>JAWXYG010000012.1:22824790-32824790 GCA_034222035.1 Acacia crassicarpa
TCCTACGGCAATTAAGACTAGAAATATTTGGATCACCAAGACTATATAAAACAAATGTGTTATTACGATTAACAATAACTATTGGGTTATTACTATTAATAAAAATATAGGGTATTACATTAAAAACCAAAACCCTCCTTAAAGTAAGTTTCGTCCTCGAAACTTAATTGCATATCTTCTTCAAATAAATATGGATATTTACTAAAATGAAATTCACAAGTCAATAATAATTACATAACAAGTCACAAAAATAATTTTAAATATACAATTAAAAAAATTTCAAAGAAATAAATCATTTAATAATAATCTGGGGTATTACAAGCTAGGTACCTAAACCATGGAGAGAAGCAACAAGTCTATCCTTGAACTCTGAAGCTGCCAAAGATTCGGCGGCTAGGGTTTCCTTTTTTTAATTTAGTAGTAGATTTTTTTTTTCCTTTTTTTGCCAACTAGAATTAAAATGTCAACCCTTAATTGTATGGTAATCTTTTAATTTTGATGATTCAACATTTTTAGTTAGATAAGATTAATTGTGTTAACAGTTAAAGATTAAAAAAATATATTTTAATCAAGTATATTTAATCAGTTAATTATCATTTATTGGTTGATAAATTAGTTGAAATGCCTTGTGTATGGTTAGATGTCACTTATGTCCTGACTAAAATTTCATTTGGACAAGGAATTCATTTCAAAGGCCAGAGCCAATTTTGTCAACTTCCCAAATTAATTTCATTTTGGGCTGAAAAAAAAACTTAAACTTTAGAATCTCTTGGGCCTCGTTGAAAAACAAGTATCCTCTGTAAGACTTAAATGCCCAATTTTTTACCGGCACTACTAGTAGTGCAGTGGTATTGGGAGTAGTCTCCCCACCCCCTTGTACTGGGTTTGATCCCCCCCATCCCCTATTGCCTATATATCAAAAAAAAAAATGCCCAATTTTTTACTATACTAGCGTTAATTACATGGAGTTAAGATTTGAATAACCTCTCATCTTTAGGTTCAAATGGTAAAAGAGTCGAACCCTCTCACCAAAGAAAGCAGATTTGATCTTGGAGTTGGTTAAGACACTGGAAAAGACACCATAACTTCTAGGTGCCTAACTAAACGTTTAATGGTAATAGATGACTCTCACCGCCAACATCGGTATCATCTAAGAGGAAGGGAGATTTTGCTTTAGCCTTAAATTGTGGGTGAACTCAATATCTTTCCTAAAATCCACATACATACATACATACATACATACATACATACATACATACATACATACATACATACATATAAAGATTTGAATGAAAAATTCATCATTCAATCTCAATCTCCATCTCCATCTCATTTTTCAAAAAACAATATAAGTGTGCGTGGTAATAGATGGCTCTCCCCGCCAACATCGGTATCATCTAAGAGGAAGGGAGATTTTACCTTAGCCTTAGATTGTGGGTGAACTCAATCTCTTTACATACATACATACATACATACATACATACATAAAAGACGAAATCACAAAAAGACAAAAAAGAAAGCATCTTGAAATTTGCAATATGCATGCAACCACCACCTTTCATGTACTGCTATAGCTTTATAGGTTTTCAACTTTATGTCGTAGGAGTTATTATTATGTTCTATAAATTATTCCCTTACGTGTAAAAGTTGTATGTTCTGTATTAGGAGGCAGTCGATATGTCATCTATCTATAAAAATCCAACAGCCAGGTTATATGCTCATATATAGAGAAGATATGGGTATGACGATACTATAACCAACCATCAAATCTCAGGGGTTGACCAAATATGATCCGGGTCATGAAAGGATACCTATCCTTTTTCATACATACATACATATAAAGATTTGAATGAAAAATTCATCATTCAATCTCAATCTCAATCTCCATCTCCATCTCATTTTTCGAAAAACAATATACGTGTGCGTGTGTGTGCGCGCACGCGTGTGCGTGTGTGTGCATGTGTTTTAATATATCATAAGGTTTAGACTCATGAGCCCAAGCTTATTTCAAGTGGGGCACAATAGCAAATAAAGAAAAGCATAGGTGAGAACATGTGATACACCCATTATTTGAAAAATGGTGGCAACGGTTGGTAACGGTAGAGACTTATTTTTAAAGTATGTACATGGCGTTAAGGTGTGACAACATACAAAAATAACTCCCTTTCTTTCTCCATCAATGGGTGTATTTGCTCACTTGTTGACTCTGTTCCGTGAGGGCCGTCAAAATACTGTGTCAGATCCAAAGCTACGCTTTTTTCCTTCAATATATGTACAGAGATCAAGATAACATGTGAACAGCTATTGTCACTCAAGACCCTTCTCAGCAGCCTTTGCAATGCTTGAATATGCTCAATAATACTTCTTTCATTTGCAGAACTTCTTGAACCACACCCCAATGTTGAGGAAGCATTCGAACTCAGATTGTGGTCTGTATACAGAAGGTAAAAACATCAGATATAGTTTCCCTTTATTCATTATTAGTTTTACCAACAGAAATATACCCAAGTAACCTTTTACTTCCTATAGTTTCCAACTATAGGTTTTAGTCCCTTAAGTTGGGTTTATCTAAACTAATATATACCTTTTAAGTGCATGAACATCATTAGGAAACATAATGATTTTAACCTCAACTCCTTTCTCCTTCAAAGCTCGAGCATACTGCCAGAAGTAAAGCGGGAAAATAAAAATCGAGCATGAAAAATGATAATTGTGTTCCTACTTTTAAAGGGGGGGAAAAAGTTAAGAGCATATGATAAAACATGAATTGCACAGAGATGGAGGAAAGGAAATGCCTTTCTAACAAGCACAGAGAATAAATGTGGGAAAACATTAAAAGTTAAAAATCCCAATTGATTTTTGGAACAAGAAAGGAACATTTAGTAAATCTGATGATCATAGTTAAGCCAAGCATTGCAGTGACAACAAAGTCAAGAGAGTCAATTATTGTTGAAGCTCTTGTATAACTTACTTGCAACCCATCAGGAATTGGAACACGGAGATCTTCAGCCCCTAGTAGGAAAAGCGTCGGTGTTTTCACCTACGGAATTGTTCAGAAAACAAGTTTATAGATGCCAGAAATCCACTGTATGTATTAGGATATTTCATGATAAGTTTCCCAAAATGTTGTTATTAGCTACTTCCAAAGTCAATATTTTTTGCTACATTCTGACTGGTTTTGTGAAAATTATCCATACATAATGGGTTAAAGTCCCATTTTGCCCTAGAATTTTAACTCAGGAGCTGTGGGTATCTGAAAGCTTTTTTGGGTTCAATAATGCCTTAGAAGCATCCAAATCACAACAATTGTAGCCTAGGGGCGGACCGGGGGCTAAAATTACAGAATCAAACCTAGATTTTTAGGAAATTACATTTTAGCTCATAAAATTTTTAGTATCACTCTAGTCCACACTAAAAGTTTCGTGGAGGAACTAAAATGAAAATATTAAAATTTTTTTGGCTTAAATGTACTTTCATGAAAACCTAGGTACACCCTATCATTTCTGATTCCACCTCTGATGTTGCCCCTATCATTAATAATACACCCTCCAATCCTAATTATAGGAACACTTTTGTACATTACAAAAGTGTTCCTATTATTAGGACCGAGGTAGTATTAATTTTGACAGTTAAATTCACTCAAATTGTACATGTGGTGATCTACCTGGCATTCTTTCTTTTATATTTTTTTTTATAGGAAAGCAATGGTCAGGTCATCATCTGATACAAGAATGCCACTACTTTCTAATTTTAAAAAAATGCCAGGTAGATCACTACATGTACCATTTGAGTCAATTTGATAGTCAAAATTAACATTGTTAATGGTGGGGGCAACATTGCTATGATTTGGATATTTTCGAGGTGACATTGAATCCAAAAAAAAAAAACTTCTAAATACCCACATCTCCTGACTCAACTTCTAGAATAAACTTGAACTTTAACCCATATATAATATAAAACCTTGAAAATATAGAGCATAATTTAACAAAAGACACCTTTGAGACGTGTGAAATAGGAGACTTGCTATAAAAGAGAGCCAAATCTTCTGCTGCAGGTGCTTTACTAAATTTATTTCTTGCATTGGTTCCCTGGGCCTCGACAAAGCACCAATCCGGGATATCAGTCGTACCAATCATCAGTGCCAAGTTACAAACAGGATTCATAGCTGCTGCTGCGACAAACTTTTCCGGTGCCTGAAACAATTTGAAACACACAAATTGCAAAAGGTTATAAAAAGCCTGAGCTTTTTTTCCCCCCTTTCCTTTTTACTTGAAATAACTTCCCCTGTTAAAACCAATCTTGTTATTTTGTGAATCTTATTGATATGAAGTCCAACCATTCTATCTATCATATCGAGGACCAGGCCAATTCAAAAGCTTAAACTTAAACAAGGGCTCATGAATAGCTTTTATAATTATTTAAACTCAAAAGCATGCGGACTATAGTACCTGGCCAATCAAGTGAGTTGTCAGAAAGCCACCATGTGAAAGACCTGTGACTGTAATCTTAGATGGATTAGCAAGACCCAAGTTGATGACATAATCTACGGCAGAGAGAACATCGTTGACATCCTTCAGATGTGAAGCAAAAATAATGATGATAAGAAAGCCACCAAAAAGTACAGTATAATCATGGAACGAACTTAAAACTATAGGCCCCTTCAGATAGTATTATCAACTTGAATAAACATAAGGGTTAATACAATATTTGGTCCTTAAAGTTTGCCCTCATTTTTAATTTGGTCCCTATAGTTTTAAACCATAGTTTTGGTCCCTCAAGTTTTTTTGGGTCTAAAATGTCAGTCCTTATATTTTAATAAAGACATTAACCATTTTGTCCCTTGAGGGACCATTTTGCCCTAAACATAAATAGATAGAGCCACCTAGGGTTAACTCAGGTGGCGAGGGTGGGGTGAAATGTGGGTATAGGTCAAGGGCTCAAACTCTTATGATGTAACCAAAGAAATAGATAGAAATAGATAACTAATTACCTGAGACCCAACTTTGCCTGGCAGAGATTGTAATACTTCCTCACCAAATCCTAATGAACCTCTGAGAAATAATATCATGTAAAATATCGGTAACAGACATTTCTTCATCAATTTTTATTTTCATCTCCAGAAAATCTTTATGCCATGAGTATATTTATTTTTTCTTGAAGGCATGAACAATAAAATTCATTTCAAAGAAAATTTAACTCACAAACTTCCCAACCATATAATTAAAATTTAGATGGACAAGATGATATTCCAAAGAAAAATTTAGCCAGGCAGATCAAGTTTTTAAACATGACGAGAACTGTGCAAAGGAAAAAGGAAATTGCTCTTCCAAATGAAAATTCCAAACATGAAACATTCAACAAAAGATTCATCTCTTAAAAGGCAAGGAAGTTTTATTTTTCATCACATTTTACAAACACAGATTGTATCATGGAATCTCTTCCTGAGATCTCACGAAGGGGGTGATTTTTTGAAACGCTAAAAAATTATAAAATTTTGTTGTTCTACTAGAGAGAAAACGGAAAACCTTTTTTTGTACTCTTAACTGATAAGTAGCAACATATCATAAATTTTCAAGAATTTAATCAAGTGATATTTTATACAATTAGAGTCCCTATCTTATCATTGAATCCATCTGTCTCGATGATAAAATCCCACTGCAACCAACATGATGTTGGAAGAACTCATCAAACTTTTTTGGCACTCCTTAATACTTAAAATTCAGGGACATTAAGAGCTTACCTGTAATTTACAATCAGTAAGCTGAATCCAATTGAAGATAGAAAAGCCAAAGGATTTGAAAAGGTTGACAATGAGACATCATGTGGTCCTCCGTGAAGGACCACAATTAATGGATCACAAGCATCATTTTTCTTGGTTTTCGATGACACAAATATGGCTTCATAGGCTTGGCCAGCTCCTGAACTTGAAAGTGAAATTAAATTAGCCAGATATGAAAATCAAATACTTAGCTGAAATTTGAGTAAGCTCCAAATAAAAACATTGAACAATAAAATATATGTTAGACTTGTTCTACAAGTTCACAGATGCCAAAATTAGTAGAAATCAATGCATCAAGCAAGCAGATAAGGTTGATCAATTTAATTCAACACAAGCTTTCAATCATGGTGTCACAATTAACTCATTTTATGATATACTATTTTGTCTTGCAATTGTTCTTGTACTTATCCCCATTTGATTGATCAAACCAAAAGGGAAAAAAAAAATCTGGAAATTTGTTCTGGAAGACTTAGCCACTCTTAAATCTAATGGACTTCTAGAAGACTTTACTGATGTGTAAACTAGGAAAATATAATATGAATTTTTTGTAAGTATCCATGTACACAAGAGGGATATATACACACAAGAGAGGGCCTTAGAGTTAATAGGCTCATTATGACTAATTCCTAACACTCCCCCTCAAGTTGGAACATAGATGTTAATCAAGCCCAACTTGTTACAAAGATAGTCAACTCGAGTCCCATTTAAGGCCTTAGTCAGAAAGTCACCCAATTGGTCACTGGAACGCACATGCCCTGTAGAAATAAAGTTCTCCTTGATCTTATCGCGTACAAAGTGATAATCAATCTCAATGTGTTTCGTACGTTCATGAAACACAGAGTTGGAAGCTATGTGTAAAGCAGCTTTATTATCACACCACAACTTCGCAGGTAATGATGTGGCAAGACCAACTTCCTTCATTAACTGGAGAATCCACACAATTTCCTGTACTAACTGAGACATGGCTCTATACTCAGCTTCTGTACTTGACTTAGAAACCACATCTTGCTTTTTACTCCTCCATGATACTAAATTTCCGCCCACAAACACACAATATCCTGTGGTGGATCTTCTGGTAGCCTTTGACCCTGCATAATCTGCATCAAAAAAAACATTCAATTTTGTTGTGGCCATGATTCGTATAGAGTACACCATGACCAGGTGAACCCTTCAAGTAATGTAAGACATACTCCAAAGCTTCCCACTGAGCAACGGTTGGTGCAATCATGAATTGGCTAAGCACACTAACTGGAAAGGTCACACCTAAGAAACTTGGGATCAAGTTTGGTAACAGTGAGACGAACATCGCGAACAAAACAGACACAACCAAAGATTTTAGGGTTAACAAGAAACAGGGGTTTGGAAGGAAATAAGGTAAAGTATGGAGTGGCACCATTGAGGACAAGAGGGGACATACGGTTAATAAGGAAGCACACAGTAGACACGGCGTCAGCCCAAAAAGGTTTAGGAACATTCATTTGAAACATGAGAGCCCGAGCGACTTCTAATAAGTGTCGGTTCTTACGTTCTGCAACACCATTTTGAGCCGGTGTATCTGGACAAAAGGACTAATGAAGCATGCCATGCTAGAGCATATAGGTTTGAAATTAGGCAGAAAAGTATTCTTTGGCATTGTCACTCCGTAAGGTTTTGACAGACACACCAAACTGAGTTTTGATTTTAGCACAAAAATTGCAAAAGTGAAAAAACAACTCAGAATGAGTTTTCATTAAATAAAGCCAGGTGGTATGAGAGAACTCATCAACAGAAGTAACAAAGTACCTAAAACCAGGCTTAGACTCGATAGGACATGGACCCCAAACGTCAAAATGGACTAAATCAAAGGGAGATGCAGCTCGTTTATGAACTCGAGGTGCCAAGTGAACACGATGATGTTTAGCAAACTGACATGACTCACATTCTAAAGAAGACAAATTATGGAATTGAGGATACATCCTCTTCAAAGAAGACAAGGACACATGACCTAAACGACAATGAATATCAAAAAGGGACAAACCACCAGAGCAAGCAATTGAACGTGGTACCTGATCCTCAAGGAAGTAATGGCCGCCAGATTCATAGCCCCTACCAATAACTCGCTTTGTCGTGAGATCCAGAATCAAACAATGGTCAGGGAAGAGAGTAATGAAACAGTTTGATTGTCGACTGAGTTTGCTAGGAGACAAAAGATTAAATGCAAGGTCAGGGACATTAAGAAAATGGGATAAGGAAACAGATGGAGTAGGTTGGGCAGTGCCAGAGCCAAGAACACGAGAATAAGAACTGTTGACAATTGTTATACTAGAAGGAGTGGCATAAGGTGCATACAAGGAAAACAAATGGCGGTTACCTGTCATATAATCAGTAACACCAAAATCGATGATCCACTTCAAGGAGGAAGTAGCAAGACTAGAGGCAATATTACCTGTAACAAGAGCAATAAAAGGACTATACATAGATTCAGCCATTGATCCTCCCAAAATAGAAGTTCCAATGTGCCTCCAATTGACAGCAAAGAACTCAAGTCCCAACCGTGACCCGAAAACCTCACCAAAGACGACAACACCCAGAAAACAGCAACGTGAAACCAAAGAAAACAGCAATCAAACACCTAATATCTTGAATTGGACCAAACAATGCAGAAGAAGTCACACCAACAAATACAAAACCTGGGTGATAAAACGCAATCCCAGCAGCCAAAAAGCAAATGCACAAGGTAGCAGACCACGGACAAAATGTGCCAAAGATACCAAATGTTGACCAAAGAGATGTCAACCCAACAGCAAACCAACAACAGAGGAGAGCCAAATACTAACTCCACCACAAAGGAAACCACAAATTACAACCACAGGAATGCCAAACTCAGTGTTGGAACCAAAAAACCAGCAAACGTAGTCGCCAACTGCAATAGAGAACAAACTCGCGATCTGAAACAGATGAACCCAAACACCGGAAACCGCCGGAAAGGAGGAGAAAAGACCAACCCAAAAAATCGCCATCGAAAAAGCCTCTCCACGTGCTGTCACAGCGTGGCTACTAGCGGAGCGCATGTCCTCCACGCGTCGTCACAGAGGCGTCAAACGGACGCCGGACTTCAGTCGAACGCCGATCAGGGGGTGGGGATGCTGGCGGTGGGGCGCGTGTTCCAAAAAACCGACGGTGGACACATGAACCAAGAAACCTCACTTCCTCTCTCTCTCTCGTCGACAAAAAACAGATCAGGGCACAAGGAAGACAGATCCGAACCCTAGGAATAACCCTAGCTTTGATACCATATAAACTAGGAAAATATAATATGAATTTTTTGTAAGTATCCATGTACACAAGAGGGATATATATACACAAGAGAGGGCCTTAGGGTTAATAGGCCCATTATGACTAATTCCTAACATGATGCAAAGACATTGCTTCTTGGTTAACAGTTGATCTTCAATCCCATTCTGCTTTAGTTAATGACTGCTTCAAGAAGCCACATAACTGTCATGTGACCTTTTAATTACTAGTGAGATGAATTTAGACAGAACTAGTGATTGCTGGGCTGGACTATAAAAGCCATAGGACTTAGTATTAACTACTAAGTTAGCGAATGATATTTTCAGTACCAGCCGTTTCTAAATCCTTTCTCATTATCTCGTGTAATCAGCAACCTTACCTATTCTTAATCCTAATTTGGTCATGTGCTTGCTGTCTAGTTCTACACTCTTTGCACCAAATTGTTATGAAAAAAAATGGCTGGTCTTAGACTACTAAAGCATAGGCGTAAGGGGAAAGGCATCAAGAACCAAAAAAATAAAAATAAAAATAAAAAGTGGTGGTAGCAAAATCAAAATACAATATGGTTGAATTTACTGAAAAATTGCGTGCTGAAGATTTTTTAAACTGATTGGTTAGCTTGAAGAATTGCTTTATTGTTGATGAAACTTATGGCCAAGTAGAATAGTGACAAACAGGTAAGTCCTACACCACAAGGACCTCCCTCATTTTATTGATACAGTGAAATGTATTTATTTGATGCACTAATAGATCTTTTACTGACAAGAAGTAATCAATCATTCATTCCTTCCAAGATCCATTTATCAAACTATAAAATCCAAGTTCTCTGGTTTCAAATCTAATGTTTCCTACTCCTAATTCTGGTTATGCTCTAGTTTCCATCGTCATTTATGGATGGCTTCATAATTAGCGCTATCCTTATGGGGAAAAATGGTGTAAATAATTTGCCGAATCATTAATTTATATGATGTCAACAGTTAATTATGCTATCCATTTTTTATTTTAAAAAATCACATTAAGAGAAATAAAAAATCGCATGAACTCATTGCACTTGGATTAGATATCCAAATGTAAGAAACCAAAGTAACTTAAATACCTTTTGCTAGGCTATCAACAGCAGCATCCTTGACTGGGATCTTTATAATACCGAACTCGAGAGATGACAGCAAAGATGTAACCTAAATCCAAACTCCAATAGTTTATTTCTAAACGTTGAGGATGGTTTTTTGTTTCTGAAGATGACCCATTATCGTGTTTCTAAAGCAAATAAAAGAAACCTTCTCAGAGCATTTAAATATGGGACTTGGTATTGATGACCAACTCCATGCACTACTTCCAGCTGCCTTCTCAATGAACATTCCATACTTAATTTGGGGAAAATCTACTGGACTACTGGAAACTGCAAAAAATGAAACAAATTAAAAGGATATTAGGTGTTTCTCCTCTTAATTTGGCTAGATTAAGAAACTTAGAATAGTTATCACCAGCAGTTATATTGTTCTCATCCAGCAAAAGAAGATTCCAAGAGAAATTCGAGTCTGCGGGAGATATACGCGATATTGTGCCACTATAATATGATGAAAGTATGAGTAAACAAACCTTGCATAAATGAATAAATGTGCATTCCTACCATTATTGTTACCTCAACACGTTCACTGAAAGTAAAACTTGACTGCTGTGCCAGATGGATGATAGGATCATAGTGCGCCCATCAGAAAGCCATGGGCTACTATGGATAGTTGTGCAGTAAAGCCCAGGAAAGCAACCGTCCTCAGCACACATCACAACTGGAATCTTTGATATCGATTTAAAAAAGGTACAATAAGTGATTGCAACAACTATTGCAAAGGAACTACACAGACTAAAACTGTTTCATTAGTTTTTTGTTAAATCTTAAAGGGTTAAGGGGCAATTTTGTCTCAGAAGTTGTCACCGAGAGGCAATTTTATCCCTAAAATCCATGTATCATTTACTTCTTTTTTTTTTCAAAGTTGTATTTAAAACTTTCGAAGTATATTTGCACCTTGACAAAAATGACGTAGATGACATTTAGACAGTCAGCTCATCATATTTGGTCAACTAATAGTCAAAATTAATTGGGATAACGGTCAAGACACAATTGTTCTTTTTTCAACACTTCTAAAGTAAAATTGCCCCGGCAACATTTCCGATTGGTGACAACTTTCAGAGCAAAATTGACCCAATCTCAACATGCAGTTACGGAAAGTTGGAAACAGAATAAACCACACATGACCTGAAGAGCTTATCATCTTTGTGCTTATATTAAAAGCTACCTTTCAAAATGTTGCTTACAGATAGAGATCTTAAGATCAGAATCAACGATATGACTAATTAAATACAAGATAATGTCCAGCTGATACCATTGACCACAAATAAAATAGGGTCTGAAAGAAGCAACTGGGCAAGTTAACAAACAAGTTAGTTGGACATAATACCTGCAATAAATTTAATGGAGCAATCATGTTCCTCAGGCAAGATAATTAATACTTTTGTCCTAATGATTATATTTTTTTCCCTCTTATTAGAAGTAAACATTATGGAGGCAAAACTGATTTTCCAGCAGATCAAAGTTCCATACCCCCTCAGATTACAAACCATATAAGGAAATGAGTATGCATTTAGTTCTAGCACTAAGAGTACTATTTAATCATACCTATCTTCGACACTCTTGCAATGTACAAATATTCGATGTTTAGGTATTTCCAAGGATATTTCTAAAGGATATGATAGCCAAGAAGCCCATGCACACAAGTTACATGAACAGATTGAAGTCTCAAAGGCAATATAACATGATAAAGCGCCATGCAATCAAACTAATCGCATTCAAATTTAGAAGGTAACATAGGAAGAACTTACAATATCAAATATTTTTAAAAATTGGTCTATTTTCCCATCAATTGGCCAATCAATTCTATGAAGTGAATTTGTTGCAAGATGGACTCCAGAATCTACAGAACTTCTCGCAGATAAAAACACAATGAACTTTCCATCTGGGCTGGTATCAAATTCATGAACACCAGTTAGGATTATGGAAATGCAGTTTATATAATTATATTGTTTTGACAGATAGTATAACTTCGTACAGCATGATTCTAGAATACAAGGAAAGCAAAATTGAATTTTAAAGTAGAGAAGGCAAACTTTTAATTTTCTAAAAGAACACTTGTGCACATCCTGGAAGGATGTGGCTAACTGTCCACAATTGTAGTGTTGAGAACAAAAGACCAAAAGAATATCCATTTACTTGGATAACGCACAATGTGATTTCTTGGCAAGACCAAAAGAATATTGGCTCTCTTTTCAACTGCCATGCGAATATCTTACATTATAGGTGCACAAAAAGCTGAAAAGTTTTGAAAAACTGTTCTATTTTCAATGAGAACAGATCCTTTTGTCATCATCCACAAGAAAAACATAAATGAAGAATAAGTAACAAATGCACAAATTAAACCTAATGTGTATTGGGAACAAATCCCAACAATAAGTATCTGATCCAGCAGCTTACCTAAATCGAGGAAAAAGGGCACTACTTATGCTTTGAGTTAGATTAAGAGCATGCATCTTCCCAGTGTTGCTACGTCTGCAGCATTACTTTCATGATTTAGCAAAGAAATAAATAAATTAACAATATACATTCACTTCCTATCACATATTTAAACAAGGGGGTCAAGAGGATCTTGTGAAAAGTAACTTACAGGGGCCCTGTTTCAAAAGTTCTTGAATCATGATATGGCGCTTTAACTGCATATAATGAAGAAGCCCTGTTAGAACAATACTTCATACCAAGTTTTCTTGTTGTAGTTGGCCATCCAACAAAAACTAGATATTTCTCTGAGCCATGAGTAGAAGGAGCCCACACAACTTGGCCAACACTCAAAGATTTGTCAATTCCTTTGACCATCTGCACCTCTCCACTGTAAAAACACTAATTAAATTGACATTTTCATAGCAATTATCCAATATTATTTTGGCATTCATATGAAAGATGAAAAACCTATTAATGTTGATGACAAAGAGTGAAGGTTGCCGCTTTCCAGCATAAGTTTCTCCCCAATCATCTTCCCAATACCCTTGACCTTTCCAGCTGCCACAATCATTGTCCGAAAATGCCCCTTTCTTGTAGCCCACACAATTGAATGTGGGTTTTACAGGAGAGGGCTCTTCTGCTATATACGCTATACAAGTTTCACCCAAGTTCCAAGAGATTCCCTCAAACCTATGCCATAGAAAAATTATCTTTTATGCTTGACCTTTTAAACTTCAAAATAAACTTATCAAACAACTGACAGTGGTGCATTAAATAGACTACCAGTTTAACAATGAATAGCGTAAGCGAATAACAATAGGAAATATAGTCACTTATCACAGCATACCATCCATCAGTATAAACTGAACCATGCACTGATTGGGGGATATGAAACTCCTTTTCAATGTGAGATGAACTCCAAATTTCAAAGTGGGAAGGTCCTTCATTCTCAGGATTTCGAATCACTAGAAGTTTTAAACCAGAAGGGGATGGAACAATTATAGAAACCCCAGACATCTCTATGGGAAATGGAGCCCATTGAAAATTTACAGAACTGTTGCTTTCCTTGAATATGGTAGAGGATAGAATGAAATTTCTCCTCTTGTTTTCCAAAAGATTTGGCTGGCTAATACAAAACATTCCCTGAGAGCTCAATGCTATGGAAAAAATTATGTTAGAAACATCATCACCAATCGAAATATCATCATCAATACAAAGAGGGTGAAGGAAGAAAAAAATAGATGATAAAAAATGCTTACAGCTATCTGACTTGAAAATCCATGCCTTGTCAATGTTGGAGATATGTGTGAATTCTTGAAGTAAGTTAGACTGGTAAGCATATTCTTCCTCCATTGTTGCATCCATCCCTGTTTGCATATCCATGTGTGGAGCAGGTTCTGAATTGCTCAGGCTAACACAACTAAGAAGCTTCTACTGCAAATAACATGGCCAAAAACATATTAACGATGAACAAAGAAATACTGTAGCATCTAAATTAAGTGAACTTGCGAGAATCTTCCAGCTCCATAAATTCAATCTCCAATACTGCCTGTAGACCCTTTTCCAGAAGAAAATATTTTTCCGCCCTGTACAATGTAAATTTTGTTGCATATATGGATTTATGATGCGAACAGTACTTCAGGCTTTAGAAAAGAATAGGCACAGAAAGCTTTCTACGAAGAATGAGAAACAAATACCAAATCCCTCAATCTCTTCCCATATCTACTGTGCAATCTCTCTGAACAAACCATGGGCCAAACACCCAAATGAAGCTGCAGCGTTAACAACTCTATAATCCCATAGCCAAGTTTTAAATTCTGATTTGACACCAAATTTGCGACATTTCCCTCATTTAATCTATCTTCCTTGAATCTTTCAGGGAAAACCCAAGGAATCACTTGAACTTTAATTCAGAAAAAGTTTGAGAATATATATATATATAAGCTTCATTGTAAGTATATTTTGCCCACTTTCATAAATTTATTCTTCACCAGTCAGCCTTGCTAAATTGTAAGCTCATTTTGGGGCTTTTATTGAAGAAAAATCAGGTTTTGTTTGGCAAAGCCTACCCCCTCCAAAAAGAAAAAATCCCTCATCAATCTAATGATGAGTTACAGCAAAATGAATATACGATTTATTCGCACGAAGGGGACTTCGGCGAATGGAATGAATAATGTAAGATGTGTATGCAAGTAAGGAAGAGAGTGAGGGAGGAAGAGAACTCACCCACACAGAAATGAGTCCAGATGGGTCAACGAAAATGAGGTAATCTTTTGTGCTTGAAGTAGAGGCATTAAACGCGCTGAGCAAGATATAAAAAATAAAGAGTTAAATGCCATTTTACAGAAAATGCATCCCTATCTTAGTCTCCTTAAAAAAAAAAAAAAAAAAAAAAAGATTATTTTTAGTCCATAAAAAGAATAAATAAGAATGAATTGATTGACATTTTGATCCCTCACAAATTTTCAAATTGTCCTTTTTAGTCCATAAAAAAAACAAATAAGAGTCAGTTTTTTTGCAATTGATCAAAATGGGGTTCGTATTTTTTGTCAAGGAGGATATTTACTCAAAAATAAATCTATAGTGTGTTATTTAGGTTTTTTATTTTAATTTTTGGGCATCCTTTTTTTTATTTAAATTGTTGTTTTGCATAAATTTGGTACCAAAGAATATTTTTTTATATTTTATTTTTCATATAAGAAATTAAAATTTAAAGAATAATAAGACATTTTAGACATTTATCAATATAAATCTATATGAATTGGAAACTTTTCCTCAACAATAATACACCTTAGCCACTTTATCCTTAATATAAAACTACCTAACTAATTTAAATAGATTGAGGAGATGAAATAAATTGGTTGATTTCAACAAATATGACATAACCTCCTAAAATATTAGGTAACATTAAATTATATATCAGTTTATAATTTTAATAAACTACTTTAGAGAAAAATGATAAATATAAGGGGAATTGACAGAAATTTTATATTTTTGACTAAATTCAACCCCTTAAGCTTATATTAAAGACTAAGATAATGTTTGAAGTTTGGAAATATATGGATCCAAATTGTGTAATAAATTCTTTTTATATGTTAATATATTACATTTACTTGTCATTTTATAATGTTTTGCACGGATTAAACTTATTGGTAATTTAATTCTTAAAGTAAGCTTTTTCTATAATTTATGTTCTAAACCATGGGAATTAGAAATATCTAAAAAGTGACGCTTAATACATTGAGATTTTAATCCAAGTTAAGCCTTTGAGCTATTTTAAGCCCTAAATCTCTAAGCACTAAACTCATTCTTTAACCTTCTATAAATCTAACGGATTATGGTTAGAATCTTTTTAATACACTAGATCCTTAAAAGAGACAAATGTAGTACTTAAACCTCTAAAGATAAAAGTAAAATATCATTTCATGTTTTCAAGATAATGAAAATGTTGGCTCATGTGCTTTTGATGATTACAATTCTCAAAGTTGTGAAAATAAATAAGCAAAGAGCAGGGCAAATGAATCTGATAATTGTGTTTTCAGGATGTTATCTGAAAAAAAGTTTAAAATTTCTGAGATCACCTATTCACCCCTCCCTCTAAGTGATATTTCATTTTCAGAAAAGATTTTAGAGAACTCATATTCTCAGTAATGAGAAAACACTCTAAGCTCTTGTTATCAAACTACCATACAAACTTGATTCAAAAGGGATATCTTATACATAAGTTTACAAACCAAATTTCAAACCACTCACAACATCAAGAAAAACAAATTTATAGTTATTTATAACTTCATAATCCTAACACAACAATCCTACTATAACATGAAATGATAGCAAGTAAACTACAAGACAATTCGAGATAAAACATGATGATTCCTTACATAGTTGAGGTTTGTATTGCCCCAACTATGAGGGCACTTGTCCTGAAAGGTAATTTACCAATTGGACTTATAAATATGTTCCTAATTGTACCTTTTTTTCTTCTTTCATTTTCTTTTATTTAGCGCACTTAGGGTATGTTTAGTATGAGGAAAAGATATGAAGACTAATGTTTTAGGTTAATATACACTCCCTCTCTCAAACTAAACATACTCTTAGATTGGCATTCCCATGCCATTTTTTTTAGCTTGATCAGGCCTCTACAAACTCAGTTCATGATACCTAGTCTAGTAGACAGATAATTTCTAGGTTTACGCAATCCTAGAACTTCACTGTAGGAGGGTCCGAAAGTGAGTTGTGTGAGCTAACCAGTCATGAAATTCTTAGTGTAAGCAATTAATCTTTATTAGTTTTTTTTTTTTTTTAAAGTGCGGGGATGGACCATGAGGTGCCACGCGTCCATATTTGTATATAAAGGATTACTATTACGAAGAGTAAGCGAGCCGCGAGCAATTTAAAGCCCATCGTAACGGATAACAGAAAGAAGATAATGAACACAAACAAAGCATGGCGCTTCGTTCTTCACTCTCAGTTCTCTCTGCAAATTCAATTCCCAAATTCACTTCTTCTTACTTCAACCCTAGATCTGTATCAGTTCCTACACCACTCAAATTGCAACAAGTTTTGAGCATTGGGAGCAGCCCCTCGTCGACGAGGTTGAATGCTGCAGGTTTCGCTGAGATCGAACCTGACATCAATGAAGATCCCTTAGATCGTTGGGAAACTAATAGCATTAGCTCTGTATGTTTTAATCCACAAATTTTTCTCCATACATTGGGGATAGCACATTGTGTGTGATTAATGGGATTTTGGGATTATCTTGTTTGGGTTTGATTTTGATTTGTATTGTGGATATATTTCAGGAAGATTTCAAGTACGGAGAGTATGATGGGCACCACACTTTTTTCGAAGGAGAGAAAAAAGGTTTGAGAGTTTTTTTGGTGTAATGTTTACTTTATTGTTGGCTAGTTTTCTTAATATTTCTGTGGTTCGATGTCTTGACACTCCTTTTTTATGCTATAAAGAATTTGGGAAAAGTGATGTACCTACGTCTTACACATGGTGATGCTCATATTAGAAAGTTGTGTCCTTTTAAATCACTTATGAGCTTGGGCACCATGTTCGTGTGACCTGATGATTCCTACTGATGAATATGGTGGATGGAGGATACTCATAAGCTTTAAGCTTTATGACAGTTGATTTTTAACATTTGATATTTGAAGTGTTTGGGTATTCTAGTTGTAATATTTTGATGGAAAACTTTAATCTTATGAATGATATGTATAAAAAATTTTGGAGGACTGGCCTATGTTGACTACAGCCAGAAATTCGACCATTGAATGGGAGGAACAAATTTACTTTATAAGAAAGGAAAAGAGGAGCAAAAATATAAAGGCAGACAATCTATTCATGTTTACTACTTATTGAAAATTATGTATGCATATTAACATCCCCAAGAAAGACAAAGCATATCTTATTTGTAAAAGCTCGATAACTGAACTACGTGGTTTAAGAAAGCAGTTAAAATTAGTTAAAAACAATAAGTATGTTTTGAAATAAACACTTTTTTCAGTATATTCTTATTTATGAGGGGAAAGTAAGAAAGAAAAATAGAGTAAATATAAGTATCATCCACCCTTTAATTAATGCAATATATATATATATATATAATATGAGGGGCACAATAGAAAAAACTTATTAAATGTTGAGACGACTTTTGTCTGACTATTATAAAAAGGAGCAGGACAATTCAAATTTTAGGCTCTTATAAAAAGGATCTAAGGGAGTATAAATGAAAATTGAACTTATTTATATAGTACCTATTCAATTCTATGAAGTTTCTCTTCAACCAAAACACTGAGATTCCAGTTGAACTTTGATCTGGGTCTAAATGAGTATTAGTGAATCTCAGTGATGTGTTTTTTTCTTCTGTAATGCATCAATACCAATTACAGATAGATTGATGTTTCAAGAATCAGGACGAATTCCTCGAAATTTATCATGGAAGACTGATTGATTCTGGGGTACAGCAGAAATCAGTGTTAATGATAGCTGAAAATGGCATGGTTAATATTAGTGAGGAACATTACATGCTTATAACACATCATTCAAAAAGTAGTCCTGCATTAAGGAAATGAGCAGCTTTCATTATTGTTTAGGGTGGAGAATGACTTGTTCCTTATTGAAGGCAACTTTTGAGGGCTAACTAATAAGGGCTCATTTCAGGAACATTTTGGGGTTTACTTGCTGAAGAGATAGCAGCAGCAGAACCCCCTACAGGATTTCAAGGTGCGATTCCCCTACGTCTTCAGTAGTTTACAATTTTGCAATGACAAATATTTAGGTGAAGTTCCTTAAAAAAAACAATTTGTACTTCACCATTCCTTAATGTAGAACCAAATTGAGGAATTGATCTTAGTTCTAAATGAAAGATCTATTTCCCATATTTGTCAATATTTTCCTAATTTATCCAGACTGATGCATCCTCAACAATAATCAAGTTAGAAAAAAAATGAAATGAATTAATGAAGATAATTAGGGTGCTTTAAAAAAACATGTCATATTAACTAATTTAACTAAATTCATAATTAATCTAATCAAATTAGGTAATTAGGTTTTACACTGAAGACCAAAGGAAGTATATCACTACTTTATTAAACAACTCATCAACAACAAACACCTAAGAACCATACTCAAGATTTTTCCATTTGAAAATCCCATGATGTTCGGCTAAGAACTTCTCTTTCCATTTCTCTGCAGGGCTTATTTCATGGCTTTACCCTCCAGCCATTGTAGCTGGGATTTTCTTCCATGTTCCGGTAATTTTAAATTCTACATTTGATCAGACACTTGATAAAGCGTTATACAGCGGAATCAAAAGCTATTGCCTGGGAATAACAAGTAATTTGCAATTAACATTGCTTAGAGATAATCATTCTCATCACGTGTCTTTCAGGGGGAGTACTTATACATTGCAACAGGTTTATTCACTGCAATATTTTGCATCATTGAGATGGATAAACCTGATAAACCCCATCACTTTGAACCTGAGATATACAATATGGAAAGAGGAGCTCGAGACAAGTTGATCAATGACTATAATACCATGGACATATGGGATTTCAATGAGAAATATGGGGACCTGTGGGATTTTACTGTTAAGAAAGATGATATAATGACAAGATAACTGTTTTAAGTCGATTACTCATAAGTATGAAAGCAATAATAAATTTGTTGTTTCGTTTTCACTTATCTTTTCCCGTGAGTTTGTTACTGTGTTGACCAGGGGTTTTCTATCTGTATAGAAGCCAGAAAACCCGGTCAAAATATACTAAATTTTGCCAAGTGTCAAAGTTAATGTAGACTTGTAGTCTATGCAAGTATGGAAGCTCTTTTAGCTTTTTCCTGGTTTTTGTTGAATTCCATGAAAAGCTGGTCATCAGCTTTGTTATTTTGCAGAAATTGACATTGACCAACTAGAAAGTATATGAGAATGCTTGCATTTTCTAAGAGATAGTTTGAAGCAAATGGGCAGAGCAGAATCTTGAATCTGTGCATTCATTGTTGAGGAGTACCAAGTAGTTCCTCCAAACAAAGAAATTCTTAGATTCAAACCATCTCATTACCATCTAGAAAAAAACAAAACAGTCTGGTATAGAACTTCTGTTTCAAGTTCCAAAAAGCGATTCTTTTTTATGTATGACCTGGTCAATAACACAAATTATGAATTTTTTAGTAATTCATATTTTCCCAAATATCTTTGTAATAATTAATGGCTGATGATGGATTGCAACTTTCAGGGTCACTAAGTAATAAAGGTATATTTGAATTGAATGAGATAGTCAAGGTCGTCTTTAGTGCATATTCCAAGTCAGTGCTCAAGGTTCAATTTTTCTTCTGAGGTTATCATGACTGAATATATTTCTCCCTGACGAGGCTTTCTTTTTTTATAAATTTTTTTTTTTAAAAAAAAGTTAGTCATATGATTCTAAATGCAAGATCTAAGGCCGATTGAAGTTCGTGTTCAAAAATTACATTTACATCAGTCGAGATAAAACTTTTCTTACGTACTGAGCTCTTACAGCATAAATCACGTTGGAAAAATAACTTCTACCGTAAATTCAAACAAACACCTACTTAAGAGGTTTGCTTTAGTCTAAGATATAATATCTTAATAATTTTGTCTTCTAAATTTATTATTTTTCCCCTAACTACTCTTATAGATTGCATATATTAAAGGGTTCATAAATAGAAGTAATGATTAAGTGAGATATTTTAAAAATGTCATATTAGAAATAATTAATTTAACTAATTTTATAATATTTATAATTTAATCATTAAACTAATATATCTAACATTATATTTAGTTGAAAAGAAGATAAGTATGACCCTCTTTTCCTCTCCACTTGATACTTTTTATATGACATCTCCAATACGGCAATACGTTCAATTGTTCCAGCCATCGTTTGCTGCCAAATTTGACATTTGAGCGCCAACTGCTCAACTTGACTTTGCCACTACATCCTTTTATTTCACGGCAATCTTGTCGCCATACCTCATATTCTTCAAATCCATGTCCTTGTTGATAAAATAAAGTTTTCTTGGCATTAATGGCACAATCATTATTTTTTAAAAATAATTATTTGATGTTAAGTACTACTATTGTTTAATCAAAATTTAACTATTGTCAGAGTTAATAGATAGTGATATTGAATTATTTTTCATTCAATCCATGTTTCAAAGGAATTTGTTTAGAACATGTCCACATCTTTTTTTTTTTTCTCCCTTCTTTTTCTCTTCTCACACCTTTACTTTTATTAAAAATTGAAAATTGAACGGTTGATAATTAAATATTTTATAAAACAATATTACAATATTACACAAGAAATAAAAATTAAACTGTTAAGAATTGATCTTGACATTTCACAATTATAAACTACCTAATTTACGATAAAATAAAAATAAAAAAAAGATCTATCATAATACTTTTTATTAAATACTAAATCTTAACCATTGATTTTTCAATCTAATGACATAGATAGGATGGGGAGATGGAAACCACAATTAATAGCATATGGTCTTTTTTAAAATAGGAAATGAGATGCAATTTAAAAATAATATAGAAAATTTAGCAAATCTTTAAGTTTTACATAAGGTACATTTTTAGTCCCTTATATATATATATTTTTTGATACATAGGCGATAGGGGATGGGGGGGATCGAATCCTTTACAAGGGGGTGGAGAGACTCAAATGATAACTATACACTTGACAAGGCATATTTAAATTTAAAATTTTTAACATATTGTATTTATATTATTAAATTAAAATAAACAAACAAATTACTACAAATGAAATTGGAGTTTTGATATTTAGATTTTTAAACTAATATATTTATATTATTACACTAAATTTTTTTAATGCAATTAAGGTTTTGATATTCACTGCTTCATTAGGTTTTCAAATATTTTTAATTTACAATTTTTCAAATTTAAGATCAGTAATAACATTTAATTATACAGTTATCACTTATGTTTGTTGTATTAGTATTTTTCATCAGTAACATTAAGGATGTTAGAATTATAGGATCAAAAATATATTTTATAAAGTAAAGGGATAAAAAATATACCTCATGTAAACTTAAATAACTACATTTTATCCAAATACACATAACTTCAATAATCAATAAGCATTGTTGAGCAAAAAAATAATAATCAATAAGCATGTGGGAAAGTGGGAAAATAGGTTGATTAGTTCCTCAATGTTCATTCCCATGGACAAATCAAGCTTTTCATATGTGTGTGCAGTGGCGGATCTTAGGATAAATGTTTGGAAGGACCAAATATATACTCATTAACTAATTAAGAAAAAATACTTGGGAGGGTTAAATGTATAAATTTTGGAACAAATGTATAAATTTTTGAGCCAAATGTGTAAATTTGGTATTAAAAAATCCATTTTCTATTAGATAGTTAGGACATTTTTTTTTTGGGGGGGGGGGGGGCGGCGGCCATGGCCCTTGAGAAGCTCCACCACTGTGTGTGTGTTTTTTCTAGCGTATGGAAAGGGGGTTATTTGTCGTGAGGAAAAGGGTAATTTTATACTCCTAGCATATAATGTATTCCCTCTGCTCTTAATTATAAGATCTGGTGAATTAAAGAAGCTAATTAAATTATGTTTAAGTATTTTTTTCAAACTAATTAGTTTAATTAATATATAATCTAAAAATACACAACATATAAATGATTAAGTAACTTATTTAACTTCCTTAATTTCTCTAAAGAAATGAGTTAGTATTCCTCATGTCACATGTTACATGGGCCACGTTCTACATGGCAAAATTTTGTTCATTTACTTGATATTCTACTCTGTCCTAAATGTCGGATTACCAATATTAAGAAATTTTGCTATATATGTTAGTTATTTATTAAAGGCTAAAGTATACTTAAATTTATTTCTTTAAGTTTATATGAGATGCATTTTTGGTTTTTTAATTTTATAAAGTTAACTTTTTGTTTTAAAATTTTAATACAGTTAATGTTACCAACGGAAAACGCCGATACAACAAATTCAAATAATAACTTTGTAATTGAATGCCATTAATTAAATTTAGAATATTTATAAATTAAAAAATATCTAAAAATCTAATAAAGTAGTCAATATCAAAACCTCAACTGAATTAAAAATTTTTAAGTTAAAATCTAAATATATTAGTTTAATAATTTAAATAGCAAAATCTTGAGTTCATTTGTAATGATTTATCAGTTTATTTTAGTTTAATATATTAACAAAAAAATTAAAATTAAAATATGATTTGTTAGTTGTATAGTCATCACTTGAATTTGTTGCATTAATGTTTTCCGTTAACAATATTAATGGTGTTAGAAATATATAACTAAAACTATAGTTTATAAAGTTAAAACACCAAAAGTAATCTTGTGTAGAACTTAAAAGACTAAAACTATATTTTATCATTTATTAAAAAAATATATGTTATTTTTTAATTATTTACATTGAAACTACTTTCATTGATGGAACAAGGAGATTGGAATTGTAAACTCATCAACTAATTCATACATTTAGAACATGAGGGAGTATATTCTTTTTTTTTTTTTAATGGACCAAAAGAAATTTAATGTGTTGCCATCTTTACCCTATATTATTACATAAATTAAGTGAGAAAATTTTTAACATGCATAGTACTCCTATATGATAATATAGCTATAACCTATAAGTAATACTCCATCTTATATTTTGTATTGTTCTTTTTTTTTTTTTTTGGCCATCCATAGATTTTCTCTTATTATTAGATTATATATTAACATAAGTATTTGAATGGCTTAATTTCCATGCAGTACATTAAATATTCTCTTTACTTTTATAATTAACAAATAAAGCATGGAAATTAACATTTCAAGCAAGATGCCTTACCATTCTTTTATTTTTTTTAAAAAAAAAGATTAGATTATGCAACGCTATAGCTATTCTCTCTACATGATACAAACATTGTATTTACTTCATATACTAGGGAGATCCTTAAAATGCCCAATTACTAAAAAGTAAGGTGTTAAGGACTCAAAGACATGTCTTGAGCAAAAAAAAAAAAAAAAAGGACTCAAAGACATGCCTGTGTACTTAACCAAAAAGACAGAGAGAGCCCTAAAAATAATTACACTATTCATAACTCATAATATATATTATAACTTGGACAAATGTACATATTTAATATTTTAATTTCATGTAAAGTTTAATTTTAATCCCTTAACTTTACAGAGTGTTGTTTTAGTTCTTTAGCCCTAACACCATTATTTTTTTTTTTAAAAAATCTAATATGGGAATTTTAAATATTGAAAAGCTTATTTCAAATGCTGAAATATTATATTTATTAGTTTTCAAAATAACCGCAATCATTATAAGAAAATTTATCATTTGAGACTAATGGTGCTTTGGTTAAAAGGGAGAATTAGGGAGAAGGACCAAGGAAACAAAATATTTATTAATAAAGATTTTAAAAAATATAATTATTTTCAAGGACAAAAAATTAAATATAATTTTCTTACTTATGCAACTAACCTTTCTTTGTTGTCAAATTTCATGATATCTCCATACATATTTTATAAACAAAATATGAAACTCAATATTTTTATCACATTCCCTCTTGTACACATCAGACTATCTTAAAAGTTACTCAAATTAAAATAAATTCCAAAATCTATAAATAATTAGAAATCTACCTCTTTCTAGATTTTGATTATTTTAAAAAAAAAATTATAATATATTCTTTAAAAAATATGTGATTTTTCATGGGAAAAAACTTAAACAAACGGGATGCAACAAAAAAGAACGTTATGAAAGAGGAGCTTTATACCCAAGAGGGGGGGTGAATTGGGTATATTAAAAATTTTGCAACCTGGTTCTGTTTTTACACTCTCAGAACAGAGCAGAACAGAGGAGATAGAGAGAAGAGCTTTGCACACAACGATTTATACTGGTTCGGTCCTTTCTCTGACCTACATCCAGTCCCCAAGCCTCACTTGGGATTTTCAATCCACTAACTCAACAATATTGATTACACACTCTGTACTAAGAGTTGTTCTCTCACTAGAACACACTCCCCCTTACAAGTTGTAATCAATACACCCCAACTACCAAGTCCCCTGACTTGTAGTTATCTCAATCAATAAATGATTTACAAGTATTTGACTCTCTTACAGAGCTGATAGGATAAACACTGAAGAACTAAGTATCAAAATGATACAATACAGATGAAAGCTTGATACAATAAATGACTCAATAAATTTTCGCTCTAAGTAGTTGTATCAGCTTGAGAAGAAGTTAATGCTCTCTATTTATAGGTAGAGAACATTAAATGACCGTTGTGAGATGATTCCAACCGTTGGAAGTGATTTGCTTAAGTTCTGGTCATCTTCTCTCTCTAAACTTCTGCTAATCCAAGTCTTAATGAAGTCTGATGTGGATCTCTGAGTTTCTGCCCGTTGGAATTAACTTTACTTGATGTAGTAAGCATTCTTTAACGTTAACAAGGCGTGCTCAGATGGATTAGCCGAAAGTAGATGAGATTGTGCAGGTGCATTAAATGCACTGTTCACCTTTTTGCTTTTTCTCACAAATCTTCAATAATCTTGTTCTGTGCTAACTGAAAAACACTCAACAAACTTGTTAAACATATCTGGGATCATGAGTGAATGATTTATGAAAGCAATTAGATCAAACAACAAGATATAGCAGATTTCACAAATTTGAAAAAGCTTCAACGGTCACTAACCTCGAGGTTAGTTCATCCAACCTCGAGGTTGGCCTGAAATCCTCAGGCAAACCTTCGTTTTAAAATCATTCAACCTCGAGGTTGCAAAGTGAACCTCGAGGTTTCTCTTGAGAAGAAACCTTCTGATAAATCTCATTAACCTGCAAACCTTGAGGTTCCAAAGGTAACCTCGAGGTTTGAAGTTTGTTTCAAACCTTCAGTTTTCACTGGAGCCCGACAACCTCGAGGTTGTACATCTGTACTCGAGGTTGGCTCTTTGAAAGTGCAAAGTTCAAAGTTAAACATAAAGCCCAGCCTCGAGGTTACAATGTTAACCTCGAGGTTTTCAATACTTTGAAAACCAGTGTGCTCTCTGTAAGTGATGAAACTCGAGGTTGCAACATCATACTCGAGGTCAAAGGTGTTTTCATCGAGCTTAAGTTTCAAAACAAAGTGTCCAACCTCGAGGTTGAAATATGGACCTCGAGGTTCATGTGCTTGATGAACAACATGACCTTTCTGTATGAGTTGAACCTTGAGGTTAGCTTTGCATACTCGAGGTTACAAGTGTTAATGAAGAAACTTGGATTCTCCAACTGAACCAGAACCTCGAGGTTGACTTCTCAACCTCGAGGTTTCACATATAACTTGTGAAACCAAGTTTTGCAACATTCGAACACTTGATTTTTAAAGCTTCTGTAAGGTCAAACCTCGAGGTTACAAACCCAACCTCGAGGTTTGCTCTTAACCAGAGTTTTGACACTTAAGAGCAAAACCTCTTCAATTGTTTGTAGTTGTTGACAATCATCAAAACCATCAGAGAACTAACATTCTCCCCCTTTTTGATGATGACAACATCTACAAGCAATACCTCTTTAAACATTTAAAAGATTATCAGTGAGATTATCAGAGTGTTTGAAAAACTGATTTTTGCACAAGTAGAGTTCTTAGATAAAGAGTCATATATTCTCAGAGATAAGCAGAAGCATGAAATTGAGACTGATATTGCAATTGATATTCCATTTCAACAAATTTATACAAAATACAATGGAATTCAATTAAAAAACACAATACAGACAGCAATAAAAGAAAACAAATACATGAAAATACATATGCTGCTGCAGACAAAAACTAGATCCCTAGACTCTAGTCCTCACTCATTGCTTGTCTCTCCCCCTTTGTCATCGTCATCAACATACTCTGGGTCGAGAATAACAAGAGGAGGCTGGTAAAGCACCATAGCAGTGGTAGGATCAAATGTGGGATCAAGAAGAGAAGGATGGGCAAAGGGAGAAGGTGTGGGGAAGATTTCAGTAGAGGGGGTAGGTGGAGATAGAAATGGTGGAACCAGAATCTCTGTAGAAGGGGTAGTGGGTGAAGGTTGAGACTGAGCAACAGGAGTGGTATGAGGTGGAGAAGAGTGTGGAGGGCTAGGGAATGAGAAAGAGTGAGAGGGAGGTGAGTGATGGGATGAGAGAGCAGGAGACTCAGCAGGAGAGGGAGGTGAAGATGGGTCAGGAAGTGATGAGCTAGGGCCATCATGAATATCAGGACGGGGATCAGAGGCTGGATCAGCAGAAGGTAAGTCAGAAGCCACATCAGGAACTGGAACAGATGAGGGGCCATGAGTGGATGAGGAGCCAAGGCCAAAATGTCTGAGAAGCATGTCAGCTTTGTCTCTGGCATCAGATGCAGCAGTGAGAGAGACAGCCAAAGAAGAGTTCAAGTCAGTAAACCTTTGATCCATTTCCTCCTTTAGCTTGTACAGATGGGACATTGCCTCAGTCTGTGCAACTATGACATCCATAAGTCCCATCTTGATGTCAGCCCGCAATACATCAACTTCAGTCTTCATGATAGCTCTGTGGGAGATTAGGGCTTGATCCACTATCTGTCTGATCTGCCCCATCAGATCATCTGGTATAGGAGCCTGAGAAGGTGGAGGAGCTGACTGTGCTTCCTCAGGAGCTTGAGATGCCTGAGACTGTGCTGTACCTTCTGTATCAAGCTTGATCTTCATGAGGTTGATCTGATGTTTGCCAAAATAGAGAGGGTATTCAAGCGTATCAGTTGACCCCACATACCAGATTTTGTGATAGAAAAGTATCACAGATATTAGAGAAGGATAAGGTATGTGTGTCAATTCCTTCTTGGCAAATCTGAAACTCTTCATCCCTTGGAGCAGCCAATCCCCAATGTTGAAAGGAACTTTCTTCACAAATGCAGTGAAGGGTCTGTAGTCTAGTGATGTGAAGTGAGTGTAGTTCCCAGCCTTAGGAATGAAATTCCTAGAATATATGTACCAAAGGATTCTATGCACAGGAGGCATGTCACTTGGTTTGAATGAAAGCTTAATGGCTTGGTCACGAGGGAAGGGTTTGCCTGGGATGAGAGTTTCATACACCTCTTGATTGGTATATGAAAACTCAGGAACAGGAGGTGGGTTTTTGATTTTCAAAATTTTATTGATCTTCTCAGCAGTCAATGAGAATTCAACACCTCTGACTACAGTGGATACTGACTCTTCTAGCAGATCACCATCATCATCCAATGTACTACTATCCCTCATCTTGAAGTAAAACATCCTAACCAAACTAGGGGTATAGGGACAGTATATGGAAACAAAAGGTTCATATTGTTTTATCCAAGGTGAAAGATCTAAGTTGCACTCTTTATAGAAACTTTCAAGGTTTATTGCAACTGAAGCACAAAAGACTTTTGGGAGATAAATTTCTCTATACTTATCATTTTCTTCCTTGGAGGAGAAGGATGAAGCAGCAGTGACGAATCCTTCTGGGGGTGATCTGATATCCCGGATATCCTCTATTGCATTCACAGCAAATTTCTCCAACTTCTTTTGCTGTGAGGCCTGAGAGGTAGATTGAACTTGAGGCCTTGAGGGATTCTTGGTCCTTGCCTTCTTGGCCTTTTCTCCTATTTTCTCTTTCCCTTTACCGGTTGTTTCAGGCACTTTCCTCTTTTTAGACTCAGCTTGACTGGGCTCTTTGATGGAAATGCCCTTCGGTTTGCTCTTCGGAGGAGGAGATGGAGGAGGATCAATGGGCATCCCTGGGATGTGCTTATCAACCCCAGAGCGCAAGCGAAGAGACCGAGTCTTCTTCCTCACAGGCTTGGTTGCTTGAGGTTCTGGGGAAGGTTGACGTTTTGGAGGTGGAGAGGGAGACCAAGATTCTGTCTCATTGTTCGAATGGGAGGAAGATTCTGACTGGGAAGGAGATTTCGAGGCCATTTGTGGACAGAGAGTGGAAGAAATGTGCAGAAAGATGAAGATTGGAAGAGGAAGTGACGAGAGAGAAGGAGTGAACTCGAGGTTAGGGTTCAGTAAAAATGAAATTTCACAGCAGCATATATATAGACACGCTCTCAACCTCGAGGTTGACTTCTCAGCCTCGAGGTTAGATGAACAAAAGTTCACTAAACTCTGCGATCAACCTCGAGGTTGACATCTCAGCCTCGAGGTTAGATGAATAAAAATTCACTAACCTTTGAAATTCTTACCTCCAACCTCGAGGTTGCCTCCAGAACCTCGAGGTTCGACTGTCTGATAGATGAGATGTCTCTTCTGTTTGCTACCAACCTCGAGGTGCTAATCCCATACTCGAGGTTCCAGCTTTTAAGCATTCTCAATTTTGACAGTTTGCCCCGATAACCTCGAGGTTAGCTTTTGAGCCTCGAGGTTCCATCCATCAGATATCTTGAACCTTTTGACACTCTTCCAACCTCGAGGTTGACTACTGAACCTCGAGGTTTGCCCCTTTGACAGCAAACCTAAGTCCTGCATAAGATTGTCTATGTACTCCGATGCTAAAGTTAGTGATCTATAATCATCAAAACCATATTTTAATATAAAAGTAGACAAGAATTACTTACAACTCATTGGGATTTACCATTCCCAATTCTCTTCTTATGAATGTGAATGGGTCCTTGGCTAATGGTTTGGTGAAAATGTCTGCCAATTGAAGATGAGTTGGGATGAACATCACTTTCACATCTCTCTTCTGGACATGATCCCGGATGAAATGATGTCTCACATCAATATGCTTGGTTCTTGTATGTTGCACGGGATTCTTGGCCAAGCTTATTGTGCTAGTGTTATCACATAGTATTGGAATCTCCTTTAAGTGCACTCCTAAATCAGCAAGTTGTTGCTTCAGCCACAACACTTGAGCACAGCAACTTGAGGCAGCCACATATTCAGCTTCTGTTGAGGACACCGCCACGGTAGTTTGCTTCTTGCTAAACCAAGAGACAAGTGAGTTGCCAAAGAATTCGCATTGCCCACTTGTACTCTTTCTATCCGTCTTATAGCCAGCATGATCCGAATCTGAATATGCCACAAGATGCTCCGGCTGACCTTTAGGAAACCATAGCCCAAGAGTCTTTGTATCAGATAGATATCTGAATATTCTCTTCACGTGTTCAGCATGAGACTCTTTGGGTGCGGATTGGAACCGAGCACACATTCCAACACTGAATTGAATGTCCGGGCGACTTGCAGTGAGATAGAGCAATGATCCAATCATTCCTCTATACTTGGTGATGTTAAAGTCCTTGCCCTCTTCATCAGCATCCAAAGAAGTAGTTGTGCTCATTGGTGTGTCAGCCCCATTGCACTTGTCCATTCCAAACTTCTTCAGCAAATCATTCAGATACTTTGTTTGAGATATGAACATCCCATCTTTACGTTGCTTGATTTGCAGCCCAAGGAAGTAATTAAGCTCTCCCATCATTGACATCTCAAATTCACCTTGCATAGACTTGGAAAATTCCTCACACAAAGAATCATTAGTAGCACCGAAAATAATATCATCAACATATATCTGTACGATTAAAATCTCATTTAATTTATTTTTCTTGATAAACAATGTTGTATCAGCCTTTCCTCTGATAAATCCTTGATTGAGTAAGAATTGACTCAATCTTTCATACCAAGCTCTAGGAGCTTGCTTAAGACCATACAAGGCTTTCTTAAGTCTAAAAACATGATCCGGAAATTGATCATTTTCAAAACCTGGAGGTTGTTCAACATACACCTCCTCTTGAATGAAACCATTTAGAAAAGCACTTTTGACATCCATTTGATAGAGTTTAAAGCCTTTTGTGCATGCAAATGCTAGAAGAACTCTTATTGCTTCCAATCTAGCTACTGGAGCATAAGTCTCTTCATAGTCTATTCCTTCTTCTTGATTGTAACCTTTGGCCACTAATCTAGCCTTGTTACGCACAATGATGGCTGACTCATCACGTTTGTTCTTGAATACCCATTTTGTCCCAATTACCGGATGGTCTTTGGGTCTAGGCACCAAGTCCCAAACTTGATTTCTATCAAATTGATGTAGCTCCTCTTGCATAGCAATCACCCAATCATTGTCTGAAAGGGCTTCTTCTATTTTAGAGGGCTCTATATGAGAAATAAATGCAGAAAATGTAACTTCATTCAAGGTACTATTTCTGGTCCTAACTCCTTGATTTACATCACCTATAACTTGGTATAAAGGATGATTCCTTATAAATCTCCAAGCTCTAGGTTGAGACTGATCAGCATTTTCTAAATTGCTTTCAGGATTAGCCTCAAAAATGTTTTCAGAATTTTCAGAAGGAGTAGGAGCATTTTTCGAAAAGAATTTGTTTTTGAAAATAATCTCCTCTTCATCATCCAAGGATTTATCAGATTCAGATTCACAAAATACAACATGTATAGATTCCTCAACAATCTTAGTTCTAGTATTAAAGACTCTATATGCTTTACTCCTATTAGAATAACCAATAAAGATAGCTAAATCAGCTTTAGGATCGAATTTACCAAGATTGTCTTTACCGTTATTGTGCACATAGCACTTACAACCGAAGACACGAAGGTGACTGAGGTTTGGCTTTCTTCCTTTGTAGAGTTCGTATGGAGTCTTATTCAGCTTCTTTCTCAAGTATGCTCTGTTGGAGACGTAGCAAGCCGTACTCATGGCATCAGCCCAAAACACTTGCGAAGTGATGTACTCGTTCAACATTGCTCTAGCCATTTCAGTGAGTACTCTATTCTTTCTCTCCACAACACCATTTTGTTGTGGTGTTCTTGGTGCTGAAAAGTTGTGATCAATCCCCATACTATCACAGAACTCAGCAAAGGCTTGATTTTCGAACTCTCCACCATGATCAGTTCGTATTCCTGAAATTGAGAACCCTTTCTCGTTTTGGACCTTCTTGGCAAATGAAACAAACTGATCAAAGGTTTCATCTTTAGAAGATAAAAATATTGTCCACGTAAATCTAGAGAAATCATCGACAATGACCAAAGTGTATAAGTTTCCACCAAGACTTTTCACTCTAGCTGGTCCAACTAGATCCATGTGAAGAAGTTGAAGAGGTCTGTTTGTTGAAATCTCATTTTTAGCTTTAAAAGAAGATTTGGTCTGTTTTCCCTTTTGACAAGCATCACAAATCATATCATTTTTGAAATTCAGTTTGGGAATGCCAATAACCAAATCCTTTTTCAATAACTTGTCAAGTTGATACATATTGACATGAGCTAATCGCTTATGCCATAGCCAACTCTCATTCAAGTTACTTACAAAACAATTTTCAGAAGTAGAAGCATTGCTAGAGAGGTTCAAAGTATAACAGTTTCCATCTCTAGGTGCTCTAAATAAAGCTTTATTTTTCAAATCATTTATGGAGATCAAATCCTTTTTAACAATAAAGCATTCATCAGAGTCAAATATTACCAAATTACCCTTATCGGTGCTTTGGCTCACACTTAGGAGATTATGACACAATCCTTCTACAAGGTAGACGTCTTTAATGAGTGGGCCTTCATTGTTGCCTATCTCACCAATGCCAGCGATTTTCCCGGATTGATCACCTCCAAATGTGACTCTACCTCCATCTTTTGGCTTTATTGATAAAAACTTTGATTTGTCTCCAGTCATGTGTCTTGAGCATCCACTATCAATGTACCACTTGTTCGGCCTTGATGCTCTAAGACATACCTGCAGATTACCAGAGGTCAAGTTTTAGGTACCCATCTTTTCTTGGGTCCTTTGGGGTTAGCATGCACCTTGGGAACATATGTTCCTTTTGGTACCCAGACATAATTTCCTACAGGTTTAGCTTTTCTTTCTTTTCGATGAAAACAAGATGAAGTAGAATGACCCTTCCTATTGCAATATGTACAATGTGCAAAAGGATTTGAGGAATGAACAGATTTAGTGAAATAATTCATATAGGATTTTTGTCCATTCTTTTTCTTTCCTTTCTTCTTATCAAAGTCTGGTCTATAACCAATGCCCGATCTATCGTTTGTAAAACGTTGTTGTTTCAAAATTACATTGAGCATTTCACTTCCCTTAGTGAATTTCTCAAGTGCTTTTGTAAGTTGTGAATTCTTTTTCTCTAGGATAGAGCATTCATCACAAATCAGAGATTGAGGAGAAGAGAGGTTTTCAATTTGCAGTTCAAGAAAAGAATTTTTTCTTTTCAAAGACATATACTTGTCTGCAAGTTTTTCAAACTCCTTTTGAACAACATTGTATTCAGCAAACAATTCATCATAGGAAGGAAGAGATTCATATACCTCATTTATTTCACTAGGTTGTTCTTCTTCCTCAGCAACCAGGCATATGTTGGCTTTTTCACTTTCATCCTCTTCAGCTTCATCCTCATCCGATGAGCTATCTCCCCATATAGCTGACACATATGCCTTCTTTTTGTATTTCTTGAATTTCTTCTTTTCTTTCTCTTGGTTTTTCAGCTGAGGGCATTCTGCCTTGATGTGTCCGGGCTTCTCGCATTCGTAGCATATGATAGGCTTCTTTGATTCATAGCTGGAGCTACCCTTTTGAAACTTCTTGAAGCCTTGATCCTTTTTGTAGAACTTCTTGAATCTCCGGACCATCATGCCGATTTCTTCATCCTCATCTTCATCTTCTTCATCTTTATCAGCATTGAGAGCGACTCCCTTGTTGCGATTGTTGGTGCCATTAACTTCTTCCAAGTCCTTCTTGAATTTCAACTTGCTCTCATACTCAGATAGGCTTCCAAACAATGCAGCAACAGAAGTCATAGACTCACCACGAGCCTCTTCAATAGCAGTAACCTTGGCTTCCCAATCCTTTGTGAGAATATTGAGAATTTTTCTCACTTGAGACCTTTGATCGAAGATCTTTCCCAAGGCTGCTAACTGATTTGTGAGATGAGTATATCTAAGCTGAAATTCACCGATAGTTTCTCCTTGCTTCATTCGCAATAGGTCATATTCTGTTGTTAGGATATTGATGCGGTTCTCTTTGATTCCAGATGTTCCTTCATATGCGATTTCCAGAGCTTTCCACATATCTTTTGCTGTAGACAAGTTGCAAACACGAAAGTACTCCTTTTGACTAAGAGCACTTTGAAGCATCAGAATAGCCTTGCTATTAAGAGTAATATTCTTCTTATCATCATCGTTGAACTCAGCTTCGGTCTTTGGAACAGTGATGCCTCCTTCAATCTTAATTGGAACGTAATCTCCAGTTTCAAATACTCTCCACAATCCATATTCCGTAGCCATCACGAACACGCGAAACTTTGCTTTCCAGAAAGAATAATGTTCGCCATCGAAACCGGGAGGACGGTTGATTGAAGCTCCATCAGGAAGAATTCCTTCCATAGTGATCCTTCTCGAGTGGTTAAGCTCTTCTGAGAAGACCTTGCTCTGATACCAAATGAAAGAGGAGCTTTATACCCAAGAGGGGGGGTGAATTGGGTATATTAAAAATTTTGCAACCTGGTTCTGTTTTTACACTCTCAGAACAGAGCAGAACAGAGGAGATAGAGAGAAGAGCTTTGCACACAACGATTTATACTGGTTCGGTCCTTTCTCTGACCTACATCCAGTCCCCAAGCCTCACTTGGGATTTTCAATCCACTAACTCAACAATATTGATTACACACTCTGTACTAAGAGTTGTTCTCTCACTAGAACACACTCCCCCTTACAAGTTGTAATCAATACACCCCAACTACCAAGTCCCCTGACTTGTAGTTATCTCAATCAATAAATGATTTACAAGTATTTGACTCTCTTACAGAGCTGATAGGATAAACACTGAAGAACTAAGTATCAAAATGATACAATACAGATGAAAGCTTGATACAATAAATGACTCAATAAATTTTCGCTCTAAGTAGTTGTATCAGCTTGAGAAGAAGTTAATGCTCTCTATTTATAGGTAGAGAACATTAAATGACCGTTGTGAGATGATTCCAACCGTTGGAAGTGATTTGCTTAAGTTCTGGTCATCTTCTCTCTCTAAACTTCTGCTAATCCAAGTCTTAATGAAGTCTGATGTGGATCTCTGAGTTTCTGCCCGTTGGAATTAACTTTACTTGATGTAGTAAGCATTCTTTAACGTTAACAAGGCGTGCTCAGATGGATTAGCCGAAAGTAGATGAGATTGTGCAGGTGCATTAAATGCACTGTTCACCTTTTTGCTTTTTCTCACAAATCTTCAATAATCTTGTTCTGTGCTAACTGAAAAACACTCAACAAACTTGTTAAACATATCTGGGATCATGAGTGAATGATTTATGAAAGCAATTAGATCAAACAACAAGATATTGCAGATTTCACAAATTTGAAAAAGCTTCAACGGTCACTAACCTCGAGGTTAGTTCATCCAACCTCGAGGTTGGCCTGAAATCCTCAGGCAAACCTTCGTTTTAAAATCATTCAACCTCGAGGTTGCAAAGTGAACCTCGAGGTTTCTCTTGAGAAGAAACCTTCTGATAAATCTCATTAACCTGCAAACCTTGAGGTTCCAAAGGTAACCTCGAGGTTTGAAGTTTGTTTCAAACCTTCAGTTTTCACTGGAGCCCGACAACCTCGAGGTTGTACATCTGTACTCGAGGTTGGCTCTTTGAAAGTGCAAAGTTCAAAGTTAAACATAAAGCCCAGCCTCGAGGTTACAATGTTAACCTCGAGGTTTTCAATACTTTGAAAACCAGTGTGCTCTCTGTAAGTGATGAAACTCGAGGTTGCAACATCATACTCGAGGTCAAAGGTGTTTTCATCGAGCTTAAGTTTCAAAACAAAGTGTCCAACCTCGAGGTTGAAATATGGACCTCGAGGTTCATGTGCTTGATGAACAACATGACCTTTCTGTATGAGTTGAACCTTGAGGTTAGCTTTGCATACTCGAGGTTACAAGTGTTAATGAAGAAACTTGGATTCTCCAACTGAACAAGAACCTCGAGGTTGACTTCTCAACCTCGAGGTTTCACATATAACTTGTGAAACCAAGTTTTGCAACATTCGAACACTTGATTTTTAAAGCTTCTGTAAGGTCAAACCTCGAGGTTACAAACCCAACCTCGAGGTTTGCTCTTAACCAGAGTTTTGACACTTAAGAGCAAAACCTCTTCAATTGTTTGTAGTTGTTGACAATCATCAAAACCATCAGAGAACTAACACGTTATAGTGAAAATAATAAAATTGAAAATTATTAAATAATAAATTTCTAAATAAACTATCAATATCACATGGATCACAATATCTAAATAAAAGACAATTCAATTTAAGGACGCACTTGAGAAAGGAACATCAATTGATAACTAATAAGTAGTTAAGATGAGGCTAGAGAAAATGTAGGGAATTTGGTCAGGGTTAGTTTCGTAATTAAATGTTTATATTTTAATTTTTGGTCCTTTAAAATAATAACAGCTTTTAAGGTATTTATTAATAAATTCCGTAGACCTTCTTCCTAATTTTCCCTTTTTAAAATTAAAGAACTAAACGGAAACTTTTTTTTTTATATATGAGAATTTTAAGAAAGGGGTTGGGTTTACCCACAATCCAATGGTAGGGGAAAATCTCACTTTCTGCTAAGTGATACTGATGTTGAGCAAGACGAACCGTCTATTACTCTCAGGTGTTAACCTAGACACTTAGAAACTAGGATGCCTCCCCTAGTGCCCAAACTGAAACTTATGTAAAGCTAAAAAATATGTATACTTTTGCCTATAACTTTTTATAATTTTTTAAATATTTATATTTAAATTGTGATTTTAAACTAGTCAAAAGAAAAAAAAAACTATTTTTTTAAAGTAACATCCTATTCATGTGCCTGCATTTTTTACAAGGCTGCAATTGTTTAGATGGCAACAAAAGTTTGCCCTTCTTGTCTCTTTTTTTCCTGTTAGCTTGTGTCTTTATTTTTATATTATTATGTGGCATGCGATTAGGTTTGTGGCTGTCCCTCCCAATATAAATGACACCATTCAAACTTGAGAGTTAGTGGGATTTAATAGGGTCTTACACGGGAAAAGCACCAAAATAATAATTTTTTAAATTTTTTTTTACTTAATTAGAACAGTTTGGAAAGAATTTACCGAACTAATGCAGTCAAACACATTGACTGACAGGGCGCCACTAGTAACATCAGAAAGTCTAACGCCACTGGGTAGTCACGTAAAGGGGTTTCAGTGGCATGGTAGTTTATCACACCACCAGTTGTGTGATAGGCTCGTACGTAACTACCTAGTGGTGTTAAACTTTCTGACGTGACTAGTGGCGCTCTATCAGTCAACATGTTTCACTGTATTAGTTCAGTAAACTTTTTTTAAACTACTCTAATTAGGTAAATTTTTTTTAAAAAAATTATTATTTTGATACTTTTCCCAATCTTACACTATTAAACCAGCCTAGTATTGATAGCTGGTATTTTGTCTTTTTGTAAAAATAAAGTGCTTGCATTTCAAACTATCGGACTTCCCAACCAATTACCCATAGAATGGACGGCAGAGTTACTATCAACCGATAATTTATTTATTGAATTTGTCCTTTTAACAAATACTCCATCGGATCACATGTACTATAAGTTACAATTAATCAAGTTGTGCAAATAAAAATGTTGGTTAAAATTACTTAAAAGTAATAATTGTATTAGAAATGTATTTTTTTTATTTCTTCAAATGCTATATCTTTATTTCTGGAGTGACTGGGCGAGAATGAATGAAAAAAAGATGTAAGAGATACATAAGGTATAAAATAGAAAGAAAATATTAAAATTTCATTAAAAAAGAAAGTATATCGGTTTGTTTTAAATTTTTAAAAGTACTTTTACAATATTCAAGGTGTATATATATATAGGGTTAAGGGGCAAAATTGCCAACAAACTATGGGGTCAGGAGCAACCACCACAACAAACTATTTTTTGGTCCAAAAATGCAAATGAACTAATGAAAATATTAAATAGGCACAAAACCGTTACTTTCTCTCTAACGTCCGTTTGGCATTTACATTTTGGGGAAATTGATTGAAAACAAAATGCCACGTGAGCCCTGACTCAGCAAAACATGGAAGCAAACACACGACATCTGGAGAATGAAAGGACGAGGCTTGGTTGAAGAAAACTCAGAATGAAGATGAGGGTGAGGATGCAGACTATGGCGTTGGATCTCATCCTCATCCAAACCATCTGAGGACGAAACACACTCGATGCTGTCCAAGTCCATCACTCACCGAAAAAACCCTCCGAGTGAAGCAAAATTAGAAAGAAAGAAACACCCAGTAATCAAAATCACAAAATTGCCCCAAAATTTATCTGGGCATTTCCTTCTCAAAATCTTCTTCCCTCAATTCTCTTCGTTCTCACCTTTTTCCTTTGATTTTCCAGGATATTTACAAGCGGAAGAAGAAAATAGGAGAAGGAAGATGGGGATTTTCATGGATCGGTGAAGCGGATGAACGCGTGGATTCCGACAGGGCAAACTGCTTTCTCTGGAAGAACAGGTTCCTTTTAATCCTCTGGTTTCCTTTGAACGTCGAACAATCTCTCAATTTATTCCTAACTAGCAGCGACGATGATCACCACTTTCTCTCAAACCAGGTCTGACGGCATTCGCGACACCTTCGACTCTCCTTCAACTCTCCTGTTTTCCCCCAAATATTCTGAGCCCTAATTGCTTCTTGCGAAAGTTGCTCTCTTCATTCTCCCGAGGGTCGTGTTTTTGCTTCCACTTCAGCTAAGTCAAGGCTCACGTGGCATTTTGTTTTAAATTCAATTTCCCCAAAATGTAATTGCCAAACGGAGTTAGAGAGAAAGTAATGATTTTGTGCTTATTTAATATTTTCAATAGTTCATTTGCATTTTTGGACCAAAAAATAGTTTGTTGTGCTGGTTGCTCCTGACCCCATAGTTTGTTGGCGATTTTGCTCCTTAACCCATATATATAAAAAAGAAAAGTCTTGTCTTAAGTTGAAGACTAATATAGAAGAATATAGGTACAGAGGGATATGAACTTTTAAAAACCATAGTATTTTCCACCCTAAGAAAAATTTTAAAAGGTTGGATTTTAAATTTGGGAAAATCAGTTTCAGGGCTCCTATTGGCCAAAAAATTCCAGAAAAGGCCCAAGAAATCTAAAAATTCGTAAAAAGGCCCAAGGATTCTGACAATTTCGGAAAAGGCCCTAATGGGGCTGATCAAGTTGTTAGCGGGGCTGATCAAGTTGTTAGCGGGATACTGATTTAGTTGTTAAATGGGCTAATGTAGTTGTTAAAAAAATAAAATTTTTAACAACTAAATCAGCCCATTTAACAACTAAATCAGCCCATTTAACAACTAAATCAGTACCCTACTAACAACTTGATCAGCCCCATTAACAACTGCATAAATTCTGACAGGGCCTTTTCCGGAATTGTCAGAATCCTTGGGCCTTTTTACGAATTTTCAGATTTCTTGGGCCTTTTCTGTAATTTTTTAGCTAATAGGGGCCCTGAAACGAATTTTCCCCTTAAATTTTTAATGCATTTTTTTTTTTAAACGCGTCACTTTGCTGGGCCCACCCCCTGTGAAGATCCAAGCTGTTGATTAGTAGATATGTGTATATTTGTTATAACTTTTAGGAGGGGGCAATCTAACTTATGGATTTTTTTTTTCATTTGGATGGAAATTTTTTGAATTGGGTTTATGGTGTAAAAATAGCTTATTTTAAAAGCCAGCTTTCCTAGTTTATGAAATAAAAGCTCCTTATTTAAATATAACTTATAGTATTAAAATTACTTATGTAACCACCAATACAAATATAAATCATATTTCACAATATGATTTTTTTTATAAGTCATTTTTTCACTGATATCCCAAACAAACGTTTTAATAGGGGCTGGTGGTCATTATTTAATAAAAATTACTTATATCAAATTTGTTATTCATTCTATATGGAAAAAAATATTACATGGTCTTATCTTTACTTTATGTGGCGGCTCGTGGGTGGACCCCACTGTTAGTACGACCCATTCAAAACCTGCGGTTTTTACATGCAACACCATACTTGTGCCCCGCACGAAACGGCCGTATTGCTTATGAGTTATGACATCTTATTTTGACTAAAAAAATAACGATTGCTATATGGGAAAAGTATTTTTTTAGTTATTGAAGATAAGTTATCTTCAGTAACCTTTAAAACTATGTTGCTTTGAATTAATGAAGGATGTTTCCATAATTTTAGGTTATTTAATGAAGAGTGTAAAATTATGGAAACACCTTTCATTAATCCAAAACGACATAGTTTTAGGGATTACTGAAGATAACTTATCTCTAATAACTAGAGAAATCATTTAACCTTGGTATATTAATAGGTTTTTGTTTTTACTTTTCATTGATGGCAAAACTTGTGACATGGTTCAAACCTTTTGAATCAAATCAAAGGTTATCAATACAATAATTATAAAATTAAGGGTGGAAGTGTAGAAATACTAATATTTTTACACTTAAGTACTTAACAGGGTTAGTATTTGATAATTGCAAAAATAACTATAATTTTAAAGGGTTAAGATGCATATCTATTAACAAATTATTACAAAAGGAGCATTGACACAAACATTACTTAAGGGTACCTTAAATAAAAAAAAATAAAAAGGGTTAAAAAATACAACAGGGTTAGATTTTTTTTTAACGGTAGTTTAGTTCATGGGATTTGATGATGTGGCAATATTGTGTTAGAAGAATAGGATTGTTCCTGTGTCTGAGAATAAATTGAACTCATAAATGGCAAACCAACTATGACGATCCAAGTTCTTCCTAGGGGTAGAGCCAGGATTTGAAAATAGGGGGTGAAAATTATAGAATAGAATCTATGGGAGTTAGTATTTGAATTAGGGGTGAAAATTATAGAATTGGACCCAAGATTTTAGGAAATTATACTTCAAGCTCACAAATATTTCAATATTTTCAGTTTAGTCCCTCTCTAACACTTTTTAATAGGGACTAAATTGAAAATGTTAAAAATTTTATATGGCTAAATCACAATTTCCTATACTTTTGGGTCAAAATCTGTAATTTTAGGGGGGACGGGGGCCACCCCTAGCCCCCTTGATTCTGCCCCTGGTTTTTCTGCTATTATTTGCTTACTCAGCCGCCCTTCGTAGTTCTCCCTCCCAATCCATGGCCTCCATCTTCGGAGTTTGTTGAAGCAATCATCATAGAAGCAACCGTCACTTGAGGGTTTATTAATACTCTGCATAGTGAAATCATGATCTCGTACCACCACCACTCGAGGCAAACTGAAATGCAACTAGGAATTGCCAAATTCAAGAGTGTTTTCCAACCTTGAAGCAAGCCGAGGAAATCCCAGACCAGGTTTTACGGTATATGCTTGAAACCATGACATAAATGATCAAAGATCCGACGAGATTGAAATTTGTCCAAACAGAGGATAAAGTGACTTCCTCTAATTCCGAGTTGAAAAACAGAGATAAGGAGGTAATTGATGGGAATGTGGAGGATTATTGAGAGAGCGGCATAGAAAGTGAGAGGTAGTGTTACGGATTGACTTCTCAAATATATTCGAAGAGGATGAAGTAGAGATTGAGCCACCAAATCGAGAAGAGAATACAGAATATAGGATTGAGCTTCGGCGGCGATGTCTTCCTCTTAACCACAGAGCATCAATATTTTCTTCACGTTGAATGATCAAACCATATTTTTACATGATTTTTTATAATTAAATTGGGATTTTTAATGGACTTTATCATGATTATTGAGCTTAAAATGTCATTCTTGTGATAAATTGATATTAAGAGTAAATATGTTAAATTAGGGCTAAAAAGGGCAAAATTGTCAAAAAAAAATGTAATTACTCTTAATTATTGATTTTTATGAGAATATTTGATGTTAGATTAATTGGTTTAAATCATTGGAGGTTGAAGGAATTAAATTAAATTTGAAAATGAAAGTTTGAACTCAAGTTTTAAATTGTTCAGTTTGGTCCTTCTGCAGAACTTTTTAAATGTTCATTTAAGTCCCTCTGCACTAAACTCATGCGTTTTGACCATTCATCTATTAGGTTTTCTTTTTTGATTCATTAAAGGACAGGCCCGTGACAGCTAAGGGATAATTCAGAATCAGCGCCGCATATTGAAAAGAGGAAGAAAACCCACGCCATTCAGAGGGACGGACGAACACCTCCATCGCGACATCACCTTCTTCCTTCCTTCCCTTTCACCATCGTCGCCGGCGACATCACCTTCTTCTTCACCGTCGCCGGCGACTAACTTTTCCCCATCCATCAGAAATACCTCCGCCAGCAAGAACCAGAGGCCAGAGCACCATTTGTTCTTTCTCTGATTTTTCCAGCGAGTTCAATTCCATGGCTGAATCAGTTTTGCACATTGTGTGGTGTCCTTTGATTTCAATGCGTGGCTGAGACTTTTCCCTCTTGGTGGTGGAGATTGTTCTTGAGCTCAAGCCACTACAAAGGGGAGTTAATTTGTTCTTACTATTAGTCTAGATTTATACATTTAGGTTGCCTAGTTTTAGGGACTATTGTGTATAAATTCTAGAACTGAGATTAATGTTAATTGTCTCTGTTAGTTTGATAATTGTGATTGATTTTGGATTATGCAATGTGAAGATTATATTTGCTTTAATTTTTTGTGGTTGCAATGAGATTAAATTAATTAGCGTGGTATTGTCTAGTTAATGAAGTTGATTTGTACCCCTTTGAGGGACTGTTATATACTCAATTTTAAGAAGACTCGTGTTGCATTATTCCAATTTTAATTGCACATTAAGTGGTTTTCAACAATTTCTCAAGAGGTAGTGGTTAGCTATGTTTGTAGGAGCTACTATTAATTGAGATTATTGGACTCAAGTGGTATCTTGAGGTTGTTCTTTAGACTTAATGCAATTTTAATTCCCATAATCTTTTATGAGCAAGGATAGTCATATCTTCATTACCAAGAAGACCCATAATTCATATTTCATTTTCATACTCCATTTCATTTTATTAAAAATACAAAAAATATTAGTTTAGCATTTAATTAAATTGCATTTCTCTTTAGTTAATTAATTCAAAAATCCTAAACCAATTTCCCCCTTGTTTTAATTGCATTTGCATGTCATTTAGATTATCTAGGACTTAATAAAAGGCTCCTCGAGAGAGAGAACGATCCTAGGTTTGCTATACGCAATCCTTGGTTTATTTTTAATTGTGGACCCTAAGGCTAAAGACAAAAAGGCCCTCATCATTAAACCATAGAAATGTGATGGCAATAGAAGTAGAAAGAAGTAGAATTATGGTTCTCTACATGGCGAGGCCGAGAAGTTTGAATATTTTAGAGCCAAAAGCTTAACCTCAAATAGGTTCCATGCCCATGGTGAGGCTGGAGAGAACAGAGTAACTGGTGATGTTAGCAAAGCCAATGGCGAGAGAACCGCCGGAGAGAGCAAGCTCGCTGAGACAACCAAGGAAGAGTGTAGAGATCAAAGGTCGTGAATAAAGTAGAAGACTAGTGAAGACTATAAGCAAGGAAATTTCAGCTATACAACAAGATTCTCTGAGAATCAGAGACAGAAAGGAATCGCAGGGCTTCTTAAGATTCTGGTGTTCAAATGTTGTTAGGGGATTAGGGATCATGATCTCTAACATGTCAGGGTCTTGTTCAGTTTGTTGAGTTATTAGTGCCATACCATTTCACCACCGTCGCAAATTTGGAAGCTTATTGCCGTCATGGATCTGTGTTCGTATCTTGGATCACACAAAGAATGATGAGGACGATGAAGAAGATGATCGCATTCTTATCCTTAGTTCTCTCACCATCACGTCGAACATGTTGAAAGTTAGATAAAGATAAATGTCCATTAAATAATCTAACGATGTGATTTTTAACTCCTCATAATTGTTTTCTTTTTTGTATTTAAGATACCTGTAATTAATATTTGTGTTAGATGCTCCTTTCATAATAGTTTGTTGGTAAATATGCACCTTAACTCTTATTCAAAAAGGCCCGTTAATTAATCTTAACGTTTTCACTTTTTTCCACGCTATGGGTCCTACAATACTTCTGACAAGCGCCTCGCCGGTTCAGACTTGGCAAAAAAGTCCATTAAAGTCAAAATACCCTCCAATCCCAAAAAAATCTCTTCCTACGCACATCAACCTCCAACCATGAGAAAAGTGTTCAGTGGCAGCAATGGAGGTGCTTCGACGCCACGAACACCACTCGCCGCTTCATGTGAGGTCTCGGCATGCCCCTTGTAGTAAAATCTAACATTTTAATCATCAGATCGCATCACAGACTAGAAACCCGAATCGATTTAACCAAAGACCCAGATCCGAGCTTTCTCTTCCACCTGTACCAATCACCTCCCGCGAACTCTGTTCTGACGAATCTATAGCCAAGAGTGTTGGAAATTATGCCCTAGGGGCAAGTCATTATTCTCCATTAAGTTATCACTTCATTCGCATGTTTATGGTGATAACTGCATCCTTGGATATATCTTATAGATTATCCTAAATGTCCCTAGTCGGTCATCTACGCGGGAGCGAAGATGAGTTAAGATCAGTATGACTTTGATGAGGTATGGAGATACGAATCAAAGTCATGGGCACTTGTAAGAGTACAAGGTGCTGGACCGACCCACTATGAGAAAGCTGCATGGATTAAGTCATAAGCTTATCTCATGTATAACCGCATCACAACGCCCTATGACCTGAGATCATCATGGATTCCTACATGATGAGTCATTGGTCTTTGACCTAGTCAAAAGTCACCTTTGATCGGGTGATGATAAAGGCTGGGATCGGGATCAGTGGTTTTCATGCGGAGGAATGTGAATGGTCAAGATGGAATTTGTCCCTCACATTTGTAGAGAGATAATACTGGGCCCCTCGATGAGTGAGTCTAAGAAATGTATGGCCATACTGTGATGGAAATGAGTTTTCATTTCACTTATTAGACTGCTCGAGAATCGAGAAAGTATTGGTCAAGAAAAGGAAGTTGACGTTATCCATGCCTCATCCTTAACCGAATTATTGCGTGACAAAAGGGACGTGACATGGTTGTACGATAGGTAGTATCGTGTCATCGATCCCCATATGAATTGGGTAGTCGCAATGTCTTGCTAGAGGCCGCTTGTGACTTGTGGGCTGATACAGTCTTAGCCCACTGCCAATCTCATATGGGCCTGCAGGGTCGCACACAAGAATAATTTAACACGGGTAAAAGTGTCTAGATTCATTGAATCTCAGATTAATCTGAGATTAAATAAATACTGAATTTAATCTAGGATATATGTGTGTGTGTGTGTGTATATATATATATATTAAATTCGAAAATAATATAATAATATTATTTAATGGAGATTATAATATTATTATATGATATTTGTTTTATATTTAATTTATCGGATAAATTAAATATCTAAAACAAATAGAGATATTATATCTCATTTGATTTTCGAATAAAAATATCATTATCTATTTAATTTAAATTGAGATATTGTATCTCAGATTTAATCAAATAGATAGATATCATTTCTCGGATTTAATTTATAGAGATAAATTAAATCAGAAGGCTTTTAATTTGAATTAAATAAATATATTAGATTAAATCTATCAGATAGATTTAATTAATATATTTTTTAATTAAAATTCAAAATTCAAAATTAATGGGATTAATTTTGAATATAATATGCCGATGGGTTTAGAAAAACCTACTGGACTTTTAGTCGAGCGTATTAGAAAGCCGCAAGAAACCCTAGAGCGAAAAAGAGAGAGACGCACAAGAGGCGCTAGCACCCTGCCGTAGCCGTGTTCGGGGATTGTTCGTGTGGATACCAGTAGAGGAAGCCGATTCTAAGAGTCGTCTTCTGCTGATCGAGAAGGTAACCCACCAGTTCAAAGAGAAGGAGACGCGGACGAATTCACTACAGTTTGAATTTTCTTGATCGCCATGAGACAATGTGCGCAAAGGGTTTGTGTAGATTCTTGATCTACTAGTTCGCTAAAATCAAAGGAAAACCTCCGGCTCCGGATGATTCTGAGTTCTCTATAAGGTATGATTCGGGTTCCTTAACCTTGACTTAAACGCACCTAAGTGATCCTGGGGACGGGATTCGTAGAAAATTTTAATATGCTGCGTGTACGGATCCCAACAAAGAGAGCCCGCGTCCTCGAAATCTCCAATGGGCATTGGCCGAAAATCACGGTATTCAAATTTATGAAATAAATAAAATCTAATCAAATATATTTCCAATGATCGCTACAATTTCTCCTATCAATTAGTGATCTAAAATCACTCCTTTGGTTGAGTATGGAATCAGTAACCTATGAACCACCCATAATCTAATAATGTATTTGAGTCATTTTAGACCCGTCTAAAAAACTCACAATGAGGTAGGTCAGAACCGCCCATTTAAGAATTAAATGGGTAGGTTATGAGCATACTTATAGGTTGCCTGTATCCACCCATTTTTTTATTTTTAATTACCCATCTAATTTCACATTTTGACATATATTATAATGATACTTAGTCTAAATTTATATTGTTTTGTGTGAATTATAATTATTGAACTTTGAAGATTCAGATTTCAGAATTTAGAATGATGAATTTAAATAGATACTTAATGATTATATATAGTTTTTTTTTTTCAAAAAAATAAACAAACTCAAAACCCAGTTAACCCGACCATTTATATACTAAAACCATTTAAATGTTTAGTTTGCAATGATATCCACTGAAGAATCTCCCCAAATTGCACCACATGCCCTCTTCCTCATCTCACTCTTAACATCAAGGGGCGCCATATTGTTGTCGCCGGAACTGGAAACTCTAGGGCAGTTGGATTTCCTGGTGCGAGAAAGAATGAGCAAGCCATTGGAGAGATAGTTGAGGGAGGTTCTATCGGAGATTCCAGTTGGCGGTTATCGTCAATCTGGTGGAAGAGTAAGGCCCCATTTGGTTGATAGAATTGGGCCTTATTCCAGGGAACTTAATCCAGTTCCGTCGGACTGAAGCTGTTTGACGCGCCTTGTTCCTAGGAGCTGAGATTCCCGCCGTCTCTGAAGCTGCCACAAACGAAGGAAAACGGACTCCTTCACAAAATGGCGGGATCCTGAAAATTCCCCCGGGAAAGTGAATTTGGAGGACTAAAAAGCCCCTGTGATATCATAAAAAAGCAGAATCGCGACTGGAGCTGGAAGAAGGAGCAAACGAAGGTTGAGACGACATCGGGTGAAGGAGTTGGCAAGCAAGATCAATCGAGGTAAATGAATGGCTTTTTTTATTTTTATTTTTTTGAAAACTCTTTGTGCGTTGTGCTGGTGAACAATGGTGATGGCCTGGTTGTGGATTGCCTTTGACGCAATCAGCGGGGAAGCAATTTGGGTGCTTTGCTATATAGTGGGGGAAAATTATTCTTCTTCGCTTTTATGTTTTTCTTTTTTCAGATGATTCAGTAAACTAGGTTGGCTAACGTGATGAGTCATTACTCCTGCTTATCTGTTTAAATGTTTTTTGAAACGATTCAGGATAGTCGTTTTGCTTTACTGTACTGGTTCACATTATGGGCAGTTGCGTTTGAACTTGATGGTATGGTTCGAACTTTACTTTTAGGTTGGCACTTGAACTGTAAAAATCGCAACACCAAAAAAAAAAAAATTATCTGGGTTTTTTTTTCTGGGGGCATTAAGAGAATTTTACCTAACTTTCCCATTTAATCAACACTCAATTTTTCATACCAAACAATTTATCTTTCCTCAACTTAATTAAGTTTCCATGTCTACCAAACAGTCCAACTTTTTAAAGTTCCCTCTCAATCTTTCCTTCAATTCCTTTCCCTTCTTTAAGTTCTTTTCCCTCCTTAAATATTTCTTGAACCAAATCGGCCCTAAGAGGAAGAAGAAGGAGACGCAGAGGGCACGTGGTTGGGATTAAATGCTGAACTGTCAGTCGAATTATTTATTGAGTTGGGATGAGAGGATTGCTCAGTCAAACTTTCCACCTAGCCAGCTGGACTGTCATGGGTAGCCCACATGCCATCTGGACACATTGTGGGACCACAGTGCAAATAAAGAGACGGCGTTAGTCCTAATTAACGGGAATGCGAATTCTGCTTCTTTTTTAATGGTTATTTTCATTTTTCCATCTGTCAAATATTAATTTTGCTGAGTGCTTAAAATACAAAACATTATTATTAATTTTTCATCTTCATCCTAAAATTAAATTCTCCAATAACCATACATTAGTTAACAGTTTTTAAAATACGTCAACGTATTTTTATGAAATTTCAATATTTTTATTTTAATTTTATACTGCATGAAATAAAAATTAAAGGTCCTGGTGCCTATTATAATATGTTTCTCTCTTTCACTCTACTATATAAATAGCATTAAAAAGGTCTATCGTAAGCCAATACGTCTTAGGTTCTAGTCTACCATGATCTCTGAACACATTATACTTTTTTTTTTTTAATATAAGATATAATTAACTAATTTGATTAAATTAAAATTGTTAGTTAAGTAAGTTTATAAAAGGCCTTATTTTTCTCAGTTCCTTTTCTCTCCATTCTACTTATACTATATTATTATTGAGAAAATATTGTAGAAAAAAATCATCAAAATGCGAATTAAATCTTACCTGTTCATCTAAAGCGTACCCCTCCTAAATATAAGTACATTTTGACTAAATCACCAAAAAAATATGGTTCTATTTATAAGTCCAGTTTCATATAATAAATAAGGTTATGATAATTTTACCCATATGAGATTTAGTCCAAATAAATTTTTCAATCAGTAGTACATTAATTATTTCGTATGTAAATCACCTCAGTATAAGGCTATAAGCCAATGCAAGCCCTCAAGCTAAAGTGAATGCTACCCCAATTCTCCACTCTCTATTCACAGTTTCACACCAGCGAACCATCTTCCTGGTCAAAATTGAAGTTTCTTCCCGTGACAACGACAACCAAGTTGACCAAAATCTTGACAATGGTTCCTTCTGTGACTCCATTTTTCTCTCCACTTTACTTCCTCCTTATAAACCCCCTCACCACCCATCCAAGTTCAAAGCTCAACAAATCACAATCACCAACCCCAGAAAAATTATGAGAAACTCCATACTCCATCATGTTTCTCTTCTCTTATTCTCCTTCTACATCTTCTTCCTCCTTCATCTTCCTCATCCTTCACAAGCTCAAAACCTCATACAACCCAACACCACCGGCTACCAGTGCCCCGGCAATCAGACCACCGGCTCCGGCTATCCCTGCCGGACCTACGCCTTCTACCGAGCTTCAGCCCCTAATTTCCTCGACCTCGCTTCCATTGGTGACCTCTTCTCCGTTAGCCGACCCATGATTGCAGATCCAAGCAATATTTCTACTCCTAATTCAACTTTAGCCCCGAATCAACCCCTCTTCATTCCCCTATCTTGCTCCTGCAACTTCATCAACTCAACCTTCGGTTCCATCTCTTACGCCAATCTCTCCTACACCATCAAGAAAGGAGACACGTTCTACCAAGTCTCCTCTTTTAGTTACATGAACCTCACGACCTTCCAATCCGTCGAAGTCGTAAACCCTACCCTCATCCCGGAGAATTTGACGATCGGCGTTAGCGCCGTGTTCCCTGTGTTCTGCAAATGCCCTAACACCACTCAATTGCAAAACGGCGAGAACATCCTGATTTCCTACGTCGTTCAACCGTCCGATAACGTATCGTCGATTGCCTCCTTTTTTGGATCGAAACCGCAGTCAATAATTGATGCTAACAGTAAAGGTTTCCGAGAATTTGACACTATCTTCGTTCCGGTATCCCGATTGCGGGTGCTGACTCAGATTCCGGTCAACACTTCGGCGTCGCCGCCTTCGCCTGCTGCTGCAACACCTGTAACTTCCGGCGGCGACAGAACAGGAACTGTGAGAGGATTGGCGATTGTGCTAGGGATTTTGGGGTTACTGTTGATTCTGCTATTGGGGATGTGGGTTTACAGGGAGCGTTTGTCCAAGGACAGATTGGCGACGGTGATCGGAGATGAAGAGAGGCGGAAGCAGAGCTTTATGAAGGAGACGAAGAAGGGATCGAAGGAAGAGGAGGCGAAATTGATGGCGAATGTGTCGGATTGTTTGGATAAGTATAGGGTTTTTGAGTATGAAGAACTGAGAGAAGCCACCCATGATTTTGATCAGAGCTGCTTGATTCTTGGGTCTGTGTACAAAGGAACCATTGATGGAGAGGTCTATGCGATAAAGAAGATGAAGTGGAATGCTTACGAGGAACTCAAGATCTTACAGAAGGTAACTATAATTTTCCAGTTCACTCACTTGTTCCTTTAAGTGGTTATCTTACAGAAGATAATGGCGAAAAGCAGGCAATCTAGGATTAAAATGGAAAAAATTAAAATCAAAGTTTTAATTTTACAAAATTACTACACGTTCTACTTTTTAATAAATTTATATGAAGCCATCATTGTTAAAAAAAATCGTGTTAGAAATATTTTCTAAAGATTTTTAAGGCAGACAAATACAATTCATAGTGAAAATAAAAATAGGAAGAGAAGGTCCTTTCCTAAAACTAACCATTTTAAATCAATTTCAATATAAATATATAAAAAGTGGCTTTATTTATCAATGTTTTTACACTGAAAAACCATAAGGTATTTAATGTTATGAGGTGATTTAAATTAAATTTGGGTTGAGCCTTAAAGACTTGAATTCAAGACTTTATTTAAAAGATGCTGAATTTTTTAATTATCTTTTTGCCTATAAATATTTCTTAAATTTAATGTAACTCAAAATTAGGAAATTATATCTAGAAATTAGAAAGGATAAAGTGAAGTGACTTGTCTCATAATTGGTCAACGTAATGGTTTGTTATTCATTTACATTGTTTCAAATAGCATATTATCTAATAGGATTTATATTCAATCTACGCTTGCCATATGTATGCGGAAAAAAAAGAAAAAAAAAGCATATGGTATGCTAGAAGCTGCAGAACTACAAATTGCATTGAGTCACGTCACTCTCCTTCTCTTCCCTTCAATTTCGGTGTACTCCACCAAACCAAGGGAATAAACCTGTGGATTCCTTGATATTCCAAATTTTTTAAATAATTCCCATGTTACTTGTTACAAAAACAAATATTAATCTGATTGATATCCATGCTTTTAGTCTTATATTAGATTCTTCTGAATATTTAAAACTAAACAATATAATGCATCATTTATCAAAGTGGTGGTTTTAAGTTATCATTATAGGAAAGAGTGTTTAGTATTTAATTTAATGGCATAATGACGATGGTCTTTCCAACTTTGTCTTGTTCGATTAGATTAAGGTCTTTTTGAATTTGATTTGGTGACTTTTTCTGAAAAAGCAGTGGGTTAGATTAGCTTAAAGGCACCGTAAGAGACAAACCGCCTCTGGTTGGTTGGTTTATGTTCCTATATGACAGCTCTTAGCTATAATATCAGCAAACCAGAAGACTTGTAATAAAATAATAGCATTATTTTGATACATTACATTCTTTGTTAGAATTACTGTCCCAACTAAATGATTAACAATGCACAATCCTTTTGTATTCAATGAAGGTGAACCATGGGAATTTGGTGAAGTTAGAGGGCTTTTGCATTGACGACGATGAAGCAAACTGCTATCTAGTCTATGAATATGTTGAAAACGGATCCCTCTACTCGTGGCTGCACGAAGACCGGACCCAACGGTTGAACTGGAAGATGAGGCTACATGTGGCCATGGATGTAGCCAATGGCTTGCAATACATCCACGAGCACACAAGGCCAAGGGTTGTGCACAAAGACATCAAGAGTAGCAACATCCTCTTGGATGCCAACATGAGAGCCAAGATAGCCAATTTCGGACTCGCAAAGTCTGGAATCAATGCCATCACGATGCACATCGTGGGGACTCAGGGTTACATAGCTCCTGAATATCTTGCTGATGGTGTGGTATCGACTAAGATGGATGTGTTCTCCTTTGGAGTAGTTCTTCTTGAACTGATCACAGGCAAAGAAGCCGTCGATGACAGAGGGAATCCCTTGTCGACGAGTGTGGTAAGAGCTTTTGAAGTGGGTATTAGTGAGCAAGAGAAGGGCAGGAGACTAAGGGAATGGTTGGATGGTTCCCTTATGAGAGAAACATTGTCAATGGAGAGTCTAATGGGTGTGCTTAATATTGCCCTTGCTTGCTTGCATAAGGATCCAACAAAGAGGCCAAGCATGGTGGATATTGTTTATGCTTTGAGCAAAAGTGAAGAATCCAATTTTGATACCTCCGATGATACCATAGATTCTCCATTGGTATCCGCAAGGTGAATAAGCTTAGATTCCTCATAATATTCTACTCTCTCCGGCCTTAAATATAAGAGAGTTAACTTTTTTGGGGACATTAATCAAATTAAATAAGTTACTTAATCATGTCATATGTTATATATTTTCAAATTATATATGAGCTTGTTAGTCAAACTAATCAGTTTAGAAAAGAATAAAAATAAAAATATTTTAAAGTAATTTAATTAGCTTTCTTAATTTCTCTAAGAATATTAACTCCGTTTTATATTTAGGACTGGAGGGAGTATATTCTTATAAATAAACGTGCAATGGCGGAAAAAAAAATTATAAATAGTTGGTGGCACAGGGCACTTGAAAGTGGAGCAGGAGATAATCAGTTGAGGTAGGTCCTACTTTAGATAATGCCTGGGACGTTCATTGTACCCCACCTTTTAGATCCAAATTTAATGTTTTTGTATGTCATTTTCTTTGTAAGAGCACAGAGATACGAGTCTAGAAGATTCTATTTGAAACTAAATCATGATTTGTAATAAATTTAGAGAATGACATGCAGTAATACTTTTCAGGGCTGTCTATTAAGATTTGATTACATAGGAACATGGTTCTTAAAAACTCGTTTTATCATTGCGATTTTACGTTTTGACGATTTTTTTTTTCATTAAAACAATTTTACTAATTTTCCAAACGCTTTTAAGTTTTTACGATTTTACTACGTTACGATTTTATGATTTTTCATTTTCTTTCTGTTTTCAGATAAAAACTCGTTTTTAAGAACCTTGCATAAGAAGCATATATGTGTATAATGTAATTAAATTGTGGGACCTCATAATAATTCTCCCATTTTTAATAAATGTTGATAATGACTTAAAATTAATATGGTCAAAATGATTTTTTATTTTATATTTTTCTCTCATTTTTTCCTATTTGGAAGCTTTTATAAATGTGTATTAAAAAAATTAGTTATATTAAAATTTAATATTATTAAGCTTATACAACTAAAGATGGAGTAATACAATTCACGGAGTGAGGAAATAATAAAGCATCAGTTTCATACCTGGGTATTAAAGCCGGGAAAATGGGCCGCCCCGACAGGCCTGACCCGTTTAAGCTTAGTCCTTTAAGGGTCAGGTTTGGAAAATGAAGGTATGAAGTGAAGTTTGACCCTAGAGGGTCAAAGGCTTATACTGGTCGGCCTTGAAGGGCTACAAGTCGGCCCATCGGGCTCTTCATTTTTTTAAAAAAAAGTTGAATACTTGTTGAAGTTGGGCACTTCAATAATTTATATGTATTTTGTATTTGTTATAGAGTTATTTATCTATTTAAATATAAATACATAATAACTATATTTTAATTTTATGATTTGGTTTATTATTTGTTGCTGATAAAAATTATAGATGTGTTCATAAAGCGAGAGAAAAAATTCATGATATTTTTACTCATGAACCAAAGCCTATTACTCAAAGTGAATAAAAATCAAATGTCGTTGAAATTAATAATAGTGGCGAAGATGACGATAATAATAGTCATTGTACTAATGTCGCTTAGTGTTATGCTTCTTATGTTTTATATGAGTTATTTGTGAACATAGTTTGCTTTTGATTATGATTAGTGACTGTGCTTATTTGTTGGATGATTTATGTTGTAATTTATTAATTATATTACTTTGAAAAAAAATGGAAGAAAAGTAGTTAAAATTTGGAATAGTAACTTCTCGGCCTTGGAGGGCCGGCCTTAACCTTAGTGCTTTCGAGCCGGGCTTTGAAAAATAGACATTTTTCTTACTTCGGGCCCGGAGGGCTGGCCCTATTAGGTCTTGGGCCTTTATAGGCCGGTCCTAAAGGGCTGAGCCAGCCCTGATTCCCAGCTCTACTGGATATTGGGTACTGGTATTAAATATCTTCTACTAATATATACGTGCGTGGTTCAGTTTTCATTAAAAAGCAAAAAGGCCAGCCATCACTTCGATGAATTGGAAGATTTTTAAAAATGATTTGTTCACTGAAAGCCCAAATATTTATTTTAATGGACCCAACTTAGTTAATCAAAATTCATTATATGGCCCAACTTACATAACCAATGGGTTGATTCATTTAACTTCTCTCTTTGTCAGGATTCTCTAAGTATCTTGGTCTGTGTACTGCCAATGTTGCGGAAGAATGGGCCCTTTTTGAAGGTTTAAATCTGGTATGGGATTTAGGAGCGTTGTTGTGGAGTCTGATGCTAGTATGCTTATTGATGCCAATGAGAGTTGGCATAGATGGTAAGGAATCCAGGACTAGGCCCTTGGGTCGTGGGTTCGATCCCCTCTGCCGTTGCTGGGACTCCTTTGGTAGGCGATCTCGTAAGTTCCCAGTAAGTGTTCATACAGCCTGGGGCCGTGCCCTGGCCTTAGTGGGGAACTGATGCCGAACCCCTCCAAAACTTTTTCTTATAAAAAAAAAAAAAGTATGCTTATTGATCATTTGGTTGATCAACACTTCATTGCTGGCAGCCTCTTATTCCATCAAATAAGAGAGTTGTTGGCTAGAGATTGGCTGGTCCTCCTGTGCCATATTCCGAGAGAATGCAACAAGGTTGCTGACTCGTTGGCAAAGTTGGGCTTTTCAAAGTCTCTCATCCTTAATAACTGTCTTTTAGCTTTAAGAGCTTTAGCTGATCAGGAAAGTGTGGGATTTATTCCCCTTGTGTAACCTCTTTATTATTGTCTGGCTTTTAGCCTTCATTGATATCAAAAAAAAAAAAAAAAAAAATTCTCTCTTTGTTTTTTTTTGGGCGTTAAAAGTAAAAAAAAAAAAAAAATCCATCTACCAACATCTGTTGGAGTAGGTGGAAAGATCCTAGAGTTACTTAAAGCATTGGGGGAAGTATTCTAGCTCCTGAGTGTCTAGATAAATGCTTGTGGGTAATAGACGGCTCGTCTTGCCCAACATTGGTACCACTTAAGAGGAAGGGAGACTTCACTTTGTCCTTGAATTATAGGTGAGTCCAACCCCTTTTCTAAAATTTTTGTATATTAAAAAAAAAAACGGAAAGAGACTTGCTCTGTTTTAACCACTTCCTTGGTTTAAGGTATGAGAATTGAGAAAATGGTGTTGGGAGCTTTTCTCTCACGACCATAGGCCTAACTTGAGATGAATTTTAATTAGTTAAAACCGAAGGTATTGATGAATTAGGTGGGGGAAAAAATCCATCTTCTCATTGGAACTATTGGGACTTTCAGTTGGGATTTACAAGGATTTGAATTGATAACAACATTCCCTTCACAAATTATACAACTGAAATATTTTAAATCCATATGCTTTGGATTTTAGCCTTGAACACACTATAAATGTAGAAAATACTTGTTACACTATGTACCCAATCTAGTTGTTTCCGAATGTGATTAGGATTATTGGACTAAGATGGCAATTGGCAAGTAACATGCATGACTTAACTTATGTTTTCGATGGGTGAAAAAGTTGAGAGAAAAGCAAATATGGGTGGAATGGAGTTTTTCCTTGTTTTGATGTGAGGAACAAAGTAAAGAGAAATAAAAAGAGGATTTTGACCCCAAAAAAAAAAAAAAAAAAAAAAGAGGATCGAAAAATGATGGTGGGACCCATCCCAATTTCATACAACCTTTTTCTTTAAATATGGAGAAATTTTGGGGGAATGTTTTTTCTTATATTGTTGCCCTTCACCATGTTATCTAACTCAAAACCAACCCATCAATTGACCTCACCATCATCTTCGCAATTCAGCCAACCCTGCTGAGTCACTTCCACCAATATTTTTAGGGAAAATTGGGGGAAAGTGCCCCAACTAGAAAATTAATTGGTGAGGACCTAAATTAGAGTACTAGCACTATGGTTAGAAAATTTGAAAAGTACTAGTTATATGTGTGTATAAAAAATTATCAAGTCATTCTCACCAATTAAATTTCTTATGAGAGACTCTTCCCCAATTTTATATATATATATATTTTTATACAATGACATTTTTTTTGGCTAAGTACATGTATCATTTTATTAGAGACACTATCAGATACTAAAAGTAGGGATTTCATCTAGTGAAATCTGAATCTTGATTTGCCACTTTATGAGAGGTTAACCACTTTTGTTAGACCCACTTTGTTTTGTTTTGTTTTTGTTTTTGACACAAGTTAAACCCACTTTGTTGCTATATATACAAGGACATTTATTTAGTATAGATAAGTAGCACATATTAAAGTGTCCCGCCCCAGAGAACGCAATCACTTGTAAGGAGGCCCAAAGCTAGTACAGACTCCTGATAAGGCAACCAAAAGAAAATTACAACAATAAGATTGAATGGATCCAAAAATAAACACATAGAGAAATAAGGGTTGGAGAGCCCAAGAGGCAGGAAGTTTTAAAATAAACTTGAGAGGCTGCTGCAGTTGGTCTGGTTTGTACGGATGAGGATGGAAAATTCATGGTGGGGTTTGGAGAGAAAGTTGAGGCTGAATGTGCAGTGATGTCAGAAAAGTAATTTGTTTGATGCGAGAGTTTGAGAGGAAGAGGACTGTCATTGAGACAGATTGTTCTGAAGTCTATTGGTATTGCAAGAAAAAATCATTTGAAGGAATTGATCTCTAGCTTGGATGAACTAAAGAACGCCAAGGAATATAATATGTCTGCACAAGGGAGGAATATAGGTGGGAGGATGGAAGATTTGGCACACGCGGGGTTAGCTTAAAGATAAATGGTTCTGTCACTTGTAAATGTAGTTCAATATATACTAAGAGTCTATAAAATGTGTATTATTTTTGTATCTTAGGTGTGTTTTGGATAGCTTTTGGGTCTTCAAATGTATGATTCAGGCCCAAAAAGTCAGATTGGGTGGTTTTTGAAATGGAAGGTACGTTTAGTTCAACTTTTTACCAATTGAGCTTTTAGGGCAAAAGCCTTTCTTTTTCTCTTAAACCACAATTTCTAGCTTATCATGGTGGATAAGTGAAAAGCTCGAGGGCATTAAATGTAGTCTTTAAAAATTTCACCAACCCTCAGTTATCTCTCTCTTCTACACGCCCAAACACCTCTTGCTAGTTTCCATATTTTTCTCCCTTATTCTTGTCGATTCGCTGCCATTGTCTGGCGTATTCTCTTGCTGTTTTTCATCCTTAGATTCTGCTAACAATATAAATCTACGCTTATACTCTAAGGTGGTCACATTAATTGACAACCAATCCATACCCATATTTATATTGATGCTCCTTAGTGTAAACATATAAGATCAATAGTTGTCTCTTGACTTCAAAAACAAATGTCCAACTTAATTCTTTTTACCTCATAAAAATACAATTGTCTCATCATCTTTTTGCTGTGACTTACAACTTCCCACAAAATTTTGTTCCTTATGTTCGCAATCACTTAGTAGTCATTTCAACTAAAATTCAACAATTTGTAAACCTAAAAATCATCCAAATTCTCATTCTTCTAACATACAATTTATAATCATCTTTCTGAATGATGAGAACATGTTTGCTCACGTATTGACAAACTTTAACAACAATTATTCAGATATGCATGTAATAAGAAAGGGTAAAGATGTAAAAATATATATATATTTTGCCTTTGGGAGCGTCGAGTAACATGTACTTTTTTAGAAACAAAAATGCACATATGGTTAGAAAAAATGTACAAAAGTCCCACTGGATGTTAAATACAAATGGTTGACTATTAGTTTGACCAAAATGGACATATGCTCCTCCCTCCCTTCTCCTTCCTCCTTCCTCACATACTCGCATGGGAAACTCCATTCGGACCAACCTTTCTCTTCTCATTCCTCAACATATTTTTTCTTTATCGTCCAGCTTGACCTCCACTAGGAGCTTCCAATACGTCTTTCATGAACGAAAATAAAGAGCAAACCAATGAAAATAGAAGACAAAACAATTTCATGACACCTACTTGGATGAAGATTTTCCTGAATTATTACCGCTATTAAGGAAAGGAGTAAATAGATTTAGTGTGAGCATGAGGAAAACTTTACCTTTGGAGAGGAGGTTGGATAATGCTTAATATAATAGAAACTCGGTTGATGATTTTCAAGTTGGCAAGGCAGTAAATATAACTTCGTGAATGGCCCATAAAACGTTACCTACTGAGATTAAAAAAGATCCACCACAAACCATGGGATGTGCAGGAAAATTGGTCTTGGGTGAAGCTCGAACCGCCTACTGCAAACCCAACCACAATGCGTCGTCTTCAGTGCACAAAGATTTCACTTTGAATATTTTCATGATCCTATGATTTTGGTCTTTAGAAGAGATGTCATTCTCTTTCCAGTTCTCCTCAATACAAAATTTTGAAAAGGAATAACTTTTTCCATCTTCCATTTGTTCCATTATCAGAAGATATTGTGCCTCAAAATGGCTCTGTTTTTCTATTACGAGAACAGAGAAGGCCTCTAAATACACATATCCAATGTAAGGTGGCTTTTATACTCTCTTTTTTGGTTAGGGACTTAAGGCCAGTTGACTCGCTGTCTATTACTTACATCCTCATAATTTTTTATTATCCAAAAATCCAAATAAGAATTAGATTTTATGCAATCAATCAACGTAAAATGCTTGCTAGTTAGCATATTTTAGCCAATTTGAATGAGTAAGAGGATAAGTTTGGGCATGAGATATAAGAGGGGCATGGTCTGTCCAACGTGCATTGGTTGTTACTATGATTCAGGGATGAAAGACGTGGCCGAGGGAGGGGAAGGAAGCGTAGGTTAGTGCATCCGACGGAAATTTTAAACCGAGTTGGCTTTTATTTTAGTAAACTTAAAGGACTTAATAAAGAGAAAACATAGATAAAGGACCTGTTCAGAATCAACATGGGTTAGGGCAAGCCAACTCAACTTACATCTCAGCGTCCACCTCAGCCATTTTGGTCAAACTAATGGTCAACCGTTTGTATTTAATAACCAGTGGGACTTTTGCACATTTTTCTAACCACATGTGTATTTTTACTTCAAAAAAATGCACATGGTATTGGACGCTCCCAAGAGTAAAGTACATGTGTATTTTTGCATCTTTACCTAATAAGAAATCACTCACTTAAAGGACCATACTTATTAGGGATAAAGATCATTTTTGTCACAAAAGTTTTGCAAAGGGAGCATCCAGCACCCGGAAGTTTTTTTAGTATCATTTTTGCCCCGGAAGTTTACAAACATAGCAATTTTGCCCATCAGTTGATCTTGACCATTGGATTAATATCATTTTTGCCCCAGAAGTTTACAAAAATTTACTCATAAACAAAACTTCCTGAGCAAATTTGCTCATAAAAAAAACTTTCAGGGCATATTTGCTCCATTTTGTAAACTTTCGGGGCAAAAATGATATCAAAAAAACTTCTGGGTGCTGGATGGTTCCTAACCAATACTTCCGTGACAAAATTGGTATCTATCCCTACTTAGTACATACCCTTGGAAAAACTTAATTTGACCTTATTTTATCCTGGAAGAGCAAGCAAGTTTACTCTTATTTCAAGGTCTGAATCTCATAAACAAAAGCACATTCCCAGCTGCATCTTGCCAACCTACAAGCCATAAGGTCTAACTATCTCTACTTCCATAAAGGATGCTTTTACATAAAAATTACTAAGGCCGAATGCTTTTCCATACAAATTACTAAGACGTTACCACATATTTGTTGTCTCCTTCAGGATTCATATTTCTTACTAAACTTTAATAATATAACACTCGCACACCGCCAAATTGTATCATCAAGAAGCACAACCAACGGTGACAAAATCTCTTGGTTTCACACCATTTCTTTCCACCTAAGGATGTAACCCCCCATAACAAGTAAGTGGTGAAACAAAACTGTACATGAAATTTCTTGATGAATGGTTTGATTAAATCATTTATTAATTATTGTTTTAAGAAAATAAAGAATGTCACAAATTTGTATCACAGCAGACGGTTCTGCGACTAGTTTGGCATGCACTGCATATAGTGACAATATATAATATTTATACATACCTTTTATGTTTAGTTATTTCTGTTGTGTAGTTGAGCTTTGAATTTCACTAGGCCCAAATTTTTTAACTGAATAATATTTTATCATTTATCAAAATATCCAAAATATACTAAAGTATGTAAAATGAGACCTAATGTGACAATATACAATACTCCAACATATATTAAAAATATGGAAGTACTACTGTTAGTAGAAGTAGCTTAAGCTTCCAAAACCTTACCTGATAGACCCACATGAGAACTATTACCTGAAAAATGTTGATAACCATCAATCCAACTTATTACAAATGCTAATATGTGTTTGTGAGGTGTCAAGTGAAATAATTTATATAACAATATTATAAATATAATACACAAAATTCCAATAATAAATTCTATATCACAAATTCTATATTAAAATTTCCATATCAAATTTCATATCATAAATCACAAATATAACATACTAAGAAAAAGATTGATACACTGACTATCTTTATTACCCCTAACGACCCTTATATTCATTGACTGGAGCCATAGTTAACAAATGATTTTTTCATTTAACTGGATTTCACATGATTCCAAATCATGAGGCATCAACTGGCTAGGGTCCCTAACTTGTCATGATTAGACTATAGCTCCCTTCCTTTCTATGAAACCTAGAAGGTGTAACTGTCCCTTGAGTTGACCCTTAACCTAGCCAAAGGAAAATGGTGATACCAAGGGCCTTGAAAATGTTAAGCCATCCACTGTGCATTGGGTGGCGGCAAATTTTGAGGACAAAATTTATTAAACAGGGAGAGAATTGTAATATCCTTAATTTTGGGCCTAGATACTTGAGGATAAGCCTCTATTAAACAGATGACTAAGCCCAATTCAGGAAGTGTGACATCCCAAATTTTAAGATTAGTTTGGTGTGGGACCTATGCCACTTTACTATGGCTTGTGTGGCAAGATGCCACTTCACTCTAGCATATATCGCAATACACCACCTCCCTTCCTTCTAGTTGAGTAAGACTCCACCTCCTCTCTTTGTCTTGCTCAATAAGACGCCACCTCACCCCTTCCCCTAACTTGTTAGCCAAGCACGTCCTTTTGGCTTGCTCGGCAACCTCACCGACTCACGTTTTTCTCTGGCTTGTTCAACAAGCTCGTTGACATTTCTCATTTCCTTTCCCCATACCATTTTTGGCCAAAAAGAGAAAAGAGAAGGTGAAACAGAGAGAGAGAGAGAGAGAGAGGAGAGAGAGGAAGAAAGAGAGAAGGTCCGCAGCTGATTTCATCTCCGATTTAGCGTTTTTAGCTCCCGATGTCTTCTCTAATGTTGTTCCTCTCAGTGAGAGCAACATTTTTACGGTTTCAGATTCTTCGTCAAAGGTGTTTGGTGCTGTCTACATGGTAGAGGTGGTGCCAAAATCAAGAACCAATCATGGGATCAAGTAAAGGTACGTATAAACTTCGTTTTGAGCCAAATATCTTGATGTTTACATAAGTTGTATGATGCCTTGATTTTTAGCCAATCACCATTTAAACATGATGGAGTGTGATTTTATTAGTTTTGATGCTTCTAATGAGTTTAGAATGACAAGTTATGTGGGATAAAGGTGAGAAACCGATCCTGGAAGCAATTTGGCTCAAGAATCCTAAAGGTTTGGTGAAACCAGTTCCTGAGGAATAGATTGGATTTTGTTAAATTTAAGGCTAGAAATGGATTCTACACATGAAATTGTGTAGGAATAGGTTGTGAAGATGATTTTAGAAGGTTAGATTGAAAACCCAAACATTAAAGATAAAGTGGTAGTGTTGTCAAATTTCATTTTCTGGAGATAGTCCGATAATGATGAGTTTTTGAATTATCAAATTTTGTCCAATGGCCTCAAAACTTTGTAGAAACGTAGTATATATCCTAATCTTTGATTTTATATATAATATGTGCCATTTGGAGTCGTCTAGACCGAGTTATGAATTTTTAAAATTAGTTATTGAATTTGGAACATTTTCTGGGCTAGTGTGTAATGATTGATGATTTTGGAATAGATTACATGTGTTTGATAGTGGGATAAATTTTACCCTAAACTTGGACTTAATAGGGGTCACATAGCCTTTAGAACCACCTTAGTTTGAATTTTGTAAATTAAGTTATGAGTTTTCAAAGATATTTGAAAATCTGGCAGTGTAGGTTGCTATGTGAAGATAAGAAAGTAAGGGTAATGGAGAGTAGAGTTAACCAACCCTAGTATTTTGAGATTATGAAGAGTTTGGATAAACAATAACCCGCTGTCTCTGAATGTGTACTTACAGGATTCGTCATTTGTCAAAACGACCAAAGGATTGGAAGCCAATTCGAGAATTAGTAAAGCGTTCAGGTAGTAACTCTTCTGTAACATATTATATATGACTTTATATGTATGTGTGAACTTTCATGTGATATGTGTTGTGAACATGTGATAGTTGGTAGGATCTAGTGGATTGGTGGTCCTTCGATCGTGAAACCTAATTTGCATTGAGATAATATGGGTTGATGCTCATTTGAATTCCCAATATAATGTTGTGGTAATGGAAAACGTGATCTTTATTTGCAGTTGGTGCTGCATGTCATCTGTAATGTATGATCTTTTTGTGCTAAATGTAATGTTTGTTAGTTGACTACATATAATGTGTATGTATTTTATGTGAAATTAATTGTTGTTCTGGGATTTCTTTGAATCCCAACCCTTGTCATTATTTGTGAAATGAACAATGTAATGGACACAACTCCCAGGGTAATGCAGTGGATACTGGCAAAAGAAGATTCCAGACCTATCCAATTTTGATCTTGGTTATCTGTGGTTGAATTATGTAAATATGAAATTTGTAAATATTATGTACATACCCTATGGGGACTTCTTGTTACGTAATTGAGAACACTATATCGGTATATTATGCTATTTTTGTTTTGTCCACTGAATTGCGTTTAAACACTCTGATTAATAAGCGGTATGACACGTTGAGTCTTGGAAGCACAAAACTGATACTGCTTCAAATTTCAAGTTTCAACAAACTCTTGGATACTCTATTTCCAATATATAGTTTTTTTCATATTAATGGTGATGAGTTAACTAACTCTAACTTACGCTCAAGTTATTTAGTTTATTTTTGGCAATACTAATGTTAGTTGTAATTTCATTTTGTAATGAGAAATGATAAATATTCATAAGTAGGTTAATTAATTATCTATTATGTAATCTGATTAGATGTCATTTCCGACTTAGTGAAACTGGGATCGACTATAATTATTCGAATATCAAGACCAAATTCATCCCTCAACGTCTCAAATAAGCTTATGATTGATGCTTTGAGTGCCTGAAACTCATCCCAATTATAGGTTATAAACACTATAAATTCAAACATGAAATTAAAACAAATCTTACATTGTAGAAGCTTAGTCTTGGAATGGGGAACCATGCTGCGGCTGAAGAAATCACAACAATCTTTCCGCTGCTTTTTCTCAAATGTAGAACTGCAAAATGTGTAGCATACACTGAAGTTTATGTCCTAACCAAACCAACACCATAATATTAACAATAACACTATGCAAATTTAGTGATCGTGAACATGTAAAACCTCCCCTAATTTAGACAAAAATGCAAGTCTAAGTTAAACAAGGAATTAATTGTTAGTACCATGATGGGAGCCAAATCAGATAATTCTCAAAGAATCCTTCAAACAGTTTGGGTTGAGTGGTCCTAGTTTTGTTCACCTAATGATCCACTATTGCATATGTTCAATAATAATACAAGTTCTTATCTTCATTAGCTAAATCATATCGTGAACACTTGTAAATTTATATATATGATTGTACTTACATTGGCCAAAATTGTTGATGGTCTTGTCAACGAAACGCTGAGAGTCTTGAATATTGGAAACATCAGGAGGAATGATAATATCATATGGTGAACCCAGTTGAAGACCTTTGTCAAGGAATGAACGAAGGCAATCTTCTCTTCTGGCTACAAGGGATAAACGAGCCCCTCTTCTCGCATACTTGTAAGCACATTCCTTCTCATTCCAATGTTGCATTATGAGAATCAAAAATCATAAGGGGATGTTTATATTTGAAGAAAGATTACACTTCGGGAAGAGCGAAGGGTTCGATGATAATGAAGGGAAAATATGAACACAGGCGTTGCTAATTCCTAAGGAGGCTCCGGTGATGAGGACAACTTTGCCGGCCACAGATTCTTGGGGTTTGCTTTTGAAGAGTGAAGATAAGAACTTGAAAACATAAAAGGGAGGGACAAGCAAAAGCAAGGCGAAGAAAGTAGATGGAATAAATGTTATATTAAGCAACTCATGAATCAAATCCATCACTTCTAGGGCTGAAAAGCCAGCAGTAAGTATGGCAAAGAAGCTTTAGAATGATGACAACGAAGAGTCAAAGAAGAGAGAAACAAGGCGCATGAGCTAAAATTAGTTATAGAAGTAAGTGAATATTCAGTATTTATGTCCAGATAACAGTAAAATCTGTCAGCATAAGATTTGTAAATTAGTGTTTTTTTGCTGAGACAGTGAAGGCTACGTATAAGCCTCCATTCTTGTTAGAAGAATGACTCATGACAAACGCCTCTCACTGATATATACTAATTAAATAAGAGACCTTCCATTATAGTTTGGATAACAACTTATAAAAATTAATACAAACAAATCAGGTATTTATAATAAATTCAGCCAAGAAAAAAGTTGAGGAGCCTTTATCTATGTTTAGTTCAGATTATTTTTATGATTATTATAATTTATAAGTATGTTAACAATTTTCTATTAATTGGATGCTATTTAAAGCTATCTGTCTGTGAGAGAAACTGTTATTTAAAGTTAACAATTCCTTATTTGTTGTTTTTAGTTTTCTTGTTGTATTTGTTTGTTGTTGTTATGCTTTGTTGTTTGTTATCCAAGCTGTTGTTTTTTCATATCTTTGTAACTATCACTTCTTTGAAGTTTGTTAATAGAATCTTTTTTAACCAAAAAAAAAAAAAAAGGAAAAAAGAAAGAAAGAAAGAAAAAGCTACCTATCTGTGAGAGAAACTGATCCAGTACCATTTATGACTAATAACCCAACTCAACCCTCAATGTCCCAAAAAGAGAGTATTTTACTTCATGTTGCAACAAAAATCCAAACCTGAAATCGTCATGGTCATCCCTATACTTACATAGAATTCATCTAGCAAACTGAATTACTCTGCTTGATTCAGACTCATCTCAGTTACAACCGTCCAAGAACATCTACATGGGTGTCACCAGTCAACAAATATTCTAGGCCAAATTGAATTCATATCCCCGAAATTTCTTGAAATATGACCAAACCAAACAAAATCATATAAATTGAATTTATTTTAATATATATTGGTCTTGAGTTTTGATTCGGTTTTGCTCACACCTATGCATAAGAGAAATAGAGCATTGGGAAGTCCTTTAGCACAGTGTGACAAGAGCTCTGTGCAAGAAAAACCCCAAACTCTCATACAGTTTATCTTACATAGAATTCAGCCTGCATTAATAATAAAAAAAAAAATGTCAATACTCTTTGCTTGGTTCAAACTCATCTGAATTACAACCTTCCTAAAATATACTATTAATAGCAGCGATCTCAATTCTAGTTTATAGATTTATATTGTCATACTTTTTCAACAAAAACACGGTGAACAATTTTTTTTATCATTCAACATTGTATAATACTTAATTCTTTCAAAACATTACTTGACATGAATCTTTTTTTTTTTTCCCCTTTCAGAAAACTAAAAACAAAAGGGGCACTTTATATTTAAATAAAATATTAGACTTTGGTAGGGTTTTATAAATCAAACTAAATGAAATGGAATTACACACAAGGTATGTAACTTCATTTCTATTGAATTAATACTCTTTTTATTTCTCCTTTTCTCAATCCAAACATATCCGCCACAACTCTGCTCCTCCTCTAGTACTCCCATGCAGTTCATATATCTTTACTAGGCAGCTAATGGATGAGGAGAGTTCAAACATAGTTTCTTCTTTCTTTCTTTTTTGAAGTAATTCTCAAGTCAAGTATGTGCAGTTTTTATTCTAAAGTTAAGGAAAAAAAAATTGAGAACTCAAATTTAAATTCTGAAGTTACAAACATTGGACATTTTCTTTACCGCACCTTCAAATTGATGCTTGTGCTACTTAATTATTTACTGATTTCTCTTTGCAACTTTAGCAGGGATCTTCACAAACAGAAAGTGGAAACACCACTCCAATGCAGCAGCAAAATACCACTTGGTCCACACACCAGTTCTCATCCAAGATGGCTCAATCCGATATATGTCACCCCTGCAAGTGCTCTTTACTATGGCCTTTGCACATCTTTCTGTGGATTCAACTGGCAGTGGCAGGGTGTTCATGTGAATCTATCAAACGAAACGGTTACAAGTTAGAGTTATTCATGATGGTTACTTACAAATGAGTCTTAGAAGCACGGAAGTGTATAATGGAACTTGTTGGCGGTGACACATTCAATCATGATGAACATTTAATGTCCTTGTTCTCTTACACATTATAAATGGGGAGCATGGCAAAAAATTGCATTTTATAAAACCAGAATCAAGGTATTTTCATTATTTTTACCACTTTATACTTAACTCCCCTGTCATTGGATGCTCTGTTTCCCAAAAAAAAAAAACAAGAAAGAAAGAGAATTATAGTTTCAATTTATTGTAGGCAATGCTAGCATGAATTATAGTTTCATTTGTGATGTGTAACGAGAATTACTTAAAAGGGTACCTGTGATAGAAATTGATGATCTACAATTTCTGATTTAATGAACCCAGGAGTTACAATAGTTATCCGTATATCTGCACCAAATTCAGCTCTCAATGTCTCAAAGAAGCTTAGTATTGCTGCTTTACTTGCCTGAAACTTATCACAATTATAATCTCCTCCATGATAAAACCATGACAATTAAAAAAAAAAAAAGAAAACTATGTTAGTGTCTAACATTGTAGAAGCTCATCCTTGGAGTGGGGTACCATGCTGCGGTTGAAGAAATCACAACAATCTTTCCTCTGCTTTTTCTCAAGTGTGGAACTGCAAAATGTGCAGCATACACTGAACCCCAGAAGTTGACGTCCTAACCCAACCAAGCATCATCAAATCCAACATGACTTTTACGAATGATAAATGCTCATGAATTGATTAATTTCACAAGAGATGCGAGAATTAGGTGATCAAGTACCATGATAGGAGCCAAATCAGATAACTTGTCAGAGTATTCTTCAAACAATTTGGCTTGCATGATCCCAGCATTGTTCACCAAATGATCCACTGTTGCATATGTACGATAATATTATACTTCGGTACTAATTATAGTAATTATAGGAACATTTTTATATAGTGAGTATTAAGTTCTTATTTTCATTACCCACAACGAAATCATATACATTTATATATGTATATATGACTTTTCTTACATTGGCCAAAATGATTGATGGTCTTGTCAACGAATTTCTGCGAGTCTTGAATATTGGAAACATCAGCAGGAATGATAATGGCATCTGGAGAACCCAGTTGAAGAGCTTTATCAAGTACTGAACGAAGACGATCTTCTCTTCTGGCCACAAGGGCCAAACAAGCCCCTCTTCTAGCGTACTCGTAAGCCAATTCCTTCTCATTTCAATGTTACATTATGAATCAAAAATCATAAGGGGCACTTAATATTTGAAAAATATATCAGATTTTTTGTAGGAGTGACGCGTTAGATGAAAATGAACGACAAAAATTAACACAGACCTCGCCGATCCCTGAAGAGGCTCCGGTTATGAGAACAACTTTTCCGGCAACGGATTCATCGGTTTTGCTGCTTTTGAAGAGTGAAGATAAAAACTTGAACACATAAAAGGGAGGGACAAGCAAAAGAAAAGCAAAGAAAGTTGCCGGAATAAGCGTTATATTCAGCAGATCATGAATAAAATCCATGACTTGTTTACGCTGAGAAGCTAAGAAGCAAGTATGGAAAACAGATAATAAGCAAGGGGTGTTGTAAAGATGCTGGGGCGGAGCAGGATTTGAAATTAGGGGGGTCAGTTTTTGAAATTAAAGGGAAAAAATTACAACATTGGACCCAAAATTTTAAGAAATTATATTTTAACTTCATAAACATTTCAATATTTTCATTGTAATCCCTCTGTGAAAGTAAAATATAGAGACTAAAGTGAAAACATTAAAATTTTTACAAAACAAAAATATAATTTCCCATACTTTTGGGTCTAGTTCTGTAAATGAAATGAACCTAGGATGCCTCATGATGCTCTCAACTAGGGGGGCAGCTATGGTCCTCTGCGGAGGACCATTCGCTGCCCTCCAAAGCAGTGAATTTGGCTCTTTTTTTTTAACTTAAAAAAAATAAAAAAAATTTAAAGAAAGAGGCAAATTCATTACCTTTTTTTTGGGGGGGGGGATGGTCCTCCGCACAGAACCATAGTTCCCCCCCCCCCCCAACTAGAAAGTGAATGAACCATCAAATCTTCCAACCTAGGCTAGGATGCCTAAACTCAACTAGAAAGTAAATGGACAAGAAAAAGTAGAGTAACATCAAATCTTCCAATTCGGCACATTAAAAAGGTGAGAAATGAAATATTAAAAAAATGGGAAAATTACAATGAGGTCTAAAGAACCACAAAAACTTACAAAAAAAAAAAAATCCCAACAGAAATTCATATAGGAATTTTTTTGTTATTATTTGTATGGAAATAAAATCCAGGTTTTTAAATTTTGTTGTAACTATAACACCCCCTGTCGTAAATATGATTTTTTCTGTTATAAATGACCAAATTTTAAATTTTGTAGTAAATATAACACTTCTTGTTGTAAATATAGCCTTTTTCTTTTGTAAATGATCTCTGTACATTCAAAATCCAGGTGTTTTAATGTTGTTGTAAATATAACACTTTTTGTTGTAAATATGACTTTTTCTGTTGTAAATGGTCAGGTGTTTAAATGTTGTTGTAAATATGACACTTTTTGTTGTAAATATGACATTTTCTGTTGTTAATACAAATAATATCAAAAAAGCTCCTAGAAACTTCTGTGTAATTTAGTGATTTTAAAGGACCTAATTATATTTATTTCTGGTCCTCCGCACAGAACCATAGTTGCCCCCCTCAACTAGAAAGTGAATGAACCATCAAATCTTCCAACCTAGGCTAGGATGCCTAAACTCAACTAGAAAGTAAATGGACAAGAAAAAGTAGAGTAACATCAAATCTTCCAATTCGGCACATTAAAAAGGTGAGAAATGAAATATTAAAAAAAATGGGAAAATTACAATGAGGTCTAAAGAACCACAAAAACTTACAAAAAAAAAAAAAAATCCCAACAGAAATTCATATAGGAATTTTTTTGTTATTATTTGTATGGAAATAAAATCCAGGTTTTTAAATTTTGTTGTAACTATAACACCCCCTGTCGTAAATATGATTTTTTCTGTTATAAATGACCAAATTTTAAATTTTGTAGTAAATATAACACTTCTTGTTGTAAATATAGCCTTTTTCTTTTGTAAATGATCTCTGTACATTCAAAATCCAGGTGTTTTAATGTTGTTGTAAATATAACACTTTTTGTTGTAAATATGACTTTTTCTGTTGTAAATGGTCAGCTGTTTAAATGTTGTTGTAAATATGGCACTTTTTGTTGTAAATATGACATTTTCTGTTGTTAATACAAATAATATCAAAAAAGCTTCTAGAAACTTCTGTGTAATTTAGTGATTTTAAAGGACTAATTATATTTATTTCTGGTCCTTAAAACCTACACCTAATTTTCCCTAAAAAAATTAAACAAGGTGAGAAATGAGTAGGCATTGAATTGAAATAAAAATGATGAGTTGGGTAGTTGGTAACAAGTTGGTTGGTGTATCAAGTCTCAATCCGTAATTAATTTTTGCATTTGCTTGTTTACTAAAGTTACACCAACTCTGACACTTTGTCCTTATTGTGGGTCGCATTGACAGTTCATCTCTTCCGTAATTTATTTATTCTTATTTTGTTACTTTTTCTTGGTTTTTTTAATCACTTTTCTTTACATGTAATTCCAATTTCTGTATGAAGATTGGTTGCCTTTTTTTTTTTTTACTGGAGTAATAGGAAATTAGGAACTAAAGATATGATGTTACATGTAGAATGGAATCTACAAACTCTCACTTATAGAATATCATTCATGCCACAAGGTTAAAATTGTTCATATATATTAAGCAATTCTTGTACAATCTGTTGTAGTCGTTGGCCTGCCGTAGCTGCTCCTATCATGAAAAGCTAAACTTAGAAAAAGAATTACTTATATTGAATTAACGGAGACATGGTGTGTATTTAAATAAAAATAAATTATATATCCACTTTTTTATGAATTTTTTATTTGTTATCATCTTGTTTCTATTTATAAGTCCATTTTGACAAAAATGAGATTATGAAAATTTTACTCATATTAATTATACTTATGAAGATAAAGAGAGAAGAAACAATTAAAAAATATCTAATCATAAATGAGGGCAAAGTTAAAAATTTACTTCCATAATCATTGTGTCAACTACTTCTCCTTAGTATGTGAGATTTGATTAAAATAAACTTATAAATAAAATTATAGTGGTACTCATCAAGGAATCTTGGAATATTATCATATAATAGGGGAAAAGGAGATATAGCCGTCCGTGTGTATGTGATAGACAAACAATTGTCTTCTTGTTCCCCCCCCGGCGTGTCCCCCCTCTTTTTGTGTGTGTTTTGCATGGTTTGTGAAACCAGACCGGACTAGCTGATTTAGACCGGAAACCGGCCAATCAGTCGGGAAACTGGTCCGGTTCAAGCTGAAACCGGACTGACTCGGTGTAACGCGGACGGATTACAAGGGTCAACCTGGTTCCATTTTTTTTTAAAAAAGGCAATCTGATTTGATCATTTTGCTACTGAGGGACCCGGTGAAGGTTTGGTTTGGTTTTGGGTTTGTGAGGTTCTGGTCTATGAATATTTGTGTTTTTTGAATCTGTGTTACTGGAGGGAAATGTAGGTTGAAAATACCCTAATCTGAATATTTTGTCTCAAATGTAGATTGTAAAGAAAATTGTTAAGAATATCTGAATATGTCACAAGTATTGAAGTATATGGTTATTTTGCTATTGATATAAAGTATTGAAATGATATATAGTATGTGAAATTTATGTTGGTATGATGAGAAATTAATTATTTTCCAATTTTTTATATCTTACCGGTCGAACCCGGGTTAACTCCGGGCTGACCCGCTAACTCTTAACTCAGTATGGCAGTACCCCGATCGATTCAGTCACCAATCTAGGTAGAACCTTGGTGTTTTGGTTGTCAGAATAATCTAGGGGAAAACATTGGGATTGGCCAAAAAAGTTGCGCATTTTCAAATTTCTAATGTCTGTTTTGAGAAGCCACCGATTTTTTTGCTCAAAAGAAGCCACTATAATGAGAATGATTGAAGTCTTTTCAAGGTATTTGCAGGAGGACTTGCCTTTGCCGCCAGAATATTACTAGGATCGACACATCTCGGGAATGTGTTTCCTTGCAGAGGCGGAACTTGGAGGAAAAGTCTGGGGGTCCAAATAATAATGGGAGGATTACCTCTGAAAATTTTTTTTAAGGAAAGTTTTAAATGCATTAAAAATAAAAAGAATAAAAAAATATATATTCATGAAATTAAGTCAATTAACTTCATCTACAAGTGTAATGTAGAATGGGTAAAAGGATAATAAGGGATACACCACAAAAGTAAATTTCACTGATAAGCTAAAAATTTCAGATAAATAGAATAAAATATAGAAAAGAATGAAAAATTAACATAAATCATACAAGACCTCACATGGAACAAAGATTGAATTATAAGCCGAAAGATATAAAAAGAGGAAAAAATGTAGAAGAAAAAAAGAAGAAGAAGAATAAGTTGGGGGCCAAAATTTAATTTGACTACTTTGGGGGGCCAAAGTTCTATTATTACACTAAAAAAGAAAAAGATCCATTAAAAAAATTAAAAAAAAAAATTGGGGGGCCCTTGTCCTAACTAAGTTCCGTCAGTGTTTCCCTGCATGTCTAAGGGGCGCTCCTCCCTTTTAGGAGAGAGATATGATCGTCAGATCTTATTTGATAGTCTAGATTTCACTTTTTTTTTTAAATAAATTTTTTTCAGCAATCTAAATCAGTATCCTAAGTTTATTTTTAGGTAAAATTATAATGAAGGACCTAGAGAAAAAATATTTATTGAGGATGACCATAAAAATTATAATTATTTAGAAGGACTAAATACAAAATTATAAAATTGAACATGCTAAAATACTTCTAATGAAATCTTCTACATTCTCTTTCATATTATATTTTTAAAACTAATACAAAATTCTAAATTTCACTAAATTAAATAAAAAATTTCTCAAATTTTCATTTTTCACAATTTGCATAGATATCTATGAAAAAAAAATTACACACTCTTTAAGTTTTTTCAAAATGATAATTTGTTAGAATAAAAAAAATTTAATTTAAAATATATTTATATAATTTTAATAAAAATCAAGGTATTTTATAATTTATTATATATGTTAAACCGAAAAATTTTATATGATTTATTTTTATTTTAGAAGAAATTTATTGGATCAAGTTGCCATATTTATATTATCAAGTATCAATGTCAATATCAATTAAGATCTTTTTATAAAAATAAAAACTAAACTTATTTCATGTTTTTAAAGATATAATAGATTTTTTATTAATTAAATTATCTATTGATTATATGAATATTGAACTTGTTGAAAATTAAAATTTAAGAAATATGAGTTTGAACTATATAGTTAATTATATAATATATTGATTTTAGATAAGTATTGTGAAAAATACAAATTAAAAAAATAGATATTATTATATTACATGTGAATAGTGGGTGTTTTTAGTTTTAATTTTAGTGATTTTTTTAATTATGAATACAAGAGATAATTTAGGAGGTTTGATTAAAGACAATTTAGTAATTTTGAATGTATATTATAATGTTTGTTTCTTGTAAGTAATTACAATTTTTATGATCCTTCTCAATAAATATATTTTCCTTTAGGTCCTTCATGATAATTTTCCCATATTTTTAGTACCTCTCAATACCCTAAAATAGTCATACTTTTTTTTTTTCAAGATCACAGAGTATTATACCCCGAAGTATCTTTTTAGTCTCAGTCAATACCTTGAAAATTTTTTTATTAAAAAATTATTTTGAAGTATTGGATGGTATTAAAAAGAGACTTTAAGATACTGACTAGGATGCTGAAAATTTTTTTTTATTAAATATGGACCGTCAGAACCAAATCTCTCCCCCAAAAGAACAAGCGCCTCGTGCCCGGTAAACAAGATGAAGAAGATAGACAATTAGAAACCTTCCACTTTTAAGTACAACACCAGTAGCTAGATCTTGAATCGGGCCATGGTGGGGACCCATACATCCTTCGAAAAGGATGTTAATTTGACCATTCTTTATCCGCCCCGCGAGTCCCTCTTCCAAAGAATTCCAAACGGCCCGAATGATTTAGCCCTACGGCGTTCAACTCTTGCAATGAGATTTGGGGCATGTTTCGATTGATAGTGAGAAAAGTGACTTCTTTTTAATCTGATTTTTATAAACATAAGATTGGATAAAAGTAATATTGTAAATGTGATTTGTATTTAGATTGACGGTTAAAGAAGTGAATTTTTTCTAAACTGAAATTTGTTTGAACTATTATTTGAAAAGTCAGTTGAAATGGAAAATAACTAAAAAATGCATCACTTTTATTGAATAATATATATATATATATTAGTTGTATATATTGTGATAGTTGAAAAAAAAATAACTTGACTAAAAATAAAGTTAATGTTATATGTTGTGTGAGAGGGGAAAAAAGGAAGGGAGGAAGGGGTAGCGTAAGTGGATAGTGACGTAGTGAGGTTGGTACATTTTTATTTTTATTTTTAAATTTAATTATTTAATTAATTTTGATATGAATGAGATTGTGGTGTGTGTTGTCATGTGAGAAAGAGAGGGTATGGGTGGTGTGGAAGGAAATAAGGGAGTGACACGTATAAAGAGAGAGATGAAGAAAAGACATGAGGTATTGCGACCGGAGATATTGCCGTAGAAGCAAAACCAACGCTCACCAACGCTAAGGATTTGGATTTCTGAAATAAGGAGTTTTTTCGGGAGAAGCCCAGTGCTGAAAAGTTCACCCAAACACCATCCAATTCGGCTTTTTTTCTACTAAGCTTTTTTTCTTCCCAAACTAGGGCTTTTTGCCACCCAACTCTTACCCAAACAGAGCCTTATTTCTCCCAAAGAATCTTGACCCATAGCAAATCCGTCTAAGTCATAAGCGACCATCCAAGTTTCACCATGTATGCATTATTTTCAATATGTGACCATCACAAATTTAAACCTTCGTCCACAATACTAGATGAACTCATCTTCTGTTGGACATACTCCCCCGTAAAAAATAATGACATCTTTTGTCAAGCCTCACACGTCGAAATTGGCAACACAAATAGATATGGCAAGATAGGGTCCCCTTGTCGTTTATTTACCCCTTATAGGATGAAAATTCTTTACTGCCAAGCCATGCCAAAGAAGTCTCATTTGAGGGGTAGAAACACATAATTCAATCACTCTTCCTAAATTATTAGGGATTTCAAATTCCCTTAAGCACTCAAAGATGAAGCTCCATATCACATGTTCATATGCTTTCTGAAGATCAATTTTAATGGCCATAAAACCCCAATGCTTCTTCAACCCGTGCATAGAATGAATAATTTCCTGAGCCAAGATAATATTATCAGCACTATGTCTCCCCTTCACAAAACTACATTGATTAGGAGCCACTATCATTGGTATAACAAGTTTGAACCTATTAGAAATAATCTTTGTCACAATTTTATAAATCATATTACATAGACTAATAGGATGAAAATCTTGAATAGTCTAAGGATACTCGATTTTAAGAATAAGCACATTTGAGAACTATTAATTTCTTCCACCAACTGAGGATCCTTAAACAATCTTTCAACCTACTCAATTACATAACTCCCTACTGTATCCCATTGACTCTAAAAGCATAGTGGATTCAAGCCATCTGGACTTGTCGCTTTAAGAGGACCTATATCAAAAAAAGCATGTTTGATTTCCACATTTGTCACGAATTGAAAGAACCAAGAGAAACTATGAATCATCTATCTTTGGGTACGAGCAACCAAAAATTAAAGAGATCACTTTTGTGCTATCCACTGTGTACAAATCTTCGTAAAACTTACTACTCAATTCCATAATCTCTTTATCATCATAGGACCACTCCCTGATTCAAGTTTAGGTAAGCATTCATTGGCCTACCACTCTTTACTACTTGGCTGACTTTACTACTTCTAATGATTTCTCATGGTTCAACTTGTTTCGTCTTTGCCGTTTTGGGGTTCCCTTGGTTTCAACTATTTTGAACAGTTGTTGATCTCAACAGTAATATCGCGTTGTTGATTCCATGGGATACCACTATCATGTTCCTAATCATGCTCCTCGACATTACCTGTGTGAAGAGCCAAAAATCGTGATCCCTTACCTGTGTGGAGCCAAAAATCGTGATCCCCTTGATTTTCCTTCCTAATCATTGCACCTGTTATCACGTGATCGAGTATCTCCTGGATATTGGAATCCCCATTGCACGTGCCACCGTCTCGAAGCCACCATATCCACTTCTCGTAGCCCTTATATTCCTCAGCCACCGTTGGAGAATGCATTGGTACTCCATCATATCGTTTTTCATGCCCAGAAGTGTTTTGCACCTGCTCATCCCTCCTCTCTACATTAGCTCTATTTAAACAGTGTTTTAACTCATGGCCATACTTACCGCAAGAGAAACATATCAAATGCAACCCTTTGTAAATAGTCTTTGTTAAACTATCTCAATTTGGTAAATGCTAACAATAAAGATCACATAACAACATGGAGAGAAGAATAATTCTCATTAATCAGAAATGCAATTTTACACCACCGTATATAATAATAAATATCTATCGATGATGTATAGAGAGGTACACCAACTACTTACCTAGACAACTAAAAAACTATGCAATATATATTTACACATCTACACATTTATTTATTACAACTTATATTTCTAACACTCTCCCTCATGTTCTGGGTGCAAATATATCAAGAGTCCCTAACTTGCTTAGCAACTTTCGTTGTGTCTCCTTTGAAATTGATTTTGTCAACAAATCAGCTTCTCACTACTACAAAAATGGGATATTACTTCCCCAAAAAATGTCCTTAATAAAAAAAAGGAAGTAAAAAGTGAATGTGATGACATTTTCGTAATTATTTGCTTATTTTTTTAGCCTTAGGCGTCCTAAAATATTATTTAAGACGCCTCAAATTTATTTCTGGCGTCCTAATATTGTTTTAGGGCGCCTAAAATTAATTATTTGGCTCATTTTTAGAATTTTTTGGCGCCGTAAGATTTTAGGTGACCTAAATAATAATTCAGGACTCCAAAAGAAACTTTTTGTCGTCCTAAACTTGTTTTAGGTCGCCTAAAATTAATTATTTGATGCAATTTGGCGCATTTTTGGAAATTTTTTGGCGCCTTAAGATTTTAGACAACCTAAATAATAATTCAAGACTCCAAAATAAACTTTTTGTCGTCCTAAACTTGTTTTAGGTTTCCTAAAATTAATTATTTCGTGCAATTTGACGCATTTTTAAAAGATTTTAGGCGACCTAAATAATAATTCAGGACTCCAAAGGAAAATATTTGGCGTCTTGAATATATATTCAGGACGCCAAACCAGCGTGATTTTATTAAACACCCATATATTTTTTATTTTATTTTATTTGGGTGTCAATTAAATTCAAATCACAGCCCCAGCCCCTCAGTCTCATTCTCTCATTTTACCATCGCGTTTCTTCATCCTCCCACCGTCGACTTCACGCCTCTTCATCGTCTCTCTTCCATGCCGTCGTCGCAGCTCACTGTCGCCCACAGATCACTGTCACTGCAGTTCACCGTCGCTCACTGTCGCTTGCTCGCCTCCTAGCTCACCGCCGCTCACTCGCCTCCCAGCTCGCCACCGCTCACTCGTTGTCCTAGCTCGAATCAAGCGCGGAATGAACCACCGCTCACCATCCCAGCTCGGGTCTCAGATTCCTTCCTTCCTTCCTCGGAACCGCCGCGTCCGACCAACATCTCGATTGAGCTGTCGATCTGTACAGTGACGCCCTCTATCTTCAGGTTCGTCCAAATGGAATGGAATGGGATCTGGATTTTGTTTTTCTTTTGATTAATAGATCTGAAATGTTGGATCTGTTGCTCTGATTTTAGATATGTTAGATCTGTATTTTTTTTGTTCCAGATTGTTGTTTTTGTTAGTTTGATTTTTGATCTATTAGTGTGAGAGTTAGATCTGTATTTTTGGTTCTAGATTGCCATCGATCTGTACTGTGATATGTATTATCGCGTTTTTCATCTACATCTCTGATTGTTATTATTGCATTATTTTTTGTTCTAGATTGCCATCAATCACTGTGATCTGTCTAGGTTTGTTTGTTTGTTTTTTAAATTTTTGGTGCTACATAAAGCGACCTGAATGGAATTCAAATCGCCTCATAATACAATTAGGTCGCCAAATATGATAAAAACAACGACACCCTCCCAGACGTCCCTCTGAAAAGGGACGTTAATTGGGTCTTATTTAGCTCGTTTTTTAGGTATTTTGTAGTAGTGTCTTCATCATATGATGATATGACATGCTTCGGATTGATATCTATTCCTACCATTTTTCACGAATAAATTGGCAGTAAACTTCAATGTGCTTGGTTCTCTCATGAAACACTGGATTTGTTGCTATATGTATTGTTGTTATGTTTTCACAATATATAGGTATTGGATTTTGGTGTGGTACTTTCGAATCCTAAAACAGACCGAGTATCCAAACTATTTATGACGTTGCCATGCTGAGCTCCCTATACTTTGCTTCTACAGAAGACTTTGAAACAATATTTTGTTTCTTCGTCTTCCACATCACCAGTGATCCTACAAATTTCAGTAAATATCCAAATACTGATAGCCTTGTAATTCCATATGATGCCCAATCTGAATCACATAAACATTCTAGCTGAAGATTTCCTTGACAGTTTAGGTGAATACCAAGCCCAACTGTCCCCTTCAGGTATCTCACAACATTTCTAGTTGCTGCCATATGTGCCTTGGTTGGTGTTTGCATAAATTGGCTCAACATTTGCACACAAAAAGATATGTCAGGCCTAGTCATAGTCATATAAATTAACTTACCAACCAGTTGATGATATCTTTCTGGATGTTTTCACAATTCCTAAATATTATCATTTCCTTGTTGAAAAGGCATAAATTTCAGGTTCCGCGGCATTGGAATACTCAGTGGTTTACATCCACTCATTCCTACCTCATATAACAAATCCAACACAAATTTCCGCTAGGACAAAACCACACCAGTTTTTGGTTTAGCTACCTTTATGCTAAGAAAATATTTAACTTGTTCTAAATCCTTAACCTTAAAATTACTATGCAATATATTCTTAACATAACCAATTCCTTCTTCAGAACTACTAGTTATTAACAAATTATCAACATATACTAAGACTAATACTATACCATCATGCTAATCTATAGTAAACAATGAATAATTACTTTTACTTTGAGTAAAACCACCCTTAACAAGGGCTTTAGACAATTTTTTATTCGATTGATGAGAAGCTTGTTTGAGTCCATAAAGGGACTTCTTTAGTTTATAAACCATGTGTTTCCCCTTACCTTTAAAACCTTGAGGTATTCTCTGTTAGTTCTGATTAGTTTTGATGATGTCTTATATTGATGTCATTATTTAGAGCAAAAAGTTTGTATACTACATTTATCTTATACTTTGACTAATTCTTATATTTAATGTAGATACTAAGTTTAATACAATGAAGTTTGATCAAAAATGGAGTTTGAAGAAAGAAGAATATGTTAATTATAATGAAAATATCAATGTTCAAGTTTCTGAGATCAAATAGAAGTTGGAACGGGTCAATTCGGAGTTAAAATGAGCAAGTTCAAGCTTCCGGAAGAATACTAATTTGTTTTGGGGCATTTGTGCAATTTCAGCATTTTCTCTCACATAAATAGGACATTGCTCGAGCACACCTGATTTCATGCTCGAGCAGAAGCATGCTTGTAGGAGCTGGAAAGTATACTCGAGCAAGGGCTGATTTCAGCCATTTTTAGGCCAAAATCCGTCTTTGCTCGAGCAAGAACAGAAGCATGCTCAAGCAAAGTGATCCCATCAGCTTCCTCTGTTCAGCTCTGTTTTTGGTGACCTTCGGTAATTCAACGATATCTCTCAAACCAGGAATCGTATTAACACAAAACCAGTGGCATTGGAAACTAGACTCCCAACACGTATTGGTGACAAAAATTCATGCCCAAAGGAGTTCATATGAATTATCTATGAATTTTACAAGTTGCCACAAGAGTCACCGTCACAGTCTAGACTAACCTTCGGTATTTTGAGGATATCTCACAAACGAAAAATCCAATTGAGCTGAAATCAGTGGCATTGGAAACTAGACTCAAATACCTTTTCAAAAACATCAAGAACATAGAAAAATAAGATTAATTGAAGAAGTTGTGATGTTTTGAAGTTGGCAGTCTGTTCTGGATGCTGGAAAAACGCTAGATAAGAACAACCTTCATTCATCTAATGATTAATGGGCGAAATACAACTAGTTTGGAGTTGATTCTTATTGAAATGGAAGGAATATTTGAAGAGCTTTCTGAGATGGGGTGATTGGCTAAATTTGGATTTTTACCGAAGACGTTATCCTCGCTGGAAATTGCTGTCAATGTGATTGCTTCTTGAAAGTCTCTATACTCTGGAAGTTGAAGCTTTGTACTGGAGAATATCATGCTTATTCACATATGATCAGGAGCTTCAAAGAACATGATGCCCGAGCTAAATCTCACAATTATCCAGCCATGCTCGAGCATAACAATTGGCATGCCCGAGTATCATCGTGAGATTGACAAAATTGCAAGTTGAAGAGTCATGCCCGAGCTGATTATAAAAGCATGCTCAAGCAACATCATTATAACTAGAATCATGCTTAAGCAAGGTATTTGTGATGTCCAAGCATCATTGAGCTCATAGCAGGAAAAAGTAAGATGGATAGTCATGCTCGAGCAGAGAATGGAGTTTGCTCGAGCAGAGAATGAAGTTTGCTCGAGCAACAGCGTAGGAAGCAACATTTTCACTGAGTTGGGAAGTCTTGCTCGAGTAGAAACAAAGGCTTGCTCGAGCAGCATGCTCGAGCAGAGGAAAAATGTGCCCGAGCAAGCATGTGCCTGAATCCATTTTTTCTCTCTGTCTCAACATTGCCCGAGCACGATATCTGGGCTGCTCGAGCACAAGCGAAACAAATGGCTTTTTCATAAGTAACCAGTGGAGCTTGCCCGAGCACACCTCTGAACATTGCCCGAGCAACAACGAGTATAGTGCAATTGTTCCAGTTTGAGAAAGAGCTTGCTCGAGCATGATTTGATCATGCTCGAGCAAGCTGAAAGTATGCTCGAGCAACAGCGAAGCAAAGGAGTTTTTAAACTAATTTCCAAGAGCTTGCCCGAGCATGAAATGTTCATGCTCGAGCATCATACTCGAGCAAGGAAATTTTCTTGCTCGAGCATCAGCGAGCAAAGTGCTTTTTCTCATCTTTTCAAAGCAGCTTGCTCGAGCAAGCATAGATCCATGCTCGAGCAACTTCATCCTGATTTCAAAATCACCGTACTCGAAATTCATGAATTATCGAATGAATTAATTCTTCTTCTTCTTATTATTATTTTCGATTACCAAATGTTATTAACCAATTTGTTCATGAGTTTCAGATCATTTACGCATAAGTTACCGATGAATTTGAATGATTCAATCTCAGCTGTCAGAACATTAAATGCTCCCACCTAAACCGTGATATTCTCGGAGACCAATGCTCTGACCAAAGTAAAGCAACTTCTGATATTCCGTCTGCACAATAAACTCTATCTCTCAACGGTCAAGACAAATGTAATAAAGAATGTTTATGAAGAACGAAGTCAGCGATGACGAATGTGACCAGTGGAGCTTTATCTGTCTAACGGCTATATTCATGAGTCACAATGATTATTCTTCATGCTTCATCAACGGACATATTCAAACATTAAAACGGACAGAATCAAATCTTTCAACAGTCCTCAAGCTTCAACTAGTATAAATGCCTGAAGGTTTGAACTCATCGATAGAAGCAACGCATACACAGACAAAGCATACATAGAGTTCAACTTCTATATCTTAGGATATTACTGAGCTTCAGTGTTCATCATTTATCTACTCTGTGAGAGAGTTTTATCAACTGTATTACATTCATTCAAATCTCAAGATAGAGGTATCTTGAGTGTGGGTGTATCAATTGCAACTTGTAAGGGAGAGTGAGTCCGAGAGTGTAAGGATCATCCTTCGTTTACAGAGTGTGTAATTGTGTCTACGGTTATTTGGTTACAACTTGTAAAGAGGAGTAAGTTCTAGTGAGAGGATTACTCGAGAGTTACAGTGTTTGTAATCAAGTTTGGAGATAGTGAAATCCCAGAGTGTTTATGGGGACTGGACGTAGGTCAAGAGTTGGACCGAACCAGTATAACCTCTTGTGTTCATTGCTCTTCTCTCTATCTCTGTTTTAAGCATTCTTGAGCAATTAACGAAAAGAATTTTAATATCACCTATTCACCCCCCCCTCTAGGTGATATTCCACCTTCATTCTCATATATACCTCCTCCTGGAGATTTCCTTGCAGAAAAGCATTATATACATCCATTTGGTATAGATTCAGTGAATACATTGCAGCCAACTTAAGTACTAATCTAACAATAAATATGTTAACCACTTGTAAAAAGGTTTCATGATAGTTAATACCCTCCTTTTGCCTATACCCTTTTGCTACTGTTAGGAAATCAAGAATATATTAGAATCCCTATAAATTGGTGATTAGGGAATAATTCTCAGTTAATAGCCATTAAGAGCCATCAATGCTAATGTCACGCCCCGAAATCCAGCAGCGTGACCGATACTGAAAATGAGGGAAGACCTACCTCCACAGACCATAAGACCACAACCAACCCTGCTAAAACCATAACCTTCACTACACAGACAGCCCAAATACTGAACCATAACATATTTGATAATGCTCAAAATAAATATCAGTATAGCACTTGGAGCTCCGCTCCATCCATACATACTAGATACATGCTTAGAACCAAAATAAGGGTCGGGATCCTGCCTAAGGTTTATGTGGAGCAACTAGCCTGATTAACAGTAACACAACCAAGCGACAAGTATTTACATCACAAAAAGGTTTTACAAAAGAAATGCCAGCAGCTTTGGACTCCAATGGTCTTCTCACAGAATGGCCGCAGGCCCAACGTCAGCTGTACTATCTGAACCAAGCAAATTTTCCGGTGAATAACGTCCCAAAGATAAAAATAAAATAAGTACAGAAGCAACTGTTAAAATAAGAATCCTCTGATAACCTTGGTTTCAGCAATAAATCACAGTTCCATGACATACAAATATAATTGGAGCAAAACTATATATATATAAGGATGAAAATCAAATACTTTGAAATATGAAATCACTTAATTTGAAATATGTAATGAATCCTCTGTTTAACAAAATCAGTTCAATCGGTCAAATCTCAAAACCACATCTTTTAGTAGGACTTCAACAGAACGGTATAACAAGCGTGGACACACAGTCCACGAGGGTAAATAACCAAGCGCGGCAAAGCCACGAAACAAGCGCAGCTCGAAGCTACGAATCAAGCGCAGGTACAAGACCCACGAAAACAAGCCTGAGAACACATCCCACGAATAACAAGCGAGCTCGAGATTTACCATGGTGCACCAAGGACTAACAGTACTGCTGTTAGTAACCAGCGTTCTGTATTCGGCCCTCTCAAAACAGTTTCAAACATGCTCGGGGGTCACTTTCTCAAAAACATAAGAGTTTTGCCTTCAAGACAATAATAGCAATTCTGTCTCTACTTTATTATCAAATCCCCAGCATGAATTTTCATAACAACATTCAAAGCCTTCCTTGAATTCAAATATATCACCAACATCCTTTTTCGATTTCAAAAACTCACATAAACCAATTTCAAACTAACAGGACTAGCTCAAATAAGAGATTTATATTCGATATCGTAAAATCCCCTTTTCCAAATCAAATGCATACTTAAAAATTTAACCAAGAAATAATTGAAGAAAGATAAATAATAATAACCGATAAAATCATGTTCCTTAGAAGTGATTTTCATAAGAATATGTAAATCAGTAAAAATAACATTCAAGAAAATTGTAATGAGAAAATATCACTTATGAAAATTTAATGGGACGTTATTCACGCACCTGAGGGCCTATGCTACACCTCTTCCTCCCCTTTATCGGTTTCCAGACTATACCATCCTTCACCTACGAACACCCAACAAAATACCTCAATTAAACCCCCCCTTTTTGTGAAACAATCAAACTCACAAGTTCATAAAGCGTAAAAGCCATATTACTTTCCCTTATATATCAATATCCTCCTGCAACAAGCACTCTTTTTCCTCTTTTTTTTTTTTCACCCAATCACTATTAAACCTCATCCTATGGTGCTAACCAATTCGGCCAGCCCCTCCCCCCAACGCATACACACACAATCAATTATATAATAACCAAATCTACAACTCTACACCAAACACAGATAGATCGAACAGGTTGGATTCAAAGATTCATAGATCACCCTTGCCTAAAACCGACGCTAAGGCAAGAAAGAAAAACAATATAAAGAAAAACAACAATGAGCCACCAAGAACAAACCTAAGGGTTCCCTCTTCCAAATACTTCCTCTAGCTAGATCAGCTTCCAAAACATCCAGCTCCTAAAACCGAGTAGCTGGGATGAACCATACTCCAACCCTAAATCAAACATCACCACGGCAAACCAGAATCAGCGGCACAAGGAGTACAACAGAACAAAGAAGAAAATGAATAGCAGCAACAGCAGGATTTCGAACCCAAAGGGAGAGACGCCGGCGGCCACCGCTGAGCAACAATGGCGATCGCAGACGGAGGAGACGAGAGTTAGGGCTAAACGCTGGAACCAAAAGTTTTCCCAAAATCACGAAGCTTCGGTCCTCACCTCTGATCGCAACAGCCTAATAGATAACAAGGAAAAGGAAAGAATAAATAAAAAAAACTAATCCCCCCCTTTTTTTTTGTTTTGCTTGCTCTTTTTTTTTCTCCCAAATCTACTTATTACTTTAATCTCCAAGGGCAATTTTGGTACACACCCTGATCACCCCTTTATAATATATTTATATATATGTTCTTCTTCTTCTTTTCCGGGCTGTTACAGCTAAGGCTTTCTCCTATTGTATAAATACACATCTTATGTACATGAATACATAGAATATTGAGACTGTTTCTCTTACATGGTATCAGAGCAACAGAAGAACTAGAAATAGATTCAGCCAACAAAAAAAAAGTTGAGTTCCACAACAAGCTCTCCAAGCAAGAGACCAGCCACGAAGAATATCACCAAAGATGACAACACCCAACAACAGAACCCGAAAAACCAAAAGCAAACAACCACCAAAGAGACAATAACCTAACACCAAACAGCAAACCAACAATACAAGAGAGCCAAATACAGCAAAAACAAAGCAAAGCAGCCACACCAACCACAAAACAGCAAAAACAGCAACCACCGTATGGCAAAACACGACTGAAACAGCAGGAAAAACACCAAAATACCTTTGTCAATCCTTAACCAGAGAGACCCACACCACGAAACAACAGGAATATGCCAAGGAAAGTAGGTCGATGACGAAAACGCGAAGAAAACACCGAGACCTCACCGGAAAGTGGACTCATGCTCTAGTGTGTGAAAAACCGGCGAAAATGTCGACGGTGCGTGAAGCTCACATGCCGGTTAGAAACTAATCGGACCACCGGGGAAATGCCGATCGGAGGGAGGAGACGTCGTTGGTGTGGCGCGTGTATCAATGAGCCACCAAATACAAAACCCGAACATTCACACACACATACACACACACTTTCTCTCTCTCTCTCTCTCTCTCTCACTCACTCACTCACTGTGATGCACAGGATGCCAACGGAAAACAACTGAACAACCAGCAACCCAACAACCCTAAGTTCTAATCCTATCGAGGAGCCACCAAATACAGAACCCGAACATTTACTCTCTCTCTCTCTCACTCATTTTTGCAATTTCTGTGCTGAAATCAAAACTCAGTTTGGTGTGTCATTCAAAATCGTACGGAGTGACAATGCTAAAAAATACTTTTCTGCCCAATTTCAAAGCTATATGCTCCAACATGGCATGCTTCATCGGTCCTCCTGTCCAGATACACCGACTCAAAATGGCGTTGCAGAACGTAAGAACCGACACTTATTAGAAGTTGCTCAGGTTCTCATGTTTCAAATGAATGTTCTTAAACCTTTTTGGGTTGACGCCGTGTCTACTGCGTGCGTCCTTATTAATTGTATGTCCCCTCTTGTCCTCAATGGTGCCACTTCATACACTACCTTGTTTCCTTCCAAACCCCTGTTTTCTGTTGACCCTAAAATCTTTGGTTGTGTCTGTTTTGTTCGCGATGTTCGGCCACTATTACCAAACTTGATCTCAAGTCTCTTAGGTGTGTCTTCCTTGGGTATTCTAGGGTTCATAAGGGTTATCGGTGCTATTCTCCCACTCTTTAGCGTTATCTTGTGTTTACTGATGTCACATTCCATGAGTCGACTTCGTTTTTTCCTGTCTCTACTCCACCCCATCTCCTGTCTCTACCGATGACACTTCTGACAGCCTTGATGATCTCTTGGTCTATAAGGTTCAATTCCCACCATTGCATGCATCTAACTCGGCACCTGCTAAACCACCTATCTATCATGTTTATCAGAAACGTCATAGGGCGAGTAATGTTGTCGACCAGGTTCATGACCCACTGATGACTACTTCGACGTCTGATCCAGCATCAGTTCCTTCTGCTCCTACTTCCGAACCAGCACCAATGCCTGATATTCTTGATACTCCTGATCCTTCTGCTTCTACCTTTGAACCAGACATAGTGTCTGATCCACTTGATGACTTGCCTATTGCCTTACGCAAAGGTAAGCATACTTGCACCTATCCTATTTCTTCCTTTGTTTCCTATACTCATTTGTCTCCTCCATCATGTTCCTTCATAGCATCCTTATACTCTCTCACAGTTCCCACTCGTCTCCAACAAGCCTTGACCTATCCCAGTTGGCGTACTGCAATGAAAGACAAAATGGTGGCCCTTGATAAGGCTGGTACCTGGAATCTCATTGATTTTCCTTTTAGCAAGAAGGCTATCGGGTGTAAGTGGGTGTTCACGATTAAAACAAAAGTTGATGGCACCTTGGAACGTTTGAAAGCTCAACTGGTTACGAAGGGTTATGCTCAGATCTATGGTGTTGACTATTCGGAAACCTTCTCTCCTATGGCAAAACTGTCCTCTGTTCGCCTCTTCATTTCTATGGCAGCCAATTATGGTTGGGATCTTCATCAATTGGATGTTAAGAATGTGTTCTTAAATGGTGATCTTCTTGAGGAAGTGTACATGGAGCAATCACCTGGTTTGGTTACTCATGGGGAGCGTGGGAAGGTACGACATCTTCAAAAGTCTTTGTATGGCTTGAAGCAGAGCCCTCGTGCTTGGTTTGACAGTTTAGCTTTGTGGTTAAGAAGTTTGGTCTGAGTTAGAGTAAGTGTGACCATTATGTGTTTTATCAGCAAACAGATGCTGGAATGATTTTATTAGTGCTATATGTTGATGATATTATTAGTACGGGTAGTAAAGCTTCGGGAATCTCATCACTTAAAGCCTTTCTTAATTCTCATTTTCAAACAAAGGATTTGGGTCCGTTAAAGTACTTTCTTGGGATAGAAGTTATGAGAAATAAGAAAGGTATCCTTTTGACACAGAGGAAATATGTTCTTGATTTATTAATAGAAACCGGGAAACTTGGAGCAGCACCGAGTAGCGTTCCCGTGATTCTTAATCCCTTCTTGGACATTGATGATCGCATACCATTTGATGAGTTACCTGATGATGTATAAAAGAAAGTTGATTTGGAGAAGATAAGTTGATTTGGAGAAGATTAAACTGTTTGCCTATCCTGGGAGATATCATAGATTAATTGGGAAATTGAATTATCTCATGGTAACTCACCCTGATGTGACCTTTCCAGTTAGTGTGCTTAGTCAATTCATGACTGTACCAACCGTTGCTCAGTGGGAAGCTTTGGAACATGTCTTACATTATTTGAAGGGCTCACCTGGTCTTGGTGTACTCTATACAAATGATGGCCACAACAAGATTGAATGTTTTTGTGATGCAGATCAGCAGGGTCGAAGGCTACCAGAAGATCCACCACAAGATATTGTGTGTTTGTTAGAGGAAATTTAGTATCATGGAAGAGTAAGAAGCAAGATGTGGTTCCTAAGTCAAGTGCAGAAGCTGAGTATAGAGCAATGTCTCAATTAGTATAGGAAATTATGTAGATTCACCAGTTAATAAAGGAGGTTGGTCATGCCACATCATTGCCTACGAAGTTATGGTGTGATAATAAAGCTGCTCTACGCATAGCCTCCAACTCTGTGTTTCATGAACGTACGAAACACATTGAGATTGACTGTCACTTTGTACGTGATAAGATTAAGGATAACTTTATTTCTACAGGGCATGTGCGGTCTAGTGACCAATTAGGTGATCTTCTGACTAAGGCTTTAAATGAGACTCGGGTTGACTATCTTTGTAACAAGTTGGGCTTGATTAACATCTATGCTTCAACTTGAGGGGGAGTGTTAGGAAATCAAGAATATATTAGAATCCTTATAAATCAGGGATTAGGGAATAATCCTCAGTTAATAGCCATTAAGAGCCATCAATGCTAAGGCTCTCTCCTATTGTATAAATACACATCTTATGTACATGAATACATAGAATATTGAGACTATTTCTCTTACAGCTACTAAACGAGCTTTATATTTATCTAGATTACCATTAGAATCATACTTGATCTTATATACCCACTTACAACCAATTCGCCATTTATCCTTTGGGAGTTTGACAATGTCCCATGTGTAGTTGTCTTCTAGCGCCTACATCTCAGTCTTCATGGCCTTAACCCATTCAAGATTATTGATGGCTTCTTTGCAAGTGGAAGGTTCAGACACTGTATCAATAGAATACAGAAAGGCTAAATGATCAACATAAATATATTAATAAGAAAAAAAATTCATCAATAGGATAAGCACATCTAGATTTGTGCTCTTGTGCATCTTCAAATGCTATAAGTGAGCATACATAATCATTAGACTAAATTGAAGGCCGTCTTTCCCTTGACGAGCATGACTGTGCCGATTGCAGTAGACAATCAATATTATTATCAATTTCATTCAGATTATCCTGCTGATCATTTCTGCCATGTTGATCAGTTCTGCCTTGTTCACAATCAGTTTTGTCATGTATGTGAACATTCTTATCCTTGACCAAATCTAATTGTAACATCCTAAATTTTGGGATTTGAAATTTAGATATTTTATGAGAACTAAGTATGTAGTTTTGGTTTAAAATAATTATGAGATTAATTATTAGAAATTTAGGCATATTTTTCCCTTAATTAGTTTATTTTGGGAAAAAGAATAATTCAAATAAGGAATAAATTGTCTAAAAACTATAGAATTTATATTTGAGAATTAAATGACGGAAATTGGTCAAATGATTAAATTAATTATTTGGAAAAGTAGGAATTTATTTTCCATTTAATATTTAAAAGTAAAATTATGGAAATAAAATGATGAGGGGGTATACAAATAGCATCACAGATATATACATGACAGAAACCCATTTTCATTTGCTTCTTTTCAAGCCCAACAGGTGGCTGATTTTATAGACTAGCAAAACATATATATATGTACCCCTCAATGGTCATTAGCTTATGTATTTAACTACAACCCATTAACGAAACCACCAAGCCCATGTATTCCATTCAATAAATAAGCCCATTTAACCCCACCCAAAATATAATTGAACCAGCTTTTTTTTTTTTTTGATATTGGAGAGGGGAAAGGGAACGGGAGGGGGGGGGGGGGGGGAATAATTGAACCAGCTGCATAAATATGAACCAGGATCCTTTTAATGAATATTAACCCAAATCTTCAAGGGCCCAACAAGCATCAGGTTTGGAGATGCATTAGAAATTTTTTTTAAAAAAAAAAAAAGAAAAAGAAAAGAAAGAAAGATGAAAGAAGCTGCAACACGAAAACACAACATGCAAAGAAAAAAGAACAGCGAAAAAAAAAAAAAAAAACTAAACTCCATCAGTATCCCTTTCATCGTGTTGGCCATCTGCAGCGCCAAATTAGGAAAGAAATAAAACAAGGAGTCGAACACGTTAAACAACACGCAACAATTTGAATCTTCTTGAGCCTCACCCAGTTTGACCGTTGGCTTTCTTCTTCCTCTCCCTTTGCTTCCCATCATACATTCAGCAAAGAGTAACAGAGGTAGGGAATCATGAGGAAACGAAAAAGAGAAAGAAGGAAGGCTGAGGGAGAGAGAGAGTGCCGAGAACTATGAGTATGTGTGTGGTTACTCTGTTTTGAGTAGGCAAAAACAAAGGTGTATTTTCATCAGAGATCATATTCGAACGAGCTTGGAGACCGGAGGTAATCATCAAGCTCTCTTCCTCTTTGTTTCCATTATTTCCACATGAGTTTACTGCCTATAGGTTTTTGATTTTAGGAGTTTAAACAGAGGTGGTTTTTTTTTTTTTTTTTTGAGACGCCGTGGGAAATGAAAACTTGTTGTAGGATAACTTTGAATAATGTTATGAGGAAACGCGAGACCATACTTTACTGATAAATACTGATGCATAAAACTTGCTGTTATGTGAATGGAAATATATATATATATAGATAGATAGATAGATATGCATACAGCCTAGGGACGTGGGGTTAGAATGAATAAAAAACCAAAGTTTCTTTTAGTACACACATGTATTCAACCTTGTAATGCATCAGTATATATATTAACTGATCGTGAAAGTGAGAAGAATGGGAAACTTTGATATATTTTTTTTTAAAAAAAAAAAAAGAGAGAAAAAAAAAGAAAGTAAAAAAAAAAGACTTGCTGATATGAAACTGACGCTACTGCATGCTTGCATTGGGTTGTTAGCTGTTACTTTTCCTATATATATATGCTTACTGATAGATGAGCTAAATATATATAATCTTGCGTATGAATTTATAAATGGCTTACTGGATGTGTTTAACTATATATTAGCTATTGCATGCCATATGAATGCTTATATACTTATATATATTAAGTTGCGGTCAGGAAGTACATGATTACATGGGTGTTGTGGATTTTATATATACATATACTTTTATTTTGTATATATAATGTGGAGCCCAAAACTGTACTTTATATATATATATATATATAACACATGATCCCAAAGCTTTTGAGAGTTTAAAAATAATTATAGAAAAATAATAATTAATTATTAAAATAATGATAATAATAAAATAAATAAGTGTTATTATTATTGTTATTAGAAAGAAGGGATAAGTAATAAAATGGAATAAATAATAATAATAATAATACATAGATATTGTTATTATTATTAAAGAAAGAGTAAATAATTAAGAGAGCTATTAATTAATAATAAATAAAATAGTGTTATTATTATTGATTAATGATAATTAAAAAGGGTACTATTGGTAAGGGAATTTTTAGGGGTTAATTCATTTTTAATCCTCTAAAAATTAGTTCGCATAGCTAATTATGTTGCAACCAATTAAGTGACTAATGACAATGATAAACGTTTATAGGATTTCATAGACGCCTCGACCAATCCCAACAACTACCGAACAGAAATTTAAGGATTCGAACTTCAGGTGGGTAACTGTTATCTTATTAGCTTGTATGTATGTATTACATGTATGACTGATCATGGTTGCTAGATGATTTTGCATGTGCGTATCCTAGCTATGGATTGAGGCTGCGTGTCCTAAAATAGGGCTGTGTGTCCTGAACGGCTGCGGTCCTTGGCCGATAACTGCGGTTACGGTGCGACTTATTTACTATGAATTATTCTATGCCTATACATGTGATATACTGTCATTTATATTTCATATTTGCATATAAAATTAACTGTTATCCCTGGGGTTCATTCATTTGAACTCCAGACCTCATGAAAGAGACAAGTAGTGGTTCGGGATCAAGAGGCAAAATGCAGCTGTAAGGGTTACAGTAAAAGGAACCTTGGGAAAATATTAGTAGACGGACTGTAGTAATTTGTTTATCATTTGTCTATTTTTGGATTAATGTATTAATACCCAACTATGGGATATATTTGAATCGCGAAAAATTTATCCTCATGTTTTCAACTAAGTTATTTTATGAAAGTTTTATTTCGCATTTGAGTCATCCAAGTTACTTTGATGCCTGTGCGCTATAACTCTGATAAATAAAGGCGCGTTTAGGACGGGCGTTACACTAATTTTGTTTAGGAAGTTTCTGTTTCAAACCAGAATATTTCCTTCAAGATATGGTGCACTCCCCCTTGTTGTTGTGTTACTGCATCTCGAAAAGGATAAATCTGTTCTACAAAGTTAACATGATGACTCACAAATAATGTGTTAGTTTTCAGATTTAACAACAAATATCCTTTCTAACTTTCTGGATATCCTAAGAATACACAAGGAATGGGACGAGGCTAAAACTTAGCGATAATTTTCAAACCAAATGCATAAGTAAGAGACTTAAAAAACTTAATATGCGTTAAATATGGCTGATATCCATAGATCCTTTCAAACAAAATCTGAAAATCCAAAATCTTGGAGGGCAACCTACTAACCAGGTATGCCGTAGCCTTCATACGCTCACCCCAATATTGGACTGGAATGCTAGATTGCAACATTAAGCTCTTTGTAACCTGCATGATATTCCTATGTTTGCACTTTACAACTCCATTCTATTAAGGAGTGTAGGGGCAAATAGTTTCATGGATAATACCCTTTTTCTTGAACAAGTGTTTTAAAATGATTACTCATGAACTTACACTTCCATTATCACTTCTGATTCTTTTGATCTTCACATTAAATTGTGTCATAACATATATAATGAAGTTGCGGATATAAATGTTTGAATTAGATTTGGGTCTCATTAAAAATATCCATGTTGCTCTTGAGTAATCACTACTATTGTAAGAAAATATTGGAAACATTGATGAGTGGGTGTCCTGCATGGTCCCCATATGTCAATATGTATGAGTTCAAAACTTTTATTAGCCTTAATACAAGAGGAAAGAGGAAATTTTGTTTGTTTAGACTAAATACTTATATCACACTTTTCATTCATCAACTCAAAATCATCAATTAGAAATTGTAGCAGTCTCATTACAAAAAGGGTGCATGCCCTAAATGCGTATGCAACAAGCATATATTAGCATGTTTCAAAACGCTACTAGATTTCTATGTAACATTCAAGACATGTGAAGGTTTCAGAATCTTAAGAATATACAGCCCATCTACCATCTCACCAGTCAGCTTCATCCTTCCATTCTGAAGGTCCTGTAGTACACAGTGGTTAAGGGGAAAAGCAAGTCGTTCTAAAGGTCATGCAGTACACAATGGTTTGGAAATTGTTATAAGATTAAATTTTAATTTTGGTGAGTACAAGAGATTGTTTAAGCCTTAAACTTTAAGGTAATATGGGGTGCTATATTAAGTGATCCTACATGTGTAACCGGTACTCTGTCCATCTGAGATTTTGATGGACGTAATAGGTCCTCTATATTCAGTATATTTATCTAATAATGAAAGTTCTCCTATGTATGAGTGGTAGCCTCTGAGTCTAAAATCCAACAAGAATGAAATAAATCAACAGAGTGAAGTATAGCCAAGCATGTACCGGTTAACGCATGAATTGTGGTTTTAGCATCCTTCTGTAAGAGGTGAAGCAGATGCCCATACTAATTTTGGGTAAAAGAAGTCGCCATTGTCCTTGTAGTGCCAATTTTCATATCTGGTTCAACAATTGAGGCTGCTTATAAATTCAATTAACCATATTATTTTGTTTGTCTAAACTTGTTTCCTTGAAAACTAGGTGGATACCCACCAGTTGGAAACAATTATCTCGCAGATGTCCCTTTTTGAGGTAGTGAGTGCATTCTATGGAGGGATCTCCATGACCCCTTCCTCTTCCTCTACCACAAGCTCTTGTGGCCATGGCTATGCCTTGTGTAAGGTGATTTCGTTCAGCAGTGGAGATTGATCTTTGAGCTTCATCTTGAATAATCATTGAATAAGCCTCGTCCATAGATGGTAATGGATTCATAAGCAAAATCTATCCTCTGGCTTGATGATACGACTCATTCAATTCCATAAAAAACTGAAATAACTTTTGTTCTTGTATCAAATCCGCATAAACTCTGGATGCATTGCAAGTACATGATGACATTCTTATTAGAGCTAACTGCTCTTCCCATAGTTCCTTCAACTTTGAAAAATATACAAAAACTGATGAGGAACATTCATGATGAGAGTTAATCTCTTGAGGCAATGAGAAAATATAAGCACTATTTTTCTTATCAAACCTTCCTTCAGGTCAACCCAGACTTGGTGTGCACTTTGGAATAAAATCATGCCATTAGCTAACTCTTTCGATATTGAATTTCGAAGCCAGGAAAGTACCATGTCATTGCATTTTTCCCACTGACTATGTAATGCCGGGTCTTGAGCCTCCTTATGGCAAGTACCATCTTCCTAGCAAGGTGATTCTTGTCCTGCTCCATACCGAGTAATTCTTAGTTATTATGAGAATATGTTGGACAATGGACATACCCTGAGTGTTAGATAGATGTAAAAATAATGAATGAGAAAATGGAAGCGATTCTAAGGGATCGAAGGCTGTTTGTCGCTCATGTCTGAGGTGAGTTTCCAAAAGCTATAACAACTAATAGGGGTTCGAGTTCTTGAATCAAAGTATAAAAAGGAAACCAACAGATGAAGACGAAGAACAAAGACAAAGAGCAAATCGGACCACCTAGATGTACGTCGAATGATGAGAGAAACCCAGAATCCTTCGATCTTGTTATCCGTCAGAAAATCCATAAACCAATCGAATCACCTAGATTGAGTTCCAATGCTAAAAGAAACCTAGATACGTCTGTCAAGACTCACTACCTAACAATAGATCAAGAATACACTTTGAAAGATAGAATATCATCAAGAGGGGGTGAATTGAGTGATTTAAAAACTTTTTTGTTAACCCCTTAAAACTCACTTCTAAAACAGAGATGAACAGAGTAGAGATGGAGAAAACTGGACACGAGATATTTATACTAGTTCGGTCTCAACTCTTGACCTACGTCCATTTTTCAAACTCTTTGGGATTTTTATTATCACTTCAACTAATTACACACAATGTACTTGTCCTCTCACTAGGATTCACTCTCCCTTACAAGTTGTAATCAAATATCTCAATCTCAAAGTTCCACTACTTTGAGATTCTTACAAAGATATTGATTCAAAAATAAACTCTCTAAAAAAGCAAATAGATAAACACTGAAAATCATAAATATCCGAAGATATTACACAAGTGAATAAAACAGTAAATGCGTATATTACACAAGTTGTGTTTCTGGGCAGTTGGAACGAATTGAATACATCAGCTTATATTTGGTGAAGACAATCAATGACCGTTATTGGAAGCTTTCAATGCACCATTGAGAGTAATTAATATAGCCGTTAGACTTGAAGCTCGTTGGTTACTCACGATGCTTGATTCGTTCAATGATAGTCGACACTCTTCGTTGACATTCCTTATGTTCTTCCAGTTGGATGATCTGGCATTCAAATAAGGAAAAAAAAAACCATTAATGCCTTTGGAATGTGCAGAGAATGATTGTCTAGATTCATGCTTCGTTTTTTTGGAGACACATATAATGCAGATGACATAAACAATGCTTTTTTTTTTTTAAATTACTTTGCATTTAATCATTCATCTAATCATTTGAAACTCATTACTAAACTGATTAAACATAGTTAAGAACAATAATGAGTGAAAATATGAAGTAAGCAAATCATACTTAAAGATTTAGGATTTACTGACATGGTGATTGTAAAATAGAGATAGCTTTAGCTCGAGTTAAATTCAACCAAGCTCGAGCAGATGACTTGAGTTAAGCATTCTAAGCTTGAGTTACAAGTTCATCTTCTTTGAAAATAAGTTTGAAGTTTAAATAAAGATGTCTCTATATGACTTAGACTCGAGTTTAAAATGTTTAGCTTAAGTGCATGACTGGAGTTAATCATAGTATGCTTGAGTCAAGTTCTTCTTTCTCAAATGAAATTTGAGAAAGCATTTTGAAAGTGGGAAATCGTGTCAGCTCGAGTCATTAAGTGATGACTCGAGTTAAAAAAACTCATTTTGAAAATGTTTCAAATACTATGCTTGAGTCTGAGGAATACAGGCTTGAGGCAAAACTTTTGAAATTCGAAAATAAATTTTAAGGTCACCAAATATGACTTGAGTCAATATCATTTCTTAAAATAATTCACAAGAGCTTATGACTTGAATCAACAAAGACTAGCTTGAATTAATCGAAGTTCAAACTCTTTTGGTTAAGCTTCAAAAAGACTTAACTTGAGTTTTACAACCTGAAACTCGAGTCAATTTGACAACAAATTGACAGTAAGTTACTGATTCAAATTTTGATCAAGTTAAAACATTTTGAGCTTCAATCATTAACCCCATTTCGTTTACAATTATCAGTTATCATCAAAACACATAGAAAACTAACACGCTTCGCCGACAAGGAGTTTTTATGTCATTAGAATCATATCATGGTGTGGTGAATTTGAATCGAGGAGACTAAAATCAATGATTCCATCAAAAATCGTTCGCGTCACAGCAACAGAGAAATCTAGGGTTCAGTTTAGAAAGTCATCTATGCGTGCATGATGAACTTGAATTCGCGAGATTGAGCATCTGGAATCTGTGATAATGAATCCTGGACCGGGTCATCATGGTGTGAATCTTCTTAAACCCACGAGAAGAGTCTTGACATCGGGTCATACAACTTAGGCTAGTGTCTTGGGCTTTCTTGATTTTCAGTGCAATGTGGGTGGCTCTGATGCCATGTTAAACTGTCTTAATGTGGTAAATACTAATAACAAAGATCACATAACAACATGGAGAGAAGAATAATTCTCATTGATTAGAAATGCAGTTTTGCACTAATGTTTATAATATACATATTTGTCCTATTTATAGATGAAGTATAGAGAGGTACACCAACTGCTTACCTAGACAACTAGAAAACTATACAATATATATTTACACATTTATTTATTACAACTTATATTTCTAACAATCTTCTTCTCTCCTCCATTAATCATTATGGACAACATCAGCAATTCACTCAGATTGAGTTCTACGCATAAGCGTGCAAATTGACCCTTCACTTGGCCAAGAGTATTTGTGTAAACTTTTAGTATCTTACTGAGTTTGTAACACCCCCAAATTTCTAACAATTATAATAACATGAAATTGTAATAATCTTTATGAATCATTACTGAAATTCAAAATAACCAAGTTTGGAAGTGTTACTGCTGCACTTGTACTAGGACAACTGCAAGGCTAATTTCTTAGATTAACATAAATCCGAACTTAAATAAATGTGTTTTATTCAGAATAAAAAAAATAAAATAAAAACTAGCTATAATCACTGAATGTTCTTTCTCACTTCTCACTACCAGTCCCAACCTGCAGAACCTGCTCACTAAAATTCTGCTCCCCCGAAGGATCATCGCAATAACACAAACACAAAAACAAAAGTCAACAAAGCTGGTAATCCTAATCAAAATAAAGATAATATAGTGAAAATAAAATATTTACATAATAATACAAATTATAATTCATATATACATATATATCCGATTAAAAAAATGTCAATTTTGTCATTCTTTACTAAATTTAATTAGTGAGAAGAGAACCATGGTAGACCCGGGAAACTCTGCCAGTCTACCCTGTGACCCGGGAAACCCTGTCAATCACAATTAATCAAATTGGCCATAAAACATTTCTTCCGAGTGTGCACACCTCTTCCTAAAGTTGCAACTCGTGTCTCAAAAAACCCTGCCAAACACCACTTTGGGAAGAACAGATAATATCGATTTACATCATATAATATATTAGAGGCATAAAGTCAAAGGGTTGTGTTTATCACTTTAGGAGATATCATCCTAAAGCTATCCTCCCTCGATTAAATTGTTTTAAATACGCACATAATAAAATTCCTAAATTATTTTCAATATGCGTAATCAAATATAAATATGTATGTGCACTGTAGTGCCCAAACATATATGTATCAAAACTAAACAATGGGCAGTCAATATACACATATATACGCTAAGGGGTAATCAAATCGCAAAAACCGAGGGAGATCAATATACATGTATATATGGGTAATCAATTCAAATATATATATGCCGAGGGAAATAAAGCAAATGCGTACATGTTTAATCATGTGAATCGAAGCAAAAGCAATTGTATATATTATATATATATATATATATATATATATATATATATATATGCCAAGGGAAATCAAGCAACATGCGTACATATTTAATCACGTGAATCAAAGCAGAAAAGCAATTGTATACATTATGGCTCCGTTTGGGTTCACTTTAAATGCAGCGTTGAAGGCAAAAATATTCAGTGGCAGTAAAGCTATCGATCAACAGTGCAAAAAAGCAGATGGAGGAGTGTTTGGATGATACGTTGGCTTCTTCCATCTCCCTCAACGCTGCTGAGATTTTTGAACGCTCCAAAATAGAGCTTATCTTGTAACGTTGCTCACAGTGGAGAGAGAAAAGTCAGATTGGAGGGAGAAGGAGGCTACTGTTCATCGTCTTCTTCCAAGAGGCAGCAACCAGAGACTGTATAGAGGTGCTCCATCAACTTGAGAATGAATTTGAGAACTTGAGTCGGCTGCACTATTCATCAGGGATCTCCATGGCACTTTCCTCAAAACCAGTCGGCGGCACTATGCATACTGAAGAAGACGATGATCTGCGGAAGAACAAGAAGGAGCATTTGTTTTTATTTTCATGGGCCCATTTTATTTTATGACACAAAGAGAGAGAAGAAAAATTAATTAATTAGTTTATTAATGATTGATTAGATTATATATTAATTTATTAGTTAAATTAATTAATTTGAAGAAAAAAAAGGAATAAAAATACTATTGAGTAATTTAATTAGCTTTCTCAATCTCTTAAAAAATATTAATTCTATTTTATATTTAGATTTAGTGGGAATATTTAATAAAATTCATACCCTTTTTAGTCATTTTTTATCTCAACTGACTTTTAAAATAATAATCCAAACACTCATCAGTTTAGAAAAAAAGTCACTTCTGTAAAAGCCAAGTGGACAATCCAAACACAAATCATTATCTATAACCTGACTTTTTTCCTACCGAGCTTTTTTAAGTCAGATGGCTTTTAAGCCACCATTTCTTACCGCAAACCCAAACAGGCCCTATATATATATACACACACACACATGCATGAAAGTCAAACAACAATTGTGATCAAGCCTACATGTATATACAGCACACAACAATCTGAATTCAAATAAAGAGATGCACGAGATTCAAGGAAGGCAATTTGTGAATAATAGTCTACATGCAGCGCAACACCTATAAGAAATATTGAGACGGTAGTTTTGGATTTATAATACAACATATGACAATTGATTTCTATTGACCTAGGGATCAAGGTTACCTAGTCTTCGTTTTTGCTAATATCTTAGAAGAATAATTTGACGCAGAGTAGGAATAGAGGATATAGTAGCGAAGAAGAGAAGTATTGAACGTTCGCTAGGGTTAGGCAGCTAGACCTTTGTTTATAATTTAAAATTAGGGTTTAGTTATAGGCTGAGCTCTTTAACTATTGCCAATTAATAAGTTATATAACAATACCAACATTATTAAATTCTAAATTTTTATTATTACTATATTATTTTTATTATTATTATTAATCTGTGGTATTACAGATTTAGTTCCCAACAACGTATAAGAAATCTGATAATTAGATAAGCAATGAGAGAAACATAATGAAGAATCTTGTATTAATTAAAAAAAAGAAAAGAAAAAAAAGAGCAACATGCTTATACAAATTATAACCCACTTGGGTTATTTCTAATCTACTCTCATTTGAGGGAGATAACCAACAAACTCCAACTCTAAGGATCTATGAGGGACTTTTCACTCTAGAGAGAGAGACTCAAATTAACCTCTCTCTTATATGGTGATGATCTAACTATCCAACATACTAAATCATACTACGTCTGGTTCTAATTATAAGACCTAGTTGACTCTTTTTTGGAGAGATTAAGAAAGCTAAATATGTTTTTCAATCATTTCATATGTTGTGTATTACTACCTCCGATCCTAATTATAAGAGCTAGTTAACTTTCTTTGGAGAGATTAAGGAAACTAAATAAGTTACTTAATCATTTAATATGTTGTGTATCTTTAGATTATATATTAGTTTATTAGTTAAACTAATTAGTTTGAAGGAAAAAATAAAAATAAAAATACTCTAAAGTAATTTAATTAGTTTCCTTAATCTCTCCAAAAAAGTCAACTAGTTCTTATAATTAGGAACGGAGGGAGTATTAAATTATATATTAGTTTATTAGTCAAACTAATTAGTTTGAAGAAAAAATAAAAATAAAAATACTCTAAAGTAATTTAATTAACTTCCTTAATCTCTCCTAAAAAGTCAATTAAATCTTATAATTAGGACCAAAGGAAGTATTAGCTAAGACCCTTTATATAGACTAGGGCCCTAACTAACTAATCAATTAAGATCACTCTAATATCTCTAAAACGCTCCCTTAATTTGTACACTATTTAACAATGTGTTCAACTTTAACAACACAAGAATAAGGGGTGAGGTGAATTAAATTTAAGAGTTTTCCATTCACAAAACAATACAAAATTTCTTCATAACATTCTTTTCTATGTCCATTTGCTGATTCACTTTTAAACGACTTCAATATGTAATCTTCTACAATCATTGCCTCATATATTGTAGTGCAACTCAAGCATTAACCATATTCCTCTTAGAACACCATTAACACACTCTCAGCTTCTTTCATGTACTTCAGCATTAATAAAACTCTTGACTTGTCCACTCCAAGAAGCAACTTTGCATAGAGCTTCACCACCATGTTAGGCTTAAACATTGACTCACAATTACCATAAAGAAAGTCATATGCAACTCCTTTTATTGTGGAAGTGTAGTAATATGTCTCCAACCTCCACATCATCGCAAAATCATGATAATTGACCCTCACTACATCACTTGTGCAGACCCCAAAGAAACCTTGTCTAGACATTTGCCAAGTACTAGAAAACCTTAATTAAAATGAAAAAAAAATAGCAACAATAGTTGAGCCTTCAACCACAATCACTGATGCAATAATAAAAAAAATGCCATTGTTGGAAAGATTTGGATGAAAGGACAACAACAAAGACCTCATCAATATCATTCAGATCTTCCAATTAAATGTCAACTAATGGTTTCTTTGTGGCAGAATCGCAGTGGTAGATTAAGAAATTGAAAAGACCCTTCCTTAATAAACAATTACTAACTATAATGTTTTCATAAAACAGGATTAACAAGTGATTAAGGAAAACCCTTTTTCATTTCAAAAATAAGCACATCGGAATCCAAAACACAAACTCTGCCTACAAACTCACTACAGAAAATTTATAACTTTGGACACAATTATCAAACAGAAGAATACATAGCCCAAGAGTCTTACACAGCCCAAGAGTCTTACAACACCAAATCCACAACAAAAGGCCTACACCAAAACATTTTCCACACAAGTTCTGATTGTGGATCCTCCAAAAAAATTATAGTGTATAAAATAAAACATTCGATCTTACAGCAAATAAACAGCCATCCCAAAACAGTTAATATAGTATTTCAAAACATGAGGGCCATAGAATAACAATATAAAAATCTCTACAACACTCATATCAAAAGAGACTTACAAAGTTCACAACTTTTATGCCTCTGGTTGCTTCCCTTGTTCTCTAGTAAAATTAGAGATTTCACCTGAAAAATATTGATAACGACGGGGTGCGACATAAAGTCCTAGTAACCAAAATTAATTTATCAAATATACAGGAAAGGATTGAGAGTCAGAGAAGCAGATTTGCTAACACAATTATATTATCAACAACAAATAATTAATTAGTACATAATAATTAACAATAATTGGAACTGTTCTCCACTCAACCATCCTGCTCCTTCTTATATCTTCTGGACGTGGTACAACCTATCAATGTTAGTATACCTGGCCAAGATTAGCTAGTCACTTCAAGAATATTGTCCCTTCCTGTGCTACCACTGATATACCGTAACAAAGATGTCCGCCCAAAACACTCAACTCAAATTCCGGACCAAGAATAAGAGAGCCGATGGGCACAATTTCACCCTAAATCTCTTTCACACAATCCAATATATCTCATAGTAGATAAATAATATGTCACTATAACTTTCCAAAAACATCGTGCAATATATTATTCAATATGCAACATTCCATAACAACATCGTAACAACAATATGTTACAAAATTCATTATTCGATATACAACATTTTACAACAAACATTATAACTATCACAACATTCACAATCTCTATCTCAATATTCACTTATATATATTTTTTGGAAAATACGTTGCTCCATTAAAATAATTTCATATTCAGATACACGCATAATTTTTCAAAACACATGCCATTAGTTTATGTGGAACTAAGGTTTAGAAAACACCTTACAGTCCAAAAAAAGCATATGAAATAAATTAACCTCGGTTACTTCAATTCCAGGCTAGACATTATCTTAAAGAGTAAAACACGAACAATCACCAATTACAGATAAACTCTACATTATCACAATTATAATTTCATACGCCTTAAATTACACAAATTCAAATAAATATATATTATCATAATAAAAACTAAAAATGGCAGTTTAATCCTTCAAATTCTAAAACTAACCGATTAAAATCTCAGTAATTACTCTATTAACCCAAAATAAAAATGAGATAAGGGTCTTAAATACCATGGAAGTTTTGGCTCAGGAGCACTGGTAAGACAGAAGTTTTTTTTGGACAAAAAATGACACGGAAGTTCACAAAACGTAGCAATTTTGCCCCTCCGTTAATTTTGACCGTGAAGTTTAACCGAGTGCACACGTGGCATGCCACCTCATCAATCAAATTAGTTAAGTATCATTTTTGCCTTGGAAGTTTTCAATGGGGAGCAATTTTGCCTCAGAAGTTTTCAATGAGGAGCAATTTTGCCCCAGAAGTTTACAAAATTGTAGCAATTTTGCCCTTCTTTCACCTAATATTAATTTTGATTATTAAATCAGTCAAATACCACACATAAATGATGCCTTGGAAAAGTCAAATTTGGAGTCAGAGAAAGAGATCCTTGAGGTGTTGAGTTCAAGACGGCTAGAATTTGTGAAGCCGAACTAGTCAAAAGAACTGAAAGGTCTGTCGCAAAACCTAGAGGAAGCATCACTTATGATCCAATCAAAAGACACGCAAAACGAGAAATGAATTGTTCCAAAAATTGGTTCAGTAAAACAAATCAATAGTGATAATATTTACGTTTGTATAGACTGATCATTTGTTTAGATCATAAGTGATACTTCCTCTAGATTTTGCGACAGACCTTTCAGTCCCTAAACCCGTTTGGCTTCACAAATTCTAACCGCCTTAAGCTCAACATTTCAAGGATCTCCTTCTTTGACTCTAAGTTCGACCTTTTCAAGGCATGACATGTGTAGTCTTTGACTGATTTAATAGTCAAATTTAAAATTGGGGGAAAGAAGAGAAAAATTGCTACGTTTTGTAAACTTCCGGGGCAAAATTTCTCCTCAGTGAAAACTTCCGGGGCAAAATTGTTTCTCAGTGAAAACTTCTGGGGCAAAGATGAAACTTATGATTGATGAGGTGCATGCCACGTATCCACTCTGTTAAACTTGACGGTCAAAATTAATGAAGGGGCAAAATTGCTACATTTTGTGAACTTCTATGGCATTTTTGGTCCAAAAAAAACTTCCGTCTTACCAGTACTCCTAAGCAAAAACTTCCATGGCATTTAAGACTTTATCCCAAATAAAATTTATACAACTTTTAATCGGTAGAAATATCTAGTATGATATAAATTCTAAACTTCTTAAATAGAACAATTAATTTAAATTCCTACAACAATCAATCAAAAATTCTAAACCGATTAAAACTAGTTATTAATTGTTCTATACATATGTATAATCATCTCTTATCAAAACTCAATAACTTTTTCAAAATCATAACCTCAAAATTTTCATTGACCAACATGATGTTACCTTCATTAAAAAGAGAAAAATATTTATAACAATGTTCATGAACGAAGTTTATTAAAAAAAAGTTAATTTAACTAGAAAAATGATCTTATAATATAAATAACATACCTCAGAAAACTCAAAACTACTTTAACACTTCTTCTCTTTTCCCTACTCTCTCACTCACAGTCAGATAAATCGCTAGACCCTATTTATGAGAGCTATTTGATTTATATAATGTATTCATTACTTGTTGCCTACTCCAATTATTATCATTATGGAGCCAAATGGTCATCATTGTGGGCAGCCACGTCCCACACCAAGAGACACATATATATGTGTTTTCTTTTTTATTTTTTTTCTCCTTCTTCTTTAGGAAAATAATAAATAAATACCATATGAATTTACAAAACCCCCAAAAGTCTCTTGAATTTATAAAAAGACTGAAAGGTACCAAGGACCTATAAGAGATATGCAAATTTAGGTGAAATTACCTTTTTACCCTTAGTTTTAAATAAATTTTTTTAAAAAAATACCCTCATTGAAGAGTCGCCGCCAGTTGGGCGCCGGCCACTAGCCACTGGCGAGGGGGTTGGGGGTTTTTTTTTTTAATAAAAAACATATTTATTGAAAATGTGGGAGGTAGGATTCGAACCCCCAACTGTTCACACATCCATGGGACCTTGGGCCAATTCATTCCTTTAATATATATATATATATATATATAGACATTAACAAATATATATATTCTTCTTAACATTTTTTCAACAATATTTACAAAACTTGTAACAGTATTTACAAATCCTATAACGTCATTTACAAATTTAGTAACGTCATTTACAACGTTTTTTTCAAGTTCACATTTTTTTCCTTTTTTTTTCACTCAGAGACATTAAAGAGGGAAAAAAAATGAAAAGTAAAAAAAAAAAGTTGTAAATGGCGTTACAAGATTGGTAAATATCGTTGCAAGTTTTGTGATAGTGCATATTTTTTTTTCCACTCAACGGCATTAAAGAGGAAAAAAAATGTAAACTTGAAAAAAAACGTAAATGGCGTTACTAAATTTGTAAATGGCGTTACAGGATTTGTAAATATCGTTGCAAGTTTTGTGATATTGCATTTTTTTCACTCAGAGGCATTAAAGAGGGAAAAAAAATGTTGTAAATAGCGTTACTAAATTTGTAAATGATGTTACAGGATTTGTAAATACCGTTACAAGTTTTGTAATAGTGCATATATATTTTTTCTTTCACTCAGAGGCATTAAAGAGGGAAAAAAAATGTAAACTTGAAAAAACCGTTATATATGGCTTACTAAATTTGTAAATGGCATTACATGATTTGTAAATACCGTTACAAGTTTTGTAAATACCATTGAAAAAATGTTAAGAAGAATATATATATTAAAAGAACCAAGTGGCCTTTTTTTTTTTTGATACTCCAAGTGGGGGGGGGGGGGAGAGGGCTCGAGCCCGGTACAAGGGGGTGGCCAAGCTCCTAGAGCTGGCACTAACGCCAAGGTGCTACGAGGCACTAGGCGAACCAAGTGGCCATTTGGCATCATGATGTGTGGGGAATTGAGGCTTCAAATGTTTGTCGAAGCTCAGATCGAACTTGGCAACTTGCACTTGCTGCAATGAGACTTATCATCGTGAAAGAAATGATGACCAAGAACCCACAGACCTCACCGTCGAGACCAAGAACGGTCAGCGACAGTCCTTAAACATATCGGAACTCGATTTCTCTCTGGCAATCCTTGGTTTTGGATTCTCTTTGATCTAAATTGCGATTCGGGTCAGATTTTCTTCCTCTTGCCTCTCTCTGGCAATCCTTGAAATGTTTGATCATGATTTGCATTTCTTGCGTGCGATTCACCAATTGAACCTCTATCGGATTAAGTTTGAAAGGAAAAGAGATGCATTTGATCGCGATTTGCTTCTGGCTGAGTGCGATCCGCCATTTGTTCCTTTGTCAGGTTCACCAGTTTGATAGGTCAGGTCGGTGGGTCTTTAAGGTCCCATCAGGCGGGTTGCATGGACGGCTTAGATCGCGTGGATCTTCTTGATTCCTCCATCGCTTTGGACCATCTGATCTTAGATCGCCTGAGTGATCTTGAATTACATATCAATGCTCGGGCCTTTCTTGTTTTGTGGCCCTTTAAATAAATGGTGATGGATTGTCCAAAATATTAACCTTTGCTATTTCTTGTATCAAAACCAAAAAGTTTCTTTGATGCAGTGAGATGCTATACCAAAAAAAGATACATAGGCTGTGTTCTTGGGCTTTCTTGGATTACTCTTGAAGAAGACCAACCTGTACCATGAAAACAATAATAATTAGAGAAGCAATTAGAGAAACATAATAATGAAGAAGATGAAGAATATTGTATTAATCATAAAAGAACAACATGCTCATACAAACTATAATCTCTAATCTACCCTTGCTTGAGGGAGATAACCAATAAACCCTAACTCTAGGGATTTAAAAAAGATATCCCTCTCTAGAGAGAAAGAGATTCAAATTAATATCTCTGCAATGTAGTGAGGATCTAACTATTCAACACACTAAATCATATTAGCTAAGACCATTTATATAGATATATAAACTAGGGTCCTAACTAACTAACTAACTAATCAATTAATAATTTAATATCACCATAATATCTCTAACAAAACCCTTATCGTAATAGTCCACCGGGAGTTTCATATACCTCAACCAGGCTGCAATTCTGGTCACTTTCATTGTGTCAGGATCAAAATCAGGTTTCCATGGCTGTACTGCCAGGTAATGATCTATGTACAGCCATGGCCTCCTTGTTAAACCAAAATCATAGTCTTCCTTGCTGCTCATACATACTAAAAAGTATCCTTACCCAATCTCCATGACATCAATCTCCTCTCTTTACCCAATCTTGAATTATTTATTTACCATTCCACCCAACAAACGAACAAAGAGGGAAGACTCCCATCATTTAGCCAATTTTTTGTGGTACTTGGGTAAAGGCACCCATATTTGTTCCTTTGTCCGACTTCTCCACCCTAATGTGTGACATCCACGCATCGTCAAACCACTAACCTTCCTCTACGTCCTCCTTCAGACTTTCTGTGGATGTATCTACGCACGCATCTTTATCCTCCTTTCAGTCTTAAATATAAGACAGAGAGTTGATTTTTTTAGAAAGATTAAGAAAACTAATTAAATTATTTTAAAATATTTATATTTATCATTTTTCTTCTTAATTATTTTACCTAATTTATAAACTATAAATAATTTAAGGATACACAACATATGATATGACTAAGTAACTTATTTAGCTTCATTAATCTTTCTAAAAAAAGTCAAATATATATATCTTATATTTAAGTCCGGAAGGAGTACAATTTTTTTGATGTGCCTAGATCCTGATCTTGTTTCTCCTCATCTTCAGTCATCCAGTCCTCGACTCTGAATTACACCTTGGTCATTTGATGTTGTAGCATCTCCCAACCTAACCTTCTTCCTACTCTGTCTTAGTGTATCCCCCTCCTCTGCAGATACAAGAGCCTTCTTGGCACTTGTCATTCTTTACTTGCTCAACATTAGATTTTTTGTCCTATAATGTTTCTTGATTGAGGATTACTGTTAAAAAATAGGATCGAATATCTATTATTTTTATTCATTATAAGATAAAAATATATTTTTATAATTATAAGGTATTGTTATTTATAGTTAAAAAGATTTTAGTAATTTTTTTAAAATTTTATAAATTGTAAATTAAAATTGAAAGCCCATGGAGTTTAGAAAAATATTAGGTTCAGAATTCAAATTTTATGAATAGAAAAAATTATGTTGTGAGAATTTCTCCAATTGAGTTTAAAATACTTTACATAACTATAAGTAATTTGTTAAATAAATTTAAACAATTTAAATCAAATAGAGGATAAATTTTGTTCAAAATAATTTCTCCTTTTTCAATCAGAAACGTAAGAGCTCGTGGGAGGGGTTTGCTTTTGTCCTAAAATATAAGATCTTAATTCTATTACCCAAAAAAATTATAAGATCTTAATCAATGTTGTCTTTCATATTTAAATTTTTTTCTAAATTCTCTCCATTAATTACATATTTTAAGTAGGTTTTTCATCAACTAAGTAATTTTCAATGCAAATGATTGAAAAGAGTATTTTAAATAAACTAACACACATTTTTTTACTGATATTTAACTTAAGGAAATTTCTTAATCTCTACCATTTAATTATGGAAAAATTATAATAAAGGACCTAAGAAAAATAATATTTATTAAGAAGGACCATAAAAATGATAATTATTTTGAAGGATCAGAAATTAAAATATTAAAATAGAAAAACTAAATTACCTTAACAAGATTTCATATATTCTCTTTAAGTGAATTAGAATCTGAAGTGATTGATGGATAATGACAAATAGAAACCAATTCAAATAATCTCATTCTTTTTCAATTGCATAAACTTGAAACTATACTTGACTTTTCATATTCCATATTAGATTAAGTTGTGGTTACCATTCCCATTTCGTCATTCTAATCAGCCTTAGATTTCACCTACCTAAAAACCAAAATGCAGAAAAAGAATACCAGATTAGTTGTTTTAAAATATATATATATATATATATCTATCTGTCCCAAGCAACTAATTAATTCACTCAAAATCCTTTACCTAAGTTGCGACTTAGGCTTGGAAGTAGATGATTGAAAAATGATGTTCTTCTTCATTGCTAATATTTTCAAGTTTAATCTGATATGGAATATGGAAAGCTAGGGTTAGTTTCAAGTTTATGCAATTGAAAAAGAACGAGGTTATTTGATTTGATCTCTATTTGTTAATATCTATCAATCACTCCATATGCCTTGGTTTGATCCTGTTTTCCAAGATAAAAGCAAAATACTAAGGAAATTCCTTAAGCTCCTCCAACTTTCTCCCCATTACCTCAACAAAAAACTCAAACTTGGGCTGAAAATTATTGTCAATACTAAATGTCAACAATGCAGGGCACCTCAAAACCATATCTCTAGTTTCTTCCTTTGAAAACCCAAGATTCAACAGAAACTTCAGTTTAGGAATCAGAGTCCTTTCCACATTAGAAACCAACAAGACAGAATCTTGATAAGCCAAAGCTGACAAATCCTTGAGCCCTAGCCTCTGAAGGTAGAACAAAGCTGGCTTGAGCTGGTCTTTGACACTTGAAGTGAGCAATCTTGGGCATTTGTTAATGACCCTCCTAAAGCTACGATCTGGGACTTTAAGGTTTTGAGGGTATTCTTTTGGAGATATGTAGGAGTTAATATTAATAGGCTTTTTTTTTTTAGAGTTGCTTATTTAATAAGGCAATTTGCTAGATTTGATCCATTTTAGTAGTTGGTGATGAAGCTCTTTGTAAGTACAATTTACCTCATCCATCTTGTGTATAGTTCCGAAGGTTGCATGCATACTTGTTCTTGTGGAACTTGTCTGGCCTTTTGGTGAAATTTTTCTTTTTCCAGCTTTAAATGAATTGATTGCACTACTATCATTCCTCCTTTTTCTTTGTCCAGCTACAGTTTTCCTAAATTTATAGAATTATTGTTCATGGACTTGTCTGTTGGATTACTAGTGTTTTTTTTTTTAGTTAATAGCATTTCTTTGTTCAGTTTTACTATTCCAAGAGTAAGAAGTGCTAACTATTGAGCTTCCCTGGTCTGAAATTTGGAGTATTTTTGTTATTAAAAAAAAGACAAAATAGGACAGAGGAATTTGTTAAAGTTTGAGTATTATTAATTTTGCATTGTTGTAGTACTATATTAAATCCTGTGCAAGGATGGTTTTTGTTCCAATCAGCTATAAGAGCTTTAAATTATCATACTTGCATAAAGTTTTGCTATAGTTTTGTTGTCGCATGCTTGAAATATCACTTTATTTCCCAAGTTGTTGTGATACGTGTGTTTTGTGCTTACCTATACTTCTTGTGGGGAAAAAAATCACTGCATATCTATCACTTTTCTAAGTTGTGTATCCCTGCCATACTACTTGCAAGCGACATAATAAAACCAACTTGATTCCCTGTTTTGGTTTCTTTTTCTTGGAACTCATCTATTCATAACAGGTATAAATACATGAAAGAATCACACCCAGTACTTGTTAAAGTTAGGAAACGTAAGGTTTTATAAGGCATTGTTAAAGTTAGAATCACACCCACTGAGGCCTTGGATTTGTAGTGTCAATCTCTTAGATTATGATCGCTAATTAATTTGGGATAATATTGTTTATTTGTTAGATGGATGATGAAGAGGAAGAATTTGTGACACAATGGTTCCTAATGCGTCAAAGACTTGTAGCCGCCGTTATTTGTCTTGTTGTCCAGTAGTTTATGGTTAAGAAATGTAATAATAAGAAGAGAAGAACTTATAGTATGAATTCTGCTAGAGAGAGGGTACGTGAAGAAGTTATGTATAGGATAGCTTATACTGCTAGTGGACGGGATATTGTTAGAATGGGTCCTAAAGATTTTTTTAGATTGTGTAATATGTTAGAAAGAGATGGTGGCCTAACGTCGACCCGATTCTCCATAATGTGCTAAAATCCATTATTGAATTAGAAGATAAATTCCTTTTACAACCAGATGGCTCAAGTGTCCCTGATGAAATTCATGGTAATAACAAATTCTACCCATATTTTAAGGATTGTGTTGGGGCCATAGATGGAACACACATTTGTGCCAAAGTACGTATGGTAGATGCACCTCGTTACCGCGGAAGGAAGGACTTCCCTACTCAAAATGTTTTGGCAGCTTGCACCTTTGATTTAAAGTTCACTTATGTGCTTGTTGGATGGGAAGGAACCGCATCTGACTCAAGAATTATAAAGGATGCATTAAGCCAAGAGGATTGTCTTAAGATTCCTCAAGGTAAATATTACTTGGTTGATGCTGGATTTGTGATATCCCTGATTATTATTAATATTGATGATATTATTATTAGTAGTTATTATTGATAGTAATTACCCATTTATTTTAGATAGCCTTGGTGGGCCAAATATTCCTAGTCTTAATTGCCGTAGGAATTTTATGCTTATACTCTAAGAAAGAATTTTAGGTAATAAGTCCTCTACTTGTCAACTAAGTCACATTAATTTACACCATTTTAGGTAATAAGTCCTCTACTTGTCAACTAAGTCACATTAATTTACACCATGATTGATTGACCAAATTTAATGTGAACCATGATTGATTGATTTTTTCTATTTTAATATGCCCTATTGATGATATTAAATTCGCATCATGGCTGATTGGTTTTTAATTTAATATACCTTATTAATGATATTAAATTCGCATCATTGTTGATTGATTTTTTATTTAATGTACCCTATTAATGATATTAAATTCGCATCATTGTTAGAAAAACTGCATCCAAGTCCAATAATTAATATATAAAAGATTGAATTTTACGTTGGATGATGTTTCCAATTGAAACTTGAAAGCATATTTTTTTCACAGATAGATTCCACAAAAATCACATCATTAATTAGGGAGTATTATTGTCCTGATTATGCCCATCACAGCACCACTCAAGCAGCTAAATTCTACCAATAACTTTATAGACTAGTCACGTAAGACAACTAAATTGATTTTCTTTTTAATGTACCCCCATTAATGAGTTGGCAATGGTAAAAAAGCCCGAAGCTAAACCCTAAATTTTTGTTATAAATATGAGTCTAGCCTAACCCTGAATACTCTCCTTCTCTTCTCATATTCTCTTCTACTATTTTCTCTACTCTTTCTCTATTCTTCTAATTTCTCTATCCTTTCTCTATTCTTCTAAAAGCTAGCAAAATGGAGACCAGGTAATCCTAATCCCCAGAACAACCCTGTTCTTCTTCTTCTTCTTCTTCTTCCTCTTCTCTATACCCTATTTTGGTAATTCTAATTCCTGAAACAATAAGAACTAATGGTTGCACCTGTCTCGATTTTGGGAAAAACCACTGTGTGTGTCAATGAAATTTTATACATATATAGGTTTTCTTTTTCTTTTTTTTTTCTTTCTTTTTTTGGCGTGAAGAAACAAACCCCTGTACATTTTTGTTCTTTTTTTTCTTTCTTCGTCTCGAATGGCGTGATCAACTTTTTGAAAGTTTTGGAGATTGATTAAATGATGCTTTATGTACATGGTCTCTGGCATTTGGCTTTTGATGGAATTATATATATGTATGTGGTCTCTCTGGACCAGGTATTATTATTAGTATTTCAATCCTATATGCCTTTCATGTATATCCTACGTTCTTTTCTCTAGGTGCGTCATTTTCTTTTTCTCTTGTGTTTTTGTGTGATTGAAATATATGTGCCACTCAATAAAATATATATAAATAACTTAATAGTGGGAGGATAGCTTTGAGATGGTACCCCCAAAGTGATGAACACAACTCTTAGGCTTTATGCCTCGATATATTATGTGATGTGAACTTGATTATATCCGTTCTTCTCAAAGTGGTGTTTGGCAAGGTTTCCCGGGACACTAGTAGCAACTTTGGGAAGAGGTGTGCACATTAGGACGAATCTTTTTGGCCAATTTGATGTTTGATGATTTGTGACTGGCAGGGTTTCCCGGGTCACAGGGTAGATTGGTAGGGTTTCCCGGATCTACCATGGTTCTCTTCCCACTAAACTAAATAGACTGGCAGGGTTTCCCGGGTCTAAATAAATTTAAAAAGATAATGAATATATAATATTTGATTCGATGAGAACATAAGATATGAGTGTTGAGATTTGATATTTTAGAGTATAAATATGTATATGGTAATTTCTTTTCTCATCATGAAAGTATTTTACTTATGGTTATTATTATTATTATTATCATCATCATCATCATTATTATTATTTTTCCATATTATTTCTGTTCATTAGGATCACCAGCTTTTGCTGATGTTTGTGTTCTGGGCTGTGATGATCCTTCGGGGGAGCAGATTTTCAGTGAAACAGGTTTCAAAGTTGGGCTGTTGGGGCTAACAGTGAGAAGTGAGGAAGACCAATGAATGATTCTAGCTAGTTTAAAGTGGTCTTATTACACTATATAGTTGGGCTGTTGGGGCTAACTGTGAGAAGTGAGGAAGACCAATGAATGATTCTAGCTAGTTTAAAGTGGTCTTATTACACTATATAGAGGAGTTCGGTACCATTTGAAAGAATATTCAGACAGAAATCCACCTCAAAACTATAAAGAACTATTTAATCTTCGACATTCATCGCTACGTAATGCTATTGAAAGGGCTTTTGGGGTATTGAAGAAAAGGTTTGTGATTTTATCAAGTGCAGCAGAGCCAAATTATGGCATTAAGCCACAAAAGTTTATCATTATTGCATGTTGCATTCTGCATAATTATTTGATGACTATAGAGCCTGATGCGGAGCTTATCCGTCAAGTTGATAATGAACTGGTAGGGGAAGATCACTCTCATGAAGATAGTGCTCCAAGAGGTGATAGAAGTGAGGCAGCTCAGGGCGAGCTTATAAGAGATGCAATAGCTCAACAAATGTAGACTGACTATGCAAATAATGTTGAGAACTAAACTTTGCATGTTCCTTTGTTGTCGCGTTATTTACTTTTATTTCCTTCATTGAATTATTGTAATGTCGAAACTTTGTGGAATGTTATTTGGTTTTATTTCCTTCATTGAATCTTTACATTTGTCCCTCAATTATTTATATACATACTTGTTTCTTTATTGTTTATGATTTTATTCATGTTAATTTTCTTAGTATGGCTCCATCAAAGACACCTGATGCAAATGTTCAAACATCTGAAAAGAGCCTTATTTGGACTTCCAACATGGATGATGCGTTGATTGATGCATTTAAGCATGAACTTGATATGGGTAACAGAGTTAGTGGGACTTTTACACCTACAGCATATGATAACGTAGTTGCATATTTGAGTACGCTATTTGCATTTAAAGTTGACAAGGACAATGTGAAAAATCATTGGAAGACTTTGAAGAAGAAATATAGTGAAATTTTTTATATCTTCAAAGGGGGTATGAGTGGATTTTCATGGGACCCAATTACTCATACATGGGAAACTGAGGACCAAGTTTGGGAGCAATTGATAGCGGTGAGAAACATAAACCGTCTTATTGCAGGAATTATTTTGGCATTTATTCTATTTTTATTGTTTGAACAAAATAGTATTGCTATTGCATTAAATTCTTGAACTCTGATTTTTCAAGCAAAACCAAAAGCTGCTTCATGGAGAAATACGCTCATCCCAAATTATCAAAAGATGTTGGCTCTTTATGGAAATGATAGAGCCACTGGAGATGATGGTGACACTCCTTCAAATATGAAGAAAAGGGGTACCTCAATTACTCCATTAGCACACCCCTGTCCTCCATCACCAGTTGAGAATGAGGTTGATCCACTTCTATCCCAAAATAATTTGACTTTTCAGGATTTTCCTGTCAATTTGGACGATGTGGAAGATGATAATCCTCCTCATGGAGCGCAAAGTGAGAGCTCAAATAAGACAAGAAGGGTTGGTGCAAACAAGGCAAAAGACGCTTCTTCTGAAGGAGTTTTAATTGCAGACCAAATACAAGGTATGGTAAGTGCTTTGAAGGAAGGAAATCAAGTTTTTCGAGATAGATATGCATCATAAATTTCAGGAGAGGACACTTATAAGCTGATTGAAGAGAGTGGATGTGATGAGGATAAGATCGATGATATCTACTGCTTCCTCATGAACGATTTGAGCAAACTCAGAGCAGTGATTGAATGCCCCCCTCATCGGCGCAAGAAAGTCATTATGCGAATGGTTTTCAGTGATTAGATTAGCTTATTTGCTTAGAAAATAAATTTGAGGAAATTTTATTTTGCCTATGTGGATGTCTTTTGTTAGATTTTGGTGCTACCTTACTTATTTTAATTTGCTTTGTGATTGCATTTGATGCCACTATTCATTTTTTGGTATGAAGAACTTCTTATTTTGGTAAATGACAGTGTTTGGTTTTTTTTTTTTTGGTATGAAGAACATTTTTTACCCATTTAAAAAAAATCGTGCATATTTTATCTCTACACTTAATTTGTCAAGATTATGGTATCATATGCATGCCATTGCTTAGCTTAGTGGTTGATTTGTATAGCTTGATAAAATATTTTGATTTTCAATATATACATATATATGTTTTAAATGTTAATTTTCATTTTAGAGCATAAATTTTTTTTTAATAATTAAACGTTACAATACATTTAATAAATTTGAAAAAAAATCATTTATAATATAAGTAAAGTTGTACGTGTGAAGATAATTTTCCTCCCCTCCCCTTCTAAATTAAATAAGGTAACATTAAACCCCTTTTCCAATATAAGGGTAAAATTGTCAATGTTAAAAAAAATATCCCTCCCCTCCCCTCCCTTCCTAAACCAAACAAGGTAACATTAAAATCACTCCCCTCCGTTTCCTTTTGATCAATCCAAACAAAATAATATTAAAATCCTTCCCTTCCCCTCCCCTCCGTTGAACCAAACAGACCCTTAAAGAGAATATAGGAAATTTTGCTCAGGGTAATTTAGTCTTTCTATTGTAATGCTTTAATTTCTGGTCCTTCAAAATAATTACCATTTTTATGGGTCTTCTTAATAAATATTATTTTTCTCAGGTCCTTTATTATAATTTTCCCTTTAATTATTTGACTTTTACACGGATTTGAGGACGTATTTTTTTAACGAAAATTAAAAAATTAAAAATATCCATGCTTAATGGGGAATGGCTTAGGTCCTCTGCGCCTTGAGGTCCTCTGTCGTCCTCTTCCTAGGACGGCCGTCGTTTTGACCCCAGGTAGCTAATGCCTTTTTTTTTTTCCCTTAATTCAAGGTAGTAAAAAGATACTCCAGGATAATGACTAATACTGAAAAAAAATACTGACGAGTACTTTATAATCTTAAAAAATTATTGTGATGTTAAAAAATATTTCAAGGTACTGACTAGTACTAAAAAAATACTTCAGGATACTGACTGGGATAATGGATGGTACTAAAAGAAATACTTCATGATCTTGAAAAATTATTTTAGGATATATATTCGGATAATATATATCTAAAATAATTTTTCAAGATCCTAAACTATTTTTTTTAGTATCAGCCAGTATCCTCAGCCAGTATCATGAAATATCTTTTGAGTACCAGTCGGTACCCTAAAATTTTTCAACATCCTAAAATAATTTTTCAAGATCATGAAGTATTTTTTTTAGTACCAGTTAGTATCCTGAAATATCTTTTTACTACCCTGAATTTTTTTTTTAAAAAAAAGGCATTAGCTACCAATTTGGCGTCAAAACGACGCCGTTCCAGGAAGAGGACAGCAGAGGACCTCAAGGCGCAGAGGACGTAAGTCATTCCTTGCTTAATGCAACCGAAGTTGGCTAACAAGAGTCATCGTAGGCGAATGTACCAGAATTCGTTTAATGCACAAAAATGACCAAAATAAAAAATATTAAAACATCAAAAAAATTATAGATGCAAAATGGTTTTGGGAAAATCCATTTGTAGGTATCCATACTTTCACTCAATTTTCAATTTGGTGTCTATATGTTTTTTTTCCCCCTCTTAATTAAATCATTAATTTTACTCCGTCAAGAGAAAATTACATACAAGTCTCTTGAAATAATCAAATTATAATTAAGTCCTTTGGAACCAACAATATAGAGAAAATGATATTGATTAGTGAGATTTTAAAAATTGTAATTATTTAAAAGGATTAAATAACAAATAAAAATTTAGAATTACTAAATTGTTCCCATGAAACCCGTTTTTAAATGAAACTAAATACATACCAAACAGGTGTTTACAATAACAAAAAAACATCTAAACTTTCTCATCACGCTTCACCTCTTGGCTAAGAGGTAGTGGAGGTTAATCAAGGATACAAAAATTCTCAATCATTCTATAAGAAATCTTAGCTAGATGGTCAATAACTCGAAGGTCCTCTCACGATGAATGAAGCAATTAATGTATGTCAATTCTTAGTCATAAACCTCCTAATATCATAAATGATATCTAGAAATGTGTGGGGATGCGAAGCTGAAGTGTGAGGATAAATTTAAATAAATTTGTTCTATTCAAGAATAGGATTTATCGGACTTGACCTAGGAACAATGTCTAGGGCCGACGTACCCTGTAAAGTGTCGAGATGGTTCATCTACATTTGAATCTATATGTTGATCCCGGCTATCGAAGTCATCTACCCCAAAGATCCGAGGTAATGTCGAGGCAGTTTGTCTGACTTCGAGGTCGAGATCTTTCATATCCGAGTTGTTCTAGCTTGATTTTCTTTTGTTCGAGTCTTGACTAATTCGAATTCATTTGTATTCTGCTACCGATTTGCTTGTTTAGGCGATAGGTTTTTCCCAAGGTGGAATCTATCTGTCTTTCCCTCGTTCTATCTTGAGTAGTGCCGAGATGGTTCGTTTGCATTTGAATCCAGGTGTTGATCCCGACTATCAAAGTCGTCTACCCCAAAGATCTGAGGTAATGTCTCAAAAATCCAGGGTAATGTCGAGGCGGTTTGTCTGACTTCAAGGTCGAGATCTTTCGTATCCGAGTTGTTCCAGCTTGATTTGCTTTTGTCCGAGTCTTGACTAATTCGAATTCATTCATATTCTGCTACCGATTTGCTTGTTTAGACGATAGGTTTTTCCCAAGGCGGAATCTATATGTCTTTCCCTCGTTCTTTGTTTTTGCTTGCCTCGATCTCGGTTGATGGTGAACATGCTTTTTCACTAGCAATGTTCAATCAACCAGGTCGTTATTTGGAAATTCAAATAACCCCGTGAGGGCTTCCATTAGTTTTTCTTACACCATTGACAACTGTGTAGTAATCCCCACCCAGCCTGGCAGTCAAGGGCTTTGGGCTGCCGGGGTGGATCTGTTATTGACCCCGGATATCGTATCCGAGTTGCTACAACTTGTTGGATTTTGATGAAGTTTCTATCCGAGTTTCAACGAACCTCAGATTTACTTGTATTCTGATTGAATTGCCCCCAAACATGTAGTCTGGGTTAATTGAAGTTTGAAACTTCATCTGTTTCTTTTCATGATCGTCGGGATCTCTTCTTCAATCATCCGGGTTTCCAGGTTTGTTTGCTGCAACACTGAATTCCTCTAATCCGAATTATCCTAAAAAGGAACGAATCGGGCTTCTGGGTTTGTTTGTTGTTGCATTTGCTTATGTCGCTGACAGCTTTACAGTGCTACACTTGTCTTGTTGTCCCCCAGCCTGACAGTCAAGGGCTTTGAGCTTTCGGGGTGCATTGACTATTTAACATGGATCTCATGTCCAAGGTTAATCTGAAAGTGGAGCCAAATACCCAAGAGGGGGGGTGAATTGGGTATTTTACAAATTTTTGCAGAAGGTTATGTTTTCTAACAATAAAACAAGGCAGAACAGAGTATAAGGGAAGAAGAGCAAGACTCAAGAGATTTATACCAGTTCGGTCTTAACCTCTTAACCTATGTCCAGTCCCCAGCCACACTGGGATTTCCACTATATCAATGATTACACACTCTACACTCAAGAAGTGATTCTCTCACTAGAACTCACTCCCCCTTACAAGTTGTAATCAATGAACTTTCCAATCACCAAGTCTCCTTGACTTGTGATTCCTTACAATAAATGATTTACATATAAAATCTCTCTCTAAGAGTAGATAATGATAAACACTGAAGCTTATAGTGTCAAAAGACAAGATACAAATGAAAACAGAGAAGTAGTTGGAGAACTTGAATGCTTATATGTTTTCAGATGTTGTAGTTGTTGTAGTGTCTTGAATGCAACTCTATTTATACTCAGGAAGTAATAAATAACCGTTGCAATGTTGATTGGACCGTTGGAGATGATCTGTAAAAGTTGGGAGCAACTTTGGTCCTCTTCTCTCTCTTAGTTTCTTCTTAATCTAGCTGAACTTTGGTTCAGAGTTGACTCTCTGCAAATGAATCCGTTGGAGAGGCTGTTGCTTATTGTAGAAATCTTTCTTTAATGCTTTGCAACCATGTACAGATGGATTAACCAAAAGTAAGCAAGTTTCTGGGTTGAACATTTAATGTTCTGACATAACTTTTGCTTTTGCTCTAAACCTTCAATAATCTTTCTTTAATCTGTCTGAAACTCACTAAAAAGATGATTAAACATATCTAGAATCATTATAGATTAATCATGAAAAGCATTGAGATCAAACAAGAAAGTATAGCAGATTTGGCAAATTTGAATTTCTGCCAACGTATAGAAACCTGGAGGTTTGTTCCACAAACCTCGAGGTTTTCGTTTTCTCCAGGTGAAAAAGGTTTTGGTTTAAAATAGCAAACCTGGAGGTTTTCATAAATGTAGAAAGAGATTCAAGTCTCTGAGAGACACAACCTCGAGGTTTCATGGTAAACCTCAAGGTTTCATGTTTAAATGAAACCTTCTGAAAAGCTTAAAGAAACCAAACCTGGAGGTTTCATAGGAAACCTGGAGGTTTCAAACATTGTGAAAATTCATTTGCTCTCTGGAACTCACAAGCCTCGAGGTTTGTAGCAATACTCGAGGTTTTGCTAAAATCATTGAAAATCAAAACTTGGTTCCAAAGACAAAACCTGGAGGTTTTGATGTAAACCTCGACGTTTTCACAGATAGGAAAATTTGATTGCTCTCTGTATGTCAGAAACCTAGAGGTTTCTAACAATACTCGAGGTTTTGAGTTAATTTCAAAATTCTCAGATTTGAGCCAAACTACAAACCTCGAGGTTTATGTCGGAACCTCGAGGTTTTCAATGTTCTTGAAAACCATTTGCTCTTTGGATGAAGAAACCTGGAGGTTTCTTCAAATACTCGAGGTTTCACATTATATTTCAAAAGTTTCAGTTAAGCGCCAAACCACAAACCTGGAGGTTTTGTTACAAACCTCGAGGTTTGAGGAACTAATGTGAAACTGAATTTTCTCTGGAAGTTCAAAACCTCGAGGTTTCTTCACAAACCTCAAGGTTTCACATAAATTTGTGAAACCAAGTTTTTTGCAAGATAAAACACTGAACCTTGAGGCTTCCTTTGTAAGTCCAAACCTCGAGGTTTCTGTGCAAACCTCGAGGTTTGCTCTTACTCAAGATTTTTAACATCCAAAAGCAAATCCTCATTCTTTGTTTACAATTGTTGGCAATCATCAAAACCTTAAGAGAACTAACATAATCTTCATTTCAACAATAAGTTGATTATATGAACTCGAAAATATGTTCAAAGTTCTTTTAAATGATCGGGCCAAGGTCTTTAGTAATTGCAAATCTGCTTTTTCTTCCAGACTTAAAGCCTGGGAATCTGGGGTAGGGTTTTCATTTTAACCGCATAGGGTTTTCATTTTAACCGCACTATTGAGTTCCGGTTCCGTTGTCCGGGATCATAACCAAGATAAAGGCAAATTGTCACATGTCCAACCGTGGTGTTTGAAACGCAACGCTTAAACATTTTGACCTGATCAGGGTCCAGATGACAATTCATCTTCTTATCAAGGATTGAGTATTGATGCATCAATTTCGCGAAGGCCGATAATAGCGATTTCACGTAACTCGTAACCTGGGCTTATTAGCCCTAGTGTCAGCCATCTAGATGGGTTCTATTTCAAACCGGGTTTAGAGACCTCGGTGTAATACTTAAGATATCGATAATGCACATTATGAATTTCAACTGGGGAATTCTTCATCAGATTAATAATTCGTTCTAAAGAGCGAGCTCAAACACGATGTGTCTGGCCTATTGTGAATGCAAGGCCGAGATCTAACTATAGTAGATTCTGAGTTTGTCGGTGTTCCATGTTCTTTTGATTGGCTTCCTTCCTAGGGTTTCGAATATATACGCTCCTTTGTCAAGTTTCTCTTTAACCCGGTAAGGACCTTCCCAATTTGCAGCTAGCTTGCCATCTCTAGCATTTTTATTTCCGACGTCTGCACGTCGGAGTACCAAGTTGCCCCTATTAAAAAACTATATAATTTTCAGTTTATCTGGGGTCCACTTAAGGAGCACGAAGTCAACTTAGATAAGTTTCAGTTTATCCGGGGTCCACTTAAGGAGCGCGGATTCAACTATGCTTTCCACGGAGCTTGGATTTTAACTGGAATGCAGTGTAACCGGGGTCCACCTTCTTTTCGCTTCCCGCAAAACTTTACACGGAGCTCGGATTTTAATTGTATTAAGTGTAACCGGAGTCCGCCTTCTTTTCGTTTCTTGCAAAACTTTACATGGAGCCTGGGTTTTAACTGTATTAAATGTAACCGGGTCCGTCTTCTTTCTCTTTTAGAGGTGGAATCTTCCGCAAAATTTTTCCTAAATTTGTTTATCCATGATGGTTGTCGTAACTCGGAATTTGTTTATCCGAGATGGGTGTCGTAACCCGAGATTCTATTATGGGTGTCGTAACCCTTTTTTTGATTATGGGTGTCATAACATTTTTTTTCCATTATGGGTGTCATAACCCTTGATTTGTTTTTACGCGGAGCTCGGATCTAATTGTGATCAGTTTAACCAGGTTCCGCCTTTGTTCCCTTTCGTAGGGACGAACTCCACGCGGCACTCGGATTTTAACTCCGATAAAGTCACTTTATCAAGGTTCCAAACTTTGTCATAACATTTTTTTTCCATTATGGGTGTCATAACCCTTGATTTGTTCTTACGCGGAGCTCGGATCTAATTGTGATCAGTTTAACCAGGTTCCGCCTTTGTTCCCTTTCGTAGGGACGAACTCCACGCGGCACTCGGATTTTAACTCCGATAAAGTCACTTTATCAAGGTTCCAAACTCAATAGGTACTCGGATGAACAAGTTAGATATGCTATAGCAATGAAAAATATATAAATTATTCTTTCTTGGCAACCAAAAAGTGAGAGGAAAATAAGTTACCACAAAGCTTAACATGGAGCAGGGGTTTTAGCCAAATTCGGTGTAACCGGGGCCTGACTTCTTTTCACTTCTCTTAAAAACCTTTCACGGTGTTTGGATTTTAACTGTAATCAGTGTAACCGGGTTCCATTTGATGACTGGGCCAGAGTCAAAAATTCATTGCGCAAGATATTCATCTGGTACCAACCAAGAACTATACGCCCCAACACGGTTGACCAAGATTTAATCCGAAGTAGATTCCGGCTTTACTGTGTCCTGAAGGGAGCACATTTTAACCGTTATCTTGGCTTTACCGTGTCCCAAAGGGAGCACGTTTTAACCTTTATGTGGGTGTTACCGCATCCCGGAGGAGTACGTTTTAGCCAAAATCTTGACTTTACCACATCTTGAAGGAATAAGTATTAGCCTAAATATCATTTTCAGAAACGGGTTTATATACCTCGGATTCTTACATGTTTAACTTGAACATGTTTTTCATAAAACTGGTTTCTTTATCATGAATTCATATATGTTTATAGATAATTGATAATAAGCAAAGATTGAGCATCTATGAGATAAAGAGGGTGATACTCATATGGATGTAGCTTAGGGAGTTACTACAAGATGACGTTTTTGCTCAATAAATGCTTGACGGAGTTCTCCATTTGCTCGTTTGACCTGCCTCAAAACAACTAGATCCGGAGAAGGGAAATACAAATCGCAGTCGAGAGTACATCTCGACATTCACTTAGAGTATATCCCGGCATTCTATGAATCTCAGCATCTAACAATCTTGGTGTACCTCGGCGTCTCGGCACCTCCTCATCTCAGCGTATCATCAACTTCAACTATCGCGATAGAGTCGAGACACCATAGGCATTGAATCAGCCTTGGCTTAACAACAACCTCGGCTATCTTGATTTGCTTGTTTGCCCTGCCTCAAAACAATTTTGATAGAAGAAATGATAGGTCAATGAGATTAGACGCTATTGCTATATGTTCGGAGGATTTTAGTAATCCGCTAACTCTTTCTAATGTGAATAATATAGAAAAGATAAATACTAAGTAGATATAGCAAAGGCAAACATAAATTAGTGTGATCCTATAATTGATCTCCCTGCATCACCGAGTTGTGAAAAAACAACTCCTTTAAACTAAATGACATGGAGAATTCAAATGTTGTGGTTGCTTATAATCCAAATAGAGCATCTAAATTTATGCCAAAATTGAAGAATCTGGGCTCCCAAAGAGAAAGGATAACGATCCTGGGTTCTCGAGGAGAGATGATGATGATCCTTCATACTATCTTCTCGTCATGTGGAAGCTTATGATCCAAATAGAGCATCTAAATTTATGCCAGAGTTGAAAAGTCTGGGTTCCTAAGGAGAAAGGATAACGATCTTGGGTTCTCGAGGAGAGATGATGATGATCCTTCATACTATTTTCTCATCATGTAGACACATGGAGAGTTAAAAGAAAACCCATGAGAAGCAGCTCAAAACCAAAGTCATTGCTCAAACAACCATTGTATCTCTAAATCCCTTCACAGGTGCTGCAGTTTTTTATTTTTCTGCTGCGGATTTTCAGGAACTGCTCGTGCAAAGGCATCTGACTGCCGCTTCTGGTATTGACCATCTTTGGTTGTAGGAATCGAAATTTATGGTCCCCACAGTCAGCGCCAATGTGCTGTTCAAGAACAGGATTTATCGGACTTGACCTAGGAGCAATGCCTAGGGCCTACGTACCCTATAGAGGGATCAAAGTCCACGTAGTTAGAGACACACATAGGCGTTTAGCCAAAGGGGTGGGGTGTGTGCTCTGTGTGACTGTATGTAAATAGTTCAGAGTTAAAACCTATGTACTTTGAAGTTTGACCTCTGTATTTATAGAGTTTACCTTAAGTTGAGTTGCTTGGGCCCTGTAATTCAAGGCCCCGATATCATAGCTGCCAGATATACATTTAGATATACCTTGATTGTATATAAGATATGATCCCCCTTTATTATAGGCATATCCTGATATGTAATATATTTCCTGGGCTATATATTGAATATGGACCTATACAAATCCGTAACAGAATTTAAACAATTAAAATCTGTTAGTTCTCTGATGGTTTTGATGATTGCCAACAACTACAAACAATTAAAGAGGTTTTGCTCTTAAGTGTCAAAAAGTCTGTTCAAGAGCAAACCTCGAGGTTGGTATTGTAACCTCGAGGTTTGACCTTACGGAAGCTTTAAAAAGTCAAGTGTTTTCATGTTACAAAACTTGGTTTCACAAAAACTATATGAAACCTCAAGGTTGGAAAGTCAACCTCGAGGTTCTGGTCTTCTTGAAAAACCCAAGTTTTGCATTAACACTTGCAACCTCGAGTATGAAAAGCAAACCTCAAGTTTTAACCCATACAGAAAGGTCATGGTTTTCATCAAGCATGGAAACCTCGAGGTTCATGTTTCAACCTCGAGGTTGGACACTTTGATTTAAAACTTAAGTTTGAAGAAAAACCTGTTGACCTCGAGTATGGTATTACAACCTCGAGTATCATCCTTTACAGAGAGCAACTGGTTTTCAAAGGATTGAAAACCTCGAGGTTAAGATTGTAACCTCGAGGCTGAGCCTTATGTTGATAAATTGAACTTTGCTTTTTCAAAGGCCAACCTCGAGTATGGATTTATAACCTCGAGGTTGTCAGGCTCCAGTGATAAATGAAGTTTTTGAAACAAGCTTCATACCTCGAGGTTACTATTGGAACCTCAATGTTTGTGAGTTACTAAGATTTGCCAGAAGGTTTCTGTTTAAGAGAAACCTCGAGGTTCATATCTCCACCTCGAGGTTACATGTTTTAAAAAGCTGTGTTTGCCTGAAACCTTCAAGCAAACCTCGAGGTTGAATGAATTAACCTCAAGGTTTGTGACTGTTGGTGCAATTTCAAATTTGTGAAATCTGCTATATCTTGTTGTTTGATCTAATTGATTTCATATATCATTCACTCATATTCCCAGATATGTTTAACAAGTTTGTTGAGTGTTTTTCAGTTAGCACAGATCAAGATTATTGAAGATTTGTGAGAAAAAGCAAAAAGGTGAACAGTGCATTTAATGCACCTGCACAATCCCACCTACTTTTGGCTAATCCATCTGAGCACGCCTAGTGAATGTTAAAGGAAGCTTACTACATCAAGTAAAATCAATTCCAACGGGCAGAAACTCAGAGAGCCACACCAGACAACATTAACTCTTGGATTAGCAGAAGCTTAGAGAGAGAAGATGACCAGACCTTAAGCAAATCACTTCCAACGGTTGGAATTATCTCACAACGGTCATTTAATGTTCTCTACCTATAAATAGAGAGCATTAACTTCATCTCCAGCATATACACCTACTCTGAGCAAAAATTTACTAAGTTCATTCATTGTGTATTAGTTTTTCACTTGTAATAGTATCATTTTGATACTTTGAGCTTCAGTGTTTATTCTATCTACTCTTTGAGAGAGTTTCACTTGTAAAATCATTTATTGATTATAACAACTACAAGTCAGGGGACTTGGTAGTTGGGGTGTATTGATTACAACTTGTAAGGGGGAGTGTGTTCTAGTGAGAGAACAACTCTTAGTACAGAGTGTGTAATCAATTTCATTGAATTAGTGGATTGAAAATCCCAAGTGAGGCTTAGGGACTGGATGTAGGTCAGAGAAAGGACCGAACCAGTATAAATTGCATTGTGTTAAGCTTCATTTCCCTACTCCTCTGTTCTACTTTGTTTTAAGTGTTCAAAAACAGACCAAGTTTCGAAAATTTTTAATATACCCAATTTACCCCCCCCTCTTGGGTATAAAGCTCCTCTTTCAAAATCAAATAGAGGATAAATTTTGTTCAAAATAATATCTCCTTTCAATCAGAAATGTAAGAGTTAGTGGGAGGGGTTTGCTTTTGTCTTAAATATAATATCTTAATTCTATTACAAAACAAAAATTATAAGATGTTAATCCACATTGTCTTCCAATTTTTTTTTTTTTCTAAATTCTCTCCATTAATTGTATATTTCAAGAAAGTTTTTCATACCGAGTAATTTTCAATGCAAATGATTGAATAGAGTATTTTAAATGAAGTAACACACATTTTTTTTTAGCAGATATTTAACCTAGCTTTCAATGCTGAGTAATTTTCAATGCAAATGATGCCAAACACTCTTTATTTTGTTTAGAAGCTATTCTTCATCAAAACCTATATTTTGGATCAAAAACCTAGGTTTTGGGGGGAAAAAAATATTTTTTTAGATTTTTCTCTCTAACATTTTCAATATTTTTCAGTATCAGTCAGTATCATTAAATATTTTTTGAGTACTTTGAAATATTTTTCAAGATTAGTCATTACCTTGAAATATGTTTTCAATATTCTAAAATAATTTTTCAAAATCATGAAAGTATTTTTTTCAATATTCTCAAGTATCTTTTTAGTACCGGCTAGTACCTTAAATTTTTTTTTTAAATATTAGTTAGTACCCTGAAATATTTTTTTCAAAATTCTAAAATAAATTTTTAAAACCATGTGAAGTATTTCTTTTGCAGTACAGTATTAAAGTATTTTTTTTAGTACCCATCAGTACCCTAAAATATTTTTTCATTATTTTAAAATAAATTTCCAAGACCATAAAGTATTTTTTTTAGTATCTTTAAATATCTTTTTAGTACCCGTCAGTACTCTGAAATATTTTTTCAAGTTCAGTTATTACCCTGAAATATTTTTTAAATATTCTAAAATAATTTTTTAAGATAATGAAGTATTTTTTTTTCAGTATCAATCAGTACCCTTAAGTATTTTAATTTTATACAAAACTTTATGTAATTTTTGGTATTTATTATAAAATATAATATTTAAAATACAACATTATTCTTTATATGCAATTACACCAAAAGTTAATGTCGTTTTTAGTAAATTTGACTTTGAAAAATTATTTTAATAACAATATCCAAACATTATCATTTCTATCCAAAAACTTTTTTCAAAAAATCATTTTAACCTCATAAATCCTAACAATTATTCTTCAAAAACTACATCCAAATAGGCTCTAAATTCCATTTCACCCACTCAACCATCTCAAGCAAGATTCAATCATTTGTTACTTTAATTAAATAAATTTTAAATAAAATATATTAAAAACTTGACTGCAATAGGAGCAAAAGTCCCCTTTCTTTAGCAACCAAACGAAAGCCTCATCCTCAACCTAATTACCCGTGACGTGGAAGTGTGTGTATGTATATATATATATTTTTTTTTTTAAATGCAAAAAATGGAAGCTTACCATTGACTGATTTGTGGCCCACTTGTTTTCTTTTCCCCTCTCATCACCTTCATCTCTTTCTCATTTTTTAACTACTATTAAATTAGATTAACATTTGAACTGTTCAATTTTTTTTTCAAAATTATTATTAAAATATTAAAGTATAAAATAAAAAAATTTAAATGTACAATTTAAAATTGAAATAAAGAAAAAATCTAAAAATATTTTATAATGATTAAATTTGAATCATTAAAGGCTTGTTTGACATTAAGTTATGTGCTGTAAAACTTTTTTTTTTTTTTTGGTTGCAAGTATAATGTTGGTTTGGGATAGCTCATGAGAAAATCAACTCCTGAATCAAAACATAAGTTGAAGTTAAAGCAATTTTTTTTTTTTAGGTTTTAACTTTTGACCTAAAACTTTTCTTCATACTTCATCATTTCAACATTCTTAAACTGATTTTTTAAAAAAATATATCACCTAAATATATTTTTACTTAACTGACTTTTTTTTTAAAAAATAAAAACATATCAAACATAAATCACATCACAATAAATAACTTTTACCCCAATTTTAGTTAAACATCACTTTATTTAACAACGTTAATCCAAGCAAGGCCTAAAATATTGATCATATGTTTAAAAAAGAAGTGGACGATGAAGAAGGAGAAAAATCCTCTCTCCCTCTCCCTCAATCTTTAGAAAAACAAAATATTGATAATCCTTCCCTTGTACGAAAGCAACAAAATGGAGTATATCTTAGTAACTTCCTCATCACATGAGTTATTTACACCTGCAACAAAACACTTTCACATATATAAAAGAACCAAATAGATTCTAGATTACTACATCACGCACTTCAAAATGCTTTCACCTAACCAAATATTTAACCAATATCATATATAGAAGGAATGACATATATAGATGGTGTAAGATCTAAAGTAAGAGCAGACTTAGAGGACTAAAAGCATATATACACATATTAATTTAACTTCTGGCTATCACAGAAGTAGATCATAATCGTGCATACAAAGTGGATAGTTACAGAAGGATAGTAAGTTAGTAGACTTAAATGTGGATCACATAAAATCCATACACGTAGACCACTTAATGAAATTTTCAGAATTAAATATATCCAAATATTAATTCAAAATTCTGACATTATTTACACATGCAACAAAACACTTTCACATATATAAAAACCAAATAGATTCTAGATTACTACATCACGCACTTCAAAATGCTTTCACCTAACCAAATATTTAACCAATATCATATATAGAAGGAATGACATTATTAAATCCTCTACTTTTTTAAATTATTGTTTATATTTTTTTGGTACAAATTATTGAGTTTATTACTATTATTCCCGTATTTAAAAACCTAAATAATTCTTCACCAACCTCTATAATATCGATACGCCACATGTCCACTAGTGACTACGCCAATTATATACATAATTATAAATGGGGCACATGCATCACAAGATGTTTTCTTATTAGAACAACATGCAATATAATATAATAGTAAAGTTTGGCGTCATCACATATCTCTTCTTTATGAATTATTTCCTTATTTGACCAGTATCCAAACAATTGACTGCATGTGAAAAAACAAAAAAAGTCGAACCAAAGTTAAAATGTAGTGACCTTTTAAAATTATAAAGGCCATTAACTTTTACATTATTTGAAATAAAAATAGGGAAAATGTACAAAGACCAAGTTGCCCTTAATGTTTGATAAAAGAAAGGTCCAATATTCATTGCCCAGCTTTTGATTTGAAAAACGGAAGTTTTTGGGAAAATAAAATCTATATTTTGTAGTTGTGTAAGGTTTTATAATTTTTTTTAAATATTTTCTTAATTTAATTATAAACTTTTCAGCCGCCATGGTTTCCATCAATAAAAGCAGAGCAATTCTGAACGATGCTGGAGACTGGGTTGAGGATCATGATATAGCCAAAATGATGGCCCATGACTTCTTTCTTAATCTTTATACCCGTGATGCTTCTGTCAAAGACCCTGGTGAATTGTGCTCTGATTTCTCTTCTATAGATGCTAATGATTTGCGCTTGCTGTCAAGAAAAGTCACCAGAGGGAAATAAAGAAGGCAACATTTGCTATGGGAGCATTTAAAGCTCCGGGATCTGACAGCCTTCATGCTCACTTTTTTCAGACTTAGTGGAATGTGGTAAAGGATAAAATTTGTGCTTTTATAGAGGATTGCTTCAATAACCCTTCCAATATGTCCAACATTAATAAGTCTAAGATCGTTCTCATACCTAAGGTTGATAACCCTTCATCATTAAGAGATTTTCGCCCCATTTCCTTGTTCAATGCCAGCTTCAAAATCATTACTAAGGTATTGGCGAATAGACTTAGAGGTATAATGGACAAGTATAGGTCATGAGCAATGTAGCTTTATTGCGAACAGATTCAGTTGTGATAACATTTTAATTGCCCAGGAGATCATCCACTCTATGAAAGTGAAGAGCACGAAGAAAGGATTTGTTGCCATCAAAATTGATATGGAGAAAGCATTTGACAGGCTTGACTGGGGATTCATTAAAAATACTCTCAGGTGCTTGAATTTGGAAAGTAACCTCATTGAGCTCATTGTGGCTTGTATGTCTATTGCTTCTATGTCCATCCTCTAAAATGATGATGAAAGTTTGAGTTTCACCCCCTCTAGAGGTGTTAGACAAGGAGATCCCTTAAGCCCATATATATTTGTCCTTTGTATGGAACGACTTGGCCACCTTATTAAAGTGGAGTGTCAAGCCCGGTGATGGAAACCTTTTACCTTCAAAAGAGGATGCCCTCATATCTCCCATCTATTCTTTACCGATGATCTCATCCTCTTTATTGAAACATCAGCTAGTCAAATGACTGAAGTACGTAAGGTGATGCAAATCTTCTGTGAGGTCTCTGGCCACCAAATCAACTTGGAGAAATCAAGAATGTTTTGTTCCGCTAATGTTAACTCTAATAGAGCTGTTGATCTAAGCAGAATGCTTGGGATTGGAATTACCTCCGATCTTGAGAAATATTTGGGAGTGCCATTATTCATAAGAGAGTAATGAAAGGTACATATCACCCTATTGTTCAAAAAGCTTGAAAAATACTGTCCATGTGGAAAAGCAAGTACTTAACTATCGCTGGTTGCTCTGTCTTGATCAAATCTGTGCTATCCTCTTTACCCAGCTACTACATGCAATCGACCCTCCTCCCCATTTGTACTATTAATAAAATCGACAAGATCTCAAGGAATTTCCTCTGGTCTCAGGACGAGGATGCTAGGAAAATTCATCTCATTGCTTGGGACAAAATCACTCAAGCTAAGAAGGAGGGGGGCTTGGACTCAAAAATCTCGGGTGCCATAATAAAGCGTTTATCATGAAACTCTGTTGGAGTCTACTGACGAAAAAGCAAACTCTTTAGATCCAATGCCTTTGGTCTAAGTATAATTGCGGTGACTCACTCGTGCCCAACGTCACAAGGAAACGTAACTCATCCTCTGCATGGAAAGCAATTGTTGAAGTTTGGGAGAAATTTCTTGGTGGAATCGGGAGAAAGGTGAACAATGGGGCTACGACCAAATTCTGGTCTGATTTCTGGCTGGCTCTTGATCGTCCCCTGGTAACCTTTGTTATGGATCCATCCTTAATTAACGTCGATGAGCCCGTGCGGGAGCAACTCTCGGTTGATAGGAGATGGGACACTAACAGGTGGCGGGGTGTCCTCCCCCCTCATATCATCAATATTATCTCCAGTTTTCAACCACCTTGTGGCAGCTCCGCTGACTGTTTTACGTGGAGAGCAGCAAAAGATGGTTGCTTCTCTGTTAAATCTGCTTATCTCTATCTATCTAACCGCGGAGGAGCAAGTAGAAACAACTTCTGGTCCCTGATGTGGAAATGGCAGCTTCCTGAAAAAGTCAAATATGTTATGTGGCAAGTTGGCCATGAGAGACTTGTCACTAATTCTCTCAGAGCTAAAAGAGATCTTACAAATGACAACCTCTGCCCGTTTCACTATAATAGTGAGGAGAGTGTGATCCACATAATCAAGGACTACCAGAGAGCAACAAATTTATGGAAAGAAGTCATAAAGTCTGACTACTTTTCTCAGTCTTTTACAGGGAACTTGCAAGTTTGGCTCAATTGGAACACCAATCACAACCCCGCAAAAGGAAGATTCCAAAACCTCTCATGGCCGCGAGTTTTCAGCTTGGGATGCTGGATCCTTTGGACATCTAGATGTAACTTCTTATTTCAAGGCGAAACCAAAGATACCAGGGAGATGCTCCACTTGTGCAATTACTTTCTTATGGAAAATTTTGACAATCATAACTTATCCCATCAAATTTTTCAACTTGACAGGTATGAGGAGAGGTCCTGGACCCCCCCTCCTGCAGATGCGATCCGAATCGATGTGGATGGTTCTATGAGTCATCAATTCCAGGCGGCTTGTGGAGGAGTCATCAAGAATTCTCAGGGGCACTGGCTGATGGGGTTTTGCAAATCCCTAGGTGTACATACTGTTCTTGAAGCAGAGCTATATGCCATTATGCTTGGACTTAAATTGGGATACCAGATGGGACTACAAAAAATCCTTCTCTACTCTGATTCCCTCGACACTGTCAACATCCTTATGTGAGACTGCTGTTATGATGATCATCCGTTAAGAGACATTATCAAAGATATCAGAGATCGTCTCCTTCGGGATTGGGACGTGAAGCTTCACCACACCTCATGAGACAACATCTTTTGTGTTGACTATATGGCCAAGGAATGCCATAATGCTCCCGGCGATGGACGTGATCCTAATTCCTAAGATACCCAGAGGATGCCTCGACATGGCTTTGAAGGACCAGCTGGCCTGCCGTCCCTAGTTCATTTTCTATTTTGATGTATTTTAGAGCTAGACTTTCATAGTTTAGTCTCTTTCTCATCTCTTCAAACCTTGGCTTGCCTATATTTCTAAAAAAAAAAGCAGGTGGCTTCAAAAAAAAAAAAAAGCCTGGGAAGTCTGGGAAGTTGGTCAACTTCCTTTAAACATTGACTGTGAAATGTGGCAATTAGGTCAGATAAAAAAATGTTCAGATTATGACAGCTGAAATTAGGCCCTCGTTTTCAATCACAATCCCAAGGCAAGTACTCATACTCTAGTATTAAATATAATTTATTTCTAATTAATTCATACGTATACAAAATAATTGAAAGTATTAAAGTGGTTATAAAATTTAAGTGGTCCTCACTAGAATTAAGGGACACTATGGTTAATTCAATAACTTGTCCGGAAAGTGAATAAATTTTGAAATCTGATGGTCCCTGATGATTTGTAAATACAGAGAAAGAAAAAAAATTTAATAAGGAAAAATTTAGAAAACTGTATCAATTTAATACCCTATTTTAATGATTTAACTCTCTTTTCTTAGTAAATAAGAATGAAAAAAAAAAGAAAAGAAAAAAGAATGAGTTACAAGTTATTTATAATCAAATGGGCAAATACTAATGGTATGAGATTGATATTAAAAGTGAGATCTAAACTCGACATCCCACTTATATACAAGGGATTTTTATTATCAAGTGTCTGATAATAAAGTCATCCAATAATAAGGAGGGGAGAAGGTAAGAAAAATATTTTATATTTAACATTCTTTTTTAAACCTTGTAAAATATGATAAAAACATCTTTTAAAAAATATTTGAAAGAGTTATTAGAGTCTTCAAAAACAGTTTTTTACGGTATATTAGGTAAGTATGTGAGATGAGTTTTATCTCAATTTATGTAAATAAACATTTTTAAATCCCTAAAAGATCTCTAACAAAGTTATAATTGGAACGAGCATGTTGACACCACAGCACATAACTGAGTTGGGTTTTTCTTATTATCATTTTTTTGTAATCTCTTATAATCTCTAAATCATATCCTTTTTAATTGATTTAAAAGATCACAATAATATTTTAAACAACCTAGATGAGTTAATGATAATGAGGGGGGGGGGGGGGGGGGGAAGATGATGTATTCTTCCAGCATAAGTACCTGGTAGCTAGCTAGATCGGCTTCTTCTGCATAGTTGTGTGTCTTCCAGGCTGTCAATTTCACTACGTACTAATATTTCCATTTATGTTTTGTAAGTCAGTCAAATTATTCCCAATATAAAATCATCCACTTTCGCTGCGTCCTCTCTCATCCATTTTTGTCACTGATCGCATCTATCTACTGCTCTGCTCTCTCTCTCTCTCTCTCTCTGGGAAACTAAGGAGGAGGAGGAAGAAGAAGAAGAAGAAGAAGATCAAAGGCGTTATGACTCTGGCTTACTTGCACAGTCCACAGCCATGGCGTCCTCTTCCAAGTGCCCTTCATCAAATCTCATCATCCATTCATAATAAGAGGTACTTTCTCAAAGTTTAAACTTCCAAGCTCCAGATCATTGGTACGAAGCTTTTTTTCCTTTTCTTTTTTTGGGTTAGGGTAACTTTATCCCATAGGTTTTTTGGTGAGCAATTTTTGAAAGTATCAAAAAAAGTGAACAATCTTGGGCTTTAATTAACTAAATATGCTGAGTTATCAATTTACATGTCATATTTAGTGTAAATATATGTTGGAAGTTCATTTATCATCTACGTCATCTTTTTTTAAAGTTAAATTTAAAACTTCTGAGGCAAATTTGAACTTTAACAAAAATGACGGGATGACATGTGGACTACTAACTCAACATATTTTATTAACTAATGGTTAAAATTAATCAAGATAACAGTCATGATAAAATTGCTCAATTTGTGAAACTTTTGAGGGCAAAAAAATCCCCTAACTCCCCCACTCTCCCGGGCCCAAAAAAAAAAAAAAAAAAAGAGCCCGATCAAGGGTCTACGTAAAAAAGGTGTTTTAGGGTTATGTACAAATTATAGAATTATATCTCTCATTTTCTTCTTGAAATACTATCCACACCCACACCCCTAAATTAAAAAATACGAATGATTTATATTTAATTTTAATATCTTATGAAACTATTGTTATAATATTTTTGTAAATTAATTTTTAATTTTTTATATAACATGATCGTAAATTGTCCAAATCTAATGTCAACAATTTACATTTATTTTTATGCAATATTAAAAAAATAATAAATTTAAAATATATTAAATATGAACCCTCCATTTTAAAAATTTATGTAGGGATGAGGATTTGAGAGGTAAGAGAGAGGAAGGGATCATGATCCGAATTTGAGAGATAAGAGATTTTTAATAATATTTTATTTGACCTCAACAAGGACGGACCTAGGGAGGGGCTAGGGGTGGCCCCCGCCCCTCCTAAAATTATAGAAGATGACCCAATTTTTTTAGGAAATTATATTTCTACCTTATAAAACTTTAAGTTTTTTCACTTTAATCCTCATTGGAAGTTTGCTAAAGGGACTAAAATGAAAATATTGAAATTATTATAGGGCTGAAATATAATTTCGTGAACACTTAGGTTCTATTCCATAAATTTCACCCCTCCTAATTTCAATTTCTAGTTCCGTCCCTAGACCTCAAGCTTAGGACTTGAACTAAAGGCCAAAAATCATAACTTCCTTAAAATTTATCTAAACACTCATACATTGATTTTATCAATTATGAGACTCTCAAGAACCCATTGTGTACTCATATTTTGATTAAATTAATTATGAGACCCTAAACTAATATAACCATATTTTGATTAAAATAAACTATGCGACCATCACCAACCATGCCCATATAAGTAGCTTCCTCTTGCTTTGGATGTATTTATCTTATTGTCGAGTAAAACTATATGCACAATTAATTTAAAAATGAGGAGTTTGAATAAATTTTTAGGAAAATAATTAAAAATTACGTAATAGTAACTTATGAGATAATTATGATTTTGGTTCATAATATATATTTAGCTAAAGTATACTTTTAGTCCTTTTAGTTTTATATAAAGTACACTTTTAGTCCCTTAACTTTATAAAGTATACTTTTGGTCCTAAAATTCTAACATCGTTAATATTACTAACGGAAAACGCTGACGTGGCAAACTCAAATGATGATTAATAGCATTTAATTACATAAAGTTTTTATATATTCTTCAATTTACCTATATTTTAAATTTTAACTTAATAGCATTTAATTACACAGTCATCATTTAAGTTTATACCATTATCACTTTTTTTTTTGCCAAATACACCATTATCACTTAAGTTTGCATTTTCTGTTAGCAAAATTAACAGTATTAGAATTATAGGATTAAAAGTATGCTTTATAAAGTTAAGGAACCAAAAATATACTTTATGTAAACTTAAAAGACTAAAAATATACTTTACCCTATATATTTTTTGGGAATAACATTTCTGCTTTTACTGCAGAAATGTTATTCTGCGGCAACCTAGAAACGGTGCCACCGTTTCTAATTTTTTTTGGGCCTCCACTTAATTCTTCCTTCTGCAATTCCTTAACCCTTCGTTCCAACTGCTTAGCCTGCTTAGCCTTCGAACTCCTCCCGATCAAAGGCATCGCTTCCTTCACAATGTCCATGGCAGATTCAGGAAACGAAAGATTCCCGAGACCAGAAACCCATCCAAGATGGATGATGTAGAGCATGGTTTTGCTGGCATAGCATTCACCCTTTTTTGCATTTGCTTGGAATTTCCTCTTCAGATTCCTGATTTTGTTCACTAATTGTTTCTTAGATACATCAGCATGGATCTTATTCTTCATGTATTCATGAAACAACGACATCTCGGAGCATGGGTCAACACCTCTCTTTGAATGGTCATCCATCAAGCCCTTTTGGATCCCGATCTCATCATCCTCATTCCAAAGGCGTTGGGCACTAGACTCTTTTTTAACATCTTCATCTTGACTTTCCCATACCTTCTTATTTTTAGACTCTTTCTTCTCCGTGTTGCTCCCATTAGCGCACTTTGAGCCTCCGGCAGCGATGATCGTTGCTGGCATAGGAGTCGAATTGTTGCTGGTTGCATCCTTAAGAGCTTTCAAGGGGTCATCGGTTGGCTTTAATCGGGAGGGGTTCGAATGCCAAGCAGTTGAAATGAAGGGTTAAGGAATTGCAGAAGGAAGAATCAAGTGGAGGCCAAATAAAAAAAAGAAAAAAAAAGAAAGGAGCAGAAACGGCATTGTTTCCACGTTGCTGCAGAATAACATTTCTGCAGTAAATGCAGAAATGTTATTCTCATATTTTTTTTAACTCAAGTGGCAAGCTATAGCTTGTGATAGTTCATAATAGATTTGAACACGAATAAATTATGATTTTGGATTTATAATTGATTTTGATATGTACAAAGATGTTTTGGTAGTGTTTGTTCTGGAAACAAGACTGATTAGACTTAACTAGGTGTCAAGCCTAGAGCCTACGTACCTTTTGAAGGGATCAAAGTCCACGGAGTTCGATGTATACTTGGAGGCATTTAGCCAGGGGTGGTGTGTGTGTTCTGTGTAACAGAAGGTAAAGTGAGCATAAGTTAGAACTTGTGCACCTGATTAGTCGACCTCTGTATTTATAGAGGTGCCCGAGGCGGATATCCTGACTTGGCACGATATCCGAGGTGAGCAATATCCGGGGCGAGTATCTCGAGATGCCGATATGATGTGGATAGATCGCGTCTTGTTAAGATACCAGATCCCCTCCCATGATCAGCGAATCATACTTTATGATTCTGTTTGACCTCACTGTGAATTTAGGCCTTTGGGCCGATCCGTAACAGGTAGCTTATTAGACAACCCTAATTTTGGTTTATAATAGAGATTTTAACATTTATTGCGTGCTTGGATATTTTTGTAAAGAAAATTTTTTGACTTTTCAATTCTATTTTTTAATTATACGCAAGATATAAATAAATTACCATAAAACATATTCTCAAAAATATATTTCTCCCGTCCTAAAATAAGATCTAGTTAACTTTTTTGAGATATTTAAGTAAGCTAATTAAATAACATAATCACATCATATTTTGTATATAATAAAATTATATATCAGTTCATAAGTCAAACAAACTAATTTAAAGAAAAAAAATGATAAATATAAATATTTTAAAGTAATTTAGTTAACCTTTTTAATCTCTCCAAAATATTTAACTATGTCTTATATAGAATTGAAGTCAGTAATTGTAAATCAATTTATTCAAATTCTATTTTCTCTCCATTGATCCAAACAAAACAATCTCACAGCCTTCTCATATTCTCATTTCAAGCAAATTCAAACTTAGTTTCAAATTTTAATGAGAAAAGAAACCCAGTTTTACTCAACCACGTTCAGTGTGTTTGGAACCACTTAGAGTGGTTCTCAACGTGGTTCTGACAGTAGCAGCAAGGTGGTTTTGCAACCACTCCATAGTGGTGTTTGAATTCTCTCAGTATCTCTTATCTCATTTTCTTCTTAATATTTGATCTCCACCCTTAAATTTAAATAAATAGATGGTTCAAATTTAATATTTTATAAAACTATTATTTTAAACATAAATAAATAAACTTAAACTATTAAATCATGATTTACACAATTTATACTTGTAATACAAACAAAATTAATTAAAAAAAATTAATTTATAAAACACTATCATAATTGTTTTAGAAAATATTAAATGTGAACTGTCTATTTTTTCATCCAAGGGTGAAAATGGGATTCTGAGAAGAAAATGAGAAAAGAGATTCTGAGGAAATCTACTCCCCTCCAAAGTGTAGATTTAAATACTGTATGTGAAGTGCGAATTGAAGGCTAATGAGACAAAATTAGAAGCCTAAACCGAAAAAGAGAATTAACCCAAAAAACATCTAGATTTGTCAGTTAACATCCATCACAACACAAAATATGACTATGAAACCAACCATAGTCCAAATGATCGTTCCAAAGATTCAGTCCACCTATCCTCATATTCTTCAAATTTTGATCCCAACCATCTTCGTAGGTTCAGCCAACAACTTATAATAGATTTGTTAGTTTTGTTTGATTATATTACCTCCGGTCTTAATTATAGGAATATTTTTGTAGTACAATCTACATCACAAAAATATTTTTATAATTAAGATCCTTCGTAATACTTTTCTTTTTTTAAAAAAATCAATCTCCTAATTTTTTGTTTTTGTTTTTAATTTACTTATAACCCAAGTCATTCACTCAATTCTTAGACTTTTGACTATGAAGAAAAATATTAACTTCAAATCGTTAATATCTTTTGGGCAAAAAATAAAATAAAATCGTTAATATAAAATCTTGTTATAATGCAATTTACACGATTTGTTGGACAAGAGGTAGTAGTAATTAATAACATCTTATGGTTTAAAAAAAAAAAGTAGTAATAACACTCACTACTAAATCAATCTGAGTTTTGTTTTAAAGAAAATAAAATTTAAACAAAATAAGGAGTTACGGAGAGGACGGACGAAGGGGAAAAAGAAAGTTGCAGAGACGGCAAGAAGAGGCGAGGAAGCCCAGAACTGGCGACGAAGAAGACTCTGAACTCTTGAGACAACTCTGTGGTCTAGACACGACAATGCCGGCGTCTTTGTGGTCTCTGAAGAACAAGTCAGCCTCCTCACCACACTCGAGATTCAAAAGCTTCGACGTCGGTGGCCAATTCCCGGCTTCAAATCTAACACTCACTTCCATTCTCACGTTGAAGTTCACCACCTTCTTCATTCCTCCCTCACTTCTGCAAATATGATATTCTTCTGCAGATTGGGCGAGTCCGCCTTCATCACTATGTGAACCTTCAGATTCATCTCCCTCGTCCTCTCCAGCGAGGTAGCTTCCTGCTCATGCTGAATCCGATGGCTTACGTGCCTCTGAGCTGTGAATAGAAACTGAGAAATTGGATACGGAAAGTGAGCTCACTCGAATGCTTGGCCGTCATCTATTCTCCAATTCATTCGTTTGTTTAAATTTTATTTTTTTAAAAAAATCCACGTGGAGCTGAGATGGATGCAATTTCAAGGGTTTTACTGTGTTACTAGCTCCGATTCTAATTATAAGATTTAGTTCTTTGGAGAGATTAAGGAAACTAAATAAGTTACTTAATCATCTTATATGCTAAATATTCTTAAATTATATATTAGTTTATTAGTCAAATTAATAAGTTTGAAGGAAAAAATAAAAATAAAAATATTTTAAAATAATTTAATTAATTTCCTTAATCTCTCTAAAAAAGTCAGCTAGCTCTTATAATTAGGACCAGAGGGAGTATTAATTATTTCTAGGCAGGATGACTTAGAAGATTTAGCCGGTAGAAAACTATAAAAATTGAAAAGGTAAGGTATGGAGTAAAAAATGTAGGGATTGATGAGTTCAAAGTTGAAAGATTAAATAATTAATTTTCCCTATTTTTGTTAGAAAGCAAAACATTTCATCTAAATATTACTCTCTGCCAAATCGCTTTAGATCTGTTTGAATCATCTTTTGAAGAATAGATTTTATGATTTTAGAGTTAAGTATTTAAAAAGATTTTTGTCCAGGCTTGTAGAAAAGGTTTCTGAAACCACGGGTTTGTAGTTTCCCAAACACTCACGCAATCCTATTCTCAGTCCTTATGTCAATCCCAATCCATCATAATTCATAGCCTGAACCCTGAAGTTCAGTAAATGATGGAGTCATCTTTAATTTATTTATTGCTGATATGTTAGATTAATAGGCTGTCATTTATGTGGGTGGGGTTGGACAGGATCTTACAACTTACATGGATGAGAAGACTTTTTATTTATTTTTTGGGTGCTGTAGGAGATTGACATTGATAAGACTTTTACAGGATATTGTTGCCCTACAGATATGGCTTGTTCAGGTCGTCAACATTCCATGCACATTGTTTTAAAGGGAAAAATGAAGGTGAGCTCCATGTGCCAAAGGAATAGGCAAAGAACAAAACAAGAAGCTTGAGTTTTCCTTTTTAGTTTTTACCTAAAAACTATTGAGCTTGAAGACCTTGAGCTTAACTGTTAAGCCTCTTCATGAATATCTTTTCTCGCTCAGTCATCCATGATTGCATGCATCATTGATAATACTGTCCTTATTCCACTCGCATAATTTTTTCCAATAACTGGTGTACAGTCTGTTATGTCTGCTTTATCTTTGTAGACCCTTAAATATATTGGTATCTCTTGCAAATGACGAAGGTTTCTGCCTTTCTGTTTCCTTAGTTTTCATGATTTAGTCCTCTACTTGGATGCTTGGTCACTACATTTTCCTTGACGCATTCATTTTGGCCTTCAGCTTTAGGAAGCATCTCTTTCATATAGATTGTAGAATAAAATTGACCAATTTATAATTTTGGATTTCTTTGATAAACTGATGTAAATGACACGTATATCATTAATTAGCAAGCAATAGAAACTGAAAATTGTTACCTGTTTATACTCAGATTTTTAACCTGCAAAACGGAAATCAAGAAAAATCTCTGAAAAGTCCTTGTTATCACTTGTCTTGCAGCAAGCTTTTCATGCTTCCTTCATTATATTATTTAAAAAATGCTATCTGTTTTAGAAAAGTTCCCTGGTTTTTCTGTTACTAATTTCCATTTCTTGTATACTATTATGTACTTGCAATAAAAACACAATCTTCATACTGGTTGTTGCTATAATAATGTAAAATGAGTGGCACACCTGTCAATTTTTGAAAGGCATTGGTATGGTTGTACCGACATGGATGACTAATAATTGTTTTTAATTATTGTCTTTTTTATTTCAGTTTCTTTCTGTTTTCATATCAAAGTTTCTTTCTTGTTTTTATGGCTTACAAGTATTAACAATTGGTCCTGCTGTTTGGAATATGAAGGTTTTCTTGAAGCTTTGCTGAAATTCTGACTGTTTGCCACTATATGATAAGACAGAAAATACCCACTTGTTGCTCTTTCTACCACATGGCTTGAAATCACCTTTACTTGTTTGCATATTGGGCTGCTAATACTTAATATATGGATGTGGCTTACTGAGCAGTTTGATTGAATTTCAACGCTGATGCATGCTTCTTACCATCAACATTATTTAACCATATTTTCCAGCAAGTCACTGATTTGAAAAACGCTAGTGTAGATCTTTAGATATGTTACAATGGAGTTGTCTATCTCAGCATGGTTATAGATCGTCATCTGTTTCTTTAATTTGTCAAACTTTCCTTGGTTTTATTTTGTTCTCTTGGGGTTTTTAACTTTTTTTGTCTAATAAACTCTTGTACTCTATTCTCTTCCTTATCTTTTGGCGGGAATTGAATTGACTTTTCTGGTCTACCTTTTTGTCCCCCATGACATGCTCTTTGCAGTTCACTCTTAAAAAAAACTATGTGGAAAGATTTAAACTGCTCTTGGCACCTAAAAGTTAAACTGTCCCTTTCTTATTTTTCTGCTGAAGTTGAAGGTTAAACTATCTATCATGAATCCTTGTAGGTAGATGGGATGCTCTTTCTTGCCGATCAGAAAATAAATCAGATTCAAACACAAATGGTAGTGTTTCAGAAAGTATGGACGCCAAGCTGATTATGATGGAGAACATAAATAATAATATCAATCAGGTCAGCAATGAATAGAAGATCCTGAAAAATGTGTATATTTTGCCAGACTATGTGCATATTATGAGAAAATACAATCTAAACTTGTCCTTCACCTCATGCCAGAATCAAAATTTTGTAGTATCTTTAATCAAATCTTTACTTGACATTTTTTCAATGCTCATTTTGGCGTATCGGAAAGTTGAAGCAAAGTGACCTTTTGAGCCTGTACAGTATAATAATTGAATGGCCTTTTATAATTTAAGTTGAAGCTAGGAATTATCTGGTAACTAAAAAGAAATTGTTGGACTTGGGGTCTCTGAGGTTCAAGAGTACAAGCACAAGTAATGGAGAAAAATGAAGGCTGTGGCCTAAGGCCTTTGAGACTGAAAGAACTCAAGCTCAGGAAGAATTTGGCTAGAGATTTGAAGTCTAGATCAATTAAACCAATGATGGGATATTAAACAAAAGTTACAAATCCAAGACTGGAAAATGAAGAACAAGGCCCAAATGTTTAGGAAAATGATAACTAGACTCAGAGAGAGAGAAGCCTAGTTACATGTGAAGGGTATATAGGCTTGTGATAATCTTAACCAAGTAATTTGAGCTATTTAGTGACATGGACAAACCCATGCACATGCCCGTTTTGGATGCTGAACAGATGGTGGTGATGGACCAGGTTTCACTTCTTTTTGACCCATGCAAAAAATTAACATTATTAAATAACTCTTTCAACCAGCATCAATGTGTGATAAGCTTGACTTACCTAACAAACTGTTCTTACGACTTGTGGTCCTTGGAGCAATGGTATTTCAGATTCTGTATCCTTTGTTAATCTTTTTCTTCATTTTTTCCCCTACTATAAATTGTTTAATTACTCAACATAATTCATTTGTCCCTTAACAATATATATTATTGATCACTTTGATAAAGTTGTTCCCAGCTCAGGTTGTATGACTATAGAATTGGCTTATGGGATTATCTTCTCCTTGTGATGTGCAGGGTCCATGGACTAAAAGCATGACACAATCTTTGTCATTGTACTTCATACAAAAAGTAACACATCAAATGTTTTTTCACCGGATGTTGAAAGTCATTCAAACTATACTTCCAGATATGCTTCAAACTCTTACAGCAACAGGCTTGCCTCTTGCTTGCGTCTCTAATACCTTGAATAAACCCAGCGCTCTAGGATCAAATGTGTCCTTTCCTTTTTTTAAGGATATTCATTGGAGCTTAAGACGATTGATATACTTGTTCGACGTCCAAATTGAGAGAAATGTTGGCATGTAAGCCTATATTCACTTCATCCTTCAGTTACTTGTTCTCATGTTTATCTATAGTTTTCTGTTAAATCTCAACTGAAAATGTTAAGTTGATTATGCTTAATCTATAATAAGCAGTATGTTGAAAACCATTTCTTTCTTTCTTCCCCCCCCCCCCCTTTTTTTTTTTGGCAAAAGAAAGGCAGTGTTTGGGATCCATTGTTATGCATTTCTGCATTGTTGGTTATGTCAGATGTCTTGTAATAGTCTTTTGGTTTATTTTTGTTGAATTTAGAGAGATAAAATTCACTCTATTAAACTCAGTAAATAAAAGAAAGTACATAGGAGCCTTTATATAGGCAGATGGAAGAGAAACTTAGGGACTAAGATAAATTACAATAAAGGTTAATAAACCTAATATAATTAAGATCCTATAATCAATAAGGACAATAATCAAGGGATCCTAATAATAAAACTGATTTATTTCCTAATATTCTAACACTCCCCCTCAAGCTGGAAAGTATATGTCGATCATACCCAGCTTGCCTCGAAATCCTTCAAACTTTGTTCTACCTGTTTCAATCTTCAAAATCTTTAGGCTTGTATTTCTTGAGTCTCAGAGGTCCTATATTTTATTTGGGCTTGTACTCCTTCTTAAGTCTCAGAGGTCCTATATTTTATTTGGGCTTGTACTCCTTCTTAAGTCTCAGAGGTCCCATATTTTATTTGGGCTTGTACTCATTTTTTGGAGTTTCAGAGGTCCCATATTTAGTAGCAGAACTTGCCTTGAAGAATCTCGAGTCCCATTCTCTAGAAGTTCCAATCGTCATCTTCTCTTGTAAATCCGGATTGTACCAAATTCACACTGGGGATAATAGAGTTTGACTTATTCTGCTTCTCAAGTATCTTGCAAAGAACTTGCAATTCTTCCTTGCTCAAGCGATCGAGGGCTAATTCTTGTTTTCCGGCAGTGAGGTTGAGCCCATCCGATGGTAAAGGTAGCAATCTATGTTGCTTTGGCAATCTGTGTTGCTCTGGCAATCTACGTTTCTCTGAGTTCTCCTACCGTGGCGCTCTTCTCTCTCTCTCCCCCCCGAACACTCGTTGGAATCTGGGAATCTCGCCAGAAACTGTTGACACTGGGTCTGACACAATCAGACGATGATGGTGAAAGTGGGTATCTCCCGGCGCTGTGTAACTCACTGCCTTTCTGAAATTTTGAACGAAGCAATGAGTCACCAGCGCCAGAAAAATAGCACAGAGTTAATTTGCTTCAGGAATTAATCCCGCTCTGATACCATGTTGAATTTAGAGGGATAAAATTCACTCTATTAAACTCACTCAGTAAATAAAAGAGAGTACATAGGAGCCTTTATATAGGTAAATAGAAGAGAAACTTAGGGACTAAGATAAATTACAATAAAGGTTAATAAAGCTGATATAATTAAGATCCTATAATCAATGAGGACAATAATCAAGGGATCCTAATAATAAAGCTGATTTATTTCCTAATATTCTAACAATTTTATTAACACGGGTACAATGAAATTGTGATTTGTTGCAAGAGTTCTTGGAAAATTACAATAAGGGTGAGTTTTCTGACACATGGTACTTTTATGGGATTTAGTGTGCGGTTAAAGAGAATAAACTTTGTTAAGGATGAATATTTCCGTTGCAATTCGTAATAAGATTATTTGCATTACTTTATGATTTTTCTTTGCTTTTAATTCCTTCAGAAAAGTTTTCTTGTATATTTTCAACTGTATCAGAATTCTCAACTATTTTAGGGCAAAATATATTTCTTTGGTAGCACTAATAAGTAAGGATTTGATCGGAAGGATGCATTGGAGCTCCTGTTTTCAAATCTTTCCCAGTTGAGGGTTTGGAATGATTTCAGTCCCTTTCCTTCTTACATTTAACTTTGGGTTAAGGTGCAATTTTGTTCCAGAAATTTTCAATTAGGAGTAATGTTGCTTTGAAAGTTTTTTTTTTGGGTTCAATGTCGTTTTAAGACGTAATAATATTGCCTCACCTCATTAAAAAATGGACATTGACCTCTAACAATTTTAACTGTAAGGGGCAACATTGCGATACTTTAACACTTCCGGAACATTCTTGAACTTGAAAAAACTTCCGGGACCATATTACTTCTTAGTGAATTTTATGTGGCAAAGTTGCATCTTAACCCTTCAACTTTGACCCTATCATTTGTCTTTTCTTCGTTATATTAAAGGACTATATTCTTAAGGGTAATGTTGAAAATTTAACTTTTCAAATCCATCCCATCCCATTCCATTGTAACTTCTAAAGAAAGGGAAGTGATTTGCTATTCCCTTTTCATTGAACTTCCAAACAATGGAGAGGCTTTGTAATAACTCAAGCCCTGCTCATCCCACTCCTCTCCAACTTGCCATGCAACCCTTGTAGAACAGAATTTACCTGAATGGATTTATTCAGAGATACTAAAAGGAATAGGATAAGAAAAATATTTCATTACAAGGGTTTAGGTGGCTGGGTAATTCTAATCTTATATTGCTGATTGAACTAATTTTATGTGAACAATTTTGATAAATTGTGTCAACTGGACCATACATCTCATATGCCGTATCCTATATGGACTATTTCAGCTTCTTTGTGGCGCTCCTTGCAGCATGTGCATCATTTGTTTTAATTGGTGGTGTCTTGTTCTTCAGATTCAGGTAATCATTGACATGCAGTTTCTGAAGTGTGTTTATTGTTCATGATTTTCATATTTAGCAGTGTGAATTGCATAATGTCCACATTTCCACACCTTCTTTATCCTATAGAAAACAAAACGGTCAAAACAAGACATTAGGGGAGTGCTTCTGGGATGCCTGGGCCTGCCTTATTTCAGCATCAACTCATGTATCAGTATGTTGGAATTCTTGTAAATTTCACACTTTTTTATTTGACTCGTTGCCCCCTATGCAGTTTATATGCATTGGCTATTACTGAACAGATTTTCTTGCTGCATTGCAGCAAAAAACAGGTGTTGAGCGTGCTCTTGGATTTATTCTTGCCATATGGGGCATATTGTTTTATTCTCGCCTTCTAAGCACAGTGAATGAAGAATTTAGGGTAAGGTCCAAAGCAGTTAGTTTTTAATAAGAATTATTTTCTGTACACGTCTTTAATTATCTGTCTTTAGAGCAGATTAATATGCAAAGACTCAGAGAGGGGGCCCTTGTGCAAGTTTTCGAGAGTGATCATATCATCATTTGTGGCATGAATAGTCATCTTCCTTTCATATTAAAGCAGCTAAACAAGTATCATGAATCTGCGGTCCGCTTAGGCACTGCGACAGCTACGTAAGCCGTTGGCGTAAGGTTGTTGCACTGATTTTTGTTCAAAATGCTGGCTTTGTAATGTTCTCCTTGACTTCTATTCAGGAAGCAGAAAATCCTTCTTATGTCTGATCTTCCTAGAAAACAAATTGAAAAAATGGCTGAACCAATGGTAAAAGGTTTAAAGTACATTGATGTCCTTACAAAGAGGTATGAATGCTTGAATATCTTCCTATATCATGTTTTTTAATAAGAAAACACTCATGACAACATCCCCTTTCCTTTTAATGAGGTAAAATCTTGTAATATATATGCTTCTTGTCTTACAAGCTTTTTGATCTGCATTTTTTTTTGAGCATAATGCCACTTTTAGTTCCTTTATTATTATGCACATTAGCACCATTGATTCTCACTAATTTCAACTATCAATCAGAGCATCCTTCTTCCAGTTTAAATTAAGCGATCAAGACAATTGCTTCATTAATATTTATTAGCGGTGTATAATTTTGCATTTTTTAAGAGTTGCTGATTGTTCCGTTGGTCAGTTGTTTTTATGCTCTACATGAAAAATCCTGGTAAAAACAAAATTGAAAACGAACCATCATTTTAAATTCTTGGTCTATTATGGCTCATATCTAAATTTTATGGATCTACAGAGGCAGCCTTACTTTGACGCAATCATATGAAAGAGCAGCAGCCAACAGGGCTCGTGCAATAATTATACTGCCAACAAAAGAGAATAGGTAATAGCCAGTCTGCTTAAAATGCAAATTGATAATAAGATGTTGCAAGGGCAATTTCAATTGAATTTACCTGGCCAAGTGTGTTATGGAGGCATGATAGTTTTTCATGAAGATGCATTGAAAGCATCAACGATATTAGTTATAGTTACTAATCAGTTTATAGGCACATTTTGTCAGGATTTTAATTTATTAACATCTATTTTAGGTGTTATGGAGGTTTTAGTTATAATTTACTTTCGTAATACAATTGACGACTACTATTTGTGGTTTCATTTTTCTTTTCAATTGAAGACTATATTGATTAAGGAAATGATTAATGTAGAGGAGGATCCCGGTGTCCTTTTAAAGAAAGGAAAAACCAGAAAAAGGAACTAGCATAATGATGAGAAACATCAGCTCAAAATTTGCTTATCAGTTTGAATATATGATAAAACACATAATCAACTAATTATCACATAATCAACAAATAGTCAACTAATAATCCGATAACTACAATATCTAACATATTGAGTAACTTCATATTGGATAGATGCCTACTACATTTCAAGTTTTTGTAGCGTATGACGCAAATATGGAATAGAAGACCTTTCGAGGTCTGTGCACTTGAAAACAGTTCAAAGTATCATAATATCATATTCCATGAAAGAGGAATTCCCTTTCCGAACATCCTCCCAAGAACAAAAGCTGGGACCATCTCTATTCATGGATGAAGCATAGGAAAAATGTACTATAGAAATTATCTTCATAGTACTTGTAAGAGTAAGAAATGCAAGGACCTGACTTGAATCTGTAAGAAAATAATTCACAATGAACAGTTTTCAAAATCAAGGGATTACTGCTAAAATCCCCTGTATCAGCCAGGAGATGCTTATTTTCTATCTGTTTAATGTAAAACATTAACCAATGACTGGCTTCAGGATGATTACATGGAAAATTGGGTTATTTTAGCAAAGTAATTACATCTATCTTTGCTGTCTTTCATCTATATTCTGAATTTCACTTTAATGAAGTTTATTGATTTCAGATCCTTAATTTCTTAGGTTGGAAGTTGACACAGATGCTTTTCTATCTGTTCTAGCCCTTCAACCAATTCCTAAAATGGATTCTGTCCCCACCATTGTTGAAGTATGTTGCATACATTCAGCTTGAAATGAAATGGAGAATTAAAACTCAAATGCTGTTCACAAAAGTAAGAATCTGTCTTATTTAATGAATGCAGGTTTCAAATTCCATGACATGTAAGCTCTTGAAATCTATCTCAGGAGTGAAAGTAGAGCCGGTAGAAAATGTTGCGTCCAAATTATTTGTTCAATGCTCTCGGCAGAAGAAGCTCACAAGGATCTACAGACACTTGCTAAATTATCAAAGTAATGTAAACTCTCTTCTTATCGTATTTGTCAGCATTCCTTCTTTGATCTAATACTTAAACTTTTATGTAGTTGTGTTTTATATAGGGTTTATTCTCTTCCTGAATTGAGAAAAATAATCAAAGAGGATCAAATTGTCTTCTGATAATTCTAAATCACTCGATTGTGCCATTCCATTGAAGTTGAGTCATTTTTTATGCAATTTCTCAGAATAAACTTTCATTTCCAATCTTTCCATTTGGCTTAAATATCTTATTGTTTTGTTATGTCTAGTGTAAGGTGAGGTAAATGAAACATTTCCCTATTTGATGACCCTAGATAAACTTTTTTTTTTTTTTTAAAATTACCGTAACATACAAATTTTACATATCCCTGAAATTTAACTAATATTACTTTTGCGTTTTTCAGAAAATGTATTTAATCTTTGCAGCTTACCTAACCTTGAAGGAATGACCTATCGGGAAGTAAGACATGCATTTACGGAGGTAAGTAATTTAATTTGTTGGCTGAATACACCATTTATTGCTTGCACAAATTTACCTACATACATTTTCTCTCCATTCATATTATTTCAGGCAGTTGTCTGTGGTCTTCATCGGAATGGAAAGATAAACTTCCATCCACATGATAATGAAAATCTGCAGCGAACTGATAAAGTATGCAGACTAGCTCACAACTAAATTTAATTTACATTTAATTTGGATTTGAAGTTTCTCTGTCAAAATTCAGTTATTACTTTGATATCAAAAAGATATGCTCTTAATTTTTTTCTGTTTATTTAAGGTTTTGAAATCAATTAATTTCAGAAAGTTTGCTAGCATACTCTCTGATGTCACTAAGCCTCCCTCATTTAGGTATTAATGATTGGATCCCTTCACGAGACTAAGAAGGCACATGCATACCCACACAAGAAAAATGGAATTGAAGAACAGAATGTCCAGCATGCCATAAAATTGAGTGAAAAGAGACTAGCGAACATTGTAAAGAAAAAATCAGATTCCAAGGTAGGACAACTACATTGGGAAAATGTTCTGATTAACGTTGAATGCCATCTATTCTAGATCTTTGCATTGATTACTTATCATCATGTAGGCATCAGATGAAAAACTGGGACCGAAAGAGTGCATTCTTTTGCTTGGGTGGCGCCCTGATGTTTTAGACATGGTTCAAGAGTATGATTGCTATCTTGGTCCAGGAAGTGTTGTGGTATGATCTTACATATATATATATATATATATGTATAATGATGAAATGATTACTTCCATTGGTGTTTGCTTCGTGTGTTGCATGATTTATTGATTTAAAACCTTATGCAATCTTCAATTCCAGTATTGAATCTTGAACATTAATATATACTGTTTATTTAATATAACTTCTGTAAGAACTTATGGATGACAAACATAGAGCTTTAATTCCTGATTGCTCATACAAATATGCCTTATACTACTAACTCATGTACCAGTGAAAAAAGTTGAACAACTAAGATATTTTGTGAAAAACCTTGATTGAGTATTCACACATCTGGAAAAATTGACAAATGACTGGCTTTTAATTTCGGTGCTACTGCCATCATGGCCACATCAAGTGTCTATAATCCTTTCTGGCACTATCAATGAATTGAAACTTCAATGGTAAGGAAATGATATTTACTTTTATAGGAGCGTTAACCTAAAATGCACTCTCTTGATGATCTGGAAGGATAGTTAACCCCAGAGAATTTATATCAAAGGAAATGGTCGAGGGTTTTTTATTTTTCATGTTAACCCGAAATTCTACTTTCTGGACTGTCTATGCACTCATTTTCTAAGCTCAAAATTCATTTCTTAAACAATATGCAGGAAATATTATCAGATGCACCAGTAGATGACAGAGTTAACCCCTGCACCATTACTGGTCGATTTGATCTCAAGAATGTTCGAATTTCTCACAGGGTATCCATTCACTGTTGTATTAGAATTTTTGTTCGGTAGTTTTTCTGGTTTTATGATTATTCACTTAATTCATATTTTCATATTCTGTTGTAGGTTGGAAATCCTTTGTGCTATGACACCTTAAAGCTGACCCTTCTGGATATCCAGAAATCTCTTCGCAATGAAGATATTCCTTTTTCAGTTGCTGTCTTATGTGACAGAGGATGGCTTCATGGAGGTAATGATGCATGTCAGTGTTTTGTGGCAGATAAGAGCTTGCAACTGATTATTGACTATTCTATCTGCAGATCCATCTAAGGCAGACAAAAATTCTGCTTATACTCTTCTACTAGCAGAAAGTATCTGCAAACAACTTGGAGTTAAGGTGGTATATTTTAGACCATATACAATTTCTGAATGATAACAATTTGTAGACCATATACACAGAGACATTCTATATTTAATATTAGTTTGTGGTTATAATGATAAGCTCAAAAGGAATAACTTGGTTTGGTTCCTTAAATTGCTATTTTGCAGGTGCATAATCTAGTTGCCGAGGTTGTTGATTCGAAACTGGGGAAACAAGTAACTGTCTAAAATTCTGAGTTTTCTCAATTTTTCAAAATTTAGATTGAACTTTTGGGTTGATATTGTTTCTGCATAAATTGCTGCAGATATCTAGAATCAGTCCATCACTGACCTATATTGAAGCAGAGGAATTAATGAGCCTTGTAACAGCTCAAGGTCATATCATAATCTTTTTTTTCTTCTTTGCTATGCTCTACTATATATGGTCTATTTGCTATGTCAATGTGCTAAGAAAGTTAATTTTCTGTACTTTGAAAGCAGTAGCGGAGAACAGCGAACTCAATGAAATTTGGAAAGACGTACTAAATGAAGAGGGTGATGAAATATATGTGAAGGTAATAATATACTCCTTTTGCAATATCTTAATATCCACGAATCATTATGACTGCTGAGCCGTGTCAGTCTTGCTGCTCTTCATCCTTTAGACATTTCTTTTTATGCAATTTCTTTTATATATTGTCCCATTTTATAGAGAAATCCCTTCCTTCATCCTTATTCTTTTAAATTAGTCCGAGTTTATTGGCACTTTTCTGAATCTTATCTTCCGAACACAATAAATTTACTAGACTAAATTTTGCTGAAACTTGATAGGTCTCCTATACATTGTACAGAATTTAAAGAATGAACCATCTTGTTTATGACTTGTAAACTATATAACTTGCTATAATTTTTATATTTTACTTTGAAATTAAAATTGGTTTGTTTTTTGGCCAAGATATTAATGTTTTGAACATGACTTTTAATCTGTATTGTGAAGCCAAGGGCGAACACAGTAATTTTCTGTAATGAGTATGCACTTTAGTTGTTACTTGCCATCGTTTCATGTGACAGGATATCAAACTTTACATGAAAGAAGGAGAGAATCCATCATTTGCAGAGCTCTCTGAGAGGGCATATCTACGGAGAGAAGTAGCCATAGGTTATGTGAAAGATAACAATTTGGTATGCTGTTAAAAACATGACTAAACATACTTAAAAAGTTTATTTTGAACTATCCATATAAGTGCATGTTACATATGATTTTTCATCTTTGCAGGTTATTAACCCGGTTCCAAAGTCAGAACCCCTCTCTCTTGAATTGACAGATTCACTGATTGTTATTTCTGAGCTTGAAGGAGAGTAGCCTGTGGTTCTGTAATGCTGAAGCTTCAATGTAATCTTATCTTTATGCTTCTCCATTGTTTCTACAGGAACATTGTTTCCACCACCTTGTATTAAGCCCTAGCAAAGATTATCTTAGGAATCTCTTAATTGATGAAGCCCTAGATTCCTGTAGCTCAGGATCATTCAAAGGCTTAAAGACTTAGGAGTTCAATAATGGTCACATTATAGATAACTAAAAGTCAATCTGGCGTTGTCTTTTGTTTGTTTGTTTTTGGAGACCAAGGCTTGTTAATGCAGAGATTCTGTTGGAACACAACGTTATACTACTTAGTTGTGAGTACATTTTAATTCCCCTTTTTAAGATTTTGGGGCATAAGCTTTTGCCTTAAGGCTTAAGCTATTACTGTTCACTTAGCGATACTACTCTTGGTGGATTTTATGTAGGTGAATTACGTGCCTAAAAGAGAATGGGCACAGAACATAAAGAAATATAAATATCAGAAAAACACATCAGTCAATGAATTGTCTCTATATTTTCATGTAATCTTAATTAAATTGTAATGTTTATTGAATGTTACTTTGATCTTGAAAACTTATTTGCAAACCACCCATTTTCTTATAGCAATAGCTTCAAGCATAAAGTTGTAGAGTAGTACTTAGTGAACAACCCATCTATCACTTTACCCATCTATCCCTTTATCCATAGGCATTCCTTATTTATATCAAAAAAAACAAAGCCCCAACCCTACCTCACTGATACAAATATCATCAATATAAATATAAAAATTCTAGCAAATAACACTTTATTAGCCATAGAAGGCACAAATAATTTCTATTAAACTCGCATTCTCAGTGTTGAATGCACTTCCTTGCCAAGATGCAAGTTATCCTTAAAGTTTGCCTTCTGGTAATTCCTTAAATGCATTATCATCCGTTTGATTAGTTTTATGCTGTTCAACTTTCTTCAGTAACTCCTCAAATGATTTATTTAATCTCCTTTTTAGTTGATTAATTATCAAACCTATGGTTGATTTTGTTGCCTTTGTTCTTTGTACTTTGTGTGCCGTTCTGTTCTAATACTAAATATGTGATTAAGTATTCTCTTTTACATTGGCGAAGAACGTCGAACAGAAGGTCAATGGATTGTTATCGCTTCAATCCTCCATCGGCCTCATCTGCAAGGGAGAGTTGAGAAATGGAAGAAGTGGAAGAAGAAGTGGAGGAAGAGATGGTTGGGACAAAAAGAAGGGCAGGAGTTGGCGCAAGCAAGTAGATAGTGGCAGGGAAAATTTTGGAATACTGAAATTAAGCATGGGTACATTGGTCAAGACAGGGCAAAATATTGCCTCTCCCTTCCAAATCCCCCCACTTTTGAAGGGGAGGGAAATCCTAACATCTTTTAACATGCCTTTGCTCTTAATTCTTTCCTCTTCTCATTTTCTTTAGAGTATGAGGCGTTTTAAGAAGTGAAGGGGTAGTGAATGGTAAAGCAGTATAGAGTATAGAGAAGCTATACCTAAATATTTCTCTCTTATAATTATTTAATATAAACATATTTTTATAATTATTTAAAGACAGTCAGACACGCATAAATTCGTAATAATTAGAGAGAAAATAAAAGTGTAGGTATGAATATGACATTTGATTTTTTCCCCCTTCTGCATTTAAATTAATAAAACAAGTTACAAAGTACTGGTGTAAAATACAAATGTTTTTAAAAAGGTATTGTAGAATCCAACAAACATTCTTAGTATGAGCAAATATTTTTTGTATAGTGCATCCAGTGTCTCATGATAGGCCATCTTTCAGGCACATCAACAGTCCCAGACTAATTCAGACTGAGACCGGATTGGCCCCTTTCGGCAAGAAACCTCTACCACCCACACACGCTGCATTCCCACGTCTCGAACTTAAGACCCGTGATTAAACTAGGACAATCCCTTACCAGCTGTAGTATTTTAGTGTACGAGAGTTTGACCAGTTTACAATAGATGAGAAAACGATTGGATAAAAGCATGGTTTTGTCTGAGGATAAAAGTCTTTGCTTCCTGAAGTGCTTCCAGTTGCAATTGAAGGATGTCAAGTTTGATCTGAGGAGCTAGCAAACATTGATGAAAGTAAAGATGGTTGAAAAAGATTGTAACAGAAACGCCACGACCATAGTTGTTATTCCTAATAAGTTTGAAGAAAGCATCCCATTTGCTAGAGCAATTTCATAGGATAGACTAGAAGTTTCCATTTTGTATCCCTTATTGTTGAAAATTATCTTCTTTTTGTTGTCGTTGGATTAGAAATTGACTAACGAGTGCACATGATTTAGCTTGTGCTGATTCAATCACCAGCAATGGAGAAATTCTAGATCCTGCATGACAAATTTTGTTTCTTGCAAATCACAGAATCTAAAATCTGAAAAGGTAGATAGGTTGTCTTCTTCAAAAACTGAATCTTTGCAGTTTCGATTTTCCAATTAAAAAATTAATATATAAAATTTCAAGTTGTATGTTTTATGGGCATTGCACTACTTAACACATTAATCAAACTTGCCTCCCATCTACTTCCTTTACCATCATCTTCTTCATCTCAACGGTTAAGATTTAATTTTTTATAAAAATATTAATAAAAAATTAAATTATTAAAAATATTAATAAAATATTTAAAAATAATATTTTTATAAAAGATTAAATCTGAAGAGTTGGGATTTCAATCCAAAAGAAGAAGAGGATGAGAAAATGATGGTAAGGGAAATGGATAAGAGTCAAATCCAATCATTTTTGTCTAATGCATTAATGTGCCTTCTAACAAGTATAAAATGTTTGGGCCAAAAAAGGCAAGTATTAAATGCATATTTATTTTCCAATTAAAAAATTAATATAATAAATTTTCACAACCCGAAAGACCTATTAATTCTACCATATTTATTTTCTTATTCTCTCTCTTCTACTATCCTCCTTATTATAATAATTTTCTTATTCTCTCTTTTATTCCCCATGGCATCATAAACAAGGGTATCTTAGTAAAAAATGGTTACACTTTTGACACATTTATACAAATTGATCACTGATCTAATTAGCTCTTTCTTCTAGTGATACTAAATGAAACCTAAAAATGCATTCAGCTACATAATATATAAGAGGAGATGCAAATCGAATAAGACAGCTCAGAATATAGAAACTCACCATCGACTGAAATTTGAATCGCTTGGTTTGATAGTATTCCCTATAAATGGAGATGAAAAGAAATAAAAACAACCCAAACAGACAAGCATACATGGACCACCACTTAACATTATTGTCTATTTTTTCTACAAGGGTTTGAATATTGTAAGATGAGATGAACAAGAGACACCCCACGGCAACAGCAATTATGGCATGGCGGGAATGCTCGTGAGAATAAGGGTAGGTATGGGTTAGAATAGTTCTAACCCTCTCCATTTTGAGTGTGTCAAGAAGACCAGCAGACTGTTTATCCGAACTCATTCTGAGCTCTAAAAGTAGACCAAGTATTTTACAACTCTTACTGTATAGTGTATTAGGACACCAAGAATACCATAGAGAATGGCACCACAATCCTGTACATGAAGCAAATACTAACATCACCGGCTATCTTCCATAGCATCTGTGCTTATAGACGAATGAATATCCATGCAAATCATTCTGTCGAGTACTATAATATCATTACCTTATGGGAAAAAATAACAAGTGAAACTGAAACATGACATCGCTGAAGGATTACTTAAAAAACCATTGCGAAGATATGTTGTTTTGGCATCATTTTTTAAAATTAACATAAATGTGCCCTTATTTGCACGACATAAGAATCTCAACAATAATGTTCAGGAGAAAGCGCATCGCGCCGTTTGCAGAAATGCAAAAGCAAAATTTAAAACAGACAATTACATGGGCTGTTTCTATGCTCTTTGTTCAACATATGAACCTGCTAGTCCAGAAGTTCCAAGAACAGAAACCTGCAATGAAAACCCAGCATTAGACAGATTATTGGAATCTGCAATCGTTCCTAATATAGAAGACTGATTACATATAGCTATTCAAAGATAAATAAAAGAGGGCCAAAGAGATTATGACAAACAAGTAATAATTTACTACTCAATGTACCATAAGACTAACTTAAGCTGCCCAAACATATTTCAAGGAAAAAGAAAAACTACCAATCTTGTAGTAGTGCCCGCTAAATTAGAAACATCATCACAAGTGACAATAGTGTACATGCAGTGGGAAAGAAATGAAGATACCTTTCCCCACTCAGAATCAAGGCCACTGCACCTCATTTTCAAGTGTATCATCTTTGTGCCTAGTTCTGTCTCCACCTTCTTCCGCAGGTAGCTTTCATCCGGCCCAAATGAATTCAAATAAGTGGTGTAACGGTCAAAAACAGTTTGAAGTGCATTCTTTATATGATCAGGTGCAGGCTTAGCATCCTAAAATGATCATTAAAATTTCAGACTAATACATGGAAGAAGGGGAAGTTAATGCAATTATGTGTAACATTGCAGGAACATGAACTTACGTACCTCGCCACTTAACCCAATGCTGTCATCAATTTCCATTTTTAAGGTCACGAGTATCCCACTAAACTCTTCAATGGCTTCTGCAGCACGGAAAACATTTTCGACTATTTCCTTGCCAGCTTTGTCATCAGTATTTCCAGTTAGTGCAGTATTCACATCATAAATGACAGCATGGGGGAGCTCATCCCAGTTTAGTGCCATCAAATCCTTGAAAGCATTTTGTAGCTTAGGGTCTTTAATTTCAGGCATATGTGTCACATGTTCGCTATAAAACCGTGCACTTCCTAAGCCTGTTGATAGAAGAGACCTGCATTCTGCAGATGTTTTTGCACATATCCAATTCAGCATATAATAGCCACCTCTTAAGTTTACCAAGAAATCTACAATTCACATGCATGCAGATGACAGAACAGCATTAGCTATGGCTTCACTCCCTAACTTCTTTTGTAAATGAAAGAACTTTAGAAACCAATACGTTCAATTTCCATCCTGTGTATTCTCTTACTCTTTCACGAATGATGACCAATAACGCAAATATGATAATTTGCTTTCTTCAGCATGGCCACAAAAGCAAGCTCAATAGCTGTAAGAATGGGTAAAATTTCTCGCTAAAAAACTAGTTACAATTTTTAGGGCCTACAGCCAACTAGGGGCAAAGCCCTGAAAATGTCGCTGAAAGAAACTGTTGGCTTGTCAGTTTATTGCTTCTAGTATCGTCAGATTAGAAACCCAAAAGTGAAAACAGAATTCCTACTTCATTAGAAAAAGGAAGAACAAAAGCTTCTTTCTGATTATAAGAAATTTGAACGCTCGTTTACTACCTCCCTCTCTCTTCTCCTTCTTCAAATCTAGACCCAAACAATCTCATATCAAAAGCTTCAATTCTAGATTTATATGACAAGGTCATGGAAATAAAGAGGCTATCCTACTTATGGCGAGAAGTAATGCATGAGGAAATTATAAATAATACTCCAAGAAAATAAAAACATGTATAATGTGGATCTTAAGATGTTATTCATTTGTAAGCACTGCGTCAGGATATTAAATAACGAATGATATCATCATCTAGTGTAAAGGAAGCAAGAATCATTTTTGTTTCTCATAAGAAATCCAATCAATTAGAAGGGGGGAAATATATGACTTCTTGAATCCCCCTCCTACTGTGAAAAATGTAAATTTGTAGACAAATTTCATCCTAAGTAAGTTCTTTTAGAAAAAGGATCACCGTCCTGCTAGTAGATTCAATTCCATTCCAAAACAACAACTCATTTCAGCAAGAGCTGTAGAATATCAAAAAAGCAACAGAAAAAGTTGCGTAAAAATCAGAATACAGAATGATGAAGAGAGTACCTGTAGGGAGACGATCGGCAGAAGAAGAGACATGAGAGGGCAATAGGTTAAAAAGGGTACGCACGGCCAAATAATCATGGTGGCGAGTATGGCTGGTGCGGAGGATATGGTTATTATTGGCAGAGAAACGATAAGATCCGGAAGATAGTGATCGGAAAAGTGATCTGAGAGCCACCCCTTTCCTCATCTTTCTTTCCACCAAGCAGCCAGACGGAACTGAGAGGGTTGATTGCGACCAGTAAACCGAGCAGACTCTCGTTCACTCTTTTCCAGTTTTACTATAACAGGGAAAGTAGTAAATTACCATCTCTCGCATAAATTACGCCATAATTATTTATTTATTTGTGGAACTTTTTTATAAAACTCGAATAATAATATAACAAAGAGTTTCCTGATAAGCACTCTAGCAGATTTGTGTCATCTGGATTTGATCTGCTCCAAAAAAATGTAAAGTAAAAAATTATTTTTTGAATATATAATAATTAAAATTATCTTTATTTTGAAATCAACAGTTTGAAACAAAAACCTAATTTGCCACAAAGCCCTTCAACAAAAACATCTAGAACAAGGTTAACTCCAATAGTGCTTTCTTAGCTTAAAAATACCTGAATAGCATGATTTATCACTAAAATACATCCATCAATACACATTAAGTAAAATTTTTTATCAAATATAAAAGATTGAGCAGTAATTTATATCATTGGATCATTCAAGCAACTTTGACAAATAACCTAGAAGTTCAGTTCATTTTTAACATTCTTCACAAACAAAAATTTAAGCATGAGAAATTTCAAACATTCCAACAATTTTCTTTCAAAAATTGTTCAAAATTTTCACTGTGCACTCATCAAAGTTTCAAAAATTTTCAAAATTGCAACGAACTTTCACCCCCAAACTTAAAACTGACAATGTCCTCATTGTCAACTAAAAGGATGGGAAAGTAAAGAACTAGCACATTTACCTAATTCAGCTCATGTCCACAGCATTTACATCAGTAGACTAGCCACAACATTTTCAAAATTGCTTCCATTACTAGCTATCAATAGATAGGAAATTAACAATCACATCAGGCAAGTCAAAGAGAAAATCATATGAACCACTCAAACTAGCCATCAATAGCTAGGAAAGTCATATTCACATGCTAACAAGAGTGTCAAATAGTAGGGGCCATCAGTAAGCATCAAGAACCATAAGCAGATATCCACATCAAAAAATTATCAGCAGCCTAATCCAAAACAGAGTAAGGTACTGGCTGTTAATCATTGGACACAGGATGCATGCACATCAACAACAACAAGTTGGGCACAATAAAGCATACATCCATCAACAAAAAATTCAGCACAATCTAATTATGAGCCCTGCAGTTAACCTTCACAAACCTAAGCAGAATTCTAAATAAAACAAACAAACAAAAACATAAAAACAATAAATCACACTCAACAACAAACACAGAAAACAAAAAGGGACTTATTTAACCTATCCTAAGAAACGAAAAGATCCCCCAAACTTATATTCGAGCTAATACCAAGCAGCCAATCAACATTCCAAGCCTAAACCTACCCCTCACTACCTTAGAAAACCATTTACTTTCGCAAAATGAAATTTCAAAGATTGCAGAGGCAGCTAATCAATCCATTTCATTGTGGTAGACCAAAGAAATCATTTTGGGTCAAGAGTGGACCAATTCAATAATCATGAGAAAAGTAAAAGGTCACAGATTTAGTTTTGACAAATGATTATTAGAACCCTCGATCAAAATAGCGTTAAATCACCAAAATAACTTCTTCTAAGTGACCCAAAAGCTTTTCCCATATCAAAATCACATGATTCAAAACAAAAACAGGTTCCACGATTGCAATCATTAGTAATTGCAAACAAGTAATCTCAGGGTATTGCTCAAAACCATGCTTAACTTAGTGAATGATAATTTGGTTTTCCACAATGAAAAGATTTGAGCATAGTTGAAGAGTACAGCTACTTAGATGACCCTGTTTTAGCTACGTTGTTGGGAATAGTATAGCTACTTAGAAAGAAAAGAACACCAAACATCGTAATAACCATGCAAAAAGAAAGCAAATCATCAGAGTTCAGTCAAATAATAAGGAATCAGTGAGAACAAGGGGAAAAAGTAAATCAGATACAAACTAACAGGTAACACAAAAAGAAAAACATAAAAATAAATCAGTCAGCCCTGTGAATATCTACCTTCGATAAACTTCAAATTTTCTCCTATAATTTCCAACGAAAATAAGAAGAGTACTGTGCTTCCAAATCATTATACATGATTTGAAGGGAGAAAAACTAAGCAGCGTGATTGAAATACAGTAAGCAAAGGATCTTAGCTGAGCGCTTTTTCTCACGTGATAGAATTCACTGTCACAGCATCTATGCAAGAGTTGGAAAAGCTATATACCGAAATTGCAGACATTTACAAATGTTCATAGAATCGAAAGGATATCCGCAAATGGAAAATAGATTAGAAGAATAATAAAATTCGTTTTATGCGATTCGAGGCAAGCGGAAAAACATTTCGATAAATTTCTTCCCAATTTAATTTCAATGAAGCCAAACAATCTAAACTGAGAAATGACAATCTATAAAACGAATCTTACAGAGAGACCGATCAGCTTACACAGTGAAGCGAAATCGGAGAAAATCAGGTAGGATTTCGACGGGGAAAGGCGGAAACCCTAGCGGAGAAGCTGAAGTTAAAAGAGGAAGAAATTCCACAGCGTGTTTACCGAATCAGGCCCCGACAAATCAAGAGCAACAAATGGTACAAGAAAAATTCAAGAAAATAGAAGAGGAAAACTGGGAGAGAAGAAGAAAAGGGCACGGACTTACCTAGTGAAGAAGAAGGAGACGCCGATTGAAGCACGAAAGCAACGCCGGAGAAGATCCACGCGGTCTCGCCTACGTCGTCAGAGAACAATGGTCGAAGATGAAGACGACACTGTGTTGAAAAAAGATTCTGATTTTGTGCTCCGGAGCAGAGATTTTCTACTACTTTTTTTTTTTCAAGCTTAAATCTCATGAATAGGAAAAAAAAAACAACGGAATTTACCAAACGTAATTCCTATCCATTCTTATTTTGGGAAATAGAAATTAAAAATAAAATATATAAATAAATAAAAACTCATTCTAAGAATGTTACCATACACACCTTAAAGTAACACTATTTACTCATTATTTTTAATTCTTAATTTTAATTTATGCATACAATTTCTTAGAATAAATATCTCTGTCAACTCTCTTAATTTTGTTAGATTAACTGATAAGGTAACTCCATTCATTTGATTTTTCACATTTCCAATTTAAAATTTTAAAATATTTTGTAACAACTTTCATTCTCATGAGGTAACTCCCTTCATTTGATTTTTCACATTTCCACTTTAAAATTTTAAAATATTTTGTAATAACTTTCATTTTATCTCTCATATTGGTATCTTTTTTCTAGCAATATTTTAATCATGTCTTTACTTATTTCTTTTTATTTATAATTTATGCCTACAATTTCTTTACACTTGACATCCCTCCTCTCTGTTTTGATATGTTAAAGTAACACTATTTACTTATTATTTTTAATTCTTAATTTTAATTTATGCATACAATTTCTTAGAATAAATAGGAAGGAGATCCTCTCCTTATCTTGTTTTTTATTTTTTCTCATTGACTTCATCTAGGCCTTTGATTTGGAAAAGTGAGAGAAAAATGAAAGTAGTATTATATTGATTGGACAGATATGATTTAAAGATTATAAGGGATGATGATAAAAAGATGATAAGAGAAACTCAACCCGAGTAAATATCTCAATTAATTCTCTTAATTATCCTCTTTGTTAGATTAATCGATAAGGTAACTCCCTTCATTTGATTTTTTACATTTTTCACTTTAATATTTTAAAATATTTTGTAACAACTCTCCTTTTATCTTTCCTTGCATACATCTCGTATATTTTTTTTGTCAATATTTTAATTATGTCTTTATTTTATCCTCTAACTTCTTCTGAATTACATATTTTAAATTTTTTTTGAAACTAACCATCATTCTCCATCTTTATATATAAACTATTTTGTGAACAAATAAATTGTAACGTCTCCCCTAATTGATTTCAAATATCAAGCGCGTCCTCCTAATATTTGACCTACTTTGTCAATAAGTATATTAGCAAAAGAGTAGCAGTAAGCATCATTTGGCCGACAGATCAATAGAATGATAACCTCAAAACACTAAAATAAAAACATAAAAAATAAAAAGCAAGGTGGTTATATAAAAGCAGAATAGTAAGAAACTTTTTACTTGACACTTGTCCTTTTTATTCTACCAATTGCCAAAGTAACTCCATTTACTTTTTTTTTTTTAATGTATAATTCATGTCTACAATTTCTTTGCACTTGACACCTATCCTCTTTGTTTTGCTATCAGTTAAAGTAATACTATTTACTTATTATTTTTAATTCTTAATTCTTAATTTTAATTTATGCATACAATTTCTTAGAATAAATATCTCAATTAACTCTCTTAATTATCCTCTTTGTTAGATTAACCGATAAGGTAACTCCCTTCATTTGATTTTTCACATTTTCACTTTAATATTTTAAAATATTTTGTAACAACTTTCCTTTTATCTCTCCGGTATACTTTTTTGTCAATATTTTAATTATGTCTTTATTTTATTCTTTACCTTCTAAATTACATATTAAATTGTAACGTCTCCCCTATAATTTTATACTCAAATTGGAATTTGCAACAAACAGTTAGAATCTAAATTCTAAATGGGAAGGAATTAAAAAATTCTACCTCAAATATCAAACGCATCCTCCTAATATTTGAACTACTTTGTCAATAAATATATTAGCAAAAGTATAGTAGTAACCATATTTTTGGCCAACACATTAGTAAAATGATAAGCTCAAAACACTAAAATAAAAACATTAAAAAAAAAAACAAGGTGATTATATAAAAGTAGAGTAGTAAGAAGTTTTTTGCTTGTTTGACAAATAAAAATAATTTTTGAAACATTCCGAAATGTGAAGATTCATCCTTAAAATATTTAAGCAAATTGACATTGATAGTATTTACACTAAAATTTGTAATCATTATATATAAACTTATATTTTGATATTCTATTATATCCAAAAATATATATATATATATATATATATATATATTTTAAAGTTTTCTAGAAAATTAATGACTTTTGTCAGTCTTGACAAGAATTTAAAAAAATTTCAACAAACATGATGATAAAAAGAATTAGTTTTACTATCATATAAAATAATTATAAATACAATTGATACATCTTTAACTAACATAACAGCAAAGTAATATAGATTGCTGATTTACTATGCACGAGATCTGTCCTAGTTAATTAGAATCTGAACACAAACTGATAGAGATGCATGGACGCGTCAGATTATTATGCGATTGGCGCTACCGAGCAAAGCCAGCTTGTTGGTGTGTGGAGATTTCATTTCTCGGAGTCTTCTGTCTTCGGAAAGTGTTTTCGCAAACCTGAGGGATAAATATAATTAAAACCAGAAAATAGTGAACATAGAATATATATATATATAGTATATTTTATAAATATAAAACCCTTACTTGACCTGTTCACACACATAATTAATAATTTGCCTTACCTAACGACAGCTTCCTCGTTGGTCCCCCTGTTCTCTACGGCCTCAAACTGACCATGCCTGGTTACCAGGTACTCCCTCCGGTCCTAATTATAAGGCATAGTTGACTCTTTTGGAAAAATTAAGGAAGCTAATTAAATTACTTTAGAGTATTTTTATTTTTATTTTTTTCTTCAAAGTAATTAGTTTGACTAATAAACTAATATATAATCTAAAGATATACAACATATAAAGTGATTAAGTAACTTATTTAGCTTCCTTAATCTCTCCAAACAAAGTCAACTATGCCTTATAATTAGGACCGAAGGGAGTATTAAAAATACTTTGCGAGGTAGGAGAACAAAAAATAAAAATAAATTCTAAAAAACTACCGGGTCACCTCTAACTGAAAAAAAAAAAGTTCAGTTACCTCACGAGGTACTCAAAATACCTAGCGAGGTAACAAAAAAAATAAATAAAAAATTTTCAAAAAACATCATAAAAAAAGATGCCCAATTACCTCGCAAGGCAGTCAAAATACCTTGCGAAGTAACAGAAAAGAATAAATAAAAATAAAAAATAATGCCCGATTATCTTGTGAGGTAACTGAAAAAAATAAATAAATAATTTCAAAAAATTAAAAAAAAAAAAGTCCGGTTGCCTTACGAGATACTTAAAAATCTCGAGAGGTAACTAAAAAAAACTCAATGAAAAAAAGGTCCGGTCGCAAGGTACTCAAAACACCTCATGAGGTAATAGAAAATAAAAATTGGAAAAAATATAAAGAATTTTTTTTTTAAAGTACAGTTATCTTGTGAGGTAAGAGAAAAAAAAATTAAAGAATTTTTTTTAAAAAAATGGCTAGTTATCTCGTAAGGTACTCAAAATATCTCGCGAGGTAAACAAAAAAAAGAAAAAAGAAAAAAGAAAGCATAAAAATGTAAATAGAAAATTTTCAAAAAAAAAAAAACCCCAGTTACCTCGTGAGGTAACAAAAAGAAAATTGAAAAAAAATGCCCAGTTACCTCAAAATTAAAAAAAAAATTTCAAAAAAAAAAAAGAAATGAAAAAGAATTCAAGAAAAAAAGAGAGAGGGATAAATACCAGTCCACAAATGTGAATTACTAGTCCACAAACGTGAATTACCAGTCCACAAACGCGAATTACCAGTTCTTTTCAAGGTTCCTTTTTTTTTTTTTTTTGCTCTTTGATGCATGTTTTGTAAAACAAAAAAAAACATTATTACCAGTTCACAAATGCGAATTACCAGTTTTTTTCAGGGTTCCTTTTTTACTCTTTGATGCATGTTTTGTAGGGGAAAAAAAGCATTGTTACCAGTCCACAAACGCGAATTACCAGTCCACAAACGTGAATTACCAGTGCACAAACGTGAATTACTAGTTTTTTTCAAGGTTCCTTTTTTACTCTTTGATGTATGTTTTGTAAAACCAAAAAAAAAAAAAGCATTATTACCAGTCCACAAACATGAATTACCAGTCCACAAACGCGAATTACCAGTTTTTTTCAGGGTTCCTTTTTTACTCTTTGATGCATGTTTTGTAAAAAAAAAAAAGCATTATTACCAGTCCACAAACGCGAATTACTAGTCTACAAACGTGAATTACCAATCCACAAACACGAATTACAACGTTTTTTTTAGGGTTCCTTTTTAACTCTTTGATGTAATTCACATTTATGGACTGATGATTCGCGTTTGTGGACTGGTAATAATGCATTTTTTTTTTTGGTTTTACAAAACATGTATCAAAGAGTAAAAAAGGAACCCTGAAAAAATTGGTAATTCACGTTTGTGGATTGGTAATTCGCGTTTGTAAATTGATAATTCGTGTTTGTGGACTGGTAATTTGCGCTTGTAAATTGATAATTCGTGTTTGTGGACTGGTAATTCATGTTTCAAGTTTTGTAAACACCATTGAAAAATGTTAAGAAGAATATATATATTTGTTAATGTATATATATAATAAAGGAACCAAGTAGCCCAATTGGTTGGGCTACTTGGTTCCTATGCCCCACACTTACAATGTATTATTTTGTTTTTTTCAAAAAACACCCCCACCCCCCCCCCCCCCAAAAAAAAAAAACCCACCGGTGCCCAGTGACCGCCAGTCGGCAGCGCCTCTGGTTAGGGCATTTTTATTTTTATTTTTTTGATTTATTTAAAAGTAAGAGAAGAAAGGTAATTTCACCCGAATTTGCATATTTCTCATAGGTTCTTGGTTTCTCAGTTTTTTTATAATTTCAACGGACTTCTGAGGGTTTTGCAAATTCAAATGGTATTTATGTGGAATTTTTCCTTGATTTTTTTATGTAATTTGTCATAAATTGTATGGATAAATATCACATATTATATATTTTCTCCTCAAGTGCTTCGTATGACAAATAATCTCTCTGATAATCCTTAATATAAGGGGAAAAAATATTTTTTGTCTGAAATTTTAAATTAGTCTTTTCATTTATACCCCTACTGAATATATGCCACTCATTATCTCTACAATAAATTTTCACACATTATCTCTCATGTACACTGCTTATATAAATAAGGGTATAATTAAAAATATATATTTATTATTTTTAACTAACATTTTGAACAGCTTAATTAATTTTGATAGTTGTTCCTTATAAAAAAACATCAAAAAGAGTATTAAAAATACCCCATCTATTGGTAATCCAATAAGCAGGGAATGTCTATGTTTTTTTTTTTTTTTTTTGTTGATAAAGGGACTGATCAACACAGATCAGTAAGTTCTTCAGCACAGACGAACAGACCCCACTCCCCCCACATCATCACGAAGAAAGTGCAGCAAGTCCTCCGGCGGTTCCTGTAGCCTATGGTACCCAGGTTCCAAATCAAGCGCGTATGTCGCGAGCATGTCAGCACATAGGTTACCTTCACGGTAAGTATGGGAAACCGTGACCCGCCACTCTTGCGCCATTAGGCGTTGTATTCGCCGGACAATACTCCTATTCGAGTTCTGATCTTCTCCATCATGCTGCACAAGTCTCAATGCCACCATGCAGTCAATCTGCACCAAAATGTCCTTGAAACCCAAAGTCCAAGCCAACTCCAACCCATCCATCAATGCCCAAAGTTCAGCTTGAAGAGAGGAGCACACACCAATTTGCCGACAGCAACCAGCAATCCATCTTCCTTCATGATCCCGTATTAAGCAGCCCGCTCCAGCAAGCATCAGCTCCTTCTTCCAGGCACCGTCACAATTCAACGAAACCACCGCAGGAGGGGGCCTCAGCCAGGTGATTACCTTCTCCACCCGAGGGCGTCCCAGCCCTTTCGCAATGCTAATCCTCACGTGTGCCTGATCATTGAATTCCGCTAGAATTATAGCTTCTTTAACCAAGCTATAGGGCTGTATATGTTGATTTTGGAATAACGCCATGTTCCTGGCCGTCCACATCTTCCAACAGACCAATCCAAATAAGCTATCCCACCGCACCAGGCTAGCACCATATCGACGACGGCATGTAAGATTATGCCACATCCATTCCCGAAAAGGCAATTGAGCAGGCAGGATCCCTGGCGAGATGCTTCGCAGATGACCCCAGACTTTCTTAGCAAAGGGACAATGCCTGAGCACATGGTCAATATTTTCCACACCTACACCACATCTGCTGCAGAGGTCTGAGTCCGTCATATGACGGCGGCGACGTTCAGAATTTGTTAGGAGGTTCTGTCGTGCAGCTAACCAAAGGAAGACCCTAGTTCGTTGTGGCCCCTCCCATCTCCATATTACTTCCCATAGTTTGTCTGGTTCCACCCCCTCCTCATCGCTCAGGAGATCATATGCTGATGCAACAGAAAAAGTACCATTCGAAGAGGGGTCCCAAATACGTTGTGCATCACCATCGTCATCCGCTGGAGGTTTGCAACCAGAGATAATTGCAAGGACGTGATGAGGCAAATCACTTTTGAAGCGCTCCCAATCCCAGGAGCCATCAGTACTTACAAAATGCCGAACAGGGAGCTCCTCTTCTGCTGCATTAATATCCCTGAAGGCTAATAGCTTTAGTGGTCCCACCTCAGGCACCCAATTATCTCGCCAGAAGCGGATACTAGAACCATCCCCCAAATCCCATCTTGATCCCAACTCCAAATCCGGCCACAAACTACCGAGATGCCTCCATAGGTGAGAACGTCTATGGTTACGACGACAGGGACCATGACGGTCATCCCACCCATACTTACTTCTGAGAACCTGAACCCATAACAGATCCGGACGTGTACATAGGGTGAAACCAATCTTCAAGAGGAAGGCCCTATTCTGCCGCTCCATTTTCTTGAACCCACAACCTCCTTCCTGATACGGTCGACACATCTCATCCCATCGCACCAAGCTGGGTTTCCGAGTAGTGTCACTACTTCCCCATACAAACTTACGAATGTGACGTTCCAACCGTTGACAAAGCTTTGGAGGTAGCACTGTCGTCTGCATTGCATAGGAAGGAACAGCTGCTAACACTGCCTTGGCCAGAGTGATGCGTCCTGCTAAGGATAAAGTCTTGGCGGCCCACCCAGAAAGCTTATCTTGAACTTTGTCTTCAATGTACCGATACGTATCATCCCGAACCCTGTTATGGAGTAGCGGTACTCCAAGATACTTACAGAGGTCATCAGTTCTTCCAAAGCCCAACTCATTACAGATATTGTCTTGAGCTTCTGACGAAACATTATGAGAGAAAAAGGCAGAGGTCTTTGAATAGTTTACCTTGTGGCCCGAGCTAGCACAAAAGTCACTGAGAACTTTCTTAATAAGTTGAACTTGAGGGGTAGCCGTTGTGCTAAACAACACTAAGTCATCTGCAAAGAAAAGGTGTGATAGCGATGGTCCCCCCTGCCCATCCGAATTGGCGACTACCTTCTACCATCCACCGCCCTAGCAATAACCTGAGATAGTCGCTCCATGCACAAAACAAAGATGTAAGGGGAAAGGGGATCCCCCACATATGCCACGCGAAGGAATGAATTTCTCAGAGCGAGAACCATTCCATACCACCCTCATAGAACAAGTAGAGATGCAAAGCATAATGGCTTTTAAATTTTACAGGGAGCCTAGCATCATGTAGAGTTTCTTCAATAAAATCCCATATAAGACGATCATAAGCTTTTTCCAGATCCACTTTAATGGCCATCCACCCCTCCTTTCCTTTTTTCGCCCTCATGGAATTGATCACTTCCTGAGCTATAATTATATTGTCCGAGATTTGCCTGCCTGCCACAAAACTGGACTGATTGGGAAGAACTAAGGACGGAAGCCACTTCTTCAGGTGATTAGCAAGCACCTTAGTAATGATCTTATAGGGGACAGTGCATAAGCTGATGGGTCTAACTTCTTTCAACCTTTCCGGGGACGGGACTTTGGGGATCAAGGTGATGAGTGTCTCATTCAACTCTGGTTCAATAAAACCATGTTCAAAACATTGGGCGACCATGTGAAATAAAGATGCACCCACAGTCTTCCAATGTTGTTGGAAAAAAGCAGCGTGGAGCCCATCCACCCCTGGGGCCTTAAGAGGCTTCATTTGAAATAGTGTGGTATGAACCTCTCCCAAAGAAATAGGAGAACAAAGGGAACTGGTTATTGACTCCTTCGTACGTGGGAACAGACCCCTGCTCGGGTACAAGGGGGCAAAAAAGCCTTCCTTAGTATACAGCTGCTTATAGTACTGGAAAGCCCAATTTCTAAGAGTAGCATCATCCGTACACCAGTCCCCATTATCATCTTTTAGGGCACCAACAAGTTTCTTATGGCCCCGTCTTACTGTTCGGGCATGGAAATAGGCCGTATTCCTATCCCCCAACTTAATCCAATCACATCGTGCCCGCTGTGCCCAAGTCAGGCTCTCCTGTTCACATGTCAATTCAAATTCTCTGCAAAGGCCATTCTCCATTCTATCAAGGTGAGCAGATGGTCTGGACTCCTGTGCCTTCTGGATCCCACCCAGCCGAGCTAAGAGTCGACGCTTCCTCCTCCCAATACCCCCAAACACATCCCGATTCCATTTCTGTACTGACTTTGTGAGATGCTAGACATTAGTAGTAATAGAGTTAGCGTCCGTCCAGCTTGCCTTGACAACTTGATCAAAAGTATCCGACGTTTCCCAAGCCGCAAGATAACGAAAGTGAGATTGTCGTCGATATTGGTCCAGACCTCCCTTAATCTGTATGCACAAGGGCCGGTGATCCGAACTCAATTTTGGTAAATGCCTAACCATCGTTTCACTATGCGAGTTAAGCCAGAGTGAGTTTCCAAGGGCCCGATCAAGCCTTTGGAGAAGAGTGCCTTGTCGCCAAGTGAATCTAGGCCCACAAAATCCCAAATCTGAAAGACCATTTCTGAAAAGGAAGGATTTAAAAAGCTCACATCCACGGGCTCTACCTTGAGTTCCGCCCACACGATCGTCGGCACTAAGAATGGCATTAAAGTCCCCTGCAAGAATCCATGGCTCATTTACACGCTCAGCAACCACCTGTAAATCTGTCCATAATTCCTTTCTCACGGTGTTGTTGGGACTCCCGTACACAGCTGTGAAAAGAAAGGTGCCAGGGATTCCGGGCCATACAACCTTCGCATGGATGAACTGTGTGTGACAAACTTCTACCATAACTTGCATCGGACTCTTCCATAACAACCAAATTCCACCAGCAAACCCCCTTGTTTCTAGTCTATAAGAGTACTCAAACCCAGAGTTTGCAATGAATCTATTTGCTCTACGACCTGAAATTCGCGGTTCAACCAGTGCCACAATGCTCGGCTTATGCTCATCAACAAAATTCATGAAGGTGCGGAAGAAGCTCATCTGTGCCGCTCCCTGACAGTTCCACACTAGTATATGCATAAACATCAGAAACAACATGGGGATCATATGGACATACCCGATCCGGTGGGGACATCTGCCTGTTGATCCTGCGATCTAGCTTGCTCCATGGGATACACCGGGGTTTCCATGAGGCCAATGGGTGACTCAATCGCCTCCTGGAGCGCCACTCTCGCGTCTATGTTAGTTCTATTATAAGTTAGTATATCATTAAATTTTCCATATCGATACACAATTTCACTATTCATTCATTATTATGCTGATTTTGTTTTCATGAAGTATATTTTATAGGGATAAAGTTGAAAAATTGTTAAAAGTTTAAGACAGAATTAATAAGGATTAATATTTTTCTTAATCTACATAAAACATACTAAAAGTGATCTAAATAAGAGGAGTAAACCCAAAGTTCTTTTTAATATCTAGCAACAGATCCAATGCAAAGATTTTCAAATGTTTAGTGGAGTAATGGAGGAGCTAAAAAGTGATTTTCCATTGCAATTAATATTTTATGGATAGTTATTATAAAAATTCATGGATATTAAGTAAATAAAAATAATTTGTAAATTTTAAGTCTATTTATAAGTAATTTCTATTATTACTTAGTTATAAGTAATTTGTTAAATAAATTTAAACAATTAAAATCAAATAGAGGACAAATTATTTTCAATTTTTTATTTAATAAAATCAAGATATCCCTGCTTAAAGTAATTAATGATTTAAGAATATCATTGGGTGGAATGCCAAACTCGTTAGCAGATAGGTTTGGATTAAAAAATTAATAGTTGAGTAGCTTTGGACCAAAATTGGGCCATAATGGAGCTATTATTGAAGCTAGAATATGAAATTTGTTATGGACTCTCATGATGGGCCTGGCAGGTATGCAGTCCATAAGAGCTCTTTATGACAGAATCCCTCTATAATAGGTAAAACGCTAATCCTCCTATAACTATGCCTATAATCCAGAAACGTACAAGTAGTGGAGCAGACATGAACGTTAGTGGAGCAGGGGCGTGCGGCGGACAGAGCTACAGACCGAAACCCTAAGTAATCTCTATAAATAGGGATTACCCGTAAGGTGCTCATTCTCTATTCATCCATTCTAATATTCTGCCTCACTGTGCACACACCTCACTCCTTTTGGCGAAATACCACCTCTGTGTTGCACAGTGATCTCTAGACGCTCATTGATATCTTCTTCATAGGTATCATTGAGTAATCTCCTTCTCCTTGGTGTTTAACTGATAAACATCTTGGAGAATACCTTTGATCCTATTTAAATCATTCACTAGTCCTTTGAAGCTAGACACTTGTATTCTACTACAGAACAAAATTAGAAAGGAATGCAAAAGTAATGATGGAAATTTCTCTTGCGGTGGTTCCGACAACAAAGGAGGCAAATGTCCTCAGCACGAGCCAGAAGAAAGTTCGGATGGGGAAGGTGTTGCAAATATATGAATAAATGTGTAGGAGTGTCAAAGAAATTAGTCCTATATTGCTTGGGAATAAGAGAGTATAAGTGTGCGTGTAATCATATTGTATTGGGTTTGTAAAAAAGTTTAGAGGAGCGGTGCGTTTGCACGCAAAATAATAGGCCACCCAAACTAAAGTTGTCAACGGTCGAGTACTTTCCCAAACGTACTCTTCATTGTCCTGAGACCCATCTTTCCGGTGGTTTCCGGTGGTGGATGCGTTGTCCAGACTATCTTGCGTCTGTTAATTTAAGGGTCTATTTAATCTTAGGGAGTACCGTTTCCTCTTTGTCAATCATCATAAAATAACTCTTCAAACACGACTCAGATAATCTATTTCTTTGTTCTTCCAGATTGTTCATGAATTTCAACGAGAGAGCGGCGCGTCTAATGATTGATGGCACTACTGATACACTAGCAAAAGAAGCTCTATCTATGGCTAATGCTTTCATCAGCTTTTCTGTCCCTCCGGATTTCATTACGCATGTTATTATGAAGGAAGCTATGGGTCTGTATGGGTTGGCAGTGAGAGCGGTGGTTTATTTTCTATCTGATTTTTGTAGAAGCTCGACAGGAAAAAAAAGTCAGGTTGTAAATGTGATTTGTGTTTGAATTAACGGTGACAGAAGTGACGCTTTTTTTTTTTTCCAAAAGGGAATGTATTTGGGTTAGCGGTTGAAAAGTCAGTTGAAATGGAATATGATTAAAGAATGCATGAATATTATTGAATACTATATATATCTATGTATATGTTGTATATATTGTAATAATTGAAAATAAAAATTTAAATTTATGTAAAACAATTAAATTAATAGATAAAAAGGAACATGCATCATTTGTGGGATTTCAACTTAAACTATAAGTTTTTAATTAAGTTTAGGAAATAAAAGAATAATGAATAAATAATCAATTATTATTATATAACATTTTTAGGTTCAATTATTAGGACATTTTTGAACCTAGCACAAAGCTAGGGGTACCTAAGAGCATGTGGCCCATATTTGTCCAGCACAAAGGATAGAGCATGTGGCCCCTTTCTTGAATTTTGTTCATTGCCAACGCTACTCGACAAAAAGCTTGGGCTCCTAGCTTCTGAAAAAAAAAAGCAGTGTTTTGGGTTAAAGTCCAGTAGGAAATAAGCCAACCCAAAGACCTCCCATTGGGCTTTTTTTTACTGATTTTTTTTTCTAACGCCTAGCCAAATTTTTTTCTTGCAACGTTGTGTTTCCGTGGAACCCAAATAGGCCCTATGTCTGTACAATGGAGCTCATAATTTTCTTGGACGAGAACTTCAATGCTTGCTAGCGGAGGGAGTTCCTCTTTCAGTTTTTTTGGCAAATGATGAATCAGAGGTTCTCTTGCATTTGTCTGTGATGCTTTGTTGAAACAGAAATTGGCTTTGAGAAGTTGAAATGGAAGTAGATAAGTGTAGTTCAGTTTTCAAACATTTATATAGAGAGGGTTTTGTGGATTATCAAGCCATCAAATCTTTTAGTATTATATTTTACAAATGGTAACCGATTAATTCTTAATAATCTATATGTATTTGATACTTATTTTTTTAATTTAACATTAACTTCACGTTTATTAACTTAGAACCGTTATTTATTTGCATGGTACTTTATTAAGTGACGGGTCTTACTTTATAACCATTATGTATTTGTATTGAGAATCCTAACCACATCGCTCACTGTCATAGAAAGCCCCTCCACCAATCCATCTATTGCGTCGAATGACGAGATGGCACAAGAGAAAAGAGCATTGGGGAAGGTCTTATTGTCATGAAGGAGGTCTAGAAAGCAAATTAAGAGAAACGGGATAAAACTTACTGTGAATTGGAACCAAAAAAAGGAAAAATTGTGAAATCAAACAACTTTATTAGCTACCTCGGCACATTGCTTTTGGCCTTGTTAAATTTCAAAATATGTTCTTTCTTGTTCTATCTTATGCTTTGTTAGATTTCACAATATGCTCTTTCTTGTTCTATCTTATAATAAGTTTCATCCCCTATCTTTTGATTTTCTTTCTAGATCTCGTTCATGACAACAAGATCCTTCCTTGATGTTCTTTTCTCCTGTGTCATTTTGTCATTCAGAGCCACAGATGGATTGGCAGAGGGGGCGGAGGCGTTGGCTATGGCGGATGGGTCGACGTAGTTATGATCCTCAGTACTTGAGTCATTTGTTGCCACCAACAAGCCTTAAGTTGGAGGAGGGGTTGGCGGAGGAGTTCCCTGGGATTTTAACATGATGAAGGAGAGAAGGAGGAGGCTGATAAAGAAAAGTAGTAAGAATCACAATGCTCAAAGAATAGTTGAGTTTAAATAGAGGTTTAACAGATTATGAAGGATTATGAGTTATGGCTTATGAAGGTTTAACAGGATTAGAGAGGGTTATGAGTTATGACATTGAAAATCCAAATGTTACGAAGGGTTATGAAATAGTTAGATGATGGTTGTTTCTGAAGATGGTTATGTTTTGCCTTTGCTATATAAGTGTTGAAAGACAAATTGTTTGTTAGTGTTACATGATGGTTGTTTCTTAAAAACCGTCATTTTTTGTAACTAAATGAATGACGTTATCAGCTACTATTGTTATTTTTGTATTTTTGCAAATTCAGCCTCACAATATGTGATGGTACGTATAATTAACTATTACGTTGAAGCATTATATATCCGTACACGACATCTCCTAAACATACCTAATATTTATTAGCTATAATCATTATGTATTAAGCATTATAAAGGTTCAAATCTATAATCGTGTTCAAAGCAAGTTGTACTATGCGGTATTCCTTTTTTCTAGCACAAATGTCATAAAGGGGACCAAACCTGGAAGTAAGAAAATGGCATATAGAAGATGAATTTTACATAGATATGGAATTATGAAAATGAGAAACTTTTTCTTTCACAAGGAGATTTTCTTTTTTTTCTTTTTTTTTTTTGGAAGAGAATGCCAAACAATTAATTGTATTCAACTATCTCATAATGTATTTCACATCTTACCGATTCAGAAGATAAAGAGACACATTGATGAAGAATTAAATTTCTTTTATGTCACAAAATGTCAATCAGGATGATTATACCATATAAATAAAGGGGTTTAAATTTCTCATATTACATGAAAAGAAAAAAATTCATACACACATGAAATGGTGGGACCTACATATATATATATAATATTAATTATATATATATGTGTGTGTGTGGGTCCCACCATTTTATGTATGTGCAACATGAGAATACACTTCTCCTACAACATGAGAAGTGTTTTCCTCATAAATAAAATAAATTATCATTCTCAAATAGCTGCATCAAAGCCTTCTTTAACCATGCTAAAAAGAAACCAAATTAATTGAAATCATCAAATACAATATAAAGGCAACCAAACTAGATACCACTCTGGTCCTATTTATAAGTCTAGTTTGACTAAATCTCATATACCAAGAAAAGTTAATTGACACAATGATTATGGGGTAAATTTTCAACTTTGCCCTCATTTATGATTGGGTACTTTTTTACTATTTCTTCTCTCTCTATCTTTATGGGTGCAATTAATATGGGTAAAATTATCACAATCTCATTTATTTTCGAAACTGGACTTATAAATAGGACCAAATTTTTTTGGTCAAACTGAATTTATAAATAGGACCAGAGTGGTAGATATATATAGCAAAATGGCAATAGATGAATAGATGTTCAAATGGAGGGATCCTATGCATGAGGATCATTTATGACTTTAATTAAAAAAATTAAATAAAATATATTGAAAACGTTTACTGCAATAGAATAATAGTCCTCTCTCTCTCTACCAACCAAAGGGAATCCTCATCCATAGTCTCTGCTCGAAGATTGCTTTTGTTTGTTTGTTTGGGTTTTTTTAACTCTTTAAATGCAAAAAGTGGAAAGCTTTTTGGAGACACATCGCCTCACATGACTGAATTTTTTAAAAAGCCGCACTTTTCACAATCTGTTCTAGAACCGACACTCCACGTGTCCATGTGTGATAGGATCATCAACAGTGAAAGTCTATCTTCTCTACTTATACCCTCCCTCCGTGACCCGCGCTTAAGGAACGTGGAAAATCTTTTTTAAGTTTTTGTTAATAATAAATATATATTTTTATTTTCAATTAATTATTATATTATTTACATTCTTTTTCATATTTTACTCACTATTATTCTATTTTTTACTTATAAATAGGGGCTTTTTTTTTTAAAAAATAAATTTTCTACATAATTATTACATTTAATTATTTTTGACTGTTTTTTAGAATCTTACTATATTTAAAAATTAATATAAGTGCCTCCTAATTAATTGGATAAATTAAAAAAAAATAAGATTAGACAATTATAATAAATATGATATAATCTCTTTAAAATACTATACACAGTATAAGGTTATATATTTATTTATAAGTTAAGGAAATTAATTATATATATATGGTTTAACGTTTGACTTGATATAAGGTAATGTCAAGTCACTCCAAAACTAACACAATGAATCAAGATGTTATATTTATGTTCAAATCTAAAACCCAATTAATTTTTATATTAAGGAATAAACTAGAGGTATATATATAGTAATTTTGATTTGATGAGCTGGTGAGATTTGAGGGGCACGTGCATCACGATAGTAGTGTCGTTTTATTAGAACAACTAGTCATTAAATAGTAAAGTTGTATCGTTGAGCAAAAAAAAAAAAAAAAAAAGTTGTATCAATGATGGGATTGGGGACATAATATATCCCTTTTTTATTCTTTCTTTATTCAACTAATATCCAAGCTTAACAACAATCTTGCCCCTTAAAAAACAATATTTTATAGGTACCCCCATACTTTTAAATATCTTAATTATAATGTTTTTACACTTTACAAATAATTCTAATTTAATTAAAATCTTCTAACATAATCTCTCTCCCTTTCTAATTAAATTAGAATTTCTCAAATATTGTTATTCTAATTTCACAAAGTATTACAAATCTTTGAATCCAAACTTTTTTTTTCCCAAACAAAACTAGTAAAGTCGCCACATAAATATGGGCGCAAAAAATATATAATCCAGCATTCATATATTAAATAAAATCTTCAAGATATTGGCGCACCCCCACAATTAGGGTATATTCCAATATTAATGGAAATATAATGTCTGACGTTAATCAAGAATTGAAGAAAATATATCAACCACGGATGATTCAAACTAAGAAAATACTTTCGGGAAAAAAAAATTGTTGAATATCATAAAACTATAGATAGTAGTTAACGAACACTACCACTTATATGAAAGAAAGAACCAAGATAGTAAAAAGTATGATACTCTCATACTCGTTATTCGTGAGACACTGAGACTTACATTTTTAAGACTTGAATTGAACAATATTTAATTTTCATTCCTTAATAAAGCCAACGGATCGTTTTACCAACAACCAAATGATCTTCATTATAATTAAATAATTGATAATGGTTTCATAATAAAAAGCAAATATCAGTAAAGCACACAACAACATTCTGCTAAGATTTTTATTCAATCCGAGCATATCAACCACTAAGATCGATATCAATCAATCAATAATATATATATTACTAAACCTCTAAACGATTCAATTATTGGTCCACGTGGATTGCCAACATTGCATTTATCGGCATCATTTAGTGGTTGTCAGTTGGACAACCACATATGGATCCACGTGTTGCCTCTTTCTCATATCTATACTATTGTTTCAAGCTCATTCACATTATGCTGAGCAGTCAAACTGATGTTGCTTATACCATTGGTGGACGTGCTACTTATTATCATTAATAGGTCGTATAGTTACCATGTGAACTATTCCATTCCCCATGCATCACAAATGGACTATTCTATTAACCATGCATCATTTCCGATGATTAGCACAACATATGTGCTTCTATTTATACCATATTATGCAAGAGTCTGGTGCACAGTTGAAAAACTCAAATGAATATAAAGGCACACCAATTTAGTTTTGAACATTCCATACGAAATGTCATTTTTGAAAGTAATTTCCTTTGACATGGCGTTCTCAAGAGTTGCATCATTCATTCAAGTTGACAACACCCACAACGACTAGTCTATATGTGTTGAAATTATTGATAGTTTCTGGGACATTCCAACTTCAAAAATGCATTGGCAAATCACATACAATGTCGTGCTGGGGGATTGTCAAGTTTGTAGTATTTTTCAACATAAAGTGTGAAATATATTTTACTACTCCTTTGTTTCATGTATACCATTTGTAGCTTCTGATCTATTTTGTTATCCTATAGGGTTACATTGTTTTAGCTATCATTCGTCATCGTGATGTGATACATTGGCTTTGTGGTGTAATGGTCATAGGGTTTTGCTTTGTTCTTACAAGATTTTCAATTCAACATGGTCCAAATATCATTAATCCTGATATAAACATAGTCATCAAGCCTTTTAGTAAAGTTGAGTTTGTTAGGGACGTCATTAATAACCCGAGCAGATTTTTCACCCACTTCGTTCTTTGGCAACAAGTACCCTCTGTGAATCAACCCTAATAAGTATAATTTTTTTCTTCCTTTTTTTTTTAAAAAAAATTCCATAATCTACATCTAATATTGCACTTTTTTCCCAAGACTTTTTAGTTCTGCAGATGTACGTGGTAGGACTTGTAACTTTAGTTTATGAATTAACTGATGTTTTTTAGTCGACCAAGAGATATTGTACCAATTCAATTTTGAGATTATGGATGAAAGGTTAAATCTTAGCCTAATTGATAAATTATGTATTTTTTGTGTTTACTTGTTTTAAGTATTCTTTGAACCTAAAGCAAGAGTTGAAAGGATTCCCCCTAACAAAAACATGAAAGAATACTTGAAACAAAGTAACACAAAATATATACATAATTTATCAATTAGGCTCAGATCTAACCTTTCATCCATAATCTTAAAATTAAATTGGTACAATATCTCTTGGTCGACTAGAAAACATCAATTAATTCATAAACTGAAGTTACAAGTCCTACCACATACATCTGCAGAACTAAAAAGTCTTGGGAAAAAAGTGCAATTTATTAGATGTAGATTCTGGAATTTTTTTAAAAAAAAAGGAAGAAAAAAAAGTATACTTATTATTAGGGTTCATTCATAGAGGGTATTCATTGCCAAAAAACGAAGTGGGTGAAAAATCTTCTCAAGTTATTAATGATGTCCCTAACAAACTCGACTTTATAAAAAGGCTTGATGACTATCTTCAGATCAGGATTAATGATATTTGGGCCACGTTGAACTGAAAATCTTATAAGAACAAAACAAAACCCTGTGACCATTACACCACGAAGCCTACGTATCATATCACGATGATGAATGACAGCTAAAGCAATTAATGTAACCCTACTAGACAACAAGACATATCAGAAATTACAAATGGTATACATGGAATAAAGAGTAGTAAAATATATTTCACATTATGTGTTGAAAAAATATTACAAACCTGACAATCCGCCAGCACAACAATGTGTATGATTTACCGATGCATTTTTGAAGATGTATATGATTTACTGATGCATTTTTAAAGGTGGAATGTCCCAAAAACTATCAATAACTTTAACACATATAGATCAGTCGGGTGCTGTCAACTTGAATGAATGATGCAACTCTTGAGGACGCTATATCGAAGGAATAAATTACTTTCAAAAATGATATTTCATATGGAATGTTCAAAAATAAACTAGTGTACATTTATATTCGTTTGAGTTTTTCAAGTGTGCACTGGACTCTTACACAATATGGTATAAATAGAACCAGATATGTTGTGCTAATCGTCAGAAATATAATGATGCATGGGGAATGGAATAGTTCACATTGGAACTACACGACCTATTAACGATAATAAGTAGCACGTCCACCAATGGTACAAGACATCAGTTTGACTATTCAGCATAATGTGAATGAGTTTGAATCAACAGTATAGATATGAGAAAGAGGCAACACGTGGATCCACGTGTGGTTGTCCCACTGATGACCTCTAAATGATGCCCAATGTTGGCAATCCACGTGCATCAACAATTGAATCGCTTAGTGATATATATTTAATGATTGATGATTGATTGATATGCTTTGAATCTTAGTTTCACGTTTATAATTAAAAAATAATACCACTATAGTCCTATTTATAAGTCCTTTTTGACCAAAAAAATTTGATCCTATTTATAAGTCCTATTTGACTAAATAAATAAAATTGTGATAATTTTGTCCATATTAATTGTACCAATGAAAATAGAGAGAGAAGAAAAAGTTGAAAGTAACCAATCATAAATGAGAGTAAAATTGAAAATTCACTTTATAATTATTGAGCTAACTACCTCTCCTTGGTATGTGTGATTTGGTCAAAAAGAGACTTATAAATAGAATCAGAGTGATAATATACATTTTCAAGGCGCACGATTTCTCTGGTTCATGTTTCCTGTGCATTGGAAGTGTTGCTCCTTTATGGATCAATCGGCCTATCTCTCATGCATCGTCCATTAATCTAATCTTTAATTATCAATGTACTATTTATGATATGATATTTTTTATACAAATTTCTAATCTTTAGCTAACTAACTAATACGAAACTCTTGATATTAAGCTTAGTATTATATTGGGAAAAAATACGAAATCACCACTTGAATTTCAAAATTTCAATAAGTTATTTCCTAATAGAATGAGTTACTAATTGCTAGACAAATATAATCAATACCTATATTCTTATAGACATTGACAATAAGATTGATTTAGATTAAGAGATGTATTCTGTTTAGGTTAGCGGTAGAAACTGTTTTTCTAACATTATTCATAGCTAGGTATGTGTGTGAGAGGAGTTTTATTTCAACCTACGGTAAACATGTTTTTTTAACACTAAGTGAGTGAGTGAGCAATCGGTGAAGGAACCGACGTAATGGAATATTTAATTTTTTCTTAATATGACAACGATAATTAATGATTAATGACCCGGTACGTCAGTCTTAGCAAAATCAAGTTGCTCATAATTCACCTTGACGTAGACTGTCCAGAAATGTAGTTTATTCATGTCTTGTTCACGTCCAGCACAGCGCATATATATTATGCCTCGTCTATAGGGACTTCTACATTGTTCTCCGTCTTCCACGCTTTCGCTTTCACATGTTATATATTCTTTTTTTTTTTTTGATACATCATGATAGGGAAGGGGGCAGGGTTCGAACCCTGGACATGGGAGAAGAAGACCAGTTAATACTGACTCCCATATCACTGCGCTACTAAGGCGCTGCCTACATGCTATATATTCTCTTTGTAGTACTAGTATATGTTTTCTTCCTGTCCTCGAGCTCACTCCTAATTAATTCCTCGATACAAAATCATCCAAGTCCACCTTCCTCACCATCTTCACGTACTCTCTCTCTCTCTTCCATTTTTGCCACTTCTATCTGCTGCTCTGGTTTCAATCTCTCTCTCTCTCATTGCGGGGATAACTAAGAAAGAAGAAGAAGGCGTTATGAATCTGGCTCATTTGCACACTGCACAGCCATGGCTTCCTTCTTCTCGAGTTCCATCAAGGACCCGTCATCAAATCTCATCATCAATTCATACCAACAGGTACTTTCTCTACGTTTAAACTTCCAAGCTTAGAACTTTTTATTTGGGAGGAGGAGCATACAAGAGGGATTAAGAGATTATTACGAGATTTAGGTATTGCATAGTTGACTACTTTGATCAATAAGAGATTATTACGAGATTTAGGTATTGCATAGTTGACTACTTTGATCAACATGCAATATTTCCTGAGAGATCAAAATACATCAAAACCAAGAGTCATGTAATCTCTAACCTTCGTCAATGTTCGCCTTCGCCTTTTGAGTAAAATGGGGTGGGTGACTAATGATAGAAAAATTTCCATGTGAATACTTTACTAACTGCTCTAGCTACTGTTACGACCTCTGGCCTTTATATATGTGTCACAAGACTCACAACTCACTTACCAATCCCTATAAAAAAGTAAGCCTAACTTTATCCACGAAATCCTTATCACCAAGGTTCCTAAAAACGAGGTTTTTCCTGAAAACGGAAGGAAAATAAAAAATCTTAAAACGTATAATCGTAACGTAGTAAAATCGTAAAAACTTAAAAGCGTTTGAAAAATTAGTAAAATCGTTTTAATGAAAAAAAATTGTAAAAACGTAAAAACACAGTAATAAATCGAGTTTTTAAGAACCATGCTTATCACTATCTCTAATCCTATATTCGCCGGGGGGGGGGGGGGGGGGATCTATAATCCTATATTTAGATAGAGAAAACAGTCGAGGAAAAATGAACAGAAAAAAACTAGAAAAGAAAACTTTTAAAAATAGTACACAAATTTATTTTTTTTGGAATTTTCCCCTCATAATATTCTTTCAGTTTAATTTTTTCTCCATTCAAGAGTAAAGTTAATTGCTTCTATACGGTGAGAAAGTAGAAATGGAATTTTCGTATTGCCTTTGGACCAATAAATGTTTAGCCTACGTATAAAACCAATAACCTCTCCAATAGTATGGGGAACAATTGTAAGTTTGCCACTAAAACTTTGGCCATCTCGTTTAGAAACTTTTAAAAAGTGACTTTTTTTTTTTTTTTTAGGCTGAGATAAAATTCACCTCACATTTTTACTCTATAAATCATAAAAGTATTTTTCAAAAATTAAAACAATTAGACGGGTCTCCGTCCCACAACGGCGCCAGGCAGTGGCTCTAAAACGTGGTTTTGACAGCAGCGACAAGACGAGGTTCCAAACAGAGTTTAAATTCCATTTTTTCTTTTCCATTTTTGGAGTGTCAAATTTTAGAAATCTCATTAGTTCCACTTATTGGCAATTTGGCATTTCCCATTTTTGCCCTTGGCCCACTGCATTTGTGTGATCCCTCACCGGGGATCGCTTCACTCCCACCCAATCGAGTCTACATTATGTGTTTAGAACTATATATTTATTAGGTGCTTATATCTCTAATTAGATGTATAAATATATATATATATATATATATATATATATATTATATATTATATTTATTTAGATTTAAATTATAGGCTACTTTTTAATTAAGATGTTTTTGGTACTCAGTATTTCAAATTAATTAATTAATTATTTAAAGATGAAGGTGCAATTTTACCAACAAACTATTATAGAAAAAACATTTGACACAAATATTTATTTAGGGTATTTTAAATACAAACAAACAATTAAAAATGTACAGTCAGCATAACAAACTTTTAAAAATGTACCGTCAGTACAATGCCATTAAGAAAAACATAATATGTTATCTAAGGTACAAATTGGCCAACGAACTTTTACTTCAAGAACACCTAGCACAAAAATTTTTTACTCAGGAGCTCCAAGCACAAAATTTTTAATTTTACTAAATTAAATAATTTTTTTCCTTAATTGTCATTATTCAAAACTACTTGTATATATATCTATAAACAAAAATTACTCATTTGCTAAAATAAAATAAAGTTTTAATTAAAATATAATTATATGATTTAAAATAAAACTCAAGGTGTTTTATAATTTATTGTATATGTTAAACAAAAAAAATTATATGATTTATTTTTATTTTAGAAGAAATTTATGTGAGTTAAAAAATTCATTTTAATGTTAATAACATCTAAAAAATCTATTATATCCAGAAAGAAATGAAATAAGTTTAATTTTTATTTTTATAAAAAGAATTTAAGGGATATCAACGTTGATACTTGATAATATAAATATGACAACTTAATGATATTTTTGTTAATTAAATTATCTATTGATTATATGAATAAAAATTGTCATTAATTAAGTATCTTGGAATAGCCTCAGCAAATTAATTATGAAAAAAAATCATAAATAATTTGCTAAGGCTATTCCAAGATACTTAATTAATGACAATTTTTTATTTCCAACAAATCATTTCATCTCTTTCCGGATGTAACAGATGTTTTAGATTTTATTAACATTAAAATGAATTTTTAACTCACATAAATTTCTTCTAAAATAAGAATAAATCATATAATTTTTTTTTGTTTAACATATACAATAAATATAAAACACCTTGAGTTTTATTTAAATCATATAATTATATTTTTAATTAAAACTTTTGTTTATTTTAGCAAATGAGTAATTTTTATCTATAGATATTTATACAAGTAGTTTTGAATAATGGCAATTGATAAAAAAAAATATTTTAGTGAAATTAAGAATTTTGTGCTGAGAGCTCCTAAGTAAAATTTTTTTGTGCTGGATGCTCATAGAGTAAAAGTTCGTTGGCTAATCTGCACCTTAGATAACAGACGTTATCTTTTTCTTAACAGAATTGTGCTAATTGCACCTTTTTAAAAGTTTGTTGTGCTCACTGCACATTTTAATTGTTTGTTTGTATTTAAGGTATCCTAAATAAATATTTGTGCCAGATGTTTTTCTATAATAGTTTGTTGGTAAAATTGCACCTTCATCCATTAATTAATTTCTAGTTCTGCATTTGTCTGTAACACCAGTATTATGAAAATTAATTAATTTGAGATATTGGGTGTAAAAAAAAAAATCTCAGAAAGTAACATATAATTTAAATTTAAATAAATATAATATATCAAAAAATTAAAAAAAATGCTTATACCTCTAATTAGAGGTATAAGCACCTAATATGCATGTAATTCGAAACACATAATAATAACGTGGACTCCACCCAATCACCCATCGATCGTCGGCTCACTTACAGGTGATCACAGCAAAGACGGCAAGGACAATGTGGCGGCGATAAGGATGATCTGTCCAAAATTATGTCCTAGGGGCAAGTCATTGTACTTTAAAAGTTTATGTTTTTAAAGTATTCTCCTTAAGTTATCTTTTTGTTTGCATGTTTATAGTGATAACTGTGTCATTAGATATATCTTATAGATTATCCTAAATGTCCATGGTCGGTTATCTATGCGGGAGTGAAGATGAAATAAAACTAGTATGACTTCGATGACGTATGGAGATACGAGTCAAAGTGATAGGCACATGTAAAAGTATAAGGTGCTGAACGAACTCACTATGAAAAAACTGCATGGATTTAGTCATAAGATTATCTCATGTATAACTGCGTCACAACGCCATTTGATCTGAGATCATCTTGGATTCCTACATGATGAGTCATTGATCTTTGACCTAGTCAAAAGTCACCTTTGACCAGGTGATGATAAAGGCTTGGATCGGGATCAATGGTTTTCATGCAGAGGAATGTGAACGGTTAAGATGGAATTTGTCCCTCACATTTGTAGAAAGATAATATTGGGCCCCTCCATGAGTGAGTCTGAGAAACGTATGGTCATACTACGATGGAAAAGAGTTTCCATTTCTATTAGACTACCAAGAATAAAAAAAGTAACGGTCAAGAATAGGAAGTTGATAAAATATGTATAAAAAAAAGTACAAGGGCTATGGCTCAGTTGGGTAGAGCACCTTGTTTACACATGCGCCAATGTTTTTTTCATAGGAGTCCATCATATAATCAAAAGAGTTGATCTTATTGAGAAATTGATGTCTTACTCCATGACTTTTTAGAGAACAATAGCCTGACAAAGGGTTCAGTACAATTCCAGTGTTAATTTAGATGGCAAATAGAACCCATCATTGATTTGAGATTTTGAGATATTGATAAGGTGAATGCTACCTAGTCTATTCAATGCTAGGCATAATGAGTATAGGGCAAAAAAAAAAAAAATCTTTTCGTCCTATCTTATGAACTTTAAGGTGTATGAAGTTTCATATTTGATTCTTTATTAATTCAAGAAGGTCGATAGAGACTCCATTTAACTTAAGTTGATCCAGGCTAGAAGCAGACCTATGTCAGGATAACCCTTCTTTGAAACACTTTGGTAGTGCTCTTAGATTGGAATAAAAACAAAATCATAGCACATTGGCATTATCCATGCCTCATCCTTAACCAAATTATTGCGTGACAAAAGGGACGTGACATAGTTGTATGATAGGTTGTGTCATATCATCGATCCCCATATGAATTGGGTAGTCGCAATGTTTTATTAGAGGCCGCTTGTGACTTCTGGGCTGGTACAGTATCGGCCTGCTGCCAATCTCATGTGAGCCTGAGGATTGCACACAAGAATAGCCCAACACAAGCAAAAGTGTCCAGATTCATTGAATCTTAGATATGTCTAAGATTTAATGAATACTATATTTAATCTAGGATGAATATATATATATATATATATATATATATATATATATAACATTTGAAAATAATATAATAATATTATTTAATAGAGATTATAATATTATTATATAATATTTATTTTGTATTTAATTTATTTGATAAATTAAATATCTAAAACAAATAGAGATATTGTATTTCAGATTTAATTTTCAAATAAAGATATCATATATCTGATTTATTTTAAATTGAGATATAATATCTCAGATTTAATTAAATAGATAGATATCATTTCTCAGATTTAATTTATAGAGATAAATTAAATTAGAAGGGTTTTGATTCGGATTAAATAAATAAATTAGATTAGATCTATTAGATAGATTTAATTAATATATTATTTTAATCCAAATTCAAATTTCAAAATTAATAAGGATTAATTTTGAATATAATATGTCTAGCGGGTTTTGAAAAAACCTAAGGGACATTTTGTCAGACGTATTAGAGAAACCACAAGAAACCCTAGAGAAAAGAAGAGAGACGCGAGAAAACTGAAGGCGCTAGCACGCTGTAAATTAATGTGACTTAGTTAACAAGTAGATGACTTATTACCTAAAATGGTGTAAATTAATGTGACTTAGTTAATCCGTAGAGGACTTATTACCTAAATCTCTTTCTTAGAGTATAAGCAGAAAATTCCTACGGCAATTAAAACTAGGAATATTTGGCCCACCAAGGCTATCTAAAATAAATGGGTAATTACTACTAATAATAATATCATCAATATTAATAATAATCAGGGATATTACATTCTACCCTCCTTAAAACAAGTTTCGTCCTCGAAACTTAATTTCATACCTTCTTCGAATAAATATGGATATTTACTAAAATGAAATTCACAAGTCAATAATAATTACATAACAAGTCACAAAAATAATTTTAAATATACAATTATCAGAATTTCAAAGAAATAAATCATTTAATAATAATCTGGAGTATTACACTCTACCCTCCTTAAAATAAGTTTTGTCCTCAAATTTTTTTTTTCGATTTTTGTTTTTTGTTTTTCCATCAACTCTAACTATCACTCACCACACATATTATATATCAAAAATCAATTATCAGATAATGCAATATAAATTCAAACGATAAATCAATATAAATCCAAATGACAAACCAACATCTTGTATTTGAAAATAAGAATTCCATCATCCTTCATCATTCAAAATAATTCACAAAATAAATTCTAATTACCTCAATATCTCCTTCTAAATAAAATTCACAAGTCAATAATAATCATATAACGAGACACAAAATAATTTCCAACAAACAATTATTAGAATTTCAAAGAAATAAATCATTTTTAAAAGACAAGGAAATAACCCTTCACTACCCATCTCTCACGTTTATTTTTTCTACTTATTTATTTATTCTATTATAATTATTATTTGTTATCATTTTTTTTACTCTGGGATCATTGATCCCCGAGTTAGTATCTAAAGCGAAGCTAAGGAGAACCTTAGGCTCTGATACCATTTTGTAACACCCCCGAATTTCTAACAAATATAATGACATAAAATTTGCTATAATTTTTATGAATAAATACTGGAATTCAAAATAACTAAATCTGGGAAGTGTTACCGCCGCACTTGTACTGGGACAAGTGCAAGGCTACTTTATTACAATAACGAAAATCAAAACTCGAGCAAAAATGTTTTTTTTTTCAAAGCATAAATTAAAAAATTAAATAGCTAGAAAGTCGAATGCTCCTCCTCCCTTCTCACTGTTAGTCCCAACAACCCCAACTTTGAAACCTGTTTCACTGAAATTCTGCTCCCCCGAAGGATCGTCGCAGCCCAGAACACAAACATCAGCAAAAGCTGGTAATCCTAATAAACAAAGATAATATAAAATAATAATAATAATAGTAATAACAATAATAATAGTAATAATAATAATAGTATTCATCAACATAATAAATATAAATATCCATATCAATATTCACAGGATGAAAGAAAATATCATATATATAATTCAAGGCATCAATTTTAATACTATCATATCTATATGTTCTCATCGAAAGATATTCATCATTATTTTAATTTAATTTAATTTGGACCCAGAAACCTGCTAGTCCAATTAGTTTAGTGGGAAGAGAACTATGGTAAACCCGGAAACCTGCCAGTTTACCCTGTGACCCGGAAACCTGCCAGTCACAAATAATCAGTTTGGCCATATCACAATAAATCAATTCGTCCTAATGTGCACACCTCTCCCCAAAGTTGCTACTAATGTCCCGGAAACCTGCCAGACACCACTTTGGGAAGAACGGATATAATCAAGTTCACATCATATAATATATCGAGGCATAAAGCCTAAGAGTTGTGTTCATCACTTTGGGGGTACCATCCCAAAGCTATCCTCCCACGATTTAAAGTATTTTAAATACAGTCACATAATAAATAGATTTCTCAATAATATATGTATACATATGAAAACATTTATAAATTTCAATCACATCAAATAGATTTCTCAAATTTACGAAAACCAAACCAAGTATATATACTGCTATTTGTTAATTATGAAAACCCAAGGTAAAATCATTTAAAAAGAGAATTGTTCTAAGGATTAGGATTACATATAATATATTTTATATATAACAATTCTATCAAAATTTATATAAAAGTATAAAAATAACCTAAGATTCATGGGGATTAGGATTAGCAAAATATGATGTAGAGAAGAAGAAGAAGAAGAAGCATATGATATAAAATTACGCTGAGACTTATGGAATTATGATTAGTAAAATAGGATGTAGAGTAGAAGAAGAAGAAGCATAGGATATAAAATTACGCTAAGACTTATGGAATTATGATTAGTAAAATAGGATGTAGAGAAGAAGAAGAAGAAGAAGAAGAAGAAACACGAGATTCAAGGTTGTTCTGGGGATTAGGATTACCTATCAAAATATAAAATTACACTAAGACTCATGAGATTAAGATTACCTGGTCTCCGTTTTGCTAGCTTTTAGAAGAATAGAGAAAGAATAGAGGAATTAGAAGAATAGAGAAAGAATAGAGAAAATAGTAGAAGAGAATATGAGAAGAGAAGGAGAGTATTCAGGGTTAGGCTAGGCTCATATTTATAACAAAAATTTAGGGTTTAGTTTCGGCTCTTTTACCATTGCCAACTCATTAATGGGGTACATAAAATTAAAAAAAAAATCAATCAACAATGATACAAATTTAATATCATTAATAAGGTATATTAAATTAAAAACCAATCAGCCATTATGTGAATTTAATATCATCAATAGGGCATATTAAAATAGAAAAAAATCAACCAATCATGGTTCACATTACGTTCGGTCAATCAATCATGGTGTAAATTAATGTGACTTAGTTGACAAGTAGAGGACTTATTACCTAAAATGGTGTAAATTAATGTGACTTAGTTAATAAGTAGAGGACTTATTACCTAAATCTCTTTCTTAGAGTATAAGCAGAAAATTCCTACGGCAATTAAGACTAGGAATATTTGGCCCACCAAGGCTATCTAAAATAAATTGGTAATTACTACTAATAATAAATCATCAATATTAATAATAATCAGGGATATTACACGCTGCCATTGGTATCGGAGGCTATTCTTGTGGATACCGGTAGAGGGAGAAGATTCGTAGAGTAGACTCCTATTAATCGAGTAGGTAGTCCATGAGATCAAATTGAAAGAGACGCTTATCAATTCGCATAGGTACGGTTTCTTTTCTAACTTGATTTAAACGCCGTTGATGGATCCTTCGTAAGTTTTTTAATTCCGCTGCGTGTACGGATTCCAACAGACGTGGTTGTTCTGGTCCGAAGCTCCAAGCCTCCTCATCGATGTATCAATATTCCGTATTCAGAGAAAGCAAAGACAACCCACCTATGAGGTCTTAGAAATAAGGTTGAAAGCAAGATTTGTCTGGCCTTTCCACTGGAGGGGACGAGGGAGCACGACAGTGATAATGTCCTGAGTCCGGCCGGTCATGGTGGGAGCTAAAATCATAGGATTAGCACCAAAAGGGATAGGCAAATTCGAAATGACGGGCTCCGTTACGGGATATGTCTAATCGACAGGGGATGCAGAAGGGTATTTTAGACTTTTGATAATATATAATAATAAAAATTATTAATGAATTCCATTAAGATACCCAGACATATTTTTTAGGGTTTAGGAGTAAAAATACACATGTGCTTTATCCTCGGGAGTGCCCAGTACCATATATTAAATATGGCTTTTTTTGTTGTAAATGGTCATATTTTAAATTTTGTGGTAAATACAATACTTTTTGTTGTAAATCTAGCATTTTTCTGTTGTAAATGACTTTTCTATGCTCAAAATCCAGATGTTTAAATGTTGTTGTAAATATAGCATCTTCTGTTGTAAATATGGCCAGATTTTAAATTTTGTTGTAAATACAGTACTTCCTGTTGTAAATATAATCTTTTTCTGTTGTAAATGACTTTTCTATGCTTAAAATCCAGATGTTTAAATGTTGTTGTAAATATGACATTTTCTGTTATAAATATGGCCAGATTTTAAATTTTGTTGTAAATATAGTACTTCCTGTTGTAAATATAGTTTTTTTTTTGTAAATGACCTTTTTATGTTTAAAATCCAAGTGTTTAAATGTTGTTGTAAATATGACATTTTCTGTTGTAAATGTACCGTTAAATTAGATTTTAACGGTGGTGTGATTTTTACTTCTAAAATGTAACCACATGATTATTTTTACTTCTGTAAAGAGCATATAATACTGGGCGCTTCCGAAGGTAAAACATATGTATATTTTTGCTCCTTTATCCTACTTTTTAAACTCACTTCCATCTCTATTTTTATATTCATTTCAACTTGCATCTCCTCCGAAACCATTTCCGTCACACCAGACGGGCTCTTACATTTTGAGGAATTATTTTCGTCTAAAATTACAATCCACGACTTCACAAAATTATACAGTTGGTTGAGCAAAGTACAAATTAGATTGCTTTGCAAGTTAGTTGAGCAATGTATAAATAGCAGTGGTAGTGAATACTCTACACAAGAAATAATGAAAATGAACTCTGATAAAGAGGTTTGTTGAAGATGCTGCCATAATCCTATGATGTAAATTTGGTGCAGATAGTTCATTTGCTTATGTGGGATAATTTGTGTTGAGTATGATAAGCTCAGGTTCTCTTTATGGATATTCATTACTTACATGGTAGAAGAACTAAAACCTTAAGGCCACGAGTTGGATAAATGATAGAGTTATCTTTAATCTAGTTTTTTGTTGATATGTTAAATAATAGGCTGGTTGTCATTTAGTTGGTGTTGGGCAGGATATTAAAACTGTTATGAATTAGAAGGCTATTTTGTTTTTGGATGCTGTTGGAGATTGACATTAATGTGACCTTTACAGGACATTCATGCCCTACAGATATCGCTTGCTCAAATCTTCAACGTTACATGCACACTGCCTTGAAGAAAACGGTAAAGGTGAGCTCCTTGTGCCAAAGGGAAAAGAAAAGAACAAAAAAGAAGCTTGAATTTTCCTTTTCAGTTTTCATGGAAAAACTATTGAGCTTGATCGAAGAACTTGAACTTGATCATTTGTTAAGCCACCCCATGAATATCTTTTCTCCATGATTGGAAGTTTTAAACTGAAAAAACTATTTCCTTTTCAGTTCTTCCATGATCGAAAGTTTTAAATTGAGTAAGAAAGTTAATTTCGTTACTGAAATTGCCTGCATCATTATTAATACCATAGTAGTAACCTGAAAACGGAAAGAGAATAAAAAATCATAAAATGTAAAATCATAACATAATAAAATCGTAAAAACATAAAAACGTTTGGAAAATTAGTAAAATCGTTTTAATAAAAAAAATCGTAAAAACGTAAAAGATAAATCCAGTTTTTAACTACCATGGTTAATAATGTTCATATTCCAGTGCCATAATTATTCAATCATACGAATAGGTTGATTTAGCCCTCTACTTGGATGCTCTAAAGACATAGTCTCTCGGTCACTACTTTCTTTGTGAAGCATTTATTTTGTCCCCGAACTTCATGAAGCATCTCTTCCATACAGATTGTAGAGTAAAATAGACCAATTTATAATTTTGGATGTCTTTGACAAACTAATGTAAATGATATTCGTACATCATTAATTAGAAAGCAAAATTCTGAGCAGCTTGATTGAATTCCAATTCTGATGCATGCTTCTTACCATCAAAATTATTATGCCATATTTTCCAGCATATTTTCCTGTTCACTTTGAAATAAATTATGTGGGAAGATTTTAACTGCTCTCTGCACATAAATAACAAACTATCTGTGATGAAGGTTGAACTATATATATATGATGAATCCTTGCAGGTGGATGGAAGGCTCATTCTTGCCAATCAGAAAATAAATCAGATTCAAACACAAATGTTTGTTTTGCAGAAAATATGGAACCCAAGTTCACTGTGATGGAGAACATGAATAATAATATTAAGCAGGTCAGCAATGAATAGAAGATCCTTCAAAGAGTATATATTTTTTGTGAGACTATGTCCTTCACTTCATGCTAGAATCAAAACTTTGTAGATCTTTTCCAAATATGCAGTTAAAATCCATGTGTAACACCAACTCTTTAATAATATATGCACTTCACATTTTTTATGTTGATTTTGGCATATTCCTAAAGTTGAAGCAAAATGATCTTGTGAGCCTGAACAGTACAATCATTGATATCCTTTTACATTTTCTCATCATTGGCATTTGAAAGTGCTGGTTTTCCTCAGCTAAGACATACTGTATGTAGAATATCTTCTTACAAGCATTCATTTTTTCCCCTTTGATTCACTGAAGTAAAGACGTTTGGTAATGACATGTAGTGTTATTTTCTTAATCTGTTCCACAGTTAGAAAAATATGTTAGAAAACGAAATGGTGCAATTATGATTTGAATCACGTTACAAGGTAGAAAGTTGAAGCTAGGAATTATGAGAAAAATAAAGGCTGTGGCCTCGAGGTTCAAGAATACTAGTCCATGTAATGGAGGGTTTGGCTTAAGAACCTTTGAGACTCGAAGAACTCAAGCTCAGGAAGAATTCAGCTAGTCATTTGAAGGCTACAAATGAATGGTGGGATCGTAAACAAAGGCTACAATTCCAAATGTTTAGGAAAACGGTGACTGGACTCTCACGAGAGAGAGTGAGACAGAGCCAATTCTAGTTACATATGTGGGGGAGTGTTGGAGATAAATCTTGAAAGAGGTCTTACATTCAAAGTGTTCAAAAAATGAAAGGCATATAGGCTTGTGATGTTCTTAACTGATCAATTTAAGCTATTCTAGTGAAATGGACAAACCCATGCACGTTCCCATTTTGGGTATTGAATTGATGGCGGAGATGGACCAGGTTTCGCTTCTTTTAAAAAATTAACATTATTAAATATCTCTTTCTACCATAATCAATATGTGATATGTTTGAATTATCCAACAAAACGTTCTTAGAACTTGTGGTCCTCGGAGCAATGCTTTTTGGTCAGATTCTGTATACTTTGGTTATCTGTTTCTTTATTTTTTTTCCTGCAAGAAATTGTTCATTTACCCACCATATTATATTATTGATCACTTTGATAAAAGTTGCTCACAGCTCAGTCTGTTGCATTCATGTATATATATGATAATAGAATTGGCCTATTGGATTATCTTCTTCTGCTTGTGATGTGCAGGGTCCATGGACTAAAAGCATGATACAATCTCTGTCATTGTACTTCATACATCAAGCAACTCATCAAATGTTTTTAACCCGAATGTTGAAAGTTGTCCAAGCGATACTTCCTGATGTACTTCGAACACTTACTGCAACAAGCTTGCCTCTTGCTTGCATCTCTAATACCTTGAATAAGCCCAGCCCTCAAAATGTGTTCCTTGCTTCTTTTAACAATATTAAGTGGGCCTTAGCACGATTGGTATACTTGTTCGACGTCCAACTTGAGAGAAATGTTGGCACGTAAGCCTATGTTATATTCACTTCACTCAGTTACTTGATCACTTGTTTATCTACAGTTTTCATTCAATCTCAACTGCAAATGTTAGATCGATTATTCTTAATCTATAGTAAGCAGTATGTGGGAAGGCAACTCTTTTTTTCGATGGAAAGGCAGTGCTTGGGATCTATGGTTATGCATTTTTGCATTGTTGGTTATGTCAAGGCTTAAAATTACTATTGATCCTGATAGTTTGCATTGATTTTGATTTGGTCCTTCAAGTTTTATTCTTAAAAATTTAGTCACTATAGTTTGAGAAGGACTTAGGCTTAAAGTTATAGGTGGCACTAACATTATTAAATGTGCTTGTTTGGCAAGCTGACATGGAATGTGACATGGCAAAATTGTTGAGTAGGATTGTTAGTGACATAGACTGGCGGAAATTTAAGGTTAAATCCATTGTAGTCGGCATTGGCAGGAGCCAGGTGGAAAAGGAGATCGTGTGTGGTGGTCAGGAACCCATGCTGTGTCAAAGATGTCGGAAGAAGCAAGGTTGATCTCATGATATTTGGAATTCTTGAGCAATGGGTGAGAGGCAAGATTGAGGGATATATCTGCCACAGCAACATAAGAGAATTTGTCGGAAGAAAGAAGGGAGCAGAAGCAGCGATAGTGACGCCAAGAATCTATGGAGAAGGAGGGAGAATAATGGTAGGAGAGGAAGAAGAGTGAGAGAACAAGGAAGACAATGAGAATGTGGGTTCCACAGAGAGAAGAGTTCTTGGGTGCAGTAGGATTTATACTATGTTTCATACACAGAGACCAAATCCGTTTCAGAAAGCAACCTTACTAGATAAATCCAATGGAATTTATACCCCTGCAGGAATTGGTGATCCAAAGGAGAAGGGGAAGGCTATGGGTATGCTGTTGCTGGATACTTAATGGGTAAGGACTTGAAATCAGGGTGTTGAGTGAAACTGGTTGCCACCATTACCTCAATTTCCTTCTCTGTCCATGAGTTATGTTTTTGCTTTTGGCTATTTTCTTGGTGGATTTCTGCTGTTTTTTTAATCTCATGTTTAGGTCACGAATAATCCTAGTCAACAATTCTGTCAAGTCACTTTCCATGTCTGCCTGCCAAACAAGCACATTGAACGGTGTAAGTGCCACCTATACAGATTTAACACCGTTAGTCCTTCTCAAACTATAGGGACTAACTTTTTATACGGATAAATCTTGAAGACCGAAACCAAAATCAATGCAAACTATAAGGACCAATAGTGGTGTTAGCCCTTTCATCAAGTACGAGTACAACAAAATTGTGATTTGTTGCAAGAGTTCTTGGGAAAAATAAGGGCAGTTTTTCTGACACGTGTTGCTTTTATGGGATTAAGTGTATGGTTAAAGAGAAATGTTAAATTTTGTTAAGAATGATTGTTTCCTTTGCAATTCTTAATAACTTGATTTACATTACTCTATGATTTTTTCTTTGTTTTTAATTTCTTCAGAAAAGTTTTCTTGCATATTTTCAAGTGTACTGGACAACTCAACTACTTTTGACAAAAATAAATTTCCTTGGTTGTACTATAAAGCAAGAATTTGATTAGGAGGATGCATTGGGACTCTTATTTCCAAATCTTTCCTGATTGAGGGCTTGGAATGATTTATGTCCCTTTCCTTCTTACATTTAACTGTTACTCTCCCACTTGTTTTTCTTCTCTACATAAAAGAACTTTATACTTTAGGGTAATGTTGAAAATTTCAGTTTTCAAGTCCCTCCGATTCCATTGCATTGTAGGTTCTAAAGAATGGGACGTGATTTGCTATTCCGTTTTTGTTGAACTTCCGAACAAACTTCGTGGCAACTCAAACTGCACACATCTCACTCCTCTCCAAATTGCCAAATAACCCCTTAAGTCTTAAGAACAGAATTTATGATGTCGGTACTCTATCAATTTACCTCAAATGTTTTCTTGGGGTAGGGTGGCTGGGTATTTCTGATCTTATATCGCTCATTAAACTGACTTTATCTGAACAATTTTGATAAATTGTGTCAACTGGACCATACATCTAATATGCTTTCTCCCATATGTGCTCTTGAAGGATCATTGTGGCGCTCCTTGTAGCATGTGCATCATTTATTATTATTGGTGGTCTCCTGTTTCACAATTTGAGGTAATCATTGATATGCACTTTCTGAAGTGTGTTTCTTGTTCAAGATTTTCATATTTAGCGGTGTAAGTGGCATAATGTCCACATTTCCCCATCCTCTCTACCCTGTAGAAAACAAAGTGGTCGAAACAAGACATTAGAGGAGTGCTTCTGGGATGCCTGGGCGTGCCTTATTTCATCATCATCTCATATAGGAGTATGTTGGAATTCTTGTAAATTTCATACTCTTTTTTTATTTGACTCAGTTGCCCCCTGTGCTGTTTATATGCATTGACTATTACTGAAGAACATATTTTCCTGCTGGAATGCAGCAACCAACACGTATTGAGCGTGCTCTTGGATTTATTCTTGCCATATGGGGTATATTGTTTTACACTCGCCTTCTAAGCACAATGACTGAAGAATTTAGGGTAAGGTCCAAAGCAGTAAGAATTCAATAAGGATTATGTTCCGTACACGTCTTTAATTATCACTTCTTAGAGCAGAATAATATGCAAAGACTAAGAGCGGGGGTCCAAGTGCAAGTTTTGGAGAGTGATCATATCATCATTTGTGGTATGAATAGTCATCTGCCTTTCATATTAAAGCAGCTAAACAGTTATCATGGAACTGCAGTCCACTTAGGCACTGCTACAGCTAGGTAAGCAGTTCACATAAGGTTGCTGCTCTAACTGGTGTTTGAATTGCTGGCTTTGTAATATTCTGTTTGACTCCTATTCAGGAAGCAGAGAATCCTTCTTATGTCTGATCTTCCAAGAAAACAGATTGATAAAATAGCTGAACCAATGTTGAAAGGTTTAAAGCACATCGACATCCTTACAAAGAGGTATTAACGATTGGCTTTCTTCCTATATCATGTAGTTTAATGAGGGAACATTCATGACAACATCCCTTTCCTTTTAATGAGGTAAAAAATTTATGTCATGTGTTAGTGGGCCTAACATTTAGGGAGTTACTATTAGCTTTTTCTCTATAAATATTGAGGATCAATGCATGCAAATGTTGCGTGGAAATATATGAAAATTTATAGAGAAATTTACCTCCTTTATTGATTATGAAGTTAGGTGCTGATTTCATAATTTAATAAAGATTTATCTTCATAATGTTCCTGACCGATTTGGTTTTTGTCACCTTAGTACGGATTACCTCATTAATTATTGTATGTATGAATTACTTTTACCTCCAATCTAATGTTCTGTAAACAATTATTTTCTTGAACTTCTCATTAGTGTACATATGTATTAAATAGGTTAAAATTGGATAGTTATAAAATTTTAAGATAAAATTAATGAGGTTTAAGGTTTTTTAAGTTTTGGCAAGACATGTTCAAAATGCCTTGTAGATAGGACCAGATGAGCATATTTTGCATTTTTTAAGAGTCACTGATTATTCCTTCGGTTAGTTGTTTTTATGCACTACATGAAAAGTCCTGATAACAAAAGTGAACCATGATTTTCAATTCAAGGTTTACTCTGGCTCATACCTAAATTTTATCGCTGCAGTGGCAGCCTTACTTTGACGGAATCATATGAAAGAGCAGCAGCCAACAAGGCTCGTGCAATTATTATACTGCCAACAAAAGCGGATAGGTAATATCTGATCTGCTCAAAATGCAATTTGATAAGTTGGTTGCAGGGCAATTTCAATTGAATTTACCTGGCCTTCTTTTATAAACCTATCCTAGAGTGTTAAGGAGGTATGATAGTTTTTCGTGAAGATGCATTGAAAGCATCAACGATTTTAATTATAGTTACTAATTATTTTTGGCACAGTGGTCAGGATTTTAACTTATTAATTAATATCTAATATCTATTATCGGTGTTAGGGAGGTTTTGATTAGAGTAATGATGAGAAACATCAGCTCAATATAGTTTGCCTATTTGTTTGAACATGTAATAAAAACAAATAAAATACCCGTGGACTAAAACTGACCAAAACTTGACAACACGTCCCACATAGAACAGGCAAGCACAAATGTCAGATTGAGATGCTCATGCTACGATCAAATGACTCAAAAACAGCAGAAAAAACCTCTACTGAACTACACCTCGCCCTCCTTGCTTCCACAAAACATTTAGTCAGATTATAGAAACAAATGTCCAAGATGACTGGTCAAAGTTATTGATAGGAATAGAAGAAAAGTAGTATAGAAGAGAGATTCTAGAGTCAGTATCTAACTCCAGCCAACAAGACAATTCTGGAATAACATATATATATTCATAATCCTTCTTTACAACAGAATACCTATATATAACATTTCCTAAATAACTATTTCTCACAACTACTGTACAACAGATAATAGAAAGTAACTTCCCTAATTATACAGATAAGATTGGATAACCTCTCTACAAATAAGACTGAATAACTTCTCCTAACTTGCTAACTTCCCTGTAATAACTAACCCTGTGTCTTTCTTCTGGTCCTTCTGGAATAAACCAAGAGAGGAAGTGTACTTCTATCAATACCCTCCCCTAGGAAATTAGCCTTGTCCTCAAGGCTGAAAAGTGGAAACTGGTCTGTAATGTCATCATATGGTTCGCAACTGGATTCTTCTTGCGGTCTGTCCTTCCACTGAATTAATAATTCAATGTTTGGCTCCCCTTTTGCTGTAGTAATGCGAGAGCTTAGCACCTTCTTTGGTTGGAGGGAGAATTCCCAATGTTCATTGACAGGAGGTGGGGATACTGAAACCTGATCCCATCCATGAGCTTGTTTGAGCAAGGAAACATGGAATATGGGATGCACCCTTGATCCAGGGGGTAGTTGGAGTTCATACGCCACTGCTCCAATGCGACGAAGGATGGAATAAGGCCCAAAGTTGCGTGCTAACAACTTTGTAAATTTATGAGTAGAAAGAGAAGTCTGGCGGTATGGTTGTACCTTCAAAAATACTAAATCTCCAACTTGAAATTCCAATTGTCTTCGATGAGATTCAGCCTGATTTTTCATTTGTCTTTGTGCTACGAACAGATTTGATTTGGTCATTTCTAAAATAGCATCCCGATCTTGGAAAAAATCATCTAACTCAGCAATAGGGGTAGTACCTTGCACATAAGGTACTAGGATATAAGAATCCTTTCCATAAACAATTTTGAATGGTGTATACCCAGTTGATGTGTGAAACCTGGTATTATAGGAAAATTCAGCCCAATGCAAATAACAATACCAGTGTTTTTGATGGTCATGACAAAAACAACGAAGATAAGTTTCCAGACTTCGATTTACTACTTCAGTTTGACCATCAGTTTGTGGGTGGTAAGAAGTACTCATCTTAAGTTTGGTACCTGAAATTTTGAACAAGGTTTGCCAGAAAGAGCTTAGAAAAATAGAGTCCTGATCAGAAAGAAGGGATTTTGGTACCCCATGTAAGTGAATGATTTCTTTACAGAAGATGGCAACAAATGATTTTGCAGTAAAAGGATAGGTTAGGCCAATAAAATGGGCATATTTGCTGAAACGATCCACAACAACTAGAATGACATCAATGCCATTAGATTTTGGTAAACCGGTGATGAAGTCAAGCGATAGATCCTCCTAAATATGTTGAGGAATGGGTACCGACTGCAATAGACCAGCAGAAGACTAGGGCACATACTTGTTGCGCTGACAAACCATACAGTGTTGAATGAAGTGTTTCACTTCTTCCTTCATTTCCTTCCAAAAATAGTATTGCTATAGCCTTTTTAAAGTCTTTAGAACACCGCCATGTCCACCCATAAGAGAAGTATGTGATTCAAATATAAGCAAATTAGTAAGCAGGGATTTTGCTGGTAAGACCAATCTATGTTTATAATATAACTTCCCAGACACTAGGGAATAATTAGGAACCGAATGGGGATCTGCTTGAAGTAACTGAAGTATTTGATTGGTGAAAGGGTCTTGTTGTTGCTTGAAGATCAGTTGCATGAGGGACAGGAAGGTTGAAAAATTCACTTGAATCAGGTTTTGTGTGGATTACAGGGAACTTAACTGGCTGACTGTACCAGATAAGTATCCCATACCCGCAAATTGACGAGTTAATCAATGAATTATATGGTGCCAAATTCTTCTCTAAGATTAACCTTTGTTCTGGCTACCATCAGATAAGAGTATTGCCTTCTGATATCCATAAGACTGCTTTCCGTACACATTCGGGTTACTACGAATTTATTGTGATGCCCTTTGGACTTAGAAACGCCTCTGCAACTTTCCAAGCTGCTATGAATGATCTGTTTCGTCCATTCTTAAGAAAATTCATCCTAGCATTCTTTGATGATATTTTGGTGTATAGTAGGACTTTCGAAGATCATATTTTGGTGTTGTGGATCACAGATAACCATGGTTAACACCCATACTTCTTCTTTTGAAAATAACTCACCACTGCGTCCAAATCAGAATCTCAAATTTCCATCAAAACCTGATCCTCAGAATGATCCTGCTGTTATCATGGTCCAACAGCCCTCACAAATGCAGCCAGAGTCCAACCAGCAGCAACTAGTAGCCATACTCGCGCAATTGAACATGATGAACTCAGAGATTAATACACTGAAGAAAGCAAAGGCTCCATAATGATTCCTGGAGAAACAAGTCATCAATATAGGGATCCTTTCGATGAACAAGATGAGGTCGATATGGACAATCTTGCATCGAATAGAAATTCAAACAAAAGACTGTATTCAAAAGTCGAATTTCCAAAATATGAGGGAGGAGATCCAAGAGGATGGATCTTAAAATCTGAGAAGTATTTCATATATTACCAGACACCTGAGGATTTGAAGGTGGACGTTGTAGCAATAAACCTTGAAGGAGACGCACTAGATACTTTTACGTGGGTCTCATCTGGGCGAATAATTAGACATTGGGAAGAACTAGTGCAAGTCTTTCAAGAACAATTTGGTCCTGCAGAGTTCCAAAATCCCGATGTACATCTCAGTGGCATTAGACAGATAGGTACGGTAGGAGAATACAAGCAAGAATTTGTTCGCTGTCAGTCGCGTGTTCAGGGATGGCCGGAGCATTGCCTTCTAGGAGTATTTATCAATGGCCTTAAGGAGGAGTTGCAATCTGACGTGAAAATACATAAAGCACGCAATCTATAAAGCGGTGAGTCTTGCGTTGGAATTTGAAGCAAAGACTCAATCTCAGGGAAACCTGCGTTCCAGTTAGTGTTTTAATAATCCACGTGGCAGCGAGCAAAATGACCGAGATTACCAAACCTAATATCGTAATCCACCCGGTTACTATAATGCCGCAATTTCAGGATCTCATGCAACCGCTAATGCTGTCGGTTCTACAAATCAGGAAACGAATCCAAATTCCAATTCAATGAATTCGACTATTGCGGCGTCTTCAACATACCAACGAAATTTAAATTCTCACAATTTAAATTTCCAAAACTACCCATTGGCCAACTCATAGAATTTCACGTCACAACCATATACACCCAGACTTTCGGAAACCGAGAAGCAACACCGCCAGGATAAGGGTCTTTGTTTCCGTTGTGGAGAAAAATTTACACCTAGACATCGTTGCAGATCATCGACTTTACAAATAATGGAGATTACCGACGATACAGCGAAGATGCCTTAATTCTCGGAATCTGAGCAGCTGGCCAACGCGAATTTGGCTGAGATTTCCTTATTCTCGCCTTGAGGACAAGGCTGAATTTCAAGGGGAGGGTATTGTTAGGGTTCCATGTGTCCTCTTTTGCAGAAAGACACATGTTAGGAGAAGTTTTCTGTTTTAAGGAAGAGTAGTTATTTTCTGTTAATTTATTACCCCTATTTGTTGTATAGGAAGTTATGGTTTCTTATCTATTGTATAGTTATTCTATCTTATCTATTTAGGGAAGTTATGATAGGAAGTTATAGTTAGGACTCTATAAATATATTGTATTCTCTTTCTATAAGATGATGAATGAAGATATGATATTTCAGAATTGTGTTGTGTTGGCTAGAGTTAGATTTTAACTCTAGATTTCTCTTTTTTCTACTTCTCTCTTACTTTCTTTGAGTTCTATAAATAAGGTATTCTTTGAGTTCTATCAGTTATTCTTTGAAATTGCCAAACAAGTTATCCCATTTCTAGTTGCCACAATTTTTTATACCCTTTATTTTTCCTATCACCGTTAGATGTGGGACTTGAATTCTCCTATGGTCCTATTTAAATACAAGTGGACTAGGGCATATTTTGTTTAGTCTATTTATCATTTCTGTCCAATTATAACTATCTGGTCTTGTGTTTTTAAAGTCTTAGGGCCTTCAAGACTTTCAATTTTCTTCATTTCATGGGCTTTTAATCCTTAAACCTTAGAGGCCTCTGATCCTATAATTTTTTTGTGTCCCTGATCTTGTTGCTGTTAGGCTTTTCTTTAGTTCTCTTTTTCCCTCTTGCTCTGATATCATGACTGTAGAACTAGAGAGAAAGAGAGAGAAATATAATCTGAAAAGTGTATCAATTCATGTATGTATAATGAGGTATTTATACACAAGAGGGGGAACAAAAGGGTTAATGAGAGTTAATGACTAATTATGTAGATTGATTCCCTAATCTCTATGAGTCCTATAATCCCTAATTATGTGCGATCCTATATTAATGATGATATATTTCCTAATACTCCCCCTCAAGTTGGAGCATTGATGTTAATCAAGCCCAATTTGTTACAAAGATAGTCAACCCGAGTCCCATTTAAAGCCTTAGTTAGAAGGTCACCCAATTGGTCACTTGACCGCACATGCCCGGTTGAAATAAAGTTCTCCTTGATCTTATGGCGTACAAAGTGACAGTCAATCTCAATGTGTTTTGTACGTTCATGAAACGCAGAGTTGGAGGCTATGTGTAGAGCAGCTTTACTATCATACCACAACTTCGCAGGTAATGATGTGGCAAGACCAACCTTCTTCATTAACTGGTGAATCCACACAATTTCTTGTACTGACTGGGACATGGCTCTATACTCAGCTTCTGCACTCGACTTAGAAACCACATCTTGCTTCTTACTCCTCCATGATACTAAATTTGCACCCATAAACACAATATCCTGTGGTGGATCTTCTCGTAGCCTTTGACCCCGCATGATGTGCATCACAAAAACATTCAATCTTGTTGTGGCTATGATTTGTATAGAGTACACCACGACCAGGTGAGCCCTTCAAATAATGTAAGACATACTCTAATGCTTCCCACTGAGTAACGGTTGGTGCAGTCATGAATTGACTAAGCATACTAACTAGAAAGGTCACATCGGGACGAGTTACTGTGAGATAGTTCAATTTCCCAATTAATCTACGGTATCTCTCAGGGTAGACAAACAGCTTGATCTTCTCCGGATCAACCTTCTTTCTCACATCCTCAGGTAGCTCATCAAACGGTATGCGGTCATCCATGTCCAAGAAGGGATTAGGAATCATGGGAAAGCTACTTGTTGCCGCTTCGAGTTTCCCGATCTCTTTTAACAGATCAAGAACATATTTCCTCTGTGTCAAAAGGCTGCCTTTCTTACTTCTCATAACCTCTATCCCAAGAAAGTACTTTAACGGACCCAAATCCTTTGTTTGAAAATGAGAATTAAGAAAGCAATGAGATTCCTGAAGCATTGCTACTCGTAATAACGATATCATCAACATATACCACTAACAAAATCATGCCAGCATCTGTATGCTGATAAAACACAGAATAGTCATACTTACTCTGAATCAGACCAAACTTCTTAACCACAGAGCTAAACCTGTCAAACCAAGCACGAGGGCTATGCTTCAAGCCATATAAAGACTTCTGAAGATGTCATACCTTCCCATGCTCCCCCTGAGCACAAAACCAGGTGGTTGCTCCATGTACACTTCCTCAAGAAGATCACCATTCAAGAACGCATTCTTAACATCCAATTGATGAAGATCCCAACCATAATTGGCTGCCATAGAAATGAATAGGCAAACAGAGGAGAGTTTTGTCACAGGAGAGAAGGTTTCCGAATAGTCAACACCATAAGTCTAAGCATAACCCTTGGCAACCAGTCGAGCTTTCAAACATTCCAAGGTGCCATCAGCTTTCGTTTTGATTGTGAACACCCACTTACCCCAATAGCCTTCTTGCCAAGAGGCAAATCAACAAGATTCCAGGTACCAGCCTTATTAAGGGCCACCATTTCGTTTTCCATCGCAGTACGCCAACCAGGATGAGTCAAGGCTTGTTGGAGACTAGTGGGAATTGTGAGAGAGTCTAAGGATGCTATGAAGGAACAAGATGGAGGAGACAAATGATTATAGGAAACAAAGGAAGAGATAGGATAGGTGCAAGTACGCTTACCTTTACGTAAGGCAATAGGCAAGTCATCAGGAGGATCGGATACTATATCCGGTTCAGAGGTAGAGGCGGAAGGATTAGGAATATCAAGAATATCAAGAATTGGTGCTGGTTCGGAAGTAGGAGCGAAGGAACTGATGCTGGATCAGACATCGAAGCAGTCATCGGTGGGTCATGAACCTGGTCGACAATATTTGTAACACCCCCAATTTCTAACAGTTATAATAACAAAAAAATTTAAATAATTTTTATAAATAAACTAATGAATTTCGAAATAACAATCTTGGGGAGTGTTACCGTCGCACTTGTACTAGGACAAGCACAAGGCTACTTATTACATTAATATAAATTAAAACTTAAATAAAGATGTCTTATCTAAAGCATAAAATAAAAAAGAAACTAGCTAGAGCTTTTTATTATTCTTCCTCACTTCTCACTGCTAGCCCCAGCGGCCCCAACTTTGAAACCTGTTTCACTAAAAATCTGCTCCCCCGAAGGATCGTCGCAATCCATGAACACACACATACATCAGCAAAAGCTGGTAATCCTAATAAACAAAGATAATACAAAATAATAATAATAATAATAACAAATAAACAAATAAATAATTAAATTAATTACATAATGATAGGGAAAATACCATATATATATTTATAATCCACAATATCAATTTCTTATACTCATCATAACTAAATATTATCATTGACTCAAATATTATTATTCATCGTCTTTTAAAATTTCTTTAGACCCGAGAAACCTTGCCAGTCTATTTAGTTTAGTGGGAAGAGAACCATGGTAAACCCGGGAAACCCTGCCAGTTTACCCTATGACCCGGGAAACCCTGCCAGTCACAATCAATCAAATTTGGCCATCAAGTATTTCTTCCTAGTGTGCACACCTCTTCCCAAAGTTGCTACTAGTGTCCCGGGAAACCCTGCCAGACACCACTTTGGGAAGAACGGATATCATCATTTTCTCATCACATAATATTTCGAGGCATAAAGCCTAAGGGTTGTGTTCATCACTTTGGGGGTATCATCCCAAAGCTATCCTCCCACTGTTAAAATGTTTTAAAACACACATATAATAGACTCTTAAATTATTTTTATTATTCACTTATCCTTTATATATTCTTATATTATTTTAATTAGATATAGATATAAAGGTGTTTTGATCTGTAATATGTTGGTGTCTTATCTTATTGTGTAGGAGATATAAAAAGAATAAATAATAAAAGAAAAAAAAATATAACATGGTCAACTATCTGTAGGAGTTATTAATTATAGTATTGTAAGGAGTATAGTATATTGCAAATTTACTGTAAGGGTATAGTATATATATACACATGAAGAGAAGGCACGCACAGGATCATGTACAGGACATATATATTCATGAAAGGAAGGCACGCACGCGGACCGAGGAGTTGTTAGAATGCAATATATAAAAAAAAACGTACAAGGATCTATATTCATGAAAAAAACGCACGAAGGTCGAGGAAAAAGAAAAAAAAACATATCATTCAAAGAAAAACGCACCTACAGGAAGCAATTCGATTAACACATATATCTTGGCAATTACGCACGGAGGTCGAGGCGAGAAAAGAAGAAAAATCATTCAAAGGAAAAAAAACGCACCATATATTATATAATTAATCAAACAACCATTAATTTATATGACCTAGGGATTAGATTACCTATCAAGATTTAAAATTAACCTAAACTCATGGGAATTAGGATTACCTGGTCTCCGTGTTTGATAACCTCCTAGAAGAACGAGAGTATAGGGCAGAGAAAAGTATCAGGTGTTTTTCTCTAGGTTTAAGCGGTCAGACCTAAATTTATAACTAAAATCTAGGGTTTTAGCTATGGGCTGGACCTTTTAATTATTCATAATAAATGAATTAAAACAAATTGTAGAGTTTTAATTATTAGATATATTTTGAATCCGATGATGAATTCAAAAAAAAAAATTAAAATTATAATAATATAACTAACTCCTAGAATCTTGGATCTAATCTTAACAAATCTAATAATACTATTTACAAAATAATATGATTACCACAGAAACAATATAATACTATTAATTTAATTTTTTTTCTATATTATTATTTTAATCTACTGTTATTATTATTATTATTATTATTATTTTCTATTATTAATCATTATTATTCTGTTAGTATTATTTTAATATATCATTATCATTACTATGTCTATTATTATTATTATTATTAAAAATCCGGGGTATTACATTCTACCCTCCTTAAAACAAGTTTCGTCCTCGAAACTAAAATAAAATTCAATAATAAAATCTCGGGTATTACATTATTACTCGCCCTAGGGCGTTTCCGATAAACATGATAGATAGGTGGTTTAGTAGGTGCCGAGTCAGATGCTTGCACTGGTGGAAACTTGGGATCATCAAGACTGTCAGAAGTGTCATTGGTAGAGACAGGGGATGGGGGTGGAGTAGAGACCGGAAAGAACGAAGTCGACTCATAGAATGTGACATCAGTAGATACAAGATAACGTCGAAGAGTGGGAGAATAGCACCGATAACCCTTCTGAACCCTAGAATATCCAAGGAAGACACACCTAAGAAACTTGGGATCAAGTTTGGTAACAGTGGGACGAACATCGCGATCAAAACAGACACAACCAAAGATTTTAGGGTCAACAGGAAACAGGGGTTTGGAAGGAAACAAGGTAGTGTATGGAGTGGTACCATTGAGGACAAGAGGGGACATACGATTAATAAGGAAGCACGCAGTAGACACGGCGTCAGCCCAAAAAGGTTTAGGAACATTCATTTGAAACATGAGAGCCCAAGCAACTTCTAATAAGTGTCGGTTCTTACGTTCTGCAACACCATTTTGAGCCGGTGTATCTGGACATGAGGACTGATGAAGCATGTCATGCTGGAGCATATAGCTTTGAAATTGGACAAAAAATTATTCTTTAGCATTGTCACTCCGTAAGGTTTTGACAGACACACCAAACTGAGTTTTGATTTCAGCACAGAAATTGCAAAAGTGAGAAAATAACTCAGAACGAGTTTTCATTAAATAAAGCCGGTGGTACGAGAGAAATCATCAATGAAAGTAACAAAGTACCTAAAACCAGGCTTAGACTCGACAGGACAAGGACCCCAAACATCAGAATGAACTAAATCAAAGAGAGATGCAGCTCGTTTATGAACTTGAGGTGCCAAGTGAACACGATGATGTTTAGCAAACTGACATGACTCACATTCTAGAGAAGACAAATTAGGAGTAGTAGGAGCGGAATGACTCTCAAGCATTGATTTGTGTCTATTCTCTTCATTGCGTAAAGTAGTATAGACTTTACGCACAGAAGGCAAGGGTACCTGACTGAGAATCCGAGCCCAAACATCATCATAAATTACATTAAGGCCAGCCAGCAACTCATATACTCTCTCCTCTTCTTTCTCTTTGAGATCTTCTTTAGCATCATCCCCGCAATAATGAGTTTTATTCCTTAGGGCGTCAAATTCTTGCCAAAGAGCTGATTTTTTGAGATAATAATCATCAAGTGGTATGTGATCTTGTTTCAGTTGCCATAACCTTTTCGTAACATCAAATATGTGAGATCTATTCCCTAGAGCACTATATGTCTCACAGAGAGCCTCCCAAATTTCACGGGGATGATGGAAGGTACATAAAACTCTTCTTAATTGAGGAAGACAACCAATGCATTCTCGGACTTCCATTTTTGAAACTCCTTGGTTTCTGATGTTGAGGGCCTTTTTGCTTCACCAGTTATATATTCAAGTTTATTCTCGTCCATCAAGAGCAAGAGTCTTGGATTGAGACCACTCTTGATAATTGTCACTAGTAAGTTTCTCGGAGTCAAGGAGGATAGTTGAGTTCGAAGATGCATAGGGTAAGTTTGGTTTAAGGGGAGGGGAGGGGAGGAGAAAATTGTACTAAAATTGAGTCTAGTGGGGTCCACAAAGTTTTCCTCTCCATCACATTTTTTTCCCTCCCCTCCCCTCAAACCAAACTTACCCTTACCCTTAGGTGAAGTCCACCTCGTGACAAATGAGAACGGAACAGTATCGGCACCAATATTTTGAATTCAATTAATCCAAGGACGATGGACCAGACAACGATTGAAGCAACTAGTCGAAGATGACAAGCCACGGACGTGTGACAGAGTAGTTTGACGATGAGAAGCCACGAATGTGTGACGGCGATGAGACAGAGTTCTAGTCTAGTTGGACTGGTGATTAGTCGACAATGTTCGAATTAATGGGTAACGTTAGACTCGTTGACGGACGAGACTGAGCTGGAGTCGACGAGTTTGAACGCTGTCACTAGTCGAGGACTTGAGATGGTCCAGACTTTGACAAAGAGGCTACTGACACTGGGTCTGACGGAAAATCCCAGGAAGTGTCGAGATGATGACCATGGACGAGTTCAGCATGATTGAAGATGATGAGGGAGCCAGAGGGCGTTGATGCTGATTCCAGAGGGCGTTGATGCTGATTGAAAGACGGATGGGCCGAGGGTCTGTAGAGGCTATTAACAGGAAGTATCTGCAAAGACAGTGTAACACCCCCAAATTTCTAACAATTATAATAACATAAAATTGCAATAATTTATATAAATAATTATTGAAATTCAAAATAACCAAATTTGGGAAGTGTTACCGCCGCACTTGTACTGAGACAAGTGCAAGGCTACTTTATTATATTAACTTAAATCCAAACTTAAATAAAAGTATTTTATTCAAAGCGTAAAATAAAATAAGAGAAACTAGCTAGAATTGCTCATTGTTCTTCCTCACATCTCACTGCTAGCCCCAACAGCCCAACTTTGAAACCTGTTTCACTGAAAATCTGCTCCCCTAAAGGATCATCACAGCCCATAATATAAACATCAGTAAAAGCTGGTAATCCTAATAAACAGAGAAAATATACATAATGATGATGCTAATGATGATGATGATGATGATGATGATGATGATGATAATAATATCCACATGATGATAAGGAAGAAAAATACCATACACATATATATAATCTAAAATATTAATTTCAACACTCATCATATCTATATATTCTTATCGAGTCAAATATCCTTCATTATTTTTATTAATTTCATTTGGATCCGGAAACCTGCCAGTCCATTTAGTTTAGTGGGAAGAGAACCATGGTAGACCCGGAAACCTGCCAGTCTACCCTGTGACCCGGAAACCTGCCAGTAACAAATCATCAATTTGGCCATTTCACAATAAAACAATTCGTCCTAATGTGCACACCTCTTCCCAAAGTTACTACCAGTGTCCCGGAAACCTGCCAGACACCACTTTGGGAAGAACGGATATAATCAAGTTCACATCAAATAATATATCGAGGCATAAAGCCTAAGGGTTGTGTTCATCACTTTAAGAGGTACCATCCCAAAGCTATCATCCCACGATTTAAAGTATTTTAAATACACTCACATAATAAATTGATTTCTCAATAAAATATCAATATATAAATATATATATATATATATACACACAAAGTTTCATAATATTCAAAAAGAAGAATCTTAATTTATACTTATCTAAGTTAATAACTTGGGTTTGTGATAATAACTTTTTTAAAAAAATATATATGCTTGTGACAAAGAGAATACGTCACAAAAATTCTGTGAATATATATGTATATATATATATGAAAGCATTTATAAGTTTCAATCACAAAAGCCGAAGCAACCAAAGCAACCACATGAGGTATGTATATTCAATGGTAATTCATCAATCTATATATATATGTTTCAATTTCAAAAAAAAAAAACCAAAACCCTCAAAGTTGCCACGTACAGGTAGGTATATGCAATCATAAATGATTTTGCAAAAAGCTTCTTCACGAAATTCAAGAATGAAAGGGTGTATACATATAATTCAATCACCCATGCATCTACGTTCAAAGTGATATTCAAAGGTTGAATGGTTTTGAAAAAGGTTAAGTAGGATTATAAAAAATATATTTTACATATAACAATCACAAATGATATACTTAGGATCATAATTACTTATCGAGATTCATATGAAATTAACCTAAAACTCATGGGATTATGATTAGCAAAATAGGATGTAGAGAAAAAGAATAAGTTTAGGATTAGAAAAATAAGATGTAGAGAAAAAGAATAAGTTTAGGATTAGCAAAATAGGATGTAGAGACGAAGAAGAAGAAGCATGAGATGCAAGGTTGTTCTGGGGATTTGGATTACCTGGTCTCCGTTTTCGCTAACCTCTTAGAAAAATAATTGACTCAGAGTAAGAATAGAAGAAGTAGTAGAAGAGAATAGTAGAAGAGAAGATGAATATTCAGGGTTAGGCTAGGCCTCTATTTATCATTTAAAATTAGGGTTTAGCTTTGGGCTTTTTTATTATTGCCAACTCATTTATATGATATATTAAATTAAATCAATCAACCATGATGTGAATTTAATGTGATAGGGTATATTAAATTCAATCAATCAATCATGATGTGAATTTAATATAACAGGGTATATTGAATTCACTCAATCAATCATGATGTGAATTTAATATGATTTGGCTGATAAGTAATGAAATTATTACCTAAAATCTATTTCTTAATGTATAAGCTGAAAATTCCTAAGGCAATTAGGATTAGGAGTATTTAGCCCACCAAGGCTATATAAAATAAAATAAAATAAATGGTTTATTGCTATTAATAAAAATATGGGGTATTACAGACAGAGACGCTCGGCTGTTTGTCGGACTAGCCAATGGTTTGCAGAGGCTGAGAGCAGGATGGTTCTACAGAGATGCTCGTGAGGGAAACCAGGTCGAGAAATCTGATTAATTTCTTGTAGGTTCTGATACCATGTGGAATAATTTGAGAGAGAAAAATTAATCTGAATAATTTGAATTCATTAATCTTAATCTCTAAATCAAAGAGAATACATACTGGCTTTTATATAGGCAAACTTAGAGCTAACCCTAGAATTTAATCAAATCAAATCAAATAAAAATAAATCAAACGGTTAAGATATAATATCTTAAGATATAATATATATATATCTAATCCTAATTTCGAAGATATGATATAATATATCTATATCTACTATAATAATAAGATAATGACTTAATAAATAATCCTTAATAAATGCATAAAAACTCCCACATTTATGATCTGATTTGATGCTCTTGATTGTATCCCTTATTTCTTGGGCTCCTCATTAATGCCCTTATTTGTATATATTCTGTAACACTTACATTCAGAAACACAAGTAATTCATTCATATTTCACTACATTTTCTAACTGTTAAATGTAAAACATTACCCAATGAGTGGCTTTATGATGGTTACATGGGAGCTTGGGTTGTTTTAGCGAAGTAATTACTTCTATCTTTATTGTCTTTCATCAATATTCTGAAATTCACTGTAATGAAGGTTATTGATTTCAGATCCTTTATTTCTTAGGTATGAAGTTGACACAGATGCTTTTCTATCTGTTTTAGCTCTTCAACCAATTCCGAAAATGGATTCTGTCCCCACCATTGTTGAAGTACGGCACATACTTTCACCTTCAAATGAAATGAAGAATATAAAATTCAAATGCTGTGCACACAAGTAAAAGTTTGTCTAATTCAATGAATGCAGGTTTCATGTTCCAAGACTTGTGAACTCTTAAAATCTATCTCTGGAGTGAAAGTACATCCGGTAGAAAATGTTGCATCCAAATTATTTGTTCAGTGCTCTAGGCAGAAGGAGCTTACAAAGATCTACAGACACTTGCTAAATTATCGAAGTATATTGCATAGTTTCTGCGTATCATATTTGTCAGCATTCCTTCTGACATAATATTTAAACTTTTCTGAAGTGGTGTTTTTAATATGGTTTATTCTCTTCCTAAAATGAGAATAATCACCAAGAATGAAATTTTCTTCTGATAATGTGAACAATAGCTGCTAAAGTCACTCAATCGTGCCATTTCATAAAGTTTAGTCATTTTTTATGCAAATTCTCAGAATAAACTTTCCTTCTCAGTCTTTCCATTTGGCTTTAATTATTGGACAATACCTTCATCAAGTTCCTTATATCCATCACATCAAATTCTCCAATCACACATAACTGTGAGTATTATTTTTTTTCATGAGTTTGTGGGAATATTATGCATTTATTATTATCGTATTATTATATTAGATATAGATATATTATATTATATCTTATAATTAGATATAGGTATATTATATCTTATGATATTTCTTATTATATCTCAATCAGTTTGATTGATTTTGATTTGATTAGATTTTATGAGATTCTAGGATTAACTCTAGGTTTGCATATATAAAGGTTTATATGTACTCTTTCTGATTTAGAGATTAAGAATAATATTTCTCTCTCAAATTAATCCACAGAGTTTATAGTTAAATGATAATAATTGTAAATTTGGACACCTAGTCACATATGATTGGAGAACTTGATAAAATGGATATAAGGAACTTGACCTAAGTGTTGTCATTGATTTATTGCTTTTTATGGCAAGTGTAAGGTGAGGTAGATAAATATTTCCCTATTTGATGACCTGGATTTGGAAACTTGCTTTTCTTTATTGACCTTCCATACAAATTTTTTATATGTCCTTGAAATTTAACTATAACTTTTTCTTTCTTCAGAAAATGTGTTTAATCTTTGCAGCTTACCTAAGCTAGAAGGAATGACCTATAAGAAAGTAAGAAATGCATTTCAAGAGGTAACGAACGTAACTTGTTTGCTGAATCCACCATCTATCACTTACATAAATTTGTTTACATAAATCATCTCTCCATTCATATTATTTCAGGCAATTGTCTGCGGTCTTTATCGGAATGGAAGTATAAACTTCCATCCAAATGATAATGAAATCCTGCAGCAAACTGATAAAGTATGTAGCCTAGTTCATAACTAAATCTAATTTGTATTCCCTTTGGATTGAAGTTTCTGTGGCAATTTTAACTTATTACTTACAATGTAAAAAGGATACGCTCTTGACCTGTTTCTCTTTCTCCTAGGTTTTGAAATCAATTCATTTCAGAATGTTTACTAGAATACTCTCTGATGTCACTAAGCCTGCCTTATTTAGGTATTAATGATTGGATCCCTTCGTGATAATGCACACAAGAAAGAAGGAATTAATGAACAAGAAATTCAGGAACAAGATGTCCAGCATGCCACAGAGTTGTGTAAAAATAGACTGGCTAATAGTCAAAAGCATCCTAAAAGATCATGTTCCACCAAGACCAAGGTAGGACAACTACATTGGAAAATATTCTGATTAAGATTGAATGCCATTTATTTAAGATCTTTGCATTTATTACTGACCATCATGTAGACATCAGATGAAAAATTGGGACCAAAAGAGTGCATTCTTTTGCTTGGCTGGCGCCCTGAAGTTATAGAAATGATTGAAGAGTATGATAAATACCTTGGTCCTGGAAGTGTCGTGGTATGATCTTACATATATAATGAGCTGATTACCTCGATTGGTGTTTACTTCGTGTGTTGCATGATTTCTTGATTGAAAACCATATGCAATCTTCAGTGCTAGAATTGAGGCTTGAATTATAATAAATACAGTTTATTTAATACAACTTCTGTGTGAACTTATGGCTGACAGGCATTGAAGCTTTAATTCCTGATTGCCAATGCAAATATTTTTTTTTTACTACTAGCTAATGTACCATGAAAAAGTTTAAGGGATAAGATCTTTTATGAAAAACTGATGATTGATTTTTCACAAATCTTGAAAACTGGACAATTGGGTGGCTTTTCATTTCGTTGCTATTGCTATCATAGCCACATTCATAAATCCAAAGTGTCTATAATGCTTTTTGACGCTTTCAATGAATTGAAACTTCAATGGTAAGGAAATGAGATTTATTTTTTATGGAAGCATTAATCTGAAACGCACTCTCTTGATGATCTAAAAAGATGCTAAATTTGAACCCCAGGAAATTTATATATAAGGAAATGGTCGAATGGTTTTTGATTTTGCATGCTATCCCCAGCTATACTTTCTGGACTTTCTACATACTTATTCTAGTTCATAATTCATTTCTTAAACAATATGCAGGAAATGTTATCAGAGGCGCCATTAGATGAAAGAAAAAAGGCCTGCAGGACACCCTGCAACCTTACTGGTGAATGTAAATTCGAGCATGTTAAAGTTTCTCACAAGGTATTCACTCACTTTTGTATTAGAATTTTCCTTTTGGTGGTTTTTCTAGTTGGGAAAATTGATTAAAAAAATCTCTATTTGAAAATTTTATTGGCCAAAAGGACCTGGTATATTTTTATACACAAAAATCACCGATGCTTTGCAGGATCTCATATCCTGTCACCAATTAAATAATTAAATTTTCAAATAGCGACTTTTCGCCCATTTTTATGATTATTTACTTTATTCATATTATGTAGATTGGAAATCCTTTGGACTATGACACCTTAAAGCACACCCTTCTGGATATCCAGAAATCTCTTGATAATGAAGATATTCCTTTGTCGATTGCTGTCATATCTGAAAGTGGATGGCTTCTTAGAGGTAATGATGCATGTCAATTTTTGTGGCAAATAATTTCATGCTATTGATTATTGGCTATTCTCTCCGCAGATCCGTCTAAAGCAGACAAGAGTTCTGCTTATTCTCTCCTACTAGCAGACAATATATGCAGAAATCTTGGAATTAAGGTGATACATTTTAGACTATAGGACTTTACTAAAATCCAAATGACATCAATTTCTAGATCATAAGCACGGAAACATTATTTAATATCAGTTATCAGTTGCAATAATGAGCTTGGAAGGAATAACTTGGTTCTTTAAATTCCTATTTTGCAGGTGCATAATCTAGTTGCAGAGATTGTTGATTCAAGATTGGGGCAACAGGTAATGCTCTAAATACCTTAGTTTGCTCAAATTTTCAAAATTTAGATTGGGTTATTTTGACTTAATGGTGCTTCTGTATGAAATGCTGCAGATTACTAGAATCAATCCATATCTTACATATATTTCAGCAGAGGAATTAATGAGCAATATAACAGCTCATGGTCAGAACCTTTCTTCTCTTCTTTACTATGCTCTCTTTATGTGGCCTATTTGCTAAGTCAGTGCGCTCAGAAAGTTCTCTTTTGTACTACAAAGCAGTAGCAGAGAACAGCGAACTTGATGAAGTTTGGAAAGACGTACTGAATGAAGAGGGTGATGAAATATATGTGAAGGTAAGTAATATACTCCTTTTGCAATACCTTAATATCCATGAATCATTCCCATTTGATGGAGAAATTCCTTCCTTCATCCCTATTCTTTCAAATTAGTCCGAGTTTTTTTAACCTTATCTTCCTAACAAAATACATTTGCAAGATTACATTTTTGTTGAAACAAGATGTATCTCTAATACATTGTACATAATTTAAAGAATGAACCATATCTATGATTTGTCTACTGTGCAACTTGGCAAAAATTTTATATTGTATATTGATATTAATATTGATTCGAACATGGCATTTAATAAGTGAAGAGAATCAGATAAGAGAATAATTGTTATATTATTCAAGATGAGAGGGCGATTGCATTTATACACAAAAGACAATCAGATATGTTGATGAGATCTAGATTGAAAAGAAATAATATCCTAACAATTATCTCTTATAATCTTTAGATTTAGTTAATCCCTAGAATCATAGGATTCCTAATAATATATTCTAATAATATAAATGATACTACACTCCCCCTCAAGTTGGACAATAGATATCAATCAAGTTCAACTTGCCAATTATATACTCAAACATGTCTTTAGGCAATCCTTTAGTGAGGATGTCTGCAGTCTATTCTTTAGAAGATATATACCTTAGGTCAATGATACTCTTATCAACTTTTTCCCTTATAAAATGTCTATCTATTTCAGTATGCTTGGTTCTATCATGTTGAACTAGAATATGAGTGATATTAATCGCAACCATGTTATCGCACTAGACCTTGATTGGCAAATTTATGCACTTCCTCAAATCTTTAAGGACACGCTTTATCCATATGCCTTCACAGATTCCCAGTACTACAACCCTGTATTTAGTTTAACCACTACTTCTTTCAACTATACTTTGCTTTTTACTTCTCCAAGTGACCAAGTAACCCCACACATATGTACAATATCCAGATGTGGATTTCTTGTCATCTTGATTACCTGCCCAATTAGCATCTGTAAACAACTCTACATTCCATTTGTCAGTTTTCTTAAATAGCAAACCACACCCCATAGATCGTTTCAAATAACATTGGATCTTGTAAAGTTCATTTAAATGTTGTTGTTTAGGATCATAGGAATGCTGGTTGAGAATACTTGTTGCATATGCAATGTTTGGTTTGGTATGAGACTATTAGGAAATACATGATTAGGGAATATATTGTAATAATCAATATCCCTAATAATCAGGGATTATCATTAAGAGCCATCAATACTAAAGCTCTCTCCTATTGTATAAATACACACCTTATGTACATGAATAGATATGATATTCAGACTATTTGTCTTACACTCTTACATGGTATTAGAGCTATGTGGTTGTTTTTTAGCTTCAATTTCTATGTCCCGTCGTTCTGCACAGTGAGTTCCGACGTTGTGCAATAGTGAGAGAGAGGAGCAAATTCGAGTTCAGTCTCTGACATTTTCTTGGAACACGTGCCACACCAACGTCTTCCCCATCCTCCGATCGACGGACGCCAGAAGTTTGGTGGCCATCCGACACCTCTACGACGGTGCGTGGGGTTCACGCGCTCTCTGGCAGTTTCACAACGACAGCGCGTGGAGGAGCGATTGCATACCATTTGATGAGCTACTTGAGGATGTACAAAAGAAAGTTGATCCAGAAAAGATCAAGTTGTTTGCCTATCCTAAGAGATACTGAAGATTAATTGGGAAATTGAACTATCTCACCGTAACTCGCCCCGATGTGACCTTTCCAATTAGTGTGCTTAGTCAATTCATGACTGCACCAATTGTTGCTCAGTGGAAAGTTTTAGAACATGTCTTACATTATTTGAAAGACTCACCTGGTCGTGGTGTACTTTGTACGAATCATAGTCACAACAAAATTGAATGTTTTTGTGATGCAGATCATGCAGGATCAAAGGCTACCAGAAGATCCACCACTGGATATTGTGTGTTAGTTGGTGGAAATTTAGTGTCATGGAGGAGTAAGAAGCAAGATGTGGTTTTTAAGTCGAGTACAGAAGCTGAGTATAAAGCCATGTCTCAGTTAGTACAGGTGTGGATTCACCTTTTAATAAAGGAGGTTGGTCTTGCCACGTCATTACCTACGAAGTTGTGGTGTGATAATAAAGCTGCTTTACAGATAGCCTACAACTCTATGTTTCATGAACGTACAAAACACATTGAGATTGACTATCACTTTGTACGCGATAAGATCAAGGAGAACTTTATTTCTACGGGGCATGTGCGCTCTAGTGACCAATTGGGTGACCTTCTGACTAAGGCTTTAAATGGGACTCGGGTTGACTATCTTTGTAACAAGTTGGGCTTGATTAACATCTATGCTCCAACTTGAGGGGGAGTGTTAGGAAATACATGATTAGGGAATATATTGTAACAATCAGTATCCCTAATAATTAGGGATTATCATTAAGAGCCATCAATACTAAGGCTCTCTCCTATTGTATAAATACACACCTTATGTACATGAATAGATACGATATTTAGACTATTTGTCTTACACTCTTACAGAGACAAATATATTAGTTTGCTTACTATCCATTATAGTTCCCTATGTCCACTGCTTGACCGAGATCTGCTTCTTGTTGGGTTTCTTTCATTATCCTTTTCTCATTATCCCTCATAATCTCTAAATCACATTTGTCCAATCAACACAGTATTACTTTCACTTTTATCTCATTTTCCCAAATCAATGGCCAAGATGTGGCCAATGAGAAACAATGAGAAGAAGGATAAGGAGAGTATCTCCTTCCATATAAGTATGTCACTGGGTTTGCAACATATCATCCTTGTTTCCTTTAGGAGTTCTAGTACATACTTCCTCTAGGAGATATAGATTCCTCCCTTGGATTGAGCTACTTCCATCCCAAGAAAGTACTTTATTTCTTAAGATCTTTGATTTGGAATTCTCATGTTAAAACTACCTTGATTTGATTGATTTCTGCCTCGTCATCTCTTGTAAGGATCATATCATCAACATACACGACTAGAACAACCATCTTACCCTTATGATGTTTAACGTACAAAGTGTGGTCGCTCTGCCCTAGAGTATACGTATGTCTATTTAGAACTTAAGTGAATTTGTCAAACCAAGCACGTGGAGATTGTTTCAACCCATATAATTGAGGGTTAAGATTGTGCTAGCTTGACGTTCAAGCAACATGTTTACGAGGTTGAAAAACAAATTTTTTTTTCAGTATTTGCGGAACCCACGTTGGATATTTACTATTCATGTGAATAGTAACAGTAAAAATATATTTTTTTTTTTACCGTGCCGGTAAATTATTTTTACTGTGCCAGTAAATAATATTTACTGTGATGGTAAATAATTTTTACCGTGCCAGTAAATAATTTTTACTGCACCAGTAAATAATATTCAGCGTGAACAGTAAATAATTTTTCACCACGCCTGTAAATATATTTTACAACGATAAATAATATTTAATATGCTGGTAAATAATTTTTTACTGTTCGGTAAATAATATTTACTGTACTGGTAAATAATATTTACTGTCCAAGAATAATTCTTTTCTGATGTGACAGATCAGACTAAGCTGCAGCCACAGAGCATACTCAGAAGAAACTCTTTGGTAAATAATATTTACCGTACCATGTGGAAATACTAACCTCATGAACTATGAACCATGTACCGTAACTCTTACAGTACATATTTAGGATCTACTCGTTAAAACACATACAGGGTTTCAGGAATACCTGTGATCACTTGAAGACGTCAAAGAGTATGATGTCCTCTAACGTTGATCCACACGACTATCTCCTGATTGCAAATGAGAACACCTTCTCCTTGAATCCCCGACTCCTTGAATGCTTGCTAGGCAGTAACAAGGTGGAGAACTTCAAGAGTTTGGATTTCTTACTCAAGACTAAGAGAACTTCCTTAAGAGGAAGAAAGAGAGAGAAAGAGAAAGAACTTCCTTAAGAGGAAGAGAGAGAGAGAGAAGCTTAAGAGAGAAGCTTGGTGTGTATTGGAATGAAGGAAATGAGTGCTATTTATAGAAACAAGGAGTGAACCATGGCCACATGTTCTTCTTTCAATGTGAGCCACACATTCATTTCTACTTCAAATCCAAAGTGCTTCTTGAAGAATCAATTATTCCATGAAGTGATTCTTGAACAATTAATTATTTCAAGAAGTGCTTCTTATAATTAATTATAATAATTGATTATTCATGAATAGTACTTTACTATTCATTTGACACTATTCACATGAATAAATAATTACTAATTAATTACTCTCTTTATCCAATCCTGATTGGATACAGCCTTGGTTAATTCATAAATTACCTCAATCTCTTAACCTCTCAATAATTGGGCTTGAAGCACTAACCCAATTACATCAATAGTCTTGACAAAGCCCAATAACATTTATTGGTCCAAACTAACTAAATTAAGCAATCAAGAATAGTCTTTAGTGTGTGACCCATTAGGCCCAATTAGTTACTGACATAGATAAACTTGAACCAATTAAACTCCTTTAAAAGGTCAATTTATCTAATGACTACATAAGACACTAGCAATGCTCTGCAGTCCCAGAACTAATCAAGTTGATCAAGTGATCTACCTTTTCTAATTTGGATACTGTGCATATATCATCTCTTACAATGTTGTTCATATTTAGTCGAGAGCAAGGTTAGAGTATCATCTCTCTTGATTGACTAAATGTAGCTATTTCACAGAACCAGGAATATTCTTCTATTGACTCTAAGACAGATCATGACTCTTCATGATCACTTACTATGCATAGATTCTCGAATCAACTAGAAGTCATCCAAGCTCTTACCGGTCTTGTGAACAACTAATCCCTTGTAGAGGATTGTAAGTCCTTTCGGCATGACCATCTATACTCATGTATTCAGGTAATACCCAAGAGTACACTGTTCTCCCCATTTTTCAGGCGGATAGAGTTGTACAGTCAAAGTATAACCCTAGGACATAGTGGTCGATGACATCCTCAAGTCTAAGATGATCCGCACTACCAAATGATAAGAGACATTACAAATCCAATGATACTCTCTACAATGAATCCTTGTGGAGTCTCTCAGCGGGTCAGTTCAATGCTATCTGTTCTCTAACAGATCCACCCACGACATCAGCTAAGGCATCAACATGCCTGCATTCCATGAGGTCCCTACCTTGCATCACTATACAAGTAGATGATGTCGTACTAGTCTTATTGAAATCACCAATGCCCTTTCTTGGCGATTCAAGACTAGGAACAAGTTTCAGGCAATAGACATGTAGTGTACTCGATTCCTCATGATCATGATCCCTATCATAGATCACCGAATAAACACATATTCTATTCCTTGGGCCTTTATCTTTAATCTCATATTAACTATAAAATATAGGCGAGACATAAATATGATAAAGATAAATTATGCTCAAATATATTAATCATGAAATATCAAACAGTACAAGGTGTTCAACTGATTGTCTCTAGGACACCTACATACTAACAATAATGACCTATTTAGCTTGCAAACTTGGTTAGCATTTTTTCCTGGGAATTCTGGAGGTAACTTCATGGACACTTCTTCCTTGAGGTCTCCGTTGAGGAAGGCATTCTTTACATCGAGTTGGTGCAGATCCCAATCTAAATTTACTATAATAGATAAGAGAATTTTGATGATATTCAACTTGCCTATTAAAGCAAACGTTTTTGTGTAATCTTCCCCATATATTTGAGTGAAACCTTTTGCAAACAATAAAGCTTTGTATCTCTCAAGTGGTCCATATGCTCTATACTTAGGGGTGAATACCCATTTGCATCCAACATGCTTCTTTCCTTGAGGTAGATCTACTACATCCTATGTCTTATTTCTTTTGAGATCTTCCATCTCTTCCAAGACAGCTTGCCTCCACTCAGGTATAACCATAGCCTCATCAATCGTGTTTGGTTCCTTGATACTATCAAGTGAGAAACAAATGCGATGTATTTAAATGAACGGCCCTTATAGGAGACAAACCTCTCAATAGGATGTCAAGTGCATGATCGGGGCTTCTTTCATACCAAAATAGGAAGATCAAGGTTAGAACCCTTTGTTGCCTCTGTTTCTCCTAGACCTACCTCTAGTTAACTCTTTGTTACCACTGTTTCTCTTGGACTTGCCTCTGGTTCTTACTCCTGGTGAGTGCTAATAGCTTGTAGCTTATTACCTTTTTTATTTCTTTGTACATAGGTATTACCCCACTTGTTTGTGTCTCCCCAGAATTGGCACATTATTACAGTTATCAAGATTATCAGAGGTATCTAGTTCTATTTGGATAATTGTATAAATTGTAACTGTCTGGTCATCTTTTGGTGTTTCTTTTGTCTAGAATTCACCATCTCTCTCCCTCTAAATTGTAGACAAGGAATAATAGGGAGCATTTTCATGGAAGGTTACATCATAAGTGGCAAAAAAACATTTAGAAATCAAGTCATAACACTTGTATCCCTTTTGGGAATCAAAGTAGCCAAGAAAGACACAACGAAGGGCTCGTAGGTCAACTTTGTTGGTGTGTTGGACGTGAACATAGGATGTGCAGCCAAACACCTTGAGTGGCAAAGTGTTTTCGAGGTATGGGAGGTTATAGTATTAATGTAGGAGCTGAAGTGGTGTTTTGTAAGACAGTGGCCGGTTTAGTGTGCGTGATAGTCCCCATAAATCACTGTGAATTATGGAAAAGAGTTTTGATATGTGGTATGGAATTTTTGGAAATGAAGTACGATAATTTTTGGCCTTCTCACATAAATCACAATGAAAATCAGAAGTGGTTTTATTAGAAACAAGAGATGCAAACATTTGAGACATGTAATTGAAATTTGGATGATCTAGACGTTTGTGTCATAACTCCAAGTCACATCCTAGGAAGAGATACTTTATTGCAAGATTTAATCCTACAACTATCACTTTCATTTAGATAATAGAGACCATCAAGCACTTTAGCACTCCCAATCATCGTCCCCGTCAGCAGATCCTGAAAAAGACAGTAACTCGCAAATAAGTTGGCCTGATAGCGTTCATTATTAGCTAATTGGCTAACTGATAATAAATTACATTTCGACTTTGGAACAAGTAATATAGAGTGAAGAGTAAGTGCATAAGAGATTTTGATAGGATTAATTCCAGTCACTACGGACTCACAATCATCATCAATCTGCAAAGTCACTGCATTGGTGATAGAAGTATAGGATGAGAAGAGTTTTACTATCAGTAATATGATTTGAGGCACCTAAGTCAACAATCTAATAATTTCTTATACATAAACCTTTTATCACAGCCGAGGCTTGAAAAAGTTACGTCTACTGACTATTGTGGCAATAGGTTGTTTCGTAGCCTGTAGTATGGCTAGCATTTTCATAATTTTGCTTAGCTAGTCATTTTGGGATGACTTTTTGGAGGCTTCAGCTACATAACCTCTTCCTCTCCCTTTCCTTGGCTTCCAGTCAGTAGATTTACCATGAAGATCCTATCATGTGTCTTTTGTGTGCCCCGATTTCTTATAATGATCACAGAATGGTCGGCCTTTAGAACCTTTTGATTCCATGGATTGAACAACAAGTGCTGAGGCCTCAAAAGGTACATGAGTAACAGCGGAGTTATTCTTATTCTGAAGCATTGATTTACGCCTATCCTTTTCATTACACAAAATGGTGTGGACTTCACGCACAGAAGGCAAGGGCTCTTGACTAAGAATCCAAGTCCAAACATCATCATAAACCACATTAAGATTAGCCAACAACTTGTAGACTCTTTCCTCTTCTTTCTCTTTATGATCGTCTTTAGCATTAGCTTCGCAATGATAGGTTTTATTCCTTAGGGCATCAAACTCTTGCCAAAGCGATGATTTTTCAAGATAATAATTATCAAGCAACATGTCGTCCTATTTTAGTTGCCACAACTTTTTCTTTACATCAAAGATGCGGGATTGATTCCCTGCTGGATTATATGTCTTACAGAGCCTCCCAAATTTTGCGGGCTGATGGAAGGTACATGAAACTCTTCTTGAGTGAAGATGACATCACATTAATCAACTAAGAGGGTACCAATGCATTTTCTTAATTTCATTTTCAAAATGCCTTGGTTTCTGATTGTGGGGGCATATCTACTTTAACATTAATACATTCTAGTTTGTCTCTTCCATTGAGAGCAAGAATCATGGATTGAGATTATTCCCAATAATTGTCGCTGGTAAGTTTCTCAGAAACACTAAGAGTCTAAGAATGATGGAGATGTCATTAGATCGTGGCATAGAGGAAGAAACATCAGAAGTTGTAAACATACTGACCATGTAATGAAAATTGTGTGGAAGTACAATGATACAGATCACACACCAAGACAAAAAAACGAACAGTAGTGTGCATACACCTAGACAAACCAAACGAACAGTAGCATGAACACACCAAGAAAAACCAAAGGACGGCAGAGATTGAAGATGGAATATCACCTAGAGAAATAAAAAATGGAAACAGAGAAATAAGACAGAGAAGAGAAATAGACACGAGGCAATTTATACTAGTTCGGTTCAAAATTTATGACCTACGTCCAGTCCCCAGAACACATGGGATTTCACTATCTTTCAAAAACAATTACACTATACTCGGATGATCTTCTCACTAGGGCTCACTCTCCCTTACAAGCTGTAATTATACACCCACTCTTAAAGTTCCACAACCTTAAAATTTAAAAACAGAAATGATATAAATGTATAAGTAAAGACTCTTCACGAGTAGATAAGTGTTAATCACTGAAGTACAATTTATCCGAAGATATTAATGAAGCAGTTGAAACACCAAGATGCAATAAGTTCGAATTGAATGCACAGCGTTTCGGTAGTTGAAAAATTGAATGCTTCTGGCTTTTATAGATGACAACCATTAATGACCGTTGAAGAGAGATGAATGAGCCGTTGTGAGTGATAAATGTATCCGTTGCTCTATCTCTTCATAATGCTCTGATGTTTGGTCAAAATGCTCCGTTGACATTCTTTGTGTGAATTGTTCGTTGAGTCTCAGTTCAAAAAGTTGATCGCAAATGGATGGAATGCTTTACTATTGTTCAGAAGCTTAGTTTCCTCTTTCGTGCTTCACCTCTGTATTAGCATTTAATGCCTCTAACACATTTATGCTTTGTGGAAATTTGATGATTAAAATGTGTTAATCATATCTGAAAATCACTATCAAACTAATTAAACTTGGTTAGGAAAAGTATAAAACAAAAACATAAAGTACCTAAGTCATAATCCATGATTTACACTTTACAACAATGAAGGTCTGAGGGACAGCGTGCATTCTTGAGAATTGTATGCTAGGGATGATTTTCCAGAAGCTGTGTTTTAAAGATACTCTAGAACTATAACTTGAATACTCGAGAATGACACGTTAAGATATTCTCACAAATGTCAGTGATAAAGTATTCTCGAGAATCCCTCTACTCATACTCGAGAATTGCACTTTAAAATTGAAGCACAGAAGAGAACGATTACAACATTTACCATCCTTTCTCAAGAATCCCTTATTGATTCTCGAGAGCCATTCTCGGGAATTGATTTCCAATTCTTGAGAATTGAATCAGAGAGGTTTGTTCAGTGTGATTCTGACTTAGGCATTCTCGAGAGACCCTTGCTGATACTCGAGAATCATTCTTGGGAACTCTTTATCCATTCTCGAGAACCATTACACAAAAGACAGGATGATGGAATTTTCATAGCCACTCTCGAGAGTGACTTGCTCATTCTCGAGAGCCATTCTCGAGTGCACTCTTCCAATACTCGAGAATTGCATATCAAGCATATTTGCAGTAGCTAAATCAACACACCATTCTTGGGAATTAGTTGCTGGAAACTTAATTGTAGAGTATAAGAGCAACAGTAATTATCGAGAATCACTTATACATTCTTGAGAATTGATTTCAAGAGAAATTAAGCATGATTCCCAATCTTTCAAACTTTAAATCTTTGTTATCATATTGTCAGCTTTGGATAGAGACAGAGGTTGTTGATGCGAAAACCAGAGGACGCCAGAGAGTATTAGGGTCAGACAGAGATAGAGGCCGCTAATGTGAGGACCACAGACAAGGTGAGGTGGTTGAGGGAGACAATCTGGACTTGGAACGTTAGATGAGACAAGATGGTCAAGATGATCAAGGACGACGATTAGGATTGGGATCCTTGGATAAGCTCGAGACTTTTGGTCGAGGACAAGACGATCTAGACTGTATGAGCTCGAGACTTTGCCTACTTGTGAAGGTTGGACTGTGCTGAGTATTAAAAATAATTGATTAATCTCTTCTAAACTCTAATACTATGAAGAGAATCGGATGAGAGAATAATTGTTATATTATTCATATGAGAGGGCAATTATGTTTATACACAAAAGAGAATCAGATCTGTTAATGAGATAGATTTGAAATTTGAACAGAAATAATATCCTAACAATTATTTCCTATAATCTCTAGATTTAGTTGATCACTATCATCATGGGATTCTCAATAAAATATTAATATAAATGATTCTACAATAAGTATTCACCTTCCATTGTATCATGTGACAGGATATCAAATTTTATATGAAAGAAGGAGAGAATCCATCATTCAATGAGCTCTCTGAGAGGGCAAATGTACGGAGAGAGGTAGCCATAGGTTATGTGAAAAATAACAAGAAGGTATGCTGTTAGAATATGATAAAACATACTTACCATTAAAAACAATAATTTTGAACTATCCATAAGAGCATGTTAAATATAATTTGTCATGTTTGCAGGTCATTAACCCGGTTCCAAAGTCAGAACCCCTCTCTCTTGAAATGGCAGACTCACTGATAGTTATATCTGAGTTTGAAGGAGAACAGCCTGTGGTTTTATAATGTTGTAGCTTCAATATAATCTTTATCTTCATGCTTCTTCATTGTTTCTACAGGGGCATTGTTTCCACCACCTTATATAAGCCCTAGCAGAGATTATCATAGGAATCCCTCAGTTGATCAAAGCCCTAGAAGCATAGAGGGTGAATCATTTGTTTTTAATTAATCTTGTAGCTCAAGAGCATCCAAAGGCTCAAGATTTATAGGAGTTCAATAATGGTCCCATTATAAATCACTGAAGTCATTCTACCGTTGTCTTTTTTCTTCTTGTTTTTTTTTTTTTTTTTTAGGACAAAGGCTTGTTAATAACTAATAAGTTCAATAATGCAAAGATTTTGCTGTTAAACAATGTTCCACTGCCTCCAACACTTGATATAAGTCTTAGTTGACTAATTTAGGAGGATTAAAGAAGTTAAATAAATTGCTCAATTATATTATATGTTACATTATCTCTCTCAAATATTTATGTGGACATTTAGATCATATAGCAATTTATAAGTCAGACAAATTAATTTGGAGAAAAATGATAAATATAAATACTTTAAAGTAATTTATTTAGTTTCCTTAATCTATCCAAATTAGTGACTTGGGTCTTATATTTAGGACCAGAGATGGTATTTAGTTTTGATTACATTTGATTTTGGTACATAAGTTTTTGCCTTGAGGCATAAGCTACAACAAATTGCTAGGTGTGTTCAAGATTTTCCTATTTAAGGTCACCTCGTTCTGATCCCAAGCAAATTGGGATGGGAAAATTCAGGCTTGAGAAAAGTTGGGTTGGGACAGGGTCAGGATTAGGAATGGGACTACCCAATCTTGTCCGTCCCGAATATGTATATGTGTGTATGTGTCTTACTCTTCTTGTCTTAAATACAAGACATACTTGAGGAATTGATCTATATTCTAAATATAAGATAGTTTTCATATTTGTTAATGTTTTTCTAATTTACCCCCTATTTATACTTACTCAACAATATTCAAAGAGAAGAGGAAATGAGGGAATTAAAAGAGATAACTGAGGTGTTTTAGAAAATACATGTTATATTAACTAATTCAACTAACTTCTTTAATCTAATCTAATTAAATAAATATATTTTATATTAAGGACTAAAGAGAGATTGTTTTTATATAAAAGAAAAAACCCTAAAATCCATATGTATTTGTATTTTGTAATTTTGATTTGCTTTAAGTATTTGTATTGGACGAGTTAGTACAATATATGTTTTTTATGGACAATATGATATTTCTACCGTAGTCATTCTAAAGAAAATAAAGGAAATTGGGCCCAAGTCAACTCAAAGTTGGACCAAAAGACAATACATAAAAAACGTTTTTTTTTTAAAAAAAAAAGAGAAATTAAAAAAAAAAGAAAACAAACTAAAAATGTTCAAGAAATTCCCATCCTAGTCCCAGGAATTTCTCTCAGGATCGAGATTGGGACAGAAAATGTTGTCCTGAGCCCTTTTTTCAGGGGTTATTAATATAAATAGTTATATTATATAATATTTATAAGTCAAATAAATTACTTTAGGGAAAAATCATAAATATAAATACTTCAAAAAAAATTTATTTAATTTATTTAATCTTTTCAAATTAGTCACTTGGGTAAGAACTAGAGGTAGTGTTAAGTTTTGATTATATTTGATTTTGGTGCATAAGTTTTTGCCCTAAGGCTTGAGCTTTTACAAATTTGCTAGCTCTGGGTGGATTTTATGTAATCAAATTAGGTACCTAAAAGATAAGATGATAATGAATATTGGGCTTCAAAAGGACCACATGAGCACAAAGTGGGGTAATTAAGATAAGGATGATGAACCTCTTGTTTTTAAATTTAACTGGCGAAGGGGTTGGACTTCCTCACCTAAAGGGAGAAGGTTCGATTCTGAAATTGGTCAAGGCACTGGGAGAGACATCCTAGGGGTCTACAAAACTGTGGTAACGCTAGGAGGAAGTGGAGGCATGTGTACTCTCTAGTCCAGTATCTCCTGTAAATTGGGCTTCAAGCGCCCTATTCTTAGATTGTGGGTGAGCTCAACCCTTTTTCTAAAATTTTTTTATCAAAAAAAAAAGATATAAGAATGTTGAGATGGATGTGTAGTAATACCAAAAAAGTTAAAATTCGTAATGAACTTGTATGAGGAAGAGTTGAAGTGGCACCTATTGAAAAAAAAAAAAGATAAAAATCATTTGAAGTGGTCTAAACACATTCAGAAAAGGCCATTGTTTGCGCCAATGAAGGGGTACATCAAGTTGTTTAGAGCCCAATAAAAAGGGTAGAGAAAGACCAAAAAGAAATCTCAATAAAATTATTAAGTGAGACCTCTTAGTTAACAATTTACCTAGAAATTTGGTTTTTGACCGAGCTCAATGACGTTAATAGCTTCATATGATCCGTGTAGACAACACCCTTGTTAACTCAAGAAATCTATATCGTTTTAGCACATTTCCCCATCTTTAATGACTTTTTTTGACCCAAATCGTGCACATCATAGACTCACACAAAGGAAAATATGCAGAAAGTGATATATTCTAGATTCATAAGATTTCGTGGGTCAAATGCGAATATCTGGATCAAATAGAATAATTGGATACCTTATTCACGTTTTAATTAAAGCAGGAAAATTAACTCAAGATTGTGAAGATGTTTAAGGACCATTAAAGTGGTGAAAGAGTTGGAAAAATTATTGAGGCCAGAAGTTTTGAAGACTAAAGTGTAGAAAATGCAGGATCAGGCTTTCCTCCTTTGCGCCTTTTTATCTGCTGCCCTTCGATTCTCAAAGCTCTGCTGGTTTGGAGCAAAACTAGGAAGAAGCTTGTGCTTTTTAAAAAATATAGATATTTTAGGATACTGAGGTCTTAAAAAGGTATTTTAGGATACTGAGGGGTATTTAGAAAATATTATATGATCTTAAAAAATTATTTTAGGACCTTTAAAAAATATTTTAGAGTGCTAGCTGAAACTAAAAATATACTTTAAAATATTAATGGTAATGAAAAAATACTTTATCATCTTAAAAAATTATTTTAGAATCTTGAAAAAATATTTCAGAATATTTACTATACTAAAAATATATTTTAAGATTTTTTTTTTGAAGTCCCAAAATAATTTTTCCGGATCATATTTTTTTCTGTACCAGTCAATATCATGAAGTATATTAGTACCAGTCAGTAACCTAAAATATTTTTTGAAGATCCTAAAATATTTTTCTTTTAAGATCCTATAATATTTTTTTAGTATTGGTTAGTATCCTGAAATATCTTTTTAATACCGGTCAATATCCTAATATATATATATATGTTTAAAAAAAAACACACAAGCTTCTTCCCAATTTTGCTCCAAAACATCAAAGCTTTGAGAATCGAAGGGCAATGGACAGAAAGATGCAAAGGAGGAAAGCCTGATCCAAAATGCACGCCTTGCAGCTACAACGAGAACCTTTCGCCATGACAAAACTGTACAAAAATGCCAAAAAGTCTTCTTAGTACTTTGTGCCACGGCAAAGAAACAACTCTTGTTGTGGCATGGCAAAATTATACCTATGGATATAAATATTAGGCCCATCTAAGGTGTGGCATTACAAGAGGCAACCACTATTACATAGATGTGATGGCATAACATTTGAGCTTAGAGGCACAAGAGGCCCAACAGTCCAAACCCTAACCCTAAGGTACCCTTTATAAATAGATGGTAAATTCTAAAGGTATACAACTTCTAAGCTCTCTCTCATCTACAATTCTGCCTATACTGTGCATACACACCACCCTCTTTGGTGTGTACCGTGATCTTCTATTCTCAAAGGTATCTCATCCATAGATACTTAAGAGGGAGCTATTCGATCTAAGATAAACATACTAGCCCACCTAGAACTAGGCACTTGTGTTCTTATGACAGAACAATACCAGTAGCCTTATTTGATGTCACGGCAAAGAGTCAAGCCTCGTCGCGGCGCAAGCTTTAACAAAATACAGAGTAGTGCGTTTTAATTAATCAGAAAATAAATAAATAAAGGTTACAGATAGAGGATTAAGGTGCTAGCTTAGAAGAGATCTGACTTCCGGAGATTATTACTTATTAGAGATAGCCAGTGATGAAGCTTCACATAAATATTAGAGGGAGCCAAATGTATATTTATTAACTAATTAAAAGGAAAAAATATTACTAGTGGGAGTTGGCTCAAGTGGAAGGGATTTGGGCCGCTTAAGCAAGGGTCTCGAGTTTGAGTCCTTGTAGATGCAGAAAATTCCCCTAGGAGAGGTCCCCACATATGCGCCCGACAGAACCTCGATCCGGATTAGGCAGAGCAAAACCAAATGTATATATTTTTGGAACAAATATATAAAATTTTGGGTCAAATCTATAAAAATAATCTAATTTTCATCAAATATTTATGACATTTTCTTTTTTTTGGGGGGGAAGTATAGCCCCCACTAGTCATTGAAAAGCTCCGGAGATAGCTATCTTTTAAGATTTTGAAGAATAGAAGACTTAGCAGAGGCTGTGGATCAAAGTTTCGAAGATGTTTGCAGCTCTATTCCTTGGTTTCCTAGCTTTCTCGATCTTCTCCTCTCTACCTTTCTTCTCATATGGACCATATATGATAAGATGTTTGGTTTTGGTTTTGGTTTTGAACATGAGTAGCTAAATTTATCATTCTATGATTATCTTGAATCTAATTATGGATTGAATTCTATGTTTACTCTTTTTTAGCATTTAATGAAGGATTATCTGTTGGTTTTATTTTGCGCTTAATGCTTTTAAGTTCCTGATCACTATTTGGTTGTTTTGTTGAATGAGATAATGCTTGAATAAGATTATTTTATTTAAGAACTTAGATAAAATCATATTAGGGCATTAGACATAAAGTTTGTTAATAGAAGAGAGATTTATCTATTAATATGGTATTGTCATTGTAAGATTGGTTCTTAAAGACTATTTTTACTATCTTATTGCAAGAGATTGAATGGGCTATTTGAAAATCGATGTTGATTTTGACTCGAGAAAGCATAATCGATTAGCTTTAAATCTTAGCAAGCACATATCTTCCTTAATCGCTAATAAGGGTAAATTAACTATGCTCAAGAAATAAGATGGGAATAGATAATCCTAGACTTTTAATTTGCTCTTCATTTTTCCCTTTGAATTCTAAAAGCTAAACATACTTGAATTTGCTCGACCTAATTGGAAATATAATTGCGAGAATTAGCTCGATTTTGCCTTAGCCATCATAGGATGATACTTTTTGTACTACTTGCACCTATAACGGTGAATATCCACGTTCATATGATAATGCCTTGTTTAGGGTTTTTTTTTTTGTTTTTTTTTTGGTCAAGCCTTGTTTAGGGTTGTTCAAAACCCTGGATGGGATTAGGATCCCCGATCTCTGTACCCAATCCCTTTTTTTGGCCAAGATGCAAATTGCATCTTAGTCTCGGTCTCAATAATCCTGGGACCGGGAAATCCCTTTTTTTAAAAATAATAATAATAATTAAATTGTTATATTACTTTAATTTTCCATAATCTAGTATTTAAAGTGATCATTTAATGCCTAATAAGGCCATAATAATCACACAAATTGATCTAGAATTGTAAAATAGCATTATATTATCTTCTTCTTCTTCTTCTTTATTATCTATATACATCATATGCTTAGAATTAATATCATAATATATATGGTTTAACACCAACTAAAGATGTGATACATATCTTATTAAATGATAACTTTTTTTTTTTTTGGGGGGGGGGGATACAAGAATAAAAGGATAACTTAATTTATAAGGAAAAAAATAAAAAATAAAAAAGGTGACCCGGATCTCAAAGGTCATCCCGATATTCGTTTCGGTCCCAATTCCAATATATCCAGATCCCAGTCCCAACCATGATAGGAAACTCCCCAGATCAAAATGTCAGGGTCCAGGTAGGGACAACCGGAGCGGGATACTTTGAACACCCCTAACGTTATTGTTGTTGTTGTTGAATTAGGTACCTAAAAGATAATGCACACAGTGCATGGAGGAGGGCTATGATTGATTACTTATTTCCATTTTTAGTAATAATAATTTTTTTCTAACATATACAGTTGATGATCATGTCATTTCTATATCAAAAAGTTAAAAAAGCAATCCAAGAAAAGTTTATAAAAAAACATTGCAAGAAAAGAAACAATAGTGTGACCCGCATACAATTGGGAGAGGATTCCTTCTACCTTGTTTTTACTTCTTATCTCAATTCTCAACCATTAATTGAACTCTTTGTATTTGACATTTTGTAAAAGGTTTATCAGACATGTCACTTGACATAAAGTTTTGTCAAATCACCAAAAAACTACATCATTTTGGGAGTTAAAGGAATTAATAGGGAGTTAGGGGAATTAATGAAGTGTGTTTTGATATTTTTGTTTTTGTATTTATTTTATGAATTTAACCAAAACATCCTTCATTAATTCCTTTAACTCCTAAAACGACGTGATTTTAAGGTGACTTGATAAAACATTATATTAAGTGATATGACAAACAATAAACCCTTTTATAAAACTTTATCAAATAAAAAAAACCATAAAATTAAATATATTTAAAATTTAATCTTAACAGTTCAAAATTACAATAGAAAGATTATCCATATCAATAGCTTTATTTATAGACCACTCATTTTCTCATAGCAATAGCTTCAAGCACGAAGTTACTCCTTCTTGTCCTTGATATAAAATCTATTTGGAGAGTTCATTTTGGTTTTAAATATAAACTCTATTTTTAATATTTATTAATCTTTTCATAATTTTCTCCTTATTGATACTCCCTAGATAATAATTAAGGAGGAGATGAGAGAATGGGGAGATTAAAGAATGTGACTATAGTATTTTTTAAAATACATATTATATTAACTAATATAGCTAATTCATCTAATATAATCAAACCACGTAAATAAATATTATATTAAAGATCATAGGGGTGATGCTTAGTGGGAAACTGCGCCGATTACTTGCCCATGAACATTCCTTATTAAAAGCCCCAACCCTACCCTACTAATATATACTTTTCACAAATTAAGTTATATATTTAAAATCGAAGGTAGTATATCATCAATATAAATATTCTCTTCGGTCATAATTATAAATTGCACCACAAACTTCGTTCTACAATTAGCATCGGTGAGTAGGGGTGTTCATGATGCCCATGGCCTTGTGCGCTTGTCCAAACCCATAGAAAAATCACCCTACCCAGCCCAGGAAAAATTGGGCACAATTGGGCTAGGCATCAGGCACGATATACTGCCCTGCCCATTTGGCCCTACCCTATAATATATATTATATATTTTTTTATTTTTTTGATACAATAATATTATATATTTTTTATTTTCACTTATAGGTATTTGACTATTTGTTAAGACATATGGTTGTCTTTTTAATTTCAAGACTCAAGTTGTGGACTTATTTTGAAATATTTTAAGAGTAAATACCCTATTTGGTCCCTGAAAAAAAAACACGGACCCCATTTTGGTCCCTCAAACAACCAAAACCCCTTTTTAGTTCCTGAAAATGATGAATTTTCAAAAAAAAAAAAAAAAAAAGACCCCATTTTGGTCCCTCAAATTTCCAAAAATGCCTTTTTAGTTCAAAAAAAATGTCTCATTTTAGTCCATGAGGATAAAAAAGGGGTCCTTGTTTTTTTTCCATGGACCAAATAGGGTATTTATTCATATTTCAAAGTGTAAAATTATGAATTTCATTTGAAGTTTGTGATATTGTTTATTGGGTATGATTGAAGTTCCCCCCCCCCCCCCCCCATATAGAGTGTGGCAGCATATCGCTATTTGGGCAAGGAAGACCCATCTTGCTCAGCCCATTATTGCCCTATTCAAAAATTTTAGGGCTTCTATCGGGTAGGACTAGGTATTGAGCTGCATTTTACTGCCCAATGATCTTCCGGGTAGGGCATCAGGCAAAGATCTCGCTCAGCCCAGCCTTGCCCATGAACACCCTATGGGAGAGGTAGTATAACAATTCTAGCAAATAGGACTAGAGTGGTCCATGGCCAAAACAAAACAAAACAGAACAAAAAGGACTAGAGGGGTACACATCAATAACCTCGATCATCATCTTCCACATAAAAAATTTATTCCATATCTTATCATATCTGCGTGAGAGCAAGATCCTGCTTAACAGAAAATAATATATAATTATAGCCAAAAAAAAAAAAGAAAATAATATATAATCGTTTCCAACCTCAGATCCAAGTCCAAAAAGCCCATGTGAAATGAAGCATTATAACAAGAAAATAAGAATGCTTTACCAAAAAAAGAAAAAACAAGAAAATAAGAATGGGAATATGATTGAACAGGAGACAGAGTCTATCTCTCATTTTTTAAAAACTCTGCTACCTTACAGCCCGCAAAATAATCATCATAAGGACAAGAAGAGAATAATCCATCTAAAAAAATTTAAATATAGCTCCTTATATGATGCTTAATGTAAGATATATTTATCTAAGATGATAAAATTAAATAAATTACTTAATTGTAACATATATGGCATAATGTCTCTTAATTACTTTTATATAATGTTACATTATATATCAGTTTATAAGTTAGAAAAAATTAGTTTGGAGAAAAATATTAAACATAAGAGATAAAATGGGGAAAAATCTTAACAAAATCTTGTCTCAAATTAGGTTCTACATTTAGAACCAGATGATTATTTTGTTACCTATAATTTTATTTGATTGAACATTCCTATTAAAGAATAGGATATCATATCTTTTATTTTTATCCATGATAAGATATAAGTTATTTTATAATTATAAGGTTATTTCTTATTTATAGTTAAAAATAGTTTTGTAATTCTAAAATATTTTATAAATTGGACAAATTAAAATAAAAATCCACGTGCATTTTGCATGGAGTTTAAAAAAAAATATTAGACTGAAAATTTGAATTTTATAAACGCGAACAATCATGTTGAGTTGTCTGCATCCGGTCGAGTTAACAATACTTAAATCTTCAGGTCAAAGAAAAAAAAATAATGAAATCTAATTGTTTATATAAGATATTAAATAATTATGTGAAATTAATATTAGCCATGTTGAGCACGAAGTTATAAATTCATAATTTGTTATAAATTGTATGGGTAGACCTTTAAAATGTTACAGGAAGGCAAGGCTCTAGGTGGAGGCTTCCAAATGAATAATGATATGTAGTGATTGACCACAGAAATTTAAATAAAAAGAAATCTATAGTAAAATGCGATAATCCTATGTATGTATCACCCGTTTTTTTTTTTTTTTTGATACAATAATTTTAGGAAAAGAGTTGGGTTCACCCACAATTTAAGGACAGGGCGAAATCTCCCTTCATCCTCAGGCGTTAACCTAGGCACCTAGGAGCTAGAATATCTCCCCCAGCACCTTGACCAACTCCAGGATCGAACTCCCTTCTTTTGGTGAGGATATCCAACTCCTTTACTAGTTGATCCCTAAGACGAGGGGTTGTATCGCCCGTTTTTTAATGGAGAGATCCTATGCATGAGGATCATTTATGACTTTAATTAAAAAACTGCAAGACCCCCCCCCCCCCCCCCCCCCCAAAAAAAAAAACCAAAACCACCAAAGGGAATCCTCATCCATAGTCTTTGCTCAAAGAAGAATGTTTGTTTGTTTGGGTTTTTTCTTTTTTTTGTTCTGTTTTGTTTGTTTTTTTTTTTCCTTTAAATGCAAAAAGTGGATAGCTTTGCTTTTCAGAGACACATCGCTGCACTTTTCACAGTCGCTTTTAGAGTCGACACTCCACGTGTTTACGTATTATAGGATTATCAACAGTAAAACCCTTCTCTACATACTCCCCCTCCGCGTGGACGAGGCCTTTTCCCCCCTCGAAGACGAGGCCTTATTTTTAAATGGACTTGTCCTGAATGTAAAATTCTTTTTAAATTTATCTTAATAATAAATAAATATATTTTACGCATGTTCTTTGTTAGATATGATTAATTTTGATAATGTATTATATATATACCATTATTAAGAGCAAAAAGCTTGTATACTATATTTATCTCCAACATTGACTAACTACTATATATTTAATATTTAATATAGATTAGTCCAAGTGAATTATAGAAATTAATCAACAAGGAGATAAGGGGTTACAGAAAGAAGAAATTGCAAAGAATGTCAAGGAAGTAAGAAGTTATCAAAGTATTTTGGGAATAATCAAGAAGAAGAAGAGATATTGAAGAAGGTAGAACTTGCCGAGGTAGAATTTATCGAGAATGATGAGTCCAAGTTGTATGACAGAGAATGATCAAGAGAAGAAGAGAAGAAAGAAATAGTTGAATTATGAAGAATGACGAAGAGAAGAGAAGAAAGAAAGAAGAACTTGCTCAATTGAATGAGAAAATCCTTATACAAGTTCTTAGATTGATTCTAGAAGTCTTCATGATGATATGGAAGTTGGAATGGCTCAAATTGGAGTTAAAATGAGCAAAATCAAGCTTTGGGATGAGCTAACTCAAGCTAGGAAGCTTAACTCGAGTTAAAACGATTTTCTACAGTGTTTTGGGCATTTGGTACGTTTGACTCGAGCTAAGAAACTCATAGACTCGAGTCTGGGTCAAAACTCAAGTCAGCCATTTTTGTGACTTGAGCCAATAGTGATTTTCAAGCCATTTTTGCACTTTGGAACGAGTTGACTTGAGTCAGGCTTCAGTTGACTCGAGTCAGGTGTGTTTTCAGCAACTCTGTTTCACGTTTAGCTCAGGCGAGATCTAGTAATTCGAAGATATCTCCCAAACCAGAGATTAGATTGAGGTGAAACTAGTGGCATATGAAACTAGACTCCCAATGCGTCTTTTGGATATAAAATTCAAGCCTAAAAGAGTTCAAATGAGAGATCTATGAATTTCACAAGTTGGACCATCAATTAACGCCACACAATAGACCAAGCTTCAGTATTTTAAGTGTATCTCACAATCTACAAATAAATCCAATTGAATTGAAACCAGTGCCATTTGAAAGTAGACTCAAAATGCGTTTCATCAAGAGTTGAACCAATCAAAAAAGGAGTTCAGACTAGGGAGATATGACCTTTGAAAGTTGACACTCGAAATTCTGGATTCATTTCAACATAGACTTGGTTTTCTGGACATAGCTTACATTATACACAACTAAATGAAGTGAAACCAATTCCATATGAATCTAGACTCAACAAGTATTTTATAGAATTTGGAAGCAACCAATTTTGATGAGCTCTTACCTCGGGTCAGACTTGTCTAACTTTAGTGAAAGTCAGACAAAGAGCAAGCCATTTTGAGAAGAGTTTTTAACTCGAGCCAAGGGTTTGTGTGCCTTAAGTCAAATGCTTCTGAAGCTAATGGATCAATTGATGATTGACTCGAGCCAGGATTTTGGTTGCCTCAAGTTTGGGCACAAACTCGAGCTAAGGATATTGCTGCCTCGAGTCAGTCAGTGTTGTGTTAAACTTCTTTATGTTTTAAACGATGGATTGACTCGAGCTAGAATTTGTTTTAACTCGAGCCAATTACAAGTCAGAGAGCAAAGATCTTTGTAGAAGACTAATTGACTCGAGCCAACAAGCGTACCTCGAGTCAATGGCCAACCCGAGAGATTGGCAAATTAAGAGGAGTTTTTGACTCGAAGATAAATATTAACTCGAGCCAATTTCTCACTGTGTCTGAAATCTTAGATTCTCGTCAAGAACATCTAGATGAATTCCAAAAGAACTTATACTACTTCTTAACATTATTTATATCATTTTGTATAAGTTTCATATGATTATATGAAGGACTCGAGCACAAAGTTTATCAGACAGCAAAACACAATTCCACAACGTGGCCGAGAATTCAAAAATGATTGTTATCAATTGATTTTTACTTTCTATACTTCTTAATGCCATTAATTATGTTTTAGATGATCAAACGAAGGATTAACATTAGATTATCAAAAAGCAGATGATGACGTCAGAAGCTCCAACAGCTATTTCTCCAACGGACTAAAACTTACAACGGTAATATTCTACATCTGACCAATGCTTCAACGGACTAATATCAGTTGTCTATATGTAGAGACTCATTCAAGATGGAGAAAGATGATGATACGAACTTACATCTTCAAAATGCCAATATTCTGATATTCATATCACTTACTCTCCGATTATCTCAATGATCATATAAACTTCTATAGAGAGTGAAATGATTTGTATTGTACTTTAGTGTTTATTCATTTACATCTGAGAGAGAAGATTCATTGTAATCATCTTATCATTTAAGAGTTACTTAAGATTGGGTGATCTTGAGTGGGAAACATACTGTAACTTTACAGTGCGTAAGGGGGAGTATCTTAGTGAGAGATTCAGCTTCACAAGTGTCTATGTGAACTTATGGGATTGTAAAGGCTTCTCTTGTGTCCAAATTAAACAAGAGGATAGTGGAATAAAATCTCAAGTGGAGTTTGAGGAATGGATGTAGGTCAAGGATTGGGCCGAACCAGTATAAATCATAGTTTGTCTATTCTCTTCCCTAAACTCTTATATTTTCAGCATATATGTTTGAATGACTATCTATCGCTTTATAAAGAATTACTATCATACGAATTGCTTTTAATAAGTTACGAAAAAATTTTCAGAGTTGTAAAAGTTTTATTAGACACCCAATTCACCCCCCCTCCTGGGTGATAGCCAGGTCTAACATCCTTAGGCTCAACTGGCAAAGGGGTCGGACACTTTCTTCAAAAGGAGGGGGTTCGACCCTGGAATTGGTCAAGCGCTGGGGGAGCATCCTAACTCCTAGGTGCCTAGGTTAACGCCTGAGGGTAATAGACGGTTCGCCCTACCCAACATCGGTATCACCTAGGAGAAAGGGAGATTTCGCCCTGCCCTTGGATCATGGGTGAACCCAACCCCTTTTCTAAAATTCTTATATAAATAATAATAATAATAATAATAATAATAATAATAATAATAAATGTATTTTTTATTAATTAATTAATATACTATATATATATATTCTTTTTTATCATTTTTATTCTTTCTTTTACATTAATAATATTTTTAAAGAAAATTAAATTTTTTACATAATTATTACCTTTAATTATTTTTAAATTTTTTAAAAATCTCGTGATTCAGTTGAAAGACAATTATATATATATGGACAGAGCTAGGGAGTATTATTTCCACCCTCCTTTGTTCTTAACATAAGAGCTTCCTGATTAATTGGATAAATTAAAAAAATAAAATTAGTTAATTTTAATAACTATGATATAGTCTCTTTAAAATACATATATACAATATATGGTTATATATTTGTTTAAGTTAAGGAAATTAATTTACACTCACATATATATAAGATAAAATGATTTTTTTTTTTGCCATAATATAAAATGAATCAAGATGTTATATTTATATTCAAATCTAAAACCCAATTAATTTTTATATTAAGGAATAAACTAGAGGTATATATATAATAATTTTGATTTGATGAGCTGGTGAGATTTGAAGGGAACGTGAATCACGACAGGGTCGCTTTATTAGAACAACAGACAACTTATCATTAAATAGTAAAGTTGTATCAATGATCTGATTGGTGTTATAATACATCCCTTCTTTATTCTTTCTTTATTCAACTAATATCCAAATAATATAATTGACTTCACTTAAAAAGGTAGCCCTTTACAATTACATGATTTAAATCATCACATCAATTTCATGATTAAAATAAAAAATCATCACAACATTTTTTTTTTGCCAGCACATCACATCAATTTAATGGTAATAAATTATTACTAATATTAATAATCAATCAATCAATTAAACAAGCACAATGAGGGGAGGGGAAAAAAAACTCATTTCTTTTACTGTTTTTACCTATGCTTTGGGGGGGGGGGGGGGGGAAGAAGCTTATTTATTTGGAGCTTTATTTGGTAAGGGTTTATATATATTTATTATTATTATTTTTTAAACATTGAGGGGGAATGAATTAACTAATATATATTTTTTAATCACATTTCTACGATAAAAAAACATAATATGATTTAAAATTTTCCTATAATTTTTTTTTGAGATAGTCATAATAGATATCCTTAATAATAAAAGAGAAAATGAAAGGGTATAGGTACGAATCTGGCATATCCTTCTGTTTTCTTCAAAAACATAATATTTGAATTTCTGCTGTTTCTTTTTTCCAATTAAAAAATTAATATAAAATTTCAAGTTGCATGTTTTCTAATGTTCATGTTTCCTAGGCATCGCACAACTTAACAAATTAGTTGTCTAATGTCAATGCATCAATGAATCTTCTAACAAGCATTAAATTAATGCATTTGCTGAAAAATACTTCAAATAATAATGTCTCTTCAAGATTTAACGGATGTATCATTACTTCTAACAATTAATCCATCCAGTCATTTTTATAAGCAACATTCTTTTTTGGTTGGTTCTATATAAGTAATAATTTGACTTTGTCCTAATATTTAATACATTTTATTCATTTGTACCCCAATTAATTACATATCTCTCGAGCAGTTACTCACCGTCAATGGAATATATGGTTCTATCATGTCCTTAGAGAGGGGAATCAATGTGCGGATTGGTTGGCTAACATGGTCCTATCTGATGTGGAGATCCCTTATGAAGCTCATTTCTCTGACCCTCCTACCGGACTCTACCACTTTCTTCTAGCTGATGTGATGGGAGTAGCTCATATTAGGAGGGGTTTGGGACCTTAGTCCCTCTTTGTTTGTTTTTGTTTTTTTTCCTTCATCTTCTTGTTGTTATTTGTTCGATTACTTGGTATCCAAAAAAAAAAAACGCATCTCTCCTCTTTTTTTTTTCCACTCATTTTTGGTCACCCCATCTTTTTTATAAATAAGGATATATATATATATATATATATTTTTTTTTTTTTGGGGGAGGGAGGAATTAAATCTCTTCCATATATATTGCTTTTAACTAATTTTAATAAATAGTTTATTTTTGTGTAATTTGAATAGTTTGTTCTTATAAAAACAATGAGAGAGAGTAGTATTGAGTTTTACAATTGTGCTTTTGTTGCAAGTATCCATTTCCGAAAACTTGCAAACATAATAGTTAGCTAGAGATATTCAATGGCAATTTTGAGGATTGAACGTTGGCAAAATGATTAAATATACCAAATTAGTATAAATATATGGTGTTTGGTTTCTTTGTCTTCTCTATTGTGTGTGTGTGTTTTTTTTAAAGAAAAAATGCTTTTCTCAATCATATTGTATTTTCTTTTCTTTTCTTATATACCATGTCCCTTATTTAGTCTCATCCTATTTTTTTTTTCTTTTAATTTCGTTCATTGTATTTGTTTACCAACTATTTATTGTTTATTAATTACTAATGTTTGATAGGACGACACCCAAGAGTGGATGAATTAGATGACTCTTACAAATTTAGAAATGTTTTTGCTTCAAGATACGTAAAAAAGAAAAGAAAATACAATATGATTGAGAAAAGCATTTTTTTTTCTTAAAAGAACGAAACAGAAGACAAAGCTCAACAAAGCCCATGTGAAAAAATTTTCCACCATAGCCAGGTGCGCAACGCGGGTCGGATCCGGATTAGTCGGGGCAAAGTTCTGGTGAACCAGGTGGACAGTAAAATTTTTTTAAAAAAAATCTTCCATATCTTATCATATTTTTTTTCGCGTGAGGAGATGATCCTGCTTAACACAAAATAATGAGAATGTTTGGCATAGCTGTAGGACCAAAAAAAAATAAAAACAAAAACAGGTTTAGTGACAGTGAAAAAAGCCCAATAAAAAAGAAAACATGTGTTTGACATAGCTTCAAGTTATAGTAAACTTTTAGGAGTCAATAGATGGTAAGGGATTCAGAATTAGGCCCTTGGGTCGTGGGTTCGATCTCCTCTGCCGTCGTTGGGACTCCTTTGGTAGGCGATCTCGTAAGTCCCCAGTAAGTGCTCATAGAGCCCGGGGCCGTGTTTTAGCCTTGGTAGGGGGACTGATGCCGAACCCTCCAAAACTTTTACGTATATAAAAAAAAAAAAAAGTAAACTTTTAGGAAGAAAATGGCTTATTGGATAAAGCTACTTTTAGAGCTTCTATATGCGCATCATAGTGACTTTTAAACTTTTGTGAAAAAAGGACCTTCGGGGCCGCAAGTGCAGCTTTATTCATTTATCATAGTTTTCGCTTAGTTTTTTTTTTTTTTCTGATGCTTATTATAAGACACAAACTAACTATTCTTATATAGGTCAATAAAAATAATTATAGTCAATTAAGTTGTCATACAATTTAAATAACTTCCAATATTACCCTTACTAATTGTACTAAACTCTAATATCATATTTGTTACGGACCGGCCCAATAGGCCCAGGTCTGGACCTCGGCCCAATGGCGCCTGTAAGGGAATCCACGTTGTATTAGGAAAGAATCCGGGATCCCATAAATTGAGGATCCCCATCGATGAAGAATCTCTCCCAATCATAATCCCAACAGATCAATTCCTGATTCCCCAATCACTGATATTGGTCATTAAGGCAGAGATACGCGCACCAGACTCCTCTATAAATAGAAGGAAACCCTAAACAGGTGTATACGTTCTATCTTATGCTCTCTTTACATTCTGTTACACAGAGCACACACCCCACTCCCCTGGCTTCACGCCTTACTGTGTAACACGAACTACGTGGACTTTGATCCCTTCAAAGGGTACGTAGGCTCTAGGCTTGACAACCTAGTCAAGTCCAATCTCTGTGTTCTTAGAACAGAACATTGGCGCCGACCGTGGGGAGTGTAAACTTCAATCCCCGTGACCACTGATGGAGAGCACTAGAAGCCACAGCAGAAACCCTCAGCCGGTGGGAGGAGACCCGCAAGCTAGCCATCCACCACCGAATCAGCCGCCGCAACCACCGCGGTGAGAAAACACCCCTGAAGGGCATGTAACTGACACGGCAACCACCCCGTCAGCGGAGGACCAGCATCCACTAGGAGCACTCACACTGACTCCAACGCGCGACGTCCGGGCAGTCGATGCCGATGTCCGCATGATGCGAAGGACGCAGGAATCGTTCCTGCGACGACTGGAGAACAAGGAAAAACGAGACGACCTGCAGAGACGGGCTGACTTTGAAGCTTTCGGAAAAATGATCCAAGAAGCACTCGAGAAGGACCGCCGCGAGAGGGGCCGCCGCAGGAACTATAGGCGGGGAAGAAGAGCCCCAGTGGATGACAACAGTTCCTCGAGCAATTCCGAGCCGAGGGACGCGCGCCGAGACAACGTCGAGCCGGGGCGGAGGTCGAGTGCAGAACGAGGCAGACCACGGTCCCCAGAAAATAGAGAGAACCACGGCGTTGGTCTTAACCACGCTGATCGATGTGCAAGAGAGGACCGAGACTGAGAAGAAACCCGCGTCGGGGATAGAACTCCACGGGCCCACAGATCGCCTCGCCATGGATCTCCTCGGGAATACCGAGTGACATATCTATCGGAAACCGGAAAATCCCCATTCTCAAGGGAGGCGGCAACAGCTCGTTACTCGAAGCACTTTGACCTGGCCGACCTGCCGAAGTACGACGGGACCCAAGATCCGCGCAACCACTTGGTCACGTTTGAAAAGCTCATGTGGGTCCGACAGATCACCGATCTGGTCATCCAGCGTCTCTTCGCAGCCACTCTGAACGGGCCGGCGCATCGATGGTTGACTTCTCTCCCGGACAACTCTATCCGGGGTTATGAAGACCTCAGACGGAAATTCGAGCTGCACTTCGCCACCAGCAAAAAGCAGCCAAAGACCACGTTCACTTTGAGCAAAGTGCCGTCAGAAGAAAGGTGAGGCCTTGCAGAAGTATCTAGATCGGTTCCACGATGTGGCCATGCAAGTAAGATCATTGCCCGAGGACATCCACGTGCACTGCCTAGTCAATGGACTGGACCCATCATCCCGGCTGGCTCGTCACCTGTGTAAGAACCCAGCGTACGCCTTGACCGAATTTTATACCGAGGCGAAGAAGTACTTGGAAATGGAGCAAATGGAGGCGGCCAATGCCGACGAGCCCGAACGGACTAGGAAGAGTCAGCCCAAAGACGAGGAACGCCCAAGAAGGACGAAGACCGACCCCAGACGACGGAGCCGAGACAGCAGAGCCAAGCCTGACCGGGCAGACCAGAAGGCCAAATACGACAGCTACACCCCGTTGAATGTCCCTCGATCCCAGGTATGGAAGGAGGTAGCCCAGACCGAGATGAAGCGGGTGGACAGGCCAAGGCCTATCCGTGGACGCTCCAGCACAGACCGTTCCAAATTCTGCAAGTTCCACGACTGCAACGGCTACACGACCGACGAGTGCTATACCTCCGCGACGCTATCGAAAAGTTCGTGAGGGATGGAAAACTGCGTCAGTACGTGATCAAGACTCAGGGAAGGACGAGCGGGAAACGTAATGACCGTGCCCGCTCCAGAAGTCCGCCCAAGGAAGCCCGAAATCCGGGAAAAAAGCAGAAGGCAGCCTCGGACGACGAATTTCCTGACGTCGATTTCCAGTGCAACGTCGTCAGCGGAGGATTCGGGGGAGGAGGAGACACTGTAAGCCAGGGGAAAAAATATCACCTCGAGGTATTGACCATCCGAGACCCCCCTAAGTTCAAGGAAGACTCAAAGAAGCCTCGGCCGCCTACCCTGACCTTCACCGATGAAGAGCTGGAAGACGTCATACCCGGACACCTAGACGGACTGGTAATTACCGGAACTCTGGTAAATTGTCGAGTTAAGAGGATTTTTGTGGATGCAGGGAGTTCGGCCAACATTATAAGCTGGGACGCCTACAAGAGGATGCACCTCGACAAAGAGGACCTCAAGCCATGCAAGACCACCCTGGTCGGCTTCAATGGCGAGCGGTCCTTCCCAAAAGGCTACATCGACCTCCGGTTAACTCTTGGCACCAAAGAAGCCTTCAAATTGGAACGGGTAAGATTCGTAGTCGCCGACTTCCGGTCCTGTACAACATCATTCTGGGTCGACCAACGATCCACAACTAGGATATACTAGTATCCACTAAGTATCAGAAGCTGAAGATGGTCAATAGTAAGAACCAGATAGTCGTGGTATCCGGAGACCAGAAAGAGTCGAGGCAGTGCTTCTTCGAAGCTCTCCGTGTCGAGGAAGGAGGACCCTCGTCTCCACCCCGGCTCGGATCCAATGAGCAAGTAGCCGAAGCCGGCTCTGACGAGGGCCCGCGGCCGCAAGTCAACATGGTGGAGGTCGACCTCCGAGAACTTGACAATCCGAGGCCCGAGCCGGAAGGAGAACTGGAGGAAATAGTGCAAGGCGAAGACCCGTCCAAGACCGCCAAAATAGGCCGAGATATGGAGGACGGCCTAAAGGCTCTCATGATCCGCTTCTTAAGGCGGAACCAAGACGTCTTCGCATGGACCTCGGCCAAAGTGCCTGGCATCGACCCCCACTTCTGCTGTCACAAGCTCGGCATATGGCCGGGGTCGAGACCCGTGGCACAGAAGAAGAGGAACATTGCGGACAACAGGCAGAAGGCCCTGGAAGACCACATAGAAGAGCTCCTTGCGGCCGGTTTCATCCGAGAGGTGCAGTACACCACCTAGCTCTCCAACGTAGTCATGGTCCTCAAACCCAGCGGCAAATGGAGAGTATGCGTCGACTACACCAACCTCAACAAGGCCTGCCCAAAGGACTCCTACCCGATGCCCAACATCGATAAGCTTGTGGACAACTCGGCCGGGTACCACCTCCTCTCCTTCATGGATGCCTACTCCGGTTACAACCAGATCGCCATGCATCCGGACGACCAAGAAAAGACCGCCTTTATGACTGATAAGGCGAATTACTGCTACAACGTCATGCCTTTCGGACTCAAGAATGCCAGGGCCACCTACCAGAGGATGATGAACCGGGTTTTTGGGGATCAGATCGGGCGCAACATAGAGGTCTACATAGACGACATGATTGTCAAGTCAAAACTTCCAGAAGACCACATCCGGGACCTAGAACAGACGTTTGAAAAGTTAAGAAGACATCGAATCAGGTTGAACCCGGCCAAATGTGCCTTCGGAGTTCCGGCTGGGAAATTCCTAGGCTTCATGCTGACAAACCGAGGGATCGAAGCCAACCCGGACAAGTGTAAGGTCGTGCTTGACATGCAGCGCCCGAGAACCAAGAAGGAGGTACAGCAGCTAACAGGCCGCCTAGCCGCCCTGACGCGGTTTCTACCAAAGTCGGCCGAGAAAGCCCTACCTCTCTTCAAGTTGCTGAAGAAGGAGACTCGAGGCGGCTGGAACCCAGACTGTGACGCCGCCTTCTCAGAAATCAAGAGATGTTTGGCAACCTCGCCGGTGCTCACCAAGCCGGACCCCGGAGAAACCTTATTCCTCTACCTCTCAATCAGGGACGAAGCCGTAAGCGCCGCCCTAGTAAAGGAGTCCGAGACCGGGCAAAGGCCGATATACTTCATCAGTAAGGCCCTACAAAGCTCCAAGCTCCGGTATCAGAAACTGGAGAAAGTGGCCTTCGCCCTGCTTACCGCGGCATGAAGACTTCGGCCTTATTTCCAGGGACATCGGATCGTAGTCCGAACTAGCCAGCCGATCAGACAGGTTCTCCACAATCCTGACTTGGCCGGGAGAATGACCAACTGGGCCATAGAACTCTCCGAGTTCGATATCACATTCGAAGCCTGCCAGGCGATTAAGTCCCAAGCACTCGCGGACTTCGTCCGAGAACTCACCCCGACCACTATAAATGATGGGATTTGGAAAGTCTATGTCGATGGGTCATCCAACGCAAAGGGCAGCGGTGCAGGAGTCATCGTAGAAAGCCCACAGGGGGTAGCCACCGAACACTCTCTGCAATTGAAGTTCCAGACCTCCAACAACCAGGCCGAGTACGAGGCCCTTCTGGCCGGATTGCTTCAGGCCAAGGACAATGGCGCCCAATGAGTAAAGGTTCTAACCGACTCGCAGCTCGTCGCCGCTCAGATAGACGGCACCTACCAAGCGAAAGGCCCACTAATAGCAAAGTACTTGAACAAAGCGAAAGAACTCATGGCCGAATTCAAGGAGGTGAAGGTTTCCCATATTCTCAGAGAAGAGAATGCTCGAGCTGACATCCTCTCTAAGCTCGCCAGAACTAAGGGGCCGGATAACCACAGGACCGTGATCCAGCAAAATCTGACCGAGCCGAGCTGCATCATGGCTATCTCGGCAAGCCTCGACTGGAGGAAGCCAATAGAAGACTACCTCGAAAGGGGAATCATCCCCACTGACACCACCGAGGCCAAGAAGCTGATCAGAGAAGCCGCTCTCTACGCTATGGTTGATGACCAACTATACAGGAAAGGGCTCCACTGCCTTATGATGAGATGCCTTCGACGAATCCGAGGTGAAGTACGTGCTTGCCGAGCTACATGAAGGCGCCAACGGCCATCACATGGGGGTAAGGCCCTCGCCAGAAAGGCACTGCGCGCCGGATACTACTGGCCCACTACGAAGCAGGACGCCATGGAAAAGGCCAGAACATGCGACAGCTGCCAGAAGCATGCCAGAATTATATGGCCGCCACCTTCAGAATTGAAAGGAATGCCAGCCCCCTGGCCTTTTTACAAATGGGGCATGGACATCCTCGGACCATTCCGGCAGGCACAGGGGCAATGCAGATGGCTCATTGTCGCAGTAGACTACTTCACCAAGTGGATCGAAGCAGAACCACTCGCCACAATAACCTCGGCCAGAGTGATTAAATTCTTCCGGCACAACATCCTCTCTCGCTTCGGCATACCAGCCGAGGTCGTCACGGACAATGGCACCCAGTTCATGGACCATCGTTTCCAATCCCTAATGTCCAACCTGGACATCAAGCAGCACTTCTCATCCGTGGAGCATCCCCAGACAAATGGCCAGGCCGAAGCCGCCAACAAAGTCGTCCTGGACGGACTAAAGAGGCGAATGCTGCAAGCCGAGACCAACTGGACTGAGCAGCTCCACAGCGTCCTATGGGGATACCGCACCAGCGTACAGTCTTCGACCCAAGAAACACCCTACAGGCTAACCTATGGATGCGAGGCAATAATCCCAGTTGAAATCGGACAGATATCCTGGAGAAAGGTCAAAGCTAGACAGGCAGGGCAGGAGTCGAACGACGACGCCTTAAGGACGGACTTGGATCTGATCGATGAGATACGGGTGGCGGCGCACTGCCGGGAATTAGCCGCCAAGCAGCTACTCGCGGCTAAGTACAATAGAAAGGTGCGACCCCGGTCTTTTAACCGAGGCAACCTAGTACTCCGACGGGCCGACATAAGCAACAAGAATGCCAAGGATGGGAAGCTGGCGGCAAATTGGGAAAGGCCCTACCGGATTAAGGAGGAGCTCGACAGAGGAGCATATACCCTCGAGACTTTGGCTCGAAAGCCAATCAAAAGAACTTGGAATACCGACAAGCTAAAGATCTTCTATAGCTAGACCTGTTCTTGGTAGTGTTTGTTTGCTTTCATAATAATTTCTTTCATTCAGTGTGTTTCCTTATTGTTGTTTTCACGATTAAGTCCAAGTTATGTCATTTCCAATGCTTTGTAACGGCCCCTAGGGCCATCTCTTTTTATCAATAAAGGATCCCGTAAAGGAGGATTTTCAATGTGCACAAAAATTCGCTTAAACCGTGAAGCCGAAGCCATGAAGCTCGGCCAAAACGATAAGGCCGAGGCAAAGAAGCCCGGCCAAGAAACCGAAAGCCGAGGCCACGAAGCCCGGCACCGGTAAAAGGCCCCGAGGACAATAACCCGGCCAAAACCAAAAAACATCTAGATGTACGAAAACCGGCCGTCGTACTCCGACAGGCATTGGTTAGAGCTTGGCGAGGGCGACATCCGTGGCCCTTCGTGAAATTGACGCGTCAACGCTCGCCCGGCTAAGCAAGCAGCCTATCATGCCAACCCTGATTAGGTCAAAATGTCAGACCCTAGGCAGACGAAGCCTCGGTCAGACACGTGATAGCCCTGCCCTTACGCCGGTCAAACTTAATCCAACTACACAAAAGTTGGAGCTTGACTATTGGAAAGCCGAGCCGAGGCAGTACGGTTTGTTACGCCTGACGAGGCTTAAACAAGACAACCTTGCCCCAACCTCCCACACTCTAAGCGTGGTAGAGTAACGACGGCTTGTACACATGCAGTCGACAAACAATTAAACTTAGGCAAAAGAGGGATTAAGTTACCCATTGTCTAAGGCCTCCAAACGGCCTACACGGTCAAAAGCCTAGACAAAAGAAGATCGGAGCATAAAACCACTCATTGTCTAAGGCATCCAAACGGCCTATACTCACACAGCCGATTAACACTAAAGCATAGACGAAAGAATGACAGGATTGTAAGTCATCTACCGTCTGGAGCATCTAAACGGCCCATACACACATGGCCGGCACGCGACTTAGCCAAAAACGTAAGGATGGTAGAAATCGTTCGATGTTTAAAGATACACAAACACGTGAAGGAGACGATAAAAATCAAAGTCATTCATTGCAAATATTTGTACAAAGGCACCAAGGCCAAAAGCATTCAAATTACAAAGGCCAAAAGCATTCAAATTACAAAGGCCAAAGCTACCCAGAAGGCTCGGCCTCAGGATGATCAGCCCCGACAGAGTCGGCCCCATCATCAACTGGACCCTCGTCGGCAGGATAAGCGCCAGTAGCATCGTCCTCAGCATCAGGACCCTCGGCGACAGGAGGCGGATAAGGGATCAAAGTCCCGTCATCCTGAACAAAGGCACGGTAATCATACCCGGCCACGTTCAGCTCTACACCTGGATTAAAATAACGGATCTGCGTCAGAGCTTGTTTGAAACACTCCTCGGCAGTCCGCACCAAGGCATCCATAGCCTCCTGGCGAGCCTCCTCCTTCTCAGCAAGGCCCTTTTGAAGCCCATCTTTCTTCTCCGCCAAGGAAGCCCGCTGCTGCTGAAGAGCCTTGGCCGCTGACAAGCTCTCCGACGCCGCCTTCTAGGCCCGGGCGCACTCCTCAACCGCCTTCTCGGCATCTACCCGGGATAGCTGGAGCTCTTGGTCAGCCTTCACCGCCGCGGTCTTCGCCGCATCCCGCTCCGCCCGCGCAGCTTCACGCTCTTCTCGAGTAGTGTCCAGCTCCATCCGGACAAGATCCCGATCGGCCCAGGCCTTGACTAGCTCCTCTTCAACCGACCTAACCTTGGTTTCGGCCACCTCCAATTCCTCTTTGAGGTCGCCAACCGACGCGGCCTTAGCCTCAGCTGCGTCCAAACCCTTGACCAGCTCCACCCTCTCCGCCCTCAACTTCTGGCAGTCGGCAAAGACCCGGGCATACTGCTCCCGGACTAGGATCAGAGTCTGGACGTACCCCACAGACCGACAAAGCTCATGCTGGTTCCGGTGCAGATCATCCAGGGACGGTAGAGTGAGGGCAGCAGGACCCTGGAAGTGCCTGGGAGGAAGGAACGCCACATCTACCTCCGGCACCACCCCCTCATTCCATAAACGACCGCGGGGGAGAACGGACTTTGGCCTCGTTAAGGGAGGAGGAGGAAGTGCCGACGACGACGGTGGACCCGGTAGGGAACCGGCCGGTTCATCAGCAAAGAATTCGGCCTCAATCTCCTCATCGGAAATCAAGACCTCCTTCCCACTAGAGGGTTGGGATGCAGCAGCGGCCTCAGGAACCTTAGAAGCTTGGGGCCCGGTGGCTGTCGGAGACTGGGCGATCACCTCGGAAGCCAGGGCGACCTCAGAAATGGAAAGACCCTGGTTAGCCGAGCCCTTTTTCGCTTTCTTAGAAGCCTCGGCAGCACCAGCACCTTCAGAAGCGCTCCGCTTCTTTTGGCGACTGGAAGAGGCAGCAGCCGGATTCGTCGCGCAGAGATACAGAGGCAGCGAACTCATATCTTGGCCTGAAAGCAGAAAAAAGAGAACAAGTTAGAACATTCGCAGAGCCAAAAAAGAAAGAACCAAGACAAAAACATAAGCAAATACACCACCAGAAACCCTACTGGTAGGGGGCAACGGCTTGGCGCTGTCACCGGTTATAAAAAACCAGGTCGGTTTCACACCATATTCAGCCACTAGCGCCTCCAACCGTGGCAGAGCGGACACCGACTCAGGCGCAAGACTCTTGCGCGGTACCTGGAAGGAGACCACCTTGACCTTATAATAGCTCTCCTCCTAGTATAAGGGGAAGCGACCGCCACCCTCCAAGAACCAGGGCCCCTCCCCTGGGACGGCCTCCACCTTGAAGAACGCCCCCTTAAAGCGCTTGAAAGAGTCGGAGAAGGGCGTCATCAGTACCCGCCCCGGATTGATCCGAAGGGACACCTGCCCCCTTAGCTTTACACCGCCCCTCAGCGAGCTAGGTGTGAAAGGGCTGAAGAAATAGAAGAACAGGTTGGCCGTACACGCTAGGGGAGGCGAAAAATGGCTGCACAACCGCTCAAAGGCCACCAAGTACGCCCAACCGTTTGGATGAAGCTGGGACGGGGCGAGGCGAAGATGCCGCAACGCCTCCATTTGAAAGGGCGAGAAAGGAAGAGAAACCTGTACCCGCGTCAGGTAATCCCGATAAAGAAAAAAGAAGTCGGGTTGACCCTCTGACCGAGTCGCGCAGATAGGCTCCTCGGACCCCGAACGCCTGAGCATACACCCCGGCATGGCCGGGACCGTCAACCTCGCTATGTCCGCGTCAGACATCAGCGACGGAGTAGCCAGCACATCGTGCGACACCCAGCCGTATCGACGAATCAGAGCCTCGGACGGACTGGAAGAGTCTGAACCACCGGCCTCCGAAGACTTTGAGGACGACCCAGATTTAGGAGCCATAAATAAACCTATACGAAAATAAACAAAGCTGGTATTAGCAAAGAAGCAGAAATACCTGGCAAAGACATAGTGGCAGGGAAAAAAGCTCGCGGACTCGGACGAACGGGGGCATGAGAAGGGGCGACCGGGGTGGACCAATACCGACACGAGCCGAGTACGGTGGAGGCCTCGGCATCTCTACCACGAGCCATCACAATAGAAGCTTCCGCTAGGCAATCCCAGCAAGGGCCAAGATACCCATCCGGGGCAGACGCCTGGCGGACGGCGGAAGAGCCCTCATAGTAGCTAAGAGGCTGAGCCAACACCACCGGGGATCCAGATTCGGAAGAGGAGCCTATCCCGGCCCCACCGGGCGACCCGAGGGGAAGGGCACACGCTGGCGGCCGGGATGGACGGCGAGGAATTAGAACCGAGACCCTGGCTGAAGATGGACGAGTCCGAGCTCTCCCCGGACGAACAGCGCCACCCCGGCGCAGGGGATTCAAAACCCCCGAAGAAGGAGGTTCACCCCCCAGAACCCAGTAAGTAGCCCTGGGAAGACGTGCACGAAGGAGCATTTCCTCCTCAGGCGTTAATGACGCCCTGGGACTAGAAGCACTCCTACCTCTCACCATGTTTAGAAGCCTAGGACAGTAAGCGAATGTCATCTAACGGCAAGAAACAGGATGAGGGCGTGATCTAAGACGTAAGAGAACCCAGAAAACCCCAGAAACACTGAAGAACAGTAGCGCATACGGTGATTTCCAGAATAAACGGTAAAATGCAGGAAACTACCGAACAAAACACAAGGGAATCGGCGAAATACCTGTGTAAAGGAGGTAGAGAAACCGGAACTTTGTAAACGACGAACGGCAGAATCTCGACTAAAAATGGTAAGGAAGAAAACCAGAGCAAAGACTGAGAAAATGCGATAGCGGGAAAAGTGAAAGAGAAACTCGAGGAGGACTATTTAGACCGAAATCCCAAACATAAGGGGCACAACGGTCTATTCCCGTACGAGTGGGACGGGATTGGCACAGTACAAAGCAGGCGCAATAAATGCGCACTAACCTCGGGAAGCGAAAGAACGCGGCGGTTGCAGGGCACGCCCAATGGAAACCTGACAACTGTAAGCCCGTAATGATGGCGTGGTAAGGGCAAACCCCGAAGCGTTTGGAGAATCCCAAAAGGCAAAAGGGCCGGAAACCCGGGAAGGATGAACATCCGCCCGATCAGGAACGAACCCGGTGATCTAGGCAGGACAAGGATAGGTTGGGCCGACCACAGTTCCGGATCGGGATTACCTGACGGCCATGGCACCCAAAAGCTGACTCAGTCCGCACAAAGGACCTCGGCCATAAAGGGACCGGGGCATTAAGCACCTCAGCCGTCCAGAAACCAGAACGACCAAGCTGGGGGGCAACTGTTACGGACCGGCCCAATAGGCCCAGGTCCGGACCTCGGCCCAATGGCGCCTGTAAGGGAATCCACGCTGTATTAGGAAAGAAACCGAGATCCCATAAATTGAGGATCCCCATCGATGAAGAATCTCTCCCAAACATAATCCCAACAGATCAATTCCTGATTCCCCAATCACTGATATTGGTCATTAAGGCAGAGATACGCGCACCAGACTCCTCTATAAATAGAAGGAAACTCTAAACAGGTGCACACGTTCTATCTTATGCTCTCTTTACATTCTGTTACACAGAGCACACACCCCACTCCCCTGGCTTCACGCCTTACTGTGTAACACGAACTACGTGGACTTTGATCCCTTCAAAGGGTACGTAGGCTCTAGGCTTGACAACCTAGTCAAGTCGAATCTCTGTGTTCTTAGAACAGAACAATATTAATTATTACTTTTACGTACTATCCTCATTAGGGGCAGATATGGGAAAAAATAATTAATGCTCCTTGAAAATAAGCAAATGTCTCTTAAAAAGGACTAAATAAATTTGATAGTTGGTGCTTTATAATAAGGACTAGAAAGAGTATTTTTTTTTTATATTTGGGTTATGATGGCTTTAATACAACATAAACAAGTGAAAAGGACACGCCAAATTATTATATCAAAAAGAACATAAATTATTAGCTAGAAGAGTTTCTTAATATTTGTTTTGTTGTATAGACTAGTTTAAAACACTTTATTGTGTTGGTAATTTTACTTCTTTTTTTTAAAAGCAAATTTACATTTAAGTTTAAGTTTTTATCCAAAATTATTACATAATATACAATATATATATGTGTGTGTAAGATTCATACTCTTTTCAGTCATTTTCCATCTCAACTAACTTTTTAAATGCTATGTCAAACAAAAATCCATCTGAAAAAAAGTTACTTCTGTGATTGCTATCTTAAAAATAAATCACATTTATAATCTAATATTTAGAAAAAAAAAACTCATATGGAAAAGTTCAACAGAAAAAATTCACTTCTACCACTGCTATCTATGAGCTTATATATTAGTTTATTAATTAAATTAATTAGTTTGAAAAAAAATAAAAATACTCTAAACTAATTTAATTAGCTTGCTTAACCTTTTCAAAAAGTTAACTAAATCTTATAATTAGAATCGGAGGTAATAATTTATAAGTTTGACAAATTAGTTTAAAGAAAAATATTGAACATAAGATATAAAATGGGAAAATATTAACTAAAACTCATCTTAAACTAGATCCTATGTTTAGAATGATAGGATTGTTTTTATTACCTGTAATGTTATTTGATTGAAGCTTATTATTAAAGAATAGGATAGCATATCTTTTATTTTTATCCATGACAAGATATAAGTTATTTTACAATTATAAGGTTATTCTTTATTTACAGTTAAAAATATTTTTCTAAGTTTAAAATACTTTTATAAATTGAATAAATTAAAATAAAAAGCCACGTGCATTTTGCATGGAGTTTAAAAAATATTAGACTGAAAATTTGAATTTTATGGACGCGAACAATCGTGTTGAGTTGTCTGCATCCAGTTGAGTTAACAATACTCAAAACAAAACCAATACTTAAATCTAATTGTTCATATCAGATATTAAATAATTATGTGAAATAAATATTAGCAATGTGCATTGAGTACAAAGTTATAAATTCATAATCTGTATGATTGATTATTTATGTTCGGTCCAAAAAATGATTGATTACTTTTGTAATTTGTTGTAAATTGTATGGGTAAATATCATATATTATATATTTTCCCCTCCAATGCTTTATACAGGGAATAATCTCTCCCATGGCCATAAGGGAGTTCTGACTCTCTCTCTCTCTCCTTTTTTTTTTTTTTTTGATATAGGAAAAGTTTTAGTTTGGTGTAGATATTGGTAACCCACCTCTAGGCTTAAGTGATATTTATAGAAGTACTTACAGATCGTTTAACAATAAGACCCTCACATCAACTAATAGATATCGAACTTCCTCCCTTTTGAAGTGAAAACCGATGACTTAGCCAATTACCACTCTAGTCTTATTTATAAGTCTTCTTTGACCAAATCACACATACCAAGGAGAGGTTGGTAGCTCAATAATTATGGAGTAAATTTTCAACTTTACCTTCATTTATGAATAGGTACTTTTCAACTCTTTATTCTCTCTCTATTTTTATTGGTACAATAATATGGACAAAATTGTCATAATTTCATTTATTTAGTGAAAAGGGACTTATAAATATGACCAAATTTTTTGATCAAAAGGAATTTATAAATAGAACTATAGTGGTATATCACTCCCCATTACAAATAAGGGAGTCCTTTTGATCTCATCAAAGATAGACATCAAGCACGTGTATTGAGATTATGGGCCTTTCAAATGTTACAGGAAGGCAACCCTCAAGGTTCGAACCCTAAATATGGGGTTGACCACAGAAATCTAAATAAAAAGAATCAATAACTAAAGGCATGTGAGATCCTATGCACGAGGATCATTTATGACTTTAATTAAAAATTTTAAATAAAATATATTTAAAACTTTTACTGCAATAGAATAAAAGTCCTCTTTCTCTCTCTACCAACCAAAGGAAATCCTCATCCATGCTGATCGAAGTATGCTTTTGTTTGTTTGTTCCCCCCCTCTTTTTTTGGTTCTGTTTTGTTTCGTTTTTTACCTTTAAATGCCAAAAGTGGAAAGCTTTTTATAGACACATCGCCTCACATGACTGAAATTTTTAAAAAAGGCACACTTTTTCACAATCTCTTTGAGAGCCGGAACTCCACGTGTGATAGGAGCATCAACTGTGAAAGTCTATCGTCTCTACATACTCCATCCCTCTCCTTATATTCTCTTTCATCCCCCCCCCCCCCCCCCCTAATTACTCTTATTCATAACTAAGGGAATTTTTTTAAAAAAAAATTAAATTTCCTACATAATTACTACATTTAAATATTTTTAACTGTTTTTAGAATCTTATGATTCGGTTGAAAGACTCTTATATATACGGATGGAGAGGTACTATTTCCACCCTCTTTTGTTTTAAGAGTTAATGTGCAGATTGGTCAACAAACTTTTACTCCATAAGCGCTCAACACAAAAAACTTTTAAGTGGACCAAAAGTATAAAAAAACTTTAAAAAATTTAAAGTCAGCACAACACCGTGAGAACGTCCGTTAAAATGTAAAATTTTAAGGGTTAAAGTACATATTGGCCAACGAACTTTTACTTAAGAAGTGCCCAACATAAAAAAGTTTTACTTTAGAAGCGCTCAGTATAAAAAAGTCCATGTGAAATCCATCCAAAATCTGGTTGTTGCAAATTATTGCTTGTACCCCTCAACCATGTGCATTGGAGTTAGAAAGAGTGAATACAACAATAAAATCACAAATATAAAGAGTAGATTTCATTTTGAGTAAAGATTGTGAGTTTTCGAACTTGCTCGAGCAAGTCCATGTGCAACCCATCCAAAATTTGACTGTTGCAAATCCTTATCTGGACCCCCAACCATGTGCATGGGGGTTAGAAAAAGTGAGTGCAATAAAAAAATTACAAATATAACGAGTAGATTTCATTCTGAGTAAGGGTAATAAGTTTTCGAACTTGTCCGATGCAGATGTAGATTGTGATTTTTAAGTGAACCTAAAATATCTACTTGTTATATTTTTAATTTTTTTTATTGTTGCACTCACTCTTTCTAACCTAAATACACATGGTTGGGGGTCTAGGAAATGATTTGCAATAGTCTGATTTTGGGCTTATTACATATGGATTTACCCGGGCAAGTTCGGAAATTTACTACCCTTACTCAAAATGAAATCTACTTGTTACATTTATGACTTTTTTTTTTAAAAAAAAATGGCATTCATTCTTCCAAACCCTAATGCACATGGTTGGGGGGTTCAGGTAAGGATTTGTAATAGTTGGGTTTTAGGTGGATTGTACATAGACTTTTTTGTGCTAGACACTCTTGGAGTAAAATTTTTTTGTGCGGGGCGCTCTTGAAGTAAAAGTTTATTGGCCAATCTGTACTTTAAACCTTAAAAGTTTACATTTTAACGGACGTTTTAACAATGTTATGCTGACTTTATATTTTTGAAAGTTTTTTGGTATTTTTTGTCCACTTAAAAGTTTCTTGTGCTTGACATTGATGGAGTAAAAGTTTGTTTGCCAATTTACACCTTAACCCTTATTTTAAACATAAGAGCCTCCTAATTAATTTGGTAAATTGAAAAAAATAAGGTTAGTTAATTATAATAAGTATGACATAATCTCTCTAAAAAAAATCTATTTACAATATATGGTTATATTTTTGTGTATAAGTTGAGAATATATATATATATATATATAATGAGAGATAAAATGAATGTTTTGTTTTTTCACCCTGTAACATCCTGAATTTTGGACCTAAAGACTAGAAAATTAGTCTATTTTTGGAGGACTATTAGACCCTATTTTTGAAAATGAATTTAGAATCAGTATTTTATTGGACGTGAATAGTGTTTACTATTCACAAATACGTACATGAATAGTAATTACTATTCACAAATACGTATTCACTTTTTATAAATACGGTATTTAATCGATATTTTGAGAAATATGAAAAGTATTTACTATTTACAAATACGTATTCACTATTCAAAAATACGGTATAAACTATTCCTAAATACGTATTCACTATTTGAAAATACGTATTTACTATTCATGCGGGACCCACGTCAAATTATTTCTCCTCTGCCAACACCCGTGAAGTTTGAAAAATTTTGCGCGCGGGACCCACTCAAAAATAATAATATTATAATATAATATCTTATACTTTGGAAAACAATAGAAATAAAATTATTTTCAATAAACCGTGAATTAGGTTTTTAAAGTAATGGTATATTATAAACAAGTGAATTTCTATCTCAGAGTGGGTTATCTCCAAAGTCATTTCCGTAATCGGCGGAATGATTATTTGAGATAGGTTGAACCGATATTTTGAATTAGGACAGATAGTGGAACCTGTAGGAAATAAATCATAACTCAAACTCCTTGAATTAAGTAGTAAACAGCTGGACATATTATGAATCAGTGAATTTTTGTCTAGAAGTTGGTGTCACCCGAAGTAATTTCTGTAACCGTCAGTGTCCGACTTAAAATCTTCAGCAGGTTACGGAATACCCTAAATAGGATCAAAAATTTAGTTGACCCAGATATTTCTAAAGAGGAAAAATAGAACTTCAAGGCTGTGCTTCCGGATTCTTGAAGAATTTCTAATATAACGCGATTAGAACACCGATCAGGGAATCTTTATAGGATAAATGCAAAAGAGTAAGAAAGTGTCATCGTCATGATGACGTCATCGATGACGTAAGCATCTTGATGACGTCATCGATGACGTAAGCAAATGGATTGGGCGGTTGAGATGAAGCCATGTTTAAAGTCAAGATCCAACGGCCAAAATCTGACCTGATAAAGTATGAATAGTATCATGCTTTTTCACTATAAATAGAGGCTTCATTTCTTCATTTTCTTCACACCAAACTCAGAGAACAACAGTTGAGTTTAAGAGAAGAGTGAGAATTCTTAGAGTTAGAGAGAGAGTTTAGAGTAAAGTTCTTGAAGCTGGAGAGAATGAGCAGGAACTTCAAGGGTAAGTTCTTTGGTCTCTAGTCTTAATATTTGGTAGTTTCTTTTGGTAATTATAGTAGAAATGCCAGATAGAGTTTTTCTGAGTATGCTCTGTGGCTGCAGCTTAGTCTGATCTGTCACATCAGAAAAGAATTATCCTTGGACAGTAAATATTATTTACTGGCACAGTAAAAAATATTTACCGGCACGGTAAAAATATTTTTACTGGTACTATTCACATGAATAGTGAATATCCAACATAGTTTCCGCAAATGCTGAAAATTAATGGTCACTGATAAAAATGATATTATAGGATATCCGAGGATTCCGGAGTCAGATTCAAAGGAAGTTTGGGGATACGTGAATAGTGCCGTATACGTGAATAGTGCCGTATACATGAATAGTGCCGTATACATGAATAGTAATTTACTATTCACGTGGAACGAAGGTACGGACGCGTATTGTAACCTTAACTCTGATGCTTATGGTATGCTTATATGTGATAGATAGTCTGAAATTCTGTTTTTGAAAATTGATCATACACATACAATTTGATACGGGTTATAGTCTTGATAACGCCGTTATGTTTTCCTAGCGCTGAGGACACGGATGTACACCGTGGCACTGGTGAATAGTGCAGACTATAATAACATGCATATTGCAGTGGCTGTGTTATGTTATTATGTGAATATATGAATAATGTATGTGATTATTGCTGTTTTGACATGAATATCTGTCATACATATTTGATACATAAGCATGAGGTTAACCGTTACCTGAGGTTCAATGGGTATTGAACCTCAGCTCTTACTGTAGCTTCAGGATTTTCGGAGTGAACAGAAACAGAAACAAGGGTAAGCAGCAGGCAGAAGGACTAGCTGGAGAAAGTCCTGTAGATATGTATAGTCTTTCGAACTCTTTGTATCAACAAACCAGTACACTACAGTGGTTGAATATCAGTTACTTTGTATTTAAAATCATTTCGTTGCTCAACTCTGGTTAAATTATTTTGAAAATGCTTTAGAAAAGTTGGGGTGTTACACACCCGAAAGATAAAATGAATCAAGATGTTATATTTATGTTCAAATCTAAAACCCAATTAATTTTTATATTAAGAACTAAACTAGAGGTATATATATAATAATTTTGATTTGATGAGCTGGTGAGATTCGATGGGCACGTTCATCACGATAGTAGTGTCGTTTTATTAGAACAACTAGTCATTAAATAGTAAAGTTGTATCAATGATGGGATTGGTGTCATAATATATCACTTCTTTATTCTTTCTTGATTCAACCAATATCCAAATTTTGATTAAAAAAAAAACCAAAATCCAAATAAAACAACCGACCTGACTTAAAAAGGTAAAACAAAATCGTAAGTGACCTTTTAAATGTACTTACTTACTTTATACCCTTTACATTTACATGATTTAAATTATCACAATTCACATCACCTTCATGATTAAAAAAAGTCAGCACAACAATTTTCTCTACCCCCACATCACATCAATTCAATGGTAATAAATTATTACTAATATTAATAATAAATAATCAATCAATTAAACAAGCACAATGAGGGGAAAAAACTAATTTATTTTACTGTTTTTACCTATGCATAGGAAAAAAAGAAGCTTATTTTATTTGGAGCTTTATTTAGAAGGGGTTTATATATAATTCATATTTTTTTTAAAATATTGAGGCGGAATGAATTAACCATTTTTTTTATATTTTTATTTTAATCACATTTCTATGATTAAAAAACAAAATATAATTTAAAATTTTCCTATACTTTTTTTGTAAGCAACATTCTTTTTCATGGGGTTGGTTCTATATATAAGCAATAATTTGGCTTTATCAAAAAATTTAATGTAATTTTTTTTTTCATTTTTCCTAATTAAGTACATATCTCTCTCATCTTTTTTTCCACTCATTTTCTCTCTCACCCCATCTTCTTTATAAATAAAGGTATGTTTAGGGAACAAAATTAAATATCTTACACATTTATTGTTTTTAACTAATTTTAATTAACAGTTCATTTTGATATAATTTAAATAGTTGGTACTTATAAAAAAGATCTAAGAGAGTAGTATTGAGTTTTACAATTGTGTTGTAGTTGCAAATAACCAGTTGTGAAAACTTGCGAGAATAAGAATTAGAGATTTTCAATGGTGATTCTAGGGATTCAACATAGGTTAAATGATTGAATATACCAAATTAGTATAAATATATGGTGTTTACTTTCTTTGTCTTCTCTATAGTTTTTTTTTTAAGAAAAAAAACTTATCTCACCCATATTGTGTTTTTTCCCCTTCTTCTTTTTATTTATCTTGATGCAAAAACTTTTCTAAGTTTTTAAGAGTCATCTAATTCATCCACTTTTTGGTGTCAACCTATCAAACATTAATGATTAATAATAAATAAATAGTTAGTAAACAAATACAATGAAAGAAATTTTAAAAAAATAGGATGAGACTAAAAATAAGGGACTTAATTGGTATATAAGAAATTAATCTCATTCCTCTTCAACTATTCTCTTTTCTGCGCAGAGAAGGAAAAAGCATTTTATTTTATTTGGAGTTCAGATAAAAGAGGTTTGTTTATAATTCATATTTTTTATTGGGGGTGAATGGGCTAATGATTTTTTTAAAATCATATTTCTATGATAAAAAACATAATAATATAAAAAGTATTTATATAAATATTTAGAGATAGAGAGTAGAGAGATTCATAATAATGTAAGAGCAAAAAAATATTATATTTGGATCTGACATATGCTTTTTGTATCTTCTTTAGAAATGTTTTTTTTCCCTTCAGAAATATGCTTTGAACCTAAGTTTCATTTTTGCATTTGAAAAATTAATATTCATTTCCAAGGTGCACGATTTCTCAAGTTCATGTTTCCTATGCATTGAAAGTATTGATATTCCTATTGACCCATTAATCCAATCATCAATTATAAATATTATTCACATACACAAATTGGTTTTGCTCTTAAGCATAAAATATTGATCTGGTAAAATATATATATATATATATATATATATATAGAAAGTATTTCTCCTGTCACTAGAGATAACTCTATCTTCAGTGATCCTGAAACTACATTGTTTTGAATTAATGAAGGGTGTGTTTCCGTAATTTTGCACCTTTCATTAATTCACCTGAAATTACAAATACACGTTTCATTAATTCAAAACGACGTAGTTTTAGGGTTACTAGAGATAACTTTATCTCCAATAATAAGAGAAATCCTTTACCCATATATATATATAATATGGATTCTATTTTTATATTTATGAAAATGCGTAGTTCTAGCTAAATGCGATCAAATGGAGGCTTCCTCCATCTGGCTTGTACAAACTCAACTTTGATGCATTGGATGCCAAGCTAAATGCCCCAATTCCCCCCCCCCCCCCCCCCCAAAAAAAAAAAAGTGTGTGTGTATATATATATATTAAGTACTTAAGGTATGTTATAATGTTATATTCATATTTTTGTTTGAAGTATATTGTATATATGACATATCTACCTAGTTTAATTATATTAAAAAAGTTAGTTAATATAACATGTGTATTCTAAAACACCATATTAATCTTCCTTAATTCCATCATTCCGTATCATCTTTAATTATTATTGAAGAAGTATTAATAAGAACAAATTAAGAAATGATTGATAAATATAAAAACTATGTTTTACATCGACAGGAGGCCTTTCCATCATGCAAAGTGGAGACATTGCGTAGTGGAGAGACCTTGTCAGTTTTATATTTAGAACTAAGAGTAACTGTTTTTTAAATATATCTAATATTAAGGATCAAAAGAAGAGTATTACTATTTTTGGTTAAATACCATTTTCGTCATGGAAGTTTAGCCTAAAATGCTCTGGTCACCTGGAATTTAATTTTTGGTCTCATTTTTGCCCCAGAAATTTAAAAGCATAACAATCTTTTCCATTCGTTGATTTTAACCGTTGAATTGCTACTCTTTTTTATAAACTTCTAACGGTAAAATTACTCTCAAAAAAACTTTCGGATCAAATTTACTCCCCAAAAAAAACTTCCAAGACATATTTGCTCTGTTTTATACTTTTGTTAACATTCAAGAAAAAGTGAGGGGGGAAAAAAACTTCTAGGTGACCAATACTTATTAGGTTAAACTTCCATGACAAAAATGATATTCATTCTACTATTTTTTTTTTCTTTTTATTTTTGACTCAAGACCATGTGATCTTGATTGATTCCACCTCTGTACAAATCTCTTGATATTAATTGAAGGATCCAGATTGAATTTTAATAACATGATTATATATAAACGATTTAATTAATCAAGGTTCGACTAATAAATTGTAAATCGGTTGGTGGACCGACTGATTGAATATGCGTGAGTGAGCAGTTGGTGTGGAAACCTACGTAATGGAATATTTCATTTAAATTTTTCGTAGTATAAAAATGGTAGTTAATTGCTGGTTAATGCCCCAGACGTGGTGTTCCCGGAATCTCACCATTTCAATGCACTATAATGAACTGGTGATGGTATCTCTGGTACTATTTATAAACAGTATTATTTTATATAGATTTGGTCTTGTAAAAAGTATATGTTTGGATTCACAATAAAAATCAATTTTTTTATAAGATTTATAGTATACGAGATAAATATGTGAGATGAGTTTTATTTATACTTACATAAATATATTTTTCTAACGCTATCTCAAATAAGCCCTAATAATTTCATTGTTTCTAATAATTCAAAGCATTTTTTATTTTACCTACTGTTACGGACCGGCCCAATAGGCCCAGGTCCGGACCTCGGCCCAACTAAGCCTGTACCGGGATTTCCACTATAATAGGAAACGATATAAAATCTCGCCAATGGGGGGACCCTATTAACAAGGAATCTTCTACAATCATAGAACGAGCCAATCAGACCCTTACGGCTCAATCACAGATATGGCTCATTAAGGCAGGGATACGTGCACCACACTCTTCTATAAATAGGAGGAAACCCTAAACAGGTGCACACGTTCTATTCCATGCTCTCTTTACATACTGTCACACAAAGCACACACCCCACTCCCCTGGCTACGTGCCTTCCTGTTTGCTACGAACTACGTGGACTTTGATCTATTCAAAGGGTACGTAGGCTCTAGGCTTGACAACCTAGTCAAGTCCAACCTCTGTGTTCTTAGAACATAACACCTACAATTAATTATATGTCACTCTCATATCTTTTGCCACTCGTACCTCACACTCATAGCCTTTATAAACAAGAGTGTTTTTGCGCCGCCGGGGGGCTTATAACTTTTATCTGATTATTACTCTTAATTAATTTTAATTAATATTTTGTTTGATTTGAAATAGTTATTACTTATAAAAAGAAGAAGGGGTTAAAAAGGATATCCACGTATTGTTCACATATCACTATGGTGTCAAAAACATTTTTTTTTTAATTTTTAATAGTCTACCTTCAGAGTTATAGATGACTTTTTTTTTTTAAAAAAATATATTTACCCCTTTTAAATAAATGAGAGAAAATGTAGCAAAAGCATATATATATATATATATATATATATATATATATATATATTTATTTATTTATTTATTTATTTATTTAAAAATAACCATTTACTACTCCCTCATGTCTTTTTTATAAGGAATATTATCTCTAATGAGTAGTATTACTATTTTTTTCCCCTTTTTTGACTCAAGACCATGTGGTCTTAATTAATTCCACCTCTGTACAAATCTCTTGATATTAATTGACGTATCCAATAATGAATTTTAATAACGTGACTAGATATAAACAGTTTAATTAAGCATCGTCCAATTGATAAATTATAAATTGATAGGTGAACCGACTGAATGCCTATTTAGATTAGAGATAGAAGTTGATTTTCCAATATATCATTTACAGTAGACAAGGTAGATTTGTGATAAGAGTTTTATCTCAACTTATATGAACATACTTTTCTAATACAAATTAGTGAGTGAGCAATTGGTGTGGGAACCAATGTAATGGAATATTTCATTTAAATTTTTCATAGTGAGATACGTGGTAGCTAGGGACTTCCACGTGTTATTTCCTTCATATGTTTGCTTCCTCTGCTCTTTTGCTCACTCATAATATAATTAATTCCCCAGCACAAAATCATCCCTCCTCACCTTCTTCGCTATCTTTACATACTGATCTCTCTTCCATTTCTGTCCCCGATCGCTTCTCTCTGCTGCTCTGGTTTCCATCTCTCTCTCTCTCTCTCACATACATTGTGGGGAACTAAGGAGGAGGAGGAAGAAGAAGAAGAAGTTATGAATCTTGCTCATTTGCACAATGCACAGCCATGGCTTCCTTCTTCTCGAGTTCCAAGACCTCGTCATCAAATCTCATCATCAATTCATAGGAACAGGTAACTTCTCTATGTTTAAACTTCCAAGCTTTAGTTAGATCATTGGAATGTGGCCTTTTCTTTTCGGAGGAGCATATATACACAAGGGTGAAGAGTAATCAGGACTTTGATCAACATTGTTAATATATAGCCTCGAACTGTTTCAGTGCCTGAATTGAAGGTGAAGAGTAATCAGGACTGCAGAAGATTTGTTTGTTTGGATTAATTTTTTCTTTCTTTTTTCAAGTGATTTTATGAGGTAAGTTAAAAAATGTAAACTGAAATGCAATACATCAAGAGAGATCAAAATACATCAAAACCAAAAGTAATATAGATTTGGATTCCACAGTCTCTTCCTTTAGTATTCTTAAGTATCCATGCATCTTACCGTTCAAAAATTGATCAAACCGTCCAAAGAGAGACGCTTCATCCTTTTTATCATGTTCGGTAATTTAAAAAATAGATGAAGTGTCTCTTTCTGAACAATTGAATCAATTTTTAGACAGTTAGAATACACGGTAGTATCCACTAACATTTGTCAATCTCCACCTCTTTATTGAAAGTAAGAGGGAGGAGGGTAGGCAAAGATATAAAATTTGTCATCTAACAAATACTTACATCTAAACGTAGTGGACGGCTTATTCTTTATAAAACCAATGAGCCCTGCAATAGCAGAGGGATGATTGTTGGTTTGTTGTTGAAACCCATTTCAGATCATGATCACAAAACCCCACAAACTACTTCTACCAGGACCGAAACCAGTTTCCCTACCTAGAAGCTTTTTCATCTTTAGACCGTTCAGATGGGATTTGGATGATCCATATTTCTTTTTTTAAAAAAATTATTTTAATAGGTAGAAAATCTAAAATAAAGATAATATTTTAATTAACATATTTTTTAAAAATAATTTTTTCATTTAAAAATCAACAGGTAAAAAAGATTAAATCTAAACTATCTAGATCCAATCTGAAGAATGTTGATGGGGGAAGAGCTCTATATACTGATTAGCACCGAGCCATTTACCACCAATATGCGTTTGGAACCACTCCAAATAATTTCCAGACACAATTTGGCTTGAAATAGAAAGGACCAGGGCTAGGACTAGGAGCCTGGTGTTTCCAATTACGGGCTAGGACTAGGAGCCTGGTGTTTCCAATTACGGGCTAGGACTAGGAGCCTGGTGTTTCCAATTACGGGCTAGGACTACGAGCCTAGTGTTTCCATTTACGGGCTAGGTTGTGAAATTCACTGCATGAAAATAGAATCAAATTGGGAGAATATTACAAAATATTAGTGATATTCTATTAAAATAAGTTATTAATTATTATATTCCTGTTGTTAATATCTATAATTTTATAGGTTTAAAGAAAAATTGATTTAAAATTTTGAAGTTTAAATCCCCCAAAATTCCATGCTTATTTTATTTTTAATTCCGTATGAAATGAAATCTCATTGGTTCCACTTATCGGCATATTCCCATTTTTACCCTCTGCCCCCACATCCGCGGGATCACTCACCGCCACCGGCGATCTCTTCCCTCCCTCCCACCCAACCCACCATCCACCGTCTGCTCACTCACCGGCGACCACGGCAATGATGGAAAGGACGACGTGGCGGCGAGGTGGATGATGGGTCCTTTATGCTCTGAAGCTCCAGACCTCCACAGCGATGTAACAGTATTGGATATTCATAGGAAGCGAAGACAACCTACCTATGAGATGTTGGAAATGAGGCCGAAAGCTAAGATCTGTCTGGCCTTTCCACCGGAGGCGAGCTCGAGCGGCCTGGAACTAAATAAAAACAGTTGTTTCCTCCCCCCAGTAAATAGTAGAGGGAGTGAGGAGGTCCAGAAACAATATATATATATATATATATATATTGGAGAAGATGAACAGAGATCTGGAGAGATCCACGACTTACATATTGATGAATAATTTTCCGTCTAAAATTAGATCCACGACTTCACTAAATTATACAGTTGGTCGAGCAAAGTACAAATTAGATTGCTTTGCAAGTTAGTTGAGCAATGTATAAATAACCGTGGTATTGAGTACTCAACACTTAAAGGAATAATGAAAATGAAATCTGATAGAGGTTTGTTGAAGACGTTGGCATAATCCTATGATGTAAATTTGGTGCAGATAGTTCATTTGCTTATGTGGAATAATTTGTGTTGAGTATGATAGGCTCTGGTTCTTTTTATTGGTATCAATCTTCATGGTAGAAGAACTAAAACCTTAAGGTCACAAGTTAGCTAAATGATGGAGTTATCTTTAATCTAGTTTTTGTTGACATGTTAAATAATGATGGATTTGAAGACTTTTTTTGGGATGCTTCTGGAGATTGACATTAATGCCCTTACAGGATATTCATGCCCTACAGATATGGCTTATTCAAATCTTCAACATTACATGCACATTGTCTTAGAGAAAACAGTGAAGGTGAGCTCCTTATGCCAGAGGGAAAAGGAAAAGAACAACAAGAAGCTTGAGTTTTCCTCTTCAGCTCCTTAAACTCTCTTTTTTTATGCTGAAGTTGAAGGTTGAACTGTCTATGATGAATCCTTGTAGGTAAATGGGAGGCTCATTCTTGCCGATCAGAAAATAAATCAGATTCGAACACAAATGTTAGTGTTCCAGAGAGTATGGACCCCAAGTACACTATGATGGAGAACATAAATAATAATATTAAGCAGGTCAGCAATGAATATAAGATTCTAAGCGTATGTATCTTTGTGAGACTATATCTTTTAACTTCATGCCTGAAACAAAATTTTGTGGTGTCTTTTCCAAATATGCAGGTGAAATAGCTCTTTGTAACACCAACTCTCTAATAAAATGTCAACATAACATTTTTTATGTTGATTTTGGCATATTCCTAAAGTTGAAGCAAAGTGATCTTATGAGCCAGTATAATCATTGGATATCCTTTTAAATTTTCTCATCATTAGCATTTGATAATGCTGGTTTCCTCAGCTAAGACATACCGTATGAAAAATATCTTAGAAGCATTCTTTTTTCCTTTTGGTTCACTGAAGTAAAGAGTCTTGGTAATGACGTGCAGTGTTATTTTCTTAGTCTGATGCACGATGAGAAAAATATGTTAGAAATAGAAAAGGTGTCTATTATGATTTGAATCACGTTATAAGGTAGAAAGTTGAAGCTAGGAATGATGAAGAAAAGTGAAGGTTGTGGCCTTGAGGTCTCTGAGGTTCAAGAGTACAAGCCCAAGTAGCAGAGAAAAATGAAGGTTGTGGCCTAAGGCCTTTGAGACTTGAAGAACTCAAGCAAAGGAAGAATTCGGCTAGACATTTGAAGGCTGCAAATGAATAATGAGATAGTAAATGAAAGCTACAATTCCCAGATTGGAAAATGAAGAACAAGACCAACATGTTAAGGAAAATTGTAACTGGACTCTCAGAGAGAGAGAGAGAGAGAGCGCCAAGTCTAGTTACATATTTGGGGCAGTGTTGGAGATAAATCTTGAAAGAAGTCTCACATTCAAACTGTTCAAAGAGTGAAAGGCATATAAGCTTGTGATCTTCTTAATCGATTAATTTAAGCTATTCTAGTGAAATGGACAAACCCTTGCACTTGCCCATTATGGGTGCTGAATTGATGGTGGTGATGGACCACTTATTTTTCACTCATTCAAAAAATTAACATTGTTAAATATCTTTTTCAACCAGAATCAATATGTGGTATGTTTGACTTAACAACAAAATGTTCTTAGAACTTGTGGTCCTGGGAGCAATGGTTTTTCATCAGATTCTGTATACTTCGGTTCTCTGTTTCTTTATTTTTTCCTGGAAGAAATTGTTTAATTACTCACCATAATTCATTTGTCTCTTAACAATATGTTATATTATTGATCACTTTGATGAAAGTTGTTCACAGCTCAGTCTGTTGCATTCATGAATATATGTGTGTGTGTGTGAGTGATAATAGAATTGGCTTATTGGATTATCTTCTGCTTGTGATGTGCAGGGTCCATGGACTAAAAGCACAATACATTCTCTTTCATTGTACTTCATACATCAAGCAACACATCAAATGTTTTTACCTCGAATTTTGAAAGTTGTCCAAGCAATACTTCTAGATATACTTCAAACACTTACTGCAACAAGCTTACCTCTTGCTTGCATGTCTAATACCTTGAATAAACCCATCCCCCAAAATGTGTTCTTATCCTCTTTTAGCAATATTAAGTGGGCCTTAGCACGATTGGTATACTTGTTCGACGTTCAACTTGAGAGAAATGTTGGCACGTAAGCCTATATTCACTTTACCACTCAGTTACTTGATCATATGTTTATCTATAGTTTTCTGTTAAATCTCAACCGCAAATGTTAAATATACTCAAGGGTAATGTTGGAAATTTAAATTTTCAAATCTATCCCATCCCATTGCATTGTAACTTCTAAAGAAAGGGATGTGATTTGCTATTCTGTTTTCTTTGAGCTTCCAAACAAACTTTTTGGCAACTCAAACCCCACACATCCCACTCCTCTCCAAATTGCCAAATAACCCATGAATATAGATGTGACAAACATCTAATATGTTGAGTCTGGTTTCTCTGTCCATTGTCCCTCCTCATCTTCGATCCTGGCTATCGAAATTTTGATCTAAGGGTTCTGAATCATTTTTTTAAAAACCGCATGCGGTAATTTTTACCTAATATGCTTTGTCCTCTTGGACTCTTTCAGGATCATTTTGGCGCTCCTTGTAGCATGTGCATCATTTATTTTCATTGGTGGTCTCCTGTTTTTCAAATTGAGGTAATCATTTATATGCACTGTCTGAAGTGTATTCATTGTTCATGATTTTCATATTTAGAAGTGTCAGTGGCATGATGTCCTCATTTCCCCACCCTCCTTATCCTGTAGAAAACAAAGTGGTCGAAACAAGACATTAGAGGAGTGCTTCTGGGATGCCTGGGCGTGCCTTATTTCAACATCATCTCATATAGGAGTATGTTGAAATTCTTCTAAATTTCATACTCTTCTTTTTTTAAAAAAAAAAAAAAATTGACTCAGTTGCCCCATGGCTTTTTATATGCATTGACTATTACTGAAGATTATATTTTCTTGCTGTAATGCAGCAACCAACACGTATTGAGCGCGCTGTTGGGTTTATTCTTGCCATATGGGGCATATTGTTTTACACTCGTCTTCTAAGCACAATGACTGAAGAATTTAGGGTAAGGTCCAAAGCAGTAAGCATTCAATAAGAATTATTCTGTACTCGTCTTTAATTATCAATCCTTAGAGCAGAATAATATGCAAAGATTAAGAGCGGGAGCCCAAGTGCAAGTTTTGGAGCGTGATCATATCATCATTTGTGGTATGAATAGTCATCTGCCTTTCATATTAAAGCAGCTAAACAAGTATCATGAATTTGCAGTCCGCTTAGGCACTGCTACAGCTAGGTAAGCAGTTCGCATAAGTTTGCTGAACTAACTGGTGTTCAAAATGCTGGCTTTATAATATTCTGTTTGGCTCCTATTCAGGAAGCAGAGAATCCTTCTTATGTCTGATCTTCCAAGAAAACAGATTGATAAAATAGCTGAACCAATGGTGAAAGATTTAAAGCACATTGACGTCCTTACAAAGAGGTATTATTGCTTGGATATCTTCCTATATCATGTTGTTTAATAAGGAAATATTCATGACAACATCCCCTTACCTTTTAATGAGGTAAATATTGTAATATGAATGCTTCTGATCTTACATTTTTTAATCTTCATTTTATTTTTGAGCACAAGGGCTCTTCCAGTTCCTTTAGTTTGCACATTAGAACTATTGATTCTCATTAATCTGAACTATCATCTAGAAAATTATCTTCCAGTGTAAATATAGCAATCAGGACAATTGCTCCATTAATTTTCATTGATAGTGTGCTCCTCTGGTAGTATTTATATGACAGAGAAAGAAATTTTACGTCCAAAAGTTACCTCATTATGTCTCTGTGTGTATATTATATAGGTTTGAAATTGAAAAGTTATTAAATTTTAAAACAGAATTAATAAAGTTTATGATTTTTTTAGGTTCTCGTAAAACTTATTGAAAGTACTTTATAAATAGGACTAAAGAAGTAAATTATTGCATTTTTTTTTAAAAGTCCCTGATTATTCCTTTTATTAGTTGTTTTTAAGTACTACATGATAAATCCAGCTTTTTGACCAAGGTAATAATAAAAAAAAATTACCAGATTAAAGCAGATGGGAAACATTTTACCAAAATAATGTTGTTCGTAGCACTGTGTCAGAACACGCCACTAATAGCGCAAAAGTGATTTGCGCGCCACTGACACAAACTGACAATTTTTGTGTCAGTGGCACAAGGAATACTCACGCTACTCAATAATTGAGTGGCGTAAGGGAGGCATGCGCCACTCAATCTCTGAGTGGCGCATGCCTCCCTTAAAAAATAAATATATATAATAATAATAATAATAATAATAATAATAATAATAATAATAAATAATGATAAAAAAGTGGAATAATTTAAAGCTCTACTTTATTTAATTTGGAGTCAAAAGAAAGAAAGTATGGAGCTGAAATAACTCACTAAGAACGCCTTTTAAAAGATTACGCGGTACAATTTGGTTATAACAACAGATCCCAAAATAAGGGATCTATATATTTGTTCTACATCAAATATTTGTATAATAACAGTATTGATTTTGGGATCTATATAACAACAAATATATAGATGCCCTGTTTTGAGATCTGTTGTTATAACTAAATTCTACCGAGTAATATTTTAAAGGGCATTCTTAGTGAGTTATTTCAACTCCATACTTTTTTTCTTTTGACTCCAAATTAAATAAAGTAGAGTTTTAAATTATTCCACTTTGTTATCGTTTATTAATATTAATATTAATAATATTATTACATTTATTTTTTTTTAAGGGAGGCATGCGCCACTCAAAGATTGAGTGGCGCATGCCTCCTAATTGAGTGCCCTCACGCCACTCAATTATTGAGTAGCTTGAGTATCCCTTGCACCACTGACACAAAAATTGTCAGTTTGTGTTAGTGGCGCAAACCATTTTTGTACCATTAGTGGCGTGCTTTGATATGGCGCCACGAACAGCATTATTTTAGTAAAATGTTTTCAATCTGCTTTAATCTAGTAAATTTTTTTTTTAAATTTTGGTCAAAAAGCCTGATAAATCCTGGTAAAAAAAAAAGTAGCCGTTTCAATTCAAGGTCTACTATGGATCATACCTAATTTTATTGCTCTGCAGTGGCAGCCTTACTTTGACGGAATCATATGAAAGAGCAGCAGCCAACAGTGCTCGTGCAATTATTATACTGCCAACAAAAGCGGATAGGTAACATCTAGTGTGTTTAAAATGCAATCTGATGAGGTGGTTCCAGGGTAATTTCGATTGAAATTAACTGGCTTTCTTCTATATATCCATCCTATTGTGTCAAGCACGTATGATAGTTTTTCAAGAAGATGCATTGAAAGCATCAATGATGTTAATTGTAGTTACTAATTATTTCGGGCACAGTGGACAGGATTTTAACTTGTTAATATCTATTATACCACTATGGTTCTTATTATAAATCTATTTTAACTAGTTTCTCAAATATCAAAGAATGACAGTTAAGTATGTCTTAAATTGATAAAACTTTGGTTAAGGGGCAAAAATGTCCATGAACTTTTCTTTGAGGAGTATCTAGCACCATAAACTTTATATGGGTGCAAAAGTGGCTATGAACTTCTAAAATGAGGCAAAAATAATACTTCAGTTAAATGGGGTTAATTGCTACTACTTTTTTGTTTTTAGCCCCATATTTTGTTATTTATATGATTATAAAGGAAAAATTCTAAATAAATACCGTTTGAATTTGCAAAACTTCCAGAAGTCTGTTGAATTTGTAAGAGGACTGAGAAGTACTAAAGACCTATGAGGGATATGTAAATTCAGGTAAAATTACCTTTTTACCCTTAGTTTTAATTTTTTTTTTAAAAAAAAAACCCTACCCCGCCACCGCTGGCTAACCATCGTCGGTCACCCACTACCGGCCACCCACCGCCGGCAGTGGGTGGTCGGGTGGTGGGGGTGGGGTTTTTTTTTTAAAATTTATTTAAAACTAAAGGTAAAAAAATAATTTCACCTAAATTTATATATCCCTCATAGGTCCTTGGTACTTCTTTATCCTTTTACAAATTCAACGGACTTCTGAGAGTTTTGTAAATTCAAACGATATTTATTTAGAATTTTCCCTAATTTAAATAGGAAACTCCTCACATCACTCTCTCTCTCCCCCCTCCCCTCTTCCTCCTCTTCTTCCATCCTATCTCTCTCTCTCTTTCAACCCTCTCTCTGTAACTCAGACTCCATGTCTCCATAATGGCTTGTCCTTTGTTCTTCTCATCTCTTTCCCTTACTCCCTTTCATAGTTCCATTCTTGAGAGACTCAAAGCTTGCTTGCAAAATCAGAAACACCATGAAAGGATTCTGCACCACCCATCGACTGTCCATGTAATATGTGATCATCCAGACATCCACGCCCAATACTACATCCAAACAATTTTGGCTTGTGATTCATCAATGGATTGTGTCTTGCTCTTTGCGTGCAAGAAGAATATAGAGCTAATGAATTACTCATGAGCTAAAGTTGCTCGGAAGTGCTTAGCTTAGGTGTAACAAGAACATATAGAGCTGAAGAATATATTAATGATAGGCCCAGATGATGATAGGAATGCTTGAGTTACAACTGAGCTAAGAATGATTTGGAGGCAGGTAAACATGGAGTTTGAGTTGGAGAGAGGGGGAGAGAGTTGAGAATGAGAGAGAGAGAGAGAGAGAGAGAGAGGATGGAAGAGGAAGAGGAAGTATCGAGATTGGCTTCGATCTTCTTCCCTCCTAATCTATCCTTTTCTTCATCTTAGCCGTCGGATTGAAATTTGGATGGTTCAGATTTAATCTTTTATAAAAATATTAATAAAATATTTAAAAAATTATTTTAAAAAATATTTTTATAAGGAAAGGGAGCCAAGTATGAGGAAGAGGGGAAGAGAGAGAGTGATGTGAGGTATTTTTTATTTAAATAATCATATAAATAATAAAATAAGGGATTCACATACAAAAAAATAACGGTAGTTATCTTTTAGTGGAGGTAGCATTTTTGCCCCTTACCCCTAAAACTTTACAAGTTTATCCTTATTAAAGCCCTCTCTCTCTCTCTCTCTCTACATTTACAAAGCATTCTCTCCTCTCTCTCTTTTGAACAAGAATTAAATAAGGGTGAAATTGAAAAACAATCATTAATAACCTCTAATTGACCTTATATTTAGGACCAAGAAATTCTTCTACCAATGGACTTGTAATAATGACTAGAGTCGTGGTTTTTATGGAGGCCGGTTTTAGCTAGATTGGTGATGAGAAACATCAGCTCAATATAGTTGGACTATTTGTTGAATATGTTATAGAACAACTACTAAAATACCCGTAATTACTTCTTGGGTTATTTTAGCGACGTAATTACTTCTATCTTTGTTGTCTTTCATCAATATTCTGAATTTCATTTTGATGAAGCTTATTCATTTGAGATCCTTAATTTCTTAGGTATGAAGTTGACACAGATGCTTTTCTATCTGTTTTAGCCCTTCAACCAATTCCAAAAATGGATTCTGTCCCCACCATTGTTGAAGTATGTTGCATACTTACAGCTTGAAATGAAATGAAGAACATAAAATTCAAATACGGTGCACAAAAGTAAGAATTTGTCTTATTCAATGAATGCAGGTTTCATGTTCCAAGACAAGTGAGCTCTTAAAATCTATATCAGGAATGAAAGTAGAGCCAGTAGAAAATGTTGCATCCAAATTATTTGTTCAGTGCTCTCGGCAGAAGGAGCTTACAAAGATCTACAGACAATTGCTAAATTATCAAAGTATTGCGTAGTTTCTACATATCATATTTGTTAGCATTATATTCCTTCTATGACATAATATTTAAACTTTTCTGTAGTGGTGTTTTATAAATGGTTTATTCTCTAACTAAATTGAGAATAATCAACAAGAATGAAATTGTCTTCTGGTAATGTGGACTATAGCTGCTAAGTCACTCAATAGTGTCATTTCATTAAAGTTTAGTCATTTTTTATGCAAATTCTCAGAGTAAACTTTCCTTTTGAATCTTTCCATTTGGCTTTAATTATTTTATTGTGTTTTATGGCTAGTGTAAGGTGAGGTAAATGAAAATTTTCCCTATTTGATGACCCTAGATTTAGAAACTGGCTTGTTATTTTCTTTATTGATCTACCATACAAATTTTATATGTCCCTGACATTTAACTATATTTTTTGCTTTTTTCAGGAAATGTATTTAATCTTTGCAGCTTACCTAACCTAGAAGGAATGACCTATAGGAAAGTGAGAAATGCATTTCAAGAGGTAATTAATGTAATTTCTTGGCTGAATCCACCATTTATCGCTTACATAAATTTGCTAACATAAATTAGCTCTCCATATTATTTCAGGCAATTGTCTGCGGTCTTTATCAGAATGGAAGGATAAACTTTCATCCAAATGATAATGAAATCCTGCAGCAAACTGATAAAGTATGTAGACTAGCCCATTACTAAATCTAATGTATATTCGACGTAAATTTGAAGTTTCTGTGGCAATTTTAAGTTATTTCTTTGTAACAAAAAATTGCTCTTAACTTTTTTCTGTTTCCCTAAGTTTTTGAAATCAATTAATTTCAGAAGGTTTGCTAGAATACTCTCTGATGTCACTATGCCTGCCTCATTTAGGTATTAATGATTGGATCCCTTTGTGGTAAGAAGGAGGCACATGCACGAAAGAAAGAAGAAATTCATGACCAAGAAATTCAAGAACAAGATGTCGAGTATGCCATAGAATTGAGTAAAAAGAGACTGGCTAATAGTGAAAAGCATCCTACGAGATCAGGTTCCAAGGTAGGACAACTACATTAGAAAAAGATTCTGATCAACATTGAATGCCATTTATTCAAGATCTTTGCTTTTATTACTGATCATCATATAGGCATCAGATGAAAATATGAGACCGAAAGAGTGCATTCTTTTGCTCGGGTGGCGCCCTGATGTTGCAGAAATGATTCAAGAGTATGATAAATATCTTGGTCCAGGAAGTGTTGTGGTATGATCTTACATATATGATGACCTGATTACCTCCATTAGTGTTTACTTCTTTTGTTGCATGATTTCCTGATTAAAAACCTTATGCAATCTTCAATTCAAGTATTGAGGTGTGAACTTTAATCAATAAATATAACTTCTCTATGAACTTATGGCTGACAGGGTGACAGGCATAGAAGCTTTATTTCCTTATTGCTAATACAAATATGTTTTTCTACTACTAACTAATGTACCAGTGAAAAAATGTTTAAGGGATAAGATATTTTATGAAAAACTGATCATTATCAATCATACATCTTGAAAAATTGACAATTGACTGGCTTTTCATTTTGTTACTATGGGAATCATAGCCGCATCCATAAATCCAAGTGTCTAAGGAAATGAGATTTATTCTTTTTAGAAGCATTAACCTAAAATGCACTCTCTTGATGGTCTCTAAGGATACTAAATCTGAACCCCAGAAAATTTATATCAAAGGAAATGGTCGAGTGGTTTTTGATTGTGCATTTTATCACCAACTTCGACTTTCTGGACTGTCTATACTCTTATTCTAAGTTCAAATTTCATTTCTTAAACAATATGCAGGAAATATTATCAGAGGCACCATTAGATGAAAGGACTAGGTCCTGCAACATTATTGGTGGATGTCAATTCAAGCATGTTAAAGTTTCTCACAGGGTATTCTGTCACTGTTGTATTAAAATTTTCCTTTAATGTTTTTTCTAGTTGGAGAAATTGGTTAAAAAATCTTTATTTGAAAATTTTATTGGCCAAAAGGATCTCATATATTTATATACACAGAAACTACAAGTACTCTACTGGATTTTATATTTGGTCGACAATGAAATTTTCAAATAGTGACTTTTCATCGGTTTTCCTTTCTCATTTTATAATTCTTTACTTTATTCATATCCTGTAGATTGGAAATCCTTTGGACTATGACACCTTAAAGCACACCCTTCTAAGTATCCAGAAATATCTTGGCAATGAAGATATTCCTTTGTCGGTTGCTGTCATATTTGACAGAGGATGGCTTCATAGAGGTAATGATGCATGTCGGCTTTTTTGTAACAGATAATAGCCTGCTATTGATTATTGGCTATTCTCTTTGCAGATCTATCCAAGGCAGACAAGAATTCTGCTTATTCTCTCCTACTAGCAGACAATATCTGCAAAAATCTTGGACTTAAGGTGATATATTTTACTTATATCACTTAAATAAAATCTGATGATATCAATTTCTGGACCATATACCCGGAAACATTCTTTATTTAATATTAGTTAGTAGTTATAATTATGAGCTTGGAAGGAATAAGTTGGTTCTTTAAATTGCTATTTTGCAGGTGCAGAATCTAGTCGCAGAGATTGTTGATTCAAATTTAGCAAAACAAGTAATGCTCTAAACATCTTAGTTTGCTCAAATTTTCAAAATTTAGATTGGATTATTCTGAGTTATTGGTGCTTCTGTATAAAATGCTGCAGATTATTAGAATCAATCCATCTCTGACATATATTCCAGCAGAGGAATTAATGAGCAATGTAACAGCTCATGGTCATAACCTTTCTTCCCTTCTTTACTATGCTCTATTTACGTGGCCTATTTGCTAAGTCAGTGTGCTTAGAAAGTTCTTTTTTGTACTTGCAAAGCAGTAACGGAGAACAGCGAACTTAACGAAGTTTGGAAAGACATACTAAATGAAGAGGGTGATGAAATATATTTGAAGGTAAGTAACAGACTCCTTTTGCAATACCTTGATATCCATGAATCATTCCCATTTGATGGATAAATTCCTTCCTTCATCCCCTTTCTATTGAATTAGTCAGTTATCGGCCTTTTTTTTTTTTTTTTAACCTTATCTTGCTATCAAAATACATTTACAAGATTATATTTTTGTTGAAACTAGACGAGTCGATTGTACATAGTACAGAATTTACAGAATGAACCATATTATTTATGATTTGTAAACGGTGCAACTTGCTATAAATTTTATATTGTATATTATATTGATCCGAATGTGGCATTTTACAAGTTTTATACACCTTCCGTTGTTTCATGTGACAGGATATCAGATTTTACATGAAAGAAGGAGAGAATCCATCATTCAGGGAGCTGTCTGAGAGGGCAATAGCACGAAGAGAAGTGGCCATAGGTTATGTAAAAAATAACAAGAAGGTAAGCTGTTAAAAATATGATAAAACATACTTACCCAAAGAAAATTATTTTGAGCCATCCATAAGAACAAGTAAAATATAATTTGTCATGTTTGCAGGTTATTAACCCAGTTCCAAAGTCAGAACCCCTCTCTCTTGAAATGACAGACTCACTGATAGTTATTTCTGAGTTTGAAGGAGAACAGCCTGTGGTTTTATGATGTTGTAGATAATCTTTATCTTCATGCTGCTTCATTGTTTTTCCACCACCTTGTATAAGCCTTAGCAGAGATTATCTCAGGAATCCCTCAGTTTAATAAGCCCTAGAAGAATAGAGGGTGAATCAGTTGTTTCTTAATCTTGTAGCTCAGGATCATTCCAAGGCTTAAAGATTTAGAGGAGTTCAATAATTTTCCCATTATAGATCACTGAAACTCATTCTGGCGTTGTCTTTCTGTTTTTCCCCTTTTTATGGGACCAAGGCATGTTTACAACTGATAAGTTCAGTAATGCAAAGATTTTGATGTTAAAACAATGTTATATTCAGTTTTGAGTACATATGATTTTGGTGCGTTAGTTTTTTCCTTGAGGCTTAATCTATAACTACTCGCTTAAAGATAATGCACGCAAGCAGGAGATACATACGAATTGCTAGCTCTAAATGGATTTTATGTAATCGAATTTGGTGCCTAAAACATAATGGGGACACAGAACATAGAGGAGTATGTAGAGAAATCTAGGGCCGGTTCTTCTGTTTATTCTTCAAAACAGTTTTATAAAATTGTTTTTTTTAAAAAAAAAAGATACGTTTTGAAAAAAAAAAAACTACTTTGATTTTCTTTTTTTAAAATTTTATTTTATCAATACTACTTTGATGGTTGTTTGAAAAAAATATGTTTTTAAGTGATACGGTGACAGCAGCTATTGACGACAATGATGTGGTGGTTGTCGTTAGTGACGGTGACATGGCAATGGTTAGTACTAGTATATAGTGTTGATAATTGATAGGTGGCTGCTTTAACAAATAAGAAATAAAAAAAAAAAACTAATTGTTTTTTAGTTTTTAAAAAGGAAAAATTTTATATAAAGTTTTCTAAAATAGAAAAATTATAAACCAAGTCGTTAAATTCAATAAATTCATTATTAAATTATTGATCCAATTCAACATTTTAAAATATGGGGAAAATGATTTTATTGCACTCTTATAGTCTATTTTGTCCTCTTTCCTCTTAAAAGGGTTTTATTATTTTGTATCTTAGTTTATATATATATATATATAATAAAATGTGATTCCATTAATTGGGAGGAATCAGTAAGAATAATTCCAAGTCCGAAAATAAAAAGAAAAGCATTAACCCAATGTTAATTAAAATATTTTTATTTGAGTATTGTTAATAAGAAATTGTATTTTTAGAAAAAGTCGACTTAATATTGTTTTCTCTGTCAATAAAAAAAAAGTCAAATTTCATTAAATTTTTATTTGAATATTGAAATATCTAGTTACATATATATATATATATATATTATTTTCTAAAAACCTATTATTGCTCTAATAAAAAGTTTGTTTCCTTTTACAAGAAATTGTCAACCTATTGCTTTGATTGATGGTTCCTACTCTATTATTCTTTTTGAAGTAACTTTTGTAGATATGGATCACTTTGTGAATACCTCTCGTTTTTTTTTTTTGGGAAGTATCTATATCTGCAGAAGTAACTTCCAAAATATCAATACGGATATGATGAATAAACTAGTTCAATTATAGTAAGAGTCATGCATGATCAAGTGAATACCAACTTTTATGAAGTGATGACATGATAAAACATTCAAGGTGACATTAGATTACTTTTGTGAAGTTATGTTTGTTTTTTTTTTGGAAAATCCATTATTCTTTCAATTGAAGGTTCCTCTCCTATTTTTGTATTGAGCAAGTGGTACCAAGTTAAAACTTTGAAATTCGACAAAGTGAGATCAGTCCTACACTCTTCAATGTGGGAGTTTCTAAACTACTTGATCTTGACTTTATCTAATAGAGTAGTACTGTAACACCCCCAAATTTCTAACAATTATAATAACATAAAATTGCAATGATTTTTATAAATAACTACTGAAATTCAAAATGACTAAAATTTGGGAAGTGTTACCGCCGCATTTATACTGAGACAAGTGCAAGGCTACTTTATTACATTAACTTAAATCTAAACTTAAATAAAAATGTCTTATTCAAAGCGTAAAATAAAATAAAATAAATTAGCTAGAATTGTTCATTGTTCTTCCTCACTTCTCACTGCTAGCCCCAAAAGCCCAACTTTGAAACCTGTTTCACTGAAAATCTGCTCCCCCGAAGGATCATCACAGCCCAGAACACAAACATCAGCAAAGCTGGTAATCCTAATAAACAAAAATTAATATATAATAATAATAATAATAATAATAATGGTAATGATAATAATAATAAATATAAATATTCATAGGATGAAAGAAAAATATCATATACATATATATAATCTAAAGTATCAATTTTAATACTCAGCATATCTATATATTCATATCGAATCAAATATAGTTCATTATCTTTTTAAATTTGTTTAGACCCGGGAGACCCTGCCAGTCTATTTAGTTTAGTGGGAAGGGAACCATGGTAGATCCGGAAGCCCCTGCCAATCTACCCTGTGACCCAGGAGCCCCTGCCAGTCACAATCAATCAAATTGGCCATAAAACATTTCGTCCTAATGTGCACACCTCTTCCCAAAGTTGCTACTAGTGTCCCGGGAGCCCCTGCCAGACACCACTTTAGAAAGAACGGATATAATCGGTTCACATCAAATAATATATCGAGGCATAAAGCCTAAGGGTTGTGTTCATCACTTTAGGAGGTACCATCCCAAAGCTATCCTCCCACGATTTAAAGTATTTTAAATACAGTCACATAATAAATGGATTTCTTAATAATATATATATATATGTATGTATGTATGTATGTATGTATGTATGTATGTATGTATGTATATATATATGAAAACATTTATAAATTTCAATCACACCAAATAGATTTCTCAAATTTACGAAAACCAAACCGAGTATATATACTGCTATTTGTTAATTATGAAAACCCAAGGTAAAATCATTTAAAAAGAGAATTGTTCTAGGGATTAGGATTACATATAATATATTTTATATATAACAATTCTATCAAAATTTATATAAAAGTATAAAAATAACCTAAGATTCATGGGGATTAGGATTAGCAAAATATGATGTAGAGAAGAAGAAGAAGAAGAAGCACGAGATGCAAGATTGTTCTGGGGATTAGGATTACCTGGTCTCCGTTTTGCTAGTCTCTTAGAAAAATAATTGACACAGAGAAAGATTAGAGGAAGTAGTAGAAGAGAATATGAGAAGAGAATGAGAGTATTCAGGGTTAGGCTAGACTCATATTTATAACTTAAAATTAGGGTTCAGCTTTGGGCTCTTTTACTCTTACCAACTCATTAATAGGGTATATTAAATTAAATCAATCAACCATAATGTGAATTTAATATGATAGGGTATATGAGATTCAATCAATCAATCATGGTATGAATTAATGTGATTTGGTTGGCAGTAGTGGAGTTATTACCTAAAAACAATCATGGTCATCAATCAATCATAGTATGAATTTAATGTAATAGGGTATATCACATTAATTCAATCAATTATGATTTGAATTAATGTGACTTAGTTTTTTTCTTAGTGTATAAGCAGAAAATTCCTAAGGTAATTAAGACTAGGAATATTTGGCCCACCAAGGCTATAAAAATAAAATAAAATAAATGAGTTATTACTATTAATAAAAATTTGGGGTATTACATTCTACCTTCCTTAAAATAAGTTTCGTCATCGAAACTGAAATAAAATTTATATGTTAATAACAATCACATAACAAGTCACAAAAATAATTTTAAATATACAATTATCATAATTTCAAAGAAATAAATCATTTAATAATAATCTGGGGTATTACACTCTACCCTCCTTAAAATAAGTTTTGTCCCCAAAACTTAATTTTTTGTTTTTTTTTGTTTTTGCTTTTTTCCATCAACTCTAACTATCACTTACTACACATATTTATATCATATTTCAAAAAAATCAATCATCAGTTAATGCAATATAAATCCAAACCATAAACCAATTCAAACAATAACCAATCATAAATTCAAGTAATAACTTTAATATAAATCCAAGGGATAATCTAACATCTTTAAAATTAAGTAAACAAAATAAGAATTAAGTTATTCAAAAGATAACTACAACTAAAAGGAACCATTTAGCCTAAAAGAAATTCTACCCATTTGCTCCAATGAAATAAAGTAAAATTTACAAGTCAATAAAATCACATAATGAGTCAAAGTAATTTCAAACATACAATTATCAAAATTCAGAGAAATAAATCATTTAAAAGACAAGAGAATAACCCTTCACTACCCATCTCTCAAGTTTAAAATTATTATTATTATTTTTACTTATTTATTTATTCTATTATTATTATTATCATTTTTTTCCTAAACTCTGGGATCTTTGATCCCTGAGTTAGTATCAAAAGCGAAGCTAAGTAGAACCTTAGGCTCTGATACCATTTTGTAACACCTCCAAATTTCTAACAATTATAATCACATAAAATTGCAATGATTTTTATAAATAACTACTGAAATTCAAAATGACTAAAATTTGGGAAGTGTTACCGCCGCACTTATACTGAGACAAGTGCAAGGCTACTTTATTACATTAACTTAAATCCAAACTTAAATAAAAATGTCTTATTCAAAGCGTAAAATAAAATAAAATAAATTAGCTAGAATTGTTCATTGTTCTTCCTCACTTCTCACTGCTAGCCCCAAAAGCCCAACTTTGAAACCTGTTTCACTGAAAATCTGCTCCCCTGAAGGATCATCACAGCCCAGAACACAAACATCAGCAAAGCTGGTAATCCTAATAAACAAAAATTAATATAGAATAATAATAATAATAATAATAATAATGGTAATGATAATAATAATAAATATAAATATTCATAGGATGAAAGAAAAATATCATATACATATATATAATCTAAAGTATCAATTTTAATACCCAGCATATCTATATATTCATATCGAATCAAATATAGTTCATTATCTTTTTAAATTTGTTTAGACTCGGGAGACCCTGCCAGTCTATTTAGTTTAGTGGGAAGAGAACCATGGTAGATCCGGAAGCCCCTGCCAATCTACCCTGTGACCCAGGAGCCCCTGCCAGTTACAATCAATCAAATTGGCCATAAAACATTTCGTCCTAATGTGCACACCTCTTCCCAAAGTTGCTACTAGTGTCCCGGGAGCCCCTGCCAGACACCACTTTGGAAAGAACAGATATAATCGATTCACATCAAATAATATATCGAGGCATAAAGCCTAAGGGTTGTGTCCATCACTTTAGGAGGTACCATCCCAAAGCTTTAAAGTATTTTAAATACAGTCACATAATAAATGGATTTCTCAATAATATATATATATATATATATATGAAAACATTTATAAATTTCAATTACACCAAATAGATTTCTCAAATTTACGAAAACCAAACCGAGTATATATACTGCTATTTGTTAATTATGAAAACCCAAGGTAAAATCATTTAAAAAGAGAATTGTTCTAGGGATTAGGATTACATATAATATATTTTATATATAATAATTCTATCAAAATTTATATAAAAGTATAAAAATAACCTAAGATTCATGGGGATTAGGATTAGCAAAATATGATGTAGAGAAGAAGAAGAAGCACGAGATGCAAGGTTGTTCTGAGGATTAGGATTACCTGGTCTCCGTTTTGCTAGCCTCTTAGAAAAATAATTGACACAGAGAAAGATTAGAGGAAGTAGTAGAAGAGAGAATATGAGAAGAGAATGAGAGTATTCAGGGTTAGGCTAGACTCATATTTATAACTTAAAATTAGGGTTTAGCTTTGGGCTCTTTTACTCTTACCAACTCATTAATAGGGTATATTAAATTAAATCAATCAACCATAATGTGAATTTAATATGATAGGGTATATGAGATTCAATCAATCAATCATGGTATGAATTAATGTGATTTGGTTGGCAGTAGTGGAGTTATTAGCTAAAAACAATCATGGTCATCAATCAATCATAGTGTGAATTTAATGTGATAGGGTATATCACATTAATTCAATCAATTATGATTTGAATTAATGTGACTTGGTTTTTTTCTTAGTGTATAAGCAGAAAATTCCTAAGGTAATTAAGACTAGGAATATTTGGCCCACCAAGGCTATAAAAATAAAATAAAATAAATGGGTTATTACTATTAATAAAAATCTGGGGTATTACAAGTACTTTCCACATTGAGTAGCGATGCAATTTGGGAAGGATCAAGATTTTCTAAGCTTTGTGGCTAGAAACAGTCACACTCCTTACCTATAAATCTAATAACGTAAGTGTTTACTTATACTTTGTGTTTCTTCAGCAACTAAGCCAGGAAACAAATGACTGAGTGAAATAAAATGAATATCCCTATAGGAAAGAGCAAGGGGTACACATGCCTTTGAGCTGCTCGAGGGTTTGTGTACCCCTTGCCCCCTTTTCTATATGGATATTATTTTTCCCCCTCAACCTCTGCTTTCCATGCTTAATGTCTGTGAAGAGACACAATTATAAGTCAACAGTTGCATTATCACATATATACGTCAACAATTGTCATTGATTCTTCCAACAAAGCCTGGAATGTTCGTATCCATCCCAAATTACATGGCAACTCGTAATGGGAGGTACTATTATGTTATATACAAACAAGTCTAACTAACTCATAAACTCTCACTTGAAAAGTCTCACATTCATACATCATGGTTATTATATAAAGATCGTCATGTATTATAAATGTTCATGGTTCTTATGCACAACCCTTATTTATGTTTCTAAATAAATAATGGTTGTCTACATGAAACAGTTATTTATTGTTATTAAAAGTCATGGTTCTTATATAAAAATTGTTATATATGTTACTGAATAAAACAACAGTTTTCAAAACGATGTTATTATGTATTATTCAAGCATTACAAGATATTATGATGGTTGTTTACATGTACTCATTAATTTTTATCACGAGCAATATGCATATCATGGTCTCACCAAACCTTAATATATAACGTGTGTTATATTAGAACCATTATAATAAGTCCAGAATAAATAATGGTTTGGAATTGTAATGTATTTGCGCAGAGCATATATAGCCTTGCATATATGACAGTTTTGAGTAGTGATTTATAGTTGATAATAACTATTATGAAAGACAAATTTTTTTTTTGGGTAGTGGATCAAGCTATACACTCAAATGTTAATTTAAATCATCATTCTATGATAAAGGAATTCATGAGTATCTCTTATGATTTGAGCCTTGCATGGAAGTGGTCAAATCCAGTTCCTTGTAGCTATGCTTCTTTTTCCAAAAAATGTCATGTCCCCTTTTAATGAATTCCTGCATGAATGGACTATTTGAATCATACAGAGATTAAAAATGTAGGAAACATCTTTATCTTCGATCCTTGATAAAGGTTTTGATTTGGATTATGAACTATAGATGTCTGAGGAATTTGTTGGAAGTTATATGCAACAAAAATAGTTTTTTGTTATGACAGTTGTAGTTCCTCTTCTATTCCAATGTTATCGCAGACTCATCGCAAAAGACTTCTTACGTTGATAAACAAGACTTTCTCCTCGTGCGTTGCATGGATAAGTTTATTTATACATTGTTCAAATGAAGCAAAATATGCTACTTTGTGTTTATTTAACAAATTCAAAACAACATCATATTATATCTAATGAAGGTTTTGAAAAATCTCTCTATAAACAACATTTGTTGTAGTACAACTGGATTTGTTGAATTCACCCAAAATCAGTAATCTCAAACCATTAAAAGACTTAACCCTAGATAGCGCAACATATAGTTGCCCATGTGAAAAGACTAGACTAGGAAGGTAAAACCTACATTAGACATTGATTAACCTTGGCTTTTGTTTATCGTCATTGCAAACGATATTATGATCGGAAATTGCCTCCTTGTCATATTAAAAGGTAGTTTAGATTCAGATGGATTCATATCCATTTTGTGTATCAAAATCTCTTCCCCAACACTTATGCCATTCAAAGCCTTAGCCCTTATGACATTTTTACCAGGTTTTGTGACCTGTAACCTTGTACCATTGCACAACCATGCTGCTTGATCAATATTCCTTATTAACATAACTGGCACACTTGATTTCAAGACCAATTTATGATGAGGTATCTCTGAGCATTTAATTGCATTTAGAAATTCTATGTCGTACAAATCCTGTAAACTTTCGTTTGCCTTATTTGTACGACTTATAGAGTCATAACTAAAATACTCCACGGGATCACCTGACAATAAAGAACAAATGAATTCGTTGAATTTGTCAACATTCTCAGATATAGGAGTCAGAATGGTCCTATTGTTGAGGTAATCTTGGTCGACAATACGTTCTACTAAATTTGGGTATGTAGAATCAACGATGCATCTAATTGGATCACAATCATCGTGTAACAGCCTCTGACAAAATCGATATGTCTGCAATACCATCATGTGGTAATCCAATTTCTCTGTCTCTTACTTGTAGCAACCATTTTGAAAAGATTTTGATCTTCTGTTGTTCAACTGGATTACTTCAACAATGTAGCCTCATATTCTTAGTTAGGCAAAGTTGTCTGCATTCATTCCAAAGATGAGAAGAATTAATAACTGCATCTACGATTTCAGCTCGAGTGCTTTTAGGTATAATAGGAAGGATTTTCCTGAAATCACCACTCATAACAACACATTTACCCCAAAAACAGAATTGCACTTCATTAAATCCCTCAACGTTCGATCAACAGCCTCAATACAATGTCTCTTAACCATTGGTGCTTCATCCTAAATAATGAGATCAGTAGCTTTCATCAAGTTTGCAGCCAGTGAATTATGAGTAATTGAACATATTGAATCTTCATTAACATCAATAGGAATACAAAGCCTTCAATGTGCAGTCCTACGTAATGGTAGTAGAGTTGCAGCTATACCACTGGATGCTACGTTAAGGATGATTCCACCTTTTGCCCTCACAGAAGCAGTCAAAGCATTCCTCCTATACCACCAAAACCATAAACAAAGAAGAAACCCCTTATTTTTGAAGAGACTGCACTCATTATCTCATCAAATACTTGCTTCTGTTCATCAGTCATTAATCTCTTCATTCTTTCAAAGTCTTGCCTCTCCTTCTCTTTATTGTAATTCAACTCTTGCAAAATAAGCTGGCTCGATGTATCAATTATGTTGTCTTTTTCTGGTCTAGGCATAGATGGATAGTCATGCAGGTTCTTTCCATTCCTTAGCAAAAGCTATTCAATTTGATATAGCCCAGTAGCTTCCTTATGGGAATTTGTATTATGTGATTCTACATAAAAAAACATAATATAATATCAGTGACTTAAAAATGTTTATATTTAAGAAACTTCATTGATTAAGAAAATAATATCACTTAATATTTGAATACATGAGTGGAATCAAAAAATGATACAATAAATTAATTACTTGAAAATTGTTGATCTAAACGGCTAATATGCAATAAATCTTCACAAATAATATCTTTCGTCTATTCCTAAACAACAGTGGGCTGGGATAGGCTATGGCTCAACAACATGCTAGTGAAAAATTGACAATAAAGTTAAAAATGACATTCATATATTATTTATTCTACAACCTAGTGTTGTATGACTTATACAAGTAAAAAATTTTACCGATTACATTAAAATGGAGAGAAAAATTATGAATGATACATGTTACTACTAATAGAAGAGCAATAAGCTTATACTTGTTGTAGACTTGAAAAGACCCAATCAAGTTACCCTCTCTATTTTATTAGACCCCTATTTATAGATTTAGATATGTATCATCACCAACTAATATAATATATTAACAATTATTATAAAATCCCAACAAACTAATGACCTTCATGCTTTTAACAAAATCATTTGAGAATATTTGAATTGGACAATTATATACTTTAAGTTGCTTCAATTCAACCTCGAAGTATAGAACTACGACAACTAAAGCCATTTTTAATTTTTTTTGGCCACTCATTTTCAATTCAACGGACTCATTTTTAAAATTTTTTTGGCCAGTTATTTTTTATTAAATGTGTTACGGACCTATACTAGGCCCAATAACGGAAAGGCCCAGCAATGAATATCATATCTGACAGATGTATCGGGATCTATCTACAATGAATGGGTATCCTAACTCCCCCAGAATAAAGGGGTATCTCCATATATGATATAACAATCAAGATACTCGGACCAAAGATCACGCATGGCCCAAGGTATCCCACTTAAGGTAAACTCTACAAATATAGGGATTAAGCCTTAAGGTATACAGGTTCTAAACTCTAAACTATTTACATATTGTCACAATGTGCACACACACCACCCTTTTTGGCGAGAGCCTAGTTTGTGCACAGTGATCCCATGCTCTCTTGGATATCTTCTCCATAGCTACTCAGGCAAAGCCCATCGATCCAAGATCAAAGCACCAGCTCAATGTTGGACATCTGTGTTCTACACCAGAACATTGGCGACGACCGTGGAGACATTAAATTTTGATCCCCGTAACCAACGATTGCTAACATCACAGCCTGGGGACATCCCTGAAGAGAACGCCACGAATGAGGGGAGCGACGCCTCGGACACGGAATCCTCCCCTCTAGTGATCGCCAAACCTCAAGACTCAGCGGCACAAGAAACCCCGGTTCCAAATCCAGACTTCCTTCTCCTACAAAAAACCTAGGAACTAATGCTGAGGCGATTGGAGAACATGGAAAAGCGCAATAACCTCTAGTGCCAAGAAGATCTTAGAGTAATACAGCAGATAATGGAAGACCGATTCAAACAGTTTGAGACATTGGTTCGTGGAGAAGGCCATGATGACACGCGTGGATGGAAGGAAAGGACGACACACTACATCAGTAATCCCCCTTGTAGTGAAGAATCGAGGCCAACACAGTGGGAAGCTGACAGAGCTACTCAGGGGACGAGCTCAGGACAGACACAAACTTAGAACCCAACCTCGACCTTGAAAAGACTGCGCATGGAAAGGATCTCGGATGATGAAGACCGAGATACTGAGAGAATAGCCCGGCCTACAAGCTCCCTCAGAGAATATAAAATAAAGTACATAACGGGACATAATAGCAACCCTTTCTCCGAGGAAATCGCAAGTGCGCCATATCCAAAGGATTTTGATCTGGCAGACCTACCAAAGTACAATGGGACCTAGGACCCACGTTGTCACTGGATACGTTCGAGCTGCTCATGTTTGTTCGGCAGATTTTGGGCCCGGTTATCCCACGGCTTTTTGCAGCAACATTGACTGGACCTGCTCAAAAGTGGCTCCGTACTCTACCAGCCAATCCGGTGCAGAATTTTGAAGACCTTGTGTTAGACCTGGCTGACACCCAAGAGGGGGGGTGAATTAGGTGTCTGATAAAAACTTATCAGCTTTGAAAATATTCTTGCAACTTACTGAAAGTAGTTTGTATGATATAAGAGATAAGGGAAGAGAATATGCAAACAGAGATTTATACTGGTTCGGCCAATCCTTGACCTACGTCCAGTCCCCAAGCTTCACTTGAGTTTTTCAATCCACTATCTTCTTTCAACTTGATTACACGCTCTGTTAGTTCTCAAGATTTTGATGATAACAAGACTTGAAATTGTTTAAGGTTTTGAATAAAAAATGATTGTTGATGAATGATGAGTATGCTATCATAATGCTTCGGTATCAGTTGAACCAATAAATTAATGTATGTGGTTAAGTGATTCAGGATGCAATACTTGAGTATTAGAAATGGATACTCAAGTATTGATTGTTCAAATCAGGGACTGAGTATCTGTGCAGGAGACATTAATAATTGAATATTTCATACACTACTTTTTGTCTCTTGATTAACAATTTAGGACTATTTAATTAATGAATAATGGCTTTTATATCTATTTGGACTTTGGGCCTTTGATTTTTTTTAGCCATTTTTAGTAGTAAAATTCCAGTTTTACATTGCTTCGCTATTTTTACCATAACTCTTGAACCAAACATCGGATTTGCCTCATTTTTGTCTCATATTTCAGATGATTCGGAGAGCTACAATTGTTATGAAGACATGAAGGGCAATTTCGGACAAGAGGGCGGTCGATTTTGGAACCGAAGTTGATGTATTTTTGGATTTTATTTAAATTCGAATTTTGTAATTAAAGCCCATTTTTATTCTTTTTCGTTTTGGGCCTGAATTGTGGATTGGAGCCCCATTTCATTTTTCCATTTTAGGTTAAGTGTGGTAGCAGCCACAAACAGATTTACATTCACGTTTTTAGACATTTTGTGGATCAAACAGAAGCTTTCAAATTCTCTCAACTATTCTTCATTTGTTCTTCGTGTTCATGATGAACTTCTTAATTTCTGTCCGGTTTTCGTTCTGCAAAACCATGATGGGCTAAGCTACTGTGATTAACCCATGGATTGAGGATTCCACTATCCAGACGATTCGTTCTTAACAGTAACAAACTCGTTTCTGTTTTGTAATTTCGGATTCGATTTACTTTCGGATTGGGAGTTAGATTTAATGCTCAGATTGAGATATCCCAAGGACCGAGTTCAAACTAGATTAAAGTGCTTGCTGTGCGATCGCACAGTGACACGCCACTGTTCGGATAAATGTTAGGCGATCGTCTAGTTGAGGGATTTTCTGGACGAACGCAGAGATTTCGGTTCGTCCAGAATCAACCACGAGTTTGTTTCAAATCTGTTTTCATCTGAGGAAGGAACGTGGTGGAATTCAAAATCCTGGGTTAATTTTCTGTTTATCTGTTTAATCCATGTTTATTTCGTTCTATTTCTGTTATTTCATTTTTTATTTTATTTGAACCTAAACCCCCCATATTTACTGTTCTGTTTCTATTTTATTGCTGTTCGAACCGAATCGACTGTGAATTCATTGGGAAACGACCCAAGTTACATTATACTGCAAATCTTTTTTTTAAATCTCATTATTTTGGGAGATCATGGCAAATCTGTCATCAAATGGCGCCGTTGCCGGGGAGCTAAGTAATTGGCTCCCTAGATAATCTAATTGTCAATTTCACTTTTGACAAGGGGTTTCTCGTGTGAAGCTTGTTAGTTTTGCATTTTTTATTTTTCATTGCATATAATTTAGGATTTTTGCATTTAAGTAGCTTGCATAGCATTCATTGCATTATTGCATCGTCTTGACTTGGTAGCTTCTGTGTGGTGTGTTAGTATCAGATTCGATATAATTTTGAGCTCATTTGTTTGAATTCACCATGTCTCCAAGTTAATTCATAGCATACTTGCATATTTTATCATTTTGAAAAAAAAACAAAAAATCTTCTTTTCTTTTTCACTTGCATTTGTATTTTCTTAGATTCCTTTTCTTAGTTTTTATTGTTTATTGTTAGAAAGTTATCTTGTGACCCATTGGGAATTAATTGCATTGAACTTTCATGGCTTGGTTTTACGATAATCATGATCTACCTTTCAATTCTCACTCTTTTGTAGGCAATCAAGTATGTGATGGCCCATTCCACCAATATCAAGAACCATACCAACAACCTCCATTCCAACAATATCATCAACCTTCTCACTTACCTTACCATCCTTCATTCCATCCCACTTCCATACCATGCCATCCATCTCATGAATCCCTATACCCATTTGAGCCACCTTATGAACCTCATTCTCAACCATGTCTACCCAACCAAGATCCTTCATTTTGTGAAGTCATTGGAGATTACCAAAATCAAACGGCTTGGGCTATAAATAAGGAGTGGTCACATAAGGACAACCTTCATCAACAAATGGACTCTATTTGTAGAATGATGGAACAACAAGTGAAATCGTCTGAGAGATTAGCAAAGGAAATTGAGCAGCAAGCACAAGTGTTGAAAATGAATTTTCCTTCTATCATGGTCACACATGCACAAGAAGTGAGACAAGTACAAAAGAGCATTGAAGAGTCATCTCTCCCATTTGGTAATGATCATATCCTTATAGAAGTAGACTCTCCTACTACTTTGATTAATGAAGCAATTCATGATTTGAGCGATAATGAGGTGGACGAGGAAATCATTGTTGAATCCCCTCAATTATTTGGAAATGTAATTGCTCTACCAATTGGCTTTAGTAGTAGTGATTCGATTGTACTTGTTGATGAGTGCGTTCCTATTTCTTCATGTGATGCTTTAACTGATGAAAATGCTTCTCTTCATAGTACTAATGATGATTGCAATAAATTGAATGACATATTTTCATGTTGTTGTGAAGAATATCAAATATGTGTAGATTGTTATCATGAAAAATGTCATTTACTTGTTGAGCTTCAAAAGAAAGCATTTAGTGAAGTGGTTGATTCTCCCATTGATCAAAATGCACCCTCTTGTACTATTGAAGATAGTAAGCATGTCAATTTTGAAAAGGTTGAATCAAGCATGGATGCCAATGTTGTTGATGATGTTCTTGCTCAATGATATGTTGATTATCCTGATTTTGCATGGACAAGTAATTATGCCAATTGTGCATGTTCTGACAATGAATGGTGCCCTATTTGCACTAAAATTAATGATGCATTATACGGTGATTTTGAATTGATTAGTGATTCTGCATTGATTGTGGATTCTGTTGTTGATGTGAGTGAGAACAATCATAGCCTGGAATGTCAAATGCACGAAATTCTCGTTGGATTACTTCCTTGTAGTCTTGTTGGTGATGAAGATTCTGAGATTTTGATTGATAAAATACTGCATGTTGATGAATCTTTCCAACAAGTACTTTCTTGTGATTTGGCACCTGATTTAGAAAATCAAGATAATTGTTTTGAATCTTTACACATTCCAGGTGGTGATGATTTGAAAAATCCTTTTCATTCTTCCCTTCCATCTCTTGTGATTGCGACAATGATGTGGTGTACTCCAACACTAAGTTGGATTCCATACCTTCCATTTTGCAACCACAAGAGAATTTTCACAATATAATTGGTTCCTTGACTCCTACTAATAGGAGTATCATTGATTTCCTTGGATGTGATAGTTACTTGGAGAGTTTGGAACTTAACATGCCCTTAATTCACCTGAAATCTCTCCATGTTTCTATTTTCGGATGGGATACTGCTAGTTGCTTATTTTCTTTGCAGGCACATTCTTGGAAAGGTCCTCGATGGAACCAGCATCCACCATATAGTCTTGAACTTCTTCCAATTGATCTTGAACCACCTCCACCAAGGAAAATCAATGTGGGAGAATATTTTTTCACAGAAAAATGCATGATTCTCATCCGGGATGAGAACTTCTCCTTCAAGCAACTCAAGATACTCTAACACAAGTTGTCTCTTTCCTCACTTATTTTCTTCCTAATTCATATGAATTTTGGGGCTTAATTGTTGTGTGAGGAAGATAAGTGTGGGGGAGGGACACAATCCAATAGAAAGGTAGAAATAATTTAGTTTAGTAAGCAGAATAAGAACCCCCTTATGTATGTTTTGCATTTTGTTTGCCACTACCCTACTTGATTCACATTGTTCCTTGAATTTCAACTTGTCTATCATTCTCTTTAGAGTGATTTTTCATATTGAGGACAATGTGTTGATTAAGTGTGGGGGAGGGGAATACATTTTGAATCCCTATTAATTGGTTGTTTTTAAATGAAAAAATGCCTAAAACTAAAAAATTTTCCAGAATGACTTGCCTTAATGCATGTCCTAAGTGGTAAAGGGTTGCATTTGCCACTTTGGAAGTGTATAATTTGTGGGAAATTCTTTGAGGTTTCATGAGATCTAGTGTTTTGGCAACTTTTTAAAACCATGTTTTGTTTTTCAAGTGAATGGGAAGATAAATGAACCCACAATTGGATTTTTGGCTTGCTCCTTATTTTGAAAATGAGATGTTTATAAATCATTAGTGCATTTAATAGTTAAGCATGATTGTAATTGATTGCAATGTTTTCATTAATGGTTTTTGTAAGGTTGCCACTTGGAATAGTTAAGTAGATGTTTTGTGGTTAGTTTACTATGCAGTTGATTTTGTTAAAGTGAGCATTGGAGAAAAACCTTGTTGGAAGGATATTTGAGCCTTAAATTCTTTTCATATGTGCATGTTCACTTGGTTTTTCATCTTCTAGAACTTGTTTCAACTCTTTTTTGAAACAACATTTGCATTAGTGTTATGGAAATGAAAGAGGCATTCAATTCTAAACCATATTCACCCAAACACAAACCTACATACATCTACCCTTTGCTTACCCCTCTTGAGCCATTCATATGTTGTATGCATGTCATTATTCATAGTGTTCATGGTATTCTAAAAAAAAAATCAAAAGTGAATTGCCAATTTAAAAAAAAAACGAACAATGTATATATTCAAATGCCATGCATATGAAAAGAGGAAAAAAGTGAGTATAGTTTTTTTAAAAAAAGAAAAAAGAAAAAAAAGGGAAAGAAAAGAAAGGTATTGAAAAAAAAGTATTTGGTAAATAAAAAAAAACAAAAACAAACAAACAAAACAAAAGAAATATCAAGAAGGCATTTGTTCATGGATTTTCAAAATAATTGGCAAAAGTTTGTAAAATTATTTAGATACTATGAATTTGCTCGTTAACTTTGATTTACATATGAACTATCTTCTTTTCCACTTAATTCATTCCATTTAACCTTCATCCGTCATTACAAGCCTTTGAAGTCCTCTTGATTCATTTCATTAATTGCTATTAGTAGTGGAGATGTTAGAGTTGTTACAAGCTTATGGTAAGGTGTTGATTAAGTGAGCTAGAGTGAAATTATTCCAATGAGGTGAGATGAGTGAAATACTAATAATACCTTGAGAGTCCTCTTATGCCTCATTCTAATATTTTGAGTTGAGTAGCAAGCTAATTTCTTTACATCACTTGATTATCACTGGTGTTGGTATGAGGAATTTGATTAATTAATTCATTGCATTCTAATTATGAAATTGCTCATTTCTCAAGTGCATTAGTGATTTGGATTTAGAATTTTGTACTCAATTGCCTTTGTTCAGGAGTACAAAGGTCTAAGTGTGGGGGAATTGATTGAACCATATTTTTACATTATTTTTGGATTATTAAATTAGGTTTTATAATGCATTTCACATTAGTTATTAAGCTTAAAATGATGTTCTTATGATAAATTGAGATTAAAGGTGAATACATTAATTTAGGGTTAAAAAGGGCAAAATTGTCTAAAAAATGTAATTACTCTTAATTATTGATTTTCATGAGAATATTTGATGTTATATTAATTGGTTTAAATTGTAGGTGGTTGAAGGAATTGAATCAAATTTGAAAATGAAAGTTTGAACTCAAGTTTTAAAAGTTTCTGTTTGGTCGCTACTCCAGAACTTTTTTTAAATTTTCACTTAGGTCTCTGTGGCTAAGCTGTGCGTTTTGACCATTGGCAATTAGCTTTGAAATATGCTTCAGCTGGAGGAAAAGAAAGAAAACGCGTAGAGAACCCAACAAAAGGAAGTATTGAAGTGTTTTTAACTTTTCATTTCAATCCCTCGCTGAAAACTTTCATAGTTTGCGTTTAGGTCCCTGTCTCACAACTCTGCGTTTTGGGCCATTGATTAATTAGGGATTCAGATTCATTCAGCTAGCAGCAACTCGGTCAATGTGCAGATTTGCCAACCAACTATTACCTGAGGAGCGTCTGGGCCAAATAACTATTGAGGAGACCAAAATTGCCAATCAACAATGAAAAAGTGAAAAAAAAACACAATTTGGAGCAGATTCGCTAACGAACCATTACCCCGTCACTGTCTTGGTGTCTCCATCTTCCATTGACTGTCATAGTGTCAATGACGTCAGCATTTCCAAAACTTCTATTGTTGCTGGGTGTTCCACTCACCCTCTTGAACTCATCCAGTAGCCCACAGAATTCGACTGGCACGCACCTTGCACCCTAGTTCCATCCCTCCGATGCCACAAGCAGCAACCGTTGCTGCCGCAATGCCTGCTCCCATGGGTCCCATCTCTATTGGTGTTTTCCTTTTCTAACAAGAAGGCTTAACCACTTTTTTCTCCAGCGTTTCCGCCACCGTCCTACGCCAGTGCCTCACATTTTAACTTAATTGTGATAGTTGTTTTCTTTTTTAATAGTTATTCGGTGTTTTTTTTTTCACTTTTTAATTGTTGATTGGCAATTTTGGTCCCTTCAATAGTTATTTGGCCCAGACGCTCCTCGGGTAATAGTTGGTTGGCAGATCTGCACCTTCACCCTTGAATATATATTGAAAACAGAGCAGCGCCGCGAGGACGAGTTTTGACGCTTGGAATCATCGGCACTCTCACGACTTGGGACTTTCCCTTCTTCCATTTTTATTCACTCCTCTCGCCGGCGACACCACTCCCTCCTTCTGTTGCCGGCGAGCCACCACCCTCCTCCCTTCACCCTCTTCACCTTTTCCTTCATCGTCTTCCATCTTTCTCTCCCCTCTGTTGGTTTCTCTCTTTCACCAGTGAAGAAGTGGTTGCAGATTAAATCAATGAGAGGCTAATTCCTTTGCTACTTGGTGGTGGAAATTTGTGCTTGAGCTCAATGGCACTTCATAGGGGAGTTTTCCTATCATTTCATAGTCTAGAATTATATATTTAATTGCCTAGATTTAGGAATTATTGTGTATGATTCTAGACTGAGATTAATGATTATTGTCTCAATTGGTTTGATATTTGTGATTGAGATTGAATTTGTAGTATGAAATTATATGTATTTGAATTACTTTGTGGTTGCAAAGAGACTATGTTGATTAGCTTGATATTGTCTAATTAATGTGGTTGATTTGTACATTTGAGGGACTGATTGGTACTCAATTTCAAGAAGACTCATATCTACTTTATTCCAATCTTAATTACACATTAAGTGGTTTTAAACAATTTCTTAAGAGGTAGTAGTTAGCTACGATCGTACAAGCTACTATTAATTGAGAACATTGGACTTAAGTGATATCTTGAGGTTTTTCTAATTAAGACTTAATGAGTTTTAACTCCCATAATTTTTGAGCAAGGATAGTCACTTCTTCATTACCTAGAGCATCCATTACCTATATTTCCATTCCATTTTATAAAAATACCAAAAAAATAATAGTTAGCATTTAATTAAATTGCATTTCTATTTTAGTTCATTAATTTAAAAATCCAAAACCCAATCCCCCCTTGTTTTTATTTCATTTGCATGACATCTAAATTACTTAGGATTCAATAAAAGGCTCCTTGAGAAGAGAGAATGATCCTTGATTTGCCTTTATGCAATCCTTGGTTAATTGTTGATTGTGGACCCCAAGGCTAATGACAAAAGGTTCTCATCAGACATACTCGAGTACTGTGTTGTCGATACTCGAGTATTGGATAGCTAATTTAAGTCCTGTAGAAAATTACTGAGTAATACTCGAGTATTGAACGATACTCGAGTACTAGCAAGTGGATACTAGAGTATGGCCATTTGAAATGCAATTCCTGCCCTCTGTCTATGAGATACTCGAGTATCAGTGGTATGATACTCGAGCATATGTACTACGTCAAATATGCTTTCACTAACATATCTCTCTTAGACTGTCCTTTTCAGCAAACAACATAGGAGATACTCGAGTATTAGAAGCTACATACTCGAGTATGAATTTCGGCAAAACCTCTGGACTAGCTGGGTACTCAAGTATAAAGCATGAATACTCGAGTAGGCAAAGCTACCCGAGTATTGATCTTATCTACTCGAGTATTTGGGGAAGACAGAGCATTTGATAGCAAAAACGAATCACTCGTAACGTGACTTTAATATCCTGATTCTTCGCTCATACTCTTTCAAGCTTTATTCATTATAAATTATGATATGATTAAACATAATGATGAGTGATTTTCAGATGATTTAGCAACGGCTAAATTTTGATGTATCACCAAGACAGCATTGAGCTCCGTAAAACAGAGACGAACAGAGACATTATGCATTGAAACCAATTAAGGGGAAACTGGCGCGAATGATTAATTGCTAACAACGGTCACATTCAAACGGACAAATTCAGATTCTACCAACGGCTCTTTCTCTCCAACGACTATAAATTCACAAAGAGCTGAGTTCATCATTACAAATCAACGCATACATAGAGAAAAGTATTCAAAGTGATCAACTCTTATTCTATTCATATCTTCGGATATAATCGTGCTTCAGTGTTTATTATCTTACTCTGTGAGAGAGGTTTATCAAGTATACTTTCATTCGTTCAAAATCTCAAGGTAGTGGTATCTTGAGTGAGGCTGTACAATTATGACTTGTAAGGGGGAGTGGTTTCGAGAGAGAGAAGATCATCCTATATTACAGAGTGTGTAATTGTATTTGTGAGATAGTGAAAAATCCCGGAGTGTCTGGGTACTGGACCTAGGTCAATAAGTTGGACCGAACCAGTATAATTCCTCTGTGTCATCTATCTTTATCGTTTACTTTTTTTAACGCTTGTCCATCTCAACGAAAAAGAAATTTCCGTAATCACCTATTCACCCCCCTCTAGGTGATATTCCTATTTCATTTGGTATCAGAGCACGTTTCTTAGTTGGGCTTAACATCCCGAGAAAGATCATGGAAGGAATATTGCCTGATGGAGCCTCTATCAATCGTCCTCCTGGTTTCAACGGAGAACATTATTCATTTTGGAAGGCCAAATTCAGAGTCTTTGCTATGGACACTGAATTCGGTCTGTGGAATGTATTCGAGAAAGGTGAACACAAACCATCTGTAACTAAAGAAGGAATCATAACGTTCAAGCGTGAAGAAGAGTACAATGAAAATGATAGAAGACTTGTTACCCTCAATAACAAAGCTATCCTAATGCTTCAAAGTGCTGTTAGTCAACAAGAATACTTCTGGATTTGCAATTTGACAAGTGCAAAAGACATGTGGAAAGCGTTGGAAGTAGCATACGAAGGAACCTCAAGTATCAAGGAGAATCGCATCAACACACTGACAACCGAATATGATCTCCTACGTATGAAGACTGGAGAATCCATAGGAGAATTTCAACTTCGCTTCACTCACTTGATAAATCAATTATTAGCTCTGGGCAAAACATTAGAGCAAAATTCTCAAGTCAGAAAAATCCTCAATGTCTTGACAAAAGATTGGGAAGCTAAGGTCACAGCAATCGAAGAAGCTCAAGGAGAATCAATGCAATCAGTAGCTGCTTTATTCGGAAGTCTATTTGAATATGAAGGGAAGATCAAATTCAAGAAGAACTTGGACGAAATCAAAGGAAATAAAAGCAAAGGTATTGCTCTGAACGTTGAAAAAGATTCCAATGAGGAAGACGAGGATGATGATGAGATGGCCATGTTTGTTAGAAGATTCAAAAAGTTCTATAAAAGAGATCAAGGTTTCAGAAATAGATTTCAGAAAGGGAATTCTAGCAACAGACAAGAACCCAAGGATAAAGAACAAATCATTTGCTATGAATGTCAAAAGCTGGGACAGATCAAATCTGAATGCCCACAGCTGAAGGATAAAGAAAAGGAGGAGAAGAAGAAATTCAATCACTTTAAGAAGAAAGCTTACATATCTGCCATATGGGGAGATTCATCAGATGAAGAAAGTGATGAAGAAGAAATAGCAAATGTCTGTCTTGTTGCCAAGGAACAAACTGAAAGTGACAGTGAGGACAGTGACTCTGAGCCCACATATGATGAATTACTTTCTGAATACAATGAATTGCATTCTGAGTTTAAAAAATTAGCTAGAGAACTTGTTAACTCAAGGAAGAAAATCAAACTACTTGAGGAACAAGTTAAGAATGTCCCTCTGGCTTGCAAAAACCATCCTTGCGAAAAGTGTCCTGATCTTGAAAAACAAAACACTAAACTCACACAAACTCTTGAGAAGTTCACTAAAGATAGTGAAACACTCAAAGTTATTTTGGAAGATAAAAAATTTACAAATGATTGATCAGGTATAGGATACAATCCTACTTTAGATAAAAAGGAAGGGAAAAAGAAAAGTGGAGGAAAGTCTTACTTAAATTATTTTTAGAAATCTGTTCACTTTTCAAATCCTTTTGCTCATTGTAACTATTGTAATTGAAAGGGCCATAACACCTCATCTTGTTTCCATAAGAAAGAAAGAAAGGATAAACCATCTGGTAATTATCAATGGGTGCCTAAAGGAATATATACAGGCTTTGAAACTCGAACTAACTCGAAAGGACCCAAGAAAAGATGGGTACCTAAGGCTTGATCTTATATGATTAACAGGTATGTCTGAGAGCGTCAAAAACAAATAAATGGTATGTTGATAGCAGAAGCTCCAGACACATGACAGGAGATCAATCCAAGTTCATGACAATGAATATAAGAGACGGTGGTAAAGTAACCTTTGGGGGTAATCAATCCGGGAAGATTGCAGGAATTGGTGAAATTGGTGAAAAAGGAAAACCCCTGATCAAAGATGTCTACTATGTAGAAGGATTATGCCATAATCTTCTTAGTGTAAGTCAAAGTGCAGACAAGAACAATTAGATCATTTTTTACTCAGAAGAATGTCTTATCGTGAACAAGGATGATTCCCCAATTGACAAAGGTAACCTTAAAACTCTGTTCAAAGTATCGAGGGAAGGTAACTATTATACTCTAAGTCTCCCTAAAGTAAATTCTGAAAAATGCTTTGTTAGCAACTTGGATGAAAATTAGCTATGGCATAAGCGTTTGGCTCATGTGAATATGTTTCAACTAGACAAGCTAATAAGAAAAAATTTAGTTCTCGGTTTACCTAAACTACGTTTTAAAAATGACATGGTTTGTGACTCCTGTCAAAGAGGCAAACAAACTAAATCTTCTTTAAAAAACAAGTTTGAACTCTCAGCAAATAGACCACTTCAATTACTACTCATGGATTTAGTCGGACCAGCAAGAGTTAAAAGTCTTGGTGGTAGTCTATATACTTTAGTAATTGTTGATGACTTTTCTCGATTCACATGGACTATATTTTTACCCTCCAAGGATGAAACTTTTGATCTATTTGTCGTATTTGCCAAGAAAATGCAGAACGAGAAAGGTATATGTATTTCAGGTATACGAACAGATCATGGAGGAGAATTTGAAAACCATGCCTTCAGGGAATTCTGCAAAGCTCATGGCATCAACCACAATTTCTCTACTCCAAGGGCTCCACAACAAAATGGAGTGGTCAAAAGAAAGAATCGTGTTTTCACTGAAATGGCTCGTGCAATGCTAAATGAGAACAAGACATCTCAAATCTTTTGGGCAGACGCAATGAGTACTGCATGTTATGTATCAAATAAAGCATATCTTCGGAAAAAGTTAAACAAGATGCCGTTTGAACTGTATAAAGGAAGAAAGCCAAACCTATCTCATCTACGCATATTTGGATGTAAGTGCTTCATCCATAACAACGGTAAGGAAAACTTAGGAAAATTCGATCCCAAGTCCGACGAAGGTATCTTTCTTAGTTATTCTAATAGAAGTAAAGCTTATAGGACATTTAATTTGTGAACACGTACTATAGAAGAATCAATTCATGTTGTGTTTTCTGAAATTGGACCTGAAAAATCTCTTGATGATGATGAACCCATTTTTCAAACTCAACCAGTCTTAAAAACTGCTTCTACTCCTGAGATTTCAGAAAATGCCCTTGAAGAAGAACCTGAAAACAATTGCGAAAATAATTCTCAATCCCAACCTCACGCCTGGAAATACAGTAGAAGTCACCCATTAGATCAAGTAATAGGTGATGTGAGTCAGGGTGTGAGAACCACAAAAAGCATTCCAAATGAAGTAACCTTCTCTGCTTTTATTTCTAAAAGTGAGCCCTCTAAAATTGACGAAGCCCTATCAGATAATGATTGGGTTATAGCAATGCAAGAGGAGCTACATCAATTTGAAAGAAATCAAGTTTAGGATTTGGTACCTAGACCTAAAGACCACTGGGTCATTGGAACTAAATGGGTATTCAAGAACAAACGAGATGAATCCACAATTATAGTCAGAAACAAGACTAGATTGGTTGCTAAAGGCTATAATCAAGAAGAAGGTATTGATTATGAGGAAACGTATGCTCCAATGGTTAGATTAGAAGCTATATGAGTACTCTTAGCTTTTGTGTGTATCAAAGGATTCAAACTCTTTCAAATGGATGTTAAAAGTGCTTTTCTTAATGGTTTTAATCAAGAAGAAGTATATGTAGAACAACCTCCCGATTTTGAAAGTGAACCTCATCTTGATCATGTTTTTCGATTAAAAAAGGCGCTATATGGTCTTAAACAAGCTACTAAAGCTTGGGGTATGAGAGATTAAGTAAATTTCTTCTTAATCAAGGATTTATCAGGGGGAAAGCAGACACAACACTTTTTATTAAAAGTAATAAACTTAATGAAATTTTGGTGGTACAAATTTATGTGGATGGCATAATTTTTGGTGCTACTAATGATACCTTGTGCAAAGAATTTTCTAAGATTATGTAGGGTGAATTTGAAATGTCCATGATGGGAGAGCTCAACTACTTTCTTGGGTTACAAATCAAGCAACGTAAGAATGGCATTTTCATCTCCCAGACAAAGTACTTAAGAGATTTACTGAAGAAATATGGTCTTAATGAATGCAATAGAGCAAACACATGGATGAGTTCAACTGCTACTTTAGATGCTGATGAGAAGGGTAAAGATTACAACATCACAAGGTACAGAGGTATGATTAGGTCCCTACTCTACCTAACAGCAAGCAGACCCGACATTTAGTTCAATGTTGGGATGTGTGCTAGATTCTAATCAGCACCTAAAGAGTCACATGCCGAACATGTAAAGAGAATATTCAGATATCTAGCTGATACAGAAGAATTGGGTTTGTGGTTTCCCAAAGGACAACACAAGCATCTTGTTGCATACTTGGACGCAGACCATGTCGGATACAAGACGGATAGGAAAAGCACGAGTGGTCAATGCTGTTAGTTCTCCTATGGTTTTGATGATTGCCAACAATTGTAAACAAAGAATGAGGATTTGCTCTTAAAGGTTGAAAATTCTGAGTAAGAGCAAACCTCGAGGTTTGCAGTAAAACCTCGAGGTTTGGCCTTGCAAATAAAGTTTCAAGGTTCAGCACTTAATCATTCAAAAACTTGGTTTCACAAATTTATGTGAAACCTCGAGGTTTGTAAAGAAACCTCGAGGTTCTGCATTTCCAGAGAAAACTCAGTTTCACATCAACTCATGAAACCTCGAGGTTTGTGGCAAAACCTCCAGGTTTGTGGTTTGGCGCCTGACTGAAATTTTTGATAAACAATGTGAAACCTCGAGTATCTTGAGAAACCTCCAGGTTTCTTCATCCAGAGAGCAACTGGTTTTCATTGAACATGAAAACCTCGAGGTTCACTTTGAAATCTCGAGGTTTGGTGTTTTGACTAAACCTTGAATCTTTTGAAAAATACTTAAAACCTCGAGTATTACTTTAAACCTCCAGTATTCTATCATACAGAGAGCAAACAATGTGAAACCTCGAGTATCTTGAGAAACCTCCAGGTTTCTTCATCCAGAGAGCAACTGATTTTCATTGAACATGAAAACCTCGAGGTTCACTTTGAAACCTCGAGGTTTGGTGTTTTGACTAAACCTTGAATCTTTTGAAAAATACTTAAAACCTCGAGTATTACTTTAAACCTCCAGTATTCTGTCATACAGAGAGCAAACAGGTTTTCACATGAATGAAAACCTCGAGGTTCATTCCAAAACCTTGAGGTTGTGTCCCTGGAACAAAGCTTTGGCTTTTCAATATTTTAGCCAAACCTCGAGTATTGTTGAAAACCTTGAGGTTTGTGGGTTCTAGAGAGGAAATGAATTTGTCATAAAGATATAAACCTCCAGGTTTCTTATGAAACCTCCAGGTTTGGTTTCATCAAGTTTTTCCATAAGGTTTCTTTACAAAGGAAACCTCGAGGTTCACTAAGAAACCTCGAGGCTATGTATCTCAGAAACTGAAAATACTTTCTGCATTCAAGCAAACCTCGAGGTTTGTGGAACAAACCTCCAGGTTTCTAGTCGTTGCTGGAAATTCAAAATTGACAAATGTGTTATGCCTTCTTATTTGATCTCAATGCTTTACATGATTAATCTATAATGATTCTAGATATGTTTAATCATCTTTTTAGTGAGTTTCAGACAGATTAAAAAAGGATTATTGAAGAATTAGAGCAAAAGCAAAAAGTGTGTCAGGACATTAAATGCTCAACCCAGAAACTTGCTTCCTTTTGGTTAATCCACTTGTACACGGCTGCAAAAGATTAAAAGGAAGATTTCTACAACAAGTAACAACCTCTCCAACGGATTTATTACCTAAGAGTCAGCTCTGAACCAAAGGCCAGCTGGATTATGCAGAAACAAGGAGAGAGAAGATGTCCAAGGTGGAACCAATCCTCAGCTGAAGTCTCCCAACGGTTCAATCCAAGTTGCAACGGTCATTTAATGATCTCTATGCATAAATAGAGCTGCATTCAAGACTTCACAGAGGGGACAATATCTGAAAACGCTCAAGCAATCAATTCTCTCAACTACTTCTTAGTTTTCATTTGTATATTGTCTTTTGACAAAAAGAGCTTTAGTGTTTATCATCATTTACTCTTAGAGAGAGCTTTTATTGCTTATTGATCATTGATTGTAAAGAACCACAAGTCAGAGGACTTGGTGGTTGGGATATTTGATTACAACTTGTAAGGGGGAGTGAGTTCTAGAGAGAGAACTACTCTTAAGTGCAGAGTGTGTAATCAAGTTAAAAGAGTTAGTGGATTGAAAATCTCAAGTGAGGCTTGGGGACTGGACGTAGGTCAAGGATAAGACCGAACCAGTATAAATCTTGGTGTCTCAGCTTTTCTTCCCTTCACTTCTGTTCTACTCTGTTTTTTACTTGCTCAAAACAGAGCAATAGCTAAAAATTTTGAGTATATCCAATTCACCCCCCCTCTTGGGTATACAACTCCATTTACAAATGCCAATTTCTTGGTAACTCTCTTGTCTCTTGATTTAGCAAGAAACAAACAACCGTCTCAATTTCATCAACAAAAGTTGAATATATTGCTGCATCAAGTTCCCGTGCTCAAGTATTTTGGCTAAAACAACAAATTCAAGACATGGGCATCAATCTCAAGGAAATCCCAATTTTGTGTGATAACATGAGCACAATAAGTTTGGCAAACAATCCAGTACAACATACCCGAACCAAACATATTGATGTAAGGCATCACTTTATAAGGGACCATGTTCAGAAAAAGGACATTAAGGTGATGTTTGTTCCAACTCATAATCAACTTGCAGATATCTTTACCAAGCCATTAGCTAAGGATCAATTTACTTTCATTAGAAGAGAATTGGGAATGGTAAATCTCAATGAACTGTAAGTGATTTTAATATATAGTTCAAAGATTTGATGATTTCACATCACTGACTTAAGCATCGGAGTATCTAGTATTTTGTTTTGCAGGATGTCCTCTCTTGAACTGATAAATACTCGAGTATCACTGAGCCCATACTCGAGTATATAGGGCCAACACTCAAGAAATATGTCATAAGTTCTGTGTATCTCAAATCAATACTCGAGTACCCATGAAGGAATACTTGAGTACTTGCAAGGCAGAGACTCAAAGGCTGCTAAGAAATGACTCATACTCAAGTATCCACAGGAAATACTTGAGTAAAATCGAAGGGAAGGAACCCTGGTATTTACTCTCAAGACCAATACTCGAGTAGGTAAGTGAAATACTCAAGTAGTGGCGAACTGAAGAACTTCTGTAGATCCACCAATACTCGAGTATATAATAGCAGTACTCGAGTACTGATCTCTGTCACCTGAGAAACTCAACATAAAATCATTTCACTGATACTCAAAGTCTCCTATTCACATTAAAGAAACTCAAGTGCTCACAGTGCACACTTGAAATGAGGTATTTCAGTACCCATCTTGATTAATTTTTTTTATATCTATATAAATATTCTCTATGCACTGCCTTCATGAGGACCACTGCTAAATACTCGAGTTTACAGATGCAATACTCGAGTACTGATAGGCCTCGGCCCTGTCAGAACTATGAATACTTGAGTATTCAAGAGAAATACTCGAGTATTGTCGAGCCTTGCCTAAACTTCCTATCTGAACCTTCTGTGAATGCTCGAGTATTTAAGCATAATACTCGAGTTATAGCAAGTTGCTAGAAAAACCCTTCCGACGCTTCAGTTCTTTTTATTCTTCCGTTTCACAAACACTCATTTCCGTTTACTTCAAAACCCTACACCCATCTTCGTTATCTCTCACCTCTGTCAACCTCCCGCCAATTCCTCTCTTTCGAACTGTTGTGTTCCCTACAATTCCTCCCCATTCTCATCTCTTACTCTCGAAAGATAATCTTCTTTTGCCAAAACAATTTCTATCTGTTCTACTCTTCTCTTGATCATTCATGGCACACTCATCATCTGAATTGTCTGAACAGCCACTGACGAAGAAGCCGAGATCAACCTACTAACAGAAATCTAAACTGCCTGTTCAATCCAAAGCGAAATCCAAGTCTGTCACAATTGCTGAACCTACACGACCCATCACACGCTTCCAGACAGACTCTCTTCCTTCAAGCAAAGGAAAAAACAAATCTCAGACTCAATCTCAACCGAAATCAACAAAGTCTGGTGGCTCTTCAACATTCAATGACAACGATGATGCATTTCACAAAAGGCGTTCAAAAGATGTTGAAGACCGAGTCCAGCTACCACAGTATTCAAAGAAACCGAAAGCTTCAAAAGGACAGAAGCACAACCTTGAAGGAGAAATTGGACCCTTTGCTCAAAAACTCATTGGTCAGATTAGTGCTCTCCTGCGAAGATCCTATGGTATTTCCCAATGATAGTTCATTTGCTGTCAATTATGATCAAAGGCCTTTTTGTCCCACTGTCTACCTGAACTTAGAGGATTTCAAAAAGGAATGTAATTTGGACTTATCACCATGGCTTAGATCATACATGCCTCTGTTAGGAATACAGACACCTTATTATCCACAGGTTGTCAAAATTTTTTACCGCAACATGTATCTAGCCAAGAAAGATCATGAGCATGATGAAGATGTTTTAGTGCCATCTGTTCGAGGAAAGGAAATCAAATTTTCTGCCAAGGACCTCAATACTCTTTTGGATTTACTCATGTACCTGAGGATCCTCCTCAACTCTCTGATTCGGAATCTATTGAGATTTTGTTTCCTAAAACTGATTTTGATGGTGATATCTTCAAATTTAGGCCTGGTCAAATGTCTGAAACTTATAGAGTGATTTGGTATTTGTATAATCGCAATATGGTTAACAAGGGACAAAGTTACACTCACTTCGTTCTTAAGGATTTCCAATTGTTTGCCTCTTTGATTGCTAAGAAGGCAAGGAATTTGGGTAAATGGATTATCTCTGAAATGCTACTTTTTCTGTCATCCTCCAGGAAAAACACAATCCCATTTCCCAATCTTGTATCTCAAATCATTGGCTGTTACAATATTTGGTATCTTATAACTGGTGAATCGGCCATCTGTCCAAAAAAATTTGGTGACTCCCATCTGCTTCTCATGAAAATATCTTTTACTGAGGCCATTAGAAAGAAAAAGGAAAAACAAGCCAAGCCATCTAAGCCCCCTTCCTCCAAACAATAAGAAGAAGCACAATCATCTCAGGCCGGGACTCACTCTGCACCACCATCCTTCACCCAAGCGTCAATTCAACACCTAGTCAATGCCTCTCTTCAAAATACTCTGAACCCATTCATGGACCACTTTCAGAAGGTTAATGCTCAATTGCTTTCTTCCATGGCAAATGAGATGAAGGCAATGACTAACTTTGTTGAATCCAAATTCCTTTCACTCAATGAGAACATGAGAAAGGAATTTCAAGGCTGTCTGCAAAACAGAAGGATATTCAACAGTCAGTGCTTGACTTAGAAAAGACCATCGATGCCTTAGCCATCAAGGTCTATGCTACTCCACCACCTGTACCCTCTACTTCTGCTACACCAGTATCTGATCCAGCAGTACCAGACTCTGCTCCTATCCTTCCTACCACTACTTCTGCTACACATGGACTTGATCCTGTTTTTGATGCTCATAACTCTGATCTTGCTCCTTCTCCCGTGCCTTCTGGAACACCAGTATCCCCTCTTTGATGGATGACAAAAGGGGAGAAGAAGCCGTGAACTAATGATTTGAACTTAGTGTTAATGTATTTCTGCTTACGATTATCTGTATTTTTGCTAACTTGGCAAACATTTGAAGTACAATTACCTTGGTATCATTATTTATGAATCTGTCTTGCTATTATATGACTCATGTGCTATATTACAATGTTGCTTCTTGTTGCAAGAGATTAACTGTGCAAAGAGGCTTTGTACTTCACCACCCTTTATGTTTGCTATGTCTCACCTCTGTTACATCTTAAAAAACTGATATCAAAACCAAATTTTTATCAAATCATATATTAAGTGTTGTCATCATCAAAAAGGGGGAGAATGTTAGTTCTCAAGATTTTGATGATAACAAGACTTGAAATTGTTTAAGGTTTTGAATCAAAAATGATCTTTGATGAATGATGAGTATGCTATCATAATGCTTCAGTATCAGTTGAACCAATAAATTAATGTATGTGGTTAAGTGATTCAGGATGCAATACTTGAGTATTAGAAATGGATACTCAAGTATTGATTGTTCAAATCAGGGACTGAGTATCTGTGCAGGAGACATACTCGAGTACTGTGTTGTCGATACTCGAGTATTGGATAGCTAATTTAAGTCCTGTAGAAAATTACTGAGTAATACTCGAGTATTAGTCATGTAATACTCGAGTATTGGACGATACTCGAGTACTAGCAAGTGGATACTCGAGTATGACCATTTGAAATACAATTCCTGCCCTACGTCTATAAGATACTCGAGTATCAGTGGTATGATACTCGAGCATATGTACTATGTCAAATATGCTTTCACTAACATATCTCTCTTAGACTGTCCTTTTCAGCAAACAGCACAGGAGATACTCGAGTATTAGAAGCTACATACTCGAGTATGAATTTCGGCAAAACATCTGGACTAGCTGGGAACTCAAGTATAAAGCATGGATACTTGAGTAGGCAAAGTTACCCGAGTATTGATCCTATCTACTCAAGTATTTGGGGAAGACAGAGCATTTGACAGCAAAAGCGAATCACTCGTAACGTGACTTTAATGTCCTAATTCTTTGTTCATACTCCTTCAAGCTTTATTCATTATAAATTATGATATGATTAAACATAATGATGAGTGATTTTCAGATGATTTAGTAACGACTAAATTTTGATGTATCATTAAGACAACATTGAGCTCTATAAAACAGAGACGAACAGAGACATTATGCATTAAAACCAATTAAGGCGAAATTGGCGCCAATGATCAATTGCTAACAACGGTCACATTCAAATGGAAAAATTCAGATTCTACCAATGGCTCTTTCTCTCCACCTACTATAAATTCACAAAGAGCTGAGTTTATCATTACAAATCAATGCATACACAGAGAAAAGTATTCAAAGTGATCAACTCTTATTCTGTTCATATCTTCGGATATAATCGTGCTTCAGTGTTTATTATCTTACTCTGTGAGAGAGGTTTATCAAGTGCACTTTCATTCGTTCAAAATCTCAAGGTAGTGGTATCTTGAGTGAGGCTGTACAATTACGACTTGTAAGGGGGAGTGGTTCCGAGAGAAAGCGGATCATCCTATATTACAGAGTGTATAATTGTATTTGTGAGATAGTGAAAAATCCCGGAGTGTCTAGTTATTGGACGTAGGTTAATAAGTTGGACTGAACCAATATAATTCTTTTGTGTCATCTATCTTTATCGTTTACTGCTTTTAACGCTTGTCCACCTCAACGAAAAAGAAATTTCCATAATCACTTATTCACCCCCTCTAGGTGATATTCCTCTTTCATGCTCTGTACTCGAAGCAATCCTCTCAATAGGATTTACTCCCCTTACAAGCTGTAATCAATACATCCACTTGATTACACTCTGTACTCGAAGTAATCCTCTCACTAAGATTCACTCCCCCTTACAAGCTATAATCATACAATGGGTTTTCCACTCAAGATTGTTAGTTCTCAATGTGTTTTGATGATTAACAACAAGTGTAAAACATGTTTTGAAGTTTCCAAGATGTTTAAAAATCATCTGATAGTTGCTTACCACAGTATGGGTCTGCATACTGCAGTAAAGGGCCTTCCAGAAAGGAAATAATCTTTCAAGTTAAATCAATACTGCAGTATAGGTTTCTTTACCGCAGTATTGGACCTACAGAAGGTCATCAGATTTTTGAAGTTAAGTCAATACTGCAGTATAGGATGACATACCGCAGTATTGGACTTCCAGAGAACAATCCAATTTTTCTAGTTAAGTCAATACTGCAGTATGGAATGCTATACCGCAGTATTTGGACTTACAGAAGGCAAGCAAATTTTTGAAGTAAAGTCAATACTGCAGTATAGGATGACATACCGCAGTATTGGACTTCCAGAGAGCAACCGTGTTTTCAAAACAAGCCAATACCGCAGTATAGGCATGTATACTGCAGTATAGGACCAACCCGAGAGCAATCAAATTTTCTCACCCAAGTCAATACCGCAGTATGTATTTGGATACTGCAGTATTGGCTCTTACAGAAAGCTCTCAAAATTTTATAACTATTGCATACTGCAGTATAGGTTTTCATACTGCAGTATTGAGCAATCACGGGGACTCTCAACTTTGACAAAAACTCGCATACTGCAGTATGTTAGTTGCATACCGCAGTATAGAGCATATCTTTCAAAATCAATTCACGATGTTTTTGTCTCTGGAAGCTGCATACCGCAGTATGACTTTGGATACTGCAGTATGGACACTTATGCACAGTGCCATACTCCAGTATAGAGGAACTTACCGCGGTATACAACGGTCAAAATTGATTTTTGAATTACGCGAATTTGCAAATCATTATTGTTTGATCTTATTGCTTCCATAATTCATTCAATCATATTCCTAGCTATGTTTAACAAGTTTGTTGAGTGAATTTCAGCAATCACAGATGAAGATCAATGAAGGTCAAAGCCATAAAGCAAAAAGTGTACAGTGCATTAAATGCACTTCTGCAAATCAACCTATTCTCAGCTAATCCATCTAAGCACGCCTTCTAAACGTTAAAGTATACTTACTACGACAAGTAAAGTTATCTCCAACGGGCAAATCCTCAGAGAGCCACATCAGACTTCATCAAAGTCTTGGATTAGCAGAAGTTTAGAGAGAGAAGATGACCAGAACCCAAGCTAATCACTTCCAACGGTTGGAATCATCCTACAACGGTCATTTAATGTTCTCTACCTATAAATAGAGAGCATTAACTTCTTCTCAAGCTGATACAACTACTTAGAGCGAAAATTTATTGAGTCATTTATTGTATCAAGCTTTCATCTGTATTGTATCATTTTGATACTTAGTACTTCAGTGTTTATTCTATCTACTCTTTGAGAGAGTTATCATCTTGTAAATCATTTACTGATTGTGATAACTACAAGTCAGGGGACTTGGTAGTTAGGGTGTATTGATTACAACTTGTAAGGGGGAGTGTGTTCTAGTGAGAGAACAGCTCTTAGTACAGAGTGTGTAATCAATATTTGATTATAGTGGATTGAAAATCCTAGGTGAGGCTTGGGGACTGGATGTAGGTCAGAGAAAGGACCGAACCAGTATAAATCTTGTGGTGCATTGCTTCTCTCCCTCTCTCCTCTGTTTTACCCTGCGTTCATTAGTCAAAAACAGAGTAGACTCTTTAATTTTATAAAGATACCCAATTCACCCCCCCCTCTTGGGTATTTTGCTCCAATCTTCAAAGATCACCCAATCTTGAGTATCACTCAGATAAAATGATAAGATTATTACAATAAATCTTCTCTCTCAGAAGTAAATGAATAAACACTGAAGCACATAATCGATCATCTCACTCTCTACTCTAAACTATATGAACATTGAGAAACAAAGTGTATGAGTTATTGAACTATCGACAATGAAGTAGTAAAATCATCTCATTGGGTTCGTCGAGTCATTCATCAATTGTCTCACCTTTCGGTTTGAAGACTTTGCTATTTATAGGTAATGAAGATCATTTAATTATTGTGAGCATTCATCTGTTGAGTAATTATTCCCATTGGAATATGACCGTTGGAAGAAATAAATATAGCCGTTGAAGTGAACGTTACTTAGGTTCCTTGAATTCATCCGTTGATCACCATTATTCTCCGTTGACATTCTTTTTTCAATTTGTCTGTTGAGACTCAGTGAGAATATTCAATGGAAATGGCCGGAACACTTTATGGATGCTCAGAGGATTATTTTGCCAAAATGGTGTTTCACTCTGCTTTGCATTTAATGCTCTGACACATAATTGCTTTATTACAATTTGGTGTTAATCCACATAATAATCGTCTAAAACTCATTAACAAACTCATTAAACATAGTTAGGAATAATAATGAGTGAAGATATAAAGTAAATAAACCATACATAGAGATTTAACAAGATTCAAGTCGATGGTTTACAATCTGAGAAGAATTGGCTCAAGTCACACTTCTTTGACTCGAGTCACTACCTTATTCAGAAGCTTTTTGGAGTTTGAAGAAAACACAATAGGCTTGAGTCAAATGGAGCTGGCTCGAGTTTAGCGTTAAACTTGAGTCACCCAACTTTGCCTTGAGTCAAAATTCCCTTCTCAAATTGCTTAACTCTCGGCCTTGCCATGACTCGAGTTTCGCATTCCCTAACTCGAGTCAAATGCCTTTTCTCGAAAGTCCCTTACTCTCTGTCTTGGCTAGGCTCGAGTTTGGACTTGCCTTGGCTTGAGTTGAGAAATTCATTCCAAATTTTTTAAACCAATTATGCCTCTTTTAAGTCTTCTTTCCAATGCAAGAAGAATCAGCTCCAAGCTCATTGTATTATGTCAATTATCATTAGATGAATGGAGGTTGTTCTTGAGTAGCATTTTTGCAACATCCAAAATTGACAGTCAACTTCAAAACATCATATCTCCTTCAATTGATCTTTTTTTTCCTGTGATCTTGATGTTTTTGAAAAGGTATTTGAGTCTAGTTTCAAATGGCAATAGTTTCAGCTCAATTGGATTTGTAGTTTGTGAGATACACCCAAAACATTGAAGCTTGGTTAGTTGTGTGGCATGAATTTCAGTTCCAACTTCTACAATTCATGGCACCTTCATCTGAACTCCTTTGGGCTTGAATTTTATATCAAAATAACGCATTGGGAGTCTAGTTTCATATGCCACTGGTTTCACCTCAATCTGATCTCGGGTTTGGGAGATATCGTCGAATTACTAGACCTCGCTCAAGCTGAACGTAAAATAGAGTAGAACAGAGGTGTTGAAAAGCACTATTGGCTCGAGCCAATACTGTCTTGCTCGAGTTTTGAGTCAAACTTGAGTTCAAAGTACCTGGCTCGAATTTGGGCTTACTGGAACTTGATTTTTGCTTGTTTTAACTCTAAATTGAGTCATTCCAACTTTCATTTGATTGTGGAGGCTTCTAGAATCATTCTTAGAACTTGTATAATTATTTTCTCATTCCATTCAGTAAGTTCTCCTTTCTTTCTTCTTCTCTTGATCATTTTCCATAACTCAACTCTTTCTTTCTTCTCTTCTCTTAATCATTCTTTATTATTCGACTTCACATCTTCTTTAGTTCAATTTCTTTCTCTAATTTAATACTTCTTTATTGATCTTCTTCTTGATCATTCTTCATAAATGAACTTCACATCTTTGATTCTACATTAAATATTCAATGAAGAAGATAAATATATTATGCAAACTTTTTGCTCTTGATATTGATAAGTATATTTGACATCATCAAAACTAAGCATAGCTAACACCTCGGATGCAAGTTTGAGTTGAATTTCACAACCAATAAGAAGCAGCCGAAGTCCCAATTGGCGCTAAGTAAAATTAAACAACGAAGTGGAGAGACACTCCAAAAATATTTGGACCGATTCAAGGAAGTGGCCTTACAAGTATGATTACTCTCGGAGGATGTCCATGTACACTGTCTCATAGACGACCTGGATCCCTCATCCCAGTTAGCGAAGTCAATCTTCAAGAACCGGGTTTACACCCTCATTGAGTTCAACATCCAGTCGAAGTAATATTTGGAGGTGGAACAAATGGAAATAGTCAATGCTGTCGGAAGTGAGAAGCGGAGGAATACCTCTCTAGAAGGCAAAGGTCAGCCTGATAGTCGAAAAGAAGACCCCCACAGGCGAAACCAAGATAACAGATCCCGAGGGGAAAGATTCGAAGGGAAAGCGAAGTATGACAGGTATACCCCTTTGAACGTTACACGTTCGTAGATTTGGAAGGAGGTAGTGCTAACCAAGACGAAAAAGGTAGATAGACCTTGGCCTCCCCGAAACCGAGCCATTACAGACCAATCTAAGTTTTGTGCATTCCATAATGAACCGGGGCGCACTACAGATCAATGTTATGAACTTCGTGACACCATTGAGAAGTTCGTTAGAGAGGGCAAGCTGCGCAAGTATGTGATAAAAACTCAGGTCCAGAAAAACAACAAATGTAAACATGGAGGTCGTAGTAAAAGCCCGGTTTCCGACCAAAAGAAAGAAGATAAGCGAAGAAAACCAACGAGTGACGAAGATGAATTCCCCGAAGCCGAGTTCAACTGTAATGTTGTTAGTGGAGGCTTTAGCGGTGGAGGAGATACAATAAGCCAGCGCAAGAAATACTTGAGAGAAGTCCTTACTGTAAGAGATCTCCCAAAATTCAAAGAGGATCACAACAAGCTGACACCTCCCCCATTGGTGTTTACTAGTGAAGAGTTGGAGGAAGTAGTTCCAGGTCATCACGATGGTTTGGTAATCACGAGAACCCTGGTACATTGCCGGGTTAAAAGGATTTTTGTAGATGCAAGGAGCTCGACAAACATCATTAGTTGGGATGCCTTCAAAAGGATGAAGATGGACAAAGAGGATTTGAAGCCATGCAAGACAACACTCATAGGATTCAACAGGGGGCACTCTCCTCCCAAGGGGTATATCGACCTAAGGCTAACATTAGGAACCAAAGAGGCTTTCAAGTCAGAACGAGTAAGGTTCATTGTGGCCGACTTCCCTTCCCCGTATAATGTCATACTAGGACGACCGACTATTTATAACTAGGACATGCTGGTGTCTACGAAACACCAGAAACTGAAGATGGTGAACAATAAGAACAAGGTTGTTGTTGTTAATGGAGACCAGAAGGAGTCTCGGCAATGCTACTTCGAGACTGTCTAGGAGGGAGAAAGCGGACCATCCTCGCCACCTCAGATCCGGAAAGGCGAACGAAAGACATATGTAGGAAAGGATAGGAAGTTCGGATGGCCAGTAAGTATGGTAGAGCTCGACCTTAGGAAAGAGCCTGAGGTCCCACGTCCAGAACCCGAAGGCGAATTAGAAGAATTGGTCCTGGGAAAGGATTCCTCACAAATTACCAAAATTGGGGGAACGATGAATCCGGGGTTGAAAACCCGACTGATGGAGTTCTTGAGAAAGAACCAAGATGTCTTTGCGTGGACATCATTCGAGATACTAAGGGTTGACCCTAACTTCTATTGCCACAAATTGGCTATTCGGTCGAGGTCGACACCGGTGGTGCAGAAGAAAAGAAACATCGGAGCTGACAAATAGAAGGCTCTTGAGCAGCATGTCAAGGAATTATTGGAAGTCGGGTTCATCAGAGAAATACAATACACCACGTGGCTCTCTAACATGGTTATGGTTTCAAAACCAAATGGAAAATGGAGGGTATGCATAGACTATACCAGCCTGAACAAAGCCTACCCAAAAGATTCCTACCCAATGCCTAACATCGGCCGGTTGGTCGACAACTCGTCCGGTTTTCAATTGCTATCCTTCATGGACGCCTATTCTAGTTACAATCAAATAGTCATGCATACCCTGGCGCCACCTATTACAGATGATGAACAAAGTTTTTGAGGCTAACTACTGTTATAACGTAATGCCTTTCGGATTGAAGAACGCTGGCGCCACCTATTACGGATGATGAACAAAGTTTTTGAGGACCAGGTCGGACAAAACGTAAAACTATACATCAACGACATGATCGTAAAATCTAAAGACCCGGAAGACCATATCCGGGATCTGGAGCAAATGTTTGATAAGTTAAGAAGATACTGGATTCGCTTGAACCCGGCCAAATGTGTATTCAGGGTCCCAGCCGAGAAGTTCCTAGGTTTTATGTTGACAAACCGCAGAATCAAAGCCAACCCAGATAAGTGCAAGGCCGTGCTGGACATGCAAGCCCTAAGGACAAAAAAAGAAGTACAACAGTTAACCGGAAGGTTGGCAGCGCTGACTAGGTTTTTACCGAGATCGGCTGAGAACGCGCTCCCTTTCTTCAAGTTGCTAAAGAAGGAAACACAAGGAGGATGGAACACAAACTGCGAGGCAGCATTTGAAAAAATCAAACAATGTCTGGCGACCCGACCAGTCCTATCAAAGCCTGAGCCGGGGGAATCTCTGTTCTTATACCTGTCAGTAGGAGAAAAGGCAATAAGTGGGGTCCTAGTTCGAGAAACTGATACAGGTCAAGCACCGATTTACTTTGTAAGTAAGGCATTACATAGCTTGGAACTACGATACCAAAAGCTTGAAAAAGTGGCGTTCGCCCTACTTATGACAGCGAGAAGACTTCGACCTTACTTCCAGGGATATCGGATTGTCGTTCGAACAAGTCAACCGATCCACCAAGTTTTGCATAAGCCCGACCTGGCGGGAAGAATGACCAATTGGCAATAGAGTTGTCCAAGTTCGGCATCACATATGAAGCCCAGCACGCAATCAAATAACAAGCATTGGCAGACTTTGTGAGGGAACTCACCCCGACAAATAGAAGAGACACTGACAAAGACAAAACTTGGAGGGTTTATGTCGATGGTTTGTCAAATGCAAAGGTTTTCACCGACTCACAGCTCCTAGCAGCACAGGTCGAGGGCACTTAGCAAACGAAAGGTCTACTTTTGGCCAAATATCTGAACAAGGCAAAGGAGGTAATCTCCAACTTCGAAGAGGTGATTGTGACTCACATTCCGAGGGAAGAAAATACTAGAGCCGACATCCTCTCTAAGCTTGCTAGTACGAAAGGCTAGGGCAGCCACAGGACCGTGATCCAACAAAATTTGGCAGAGCCGAGTTGCATCATGACTATATCGACAGCAACAGACTGGAGAAAGCCGATTGAGGATTATTTGGAAAGAGGCATTATTCCGGTTGATTCAACGGAAGCAAAGAAGTTGATCCGAGAGGTCATCATCTACACAATGGTCAATGATCAACTATACCGAAAAGGCTTGAGCTCTCCAATGAGGAGATGCCTGGGTCCGTCCGAAGCCAAATATGTGTTGGCCAAGATACACAAAGGAATCAACGGCCAACACATGGGAGGGAAAGCTCTAGCCAGGAAAGCTCTGCATACCGACTACTACTAGCCAACCATGATGGCAGACTCCAAGGAGGCGATAAAGAGATGTGATAGTTGCCAGAAACATGCCAAAATCATTTGGCCCCCGCCCGCGGAACTGAAGGGCATCTCGGCCCCTTGGCCCTTTTACAAATGGGGGATGGACTCTTGGGGCCGTTCAAGGCAGCTCCCGGACAGTTTAGATGGCTCATTGTCGCAATTGATTACTTCACAAAGTGGATCGAAGCTGACCCCTAACAACAATCACCTCAGTACACATAAGGAGATTCTGTCGTCATAATATTATCTCCCGATTTGGAATCCTAGCCGAGGTAGTCAGGAATAATGGGACTCAATTTGTTGATAAGGGATTCCAGGATATAATGTCCGACCTCGACATTAGGCAGCACTTCACCTCTGTCGAACATCCACAATCTAACGGCCAAGCTGAAGCAGCCAACAAGATCGTTGTTGATGGCTTAAAGAAGCAGATGCAGGATGCGGAATCCAACTGGGTCGAACAACTCTATATTGTTCTTTGGGGATATAGGACCAGCATGCAGACTTCAACCTAGGAAACCCCTTTGGGTTGACCTATGGATGCGAGGCAATGATTCCAATCGAGATAGGACAATCATCGTGGAGGAAGCTGAAAGCTCTCCAAGAAGGAGAGTAGTCGAATAATGACGCATTAAGGACAGAGTTGGACTTGATCAACGAAGTCAGAATCACAACGCACTGCCGAGATTTAGCCGCCAAGCAACTCATTGTAGCAAAATATAACTAGAAGGTCAGACCCTGTTCTTTCAACAGGGGCAACCTGGTACTCCGGCGTGCTGACGTCGGAAAGAAAAACGCCAAAGATGGAAAACAAGAGGCAAATTGGGAAGGTCCTTACAGGGTGAAAGAGAAACTTAACAAAGAAGCTTATATACTCAAAACCCTGGGAAGGAAGCCAATCAAAAGGACTTGGAACGCAGACAAACTGTGAATCTACTATAGTTAGACCACAACTTTGCATTCACAATATGTCGGACACAACGTGTCTGAGTTCGTTTATTTCTTGATTTCGTTTATTCAATTTCCTTGTTTGAAGTTATTATCTCTTTGGAGCCAAATATTTATTTAATGAAGAATTCCTCAGTGGAGATTCAAATTTCACACCATCGATTGCCTGAAATATTACACTGAGGTCATTAAACCTAGTCAGAAATAGAACCAATCTTAAGGGTTTACACAGGGGCCAACAAGCCCAGGTTATGAGTTACGTGAAGTCGATATTACATACCTTCACAAAATTTGATGCATCAAAACTCGCTCCTAGTTAAGAAGGTGAATTGTCATTCCGACCCTGATCAGGTCAAAATGTTTAAGCGTTGCGTTTCAAACACCACGGCTGGTCATGTGACAGTTTGCTCTTATCATGGTTATGATCTTGGACAACAGAACCGGAACTTGGTAGAGCGGTTAAAATGAAAACCCTACCCCCGATACCCAGTCTTCAGAACTAGAAGAATATAAGCAGATTCTGTAAAATTAAGACCTTGGCCCGGTCACCGAATTACCAATATAAGTTGGGACTCCCAAAAGTAAATTCGTCATAAGGATGAATAAAAACAAAGAAAGCTTTGTTTAATACAAAAAGAAAGCGGAATTCATATTACTAATTAATTTGTCCCAAGACAATAGTTACAAATAAAAGAACACCGGTACAATACACTGAAATCAAAAACAAGAAGAGAAGCCTCTGGCACTCAGGAAGGAGGAGCGGCCTCGCTAGATGGAACTCCCTCCCCTTCAGGTAAGACCTCGGCTAAAGCCTCGGCACCGACATGACCTCCACCATCTGCCTTAGGACCCTCTTCGCCGCCCCTATCTTCATCCACGAAGGATAGGGATTCATCTTCAGGCGATAGAGGTGGTGGGACCAGCACACCATCCTTGACATAGGCTCGGTAGTCATAACCTGCGGTGTTTAAAGAAATTGTGGGATTTAGATGACGGATTTGCGCCAATGCCATCATAAAGCAATCCACAGCAGCCTCTTTCAGGGTCTCCACACAATCCAGGTGGGCACTCTTTTCCTCGGCAAGAGCGGCCTTTGTTGTATCAAGCTCCGAGAATAGATCAGTGCTCTGGTAGGGCCTTCACAACATCCATACTCTAGGTATGAGCCTCCTGCAACTTGGTGATATCCGAACTCATTTTCTCCAGCGCCTCCTTCATCAACAGAAGCTCCTCAGTGGCCTTCCCAGTAGTAGCCTTGGCAATACCGATCTCCTCCTCAACCTTCCTCTTCCCCTCCTCGACTTCTTGGTTGGCCAACTTCAATTGGCGTATCTTAGCAGCAGCCTCGACATACTTGCCCTTCAGATGAAGCAATGCTTAGGACAACCCGACCGACTTGCAAGCGTAATCTTGCACATTGTGAACCAACCATTCATCAATGTCGGCAAGGGGAAGAGAATTCATAAATTGGCGGGGAGGGAGAAATGCAACTTCAAGTTCCTCTGTTACTCCCTTTTTCCAAGCAAGCCCACGGGCGATCTTCAAAGTAGGAGGAGGAGCAGTAGGAATCTTGGTGGGAGAGTGAGGAGCGAGCAGATCCGGCAAGGAAACCTCCTTCCCTTTTGAAGCCGGGTCGGTTGAATGGGACATATGGCCAGCAGAAGGGGAGGAAGTTGTCTTTTTTGGACCCGAGGTCTTGGTCTTCTTATTTGCTACTGACTGGGATACAGCCCCAGCCTTCCCCTTCCTAGCCTCGGGGCGGCGGGTTTCCTGGTTGCTCTCTTGCTCGGCGCACCGGGACCCGGGTTCACACGCGATAGGTACCGCAACAGCTCTTCCATCTTTTGAGCTACAAAATAAATAAATAAAAGTCATAATTCAAAAGAAAGAAACATAAACATGAAGCTATGGCAAGGAATAAGAGGGATCGTACTGGCTGTCGTCCCAAATCCAGCACTATCTCAGTTAACAAAAAAGGCTGCGCTCTTGACGCCATGTACGTTAATGTAAGAAATCAGCCGATCTATAGAGGAAACCTCTTTGGCCGGGAGATCGTCCGACTCAATTTGATAGGAAGAGGGGGCAGTTTATGATGATTATAAGTCCAGTATAAAGGGAACTTCGACTCCACGTCTTTACACTCGGTCCCTTTTAAAAACTAAGGGTGTTCCCTAAGCCTGGTGACTACCTTGAAGAAGTTGTTCTTGAAATGTTTGAAGGACTCGGAATAGGCGGTCAACAGCTTTTTATCGGGATCGCCCCGGAGGGAAGTCAACCCTTTCAACTTGGCTGACTCCCTACTGGAGCGAGGAGTAAAAGGACAAAAGAAATAAAAGAATAAGGTCATTGTACAGGGCATGGGTTTCGGGAAGGAGCCGCATAGACGCTCAAAAGCAACTAAGTAAGCCCACCCGTTTGGATGAAGTTGCGACGGGGCTAGATGAAGATGGTTCAAAGAAGCGATTTGAAACTCGCTAAACGGGAAGCGAATACCGATCCGGGACATGTAGTCCCTATAGAAAAAGAAGTTGGTGCCCCCAACTTCCCGGGAAGAGCAGACCGGTTCGTCGTCGTCAAGAGGACTCAGAAGGCACCCATCTAACTCCTCCAATTTCAAACGGTCTATATTGGCAGCGGTCATCAAGGAGTAGGTCCTTAGGACTTCATGGGTCACCCAGGGATACTTGGTAAGTAAAACTTGGGGAGGATTGGAGGAGTCCGACTCTTCGGCGTCAGATCGAGCACTATGGGGGGAGGACGATGACTCCATTTACCTATAACAAAAACAAAAACACTAGAATCAGAAAGGAAAGGTATACCTGGCATGCGCACACTACTACGTGAAGAAGGAAGAATGATAGGACCCGGAAGATGCTGACCCTTAACAGTCAGGCTAGGTACGGAGGACGACCTATGACTGCAGGAACCTAGGGTGAGGTTGGCCTGGGAGTCTTCGCCACTCACGATATAATAGGAACTCGAGGCAATGCAGTCCTAGCAGGGACCAAGGTATCCATCAGGAAGGGTTTTCAACCTTGCGCGAGGGGGATCCTTGTAAAAGTTGATGGGTTGTATAGGGATAGTGTAATACCCCAGAATTTTCATTAATAGAAATAACCCATTTTATTTTATTTTATATAACCTTGGTAGGCCAAATATTCCTAGTCTTAATTGCCGTATGAATTTTCTGCTTATACACTAAGAAAAACCAAGTCACATTAATTCAAATCAGGATTGATTGAATTAATGTGATATACCCTATCACATTAAATTCGCGCTATGATTGATTGATGACCATGATTGTTTTTAGGTAATAAGCCCACTACCGCCAACCAAGTCACATTAATTCATATCATGATTGATTGAATTAATGTGATATACCCTATCACATTGAATTCACACAATGATTGATTGATTTTAATTTTAATATACCCTATTAATGATATTAAATTCACATCATGGCTTGATTGATTTTTAATTTAATATACCCTATTAATGATATTAAATTCACATCATGGTCGATTGATTTTTTTTATTTAATACACCCTATTAATGAGTTGACAAGAGTAAAAGAGCCCAAAGTTAGACCCTAATTTTAAGTTATAAGTAGAGGTCCAGCCTAACCCTGAATATTCATCTTCTCTCTTCTGCTACTTCTTCTATTCTTACTCTGAGTCAATTATTTTTCTAAGAGACTAGCAAAAACGGAGACCAGGTAATCTTAATCCCCAGAACAACCTTGCATCTTGTGCTTCTTCTTCTTCTCTACATCCTATTTTGCTAATCCTAAACTTATTCTTTTTCTCTACATCTTATTTTTCTAATCCTAAACTTATTCTTCTTCTCTACATCCTATTTTGCTAATCTTAAACTTATTCTTTTTCTCTACATCTTATTTTTCTAATCCTAAACTTATTCTTCTTCTCTACATCCTATTTTGCTAATCTTAAACTTATTCTTTTTCTCTACATCTTATTTTTCTAATCCTAAACTTATTCTTCTTCTCTACATCCTATTTTACTAATCCTAATTCCCATGAGTCTTAGGTTAGTTTTATATAAATTTTGATAGGATTGTAATATATATATATATATATATATATATATATATATATATATTATATGTAATTCTAATCCCATGAGTCTTAGGTTAATTTCATATGAATCTTGATATCTTAAATATATCATATGTGATTGTTATATATATTTTATATAATTCTAATCAACTTTTTATAAAATCATTCAACCTTTGAATATTATTTTGTACATAAATGCATTAGTGATTGAATTATGACTATTTTGATTTGAGTCGAAGGCCTTTTTACTCTTATAGTCTCTCGCTTTAGAGTTCTAGCTTTCACTTTAGCCTTCCATCATGCTTTTGAAGTGGGAAAAGTGCTACTCTGTTAGGAGTTGGGATTCGAGCTAAAGGGAATAGACCAAGGTAGGGTAGGGGAAGAGAGCATCAAGTAGGAATATAGCTTCAAGCTAGTCCGATACCTGATAGTAGTCTGATAATCCCGCTATGATCAATAGTATACGTAGAAGTCAACCGAGACTTCTGAGATTGAAACTGGAAAGACGAAGGCAAGAGATTCTCTTATGTCTCCCACTGGCTCAAAGGGCAAAGCAACGGAAACTGGAAATGAAATTCACACGGAATCGAAAAGAGAAGGCCTTTACAATAAAAGGGGAATGTATTAAACAAGAGTACAATAGTGCCAGTGGGCGAGGAAGCAAGTTTGACAGCATATCCTATTTCATTTCCATGAATGACTGGCCTCCCCTCAATATTGATTTTCCACCTATCTCTTTTTTTTTTCTCTCCGGACTGTACCAAAAGCTGTTCCAGGAAGGAAATTTATCTCCCAAAAATCTCGAATTGTGTGAAGAAGCTTTTTGCAAAATCCATTTATGATTGCATATACATGCCTATACGTGATAGCTTTGAAGGTTTTGGTTTTTGAAATTGAAACATATATATATATTGATGAATTACCATTGAATATACATACCTCACGAGGTTGCTTTGGTTGCTTCGGCTTTTGTGATTGAAACTTATCATATATATTCACAGAATTTTTATGACGAATTCTCTTTGTCACAAGCATATGTATTTTTTGAAATTATCACAAACCCAAGTTATTAACTTAAATAAGTATAAATTAAGATTCTTCTTTGTGAATATCATGGAACTGTGTATATATATATATATTTATTGAGAAATCCATTTATTATATGAGTGTAATTAAAATAATTTAACAGTGGGAGGATAGCTTTGGGATGGTACCCCCAAAGTGATGAACACAACCCTTAGGCTTTACTCCTCGATATATTATTTGATGTGAACTTGATTATATCCGTTCTTCCCAAAGTGGTGTCTGGCAGGTTTCCAGGACACTAGTAGTAGCTTTGGGAAGAGGTGTGCACATTAGGACGAAATGTTATTGTGATATGGCCAAATTGATGATTTGTGACTGGCAGGTTTTCGGGTCACAGGGTAGACTGGCAGGTTTCCGGGTCCAAATGAAATTAATAAAAATAATGAATGATATTTGATTCGATGAGAATATATAGATATGATGAGTATTGAAATTGATATTTTAAATTATATATATGTATATGGTATTTTTCTTTCTTATCATCATGTGAATATTTTATTATTATTATTATTATTATTATTATTATTATTATTATTATTATTATTTTCTATGTTTATTAGGATTACCAGCTTTTGCTGATGTTTATGTTCTGGGCTGTGATGATCCTTCGGGGAAGCAGATTTTCAGTGAAACAGGTTTCAAAGTTGGGCTGTTGGGGCTAGCAGTGAGAAGTGAGGAAGAGCAATGAGCAATTCTAGCTAGTTTATTTTATTTTATTTTATGCTTTGAAGAAGACATTTTTATTTAAGTTTGGATTTAAGTTAATGTAATAAAGTAGCCTTGCACTTGTCTCAGTATAAGTGCGGCGGTAACACTTCCCAAGTTTTGGTTATTTTGAATTTCAGTATTTATTCATAAAAATTATTGCAATTTTATGTTATTATAATTGTTAGAAATTTGGGGGTGTTACAGATAGCCTCGTTTTCATCCCGACTCACTGGACGAATGCTAAGGGCGTCGGAATTGGGAATCTGGAACCTAGCCTCGGAGGGGTGGGACCCCGCAACACTTCTCCTACCAGACCCACCACAGAGCAAGGTGGTTAACCTCTACTCCTCAGTAAGAAGAGAGCCTAACAGCCAATAGCTAGTACGAGGATAATGTGCACGTAGTGTGCCTTCCTCTTCTGGGGTTAAATGCTGACTCGAAGGAGGCAAACAGTTACTTCTATCCATCACCACTAGGAATGAAAACCTAGAGAGGCACAAAAGGTCTGGTAAGGAGGGGGAATCAGAGTGAGGCCAGACAGAGGATACTCCCACGCACAATGATACGCCACGATAGGAAAGGAGACCAGAACTCAAGGGTTACCCAAGCATTTCTAAAAGCTAACCCAGAAAACCCCGAAAAATGAGAAATAAATATCATAGAATAGGCAACATTTAGGACTAAAGCAGAGAAAAATGGGAGATGATAGAAATACCTGATTTAACAAGAGACGGAGGAGTGCGGAGTAGCGGGATCTGTAGGTTACACAGAGATGATCGCTACAAGAGAGAATAGACCTTTTCTGAGGACAAGGGAGAAATAGCAGGGAAGAAAAGTGTGAGGAATGGAAGGAAATATGAATTATGAACGAATACACTCCCTGGAACGGTCCAGAGTCGAAGCGTCAGGGATAAAAAAGACTATTCACCTAAAAAGCAGGGGTGACGTACGGCACGTGATGGGTGCATTAAATGTGCACAAAGATCGGAGTTGTCTAGGCACGGCGGTTACAACCCCTCACCAATCCAAGGAAGCCAGGTGTCAGGGGGCAATGATGGCAAATGCAGAAGGGCCCTCACCTCGAAGGCAGGCGAATCCGTTGGCAAGCAACTCGGATTATGAAACTCCCGCACGGTTACCTCGGCACAATGAACCTCACAAATACCCTGGATCCTCACACTCCGTAATATTACCTCGGATCCGAAAGCATCTGGAAAGGACCTCGGCCTCTTGGGCCACTTAACGTTACCTCAAATAGAGCGAATGACATCTGTGTCCAGAGTCAAGGTAACCCAATTCGGTAATGGACGGAATGGTCGCAAGAGGAGAAGCATCTCGGCAAGTTGGCCCTATAAGCATACATCCCAGCATCTCAAAAGCTTGAACTACCAGGCTGGGGGGGCAACTGTTACGGACCTGTACCAGGCCCAATAACGGAAGGGCCCAGCAGTGAATATCATATCTGGCAGATGTATCGGGATCTATCTACAACGAATGTGTATCCTAACTCCCCCAGAATAAAGGGGTATCTCCATATATGATATAACAATCAAGATACTCGGACCAAAGATCACGCATGGTCCAAGGTATCCTACCTAAGGTAAACTTTATAAATACAAGGATCAAGCCTTAAGGTACACAGGTTCTAAACTCTAAATTATTTACATATTGTCACACTGTGCACACACACCACCCCCTTTGGCGAGAACCTAGTTTGTGCACAGTGATCCCACGCTCTCCTGGATATCTCCTCCATAGATATTTAAGCAAAGCCTATCGATCTAAAATCAAAATACCAGCTCAAGGCTGAACATTGTATTCTACATCAGAACAAAATATATGTAAAATACATAATAAACACATTTTGTTTATTACTGATATATATATAGCTAGGCAAGCACTGGTTACATCCTTTGTACTACAGTGATAATGAATTGGAATTGTAGTTTGACCCCCCCCCAAAAAAAGCCACTGCTAATTATATTTTTTCTGCAATAATACCATCTGATTAAAGCTAGTTTGGGGTTGAAGTTAGCCAAAATATAAGATCGCAAATTCACAATACAATTTATCTCCTATGTTTATCTCTTTTTCTCTTAATTAATTTATCTATCTTATAAACTGATATATAATTAACATAATGTTATACATGAGCATCTTAGGAAAATCAAATCACATTTTTATGATTAACTAATTTGTTAGTTATGCTTAGTTTTGATGATGACAAATATGCTTATCAATATTAAGAGCAAAAAGTTTCCATAGTACATTTATATTCTACTTTAACTAATGCTTATATTTAATATTGAAGAAGTTGAATTATGGAGAATGATCAAGAGAAGAGAAGAAGAGAAGATATTGAAGAAGGTAGAAGCTACAGAGAATAATGAGCCCAAATTGGTTAGTCCAAGTTGAATTATAGATCAAGAAAGAGATAAGAGATTACAGAAAGAAGAAATTGGAGAAAATGTCAAGTTCAAGAAGAAAAAGATATATTGAAGAAGGAAGGACCTACAGAGAATGATGAGGCCAAGCTAAATGGTGAAGAATGATCAAGATAGGAGATAGAAAAAGGAAGAGCTTGCTGAATGGAATGAAAATATCATTATTCAAGCTCTAAAATTGATTCTAGAACTCTCCACGATCAAATGGAAGTTGGGATAGATCAATCCGGAGTTAAAACAAGCAAAAATATGATTCAGGATTAGTTAACTCGAGTTGGGAACAAAATAACTCGAGTTAATGACTTCGCTACAGTGTTTCTGGGTTTTTGAACTGACCCAACTCGAGTTATGTATGATAACTCGAGTTACAAAACGTTTTCAGACAAGAGTAACTCGAGTTACCACTTAATAACTCAAGTTACCAGTGATTTTCAGCACCTCTGTTCACCTCTGTTTCGTGTTTCAGCTGGGCGAGGTCTGGTATTTCAATGATATCTTCCAAACCAGAGATCGGATTGAGACGAAACGAAAGGCTATGAAAATAGACTCCCAATGCATCATTGTGACAAAGTTTCAAGCCCAAAGGAGGTCATATCAAGGAGTTATGAATTTCACAAGTTGGCATATCAGTTCACACCACAGTTCAGACATAGCTTTGGTATTTTGAGTGTAACTCACAAACTACAAATCCGATTGATCTGAAATCAGTGCCATTTGAAAGTAGACTCAAAATTCTTTCGATCAAAAGTTGAACCAACCAAAACAGAGTTCATACCAGAAAGATATGGGTTTTTAAAGTTGATACTTGAAATTCTGGATTAAGTTCAGCATAGCCTCGATGTTTTGGACATAGCTCACACTAGGCACAACCAAATGGAATGAAACCAATTTCATATGAATCTAGACTCAACAAGTGTTTCATAGAATTTGGAAGCAACCAATTTTGATGAGCTTTCAACTCGAGTTATTACTGTGCAACTCGAGTTATGCCAAAACGCAAATGCTCTCTGTCTGAAATTAAGTTTAACATAACTCGAGTTATTACTGTGCAACTCGAGTTATGTCAAAGCGAATTGCTCTCTGTATGAATTAAATGCAAAAGCAACTCGAGTTGGTACTGTGCAACTCGAGTTGGCCTTCGTTTTCAGAAATTCCTGAACTTGAAAATAACTCGAGTTGGTACTGTGCAACTCGAGTTACTCATATCAGATTTTGAAATTCAGCATTCTCGAATTCTGAAACTCAGTGATTATGCAATGGGTACTTGATTTTATTGTTCCTTATCATTTCTAATCATTATTAATCATGTTTCCAGTGTGTTTTAGACAAGATTAACAAGGTTAAGTCTTCAAATCAACATAAAGCAACTTATGTCAGAAGCTTCAACGGTAATATTTCTCCAACGGTCGAAAGTTCCAACGGTCATATACGCTTACAACGGTCATATTCAAACCTGGAAGAATTGCTCTATGTTCTTCATTGACTATAAAAGGAGAACTATTCAAAAATGGAGACGACGGCGATGAGAGCTTACACTGTCGAAATGCCAACATTCTGAATCAAATGTTTATCTCATACACACTCTGTTCTCAATGCCTACATAGCTTTATCATAGAGAGTGAAATGATTTGATTGTACTTCAGTGTTTATTCATCTTCTCTTCTAGAGAGAACATTTCTGATCATTAAATCATTGTAAGAATCTCAAGTCGTGGGACTTGGAGATTGGGTTCTCAGTTTACAACTTGTAAGGGGAGTGTATCCTAGTGAGAGGATAACTTCGAGTGCAAAGTGTGTAACTGAGTGAAAGGTGTATCTCGGTGGCTTCACAAGTTCCTGGGTGAACTTGTGCATTTGTATAGGCTTCTCTTGTACCCGGTTAAACAAGAGGGTAGTGGATTGAAAATCTCAAGTGGAGCTTGGGGACTGGACGTAGGTCAAGGATTGGGCCGAACCAGTATAAATCACTGTTTGCATATTCTCTTCCCTTATCTCTTATATTTCCAGCATATATATCTGAATGTCCATATATGTTTGAATGACTGAGTATTGCAGTATCAATTATTATTGTCATCCAAACTGTTTTTTAGTAAATTGCGAAAAAATTTTCAAAGTTCCTAAAGTTTTATCAAACACCCAATTCACCCCCCCTCTTGGGTGATAGCCAGGTCTTTCATAATTGATTTCAATACATCAAGCAGCGTGGGAGTAATATTTTAAGTAATATATTGTTGATGACAGCAAACTTTATTTTCCCTATATGCCACATCCCATCCTCAATTATTGAATTGGCATTGTTTATAAGGAAAATCTTATATAAGGACAATCTAATTACCTCAGTTTTAAATTGAGTTATTGAACTTAACAAATTATATATCAGGTTAAATGCCATAATTATGGATTTAAAATTTCACTTAAATTACCTCATACCCATAATTATTAAAACAATAAAATTATATTTATTAATTAATTCCTTAAACAAGTAACGGAACACACTGCTTATTCTCAGGATATTACAAAGATAATGATGGTCCCAAAGCTATAAACCTACAAATCATGAAACGCTTCTCCTTCTCTGATGCCAGATTATGTGTGTGAAATAGGGTAGAATCTCTTCTAATTGGTTTTTCCAATTTAAATGAAGAGGGGCAAACTTGTTTTTTCTCATTTCGGATTAATACTACCCAGCTCTCTTAAGACTTTACTATAATTTAATTTGATGATTTTAAAGGACTTGGATGTCATTAACTCTGTTTATTGGGACCTAGTTACAATTCCCCCTTTAAAAATGTCTCTAGAGATTTTTTTAAAAAAAAAACAAAAGAAAAAAAAACGATGGATGAGTACAATTAATGAAACATGAATTACATTATCAGTCAGTTTTTGTGTCAGCCGTTTTAAAATGGGGATAATCAAATAATCAATAAGGATCATTTATTTCGATAAAAACAAATAAGGATCATTTATGATTTTAATCCAAAAAAAAAAATAGATAATAAAAATTTATTAAAAACTTGTACTACCGATATGAAATAAAAGTCATCGCAACCAAAAGATAAACGAAATCCTTATCCTTAATACCTGGACCATAGAAACATGCTTGCTTATCCTTAATACATATGGGATTGCCAACCATCTTATCTTTTGATAGTACTCTCTCGCCCGGTGTCTGACTCAACATATAAGATTTTTTTTTTTCCTCTAAAAAAAAAAAAGTTTGTCTGTAAATATAAGACCCCTTTTAAACTTATCTTATTACTACTCTAGTTTTATTTAAGTTTGTCTGTATTTTTTTTTTAATTTTGCACTTAGTTAATTATTACTACTCTAGTTTTTTTTATAAGTCAATTTTTAGAAGGAATAAAAGTGAACTTATAAATAAGACTTTGACAGGAAAAAAAAACTTATAAATAAGACAAAAGTGATATACTACATACATTCTCTTTCATCATTTTCTCATTATTATTCTCTCTCTCTCTCATTTATAAATAGGAGCATTTTTTCAAAAAATTAAATTTTCTACATCATTGCTACATTTATCTACTTTTACCTATTTTTCATAATATCGCGATTGGACTGAAAGGCTTTTATATATATTTTCAGTCTTTTATATATATGGACATAGGGAATATCTATATATGTGACCACATATACATCTTTTAGTCACCTTGCTTATACTCATAATTTATTAGATTGTAACATCCATAATATAAGAAGTTGTTAATTAATTTATAACAATCACTGAATGTTGATTAAATCATTTAATGTCTTAAATTAATTAAATATATCTATTTTCCCTATTTAAAAACTGTGATTCTTAAATATGCATTTAATATTTATCACCTCTTTTTGTGAAAAACAATTATTAATTGCTATCATGTCAACCTCTTGGACTAAGGGCCCGTTTGGTTCAAAGAACATTTAAGGAGAGAAAGGAACTTAAAGAAAGGGAAAGAAAGGAAGGGAAGATTGAGAGGGAACTTAAAAAAGTTGAGCTGTTTGGTAGATATGGGAATATAAGTAAGTTGAGGGATGATAAATTGTTTGATAAGAAGAATTGTGTGTTAGTTAAGTGAGAACCTTAGGTAAAATTCCCACAATGCCCTCCCACAAAAAAAGCTATAAAACATATATATATATATATATATTTGCAAATTGGACAGAGGGCCAAACCAAATTGAGTTTTGGTGGAGAAAAAAAGTTGCAACCAGACGTTGAAGGGATCAGTGAACAATGAATTCATCAATTGTTGCTTTGGCTGGAAAAATCAAAAATTGAAATTACTCAGTGCTAAAACCTTGAAATTGTAAAGTGAACGAAATAAATTACTACAGGTAAACCAACAAATACTAGACCCAACCAAATAGTGTGCAGTCTCTAAGTAATGGAAAATTGAATTGTTTATTTTGAAGTTCGAACGTAAGCGTAAAGTTCAAACTTACAAACTTTACGAGTACACACGTTCGAACACATTATCTGACAGAAGGGCATATCAACAGAAAAACAAGAAACACAAAGTTCAAATAACTATGGAAACATAAAATTTGCCAACCATTCATGGACAACTGAAAAACCAGCGAGCTCGAAACCCAAGAAGAGATAACAAGAAATGCAAAGTTCAAATGCTAATGACCCCACCAATTAGCCGATCCTTGATTCATCAACGAAGCATTTAGGAATTTTTGAGCAAAAAAAAAAAAGAAGAATCATTCAGGAATTGGTTTTGGCATTACCCCCCCCCCCCCACACACACACACACACAAAGACCCTAAATAGAAGATAAGTTTTCCTTTTTACCCAAACTAAAAAGTTGAAGTTTTTAATCTGAGAGAAAGAACAAGATGAAGAAGAAGAAGAAGCAATAGTAATTTCAGGAAACAAACAACAGATTAAAGAATGAAGGAAGGAAGAAGAAACTTTAATTAGTGAGAAGAATGAGAATCAAAAGGAAAAAGAGAAGAAGAAGAAGTATGAAGAAGGTTCCTTTTTACCGGAGTCAGGTCAGCTCGCATCTGAAAACAACACTTCTTAATGGAGATGAGGTTCTCAAACTTCTTTTTGCCTCCTTCTTCTTCCAGCTCGAAGCTTGATTGTAGTTTATAATTTGAGAGGGGCATTTTAGTCATAATATTTCACGTTCCCGAGCAATTTTTCAGATCCCTCCATTTTTTGATGGAAATGAAATTCCCACGTTTATGAGAGCTTGGACGTGGGTGGGAATCTGAGTTCTCTGGAACAGGGCGCGCCAAACATGATTTTGGCGTGGGAACTGTGTTAAGTTCTCATAACCTCCCCTGAGTTCTCTCAACTAAACGGGCCCTAAGTTTCTTTTTCTACTAGCCATTTTATACTATTGACCGGAGGGAATACTACACTTTGGTGCAAGTGACCTTTGGTATTATTGCTGGCACGGGGAGGGAGGGAGGGAGGGAGGGAGGGAGACTTTGGTATTATTGACCAAAGATTATTATCTCAATAAATTAGTTCACGGGGAAAATTATTTATTTCAACGAAGAAGAATTTGAGATATACTGTCATGTATATCGAATTTGATAAGAGATGAGAGAATTTTTTAAAACACCCTTGTGTTTTTCTTTAATTCTCTTCCAAATCTTAATGTAGGACGTCTAAATTGTAAAATTAATTTTGGTTTTAAATATAAGACATATTTCTTATAATTTTCAATTATTTTTCTTAATTTACGTTTAGAGATGCTCTCAGAATAATAATTAACTAAAAGAGAGATGTAGGAATTATGAAAGATTGCAAGTCTTCAAGTCAAGTGTTTGAAATTGCAGAAAAATGCATGCAAGAGCCTCCCCCCTCCAAAAAAAAAAAAGTTTACGGCTGCTTTCACAACACCCACTCAAAGTCTACAGTGCCATTATTGCTTCACTGACTTTCCTTCTTTTTTATTTGCTCTCGGGAAGCAAATACTCTTATTGACGGATATCTCATCATCTTTCCATCTAAACGGTTCAATCTTTATCTAAGCATCTAAAGAAGCGGTAATTTAAAATAGATAATGTGTCTTCCTTTAGATGCTTAGATCAAATTTAAACGATCCAGATGCAAGAATAATGAGGGATTCACTAGTGAGAGAAACCGTCCACTTTACTCTCCCGGAGAGCTTTGTAAATTGCCGATTTCGTTTCATTTTTGCAACTGTTTTCTTGTCGTGAACCTTTTCCCAACGTAACTCTTGTAGATTGGAGCACGTGTGATGATAACTTAAAGTCTTGAATGAACATCAGAAAAGCTAGAGCGGTCCATTTATCAAATTGTCCTTATAAGTGTGGGACGAGTGAAAGCAACTTTGCTTGATAGTATGTGGAAGTATTTATGGCAGTGTACGGAATGTAATTTGTATAATAGGAAAGATATTCTACCTTTTTTAGGTAAGTCCATTTGCATAGTATCAAAGCTAATAGGCATATTGGGAAAGGTAATTGACATGGTAGTTCATCAGGGAAAGTAATTTCCATATTAATTTGCACACACTAGGCTGTTTGATACAGGGATTTGGATTGGAGGGGATAAAAAAATGTTATAAGTTGAACTTAAGAAGAATAAGAGAAGTGCAGTTATAAAATTTTAATAAAGAAAATATGTGTAACATAAAATAACTAGAAAAATTAATTAAAAATTTTTAACCTCACTTTTCTAATTTTTTTTAAGTTCAACTCATAAAATTTTTTTATCTCCGTCAAATCTATTATCCATCCTGTAAAGGGAAGATAATCTACACACGAGAAAAAGTTTTGGTTGCACATAACAAGGGAAGATGAAGTGTACACTAGAGAAAAATTATTGCTCATAGGCAGGGATGAAGCTTTTCATGGACAGATGGGGGCTATTGGCCTCCCCAAAAAAAAAAAATGTCATAAATATTTAATGAAAATTAGATTATTTTTATACATTTAACCCAAAATTTATATATTTGTCCTTAAAATTTATACATTTGGCCTTCTCAAATATTTTTTCTTGTTAATTAGTTAATGAATATACATTTAGCCTCCCCAAATATTTATCTCAATCTCCATCTCTGCTCATAGGAAAGACGAATTACACATAAGGAAGATGGACTGGAGAGGATTTTCTCATCAGCAATTTTCTGCCCATCTCTCACAGTCTGATAATGGCCGTGGAAATCTTGATCAAAGAGTCCAGAACAATTTTTAGAAAAACTGCCCGCGGTAAAAATTACCACGTGTGGTTTTTCTAAAAATTGTTCTGGATCCTTCGGTTAAAATTTTAACAGTCAGGATTTACAAATGATGAGTGATGGGCAGAGAGAGAAAAAGGAGAGAAACCGGACTCGAAGATGGACTATGCACAAGGCAATTAGTATTGCACATAAGGAAGACAATTTGCACAAAATATAATTTACACGTATGGAAGATGGATGACTGTGCACAAATGAAATTAAATTGCAAAAATGGAAGCCGAATATCAAACAATGAATGTTATGTGAAAAGATGTATTGCCCATTGGGAAGAAAAATGGACAACACAAATGGAAGATTCTATTAAGGATAGTATGGTCATTTCATACGTGTGTTTGGGACAATTACTCTATAAAGTTGTACGCTATGTTTGGATAAAGACAAAATTAGAGGGGCGATAAAATAAAGGGAGGAGATAGGTGGAGTGATGATATTATCACACCTTGTGTTTGGATAGAGAGGAAAAAAGTGGAAGGAGAGAAAATACATGATATTTACAATAAAATTTGAAAACTTGATCATTCATAACAGAAAAAGTTAGATTCACAAGAGGAAATGCTATATTCACAACAAAATTTATAAATCTGAATTTTGTTTCAAACTCAGGTCCTTAAGTGTATAGAGACCATTCACAACATAAAATGTTAGATTCACAACATAAAGTATTATATTCACACCAAAATTTAAAAACCTAGCTCTTTCTGTTGTGAATGGTCTCTATACGCTTAGGGACCTATGTTTAAAACAAAATACAAGTTTTTAAATTTTTTTGTGAATATAATATTTCCTATTGTGAATCTAGCATTTTTTGTTGTAAATAGCCTCTGTACGCTTAGGGATATGAGTTTGAAACAAAATCCAAGTTTTTAAATTTTGTTGTGAATATCTTGTTGTAAATCTAGTTTTTTTTTTTGTTGTGAATGATCAGGTTTTTAAATTTTGTTGTAAATATAGCACTTCTTGTTATCAATATAGCACTTTCTGTTGTCAATACAACCAATATCAAAAAAATTCTTAAGAACTTTTTTGATATATGATTTTAAATTGATATTTTTTTGATATTTTTTATATTCAATGGGACCGGGTGATATTTTCCCTTTTAAGTATAAAGTTGATGATGATTGATTGATTAATGTAAATCATTTCACAGTGGCAAGCTGTGTAAAACAAGTGAGGGGATACGTGAAAGCTGGACAGTTTTGAAAAAATAATTCTCTGTTCAAAATCTTTCCATTTTTGAACAGAGAAAACATATGAAACCCAAATCATTTTTTCCCTCCCACTTTTCTCTCCTCTTATTTTTTCCTCCAATCCAAAAAACAAGAAAATCCATTTTCCTGTCCATTTTTTCCCCTACTTTTCTCTTCCCTTAATTTTTTATCTATCCAAATACATTATTAAAGAAGGAATTTAATAGTAATAAAAAGTTGGAATCACAAGTGAACAGTAAAAATCCATTTTTATCATTTGAATTTATCAGTCTATGCTCTTAAGTTATTATCAAATTTAAATGATTAAATCCTAGTTTGAGCCATATAATGATTTTCATTTTATCCCCAAATAAGATTTCAATTGGGTATTTTCCCCCAATTTTCCCTTAAAAAAAAATGTGAGCTGAATATCTCCTAGGCACACACATACATGCACATGGGCCCCGCCTTATCCATTCAACTCCAAGCCTCCAAGTGACCTCTCTTGCTTTGCCCTTGTCGTCTCTGCACCGAGGATTTTAATTGTAATCTTTGGCCCTCCTTTTCAACTTCATTTTTCTTCTTCTCTATTTACTGCTACTGGTGATTTTATTTCTCGGCTGTCTTAACGGCTCAACCCTATTCTACTACTGAAACGGCCGGATGTTGCGACACGTCCGTTGTCTTCGCCTGCCGGTCAAACATTGCTTTCATGGTACAATGGTGGAATTTTTGTCACCGGCAGTGATAAATAGGAGTATCGAGCATGTTATTGTTCACAGCTCAGCGTGTAAATTCAAAATGTTGATGGCTTCTACCTTGTTCTTTGTCTTCCACGCTTTCGCTTTTACGAGCATTTTCGTTTTTGTTTTCTTCCTTTCTGTCATGATTCCCAATACAAAATCATCTACACCACCGTCACTCTCTTCACTCACTCACGTGACCGATTCCGCTGCCCTGGTTTTAATCTCTCTCTCTCTCATTGTGGGGAACTAAGGAAGAAGAAGAAGAAGAAGGCGTTATGACTCTGGCTCCATTGCACAGTACACAGCCACGGCCTCCTCCTCCTCCTCGAGTTCCAAGACCCCATCATCATTTCTCATCATCAATTCACAGCAAGAGGTACTTTCTCAAAGTTTAAACTTTCAAGCTGAGATCATTGACACGTGGCCTTTTTTTTGGGAGGAGCATACGTCTGGGATTAAGAGATTGAGAGTTTTTTGATTGTGCATAGTTGACTACTTTGATTAACAGTGTTAATAGCCTCAAGCTTCAGGGCCTGAATCGAGGGTGTGGAATACCTTTTAACTTAATCTCACAGCCTCAAATTAGAAACGTTATTCTCATTATAGGGAAATTCAAACTATTTTGAGCTTTTGACCGGAAAGAAAACTGTTCTATGACTCTATCTTTGTAATTCTCACAAGAAAGAAAGGGAAAGAGGAGAGGAAGCGAGGGGAAGGGAAGAACAGAACGGAAAAGAGGCAGAGGTTAGAGGGTGAGAGAAAAGAACAAGAAAGTAGAGGGGAACAGAGGATATACGGCTGACTGAGTCATTGCATTGCTTCAAATGATCATAGCCTACAGATGCAATGAAAGACCTGTATTTATGATCAATAATCGCCCAACAGCTTTCTTAGGCTAACTAATTAGACTAACTAATTCCATACTAACTTTTCTAACTGTTATCGTTATCATCATATAACAGAAACCCAGTTCTGGTCAACCATAACTAGTGTTTTTGGAGCCACTTGGAGCGGCTCTAAAACGTGGTTTTGCAACCACTCGAAAGTGGTTTCAAACTCTGTCTGAAATATCTTTTTGTAGCTGTAATGGAAAGGAGAGCACCGTTGCCATTTACATATTGATAAATGAATAGTTTTCGTCCAAAATTTGGAATCCATTGATAGGTAGAAACCATGGCTTAACTAAATTATATAGTTGGTTGAGCAAAATAAAAAAGGGAAAATGACACCAAGGTTCCAACCAATAAAAATAATATCAAAAAAGGGCCATAACTTATCAATGGGACTTTTCTAATATTATTTTCTTAGTTGGGACTTTAGTGTCATTTTTCTCATATAAATTAGGCTCCTTTACAATATATAAATAGCAGTGGTATCAAGCACTCTACACTCAAGGAGTAATGAAAACGAACTCTCATAAAGATGTCGACTTAAACCAAGAATGTGAATATGGCGCAGATGGTTCATTTGTTTGTGTGGGATAATTTATGTTGACTATGATAGTCTCAGGTTCTCTTTACTGATCTTCATTTCTTCATGGTGGAGGAACTAAAACCTTAAGGCCATAGGTTCACTAAATGCTAGCGTTATGTTAAATTTATTTATGAGATGTTAAACGAATATGTTGGTAGTCAATTAGGTGGGGTTGGACAGGAAATTTTTGTTTATTTTTTGGGTGCTGTAGGAGATTGACATTAATGCGACCTTTACAGGAGATTCATGCCCTACAGAGATGGGTTGTTCAAGTCTTCAACATTACAAGCACATTGTCTTGAAGAAAACAGCAAAGGTGAGCTCCTTTTGTAAAAGGGAAAAGGAAAAGAACAAAAAAAAAAGTTTGAGTTTTACTTTTGAATTTTTATCTAAAAACTATTGAGCTCGAAAGCCTTGATCCTAATCAACTGTTAAGCTTCTCCATGAATATCTATTCTCACTTAGTCATCCATGATTGAAAATTTTAAACAGAGTAAATTAATTTCGCTACTGAAATTGCTTGCACCTTTGTTAATACTGTTCTTATTCCTCTGCCATGATTCTTTCCAATAATTGGAGTACAGTCTGTTATTTCTTCTATATCTTTATGGTGCCTTAAATATATTGGTATCTCTTGCAATTGACAATTAGGTTTCTGTCCTTCTGTCTCGTCAGTTTTCATGATTTACCTATTTGGATGCTGATGAAGCTTACTTTCGTCGCTAAAGCAATCAATTAAACCAGGACCAACTAATAATGCAATATAGTGGCAACCTAGGTCATTCTCCCAAGGAGCAAGCTGTGGGTTTTCTTTAGGTTGAATTTAAGTGATGAAAAATGCAATGGAATGAACCTAAACTAAAATGCAAAACACTACTACCTAGATGAAATTAAACTAACTAAAAATGCTGATGCAATTGACTTTAAAACCTAAATGAGAATGAAACTAATGAAACGAACCTATATGAATATGAATGCAATTTTTGGGGGGTTTTTTTGTTATGAGAGGAAAATTAAAATCCTAAGAAGAAAATTGATTAAAATCAAATTAAATGACAAAGATCTAGTTCAGTTATGAGGAAGAAGGGGACAACTTAGGAATTGCATGGAGTTAACTTTCTTAGCCCAAACCAATTAATTAGACCAAAGGAAGATTAATGAATTTAATCACCTAATTGAATACGGGAAACCCTCTAGCTCAATAACACATATTCCACTAGAAAACTCATAATGAAATAAGCGGTGGTTAATTAAACTCATTAAAAATCAATCACAACATAGTCTTGAAAATATTGTTTACAATTATCCAATTGAACAACTAGATAATTTATCAACCCAATTAAACAATTAAGATGATAAACCAAATTGACAATTAAATTAATAATGAAAACTCAATTAATAATTCAATTGACAATCAAAAGGTTGCAAACAAAACTCCAACAATTGTCTCACACATAAAAACTTCAAATTATCAATCCAATCCAAAAGAAATATGTTTCCAATCTAAAACTAGATTGTTCTCAATTAACACAACTTGAAATCCTTTAAAACTAAATTATCTCAAGTTTGGATTAAGAAGATAAAAAGAATAACACTCCCTTGTAGTCTTCAAGTGTAAAACTCCTAGGCTCTAGCCTTCTCCATGCTTCTCCCAAGTTGCCTCCTAAAAGTGCTTAAGCTACCATGAATGCGTTTCCTCCTCCAGCGATTATGCTGCCCACGGCCATGGAAATTGATGGATGGAGAAATCAATTAATTGGATGTGAGATGATGATTCAACAGTGGTGGGTCCGTGAGTACGTGAAGAAAGGAAAGCAATGGAGAAATAGATGATTGAATTGAGGAATGAATTGATGAATCAAAACTGATCCTTCTGCGCCTTCAGCGTCAGTGTATGTCTGCGGCTCCGTCAATCCTCCCGTGTCAATCTCCAGTGTCTAGGTTAAAATGAATGGGGAGGAAGAGATTTTGGGTACCAACTTGAGCCAATTAAAATTCTAAAAGCCCAACAAAATTGCACCATTAGATCTTCTTTTAGCTTCCAAGGTTAATTCTGCATCGTAGGATCTTCCAATATGATTTTTCTTATCCTACAAGAATTAAATAAAATTGTGATCTATCATATATTTATAAATATTATTCAATCACAAGATCTCAATCAGAATAATAACAATTTAAGTCCAATAATCTTATAATTAATTCTGATTTATATTATTTCCTAAAATAGGCTAACAATCCAAATATTGCCTAATAAATCCAAATTAGCCTAAAATAGTCCCCAAAATAAATGAATAAGGCGAGATAAAATATATTAAATTGGGATTTATCAGATGCTCTAAAGATATAGTCTCTCGGTCACTACATTCTTCATGAAGCATTCATTTTGGCCCTGAACTTCACGATGCATGTCTTCCATATAGATTGTAGAGAAAATAGTCCAATTTACAGTTTTGGATTTCTTTGATAAACTGATGTAAATGAAATTCGTACATCATCAATTCACAAGCAATAGAAAATATGAAAATTGTTACCTATTTATACCTAGGTTCAGTGTTGTGAAAACGTCGTTTCAAAACGTTGAAACATACGTTTTTCGTTTTTCCGGCGAAAAACGTGTCAGATCGGTGGTTCAGACAAACTAATTTGAAATGGTAGAGACGACGTGTTGAATCGGTAGAAACAGTAGAAACGGCGAGTTTGCCGTTCTGAAATTTTGTAGTTCTCGCCCCTCTGTTTCAGGTCGCTGGCGGCGATGGTGGTGAGGGTGGAGGCTGGCGGCAACTTAGAGGAATGTGGAGGAAGGAAGGATCAAAGGTCGAAGCGCGCCCCACTCTCACCTCTCACCTCGCGGCTTTGTTATCTTCGAAACTATCTCAGGAGTCAAGTCCCCTGGAATAGTCGAATGAAGATGAAGATGATGACCTAATTAATCCCTTGGTCAAAACGTGCGTTTTGACCAAGGGAGTAAAATGCAAGAATTTAAAGTTCTAAGGAGGAACTAAACTGAAAAGTTTGAAATATTTTTGGGGCATAACTATACTTTCCAAGAAAATGCATTAAGAATCCTAATTTAATTATGAAAAATCACATTAAATTATGAACTTAATTATTTCCTTGAGTGTTTGAACTTAAATTTATGATGACTTTAATATATTGGTGTGTTTTGGTTTTATATATGTTGGATTTTATTTTTTTTGTAGTACGTAGTAAATTCTTACGTTTTGTTTACGTTTTTCGATTTTACGTTTTTGCTCACCCTTACCGTTTCAACGTAAACACTACATTTTAAAAACACTGCCTAGGTTTATGACTTGCAAAAGAGAACTTACAATAAACCCCAGTGTTAGGAAATATGTTAATGTAAATATATCAGAATCAGTTAGTATCCCACATAATCAAAGATTATAGAAATTATGATTGATTAGTGTTAGGAAATATAATTAATTAATATCACATATAATTAGGGATTATAGGAATTATGAATGATTAGGGAATCTATCATCATAATGAGTCATTACTCTCTTGTCTTTTCTCTTATATATAAATACCTATTGAGCATATGAATAAATACATTCATTTGAGAGTATATTTTCTCTATCTTTCTCTCTCTGATTTCTACATGGTACCAGAGCTTGGTTAGTTCTTGGCCAATTTGAGTTTTCCAGTGGCCACTGTCACTGTACAGTGACAGCGGCCCGCCTCCCGACTCTGGCGTGTGTGTTTGTGCCATTTCAGTTTCCATCCATTTCTTGGTTATCCTTTGGTGGTGCTCCTTCTTTTCCGTTTGTGTCGATTTGCTGTCTTTTTGGTACTGATCCATCTGTTGTTTCGTAAACAGTGAACCATGTCGTCACTGTTCACAGGGGGAGAGAGAAAGTGTGTACCTCATTGTATGGTTGTCATTTGGTTGTTATGACCATTTTCTGGTCGTGCTTCATTCTCCAACGTCGAGCCCTCATTCCCGGTATGTATAGGCCGGATCTTTGCTTCGAAGGTTGCGTTGTGAGACTAGGTTTTTCTATTTTAGCACAGTCGGCATTTCGTTTCGTGCACGTTCACTTGTCTGTAATGGCTGGGTTCTTCGTTTGTTCGTTTTCCATCACGTTCGTGAAGTTCTTTTGTCTTAAATGTTGTGCTTGTGGTTGGGTAATTTCATTGGCATTTGCTGTATTTTGCTTCACCTATGGTGAGGTGTTTGTCTTAGGTGAGACAGTTTGGTGGTCCTTGTGTGACCCGTTCGTTGCTTTGTCTCCAGTGAGGTGTTTGGCTATTATTTTCCGTTTGGAGTTTTCTGATTGGTCCCTAGTGAGACCGTTTGGTGTTCGTCCCTGGTGAGACGTTCATTGTTGCTTGTTTCTGGTGAGACGTCTAGAAGATTTTTGTTTGGTCTCTCATGAGATGTTTGGAGTATTGCTGGTCCCTTATGAAACCATTTGGTTGAGCTCTTGGTAAAGTTGTTGGAGTGGTTCTCTTTAATTAGTGGCTGCTCAAATTCAAGCTGCTTACAGCTTGAGGGGGACTGGTGTGAAGTTTTGTGATTTGTTACCTAAAGTTTTTTTAATTTGAGTTGACTATCTTTGTAACAAGTTGAGCATGATTAACATCTATGCTCCAACTTGAGGGGAAGTGTTAGGAAATAAATCAATTTCAATATATTATAATTAATTAATATCGCATATAATTAAGGATTATAGGAATTATGAGTGATTAGGAGATCCATCATCATAATGAGTCATTACTCTTGTCTTCTCTCTTGTATATAAATACCCTATTAAGCATATGAATAAATACATTCATTTGAGAGTATATTTTCTCTATCTCTCTCTCTTTGATTTCTACAATTAGGAAATCAATCACCATAATGAGCCATTAATTTTGAGGCTCCTCTCGTGTATTGTATACATGCACATACACATATTTGAGAATATATTTTTCCTCTATCTTTCTCTCTTGGGCTTTACATGGTATCAAAGCACTCGGGTTGCTGATTCTCTATTTTCTCTTGCTGAAATTCCTTAGCTTTTTTGACATAGTGAGAGAGAGAGAGAGAGAGAGAGAGAGAGAGAGCTAGGGTTCTGTGCTTGATAGTATCTCATTACACACACCCTACCATCAACCTCTTCTTCCTCCGATCGGCATTTCCCCGGTGGTCTAATCGAGTTTTGACTTGTGTATGAGTTGACAGTCAGGTTGTTCTTTCACGTGCATGCGTGTCATGTCAAGTTTGGCGAGCTCTTGGCGTTTTCTCCCTTTTTTGGCATCGACTTGCTTCTCTCTTGCCTTTTCTTGTCGTCTTGTGGTGTGAATCTCTCTGGTTGAGCACTGTCAGAGGTTTTTGGTGTCTGTTTGAGGTTGTGGCTACCTTGTTGCATCTGTTGTTTGGCAATTGGTGTGGGGTTTTTTGGTGGGTCTTTTGGATTTGGTTGACTTAGTTTGGAAGCTATTGAACTCGCTCTTATTCCTTCATTGCCTCTAGTGGGTAATTTCTTTATTGTTTGGTCTCTGGTGAGACCGTTTGGCATTCTCTAGTTGCGATTTTATCTGAGATTGTTTGTGTTTGATTCTGATTGATTCATATGGCTGACTCTAAAACGAGTGTCACTACTGAGATGATTCCTGTTTCCTACAAAATTACTGATCATAAGTTGAACTAGACAAATTATTCGGACTGGAGCAAAACTGCCTGCATGTCCTTACTAAGTATTGAGAAGGAGGGTCATTTAATTGAGGCTCCTTTGAAGGATGATCCTAAGCTGGGGTGGGCTCGAGCAAATGCTCGATTATTCTTGCAAATTCAAAATTTCATTGAGAGGAACATATTCTTCCCTTTGTTAGCCATTGCAACACTAATAAAGAAATTATGGACTACTTGGAGTTCCTGTATTTTGGGAAAGGGAACATTACTCACATTCATGAAGTCTGTAAAGGTTTCTATAGGGCTGAGCAGCAGGGCCGTCCCCCCGAAGAATTTCTTCATGGGGTTTAAGCAGATGTATGAGGAAACGCGACGATTAATGCCTTCAACGATTGATCTTCAAACACAGGTGAATAATATGGAAAAGAAGGCGATTATCAGTTTCCTTATCGCTCTTGACCCAGCTTATGTGACTGTTCGATTTCAGATATTGGCTAGCTCTAAGCTTCCTTCACTTTAGGATGTGTACTCTCGCATGCTACGTGTAGATAGTTTGATTGATCTAGCTTCTAATCCTAATGCTAGTGCTTTGGCTGGACGTGGTTTGCTGTGACAAGAACTAGCGCTTCTTGCAATAGGGACATAGTACACCGAATATTGTTTTTGTTGCTCACAAGAATCAAAGCCTCCAGAGGCTAGGTACTACTCTGAATTCTGGTGCTGATAGGGTTGTTTGCTTTTATTGTAAGGAACCTAGTCATATTAAAGGCTACTATCTTAAGTTGCAACATAAGCAGCATCATAGTGGTTCTACTCATATAGCCCAATCCTCTGATAACTCTGAAAATGCTTCATCAGCACCAGTTGCGCTTGTTACAGGTAACTTTGATTTGTGCCTTGCTACTTCTTCCTTGAAGTGGATTATCGATTCTGGTGCCACTGATCATATGACAGGTAACCATCATTTATTCTCTACATATGCACCTTATGCCAACCTCTCTTCAATCACAATTGACAATGGTTCTTATTCCCGTGTTCTTGGCTTTGGCATTGGTACCCCTACTCCATCTATTTCTCTAACGTCTATCCTTAATGTTCTTGGTCTTGCTTTTAACTTTTTGTCTCCTAGCAAGCTTACTTGCCAATTAAACTATTTCATCTTTTTTCCAGATCATTGTTTGATTCAGGATCTCACGAAGAAGTGCATTATTGGTAAGGGATATGAATTTGGCAGCCATTACTTCGTTCACGATCGGGTGCTGCGTTCTGTTGCTTGCTTTGGTGGTTCCTCTCCTTTTGACGTTCATTGTCGGCTGGGTCATGTGTCTTTGTTCTCTTTGAAGATGTTGTATCCTCAGTGACATCATGTGTCTTCTTTAGAGTGAGTTGTGTCAGTTTGCCAAACATCACTGTGTTCATTCGGCATCTCGCGTCAATAAACGTGTTGTGTCCCCTTTTGACTATGTCCATTAAGATGTTTGGGGTCTGCGTCTCTGGTTTTCGGTACTTTGCTACTTTTGTTGATGATTTTCCTCGAACGATTTGGCTTTATTTAATGACAAATCGTTTAGAGTTGTTTTCTCACTTTTGCAACTTTTGCGCTGAAATCAGAACTCAGTTTTGTGTATTTGTGAAAGCCTTACAGAGTGACAATACTGAAGAATATTTTTCCGCCCAATTTCAAAACTATATGCTCCAGATTGACATGATTCATCAGTCCTCGTGTGCAGATACACTTACTTAAAATGGTGTTGTTGAAAGAACAAACTGGCACTTATTAGAAGTTGCTCGAGCTTTAATGTTTCAGATGCAAGTTCCTAAATCTTTCTAGGTTGATGCTGTTTCAACTGCGTTTTCCTTCTTAATTGTATGCCCTTTCTTGTTCTCAGTTGAGATACTTTATACACACCCTTGTTTCCTTCCAACCCTTTGTTTCCTATTGATCCAAAAATCTTTGATTGTGTTTGTTTTGTTCGTGGTATTCGTCCCACTGTTATCAAACTTGATCGCAAGTGTGTCTTCATTGGGTATTCTAGGGTTCAGAAGGGTTATCAGTGCTAACTCACTCTTTGACGTTATCTTGTGTATACAGATGTCATAACCCATAAGTCTTTCATGCAAGCATATTTAGTTTATGAGTTGAAGTTATTTGTTGATTGTGGTGTTCAAGCAAGAATGTTTCAACTATTCATAGGTGGATGGGATAAATTCTCAAGCACCATCGATTATTGTTGGAAAAATTTTGTATGCTTTCCATTTGTTCTGATTTTGATGTTGTATCTATATTTTACCAAATCCTATCTGCCCTGTTGGAATCATGTTATCACTTATCGGTGCTATTCTCCCACTCTTTGGCATTATCTTGTGTCTACAGATGTCACACCCCGTTCTTTCCTATCTCTACTCCATCTACATCCCCTAACACTTATGAAAGTCTCGATGATATATTGGTCTTTGAGGTTTATTTACCAATAGTGCAAGGGTTTGACCCGACACTTACTAAACAATCTATTTATCATCTTTATCGGAAACGTCTCAGGGCAAGTAACGGAGTTGATTAGGTTCATGACTTACCAATGTCAGCTTCATCATTTGATTCAGAATTACCCCCCCCCCCCAAAACCAAAAGTGCAAGTGTTTGACCCAGACCTACTAAACAATCTATTTATCATGTTTATCAGAAACGTCTCAGGGCAAGTAATGGAGTTGATCAGGTTCATGACCTACCAACGTCATCTTCATCGTTTGATTCGGAATTACCCCCCCCCCCCCAAAAAAAAAAAAACTCCTGCCTTTGAACTGGAAATAGTGCCTACTACTCCTGCTACCTCTGATGACTTCCCCATTTCCCCCCCCCCCCCACAAAGGTAAGTGCACTTGTACTTACCGTATTTCTTCTTTTGTTTCCTATAATTACCTTTCTCTTCCAGCTTGTTCTTTCATAGCTTCCTTATACTCCATCACTATCCCCACTTCTCTCCACCAAGTCTTGGCCCATCTTGGTTGGTGTGCTGCTAAGAAAGAAGAAATGATGGCCCTTGATAAGTCAGGTACCTAGAATCTTGTTGATTTACCAAATGAAAAGAAGGCTATCGGGTGTTCACGGTAAAAACAAAAACCGATGGCACCTTGGAATGTTTGAAAGCTTGACTGTTTGTCAAGGGGTATGCTCAGACTTAAGGTGTTGACTATTCGGAAACCTTCTCCTCTGTGGTGAATTGTCCTCTGTTTGTCTCTTCATTTCTATGGCAGCCACTTATGATTGGAATCTTCATAAATTGGATGTTAAAAATGCTTTCTTGAATAGTGATCTAGAAAGGTGCCACTTATGGCACCTTGGAAAGCTTGAAAGCCTGACTGGTTGTCAAGGGGTATGCTCAGACCTAAGGAGTTGACTATTGGGAAACCTTCTCCCTTGTGACGAAATTGTCCTTTGTTCGTCTCTTCATTTCTATGGCAGCCACTTATGGTTGAAATCTTCATTAGTTGGACGTTAAAAATGCTTTCTTGAATAGTGATCTTCTTCAGGAGGTTTACATGGAGCAACCTCTCAGTTTTGTTGCTCAGGGGAGCGTGAGAAGGTATGTCATCTTCAAAAGTCACTTTATGGTGTGAAGCAGAGTCCTCGTGCTTTGTTTGACAAGTTTAGCACTATGGTTAAGAAGCTTGATCTGAATCAGAGTAAGTATGACCATTCAGTGTTTTATCAGTGGACGGATGCTGGCATGATTCTCTTAGTGGTATATGTTGATGACATTGTTGTTACAGGGAGCAATATTTCAGGAATCTCATCGCTAAAGACCTTCCTTAATTCTCATTTCCAAATAAAAGATTTGAGTCAATTAGAATACTTTCTTAGCATCGAAGTTATGAGAAGCAAATAGCTTTCCCATGATTCCTAATCCCTTGGACATTGATGACGGCATATCGTTTGATGAGTTACCTGACGATGTGAGAAAGAAGGCTGACTCGGAGAAGATCAAGCTGTTTGCCTATGTTGAGAGATACCGTAGATTGATTGGGAAATTAAATTATCTCACGGTGACTTGCCCTGGTGTGGCTTTTCCAGTTAGTGTGCTTAGCCGATTCATGACAGCACCAACCGTTGCTCAGTTGGAAGCTCTAGAGCATGTCTTACATTACTTGAAGGGCTTACTTGGTTGTGGCATACTCTATAGGAATTATGGCCATACTGAGATTGAATGTTTTTGTGATACAGATAATGCGGGGTCAAAGTTTACTAGGAGATCTACCACAGTATAATGCGTGCTTGTAGGTGGAAATTTAGCGTCCTGGAAGAGCAAGAAGCAGGATGTGGTTTCATGATTAGTGCAAAAGCTGAGTATAAGGCCATGACTCAATCAGTACAAAAAATTGTGTGGATTCACTAGTTAATGAAGAAGGTTGGTCTTACTACGTCATTGTTTGTGAAACTATGGTGTGATAACAAAGCTATTTTGCATAAAGTCTCCAATTCTGTGTTTCATGAATGCACAAAACATATTGAGATCAACTGTCACTTTGTGCATGATAAAATCAAGGAGAACTTCATTTCTACCGGGTACGTGAAGTCTAGCGACCAATTGGGTGATTTGTTGACTAAAGCCCTAAGTGAGACTCGTGTTGATTATCTTTGTAACAAGTTGTATATGGTAACATCTACGGTCCAACTTGAGGGGGAGTGTTAGGAAATATATTAATATAAATATATTAGAATTAGTTAGTGTATCCCACATAATCAGGGATTATAGAGATTATGATTGATCAGGAAATCAATTATTATAATGAGCCATGAATTTTGAGGCTCCTCTCTTGTGTATAAATACCCCTATTGTATACATGAACAGACACACATTTGAGAACACATTTTTCCTCTATCTCTCTCTCTGGCTTTAGACCCAAAAAAGCCCATGTATCACTTGTCTTGCATACAAGCTTCTCATGCTTCCTCCATTTTGTTATTTAAAAAGCAAATGCCATCTGTTTAATAAAGTTCACTGATGTTCTGTTACTAGTTTCCATTTCTTGTATACTATTACCTACTTGCAATAAAAACACAATCTTCTTCCCTGTCTTCTTGTTGTTGCTATAATAATGTAAAATGATTGGTGCACCTCCTGTCAGTTTTTTAAAAAAGCAATGGTATGGTTATACTAACATGGATGTCTTATAATTGTTTTTTTATTGATTTTTTATTTCAGTTTCTTTCTGTTTTCATATCAAACTTTCGTTCTTTTTTTTTTTTGGCTCAGAGTTGATTGACAAATAGACCTGCTGTTTGGAATTTGAAGATTCTTGAAGCTTTGCTTAAATTGTATATAAGACGACTGCAAATGCCCATTTGTTGTCTTTCGATTATGTACGAAAATAAATCAGAAAGTTGTTTACATTTACAAGAGAGGTGTATATATACAATTAGAGAGAGCCTTATATTGATGGCTCTTAATAACTATTTATGGGGATTATTCCCTAATCCCTGATTTATAGGGATCCTAGCATATTTCCTGATTTCCTAACACTCCCCCTCAAGTTGGAGCATAGATGTTAATCAAACCCAACTTGTTACAAAGATAGTCAACCCGAGTCTCATTTAAAGCCTTAGTCAGAAGATCAGCTAATTGATCATTAGACCGCACATGCCCTGTAGAAATAAAGTTCTCCTTAATCTTATCGCGTACAAAGTGACAATCAATCTCAATGTGTTTCGTACGTTCATGAAACACAGAGTTGGAGGCTATGTGTAGAGTAGCTTTATTATCATACCACAACTTCGCAGGCAATGACGTGGCAAAACCCAACCTCCTTCATTAACTGGTGAATCCACACAATCTCCTATACTGATTGAGACATCGCTCTATACTCAGCTTCTGCACTTGACTTAGAGACCACATCTTGCTTCTTACTCCTCCATGATACTAAATTTCCTCCAACAAACACATAATATCTTGTGGTGGATCTTCTGGTAGCCTTTGACCCTGCATGATCTGCATCACAAAAACATTCAATCTTGTTGTGGCCATGATTCGTATAGAGTACACCAAGACCAGGTGAGCCCTTCAAATAATGTAGGACATGTTCCAAAGCTTCCCACTGAGCAACGGTTGGTGCAGTCATGAATTGACTAAGTACACTAATTGGAAAGGTCACATCAAGGCGAGTTACCGTGAGATAGTTCAATTTTCCAATTAATCTACGATATCTCTCAGGATAGGCAAACGGTTTGATCTTCTCCAGATCAACTTTTTTTTGTACATCCTCAGGTAGCTCATCAAACGGTATGCGATCATCAATGTCTAAGAAGGGATTCGGAATCATGGGAACGCTACTCAGTCCTGCTCCGAGTTTCCTGGTTTCTTTTAACAAATCAAGAACATATTTCCTCTGCGTCAAAAGGATGCATTTCTTATTTCTCATAATATCCCAAGAAAGTACTTTAACGGACCCAAGTCCTTTGTTTGAAAATGAGAATTAAGAAAGGCTTTAAGTGATGAGATTCTTGAAGCATTGCTACCCGTAATAACAATATCATCAACATATACTACTAATAAAATCATTCCAGCATCTGTCTGCTGATAAAACACAGAATGATCACACTTACTCTGACTTAGACCAAACTTCTTAACCACAGAGCTAAACCTGTCAAACCAACCACGAGGGTTCTGCTTCAAGCCATACAAAGACTTTTGAAGATGACATACCTTCCCACGCTCCCCCTAATCAACAAAACTAGGTGGTTGCTCCATGTATACTTCCTCAAGAAGATCACTATTCAAGAACGCATTCTTAACATCCAACTGATGAAGATCTCATCCATAATTGGCTGCCATAGAAATGAAAAGGCGAACAGAAGACAATTTTGCCACAGGAGAGAAGGTTTCTGAATAGTCAACACCATAGGTTTGAGCATAACCCTTAGCAACCAGTCGAGCTTTCAACCGTTCCAAGGTGCCATCAACTTTCGTTTTGATCATGAACACCCACTTACACCCGATAGCCTTCTTGCCAAGGGGCAAAACAACGAGATTCCAGGTACCAGCCTTATCAAGGGCCATCATTTCATCTTCCATCGCAGTACGTCAACCAGGATGGGTCAAAGCTTGTTGGAGACTAGTGGGAACTGTGAGAGAGTCTAAGGATGCTATGAAGGAACATGATGGAGGAGACAAATTATTATAGGAAACAAAGGAAGAAATAGGATAGGTGCAAGTACGCTTACTTTTGCGTAAGGTAATAGGCAAGTCATCAGGAGGATCAGACACTATGTCTGGTTCAGAGATAGCAGCGGAAGGATCAGGAGTATCAAGAATATCAGGCACTGGTGCTGGTTCGGAAGTAGGAGCGGAAGGAACTAATGTCGGATCAGACGTCGAAGCAATCATTGGTGGGTCAGGAACCTGGTCAACAACAGTACTTGCCCTAGGGTGTTTCCGATAAACATGATAGATAGGTGGTTTAGCAGATGCCGAGTCAGATGCTTGCACTGGTCGAGAACTGAACTCGAATTTGATCTCCTCTCTCTCATTGTTGCACACCGTCGGGGCTCACTGTGCTGACCGACAAGACGCAGAAATTGAAGCCAAAAAAAAAAAAAAAGAAGGACCACACAGCTCTGATACCATGTACGAAAATAAATCAGAAAGTTGTTTACATTCATGTACAAGAGAGGTGTATTTATACAATTAGAGAGAGCCTTAGTATTGATGGCTCTTAATAACTATTTATGGGGATTATTCCCTAATCCCTAATTTATAGGGATCCTAGTATATTTCCTGATTTCCTAACACATTATATGGCTTCAAATCATCTTCACGTGTTTGCATTTTGGGCTGTTACTATATGGATGTGGCATACTGACCCACTTGATTGAATTTCAACGCTGATGCATGCGTCTTACCGTCAAAATTATTTAACCATATTTTCCAGCATATCATCAATTTAAAAACTTAAGAGTGTAGATCTTTAGATCTGTAATGATGGAGTTGTCTATCACAACATGGATATAAGTTGTCATCTAGTTCTTTTTGTCAAAATTGCCTTGGTTTTACTTTGTTCTCTTGCAATTTTTAAATTTTACTGTCTAATCAACTCTGTATTCTATTCCATTCCATTCCTTATCTTTTGGTGGGAATTGAATTGACTTTTCTGGTCTATTTTTTTGCCCCCTATGATATGCTCTTTCATGTTCACTTTGAAATGAAGTATGTGGGAAGATTAAACTGCTCCCGACACCTGAAAGTTAAACTGCCTCTTTCTGATTTTTCTGCTAAAGTTGAAGGTTGAACTATCTATGATAAGTCCTTGTAGGTAGATGGGAGGCTCCTTCCTGCCAATTAGAAAATAAATGTGATTCAAACACTAATGTTAGTGTTCCAGAAAGTGTGGAGGCAAAATTCACTATGATGGAGTACGTAAATAACAATATCAATCAGGTCAGCAATGAATTGAAGATCCTGAAGAATGTATATATTTTTTCCGAGACTATGTGCATATAATCTTTGAGAAAATACAATCCAATCTTCTCCTCACCTCATGCCAGAATCAAAATTTTATATTATCTTTTCCAAATATGCTGTTAAATGCTATATCCAATGTCAACTCTCAAGAAATTCTTACATAACGTTTTTTATGCTGATTTTGGCATATTTCTAAAGGTGAGGGAACGTGATCTTATAACTTTGTGAGCCAGTACAGTATAATCACTGACTGGGCTTTTATATTTTCTCATGATCAGCATTTAGTAATGCCAGTTTCCTTAGATAAGAAATACTGCATGAAAAATATCTTGCTACATGCATTGCTTTTTTCCCCACTGGAGAGTTTTGATGATGACGTGCTGTGTCATTTGCTTAATCTGATGCACGGTGAGGAAAATTATGTTAGAAATGGAAAAGGTGGCAATTATTGTGTGAATCACATCACACATAAGAAAGTTGAAGCTAGGAATTATCAGGTAATTAAAAAGAAATTGTTGGACTTGAGGTCTCTGAGGTTCAAGAGTACAAGCCCAAGTAATGGAAAAAATGGAGGTTGTGGCCTAAGGCCTTTCAGACTCAAAGAACTCAAGCTCAGGAAGAATTCAGCTAGACATTTGAAGGCTAGATCAACTAAATGAATGATGGGATAGGAAGTGAAAGCTACAAATCCTAGATTTGAAAATGAAGAATAAAACCCAAATGTTTAGGAAAGTGATAACTGGACTCAGAGAGAGAGAGCCAAGTGTAGTTACATGAGGGGGAGTGTCGGAGGTAAGTCTTGAATTGAAAGAGGGCCCACATTCAAAAGTGTTAAAAAAATGAGAGTGGAGAAGCTTGTGATATTGTTACCCTAGTAATTGCTATAATAGTGAAATGGACAAACCCATGCACATGCCCATTTCGGATGCTGAATTGATGGTGATGATGGACCCAGTTTTGCTTGTTTTTGACTTATGCAAAAAATTAACATTGTTAAATATCTCTTTCAACCAGAATCAATATGTGATAAGTTTGACTTATTTAACAAAATGTTTTTAGAACTAGTGGTCCTTGGAGCTATGGTATTTCAGATTCTGTACACCTTTTTTTTGTTACAGATTCCGTATACTTTGTTTATATGTTTCTTTATTTTTTTTCCTACATGTAAGTTAATTTCTCACCATATTTCATTTGTCTTGTCCCTTAACAATATATATTGATCACGTTGTTTAAAGTTGTTCACTGTCACTATGTTGCATTCATGGGTATATATGACAATAGAATTGACTTATTGGATTATCTACTGCTTGTGATAATTATAGTGTTTGGTGATTCTCTCTGTGTGCCATATGTGCAGGGTCCATGGACTAAAAGCATGACACAATCTTTGTCATTGTACTTCATACTAAGAGTAACACATCAAATGTTATTTGACCGGATGTTGAAATTCGTTCAAGCAATACTTCCATATATACTTCAAACTCCTACCGCGACATGTTTGCCTCTTGCTTACATCTCTAATACCGTGAATAAACCCAGCTTTTTCAGATTAAATGTGTCCTTTCCTTCTCTTAACGATATTATTTGGAACTTAGCACGATTGGTATACTTGTTCAACGTTCAACTTGAGAGAAATGTTGCCATGTAAGCCTATACTCACTTAATCATTCAGTTACTTGATCACATGTATTTATAGTTTTCTGTTAATTCTCAATTGCAAATATTAAATTGATTATGCTTAATCTATAGTAAGCAATATATGGAAAGCCAACCTTTTCTTTTTGTTGAGATTGAAGGATGACATTGAAGTACAGGGAAAAATATTGATATTATTGATCCTTAAAAATAAAAGAAAATACAAAGAGGTCTTTATATAGACAAACTAATAAACTAACATGAACCCAAGAAACTAATCAAATCATAATGATAAAATATTCATGTCAAATCCAAATAGATATTAACTATTAAGTAATAAACATCAATCATTTCCAAGCAAAAAAAAAAAAAATCAATCATAATAATACTAATTAATTAATATTTCTAAACTTGATGTTCTCAACACTTTTCTTTTCTTTGTTTCTTTTTCGGCGAAAGAAAGGCTGTGTTTGGAATCTATGGCTATGCATTTTTGCAACGTTGGTTTTGTCAGATGACATGGAATGGTCTTTTGCTTTATTTTATTTATCGTGAGAACAATAAAATTGTGATTTGTTGCAAGAACTCTTGGTAAAAAGAAAATAAGGGTAATTTTTTTTTGACACGGGGTGCTTTTATGAGATTTAGTGTATGTGGTTAAAGAGAAATGTTAAACTTTGTTAAGGATGAATATTTCCTTTGCAATTTTGAAGATGATTTACATTATTGTATGATTTTTTTTTCTTTGCCTTTAATTCCTTTAGAGAAGTTTTCCTGCATATTTTCAAGTCCATAGGAAAACTCAGCTATTTTAGAGTAAAATATGTTTCTTTGGGACCCCTGTAAGGATGTGATTGGAAGGATGCATTGGGGCCCCTGTTTCCAAATCTTTCGCAGTTGAGGGTTTGGGATGATGAGTCCCTTTCCTTCTTACATTTAACTTCTACACTCTCACTTGTCATTTCTTCTTTATGTTAAAGGACTATATACTTAATGATAATGTTGGAAATTTAACTTTTCAAATCCATCCTATCCCATTCCATTGTAACTTCTAAAGAAAGGGAAGTGATTTGCTATTCCTTTTTCGTTGAACTTCCAAACAGTGGAGAGATTTTGTGGTAACTCGAACCCACACATCCCACTCCTCTAAATTGCCAACAACCCCTGAAGAACATAATTTACATCAATATATTTATTCAGAGATACTTACAAGGAATAGGCTAAGAAATATGTTTCATTACTTGGGTTCAGGTGGCTGGGTAATTCTGATCTTGTATTGCTGTGTTTACCTGAACAATGTTGATAAACTGTATTGACTGGGCCATACATCTAATGTGCTTTGTCCTATATGGACTCTTTCAGGACCATTGTGGCGCTCCTTGTAGCATGTGCATCATTTAGTTTTATTGGTGGTCTCCTGTTTTTCAATTTCAGGTAATCATTGATAAGCACTGTCCGAAGTGTGTTTATTGTTCATGATTTACATATTTAGCAATTTAAGTGGCATAATGTCCACGTTTCCCCATCATCTTTATCCTATGGAAAATACAGTGGACTTTTCTATTATTCCAATATGTCAGAACGTATCTGATCACCTTTAAAATCCTAGGCATTTTTTTCTTTCTTTTTCTTTTGGGCTGAATTAGAGATTTGATAACCTTAAATTGCGGTAGACAAGTGCTTAGTTTCACTGCAAGTGTGCTTAACCACGGTTGCTAACCTGGGTCCATGTTAAATCATTCAGGGGTCAAAAAAAGTCATTAGAGGACTGCTTTTGGGATGCCTGGGCATGCATTTGTTCATCATCAACTCATTTAATGGTATGTTGGGATTCTTATAATTTTCATTCTCTCTCTTTCTCTCTCTCTGTTTTTTTTTTTCCTCGACTCATTTGTCCCTATGCTGTTTACAAGCATGTATTATTACTGAAGATCAGATTTTTTGCTGAACTGCAGCAAACAACACGTGTCGAGCGTGCTCTTGGATTTATTCTTACCATATGGGGTATATTGTTTTACACTCGCCTTCTAAGTACAATGACCGAACAATTTAGGGTAAGGTCCCAAGAACTAGGAATTCAATAGGAATTGCTTTCGGTACATGTCTCTAATTATCAGTCTTAGAGCAGAATAATATGCAAAGACTCAGAGAGGGGGCCCAAGTGCAAGTTTTGGAGACTGACCATATCATCATTTGTGGTGTGAATAGTCATCTGCCTTTCATATTAAAGCAGCTAAACAAGTATCATGAATTTGCGGTCCGCCTAGGCACTGCTACAGCTAGGTGAGCAGTTCACATTAGGTGGTTGCGCTAACATGTGTTCAAAATGCTGGCTTTCTAATACTTTTTGATTGAATCCTATCAAGGACGCAGAGAATCCTTCTTATGTCTGATCTTCCTAGAAAACAGATTGATAAAATAGCTGAACCCATGGTGAAAGATTTAAATCACATTGACGTCTTTACAAAGAGGTATTCATGCATTTTTTTAAGAATCACTGATTGCTCTGTTGGTTAGTTGTTTTTATGTGCTGCGTGAAAAATCCTGGTAAAAACAAAATTGAAAGTGAACGATGATTTTAATTCAAGGTATATTAGAGCTCGTATCTAAATTTTATGGCTCTGCAGTGGCAGTCTTAGTCTGACAAAATCTTATGAAAGAGCTGCAGTCAACAAGGCTCGTGCAATAATCATACTGCCAACAAAAGAAGATAGGTAATAGTTGATCTGCTTAAAATGCAAATTGATAAGATGGCTCCATGACAGTTTCAATTGAATTTACCTGGCCTCCTTTTATGAACCCGTCCTTGTGTGTGAAGGAGGTTTAATAATTTTTCATGAAAATGCATTGGAAGCATCAATGATGTTAATTATTGTTGCTAATTATTTTAGACACAGTGGTCATGACTTAAATTTATGAATGTGTGTTATGGGTGTTATGGAGGTTTTAGTTAGAATTTATTTTCATAATACAGTTGACAAATACTACTTGTGGTTTCTTTTTTCTTTCCAACAGAAGACTATATTGATTAAGGAAATAATTAAAGAACAAAATAGGAAAAACCAGACAAAGGAACTAGAGTTATGAAGTTGTCTCTAAGGACTTCGTGGAGAGCTTACTTGTGATATTTGTTCAACAGGGAAAATAAATGTTAGGAGACAAATTGTTAAACTAAGGGATTGGATCCTTGATCTTATGCCTATTTCCTAGGACCAGCTAACAATTACACAATCAACAAATAGTCAACTGATAATCCAATATCATCAATATATAACATGTTGAGTAACTTAATAATGGATAGATGCCTACTACATTTTGAGTTTTTGTAGCTTATGAAACTAATATGGGATAGAAGACCTTATGAGTTCTATGCATTTGAAAACAATTCAAGTATCACAATATCATATTCCAAGAAACAGTACTAACCTTAGAAGGAGCTTTTACTTTCTAAATAAAAGCCGTAAGAGCTGCGTCATGAGGAAGAGTTAGAAGGTTCAAAACAAAACTGAACACTTACTGCCAAAAGACCAAAATGCACAACGAATTAAACAAGTTCAAAGTCTTAGAGTTGTTTGGATTCTGAAATAAATCAAGTGGGAACCATGAGCTGAAGAGAATTAAGGCACAGTTGAACGCTTACACAGGAAAAGTTAGGAAGGAGATCCATGAAAGAGGAGTTCCCTTACCGAACATCCTCCCAAGGAAAAAAAAAAGGGGGTCCATCCCTATTCATGTATGAATCGTAGGAAAAAGCTATTGTACAAATGGTCTTCCGAGTACTTGTAAGATTAATGAATGCAAGGACCTGAATTGAATCTGTAAGAAAACAATTCACAATGAGCTGTTTTCAAAATCAAGGGATCACCGCTAAAATCCCTTGTATCAGCAATGGGTGGCTTATTTTCCATCTGTTAAATGTAAATCATTACTCAATAACTGGCTTCAGGATGGTCACATGGCAGCTTGGGTTATTTTAGCAAAGTAATTACTTCTATCTTAATTTTCTTCATCATTAATTCCATATTATGAATTTCACTTTAATAAAGTTTATTGATTTCAGATTCTTAATTTCTTAGGTATGAAGTTGACACAGATGCTTTTCTATCTGTTTTAGCCCTTCAACAAATTCCAAAAATGGATTCTGTCCCTACCATAGTTGAAGTATGTTGCATACATTCAGCTTGAAATGAAATAAAGAATTTAAAATTCAAATGCCGCACACAAAAGCATGAATTTGTCTTATTTAATGATTGCAGGTTTCATGTTCCAAGACATGTGAGCTCTTAAAATCTATCTCAGGATTGAAAGTAGAGCCGGTCGAAAATGTTGCACCCAAATTATTTGTTCAATGTTCTCGGCAGAAGGGGCTTGCAAAGATCTACAGACACTTGCTAAATTATCAAAGTATTGCTTGCATACTTTCTGCATATCATATTTGATGACCCCATATCTGACAACCTGAAATTGAAATTTTACTTGTCCCTGAATTTTAACTATTATTACTTTTGCCTTTTTCAGAAAATGTATTTAATCTTTGTAGCTTATCTAACCTGGAAGGAATGACCTATAGGAAAGTAAGACATGCGTTTCAAGAGGTAATTAATGGAATTTTGTGGAATCCACCATTTATTGCTTGCATAAATTTGCTTACATAAATTATCTGTCCATTCATATTATTTCAGGCAGTTGTCTGCGGTCTTTATCGTAGTGGAAGGATAAATTTCCATCCAAATGATGATGAAATCCTCGAGCAAACTGATAAAGTATGTAGGCTGCCCATAACTAAATCTAATTTATATTCCATTTGGATTTGAAGTTTCTCTAGCAATTTTCAGTTTTACTTTGATATAAAAAAAGATATGCTCTTAACTTTTTCTCTGTTTCTTAAAGGTTGATAATAAATTTCAGTAGGTTTGCTAGAATAGTCTCTCATGTCACTTAGTCTCCCTCATTTAGGTATTAATAATTGGATCCCTTCGGGATATAAAGGAGGTACAAGCATACCCACACAAGAAAGAAGGAATTCATGACCAAGAAATTCAAGAACGAGATGTCGAGCATGCCATAGAATTGAGTAAAATGAGATTAGCTAATATTGTAAAGCGTCCCAAAAGATCAGGTTCCAAGGTAGGACAAGTGGACAACTACATTGGAAAAGTTGAATGCCATTTATTGAAGAAATTTGCATTTATTACTCACCACATGTAGGCATCAGATGAAAAATTGGGACCGAAAGAGTGCATTCTTTTGCTTGGGTGGCGCCCTGATGTTGTAGAAATGATTCAAGAGTATGATAACTATCTTGGTCCAGGAAGTGTTGTGGTATGATCTTGTATATATCATGAGCTGATTTATTCCATTGGTGTTTAATTCGGGCGTTGCATGATTTCTTGATTTAAAACCATATGCATTATTCAGTGCTAGGTTTGAGGCTTGAACTTTTTTTTTTTTTTTTTGCTCGAAGAGAGGCTTGAACTTTAATACAGTTTATTTAATATAACTTCTATCTGAACTTATGGTTGACAGGCATAGAAGCTGTAATTCCTGACTGCTAATACAAATATGCTTTATACTACTAACTAATGTACCAGTGGAAAAGCTTAAGGACAAAATATTTTATGAAAAACTGATGATTGATTATTCACACATCTGGAAAAATTGACTATAGACTGGCTTTTAATTTCATTGCTACTGTTCTCATGGCCACATGCATAAGTCCGAGTGTCTATATTGCTTTTCTATATTGCTTTTCGACATTGTAATTGAATTTAAACTTCAATGGTTGGAAATGAGTTTTATTTTTTTATAGAAGCATTAACCTAAAATGCACTATCTTGATGATCTGAAAGGATACTAAACGTGAACCCCAGAAAATTTGTATCAAAGGAAATGGTGGAGGGTTTTTGATTGTGCATGTTAACCCGGAATTCTAATTATGGACTCCCTTTGCACTCATTCCAAGTTCAAATTTCATTTCTTAAACAATATGCAGGAAATATTGTCAGATGCACCAGTAGATGACAGAATTAAGGCCTGCACCATTACTAGTCAATGTATTCTCAAGAATGTTCGGATTTCTCACAGGGTATTCAGTCACTGTTGTCTCAGAATTTTCCTTTCGTTGTTTTTCTAGTTTTATGATTATTTACTTCGTTCATATTCTGTAGAGTGGAAATCCTTTGGACTATGACACCTTAAAGCTGACACTTCAGGATATCCAGAAATCTCTTGGTAATGAAGATACTACTCCTTTCTCGGTTGCTGTCATATCTGACAAGGGATGGCTTCTAAGAGGTAGTGGTGCATCTCAGTTTTTGTGGCAGATAGTAGCCTGCTATTGATTATTGGCTCCTTTCTCTGCAGATCCATCTAAGGCAGACAAGAATTCTGCCTATTCTCTCCTGCTGGCAGACGATATCTGCAAAAGTCTTGGACTTAAGGTGACATATTCTACATTATACGACTTAAATAAGATCTGATGATATCAATTTCTAGACCATATACACGGAAACATTCTTTATTTAATATTAGTCAGTTATAATTATGTGCTTGGAAGGAAAAACTTGGTTCTTTAAATTGCTATTTTGCAGGTGCATAATCTAGTCGCAGAGATTGTTGATTCGAATTTAGGGAAACAAGTAATGCTTAAATTTCTTAGTTTGCTCAAATTTTCAAAATTTGGATTGGATCATTTTGAGTTGATGTTGTTTCTGCATCAAATGCTGCAGATTGCTAGAATCAATCCATCACTGACCTATATTGCAGCAGAGGAATTAATGAGCCTTGTAACAGCTCAAGGTTATAACCTTTGTTCTCTTCTTTACTGTGCTCTACTTCATGTGGGCTTTGTTAAATCATTGTGCTCAGAAAGTTATTCTCTATATTTGCATAGCAGTAGCGGAGAACAGCGAACTTAATGAAGTTTGGAAAGACATGCTAAATGCAGAGGGTGATGAAATATATTTGAAGGTAATAATATACTTCTTGCTATGCCTTAATATCCATGAATTATTATGACTGCTGAGCCTTGTTAATCTCGGTGCTCTTCATCCTTTAAACTTGTTGTTTATGCAAATTTTTATTTGATATTGCCCCATTTCATAGAGATATTCTTTCCTTCATCTCTATTTTTTTAAAAAAATTAGTCCGACTTAATCGGCATTTGTTTCAACCTTATCTTCCAAACACAATACATTTACAAGATTGTATTTTGTTGAAACTAGATGAATCTGTTATACATGGTACAGAATTTAAGGAATGAACTGTATTGTTTATGATTTGTAAGCTGTGCAACTTGCTATAAATTTTATATTGTATTGATATTAATATTGATTCGAACGTGACAAATAAGTATACGCCTGCCATTGTTTCATATGACAGGATATCAAACTTTACATGAAAGAAGGAGAGAATCCATCATTTGCAGAGCTCTCTGAGAGGGCATATCTACGGAGAGAAGTAGCCTTAGGTTATATGAAAAATAACAAGAAGGTATGCTGTTAAAAACATGATTAAATATACTTGAAAAGTTCATTTTGAACTATCCATAAGAGCATGTTACATATAATTTTTCATCTTTGCAGGTTATAAACCCGGCTCCAAAGTCAGAACCCCTCTCTCTTGAATTGACAGACTCACTGATAGTTATTTCTGAGCTTGAAGGAGAACAGCCTGTGGTTTTGTAATGCTGAAGCTTCAATATGATCTTTATCTTCATGCCGCTTCATTGTTGCTATCGGGGCATTGTGTCCACCACCTTTGTATAAGCCCTAGCGGAGATATCTTAGGAATCTCAATTTGATCAAGCCTTAGAAGCTATGTTGCACTGACACGAGACACGAGATGCGGCATGACTCGACAGTTCGACACGTTGATCTTAAAAAAAATCTTAATTTCAACATGTTAGGATACGTTTGGATATTAAATATATATTTTCAATATGTATAGTATAATTTACATTTAATATATATAGTATGATGTGATGATGGATAACTGTAAACATATGAAGATATACAATATTGTTTTTTTTTTTTTTAAAGGAGATCTCAAAAGGAAAGAGATCATGGTTCACGGCGTCCACAGATCTCACATCTTAAATGTCGTGTCTATCGCAGGGTATAGGCTTTTTGACTTTTTTGATCTATTCAGTGAAGTTAGCGATGCTCCCCCCCCCCCCCCCCCCCCGGTCACCACCACCACCATCCATAGTTTAACTTCGTATTGAGATCTTTTTCTCTCTTTCCTTCAACTCTTAAGATTCAGATCTCTCTCTCTCTCTCTGAGTCTCTCCTCCTTGTTTTGTCTCAACGTTGAGAACAAATGGGATGCCTAGCATTACTTACTGGAAAAAAGAAGGGAGTAGGTCCGTCGCCGCTGTCTCTGGTGAAGAAGGGAGTAGGTCTGTCACCGTCGTCTTCTATGTCAAAGAAGAATGCTTACTTGGAAAAAGAAGAAGGGAGTAGATTAAAGTGCGAGAAGAGATTAAAGAAGACGGAGGAATGTTGATGGTAGAGGTCCGTCACTACTAGAGGAGGTTCGTCGTTGTTGTCATGGTGGAGGACCTTTGCACGGATTTTGTTGCCAATCTTTGACCTTCAATGAACCCAAATTGCGATCCCAACACTCTTCCCTCCTTCTCATCCTCCTTTAAGTTTTGGTCTAGTTTACCCCTTGACCAAGTCTGACACGAACAAAGATGCGTGTTAGATTGGACAACGTGTCAGTGACCGTTAATCACGTCTAACGTGTGTGTCAGATCGTGTCCTCATTTGACACTTGTCCAACCCACATTTTTCTTCATAGCTTAGAAAAGTAGAGGGTGAATCAGTTGTTTTTTAATCTTGGAGCCCAAGATCATTCAAAGGTTCAAGATTTTAGAGTTCAATAATGGTCACATTATATTTAGGAGCTTAATTAATAGGTTGTATTTTTCTTTCTTTTGGACCAAGGCTTGTTTATAACTTATAAAGTTCTCTTATCCAGATATTTTGCTATTAGACAATTCTATATTCAGTTTTGAGTAAATTTAAATTCCCCTGTTCTAAGATTTTGGTGCATAAGTTATTGACCTAAGGCTCAAGAAGCTTCAATATAATCTCATCTTCATGCTGCTTCATTGTTGCTGCAGGGGCATAGTTTCCACCACTTTGTATAAACCTAGAAGAGACTCTTAGGAATCTCTCAGTTGATCGAGGGCTAGAAGATTAGAGGTTTGTTTTTTAATCTTGTAGATCAGGATCATTCAAAAGGGTCAAGATTTAGAGGAGATCAATAATGATATGACGAAGATCAGGAAATTAATTGCAATAAGGAAAGATGGCGATAGTAATGGAAATATCACAGAATCAAATAAATAAAAATTTTTAAGAAAAGAAAATTGGTGCATTACTTGCAAATAAAGGAAAGGTGCTCAGTTTTGACAGAAAAATTAACCCAAGGATTGAGAGAGAATAGAGAAGTGGCTTATTGTGATTAATAAGAGTCGATGATTAAGTGCAGAAACAGATTTTGGATTTTTCTTAGGCAGGACTAGACATGTCTCAGCCTCACTCTCTCTACATCTCGTGTTGATTATTTCTCTCTCATATTTCATGTCAGAGACATAGATTATAAAATCGATCTTGAATAAGGAAACTTTTGTCTCTCTTTTTTTTTTTTTTTTTTTTTTTGAGATGGGGCTATACTTTTGCGTGAGTGACAGCAGGATCATAAGAACAGTAATAAATGATTTCATCCAAGAGGGAAGCATTTCTGAGACAATGGAAAGAGGAAAAAAAAAATTGATATGTTCAAAAGTATATATATATATATGAGTGGAGGGGGGATGTTATAGCAATTTTGACTTTCATTTCTCAACATGTACATAAAATATTTAAAACTGCTTTATATAAAAAGTTTTAATTAATATTTTTCCTATTGATTAGTTCCCCTAAATTTAAAACATTTGCACATATTTGATGGAAATAAATTATCTAATTCATGCTTATATAACTAAATATCAATTAGATCAATGCGGAATTAAAATGAAAAAATCTAAAATACCTTCAGTCATTAGTTTATTCTTAGAAGAAGAAAACTTTGGTTTCTGATTCTTCAAAGCATTCTCTCTTACTCTGTAAGTGGTGTAATATAATAGTACTGAACATGGAAGCAGACTTAGGGGACCAAAAATATATATACATGTCTTAATATAGCCTCTACCCGAATAGAGGTGGTCATAATCATACATAAAAAGTGGGCAGTTATAAAAGATTAATAGGTGAGTGGCCTGAACGTGGACCTCATAATGGACCATATAAAATTCATACACGTGGGCAACATATAATTCATACAATATTCATATTTATAATTGTATTATTATATTCGTTCCATTTAAAGATCTCAAATGTAATAATCAAAATATTAAATTAAATATATACTTAATATTTTGTATGTACTTCCCCCATTACAAAATATTGTGTAATTACCTTCCCTATTATCTATCATTCGCAATCGCCTCACCTTATCATCCTTTTTACTGTATTTTAGTATTGAGCCTGCCATTTTGCTAACGTGTCGGCCAGGGAGATGCTTACTGCTATATACTTCTATATAGTTAAGATGTGACTGTTGGTTCACGGAATCGAATGTAATGTAATGCAATGTAATAATAAATACATGGATTTGTTTGGTTCGTCATTAAGGAAAGATAATGCATATGTATAAAAACTTTTGGTTGAATTACATCGAACATGAGAATATATGAGAATAATAGCAAGAGACAAAATTACCCTACCTACACATATATGTATAGTATACATGTTTGGTTAATTGTAATTTTTTCAATTTATGCAGTGTACATGTTGGGTTCATAGTAATTTATTAATATTTAATGGTGGAAATGTTATGCAGTGCACATGTTAGGTTCATAGCATTTTTTAAAAAAAATATTTAATGGTGGAATATAATTTTTAAATTTCTTAGCTTGGGGAATATTTTTGGGAAAATAACATAAAAATATCACTTGAACTTCAACATCATATATATTAACAACGATACTAATGAGATTAACAAGAATAGTAAAACAATTGACAACTTGTTTTGTTGTGAAATCACCTATTTGAAATTTTAAAATTTAAGTGATATTTTCTTGGAATTTTCTCAATATTTTCTAAATTTTTATATTATTAATTGATTTTTTAATATTTAATGATGGTAATTATTTAATATTTATTAACATTTATGGGTAGGCATTGTGATCAAATTTATATATATATATATATATAATGGCAATTGTAACTTTTTTACTTGATTACAGGATATATGCATCCTCATCCATTATTCTTGGGAGTAGATCTTCCGTTGTCTCACTTTCTCATAATCCCTTATAAGCTTTTATGAGCCATTAATTGGAAAGATGAGTTAATCTAAACCATTAATTGGGAAGAGAAAAGAAAAGTTAAAGGAGTAATAACTTGATAACATGACTCATTTTTTACCTTTCAGATTTAATTAAACGGATATGATTTAGAGATTATAAGGGGATGATAAGAAAATGGACAATGAGAGAACCAGACCTGCAGTTCTAGCAGTATAATCTCGATTCCATCCAATGATATAATCAAGATTACAAAATTTTATCCTCTTTAAATCACATAATCCCAACAAAACGTTGTAATCGGTCTGTTGCATTAAGATTTTATGTAATTATCTCCCATGAAATCAAACTAAACAGGTTATTATAGTAGTTGAACTCAGTGGTTGGGTGGGGTTTGAGCTTGAGGAGTTTTTTATAAAGTCGATGTGGCTATGAAAACATGATATGTGTAATGAAGTTTCAAAGAAGTCTTTAAGAGAAATTATATAGAATTTCTGAGTCTTGTTGCATCAATGATTTCAATCTTTGATGGATCCCTATTTATTGATGCATAAAAAAGAAAGCTCATCTAGTTGTGACTTTTTGTTGGTTGATCAATCCGAGCTCATTTTTATCTCCCTTGAAATAAGAAATTTCAAATCAAAATGTAAGGAAAAAAACCTTTTTTTATTGCAATTGAATCTAGTCATTGAGGTTCAGTTGATCTCATTAAATTGAATTTGATATGTTTTATTTGTTCGCTCACTAACCAGATTAATTGCAGTAAAAAAAGTTTCCCCCCCTTAAATTTTGATTTAAAATTTTTTATTTCAAGGGAGGTAAAAATGAGCGCTGATGAGCAACCAACAAGAGGTCACATCCAAATGAGTTTTCTTTTTGATGCATTAAGAAATGAAGATCTATCAAAATTGAAATCATTGACACAACAAAAATCAGAAATTCTATACAGAATTTCACTCACAGACTTCTTTGAAAATCCATTATACACATCATGTTTTCATGGCCATCTTGACTTTACAAAAAAACTCATCAAACTCAAGCCCCACTTAGCCAGTGAGTTGGACTACTCCAAAAGAACAGCCCTTCACATTGCTTCTGATGAGGGCCACCTTGACAATGTGATGGAACTTCTTAAAGTAAATAAATAGATCTGCTGGTGTTATGATATATATATATATATATATATATATAAGGAAGAACGCCTTTATACTAATTGAATAGAATTAGTTTATTTTTTGTTTAACTAATTGAATGTAATTATAAAAATAAACCTAACAAATTAGGGGGAAAAAATATTTTGGTATTTTTCTGGTTTTTTTAGTAGTGTATTATTTTTGAACATGTTCAAGCAGAGTTTTTTTTTTTTTTTAAACTAACATTTATAATTAAAAGTTTGTTTTATTTTATTAAGTGAAGTAAGCATTTGAAAATTACAATTCGCCGATTCATCATATGGCTTCAACTGGCTTAATTAATATATTATAGGCTAACATGCATGTTCATAATTTTATTAATCAAAACACCAAAGACCTGAAGATCTATGAAATACAGGACTTGTTTAAAATTAAAGGAATCGATCAAGCACCATCATCAACTACAATAGCAGAAGTAGTAGTGAAATGAGCCATGAGGAATGTTGTCATCAGTCACAAAGCTAGACCACAAAATGCTCAGCACAAGAGAAAGATTATAAGATTTGTTGAAAAGCGTGCTAAAATGTAGCCTCGATTGGTCAGCAGAGATGAGAGGGAGCTTGCTTATGAAGGCCACAATGATAATGGACGTGGCGCTCGAAATTTCGGAAACATTTTTTAAAAACATGAAAGCCAGTTAGGGTTCGGGAGCGGATTATTCGTGACGAAGGTGTTAGCCACCTCGTAGCACCCGCTCATAAGAATGCCTAAGTCAATTATTTAAAATTGAATATGACCTTTAATTTTATTATTGATTACCCATATAAAAATAATATTTACAAAAATAAATAAAATAAAAACTAAAGGAAAAATGGAACATTTATTAGGAAAGAAAATAAAGAAAAATATATTTGTTTACAAAATCAGACTTGATCTAGGAGTAGGACCTAGGGCCTATGTACACTTTAGAGGGATTAAATCCGAAAGTAGATGCTCTCCTTAATGTAGGTTTAAGTACCAATTTTGTCCCTAAATTATGCGCCCAAGAGCAATTTTGCCCTTTAAGTTTTTGGCGGAATAATGTTACCCCTGAAGTATCAAAACAGAGTAATGTTGCCGCTCCGTTAGAAACCACAACGGTCAACGTTAGAGTTTATAACAGAGGGGCAACATTATACTCTGCCAAAAACTTAAGGGGCAAAATTGCTCCTAGACGTGTATTTCAGGAACAAAAATGATACTTAACCCTTGATTGTATGATGTATCAATGTAGTCTACATTAATTATCTCGAGTTCTCACACAAATTTTTTACACTCATTCTCTCTCATCCACCCCCTCCTACATGTTTATTGTTTATAATTAATTGTAGCCAATTGTTTAATTTGCACAATTCGATAATTTGTATTTTATATTAAGGCATCGAAATAAGCCAGACCATGCTTTAACTAAATATATTTGAGCTTGTGATAGGGGTAAAAGGCTGGAGCATGGGCTTGAGCCTAAATGGTGGCTTGTTTTAGTCTTATACTTAAGCCTTTATAAGATTTAGTTGAGCTTGAAGTCTTTTTAAAAACCTGTTTACAATGTAGGCCTTGTAAGTCTTAAAAGCTATAAGTAGATTTTGTGCACTTTGAACCTATTAAAACCTATATAAAGGTACGCTTTTAGTAGACTTAAAAGTATAATATTTACAAATTGTACCTTTTTAAGAAGCTTTTAGCCTACATATAGTTAAAATAAAATATTATTATTAATATTAAAAATGACTTCACCAAAATTCAAAGCTAATAACATAATCATCCAAAATAAAACATTATTGTTATTAAATAAAATGGTAAGGATGCAGGCATGAATAGTTAAAAGGATGTTCCAAAGAAAATTTCTGAAAAATAGTAGGGGTAGTACTATAATTAACTAATTATAACATAAAATTAGAATATAAGGATAAAAAATTAAATATTGTGCTATTTATATGATATAGATATAATAGTATTTATTTAATGTGAGAACATGCTCGACTGAAGGCTTAGAGGCTAGGGCTTAATAAAATAGATCTGACCTATTTACACATTTAGGCCTTTAAATAGTCATTTGCCTGTCGGTTTTAAAAAACAAGTTAGGGTAGACCAGGCTTTAAACAGGCTAGGCTGTAAGGTGTCTGATAGGAGCTTAACCTATTCCCACCCCTATTTATATAGAATTGGAGGGAGTAGTACTTTTGTGATCCTAAATGTAGGACCTACCTAGTTTGAAGGTAAATTTTGATTTAAATGTAAGACTTTTTTCCATTTTATCGCTTATGTTTATCATTGTAAATTAATTTACCTAATTTATAAACTAATATATAATTTAACATTAGACAGAGATGTTTTAGAGAGATCATATCATCTATACTTTATATATATATATATATATATATATATATATATATTTATATATATTTTAATCTCCTCAATTTTTTTGCCCGAATAAATAAAGAAATAATCTCCTCAAACTAAATAAATAGGTTTTACGTTAAAAATCAAATAAGTGTATTTTTTTTTCTAAAAAAAAATAGGGATACGTCAAATTAAACACACAAATATTCATCACACAATCCCACACACACAAGCATATATTTGAACATATAGTCTCCCCCTCAAATGGCGGGCCTGGTGTCACTAGATCCAATAATCTTTTTCTTCTTCTTCTTTTTTTTTTTCCCAGATAAAGTGGTAAGAGGAGATCCTTGGTAACAAATGTAACATTCACATAAATGTCTCATAAGCTTTTCAAAGTGATGCAAGATAATATTCCATTGAAAAGCTACAACACAACAAAGTAATATGTGTTGGCTACATTTCTTGTATGTTCTTTGAGTATCAAGTTTCAATGAATTTGATTTGCTAAGTTGACAACTGAGCCTTGCCATTTAACTTCTCTAATAATCATTTCTGGTGTTGGCCCTTTTCTTGGCAAATTGTTGCATTTCTATTAGTCCATGAAACATGAATCATAAGAATAATGAAAATCATAAGATTAGATTCATTTTTAACTTCAACTTATTTCTAAAAAAACAGGTAATTCTTTTGGGATAGGATATTGTTACAACCTTTTTTTTGTTACAACCAATGTTACTACCACTTTTTCACCGTTAGATCAGAATCTTAATAGGAGAGAGAAATTATATAGGTAAATGAGATTCTGATCTAACGGTGGAAAAGTGGTAGTAACATTGGTTGTAACAAAAAAAAGGTTGTAACAATATCCTATCACAATTCTTTTAGGGAAAAAAGAAAAGAAAAGCGTAATTCAAGATTTTCGTCACTCTTTGAAATATTTCACAAAAATATGTAATTGGCAAGACCTTGCACTTAATTCTAATGCTCTCAATCCACCTCCTATCTCTATTTTACCTAGATGTGATATTCACAATATACTGAGGTTCACATAGGGCTGGACAATATTAATCAGAAAGGTTGAATTTCAGTCAACAGTTAGTTACTACCTCCGGTTCTAATTATAAGACCTAGTTGACTTTTTTTTGGAGAAATTAATGAAGCTAAATAAATTATTTAATCATTTTATATGTTATGTATTTTTCAGATTATATATTAGTTTATTAGTCAAATTAATTAGTTTGAAGAAAAAAATAAAATTAAAAATACTCTAAAATGATTGAATTAGGTTCCTTAATTTTTTTCAAAAAAGTCAACTAGGTCTTATAATTAGGACCTAAGAGAGTATCTATTTTACTTGTCATGTTTCAAACCCATGTTACCTCACCAATAAATACATTCCTGAGCCACATCACAATCGTCACGTACCCAAATAATATGCTTAATGGTCTACTTGTCCATTTTGATTCCAAAGGCACCATGAAAAGGAATATAACACTGCTATTTCAATTTTTTTTTTCAGTCACTCTCTTTATATAACTAATGTACTGCCAATCCCCCATACCATATTCCCTATTATACCAACTTTCTCATATAATTTCTCATTTTATATAATTGATAATTTTTATTAAAAAAATTATAATTCATATTTTAATATTGAGGGGTAAATGGGTCAATCAATCATCATATATAGTTTAATCATATTTCTATGAAACAAGACAGTAGGCAATGGCCAAAAAAAAAAAAAAAAGCACATCATTTTATTATTTTCTGATCCTTCCCCTTACCATGATCAAACCCTAGGGGCTTGTTTGGTACACAAATTCAATGGGAAAGGAAAGGAAAATTAGAAAGTTTCTTCGTTTGATATGCATTTTGGATAAATCTTTTTAGAAACCTAGGTTTCCAGGCCTATTAATTTTCCCTTATATGTGGAAAGACCAGATCCTATCAAAATTGGTGGGATTTCAAGTTACTATGTGAAAAGTAACATTTTTTTTTTACAAATTTATATCTCAAATTCGAACTTGGTAGTAACGTTTGAATTTGGTGGAAAAGTTTGAATTTAGCAAGAAATTTTTTACACAAATTTGAATTTGATAAAAACATATTTTAGCAAAAGAATTATTTTTTCTTTTTAATTTTGAATTAATTATTTTTAAGATTAAAATATACATTTTTTTTATTCTTTATCAATTACTATCTCTTTATTTTCTTCTTACTAAACAACTCATCTTTTCTTAAGTCAGAGTACTAATTCTTTTTTAAAATTTTTTAAAATTTAAAAAGCATAATTGTGTGGCACACTATATTAGATTGATCTGATGGCTGACCATTAAGGCTACTGAGGACGCTTTCTCAGAAAATCCGGTTCCCGTATGCTCCACATATCAGATCAGGCCCATCATTCTTCTCTTTCTTTTTTGGGCTACAGGACAATTGTACCCGACAAGCAATTGTACCCGCCAAGTTGCCCTTTTGACAACTTCTGGGACAATCAGTAAAAGTTGATCAGTATTTACTTTTTTTTTTTTGGTCAAAAAAGTTGATCAGTATATACGAGGATTTTGTTAACAGTAACACTGTGAATTCAATTTTTTTTTTTTTTTGGGTTAAAATTCAAATTTTACTAGTACGAGCATTTTGTTGGTGGAGGATTACCTCTATAAATACTTTCTGGGCTCGGAGTCATCCTGATCTTGACCCGGTAAGTTTGGGTAAGTCACTTAAAACACTTATACATTTATATATAAAATTTCCCTACAAAATTAAAAATAGAAAAATTTATATCTCAGGCTAAAAAAACATGAAGTTATACAAGGTTAAGATCTAAATTGACTAGCTAAGTGTTATGCTAGGAACACCGGATATAGAAATATTTTGAAGGAAACAAAAATACAAATGAATAAATAAAAGGGTAAAGGAGCAAAAAGACACATGTGTTTTACCCTGAGGAGCACCCAGCACCATATGTTTTTTTTAGGAGCAAAAATACACATGAACTTTCAAAAGTTGAGCAAAAATACCATGGCTATTAGTTTAACATAACAGACGTTACTTACATTCTGAAAATACTAAAGTACCCCTCAACTCAATAAAAATCCCAATTTCCTCCGGCCTCCCTCTGGATTCATCACCCTACCCTGTTAATTATTCATCATTCTAGACAAAATTGCAGGATAGAAGAGCAGAGATTTAAACACATTGACAAAAAAATCCAGAGAGATTCATCAACCTTTTAAATACCAATTATAGATCCAGAAATCAAATCCAATAATCAACATAAAAATCAAATCAGAAAATGATGAAGAAATTGATCTAGAAATCACAACTCATTCTTGGTGAATACTTGAGATTCATGTCACAATCTTAAGATTAAACCATTCTGAAGAGACTGAGCTTTCTCCAGTTATAAAGTACCATTTTTTTCCCCCATAAAAGAAAAAAAGAGTTCTTCGAATCTCCAGTAATCAAGCACAGCTTGAAAATTTTTCAATTCAAAATGATGATAAGTATAGGGAGATCGTACTAGTGCGATAGAAGGGAGAATTTGCCCAGCGAGATTTACAGATCGACACGTCATATCTTGAACCCTAAGCCCCAAATGTGTTTTGTATAATAAGATTAGGTTTTGAACTCTAACCTAAAACGGAAGAAAGACGAAGAAATTGGAGGAAAAATATAAAATCGTCGAGCTTAGGGTGGTTTGACTTTGTGGATGTTGCCTTCCCTAAACCCAAGATTGAAGAAAGAAGAAATTAGAATTGAACACCCACATCCACATATCTAAACAACGTCGTCGATGGTTGATGAATCGAAACCCAAGATTTTAATCAAACGCTGTGATTGATGCCTCGCATGCACTGCTGACCTGAGAGACCAGCTATGTGTTCCCGAGGGAGAGATCGATGATCGGAATTTCGCCAGCAATCAGTGGCGAAGCCAGGATGTAATGTTTGTGGGTGCACAATTAATAGTGGGATTCGGAGGAAATTTTTTTTTAAGGAGGATAAAAGGCAACCCACACCTTCGTAAAATTTAGGATTAGAAATTGGCTTCAATTGAAAAGTATTTTCGAGGAAATCAATTTAAATAGAACAATATACTCTAATATCATGGCATACAAATACTCAGACTCAGATGTTACACAATCAAATAACATGCAAGCAAAAATTATTATGATTTATCATATGTGATAAGATATTAAAAATAAGCAAGAAAGTTGTCCACGCAAGGGTTTGAACACAGGATCTAATGTGGGACTAGTGAGATTACCAACACACCACCTAGACAACTCATTACAAAGTCCTTTCAAAAAAATATATATCTTCTTAAAATTTATGGGTGTACTTGCACCCACAGAAATATGTGTGGCTCCGCCATTGCCAGCAATGGCGTCGGCTTCTCCCTTTTGGGTTGGGATGGTGGTATGGGAATTGAAACGGTGATGAGCAAGAGAGCACGAAAGAATCGAGGGCGAGGGCAGTGAGGTCAATTAAGGGGAAAAAAAGCATTTTTCATTTTTTTAATAAGGTGGGGCCCATTGAAAAACTGACGGCAGCTAAGCAAAACTGACGGCCATGGTATTTTTGCCCCACTTTTGAAAGTTCATGTGTATTTTTGCTTTAAAAAAAAGCATATGATGCTGGGCGCTCCTGAGGATAAAACACATGTGTATTTTTGTACCTTTACCCTAAATAAAAAAGAGCAAAAATACCAATGAAGAATTTAAAACTTCAACGAGGAGATTAAAATAAGGATTATGCTACTTTCCTAAGTTTTAAATTCTTCATTGGTATTTTTACTCTCTTAAAACCATTTCTGTGTCTCTGATGCTCCTAACGTAATACTTCGTCGACTAATTTCACCAAAACCCAAATATATATATATATATATATATATATATAAGCCTCAGGATCTTTTTTAATATTATTTTATAAACGTTAACAACTAAATCAGTACTCGTTAACAATTAAATCAGTAGCATTAACAACAATGTCCTGACAATTAAATTAGTATAATTAACAACTAAATCAGTCCTGTTAACAACTATATCACTATGTGGTAACAACTAAAGATTTATAAAATAATATCAGAAGAGGTGTTGGGGCTTTTTTTTCACATGTGACTTTTTCTTGAATTTTTTTTAACATTTTTTTTTTTGCTAGTTTGGCCTTAAGATGGATTTTCCCAAAAACTTGTTCAAGCCGAAAAAACTGGGGACGAAAGAAGCTGGTGAAATAAGTTGCAATAACCGATGACTGTGAAGTTCGTTTAACCGATGACTGTGAAGTTCGTTGGAACCGATGTAATGGAATATTTCGTGAGAAGGAAAGATCAAAATTTTTCAGAATTTGTCGACGGTAATTAATTAATGGTTGATGACCTCGTAGGCTCGTACGTCGTATTCTCAGAGCCCCGCACTCTCCATGTACGATGGTGGAGTGGTGGTCCCGGTACAGAGAGATTGGATGATCGAGTATTTTGTTGACTTCAGGTCACAGCACAGCGCATAAATGCCTGGTATGGACTTTCTCAAAATGTTGTCTTCTGCGTTGTTCTTTGTCTTCCACCTTCCACGCATTCACTTTCACGTGCTACTCGCACTTCCTTTTGTTTTCTTCCTCTTAGTCGTAATTCCCAATATTGATTCACTTCCACCACCGTCACTATCTTCACTCACTTGTCCAATTTTGTCACTAATTGCCTGTGCTGCTCTGGTTCCAGTCTCTCTCATTGTGGGGAACTAAGGAGGAAGAAGAAGGAGAAGGCGTTATGACTCTCGCTCAATTGCACAATGCACAGCCATGGTGTCCTGCTTCTCGGGTTCCAAGATCGCGTCATCAATTCTTATCATCAATTCATAGCAACAGGTACTGTCTCAAAGTTTAAACTTCCAAGCTTGAATTATTGAGATGTGGCCTTTTTATTTGGGAGGAGCAATAGCATACAAATGGGATTAAGAGATTAAGATATTTTTGGTAGTGCATCGTTGACTACTTTGATCAACATTGTTGATGGCTTCAAGCTTCAGGGCCTGAGTTGAGGGTGAGGACTGAGGAATACCTTGTTACTTGATCTCATCCTCAAATTAGAAAGGTTACTTTCATTAAAGGGACATTCTAACTGGTTTCAACTTTGAGCCGGAAAGGAAATCCAGTTCTACTCAACCATCGAGAGTGTTTTTGGAACCACTTGGAGAGATTCTAAAACGTGGTTTTGACAGCGCAACAATATGTAGTTTAGCAACCCCTCCAACGTGGTTCCAAACACAGTCAAAGCCTGAAATATCTTTTTGTAGCTGTAATTGAAAGGAGCATACTGTTGTCATTTACAAATCAAAGAATCTTTACCTAAATTTAGAATCCACTGATCCATAGAAACCATGATTTAACTAAATGATACAATTGGTTGAGCACAATAAAAATTAGATTGCATCGCAATATAGAAATAGCTGTGATATTGAGTACTCTACACTAAAGGAGTAATGAAAATGAACTCTCATAATGAGGTGTTTGTTTGAGCAAAAAAAAAAGATGTGTTTGTTGAAGATGTTGGTATAATCCAGTAATGTAAATTTGGTGCAGATAGTTCATTTGTTTATGTGGGATAATTTATGTTGACTATGACAGTCTCTGGTTCTCTTTTATGGATATTCAGGTAGAAGAACAAAAACCTTTAGGCCACAAGTTTGCCAAATGGTAGTGATGTATCATTATAATTTGGAATTAAATGTTCGTTATAGTTTGTTAGGGTACTAACCGTTGGAGGGTAGGCGCTTACAGGATCAGCACTTAGTAATCCCTACCCCTGCCTCATTATAAATAGGCGTCCCTATTGTAATTCTGAGATGATCAGATTGTGAATGAATTGAGTATTAGGCAGAATTGTTCCGTCCCTCTGTCTATTCTCTTGACCTCCCCCCCCCCCCCCCCCCTTCTAACCTTCTCAGTCCTTCTTCTTCCCTAATCTCTATTCCTCTTCTACCTATTTTCTTCTTTATACTTCTGGCTTAATTACAGAAGTACAACAGGTAGAGTTATCTTTAATTTATTTATTGCTGACATGCTAAATCAATATGCTCGTTGTCATATAGGTGGGGTTGAACAGGATATTACAACTTTTTTTATTAGAAGACTTTTTATTTTAATTTTTTGGGTGCTGTAGATGATTGACATTAATGCGACCTGTACAGGAGATTCTTTCACTACAGATATGGCTTGTTCAAGTCTTCAACATTACATGCGTATTATCTTACAGAAAACAGTGAAGGTGAGCTCCTCGTGCCAAAGGAAAAGGGAAAGAACAAAAAAGAAGCTTGAGTTTCCCTTTTTAGTTTTTATCTCAAAGCTATTGAGCTTGAAAAGCTTGAACTAAATCAACTTTTAAGCCCCTCGATGAATCTCTATTCTCATTCAGTCATCCATGATTGGCAGTTTTGAACTGAGTAAAAAAGTTAATTTCGCTACTGAAATTTCTTGCATCATTGTTAATACTGTTCTTATTCCACTGCCATAATTACCTTGGTTTTGACTATGTACTCTTGGGATTCTTAATTTTATTGTCTAATCAACTCTTGTATTATATTATCTTCCTTATCGTTTGGTTGGAATTGAATTGACCTTTCTGATCTATCTCTTTGTACCCATGATATGCTTGTTCCTGTTCACTTTGAAATAAATATTGGGGACAGATTTGAACTGCTCTCGGCACCTAAAAGTTAAACTCTCTCTTATTTTTTCTGCTAAAGTTGAGGGTTGAACTTTCTATGATGAATCGTTGTAGGTAGATGGGAGGCTCATTCTCACCGATCTGAAAATAAATCAGATTTGAAGCCAAATGTTTGTGTTCCAGAAAGTATGGATGCCAAGTTCACTATGATGGGGAACATAAAAAATAATATCTATCAGGTCAGCAATGGATAGGAGATCCTTAAATACGTATATATTTTTGATGTGACTATTTGCTTATACATTCTAAACTTGTCCTTCATTTCATGCCAGAATCAGAATTGGCTTATTGAATTATCTTCTGATAGTTATTGTGTTTGCTTATTCTCTCTGTCTGCCATATGTGCAGGGTCCATGGGCTAAAAGCATGATACAATCTTTGGCATTGTACTTTATGCATAGAGTGGCACATCAAATGTTTTCTCACCAGGTGTTGAAAGTTGTTCAAGCAACACTTCCAGATATGCTTCAAACTCTTACTGCAACAAGCTTGCCTCTTGCTTGTGTCTCGAATACCTTGAATAAACCCAGCCCGCTTCGATTAAATGTGTCCTTTCCATCTTTTAACGATTTTAGTTGGAGCCTAGCACGGTTGATATACTTGTTCGATGTCCAACTTGAAAGAAATGTTGCCACGTAAGGCTATTTTCACTTAAGCATTCAGTTACTTGATCACATGTTTATCTTTAGTTTTCTGTTAAATCTCAATTGCTAATGTTAAATTTATTATGCTAAATCTATAATAAGTATTAGGTGGAAAACCAACTTCTTTTTGGGAAGCAAGGCAGTGTTTGGGATATATGGTTTTGCATTTTTCTCATTTTCTGTTTTTTAAGGGGCAGCTGCAAAATTCTGATCTTATATTGCTAATTGAACTGAGTTTATCTGAACAATTTTGATAAATAGTGTTGACTGGACCATACATCTAATATCCTTTATCCTATATGGACTCTTTCAGGATTTTTATAGCGCTCCTTGTAGCATGTGCATCATTCGTTTTTATTGGTGGTCTCCTGTTTTTCAAATTCAGGTAATCATTGATATGCACTTTCTAAAGTGCGTTTTTTTTCATGCTTTCATATTTAGCAGTGTAATTGGCGTATTGTCCACATTTCCCCGTCCTCTTTATGCCATAAAAATTAGTGTACCTTTCTATTACTCCAATATGTCAGGTCATATCTGATCATCCCTACAAACCTTGGCAACTTTTTTCATTTCTTTTGGGTCAAATTTTATATTTGACAACCTGATATTGTGGTAGACGTGTTTAGTTTCACTGCAAGTGTGTTTAACACTTTCACCATGTCTCCTAACCTTGGCCCGTGTTAAATCATTCAGGGGTCAAAAACAGTCATTAGAGAACTGCTTCTGGGAAGCCTGGGCTTGCCTTATTTCATCCTCAACTCATTTAAGAGTATGTTGGAATTATTGTAACATACTCTTTTTTTATTTGACTCGCTGCCCCCATGCTGATTGTATGCATTGACTATTACTGAAGAATAGATTTTCTTGCTGGACTGCAGCAATCAACACGTGTAGAGCGTGCTCTTGGATTTGTTCTTGCCATATGGGGTATATTGTTTTACACTCGCCTTCTAAGTACAATGACCGAACAATTTAGGGTAAGGTTCAAAGCATTAAGCTTGCAATAAGATTTAATTTTGTTACACGTCTCTAACTATCAGTCTTTAGAACAGAATAATATGGCAAGACTCAGAGAGGGGGCCCAAATGCACGTTTTGGAGATTGATCATATCATAATTTGTGGTATGAATAGTCATCTGCCTTTCATATTAAAGCAGCTAAACAAGTATCATGAATTTGCGGTCCGCCTAGGTACCGCTACAGCTAGGTAAGCAGTTAGCATAAGGTTGTTGTGCTAACTAGTGTTCAAAATGCTGGCTTTGTAATACTCTGACTGAATCCTATTCAGGAAGCAGAGAATCCTTCTTATGTCTGATCTTCCTAGGAAACAGATTGATAAAATAGCTGAACCAATGGTGAAAGATTTAAATCACATTGATGTCCTTACAAAGAGGTAAATGCTTAGATATCTTCCTTTATCATGAGGTAAAATCTTGTAATATTTATGCTTGTGGTCTGGCATTTTTTTTTTTTAATCTGCATTTTTTTTAGCATATTGGCACTTTTAGTTTCCTTAGTTTGCACATTAGAATTAGTTTTTTCCGCTAAATTCATCTATCAATCAGAGCACCGTTCCTTCCTTGTAGATAAAGCAATCAAGGTAATTGCTCCATCAATTTTCATTAACACAGTATAGTTTTGCTTTTTTCAAGAGTTACTGACCATTTCTTTGGTAGGTTTTTTTTTTTTTTTTTAAAAAAATTTATTTATGTAATACATGAAAAATCCTGGTAAAAACAAAATTGAAAGTGAACCATGGTTTTCAATTCAAGGTCTATTATGGCTCACATCTAAATTTGTTGTCTCTGCAGTGGTAGCCCTAATTTGACGAAATCATATGAAAGAGCAGCAGCCAACAAGGCTCGTGCAATAATTATACTGCCAACAAAAGCGGATAGGTAATTGCTGATCTGCTTAAAATGCAAATTGATTTGGTGATTCCAGGGAAATTTCAATTGAATTTAATTGGCCCCTCCTTTTATAAATCCATCCTAGTATAATAGTTTTACATGAAAATGGATTTAAAGCATTGATGATGTTAATTTTAGTTACTTATTAGATTAGGCACAGTGGTCAGGATTTGCCTCTAATGACTTCACAGAGAGCTTACATGAGATATTTATACTAAAGTGAAAATAAATGTCAGGAGACAAATTGCTAGACTAAGGGAGTGGATCCTTGATCTTTTGCCTGTTTCCTAGGATCAGCTAACAATTGCATAATCAACAAATAGTCGACTAACAATCCAATTTCTACAACATCTAATATGTTGAGTAATTTCATAATTGATGGATGATTTCTACTTTTAAGGTTTTGTAGCTTATGTCGTAAATATCAAATAGAAGACCTTATGAGATCTATATTCTGTACACTTGAAAACATTTCAAGTATCACAATGTCATATTCCAAGAAACAGTGCTAATCTCAGAAGGAGCTTTTACTTTCTAAATAAAATCGGTAAGAGCTGTGTCATGAGGAAGAGTTAAAAGGTTCAAAACAAAAATCACATTTATTTAAAGCTAAAAGACCAAGATGCCCTACGAATCAAACAAGTCCAAAGTCTGACGGTCCTCAAGATTTTGAAACAAATGAAGTGGGAACCTTTAGTTGAAGAGAATTAAAATACAGTAGAAGGGATACCCAGTAAAAGTTAGGAGGGACGTCTATGAAAGAGAAATTCCCTCACCTTACATCCTCCCAAGAACAAAAACTTGTTCTATCCCTGTTTATGTAACAATCATGGGAAAAATCTATCATACAAATTGTGAACTTTGAGAGAAAAATATAATTCTTAATTAATCTCTGAATTTGAAAGAGTACATATAAGCCTTGATATAGGCAAACCTTGAGCTAAACCTAAAATCTCATAAAATCTAATAAATTAAAGTAAATCAAACTAATTGAGATATAATAGGAAATATCCTAAAATAGAAATATACCTATATCTCATCATAATAATAAGATAATAATTATAATTAATGCATAATATACTCACACTCCCCCTCAAGTTGGATCATGGATGTTAATCATGTCCAACTTGCTTATACAACTTTATACTACTAACACTCCCCCTTAAGCTTGTACATCTTGAGTCTCAGAGGCCTATTTAGAGAGCAGCAGATACGGACAGCAACTGCGACACGTTTAACGGGCAGCAGCTGCGACCAGTAGTTAGACGATTGAAGATGACGAGACCAGTCGTTTGACAAGTTGAGGAGCACGATGACAAAAGAACTACCACCAACAACGATGAAAGGCTCGACAACGATGATAGCGTCAAAGAGGAGATGGGTTGTTGATGAAGAACTGTGCTCACGAGTTGAGGATGACGAGACCAGTCGTCTAATGAGATGGGAGGCACGATGACAGAGGAACTATCACCAACAAATGATGTTGATGAAGAACTGTGCCGGAAACGTCGACGGGACTAGTCGTCGAACGAGATGAGAAGCACGATGACAGAGGAACTACATCAACGATGATGTTGATGAAGAATTGTGCCCCAAACATTACTAGAGTTGAATATTCTTAACCTAGTTGTGCTTCATGATCAGAAAACAATGACATTGCTGGAATTTGGAAAAAACTCACTGGAGATCTCGCCGGAAAAATTCAAACAGTCACCAGAAGCTCACCAGAAGCTGACGGATTAGGCTGGAAATGAGAAGAGAAGGCCAAAACAGGAAGTCGCTGACGAAACGGAGATCACACGCGCCGTCACAAGACTGCTGCCAACGAAGCGCGTGTACACCACACGCCGTCACAGAGGCATTGGACGGCCACCAGATTAACGGCGGACGTCGATTGGAGGACGGAGAGAACGATGGGCTAGCGCGTGTACTGAGAAACGGAACGTGGCAGAATGTGAAATATCTCCTCTCTCTCTCTCTCTTTTTGTTTCAGACGGAGCACTCAGCCAGAAAATCAAACTCAGGGAACTAGGGGCGGAAACCCTAGCTCTGATATCATGTGAACTTTGAGAGAAAAATATAATTCTTAATTAATCTCTGAATCTGAAAGAGTACATATAAGCCTTTATATAGGCAAACCTTGAGCTAAACCTAGAATCTCATAAAATCTAATCAAATCAAAGTAAATCAAACTAATTGAGATATAACAGGAAATATCCTAAAATAGAAATATACCTATATCTCATCATAATAATAAGATAATAATTATAATGAATGCATAATATTCTCACACAAATGATCTTCCAAGTACTTGTATGAGTCATGAATGCAAGGACCTGAGTTGAATCTGTGTAGAAATCATTCAGAATGAACATTTTTCAAAATCAAGGGATTACTGCTCAAATCCCTTGTATCGGCTCTGTTAAATCTGAAACATTAACCAAGGGGTGGCTTCAGGATGATCACATGGCAGCTTGGGTTATTTTAGCGAAGTAGTTACTTCTATCTTTATTGTCCTTCATCAATATCTGAATTTCCTTTTTTTCTGGGATACAAATCATGTCTGAATTTCACTTTAATGAAGTTTATTGATTTCAGATTCTTAATTTCTTAGGTATGAAGTTGACTCAGATGCTTTTCTATCTGTTTTAGCCCTTCAACAAATTCCAAAAATGGATTCTGTCCCCACCATAGTCGAAGTATGTTGCATACATTCAGCTTGAAATGAAATAAAGAATATAAAACTCATTCTGTGCAGAGAAGTAAGAACTTCTCTTATTTAATGAATGCAGGTTTCAAGTTCCAAGACATGTGAGCTCTTAAAATCAATCTCAGGATTGAAAGTAGAGCCTGTAGAAAATGTTGCATCTAAACTGTTTGTTCAATGCTCTCGGCAGAAGGAGCTTATAAAGATCTACAGACACTTGCTGAATTATCGAAGTAATTTTTCTGTAGTAATATTTTATTTATGGTTTATTCTCTACCAGAATTGAGTATAATACTGAGAATCAAATTGTCTTCTGGTAATGTGGTTGATGCCATTTTATTTAGTCATTTTTTTTAGCAAATTCTCAGAATAACTTTTCCTTTCCTATCTTTCCATTTGGCTTTAATTGTGTTATTGTTCTGTTATGGCTAGTGTAAGGTGAGGTAAAGGAAACATTTCCCTATTTGATGACCGTAGACTTGGAAACTGGCTTGTTGTTATTGTTATTGTTATTATTATTATTTTTCTAATACCAACTGGTTTACTATTTTCTTTATTAACCAAACATACAAATTTCGTATGTCCCAGAAATTTAACTAATACTATGTTTGCTTTTTTTTTTTTCTTTTTTTTTTTCCAGAAAATGTATTTAATCTTTGCAGCTTACCTAACCTCGAAGGAATGACTTATAGGAAAGTAAGACATGCATTTCAAGAGGTAACTAATGTAATTTGTTGGCTGAGTCCACCATTTATTGCTTACATTAATATACTTGCATAAATTTTGTCTCCACTCATGTTATTTCAGGCAGTTGTTTGTGGTCTATATCGGAGTGGAAGGATAAACTTCCATCCAAATGATAATGAAATCCTGCAGCAAACTGACAAAGTATGTAACCTAGGTCATAACTAAATCTAATTTATACTCCATTTGGATTTGGAGTTTTTCTGGCAATTTTAACTTATTACATCAATATCACAAAGATATGCTCTTTGATTTTTTGTTTTTCCCGTTTTTTTAAGCTTTTGAAATCAATTAATTTCAGAAGGTTTGCTAGAATGCTCTCTGATGCCACTAAGCCCACATAATTTAGGTATTAATGATTGGATCCCTTCGCGATACAAAGGCGGATCATGCATACTTACACAAGAAAGAAGGAATTCATGACCAAGAAATTCAAGAACAAGACGTTGAGCATGCAATAGAATTGAGTAAAATGAGACTAGCTAATATTGAAAAGCGTCCTAAAAGGTCAGGTTCCAAGGTAGGACAACTACATTGGAAAAATGTACTGATTAATGTCGAATGCCATTTATTGGAGATCTTTGCTTTTATTACTGATCATCATGTAGGCATCAGATGAAAATCTGGGACCAAAAGAGTGCATTCTTTTGCTTGGGTGGCGCCCTGATGTTGTGGAAATTATTCAAGAGTATGATAACTATCTTGGTCCAGGAAGCATTGTGGTATGATCTTACGATGAACTGATTACTTCCATTGGTGTTTACTTCATGTGTTGCATGATTTCTTGATTTAAAACAATATGCAATCTTCAATTCCAGCATTGAAGCTAAAACTTTAATATAGTTTATTTAATTTCACTTCTTTATGAACTATGGCTGACTGGCATGGAAGCTTTAATTCCTGAGTGCTAATACAGATTATTGTTGAACCACTAACTAGTGTACCAGTGAAAAGTTTAAGGGCCAAGATATTTTATGAAAAACTGATAGGAAGCTTTAATTCCTGAGTGCGAATACAAATTATTTTTGAACCACTAACTAATGTACCAGTGAAAAGTTTAAGGGCTAAGATATTTTATGAAAAACTGATAATTGATGGATTGTTCGCACAACTTGAAAATTTGACAATTGACTGGCTTTTAATTTTGTTGCTACTGCCATCATGGCTATGTATTCAAGTGTCTATGATGCTTTTTGACGATGTCAATGAGTTGAAAATTGAACGGTTAGGAAATAAGATTTATTTTTCATAGAAGCATTAACCTAAAATGCACTCTCATGAAGGTCTGAAAGGATACTAAACGTGAACCCCAGAAAATTTATTTAAAAGGAAATGGAAAAGGGTTTCTGATTGTGCATGTTAACCCCAACTTCTACTTTCTGGACTGTTGATGCACTCATTCTTAGCTCAAAATTCATTGTTTAAACAATATGCAGGAAATATTATCAGATGCACCAGTGGATGACAGGATTAGGGCCTGCAACATTACTGGTCAATGTAATCTCAAGAATGTTGGAATTTCTCACAGGGTATTCAGTCACTGTTGTATGAGAATTTTCCTTTTGTGGTTTCCATAGTGTTATAATTATTTACTTCATTCATATTCTATAGACTGGAAATCCTTTGGACTATGACACCTTAAGGCAGACCCTTCTAAATATCCAGAAATGTCTTGGTAATGAAGATATTCCTTTGTCGATTGCTGTCATATCTGACAGAGGATGGCTTGTTGGAGGTAATGATGCTTGCCAGTTCTTTTGTGTGGCAGATAATAACCTGTTATTGATTATTGGCTATTTTCTCTGCAGATCCATGTAAGGCAGACAAGAATTCTGCTTATTCTCTCCTTCTAGCAGAAAATATCTGTAAAAAACTTGGAGTTAAGGTATTTTACATTAGAGGACATAAATAAATCTGAATGATATCAACTTCTAGACCATATACTATGAAACATTCTGTATTCAATATTTGTCAGTTGTAATAATAATGAGCTCAGAAGGAATAACTTGGCTCTTTAAATATCTATTTTGCAGGTGAATAATCTAGTTGCAGAGATTGTTGACTCGAAATTGGGGAAACAAGTAATACTCTAAATTTCTTAGTTTGCTAAAATTTTTTCTCTTAGATTGGACAATTTTGAGTTGATCGTGCTTCTGTGTAAAATGCTGCAGATTGCTAGAATCAATCCATCACTGACCTATATTCCAACCGAGGAAATAATGAGCCTTGTGACAGCTCATGGTCATAACCTTTTCTCTCTTTATTATGCTACTTTATGTGGTCATTTGCCAAGTCAGTGTGCTTAGAAAGTTCTTCTCTGTACTTGCAAAGCAGTTGCGGAGAACAGTGAACTTAATGAAGTTTGGAAAGACGTCCTAAATGAAGAGGGTGATGAAATATATGTGAAGGTAATAATATACTCCTTTTGCAATACCTTAATATCCTCCCTTCGTCCCTATTCTTTTAATTAGTCCGACTTAATCATCATTTTTTTAGCCTCATCTTCCTACCACAGTACATTTACAAGATTATATTTTGTTGAAACTAGATGGGTCTCCTATACATTGTACAGTATTTAAGGAAAAGACCATGTTATTTATGATTTGTAAACTACGCAACTTGCAAAAAAAATTATATTATATATTATATATTGATATTGAAATTGTTTCAAACATGACATTTATTCTGTATTATGAAGACACGGGCCTCCAGCGAGTAATTTTCTGTAATAAGTATGCACTTTAGCTTTTACTTGCCATTGCTTCATATGACAGGATATCAAATTCTACATGAAAGAAGGAGAGAATCCATCATTTGCGGAGCTCTCTGAGAGAGCATACCTACGGAGAGAAGTAGCAATAGGTTATGTGAAAAATAACCGGAAGGTATGCTTTTAAAATATGATAAAACATCCCTACTCTTAGAAAAATTATGTTGAACCATCCATAAGAGCATGTTAAATATAATTTTTCATCTTTGCAGGTTATTAACCCGGTTCCAAAGTCAGAACCCCTCTCTCTTGAATTGACAGACTCACTGATAGTTATTTCTGAGTTTGAAGGAGAACAGCCTGTGGTTTTCTAATGTTGAAGCTTCAAGATATTCTTATCTTCCTGCTTGTTCATTGTTGCTGCAGGGGCATTATTTCCACCCCCTCGTATAAGCCCTAGCAGAGACTATCTTGGGAATCTCTCAGTTAATCAACAGTTCGAAGGATAGAGGCTGAATCAGTTGTTTTTTGATCTTGCAGCCCAGGATCATTTGAAGGGTCAAGATCTAGAGGGGTTCAATAATGGTCACATTATATTTAGGAGCTTAATAAGTTGTATTTTTTCTCTCGTTTGGAGCAAAGCTTGTTTATAAGTTCTCTAACGCAGAGATTTTGCTACTACACAATGCTATTTTTAGTTTTGTTACATTTTAATTTTTGATGCATAAGTTATTGTCCTAAGGCTCAAGAAGCTTCAATATAATCTTATCTTCATGCTGGTTCATTGTTGCTGCAGGGGCATTGTTTCCACCGCCTTGTATAAACCTAGCTGAGACTATCTGAGGAATATCTCAGTTGATAAGGCTGAATCAGTTTTTGTTTTTTGTTTTTTTTTTCAAATACCTAGGCTTGTTAATTAATTCCCTGTTACATATGTCTTGCTATTAGACAATGTTATAGTAGTATTTCAATTTTTGAGTAAATTTTAATTCTCCTTTTTATGATTTTGGTGCATAAGTTACTTCCTGAAGGTTTAATAGGCTACCACTACTCACTTAATGGACACAAGATGGAGGAGGAGGCTGTAGAGAAATACAAGATCAGAAAAAGACCACATCAATGAGTTATCTATACATATTTGCATGAAATTTAAGATGACATACACTGTTTATAAAAAAAAGAAAATTAAAGTTACATTCATAGTGAAAGTTAAATACATTATGAGCAAAACTTGTAACACCTCGACTTCAGTACCGAAAACTTGGCCAAAATATTTGTAATACCTCCAACAGGGTTTATCAATATCTAAATCATTAGATTACATTACCATTTCAAATAAAATTCATAATACATAATCAAAATAAATTTCAGAAAAATACTTCAGAGTTCAATACAAAGCGGAAGTCTTAGGTTCATAACAAATAAAATAACATTACATAAACTATAGGAGTATAAAAGAGCCTCCAAAGCTCACTCCATAGGTGTCTTCCCTTGCTCTCTATTATGATATTCACCTGAAAAATGTTAATATGGATGAGATTCCATGTCTCAGTAACTACTGAAAATTTCTATCATACACAAGCAAATTACATATGACAAAAAGCAGGGGCTAATTTCAAATATATTTGTATATATATACCATAATTTCTTATACAAAATTATTTGCAAATGTAATCATCATTATGTCGAATTGCGAACTATACAAATATACAATGCAATATGCAACTCCCTTATATCACCATCCTCCCTTGTACCGCTGACTGGAGCCATAGGCTAACACATAGTCCAATAGAAACTCATTTATTTGACTGGATGGTTCCAAGCTTACCAAAACTTAAGATACACCCAGCCAAAGGTATAGAGCTTAAATTTGGACTATGACTCTCCTTCTTAAAAATAACAACTAAGGAGGTGTCACATGTCCCACTACTCCAATGCAATTCCGGCTAGAGAAAAACATGGAAGATGGGGCCCTGAAAAATACCATCCACTGTATACCGAGTGGTGACATAAAGAAATCTTATCATTTAAATTCCTCCTTACTCCAACCTATCACACATATAGCCGCCATGATAATTATATCAATAAAATAAAGTATATTAAAACAAGCTTCCATTTATATAAAATATCATCACAAGGTAAACCAAACATCTTATAAAAACCTCATTAGACCAATGTCATTTTTGAATTTCAAGGGATTAAACTGTCATTTTTGAAATTCCCGGGACTTAACTATCATTTTTGAAATTCAGGGGTAAAATTGTAATTTTTGTTGGGCACAAAACTGTAAGTTTTCTTGGGCACAAAACTATAATTTTTGTGGGTACAAAACTCTAATAATCAACTTTTATTATAACAATATTATAATACATACACACACAATTCAGTTTATAAAAATAATATAATTTACAATCATATACAATTCACAAGTATATGGAAGAATATTCAGAGTTACCTGTTATTTGCTAATTCCCAAATAATCACCAAAAAACTACTACAAGGCTCCCAAATAATAACCACCTTGCTCTTCTTTTCTCTCTTCTCTTTCTCTTACGCTCTCCTCTGTGACGATGAAAGTGTGTGTGTTGTTTGTGTTTTGGGGTGGGGGTATTTATAGGAAAATCCCTCACCCCTTTTTCAATGGGCGGCAACGGCACCTCGCGCAAATTGTGGCATCACTACCCCCGTTGTCAAATAAGTTAGGCACCTCCTCCCTCAAGTTTCAAAAGAGAGTGGGTCTCACATTTTTTTCTTCTTCCTTTTCTCTTTCTTTTTCTCTTTCCAACTCCTTCTTCTGTCAACTTTTTCTTCATTTCTATCACCTTTTCTCTTTCTTCATCTTTATTATATATATAATATATTACTATACAATATATTTATTATATTATTAAAATATGATATTCATAAAAATTTAAATTCTAACCTTGAGAAAATTTACTCATACTAAATACCTAATAAATCAATTATCATAAGTTAATCTATCATATAATATTATATTTTCAAATAAAAATTCAGGATGTTACATTTCTCCCCTCCTAAAAAGGTATTTTGTCCTCAGAATTCAATGTACGTGAGAACTATACTTACTTAATTAAATAAGTGAGGTTAGGATTGTCACATGCTCTCTTTCGTTTCCCAAGTAACATCTCTGAGTGCCATTCCTTTCCACAGAACCTTTACAAGCTTAATAGTCTTGTTTCTTAATTGCTTATCCCTTGCATCAACAATCCGCTATGGCTCAGCTTTATATGTCATGTTATCTCTGAGTTCTATCTCTTCTACTTCTATAACATGGGAAGGATCTGGTTGGTACTTCTTCAGTTGTGATACATGAAAGACATCGTGAAGGTTCGCAAGCTCTGGAGGTAATGCAATTCTGTAAGCTACCAGTCCTATTCTCTCCAAAATCTCATAAGGACCCATAAAACGAGGTGAAAGCTTCTTCGCTCGTACTGCTCTACCAATGCCAGTCATCGATGTAACTCTCAGAAATACATGTTTGCCCATCGTGAACTCCAATGGTCGTCTTCTCTTGTCGGCATAACTCTTCTATCGGCTCTGAGCACTGAGAAGTTTCTGCTGGATCACCTTAATCTTTTGAGTTGTTTTTGTCCACCAACTCTGGGCCTAGTAAACTTCGCTCATTCAATTCCGTCCAGCAAATAGGAGATCTACATTTTCTTCCATACAAAGCCTCATAAGGTGCCATCTCAATGCTGAAGTGATAACTATTGTTATACGCAAACTTTGCTAGATGAAGATGATTGTCCCAACTTCCTGCTAGTTTGATTGTACAAGCTCGCAACATGTCTTCCAGAGTCTGTACAGTCCTCTAAGTCTGTCCGTCAGTCTCAGGATGGTAAGCGGAACTGAACCTTAGCCGAGTTCCCATAGCATCCTGCAATGCTCTCCAAAATCGTGAAGTGAATCGTGGATCACGATCAGATACGATGCTGCTTGGTATCCCATGCAATCTGACAATCTCCTTCATGTAGATTTTTGCTAGTCTCTCAAGGGAGTATTCTGCTGCGATTACCAGAAAATGAGCTGACTTAGTCAATCTATCGACAATTACCCAAATGATATTATGTCTAGATGTTGTTGAAGGAAGTCCCATGATGAAATCCATAGAGATGTTGTCCCATTTCCCCTCTGGGATCTCCAAATTCTTTAATAATCCAGGATGCTTCTGATATTCGATCTTGACTTTCTGACAAGTCAAACAACGAGTGACAAACTCAGTCACATCTTTCTTCATTCCTCACCACCACCAATTCCGCTTGAGATCACGATATATCTTGGTTTCTCTAGGATGGATAGTGTATTTGCTTCGATGAGCTTCATCTAGTATGAGCTGTCTTATTTCTCCACCATCAGATAAGCACACTCTTCCCTTATACCTTAATATCCCATCTTCACCAATCTCAAATTTTGATTCTTTTCCTTCTTCAATATCTTCCATCACACTTAATAGATACTCATCCTCAAGCTAGGCGAATTTAATTTCTTTCCAAGTTGTGCTTTCAATAGTTAATGCTTCCGTGGTAGCAACCAGACTCGACATTACATCAATAGATGTACTCGGTACATCCTCAAGCAATTTATGTGGTACATCCTCAAGCAATTTATGTTCTCTGATCATCATCTGAGCTACATGGATTGTCTTTCTGCTTAAAGCATCTAATACAACGTTTGCCTTTCCTGGATGATACTTCAATTCATAGTCGTAGTCCTTGAGAAACTCCATGCACCTCCTCTGCCGCATGTTGAGCTCCTTTTGGTCAAACAAGTACTTCAAATTTTTATGGTCACTAAAGACCTCGAATTTTGAACCATAGAGATGGTGCCTCCAAATCTTCAAAGCAAACACTACTGCTGCCAATTCTAAGTCGTGAGTAGGATAGTTCCCTTCATGTGGCCTCAACTGTCGAGAAACATAAGCTACTACCCTACCATTTTGCATTAATACACACCCAAGACCTTTCTTAGAAGCATTAGCGTACAAAGTAAAGGTTTGAGTAGGATCTGGAATTATAAGTACCGGTGCCGTTGTCAACATGGTCTTCAAATTTTGAAAAGCTGCTTCGCACTTCTCGTCCCACACATATGGTTGACCTTTTCTAGTTAGCTTTGTTAAGGGCATAGCTGTAACGCCTCATTTTCAATACCAAAATCTTGGCCAAAATATTAGTAACACCTCCAAATATAGGATATTCAACACTCAAAAACATATTTACAATATGGCCAAAGGTAAAAATCCATTTATACAGAGCCAAAATAAAATAAATAAGAGTTATTTTAAAATGCGGAAGTCTTTTAGGTTCATGGCAAATAAAATAACACAACATAAACTAAAGGAGTACAGAAGAGCCTACAAAGCTCACTCCATGGGTGCATTCCCTTGATCTCTACTAAGTTATTCACCTGAAAAATGATAATATGGGGTGAGATTACACATCTCAGTAACTACTAAATATTTCTACCGTACACGAGCAAATAATATATGACAAAAAGATATGGGCTGATTTCAAATATATATATAGATTCCATAATTTATCATACAAAATAATTTATACTAATAGTCATCAATATAGAAGGTATTAAAACATATATATCTCAAAAGTTCTCATCTCATGTCTTTACAGAATATTCATCATCATATCAAATTCTTGAACTGTTCAGAAATGCACTATGCAGTATGCAGCCTCCCTTATATCACCACCTCCCTTATACCGCAGACTGGAGCCATAGGCTAACACATAGTCCAATAGAAACTTATTCATTTGACTGAATTGTTCCAAGCTCACCAAAACTTAAGATACACCCGGCCAAAGGTATATAGCTTAAATCTGGACTATGGCTCCCCTCCTTTAAAATAACTAAGGAGGTGTCACATGTCCCACAACTCCAATGAAATCCCGGCCAGAGGAAAACATGGAAGATGGGGCCCTGAAACAAGTACCATCCACTGTGCACCGAGTGGTGGAATAAATCATTCTTATCATTCAAATCCCTCCTTACTCCACCCATCATAATACAACCGCCATGATGAATATGTTCACTCAAAATAATGCATTATTATACCATAAAGTTTTATACATCAATATGTGTATTTATGAATAGTAAATACTATGCGTATCTGTGAATAGTAAAATACTATGTGTATATGTGAATAGTAAAATACGGTATATATACATGAATAGTACATACGGTATGTATACGTGAATAGTATTATGAATAGTAAATACAGTATACGTGAATAGTAAATGTGAATAGTAAAATGAATAGTAAATACGGTATACGTGAATAGTAAAATGAATAGTAAATACGGTATACGTGAATAGTAAAAATGAATAGTAAATACGGTATACGTGAATAGTAACGTACGTATAAATAGTACCTCTGCAGATTTGGAAATCAAAGTTCCCACACCAGATCTTAAAACCATAAATATTTTCTAAATATTCTTGCCAAAATAGTAAACAAACAAATTTATAATCATACATAATTCACAAGTATAAGGAAGAATATTCAGAGTTACCTGTTACTTGCTAATACCCGAATCACCAACCAGCTATTATAACTCTTAAGCAAATATCTCTCTACTCTCTCTCTCTCTCTCTACCTCTCTCTATGGCTCTTAGAAGTTGTGAAGAATGAAATGAAATGGAAGGTCTATTTATAGTTGGAAAATGGGTCTTTAAGTGTAATTTTCGTCTCTGGGTCGTTTTACGTAATTTTCCCAAAAATTTAAAAAGAAATGCCCCGTGACTACTCAGCCGCCCCGTGATGATTCTTTTAAAAATTTTTAATAATATTTTAATATTTTAAATAATATAATATTATAAATCAAATAGTAAATTACTATTACGTGGGTCCCGCGTGAAATATTTTCAAAACTCACGAGAGTTTCTGTCGGGAGGAAGAATTATTTTGGTCGTGGGTCCCGCATGAATAGTAAATACGTATTTAGGAATAGTAAATACCGTATTTTTAAATAGTAAATACGTATTTGTGAATAGTGAACACTATTCATATTTCACAAATTTCAAGTATTAAATACGTATTTGCGAATAACATATATATATATATATATATATATATATATATATATATATATATTTTAAAATACGTATTTGTATATAGTAAAAACGTATACGTGAATAGTAAATACTATTCACGGGGCCCACAAAATACTGATTTCAAATTTATTACTTTCCAAAAATAGAGCCTACTAGTCTTCCCAAAATAGGTTTATGTTCAAGATATTAGATTCAAAATTCAGGATGTTACATTTCTCCCCTCCTAAAAGAAAATTTTGTCCTCAAAATTTCGCTATAATAAGAATTCTAACCTATTTAAATAAATGAGGATAGGTTTGTCGCATGCTCTCCTCCGTTTCCCAAGTAGCATCTCCGGAAGCCATTCCTTTACACACAACCTTTACAAGCTAATAGCCTTGTTCCTCAATTGCTTATCCCCCGCATCAACAATCCGCTCCGACTCAGCTTTATATATCATATTATCCCTAAGTCCTATCTCTTCCCCAAACATGCTCACCAAGCACACAACACAATTTTCGTTCATCCTGTACCCAAAGTAATATTCAGACAGGATCCACTAGTTCCTTATTTGAGCGCTTGGTTACACTGGCCTCACAGGCCAGTTCATTCTTCCTTTCTGCTTATTTCATTGTATTACCACGACACTGGATATTCAGATCTTACAGCTTAAGAAGTTACCCTCAGGCCATAATAACCACAACATGATATAATCTGATTATTCTGCCAACCTTAAGATAAACTTTAGACATACAGGTCTAATGTTACCATGATAGGCAACAAACACAATACTAGGCACATAAGTCTTATAGCCTAGAGATACCACCATATGCAAACTAGCTCAACGGGTCTTACCGCTTCAAGCCTCTGCTCGTCTATCCTATACCCGTGCTTCCTCAATTCAAGTTTAAGAAAACACTTACTTACTAAATCTAGCTTTCACCAATGGCAAGTAATTCAAAAACAAGTACATTTGGCAAGATTCCGCAAACTAAGTATATCCACAACAGTTTCCAACCTCTTCTAGCTTGTACACCTTCCACCACAATCATAATGTAAAAGTCAATTCTTGTTCTGATTTCGCAAGGATTCATTCCATGAGACATCATAGTTTATAAATGTCGATTACAAACTGGTCTTAAATCCTGTTGTAAATATTGCGTAAAAATTTCCAAACACAGCAAGTGCATTGGTAAGTTCAAAATTCAAATACTCAGGGACCTAGCAACTATTTTAAATAGTCACCAACTCCGAATACATTCCAGGTTCCAACTTATTCTACTCAACTCATCCATGAAACACTCAATTCATTATTTCTAAAGAAAGATTCTATTATCAAGATCATTTCCTATGCTAGCTAAACAGTTGGCAATCTCTGAACACCTTATACATGTTGGTATCACATTTTGTTCCCTATTTCTCTCAAATCAATTAATACCATATTCTAATATCTCAATTTATTCAATCAATTCAGTCTCCTAAAGAATCAATACAACTGTTAAGTTGAACTGTTATATTACATTTATACTAGTAGCAACCCTTTAGATCCCCTACCAACTTTCAGATTCATCATCCTATTTCTAAAACCCCGATTATTCATACTAGATTCATCATACTCCATAGCTTATATCATTTAAGAACTATCCTCAAACTTTGCCCAAAAATGATAATTGTCAAATTACAAATCAACTCTTAGAACTTCAATATCAGCAAGACAGAGATATCATGTGTCCTCAATAATATCCATAGAACATTCATGTTTCACAATTCCTAGACTAAGATTTAAAACATTCAAATATTATTCTCACAACCTCAGCATTGTTCACATGATTCGAATTCAATCCTTAGTATCTCAAAGACATATACTAAATATCATCTGTTCCTCTCATAGTTATCTATTAATCACACCCAAATAACATACTAATATTATAACATAAATCACCGGATTTCATACTTTCTTAATTAGACATACTATCTTAACTCAGATTGAATTCAAGTCTATTCTCAAATATTCCCAGACATCAATAGTCAAGTTTACAATTTGATTCTTATAACCTCAACATCAACTGATAATTCGTGTTGCCCCAGAAATACCCATTATACATACTAAGATCATGATTCACAATTCCTAATCTAATTCTTGGATTATATGAAGACTATCTACAACCTCAGCAGTATTCACAAGGTTCTAATTCTACCTCAACCTGCAATATCACAAAGGCTCATTTCGTTCTTAAGTTCTATTTCAGCTTAGATTAAATTAAAGCCTATCCTCAATATTTACTATATTCATTCTAACATCTTTCTGGCATTCCTAAGGATCACCATTTCATACCTTTCCATCGATCTTCCAACATGTTTATCCAAAAACCTTAGTCTTTGAATTATCTGTGACAAATTCATAGAGTTCTTCGGATACTCAGAGAGTGAAGAATGCTCTCGGGTTAATTGGCACAACTCATCATCATTTCAAATCTTCGGATTCTCTCCGGTTCATCTAATATTATTAGGAAGTCACCCTTCCCAAGATTACTATCACCTTAGCACGCTTACGCTTAAAATCCTATTTTTAAATGTCAATTCCGACATCTTGAGTCAGCTGCACATCCAAGACAGATTTCTTAGATAAATGCGCGTATAAACGTCCAAACTTAATTTCTTGAAAACACAGCTAGCAATAAATGCCATAGCGATTTCTGTCTGCAAAGGTCTAGGAAACTGCGACCCCTAACGGTGGCTAGGGTGCACTAGGGTGCGGTGCCATAAAATTTTCCGCATAACAACAAAATCTACATGATTCTGAGCTAACGACAGATGAGAATCCGATGCTGCTTAACAAAATATAGACGTTGCTAGCCCAGCTATAAATAGAGTAAAGAAAGAGTAAATGTTTCACGTTCTCTCAAACTTCACAAAACCTCCACATATTCATTTCCTCTCCGATCGTAACCTTCACTATAACCTTCCACATTATCCTTAAACATGGCCGGTTCAAGTAACTCTATTCCAGTCTCCGATTCATTCAACCCTTTCTTTCTTGAAGCCTTACTTCATGACTATCAGACTAACATGTTGTCTGATTTGTCAAACAATGCATCATACCCTTATTCTTCTTTACTTCCCCAAAATCCCGTAAGTATGAACGTTCATTCATCTGCCTCAACGATTAACATTCCTACTCCTCCTCCAAGGATACAAGATTCTATTTTTACCACTACTAACAGAAAGGAATCTGAAGCAGGTCCATCAAGGCGACCTGTCCAAAGGTGTCGTAATGTGGCAGAACTTATGGAGTCTACGGTACCTTCTCAACCAAGGAATCCTGCTTCTACCTTGACTGAGACTACTAATCCATTTTCATGTGGTTGCTGCCATGTTCTACGAGAGATTATTCATACCAATGGACTTCAATACCATAAACTTGAAGTTCATGGGAGGATTGGTATGATATGCCACGTTGTCTTTCACCAGGACGTACAAGGAGGTTCTTCCAGTCCTCAAGTATTTGACTTTGGTAAGAAAAATTTAGAAGATGTCAAACATTTTCTAGAAAATTATTGTTTGAATCAAAATTCTTTAGGGTATGTCCTGGTGTCAGATCCCCTATCAGCCTACTATGAGGCCCTCTGTGTTGGTTTGGAATGGACTAAAAATCAAAATGAACTCCCTAATAGTTCATTTCCAACCAATACAGAAAATATATCCAATAAAGGAAAAGAGCTCATGGTTGTAAATAATAATCCTTCAGTCCCCATACCTAGTAATCCATACCGATCAAGAGCTGAACAAAATATTAGAGCTGCATCAATGTCAATAGATGATCTTAGAGACTTCTTCCATTTACCTCAACAAGAAGCGGCTCAACAAGTTCGTCTATGCAAAAATGTTCTAATGAAAATATGCCATAGGGGAGGAATAAAGCATTGGCCTTATGTAAAAATTCGAAGCACTATGAAGCAAATAGCTAGATTGAGAAGAACAATGTCTCCTGATGGTCCTCTCTCAAGAGCAGCCGCTCAGGAAGAAATTAATAGACTTAAACTTGAGATAGTCGAAGCTTGCGGTGGGATTGTACCAACTGTTGTTCTTGATGCTTGAATTAATATAGTCTACTCTTCTTAGCCTTCTTGCTAATGTTTGTAATCTCTATTCTAGGATTCATAAGGATTTTCGAGTTTTCCTGCCAAACTCAACTTTATCTTATTAAATTCAAACTTAAGCCAGTTATTTTGTATAGTCAAGACTATGCCCGTATTCTGTTATGGTATTGTCATCTGTTACTCATATAAATTAGCTAGGTAAGTGAAAATCTAGCGAACATCTCTTCATACTTTTTTTTTACAACGGCAACTACTTGAATAACCATCAAATAGGGGCTTAGTCTTTCAATCACTTTCCTAGACACCAATAAAAATATTCATCCCCTAGAAAGTAATTTTGGGCCTACAGAATCCAATATTCAATAAATTTTCTACTTACCATCTTCCGCTATGCGGCTCTGAAATTTAATCTCAATCACATCCTCAAATCATAAATCCTCATTATCAATCACTTGAATATTTTGATTAACCCATTCTTCTCCTATCATGAATGTCACAAGAAAATTGGTAAAAAGAATCCAAAGCTATAAAGGAAAATGCACATGTTATGATATTTAATTTGCCATGACCTCAAAATTTTTATTTAGAAAACTGATAGGAAATTTACAGATTGGCCAGAACCTTTGCTCTGATACCAAAAATGTAACGCCTCATTTTCAATACCAAAATCTTGGCCAAAATATTAGTAACACCTCCAAATATAGGATATTCAACACTCAAAAACATATTTACAATATGGCCAAAGGTAAAAATCCATTTATACAGAGCCAAAATAAAATAAATAAGAGTTATTTTAAAATGCGGAAGTCTTTTAGGTTCATGGCAAATAAAATAACACAACATAAACTAAAGGAGTACAGAAGAGCCTACAAAGCTCACTCCATGGGTGCATTCCCTTGATCTCTACTAAGTTATTCACCTGAAAAATGATAATATGGGGTGAGATTACACATCTCAGTAACTACTAAATATTTCTACCGTACACGAGCAAATAATATATGACAAAAAGATATGGGCTGATTTCAAATATATATATAGATTCCATAATTTATCATACAAAATAATTTATACTAATAGTCATCAATATAGAAGGTATTAAAACATATATATCTCAAAAGTTCTCATCTCATGTCTTTACAGAATATTCATCATCATATCAAATTCTTGAACTGTTCAGAAATGCACTATGCAGTATGCAGCCTCCCTTATATCACCACCTCCCTTATACCGCAGACTGGAGCCATAGGCTAACACATAGTCCAATAGAAACTTATTCATTTGACTGAATTGTTCCAAGCTCACCAAAACTTAAGATACACCCGGCCAAAGGTATATAGCTTAAATCTGGACTATGGCTCCCCTCCTTTAAAATAACTAAGGAGGTGTCACATGTCCCACAACTCCAATGAAATCCCGGCCAGAGGAAAACATGGAAGATGGGGCCCTGAAACAAGTACCATCCACTGTGCACCGAGTGGTGGAATAAATCATTCTTATCATTCAAATCCCTCCTTACTCCACCCATCATAATACAACCGCCATGATGAATATGTTCACTCAAAATAATGCATTATTATACCATAAAGTTTTATACATCAATATGTGTATTTATGAATAGTAAATACTATGCGTATCTGTGAATAGTAAAATACTATGTGTATATGTGAATAGTAAAATACGGTATATATACATGAATAGTACATACGGTATGTATACGTGAATAGTATTATGAATAGTAAATACAGTATACGTGAATAGTAAATGTGAATAGTAAAATGAATAGTAAATACGGTATACGTGAATAGTAAAATGAATAGTAAATACGGTATACGTGAATAGTAAAAATGAATAGTAAATACGGTATACGTGAATAGTAACGTACGTATAAATAGTACCTCTGCAGATTTGGAAATCAAAGTTCCCACACCAGATCTTAAAACCATAAATATTTTCTAAATATTCTTGCCAAAATAGTAAACAAACAAATTTATAATCATACATAATTCACAAGTATAAGGAAGAATATTCAGAGTTACCTGTTACTTGCTAATACCCGAATCACCAACCAGCTATTATAACTCTTAAGCAAATATCTCTCTACTCTCTCTCTCTCTCTCTACCTCTCTCTATGGCTCTTAGAAGTTGTGAAGAATGAAATGAAATGGAAGGTCTATTTATAGTTGGAAAATGGGTCTTTAAGTGTAATTTTCGTCTCTGGGTCGTTTTACGTAATTTTCCCAAAAATTTAAAAAGAAATGCCCCGTGACTACTCAGCCGCCCCGTGATGATTCTTTTAAAAATTTTTAATAATATTTTAATATTTTAAATAATATAATATTATAAATCAAATAGTAAATTACTATTACGTGGGTCCCGCGTGAAATATTTTCAAAACTCACGAGAGTTTCTGTCGGGAGGAAGAATTATTTTGGTCGTGGGTCCCGCATGAATAGTAAATACGTATTTAGGAATAGTAAATACCGTATTTTTAAATAGTAAATACGTATTTGTGAATAGTGAACACTATTCATATTTCACAAATTTCAAGTATTAAATACGTATTTGCGAATAACATATATATATATATATATATATATATATATATATATATATATTTTAAAATACGTATTTGTATATAGTAAAAACGTATACGTGAATAGTAAATACTATTCACGGGGCCCACAAAATACTGATTTCAAATTTATTACTTTCCAAAAATAGAGCCTACTAGTCTTCCCAAAATAGGTTTATGTTCAAGATATTAGATTCAAAATTCAGGATGTTACAATAGCTATTTCTGAAAAGCCCTTAATGAATCTCCTATAATAGCCAGCCAATCCTAGAATACTCCTGATCTTAGTTATAGACTTTGGTAGGGTCCACCGCAACACCTTCAGCTGATACGACATGGCTTAGGAATTTTACTTCCTTTAACCAAAATTCGCATTTAGACAGTTTCGCATAGAGCTTGTGTTCTTTCAACACTTGTAACACGATTCTAAGATGCTCTTTATGCTCTTTTTCATCCTTAGAGTAGATAAGGATGTCGTCAATGAAGACCACTACAAATTTATCTAGATATAGTCTGAAAATTCTATTCATGTAATCCATGAATACAGCTGGAGCGTTTGTTAGCCCAAATGGCATATCAAGAGAAATTCATAATGGCCATATCTAATTCTGAATGCAATTTTTAGGATATCTTCATGTAACACCCCCAAATTTTCTAACAATTATAATAACATAAAATTGCTATAATTTTTTTATGAATAAATACTGAAATTCAAAATAACCAAAACTTGGGAAGTGTTACCGCCGCACTTATACTGAGAGAAGTGCAAGGCTACTTTATTACATTAATTTTGTAATATCCCTGATTATTATTAATATTGATGATATTATTATTAGTAGTAATTACCCATTTATTTTAGATAGCCTTGGTGGGCCAAATATTCCTAGTCTTAATTGCCGTAGGAATTTTCTGCTTATACTCTAAGAAAGAGATTTAGGTAATAAGTCCTCTACTTGTTAACTAAGTCACATTAATTTACACCATTTTAGGTAATAAGTCCTCTACTTGTTTACTAAGTCACATTAATTTACACCATTTTAGGTAATAAGTCCTCTACTTGTTAACTAAGTCACATTAATTTACACCATTTTAGGTAATACGTCCTCTACTTGTCAACTAAGTCACATTAATTTACACCATGATTGATTGACCGAACGTAATGTGAACCATGATTGGTTGATTTTTTCTATTTTAATATGCCCTATTGATGATATTAAATTCACATCATGGCTGATTGGTTTTTAATTTAATATACCTTATTAATGATATTAAATTTGTATCATTGTTGATTGATCTTTTTTTATGTACCCCATTAATGAGTTGGCAATGGTAAAAGAGCCGAAGCTAAACCCTAAAATTTTGTTATAAATATGAGCCTAGCCTAACCCTGAATACTCCCTTTCTCTTCTCATATTCTCTTCTACTACTTTCGCTATTCTTTCGCTATTCTTCTAATTCCTCTATTCTTTCTCTATTCTTCTAAAAGCTAGCAAAACGGAGACCAGGTAATCCTAATCTCATGAGTCTTAGTGTAATTTTATATTTCGATAGGTAATCCTAATTCCCAGAACAACCTTGAATCTCGTGTTTCTTCTTCTTCTTCTTCTTCTCTACATCCTATTTTACTAATCATAATTCCATAAGTCTCAGCGTAATTTTATGCTTTTTCTTCTTCTTCTTCTTCTCTACATCATATTTTACTAATCCTAATCTCCATGAATCTTAGGTTATTTTTATACTTTTATATAAATTTTGATAGAATTGTTATATATAAAATATATTATATGTAATCCTAATCCTTAGAACAATTCTCTTTTTAAATGATTTTACCTTGGGTTTTCATAATTAACAAATAGTAGTATATATACTCGGTTTGGTTTTCGTAAATTTGAGAAATCTATTTGGTGTGATTGAAATTTATAAATGTTTTCATATGTATACATATATTATTGAGAAATCTATTTATTATGTGACTATATATAAAATACTTTAAATCGTGGGAGGATAGCTTTGGGATGGTACCCCCAAAGTGATGAACACAATTCTTAGGCTTTATGCCTCGATATATTATTTGATGTGAACTTGATTATATCCGTTCTCCCCAAGGTGGTGTCTGGCAGGTTTCCGGGACATTAGTAGCAACTTTGGGGAGAGGTGTGCACATTAGGACGAATTGATTTATTGTGATATGGCCAAACTGATTATTTGTGACTGGCAGGTTTCCGGGTCACAGGGTAAACTGGCAGGTTTCCGGGTTTACCGTGGTTCTCTTCCCACTAAACTAATTGGATTGGCAGGTTTCCGGGTCCAAATGAAATTAAATTAAAATAATGATGAATATCTTTCGATGAGAACATATAGATATGATAGTATTAAAATTGATGCCTTGAATTATATATATGATGTTTTTCTGTCATCCTGTGAATATTGATATGGATATTTATAGGTATTATGATGATGAATATTATTATTATTATTATTATTATTATTGGTGTTGTTGTTGTTGTTGTTGTTGTTTTATATTACCCTTGTTTATTAGGATTACCAGCTTTTGCTGATGTTTGTGTTCTGGGCTGCGACGATCCTTCGGGGGAGCAGAATTTCAGAGAAACAGGTTTCAAAGTTGGGGCTGTTGGGACTAGCAGTGAGAAGTGAGAAGGAACGTTCAGATTTCTAGCTAGTTTATTTGAATTTATGCTTTGAAATAAAAAAAAAAAACATTTTTGTTTAAGTTTTGATTTTCGTATTGTAATAAAGTAGCCTTGCACATGTACCAGTACAAGTGCGGCGGTAACACTTCCCAGATTTGGTTATTTTGAATTCCAGAATTTATTCACAAGTTATAGCAAATTTTATGTCATTATATGTGTTAGAAATTTGGGGGTGTTACAAATTTAAATCCAAACTTAAATAAAAATGTCTTATTCAAAGCGTACAATAAAATAAAAGAAACTAGCTAGAATTGCTCATTGTTCTTCCTCACTTCTCACTGCTAGCCCCAACAGCCCAACTTTGAAACCTGTTTCACTGAAAATTTGCTCCCCCGAAGGATCATCACAGCCCAGAACACAAACATCAGCAAAAGCTGGTAATCCTAATAAACATAGAAAATAATAATAATAATAATAATAAAATATTCACATGATGATAAGAAAGAAAAGTACCATATACATATATATAATTTAAAATATCAATTTCAATACTCATCATATCTATATATTCTAATCGAATCAAATATCATTCATTATTTTTATTAATTTCATTTGGACCCGGAAACCTGTCAGTTTACCCTGTGACCCGGAAACCTGCCAGTCACAAATCATCAAATTGGCCATATCACAATAACATTTCGTCCTAATGTGCACACCTTTTCCCAAAGCTGCTACTAGTGTCCCGAAAACCTGCCAGACACCACTTTAAGAAGAACGGATATAATCAAGTTCACATCAAATAATATATCGAGGCATAAAGCCTAAGAGTTGTGTTCATCATTTTAGGGGTACCATCCCAAAGCTATCCTCCCACGATTTAAAGTATTTTAAATACATTCACATAATAAATGAATTTCTCAATAAATATATATATATATATACTCACACATAGTTCCATAATATTCAAAAAGAAGAATCTTAATTTATACTTATCTAAGTTAATAACTTGGGTTTGTGATAATATAAGAAAATACGTATGCTTGTGACAAAGAGGATATGACACAAAAATTCTGTGAATATACACACACACACACACACACACATACATATATATGAAAGTATTTATAAGTTTCAATCACAAAAACTGAAGCGACCAAAACAACCATATACAGATATATGTATGCAATGGTAAATGGTTTTTTTTTTTACAAAAATTTTCATCACGCAATCAAGAAGGGAAAATTTGTGTGATTTGTAGAAAACAATTTTCTCACAAAGAAAGACAAATGCAAAATCAATGGTACCGAATGGGAATCACAAGGAGCAACGAGATGACAGTTTAGACTAGAGAAACGACATATAATAATTGATTCCTATTGACCTAGGGATTATGATTACATATAATATATTTCATATATAACAACTCTATCAAAACTTATATAAAACTAATCTAAGACTCATGGGAATTAGGATTAGCAAAATAGGATGTAGAGAAAAAGAATAAGTTTAGGATTAGAAAAATAAGATGTAGAGAAAAAGAATAAGTTTAGGATTAGCAAAATAAGATGTAGGGAAAAAGAAGAAGCACGAGATGCAAGGTTGTTCTGGGGATTAGGATTACATATAATATATTTTATATATAACAAACCATTAGCAAAAAAGGATGTAGAGAAAAAGAATAAGCACGAGACGCAAGGTTGTTCTGGGGATTAGGATTACCTGGTTTCCGTTTTTGCTAACCTCTTAGAAAAATAATTGACTAAGAGTAAGAATAGAAGAAGTAGTAGAAGAGAATAGTAGAAGAGAAGATGAATATTCAGGGTTAGGCTAGACCTCTATTTATAACTTAGAATTAGGGTTTAGTTTTGGCTCTTTTACTCTTGTCAACTCATTAATAGGGTATATTAAATTAAATCAATCAATCATGATGTGAATTTAATGTAATGTGGTATATTAAATCAATCAATCATCATGTGAATTTAATGTAATGTGGTATATTAAATTCAATCAATCAATCATGATGTGAATTTAATATGACAGGGTATATTAAATTCAATCAATCAATCATGATGTGAATTTAATATGATTTGGCTGAAAAGTAATGGAATTATTACCTAAAACCTATTTCTTAGTACACAAGCTGAAAATTTCTAAAGCAATTAAGACTATGAGTATTTGGCCTATCAAGGTTATATAAAATAAAATAAAATGGGTTATTTCTATTAATGAAAATTCTGGGGTATTACATTCTACCCTCCTTAAAACAAGTTTCGTCCTCAAAACTTAATTGCATACCTTCTTCGAATAAATATGGATATTTACTAAAATGAAATTCACAAGTCAATAATAATTACATAACAAATCACAAAAATAATTTTAAATATACAATTATCAGAATTTCAAAGAAATAAATCATTTAATAATAATCAGGGGTATTACACTTTACCCTCCTTAAAATAAGTTTTGTCCTCAAATTTTCTTTTTCGATTTTTGTTTTTTTTTCATCAATTCTAACCATCACTCACCTCACATATTATATATCAAAAATCAATCATCAGATAATGCAATATAAATTCAAACGATAAATCAATATAAATCCAAATGACAAACCAACATCTTGTATTTGAAAATAAGAATTCCATCATCCTTCATCATTCAAAATAATTCACAAAATAAATTCTAATTTTCTCAATATCTCCTTCTAAATAAAATTCACAAGTCAATAATAATAATCATATAACGAGTCACAAAAAAATTTCCAACAAACAATTATTAGAATTTCAAAGAAATAAATCATTTTTAAAAGACAAGGAAATAGCCCTTCACTACCCATCTCTCACGTTTATTTTTTCTACTTATTTATTTATTTTATTATAATTATTATTTATTATCCTTTTTTTTTACTCTGGGATCATTGATCCCCGAGTTAGTATCCAAAGCGAAGCTAAGGAGAACCTTAGGCTCTGATACCATTTTGTAACACCCCCAAATTTTCTAACAATTATAATAACATAAAATTGCTATAATTTTTTTATGAATAAATACTGAAATTCAAAATAACCAAAACTTGGGAAGTGTTACCGCCGCACTTATACTGAGAGAAGTGCAAGGCTACTTTATTACATTAATTTAAATCCAAACTTAAATAAAAATGTCTTATTCAAAGCGTAAAATAAAATAAAAGAAACTAGCTAGAATTGCTCATTGTTCTTACTCACTTCTCACTGCTAGCCCCAATAGCCCAACTTTGAAACCTGTTTCACTGAAAATCTGCTCCCCCGAAGGATCATCACAGCCCAGAACACAAACATCAGCAAAAGCTGGTAATCCTAATAAACATAGAAAATAATAATAATAATAATAAAATATTCACATGATGATAAGAAAGAAAAATACCATATACATATATATAATTTAAAATATCAATTTCAATACTCATCATATTTATATATTCTCATCGAATCAAATATCATTCATTATTTTTATTAATTTCATTTGGACTCGGAAACCTGCCAGTCCATTTAGTTTAGTGGGAAGAGAACCATGGTAAACCTGGAAACCTGCCAGTCTACCCTGTGACCCGGAAACCTGCCAGTTAGAAATCATCAAATTGGCCATATCACAATAACATTTCGTCCTAATGTGCACACCCCTTCCCAAAGCTGCTACTAGTGTCCCGGAAACCTGCCAGACACCATTTTGGGAAGAACGGATATAATCAAGTTCACATCAAATAATATATTGAGGCATAAAGCCTAAGAGTTGTGTTCATCACTTTAGGGGTACCATCCCAAAGCTATCCTCCCACGATTTAAAGTATTTTAAATACACTCACATAATAAATGGATTTCTCAATAAATAAATAAACACACACACACACACACACACACACAGTTCCATAATATTCAAAAAGAAGAATCTTAATTTATACTTATCTAAGTTAATAACTTGGGTTTGTGATAATATAAGAAAATACGTATGCTTGTGACAAAGAGGATATGCCACAAAAATTCTGTGAATATATATATATATATATACATACATACATATATATGAAAGTATTTATAAGTTTCAATCACAAAAACTGAAGTGACCAAAACAACCATATACAGATATATGTATGCAATGGTAAATGGTTTTTTTTTTTTTTACAAAAATTTTCATCACGCAATCAAGAAGGGAAAATTTGTGTGATTTGTAGAAAACAATTTTCTCACAAAGAAAGACAAATGCAAAATCAATGGTACCGAATGGGAATCACAAGGAGCAACGAGATGACAGTTTAGACTAGAGAAACAACATATAATAATTGATTCCTATTGACCTAGGGATTATGATTACATATAATATATTTCATATATAACAACTCTATCAAAACTTATATAAAACTAATCTAAGACTCATGGGAATTAGGATTAGCAAAATAGGATGTAGAGAAAAAGAATAAGTTTAGGATTAGAAAAATAAGATGTAGAGAAAAAGAATAAGTTTAGGATTAGCAAAATAAGATGTAGGGAAAAAGAAGAAGCACGAGATGCAAGGTTGTTCTGGGGATTAGGATTACATATAATATATTTTATATATAACAAACCATTAGCAAAAAAGGATGTAGAGAAAAAGAATAAGCACTAGACGCAAGGTTGTTCTGGGGATTAGGATTACCTGGTTTCCGTTTTTGCTAACCTCTTAGAAAAATAATTGACTAAGAGTAAGAATAGAAGAAGTAGTAGAAGAGAATAGTAGAAGAGAAGATGAATATTCAGGGTTAGGTTAGACCTCTATTTATAACTTAGAATTAGGGTTTAGTTTTGGCTCTTTTACTCTTGTCAACTCATTAATAGGGTATATTAAATTAACTCAATCAATCATGATGTGAATTTAATGTAATATGGTATATTAAATTCAATCAATCAATCATGATGTGAATTTAATATGATTTGGCTGAAAAGTAATGGAATTATTACCTAAAACCTATTTCTTAGTACACAAGCTGAAAATTTCTAAGACAATTAAGACTATGAGTATTTGGCCTACCAAGGTTATATAAAATAAAATAAAATGGGTTATTTCTATTAATGAAAATTCTGGGGTATTACACTTCAGCTTTGACCCTTAACTGGTGGTAACCTGATCTGAGGTCGATCTTGGAGAATATGGATGCTCACCAATCAAGTAGATCGTCGATCCTGGGTAAAAGATATTTGTTCTTTATAATCGCTTTATTCAACTGGTGATAGTCAATGCATAGTCTTAGGCTCCCATCTTTCTTCTTCGCAAAGAGTACAGGCGATCCCCAAGGAGATACACTGGGCCTGATGAAACCTTTTTCTATCAACTCTTCGATCTGCTAGTTCCGATGGAGACTTTCGGTAAGGAGCTTTAGAGATAGGTCCCGTTCCAGGTGCGAGATCAATAGAAAATTCTACTTCTCTCTTTGGGGGTAAACCTGTCATTTCTTTTGGAAATACTTCCAGAAATTCGTTCACCACTTCAATGTCTTCTATCCCTTCCTCCACTTCTGCTTGAATGGAGAAAAACACCATATACGCAAGACAACCCTTACGAATAAGATTTCTAGCTTGTACTGTAGACAACGATTGTGGTCTACTATGACTCATAGAGTCATCCGCAAGAGAGATAGTCTTTCTCTTGCAGTCAAGGATGACGTTATTTGCTGACAACCAATCCATTCCTATTATTACGTCAATACCTTTCATAGGTAAACAAACAAGATCTATATTTGAGGTCCTACTATCAAGCTCAATTATACAATTTAAGTAAGCCCTTTTCACCGAAGCTCCCATCGGTGTAGAAATAATCATATTAAAAGGCAATTCACATGCTCTTAAATTCAATCGAGGCACACAAGCATATGATATAAAAGAGTGTGTAGCACCTGAATCAAATAAAGCTTCAACTTCAAGGCCTTGGAGTTTGAGGATACCTTTAATCAGATTTGGTGAAGCACTTGCCTCCCGGTGTGATAGTGCAAACACTTTCCCTGGAACTGCAGTTCTAGCATCATTAGCTCCTCGAGACTCTTCCTCACAGAATCTGGAGATGTGTCCTAGCTTTCCACAATTGAAACATGTCACATAAAGGTCCTTGGTGTACTTTTCCACACTTGGCACATTTCTGATTGTTAGCGGTGCTTGCAACAACAGCTGTGGATCCCCTATATGAGTTCTGTCCTCTACTAAAGTGACTCCTCTGAGGTTCACTGAAATGACTCCTCTGAGGTCTACTGAAATGACTTCTTTGAGGTCCATTGAAATGACCCCTTGATGGTCCACTAGAATGATTTCTTGATGGCTGACTAAATCGCATATTCACACCACTGAAGTTATGACTATGCTTCTTTGTGATTCCCCCCGTAGGTCTCATGGGAGGTGTAGATCTGGCTTGGAATCCCTTCATCTTCTCAGCTTCTTCTTCTTGCTTGCTTCTGGCTATCGTGTGCAATTTGTCACATATCTCTTCAAAATCCTTAGCCTCATTAATGAATGGTGACAAATCCATTTTTAAATCTAACCTAACTTTCTCCGCTAATTGAGCACACATCCATTTAGAGTTGTTTTGCGAGTACTTGCAAAATTTAGACAACTCTAAAAAGCGAGTAATAAATTCATCTTCGTGTAATTCATCTTGTTTGAATGTGAGGAATTCAGTCTCTTTCTCTATTCTGATTGAAGGGGGAAAATAATAATTCTCGAACTTGTCTTTGAACTCCTCCTAAGTCATCTCAGTATCATCACTAATTTTGGTGCTCTCCCACCATTCTTGAGCTGCTTTTTGCATCAGTTGCTTAGCAACTAGCACCTTTTGTTGTGAGCTAATCTCAATAACCTTGAAAATCTTTTCTAGACGCTTCAACCATTCTAGTGCTTCGATGGGATCTAACTTCCCCTCGAACATTAGAGGATTGAACTTCCGAAATTTTTCCCAAACTTCAGTAATAGGTGGAGGGTGATACTGAGAATGGGAACTGCTACTACCTCTTGATTCTGTGCAAGTATGACTACCACCCCTAGATTGATGATCAGTAGGAGTGCCTTCCCTAATTGGTTCCTTTTCCTTCCCTTGATTACTACCTTGGCCTCTTTTCTTTGCTAATTCGTCCTTGTGCCTATTCACTTTTTCTCTTACATCCATGATTGCATCTCGTAACTCTGCTAAAAGGGCATTGTTATCCTTAGGAGGGGGACCATTTGGTAGAGGAGCAGGGGTCGAATTAGTCCTTCGAGTTCTCGGCATCTTCCCCTCCTATAATCCACACCATGAGGGTACTAGGTAAGAAACTAATCCAACAAATTCTAAATCTAAATAAAGGGAAGTGCACATGTTACGATATTTGTTTTGTCATGACCTCTAAAATATTTTAAGAAAACAAATACTTAGAAACTTCAAAAAAAGCCATAAAACGTATCGCTCTGACACCAAAAATGTAACACCTCAATTTTAGTACCCGAAAACTTGGTCAAAATATTTGTAATACCTCCAACAGGGTTTATCAATATCCAAATCATTAGATTATATTACCATTTCAAATAAAATTCATGATACATAATCAAAATAAATTTCAGAAAAATATTTCAGAGTTCAATACAAAGAGAAGTCTTAGGTTCATGACAAATAAAATAACAACATAAAATATAGGAGTACAAAAGAGCCTCCAAAGCTCACTCCATATGTGCCTTCCCTTACTCTCTACTAGGATATTCACCTGAAAAATGTTAATATGAGATGAAATTCCACGTCTCAATTACTACTGAAAATTTCCACTGTACGCAAGTAAATTACATATGACAAAAAGCAGGGGCTAATTTCAAATATATTTGTATATATATATCATAATTTCTCATACAAAATTTTTACAAAAGTAATCATCATTATGTCGAATTTTGAACTATACAAATATATAATGCAATATGCAGCCTCCCTTATATCACCGTCCTCCCTTGTACCGCTGACTAGAGCCATAGGCTAACACATAGTCCAATAGAAACTCATTCATTTGACTGGATGGTTCCAAGCTCACCAAAACTTAAGATACACCCAGCCAAAGGTATAGAGCTTAAATCTGGATTATGGCTCCCCTCCTTAAAAATAATAAGAGCAAATACCCTATTTGGTCCTTGGAAAAAAACACGGACCCATTTTTCGTCCCCAGGGACTAAAATGGGACATTTTTATGGACTAAAAAGGGGTTTTGGAAATTTTCAAGGGACCACAATGGGGTCCTTTTTTGGAAATTCATCTTTTTCAGGGACTAAAAAGGGGTTTCGTTGTTTGAGGGACTAAAATGAGGTCCGTGTTTTTTTTTTCAGGGACCAAATATGGTATTTACTCAAATAATAACTAAGGAAGTATCACATGTCCCATAACTCCAATTCAATCTCGGCTAGAAGAAAACATGGAAGATGGGACCCTGAAAAGTACCATCCACTGTATACCGAGTGGTGGCATAAAGAAATCTTATCATTTAAATTCCTCCTTTTCCAACCCATCACACACACAGCCACCATGATAATTATATCAATAAAATAAAGTATATTAAAACAAGCTTTCATTTATATAAAATATCATCACAAGGTAAACCAAACATCTCATAAAACCTTATCAGACCAATGCCATTTTTGAATTTTGAGGGATTAAATTGTCATTTTTTAAATTCAGGGGTAAAATCTTAATTTTTGTTGGGTACAAAACTGTAATTTTTCTCGGGCACAAAACTGTAATTTTTGTGGGCACAAAACTATAATTTTTGTGGGTACAAAACTGTAATAATCAACTTTTATTATAACAATATGATAATACATATACACATAATTCAGTCTATAAAAATAATATAATTTACAATTATACACAATTCACAAATATACGGAAGAATATTCAAAGTTACCTGTTACTTGCTAATTCCCAAATAATCACCAAAAAACTACTACAAGGCTCCTAAATAATTACCACCTTGCTCTTCTTTTCTCTCTTCTCTTTCTCTTACGCTCTCCTCTGTGACGATGAAAGTGTGTGTGTTGTTTGTGTTTTGGGGTGGGGGTATTTATAGGAAAATCCCTCACCCCTTTTTCAATGGGCGGTAATGGCACCTCGCGCAAATTGTGGCACCACTACCCTCATTGTCAAATAAGTTAGGCACCTCCTCCCTCAATTTTCAAAAAGGAGTGAGCCCCACATTTTTTTCTTCTTCCTTTTCTCTTTCTTTTTCTCTTTTTGACTCCTTCTTCCGTCACCTTTTTCTTCATTTCTATCACCTTTTCTCTTTCTTCATCTTTATTATATATATAATATATTACTATACAATATATTTATTATATTATTAAAATATGATATTTATAAAAGTTTAAATTCTAACCTTAGAAAATTTACTCATACTAAATACCTAATAAATCAATTATTATAAGTTAATCTATCATATGATATTATATTTCCAAATAAAAATTCAGGATGTTACAGAACTCGACGTGCAAAGCTTCAGAAGTTAACTTTATTTGTTGTATGGTGAAGGGAAAATGAATTTAGATCATATTACTCATCTGTAAATCACTATTCAAAGAGCTTAGTTAAGATAAGTATGATACAAAGGCATGACTCCTTTTGAAGATTTGTAGGGATTTTTATTTGTTCTTGTTACTATTTGATGCTTTCTTTTTATGAGCACATTTTTCTGGGGGGAAATTTCACTAAACCCCTACTATTGTAAGATTATTTCAATCAACCCCCAAAGAATTCTAAAATTCCCCTACACCCCAATAGCCTAAAATAAAATTGAGTTTTGTAGGTAAAAAGATACCCTTGCTCTTTTTTCAAAAAAGGAAAAGGAAAAAAGTTCACTCATCGAAACTCCAACTAGGAGGTCTCTGACAGCCGGTAAACGAAACTCCAACATCCGTTGGCCTGCCGGAGCTCTAGCTAGCAGAAATTAATTTATGTTGTTCATATACTTATTCCATTGGCTCATTAGGTTGCACATATTTGTCTATTCTACTTCTTTATGAGAAGTTGGACACTTGCAAATGGAACTTATTCATTAATTGGTTAACAAGAAAACATAGGATTATAAATAAATTTCATTTCCAAATTTATAATTCTTCATGAACAAATGGGCATTTTTAAAAAATGCCCCTTTGTCTGGAAACTATTTAAACATCTACCCCTGTTTAGGCGACTATTGCCCTCATTTAGTCAACTAAAACGCGAGGCACAATTTTTTTTAAAAAAATTCCCGTGATTTAGTTGACTAAATCCTGTGTTTTAGTCGATTAAATCGCGGGGACATTTTTTTTAAAAAAATCGCGGTGATTTAGTCGAATAAACCACAAGGCTTAGTCGACTAAATTGCGACAGAGGGGTTTTTTAAAAACCTCAATCAATTTATTGTTATTTAATATTATATATAATATATAATATAACATTCCACTTCAATCATTCACTTGTTGAAAAAAGAAAAGAAGATTTTGTTTAGAGCTGTCAAAACGGGCCACCCCAACCCGTTAGGCCCTAGCCCACGCGGGCTAGGGCCAAAAACACCCACATGTTGAACAGCCCACACGGGCCAAAACCCTCAGGGTTAGGGCCAGCCCTGCGGGCCAAAACCATGAAAAACTCCAAAACCAAAACAAACAAATCTACACATTAATTAGAAATCTACACATTAATTAGATGGATATGTGATCCGATTTCAACATGATTCAGTATAACAACATAACAAAATTCTCTACAAAGTCGATCGTCTTCATAAAAGGGTCAGACAGATGATCTTTATCAAAATCTCCACACCAGCCTTCACCTAACAACAATCAAGGAATGTATTTTAATAACAAAATAAATTACAATCATAAATTAAACGTTTTTATTGTAAAAAAATCGATGTGAAATTATTTTCATAGAATATAGTTACTCAAATTTTCATAATACCAACTTTTCATACCAATTCATTTCACATCCAATCCAATAGTCCAAAACTACCCTACTCAGTCTAATACAGTTTTACAATCTCACAAACTCAGAAATGCTAATTTTTTTAAAAGAACAAAAATGGTGGTCTTCATTCCCCGTACATCTCTTTGTCCTCTCTATAATTCTCGTACATATTTAATTATTTATATCAAGTCCTTCTATTTTGTACATATACACAACTCTCCAAAAATCATTCATGTTACTCTGCGTCACTAAATCACTAGATCTCAACACAGCGTAGAGTTATTTTCAAGTGATTCTTCGAGGATTTATGCCTGATTATGAAATCACAAAAAGGGGAATCTCCCCAAGAGAAAAGCGTCATCTTTCATCACCAAGAATTCATTATCGTCTAAAAATTAGGCATGCTAGATACCAAAATCCAAGTATAAGCAAAATACTAAATAGACGTAGACAGAAACCCACACACACACACAAAAGCAAGAAGACAAAAGGAAAGAAAGAAAGGCACCTGGGATTTCAACTTGGAGATGTATATAGTTGAAGCGGTGAAGAATCGGCGCTTGAAGATCGAGGTCAGTAGGGGATAGCAGGAGAGCGGAGTCCTGAGAGAAGATCGGTGGAAGTGTGGTGGAACTGGAGAGGGCGATCGATGCTGCGGCGGCAACTAAGCAGAGCTCAAGCAAGGCGGAGAGAGAGCGAGAATGACTGGAGGCTAGAAGTAGGCGATGTAGACGCGCAAGGGTTGGAAACTTGGACTACCGTCCCGTAGGAAAAAGTTTAAATGTCCAATGTTTAAGGGTGTGTTTGGTTGGGGGGACGGGGAGGGGAGGGGAGGGGAAATGGAAGGAAAATGTTAAAAGGAGAGAAAATTTTTGTGGGCCCCACCACAAACCCCTTTTCTCTCCCCTCCCCTCCCCTCCCCTCCCCTCCCCTCCCCCCCAACCAAACATACCCTAAAAGAATTCGGTGGCCCGTGGGTGGCCCTATGATAACCCCATAGGAGTGGGGGTTATTTTGGGCTAGGGCCAAAAATAACCCCATCATATGAGGGTTAAAATTATGGGGGCTAAACATAGGGCTTGATGGGCTGACCCATGAGGTCCAGCCCATTTTGACAGCTCTAATCTTGTTTGTTATACGATAGATATTTTAATGACTTTATAAAATACTTCTAACGTTTTCCTTAATTTCAAAGAGTTTCACGTTTTATTAATCATAACTTAATTTTGTTATGGACCTACGTTAGGCCTAATAGTGGGACACCCCAGCTAAGAATATAATACTTATCAGGATCTTTCTAATATAAAGGGAGATCCTAACTCACCTATGATCAAGGGAGATTTTGAGATAGGATATAGTAGTTGTGATACTCGAGCCAAGAATTTTGCGAGGCCCATGGAACTCCACCTAAAGTATACTCTATAAATACAGAGGTTAAACCCTTAAGGTACAAAAGTTCTAACTTTAGACTATTTACATACAATCATCACTATGCACACACCCCACTCCTTGGGCGCAAGTCTCGTCTGTGTACAGTGATTCCTAGTTCTTCTGGTTATCTCCCTCATAGATACCCAGACATGACAACCTGATCCAATATCAACCCACTAACCTACCTAACTAGACATCTGTATTCTATACCAGAATAAATTTTACTTTTATTTTCTCGTCAGGTTGTCACAGCTACAAATCTAGAGATGATGACTTCGCCCAACAAAAAAAAAGGATGATAACTCTTTGGTATCCTAGATAGAGTGGCAATTATTGTGTCTTTGAGCAATGCCCATCTTCGGTAGTAGGAGATGAATGTGCTGAAGCAAACTAGGACACTGATATATTGTTTTAGGTTACTTGTGTTATGAGTTAATTGTATTGATTTTTTTACACAATACAAATATTTAACTGAAATTATTATTCTTCCCATCAAATAAGTACTATTAGTTTGATTTCACTTATTTTAAGTAATTATGTGCTGAAATAAATATGTAAGAATATTTTTGTGTCCAAAAATGTAAAATATTACTACTTCTGGTCCTAATTATAAAAACACTTTTGTAGTACAAATTGCACTAGACAAGTGTTCCTATAATTACGACCAGAGGTAGTACTCATTTTAGTCCTTAATATAAGACACTGATTCTAAGTATAATACATAGTTTTTATATTTTTCAATATTTTCTTAAAGGTTAAATACCAAATTTTCCCCGGAAGTTTTGATAAAGGGGCGCTCAGCACCCGGAAGTTTTTTTGGTACCAAATTTGCCCAGGAAGCATTCAAAAGGTACCAAATTTGCCCCGGAAGTATGAAAAAGGTAGCAAATTTGCCCCTCCGTTAATTTTAACCGTTAAGTTTAACTGAGTGCACACGTGGCATGCCACCTCATCACATGTAGCATGCCACCTCAGCACACGTGGCATGCCACCTCATCAATCAAAAAGTATCATTTTTGCCTTGGAAGTTTTCATTAAGGAGCAATTTTGCCCCGGAAGTTTTCATTGAAGAGCAATTTTGCCCCGGAAGTTTACAAAAGTAGCAATTTTGCCCTTCTTTCTCCTAATATTAAATTTTACTATTAAATCAGTCAAAGACCACACATGTCATGCCTTGAAAAGGTCGAACTTGGAGTCAGAGAAGGAGATCCTTGAGATGTTGAGCTCAAGGCAGCGAAAATTTGTGAAGCCGAACTAGTCACAGGAAGCACCACTTATAATTTAAGCAAATGATCAAACTATACAAACCAAAGTTCATAAAACCGGACCGGTCGTTGAACCGGTCAAGGTATTGGGTTAAGGGTCAGTGGGTTAGACCAGAGTCAAACCGGGGCAAACCGATGAAAATAAAAATTTCTTGTTATTAATATGAAACCATTAAAAAAAAATCTTTTTTTAATACTGTTACTGACTGGCCCAAAGGCCCAAATCTATAGTGTGGCCTAGCGACGAGCAAGTTCGGAACCATGATTCACTGAGTATGGGTGATAGATCCGGTATCTCAACAAACCCGATCCACCCCCTGGCAAAACGCCTCCAAGTTTCAATCGAACTACGTGGACTTTGATCCCTTCAAAGGGTACATAGGCTCTAGGCTTGACACCTAGTCAAGTCCAATTAGTCTTGTTCCCAGAACAGAACAAATACCACCCTCCGATAAAAAAACATGTCTCACTGCACTCATATACCCATTAAATAATGAGTTAAAGTATGTTGGGTACCTCTTGGGGGGGGGGGAAAGGTATGTTGGTTTCCGGTCTGAACCGGCCGGTTCGGTCTGGTTTTCAAAATATTGACACAAACGTAAGTGATGCTTCCTTGAGTTCAACGTCTCAAGGATCTTCAGTCCCTGTGACTAGGTCGGCTTCACAAATTCTAGCCGCCTAGAGCTCAGTATCTCAAGGATCTCCTTCTCTGACTCCAAGTTTGACTTTTTCAAGGCATGACATGTGTGGTTTTTGACTGATTTAATAGTAAAATTTAATATTGGGAGAAAGAAGGGCAAAATTGCTACTTTTGTAAACTTCCGGGGTAAAATTGCTCCTCAATGAAAACTTCTGGGGCAAAATAGCTTCTTAATGAAAACTTCCAGGGCAAAAATGATACTTTTTGATTGATGAGGTGGCATGCCACGTGTGCTAAGGTGGCATGCCACGTGTGATGAGGTGGCATGCCATCTCACATTTTAACGATCTACGTGGACTTTCGTCACGTTTGGGGAAATTTGATACCTTTTTAATACTTCCGGGGCAAATTTGGTACCAAAAAAATTTCCGGGTGCTTAGCGCCCCCTTATCAAAACTTACAGGGTAAATTTGGTATTTAACCCTTTTCTTAATTTACCTCTATTAATGCTCCCTCATTAATAATCAAGTGAGATAATAAGAAAATTAAAAAAGATGACTATGATATTTTAGATAATATACTCCCACCAGTCCACAATAAATGTACTTTAACTATATCATGAGAAACAAAAAATATAGGGAAAATTAAGAAGAAGGACCTATAAGAGATAATATTTATTGGGAAAGGCCATAAAAGTTGTAATTATTTAGAAGGACCAATTGTCAAAATAAAAATTTAAAAATACTAAATTGACCTTATTTAAACCTCCTACATTTTCTCTCATATTTCATTTATAAAACAAATATGTATTTTTAAATTTTATTATATTAAACATAATTTCTCTCATTTTTTTTACGACTTACGTAGGAACCTATTAATATAATAAATAAAGTCTATAATATTCAAATAATGATGATGTTTAATTTTTTTTCTTTTTGAGATAAAGATTTTTTATTGACTAAGATATTAGATAAAAAATTTAACATCTTCTCAATTGGTCTATTTTATTATGAGTTTATTTTATATAAGATTATATAAATTAGGGAAAAAAACTTCATGATTTAAATGGGCAAATATATGTGTTAATAATTAAATAATATATTGATGATATAATTATGTAGATATTTATTAAAGTTCAAAAAATGATGATTCTGGTGGTTGTTATTTTCGTGGAAAATAAAAATTTAAATTACTTTTAAAGTAGAAGGTGGGAGAGATTGAAGGAGAGAATGTAGGAAGTTTAATCAAGGATAATTTAGTATTTTTAAATTTATATTTCAACTATTGGTCCTTTGGAATAATTACAATTTTTACGGTCCTTCTCAATAAATATCATCGGCTATAGGTCCTTAGTTCTAATTTTCCCAAAAATATAATTAAGTAATTATTTATGTCCTAAAATGTAAACTTTTCTGCTTTTACCCTTATGGAGAAATGTGTTTAATTACACTAAGAATATTATTTTAAAGAGAGGGGATATAATGACTATATAAAGTTAAAAAGTACTAATAAATATTAATCACATGGGTAAAGCAGGAAAAATAGTATTAAATACACTGAAGGTGACTTATATTATGATTTATGAACTCTATCTCTTCCTTCTAGAAGTGTTTTATATTATGTACAGTGTATATTATATTATCTAACCCACTTAAATTCTTTAATCCAATAAAATTACAGAAATACCAGGGAGTTTATTAAATGGATAAACAGGCAAAACGATTCAATTATTAGATGGACACGTGCATCACGACATTGGGGTAATCTTTTAGAAGAACATGTCATAAAGTAAAGTAGTAGGAGTAATAAAGTTGTGCCAATTATGACATTGGCATGATATAAATCACTTTTTAATTCTTTCTTTGATCGGACCAACGCCCCGTGATGTCGGGCGTCTTATTCAGATACCCTACTCTCTAGGGACGATGGTGGACTGGTAGGCCAGGCAGAGAGGAATAGGAGGATCGAGTCTATTATTGTTCACAGCAAAAGCGCATAACCATATTGTTATCAAACTCGTAAGTTAACTCTTTGAGTTTACCGTCTTTACGTTTCTACCTTATTAAATCGAGTCAAGTCTCTAGCAAATTCATGTTAATTGTAAACTCATATAAACTCATGAGTTTACAGACCGAATTTACCGTTTTTACGTTTGTAGCTTACAAAATTGTGTTAATTTTTTTTAATTTTGTTATCCTCAACAACTTTATATATAAATTTTATAGAAATTTCTTTATTAGGTATAATAAATTATGAATGTTAATATATTTAATTTTAATTATTTGGATTTAAAATATATTTAAATCAAATTGTTGTTATTTTTATATTATAATTATTTAATTATACATTGTTAATACATGTTTAATGATAAAAGTAAACTCTTATGGGTTTACCGATTCGAGTTTACGATACGAATTTACATCATTGTCACGAGTTTACATAGACTCGTGAGTTTGACAACCTTGCATAACCACTTAGTAGGGACTTCCAAGATGTTGATGGCTTCTTCTGTTTTGGGTTTAATTAAGATAGTGGTGGTATAAGTGTTTTTTTTTTTTTCTTGTTGAATATTTCTTGATGGCTTTTTTTCCCCCTTAATTTTTTCTTATGTCATTTGTGTTTGAGGTAACGATAATAGAAATAAGTTTTTTCCTAATAGACATTTGTTTGACATAGCTTTTGAAAATATAGTTAAAATGGAAAATGATTGAAAAAGATATGAATTATATATATATATATATATATATATATATATATATATATATATATATTATTTGGGATAAAAAATTTAAAATTAATATAAATTTGCTAAATAAAATAGTAAAATTACCATTAAGAAAATACAATATAATGAAGTACTTAAATAAACTTATCCTCTACACGTTAATTTCTGATTTCATCATGAACGTGATTTATTTATGTTGAAGATAAATAATAAGGATGCTTAGTTACTTTGATAAGATCAGAAGCTTTACCTTCAGCCAATCAACAACTTCACAAGCAAAGGCCATTAAATATTGAAACCATGTCAAACACAGGATAATCAAGTTTTCACTTCCGCTGGTTTTTTCGAGCATCTTATGGACTTTTTCAGACCTTTTTTCTCTGTCTATGTCTTCCACGCTTTCGCTTTCACTTGCTATTGCCCTTTTTGTTTTCTTCCTCTCAATCGTAATTCCTCAATACAAAATCATCGATCTCCACCATTTTTTAATGGGGAAGATATAAAAGGTGTTAACAATGTCTTATATGATTGTTCCTTTTAGCCTCAATAATATGGAAGAAAAGTTTCCCCGAAATGACATGTGTATAGACTTTTTCGGAAAAGGATGTTGCTTTTTGGTTAGCCAATCAACTGAGAAACCCCAACTCTTCACAACTCTTGGAAAATCGGATTATGCATTACTTGGAAACTTTGGGTAGTTAGAAATCGTCGCCTTTTTACTAATGACACTTGTACTACTGAGGGTGTCTTGACACATATTCATGCCATAGCTTTTTTTTTTTTTTTGGATAAAAATAAGAAGTTTAGGTGAGGGTAGACACCGTTACCTTATTAGGGTTAGGGGCATGCCTCCAGGCTTAAAATGTTTACAAAATGTCCATCAATGAGGCCTTCACATCGACCAATATGTATTAATCTTTCACCCTTTTAGGGTGAAGGCCTAAGCCTTAACCAATTATACCAATGATTGGCTACACTAGTGCCATAGTTATTCACACTCCAAAATGACTATTGTATTTGTAGCTCTTATTGAAATGAACTTCCCTTTCACTAAAAAAATAATAATAATAAAAATAAAAAATTATCGGTATTTGACTATCCCCACTCTCACTCTCTCGTCCATTTTCGTCACTGATTGCTTCTTCTGCTCTGGTTTCACTCTCTCTCATTCACTCACTCAAACACACACATTGTGGGGAACTAAAGAAGAAGAAGATCAGTAGACGTTATGACTCTCGCTCATTTGCACAGTGCACAGCCATGGTCTCCTCCTTCTCGAGTTCCAAGACTCCGTCACCAATTCTCACCATCAATTTATAGCAATAGGTACTCTCTCAAAGTTTAAACTTCCAAGCTATCATTGGTATATGTCCTTTTTTTCAGAGGAGCACACATGTGGGATTAAGATATTATTAAGAGATTTTTGCTGGTGCATGTTGACTACTTTCTGGTGCATGTTGACTACTTTGATCAACAATGTTAATAGCCTCAATATTCATGACCTGTATTGACGGTGAGGAATACCTTGTAGCTTAATAATTAATCTCACGGCCTCAAATTAGAAAGGTTATAGATTACTCTCTCATTATAGAGAAATTCAAACTAGTTTCAACTTTTAACCGAAGAGGAAACCAGTTCTACTCAACTATATTTGATTGTGTTTGGAACCACTTGGAGTGTTTTTAAAATGGGGTTTTGACGGCACCAACAAGATGTGGTTTTGCAACCACTCCGACGTAATTCCAAACACAGTCAAAACCTGAAATGTCTTTTCGTAACTGTAATGGAAAGGAGGGTACTGTTGCCATTTACAAATTGATGTGTAATTTTCGTCTAAAATTTATAATCGATTGACCCATAGAAACCATGACTTATGAAGTATTATAAAGAGGTTTATTGAACATGTTTGTATACACCAATGATGTAAATCTGGTGCAGATATTTCATTTGTTCATGTGGAATGATTTATGTTGAGTATGATAGACTCAGGTTCTCTTTATGGATATTCATTAATTCATGGTAGAAGAACTAAAATCTTAAGGCCACAAGTTCACTAAATGACAGAGTTATCTTTGATTTACTTGTTGCTGATTAAATGAATAGGTTGGTTGTAATTTAGGCGTGGTTGGACAGGGTATTACAAGTTTTTTTGGATTAAAAGACTTTTTGTTTATTTTTTGGGTTCTGTAGGAGATTGACATTAATGCTACCTTTACAGGATGTTCAAGGCTTGTTCAAATCTTCAACATTAAACGCACATTGCCTTAAAGGAAACAGTAAAGGTGAGCTCCTTGTGCCAAAGGGAAAAGGAAAAGAACAAAAAAGAAGCTTGAGTTTTCCTTTTCAGTTTTCATCTAAAAACCATTGAGTTTGCAGACTATGAGAATATTATGTATTTATTATTATTATTATTATCTTATTATTATGATTAGATATAGGTATATTTCTATCTTAGGATATTTCCTATTATATCTCAATTAGTTTGATTTACTTTGATTTGATTAGATTTTATGAGATTCTAGGTTTGACTCAAGGTTTGCCTATATAAAGACTTATATGTACTCTTTCAGATTCAGAGATTAAATAAGAATTATATTTTTTTCTCAAAGTTCACATGGTCTCAGAGTTAGGAGGTTATTTTCTTCCTTCAGTTTCTGTGTGCTCAACGTTGCAACAGTAAGGGAGTCCTGGTTTACAAACAGTGAGAGAGACGATCATTCACATTTTGTTCCTGATCTCGTCTTGGAACACACACCGGTGCATCGTCTTCCTCATCCTCCGATCGGAGGACGCCCAAGATTTGGTGGTCGTCCGAGACCTCCACGACGGCGCATGGAGTTCACGCGCACGCAGAAAGACTTCCGGCGACAGTGCGTGACGACGAGTGGGAAGGATTTTCCACTAGCGACTCCCTGTTTCAGCTTCCTCTCCTCATTTCCGGCCATTTCCGACAGGTTTTGTGATCTGGGTTCATCATTGTCTGATTATGAAGTAAAGCTCAACCCTAGTAACGTTTGAGGCACAGTTCTTCATCAACATCATTGTTGGTGGTAGTTCCTCTGTCATCGTGCCTCTTATCTCGTCCGACGGCTGGTCCCATCGTCCTAACATTTCTGGCATAGTTCTTCATCAACATCATTGTTGGTGGTAGTTCCTCTGTCATCATGCCTCTCATCTTGTCCGGCGACTGGTCCCGTTGCCCCCAATTCGTGAGCACAGTTCTTCAACAACAACCCATCTCTTCTTCGACGCTGTCATCGTTGTCAAGCCTTTCATCGTTGTTGGTGGTAGTTCCTTTGTCATCGTGCTCCTCAACTTGTCTGACGACTGATCCCATCATCCTATCAGGTATTATTCAGTTTATCTTTGAGCTTCGTTTGTCTCCACAACGGTCAGTATGTCTACACAGTCAGATGCCTCGTCCTCTGTGCCATGACTTGGGTCTAGTGACATCTTCACCATTCTTAATTATTGTCTTGAGAAACTTACCAGCAACAATTATCGGGAATGGTCTCAATCCATGATTCTTGCTCTTGATGGAAGAGACAAGCTTGAATATATTAATGGTGAAGTAGAAAAGCCCTCAAAATAAAAAATCCTGGCATTTTGAAAATGGAAGTCATAAAATGCATTGTATCCTCTTGGTTGATTAACGCAATGTCCTCCTCACTTAAGAAGAGTTTCGTGTATCTTCCATCAGCCCATGAAATTTGGGAGGCTCTCCGTGAGACATATAGTACTGTAAGGAGTCGCTCCTGCATCTTTGGTGTTAAGAAAAAATTATGGGAGCTGAAATAGGACCACATGTCACTCGATGATTATTATCTAGAAAAATCAGCTATGTGGCAAGAGTTTGATGCCCTAACAAATAAAACTCATCATTGTGGGGCCGATGCTAAAGTGAATCGCAAAGAAAAAAGAGGAAAGAGTCTACAAGTTGCTGGCTAGGCTTAATGTTATTTATGATGATGTTCGGGCACAGATTCTTAGTCAAGAGCCCTTGCCTTCTGTGCGTGAAGTCTATACCACTTTGTGCGATGAAGAGGATAGGTGCAAATCAATGCTTCAGAATCAGAATGATTCCACTGCTACTTTTATACCTTCTGAGGCCTCAGCACTTGTAGTTCGATTCAAAGGTTCTAAAGGTCGACTAGTATGTGATCATTGCAAGGAACCAGGACAAAAAAAGGATAATTGCTGGGACCTTCCTGGTAAACCTATAGACTGGAAGCCAAGAAAAGAAAAAAAAAAAAGAGATGATGTAGCTGAAGCCTCCAAAGAATCAACAAAATAATCGAAATGCTAGCTGTACTTCAGACTACAAACTAACCAATTGCCAGCTCGGCCGTGGCGACCACGATTGACAAAGGAGAATCTGCTGGAGTAGACGGCAATTATTGGTGATAAGGGAGTTGAGAGTTGTATAAGCAAGTTAGACATGATTAACATCCATGGTCCAACTTGAGGGGGAGTGTGAGAATATTATGCATTTATTATGATTATTATCTTATTATTATGATTAGATATAAATATATTTCTATTTTAGGATATTTCCTATTATATCTTAATTAGTTTGATTTACTTTGATTTGATTAAATTTTATGAGATTTTAGGTTTAGCTCTAGGTTTACCTATATAAAGGCTTATATATACTCTTTCAGATTCAGAGATTAAATAAGAATTATATTTTTCTCTCAAAGTTCACACAGACCTTGAACTTAATCAACTGTTAAGCTTCTCTATGAATATCATTCTCGCTCAGTCATCCATGATTGAAAGTTTTAAACATTTTTTTAAAAAAATGATTTTTTTTACTACAATTGCTTACATCGTTGTTAATACTGTTCTTATTCCACTGCCATAATTATTTTCAGTAATTGGGGTACAGTTTGTTATGTCTTTATCTTTGCGGTGCCTTAAATATTTTGGGATCTCTTGCAATTGACAAATAGGTCTCGGTTTCCTTAGGGCTTGTTTGTTACACTGATTTCACTGGAAGGAATGGGAAGATGACGGGCTCCCACTGAAAAAATACATTTGGTGTGCTGCTCTCCCGTTAGGTTGAAATCCCACCGGGCTCCATCTTCTCATAAAGGTGGGAAAATTGAATCCCTCAAAAAGTGGCGGGATGGTTAAAAGTTCCTGGGAGAGTGAATTTTAGGAACAAAAAAGCCCTTTTGTACAAAGTGGACCACTTTAAAGAGCTTCGATGCAGGAGCACAACAAAGAAGGACGTCAACCTCAAATCGACAACAGTAGTAATTGGAGGCAGAGCAAAAGTTCAACGCAAGGGCAAATAGATGTAAGTTCCGATGGGTCTGGTTAATAGTTTGGTGTGTTAATGTCTCTCAATAATGATGGCCGAACCCCGATGCCTTGTTGCTTTTATGGTGAGTGAAGAAATGTTAAATGAGAGAAGCAACTGCAATAGGGTATCAAGTAGCTATTTCCTTCTTCTACATGTGTCTCTATCTGTGTTCTAGTGGTTTGGTTTTCTGTCTATAAGGTTGTGAAATTATTGATGTAAACCTCAAGCCACTATCAGATTTTACATTCGAACGCAGGCGAGTGGATGCCTATTACGTTTGAACATGGCATTTTCGTTCGAACGTCCGAACGAATAGAGGGATATTTTAAAAATTTCACCTCACCTTCCCACTTAACCAACACCCAATTCTTCATATCCAACAATTCATTTTCCCTCAACTTAAGTTGCATTCCCTGGTTTACCAAATAGCCCACATTTTTAAATTCCCTCTCAATCTTCCCTTCTATTCCTTTCCCTCCTCTATGTTCCTTTCCCTTCTTAAATCTTCCCCGTACCAAACGGGCCCTTAGTTTTCATAATTTAGTTATCTACTAGATTGTTTTAAAGAGATGTCTCTCAGTCACTACATTCTTCATGAAGCGTATATCTTGGCCCCGAACTACGCGAAGCATCTCTTCCATATAGATTGTGCAGTAAAATAGATCATTTTATGATATTGGATTTCTTTGATAAACTGATGTAAATGATATTCGTACATCATTAATTTGTAAGCTATCTATGATAAATGCTTGTAGGTAGATGGGATGCTCATCCTTGCCAATTAGAAAATAGATTCAAACAAAAATGCTAGTGTTCTAGAAAGTACGGACACCAAGTTAACTTTGATGGAGAATATAAATTGTGGGAATATTGTGTATTTTATTGTAAATATTCTCTATTTATTAGTAGTTATTAACTAATTAGTAATTAGTAGTGTAATTATTAGTAATTATTAACTTTCATTAGTCTTTACTATTATGTCCTTGTAACACCCCCAATTTCTAACAGTTATAATAACAAAAATTTAAATGATCTTCATAAATAAATTAATGAAATTCGAAATAAACAACCTTGGGGAGTGTTACCGCCACACTTGTATTGGACAAGTGCAAGGCTACTTATTACATTAACGTAAAACCAAACATAAGCAAAATGTGTTTTTAAATAGAACAAAATAAAATAAAGTAATCAAAATCAGCTGACTGTGCTTCCTCACTTCCCACTGCTAGCTCCATCCCTTGGCACCTGTTTCACTAAAATTCTGCTCCCCCGAAAGATCATCGCAGCCCATGAACACAAACATCAGCAATTGCTGGTAATCCTAATAAAATATAATTTAAATGGCACAGCTATATTAATCAAAGCAAATATATGCATGTATATACACACATAAATCAAAAGGTGATTACATCAAACATTATTCGTTATCATTTAAATTTATTTAGACCAGGGAAACCCTGCCAGTCTATTTAGTGGGAAGAGAACCATGGTAAACCCGGGAAACCCTGCCAGTTTACCTTGTGACCCGGGAAACCCTGCCAGACACAATCATCAATTGGTCATAAACATATCTTCCTAGTGTGCACACATCTTCCCAAAGTTGCTACTAGTATCCCGGGAAACCCTGCCAGACACCACTTTGGGAAAAACAGATACTATCTTTTCACATCGGTGGCATAAAGCCCAAAAGTTGTGTTCATCACTTGAGAGGTACCATCTCAAAGCTATCCTCCCACTATTAAGTTATTTCAATACACACAAAAATGGATTTCTCAAATTAAACTGTAAAATAAATTCTCATGAGTTTCTATAAGGCTGTCATAAGAAATTTCCATGACCAACATTTAAATCCCTAGCTCTACTCATTATCCCTTTTTCTCATGGGTTCCTATGAGATTGTCATGAGAAGCTCTCATGACCATCATTTAAATTCTTAGCTCTACTCATTATCCATTTTACTCATGGGTTTCTATAAGGTTGTCATGAGAAGTTCTCATGACCATCATTTAAATCCTTAATTCTTCATTATCCATTTTACTCATGGGTTCCTATTAGGTTGTCATGAGAAGTTCTCATGACCATCATCTAAATCTATGGACTTCTACTCATTATCCCTTTTTGGCTTTACTTCCTATAAGGTTATCATGGGAACTTTTAACTCTTATGGTACTCATGATATTAAGTATCATTTAATATTTTCAGACTTCTAATCATGTGATTAAAATAATTGGTACTTTGGGAATCCCATCTAAATCTTTAGGAGCTTTATCATCATCTAAATAAAAAAAACGCACAAGAGAAATTCAATGCTGAGGGGAAATTCAATCCAAGAATTGGATATTCCATCAAATGCATATACAAATCAAGCACGGAATATTGCTCAATCACAAAAAGACGCATGGGTATCCATATATGATTGAGGTACGCAAGCCGAGGCAAAACTGTTACATTCATTTGATAAAGAAGGAATTCGACAAATTGATCACAAGTTATATTGTTCTAGGGATTAGGATTTCATACATAACAGCCATATCGAAGTCTATATATAAAACTAACCTATTGTTCATGGGGATTAGGATTACCTATCCATGCCTTTGCGGAACATTGAAGCTATTCTTTTATTTCTGTCATGCTAGGTTAAGTAATATAGTGGTGGAGACGCAACTCAAATTATAGAAATAGATGAGTAAGAGATTAAATAGATAATAGAATTCTTTCACATATTTAAAATCAAATTAAAATGAAAGGTATAAAATTACCCTAAGACTCATGGGAATTAGAATTACCTATCAAAGTTTTCATAAATCTAACCTAAGACTCATAAGGATTAGAATTACCTTCTACGGATTAGGGTTACCTATCGAAATTTACATAAGACTAACCTAAGACTCATGGGGATTAGAATTACCTATCAAGATTTACATAAAACTACTCATGGGGATTAGAATTACCTGCTCTCCGTTTGCTAGCCTCCTAGAAAATAATTTGATGAGAGTCCTTGAGAAGAAAAGGTAGCGGAGAAGAAAAAAACTATCGAGCGTTGCTAGGTTTAGACGGCTAAACCTAAGTTTATAATTAAAATTTAGGGTTTAGCTATGAGCTGGGCTTTTTTTTAAAAAACTATTTCCAATGTTAATAAATTATAAAACAATACAAATTAAATTCTAAATTTTTATTATCACTATAATTATTTCCAATTAATAAATTATAAAATAATACAAACATTATTAAATTCTAAATCTTTATTTACTACATTATTGTTGTTGTTGTTATTATCATCATCATCATCTTTATTATTATTAATAATAATCCGGGGTATTATATTCTACCCTCCTTAAAACAAGTTTCGTCCTCGAAACTGAAATAAATCTCAATAATAAAATCTTGGGTATTACAGTCCCTCTCTTTTGTATATAGATAGGCGATTGTATCACAACATTTTATGAAATGAGAATATATTTTCTCTCACAAATTGTTTGGTATCAGAGTGCCTTTGAAAATAATAAGAGATTAACCTAATTTCTATGGCACTGCTAAAACTCCCAGTACCTTCAAGTTTCACTGGATCGTCACTTCCGCTCATCGTCTAATCACACTGTCCCCTGCTTCCTATGATCGTCGCTACCTAGGTGTTCTATTGCCATTGCTTAGGCGTTCTGTCCAAAATACCGAGGACTACGAAAAGGCATCATGGGAAGTTTTTCTCGTCGCGACCTCTTTTGTCTTCTCCTTCCCTTTCGTTGTCAAACGTGAGCCATTGGAGTCTCAGAGACCTATTGTCCTCATCACTTCTGGCCTCACCTTCCCTAGATTTTGCCTCTCCTTTCCTTGCCGTCGAAGCCGCCTCAAGTCTCGATCTCGTCTCGGCTCTTACTACCTCACCATTTGCACCATCATCACTGTTTGAGCTGTCATTATTGTCTCAGGCTCGGATTTTAGCTCTCAAGGAAAGAATCACAGGGGAACATTATGCAAGGGGCTCAATAAAGGCTTGGGGAAATTGTACGCTAGATTATTTCTGTAATCGTAGGCAATTTCATTTGTGGACCAAACTATCATTTTGAAAATTTGTAAGACTAAACTGTCATTTCTTAAATTTGAAGGGCTAAATTGTCATTTTGAAATTTGAACCCCAAACTGTCATTTTTAGTTTATGAAGAACTGAAGTTGAAGCAGTTGTGAGATACATGTCAGAGACTATAGCTTCGGTGTTACTAGTCAGAAAGGGTAACTTTGTTCAAGCCCCTAAAACCTCACGGGATAAACAATTATGGATAGTTGATTTTGGAACATCGGGTCACATGATTGATTGCCATCAATTGTTCACCACTTATGTCCCATATGCCGGTAGCCAAAAGGTTAAGATTGTTGATGGTTCAATACCTTTCACTACCGTCCATAGTGATCTGTGAGGACCTTCTCACATTCCAAACCATACCAAAACAAAATGGTTAATCTCTTTCATAGATGACCATACTCACCTTTGTTGAGTCTATCTCTTAAAAGACAAGTCTGAAGCTCCCTCAACATTCATGAAATTATTCACTATGGTTAGAAATCAATGTGATACGAAGATCAAAGTATTGCAGAGTGACAATGGCACGGAGTACTTCAACCAAACCTTGATTGTCTTCCTCCAAACACATGTATTATCCAAAAAAGCTCATGTCCTAATACTCCCAACAGAATGGGATTGTTGAGCGTAAAAATCGACATATCTTAGAAGTCGCTCGAGTACTAACGCTAACTTGCAATGTGCCAAAGTTCTATTAGGGGGATGCCATCCTAAACGCCACCTATCTCATTAATTGAATGCCAAATCGAGTCATATCCTTTGAAACCCCTCTCCAACGATTCAAGAGCACCTTTCCCACAACCCACCTTGAATCCAACCTTCCCTTTCGTGTGTTCGGCTAGTCCGTGTACGTCAATATGTACTCTAATAACAAGTTTGACCCCCGTGCCGTGAATGTATATTTCTTAGAATCTCTTTCATTCAAAATGAATACATCTGATTTGCTCCTATTTCCAAACACACCTTTGTCATCCTTGTTGTCACCTTTCATGAAGAGGTTCCATTCTATTCCAAGTCTTCAATTTAGGGAGAGAGTATGTGTGACTTTGGAACCATAACCCAAAAGAGAGTATGTAGTGATAACACCATCCGAGCTATTACCACCACCTTCACCATCTCCTATGCAAACCTCACCACCTATATCATTGATAGAGCCAGAGCTATCACCACATATAGAGTCAGAGTTATTACCACCATTTTCACCATCTCCTATGCAAACCTTAGTAAAAAAATGGACAAGCCAGGGTAGATACAAGAAAGCAAAAAAAATAAATATTAGGATGAGTTGGTGTACTCTCGGAAACAAAAATCTAAGGGAGGAGAACACCTTACATCTGAAGCACCAAAGGAGTCAGAACTGGTGGTAGTTTTTGTAGTATTAGAAGAGGTAGAAACGATAGTATTTAAAGAGGTTAGTAAGCAATCTGACCTTGATTTGCCAATTGCTCTTAGGAAATAGCCTCGATCTTGCACACTGCATCCAAGTAAAAAACATAACAAGGATTATCATATCATACAATGTTTGTCAAACCAGAGGACAGAAAGAAGTGATCCTCATTGTGTATGTTGATGACATAATCCTTACAAGAGATCATATTGAGGGAATATCTAGGATAAAAGTTGCACTTGGCAATGAATTTGAAGTCAAGGATCTTCGAAACTTGAAATACTTCCTTAAGATGGAGGTTGATAGGTCAAGACTAGGCATCTATGTCTGTCATAGGAAGTATATACTTGATCTTCTAAAAGAAACAAGCATGCTTGGTTGTAGTCTTGAGCCAACTCCTATTGTGGTTCAAAAATAGAGGAAGAAGAAATCTTGGCATCACAATAAAGAGGAGTCAAAAGAAGGTGACTCAAAGGATGAGATTGAAGAAGAAGAAGAAGAAGATCAAGACCAAGAAGCAAATGAAGCTATCGATAAAGGAAGATATCAGAAACTTGTTGGGAAGTTGATTTATCTCTCTGATACAAGACCTGATATAGCCTTTCTAGTAAGTGTGGCCAATCAATACAAGAATAAGCCAAAGAAGAAGCACATGTATACAACCTACAGAATTTTGAGATATCTAAAGGGTACTGTTGGCAGAAGGTTGTTCTTCTAGAAACAAGGGCGAAGAAGCTAAAAGTAGTGCTGAAGTTGAGTTGAGGGCACTAGCTCAAGGAATAATGGAGGAGTTGTGACTGAAACGGGTCTTAGATGAGATACAAGTCAATATGGATTTACCACTGAAATTCTATTGCAATAATAAGGCTGCCATAAGCATGACCTTAAATCCTATTCAGCATGAATGATTGAAATATGTGGAGATAGATAGACACTTCATTAGGGAAAAAGTAGAAGAAGGGATCATATGTCTTATTTATCTATTGACAAATCTTCAAATTGTTTATATGCTAACAAAAGGATTACTCAAACCTACATTTGATAGTTGCATAAGCAAGTTGAACATAATTAACATCTATGATTTAACTTGAGGGGGAGTGTGGGAATATTGAGTATTTATTGTAAATATTCTCTATTTATTAGTAGTTATTACCTAATTAGTAATTAGTAGTAATTATTAGTATTTATTATCTTTTCATTAGTCTTTACTATTATGTCCCTCTCTTTTATATATAAATAGGTGATTGTATCATAAATTTTATGAAATGAGAATATATTTTCTCTCAAAAATTGTCCACATAAATAATAATATCAATCAGGTCAGCAATGAATAGAAGATCCTGAAAAAAGTATATAGTTTTTGTGAGATTATGTGCATATAATCTTGTGAGAAAATACTATCTAAACTTGTATTTCACTTCATGCTAGAATCAAAATTTTGTAGTATCTTATCTAAATATGGAGTCAAAAGCTATATGTAATGCCAAACCTTGAAAAAAATTATTACATAACATTTTTATGCTGATATTGGCATATTTAGGCGGAAGCAAAGTGAGCTCCAAGCATGTACAGTATAATCATTGAATGGCCGTTATGGCCGTTTATGTTTGCTCATCATTAGCATTGATAATTCTGGTTTCCTCAGCTAAGATCTACTGTTTGAAAAATATCTTACATGCATTCTTTTTTTTCCCTTTTGATTCACTGAAGTAAACAATGTCATTTTTTTAATCTGATGCACAATGAGAAAAGTATGTAGGAGAAAAAAAGGTCCCACTTATGATTTGAATCACATTACATGTAAGAAGTTGAAGCAATAATCAGGTAATTAAAGAGAAATTGGTGGGCTTGAAGTCTTTGAGGTTCAAGAGTACATGATAGACAAATTGTGGCCTAAAGCCTTTGAGACTCAATGAACTCAAGCTCAAGAAGAATTCAGATAGAGATTTGAAGGCTGGATCAACTAAATGAATGTGGGATAGTAAATGAAAGTTACAAAGCCAAGATTGGAAAATGAAGAACAAGACCCAAATGTTTAGGAAAGTTATAACTAGAGAGAGAGAGAGAGTGAGTGAGTGAGTGATAACTGGCCTTTGAACCAAGGCTAGTCACATATTAGGGGGAGTGTTGAAGATTAGCCTTGAAAGAGATCGCACAAAAGTGTTAAAAATGGAGGTTATATAAGATTGTTATAAGCTAAAACAAGTTATTTAAGCTATTTTAGTGAAATGGACAAACCCATGCACATGCCCATTTTGGATGCTGGATTGATGGTGGTGACTAATACAAAAAATTAACATTATAAATATCTCTTTCACCCAGCTTCAATATGTGATAAGTTTGACTTATCTGACAAACTGTCTTTCTTAAAACTTGTGGTCCTTGGAGCAATGCTATTTCAAATTCTGTATACTTTGTTTATTTGTTTTTTTATTTATTACCACAAGAAATTGTTTGATTACTCACCATAATTCATTTGTCTCTTAACAATATATTATACTATTGATCGCTTTGATAAAATTGTTCACCGCACAGTCTGTTGCATTCATGAGTATATATGACAACAAAATTGGCTTATTGGATTATCTTCTGCTTGTGATAGTTATAGCATTTGCCGATTCTCTCAGTCTTCCATTTGTGCAGGGACCATGTACCAAAAGCACGGTAAAATCTGTCTTTGTATTTCAAGCATAGAGTAACACATCAATTTTTTTTTTTTCCGGACGTTGAAAGTCATCCAAGCAATACTTCCAGATATGCTTCAAGCTCCTACTGCAACAAGCTTGCCACTTGCTTGCTTGAATAAACCCAGCCCTGTCCGCTTAAATGCATCCTTTCCTTCTTTTAATGAAATTAGATGGAGCTTAGAACGATTGAAATACTTGTTCAACGTCCAACTTGAGAGAAATGTTGCCACGTAAGCCTATATTCACTTCATCGTTCAGTTACTTGATCACATGTTTATCTTTAGTTTTATATTAAATCTTAATTGATGAAAATGTTAAATTGATTATGCTTAATCTATATTATGCAGTATGCGTTTTTCTTTCTTTTTTTTTTTCTTTGCAAAAGAAAGGTAATGTTTCGGTTCTATGGTTATGCATTTTTGCATTTTCAAGTTTATCAGAAAACTCAACTATTTCAGAGCAAAATATATTTCCTTGGTAGCCCTAAAAAGTAAGGATTTGATTAGAGGGATGTAATGGGACTCCTATTTTCAAATCTCTCCCGTTTGAGGGTTTGGAATGATTTAAATCCTTTTCTTTCTTACATTTAACTATTACCCTCTCACTTGTCTCTTCTTATTTATATTAAAGTACTATATACTTTAGGGTAATGTTGGAAATTTAACTTTTCAAATCCATGCCATCCCATTGCATTTAACTTTCAAAGTCAAGGAAGTGATTTGCTATTCCTTTTTCGTTGAACTTCCAAACAACAGAGAGATTTGCAGTAACTCAAACCCCACATATCCCACTCCTCTCCAAATTGCCAAACAACCCCTGAAGAACACATGTTACCTCGACTGATTTATTCAAAGATACTTATAAAGAATAGGCTAAGAAAAATGTTTCATTGCACGGGTTCAAGTAGGAAAATATGAAACTTTTTTCCTTATTCATTTCCTGTTTTTTGGGAGGCAATGGCTAGGTAATTTTGATCTTATATTGCTGATTGAACTGAGTTTATCGTAATATGCTTTCTACTATGTGGACTTTTTCAGGATGTTTGTGGTGCTCCTTGTAGCATGTTCATCATTTGTTTTTATTGGTGGTCTCCTGTTTTTCAAATTCAGGTAATCATTAATGTGCACTTTCTGAAGTGTGTTTATTGTTTATGATTTTAATCTTTAGCAATGTAAGTGGCATAATGTCCTCATTCCCCCACCCCATTTATCCTATAAAAAATACAGTGTACCTTTCTACTGCTCCAATATATCAAGACATATCTGGTCGATCACCTTTACAACCCTTGGCAACTTTTTTTGTTTTTTATTTTGGGCCAGATTTTAGATTCGACAACCTTAAATTATGGTAGACTAGTGTTAGTTTCACTGCAAGTGTGCTTAACCATGTTTCCTAACCTGGGTCCATGTGGATTCATTCAGGGGTCATAAACATTCATTAGAGGACTGCTTCTGGGAAGCCTGGGCATGCCTTTGTTCACCAGCAACTTATTTAAGAGTATGTTGGAATTCCTGTAAATTTCATAGTGTTGTATTTGTCTGATTTGTCGCCCCTATGCCTTTAATAAACATTGACTATTACTGAATAACAGATTTTCTTCCTGGACTGCAGGAGTCAACACGTTTTGAGCGTGTTGTTGGATTTATTATTGCCATATGGGGTATATTGTTTTACTCTCGCCTTCAAAGTACAATGACCGAACAATTTAGGGTAAGGTCTAAAGCAGTAAGCATTCAATAGGAATTATTTTTCTGTACACGTCTTTAATTATTAGTATTTAGAGCAGAATCATATGCAAAGACTGAAAGAGGGGGTCCACATGCAAGTTTTCGAGACTGATCATATCATCATTTGTGGTATGAATAGTCATTTGCCTTCCATATTAAAGCAGATAAACAAGTATCACGAATTTGCAGTTCGCCTAGGCATAGCTAAAGCTAGGTACCCAGTTTACATATGATTGTTGTGCTAAAATTTGTTCAAAATGCTGGCTTTTTAATACTATGATTGACTCCTATCCAGAAAGCAGAGGATCCTTCTTATGTCTGATCTTCCTAGAGAACAGATTGATAAAAAATCTGAGCCAATGATGAAAGATTTAAATCACATTGACATCATTACAAAGAGGTATGAAAGCTAAGATACGTTCCTGTATCATGTTTAATAAGGAAATGTTCATGCAACTTTCGCTTTCTGTTTAATGAGGTAAAATCTTGTAATACTCCCTCTAGTCCTTAATATAAAACATATTTGGAGATTTGATTTTCCTAATTTATCTCTATTGATACTCTCTTAACACTAATCAAGGAAGGAGGAGAGAGAAAGAGGGAATTAAAGGAGATGACTAAGGTAGTTTAGAAAATGCATATTATATTGACTAAACTCACTAACTTTCTTAATCTAATCAAATTAAATAAATATATCTTGTATTAACGACTGGAGGGAGTATTTTTTTATCTACATTTTTTTTTAGCATAATGGCCATTCAATGTAAATAAAGCTTCAAGATGATTGCCCCATTAATTTTCATTTAGTGTATAATTTTTCATTTTTTAAGAGTCACTGACTGTTAACAGGTTAGTTATTTTGCTGTACTACATGACAAAACCTGGTAAAAACAAGAATTGAATGTGAACCATGATTTTCAATTCAAGGTCAATTATGGCTTATGTCTAAATTTTGCGGCTTTGCAGTTGCAGTCTTAGTTTGTCTGAATCATACGAAAGAGCAGCAGCCAACAAGGCTCGTGCAATAATTATACTGCCAACAAAAGGGGATAGGTAATAATTTATCTGCTTAAAATGCAAATTCATAAGGTGGTTAAGGAGGTATGATAGTTTTTGATGAAAATGCATTGAAAGCATCAATGATATTAATTGTAGTTACTAATTATTTTAGGCACAGTGGCCATGATTTTAATTTATTCACATATATTATACGTGTTCAAATCCTGGAAACAACATCTCTAGTTGTAGGGGTGACGCTGCGTACGGGAGTGGATTCTCTCAAAATCCCTCCCCTCAATATCCCTCAGTATCTCTGCATCTAAACCGTTCAAAAATTGATCTAAGTATCTAGAGAGAGACACTTCATCTACTTTTTAAATTTTCATCTTTAGCATGTGTAGTTGTTTTTACCGCATGTGGTAATTTGAAATCAATGAGATGTCTCTCTCTAGAAAGTTAGATCAATTTTTGGACGGTCACGATGTACGGATACCGAGGGATGCTAAGGGGAGGGATTCTGAGAGAATCTGGATCCCGCTGCGTACATCTATCTTGCCATCTAGTATGAGGTTTGTGCACTAAACCGCCCTTGTGGTTTGTTTATATATTATACATGTTATGGAGGTTTTAGTTAGAATTTATTTTCATCTTATAATTGACAAATACTACTTTTGATTTCTTTTTTCTTTTGAATAGAAGACTATATATGTTACTAATATATATTATACGTGTTCAAATCCTGGAAACAACATCTCCAATTGTGGGGGTGACGCTTCGTACATCCATCTCGCCATCTAGTAGGAGCTTTATGCACTAGACTGCCCTTGTGATTTGTTTATATATTATACGTGTTATGGAGATTTTAGTTAGAATTTATTTTCATATTATAATTGACAAATACTAGTTTTGATTTCCTTTTTCTTTTGAATAGAAGACTATATACGTTACAGAAATAATCAAAGAATAGAAGGATCCACGAGTCCTCTTAAAGAAAGGAAAAGCCCAAAAAAGGAACTAGAGTACCTACTAAAATACTAGTAAACTAAAACTAACAAAAACTTAAAAAAACCAAGTCCCACATAAAACAGGTAGGCACAAATCTCAGATTGTAACTCTCATGCTATGCTTAAATAAATAAAAAAACAGCAGAAAACCTCAACTAAACCACACATTCACCTTCCTTACTTCCAATACATTTTAGATAGATTACATAAGCAAAACCGCCAGTTGGGTGGTCAAAGTTGTTCTTTGAAAGTGCCAAACAAGTTATCCCATTTCTGTTGTGTTATCTTCCACATGGGCTTGTACTTAAGCTTGTCTGGCTTGCCAAAGTAGCTTAAGCTTCCTGGTTAGGTTGCCCCAAGTTTATGTACCCTGTACATTTCTTATCACTTTTGGATGTAGGACTTGTATTGTATTCTCCAATGCTCCCTTTTAAACATAAGTAGACTTGGAATACTTTTTGTTCATCTAGTTATCATTTCTGTCCAATTAAAATTGTTTGGCCTTGTGTTTGTTGAGTCATTGGGGCCTCAAGTTTTTCATTTTTCTTCTAAAAGAAAGATGCCCAGTGAATAAAACAAGTTCTAAGTCAGGCAGTTGTTAAGATTTTGAAATAAATGAAGTGGGATCCTTGAGCTGAAGATAATTAAGATAAAATAGAAGGAATACACTAGAAAAGTTAGGAAAGGTCCATGAAAGAGGAATTCCCTTATTGAGCATCCCAAGAACAAAAACTGGGTCCACCCAATTCGTGTATGAAGAACAATGTACTAAAGAAATTATCTTCCGAATATCTGTGTGTAATAAGTGCAAGGACCTGACTTGAATCGTTAAGAAAATGATTCAGAATGAACAATTATCAAAATCAAGGGATTACTGCTAAAATCCCTTGTATCAGCAAGTAGTGCCTTATTTTCTATCTATTAAATGTAAAACATTACTCAATGACTGGTTTCAGAATGCTCGCACGACAGCTTGGGTTATTTTAGCAAAGTAATCACTTCTACCTTTATTGTCGGTCAATATTCTGAATTCACTTTAATGAAGTTTATTGATTCATAGGTATGAAGTTGACACAGACGCTTTTCTATCTGTTTTAGCTCTTCAGCCAATTCCAAAAATGGATTCTGTCCCCACCATAGTTGAAGTATGTTGCTTCTATTCAGCTTGAAGTGAAATCAAGAAAATAAAATTCAAATACTGTGCCCAAAATTGAGAATTGGTCTTATTTAATGAATGCAGGTTTCATGTTCCAAGACATGTGAGCTCTTAAAATCTGTCTCAGGATTGAAAGTAGAGCCAGTAGAAAATGTTGCATCCAAATTATTTGTTCAATGCTCTCGGCAGAAGGAGCTTATAAAGATCTACAGACACTTGCTAAATTATCAAGGTATTTTATTCTGCAAATGTAGGAAACCAATGACCTTTTCTAGTGTATTCTAGGAATTTATTTGTGTTTTATGTTTTATTATGTGTCTTAGGTTGACAGTGACAAGTGTCCCTTGTTGGTTATTGCAAGTTACTAGCAATTCTATGTATTTACTGGTTGGTAGTTACTTTCAGTTATGCTGTCAAAACTATAAATATCATATTATGTACTTTGTCAATGATATGGATGAAAGAATGAAGTAATTGTTGAGATAATTCTCTCTTCTATCCCACGAGAACTAGATTCTGGTTCTAGTTTCTCCCTTCTTCTCTCCTCCTCCTTCTCTTCTCTCTTCTATCCTTTCTAGGATTACAAATTCGGACTCTAGATTTCCTCTTCCCTCTACTCTTCCCCTTCCCCTATTTATACTTCTTTTTTATAGTTTCCAACATTTAAATTGAGAATAAAACTCAAAGTGGATCGAGTTGTCTTATGATGTGAACTATATCTGCTAAATCAGTTAATTGTGCCATTTCATTAAAGTTTAGTCATTTTATATGTAAATTCTTAGAATAAACATTCCTTTCTATTTTGCTTTGATTATGTCATTGTTTTTTTATGGCTAGTATAACGTGAGGTAAATGAAACATTTTCCTATTTGATGACCCTAGATTTGGAAACTTGATTAACCTATCATATAAATTTTCTTTGTCCCTGAAATTTAACTAGTCTTGCTTTTGCTTTTTTCAGAAAATGTATTTAATCTTTGCAGCTTAACTCACCCAGAAGGGTTGACCTATAGGAAAGTATCCCTGATATTTAACTAGTTTTGCTTTTGCTTTTTTCAGAAAATGTATTTAATCTTTGCAGCTTAACTCACCTAGAAGGGTTGACCTATAGGAAAGTAAGACATGCATTTCAAGAGGTAATTAATTTAATTTGTTTGCGGAGTCCATCATTTGTTGCTTACATAAATTTGCTTACATAAATTATCTCTCCATTCATATTATTTCAGGCAGTTGTCTGCGGTCTTTATCAAAATGGAAGGATAAACTTCCATCCAAATGATACTGAAATCCTAAAGCAAACTGATAAAGTATGTAGACTACCTCATAACCAAATCTAATTTATATTCCATTTGGATTTCAAGTTTCTCTGGTAATTTTCAGTTATAACTTTGATATTAAAAACATATGCTCTTAATTTTTTTTTCTTCAAGGTTTTGAAATCAATTAAGTTCATAAGGTTTGCTAGAGTATTCCTTGATGTCACTAAGCCGCCTCCCACATTTAGGTATTAATGATCAGATCCTTTCGTGGTACAAAGGAGGCACACGCATACCCACACAAGAGAGAAGGAATTCATGGAATTCATGACCAAGTAATTCAAGAACAAGATGTGGAGCATGCTCTAGAATTGAGTAAAATGAGACTAGCTAATATTGTAAAGCGTTCTAAAAGATCAGGTTCCAAGGTAGGACAACTACATTATGTTCTGATTAACGTTGAATGCCATTTATTCAAGATCTTCACATTTATTACTGATCATTATGTAGGCTTCAGATGAAAATCTAGGACCAAAAGAATGCATTCTTTTGCTTGGGTGGCACCCTGATGTTGTAGAAATGATTCAAGAGTATGATAACTATCTTGGTCTAGGAAGTGTTGTGGTATGATTTCATATGCAATCTTCAATGATAGTATTAAAGCTTGAACATTAATGTACGGTTTGTTTAATATAAGTTTTATATAAACTTATGGCTGACAGGTATAGAAGCTTTAATTCCTAATTGCGAATACAAATGTACTTTATAGTATATACTACTCACTAACGTACTAGTGAACAAAAGTTTAAAGATTAAGATATTTTATGAAAAACTGATGATTGATTATTCACACGTCTTGAAAAAAATGGCAATTGGCTGGCTTTTAATTTCTTTGCTACTTCCATCATGGTCACATTGTGAATCCAAGTGTCTATAATGCCTTTTGACAATGTCAATGAATTGAAACTTCCATGGTAAGGAAATGAAATTTATTTTTTTATAGAAGCATTAATCTAAAATGCACTCTCTTGATGGTCTAAGAGAATACTAAACGTGAGCCCCAGAAAATTTATATCAAAGTAAATTGTTGACGGTTTTTTACTGCGCATGTTAACCCGACTTCTACTTATTGGATTGTCTATGCACTCATTCTAAGTTCAGAATTCATTTCTTAAACAATACGCAGGAGATATTATCAGATGTTCCCATAGATGACAGGATTAGGGCCTGCAACATTACTGATCAAATCAATCTCAAGAATGTTCGAATTTTTCACAGGGTATTCAATTATTGTTGGCTATTGCATTAGAATTTTCCTTTTTTGGTTTTTCTATTTTTATGATTATTCACTTCGTTCATATTCTGTAGATTGGAAATCCTTTGGACTATGACACCTTAAAGCAGACCCTTCTGAATATCCAGAAATCTCTTGGTAATGAATCTACTCCTTTGTCAGTTGCTGTCATATCTGACAGAGGATGGCTTCTTGGAGGTAATGATGCTTGTCAGATTTTGTGGAAGGCAATAGCCTGATATTGATTATTGGCTATTCTCTTTGCAGATTCATCTAAGGCAGACAAGAATTCTGCCTATACTCTCCTACTAGCAGAAAATATCTGCAAACAACTTGGAGTTAAGGTGATACATTTTACAATATTGGACTTAAATCTAAGTAATAACAGTTTCTAGACAATATATTCGGGAACATTCTATATTTAATATTAGTTAGTAGTTAAAATGAGCTCAGAAGGAATTGGTTACTTAAATTGCTATTTTGCAGGTGAATAATCTAGTTGCAGAGATTGTTGATACGAAATTGGGGGAACAAGTAATACTCTAAATATCTTAGTTAGCTCAAATTTTCAAAATTTAGATTGGACTATTTTGAGTTGATGGTGCTTCTGTATAAAATGGTGCAGATAGCTAGAATAAATCCATCACTGACCAACGTTGCAGCAGAGGAGTTAATGAGCCTTGTAACAGCTCAAGGTCATAACATTTGTGAAGAAATTCAGAGGAATTTATTTTCTCATATATTATTTAGAAGTAATGGGTACAATATATAGAGGCTGATGTTCAATAAGGAAGAGAGAAATCAGTGATTACAATAATCAGAAATCAATGACAAGATAACAATGAGTAATAATGAGAGATAAAATAGGAAAGATTTACGAGTACGTAACTAGGAGGTAATTAATGTTAGAATAAAGGGTTGATTTCCAACACTCCCCTTCAAGTTGGAGAATAGATGTCAATCATTCCCAGCTTGCATCGAAACCCTTCAAATTTAGCTCTGCGAAGTGGCTTTGTCATTACATCCGCAATCTGATATGCAAATTGTATGTAGGATGGGTTCATGATGCCTACTTCAACATTCTCTTTAATTAAATGTCTGTCTATCTCAACATGTTTCGTTCGATCATGATAAACAGAATTTCTTTTCATTTCAATGCTCACCTTGCTATCACACCAAAGTTACATAGGGCCCTCATATGGAATTCCCAACTTGCTCTGTAGCCTGATAACCCATAGTCCTTCACATACTCCTTCATTCATAGCAATCAGCTTTAATTCTACACTACTTCTTGAAACTACATTTTGTTTCTTGCTTCTCCACATAACCAGATTTCCCACATATGTGCATTATCCTAAAGTTAACCTCATATTTCTCCTATCTCTTGTATGGTCTACATTGGTGTAGATTTCAATGTTTTTAGCTGTGCTTTTCTTAAAGAAGATTCCTCTTCCAGGATTAAGTTTTAGATAGCTCAGAATTATGTGTACAGGCATAGCTAATATCTAACGTGTGTGGGTTAAGTGTATTAGCTTCCCCACAAGTGTTCTGTATTGTTCTGAATTAATTGGGACACCATTTGGTTTGATCTCTAGGTGACAACCTTCTTCAATTGGTGTTCCTTGGGGTTGTCCCTAACATTCCTGTTTCATGTAATAGGTCTAAGGTATACTTCCGCTTAGATACGTATATGCTCTTTTTGGTTCTTGCCACTTCCATATCCAAGAAGTATCTCATTTGATTGAGATCCTTTACCCAGAATTCATTTGATAGGTCCCTCTTTAGCTGGCCAATAGAATCTTCATCGCTCCCTGTGATATGTCATAAGCATATACAATTAGGATTGTGACACTCCCACTATCATGTTTGACAAACGTGTCATCTGCTTGTCCTTGTTTATACCCAAGTCTCTTTACTTCCTTGGTGAATCATCTGAACCATGCTCTTGGAGATTGCTTTAGTCCATACAAAGACTTCTTGAATTTGTAGACAGAGTCGTTTGGAGCTAGAACTTCATTGGCAACCTCTATGTAGACCTCTTCCTCTAGGTTACCATCCAGGAATGCATTCTTAACGTCCAGTTGATGTAGTGACTAATCCAAGTTAGTTGCAATTGACAACATTACTTGGTTTGTATTGAATTTAGCTATTGGGGCAAGTCTCCTAGTAATCAATTCTGTAAGTTTGAGTATACCCTTTTGTAATCAGTCTTGCCTTGTACTTGTTAATATTCCCATCAAGATTGAACTTTAGGGTGAAAATCCACTTACATTATACCAGTTTCTTTCCTGTGGGAAGAGTTGTGATTTTCCATTTTTTATTTTCCTCAAGTGTCTTTAACTCTTCTTCTGCAACTTGCTTCCAAATTGGATCAGCCATAACTTGTTAGAAAATATATGGAATTTTGATATGTGCATGGTTTATAACAAAGTTTTGCATATTTATAGACAGGTTATCGTATGAAACAAACCTTTGAATTGGATGTTGAGTACAAGATCTTACCCCTTTGAATTTGTATCCTCTCATATATTATTGAGAAGGAATGGGTACAATATATAGAGGCTGATGTTCAATCATAAAGAGAGAAACCAGTTATTACAATAATGAGAAATCAATGACAAGATAATAATTAGTAATAATGATAGATAAAATATGAAAGATTGACTAGCACATAATCATGAGGTAATTAATGTCAGAATCAAGGGTTGATTTCCAACACTATGTTCTCTTGTTTAATGTATGTGGTCTATTTGCTAAGTCAGTGTGCTCAGAAAGTCATTTTCTATACTTGCAAAGCAGTAGCAGAGAACAGCGAACTTAATGAAGTTTGGAAAGACGTACTAAATGCAGAGGGTGATGAAATCTATGTGAAGGTAATAATAAACTCCTTTTGCTATACCTTAAAATCCATGAATCATTATGACTGCTGAGCCTTGTTAGTCTTGTAGTTCATTGTCCTTTAAACATTTCATCTTATGCAAATTTTATTTGATATTGTCCCATTTCGTAGAGAAATTCCTTCCTCCATCCTTATTCTTTTAAATTGGCGGTCCAATATCTGCGTCTTTTTAACCTTGTCTTCCTAACACAACACACTAACAGGGTTAGAATTTGTTGAAAGTATAAAGAATATAAAGAATGAACTATATTATTTATGATTTGAAAACTGTGCTACTTTCTATAATTTTAGTTTGTTATGTTGATATTAATATTGATTTGAACATGAAATTTAATCTGTATTTTGATGCCAAGGGCCAACAGTGAAAAATTTTCTGTATTAAGTATGTACTTTAGCTATTTCTTGCCATGTTTTTATGTACTTTAGCTATTTCTTGCCATGTTTTCATGAGTGACAGGATATCAAACTTTATATGAAAGGAGGAGAGAATCCATCATTTGCAGAGCTGTCTGAGAGAGCATATCTTCGGAGAGAAGTAGCCATAGGTTATGTGAAAAATAACAATATGGTATGCTGTTAAAATATGATAAAACTCACTTACCCTTGAAAAAAATAAAATATTTTGAATAGAATTTTTCATCTTTTCAGGTTATTCACCCACTTCCAAAGTCAGAACCCTTGTCTCTTGAATTGACAGACTCACTAATAGTTATTTCTGAGCTTGAAGGAGAACAGCCTGTGGTTTTCTAATGCTGAAGTTTCCATTTGTTAGCCTTTAATTACCCTCTTGCCTTTCCCTTGGTGTATATATTTGGATGTATAATTCCCTTACAATGAATAAGAAATTTATTTTTCTCCCAAAATTCATCATGTTATCAGAGCCAGGACTGGAGATTCAAATTGGTTTGTGTTTTTTGATTGTCTACAAAAACCAAAAAACATTAAGTGTGTCGTAGGGTTTCAAAAAGGAAGCACCATGAGTGACACCACCAAGCCAACTATGTTTTTGGTCACTGTGGAGGCTATGACACATCTATTATAAGGTATTATAAAAGTAATGACATGGCTATCTCTCAAGGAAATAATGAGAGAACTACGAGAGGGAGTAAAAGTGTGCTTTGTCCTAATTTTCATTACCTTAACGATTGTTCCAATGTCCGAACTAAAATGCCAGTGAAATGTCGTATGAGGTATGTAAACTTAGTTGTATAATTCTTTTGAATATAATTTTTTCATTTATCTTAATATAATAATGGCCACCCATATGAAAAATTAAGATTAACAAAGTGTTAAAACTAAGTGTTAATAGATAATCAAAAGCCATCGAAGCCAAAAGCCAAGTTTTTCAGCTTCTCCTCAAAAGCTAGTTGAGCTTGATGGGATTCTATGCACCCCAAAATTTACTTTTCCCCAGGTGACCCCCCCCCCCCCAAAAAAAAAAAAAAAAAAGCTTTTTTGGCTTGACAACGCAATGCCAAACAAACTACCATTTCTAGAGCCAAATATACAGCCATCAAACATTTCACAACCATACATAGTGACTGGTGGGGAGCATCCAGTGTTCTCAATCTCACCAATAATAATTGGTTCATTATTTTCATATATGACTATTTATACCTTTCTTAATTAAGAATACCTTTTTAAAAGACAAGTCTAAGGTTTCATTTGTATTCTCAAATTTCTATGTTATGAATTCCATTCTGGTATTCAAATTTTACATATAAACAGTGACACTGAATACTTCAATCACTCACTTAATATGTTTCTTTGGGGACATGGCATCATTCACAAAAGTATCTGTGTACACAAGAGCCCTTATGTTCACCTTCATTCCTTAAACCACTTGAACCCTATTCTATTGAACGTGATCCACCATCGCACATGCCTAATCCCACTCCACGATCACTAAACAAGCACTTTAACCTAAAAATCCATCAAAAGCTTGATTGAATCTAAAGGCAATTTTTCTGGTTTATGGCGTCATTCTAGTGCTTCATCCTTTTGTTTTTCTGCTGCTTTTATACTTCTGTCCTTGCCTCTGTCCACCAAAAATTTATTGTCGTTATTCTCTATCCTTTGTACTTACATTTCTTCTATTAGGAAAATAATCTTTTAACATTTTTTTCACAAATTTTAATATGATTTTTTAAAAAATTTATGTTTACTTATATTTATATTTATTCAATGCATCCAATTAATTGGTTTTTAATGGTTACAAAATAATTTCGAATAATATATTAACTCTTATTTTTATTTGAATTTATTATTTTTCTTAAATTTATCAAATTATATATATTGTAAGTTGGAATAAACACACACACATATAGATATAATAAAACTCATCCTTTTTGGTCATTTTAAATTTGTACTTGCTTTTCCATTTTTCATACAAACAAGTTTCAATTTGTCAAATTGATTTTTCTTTTATAAAAGTCAATCTAAACATAAACCATATAATACAATTTAACTTTTACTCTATCTTAAGTTTACTCGATCCAAACATAAACCATATAATACTCTATCTTAAATTTTTAAAAAATCAATTTCTGCCACTTAAAAGGAAATTCACCTATGAGCTATATATAGAGTTTTGAGGCACTTAAAAGAAACCCCATGAAAAGGGGTAATTCTTCAAAAGAGGTAAACAACCTAATGTAGAGATATTTTCTAACGCTAAATGGGCGGGCGCCTTGAAGGATAGAAGCCCTACATCTGAGTATTGTACCCTCCTATGGGGCAACTTAGTAACATGAAGGAGTATTGTACCCTCCTATGGTGCAACTTAGTAACATGAAGGAGTAAGAAACAGAATGTGGTGTTAAGAGTGTGGCAGAAGCTGAATTTGGAACTATAGCTCATGGAATCTGTGAGGACTTGTGGTTGTAAATACTTCTAAAAGGATTGCAGACTGATGTGGAATTTCCAATTAAGCTCTACTCTGATAGCAAGGCAGCCATAAGAATATCTCCCAGTTTAACATGATGGAGCAAAACATGTGTAAGTAGACAGACACTTCATCCCGGGGGGAAAAAAAAGGATTGAAAGTGGAGTAGTGTGCCTAATCTATGTCTTACTAAAGAAGCAAACGCATAGGCAAGCTGAACATGATCAATATTCAGGATAATACATTTTTTATTGTAATTACTTTTCTAACTGTATAATCTTTTAGCATGTATTAGCCTTTTAGCATGTATATATTTGGATGAATATTTCCATTTAAATGAATAAGAAATACGTTTTCCTCCCTAAATTCATCACTTCATGTTGTTTCAAGGCTGGTTGTTTCTAGTTTTGCACCACTTTGTATAAATAGAATAGAGATTATCTTAGGAATTTCTCAATTGATCAAGCCCTAAAAGAATAGAGGGTGAATCAGTTTTTCCTCTTTTTTTTTTTTCTCTTGTAGTTTAGGTCATTCAAAGGCTTAAGATTTAGAGTTCAATAATGGTTATATTGTATTCATGAGATAAATAAGTTGTCTTTTTGTTTTTTATCATGACATCACAACGTCACAAATTAAGGTTCAAATCTCTACTAGAAAAGGTGCCCACATTTAGTGTCTAACAGTACCTCAAACATAATTGTCTCCAATAAGAAGATATATGACCATATATATACCTGTCTCGATTAGGAATACCTTTTTAAAAGACAACTCTGAGGTTTCATTTGTATTCTCAAAATGTCTACGTTATGAATTCCATTCTAGTATTCAAATTTTACATATAAGCAGCGACACTGAATACTTCAACCACTCAATATGTTTCTTTGGTAACATCCACAAAAGTATGTGTGTTCACAAATCACAAGAGACCACATGTTCACCTTCATTCCTTAAACCACTTGAACCCTATTCTATTGCACCTGATCCACCACCACCCCGCGCCTAATCCCACTCCACGATCACTAAATAAGCACTTCAACCTAAAAGTCCATCAAAAGCTTGATTGAATCTAAAGCCAATTTTTCTGGTTTATGGCGTCACGTTTATACTGCTTCATCCTTATTTTTTCTGCTTTTACACTTCTGTCCTTTTAACATTTTTAAAATTTCTAATATGATTTTTTGAAAATTTTATGTTTAACAAGGCTATTGCTCCGAGATTATGTGCTTCTTCACAGTATAAAAATTCTTAGCAACATCCAAGAAGCTCTTGTAATACCCAAATGGAGGAAGGTTGTTATGGAACAAATGAAAGCTCTGTAAAAGAATTATATTTAAGAAGAGGTTGATTTATGACAAGCAAAGAAACTTGTAGGATGCAAATGGATTTTTATACCAAAATATAATGTTGATGGTTCATTGGAGAAATGCAAAATTGCTAAAGTATTCACCCATAACTATGGTATTGGCTAAATTGAAAAATTTTCCCCAATTGTAAAGCATAAAACAGTCAAGATTCCCATTATCATTAGCTACAAATCTCGATTGGCCACTTCAACAATTGAACGTCAAGAATGCTCTCCACAATGATGACATAGCAGAAGAAGTTTATAAACCCTTCCTCATGGATATGAAAAACAGGGAAAAGCAATAGAGTTAGCTAGTTAAAGAACTTCCTTTATAGGTATAAGCAATCTTCTAGAGTAGGGTTTGATAGATTCTCAAAGATGTTTAAAAAGGATCACTATTAGCAGGTCCAATCTGGTCATACACTTTGTTAGACACAAGGAAGGAAAAGGGGTCATGCTGATTGTTTATGTGGGAGATATTTTCCTAATTGGAGATGACATAAGAAGATGGAGAGATTGAAGAAAGTTTTAGCCTATGAATTATTTGAAGTAAAAGATCCAGGCTAGGTACATTATATTATTTTCATGGTATGGAAGTTTCTAGGACAAAGAAAGGAATATCCATCTCATAAGGAAGTATGCCATTGATCGCTTATAGAAACTTGAATGCTCAAATGCAAGCCAAGTAACACACACTCCCATTACAGTAAAAAGGAAGAAAGAGAATAAGGGAGAAAGGCAAGGAGGCGGAGGGCACACTGGTCGACAAGGGGAGATATCAGAAATTGGTGGGAAAACAGTTTTCCGAAAACTGTTATACTTGTCACATACATGAGATATTCCTTTGCTATTAGCTTTGTAAATTAGCGTACACACTCATCAGAGGAAATTCACTATGAGCTATATATAGAGTTTTGAGGCACTTAAAAGGTACCCCATGAAAAGGGCTTATTCTTCAAAAGAGGTAAACAACCTAATGTAGGGATATTTACTAATGCTAATTGGGCCGGCATTTTGAAGGATTGAAGCTCTACATCTAAGTATAGTACCCTCTTATGGGGCAACCTAGTAACATGAAGCAGTAAGAAACAGAATGTGGTGTTTAAGAGTGTGGCAGAAGCTGAATTTAGAGTCATAGCGCATGGAATCTGTGAGGACATGTGTTTGTAAATACTTCTAAAAGGATTGTAGATTGATGTGGAATTGACAATTAAGCTCTACTCTGATAGCAAAGTAACCATTAGAATATCACATAATCCAGTTTAACATGATAGAGCAAAACATGCGGAAGTACAGACACTTCATCCCAAAAATATATTTTTTTTAATTGTAAATATTTTTCTAATTGTATAATCTTTTAGCATATATTAGCCTTTTAGCATCTATATATTTGGATGAATATTTCCATTTAAATGAATAAGAAACACGTTTTTCTCCCAAAATTCATCACTTCATGTTGTTTCACTGTTGGTTGTTTCTAGTTTTGCACCACCTTGAATAAATCTAATAGAGATTATCTTGGGAATCTCTCAATTGATCAAGCCCTACAAGAATAGAGGGTGAATAAGTTGTTTTATTCACCTTGGAGTTTAGGATCATTCAAAGGCTTCAGATTTAGAGGAGTTCAATAACAATTATATTGGGCCTGTTTGAGTTAGCGGTAGGAGCAGTGGCTTAAAAGCTATTTGACTTTAGAAAAAGCTCGGTAGGAAAAAAGTCAGGTTATAAATAATGATTTGTATTTGAATTAATAGTGGTAAAAGTGGTGAAGCCCTTTTGGAAATAGCTGGATTCTGGAGTTTTTTCTTTAACGGACTTTTTGAGCTTTTTTCATTTAGAGTTCGGTGAACTTAATGTTGAACCCAAGCATACCACGTTGAGCGTTTCCTCCAAAACCCATTAACTCTACCGCAAACGCTTTTAACGCTCATCTAACGTTGACACCAAACAAGCCCATTATATTCATGGGATAAATGAGTTGTCTTTTTGTTTTTAATCATGACATCACAACGTCATGAATTAAGGTTTGAACTCTACTGGGAGAGGTGCTCATTTTTGGTGTTCAACAATCCTTTAAACATAATTGTCTTCAATAGCAAGATATATGTGCTTAGGGGGGAAAAAAAGATTTGTTTACCTTTTAATTTAAATTCCCTTTCAAAGATTTTGGTGCATAAGTTATTGCATTAAGGCTTAAGCTATTACTACTCACTTATACCGTTTGATTTTACACAATTAAACTGTTTGAGTTTAACATTTTATAAAGCTACTATCAAATATCAAATATTAGTTAATAAAGAATAAATTAATTAATTTAATAGATTAAAATTTAATCAGAACAATTGGTAATTACCATAAAAAAATTATTTTATGTACTAAATTTCTTTAATTTTCACCGTTACAGTTTTAAACGATTTAGATCAAACTTTTATAAAATAAATATATTTCATTATTTTTATTATTCACTATTTTAATAATAATTTTATGAAATATTAAATCTAAATATTGAAATTTAATCTAATGATTGAAATAAAATGAGTGAGGAGAGTGCATAGCGAGGATAGTGGGGAGAATCTCTCCCAAACATAATAAGCAGAAACTCGAACCAATTGTATTATCCTTAATTTAGTTTTAAATATAAGACATATTTAACGTTTTTTAGGAGAATAAAGAAACTAATTAAATTACTTTAAATATTTATATTTATAATTTTTTTTCCAAACTAATTTATCTACTTATAAACTAATATATATTTTAATCAAACACAATATATAATATAATTAATAACTTATTTAGCATCCTTGTCTATCTGAAAAAGAGTCAACTAAATCTTATACTTAAAAGAGAAGGTTTGAAGGTTTTACTTTACAATCGAAAGCTTGATGTAGAATTTTTTTTCTCTTAAATTAAAAAATAAAAAAAAAAAAACTTTGCCCACTCCGTCTTCCCTGCCTGGCAGGAAAGAGCACAGTCAATCCACAATATACCCCCTGTCAAGACTTGACCATCCATACCAGAGTAGCCTTATTTGCATACCAGAGTGGCCTTATTTGCAGGCCGGTCCTTTTCTCCTTACGATTATCAATATTATCAATCAATATAAAATGTAAAAATTCTAGCAAATAACACTGTTTATAAGCCACAGATAATGCAATTCATTTCTTCAACTTTATGCACTCCGCAGGCTCATATATAGTTAAAGCACTTAAGAGAACCATCCATGTTGGTTTTTTACTGCTCTTTCAATGGAGCTACCCAACTCGTCTGAAATTACTCTCTCATTCTCAGTGTGCTTCCTTGCCAAGACGCAAGTTATCCCCAAAATTTTCCTTTTATTAATCCTTAAATGCACCATCAGCCACTTGATTTGTTTTGTGAGGTTCAGCTTGTAAGTCAATACAACCTGGATTTGCCAGCCTGTAAAATGGCTATGGCTGCTATTACCTGCTGGCAAATCCAGGTTGTATTGAAAGCAGAGGATTGCAACTTGCGATTAGGTAACCAAGCATTGAAGGACCCACCAACAAGATATCAGAACCATTTTCATTCCCTAACACAGCCCTTTCTTAAATGCCTCCCTTCAAGCACACTGCCTAGGCCAAGCAGCCCTAGGCAGCTAAGCCACAGGAAAATACACTCACTTCATTATTCTAACCAATATTATTTGGACTGAACAACATCCTCCACAGTTGTAGGGCTTCTTAGCCAAATAACTGATTCCTGTTCGCTTGACTTCAATCTTTCATTATCTTAAGTCTGGAATCCTTATGGTACACGCAATAAAGGATGTTTCCATTTTCCCAAGATAAACAGCTTACAATCTACCACAATTGACTTTAACAATTTATACAATAAAACAGATGTCAAGAGAAAGTAGAGATTTCTCATAATCTATATACCTCACTTACCTTTCTTCAGTTCATTCAAAAACTAAATCCAAAGTTTATGGTGATAGACAACACTAACTTGTAGAGCTCAAATTATTTGCGATATAAGGCACATGCAAAACTACTTATTCGGAGGCATTTCCTCTAACATTAAGTAGTCATCATCTTCCAAGAGATAAATTTGTATTTGCCAGTAGCATAAGATACATCCCATATAGAAACCATTAGCTAAAAGTCCTAAAACCCACAAAGGATACAAACAAATCATGTGGCAGAAGAAGCCTCTGGTCAATAACTCTTGCGTCCTATTTTGACCAAATACCCCACAAACCAGAAAGGGAACCATCAACCTAAACTGTGTCTTTGCAAAGAAACCCGCTAGTCACCGCAAACAGAAATTACAGTGTCTAGTTTTGGATTAGTAACACAGCAGTTAATTACTTGAAGATTATTTGAAATAGTAACCAAACTTGTTAGAAGGAATTTATTAAAATGTCCAAATATTTGACATCAATTAGCATGGAGGATCTTATTGAACAAAAACATCACTAACCGGAGGAAAGAAGATATATTTTCCATTCATCATTGACCAAAAAAATCATAATTCTATTAAAAAATTGAAACAAAGCTACGTTACAGAAGCAAAACTGAGACTATTCCAGTACAACAGAAGCGCCCACCCCCTTGAGCTTCTCAATAATAGATTCACCCTCCTCCTTCGTCACTCCTTTCTTTAAAACACAAGGAGCTTTCTCCACCAAATCCTTAGCTTCCTTCAATCCCAAATCAGTAAAACCTCTTACCTCCTTGATAATCTTGATCTTTGCCGGAGCATCATACTTCTCCAATTTTATATCGAACACCGTCTTCTCCACCGCCGCCTTTGCATCTGCCGAGCCAGACCCAGCTCCGGCTGAAGCAGAACCTGATGAACCGACCCCTGTCACGGCAGGCCCGTACCTGTCGAGACCCATCTTGAGCCTCCAAAGAATCGTAAAGTCGTATCTTTCCAACTTGTTGAGGTGAAGAAGTTCATCGGCGATTCGTTCGAGCTTCTGGGTTCGACTCTCTTGCGTGGATGTGCAGAGAGAACAAGGAAGCGGATTGAGGTATAGGATCCTAAGAAGTAGTGATCTGGAAGTGGGTTTTGAGATAAGATGGGACATTTTTTTCTTCCCAGGCAGAGAATGGAGACTTGAGCTGCTGCGATACAGGGAAAACGAGGGGATTAGAATCAGCCCCGCTCTCCACTTTGGGAGGATTGCGCAGAAACAGAACAAAGAAGAGTGAGAGACCCTAGGACCAGCGACTCAGGCTCCCTTTTTCCAAAAAAAAAAAAAAAAGATTTTGAATTTTGGGGAAATCCGGTCTAACAAAACCATGGGTTTAGGAACCCAGACCGAACTAGTTTGGACCGGAAACCGGCGAATCGGCCAGGAAACCGGTTCGAGTCAGGCAAAAACCGGGTTGACTCGGTAACTCCAGGCGAACTCGGTGAACTCGGCCGGTTAGTCAATTAAAAAAAAAAATCAAGAAGCAGAAGAAGATCCGAGTTGTGACGGTGACATGGGAGCAACTTTGAATGCAGACAACAGCGGAGACAAAGGCTAAAAGGAGGCTCTGTGCAAAGAATCAAGTAGGGAGAAGAAGAAGGTGAAGAGGTAGGATGTTCAGTGCTCTTCCTCTCGCCTGATCTGAACAACTCCTCTGTTCTCAGTAAGATGAATGAAGAAGACGATCTCTCTCTCCTTTCATTCAAATCGTTCACCCGAGAATAGAAGATTTGTGAAGTTTATTTTTCCTGACATGCAACCCTCTTTTCTCTCTTCCTTGTCGTCCTCTGTGCCTTCTTTAATTGTCGCCGCCCATTAGGTTTTCGAAATCTCTTGATTCAAGGTACTATTGTGCTGATTGGTCTTTCAAGTGAAACCCCACCCCCTCTCTCCTCTCTTTTCTCCATCTTCTCTCCTCTTTGCACTTCATCTTCTTCATCCCATGCTCCCTCGCCGGCGGCTTGTGCCTTACACACAAGTCGCCGGCGACCACCGTTTTTGTGCCACAGATGAGTTAGGGTGGTTGTTGCAAGTCCATATCTTTGATCTGCAGTCCTGATGTTTTAGAGTTCAGATCTTTGATCTTTGGTCCTCTCCCTCAAAGTTCTATCAGAAGTGGCCTTCTCTCATCCTTGTGGCGAGTTCTTTCCTCTCCTTCTTCAGATCTGATTTGTGGAGGTGAGATTTATCTTTTTTTTTTTTTTTGCTTCTTTTCTATGGTACTGGGTTTTGTGGTGGTGTATTTTTCTTAGGAAATAAACAGATCTATAAGATCTACGTTCAAATCCTCTTGGTTGGATGGCTGGTTGAGCGTTTTTAGATCCGATTATCACCTCATAGCTCGAATCTACGTTCTTGGGAGTAAATCTAAAGAGGCATTGTTTTGTGTGTGGTCAAGGTCACCAGATCTGCATGATTAGAGAAGCAGAAGTGTTCTTCAGGAAATCATGAGTCTCCTTTCTCTTGAGGTTGGGTTTTCTTGAATCTTTACCCCGAAATGGGATATCTGTATAGCTACCTTAGTTGCAGCTTATGCTTATAAGGAGGTGTGTCTGATCGGGTGGGTTTTTCAACCAACACTTTCTTTCTTGTCACTTCTAACCTTGGGTATCTAAGAGGCTACTGTTGTCCATGATTCTTCTTTTGCTCTTATCTGTTTAATGGGTGGTGACTGGTTCTTCTTGTACTTGGTTTATTTTGTTATAGTTGTTTTGTCTTTGTTTGTGTACTATTTTTAGTCTGTTCTTATGTAATGTACTGTTTCTTAATATTAATATATATATATATATATATATATATATATATATATATATATATATATCCTTCGACCAAAAAAAAAAAGGTACTATTGTGCTGCTATTTATCTGTGCATTCCTTTAGTTGTCACTGCCTATTTAGCTTTTAGGTTCCCAAAATCTCTTAAGTCAAGATATTGGACGCTGCTATTAAGATAAGGAAATATAAAAGCAATAGATTGGTGGAAATCATAATAACATATAGGGGAAATCATTTCTGCATTTGATGTAGAAAACAAATTGCAACAAGGGGATCAAAACGCTGCATTTCAATTATTTTTTACATGACTTGTCCATAAATTGCTCTTGCAGTGAAACCATTGACTTTTAGCTGAATGTGAATATTCAGTGACAGAGCCGGAGGCTATTTACTTCCACCCCTTTATTTCTGATTTCGCGTGGCAGATTTATTTCCTATTTGATTCTCCTCCTTGTATCTATTTTGTCTCCTCTTGTCTTCTTGCATAACACGCCGCCGGTTTTGCTATTGCTTCTTGCTACAGTTTCAAGTATTTTCTACATTCTTGCTATTGCTTCTTTTTCATCTCTTCTTGCATAACACCATAGTGATTTTGTTCGAGGTGAATTGGATACTCACCACTAAACGCTGTTGCTCAATGATATTTGCTGATATTTGTGTCTGTATCGCTGGTAGGCCTTCCCTTCCCCTTTTGCTGATATTAGCGTCTGTACTCGCCACTTGTTGGATTGCACAGATGTAGATATGGTTCATTTCTATATTCAAAAAAGAAATGAAATCTCTCTCTCCATTTGTTGGATTGCACAGAAATTTTGATAAGAAATTAGTGAGATCTCAATAAAGATTGAAGTAACCAAAATGCTACATTGTATCATCTCTTTATCTTGTTTACTGTGTTTGACTGTTTGTCTTTTTTTTTTTTTCTTTTGCTTTCTACAAGAGAAGAATGTTATTATATCTGTTAATAGCATCAGTATATCCATGCATCATGAATTGATCTGCTGCTATCTTGATTGCACCTTTTTCCTTCAAAAAATTTCAGGAACATGTGAAGAATGTTCCTTTTGCTGTTTTTTCTTTTGCTGTTGTACAAGAGAAGAATGTTATTATATCTGTTAATAGCATCAGTATATCCATGCGTCATGAATTGATCTACTACTATCTTGATTTCACCTTTTTCCCTAAAAAATTTTCAGGAACCTGTGAAGAATGTTCCTTTTGCTGTTTTTTCTTTTGCTGTTGTATAAGAGAAGAATGTTATTATATCTATTAATAGCATCAGTATACCCATGCGTCATGAATTGATTTGTTGCTATCTTGATTGCACCTTTTTCCTTCCAAAAATTTCAGGAACTTATGAAGACCAGGCATCCTCAACTTTTCTATGAGTCAAAACTATATATGCTTCTTCAGGGAGGAAGTAAGTCTGGAACACTAGACCCTTCAAATTGTCAAATGATACAAGTTTGAGGGAATAAATTTACAGTATTTGTTATGCTTCATGGTGTTTTATGTGTATATGTTGAAGAGGAATATCAGGATTTATACCTTAGTGCTTAGGCTCTGAATATATCATCAGTACATATTGTTAACACTCACCTTGAATTATTATTGTGATGGATCACTCTCATATAATAACTATTGAAAACATTGATATGAATGGAAGCTTAGAATGTTTTGATGACGTTGTTGATTTAAAGAAAGACAACGATGAATTTGGAGGAGATTATAAGTGTGAAATCATAAAAGAAGAAGATGGTGGTTGCAGGGAAGATAATGTACATGAAATTGTGGTAGATGATGACAGTGAAATCATGAAAAAGGAAGATGGTGCCCATGGGAAACATAATGGACATGAAATTGTTGTAGATGATGATAGTGAATTTAGTGAGATTCCTATTTTATGTAGAGTATTTGGAACAACAGAAGAAACTTAACATTTTTATAATGATTATGCAAAAAGAAAGGGGTTTGGAATATGTAAGCAGTATTGTAACAAGAGTACAAGAACACAAGAACCATATAGGTGGAAATATGTGTGCTCTAAGCAAGGCTTGAAGTGCCTAAACGATAAAAGAATTGATATTAACAATGTCAAAAGACGAAGGAAAACAAGGACTAATTGTTTGGCGATGCTACAAATAAGGTTGAAGGATGGATTGTGGAAAGTGGAGAAGTTCGATGATACACATAACATCCATTGATTAACACTCCATCAAAGGTGAGAAAATTTTATTCTCATAATGAATTACAACGCTCAGAATTTACTAAATCTATTGTTTCTAAACTCTATGAGGACGGTTTAACTTCTTCAAAAATCTCAAAGGTGGTGAATGCTCTGGGTGAAGAAATTAACATTACTCTAGTTCAAATAAGCACTATTATATCAAGCCAACGAAAGAACAATGTAGGGCGAGAATGTCAGGGCATCATCAAACACTTTCAAAGGAAGTCCACTCTTGATGGGTCTTTTTATTTTGATATACAGTTGGTAGAAGATGGTACTTTGAGAAGCATCTTTTGGTCTGATAGTAGGTCGAGAGCTGCATATGCTCAATTTGGTGAAGCCTTAGTCTTTGATGTGACTTATAGAAAAAACAAGTTCAAGTTTCCTTTTGCTCCTTTTGTGGGGGTTAATCACCATGGGCAGTCAATTTTATTTGGGGCGGCTTTATTAGAAGATGAAACAGAGGCAACATTTACATGGTTGTTTGAACAGTTTCAGACATGTATGTTTGGCAAGTCTCTTATTGCCACTATCACTGATCAAGACAAAGCTATGGGAAAAGCAATTGCTAAGATATTTCCCGGAGCTCGACATCGTTTTTGTGCGTGGCACATTAAAAAACATGTTATGGAACATAGTCAAGCACTACGCACACAATTTAAAAATAGTTTTGATGTTGACTTTCGTGCATGATATAAAAGTCGAAACATCGATGAGTTTTAAGATCAATGGGAAGCATTAATGACAAAATATGATATTCAAGCAGGTACTTGGTTGGCTAACATATATGCTTCACGTCATTACTGGGCAAAAACATATTTGAAAGATTTTTTTTTTGGCTGGAATGACCACAAGTGGTTGAAGTGAGAGCATCAATGCATTTTTTGATGGATACGTCAACTCTAACACAATGTTAAATGACTTTGTTACCGAATATGATAAAGCGATAAAGTCTAGAGGGATGCAGAAGAAGATGAAGATTTCAAAACTAGAAATACAAAAGCGAGTTTAGAGAGTGATCATCCAATTGAAGAAATAGCCGATGAGCGCTACACAAGAAAATTATTTGAAATTTTCAAAAAGGAGTGGAAGGCTACCGTTCATGATTACTTTCATGAAAAGATTTCAATGGGTGAAAATATTATCAAGTACCTAGTAGGATCTTGCAAAGTTGATAAAGAGTGTTGGGCAATTCTTGAGTACCATTTGACAGAAAGCCTCACAGCTCTTTGTTCCTATGCAAAGTTTGAAACTATGGGGATATTGTGCAAACATATTCTTTACATCATGAAGAAGAAACAAATAATGACCATTCTTGAAAAATATACTTTATCTAGATGGACCATGGATGTAAGTTATAAGTCTCAAAATCTTGTAGGCTTTCAGGGCAAGACAACATCACATCGTGGAAATGCAGATAATGCATACTCATCTTTGACATCTTTTTATCATCATATTGCATCTTATGAAAGAAATTATGAGTATTATTAAAGTCCTTTGTTAAGGTTTGTAACAAGAGTCTCAAGATGTTTCAAATGCTTTACATCTGGTTTCAACTACAAAAGAGTTACTTTAGAAATTAAGAGCAACAGGTTGGGATGGTTTCTTAGTTCTTGTTCAAGAATTTTGCATAAAACACGACATTGATATTCCAGATATGAGTGGAAAATATATTGGAAGGAGTGATTTTTCTACTGAAAAATTTTATAAGGTAAATATCTTTTGTCCTACCATTGATTATCAATTGCAAGAATTAAATAGTAGACTCAATGATAATACTATTGAATTACTTGCTTTGAGCATGGCTTTAAATCCAAGAAACAGGTACAAGTCATTTAATAGTGATGATATTTGCAAACTTGTTGATAAATTTTATTCTAGAGATTTCACAGAACAAGAAAAATTGCATTTGAAGATGGAGTTACAACATTTTAAGTTTGAAACTCCTAAGCATCCAAATTTCATTAATTTAGCAACTACATCTTAATTATGTCAAGGACTGGCAAGAATTGGAAAATCGACCATTTACCCTCTTATTAATAAAGTGATTAGACTTATATTCACTCTTCCAATTTCTACAACAACTACTGAAAGGTCTTTCTTTGCTATGAAGATAATCAAGAAAAGGCTTTAAAATAGAATGGAAGACCAATTTGTTGATGATTTTTTTGATTACGTACATTAAAAATGAAATTGTTGAGTTTTAGCATGGATTCAATTATAGATGAGTTTAACAATATAAAAACACGTAAAGTAAGAGTCAAGTAAAGTAATCTTAATTTCTGTAATAGATTTCTTTCAATTTCTTGTATATTAGATTTGTATGGTATTTCAAGTACTTTTTTTTAAGATATACCATTTTTTATTTTCGCCCCCCACCACTCAAATTCCTAGGTCCACCCTTAGTAGAAGGTAAGTAAAAACAACTTGAAGAGGGTTTTTTTTTAAATAAAAAAAACAAGAATTTCCTGTTTTTAAAATGCTTTATGAACATTACAATTATTTTTTTCTCCAAATACTTAAAATGTGGGTGTTGTTGTCTAATTGCCTTTGTATTGACATATAGTACACGACTAAACATTGGCTTGAAGATTTTTTAGTTACAAATACTGATCACTTTCTTCTAGCTTATGGAGATATTTGTTGTTCTCCATGGCTTGTTGAAATTATTTACATGGAGTTTTTCAAAATAATTAGGGAAATCTTGAGATTTGTTGCCCCTTTTCTAGTTTGGATATGGTAAGTTTATATATATTTTCTTTCTTCATATTTTTTATACAAGGCGATAGGGGAGGGAGGGATCGAACCCAAGACTCGGAGGAGGAAAATGAATCTCAATACCACTGCACTAGATTTATATCTTTAGTCGAGAATGGTGGCCATTTATGCTGCTGATTTTTCTGTATGGGCTATAATTCATAACTTAAAACTTTAGTTTTGTCTTTATGGTATATTTTAGAACATAAGACTAAATTATCTGCAACTTTCTTTTGCAACCATCTTTTTGGCCATTTTTTTTTTAAAGAAGTTTCACTTCAAAAAGATCAATACTATGATTATTCTAACTTTGTAATCCTTCTTATGTATCTTATACTCTTACATAAACAACAATAATAACTCATAAGTCCAACCCTCTGTTGTGCTTAAGTTATTCTATATTTAGTTTGTTAATAGTTTCATGTTCTGTCAGTTTTTTTTTAAAATTAATAGAAACTACATGGAAGCTGTAATTCTACGTGTTGGTAATGCAATATCTTAACACGTATTTCTTTCATTGCCAAGCTCTCTTCTTATAAGTTTAGTTTAATTTAGTGTATTAATTGGAATATTGATATGCCTCAAATTACACTTTTTTAAGGTTGGAATATGAAAATATATTGTCTTGTTCTTTATATCCTAAATCTATATTGTGTAGCATGTAAAGTGTAGAAATTAGAGTTCTTTACAATTTACATTTCTTAAGTTTTCTTGGCCCTTACAAAGCTAAAGTTTCTTGTTTTCTTTATGAGTATTCCTAGAAGTATCAACTTAATTGATTACTACTTAGTTTTATAAATGCTCATTTCATAAGCTACTAAGAACGCAATGTCTTAGCATGTGAATAACTTATTTTATAATCGTTTTGTTTCCAAATAACATACTATAAGATTTTTCTTTTTGTAGGAGATATTGTAAGATAATTTAATCATGTTGTTACCCTCACTTAAGCTTTGCGGAATTTATGGAAGATTTAAATCTTCTATGTTTGCTTTGATACATGTTTCATTAACCATTATATCAATCAGTTTAAAAAGTCGACACTTTTTAGACCAATTGTAGTTACAACCACTTTTTAGACATGTTCTATTTTAAAACAAGTCTAGAAAGCCTAAACCTAAACCCGATCTAAATGACCAATTTTAATATAAAACGCCCTTTTCTAAAAGTGAAAGTTTAAATGAGAAGAGTGAAAAAGAATGGTCCTATTAGAATATTGTTTGGGAGCTATTATAAGATGGATGAATTATAAAGTATTATGATTTTTCCCTCATAAAATTAATTTCCATAATAATAATGACATCTTTTAATTTTGTTTTTCATTCTACATTATAAATTAATAGTGACATCTCTCATGAAAGAATAATAATAGTACATGGTACAAATTTTAGGTTTAAAGGACTAAAATGTCTTGGAAGTTTTTACTAATAGACATTGGGTACCTGAAAGTTTTTTAGGGGTCAAATGTGCCCCCATAGGTTTTAAAAAACAAGGCATTTCCTCCTGCAACGTTAAAAATGTTAAATTTAATTGGTAAGGTTGACTTAGGATGTACATATGGCACTAAAAACTAACCACATCATCAACCAATATCAACAATTTCTTACCAACTCACTCTTTCTCTCTTCATCATAGCCCTTGGTTTCTTCGCTCTCTTCCCTTTTTTGAAGGCGACCTCCTCTTCTCTCTTCAAAGAAGCCTCCATCTTTCCTCCTCTTCACAGATCCCCCTCCAAGAAAGCATACATCTTCAATCTACAATTGCAAGCATCTAAAAGAAGATAAGCGAATAAGACTGGCATTAATAAGGTTTCTGTTCAAGGAGAATGAGCATCTGGCGATCGCGAGCATAAGATTGGCAGTGGCAGAGTGTCCAAGGATGGTGCCAATCCTGGGCATCGTAATGGAGATCGGCATAGCGACAACCAACTTGAAGGAATCAAACTTGTGGTGGAGCAGCCTTCTTCTTCAACTTCCTTCTTTAATCTGTGACCATGTGGGAATATGGGTTTCTGAAAATCAATAATAAAAATATGTGGTGATTTTATTTATTAATTATGCTGATTTATTTGATTTAATTATGTTTCTCACCTTTAAACCAGTAGGATTTTGGTTGTTGTTTTAATTAATTCCATGGAATCAAGATTTTTGTGGAAAAGAAAAAAAAAATAGCAATTTTGTAGCACGGATATGGTCAAGGCTAATAACCCTCAATAATTTGAAAATAGTAGTTATGGTTGTGCAATTTTGGTGTTTTACTGAGAGATCAGGAGAGAGAGAGAGAAAGAAAGGTTTGTTAATCTTTTGGATTTTTCATATTTCATTACTAGTTGCATTTTTGGTGTTGTTTCAATTTGATTTAGATTTGGTTTGGGTATTCTTAATTCCCGATGATGTTGAAGTTGATTTGTTGTGTTCATTCAATTCTTCGAAAATCTGTAGTATACGTCCTTCTTCCTCATGCTCCATCCTAGTCTCTTCCTCTACCCCACCTGCATCTTTCCTAGATCTCAAGGTGGCCACTTTTGCAAAATCTACTTTCAGTCTCTCCCTTTTTTACTTTACCCTACTAAAACTTTGATTTTCAAAAAAAAAACAAGAGATGGCTTGCCTATGTGGCATCCACTAGAGCAAAATGGGTCAACACCAATGCCATATGTGATTTACATAGGATTATCTTATACATATATTCTCAAGCCATGGTGAACAAATCCAACACTTTCACACACATCTTCGACAGAGACTACAAAATGATGGCTTCTATTTTGAGTAAGGAGAAGAGGAATTTGGGGGAAATAATCTTTTTAGAGATTAAAAGGTACGGATGCACCTATTCCAAGTCTACACCAATGCCAAATCCACAATTGATTTCACTCTTCTTAAAAGCAAATGGGATTTGTTACTTAGAGCCCAATGAATCACTGGAGAGACTACTTTAATTTGGCAAACATCAAATTAGAAAATTGGTTATAAATCTACCTCTAATTCACTCCTATGCCACTACTCCAAAAAAGAGAAAGAGACAAGAGCCAAAGACATCACAATTAGATGATACTCAATCTGGTGGCTCTCCTACACCACCATCCTAGGCTTTACCATTTAGTTGTATTTGAAGGAGGTACCATAAAGTTTTCATCTCAACTTGGCCTACACAAATGCTTAATTTCTCACACACATCAATCATAGGATGAGACAAATAGGTGATGTGGTGAACCAGAATTTCAAAGCCATGATTGTTCATCAAAAGGCTTAGGCACAGTTATTACTTGAGTATGGGAGCCTTTTAAGATCATTTGGTGAGGGGTTGGATACTTTGGTGCCTACAAAAATTGCTCCTATTAATAAAATTTAATAATAATAATAATAATAATAATAACAACAACAACAATAATATAGTAATAATAAAATTTAGAATTTAATAATGTTTGTATTGTTTTATAATTTATTAATTGACAATAATTAAAAAGCCCAGCCTATAGCTAAACCCTAATTTTTAATTATAAACTGAGGTCTAGCTGCCTAACTCGAGCGAACGCTCAATACTCCTCTTCTCCTCTACTACTTCCTCTATTCTTTCTCTACGTCAATTATTCTTCTAGTAGGTTAGCAAAATGGAGATTAGGTAATCATAATACCACTAATGTATTAATGTATTTTAATGAGTAGATCGTGGGAATTTCCCATAAACGAGGTAATCCTAATCCCTAGGTTAATAGAAATTCATTGCTATATGGCATAATTCTTTTTAAATCGCCAAAATTGTCATCTCGTTCTTTCTCGTAATTTCCATTCGATACCATAAATCTTGCACATGCCTTCCTCTGTGAGAAAGTTGTTTCCTTCATATGATATGATTTTGCATGATTTAGACTAGCCTTGGGTATTTAGTATGTATGTTGCTAAATGAGTGCCTCAGTTTTGTTTTTGTGATTGAATACATATATATTATATTTCTTCTTCTCGTTTTGCGCGATTTATTTTTTTGCAAAATCACTTAACATTGAATATAAGATACTGTACGTAGTTGCTTTGGGTCTCCAGTTTTGATAATTGAAATATATATATATATATATATATATATATATATATATATATATATATATAATACCTGTACATTTTGCTCTCGGTTCTATGTTTGTTTCCTTTGGCTTAAAATCCTATCCTATAACATATTATGATTATATTCATTCGTCAGTAAATGAACCAATATCTCAGTTATATATTCTCATGGCAATCTTATAGGGACCCATGAGTAAAATGGATAAGAGTAGAGCCAGGGGCTTAAATGATGGTCATGGAAATTTCTTATGACAACCTTATAGGAACTCATGAGAAATTATTTTATAGTTTAATTTGAAAAATCCATTTTGTGTGTATTTATATATATGCATGTTGTTGGTATTGGCTGTATCAACACAACAATTGTATGTTGTGTTGATTACAATACAAGTGTTTCAAACATATGTATACAAGTACGAATTGAATTGAATTGATTACAATACAAGTGTTTCACACATATATGTACAAGTATGAATTGAATTGATTAAATACAAGTGTTTCAAACACGTATTGGAAATAATTTAGGAATTTATTATATGTGTATTTAAAATAATTTAATAGTGGGAAGATAGCTTTAGGATGGTACTTTTTAAAGTGATGAACACAACCGTTAGGCTTTATGCCTTCGATATATTATGTGATGTGAATCGATGTTATTCATTCTTCCCAAAGTGGTGTCTGGCAAGTTTCTCGGGACACTAGTAGCAATTTTGGAAAGAGGAGTGCACACTAGGAAGAAATGTTTTATGGCCAATTTGATAATTTGTAACTGACAGGGTTTCCCGGGTCACAGGGTAGACTGACAGAGTTTCTCGGGTCTACCATAGTTCTCTTTCCACTAAATAGACTGGCAGATTTCCCGGGTCTAAATAAATTTAAGAAGACAATGGATAATATTTGGTACGATGTGAATATATTAAGGTTATTAAACCCGGACCAGTCACTAAACCGGTTGGGGTATTGGGTCAAGAGTCAATGGATCAGTCCGGAGTCAAACCGGGACCGAACCAGTGATAAACTAATGTTTTTACTTTTTTCCCCTTCCACCCTCCATTTTTCATGTTTAAAAAATGAAATAAATGTAATCTCCTCCCAAACTGTGCATCAGATCTCATAGTCAGTGGGTCACGTGATTTCTTCATTTGCTTTGAAGACTTCCATTATCTACTTACCCAGGTGAACGTGCGTGAGATGATGGGCATTAAATGACACGTACTACTTTCGCAGCTCTCAAGGAAACTTTACTCTTAGTCCTTCGAACAATTTTAAAACCATTCGAATAAGATTCTCCATTTTTAGGTTTCACTTTTCATATAACATTTCATTTTTCTCGTTTTAGACAGTCGAAGCTTTCCTTTTTATCGTCCATAGTTGCCGCTCCATTCAGCAGCCCATACCAGAGAAAGAGAGAGAACAAAGCGAGAAAGAGTGAGAACTGAGAAATCAAAAGAGAAAGCGAATTAGAAAGTGCAACTCCGATCTTCGACAAGGACCTCCAATCCTTCCACCAGACCGAATCGAGAGGAGATACAGACCAGGATGCTGGAGGCGACAAGTCACAGTGTGAAGACACCGACCTGAGGGATCTAGGTTGATTGTTGTTACTCTCCGTCTTCCACTCTTTTTTTTTTGTTTTAATATTGGTTTTGGTGACCCCAGTTTCTATGCTCTTCCGGACCAATATCATGGTTGGTTTGCCGGTTTCCAATCTGAACCGACTGGTCCGGTCCAGGTTTAATAACTGTGGAATATATAGATATGATGAATATTAAAATTGATATTTGATTCAATTACTAAGTGATTATATATTTGATTTGATTAATATATTTGAGCTATATCATCTTTGTTTTTATTAGGATTACTAGCTTTGCTAATATTTGTATTTATGTGGCTGCGATGATCCTTCGAGGGAGCAAATTTTCAGTGTAACAGGGTCCAAAGGTTGGAGCTAGCAATGAGAAGTGAGAAAGAACATTTAGTAATTCTAGCTAGTTTATTTTATTCTTTTTATGGTTCGAATAAAACATTTATTTAAGTTTTGGATTTGTGTTAATGTAATAAGTTAGCCTTACACTTGTCCCAATATAAGTGCAGCGATAACACTTCCCAAATTTGATTATTTCGAATTTCAGTAATTATTTATAAAAATTATTGAAATTTTATGTTATTATAATTATTAGAAATTTGGGGGTGTTACAAGTAACCTCTGATTCTCTTACCTTTTTCCCTCAAGAAGGTGACACAGCTAATGATGATTCCTCTATGTTACTTCTCATGTTTTGATGATGACAATGATCTAAAAAGTGTTTAAAGATATTTAAATAAATTAACCAAGAGATTCTCACCTTGAAAATCAACTCTCGAAAACACAATATGAATTCTTAAGAAAGACTCTCGAGAATGCACCTAAGGTATTCGAGAATGATCATTTCATTTTTACAAGCTATGTGAATTTTGTGCAGGACTGATTCTCGAGTATTAAATTCTAACTCTCGAGTATAAGAGAATAATGTCTTGTTGATTCCTTCTTAAATGATCAGATGAATATTAATTCTCGAGTATGGGTACACAATTCTTGAGAATAGATACAATGTGACTGTGGATTCCTGGTATGGAATTCTCGAGTATTAACGTGTTAATACTCGAGAATCTTTGAAACATAAATACTGGATAATTCTTGAATATCATGACTAATTCTCGAGGATGATAATCAACATTTAAATTCTCTATCCTCGTAATATGCAAATCTTCAGATTAAAGTCTTGAGTATTATTCAATGTTGATTCTTATTACATCTAACAGTGTTCTAAAGAGTTTGTTAGTGATTTACAGATATTCTTAATTATGTTTTACCATTAAACGTATCATAAAGCAATTTGTGTCAGAAGCATTTATTGCCGTAAAACAAACAGAGCACGCAAACAGAATTAAAGCATATAGCAGACGCAGACATTCTTTCGAGGCATACTTATTCCAGCAAATATTCTGAATCAACCTCTGCTCTGAGACAATCGACGGTGAAGCATTTAATGCAGCAACGGTCGACTATTCACCAACGGAGTTGCACAGAGTCTAACGGAAAATTAAAGAGTCTCAACGGCTAGTTTGCAAACTCCTCAATGGCATTAACAGCAAGGGCTATAAAAGAACAACGCATTCAATTCCGCCAACTACCGAAACTCTGTGCAATCAATTCGAAGTTAATAGCATTTGTAGTTTCAACTGTTCCATTGAGTCTGTACTTCAGTGTTTATATTATATCAACTCGTGAGGAGTATCTGAACTCTTATTTCATCGTTAAGCTTGTATCTTAAGGTTGAGGAACCTTAAAAGTGGGTGTACTAATTACAACTTGTAACGGGGAGTGGAGTCTGAGAGCGCTAGGACCATCCTTCGTTTGCAGAGTCTGTAATTATTTCAGAATCTTAGTGGAATCCCAGAGTGTTTCTGGGGACTGGATGTAGGTCAGTGTTTGGACCAAACTAGTATAAATTGTTTGGTGTCATTTTATCATATTGGTCTCTATTTCACAAATTATTGAAGAAAGTATCTGGGATTTCAAAGATCACCTATTCACCCCCCTTAGGTGATATTCCACTTTCACTTGGTATCAGAGCTCTAGTTTCTCAGTTGGGATTAACATGCCGAGAAAGATCATGGAAGGAATATTGCCTGACGGTGCTTCAATTAATCGACCTCCTGGCTTCAACGGTGAACACTATTCCTTTTGGAAAGCAAAATTCCGAGTGTTCGTGATAGCCACTGAATACAGTCTTTGGAGAGTATTTGAGACTGGCGACTATGTACCAGTAAAAACTAAAGAAGGAATCACTGTCCCGAAGACGGAGGCTGAGTTTGACGAGAATGATAAGAAAAATATCACTCTCAACAGTAAGGCTATTCTAATGCTTCAAAGTGCTCTTAGTCAAAAGGAGTACTTTCGAATTTGTAATCTGTCAACTGCAAAGGAAATGTGGAAGGCTCTGGAGATAGCGTATGAAGGCACTTCTGGAATCAAAGAAAGTCGTATTAATATGTTAACCACCGAGTATGATTTGCTACGAATGAAGCAAGGAGAGAGCATTGCTGAATTCCAACTTAGATACACTCATCTGACAAATCAATTGGCAGCCTTGGGAAAGATATATGATCAAGGGCCTCAGGTGAGGAAAATACTCAACGTTCTGACAAAAGACTAGGAAGCGAAAGTTACTGCGATCGAGGAGGCTCATGGAGAATCAATGGCTTCAGTTGCTGCTTTGTTTGGTAGTCTATCTGAGTATGAAAGCAAATTAAAATTCAAAAAGGACTTAGACGACGTCAACAGTGGCAACAACCGCAACAAGGGAGTTGCTCTTAATGCTATGAAGGACAAAGAAGAGAAAGATGAGGATGAGGAAGATGATGATGAGATGGCAATGTTCGTACGTAGATTTAAGAAGTTTTATAAGAAAGATCAAGGTTTCAGAAACAGATTTCAAAAAGGAAGCTCGAGCAACAAACGAGAACTAAAGGATAAAGATCAGATCATCTGTTATGAATGTGAGAAGCCGGGCCATTACAAATCTGAATGTCCTCAACTAAGAGATGGAGATAAAAAGAAGAAGAAGAAATCATATCAATTCAAAAAGAAAGCCTACGTATCGGCAATATGGGGAGATGGTTCTTCAGATGAAGAAAGTGAGGAAGAAAAAGAAACTGCCAATGTGTGTCTCGTTGCAGAAGAAGAACAAGCTAAACACGACAGTGAGGTATATGATCCACAACCTACCTATGATGAACTATTTGATGAATATAATGAGATACAATCTGAATTTGAGAAACTCATGGAAGAGTGTATATCACTAAAAAGGGAAAACATGACTCTTAAATTACAAGTTGAAAATCTTGCTTCTGAAAAACTTATCTGTGATGATTGTGTGGATTTGGAGAAAAGAAATTCTTATCTTACAAAATCTCTTGAGAAATTTACTAAGGGCAGTGAAATGCTCAAGGTAATTTTGAAAGCTCAAAGATTTACCAACGATCACTCCGGTATAGGATATAATCCTATGTTTGACAAACAAAAAGGGAAGAAGAAAAATGGTAGAAAATCTTATCTAAACTATTTTCGAAAAACAATTCATTCTTCAAACCCGTTTGCACATTGCAATTATTGTAATCGAAAGGGCCATAGTACTTCATCGTGTTTTCATAGAAAGGATAGAAGGGATAGGCCAGTTGGCAATTATCAGTGGCTACCTAAGGGAATTCATGTTCCTAAAGCCCAGACTAACCCCAAAGGACCCAAGAAAAGATGGGTACCTAAAGCCTGATCTCTTTTGGTCTTTCAGGTGTGTTTGAGAGCATCAAGAATCAACAAGTGGTATATCGATAGTGGATGCTCCAGACACATGATGGGAGATGCAGACAAGTTTGTTGCAATGAGATCAAAAGACGGCGGCAAAGTTACTTTTGGAGGAAACCAATCCGAGAAAATCACTGGTATTGGTGAAGTTGGCGCAAAAGATGGGACTCAGATTAAGGATGTCTACCTTGTGGAAGGTCTCTGCCATAATCTTTTGAGCGTTAGCCAAAGTGCCGATAAGAACAACTGGATCATCTTTGATTCAGAGGAGTGTCTCATTGTCAACAAAGACGATCTCCCAATTGATAGAGGTAAACTAAAGGTATTGTTCAAAGCTCCTCATGAAGGAAACTGCTATACCATGGATTTACCAAAAATAAACTCTAAAAAATGTTTTGTTAGCAGCCTAGATGAAAGCTGGCTGTGGCATAAGCGGTTGGCTCATGTCAACATGCATCAGTTAGATAAGCTGCTAAGAAAAGATTTAGTGATTGGTTTACCAAAACTACGTTTTAAAAATGATATGATCTGTGATGCATGTCAACGGGGTAAACAAACCAAATCATCTTTCAAAAACAAACCCGAAATTTCGACAAACCGGCCTCTTCAACTACTTCATATGGATTTAATTGGACCAGTAAGAGTTAGAAGTCTTGGTGGAAATTTATATACATTGGTGATTGTCGATGATTTCTCACGATTTACCTGGACCATTTTCTTATCTTCTAAGGATGAAACTTTTGATCTGTTTGTTGTGTTTGCCAACAAGGTGCAAAACGAGAAAGGTATTTGTATTACAGCTATTCGAACGGATCATGGAGGTGAATTCGAGAATCAAGCGTTTGGGGAATTCTGTGATGCTCACGGGATCGATCACAACTTCTCGGCTCCAAGGACACCTCAACAGAATGGTGTAATTGAAAGGAAGAATCGGGTACTAACTGAGATGGCTCGTGCAATGTTGAATGAAAATCAAACATCACAAGTTTTCTGGACAAATGCTATGAGCACAGCCAGCTACATATCAAATAGAGCCTATCTCCGGAAAAATCTAAATAAGACTCCATATGAGCTCTACAAGGGGAGGAAGCCAAACTTAGCTCACCTTCATATCTTTGGCTGTAAGTGTTTCGTTCATAATAATGGTAAAGACAATCTAGGAAAATTTGATCCTAGATCTGATGAAGGCATTTTTCTTGGATATTCAAATAGAAGTAAAGCATATAGAGTTTTCAACAAACGAACATGTATAGTTGAAGAATCCATCCATGTTGTATTCTATGAGTCAAAATTAGACAAAAGTCTGGATGATGATGAAGAAAATAACTTCAAAAATCAATTCTTTTCGAAAACTACCCCTGCCTCTATTGAAAATCCTGGAGATGTTTTTGAAACTGATCCTCAAAATAATTTAGAAAATTCTGATCAATCACAACCTAGACCTTGGAAATTTATTAGGAATCATCTTTTAGACCAAGTAATAGGTGATGTGAATAAGGGAGTGAGGACCAGAAATAGCACTCTAAATGAAGTTACCTTCTCTGCTTTCATTTCTCAAATTGAACCCTCAAAAATTGACGAGGCCCTATCAGACAATGATTGGGTAATAGCAATGCAAGAGGAGTTACATCAATTTGATAGAAATCAAGTTTGGGATTTGGTACCCAGGCCTAAAGACCATCCGGTTATAGGCACCAAATGGGTTTTCAAAAACAAACGAGATGAATCCGCAATTATAGTACGTAACAAGGCCAGATTGGTCGCCAAAGGCTATAATCAGGAAGAAGGTATTGATTATGAGGAAACGTTTGCTCCAGTGGCTAGATTGGAAGCAATACGTGTACTCTTAGCCTTTGCGTGTATCAAAGGATTCAAATTATATCAAATGGATGTAAAGAGTGCCTTTCTAAACGATTTTATTCAGGAGGAAGTATATGTTGAACAGCCTCCTGGTTTTGAAAATGAGCATCATCCAGACCATGTCTATCACCTTAAGAAAGCCTTGTATGGTCTTAAACAAGCTCCCAGAGCTTGGTATGAATGGTTAAGTAAATTTTTGTTGGATCAAGGTTTTGTTAGGGGAAAAGCATACACAACTCTATTTATCAAAACTAATAAGCTTAACAAACTTTTGGTAGTGCAAATATACGTAGATGATATAATCTTTGGTGCTACTAATGACTTTCTCTGTGAGGAATTTTCCAAGAGAATTCAGGGAGAATTTGAAATGTCTATGATGGGAGAATTAAATTATTTTCTCAGATTGCAAATCAAGCAACTAAAGGATGGCATATTCATCTCACAAACAAAGTACCTCTGTGATCTACTCAAGAAGTTTGGATTGGAACACTGTAATGGAGCAGACACTCCAATGAGTTCAACAACCTCACTGGATGTAGATGAAGAAAAGGGCAAAGACTTCAATATAACTAAATATAGAGGAATGATCGGGTCGTTGCTCTACTTGACTGCTAGTCGGCCAGATATTCAGTTTAGTGTGGGAATGTGCGCACGATTTCAATCAGCTTCTAAGGAATCACACGCCGAGCATGTCAAGAGAATCTTTCGATATCTCTCAAATACAAAGGAACTGGGTCTCTGGTTCCTAAAAGGTCAACAAGAATTTCTGGTTGCATACTCAGACGCTGATCATGCTGGATACAAGACTAACAGAAAGAGCACCAGTGGACAATGTGAATTCTTCGAAGGATCACTGGTATCTTGGTTCAGCAAGAAGCAGACTACGGTAGCTGTCTCCTCAACAGAAGCTGAGTATGTTACCGCCTCAAGCTGCTGTGCACAAGTCTTGTGGTTAAAACAACAATTATCTGACTTAGGAGTTCACTTGAGAGAGATTCCAATCCTGTGTGATAATACAAGCACGATTAGCCTGGCGAAGAATCCAGTGCAGCATACGAGAACAAAGCACATTGATGTAAGACATCACTTTGTTCGTAATCACGTACAAAAGAAAGATGTAAAGGTGATGTTCATTCCTACACACCTTCAGCTGGCTGACATTTTCACGAAACCACTGGCTAAAGAATAATTTATGTTCATCCGAAGAGAATTGGGAATGGTGAATCCCAATGAATTGTAAGCAATGTTAATTTAATGTTATTAATTGTGTTTTGATAATTGATGGAATCTAACTTAGGCATCGGAGTGGCGAGATTATATTTTTGCAAGTTGCCCTGTTGTGTACTTGAAAAACAGAGATGAACAGAGTATGCAAACTCTCCAGAATGATTTTATCATTCTCAAGAATTGAGGTAAAATATTTCAAATATGCATCTATTGGATTCTCGAGAACTGTAAAAGACATCTTGAGAAATATCAAGTTTAGATCTATTTTCTAAACGTTGAAACCACTTACTATTCAAATTAAAGCATTATTCTCGAGAATATTTTGAAATATTCCTAAGAATTATCAACACAGTTTCTTAGTTATCCTCCCTGAAATAAGGATTCCCGAGAATTATACATTAATTCTCGAGAATTAAGAAGAAGTTTAATTCTATTCTGAACTGAGTATTCTCGAGAATGCTCTCAGGATTCTCGAGAATAAGGGAGTAGCAGAAGAGGAAATATAAGCTTTCAAATAAAACACTCTCGAGAATTAGAAGAAACTCTCGAGAACTGCATGTGTTTGACGCCATCTAAAAATCAATTCTCGAGAATTAAACTAGTATTCCCGAGAACCAGCGTGATTTCGAATCCTTTATATTCTCGCGTTCCCGAGAATCACCGGTAAATTCTCGAGTATGTTAGGAAGTTTAATGGATTTCATTCTCTGTCAATGAAATACTTGAGAACAGTCTTTGGGTTCTCAAGAATGGATAATCAGGAGTTAAGTTATTTCCTCCTCCTCTCATTCTCGAGAATTTGGTATAATTCTCAAGAATTATAGATTGTCCTTGTATTACATACAGATGTTGCTTCTGATTCTTCATAAAAATCTTCACCATTTTTCTTCTTGTAAACACTACTCAAACAATTTTGGAAATTACCTGAGTATGTTTCATTGTGTCAAGTGTCGTTTTTTTTTCTCTAAGAATTCTTCCACTATGCTTTATTAATCAAATATTTGTGTCAGGACTCTTAATTTATTTTGCTTCATCTCTCTCAATTTTCTTAACCGATGTATTTGCATTTCACTGATTTAATAGTAAGCTTTTCCATGGCAAGAACAAATCTACTGTGAATCAAGAATTTCCCTTGCAATGATCTCATACTTTGATTTTTCATTCACTGTCTCATGTGTTGTCATGTTCAATGCCACTCTTGGTCTACTCGAGTGCAAGGAGATAATACCCAAGAATTCTTTTTCCACGGCGATAATTCACATGCTCACAATGTCATTTTCTTGCTCCCTCATAATGTCTACTCAAGTACACATGTGATACCCGAGAATCTTGTTACTGTGACGGTTTTTTTTTCCTTTCTTTTTGCTTTACCAACTCGCTGTTGCATTAATCTTGACTCTTCATACTTTCTACTCGAGAACATGCATAAGGTACCCGAGAACATGCTTTACCAATTTGCTTTGATTTTTCATTCGCTTTTTTTTTCTTTTCTATGTGGCGTTAATTTTTTTTTCTTTTTTCTTTTTCCACATCTACTACGTCATATTTTATTGGGCATTCTTTGAATGCTTCCTTGACTTAAAAATCGTCTCTCAGTACTTTACGTCATATTCTTGTCAGAACTACAGCTGTATTATTCCATATACAAGCATCATTGAGATTCTTGAAAATTATTCATCAGCCGTGTTTCTTTTTTTTTTCCTTCATTAATTTTTTTTGAATCATTATTTCTTTGTTTTATGGACTTCACATTATTTCTCTATATCCATCAGTGGCGTTTCATTAATTCTCTGACCAAACCTTTCTCATCTTTTGAAATCTTAGTGTCATCTATTCTTTGTCTTCTTCTATTTCGTCCACTGAGCTCTTGCCTTCTTCTCTATCTTCTCTCATTTCTACTCCATCACAAAGCCACTCAATCTGTTTCACATTCAAATCATGAAGTATTCTCGTTTTAATCTTCTTTGAAACATCAAAATTGCACTCTGCTCTTCATCATTTGAATCCCCTTCTTCTCCAGATTTCTAACATTAACAGTATTCCGATGGAAAAATCTCCTCTAGAATCTTCGCCAAAACCTCCCACAGAAAAACCTCGGACAAAATTTCGTCCCAAAGTAAAATCATCTGGTCCTCCTGAAAAGGTTACAACTAAGGAACCCTCTCAACCAAAGCCCTCCAAATCACAATCCAAAGGTATTTCCATCAAGGAACATTCTCGGCCTGTTACTCGTACTCAGACTCATTCTCTGCCAACGGATAAAGGAAAAAGTGTTCACTCTGTCTCTACCAAAACATCCGACCTATTTGAGGATGACCATCCAGAATTTCATAAGATGAGGTCAAAGAGCTTGGAAGATAGACCTCAGAAACCTCCTCATAAGCATCCTAGACGATAGAAGCATCCCTCAGCCAGTGGTTCACAACAATCATTTGCCTCCAAACTCAAAGGACAGAAGAGTGCTTTGCATTGTCTCCCAGGCTTCTGCCAGGATGAATTGGTAATTCCATCTGAATCATCTTTTTGGGCAAATTTTGAGGATAGGCCTTTCTGTCCCACTATTTATTTAGATTTGGAAGACTTCAAGAAAAATTGCAATTTGGACTTATCTCCCTGGTTAACTCACTATATGCCCTTGCTTGGAATTACAACTTCGTTTTCTCCTATGGTAGTCAAAATATTTTATTACAATATGATTGCAACTGAAGAAGACAATGAAACTGTCTTAACTACATCTGTTAGGGGTCAAGAGATTAGACTTACTGCTTCAATTCTGAATTCATTTTTTGGTCTCTCTGACATACCTGATCCTCCTAAACTTCCTGCAAGTGAAAGCTTTAAGATACTCTTTCCAAATGAGACTTTTGATGGCAAGCCTCTGAAATTCAAACCCTCTAAAATGTCTGATACATATAGGGTTATTTGGTATCTTTTTAGTCGGAATATAGTGAATAAAGGACAGAGTTTCACACATTTTGTGAGCAAAGACTATGAGATCATGGCTTCTATTGTCACTCAGGAAGCTAGGAATCTGGGGAAATTAGTCATAACAGAGATGTCTGATTTTATCTCCACCTATAGAAACAAAAAGGCCAAGAAGAACACTATTCCATATCCTAATTTAGTATCTCAGCTTCTCGCCCTCAACAATATCTGGTATCTACAAGACAGAGAGAATATATCCTTCCCTAAACAATTCACCACTACTCAGCTCTTGTTCATGGATATCTCCTTTACCGAAGCTACAGGGAAAAGAAAGAAAGACAAGAGTTCTCCAAAGACTAATCCATCTTCTTCCAAGCAACCAGAAGAGGCTCAATCTTCGCAGGCTGGAACTACCTTCACTCCTAGTCCCTCCATTCCTTATGCTGCCATTCAGTATTCTGTTGAACAAGCTGTTGGAAGGGGACTGGTCAAGGGTCTCACAGATGCCATCAATCCATTGTATGATAATGCTAACCAAGTGACTGGTCTGGCAAACCAACTTAAAAAGGTTTCTACCACCATCGTCAAAGGGCTTGGAGATGAGTTTGAAAAGCTAGGCAAAAAGATCTCTGACAGCTTTCAACTATGTATCAAGGCTCAAGAAGAAACTTCTACTAAATTGACAAATGAAATTAGAAATCTTTAGGGTCATGTTCATGAGTTGGACACATATCTCGAAGCAATGTCTTTCAAGAAATACTCACAGCCTGATCCTCATGCATCTACCTCCGCTCCTACCCATGATGTTCCTTCTTCTTCCGCTCCTCTTTCCCTTTTAGATGATGACAAAGTGGGAGAGATCATTGAAGATGAAGATGAGGTTGAAGAAGATTGGAAGTATTTTTAAGAAGCTAAAGTATTTTTAAGTAGCTACTTCTGATGTTATTAGTTTAATCTACTAATATTGCGTATGCTAAGTTTGACTTCTGATATTATTAGTTTAATTTGCTGGTATTGCGTGTGCTAAGTTTGATGATCACTCTAATAACAGTTAGTTCTAGTTCTGGTGATGAATGTCTGACATGCTAATTTCAACTGCACCTTGAATATATTCTGAATTTTCTTGCATAAACTACATGCATTAGCATCTAATCTCTGATTCTACTTCTTGGATGTTGTCATCATCAAAAAGGGGGAGAATGTTGGTTCTCATGTTTTGATGATGACAATGATCTAAAAAGTGTTTAAAGATATTTAAATAAATTAACCAAGAGATTCTCCCCTTGAAAATCAACTCTCGAAAACACAATATGAATTCTTGAGAAAGACTCTCGAGAATGCACCTAAGGTACTCGAGAATGATCATTTCATTTTTACAAGCTATGTGAATTTTGTGCAAGACTGATTCTCGAGTATTAAATTCTAACTCTCGAGTATAAGAGAATAATGTCTTACTAATTCCTTCTCAAATGATCAGATGAATATTAATTCTCGAGTATGGGTACACAATTCTCGAGAATAGATACAATGTGACTGTGGATTCCTGGTAAGGAATTCTCAAGTATTAACACATTAATACTCGAGAATCTTTGAAACATAAATACTGGATAATTCTTGAATATCATGACTAATTCTCAAGGATGATCATCAACATTTAAATTCTCAATCCTCGTAATATGCAAATCTTCAGATTAAAGTCTTGAGTTTTATTCAATGTTGATTCTTATTACATCTAAAGTGTTTTAAAGAGTTTGTTAGTGATTTACAGATATTCTTAATTATGTTTAACCATTAAGCATATCATAAAGCAATTTGTGTCAGAAGCATTTATTGCCGTAAAACAAACAGAGCGCGCAAACAGAATTAAAGCATATAGCAAACGCAGACATTCTTTCAAGGCATACTTATTCCAGCAAATATACGGTGAAGCATTTAATGCAGCAACGGTCGATTGTTCACCAACGGAGTTGCACAGAGTCTAACAGAAAATTAAAGAGTCTCAACGGCTAGTTTGCAAACTCCTCAACGGCATTAATGGCAAGGTCTATAAAAGAACAACGCATTCAATTCCGCCAACTACCGAAACTCTGTGCAATCAATTCGAAGTTAATAGCATTTGTAGTTTCAACTGTTCCATTGAGTCTGTACTACAATGTTCATATTATATCAACTCGTGAGGAGTATCTGAACTCTTATTTCATCGTTAAGCTTGTATCTTAAGGTTGAGGAACCTTAAGAGTGGGTGTACTGATTACAACTTGTAACGGGGAGTGGAGTCCGAGAGCGCTAGGACCATCCTTCGTTTACAGAGTTTGTAATTATTTCAGAATCTTAGTGGAATCCCAGAGTGTTTCTGGAGACTGGATGTAGGTCAGTGTTTGGACCGAACCAGTATAAATTGTTTGGTGTCATTTTATCATATTGGTCTCTATTTCGCAAATTATCGAAGAAAGTATATGGGATTTCAAAGATCACCTATTCACCCCCCTCTAGGTGATATTCCACTTTCACTTTACACCTTTGAATATAGCTCATCTTCAGTATGTGGTCCTTTATTCCCCTTCCTCATCCATTGATTAGATAAGTAGCCTCCCAATGCTTCTCTCAGAACTACACCTGCCTCCCTTACTCTACCTCACTCTTCTTCCATTTTTTTATGATGCCAAAAAGGGGAGAAAGAATCTATACCCAATGATAAGGATGAGAGTTTGGAGCTGGTTTTTAGGGTGATGGTGCTACTACTGCTACTTTGTTAGTATGATGCTTATATTGTCTGTGTTTATATACTTTTCCTTGTTTTGAGATATTTTGATATGTACTGCACCAATATTTCCATATACCATGATGAACATGTTTTTTTATTGCACTAATATAGTTTGTTATGTACTTGTGAAGCAAAGATGAAGATATATTGCTTGCTTCTGACATTTTGAGTTATAAATGTTAGATAGATTAATATGGATGACTATAAATGGTTTTGATAGATTTTCGAACTAGTTTTAAGTTTTGTCATTATCAAAAAAAGGGAAGAATGTTAGGTCTCATATTTTAATCATAACAAAGTTTAAGGAAAGTGTTTTGCAGAAGTAACACTAGGTTGCATTGTCTCTAAATAGCTTTCAAACATGTAGTTATACAATACTATGAAAAAGCTTGAGTGACAACTCAAGTGATGTATTGGAATTGCCTATTTTATCTCACAAGAAGTGAAGAAGTTTTTTGATTGCTCACTCGAGTGATGTGTTTTCCGAAAAAGCTCTTCACTACAACACCTACTGGAAGTAATCCGTTGCTTTCTTTGAAGATCACTTGAGTGATGCATCAATTTTTCATCACTTTCACTACAACATGGTGATCCTTCTAGTGATTTTATTTCTAAAAGAATGTTTTCAAAAAGACCACTCGAGTTATGTCTTCTAAACTACATTACTTTCAATTTATGACATCTAATGCTCAGAATTTTTTTAAACATTTTCAAAGTCAATCACCGAAGTGACTAGTTAAGTGATGTATTCAAAGTCACATGACTTTTGAAAGTGGAGCTGGATATCCAAGAGGGGGGGTGAATTGGGTATACTTAAATTTTTCAAAAAATGCTCTGTTTTGAACTAAGGAAAACAGGGTAAATCAGAGGTAAGGGAAGAAAAGCTTGCACACAAGAATTTATCCTAGTTTGATCTTATCAACTTGACCTACGTCCAGTCCCCAGACACTCTGGGATTTTCCACTATATCGATGATTACACACTCTGCACTCAAGAGTAGTTCTCTCACTAGAACTCACTCCCCCTTACAAGTTGTAATCAAAGATCCCAACCACCAAGTCCCCTGACTTGTGGTTCTTTACAATCAATAATCAATGAACAATTAAAACTCTCTCAAAGAGTAGATAGTGATAATCACTGAAGCTCACAATGTCAAAAGACAATTTACAACTAAAAACAGAAGGTAGTTGAGACTATTGAATGCTTGAGCATTTTCAGATGTTCTTAGTTGTTAAGAAGCCTTGAATGCACTCTATTTATACTTAGAGAGCATTAAATGACTGTTGTAAGATGAATCAAACCGTTGGAGGTGATTAGTGATAACTTTGTAAGTTACGGCTGAACCCAAGAGGGGGGTGAATTGGGTGAAGTATAAAAATTTTCTTTCTTTGAAATACTTTCTCAATTAAGGAAATTCATCTTTGATCAACAATGATAAGTTTGCAAGCAATTGGTTAACACTCAAATGTAAATGCTGGAAATGTAAGAGATAAGGGAGAAGAGCTTGCAAACAGATTTATACTGGTTCGGCCCTCCTTGACCTACGTCCAGTCCCCAAGCCACACTTGGGATTTTCAATCCACTATCTTCAATAAGCTTGATTACACGATCTGTAACTGAAGCAATCCTCTCTCTAGGATTCACTCTCCCTTACAATCTGTAATCAATACACTGCTTGATTACACACTCTGTACTAGAGATTATCCTCTCACTAGGATACACTCCCCCTTACAAGTTGTAATCAACACAATGTATAACCCACTCAAGATTACCCAATCTTGAGTTACTCTCAGAAAGATAATGTGTTTACAATAAATTTCCTCTCAAAGGAATGAATAAATGATCACTGAAGTTCAGATACAATTCATTTCACTCTCTAAGCTATTTAGATATGAAAAACAAAGTGGGAATGATGAAGAAGCAGAGTATCAGCATTTTGGCATTGTAAACTTGTATCTCCTCTCTTTTTCTGCTTGAGTCCATGTCTTTTATAAGTAGAGAATGATGTGTGACCGTTTTTGACCGTTGTAGGATGAATCAGACCGTTGTAGTTGATTATCATTAAGTGTGGTCTGCTTCTCTCTCTAAACTCCAACTAATCCATGTGGTAATTTGATCTGAGGTGGCTTTCTGAGAATTTGCCCGTTGGAGATTACTTTACTTGTTGTAGTAAGCATTCTTTAACGTTTAGAAGGCGTGCTCAGATGGATTAGCTGAAAGTAGGTTGATTTGCAGAAGTGCATTTAATGCACTATACACTTTTTGCTTTATGGCTTTGACCTTCATTGATCTTCATCTGTGCTTGCTGAAATTCACTTAACAAACTTGTTAAATATAGCTGGGATCATAAGTGAATGAATTATGGAAGCAACAAGATCAAACAATAATAATTTGCAAATTCGCGTAATTCAAAAATCAATTTTGACCGTTGTATACTGCGGTAAGTTCCTCTATACTGGAGTATGGCACTGTGCATAAGTGTCCATACTGCAGTATCCAAAGTCATACTGCGGTATGCAGTTTCCAGAGGCAAATCATCGTGACTTGTGTTCGAAAGTCATGACCTATACTGCGGTATGTTAGTAGTATACTGCAGTATGGCACTGTTTGTGTGAAAAAGTTTAAGTTCAAAAAGCCTCTATACTGGAGTATACAAATCTAATATCCTTCGTTTTAATTATCTGAAACTCACCAATAAAGTGGTTAAACATATCTAGGAACATTAGAGATTAATCATAGGAAGTATTAAGATCAAACAAGAAGGCATTGCAAATTCGTCAGATTTGATTTTCAAGTTTGACGTTCAATACTTGCGTCAATACTGGAGTATGTTAGTGAAAGTATGCAATACAGGAGTATAGAACTCCATATTGGAGTATGCAAGAACATGTGTCAAGTTGAAAACAAGTTTAAGAGCTCAATACTGCAGTATGCAAACCTATACTGCAGTATGCAATAGTTATAAAATTTGGGAGCTCTCTGTATAAGCCTATACTGCAGTATACATACCCATACTGCGGTATTGACTTGCCTTGAAAAACTTGGTTGCTCTCTGGATGGCCTATACTGCAGTATACATACCTATACTGCGGTATTGACTTGACTTAAAAAATTTGATTGCTTTTTGGAAGTCCATTACTGCGGTATAGCACCCTATACTGCGGTATTGACTTAACTTGAAAATTTTGATTGCTCTCTGGAAGTCCAATACTGCGGTATAGCACCCTATACTGCGGTATTGACCTAACTTGAAAAATTTGATTGCTCTCTGGAAGTCCAATACTGCGGTATAGCACCCTATACTGCGGTATTGACTTAACTTGAAAAATTTGATTGCTCTCTGGAAGTCCAATACTGCGGTATTGACTTAACTTGAAAATTTTGGTTGCTCTCTGTAAGTCCAATACTGCGGTATAGCACCCTATACTGCGGTATTGACTTATAATGGATTTGAGCAACTTCTTGAACAGACTATCAACTTCTGAGGGCCATATCTATTTGGTCTGAGCTCCGTTTTGGTCCGTTCAACTCTTGATGGAAATCTCTGTGAGTCTACTTTCATATGCCACTGATTTCAGCTCAATCGGATTTGTCGTTTGTGAGATATACTCAAAATACCGAAGGTTGTTCCTGACTGTGACGCTGATCTTTGTGTCAACTTGTAAAATTCATCAATGATTCATCTGAACTCCTTTGGGCATGAATTTTTGTCACCAATACGTGTTAGATGTCTAGTTTCCAATGCTTTTGGTTTCGTCTCAATCCGATCTCTGGTTTGTGAGATATCATCGAATTACCAGACGTCGCCTGTGCTAAACGTGAACAGAGTGGAGCTGAAGGGCCGATCACGTTGCAAATGATCTTGGAGCCTTCTAGCCGCTGATTTTTGCTGACTTTAACTCCAAATTGAGCCATTTGAACTTCCATATGATCTTGGAGGCTTCTAGCTTCAATATAAGAACTTGAATAATTGTATCTTCATTCCATTTAGCAAGTTCTTCTTTCTTTCTTCTCCTCTTGATCATTTTCCATAACTCAACTCTTTCTTCCTTCTCTTCTCTTGATCACTCCATATCATTTGACTTCACATCTTCTTTGATTCAATTTCTTCTTCTTGTAATCTCTTATCTCCTTCTTGTTTATTTTCCATAACTAAACTTGGATTAATCTAATTAAATACAACAATTAGTCAATGTAGGAGATAACTATATTACTCAATCTTTTTGCTTATAACAATGGCATCTACATAAGACATCATCAAAACTAATCATAACTAACAAACTTTGGTCAGCTTCTCTCTCTCATCTCCACTTAATCCAAATGTATAATTGCTCTGAGGTGGCTCTCTGTGGATTTGCCCTTTGGAGAAGAATTTGCTTGTTGTAGAAAGCATTCTTTACTGTTCTGTAGGCGTGCTCAGTTGGATTAACCAAAAGGAGGCTAATTTTCTAAAATGCATTTAATGCTCTGAACACTTTATGCTTTTTGCCTTGACCTTCATTAATCTTCTTCTAAGTCAACTAAAACTCACTTAGCAATTAAACATAGCTAGGAACATATATGAATGATTAATGGAAGCATTAAGATCAAAAGAAAATGTTTCACAAATTCGTCAGATTTGAAAATCAGTTTCAGCGTCCAATACTCGAGTATGTTCTTCAATACTCGAGTTTGTTACTGTGTACTTGAGTCAATACTTGAGTATCTAAGTTAATACTCGAGTATGCTTCTTCCAGAGACAAACCATCGTGACTTGAACTTTGAAAACCAATGTCAATACTCGAGTATGTAAGTCTATACTCGAGTTTTGAACCTTTTGTGAGAGAATTAGTTTAAGTTCAAAAGCTCAATACTTGAGTATTCATTCCAATACTTGAGTATTCAAATCATTGACAAGTGGATAACCTCTCTGTATGCCCAATACTCGAGTTTGTAGATCAATACTCGAGTATTGATTCAGTTTTAAAAATTGTGAAGCCTTTCCATGTCAATACTTGAGTATTCAAATGAATACTTGAGTATTCATAAACAGGTGTTAAGTTGAAAATCTTTGTAGAAGCCCAATACTCGAGTATGTAAACCAATACTCAAGTTTTCATAAGTTATAAAAGTTTGAAGGCTCTCTGTAAGACCAATACTCGAGTATTCAAATGTCATACTCGAGTATTCACTCAAGGTGAAAACTTGTTTGCTCTCTGTAAGTCCAATACTCGAGTATACAAATACCATGCTCGAGTATTCACTCAAGGTGAAAACTTGTTTGCTCTCTGTAAGTCCAATACTCGAGTATTGCTTCCAATACTTGAGTATTACTTTGTAAAAACGGATTTGAGCAATTCACTGTCAAGTCAATACTTGAGTATTCACTCCAATACTCGAGTTTCCAATTGACAGATGATTTTTAGCAAATGTGGAAATTTCAAAACATGTTTACAATTGTTGATTATCATCAAAACACATAGAGAACTAACAAACTTTCACTTAACCATAGTGAGTTAGCTAGTGATCAATTTTTTAGAAAAATAATTTCAAGATGATCACTCGAGTGACCACTCGAGTTAATGTTCATCACTTTCACTTTCACTACATTGCAGTGTTTTATCAAGTGATCAAGTCTTTTGAACACTATGTTTGAAAAGATCACTCGAGTGACCCTGCCAAATGTGTATCACTTGCACTTACCATAGTGACTTAGGCAGGTGCTCATTATTTCTGAAAAATGTTTTACAAAGAGATCACTCGAGTGACATAAAAGAAGTGCATCACTTTCACTGCACTATAGTGATTTAGCTAGTGATCTATTTTATTCTAAATTGAGAACAAACATGATCACTTGAGTGACCCTATTAGTGCTTATCACTTTCACATCACCACAGTGAGCCAATGAGTGATTTGTTATGTTTTCAAAGCTAACTTTTTGAATATAATGAAGTTTACTAAAGTGACAACTCGAGTGATGTAGTCACTCAAACAAAATAGCATCTCAAAAATCTCAATACATATTCAAATCACTTCTAGACTTGTTCCTTTCACTTCTAATTGATTCTAAACTTTACCCAAGTCATTTTTTAACTTGTTTATGTTAGATCCTATATTTTGAAGATAACAAAGCTTAGAAATGTTTATCATAGGATTTGAATGAGGAATAAAGTATTTTGAAAATAAAAGATCTATGTTTTGTAAAATCTATTAGACCACTCGATTGACAAGAATCAATCACTGGAAGTTGAAAAACATATCCTTGAGTGATTACTCAAGTAATGTGATAGATCTTAGATAAATCATCATGGTGATTTCTCCGATGAAATAGTTTCACAAAAGAATATCACTCGAGTAACCACATGAGTGATGTATTAAAATCCATCACTATAATGATTCATTTAATGATCAACACTGCATAATTTTCAAAGGGGAAATCACTTAAGTGACCACTCGATCGGTAGGTTAAAATTCATTATTAGCATACCACTCAAGTGATTTGTTCCAATAGTGTTGTTCTGAAGTACTTTAAAGAAAAAGTCACTCAAGTGACCACTCGAGTGATGAGACAAAGAGTATCACTAGCAAACGATGATTCAGGAAGTATTCTAAAATCAAAAAAAATTCTAAAGTATAAATTCACTCGAGCAATGTATTAAAACAACATCACTAGCAAAACACTCTAGTGATGTGATCAAGTGATATGCTTTTTTGAAAAATCAAAAGAAACAAGATCACTCCAATGAACACTCAAGTGACCCTTTAATTCTTTATCACTAGCTGATCACTCAAGTGATACACCAAATGATCAGAAAAGATCACTTGAGTGATCACATTTTGTGCATCACTAGCATAGCGACCTATCTAGTGCTTTGAAATACTTTCAAAACTTCTAGGATAGGATCACTTGAGTAATGATTTCCCAAAAAACAGAGCAACACTTTGAAACTTTTTAAATTAATGGAATGATTATGAAATTTTTTTTCTTCTTGCTTCTAATCATTATAACTGTTTACTATACCAATACTTAAGTGTTCTTTAGGTGAACAAACAAGAATTAATTCACAAATTGGAAAAAGTCCTTTTGTTTTAGAAGCATTAAATGCAAAGGACATTCAAACATCGGACATTCTCTATGCTCCACTGGCTAATTCCTTAGATACAACGAATGTTCAAAGACTTCAATGGATATATATCAAAGAGTGGGGAAACTCTAATGGCTACATTCAACAAGGCAACAATCATTAATTCACTATACCTATAAATAAACAAAGCATTGAAGATGGAGCAACAAACTTTTACCAAAAAAATGTTTGTTACGCTCGTTGCAAAGTCTTAAGGCTCTTAAATTCGGGTTTGTATTTTAATGTTTATATATCTACTCTCGTGAAAGACATTTATTGATTCATTTATTATCTAAGATACTCAAGAATGTGGGATCTTGAGTGGGCACTAAATTGCACAATACAAAGGGGAGCAATTGTTCTTGAAAAAGAACTAGATTGTGCTGAGACACCAAGAGCCTGGTGAATCTTGGATAATAGTGAAAATATCATAAGGCCTTTAAGAACTGGACGTAGGTTAAGGAGTTTGGACTGAACCAGCATAAATCTAGTGTGCTTATCCTTGGTGACATATCTTCAACTTTATTTCATTAAAGCTTGCTTTAGATTTTGATATTTTTTTATTTATCACCAAATTCACCCCCTTCTTTGGTAATAGTCTTGTTCTAACAATTTCAAGTGCTTAATCAAGGATTAACACAAGATTAGCAAAAAGCTCTTTTGTGTGCATTTAAGGCTCTAAACCTCAACCAATTGAAATCCTCTTTATCACCAACAACTAATTCAAAAGACAAAATGAATGACCTCACACACACTCAACAGCTATATTCAAACAAGAAACATTCATTAATTCTCATTACACTATAGATAGAAGAGTGTTGAAGAAGTCCAGGGTTCGAACCCTACCCCCTCCCCTACTATGTGTATCAAAAAAGAAGAGTGTTGAAGAAAAAGGCAACTAACTCTACGAGCATTTACTGTTTCATTTATTGCCAAAGTCTTATACTCTATTCTTGTGTGATCATTTGTACTTCAATGTTGACTTATATACTCTTAAAGAGAGAGATTATACTGAATCATTTATTACAGTTAAGTTACTCAAGGAAGTGAGACCTTGATGTGGGCATTGATTACAAAGTATAAGGGGAAATGAGTGTTCTTTGAGAAGGAATTTGCTTGTACTAAGACACCAAGAGCTTGGTGAATTTTGGGACGGTAGTGAAACTCTCAAAAAAGCTTATGAGGATTAGACATAGGTCAAGTAGATTAAATCGAATCAATATAAATCTCTTGTGTCGATCTTCGGTGATATCCTTCTAATTCTATTCTCTTCTTAAGTTTGTGTTTGAGTTTAGAATATTTAATTTCACCCAATTCACCCATCTTCTTAGGTGAAATGCTTGAACTAATATTAATTAGGGGTAGAGTTGGAAAGTTCTTGAATTTCTTGGCATGAGTTAATGACTTTATTATTTAAACTAATTTTAACTTTGAGTTTGATTTGCGTATTTTGGTAGTTGTTGATTATAAAAAGGACTGGAGGGAGTATAACATGTATAAGACAATAACACATACTAGACACAAACATCTAAAGAAGTCCACAATACTAAACATAAGAGATACATACATGACTCCTACAACCACTAAGACCAACAACCAAATTAAAACTTCTAACACCTTAAGAAATAAAAGGACAAAACAAATTACGAACGACAAGTTGAAAACCATGTCAAGCCACCAACAAAAGGTTGTTGATCCATTAGCAGGACATGAGCAAATAATGCATCTTTTGAAGAATCTATGTACTGTAGTGTTGCATAACGAAGAGTTCATCAACAAGAAGTTGTTGAAAAAGATTATGCCACTAACTTTACTCTTAAAAGAGAGGAATAACGGGCATCTACCAAATTAGGTTTGAGTGAAATGAGCGCAAAACCAACTTTGAGTTGGGAGTTCCATTTAAATAGTGTGAACTCTTGTAATACTTAAAAATTCTAGCATACTTTGTTGGTGAGATTGGTTCTTTGAGGAGTACAAGAACCATATATGAAAAAGAAAATATAGCACAATATTTCAAGACGCAAGAAGCACTTTCCTATAAGCTCTCCTACTTGTGCCTATCTTATGACATGTAATTTGGATTGACGGACGAATTTCCTGCAAGATATAATGAAGACTTTTGAGTATGGGTTGCACTCTCAATGCTTAAATTAAGACAACAATGACTTTTACAAAGTGATAATTTGACTTTATCTTTGTGTGCACTCAATGACAAAGACAATAAGTTTTATATCTTGTTACGTTGTTGTTTGGTGCGATATGACCAAATAGACTAATAGTGATGGGAATTTATAGGCCATGATGTGATGCCTTGAATTGGCGCCTCCTCAAAACAGTGCCTCTTGAAGTAAAACTTTTTCAACTAAAAGTCATAATAATTTGTTAGATTCATGAATCTCATATGTTGATTCATGCATATATTTGAAGAGTTATACATTTATATCATGTAGAGTTTTCTTATAAACATAGCACAACTTTTTACCAAGTGATGATTACCATACAATTGGTTATAACCTTTCACATGTGTTTCTAGGAACTCCTTACAGAATTCTTTATATAAATTTTTTAATTTATAAGAACATGACTTTACAAAAAACATTTATCTCAATTTTAAAATATTCCAACATACTTAGACCACAATCACGGGATGGAATCTAAATTCTAAAACCATATAATGATTTGATTGGAGGAGGTGAATACTCTCTCTGAACGGAAACCAATAACAAACAGAAGCCACTGAAATTCCCAACATAAAAGGTAGAATAATTGAAACAAAGGGTTAAAGATATGCTAAAGATCTCAAATTGGGTTTCTTGCTCGTATTCCTGCAAATCAGATTCTTTCTCCCTATTAAATGCAATCCGAAAATTGAAGAAGACAAATTGTTCAATTTAGCGTCCTTGAAAATAAAAATAAGGAAGAATCTGCATTTTTCTTCCTCTTCACTCTTCAATTATTATTTCTATCGTCTAACCTATTTTAAATGGTTGAGATTTAATATTCTATTGTACTCCTGATATGTTATACTAAATCATTTCATCATTTAAAGTTACAAGTAAAATTGAATTCACGACTTCCCACTTATAAGGGATCATTTATGCCACTAAGTTCCCAAATTAAAACTATTGGCACCCCCTAAACAATTTTTAATAGACAATTTTGACAAATACTATCCACAATGCAACATCTTAATGTTTTCTTTTACGGTTTAAAGTAATTTGGTAAAAAAAAAAAGCCATTAAAAGGCAATTGGCGGTTTTTTTTCTTTTATAATGGGTTTTTGAGCCATTTTTCCTTTTAATAGTCACTGGGTCTGTTTTTAACTTTTATGTATCATAAATTTATAGTATCTCAACTCTTAAATATTTTCAACTAAAAAAAAATAGAAAAATCTTTAGAAAATATCATTTGAATTTCAAAATTCTAAATAAATTATTTCTCAATAAAATGATTTATTAATTGCTTTATTATTTTTGTTAATCTTATTATTATTATTATCAATAAGATTTTAAAGTTTAATGATATTTTTCTGTTATTTTTCCCAAAAAAAAAACTCCCAACTATTTTATGGTAAAAAACCCTCAAATATTTTAGAATAATATTTAACCATCTTTTTAAAATTATTCGGCGCGTGTAGTTAGGAAAAAACGTAAGAAAGGTGAAAGAAAGTCAGAAAATCAAAACCTAGAATCACCGGCATGAACTGCAAATTTGCAATGCTTCCAAGTTCCAAGTCGCGTGAGGTGAGATAGAAGGAGAAAAAATCCATTTTGCTTGAAGCTCCTAATCATTGGCTCAGGCGCAAACCCTCTCTCGTCCTTTCTCCTTCCTAAGCTCAGGGAATACAAATATCCCTCAAGAGCTCTCATCTATTGAAGAACGAACATGGCTCATGGTGGCTACAGCAAACGCCGGGTGAAGCCGGCCAATCGTCGATCCAAGGGCTTGGGCATGGCGAAGAAACCCAAGGCCATTTCTCTCAAAAACCAGATTCGATCCACTGAGCGCATGCTCAGGAAGGTAATAATAGTTTATTATATTATCGGTTTAGCCTATTTTTAATTTGTTCTCTCGCAGCGGTGAAGGTTTGTGAGGTTTGAAAGCATTTAGTTAAATATTTTTCCCGGGGAAAGGATGGGTTCAAACGGATGATTTGGTTCATTTTGAAACTAGGAATTCAAAAGCTCTAAATTGAGTCCAATGAAAGTATTTGTCTTACTTATTTCAATTTTAAATGTAAATTAGATGGATAATCTACTCTCATGATCATAAAAACTCATCTTTTGAATGGGAAGTGTGTGTGTCTCTATATATCTTAAAATGTAGGATGAACTTCATAATTTTAGGCGCATCTTAGCTCCCTAATTTTTTGCTGTCTGCCTCTTTTCGATCTCCTAACTACATTTATGTGGTTCTGAAGAATTTGCCACCTGAGGTGAGACAGGCGCAAGAAGAGAAGTTAGCAGGGCTTAAAAAGCAGCAGGAAATTCACACACGTCTTGCTGCTGAACGCAAAATTTTCCTGCGTGGCAGAAAGATAAAATTCTTTGGTGAATCTTCTTCCTTGCATATTGTATGATAATTTTCTTACTTTGCCCAATCTACCTTGGGTTAGGGTACAATCTTCATGGTGCCTTACTGAAGTAGTTTTTCACTTTTCATTGTTTAGAGAGAAGGAAAATAGAAAGGAGAATCCGACGTCTAGAGAAACTGCAGCGTACCTCATCTGCCCAGGCAGAAAGTGCAGAGGTAGCTGAGCAGCTTTCCAAGCTCAAAGAGGATCTTAAATATGTTATGGTATGTGTGTATTTAAGTTTTAATGCGTATTGATTACAATAAGCTAGGGTTGGAGAGTTCTGCTTGTTTCACTTCTTTGTATACTTCTAGTAAGGGAGCACACACTAATTCAAGAGCAAGGAAAGTTGTGTAAATAATTAAATTGAGATATAATTTTATTTGTTAACTACTGGTATAATCAAGTGGGCAGTTCCATCCTCTACTCTTCTCAAAGATGAGTTGGGAATATTCTTTCAAAATAAAATTAGACATTTCAGATTTTATTTTATTTTTAACATTTCGAAATTATTTCTTTTTATAAAATAGAATGTAAAATATATATAGCCCTCTTACTACCAATTTACCAAAATAGATGTTTTAAATTTAAAAGAATAAAACATTATAAATTTGTACTGATCAAACTAGATTGAGACACTTTATGCACACTGCTATCCTTGAGATGAGTAGCGAATTCAGGTCCTGTGAGTAGGGCCATAAACGGGCTAGCCTGCATCAAGTTTTTCTATGATCAAGTTTGGGATATGCATATATAATGTATTCCCTCAGTCTTGAATATAAGACTTATTTAAGGAGTTACAGTTAATTTTGGTCCAATTTTTATATTTGTCATTCATTCCCTAATTTACCCTTATTGATATTCCCTTAACAATAATCAAGGACGAAGGAAAATGAGGGGATTAAGGAAGATGACTAGGATATTTTAAAAAATACATATAATATTAACTAACTCAACTAACTTCCATAATCTAATTAAATTAGGTAAATATATTTTATATTAAAGATCGGAGAAGTAATATTTATATGCTTGTGTGTGTGTGTGTAAGATCAAGATCTGAATGTCGTTAAAGCTATATATTAATTGATTTCATCAATATCAGTATGATCTCTACTAACTATATGATTCCATATGATTTTATACAAAATATAGAAGGTGATTTTACTTCTGTGGTTCTTCCCCGAGTCAGAGCTGATTTATGTTTGTTGCTTACTGGAGATTAATGCCTGACTTTGCTCTGTTTCTTATATCATATTAAACCATGATATCTAACAAATTCTGTCATTCAAACTGCAGTACTTTCCCAAGACCGAAAAATATGTTCCTTTATTTAGTGGTGGTGACAATTCACAAACAGTTGATAATAGAAATAGGTTGCGGAAACAGATTGAAGCCAGATTGATTGCAGCAGCAGAAAGTGGGAAGGACTTAGAAGGTTTTATTGTTATTTTCTTCAATGACATCAAAGATGTTCCTTTTTTCTTTGTGGATTGATTTGATGGAGAGGGAAACTATTTGTCAATATAATACAGAAACATGAGTTGAAATTGTTACAGCAATTAAATTGCATTGCCTTGTTGATGGGACTTCACTTGAGGATCTATTGATGACATTTCTTATTTGCTTCAATAACAGAGACAGGAAGTGAGGATGATGGCCTCTTGGATCTGAGTGAAGATGATTTTTTTCTTGGCGGAAGTTCTAGTGATGAAGCAGAAGCTGATGATGAGTGGACGGATAAAAGCACTAGGTGAGATATGGTAACGTGGATGAGAATAGTAATTGAATTAACCTCTGATTATGATATGTGTTGTTACTGAAATAAGAGTACTATTCCTTTTTATAAGACTTTTAACATCTGTTTGTTGGCATAGAGAAAAATATCCAGTAGCAATTTTGTCACATAATTATAAAAAATCTGCAACCTGAGATTTTGTTTTCTTGCAGAGAGCAGGCTTCTAGTGCTTCTGGCAAGGCAGTGTCTGGCATGTCTAGCGATGAAAAGAACCAGGTATGCATTGAGAGAGTTTTACTGCTTTAGGAAGTTATCATTGACAGAGTTTCAGATATGGGTTTTTTAATCGTGTTCACCCATTTTTTATAGAAGCAGATTTCTGCTAGAGCTTTGATGCCCCCTCCTCGCACTTCAAACAAGTTGTCTGGTTCGCTTTCTGCTCAAACAAGGTTTGGGTCATCTTCTGGGCAAAATTCATTGATACACAGACATGCAGTGACGGAACTTGGAGGAAAAATTTGGAGGGGTCAAATAGTAGTGTAGGGATTCGGGGGTTCGGGGGCAGTGCCCCCGAAAAATTTTTTTAAGGAAAGTTTTAAATGCATTAAAAATGAAAAGAATAAAAAAAATATATATTCATAAAATTAAGTCAATTAACTTCATCTATAAGTGTAGTGTAGAATAGGTAAAAGTATAGTAAGAGATACACCACAAAAGTAAATTTCATTGATAAGCTAAAAATTTTAGGTAATTAAAATGAAATATAGAAAAGAATGACAAAATTAACATAAATCATATAAGACCCTACATGAAACAAAGATTGAATTATAAGCCTAAAGATATAAAAAGAGGGGAAAATGTGAAAAAGAAGAAGAAGTTGGAGGGCCAAAATTTAATTTTACTACTTTGAAGGGGCCAAAGTTGTATTATTACATTAATACTTTTTTTAAAAAAAAAAGTTGCACTAAAAATTTTTAAATATTTTTTTTTTTGGGGGGGCCATGGCCCCCTCTAGTCATATCTATGTTCCGTCCCTGCAGACATGAGATTTCCACTTCAAGTAACACCTCAAATAGCAGAAGTAGCTCAGACTTTAAAGCAAGGGGATCCTCAAAATCAGGGACAGGTCATGGTAGTAATCTAAGCTCCAACTCTGATGCTCACAAACCTCGGAGGAAAAGAAGACCTAGGAAAAAGAAGAAGCAGGTTCATCATGTGCAATATTTCTTGGCTTATTTATTAGTTTCTTTTTCCTCATTGCACATACATTACCTTGGATGTTTGGTAGAAATTATCCTATATAAGGTCAATTAATGGCTTAGTGAACATTCTAGGACCTCTAACTCAGTTAAGGAAAAGAAAATTTCAACATTGTTGATTGTGCCATTCCATGCCTTCTCTGCTGTCTGCCAACGTTTCATTCTGCATCTTATGCTATGTTTTTCGATTTTCACTTACAACTTAATCTTGAGTTGAAAAGGTTCTTGACATTTTGGGATAAATAAAAGCTTTTTGAGTTAAAAAGGTTTGGGTGTTGGTTTCTGTGAAATGTTGGGATGAATAATTTTTGCTGTATGTTTGTTGAAAGGAGAAGGCTGAGATGATTTCCTGTCTCACTTATCATTTATACTTGGCTGGTTATTTTGGTGAATTAGGACTGGACGGAAAAATCTTTTGAGAAGTTCTTTGATGACAAGGCTCTAGGACATAGACAGGATTTCACGGCTCTACAATAAATAGTATAAACCTCTGGAATGCACATAGATGTGATTTTGGCTATCTTGACGATGTTGCAATGGAATTGTTTTACAAAGGGTTTAACATTGGTACACTTAGCACTTGATTAACCAAACTAAGCTCGTTCCTTAATGATCAAGAGGTTGCAGAGCGGTTCATAAAAATTATGGGTTTATGATGGCTTTCCTTCCAAAGGCATGTCAGTCTTTGCATCACTCAAGACCATCTTCTTTCTTTTTTCTTCATTAACTGCTAAAATTCACAGCCCAATTAATATACTCGTTAATCTGTCATTCATGTATCAAGCCCCAAATGAGTGAAGGACTAGATGTCTTCTGATGAATTCCGTGTAAATTGATTACCTTTCCTTCAATTGGATTAAATATTTTACTTTATGATATTCTCTCTCTAACTGAAATGGTAATGCTTCATGCATTTTCTTGTTGCAGGCATGATGGTGTAACTGACCATTCCATGATCCATTTTACCTTGCTGCTCATTCTACAGATTCTTAAAGACATTAAAGATGCCCTCCAGGGTGGGATTATATTTCTCAATGTAAGAGCTGAGACTCTGTTTTGCTTACTGGTCATTATGATCATGATCATATATGTAGTGCTTTGTTAGGATTAGATTGGGAATTCATCACTGTGTACTGTGTAGGTTCACTTATGGCTGGCTTCTTTCATGGTAGTTTTCTCTTTCCTCTGTAAATTAAATTCAATGCTGATTAGTTTTACCCCTGGAAGGCACTCTGCACTTTTATAGTTTTGCTACCTGAAACCTGATAGCAGGTTGCCCACAAGTACTGCGGTTAGCCGGTTACAACTTCAACTTACCATTTTTTTGTCTCCTCGACCTGATAGCAACGATATTATTTTTCTCTCATCTTTAATGCTTCCGTCCTTATTACAAGGCATCTCTAACAGGCATCTCTAACTAGTTTATCAAAACCAGAAATTGATAGTTAAGTCTAAACATTGTCTAAAATTGAAAGAAATTTTCAAATTTATTTGATATTTTAATAGGGGCATTCTTTTAAAAAAAGAAATAATTAATACCATACTTGATGACTTATAATAGGGATAATCTATTTCTTCTGGAAGGTGTTTATAATAAATATTGGAGGGAGTATTATCACTATTATTACATTGAAGTTACCCCCGACGATCGATGTCAACACGAACATTTTTACTTCTAGATTGTTATTGTGAAGAGTTAATTAAATCTATGCAAACCAATTAAGAATTAATGGAGCTAATTTAAAAGTCGTAAGAAAAAATTGGATGCTACCTTTGTAGAAGATTTTTATATGAAAAATAAAAATATATATATATGAATTCCGCTATTGTTAAATTATGTGTTAAGGTGTAAATTTAGCAATCAACAATTTTCTTTTGGGTACCCAACATAATTAACTATCTTTGGGTATAAAAGTAGACCTAATCAATATTTTAGGTGGCACTTATAGTAACACTGTTAACCCTAGTTAACTTTCGTTATTTTTTGTATTGTAGGTCTCATTAGTTTTCTCATTCTCTATTATTTTAATATGTTTTTAGAAGGGATAGGGTGTAAATTTAATAATGAAATATTTCTCTATATTTTTAATAAGAACATTTACAAGATAAATATGAACAATTATAAGAATATTTATAAGAAGCCAGAGAGTTAAGAAATTTTGGTCATTGATATATTTGTCTTGTAAAAGGTTTTTCTGCACCTTTTGGGTTAAAATAAAATTTCTTATTCTTAGTGGAAAGAAAATAATACGACCTTTACTTTATTTTCTTCATAAGAACATATACAAAATAAATATGGGCATTCACAAGAAAAATATGTGAATGACCAAATTTTTTTAACTCCTTGGATTCTTTTAAATTCCCTTATTTTTCTTGTAAATATTCTTATGAAAAAAATAAAAATAAAGGGCATCAATGTAAATGCTTTTATGTGAATGCCCATATTAATCTTGTAAATACTTTTGTGAACAATAATTATGTTGGATACTTACAAAAAAAAATAATTCATTGTTAAATTTGCACCTTAATTCTTTTAAGAATATATTGAAAAAAAAAAAAAAGAGAAGATCATATATGCATACACACACATATAAGAATTAAAATATAACACAGGCAATGTTTAAAGTAGAAAACAAGAAGGGGGGAAAAAAGGAAGAAGAAGAAGAAATCAATAGAACTATTCTAAGACATCAACAAATTCCTTCACGTGGACACAAACATCAATCTAGAATTGATTTGAATTTGGCAGCATCATCGGCATCCTTGGCAATAATTCCTAGCTTCACAATCCTCATGTAAAACAATTTTAAGTTAATCATCATTAAACAACCGCTATCCTTATTCATAACATCTACTCTCTCCGGTCTTAATTATATGACATATTTAACCGATTTTGTGGAGATTAAGAAAGAAAGTTAAATTAGTTAATTTTACTCATTTTCTTAAAATACACTTATATAAATTTAAAATGACATAAGTAAAAATGAATCAATAACTTCTATTACAGACCTTTTCAACTTAAAATTTTCCTTTCCACACGCTATCTAATTGAAATAATGGTCTTTCTATATATACATATATGTATCATGTATGTGTATATGTATACATATGTATGTGTGTGTATGCACATATAGATGCAAACACACACACACACAAAAACACACACCTACACACACAAGGATACATATGTGTGTGTGTGTGTGTGTATCATGTATGTGTATATGTATACATATGTATGTGTGTGTATGCACATATAGATGCAAACACACACACACACAAAAACACACACCTACACACACAAGGATACATATGTATGTGTGTGTGTGTACACACACACACACATATCTTGGAGCTACAGGAGGACTTAAGATATAAGGATTTTAGATCTGTAAACTCTGAATTACCAAGACATTCCAGTTTTTCTGAACGGTCCCTCCCATCAGTTATTCATTTACCGCCACCACCTTAAAACTAATAATACTCCTCCACCGTAGCCATATGCTCCTCCACCACAGCCAACGGACGAACAAACACCTTCCAATCCACCTTCCAATGTTTCAATTCAAGGAATTAATAATTCTGGAACAATTCCTCATGCAAACTATCAAAGAGAGGATGATCAAAATTCCGTTGACTTTTTGTCTTATACAGATTTAGGTGAACCTCAAACTATTGGTTTTCTAGAACATCAATTTCAAATTGATAAACAGAGTTTGCAAAAGGAATTTTATTCGAAACCAAACACTTTGCAAAGAAACTGGTTTCTAGAACATTTTAAAGGATCAATACGAAAGCAGATCCAGGAAAAGTTTTACAGTTTCCTTGAAAAGTATGAAGTGAATATTTCATTTTTTGCTTGGTTTGAAGCTTATGCTATACAATAGAAAATAGAATATTCATTTGTTCAAACAATAAACATGACCAAAAGAGAATGGAAAACATTTTAATGACAAAATTATTTCTTCAGAAGTTCCTCCAAAAAGGTCATATCAAATTCCTGGCGTTGTTGACAATAGACAAAACCCTCCTATAGCTTCTCCTTTCAAAACTAGAAACGCAGACCCTGTTTGTCCAAAAGACATAAAAAATCTTATGGAACAAAACAATTATACCAATTAGTATCTTCAAATCATTGGAGATCATGTTATCAAAGCTCCTACTTCACAAACTTCTTCTACCCCTACAACTCAATCTGTGTCCATGACTCAACTTTTGTTCAAACCTTTTCAACTTGACCCAAAAGTCAAAGCAAGTATATTAGGCAAGAACAAATCTAAACTGGTGAAAGAAGTTGATCGATGTTGTAATACCCCATATTTTATTATTGAATTTTATTTAAGTTTCGAGGACGAAACTTCTTTTTAGGAGGGTAGATTGTAATACCCCTGAGTAATAATAGAAATAGTAAGGATAATAATAGATTAAGATAATACTAACATAATAATAATGATTAATAATAGAAAATAATAATGATAATAATAACAGCAGATTAAAATAATGATATAGAAAAAATAAATAAATTAATTAATTAAATTAATAGCGTTGTATTGTTTCTGAAATAAGTATATATTTTATAATTAAATAAGTATAGATTCTGAGATATATTGGACTTATTTAATTATTTTTATGTACTTATCTATCTTTTAATTAAATATAGGATAAAAGATATTGTAACTGTAATACCCCGGATTTTAATGATAATAATTATAATAATAATAGAAATAGAAATGATAGTGATAATTAAAATAATACTAATAAAATAATAAAAAAATTAATAATGTTGTATTATTTCTGGGGTAATAATATTATTTTGTAAATAGTGTTATTAGATTAGTTAAGATTAGATCCAAGATTCTAGGAGTTAGTTATATCAGATTAGGTTGGTTAAGATTAGATCCAAGAATCTAGGAGTTAGTTAGATCAGATGATATTTTCAATTTTTATCGGGAATAAGTAAATAGCCCAACCCAATTGCTAAAACCCTAGTTTTAATTATAAAAAAATTAGGTCTAGCTGTCAAAACATAAGAACGCTCGATACTTTTCTCCCCGTCAAAAACAATACCCCAGATTATTATAATAATAACAATAACAATAATATAGTAATAATAAAATTTAACAATAATAATAAGATAGTAAATAAATATTTAGAATTTAATAATGTGTGTATTATTTCACAATTTATTAATTGAAAATAATTATAGTAATAATAGAAATTTAGATATTTAATTGTATTGTTTTATAATTGGAAATAATAAAATAAAGCCCAGCCCATAGATAAACCCTAAATTTTAATTATAAACTTAGATTTAGCTGTCTAAACCTAGCGCTCGATAGTTTTCTTCTCCGCTACCTTCTCTTCTCAAATCATCTTCCTTCTCTGCTACCTTCTCTTCTCAAATTCTTCTTTCGGACTCTCATCAAATTAATTTCTAGGAGGTTAGCAAATACGGAGACCAGGTAATCTTAATTCCCATGAGTCTCAGGATAATCTTATATCTTGACAAGTAATATGATCCTTACGGTTTAGAAACAATTTGTTTTGATGTCCATAGGTATATGTATATAGTTATAATGCAAGAAATTGTCTCGCCTCGATCTGCATGTTACAACCCTATGTTATTGTCTGTGTTTCCTTATTAATTGATTCCAACTAGCATAGGCTTGCGTGCTTCAATTGCAATAATACCTGTACGTTTTTCTTCTTTCTCTATTGATCAATATATTGCCTTGCTTTGACCCAAAAAAAATATATATTGCCTTGCCTGTGCATCGTTTTTTTTTTCTTTATCCTGTGCGTCAATTTTCCGTTGGTGATTAATTATCAATGCATCGTCTCGACCTGCGTGCATGAAGTTCATGCACATACCTGATCCACTGCATGATATTCTATTTGAATTTTAATATAACTGCTTATGTCCCTTTTATTCAATTACTTATTTATTAATTGATTTTCTTTTCCTTTATATAATACCTCCTATATAATAAAATAAGTCATGAACAGATTTTAGGTTAGAATATCCTTATATTTATATTTAATAAAAATAATATAAAAATATATAAAAGATAAGTAAGTAATAAATATAGTTTAGGAGTTGATTATGTGTGTGTTTAAAACATTTTAATAGTGGGAGGATAGCTTTGGGATGGTACCTCCCAAGGTGATGAACACAAAATTTTTGGGCTTTATGCCACCGATATGAAAAGATAGTATCCGTTCTTCCCAAAGTGGTGTCTGGCAGGTTTCCGGAACATTAGTAGCAACTTTGGGAAGATGTGTGCACACTAGAAAGATATGATTATTATGTTTATGGCCAATTGATTGTGACTGGCAGGTTTCCGGGTCACAGGGTAGACTGGCAGGTTTCCGGGTCTACCATGGTTCTCTTCCCACTAAACTAAATGGACTGGCAGGTTTCCGGGTCCAAATAAAATTTAATAAAAATTAATGAATGACAGTGAATATGAAACAAATATTTTCGATTATATAAATATATAAAGTTTTTCTTTTTTTATAACATGAGAATATTTTATTGTTATTTTTGTATTATTTTTGTTTATTAGGATTACCAGCGTTTGCTGATGTATGTGTGTGTTCATGGGCTGCGACGATCCTTCGGGGAAGCAAATTTTCATTGAAACAGGTCTCAAAGCTGGGGCCACTGGGGCTAGCAGTGAGAAGTGAGGAAGAATAATAAAAAGCTCTAGCTAGTTTCTTTTTTATGCTTTAGATGAGACATCTTTATTTAAGTTTCAATTTATTTTAATGTAATAAGTAGCATTGCGCTTGTCCCAGTACAAGTGCGGCGGTAACACTTCCCAGGATTGTTATTTTGAATTTTATTAGTTTATTTATAAAAATTATTTAAATTTCGTTGTGATTAAAACCGTTAGAAATCGGGGGTGTTACAGATGTTTACAACACCTGAAACAAGTTGCAAATCCCCAAACTCCTAATATTCAATTAAGACAAAGAATTGTTCTTGAAACACTATCTGAGTCCTCTTTTCAACAAGTTATGAATTTTGAGAAACTTTCTGATGTTGAATCTTCAAAATCTAAACCTATTAAAACATATTTCTGTCAAAGTTAAATAGAACAATACTAAGCATCCTTAAGCTATCCAAACTAACTACTGCATTATTGTGTCTAGAATTGTGCAGGGAAAATGTTTCCCTTCAAAACCAATCAAACAACCACTTCGGGGGGCATGTAAGGAAAAACGATGAGAAAAAATAGAGTTTAGAGGAAAGGAAAAATCAGAGCATAAATAGAATAAAATGAAACAGTACAAAGCAATGGAGCAAAGCAGAGCAGTTTCCCAGTACAAGCCAAAAAGGAAACAAAATGCAACGGAGAAGTAAATCGAATAAACCAGAACGAGAGCAAAGCAGATCAATTAACCAGCACAAGCCAAAAAATATTTGACCAGGGCGAGAGCAAAGCAAAGCAATAAATCGGATGAAGAACAGTAAATGCAGAAAGGAAACAAAATGAAGAAGAGCAAGGATCCGATGAATTACGCTAGATCGATGGCGACACAGTGGAGAAATATCATCGTCAAACAGATCTGGCGAGATCAACGGCGACACAGTGTAGAAGAAGAACAGATCTGATTAATTTTGTGGAATTGAAGCGCAAAGAAGAACTTGAATTGAAGAGGAGACGAGGTAGGTCAGACTTTAATGGAGAATAGGAGGTAGTTTAACAATGAATGGAAGAGACGAGGTAGGTCGGACTTTAGTGGAGAACAAGAGGTAGCTCAAATTAATGGCAGGAACGGATGGGAGGTAGCACTAATAGGAGGTAGGTCAGATAATTCTCTGCTCTCCATCTCCATCTCCATTAATTGTTGAGCTTTCGAATTAATGGCAAGAACGGAGGATGAGACCAGGCGAAGAAGAGAACGAGACCAATCGAATAAATCCAATCCATTAATGGGATTAGAAGAGAACGAGACAAATCGAATAGGCGAAGGATGAGAGCAAGCGAGCTAATGGGATTAGAACGAGACAAATTGAATAGGAGGTAGGTCAGACAATTAAAGATGAGGACAGGAGGTAGTAATTGCTGAGGAGATGAGGTAGGCGAAGGAATTATTGAAGAGGAGAGGATGGAAGAGAGAGAATCGACAGATGAGAGGAGGGAGAGAGAAGGCACACGTTGCCTTTTCTTTTGGGGCAAAATGGTCTAAAAAAAAGAGGCTGGCTTTCAATGGACTTCTAATGGGATAATAAGCAACTCAATGGGAGCTTAAAAAAAACTCCATTGCAATTTGAAGTCCATCAATTTTTTAGTGTTCCCAAACAGACCCTTTGTACCTGATGGACTTATTATCCCATCTAATAGGATAATAAGTCCATTTGGAGAGTTCCCAAACAGGCCAATAGCGGTCGAGTGTGGAGTGTGGAAGCTGTGCGGCCGTAGAGATTGGGAGTGTGCACAGCGGTTGAGAAGGGAATTTAAGGGGAATAATGTAGGGCTTTCTTTTACAATTTGGGCTGTTAAAAAGATTTATATCTTCATTTATTTTAGTCATGATATAAAAAGAAATTCGTAACACTTTTATTTTAAAAAGTTTATTTATAGTAAAATTTTTTGATTAAATAATATCTAAATAGTTTTATAAACTAATCCCAAGCTTTTAAATTAAGTAGTTAGTTATTATAGTATTAATTAATTATTATCTCAATAACTCTAACATATCTAAATAATAACTCTTTTAAGTTATAATTTTTTTATTTAAATATCACTTAAATACTACTACCTTCGGTCCTAATTATAGGAACATTTTTGTAGTGTAATTTACACTACAAAAGTGTTCCTATAATTAGGAGCATGGAGAGTAATATTTATCTTTCATGTAAATTAACTCTTAAGTTAAAAAAAAAAAAAAAAAAGGATGTTACATGTGTTATATAGAGGGCTTCTTGGTAGGTGCTATTGTGAAAGGAGAGACATTAGAAGAGTGGACATGGTTCTTGCATATGATTAAATAGATGGTTGGTTTCTTGGAATTGACCATTGTCTCGTACCGTGACAATGCTATAATAGGAGGGGTCCAAGTAATATTTAGAGGTGATAGGCATGCATTTTGCTATAAGCATGTGAAGGAGAACTTCAGCTCAAAGTTGATGAAATTAAATAGAGGAAAGGGGAAGAAAAGTTCCCATATGAAGGATGATGTATTGAAGCTGTTTGATGATATTGCTAATGTAAAGCTTGATTATGAATTTGACAAGGCAATGAGATATATGCTAAATGTCGACCCACACCAATATGAATGGCTTATCAATCATAGGGATGTTGATAAGTGGATTCTGAGCATAGGACAGTTTTTACTTACATTTCAGTATGTATGATGCCAACCTGATGGAAAGTGTGTCAATCAGAATTTATGGAGCTTGAACCCTATGAAAATGACATAGTTCGTGTACATACATCACATGGAGACCTAATGATGGTTCATCTTTAGTTACATCTAAGGTAGCTGTGAAGTTCATATCCACAATTCAACTTTACAATACCAAATTCATTATAAACAATATCGATAAATGTAGAGTCAGACAAACATTTCAAAATGAACAAAATGTTAGTATTACATTGTCATGTTCTTCCAACATCAACATGTTCTCCTCATAGTTGGTATCCACTACTTTTTACTGTGTCAAGCGCCCTTTTTTGCTAGAACTGAGCTCATCATAAGTTACATAGTCACCCTTTATCTTTGGGTTCAACTGGCGTGGGGTCGGTCTTTCTTATCTTAAGAGAGGGGGTTCGATCCCTGTGTTGATCAAGGCGCTGGGGGAGGCATCGTAGGGGTCTAGGAAACAGTGGTAACGCTAGTAGAGGTGGAGGCATGTGTACTCTCTAGCCAATATTCTCTGTGGATTGGACTCCAAGCGTCTTGCTCTTAGACTGTGGCTTATAGGTGAGCCCAACCCCTTTCCTGAAATTTTTGTATTAAAAAAAAAAAAAGTGACATAGTCACCATAAATTTGAATAAATTTCCTAGAACAATAACAGACTTACTCTTCGATTACAAACGGATAATTTACATTTAAATATTTAATTACCAGCAATAATAGGCTTACTCGTTACCTTCAGCACAAGGGCATATGTGGGAGATCAAGTCGAACAAACCATCCTTATCATCCAATTTCCTTTTTGTTCTTGTCCACTTCTTCCTCTTCCTCATGTCCTGTTTTTCCATCAAAGTCATATGCATTTTATAATATCCTAATTTTATTTTTAGGGTTTAAGTATATTAAGAAGAGAGATTTTAAAAAATTAATTATTATTATTATTTTTTTGGTAAAAGCCCACCATAATTTGCGGAAAGACGCATAAGCATTGTTGTCAAAAACTAGTGTAAAAACGCAAAAACTTATGTTTTTAATAAGGTCATACGTGCTGAAATATAAGTAAAAACTGTCCTATGCAGAAACTGGTAGAAACGCTGATTAAATACGTAAAAACTATAAAAACTTACGTTTTTGCAGTTTTTACCGTTTTTACTTGAACAAAAAAAAAGGATGAAATGTTTTTTTTAATGCAAAAAAAGAATAAAAAATTAAAAACCCTATTTCCATTGTGCATATTAGACTTAGAATTATTGGAAAGTGGTGATTGGATAGCTATATATAGTTTTTAATGTATTTCCATGGTTCTAAAAATAAGGTTTTAATAAGTTTTTTTAAGGTAAGTATTTTAAGTTTTATATAGTTATATGATTTATATTTTTTAAATATGAAGTTATTTATTGAATTTTGAGTAGTGATTTATGATTTTTTCTATATATATATATATATATATATTTGAGCGACCTTAAGTAGTAAAAAGTAAAAACCTTATGTTTCGTGTCGTTTCTATGATTTACGTTTCTACCATCCCCTTCTATATCTATGTAGAAACTCGATTTTGAGAACATTATTCTCAAGGGTGTGTCTTTGTGAGACTCGGAGTGGAGAGTGAAAGCGAGAAAAAGAAAGAAAGAGAAGAGAGAAGAAGAGAGGGAAAAGAAATAAAGAAAGAAAAAAAGAAAGAAAGACGGAGGCTAATTGTAGGTGGATCCTTAGTGCGTAAAAATATATAGGCTAAAGTATACTTTTAGTCCTTTAAGTTTACATGAGCCATGAGGTATACTTTTGGTCCCTTAACTTTATAAAGTATACTTTTAGTCCTATATTACTAACACCGTTAATTTTGCTAACGGAAAATGTAAATTCAAGTGATAATAATGTAAATTTAAGTGATGAATGTGTAATTAAATACTATCAAACTTAAATTTAAAATATGGGTAAATTGAAGAATATATAAAATTTGTGTAATTAAATATTATTAATCATAACTTGAGTATGCAACATCAGAGTTTTCCGTTAGCAACATTAACAGTGTTAGAATTTTAGGACCAAAAGTATACTTTATAAAGTTAAGGAACAAAAAATATGCCCTATGTAATACTTAAAGGATTAAAAGTATACTTTAGCCAAATATATAATAGAGTGAAATATAAAATAAAAAAAATTGACAATTTATGGGGACAATACACACGAAATCCATCATTTTATATAAAGCTTCACAATCAACAAGCATAAAATTTTCGTATAAAAAAAAAACAAGCATAAAATCTTAGAATTATGCTAAGTATTTTATTTTTGAAAAATAAGATGATGCATTTATATATTTATATCTAGGGTAAAGGATTTCTCCTGTCACTGGAGATAGAGTTATCTCTAATAACCCTAAAATTACGTCGTTTTGAATTAATGAAGGGTGTATTTATAATTTTAGGTGAATTAATGAAAGGTGTATTTGTAATTTCAGGTGAATTAATGAAGAGTGCAAATACAGAAACACCCTTCATTAATTCACCTAAAATTACAAACACACCCTTCACTAATTCAAAACGACGTAGTTTTAGGATCACTGGAGATAACTCTATCTTCATCTCCAGTGACAAGAGAAATATTTTTCCCTTATATCTATATTTAATATATGAAAATTTTAACAAAATAGCGACTTATGAATAACACCACTCATTTTTTATATTTTTTAAAACACATGGATCCACACTAGTTTATTGAATAGTTAATAATTAATTTATGGGTAAATGATTTCTCCTGTCACTGGAGATAGAGTTATCTCCAGTGAGCCCAAAACTACGTCGTTTTGGATTAATGAAGGGTGTGTTTGTAATTTTAGGTGAATTAATGAAGGTTGTTTCCGTAATTTTGTTTATCTTTTTATCAAATGAATTTTACCGAAACACCCTTCATTAATTCACCTAAAATTACAAACACACTCTTCATTAATCCAAAACGACGTAGTTTTGGGCTCACTGGAGATAACTCTATCTCCAGTGACAGGAGAAATCATTTACCCATTAATTTAAGTTAGATAGGGCTTAATTTAGAAATATACATATTTTTTTATTTTTATCTTCTTGTCGCCAACTTTTGGTGGGATGGGAATGCTTTTGGTGGTAAGACACATTGGAAGGCTTGGGATTATCTTACCATGGGGAAGAGTCAGGGGGGTATGGGTTTTCGTGACTTGGTAGTTATGAATGACTCCTTGTTGGCCAAGTCTGCATGGCGGCTTTTCACTCGTCCCAACAACTTATGGGCTAGAGTGATGAAGAGTGTGTATTTCCCGAATCAGGAGTTCATTGAAGCAGTCAAGGGCCATAAAGCTTCATGGTGTTGGTCTAGTTTACTCGCAGGGCGGGATATTCTCAAAGATGATCTTCAGTGGGATGTAGGCACTGGTCAGTCGATTAGAATTTGGGGTGACAATTGGGTGCCTGGGGTCTCCTTCCCTGACAAGCCACCTAATTGTGAGGAATTTATTGTGGAGCATGGGAAAGTCAGTGATCTGATCTCAAATGGCTCTTGGAATTTATCCCCTATTGCACCGTTCATTGCGGAAGATGTTAAGGATGCTATTTATGCCATCCCTATCTCTGATAATGGCTTGGAGGACAAGTTAATTTGGACCCATTCATCAAATGGGGCATATACTGTCAAGGCAGGGTACCAAGTGGAGAAATCAAAGAGATCAGACAGAAGCTCTAGAGCGGGCCCTTCTTGTGTGATATCCCCTCAATGCTGGAAATCAATTTGGTGCATTAAAGTGATCCCACGGGTGCAAAACTTCTTGTGGCGATCTCTTAATAGGGCGGTGGCGACCAATGCTGCTCTTTATTCTAGACGACGTGGCCTAACCAAACTGTGCCCTGTGTGTGAGGAGGCGGACGAGACTCTTGAACATTTATTTTTTCAGTGTCCATGGACCCGTTGTGTGTGGTTTGGATGTAGCTTGGGCGTCAAATTTGATTGTTTGAGGGTGGTTAATTTCAATTCTTGGTGGATGAGGTTTCTTGGTATGAACTCAAAATTTCCACAAGTTATTTCACTGCTTTGTTGGATTCTATGGTACATCTGGAAACAAAGAAATGAGAAGGTGTTTAATCATGTGTCTCCCAATCCTATTGTTGTTATAGAACAAGCTACTAGGAGTAATTCTGAGTTTTGGGAGTGTATTGATAGGAAACAGGAAGTGGATGCCTCTGTTATGCATGACACTCGAAATGACCGCTGGGCCCCCCCTATTCCTGGGCAACTTAAGATTAATTTGGATGGAGCCTATGTATCTGGTTGCCCCTATGGCGCAATCGGAGTAGTTTGCCGAGACCATTTTGGTACTTTTAAATGGGGTTTCATTGATAAAGTTAAATCAATTTCAGCCTTTATGACTGAGGCGCTAGCCCTTAAAAGGGCACTGATGCTGGCTGTTGATTTAGGTCATGATAATGTCATTTTCGAAACTGACTGCCTTTTATTACTTTCATGTTTTAATGCTAAGATTCCTGATTTGTATGATTGGAGAAGCAGAAGCATTCTTCATGATATTATTCGTCTCTTTTCTGACAGGGTTGGGTTTTCCTTATCCTTTATCCCTAGACGGGGTAATAGAGTAGCTGACTTTCTTGCAGCGATTGCTTATAAGGAGGTGTGCCCGATTGGGTGGGTTCATCAACCATCACCTTCTTTGTCTTCACTTCTAACCTTGGATGCACAAGAGGCTAATGTTGTCATGGGAGTTTCTCAGGCTTCACATCCGGATTGGGATCCTGGCTGATTGCATTTCTTGTGTGTTTTTTTGTTGTTAGGCCTTTTGTTGTAGTGGTATTGTGTTATTTGTACTGTTTTAGCGATGTTGTTGTCGGTTGTTTGGTTTTTATTATCCTTGTTTCAGCTGTTATGTATGACATTATTATAAGTTATGCAAGTATCTTTCCGAGCAAAAAAAATCTTCAATTTGATCTTTTAACAGCATTAGTAAATTTTTAAAAAGGCCTATTAGTCTGATTAGGATTTGTTAAAAGTGTAACCTGATTTTTTATCACTTAATTAGGACTTTCCCCTTTACCACACCCGTTGCCCAGTGAAGCTAGCCGGTAGAACATAGCTGGGGCAAGGGAATCTGAAAATGGTGCTATCTTCTTGAAATTGCGACTCCGCTGAGTCGGAGAGAGTGACAACTGAGACACTGGAACCCATGAAAGTTCAACTATTGATTCAGATCTTCTCATACTTTGCATTAGCATCTGTTTGTTTCATACAAACAACACTCGCCGATGGCGTTACCACTGAGGAAGCGAAAGAACTTCGAGATGAGGTGGCTCATCGTGTGATCTTTATCTTGTCAATTATTATATATATTGAATAAAGTTCAATTTTTTTTTCAGTTGGTGATTGGTAATTGGAAAGTTGCTTACAGTCCCTGCTGATCTTTCTTTTGATACACGTCGGTTTGATGCGCTAATTCATTGAAACTACATTATCTAATAGTTTTACGGCCCTTGGCTATCGGAATGCAACAAGATTCAGAGTGGGAATTCCTTTTTAGATATATCTGTCAATTTCCATAGTAGTTTGGAAAATTGACGGGACTTTTTATTGGGTGATATATATCGAGGGGAGGACATTGATTCAATGCTCACATAATTGGATCTTATGAAGCAGCTCTGGTTTGAATAAGTTCCTTCCCCTTCCAACCATTCGGCATGATTTGATTATGCATACTGAACAGTGAACTTGCTGTTCCAATGTCTTGTACTGTTGAGAATTTGGACCAAAATAATCCCTAGTGTCTTTCGGGCTGAATTTCACTATTTCATACTGTGTCGCGTAGTGGGTAAGCTGCTGAATCTATGACTTTCCTTTAGCTGATGAATTTTTCTTTCTTGTGAAAATGTAGGTTCGTGGGATGTTTTATCATGCTTTTAATGGGTATATGGAGCATGCTTTTCCACTCGATGAATTGAGACCTCTTTCATGTGGGGGAGAAGATTCGCTTGGTGGTTATGCCTTAACTTTGGTAAGAAAAATTCATATATACTGAGTTCTTATAAAAGATTAAGAATATTTCTGCAATACTGATGTCTGTAATGTGTCCAAAACAGATTGACTCGTTAGACACATTGGCATTACTTGGTGACCATGAACGCTTCGCAAGTTCAATTGAATGGATTGGTAAAAATCTTCGGTTTGATACAGTGAGTAAAGGGCATTTTTTGGTTTTTCGTTCTTCTTTTAACACATGTACATGGAGCTTTATATTTATTTTATTTTAAAGGAGAATTTCAATTATGCGATCAATAGGATGCATTTTATATGTGCATTCTTGGTTAAGTAACTTATTCATTCAAATTAAAATTACCATGGGCTGACTTTTGATGTGCAGACTCTGGAGCACTTGATCTGATATCATGTTCTTGTTTCACCCAGAAATCTGTCTATAAATTTCTTTTCAGAATCTGTTCATTTACGTGGCTGAAGAGAGATACTTGTTATGGATCATGAATTGTTGGAAGCAAGCTCTAATTCTACTTCCTAGAGGGGGTTGCCTCTCATGTAAAATATGACACGTGGCAGATAGCAAATAAATAATTAACTAAGAATTATATCAAAGGAGGCTGTACCTGGCGTGATCTCTATTTCATTTATTGTAGTTTAGAAATTGATTCCGGATGGTGCAATTTCTTATAAGTCCTTGCTTTCCTTGATGATGCATTTAAGAATATGATGCATTTCTAAGTCAATATTTCACGATTCCTTCAACATTATCCATATTAGCTTGTTTGCATTTTATATAATAAAATTATTGATTATATTTTACAATTTTCACTGCCAAATCTCTTGTATCTTTGCTCATGAATACTTTATAATGTGTACCTGAGCCTGTTTGGTAACGCTGTTGCAGAACAAAACAGTTTCTGTTTTTGAAACCACTATTAGAGTTCTTGGAGGCTTACTTTCTGCTCATCTAATTGCCAGTGATTATGCTACGGTATCAGTTATTTGCATCCATACATGTTTATTCTCTTATAATCTTATATGATAAAGGAAATATGTCATTGCAGGTGTAGCTTCAGGTAACTAGATGAAATTCTTCTTTTTATACTTAATTTATCACAAAACTACTAGCATAGCATTATATAATCATGCACGTGTGTCTTTCTGTCTATTCTAACAAGATTGTATGATCAGCTTTCCCTAACTCAAAGCTATAGCTCTCTGTTGCTTTAGTGATATGTGAAGTAGGTCCTTGGAGACTACTTGAGCTTGGACAAGGTCTTTTTAGCTTGAATTCCTTACCCTTGATGTTATTAGTGCCAAAACCAGGAGGGATTTTTGTTGAAACTTCTTCATGATCCTTATTCAAGAAAGCATTCTATACATCAAATGATAGTTGCCAATCTAAATTTGCTACTGAGGGTTTCCAATGTTTGATTGTATTTAGTCTAGCAATTGGTGCAAATATGATGTCTTATCTTACCTTTTTTGTTTTTCTGTTTTTATATCATTTGGGGGTTTGTTCTGGTCAAAGTTGTGCTTCTCTTGTTAGTTGTTTATGGTTTTTATTCTCTAGGTGCTTACACTGTCTATAGTGTTCCAATTTGTATATAGTAAATTTATATCAACATTTGAAGTTGGCGAGTGAATCATCTATACTTGCATTTGCTGCAGGGTATGAGAGTTCCATCATATGACAATCAGTTACTGAACTTAGCTGAAGATCTTGGCAGGAGGTTGTTACCTGCATTTGACACTCCTACAGGTATTGTTTCTCATGTTTTTAATAGAAAAATTTAATTAAAGTGAATGAGAATAATAAGAAAGGAGGATAAGACAACCCCTTAACAGAGAATACGGCATACAAATATGAAATAAAAGAATATATGTTTTAAATAGGTTAAATTGTTTTGTTGAACTCTGTTACCAGATTTTCAACTTGATCTCTATAGTTCAAACGTCTGCAACTGGGTCCCTATGGTTTAAAATTTGATCCCCGTTGTTAAACCTATGTTAGTATGCTGTTAAATTTAGACACTCCTAATATACGTGACTCATGCCTACTTGTTGGAGCCATTCGACCTACCTGGGTGGATCATATGCTAGGCATGTAAGAGGATTTCTCTTCTTAACCTACTTTTACTGATGTTATTAGTAGCATGGCCAACAAATTAAGAGTACATAGATGATAGATAGCGCATTATGTGTTCTTAGAAAGGGAAGATGGTTGGTATCTTTCCTAACAAGGACGAGAAAAGCCTTTGGGCTTTCCAGCTACCACACATCCGGTTAAGATAGGATGTTATTGGCTGTGCAACTGTTAATGTAGCTTGATGATGGTACATTTAAATAATTTAGCATGGATCAAATTAAAATTTTTATAAAAGCATGGGGATCCAATCACTTGAACTAACAATTGGAATCTCTAAAAATTCAGGGTTTACTCATCCTTTGGACTTTATTGAATTAAAATAATCAAACTTGTATGGAAAAAGATGTAACAAACTTTGCCATTCAAATCCTTACAATTGCTAATGATAAAATATTTGAAAATCCTCATTATCTTGGAACTTGGATGCCTATCTTAACCAAAACACTCAACTAATCTTTTCCTAAGAGCCTAAACAAACTGGCTGAAATAAAAGGATTAAAATTGACAATATAAAAAAATTAAATAAAAAAGATAAAAATTGTATTTATACAAAGAGATTTCTATCACTCTCTTCTCAAGATGGATATTTCTGTTTAGATCTCTTGTTTCATTGCTAGTTGTCGTTTCCAAGACCAATGCTTGTTTGAAAAAGAGAAGAGCCTCCAAATACTAATTTTTCTTTGACAAATTGACAATCAGCTGTAATCAGGTTTGTTTACGCCTTAAGGTTGAATCTGGATAATTTCATGTTATAACAATATCATTTACATAGACATCTAGAAATATGTAAATGCCAAATGCTCAATGCACATTGAGTACTGAGTTATCTGTTTCACTTGTGATTTCCCAATTGTTGAACAATGTTGCTAAATTGCTGATGTGACGTTGGAAGGATTTATTTACTGTTTAGTAATTTATATTATGGCTTTATTTGGTTTCCTGACCGGCTTTCTTGGATTGTTTACCATTTGATGTTTTCTTTTACCTGAAGTTTAACTTAGGCTTCCTTTTCTCCTTTAAGTTAGAGTTTATTTTTATTTTAGGTACATGTCATAAGTCATAACTGTACAGTTCAAATAGGATTCTTATACCTTTGAACGAAGTGAAAATGTATTGTTCAACTGTTCTTATCAGTCCTTATGTTATCTCCGGTATTTATTTGCTTAGATGGATGAAAACTTGCTTGCTAATGGTTTTCACCATATCTTTATGGATAAGATTGTCTAGCTTTTCAGTCCACCACATTCTTACCAAGTCATGCAATGTCGGATTGCAGGAATTCCATTTGGTTCTGTAAATTTGTTACATGGAGTTGATAAACATGAAAGTAAGGTAAAGTCTTTCCTATGCCTCATCCACTTGTCTAGTAATCTGTATGTCCAAAATCGTTGCTGCTGACTAATCTGATTAAGTCGCCAATGATTAAATTGTATTTAACATAGGAAAAAGGGCGTAGATAAAATAAAGGCAATCGTTTGTGGAGCATTGTTTATGTAGAAGGGAGTCAGAATAATTCTTCATCCTTCTAATTGCATGAAATCAGGGAAATAAATACAGAGATGGAAAAATTGATATGGGATGAAATTATGAGGAGACAGGGAATAAGAATAATCCCTGTTAAATCCTATCCACAATAAATACAAATTTTTACATATTTAAATATATAGGATTTCACACTTTAGTACTAGAATTTGATTGTAAGCCTGAAAATTCTTAGTTTGCTACTTTCTTTAACATAGGTATTCTATGCATTCAATCTATTTTCTGTATTTCGTAACGAGTTAATAATAATTACTTTTGCGCTTAGATAACTTCAACAGCTGGAGGTGGGACATTGACTCTTGAATTTGGAGTTCTGAGCCGTTTGACAAATGATCCCAGTAAGCTTACATTTCTTCTCTTTCTCAGATCGTATTTGCCACTGAAGTAGTCTCTTGGAAGGGCTTGAATGCGGTACTTAATCACAAAATTGGAACTAGGTATTATGTTAGCATATGACCTAGTATTCACTGGGAAAATAAATTTACCAATGATGAGTTGAGATCTGTGAAATATCATTAATAATTGGGTAAATCATTTGTATCTCATTTTGATCGCTAGGGTCTTGCGTCTTCTTGAAATATCATTAATTAAGTGTTTATTTAGAATTAATATTGACTCATCCATGTGGCAGTGTGCCATGTTATTGTCTTATAGTGCATTTGGATTCTATGAAATCCTCAAAACGTTGAGATTCCTCAGTCCTGAGATTTGCCATAGAATATGATCGTCTTTCTACCATTGTGGTGGTACCGAGCTTGTGGTTTCTTTCAAGGATATCCTGTGGAGAATCATAATTTAATTCCTTTATTTTAGATTGTCCTTTAATATCATGAATTCTGCTATATAGCAATCAGTGTAGTTATTCTGTCATCAGTCAACTTTTTTTTAATCATTTATGTCCTAGGGTATCTAAATCTTGGCTATGTGGGCCTTACTTTCTTTGCTATTTATTGAGATTGATGGACAGTTATTGCTGGCAATCTCCTAATGCCTGCGTTTCGGTGGAATGAAATTTGTGTTGAAGATTTACCATATTTAAAACTTTATGATCTTTTTCACAAAATTGGATTGGGATTAGGGATTTCTTTTTGTATGCATAGTTTTGACTATTTTCATAAAGTAACTTTTGTTTGGACTATTGTAAATGTTTAATTTACCAGTTTGGTCAATTAAAAAATCTTCACTCTCTCTTTATCTGGTTTCCTTCCATCATCAGACTGGACGCTCGACTAGTTCCCAATTCAACTGGTTTAACTGGCCATTCTGGTCAATTCGAAAATCATCGCTTTTAACATTAATTTCTGTATCATTTGGAGAAAGGGAAAGGGTGGGTTAATTCTTTTCAGTTCTTCACATGTACATTTGTTGACTTGCAGTTTTTGAACAAGTGACTAAGAATGCAGTGCGTGGACTTTGGGCACAACGTTCAAGGCTTAATCTAGTTGGTGCTCACATAAATGTTTTTACTGGTGAATGGACCCAGAAGGTACTGCATAGATTTCACTTGACAAAAATCAGAAATTGTTTTAAGAAAATTATATTTATGTACGACAACTCTGAAGTTCAGGTGGTGATCTTGTTAATTTTAATTACATATTGCTTATCAGTTGCTTGATATTACCTTCCATCTTGTCATTGCTCTAATGATCTTTTTCCTGCCTTAATAAACCCAACCTCAGTGGCATCGATTATTCCTTCTATTAGTATCAGAAACTACAGCCATCTCTATGATTTTTGCAGGATTCTGGGATCGGAACTAGTATTGATTCTTTCTACGAGTACCTATTAAAGGTCAGTGGCCATGACTGGAATGATTAATTTTATTGGTTATTTCATGATAAAAGAAGAGACTCAGGAAAGATAATGGGGGAAATGACAAAGGATTATAATTTGGGGATGATTAAAAAAGGGGAAAAAATATTTTGCCCTCCAATATCTGACAATTCTTCAGAAACATTTGAACTATATTCATTTTAGTAATAACTTCATTGTAAGTTAAATATTGAAAGGATCACTGAAGTTGATTTCCAATTCTCATTGTTCATTTCTATGCGTGCTAGTTCACTGTTCTACGTAGTCACCATCTTGATTCCCTTTAATCATTTGTGGCTACAATGTGATTGGGGATTTTTTGTGTGATAGAGTACTGATATCTATTATTTACATCTTTGGTGCCTGGCTCATGGTTGTGTTGAATGGGTTTCATAATTAGACGACCTCCAGGGATTGGATGGCTCTTTTTCTGACAATGTTATTCTCGTCTTTTCATTTCTGTTTTCTTTTACCAGGGTTTTTGTTGGCTGTTTAGAAGGCAGGGTGGGAATCTTACCCTCTGATTATGTGGTTTCTTTTTCAATAAACGAATCCTTCCATCCAAAAAAAAAAAAATCTCTCTCTGTCAAAATATAAACAAATAAACCTAATTACTCAATTTTGGTTTCATTGTATTCATGAAGGATTATGTACTTATTTATAGCACATAAAGCTAGTATATTTGTTGTGCCTATCTGTTGAATCATACTAACTGTATTTTGTTTGCTGATGTTCTTTATGGTACCAACTCATAAGTATGTAAATATCCTTTTTATGTTATCCTATAATTTCATTTTTAGCATTAGTTTGCAGGCAATAACGTCCTCTAATTCTTCCTTCATGAATTTTTTCAGGCTTATTTGTTATTTGGTGATGAGGAATACTTATATATATTTCAAGAAGCTTATGCTGCCGCCATGCATTATCTTTACAATGACCCTTGGTATTGTTTGCGGCTTTACGTGCCTCCCTGTAATTACAGTTGACTTGTCCCCTGTAATTACAGTTGACTTGTCTCCTGTAATTCTTTGAAACTCTCATGCTTGTTTGTAATGTAACTTTCTAACAATTCTGGCAACGTTAGGGAGAAAATGGAAAAGACCAAATGACATAAATTGTTGCAAGGTTAGACAATTGTGTGACATAACTCAAAAAGTATTCAGCTGTCAACGTAAGAATTTGAGCTATTAATATTCTTCTTAATGACAACCTCTGCATTTGAAAAGCTCCTGGCATTTTCCAATAGGCTTACCTTGATTGGTTCTTGGATTGAACCAAGATCTTGGGTTGTGATATCTCCTTAGTACCTCTTACATATCCCAGAGTATGAAACCTGGATTTTGGTTTATTTTTGCAGGTATGTAGAAGTGAATATGGATTCTGCTGCTATTGTCTGGCCATTGTTTAATAGTTTACAGGCATTCTGGCCTGGCCTCCAGGTTTTTCTTGATTAATTTCTAATAGTATGTAGTATAAACAATGGATCCTAGATTGTTAATATGAAAATCATAAATGGTTAGTGAAGCATGCTCATGTTCTCAAGGTTCTAGCTGGAGATGTTGATCCTGCAATTCGAACCCATGCTGCCTTCTTTAGTGTATGGAGAAGATATGGCTTTACACCAGAGGGTTTTAATCTTGCTACCTTAAGTGTTCAGGTATATTCCATACTAGTTATCTGACGGCCAATGTGGGAGTTTTTAGTGCTGGCATGAATTTCCATTTATACAAGTAGTAGCATTATTGTATATTGGTGAGCTGCTCTTAAATCAGTTGGTGGTAAACAAATTTCTATGCTGAAATTTGTGCGATGCTTATCTATGATCTAGTAAATAAGCTTGACACTGAGACTTCTTGGCCACTAGGTTACATTTGTGATGGATTTAATCAGTTGGATTTTTCAAAGTCACATGGCAATGCCAATCTGAATATATGGTCGCTTGATGCTATGGATATTTTTGATAAAGTCTGTTTGATGTTGATTGACACGTAATGGACCAAGACTATAACTCACATTGGGTATTTGAGGTGCACACACAATACCCAATTTGAGTTAGTCTTGGTCCAATAGTTAATGGGTCTACAATGTAACCTCACCTCCCAAGGTATACTCAACCAACAGCCTCTCTCTCTCTCTCTCTCTCTCACGCACACGCGCACACACAAGATTATAAAATTTTCTTTCAATCTGTTGTCTCCCTGTTGTCAGTAGTCCTTTATCACCATTTACATTTGGCTTAGCCTGAGACTAACATCTTCCTGCTAATAGAGACATCTTTTCTTTTTGTGTGCTGGATAGAAAAGCATTTCATATATTTCTTACAGTACTTATGAATTGTTCTATTTTATCCCCTTATTTTCAGCATGGGCAGAAAAGCTACCCTCTGCGGCCAGAGTTAATAGAGAGCACATATTGGCTGTACAAAGCTACAAGAGATCCTAGGTATTCTCATAACTTATTTTATTTATAGTTTCCTTAATTTTCTTTTCTGGTCAATGCTTTTCAGTTGTAGTTTAACGATGACATTTGGACTTCACTTTTCTCTATAAATTTATTCTTGGTAGAGTAAGTGGTTCTATTACTGGTTCCATACTTTTCTCTGCAATCATTTTTGGTCATTCAGAAAAATAAAAATTATGGAGAATGAGGACCTTGCAGCCACTCTTCTTGTTGCTTTGAAGATAACAAAAAATGCAGATTTCAGAAAGGATTATTGACAATAGGGAGACCCTTGTTAAGTAATTTTTCCTCTATGAAAATTAAAATTTGTCATCATTTTATATTTGAAGTCAGGAGTCATTAAAATTTATGAAAATACAATTTTTGGTCCATGATGATTAGCTGGACATAGATTTTGATGGGGGAAATAGCGAGAATGAAAGTTTTGAAGAGTAGCATCAAGATTATTTCCTATGGCTTTGTTGAAAGACCTTTGCCAGGAAAATATAACTCAATAAACAACTTTTAGCTGACTTCGAATTAGTATTGTTGCTCAATACTTAGTGCTGGTCTAGAGGGAAATAAATGGATGGTGTTAAAATTTCTTGTGTATTTAGTGGGTTGATTTACCATGCAGAGTTATAAGGTATCAACAGCCTGGTTGATCTTTGTTGATCACTATTTGCTTGTAAGATGGATGCTGATAGTTCATCTTAATTTTTTAACTATTTTTCGCATTTTGGAAGGAATTAATTAAATAATAGAATTTTCAATTGTGTTTTATTGGACCTTTTGTTTTCATTCCTCTTTTGGTTTCGGAGGATGTATTATCATCCATCTTGCAAATTTTCTCTTATTCATTAATTTTATATTTTGTTGCTATGGAGAAGTGGGATTTACTTATTCTGCTTCAACTTATATGAACGCTTTTATTTGCTGCTAATATTGGCTACAATTTTGCTTCATTCATATAAAATTCTATTGTTGTCTGTGTATCTTTGAAGATATCTTGATGTTGGACGGGACATAGTTGCTAGTTTGCAGTATGGGGCCCGATGCCCTTGTGGATATTGTCACATTTCAGATGTTGAGTCTCACAATCAGGAAGATCACATGGAGAGCTTCTTCCTGGCTGAGACGGTAAGAATCAATTCCACATAAGTTTATGTATTTCTTCTTTCTGTGATGCTTCATTGACGATAATTACCAGGGTAGGTAGATTGATCTTCGGATAGGGTTCCATTTAATGTCTCCATTAGGATTTAGAATATTGCAGAGACTTGCTGTGTTGATATGTGTATCAGCTGTAGAGATCATTAGGTTTATTTTGAATGTGTTTTGAGCATAACAATGAGAATAGTTTGGTGTGTTCACAATCATCTCTCTGACTTGAGGCAATTATGATAACCTTTTCCATTTGTTGAATAGTTAAGATTCCAAAATGTGAGCCAATGCTACACATGCTGGCCTCTTTCTTTCAAGAATTTTGTGGCAAAGACATGGTTTTTAATTGGGTTAATATAATTGTTGGTCCTTATAGTTTGGCTATATTTTGGGTTTGGTCCCTGAAGCTTGAAACCCATGGTTTTAATCCCTCTAGTTTACTCCGTTTAACACCATTGGTCCTATAATTTAAAAAGGACTTGGAGTAGGTTTAACAGTGTTAAATTTGCTTATGTGTCACTAACGCCATTAAGTTTGTGTTGATTGGGAGAGCTCACGTGGCAAAATATATTGACCTGGACATTTGAAGAAAGGAGGAAAAAAAAGAAAACAAATCCAATTTTTCCCAATTCATCTGTCTTTGTCAGCAATATCTATACCAAATTGAGATCCATAGCTTGATTCAGATTGAGAAGTGCAGTACCAAAATCAAACGGCGGGGACACTTCCCCAGTGGCTTCTCTTTTTCAAATTTGATCTCAAAAGCTAGACCTTATCTCCTCTTGCTTCCTTAATCCAACAAACGCGAAAAGATATTTCTTTCCCATAGTTTGCACATATGTACACAGAAAGAAAGGAGAGAGAAAGTTCATATCTGAAAACGCATGAAATAAAGAACAAAGAACCAGTTGAAGTCCAAAAGGGTTGTGTGAATTTTTTTTTTTTTCGGGATGAGAGATGAATGGTGGAGAGGAACCATAAGTATTGTGCAATTTTTTGATGTTGTTCCTATAGCTGAGAGTAAGTGAGAACATCGACAACTATGGTGGTGACAAGGACCCACGACCGCGATTTCCATTGACTCCTGCGTGCCAATGAGAGGAGATAGTTTTAGAGAGAAAGCACCACAAGGAGGAAAGATCTCTAAATGAGAGGAGATAGTTTTAGAGAGAAAGCACCACAAGGAGGAAAGATCTCTAAAATCGGATTTTCTTTTTCTATTCTTTTTTCACATGTCTAGATCCATTTATTTTGGCATTTCATCTTGTTCAATCAACACAAACTTAATGGAATTAGCAACATGTAGGAAAATTTGACATTTTTAAACCAGCTCCAAGTCCTTTTCAAATTATAAGGACTGAATGTTAAACGGAGCAAACTTGAGGCACCAAAACCGTGTTTCAAGCTTCAAGGACCAAAACCAAAATGAAGCCAAACTACAAGGACTTCAACATTATACATATGGGCGTTCAACATCTTTCATTATATTGGAAATGCTCCCTTAACACTAAAAAATAAAAAGCTCCCTTAATAGAATGTTCACATTATATTTCTTTCGTTCCTTGATAAGATAATGTCTTTTGTTAAAGTATGTTCTTTTGTCCCTGTTTGGATCAGAGATGCAAAATACTCTTTTATTGATTGTATTGTATTCCAATGGGAAGGTTACAATATATAGAGACTTAAAGAGAGTAATTGGGGGAGAGAAATAAGGGATTACAATCAATTTGAAATTTAAAATCAATCTAGATCCTAAGATAATGGGATATGATATCTAGATCCTAAAATCAAAGGATCCTAATATCAAGGGTTTTTCTAACACTCCCCTTCAAGTTGGAGAGTAGATATCAATCATTTTGTGGACCATTTGAGAGAGAAATATTGTTATGAATCGTTGAATAAAACATAGTACATATGTGTCTTTATATAGGAAAACCTTAGAATCTAATTTAATCTAATCAAATAAAAATAACTAAGATATAATATACCTATATCTAATCCTAAAATATAATAAAAACAAAATATTCCCACACTTTCTCAGCTTGCCTCGAAATCTTTCAAACTTAGTTTTGCCTAGTGGTTTCATCATAATGTCTGCAATCTGGTCCGCAGATTGTATGTGGGACAGATTCATAATGCTTGTTTCAATATTTTCTTTAATGAAGTGTTTGTCTATCTCAACATATCTTGTTCTATCATGATATATTGCGTTCTTGACCATTTCAATGCTGGCCTTGTTGTCATACCAGAGTTGCATTGTTCCCTCACATGGAATTCCCAACTCATTTAGTAACCTGATGACCTCAATTCCTTCACATACTCCATCATTAATAGCTCTCAACTCCACTTCTGCACTACTTCTTGACACCACATTTTGTTTCTTGCTTCTCCATGTAACTAGATTTTCCCACACATATGTGCAATACCCTGAGGTTGACCTCTTATTCTTTCTATCCTTTGCATGGTCTACATCGGTGTAGATTTTGATGTTTCTAGTAGTGCCTTTCTTAAAGAAGATTCCTCTGCTAGGATTAAGTTTCAGATAACTCATAATTCTGTATACAGCCTCCATGTATTCTTCATGTGGCTGATGCATAAACTGACTTACTTTTCCAACTGTATAGCTGATATATGGATGTGTGTGGGTTAAGTATATCAATCTTCCCACAAGTCTTTTGTATCTTATTGAGTCAACTGGAACACCTTATGGCTTGATCTCTAAGTGGCATCCTTCTTCCCTTGATGTCCCCTCAAGTTGACCACCCAACATTCTTGTCTCATGTAACAAGTCTAAGGTATACTTCTATTGAGATACATTGATGCCCTTTTTGGTTTTTGCTACTTCCATGCCTAGAAAATGCTTTATTTGTCCAAGGTCTTTCACCTAGAGCTAAGTTAACAAATCTCTGTTTTAAGTTGAGCAATAGATTCTTTCAACATAGACAATCAAGATGGTAACATTTCCATTAACATGTCTGATGAACGTGTCATCTTCTTGTATCTAAGTGTGCCCAAGTCCTTTCATTGCACTAGTGAATCTACCAAACCATGCCCCTAAGAGATTGCTTTAAAAGCCTATACAAAGACTTCTTGAGTTTGCATACAGAGTTATTAGGAGCTAGGACTCAATCCCAAACTTTCGTGTACACTTCTTCCTCCAAATTTCCATTAAGGAATGCATTCTTCACATTCACTTGGTGTATAGACCAATCCAAGTTTGCTGCGACTGATAAAAACACTTGGATGGTATTGAATTTAGCTATAAGAACAAATGTCTCCTGATAATCAATGACATATGTCTGAGTATACCCTTTTGCAACAAGTCTCGCGTTGTACTTATTGATACTGTCATTGGGGTTGAATTTCGGGGTGAAGATCCACCTACGTCCTACTGGTTTCTTTCCTTCAGGAAAAGTTGTAATCTCTCAGGTTCTATTTTTCTTGACTCTTTTAAAGCAACTTGTCTCCAATTTGGATCGGCCATAGCTTGCTGAAATGTTTCTAAGACTTTCATCTGTGCACTGTTCACAACAAAGCTTTGCATCTTTGCAAACAGGTTACCATATAAGACAAACCATTGAATTGGATGTTGAGTACCAAATCTTATCCCTTTTCTCAATGCAATAGGCCAACCCGGTTCTTCAGGATGTAATACCGGATTGGAGTCATAATCGTTCCTTTGAATGAGAGAGATAGTTCTACCAGTGTCTGGTTCCTCTTCCTGTCTTGTTTCGGCATTTACCCTAGAATTGATTTCAACATTTGTTTCCTGTTCATTGAGTATAGGTTTAGGTTGAGGTGGAATAGGCGTAGGCTCATGATTAGGTTGGGTAGGATTGGGTTGGTTTGTGGGAGACAATGAGTCAAGGTTGGCTATAAGGTGAGGCTCAGGAGATGTTGATGATGTGTCCAAAATTAGCTATTCAATATCATTATACTTCCCCTGAATGGGTAATTTAAGGTAGTAAGCTTCTTTAGAAAAGATGGTATCTTGGGAAATGAAAGGTTTTTTTTTTTAAAAAAAAAAAAAAAAGTCAGACAATAGCATTTGTACCCTTTCTGAGTAGACAAGGAACATGCATTTTTTAGCTTGAGCAGCAAATTTTGTTGCCATCTTTTTTGTGAACAAAGATGACACAACCAAACACCTTTGGGGGTAATGAGTTGATTAGGGGGTAATTTGGAAAGTAGTCAAGGAGTTTTTGGATGGGAGTGAGGTAATTGAGAGCTTTGGATGGCATGCAGTGGGTCAGATAAGCAGCTGTTAGGATGGCATCACCCCAGAAGACGATAGGAATATTTCGTTCCATTAAGAGGGTTTACTTCCAACAAGTGACTGTTTTTTTCGCTCGGCCACTCCGTTTTGTAAGGGCAGGAAGTTTGGTGATGAATTCCTTGCTGGTCAAGAAATTCGTTAGAGGCTCGACCCATATATTCCTTGGCATTATCACTTTGTACTTTAATAGAAGTATTGAATTAAGTACGCACAAAGGTATAGCAGTTCCGAAACACTTTGGCTACTTCAAATTTTTCTTTCATTAAGTAAACCTGTGCGGTTCTTGTGTGGTTAGTCATCTATGAAAGTAACAAACCAATCCAACATTAGTAAGGGTTTTTGTTCTTGTATGACTCCATATGTTACTATGGATTAGTGTGAATGATGCAGATGGTGTGTAAGGTTGTTTGGGATACAGGGATCGAGTTTGTTTTGCAAGTTGGCAAGTTTTACAATGAAAAGGAACAAAATTTTTATTGAATAAACTTGGGAAAACATGCTTCATATAATCAAAATTAGGGTGTCATTGTTAGGTGGCTTGAGCGACAATGCCACAAAAGTACATCATTATTTTGAGAATTGGAGCTAACCAATGATCTTCTTGCCTTCCATGTGTCATCATCCTTCAAGTTCAATGCTTCAAGGTAGAACGGTCTATATCGCATTTTCTAGAAGTCTCAATTGTCCTCCTCGATTTCAAATCCTGAAAAACACAAAAATCATCAAAAATCACTTGGCATATTCAACCTTTGTTCAACTTGCTCATAGATATTAGATTACAAGTTAGTACATGGACAAACAGGACATTGTGTATTTCCAAGTGATCAGATATTGTAACCGTGCCAATTCCCTCAACCCTTGTGAATACACTATTAGCTACTTTTACTTTAAGGTGTTTATGACAGAATTTTAGGTTGCAAAATAAATCACTAGTCATCACAACATTGAGAGCTACAATGGAATTACCTGTTTGCATCATATTAACACTAGGCACTGAGTTTGATGTATTTTGCATGTCAAGTATCTTGTGAAGCACCTGCAATTCTTCCTGGCTCAGGTGACCATCCTCCACTTTCGATTCAGCTATGGTGAGATGATTTTGGAAGTTCGGTTTTCTATTTGATGGTTTTCCATATAGCTTCTGGCATTCTTCTTATGACCCTTCTTCTTACAATAGTTGCACCATTTGTTGTTCCTTTGGTCACTTTGTGATTCTCTCACAGCAAGTGCTAAGCTTTCAATTTGACTTGGGTCATTTTGATTCAGAAGTTTTCTGGTTTCTTTAAATTGCACAATGTTGTCAACATCAAATAGTTTTGGTAGACGTCTCATTCGTATGATTCTACTCCTTATCCCCTTGAAGGGGTCGCTTAGTCATAGGAGAAAGTTATGTATCCTTCCCTCTCCCACTATCTTCTTGTGCAATTGAGCATCTTTGATGTTTTTTCGTGGATGAACCTCAAACATGTCCTTCTGTTGCCACAATTTTAGCAAGGCATTATAATAGTCAGTCACCAACATGTTACCTTGTCTCAAATTACAGAGTTGTCTATTCAAATTAATCAAGGAAGCAGGGTTATCAAGAGAACAATAGGTTATTCTGACTGCATCCTAGATTTCTTTTGTCGTATTTGCAAGGAGATAGCCTTCTTTGATATCCAGAGTCATCGAGTTACATAATGTAGAAAGATAATAGAGAGAAGTCTGAAAACGTGTTGTATATTGATGTACAAGAGTAGTATATTTATACAAATAGAGAAACCCTTGGAGTTTATGGCTCTTAATAACTAATTATGGGAATGCATTCATAATCCTTGATTTATGGGGATCCTAATTAATTCCCTGATTTCCTAACACTCCCCCTCAAGTTGGAGCATAGATATTAATCAAGCCCAACTTCTTACAAAGATAGTCAACCCGAGTCTTATTTAAAGCCTTGGTTAGAAGATCACCCAATTGGTCACTAGACCGCATATGTCTAGTAGAAATAAAATTTTCCTTGATCTTATCACGTACAAAGTGACCGTCGATCTCAATGTGCTTTGTACGTTCATGAAATACAGAGTTGGAGGCTATGTGTAGAGCAGCTTTATTATCACACCACAATTTTGCAGGTAACGACGTGGCAAGACCGACCTCCTTCATTAATTGGTGAACCCACACAATTTCTTGTACTGACTGGGACATTGCTCTATATTCAGCTTCTGCACTCGACTTCGAAACCACATCTTGCTTCTTACTTCTCCAAGATACTAGGTTGCCACCAACAAACACACAATATCCTGTGGTAGATCGTCTGGTAGCTTTTGACCCTGTATGATCTGCATCACAAAAACATTCAATCTTGTTGTGACCATGATTCGTATAGAGGATACCACAACCAGGTGAGCCCTTTAAATAATGTAAGACATGTTCCAAAGCTTCCCACTGAGCAACGGTTGGTGCAGTCATGAATTGACTAAGTACACTCACTGGAAAGGTCACATCAGGGCGAGTCACCGTAAGATAGTTCAATTTTCCAATTAACCTGCGGTATCTCTTAGGATAGGCAAATGGCTTGATCTTCTCTGGATCGACTTTCTTCCTCACATCCTCAGGAAAGCTACTCGATGCTGCTCCAAGTTTCCCAATTTCTTTCAACAGATCAAGAACATACTTCCTCTGTGTTAAAAAGATGCCTTTCCGACTTCTCATAACTTCAATCCCAAGAAAGTACTTTAAAGGACCCAAATCCTTTGTTTGAAAATGGGAGTTGAGAAAAGCCTTGAGTGAGGAGATTTCTGAAGCGTTGCTACCCATAATGACAATATCATCAACATAAACTACTAACAAAATCATCCCAGCATCTGTCTGTTGATAAAACACAAAGTGGTCACACTTACTCTGACTCAGACCAAATTTCTTAACCACAGAGTTGAACCTATCAAACCAAGCACGAGGACTCTGCTTCAAGCCATATAAAGACCGTTGAAGACGACATACCTTCCCACGCTCCCCCTGAGCAACAAAACCAGGTGGTTGCTCCATGTATACTTCCTCAAGAAGATCACCATTTAAGAACGTATTCTTAACATCCAGTTGATGAAGATCCCAACCATAATTGGCAGCCATAGAGATGAAGAGGCGAACAGAAGACAGTTTGGCCATAGGAGAGAAGGTTTCCGAGTAATCAACCCCATAGGTCTGAGCATAACCCTTGGCAACCAGTCGAGCCTTCAAGCATTTCAAGGTCCCATCAGCTTTCATTTTGACCGTGAATATCCACTTACATCCAATAGCCTTCTTTCCAGGAGGTAAATCAACTAGAGTCCAGGTACCAGCCTTATCAAGGGCCATCATTTCTTCTTTCATAGCATCACACCAACCGGGATGGGCTAAAGCTTGGTGGAAATTAGTTGAGATAGTAATAGAATCTAAGGAGGCTATGAAAGAACAAGATGAAGGGGAAAGATGATTGTAGGAAGCAAAAGAAGAAATAGGGTAGGTGCAAGAGCTGACCTTTACAGAGGGTCATTTAACTGAGCTGCCTCCTAAGAATGATCCTAAGATGACATGGGCTAGAGCAGATGCCAGGCTTTCCTAACACATAACAAAGTCATTACTTGGTTATTCTTAGCAAACCAAGTGTCATAATTTGGATAGTCGGCGGCTAGTTGAGGGGCTTCTCCAGTAACATACTTCTCCTTTCTCTTGCCATGTAAGTATCTCAACACACTCTGGGACCACTGGAAATAGTTCTTCCCATGAAATTTATAGTTAATGACCAAAACTTGATTTTATGAGAATTTTGGTGCCACCTCTGAAACCTTAGAAGGTACTGTAGTACAGTTAGGAGCAAAAGAACTCTGAGTTTGAGAATTTGTTCCGGTCATAAGAGCTGTAGATTTTGATCCATCACCAGCAGAGACGAGAGAATTAGTGAGAAAGAGCAAACACGAGCGGATGAGGAAAACACCAAAATGGAGCACTCCACCATGTGCTCCAGGGTTTCCAGAGGAACGCATGTGCGTTGTCACTGCCCATTCTAGAGGGATCAGATGACGCCGATTGGCACTTCCCAAAAGTTTCATTGTTGTATGAACAATGCGTGAAGCACACAAGCTGTCACAGCCCAAGTGCGTGTCCTCAAGGGCCATCTCTGCAACAATTTTTTCCCCAGGGACTCTTCTTTCACTTGCCGTCGTCCACTACAGTTTTTGATGACTCTCTACCCAGAAAGATGGATCCCTCTCAATTTGCTTCCTTGTTTGGTCCGATTGCTGGAAACTCAAACACAACTAGAATACTTCCAATAGCTGTGACACCATGTTTGAATCAGAGATGCAAAATACTCTCTTGTGAACTTTGAGAGAAAAAATATAATTCTTATTTAATCTTTGAATCTGAAAGAGTACATATAAGTCTTTATATAGGCAAACCTAGAGCTAAATTTAGAATCTCATAAAATCTAATCAAATCAAAGTAAATCAAACTAATTGAGATATAATAGGAAATATCCTAAGATAGAAATATACCTATATCTAATCATAATAATAAAATAATAATCATAATAAATGCATAATATTCTCACACTCCCCCTCAAGTTGGATCATGGATGTTAATCATGTTCAACTTGCTTATACAACTTTATACTACTAACACTCCCCCTTAAACTTGTAATTCTTGAGTCTCAGAGGCCTATTTAGAGAGCAGCAGATACGAGCAGCAACTGCGACAAGTTTGACAGGCAACAGCTGCAACCAGTCGTTGGATGAGTTGAAGACGACAGGACTAGTCGTCTGACAAGTTGAGAAGCACGATGACAAAGGAACTACCACCAACAACGATGAAAGGCTCGACAACGATGATAGCGTCGAAGAGATGGGTTGTTGATGAAGAACTGTGCTCACGAGTTGAGGACGACGGGACCAATCGTCTAACGAGATGAGAGGCACGATGACAGAGGAACTACCACCAACAGATGATGTTGATGAAGAACTGTGCCGGAAACGACGACGGGACCAGTCGTCGAACGAGATGAGAGGCACGATGATAGAGGAACTACCACCAACGATGATGTTGATGAAGAACTATGCCCCAAACATTACTAGCTGTGTTAGAAACGACGACGGGACCAGTCGTCGGACGAGATGAGCGGCACGATGACAGAGGAACTACCACCAACGATGATGTTGATGAAGAACTGTGCCGCAAACATTACTAGGGTTGAATATTAGCTGTACTCCATAATCAGAAAACGATGATGTCGCCGGAATCTGAAAATCCTGCCGGAAGTGAAAACCTCACAGAAAAGCAACCTCACGGACACAAACACTCTATTTGGCCACTGTCACTATTCACGCGACAATACGGTTCACGCTACAGTAACAGCGGCCACCAGAAAACTCAAATTGGTCAAGAACTAACCAAGCTCTGGTACCATGTGAACTTTGAGAGAAAAAATATAGTTCTTATTTAATCTCTGAATCTGAAAGAATACATATAAGCCTTTATAGAGGCAAACCTAGAGCTAAATTTAGAATCTCATAAAATCTAATCAAATCAAAGTAAATCAAACTAATTGAAATATAATAGGAAATATCTTAAGATAGAAATATACATATATCTAATTATAATAGTAAGATAATAATCATAATAAATGCATAATATTCTCACATTATTGTATTCCAGTGGGAATGTTACAATATATAGAGAGTTAGAGAGAGTAATTGGGAGAGAAGTAAGGGATTACAATCAATTTGAAATTTAAATTCAATATAGATCCTAAGATAACAGGATATGATATCTAGATCCTAAAATCAAGGGATCCTAATATTTTTGTTGTTATCTTGGTTTTCAACTTGCTCTTTTTTTTTTCTTTTTTTTTTTTTTTGGAGGAAAATGCTGATATGATCTGATCACAATTAGGTCAAGTATCTGTGGCTTCTCTTTGATTTGGCTGTGGGTCCTGATAACATTGTGGAAAACGGGCCTTACAAGTAAGCACACTAATTCATTATTTAGGATTGACTTGCAGATTTCTTTTTTCAATAAAACCGAGTCACATGTTTTCTCTGTTATGCTTTGGAGCAGATACATCTTCAGCACTGAAGGCCATTTACTGCCAACCACTCCTCAAATCTCTCTTGTCAAGGAACATTGTTTATATTATGGGTCTTATTGTAGAACGAATGATATAAGACAAAGATCCTTTAGCTCAGAGGTTGAAAATGATCTACAAAAATCCAATGACAGTACAATCAGCGGGACTCACACTGAGTATATGTCGGATTATAATACTTTTGAATCAACTTCTCTTTCAGGTTTGATCAAGGTGAGTGATCAGTACTCTTTCCTAACAACCCTGTAGAATTCTTCCTTCCTCCTTTTTTGCAATATTCATGTGGTATACTAACTGAATATTATTCCATTTTACTTTTAATGCTTAAATTTCTTCGGTGTTTTCTCATTAAATAATTAGAATTTCAACAACCCAGTCATCTACTTCATATTTGGTTTCTGCTGCAAAATTTCCTTTTTACAATTCTAATGGTTCTCCATATTATGAGACAGTTGCAACAGTTTGATAGTGCTAGAATCAGTAACTTATTTTTCCCTGGATTTTAAAAAATTGAATCAATGGTGTTTTAGATGCTTTGAGCGGGATGTCATAAACAAGGCATATTTTATTTTATATACAGACTAGTCAGACAAGTGATTGCATTGCTTGGTGATGCAAAATGTAACCAGGTTTCTTCTGTACTCCTAGCATTCCAAAATGAATGAAGGTATATATTTTTTTGGGTGAAGGGGGAAAAATACCCATGTTGATTCGTAAAAAATGCATTGTTAGGAAATATCTATATTAGGCAATATACATATTAGGAAATATCTATATTAGGCAATATATTAGGGAATCAATCTCCATTAATAGTGATTAAGAGCCATCAATTCTGAGGCTCCTCTTCCTTGTATAAATACGTCTCTCTTATACATCAATAGACAAGATATTCAGATATATTTCTCTCTCTGAATTCTACATGGTATCAGAGCTCTAGGTTCCATTCTCCTATTTTTTTTTCTGCTGCTGGTCTTCTGGTTTCTGGTTTCCCTTCTCTGGTTCTTTTTTGGTTCGCTGGCCACGGACAGAGAGAGAAGAAGGGAGTGTTCGTTTTTTGTTCTGGGCGTTTTCAGCAAACACGCGCCACCCCACGGTGTTCAGCAGGTTCCGATCGGCGGAACCCAGGTGGTAGCTTCCGTTTCCGGCAGCGCGTGGAGTTACACGCGCCTCCCTGTCTTCCGCCGTCAGTTGCACGCGCCGGCGCGTGAGGGAGTTTTCCGGCGAGATTTTTACCGCCGTTTGCTGTTCTGGGATCGACTCCTGATCCTCGTCTTGTCCCAGGTGGTTTCGTGCTTCTCTTCTGGGTTTCCGGTGACTGCTCTTTCTTTTGTAGGTTTTGTTCTGTTTGGCTTGCTGTTTGCTCTGTTTGAGGGCTGCTGTGGTGGTAGTATTGTGGTATTGTTGTGTTGGCCCTTGTGTGGCCCTTGTTATTTTTGGGCAGCTAGTGTGGCTGCTGTGCTCTGGGTTTTTTTTGTTGGTGGAAATTTCTTGACTTTGCAGGCTTTCAATCTTTGATTTGCGTCTGCTATTTCTCTTGGTTATTTCTTATGGCTGAGTCTAAACCTAGTAGTGTGACTGAAATGGTTCCGGTGTCCAACAAAATTACTGACCATAAGTTGAATTGGACCAATTATTCGGACTGGATCAAGACCATTCGAATGCATTTACTCAGTATTGAGAAGGAGGGCCATTTAACTGAGATGCCCCCTAAGGATGATTCTAAGATGACATGGGCTCGTACAGATGCCAGGCTCTTCTTACAAATTCAAAATTCCATTGAGAGCGATCTTCTTCCTTCGGTTAGCCATTGCAACACTGTTAAAGAACTTATCACCTATTTGGAGTTCTTGTATTCTGGGAAAGGGAACATTACTCGAATTCATGAAGTGTGTAAAGGGTTCTATCGGGTTCTATCGGGAACATATTGAGATTGATTGTCATTTTGTGCGTGATAAGATCAAGGATAATTTTATTTCCACCGGACGTGTGCGGTCTAGTGATCAGTTGGGTGATCTTCTAACTAAGGCTTTAAATGGGACTCGGGTTGAATATCTTTGTAACAAGTTGGGCTTGATTAATATCTACGCTCCAACTTGAGGGGGAGTGTTAGGAAATATCTATATTAGGCAATATACATATTAGGAAATATCTATATTAGGCAATATATTAGGGAATCAATCTCCATTAATAGTGATTAAGAGCCATCAATTCTGAGGCTCCTCTTCCTTGTATAAATACGTCTCTCTTATACATCAATAGACAAGATATTCAGATATATTTCTCTCTCTGAATTCTACATGCATCTGACACCATATTAAAACCTTAGGTGCAAAAGTGCCTATAAAGATTATAAAAGAATCCAAAAATGCCATAACCATTAAAAGCCCATGACGTCTGATATTTTTTTCCTTCGGGTCATTGTTCAATTATTCTCCTCATTATCATCTTTTACTGTCCAACTTTCTCTCTCTTCACCCTTCAACATAATCTTTCAGCCAATATGCTCCCCCCACCAACAATACTCTCTCTCCCCACTATTCCTCCATCTCTTCTTCAATGGCTAACGCCTGCACAACCTCCATTGCACCTGACACTATAAACATTGCTGCAACCAACACCCCTTGCTGCCATCAGCGAATAACGGACCACCTTGAACACAGTCGCACCCAACACCCACTACCACTGCTGACAAAGACCGAACCACGATAAACATTGCCTCAGCTAGAAAATGTCTGGAGGCAGAATAGGTGATCACATAGGCATTGGTACCCTATGGGACGACCAAGAAGCTTGAGTGCAACAGTGTATTTCATGTATTCATCCTGGTACCAGTGAACTCTTGGAAAGAAGTTAATGGAAGGAAAGGTTCTATCTTGGTCAATAGAGATGTCTCTCTCTTCTAAATCGATATCCTCTTCCTGGTGAGGGCTTGGGCCCTTTGTTCAGAAGCTTTTTGAGAAGGAAACCCATGGTTACAGTGAACCAGCAGGCGTCACTCTTGATGAATCAGCTTTGAACTGCTTCGGAGCATCCTCCGTATCTACTTCCTGCAAGTTTCGCCATCTTAAGGCAGTGCCTGGTCCTCAGTAACCATGGCAACAACAGACTCATATGGTTGCATTGATTGGAGCTTGACCTTCGTCTTGGATTCGTTGTCATTGGAGTTAGGTGGAGAGTCCTTCACAAGCTGTAGAGTGAGAGAATGCTCCATTTCTGAATATTATGTTGAACAATGAAGAGAGAAAAGGTTGGAAAGTAAAAGATGAGGATGAGGAGGACAGTTGAACCATGTGGGACCCACAAAAAAGGGATAACGGACGTCATCGCCTTTTGACAGTTGTGGCATTTTTGGACTCTGTTATAAACTTTGTAAGCATTTTTGCATCCAAGGTTTTAATATGGTGTCAGACGCACTTTTGACAAATTAACATGGGTATTTTTTCCCTTCACCCTTATTTTTTTGCCCTACTTTTATAAACCTCATCTTTGTTTCTTCCTTTATCATCGTTCCTGGAATTTATTCATATAAATATAATGTCCTAGTGTTTGAACTTCCTCATACCACCATTCTTTCCTAATATATCATGTGCCCAATTTCATAACCATCTCCTTGCTTCAAAGGTTTAAAGTGACACTGAACTTATAATGGACAATTAACCACTCATACATAGCAGAAAAGTGATGCTTTAAAGCTTTTTTTTTTTTTTTGGGGGGTACTTTTGGATTTCTCACTGCGCTTTGGATCAGTTATTTAATATCGAGCATCTTATTGTAACTTCACAGGGTTTTTGCCCAGGATTAACTCATGGGCAGAAGTACGGTATATCTTATGTGGATCCACCTGATCTGCCTCGTGATGATCAGACCGTCCAACAGAAAGAACCAACTGCTGTACAAAGCCATGCAGTTTTGGTTATCCCAAGCGCAAGTGACCACCATTCGCCACCTGACCATACCAGTGATCAAAATGATAACCAAACTCATGATTCAGATGTATCTACCTGAAGTGTGAAGATAACCTAACTCATGATTCAGATGTATCTACCTGAAGTGTGAAGATCGGGGACTTATAGTGCTGGTAGAACCCAAGATGATAGAGACTCCATGCAGTATGAAGGATCATATGATCTGTGAGCTAAAGCAAGTGGATCATATTCATGATGGTGAAACTTCTGGGATTGCTACCTGAAACATAACTCTCTCATTTTCATTAGTTTGTTCATAAGCCAAAAGCATAGTTTTGATCATTCTGGCAAATTTTTGATACTTTGGGCATGAAGCTACAGGCCTGAAACTATGTATCATGAACTGGTCTGTTAGATGCGCCTTCTCAGACTGCCGCCTGAGGCTGAGACATAATTTATTTCCTTATGACCTGTGCACTGGGCTCATCTAACAGAATGTAATTTTAATTTTTTTCCCCCCTTTTTGTTGTGTTATTTCCAATACATTTCTGTAACTTGTTGTAGAAATGTCATTTGTCCACAGACATTTATAGGTAACAGTGACTTTTGAAGATAGACCACAGTTTTCAAGTGCTAGAGTAGGGAGCCATTCTCTCATTTGTCCATTTTGTTAACTTGTATGAATCCAAGACCTAGAAAATGTAGTGGCCAGTGGCCCCCCCACCTTCAAATATTTGTGAAGTTTGACCCAATTGCAGGGTATGAGAAGAGACTCGGTTTCTTTTATATTGAAAGTTGGAAACTTTTGTGGATGAAGGTTGGCATGGGACTCCAATTTCTAGAATTAGTTTTGTGTGTTGTTATTTGTTTTTTCAATCTTAACAATTGAGGACATAACTATACCTCCATACACTCAAGACAGGTCCCAACTTGTAACCTTCCCCAATAAGGACATGACTATATCTCTATTCAAGCCGATGGTAATTTGTGATTTTCTTGAAGCTTCAATTCAATGATATAATTATCTTTTTTTTTTTTTAAACTCAAATAACTTTGTAAGTAATTCAAATTTAAGTTTTTGGGCTTGAATAGAGATAACTTTTTTTTTTTTTTATATCAATGTGATATTTCCATGCATTAAGTTTGAAATTACGAATTTGCTTCAGAGATATTTTATTTATATTATTTTATCTAATCAGAGGCATTTACTTTTGTCTTTGCCTCTAGTCCTGTTCTGATTCTAGTTATTTTGGGACGTGACAAAATTACTATTGGGATAGGCTTTATATTTTGTGACTTGTCTAAACCCTAACACAAGCTGATTTCTGAATCCATTCTTCCGTTCTCAGTCCGCCTCTTTGGTTCCTATGTTTGTAAAGATCATAAAATAGGATTTGTATAATATATTTTTAATCAGTTAAATCTAACGTTCAACATATACTCATACATTTTAGTTATCACTTACAGGTCAAGAAAAGAGAAAGAGTAAATATCCTATTTGGTCCCTGAAAAAAAAAACACGGACCCTATTTTGGTCCCTCAAACAATGAAACTCCTTTTAGTCTCTGAAAAGGATGAATTTCCAAAAAAAAGAACCCCATTTTGGTCCCTCGAAAATTCCTTAAAAACCCCTTTTTAGTCCATAAAAATGTCACATTTTAGTCCCTGAGGACGAAAAAGGGGTCCGTATTTTTTTCTAGGGACCAAATAGAGTATTTACTCAAAGAGAAATTAAAAATAAAAATAAAAAAGAAGAAGAAGCTATCAACCAGTCCAAGTACTTTTTTTTTTGGATACATGTGAGGGGAAAGGGGAGGGGGGCGGGATCGGGATCGAACCCACATACATGAGGAAGGCCAGCTCTAAGAGCTGGCATGGAAACCATTGCACTACTAAGTGTAAGCCCCACAAGTCCAAGTACTTTTGAAAAAACAATAAATGGGACGTCCCCGGCCCAGGCGTGATCGAGAGGGGGCATAAGACAGAAATGCCATCATGTTTTTTTTTTTTGATACAATGCCATCATGTTTTATATTTGCAGAGAGTGACATTTGGGTCCTCTTGGATCAAATTATTGATACTCTAGTTCCTTGAACACAACATCTTTAAGAATGACTACTATTACTTAGTTCTCATGTATCTAGGTTAACGTTTGAAGATAATAGACAGTTCGCCTTATCCAATATCGGTATCACCTAGAAGGAATGGAGATTTCGCCCTACCCTTAGATCGGGGGTAAACCCAACCCCTTTATTAAAACTTTTTTGTCAAAAGAAGAAGAAGAAGAATGACTGCTATTATGTTCTATATTAACTAGAGTTAGGAATATGAGTTGTTATTAAGAAATGGGTTAAGGCCTAATTTTTTTCTGGAAATTGTCACGAGTTGGTTATTAAAAAGAGGGTTAAGGTCTCTTTTTTTTTTTGGAAGTTGTCACGAGTTGGTTATTAAAAAGGGGTTTTGAGGAGCAACAAGACTTTCGACCCGTGCGATGCACGGAAATGTTAATACTACAAAGACTAAAGATAGCTAACGTTATATCATATGTTTGAAATAAAGAATTTCATTAAATAAATACTATATCATCAACAACACAATTAAATCATCACACTAAAACCTTCATTATTTTGTTGAATGTAATACAAGGTTTTGGAAAACTTCTCTGTAAACAACATTTACTGTGAAATTGACAAATTTACTATACTCATTGAGTATAAGTATTCGCAAACCGTTAAAACTCTTCACCCTAGACAATGCAACATATAGTTGCCCATGTGAGAAAACAGGGCTTGGTAGGTAAAGACCTACATTTGACATTGATTGACCTTGACTTTTGTTTATTGTCATTGCAAATGAAATAATGATAGGAAATTGCCTTCTCGTCATATTGAAAGGCAGTTTTGTCTCGGATGGATTCATATCCATTCTGTGTATCAAAATCTCTTCATCCATGCTTGTGCCATTCAATTGCTTTGCCTTAATGACGTTCTTTCCAAGTTGTGTAATCTGAAGCCTTGTGCCATTGCACAATCTTGCAGCCTGATCAATGTTTCTTATCAACATAACTGGTACACCAACCTTCAATACCAACTTATGATGTGGTATACCAGAACATTTGATTGAATTTAGGTACTTTATGTCATACAAATCCTCAAAACTTTCATTTGCATTGTCTCCTCAATTAATAGAATCTGAACTGAAGTACTCTACTGCTTCTCCTGGCAATAAAGAACAAATGTATTCATTCAAAATGTCGACATTTTCTGTTGTTGGAGTCAAAATGGACCTATTATTCAAGTAATCTTTGTCGAATAAGCGCTCTACCAAATTTGGGTAAGTAGATTCAATAATACACTTGATTGGATTAGAATCATCATGAAGCAACAAATCTTCAGGTATTGTGATGTCTGCAATACCATCATATGGTAATCCAATTTCTCCATCTCCGACAAGTAGCAACCATTCTGAAAATGATTTTATTTTATGTTGCTCAATCGGATTGCTAGAAGAGTTCAGCCTCATATTCTTTGTTAACTGCAATAACTTGCATTTATTCCAGAGATAAGAAGCGTTGATAGATGCATCTACAATCTCAGCTCTACCATATTTCGGTATGACCGGAAGAATTTGCCTAAAATCTCCTCCCATGACAACACATTTTCCTCCAAATATGAAATTCGTCTTCATTAAGTCCCTCAACGTTCGATCAACAGCTTCTATACAATGCTTCTTCACCATAGGTGCTTCATCCCAAATGATGATATTAGTAGCTTTAAGTAAATTTGCTGTTGGTGATTGATGTGAAATTGAACAAACAGAGTCTTCATTAACATCAATAGGTATGCAAAACCTTGAATGTGCTGTTCTACCGGGTGGAAGAAGAGTTGCAGCTATTCCACTTGATGCTACATTAAGTATGATTCCCCCATTTGATCTGACCGAAGCTGTCAATGCATTCCATATAAATGTTTTACCAGTTCCACCGAATCCATGCAAAAAGTAAAAACCACCTTGTTTTGAAGAAACAGCACACATGATCTCATCAAATACTTGCTTCTGCTCATCAGTCATCAATCGTTGCAATCTTTCTGATTCCTCTCTCTCCTTTTCCTTATTTTAGTTTAACTCTTGAAGAATTAAGTGGTTTGAAACATCAATGATGTTGTCATTATCTGGTCTAGGCAGTGATGGATAGTCATCTAAGCTTTTGCCATTTCGTAGCAAGAGTTTTTGAATAATAATCAGACCTGCATTCTCTTTGTTGGCTGATGAAATCTGCACATCTTTGCAAAACAATAAAATGCATTTTAAAAACTATCATATACCAAACAGAACTTATATATTAAATACATACATAATAGGCTTATACAATAATTCCTAAATGTTAATATACTTTAACAGTAAAAATAATAGTATTAAAGTCGTCCATGTAGTAGGTTGAGCAATAACAATATTTAACTAACATTAATTATATGAATAGGGAATTATTGTAATACTAAATTAAATTGTTAGAGTAGAAGTGTAAAGTTTAGATAACCACATACCTTGAAAGTTGTCGCTGCAATGACTAATATGTAACAAATCTTCGCAAATTAATTCTTTGGTTTGTTCCCAAACAATAGCTGGCTGAGATAAACAATGGCTTAATAACATACTAGTGAAAAATTGACGTAGATAATTTCCTGATGCCCATGATGATGCCTCTTTAATTGCATCAATGAATTCTTTGTCATCATCTAGCAATCCACGTGCATAACATGCTTCTCTGAATGTTGGGAAAACTATATTATTCACAGTTCTGATATCTGTATAACTCTTTGGCCCACAAACCTTTGTAAGCAACAAACGAAGATAATATAGTTCTCCTTGAGCAGGTGTACAATGGCCAATTCTTCCAACTGAAAATCCACGCTCACGCAGTTTCCAAAATCTTTTTTCCCTAACAAATGTAAAGTGGTTGGGAAATTGAGAATAAGTCAGTGTTCTTGCAAATGGATCATCCTTATTTTTTTCTAACTAAGCAAGGAACATTGATTCTTTAATCCTCGGGTTGTTGACAAGCGAAGACATCGTTTGCTCTTGAGTGTAGTAAATTGATTGTTGTTGAGGAAGATGGAAACTTAATCTTTCCACAGGTGGATGTCTATGGTGTATGTCAAAACAAAAAATTCTCCATGACGCTTCACATGAAGATACATACCTACAATTGAGGTAGTGAGAAATTTCATCAAAGGATTGTTGAGAGCCTGCAGAATCATTGTTGTTATATATTCCAACTATAACACGGTCATTTCCTTTACTTATGTACTTAAATAGATACTTGATGGCGCGTGATTGATTTGTCTTCTCAATGTTCAAGTGAGCATAAAACAATTTTAGCAACCTAGCATTATAAGGGACAATAAATCTGTTATCGAGTTTAACACCCTTCCTTGACACCGTATGACCGTCATTCCTCCTACGATATGTTGGGTAGCCATTTTCATCCAACATTGTATGCTCATGAAATCTTTTTGGGAAGTACTTTGAACACTTACCATCTTTCATGCAAGGTGCATTTCTTGATGATCGACCACATGGACCATGAACCATGTAGCTTCCAACTAATTCATACAGTTCAGGGTCTACAACTTTATCTGGTATCTCTGCTGATATTACTTCATCAACATCAAACGATGATGTCAGTTTGTCCCTCTCACACAACCATAATATGATATGTGCGTGTGGTAGCCCTCTTTTTTGAAACTCAATGGTGTAGACTTCTGCAATTTTAAATATTAGAAATCTAGTTAGCATGAATTTAACTTAAGTTCAAAATTTAATTCATATTATTACTATACTAACTTCAAGAAGTTTAAATATAAATAATTGTAAATCATATTTGTCTAAAACATATTAACATAAATCCTCAAAATGCAAATTCCCAAACAGATTTATATCCCAAAAGTGACCATAATGACATGTAAATACTATATATATATATATGGAACAATTAATTGAATTTGTGGAATAAATATAAAAATTATACCTACTTTGACTGATCCGAATATCTTTTCATCTTTCAAAGTCCGCATTAATTTGTGCAACTTCATGTGGAATATCCTACTAAGTATTTCTGGTTTGTCACATGGTTTTAAACCATCTTGGTCACAATGACGAGTAATCTCAGGCCACATTGGATTGCATGTGAATGTTATAAAAATACCCAGATAACCAGCCCAAGCACAAATTGCCATAGCATCTTAATAGTTTTGAATCATGTATTGTGCGCCACCTGTGAAAGAAGAAGGTAGAATAACTCTACGTCCTGTTGATGACGGGTCTCTCCTCTTGTGACTGTATCTGTTAATCCACTGTAAAGATCAACCCTTAATTCCTTTTGATGCTTTCTAATGTAGTCAAGCCTATCACTCTCAACCATTGAGTATCCGTCAACAATAAATTGTTGCAATAATTTTTTCCCATGCAATATGACTGACATTTCAGACTTCCTCTTCATTAAACGGAATGCCAAGTATTCCCTAGGTGTTAATTTCTTCCTCTTTTTTGTTGTTGATAGCGACTCCTAAGCATGTTCATTCGTTGAGTCATATCCGTTGTCTCCATATGGAAAAAGCAATGGATACTGCAGTGGGAGATATGCCATGTGTAGTTCATCTATCCTTTGTAATTCCCCACTTTTCCGTTTCACGATTATATCTCTTTTCGTGTATGAATTGTCAAAGTCACCTACAATTAGAGTGGCAAGCTCAAAAGCTGTTGGCATGTTATATTGCTTAGAGGGGCCACTTGAGTTGCTACTCCTAATTAGTCTTATACTAACATCAGGGATGATATTTTCCTTGATGATTTGCGCAGCCCTTCTATAATGTTTGACTACATTGTTGTGCTTATCCAGGCACTCTTTCAACATTTGAACAATCTTTTCATCCAAATAGTTGGCACTAAGATGATGACTACAAAACAAATTTTTAAAAAACATTTAAACAGTGTGTTATATGAAATAAACAATAATGTATTGTGGAAACATGTAATTAGAGAAATCATACCTCACAGTTGAAATTCGATTCGAAATTTCATTGTCAGTGTCATAAATATATAGTTGGGCATAAACCGGGGGATTTCCTTCAGGGGGCAATAAGCTGCCAATCAAATGGTGGTTTTGCCCTGAAAGTACAAACAAATAAGGCCCTCCTCCCCTAGAGTTTATCGAATGGTCAATTTTGCCACCCATTGAGGTAAAGCAAAACATGTTGTTGTACGAACGGATATTTTTCAAGAAGTTTTTGGACTGCACCGATTGTTTGTTGAAGAATAGATATTCAAGCTCTTTAGGAGGCCTCTTTAATAAAGGGACAATAATCTTTCCATTACAACAGCAAATACCAAACTGCAACCTTGAATTTTTTTTCAAACCTTTAAGCCTTTCTGCAAACCACATTTCAGCACCACAAAATTGACATTCATGGCAAGCATCACGATCATCCAAATAACTTGAATTAAAGGTTGTAGCCAGATTGTTCTCCAAATTTTCATGACGAGTTGAGTCACAATGCTGGTCATTATTAACTCTTACATCTGATATAATGAAATATAAATTAAAAAAAAACTTATTTAAATAAAAGTAGTTATCATAATACACAACATAGAAGGCTAAGAAAATTTTTTTTGACACTTACTTTCATTTACTTGATGATCTTGCTGATTGAATAAATCAGTTGCCACTTCACGGATTTTGTTGTAAGATTTATTTCCACCCTTCCTTTGATTGACCGATTCTGATTGCCGTTGAATTGAGTGATGAACAGTGAGGTTGGAGTTGTACGTTAAACAACTGCTGTTGGGTTGCATGTAAGTTGAGCTACACGGTGTGTTACTGATATCAGACAATACAGATTGCATGGTGTCAGATGGCAATGGATTGAGAAGAGAATACTGCTGAGTTTCCATGTTATTCTGACTTATTGCAGCATGACAATTAATCCTCAGCTGGTTAACTGAGTTTCCTGTAATGACAACAGAATTACAGCAACAATGTTCGTCAGAACTTGTTTAAATAAAAGTTGTTATCATAATACACAACATAGAAGGCAAAGAAAAAAAATTTTGACTCTTACTTTCATTTACTTGATGATCTTGCTGATTGAATAAATCAGTTGCTACTTCACAAATTTTGTTGTAAGATTTATTTCCACTCTTCCTTTGATTGACCGATTCTGATTGCCGTTGAATTAAGTGATGAACAGTGAGGTTGGAGTTGTACGTTGAACAATTGGTGTTGGGTTGCATGTAAGTTGAGCTACATGGTGTGTTAGTGATATCGGACAATACAGATTGCATTGTGTCAGCTGGTAATGGATTCAGAAGAGAATACTGCTGAGTTTTCATGTTATTCTGACTTAATTCAGCATGACAATTGATCCTTAGCTGGTTAATTGAGTTTCCAGTAGAGACAACAGAATGATAGCAATGATTTTCGTCGGTACTTTCTGAACGTTTCCGTTTACCTACAGAATAAGTTTGTTTAATACTCATTAAATAATACACTTTTAACACAACTAAAAGTAAACAGATCTAAGTTTTAAAAAAATCTGACAGCAATAACATTGACTAACCTCCTGCAAACTTATTCTGAAAGACTGATTGATTATACACTTTTAACACAGAATAAAAAATGTTAATTATAGATATTTAAAGATTGATTAATAACATGTTGGAAAATGAAAGATATGCCAACTGTTGTGAAGAACATGTGGAGTAATATCCACATGTAACCTGGGCATAAGAAAAGATTTCTAGCAAGTAACGAATTTAAAATTCTGATAATACATAGCAACGAAACACCAGTCAATATTGAACACATAGCAACGAATTTCATAAACAGGAGGGGGTGATAGGTTAAAATTGCATCTTAACAGATAGCAACGAAACAACTTTGAGCGCAAAAAGTACTGCATTGTAAGTAGTTTGATGGAAGAACATTACATGTGGATATTATAAAACTCAACTGTAAAAAAATGATTAGAACTTAAGTAATACAAAAAATTATATCTGTGTTCTGTACAATAAACAATAAAAAAACTAAGACAAATCAATGTAATAATCTATAAATGAAGTGAAAGCCTTTTCATCCACTTCATTTATGGTGGACAACTATGTTAGCCATTGAGATAATATTGTTGATAAAGTATAATGTTCATATCGTTAGGTAAGTATAGGGAAAAAAGTCTGACAGCAATAACAATGACTAACCTCCTGCAAGCTCACTGTTATTCAAAGACTCAGACCGCTTCTTTCTCATATCTGGAATTGGTTAATAAGAATCTTAACAGATGACCGATTGAATATGACGATCAATCATTTGAATATAACTGGCATCTACCTTCATTGCATATTCTGATTGACGTAGGAAATGGAAAACGAAATCTGTACTGTGCATTAATGAACTGACGGCTAGATTGGATTTTATTCTATACGAATGGATAGATTTCATTGGTACTTTAAAAGGATGGCATGGATTGCCAGGTAAGTCAAGATGATTTATATTAATGATCAATGACTTTTAAAGTTGAGGGAGAAAATAAGATTGATCACAGTTGTCATGCCATACATACATCGGTTATTGGAAATTGTCATGAGAAGATAAGATCAAACCACAATAATTAAAGTGTGGACTCATTATAAATTAAGTATATTTGTTTAAATATGTAGGGTACCGTTCACACAATTATTTAAAACACTATTGATATATCCTCATTATCTCGCATGTGCAAATTAAACATGACTAACCTCGTTCACCCACTTTTCTTTTATAACTCAGCCCGCTCCTTCGGCATACCTGGTTTTGTTTAATCAGAATTAAAAGAGAATAACAAATCAATGAGATTACCAATAACTTGAATATCACTGGACTGAACAGTCATTGTAGTTTACAATTTATATACAAAATGGAAAACGGAAACTGTATTTTGTATTAATCAACTCACGGATAGAGTTCAGTGATATTCAAGTAGTAAAGTTTGAACATTTACGATCCATGCCTCAGATGTATGCGATTCTGACACTGAAGATTGCCATTTAACATTTACGAGTGGATAAAGTTCATGGTCAGATTAACCGGATGGCATGGATCGTGGACGTAGTAAAGTTCATTTTCATTACTTATGTAGGTCTATTAAATGTGAGGTTATAGGAAAGAATAAGTCAGAGTTGTCATGACATAAAGGTATTGCTTATTGGAAATTGTCGTGTGAATAAACGTCTTAACCACATCAATTATTGTGTGAACTTAGCAGGAAAAAATATATTTTATCAGAATCGCATGATACCCATCACAGAGTTATTTAAACCCCTTGCATTTCATAGTGAATAAGCTTCCAATCAAACAATTATAACAACGATAAATTCTCAATCATGTCAAAGAATAAAGCAGAGAAAGAAACAAATTTTTTAAATTCTACGATATATGGATGTTGGAAAATGTATTGACCATGCTCAACCGAGCAATTTAAAAGCAATTACATTTAAAAAAATGAAAAACAACTATGTCATAGAAAAGAAGATAAAATCTTGACAACATCATTCTTATTAAACATGTTTAGTCGTGCATAATTTTGAGATATTTGCATCTATATACAATTGAAACAGGACGAATTTGATATGAAATCAAACGTGAATCAAGGGTTTAAAAGTAATACTATTTTGGCAGTTAATAAATCTGAGATAAAGACATATGGGATAAATTATAATAATGACTTTTAAACCAAAACAATGTAAACAATAGATTTTCATCCTTATCAGATAAATAACAATAAGAAAACAACTATTGAAGATGTGATATTGTCTCGAAAAGATAACAATCAACATGGTAAACAAAGCAATAATTGAAAGACCTTCATAATATAGATATTGTCATGCTAAAACATAGAGCTCAATTTAATTTCTCCTTCTTGATGTTTTTCAAATTTTTTGTGGAGCTCATTTTTGGAGTGCACAAATCAGCAAGTCCAAGGTCTTCACTACCAACTTGAACATCATTGGCAAGTTTCTTTCTTTTTGTTGTAGCATCAGGTGGTGTTGCCAATTGAGACAATGTATTGCCATCATCTTCAATGACATTATGCTGTGAATATGTTGTCTGAACTGTTTCCCTAGAGGCACTTGATTCCTACAAGTAAAAGGAAATTAAATGATGTAATATCAGCAACATTGCAATATAACTCAAATGAGATTCTTTATCATTTAAAACTTGTACCTCTATCACGTTTGTTATTTCTTCCTACAAATATGAACAAAATGTTGAGTTAATTTAATTGTTACATTCATTTAAATTGTAAAATTATTCTGCATTTATTATATGCTATAAATATCAACCTCTTGATTGGAATACTTAAACTTTTCCAGCAGGTGATTTTCAGCAGAAAACTGACTAACGCCAATGCTACTTGTCCGATGTTTAATGTTGTGGCTTTTAATACGGAGTTTGACAATTACAACTTTCCCAGCGACTTGGTCTAGCTCCTTAGGAATGGTACTATTCTTGCCCTCCTGTATGAAAAAAAAACACACAAAGACGATTATTCATTACCCTATATAATTACAAAGTACATTGATGCATAGAATATACCAAGTTTTTTTACAACCTTCTGCATATCCTCTTTCATCTTTGCTGCAGATTTTCCCAATAACTCAGTTGCATGACGATCAAAAAAAATGACTGAACACTTGCCAGTGTCATCATAAACTTTGTAGTGAACCTTGTATCTATCAAAGTAAATGGAATGGTTTATAAATATAATTATTGTAATCAAAATTAATTGTTTTACCAAAGACTACAAAATATAAATTTCTTACTTTGGGACAGTCATTAGTACATCCTTATCACACTTTGTGCATCTAAGAGAACCGTTAGACTGGTATTTAGGCTTCTTATCACACGAACATGCATCATAGTTCCATCCATACAATGTTTCACATTTTTGAATAGTCACTTTTGAAACAATATCACACTCCTATACAATAAAGTAATAGTAAAAATTTGTAAAGTTAACAAATTATGATTAAAATTAAAAACATATTTGGGTTAAAGTACTTCTTACAATAACGGAGATTATCATAAGACATGAACAACTCATACATTACTTACTTGATGTAACTTTGAAATGTCACACAAAGGAATCCTTGTTCGGAAACTTAACAGAGAATCAGCTGAGTATGTAGGATAATCTACATTTGATATTTGACTAAACAACTAGCTGCCAATGGAGTCCTAACTAAGTCTGTATATGGAAATTTATCAACACTCGAAATAACTTGTTCTAATTAAGCAAAGACGTTGTAGCAAGTAATTAAACAAAGGTGTTGTCATACCTTTCTTTCAACAAAGTTGCCTCTGGAATGTTTGGATTTAGAGTGACTAAAGTTGCATTAAAAGCATTACTCAAATGACCATAATCTGATAAGAACATAAAACAATTATTTAATTAATACATAAAATGTTAATAAAAAATTGACATGAAATTGACATGGTTTATTCCCAACCTGTGTTCCTATTTAGTCTGGCAAAACGTACAAGCACTATAATTGAAGGTTCCATATCCTCATGCTTCTTTCCATAAGTTTCCTCAGCACAATCGCCCCAAAGAGTCATATTTATTATGTTTTCACTAAAATGAACGGAAGGAAAAAAATTATTCACTGCAGGAATTTTTTAATGAAGCAAACACAGAGATGTAATATGTACATAAAATGGGTAAAAAAAAAAAAGGATGTTCAAATACTTCTGATCAGCAATGCTAAAGTTTAGCCTCTTGATAATATCAGACTCCCTTCTTTGATCTTGCAAGCGTCCAAAAGCGTGCAAAAATCCCACTAAATCTGTGATTATGTGATTTCAATGGTTAACATAACGCTTTAGGAAGAAAAATACAAATGCTGTATTTAATGTTTATAATATAATCTCTATACGAACCTATTAAATCTCCATCATTGACATTTCCTTGTTGTATTTCTACAATGGTCTTGAAATTATATGCCTCATGCAAGATAATTGCATCAGATTCTTCAATATAAGTATGTATATGGAAGTTAAATTTCCATGGACCTGTGCTTATTCTATACTTATCATCATTTTCCACCACCTGAAAATTCTGGAAGTTGTAAACTCTTCCTTCCTTAGGGTCATCTTCCAATTTGTCAATGAGGTTTTTCTGAGTTGCGGATACTTCAACCCTTGAACCCTAAAACAACGTATATTTTCCAGATTTGACAAATGAATCAAAAGACATAACACCTAACATATAGTCGCATAGAAAAGTATATATGAGTTATGCATATACTGATATATACGAACCTTTTCATCACACAACAACATACCAACTTTCCATACAGCATGTGGCGTAGCCTTTCTTCTCACCGCCCACCTACGCAACACTTTTGCGACTACTGACCAAGTATCCTTACTATCATTAACTTCAGCAAACAAAGATATATCCATCGCCTGATACATTAAAAGTATGTCGTTCATCAACTTGAGCTATAGTTTTACCACATATAAGAAAATGAAAGTGCAATTGCTTACTGGAGCTTTCGGCCACAGAATGGTGAGAGAGATATGTTTCACGCTAGAAACGTATTACGCTATGCAATTTGGTTGTGTAGATTCATGATTCGTATGGGTTTAATAAAGACTAATTTAGGCGGGAAAAGGAATGCAAAATCGATAGAAACTGATGAAATTCGCCAAAAATGTATTTTTTAAAAAAAACAACAACGTCGAATATTTAATTTACATCGGTACTTTGGTTATGAGTAAAACGCACGATCAATCTACATGTGATAAATGTCTTCAAATATTTTATATTCATTTTTAAAGTACCGATGTAAATTAACAGGGATAGTGTGAATTGTGGAAAACGTAACCTAACATCAGAAATATAAGAAGGGTTCGCGGCTCAAGTCAGATATCATAATCCGTTGAAAATAAAAATCCATTAATGGACGACGGATATATTAGTCAAGGCTCAACTCCTCAACCGAAGATGTTTAATGCACATTGATTACAAATGTATTGAATAAATCTATCTGCATTACTGAATTGAAACGATTAACTCCCACTTGTTGGATAAACATTTATGAAGGATTGCAGTATAAAGAATGGGCAGATAAATCTGCATCATAGTAACACATGACAAATATACCTTAACTTGATATTATAGAGAAGTTACAAAAAACAATCCACCATACATTAAACAGGCTATATCATACACCTAACAGTCATCTGAAACACCTGTCTTCTCTAATAGAACATGACAAAAACTTTAAATATTGTTTACTTAATACAGACCCAAATAACAAAAAACTGAACAATATTAATAGTTCAACTCCATTGTAGAACATCAAAAGTAACAAACACATCTGTTTACTCCCCAAATGTGGTCTTCTTTGCCATTGCAACTTCTGGATAATCAGGATCTATAAAAACTCGAGTAGCACCCAAAACAGTTGAAAGCTCAACACCTACAAAATAAAGTACAAAAAAGATGTTCAAGTATATTTATTTAATCACACCAAATATTGTCATAAAACCTCTGTCAATTTAAAGTCAATAAATAGTCATAAAACCTCTGTCAATTTTCCTCATGATCTGGGCATACTGTACTACAATAAACAGTCCAGAAGTTACATGCAAACTTTCCAATAGCGCAAGTGCCCTCTCACATGCACCCCCTTGCAAAACACATCTTATCAGATTTCTTTTCCTGCAGGAATTTGGAAGTAAAAATTACATGGCATGAGTAGTAACGTGAACAATATTTCCATTTAAGAAAGTTCTTCAAATTCTACTACTATTGATACCATTTGTCTTCAAGTTCCAATGTCAACGCCATGGAGTAAACTCCCCAGCACTTGTAGTTAGATGACAGCTGATACGTACGAAGTATTCCACATACATCTGTGTAAATGAATGTAAGGGAAAGATACAATGAAAAAAACGAACAACTGTTTGGGGAAAGAAAACATAAGGAAGAAAAGTATGCAGAATATAAAAATGGGTTGAAAAATTTACCGATCAAAGTTCGATTATTTGCAAGAAGGCCCCACCAGTTGGTGTCCTCAACTAAGTTCAGGATGAAACAATGACGTGGTATTGAGTCATGGACAGAAGGAGCAATGGTAGAGTTGTCTGTGACCACAATATGGATGAATGGATGTACTCCTTCACCAACATCATGAATTAAAAAACTGGATATATCATAACAGGCGCCTTCAATCAACTTCCAACAGTGTTTGTCGATCAGATCATTACTCATCAATCTAACCATCATTCGTGTGTCTTTCTGGATGAGGAACAAAAGACATGAACAACTTGTCAGAGTAAGATACAATAATAAAATGCATGAAGATAAAACACAAGGTCCAAAACATAACCGTATTATCAAAGACAATGAGGTCGACCCACTCTCAAGATGAAAAAACGAACGGTCATGGCTGTCGTAAGACAACTCAACAAATCTGTGAATAATCCTATCAACTTTCACTTTTAAGGAAATTTCGGAAGAAGATTGACTGAAATTTTGCAAACTGCCTAACATATTGATGGACATCTTTAGATGGTACAAGTATGAGATTGATATGAGGAAATTATTGTCAGTTCATGAATTTAAATATCAGATGACCAATGCACATTGGTAAGTGAACTGTCAATAAATAGATTGGAAGTGTGATAATGAAACGTTTGAAAGGAAGAGGCGTATGAGATGAAACAGTTCAAACTTTAAAATGGAAAAGTAGTAATAACTTCTTAATTTTAAATAACTGACGATTGGAATGTTGCGTAATTTGAGAAAGGGATGTGACGGAAATAACAAAAGAAGTTGGAAAAATGAAACGACGTGCATGAACCATAATGTAAATAAATGTTTTGAGTAACCTCCGCATTAGTGCTTGCAAAGAAAAAAGCAACCGCCACTCTGTTTAAAAGTAAGTGAACAGTTATACATTATTGTACACATATGATAAAATAAACATTTTCCATACCTTGTGTTATAAAAATATTGTAACGCACTTATGTGAAAGTGAGAGTATTAAATTAGGTTGCTTTTCAATTTGACAAGTGACCTCCAATCTGAAACAACTTAATGATTATAAAATTACAATAAAATTGTTGTGTATACGATTTTGTGGTGACGTATAATGAATAATTATTTATATGACAAGTGGGTTATAAAACAAATGGTTCAAATAACACATGCACATGCTACATTACAGAGCATACATATAGACGTCATGAAAACTGCATTAACAACAGGAAAAAAAAACTTAAAATTTAAAAATGTTAATTATAGATATTGAAAGACTGAATAATAACATGTCTGAAAATGAAAGATATGCCAACTGTTGTGAATAACATGTGGATTAATATCCACATGTAACCTGGGCATCAGAAAAGATTTGTAGCAAGTAACGAATTTAAAATTCTGATAATACATAGCAACGAAACACCAGTCAAAATTGTCTGCATACATCTGAAGTAATGGAAAAAAAGTCCAACATCAATATAGAAATTTTTGGAAAAAAGAAACAACAAACTAAGAATTATTTAGAAGTTTAATCATACCAATCATGATTTTGTTATTTGTAGTCCCCCACAACTTGACATAGTCCACAATATGAAGAACAAATAAACGTGTTGATGTTTTGTCGATGATATATATTAAATCAGTTTTTTATCATCTCCCCCGTATAATAAATCCCACATATTATAGTAATATAGTAATTTCTTTAAAGGATCGATGCACAAAATAATAAACGCATTATCAGAATTTTAAATGTTGACTGTTGTTCAATATTTTTAAGCGACAGTGTTTAATTGTATGTCTGAACAAACTAATCAACACTAACTTTTTTTTCAAAAAGATTCAAACATAAACTTGACAATTATAAATACTTATAAGGTATGAGCGGGGAAAAATGCATGGGCGAGGTCCATCTGTCACAGGAAAAATGCAAGCATTAATGCCTGATCCATCTCCAATCGTTTGACGTAACCAATGAAATTAAAAGTTTGGTTGAAAAAGTGGTTGCCACCTAAATGCGTAACCTGAGCATCAGAAAAGATTGGTAGCAAGTAACGTATTTAAAATTCTGATAATACATAGCAACGAAACAACAGTCAATATTGAACACATACATAGCAACGAATTTCATAAACAGCAGGGGGTGATAGGTTATAGTTGTATCTTAACACATAGCAACGAAACAACTTTGATCGTAAAAAGTATTGCATTGTAAGTCGTCTGATCAAAGAACATTACATGTCTTTATTATAAAACTCAACTGTAGAAAATGATAAGAACGTGAGCTATACAAAAAATTATATTTGTGTTCTGTACAATAAAGAATAAAAAAACTATGACAAATCAATGTAATAATCTGTAAACTGGATGAAACCCTTTTCATTCACTTCATTTATGGCGGACAACTATGTTAGCCATTGAGATAATATTGTTGATAAAGTATAATGGTCATATCGTTAGGTTAGTATAGGAAAAAGATTTTTGCGTTTCTTCATCGTTAGGTTAGTATAATGGTCACATAAAGATTTTAGCCATTGATATCCGTTTGCATTCTTCATCGTTAGCCAAATGGAAGAAACCATAGATCAACATATTTTTATGTTAATTAAGTAGATTGGACAGATGGTATTTGGTTAGAGGATTAGGAGGTTTAGAAGGGTAACAGATGGATCAATAGTTACAGGGCTTTCGATAGATGACCATATGTGGATGTTTTGAATTTTTTTTTATCTAAGAACCACATGTTGGTATGAGAACCTAATCGTGGCATCGTTAGTGCACAATATGCATATAACTCTGGACAATTGTGGATTCTGTTATTTAAGAGTAATCGATAGTCGCTGATAGCTAGTAACCGCGGTAAAGTTATAGTCCAGTCTTCGCGCACATGTACAATAGTATTTGAAAAAAAGCTAATAAATAATTTAAATAAAGCTGCATTTGGAAAACTCAGAATACGAAATGAAAACACAGACAATTGTTGTATAACAATTAGCTTTACGTGCATTACATGATTCAAAATTTGCACGGAAGATTTAGACAAACAGCCATTGGAGACTGAACAACACTGCAAAAATAACACTAAGGGGGAAAAAATTTAAATTCAACCAGCTAAAAAAGCAAAATTAAGAAACGACTGAAGCTAGATGCTGTTAACAGACTTCATGTCTCAGGAGAAGCATTATCATAACCAAGCATAGCAGCACATGCTTGTTTGAGTTCATTACGAAAATCTACAACGGCTTGACTATTATAGTTGAAAATCGCCCAAGACAAATCATGGTGGCTAACAAAGGTGATTTTGCCATCTAGAACAAAAATAGAATAAATAAGTTCGGCAATATTGAATGAACATACTAGTGTAACAATATAAGCAATATTTTACCCGCCATTTTTTTCATCTTAACCCAACACAATGCAACAATTGCGTCATGTTTGTGTTCTAACATTGTATAGCTCACGGATGCCCAATAAGCAGGTGTTCCAAAGAGACAACAATGGAATGGAGAACCCCTTACAGAAGCATGAAAGAATAGTTAAAACAAATAAACAGATATAAAATATAGAATATGGAAAAAAAATATATAAACAGATCCAACCATTGATCCACAATCGAAAGAGAGAAGCGGTACAATAACTCTTGGTCAGATAACACATCTTTTAATCCAGTAACAGATGTCACCAGTCCTACAACATCTAAAGGATAAGAAGTATAAATATCATGTCAGCAATTTGCACGGAATATACAATGAAAAGAATAAGAAACAAATGTAAAAAAAGGATACTTATAAGTGAAGAATCAAAGGTGGTACTCTCAGCCAAATCTCGGAGTGGAGTAAAAATCTTTTCTGCAATGATAATGATGTCCCTAATAAACTCCACTTTAGTATAAGGTTCAATCACTATCTGCAGATCATTATTAATGATATTGTGACCAGGTTTGACTGTAAATCCTGAGATGACGAAGCAAATCCCACGAACCAACACACCACAAAGTCTCCGACAGATATCACGACGACGACACACAGCTAAAACAATGTACCCCTACAGGACAACAAAACGTATCAAATACACAAATTTTATAAAGTAGTAATAATAATTTCAACAGAAGTAAAACCAGCAGATGATCTAAGAAACCTGACTATCTGCTAGAATGACATTGTAAGTCATTTGTTTGTGCATCTTAGAGGGTGGCATATCCCAGAAACTATCAACAACTTTAACACACAAGGACCAGTCATTGCGAGTGCTATTGGCTTCAGTGAAAGATGCAACTCTAATGTAACCCATTTCAAGAGAGATACTATTTAAAAAAGCCATTTCATACGAAGCGGTGCGGTATAAAACGCTGGACGTTAGTACCGCAATGAGTCTTTCTATATTGCATCGTTCAGTTTAAATAGTCGAACATTTGTTCTCTCAATTTCGTCGGAAATGGTGGATGGATGAAACAAAACGACGGTATGATACATGGGAAAAGATAAATTCCATTGGAAGAAGACTAAAATTAATGAGGAGGATATGCACCGCCAATGATAATCGAAATCAGTTTGACATCTTTCATATAGTCCAAATAAATGTGAAGACTTAACCCCTGGATCAATTAATGGGTATGGATGAGAATTTAAATTCGAAATTAGTTTGACAGTAGAATATAATGCATTCACACTTATGCAGAAGATACACTACAAGCGATAAGTCTGAACACATTTCAAATATATGGTTTAATCGTAGTTGACCAATAACTGATGAGTATGAAGCTTTGTTGGCATTCTACGTGGACCAATGAATTAGTTGCTTAGAGTTTTAGTAGTATATATTTGATGATGTCGTTTCTAAATCTTAGCAATTTTCCCTAGCTATTACTTCCTCCGGTCTTAATTATAGAGCAAATTTTAGAGTTGGTTTTGGTCATAATTATAAGAACAAATTTTAACTTTTGTCAATTTTTTCCTATAATACCCCTATTTATACTTTCTCAATAATAATTAAAGACAATAATAATTTAATAATAGACCTATATATTATACAAAGTAAATAATGTTTGCAATTCATTAATGTCATGTACACTTAAATTATACTTTTTATATAAAATAATTTTAAGTAATTTTTTCCCTACTAATACTTCTTTCACAATAATAATTTAACAACATGCTTATATTCTATCAAGTGAGATATTCTATTTTATTTTTTATTTTTAAATAAAATAATTAATATTAGACGGTACCTGACGTGTGCTGCAACGGATTTCAATTATTATTAATTGATTATTGTTGTTAATTTTATTACTAATATATACCAATGTTATTTAAGGATAAAATTGACAGAATGGATGGAGTCATGATCTGGGCGATGATTGAATGCGATGCATGATTCTACTCACCCTGGATGCAGTGACCATCGCAGCAATCTTCCGTTGATTTTGACTTCTCATTGCCACCTCATTCAAGAATTCACACTAGGTGTCCTATTTTAGGAAAATACACATAATTAACTAATTTAACTTTCTTCCTTAATTCCTCTAAATTCTGGTAATTTGCTCTTATAATTAGGACCGGAAGGAGTATCTAAATTAGTTTTGATCGTTAGTTAACCAAATATGTTGAGCTGATAGGTTCATATGTCATCCATGCCATTTTATTTTGAGTTTATGTACAAATTTGCTCTAGAAGTTTTTAGTCAAAAGCAATGTTACCTTGAAAGGTTTCTAACTTGTAGCGATTTCACCACTAATTGTTATACAAGTTAAATTTGACTATTAATTGACCAAATATGCTAATGTGGTAGGTCCATGTGTCATCCACTCTTTTTTTTTTTTCAAGTTAGATTTAGAGATAAGGCAAAAAAAATTTAAAAAAAAAATGCATCCGATATGAAGGATTAAAAAAAATCAAAGAGCTAAAAGAATCTTGTGTGGTGAAGAGAAAATCGAAGAGGTACCCATCTATCTTGATATCACTAGGGTATAGCGGCAGAGGGTTTTTGGTGGCTTTATTCTCCACAATCTCCTTGTATGTCCTGCATTAAGTAATTGAATCTTTTTCTTCAATACTCTTTGGCGAACATGAACTCATCCTGTGGTTTATTCTTCTTCAATATTTCGCACATTGTTAGCTTAGTAAATTTGGTCTACTAGGTGAAACTTAATATGGTTAACTATCAAAGCGACATTGCTACTATTTGAAAATTTTTGGGGCAAAACTAAACCAAAAAACTTCCAGGACAACAATAATTAAAAATGAAAACTTTTGGGGCAAGTTTGCATTTTAACATAAATAGCGTAGATGACATATGGACCTGTCATCTCAATATATCTAGTTAAATAATGGTCAGACTTAACTAAGATAACAGCAAAGACGAAATTGCTACAACTTGAAAACTTTCAGAACAATATTGTTTCTTAAAAACCTTTCGAAGTAACATCACTCATACATGAGTAGATGACAATATTTTAGGGAAAATTGGACCTTTTGTTAGAAAATGACAATACTGCTTCTATTATAAAACATTTGAGCTGACATTGCTCCTAAAAAAAACTTCTAAATATCTATTGCTCTTAGGTGAAAACTTAACCCTTTAAAAAAAGACTGAGTTAGTTTAGGCTAAATAAGTTAAATTAGAGGGCCAAGCACTAACAGCCTAAGATTACAACATAAATCAAACTTGAACCTCTCACCAACAATAGAGTTTTTATACCACAAAGTCATTGGTTGACATGTATAAGTTTTTTTTTTCTTTTGATATAAAAATTTTAGGAAAGGGGTTAGGCTCACCCACAGTCCAAGGGTAAAGCGCTTAGAGCCCAATCCACAGGGGATTCTAGCCAGAGAGTACACATGCCTCCACCTTTACTAGTGTTAACACTGCTTCCTAGACCTTTAGAATGCCTCTCCTAGCGTATTGACCAACGCAGGGATTGAACCCCCTTCCTAAAGGTGGGAAAGACCAACCCCCACACCAGTTAAACCTAATGACGAGGGGTTGACATGTATAAGTTGGGTCATTCGCTTTCCTGGATCAACTCAAAATCGTGTGAGATAGTGGGCTAAATGGGCCAACTTGTCAACCCACACCATTTTTTTAAAATCTTTTTTTGTATCAAAAAAATAAAATCTTTTTTTTTTTTTTTTGACCTGGACGAGAACGTTTTCAAACGTTCATGATGTGACGCCAAGGACGAACGTGACCCTGGGGTCGCGACAGGCTGTTCATCACCAAATTAAAATATAAATTTATCCCACATATAACCCACATGACTCACTTTAAACCAACATAAAACATTAAAACTATATATATAGTACTAATTCTGTCACCGTCTTGAGCAAAAAAAGAAAAAAAATTCTGTCACCGTACATGCACAGAGTATATTTACAGCAGTCACAAATGCCTGTTCTTTTTTTTTTTTTGCCATTACAAATTCTTGTCAGCATATGCTATTTTTGTTTTTTTCAAGACAAAAGGCTCTTGTTAGATCAATCAAATGAATGTCAATACACCCTGCTAAAAGAACGAGACATTCTTAAAGGAGAAGATTCGATTTTGGAGTTAGTTAAGACGTTGTGAGAGATATTTTAATTTCTAAATATCTATGTTAACGCCTAAAGGTTAAAGTCAAACCTTGCTGTAGGTATTTAAAATCTGTTGCTAGATTAATGTTATCTCAAAAGTGTTCAGACAGGAGCATTATGACGCCCCTATATATTAAACATGTTAATAATTAGTGTTAATTTTTTTAACCGTCATGCAAATTTTAAACAATTAGGATGATTCAACTTCTTTTTTAAAAACTTCAGAAATTTAGAAATAAATAATGAATAAAATAAGAAATTTAATTGAAATCTTATATTTTAGATCAAATTTCTTAATTATTATATTACGGACAGAAGGTAGTATATAATCTTTAGTAGTACTAAATAATAACTAAATTTTAATTATGGACTAGAGCTCGTCTCCAAAAATAATCTCTAAGTTCACAACATTTAATGTAAAGAATTTGTTTAAAGAATATTAAATTTGAACCATCAAACAGATTGATTGGATAATTAAAATTAAATTGAAATGAGTCATTTTGTACTAAAATTTTTTTATATATTTAAAAAAAAAACTGGGAATGAGAGCAATGATGTGAAAGTGATAAGAACTTGAGTCTATATTAGGTGCCCTATTCTTAGGTGTTCGTTATGTGCCCATACCTCTATTAAAGGGATGAGTATATTTTTTTTAATTTTTTATATATTGTATTTATTTAGATTTAAATTAGGAAAAAGTATTTCTCCTGTCACTGGAGATAGAGTTATCTCCAATGACCCTAAAACTACGTCGTTTTGAATTAATGAAGGGCGTGTTTGTAATTTCAGGTGAATTAATGAAGGGTGTTTCCGTAATTTAGCATCATTAATTAATTCACCTAAAATTACAAACACACCCTTCATTAATTCAAAACGACGTAGTTTTAGGGTCACTGGAGATAACTCTATCTCCAGTGACAGGAAAAATCTTTTACTCTTTAAATTATATGCTGTTTTCTGAATTTTTTTTTATACTAAGTATCTCAAATTAATTAATTTCCATGATACCGGTGTTACAGATAAATGCAGGACTTGAAACTAATTAATTTGAGATACTGAGTGCAAAAATTTTTTTCAAAAAACAGCCTATAATTTAAATTTAAATAAATACAATATATTAAAAAAATGAAAAAAAAATATACTCATCCCTCTAATAAAGTTACGAACACATAAAAAATACCTAACATGGACTCATAAGAACCTGGCTTCGGGATAGATCCAATTCCAACATAAGTCTGCTGCTTCAATGTCGGACGTGGCTTGTATCCTTTGCAGGTACTGTCCGCTGCGGTCCGCTGCGCACAAACGTCACCGTTTTCATTGTTTTTCATGCAAAACACACACACACCTGGTTCCTTTAAAAAAAACAAAAACAAAACCTACTGGGTAGTAAAAAGATAATTCATAATACTGAATGGTACCCAAAAAAATATTCATCATCTTAAAAAATTATTTCAGGATCTTGAAAAAATATTTCAGGATACTGTCTGCTACTAAAAGGATATTGACTGGTACTGAAAAAATAATTTATGGTCTCTAAAAATTATTTAAAGATGTTGAAAAAATATCATAAACTATATTTTTAGTAGCATTTTTAGCTGAAATACTTTTTCAAAATCTCAAAATAATTTTTAAAGACCATAAATTATTTTTTTCAGTACCAGTCAGTATCTTTTTAGTAGCACCCAGTACCCTGAAATAATTTTTTCAAGATCCTGAAATAATTTTTCAATATCATGAAAATTTTTTTCGGTACCATTCAGTATTATGAATTATCTTTTTACTACCCAGTTGGTTCTGATTTTTTTTTTAAAAAAAAAAAAAAAAAACCAGGTTTGTGTGCGTTTTGCAGGAAAAACAATAAAACGGTGACGTTCGTGCGCAGCGGACGGCAGCGGACAATACCTGCAAAGGATACAAGCCACGTCCTTCAATGTCTGTCTGTGTCTTATGGTTTCTGGTCTGTGAATATGAAAGTGGTCATGTGGTTCTTTTGCAGAACACGCACGTCGTTTTCGTTTTGTCCAAACCATCTCTGTTTTCCTCAATTATTATATATTTATTTATTTATTTATTGGTAGATTCTTTCTTTCTTTCAGCTCTTCACCTTATTTATAACAGTTCAGTGAATTTGGACTCTTTTCTATATATTGTTTTATTAGAGACAATTATATTGAAAACACGCTTCAGTTTTAAATGTGTGCACTTCTTCATGTAGAGCTTTGATCTTTTGTTGGGAGATACTACCTCCAGTTCTAATTATAAGAGCTAGTTGACTTTTTTTGAAGAGATTAAGGAAACTAAATAATTTACTTAATCATTTCATATGTTAAATATTTTTAGATTATATATTAGTTTATTAGTCAAATTAATAAGTTTGAAGAAAAAAATAAAATAAAAATATTTTAAAGTAATTTAATTAGCTTCTTTAATATCTCCAAAAAAGTCAACTAGCTCTTTTAATTAGGACCGGAGGGAGTACTTTTTCTGGTATAAGGTAAAGTTTACTTTTTTCGGAGAGATTAAAAAATCTAAATAAATTACGTAATCATATCATATGTTGTGTATTCTTAGAGTATATATTAGTTTATAAGTCAAATAAATTAGTTTGAAAAAAATAAAAAATAAAATACTCTAAAGTAATTTAATTAATTTATTTAATCTCTTTAAGAAGATTTACTGAAAAAAAAAAATTATTGATTTTAAAATGGAAAATTTTCAACTATCTTTCCAAATTTATATATTTATTTATGGTAAGAAAACTTCCACAAACTGTAATTAACTTTTTAATGGATGGGACCCAGTTAGTTTATTAATATACGTGTGTGTGATAATTTGGATTGCTCAATGGAGGGCTATCATTTTAGAATCATGTCTCGAGGTTATGCCTAGTGAGTGACGATTAATATTTATTAATTAAATAAAACGACCCTTTGTTATAACAGTAACTTGTTTGATCACTTTTTTTCTGAAAAGAAGTAAATGCTGACACTGATGCACACACCTTTATGTGCAGCTTCTGAAATCTGAACTGATCAAAGCAAAACAAAGGGAAAATCATGTTTAGGGCCTCTATTACAAAAAAAAAAAAAAATTGAAAAAAGGCTCAAAAGCTCTGAAAATTCAAAAAAATGCCTAAAGATTCTGACAATTCTGGAAAAGGCCCTTTATAATTTACGGAGTTGTTAATGAGGCTGATCAAGTTGTTAGTAGGGTACTGATTTAGTTGTTAAATGGACTGATTTAGTTGTTAAAAATATTTATTTTTAACAACTAAATCAGCCCATTTAACAACTAAATCAGTACCCCGCTAACAACTTGATCAGCCCCATTAACAACTTACCTTAGGCATTTTTTGGAATTTCACAATCTTGGGCATTTTTTTGAATTTTCAGAGTTTTTAGGCTTTTTTTCGTATTTTTTTAGTAATAGGGACCCTAAACAGGAGTTTCCCCAAAATAAAGGCCAAGCATTCTAATTAACTAATATTTTATGTATTTTAAGATGTAAACTTTTGAGTAAAATATTTAATAAAAAGATTTTCTCATTGCTCGATAAGATTATCTCAGGAAAAAGAAAAGTAATTGAATTAAACAAAACTGTGTACAGCATAAGGTACTGTTGGTGTAGACAAATTCTGAGAGCAAAACGACAGAGCGACATAAAACAGTGGAAAGGCGTTTTCACAAGTGAAAAAGTACTTTTGTTTTTCTTAGGATAATATAATTTTTGGTCTTTTAAAGTTATTTTTAGCTTTACTTTAGTCCTTTAACTTTCAAATCTTAAGTTTGTCCCTCACGTTTTAATTTATTTACAAGGGAGGGAGTACTTCTTTTTTTTTTTTTTTTAAGACAGCAAAATATAAAGGTAAAATATCACTCAGTTCTAGGGAACATACAAAATATAAAAAAAGTTTAAACTTAAAATTGAATATCAAAAGATATTAGCTGTATTAATAACAAGAAGTGCTATATTTATAATAGGAAGTATTATATTAACAACAAAATTTTTTAAAAAAAAATTGGTAATTCATAATAGGAAAAACAAGATTCACAATAGAAAGTACTATATTCACAATAAAATTTTAAAACCTAGACTTTGTTTCAAATTCAAGTCCTTAAGCATACAAAGGCCATTCGCAATAGAAAAAGATATATTAACAACAGTAAATACTATATTTACAACAAAATATAAAAATCTGGAGTCATTTCAAAACTTAAGTTAATATAGCACTACCTGCTGTGAATATAGTTTTTTCTATTGTGATTGACCTATGTACGCTTAGGGACCTAAGTTTAAAACAAAATCTAGGTTTTTAAATTTTGTTGTGAATATAATACTTTCTATTGTGAATATAGTTTTTTTCCTGTTATGAATAGCCTCTGTACGTTTAAGGATATGAGTTTGAAACAAGATTCACGTTTTAAAATTTTGTTATGAATATAACACTTCCTGTTGTGAATCTAATTTTTTCTGTTGTAAATGGCTTTTGTACGCTTAGGGACTTGAGTTTTTAACAAAATCTTGATGTTTAAATTTTGTTTTAAATAACTAAGTACCACTTCATGTCGTAAATCTAACTTTTTTTGTTGTAAATGACCATGTTTTTAAATTTTGTTATCAATATAACATTTTCTGTTGTCAATATAACATTTCTTATTATCAATACAACTAGGGACTTTTTTTATATATGATTTTAGGTTGAGACTTTTTTTTATACTTTTGATGTTCTTTGGGACCTGAGTGATATTTTTCCAAATATAAATTGAATTTTAAAATTCTTTTAACAATAATAATAATGATATTAAAACAAATATTAAATCAATTGATAATTCATTTTGATATAAAATCATCTATTTGGTATTTTGAATTTTAAGTGATATTTTCTTGAGAGTCGCCTTTTTTTCTTGGGTTAATATAATTTTTAGTCCCTCAATTTACCTTCATTTTTATTTTAGTTCCTTAACTTTTAAATCATAAGTTTTGATCTCTCAATTTTGATTTTTTTTTAAAACATTAGTCTTTATAAGTCAATAAAAACTTAAACTATTTGCTCCTACTCCTCCTAGGATCAAAATCAAAATTAAAACAAACTTAAAAGACTAAAGACAATATTAACCATTTTGTTGTTGCTCCGTCTATTTTGTGTTTCTTATTTTTCTTAAAATTTATTCAGCGGATCATAATTTCATAATCTTTTTAGTAAATCCATGAAATCGGGTCAGATTTGAAAATTTGAGGAGTTAAATGAAATTGGCCCTATAGGGCCGCCCCGTTAGACCCTATTAATTTTTTAAAAAAAAATTAATAAGGAGTTGGAAGAGATGTTCCTCATTTGAATATTCATTGAAAATGAAAGTCAGCTTACTCCTTATACTGACAACCTTCTCATCACAAGTCATAGGGTCAATTTTATCATAAAAATATTGTAAAACCTAGGTATGCTTCTTAGGTTTTTATGTGAGTTATTTGTGAACAATAATTTACTTTTGATGAATTAGTGAATGTGTTTATTTGTTAGATGATTCGTGTTGTTTGGATATTAATATTGACAAATTTATTTGATAAATTAGAAATTAAATTGTTGTAATTTAGTAATTATTTTTGTAAAAAAAAATAAAGAAAAAATAGTTAAAATTTTAAATAGTAACTTCCAAGCCCTGGTGCTATTAGGCTAGACTTTGAAAAATAAATGTTTTTCTTACCCTGAGCCTTATAGGGCCGACCCTGTTAGGCTTTGGCTTTAAGAGCCGGCCCTGATTCCCAGCTCTACCTTTTAGTAGGAGAAAATTCTATTTACAAATATTTACATAAATAATAGAAAAAAGATGTATAAAAGTAAGTTATACAGACTTAATCATGTTAAAAAGAAAGCCTATTAGTACTTGTATATATATATATATATATATTACCCAGATGGCATCATAGCCACCAGATATATATTGTTAATGCCATCTAGATTTTTTTTTTTAAAAAAAAATTCATTGTGATAAGAACAAGATTAATTTGAATAATCAAGTTGGAATACATGAAATGAATTTAAAAATCATCTAACAATAACTTTTTTTTTCATTTGGACTACAATAAATAATTCCTTTTTTTAATGTAAGACAAAAATGATATATTAAATAAGAATGTTTTACATATTGCATACAGTATAAGATCTTGGTGAATTAAAGCAGTAAAAGAAAGATGAAAGCGTTTGTTAGAAATAGTCTGATCACTAAGAAAGTTAAAATCATATAACAATGAGAGTACTTCCTGTCATGTGATACTAGTCAGATGTGAAGAATTAGCATGAAGTTGCAAAAAACATCTATCAACACAATAGACAAAAAGAGGAGACTTAAATTTAAACTCCTTTAAGCTAGATTATGAGTATATAATACTTTTACATAAACTATTTAATAATAATACTATACAGTTGTGAGCTCTTTAGATCAAATTTTTCCCCGTTTAAATTTTCTATATATATTTTTAATTAAAATTATGATATGACTTTTATAACATGTTAAATTTGAACCATTAAAATTTTAATCCAATGATAGTGAAGAAGAAAGGAGGGTAAAGGAGAGGAAAGTAGATGAGTGAAGCTAAATCTGATATTAGCATAGAGGCTCATAATTTTTGGTTTGTTCCAAGTCAAGTTTGTGATCTAAACACAATGAAGATAACACTTTGATACTATTTATAACTTTTTTTGACGAAAAAATTTGGTCCTATTTATAAGTCATCTTTTAAGTAATACGTGATATTGTAATAATTTTGCCCATATTAATTGTATCAATGAAAATAGAGAGAGCAAAAAGAGTTAAAAGATACTTATTTATAAATGAGGACAAAGTTGAAAATTTATCCCATAACCATTAAGTTAACTACGTCTCATTGATATGTGTGATTTAGTTAAAAGAGATTTATAAATAGAATCGCAGTGGTAAATTCCTATAAAAGAAGAAGAAATAATGAAGATTATTGTTAACTTCAACATGGTTTCTTTTTTTGGTTTGAGGGGATGGGAAAAATCTTTTAGGAGGACATTGACCATTTTGCTATTAATGAGAGAAATATTCTTTTTTGGTAAAAATATATTTTAGGAATATTGAAAATAATCTATGAGTACTTTTATAAAGATGAGAAAAAAAAATTTCTTTCTCCTTCAATCAAACCAAACACACCCTTAGACACTAGGCATCTCTACCAGCAGAAATTCGAACTTTTGTTTATCATGATGGCTGAGACTAACTCTTTCTATATATTAGTCTCAATAGTGTTAGTATCTAACATCTCTCGTTAGTCTCAACCATGTTAGTATCTCGAACAACCAATCTCTCTTCATATATCAAAAAAGAAATCTCTCTCTCTCTCTCTCTCTCTGTGTGTGTGTGTGTCTGAGTTTGGCATCTCTGCTCATGGTTTTTGGGTTTGTTCCAAGTCAGGTCAGTGATCTAAATACAATGAAGATGCCTGGAAAAGAAGAGAAAATGATGAAAGATTCTTTCTCATTACACCAACCGACCACCATTTTTTGTTTCGCCTCCTTTATTCAATCATATATATATATCCATTGCCCTAATAAATCTCACAAAACACGGTTTCTCATCATTCCCTCACCAACACCATCTCCATCAAATCATCATTATCAAAATATTAAATTATACATATTTATATTTATATAAAAAATGCTCTTTCAAACTCCACACTGTTCACAAAGTCATGAACAATATAACTGTCAAGTTTGCAAGAGGTCCAGAATCTTGTTCATTTCTAAAAGGTTGTTGCTTAATTGAGAAAGCAAAAATAAAATTTGAATATTAAAAGATAATACTCCTCTAGTATGGGTTAATTCGGGAGTTAATATTATATTTGTCATAAATATAATGTCAACTTTACATATTTATCAATTTTTCTTAAATTAGTCATATTGATATTCTCTTAACAATAATTAAGTATGAGGAAAGAGAGAGTGAGAGAATTAAGAAAGTTGATTATGATTTATTTAAAAAACATGTTATATTGACTCACTTATTTAATCTAATCAAGTTAGTTAATTATATCTTCCATTAAAGGTTAGAGAATTTTTTTTTGGGTGGGGGGGGGGGATTATCGTGCAATCCCATCTGAACAATCTAATTATTAAAAAGTTTTATAACAAGTGAGTAACATGATCAGTGTAGGAAATTGTAAATGGAGCTAAATACCCAAGAGGGGCGGTGAATTGGATATTATCAAATTTTTGTTTGCATGCTCTATTTTTTAATAATAAAAATAGGGGTTAACATAGAAAGCTTGGACACAAGGATTTATACTGGTTCGATCTTAACAACTTGACCTACATCTAGTCCCCAGACACTCTGGGATTTTCCACTATATCAATGATTACACACTCTGCACTTAAGAAGTGATTCTCTCACTAGAACTCACTCCCCCTTACAAGTTGTAATCAATGAACCCAACCACCAAGTCCCCTGACTTGTGGTTCTTTACAATAAATGATTAACAATCAAAGAAAACTCTCTCTAAGAGTAGATGATGATAAACACTGAAGCTTATATTGTCAAAAGACAAGATACAACTGAAAACTGAAAGGTAGTTGAGAAACTTGAATGCTTGTGCGTTTTCAGATGTTGTAATTGTTGTAGAGACTTGAATTCTGTCCTATTTATACTCAGGAAGTATTAATTGACCGTTGCATCTTCAATATTACCGTTGAGAGAAGTTTACATGTGTTTAGCAAGTGGCTTAGGCATCTTCTCTCTCTAAGCTTAGCTTAATCCAGTTGGCCAAGCAATCTGAGTTGTTCTTCTGCGAATTAATCCATTGGAGATGAAGTTTCTTGAAGTAGAAAACATTCTTTAATGCTTTGTAGTCGTGTGCAGAAGAATTAGCCAAGTTTGTGCAACTTTCTAAGTTGTGCATTTAATGAACTGAACCACTTTTTGCTTTTCACTTTATCCTTTAATTAACTTTCGTTGATCTGTCTAAAAACTCATCAAAGAGATGGTTAATCATAGCCAAGAATATATAAGAATAATAAATGAAAGTATTAAGATCAAATAAGAAAGTTTCACAAATTCGTCAGATTTGATTTTCAATTTCAGCGCCCAATATTCGAGTATGTTATACTCGAGTTTGTCACTGTGCACTTAACTCAATACTTGAGTATCCATCTTGATACTTGAGTATTCATCATCCAGAGAAGATTCATCGTGATGTGAACTTTGGACCTTAAGGACAATACTCGAGTATTCAAATCAATACTCGAGTATTCAAGTCATTAACAAGAGGAAAAGCTCTCTGTATGCCCAATACTCGAGTTTTCAAATCAATACTCAAGTATGCACTCATTTGAAAATTTTGTAGAGTTTTTCCATGTCAATACTTGAGTTTTCAAATGAATACTTGAGTATTCATAAGCAGATGTTAAAACTTGAAATCTCTGTGAAAGTCCAATACTCGATTATTCATAAGGTGTAAATCTTTGATGTCTCTCTGTATGACCAATACTTGAGTATTGAGAACTTATGTCAATGTTGAAATTCTCTCTGTGTGTTCAATACTCGAGTATTGCAATCAATACTTGAGTATTGTCTCAAAGTGAAAACTTGGAGTACTTTCTGTAAGTCCAATACTCGAGTATTGCAACCAATACTTGAGTATTGTCTCAGGGTAAAAACTTGGAGTGCTCTCTGTAAATCTAATATTCGAGTATTGCAACCAATACTTGAGTATTGCTTTGTGAAAATGGATTTGAGCATCTCTCTGTCAAGTCAATACTCGAGTATTGATACCAATACTCGAGTTTGTTTTTAACAGTAAGTTTTTACCAAAGACAAACACTTCCAAGTGAGTTTACAATTATTGATTATCATCAAAATACATAGGATACTAACAGAAATCACAGTAAGTTTGTATTCTACTCATTTGTTGGGTGTTTTTTTGGTAATTCTCTTTTTGAAAAAATTTAAAAAAAATCAGGGGGGGGGGGGGGGGAAGAAAAGTCTTAGTTCTTAGGAGGCATGTTCCTAATTTCCAAGTCATATTATTAGAATGACAAGCAGCTAGTTAGGTGCCATTTTCTTCCCTAACCTAACTGACTGCATCACATCTAAATGCCTTTGTCTACCATTCAAACCAATTCAGGGACACACTTTGACTGACCTTTTAATTAATTAGCCCAAATAAATGATTATCATTTATAACTTGCTGGTGGAGTTTGGTGAACATCACAAACCGCAAGAAATTTCTCAAAGGTCATCTCTGACTATATATAATATGATTCAACAGTACACAACGGATGCTAAAGTTAATTATACTCTTCGAATTCTATTCATAAGAATAAGACAATTCGTTCTAGCATATCTAACATAATTAAGAAACCTTAAATTTTATTAACTCTACCTTAAAAGTCAACTACTTTCTAACTTTACTCTTATTTAATTACACATTTTCTAAGAAAATACTCTTTTCGGCCCACAATATAGGACACCTATAGAAGAATCTATTTTACCCTTATAATTAATATTCACTTTTTAACTTTACCCACTAATTATATCTCTTCTAAAATAAAATTTCCAATGCAATTATAATGATAAATTATGGCTCTTTTTAGAAGCAGATTTTTTCCTCATCCTTCTTTTTTTTTTAGTTATTATCTTTCATCAACCCATTTGAGCCATTAATTAATAAGACGAAAGAAAAGTCAAAATGAAGTTATGACCTTTTAATTCGATTGGATGTACATGATTGAAAAATTATGAGAGATAATGAGAGAAACTCACCCGTCTCTTCTTTCTCCTCACAGGTCACAACCATCATTTCCCATGCAAATGCTTTTATGAAACGGCTTTTTCTCTCATTTGATAAATAAAAAAGGGGACGCTCTCTCTCGCCGTAAATGACTTTTTCGGGTTGAATGAACCTCATGAATGAATTTCACTCTTTTAATATCACAACACCTATTTTATTCAACCTTCCATCTGCCAACCTGGTCCGTCTCTTCAACTCCTTTTCTTGGTGCTTCTCATACGACTTTTCAAATAGGAATAACCATGGACTCCGTTCACATACAGTGATGAAATATGTGGCTTGGTGGTGATGGATTCGATGGACTGTGCAGACTCTGTGATGCCGTCGGATGCGCCTCACTTAGGAGATGAGGAAGCCAAACACTGGTGATGAGGATTGCCAGAAGATAAACAGTACTCCCACTTCATCTACTCAGAAGCGAAGGGAGATAATTTCTGTGTTGCCTTAGAGATTGAAAAAGCATATGGATGTGAGAGAATACAAATTGGGGAAAAAAAAAATTACCATTTTTTAAATACATTTCTCAACAAAAGCAAAAGTAGGAAAAACTTATATTTTAAGCCATAATTTTTATTTATAAATCTATTTTGAATAAATATTTTAATTTTATTTACAAGTCCAGTTTCAGAGTAGTTAATGAGATTATAATACTTTTACCCGTATTAATTGTACCAATGAAAATAGAGAGAGAATAAAGAGTTGAAAAGTGCATATTTATAAATAAGGGCAAAGTTAAAAATTTATCTCATAATTATTGAGTTAATTACCTCTTCTTAGTATATATGAATTAGTTAAAAGGAACTTATAAATAAAAGCAAAGTGGTCTTAAATAATTTAACTCTATTTCTTGTTTCCCATGAATTGATTAAGGTGCCCTATATCGTACGTATTGTGGACGGAGGGAGTAACAATCTACACAATAATAAATAAAGGGTAAAATTGTACAATCATATAAAAAATTTTATTGACGTGCCCTATAAATAGAACTAAAAAATAAACAATTTCTCTTCCCTATAAATAAGACCAAAGGAGCCAATGACTTTATAACCTAATAGGATGAGGACTCCTTTATAAGTGGGAGATCGTGAGTTTAATCTCACTTGTAATCTAAAGCTATTAGTACCTATCCCTTTTATTTTTTATTTTTGAAAAAAGAACTAAGGCAGTATATATCACTCCCGTCCTTATTATGAGCACAATTTGTTAAAAAAGTTTTATCCTAAAAATAATTAAGTCCACCATGAAAGTCTCCCTCTATTAAAAATGTAGATAAAATGTATATAATCTTTTTTCTATACTTATTATTAAATAAGGAAAATTTTAGAAAAGTTAATCAATTTAAGACTTATTTACTTATTATTAAATAAGGAAAATTTTAGAAAAGTTAATCAATTTAAGACTTATTAAATCCATTAACTTCTATTTCTTGATATGTGAGATTTGATAAAACTAGATTTTTTTTTTTTTTTAAGTATTGAATGCAAACCTAAAATAAGGTTGCAAGAACAAACAAAAACTTACACTCCTTCGTCACTCTCCACCTTCCGACTAAGAGGTTAGTGTTCATCAATGTAAAACAAGATTTATAATAATGGGAAATACACTTCTCATATTAGAAGGGGAAGTGTATTTTTACGTCATAGTTACAAAAAAATGTGGGTCCCACCATTTAGGTGTTTGATTTTTTTTTTAAAAAAAAAGATGTAAGTCTCACCATTTTATGTGTATGTAGGAAACTTCTTTTTTTCATGCAATATGAGAAGTGTAAACTCCTATAATAATATGGATTAAAGTGGTACAAACATATATCACGTACTCATCAGATCTTATTTATAAAACATTTCGAACAATTTTCACACAAACCAAGGAAAACATTAAACTTCAATAACTCAACCATAAAATTTAACTTTTCAATTCTACCTCTACTTAATATATACCACTCTGGTCTTATTTATAAGTCCATTTTGACTAAAAAAATTTGGTCCTATTTATAAGTCTCCTTTGACCAAATAAATAAGATTGTGACATTTTTACCCATATTAATTGTACTAATGAAAATAGAAAGAGAAGAAAAAGTTGAAGGTAACCAATCACAAATGAGGGTAAAGTTGAAAATTCACCCCATAATCATTAAGCTAACCACCTCTCCTTGGTATGTGTGATTTGATCAAAATGGGACTTATAAATAGGACCAGAGTGGTAGTATGATATCATATGAAAACAAAATTGATACAACAATCAATGAATGGTTAAATTATGCATTCACTTCAAACTTTAATTAGGTATTTTCTAAACAGTACCAAAAAACACAGAAAAAAGCTTTTCTCCCTACGTTATAAATTGGAGAGGAGAAGGTCAACCAATGGCATTTTGAGGTCTGGGGTTTTTTTAACCAAGGTTGGGGTTTTTTTTTTTACCAAGGTTGAGGTTGTTGGCTTATTTGGAATGGGGATGGATTTCTAAGCATGAAATGCACTTCAACCTCGAATTGACTGCCCTACAGTGCATACAGTGCATCCTTTTAGAGATATTATTGGGGAGATAAGAAATCCACTGTTCTAGGACTGGGACGTCGAGTTAAGCCATACTTCAAGAGAAAACATTTTTTTATGCTGATTATATGGCCAAAGAATGTGGTTCTAATTCCATCAGTTTCCAGAAGATGTCTTGATATGGTTTTAAAGGATCAACGGACGCTTAGTTTTTTTTCTATTTCATTGGATTAAGGACTTGATTTTCATAATCTAGTTCTAGACTTCCAGTCCTACCTTTTCAAACCTTGACTTGCTTGTATTATACAAAAAAATAAAAACAAAAAATAAAATAATGAGCTTAATCTTGTTTTGAATGTAGCCGACTTTTGCCTATAGACCAGCTTAAAGTTGAAAAAACTTTCGGCTTTTAAATCCAAACAAGCCCAAAGAAAGAAACAAACAATAATGTTGTTTTCACTGGGAACTCAGAGACACCTGAACATGTTTGTTATAGGATGAACCAGCTTCAACCTCAGACCTTCCATGGCCATTAGCTGCATATTGTATACAAACACTACATACATATACATATATAGATATCCATAGGATCACATGTATGTTCTTCACTGGAGACAAGAAACAGACATGAACATGTTTTCCAGGCAGGACCAACTTCATCAACCTCAGGATCAGTATTGTTCTTTTCACTGGAGATACAATAAAAGAGATCTGATCTAGGTTTTCCAATATGGACCACATTCAACCTCAGACTGTAACTTGTCATATCCTGGATGACCTTTTTTTGTTCCCCCCCCCCCCCCTTTTTTTTGGTGTTCTTCCAATTTGGACTTGTAAGTACGATTATGGGAAAGATTTGTGAAAACTAAGGAAAAATCTGGATATGGCACAAATATATAGCTCAATACATATGCTGATAAAAATCACAAATCAGAATTACACATAGGAATAATAATTGGTGTATTACACTGTAATATTGTATTGATACAATAACCAAAAGAACAACAGAAGGAAAAAAAACAAACATGGATGATTGAACACATCAAACTCTGTCCATCTTCTTCAATTGAAACACATTTCAATGAAGTTGCCCCTTTTGAAAAGGATCAGAGAAAACAAAAGCAAATCATCCAACCACCACAGAGATCTATTTTTTTTTCCCTAATAGAGCCAGAAAAATTCATGAAAGAAACTGCACTATATATATATATCTTCCACCATCTCCTTACAAAGATATTATCAGGCCAACTCGAGAAATGGCCATGACGCAGGACTCAAAATTCCAAGTTTTTTGTTCCGAGAACCCAGGCTTGAAGAAATCTGCTTTTCTTCTACACCAAAAACACTTCTTTAATCTCTCTCTCTCTCTCTCTCGCTTACTGACTGATCATTGAAAACCTCTATGGTTGTCTCTCATACTCCACAACCCAATCCTCTAGCTTCAGATCCTTTCATGATTCTTAATCTTTTGCAGGAAGTCATAAACATGCTGCAGAAAAACAAGAAATACATATCAGTAAGATTGAGCGTCACAGCCAATGGTTAAGCTAGTAGAGACAAACACAAGGACACACACATATTATATACACACATATTGTATATATATGAGAGAGAGATAGGGAGAGAGATCTTACTCCCATGGAACATCTCCAACAAGCATCCAGTCACCATCCTTGTCCTCATATGTAGGTGCAAACTCTGACCCTTTGTAACCCTCTCTTTCATTGTACTGACCTGAAAAGGGAGAAAGAACACAAAACCCATGTCAGTTTCAACTTCAGAAATTTGATTTCCAACTTGTATCAGAGAGAGAAAACATGTCATGTGATTATCAAATCTCTCTCTCTCTCTCTCTCACCTATGGTTAACTTGAACATGTTCTCTAAAGCCTTGAGGAGTTCTGAATAGCCATTGTAAACCTTCAAATCAATCTTTCTGAGGTATGGAGCTCCATCCATACTGACTTTCACATAAATCCCAGAAGCATCAGACTCCTGCAAGCTGTTCTTCCTGTAAGATCTGATTGGTGGCCAACCCACAATCTTTGCCCTGTCAAAGAATGAACCAAAAATCATCAGTTTCAGCTTCAGATCCACAAGATCCACCACATAAAAATAGAAATATCATCTATAAACATGTTTTTAAGTTTAACCTACTTGGCTGGAGGAGCTGATTCTTTTGAACCCTTTGTTCCACAATCCTCAGAAGCTTCAGATAAAGGCCTCTTGTTGTTCTTGCAGCTTACCAGTGCTTTTTGTTCTTCTTCTTCCCTTCCTGGCAACCCTAATCTGAGCTCGGTATCCTTGAGATTCAGATCGTTCTCAAAAGCCACTTTGTTTTCCATCTCCTTGACTAAAACCCAGAAATCCCAGTGACGAGAATCAACCAAAAACCTGAGAAATCAACCAAAGCCTGAGCCTTTTTGGATCCAGTGATGGAGTACAACTACAGGCGAAGAAGGAGGAGAAGCTTGAAGCTTTGGAGAAGAAACCGTGGGAAGAAATGAAAATGGAGGATTGTATTTTATAGGGAAAGGGCTAAAGATGAAGAAGGAAAATATTGGGTACGAAAGGGCATAAATTGTGGACAAAGACAAGGTAAGGGTGTCGGTAGAAAAAGGAGCAGCTTTAAAGCGAGATGTCGCGGCAAATGGAGGACAAGGTTGGGACAGAGTGGGAGGATTCAGAGGGACGGTCAAGATTCGATGTGGGGAATTGTGAGAGAAAGATCTGAACCGTTGGATTCACGGGGCCAAGTGGTTGGAAGACGAGTGGGTCCCACGTGAGTGTGGCATCTCCCATGTGGGGCCCTTTCTTCTTCATTGCTTCCGGACGCCCACGTGTTCTCCCACAATTTTCACCTCCTATTTGTTAATTACCTCCGTCTCTACTCTCTAAACATACAGTAGTACAGGCTTTAAACTTGATAAAAGCTCCATATTATCTTTCTCACTCTATCTTTTTGGGAAATTGATCAAAATAATCATTTTTTTTAAAAAAAATTATTAAATGGATGCACTTTTGAAACTATTTACTGGACTAATGCTGTTGAAAACGTCAGACAGACTTGCGCCAGTAGTGACGTGAGAGGGTCCCAGACAGAAAAACGTACTTTTACATCAAAAAAGTGTATTTTTTGTGTCAGTGGCGTAAAGAAGGTTCACGCCACTAGTAGCGTGAACATGGCGTGAACCTTCTTTACGCCACTGACACAAAAAATACACTTTTCTGACGTAAAAGTACGTTTTTCTGTCAGTGACGTGAACCTTATTTGCACCACTAATGGTGTGACCTGTCCTTACACCACCAACTGCATTACTTTGGTAAAATGTTTCCAATCAACTTTAATCTGGTAAAAAAAAAAATTCTTCTTATTTTGATCAAAAAGCCCTATCTTTTTATAAATAACGGGCATAATTGTTACCCTCACACTCTTTATTATAAGACATCAATTAATAATTTTAATAAATTTATAAAAATAGTTAAAATTTATAAAGTTATCCTATAATTTAAATAACTTTCAATCTTACTCTTACTTATTGTACTAAACTTTAATATTATATTAATTATTATTCTCACCTATTACCCCTATTAATTATGGGTCTACATGAAAAAAAAAATTAATGTGCTTTAAAAACATACAAATGTCTTATAAAAAAAACTAAATATAATTATTAATTAATACTTTATAATAAAAATTAGAGAGACTAGAATGAAAAAGGGGAAAAAACGAGGGGACAATTTATGAGTCCCCTTGGAAAACCTATTAAGCATGTTAGCCCGTGAGCCTATTATAAATTAATGAGATAATTAATCTATAAGTTTTTATAGTTTAAACCAATTTTTTAATTAGGTCCTTATAATTTTTTATTTTTGTCAAATCCTTATGCTTTCATCTCTTTTTAGTCAGGTCCTTGTAACTTTTTTTCTTTCTGTCAAGTCCTTATTGTTTCACTTGATTTCTAATCAAATCCTTGTGGGTTTTTTTTTTTAATTTTTTTAATTTATTAATATAATTGAAAATTAAATAAATAAGTAATATTAAAATATAATTTACTAATAATAAATTTAAATTAATAATTATATTGTTATAAAAATAATTTACTATTCATAAAAAATAATGTAAGCATAAAATAAATAAGAATATTAAAATAATTCATAAAAGTAATGTTAAAAGAATTATTATAATTATTATTATTTATAGAATGTTAGTATTTATAGAATAATATTTAATAATACTATATTTTATATTTATAGATGATTATTATTATAATTTATTAAATAATTAATTTAAAAATTATAGAGGCCGGATTAAAAACCATGTAACCCTACTAAAAAGGTTAAGAAAAACCATAAGGATCTGATGAAAAAAAGGTGAAAATATAAAGACTTGATGAGGAAAAAAACCATAAAGACCCAATGAAAAATTGATTGAAACTATAATGATTGCAGATTAATAATCCCTAAATTTAAAATATTATGCAAAATTGAGTAGAAAGTAGGTGTTTAACTTATGCCTGAGACTGTAAAGAAAAAGAACTTCACCAGTACACCGCTGCATCGCCTTGTTACGTATCATGTATGGCTTATAAGTTATAATTTTAAACTTACTTTATGGAAAAATTGTGCCTAAGTCTTGAGTAAAAGAAAATATAACAAAATGATCTTTTGAAATTTTAAAATTACAGCGAAGTTCTATGAGATTTTTTTGCAATATATTGCATATGTGAAAAGACATAAATACCCTACGAAATAAATAGAGTCAAGCAATAGGATACAGTGAAAACATAGCACGGAAATGGTGCGGAAATGACGCTAAGCGGAGGTATGTTAGCGGTGACGGAAGCTTAAAGAGGAAGGTAAAAAAGTATATGCCAACACCTGTATTATCTTCATTAGTCAATTTCATTGAAGTTTTTAGTGAACCATGTGAACAAATTTTGAGTTTTAGCGTCAAATATGAAAAAATTGTCATCTTGTTTGTTTGAATATTGATTGTGTATGGGTGTGTAGGTATTAAAGTGATCACATCTATTATCCTCCTTTATATTTGTCAACTATTAGGGTAGTCATAGTTAAATGCAATGTTTATGATGTTGGTACTATCATTGCAAGGTCTAGGGAATGAAGATGAGGGAGAAGGTTTTGTCTTGACAACACCTAGTGTGTGAAGAGAAAAAGATGTTAATTGATGCAATGATAGTTCTTAATATTTATGATGAACTTGTTAAGGACAGTTGTAAGTCATGTTTAAATGTTATTGTTGCGGTATAATGGGGTTTGGGAAGGGTTTAAAAGGTTTTGTATGTTTTTTTTTTTGGGGGGATATTTTGTGCTCATTTTACTCATTCAAAAAGTGGGATATAATCAAGATGGGGTGAAAGTTGTGTGGTTGGAAGTGCTGATGCACGAAGTGAGAATGCGTTGTTAATAGTAGGAAATAATCAAGATAGAGTGAAAGTTGTGTGGTTGGAAGTGCTGATGCACAAAGTGAGTTGTTAATAGAGACAACAATAGTTGTTAATATAGGTGGTAAACTTACTAGACAATTGTATTATTTAGGCGGAAAGTGGTGATGGCTAACTAATTTGGGAAGACTCTTCTATGTTTCCTTCATACAAGGGGAAGGCTTGTAGTTAATGGAGCCAATGATATAACATATGTTAAGGGAATGGTGAGAACAAGAACAATTAAGGAGTGCACTAGTTATGAAGAGTTCAAAACAATGATATTCTCCATCATGGGAAAAGAGAGTAGTGGACGTGTTATGAAGTTCGCATTGACATTTGATACAAACACATATGTGGACCTACTAGATGGTAAAACAATCAAACCTTTAATTAACTTCAATAGAGAAAGTGAGCATATATATGTAGATGAAGGAGAAACTAAAGATGATGCTACAACAGTAGTAAGAGAAGAGTAATACGTATAAGTTTTTCGTTATGGAAATTAACCAGTGAATGAGGTGCTATTAATATATCACTACTAACATATTGTACATTTCAATTTCATGAGGTTTAATAACTTGTAAGAAGATTGAGATAGACTATTAGGAATTGTGGCTAATAAAGATTCACTTTCACTAGCATGCACTATCTAAATTTATTGTTATGTCTAATTAATTATAGGATTAATGTGTAAAAATACACATGTGCTTTGGTCAGAGAAGGGTCTGGTGACAAGTTCTTTTTTGTGGTGCAAAAGTGACTACGTAGTTATAAAGTGGGAGCAAAAGTCACATAAATTGTTAAAAGGGAGGATGTTGACCGTTAAGTTGGATGGTTTGACTTAAATTAGTGACATGTAGCTGACTTGGACCCTAAATGGCTAACTAGTTCATGACTTGGATATTGCAAAACCTTGCCCACTAATAATCACTGAAAGTCCTCTCTCTCTCTCTCTCTCTCTCTCTCTCTCTCTCTCTCTCTCTCTCTCTCTCTCTCTCTCTTTCTCTCTCTCTCTCTGATTTCTCTTCTTCTTCCCTCATAAATTTTCTTCACAGCCTATTTCTTACACTTTGCGCAAGCTCAGCTTTGAGGTTAAGTTGTTCTTCTACTCATAGATCTCGATGCTCTTCATCTGAGTCCCCAAATCAAAGCCAAGTTTTTGGCCCTTTTTGGATTGAACATCCACAAGGACCATAACCCACATACCAAGATTCTTCATTCTGACACGAAGGTTCAAAATTTTCCCATCTCGAAGTGAAGGGTCGGACTCTGTTTCTCCCCAGAAAGTCGCCATTTTTTTCTCCTTACAAAGTATGGTTACATTTTGAGGTTTTTCTTAAATGCCCAATTCTGTGTTATAGATATTTCAAATTCATGAATCCGATTCTTAGTGAAATATTATTTTCTAGGTGTATGATCAATTCCACTGTTAGGTACAGGACCAAGTGCTTTTTTCACCTTAAGGCGACGGTCACTGCGCCTAACAGTGGAATTAATTAAATGAAAAAAATTCATACCCATACCCAGAAGTCACTAAACAGCCGTGTACAAAATTCTACAATGAATAAAAATCTCATTTTGCAAGTTATGCTGAACAACCGATATCAAAATGGGTATATAGTCAATCAAAATCTTCAACTTAAAACAATCAATATAGGGAAAGTAAGCCCAACGTGGCATGGATGACCAAAAATATGGTTCAAATCAAACTACGACCCAAGAATTTCCTAGATTTGATTTTCGGCATGGGTTCTAGAGAGCAAAGGGAGAGAGAATGAACCAACTTGCTTATTTCCTTGGTTCATGGGATCTGATTTTTGACATGGGTTCTATTGAGGCCAGAACTGGCTTTTGCCGCGATGACAGTAAGGGTTCACCTCCATAGCTATGAGTTGGAGCGAACATCAAAGAAGATGGGAAGGAACTTTTCTTTTTTCCAGAAAGATTGAACGGGTAGAGAGAAGTTGATTTTTGAGTGCCACATCATGGTGACAAGTTCCAACATTGGGTGTATGTAAGAGTTCCATGTGAGTGTTTTGGTCAAACAAAGAGTCAAACTTAACTTATGTGGCAGTGTGTTTAATGAAAAAATCAAACCCTATCACCACATTAGCTTGAGATAACGGACGTCAATTTTAGATAACAGTTTCTGTGACTTCTGCTCCCATTTTGTAACCACGCGGTTACTTTTGCACCTCAAAAAAGCACTTATCATTGAGTATTCCTTTGACCAAAGCACATGTATATTTTTGTTCCTTAACCGTTAATTATATGTCTCTTATTTGATTTTCACTAATTCTCTCTCCTCTCTATTTCTACTTATTCTTTCACTCACTCACTCACTCTCTTCATAAATAAGGATGTTTTTGGGAAATAAGTTACATGTTTTACTTATTATTTTTTAAGCAATTTTAATTAATATTTTGAGTTGCATAATTTAGTTTTTTAAAGCTTATAAAAAAAAAGGAGGAGCAGCCAATGTATAGCATAAGGGAAGCAGATACTTTCAGTATCTGCTTCTTCCTCATCCTTAAATATCCCTTAATCTTAACCGTCCAATATTTGATCCAACCGCTTAAAAAGGGACACATCATACTTTTTAAAATACCGCAAGTGGTAAATATGAAATTTTTAAAATATATGATGTGTCCCTCTCTACGCAGTTGGATCAAAAATTAGATGGTCGAGATGGAAGGATACTGAGAGATACGGAGGTGCCTGCTTCTGAGACAATCCGAGTCCATAGCATAAGAAGGAATATCTTTTATTGGCTTTTATTTTTGGGAAAAGACATTTAAATATCACTTTAAACCTTAAAACCAATAAATATCATAAAAACTTGCAAAGGATAACGGATGAATGGGGTCGGAACATGGGGTTTTCATGTTTTGACTGAAAGATCAAAATGCCCTGTTTGCACATTTATTCAGTACCTAACAATTTTATAAAAATCATTATGATTTTTGTCAAAATTATTATTGTTTTTGTTAATTTCATTACTTATTTGGATACCTCCTACAAAAATAATAAATGATTTTGACAAAATTGTTAAGTACTAAAAAAAAAATATGTGAAATGAACAATTAACTCAAAATATGAAAAACCAAGATTCCCACCCATCCTTCTCTGTCATTGATGGTCTTTTTTGAGTCTTAAAAGTTGAAGGGGTATTTAAATATTTTTTTAAAATAATTTTTCCCGTAAAATAATTAATTCATGAAAGGGTGGAAATACGTGGGGATTAGTTTGGGAGGGAACAGGATGGAGAACATGATGAAATAGTCAGTTGGCGAAGCATTTGTTGGCAGCTCTGGGCCCAATATCTCTTTTAACGCACATCAAAAGGAAATTTCGTATCCTTTTTGGATTTCCAAATCATTTTATTTTATTAGTTATTTCCCCTCCTTTCTAACTCATCTGATCACGTCCTTTGGATCACAAGCAACTTGCACATACATACATTCTCCCTCCTTGACACACACATACATATAGACATGCACACACATCCCCCTACATATATATACTGATATATATCCACGCACACACAGGATATATACTTATCTTTATTTTTCATTAAAATAATAAATCAAATAGCCACCACTTAATTTTATACTCTCTCTGATTTTTAATATAAAATATGTTTAGAAAGTTGATCTTGATTCTAAATACTCCCTCTGGTCTTAATTATAAGACAACATTTAGAAATTGGTTTTGGTCCTAATTATAAGATAACATTCTAATTTTTATTAATTTCTTCCTAAAATACCCTTATTTTATTCTCTTAAGAATGTTTGGTTTTTAGTGATTACATATATGTGTGTGTGTCTATATACAAATATAGATATAGACACACACACAGACACATATATATATATATATTTGTGAGTGTATGTGTATACATATATGTATATCTGTATATGTATATGAGTGTATGCTTGTGAATATGTGTGTAAATATATGTATATATAGGCGTGCGCGTACATTTATAAACACACAAATATATATATATATATATATGTGTGTGTGTAGATTTATGTGTGTGTGTCTCTCTATAGTTATATGTATACATATATACACATATATGTGTGCATATAGTAAGACCATTATTTCAATTAAAAAGCGTGTGGAAAGAAAAATTCTAAATCGGAGAGGTATATGGTAGGGGGTTGTTAATTCACTTTTACTTATGTCATTTTAAATTTATATAAGGGCGTTTTAGGAAAATGGGTAAAATTAACTAATTTAACTTCTCTCCTTAATCTCCCCAAAATTAGTTAAATATGTCCTATAATTAGGACCAGAGGGAGTATAAAATATAGTTTTCATATTTGTCAACATTTTTCTAATTTACCCTTATTGATGTTCCTTCAACAATAATCAAGGAAAGGAGGGAATGGGGAAATTAAGAAAAATAATTAGAGTGTTTTAGAAAATACATATTATATTAACAAACTCAACTAACTTCCTTATCTAATCAAATTAAGTCAATATATCTCATATTAAAAATAAGAGGAGTATAATTTAGATGTTCATTTAGCTATTCATTATCCCGGTTAGATTTGTTAATTATAATAGACGGACTTTTAGAAATAACCATGACAAGAAGTAAATTTAAAGAAGTAAATAGAATGATTGTTGGTGCTTGATGGTTGGTGAAGTCTCATATATAAAATAAATCAATTAAAAATATGTGACTTCTATGATGTTATTGCCCCCACAAAAAACTTCTTGGCATACACAGTTCTACACAGCTCTTTTGTGAAAACTTTCAAGATAAAAATGCCTTTTAACATAAAAAAAGTGTTACATTGATGTTATGCAGGCATGCCACCTCAGGGTAATTAGCTAGTCAATTAATGCTTAGCTGTTTGGATCCTTAGATCATGGTAAAAGTGTCTTGGTTTTTTAAACTTCTAGAACATTCAAGAACCTCCTTGTACCTATGTATGTTTGATGGAAACTTCCATGGCTTTTTTGTCCTTTAACCCTTTAAAGAATTAATAACAATGGTTTGTTATAAAATAAATACTATAACAAATTCACATATCATAATTTGACTGAAAACAAGAACATTAATTATATTAAACTAATAATTGTATAAGTTTTTCTTTAATATATGTTGCATATCTCGAGATGAGAATGTTGGGATAGATTTACGGTCATATAATAAAAAATACGATTTGTGATGATTATGTACATGAACGAGTTGGAGTGACATCTATTAAGGAGAAAATGATAGAAAATCATTTAAATTGATTTGGATATGTTCAAAGAAGGCCATTGGGTGCGCCAGTGAGCAGAGTCGATCAAACAATATGGAATCCTTCAAAAAAAGGTAGAAAAAGACTAAAATGAACATTCAATGATGTTAAAGAGCACAATCTTTTATTTAACAATTTATCTAAAGATATTATTTTTAATAGAGCATAATAATATCATGCGATCCATGTAGTTGAGATAGAAAAAGTTTTTTGTTGTTCTTGTATATTTTACATGTATATAAACTAAAGTTGACAAAAAAGTTTGCCCAGAATTCTGTTTGTTTTGGAACCAAATGTTCTACTTTATACTATATGAGTACTTAATCTGTTTGCAAAATGTGTGTGTGTGTCTTTATTGTTCATACCAACTCAATTTGACATGGAAGTTTTCATCACTAAAAGCAAGTAGTTATAAGTTTGAATTTCAACTCTTGCACCTATATAGAGGAGCCCGCCTTTATTTTCAGTAACTTAAGAGAAAATCATCTCTATTACACGCACAAAGGGAGCCTAGAAAGAGAGTTCCATCCCAAGGAAAGAGGAGACCATTTAAAACCTGATAAGTCACGGACCTTGATTAAGCCCATGATTATGCCCAATCAAACCAACCAAGCAAGCAAAATAAGCTCCAAGATCCCTAAATATAGGGACGATCGCATCCTTTTGGATGTGGAAATATAACAACAGACGTACATAGGAGGAGGGGATAAAAGGAAGAACGCTTACACCAAGAGGACAACTCTCTTTAAACTCTCCAGTGATAACATTTTACATTCTGTTCACTATGTAATTCAATTCTCTCTGACACCTTTTTGGTGATCCTCTGTATACATACACACCAGGAAAATCATCAATAAGAGCATTCCTTTGGATTCGAAAATATAGCAACGGATGAAGATGAACGTAGGAGGAGGGGATAAAAGGAACAATGTCGATACCAAGAGGACAACTCTCTTTGAACTCCCTAATGATAACATTTTACATTCTATCCACAGTATAATTCAATTCTCACTGACACTTTTTTGGTGATTCTCTGTATATATATACACCTGAAAAATCATCAAAAAGAGTGCTTCCTTTGTTCATTTTTATTATCTGTTGCGAATCCTTATGTTGTTAGTGACCATGTATGTGAGATCTTAACCTAACAAATTTTGGTCAAATAAACATAATGGTGATATATATTTATAGCACATATGTTTTCATTTATATAATATAAGTAAGCCATATGATTCATAATTGTAAATAGTATAACTGTTTAAAAATGTTATTAAATTTTCTTGTTATTATAATAATTAATATATATGCTATAGTGTGTGTCAATACACACACATATATATTTATTTATTTATAAAGAGATTGTATTGAAAATCACGGAGTTCACATTACTTTAAGTTCGTATTACGCGTTGATCCCTTGATTTAATGATTTATGTCGGGGTATCATGAGTATTTTATTTTTAAGTTGTTCGATAAATTTTGTTTTTGGATTAAAGCCCAATTGTGCGCCTAAGTATATGCTAATTTTAATTAATTAATAATGAAACCTTCCGGGGTCAACATTTTTTAATGTTCATTTTAAGTAACTAGTTTCGTGATATAAAATTTTAGACGGTTGACAATTTGTTCCCACTTCTCATTCATAAAAATTAACTCTCTACCCTCTTTAACAAATTAAAGTAAATTATTATTGGCTTTATCATAACAAAAGAATAAAAAAGGAAAAAAAAATAGATATACAAGAAAATTCATTACCTCGCTTATATGAGTTTTTTTTTTAAATTGTCCATCCGGTATCCAGAGCTTTGCCCTGACTAATCCAAATCCAACTTGGGTCACGCACCTGGCTATGGTGGATGAGTTTTCCAGTAGGGCTTTTCTGCATTCACAAGGTTCGAACTTGAGACCTTGTTTAAGCGATATCAGCCGCTTACCACTTGTGCCAACCCTCATTGGTTTATATAAAATATTTTTTTAATAATTTTTTCTTGAATTAAGTAGACCATGTTAAATATATTACTCCCTCCAATTCTATATAAGTTACAAGTTTTAGGAAATGGCAGGTAATTTTATAAGTTATACTTTGAAATTATCTGAAAATTTAATTCTTTTTTTATTTTTTATTTTCACCTCAATTAATTACATGTCTTTAAATTTATTATCACAAGTTGGTTAAGAGCTAATCATTTATTCTCTTTATTCTGGCAGATTATATCTTCTTTCTTTTTGTCATTCATCTCTTGTTTCAAGAATTAATATATTATTCTTATATTTGAATAAAAAACATTTCTTTTAGGGTTAAGGTGCAAATATATACATGTGCTTTTCTCCGAGGAGCGCCCAGTAACAAGTGCTTTTTTTAGGTGCAAAAGTGACTATGTAATTACAAATTAGGTATAAAAATACCGTTTGATCGTTAAATTTGACTTTAATTTTTTGCTGACTGGAAGATGACGTGACATTTTAAAGGTGCAAAAATACACATGTGGTTTGTCAAAAAGAGCGTCGAACACCAAATTCTTTTTTTTAATTTAATAATTTTATTTTAATTACTACCTGGTGCTAAAAAGATATTCAGGATACTGACTTGTACTGAAAAAATATTTCATGATCTTGAAAAATTATTTTAAGATCTAAAAAAATAATTAAGTGTACTGACTGGTACCAAAAAGATACTTTGAGAATACTGCATGGTACAAAAAAAATATTTCATGATCTTGAAAATCTTTTTTAGAATCTTAAAAAAATAAGCTGAAATATATTTTTAGTATCAGTCAGTATCTTGAAATATTTTTCAGTACCAGTTAGCATCCTTTTAGTACCAGTCAATAGCTTGAAATATTTTTTCAAGATCATAATATAATTTTTCAAGATTATGAATTATTTTTTTTGTACCAATCACTATCCTGAAAGTATTTCTTAGTACCATTCAGTACCCTAAAATATTTTTAAATACCTGAAATATTTTTTTCAAGATCCTAAAATAATTTTTGAAGATTATGAAATATTTTTTCTGTATTAGTCAGTATCTTGAAAGTACTTTTTACTACCAGTCAGTACCCTGAAATATTTTTTTTCCAGTATTAGTTAGTATCCTTTTAGCACCGGTTAATACCTGAAATATTTTTTTAAGATCCTAAAATAATTTTTCAAGATTATGAAGTATTTTTTCTGTACCAGTCAGTATCCTAAAAGTACTTTTTAGTACCAGTCAGTACCTTGAAATATTTTTTTTTCAGTATCAGTTAGTATCCTTTTAGTTCCGGTCAATACCTGAAATATTTTTTCAAGATCCTAAAATAATTTTTCAAGATTATGAAGTATTTTTTCTGTACCAGTCAGTATCCTAAAAGTACTTTTTAGTACTAGTCAGTACCTTGAAATATTTTTTTTTTCAGTATCAGTCAATATCCTTTTAGTACCGGTCAACACCTAAAATATTTTTTCAAGATCCTAAAATAATTTTTCAAGATTATGAAGTATTTTTTTTTGTACCATTCAGTATCATAAAAGTACTTTTTAGTACCAATTAGTATCCTTTTAGTACCGGTCAATACCTGAAATATTTTTTCAAGATCCTAAAATAATTTTAATTGAAGTAAAATTATTAAATTTTTTAAAAAATAATTTGGTGTTGGACGCTCCTCTTGACAAATCACATGTGTATTTTTGCACTTTTGAAATGCCACGTCGTCGTCCTGTCAGCAAAAAAAGTCAAACTTAATGGTCAAACGGTATTTTTGCATCTAATTTGTAACCACGTGTGTACTTTTGCACCTAAAAAAAGCACTTACTACTGGACACTTCTCGGATAAAAAGCATATGTGTATTTTTGCTCATTAACCCTTTCTTTTAAATATTTATTATGTTTAACCAATTTTAGCCAACATTTTAAGTTACATAATTTGGTTATGTATAATTTATACTTTATATAATAGGACTGGAGAAAGTATAACTGTATAAGATACTCATTTTATAATTCGGTTATGTAAATTTGTACTTTATCATCCCCCCCCCCCCCCCCCCCCAACCAAATATATATATGGTAGGCTTTTCTTGTACAAATAGTTAAAGCCAAAGACCATATTAGACACATGTAATTTTTTTAAAAAAAGAAAATCATCTCTATAATAATTAACTAACTATTTAATCTAGTTAAATAACTAAAGTGATGAAGAATAATACTCATTCTTCCCTACTAAAAATTTATACAAACAAGTTTTCAAAAAATAAAAAATGACAGACAAACTACCAAGAATGATATCCATTTTTAAGATTTTCATTTAGAGGTTCCTATTTTATGTTAAAAAAATAATAATATATTCTAAATTAGAAAAATGTCAAGTATTTCTATTGATAAACATATATTAAAAAAGTGTTATACTACGTTAATAATGATCCATATAAGAATAATTTAACTAAAACTGAATATTATATTTATTTTATGATAAAATCATTCAGTGTAACGCCTTTTTTAATTCTAAAAGAAAAGAAACACAATTTTAAACATAAATCTTGTTATATTTGTAAGGAGAAAAAGAGTTCATATTAGGTGCTATTCCTTCTAATTAGAGGGATTAGACATTTTTTTAATTTTTTATATATTCTTTTTATTTAGATTAGATTATAGACTTGGCTTTGGTCCTATACCCTTTACCATCCTTTTCCCTTTTCTGCTGTTGGATTAAGATCTCAACAATCTAGATTTACCATCACATTTTACCATCATTTTCCCTCCTTTTCGCTTATAATAATATTTTTATCATATGGTAAATTTGAACCGTTGAGATTTTAATCCAACGGTAGAAAAGGGAAAAGGACGGAAAAGGATGGTAAGGGGTATAGGACCAAAGCCAAATCCATTAGATTATATGTTGGATCCTGAATTTTTTTTTTTACATCCAATATCTCAAATTAATTAAATTCCAATTCTGCATTGAGAAATATTTTTCTGTAACCCAAATATTCTGGAAATTAATTAATTTAAAATATTGGGTGCAAACAAAAATTCAAGATGTAGCATATAATCTAATCTAAATAAAAAGAATATATAAAAAATTAAAAAAAAGAGCCTAATCCCTCTAATTAGAAAGAATAGCACCTAAGAAGCACTTAAGGGTATAGCACCTAATGTGAACCTTCCCCTTTATATAACATGCAATGAATGGGATAAAAATTATCAAATTAAAAGAATATTATTTAAATAAACTGTAAGCACCACACTTGTAGAGAGGCACAAATAAGATAGAATATTTAAAAATAGGAAAAATCCCAATTAAATTCATCCAAAATCCATATTCAGGCTTACACTTTCAACAAACTCCTAAGGAGGTCAATAGAATTGATTAGGGATTTATGAATCTTATAAATTTACCACAATGCCCTTAAATGTTTACTAGACCATTTCCTCTCTCTTTAATTAGAAATCCCTCTTTAATTTCTCCCCCATCCCCCCTCTCTCTCTCTAATAATCGATTATCTCCTACCATTAAAAAAATAAAAAATAAAAATCCGAGCAACAACCTCAATATCACCTCCTCTTGCAATGCTTCTTGCAGAAGACGGGCCTAGTCCTATCAAATATGCAATTATGCACTATTCTTTTGCACTATTTTAGGTGCTCATGTCCCTAATTTTGGGGTCTAAGCAATTTTTTTTTATATTTTATTTATTTATATTAAATTATATGTTGCATCCTGAAATATTTTTTACATCCAGTATTTTAAATTAATTAATTTGCAGTCCTACATTCAAAATTATTTTTCCTGTAACACCAGTATACTAGAATTTAATTAATTTAATATATTGGGTGCAAAAAATATTTCTCCATGTAGCATATAATCTAATTTAAATAAATAAAATATATAAAAAATAAAAAAATACACATAGCCAAAAATAGGGAGATGAGCACCTAAGAAGCACTTAAAAGGAAAACATATAATGAGAAGGCCACTATTATGTGGGGTAAGACGTTTTGAAACGAATTTTTGTTCTTTTCTGATGGTAGAAAGTTGGATATTTGGAGTGAGAGTAAGAAGGATAGAGAGAGAGAGAGAGATTTCTGGTTGAGGAAGGAAGAAATGTGTGTGTAAACACTGAAGGGCATTAAAGTAAATTTACAAGATTCCAAAATCCCTAATTACTCCTCTTGGCCTGATGAAGAATTTGTTGAAAGTGTTGGTATGAATATGGATTTTAATATTTTAAATGGATTTAATTTGGATTCTCCCTTAAAAATAAAGGATATATTATGAATTTTTATAAAATTTATATCATATATAGGTTAGTTGTATTTTGTAGATATATTTGTCACTTAAATATAACAATATATATATATATATATATATATATATATATATATATGGGGAAGCTAGGATGATAAAATTTATTTTACAACAAAATGCATATTTGTTTTTCATTCTTATATAGTGCATAACCTATCGATCCTTTCATTTTATCACCGACCTGCTTTCTTTCTTTCTTTGTTTTTTCCCCATAAAAAATAAACAAAGCAAGAATCAAAGAAATCCAAGTTTTGACATGCTGTACTGGGAACGCAATGCTGTGGATTTATTCTTTTGGTTGGATTAAACAAAAGCATGTGATTTAATTTTGTTTTTTTAATTGAATATGTTCACATGAAGCTTCATTCTGGGCTTGATAATTAAGATATTTAATAAGCAGTTAAGGTCCCCCATTATTTATTGTTTTTGAGTTAGGTCCTTATTTTTTCATCCATTAAAATTTTAATTAATAGATTTTATAAAAATACACCAGTGTTAAAATGATGTGAATTGTGAAATAAAACAAAAGAGATAAATCTAAACTAATAATTTTTATTTTTTACACTCAAGCATGGATGCCTATAATAAATTACATTATAAAGACTTAATTTAAACAAAATAAATTACGTACATGCATCTAATTCAAAATTGAGATAAATTATAAGCGCTAGTTGCAAACTGATTTTTTCCAATTTGAAATGATATATGATATATCAACTCAAAGGAATTAGATATACATGTAATAATTAGTAGATATTTTAATAGGAATAGGACATGGCTTCTTTGATTTATTTCCACAAGTATGTTGGTTGCCAGACAACGCATAATAAATTACAAGTTTTGTGCACCACAATATGCCTGGCAATTCATGTCAATGAGAGGTATTTTGTCAAAAGCTGTCAATTTAATAAAATCCTATTAATTGTTGTTCCTTATCGTCATTTGAACATTTCTCTATTAGATCATCCTTCCACATTAATTTGTCAATCAGCATTAATTGATACACACACACACATATATATATAACTTCAAATAAACAAAATAAATAATGAGATATCCCAATTCATTATTTCGGACATTCATTCCCTGTTTCTATCTAATGGATGTGAAGAGTTTCTCTTACATCATGTAATAAATAACAACAATTTATTTCATATTTTTGGGTGAAATGAGTTTGTATGAATTTTAATTAATTGATGTTATATTTATTGAAAATTAATAAAAGGGAAAATCCATATAGGAGCCCTTTTTGGAGAAAAAAATCCCAAAAAGAGTCCCAAGATTCTGAAAATCCCAAAAAAGGCCCAAGAACCTTTTATGGTATAAATTCATTAAAATTTAACAACCAAATCAGCCAAATTAACAACAAAATCAATACCCGTTAACAACTAAATCAGTTGCATTAACAAGAACATTTTAACAACTAAATCAGTCACGTTAACAACAATATCAGCCCCGGTTAACAACTATATCAGCCCCATTAACAACTCACATAGATTCTGAAAATCCCAGAAAAGGCCATTGGGTCTTTTCTCCAACTCATTTATAGGCCTTTTCTGGGATTTTCAGAATCTTGGAGTCTTTTTTGAGATTTTTTCTCCAAAAAGAGCCCTTGAATGCATTTTCCCTCAATAAAATTTCAAAAAATTTAATGTGATTTGTGATCAAATCTTCACAATTTACTTCACCAAAATAAAAAATGATATTCAATTTTCTTATTCAATATATATGGTTGAATTCTTTTTGCCAACCATTTATATAAAGGGTAAACATAGGTCAGACGCTTAATAAAGGCTTACGGCCTAACCTACATAAAATCTAGCCTAGTTTATTTAGTAAATAGACTAGACAAACATGCATATTTTCATAAGGCTTAGCTTATAAGCCTACAACTTATTTAACTTTTTTTTTAAAATTTATATTATTATAGAAGTATATATAATATCACTTAAATAATTTATTAATTTGTCAATTTAGCTTTAATCCTAAATTCCACATCACATCATCATTCACATACATTCAATCCTTGCATTAACATCAATCATTGGCCCGTATCTTTCTTCTTTTTTTATCACTCTAGATGGTAACGCTAGCTCACTCTACCCTCGATTTGTGTCATTCACTAAAATATAATAATTGCTACGAGTTTATTTTAGTACCAATTGAATTACAATCTTAGTAGGAGGAGTTTGTCCCAATTTATGTGGGAAAAGTAAAAGATGTAAAATTTGATTTTACATGCTAGTTGTTATGCTTGATCAATTTTAGAAAATTCATCTCATTAGTTGATAGGCGATTGGTTTTCCTTATTCCTACAATCTCGAACAAGTATTATCACCGGACATTCTTTTCTTTTTCTTACTAAGCCCTTATATTACAATGAGAATGGATGTTAGGCTTTTGTTACATAATGTAGGATTGTAAATTGGCTTGAAAGTTTATATATGAATATGGAGGTATAGACATTACAAGCTATTTAAAGACTAATATGTATTAAATAGGCCTTTAAGTAGGCTTCAGGCCTCGTTAGGCCTTTTGAAGGCTCAAGCTCAGACCTAAAAAAAAAAGTCTAGATATAGACTCAAGTTTTTAATCTTTGTTGTAGGCTTAGACCTATTTAGGTAAAACCTAGTTTAACCTGGCTTATTTCAACCCCTACATATATATGATTGAATTGAAGGTAAGAAACTCAACGCCTTTTAATCAAGTTCTTAAATTTTAGTCTTGTAAATAAAAAAAATGGTTAAGATTTAAATTTGTCTTCAAAGTTTTTGTGTAGGAGCTTGATTAGTCCAAATTTTATGTGGTGTTTTATAATTTTTTATTCCAATTTTGGGATTCTTATAACAAATATTGGGTTTAAATGCGTGGAATAGTGACTTTTTAGAATTAGAATTGCTTCCATAAAAATAAGCTTGAATAGGGTAAATTGTTCTACTTTGAGATAAATTATAATTAGGGTTAATGTGCAAATTTTCCTTGAAAGTTTTAATTCATTGAGGAGCAATTCTGCTACGTAAGTTTTTTTGGATTCAATATCACTATAAAAGTTTCAAAACGTAGCCATGTTACCCCATATCATTAAGAAATTAATATTGACCGTTAATTTTTTACTGCTAAGGGGTAACGTTGCTCCATTTCAACATTTTCAGACTAATATTGAACACCCCCCCCCCCCCAAAAAAAAACCCTTAGACATTGCTCCTCAATAAAAATTTCTAGTTTGAGTTACAAGGGTAGGCGCTAATAGCTTGAGTTATAGGCAGGATCGAACCCGTAACCTCCCACTCATAAAAGAGCCTACACACCACTCGGCTACATGGCTTTTGAGACAAATGTACGAACTCTACAACATGTCACTTTGCAACCAGAATGCACTTGATTAGGATGCTAAAACCCCGAACTGACCCAAAATCCGACTCTAACCCTAAATACTCAGCACCCATTGATTCTCACTGACTTCTTTTATTGCATCTCCATTTTCATCTTCTTTCAGTTTCACTCTTCACTCCGTTCGCCACCCTCATCACCATTCTGCATAATTACTTCGTTTTTCCTTGATTTCCAGCTGCTATGGCCAAAGGGTGCGTGCTTATTGGAATTGCCTTGAAGTTATGTGTGGTTAGGGCGTCCAACGCTTGAAGATGGAAGCTAGGGCATAAATTCATTTAGTGTAATCGGTGCTTAGCTTTGTGTGTTTGATTCCCTTGTTGTAGGTTTGTCATTTTACATTGTTTTTTGATATAAAAGATGGCTAAAACGCCAAAAGGATAAACACAGAAAAAAAACTACATAGGTGGGGAAATTAATCCCAAACTCTCTTTGTCAATCATTGCCCTTAAGAAACTAGGACAAGTATCAAAAAGAAAAGACCTTGACAGACCAGTTTTGGCCAGTGCATCATCAGCGACATGATTCAGCTCCCTTGGAATAAGGATAATAATGACCTCCCAATTCCAGCTCAACATTGCCTTAATCTTAGAAGCTAGGGGGTTACCGGAAGAAGGACTAACCCTTTGGATCAATTCCACCGCATCAGCTGCATCTGATTCGAAAACTCTCTTTGTCATTTTACATTGCTGAGACATGCAATGTTTAGATGAAGAGAAAAATCAGGTTTTTTTTTTTTTGGGGGGGGGGGGGGGGGGATACGGGCTTTGAAAACTTCCATAAGTGGTAAAAAAAAAAAATTATTTTTGGTAGTTTTCTCTCCTAGATTTCGTTCTCCCCAAATTCTCTCTCTATTCAAACATAGGTTAAATGTATTGATTGTATATATTTGTGATTGAATTTATCACTTCAAAATATACATGCGTGTGGGCGTGCCGTGTGTTTCCTTGTGATTTCAGTATTGATTTATTATCTTGCATGTTTGTGTGACTTCAGTTTTGATTTATTATCTTGCATGTTTGTGTCAAGATAGTTATTTGAAGTGAGGGTGCATTGGGTGTTCATGTTGGGTATTCATTAAAAGCAACAAATTGCATTAATTTATCCTAATCACACACTAAATGGTAATTAATAGTATCTTAACAGGTGTTTGCTAACTATATATAGTAATATGAGTAAGCATTCACTTTCGATACACAACATATGAAATGATTAAATAACTTATTTAGCTTCCTTAATCTCTCCAAAAAAAATCAACTAGCTCTTATAATTAGGACCGGAGGTAGTATTAATGAATTAGAAGTTGAGTATCACTATCTATTCGAGCTGTTTTGGTAGGCCAAGTCCCAAGTCCTTATGAATTGTTCCCATAATCACAAGTACGTACCTTCATCGTCTTCATTCTCGTGCCACACATTTCTTCTCATTTTTGTGGATTCAATTCTTCTTACGATATGTATCAGTATCTCTGTCTTCTATTAATTGTGACACCAAATCCTATCTTTATTTTTTCGACCAAAGTTTGGTGTAGTTGGCTTGTAAGAATACGACACATATTTTACGAAAACATGATGTCAAATCCCCTTTGTCAATGTAGGAATTTTATAGGTAAATAATTTATAAGTACTTTTATAAAAATCAAAGTCTAAGACATTTTAAAACTCATATCCCTTTTAGTAATTTATGTATCTTAAAGTAATTTTGATTAAAATCATCCAAATATCTTTCTTTAATCAAAATTACATTTTAAAAAAATAATATCGAAACATAACCCATGTTACACCAAAAACTAATTAGACACAAAATTATGATATCAGTTTTGCCCAGACTTTAAGTTAGTTAACATTGATCCAACCACTGCTTTTAGAGTGTGTTTGCAAAACTTCTCTAAACACAAAAGTGATTATTTCATTATTTTTGCTAAAAAGCTGTTTCTTTTGCACCATTCCAAACACATATAAAAGCAGTTGAATGCCATCTTTTGACATGCACTGGCCAAGAAATAGTTTGGCAGCATCTTAGTTTGTTCTATACATAAGTTTTATGTTGACTAAAAGGATATGAAATAATCATATGCATGTTGTATTGATAGAATATTACAACTTCACCTAACTAAGTACATCGAACAAGACAAAAAGTTTTCTCCTTCGCACAAACAAAAAATTAACCCAATCATAATCATGATTGCTTTTATACAACTAGGACACAAGACACCCATTACAATCCCTACAAATAATTAATCCTCTGTAAGTTCTGAGGAGGCTAATAAATTTCATGAAACCTCCATCCCAACTCCAGGCTTCTCTTTGCTAGATAATCCATCATATAGTTACAACTTCGCGGTACGTAAGTAACCTTTGTCACATAATCCATGTGCAGCAGCTTGTTAACTTCTGTAAGGATGCTAGAGTCGCGATGACTAATGCACTGTTCATGCGTAATCAATTGAAGACACTTAGTAGAATCTGGTTCTAACCACACCCTCCTAAAATAAGCCCTTGGCACATGATCAATGGAGTGTATGAAGCCCTTGGCACACTTATTCACAGCTCTAAAATAAGCCCCATCAACATTCACTTTTGCCAACTCTCCTCTGGTGGACGCCAAATCTCACGTCTAGACACCAAGATAAAACCTTTAAGTCTTGTCCAGGCTAGGAGGCCATTGGTCGAATAAAAGCTTTCCATCATGGCAGTAATACTGGCAAGGATACTGTCAGTCAAGTTACATCTCTTTTCAAACACAAACATGATGGATACAATAATCATGATTGCTTTAAGTTTTCCAAAATTACAATAAATCAAGCTAAGGTAAATTTTGAAATACATGTCTAAATTAAAGCTCAATTTTTTGTAGTATTTATTTTTTAAGTGTTCATTGGTTTAGTGATACTCTGATTTTAAATGTATGAGCTAACAAAAGGGTTTGTTTAGTCCAAAGATGTAATATCCTAATTCACTTATCTCTCTCAAATTTATAATTATTCTCCAAATTGTCCATATTAGTTGCGCTTATTTAGAGAGTTTCCATAAGTATATAATTTCTAATGAAAATAATAAAAAGATTCTTTTAGAAAAACAACACATACACATTTCTTTTAACTAATTAATTTAACTAATTTCCTTCATTTCTGTAAATTAGTTATCTATTTCATACATTCAGGACCAGAAAAATTATGTACATAATGTATTTATATCATGTTGCATGCATGATATTAAATAGGGTTAAATATCATTTTTGTCATAGAAGTTTATTCTAAGGAGTATTGATCACCCAAAAGTTTTTTTAGTCTCATTTTTGCCCTAGAAGTTTAAAACATAGTAATTTTGCTCATCCGTTGATCCGTTGAATAGTTGCTCTTATTTGTAAACTTTTAGAGATAAAATTGCTCCTAAAAAAAATTTGTGGGCATATTTGTTCCGTTTTGTTAACATCCGAGACAAAAATGAGATCAAAAAAACTTTTGGGTGATTAGTGCTCCTTTGGCTAAACTTCCATAATGAAAATGGTATCTAACCCTATCAAATATGCATATCTATATGCATCAATGATGATAGGATATGTAAACATGCAATTAATAAGAACCCCTTCTATTGTTCCTTCATATGTGGCAAGAACCACTACTCTTGCACCCCTTCTATTGTTCCTTCATATGTGGCAAGAACCACTACTCTTGCACATCAATGGCTTCTTTGTCAAAAATGAAAGAGAAAATTAAGTCTTGAATTTTTTATTAAAATAAATAATAGAATTTAGTGTGTGTGTGTGTGTATTAGATGTGAAATATATTGGACGACTTAATAGTAAGTAGTCCCCTTCAAAATAATATAATTAACGGAGACAAGAAGATATACATATTAAATGTAGGCAGATATACAAGTGAGACTTGGAACTTTGCACCACAAAATTTCTCCAAAATATAATATTTGATGATGAATGAAGAATGGTATGTTACATAACATCGTGGTTTCATTTGATCCAAGTATATATACACTCTCATAATTAAAAAATGGGTCCCGTACGTGTATTGTACAAAATATGATGAAATAATTTTTTTATAACCTTTTGGGCTACCCGGTATCCAACATTTTTTGGGATCATGTTACTATATATTTGAGTAACTGATTAGTTCGAATCAAGGCTTTGTAACCAAGAAACATGTCTCTTCTTGGGGGTCTTTTTCAACAAAGTGAAAATCAAACCTCAATCAACTTTGTTTATGATCTAGTTGATCCACCACTAAAACAGTTACAACCTTAAGTATACGAATATTGAAACACGTGCTTTGGTTAAATTAACATAACTCCTCTTACAAACGTTATGTCAAGCAAATATAAACTTCCTCATTTTAAAACTTTATAAAAATTAAACTCCCATAAACTCTTACTTTCAAGTAGATGGCTAAGATATTTTTAGTTTTATTCATTACTTATATGTACATATGTTAAAGTTTAATTGGCTATATGCATATAATTTAAATTTTGAGAAGGTTATATGTGCATAAGAAAAATGAAGTTTATGGGTTATATTATTAATGATTGGAGGGGGAAGTATAGGATGAATTATTATTTTTAAATGTTGAAGGGAATTATGTCGACATAATTTATTTTTTAGATGAGTTTTGTGTAATTTAATATATTGAATATTTAAATCTTAAAGATGAAAAAAAGGTCATTGACATGAATATTTAAGAAAATAACCTTAACTAAATTTGTTACAAATTAGCATTAAATGCAATTGGGTATATATAATCTCCAGATACATTGTATTTCGAAAGTTTGTGTCTATCTGGGAAGAATATGAAACAAGTATATTACAAGGGGACATAGTAATATTGTGGAAAGAGACTTGATTTTATTGACTTTTAACAACACCAAACAGAAGTGATCCCCACACTTTTGGAACCTTTTTTTGTTATCATTCATTAATTTCTCCCCTCCCCACAATACTACTTTCCACAATAAAGTCAAGAATGAAACTTCGTTTATATCAATTACTCCTTTTCTTCTTAAATATAAGAATTTAGATTTATTTAAAAATATTAAGAAAATTAGTTAATAATTATTTATATATAAAAAAGTGGGTTGGTTACTCTAAAATTTGCCTTTTAATAATTTGCATTAAACACTACTCTTTTGATGAAAACTATTTTAACATGTACTCCCTCTAGTCTATTTTAGAAGACATTTCTAAACTAATTCGCATGTATCAAATGAAAACAGTTAAAAAGAATTTGTTTTAAAATTTAAGTGATTTTCAATATTACCATTATAAATCACAATAAACTCTAACATTATATTAATTTCTACACTCTTACTACCTTTATTACATATGGGATATATTAACATAGTGTTTATTCCTTATAGTTTGTCTTTATTTTAAGGCTAAAGTATACATTTAGTCCTTTAAGTTTACATGAGGTATACTTTTGGTCCCTTAACTTTATAAAGTATACTTTTAGTCTTAAACTTCTAACACCGTTAATGTTGTTAACGGAAAATGCTGACGCAACAAAGTCAAGTAATGACTAATAACATGTAATTATATAAATTTTATATATTTTTCAATTTACCCATATTTTAAGTTTAAGTTTAATAGTATTTAATTACACGGTCATTATTTAAGTTTACACCGTTATCACTTGAGTTTACATTTTCTGTTAGCAAAATTGACGGTGTTAGAATTACAGGATTAAAAGCATACTTTATAAAGTTAAGGGACTAAAAGTATACCTCATGTAAACTTAAAGGACTAAAAGTATACTTTAGCCTTATTTTAATTTTGGTCCCTATAGTTATAAACCATAATTTAGTCTCTCAATAAATAAAATGGTCCAGGCCCTTAAAACTACTTCTCTAATCCTTAATATAATATATATTTAGAGAGTTGATTTTAATCCTAAATATAAGATATAATTTTCATATTTGTCATTTTGTCCGCTAATTTCCCTCTCATTGATGCTCCGTCAACAACAATTAAAGAGGAAATGAGAGAATTGTTTTACCAAAAAAAGAGAGAAAATGAGATAATTGAGAAAGATAACTATGATGTTTTAGAAGATTCATACTATGTTAATTAATTGAATTAACTAATATAATTAAATTAAGTGAATATATATTATATAAAGGACTGGAGGAGGAGTACATAGACTAACATTTTATAAGGACAGAAAGTTAAGGGACAAAATTTATGTTTAGAAACTATGCGGATCAAAATAAGAACAAACTATAAGGACCAAATATTGCATTAACACAATTATATAGCCGTATAAAAAACAAAGACGAAATTAAAGACTTAGACGGGTAGGTGTTGAAGGAAGGATGAGGCGAATTTGAATTTGAGGAAGAGACCAAAAAAGGTGATAAGGAAAGGGGCGAAGGGACGAGAGAGCACACGAGGGGTGTCCCTTGTAAGGTAGGAATTAATAATTTAAAAGTGGGGCCCAATAAAAACAGAGTGTAATAGGGGTCTAGACTCTAGAGAGAGAGAGAGACGGGGTAGAGGGGTAGGAGGTCTGTGAGGGCAAAGCCCACTCGTGCACTTGCTGTACCCAACCCCACCACCCAATACCTAACCATCTCAACAAGCCCGCCCAACCCACACGTACGCCTCTTAGCCTCTTGCCACCCCAAATTGGGATTTGATTGATATGGATATTTTTAATCCCATACCAACCAAATAATTAAGGGAAAATAATAAATAAATATCATATGAATTTAAAAAAAATCCCCAAAAGCCCACTGAATTTGTAAAAAGATTGAGAAGTGATAAGGATCTATGAGGAATATACAAATTCGGGTGAAATTACTTTTTTGCTAATTTTAAATAAATTAAAAAAATAAAAATACCCTCGCCAGAGGGCCACCGGAGGACCATCGGCAGTTGGGCGCTAGCCACCAGCCACCGGCAAGGGGGTGGGGTGTTTTTTAAAAAAAAAACATTCATTGAAAGTGTGAGAGGTGGGGTTTGAATCGCTCACCCCCCACATATCCATGAGGCCAAGTGGCCCAACCACTGAGCTACTTGGTTTTTTTAATACACACACATTAATAAATATATATATTTCTCTTAATATTTTTCAAAGATAGTTACAAATTTTTCAATGGCATTTATAAATCTTCCAATACTATTTACAAAATTTTCATCGCCATTTACGACGTTTTTTTGAGGTTTCCCTTTCTTTCCTTTGAGGGAGAAAAAAATAATAATGCATTATCAAAAATCTTTCAACGGTATTTACAAATTTTCTAATGCTATTTTCAAAATTTTCATCGCCATTTTATGACGTTTTGTTTTTTTTTTGAGGTTTTCCTCTCTTGCTTTTGACGAAGAAACAAAAAAATAATGCGTTATCATAAATCTTTCAACGACATTTACAAATCTTCCAACATTATATACAAAATTTTCATCGCCATTTACGACGTTTTTTTTTTTTTGAGGTTTCCTTTTCTTGCCTCTGAGGAAAAAACAAAAAAAGCAAACCTCAAAAAAACGTTGTAAATGGCGATGAAAATTTTGTTAATAGCATTAGAAGATTTGTAAATACCGTTGAAAGATTTGTAATAGTGCATTATTTTTTTGATTTTTCCTCAAAGGCAAGAAAAGGAAACCTCAAAAAAAGGTCGTAAATGGCAACGAAAATTTTGTAAATAGTGTTGGAAGATTTATAAATACTGTTGAAAGATTTGTAACTACCGGTGAAAAAGTGTTAAGAAAGTGGCCCCATAGATGTGTGGGGGGTGAGGGGTTCGAACCCCACCTCTCACACATTCAATGAATATATATATGTTTTTTTAAAACCCCCCCCCCCCCCGCGCAAAAAAAAAAAAAAAAAACCCTCACTACCCTCGCTGGTGGTCGGTGCCCTACCTCCGATGGCTCTTTTTTTTTTTTTAAATTTATTTAAAACTAAGGGTAAAAGGGTAATTTCAACCGAGTTTTCATATCCCTTATAGGTTCTTGTCACTTTTCAGTTTTTTTACAAATTCAATGGGTTTCTGGGGGGTTTTGTAAATTCATATGGTATTTATTTGTCATTTTCCCAATAATTAACTTTTGTAATTTAGTGGGATAATCTTTTTTTTTTTAAAAAAAGAAAAATGTGAATTTTACTTTGAAAGGTCTTACAAAAGGACAATTTTATGTTAGCATTTTGTAGGGGACAATTTTACTATGAAAGTGTAAGAATTGGAGCAATTTTGTTTTGACTATTATCTTGATTGATTTTTACTATTAGTTGACCAAATATGCTAAGCTGACAGTCCACATGTCATTTACGTCATGTTTGTTAATTAAAACATTCTTAGTAATGTGCAAGAATACATACAGAGTTCTCAAATATAGTGATCCATTACATCAATGCCAAAAGTATAGTTTAAAATAAGCTTAAACAAAATCAAACTATAAGTTATACAACTTTATCTAACATCCAAGTAGCAGCCATCAATCATTGTGCTTGCTGCCTTTCGCCTTGGAACCTCGTTTGCTATCCTAACCATGTCCAGATCCTGAAATCTTGGGAACATCTGGGATTCAGCTTGAATCCCAGAGTAACAACTAATCTCACAGCCAACGTATAACGATATATGAAAGTTAAACAAAATAGACAGTCCACGTAGTATAAAACATTTAGAATATATAATGTAGAACATATATATCTAAATTGTCATATATATACCACACAACCCCTAGCGCTAGGTATAACAAATTGGCATGTACTGAGAGTCCTCCTGTATGTCTGAGTTCTCAATCGGGACACCTAACTAGAAATATCCGACTGGGAACTATCGAGAGTCTTATCTGGAATCCACCAGCATTCTCAATAGGAAGTGCTCTAAGTCGCCTGAATGCAACTAGGATAACCACCTAAGAACCACCGGTTCATTAGGCCCTACGCCTAGTTCTAACCAATGGGAAGGTACTCAATCGTCAGCCCTTCCGCTCAATTGAGCCACGAGTGCTGCTTGTCCCACAAGGGACAGGACATTCACAATATGAATCAAACAAACATATATAGTTATACACAGTATGCGAAATTAGAGTTACTATCTTATTGCTTTATCCAAGTAGATTTTGTGAACCTCGAGTGTTCAGGGAATTACAGGTTCTTATAGGAACACGTTATGGACAATGGCCAATACTAATTTCAACTCTTGACATTTCAAATGTCATTTAATAAATTATAACTAAACATGAAATTACTAGACTTAGGTTATAACCATAATTTCATTGCTTCCCTCATTTTCACACATTTGACCCTATTTTCCAGAATTTGTGCTGTAACTTAAAAACTCATATATCATAGCTCAAATGTCCAAATGAGGTGATTCCAAAGCCTATGGACTCCTTATTAAGTCTAGTTTCAAGGAAAAATGGTTTCAACCTCTGTTCATATGCACATCAGTACCCTTTTGATAAAATAGTAACTGTTGCCCAAATTCATTCCATAATTGCAAGTCATTTTTCAAAAATTCATAACTTAGTGTACCCAAATCGAAATTTAACCAATTTCCTATCTAATTAAACCTTATTATATCTAATTTAATACTGTAAAATTTAATGTCAATTAGATATTATTTACTGCCTCAAAAAGTTATCACAAAATTACTGCCCAAACTAAAATTTTCAAGGCAGATTTTCAGCTTCGGCAAAATTCGATCTTGGAGCTTTTAAAATTCCTACCGAACCTCTATCCCACACAATTTCACGTTTCAAAGACAATGGAATCAAAAAATTGGCCAAAATTCAACTCATCAGCTTTGCCCTATACTCAACTGAAATTAGGGTTTAAAGTGCCAAAAATTCTTTTGTCCATTTCACTTCACAACCACTCTAATTCTGGTTCCTATCCACATTTTATCTCATTATTTAAATCATACACATATGATAACTCTCTTTAAGAAACTCAAGCAGACTCTCCCCTTAGGGTTTTATACAACCAAAATCACAGAAATCACTTGCAAACACCAGTACACCACCAGTAGGCTTAGAACTGGCTACCTCAATTGTTTTTCAGTAAATTCCATGGGATTTCTTCCTTCCTAGGCCCTTGACACTTTCATCCAGATCACCAAAAAAGCTGAACAACAGAGGTTCTTATGATTAAGGGGTAGGAGAAGGTAAGGACTAGTGGTTACAAGTCCGTGACACGAGAAATTACCTCGATTTCGCGAATTTCCTTCTCTTTTAACTTTCGTCCAAATTCCTTAGTTGTATGTGTGTATACGACTAGGATGAATAAAAGGAAGTGTTTGTATAATGTATCATTAAGTGTCTAAGTCGGCTGAAGAGGTGAAAGATAACATCGGACATTAACTTGTACTTAATTATAACATGCCACATGGTCACTTTTCCCCAACCTTAACATTAATTCCTTTTGTCTTGCTTATCCCTCTTTGACGAAATGAATGGGATGAAATGGAAATTAATGGATATTAGAAAACATGAAATCGATTGGAGCCAAAAGGAATGAAGAAATTCAATTTAACATCGTAGGTTTTCCTAATTACAATTGTAACCACTACTAACAAGGTGTCAAAGTGTGCCTATAAAGGTTTATCATTGTCATTAGTCACTTCTGGTATCGCAATATACCTACTATGCGACTTAGTAATAATACCTATTCTTAATAAATAATAATAATATTTATTATTATTTATTCTTTTTCCTAATAATAATAATAATAATATACTATTATTATCATTATTTTCCTTGCAATTATTTCACCGAGTTGAGGGGGTTCTGGGTTGAGGGGGTCTGGGTTGGGGTGCTGGGATCTGGGATGGGGTGCTGAGGTTTGGGATAGTGTTACTAGGATGGGGTATTGAGGTCCGCGGTAGTGTTGCTGGGATAGGGTGCTAGGATCTGAGGTGCTAGGGTGCTGGGATTCGGGGTGCTGAGGTGCTAGGATCCGGGGTGCTGGGGTACTGAGGTGCTAGGATCCAGGGTGCTGGGGTGCTGAGGTCTGGGGTATTATTATTGGGGTGCTGAGGTCCGAGGTACTGAGGTGCTGGGGTGCTGGGATCCGGGGTACTGAGGTGCTGGGATTAGGGGTGTTGGGGTACTAAGGTGCAGGGATCTGGGGTGCTGAGGTCCGGGGTAGTGTTGTTGGGGTGGGGGTACAATAGCGAATCTGCTTATATAACATATAACAATGACTTCCCCCATTCCTTTTCCTTTCATGATCATGGCAATATCAATATACATAAATGATAGTCAAGTTTTTACTCTCTCTTATACAGAGCAGAGACGCATCTATATAAACTTATGGCTACCACTTTCTCATTCCTTCTTCCCAAAACAGCAACGCACATATATTTATTGATACATAGGCAGCAATAGATATATTTAGCTTGATGGCTTACCTTGTTAGTCTTTCGAATATGCCAAAACTTGCTGCTTCTCAACTCCAAACCAACCTCTGTTTTCTGGATCAAGAACAGAGCAACCAATGCTTAGTCTCTCTCTCTCTCTCTCTCTCTCTCTCTCTCCAGTTCACACTCTCGACTTTACTTCCCTCTTGCTCTCTCTCACTTTCACTCTCAACTTTGCTTTGGTTTTGATAAACTAACGAGAGTGATTTGAGTCAAGGAGTGTAGCTTATATAAGGACTAAAGGGTCCAGTCTGAGAGGGAAGAGAAAAGACAGTCTAAGGATAGGTATGGGAAGTCTGAAGAAAAACATGGCTTATCTGATCTTGCGTGACCATGAAACACGCTGTGCCCTCTGCTGGTTTACGTGTTTCAGTTGAGGGAGTTAATAGAGATAATGGGCTTATGGTGAATATTGTGCTATAAGGCCCATTTTTAATACCTATTTGATCCTCTTCCAAACCTTTATTTGCATTTAGGTACTTAGCTCAATTAATTGCAAATATTGGAAAAGTGATAAAACTAAATCCCTAATTCCATTTAAGGATTTTCTTACTCAATTAACTTCTCTAGTCCATAAAATATCATTTACCAATATTCTTTAACTATTTGTCCTTAATTTATGGAAAATATGTCTTAAGTTCCAGACAGTAATTTTAACATTTATCCAGGCTAAATTTCCCATAATTAATTCTACTATAATATTTCTATATCCTCGAAATAGTATTTCATAATCTTCTCAAATTCTCAAAGTCCAAAATAATTTTAATAATTATCTTAGGCTTTTCTTTATAATAAGCTTAAAGCTTTTGAACTCTACTGGCTAGAAGCCTTCTTATCACAGTTTTATTTCCAACCTTCTGGTTCAAAAATTTGGGATGCTATAATGGACATGTTTTTCATTTGACGAATGAACTTGTTAAACTCATTACATCATTTGTTAAAGCCATTCATAAGCTTGTTAATCACATTACAACTTTTGTTTATAGTGCTGAGATGTTGGGTTCACCAGAGTGACATTTTTCACGTGATGAATGAACTTGTTAAACCCATTAATGAACTTGTTAATCACATTATGACTTTTGTTAAATCCCACATTTACTATTTACCTTCTTCTTCCTCAAAACCCAGACATTGTTCAATTCAGGAGGGGGTAGGTTTGACGGTGGCATGGGGTAGATTTGGTGGTGGCGCAGCAGATGAAGAAGGTTGTGGGAAACAGATCTGGAAGGAGAGTACAAACAGAAACGACGCAATTAAGGTTGAAGATGGATTTAGTTTTTGATCTAGCACTTTGAAGAGGGAGGTTGAAGACGAGGTCTTGCGATCATTGCGGTGAGAAGAGAAGAGGTCGTGGTCTCATGGTGGTGAGGTGGGAAGAAGAGGAGGAAGAGAGGGAGAGGAGAGAGAAAGAGGAAGATATGTCATAATAGTAAATTCATCAACATTTCAAAATCCCAATTCGATTGCTATTACCTTTATGCCTTTTACAAATTTTACCAGATTTTTTGGGGTTTTAACATTTCTTTTGGTATTTATTCGTCATTCTCCCTTACTTTAATTGGATAAAAAAGAAATAAAGGCATGTTTATAAAATCTTTCATGAATGCCCGAATTGTCAATGACGTGGCCCTAACGTTTAACTTTTAATATCAATTTTAATTTATGGGTGAAGTTTCTTTAATTATATAATTTTTGGGGTCAAATAATTAAATGGATCATTATAGTTGAAGAAATATATATGGGAGACAACATCCCTTGAAAATAAAATAATGTTTTTCACCTGTTTCCCCTTATTCGACATATCATTCATGAACTTGTCAACATGGTGAAACAAATAGGGCTTTGTGCATGTTTCACATCTTTGATATTATTTCATATGTACCATGCCTTTCTTATCCAAATTCTTCTGAAATTTCTTTGTCAAGCTTTGAATAACGGAATAAGTCATCTTTCTCACTTAATAAAAATTATAATTTTCAACAAGGGACCATGTACTTGAAACATCAATAGCGCATAGTTTTTAACAAGAATGTAGGCTATACACCTTTTTTTTCTTTTCTTTTTGAAAAGTACAGGTAAGCTAGAGCTTGAAGGTATTAGGAGTGGGCACAACTATAGCCTACCCCACAATACAACAACAAAATAGAAATCACTAGAAACGACAAGCTAGCTGATCTTTTAAGACTATATCTAGGCATCCTCCAGGAACATTTGAAACGAGGGTGGCGTCATCTTCAGTTGACACGTCATGGGCTTGCTTGGCCAAATAGTCGGCACATGAGATTTTGTCCTTGGAAGTATAGTGAAACTCAATATTCCAGTCTTAGAAAATAAGGTCTCTGGTCTCCTTGATGATGTCTCGTAGCGGGTGGTCATCATAATAGCTATCTCTCATGAAGACATTAATAGCATCAAGAGAATCTGAATAAAGAAGAAGTTTCTGAAAACCTATTCGTTGGCCCACTTTAAGTCTCACCATGATGGCATATATTTCCGCCTCTATAACGTTGCAAAGTCTGAGGGACTTATAAAATCTTGTCAACCACTGGCCTTGGGAGTTCTTGATAACTCCACCACAGCTGATATGGAACAAATCAAACTACTCGTAATTTCATGAATAATGATGCGGTTTTTTAATTAATAGCTTTTATTTGACATATTGAATTGATAAATACTGTAGTTATTATCAAACTTTATGAATGGTGAAGCTTAATTTTTATCAAACATATTGAATATTTGTGGGTCCTATGTCTCGTAAAAGATTTAATAAGTGAGTTACACTAATTATGATTTATCATAGTACAGTTTGTTATAAATTTATATAGACTATACCGATGATTTAGTTTATTGAAAAATTATTTTGTCAATTTGAACCTTTACATGTAATTAAGGTTGGCAAACACGCTAGTTTAAGTAAATTTGGATTGTAAAATCAAATTATAAACTTAGAAGAGTTTACTTTTATTAATAAATATGTGTTAAAAGTATATAAAAATATAAATATATAAACCAATTAAAAATAATCAGGTGTTAATTTTAATATATTTCAAATATGAGTACTTGAAATTAAATCCATCAAAATTTATAGTTTATCATATAAAAAAGAGAGAGTTATATTAAGTTCATATATAAAACAATTGAACATGATCAAAACAAACAAACTATTGCAAATTTAAGAGTGGGTTGACATAATTTTATAAGTTAAAAATGTTAAAACAATAAATATGATATCTAAACTCTCAAATTTAGCCGAGTTTATGGCTATCATGAGTTTAAGTATAAATGGATTCGATTTTATAAATTAGAAACATAAAACCGGTAAACTTGGAGAGTTAACTTGTGGTTTTGACATTACATTATGTAACTTTTTATGTTCGTAAACATGAGTTAATTGTGGGGTTTATTTTGTTCTTATATAAAAAACCTAAATTTCCTTTATCTTCCAAATTCATACTTTTTTAAACTAATCCCTATTTATTGCATATATTAAATGAGTTTTCAATTAATAAGGATAATTAATGCAAATGATTATATGAAATATTTAAGGAAACCAACACATATTTTCTTTTTTTTCCCCCTTAAAAAAACTACCAACTTAACATAATAAGTTAGCTCTGACATTGAAAGCCTAAATGAGTGATATTTTTCAGATCCTATGAATAAATGACTATTTTATCCATAGAATCGGATATTAAATTGGAAAATACTTGTTAAACTCGCAAGTTAACTCTATAAGTTTACTAATTTTACCATTCTAACTTACAAAATCACGTTGAATCTTAAACTCGTGTTATTTGTAAACTTAATCAAATTGGTGAGTTCATACACTGATTTTTTTGTTTTTAACTTTACTAGCTTATAGAATTGTGTTATTTAAACTCATGCTAACTTTTTTAATTCGATTATACTTAGTGGCTTTATATATGAATTTTATAAAATTTATTTGTTGAATATGATAAATTATGAACATTGATAGATTTGATTTCAATTATTTGAATTAAAAATATATTTAAATCAAATTGTTGTCATTTTTATATTTTAATTATTTAATTACATATTATTAATACATATTTATTGATAATAGTAAACTTCTTTTTGAGTTGACCATATAAGTTTATGTTAGTGACATGAATTTGCTAAAATATAAACTTGGTTGATAGTAGTCTCTCACATATATCATATATGAATATTGTTTTAATTTTATAAAAAGTATTAGTAATAATTTTACGAATAAGTTCCTGAATTTTTTTGGAGTATTATTATTATTATTATTTTATTTTGGGGGGGGGGGGACTTATATGAGTGGGATTTGAAAAAATTAAAGAAGTGTATTATAAGATTTTGATAAAGAGGAGATGTAGGATAAAAGAGTAAGAAAAATTAATTAACATTTTTTAACCCATTTCTTTAATTTTTTAAATCCAACTCAAATTGTTTTTCCTCCCTTCCCCTCGTACTAAACCCCTAAACCAAGAAATAGTTACATTTTTTTAAAAAAGAAATGCCAAAAACATATTTTATACTTAGAAGGAATTCGTACAAATAAAAAACTCTATAAATTTAAGAAACTTTAGAATTGATCCTATTTTGCTCATGTGAAGGATTTTAAAAAGTATACCGTATGGGAATGACCAAAGTAAAATCATATTCCTATGAATATGATACATATATTGAATAGAAAGATTTCATATCTCTGAGAAAAAAAAAGAATAGAAAGATTTCATATCCTGTTAGAATCTTCTTAGGGACGTGTGTTGATGGTCATCCTTTAATTAACATTTTGATTAGTAATATTATATTTTTTTGGCCAACTATATAGTAATATATAACTACCCCATTTTTATTATATTTATTATTTATGAGTAAATCGTTTGCTATCCTCGGTGTGTGTGACTGTGTGTGTTTATATTCTTGAAATCTCTCAATCTTCTGTTGTATGTTGTAAAGAGAAGAAAAACATGTAGAATCTTTTTGGACATATTTACCAAGAATAGGATTTCTCTGATCTTCTTTTTGTAAAGTACAGTGATTCTTTTGTCAGCCACTAATTGAGTGTGATTTGGTATCCTGCTTGATTTCAGTTAATTAAGTTCATATAATCACTACAAAGATTATAATCATATGGTTTGTTAGAATATATATCACTGGTGGGGTCGAGTAAAAAAAGACTCTATCTTCTTAAACAGAGTTTTTTTTTTTTTTTTTGGCCAGATTTCTTAAACAGAGTTGATGATTCGAACTCTGCATTGTGTTGATCGAAAAAATCATATCCAAAGATCTATATATATTTAATTAAATCTACCTATCCTTAATAGTAATCAATATTAGATAATTGTATGGGCCGAGGCCTGAGGGTAAGGTTCATTGATAAATAGATATTTTATAATTAAATAAGTATAGATTCTAGAATATATTGGATTGAATTTATTAGTATCTTATGCTTATTTAATTATCTTTTAAATACTTATTTATCTTTTAATTAAATATAGGATAACAGAATATTATAACAGAAAATCTATTGATATCCTATTTATTTATGCAGGAGATATTATGTGATCAAAGAAAAGAAAGAAAAGTAGAAAATATTATCATATTATATCATTAAATTGATATAAGATAATCAAAATGTATGAAGATCACATACGCTGGCAGACAATTAAAGGAAATACATACGGAGCTGACATTGAAATTGCTGGTGGAAATTAAAGGAATGAATAAATAAATAAAACGAAAAATAGGATTAGCAATCCCATGGGTCCAGCATCAATATATATCAAGATAGCAATTGGATTTGGAAAGAGGATATAAACTAAAATCCAAGATTTCACGTGGCCCGAGAAAGGTGAAAAAGTCCTAAGAGATATATTGATTAAAAAGACACACGCAGAGTGGAGACGCAGAGCACAGACGCAAGGAAAGAAATCAAGAACGACGCAGCAGAAGCAAGACTCACACGGAAGAAGGAAAAAACGCATATCGCAAGGAGTTTGATTTCATCTCTTTTCTTTTGTTAACCTAGTCATGCTTGGCTAGTTTTCTTTTGTAGTTAGGGCGGGGATGAACCCTATGCGAATCTAAAATATTTATTTGGATTCTTTATTGATTCTTTATTTTTTTGATTGAATGAATTATCTTTGTTTAAAGCTTTCTTAAAGACTGATCACCTTTTAGATTGTTCATAGGTTAGTGTATGACAATAGAGATGTTGGTACATTTAACCAGAACCGTTAATTCATCATAGAGTTGTATGACCTAGACATAGGCTTACAAGTTTATGCGATCTCATAAATTCTGGATTAGAATATGATCTTTCCAAACAATACTAAGACATTAGGTTGTTTTCAAAGATAACGGACTAAGGTAGCATCAAGACATTGAGACTTAGTCTAATTTTAGAGAATTGATCGTCAATCATGAGAATAATAATTAATTAGGGATTCAATTTAAACATTTGGAGGAACATAGGGGGATTCTCATCCCTAACTGCGTTTTTCTTGATTTTTGAATACTCATTTTTTTTACTCTCTCAACTGTTCTTGAATTCTTGATTTTAGATTCTTTTTCTTTATTTAATTCTTTAAATTCTGTTAACCTCATATTACTTGATTCATCCAACTAAAGCAAAAAAAAAAAAAAAGCAAAATTAGTGATTGGAGTACTATTCCTCGTGGGACGATCTTTTTCTCACTACTTTATTACTTATAACGACCGGTGCACTTGCCGAAGTCGCTATCAAGTTTTTGGCGCCGTTGCCGGGGAGTAGTTTTATTTCAACACTAAGATTAGTTATTGAAACTCTAGATTGGATTTTTTATTTTATTTTATTTTATTTTATTTTTCTTTAAATTTGTTTTTATTTTACTCTGTTTATGCGAGGTACCACTAATAGAGATTCGTTGCAGTTTGATCCCGAAATCGAAAAGACAGCAAGGAGAAACCGGAAACTTGCTAAACAGAGAAAAGGAAAGGTCGTTAGCTCTAGTACTGGGACTGAACTGGTTAAAATGGCAGAAGATGGTGTAGATCCTCCTCGTAAAACTCCAAAGAGGACCATGGGCGACTACATGACACTTAATCCTGCCAGGACTACAACTAGCATTGCCAATCTTGCTGTGAATGCGAATAATTTTGAAATCAAGCCATCCCTCATAAGCTTGGTTCAACAAAGTTCTTTTAGTGGGAGTGATTTAGAGGATCCTAATCAACATATTGAGACTTTTCTGCAGATTTGTGATACCATCAAGATGAATGGGGTTCCTGAAGATGCTCTTCGTATGAGACTATTTCCTTTCTCTCTGACGGGGAAAGCAAGAGCTTGGCTTCGTTCTTGTCCTACTGGAAGTCTCTCAACTTGGGACATTATCACCACAAAGTTCCTTGAAAAATTTTTCCCTTCTTCTAAATATACAAAGCTGATGTCAGATATTAGTTGCTTTACTCAAGGCAATGGGGAATCATTCTGTGAAGCTTGGGAAAGGTTTAAGGAGTTGCTTAGGAAGTGTCCACAACATGAGCTGCAAGACTATGATCAGGCGAGAATATTCTACAATGGGATGCTTCCGTCGTCTAGGATGATGATTAACGCTGCAGCAGGTGGTAAACTGAAAACCAAAACTCCAGAAGAAGCATTGGAGTTGTTTGAGGCTATGGGGTCCCTTGAGAATGAGACTGTTACTCCACAACCAAAGAGGGGAATTCTTCATCTAGACTCTTACAATACAATTTTGGCCCACAATGAGAACCTTTTCCAACAAAACAAGGTGATCCAACAGCAGTTAGCTGCTATCACTAAACAGCTTGCCTCTTCTCAGGTCTCATCCATCACTTCTCAGCCTCCTTTGCTATGTGATTTTTGCAAAGGGGAACACGCGAATGGAGATTGTGAAGCTGGTAGTACTGGAGAAACAGCTGAGGTTAGTTACATGAGTAATCCTTCTAGGAATCAGTTTAATCCATATAGCAACACGTACAATCCTGGCTGGAAATCTCACCCAAACTTTTCTTATAAACCCCAAGCAGCACCTCAGCAATCCCACCAAACCACCACCACCATTACTGATCTGGAAAAAGCTTTGACACAGTTAACCCTTACCAGCACTGAATACATACAAAGATCAGAAGCTTTCCAGAATGAAACAAAGGCTTCAATACGGAACTTGGAGAATCAGATTGGTCAGTTAGCAAAGCAAATAGAAGAGAAGAGCCAAGGGTCCTTCTCTAGTGATACTGTGGTCAATCCAAAAGAGCATTGTAAGACTATATCTACAAGAAGTGGTATAGTGATTCAGCCAGTTGAGAAATCTGTTCCGGTGAAGGAAAAATCTGAAAAAGGGGTGGAAGAACATGAAAATGCTTTAGAAAAAGAGGAGAAAGAGGCTGAAAATGATGATGTGCAGCAGGTTCCAAAGGAGATAGCTACAAAGAAGTCTCCCACTCCTTCTTATGCAAAACCTCCTTACCCCCAAAGGTTAAAGCAGCAGATTCAGAAGCAACAGTATGCTAGATTCTTGGATATTTTTAAGAAACTGCAAATTAACATTCCTTTTGCAGAAGCTCTTGAAAATATGCCTAATTATGCAAAGTTCATGAAAGATTTGCTTTCCAAGAAGCATAAGTTGCAAGAGGCCGAAACAGTGGCATTGACTCAGCAGTGTAGTACCATTATTCAAACAAAGTTGCCACCAAAGCTCAAAGATCCAGGCAGCTTTAGCATTCCTTGTGCAATAGGAAACGTCAATATGGGCAGAGCACTTTGTGATCTGGGAGCTAGTATAAATTTAATGCCCTTATCTGTTTCGAAAGCTCTCGGCATTAAAGAGATGAAGCCTACTATGATGACGTTACAGTTGGCCGATAGGTCCATTAAGAAGCCAGAAGGTGTCATTGAGGATGTGCTTGTGAAAGTAGACAAATTCATCTTCCCGGTGGATTTTGTGGTTCTTAACATGGAGGAAGATGCTGAACTTCCTTTGCTTTTGGGAAGACCCTTCTTGGCTACTGCTAGAGCGGTAATTGATGTGGCTGCAGGAAAAATGGAGTTCCAAATGAATAATGAGAAAGTCACTTACAATGTGTTTCAATCCATGAAATACCCAGCTGATAATAGTGACTGCTTCAGAATTGATGTAGTTGATGAGGCCACTCATGAAGCTCTTTTTCAAGAAGGTTCAAATGAGTCTATGGAGAATGATCTTGCGCAATTGTTAGAAGTGGAAGAAGAGGTTTCTGCAGATGAGAATTCTGACGTACAGGTTGAGGAGCTGAAGAAGAAGGATTATGATGCGCCACCTGTCCTTCCTAAGGTGGAACTAAAGGAGCTCCCTTCTAATTTAAAGTATGCTTTTCTAGGGACGGGTGACACTTATCCCATTATTATTAGTGCTAAGTTGACACATACCGAAGAAGAGAAGTTGCTGAAAGTTTTGACTACCCACAAGACTGCAATAGGGTGGTCTATATCTGATTTAAAGGGGATTAGTCCTTCATTTTGCACTCATAAAATTCTTATGGAGGACGAAGTGAAACCAGTAAGGCAGCCCCAGAGGAGACTTAACCCGACTATGAAGGAAGTGGTGAGAAAGGAGGTGGTGAAACTGTTAGATGCAGGTATGATTTATCCTATCTCTGATTCAAAGTGGGTTAGTCCAGTACAGGTAGTACCGAAAAAGGGTGGAATCACTGTAGTGCAGAATGAGAATAATGAATTGATACCCACTAGAACTGTTACGGGCTGGAGAATGTGTGTGGATTATAGGAGGTTGAATGATGCCACTCGCAAGGACCACTTTCCCTTGCCATTCATGGATCAGATGCTTGAGAGGCTTGCAGGTCACTCTTATTACTGTTTCTTAGATGGCTATTCTGGTTACAATCAAATAGCAGTTGCTCCAGAGGATCAAGAGAAGACAGCTTTCACTTGTCCCTTTGGGATTTTTGCGTATAGACGGATGCCCTTTGGTCTTTGCAATGCCCCAGCTACTTTTCAAAGGTGCATGTTGTCTATCTTTTCTGACATGACTGAGAGATTTATTGAGGTATTTATGGATGATTTCTCTGTTTTTGGCACTTCGTTTGATACTTGCTTGGCTAACTTGTCTTGTGTGCTCCAAAGATGCCAAGAGAGTAACTTGGTGCTTAATTGGGAAAAGTGTCACTTTATGGTGAAAGATGGGATAGTCTTGGGTCATAGAATATCTGATAAGGGGATAGAAGTGGATAGAGCCAAGATTATGATCATCAAAGACTTACCTCCTCCCACCAATGTTCGTAGCGTTCGCAGTTTTCTTGGTCATGCAGGTTTTTATCGGAGGTTTATCAAGGATTTTGCCAAGATAGCCAAACCACTTAGTCAGTTGTTGGTCAAAGATGAAGATTTTAACTTTAACAATGATTGTCTAGTGGCATTTAACTTGTTGAAAGAGAGATTGACCACTGCACCTATTCTGACGGCACCTGATTGGGAGTTACCGTTTGAGCTTATGTGTGATGCCAGTGACTATGCTATAGGGGCAGTGTTGGGGCAAAGGAAGAATAAGTTGTTGCATGTTATTTACTATGCAAGTAAAGTTCTGAATGAGGCACAACTGAACTATGCAACAACTGAGAAGGAGATGCTTGCAATTATTTATGCATTAGATAAGTTTAGACAGTATTTGATTGGTTCCAAGGTGATTATTTTTACGGATCATGCTGCTCTAAAATACCTCTTGACTAAGCAAGACGCTAAGCCCAGGCTTCTACGTTGGATGCTGCTACTCCAAGAGTTTGATATTAAAATCAGAGACAAGAAAGGGGTGGAGAATGTGGTAGCTGATCACTTATCTAGGGTACAGGCTAAGGAGTTGCAGGATGATTCAGAGATAGAGATTCGGGATGAATTCCCAGATGAGTATGTCTTGGCAATCAACAATGTACCTTGGTTCGCTGATATTGCTAATTATAAGGCAATTGGGATGATACCAGAGGGACTAACATGGCAGCAGAGGAAGAAGTTCATGCATGATGCTCGGCGGTATATATGGGATGAGCCTTTCTTGTTTTTCAGGTGTGCAGATGGAGTGCTCCGGCGCTGTATCCCAGAGGAGGAAACTCATAAGGTCCTTTGGCATTGTCATAGTTCAGATTATGGTGGACATTTTGCAGGAGAACGCACGGCTGCTAAGGTATTACAAAGTGGTTTTTATTGGCCTACACTGTACAGAGATGCTAGGAAGTTTGTGGAGCGTTGTGATCGTTGCCAAAGAACTGGGAATATCTCTAGGAGACATGAGATGCCCCTTAACAACATTCTTATTCTTGAGATATTTGATGTGTGGGGGATTGATTTCATGGGGCCATTCCCAAGTTCTTTTAACAACAAGTACATTCTTGTAGCTGTGGACTATGTCTCAAAGTGGGTAGAGGCAATTGCTCTTCCCACTAATGAAGCTAAGGTGGTGGTATCTTTTCTTAAAAAGAACATATTCAACAGGTTTGGGGTACCTAGGGCCATTATCAGTGACGGAGGAACTCACTTTTGTAACCGACAGTTTCAATCAGTACTTAGCAAATATGGTGTCACTCATCGTGTCACTACTCCATATCACCCACAAACTAGTGGGCAAGTGGAGATATCTAACAGGGAATTGAAGCAAATTCTGGAGAAGACTGTTGGGAAGTCAAGGAAGGATTGGTCTAAGAAGCTTGATGATGCTTTGTGGGCGTACCGAACGGCATTCAAAACTCCTATTGGCATGTCACCGTTTCAGCTGCTATATGGTAAGTCTTGCCACCTTCCAGTGGAGCTTGAGCATAAGGCGTTTTGGGCAACTAAGCTGCTAAATTTTGATGCTAAATCTGCTGATGAAAAGAGGTTACTTCAGTTGAACGAGCTTGATGAATTCAGAATTTTTGCATATGAGAGTGCTAGCCTCTATAAGGAAAGGACCAAGAGATGGCATGACAGGAGGATTATTCCTAAAGAGTTTCATATTGGACAGCAGGTACTACTTTATAATTCTCGTTTGAAACTTTTTCCAGGGAAATTGAAGTCTAGATGGTCAGGACCTTTTGTAGTCAAAGAAGTCACACCTTTTGGTGCAATCGCCATTGCACCAATAGGTTCAGATGAAGCTTTTAAGGTGAATGGGCAGAGATTAAAGCCTTACCATGGTGGAGAAATTGACAGAGGAAGAACCTCTGTGGCATTGGAAGTTAAGAATTAAGGTGACATCCGTCAGGCTCGGGACGGTAAACAAGCGCTGATTGGGAGGCAACCCAATAAGTTTTCCTTATAGTTATTTTTATTTTTTTCTTCTTGTTTTTCTTTCTCTTTCAGTTTTCTAGGTTTAAAGATGATCACTCCTCTTGTGGCTGCCAAGTTTTGCTTGGGCGCTCTTTCCTCTCTTAAAAATCTGAAACATCATGGATGGTACTAGATGAAGCACTCCACATCAGAGTTAAAGACCTAAAACCAGGGGAGTATTAGTTCCTTTCCCTATTTATATTTTGCAACATTGAGGACAATGTTTGATTTAAGTGTGGGGGAGGGATATAATTTCTTTGGTTATGCTTGTCCTTATGCAATTGAAAAGAATTTATTTCATATTTTTGCATTGTTTAGGATTGACCTTAATTTTGAGCTTTCCCCATCTTAGAGAATATTATCAAGTCATCAAGTCAAAAATTTTAAATAAAAAAAAAGTTCTAATTAAGCCTCTAAAGTCTTGAATTTTTTTTCCAATCTTGAGATTGACTATGAGAATAGAGATTAGTTTGTAATATGATCAACCGATTATTAGTTTATGAATATTTTGCTACATGATTTCTTTAGAAAAGTAGATGATGACCTTTGCTGGCTAAGTAAAACTGATGTTTGAGGAAATGACTCAGGTGGGAAAAAAAAGAAAGAGGAAATTCACACACACGTGCACACAACTCCAATGACTTCTCTAGACCTTACTTAGTAACCGGGGGCACTTCATCACCAATGTCGGCACTCGCGTCAAACGGTAAAGTTAAAGAGGGTTATGAGTTAGGCTAAAAGCCTCTTGAGGTGCCTGTTGGAGTAACTGAGTAACCGGTGCTGCATCACCCATGTGCAGGGTCGCGTAAAAAGGGGACCTACAACGGCTCAAGGAAAAAAAAAACAAAAGAAAACAAAAAAAAAAAAGAAGAAAAAAATTGAGTTATTTCCTACCTAAGGATCCTTATTAAATTAAATTAAAAGCTTGGTAGTGGGGGAATTTGAATTTTTCTGGAGAAATTGAGTAGCGTAATATTCTTTTACTAATCTTATTGTTGATCTTGTTGCTTGCCGATCTTTTGATCATGGGATGTTAAAAGATTGTTACAATTGTTTAAGGCTATTGGCTTAGTGACCCATTCTTATAAGACATTAACTTAAATAAAACTTGATAACATGATCTAAGTGTGGTGGTTACGGCTCTTTGTTTAGGGATTTCATGAACAATGTTGTTCTCATTTAAGATGATGAATTTTATTTCTTTTGCTTGAGGACAAGCAAATTTTTAAGTGTGGGGGAGTTTGATAAATAGATATTTTATAATTAAATAAGTATAGATTCTGGAATATATTGGATTGAATTTATTAGTATCTTATGCTTATTTAATTATCTTTTAAATACTTATTTATCTTTTAATTAAATATAGGATAACAGAATATTATAACAGAAAATCTATTGATATCCTATTTATTTATGCAGGAGATATTATGTGATCAAAGAAAAGAAAGAAAAGTAGAAAATATTATCATATTATATCATTAAATTGATATAAGATAATCAAAATGTATGAAGATCACATACGCTGGCAGACAATTAAAGGAAATACATACGGAGCTGACATTGAAATTGCTGGTGGAAATTAAAGGAATGAATAAATAAATAAAACGAAAAATAGGATCAGCAATCCCATGGGTCCAGCATCAATATATATCAAGATAGCAATTGGATTTGGAAAGAGGATATAAACTAAAATCCAAGATTTCACGTGGCCCGAGAAAGGTGAAAAAGTCCTAAGAGATATATTGATTAAAAAGACACACGCAGAGTGGAGACGCAGAGCACAGACGCAAGGAAAGAAATCAAGAACGACGCAGCAGAAGCAAGACTCACACGGAAGAAGGAAAAAACGCATATCGCAAGGAGTTTGATTTCATCTCTTTTCTTTTGTTAACCTAGTCATGCTTGGCTAGTTTTCTTTTGTAGTTAGGGCGGGGATGAACCCTATGCGAATCTAAAATATTTATTTGGATTCTTTATTGATTCTTTATTTTTTTGATTGAATGAATTATCTTTGTTTAAAGCTTTCTTAAAGACTGATCACCTTTTAGATTGTTCATAGGTTAGTGTATGACAATAGAGATGTTGGTACATTTAACCAGAACCGTTAATTCATCATAGAGTTGTATGACCTAGACATAGGCTTACAAGTTTATGCGATCTCATAAATTCTGGATTAGAATATGATCTTTCCAAACAATACTAAGACATTAGGTTGTTTTCAAAGATAACGGACTAAGGTAGCATCAAGACATTGGGACTTAGTCTAATTTTAGAGAATTGATCGTCAATCATGAGAATAATAATTAATTAGGGATTCAATTTAAACATTTGGAGGAACATAGGGGGATTCTCATCCCTAACTGCGTTTTTCTTGATTTTTGAATACTCATTTTTTTTACTCTCTCAACTGTTCTTGAATTCTTGATTTTAGATTCTTTTTCTTTATTTAATTCTTTAAATTCTGTTAACCTCATATTACTTGATTCATCCAACTAAAGCAAAAAAAAAAAAAAAGCAAAATTAGTGATTGGAGTACTATTCCTCGTGGGACGATCTTTTTCTCACTACTTTATTACTTATAACGACCGGTGTACTTGCCGAAGTCGCTATCATTCATCCAGCAATCTAGAAGTATTTTTCCTCGTGTTTCAGTATCCTAAAATATTTTGTGGTTCATCTAATATCCTGAAGTATTTTTTGTGTGTATAAGATATTCTAAAGTATTTTTTTAGCAGCAATTAGCCCATAATGTATTTTTTTTTCAGGAGTAATAATTTTAACATTATCATTAAGCTTAAAAAAAAAAAATTCTATTGGGTGAAGGTACTTATCTTCTATGTTTTCAGTACTGAAAATAATTAAATATTAAGGTTGAAAACATGGAAGATAAGTTTAATAGATATTTAAAACGAATATCTGAAAAATTGCAAAATTGATTATCAAATACGTTAAAGATATAATACTAAAAATATGGAACATGAGTACTAAAAACATTAAAAAGAGTGGTAAAAGAAATTAACTCAGAAAATACTTCAGGGACAGAATGCACAAAAAAATAATTATGATATTTGACGCACTTTAAAAAAATATTTTAGATTATTAGATAAAAAATATTTCAAATTGTTGAATAAACATTAACCCTTAATTATTATTATTATTTGGTTTTAACAGACAATTTAAAAACTCCCTTCCCCTAGAGACTCACACACCCTACTTGACAATATGGGGTATAAAACCCTGCATGACTTCATCTCTGAGATAAGACATGGGGTACCAATTGAGCTAGAAGCTGTTAGCCCTGAGTTCAAATTATCAATAATATCAAATAACACATTTTTTTTTATCAAAACAATATTTTTTAATAATTGATAGTACTGCCTTTGATCCTTGTTACAAGCACCATACTATCATCATATCATGTTTCATATATAACATAACATATTCCTTTTTCTTAAATATCATTTTTTTCACTTAGTATCCCTAATTGATTATAAAACTTCCTAACTAATCAACCAAATTCCTCTAGATAATGACTTTTATTGAAGGCGATTTTGATATTTTATAATAAATAATTAATTTTAACTAACTTTATTACTTTATGTAAAACTATTATTAGGTGGTTATATAAGAATCAACACTTCATGTAACACTATTATTGGCAACTTATAATAGTAATTGAATTCAATATTTCTTTTCCGAGCAAAAAAAAAAAAATCAATATTTCTTTAACAACTCTCGATAATCAAAACCATGTAAGCTTTTTTTATAAATAAGAAAATACTTGATAAACAACATTAATTTATAACTTAAGATTGTTTTAAAGAAAGTAAATTAGCTTTTAAATAAGGAAAAAAAAACTACATAAAGTGAAAGTATAATACCCCAATTATTAATTAGTAATATTATATTATATATTATATACTATATTATATATAAAGAGGAGTAGTGCATGTGTCACGGGAGGCAACCAAAAAGAAAAGAATGATATTATATTGGAGACGTGTAATTTTATACCTTAGGGAAACAATAGAAATTAAATTATACCCAGTAAATCGTGAACTAGGTTTCTTGGGTAAGGGCATATTATAAACAAGTGAATTTTTATCTCAGAGTGGGATATCTTCAAAGTCATTTCCGAAACCAGCGGAATGATTATGAGATAGGACGAAACCGATATTTTGTGAATTAGGACAGATAGTGGAACCTGTAGGAAATAAATCATAACTCAAAATCCTTGAACTAAGTAGTAAACAACTGCACATATTATGAATCAGTGAATTTTTGTCTCGAAGATGGTGTCACCCGAAGTAATTTCTGTTACCGGCAGTGTCCGACTTAAAATCTTTGACAGATTACGAAATACCCTGAATGAGGTCAAAAATTCAGTTGACCCAGATATTTTTAAAGAGGAAGAATAGAGCTTCAGGGCTATGCTTCTGGATTTTTGAGAAATTGCAAAAGATCACGCGATCAGAACACCGAACAGGGAATTTTATCAGTATTTTATTAAAATATTATAAAACTTTTTCTTAAAGTTCACAAGGAGCCAGAGGAGAGTCACGGGCTTTGTTTTTAGTTTTTTTTTAGAAATTACGAAAAATGACCCAAAAACAAGAAATTACACTTAAGGACCCATTTTCCAACACTATAAATAGAGGCCTCACTTCTTCATTTTCTTCACACCAAACTCAGATCACAACGGTCGAGTTTAATAGAAGAGAGAGAATTCTTAGAGTTTAGAGGGAGAATTTAGAGTAAAGTTCTCGGAGCTGGAGAGAAGGAGTAAGAACTTCAAGGGTAAGTTCTTTGGTCTCTAGTCTTAAGATTTGGTAGTTTCTTTTGGTAATTATAGTAGAAATGCCAGATAGAGTTTTTTCTGAGTATGCTCTGTGGCTGCAGCTTAGTCTGATCTGTCACATCAGAAAAGAATTATTCTTGGGCAGTAATGTTATTTACCAATACAGTAAATACTATTTACCAAACAGTAAAAATTATTTACCGTCACGGTAAAAATATTTTTACTGGTACTATTCACATGAATAGTGAATACTATTCACATGAACAGTAAATCTTCAACGTAGAATTCCACAAGTATTGCAAAGTTGATGGCCACTGATAAATGTGATATTGTTCCTATAGGGTATCTGTGAACTTGTATCGCTGTTTTCCGTTAGAAGTACCGTTTTAGTCAAACGTACCAAAACATCAACAACGAAGGTACGGACGCGTACTGTAACCTTAACTCTGATGCTTATTGTAAATTTTTATGTGATGGATAGTCTGAGATTCTGTTTTTATAAAATTGTGCATTCACATTAAGCCATATACGGGTTATAGTCATGATAATGCCGTTGAGTTTTCCTAGCGCTGAGGACACGGATGTACACCGTGGCACTGGGTAGTGCAGACTGGATTAAAATATGAGGTGGTTGTGCTGTTAAAATGTGATTATGCTGAAACTATCATGAATATCTATTATATATAAAATTGTTACATAAGCATGAGGTTAACTGTTACCTGAGGTTCAATGGGAATTGAACCTCAGCTCTTACCATAGCCTCAGGTTCTGGCGGAGACAGGGTTACTGACAAGGGTAAGCAGGCTGCTTAAGGACTCGGACGGAGGATTGTTTATCTATTGCTGTTTTCTTATGTATTTTGAGTACTTGAATATTTGGATGACTGTATTAGTATCAACACACCAATGTTGGTTAAATATCAGATACACGTTTTGTTTAAAATGAAAACTCTTTTCCGATGCCACTCTGTTTAAATTATTCAAAACTCTGATAATCTCTTTTGAAAATCGCATAATAAAAGACGGGACGTTACATTTTGGTATCAGAGCTTGCATCCTGGCACGAAGTTAACTAGGTTACTTTAAACAGTCTTGTAAGGTTGTTTAAGTAGCAGAGTTAAGTTCTAGCCTTCAAAAGTATTTTATCTGGCATGAACCCGACTTAGTTACAACAAACCATTGGTGCCGAAGGTAGGGCCGAGTCTATGTGGATCAGCCAATCAGTCACCCTAGCACGGTGAGGCTCCCATGATAGACGCCTACCTGGCCAATCGGTTGATTAACTAAGTTAGGCTCTAAGCCATGGTTTTCTTAAAAAAAAAAAATATTTCAAAAAAAAAAAAGAAGTATAAGTACTGATATGACCCTGGTGTTGTTGTAGAAATGGACAAAGAGGAATTTCCGTATATCAATTACTTTGGGAAAAGAAGACGTATTGCACGTCGGTCGATAGTCCCCGAACCAGTAAGTAGGAGATTGAACCCTGAGCCGATAAATCCACTCTCTGTACCAATGCCTGAATCTGTGCCGGTACCAGAACCACTCTACCCCGCTCTTGCACTTGATAATGATCCAGAACCAGAATACCATCCTGGACCTGAGTATCCCGACCATCTATATGACTCAATACCCATTCTTGCAGAGCCCTACTCACCTGAACCCGGAAATCCTAGCAATTCACATCACTCCTCAATGGGTGATAACTTTGACTATCCTCAGATACAAGATCTCGACTATGACTCTGACGCCAACTCTGGCAACCTGGAGTACGTCTTAGATGAAAACTCCATCTTAACTCTAGCCTTACACTTGGAATTTCTCCATGCCGCTCTCACTACTAAGACCGAGAAAGACAAATACCTACAGTATCTGACCCGAGTCAGAGAATTTTACCAGGCAAACTCTCGCTACCATTTTCCGTATCCTTCTAGAGACTGGGTTAAATCCACCCTTCATCACTTTCCTCGCACCCGTTTCTGGAAAACTAAAATCAATGAAATTCTGAATGAGGGCCACATCGAGGATGTGTGCTCGTGCATTTTCCGCCTCCAGCATTTAGTTCACCTGGTCATGTAGAAAGACAAAGACAACCCTATAACAGTCCAATGAACCATGGAAGTAGTGGTAGCAATAGTTTTGTAACAGTAGGACTAAGTATAATAGTAGTTTGTGTAATCACCATTAATGAATAAAAGGGGTGTACTATATACGCTTTGGTGTGATTCATATGAAATTTGTGATCTTATGTTATGTGTGATCTTTTTGTTTTCTAGTGTTTATATCTATTAACCTTTGGAATTTAGAATATGGCAACTTTGGGAGGCGCCGGAACTCCTAGAGGCCGAGGCCGAGGTCGAGGCAGAGGCCGAGGCAGAGGTAGGGGTAGGCAACTGCGAGTAGTACCAAACCCTGAACTCGAACAACATGAACCTCCACCACCAGTACAAGATGAACTTCAAGAAATGAGGAGAATAATACAAGAACAGAGAGCTCTCATCGATGCGCTTCTCGCCAACAGGCAGGGAGGACAAGGGGATGAAGAACAACAGGCTGAAGGAGAGCAACAGCAACAACAACGAGAGGGAGGAGAAAATTACGATGAACAAGAAGACGAGCGCAGCAACGCATTTGAGAGACCAGAACGATCTCAGTCATCTCCTCGACAGGAGAGAGTACTGGTGGAACAACATCAACCTGTCAGAGAAGCTAAGGATACACAATACTGGGTGACACAATTCTGCAAACACAAGCCACCAGTATTCCGAGGAAAACTTGATTCAGCTGAGGATTGGCTATTACATCTTGAAAAGATCTTTGAGGTCTTAGAATGTCCGGATAACAGGAAGGCTCAATTGGCAATTTACAAGCTAGCAGGAGACGCCGATCGTTGGTGGCGAAACACCGCGGCAACCCTCCGAAGCCGAAACTGTCCCGTCACATGGGAAACGTTCCAAGAAAAGTTTAACGAGCAGTACTTTCCACCCTCAGTACAGATGATGAAGGAGACAGAGTTCCTGCACATCCGTCAGGGTCGGGAAGAATCTTTCGATGATTACTTCGCTCGTTTCACCAACTTATCTCGGTACTCATCACTTTTGAGGCGAGATAATGACGAGAGCAGCATTGCAAATGTACTTGTGTATGGACTAAAGTATGAGATAAGGGAAAGGTTGGTATCGCACAAATTTTTGGAACTAAATCAAGCTGTAGAAGCCTGCCGACTCATCGAACGAAACTTGAAGGAGCTTCGCAAGACCAGAGACTTCAGCAGTAGCGGCCCCAACCGTAGCGGTTTCAATCGCAACAACCCATCACAGAAGAGGAAGGCACCTTGGAATAATTCCCAACAAGGGAATAAGAGGCCATTTCAACCGAGACAGCAAAACTTTCCAAGAATGCAGACATCCCAAGCCTGTCCGCAATGCAGAAGGTTCCATCCGGGAGCTAACTGTGAGGGAAAGCCAGTGTGCTTCAGGTGTCAGAAACCGGGGCATATTAGCTTAAACTGTCCTCAAAAAGCTTTGGAGGCGAGACCGCAGAACGCAGGACGAGTTTTTGCTCTGACTAATGAGGAAGCCAAGAAATCTCCTGAGATGATCAAAGGTACTATTTCTCTTAATGGAAATCTACTACAGGCATTGTATGATTCGGGTGCTAGTCACTCGTTTATTTCTTTCGATTGTGCAAAACGACTAGGAATGCAAGCCTATAGACTACCATATGATTTGATAGTAGCTACCCCACTTGGCGCGAAATCTTTAGCGTCTGATGCATGTCTTAATTGCATTGCGAGTGTGAACGGACGAGAATCTAACATAGATCTTATTCGATTACCGCTTCATGGCATTGATGTCATTCTTGGTCTTGATTGGCTAACGGCAAACAACGCGGTCATTGATTGTGGTAATAAAGAGATACGATTCTCACCACCACACGACCAGAGCAAGATCAATGTGAGTCTGAATTTCCTATCTAGTGCAGAAGCAGAAAAATGCATGAAGCAAGGTTGCCAAGCGTATATGGTGTTCTTCTCAATCAAGATAGACGACGAACCATCACTCAAAGACATTCCCATTGTGAATGAATTCCCTGATGTGTTTCCCAAAGATCTCACCAAGTTACCCCCTGAGAGAGAGGTTGAATTCGCCATCGACTTGATGCCAGGCACTGGACCAATATCAAAAGCACCATATCGTATGGCACCAAACGAGATGCTGGAATTGAAGAAACAGCTTGAGGAGCTACTGGAGAAAGGATTTATTCGACCTAGTGTGTCGCCATGGGGAGCCCCAGTACTGTTTGTAAAGAAGAAAGATGGAAGTTTACGACTTTGTATCGATTACCGCGAGTTAAACAAGGTGACTATCAAAAACAAGTACCCACTTCCTCGCATTGACGATCTACTCGATCAACTATCTGGTTCCTGTGTATTCTCTAAAATTGACTTACGCTCAGGATACCACCAGCTGCGAGTGAAAACCAGTGATGTTCCAAAAACAGCCTTTAGAACCAGATACGGGCATTACGAATTCCTTGTGATGCCTTTCGGATTGACAAATGCGCCTGCCGTATTCATGGATTACATGAATAGAATCTTTCGTCTACACCTAGACAAGTTTGTAGTGGTGTTTATCGATGACATCCTAATCTATTCTAAAAGCAGGGAAGAACACGAAGAACATCTGCGACTCGTGTTGGGAATACTCCGAGACAAACAACTTTTTGCTAAATTGAGCAAGTGTGAATTCTGGCTATCAGAGGTAAAATTTCTGGGTCATGTCGTATCTCGCGATGGTGTAGCTGTTGATCCTAGTAAAGTGGAAGCGGTTCTGAACTGGAAGAGGCCGGAAACGGTGGCAGAGATACGTAGTTTCCTGGGATTAGCGGGATATTACCGCAGATTCATACAAAATTTCTCACGTATTGCCTTACCATTAACGAAGCTCACAAGGAAGAAACAACCATTCATATGGGACGATGATTGTGAGGCGAGTTTTCAAACTTTGAGGGAGAAGTTGACTACAGCTCCAGTATTAATAATTCCAGATCCAGACGAAACGTACGTTGTCTATAGTGATGCTAGTGGGCAAGGATTAGGGTGTGTTCTCATGCAGCAGGGCAGAGTTGTGGCATATGCTTCTCGCCAGTTGAAACCTCACGAGTTGAACTACCCTACTCACGACTTAGAACTTGCGGCTATTGTATTCGCCTTAAAGATATGGAGGCACTACCTCTATGGTGCAGTCGTAGAGTTATACTGCGACCACAAGAGCCTGAAATACCTGTTTGATCAAAAAGAGCTCAACATGAGACAACGTCGCTGGATGGACTTACTAAAAGATTACGATCTGGAGATCAAGTATCATCCCGGAAAAGTAAATGTCGTAGCAGATGCGCTTAGTAGAAAGACGGTGCACGCAGCATACATGATGATTCAAGAGCGGAGACTACTTGAAGATTTCAGAGACCTGAACCTGTCCAATCAGATTTGCATGAGACACTACGCGCCCGATGACGTGTATCTTGCAAGTCTCCTTGTTAGTCAAGGGGAATACGATCTGAGAGATACAGTTGAGGAAGCACAGCGACACGACGAATGGGCTATTGCAGCGCGAGAAAAGATCTCACAAGGTGAAACTCAAGACCTTGACCTATCACCTAGTGGTTTGGTCAGATACAAGAAGCGGATCTACATTCCGAAGGATGGTGAATTGCGACAGAAGATACTAGATGAGGCTCATAAGAGCAGATACACTCTACATCCAGGAATGGTGAAGATGTACCAGAACCTGAAATCCGAGTTTTGGTGGCCCAGGCTGAAGAAAGACGTAACCGAGTACGTGGGTAGATGCTTAACCTGTCAGAAAGTTAAAACTGAACACCAACGACCCCCTGGTCTTCTTCAAGGACTGGAAATTCCGGAGTGGAAATGGGAGAATATCACCATGGATTTAGTGGTAGGTTTACCCAAGATTAGACATCACGACACGATTTGGGTAATTGTTGACCGATTGACTAAGTCAGCACACTTTCTCCCCATTAGTATTAATTACTCACCAGAACAAATGGCGAGGATTTATATCAAAGAGATCGTAAGACTTCATGGTGTACCTAAGAGCATCGTTTCTGATCGGGACCCGCGATTTACATCCCGATTCTGGGAGGCTTTGCATGCAGAGATGGGAACTAAACTAAGGCCTAGTACGGCTTATCACCCGCAGACCGATGGTCAATCTGAAAGAACAATACAAACGCTAGAAGATATGCTTAGAGCGTGTGTATTGGATTTCAAAGGCCATTGGGATGAACATTTACCGCTGGTCGAATTCGCTTACAACAATAGTTACCATTCGAGCATACAGATGGCTCCGTTTGAGGCATTGTACGGGCGGAAGTGTCGATCACCTATATGCTGGACAGAATTGTCGGAGCGAGAATTCATCGGGACAGATTTAGTTGATAAGACCTCCAAGCAAATTGCATTAATCAAACAAAGACTCCTAACAGCACAAAGCAGACAAAAGAGTTACGCTGATAAGAGGAGAAGACCACTAGAATTCGAGGTTGGAGACCATGTGTTTCTCAAGGTATCCCCGGTAACCGGTGTTGGTAGAACGCTTAAACGGCGAAAGCTAAGTCCTCGTTACATTGGGCCATTCGAAATCTTGGCAAAACGTGGACCGGTCGCATATCAATTAGCTTTGCCCCCGAATCTGAGTAAACTCCACGACGTCTTCCATGTTTCTCAATTGAAGAAGTATCAACCTGACCACGATCATATTATCCAATATGAAGATGTCGAAGTGCGACATGATAACACTTTTGAGGTCGAGCCAGAGCAAATTGTTGATTACCAGGAGAAGCGGCTTCGACAAAGAAGTATTCCGTTCGTGAAAGTAGTATGGAGAGGCTTATCTCCTGCTGAGGCAACTTGGGAAACGGAAGAAGATATGAAAGAAAAATATCCGGAGTTTATGGCTCAAAGTTTAGTAGGTGTAGAGTAAATTTCGAGGACGAAATTTTATTTAACGGGGGGAGAAATATAATACCCCAATTATTAATTAGTAATATTATATTATATATTATATACTATATTATATATAAAGAGGAGTAGTGCATGTGTCACGGGAGGCAACCAAAAAGAAAAGAATGATATTATATTGGAGACGTGTAATTTTATACCTTAGGGAAACAATAGAAATTAAATTATACCCAGTAAATCGTGAACTAGGTTTCTTGGGTAAGGGCATATTATAAACAAGTGAATTTTTATCTCAGAGTGGGATATCTTCAAAGTCATTTCCGAAACCAGCGGAATGATTATGAGATAGGACGAAACCGATATTTTGTGAATTAGGACAGATAGTGGAACCTGTAGGAAATAAATCATAACTCAAAATCCTTGAACTAAGTAGTAAACAACTGCACATATTATGAATCAGTGAATTTTTGTCTCGAAGATGGTGTCACCCGAAGTAATTTCTGTTACCGGCAGTGTCCGACTTAAAATCTTTGACAGATTACGAAATACCCTGAATGAGGTCAAAAATTCAGTTGACCCAGATATTTTTAAAGAGGAAGAATAGAGCTTCAGGGCTATGCTTCTGGATTTTTGAGAAATTGCAAAAGATCACGCGATCAGAACACCGAACAGGGAATTTTATCAGTATTTTATTAAAATATTATAAAACTTTTTCTTAAAGTTCACAAGGAGCCAGAGGAGAGTCACGGGCTTTGTTTTTAGTTTTTTTTAGAAATTACGAAAAATGACCCAAAAACAAGAAATTACACTTAAGGACCCATTTTCCAACACTATAAATAGAGGCCTCACTTCTTCATTTTCTTCACACCAAACTCAGATCACAACGGTCGAGTTTAATAGAAGAGAGAGAATTCTTAGAGTTTAGAGGGAGAATTTAGAGTAAAGTTCTCGGAGCTGGAGAGAAGGAGTAAGAACTTCAAGGGTAAGTTCTTTGGTCTCTAGTCTTAAGATTTGGTAGTTTCTTTTGGTAATTATAGTAGAAATGCCAGATAGAGTTTTTTCTGAGTATGCTCTGTGGCTGCAGCTTAGTCTGATCTGTCACATCAGAAAAGAATTATTCTTGGGCAGTAATGTTATTTACCAATACAGTAAATACTATTTACCAAACAGTAAAAATTATTTACCGTCACGGTAAAAATATTTTTACTGGTACTATTCACATGAATAGTGAATACTATTCACATGAACAGTAAATCTTCAACGTAGAATTCCACAAGTATTGCAAAGTTGATGGCCACTGATAAATGTGATATTGTTCCTATAGGGTATCTGTGAACTTGTATCGCTGTTTTCCGTTAGAAGTACCGTTTTAGTCAAACGTACCAAAACATCAACAACGAAGGTACGGACGCGTACTGTAACCTTAACTCTGATGCTTATTGTAAATTTTTATGTGATGGATAGTCTGAGATTCTGTTTTTATAAAATTGTGCATTCACATTAAGCCATATACGGGTTATAGTCATGATAATGCCGTTGAGTTTTCCTAGCGCTGAGGACACGGATGTACACCGTGGCACTGGGTAGTGCAGACTGGATTAAAATATGAGGTGGTTGTGCTGTTAAAATGTGATTATGCTGAAACTATCATGAATATCTATTATATATAAAATTGTTACATAAGCATGAGGTTAACTGTTACCTGAGGTTCAATGGGAATTGAACCTCAGCTCTTACCATAGCCTCAGGTTCTGGCGGAGACAGGGTTACTGACAAGGGTAAGCAGGCTGCTTAAGGACTCGGACGGAGGATTGTTTATCTATTGCTGTTTTCTTATGTATTTTGAGTACTTGAATATTTGGATGACTGTATTAGTATCAACACACCAATGTTGGTTAAATATCAGATACACGTTTTGTTTAAAATGAAAACTCTTTTCCGATGCCACTCTGTTTAAATTATTCAAAACTCTGATAATCTCTTTTGAAAATCGCATAATAAAAGACGGGACGTTACAGAAAGCATATACAATTTTGGATTAGAGTGTTCTCAAGTGAAATCAAGTTTCGTTCTCGACAAGGAAATTAAAATCATAAATCAATATAGCAACCATAAAACTACATAAAAAACACATAACATTTAAAAACATATAATAGATCTTTTTCTTTAGAACAAAACAGAAAGTAAAATAAACATGCCAAGAAAAGAAGCCATTGGTCAGCCGCTATGCCCCCACCACAGTGCCGACTGTCTCAACTTCAACCAACATTTGGAATATTATTATTGTGAGGGTGAGATTCTCTTCTATACATATTTTCTTTTGTAGGACCAACACTTATAAATAAACATCATCATCTGGATAGTAATGATAACTCGTTAATTACTTAATTAATTAATTAACTAACCAACTTATTAATTATCAATATGTATTACATAATACAATCAACCATGATCAACATCGGATCTGACACACTATAATATTATAAAGTGGAGGAAGGTATATATGATTAAAATATAGAAAAGTAAAGGAATTATAATTATTGTTATTATATACCAAAGAAGTATCTGAAATTATGTATATATGTTAGTTAGAGTTGAATTAGGAGCCTTCAAAATCAAACCTCACATGTGTTTGCTTATATTGGAGATATGTAAATGGTCAAACTAATATATATATATGCGTATATACCACAATATGTAGAAGTTGAAATGGTCCTGACCCTAATTCCGAAGTGTACATCATGAGTGACTAATTAAAAATGGAGATTTTGGTGAATTAAAAAAAAATTGTTGTTGAATATATATATCTTTTTAAGTAAGGTATTTGGTACGAAAAAATCATATCGTTACAGTTTTTTCTTACTTGTTAAAAATCAGTTGTAATGGTAAAATATTATTCATTCAGGTTAAATTGTTTCTTTTTAGGGAAAAGTATTTCTCCAGCCACTCGAGATAAGTTATCTCCAGTGACCCCCAGAACTACATCGTTTTGGATTAATGAAGGATATGTTTGTAATTTTAGTTGAATTAATAAACGGTGCAAAATTACAGAAACACCCTTCATTAATCCAAAACGATGTAGTTTTAGGGTCACTGGAGATAACTTATTTCCAGTGACTGGAAAAATCCTTTACCCTTATTTTTAATCTCACTACTAGAACAAATCGGAAAAGTATAGTAAAGTGAATTGTTTCAATGGCAATGAGGTGTATATTGAAGTGAATTGCTCTTCTGCATAATTCACTTTTATAACTTGGCTCATCATCTTATTTAGTGCTGATGTACTTCTTTCGGTTTTAAATGTAGAATGAAGATAACTAGTTTACATATATTTTAAAAATTAATCAAGTCAGTTATTTGTAAATATTATATCTTGATAAGTGTATATTTTATGATTAAATAGGTATATATTTTATGAGAATTAATTAGAATTATTGATATCATATACCTATTTAATTATTTTTTATTGACTTTTCTATCATTGAATCAAATTTAGGATCAAAGAATAAATCAATATAAAAATCTACTCATATCCTATTTTTATTGTGTAGGTGTAATATCCTAAAAATTAATATTCCTCATAAATACAATATTTGGACAAATGACACCTATTTAAAATAGGTGAATATGTGGTCTCAAATTTTGAGGTACATTTAATCTATTTTCTAGGAAATCCTTATTTAGGATTAAGGTGACCAATAATTAAATTATCTTAGGAATCATAAAATACCATAAAAATGCAAATAATTACCAACTTAAGTTAGGGCTCTTGTATGATCAAAAAGGACAAGAAAGTATTATGGAAAGTACTTAAACAAATAGGAGAAATTAATAAGAATTGATAAACAACTAAGTTCTCACTAAACGAAATAATTTTGTAACTTCTCATAATTAATCAAGGGATTGATTAAAGAAGGCTTAAAACTCAAAATGCATAATTTATTAAGAAACTAAATTTTCTAAAACCCTAGAACTAATACCTAGTTCATATTTAATTCATAAAAGGACCAAAGCACTTGAACAATTAAAAGAAGAATTACCAACATTTAAAGGGCAATTAATTAACACTAATGGAAGGTTTAGCTAATTATTTACAAGTAGCACCAATGATCCCCAACTAGAGATGGATTAAGCTAATTAATTACAATTAAACAATTATAATCATTAAATAGAAGTGTATTAAATTAACTAAAAGGGGTGAGAACCAATAAGGGATTAGGTTTAGCATCAAAAGAATTGTTAACAATCATAAACCACATCATAAACCAACAAGGCAACAAGCAAGAGATAATTAGGCTTAGAATTAAGGTGTTAATCAAATGCTAATCAAGAGTTGAAAAGTCAACAATTTCAACTATGATCTAAAGGCTAAGAATTCATCTTATAAAGCTTATCCAAAGGCCCTAATTCATTCTAATAAAGCATAATCCATGAGATAAGGCATCAACCAATGGAAAATTACCACATGAGTATAGGAAAATTATAAAACAAAATTCAAAAAAATAAAATATAGGGGGAGGGACGTTTTTTTTTTTTTTGGAAGAGAAGAAGAAGGAGTAATTAACATACACATGTGCAATGAGTCATGAGTCTAGGAATGAATGAATCACCACCCTAAATGATGAATCACAACCCTAGTGAAGACTTTGGAGGATGATGGAAGAGGATAAGGGGATAAGATGAGGTAAGGAGTGATGCAAGGAATGATGTAAGGGAATTATAGGTGGACCAATGAGAAAAAAAGATAATTAGAATAACTAAATTGGTTCATAAAAATAATTCTAGATAAAAGCTAATAAGACCTCTACAAATTAAATCATATCTTGAAATCCATGAACTAAGTATGGAAACTAAGTTGAGATTCATAACAAGCATAAATCAAGCATGAAAACAAGTATAACCAAAGTCATTTTCATAATTGTTTAGGAAATGGAATCAATGGGAAAGATAGGTAAAATTGGTCTCAAAATGAAGCTAAAAATCTTTAGAACTCAAATCAAATGGGCAACTGAATATACAACTTCATTAGATTACCTAAACACATTCTTTTCAATGGATTCTAATTGGTATAAAGCAAGCCAAACTCTTAGGATAATAGTCATTGATTGTGGAAGGGGATGATGTACTAGCTTGGTGACTCATGGTGATGACTCAAAAAGCAATGGAAGAGGCTAGAAGATAAGGAGGGGAGAGTATTTATCATAATTAAGCTTAGCTTTGAAAAGTCAAAAGTTTCACCCACAAGAATTATTTATTAAATAATCAAAGGTAACTTGCTAAATGAAAACGCATGAAATGGCTATTAGAAAAAGATGATATTTTGTTAATAAAAAATATACGTTAAATAGCCTCATTTTGTTCAGATGGGAATAATGAGAATCAAAGATGATGAAATAAAACTCATTGAAGTTGAAATTGCTGACCACGTCTCTTGCATGTGAGAAGTTTGGATAAAACTTATTATGTAAATAATCAATGGCACATGTAATTAATAAAAGAGAACATTGAATGCTAATGAAGGAAGAAGGATGTCGGCTAGCTCATATGAAGAAGGAGGACGTTTGTTTTATTTGAATTAAAATAGTATAATTAATCAAAGCACATGGATAATTGAAGGGGGCAATTGGGAAGAAGATAAGATAAGGTTTTAATGAATGGAAGAGGATAATATGATTTAATATTGTAATAATATAGGATAATGTTTGAGATAAGGAATTAAATGAAACACAAACTTCATTTGGAATCCACCAATGAGAACTTGCAAGAGAATTACACAAATGCCCAAACCTTTCCCTATAAATAGCAAGCACCTAGCTTCAAATTCTTCACACCAAACTCAAATGAGTTTAGAGAGAAAGAGAGTAGAGAGAAGGAAGCAAGAAGGATGAGAAGCAAGAGTCTTCAAGAGGTAAGATTGCTTTTAGTTTATAGTCTTTAGTTCTTTATAAGTTCTTGAGTTTTGAGCTCATAGCTAGAAGTAGTTTTAATCTTTAAAATTCCAGAATAGTTTCAATTTCATGTTTTTATGGTTAAAAATAGTTTTATTTCGAAAAATTAGTGAAGAGAGTGGTTTAACAAAATTTCCGAAAGAAAAACACTGAAGTAACGAAGTTCTGGCGAAAATTCGTCGGTTAAGCGATTTCTGAACTAGTAACAGAAATGCTCTTATTTCATGTTGAAAATGATATTGAAAAATTCTGGGAAAATTCATGGTCAAAGTAGACATATAGGGCTTTCCAAATGTGTAAAGAACATGTTGAAATGAGCTCTGTACAGTGAGAAAGAAATTCTCAAAGTTTATGTTGCGAAAATGCTGGAAATTCTGGGCAGAGGATGAACACGTGAAATATGGGAGTTATCTTTGAAATCTGGGTAAAAAATATTATTTTTCCTTGAAACTAGACATCCTAAGGATTCTGAGGAATTTTACGGATCCTCGTTTCGATTTTTCTATAATTAGTTATGATTTTTCAAAATTAGGCGAAATTCTGCCCAGAATTAAGGACCAGCGTTTTTTCAATAATAAGGGGAAATAATTAATTAATAAATCCACCAAGGGTAAAATAGTCATTAATGGCTAGGACATCTATTGGGATATTGGCTGTGAATTAATAAATGCAATATTACCCTCATAGGAAATCTGTGATCACTTCGCAACCGACAACGTACCGTGAACACCGACAAAGGTACGGACGCGTATTGTAACACTAACTCTGATGCTTATTGTACACTTGTATGTGGTAGATATGCTCATAGACTGTGACTCTGCTTTCAAAATTATTTGAATATACATACAGCTATATACGGGTTACAGTTTTAGTAATGCCGTTTGAGTTTTCCTAGCGCGCTGAGGACACGATAGGCCATCATGGCACTGGTGATGAGTGCAAACAAGTTGTGATAAGTATATATATGGATATATGATGGTTGTGTTTTTATCTTTGAGAAATGGATATTAAATATGAATACTGTTGTTTTATCATGAATATCTGTCATACATAACTGTACATAAGCATGAGGTTAACCGTTATCTGGGGTTCAATGGGAATTGAACCCCAGCTCATAGTCTCAGATACTGGTGGAACCGGGACAAGAACAAGGATGAATAGCATACGAGAGGACACGGGTAGAGAAGTACCTAGGGGTCACTGTAATAGTAAATACTCAGAGATTTGTACCACTGTAATAGCAACCAGACTCAACAACAGGGAATGCATATCAGTTACTCGCTCTTTTAAGGAAAAAAAATTTATTCTGATGCTCTGATTGAGATATTGTTTTAAAAAGAAAATCTTTTCCGATGCCACTCTGATTAATTTCTTCAAAGCTCTGTTAATCCCATTTGAAAACCACATTTAAAAAGGCGGGATGTTACAGTAGGAAATATTAGCTGATTTGGAAAGAAGTAGAAAAAGCAATTAAGATAATATGCAATTAGCCAAACTCAATGGTCCAACGCAAGAAAAATAGAAACAAAATCAATTGTGTGATCTGATGGAGTAAATTACAAGATATAAGATATCTTTGTAATAAGAAAAAGAAAATCAGTGACCCAAGACCTAAATTATAAATAGGGAGACAGAGACAAGCAAAAGGAGGGGTAGATCTGAGAGACACAGAACAAGAAGGAACAAAGAAGCAGAGGAGCAGCGGCTAAGCGTTTCGGTTCTCTTCATTATCTCCACGGAAGGACGAGAGGACTATGGAGGCGACGGAAAATATTTCTTTCATCTCTTTCCTTTATTCTTTCAATCTGAGTTTCATCTTTTTGTTCTAGATTTTATTAGAGTCATGTGTGGCTAGTTGGTTTTGCAACCTAGAGGACCTATGAACTTGTGGGTGAATTGGATTTTGTTTTCATTATTTAGTTAAATTTGGTATTAATTTTAGTTACTTAATCTTGTTTAGTTTTATCTATTTAGTAATTGGCTATCATTGAATATGATTTTGAGCATTAGGATTTACCCTGACGAAGGGGATTTTAATTAGGCTCTGAGATTAAGTAATATGGGATTAGATTACGATTTAATTTACGGTTAGGATAGACATATATCTAATGATCCCATATAATTGTTGAAGAGTGTGTTTGATTTTTGTTGCCTCTTGAGTAACTATGTTAGACATAACAAGTTATACTCAAGAGAGGGTTGTAAGTGGACCGATAGACACTTATAGCTATTTATGCTCGAGATTAATAAAATTGATATTAAAGCTAATTAAATTAGTGAAAAAAGGTTTATGAAGCTAATAAGGGATTAGTGACTTTGAGTTGCTCATTTGATTATTGTGGTAGTTTTCTTATTTTTATTTTAGTTTTGATTTTCTTTTCCTTTATCTTAATTAAATTCAATTTGTTTTGCTCAATTTAAATGAAATTGTGAAATTAATGCTTAACTAAAGTTGTGATACTAAGTCATTGAGGGAACGATACTTTTCTTATTACTTTATTACTTGATACGGCCCATACACTTGCGGAGTTTATAGGCTATCAAGTTTTTGGCGCTGTTGCCGGGGACTTGTGCCACAACTATCTTAGTTGGAATTGATTAAGCATTAGTAGTTTAAGTTTGAGTTTGTAAATATTTTATTGTAAAAAAAGGAAAATATCAAAAAAAAAATTATTCAATTGACAACCAACTGGTCTTAATATTGAGAAGGAGATGAATTCTTTGTCTTCTATACAAGATGTATTGATTGCTATTTTAAATTCTTTGAATGAATCTAGGCAACATAAAAGAAGTATAAATGATGGTTGTATTCCATATGTTGATTCTTCTCAATATGTTTGCATGTCTTGTGTTTATTGTGGAGGGAGTCATTTATATGAGTATTGTCCATGTAGTACAACTAGTCATTTTGTGAGAGATGATTTCACTAGGAACCAAGCTTGTTTTGATAACTCATTTTGTCCTAGTGAAGGTTGTGAGCAACAAAATTTTACACATGTCTATTGTTCTCATGAAAATACCTCTCCTTTTTACTCTTATCCACATATTGAAGAACAAACCATTGAGTATAAGGAAAAATCTAATTTAGAAATATTAGTTGAGGAGTGTGCGGAAGCATAGAGAGATTTAGTAGAGATCAAAAGGAATTTATCACTAGGGTTGAGTCAAGTGTCCAAGATATTGGGGCAAGTCTCCAAAATATTGGGGTAAGTGTGAGTCAAATTCTTTCTACCCTTGAGACTATGGTGCAAGATAATTCCTTAAACCTGATGACCACTTCTTATGCTGATAATGATTATTGTGAGGAAGTTGAAGGTATGGGATTGCATGAGACTATGGATAATATAGAAAATGATTGTGGGTTTGAAATTGAGTTAGATGAGAATAGTGGATGTCTAGAAGAGGTTCCGGTTGTGGAGCCTAAGGATTGTGATGTTGGTGATCCAATTGATGTAGATATCCCAATTGTTGTTGTTCATGACCCTCCTCTTGAAGTGTTGACTCTTACTGATGAGAGTCAAGTTGATTTTATTGGATGCTCTAAATTCTTAGAAGTGCCTATATTTATTTTCAAGAATATGCATGTTGTGCCTTCTTTGAAATCAGTGATTGCTTGTAATCCAAGATTGTCTATGATTAAGGAAGTACAAGTAATTAACTTGAATGATCCTTTATCTCTTATATTTCCAGTATATGTATATTTGAATATCTAATTGCTGATTTAGAAGACGCGAAAAGATTTTCAAAGTTCCAAGTTTTTAATCTTCACCTAATTCACCGCCTCTTGGGTTCAGCTAGATCTTCAACCTTTCCTCATACCAGAGACCATCATGCCGTTTCTCACGTAAACAAGTCTTAGATCATATTATAGAAACAAAGGGAGAAAGATAGAGATGAGTAGCCATGAATCAACTTGGACATCCGTTGGTAGAGACTAACCTAGATTTCCAGCAGCAGATTTGTGGCTACAGACTGACCGTTGTATTTGTGGTCGAGACCAAGAGCTTTGAGGATGAGCTCAAAGATTAAGATGGGTGGTTCAAGAGCTTGGCATTGACCATGAATCTTTCCATCTCATGCCTATGTAGATCGACATGAGACCTTCCATCACCGCACGAGACCGCTAGCACATAGAGGATACCATCAAAAGACAGGAGGGAGTGAAGAAGGGAATGTGTAGGGAAAAGAAGGGAGCATGTGGGGAGTGAAGAAGGGAGAGTGTGGGGCGAGGGAAGCATGATTCTTGTGTGGAGAATAGCGTGGATCTAAGATTTATTTTACCCTTTTGGTGTCCCAATTTTAAACTGGGACACCAAAAGCAATGTTTTTGACTTCCTTTTAACAAAAAAGGATGCCAAAATTAGGTATTTCGGCGGCCCAATTTCAAAAAGGGACGCTGAAAATCAACTTTCGGCTTCCTTTTTGTTAAAGGGGCATCTAATATATCAAAATTTCTGCACATAATTATAAAAAACACCTTTATTTTTTTACTTTTTTTTCTCTTTTAAAAAAAGGGATGTCTCTTAGGGAAGTAAAATCCATTTTTAGTAGTAGTACTAGTTAAAATCATTAAAAAAAAAAATTGCAGCAAGAACCTATAATATTACCTCTGAACGCATTACCCTGCCTATCCAGACACTCTTTCCATCTGGCTATTTAGATGGGATCTGGATGGTCTAAATTTACTTATTCTTACTTTTTTTATTTTTTGAAAAAAAAATATTTTAAGGTAAAGAATCTAAAATAAAGATAATCTTTTAACTAATATTTTTCAAACAAATATTTTTTTTAAAAAAATCACTAAATAAAAAAATCTTAACCGTTTAGATCCCATCGAGGTCGTCCAGATGGGAGGAGTGCCCCTGCCAAAGAATAGGCAGGGAAATGTGTTCCTATTACCTCCATCTTTTTTTCTATTGATAGGGGATTTGACTGTAAAAATAGGCTAATAGATTTTGAGTGTGGTGATAGGGCAAAGGAAGAGTATAGTTGCAAATAAATGGGATCAAACAAGAGGAAGAATCACATTAAACACTCACTTAGAGAACAACTAACTTTGCCTAATTTTTTCAATCCAGCAAATAGAAAACAATTAAAGGAAGAGGTTACCATCATGAGGAGCCAAACTACACCAATGCAAGTGATTGCGTCGAGGGAGGGAGGAAGTAGGCATTGCGTTGTTGGAGTCAGGGCTTGGAGTTAGCACTTGGCAAAGGTAGAGTAATGACGACAATGATGGCGGCTAGATTTTTAGATTGTGCATGTTGATGAGATCAATGATGAGCTAATGATTTAGGATTTTTTTTGGAGTTTCTGATGAGATTAATGCAAGGTAGAATGCTCGAACAAAAGAGAGCCAGATCTTGAAGGACATGAATGAAGATGAAGATGAAGATTCAGAAATATGAAGAGAAGTAGATCTCAAAGGAGAGCACTCAAGGAGGATGGCTTAATAATTCCATATCTGCAAAGTCTAAAGGAAAAAATAAAAAATAAAAAGCTAGTGAAGGATGTTGGTAGACAATCTCCAATGTCGTTGGTGGAGGATGATAGATGTTGTCACCGCCATAGCCGTCACCAAAATATGAGAAGGATGCTAGTGAAGGATAGTGATGAGCAATTGATCAAATTTTAGCAAGGTTCTCTGCAATTTTTCAAAGTTCATGTGGGTTTATGAAATTAGTGATTCACACAAAATGCCATATGTTATCTCATAATCTGATGTGACATTTTCCATTAAAAGGATAATGGTCACTTACTTGTAGGGGCTTAATAGTTAAAAAATGAAAGGTTAGAGGGTTAAATTTAAACTTTGAAATGTTAAGGGGTTATATGCGACAAACCCAAAGTTCAGGGGATTTTGTATAATTTAGTCATATTTTAATTGCAATTTTTAATAATTAGTTAGTTTTTTTTAGAATAATTTGTTAGTAATTTTAACTATGGATTAGGCATTGAGATGTATATATAAATACAAACATATGTTTACAACAAGAACTCAAGAAGTATTAGTTAAATTTTGAAGATCCGTAAAATGTATGAGAAACGTAATAACTAACTTGATCTGTTAAAAGTCACACTCAATAATTTTATACATATATTATGTAACACCCCAAATTCTATACTTTAAATTGTGTCGGTTGACACTTAGTTTTAGAAAAAAAATCAACAGAGTTTGAGGTGCTACCACTCAGACTAATGCGGAACGGAGAGCATGCGCTTACATTTGGACAATGAGTAACTGATATAAAATGCCCAGGCATAAGCTGGTATATATTAAAAATTTCCTGAATGAATTATTCATGTGATACAATAATACAGAACTTTGTATAATTACAATTCTTACATGGTAACTATACCACCTTAAATCAAGCCTTATCTAGACTTGTGGCTCAGAACCCAATATAGTTAATGAAACCCATTTGGCCAGGCCAAGTAAAGTCTAGTGGAAGTCTCCCAGTCTTTCACGGCGACTTATTGACTGAACCACATAGACAACCCTTTCTTAGACATCAAATGATTTGAGATAACTTTATCGGATTCAGGCTAGAACAAGTCCCTGTTAAACTCCTTCTTGCATTCGCTTTGACCGGGACCTCTTCATGGCTTCGTCTACTGATGCGTCTTTTCGGATCCATCCTTTGGTGCCTCCACTGATCCAAGTTCCTTTCCTGAACCTTATACAAGTCTGAGGTCCAATACCCATCAGACCTCAGGTAACAGTTAACCTCTATACCAGATATGACAATATATGACAGATATTCATTACATATCAGCATCAACCATACATAGCATACAGCAAATGTAAGGTTGCAACAATACATAAACATACAACAGATGTAATACTCACAACACAACAATACATAGCACACAACACATGTAATGTTATCCATGTTTGCACTAACCAGTGCCACGACAGCTCCTCATGTCCTCAGCACTAGGAAAACAATCCTATGGTGTTATCAAGACTATAACCTATGTAAAGCTGAATGTATAAACAGTGACCTAAGACAGAGTCTTAGCCACGGTGCATGACCCAATGCCTAGTCTTATCCATCACCCTATGAATCACTCAATCATATATAATTAAACAAGATATAGACGATTATAGTTACTAGTACGCGAACGTACCTTTCACCGTGTAATGGCCAACATGTTTGACCTTTGAACCTGACTCCGGACTTCCTGGATATCCTATACATTATCATCAGATTATTATAATATCATATTATCTAAAATAATATCAAAAAGGATATTTTCACTTATTTTGACTATTCTACTGTAACATCCTAATTTTTCTAATAGTAATTAACTACTTTTAAGATGTGATTTATTAAGTATACTGAGGTTTAAAGGAGATCTAGAGGTATAAATTTAGCAGTTGTTGTCCATATTATAAATTAAATGATTTTTTAAATATATATATATTATATAATATTAATGTGGGGTCCACACTTTTATTTTTCTTCTGACGTACCGTTTGTTTGATTTTTCATACTATTATTATATTATTATTATATATTACATATTACATATTATATAATATAGCATGTGGGACCCACACCTTTTATATTTTCAACTCCATTTTCAAAGGTAGGCACCGTAACGAAATTCACAGGAGGTTTTGAATATTTGGTCAGGGAAAAATTACAAGAAAGTGCCCAGAGGTGAAAATTACACTTAAGGACCCATTTTTCACAATTATATATACACACCCACGCACACTTGTTTCAGCATCAAAGAAGAGTTAGGGGAGAGAAGGCAAGAGAGAGAAAGAGAGAGGAGGTGTGGAGAATGATGGTATAATTTGAGGTTAAATTTATTTGGTGTTAGTAAATTGGGAGTATTGAAGTTTGGTAAAAATAAGCGTGGAATTGAGGTAACCTTGATTATTCTTTTATATACTTGTCAAATGTATATATGTGTGTGTGTATATATATCAACTGTTTTGGGATTTGTTGTGCCTATGAAAGGCTCGATTTGAAATCTAATAATGTTGTTTTAATTAGATTGGATATTCTTGGATCCCTTGGTATCACTTTTTTTTTAACCGGGTTAAGTTTGAATCCTCCTTAATTGTGATTTTTTTTTTTCCAAGGAGGGAAGCCATGTTAAAGTTATGAGTAACGGTTATGTTTTATTGGAGGATGTGTTATGTGTTAGATGGCTCTAGTCAACGGTTATAAGAGGTGATCAGGGTAATAAGGATGATCTATGCATCTATATTTGTTTGGTAGATTGTATATGTGAGATCTCTTGTGAAATGTTGGGAAATAAATTCTGATGTTTTGGAACCCTTTTTGGGACAGAGTTTTGGTAACTGAGTCGAGAACTATTTTATGAACGGTTTTAAGTAAATGAATATATTTAAATTATTGTGAGTTTGAACTGTATGTTCTCGATTTTGGTTTGCATGTATATTTCTGAATAACCAATGGTTACGGGATCTTTAGATCTTATGGTTATTATATTTATTTATTTTTTCCAGGTGAATAATTTAGTAGGGAAACCAGGGAAGGCACATATGGAAAGCTCATGCTATGTTATTTTTATTTGCCATGACTATAGGACTTCCACATTTTAGAAACTCTAATATATTATTTTGGATTTATTTTGGCCTTGTATAAACGGATTTTTACCTTTGGCCATATTGTAAAAATGTATTTGAATGTTAAATATCCTACATCTGAAATATTCCAAATATTTTGGCCAAGTTTTTGGGTGTTGAATTTGAGGTGTTACATCTACCCTTGCTAGATTTGTTATTACAATTTTGCCCTTTCATTTTCTTAAAAACGCATTTGCTGAATTTTTTGGGTAGATTTTTCAGCAACTTTGAAAAATCATAATTAATTCTATAAAAATTGAAATGAGGTTCCGTAAAATTCCTCATGACCCTTGACATGTCTATTTTTGAGAAAAAATACTGAATTTTACTGGAAATATGTGAATCATTCTCAGTTTAACGTTTTTCAACCCTTGCCCAGAATTTTTCCAGCAAACATAGCCTAACTTCAGGAATTTTTATCTCCTTGCACAAAACTCAAAATGATACACTCTAGGTATATTTGGAAAGCCCTAGATGTCTATTTTAACCATGAAAAATTTCATAATTTTATAACTTCATATTCTACATAAAATCATAGCCTCAATGTGACTGACTCTAGAAAAACTTCTAACCGTAAATTTTACCAGAATTTCGCTACTTTTGATCTTCAACTCCCGAGAATTTTGCTCCCCCATATTTTCCATCAAATTTTCAAAATAAACTCATTTTTAACCATAAAATCATGAAAACAAAACTACTCTTGAAGATTTAAGATCAAAGAATAAATTAACTATGAATTTAAAAACTAAACTCAAGAACTTACTTGACCTTGCTTCTACTCCTTCAAGCTGCTCCTCACTCACTCTCTACTCTTTAGAAATCACCTCTTGGATCTGATTTAGTGTGAAGAATGAAGTGAGGATTGCTCTCTATTTATAGGAAAAATCCAAGAGCCTCAACCCTTGGATCATTTTTCTTCATCAATGGCTTATGTTGATTTGGTTTTCCATGAAGACACATTTTATGACTCAAAAGGTTCTCATTGATTATTTTAATTTACATAGGATTTAGCCCATTTTTCTTTAATTATCTTTTCCTATATTATCCTCTTCCATGCATTTAATAAGATTCCAATTTGCATGTGCTTGTTTAATTAATAATATCATAATTTAATATGATAAACTTCCTCTTCCATGTGCAAACTGAAATCCCCTTCCCTTTAGCCATTTCATGTGTCTTTTAATTAGCAAAATGACTAATAGCTCAATTACCCAATTGGCTAGTTGCCAAAATTGACTTTTCAACTCTAACTTGTCATCTTAAATGCTTGGTTCATAATCCCCCACACCTATTCAGCTGAAACATGACTTTTGGGGCAGATGTATTAAGGTAATTATCATCCTAAACAAAAGATTAATTGTCCCATTATTACATGTGTCAACATAGGATTTGTTGGTTAGCTAATCATGATCATTTTTGCTTTATTATTCAAGCTTAATTCTTCATTTTGGCCCTTATATAATTCAAAATAGTCAACCCTCTTTTATTTCAAAAATGATGACTTTAATTTGCCCATAATTAAATTGAAGAATGATGCCACTAATATCAATTAGTGCAAAGCTTATTTGCCTATTATTTGCTCATCGACACTTAATTTAATTAAGTGTTTTTATAACTTTTTCATGGCTCTTTTAATCTTAAAATAGTCATTATTCTATGTGACTCTAAGTCACATATGTTAACCAATTTAATATGGTAAATATTCCAAAATACCGGATTTTCAGTAAATTGAAAATTGGGTATTACATATTATATATACTCACTCCGATCCTATATGTTTTGAAGCTAGTTGAAACATTTGTTTTAGTCCCAAATATGCAACATCAATCTACTTTGTCCCATAAATCTATAATTTTTTCTTTTGGAAAATTTTCAATAAAATACCATTTGAATTTATGAAACCTCAAAAAGTCTATTAACACTTGTAAGTGACAGAAAGGTGACAAGGATTGAATTGAGATTTTAAAGTGTTGGTGATTTTACCATAAGATGTATAAATTTTTTAAATAAAAAAAAGGGGCACCCTCGCCAATGCACCACCGCCGGCCGTCCGCTTGACACCATTTGGTCGCCAAAGCTTCGGCTGCCAGTGGCTTGTTTTTGGGAAAGGGATTAATTCTTTTTGTTTAAAAAATGTGGAGCCAAGGTGGTAGACAAGAGATTAGAACCCACCCCACCTTGGTTCCTTCCAAAAGGATTGACCATTGGGACACCAAACTTCCTTTAATAAATATATGCATAAGAATATATTGTATAATAAATATAAATAATGGTACTAGACTAAATGAGTAGTGAAAATGACTAGAGACATAATGGTATAGACTATAGGCGCAAATGTATTAACTAAATGAGTCATGATATTAACTAAAGGCGTAAATGTATTGACTAAAGGTGTAGCAGTATTTATCAAATAAGTAATTGAAATGACTAAAAACATAATGATATTAACTAAATGCATAAATGTATTGACTAAAGGCGTAATGGTATTAACTAAATAAGTAATGAAAATGGCTAAAGGCGTAATGATATTGACTAAATGGATAATAAAAATGATTAAAAGCATAATGGTATTGACTAGATGTGCAATGATATTCACTAAATGACTACAGGTTATTAACTAAAGCTATAATGGTATTGATTAAATGAGTAGTAGAAATGACTAAAGGCGTAATGATATTAACTAAATGAGTAATATAAATGACTAAAGGCATAATGGTATTGACTAAAGGCATAATAATATTCATAAAATAACTAAAAGCTATTGACTAAAGGCGTAATGGTATGAACTAAATGAATAGTGAAAATGACTAAAGGATTAATGATATTGAGTAGAGAGGTATTGTATAAATGAGTGATGATATTAGTTAAAGGTGTAAATTTTAGTTGCAACATTTCACCCAAGAAGGGGGAGGGATGAATTGGATGATATTAAAAAAATTAAAACTCAAGATGATAAACAATTAATTTGAAGAGCAAAAGTTAGAAAAATATCACCAAAGTGTACACAATGGATTATACTAGTTTAGTCTTAACTTTCTAACCTATGTTTGGTCCACATATCATCTTTAAGATTTTCACTATTGTTTCAAGATTCCACGGATTCTTAACACGTACAAAAGTAATCCTTAACAGCAGGACTCAATCCCCATTACAATTTATAATCCAACAACCACACTCAAGGTCTCACTACCTTGAGATATTACAAAGATTGAAATCGTTTGTAAATGACCCTCTCACAAAGTAGATATATAATTACTGAAGAACAATGAATATTATAAATATTAGAAAGAAAATATATGAACAATAAATGAGTAGAAGATTGATTGCAGGCTTGGATTGTTGCTCGTATTAAATGCTTCGCTATTTATAGTTGAACACTATTAATAAGTGTTGTGAGCATTCAAACTATCCTTTAGAGATAGATTGAAGTCATTGGAAGAATTCAAGGTTTAGTTACTTTTGCTACGCTATAGTAAATCTTCATACGAAACCCCTTTAGTCTGCTGTAAGATTGCTTATGGTATAGTCTCTTTAGTCTTTGATGTAATAAAAGTTTTAAGGTTTAGTCGCTTTCATCTTTGCCCCAATAAACGCTTCGCACGAAATTTACTCAAGCTTTCTTGTGTTCCATTTCTACTGTACATTTAATGCTCTAACACATGAAATTGCTTTCGAGTTTGTGAAAATAAACTCATGATCTTAAGCATCTAAAACTTGTACACAAACAATATTAGTAGCATTGAGAAGTAGTATAAACATTAAACAAGTATAGATAGATGTTAATCACAATATTTAAATTCTCGGATACATTGTAAAATGAAATAAGAACAATCAAGCGAGTTTGTGTCCATCACTCAAGTGCTCTTGCAATTCAACTTGAGTGTTGATGAACTTTTTCTTTGGCAGTGAAATGTTAAAAGGAAAGGTCACTCAAGTGGATAAAAACTTGACTTTAGTGTCATTTGAAAATAACTTCAATTCTACCAGTGACTCAAGTACTTCTACAAGTTGCCCTATGTCACTCGAGGGAATCTGAGGATTACTCAAATGGACTCCAAATGAGAAGTCCAACATTCTTAGTTCATCAACAAGTTACATGCACTAAACTTACAAGTTGATGGTCATCACTCGAGTGGCATCACAAGCACTCAAGTGAGACTAGTTATGACTTGCATAACTATCGCAAGTGACTTGCTAGAGTCTTGCAAATTTCTTGCCATCACTCGAGTGAGCTTCAGCCAACCTTCAACGAGTAGGCGAGTCACATGCAAAATTTCAGTAAGTGATCACCAACACTTGAGTGGCCGCTTATCTACTCGAGTGGTCTAAGCTTATCACTCGAGTGATGAAACTCATCACTCGAGTAATCTACCATAATTTCCAAAAATCTTGCAAGTAACTTGCTAATTTTCTGCAAGTGACGAGGCACCACTCGAGTACTAACTTAGCCACTCAAGTGATATTGCATCACTCCAATCTTTTAGCGAGTGACTTGCAAAATTATTGGAAGTTAAGGATTATCACTCAAGTGCATTACCTGCCACTCGAGTGATCATCTCTGATCACTTGAAGTGAGTGTGCTTATTGATTCAAGTTTTAGTCCAAATTTAGTTCTATCACTCGAGTGTCTAGAAATTCACTCAAGTGACTTGAATCATGAAGTCCTCATTGTTTTCCTAGGTTTTGTTATTATCACAACATAATCTGAGAACTAATAGTAAACATATTGACTAAAGGCATAATGATATTGACTAAAGATGTAATGGTTATAACTATATGAGTAATAATATTAAATAAAGGTGTAAACCTATTGACAAAATGAGTAATTGTATTGACTAAATGAGTAAATGAATTAATACTTACACCTTTAGTTAGTGCCTGCCGTTACGCCTTTAGTCAACATGTTTATGCTTTTAGTTAATATCATTATGTCTGTAGTCAATATCATTACTTATTTAGTCAATATTTTTACACATTTAGTCAATATTTTTATGCTTTTAGTTAATATAGTTACTCATCTATACAATACATTTATGCCTTTAGTCATTTCTGTTACTCATTTAATCGATATCATTACTCTTTTGGTCAATAGCCTTTAATTAATTTCATTACTCATTTAATGAATATCATTAGGCTTCTACTCAATACAATTATGTCTTTAGTCATTTCCTTTACTTATTTAGTCAATATTACGCCTTTAGTTAATATCATTACTCATTTAATTAATATCATCACGTTTTTAGTCATTTCCATTATTCATTTAATAAATATTATTTGTCTTTAGTTAATACATTTATGCCTTTAATTAATATCATTACTTATTTAATGAATATTGTTACACGTCTAATCAATACCATTCCGCCTCTAATTATTTACACTACTAATTTAGTTGAATACCAATACACACACATATATATATATTCTTATGCACATATTTAATGGCCAAAGCTTTTGGAAGGATTCAAGATGGGATGGATTCAAATCTCAACTCCACCTAACGCTCCACATTTTTTAAACCAATATTATATATATATATTAAAAAAAATTTGGGGGCATTATAGTAAAATCATCAACACTTAAAAATCCGACTTTGATCCATGCCACCTCTCTCTCTCATTTACAAATGCTAATAGACTTTTTTTAGGGTTTCATAAATTCAAATGATATTTTATTAGAATTTTTCACCTTTTTTTTTCCAAATTATCCATATTGATTGTACTTATTAAAGCGAGGTTTGCATTAATAAGATTAATTTCCAATGTAGACATGATAGGGCAAAACTTTATAGCCTATAAACTCCGCAAGTGCACGGGCCGTATCAAGTAATAAAGTAATAAGAAAAGTATCGTTCCCACGAGGACTTAGTATCACAACTTTAGTTAAGCATTAATTTCACAATTTTGTTTAAGTTGAGCAAAACAAATTAAATTTAATTAAGATAAAGGAAAAGAAAATCAAAACTAAAATAAAAATAAGAAAACTACCACAATAATCAAATGAGCAACCCAGAGTCACTAATCCTTTATTAGCTTCATAAACCTTGTTATCACTAATTTAATTAGTTTTAATATCAATTTTGTTAATCTCGAGTATAAATAGCTATAAGTGTATGTCGGTCCACTTACAACCCTCTCTTGAGTATAACTTGTTATGTCTAACATAGTTACTCAAGAGGCAACAAAAATCAAACACACTCTTCAACAATTATATGGGATCATTAGATATATGTCTATCCTAACCGTAAATTAAATCGTAATCTAATCCCATATTACTTAATCTCAGAGCCTAATTAAAATCCCCTTCGTCAGGGTAAATCCAAATGCTCAAAATCATATTCAATGATAGCCAATCACTAAATAGATAAAACTAAACAAGATTAAGTAACTAAAATTAATATCAAATTTAACTAAATAATGAAAACAAAATCCAATTCACCCACAAGTTCATAGGTCCTCTAGGTTGAAAAACCAACTAGCCACACATGACTCTAATAAAATCTAGAACAAAAAGATGAAACTCAGATTGAAAGAATAAAGGAAAGAGATGAAAGAAAGATTCTCGGTCACCTCCATAGTCCTTTTGTCCTTCCGTGGAGATGATGAATAGAACCGAAACGCTCAGCCGCTACTCCTCTGCTTCTTTGATCCTTCTTGTTCTGTGCCTCTTAGATCTACCCCTCCTTTTGCTTGTCTCTGTCTCCCTATTTATAATTTAGGTCTTGGGTCACTGATTTTCTTTTTCTTATTACAAAGATATCTTATATCTTGTAATTTACTCCATTAGATCACACAATTGATTTTGTTTCTATTTTTCTTGTGTTGGACCATTGAGTTTGGCTGATTGCATATCCTCTTAATTGCTTTTTCTACTTCTTTCCAAATCAGCTAATATTTCTTGCACAATAAAAATAGGATATGAGTAGATTTTTATGTCGATTTATTCTTTGATCATAAGTTTAATTCAATGATGGAAAAGTCAATAAAAGATAATTAAATAGGTATATAATATCATTAATTCCAATTAATTCTCATAAAATATACACCTATTTAATAATAAAATATACACTTATCAAACTCCCCACACTTAAACATTGGCTTGTCCTCAAGCAAAAGAAAGAGAATTCATTATTTGAAAAGAACATTGCCTAAGAAATTCCTAAACAAGAGCAAAAAACCACCACACTTGGATCATATCATCAAATCTTATTTAAGTTAATGTCTTATAAAAATAGGTCACCAAGCCAAAAGAGTGTAACAGTCGCTTAACGTCCCATGATCAAAAGATCGACAAGCAATAAGTTCAACCATAAGATTAGTAAAAGAATATTATGCTACTCAATTTCTCCAGAAAAATTCAAATGCCCCCACCAAACCAAGTTTTTCATATAATTTATTAAGAATTCTCAGGTAGGAAATAACTCATTTTGTCTTCCTTTTTTTTCTTTTTTTTTTCCATTTCTTGAGCCATTGTAGGTCCCCTTTTGATGCGACCCTGCACATGGGTGATGCAGCACCGGTTACTCAGTTACTCCAACAAGCACCTTAAGAGGCTTTTAGCCCAACTCGTAACCCTCTTTGACTTTACCGTTTGACGTGAGTGCCAACATTGGAGATGAAGTACCCCCGGTTACTAAGTACGATCTAGAGAAGTCATTGGAGTTTTTTTTTCTCTCTTTTTTTTCATGAGTCATTTCCCTACACAAAAGTTTTACTTAGTTGGCAACGGTCATCATTTAATTTTCTAAAGAAATCATGTAGCAAAATATTCATGAATTAATAATCTGTTGATCATATTACAAACTAATCCCTATTCTCATAGTCCATCTCAAGAAAAAAAAAACTCAAGGCTTAGAGACTTGGTTAAAACATTTTTTTCCTATTTTAATTTTTGACTTGATAATATTCTCTAAGATGGGGAAAGCTCAAAATTAAGGTCAATCCTCAATAATGCAAAAATCTCAAATTAACAAAAATCTTTACAATTGCATAAGGACAAGTATAATTCAAAGAAATTATATCATAACCAAAGAAATTATATCCCTCCCCCACACTTAAATCAAACATTGTACTCCCCTGGTTTAGGTCGCTAACTCTGATGTGGAGTGCTTCCCTTGGTATCATCCATGATATTTCAAATTTTAAGGGAAAAGAGAATGCTCAAGCAAGACTTTACATCAACAAGAAAAGTGATCTTTTTCAAACCTGAATAAAACTGAAAGAAAGAAAGAATAATAATAAAATATGCAAGCAAAACCCTTGGGTTGCCTCCCAAAAAGTGCTAAATTTATAGTCTTCAGCCAGACTTCTCAAAACAAACCATTAATCATAAGTATCAAACACCACAATTACCTTGTCTTCATTCCTTTTCAAGCAACAAGGTATTACACACAAAAATTGATTATACTGGAAATATAAGAGATAAGGGAAGAGAATATATAAACTATGATTTATACTAGTTTGTCCCAATCCTTGACCTACGTCTAGTCCCCAAGCTTCACTTGAGATTTTCAATCCACTATATTCATTCAACTTGATTACACACTCTATACTCGAAGTAATCCTCTCATTAGGATTCACTCCACCTTACAAGCCATAATCAATACACCCACTTGATTACACACTCTGTACTCAAAGTAATACTCTTATTAGGATTCACTCCCCTTACAAGCTGTAATTAATACAATAGATTTCCAACTCAAGATCACCCAATCTTGAGTAACTCTAAGATAAAATAAGTACAATGAATCTTCTCTTTCAGAAGTGAATAAATAAATACTAAAGTACATAATCAATCATCTCACTCTCTACTTTAAACTATATAACCATTGAGAAACAAAGTATATGAGTTATTGAACTATCGATAGTGAAGTAGTAAAATCATTTCATTAGGTTCATTGAGTCATTCATCAATAGTTCTTGCCTCTTTCAATTTGAAGATTTCACAATTTATATACATTTGTGTTTTGACTGTTGTAAGCATTTGACTGTTGGGCTGTTCTTCCAGTTTAGAATATGACCGTTGGATGTCTGTTGGAAGTAGCTGTGGGAGCTTCTAATGTAATCATCTACTTTTTGTAAACTATTGTTAATCATTCATATAATCATCTAAAACTCATTAGCAAACTGATTAAAAACAATTAGGGATAGTAATGAGTGATGATATGAAGAAATGAAATCACAATCAATTAATTTAAATTTTCGGAGATAGTGGTTTGAAAAACAGAGTAATATGACTCTAGTTAAAATGAACATGCCTAGAGGCATATTGACTAGAGGCATTTTAATTGACTCGAGGTAAGAATAAATCTATTGAAAATCATGTTGAAAAGATTTTGCCTTGAGTCAAAATATGATGCCTAGAGTCATGGTGCCTAGAGGCAAGTATGACTTAACTAGAGGCAAAAACGATTTTATCGTGAGAATGGGTAATAGGATAATTTACCTTGAGTCATACATTGGATGCCTTGAGTCATCATGACTTGAGGCATGCACGGTTCCAGAGTTTAAGAAGACACAAAAGATGTTTAACTGGAGGCATGATATAAATGCCTAGAGTCATGGTGACTAGAGGCATCAATGCTTCTAAAGTTCAAACGTAGAAAGAACGACATGAATGGAGGCACAAAGAGAATGCCTTGAGTCACATTGACTTGAGGCAATCATTAACTGACTAGAGGCAAACCATCATGAGTTCAAAATCATTTTACCAAGAGGATTAATTACCTCGAGGTAATTAAATAAATGACTCGAGGTATCCCATAGTGCGAAAATGTATTTAAAACAGTTGAATGAATTAACTCAAGGTAGATAAGATATACCTCGAGGTAACAAATTAAACCTGATGTCAAGTATGTAATGTGAATACTTGACTTGAGGTATCGTCACATGGACTCGAAGCACTAAGTCTTGCTACAATACTTTGCTCTTTGACTTCAACTCCCTTAAGGCAATCACGAGTATGACTTGAGGCAACAAGTCACTTAGAAATAATTTGCTCTCTGCTTCTCCTTGACTCGAGGCTATCAACACGAGGAAATAATTCATTTCAACATAAATTGCTCTATGCCTTTAAGAATGCAAGCATATAATCAAGGGATAAGGGTCTTAAATGCCATGGAAGTTTTCGCTCAGGAGCACTGGTAAAACGGAAGTTTTTTTTGGACAAAAAATGCCATGGAAGTTCACAGGATGTATCAATTTTGCCCCGGAAGTATTATTTTTGCCACGAAAGTTTTCGCTGAGGAGCAATTTTGCCCCAAAAGTTTTCACTAAGGAACAATTTTGCCTCGAAAGTTTACAAACGTAGCAATTTTTTGCCATTCTGTCCCCAAATATTAAATTTGACTATTAAATTAGTCAAAGACCACACATGTCATGCCTTGAAAAGGTCGAACTTGGAGTCAAAGAAGGAGATCCTTCAGATGTTGAACTCAAGGCAGCCAGAATTTGTGAAGCTGAACTGATCAAAGGGACTGAAAGGTCTGTCACAAAACGCAAATGAAACGCAAAACGAGAAATAAATTGTTCCAAAAATTGGTTCAGTAAAACAAATCAATAGTGATAATATTTACGTTTGTATAGATTGATCATTTGCTTAGATCATAAGTGATGCTTTCTTTGGGTTTTGTGACAGTTGACCTTTCAGTCCCTTTAACTAGTTCGGCTTCACAAATTCTGGCCGCCTTGAGCTCAATATCTCAAGGATCTCCTTCTCTAGCTCCAAGTTTGACCTTTTCAAGGAATCACATGTGTGGTCTTTGACTGATTTAATAGTCAAATTTAATATTTGGGGATAAAAGGGCAAAATTGATCCTTAGTGAAAACTTCAAGGGCAAAATTGCTCCATAGTGAAAACTTCTGGGGCAAAATTGCCCTTCAGCGAAAACTTCCGTGGCATTTTTGGTCCAAAAAAAACTTCCGTCTTACCAGTGCTCCTGAACGAAAACTTCCATGGCATTTAAGACCTTTATCCCTATAATCAACACAAGGGTCAATTTCTAGTGAATGTAGCGTCCTTGATATAACTCCAAATTTGGCAAACCACTTATCCCCATATAGCTCCTTGAGTCTTCTTTCCAACACAAAAAAGAATCAGCTCCAAACTCATTGTATTCTGATCATCATGATCCGATGAATGAAGGCTGTTTTTGACCAGCATTTTTGCCATATCCTAAACTAACTGACAACTTCAAAACATCATATCTCCTTCAATTGATCTTTGTTTTTTGTGATCTTAATGTTTTTGAAAAGGTATTTGAGTGTAGTTTCCAATGGCATTAGTTTCAGCTCAATTAGATGTGTAGTTTGTGAGATAGATCCAAAATACCAAAGCTTGGTTTGCTTTGTGACATTGATTTCATTGTCATATTTCATAATTCATATCTCCTTCATCTAACATCCTTTATCTCAAAATGACATAGTGGAAGTCTATTTTCCAAAAAAATTGGTTTCATCTCAATCTGATCTTTGGTTTGGGAGATATCATCGAATTACTAGATCTCACCGTGCTGCACGTGAAACAGAGGTGAACAGAGTTGCAGAAAACACTTATTAACTCGAGGCTTTTAAGTGTTGGCTCGAGGTAAGTTGTCTCAGAGGTGAAAATCACTGTAGCAAAGGGGTTGACTCGAGGTATAAGTTCATGGCTTGAGGTAGCTCATCCTAAATCTCAATTTTACTTATTTTAACTCCCAATTGAGCCATTCCAACTTCCATATGATCTTGGAGACTTCTAGTATTACTCTAGGAACTTGAATAATGATATTCTCATTCCATTCAACAAGGTTATCCTTCTTCAATCTCCCCACTTGATCATTCTTCATTATCTAAAGTTCACACCTACATTAAATATAATAATTAGTCAAAGTATAAGATAAATGTAGTAAGCAAACTTTGTTCTCTTGATATTGATAAACATATTGGTTATCATTGAAACTAAGCATAACTAACAAAGGAAGGTCTCCAAAAGTGAAGCTCAGATCTATTTCAGTGGCAAAACTTGATCTAATTTGATTTGTTTCGTCGGTTGTCCTAGAGCTCTCTCTCTCTCTCACAATTTGTTTTTTTCTCTCTCTCTCTCTCTCCCCCCTTGCTCTCTCGATCTGTCTCTAAAAATGTAGTGAGTGTGAGGACAAAGGAAGGTCGCGCGATCTATCTCTCGATCTGGCACAAATTTGTATTTGATGTTAAAGAACTGATGTCGTCTTGATCCCATCTATTTTGGGGCTTCTTTTTTTTTTTTTTAAAGGACTTACAATGTCCCAATTTAAAAAGGGATGCTGTAAGCTTCTACTTTACTATGTCTCCCACATAAGCGTCCCCCTAAAAACGGACATTGAAAGTGTTTTCTATAGTAGTGTAACTATGAAGCAAAAAAATCAGCCCAAGATCAATTGTTTTTTAATTGCAACGTAGAAGTAAATGATGATGAATTGAGAGTCTGGAGGGTGATGAATCAAGAAGCTAGAGGGAGAGGGGTTTTTTTTGTTTAGTTGTGGGGTCTTTTAGTATTTTCAAATTGTAACTTATGTTTGTTAAGCCAATGTAACAGATATGATATTTTTGCTCTTGATTCAAAAGTTCATTTGTACTTTTATACCTCCAAAAAGTATATGGTACTTGGTGCATTTTGAGTAAAAACTTATAGGTATTTTTGTACCTTTACCCTTATGATATCAAACATCATGCTGTTACTTTTTTATCATTTTAATAAATTTATTAAGATGTTTGCTATCAGGGGCTTAATATTTTTAAAAAAAAAATTTGAAAAATCGAGGGTTGATTTAAATTTTGAAATGTCAGGAGGTCATATGTAACTGACCAAAGTTTATGGGGCTTTTGTATAATTTATTGTTAATATATATATATATACACACACACACACTTTCTCAAGTCATAAATGTAAAAGTGAGTTAAGGTATTTATTTTGGTCTTAAATATAAGACATCAATTCACTTTAATTTGTAACCCGAATTTATGGTTTATTTTCTAAAATTTTCATATTAACTGCACATATTAAAGGGCTAGTTTCCAATATAAATATAAAAATGAGTACTTTAGGGAGACCAACATATCTTTTACAAATAATTAATTTATCTAATTTTTTTAGATATCTCCAAAGTAAGTATTTAACTCTTACGCCTAGGACAAAAGGAGGCATATATATGGATTAAGCTTTATGGTGATAGACATAAACTATACCTCTATTAGCATATACGATCAATCTAGTTCTATTTATAAGGCATTTCTGGTATATTTCATGCAGACCAAAAAAACAAAACCTTAAACTTCATTAATTCGAAGGGCGGATTTAGGGGGCTAGGGGTGGCCCCTGCCCCCCTAAAATTACAGAAAGAGACCCAAAATTTCAGGGAACCATACTTTAGCCTCATAAAAGTTTTACTATTTTCACTTTAGTCCCTAATAAAGGTGTCATACAAGGACTAAAATGAAAATATTTAAATTTTTATGAGGCTGAAATATAATTCCTAAAACTTTGGGCCCTTTTCTATAACTTTCGCCCCCCCTTAATGTTATTTTTTGGCTCCGCCCCTGATTAATTCTATCGTAAAATTCAATAATTTTTCAATTTTATCCCTATCTAATATATGATATACCTAATGTTATAACAAAAGCATATTGAACTGCTAGTTTGGGCTGGAAACCAGCCAACCGATCCAATCTAGCTAGCAGGTTAGACCAGTTTGACTGGTTCAACATTTTTTAAATTAAAAGATAATTTATTTCTTTTTTTTCAATTTTATTTATAATATCATATAATTAACTCCTGAAATCTTCACTTTCTCACTAATCTAGCCTCTTACTAACCCTTGACCTTATACCTAACTAGTTCAGTTGCCGATGTGAGTTTAATTAATAAACTTGATTATACCCTATGAGAACAAAGTCAACAACATAATAATAAATGAATGGCAAAATTATGCATTCAAATAACAAATTTAATGAGGTGCCTTATAAATAAGACAAAAAATTATCTCCTCTCTCTGCTTTATAAATACAACCAGAGGAGTAAGGGTTAGTGTTAATTACAATCCTAATAAATTAATATGATTGGTGAGAGATGTATATAGTAGTAATAATACTCCTATCTAATAATAATGCTTGGTCATGGAGCCGACCAAATTTTGTACAAAGATAAGGATATGAAGGCAAAAAAATAGGGTTGTTGTATTTGTTATGTGACGATGACTTGTGGTGGTCCAAGAAGATGAAAAGGTTTTGGTTTTATTTGAATAGACATAGTCCTCAGAATTTGTGGCTAAGAGTCACTCAATATCCCTATTAGATACTCATCATAGAGGAGCCGAAAATTACATCTAATTAATGTCTCAGATTTTAAACAAGTTAGCTTAAAATTCAACATTTCTACAATGTCGGCTGGACTGAAACTGAATCAAAGGGACGATTAAATACCCTTTTAAATAAGGCTGTAAATTCAAATCTTGCAATAAGAAAAATGTATCCTTAATTAAAAGATATCTTATTTGAGCTTAAAAATGCTCAAATCTTATTTGATAATATTGGATATCAGTTAATTGAGCCTAAAATAGGAGAGATAAAAAAATTTTGATTACATCTTTTATATTTATATATATACATACATATATATATATGTGTGTGTATAGGTTTATCGTTTATCATATCACTTGACATAAGGTTTTGTTAAGTCACCCCAAAATTACATTGTTTTAATTTGGAAGTTAGGGGAATTAATGAAAGATGTTTTGATATTTTTGTTTTTGTATTTATTATATGAATTATACCAAAACACTTTTCATTAATTCCCTTAACTCCTAAAAGCGACATAGTTTTGAGATTAGGGGAATTAATGAAAGATGTTTTAATATTTTTGTTTTTGTATTTATTATAAAGATTTTTTTTTTTGGCATTCATAATGATCTACATTTTAATCTTAGTATTTTTTTTTTTTTGGGGGGGGGGGGGGGGGATATTTGTCTCTGTTACTGGTAAAGAATACAGATCCAAGTCTATTACCAATACATATATGCACAAACATATATAAATTGGTAGAAGTTGTATTGTTTGTAGGGTTACGTTGCAAACAATATTATAGTGCTGTGCAATGCAATTGGATTATTTCTTTTAACCTTGACGTGAAGAAAATTATTATACAGTTTTTAGAGATCTATAAATATAAATAATGCGACTTTTATATATTTAAAAGTGCTATGCAATGTAGAACAAGACTTAAAAATTATTTATTTAATTTTTTATTTTTGTGGATTAATGCATGAGATCACTGCGAGTCGAAATTTTTTTAGAAAAGGGACGTTGACAAGGCGTGGGCACAACTAGGGTTAGGGATGTTTTTCCATCTCTTTCTGATAAGACCTGTCTCTAATTTAGAACCATATGCCCTAAAAGGCCTTAATCATCCATTCTTATTGGAAACAAACAGATTTACATCTTTTGGTCATTTTATCGTCTTCATGTGTCCCCTGCAGGCTATTTGTTATTACTCCCTCTTGCTATCCCCTTTTCCTCCTCTCACTGTTCACATCATTGCATATATCACTTTCTTATTCATGCACGCCTGTGATCTCTTTGACCTCATTCTTCTTCTCATCCAACCAAACTTTGCCTACCTACCTACAATTTTCTTTTTAGTTATCCAATACTCACTCATGTCCTTAATGTAGGAGCTATAAATAACATATTTGCAGATATTAAGAAAGTTAGTCAAGTTAGTTATTTGTAAAAAAAAAAAAAGTATTAATTTTCTTAAAATACTATACTTTAATCATTTGCAGTATTGAACACCCTTTGATGGAAACCTCCTCAATATATGCAATTAAAAAAGGATAGTTTGGAAAAAATAGGAATTTGGTAGATGAAGTGGATTCTGGTTTTACATTTAGGAGGTACAACTATTTTTCAAGAAATTATCTAATACTCCCTCTTTCCTTAATGTATGAGGTAGATAAAATCAATTTGCATATATTAAGATAATTAATTTAGTTATAAATAAAAATGTGTTTCTAGTTTTTCTAAAATACTACTACCTCTAGTCCTATATGTAGGAGCCAAACAAGAGATCTAATTTGATAATAAATATAAGACTTTAATCTATTTTGTCTCTTGAATTTATGGTTTTTTCCTTAAAGTATTCCTATTAATTGCATATACTAAGAGGGCATTTATAAGAGGTAGTTTTAATTCACATGATTAGAGGTATTTCAGAAAAATCAACACACATTTGTTATAGATAACTGACTTTCTTAATATATTTAAATTAGTTATCTAGCTTTTAAATTAAAATATGAAATGATCATATTTTCATCATACATATTATTAGACATATAGCTAGTTAGCTACCCTTCGATAGGAACCTCCTTAATATTTTAACTAGTTGGTATTGATTAACTAACCCAAACCATACGTCATGCATGATACAAGAATGTTGAAGCAAAATATATTGAATGAAATAAGGTTTTGATTTGGATATTTTATTTAACTAAAGTATGATATTTATTTTAATAGAATAAATTAATAAAAATTTATAAATTTAAATACTTCGGAAGAAGCATATTTAAGTCCCCATAATTGTATCCATTTTTCAATTTGCTTTTATAGCTTCACATTTACAATTAGGCCCTAATGATTTTAGTTTTTTATATTAATTAGTCTTTGTTGTTATAGTTTCGTCAATATTTTTTCATATTATGAATTAATTATAATTTTATCATCCATATTTGTATGACTATTATAGGCTTAAATAACATATATTCGAAAATTAAAATAATATCTCATTAATCATGTCAATAAACTTTAACAAATGAGGAAAACAGCAAGAATTTAATTAAAAATTTTGTAAATTAAAGGGATTTCAATAAAAATTTTAAGGTGAAAATTTATTTTTTATTTTCAAACTTTATATAATGTTTTAGTTTGATCTCTTAGTTTTATAATTCAGTTCTCTAACCTTAACATTGTTAGTCTCAAATAATGATTTTTTTGCACCAATTATTATTTTAAAATAATAAGATTAATGTGTCACCATTTAAAATTTTAGTATTGGCATTTTTTGTTAATAAAACTTACTGTGTTAGAGTTGGATGACTAAAAATACATCTTTTTTTTAAACAAAAAAAATGGAGTAAAAAAAAAATTGTGAAACATTAGAGACCAAAAGGTTCACTTTTGTCAATTTTAAATTATAAAAACAAAGTTAAAAATGAATTAAATTTACTAGGACGAAAATTCAGCTTTCTCAATTTTTCTTCTATTATTTTCATTACTAAGGGCCTCTTTGGATCAAAGAAGAGGTAGGAATGGAAAGGAAAAAAATGGAAATCAAAGGAAAATATTTTGCTTCTGACGCATTTAGGTTTGCATTGGAAAAGAAAATGGGTTGATAGGAAGATTTTTGTTTGGTTGGAAGAAAATGACGTAGGAAAATAAGCAGAACACCATTTTGCCCATGTATCGTAGGAATAAAATGAGCAACTTCTTCTTCCTCCTCCTTCACCCTCTCCACATCGTCACCACCGTTGACTTCTCCTACCTCTGTCACCCTCTTTGCATCGCCACTACCGTCGACTTCTTCCACCTCCGTCATCCTCTCCGCATTGTCACCATCGTAGTCTTCTTCTACCTCTATCACCCTTTCTGCATCTTCACCACCATCGACTTCTTCCTCCTTCATCACTGATGGATCTGCCACTGTCGACTTCTTCCTCCTCCTCTGTTACCCTCTTTGCATCATCACCACCATCAACTTCTTCCTCCTCCTTCATCACTAATGGATCTGCCATCGTCAGCTTTTCCTTCCTCCTCCGTCACCCTCTCTCTAAATCGTCACCACCATCGACTTCTTCTTCCACCTTCGTCACCCTCTCCATGATAACACCACTACCAACTTTTTCCTCTTCTTCATCACTGAATGAACTGCAGCGACGACATCAAAGAGGCCACCGTCGGCTTCTTCTTCCTCCACCATCAAGTACCACAATATTTTCTAGCATCTTCCTCTCCTCAGGCACTGAAGAGAAGTAAGTTGGTTTTCTTCCATTTTTTTAATCCACTGGAAAATGGGTTCACACCAAAATAGGTGGAATCAGATTTTCCCACATATAAAGGAAAATGCCTTGCCACCAAAAAATATTTTCTTGAGAAAATGTGAACCAAATAGCGTTGCTGGACAAAAAATGCCCATGTTCCATTCCCCTCTATTGATTTGCACTAATCCAAACAGGCCCTATGTTTCAACTCTTTATTATCACATTATTCTTGACGCTATTTCCTTTAAAAAAAAAGACTTTATGATGCCTCAAAGCTAAAATTAAAGAATAATTAGCAGCAATCATAGTACATATTACAAAAACGATTCACTTACAAATACAATCTATCATATTTACGAGTCTCATTTGATTTTTATATCAATTTTTAAAGACCTATGGCCTAGCTAATTCCAATTTATTAGTTTTATAATGAATTCTCCTCCTCCTCAAAACTCATGGGAAACAATTTATTTTTAATAGCCAGTCATGTGCTTCTATTCCTCTTTTTCAACTAATTTAAAATTAATCCAATAATTTAAGTGCCCTTTGATACACACACACACACACATATATATATTCAAATGCATGTGCTGATATGCTTAAATGGAAGCTTCGTCATAGAATCACATAAACACATTATATATATATATATATATAACCTTTGTGCAGAATTTTATAAGCAATAAATTATTAGCAAATGGGTGATTAATTTGATGAAAAATGAAAGGAGAGAATATGAAAAGAACATGATGTAGTTAGACATTTATGTGTTTACTTTGTGTGGCTATACTTCGTGTCCAGGGAAATCAGGTCAGGAAGAATTTTATAAATAAGAACAATGACTTGTGAAATTAACAGGTGAATGATGTAGATTTATTCATTTTATTATAATTCAAGAAATAAAAAAAAGGAGAAGGTATATATATAGATAATATACAAAATATCTTCTCTTAGAAGAATGATTTTATTTTTGGAGACATCAAGTAATTATATGACAATATGTTGAAAAGTATTTTTTCTTCTTCTTATTTTAATCAGTCCTTTTCAATATTTGCAACTTACTGTTTTGAATTGGATTTTGATTTTATGCAATTCTTGATTTTTAGTCTATTTTTATTTATAATATCTACTTGATATAAAATTTATTTTATTACCTTTCATCATGCTATATATATAATATACTTAAATTTCAAATTAGATTTATGGGAAACCCATCTGTATATAGTTAGATTTTCACTCAATTTCTAATTTGACACCTATGTGTTTTTTCTCTTAATCAAATCATCAATTTTGCTCCGTTCACACCGTGAGCTCTTACAATTTTATTCTATCACCACGGTTGGTCCCTGCGAACTAGTTAGCTGCACTAACAGAGCAAAATTAAAGTATTTAATTAGGAGAGAGAAAAATATACATGTACTAAATTAAAAATTGAAGAAAAGTATATGTACTTGAAAATAAGTTTTTCCCTAAAATTATATTCAAATCACTTAATCGTCTTTTTTTCTTTTTTCTTTTTTTTTTTATTTTGGTTTTTTTTTTGGTAAACAAAACTTTAGGTGGGGGTAGATACCAGTACCCCACCAAGGTCAAAGCATGCCTCCAGGCTCAAAGAGCGCAAAATTTATAGAGGTACTTACAGATCGTCACCAACAAGACCCTCATATCGACTAGCAGGTATCGAACTCCTCCCTTAGCCAATCGTGCCACTCCTCATTTGCCAAAATAATCCTCTTTTGATAATACAATTAGGTTGAAAATTCATAGACAATACTAAATTCAATTCAGATAGACCCCTTGTATATGCTAGCTTATTGCATTCAATAACACTCTTTTTTATTGGATTTGAATTTCCAGCAATTGATCTTGAATCTTGGTTTATCTTGATCTTCTTTTTTTTATTAATATGTTATTTGTTCTCATATTATGTCATTTGATTTATATTTTAAAATATAATTGCTTCACTTTATAAAACAGATGGGTACGATATAATCACAGGTTGAGAAACAATATTTTTTTTTTCTTGGACATAGTTAGGCTGAGAAACCCCATGGATAATGCAAATGATTATTTTTTAAAAAATCATCATTAGCTTTTGGATAAAATGAGACATTAGTATTTTGCAGTCACAAAACAATGCAATTTTTTTAATTAATTTTTCAAAGGAAAAAAATACTCCTAAAAAAATATTATTGTTCCTTTCTTAAAATTTGGACCCTCAGATTAAACGGTTTCTATCATTAGATGAGCAGGCTAGCTACCCCCTCTTTTTGGATCCAATTCCGTTTTAATTTGTATTATCTTAATGCATTTAAGATTATAAATCTTGTACCAGCACTACTAGTAGTGCAGTGGTATTGGGATTAATTCCTCCCCGGGTCTTGGGTTCGATCCCCCTCCCCTATCGCCTTGTATTAAAAAAAAAAAAGATTATAAATCTTGTTTAACAAAATAAAAAGTGAACATGAATTGATAGAATATTATTATTTTGGCAACAATTATAGCTAGATCCTTGTAGAATTACATGATAGAATGAAAATTATATCTTGCACATGCCGCCCATTGGCATGAGCATTTCAAGCGGCTCTTATTTCTCAATTTTATGTCTTAATTAGCTATGTTTTGTTTGTTTTAAATGATCAATTATGTGTTAGCTATGTCATATTAATTGTATCTAAGATAATAAAGTATAAATACTGATTTAGAAATAATAAAAAAAATAAGTCATCAAACATTAAGAAAACCATCATAATTGAATTTGTGCATGCATGCGCATATGAAATTATCAGGTCTTTCGTTTTCTAATTATTCATGTTTGATTATCTTAAAATGTCCCTGAGTGGTAAGAAATTAAAATAATATAATACTACTAATAACAGCGATCAGAAAAAAAGTTTTGGGGGAGTTATTCCTCCAAATAGACAGAAAAATGTTCCAATATAACCCAATAATATGTGATATTTTATAGTTTTATAAAAAATATTGCTAAGCTAATTGATCACAATATACTAATCAATGTGTTATAGGTTTTTTTTTGGATTGAATTTTTATGTTATAGTTAATTAATTATCTCAGCATGAAACTTTAATCCTAAATATTTTCTTGAAGTTAAATTTTAAAAGTAGTCATATACAATTAAATGAACAAATAATTAATAATTGAAAGTAATTAACTAGACCTAACTATGAATCTGGGATGATTGGATTAGGTGAAAGAAACACGATTATCCTTAAATAAGATAGAGAGTTTAAAGTATCAAAGCCTCCAACTAATCTAGATTAGACTTTACGACGAGGATGTCTCTTCCTAAGTGTCTTTTTAATAAAGTGAGAATCAAACATAAGTTCTCAAACTTTGTGATCCAGTTAGTTCATCACCAGACTAAATATTTTGGGTAAATAAGATCCAATTTAGTCCAACAAGTAAACTAGTACAAAAATAGTCCTCCAATTCTACATAGATATATAAGGAACAAAACCTTGTGCCGTCCATGTGATTTTCCAATTCGTGTCCATTATTTCTTAGACACAACTTACATAATAATGAATCAATTAAAGTTGTCGCGTCGATAAACTATTGATTCAAATATATTAACGTCAACTCTCTGTTTTTCCCCCCTTTTGAAATAAAAGTTTATAATAAGTTTTCTAGAGGCTTATAGTTAGACTTAGTGCAGTCTTTATGGTCGAAAGAAAATCTATAAAAATATATGCAAATTACTTATTAACAGTATTCTCAAACTAGAAGTGAAACTAATTAAATGCATACCTTTGTAAGGTAGAACAATCTTCATTACTTGGTAGATGATCGTAAACTCTATGGAAACAGTTTTCCCCTTAAGGTTTTATTGAATAACCTTTTAAATTTATGTTTTGTATTGGTACATATACGTAGAATAAAGTATTTTAGTCTCTTTTATAGTTTATCGTAACACAACTTTTTTCCCCCCTCTAAATCAAGTTATGTTACATGAACTTTGGTTTAAGACTCAAGTTTATGATTTTTTTCTATTACTACATCTCTGGTCTTAAATGTTGCAATACAGTTTGCACTATAAATTAAGTCATGCTTTTAGGACCATAGGTAGTACTGTTGTTGTTATGATGATGATGATGATGATATCCCACTTGAGACTTCCCACTTGTACACTTGACATAATCATAAAATGAGAAAGTATTTCTAATTTTCTCATGTGTATGTGTATACATTGTACATACATTTCAAACATCAAAGTACATCAAAACAATTTCATGCAGTTACTAATTATTTTATAAGGTTAAATGTTGAATGCTCTCAAGATCAACGTTCGATGAACCACCACGTGGCAACTTTCCATTGGTTTCCAAGTTGATTTTGACATAGGCATGCAGCCACCCACAAGCACGAGCTCCACTGAGTCATATTATTGGTCTCTCTCTCTCTCTCACACCATCCATTATTATAAAGGCACAACCAAGCAACCATTATAATAGAGGTAGAGGACACAAGAAGCAGTAGCAAAGAAAGAGAGAAAGTAGAGAGAGAATTAGCAAAGCCACAAGAAAGACGCACTTTGACGCATAAAGAGAGAGAGAATTAAAAAGAGAGAGCTTTTGATAAAAGCTTCTTTTAATTTCTGTGTGTGTGTGCCAAAAATGGCAAGTTTGAATCTGAAGGAGACGGAGCTGTGTCTGGGATTACCCGGCGTCGGCGGTGAGGTTGTGGAAACCGCTACCCCAAAGGCCTCATCAGGGAACAAGAGAGCCTTCTCTGCAACTGTTGATCTCAAGCTCAATCTTGTCGATGATTCCAAGGATGATGCGGTCGGCAAAGGAGAAGATCTCATAAAAAATCATCAAGACCACAAGAACATCATCTCCTGCTCTAAGGAGGACCCAGCTAAGCCACCTGCCAAGTAAGTCCCTTCCATTTCATCTCTAGAATTTTTTATATGAAAATTAATTATCACATCTTCTGGGTTTTGATATGTAAAAATATATACACAATGTAACTTCTCTAATAATCAGCTAAATGTTACAGTCTCACCTTGAGAGCCTCACAAGTGAAATATAGTTTATAAACGGAAGGGACTTATCCTTCTAATAGGTTAGTTTTTGAGCGAGAGTACCTAATGATCTTGGAAAATAGTACCAACGGAGGGTCTGACTAGCAGGAGGCAACCGAGTAAAAGACCTCAGTGTGGAGTCATCAAGAAAGTTGACACCCCATTCCCCCAAACCGATCTTTTGGGATTAGGCTTGCCCCTTTTAATTTGTGTTCATTACAACAAATTAAAATGTTGATGATTTGTAAAAATTGTGCCATTTATTATATGTATAGATATACTGATATTGATTGATATTAATTGATATGTTTAGGGCACAAGTGGTGGGTTGGCCACCAGTGAGGTCATACAGGAAGAACGTGATGACTCAGAAGGTGAGCAGCGAGGAGGAGGGGAACACTGAGAAGAAGACTGCAGCGGCGACCGCCAGCGGAGGATATGTGAAGGTGTGTATGGACGGAGCACCCTATCTTCGGAAGGTGGACTTGAAGATGTACAAAGGCTACCAACAACTTTCTGATGCCTTGGCCAAAATGTTTAGCTCCTTCACCATGGGTAAATTAACTAATTAATTATTATTTTCATAAGTTTTGAATAATCCTTAATAATAATATAATAATAATGGAGAATTATATTAAAATATTTATTTAATACACATACAGGGAAGTATGAGGGGGCCCATGAGCAAGGAATGATAGACTTCATGAATGAGAGCAAGTTGATGGATCTGCTGAACAGCTCTGAGTATGTGCCAACCTATGAAGATAAGGATGGCGATTGGATGCTCGTTGGCGATGTCCCATGGCAGTAAGATCTCTCTTCTTCTTTCTTTCTTTCATTTCATTTTATTTAATCTAATTATCGGTTTCTCTCCTTCTGATCCTAAATGTAAGAGCTAATTAGGGGTTGGTTTTGGTCCTAAACATAATACTTTAATCCATATCTCCCATGTTTATATTACCATATCTGTTCTTTAATATAAAATTTAGATAACTAATTTGTAGATATTAAGAAAATTTGTTGAATTAGTTATTTGTAACAAATATGATTTTATTCCCAAAACTACGCTCTTTAATCATAACTACTCATGGATAAGAATGTTCTTAATATGTGAAATTAATAGGGTTACTTTGGGAGAAATTAATAAATTTTGAAGATAGAAGTGATGAATTAACCGAATTCTTATATTTACGAAAAATTAATGAAATGTAATTCAGTAGCAGCTTTGATCTTTATAAATATTTTCATGTTTTAAATTTAGTCACCTAAGCTTTTTTAAAATTTGAATTTGTGGTATGACTTTTAATTTCTTAAAAGCTTTTAAACATTTTGATAGAACACTAACAAGTCAACACACACACACAAACACACATGAAGTGACCCTTAAACTTTTACATATCATGTGCTTGTGCATCATCAATACGATTTATTTATTTATTTTTAAGGTTATATGTATGATATTGTAGAAACCTATATAATTTTAGTTTTTCTGAGACCCATGAATTTAGTAACCTTAATACCATTTTAATTTCTTCTTGAAGGATGTTCGTTGATTCATGCAAGCGTCTACGAATAATGAAAGGATCAGAAGCCATTGGATTGGGTATGTAAAACCTTTCAATAATCTTCAATATTTCATGAATTGTTATTATTAATTACCGGCTAATAATCACTTTTTGAATTTAGCCCTGAAGTAAATAATCACCTTTTTTTTTTTTTTTTTAACACAACACTCTATCATCTTTCTCTACTTTCAGCCCCAAGAGCCATGGAAAAATGCAAAAGCATCAGAACCTGATCAATATTTCAAGAAAGTTTCATACCAAAGAAGGAGGGCTTATTAATTAAATGTTATATGAAAAAAACCATTCAAGAAAAAAGAAGCAGAACAACCTAATATTGCTGGTGCAGCAGACAGATAATGAATTATCAGCAGAGTGTGAAGATGATGATCCTGTTCAATTAGAGTTTGGATTGTATGTGTCTGTGTATTTTTATATTTTTTGTGTCATATATATAAATAATTATATATATTCAACTTTTAAGAAGCAAAATCCAATTACTTTATCTCAATATATATTGTCTATGTAGTTTGTTTATTTATATTTCTATTATGTGATCCCTCCTTGCTGTCATGTCTGTTGTTGCTAATTTTGATGCACTATTTTTAATATTATTCCTTTATACACACACATATATATTGTATGTGCGTGTAGTATATGTATATACGTATCTATATGAGTTGTGCAGTACTATGAGAGGCATTAAATTTTCAAATGGTCCAAAGAAAAGTGAGAGGGAACAGCCCATGTGTATGTTGATGAGGTTTCACGTATGGACATATTAGTTTTATAGTACTTTGTCTATTTTCATTTTTTTTATTTTTATTTGTTTTGGGGTATAAAGTGTAATCAAATTAATAATATATTGATGATTGGTGAATATGCATATAGGGTTGGTGAGTGCACGTGGTTTCAATAATGCTATCTATAATGAAGAGCTATGAGTAGTCGCACTTGCAAGCTGCAATATAATGTATATCATAAATTAAATTAATCCTATTTCTTTAGTAAATTAATATTTTTCATTATTTTAATTTAAGAATGATGAATATTCAAATTGTCTTCTGGGATAATAAACCTCAGTGTAAATTTTTTTCACCTGTCAACCTCAGTGTATTTTGTCTAAGTGACCTAGCGCAGTATAAAATTCATTAGTCTCTATTGTTAAAATAGTGAGGTGTTACTAAATTTTGTTGATATAAATAATTAGATATTATCGTTCAATATCATGAATATATATGGCCTATAACAAAAATAATTATAATAACGTAGACAATAAAGTAAAATTCACTCATGTTCTATTAAAAAATAATTCACTTATATGTGTGACAGAAATTGGGGAAAAAAATAAAACAAGATGAGTGAATAAACCAAAATTAATTTGATTAGAAGGAATTGATGTCTTTTTTAATCATTAATGAGGACCAAATTAATTGAGTAAAATTACAAGGATAAAATATTATTTTATACAGAAATAATCATTTATGAAAAACTAATCGGATATTATATACACACACATATTCATTTTATAAATTAGGTGAACAATATTAATTTGGCGGATGGGATCAGTACTAGTATATATCTAGGGGCCCAAAATATAAATACATATTATTTAGGTCAATATAAAATATTAATTCAAGCACAAAGCATAAAGGATTTCTTGGATCTGACATTATGACAGCCTCGATCATATCCTACATCTTAAGGAAAATATCTATTATTTTAAGGGATTTGCTTTTTATATTAACTTTTATAAAAAAGGGATTGAGACCACAAAAGAATATACAAATATTATTCAGTGACAGATGACAGATCCTATGTCTCAATGAAGATTCTGAGCAATTCATATGAAATGTTTAAATAAATGCTGGCATGTAGAATAATTCAAGAAAAAATATTTCTACCAACAACTATTTGTCAAAATTTGTCGACATAATTGTATACACCTGTTTTTTTTTAAAAAAAAAAATTATCAAAGCCATTTTGAATAATTTAGATATTTAATTTTAACGTAAAAAGTTGGGCCGTTTTCTCATATCTAAAGTAGGGTTTTGAGGTAGCAATGATGATTAATTTAATAAGGTTTATGGTTTATATTTCGAGAATGGAAAAAAAAAAATCTCTCATTGAGGGACTTCGGATGCTTGACCATATGCTTGGAGCACGGGAAGAATCTTGCGCATGGGCGGCGTGAGCTTACGATGGGAGGGTTTATGAAAAAATCACCAGGCCGATCGGGTAGCATGTTGGGTGGTGCTGCCTGAAGGATCTAACAGTGTTGCGTATGGTATTGATTTGACCCTTTTTGTGTATGGATATTATGAAGGTGCCTCCCAGTTTGGTGAACTGACCCTATAGCGTGTGGGATCTCAATCCTGATCGATGGTGGTGCATGCCTACCTCACACGATCGAGATACTCATCAAACCTACATCCTTTAAGGGGGACTTGAGCTACCTACCTTTGTTTGGATAGAACACACATGATTCCTATGCTAGGGTGCGGTGGGGCTCTCACTTTTGTGATGCATTTGTAAACCCCTTTATATTTCACGCATATTTCACGCCTAGCGCTGTTGGACCGGCACCTCCTATGCTTCCATTTGCTTGCCTGCCAATGGGCTTGCAAGGTGTGGATGCCATGGCAGCATCGGGAAGGTAGGAACGCGTGGACATGTGAGTGCTATTTGGATAGTCCTTATCGGTCGGCTGTGTGCCCATCCATCGAACGGTTGACAGGCAATAAACGTTGGTCGTGCGAGTTGGGATGGTTTCCTAGAGGCCGTTTCTTGTGTTGCTTAGGGAAGCAAGCCACTTGATGGTTAAGCCTCCATCCGGCGCCTTCCAATTGGCGTAGAAGGACACCAGAGCACCCCCTGCATTCCACCGAGCCTTCTCCGCAACTAAATATGATAATATTTGAATATAACTTGATAATATTGGCTTGCTTCTTCTTCTTCTTCTTCCCTTTTTTTTTTTTTTTTTTTTTTTTGGCTTCAACATCATAACATTGGCTATTGCATATTTACAAGAAGACTTCTATCACTACATGATGGCATGAGCATGTTCTATCAATAACTAAACTGATAAATAAATTATTAAAGAAAATATCTTACTCAATAACTTAGTTAGTGTTTTTCTTTTTTTCTTTTTTGTTTTTTTGTATGTTCTTCTACTTATTTTTAGACAACTTTCATGCTACTTGATATTCCCTTGTTGGCAGAGATAAAAACTTTTTGCAATCTAAGCCTCAAAAGATATTACTTTCAAGTCCAAAGTTTATTGAGATATCCCTGATCAAAATAAAAAAATATAACACTTTCTAAGAATTCAATATTTTTTCCATATGTTTTTAAATGTTTTCTCTTGAATAACCCTTTTAATAATGAATGCAAGCGGTAGATTCAATATTTATGGGCAACTTGAGCTCCCCATCTGATTTATTATTATGTATTGGTGGTATTTCAAAAAGAGATGAGCACAAATTATTAAGGGTTAAGGTATAAATTGGCTAATTAATTTTTGTGCCAGATGGTCCTCCGATAATATCCAATTATTAATTGAGATCTTAATTGTGTTGACAAATGATTGGCACGGCACAAATTCAATTTCTACAGTGGTAGTATTGTGTCCAAAAAAGAGAAACATATGTTGAGAATTCAAACCGTAAGAAAAACATATTTATAAAGTGATCTCCAATTAAATTGAATAATACTCAAATTTAATTCACTACTATCAAATATTATATTATCTCATGTCTTAAATATAAGCCATATTTTAGAAGTGAATTGTAATCCTAAATATAGTACTTTTTTTGTTTTTATTTTTTTCAATTTATCTCATATGTAAACTGATAATTTAATGTTACATGAAAGTATTATAATACTAAAACTAATTTAGCTTCTTTAATATCTCCAAATTAAATAAATAGATTTTATATTTAAAATCGAAAGGAGTAATGTACATGTAAGAGACAAACAAAAGGTAGAACCATTTCATTTTTGGGGAGGGGAAGAAATGTGTTTTAATGGTCACTTGTTTGGCTAGGGAAGGGAGAGGGCTAGAGGAGCTAATTATGTATGGACAAATATGTCCTTATATTAATTGTAACAAATAATATCATATAAATAAATTTCAACCTCAATAATAAAAAAAACTATCTTCATGTTACACAAATTCAATTTTATCATAAAATTGAAAATATATTAGTTTACCAAAAAAAAAAAAACACTTGTGGAATTAAGTTCTCAAAAATTAGAGGAAAAAAGAAAGTACAAGAAGGATGGTGGATCCTTGTTAGAGAGTTGATTTCTCTAATTTTATAAATTAGTATATAATAACATACATATGTTTGTATAAAAAAAACATTCATATGTAAATGTCCATCACAGTTTAGTTAAATTTACTTATATATATTGATGAGTCTGGAAAATAACTCACCCAAATCAACCATTGTAGTTAAGAGAGAGTTGGAACGAAGCCACGAAAACACATAAGCCCACGTTCTCACCTGACTAATTGGGCTCAAGCCCAATGAGGAGGCACAAATCATTACATACAATAGCTTCTGAGTTCACGGCTTGGAAAACGTTCTCACATGACTAATTGGGCCCATGACCACAGGGAGGTACAAATCATCACATACAAAAGTTTTTGAGTTCACTGCTGCTTGGAAAATTCTTCTCATTGTTTGTTTTCCCTCCCTAAGCACATTCTCCTATGGGAGACAAAATTGTTTGAAATACTCTTCGGTGCTAAATGTGGGCATTTCTCCTAACAAGATTTGAACCTTAGTTTATCATGTTATGAGAAACTAGCTTTTTCTGCTAGACCCAATCAACAGTCCATACACTAATGTGAAGTTGTGAGACCGAACTTGGTTTTTTTTATAGGAACTTTTATTATTTTTTCATTTTTTGGATTGGTTTGAATTATGATGTTCCTAATGTCAAACTCATGACTGTGTTAACACCAAACATGAGTTAAGGTACAGATTGACCAACGAAGTTTTACGCTAGAAGCACCTACTACAAATAAGTTTTAAAAGGGGTAAAAGTACTGATCAACAATTGAAAATGGAAAATAATAATAATAATAATAATAATAATAATAATAATAATACTACTACTACTACTACTACTACTACTACTACCAATGAACAATTTAAAATGGGGCAAAGAGCCCAATCTCGTTAACTTCAACCTAACGACCATTTTATCTCTCCTCCAACATCTATGGCATCGCACCAAACAGACATTGGGTTGATTTTAACGTCATTGTGCTAGTTATCAATTTTTAATTGTTGATCGGTACTTTTGCTCGCTTTAAAAATTATTTATACTAAGTGCTCGCGCAAAAGTTTATTAGTTAATCTACACTTCAACCCAACATTAAATAGGCATACTAACCAAGATATTAGCTAAGCTCAATGCACACTCAGTGCATACTCAGATCATGGCCTCCAATTGTTTGCAAGTGTATGCTTTTTTAAAAAAAAGAAAAGAAAAGAAAGGAAAGATAGAAAGAGAGAATATTTTCTAAAGACTATGAGTATTCTTCACATGTAGGAAAGGCTATCTCTAGCTAAATTTATTATATTCACAAGGGTTAGAAATCTAACTCCTAATCACTTGCATAAAGTGTAAGAACTCTTACTCATTGATAATGTAATTTGGAGCAAGCAAATCCATATCTCATAGGGCTTGTAACCTAAGAACATGAAAATTTCTCCATAAATGGGAAGTTGCAGGGTCGATCATGCTTTTAATCTCATGTTAGTGGCTGTATCTCTAATTCCGGAAAAGAAAACTCATACAGACAGCCCTAGCCATCACATTAGTATTAGGGCTAGCACATTTGTATCAGCATAATGAGGAAGGGGTGGCTTCCATAAATGGGACAGTGCCTATCAAAAGGGTTTAGTGCCCTAATCAGAAATGATGCCTGTTTACAGTAATTTTGTGGCAACATATTATGAGTACATGCCAAAATAGGAATGCAAATCACAACTACAGGAATGCAGAGCATAAGAGAATGCACTTTGCAAAAAGAAATTCAGAAGAAAATCTTTCAGGAACAACCTGGTGCCCACTACTATATTAGTGTAATAGATAAACAAGCTTCCAATGTACAAAATGATCATTCATCAGACTCAACAAAGTATTGAAATCATGCTCCAAGCAAATGGCATGAAAGAATACATGACAGTGAGGTAGCATTTTCAACAATCTATAGCGTAGCCATCTAATGCTAGTTTCAACCTTCCTGATAAAAACCAAGAAGGAAAAACCAAAAAAAAAAAAAAATCAACAGGTTTACCAGTCTAGGCCATTGATGTGTACTAGCAAGGATCCTTCATGCGGAATGCAGATTTCACAACTCACATTTCAGAAACCAATGCAGTTTTTACAACTCACATTTCAGAAACCAACACCTATGATTCATCCGCCATCATGAAAGGCATGAACTAATAGAAACGAGCTCCCCTAATGATTTTTGTACAACTTTATGATTTTATTTCAACTTTAGAACATTTTCTTCTTATTACATTATATCATTATAGCTCAGGAAGGATGAAATTCAATCACGAATGTTCTTGTGAGCACCATGAGGAAGTCAACTGATACTGGATTCAATTTTGGAAGATCAAAATAAGTTTTTCTTTTAAATCACTCACAGCCTACCAATGTAGAAGTGGCCAACTGAGCGTCATTTTCATCAGTTATATAGGATCCTCATTTTGTAACATAAATATGGTTGATAAAGGAATATAATGTTCATTCTTATCTAACTCTTTCTGGCATAACTATAGGGAAAAAAGAATTTGGATACCCATGCATCGTTATTAAACAAGTAAAACTTACCTATAAAAATATTCATCAAAAGAGATCTCAACGATTGAAAATTTAAGAAGAAAATGACATCACCCAATGATATGCTGAAGCAAACAAATAGCCCCAGACCCCATAAAAGGAAAAACACAGAAAAAAGAAAGAAAACAATTGATAAGCAGAATATCTCTACACATAATGTATTTATCCAATTCATAACTGGTTCTTTAAACACCAACTATCCCACAATATACAGATTATGATTCTTTCAACATAAAGAACATGAAAGAAAATAAATACAATGAAAGATCAACACCAAGGCTTCCTAATTATTAGGATCAATTAAACAAAGGCATCACTTTTAGTCACTAAAATCAATTTGGCCGATTCTTGACCTACCTATTGATGATTCTCGTTAAGACAGAAATTAGAAATTATTTATAGTCTAAGCATGCAAATAATGAAGGTTGAAGTGAACAGAGCATTTTCTTCATCTCGCATTCTTCAATTCAATGTACAAGTCAAAGTTAGGTTATATTGACCAAACTGACTAAATAAATTACATATATATAGTCATAATATTTAGCATTTAAGACTAAATATCACAGATACAGGACTCAGTCTGTAAGATAAAAGTGCCGAACAAAGGGACACAATCATTATTTTCTATATATTGTCCAGCAAAACCAGAATCAAATAAGTAAATCTTTGCAAACCCACGGATCTTTCTTAAACATTTTAACAAGTTAAACTTAGCAACTTAATACTCCATCCGTTTGGTCCTTAAGACCCATTTTAATGAAGAAATTAAATTACAAAGTTTGTCTTACATTAAGGACTGGAGGTAGTATTTGTTAAAAGAGGGCACAATAATTAAGAATTTGGGATGAAAGGGATGTCAACCAATGATTGAAGTATACAAATAAAAACCATAGATCAACAAAGAGAAAGTCAGAAACTTGTGTCCTTATCAAACCAGACTATCACATTAAAGAGCTTTCCAAATACCAATAATCCCACCAATGGAATTCCAATCATAAGAAGGCCCAATTTACACAGTCACTGAAATTATAAAAGAAGCTAACAGGACACGAAAGAGAGTAAATGTAGAAGGTACCAAATCTATTCAAATTGTCAATATAGAATAGAATCAATCTACACTTGAAGAACTGGAATCCAAATCTAACTGATAATCTTTGTGACTTTACACAGAACAAAGTCTGAAAAACAAAGGGCTACAGAAAACTGTACCTCCCAACCTCTTTTGATCAAGAAACATTCAAGAAACTCAATTATACAGGGACATAGGGTCCACCAGTACCACCAGAAAGCATAGGTCCATATGGAGATTCCTGGTCATCCATAACAAGATCTTCAGTACCTCTAAAAGCAGCGTGCAGGCAGACAACCACAATCCCAATCACTATCGATAAGAACACATTAAGCCACACATGGGTCAGAATCAAAGCCACCAGAGTGATTAAACCAAGCCCTACGACCACAGCTCGATCGTCCAAAACTACCAAATTGAAGATACTGACAGGCTCATCGCGCGAGAAGTAGAGGAAGTACCATGCCGCGAAAACAATTAAGAAAACCAACATCGACCAAGGGTGGTAGATGAGGCTGAGGAAGAGAATGATGAGGATGATGAGAGTATAGTTGGCGAGAAAATGGGAAACGTTTTGGGCTATGCGGGTTGTCGCGTCGGAGATGGAAGAAGGGAAGCTCAGGGCGGAGAAGTCCAAGAGCTGACGCCATGGACGGCGAGTAGCCATCACCGATTGGCTGGTTTCTTTGAAGGTGGAGAATAATTCGGTGGTGGAGGACATTGGGGAAAGTGAAAATACGATGTTGGATGAGGAATAGGGTTTTGATTGAAGAAAGAGTGAAAGTCGCAGAAGAAGATGACAGAGATTAAGGAAGCTTAGGGATTGGGCGCAGAAAATGATTCTTTGGACTTGTCAACGGAGTCTGTCCGTGTTGGAGACGACGAGCACCACTACAACTGCCGCCCTTGCTATAGCGTTTGGAACGAAGCTTCGGATGGTGTTCTCTTTCTTTTATTAATATTTGTATTACACGCAAGACTTTGTTTGACATGGTAAATAATGTTTAATTATTTATTGAAATTGGAAAAAAGCAGAGTATAATTAATACAAAAACTGAAATGCCATAGCACTTAAAAAGCAATTTTGAGAGGAGGGGGCGTGGGAGCTATAAGGGAATACTAAGGCCCCTTTGGTATAGGGAAGATTTAAGGAGGGAAAGGAAGGGAAAGGAAGATTGAGACGGAACTTTAAAAAGTTTAGTTGTTTTGTAGACATGGGAATGAAACTTAAGTTAAAGGAAAATAAAATGTTTGGTAGAAAGAAAAGGAAGTTGGTTAAGTGGGAAAGAGAGGTAAAATACCAATAATGCCCTTAAAATAAAAAAACCACACCTTCTTCATCGCTCTCATCTACGACCTTCTTCCTCACTCTCATTTGTGACCTTCACTTCCGTCAATGGTCGCTGGCACCCTCTCCTTCATTGCGACCTTCACTTCTTCCTAGCATGCCCTTATAATAAAAAATGGAGAAAATAATTTGACTGATTCAAACTTACATTCGAACGATGGCGTTAAGTTCGAACATCATGCACTAAAGTGAGAATGCATTCGAACCAAAATTTTAACAGTAACCAAACTTCTGCATCAGTTCATATCGGAACAAGACAACAACAATCATTTTTATTCCATTAAACCAGCTTTGAATCCGAGAAGAAGGAAAAATTTAAAAGAATAATCTTAATCAACAAAAGAGGACACAAGTGTAGACAAAAAAGCGATACATACAACCAAAAACAGAAACACCCAGACCTGCAAAATTCTCTTTAACAACCACTGTTGGGTCGATTTCCTTGATGGCAGGTGAACCAGTCAAACAAGTAATAAAGTGTAAGTAGAGTATCATCCCACATAGACTGAGATACCAAGAAGTGACGCTTGATTGCTTTGATAGTTGTGCAAACAGAAAGTAAATATGATGAGTTTGAGAGGTTTTTGTAGTTATGCTAATAACAGAAGTAAACAGAGTATCGTAGTTTGAAGAAGATATCAATAGAAATTAGGCTAAACTCGGAATCACCCTTAAATGCATTAATCCCCCAGTTGCTCTACCCATTGCTATAACATCCATGCTACACAGCGTCCGCAATGCTACAACATAGCTACCAACTACAATGCTATTCGGTTAACCTACCACTATAATCTATCGAAGCTTCCGCGTCCGATACATATGATACTAACTATACTCCTTCCATATTCCTATGACAACTTTCTAGTTATATTTGCATTACTCACAGGGTGTCATGGTTATGAGAGGTAGACCCATTCCTGAAGCCTACAATAATAGGTCAAGCCTTGCACTGGCTGCCTAGCAAACATTGTTTCTCAGAGGTCTAACCTCGACTCCTTGCCAATAAGCCGAGGCTACAAATCTAGCCCTTAGCTTCCGCTAACCGACTAGTAATTAATTCACTGATAAGCAAACCAAATCTATTAAATTAAGAACTTGTAACTGGGTTCATTTAACACTTAAGAATTCATCCTCGTTCAGCCATAGGTAAATCAATTCATAACTGACGAGGGAAACACAAAACAGATAGTAACAGAATGACCCATGATCTAAATACTAAAAATAAAGAAAGAAAATAAAAAGCTTGACAAAGTTCCGCGGGCGTGAAAGAAGCCCTGTCACGTCACCACTCCATGTCTTCTTCTCTTTGTCGTACTGCAAGAGAGGATGTTGGGTTGTCCTAGAAGTCTCGTGACTTGTGAAATCTCTCATTCTTCTTTTGAGTCTACCAAATGTGGAATCTCGTTCTAGGCTTTGTGCGAATCTCTTTTTAGGGTTGTCTTGTCGTTCCCTTTTATAATCATCTTTTCTTGTGGCGCAAGTTCCAGCGAGGTGGGGCTTTCTAAATCTGTTGAGATCCATTGAATCTTCTGTCCTTAGTAGATTGATTTTGCTGATCCTGCGGGATTCTTCAAATCTTCCAATTTTAAACCTCCGCATCTTCTATTTTGTTATGTCAGCAATCTACCTGTCACTCTCGACTTCTTTATTCTTGAAATCTTCTAGATAAAAAGGTCAGAAAATATGCCGCATAGCATTGCATCTTTTATTTTGCTATAGCTTTCGTGATGCCTTTTATTGCACTATGAGTTGCTGTTAGAATGCTATAGCATAGTATCAACTTTGTTATACGTTCTTTCTTAAAAACCATGTAAATTGCTCCTTTCTTAGCACGTGTTTAGGATGTAGATGGTTATTATCCTTTAGTTCCCTATATCATGAATATATGCCTTTTTGCCAGGATTGTTTACAGTTAAGCTTATATTTACCATACAATTCAGTCATGAAATATAGGGAAAACATGAAATAATTTGTGCTCATCAAATATCCCACACTTTGCTTTTTGCACTCTTGGGGAAAATAAGATGAAGCGAACAAGGACTCAGAGCCGCAGTACTCCTATATGTATAACTTTGCTGTGACGATTGCTTTCAGTTCTCATCCCCTATTCGGCAATCCAATTGCCCAATGCTAACAGCTCAAAATGCGTGGTATTGCTTAGATGAGGAAGCCTTAAGAAGCTCTCAAGTTCAGTGTTTACGCTCTCTTACCAGGGTATTTTAGTTTCTCTCTTGTCATACAGGCCTAGAATATCCATAGCCTTGTCAAAGTTCTAAGATTGCTTCTTAGCATTTGAGTATTCATTCATCCAAAGGTTTTCTTGGGTTACAATGTGAGGATGACCTGTTGTTTAAGATGAGAAATGATGGTGAATGCTATAGCAGATCAGGTAGACAAATCTTTTGACTTCAGCCGAGTGCTCCTCCTTGAACTTTGTAATTCCTGCTATTCTTTATTCTAGGTCTTTTCCTTTTTCTTTTTCTTTCTAATTTCATTTTCTCTTCCTCTCTCTCTCTCTAGCAAAACAATAGCTCTTTTTGCAGCATTTCATGGGAGCACTCTGCCCTAGCATTTTCCACAGATTTCTTCTAGCTTTTCTATCTAACTAGGTCTGTTATAGCACACTCGTGTGGCTCAATGGGGTAGCAATATGGAGATGATGATAAATGGGTTGTCTATGGGATTGATAGGTATGACATGAATGCCTTTATCCTATGAACTTCAAACTTAGACGCCAGATAGTTTATCAAAGAACTAAGATAAATCAAGGATCAAACATAGGCTAGCAGACATGCACACATAATACAACAATTAAGCTCAATTCAATCCTTCAATTGGGGGTTCTTCCCTTTAAGCTTCCTCATTGCCGCTTTACCCCCGCATCAGATTAGCTAACACCGTCAATTTCCCAAGCCTAAAGGTTCAGTTTCCTTAGGCAATCATGCTATGCTTCGTTATACAGACATTCATTCCATTGCTACAAAATTATGTTCATGCTTTATCATGCAATTTTTTTTTAAAAAAATCAGTTTGTGCAAAAAACTACATGCAGGGTAATTCGGATTACACACACGGAAACAGCAGCATTAGCAGATTATATCACATAACTAATCCTCCCCCACACTTGAACGACGCACTGCCCTCAGTGCAACAACAGTAATAATAGAGCGATAACCAGAAACGTGGCGTGCAACAAAGAGGTGGGAGGAAAATAAAGAGCAAGAGAAGCAAATTAATCACAACATCATTCACAAAATTGCCTTAGGCGTGAGTAGATTGTAAGAAAAAGAAACAAAAGGGAATAAAATTAGCAAAAGAAAAGAAAAACTACAGGGCAGGAGGAATGGGAGGGGTTGGGGCACTGCTGGACGTATCCTCCTCAGCCGAAGAGTCACCGACGGTGTTGACCACTGGGATCTCCAAGTGGGAGTGAGAGAGAGAGAGAGAGAGAGACAACTGCCGGCAGATGACAGTGGTGGGCTTCAAGTTTCACCCAAGAGTCGCTTCGGAGTATTTTAAGCTCCTTGCATAGGCGACGAAGGCGACGTGGAAATTTGCGTGGATACTTCGCATAGGTGGCCGGGCACAAGTAAAGTGGGGCGTGGGTGAGGATGTAGGAACGATCAGACGAGTCGGTGGTGTCGGACATTGGAGAGGGTTCGGAGGAGGAGGAGGAGGGAGAGGAGACCTCGGCTGGGATGCGATAAGGTGGTTGACGAGCGTAGGCCGGTGGGGGCACCTGACCACGCTGTGCTGTACATTTTACCCGAGGCATGGTGTGTTTGTGGGTGAATGATGGGAAAGGACAAAGGGAATCAGTGGGGATGTGAGAAGACGCGGGAGGCGGAAGAGAAGAGATAGAATAGAGGTAGAATTTTGAATATGAAATGTTACAACTCCCTTGACAATGAGTTACACTTAGTTGGCGCGTAGTGGGCCTAAGAGGGTGGTCCACTAAAATAATCACGTGACGTAGTGTTTATTTTAGAGATGAGGAGCGTACTTGACTCTCGATGGGCTTTTGCCGTATTGCTGTTTTGGGGGTCGTAATGCCTTGCATCGTGCCGTAGCATAGACCCTGCTGGAGTCGTTCCCTCCTGTTGTGATGCTAAAGAGCCACGAAATTGGGTTGCCTCCCAATAGCGATTGCTTTAAAGTCTTCAGCCGGACTTTGCTATCGCAATTTAATTCTGTGGTAGTGCAGGAAGGCTTCCTGCTTCTTTAGTGCCTTTGCTGTTATCTTCAGAGGTTAGGTACTTCTCAGCTGGGTCTTCGAATCTCTCGGTCTTAAGGATTGAGAAGGTGACCTAATCATCATTCACACGCATAGTAAGTTCTCCTTTTTCCACATCAATCAGTGTACACCCAGTTTCCATGAAAGGTCTTCCCAGAAGAATTGGGACATCGCGATCTGCTTCAAAGTCCAGGATAATGAAGTCCAAAGGAAAGATGAACTTATCCACCTTTACCAGAACGTCTTCGATCTTTCCTTTAGGTAGAACTATGGAGCGATCAGCCAGTTGCAATGTAACTATTGTGGGCCTGGCCTCCCCAACTACCAATCATTTGAAAATAGGCATGGGCATGAGATTTATGCTAGCACCTAGATCACACAGAGCTTTCCCTAAATATTGAGGTCCGATTGCACAGGGGATTGTGAAGCTGCCAGGATCCTTTAATTTCGGAGGTAACCGATTGGTTAGCATGGCACTGCAGTCCTGGGTCAATGCTACTGTCTCAAACTCTTCTAGTCGTCTCTTTTCAGATAGAATTTCCTTCATAAACTTCACGTAACTAGGCATTTGTTCCAAAACTTCCACCAGCGGAATATTAATGTGCGATTGTCGTAGCATGTCGAGGAATTTCTTAAATTGTTTCTCTTGACCTTGCTTCTGTAGCCTTTGTGGGAAAGGCGGGGATTGCTTTAGCATGTTTGAAGGCCCGGGATCACGATTGTGCCTTGACGATGAAGCGGTAGCATTCATTGTTCGGTATTGTACGTTATCATCCAGTGCTGCACGTGGAGGCAATATTGTGGTGCTGAGATCCGATTCCGATTGTGTCAGTATTGGTTCCCTCTGTTTGTCTTCAAGAAGTTGTTCGGTACCTCCTTGCCCTTCCTTAAGTTTCTCATAGTTTGGATCAGTGACAACCATAGGTTGCTTGGTTGCTTTCATGGGTTCTAAGCTTTTACCACTTCAGAGCGTTATCATCTTGACTTCCTCTCTTCCTTAGATCCTAGGGACTTTAGTGTCACTAGGCAGGGATCCTGAGGGTCTGTTGTTAAGGGCAGTCGCTAGTTGTCTCACTTGAGTTTCAAGATTTCTCAGGGTTACATACTGACTCTGAATGATTGCATTGTTTTTTGCCATATATTCCTTCAGAAGGCTTAACATAGAGTGTTGCGGGTCTGACTCACCGCCTTGTTGCCGTGCTTTCTAGGTAAACCCTGGTGGGTTTGATGTTCAGTTTGAGTATTGTGGGCTCAAGGATTGTCCCGCTACTTGTGAACCTTGAGAATTCCATGAGAAATTGGGGTGCTGCCTCCATCTGGGGTTGTATGTATTTGAGTACGGATTGTTGGTGTTACTGCCCCTGTTAAAGTTGTTGACGAAGTTTACAGATTCAGGGTTGGCAGAGCACTGAGAGTAAGAGTGCTCTCCGCCACAGTACACAAAGCTACTGAGATGGTTGTAGCGATGTGTTGCTTGATTGAAGGGTCAGTCCTTTCACCATATTGGTCAGAGATGAAACTTGAGCTGTGAAAGCAGTCATAGCATCTAGTTCATGTATCCCTGCAACAGTTCGAGCGGATGTAGCTCTATCTACTTGCCATTGATGACTATTCATGGCCATGCGCTCCAATAAGTTGTGGGCCTCTTCATAAGACTTCATTAGGATGGATCCTCCAGAAGAGGTGTCTATAATTGATCGTGTTTGTCCATCGAGACCTCTGTAAAATGTTTCTAACTGGACCCATTTGCACAGTTCGTGCTGTGGGCATCTTCTGAGGAGGTCTTCGAATCTGTCCTAGGCTTCATAGGTAGATTCACCAGATTTTTGTTGGAAGTTGGTGATATCCCCTCTGAGTTGAGCATTTTTAGTAGGTGGAAAAAATTTAAGCAAGAACTTGAAGACATAATATCATCTAGAGGGGGGTGAATAGGTGATCTACAAGATTTTCGCTAAGTGCCCAAAGTAAGACAAAAACTGAAGTAAACGAGAGAATGAACACAAGGCGATTTATACTGGCTTGGTCTAATTCTTTGACCTACGTCCAGTCCCCGGAACACCTGGGATTTCACTATCTTCCCTAAACAATTACACACTCAGTAAACGAAGGATCGTCACTCCGCTCCCCTTACAAGTTGTAATTGATACACCCTCTCTTAAGGTTCCACAACCTTAAGAAATAACTAACAATGAGATAAATGTTTAAGTACTCCTTACTGAGTAGATGAAATTTGAACACTGAGGCACAAAGTAATGAAACAGCAGAAACAGCGAGTAGTAAGTGATTGCACAGCGTTTCGGTAGTTGGCGAATTCAATGCTTCGGCTATTTATAGTTGTTGCAATTAATGACTGTTGGTGAAGCTCGTAAACTAGTCGTTGTGTCTCTTGAGTATATCCGTTTGACAGATGAAACGTTCGTCAAGAGTTTCGTTGTTTGAATAATTAGATGGAATGTTCAGGGTTGACATTCTCTTTCATTCCTTCTGTTTTTCCGTTGTAAGATAGCATTTAATGTGCAGACGAAATTTCAGAGATGCTTTACTTTGATTAGAGTAGCTTTGCGTGTTTATCACCATTTCAAGTAGTAGTATTTAATGCTTCTGACAGTTGAGGTTGCTTTATTTAAATCTACTGGTAATTCATGTTTAAATGATCTGAAACTCATGAGAAGATAGGTTAAAAGCATTTGGTAATCACAATAAGTAATAATCAGAAGATATAAAGATTCAATCAATGATTCAAGGTTCTCGGAGGACGTTAATTTGAAAACAGGGATGATCTTGCTCGAGTAAAGATTCATGTATGCTCGAGCAAGCTCCTTTGGAATGCTCAGAAAGAAAAAAAAATACTCTTGGTCGCTGATGCTCGAGCAAGCAAATTCCTTTGCTCGAGCATGATTTTATCATGCTTGGGCAAGCCTTACTTGAATCAGTTAAAAGTGCTTTAGAGTCGCTGATGCTCGATCACTCTTTTCTGCCTGCTCGAGCATGATTTGATTCATACTCGGGCAAACTTTACTTAATTCAGGTAAAACTCATTTGTATCGCTGATGCTTAAGCAAGTATTTCTATCTGCTTAAGCATGGTGCTCGAGCATGAATTAGATCATGCTCGGGTAAGTCTCTTTTATTGATGAAATACCACGTTGCTCGACTTTGCTCGAGCATCCTCTTTATGCTTGCTCGAGCATACTGCTCGAGCAGCCTTTTGCTCTTTGCTCGAGCAAGGGCTATGCACACTCGAGAATGCAGGTTACTCGACTTTGCTCGAGCATGCTTTTAACTCTTGCTCGAGTATGACAGTGCTTTGCCTTGTTCCTTTGCTTTGCTTGATGTTGCTCGAGCAAGATGAGACCTTTTCTCGAGTAGGACTACAAAACTCTTCATAGTGCTTGACAATGCTCAGGCAATTTTTATACGCTCAAGTAAGATGTTTCTTCTCATGTGCATGATGTTGCTCGAGCAAGACCATATAGTCTGCTCGAGCAAGGCTTCCTTAAACTAGATCAATTTAGCCTTGCATTCATCAATACTCGAGCATACACAATCCTATGCTCGAGTAAGCTTCTGTGACTTTCTCTTATCAGTTTAACTATTATCTTTGATCATTTTAATTTAATATCATAGAAATTGTGATCATCAAAACATAGGAACTAACATTGTCCCCCTTTTTGATGATGACAATTTCAAGAGCTAGTTTGAAAAGAAATGGGACAACAAATTTAACGTACAGAAGAGAACTGAAAAACTTTACTGATAAAAAGGAAAGACTGCACTAAGTTCAATTACAACCAAACAGAATTACTACAAACAAAACAAGCAAACTACAAACAACGAACAACTAGCTCTACTAACTATGAAACAAGCAAACTACAAACAACTAACTACAAACAACAAACAACTAGCTCTACTCACTCTCCCCCTTTGTCATCGACAAAAAGGGAGCCCTGACTAGATGGAGAAGCAAGAGAGCTATGAGGGAAGTGATAAGGAGAGGATGATGGAAGAGGTACAGTGGATGGATCAATGGAAGGTGGGATAGATGCCAGAGAGGGAGGAGGAGCAGTAGTAGGAGGATGATTCGCAGCAAGATCAGAGGCAGATGGAACAGGAGAAGAAGATGCTGGAGAAGGAAAGCCAGTTGTTGGACCATCGGGACCAAAGCTAGTCACTAAATTGTCCAAAGTGTAGTCGAAGTGCATAACTGCCTTGTGAATCCTATACTCTTGGCGAGAGAGGCGTTGTACTTCCTTCTTGAGCTCCTATTGCTGATCATAGAGAATTGAAAATCATTTGTCCATCGCATCCAGGAAGTCACCCAAATCAGTAACCATCTGCATCCCAAGATTTGCCTTGAACTTGATCATGTCTGAGGAAAATGCTTTGATCATCTCACGGGTCAGCTGTTGATACACATCCAAGGATTGAAGAACAGGCGCAATGGCCTTCTGAACCGATGCCTCTACAATAGATTGGATAACTGACTGAGAGAATGATGGCGCTGGAGCAGAGGTAGATAGCCTAGCCTTAGAAGACTCTGCTTCATCAGGGGGTAGAGAGCCAGATGGCTTGGACATAGATGTCTTTGAGACATGTGGCTTGGACTCGACTGGAGCCTTGCTCTTCCCTTTCTTCTTGGATGAAGCTTCTATATCTCCTCATGTTCTTCATGTGCTCCAGTCCAAACCGTGGAGGATACACTTCCTTATCGTCCAACAGGTACTAGATGTTATTTGCTTCCAGTATCCAAGAAACCAAGGAAGGATAGGGAATTGTGGCACGAAGACAAACTTGAGCCTTAGAGATGAATGACATCATTTCCTCTAAGATCCATTTGCCTATGTTCCGTGGCTCCATGGCGACTAATGAGGCAAGTCGTTCAAAATCTTTTCGAACGAAGTAAGTGAAGCTCTAACCTTTTTGAACAAGACTTCGACTGTAGACATACCAGAGAACTCTGTACTTGTCTTTCATCATAGTCGGAGTCACATTGACTTTCTTTCCTTCAATTTGCACATCTGGGAGGAGAATTCAATGACATTCAACTGGTGTAAGCTTAGGAGGGTCTTCAGGAGCATCAATAATTCCCAAAAGCACGTTGATGTCATGTGTCGAGAGCTTAATTTCTTGATCCCGAACCTTTGTAATCAACACCTCCTCGTGAGATTTATTTGTCTTTTCCTTTACAAACATGTTGTGATAGAACACTCGCACGACTTCTGGAGAGAACGGCTTACTAATACCGAGAAGTGGCATGAACTGACGCAACTAGTCTGTCAAGTCCAAGTTGCATTTGTCTTTAAAGTGAGCTAAATCCACATAAACTATTGGATAGAAGGGTCTAGACTCATAGTATCGTGCAAACAAGGTGAAATCATCAACAACAATATTACCCACAACCATACTGGGTGAAGGCTCTGGCAATTTTCCATCTTGAGGCCGACTTGTTGAAACTTGCTCCTTCTTTCTCTCAGAACCTTCTGATTGGAGTGAAAATAAGACTTTAAGCTTCTTGCTTCCGGAGCCCTGTGATTTCTGACTAAGAGATGGTTTGAGGGGATGGTGTTGATCCTCTTTTCCTTTTCCACTAATCTCATCGAATGTCTTCTCGGTGCTGACGGTCTTCGAAGATGATGGAGACGACGACCTTGTGCGTTTACTCGTTATGGTGGAAAAAGAGCCAGACTTGAGACTTTTTGTTGGCTTTGGAGGTTTTTGAGAAGCCACATTGGTCTTTGATTTTTCTACCGACTTGGTGGTTGGTTTCGACGACTTTGACGACAACTGTGGTTTGATTGTCTTCTGGGAATCTGCAACCTTTGGTTTGTAATATCTTGATTTCTTTGCTGGAGAGTGCTTGGATAGAGATTTATCGCCGGAATCAGCCATTGGAAGAGACCAAACAAAAATAAAGGAACCGATGAAGGGACCGATGGTGGTGGCTTGAGATAGGAGAGAAAAATAAAAAGAGTAAATTTGAGAAGGTTAATCGGTTGAAACAGTTGCTCTTGAAGAAGTGAACAGTCGTAACGGTGTGATTTGTGGTAACGATTCTCAAACCGTCGTAACTGATAAGGGAATTTGAGAAGAGGGGTTTAGGGTTTTAAGCAAATGGCTGTAAGTAGTGAAAGGTGATTATCCGTGGAAATGAAACGACATATGTCTTTTGAATACCAATTGGCCGACGTTGCTTGAGTAGAATTTTCTGCGTGCTCGAGCAAATCTCTTGTCTTGCTCGAGCATGGACGAGTGCATTAGGTGAGATGAGGACAGAAGGTCTCCGTTGTTGCTCAGGCAGACATGTGGGTTTGCTCGAGCAACACCCAATATTACTCTAAGTTAAAGCCCAACGTTGCTCGAGCAAAATGGTCACATGTGCTTGAGCAATGTTCTTTATTGAACATGCTTCTTTCTTGCTATTTCTCGAGCATAACTTTTAGTGTGCTCGAGTAAGTACCTCCCCCTTTGACTCTTACTCACTCTTCTCGTTGATGCTCGAGCAGATTTAAGGAGTATGCTCAAGCACCCCTCTTAGCTTACCTTTCCAGCCTAATTGTTCTTTTTAGATTGCTCGAGTAGAGATCATTGTGATACTCGAGCAAAACCTTCTCTATTTGACTCTATTCTTTCTCATATGAACAGAGCATCTTGCATAAACACAAATAAGAAACTCCGATGCCAAAGTCCGTAGACTTAAATTAAAAAAAATTAATTAAAGAAGGAATATTTATAACTCGTTGGGATTAGCTATTCCCAATTCTCTCCGAATGAATAAGAATTGTTCCTTTGCCAGTGGTTTAGTAAAGATGTCAGCTAGTTAAAGATGTGTGGGAATGAACATGACTTTGATATCTTTCTTTTGCATGTGATCACAAATAAAGTGATGCTTTACATCGATATGCTTGGTCCTTGTATGTTGAACTGGATTTTTTGCCAAACTTATCGTGCTTGTATTATTACACAGAATTGGAATTTCTTTCAAGTGGACTTCCAAGTCAGATAATTGTTGTTTTAACCACAAGACTTGTGCACAGCAGCTTGAGGCTTTCGGTGGATGAGACTGCAACAGTGGTTTGCTTTTTGCTGAACCATGAGACGAGTGCGCCTCCGAAGAACTCACATTGACCACTCGTGCTTTTTTCGATCAGTCTTGTATCCAGCGTGATCAGCATCTGAATATGCAACCAAAAATTCTTGTTGACCTTTTGGGAACCAGAGACCCAACTCCCTCGTGTCTAAGAGATATCGAAAGATTCTCTTAACGTGCTCGGCGTGTGATTCTTTGGGAGCTGATTGAAATCGTGCCCACATTCCCACACTAAATTGAATATCCGGCCGACTAGCAGTCAAGTAGAGCAAAGACCTGATCATTCCTCTGTATTTTGTTATATTGAAGTCTTTGCCTTAGTCTTTATCCACATCCAGCGAGGCTATTGAGCTTATTGGAGTATCTGCACCATTACAATGCTCCAATCCAAACTTTTTGAGCAAATCTCGAAGATACTTTGTCTGTGAAATGAATATCCCATCCTTTCGTTGCTTGATTTGCAACCCGAGGAAGTCGTTAAGCTCTCCCATCATTGACATCTCGAATTTTCCCTGCATTTTCTTGGAAAATTCCTCACAGAGAGAATCATTAGTAGTACCAAATATTAGATCATCTACATATATTTGTACAACTAAAAGTTTATTAAGTTTATTTGTTTTAATAAAAAGTATTGTGTCTGCTTTCCCCCTAATAAACCCTTGATCTAAAAGAAACTTACTTAAACGTTCATACCAAGCTCTAGGAGCTTGTTTGAGACCATACAAGGCTTTCTTAAGGCGATAGACATGATCTGGGTGATGTTCATTTTCAAAGCCAGGAGGCTGTTCAATATATACTTCCTCCTGAATAAAACCATTTAGGAAAGCACTCTTTACATCCATTTGATAAAGTTTAAATCCCTTGATACATGCAAAGGCTAAGAGTACACGTATTGCTTCCAATCTAGCCACTAGAGCAAACGTTTCCTCATAATCAATACCATCTTCTTGATTATAGCCTTTGGCGACCAATCTAGCCTTATTACGGACTATAATTGCAGATTCATCACGTTTGTTTTTGAATACCCACTTGGTGCCAATAACTGGATAGTCCTTAGGCTTAGGTACCAAATATCAAACTTGATTTCTATCAAATTGGTGTAATTCCTCTTGCATTGCTATCACCCAATTATTGTCTGATAGAGCTTCGTCAATCTTAGAGGGTTCGATATGAGATATAAAAGCAGAAAACATTACTTCATTTGAAACATTACTTTTGGTCCTCACTCCTTGACCAACATCACATTACTTGGTCCAAAGGATGATTCCTAATGAACTTCCAAACTCTAGGTTGAGATTGATTAGGGTTTTCTAGATTTTTCTGAGGATCAGTTTCGAAGATATCTTAAGGATTTTCAATAGAGGCAGGAGTAGTTTTTGAAAAGAATTGGTTTTTGAAAATATTTTCTTCATCATCATCCAGATGTTCATCTAATTTTGATTCACAGAACACAACATGTATTGATTCTTCAACTACATGAGTACGTTTGTTAAAAACTCTATGTGCCTTGCTTCTATTTGAATAACCAAGAAAAATACCTTCATCAGACTTAGGATCGAATTTTCCCAGATTGTCCTTACCGTTGTTGTGAACAAAACACTTATAGCCAAAAATGTGAAGATGAGCCAGGTTCAGTTTCCTTCCTTTGTAAAGCTTGTATGGGGTCTTGTTAAGTTTCTTTTGTTAGTTCTCTGATAGTTTTGATGATTGTCAACAACTACAGACAATTGAAGAGGTTTTGCTCTTAAGTGTCAAAACTCTGTTTAAGAGCAAACCTCGAGGTTGGGTTTGTAACCTCGAGGTTTGACCTTACAGAAGCTTTAAAAATCAAGTGTTCGAATGTTGCAAAACTTGGTTTCACAAGTTATATGTGAAACCTCGAGGTTGAGAAGTCAACCTCGAGGTTCTGGTTCAGTTGGAGAATCCAAGTTTCTTCATTAACACTTGTAACCTCGAGTATGCAAAGCTAACCTCAAGGTTCAACTCATACAGAAAGGTCATGTTGTTCATCAAGCACATGAACCTCGAGGTCCATATTTCAACCTCGAGGTTGGACACTTTGTTTTGAAACTTAAGCCCGATGAAAACACCTTGGACCTCGAGTATGATGTTGCAACCTCGAGTTTTATCACTTACAGAGAGCACACTGGTTTTCAAAGTATTGAAAACCTCGAGGTTAACATTGTAACCTCGAGGCTGGGCTTTATGTTTAACTTTGAACTTTGCACTTTCAAAGAGCCAACCTCGAGTACAGATGTACAACCTCAAGGTTGTCGAGCTCCAGTGAAAACTAAAGGTTTGTAACAAACTTCAAACCTCGAGGTTACTTTTGGAACCTCAAGGTTTGCAAGTTAATGAGATTTATCAGAAGGTTTCTCCTCAAGAGAAACCTCGAGGTTCACTGTGCAACCTCGAGGTTGAATGATTTTAAAACAAAGGTTTGCCTGAAGATTTCAGGCCAACCTCGAGGTTGGATGAACTAACCTCGAGGTTAGTGACCGTTGAAGCTTTTTCAAATCTGTGAAATCTGTTATATCTTGTTGATTGATCTACTTGCTTTCATATATCATTCACTCATGATCCCATATATGTTTAACAAGTTTGTTGAGTGTTTTTCAGTTAGCACAGATCAAGATTATTGAAGATTTGTAAGAAAAAGTAAAAAAGTGAACAGTGCATTTAATGCACCTGCACAACCTCATCTACTTTCGGCTAATCCATCTGAGCACGCCTTGTTAACGTTAAAGAATGTTTACTACATCAAGTAAAGTCAATTCCAACGGGCAGAAACTCAGAAATCCACATCAGATCACATAAACACTTGGATTAGCAGAAGTTTAGAGAGAGAAGATAACCAGAACCCAAGTTAATCACTTCCAACGGTTGGAATCATCCTACAACGGTCATTTAATGTTCTCTACCTATAAATAGAGAACATTAATTTCTTCACAAGCTGATACAACTACTTAGAGCGAAAATTTATTGAGTCATTTATTGTATCAAGCTTTCATCTGTATTGTATCATTTTGATACTTAGTTCTTCAGTGTTTATCCTATCAGCTCTGTAAGAGAGTCAAATACTTGTAAATCATTTATTGATTGAGATAACTACAAGTCAGGGGACTTGGTAGTTGGGGTGTATTGATTACAACTTGTAAGGGGGAGTGTGTTCTAGTGAGAGAACAACCCTTAGTACAGAGTGTGTAATCAATATTTGATTATAGTGGATTGAAAATCCCAGGTGAAGCTTGGGGACTGGATGTAGGTCAGAGAAAAGACCGAACCAGTATAAATCACATTGTGTAAAGCTTTCCTTCCCTACTCCTCTGTTAGCCTCTGTTTTCATTAGTCAAAAACAGAGCTCAATCTTTAATTTTTTTTAAAGATACCCAATTCACCCCCCCTCTTGGGTATTTAGCTCCATTCTTCATTTGGTATCAGAGCAAGGTCTTCTCAGAAGAGCTTAACCACTCGAGAAGGATCACTATGGAAGGAATTCTTCCTGATGGAGCTTCAATCAACCGTCCTCCCGGTTTCGATGGCGAACACTATTCTTTCTGGAAAGCAAAGTTTCGCGTGTTCGTGATGGCTACGGAATATGGATTGTGGAGAGTATTTGAAACTGGAGATTATGTTCCAGTTAAGATTGAAGGAGGCATCACTGTTCCAAAGACCGAAGCTGAGTTCAACGATGATGATAAGAAGAATATTACTCTTAATAGCAAGGCTATTCTGATGCTTCAAAGTGCTCTTAGTCAAAAGGAGTACTTTCGTGTTTGCAACTTGTCTACAGCAAAGGATATGTGGAAAGCTCTGGAAATCGCATATGAAGGAACATCTGGAATCAAAGAGAACCGCATCAACATCCTAACAACTGAATATGACCTGTTGCGAATGAAGCAAGGAGAAACTATCGGTGAATTTCAGCTTAGATATACTCATCTCACAAATCAGTTAGCAGCCTTGGGAAAGATCTTCGATCAAAGGTCTCAAGTGAGAAAAATTCTCAATATTCTCACGAAGGATTGGGAAGCCAAGGTTACTGCTATTGAAGAGGCTCGTGGTGAGTCTATGACTTCTGTTGCTGCATTGTTTGGAAGCTTATCTGAGTATGAGAGCAAGTTGAAATTCAAGAAGGACTTGGAAGAAGTCAATGGTACCAACAATCGCAACAAGGGAGTCGCTCTCAATGCTGATAAAGATGAAGAAGATGAAGATGAGGATGAAGAAATCGGCATGATGGTCCGGAGATTCAAGAAGTTCTACAAAAAGGATCAAGGCTTCAAGAAGTTTCAAAAGGGTAGCTCCAGCTATGAATCAAAAAAGCCTATCATATGCTACGAATGCGAGAAGCCCGGACACATCAAATCTGAATGTCCTCAGCTGAAGAACCAAGAGAAAGAAAGGAAGAAGTTCAAGAACTTCAAGAAGAAGAAAGCATATGTTTCAGCCATATGGGGGGATAGCTCATCAGATGAGGATGAAGCTGAAGAAAATGAAAGTGAAAAAGCCAACATATGTCTTGTTGCTGAAGAAGAAGAGCAACCCAGTGAAACAAATGAGGTATACGAATCTCTTCCTTCCTATGATGAACTATTTGCTGAGTACAATGTGGTTCAAAAGGAATTTGAAAAATTGGCAGATAAGTATATGAGTTTAAAAAGGAAACATTCTTTTCTTGAATTACATGTTGAAAGTCTTACTTCTCCTGAATCTTTAGTCTGTGACGAATGCCCTATTTTGGAGAAAAAGAATTTACAATTAACAAAAGCACTTGAGAAGTTCACTAAGGGAAGTGAAATGCTCAATGTAATTTTAAAACAACAGCGTTTTATAAATGATAGATCGGGCATTGGATATAGACCAGATTTTGACAAAAAGAAAGGAAAGAAAAAGAATGGTCAAAAATCTTACATGAATTATTTTACAAAATCTGTTCATTCTTCAAATCCTTTTGCTCATTGCAATTACTGTAATAGGAAGGGACATACTACTTCATCTTGTTTTCATCGAAAAGAAAGAAAAGCTAAACCTGTAGGGAATTATGTCTGGGTACCAAAAGGAACATATGTTCCCAAGGTACATGCTAACCCCAAAGGACCCAAGAAAAGATGGGTACCTAAAACCTGATCCTTTGTGATCTGCAGGTTTGTCTTAGAGCATCAAGGCCAAACAAGTGGTATATCGATAGTGGATGCTCAAGACACATGATTGGAGACAAATCAAAGTTTTTATCAATAAAGCCAAAAGATGGAGGTAGAGTCACATTTGGAGGTGATCAATCCGGGAAAATCGCTGGCATTGGTGAGATAGGCAACAATGAAGGCCCACTCATCAAAGACGTCTACTTTGTAGAAGGATTGTGTCACAATCTCCTTAGTGTGAGCCAAAGCGCCGATAAGGGTAATTTGGTAATATTTGATTCAGATGAGTGCTTTATTGTTAAAAATGATTTGATCTCCATAAATGATTTGAAAAATAAAGCTTTATTTAGAGCACCTAGAGATGGAAACTGCTATACTTTGAACCTCTCTAGCAATGCTTCTACTTCTGAAAATTGTTTTGTAAGTAACTTGAATGAGAGTTGGCTATGGCATAAGCGATTAGCTCATGTCAATATGTATCAACTTGACAAGTTATTGAAAAAGGATTTGGTTATTGGCATTCCCAAACTGAATTTCAAAAATGATATGATTTGTGATGCTTGTCAAAAGGGAAAACAGACCAAATCTTCTTTTAAAGCAAAAAATGAGATTTCAACAAACAGACCTCTTCAACTTCTTCACATGGATCTAGTTGGACCAGCTAGAGTGAAAAGTCTTGGTGGAAACTTATACACTTTGGTCATTGTTGATGATTTCTCTAGATTTACTTGGACAATATTTTTATCCTCTAAAGATGAAACCTTTGATCAGTTTGTTTCATTTGCCAAGAAGGTCCAAAACGAGAAAGGGTTCTCAATTTCAGGAATACGGACTGATCATGGTGGAGAGTTCGAGAATCAAGCCTTTGCTGAGTTCTGTGACAGTATGGGGATTGATCACAATTTTTCAGCACCAAGAACACCACAACAAAATGGTGTTGTGGAGAGAAAGAATAGAGTACTCACTGAAATGGCTAGAGCAATGTTGAACGAGTACATCACTTCGCAAGTGTTTTGGGCTGATGCCATGAGTACGGCTTGCTACGTCTCCAACAGAGCATACTTGAGAAAGAAGCTGAATAAGACTCCATACGAACTCTACAAAGAAAGAAAGCCAAACCTCAGTCACCTTCGTGTCTTCGGCTGTAAGTGCTATGTGCACAATAACGGTAAAGACAATCTTGGTAAATTCGATCCTAAAGCTGATTTAGCTATCTTTATTGGTTATTCTAATAGGAGTAAAGCATATAGAGTCTTTAATACTAGAACTAAGATTGTTGAGGAATCTATACATGTTGTATTCTGTGAATCTGAATCTGATAAATCCTTGGATGATGAAGAGGAGACTATTTTCAAAAACAAATTCTTTTCGAAAAATGCTCCTACTCCTTCTGAAAATTCTGAAAATATTTTTGAGGCTAATCCTGAAAGCAATTTAGAAAATTCTGATCAGTCTCAACCTAGAGCTTGGAGATTTATAAGGAATCATCCTTTAGACCAAGTTATAGGTGATGTAAATCAAGGAGTTAGGACCAGAAATAGTACCTTGAATGAAGTTACATTTTCTGCATTTATTTCTCATATAGAGCCCTCTAAAATAGAAGAAGCCCTTTCAGACAATGATTGGGTGATTGCTATGCAAGAGGAGCTACATCAATTTGATAGAAATCAAGTTTGGGACTTGGTGCCTAGACCCAAAGACCATTCGGTAATTGGGACAAAATGGGTATTCAAGAACAAACGTGATGAGTCAGCCATCATTGTGCGTAACAAGGCTAGATTAGTGGCCAAAGGTTACAATCAAGAAGAAGGAATAGACTATGAAGAGACTTATGCTCCAGTAGCTAGATTGGAAGCAATAAGAGTTCTTCTAGCATTTGCATGCACAAAAGGCTTTAAACTCTATCAAATGGATGTCAAAAGTGCTTTTCTAAATGGCTTCATTCAAGAGGAGGTGTATGTTGAACAACCTCCAGGTTTTGAAAATGATCAATTTCCGGATCATGTTTTTAGACTTAAGAAAGCCTTGTATGGTCTTAAGCAAGCTCCTAGAGCTTGGTATGAAAGATTGAGTCAATTCTTACTCAATCAAGGATTCATTAGAGGAAAGGCTGATACAACATTGTTTATCAAGAAAAATAAATTAAATGAGATTTTAATTGTACAGATATATGTTGATGATATTATTTTCGGTGCTACTAATGATTCTTTGTGTGAGGAATTTTCCAAGTCTATGCAAGGTGAATTTGAGATGTCAATGATGGGAGAGCTTAATTACTTCCTTGGGCTGCAAATCAAGCAACGTAAAGATGGGATATTCATATCTCAAACAAAGTATCTGAATGATTTGCTGAAGAAGTTTGAAATGGACAAGTGCAATGGGGCTGACACACCAATGAGCACAACTACTTCTTTGGATGCTGATGAAGAGGGCAAGGACTTCAACATCACCAAGTATAGAGGAATGATTGGATCATTGCTCTATCTCACTGCAAGTCGCCCGGACATTCAATTCAGTGTTGGAATGTGTGCTCGGTTCCAATCCGCACCCAAAGAGTCTCATGCTGAACACGTGAAGAGAATATTCAGATATCTATCTGATACAAAGACTCTTGGGCTATGGTTTCCTAAAGGTCAGCCGGAGCATCTTGTGGCATATTCAGATTCGGATCATGCTGGCTATAAGACGGATAGAAAGAGTACAAGTGGGCAATGCGAATTCTTTGGCAACTCACTTGTCTCTTGGTTTAGCAAGAAGCAAACTACCGTGGCTGTGTCCTCAACAGAAGCTGAATATGTGGCTGCCTCAAGTTGCTGTGCTCAAGTGTTGTGGCTGAAGCAACAACTTGCTGATTTAGGAGTGCACTTAAAGGAGATCCCAATACTATGTGATAACACTAGCACAATAAGCTTGGCCAAGAATCCCGTGCAACATGCAAGAACCAAGCATATTGATGTGAGACATCATTTCATCCGGGATCATGTCCAGAAGAGAGATGTGAAAGTGATGTTCATCCCAACTCATCTTCAATTGGCAGACATTTTCACCAAACCATTAGCCAAGGACCCATTCACATTCATAAGAAGAGAATTGGGAATGGTAAATCCCAATGAGTTGTAAGTAATTCCTGTCTACTTTTATATTAAATTATGGTTCTGATGATTATAGATCACTAACTTTAGCATCGGAGTACATAGACAATCTTATGCAGGACTTAGGTTTGCTGTCAAAGGGGCAAACCTCGAGGTTCAGTAGCCAACCTCGAGGTTGGAAGAGTGTCAAAAGGTTCAAGCTATCTGATGGATGGAACCTCGAGGCTCAAAAGCTAACCTCGAGGTTATCGGGGCAAACTATCAAAATTGAGAATGCTTAAAAGCTGGAACCTCGAGTATGGGATTAGAACCTCGAGGTTGGTGGCAAACAGAAGAGACATCTCATCTATCAGACAGTCGAACCTCGAGGTTCTGGAGGCAACCTCGAGGTTGGAGGTAAGAATTTCAAAGGTTAGTGAATTTTTATTCATCTAACCTCGAGGCTGAGATGTCAACCTTGAGGTTGATCGCAGAGATTAGTGAATTTTTATTCATCTAACCTCGAGGCTGAGAAGTCAACCTCGAGGTTGAGAGCGTGTCTATATATATGCTGCTGTGAAATTTCATTTTTACTGAACCCTAACCTCGAGTTCACTCCTTCTCTCTCGTCACTTCCTCTTCCAATCTTCATCTTTCTGCACATTTCTTCCACTCTCTGTCCACAAATGGCCTCGAAATCTCCTTCCCAGTCAGAATCTTCCTCCCATTCGAACGATGAGACAGAATCTTGGTCTCCCTCTCCACCTCCAAAACGTCAACCTTCCCCTGAACCTCAAGCAACCAAGCCTGTGAGGAAGAAGACTCGGTCTGTTCGTTTGAATACTGGGTTTGATAAGCACATCCCAGGGGTGCCCATTGATCCTCCTCCATCTCCTCCTCCGAAGAGCAAGCCAAAGGGTATCTCCATCAAAGAGCCCGGTCAGGCTGAGCCTAAAAAGAGGAAAGTCCCTGAAGCAACCGGTAAAGGGAAAGAAAAGGTGGGAGAAAAGGCCAAGAAGGCAAGGACCAAGAAACCCTCTAAGCCTCAAGCTCAATTTACCTCTCAGGCCTCACAGCAAAAGAAGTTGGAGAAATTTGCTGTCAATGCAATTGAGGACATCCGGGATATCAGATCACCTCCAGAAGGATTCATCACTGCTGCCTCAACCTTCTCCACCAAGGAGGAAAATGATAAGTATAGAGAAACTTATCTCTTTAAGGTTTTCTGTGCTTCAGTTGCCATCAACTTAGATACCTTCCATAGGGAATGCAATTTTGATCTCAGTCCTTAGATCAAAATGTATGAACCCTTTATCTCCATCTACTGTCCATACACTCCTAGTCTGGTTAGGATGTTCTACTTTAAGATGGAAGATGTGAGTGTACTGGACCCTGAGGGTGAGTTGGTAGAGGAAAGGGTGTCAACCACAGTGAGGGGTGTCAAGTTTACACTTTCTGCTGATATTTTGAACAAAATTCTGAAGATTAAGAACCCACCTCCTGTTTCTGAATTTTCTTATACCAATCAAGAGGTATATGAAACTCTTATTCCAGGCAAACCCTTCCCACCTGACCAACAGATAAAGCTAACCTTCAAGCCTAGGGACATGCCTCAAGAACACAGAGTTCTGTGGTATGTTTATTCAAGGAACTTTGTTCCTAAGGCTGGGAACTACACCCACTTTACCTCCCTCGATTATAGACCATTCACTGCCTTTGTGAGGAGAGTGCCCTTTAATATTGGGGATTGGCTTCTTCAGGGGATGAAGTCCTTCAAATTTGCCAAAAAGCCATTGACTCATATACCCTACCCTTCTCTTGTTTCTGTGATACTCTACTATCACAGAATTTGGTATGTGGGGAACACTGATACCCTTGAGTATCCCCTATATTTTGGGAAGCATCAGCTGAATCTTATGCGTATCAAGTTTGGTGCAGAGGGTGAAGCTCAGTCTCAAGCCTCTCAAGCTCCTGAGGAAGCACAGTCAGCTCCTCCACCTTCTCAGGCTCCTATACCAGATGATCTGATGGGGCAGATCAGACAGATAGTGGATCAAGCCCTAATCTCCCACAGAGCTATCATGAAGACTGAAGTTGATGTATTGCGGGCTGACATCAAGATGGGACTTATGGATGTCATAGTTGCACAGACTGAGGCAATGTCCCATCTGTACAAGCTAAAGGAGGAAATGGATCAAAGGTTTACTGATTTGAACTCTTCTTTGGCTGTCTCTCTCACTGCTGCATCTGATGCCAGAGACAAAGCTGACATGCTTCTCAGACATTTTGGCCTTGGCTCCTCATCCACTCATGGCCCCTCATCTGTTCCAGTTCCTGATGTGGCTTCTGACTTACCTTCTGCTGATGCAGCCTCTGATCCCAGTCCTGATATTCATGATGGCCCTAGCTCATCACTTCCTGACCCATCTTCACCTCCCTCTCCTGCTGAGTCTCCTGCTCTCTCACCCCATCACTCACCTCCCTCTCACTCCTTCTCATTCCCTAGCCCTCCACACTCTTCTCCACCTCATACCACTCCTGTTGCTGAGTCTCAACCTTCCCCAGTCACCCCTACCACAGAAGTTCTTCCTAACCCACTTCCATTTCCATCCACTCCTGCCATTGAGATCTTTCCCACACCTTCTCCCTATACCCATCCTTCCCTTCTTGATCCCTCCTTTGATCCTACCACTGCTATGGTGCTTTACCGGCCCCCTCTTATTGTTCTGGACCCAGAATATGTGGATGATGATGACAAAGGGGGAGAGGAATAAGCAATGAGGAACCTATAGGAGTCAAAGGGGGAAAGGAATCAATAAGGATTGGAGGTAGGATTGGAGGTCCTTAGGGTTGTTTCTTTTGCAGCAGCATATGTATTTTCATTTTCTTTTATTGCTATCTGTATTTTTCCTTTTGAATTCCATTGTATCCTGTATAACTTTGTTGAAATGGAATGTCAATTGAAATATCAGTCTCAATTTCATGCTTCTGCTTATCTCTGACTCTTTACTTGTGCAAAAATCTTTTTTTTTCAAACTCTCTGATAATCTCATAGATAATCTTTTAAATGTTTTAAGAGGTATTGCTTGTAGATGTTGTCATCATCAAAAAGGGGGAGAATGTTAGTTCTCTGATAGTTTTGATGATTGTCAACAACTACAGACAATTGAAGAGGTTTTGCTCTTAAGTGTCAAAACTCTGTTTAAGAGCAAACCTCGAGGTTGGGTTTGTAACCTCGAGGTTTGACCTTACAGAAGCTTTAAAAATCAAGTGTTCGAATGTTGCAAAACTTGGTTTCACAAGTTATATGTGAAACCTCGAGGTTGAGAAGTCAACCTCGAGGTTCTGGTTCAGTTGGAGAATCCAAGTTTCTTCATTAACACTTGTAACCTCGAGTATGCAAAGCTAACCTCAAGGTTCAACTCATACAGAAAGGTCATGTTGTTCATCAAGCACATGAACCTCGAGGTCCATATTTCAACCTCGAGGTTGGACACTTTGTTTTGAAACTTAAGCCCGATGAAAACACCTTGGACCTCGAGTATGATGTTGCAACCTCGAGTTTTATCACTTACAGAGAGCACACTGGTTTTCAAAGTATTGAAAACCTCGAGGTTAACATTGTAACCTCGAGGCTGGGCTTTATGTTTAACTTTGAACTTTGCACTTTCAAAGAGCCAACCTCGAGTACAGATGTACAACCTCGAGGTTGTCGATCTCCAGTGAAAACTAAAGGTTTGTAACAAACTTCAAACCTCGAGGTTACTTTTGGAACCTCAAGGTTTGCAAGTTAATGAGATTTATCAGAAGGTTTCTCCTCAAGAGAAACCTCGAGGTTCACTGTGCAACCTCGAGGTTGAATGATTTTAAAACAAAGGTTTGCCTGAAGATTTCAGGCCAACCTCGAGGTTGGATGAACTAACCTCGAGGTTAGTGACCGTTGAAGCTTTTTCAAATCTGTGAAATCTGTTATATCTTGTTGATTGATCTACTTGCTTTCATATATCATTCACTCATGATCCCATATATGTTTAACAAGTTTGTTGAGTGTTTTTCAGTTAGCACAGATCAAGATTATTGAAGATTTGTAAGAAAAAGTAAAAAAGTGAACAGTGCATTTAATGCACCTGCACAACCTCATCTACTTTCGGCTAATCCATCTGAGCACGCCTTGTTAACGTTAAAGAATGTTTACTACATCAAGTAAAGTCAATTCCAACGGGCAGAAACTCAGAAATCCACATCAGATCACATAAACACTTGGATTAGCAGAAGTTTAGAGAGAGAAGATAACCAGAACCCAAGTTAATCACTTCCAACGGTTGGAATCATCCTACAACGGTCATTTAATGTTCTCTACCTATAAATAGAGAACATTAATTTCTTCACAAGCTGATACAACTACTTAGAGCGAAAATTTATTGAGTCATTTATTGTATCAAGCTTTCATCTGTATTGTATCATTTTGATACTTAGTTCTTCAGTGTTTATCCTATCAGCTCTGTAAGAGAGTCAAATACTTGTAAATCATTTATTGATTGAGATAACTACAAGTCAGGGGACTTGGTAGTTGGGGTGTATTGATTACAACTTGTAAGGGGGAGTGTGTTCTAGTGAGAGAACAACCCTTAGTACAGAGTGTGTAATCAATATTTGATTATAGTGGATTGAAAATCCCAGGTGAAGCTTGGGGACTGGATGTAGGTCAGAGAAAAGACCGAACCAGTATAAATCACATTGTGTAAAGCTTTCCTTCCCTACTCCTCTGTTAGCCTCTATTTTCATTAGTCAAAAACAGAGCTCAATCTTTAATTTTTTTTAAAGATACCCAATTCACCCCCCCCTCTTGGGTATTTAGCTCCATTCTTCATCTTTCGAAGATAGGCTCGGTTTGATATATATCAGGCCATGCTCATAGCATCTGCCCAGAAAACTTGTGATGTCTGATTTTCATTTAACATTGCTTGAGCCATCTCAGTCAGTACACGGTTCTTCCTTTCGACCACACCATTTTGTTGTGGTGTCCTTGGAGCCGAGAAATTGTGATCGATCCCGTGAGCATCACAGAATTCTCCGAACGCTTGATTCTCAAATTCACCTCCGTGGTCCGTTCGAATAGCTGTAATGCAAATTCCTTTATCGTTTTTCACCTTATTAGCAAACACAACAAACAGATCAAATGTTTCATCCTTGGAAGATAAAAAGATAGTCCAGGCGAATCCGAGAAATCATCGACAATGACAAGTGTATATAAATTTCCTCCAAGACTTTTTACTCTTGCCGGTCCAACTAAGTCCATATGGAGCAATTGAAGAGGGCGGTTAGTTGATATTTCAGGTTTATTTTTGAAAGATGATTTAGTTTGTTTACCCCGTTGACATGAATCATAAATCATATCGTTTTTAAATTGAAGTTTGGGTAAACCAATCACTAAATCTTTTCTTAACAGCTTATCCAGTTGATACATGTTGACATGAGCCAAACGCTTATGCCACAACCAACTTTCATCTAAGTTGCTAACAAAACACTTTTCAGAATTCATTCTAGGTAATTCCAAGCTATAACAATTTCCTTCAAAGGGAGATTTGAATAATACCTTTAATTTTCCTTTATTGATTGGGAGATCATCTTTGTTGACAATGAGACACCCTTCTGAGTCAAAGATAATCCAGTTGTTCTTGTCAGCACTTTGACTTATACTCAGAAGATTATGACAGAGGCCTTCCACAAGATAGATGTCTTTAATTTGCGATCCATCCTTTGTTCCGATTTCACCAATGCCAGTAATTTTCCCGGATTGATTTCCTCGAAAGGTGACTCTACCTCCATCTTTTGATCTCATAGCAACAAACTTTTCTGCATCTCCCGTCATGTGTCTGGAGCATCTATTGTCGATATACCACTTGTTGATTCTTGATGCTCTCAAACACACCTATAAGATCAGAAGAGATCAAGCTTTAGGCACCCATTTTTTTCTGGGTCCTTTGGGGTTAGTTTGGGCTTTAGGAACATAAGTTCCCTTAGGCACCCACTGATAATTGCCAGCTGGTTTGTCTCTTCTATCCTTTTTATGAAAACACGAAGAAGTACTATGTCCCTTTTGGTTGTAGTAATTACAGTATGCAAATGGGTTTGAAGAATGAACCATTTTTTGAAAATAATTTAAATAGGATTTTCCACCAGTTTTCTTCTTCCCTTTCTGTTTATCAAAAACAGGATTATATCCTATGCCTGAGCGATCGTTTGTAAACCTTTGGGCTTTTAAAATAACATTGAGCATTTCAGTACCTTTAGTGAATTTTTCAAGTGATTTTGTAAGATACGAATTTCTTTTCTCCAAATCTAGACAATCATCACAGACAAGATTTTTACTAGTGAGATTCTCAACTTGTAATTTACGAGTCATGTTTTCCCTTTTCAAAGAGATACACTCCTCCATAACTTTTTCAAATTCAGTTTGTATCTCATTATATTCATCAAGTAATTCATCATAGGCTGGTTGTGAATGATATACCTCATGATCGTTTTCAGTTTGCTCTTCTTCTACTACTAGACAGACATTGGCAACTTCATCCTCTTCCTCGCTTTCTTCTTCTGAGGATCCATCACCCTATATACCGGATGCATAATCCTTTTTCTTGAAGTTGTTGAACTTCTTCTTTTTGTCCTTTTCGTTTCCTTTTAACTGAGGACATTCAGACTTGTAATGATCTGGCTTCTCGCACTCATAACAGATTACTTGATCCTTATCTTTGAGTTCACGTATACTACTAGAGCCTCCTTTCTGGAATCTGTTTTTGAACCCTTGATCCTTTCAATAAAATTTTTTGAATCTTCACACGAACATGGCCATCTCATCATCTTCTTCATCTTTCTCTTGTTTCTCCTTTACAGCATTAAGAGCAATACCTTTGCTCTTACTATTGTTGATTTCATCTAAGCCCTTCTTGAACTTCAATTTACTTTCATATTTAGATGGACTTCCGAATAAGGCAGCAACTGAAGTCATTGACTCACCACAAGCTTCCTCAATTACGGTGACTTTAGCTTCCCAGTCTTTTGTCAGGACATTAAGAATTTTCTTGACCTGAGCACCTTGTTCATACGTTTTACCCAGAGCTGTCAATTGATTGATCAAGTGAGTAAAACGAAGTTGGAATTCTCTGATAGATTCGTCGGTCTTCATGCGAAGGAGATCATACTCAGTAGTCAACGTATCGATTCAATTTTCCTTAATGTCAATTGTTCCTTCATATGCAATCTCCAAAGCATTCCACATCTCTCTAGTGGTTGTTAGATTTCAGATACGGAAGTATTCTTGTTGACTAAGAGTGCTCAGAAGCATGAGAATAGCCTTGCTGTTAAGAGTGACATTTCTCCGGTCATTCTCATTGTAGTCTTCTTCTAATTTTGGAATTTTGAGCCCATCTTCGAGCACTATCGGAACATAGTCACCTCTTTTGAAAACTCTCCAGAGACCAAACTCCATAGCCATAACGAAGACTTTGAATTTGTTTTTCTAGAACGAATAATGTTGACCATTGAAGCCTAGCGGTCGGTTGATTGAAGCACCGTCTGGTAATATTCCGTCCATGATCTAATTCGGGATGTTCAGCCCAACTGAGTAACCAGGCTCTGATACCAAATGAAGACGTAATATCACCTAGAGGGGGTGAATAGGTGATGTATAAGATTTTTACTAAGTGCCCAAAGTAAGACAAAAAATGAAGTAAACGAGAGAATGAACACAAGGCGATTTATACTGGTTCGGTCTAATTCTTTGACCTACGTCCAGTCCCCGGAACACCTGGGATTTCACTATCTTCCCTAAACAATTACACACTCAGTAAACGAAGGATCGTCACTTCGCTCCCCTTACAAGTTGTAATTGATACACCCTCTCTTAAGGTTCCACAACCTTAAGAAATAACTAACAATGAGATAAATGTTTAAGTACTCCTTACTGAGTAGATGAAATTTGAACACTGAGGCACAAAGTAATGAAACAGCAGAAACAGCGAGTAGTAAGTGATTGCACAGCGTTTCGGTAGTTGGCGAATTCAATGCTTCGGCTATTTATAGTTGTTGCAATTAATGACTGTTGGTGAAGCTCGTAAACTAGTCGTTGTGTCTCTTGAGTATATCCGTTTGACAGATGAAACGTTCGTCAAGAGTTTCGTTGTTTGAATAATTAGATGGAATGTTCAGGGTTGACATTCTCTTTCATTCCTTCTGTTTTTCCGTTGTAAGATAGCATTTAATGTGCAGACGAAATTTCAGAGATGCTTTACTTTGATTAGAGTAGCTTTGCGTGTTTATCACCATTTCAAGTAGTAGTATTTAATGCTTCTGACAGTTGAGGTTGCTTTATTTAAATCTACTGGTAATTCATGTTTAAATGATCTGAAACTCATGAGAAGATAGGTTAAAAGCATTTGGTAATCACAATAAGTAATAATCAGAAGATATAAAGATTCAATCAATGATTCAAGGTTCTCGGAGGACGTTAATTTGAAAACAGGGATGATCTTGCTCGAGTAAAGATTCATGTATGCTCGAGCAAGCTCCTTTGGAATGCTCAGAAAGAAAAAAAAATACTCTTGGTCGCTGATGCTCGAGCAAGCAAATTCCTTTGCTCGAGCATGATTTTATCATGCTTGGGCAAACCTTACTTGAATCAGTTAAAAGTGCTTCAGAGTCGCTGATGCTCGAGCACTCTTTTCTGTCTACTCGAGCATGATTTGATACATGCTCGGGCAAACTTTACTTAATTCAGGTAAAACTCATTTGTATTGCTGATGCTCGAGCAAGGATTTCTGTCTGCTCCAGCATGGTGCTCGAGTATGAATTAGATCGTGCTCGGGCAAGTCTTTTTTATTGATGAAATACCGCGTTGCTTGACTTTGCTCGAGCACCCTCTTTATGCTTGCTTGAGCATACTCCTCGAGCAGCCTTTTGCTCTTTGCTCGAGCAAGGGCTATGCATACACGAGAACGCAGGTTACTCGACTTTGCTCAAGCAACTTTTTAAGCTTGCTCGAGCATGCTTTTAACTCTTGCTCGAGTATGACAGTGCTTTGCCCTGTTCCTTTACTTTGCTTGATGTTGCTCGAGCAAGCTGAGACCTTTGCTCGAGTAGGACTCCAAAACTCTTCATAGTGCTTCACAATGCTCGGGCAATGTTGATACGCTCGAGTAAGATGTTTCTTCTCATGTGCATGATGTTGCTCGAGCAAGACCATATAGTCTGCTCGAGCAAGGCTTCCTTAAACTAGATCAATTTAGCCTTGCATTCATCAATACTCGAGCATACATAATCCTATGCTCGAGTAAGCTTCTGTGACTTTCTCTTATCAGTTTAACTATTATCTTTAATCGTTTTAATTTAATATCATAGAAATTGTGATCATTAAAACATAGGAACCAACAGAACTTACTTCCCGGATCATTCCATATGGTGATGGAATTAGCACGTAGGTTGTTAAGCCATGTCTGAGCCTTGTCCCTTAGTAAGAATGGGAATAACTTAATCTGGACGACATCGGACGGGATTCCTGGGATGACAAAAGAATCACACACCTCTATGAAGGTCTTGAGGTGAAGGTGCGGATCTTCGGATGGAAGTCATCCAAATTGCCCAGCTGTATTCAGCATCTGAATCATGACACCTTTAATTTCAAAGTGTCAAGCATTGAAGGTTGGTGGTGTGATGGCTGAATTCAACTTGTTTAGATTTGGAACCCTGAATTCCATGATGGCTTTATTCACATCTAGGTTTGGAGGTCGAGGGACCTGGTTATCCCTGTTTATTGCTATACGCTCTCATTGATCCCGCTCGTGATTGACAGGTATATTCGCCATGCTTGCTGAGTCAAAAGATTGACTTCTTCGCTTTTGCTTTTTGCGTCTTTGCTTGTAGGTACGTTCTATTTCAGGATCGTAAGGCTCTAGGTTGGCTGAAGGCGAGTTGCGCATGCACTACAGAGTGTACTTGAAAATCAAGAACAGAGAAAGATGAGCTCTTTATTAGGTAAATCACAACTATTAAGTAAAAGGGCTTTGTCACTAAGGGTATCAGCAGTCCCCGGCAACGGCACCAAAAACTTGTTGGGTCGATTTCCATGATGGCAAGTGAACCAGTCGAACAAGTAATAAAGTGTAAGTAGAGTATCGTCCCACAGAGACTGAAATACTGAGAAGTGACACTCGATTGCTTTGATAGTTATGCAAACAGAAAGTAAATATGATGGGTTTGAGAGGTTTTTGTAGTTATGCAAATACAGAAGTAAACAGAGTATCGTAGTTTGAAGAAGATATCAAAAGAAATTAGGCTGAACTCGGAATCACCCTTAAATACATCAATCCCCCAGTTGCTCTACCCATTGTTATAGCATCCATGCTGCACAGCGTCCGCAATGCTACAACATAGCTACCAACTACAATGCTATTCGGTTAACCCACCACTATAATCTATCAAAGCTTCCGCGACTGATGCATATGATACTAACTATACTCCTTCCATATTCCTATGGAAACTTTCTAGTTATATCTGTATTACTCACAGGGTGTCATGGTTATGAGAGGTATACTCATTCCTGAAGCCTACAATAATAGGTCAAGTCTTGCACCGGCTACCTAACAAACACTATTTCTCAGAGGTCTAACCTCGAATCCTTGCTAGTAAGTTGAGGCCACAAATCTAACCCTTAGCTTCCGCTAACCGACTAGTAATTAATTCACTGATAAGCAAACCGAATCTATTAAATTAAGAACTTGCAACTGGGTTCATTTAACACTTAAGAATTCATCCTCGTTCAGCCATAGGTAAATTAGTTCATGACTGACGAGGGAAACACAAAATAGATAGTAACAGAATGACCCATGATCTAAATACTAAAAATAAAGAAAGAAAACAGAAAGCTTGATGAAGTTCCGCCGACGTGGAAAAAGCCTTGTCACGTCACTACTCCACGTTTTCTTCTCTCCGTCGTACTACAAGGGAGGATGCTGGGTTGTCCTGGAAGTCTCGTGCCTTGTGAAATCTCTCACTCTTCTTTTCAATCTGCTGAATGTGGAATCTCGTTCTAAGCTCTGTGCGACTCTCTTTTTAGGGTTGTCTTGCCATTCCCTTTTATAATCAGCTTTTCTTGTGGCGCAAGTTCCAGCAAGGTGGGCTTTCCAAATCTGTTGAGATCCATCGAATCTTCTGTCCTTGGTAGATTGATTCTACTGATCTTGTGGGATTCTTCAAATCTTTCAGTTTTGATCCTCCGCATCTTCTATTTTATTACGTTAGCAATTGACCTGTTGCTCTCGACTTCTTTATTCCTGAAATCATCTAGATAAAAAGGTTAGAAAATATGCCGTATAGCATTGCATCCTTTACTTTGCTATAGCTTTCGTGATGCTTTTTATTGCACTACGAGTTGCTGTCAGAATGCTATAGCATAGTATCAGCTTTGCTATACGTTCTTTCTTAAAAACCATGTAAATTGCTCCTTTCTTAGCACATGTTTAGGATGTAAATGGTTTCTAACTTTAGTTCCCTATATCATGAATATATGCCTTTTTGCCAAGATTGTTTGCAGTTAAGGTTATATTTACCATACAATTCAGTCATGAAATATAGGGAAAACATGGCATAATTTTTGTTCATCAACCACTTGTTGACAACAATGTGGAATCTCCGTCCTAGAGGAGAAAATTACACAGCAAAGAGTTTAGAAGAGAAAAATTTCTGCTCAGTAACATAAAGTTCTGCGAAGCCCAGTGTATAACCCAAAAGATGGGGCGACTAAATCGAAGATGTAATGGAATCTGCAACAGTGGCGCACGAGATGTGATTTTTACAGGGCATTTCTGTCCCAATATTTCATTCTCCCGGGAAGATTTCAACTTTCCCTCCATTTTTGGATGGAATCAACCTTCCAATGGTTAATGGAACTTTAAGGCTCATGGGAATGCTACTTGACGGAAGATGGGTGCACCAAACACGTTTTTTTAGAGGGAACCGTGTTATGTTCCTTTTCCATCCCCAACTTTCACTCTAACAAATAGGGGCTAATATCATGTGGGAGAATATAGCTCAAGAGGTCTAAACATTTTGCTAAAGCAATTTTGGGAGAATTAAAAGGTTTGGTCACCAAGATAAGGAGATGGTGGTGGGATGAGATTGTTCAAGAGAAAATCAAGAATAAGAAAAATTGTTTAAAATGAATAATGCTGAAAATTGGGAAATGTATCATTTAGCTAAAAAGGAGACTAAAAAAGCCGTGATTGAAAATAGTATTAAAGCTTATAAGGAGTTGTTAGTTCTCTATGTGTTTTGATGATAACTGACAATTGTAAACACAAAATGAGGTTTTGTCTTGGTAAGTTGAAAAACTTACTGTCAAAGACAAAACTCAAGTTTTGATTTTAAAACTTGAGTTTTGGGTCTGACAGAGAGTTGCTCATTTTCAATAAACAAAACAAAACTCAAGTTTCCTTTAGGAAACTCGAGTTTTGGACTTACAGAGAGCACTCAGTTTTTCACTTCAAGACAAACTTGAGTTTCAGATTGAAAACTCGAGTTTTGCATCATATAGAGACTTTACAATGTTTTCAAATGAAAACAAAACTCGAGTCTTGACTTGGAAACTTGAGTTTTAGCCTTACAGAGAGTCTCCAACATTTTGAACAGATGCAAGCTCAGTTTCGACTGAAAACTCCAAGATTTCACTTTGCCACAAATTTTCTAAGTTTTCTCTAAGTTATGAGAAAACTCGAGTTTTGATTTCAAAACTCGAGTTTTGACTTGGCAGAGAGTTCTTCATATTTTCATCAGTTTTGAAAACTTGAGTTTACACAGAAAACTCAAGTTTTGACTTGGTTCAAATTTCTCAATGTTTTCATTTTTAAATGAAAACTCGAGTTTTGGTTTGGAAACTCGAGTTTTGATCAAGTCGAGAGCTTTAAACATTTTCAACATTTTGGAAACTCAAGTTTTCTCTTAAAACTTGAGTTTAGTCTTGGCTCAGTTTTATCAACGTTTTCATACTAAAATGAAAACTCGAGTTTCACTTTGAAAACTCGAGTTTTGGTCAAACAGAAAGCCTGAAACTTTTTCAATGTTTTGAAAACTCAAGTTTTGGATGAAAACTCAAGTTTTGATATTTTGGACTTAAACACATGATCTTTCATTAAAAGTCCAAAACTCGAGTTTTGGTTTTGTTTCAAGAATGTCTTTCAAAGCTCAAATTGCAACTTTCCTCTCTGGATGGAGGAAACTCGAGTCTTATTATTGAAACTCAAGTTTTGTTTAAGTACACAGTTGAAAACCCAAGTTTCTGTCGCAGAGTTTGAAAATCAAATCTGACGAATTTGTAAAATCTTCTTGTTTGATCTTGATACTTCCAATTATCATTCTCCTATATTCCTAGCTATGTTTAACCACTTTGTTAGTGAGTTTCAGATGAATTAGAGAATGTTTATTGAAGGTTTAAAGCAAAAGCAAAAGGTGAAGTTAGCACATTAAATGCATAACCTAGAAAGTTGCATTCTTTTGGGTAATCCATCTGCACACATCTAAGAAAGAATTAAAGAATGATTTCCATATCCAGCAACTGTCATTCCAACGGATTAATCTTGAAGAAGTCAACTCTAAACTTCTGGACAGCTGGATTAAGTGAAGAATAGAGAGAGAAGAAGACTAAACCACTCCCTAATCCTTGCTGAACACCTCCAACGGTTCTATTCGGGAAATCAACGGTCATTTAATGCACTCTTAGAATAAATAGAGTTGCATTCAAGTCTTCTCAACAACTACAACTACCTAAAACGAATTGCATTCAAGTTCTTCATTTATTCTTTTTGTTTTCAACTGTAGTGTATCTTTTGATACATTATGCTTCAGTGATTATCTTTATCTACTCTTAGAGAGAGTTTCTACTTGTAAATCATTTATTGTAAAGAATCACAAGTCAAGGGGACTTGGTGATTGGGTGCATTGATTACAACTTGTAAGGGGGAGTGAATTCTAGTGAGAGAATTACTCTTGAGTGCAGAGTGTGAAATCAATTGCTATAGTGGAAATCCCAGAGTATCTGGGGACTGGACATAGGTCAAGTGGTTGGACCAAACCAGTATAAATCTCTGTGTCTAGCTGTTCTTCTCTTTACTTTGTTCATCCCTGTTTTGCTGTTTAAATTCAAAGCCATCCTCAAAAATTTTTAACATACCCAATTCACCCCTCTCTTGAGTATTTAGCTCCACTTTTAGGAGTTTTATAAGGACTTAGTGATGAAAGCTAGCGAGCAGAAGATTTACAAGATTGCAAAGAACAAGGAGAGAAAATTGAGAGACTTTGACTAAATGAGGTGTATAAAGAATGAAGAAGACAAAATTTTAATTACTGATTGAGATATTAAGAATAGGCGGGAAGTATACTTTTATAAGTTGTTCAATGATGGAAGGGGAGGGTTGACTTGTGACTTGAAAGATTTGACAACTCAAGAAGATGATCTCAATTTGTAATTTTACCGCAGGATTCGAGTTGGTCAAGTTAAGGAAGCTCTTAAGAAAATTGAAAGTGGCAAAGCTATTGAATCTGATGGTATTCCTACTGAAGTGTGGAAATGTTTGGGTGAAGAGATTGTTTTGTGGCTTACTAAATTATTTAATGAGATTTTACGATGCAAAAAAATGCTCGATAGGTGGAAAAAAAGTTCTTTGATCCTTATTTATAAGAATAAATGGGATATTCAAAAATATGAAAACTATAGAGGAATTAAGCTCATGGGTCATACAATGAAATTGTGGGAAAATGTGATTGAATATAGGTTAAGGTTAGAGATTGGTATTTCTGAGAACCAATTTGGATTTATGCCAGGAAGATCCAAAACAAAAGTGATTTATTTACTAAAAGGGCTAATAGAAAAACATCAGAGCATAGAAAGAGATTTACATATCGTTGATGAGTATATATTTTATGATTAAATAGGTGTATATTTTATGAGATTTAATTGGAATTATTGATATTATATACCTATTTAATTATCTTTTATGAACGTTTCCATAATTGAATGAAACTTGGGATCAAAGAATAAATCGACATAAAATCTACTCATATCCTATTTTTATTGTGCAGGAAATATTAGCTGGTTTGGAATGAAGTAGAAAAGGCAATAAGAGGATATGCAATCAGTCAAATTCAGTGGTCTCATGCAAGAAAAATAGAAACAAAATCAATTGTGTGATCTGATGGAGTAAATTACAAGATATGAGATATCTTTGTAATAAGTGAAAGAGAATCAATGGCCCAAGATCTAAATTATTATAAATAGAGACAAGCAACAGAAGGACGGAGCAGAAAGATCGGGAGACGCAGAACAAGAAGGAAGGGACGAAGAAGCATAGGAGTAGAGGCTGAGTGTTTCGATTCTCTTCATCATTTCCACGGAAGGACGGAAGGACTGTGGAGGCGACGGAGAAATTTTCTTTCCTCTCTCTTCTTCTTCTTTGAACCTAAATTCTTTTCTTTTTGTTTATGGATTTGAATAAAGCCATGTGTGGCTAGTTGGTTTTACAACTTAGAGAATCTATGAACTTGTTTGGGTTTTAGAGATTATTCCCACTTTTTAGTTTTGATTAATTTTATTCAGTTTATTTAATCCTGTGCTTATTGCTATTGTTTAGTGAGTGGCCACCATTGAGCATGTTTTGGGGATTTAGGGTTGGACTTGGAAGAGGGAATCCTAAATTGACCTTGAGAATAAATAATGTGGAATTATGTTTAAATCTAATAGAGAAATTAGGTTTTAATCTAATTTGCGTCTAGGATAGACATATACCTAGAAGCTCCGCATAGTCAAATTAGAGTGAGCCCGATTTGAATTGCACCTTAATTAATTGTGTGAGACATTACATAATTATCTGAGGTAGGTGTATAAATGGACCAGAAGGCATTTATAGACATTAATACTCTAGAAAGAGGAGCTTCAAGGTTAGCTATCAATTATAAACTTCTCAATCAGGATTTCTAATGGATTTAGGTATTCTAGCCTCAATTAGAATCTTCTTGTTTCAGACAAAATGTTTTACAGGTTTGACATGAAGTCTAGATTCTGGCAAATCCAGGTTAACGAAAAAGATCATTATAAAACTGCATTCACCACTCCTAGTGGCCAAAATCAATGGAATATTATGCCTTTCAGAATAATAATAATAATAATAAAAATGCTCCTCCTGAATTTCATATAAAATCATATATAAATGATGATGATATTTTAACCTATTCTCAAATCATTGACCAACATTTTAAAATGTTTTTTTTTTTGTTAAGACATTTTAAACATGATTTATACATTCATAAATGCGGTAAACACAAATGGTCTTAACATTTCATAGACAAAGATCAACTCTTCTAGACCAAGATAATGTTTTTAAGGCATCATATATATATATCCACCACAGTATGATTATCACTGCTAACAGAACCGTTCAATTGGTGATATGTTCCCTTGATAAAATTTAACTCCAAAATCCTTCCACTGTTTAACAGTCTCATAAAGCCACTTCCTGATCGACTCCAGAAAAATCCACCGGTTTGGACAAATATCTAAACTAATATTGTTAGACAAAGCAAATCACAAGTTAAAGATCTCCCTTGCCTTACTTTGTCAAACTCACATGCCTTAACATACAGTAATATAACCTGATGCCTCCAATATTTGGTACAGAGAAATCCCCAAACAAAAAAAAAGATGGGAAGAAAGTACAACTTTTTTCACATCTGAACATTGAAATACAATCCAACCAAACTATTTAACTGAAAAAAGTTACTTTTAGCCGCTGCTTTAATTTGATCATTTCAAAATTTCAAAGTGACTTGTTAAAATCAAAAGTTTAGTCAGAGTTGATATCAAATCTACCCCCAAGATGTTTTATAAAAAGATGTTGAAACTATTGCGTTCAAACAAACTTTTGCCAAAAGGCAAAGCTATACTAAGTGTTTTTAATTTTTAAATTAAATATAGTTGAAACTCTACAAAATCTCTTGCATATTATCTCACAAGAGAAATCCTGATCGAATGTAAGATGCCACCAAAAAAAGAAAAAGAAAAAGAAAGAAGACAACGGAAAGGTGCATATTAATGCAATCACTCTATTAATCATGTCTATAGGATCATTCACCCGAATTGATCATTAATCACAAAATTAACCAAGTTATTGACTTAGCCATCATTGACCGAAAATCAAAAGCCGTTAACCCAAATTAAACCTAAAGTCAAACCACCTTAAAGAGCAACCTTAGAGTCCTATGCCTTTCTGATTGCAACGCTTCAAATGGAGTAGTTCAGGACTCAATCCATTTGCCAAATAAATCATGGGTAGATTTAAAAGAGGAAGAAAGACCAAGATAGTAATCTCCCCGTTCTCCTAAAAAAAAAGAAGATAAACCCAAAATAACAACTTGCTGAGCAGTCCGAGCTAATTCAAAAATCCCCGTCATCTAATACCAATGTTATTCAACCCAGATCTAGTTTTGGTATATAATAAGTTTTAGAAATTTGGATTCTTTGGATTGACTTGTGCTGCTCAGCAAGTTGTTCATTCTTGGGGTTTATGATTATTTGCTTATTTTTCAAGTTTTCAATAAGTAGGGAGAAATATATAGAAGGAGGTCACAATTTTGATCGTCTCCTTCTGCTATACCTGTCCATATATTATTTGGCAAATGGATCACCCTGAACTGCTAAAACTTGACACGTTAAAGGCAAAGGATTTTGGGGTTACTTTTAGATGTACTCTGGCTTCAGTTTTAGGTTCAATTTGTATTAGTGCCTTCTGACTTAGGATTAGATATGGTTAAATCGATGACTCATCAGTTAATTTTTGGGTTGATGTACCATTTTGGGTGGATGATTTGATAAACATGGTTGATAAAATTGCTGCAATAACCTACATGTTCCCAATATCTTCTTCTTCTTCTTCTTCTTCTTTTTTTTTTTTTTGCTGGTTGTATCTTACTTTCCATCCAACAATTCTTTGGTGAGATAATCTCAAAAACACAAAACAAGGGTTTGTATAGCCTCGAATGTATTCAGTTTTTAAATTTGAAAAACATAAAACTTTCCGTTTGATGAAAATTTGTTTGGATGCAATGATTTTAACATTTTTTTTATTATAAACATCCTTAGCATATCTAGTATCCACTTTGACAAAAAAAGTTGTTTAATAAATCATTCTGAAATTTTGAAATGATAAAATTTATTTTTGTGGTTGAATAATTTTCTTAGCTTGGATTCAAATGGTTTGATGCGAAAGAAATAATACTTTCTTTGCCGTCAATTTCTTGTTGTAATGATTCCCTTGTACCTAATATTAGAGGCACATTGGTTTCTACCTTTAAGGCATGTGAGTTTGGCCGAACAAGAAACGAGAATTCTTCAATTTGTTCCTCATCATTTTCTGGGTTTTTAAAAGTAGGTTAGAATAGAATCTGGTATAATTAACTTGAGCAGGCAACCAAAACAAGTTTCACCAAAAAAAAAAAATAAAAACCAACCATGAATATTCATTTACTATTTTCAAAAGCTAGCAAGATTTGCAAGAACACCATATGACGTACGGCATGGTTTTCAAAATTAGATCAAAGAAAGAAGTAAGTCAAAGTTAACAATACTAGAATTGATCTAATATAAAAAACAAGATTGAAAGAAGTTAACTAACCTTTTAGTGAATGGTTCAATTAAACCAGGTTTCTCACATCCTGAATTGACATCAGTAGTCTCATTTCGTACAGAAGGCACTATCACTTCGACAGCATTTGTCCAAAACACGGGTTAGGAGAGAAATATTTTACAATTCAGTAGGTGATTAAGCAGTTATCTCCTGCGGGAATCATGCAATTATATCGTAGAATGAAAATCTTACAAAAAAGCTTATTATACTTGTACAATGAAGAGGTTATTTTAAAACTAAGAGAGTAATTAGAATTAAAACAAAAATCTAAAAGCATGTTCCTTCCCCTCTTGGCTCTTGCTATTACAATATACACAAATCATTCCTCAAACACTTCCCACAATCAAATGCAAACCCAATAATTCTATAGAAAGACAAGCATGGATAAGGAAATTTACAAGCAATAATTGAGCATTTCAATATTGAATGTAAACCGAATATTTGAAGGTGTATCCCTTCCATAATCTTTCAATGATCGAATATTGATCAACTGCCCATATATATTAAAAAAATAGAAAATGACAGATAATACATAAGATTACCATCACTATTATGGTTCAAAATTGGGAGAATAAATCCTTATATTCTGAAAGTATCTTCAAAATGTAGCTAGATGAAACATCTAGTAGAAGTAGGAGAACACATCAAATCATCATCACTAATATGGTCTTTGTTGTTGTATGATATACAAATTGCCTTGCAAATCATGTTCTCAAGGGGTAAAATTAGATGAAATAAAAACCGTTTCTTAAAAGATTAGAATCTAATGCTTAGAAAAGAATTTTAGATAGATTTAATATTAACATCTAAAATAGGAAAGATAACAACTTCAACAAAATGGCATGTGTTCTGATGACAATAAATAATGATCCTATTTTCCTAATTTTTTTCTGCATAAACTGTCTATCTTCCATTGTATTACACCCTAAAACGATCCTGTTGGAGTTGAAACTGTGCGAGAATAACTCAAACACAATATAACAGAATCTATATGGCTTGCTTAATCAATATGAGCCAAAGTTACTTCTAAAGTATTAAAGTGATAATAGTAAGATTCTTCTTTGAGCAATAAAAGTAAAACAATAAGCCTCACAAGTGAATAAAAACCAAAAAATATGCAGATATGAATGCAGCAAAAAAAGGAAAAATAGATACAAATACACATACATATCTCCAGCAGATGCCACAATCAAACCATAATGAGATCAATTATCTAGAGAGAGATGCTGATCAACATCAGGACAGTGTAACTGTCATTGACTCGGTTTCCTTGATCTGCCACTCTACCAGCATAAACAAAAAAAGAATAAAAATGTAAAACAGAGTTGCGGACTGAGAAACAAGGTCCAATTAATGCTATAGAAATTCAGTACTCATCTAATTTTTTATTTCTAAACCACTCTGATAAAATCTACTAATTTTCTCTGACTTTAAATGGTTTATGTAAAAATTTGGAAGAAAATTGAGAGGCAACAAGGAAAGTTCTGAAGATCCAATTTATAAGAGATTTCAATCATAATAACCAAACATTATCGGTTCCATCCCTACCTCCCGCAGTCATAGATATTTCAAATATATAACCCAAACAAAAAGATCATAGACCAACTAAAGAGATTTTGACCTCATTCTTAAAACAATCAAGCTAGCTCCCTGTACACACATAGCCTCGCAAGTCACAACAAAAACACAAACATACGAATGCTGATGCTGTGGATGCTTGCTTTTGTAGGCCTGAAATTTGTTTGGGAGGGAAGGGAGGAGCAGAAGATATTGGTTAGGAATAACATTGGAGAAGTAGCAAAGCATCAGACCATACATATCATGAGACTGTGAATATCAAGCATATGAATGTATAGAGAATAGTAAGCACATACTTTTGAGGTGACACATCAAACCAAAAAACTTCAAGCCTTAAGTCCCATATACCCTTAGGTTTAGCAGATTCCATAAATTTATGTGTAGATCCATGCAAACTAGAGTCTCCGTGAGCACCAACATAAAAAAATTTGGGTTAATATGATGTTTGGCCTTCATAATTTGCCCTAATTTTGGTTTTAGTCCTAATAGTTTCAAACTATAGGTTTTGATCCTTCAAGTTTATTCCGTTCGCAACGTTAGTCCCTACAGTTGAATAAAGACCTAAACCTGAAGTTAACGGTGTAAAGCTTACTGATGTTTCACTAACACCGTTTATTTTGTTTAAAGGGCTTGCTGATTGTGCAAGTGGCTGAACTTGCGATTTTAATTTTTTTTAGAAAAAAAAGGAGATTGATTTTAAACACGCTTTCAACCACTCCTACCTCTTTATGAGCCCGTCAGCTTCGCTCACATCCTCTGTAGATCTGCCAAGCTTTGCCAGATGGCTTGAAGCTTTGGCATTTTTTAAAAAACGAGAAGAAAAAATTAAAATCACATGTCCAGCGTCGTGTCAGTAAAATACGCTACACACTAGCAAACTTAACGCCGTTAACTTCAAGTCTAGGTCTTTATTAAACTACATCAACTAATGTTGTAATTTGAATAAAATTTGAGGGATTAAAACCTATAGTTTTAAATTAGAGGAACCAAAACCAAAATGAGAGCAAATTAGAAGAACTAGAACTTTGTATCAAACCAAAAATAAAACAATGAGCAGAATAATTTATGAAAATAGTAAATTCACAGAACATATAGAATAATAATCTTAAACAGGAAACTGAAACAACCAAAAACTTGTGAGAAGATAAAGCATACAATAACAGTTAAGAATTGAAGGAAATTAGGTCAAGCTCAATAATTCATCTTGAGCCTGGACACTTCTATATATAATCATCAGTAACCAATTACATAGTGATTGCTCTATACAAGGAAATGATTTATTTCCTACTCAGTGATTACTCTATACAAGGAAATGATTTATTTCCTACTCAGTAATTACTCTATACAAGGAAATGATTTATTTCCTATTCAGTGAGTGCTCTATACATGTATACAATATACAAAGAATAAATAAATACAAAACTATATTTATTTCTAACTCCCTTCGTTACTTCGAACCTCCTTCATCCTTTTGCTTGGGGTCAAAGTGGTCTCTTGTTGTAGTCGTCTAATGGGGGCAACAGTAACTCCTAGCTTGTCTCTAAGGAAGCAGAAACGAGCACGATGCAAGGGCTTTGTTAAACAGTCTGCAACTTGAAATTCTGTTGGCACATAAGATACCTGCAAGACTTTAGATAAGACTTGATCTCTTACAAAATGCATATCTATTTCAATGTGCTTTGTTCTAGCATGATGCACCGGATTAGAAGCAAGGGCAGCTGCACTTGTGTTATCACACCATATGGTAGGTATCTGCTTTAATCGGAGACTCAGTTTAGATGGTAAGGATTTGATCCAATTCAATTCGGAAGCTGTATTAGATAAGGAGCGGTATTCAGACTCACAATTGGATTTAGAAACAACAGATTGCTTCTTAGAGGACCATGTCACTAAGGAATTGCCTAGAAACACACAATATGCACCAACAGACCGCCTGTCATCTGGGCATGACGCCCAATCAGCATCTGAGTAAGCAGAAAGGGTAAGAGGCTTTGCTGGTTTGACATGAATACCATAGTGAACAGTACCTCGCAGATATCGTAGTACTCTCTTTACTGCTTTCCAATGTTCTGTAGTTGGTTTTGACAAAAATTGACATAGCTTACCAACACTGAAGCTGATGTCTGGTCTAGTATTGCATAGATATTGAAGAGCCCCCACTGCACTTCTGTACTCACTGGGATTGGAAAGTAGTTCACCTGACTAAGCCGACAGGGATTTGTGTGCAGCCATGGGAGTAGGGCAAGGTGAGGCATTATTCATGTGGAAGCGATCTAGCAAATCAAGGACATATTTCCCTTGGGTTAAGTATAGACCAGAACTGTCTCTGTGTGCCTCAATCCCAAGAAAGTAATGAAGAGAGCCAAGATCCTTCAAAGAGAAAATAGAGTGCAGTTTGGTAGCAAAGCATTTGAGACTGTAAGGATTACTACCAGTCACAATGATGTCATCTACATAGATTAGGATCAATAGAATCTGAGTCTTATCTGAGAAGACAAATAAGGAGATATCACTCCTGGAATTTGTGAAGCCCCAATCAAGTAAAACCATTCGAAGTCTGTCAAACCAGGCCCGTGGTGCTTGTTTTAAGCCATAGAGAGCTTTAGTTAATTTACACACATGGTCAGGTTTAGAGGGATCAACAAACCCTTCAGGCTGCTTCATGAAGATAGATTCAGATAGGAAACCATTGAGAAAGGCATTGTTTATATCAAGTTGCTTGATTTCCCAATTGAATGAAACGGCGAGAGTCAAAACAATGCGAACAGTGGAAGCTTTAACAACCGGGCTGAAAGTCTCATAGAAATCAATACCTTCACTTTGCTGAAAGCCTTTAGCAACAACTCTAGCTTTCCGCTTGGATAGAGAGCCATCAGCATTGAATTTGGACTTAAAAATCCACTTATTGTCAACTATGTTTTGGTGTCTGTGTCGAGGAACAAGAACCCAAGTGCCATTTCTTTAGAGTGTTGAAAACTCCTCGATCATAGTTTGCTTCCATAGGGGGAGGCTAAGGCTTGCTTGGCAGTTCTTGGGACAGGATCTGATGCAACAGTCAGCCCAATATAGGGAAATTTAGGTTTAGTGATCCCTAACTTACTCCGTGTGATCATTGGATGAGAGGTGGGAATGGGTGGGGGTTGTATAGAAGGAGACGGAGATGGCGTTGGGGTAGTGGATTGAGGAGGAGTGGGGTGAAGGGTTGGTGAAGTAGGAGAGGCTGGTATAGTGGGAGAGTCTGGGATGGGAAGAGTATCTAAGGTGGGTGGTGATGGCGAGTCTAGAATAGGTGAGGCTGTAGGAGACGGGCTCTGAGGTGAGACAAGTGTATCATGTGGCAAGGGAGAAGATAGATTGAGATCAATATTGAAATGTGAGACTTTTGGAGAGGATGGCGGTGTTGGCATTCGTACACGCAGCGGATTAAAAATTTCTTACGAATCCTTCCGAAGGATCACTCAACGACGTTTAAATCAGAGTTAAGGAAACCAAATCATACCTTGTGTTGAACTAGTCCGCGTTCCGTTCCTTTGATTAGGTGGGCTACCTTCTCGAACAACACGTCCGTGTCTCGTTCCTTTGATCAGGTGGGTGATCAACACGTCCGCGTCTCGTTCTTTCGATCAGCAGAAGTCGACTCTTGGATCGGCTTCCTCTACTGGTATCCACACGAACAATCCCTAAACACGGTTGCGGCAGTGTGCTAATGCTTCTTGTGCGTCTCTCTCTCTCAAGTTGCTCTAGGGTTTCTCGCGGCTTTTTTGAATACGCTCGACTGAAAATCCCGTAGGTTTTTCTAAACCCGATAGGCGTATTATATAACCAAAATTAATCCTTTATTAATTTTGGAAATTCGGATTTTTGAATCTGGTCAACATATCAATCACATCTATCTCATAAATGTAATTGAATATATTAAAAGCCAGATTTGGAAATTCGAATTTTGAATTTAAATCAAATCTAAATTTAAAGCCTTTTGATTTAATTTATCATCATAAATTAAATTCGAGATATGATATCTATCTATTTAATTAAATCTGAGATACCATATCTCAATTTAATATTAAACAGATATACGATATCTTTATTCGAAATTAAATGAGATACAATATCTCTATTTGTTTCAGATATTTAATTTATCAAATAAATTAAATACTAAACAAATATCATATATAATATTATAATCTCAATTTATAATATATATATTAATTTCGAATTTTATATATATATATATATATATATATAAATCCTAGATCAAATTTAGTATTCATTTAATCTCAGATTAATCTGAGATTCAATGAACCTGGACACTTTCACCCGTGTTGGATTATTCTTGTGTGCGACCCTGCAGGCCCATATGAGATTGGCACTGGGCCAACACTGTATCAGCCCACAAGTCGCAAGCGGCCTCTAGCAAGACATTGCAACTACCCAATTCACATGGGGATCGATGACACGATACTACCTATCGTACAACCATGTCACGTCCCTTTTGTCACGCGATAATTTGGTCAATGATGAGGCATGGATAATGTCAACTTCCTTTTCTTGACCATTGCTTTCTCGATTCTCGAGTAGTCTAATAAGTGAAATGGAAACTCCTTTCCATCACAGTATGGCCATACATTTCTTAGACTCACTCATCGAGGGGCCCAGCATTATCTCTCTACATATGTGAGGGACAAATCCCATCTTGACTACTCACATTCCTCCGCATGAAAACCACTGATCCCGATCCGAGCCTTTATCATCACCCGGTCAAAGGTGACTTTTGACTAGGTCAAAGACCAGTGACTCATCATGTATGAATCTATGATAGTCTCAGGTCATAGGGCGTCGTGACGCGGTTATACATGAGATAAGCTTATGACTTAATCCATGCAGCTTTCTCATAGTGGGTCGGTCGAGCACCTTGTACTCTTACAAGTGTCCATGACTTTGACTCGTATCTCCATACCTCATCAAAGTCATACTGGTCTTATTTCATCTTCACTCCCGTGTAGATGATCGACCAGGGACATTTAGGATAATCTTTAAGATTACCCAAGGATGTAGTTATCAATACGAACATGCAAACGAAAATGATAACAAAAGAGAATACTTTAAATAACTTAAATATCCAAAGTACAATGAATTGCCCCTAGGGCATAATTTCCAACAGGCGGAACAGTTGTGGGAACTAATGCGGATGAAGGTAGGTCTTCGTTGAGGACCGGGGACACACTTGAGAAATTTACAACCTCAGATTCCAATGGTTTCTACAACGACAAGAAGCCATGAGCGAATGGATATTCATCCTCATTAAATACAACATGTCTTGATATGTAGATCCTGCCAGTTGAACTGAGGCATTTGAATCCTTTATGTGATCCACTGTAACCCAGAAAAGTGCACCTGGTGCTGTGAAATTGAAGTTTGTTTTGATTATAGGGATGGAGGCAAGGGAAGCAGGCGCAGCCAAAGATTTTGAAGTTCCTGTAATTTGGTTGTTTGTGAAACAAAACCTCAAACGGAGAAATGTTATGTAAAACAGTAGTAGGAAGTCTATTGATAAGATAAACCGCAGTAGAGAATGCTTCCCACCAGTAATATGTAGGCATAGATGCGTGAGCCAAAAGTGTTAAACCTGTCTCAACAATATGGTGATGCTTTCTTTCAACTCTACCATTCTGGGCGGATGTGTGAGGACAGGAGTGTCGAAAAACAATGCCATTTTCATCCAGAAAACCCTGAAAGGCACGAAACTCACCACCCCAATCACTTTGCAGGACTTTTATTTTCTTTTCAAGGATGTTCTCAACCATAGACTTAAAAATTTTAAAAGCAAAGAGAGCTTCCCCCTTTGTCCTCAAAGGATAAATCCAGGTATGTCGACTGTAATCGTCAAGAAAGCTGATGTAAAACTTGTAACCCCCAACTGATGTTATTGGAGAAGGGCCCCAGAGGTCTGTGTGAACAAGTTCTAGAGCACATGAGGCTCGCGAGTGAGATATAGGAAAGGAGAGTCGATGTGACTTACCCAATTGACAAGAATCACAAAGATTAAAACTTTCATTAGATGATAAAGTGACATTACAATCATTGAGCACTTTCTGTAAAGTGACTTTATTTGGATGTCCAAGTCTTCTATGCCAAGATTCAGAAATAGACAGTCCTTTATTTGTCCTAACAGCATTACTACCAATAGAAATGAAACTAGCAGCACGATTCTTGACGGGAACCACAGGGTTGTCAATCCGATACAAGCCTGGAGTGGAGCCTCTGGTGATTGTTCCTTTCAGCAGAACACTATGTTGACCCTTGTCCTTCACAAAACAACCATTAGAATCAATTTCAACTGATATATTATTGTTGTCATTAGTGAGTTTGAAGCCACTGATCAGTTTCTTAGACATCTTAGGAGCAACAAGAACGTCATTTAATTTCAGAGTTTTCAGACCAGCAGAATTATCACAAAGTAGATTAGCATGACCGGATCCAATTATAGAGACAGAGGCACCATTACCAACCGAAATGGACCGAATACCTGAGTTCATTGTGGCGTCAACATTATGAGCAAAATTTGTGACATGATGAGTAGCTCCTGTATCTAGATACCAGGCAGGATCAGCAACAGTATCTGAGGTGGTAGCATAGTCAGAGGAAGTGATGTAGGCTGAGGCATTTTCACGCTTCCGTGGCGGCTTGAAATTCTTGTCAAACCTCTTGAAGCAGTTAGCTACCTCGTGGCCAGGCTTATCGCATAAATAGCACCAAGGTCTGTCACCTTCAGAATAAGAAGAATTACCTCTGCCACCAGGAGAATTTCTGTTTGGATGACCACCTCTTCCTCGTCTACCACCACGGCCACGCTGATGGTGAGAGCGTTGCTGATAGTTACCCGATTGAACAGATAAACCAGCAAAGGCATTGGAAAGATTGGTGGTGGTAGAAGTACTTATCTGCTCCAACCGAGACTCAAAGGTGAGAAGCTTAGACTGGAGGTCATTCCAAGAGAGGTGGTCCTTCTCTGATAGTAGCACAACAATAGGGGTGTGCTCAGTATCAAGACCAGCGAGAGTTTGTGTGACAAGATCAGGAAGGGATAGACGACAGCCAGCAAGAGTTAGATTGTCTGAAATAGATTTCATTTTCGCCAAGTACTCTCTCATTTTGAGAGAACCTTTCCTGAGTTGTTGAATTCACTCTTTAGGAAGGTGACTCTGGATTTGGTATTTGCACCCACAAACTCGGTGACTGCTTTCCAGAGAGAAGAAGATGTTCGGCATCCGGTCATTTGGCTAGCTATTTCCACTGTCATGGTGCCAAATAGCCAACCAAGGAGAATCTGATCAGTTGCAAGCCAGTCTTCATACTGGGGATTGGAACATATCTGATCAGCAGAATTAAAAATGTATTCTGGAGGAATCAGTGTTGTGCCAAGAATATGCCCAGCAAGTCGATGTCCACGAATGATAGGCATAATTGTAGATTCCCAAGTCAGGAAATTATCTCCATCCAGCTTGACGGGATTTCCCTGATTTAAAGAACTCAATAAGGGAGTAGACCGTGAGGTGACCTGAGGGCTATGGGGAACAAAGGAATAGCCCGATGGGAATTGAAGAGCCTGTGTTTGATTGTGAAGTGGAGAGGGTGTATAAGGTGGAATATAGGTGGAGATTGGGGTGGCCGATGTGAGGGGAGGCAGGACCGACGGGGATGAGTGTGGCGGTTGTGATGACGATGGGTTGTATTGACCAACGAGAGGAGAAGATGAGGCCTGGTGTGAGTGAGGACCGGCGGCAAGGTGAGAGAGAGGTGGAAGCGGCTAGTGACTGGTGACGAGGTGGCTGGGTGGCGGAGTGGAATTTAGGTCGGAAGAGGGAGAAGGGAAAGAGTGAGGTTGGTCGACAGTGTGAGGGTTGAAAAACGGCGTTGAATGATTTAAAATGAAGGGAGGTTGCTGATGATTGCTGTCGGTGATGGGTTGAGATGAATGTGAGAGGGAATATGGCAATGAAGTGGATATGGTGGAATTGGTGATTGAGGCATCAGCATGCGTGGCGGCGATCATCAAATTGCTAGGTAAATGTGTAGATGTGGGGATGAGGCTAGGGTTTTCAGAAGGGGACGTGGTGGCGGCAATTTCTGACTGGGATAAGGGTGTTGCCATTTTCTGGCTTTTACGGCTCTGATACCAAGTTAAGAATTGAAGGAAATTAGGTCAAGCTCAATAATTCATCTTGAGCCTGGACACTTCTATATATAATCATCAGTAACCAATTACATAGTAATTGCTCTATACAAGGAAATGATTTATTTCCTACTCGGTGATTACTCTATACAAGGAAATGATTTATTTCCTACTCAGTGATTACTCTATACAAGGAAATGATTTATTTCCTATTCAGTGAGTGCTCTATACATGAATACAATATACAAAGAATAAATAAATACAAAACTATATTTATTTCTAACTATAACAAGTGGAAATGGCCAAGCTTTGATTCAAGTACAGGAAGCGTGTTGAAGAAGAGCAGAAGCTGGTCCGACGAGTGATTCATGTGGTTGCGAAACAACCTGAGGAAGAAGGAGATGGACTCAACCCAGAGCCTCCTCCTCTCGATCCATCTACAAAGAAAACTCACGTTAAATTTGAATTGGAGCTGTTATGCTTTTATAGGGCACTGATTGTGCTGTTAAGGAAAGAAATTCACAATTTCAATGTGGTTCACTGAATTTGTTGGGTAATTGCATGGTTCAATGAATGTATTGGGTAATTATTACATGCTTGGTCTGGCAAAACATATTATTGCAAGCTTGTAACGACTTTGGGATCGTATACACATTCAATGCATTTTTTAAATTTGTACTCTTAATTAATTATATTATAATTCTTTCTATTTTTTTTTCAACTCATTCTCTCTCAATTATGGTTGTCAAACTTGCGAGTTGACTTTTCGAGTTTACTGTTTTTATGCTTCTAGCTTACAAAAACGAATCGAGTTAGTAGTAAACTCATGGTAGTTATAAACTCGGTTAAACTCACGAGTTTATACACCGAGTTTACCGTTTTTTACGTTTCTAGCTTATAACACCGTGTTAACTTACTCTTAAACTCGTGTTAAATTTTTTTATTGGATCATGCTCACTGGCTTTATATAGAAATTTTTGTATTAAATATAATAAATAATGAATGTTGATGGATTCAATTTCAATTATTTGGATTTAAAAGATATTTAAATCAAATTGTTGTCATTTTTATATTTTAATTATTTAATTATATACTAGTAATACCTATTTAATAATAAAAGTAAACTTTTACGAGTTTACGATACGAGTTTACGTTACTATCACGAGTTTACTTAAACTCCTCAGTTTGACAACCTTACTCTCAATCTCTTTTCCACTCATTCTCTCCCCCACTCACTCTCTCAGTCTCTTCATAAATAAAGTGATTGTTCGGAATCACAAGTCATTAGCACGTTCACATTATAGGGCACCGATTATGTCGTTAAGGAAAGTATTTCACTAATAAATTTCAATGAGGTTCACTGTATGCATTTTTTATCAAGTTCACTGAATGTATTGGGTAATTATGATTCAATGAATGTAGGGAAATTATTACAAGCTTCACATGTATTTTTCTTAAAGAAAGGGTCGTTTTTTGTCAGGTGTCAATTATAATTTGGAGCCACCTTTAAATAATAATTTTTTAAATTTTGGGAAAATTATAATAAAGAATCTAAGAAAAATAATATTTATTAAGAAGGACTATAAAAATAGTAATTATTTTGAAGGACAAAAAATTAAAACATAAATTGTCCTCAATAATATTTCTTATATTCTCTCTAACTGAATCAAAATTTAGAGTGATTGATGGATTGAGAAATAGAGAACAATTCAAATAACAGGGTTGGTTTTCTGTTTTTATACATCCTGGTATGCAAAGCAAGCATCTAATAATTGCCTTTCATTTTCTCGCAGTACACGGTGACACCACAAGACCATAGTTAGGGGTGCCCGCAATATTGCAGATATATAGGACTATGAGTACCAATCTTTAATTTATTTCTGATTCAATTCAGATTTCAGAAATCTATTCAAGCACTTTTGCAGCCTCTGAAGTTTTTTATTGTTCGACAAAATGAGGGCAATTGAATCTAAATATAATCCACTTCGTCCCTTAGATCCTCTGATGTTGCTCTTAAAAGTCAGTGATCGAACGACCGGCGTGTTGCTACGCCGAATCTGTTTATTTGAATAGGTCTTCAACTGTATGGAATCAATTGTTCTCCGTTGTTTTGTTTATTGTTTTGTTTATGAAATAAAAAAAGAATGAGGTTATTTGAATTAATTTTTATTTGTTATTATCTATCAATCACTCTAGATTCTAATTCAGTTAAAGATAATATAGGAAATCTTGCTAAGGTTAATTTAGTCTTTCTATTTTAAGGTTTTAATTTTTGGTCCTTCAAAATAATTATCACTTTTATGGTCCTTCTTAATAAATATTATTTTTCTTAGGTCCTTTAGTATAATTTTCCATTAAACTTTTACTCATAATTCAATACAGTTTAATCGGACACATCAAAATTAAATGATGACTATGCATAAGGTTTAATTTTAGTCCTTCATTCTTAATCCTATTGGTTTTATCTAAATGGAAAATTCTAACTTATCAAATTTAAGTGATGACTTTGCAAATAAATGATGACAAAACATGTTTTCATTTTAATCTTTTTAGTATAATATTTTTACATTTGAAATAGTGTAAATTAAAATGAAAAATCTCTCTCTGCAAATACTTTCTTGGCATCTAATTTCTTATTCATCACTTAAATTTGATAATTCACCATTTTTCATTATATTAGATGAGACTCATGGTGTTAATATTGAAATTTGAAGGACTAAAAATGAACTTTATAAACTTAAAGGCTAAAAGGAAATTTTAGGCAAATGAAAGGACGAAACATATACTTTAGCCTTCTTAAATATTTTATGTTTGTAAGATATTTTCATTAATACATTAATATGAACACATATTAATTTATCATTCATACAATGATATTGATTCTGCGAATGAAAAACTACTTATTCTGGAAAAACATCAATCCACTTAATGTTATTGTAACATCCCGCCTTTTTAAATGTGGTTTTCAATTGGGATTATCAGAGCTTCGAAGAAATTAATCAGAGTGGCATCGGAAAAGATTTTCTTTTTAAAACAACAACTCAATTAGAGCATCAGAATAAACTTTTTTTATTTAAAAGAGCGAGTAACTAATATACATTCCCTGTTGTTGAGTCTGGTTGCTATTACAGTGGTACAAATCTCTGAATGTTTTCGATTACAATGACCCCTAGGTACTTCTCTGCCCGTGCCATCTCGTGTGCTATTCATCCTTGCTCTTGTCCCGGTTCCACCAGTATCTGAGACTATGAGCTGGGGTTCAATTCCCATTGAACCCCAGGTAACGGTTAACCTCATGCTTATGTACAGTTATGTATGACAGATATTCATAATAAAACAACAATATCCATAGTCAATATTCATTTCTCAAAGATAAAAACATAACCATCATATATCCATATTATTCCATGTTCATATCAAACCAGTCTGCACTCTTCACCAGTGCCACGATGGCCTATCGTGTCCTCAGCGCGCTAGGAAAACTCAAACGGCATTACCAAGACTGTAACCCGTATATAGCTGTATATATATTCAAATAATTTTTAAAGCAGAGTCACAGTCTATGAGCATATCTACCACATACAAGTGTACAATAAGCATCAGAGTTAGTGTTACAGTACGTGTCCGTACCTTCGTTGGCGATATCGGTACGCTGTCGCTCGGACCATGATCACGTTTACCCTATAATGGTAATATCACATTTATTAATTCACAAATCATGTTCTAGAAGGTATCCTAGTCACTAATGACCCTTTTGACCCTTAGTAGGATTATTTCTCAACCTATCACTTTTAATTCTTCAAAAACGCTGGTCCAAAATTTTTGGACAGATTTTCGCCTAACTTCGGAAAATCATAACTAATTCCAGAAAAATCGAAACGAGGATCCGTAAAATTCCCTGAAATCCTCAGGACGTCTACTTTCAAGGAAAAATAATATTTTTTGCCCAGATCACACGTTTCATTCCCAGTTTTTAAGTTTTGAGTCTCTGTCCAGAATTTTTCCAGAAATTCGCAGCCTAACTTTGAGGATTTTTATCTCTCTGTATAAAAATCATTTGGACATGATCTTTACATATTTAGAAATCCCTATATGTCTCATTTAAGCATGAATTTTGTCAGAATTTTTCAACCACTTTTTCCACATAAAATATAAGCATTTCCATGTCTGGTTCAGAAATTCCAGAACCGATGAAATTTCGCCAGAACTCCGTTACTTCGGTGTTTCTCTTCCGGAAATTTTGCTAAAACTCTTTCTTCATATTTTTTTCAAAATAAAGCTAATTTTAAACCCAGGAAAACATAAAAAGAACTATATCTAGAAGATTTAAAGATTAAACTACAAAATAACTACAAAATAACTAAAAACTTAAAAGCTAGAGCTTAAGAACTTACCTAGAACTTTGCTCCTCCTTTCTCCAAGGCTCTCACACTCACTTTCTCTCTATGTTTCAGATGTTATTGCTTGTGAATTGGTGAGGAACAATGAAGCCCAAGGACCCCTATTTATAGTAATTTGGTGTGGCAATTTTGCAATTTATTCAAACATAGCTCATCTTAAACCTTGGCCATTGGATCTAGGTTACATTTGAAGCTCAAATCCTCCCCCTTCAAGCCTCAAAACCGTGCTCCCCCTCTCTCTTCTCTATCCTCTTCCATTTTCATTAATTATCTTATCCCAACTACATTATCTTCTTCCAACTTTGACAATTTTTCCCCCATGTGTCTTGCAATAGACTAATGACTCAACCCTAGAGTTGTGACTCATTTCATACCTAGATTAGTGATTCATGTATGCTAGGTTAGTGACTCACCTTATCTTCTTCCAAGCTTGCCAAGTGTCCTAGTCTTCTTATGTAAGTTATCTCTTTGTTGTTCACTAGAGAGGAATTTGTTTGGGTATCTTATTGAAGTTGTATGCTCCATTGCTCATTGGATTTGAATTCTAGACATTTTTGGCTTCATTTTAAGACCAAATTTGTCCATCTTCTCTATTGGTTTCAATCTTCACCAATTAAGAAAATGACTTTGGTTATACTTGTTCTCATGCTTGATTTATGCTTGTTATTGTTCTTAATTTAGATTTGATACTTAGTTAGTAGATTTCAAGTTACAATTTAGGTTGTAGGAATTTTCATTTGTTTATGTATAGAATTAGTTTTCTTGGATTATTCTATTTACTCTATTTATCTAAATCCCCATTGGTTCTTTCCTTGACTTCCTTTCCTTCTTCATACTAGACACACACATATGCACAACAATAGCATACACACACATGCACAACAATGACATCATCATATGCATCATCTTATCCTCTTCCAACTCATTAAACCCAAAGCCCCTAAAGTCTTCATACATTAATTTTAGAGTTATGACTCATTCAAGCTTAGGCTAATGACTCATTCATGCATAGGCTAATGACTCATTTCTAGAGTGATGACTCATTTTGCATATGCATAATTGCTTCTTTAAATTAGAATTTCCTACTTCTTCCATTTTGTGTTTCACTAGATAGGAATTCATTTGGGGATCCTAATGAAGTTGTATGTACATTTTCTCATTGGTTTTGAATTCTTGAAGTTCTTAGCTTCATTTAGAGACCAATATCACTTACTCTCTCATTTGGTATCAATTTGCAAGGTTTGGGGAAATAACCTTGGTTATACTCATTTTCAAGCTTGAATTATGCTTGTTCATAATCTCTTTTTATATTTGATCTATGATTAATGGATTTCAAGATACAATTTAGTTTGTATGGATTTCCCTTTGCTTATGTCTTGAATTATTTCTATTGATTAACTTAATTTAATTTACATAAGATTTATACTAAATTCCCGTTGGTTGTTGCTTTGACTTCTCCCACTAGGCTCACAACAATAGCACTCACAACACTCTCTCTCTTTCCCACACACATGCACAACTCCCTCTCATTGGTTGTTTTAAGTTCACATGGATTGTGTTTTATGAGAGTTAATTTAAGCCTTAGGATCTAACTTTACTAGATTTAATCCAAACCTTTAATTTGTATTAATCTCTTATTGGTCCAATGAATTTTATGAGGATTAAGAACATTTTCTTGATTTATCATTGGCTAATCCAATTTCACAAGGATTAAGCTTTTATAATTATTTAAGCCCTTAGATTAGTTTTATTATAATTAATCTTAGCCCTCCATTACTAATCTTAATTAGCATCCCTAATAAGGTGGTTAAGTGCAACTTGCCAAACTATGATTGGTTCTTAGCTTAATTATGGCCTTTAAACCCTAGTTGAAATTGTTGACTTTTCCAAAGCTTGATTAAAGCTTAATTAACTTCTTAGTCCAAGGCTTAAGTGTTCCTTGATTATTGTATTATTGACTTTTAGGGTAGTTTAAGATTATTGTTAATCTATTTTATGCTAATCTCATCCCCTATTGGTCTTTGATTCTTAATTAGCTTAACACATCTTTAATTGATGACAATTAGTATTAATTGCAAACAATTAGCTAAATATTCCATTAGTGCAATTTTAATTGCTCATTAATTGTTGGTAATTGCCTTTTAATTGTTCAAGTGTTTTGATAATTCTTTATGGCCTTTTATGAATTAAATATGAACTAGGTATTGTTTCTAGGGTTTTAGAAAATTTAGTTTCTTAATAAATTATGAATTTTGAGATTTAAGTCTTCTTTAATTAATCCCTTGATTAATTATGAAAAGTTACACAATTATTTAGTTTAATGAGAACTTAGTTGTTTATTAATTCTTATTAATTCCTCCTATTTGTTTAAGTACTTTCCATAATACTTTCTTGCTCTTTTTGATCATACAGGAATCTCACTTTAATTTGGTAATTATTTGTAAATGGTATTTTATGATTCCTAAAAAAAATTTAGTCATTGGTTACCTTAATTCTAAATAAGGATCTCTAGAGAATAGAATAAACACACCTTATAATTTGAGACCACATATTCACCTATTTTAAATAGGCATTACTTGCCAAAATAGAATATTTATAATGGTTATGAATTTTTAGGGTATTACAGTTATTAATTATTTCATACTTTCATTAAAATTAAATAATATACTAGTATTGAATATTGCTAAATAGTCCATCTAATCCAAAATAAAAGTTTTAACTAATTGGTAGATCAAAAAAGGGTAATGAAATTTATTATTTATAATTAACACTACTACATATTTGTGCATATATAACTAAGGTTGTCAAATTCATGAGTTTAAGCAAACTCGTGATAGTGAGGTAAATTCTTATCGTGAACTCGAATTGTAAACTCGTAAGAGTTACTTTTACCATTAAATAGATATTAATAGTGTATAATGAAATAATTAAAATATAAAAAATAACAACAGATTGATTTAAATATTTTTTAAATCCAAATAATTGAAATTAAATCCACCAACATTCATAATTTATCCAATTTAATAGGGTTAAATACCAATTCTTTTCATGGAAGTTTAGTTTAAGGAGCATTGGTCACCTGGAAGCTTTTTTTGTCTCATTTTTACCCCAAATGTTAAATTGGAAGTTTTTTTTAGAAGCAAATTTGTCTCGAAAGTTTTTTGAAGAGCAATTTTACCCTTAGAAGTTTACAAAGACGGGCAACAATTCAACGGTTAAGATCAACGGATGGGCAAGATTTCTATGTTTTTAAACTTTCAAGGCAAAAATGAAAAAAAAAAAAAACTTCTGAGTGACTAGTGCTCCTTAGGCTAAACTTCCATGGCGAAAATGGTATTTAACCCTATTTAATAAAGAAATTTATATAAAATTTACATTTAAATATGTTGAGTATCATCAAATTGAAGAAGTTAATATGAGTTTAAGGACAAGCAAACACAGTTTCGTAAACTAGAAATGTAAAACGGTAACTTGATATATAAACTTGTGAGTTTAACTGAATTTACAACGATCACGAGTACACCAGTGACTCGACTCAATTTTCTAAGCTAGAAATGCAAAAACGCTAAATTCGGAGAGTCAACTCGCAATATCAACAACAATGTACATAACACTTAGTAAATAACGGTTAGAGTGAATAAATATTATATATGTTGAGGTAGAGGTAGTGTAAGAATATACAACGGTCAAACTAAACGGTTAACTATGCACATCGTCATGTATTGAGAGGTAGGATTCATGAAAACAAAAATATAATGGCTATAATTATTAACCACCATGTATCTACTAACAAAAATTATGGTTCTTATGAAATAACTGTCTTGTAACACTTTCCAACAATTTGTCTTCACAACTTTGTATCAGTAAGAACAAATATGTAACAATTATAATAATTAACAGTAAAGTATGATTCCTAAATACTTGTCTTTTTTTAAGAATGCTGAATGGTTAAAAATGATAATAGTTAAAGATAAGAATGTAGGATTTTGGAAAAAAATTTACTTGATAATATTTTGTTAGTTCCCAGTGTTTTGATGATAACAAGACTTAGAGGTTTTAAATTAGATTTAACCTCTTTTGCTTCTCTGTGTATAAATGATTCCCAAGTATATGGTAAGGATTATCGAGAATGGGTAAGTAGCTCTCGAGAACCCTGAAGTGATACTTGAGAACCATTGTTCTAATCTTTTCTGCTTTAGTGTTTCAGGTAAGAATTCTCGAGAATTGGTAAGGTATTCTCAAGAATTCTTTGACAGAACCACTATCGCAAGTCTTTTCTGATATAACTCTCGAGAATGATTTGTTGACTCTTGAGAATAGACCTTGTTCACCTTCAACATTCCTGTTCCCATCAGAACAATTTTCGAGAACGGGTAAGTGATTCTCGAGAATGTTTGATTCAACATGTTACATGCTTTCTGATCATATTATTCTCAAGTAGCGATACATTGATGATTCTCAAGTATGAGTAAAATGATTCTTAAGAATGCTTAAGTACACATGAATAAAAGCTCTCTGGTCGTATCATTCTCAGGTATCTTTAATTTGATTCTCGAGTATCGTCGAGAGAAGCTTCGATAAACACCTTTCACTAAGAGCTACTTGAGAATGATATGAGCAATGCTTGAGAATATGTTCTTATCGCTTCTATCATTTTCCAGTATCACTAATCGATTCTTAAAATCGTTGGGTAATCATTTATTCTTTCTTAATCATACCAAAACTTATATATATCATATTTAATCATCTTTTTGAATAAGTTTCAATTGATTAACCTTGTTTAAATTGAATTTGTGCAAAAAGCAATCTGATGTGTCAGTAGCATTAAATGCGTCTCAGAAACAGAGCAACAATCGGAACTAAAGCTGGTTACAAACGGAAATATTCCTTCGAGGCATACTTATTCCAGCTATCATTTTGAGTCACTCTCTGCACAAGTACAGTCAACGGTGAACACATTTAAAGAAGCAACAGTCGACTATTCTCAACGGATTACACCAGTGCCTAATAGAAGCTCGAAGGGACTCAACGGCTAGTTTACGAAGCTTCAACGGGATTAATGAATGAATGCTATAAATGCTCACCACATTCAATTCCACCCAAATACCAAAACTCTGCGTATTCAGTTCTACATTATTGCGATCAATTGTTTCATTAACTTCACTTAATATCTTCGGATATTTCTTGTACTTCAGTGTTCATTTATTATCTACTCATGAAGAGTTGTTAAACACTTATATCATTTTCTGTTTAAATCTTAAGGTTGTGGAACCTTAAGTGTGGGTGTACGATTACAATTTGTAAGGGGGAGTGAGTCCAAGTGTGAAAAGATCATCCTAAGTTACAGAGTGTGTAATTGTATTTGTATTTAAAGAGAGTGGAAATCCCAAGTCGTGTTTGGGGACTAGATGTAGGTTGAAGTGTTAGACTGAACCAGTATAAATTGCTCTGTGTCTATTTCCTTACTTTGTCTTTGTTTTAATTGTGCTCATGTGCAATTCATGAAAAAGTTTTTGAGATCACCTATTCACCCCCTTTAGGTAATATTCCATCTTCATATTTGACAGTTCTTTAGAACAAACCGTAATATATTCTCCAAGAATATCTAACAATAAAAATTAATTGACAATACATTACGGTTCTTTCCCAATAAAAGTTAAGTGTTATTTAATATAAATAAAGGTAGGATTATGAAAGATATCATATATAAGGAAGCATGATTCTGAAAAATATAATTCGACAATACATTATGGTTTTTCATAAAGAACTATCAAGTATTATTTAATATAAATAAAAGAGTAAATACCCTATTTGGTCCCTGAAAAAAATCACGGACCCCTTTTTGGTCCCTCAGTAAAAATAACTTATCCTGTAATCCCTGTCCACATTTGGTACACTTCACTGCATGTGTCCACTTCAACCTGTAAGGACTAACGTGGACGGTTTTTGGATTTTACAGGGATTACAGGATGAGTTATTTTTACTGAGGGACCAAAAAGGGGTTCGTGATTTTTTTCAGGGACCAAATAGGGTATTTACTCTAATTAAAAGTAGGATTATGAAAGATATCATCCATAAGGAGGTAGGACCCTAAAAACAAAAAATTTGACAAGCTCCACAAGCGCCCCCCCCCCCACCACCACCCCCACCCCCACCCCCATGTCCTCCTCCTCCTCCTCCTTATAAACACCCTCTCTTGTACAGGGCATTTATGTAACTATTATCAGAGTATGAACGCACAAGCATCAAATAGTTTGGACGACCTAATTGCAGAGTAAAACTTTCATAAAATAACTTAGTTTGAAAACATTGAAAACACGAGGATAAATTTTTCGCGAGCGATGTCTATCCCATAGGGGTAATCTTAATACAGTAATCCAAAATGTTAAGATAAAAGATAAATGTTTAGACTAATAGTCCTGAATGATAGAAGATAAGCTTCTACAATAATCCCTACTGATGCGCCTTTCCCTTTGTGCCCGATCCACTTCCTGTTTCCTTAATATGGTCTGGAGTTCAAATGAATGAACCCCAGGGGTAATAGTTAATCTCATGAACAGATATGAAGCATAAATGACAATATAACACATGTTAAGCATAGAAGCATTTACAAGTAAACAAGTCGCACCGTGGCCGCAATTAACGTAGCCTCAATCCATAGCTAGGAAAAACAATACATGTAAAGCATCTATCAAACATGATCAGCTAATACATGAACACATACATATATGCTAACAAGATTACAGTTACCCACCTCGAGCTTGAATCCTTAAATTCCTGTCCAGTAAGTGTTGGGATCAGTCGAGGTGTCTATGAAATCCTATAAACGTTTATCATTGCCATTAGTCTCTTAATCGCGTCGCAAAAAAATTAGCTATGAGAACTAATTTTTTAAGGGATTAAAAATAATTATTTACCCCTAAAAATCCCCCTAATAATAATACCACTTTTAATTACAATTAATTAATAGCAACACTCTTTTATTTATTATTAATTAATAACTCTCTTTATTATTTATCCCCTTTTTACTAATAAATAATAATAATATTTATTATTATTTATCTATTTTATTACTTATTCTTTCCTCCTAATAATAATAATAATAATAATAAACTTTATTTACTTTATTATTATTATTATTATTATTATTATTATTATTATTATTATTTACCAATTAATTATTATTATGGATTAATGATAATATGAAACCGAAGTTTGATCCCTTTTTCTACTGATATTGTTAAAGTTTACGTTATTCTGTTTGTTTTATTGCATTTTATAAATTGTTGTTTGAAGATTATCTCAAGTATCCTCTGAAGTTGCGGTAATAACTGATCTGCTTCACGAGAAAGAGAAATCTTATTATTATTGTGTTTAGTATTTGTTTAATAGAAATCTTATTGTGTGTTTAATATTTGTACAAGTCATAGTTGTAATATTCACTTGTAATTATGAATATAATTAAAAAGTTGGAACCTAGAATGTATGAAATAGAATATGAAAAGTTACCTGATAGTTCTTATCTATTGCAAGAAAAAGAAATAGAAACTTGTAATTTTACACCTTTTATATTAGGAGGTCAAGGAGAATATTCATGTAATCAGTTGAATTGGAATAATATGTATTTAATGAAACAATTAGGAAGTTATATAAATTTAAATATATAAGATTTATTACAAATATTTAATTTAGAAGAAATAATAAGACATTTACCAGAAGAAACTAGAGAAATTTTAGAAAAGGAAGATATTAAAAATAAAAAAGATAGATTAAGAGAATTAGCAAAACCATTAGAACAAAAAATATATGAAATTAAAACAGAAATTAGACAAAATACAAAAGATTTAAAAGAAGTAAAAAATGATATTAAAGGAATAAAAAAGGCTTTAGGAATACAATAAAAATTAGAACCAATAAATAATAATCCTCAGATAAATATGATGAGATCTTTATATGAATGGGAAAATTCAAATACAACTATAAGAAATATAAAAAACCAAAATTTAAATACAAATGTAGAACAAACTAGAATTATAACAGAAGAAATTAAGAAAGGACAAAATGTAATTAATAATAATTTATTGACAATTTACGAAACTGTTAATAAAAATAAAATAGATATTGTAGATGGTTTAAGACACTTAGAACAATTTTATAAAAACAAAGGAAAAAACATACAAGATGAATATAAAATGGAATATAAAAGTAAACAAGTATTAAAATATGTAGAAACAAGAGATAAATTATTAAGAATTGTAGAACAAAAGATAGATTTGGAGAATTAATAAGTATATTTAATAACGCTAAAAGTAGAAGTAGAAATAAAAATTCAGATTCAGATTCAGAAGATGAAATAGAAAGATTTATGAGTCAAAATGAAACAAATTTAGATGAATAAATAACCTAGGAATCAAAAAATTTAAGAATAGTAAATGAAAATCAAATTAATATGCAATCAACTCAATTAGAAATACAACAAGAACAACAACAACAGCAACAGCAACAGCAACAACAACAAGAACAAGAAATATCAACATCTAGAAATCACATAGATCCACCTGAAATACAAAGAAGAGTAAGAGAACAAGAAATGTGAAGACAAAGAAATTTAGTAAGAGAAGATTTAAGTAATATTTCAAGTGCAGTTTTTGATATTAGTTATAAAAAACCTAAATTAGTTGGAAAAGAATTTATACCCCCTCCACTAGAACAATATGAAACTAGACAAATTCCAAATTCTGGAATATGGTTAGATTTAGACTGTAATTTAGATAATGAAAAAAGAATAGACGAATGGAGAAAATCTCAATTAATAGCTTTAATAAATAGAAAAATAGACCCAGAATCTGTAAAAATAATATTAGAAGCAAGTTTTATAGGAAACATGTTATATTGGTGGGAAGGAAGAACAATGAAATTTAGAATGGAAGTTAGAAGATTAGAAGAAACAGCTTATGAAAGAAGAGAAATCTTATATGCATCAATATTAGCAAAATATGAAAATGTTTTAAAAAATGAATTTGTAGGAATAAATAAAGCAAGCTTAGAATATACACAAGTTTTAAGAGCAATAAGATATTTACACGAAATAGAAATTTGTGGCTTGGAACCAACACATATAAATCAATATATTTGTGAATATAAAAAATATTTTTATGAAGCAAAAATAGTAGAAGCTGAAAAACAAAAATTTTAGTTAGATATGTTTTATAGAAAATTACCTAGTTCAATCTCAGAAAACTTAGTAGAAGAATATACACAACACATGGAAAGTGAAAATAATCCAGCTTTTGTAAATGTAATTGATACAATGGGAAGAAGAGAAGAATATTTAAGAAAATACTTATCAGAAAGATGTAAAGCAGCATGGAGAAATATTAAATATTAAAAATTAAATAAATTAATGGTAAAATGTTCAAAATTAGAAAAACCACATAAATGGGGATGTAATCAACATAAATGGTTATCAAAAAATAGAAAGAAAAGAAAAGTATATAAATTTAAGAAATATCCAAAGAAGAAATTTTTAAGCAAATATAATATTAAAAATAAAAGAAAATTTAATCCACATAAATATTTTAAAAGAAGAAAAAAATATTAAGAATAATAAAAGTAAGAAACCTTATAAATGTAGATATTATAATTGCAGAGATTTAGGACATATTGCAACAAACTGTGATAAACCAAAATCTAAAAAGAAAATGAATATCTTAGAAAAAGCGGAAGAATTAGAATTAGAACCTTTAGATATAGATTTAATGGAATTTGATGAACCCATAGAAAATGAATTAGAAATATATAAATTAACATATGAATATGAAACAGAAGAATCAGAAGAAATGGAAATAGAATTAAGAAGTTCAGAAGATGAAAATGATATAGAAAAAAGAATATATAGATCAAAGTATAAATTATATAAATATGATGAATGCAGAAGAAGTGGAAAACAATGAAATTGTAAATAACCAAGAATTTCAAGAATATGAAGAATATATAAATACTGAAGAAAGTTCAAGAGAAAGAAGAATAACATTTAATAAAGAACAATATGATAAAATAAAAGAAAAACATTTAGATATGATAGTTAATAGCATAAAAGATGAAAATTTCCTAGATAAAGTAAGTAAAATATTTAAAAATAAAAGAGAAATCTCAATGTGTAGTATTAGAAAAGAAATATCCAATAGAATCAACTTTAACTGAAGGAGTATTAAGAATACATTTAATAAGCAAAGCTTTAATAGAACATGAAATATCAAAAATACCTTTTAAAGATGAGATATTAGAAATATATATTGCAGGAGTGCAAGTTATAGTAAAAGCTTATTTTCAAAGTGGAATGGATTCACCATTAGAATTGTTAATAACCGATGGAAGAATAATTAGTAATGTTGAAGATAGTATTTTAGGAATGATAGCATGAAATCTAATATATCAAAAATTAAAATTCACTTTAAATACAAATTTTGCAATTAGTAGAGCGGAAGAAAATATGGATAAATCAATCTTAGTATATCATAATTTACACAATGTAAGATTGCAACCAGGATCTAGAAGCATAAGTATAACAACAATGTTAGGACTAGTATTTACAAATGAACATAAAATTTATAATAAAAATAAAGGAAAAATTACATTTGATAAATATTTTATGCCTGTAATAAAAGAAATTAAAACTGATCCAAAACAAATTACTATACCTGAAATGTTAAAATTGGAATTAGACAATACTAGAAATTATTATGAAAATACCCCTAGAAGAATGATAACTAAAAACACTTTAGGACAAAGATTTTTAAGAGTAAGTACATCAGAAAATCCAATATTAAACATAAATATGAATCCAAGAAGAAGTTTAGAATATAATAGACCATCATCGAGTAATAGATTGAATAGAAATTTAAGTCTTAGAGCAATTGATACATCACAAGAATTTATAGATAATTTTAATCAGAGAAATTTATTAGCAGAAAGACCAAGAAGTTCAAATTTAAGAGAAATTAGACCACAAGATGAAAATTATATAAAATTAGAAGTAAAATCAAATACATCATGGAAAGAAATTATAGGAAAAGTAAACGAACATGTAGAACGAAGTGAAATAGACATAGCATTTACAGAAGATAATTTAATGATAGAAGGAAATCAAACAAAATCTAATGTTGTATTAAGATTTAATAATAGAGATACAATTAATTTAAACCTTTTAGTAAGAGAAAATTTATCATCAAATTATAGGATAATATTAGGAAAAGACTTTTTAGAATTAGTAAAACCATATAGAATCCAAGATACAAGAATAATGATAAACTTAAATCATCAAACAATTGTAATACCAAAATTATCATGATTTATGAAGATATAGAAGTTGAATGGGATGAAAATAGAAATAAAGTAGTAATTTTACATAAAAGATATAATCAAACATTAGAAATAGATGACACCACAATAGTACCCGATGCAGACATAAATTTTATAAGAATGTTAATAAATAAATTGAAAGCAAAAATCCAAAAGTATAAAGGAGTATTAACACCTAGAAATCTTAATCATTACCCAGATTTTTATAATCATATTAAAATGAGAATAAATGAGTTTAAATCTAAAAAACATTATTTAAAGCAAAGATTGGAAGTATTATCTAGGATATGACAAAAAACAATATGATTGTACGAGTTGGAAGATTGAGTAATGGAACACATGGAAGAATAATAATAGACACTTACTATGGAAATGAAGAATGTTTTATAAAATTAGGAGCATGTGAAAAAATAGCAATGAGAAAATTGGTACGAAAAGTAACTAAATCAGCCATGAAATTAAGAAAAATAATAGAAGAAATGGGATACCCAAATGTAATTAATCAAGAAATTCACGATATTGGACAACTAATAAATGAAAATGAATTATTAATAATGCACTTTAAACAAGAATTAGATATATTGTCTAGGGTATGAATAATAATAATATATTTCATAATAGACAAAGAATACATATAATTAGATGGGAAGAGATTCATAATGATGGAAAAATTATAAGAAGAGAAAGAATTTATAATAAAAGAAAGAAAGTACCAAATGTGGAAATAAGTCATATAAGAAAATTAATAATGTTGGTTCTCAAGCATGTTTTGATGATAACAACGATTAATTAAGGATTAGATCTTTGAAGTAGAAATTCTGGAATGTAGTTAAAATCAAAACTAGAGTATAGCTTCTACATTCTCGAGTATGAATTCACTGATTTATTAAAAGCACTGTGCATCTCTTGAGAATAACATTTCTTCATCTCTAAATCATAATTCTTGAGTATGACAAGATAATACTCGAGAATTCATTTCAGTATTTATAAAATGTTATTCACAAGAATATAAAACAATACCCGAGAGCAATGACCTATTATCCTTACTAATTCTCGAGAATGCCATGACTCATTGGCAATCCTCGTAATTGGCAATCCTTTGATTGAAGTTTTAGGTATTACTCAATGTTGAATTTTATTATATCTAACAATGTTTAAAGAGTTTGTTAGTGATTTACAGATCTGCTTGATCATGTTTAACCATTAAATATATCATAAAGCAATTTGTGTCAGAAGCATTTATTGTTGTAAGACAAACAGAGCACGCAAACAAAATCAAAGCTTATAGCAGACGCAGACATTCTTTCGAGGCATACTTATTCCAGCAAATATTCTGAGTCAACCTCTGCTTTGAGACAAACGACGGTGAAGCATTTAATGCAGCAACGGTCGACTGTTCCCAACGAAGTTGCACTATGTCTAACGGAAAATTTAAAACGTCTCAACCGTTACTTTGCAAACTCACCAATGGCTTTAATAGCGAAGGTTATAAAAGCTCACCTCATTCAATTCTGCCATCTACCAAAACTCGGTGCTTTCAATTCGAAGTTATTAGCATTTATAGTTTCAACTCTTCCATTGAGTCTATTCTTCAGTGTTCATATTTTATCAACTCGTGAGGAGTATCTAAACACTTATTTCATCGTTAAACTTGTATCTTAAGGTTGTGGAACCTTAAGAGTGGGTGTACTGATTACAACTTGTAAGGGGGAGTGGAGTCCAAGAGTGAAGGGAACCATCATTCGTTTACAGAGTCTATAATCCTTCCGAAAAATAGTGAAATCCTAGGTGTTCTGGGGACTGGACGTAGGTCAAAGTTTTAGACCGAACCAGGATAATCTCTCTTGTGTTCATTTAGCTTATTGGTCTCTATTTTGCATACAATTCGAAAAGAAGTTTAAATTTTCTAAGATCACCTATTCACCCCCCTCTAGGTGATATTCCATCTTCATTTGGTATCAGAGCCAGGTTTCTCAATTGGGCTTAACATCCCGAGAAAGATCATGGAAGGAATATTACCTGATGGTGCCTCAATCAATCGACCCCCTGGCTTCAACGATGAGCACTATTCCTTTTGGAAAGAAAAATTTCGAGTGTTCGTGATGTCTACCGAATATGGTCTTTGGAGAGTATTTGAGACTGGTGACTATGTACCAGTAAAGACTGAAGAAGGAATTACTGTTCCAAAGACAGAGGCTGAGTTTGACAAGAATGATAAGAAAAATATCACTCTCAACAGTAAGGCTATTCTGATGCTTCAAAGTGCCCTTAGTCAAAAGGAGTACTTCCGAATTTGTAACTTGTCAACTGCCAAGGAAATGTGGAAGGCTCTGGAGATAGCATATGAAGGCACTTCTGGAATCAAAGAAAATCGTATCAATACGCTAACCACTGAGTTTGATTTGCTACGAATGAAGCAAGGAGAGAGCATTGCCGAATTCCAACTTCGATATACTAATCTGACAAATCAACTGGCAGCCTTGGGAAAAATATATGAACAAGGTCCTCAGGTGAGGAAAAATCTCAATGTCCTAACAAAAGATTGGGAAGCGAAAGTCACCGCAATCAAGGAGGCACGTGGAGAATCGATGGCTTCAGTCGCTGCTCTGTTTGGAAGCTTGTCTGAGTATGAAAGCAAATTAAAATTCAAAAAGGACCTAGACGAAGTCAATAGCGGCAGCAATCACAACAAAGGAGTTGCTCTTAATGCGGTAAACGACAAAGACGAGAAAGATGAGGATGAGGAGGACGATGATGAGATGGCAATGTTTGTACGTAGATTCAAGAAGTTCTATAAGAAAGATCAAGGTTTCAGAAACAGATTTCAGAAGGGAAGCTCAAGTAACAGACGGGAACTGAAGGATAAAGATCAGATCATCTGTTATGAATGTGAGAAGCCGGGTCACTACAAATCTGAATGTCCCCAACTAAGAGATGGGGATAAAGAGAAGAAGAAGAAATCGTATCACACTAGTGCAAAAAAGGCTTTTATGACCGGACAAAACAGCCTCGTAAGAGCGGACGGACAGCCGGCCTTGTTCCAGCCGGTATTAAAAGTCTACATATAAGACCGGACAATGATCCGGTCTTAAAAGTCTACATATTTTAGACCGGACATTTAAAACATTCGGTCTTAAAATTTGTACTAAATGAACATGAAATAGTTTGATTTGGTCGGTCCAAAACTCAACTTTTAAGACCGACCTAAAATTAGTCCGATTGAGATTTTCGCGCATTAGATCTTAAAGTTAGCGACTTCTAAGACCGACTAATCATACGCGGTCTTAAAAGGCTGACTTTTAAGACCGGATGATAATTACATCCGGTCTTAAAAATTTTCCTTTAAGACCGGACTTCTAAATATAACATAACGGTCTTAAAAAGGCCAACTTTTAAGACCGGCTTAATATGACCTTTAAGACCTGTCATATAATTACATCCAGTCTTAAAAGTCAAACGCATAAGACAGCTTATTTATTTCCAATCTAAATTTTCCCGAATTTTTCCCTGCTGTTGTTCCTGCTACTATATATATACACAAATCCACTACCCAATCCAGCACATAAAAGTCGATACTTTAAGCTACAAGCTATGAACAATTATTTGAATAAATTGAATTGGAAAAATGATACAAATATTATTCACCATGAGTTATTTGGCCTCTTAATTAATCTACAACACCAAAGTTAATTCATACATCCAATAAGATAACTTACTTACTGTTACGGACCGGCCCAATAGGCCCAAGTCCGGACCTCGGCCCAATGGCGCCTATAAGGGAATCCGCGCTATATGAGGAAGGGATCCGAGATCCCCTATTTTTAGTATCTCATCAATGAAGATTCTCCTACAATCATGGCACCAGCCAATCAGCCCTTGACGGCTCAATCATAGATATCCCCCATTAATAGGGAGATACGCGCACCAAGCTACTCTATAAATAGGAGGAAACCCTAAACAGGTGCACAGGTTCTATCTTATGCTCTTGTTACTTTCTGCCACACAGAGCACACACCCCACACCCCTGGCTACGTGCCTTCCAGTTTACTACGAACTACGTGGACTTTGATCCCTTCAAAGGGTACGTAGGCTCTAGGCTTGACAACCTAGTCAAGTCCAATCTCTGTGTTCTTCATACAGAACATTGGCGCCGTCTGTGGGGATTGTAAACTTCAATCCCCGTGACTACTGATGGTGAGCACTAGAAGCCACAGCAGAAACCCCCAACCGGTGGGAGGAGACCCACAAGCCAGCTGTCCACCACCAGATCAGCCGCCGGCACCGCCACGGAGAGAAAACACCCCAGAAGGGCATGTTACTGATATGGTGATTTCCTCCCCGGCGAGGGAACAGCCGCAGCGGGAAGACCGACAACCACTAGGAGCGCTCACACTGTCTCCAACACGTGACGTCCAGGCAGTTGATGCCGACGTCCGCATGATGTGAAGGACACAGGAATCGTTTCTACGGCGTCTGGAGAACAAGGAAAAGCACGACCACCTGCAGAGACGGGCTGACTTTGAAGCTTTCGGAAAGATGATCCAAGAAGCGCTCGAGAAGGACCGCCACGAGAGGGGTCGCCACAGGAACCATGGGCATGCAAGGAGAGCCCTAGTGGATGACAGCAGTTCCTCGAGCAACTCTGAGCCGAGGAACCCACGCCGTGGCCACGGCGAACCAAGGCAGCATGAGAGTACAGACCGGGGCAGACCACGGTCCCCAGGAGACAGAGAAAACCACGGTGTCGGTCTTAACCGCACTGATCGGCATGCAAGAGAATACCGAGATCGAGAAGAGCCCCGCACGGAGGAAAGAACTCCCTGGCCTCGCCACGGATCGCCTCGGGAATATCGCGTGACGTACCTATCGGAGACTGGAAGATCCCCGTTCTCGAGGGAGGCGGCAACAGCCCGTTTCCCAAAGCACTTTGATTTAACCAGCCTACCGAAGTACGATGGAAGCCAAGACCCGCGCAATCACTTGGTTACCTTTGAAAAGCTCATGTGGGTCCAACAGATCAGCGGCCCAGTCATTCAGCGCCTTTTTGCGGCTACTCTGGACGGGCCGGCGCACAGGTGGCTGACTTCTCTCCCGGACAAATCTATCCAGGACTACGAGGACCTCGGACGCAAGTTCGAACTGCACTTCGCCACGAGCAAGAAGCAGCCAAAAACCACGTTCACACTGAGCAAAGTGCGACAGAAAAAGGTGAGGCTCTGCAGAAGTACCTAGATCGGTTCCGAGACATAGCCATGCAAATACGATCACTAACCGAGGACGTCCACGTCCACTGCCTAGTCAATGGGCTAGACCCGTCGTCACGGCTAGCTCGTCACCTATGCAAGAACCCAGTGTACACGTTAACCGAGTTCTACACTGAGGCGAAGAAGTACCTGGAGATGGACCAGATGGAGGTGGCCAACGCCGATGAACCGGAGCGTACGAGGAGAAGTCCACACAGTGATGATGAACGGCCGAGAGGGACGAAGGCCGAAGCCAGAAGACGGAACCGAGATGGCCGAGGCAAACCTGACCGAGCCGAGGCGAAGAATAAATATGACAGTTATACCCCGTTGAACGTGCCTTGGTCCCAGGTATGGAAAGAGGTAGCCCAGACCGAGATGAAACGAGTGGAGAAGCCGAGGCCTATCCGAGGACGCTCCAACACGGACCGTACCAAGTTCTGCGCATTCCACGACTGCCACGGACACACCACTGACGAATGCTATGATCTCCGTGACGCCATTGAGAAGTTTGCGAGAGAGGGGAAGTTGCGTCAGTACATGATTAAGACCCAGGGAAGGGCGAGCAGGAAGCGCAATGACCACGGCCACTCACAAAGCCCGCCCAAGGAGAATCGAAAGCAGGAGAAGAAGCAGAGGGCGGCCTCGGACAACGAATTTCCTGACATAGAGTTTCAGTGTAACGTCGTCAGCGGAGGTTTCGGAGGGGGGAGACACCATCAGCCAGCGGAAGAAATACCTCCGCGAGGTACTAACCATCCAAGACCCCCCGAAGTTCAAGGAAGACTCAAAGAAGCCTCGGCCGCCTACTCTGACCTTCACCAATGAAGAGTTGAAGGATGTCATACCCGGGCATCTCGACGGACTGGTAATCACTGGAACCTTGGTTAACTGCCGCGTTAAAAGGATTTTTGTGGATGCAGGAAGTTCGGCCGACATAATAAGCTAGGACGCCTATAAAAGGATGCACCTCGACCCAGAGGACCTCAAGCCCACAGGGGGTAGCCACCGAACACTCTCTTCAGCTAGAGTTCCAGACTTCCAATAACCAGGCCGAATACGAGGCCCTGCTGGCCGGACTACTCCAGGCAAAGGATAATGGCGCCCAGCGAGTAAAGGTCTTAACCGACTCGCAGCTCGTCGCGGCTCAGATAAACGGCACCTACCAGGCGAAGGGCCCACTTATGGCAAAGTACCTGAACAAAGCCAAAGAACTGATGGCCAAATTCGAGGAAGTCACAGTTTCCCATATCCTAAGAGAGGAGAACGCACGAGCCGACATCCTCTCTAAGTTGGCAAGCACTAAGGGGCCGAATAACCATAGGATCGTGATACAGCAAAACCTGGCCGAGCCGAGCTGCATCATGGCCATTTCGGCCGGGGCTGACTGGAGGAAGCCGATTGAAGACTACCTTGAGAGGGGAATTATCCCAACCGACCCGACCGACGCCAAAAAGCTGATCAGAGAAGCCGCCCTCTACGCCATGGTTGATGACCAACTGTACAGGAAGGCACTCCATTGCCCAATGATGCAATGCCTCGGGGACTCTGAAGTGAAATATGTGCTGGCCGAGCTACACGAAGGCGCTAACGGCCACCACATGGGGGGCAAGGCACTCGCCCGGAAAGCGTTACGCGCCGGCTACTACTGGCCCACTATGAGTCATGACGCCATGGAAAAGGCCAAAACATGCGACAGTTGCCAGAAGCATGCCAGGATCATATGGCCACCGCCCTCAGAACTGAAAGGAATGCCAGCCCCTGGCCCTTCTACAAGTGGGGCATGGACATCCTCAGACCCTTCCGGCCAGCGCAAGGGCAATGTCGATGGCTCATAGTCGCGGTGGACTACTTCACTAAGTGGATTGAAGCCGAGCCGCTTGCCACAATAACCTCGGCCAGAGTAATGAAGTTTTTCCGGCATAACATCATTTCTCGCTTCGGGATACCGGCCGAAGTCGTCACGGACAACGGGACCCAGTTCATGGACCACAGGTTCCAAGCTTTGATGGCCAACCTGGACATCAAGCAACACTTCTCGTCCGTGGAACACCCGCAGTCAAATGGCCAGGCCAAAGCCGCCAACAAGATCATCCTCGACGGATTGAAAAAGCGGATGGTACAAGCCGAGACTCGCTGGACCGAACAGCTCCACAGTGTCCTCTGGGGATATCGAACCAGCGTACAGTCTTCGACCCAGGAAACCCCCTACAGGCTAACCTATGGATGCGAGGCAATGATCCCGGTTGAAATCGAATAGCCATCCTGGAGAAAGGTCAGGGCCAGGCAGGAGGGGTAGGAGTCGAATGACGACGCCTTGAAGACAGACTTGGACCTCATTGACGAAATCCGGGTTACAGCGCACTGCCGGGAACTAGCCGCCAAGCAACTACTCGCGGCTAAGTACAACAGAAAGGTCCGACCCCGGTCTTTCAACCGAGGCAACCTGGTACTCCGACGGGCCGACATAGGCAACAAGAATGCCAAGGACAGGAAGCTGGCGGCCAACTAGGAAGGGCCCTACCGGATTAAGGAAAAGCTCGACGGAGGAGCATATACCCTCGAGACTTTTGCGCGAAAGCCAATCAAAAGGACATGGAATGCCGACAAGCTGAAGATCTATTATAGCTAGACTCTTTCTCGGCAGTGTTTGCTTGCTTTTACGATTGTTCCTTTCCCCGCATTTGTTTTCCTTTCGTTTTGAGTCCAAGTTATGTCATTTCTGATTATGATGCTTTGTAAATCCCCGTAGGGCTATTTCTTTCTATCAATAAAGGATCCCACTGAGGAGATTTACGAATGTGCACAAAGCCTAAGCATGAACCCGAAGCCTTGAAGCTCGACCAATAACAAAAAGATCGAGGCAAAGAAGCCCAGCCAAGAAACCGAAAGCCAAGGCTATTAAGCTCGGCACCAGTAAAAGGCCCCGAGGTTACAAACCCGGCCCAAACCAAAAAACATCTAGATGTACGAAAACCGGCCGTCATACTCGGACTGGCAATGGTTAGAGCTCGGCGGGGGCGCCATCCGTGGCCCTTCGTGAAATTGACGCGTCAACGCTCGCCCGGTTAAGCAAGCGGCCTACCATGCCGACCCTGAACAGGTCAAAATGTCCGACCAAAGGTAGATGAAACCTCGGTTAGATATGTGGTAGCCCCGCCCTTACATCGGATAAATTTAATCCGACTAAGAGAAAGTTGGAGCTTGGCTAATTGAAAGCCGGGCCGAGGCAGTACGGTTAGTTATGCCTGACGAGGCTGAAACAAGACAACCTTGCCCCAACCTCCCACTCACTAAAATGTGGTAGAGTACCAACGGCCTGCACACATGTGGCCGACAAACACCCGTACTTAGTCAAAAGAGCGGTAAAGTTACCCATTGCCTAAGTCACCTAAGCGGCCCAGGTAGCCTACGCACATATAGCCTGCGAGGGCACAAACCGAGACAGCAGAACGATGGCAGAAAATAAGCCACCTTCGGCCTCTGGTAGCTACACGAGCTCGGCCGTGCAAAAGGAGGATGATACGAATTTAAATCGTTCATTGTCAGATATAGACAAAAGGGGCGGTAAAAATCATAGTCATTCACCAAGTAAAGACAGAAAAAGTATCGTCATCAATTGTTAAAATCTGTACAAGAATGGCACCAAGGCCAGAATCATTCAAAGGTACAAGGGCACCAACGCCCCGGAAATAAAGAAAGACAGAAAATAAAGCTAAAGCTGGGAGCCAGACCCAGCGCCGACATCAACATCCCCCGCCTCCGGACCCTCGACGATGGCAGCACCCTCCTCCGCCTCCTTGACGGGATCTTCGGCGGCTTGGGGCTCGTAGGGAAGGAAGGACCCGTCATCCTTAACAAAGGCCTGATGATTGCACCCTTCCACCTGAAGCTCGACCCCGGGATTGAAGTGCTGGATCTGGAGCAAAGCTTGCTTAAAACAGGCCTCAGCGTCTGCACCAAGCCATCAGTAAGCTCCTGGGAGATCACCTTCTCGGCGGCAAGGGCTTCTTCAACCGCCTCCTTCTCCCTGGCCAAGGCAGCCAGCCGCTCCTCCAAAGCCTTGGCCGCAGCCAAGCTCTCGTACCCCTCCTTCAAAGCCCGGGCATGCTCCTCAGCGACCCTCTTGGCCTCCGCTCGGGCGAGTTGAAGCCCTTGGTCAGCCTTTACGGCCGCGGTCTTCGCGACGTCCCGTTCCATCCGGGCGGCAGCCAGCTCAGGCCCGAACTCCATCAAGTTCCGCCAGGGCCACATCCTGCACAGCCCAGCCCTTGGCGAGCTCCTCTCTAGCCGACCTGGCCTTGGCTTCGGCCACCTACAGCTCCTCCCTGAGATCCCCGGCAGACGCAGCCTTGGCCTCCGCCGCAGCAAGGCCCTTTGTCAGTTCCTCCTTCTCGGCCAGCAGCCCCTGGATCTCAACTGTAGACACGGCGAGCTGCTCACGGACCAGGATCAGTGCCTCAAGATATCCCACAGATCGGCACAGCTCCGTCTGGCTCCGGTGTATCTCGTCTAAGGCCGGTTGAGTCAGCGCGGCACGGCCCGTGAAGTGTCTGGGGGGCAGGAAAGCAGCGGCGACCTCAGGAACCACCCCGTCGTGCCAAAGACGGCCACGAGGGAGAATGGGCTTCGGAAGAGGAGGAGGAGGAGGAAGCGACGAAGAGGCAGGTGGACTCGGCAGGGAACCAGACGGTTCATCCAAGAAGAATTCAGCCTCGATCTCCTCATCGGACATCGAGGCCTCCTTACCCTTGGAGGGGGAGACACGAACGGTGGCCTCTTTGGGCCCAGTGGCAGGGGGCCAGTAGTAACTTCAGGTTCCCGACCCTCTGGGGCAGGGATATCAACTACGGTAGCAGCCGGGGAGCCCATGGCAGAAGATGGACCCTCGGAAACAGTATCTTTCCTCTTCTTCGAAGCCGGGGCAGTAGAAGCTCCGGCATCAGCTGAAGCCGCCCTTTTCTTCTGACGACTGGAGGGAACAGCGGCAGCACGCGACAGCCGGGCATACAGTGGCAGATCGTCCATAGTCCTAGCTGCAATACAAAAAAGGAAAAGAGAACACAAGTAAGTAAATCGGAAAGAAGAGGCTTATGAACAAACGCCCAAACACTAAGACCTACAGGTAGGTGGCAAAGGCTCAGAGGCGTCCCCCAATATAAAACTGGCCGCGCTGTGAACCCCATACCTCTCCACAAAGGCGGCCAGCCTAGGGACATGGGGGATGGTATCCGGCAACAATCCGTCTTCATCCACCAGATAGGAGGTCGGCGACTTCTTATAGTGCCCCTTGTCCAAGTACAAGGGGAACCGCCACTCCACATCCGGGCCCTCAGCCCCGGACAAGAACCACGGCTGTTGGCCGGGCACGGCCACCACCTTGAAAAAGGCATTCTTGAACCGCTTGAAGGAGTCTGAAAAGGCCCCCATCAGCTTCCGTTCTGACACATTTCTGAGCGACACCAACCCCTTCAGCTTATCGCCCTCCCTGGGCAGCTCGGGAGTGAAAGAGCAGAAGTAGTGGAAGAAGAGGTTAGCGGTGCAGGGAATGGGAATCGGAAAAGAACCGCACAACTTCTCGAAGGTCAGTAAATAGGCCCATCCGTTCGGATGAAGTTGCGACGGCGCAAGGTTAAGGTAGGTAAGGGCCGATATCTGGAAGGCGGAAAAAGGAAAACGGATTTGGATCCGGGTATACACGTCCCGATAGAAATGGAAAAAATTGGGCTCCCCCTCTTCTCGGACGGAGCACACTGGCTCCCCCGCCCCAGCAGGCGCATACGTGCAGCCATCCAACTTGGGCATCTTTAACTGGGACACATCAGCCTCGGACATTAGAGACAAGGTCGCAAGCACCTCAATAGCGGCCCAGTTAAATCACCGGCGCAAGGCCTCTGGCGGATTGGAAGAACCCGAGCCCTCCGGCTCGGACCGCCGTTTGGAAGATCCAGTCTTCGGAGCCATAAGTTAGCCTATACGAAAATAAACAAAGCTGGTATTAGCAAAGAAGCAAAAGTACCTGGCATAGGCACAGTAGCAAGCAACAAAGGCCGCGGACTCGGACGAAGGGAGGCATGAGAAGAGAACCCTGGGGCGGACCAGTGACGGCAGGAGCCAAGCATGGCAGAAGCCTCAGCATCCCCGCCGCGGGCCATGAGCGCAGAAGCCTCCGCCAGGCAATCCCAGCAAGGGCCGAGATACCCCTCCGGGGCAGGCTCTGGGCGGACGACAGAACGATCCTCATAGAAGCTAAGAGGTTGAGCCACGACCACAGGGGAGACAGAACCGGAAGAGGAGCCTATCCTGGCCCCACCGTGCGACCCGAGGGGGATTGTGCGCATAGGCGGCGGGAAAGGATGATGAGGAATCGGCACCGAAACCCTGCCCGAAGCCGTACGAGTCCCAGCTCGCCCCGGACGTGTAACGCCGCCTCGGCGCAAAGGATCCAAGATCCCTTCCGCAGGAGGGTCACCCCCAAGAACCCAGTAGGTCATGCGTGGAAGACGCGCGCGGAGGAGCATTTCCTCCTCCGGGGTAAGTGAAGCCTCGGGCCTAGAAGCGCTTTTCCTTCTTACCATAACCAAAAGTCTAGGGTGCTAAGAACTGGCCTCTAAGGGACGAATTTTGGGGCACGAATAGGTAAGGTAAACCCAGAAGAACCCCGAAAGGACCCAGAAAGAGGGAGAACTCAGGAAAAACCCAAAAATAGAGAACGATGGCAAAGACCACGATTTCCAGAATAAACGGTAAAATAGAGAAAACCACCAAAGAAAAACACAAGCAAATAGGCGGAATACCTGTATAAGGGAAGTAGAGAAGCTTGTACGGTGGGAACGACGAACGACGGAATCTCGACTGAAAATGGCAAGAAAGAAAACCAGAGAAAGTCTGAGAAAATGCGATAGCGGGAAAAACCAAAGAGAAGCCCAAAGAGGGCTATTTAAACCAAAACCCCGGGGTAAGAGAAGCCCAAAGAATACAGATCTCTTTTTCCATATATTTGTATCTTTTCTACTCTTGGCTGTCTTGCCGAAGATGACATTGATATTTTTCACCTTCTCATAAACTTGCTCCCCAGTCAATGGCACCGGAGCATCTTCATATTCTTGGCCACCAAAGAAGGCTTTCTTTAATCGACGATATGGGTGGCCCCATCTAAGAAATCTACTATGTCCAAGGTAAACCGTCTTTCTTCCATGTTGGAGTTGATGGTAGCATGTGCCTTCTTCACAAACCGGACATGCTTTATGGCCCTTTACACTATACCCTGACAAGTTACCATATGCTGGAAGTCGTTTATAGTACAGAATATCATGGCTCGCAATTTGAATACCTCCTTCTTGAAAGAGTCAAAAACATCCACACCTTCTTCCCATAACTCCTTCAAGTCTTCGATCAAGGGCTGAAGGTAAACATCAATGTCATTTCCGGGTTGTTTTGGTCCCGAAATCAACATAGACAGCATGATGTACTTTCTCTTCATGCATAACATATGAGATAAGTTGTAAACAATGAGGAGTACAGGCCATGAACTATGTACGTTGCTAAGGCTTCCATATGGATTCATGCCATCCGTGCTAAGGGCAAGCCTAAGGTTCCTAGGTTCTTCGCCGAAGTTGGGAAATAATTGATCGATTTTCTTCCATTGAGAAGAATCGGCTGGATCACGAAGCTTTCCATCAGAAATCCTCTCATCTGCATGCCACCGCAAATGTTTTGCATCATTTTCATTCACAAACAACCTCTTGAACCTTGGTATGATTGGAAGATACCACAACACTTTTGCAGGCCCCTTATTTGACTTGTACCTTGGGGTTTCACATATCGGACAATTCTGCTTCTCTTCAAACTCTTTTCTATACAATACGCAGTCATTCGGGCATGCATGGATCTTTTTGTACTCCATCCCCAGTGGACAAAGTATTTTCTTAGCATCATAGTATCGATGCGGCAACACATTATCATCCGGAAGCATGTCCTTAAAAGCCTCAAGCATTTCAGAAAAACTCTTGTGGCTCCATCCATGACGTGCCTTCAAGCTTACCAATTTCAATACAGCGTTCAACAATTGGTATTTTTGACACCCTGGGTATAGCGGGGTCTCCGCATCACTGCACATATTACCAAATGCATGTGATTGTTGAAAGGCCTCTTCTTCTACATCACGAATAATGTCCTCTATGCGATCGTCCATATCTGTGTCATTATCATCAAAGGCCACTTCCCCATGTTGAGACCCACTTGGTATTTTTTCACCATGCCATACCCATACTGTATAGGTCTTACAAAATCCCTGACAGATTAAATGAGTCCGTATAACTTCAGGACTTAGTCGCCTCTCATTCAAACATTTTACACAAGGGCAATAAAACTTCCCACTATCATCATTGGCATTTTGTTTAGCAAATTCAATAAAGCCCCTCACCCCATTCTGATATTCAACGTTCGTCCGTAAAGCATTTATCCAACTGTGATCCATAGTAGAATTCCTATGGACGGAAAGATTTAACATACGTATAATAAGGCAAAATAAATGCATAACATGTTGGTTATGATTAGTTTTGATGATGTCTTTTATAGATGTCATTGCCATTGTTATAAGCAAAAAGATTGAGTAATATAGTTATCTCCGACATTGACTAATTGTTGTATTTAATGTAGATTAATCCAAGTTGAATTATAGAGATTAATCAAGAAAGTAGATTGAAGAAAGAAGTTCTTGCACACAATATAATGGGAATATCAGAATGTCAAGGAAGCAAGAAGTTATCAAAGGATTTTGGGAATAGTCGAAAAGAAGAGGAAATATTGAAGAAGGTAGAACTAGCAGAGAATGATGAATTCAAGTTGAATAATGGAGAACGATGAACAAGAAGATCAATAAAGAAGTATTGAATTAGAAAAAGAAATTGAATCGAAGAAGATGTGAAGTTAAATCAAGAGAAGAGAAGAAAAGAGAAGAAAGAGTTGAGTTATGAAGAAGAATGATCAATTTGGGAGATGAAAGAAGGAAGAACTTGATGAATGGGATGAGAATATAAGTATTCAAGTTCTTATGCTGAAGCTAGAAGCCTCCAAGATCATATGGAAGTTGGAATAACTCAATTCAGAGTTAAAGTCCACAAAAATTAGCTTCTGGATGAGCAAACTCGAGTTCAGGACCCCAAACTCGAGTTTACAACCTCAAACTCGAGTTTAGAATCACAAACTCGAGCCTATAAGTGTCTTCAGCATTTCTGGTGTCTCTGGACTAAGCAAACTCGAGCCTACAAGTGCAAACTCGAGCCTATAAGTGTCTTCAGCATTTCTGGTGTTTCTGGACTAGGCAAACTCGAGCCTGTAAGTGTGAACTCGAGTTCATAGTGGTCATCAGCACTTCAGCTCCACTCTGTTTCACGTTCAGCTCGGGCGAGGTCTGGTAATTCGATGATATCTCACAAACCAGAGATTGGATTGATACGAAACCAAAAGCATTGGAAACTAGGCATCCAACACGTACTTCTAACAAACATTCATGGCCAAAGGAGTTCAGATGAATTATATATGAATTTTACAATTTGGATCGAAAATCAACGTCACTGTCCAGACCAAGCTTCAGTATTTTGGGTATATCTCACAAAATACAAATCCAATTGAGCTCAAATCAGTGCCATTGGAAACTAGACACATAGAGCTTTCCATCAAGCTTTGAACGGACCAAAACGGAGTTCAGACCAGAGAGATATGGTCTTTGAAAGTTGATAAAGTTGCAAACTCAAGCCAGTCCAAGTCAGAAGCAACCAAACTCGAGTTCATCAGTCACAAACTCGAGTTCGAGAGTTCCAGAGAAGAAATGAACATTTGGGAAAAGCCGAACTCAAGCCTATAAGTGAACGAACTCGAGTTCATCTCAGACAGAGAGCAATGTAACTTCTCAATGAGTTGCGGACCTCAGGTTTAGATTGTGAACCTCAGGTTCATTTTATCCCGAGAGCAATTTGGCTTTTCAAACACTTGAGAACCTCAGGTTTAGAAAACAAACCTCAGGTTCACACTTTTTGAACTTACTTATTTTTGAACACTAAAGCCACGAACTCGAGCCTGCAAGAACTGAACTCGAGTTCGCGACGCTGATTCAGAATTTCAAATCCGACGAATTTGCAATGCCTTCTTGTTTGATCTTAATACTTCCCATGATTAATCTCTAGTGTTCCTAGACATGTTTAACCACTTTCTTGGTGAGTTTCAGACAGATCAAAGAAAGTTTATTGAAGGTTTAAGACAAAAGCAAAAGTGATGTCAGAACATCAAAAACTGTGCAAAAGTTCCAACGGCTAGTTTCTAACAGCTATATTTTCAAATGGGTTCAAGTCTCAACGAATTGCAACGGTCACAAGCTTCAGTTAGCATAAATACATGAAGATTTGAAGTCTCCAAATAGAGAACACAGAGCAAAAAACGCAGAGACACAAGTTCACACCTTCAACATGCTAATACTCTGATTTTTATCATATACTCTCTGTTCTTAATGATTACATCATAGAGAGTGATATGATTCGTACTGCACTTCAGTGTTTATTCATTTACTTCTGAGAGAGAGAAGATTTATTGTAAACATCTTATCCTTCCATCTGTGAGTTACTCAAGATTGGGTGATCTTGAGTGGGAAACACATTGTGTTGATTACAGCTTGTAAGGGGAGTGAATCCTAGAGTGAGGATTACTTCGAGTACAGAGTGTGTGATCAAGCGGTGTATCCTTACGGTGTGTAAGGGGGAGTATCTCTGTAAGAGATTTGTAAAAGGCTGCACAAGTGCCCGGCTAAACTTGTGGGATTGTAGCGGTTCTCAAGTACCCGATTAAAGCTTGAGTGAGATAGTGTATTGAAATCTCAGGAGGTGCCTGGGGACTGGACGTAGGTCAAGGATTGGGCCGAACCAGTATAAATCCGTTTGCATATTCTCTTCCCTTATCTCTTATATTTCCAGCATATACATTTGAATGTCCACACATGTTTGAATGATTAATTATTGTTTTATAAATCAATTTTGTCATTCAAACTGATTTCATTTAGTGTCGAAAAGATTTTCAAAGTAACTTAAGTTTTAATCTAACACCCAATTCACCCCCCCTCTTGGGTGACAGCCGGTTCTTACATTTGGTATCAGAGCTAGGCTCTTGTTTAAAGGACTTAACCGTCTCAAGAGTTATCAATGGCTGATTTTGGGTGTTCGTCGTTTTCAGAAGGTTTCGATTTTACCATTCCACCACTTTTCAAAGATATTGATTTTTGGTTTTGGAAAGCTAGAATGACTAGTTTTATCAAAGCAACTGATTTTGATATGTGGAATGTTGTTATAAATGTTTTTGATTTCAAACCAAGAAAGGATTGGACAGAAAAAGAAAAGAAATTATTTTCGTTAAACATTAGAGCAATGAAAATTTTGTATTGTGCTTTAATCGAAAATGATTTTGTGAAAATCAAATGTTGCTCTAGTGCTAAAGATATTTGGGATACTCTTGATTCTATTTATGCTTCTAACAATTGTGTTGAAGTTGAAAGTGTTCATAGTTCAAATGAAGACTATTTGAAGTTTTACTCTAATGACCAGCACAATACTTGCAAAAATGTTCATAGTAAGCATCATTCTATTATTTGTAATTATTGTGGAAAATCTGGGCATATTTCTCACTCATGCTATATTAGGAGAAATTCTAATGTGAGAAATAAATTTCTTTGGGTTCCTAAAGGACAATCAAGGTCCAATACTAACTATCAAGGACCCAAGTATAAATGGGCACCAAAATGTCCTTCTAGTGCTTTGTGTGTGCAGATAGATTCCAAAGAGAATGGAGATAAAGGTAATGAGAAGAAAAAGAATCCAAGAGTTTCTCATGAACCTAACAGAAGACTCACATCATTTAGGAGAACTCATAGAGAAGCCATTGCTACAACCTCATCCTCAAATCAAAAGAAGCAATGGATACAAGCAAGAGGACTATGTTCCACCTCAAGAACAAATTACCATAGAGTACCATTCAGATTTCTTGAGGAGAACAAGAAAAGGAGATTCTCTCAACTATCAAATAGAAGACTCTTGAAGTCTATATCCCTTGAGAGAGCTTTGCCAACACCCATGGAAAGACATATGAAGAACCAATGGGTAAGCAAAGCCAATCTTCCTAGCACCTAAGGCAAAGGTATACAATGATAAAACCTCTTATGCTTTCATTTGAAATTTTCTTTGAGGTTTTATATCTTGTAGCCTTAGGAATGAGCATTGCAATCTATTCTTCTTAAAAAAATTGGATTCTTACATCCAAATCTATTTTGAAAGAGATGGCAATGTTCAAAAGGTTTAACTCTTTATGCATACATGATGATTTGAAAAGGAAAATATATCTTTTATGCATAAAATCATGTTTAATTCATTGTGCTCTATTTTCATGATCTGATTATATTCTTGGAGCATGTGAATTTTGTTCCTACAAGATAACAATGGTTGGATCCAAGTGAAGTTGGATACCAAGAAAGAAAAAGGTTTACAAAGTTTTGTAGGATGAAAGAAAGCTTCTCAAGAATGTAACAGAGAAATAATCCAACTCTTGAGAAAGCTCAACAAGCTATGCTTAATGTTGATGGTGAACGTTGAAAAGGAGTTATCTACATCAATTCATCTCTACCAAGCAAGCTTCTATGAGGATAAGAGGAATTACGGTGATATCTAATTCTTACCTCATACTATGATTACATGAAATTCATTTTTTGGTTTGTCTTTAGTTAAGATAAAAGATTTTGAAACTTATTCAATTTAAATCAGCAATTTTACTGTCAAAGACAAACTCCAATTTAGAAATGCAAACTCCAGTTTAGAAGTTGTAAACTCAAGTTTGCTTCCACGAACCTCCGGTTTGCTTCAGGCCAAAAAGTTTTCCAAAAGTTTTTCTAAGTAGAGAGAACTCGAGTTCAAGTTTCTAAACTCGAGTTCATGCCTTTGCAGAAAGCAAAATATTTTTGAACTTGAGAAAACCTTTGGTTTGCACTGGAAACCTCCAGTTTGTGTTTTGAGAGGCAAAACTGATTTTTGACATGAATAGTGTTGAACTTGAGTTCATCACTTATAGACTCGAGTTTGGGCTTTGTTCAAAACGTGTTTCAAACTGAAAAACCGATGATTTGCTCAAGAGTAGTCTAAACTCGAGCCTAAAACACAAACCTCCGGTTTGGTCCTGTGCAAATGTTACAAACCTCAGGTTTACCTCACAAACCTCCGGTTTGGTCCTGTATAAATTTTACAAACCTCAGGTTTACTACGCAAACCTCCGGTTTGGTCCATACAGAAGGCAAAACTCACCAGTTTGCATTTTAAACTTGAGACTATAGTTTCTAAACCTCAGGTTTGCATCTCCAGAGAAAATTTTCAAAGAGTTTACACTTGGCCAAGAGCTTTGAATGTTTTATAAATAAGCAAACTCGAGACTACCTTCATAAACCTCCAGTTTGCTTTTCTAAACTCCAGTTTGCCTTACCAAACTCTAGTTTGTCTTTCTAAACTCAAGTTTGAGTCAACCATGCTTTTGAAATCATCTTGCTCGAATTTCCAAAAACTTCATGTATAACCTATATACTCCTATCATCAATTACTAATATTCCTAATTATGTTAGTAAATTTTTGATGATCAAACAAGTGAATTTGTGCTAACTTTGTTGATTTTATATTTTTGAAATGCACAAGTGTAAAAACTATTTGTATTTCAATTCACATTGTTTTGAGAAAATACATACAAATGCTTTGAAAACATATCCATACTTTGATTGCATTCAAATAATGTTTCTAATTGGAAGTTAATATTGTATATTGAATGTTGGATATGCTTCAAATTTGTCCAGTTGAGTTTTCCCTATCATTTACATATTGATCTTTGGTATTCAATGTGATGCTTGAACTCCTTATTCTTTATTCTCTGACTGTTGGATCTCATGTCTAGCAAGTTGATCATCTATGAGTTTCAAGTTTATCTCCTATAAAAGAATTCAATTTGTGAAGTGTTATGCCTACTGCATAAATTCTTATTGGCCAAGTTATTCTAAGCTTTATGAATATTCATTATTGCATTAAATCTTAATGCATTATCCATTAGTGGAATAACTTACTAGGATGATATTGTGGAACTCTAGTCATTTGAACCAATGTGCATGTGCTTCATTATCCATGAATCCTAGTAGTCTTTTTGTTACTCAAATTCATCAACTTTATCTTCATCTATTTTTGAGTAACTATAGCCATGTATCCAAATTCTTGCCTTGAATGTTCACATATTTCAAGACTCTATTCTAAAAGGCAAGATTATCTCTTGGTCTTTGGCAAAGTCATTATGCTCATATGATTCTGTTGTGCAAAGCATGTTTTGATAATGCTTTATTCTTATGATATTTCCTTTTGGGAAAATTCTTCTACATGTTAACTTCAATGTTCAACATGTTCTCTAAAATCTGAAGCATTTTGATACATTCTAATATATATTGACTTCCACCATGTTTAAAATGAGCATTGTTTTCCAAGCATCTTTCAGAAATAAATCTTTCATTCATGACAATCTTGATTTCATAATGCTTTATCATGTTTTTGAAAGAACATTTAAGATTTGAAACGATTTGCACATTTCATTATCATTCTTGGAAAATCTGAACTTTAAGTTGATAAATGCTTATCTTTATGGATAATATTTTCTATGCACAAACTTATATGCATTTTTTAATGACATCTTTTCTGCATAAAGTGTATTTACAAACTATCATTGAGAAATAACATTCTTGATATCATTTAGTTGTTACCCTATTTTGATTCATTGGCTTGAACTTATTTGATTGGGTAAAACTATGTTTCAATCTTTAATTATTATACCATTTGCTTCAGTATGATTTAAATCATATATATAAAAAAAAAGGGAGTTCTTATGTCTAATCTTGTGTGGACTCAAGAATCATTGAGTACCAAAAACATATATTTTTGTAGGAGTTGATCAAAATGTTCTGTTGTTGAATACAAAGAACATTGACAAACATAATAGACCATTTCAGTGGTGATGTCTACAAATTCTCGGACTTCACTTGAATGACATCTCATCGACATCCTATCACTGACAAGAGGCTTAGACTAGTATGATAAGGGGGCATGCTAGCTTGATGAGAAGCTATGAGTACAAACTAATTATGACATCCTTTACAAAGCTCATTTGGGATTTCTTCTTCTAAGATGCATTCAGAGCAATTGGTAGTTATAGAGACTCATCCTCTTGAAGCTCATTCACATCTAAAGTTCCTCAATATTGATCACATCAGTATTGATCACATCATCAAATATTGGCCAGCCAGTGATGCATCTATGGATTACAAATGATTATGGCTCAAGTAATGACAATATTACTTGAGTGAGGTATTGTATTTTGAGATAATGTTCATATATATCATAATCATTTCTTTGTTCTCTCATCACTCTTCAGGCTAACATGATTTTATCACATGAAGTTTAGCCTGAAAACACTCATTTTTAAAATGATCCGTATGCTTCAAACTCTTTTATCATCATAAAAAGCATAAGTGATTTCTTTAAAGCTCATAACATTTTGTGTCACATTATTATTTGGTATCATTGCAAGGAACTTCATTTTGGTCATGCATTCATTAAGGGGGAGCTTCACATTCACTTGTGTTTCATATCTTAAAAGTTCACCTCCTTTATTTGAAGAAAAATCTTTTTAAGCATATTCATATGCATTCATTATCTTTTGTTAGTTTTGATGATGAGTTAATATCATATTTTCCTTTCATTATCTTTATTTTGAAAATATCACATAGAAAGGGATACTTTGATATTTGGCTTGCACTAACAAATCTTTTGGAAAGAATGTTTTCAATTTGTAGCAGGAGATTTTGTTATGTGCTAGGACTTTTTCTTAATGCTCTACAAGATTAGCTATATGAAGAAATTGACAAAGGATGGAAGCTGATTGCTGACATTATTCATTCATATGAGATACAATTCAAGAAGTCAGTATTTTAGTCTCATTCCACATCTCAAAGGCTATTCAAAGCACATCACGAATCTCTTTCAACAAGAAAGCTATCAAATGGACCTCGCAGATTGTTCATCACTTTGGAAAACCAACATGAGCATTTCTAACCTTTATCCTTTTATATTCAGTCGAAATTTTGCATATGTTTGGTATCTATATGCTCTAATTGTGAAAGTTATCTTGAAAACCTCTCCAAAATCTTTCAAGTTTGTTCCACATTGCATCATACTTAGAATGAAAACAATTTCAAATTGGGGAGAGAAAATCAACTTCTTGATTCTCTTTAATATGGTTTCATATTTGTCACTCTAAGGATTTCTACTTTACCTCAACTTTTTGCTAATGACAAATAAGGGGGAGAGAATGGCAAGAAAAATATGTTGCATTGTTATATTTTCATATTCATCCATATTTTTCCTATAGTATTTGCCATCATCAAAAAGGGGGAGAATGTTGGTTATGATTAGTTTTGATGATGTCTTTTATAGATGTCATTGCCATTGTTATAAGCAAAAAGATTGAGTAATATAGTTATCTCCGACATTGACTAATTGTTGTATTTAATGTAGATTAATCCAAGTTGAATTATAGAGATTAATCAAGAAAGTAGATTGAAGAAAGAAGTTCTTGCACACAATATAATGGGAATATCAGAATGTCAAGGAAGCAAGAAGTTATCAAAGGATTTTGGGAATAGTCGAAAAGAAGAGGAAATATTGAAGAAGGTAGAACTAGCAGAGAATGATGAATTCAAGTTGAATAATGGAGAACGATGAACAAGAAGATCAATAAAGAAGTATTGAATTAGAAAAAGAAATTGAATCGAAGAAGATGTGAAGTTAAATCAAGAGAAGAGAAGAAAAGAGAAGAAAGAGTTGAGTTATGAAGAAGAATGATCAATTTGGGAGATGAAAGAAGGAAGAACTTGATGAATGGGATGAGAATATAAGTATTCAAGTTCTTATGCTGAAGCTAGAAGCCTCCAAGATCATATGGAAGTTGGAATAACTCAATTCAGAGTTAAAGTCCACAAAAATTAGCTTCTGGATGAGCAAACTCGAGTTCAGGACCCCAAACTCGAGTTTACAACCTCAAACTCGAGTTTAGAATCACAAACTCGAGCCTATAAGTGTCTTCAGCATTTCTGGTGTCTCTGGACTAAGCAAACTCGAGCCTACAAGTGCAAACTCGAGCCTATAAGTGTCTTCAGCATTTCTGGTGTTTCTGGACTAGGCAAACTCGAGCCTGTAAGTGTGAACTCGAGTTCATAGTGGTCATCAGCACTTCAGCTCCACTCTGTTTCACGTTCAGCTCGGGCGAGGTCTGGTAATTCGATGATATCTCACAAACCAGAGATTGGATTGATACGAAACCAAAAGCATTGGAAACTAGGCATCCAACACGTACTTCTAACAAACATTCATGGCCAAAGGAGTTCAGATGAATTATATATGAATTTTACAATTTGGATCGAAAATCAACGTCACTGTCCAGACCAAGCTTCAGTATTTTGGGTATATCTCACAAAATACAAATCCAATTGAGCTCAAATCAGTGCCATTGGAAACTAGACACACAGAGCTTTCCATCAAGCTTTGAACGGACCAAAACGGAGTTCAGACCAGAGAGATATGGTCTTTGAAAGTTGATAAAGTTGCAAACTCAGGCCAGTCCAAGTCAGAAGCAACCAAACTCGAGTTCATCAGTCACAAACTCGAGTTCGAGAGTTCCAGAGAAGAAATGAACATTTGGGAAAAGCCGAACTCGAGCCTATAAGTGAACGAACTCGAGTTCATCTCAGACAGAGAGCAATGTAACTTCTCAATGAGTTGCGAACCTCAGGTTTAGATTGTGAACCTCAGGTTCATTTTATCCCGAGAGCAATTTGGCTTTTCAAACACTTGAGAACCTCAGGTTTAGAAAACAAACCTCAGGTTCACACTTTTTGAACTTACTTATTTTTGAACACTAAAGCCACGAACTCGAGCCTGCAAGAACTGAACTCGAGTTCGCGACGCTGATTCAGAATTTCAAATCCGACGAATTTGCAATGCCTTCTTGTTTGATCTTAATACTTCCCATGATTAATCTCTAGTGTTCCTAGACATGTTTAACCACTTTCTTGGTGAGTTTCAGACAGATCAAAGAAAGTTTATTGAAGGTTTAAGACAAAAGCAAAAGTGATGTCAGAACATCAAAAACTGTGCAAAAGTTCCAACGGCTAGTTTCTAACAGCTATATTTTCAAATGGGTTCAAGTCTCAACGAATTGCAACGGTCACAAGCTTCAGTTAGCATAAATACATGAAGATTTGAAGTCTCCAAATAGAGAACACAGAGCAAAAAACGCAGAGACACAAGTTCACACCTTCAACATGCTAATACTCTGATTTTTATCATATACTCTCTGTTCTTAATGATTACATCATAGAGAGTGATATGATTCGTACTGCACTTCAGTGTTTATTCATTTACTTCTGAGAGAGAGAAGATTTATTGTAAACATCTTATCCTTCCATCTGTGAGTTACTCAAGATTGGGTGATCTTGAGTGGGAAACACATTGTGTTGATTACAGCTTGTAAGGGGAGTGAATCCTAGAGTGAGGATTACTTCGAGTACAGAGTGTGTGATCAAGCGGTGTATCCTTACGGTGTGTAAGGGGGAGTATCTCTGTAAGAGATTTGTAAAAGGCTGCACAAGTGCCCGGCTAAACTTGTGGGATTGTAGCGGTTCTCAAGTACCCGATTAAAGCTTGAGTGAGATAGTGTATTGAAATCTCAGGAGGTGCCTGGGGACTGGACGTAGGTCAAGGATTGGGCCGAACCAGTATAAATCCGTTTGCATATTCTCTTCCCTTATCTCTTATATTTCCAGCATATACATTTGAATGTCCACACATGTTTGAATGATTAATTATTGTTTTATAAATCAATTTTGTCATTCAAACTGATTTCATTTAGTGTCGAAAAGATTTTCAAAGTAACTTAAGTTTTAATCTAACACCCAATTCACCCCCCCTCTTGGGTGACAGCCGGTTCTTACATTTGGTATCAGAGCTAGGCTCTTGTTTAAAGGACTTAACCGTCTCAAGAGTTATCAATGGCTGATTTTGGGTGTTCGTCGTTTTCAGAAGGTTTCGATTTTACCATTCCACCACTTTTCAAAGATATTGATTTTTGGTTTTGGAAAGCTAGAATGACTAGTTTTATCAAAGCAACTGATTTTGATATGTGGAATGTTGTTATAAATGTTTTTGATTTCAAACCAAGAAAGGATTGGACAGAAAAAGAAAAGAAATTATTTTCGTTAAACATTAGAGCAATGAAAATTTTGTATTGTGCTTTAATCGAAAATGATTTTGTGAAAATCAAATGTTGCTCTAGTGCTAAAGATATTTGGGATACTCTTGATTCTATTTATGCTTCTAACAATTGTGTTGAAGTTGAAAGTGTTCATAGTTCAAATGAAGACTATTTGAAGTTTTACTCTAATGACCAGCACAATACTTGCAAAAATGTTCATAGTAAGCATCATTCTATTATTTGTAATTATTGTGGAAAATCTGGGCATATTTCTCACTCATGCTATATTAGGAGAAATTCTAATGTGAGAAATAAATTTCTTTGGGTTCCTAAAGGACAATCAAGGTCCAATACTAACTATCAAGGACCCAAGTATAAATGGGCACCAAAATGTCCTTCTAGTGCTTTGTGTGTGCAGATAGATTCCAAAGAGAATGGAGATAAAGGTAATGAGAAGAAAAAGAATCCAAGAGTTTCTCATGAACCTAACAGAAGACTCACATCATTTAGGAGAACTCATAGAGAAGCCATTGCTACAACCTCATCCTCAAATCAAAAGAAGCAATGGATACAAGCAAGAGGACTATGTTCCACCTCAAGAACAAATTACCATAGAGTACCATTCAGATTTCTTGAGGAGAACAAGAAAAGGAGATTCTCTCAACTATCAAATAGAAGACTCTTGAAGTCTATATCCCTTGAGAGAGCTTTGCCAACACCCATGGAAAGACATATGAAGAACCAATGGGTAAGCAAAGCCAATCTTCCTAGCACCTAAGGCAAAGGTATACAATGATAAAACCTCTTATGCTTTCATTTGAAATTTTCTTTGAGGTTTTATATCTTGTAGCCTTAGGAATGAGCATTGCAATCTATTCTTCTTAAAAAAATTGGATTCTTACATCCAAATCTATTTTGAAAGAGATGGCAATGTTCAAAAGGTTTAACTCTTTATGCATACATGATGATTTGAAAAGGAAAATATATCTTTTATGCATAAAATCATGTTTAATTCATTGTGCTCTATTTTCATGATCTGATTATATTCTTGGAGCATGTGAATTTTGTTCCTACAAGATAACAATGGTTGGATCCAAGTGAAGTTGGATACCAAGAAAGAAAAAGGTTTACAAAGTTTTGTAGGATGAAAGAAAGCTTCTCAAGAATGTAACAGAGAAATAATCCAACTCTTGAGAAAGCTCAACAAGCTATGCTTAATGTTGATGGTGAACGTTGAAAAGGAGTTATCTACATCAATTCATCTCTACCAAGCAAGCTTCTATGAGGATAAGAGGAATTACGGTGATATCTAATTCTTACCTCATACTATGATTACATGAAATTCATTTTTTGGTTTGTCTTTAGTTAAGATAAAAGATTTTGAAACTTATTCAATTTAAATCAGCAATTTTACTGTCAAAGACAAACTCCAATTTAGAAATGCAAACTCCAGTTTAGAAGTTGTAAACTCAAGTTTGCTTCCACGAACCTCCGGTTTGCTTCAGGCCAAAAAGTTTTCCAAAAGTTTTTCTAAGTAGAGAGAACTCGAGTTCAAGTTTCTAAACTCGAGTTCATGCCTTTGCAGAAAGCAAAATATTTTTGAACTTGAGAAAACCTTTGGTTTGCACTGGAAACCTCCAGTTTGTGTTTTGAGAGGCAAAACTGATTTTTGACATGAATAGTGTTGAACTTGAGTTCATCACTTATAGACTCGAGTTTGGGCTTTGTTCAAAACGTGTTTCAAACTGAAAAACCGATGATTTGCTCAAGAGTAGTCTAAACTCGAGCCTAAAACACAAACCTCCGGTTTGGTCCTGTGCAAATGTTACAAACCTCAGGTTTACCTCACAAACCTCCGGTTTGGTCCTGTATAAATTTTACAAACCTCAGGTTTACTACGCAAACCTCCGGTTTGGTCCATACAGAAGGCAAAACTCACCAGTTTGCATTTTAAACTTGAGACTATAGTTTCTAAACCTCAGGTTTGCATCTCCAGAGAAAATTTTCAAAGAGTTTACACTTGGCCAAGAGCTTTGAATGTTTTATAAATAAGCAAACTCGAGACTACCTTCATAAACCTCCAGTTTGCTTTTCTAAACTCCAGTTTGCCTTACCAAACTCTAGTTTGTCTTTCTAAACTCAAGTTTGAGTCAACCATGCTTTTGAAATCATCTTGCTCGAATTTCCAAAAACTTCATGTATAACCTATATACTCCTATCATCAATTACTAATATTCCTAATTATGTTAGTAAATTTTTGATGATCAAACAAGTGAATTTGTGCTAACTTTGTTGATTTTATATTTTTGAAATGCACAAGTGTAAAAACTATTTGTATTTCAATTCACATTGTTTTGAGAAAATACATACAAATGCTTTGAAAACATATCCATACTTTGATTGCATTCAAATAATGTTTCTAATTGGAAGTTAATATTGTATATTGAATGTTGGATATGCTTCAAATTTGTCCAGTTGAGTTTTCCCTATCATTTACATATTGATCTTTGGTATTCAATGTGATGCTTGAACTCCTTATTCTTTATTCTCTTACTGTTGGATCTCATGTCTAGCAAGTTGATCATCTATGAGTTTCAAGTTTATCTCCTATAAAAGAATTCAATTTGTGAAGTGTTATGCCTACTGCATAAATTCTTATTGGCCAAGTTATTCTAAGCTTTATGAATATTCATTATTGCATTAAATCTTAATGCATTATCCATTAGTGGAATAACTTACTAGGATGATATTGTGGAACTCTAGTCATTTGAACCAATGTGCATGTGCTTCATTATCCATGAATCCTAGTAGTCTTTTTGTTACTCAAATTCATCAACTTTATCTTCATCTATTTTTGAGTAACTATAGCCATGTATCCAAATTCTTGCCTTGAATGTTCACATATTTCAAGACTCTATTCTAAAAGGCAAGATTATCTCTTGGTCTTTGGCAAAGTCATTATGCTCATATGATTCTGTTGTGCAAAGCATGTTTTGATAATGCTTTATTCTTATGATATTTCCTTTTGGGAAAATTCTTCTACATGTTAACTTCAATGTTCAACATGTTCTCTAAAATCTGAAGCATTTTGATACATTCTAATATATATTGACTTCCACCATGTTTAAAATGAGCATTGTTTTCCAAGCATCTTTCAGAAATAAATCTTTCATTCATGACAATCTTGATTTCATAATGCTTTATCATGTTTTTGAAAGAACATTTAAGATTTGAAACGATTTGCACATTTCATTATCATTCTTGGAAAATCTGAACTTTAAGTTGATAAATGCTTATCTTTATGGATAATATTTTCTATGCACAAACTTATATGCATTTTTTAATGACATCTTTTCTGCATAAAGTGTATTTACAAACTATCATTGAGAAATAACATTCTTGATATCATTTAGTTGTTACCCTATTTTGATTCATTGGCTTGAACTTATTTGATTGGGTAAAACTATGTTTCAATCTTTAATTATTATACCATTTGCTTCAGTATGATTTAAATCATATATATAAAAAAAAAGGGAGTTCTTATGTCTAATCTTGTGTGGACTCAAGAATCATTGAGTACCAAAAACATATATTTTTGTAGGAGTTGATCAAAATGTTCTGTTGTTGAATACAAAGAACATTGACAAACATAATAGACCATTTCAGTGGTGATGTCTACAAATTCTCGGACTTCACTTGAATGACATCTCATCGACATCCTATCACTGACAAGAGGCTTAGACTAGTATGATAAGGGGGCATGCTAGCTTGATGAGAAGCTATGAGTACAAACTAATTATGACATCCTTTACAAAGCTCATTTGGGATTTCTTCTTCTAAGATGCATTCAGAGCAATTGGTAGTTATAGAGACTCATCCTCTTGAAGCTCATTCACATCTAAAGTTCCTCAATATTGATCACATCAGTATTGATCACATCATCAAATATTGGCCAGCCAGTGATGCATCTATGGATTACAAATGATTATGGCTCAAGTAATGACAATATTACTTGAGTGAGGTATTGTATTTTGAGATAATGTTCATATATATCATAATCATTTCTTTGTTCTCTCATCACTCTTCAGGCTAACATGATTTTATCACATGAAGTTTAGCCTGAAAACACTCATTTTTAAAATGATCCGTATGCTTCAAACTCTTTTATCATCATAAAAAGCATAAGTGATTTCTTTAAAGCTCATAACATTTTGTGTCACATTATTATTTGGTATCATTGCAAGGAACTTCATTTTGGTCATGCATTCATTAAGGGGGAGCTTCACATTCACTTGTGTTTCATATCTTAAAAGTTCACCTCCTTTATTTGAAGAAAAATCTTTTTAAGCATATTCATATGCATTCATTATCTTTTGTTAGTTTTGATGATGAGTTAATATCATATTTTCCTTTCATTATCTTTATTTTGAAAATATCACATAGAAAGGGATACTTTGATATTTGGCTTGCACTAACAAATCTTTTGGAAAGAATGTTTTCAATTTGTAGCAGGAGATTTTGTTATGTGCTAGGACTTTTTCTTAATGCTCTACAAGATTAGCTATATGAAGAAATTGACAAAGGATGGAAGCTGATTGCTGACATTATTCATTCATATGAGATACAATTCAAGAAGTCAGTATTTTAGTCTCATTCCACATCTCAAAGGCTATTCAAAGCACATCACGAATCTCTTTCAACAAGAAAGCTATCAAATGGACCTCGCAGATTGTTCATCACTTTGGAAAACCAACATGAGCATTTCTAACCTTTATCCTTTTATATTCAGTCGAAATTTTGCATATGTTTGGTATCTATATGCTCTAATTGTGAAAGTTATCTTGAAAACCTCTCCAAAATCTTTCAAGTTTGTTCCACATTGCATCATACTTAGAATGAAAACAATTTCAAATTGGGGAGAGAAAATCAACTTCTTGATTCTCTTTAATATGGTTTCATATTTGTCACTCTAAGGATTTCTACTTTACCTCAACTTTTTGCTAATGACAAATAAGGGGGAGAGAATGGCAAGAAAAATATGTTGCATTGTTATATTTTCATATTCATCCATATTTTTCCTATAGTATTTGCCATCATCAAAAAGGGGGAGAATGTTGGTTATGATTAGTTTTGATGATGTCTTTTATAGATGTCATTGCCATTGTTATAAGCAAAAAGATTGAGTAATATAGTTATCTCCGACATTGACTAATTGTTGTATTTAATGTAGATTAATCCAAGTTGAATTATAGAGATTAATCAAGAAAGTAGATTGAAGAAAGAAGTTCTTGCACACAATATAATGGGAATATCAGAATGTCAAGGAAGCAAGAAGTTATCAAAGGATTTTGGGAATAGTCGAAAAGAAGAGGAAATATTGAAGAAGGTAGAACTAGCAGAGAATGATGAATTCAAGTTGAATAATGGAGAACGATGAACAAGAAGATCAATAAAGAAGTATTGAATTAGAAAAAGAAATTGAATCGAAGAAGATGTGAAGTTAAATCAAGAGAAGAGAAGAAAAGAGAAGAAAGAGTTGAGTTATGAAGAAGAATGATCAATTTGGGAGATGAAAGAAGGAAGAACTTGATGAATGGGATGAGAATATAAGTATTCAAGTTCTTATGCTGAAGCTAGAAGCCTCCAAGATCATATGGAAGTTGGAATAACTCAATTCAGAGTTAAAGTCCACAAAAATTAGCTTCTGGATGAGCAAACTCGAGTTCAGGACCCCAAACTCGAGTTTACAACCTCAAACTCGAGTTTAGAATCACAAACTCGAGCCTATAAGTGTCTTCAGCATTTCTGGTGTCTCTGGACTAAGCAAACTCGAGCCTACAAGTGCAAACTCGAGCCTATAAGTGTCTTCAGCATTTCTGGTGTTTCTGGACTAGGCAAACTCGAGCCTGTAAGTGTGAACTCGAGTTCATAGTGGTCATCAGCACTTCAGCTCCACTCTGTTTCACGTTCAGCTCGGGCGAGGTCTGGTAATTCGATGATATCTCACAAACCAGAGATTGGATTGATACGAAACCAAAAGCATTGGAAACTAGGCATCCAACACGTACTTCTAACAAACATTCATGGCCAAAGGAGTTCAGATGAATTATATATGAATTTTACAATTTGGATCGAAAATCAACGTCACTGTCCAGACCAAGCTTCAGTATTTTGGGTATATCTCACAAAATACAAATCAAATTGAGCTCAAATCAGTGCCATTGGAAACTAGACACACAGAGCTTTCCATCAAGCTTTGAACGGACCAAAACGGAGTTCAGACCAGAGAGATATGGTCTTTGAAAGTTGATAAAGTTGCAAACTCAGGCCAGTCCAAGTCAGAAGCAACCAAACTCGAGTTCATCAGTCACAAACTCGAGTTCGAGAGTTCCAGAGAAGAAATGAACATTTGGGAAAAGCCGAACTCGAGCCTATAAGTGAACGAACTCGAGTTCATCTCAGACAGAGAGCAATGTAACTTCTCAATGAGTTGCGAACCTCAGGTTTAGATTGTGAACCTCAGGTTCATTTTATCCCGAGAGCAATTTGGCTTTTCAAACACTTGAGAACCTCAGGTTTAGAAAACAAACCTCAGGTTCACACTTTTTGAACTTACTTATTTTTGAACACTAAAGCCACGAACTCGAGCCTGCAAGAACTGAACTCGAGTTCGCGACGCTGATTCAGAATTTCAAATCCGACGAATTTGCAATGCCTTCTTGTTTGATCTTAATACTTCCCATGATTAATCTCTAGTGTTCCTAGACATGTTTAACCACTTTCTTGGTGAGTTTCAGACAGATCAAAGAAAGTTTATTGAAGGTTTAAGACAAAAGCAAAAGTGATGTCAGAACATCAAAAACTGTGCAAAAGTTCCAACGGCTAGTTTCTAACAGCTATATTTTCAAATGGGTTCAAGTCTCAACGAATTGCAACGGTCACAAGCTTCAGTTAGCATAAATACATGAAGATTTGAAGTCTCCAAATAGAGAACACAGAGCAAAAAACGCAGAGACACAAGTTCACACCTTCAACATGCTAATACTCTGATTTTTATCATATACTCTCTGTTCTTAATGATTACATCATAGAGAGTGATATGATTCGTACTGCACTTCAGTGTTTATTCATTTACTTCTGAGAGAGAGAAGATTTATTGTAAACATCTTATCCTTCCATCTGTGAGTTACTCAAGATTGGGTGATCTTGAGTGGGAAACACATTGTGTTGATTACAGCTTGTAAGGGGAGTGAATCCTAGAGTGAGGATTACTTCGAGTACAGAGTGTGTGATCAAGCGGTGTATCCTTACGGTGTGTAAGGGGGAGTATCTCTGTAAGAGATTTGTAAAAGGCTGCACAAGTGCCCGGCTAAACTTGTGGGATTGTAGCGGTTCTCAAGTACCCGATTAAAGCTTGAGTGAGATAGTGTATTGAAATCTCAGGAGGTGCCTGGGGACTGGACGTAGGTCAAGGATTGGGCCGAACCAGTATAAATCCGTTTGCATATTCTCTTCCCTTATCTCTTATATTTCCAGCATATACATTTGAATGTCCACACATGTTTGAATGATTAATTATTGTTTTATAAATCAATTTTGTCATTCAAACTGATTTCATTTAGTGTCGAAAAGATTTTCAAAGTAACTTAAGTTTTAATCTAACACCCAATTCACCCCCCCTCTTGGGTGACAGCCGGTTCTTACATAACAAAGAATCACTTTTGGTCATGAGTATCACAGTGAAGCCAAACTAAAATACTCCCGAAGCAAAATAAATGCATGACGAGGAAATTTAAATGCTTCGCATGAAGGTCTTGTGGACTCACCTGTAGCATATAAATTCAAATGCCAAATAAGAGTCTTTCTTCTCCCGCCACGAACGTTGATGTTGGAGACAGCAAGAGTACCCTAAAAACATTTGTTGGTCAGTTGGGTAGGTCTCAAGTGCAAATATAATCTTCAGAATAGAATATTCATTAACAACAGAGAAGCACACAAGAGCATTTCATCGATTTCGTTCAACTCAAGAAAAACCCAGAACGATAAGTAGGCAAACCATGAAGTTATATAACCGAAACACCTCTTACAGCTTGGTCTAAGTTTAGCTAAGGAACGAGGAAGTGATTGTCGAGAGAGCAACGCGAAGCACCGACGGAGCAACACACAACCACGGGAGACAGAACCTCCTCAATAATCACTTTCGGCACGACAAGAGAAATTCAGAGAGGGAAATTTAATTTTCCGCGCGACAGAGACTTGGTTTTATGTTTGGATTTTTTAAGACCGATTAATTATAAAGCATCCGGTCCTAAATATTTTATATTAAATTTTTAAGTGTTCTGATGAACTATGCGTCTGCTCATTAAAGATTCCGACGTTTCACTCCGGATGGCTATTTAAAGCCATTGTTACTTTACTTTCTTCACATTCTTCATCATCACTTCTACAATGGCTGTTTCACCGCCCCAAGGTCCTCCACCACCACCAGGTCCTCCTTTTCCTCTTCCTACTGGGCATAACAATCCTTACCCTCCTCCTCTACCTCCGAACCCGACCACCAAACAGCTGCTACGCCACCTCCTGGGCCGCATCGATCATATAGATCGACAACAGGGCCAGCTTTTTCAGGTCTACCACGCCGTCAACAACAAGATCAACGCGATACTCGACGCCTAAGACGTTGAGTACAATCCGTTAGATGACGACGTCACCGACCCCTCCGACAACGATGGGGAGGAGTAAATATTTTTCTGTTTTTTTTAAATCATGTACTCCGCTGCCCCCCATGGGGCACCATTAAAAAAAATAATAAATTTGTTACTTTCCTATTTCGATCGCCTTTATCCTTCTGATCAGTACATTCTTTCTTTTTCCGACAAGGAGGAAAAAAACAAAACATTGTCCTCGTGTGTATGATCAACATTAAAAACTCGCACATTAAAATATTCAACAATATACAGTTAAGATCAGACCAATAAAAGAAAAAGAACGTTTACCTTATTCGAATAAAAACAAACAGTGACAATTCTTCTCAAGGTTGGACCATCGTTGTCCTCGGTGTTACCTCGCCTGATTAGAAACAAAGTGTCCTTTTCAATATCTCTCATCTTTTTCCGACAAAAAGAAAAGGGACAAAGAAAAGGGAAACCGATAATCTAAATCTGGAGAGGTAACATCGACTACAATGAGGGACCTAGCTTGATCAGAACGCCAGAACCTCGGTTGCCTTGAACCCTAATTAATTAATTTGTCCGAAAAGCGAATCAACTCTATTTAAAGGAAGACTATTAGGAGCGGACGGAAAAAGGAGATACGGTCCTAAAAGTGTCGAATGCTTTTAGGACCGTCATTTTAAAACATACGGTCCTAAAATGAACGCCAGAACTTTCTAATTAATTTGTCCGAAAAGCGAATCAACTCTATTTAAAGGAAGACTATTAGAAGCGGACGGAAAAAGGAGATACGGTCCTAAAAGTGTCGAATACTTTTAGGACCGCCATTTTAAAACATACGGTCCTAAATGTCTCACCAATATTTTGTCAATACTTTTAGGACCGGAAGTATACAACATGCGGTCCTAAAAGTCTCATATTATTTAACCGAAAACTTTTAGGACCGGAAGTTTACCCATATTCGGTCCTAAAGTCGCGAACTCGCTACATCATCCTGAACCTCAAATTTCAAGCGCACTAAATAACTATATCCACCATCCAATTTCAGATACCCCAAAATGGACACAAGAAAATTGTTCGAAAAATTAAACAAATTTATCTATTGAATTTTACATTGCCTGTGTATTATTTACAAATTGATCGAAAAAATAATCAAATTTTACAGAATATTTACAAATGAATAACATCATTAATTATTGTCCCTGATCACTACTTAAGATCAGGTCATACAGATATTGACAAAACAATTCGTGTATGTGCTCGAGTTCAGCATCCTAGAAGGAGGCAGGGCATTGAAACATCTGTAACATCAAAGACACAAACTGAATTTATAACTTGCACCCATATTTCAGATGTAATTCATTAAGCCAGAAACTAAATTAACTTGCGTGCATAATATATGTAACATCAAATATTTACCTTTGCAAATAATTTAGTTTCTCCTTTAGTGACAATATCATACATGTGTTTCATGAGGTATTGGCCACATAGGTTGGACTCATGTGGTTGCCGACGAGTCTAAAAAGAAAAAGAAATATATAAGTAATATATATCTTATGACTAAGTTCACAAGGCAGTTGACAAGTTTATCAATATTATATTGTACCAACCTCTGGTCTGAGCCATTTAGGCTCTTTGGCCTTTGAAGGACGCTTTTTGAGTGCATCGATTTGGAAGGTCCTCATGGCACTATCATCAAAAATGCATATTTATCAATTCACTAAAAATTCACAGCAGAGATTTCTGACAAGAGAATCAAAATGACATGCTTACGCGTTGATGGTCTGGACCAACGTGTGCACTAGCAGGCTGTGAATGGAGCATAAGAAGATAACTTTAATTTCTTCCATGCACATGATGACCAACTGCCAATGGCGGCTGAAAATTCACAGCAATAAAGTATACTCAGTGATATATGTAGGCATGTAGCAGAATTAAGTGACTTGTAGCCAAGATTTGTGATATGTACCTGTGGAAGAATGGCAAGAAGTACATCTTTCTTCTCACATTACACAACCTCCTTGATATGTACTCTTGTCTTTGCACCATGGTTGTTTGACTCATATACTGTGGGCACAAGAATCCAAAATCATCCAAGCTACCCTCATTCTCCAATTCTTGATGCAAGAACCTACAATAATTACATCGATCAGGGAATTAGTATATATATGTATGTGTGTCTAAACGATGCATTTAAATTATATGTACCATCGAAGAACATACTTACTTCATCCAAATTTGAATAATTGCATCAGTAAGCTCCTGTCGAGGAAGCAGCAGGGAGTCAATATCAACGAAGTCAACTTGGACTGGTAAGGGAATTGCGTCGCCTACTACTTCATTGACAGACCACGATTTAGTTTTAAAACATCCACTTTTCACCATATCGTTATTTTTTCGCGACCAGTTAACTTAGCAGTAGGGGATTGAGCCTGAGGAGGAGGGGATGGAGCTCTACGAGGGGATGGAACTTGAGGACGAGGGGTTGAAGCTTGGGGAGGACTACAGACATGTACAAGCTTCACTAGCCAAGAGATGAAGGTTCCCTTGACGTCACTCACAATCTTCATCTCATCAATTGGGAGAGGGAGAGATGCATCAATGATCACCTTTTCAACTGACACTCTGACTTCATCATCAGACATTTGTTGGTGGTGTACAGTTGATCCCAAAAAGTTGTGGACAGTCCCTTTTGCAACCAATAGTAGTCTATCATGATCCTCCACATAAAGGTCACAAGGTTGCTCTGACTGTCCAACAAAGCAGCTCCCTCGAGTGCTCTGCTGCACAGTTGCAGGTGAGTGTGTGAAGGGAACACTGGTCTCTGGACGAGAGCTCAAAAGCAGCTTCACCTGATTCAGTTCCTCCCTCAACTTGCTCATATCAGATTGATGCCTTGCTTCTTTAGCCGCTGCCTCCTCATTTAATTTGGCCACTGTCTCATCCATCTCCTCCCGGGTAACCACCTCTTTCCTATGGCGTTTGGCGGATAAACCAAAGAATACCTTCAGGCCTACTCGTCCTCCAACCCCCCTTACACGCCCACCGTAGTCTGGTTAGCCGTGAGAACATCACTCCTACCGGATGACACGAAAGATCCCTCTGCCTCTTTATTCTTAAGACCTTCCTGTAAGGTACAGATAACAAGAAGCTTAGTAATGAATCATGTTAACTAAAAAATAACAACAATAACAATACTTACAATTTTTTCAGCAACTACACGAGTTTGTTCACTCGTGTAGGAGCCGCTTGGCTTTTGCCGAATGTGCAACCACAAATCCTCGCGACGTATTGGAGATGGCGGACCATGCACTGCCTCAGGATTGGATTCTGCTTCATCTTCCAATCTCTTCTGCTTGGCCTCCATCAATTCCTTTTCAGCCCTTTCATATCCGGCGTAAGAATCCCTATGCGGGCAATCATTCTTTCTCCCTATCTCCTGTGCTTTTGCCCTTCTTTGCTGTGAATCAAAATTGAAAACAACTATTAATTATGAATTCCAGCCATCTCACTAACAGAAATTAGAGAACTTCTGCTTGATATGAACCTCAAACACTAGTCAAATTCACTTGATCAAGTTTCAACATTTTATTATTTAAGGAAGATGTAGATAGGTTAAGAAACAAAAGAGAATTATGCTTACAAAAGAGCTATGTTTTGTACTGCTAGGTAGATAGAACAAGAAAAAACAGAGGATTATGCTTACAGAATAATACAAACTTGATCCTTTTTAAGGCATCCAGTGGGATCATCAGTACGTCCACATTAGATAGTAACAATTGGGTATATAAAGTTTCCCCCTTTTAAGACTATTCATTTCCTCCTTTGCAAGACAAACCATTACACAATTACCTCCTTAGTATTTTACCTTTTCAGGGTTTACATATCAGACTTGCATAGACAAAGGCAGGAAATGTATACTTCTATTCACACACCAAACAATATAATTTAACTAACAGGATTAGATGAACAAATATAAGCTCACAGGTTACATAAGCAAACAAAACTAAATATAGACTCACCAGAGCTTCAGGAGTGGTCCGCAGCCGAACAAATTGTTGCCAAATTCGTTCATCAATAAATGTGTATTGTTCCCAAGGCTGTTTGGCAGGCGCAACCTCATAAACAATATATGTGTTAGCAAGAGAGGTCTTAAACTTCCTCCACCGATCAGCACAATAGGACAATGTCTTGACTTTCAACTCCTCAGAGTCAGGGACAGTGTATGTAAGTCGGATAATGTCCCAAATAGGTTGCTTTACTTTTTCAAGGCTAACACTTTTCCACTCATCTTCCAAGATGCTAACCTTGCTGCGTGCAAGATAGCCGACAAAACTATTATATTTGTTTTTATTAGGACCGTAAGGCCGCAACTTTTCATCGAACTGAATCTCGAGCCTTGACCCAGAAGTCCGACTTAGAGATACATCCATCATTCATGTGCCTCTTCTACCACGGCGTGCAGGGCGGTTAGGAGGCACATTGTCAGTGGAGGAGGGTTCGTTCTGACCCACACCATTACTGGCGATCCCGGAACACAAATGGAATCGTCTGCATCGTTCATTTTTGAGACAGTAAGAGAGGAATGCCTGAGCAACTGAGAGAGTAAGAGAGGCTACTGGTACGTGGTTGAGGAAGAGTGGTAATGCAACAGGAAGAGTGGCTTCACAACAACAAGAGGGGTTTCAGAGGTACAACGTAAGTCTTATGGGTTTCGCGCGAAGATATAGGGGTTTCAGAGTTCAGAGATACAACGTAAGTCTTAAGGCAACGTTTCGCGTGAAGATATATTTGGCGGTTTATTTTTAAGACCGGATGAACAAAAACGACGGTCTTAAAGGTTACGTTTTAAGACCATCCTCTTTTAAACTCCGGTCTTAAAAGTATTACTATCGGGCGCGATTTTTGTCCAGCTAAAAAGTATAATCTTTAAGACCTCCTGTTATATATATCCGGTCTTAAAAGTTTAATTTAATTTTTTCCCTATTATTTTGGACCGTAGAAAAAATAAGTCGGCCTGTTCGAGATTTCTCTATAAAGAATTTTTATATTTCAATTTTTTTAATAACATTTTTAAGACCGGTCGTTTTTCCTAAGCGGTCTGAATAACAGAGTAGAGCTTTGGAGCGAGTGAGTAACTGAACCGTGATAAAATGTTAACCATAGAGTAATAGTGTCGTTACAGTTATCCTAGTGTTCAAAAGTAAATACATATACGGTAAGTAAGTCTTTGTCCGGTCATCTATTCCTGCTGCTTGCCTCTATCACCAATCCGCAGACCTCCAGACCCTGAGGCTACAGCTGAGATCCAATTCCCATTTGGATCTCAGGTAACGGTTAACCTTATGCTCAAATAAAACAGTATATGGATGACAGATATTTATGACAGTACAACAGCATATCAGTACATAAGCACAGAGCAGATGCATGATCATAACAATGACAGAACATAAGCACAAAGCAGTATGTAAAGTCCCACAACATGTCTGCACATACCCAGTGCCACGATCTCAACACGTGTCCTCAACGTTAGGAAAACTCAAACGGTATTATCAATACTATAACCCGTGTAAAGTTGTATGTATAATTGACAACCCAAACCAGAGCCTCAATCTATGAACATATCTATCACATATATGTATATGAGCAGCACAGAGTTAGTGTTACAGTATGTGTCCGTACCTTTGTTGATGATATTTTGGTACGTTTGACGGAAACGGTACTTCTGACGGAAAACAACACTTTGACAGCGGTACGAGTTCACAGATATCCTATAGGGATAATATCACATTTATCAGTGATCAACATCATAATAGGCATTTCAGGTACAAATTACCATTTTGCCCCTAGTTTGACTAATCGGTGAAATTTCACTAAAGTTTCGCTATTTTGACTCTAATCTTCCAAATTTTGACATATCTCTTTTCCCAATATATATTTGAAATAAATATCATATTTATCCCTAAAACATGATATCTAAATTTACTTGGAAGATTAAAGACTAGCTAGCATTTCTACTATAACTACCGCAACAACTACAAAAACTAAAGACTAGAGACCGAAGAAATTACCCAGGGCTCTGCTACAATTTTCTCCGGGCTCCTCCTTCTCTATTTTCGAAATCTCTCTTGTGTTTTGGTGTGAGAATTTCAAATGGATGAAGGCCTATTTATAGGGAAAAATGTGCACTATTCATGACTTTATCATATTGAATTCTAGCCATTGGATCTAAGCTTGTACACAAGGCTTCATCTCCACCATCCAATCCACCTCCTTACCTCATTCTTCAAAACCATGATGTCATTAAGGTGATGTCACTCATTCACTTTATGAGTCTTTACCGATAAAGTTCCCTGTTCGGTGTTCTGATCGCGTAATTTTGCAAAATCTCAAAAATCCGGCAACGTAGTCTTGATGGTCTAGTCTTCTTCTTTAGAAATGTCTGGGTTAACTAAATTTTTGATCCCATTTAGGGTATTTGGTAACCTGCCGAAGATTCTAAGCCGAACGCTGTCGGTTACGGAAATTACTTCGGGTGACACCAACTTCGGGACAAAAATTCACTGATTCATAATATGTCCAGTTGTTTACTACTTAGTTCAAGGATTTTGAGTTATGATTTATTTTCCATCGGTTCTCATTTCTACTATATGCCCTATTTCACAAAATATCGGTTTCGTCTTATCTCTTAATCATTCCGCCGATTTCGGAAATGACTTCGGAGATAACCCACTCCGAGATAAAAATTCACTTGTTTATAATATGCCCTGACCTTAGAGACCTAGTTCACGGTTTACAGGGCAAGATTTAATTTCTATTGGTTCCCCTTTATCCTACTGGTTCTTCCATAAATATCTCTTTTATATTATTATTATAATACAAATATCATGATATTTATTATTTATTTTATTCTATTTTATTATTATTATTATTATTATTATTTATTTTATTATTTATTTTTTTTCTTTTGTTTTCTCTCTCTCTTTTTTTTTTTGAAAATTTTGTTCCTCCCCCCTTTTCTTATTAATTTATTTTATATTTTAATTATCTTCCAAAATTCACAAAAATTCTCCCTATTGGTTCTTTTTTCAAGCTTAAATAATTAGCCATTAACTACCTAACTGACCACTTTCTAATTGTTGATAATTTTCTTAATTAGGATTGTTCATTTTCTCACAACTATTTCACTGACATTGGTATTTTATGTCCCATGCATTATATTAAAAATCGTGGGGGCATTTTGGTTCTCAAAATACTTTTTGATTTTTGCCCATTTAATTTTTCCAAGTTTATAACTTAATAAATTACCAAAATTAGAGACAATATACTCTCTAAATTTTAATAAATATTTTCCCACCTCTTAGGATTTATCATAATATTCTTAGGCTATTTTATGTTCCACAGGGGTATTTTAGGAATTTTGGCATATTATTCTCCCTAATTTCTAAGTGATTTTTCCTTAAGAAACTTGATAAATATAACATAGGAAATTCAGACCATATATTTTACTTATCAGAAATAGCCATTTATTTATCTTAACCTAATTTTCAAGATATACGATTATCCGGGTATTACATTTCCCTCCCTGTTAAACAAAATTTCGCCCTCGAAATTTAATCTACAGTAACTAAACTTCGGGCCATAAACTTTGGGTATTTCTCCCTCATGTCTCTCTCAGTTTCCCAAGTTGCCTCGTTGGGTGATAAACCCTACCAGACTACCATCACTATCGGTATGGTCTTATTTCTAAGCCGTTTCTCCTGGTGTTCGAGAATTCGCTCTGGCTCGACTACGAAGGTATTATCATGTCGCGCTTCAACGTCTTCATACTCGATGATATGATCACGGTCTGGTTGGTACTTCTTCAATTGTGACACATGAAATACATCGTGGAGATTACTTAGGTTCGGAGGTAGGGCTATCTGATAAGCGACTGGTCCTCGTACAGCTAAAATTTCGAATGGTCCTACATAACGTGGACTGAGCTTCTTTCTCTTAAGCGTTCTGCCGACACCAATTACTGGAGATAGTTTTAGGAATACATGGTCGCACACATAGAACTTCAGAGGTCTTCTCCTTTTGTCAGCATAGCTCTTCTGCCTACTGTGTGCTGTAAGGAGTCTCTTCTTGATCAATGCGATCTGCTCGGAGGTCTGCCTTATCATATCCGACCCAAGTAACTGCTTTTCAGAAGACTCTGTTCAACATAGAGGTGATTGACACTTCCACCCGTACAATGCCTCAAACGGAGCCATTTGTTTACTAGCATGATAGCTGTTGTTGTATGCGAATTCCGCTAGCGAAAGATGTCGATCCCAACTTCCTTTGAAATCTAGGGCACATGCTCGCAACATATCCTCTAGCGTTTGTATCGTTCTTTCAGATTGACCATTGGTCTGAGGGTGATAAGCCGAACTGTACGCCAGTTTTGTACCCATACCTTCATGTAATGCCTGCCAGAATCGGGATTGAAATTGCCTATCCCGATAAGAGATAATGCTCTTAGGGACACCATGTAATCTCACAATCTCTTTGATATAAATCTCCGTCAATCGTTCCGTAGAGTAATGGATACTGATGGGGATGAAGTGTGTTGACTTGGTTAATCGGTCAACAACTACCCAGATCGTATCATAATTCCTGATGTTGGGTAAACCCACAATAAAATCCATGGTTATGTTCTCCCATTTCCATTCTGGCAGCTCCAGTCCTTAAAGAAGATCGTGGGGTCGACGGTGTTCAATCTTCACTCTTTGACAGGTCACGCATCCGGCCACGTACTGGGCTACATCTTTCTTCAACCTGAGCCACCAAAGTTCAGATTTCATACTCTGGTACATCTTGACCATGCCTGGATGTAGAGTGTATTTACTCTTATAAGCTTCATCAAGTATTTTCCGCCTCAATCCATCAGCTGGCGGTATGTAAATTCGCTTCTTGTACCTGACCAAACCATTAGGTGATAGGTCATGGTCTTGGGTTTCACCCTGAGAGATCTTCTCACGTATCTCGACAGCCCAATCATCTTGCTTCTGAGCTTCTTCGACTTCATCTCTCAGATTGTATTCCCCTTGACTAGTAAGGAGAGTTGCAAGATAGGCATCAGTTGGTGTGTTGAGACCCACACAAATCTGGTTTGATAGATTTAGATCCTTGAAATCTTCAAGCAATTTCTGCTCTTGCATCATCATATAGGCTACCTGCACCGTCCTTCTGCTAAGAGCATCCGCAACGACGTTTGCTTTACCCGGATGATACTTGATCTCCAGGTTGTAGTCTTTAATCAACTCCATCTAGCGACGTTGTCTCTTGTTGAGTTTTCTTTGATTAAAAAGGTACTTTAGGCTTTTGTGGTCGCAGTACAATTCTACCGTCACATCGTACAGGTAATGCCTCCATATCTTCAAAGCGAACACGATAGCCCAAGCTCTAAATCGTGGGTAGGATAATTAGACTCGTGAGGCTTCAGCTGACGAGAGGCATAAGCCACCACTCTGCCCTGTTGCATTAGGACACATCCCAACCCATGCCTACTGGCATCACTATAGACAACATAAGTCTCACTCGAATATGGGATAATCAATACCGGTGCTGTAGTCAACCTCTCCCTCAGTCTCTGAAAGCTCTCCTCAAAGTCATCTCCCCATACAAAGGGTTGATTCTTCCTTGTGAGCTTTGTCAATGGTAGGGCAAGACGTGAGAAATCCCGTATGAATCTGCGATAATACCCCGCCAGACCCAGAAAACTACGTATCTCCGTCACCGTCTCTGGCCTCTTCCAGTCCAGAACTGCTTCCACCTTGCTTGGATCAACAGCAAGTCCTCCACTCGATATAACATGGCCCAAAAATCTAACTTCCAGCAGTCAAAATTCGCATTTGCTCAACTTAGCATAGAGTCGCTTCTCCCTGAGTATACTCATCACAAGTCGCAGATGTTCTTCGTGCTCTTCACTACTCTTGGAATAGACGAGGATGTCGTCAATAAATACCACCACAAACCGATCTAGGTGTTGGCGGAAAATACGGTTCATGTAATCCATGAATACCGCAGTTGCATTTGTTAGTTCGAAAGGCATCACAAGGAATTCGTAATGCCCATATCTGGTCCTGAAAGCTGTTTTGGGAATATCATCGTCTTTAACTCACAACTGATGATATCCCGAACGTAGGTCAATTTTGGAAAAAATAGTGGAACCAGATAGCTGATCTAGAAGACCATCAACCTGAGGAAGTGGATACTTGTTTTTGACAGTTACTTTATTGAGCTCACGATAGTCGATATAGAGTCAAAAACTCCCGTTTTCTTCTTCACGAACAGTACTGGGGCTCCCCATGGTGACACACTAGGTCGAATGAACCCCTTCTTTAAAAGTTCCTCCAGCTGCTTCTTCAGCTCTCGTATCTCGTTCAGAGCCATACAGTATGGCGCTTTTGATATTGACCCTGTACCGGGCATCAATTCAATGGTGAACTCCACTTCTCTTATAGGGGGTAGCTCAGTGAGATCCTCTGGAAACACGTCAGGAAATTCGTTCACAACAGGAATATCCTTGAGCGAAAGGTCGGCTTCTGCCTTGACCGAGAAAAATATCATATACGCCTGGCATCCTTGCTTCATGCATCTATCAGCTTCCATAGCGGAGAGAAAGTTCAGGCTTGTGTCAACCTTGTCTCTGCTAGGTGAATCGGAAAATGATAGCCTCCTCTTACCACAGCCAATTATTGTACCGTTTGCCGTTAGCCAATTAAGCCCGAGTATGACGTCAATGCCATGAAGTGGTAATCAGATAAGGTCTACCTTAGAAATTCGTTCACCCATGTTCACCGTACAGTTAAAACATGCATCAGAAGCTAAAGATTTTACGCCAATCGGTGTAGACACTATCAAATCATATGGTAACCTATAGGCATTCATGGCCTTGCTGGATATGAAGGAATTCCTCCTCCTTAATCACTTGTGTCGAGGGAGGAAAATATTGCTCGTTGAATTTCTCCAGAAACTTCTCCCAAGTGACAGGGCAATACCGAGTCCGTAAGGTTGTAGCAACTCTCTTCCACCATCGATGCGCATCGCCTTCGAGTTTATATATTGCAAGTTGGGCTTTACAGTTTCCTGGGCAGTCCATAACGTCAAAGATTTTGTCCAGACTCATCAGGCAGTCTTCAACCAAATCATTCTTCCCACGGAAAGCAGGTGGCTTGAGTTTGCAGAATTGGTTGACCCAGTTTTCTGTGGTCTTCCCAACTCTCCTTCGTCGAGGAGGTGACGGTGATCTATCGGATTCCTCAGCTTCTTCAGTGTTCTCATCACTCTGCTCGTTTCCTTCTTCTTCAACATCAGTTTCCTCATCATCTTGTTCTTCCAGTTGCCTCTCAGCTTCTTGATCTTGTCTATTCTGCCTTCCAAGAGTGCGTCTATAAGAGCTCTCTGTTCTTGTAGAGTTCTTCGTATCTCCTGAATTTTGTTTTCTTCTGGTTGTTCTGGTGTTTGGTTTCTAGGTTCAGGTATCGTTCTTGTTTGAGGCTATCTGCCTCCTCTTCTACCTCTACCTCGGCCTCTAGGGACTCCAGCACCTCTTAGATTTACCATCCTTAAATTCCTTTATTTTAATAATGACATATATATAAACATCAGAAATAACACAACGATTGGCACCAAAACATATATTCACATATATTCATTGCATCATATTTGTACAATAAGTATTGACCTAGAAGTCAATCATATCCTATTCTTTGCAATACAAGTCAATATATTATAGCCCTTTTATTTCAAAATATTTCACAATCCTGCAGGGTTTCTAGAGAGATTTTTATACTATACTATCTAGCTTCTACTATTCTTCCCATAGCTTTCTTGACTGTTGTTTCCCACCTACATGTGCTGGCGGACCAAGCATTTCAGATATCGGAAGTGGATACGGATGCCTAAGATGGGACCTTCATCAAGCAGCTCATTTATGATCCTTGCCCAAAGGTGAGTTTGAGGGAAATAGAACAGGGTGGATCTAATCCAGTCCCCAGGTGAATGACGACCATAAAGGGCTTGGTAGCTCTTAACTTGACTCAGGAACATCAGATACCTATCCCTAATGGTTCTAGTGGTCTGCTCAGCGTTCATGTAATATGGCTCTAACAACTGTGTTAGTGTTGCATTGTCATCCAGAACATAATGGTATTCATCAGGGGTGGCTTCCTCCTCATCTATGTTTTGGATTTCAGGGTAATCAAAATTATCCCCTACTGATAAATGGGTTGACTCGGCAGGACTTCCCGGTACTAAGTTCGCATTGTATAAGTTTACTGGTTCGGGGTCATAGATGTAGTCGGGATACTCTGGGCCAAGGTAGTATTCTGGTTCTGGGTCGTTTAAGTGCCCAACTGAAAAATCAGGGTTGTATGGTAGTTCGAAATGGTACAGGGGAGCATGATGTGCTGGAACATGTGGGGGTTCTGGTTCAGGTGGAGGATAGATCAAACCAGGGTTTAGCCTTCTACCTATCGTTCCTGGTACTATAGATTTTCTAGCGGTACGTCTCCTCATTCTGTGATAAATGTTGTATGGATTCTCGTCTCTGTTCATCTCTACACATTACACCAGGGTTTATATCAGTACTCATTCTCAAAATGTGTTCAAGATTTAAAAGGCTTAGAACCTAACTCCGTTAATCTAATAGGTTTGGCCAGGTAGGTGTCTATCATGGGAGCCTCACCGTGCTAGGGTGACTGATTGGCTGTTCCACATAAACAAGCCCTGCCTTCGGCACCAAACTGTCCGTAATAACTTCGTTAAATTCGTGCTAGGACTGCTGCTCTGATACCAAAAAATGTAACATCCCAATTTAAAAGAGGAATTTTTTTTTTAAATCAGAGTAGAGCATTGGAGCGAGTGAGTAACTGAACCGTGATAAAACGTTAACCATAATGTAATAGTGTCGTTACAGTTATCCTAGTGTTCAAAAGTAAATACATATACGTTAAGTAAGTCTTTATCCGGTCATCTATTCCTACTGCTTGCCTCTATCACCAATCCGCAGACCTCCCGACCCTGAGGCTACAGCTGAGATCCAATTCCCATTTGGATCTCAGGTAACGGTTAACCTTATGCTCAAATAAAACAGTATATGGATGACAGATATTTATGACAGTACAACAGCATATCAGTACATAAGCACAGAGCAAATGCATGATCATAACAATGACAGAACATAAGCACAAAGCAGTATGTAAAGTCCCACAACATGTCTGCACATACCCAGTGCCACGATCTCAACACATGTCCTCAGCGCTAGGAAAACTCAAACGGTATTATCAATACTATAACCCGTGTAAAGTTGTATGTATAATTGACGACCCTAACCAGAGCCTCAATCTATGAACATATCTATCACATATATGTATATGAGCAGCACAGAGTTAGTGTTACAGTACACGTCCGTACCTTCGTTGATGATATTTTGGTACGTTTAACGGAAACGATACTTCTAACGGAAAACAGCACGTTTGACAGCGGTATAACAGCGGTACGAGTTCACAGATATCCTATAGGGATAATATCACATTTATCAGTGATCAACATCATAACAGGCATTCAGGTACAAATTACCATTTTGCCCCTAGTTTGACTAATCGGCGAAATTTCGCCAGAGCTTCGCTATTTTGACTCTAATCTTCCAAATTTTGACATATCTCTTTTCCCAATATATATTTGAAATAAATATCATATTTATCCCTAAAACATGATATCTAAACTTACTTGGAAGATTAAAGACTAGCTAGCATTTCTACTATAACTACCGCAACAACTACAAAAACTAAGGACTAGAGACCGAAGAAATTACCCAGGGCTCTGCTACAATTTTCTCCGGGCTCCTCCTTCTCTCTTCATTCTCTCTATTTTCGAAATCTCTCTTGTGTTTTGGTGTGAGAATTTCAAATGGATGAAGGCCTATTTATAGGGAAAAATGTGCACTATTCATGACTTTATCATATTGAATTCTAGCCATTGGATCTAAGCTTGTACACAAGGCTTCATCTCCACCATCCAATCCACCTCCTTACCTCATTCTTCAAAACCATGATGTCATCAAGGTGATGTCACTCATTCACTTTATGAGTCTTTACCGATAAAGTTCCCTATTCAGTGTTCTGATCGCGTAATTTTGCAAAATCTCAAAAATCCGGCAACGTAGTCTTGAAGGTCTAGTCTTCTTCTTTAGAAATGTCTGGGTCAACTAAATTTTTGATCCCATTCAGGGTATTTGGTAACCTGCCGAAGATTCTAAGCCGAACGCTGTCGGTTGCAAAAATTACTTCGGGGGACACCAACTTCGGGACAAAAGTTCACTGATTCATAATATGTCCAATTGTTTACTACTTAGTTCAAAGATTTTGAGTTATGATTTATTTTCCATCGGTTCTCATTTCTACTATCTGCCCTATTTCACAAAATATCAGTTTCGTCTTATCTCTTAATCATTCCGCCGATTTCGGAAATGACTTCGAAGATAACCCACTCTGAGATAAAAATTCACTTGTTTATAATATGCCCTGACCTTAGAAACCTAGTTCACGGTTTACAAGGCTAGATTTAATTTCTATTGGTTCCCTTTTATCCTACTGGTTCTTCCATAAATATCTCTTTTATTCTATTCTATTCTATTATTATTATTATTATTTTTTTCTTTTCTCTTTTTTTTTCTTTTTTTTCTCTAATTTTTTTTTGAAAATTTCGTTCCTCCCCCCTTTTCTTATTAATTTATTTTATATTTTAATTATCTTCCAAAATTCACAAAAATTCTCCCTATTGGTTCTTTTGTTCAAGCTTAAATAATTAGCCATTAACTATCTAACTAACCACTTTCTAATTGTTGATAATTTTCTTAATTAGGATTATTCATTTTCTCACAACTATTTCACTGACATTGGTATTTTATGTCTCATGCATTATATTAAAAATCGTGGGGGCATTTTGGTTTTCAAAATACTTTTTGATTTTTGCCCATTTAATTTTTCCAAGTTTATAACTTAATAAATTACCAAAATTAGAGACAATATACTCTCTAAATTTTAATAAATATTTTCCCACCCCTTAGGATTTATTATAATATTCTTAGGCTATTTTATGTTCCACAGGGGTATTTTAGGAATTTTGGCATATTATTCTCCCTAATTTCTAAGAGATTTTTCCTTAAGAAACTTGATAAATATAACACAGGAAATTCAGACCATATATTTTACTTATCAGAAATAGCCATTTATTTATCTTAACCTAATTTTCAAGATATACAATTATCCGAGTATTACAAAGACCGGACAAAATAGTTACTGTAAGATTGGACCCGACCCTGGTCTTGTTCCAGCTGGTATTAAAAATCCGTAACTTTTAAGACCGGATTCGAACCGGTCTCAAAGAAACGTTTTTAGACCGGACATTTTAAAAGTTAGGTCTTAAAAGTCGTATTATATAGACCTGATATGTATTTTGTTTGGTCCTAAAACTCAACTTTTAAGACTGGACCAAACCATAGACCGATCTAAAAATATCGACATTTTAAAGACCGGATAAAGAAACTCCGGTCTAAAAAATACTGACTTCTAAGACTAGATGAATAACTAATCCGGTTCTAAAATTAATTAAATTTAAGACCGGGTACTTAATACATCCGGTCTTAAAAATTGAACTTTTTAGACCGGTCTTAATAAACAGCGGTTTTAAAAGACCAACTGTTATAAGATCGGCATAGACTTTTAAGACCGGACATATAAATTCATCCATTTTTAACATTTGAACTTTTAAGACCGGTGCTATTATTTCCCGGTCTAAATTTTCCAGAATTTTTCTCTGTTCTGTTCTTCCTGATCATATATATATACACACATCCACCACCCAATTCAGCACAAAAAAGTCGATATTTTAAGCTATAAGCTATGAACAATCCATTATGAATAAATTGAATTAGGAAAGGAATACAAACATTATTCACCATGAGTTATATGGCCTCTTAATTTATATTATGGTACAACACCTTAATGAATATATACAATCGATAACTTACAAATACAATGATAAGTTACAAATACAACACCATGCCTTCATTTGATCCCACCCAACAACGTAACATGATATCCCCTTTTATAACATATATATCGGATCCTGCTACAAAAATAAAACAAGAACCAAAGTTTCACAGTCAGTGACATTATTTTTTAAGAACATAGAAGGAATATATATAGTTAAAATCTTAAAGTTTTCAAAGAATTCTGCATATGGATATTACCTTATGAATTGACTCTTTTATAAAGGGATATCCTCCCATATCCCTTCTTGATGATCATTTCTTATTCCGAGTTTATTATCCACGTCATCCTCTTCGTTCATGTTCGGTAGACCCCTTGAAAAAGAAGTACTTTGAGGAAGACCATAATTTGAATAAATTTCATCATCAATATCAATGACTCTTTTTCCTTGGAGAGCTACAGACCACATTTTATTTTACTGATCGGTAATATAGAACACTTGTTTCGCTTGGTCTGTCATAATAAAAGGTTCATCTCCAAAACTTCTACCATTGATATCGACTAATGTAAATCCTAGCCGATCGATCCAAACGCCATTATTGACATTAACCCACTTGCATTTGAAAATGAGAAATTTAATTTGAACATAGTCCACCTTCCAAATCTCTTCAATAACCCCATAATAAGGCATGACTGTCAATTTAGGCTTCTTGTCTTTCGAACTGGAGAAGTGCATAGATTCAACCTCTAACATAACACCACTGTTCTAGACGGTGCTCCTATCATTTAGGGACTTCGTGTAAAATGTATAACCATTGATCACATACGAATTCCAACTTATGACATCAATCTCCAGACCACATGCTAACCATTTGATTGTATCAGAAACACATTCCTCTCCCTCGACCTTTTTTTGAACCAGTTTGCAAAAGTTCTGTTATGCTCCCTAATCAACCTTTGTTCAGTCATTCTATGATTTTCTTGCCTTACAGCTTCGTTATGTGCTTCTATGCTGTCTTGAACTTCATCAACATTATTCAAGATGTATAAGTGGACTTGTGACAATTCATCAAAATCCACACTCTTTACTGAAGCCCCTCGCCTACCCCCTTCAGCATGCTGATGTTTAGGAAGGCTAATATGTCTTACTTTTGCCAAATAATTTTCAAAAAATTTCATGGCTTCTTCAGAAACATATTTCTGAACAATTGATGCTTCTGGCCAGTATGCGTTCTTCAATTGGAAGATACCACAATACTTTTGCAGGCTCCTTATCTGACTTGTACCTTGGGGTTTCACATATCGAACAATTCTGCTTTTCTTCAAACTCTTTTCTATTCAATATAAAATCATTTGGGCAGGCATGAATCTTTTTGTACTACATCCCCAGTGGACAAAGTATTTTCTTAGCATTATAGTATCGATGCGGCAACACATTATCATCCGGAAGCATGTCCTTAAAAGCCTCAAGCATTTCAGAGAAACTCTTGTCGCTCCATCCATGATGTGCCTTCAAGCTTACCAATTTCAATACAAAATTCAACAATTGGTATTTTTTACACCCAGGGTATAGCGGGGTCTCTGCATCACTGTACATATTACCATATGCATGTGATTGCTCAAAAGCCTCTTCTCCTACATCATGAATAATGTTCTCTATGCGATCATCCACATCCATGTCATTATCATCAAATGCCACTTCCCCATGTTGAGACCTACTTGGCATTTTTTCACCATGCCATGACCATACCGTATAAGTCTTACAAAATCCTTCACAAATTAAATGTGTGTGTATAACTTCAGGACTTAGTCGCCTCTCATTCAAATATTTTACACACAGGCAATACAACTTCCCACTTTCATCATGGACATTTTGTTTAGCAAATTCTATAAAGTTCCCACTTTCATCATGGACATTTTGTTTAGCAAATTCTATAAAGTTCCCACTTTCATCATGGACATTTTGTTTAGCAAATTCTATAAAGTCCCTCACCTCATTCTAATATTCAACACTCGTCCATAAAGCATTTATTCAACTGTGATCCATAGTAGAATTCCTATATATAGATGGAAAGATTTAACATACATAATCCGAAAAAATTGAAACTTGCATATAAAATAAGACAACTCCGAATGCATATATATGCTCAAATATCGGTTATGTCTTTTTTTTTTCCTTTTTTTTATGAATAAACTTGCCCATTAAATGCAGAACGAAGAATCACTTTTGGTCATAAATGTATCACAGTGAATCCAAGAAGCAAAATAAATGCATGACGAGGAAATTAAATGCATCGCATGAAGGTCTTGTGGGCTCACCTGTAGCATATAAATTCAAATGAGTTTGCTGAGTCTTTCTTCTCCGGCCACGAACGCTGATATTGCAGACAACAAGAGTAACAAAAAAACACTAGTTGGTCAGTTCGGTAGGTCTAAAGTGCAAATATAATCTTCAAAATACAATATTCATTAACAACAGAGAAACCCACAATAACATTTCATCAATTTCGTTCAACCCATGAAAAACCCAAAACCATAAGTAGGAAAATCATAAAGTTATATAACCGAAACACCTCGTACAGCTTGGTCTATAGACGTTTAGGTAAAAAACCAGAACGTGATTGTCGAGAGAGGAACGCGAAGCAGCGACGATGCAACACACAAACACTGGAGACAAAACCTGAGTAATCACTTTCGGTGCGATAAGAGAAGTTTTGAGAGGGAAATTTAATTTTCCCCGCGACAGAGACATGTTTTAGTATTTTGGATTTTATTAAGACCGGTTAATTATAACGTATCTAGTCCTAAAGATATAATGTTATTAATTAATTTTTAAGATCGGTGGTTAATAATATTCTGGTCCTAAATTTTACTATTCATTAAATTTTAAGACCGGAGTTTTATAAACAATCCGGTCCTAAATTTCAAATATTTATTAATTAATTTTTAAGACCAGCAGTTAAGAATACTCCGGTCCTAAATTTTACTATTCATTTAATTTTAAGACCAGAGTTTTATAAACAATTTGGTCCTAAAAGTATATTACTTCTTCGTTTATTAATTAACCAAACTAAAAAAAAAAAAAAAAAGAGGTTTGCCTTTGGCGAGCGCAGCAGAAACTGAATTAATAAAAAATTGGAGATATGAATATTAGAAAGACACAAGCTTAGTTTTTACTGCTTCCATACATAACTGGAGAATATGTACACAAGAAAAAAAGAAAGAAAAACAATAACTGAACATTATCAATGACAAGAATCTAACCAAACATCCTAAAGCTTATTATCCTCCAATGCCTTGGCGATATTGGCGTGAGCAGCATTAACTTCCCGTCGGAGATCAACAAGTTCTTGTCTTACTCGCATCAGCCACAATGCATCATTAGAGGAAAGAGGAGAGGGGTCAGTAGTAGGCGCGCTGGGGCCAAGAGGTTGGAGAGGGGGAGCGAGAACCTCTTCATGGTCTAAAGGCTAGGGGGTGCGGCAACATCTTCATCATCCGAAATAACAATGGGTCCAACGACCCAAGACTCTTTTGTCACAATAGAAGCACTCTCGCTGGAGGAGGCGCACCGTATAACGATCTACGGAAGGCACGAGCATCATGAGTAAGAGTACCCTTACGAGTGGTTCTCTTGTATCTAACCATGGTTTGAGACTTTGAGCAGTTGGGGCAGAGAGGAGTTACGAGGTAGTGAGGAGTTAATAAGGACAGAGAGAGAGAGATACGCAATTGATCGATTATGATGTTTGCGTTTCTACTTTAAGACCGTCTTTTATCATATCTCCAGTCCTAAAAGTATATTATTTATTTTTTCAATTAAATTACTTTTAAGACCGTCATTTTATTATATATCCGGTCCTAAATGTATACTATTTATTTTTTCAAACAATTCAATTACTTTTAATACCGACCTTTTACTAAATATCTAGTCCTAAAAGTCAATTATTTTTTATCAATTATTTATTTTTGTAAAGTAAGAATTTTTCCTTAAAAAATATTACTTTTAAGATCTAATCCGGTATTAAATCAGTCAATTCAAAATTACTCAGATAGCAGAGTCGTATCTATCCTTACACTTTGTTCACATGATCCAGAGTCTCTTCGGCTTCAAGTCGTATCCCAACGATGTGTCTCCTCGTATTCTGAGGAACTATGCGTCTCCCCGTAAAAAGTTTTCAGCGTTTCATATTCTTCAAGATGGGTTCTTTATTTAAACCCATTGTTACTTTAGTTTCTTCACATTATTCTCCATCACTCTACACGGCCTCCTCCACTACCTAGCCTCCACTATAATGGTTGCTCCACCAGGTCCTCCTTTTCCTCCTCCTCCTCTTCAACCTTAGCCCCCTCTGCCATTGCCTCCAAATCTGACTGTGAAGCAGTTGGTGCAGAACGTGGTGGCCCGCGTTGATCACATTGACTGACACTTGGGCCAATTATTTTAGCTTGTTCATACCGTCAACAACAAGCTGAACATGGTACTCCACGCCAATGACTTGGAGTACGATCCTTTTGAAGACGACGCCTTCGACTCCTCCTCCCTCTCTGACAACGGGGGAGGATTAGTTGTTTTATAGTTTTTTTTTGTTTTTTGTTTTGTAATCGGGCAGCGTAAAAATTATTAAATAAAATATTTTTAAATTTTGTTCTCGTTGGAGTTTAGTACTTTAATTAGTTAGTTTATGCATTATCTGAACCTGGAAAGCGATAAACAAGGCAATTATGAAATATGGATAATGGTAGACTCAAAAAACTAAATTACAAAATAAATAAATAAACAAGGCAATTTAATAGATTGATATGCTAGATTCATGATTCGGACCAATTGCCTATACTAGTTCTCTCTGAGAAATGTTAAAACGAGTTGCCATGTTTGGTGCTTTAAAACACTGAAGGAAATGAAATTTGATGTCGCCATGTTTGGCGATTGGATCGTTGTAATCAAAGGCGCTATGTTATTAAACTGCGTCGTTCTAACTTAATGCAGAGTAAATTATCTGCCTTAAAAGCAGAAATGATAATCCCATTATGAAATATGGATAATGGCAGACTCAAAAAACTAAATTTTTTTTTATAAAAAAAGCAAGACAATTATGAAATATGGATAATGGAATGATATAGTTACACAGTATTTTGAAAATTAATAAAAGAACGAAGACTTTTAAGACCGGCGATTTAGTAAATCTACGGTCCAAAAAGTCTGGCATATTTTTCGAATGAGACTTTTAGGACCGGACATTTAGAAAATCTACGGTCCTAAAAGACTGGCATATTTTCCGATGATAAACGAAAACTTTTAGGACCGGCGATTTAGTAAATCTACGGTCCAAAAAGACTGGCATATTTTCCAATGACTTTTAGGACCAGATATTTATAAAATCAGCGGTCCTAAAACATTAACAAATTTTTCAAATGATTCGAGGACTTTTAGGACCGAACATTTATAAAATATTTAGTCCTAAACTTCTCGCAATATTTTTTTAATATTAAGCAATAAATAGTTTTATCCACCATCCAATACATTCAGCAACTACTAATGGACACAAGGAAATTGTTTGAAATGAGTTAACAAATTTATTATTGTATACTATCACAAATTGGACAATTGTTCATTTACAGACCTAAGATGATTGTTGATATATACATCATATATTTATGAATGAATTCACAAATCAATTATTTTTCTGACTTTCCGAGATCATCAGATCATACATATTTTCAGATAACACATTGTGTGTGCGCTCAATATCATCATCAAGAAAGGGGTCAGCGCAGTCAAACGTCTGTAGCTACATCAAAGAAAGAAATATCTATATTAGTAGTTGTCCTTCCTTGCATGAAAGGGGTCAACTTTGTTAGTTCTATATGTGTTTTGATGATAATTGACAATTGTAAACAAGTGTGAAGTTTTGTCTTGGTAAAGTCAAAAACTTACTGTCAAGACAAAACTCAAGTTTTGATTTCAAAACTCAAGTATTGACTTGACAGAGAGTTGCTCAAATCCTTTTCGCAAAGAAATACTCAAGTATTGGACACAATACTCGAGTATTGGACTTACAAAGAGCACTCCAAGTTTTCACCCTAAGACAATACTCGAGTATTGAGATGAATACTCGAGTATTGAACACACAGAGACAATTTTCAAAATTGACTTAAGTTCTCAATACTCAAGTATTCAACTGAATACTCGAGTATTGGTCATCCAGAGAGTCATCAAAGTTTTACACCCTATGAAAACTCGAGTGTTGGTTTTGCATACTCAAGTATTGGATTTTCACAGAGATTTCACACTTAACATTTGTTTATGAATACTCAAGTATTCATTTGAAAACTCAAGTATTGACCTAGGAAAGACTTCTCAAAGTTTTTGTAAAAAGAATGCATACTCGAGTATTGAGTTGGAAACTCGAGTATTGGCATAGAGAGAGTTTATCCTTTTGTCAATGATTTGGATACTCAAGTATTGAGAACAATACTCAAGTATTGAGGTTTTTGAAATTGAACTTATTTTCTCACCAAAAGTTCAAAACTCGAGTATGGATTTGTATACTCGAGTATTGTCCTTATTTTTCATTAAGATCCAAAGTTCAAGTCTCGATGGTTCCTCTCTGGAAGAAGAATACTCGAGTATCAAGATGGATACTCAAGTATTGACTTAAGTGAACAGTGACAAACTCGAGTATTGATGAACATACTCAAGTATTGAACGCTAAACTTGAAAATTAAATCTGACGAATTTTTGGAACCATCTTATTTGATCTTAATACTTTCTCTTATCATTCTTCTATATTCTTAGCTATGTTTAACCATCTTTTTTATGAGTTTCAGACAGATTAACAAAAGTTAATTGAAGGTTAGAGGAAAAGCAAAAAGGTAGTTCAGAACATTAAATGCTAAACAAAAAGTTGCTCCTTTTTGGCTAATCCAACTGCACACGCCTACAAAGCATTAAAGAATGTTTTCTACAACAAGCAACCTCATCTCCAACGGATTAATTCACAGAAGAACAAGTCAGACTACTTGGCCAGCTGGATTAAGCTAAGTTTAGAGAGAGAAGATGCCAAAACCACTTCCTAAACATGGCAGAGCTTCTCCAACGGATCTATTGGGATAGCAACGGTCATATATTGATCTCTACCTATAAATAGAAGAAAGATTCAAGCAGAAAATCGTGGAGAAACAAGCTTACACTTCCAACATGCTGATACTCTGTTTTCTCATCATTTACACTCTGTTTTTCATGTCTAAATAGCTTAGAGAGTGAGATGATTTGTATTGTTCTTCAGTGTTCATTTATTCGCTTCTGAGAGAGAAGATTTATTGTAATCATTTTATCTATCTGAGAGTTACTCAAGATTGGGTGATCTTGAGTGGAAAACACATTGTGTTGATTACAACTTGTAAGGGGGAGTGAATCCTAGTGAGAGGATTACTTCGAGTACAGAGTGTGTAATCAAGCGGTGTGTTGATTACAGTTTGTAAGGAGGAGTGAATCGTAGTGAGAGGATTACTTCAGTTACAGGACGTTAATCAGATTGAAAGAAGATAGTGGATTGAAAATCCCAAGTGAGGCTTGGGGACTGGACGTAGGTCAAGGATAAGGCCAAACCAGTATAAATCAGTTTGCACATTCTCTTCCCTTATCTCTTACATTTCCAGCATGTATGTTTGAATGTGTATACATGTTTAAATGTGTGGTTATTGCTTTCTAAACTAATTTCAGTGAGTTACGAAAAGAGTTTCAAAGTTCCTAAATTTTTATACTTCACCCAATTCACCCCCCCTCTTGGGTTCAGCCGGTTCTTACAAACGTACAGGCAAAGTTATGTAATACATTTACCGTTTCAGTGATGGTAGTCACTGGTTGAATGACAATATTATACATGTGTGTCAAGACTTAATGCCCACATAAGTTGGATTCCTTTGGTTGCCGACGAGTCTAAAAACAAACAAGAAATATATAAGAGCATATATTGCTATTGACCAAGTTCACAAGCCAGTGTGCCAGTCCAAATATGTACTAACCTTTGGTTTGATCCATGTAGGCTCTATGACCTCAGCCCCAGACCTTTTCTTGACCTTTTGTTGGAAGACTTTCAAGGGCCTATTATCAAAATCACAAACTTACTCAATAATGGTCACTGAAAATTTACAGCAGAGATTTCAGACTAGACAATCAATATGACATATGCTTACTTGTTCACCATCTGCTGCGATGTAGGTGGTGGATCATGGTGAAGAGAGCATAAAAAGACCACTTTATTCTCATTCGGCCAAATCAGGACCAACTACCAATGGCGACTGAAAGTTCACAATAGACAAGTACTTAGTAATATGTAGCAGTATTAAGGGAATTGCAGAAAAGAATTATGATATGTACCTATTGTAGTATGGTGCCAAGTGCCACTTTCTCCTATTGGTGGACAACCTTGCTATTATGTATGATTGTCTCTCCGCTATGGGTGGTTGACTTATGTACTGTGGTGATAGGGCAAAACTTTATAGCCTATAAACTCCGCAAGTGCACGGGCTGTATCAAGTAATAAAGTGATGAGAAAATTATCGTTCACACGAGGACTTAGTATCACAAATTTCAGTTGAGCATTAATTTCACAATTTCATTTAAGTTGAGCAAATCAAATTAAATTTAATTTAGAGAAAAGAAATTAAAACTAAAATTAAAATAAACAACCTACTACTAATCAAACGAGCAACCTAGAGTCACTAATCCCTTATTTGATTCATAAATTTTATCCCCACTAAATTAACTTTGACTTAACTTGATCAGCTAATCTAGAGTATTAATATTTATAAGTGCCTGTCGGTCCACTTATACACATACCTCAAATAATTATGCAATGCCTCACATAATTAATTAAGATACAATTTAAATCGAGCTCACTCTAATTTGATTATGCAGAGCTTCTAGGTATATGTCTATCCTAGACTCAAATTAGATTAAAACCTAACTTCACGTTAAATTTAAATCTAATTCCACATTATTTAATCCCAAGGTCAATTTAGGATTCCCTTCATCAAGTTCAACCCTAAATCCCCAAAAAATGCTTAACGGTGGCCAATCACTAAACTTTAAATAATAAAAAACAAGATCAAATAAACTCATTAAAATTAAGCAAAACTAATGAGTGGGAATAATCTCTAAAACCCAAACAAGTTCATAGTACTCTAGGTTGAAAAGAAAAATCAGCCACACATGGCTTTATTCAAATCCATAAAAAAGATGCAAATTCAGGTTCAAAGAAGAAGGAGAGAGAGGAAAGAAAGATTCTCCGTCGCCTCCACAGTCCTTCCATCCTTCCGTGGAGATGATAAAGAGAACTGAAACGCTCAGCCTCTACTCCTCTGCTTCTTCGTTCCTTCTCGTTCTGTGTCTCTCTGATCTGCCTTCCGTCCTTGCCTCCTCCTTCATTGTGCCGTCCTTTTCAATATATAGAGTTTTTGGTTTCATACGTCTCGGGCCACGTGCACAATTGCTCCCTCTCAATTACTTGGAGAGCACGTCTATTCAATTCCTAAAGTTGCCAAAACAATGAATTTGGAATAAATCAATTGATTGCTTCGTGCTTCCTCTGATTGAATGATAGCGACTTCGGCAAGTGCACCGGTCGTTATAAGTAATAAAGTAGTGAGAAAAAGATCGTCCCACGAGGAATAGTACTCCAATCACTAATTTTGCTATTTTTCGCTTTAGTTGGATGAATGAGTAATATAAGGTGAGTTGTAACTAAAAAAGAATTTAAAGAATTAAATAAAGAAAAACAATAATCCAAAATTAAGAATCTCAAGAACAACTGAGAGAGTAAAAAAATGAGTATTCAAAAATCAAGAAAAACGCAGTTAGGGATGAGAATCCCCCTATGTTCCTCCAAATGTTTAAATTGAATCCCTAATTGATTATTATTCTCATGATTGACGATCAATTCTCTAAAATTAGACTAAGTCCCAATGTCTTGATGCTACCTTAGTCCGTTATCTTTGAAAACAACCTAATGTCTTAGTATTGTTTGGAAAGATCATACTTTTACCAGAATTCTGAGATCGCATAAACTCGTAAGCCTATGTCTAGGTCATACAACTCTATGATGAATTAACGGTTCCAGTTAAATGTACCAACATCTCTATTGTCATACACCAACCTATGAACAATCTAAAAGGTGATCAGTCTTTAAGAAAGCTTTAAGCAAAGATAATTCATTCAATCAAGAAAAATAAAGAATCAATAAAGAATTCAATCAAATATTTAAAATTCACATAGGGTTCATCCTCTCCCTAACTACAAAAGAAAACTAGCCACGCATGACTAGATTAACAAAATAATAAAAGATGAAAATCAAACTCCTTCTTGCGTTGTTCTTGCTCTGCGTTCTTTTCTTTCTTTTTTGCGTTCTGAACTGTCGTGCGTCTTTCTCTGTGCGTCCTCTCCTTTTATAATGAATAAAAGATAGTTGATTGGTTTTCTTGCGTCTCTGCTTCTTATTTTTTCTCGCAGGCACCTGATATCTTTTTTTTTTACACAAGATATGATAGATCATATATCAAACAATATCCAATTCTTTCCAGCTCACATTTTTTCCTCTCATGTGGGTCCCGCCAGGTGATTGTTAAATGATCTATATTCATATCTTTTTGTTTTGCTTTTGTTCCCTGGACGTGATCTGCTTCCTGATATGCATGTGGTCCCCACGTCACTTCAAATAATATAACAATATAATTCCTTGCCTGCTTTTCCTATATTTTCTCCTCTCTTATATCATATAATATCTCCTGCACAAATAAATAGTATATCAATAGATTTTCTGTTATAATATTCTTTTATCCTATATTTACTTAAAAGATAGATAAGTATATAAAAGATAATTAAATAAGCATAAGATATTAATAAAATCAATCAATATCGCCCAAAATCCCTACTTATTTAATTATAAAATATGTACTTATCAAATTCCCCCCACACTTAAACATTTGCTTGTCCTCAAGCAAAAGAAATAAAATTCATCATCTTAATTGAGAACAACATTGTTCATGAAATCCCTAAATGAAGAGCCGTAACCACCACACTTAGATCATGTTATCAAGTTTATTTAAGTTAATGTCTTATAAGAATGGGTCACTAAGCCAATAGCCTTAAACAATTGTAACAATCTTTTAACATCCCATGATCAAAAGATCGGCAAGCAACAAGATCAACAATAAGATTAGTAAAAGAATATTACGCTACTCAATTTCTCCAAAAAAATTCAAATTCCCCTCCTAACCAAGTTTTTTTTTCATTTAATTTACTAGGGATCCTCAGGTAGGAAGTAATTCAATTTTTTTCTCTTTTTCTTTTCTTTTTTTTTTTTTTTTTGCCTTGAGCCGTTGTAGGTCCCCTTTTGACGCGACCCTGCACATGGGTGATGCAGCACCGGTTACTCAGTTACTCTAACAGGCACCTCAAGAGGCTTTTAGCCTAACTCATAACTCTCTTTGACTTTACCGTTTGACGCGAGTGCCAACATTGGTGATGAAGTGCCCCCGGTTACTAAGTAAGGTTTAGAGACGTCATTGGAGTTGTGTGCACGTGTGTGTTTGTGATTTTTGATTGATTTTTTTTCACACTACCTGAGTCATTTCCCCAAACAACAGTTTTACTTAGCCAGCAAAGGTCATCATCTAATTTTCTAAAGAAATCATGTAGCAAAATATTCATAAACTAATAATCTGTTGATCATATTACAAACTAATCTCTATTCTTATAGTCAATCTCAAGTTTGAAAAAAAAAATTCAAGACTTTAGAGGCTTAATTAGAACTTTTTTTCTTTCTTTTTTTTTCAATTTTTTTTAATTTTTAATTTTTTTAAAAAATTGTTTTGACTTGATAATATTCTCTAAGATGGGAAAAACTCAAAATTAAGGTCAATCTTAAACAATGCAAAAATATTTTAAAAAAATCTTTCCAATTGCATAAGGACAAGCATAACCAAAGAAATTATATCCCTCCCCCACACTTAAATCAAACATTGTCCTCAATGTTGCAAAATGTAAATAGGGAAAGGAACTAGTACTTCCCTGGTTTTAGGCCTTTAACTCTGATGTGGAGTGCTTCATCTGGTACCATCCATGATGTTTCAAGTTTTAAGGGAGGAAAGAGCGCCCTAGCAAGACTTGGCAGCCACAAAAGGAGTGATCATCTTTAAACCTAGAAAACTGAAAGAGAAAGAAAAACAAGAAGAAAAAAATAAAAATAACTGTAAGAAAAACTTATTGGGTTGCCTCCCAATCAGCGCTTGTTTACCGTCCCGAGCCTGACGGATGTCACCTTAATTCTTAACTTCCAATGCCACAGAGGTTCTTCCTCTATCAATGTCTCCACCATGGTAAGGCTTTAATCTCTGCCCATTCACCTTAAAAGATTCATCTGAACCTATTGGTGCAATGGCAATTGCACCAAAAGGTGTGACTTTTTTGACTACAAAAGGTCCTGACCATCTAGACTTCAATTTCCCTGGAAAAAGTTTCAAACGAGAATTATAAAGTAGTACCTGCTGTCCAATATGAAACTCTTTAGGAATAATCCTCCTGTCATGCCATCTCTTAGTCCTTTCCTTATAGAGGCTAGCACTCTCAAATGCAAAAATTCTGAATTCATCAAGCTCATTCAACTGAAGTAACCTCTTTTCATCAGCAGATTTAGCATCAAAATTTAGCAGCTTAGTTGCCCAAAACGCCTTATGCTCAAGCTCCACTGGAAGGTGGCAAGACTTACCATATAGCAACTGAAACGGTGACATGCCAATAGGAGTTTTAAATGCTGTTCGGTACGCCCACAAAGCATCATCAAGCTTCTTAGACCAATCCTTCCTTGACTTCCCAACAGTCTTCTCCAGAATTTGCTTCAACCCTACTGCAGTCTTGTGGGTAGTCAAAACTTTCAGCAACTTCTTAGCCTGTACCCTAGATAAGTGATCAGCTACCACATTCTCCACCCCTTTCTTGTCTCTGATTTTAATATCAAACTCTTGGAGTAGCAGCATCCAACGTAGAAGCCTGGGCTTAGCGTCTTGCTTAGTCAAGAGGTATTTTAGAGCAGCATGATCCGTAAAAATAATCACCTTGGAACCAATCAAATACTGTCTAAACTTATCTAATGCATAAATAATTGCAAGCATCTCCTTCTCAGTTGTTGCATAGTTCAGTTGTGCCTCATTCAGAACTTTACTTGCATAGTAAATAACATGCAACAACTTATTCTTCCTTTGCCCCAACACTGCCCCTATAGCATAGTCACTGGCATCACACATAAGCTCAAACGGTAACTCCCAATCAGGTGCCGTCAGAATAGGTGCAGTGGTCAATCTCTCTTTCAACAAGTTAAATGCCACTAGACAATCATTGTTAAAGTTAAAATCTTCATCTTTGACCAACAACTGACTAAGTGGTTTGGCTATCTTGGCAAAATCCTTGATAAACCTCCGATAAAAACCTGCATGACCAAGAAAACTGCGAACGCTACGAACATTGGTGGGAGGAGGTAAGTCTTTGATGATCATAATCTTGGCTCTATCCACTTCTATCCCCTTATCAGATATTCTATGACCCAAGACTATCCCATCTTTCACCATAAAGTGACACTTTTCCCAATTAAGCACCAAGTTACTCTCTTGGCATCTTTGGAGCACACAAGACAAGTTAGCCAAGCAAGTATCAAACGAAGTGCCAAAAATAGAGAAATCATCCATAAATACCTCAATAAATCTCTCAGTCATGTCAGAAAAGATAGACAACATGCACCTTTGAAAAGTAGCTGGGGCATTGCAAAGACCAAAGGGCATCCGTCTATACGCAAAAATCCCAAAGGGACAAGTGAAAGCTGTCTTCTCTTGATCCTCTGGAGCAACTGCTATTTGATTGTAACCAGAATAGCCATCTAAGAAACAGTAATAAGAGTGACCTGCAAGCCTCTCAAGCATCTGATCCATGAATGGCAAGGGAAAGTGGCTTGATAGCAACTTCTCTTCGTCGGTAGGTGACAACTCAGCACTAGTAATAATGGGATAAGTGCCATCCGTCCCTAGAAAAGCATACTTTAGATTAGAAGGGAGCTCCTTTAGTTTCACCTTAGGAGGAATAGGTGGCGCATCATAATCCTTCTTTTTCAGCTCCTCAACCTGTAAATCAGAATTCTCATCTGCAGAAGCTTCATGAATGGCCTCATCAACTACATCAATTCTGAAGCAGTCACTATTATCAGCTGTGTATTTCATGGATTGAAACACATCGTAAGTGACTTTCTCATCATTCATTTGGAACTCCATTTTTCCTGCAGCTACATCAATTACCGCTTTAGCAGTGGCTAAGAAGGGTCTTCCCAAAAGTAAAGGAAGTTCAGCATCTTCCTCCATGTTAAGAACCACAAAATCCACCGGGAAGATGAATTTGTCCACTTTCACAAGCACATCCTCAATGACACCTTCTGGCTTCTTAATGGACCTATCCGCCAACTGTAATGACATCATAGTAGGCTTCATCTCTTTAATGCCGAGAGCTTTCGAAACAGATAAGGGCATTAAATTTATACTAGCTCCCAGATCACAAAGTGCTCTGCCCATATTGACATTCCCTATTGCACAAGGAATGCTAAAGCTACCTGGATCTTTAAGCTTTGGTGGCAACTTTGTTTGAATAATGGCACTACACTGCTGAGTCAATGCCACTGTTTCGGCCTCTTGCAACTTATGCTTCTTGGAAAGCAAATCTTTCATGAACTTTGCATAATTAGGCATATTTTCAAGAGCTTCTGCAAAAGGAATGTTAATCTGCAGTTTCTTAAAAATATCCAAGAATCTAGCATACTGTTGCTTCTGAATCTGCTGCTTTAACCTTTGGGGGTAAGGAGGTTTTGCATAAGAAGGAGTGGGAGACTTCTTTGTAGCTATCTCCTTTGGAACCTGTTGCACATCATCATTCTCAGCCTCTTCCTCCTCTTTTTCTAAAGCTTTTTCATTCATCGGAACAGATTTCTCAACTGGCTGAATCACTATACCACTTCTTGTAGATATGGCCTTACAATGCTCCTTTGGATTGACCACCGTATCACTAGGGAAGGACCCTTGGCTCCTCTCTGCCACTTGCTTTGCTAACTGACCAATCTGATTCTCCAAGTTTCGGATTGAAGCCTCCTGATTTTTGAGAGAAGACCTTGTTTCATTCCGGAAAGCTTCTGAACTTTGTATATATGCAGTGCTGGTATGGGTTAATTGTGTCAAAGCTTTTTCCAGATCAGAAATGGTGGTGGTGGTTTGGTGGGACTGTTGAGGTGCTGCTTGGGGTTGATAGGAAAAGTTTGGGTGAGATCTCCAGCCAGGATTGTACGTGTTGCTATACGGACTAAATTGGTTCCTAGGAGGATGACTCATGTAATTAACCTCAGCTGTTTCTCCAATACTACCAGCGTCACAATCCCCATTAGCATGTTCCCCTTTGCAAAAATCACAAAGCAAAGGAGGCTGAGTAGTGATGGATGAGGCCTAAGAAGAGGCAAGCTGTTTAGTGATAGCAGCTAACTGCTGTTGGATCACCTTGTTTTGTTGGAAAAGGTTCTCATTGTGGGCCAAAATTGTATTGTAAGAGTCTAGATGAAGAACTCCCCTCTTTGGTTGTGGAGTAACAGTCTCATTCTCAAGGGACCCCATAGCCTCAAACAACTCCAATGCTTCTTCTGGAGTTTTGGTTTTCAGTTTACCACCTGTTGCAGCGTTAATCATCATCCTAGACGACGGAAGCATCCCATTGTAGAATATTCTCGCCTGATCATAGTCTTGCAGCTCATGTTGTGGACACTTCCTAAGCAACTCCTTAAACCTTTCCCAAGCTTCACAGAATGATTCCCCATTGCCTTGAGTAAAGCAACTAATATCTGACATCAGCTTTGTATATTTAGAAGAAGGGAAAAATTTTTCAAGGAACTTTGTGGTGATAATGTCCCAAGTTGAGAGACTTCCAGTAGGACAAGAACGAAGCCAAGCTCTTGCTTTCCCCGTCAGAGAGAAAGGAAATAGTCTCATACGAAGAGCATCTTCAGGAACCCCATTCATCTTGATGGTATCACAAATCTGCAGAAAAGTCTCAATATGTTGATTAGGATCCTCTAAATCACTCCCACTAAAAGAACTTTGTTGAACCAAGCTTATGAGGGATGGCTTGATTTCAAAATTATTCGCATTCACAGCAAGATTGGCAATGCTAGTTGTAGTCCTGGCAGGATTAAGTGTCATGTAGTCGCCCATGGTCCTCTTTGGAGTTTTACGAGGAGGATCTACACCATCTTCTGCCATTTTAACCAATTCAGTCCCAGTACTAGAGCTAACGACCTTTCCTTTTCTCTGTTTAGCAAGTTTCCGGTTTCGCCTTGCTGTCTTTTCGATTTCGGGATCAAACTGCAACGAATCTCTATTAGTGGTACCTCGCATAAACAGAGTAAAATAAAAACAAATTTAAAGAAAAATAAAATAAAATAAAATAAAAAATCCAATCTAGAGTTTCAATAACTAATCTTAGTGTTGAAATAAAACTATTCCCCGGCAACGGCGCCAAAAACTTGATAGCGACTTCGGCAAGTGCACCGGTCGTTATAAGTAATAAAGTAGTGAGAAAAAGATCGTCCCACGAGGAATAGTACTCCAATCACTAATTTTGCTATTTTTCGCTTTAGTTGGATGAATGAGTAATATAAGGTGAGTTGTAACTAAAAAAAGAATTTAAAGAATTAAATAAAGAAAAACAATAATCCAAAATTAAGAATCTCAAGAACAACTGAGAGAGTAAAAAAATGAGTATTCAAAAATCAAGAAAAACGCAGTTAGGGATGAGAATCCCCCTATGTTCCTCCAAATGTTTAAATTGAATCCCTAATTGATTATTATTCTCATGATTGACGATCAATTCTCTAAAATTAGACTAAGTCCCAATGTCTTGATGCTACCTTAGTCCGTTATCTTTGAAAACAACCTAATGTCTTAGTATTGTTTGGAAAGATCATACTTTTACCAGAATTCTGAGATCGCATAAACTCGTAAGCCTATGTCTAGGTCATACAACTCTATGATGAATTAACGGTTCCAGTTAAATGTACCAACATCTCTATTGTCATACACCAACCTATGAACAATCTAAAAGGTGATCAGTCTTTAAGAAAGCTTTAAGCAAAGATAATTCATTCAATCAAGAAAAATAAAGAATCAATAAAGAATTCAATCAAATATTTAAAATTCACATAGGGTTCATCCTCTCCCTAACTACAAAAGAAAACTAGCCACGCATGACTAGATTAACAAAATAATAAAAGATGAAAATCAAACTCCTTCTTGCGTTGTTGCGTCTTTCTTCCTCCACTCTCTGCGTTGTTCTTGCTCTGCGTTCTTTTCTTTCTTTTTTGCGTTCTGAACTGTCGTGCGTCTTTCTCTGTGCGTCCTCTCCTTTTATAATGAATAAAAGATAGTTGATTGGTTTTCTTGCGTCTCTGCTTCTTATTTTTTCCCGCAGGCACCTGATATCTTTTTTTTTTACACAAGATATGATAGATCATATATCAAACAATATCCAATTCTTTCCAGCTCACATTTTTTCCTCTCATGTGGGTCCCGCCAGGTGATTGTTAAATGATCTATATTCATATCTTTTTGTTTTGCTTTTGTTCCCTGGACGTGATCTGCTTCCTGATATGCATGTGGTCCCCACGTCACTTCAAATAATATAACAATATAATTCCTTGCCTGCTTTTCCTATATTTTCTCCTCTCTTATATCATATAATATCTCCTGCACAAATAAATAGGATATCAATAGATTTTCTGTTATAATATTCTTTTATCCTATATTTACTTAAAAGATAGATAAGTATATAAAAGATAATTAAATAAGCATAAGATATTAATAAAATCAATCAATATCGCCCAAAATCCCTACTTATTTAATTATAAAATATGTACTTATCATTGAACAAGAAAAGTAATTATATAATAACAATAATAATGAAAAACTGAATTTTTTTATTTCTTCTTTTCTTTTCTTTTTTTAAGAAAGCTTCTCATTATTATTACTTATTTCCTAAGCTCAAACTTTAATTTAAATTGAAATCCCATAATTGATGCATCCAAATTGATTTCTCTTAAAATCTCAATAAAACCTCTTTAATTTAGCATTAATGACTTCCCAAATATATCAAAATATGTCTCACATCTACTAAAAATAGAAAGTCATCACACCCTCACATTTGAACATTTGCTTGTACTCACACACTTAGATTATATCATCAAATCTCATTTAAGTTAATGTCTTATAAAAATAGGTCACTAAGCCAATAGAGTGTAACAATCTCTTAACGTCCTATGATCAAAAGATCAGCAAGCCATAAATTCAACCATAAGATTAACAAAAGAATATTATGCTACTCAATTTCTCCAGAAAAATTCAAATGCCCCCACCAAATCAAGCTTTTCATTTAATTTATTAAGAATTCTCAGGTAGGAAATAACTCATTTTGTCCCTTTTTTTTCTTTCTTTTTTTTTTCTTTTTTTTTTTGGTTTCTTGAGCCGTTGTAGGTCCCCTTTTGACGCGACCCTGCACATGGGTGATGCAGCACCGGTTACTCAGTTACTCCAACAGGCACCTCAAGAGGCTTTTAGCCCAACTCATAACCCTCTTTGACTTTACCGTTTGACGCGAGTGCCAACATTGGTGATGAACTGCCCTCGGTTACTAAGTAAGGTCTAGAGAAGTCATTGGAGTTGTTTTTTTTTTCTTTTTTGATTTTTCCTAAGTTATTTCCCTACACAAAAGTTTTACTTGGTTAGCACAGACCATCATCTAATTTTCTAGAGAAATCATGTAGCAAAATATTCTTGGACTAATAATTTGTTGATCACATTACAAACTAATCCTTATTCTCATAGTCCATCTCAAGATTGTAAAAAAAAAAAAAAACTCAAGGCTTAGAGACTTGATTGAAACATTTTTTTTTTAAATTTTAATCTTTGACTTGATAATATTCTCTAAGATGGGGAAAGCTCAAAATTAAGGTCAATCCTCAACAATGCAAAAATCTCAAATTAAAAAAAATCTTTTCAATTGCATAAGGACAAACATAACCAAAGAAATTATATCTCTCCCCCACACTTAAATCAAACATTGTCCTCAATGTTGCAAAAAATAAAGAAGGAAAGGAACTAGTACTCCCCTGGTTTAGTCCTCTAACTCTGATGTGGAGTGTTAAAACAAGACCTTGCAGCAATAATAAGAGTGATCTTCTTCAAACCTGAATAAAACTGAAAGAAAGAAAGAAAAAATAATAATAAAATATGCAAACAAAACCCTTGGGTTGCCTCCCAAGAAGTGCTAAATTTAAAGTCTTCAGCCAGATTTCTAAAAACAAACCACTAATCATAAGTATCAAACACCATAATTACCTTGTCTTCATTCCTTTTCAAACAACAAGGTATCACACACAAAAATTGATCGTTCAAGTTAATTACTTGTACTTCCTTAATCATAGACAATCTTGGATTACAAGCAATCACTGAATTCAAATAAGGCACAACATGCATATCCTTGAAAATAAATATAGGCACTTCCAAGAATTCAGAGCATCCAACAAAATCAACTTGACTCTTATCAGTAAGAGTCAACACTTTAAGAGGAGGGTCATGACCAACAACAATTGGGACATCTACATCAATTTGATCACCAACATCACAAACCTTAGGCTCCACAACTGGAACCTCTTCTAAATGTCCTCTATTCTCGTTTAAGGGATTATTTTACACCATAGTCTCAAGGGTAGAAAGCATTTGACTCGCATATACCCCTATAGTTTGGACACTTGACTCAATATTTTGGACACTTGACTTAAGGCTAGCGACCATCTCCTTTTGCTCTCTACTAGATCTCTCTGATGCTTCCCCATACTCCTCAACTAATCTTTCCAAATTAGATTTTTCCCTATACTCAATGGTGTATTCTTCAATAGGTGGATAAGAGTAAAAAGGGGGGATATTTTCATGAGAACAATAGACATGTGGATCCCCAAAAGTATGTTGCTCAAAACCTTCACTAGGACAAAATGAGTTATCAAAACAAGCTTGGTTCCTAGTGAAATCATCTCTCACAAAATGACTAGTTGTACTATATGGACAATGCTCAAATAAATGATTCCCTCCACAATAAACACAAGACATGCAAACATATTGAGAAGAATCAATATATGGAATACAACCATCATTTATGCTCCTTTTACGTTGCCTATTTTCATTCAAAGAATTTAAAATAGCAATCCATCCATCTTGTATAGAAGACAAATAATTCATCTCCTCCTCAATATTAAGACTAGTTGGTTGCCAATTGAAATCCATTTTTTTAAAAATTTTTTTCTAAAAAAAATAAAATAAAATATTTACAAACTCAAACTTAAACTACTAATGCTCAATCAATTCCAACCAAGACAGTTGTGGCACACAAGTCCCCGGCAACGGCGCCAAAAACTTGATAGGGCAAAACTTTATAGTCTATAAACTCCGCAAGTGCACGAGCTGTATCAAGTAATAAAGTGATGAGAAAAGTATCGTTCCCACGAGGACTTAGTATCACAAATTTCAGTTGAGCATTAATTTCACAATTTCATTTAAGTTGAGCAAATCAAATTAAATTTAATTTAGAGAAAAGAAATTAAAACTAAAATTAAAATAAACAACCTACTACTAATCAAACGAGCAACCTAGAGTCACTAATCCCTTATTTGATTCCTAGATTTTATCCCCACTAAATTAACTTTGACTTAACTTGATCAGCTAATCTAGAGTATTAATGTTTATAAGTTCCTGTCGGTCCACTTATACACCTACCTCAAACAATTATGCAATGCCTCACATAATTAATTAAGATGCAATTTAAATCGGGCTCACTCTAATTTGATTATGCGGAGCTTCTAGGTATATGTCTATTCTAGACACAAATTAGATTAAAACCTAACTTCACGTTAAATTTAAATCTAATTTCACATTATTTAATCCCAAGGTCAATTTTGGATTCCCTTCGTCAAGTTCAACCCTAAATCCCCAAAACATGCTTAACGGTGGCCAATCACTAAGCAATAAATAATAAAAACAAGATTAAATAAACTGATTAAAATTAAGCAAAACTAATGAGTGGGAATAATCTCTAAAACCCAAACAAGTTCATAGTACTCTAGGTTGAAAAGAAAAATCAGCCACACATGGCTTTATTCAAATCCATAAAAAAGATGCAAATTCAGGTTCAAAGAAGAAGGAGAGAGAGGAAAGAAAGATTCTCTGTCACCTCCACAGTCCTTCCGTCGAGATGATAAAGAGAACTGAAACGCTCAGCCTCTACTCCTCTGCTTCTTCGTTCCTTCTCGTTCTGTGTCTCTCTGATCTGCCTTCCGTCCTTGCCTCCTCCTTCATTGTGCCGTCCTTTTCAATATATAGAGTTTTTGGTTTCATACGTCTTGGGCCACGTGCACAATTGCTCCCTCTCAATTACTTGGAGAGCACGTCTATTCAATTCCTAAAGTTGCCAAAACAATGAATTTGGAATAAATCAATTGATTGCTTTGCGCTTCCTCTGATTGAACAAGAAAAGTAATTATATAATAATAATAATAATAATGAAAAACTGAATTTTTTTATTTATTCTTTTCTTTTCCTTTTTGTTTAGAAAGCTTCTCATTATTATTACTTATTTCCTAAGCTCAAACTTTAATTTAAATTGGAATCCCATAATTGATGCATCCAAATTGATTTCTCTTAAAATCTCAATAAAACCTCTTTAATTTAGCATTAATGACTTCCCAAATATATCAAAATATGTCTCACATCTATTAAAAATAGAAAGTCATCATGTGGGCACAAGAAACCAATATCTTGGCTTTTACCCTGTTGTTCCAATTCACGATGCATGAACCTACGATAATGATGTCAGGGAATTAGTATATACGTATGTGAGTGTCTCACATTTATGTTATGTACTCATAGAAGAAGATACTTACTTTGTAAACATGAGAATCATTGCATCAGTAAGCTCCTATTTATCAAACAGTAGGGAAATTATATCATCTTGGTCAACCAAAACTGGGTGCTTGTTTTTAAGACCTACTTCTGTATTGACAGGTCACTGATTAAGTCCAACTTGTTTATTGGATACCATAAGGATAAGCTTGTCCTTGGCACTCAACTTAGTCGTGCCAACCAATTCAGGAAGGGCTGGAGCTTCAAGAGGAGTAGAAACATGTACATGCTTCACTAGCCACAAGATGAAGGTTCCAATGACATCACTCACAACCTTCACCTCACCAGTTGGGAGAGGGACAGGTGCATCAATGATGACCTCTTCAACTAACACTCTGAGTTCATCACCAGTCATTTGTTGGTGGTGTACAGTTGATCCTAAGTTGTGGACAGTCCCTTTTGCAACCAATAATCATCTATCATGATGATCAGGATCCTCCACATAAAGGTCACAAGGTTGCTCTGACTGTCCACCAATGCAGCTCCCTTTAGTGCTCTGCTGCATAGCTGTAAGTGAGTGTAGCAAGGGAACATTGGTCTCTGCACGAGAGCTCACAAGCAGCTTCATTTGATTCATTTCCTCCTTCATCTCCCTCATCTGGGATTAAAAATAAGCAGTTAATGAAGCTTCTTTAGCCGCTGCTTGCTCACTCATTTTGGCCAGCGTCTATTCCATCTCCTCCTAGGTAATCATACTTTGTTTATGGCATTTGGATTTACCAAAGTAATCCTTCAGGCCTACCCGTCCTCCAATCCCCCTTACACGCCCCGTGTGATCCGATTTTCCAGTCGCAACGGTCAAAACATCATTCCTCCCGTCCGACACAAAAGATCCCTCTGCTTCTTTCTTTTTTAGATCTTCCTGTAAGATACAGATAATGAGAAGGTTAGTAATGAAACATGTTTAGTAACTAAAAATTAACAATGACGATACTTACAATTCTTTCAGCAACTACACGAGTTTGTTCACTCGTGTAGGCGCCGCTTGGCTTTTGCCGAATTTACAACCACAACTCCTCGCGACGTATTGGAGATGGCGGATCATGTATCGCAAAAGGATCGGATTCTGCTTCATCTTCCAATCTCTTCCGCTTGGCCACCATCAATTCTTTTTTAGTCTTTTCATATCTGCCGTGAGAAGCCCTATGCGGGCAATCATTCTTTCTCCCTATCTCTTGTGCTTGTTCCCTTCTTTGCTGTGAATCAGAATTGAAAACAACTATTAATTATGAATTCCAACCATCTCACTAACAGAAATTAGAGAACTTCTGCTTGATGTGAACCTTAAACATTAGTCAAATTCACTTCATCAAGTTTCAACATTTTATTTGGGGAAGATGTAGAATTGTAGAAGAAATTGGAGCTATGTTTTGTACTACTAGATAGATAGGTTAAGAAACAAAAGAGAATTATGCTTACAGAATAATACAAACTTGATCCTTTTTAAGACATCCAGTGGGATCAGCAGTCCTCATTAGATAGTAACAATTGGGTATATAAAATTTCCCCCTTTTAAGACTACTCATTTCCTCCTTTACACAGTTAACAAACAAACTAACTATTAGCAATGTCTAACCACTACCTAATATAAAAGAACTAGCTAAAACTATAATAATGGTTTGACTCTTATGCCATTATTATTTCCCTAATTACCTGCTTAGTATTTTACCTTTGCACGGTTTACATATCAGACTTGCATACAACTAAGACATGCTCCTCTTATGCAGGACAAAGGATGGAAATATATACTTCTATTCACACACCAAACCATCTAACTAACAGGATTAGATGAAACGTACAATAACATTTACATATCCACACAAGTTAATAAGCAAACAAAAAAGGGCAAACAAAACTAAATATAAACTCACCAAAGCTTCAAGAGTGGTCCGTAGCTGAACAAATTGTTGCTAAGTTTGTTCATCAATAAATATGTACTTGTCCCAAGGATTATGGTCAGGCCTAACCTAAGCAAAAATATATGTGTTAGCTAGAAAGGTCTTAAACTTCTTCCACCGATCAGCACAATAAGACCATGTCTTGTCTTTCAACTTCGGGCAGTCAGGGATAGTGTATGTAAGCCAGATAGTGTCTTGTCTTTCATCAACTCTGTAAACTTATTAGTTTGGGTATTTTTTTGGCAAAAATTTAAATTAGTAGCGGTTTATCTAAATAACCGCTACAGAATCTCAAAAGACGAATAATTGGTAGCGGTTATACTCTTAAACCGCGACAGAATTGTAAAGGTCTTTAATTTAGTAGCGGTTATCCAACCGCTACAAAATTTCACGAACAACGAGGCATATTTGTTGCGGTTGTTGAAGCGGTTTATACTAAACCGCAACAAATTATGAACTTTGTAGCGGTTAATTTATAAAATCGCTACAAAATGTAGCAGTTTTTTAACAACATGCGTCATTTTCAAAATAACGCGCGCAAAGTTTCGATTTTTCACCTTTTAACCTTTCCAACTTGTACCTTTCAACATCATGGTTTCTAATGATAAGGGAAAAGGGAAAGCTGTTAAATAGGAGAAAAGGCCTATAAGGGGCAGTAGTAGCAGAGGGGGCCGTCTAAGAGTGTGTGGGCCTCTAAATATTCCCCCTCCACCCCATGAGGTCTTGTATTTTTGTTCCAGGTACTTTGATGACATTGAGATGTTCTTCAATTGACCACCTCGTGTGGACGATTGTCCTGAGCCAGAGCTATCTGAAAGACCTGGCTATCACCCAAGAGGGGGGGTGAATTGGGTGTTTGATAAAACTTTAGGAATTTTCAAAATCTTTTCGCAACTTTCTAAAAACAGTTTGAATGACAATAATAATTGATACTGCAATACTCAGTCATTCAAACATGTATGGACATTCAGATATATATGCTGGAAATATAAGAGATAAGGGAAGAGAATATGCAAACAGTGATTTATACTGGTTCGGCCCAATCCTTGACCTACGTCCAGTCCCCAAGCTCCACTTGAGATTTTCAATCCACTATCCTCTTGTTTAACCGGGCACAAGAGAAGCCTATACAAATGCACAAGTTCACCCAGGCACTTGTGAAGCCACCGAGATACACCTTTCACTCAGTTACACACTTTGCACTTGAAGTTATCCTCTCACTAGGATACACTCCCCCTTACAAGTTGTAAACTAATAACCCAATCTCCAAGTCCCACGACTTGAGATTCTTACAATGATTTAATAATCAGAAATGTTCTCTCTAGAAGAGAAGATGAATAAACACTAAAGTATAATCAAATCATTTCACTCTCTATGATAAACTATGTAGGCATTGAGAATAGAGTGTGTATGAGTAAACGTTTGATTCAGAATGTTGGCATTTCGACAATATAAGCTCTCATCTCTATCTTCTCCATTTTTGAATAGTTCTCCTTTTATAGTCAATGAAGAACATAGAGAAATTCTTCCAGGTTTGAATATGACCGTTGGAACTTTCGACTATTGGAGAAATATTACCGTTGAAATATTACCATTGGGATAATTTGAATTCTATTCATTGAAGCTTTTGTCCCTTGGAGCATTTCACTGTTTTGTACATTTGAATTTATTGAAGAGCATTACGGTTGAGCATTCAACATCATTTCTTCAAGTTCCTTGTTGAATTCAATCTTCACTGCCATTCTTGAAAATCTGCAGAAACTCCTTCTTCATGCTTGTGACAGATTTTGATTTCTCTCAAGTTTGATGTAATCTCAAACTTTAATCACCTGAAACTTATACACATGATATAAATGATGTTAAGAAGTAGTATAAGTTCTTTCAGAATTCATCTGGATGTTCTTGATGAGAATCTAGAATCTCGGACGCGGTGATTTTCTGAAACAGAGAGAGTAACTCGAGTTATTCCATGTGACTCGAGTTGTTTTAAATGCCAGAAGCTTTCTGTTTGAATTCTAACTCGAGTTGGCGTCTGTAACTCGAGTTGTCCCTTTGTTTCAAACTTCCGGATACTTTCTGTCTGCATTGTAACTCGAGTTATCCTTAGTAACTCGAGTTGCCAAAGTGATTAATTGCTCTCTGCCTTCTTGAGTAACTCGAGTTGGTGGATCTGACTCGAGTTGGAATCTCTTCTCAATATTCTCTCTTCTCTTCTATCTTTCTGATTGACATTGATTTGAGTTTCCAATCCTAACTTGAGTTATCCAAACTCAGTTAACAACTCATTCAAAATCTCATTGTATGTTGAGCGTTTGTAACCATCTTGAACTTACTGTAATTTTGGAAGGCCATATCTCCTTGAATATAACTCAAAATATACCAAATGACCTATTCCCAGAAAGCTCTTTATGTCTTCTTTCAAATGCCGCTGGTTTGAGCTCATTTGGATGTGTGGTTTGTGAGTTACATTCAAAATACCAAAGCTATGTCTGAACTATGGTGTGAACTGTAGTGCCAACTTGTGAAATTCATAACTCCTCTATCTGAACTCATTTGGGCTTGAAACTTTGTCACAATGACGCATTAGGAGTCTATTTTCTTATGCCTTTGGTTTCGTCTCAATCCGATTCCTGGTTTGGGAGATATCATCGAAATACCAGACCTCGCCCAGCTGAAACGCAAAATAGAGGTGAACAGAGGTGCTGAAAATCACTGGTAACTCGAGTTATTAAGTGGTAACTCGAGTTACTCCTAGTCCAGAGACGAAAATCACATTTCTTAACTCGAGTTACTCATACTAACTCGAGTTGGCTCAGTCCAGAAACCCAGAAACACTATAGCGAAGCACTCTAACTCGAGTTGGACCCCATAACTCGAGTTGGATCATTCTGAACCTTATATTTCCTTGTTTTTAACTCTGATTTGAGCCATTCTAACTTCCATTTGATTATGGAGACTTCTAGGATCAATTTTAGAACTTGGATAATGATATCTTCATTCTATTCAGCAAGTTCTTCCATTTTCCATCTCCTATCTTGATCATTCTTCATTATTTAGCTTGGGCTCATCATTCTCTTCAGCTTCTACCTTCTTCAATATCTCCTTCTTGACTGATCTCTACAATTCAACTTGGACTAATCTACATCAAACATAATAGTTAGTCAATGTAGGAAATAACTATATTACTCAATCTTTTTGCTTTTAATAATGGCATCTATATAAGACATCATCAAAACTAATTATAACCAACACTATCAGCAACAGAGTTATTAGTCCCTCGTGTTGGTAAACCAGTTGGAGGAATTGAGAACTTCAAACTAATGGCACTTGAGAAGATTCAAGTGTTAGACTTGGCTATCACCCAAGAGCGGGGTGAATTGGGTATCTGTTAAAACTTTAGGAATTTTGAAATTCTTTTCGTAACTTACTGAAATCAGTTCGTATGACAAAAGTACTTTACAAGGAAATAGTCAATCATTCAAACATATACGTTGGAAATATAAGAGTTTAGGGAAGAAAATATGCAAACTATGATTTATACTGGTTCGGCCTAATCCACGATGACCTACATCCAGTCCCCAGGCTCCTCCTAAGATTTCAATCAACTATCTCCCTCAAGCTTTAATCGGGTGCTTGAGAACCATTACAATCTCACAAGTTTAGCTGAGCACTTGTGCAGCCTTTACAAATCTCTTATCGAGATACTCCCCCTTACACACTGTAAGGATACAATTTTCGTAATGAATGATTATAAATAATCTTCTCTCTCAGAAGTGATAAGATGAACACTGAAGTGCATTACAAATAATCCCACTCTCTAATAAATTATATGATCACTGAGAAAGTAGAGAGAAAAAGAGATAAACGTCAGAAGGCATTTTGACTGAGAAGGAAATTTTGTCTTTGTTGATCGTTCATTAATTGTCACTCCTTTTGGTTTGAAGACTTCACAATTTATAGGTATTTGTGTTTTGACCGTTGCGAGTATTTGAGTGTTGAGCTATTCTTCTAGTTTAGAATATGAATGTTGAAGAGAGATTAAAGAACCGTTGAGAGTAATAAATATATCCATTGCTCTGTCTCTTTGTAATCTTTTGATGTTGATCAATATACTTCGTTGACATTCTTTGTTCGATTTGTCTGTTGAGACTCAAGTAGAATGTTGACTGGAAATAGCCAGAATGCTTTACGGTTGTTCAGAAGCTTAATTTCCACTTTCGTGCTTCATCTCTGCTTCGTCATTTAATGCATCTGACACATTTTTGCTTTATGGAAATTTGATGATTAAAGCATATTAATCATATTTGAAAAGCACTAGCAAACTGATTAAACTTTGTTAGATGAAGTATAAATCAATAATATGAAACACCCAAGTTGTAATCAAAGATTTGCAGCTTACGAGAACGAAGCTTTCAAATGAAGATATATATTCTTGAGAATTGATCATGACATTCTCGAGAACTATCGAAGTCCAGAGCGCATTAAGTCATTAGTGTTTAATCATTCTCGAGAATCAGTTCATTCATACTAGAGAATCATGTCCTCAGATCAAAGACACAATACTTGTGAATAATAGCATTTAAGTATTGGACCGTGTATTCTCGAGAATCATGTTGCTATTCTTGAGAATTAACAAAGGGAGAATAATAAGATCATCAAATTTTTATCACGCATTCTCGAGAATTAACTTACGCATTCTCGAGAATCACATCAGAGAAGCAAACCGTTGTGAGTCTGTCAAATCGTTCTCAAGAATTGACTTACCTATTTTCGAGTACCATTCTCGAAATCCCTTACTCATTCTTGAGAATCATATCAAATGAGAACTGATGTAGGCAAAGAAGAGTCATTCAGAGAAGCCTGCGATGTTGATTCTGTCACATACCATTCTCGAGAATTCTTGATTCATTCTCGAGAATCAATTACCCATAGAGATGCAAGTGAGTTCATTCTAATTCAAATACTTAAACTCTTTAAAGCCTTCTTTCCATGCAAGAAGAATCTGCTCCAAACTCATTGTATTTTGTCATTTTTCATCAGATGAATGGAGGTTGTTCTTGACCAGCATTTTTGCAACATTCTGACCTGACTGGCATCTTCAAAACATCATATCTTCTTCATTTGATCTTTGTTTTTCATGATCTTGATGTTTTTGGAAAGGTACTTGAGTCTAGTTTAAACTGGAACTGGTTTTAGCTCATTTGGATTTGTCGTTTGTGAGATACATCCAAAATACTGAAGCTTGGTCTGCTGTATGATGCTGATTGAAGATATCATCGAATTACCAGATGTCGCCCAAGTGAAACGTGAAACAGAGCTGAACAGAGTTGCTGAAACATGACCATTCTTGAGAATTACAATGCCATTCTTGAGAATTGGGTGAGGATTCTTGAGAATTGATGTTTCATACTTGAGAATGAATTGCAATTTTCACATGAACAATACCATTCTCGAGAATTACATTTTCATACTCGAGAATGACTTCAGAAAGCTTATTTTAACTCCGAATTGAATCATTCCAACTTCTATTTGATCACAGAGACTTCTAGAATCAATCTAGGAACTTGAATAATGATATTCTCATTCCATTCAGCGAGTTCTTCTTTCTTCAATCTCTTTTCTTGATCATTCTAACTTCATTTAACTTGGACTTATCATTCTCTGCAAGTTCTACCTTCTTCAATATCTCCTCTTCTTCTTGAACTTGACATTTTCTCCAAATTCTTCTTTCTGAAATCTCTTATCTCCTTCTTGATCTATAATTCAACTTGAACTAATCTACATTAAATATAGTAGTTAGTCAATGTAGGAGATAAATATAATATGTAAACTTTTTGCTCTTAATAATGGCATTTATATAAGACATCATCAAAACTAATCATAACTAACATCAACCACATAGATATGTCTTGATGAATTGCACTAAAGTTGAACCCTACTTTCAGTAAGGATTGCAAACACACACACACACACACAGAGATATATATATATATATATATATATATATATATATATATATATGTTATCCTATATATTTTCATACATTTTATACTCACATTTCATGCTCATCATTGCATGTTTAATTGCAGGGAATTTAGGAGTCATATGAAACATCAACTGCGGATCCGTACACAAACATCCTCTGAAATTGATAGAAAGGTCTACAGAGAATTCTCGGGATGGTTTAGGAAGAGAATAATGAATGACCACAACTCGCACTCAGCAGAATTCACAGTTCTCGCATTGGGCCTGCTTGAACACGCCCAAAGATTTATGGCATACAATGTCAATGGTTTCAAGTTTTGCACCGTTTCACGAGATCAGAGATTACTGACCCAAAACTCAGGTGTATATGACAAATTTGGGATGAGGAGTTATGCAAGTAGCAGTGACAGGAACATTCAGTTCAGTGATGTTCCGTATTATGGAAAGCTGCTTGATGTGGTTAGGATAACTTACCAAAGCCTTTTCTCGGTGACACTATTCAAGTGTTTGTGGGCGAATACGACAACATCCCAGGGACTCACGACTGAAGACTTAGGCATCACATCCGTGAATTTCTCCTGTCCTATTCATACCAGTCAGTCTGAAGATGACGAGCCGTATATTCTTGCCTCAGAGGGCCATCAGGTTTATTATGTCGCCGATGAGAGGCACAAGGATTGGAATATGGTGGTTTATGTAAAGCCTCGGGACCTTTACGACATGGGCGATGGTGATAACGTTGTTATAATACCCCGGATTTTTATTAATAATAATAATAATAGAAATAGTGATGATAATGATAGATTAAAATAATACTAATAAAATAATAAAAATTAATAATGTTGTATTGTTTATGTGGTAATTATATTATTTTATAAATAGTAATATTAGATTAGTCAGGATCAGATCCTAGAATTTAGGAGTAGTTAGATCAAATTATATTTTCAATTTTTGAATTCATTATCGGATTCAAAATATATCTAATAATAAACTCTACAATTTGTTTTAATTTATTTATCGGTAATAAGTAAAGAGCCCAACCCAATAGCTAAACCCTAAATTTTAATTATAAACTTAGGTTTAGCCGTCTAAACCTAGCAACGCTTGATAGTTTTCTTCTCCGCTACCTTCTCATCTTAAATCCTCCTTCCGGGCTCTCATCAAATTATTTTCTAGGAGGTTAGCAACACGGAGACTAGGTAATCCTAATCCCCATGAGTACTAGGTCAATTTTATATTTTGATAGGTAATCCTCTCCCTAGGTTATAGAAACCAATTGTTTGATTTCCATATGTGTATATATAGAGAGAGAGAGAGAATATGTAATTGCTTTAGAAACCAATTGTTTGATTTCCCTGTGTGTTTTGCTTTATGAATTGAACCCAAATACTTGCCTCGTCCTGCATGCTTCAATCACATGATATGTGCGTTTTTTTTCTTTTTCTTTTTTCTTTTTTTTCATTGAATGATATTGTCTGTGCGTTATTATTTTTATATTGAATAACATTGCCTCGGCCTTTATGTGTGAACTGAATACACATATAAAATCCTTGTGTGTCACTTGTTGTGATTGCAATATATTGTACTCCTGTGCAATGCTATAATTAATATCTCCTGTATCGTAAAATATGATATGAACAGATTTTAATTTAAAATATCCTTATATCTACATTTAATTAAAATAATATAAAATATATAAAAGAAAGTAAATAATAGAAATAATTTAGGAGTTTAATTATAATTATCTCCTGTATCATAAAATATGATATGAACAGATTTTAATTTAAAATATCCCTATATCTACATTTAATTAAAATAATATAAAATATATAAAAGAAAGTAAATAATAGAAATAATTTAGGAGTTTAATTATAATTAATATCTCCTATATCATAAAATATTATATGAACAGATTTTAATTTAAAATATCCCTATATTTATATTTAATTAAAATGATATAGAAATATATAAAAGATAAGTAAATAATAGAAATAATTTAGGAGTTTAATTTGTGTGTATTTGAAATAACTTAATAGTGGGAGGATAGCTTTGGGATGGTACCTCCCAAAGTGATGAACACAATCGGGCTTTACGCCCTCAAAATATTATTTGATGTGAACTGATGATATCTGTTCTTTCTAAAGTGGTGTCTGGCAGGGTTTCCCGGGACACTAGTAGCAACTTTGGAAAGAGGTGTGCACACTAGGAAGAAATACTTGATGGCCAAATTTGATTGATTGTGACTGACAGGGTTTCCCGGTTCACAGGGTAAACTGGTAGGGTTTCCCGGGTTTACCATGGTTCTCTTCCCACTAAACTAAATAGGCTGGTAGGGTTTCCTGAGTCTATCATGAATTTAATAAAGATAATGAATAATATTTGATCTGACGTGTATCTATATTATGAATATAGAAATTGATGTTTGATTCAATTACTACGTATATTGGATTTGATTATATTTGATTGTGTTTTATTAGGATTACCAGCTTTTGCTGATGTTTGTGTTCATGGGCTGTGACGATCCTTCGGGGGAGCAGATTTTCAGTAAAACAGGTTTCAAAGTTGGGCTGTTGGGGTTAGCAGTGAGAAGTGAGGAAGACCAATGAACAATTCTAGCTAGTTTTATAATATTTTTTTATACTTTGAATAAAATACTTTTATTTAAGTTTGGATTTATGTTAATGTAATAAGACAGCCTTGCACTTGTCCCCGTACAAGTGCGGCGGTAACACTTCCCAAAGTAGATTATTTTGACTTTGAGTAATTAATCTTAAATATTATCGCATTTTTAAGTTATTATAACTGTTAGAAATTTGGGGGTGTTACAGTTGCCTATGATTGTGAGCCGTTCTAGCCTGCCAGTTTCGAAAACTTCTTCCCAGACAGCGATTGTTAGTTCTCTATGGGTTTTGATGATAACTGACAATTGTAAATGAGTATGAATGTTTTTAGATAAGCCAAATTGATTTGAAACTTGGTGATTTCAATCAAAAATATTATGTCATCATCAAACTCGAGCCTAGCTTTGGCAAACTTGAGCTTACTACTGACAGAGGACTAAACTCGCCAGTTTGCACTTTAAACTCGAGACTGGACCATAAGTTTGAACTTGAGAGGTTTTCCAAAGTTTTCTCATATTTTGAGTAAACTCGAGTTTACTCTTGGAAACTCGAATTTGCAAGAGGCTAAGAGCATTCTGATTTAAAAACACTTTAAACTCGAGACCTCTACTTATAAACCTCAAGTTTCCACTTCCAGAGAAAATCTTCAAAGAGTTTACAAAAACTGTAAACTCGAGTTTATGAAGACAAACTCGAGTTTGCCTCTGGCGGGAAGAATTTTCAATTTCATAAACCAGACATTACTCTCTTAAGAACAAAAACTTTCTCCAGTTTAAAAATTCACAAGAGTTTACAAAATATGTATACTCGAGTTTATTGTTGCAAACTCGAGTTTACACTTGGCCGAGAGCTTTCAAGAATTTTAACCAAAGTAAACTCGAGACTGATTTCATAAACCTCCAGTTTACTTCAGGCCGAGAGCATTCAAAGTTTTTTTTTGGAGCTAAACAAACTCAAGGTTAAGCTTATGAACTCAAGTTTGGGTCTTACAGAGAGCAATGTATTTTCAACTTGAGAAAACTCTAGAGTTTGCACTGAAAACCTCCGGTTTACATTTCGAAAACTAAAATTAATTTTTGACTTGAACAGTGTCAAACTCGAGCCTGTCTACTAATTGACTCAAGTTTGTGTTTTGCACAAAAATGTTCCAAAGCTCAAAATCGCGACCTTCCTCTCTCGATGGAGGAAACTCGAGTTTGGATATGGAAACTCGAGTTTAGGCTAACCCGAGAGCATTGTAGTTTTTAATGTATTGAAAACCTCAGGTTTTGGAAGGAAACCTCCAGTTTAGATGTTTTGAACTTAAAATGATTTTACATATTGAAGCTTCAAACTCGAGGTTTGATAAACCAAACTCGAGTTTACATCGCTGATTTAGAAATTCAAATCTGACGAATTTGGAAAATCTTTTTGTTTAATCTCAATACTTTTCAGTATTATTCTCTACTATTCCTAGCTATGTTTAACCACTTTGTTAGTGAGTTTCAAATGAATTAGAGAATGTTTATTAAAGGTTTAAAGCAAAAGCAAAAAGTGACGTCAGCACATTAAATGCAAAACCCAGAAAAGTTGCACTCTTTTGGGTAATCCTTCTACACATGTCTAGCAAAGAATTAAAGAATGATTTCCACATCCAGCAACTGGCATTCCAACGGGTTAATTCACAGGAAGTCAACTTTGGACTTCTGCACAGCTGGATTAAGTGGAGATTAGAGAGAGAAGAAGACCAAAACACTTTCTAACCATTACTAAACATTTCCAACGGTTCAATTAAAGAAGCAATGGTCAATTAATGTACTCTGAGTATATATAGAGATGCATTCAAGTCTTTTCAACAACTACAACTGCAGAAAACGAAAATCATTCAAAGTTTTGCATTTATTCCTTTAGTTTTCAACTGTAGTGTATCTTGTGATATAAAAGCTTCAGTGTTCATCATCATTCACTCTTAGAGAGATTTTTTATCTGTAAATCATTTATTGAAAAGAATCACAAGTCAAGGGGACTTGGTGATTTAGGAGTTCATTAATTACAACTTGTAAGGGGGAGTGAGTTCTAGTGAGAGAACTACTCTTGAGTACAGAGTGAGTAATATTTGTGACAGTGAAAATCTCAGAGAGTCTAGGGACTGGACGTAGGCTAAGTTGTTAAGACTGAACCAGTATAAATCTCTGTGTTCAAGCTGCTCTTCTCCTTTCTCTGTTTATCTCTATTTTGCTGTTAGAAAACAGAGGTGTCTGCAAAAATTGTTAAAATACCCAATTCACCCCCCTCTTAGGTATTTGGCTCCACTTTCAGCGATGACAATTTAGCTATAGTTCGGTATGTTTTTTAATATATGCTTTATGAAATAATTATAACGTGTAATTAAAGTTTTATTTGTGTTCAAACATATTTAACTCACATGTAACATTTTATACAAACTTTCTTTGTAGGGATGGTGACGAAGATTGAGAGAAAAAATTATGCTACGATGTAATCTGTGATATTCTTATTATTATTATTTTTTTAAAAAAAGACCATCAAATTACCTATAGCGATTGTCAAACCGCTACAAATTTTTTTTAAAAAAAAAAACGCTACAAAATGCAACACCATAACCGCTACTAATTAAAAACCGCTACAAAAGGAGAAACCTTAACCTCTACTAATTAAAAACCGCTACACAAAATGACACCTCAACCGCTACAAACTTATGCGCAGACATCAAAATAAATATCCCCACCAAACCACATTTATTATGGTTCGGTTTCCCTTTCTACCAACGTTTTCTCTCCGTCTTCTCTCTTTTTTGTACGTTTTCTCAAAGATGTTAAGTGTTTGAAGGGGGTGAGTGCTGTTCAACCGGATCTAATCTACTGATTATCGAAATATATCATTTTTCTTCTAGCTTGTTGATACTAACTATTATTATTTTACAGCTGAATTACTTCCATTTTTCATCTTTCCTTCTACTTTCGCATACATTATTCGATCCACTTTCACACACATTTTTTTCAGAATTAATTTTATTTTAATTAATTTGTAATTAATTGTTATTACACTTACATATTCTCATTGGTTTAACTATATAATAACCTTATCTAATCAAATATTATATTTTAATACCATTTATTTTCAATAAAAAGATAAATTATTAATAATACAATATTTACTTAATTACTACAATAACTAATATTTTTGTTTTCTGTTTCATGCATTTGTAGCGGTTTTGTAACCGCTACAAAAAAAAGAACAAATATAGGAAATATTTTGTTGCGGTTTAACACCATTACAAATATAAAATATTGACAAGCGGCAAAACTTTTTTCCAAAAAAGTGGTGGGATCTATTTGTAGCGGTTACAAACCGTTACAAATATTCTAAGGAATTGGCGGCAAAATTTTTTTTCCCAAATTTGGGCGGGAATATTTAGGATCGGTTATGTAACCGCTACAAAATAGTTGGAAAGTTTGGCGCTATTTTTCCATGTGATTAGTCGTGGTTAAGGAACCGCTACAAATATGATTAAATTCAGTTTGTAGCGGTCATATCACCACAACTAATGTTCAAATAAGAACTCAGCACAGCCTCATATAGTGGCGGTCATGTGAACCGCTACAGCTACAGTAGCAGTCAAGATTTATGGTGTAACGGTTTTTTTAACCGTTACAAATTTGCTTGCCATGGTGGATTTTGTAGCGGTTAGTCTAACTGCTACAAATGTTGTTAGTAGCGCCAAAAACCGTTACTAATATGCTATTTTAACCGCTACTAATAGTCTTTTTTTTTTTGGGTAGTGTGACATGGGTGATGGTGATAATGTCGCCTCTAATTGTGAGCCATTCCAGCCTGCCGGTTCCGAAAACTTCTTCCTAGACGGCGATGACACTTTACTTATAGTTCAGTACGTTTTTTAATATATGCTTAATGAAATAATAACATTTAACTAAATTTTTATTTGTGTTCAAACATATTTAACTCACGCGTAACATTTTATACAAACTTTCTTTGTAGGGATGGTGTCAAATATTGAGAGAAAATATTATGCTACAATGTAATCTATGATCTTCTTCTTCTTATTATTTTTTTAAAAAAGAAACCATAATATTACTTGTAGTGGTTTCACAACCGTTACAAACAGAAAAGAAACCGCTACAAGGGCAAAACCTTAACCGCTACTAAATAGAAACCACTACAACAAGCGACACCTCAACCACTACAAACTTATGCGCAGATATCAAAATAAATACCCCCACCAAACCACATTTAATATGCTTTAGTTTCCCTTTCTACACATGTTTTCTCTCCGTCTTCTCTCTCTCTCTCTCTCTCTCTCTCTCTCTTTCACGTTTTCTCAAAGAGATTAAGTGTTTAAAGGGGGTAAGTGCCGTTCAACCGAATCTAATCTACTGATTATCAAAATATTTCATTTTTCTTCTAGCTTGCTGATACTAACTATGATTATTTTACAGTTGAATTACTTCTATTTTTCATCTTTCTTTCTACTTTCACATACATTATTTGATTCACTTTCACACACATTTTTTTCAGAATTAATTTTATTTTAATTAATTCATAATTAGTTGTTATTACACTTACATATTCTCATTGGTTTAACTATATAATAACCTTATCTAATCAAATATCATATTTTAATATCATTTATTTTCAATAAAAAAATAAATTATTAATAATACAATATTTACTTAATTACTCTAATAACTAATAATTGTTTTTTTTCCAATTTCATCAATTTGTAGTGGTTTGCTAACTGCTACAAACAAGAACAAATATAGGAACATGGAAATATTTTGTAGCGGTTTAACACCGCTACAAATATAAAATATTGACAAAATGGTGGCAAAACTTTTTCCAAAAAAAGTGGTGGGATTTATTTCTAGCGGTTTAACACGGAAATATTTTGTAGCGGTTTAAGGGTCTATTTGGATAGGCTTTTAAAAAAAGTATTTTTTTTTAAGTGCTTATTTTTTAAGCTCCAAATTGGAACTTTTAAAAAAAGCAGCACCTTAGCTCTATTTTTTTTTTTGTGACTTTTGCTTTTTCAAAAAAATATCATTTAAACACATAAATTAATTGAAAACACAATTTTTTTGCATTAAAAAAAAATACTTTTTTTCCTCAAAAAAACCCATTCAAATGGGCCCTAACACCGCTACAATATAAAATATTAGCGGCATATTGAGCTATCTAATATCAGCCCACATATTCCTATACCGGCCGAGTACAGTATCCATTACCAATTTAACTTTTCTTTTAGCATCTTTTTTTTTTTTCACTCCACTTGTATCTCTATTAGGTCAACTACCTCCTCCTAGGGAAATGGAGGGGGATACATTCTAGCTCGTTGGTGCCTAAGTAAATACCTGAGGGTGATAGACGACTCGCCATGTCTAATATTGGTATCACTTAGGAAGAATGGAGGCTTCGCTTTACTCTTAGATCGTGCGTGAGCTCAACCCCTTTCCTAAAATTTTTATTTTTATTTTTAAAAAAACCTCCTCTAGCTTTTCATTTAATGCTGATTTAATTTTGTCAACAGAATGTTCCTTACTCACGATCCACCCAAAGAGAAACTTTACAATAAAGATTTAGAGTAATGATGGAGTATGAGTGAAAGAAAGGAATAGGTAGATAGAAGAGAAAGTTTAAGACGGAAGAGAAACAACATTAAGCCGACCACCACCAAGGTGTAAGGGGAAAAAGCCTAGGAGAGCTCTTTAAGAGAGAACCGTGCTAAAGCGATATGGAGGTTTCAGATGATTTAAGCTCCTTCTTATACTCATAAAATCTTCCAAGCACAAAAAATATTTCCCCAACATTTTTCTACTCAAGAAGAGCATTGTAGTTGTGTACATTTCATTGGGAGCAAAGTAAGTTGGAGGATTAGGACTTGGAGCAAGCATTGAGTTTCATCAATCAGAGACCATAGGATTGAAGACGTAAGTTGGTAGTTAGTTTAAATCAGTTTACCTTGTTGAACAAGGTTAAAGTTTTACATAGCTTGAGGTTTATCAAGGTTTAATTCTGAGCGAGAGAAGACAAATTTTAGTATTTAGAGTCAATTCTAAATTGAAACTTCGATAATTAGTTATGGTTAAGTTAGAAATACTTGTCAAAAGTTGATTTTGTGGTAATTCTTGGTTGAACTTTAAGTTAATTAGAAATACTTGCTAAAATGGCTTTGATTTTACTTTTTCTTTTTCTTTTTTCTAAAATGTTAATGGGCTTTGGACTTCTTTTATTAATTTTTTTAAAGAAAATGACGGGTCCTAATTAAATAAAATAATATTTTTAAAAAAACTTCATAAGGTATCAATGATAGTTCTTCCACTTATTAGTTCTTCCACTTATTAATAATTGATCTTTCCCTTATTATTAACAAATTATAAAAATTTTCTGATATATATATATATATAGACTTTAATGTCATTTGCCCTTCTTTTTTTTTTTTTCCTTTTCTTTCCTGACCCTTGACAACAACAATAACTCATTTTTTTATTTCTATTTTTGTTGATATTATTTTCTCTTTCACCATATCATAAATCATTATTCTGAATGATTCTATCTATTTATTAGTTATCTATTTATTTGTGACACTCCTCGTAATTGCTTGAATGAACATTCCCTAAAACGGCAATGATATGGTACCTGTTTGGAATGCATCACTTTAGAAGTGTTAAGAGCGTTAGGACCAATAATTTTGAAAAAAAAGTCAACTAACGCTGCCAACGTCCATTTGGTCTGTTTGGGTTGAGCGTTAAGAAAAAGCTTCTAACGCTCAAAACACCCATTAAGTCAAAAGCTCCACCATGGAGCTTTTTCTAAAACGCTCTCAGTTTGTTGACGTGGGTCCCGCCACTTCTACCATTATCAATCCAAACACAAATCAGATAACTTTTAAGCCACTGCTCCTACCGAGCTTTTTCTAAAGTCAGTAGCTTTTAAGTCACCACTCCTATCACCAACCCAAATAGGCCTTTGAAGGTTTGGAACCATGGACCATTCATACCATGTATTTATACTATATACTCATTTTAATTTTGCAAATTGTAATCTTTATTTAATTCAAATAAAATTCACTTTCAAGTTTTACAATCTAATTATTATTTTTCTTTAAATTGAGATATATTATTATTAAAAGTCATAAATCATAAATCTCTAGTTAAAATCATTATCTAATGTCTAAATTAGTATTTAAAAGATGAGAAGGGAGGAGAGGATATTAAAGTTATTTTATCCATATTTTAAAATCTTTAATTGGCTTAACGACTAATTTGTTGAATTTACCAATATAACTTAAAAGTTTTCTAGTTTGTGTCTTGAGATTTTTTCTCATTTTATTTTGTTTAAGACATTTGAAATTACCACATGCCCTTCAAAAAAAAGGAACAAGAACAGAAGGGGAAAATTGCAGTCGCCTCTGAAGAAATCCTTGCACCCATCTTACTGTTTGTTGTCGTTCTCCTCCATTCTACCTACCGTCGCCGGTGTGGGCGCCGTGTTCGTCTCCGTCTCCGTCGATCACATTTTTCTTCCTTTGCATTGTAAATCGTGGTTGCGTTTCTCGTCCTCTCCTTCATCCTCCGTTGCTGTTCGTCGCCGCGGTGGAGTGTGGCGAGCTGTCCGCTTTTCTTCTGCCCTTCATTGTGTCTTGGTGATTCGATTGAAGTTTGCATTGCTCTGTGTCTGTGCTTCCTCCTTGGATCTTCAATGTTAGACTCATCTCTGTCTCTTTACTCTGTCGCTGCAAGTGAAGTTTGGGTTCAACCGTTTGATTATTCATTTCTTCCTCACGTGTTCAGCACATGGTATGCCCACTACTTTCTTCTCAATGTTGTTTGCTGCTGGTTGAGAAAAAGAAAGAAAGAAAGGAGTTAGAATTAATTGATTGACAACTATCAGACTAAGGAAGATATTGATAAAGGAGAAGAAACTTATGTTCTGATTTGCATAAGGAAAATATTGAGAAGAAACTGGTTTTAGGAATTTAAAGAAGACTATTTTAATCCTTGAATAAGTTGGTAGATGATTTATGAATTTAGAAGCTGTCCTATTTAAATTTTAAACTAAATTCTGGTATAGAATATTGGGATTTTTGGGAAATTACTTTGATGATTGAAGGTTATATGGTTGTTGAATGGTGGGGAATGATGTTTTATGAATTGATAAAAAATGCACACAAGGTGTTTGTGCAATTTTGTGGAATTTGGTTAAAGTTAGACTAGTCAATGTTTATGAATTGATTTGTGGAATGCATGTGAAGTGTTTGATTTAATGGTTGAGATGAAAACTCTGAAATTGGGAATGAAATCTGTTGATCCTAGCATTGAGTGAAATTATAATATTTGTTGTTGTTATTATTTCTTCTACAGTGAAACTTGGTGAAGAATTAGACTTGGGAAGTATGTTATATCTATATAATAACGTTGGATAGAATACTGCTGAGGAATTCAAATGGTCTAGTTTGCCTATTCTTATCCTAATTCTTTGGACATTTAATATGATAGTTATGAGATAGTTACAACTTACAAGTGAAGTAGTAAAAGGGTTTTTATCGAATGTTTTTTGTTTTTTTTTTCAAGAAAAAAGAGTTCAACTATAAGAAAATGACAATAGCATTACTTTGTGCATTAGGGAATTATGGCGTGAAAATCTGGGCGAAAGGGCTAGGTAAGAGTGAGTTATAATACACTTGGAAACACGTAAGTGAATAGCATTCCAATAAGCTTACATATGAAGTTTCTCTTATCAAATAATACACACACACACACACATATTACATAGTTCTCATATGTTAAATGTGTATTTCAAGTATTAAATTAAATTTGTGGCAGTTAAGTCTCAAATCCTATGAAGACTCACAATGCATGACATATGAAAGCTGAATCCATGGTGGCCGAAGATTGGTGAATTGTTAGGCAAAACAGCATAAGAGACCCAGAAATTAGGATGAAGAGCCAGGGCTTGGGGGCTTCAAACTTGGAAGAAGTAGAGATCAGTGAAGGTGAAGGAGAAGGAGAACTTAGGATCTGAGATTGGGGTGTCTAACTTGATGGAATTTCTGTTCATGAAATTTTCTTCCACCTTTGATGCAGGAGGATTAGAATTTACAGTAGGATTGGATTGCTTTTGAACTTCATAAATGAATTGAGAGGGGAGTGATGAGCAAGAAAGTAGGAGTTTTCATGTCCTAAATGGTCATTTTTTGGTATGAATTGTCATTTTTCATTCTAACTTCACATCACACATCATTACAAGCCATTGCATCGTAAACTTGCTGTGCCCAGTCCCCGTTGTATAACCCATATGATTTCCCATATAGGTCAACGCTTCCCAGCTAGTATTTCACACTTTGCTTGCAGATTCACATCATCGCTTGCTTTGATTGGGATGTCATACAATACTACTCACAAATATGATGAAAACTCCACACCTTTCGATCCTCTTAAGTTCTTCAATGATCACAGATTGTCAAGACAGCCCAGCATTAGAAACACAAAAATATTACATGCCCATCTTCTCAAAACTGATGCAATGCGATCCAATCTGTTTTTTGCAAACTCTTTGCTTAGCTGGTATTGTAAATCTTCTTCCATGTTTGTTGCCCGCAAGCTGTTCGATTCAATTACTCTTCCAAATCTTCAGTCTTGGAATATCATGATATCTGGATACAATGGCAATTCAATGTTTGATAAATCATGGGAGATATTTTGTCGGCAGCATTCATTTGGTGAAGAGCTAAATGAGTTTACTTATGGGAGTGTTCTCTCAGCCTGTTCTGCCTTGCAAGCTCCAGCTTTAGGTAAGCAAGTTTATTCGCTTGCAATGAAAAAAGGGTTTGTTTGTGATGGTTATGTTCGTACTGGGATGATAGATCTGTTTTCCAAAAATTGCAGCTTTGAAGAGGCTCAAAGGGTCTTCTTTGATGTATCATGTGGTAACGTGGTTTGTTGGAATGCTATAATTTCTGGGGCAGTTAGAAATGGAGAGTACTGGGCCGCCTTGAATCTTTTTTGTCAAATGTGTCGTCAATCGCTAAAGCCAAATGGCTATACATTTCCGAGTGTTTTAACAGCATGCTGTTCACTTAAAGAGCTACAAATTGGGGAAATAATTCATGGGCACGCAATAAAATGTGTTGCTGCAGATATATTTGTGGATACTGCTATTGTTGATTTATATGCCAAATGTGGACATATGGATGAAGCTGGCAGGAAATTCTTGCAGATGCCAATCCATAATGTGGTCTCCTGGACTGCTATAATTTCTGGATTTGTGCAAGAGAATGATTCTATTTCTGCACTGAAGTTTTTCAAGTATATGAGAGAAACAGGGGAAGAGATAAATAACTATACTGTTACTAGTGTTCTTGCTGCATGTTCCAAGCCAGGGATGATTCAAGAGGCAAGCCAAATTCATTCCTTAATATTAAAATTACCTTTAATTTTGGAGGCAACTGTCCAAGCTACCTTGATCAATATGTATGCGAAGATAGGAGAAGTTGGACTTTCTGATTCAGCCTTCAGTGAGATAAAAAATGTGAAAGATGTGCGCATATGGGCAGCAATGATGTCTTCTTATGCTTACAATCAAAATTCTAGAAAGGCAGTTGAATCATTTCTTTTAATGTTACAAGAAGGTGTTAAACCAGATGAGTATTGTATGTCTACAGTGTTAAGTACTATAAACTGTTTACATATAGTGAGACAGATGCATAGTTACACTTTGAAGTCTGGACTAGTCATTCATGCTACGGTAGGCTGTTCGCTTTTCACCGTGTACTCTAAATGTGGTTGTTTAGAGGAATCTCATAGAGTTTTTGAGGAAGTTCCTAACAAAGACAATGTCTCATGGGCCTCAATGATTGCTGGTTTTGTAGAACATGGCTATGCAGGACATACTTTTCAGCTATTTAAAGAGATGCTTTGTCAAGAGATTTTACCTGATTACTTGACCTTAACTGCAATTCTAACTGCATGTTCTGCTCTTAGTTTTCTACAGGCAAGTAAAGAAATACATGGTTATGCTTTTCGCTTGGGAATGGGAACAGACACAGTCATTGGTGGTGCACTTGTGTACGCGTACTCAAAATGTCGAAGGCTGGACCAAGCAAGGAGGGTGTTCAATATGCTACCTCAAAAGGATGCTGTTGCCTGCTCTTCCTTAGTCTCAGGATATGCCCAAAATGGCTTGATTGAAGAGGCACTCCTGTTATTCCACGACATTATCTTGACCGATTTACCCATTGACACCTTCACAATTTCATCTGTCCTCAAGGCCGTTGCACTGTCAAATAGATCATCTGTTGGGACTCAGCTGCATGCCTACACTGAAAAATTGGGCTTACAATCAGATGCACATGTTGGTAGTTCACTTGTGACCATGTACTCAAAATGCGGAAGTTTGGAGGATTGCTGCAAAGCATTTGACCATATTGAGAAGCCTGATTTGATCGGTTGGACAGCAATTATAGCGAGCTATGCTCAACATGGCAAAGGTTCTGAAGGCTTAGCTACCTACGAACTCATGAGAAGAGAAGGCATTCAACCTGATGCAGTAACTTTTGTGGCAGTGTTATTGGCTTGTAGTCATAATGGTCTGGTTGAAGAAGCCTTCTCCTATCTCAATTCAATGGTCAAAGACTATGGCATTAAGCCTGGCCATCGTCATTATGCTTGTATTGTTGATCTTCTTGGGAGATCAGGTAGACTAAAAGAGGCAGAAAACTTCATTAACAGTATGCCTATAAAGCCTGATGCTTTAATTTGGGGAACACTCCTCGCGGCTTGTAAGGTCCATGGTAATTATGAGCTTGGGAAGTTGGCAGCTGAAAAAGTAATGGAAGTGGAGCAATGTGATGCTGGGACTTATGTTTCCTTCTCAAACATTTGTGCGGATTTAGGACAGTGGGATGAAGTCCTTAGGATTCGAGAGTTGATGAAAGGCTGTGGGTCTAATAAAGAGCCTGGTTGGAGCTTTGTGTGAGGAGCAACCTTGCAATGATGATTGATCAGTCTTATAAAAATAATAATAATAATAAAAAAGTATTGTAGACTTCATTCCCATTTCTTTGGGAATGAGGATTCCTATTCTTATACGATAATGTAATCTAATTCCTGGGAATGAAATCTATATTTGCCATCATGTTATCATAAAAATTCAAAATGTATTTACGCTCTCTTCTCGTCATCATGCATATACCAGAAACCAGATAGATGGGTTCTCTCATTAATGAATACAGCTTTATTGTTTGGCTATTTCTTCTATCTATTTATCTACCCTTTTATCGTCTTTGATTTTATGACGCTTTATCACTGCCGCTATTCACATCAACATCGATATATACATTTCTTTTACCGTATCAGAGAGGACAGAAACATGAAGACTTCCATTTTTACCACTCTGCAAGTTATTCCTTTGTCTTAAATGTAGCGCCCCCCCCCCCCCCCCCCCCCCCTCTTTTTTCTCCTATTAGTCTTAAATGTAGGCCCCCCGCGGCAAAAAAAAAAAAAAAAAAAGTTACTACCTCCGGTCCTAATTATAAGAGTTAGTTGACTTTCTTTGGAGAGATTAAGGAAGCTAAATAAGTTACTTAATCATTTTATATGTTAAATATTATTAGATTATATATTAGTTTATTAGTCAAATTAATAAGTTTGAATAAAAAATTTAAAATAAAAATACTTTAAAATAATTTAATTAACTTTCTTAATTTCTTCAATAAAGTCAACTAGCTCTTATAATTAGGACCGGATGGAGTATATTTATAATTTTTTTTCCTAACTATTTTGTGTAACTTATAATCTAATGTTGTACGAGAGTATTTTTTAAAAGCCCATGTCATGCATGTTATAATTAAGTAATTTATTTAGCCTTACTAATTTCTTTAAATTAGATAAGTACGTTTTACACCAAGAGAACAGAGGATTATTTTGGATTATTTCTTAGAACATAATTTGGAAATGAACTGACAAGACAACTCTATATACAAGAATATCATCACGTCATAGACTATAACAATCTGCTGTAATGCATCACATGTTTAGGAAATAAATGAAACATGTGTAAGAAGTGTATTTATTTTCTAATATATAACGCATTTTAGAAAGAGAGAGGAAGAGAGAGAGAGAGAATGAGTGACCATATGTTTTAATTAACGTAGAAACATATAATTAATTATCGGTACAAAAAGAAAAAGAGTATTAAAATTTTAGACATTTCCAAAGTATAATTTACATAAAAAGGACTTGGGCGTATTGGAAAAATTGCAACATATGAAAAGGACGGAGAGAGTAGCTTCTAAGGTGCCTTATTGTTAAGTGGTGAAATACCTAAGGTTGTTTGGTCTAGTAGTTGATCAGCTAGACTATAAAATGGGCAGACTGAGTTTGAATGTTACCATATTAAAAAAGACCTATGCGGAGAGGCATCTTAATCGCAAAGCTTTGATTCAGATTAGTTGATTGCTCAGATACCTAATAATATGATCTAGAAAAGGCGCCAGAAACTATATGACCAAAGAGTTATAAAATTTTTTTGGGTCACCCAGTGTCCAAAATTTTTGTAGATATAAGGTGAAGTTATCAGACACTCACCGTTTCAATGTTACATCCAAGTCAGGTTACTTCATTTAGTTAAAAGCTTGATCAAATCCTAATTTATTTTTAAATGGATTGACCTAATTGTACAAGGGAGAATTTCATAAGATAGTAAGATCAGACCAAAAAAGAAAAACAAAGAGAAGGAATATCAAAAAGATATCAGCATATTAAAGTGACAGACAAAGCTGTTCATTCTTGAACTCACCTCAAATATTAAAGTGAATCAGCATGTAGGCTGGTGCTTCTGTAATACTACCTCTGGTCAAACCTCGAATCACACTCAGGCCTATGAGATCATCCATTCTTACTCAAACCAGCATCGATGTTATCCTCAAACTATAAGATTGCCCATCAGATCTGATTTAGATCAGATGTTTGACACTCTTTGGTTCAAATAAAAGATGTGATATTTTCTCTTTCATATTTTCTTCTTCGCCATTTCTAGTTACATTGTGGGCTTCTTCTTTAGATCTGATTCACTCTAGGGTTTGACACTCCTAGATATCTTCTTCTTCTTCGTGGAAAACTCTTTCGATGGCTCACACCATGGATCGTGAAAACACTTCAGATTTGACTGTGTTCTTACATTTTACATCCGGTTCTACTATTTTATATGATGGTTCTATGATTTTGACGATAAATCTTTTTGTTCTTTTTTTTTTTTCCAGATAATAGAAGATGACAGTAAAGAATTTTCCCTAAAAACAACATTCTACGTTGGTTAGAATTTAGAGGAAAAGGCAAATTAAATACCACATGAATTATAAAATTCCCAAGATATTTCTTGAACATGCCAAAAGACTAATAGGTGAGATGGTATAAATTTAGGATTTTAGAGTGTTGGTGATTTTACGAAATTGCCATCGATTTTTTATTTCTTTTTTAAACGAGAGAAAAAGCACCTTTCCTGGAGCATCATTGGTGCCCGGCGGCAGGGGTGGATCTAGAAATTTATGGAAGGGAGGGCACTGTTAGCTAGGGGGTTCGGGGGCAGTGCCCTGGAATTTTTTTTCCCCACTTATCATCAAAAGCACAAAAATAATACAGAATTAAGAAGGTTTTCATTTGTCATCAGTTGCAAGTTTGATCATCATCAATAAGAAAAAGAGCAAGTGTTAGCCATAAAATGTCCATGGTAGAAAATTAGTAACCTACATGCTCCAAGCAATTTTTTATGCTGAGAATATCCACCTAAAATACAGAGAAAAGACAACAAAATATTAAGAAAGTATCTCAAAAAAGGAAGCAAATCTTTCCCAATTGAGGTCACAATACTAAAATATGTCCGCAAGTATTTTTACATTGAAAAAAGAGCAAGGAGCAAAGTGAGCTGGGCGTGTTGAGGAAGACATAGAAGAGAGAGAAAATTTTTTTAAAAAAAATTTTAAACAAAAAAAAATCAAGGGGGGGCACGTGCCCCCCTTATCATATATGTAGATCCGCCTATGCCCGGCGGGAGCTTCGGTGTTTGTAGCCGGAGCTCTAGCACTAGTGGCTTTTTTTTTTTTTTTTGGGTGGGGGCATTATTTTTTATTTTTTAAAATAAATTTGGAGCTAAAGTGGTAAAGGCGAGATTTGAACTCACCCCAAGTTGGTTAGGTTTGGGGGCCATTCGGTTACCAAGCCTCTTTAATATATTAATGCATAACATATAGAGAAAAAGACTATATATATATATATATATATATATCACTTTAACTTCAAAATATAACACTAGTGATTCCCTATTTAAATAATGAGTTGTCAACTAATGTATTCTTAGAGTTAATACCTATACTCCTATAAGCAATAAAACTATTTGAGATTTTGAAGTTCAAATGATATTTTCTTATCTTTTTCTCTTTATATATATATATATGTGTGTGTATAATACAAATAAGAAAATGTAACATTTTACTCACTAACTATACTTATATAGGGAATGTCCACATTTATAAAGGCATTCACCATTTTATAGTGGCATTTGTAAGGGTATGCTTATATTAAAATTTTTGACTAAATGAATAAATGTATTGATTAAAAGTGTAAAAGTATTGACTAAATGAGTAAAAATATCAATTATAAGTATACCTTTGTGAGTGAGTTATTTCTCTTTTTTAATTAAAAAATTGAGAGATAATTTCACAAACATTTTATAAAATGTTAAATTCATAACCTCTCACCACCTATTGATCCTTTTGCACATTTAAAAGACATTTTGAGGATTTTATAATTCATTTGGTATTTAATTATCTTTTTTCTTAGAATTTAACTCACCTAGAAAGCATTTTTTAGGTCGTTTATTTTCGTCCCTCGAATAATCAGCATGAAGAATCCTCTCTGACCAATGTTAAAATCCTTTTCTAAAGTACTGTCAGTCGTGAGACTACTGTTTGTGCCCGGGAAGTGACCCGTAGCCAATAACCCAGCGCAAATTGCCCCCAATACTTTTTTAATACTTATTTAAAAGTAAAAATTTTAAATAAATACTTTTTGAATTTGCAAAACCTCTAGAAGTCTATTGAATTTGTAAAAAGACTGAGAAGTACCATGAACCTATGAGGGATATGCAAATTCGAGTGAAATTACCCTTTTGCTCTTAATTTTAAATAAATAAAAAAATAAAAACCCTCTAACACTCCACCGCCGGCGGCCAACCACCACCGCAAACCAGCAGCCCACCACCTCCGCCCAGCTGACCACCACTGCAATTCTGTGACAACATTCTGGTGTTCAAGAATGTCAGGTCTGTTTTGGTGTTTCCCAATCTGCGACACCCTCTCCTCTAGTTCTCGCCGGCGGTGAAAGTGATGGTGGTTGAGGGAGGAGGAAGGTCACTGCTCTCATTCTGCGGCGCTGCACTATCGTAGTCCTTGCTTGCATCTGGTTTACAGGGGCCCTTTTGTCCGACATTTTCACTCTCTCGGCAATATTTTAACATTCCCGCCTCTTTCGGATGGAAAGCACTTTCCCATGGGTGATGGAAGATTCGCAGATGCCGGAATGGTACTCGAAGGAAGATGAGACAACCAAACACGTTTTTTTTGTGAGAAGTCTCTTATCTTCCCTTTCCAGCGCTCTCTTTCCACGTAACAAACGGGTTCTAAAAGTGTCAGTCACAAGCAACCTAAATATGGCACATGTGGAAGGGTCCCACTCGGATGACTTTTCCAAGCTTCTCACTTCTCACACCCTTTATTTTCAATTCCACTTTTTCAAAGTTTCTCACTTCTCACACCCTTTATTTTGGATCTGGCTTGCATTCGCTGCAAGCTGTGGTTCGTTTCGTCCTCTACAACAGAACTAGGTTGTTTTGATGCAAAAATTGTGCACCTTTGGCCTTTGTTTTTTAAATAAATATTTTAGGATACTGACTCATATTAAAAAGATACTTCAGAATACTAACCGGTATTGGAAAAATACTTAATAATTTTGAAAAAATATTTTATTATCTTAAAAAAATATCTTGCAGTATATTTTTAGTACCATTCGGTATTTGAACTAATTTTAAAATACTGACTAGTACTGAAAAAATAGTATCTTAAAAAATTATTTTACGATCTAATAAAAATATTTCAAGATGCTGACTAGTATTAAAATGATACCTTAGGATACTAACTGGTACTGAAAAATATTTGGGAAAATTCCAAATAAATTACATCTGAATTTGCAAAACCCTCAGAAGTCCATCGAATTTGTAAAAAGACTGAGAGATACAAAGGACTTATGAAGGATATGCAAATTTGGGTCAAATTACTATTTTGCCCTTGGTCTTAAATAAATAAAATAAAATAAAATCCCCTCCCACCCCCCACCCCCCACCGCCACCACCGCCGGCCAGCCCCCACCGCCGGCCAAGCCCCACCGCCGGTGACAACATTCCAGCACATTTTCTCTCTCTCTCTCTCTCTCTCTTTTTTTATACCTATTTTTGGTTCAAAATGTGCATAGAAATGAAGTTATAGAGGAAAATGTGCATATCAAAGTATAAAGCAAAAATCAAAGAAATTCTTGTTATTATAGAGTTTATGATTCAATTGAGAATTAATAATTGCTTCCTCTTTTGTAGGAAGATGGAGATAAGTTTTGAAGCTCTATAAGAACCAAGAAACAAGAAAAGAGATAAAGGAGGAGAAGCAGTTCAAAGTTAGAAGAACTTGTACAACTGGCCGCGGAAAGTCACAACTGGCCGTAGCCAGTAGTTTCCGCGGAAAGTCACAACTGGCCGCAGCCAGTCGTGAAAAAGTGCAGAAAGTACAGCTATGCGTTTTACATTTCAGAAATAGAAAAACCCTATTTAACCTAAAGGGAAGGGCCGAAAAACACACTCTTGACCTAAGGAAACAAGTGGGCACACAAGGGAAGAGCTTGGGAGAGAGATTTGGAGCATTCTGGAGGCTTGGGTACTATTCTCAAGAGAGATTTTGGGGATTTCACCTTGGTTCTTCCTCTTTTCTTCTATTTTCTTCCTAGTTTCTTCATGTATTCAGTTTCTTCGCTTAGACTCTTTGTATTTGAACATGAGTAGCTAAACCTTTCATTCTAGGGTTCTTTTGACCCTTTGTATGGATTAATACTTGGAGTTTCCTCTCTTTTGGTAGATAAATATACACATGTGTTGATTTCAACCTTGGTTTAATGCTTCTAAGTAATTGGCCTCCATTTAGATGATTTATTCACATACGTTTTGACTCGAGAGAGCTAATCTAGGTGTAGAACTTGATTGAAATCATGCTTGTCTTGAAGTTTACTTGATAAATGGATGGTTTGTTGGTAAAATAGAGATATATTTACTAACCTTGCATTGTCATATTAGGGTTGTTGCTTAATTATTGATTCTTACTAATTGTAGCAAGAGATTGTGCATTTTAGTGAGAAGAGAAACTTGATTTTGACTTGAGAGAGCATTTTAAGTGTTTTTGAACCCTAGACTAATACATGTATGTATTGAAATGCTACTAGAGAGGAAGTTAACCAAGTTTTATGAAATGCAAAAAGGGGAAAAATAACCCTAGGCTCAATTATTCTTGAAGTCAAAAGTCATTTGCCTTTATTAATTTTTCGTTTTAGAAAAAGTCTTTACAAATTTCTCATTCCACATCAAAACTTTGTTCTAGCTCAACTTGATTGAATTCACTAAGCCTCTTACTTGACCAATTTGTTAAACAAATCCTCATGGGAACGATACTTTACTAATCACTTTATTACTTGCGAAACTCGTACACTTGCGAGGTGAACAACTGGCCACCACCCACCACCACCGCCGGCCACCACCACCACCACCGCCGGCCGGCAGTGGTGGTGGCCGTCGATGGGCGGTGGTCGACGGTGGCGGTGGGACCGGTTGGTGGTGGTGGCGGCGGTGGCCGGCCGGTGGTGGTATGGTGGCTGCTGTCGGCGGGGGGAGGGGGTGGATGGTTTTTTTTATTTATTTATTTAAAGCGAAGGGCAAAAATGTAATTTGACCCGAATTTGCATATCCCTCATAGGTCTTTAGTACTTTTGAGTCTTTTTACAAATTCAACGGACTTCTTGGGGTTTTACAAATTCAGAAGGTATTTTTGTGGAATTTTCCCAAAATATTTTATGATATTTTAGGATATTAAAAAATATTTCAAATATTGTGACTGGCACTAAAAAATACTCTATGATATTTGTTTAAGATTCTAAAATATTTTTACAAGATCATGAAATATTATTCCAACTCCAGTTAGTATCTTTTTAGTACGAGTCAATGTTCTAAAATATTAATTAAAGAAGAAAAAAAAGCCAAAGTTGCACAATTTTTACATCAAAACGACCCAGTCACAGTATCTGAAATATTTTTTTAATATCCTAAAATATCATTAAAAAAAAAAAGGAAAACCCTCAAACATCCCACCACTAGCGGCTGGGCGGCGGTGGTGGGTGGCTGACTGGCGGTGGTGGTCGGCCGCTGGCGATGGGGTGTTTGAGGGTTTTTATTTTTTTTTATTTATTTAAAACTAAGGGTAAAAGAGTAATTTCACCCGAATTTGTATATCCCTCATAAGTCCTTGGTACTTTTCAGTCTTTTTACTAATTCAACAGACTTCTGGGGGTTTTGCGAATTCAAAAGGTATTTATTTGAAATTTTTCCTATAGATTTTTTGTCAGCTTTTAGGGTCTGTCTGGCTGTAGGGAAATGGCGCAAAAGGGGGGAGGTAAAATTTTTGAGTTAGATTTTAAAAAAATGGGAGAATTGAGATTATAAAACTTTAATAAAGATAAGATGTAAAATAAAAAGAGTAAGAAAAATTAACTAAAAACTCCCAACCCTACTTCTTAAATTTTTTTTAATAAAAAATCCAGGTTATACAAATTTTCCCTCCCTTCTTTCCCCTCTAAATACCTAGTACCAAACAGCCTCCGAGGAGCTGTTTGGTATGAGTTTTTAGATGGATTCTCAATTATATAGGTTTCAGCAGCTAGCCTTCTCGACCAAAGCAAACAGTTCTAAATCAAGCGCAAACATTAATCGAGTCGCTGTATATCATCAACTCTATTTTAGTTGTCGTAAAGCACAACCAGTTCTGAACCAAATATGTTTTTAGTTATCCCCAAGGCGGCTCTATCTTTTGTTTCCATTTTTCTCCCGTCATCGACTCCATCTCAACAGTTCTTCTACAGTTCTACTTTTGTTCGTCGTAGTCGACGATGGGGTAAATTGCAGCATTGAAGACTCAAACGAACGAGCACGATTAATTCTCTCCTGTCTTGCGTCTTGTCTTCTAATGCTTGCTTCAACTTCACAAACCCTAAATCGCGTCTTCTGTTCAGCGGTGTGTTTTCTTCTTCTTTTTTTAATAATACAGTTGGCATTTTAACAATGACATGTCTTTTTTTTTTTCTGATCAAAGGATATATCTATATTAATACCGCCAACTGGTACAATACATCAAGACAAATATAAACAAGGCTAAAACAACTACTACAGAATCAATTGAATACAATATTAGCCAAACACCATACATTAAAAATATAAGAGGAGAAGTAGAATTAACAACAACAACAAGAACGACAATAATAATAATTAAAGGGCCACAATTGCACCAATTTAATGGTTAAAATTGCGCCCTTTGGGTGCTAATTACACCCTAAAAAATAGTTGGGTTGCTAGTTGCACTTTTACTAAAAAATACGTTCGTTCCTTATTATAAGGTTTAATTAATTAATTTGCATGAATTAAGAAATTTAATTATATTAGTTATTTATAACGAATATTGTGTACCATAATGTGTACCATCAATATGGATATTTGAGGGAAAATTTATAATTTTGGGAGATAAAGTGAAATAGTATATTGAGGTCTAATATTTAAAACCAAATTCTATCACCAATTAGCTCTTATATTAAAGATTCTAGGTAGCATTTGAAATTGCATATTACAAAGTGCATTAGAGAGCAAAGAAAGGCACATCAGAGAAGGCCTCAATCAACCTCTAATAGTTTGGAAAACCCCAAAAACCGTGATTTTAAAAGTCATTTTCTGCAAGCCAAGACAAAACTTCTCTTACATACTAACCTCGTAAATTGTAAAATCTATTCTTCAAAAGCTAATTCAAATATATACTAAGACTGAGACTCGCTCACATCATGGGTGCCCAAAGTCTTTTGCACGCAAATTTGAGTGCTCATCAAAATGATGAGCACTCCAACCCATTGGATGGTATATATTTAATTATTTTTATCTCTATTTTTCTAAAATATAATTTTAATGGTTACAAAATCTAAAATAAATATAATCTATTAAATATTCCTGTTACTTTTTCAAAAAATAATTTCTTATTTGAAAATCATCCATTCAAAAAGTTAGATCTGGACAGTTTAGATCTAATCAGTTGGTGGAGCTCATGAGCTAACCCAAACCAATCTGTAGCGTCAATGGTTTCAAGATTTGAATGAGTCCAACAGTTCTTCCTCTTAAGCCATATAAGCCTGTCCAAAGTATTCCTCTGGTAGTCAAAACTTATAAACAAGGTCCTCGGGATCTAAATCGAACTTTAAAACCTCAACATAATCGGCCCATGTTAAGATTCCCCCATCGTTTGTTTGTTCAAGCACTTGGTGACACTGAAACCCCCTTTATCAGGCTTAGGACTTCTAATGCACCTCTCTCTAATATTATCTAATTCCTGTTGTAATAGCCAATTATCAAATGTTTTTCTTTTTTGTTTTGTTTTATCGTAAGATTCTACGTAAACTTAGCATCGCATACCACATTTGCTGGCAATTTATCCTAAAGTTGTTGTGTATCATATAAAAGAGATACAAGCACCGATATTTTCTTAAAGAAAATAATGGTCAGCAATACACACACACATATATAGAGGGAGTGATCTATAAATTCATCATTATTTGTATCATTCTTATTTAGTGTTATATATAGACCGGATTAAGGTGTATCCAACATAATGAAGTATTTTTTTCATGTACCTCTAGTGCTCTACAATATAATATTTAGTGATGCATTCAGCATCCTAAAGTATTTTTCCTAATGTATCCATTACTCTAAATTATTTTTTTAGGTGTGTTGAGAACTTTAAATTATTTTTTGGTACATCCAACACCCTGAAATATCTTTTTAGGTGTATCCAACACCTTAAATTGTCAAGTGCAAAATTATATAAAAAAAAGTACAATGATGGATGCATCTGAAAAAATACTTTTAAATTGCTGGATGCACCATAAAATACTTTAAGGCACTGAAATGAAGGTGCTAAATGTATCTTAACCCTTATATATATATATAGACACACACATAAATTTTTCTCCTATTTTTCTTAAGGAGAAAAAAGTTGCAGATATATCAAAGATTATTCCTTACCTTGTTCACAATCTTGAGATATTCCTCTTCCATTTACCTTTAATAAATAATTTTCTCTCTTTTTCTCGAAGAGTACTGTCTTACACAGTACAAAGTTAAAGAATTAGAGAAATGTTGTCCTCCACAAAAGCAAAAGATATATGGAACTTCAAAAAAGAAACCCTAGTTAATAAGATAATATAATGTGTAACTGAGATGCGAAAGTATATCTATCTGTCTCTCCATCTATAGTTTACATCGTTTTCTTGGAAACCTGCAGATTTGCCGGAGTGAGAAAACAAATCACAAAGATGACATCGAAGCAATTGGAAAAACCACTAACCCTAACTGATAGCCAGATCTTGGATCTGCTTTACAAGTTCCATAACTTCGACGTACTTCACAAAACTAGTGGTGAAGAATCCTTCAATGTGAAAGCTCTTTTCAGCGTTGTATCAACCATTATGAACCGCTCACTTGGGGATGATCATCCAAGTATCAAGGTAATTAAGTAATGTTTAACCTTTTCATGATCTGTGTTGTATATATATACATCACTAGTACTGTATATATATGTGTGTGTGATAATGAGTGGTTTATTATCACTACTACCCCGATCACGATTGATTGGTTTATTATTGTTGATATAAAGATTGAAGAAGATGAAAAGGCTATTCCAAGCAGTTTCGAGCCACCAACACATATACTCAGGCATATTTCTTGTCAGGTTAGTAATTTATTACAAGCATGGTTTTATGTGATACTCAGACGAAAGCTTTGATTTGTTGAAAGACTGCTTGAGATTCGCATGCATTTTGTTATCTTCGAATTGAACTCTCAGCCTATTATCGAGTCAATAAGACTACTCTTCTAATATAGGTCTCAGTTCGTAAAAATTAGCATTTTTTCCTTTTCAAATATATCTTTCATTAAATGCCTTCTTATAAAAAAGTGCATCCTATATAATAATTTAATTTTTATAGAGATTTTTCAGGGTAAAAAAACCTTCTTAATCACATCTAGAACTTTTGAATCGAGACTTATAGTCTAGAAACAGATGAAGTACATTAATGCTGATTGGTGATTTATGAATAAAATAATTGAGGATTTTTTCTCAAGGACACGGATTAAATCTTTTACTTTTCTAGTCATAGGGACATTTTGTCTCGGGAGATTCTCTAGGAAAGCATAAAGAGAAAAAGAAGAATTTTGGTGGGGCCCATAAAAAACATTTCTATTTCTTTTTCTCTTCACTAGAACTACCTAGAGGCAATCAAAAATAAATTGCACTTTGATGGGAAATGTTTGTTTGCATGATACCCTATTTTCATCTCCCTTAACTCTTTTGTCAGTTATTTATAGTGATCTAGTTAAGTGTATGAAAAGAAATTGGATAATGTTTATGTTGTCAAACTCGGGTGATTGCTTTACGATACTACTGTTTGTAATTAACTTATAAAATTGCATTAATTTGATCTTAAACTTGTGTCAACTACAAATTTAGTTGAACTTGGAAGTTCACACAGTATATCATTTTGTGTTTGTAATTAATGAAATTGTGTTAATTCGCACTTAAATTTGTATTAACTTTTTGATTTTGATCATATTTAGTGACTTTATATATAAACTTCATTAAAAAAAATGTTGGGTAGGATAAATTAAGAATTTTTATGGATTTCATTTCAATTAGATGGATTTGAAATATAATTAAACCTAATTATTATGATTTCTTATTTTTAAATTGAGCCACAATATTTCTAATTTATACATGAGCAAAGTTTAACGAATTTCAATTGTAGGAGACGAGTGAAGTTAGGATTTGAAAATAAGAGGAGCTCAGAATATTAAGTACAAAGTTCACTTAGTTGTGTAAAGTCTCTTTTTAATCGTATAATCTTATGTCTCTAAGTTTTATTAATAAAAATTGCCGCATTGAATTTTTTTTCTTTAATGAAAACTAATGTTAAAATTTTTAATGTTGGCAAAACATTTACGAATACTAGCATATTAATTAATTTTAATTTTTTAAAATAGCAATGACCGGAAGAAAAAAAAACCATATGAGATTAACTGTGATAGGTTAGAGGACTGAGCATGTATATTTTATAAAATTAAGAAACCTAACTAAAACCTGTATAAAGTTAGAAACCCACAACTGCACATTTGGCATTGCATGCCTCCCTCCAGTCCCTACTATAGGAGTTAGTAGAGAAATTGGGTATAATTCTAAATATAAGATCTCAATCCATTTTATTTTTCATATTTATCTTTTTTCTCCAAACTAATTTTTCCTAACTTATTTATAATGTAATGTTACATATGGGTATTTTAGGGAGATCAAATCAACCCATATTTTTCCTGATTTCGAAATTTTCTAACCATGTTTACATTCTTGTGGGGGAAAAAGATTATAAACACAGACGATGACGAGAACCACTCATATGCACACGAAACAACAATATCAATCCTTGAAAAGTTAAAACCTTTTTCATGGCAATCCAAAGCAGTGATGGTCCTCGCAGCATTCTCTCTGGAATATGGTACTTTCTTCCATCTCTCGCAGGTTTCTGAAGAAGACAGCCTTGGGAGATCATTAGCAGTGTTGTACCATGTTCATGTCTTCCACAAAATCCTTAGAGCCACTGCTGACTACAACCACATAGTTAAGAATGCTTTTGAAACTGTCAAGAGAATCATTGAGATGCAGATTTTGTTGAGTGAAGGTTATGATGAAGAGTCTGTGCCTTCTTTGACAGAAGCCATGCATGAATTACCTGTGTTTGTTTATTGGGTTATCCTCACCATTGTCGCTTCTTTTCTTCATTTCAAGTTCCTCTTGGGCTATCGGTAAGTTCTCCTATATACTCATGCTCCCTCGGATTCTTATTATAAGCACCTCCAATATGTTTCATAACATAATATGTATTGTTTAAGGCATTTATTGAGGGTAATTTTGATATTTTACAAGGAATAATACATTTTAACTAGCTTCATTATGTAAAGTTTGCTACTATATTTTTTTACTAGGGATCGGAAGGAATATATTTTATCCTCTTAATTAAACTTTATTTTATTGCAATATATCGAGTTAAGATGTTTGACATATTAAAATAAACATGTTTCTTTTAACAACATGAAAATGAATTGAAGAAGGAGTTGTAGAGTTTGTTACTCGCGAATAATGCATCTTTTTATAGATGAATGAATCTTAGGGGAATTACAAAAAGGTTCTTAATAAAGAAATTAATTATTTTCTCAAGTCATCTTCACATTAAATTTCAATATATATATATATATATATATAAATTAGGGAAAATCCCATATAAAGTTGTTTGAAATAGAAAAATTCTAAATGAGGTTGGTAAATTCAAGAAATCCTTAATTAAGTTATCGACCCAATTTAGAATTTCAAAATTTAGATTAAATGACGTTATTGGCCTCTCATAATTTCCTTTCTCATTTTAAAAGGATTTCAATACTTTTTAACTTATTTTTACAATAAGTGTTAATATATATAAAAATTAATATATAATAAAATAAAATATGATTAACTTAGATAAAATAATTTTTTGTGTATGGAAGAATGATCAGGAATAATTCAAAAAAAAAAGTATCAGCTCCAATATTAATTAAATGTTTTCTAGTTGAACATTAGAATAAAAAAATTATTTTTTTACTTGATTTTTTGTGCATTGAGAAAAAATGTTAATATAAAAATAAATTGTTTGATATAGCAAACTACATATCAAAGATTTTCATTAATAATTTTTTAAAAGAAAAGATATTTATTAACGTAAAAAAACAAGGGAAAATCTCATATAAAGTTACTTAAAATGGAGAAATTCTAAATTAAGTTGTTAAACTCAACAATTCCCTAGTTAAGCTATAGATTCAATTTAGGATTTTCAAATAGAGGTAAATTAACTTTAATTCACCCTCCTAATCTTCTCTATCATCTTTCCTCTTTAAGGAATTTAATTGCTCTTTAACTTTGTCTTTTAATAAGTGTGCATATATGTTAACATTAATACATAATAAAATAAAATATGATTCATTTAAATCAAAGGAGTTTTTGTATTCAAGAAGAATGAGTTATTGGTTTGAGTGAAAAAAAATGCATAACACTGTTATCAATTAAATGTTTTTATTAAATATTTTGAATAAAATTTTATTTCTGAAAGAACTCATCAAATTAGTTTTTTGTCAATAAAAAAAATTAATCATGCAATTTTACTTATGTAATATATATGTTGTTTTCTTTTATGTTAATAAATATCTTTTATTTGAAAAAATCATTAATGAAAATCTTTGATATGTAGTTTGCTATATCAAACAACTTTTTTTTATATTAACTTTTTTCCTCAATGAACAAAAAATCAAGTAAAAAATAAATTTTTTTATTCTAATGTTCAATTAGAAAACATTTAATTAATATTGGGGTTGATACCTTTTTTTTTTTTTTTTTGAATTATTCCTGATCATTCTTACACACAAAAAAAATTATTTGATCTAAGTTAATCATATTTTATTTTATTATATATTAATGTTTATATATATTTACACTTATTGTAAAAATAAGTTAAAAAGTATTGAAACCTTTTTAAGATGAGAGAGTAGACTATGAAAGGACAGTAACGTCATTTAATCTAAATTTTGAAATTCTTAATTAAGTCAATAACTCAATTAAGGATTTATTGAATTTACCAATCCAATTTAGAATTTTCCTATTTTAAGCAGCTTTATATGGGATTTTGCCTATAAATTATATTTAGATGTGTAGGATTAGCGGGTAAAATTTTTTTATTGGGGACCTGTATGTAATTCTTCCTTAAATCTTCTGCATATATGTTGTCTCACTTGAGTCCGATCTGATCATAGAGTGAAAAATTGGAAAAATATAGAAGTGACTTGAATTTAGTCGATGAATTTATAACTTAATTTAAAAATTAACACACACACACAACACATTAGGAATTGTAGCTAGTTTATGAGGAGACAAATATAATCTCTGTTTTTTTTTTCCTTCTCACATATATTCTAGGTGAACCCGGGGGGAAACTAAGTCTATGATGGGAAAAATAAATATTTCAATAAGTCTCTATTTACAGACAAAATCACCACTCTACTTATTGCTTTTTAATTACACGAATTGCACAAAGTTTCCAAACGCCCCAACCTTCAAGTTGGTTGATTTATTTATTTATTTGTTATCATATTTATAATTGCAATTCCTTTTTTTAAATTCAGGGAGGCCAAATATAACTTATCCTATATTAGCAGCAAGATTTTTGCCGTTCAAAGCAAAATAAAGGCGCTTCTAGGGAGAATAAGGAAGGAGATAGGTTATATTCTTATCACAACTAAATTTTATGTTTTCTTAATCTTGCATTGTGGCTAGAATTTTGAATTCATTGAAATCTTTTATTTATCACTCAATTTTATTGAATAATTCTCAATTATTTATTTTTGCATTTATGTTCGTCACCATTACATAGGGTGTTTGGAAATCGAACACTTCCAAAAATCATTCTTGCATATGAGCTACAATTTTTCTCATATATTTACTTCATCGAACTGAAAATTAGTTTAAATAATTAATTTAAACCAAACACCCCCTTAGTCAAATAGATTTTGTGATATGGCAACAAATCACTCATAAGAAAATATTGGTCAAGATCTTCTTGACAAACCATGGCCAGTTAGGACTATTTAAAGCTTGATTTACATTTTTGAAAATGATGAAAATAATAAATATGAGTATATATTAGTTTGATTTGAAATTATATGATTTTATTATGGGTAAAAGATTTCTCTTGTCACTGGAGATAGAGTTATCTCCAGTAACCCTAAAACTACGTCGTTTTGAATTAATAAAGGGTGTATTTGTAATTTCAGGTGAATTAATGAAGGGTGTATTTGTAATTTCAGGTGAATTAATGAAGAGTGTAAATACAGAAACACCCTTCATTAATTCACCTGAAATTACAAACACACCCTTCATTAATTCAAAACGACGTAGTTTTAGGATCACTGGAGATAATTCTATCTCCAGTGACAGGAGAAATATTTTTCCCTTTATTATTTATACATTTATTTTCACTTTCGTCTCTCTCTCTTTTCTTTTTGGAAAATATTGCAGATGACGTTTATGGGAGCTCGGAAAGTTCAAAAGGATTGTCAGATATTTCAATTGAAGATTTAGATTTATCAGAATCTTAACTATGAGACAACGGTTTGAAAAGAAAGGATTTGACAGAAAATGAAGAGCAGAAGGAAAAAGAATGGGAATAGAAAAGGGGAATACAAATGTTTTTGAAATACCTTTGGTATGGTGGAAAAACAGAATGGAATTTTGTATAATTTTTTTTTGTTATAGTCAAGGTATTGAAAACTTGACTTGACATTAAACCAACCAAGGGTGTTCAAAAAAAAAAACACCAACCAAGGCACTGGGTCAGACCAAGTTCAACACGGGGTCAAACCAGGGTCAATTTTTTTTTTTTTAAAGCTAAAAATATAAGATTTTTTTTTTATATTTCTTTTTTCAGCCAAGAGTCCAATATATAACATCCTAAACCTAATACCCACAAAATTATCATTAAGTACAAAAGGATTTTTCTCTAACCAATGCAAAAAACAAAAGTATTCCACAATCCTTTCAATGCTCATTGCAAATCAAAAATCAAAACAAAGACTAGTAACATAGTCATTCAAATCCATAGGCACTAAAATTATTAATCAATGCCCTCTAAATGGTGTTGGACTGCATTAAAATCTATAGGATTAGGGGGCGAAGCTCCACAAGGAAAACCAAAAACACTCGCAACATGATCATTATTCAAAATGGAGGCTCAGGAAATATCCATGTCTTCATGACCTATATGACAAGAATTAATATAAGTGGCACTATTACATAATACACTTTTAATGTCCATTTTTAGAACCCTTAGATGTCCATTTTGAGGGGGGATATGTATGTAAGTGTCATTGAAAGTTTTAAAATATACGTTTATTTTAAAATAATCATTGTAAGTGACTTACAACGATTATTTAAAACTTAGTCATTGTAAGTCTGCTACATAAAACGTTGTTTTCAGTAAAACCGTCGTTCTAAGTTACTTACAACGATAGTTTTACTGAAAACCGATGTTGTATCATACCTCTTAGACCTCGCTCTAAGCCTCAGATAGCCTATTCATATCTCCTTTCCTATACTCAGATAGCCTATTGATTTCATGAAATGGTGAAAATTAATGCATTTAAAAATTTCCTTTAAAAAAATTTTGGGGGCAGCCTCGAATCCCCTCACTAGTTGTGCAGACACAAACAAAAAATCCTGACTCCCCCACTACTTGAGATTGTTTAATAATATTTCCAGCTTTGTAATCCTTAATTTTCCCATTTTTCTGATTGTTGATATGCATGTAAATATGTTCAAACATCATTTGCACTACTACAGAATCATCAATATATGATGGTTATTATCGACCACAAATCATGATTTCAAACCATTAAATAGCAGGTGTTATATATACTAACTGCATATGCATTATGGTTGTGAACACTTATTTATTTAGGAAAATAGGATCATTATTTCTTGTCATCAGAACACATGCCATTTTGTTGTAGTTGTTATCTTTACTATTTTAAATTTAAACATTAAATCTGTCTAAAATTCTTTGCTTGACATTAGATTTTAGGGAAAATTATAATTGTTCTGTCTGAGAACACAGATAGATTGGACTTGACTAGGTTGTTAAGCCTAGAGCCTACGTACCCTTTGAGGGGATCAAAGTCCACGTAGTTCGCAGTAAACTTGGAGGCGTGAGGCCAGGGGGTGGTGGGTGTGCTCTGTGTGGTAGAATGTAAATAGAGCATAGATTAGAACGTGTGCACCTGATTAGGGTTCCCTTGTATTTATAGAGGAGTCTGGTGCGAGTATCCCCGGGTTAATGAGCGATATCCGGGGCTGAGATATCAGGGGCTGATATCTCGGGATCATGATTGGGGGAGATCCCCGATTAACGGGATCCTAGATTAGTGGGATTCTATATCTTTGCCCATTATGGTGCTGATTCTGCCTCAGGCATGGTTGGGCCGTGGTCTGGATATGGGCCTTTTGGGCTGGTCCGTAACAGTTGCCCCCCAGCTCGGTTGTTCAGGCTTCTAGACAGCCGGTGTATATTGCCTTCGGCCATCGTTCGGGCCGAGGCCCTCTCCTTTGGCCAAACCGGCTTGCGGGTATCGCGGTCCTTAAGTCGGCTCCAGGTCCGAGGACGACTCGTGGTGCCTTTGCCTGGGTGACCTGCCGAGGATGCCAGGCCCACCTTGCTGGGGCGGTAATTCAACCCGTCTCGATCTCAAAATGCCCCCAACTACTTCGGCCCTGCCCTTCATGCCTTTTGGCATTCTTTACGCGCTTCGGGATTCCCCCCACACGCCATCATTGCGGGTTCACAGATGTCAGGCCCTGAGTGGCGATGGTCTGCAACTGTCGCACCCTTCCGTGCCCCGATGTTCGTGCGCATTTAATGCGCTGACATCGTGTTATACCAATCCCGTTGCCCCTAGGTGTAGATGGGTTGTTTTGCCCCTGGCCCTTCGCGGCTTGGTTTAAATAGCTTTCTCCCTCCTTCTCTTTCACTTTTCTATTCGTTTATTCTCCAGTTCTTTCTTCTGGTTTCTGTAGAGTTCGCAGAGAGAATTCTTCCTTGTCTGAAACTTTTGTCGTTTTCCAGCATCCCAGTTTCTTCCATTTTCCAAGTACAGGTATTCCGTCCTCTTCTTGACACTTTTGTTCGGTATTGTTCTTCATTTTACCGTTTATTTTCTGGGATTATCGTCTGTGTTGTCGTTCCTTCAGGGTTTCTTCGAATTTTCTAGGTTTCTTGTGTCATCTCACCCAAAATTCATCCCCCTACTCTCCTTTAAGCACAAGCCTTTCATGCCTTAGGCTTCTAGCTATGATGAGAGACAGAAATTTTCCTAGGCCAAGGGCGTCGTTAACGCCGGAAGAGGAAATGTTCCTCCGTACGCGTCTCCCACGGGCCACTTATTGGGTTTTTGGGGGCGAACCACCTGCTGCGAGGGTTTTGGCTCCTTTGCGACGAGGTAGCGCCATCTGCCCGGGGCGAGCTAGGGCTTGCCCGGCTTCTGCTAGGGTTGCGGCTCCACGGTCTATCCACCCTCTGGCGTACGCTCTGCCCCCCGGGTCTCTCGGCGGGGCCGGGGTAGGCTCCTCGTCCGAATCCGGGTTCCCTGTGGTGATGGCCCAACCCCTCAATTTTTATGAGGGTCCTTCTCGTGTTCACGAAAGTCCTTTTCCGGAAGGGTATCTTGGCCCGTGTTGGGACTGCCTTGTGGAGAGTTTTGCGTTGATAGCACAAGGTGGAGACGCTAGGGCTTCTTCCATACTCGGCTCTTGCCGGCATCGGTCTGCCACGGATGTCCCTTCTCGAGCCCCCGTTCGTCCAAGTCCGTAGTCTATTTCGCCTGCCACCGTTGTAGTGCCAGGTATTTCTGCTCTTTTACTAATTCTGGCTTTGTTTATTTGCCTTTAGGTGTAATGGATCCCAAATCCCGATCTTCCAAGCAACGCTCAGATCCCGAGGGTTCGGACTCTTCTAGTCCGCCGGAGGCCCTGTGCCGGCGATACAACTGGGTGTCGCACGAGGTGCTTAGGACCCGGTCTCTCATGTCTGATGCGGACCTCGCTCGGCTGAAGATCCCGAATATGTCGGACTGCGTCCTTAGGTGCCCGTCGGCCGATGAACCCATTTGTGCGACGTGGGAAGCGGGTTGGCCCAACTTCTTCTTTTTCTACTGGGATTGCCTGACTCGGGTCCAGGTTTCCCTGCCCTTCACCACTTTCCAGATGGAGGCCCTGCTCCATCTAAGACTTGCCCCCTCCTAACTTCATCCGAACGGGTGGGCTTACTTGGTCGCTTTTGAGCGGCTATGTAATTCCTTCCCGGTCTCGATTGCGTGTACCACCAACCTCTTTTTCTACTACTTCGGCCCTTTTACCCCTAGTTCACCCAAGGAGAGCGAGAAGCTGAAAGGGTTGGTGTCGTTGCATATCAACCCGGAGCGGAGGCTCATGACGCCTTTTTCGGATTCTTTCAAGATGTTCAAGGGGGCCTTTTTCAAGGTTGAGGCCGAGTTTGGAAAACAACCTTGGTTTCTGGAGGGTCCCGAGGGTGCCGATGTGGGCTGGCGCTTTCCCTTGTACTGGATGGAGAGCCATCATGATGTCAAGGCTACCTCCTTCCACGTTCTGCGTAAGGACCTGTGGCCGGAGTCGGCTTCCGCCGTTCCTCGACTGGAGGCCTTCGTGGCGGAGTACGGGGTGAAGCCCGCTAGTTACTTTATAACTGGGGACGGTTCCAAGCCGCTGCCTCCTACCAGTAGGGTTTTTTTAGTAGTGTGTTGTCTTTGTTTTTGTCTTGGTTTTTTGGATCCATGATTCTGACCTGGTATTTCTTTGCTTTTTCAGCTCGAGATATGAGTCACTTCTGCTCTATCTTCGTGTGGCGAATCTAGCTGCTGCCTCGCCTAGTCGCCCAAAGAAGCGGGGTGCCTCTGACGGTGCCGGTGTAGCCAAGGCTCCAAAGAAGGCAAAGGGCTCAGCCGACTAGGGTCCTTCTACTGCTGATGTTGCCAAGTCTGCCCGAACGGTGGAAACCTCAGCTTTGGAGAGGCGGGAGGCTGTTGCCGAGTCCCCGGCTCCTAAGGGGAAAGAAGTCGTGATCAGCGATGAGGAGGTCGAGGCCGCACTCCTCCCTGAGATGCCCTCTGGCTCACCGCCGAGTCCGCCCTCGTCCCCGCCACCTCCCCCTCCTCCTCCTCCGCCAAAGGGTCCATCTTCGGTTTTCCCCCACGGCTTTTTGTGGGAAGAGGGGGTGACTCCGGAGGTGGACGTTACCTTCCTTCCTCCCCGCCATTTTATGGATAGCCGGCCGTTGTCTACCCCGGCCTTGGATCAGCTACACTTGGCTCAGAAGGAATTATGCCGGTCGGTGGGGTACGTCCAGGCCTTGATATTGGTGCGGGAGCAGTACGCCCTGGTCGGTGCCGAGTGCCACAGGCTGAGGGCGGTTGAGGTGGAGCTAAAGAGGGGCTTGGCCGCGGCAGAGGCTATGGCCGCGTCTGTCGGGGGGCTTAGAGAGGAGTTGGCCGTGGCTGAGGCGAAGGCTAGGTCTGCTGAGGAGGAGCTCGTCATGGCCTGGGCCGAACGGGATGCAGCCAGGGCCGAGCGAGACACTGCCAAGGCCGCGGCGGTGAAGGCTGACCAGGAGCTTCAGCTTGCCCGGGGCTCCGCTGAAAAGCTGGCCGAGGAGTGCAGCCGGGCGCAGAAGGGGTTGTCGGAAGGCTTGGTGGCAATGAAGACTCTTTCAGCAACAGCGGGCCTCCCTGTCGGACGAGAAGGAGGGGCTTCAGAAAGCCTTTTCCGAGGAGAAGGCGGCTCGCCAGGTGCTGAAGAGGATGCTGCCGAGGGAGCCGGTCCGTCCAGCTAGTCTTAGATCTTAGTTTCGTTCTCTTTTCGTTTTTTGGGGCGTGTGTGCCCTTGTAATTTCTCAGAACAATTTTGGCCTTTGGGCCATTCTGTACAAACTTTTTTAGACAATGAATGATCTACGTTTTCATCATCCTTTTGTCTTAATTTTTCGTAATTCCAAATTCGGTTTAGATGACTTAGACAGTGAATGATTTACAATTCTATCATCCTTTTGCCTTGTCTTAGTTGTTCGTCGGCAGCATGCGTACAAGCCGTTTTTACTCTACCACACTCAGCGTGTGGGAGGTTGGGGCAGGGTTGTCTTGTTTCAACCTCGTCAGGTGTAACTAACCTCACTACCTCGGTCCGACTTGCTAATAGCCGGACTCCAACTTTCACTTAGTCGGATTATATTTTACCGACGTAAGGGCTAGACTACCATATGTCCAACTGAGGCTTCATCTGCCTCTAGTCAGACATTTTGACCTGATCAGGGTTGGCATGGTAGTCTGCTTGCTTAGTCGGGCGAGCGTTGATGCGTCAATTTCACGAAGGGCCATGTATGGCGCCTTCGCCGAGCTCTAACCAATGCCTGTCGGAGTACAACGGTCGGTTTTCGTACATCTAGATGTTTTTAGTTTTCGGTCGGGTACACGACCTCGGAGCCATTTACCCGGTGCCAGGTTAATAGACCTCGGCTTTCAGTTTCTTTGCCGGGCTTCTTTGCCTTGGCCTTATCGTTTTTTAACTAAGCTTCATAGCCTCGGCTTCGTGCTTAAGTGGGTTTTGTGCACATTCGTGAATCTCCTCAATGGGGTCCTTTATTGATAAGAAATAGCCCTAAGGGGCTTTACAAAGTTATGATTAGAAACGACATAATTTGAATTTTGAATTAATGAACTAAACAAAGTAAAAACAAACGATACTGGGGCGGGATCTAGCTATAGTAGATCTTCAGCTTATCGGCGTTCCATGTTCTTTTGACCGGCTTCTGTGCCAGGGTCTCGAGGATGTATGCCCCTCCATCGAGCTTCTCTTTGATCCAGTAGGGGCCTTCCCAGTTTGCCGCCAGCTTCCCGTCCTTGGCATTCTTGTTGCCTATGTCGGCTCGTCGGAGTACGAGGTTCCCGCGGTTAAAAGACCGTGGCCGGACCTTTCTATTGTACTTAGCCACGAGTAGCTGTTTGGCGGCTAATTCCCGGCAGTGCGCCGTGACTCGGATTTCGTCTATGAGGTCCAAGTCGGTCTTTAAGACGTCGTCGTTCGACTCCTGCCCTTCTTGTCTGGCTCTAACCTTTCTCCAAGATGGCTGCCCGATTTTGACCGGGATCATTGCTTCACATCCGTAGGTTAGCCTGTACGGGGTTTCCTGGGTCGAAGACTGCACGCTCGTCCAGTATCCCCAAAGAACGCTGTGGAGCTGCTCGGTCCAGCTAGAGTCGGCTTGTAACATCTGCCTCTTGAGTCCGTCCAGGATGATTTTGATGGCGGCTTTAGCCTGGCCATTCGACTGCGGGTGCTCTACGGACGAGAAGTGCTGTTTAATGTCCAAGTTGGACATTAATGCTTGGAATCGGTGCTCCATGAACTGGGTCCCATTGTCCGTGACCACCTCGGCCGGTATGCCGAAGCGGGAGACGATGTTGTGCCGGGCCTCAAACGCTATGTCGAACTCTGAAAACTCAATGGCCCAGTTGGTCATCCTTCCGGCTAAGTCTGGCTTGTGGAGGATCTTGCCGGATCGGCTGGCCGGTGCGCACCACTATCCGATGTCCTTGAAAGTAAGGCTGGAGCCTTCTTGCCGCGGTAAGCAGGGCGAAGGCCACTTTCTCAAGTTTCTGGTACCGGAGTTCAGAACTCTGAAAAGCCTTGCTAATGAAGTATATCGGCATCTGCCCGGCCTCGGCTTCTCTTACCAGGGCAGCGTTGACGGCTTCGTTGCCGATCGAGAGGTATAGGAACAAGGTCTCCCCCAGGTCTGGTTTAGTTAGCACCGGCGGGGTTGCCAAACATTGCTTGATCTCTGCGAAGGCGGCGTCACAATCTGGATTCCAGCCGCCTCGGGTTTCTTTCTTCAATAGTTTGAAGAGAGGTAGGGCTTTGTCGGCCGACTTTGGTAAAAACCTTGTCAGGGCAGCCAGCCGGCCGGTTAGCTGCTGTACCTCCTTCTTAGTCCTCGGGGGCTGCATTTCAAGGACTGCCTTGCATTTGTCCAGGTTGGCTTCGATTCCTCGGTTGGTCAACATGAAGCCCAAGAACTTTCTAGCCGGAACTCCGAAGGCACATTTGGCCGGGTTCAACCGGATTCGATGTCTTCTTAGCTTCTGAAACGTCTGTTCGAGGTCCCGGATGTGGTCTTCTGGTGGTTTCAACTTGACGATCATGTCGTCTATGTAAACCTCTATGTTGCGCCCGATCTGGTCTTCGAACACCCTGTTCATCATCCTTTGGTAGGTGGCCCCGGCATTTTTCAACCCGAATGGCATGATGTTGTAGTAGTAGTTTGCTTTGTTTGTCATGAAAGCGGTTTTCTCCTGGTCTGCCGGATGCATGGTGATCTGATTGTTCCGGAGTAGGCGTCCATGAAGGAGAGGAGCTGGTACCCGGACGAGTTGTCCACGAGTTGATTGATATTGGGCATCGGGTAGGAGTCCTTTGGGCACGCCTTGTTGAGGATTTTGTAGTCGACGCATACTCTCCATTTGCCGCTGGGTTTGAGTACCATGACTATGTTTGAGAGCCAGGTAGTTTATTGCACTTTTCGAATGAAGCCGGCCGCTAGGAGCTCCTCGACATGGCTCTCAAGGGCCTTCTGTTTGTTGTCGGCGATATTCCTCTTCTTCTGTGCCACTGGTCTTGATCCCGGCCACATGCCGAGTTTGTGGTAACAGAAGTGGGGGTCAATGCCGGGTATCTCGGCCGAGGTCCAGGCAAAAATGTCTTGGTTCTGTTTGAGGAAACGGATCATCTCAGTTTTTTGGTCGTCCCTCATGTCTCGGCCGATTTTGGCGGTCTTGGACGGGTCCGTCCTTAGTGTTATTTCCTCAAGTTCCCCTTCCGGCTCGGGCCTCTGGTTTTCCTGCTCGCGGAGGTCGAGCTCTACCATGTTGATCGGATGCCGGGGGTGTCTGTCGCCGTCGACCTCGGCTATTGACTCGTTGGATCCGAGCCGAGGTGGAGATGAGGGTCCTCCTTCCTCGACCCGGAGAGCTTCAAAGTAGCATTGCCGTGACTCCTTTTTGTCTTCGGATACCACGACTATCTGGTTTTTGTCATTGACCATCTTCAATTTCTGGTGCTTGGTGGACACCAGTATGTCCCAGTTGTGAATTGTGGGTCAGCCGAGGATAATGTTGTATGGGCAGCGGAAATCGGCCACGATGAACCTAACGCACTCCGACTTGAATGCTTCTCTTGTTTCGAGGGTCAACTAGAGGTCAATATAACCCTTTGGGAAGGATTGTTCGCCGTTGAATCCGATCAGGGTGGTCTTGCACTGCTTGAGGTCCTCTTTGTCGAGGCAACTTATGATGTCGGCCGAACTTCCGGCGTCCACAAAGATCCTCTTGACACGGCAATTCACCAAGGTTCCGGTGATAACCAGTCCGTCCAGGTGACCGGGGATGACGTCCTTGAGTTCTTTGTTGGTAAAGGTCAAGGGGGGCGGATTTGGCTTGGCGAGATCGTCCTTGAACCTGGGTAGATCTCAGACGGTTAGGATCTCGTGGAGGTATTTCTTCCGCTGACTTACTGTGTCGCCTCCCCCTCCGAAGCCTCCGCTGACGACGTTGCACTGGAAATCTACGTCGGGAAACTCGTTGTCCGAGGCGGTCTTCTGCTTCTTCTCCGGCTTTCGGGTCTCCTAGGGCGGACTTCTAGTGCGGCCGTGATCGTTGCGCTTGCCGTTCGTCCTTCCCTTGGTCTTGATGACATACTGATGCAGCTTCCCTTCTCTTACAAACGTTTCGATTGCGTCTCGGAGGTAGTAACATTTGTCGGTGGTATGTCCATGGCAATCGTGAAACGTGCAAAACTTGGTGCGGTTCGTGTTGGAGCGGCCCCTAATCGGCCTCGGTTTGTCGACCCTCCTCATCTCGGCTTGGGCTACCTCTTTCCATACCTGCGACCGAGGGACGTTCAAGGGGGTGTAGCTATCATACTTTGCCTTGGGGTCGGCTCGGTCGGGTTTGCTCCTGCTATCTCTGTTCCGGCCGCTGGACTCGGTCTTCTGCTTGCTTGACCGTTCTCTATAGTCGGGAGAGCTATTTCTTACCTTGTCTGGTTCGTCTGCGTTTGCCGCTTCCATTTGCTCTACATCCAAGTATTTCTTCGCTTGGATATAAAACTCGGTTAGGGTGCAAACCGGGTTCTTGCATAAGTTTCTGGCCAGACGTGACGATGGGTCAAGCTCGTTAATCAGGCAGTGCACATGGACTTCCTCTGACAGCGATCGTACCTGCATTGCGACGTCCCGGAACCAGTCGAGGTACTTCTGCAGCGGCTCGCCCTTCTTTTGTTTCACCTTGCTAAGCGTGAACTGGGATTTCGGATGCTTCTTACTCGTGGCGAAGTGCAGTTCGAACTTACGTCCGAGATCTTCGAAATTTCGGACCGAGTTTTTTTGGGAGGGAACTTAGCCACTTGTGCGCCGTTCCGGTCAGTGTAGCCGCAAAGAGGCGTTCGATGACAGGGCCCTCAATGGACCGGACCCACATCAATTTGTCAAAAATGTCGAGATGGTGACGTGGATCCTGGGTTCCGTCGTCGGAAGGTCGGCCAAGTCGAAGTCTTTAGGATAGGGGGCCGATGCTGCCGCCCTCGTGAACAGGGATCTGCCGGATCCGGTAAGGAACTTTCTTCTGTACTCTCGGGGTGATCCATGGCGCGGGGAGTCATGACAGGGAGACCCGTGGCGAGGTGATTTCCGACGTGGAGCTTGACGGGCTCTGTCGGCCTCTCGGTGCTCTTCCCGGTCTTGGTTTCCTCTTCCGCCTCGGCCGTTGTGATTCGCGGGACCATTTCGGCCTTCGGTGTTGTCATGGCCTTCTAAAGGCGGTGGGTGACCTCTTTCCGAATTCGTCCTCCCGCTTGGTCTGCTGGTGCTTCTCTGCCCAGTCCTTTGTTGTGGACTACTGGATGAGTGGCTACTGTGCGTAGCCGAGCCTCTCTCAGTATGATGCTCCCTTCGTTTTTCTTGCGGGTGATGGTTCTGGAGTTCCTCCTTATCATCTGTGCGAAGGCTTGGAGGTCCGCTTGCCGCTGCAACAGATCCCGCCTTTCCTTATCCTCAAGCCTCTACAGAAGTGATTCTTGCATTCTCCGAAGGATATGGACATTGGCTTCTAACGCCAGAGCGTCCTGGGTAGGAATCTCCCCGAGCGCCTGCAACAGCGGCTGATCATCTGCGGAAGGGGAGGTTGTCGTGTCGGTGACATGACCCTCCGAGGTGGATCCTGTGGTTGGCTTCTAGTGTTTGCCATTGTGGTCACGGGGATGGATGTTTACCTTTCCCCACAGTCGGCGCCAATGTTCTGTTTGAGAACACAGATAGATTGGACTTGACTAGGTTGTCAAGCCTAGAGCCTACGTACCCTTTGAGGGGATCAAAGTCCACGTAGTTCGCAGTAAACTTGGAGGCGTGAGGCTAGGGGGTGGTGTGTGTGCTCTGTGTGGCAGAATGTAAATAGAGCATAGATTAGAACGTGTGCACCTGATTAGGGTTCCCTTGTATTTATATAGGAGTCTGGTGCGAGTATCCCCGGGTTAATGAGCGATATCCGGGGCTGAGATATCAGGGGCTGATATCTCGAGATCATGATTGGGGGAGATCCCCGATTAACGGGATCCTAGATTAGTGGGATTCCATATCTTTGCCCATTATGGTGCTGATTCTGCCTCAGGCATGGTTGGGCCGTGGTCTGGATATGGGCCTTTTGGGCTGGTCCGTAACAATAATAAAAGACTTAAAAAAAATAATATTTATTAACAAGGACTATAAAAATAGAAATACTGAATTGCCCTTAGCCAGATTTCTTATATTATCTTATTTGCATTGTTTGAGCCTTCCACAAGTCAATGTCAATGTTAGTTGAAAATTTGAATTTTAAAATAATAATATAGCATTTTGTTTGCACTGTTTTTGCCTATGTAGTATATAACTTGAGTTTTGAGAGTTGGGACTGTTCAAAAAAGTACAACCATGGATTTCTGTACCTCAATTTAAAGATTATTCTAGATAGATTATTGAGCCTCCCAACACATATTAGAAAACAGCCCAGAATCAACAAACTATTTGAGAGGAAGAAGATATCAATGTCAGCATCAAAGACCTTTTCTTAGAAATATGATTGAAGGTAGCTAACCAATGGGTGGAATATTTCGGATAAATCTTCTATTGGAGATTCTTTCGAGCCATAACTTCAACAAGCAGAGATATGTAAGATGCAACAATAGTATAGAATGAATTTAAAACTTCTGAAGTTTGAAAAGAAATTTGAGAAGCAATGTTGAAGAGAGATGAATACAGACAAAGAAAAGGAGGGACGGGCGTTCATTTGGGTCCAATGGGGACCTTCACCTATCTCTATTTCTCAAATAGTATCCTGTAAAGCATTGTATTTCTTAGAATATCAATTTCCCTATAGCAACTTTTCTTTAGACATTGTGTACTAGAAGTTGCATCTAAACTCTCTCGATAATGAATTCAATGGACAAAGTCTGGATGTTACTAACAAGATTATACTTTTCAAACAGCAAAAACAAAGGGAAACAAATAGAGTTTTGATCTAAAAAATAATGTGGAGCCAACGCCTCAATTGTTCAGCTTAATAGGAAGGCTTAGATTAAATAAGGTAGACAGGGCATAGTTGACTCCAATGATCACTACAAGGAAAATTAAGTTTTCAATACCAGTTGATGGAATATCTTAGCAGATTCTTATATGTTCTCTCGTTGTCATTATTCATCAATCACTCCAGATTGATTCTTATTTAATTACATATAACATATGAAATCTGGCTAAGGTCAATTTAGTCTTTTTATTTTAATATTTTAATTTCTGGTCCTTCAAAATAATTACCATTTTTATGGTATTTCTTAATAAATATTATTTTTCTTAGGTCCTTTATTAGAATTTTCCCTAGAATTTAATCTTTTAAACAATGGTTTTTATTTCATATAATTTTACCCCTTGAGAACATGATTTGCAAGGCAATTTGTCTATCATACAACAACAAAAACCATATTAGTGATGATGATTTCATGTGTTCTCCTACAACTACTAGATGTTTCATCTAGCTTCATTTTGAAGTTACTTTCAGAATATAAGGATTTATTCTCCCAATTCTTTTGAACCATAATTGTGAGTTAATCTTATGTATTATCTGTCGTTTTCTATTTTTTTAGATGTATATGGGCAGTTGATCAATATTCGATCATTGAAAGATTATGGAAGGGATACACTCATACACCTTCAAATATTCGGTTTACATTCAATATTGAAATGCTCAATTATTGCTTCTAAATTTCCTTATCCATGCTTCTCTTTCTATAGAATTAGTTGGTTTACATTTTATTATTGGAAGTGTTTAAGAAGTGATTTGTGTATGTTGTGATAGCAAGAGGGGTAGGAATATGCTTTTAGATTTTTTGTTTTAATTCTAATTACTCTCTTTTGTTTTAGAATAACCTCTTCTTTGTACAAGTATAAGAAGCTTTTTTGTAAAATTTTCAGTCTACGGTATAATTGCATGATAACCTACTGGATTGTAAATTTTTTCTCTCTTAACCCGTGTTTTGTACAAATGCTGCCGAAGTGCTAGTGCCTTCTGTTCGAAATGAGACTACTGATGTCAATTCAGGATGTTAGAAACCTGGTTTAATTGAACCATTCACCAAAAGGTTAGTTAACTTCTTTCAATCTTGTTTTTTATATTAGATCAATCCTAGTATTGTTCACTTTGACTTACTTCTTTCTTGATCTAATTTTGAAAACCATGCCGTGTCATATGGTTTTCTTCCAAATGTTGCTAGCCTTTGAAAAAGGTAAATGAATATTCATGGTTGTTGTTGTTGTTTTTTTTTTTTTTCCCCCTTGGTGAAACATGTTTTGGTTGCCTGCTCAAGTTAATTATACTATATTTTATTCTAACTCATAAGTATTAGCATTGCTCTTTTATTTTGAAGAAGACATGAATGTTTACTTCCTATGGTGTAAGTGTCATGCAGAGATAGTCTGACTCTGTCTACTTATTTAAAATTAGAGTTTTAACGCACGTAGCCATTAAATCCGTTCATTTAATTTTTTGTATTTGGCAGTTTATAACAGCATTCCACTGAATCTATTGTTTTGTTTGAAATTGTATGGAATTGATTTCTTTTACGTCCTTTCCCACATTTTGTATTTGTGATATAGTTCCCCCCCCCCCCCCCCCCTCCTTTTGTTAATGAGTACGTTTTGGGTCTAGCGTTTATAACTGAAACTTTAATTGCTACTGAATTTCCAACTATAAATTCCAGCTCCTTGACCTTTCATGATACCAACAAGAAAAACAAACCTACATAAAGAAGAAATTAGAATTACATATCTTCAACAACCTACTTTTAATAACCCTGAAAATGATAAGGAACAAATTGAAGAGTTCTCGTTTCTTGTTCGGCCAAACTCACCTGCGTTAAAAGTAGATACCAATGTGCCTCTAATTCTAATATTAGGTACAAGGGATTCATTACAACAAAAAATTGACGGTGAAGAAAGTATTATTTCTTTCGCATCAAACCATTTGAATCCAAACTAAAAAAATTATTCAACCTTAAAAAAAAAAAAAAAGACCATTGTTTTTATCATTTCAAAATTTAAGAGTGATTTATTAAATAATTGTTTTTGTCTAAGTGGATTGTAAATATGCTAAGGATGTTTATTAAAAAAAATGTTAAAATCATTGCATCCGAACAAATTTTCATCAAACGGTAAGTTTTATGTTTTTTAAATTTGAAAACTGAATACATTCAAGGCTGTACAAACTCTTGTATTGTGTTTTTGAGATTATCTCACCAAAGAATTGTTGGATGGAAAGTAAGATACAACCAGCAAAAAGAGAAAAAAAGAAGATATTGAGAACATGTAGATTATTGCAGCAACTTTATCAGCCATGTTTATCAAATCATCCACCCAAAATGGTACATCAACCCAAAAATTAATTGATGAGTCATCGATTCAACCATATCTAGTCCTAAATCAGAAGGCACTAATACAAATTGAACCTAAAACTGAAGCCAAAGTACATCTAAAAGTAACCCCAAAATCCTTTGCCTTTAACCTGTCAAGTTTTAGCAGTTCAGGGTGATCCACTTGCTAAATAATATATGGACAGGTATAGCAGAGGGAGACAATGAAAATTGTGAGCAGCACAAGTCAATCCAAAGAATTCAAATTTCTAAAACGTATTATATACCAAAACTAGATCTGGGTTGAATAACATTGGTATTAGATGACTGGGATTTTTGAATTAGCTCGGACTGCTCAGCAAGTTGTTATTTTTGGGTTTATCATTTGTTTATTTTTTAGGTTTACAATAAAATTAGGAGAACGTGGAGATTCTATCTTGGTCTTTCTTCCTCTTTTAAATCTACCCATGATTTATTTAGCAAATGGATTGAGCCCTGAACTACTCCATTTGAAGCGTTTCAATCAGAAAGGCATAGGACTCTAAGGTTGCTCTTTAAGGTGGTTTGACTTAAGTTAAGGTTTGATTTGGGTTAATGGCTTTTGATTTTGGGTCAATAATGGTTAGGTCAATAACTTGGTTAATTTTGTGATTGATAATCAATTTGCGTGAATGATCCTATAGACATATTAATAGTGATTGCATTAATATGCACTTTTCGGTTGTCTTCTTTTTTTGGTGGCATCTTACATTCCATCAGGATTTCTCTTTCGAGATAATATGCGAGAGATTTTGTAGAGTTTCAACATTTAATTTAAAAATACAAAACACTTAATGTAGCTTGCCATTTGGCGAAAGTTTGCTTGGATGCATTAGTTTTAACATCTTTTTGTAAAACATCTTGGGTAGATTTGATATCAACTGGGACTAAACTTTTGATTTAATAAGTCACATTGAAATTTTGAAATGATCAAAGTTAAATTGTTTGGCTGGGTTGTATTTCAATGTTTAGATGTCAAAACAGTTATACTTTCTTTCCCATCTATTTTTTGTTTGAAGATTTCTCTGTACCAAATATTGGAGGCATCTGGTTATACTATTTTTAAGGCATGTGAGTTTGAGAAAGTAAGGCAAGGAAGATCTTTAACTTGTGATTTGCTTTGTCTCACAACATTAGTTTAGATATTTGTCCAAACCGGTGGATTTTTCTTGATTCAATCAGGAAGTGGCATTATGAGATTGTTTAACAGTGGAAGGAAATCTCCCTCATAGGGTATGCATCCTTAAAACCTTTGGAGTTAAATTTTTTTGTGAAATACAGGCAAGCTGAAGCTTGAAAAGAAAGTAAAGGGAGTAGACCACGAGGATCTAACCCATAATACAGCCAAAAGAACAAAAGAGGCTATCGAGGACAAGCCCTCTGATCCTTCCAAATCATGTCGATGCAACCATTAGGAACAGATGTCAAGAGAACCACACCATCAACAGCAGCAGCGTCATGACCCTGTTTGGCCTAATAATCAACACATGTGATGTTGCCTCTCGGGGTATAATGAAGCTCCACACTCCAGTCTCTAAAGAGGAGGTCTCTAGTCTCCCCAACGATGTCTCTAAGCGAGTGGTCAGAACTAGAGATTCTTATGAGGATGTTAACGGCATCTAGAGAGTCTGAGTATAGAATAATACTCCGGAGGCCCATTGATCAAACCATATTTTTACATGATTCTTGATAATTAAATTGAGACTCTTAATGCATTTTGTTGCAGTTACTGAGCTTAAAATGCTTTTCTTGTGATAAATTGTGATTAAGAGTAAATACATTAAATTAGGATTAAAAAGGGCAAAATTGTCAAATAAATTGGGATTACTCTTAATCATTGATTTTTCCGAGAATATTTAATGTTGGATTAATTATTTAAATTGTAGATGCCTAAAGAAATTGGAACAAATTTGAAAATAAAAGTTTAAACTCAAGTTTTAAACTTTTCAGTTTGGTCCCTCTGTGAAAGTTTTTAAAAGTTGTACTTTAGTCCTTCTGATAAAGCTATGCGTTTTGGGCTGCAATTTAGGTCAGATTTTGAATTCAATTGCAGACCCGTGACACCAGCTGGAGGAGCAATCCGACATATTAAATTCAGAGAAGCAGCGCCGCGTAAAATCCTGGAATCAACGCCTGGACCACACACTCAGACCGAGACCATCGTTCTTCTTCCTTCCTCCTCCTTGGTCGCCGGTGGCCCTCGTCATTCTCACCATTGTTGCCTGCGACCTTCCTCTTCTTCCATTATCTCTATTTTGCACGCTTTTTATACACTACCACAGCCCCTCTTTTCTCTAATTCCAGATTTCATTTGCTGCTGGTGTGGGGTTCTTAAGTGAAGATGACCAGCTGATCTCTTGCTTCTTGGGTATGAGGATGTGTGCTTGAGCTCATGGACTTCAGAGGGGAGTTTTTCCATCATTCCATAGTCTAGATTTATACATATTGATTGCTTAGATTTAGGAATTGTTGTGTATAATTCTGGAACTGAGATCAATGATTATTGTCTCTATTGGTTGATATTTGTAATTGAGATTGGAAATGTAGTGTGAAGATTACATGTATTTGAATTGCTTCATAGTTGCAAAGAGACTATGTTGATTAACTTGATATTATCTAATTAATTTGGTTGATTTGTGCATTCAAGGGACTGATTAGTACTCAATTTTAAGAAGACTCATGTTTACATTATTCTAATCTTAATTACACATTAAGTGGTTTTAAACAATTTCTTAAGAGGTAGTAGTTAGCTACGATCGTAGGAGCTACTATTAATTGAGAATATTGGACTTAAGTGATATCTTGAGGTTTTTCTAATTAAGACTTAATGATTTTTAACTCCCATACTTTTTGAGCAAGGATAGTCACTTCTTCATTATCAAGTGCACCCATTATTTGTATTTCCATTTTAATTACCATTTAATTAAATTGCATTGCTATTATAGTTTATTAATTTAAAATTCAAAACCCAACCCCCCATTGTTTTCATAGCATTTGCATGACATTTAGATTACTTATGATTCAATAAAAAGCTCCTCGAAAAGAGAGAACAATCCTAGGTTTGCCTATACGCAATCCTTGGTTAATTGTTGATTGTGGACCCCAAGGCTAATGACAAATGGTCTTCATCAAATGGTGCCGTTGCCGGGGAGCTAAATAATTGGCTCCCTAGGTAATCTAATTGTCAAATTCACTTTTGACAAGGGGTTTTTCGTGTGAAGCTTGTTAATTTTGCATTCTTGATTTTTCATTGCATATAGTTTAGGATTTTTGCATTTAAGTAGCTTGCATAGTATTCATTGCATTATTGCATTGTCTTCACTTGATAGCTTCTGTGTGGTGTGTTAGTATCAAATTTGATATAATTTCGAGCCCATTTGATTGATTTCACCATGTCTCCAAATTAATTCGCAGCATACTTGCATATTTTATCATTTTGAAAAAAAAAATTCTTCTTTTCTTTTTCACTTGCATTTGCATTCTCTCAAATTCCTTTTCTTAGTTTTTATTGTTTATTATTAGGAAGTTATCTTGTGAATCATTGGGAATTAATTGTATAAAACTTTCATGGCTTGGTTTTATGATAATCATGATCTACCTTTCAATTCTCACTCTTTTGTAGGCAATTAAAAATGTGAGGGCTCATTCCACCAATACCATGAACCATACCAACAACCTCCATTCCAACAATATTATCAACCCTCTCACTTACCTTACCATCCTCCATTCCATCCCACTTCCATACCATGCCATCCATCTCATGAATCCCTATACCTATTTGAGCCACCTTATGAACCTCATTCTCAACCATGTCTGCCCAACCAAGATCCTTCTTTTTGTGAAGTCATTGGAGATTTCTAAAATCAAACGGGTTGGGCTATAAATGAGGAGTGGTCACATAAGGATGACTTTCATCAACAAATGAACTCTATTCTTAGAATTATGGAACAACAAGTGAAATCATCTGAGAGATTAGGAAAAGAAATTGAACAGCAATCACAAATGTTGAAAATGAATTTTCAAGAGAATGCTTCTCTCATGGTTACACATGCACAAGAAGTGAAACAAGTACAAAAGCACATTGAAGAGTCTTCTCACCCATTTGGTAATGATCATATCCTTATAGAAGTAGACTCTCATACTACTTTGATTAATGAAGCAATTCATGATTTGAGCGATAATGAGGTGAACAAGGAAATCATTGTTGAATCCCCTCAATTGTTTGGAAATAAAATTGCTCAACCAATTGACTTTAGTAGTAGTGATTCGACTGTACTTGTTGATGAATATGTTCCTATTTCTTCATGTGATGCTTTAACTGATGAAAATGCTTCTCTTCATAGTACTAGTGATGATTGCAATAAATTGAATGACATATTTTCATGCTATTGTGAAGAATATCAAATATGTGTAGATTGTTATCATGAAAAATGTCATTTACTTGTTGAACTTCAAAAGAAAGCATTTAGTGAAGTGGTTGATTCTACCATTGATCAAAATGCACCCTCTTATACTATTGATGATAGTAAGCATGTCAATTTTGAAAAGGTTGAATCAAGCATGGATGCCAATGTTGTTGATGATGTTCTTGCTCAATGGTATGTTGATTATCCTGATTTTGCATGGACAAGTAATTTTGCCAATTGTGCATGTTCTGATAATGAATGGTGTCCTATTTGCACTAAGATTAATGCTGCATTATTTGGTGATTCTGACTTGCTTAGTGATTCTACATTACTTGTGGATTTTGTTGTTGATATGAGTGAGAAAGATCATAGCCTAGAATACTAGATGCATACAATTCCCATTGGATTACCTCCTTGTAGTCTTGTTGGTGACAAAGATTCTAAAATTTTGATTGATAAAATCCTACATGTTGATGAATCTTTCCAACAAGTACTTTCTTGTGATTTGCCACCTGATTTAGAAAAACAAGATAATTGTTTTAAATCTTTACACATTCCAGGTGGTGATGATTTGAAAAATCCTCTTCATTCTTCTACTCTTTTCCCTTCCATCTCTTGTGATTGCGATAATGATGTGGTGTACTCCAACATTAAGTTGGATTCCATACCTTCCATTTTGCAACCACAAGAGAATCTTCACAATATAATTGGTTCCTTGACTCCTACTGATGGGAGTATCATTGATTTCCTTGGATATGATAGTTACTTGGAGAGTTTGGAACTTAACATGCCCTTCATTCATTTGCAATCTCTCCATGTCTCTATTTTTGGATGGGATACTGCTATTTGTCTGTCTTATTTGTAGGCACATTCTTGGAAAGGTTGTCGATGGAACCAACATCCATCGTACATTCTTGGACCTCTTCCAATAGATCTTGAGCCACCTCCACCACAGAAATTCCATGCGGGAGAAGAACTTTTCAAAGATAAATGCATGATTCTCGTTCGGGATGAGAACTTCTCCTTTAAGCGACTCAAGATACTCTAACAATGGTTGTCTCTTTCCTCACTTATTTTCTTCCTAATTCATATGATTTTTTGGGCTTAATTGTTGTATGAGGAATATAAGTGTAAGGGAGGGACACAATCCAGTAGAAATAATTTAGTTTAGTAAGTAGAATAAAAATCCCCTATGTATGCTTTGGAATTTGTTGGCCACTACCCTACTTGATTCACATTGTTCTTCCTTGAATTTCAACTTGTCTATCATTCTCTTTAGAGTGATTTTTCACATTGAGGACAATGTGTTGATTAAGAGTGGGGGAGGGGAATACATTTTGAATCACAATTAATTTGTTATTTTTAAATGAGAAAATGCCTAAAACTAGAAAAATTTTCAGAAAAATTTTCAAGAATGACTTGCTCAATTGCATGTTCTAAATGGTAAAGGTTCACATTTGCCACTTTGGAAGTGTTATTTGTGAGAAATTCTTTGATCTTTCATGAGATCTAGTGTTTTGGCAACTTTAAAAAACCATTTCTTGTTTTTTCAAGTGAATGGGAAGACAAATGAACCCACAATTGGATTTTTGGCTTGCTCCTTCTTTTGAAAATGAGATGTTTATAAATCATTAGTGCATTTAATAGTTAAGCATGACTGTAATTGATTGCAATGTTTTCATTAATTGTGTTTGTAATGTTAGCACTTGGAATAGTTAAGTAGATGTTTTGTGGTTAGCTTACTATACAATTATTGTGTTAGAGTGAGCATTGGAGAAAAACCTTGTTGGAAGGATATTTGAGCTTTAAAGTCTTTTCATGTGTGCATGTTCACTTAGTTTTTCACATTCTAGAACTTGTTTCCACTCTTTTTCAAGGCAGTATTCGCGTTAGTGTGATGAAAATGAAAGAGGCATTCAATTCTAAACCATTTTCACCCAAACACAAACCTCCATTCACTTACCATTTGCTTATCCCTTTTGAGTCATTCATATGTTGTATGCATGTCATTACTTGTAGTGTTTATAGTATTCTAAAAATTAAAAGTGAATTGCCAATGAAAAGTTGAACAATGTATATATAAATGCCAAGTTTTTTAAGAAAAGAAAAGAAAAGAAAAGAAAGGTAATAAAAAAAGTTTTTTGTAAAAAAAAAAATCAAAATCAAAATCAAGAAGGCATTTGTTCATGAATTTACAAAAGAATTGGCAAAATTTGTAAAGTTATATTTAGATGCTATGAACTTAGTCATTAACTTTGACTTGCATATTAACTATGCATTTTTCTAATTGGTTCATCCCTTTTAGCCTTCATCCATCATTACAAGTCTTTGAAGTCCTCTTGATTCATTACATTAATTGCTATTAGTAGTGGAGATTTTAGAGTTGTTACAAGCTTATGGTAAGGTGTTGATTAAGTGAGCTAGAGTGAAATTATTCCAATGAGGTGAGATGAGTGAAACACTAATACTTTGAGAGTCCTCTTATGCTTCATTCTAATATTTTGAGTTGTGTAGTCAGTTAATTTCTTTACATTGCTTGATTATCATTAGTGTTGGCTTGACAAATTTGATTAATTGATCCATTGCTCTTAAGTTATGAAATTGCTCAATTGTTCAAATGCATTAGTGATTTAGACTTAGAATTTTGTGGTGAATTGCCTTTGTTCAGGAGTACAAAGGTCTAAGTGTGGGGGAATTGATCAAACCATATTTTTACATGATTCTTGATAATTAAATTGGGACTCTTAATGCATTTTGTTGTAGTTATTGAGCTTAAAATGTTTTTCTTGTGATAAATTGTGATTAAGAGTAAATACATTAAATTATGATTAAAAAGGGCAAAATTGTCAAATAAATTGGGATTACTCTAAATCATTGATTTTTTTTTCAAAAATATTTAATGTTGGATCAATTATTTAAATTGTAGATGCCTAAAGAAATTGGAACAAATTTGAAAATAAAAGTTTAAACTCAAGTTTTAAACTTTTCAGTTTGGTCCCTCTGTGAAAGTTTTTAAATGTTGCACTTAAGTCCTTCTGATAAAGCTATGCGTTTTGGGCTGCAATTTAGGTAAGATTTTCAATTCAATTGCAGACCCGTGACACCAGCTGGAGGAGCAATCCGACATATTAAATTCAGAGAAGCAGCGCCGCATAAAATCCTGGAATCAACGCCTGGACCACAAACTCAGACCGAGACCATCGTTCTTCTTCCTTCCTCCTCCTTGGTCGCCGGTGGCCCTCGTCATTCTCACCATTGCTACCGGCGACCTTCCTCTTCTTCCATTATCTCTATTTTGCACGCTTTTTATACACTACCACAGCCCCTCTTTTTCTCTAATTCTAGATTTCATTTGCTGCTCGTGTGGGGTTCTTCAGTGAAGATGACCAGCTGATCTCTTGCTTCTTGGGTATGAGGATGTGTGCTTGAGCTCATGGACTTCATAGGGGAGTTTTTCTATCATTCCATAGTCTAGATTTATACATATTGATTGCCTAGATTTAGAAATTGTTGTGTATAATTCTGGAACTGAGATCGATGATTATTGTCTCTATTGGTTGATATTTGTGATTGAGATTGAAAATGTAGTGTGAAGATTACATGTATTTGAATTGCTTTGTGGTTGCAAAGAGACTATATTGATTAACTTGATATTGTCTAATTAATTTGGTTGATTTGTGCATTCAAGGGACTGATTAGTACTCAATTTTAAGAAGACTCATGTTTACATTATTCCAATCTTAATTACACATTAAGTGATTTTAAACAATTTCTTAAGAGGTAGTAGTTAACTACGATCGTAGGAGCTACTATTAATTGAGAATATTGGACTTAAGTGATATCTTGAGGTTTTTCTAATTAAGACTTAATGATTTTTAACTCCCATACTTTTTGAGCAAGGATAGTCACTTCTTCATTACCAAGTGCACCCATTATTTGTATTTCCATTTTAATTACCATTTAATTAAATTGCATTGCTATTTTAGTTTATTAATTTAAAATCCAAAACCCAACCCCCCATTGTTTTCATTCCATTTGCATGACATTTAGATTACTTAGGATTCAATAAAAAGCTCCTCGAAAAGAGAGAACGATCCTAGGTTTGCCTATATGCAATCCTTGGTTAATTGTTGATTGTGGACCCCAAGACTAATAACAAAAGGTCTTCATCAAATGTCGACCCACTTCCAATCCAGTCTTGATAGCATGTATCTCTGCTTCAGTAACCATAAGAAGACCAAGGTTTTTGTGGAACCCCATCAACCAATGACCGTGGGAATCCCTTATCACACCTCCGCAGGCTGCATGAAACTGATGGCGGACCGATCCATCCACATCCATATGAACCACATTTTCAGGAGGCAGAATCCAACTCTTTTCTTCATTCTTGCCGAGTTTGAAAATTTGATGAGTTAGGGATTGATTTGCTATACTCTCCATCAGAAGATATTGACATAGATAAAGCAACTCCCTGGTTTCTGGGTTTTCCCCTTGGAAAAGGAATTTGCATTTGGTGGTCCAGAGAATCCAGCATCCTAGGCTGAAGACTCTTGGCCAAGAGAAGCTTTGAAATCGCCCCATTCTAGGGTTATGAAGAGCATTCCAATCCAGCCAAGCCTGCAAGTTACCTACAAAAAACTGAGAAAAATAGTTAGGCCTCAAAATCCGTTTCAAAAAAATTTTAGCCCTTTCGCAGTTCCTGATTACATGGATCACACTTTCTTCATTGTGACAGCGAAAAGGGCAAAGACTATCATTTGTGATCCCTCTTTTGGCTTTAAGAGCATTAGTGACAAGCCGTTCATGGCCAACTTGCCACATGAAGAATTTCATTTTCTCAAGGAGGTCCCACTTCCACACCTGAGTCTAGAAGCTGTTAGTGCACACTCGCCCTTGATTGGAGAGATAAAGATAAGTGGATTTAATAGAGAAAAGGCCATCTTTTGCAGGTCTCCAAGAGATACGATTAAGGAAACTGTTAGACGGGGGCGCATTTTACACATGTAGCTTATGATTGTAGGAGGCAAAATGCCCCACCATCTAGCATTGTTCTTCCAACCATCAAAGTATGGTCTCTCACTGTTTCCTCTTCATTAACTAAAGATGGATTCTGAACAAAGGTTATGAGAGGACGATCTAGAGGAAGCCAGAGATCTAGCCAGAACTTAGTTCCCATCCCGTCATTAACCTTTTTCCCAATACCGGAGAGGAATTTATCCCAAACTCCGACAATTGCTTTCCAAACAGATGATGAGTTCTTCTTTTTAGAGACCCTAGGAACGGGAGAGGTGCCACAGTTATACTTGGACCAAAGGCATTGGACCCACAAAGTGTGCTTATTAGGCAGGAGGCTCTAACAAAGTTTCATAATAAAAGCTTTATTCTGGCAGCTAAGATTCTTGAAACCGAGCCCTCCATGCTTCCTAGCTTGAGTAATTTTGTCCCAAGCAATTAAGTGCATTTTCTTCACGTCATCATCCTGGGACCAGAGGAATTGCCTCGAGATCTTGTCCAGCTTATTTATAATACAAATAGGGAGAAGAGTAGTATGCATACAGTAACTAGGCAAGGAGGACAACACATATTTGATTAAAACAGAGTGCCCTACGATAGTGAGAAATTTACTCTTCCAGGTGGATAATTTTTTCCGCGCCTTTTGAACGATGGGGTGATAAGTGGCTTTCATAACTCTTGCATGAATGATCGACACCCCCAAATATTTTCCAAGGTCAGCAGTAATTCCAATGCCTAGCAACCGGCTCAACTCAAGAGCTCTGTTAAAGTCAATATTCCTGGAACAGAACATGCGAGATTTGTCAAGGTTAATTCTGTGACCCGAGACTTCACAGAAGCCCTGCATCACTTTACAGACTTCAGCCATTTGGTCAGAAGAAGCTAAGCTTCAGTAAACAGGATTAGGTCATCAGCAAAAAATAGATGAGAGATCCAAAGACTTCCTCTCTTGAATGTGAACGGCTTCCAACGTCTGGCATCACATTCTTTTTTGATATGATGGCCCAACTGCTCCGTGCAAAGAATGAAGATATAAGGGCTTAAAGGATCTCCTTGTCTAACTCCTCTGGAAGGGGTAAAGCTTTGACTTTCGTCACCATTCTAAAAAAATAGACAGAGAGGACGAGGAAATACAAGCCATAATGAGGTTAATAAGATTATCACTCAGCCTCAAGCAGATAAGCGTGTTTCTGATAAACCCCCAGTCAAGTCTATCAAAGGCCTTCTCCATATCAATCTTAATAGCAACAAAACCTTTCTTCCTGCTTCTCATTCTCATAGAGTGAACGATTTCTTGGGCAATGATAATGTTATCGCAACTGGATCTGTTCTCAATGAAACTACATTGCTCAGGACTAATGTGTAAGTGGAGCTTAATCACCAAGAGGGGGGTAAATTGGGGATTTTGAAATTCTTTTCGAAGTTATGTTTTTGTTTGCTAAAACATAGTAGATGAGAGTATGAAAGGAAGAGTAGCAAGACACAAGGAGTTTATCCTGGTTTGGTCTGATCCCTTGACCTACGTCCAGTCCCCAGTCACTATAGGATTTTCACTATCTCACTTTGATGATTACACACTCTACAAACGAAGAATGTTTCACAACCTTGAACACACTCCCCCTTACAAGTTGTAATCAAATAACCCAATCTCAAAGTCCCACTACTTTGAGATTCTTACAGAAAATGAATTACAGAAAAAGAACTCTCTTCTAAGAGTAGATGATGATGATCACTGAAGTACAATGTATTAAAGATACAATCAAATGTGTAAGAACAGCTCTTGACTAATATTTTCGAGCAAGTTTGTTGTATTTCACTTCTCTATCCATCCAGCTTCAAATCTTCAGCTATTTATGTTGGTTTGAGGCTTGTGAACGTTATAGATCCGTTGGAGCTTTTACCAATTCGAAAATATAGCCGTTTGTAGAAGTCTATCTGCTGAAACCACCTGCTGTTTGAATATAGCTGTTGGGAGATTTGAATATTTGAATTTTGGCTCTTCCCATGTGGTCTTGTCTGAAGAATATTGATGTTCAGGCTTAATTGGTGGAGGTATTAAATGACTGCATTGTGAAATGGCTATCCATCTTGCCAGGCTCTCTCTAAAATTTTGCAAGTTGCCAAAAATGAATCTTTATTTGATTCTCAATTAAATTCAAGAGTTTTTTGTAATCTCATGAACAAACTCGTTAAAACAGTTCGGTTACAATGATAAATGATAGATATAACATATAAGATCAATGGGTAACTTAAACGATGAAGAATGAATCAGATTTGGCAAGTTCTGAACAAAACAGCGTTTTTCTGATAAAGGACCAAAACTCGAGTTTTGTTAATAAAAACTGGAGTTTTGAACTGTTCACACTTCATAACCGGCAGTGTTGAAACCAAAACTGGTAGTTTTCAGAGTTTGGAAATGCTGAACCTCTCGAGTTGCCCAAAACTCGAGTTTTGATTCTTAGAACCCGAGTTTTGAACTATTTTTGTGAAAACATAACTTAGTTCAAAACATCAAAACTGGAGGTGTTGGAGTAACACTGGCAGTTTTCAATTGCATAAAACTTGAATACTCTCGGCCTTACCAAAACTCGAGTTTTGGTTCCCAAAACTCGAGTTTTCATAAAATATGAAAACTTTGCAAAATACATGAACAGTTGAAAACTGGTGGTGATGAATGAAAACTGGCGGTGTTCACCTGATGCAAACTCAGTTTCTCTCTGTCTCTCCAAAACTCGAGTTTTGCTTCCCAAAACTCGAGTTTTGAACTTTCTTGAAAAATATATGGAGTTCAAAACTGGCGGTGTTGAGTGAAAACTTGAGGTTTTGAGATTTGAGAAACTTTGAAAACTTTGAAACCTCTCTGCCAAGCCAAAACTCAAGTTTTGCTTCGCAAAACTCGAGTTTTGAACTATTCACAAGTTCAAAAACTGGCGGTGATAACTAAAACTGGCGGTGATGACTTTTATGCAGTTTTGCCATAGACCAAAACTTGAGTTTTGAATCCCAAAACTCGAGTTTTCCTCTGACAGCAAGGAAAACTGATTTTCTTAAGATAAAACTTGTCATTTTGATTTCCATGGCTTTACAATTGTTCCAATCATCATCAAAACACATTGAGAACTAACATAATGATCTTGGCCATCACATTCCTAAGCTTGTTCGCCAAAATCTTGGTAATGGTTTTAAAGCTCAGATTACACAGTGATATTGGGCGAAAATCCTTTAGCGTGGAAGGGCTATCAACCTTGGGAATAAGAACAATCTTAGATTTATTAATGTTGGCCATATTAGATGGGTTCCTGAAACATTCTTCAATGAAGTCGCAAATTTGGTCGACCACAACATTCCACTGTGTCTGAAAGAAGTGATCCTGGAGGCCGTTAGGACCCGGGGCTTTAAACGCTCCCTTTGCAAATGTTGCATTTTTTATTTCAAGTCTAGTAACTTCCCCAGACAGCATTTGTAACTCGTGAGGATTAAGGGAAGGAAAATTGGAGCACCACTCATCCGAATCAGTAATAGATGTGTCCCTTGTATAGAGCCTTTGGAACAAATCATGGGCCATTGATTTTGCAGTATCGTGATCCTCCACCCACTGGCCGGCTTCATTTTGAATGGCTCCGATTCTCTGTTTTTTTCTCTTAATCAAGGTGGAAGCGTGAAAAAACCTTGTATTTCTGTCGCTCCTGAAGCCATTTACTTCTCGATTTTTGGAACCATGAGATCTCCTCCTAAGTAGCCACTTTATAATAATCATTCCAAAGCTTTTTCTCCAACCTGAAGAGACCAGTTTGCAAATTCATCTTTTTGCATCTGTCAATACCTTCAAGATGACGAATGAGCTCTTTCTTCTTTTTCATGAAATTACCAATCCGATTGTCATTCCATTCAAGAGCAGAATTTTGGAAACTTTGCAAACCTTAAAGCCAGGTTTTCCCATGCCACGCCTCATTTATCAGATCCTTAAAGTCATTTTCAAGCATCCATGCAACCTAGTAAGAGAAAGTTTTCTACATTCCAGAAAATTTTAACTACATCTGCTTATCTCCGTATGATAACAACAATGTAGTTAAAACAGTGAATTCATACTCGAGAATTCAAATAGAGCCTATCTCCGAAAGAAGCTAAATAAGACTCCGTATGAACTCTACAAAGGGAGGAAGCTAAACTTAGCTCATCTTCATATCTTTGGCTGTAAGTGTTTCGTTCATAATAATGGAAAAGACAATCTAGGAAAATTTGATCCTAGATCTAATGAAGGCATTTTTCTTGGAAATTCAAATAGAAGTAAAGCATATAGAGTTTTCAACAAACGAACACGTGTAGTTGAAGAATCCATCCATGTTGTATTTTGTGAGTCAAAATTAGACAAAAGTCTAGATGATGATGAAGAAAATAACTTCAAAAATCAATTCTTTTCGGAAACTACCCCTGCCTCTATTGAAAATCCTGGAGATGTTTTTGAAACTGATCCTTAAAATAATTTAGAAAACTTTGATCAATCACAACCTAGACCTTGGAAATTTATTAGGAATCATCCTTTAGACCAAGTAATAGGTGATGCGAATCAGGGAGTGAGGACCAGAAATAGCACTCTAAATAAAGTTACTTTTTCTGCTTTTATTTCTCAAATTGAACCCTCAAAAATTGACGAGGCCCTATCAGACAATGATTGGGTAATAGAAAAAGCAAGAGGAGTTACATCAATTTGATAGAAATCAAGTTTGGGATTTGGTACCCAGGCCTAAAGACCATCCTGTTATAAGCACCAAATGGGTATTCAAAAACAAACGAGATGAATCCGCAATTATAGTACGTAATAAGGCTAGATTGGTCGCCAAAGGGTATAATTAGGAAAAAGGTATTGATTATGAGGAAACATTTGCTCCAGTGGCTAGATTGGAAGCAATACGTGTATTCTTAGCCTTTGCGTGTATCAAAGGATTCAAATTATATCAAATGGGTGTAAAGAGTGCTTTTCTAAACGGTTTTATTTAGGAGGAAGTATATGTTGAACAGCCTCCTGGTTTTGAAAATGAGAATCATCCAGATCATGTCTATCACCTTAAGAAAGCCTTGTATGATCTCAAACAAGTTCCTAGAGCTTGGTATGAACGCTTAAGTAAATTTTTGTTGGATCAAGGCTTTGTTAGGGGGAAAGCAGATACAACTCTATTTATCAAAACTAATAGGCTCAACGAACTTTTGGTAGTACAGATATATGTAGATGATATAATATTCGGTGCTACTAATGACTCTCTCTGTGAGGAATTTTCCAAGAAAATGCAGGGTGAATTCGAGATGTCTATGATGGGAGAACTGAATTATTTCCTCGGATTGCAAATCAAACAATGAAAGGATGACATATTCATCTCACAGACAAAGTACCTCCGTGATCTACTCAAGAAGTTTGGATTGGAACACTGTAATGGAGCAGATACTCCAATGAGCTCAACAGCCTCGCTGGATGCAGATGAAGAAAAGGGCAAAGACTTCAATATAACTAAATATAGAGGGATGATCGGGTCTTTGCTCTACTTGACTGCCAATAGGCCAGATATTCAATTCAGTGTGGGAATGTGCGCGCGATTTCAATCAGCTCCCAAAGAATCACACGCCGAACATGTTAAGAGAATCTTTCGATATCTTTTTGATACAAAGGAGTTGGGTCTCTAGTTCCCTAAAGGTCAACAAGAATTTTTGGTTGCCTATTCGGATGCTGATCATGCTGGATACAAGACCGACAGAAAGAGTACCAGTGGATAGTGTGAATTCTTTGGAGGTTCTCTAGTATCCTGGTTCAGCAAGAAGCAGACTACGGTAGCTGTCTCATCAACTGAAGCAGAGTATGTTGCCGCTTCAAGTTGCTGTGCACAAGTCTTGTGGTTAAAACAACAACTATCTGATTTGGGAGTCCAATTGAAAGAGATCCCAATTCTGTGTGATAACACGAGCACGATCAACTTAGCAAAAAATCCAGTTCAACATACAAGGACCAAGCATATCGATGTGAGACATCACTTTATTCGTGATCATGTACAAAAGAAAGATGTCAAAGTAATGTTCATTCCCACATACCTCCAACTAGCTGATATTTTCACGAAACCATTAGCAAAAGAACAATTCATGTTCATCAGGAGAGAATTGGGAATGGTGAATCCCAATGAACTATAAGCAATGTTAATTTAATGTTATTAATTATGTTTTGATGATTGATGGACTCTAACTTAGGCATCGGAGTATATAGATTATGTTTTGCAGGTTCCCTGTTATGTTGATGAAAAACAGAGCCTTACAGAGTGCAATAATTCTCAAGAATAAGTTTAAAATTCTCGAGAATTAGTGGAGTGTTGAGTCTAGTGCTCTCGAGAATTGGCTGTAAACTCTCGAGTATTACAAGTAATAAACCTAGTCATGCTCTCCGCAAACTCAATGCTCTCGAGAATCAGAGAAAGATTCTCGAGAACCAGAGCAGATAAATATATATGTCTATGTGCTGTTCACAATTCTACTCTCGAGAATCCTAGCAAGACTCTCGAGAATCAGCGTCTTTTCAATTGAATATTATCGCGTTCTCGAGAATTGTGTAAAACTCTCAAGAATTATGTAGCTAATCTCTTATCCAATTCTATGGATTCTCGAGAATCAAACATGGATACTCGAGAATACAAGTGTCTCTTGTACCTGATTGAATCTGCTGCTCTAGACACTCTCGAAAATTAATACAGGATTCCCGAGTATGTTCAATAGTCATCTGATGGATTTCAATGATTAAGAATGTCTGAGTATGTTATTCTTGAGAATCAATTCTGGATTCTCGAGAATAGTTAGTCAAGGAGTTGTCCTCTCTTCGCAAAATTCTCGAGAGTCAGAGTAAAGTACTCGAGAGCTGACTATCCAATTTTTTTCCCCTTTCCTTTTCTTCTCTTTCTCACATTCCCGAGAATGTAGAACAATCCTTGTATTGCATACAACTTTTTAACTCTCCTGATCTTTCATAAAATCTTAACCATTCTTTGTAAAAAAAAAAAGGAAAAAAAAAGAAAAAAAAGGGACATTGGTTCTTGATTCCAATGTCTACTCGAGAATCAGTTTTAGATTCTCTAGTATACATTTTTTTGTTTACGGTAGTTCTTTTATTTTTTTCTTTTGATTGTCATTCACTGTTGCACAATTATTTCCTCATGCCATCTTCTCGAGTACATTGATCTATACCTGAGAATCTTGCTATCTCATTCACAATGCCTTTTTTTTTTTTGTTCACAATGTCTCTCAAGTATTTGAGATCAATTCCCGAGTATTTCTTTTTGTGGCGGTAAAATTTTTTTTTTTTTTGGTTTTGTTTTCTTTCTTTCTTTTTGCTTTTCCTGTTCGCTGTCACTTAAATCCTTACTCTTCATCTTTCTACTCGAGAATGTACGTGAGATACCCGAGAATCACACATTTTTTCATTCGGTGTTTTTTTTTCCTTTTCCTTTCCTTTTTCTTTTCTTTGTGGCGTTGATTTTTTCTTTTTCTTTTTTTCACATCTTTGCGTCTTATTTCATTGGGCATTCTTTGAATGCTTCCTTGACTTAAAAACCATCTCTCAGTACTTTACGTCATATTTTTGTCAGAACTACAGCTGTATTATTCCATACACAAGCATAATTGAGAATCTTGAAAATTATTCATCAGCCGTGGTTCTTTTTTTTCCTTCATTATTTTTTTTCATTGTTTCTATATATCCATCAGTGGCATTTCATTAATTCTCTGACCAAACCTTTCTAATCTTTTGAAATCTCAGTGTCATCTATTCTTCGTCTTCTTCTATTTCGTCCACTGAGCTCTTGCCTTCTTCTATATTTTCTCTCATTTCTACTCCAACACAAAGCCACTCAACATTCAAATCATGAAGTATTCTCGTTTCAATCTTCTTTGAAACATCAAAATTGCACTCTGCCCTTCATCGTTTGAATCCCCTTCTTCTCCAGATTTCTAACATTAACAGTATTCCGATGGAAAAATCTCCTTTAGAATCTCCGCCAAAACCTCCCACAAAAAAACCTCGGACAAAATTTCGTCCCAAAGTAAAATCATCTGGTCCTCCTGAAAAGGTTACAGCTAAGGAATCCTCTCAACCAAAGCCCTCCAAATCACAATCCAAAGGTATTTCCATCAATAAACATTCTCGGCCTGTTACTCGTACTCAGACTCATTCCTTGCCAACGGATAAAGGAAAAGGTGTTTACTTTGTATCTACCAAAACATCTGACCTATTTGAGGATGACCATCCAGAGTTTCATAAGATGAGGTCAAAGAACTTGGAAGATAGACCTCAGAAACCTCCTCATAAGCATCCTAGTCGACAGAAGCGTTCCGCAGCCAGTGGCTCACAGCAATCATTTGCCTCCAAGCTCAAAGGGAAAAAGAATGCTTTGCATTGTCCCCCAGGCTTCTGCCAGGATGAATTGGTAATTCCATCTGAATCATCCTTTTGGGTAAATTTTGAGGATAGGCCTTTCTGTCCCACTGTTTATTTAGATTTGGAAGACTTCAAGAAAGAATGCAATTTGGACTTGTCTCCCTGGCTAACTCACTATATGCCCTTGCTTGGAATTACTACCCCATTTTCCTCGATGATAGTCAAAATATTTTATTACAATATGATTGTAACTGAGGAAGACAATGAAACTGTCTTAGCTACATCTGTTAGGGGTCAAGAGATTAGACTTACTGCTTCAACTTTAAATTCATTTTTTGGTCTCCCTGACATACCTGATCCCCCTAAACTTCCTGCAAATGAAAGCTTTAAGATACTCTTCCCAAATGAGACTTTTGATGGCAAGCCTCTAAAATTCAAACGCTCCAAAATGTCTGCCACATACAGGGTTATTTGGTATCTCTATAGTCGGAATATAGTGAATAAGGGACAGAGTTTCACACATTTCGTGAGCAAAGACTATGACATCATGGCTTCTATTGTCACTCAGGAAGCTAGAAATCTGGGGAAATTAGTCATAACAGAGATGTCTGATTTTATCTCCACCTACAGAAACAGGAAGGCCAAGAAAAACACTATTCCATATCCTAATTTAGTATCTCAGCTTCTCACCCTCAACAATATCTGGTACCTGCAAGACAGAGAAAATGTATCCTTCCCTAAACAATTCACCACTACTCAGCTCTTGTTCATGAATATCACTTTTACCGAAGCTACAGGGAAAAGAAAGATAGACGAGAGTTCTCCAAAGACTAAGCCATCTTCCTCTAAGCAACTAGAAGAGGCTCAATCTTCGCAAGCCGGAACTACTTTCACTTATAATCCTTGTATTCCTTATGCTACCATTCAATATACTGTTGAACAAGGTGTTGCAAAGGGACTGCGCAAGGATCTTACTGATGCCATCAATCCGCTGTATGATAATGCTAACCAAGTGACTACTCTGGCAAACTAACTTAAAAAGGTTGTTACCTCCATAGTCAAAGGACTTGCAGATGAGTTTGAAAAGTTAGGCAAAAAGCTCTCTGACAACTTTCAACTATGCATCAAGGCTCAAGAAGAAACTTCTACTAAACTGACAAATGAAATTAGAAATCTTCAAGGTCATGTTCATGAGTTGGACACATATCTCGAGGCATTGTCTTTCAAGAAATACTCACAGCCTGATCCTCACGCATCTACCTCCGCTCCTACCCATGATGTTCCTTCCTCTTCTGCTCCTCCTTGCCTTTTAGATGATGACAAAGGGGGAGAGATCATTGAAGATGAAGATGAGGTTGAAGAAGATTGAAAGTTTTTTTAAGAAGCTAAAGTATTTTCAAGTAGCTACTTCTGATGTTATTAGTTTTAATCTACTAATATTGAGTATGCTAAGTTTGACTTCTGATACTATTAGTTTAATTTGATAGTATTGCGTGTGCTAAGTTTGATGATCACTCTGATAATAGTTAGTTCTAGTTCTGATGATGAATGTCTGACATGCTAATTTCAACTGCATCTTGAATATCCTCTGAATTTTCTTGCATAAACTAAATGCATTAGCATCTAATCTCTGATTCTACTTCTTGAATGTTGTCATCATCAAAAAGGGGGAGAATGTTGGTTCCCAAGCATGTTTTGATGATAACAACAATTAATTAAGGATTAGATCTTTGAAGTAGAAATTCTGGAATGTAGTTAAAATCAAATGACTTTGATATGTAGCTGGCTGTGCTCATAGCATCTGCCCAGAAAACTTGTGATGTTTGATTTTCATTCAACATTGCACAAGCCATCTCAGTTAGTACACGATTCTTCCTTTCAACTGCACCATTCTGTTGAGGTGTCCTTGGAGCCGAAAAGTTGTGATCGATCCCATGAGCATCACAGAATTCACCAAACGCTTGATTCTCGAATTCACCTCCATGATCTGTTCGAATAGCTATAATACAAATACCTTTCTCGTTTTGCACCTAATTGGCAAACACAACAAACAGATCAAACGTTTCATCCTTAGAAGATAAGAAAATGGTCCAAGTAAATCGTGAGAAATCATCGACAATCACCAGTGTATATAAATTTCCACTAAGACTTCTAACTCTTGCTGGTCCAATTAAATCCATATGAAGTAGTTGAAGAGGCCAGTTTGTCGAAATTTCAGGTTTGTTTTTGAAAGATGATTTGGTTTGTTTACCCCATTGACATGCATCATAGATCATTTCATTTTTAAAACGTAGTTTTGGTAAGCCAATCACTAAATATTTTCTTAGCAACTTATCTAATTGATGCATGTTGACATGAGCCAACCGCTTATGCCACAACCAGCTTTCATCTAGGTTGCTAACAAAACATTTTTCAGAGTTTATTTTTGGTAAATCCAGGGTATAGCAGTTTCCTTCACGAGGAGCTTTGAACAATACCTTTAGTTTACCTTTATCAATTGGGAGATCATCTTTGTTGACAATGAGACACTCCTCTGAATCAAAGATGATCCAGTTGTTCTTATCAGCACTTTGGCTAACGCTCAAAAGATTATGACAGAGACCAGACCTTCCACAAGATAGACATCCTTAATCTGAGTTCCATCTTTTCCCGGATTGGTTTCCTCCAAAAGTAACTTTGCCTCCATCTTTTGATCTCATTGCAACAAACTTGTCTGCATCTCTCGTCATGTGTCTGGAGCATCTACTATCGATATACCGCTTGTTGATTCTTGATGCTCTCAAACACACCTGCAAGACCAAAAGAAATCAGGTTTTAGATACCCATCTTTTCTTGGGTCCTTTGGGGTTAGTCTGGACTTTAGGAACATGAGTTCCCTTAGGTAGCCACTGATAATTGCCAACTGGCCTATCCCTTCTATCCTTTTTATGAAAACAGGATGAAGTACTATGACCCTTTCGATTACAGTAATTGCAATGTGCAAACAGGTTTGAAGAATGAACTGTTTTTCGAAAATAATTTAAATAAGATTTTCCACCTGTTTTCTTCTTCCCTTTCTGTTTATCAAAAATAGGATTATATCCTATACCTGAATGATTGTTGGTAAACCTTTGAGCTTTCAAAATTACATTGAGCATTTCACTGCCCTGAGTAAATTTCTCAAGAGTTTTTGTAAGATATGAATTTCTTTTCTCCAAATCCAGACAATCGTCACAAACAAGTTTTTCGCAAGTGAGGTTTTCAACGTGCAATTTAAGGGTTATATTTTCTCTTTTCAGACATATACATTCCTCCATGAGTTTTTCAAATTCAGATTGTATCTCATTATATTCATCAAACAGTTCATCATAGGTAGATTGTGGATCATATACCTCACTGTCGTTCTCCGTTTGTTCTTCCTCTGCAACCAGACAGACATTGGCCATTTCCTTTTCTTCTTCGCTTTCTTCATCTGAGGAGCCATCTCCCCATATTGACGACACGTAGGCTTTCTTTTTGAATTGACACTAGTACAAAAAAGGCTTTTAAGACCGTCTCATTTAGAGCGGACTATCCGGCCCGATCTTAAAGGTATGACCGGTGGCAGTTTTGTAAATATAAAGAACTTTAAAGTTATGACCAGTGGCAGTTTTGTAAATATAAAGAACTTCTTGGACCAAATCGTTTAGCAATGGGTCTTAAATATATTATCCAGACCGCTTAGAAAAACTACCCGTCTTAAAAATGTTATTAAAAAAATTGAAATATAAAAATTCTTTATAGAGAAATCTCGAACAGGCCGACTTATTTTTTCTACGGTCCAAAATAATAAGGAAAAAATTAAATTAAACTTTTAAGACCAGATATATATAACAGGAGGTCTTAAAGATTATACTTTTTAGCCAGACAAAAATCGCGCTCGATAGTAATACTTTTAAGATCGGAGTTTAAAAGAGGACGGTCTTAAAACATAACCTTTAAGACCGTCGTTTTTGTTCATCCGGTCTTAAAAATAAACCGCCAAATATATCTTCGCGCGAAACGTTGCCTTAAGACTTACGTTGTATCTCTGAACTCTGAAACCCCTATATCTTCACGCGAAACCCATAAGACTTACATTGTACCTCTGAAACCCCTCTTGTTGTTGTGAAACCACTCTTCCTGTTGCATTACCACTCTTCCTCAACCACGTACCAGTAGCCTCTCTTACTCTCTCAGTTGCTCAGGCATTCCTCTCTTACTATCTCAAAAATGAATGGTGAAGACGATTCCATTCGTGTTCCGGGATCGCCAGTTAATGGTGTGGGTCATAACAAACCCTCCTCCACTGACAATGTGCCTCCTAACCACCCTGCACGCCGTGGTAGAAGAGGCACACGAATGATGGATGTATCTCTAAGTCAGACTTCTGGGTCAAGGCTCGAGATTCAGTTCGATGAAAAGTTGCGGCCTTACGGTCCTAATAAAAACAAATATAATAGTTTTGTCGGCTATCTTGCACGCAGCAAGGTTAGCATCTTGGAAGATAAGTGGAAAAGTGTTAACTTTGAAAAAGTAAAGCAACCTATTTGGGACACTATCCGGCTTACATACACTGTCCCTGACTCTGAGGAGTTGAAAGTCAAGACATTGTCCTATTGTGCTGATCGGTGGAGGAAGTTTAAGACCTCTCTCGCTAACACATATATTTTTTACGATGTTGCACCTGCCAAACAGCCTTGGGAACAATACACATTTATTGATGAACAAATTTGGCAACAATTTGTTCGGCTGCGGACCACTCCTGAAGCTCTGGTGAGTCTATATTTAGTTTTGTTTGCTTATGTAACCTGTGAGCTTATATTTGTTCATCTAATCCTGTTAGTTAAATTATATTGTTTGGTGTGTGAATAGAAGTATACATTTCTTGCCTTTGTCTATGCAAGTTTGATATGTAAACCCTAAAAAGGTAAAATACTAAGGAGGTAATTGTGTAATGGTTTGTCTTGCAAAGGAGGAAATGAATAGTCTTAAAAGGGGGAAACTTTATATACCCAATTGTTACTATCTAATGTGGACGTACTGATGATCCCACTGGATGACTTAAAAAGGATCAAGTTTGTATTATTCTGTAAGCATAATCCTCTGTTTTTTCTTGTTCTATCTACCTAGCAGTACAAAACATAGCTCTTTTGTAAACATAATTCTCTTTTGTTTCTTAACCTATCTACATCTTCCTTAAATAATAAAATGTTGAAACTTGATCAAGTGAATTTGACTAGTGTTTGAGGTTCATATCAAGCAGAAGTTCTCTAATTTCTGTTAGTGAGATGGCTGGAATTCATAATTAATAGTTGTTTTCAATTCTGATTCACAGCAAAGAAGGGCAAAAGCACAGGAGATAGGGAGAAAGAATGATTGCCCGCATAGGGCTTCTCGCGGCGGATATGAAAGGGCTTAAAAGGAATTGATGGCGGCCAAGCGGAAGAGATTGGAAGATGAAGCAGAATCCAATCCTGAGGCGGTGTATGGTCCGCCATCTCCAATACGTCGCAAGGATTTGTGGTTGCACATTCGGCAAAAGCCAAGTGGCTCCTACACGAGTGAACAAACTCGTGTAGTTGCTGAAAAAATTGTAAGTATTGTCATTGTTGTTATTTTTTAGTTAACATGATTCATTACTAAGCTTCTCGTTATCTGTACCTTACAGGAAGATCTTAAGAAGAAAGAGGCAGAGGGATCTTTCGTGTCGTCCGGTAGGAGTGATGTTCTCATGGCTGCCACCGGAAAACCGAACCACGATGGGCGTGTAAGGGGGTTAGAGGACGAGTAGGCCTGAAGGTATTCTTTGGTTCATCCACCAAACGCCATAGGAAAGAGGTGGTTACCCGGGAGGAGATGGATCAGACAGTGGCCAAATTAAATGAGGAGGCTGCAGCTAAAGAAACAAGGCATCAATCTGATATGAGCAAGTTGAGGGAGGAACTGAATCAGGTGAAGCTGCTTTTGAGCTCTCGTCCAGAGACCAGTGTTCCTTTCACACACTCACCTGCAACTGTGCAGCAGAGCACTCGAGGGAGCTGCATTATGAGACAGTCAGAGCAACCTTGTGACCTTTATGTGGAGGATCATGATAGACTACTATTGGTTGCAAAAGGGACTGTCCACAACTTTTTGGGATCAACTGTACACAACCAACAAATGTCTGATGATGAAGTCAGAGTGTCAGTTGAAAAGGTGATCATTGATGCACCTCTCCCTCTCCCAACTGATGAGATGAAGATTGTGAGTGATGTCAAGGGAACCTTCATCTCTTGGCCAGTGAAGCTTGTACATGTCTGTACTCCTCCCCAAGCTTCAACCCCTCGTCCTCAAGTTCCATCCCCTCGTAGAGCTCCATCGCCTCCTCCTCAGGCTCAATCCCCTTCTCCTCAGGCTCAATCCCCTACTGCTAAGTTGACTGGCCGCGAAAAAATAACCGATATGGTGAAAAGTAAATGTTTTAAAACTAAATCGTGGTCTGTCAATGAAGTAGTAGGCGACGCAATTCCCCTACCAATCCAAGTTGACTCAGTTGATATTGACTCCCTGCTGCTTCCTCGACAGGAGCTTACTGATGCAATTATTCAAATTTGGATGAAGTAAGTATGTTCTTCTATGGTACATATAATTTAAATGCATCGTTTAGACACACATATATATATACTAATTCCCTGATCGATGTAATTATTGTAGGTTCTTGCATTAAGAATTGGAGAATGAGGGCAGGTTGGACGATTTTGGATTCTTGTGCCCACAGTATATGAGTCAAACAACCATGGTGCAAAGACAAGAGTACATATTAAGGAGGTTGTGTAATGTGAGAAGAAAGGTGTACTTGTTGCCATTCTTCCACAGGTACATATCACAAATCTTGGCTACAAGTCACTTAATTCTGCTACATGCCTACATATATCACTGAGTATACTTTACTGCTATGAATTTTCAGCCACCACTGGCAGTTGGTCATCATGTGCATGGAAGAAATTAAAGTTATCTTCTTATGCTCCATTCACAGCCTGCCAGTGCACACGTTGGTCCAGCCCATCAACGCGTAAGCATGTCATTTTGATTCTCTTGTCAGAAATCTCTGCTGTGAATTTCAGTGAATTGATAAATATGCATTTTTTATGATAGTGCCATGAGGACCTTCCAAATCGATGCACTCAAAAAGCGTCCTTCAAAGGCCAAAGAGCCTAAATGGCTTAGACCAGAGGTTGGTACAATATAATATTGATAAACTTGTCAACTGCCTTATGAACTTAGTCATAAGATATATATTACTTATATATTTCTTTTTCTTTTTAGACTTGTCGGCAACCACATGAGTCCAACCTATGTGGCCAATACATCATGAAACACATGTATGATATGTCATTAAAGGAGAAACTAAATTATTTGCAAAGGTAAATATTTGATGTTACATATATTATGCACGCAAGTTAATTCAGTTTCTGGCTTAATGAATTACATCTAAAATATGGGCGCAAGTTATTAATTCAGTTTGTGCCTTTGATGTTACAGATGTTTCAATGCCCTGCCCCCTTCTCGGATGCTGAACTCGAGCACATACGCGAATTGTTTTGTCAATATCTGTATGACCTGATCTTAAGTAGTGATCAGGGACAATAATTAATGATGTTATTCATTTGTAAATATTCTGTAAAATTTGATTATTTTTTCGATCAATTTGTAAATAATACACAGGCAATGTAAAATTCAATAGATAAATTTGTTTAATTTTTCGAACAATTTTCTTGTGCCCATTTTGGGGTATCTGAAATTGGATGGTGGATATAGCTATTTTGTGCGCTTGAAATTTGAGGTTCAAGATGATGTAGCGAGTTCGCGACTTTAGGACCGAATATGGGTAAACTTCCGGTCCTAAAAGTTTTCGGTTAAATAATATGAGACTTTTAGGACCGCATGTTGTATACTTTCGGTCCTAAAAGTATTGACAAAATATTGGTGAGACATTTAGGACCGTATGTTTTAAAATTACGGTCCTAAAAGTATTCGACCCTTTTAGGACCGTATCTCCTTTTTCCGTCCGCTCCTAATAGTCTTCCTTTAAATAGAGTTGATTCGCTTTTCGGACAAATTAATTAGAAAGTTCTGGCCTTCATTTTAGGACCGTATGTTTTAAAATGACGGTCCTAAAAGTATTCGACACTTTTAGGACCGTATCTCCTTTTTCCATTCGCTCCTAATAGTCTTCCTTTAAATAGAGTTGATTCGCTTTTCGGACAAATTAATTAATTAGGGTTCAAGGCAACCGAGGTTCTGGCGTTCTGATCAAGCTAGGTCCCTCATTGTAGTCGATGTTATCTCTCCAGATTTAGATTATCAGTTTCCCTTTTCTTTGTCCCTTTTCTTTTTGTCGGAAAAAGATGAGAGATATTGAAAAGGACACTTTGTTTCTAATCAGGCGAGGTAACACCGAGGACAACGATGGTCCAACCTTGAGAAGAATTGTCACTGTTTGTTTTTATTCGAATAAGGTAAACGTTCTTTTTGTTTTGTTGGTCTGATCTTAACTGTATATTGTTGAGTATTTTAATGTGCGAGTTTTTAATGTTGATCATACACACGAGGACAATGTTTTGTTTTTTTCCTCCTTGTCGGAAAAAGAAAGAATGTACTGATCAGAAGGATAAAGGCGATAGAAATAGGAAAGTAACAAATTTATTATATATTTTTTAATGCTGCCCCATGGGGGGCAGCGGAGTACATGATTTAAAAAAAAAACAGAAAAATATTTACTCCTCCCTATCGTTGTCGGAGGGGAGGGAGTCGTCGGAGGGGTCAGTGACGTCGTCATCTAATGGATTGTACTCAACGTCGTGGGCGTCGAGTATCGCGTTGATCTTGTTGTTGACGGCATGGTAGACCTGAAAAAGCTGGCCCTGTCGTCGATCTATATGATCGACGCAGGCCAGGAGGTGGCGCAGCAGCTGTTTGGTGGTCGGGTTCGGAGGTAGAGGAGGAGGGTAAGGATTGTTATGCCTAGCGGGAGGAGGAAAAGGAGGACCTGGTGGTGGTGAAGGACCTTGGGGCGGTGAAGCAGCCATTGTAGAAGTGATGATGAAGAATGTGAAGAAAGTAAAGTAACAACGGCTTTAAATAGAGAACCCATCCGGAGTGAAACGTCAAAACCTTTAATGAGCAGACGCATAGTTCATCAGAATACGAGGAGACGCCTAGTTACGTTGGGAAGTTTATCTGGAAGCCGAAGAGATCTAATAGAGTGTAAGGATACGACTCTGCTATTGGAATTTGAAACGATGAACTTTTTTTAGGAAATTTAAATCTTGAATAAATGAATTTTAGGACCGGAAAACTGATAAAAGATCGGTCTTAAAAGTAATTTGATTGACTAAAAAATAAATAATATACTTATAGGACCGAAGAAGTGATAAAAGGTCGGTCTTAAAATTAATTCAGTTAAAAAAATAAATAATATACTTTTAGGACCGGAGAAATTATAAAAGGTCGGTCTTAATATTAATTCATCTTAAAAATTAAATAATATTTATAAAACTCGCTCGTAAAGTGTAGACCATTCGTCTGCTCTTTACCTCTCTGTCCTTAACACTCCTTATTAACTCCGCACTACCTCGTAACTCCAAACTACCTCTAGCTCTGCCTTTATTAATAAACGCCTCATATCTCTTTGCGCCAATGTACTGCTCAAACCATGGTTAGATACAAGATAACCGCTCGTAGGGGTGCTCTTACTCGTGATGCTCGTGCCTTCCGTCGATCGTTATACGATGCGCCTCCTCTATCAAGAGTGCGTTCGATTGAAACATAAGAGTCTCGGGTCGTTGGACCCATTGTTATTTCTGATGATGAAGACATTGTCGCACCCCCCTCCAGCCTTCCGACCATGAAGAGGTTCCTGCTCTACCTCTCCAACCAGTTGGCCCCAGCGCGCCGACCGCTGACCCTCGTCCTCTTTCCTCTAACGACCTGATACGAATAAGACAGGAACTTGCTGATATCCGGCGGGAGATTAATGCTGCTCAAGCCGATATTGCCTGGGCTTTGAAGGATAACAAGCTTTGATAATTTTCTTTTTTTTTTTTTTTTGGCAATGTGTACGGCAATATTCAAGTAATTAATAATAGCATTAATTAAGAACCATAAGCTTGTCTCTTTTTAATTTTTTGTTCAAGTAATTAATAATAGCATTATTTAAGAATATCATTAATTAAGAACCATAAGCTTGTCTCTTTTTAATTTCTTCTTCAAGTAATTAATAGTAGCATTAATTAATAGCATTGATAATTTTATGCGCTCGCCAAAGGCCCAAAGTCAATACTCTTTTCTTTGGAAAATTAACTTAGATCTGGAGTATTATAAAACTGTGGTCTTAAATATATAGGACCGGACAGGATAAGAATTCGGTCTTAAAAGTAACACTTAAAAATTTAATATAAAATATTTAGGACCGGATGCTTTATAATTAATCGGTCTTAAAAAATCCAAACATAAAACCAAGTCTCTGTCGCGCAGAAAATTAAATTTCCCTCTCTGAATTTCTCTTGTCACGCCAAAATAAGCTTGTCTCTTTTTAATTTTTTGTTAATGTAATTAATAGTAGCATTAATTAAGAACTATAACCTTGTCTCTTTTTAATGTTTTCTTCAAGTAATTAATAGTAGCATTAATTAATAGCATTGATAATTTTCTGCGCTCGCCAAATGTAACATCCTCAAAATTAACTTAACATAACAACTAATTAAGGGTTCATTAACAATTAAATAATGCTCATCATTAACCAACATATCAAAATTAAATCAGAGTATGCAGAATGAGCCCTAACGTGGCAATATACAATCAACCAACACATACCAAAAGGCGGAAGCACTACTGTCGGAAGAAGTAGCCTAAGCTTCCAAAGTCTTCCCTGATGGACCTGGACGAGAGCTATCACCTGAAAAATGTGGGTAACCATCAATCCAACTTATTACGAGTAATAATATGAGCTAATGAGGTGCCAAGTGGAACAATTTATATAACCAAGTATTAAAAATATAATTCACCAATTTACACGTCACGAAAATTTAAATCATAAATTTTATATAAAAATTTATGTATCACAGTTCTCATTAACAATTCCCAAATTGCCTCCCACCAATCCAACCGAACCGCCTTATTTCCTCCGACTAGACCCATGGGCTAAGTTACATCCATGTTACTGGTGACTCAAAAAGCTCTCTGGTCATGTGATGAGGACCGGCCAAAATCCTCAGAGCACATGTCCCAAACCATGGGCCTTTTCCCCTTATTGAACATGTGGGGTGTCGTATGCCCTTATTGAATTAGTGGGCCCGTCCCTTTCTGAACATATGGGACAATAGAAAGCCAACCATCATGCATTAATGGAGGCCTCACCACGTGGTGGAATAAAATACTCCATCTTCCCAATCCAACCCTTACCATAATTATCAGAGTAAATATTATGATATTAAAATGAACCTTTCTTATACATGAGATAGTAGATATGATAAATATCATGATATTAAAATAAACAATTCTTATACATTAATAAGTAGATATGATAAATATCATGATATTAAAATTAACCATTCTTATACATGAATAAATAATTATGATAAATATCATGATATTAAAATGATCAATTCTTATATATGAATAAATAAATATATATTCACAATTCAAATCATAAAGTCCCACAAGGCAATTTCTATTAAAATATTTACAATCATTTCACAAACACTCGCAGGCAACATATCAATACCCATAAAAAGTGGAAAGTGGTTACCTCTCGCCAAAGCTAATTATTATTACGCCGCTCCTAATTCAAAAGTTCAAACACATGCTATAAGATGATCACCATTCCTGGAACACAAAATTCGTCCAGATTTTTGGTTAAACTTCGGAAAATCATATCTCCCCATCTACACGTCCGATTCAGGTGTTCTTTGGCTTTTTGGAAAGGTTGAGATGTCTACTATTTACTATAAAAATTTCAAGATTAAACTCACACGTTTGCCATTTCAAAATCAAGCTCAAAAATCGCTGGTCACCAAAAGTTGGAGAAAACATTTCAGATTTTGGCTAAAATTTGGAAAATTATATCTCCCTCGATTCTCATCGGAATTTGACGAATTACCTATCAAATTAAACCTCTATGTGTCTACTATTTAACTGGAAAATATCACAATTTTATGATTTTATTAAGGCAATCCGAAAAGCCACGCCATTTTACTACTCCTAAGGTAAACCAGAAATTTTCCCAGTTTTTGGCTCAACTTCTAAAAATCATAACTAGAGTTGTAGACCTCCGTTTTAGGTGAATCAAAGCTTATTTAAAACCTCAAGAAGTGTACTTTCTCCTGTAAAAATTTCAGAGATAAACTCAAAAGTTTAACGTTCCAAAATGGAACCCGAAAATTACTGTTCATTTCTGGAAACAGAAAATCTTCAGTGTTCATGGTCCAACTTTGAAAAATCATAACTCCCATTCTACACGTCCATTTTAGGTGTTCTTTGACTTTTTGGAAAGCTCAAGACGTCTTCTATGTACTGTAAAAATTTCACTTAAAAACTCAGATGTTTGCTATTTCAAAATCAAACACGAAAATGACTGTTCACCAGAGATATAGAAAACGTCCCAGGTTTTTGGCTGAACTTTGGAAAATCATATCTCTTATTATACACATCCGTTTTGGGTGTTCTTTGGCTCGTTTTAAAGCTTAAGATGTCAACTATCTTCCATAAAAAATTCATGCAAAAACTCAAACGTTTTCCATAGAAACAGAAGCTCGCAAGACCACTCTGTTTTCAGCTCGAAAAACAGAGGTATTTCATGTGCAGCATAATTACGTTGAAACTTTTATGATAGAAAGCAACCTTAGTTTACTTTAAATATACTCATGTCCAGTTCCTAGTGTTTTTGGTATATCTATTAGCCCTTAGACGGTGGACTACTTTCATGCTCATGCGAAAGGAACCATAACACACACATACAGCCATGAGTTAGCTAGTCTTCATTATTTTTACAATACCATCAGCATGCCTAACCGTAGGTAGTTTGAAGGCAAGCTATATGTTTTTTTTTTTTTTTTTTTTTTTTTTTTTTTTTTGTGTTCTCTCCTCCCTTTTTTTTTTTTTTTTTTGTATTCACATATTATAAGGAAATAAATTCCTAATTGAATCTAGTCTTTCCAAAAATTTTCAAAGAAAAATAAGCCCTATATTTTCCGTAATTAATCTGGCCACGTTTCCATAACAAAATTCCCATATAATATTTCTAATTTCCCAACTCCAAAATTTGGGATGTTATATTTCTCCCCCCGTTATTTAAATTTCGTCCTCGAAATTTGAACTTATATCTTCGGGGAATTATTTTAGACGTCTAGTCTATTCCTTTCTTATTCATGCTTTCAAAGCACACAACTCATCATACCACATTCTTATCCATTCTGTACCTAGGTATAGTTCTCAACCATGCAAGATCCACTAGTCCATTCTCTAAGCACTTGGTTACTCAGGCTTCTCTGCCCATTTCAATCTACCTTCTAGTTCATTCCAATGTTGTAGCACTGGATATTCTGGCTTTTATGCCCATAAAACCACCTTTATGCCATTGGCATATCAACTACCACCCGGTACAGTCTGAGTGTTCTGCCAGACTCACAACTTCTTTGGACACATTGGTCCCAAAGTTATCATACTTGTGAGCATTCCACACAGTGCTAATCACACAGGTGTTACGACCCAGGGACACTGCCCTGTGCCATCTTGCACATTGGGTCTTACAGCCTTGAGCCTCTATTTGTTCATCGATCATCTGAGCCTCTTCAACTTAAGCTCTCAGACCACTTCCTCTTGACTAGCTTGGTGGCTATCAAGTACTATCTGGCTTAACCAGTTCATTTTTCTAGACCATTCTATCAGTTTCTGTTCCTGTAACAACATAGTCACCCAATGCACCGCTTTTCAATTCAAAACATCATTGAAGACAATTACGTCAATGGTCTTCAATTCAAAATATCAGTAATGACAATCACATCATTACTTTCAATATTGCTTCTATGTTGTCTCATATTCAAAATTCTAATTTTCAAAGTCAAATATTCAAAATTCTGTAGTAGCAGTACATTTTCAAAATCTCACTATAAAAAGTAATGCTTTCACATTTTCAAGGAAAACAAAATCGTTGCCAGTTCAAATTCATGAAAACACTTTCACTGCCGGAGTTGTTTCAGAAAACATTTAATTACTACCAGCACATATCTTTGAGCGGGATAATTTATTTCACAAAATTTAACAATTGAAAGCTCTCGTCACCACTTCAACCTTCCGGTACAGTGACATATCTCAATCCTTTCACACACTAACCACCGCAGTGGCAACGCACTTGTTGATTAATGTGGGAGAGTTTCCGTCCCCCCCATAAGAGACCCAGTGTCTGCACTGGCACATTAATGGGCCACCCCACGCAAATCCCTCCTCGGGGAAAAGGACAATGTCCAAGAGCCCTGCTCCAATCGTCTGCGTGGGTCCCAACCAAACAAGGCAAAATACACGCCCCTTCAAGGCGAAGTATCTTGGATTGAGTACATTCACTGCTGGTACGATTTTCAGCTTCTCAAAACAAATCCCCTCAATTTTCAAATCTCTTGTTCAAAAGAACTTTATCAATGGCACACGACTCAAAAACATTCTAAACATGTCTGACAAGATCCAATAAACTGAGTACTTTTACAACAGTTTCTGACCTTTCCAGTTCTGTACTGCTTTCACAACCACATAATTCAAAATTCAATTTCAAATTCAGGATTTAAACCCATTCTTTGAGACAACATCATTTCAAAAATGACCATTGCCCTGGTCTCAAATTCTACTCAAAATATTTCATTTAGAAAATTCATTTCAGAAATTTCACAATTCTGCAGGTGCATTGGCAAATTCAAAATTCAAAATTTCAAACTCAGGAACTAGACAATTGCTATAGAAGGTCATTACTCCTACTAATCACATTTCCGACTCTATCGTTGGTTATCCAAGCCATTCATGGGACTTTGAGTCCATTCTTTGCCTATCATACTCACCGCGCTTCCACTGCGCTACTCTAGTTGGTCAACCTCTTCGGTGAGCATCCTTCGTAGGTAGCCCTCATAAACATCGGCACAACATTCTAGTATTCTCATGGCATCCGTAAGGATCACTATATTTCATAAACCTGCTAACATTTCCAAGATTCATATCTTACAATATTCAGGTACTGTCCTCAAACATTCAAATAAAATTCAGCAATTTCTACGAGGTTCTACCTCTACCTCATTTCTCAATATCATCAAGACATGTTTTAAATATCATTCTTACACCTCAGAGGTAATAACCATTTATACACAAAACATTGTTGACAATGCAGCACTAATCACAAGGTTCACAAGATTTTCTTTATCACACACTGACCTAAACATTGTTTCGACTCAGAACAAATTCAAACTTATCTTTAATCATACCGCATTCGTTCTTACATTTTCTTAGCATTTGAAAAATTCACCATTTTTCATACTTCAAGATATTCAGATCTTACACCGAGATATTTCAAATTCCCAATACTTCCAGAGAGTCTCCTTTCTCGAGATGGCTTTAACTGATCAGACTCCCATTTTCAAATGCCAGTCTGTCATCTCGAACCAACTACACGCTCCAAGACAAATTTCTAAGAGACACGATCTTGAAATAATCATCACGCAACGTGTATTTGTCAAACTAAATTTCTTGAAGATACAACCGGCAATAAATGCTACACTGTGTTCTGTTTGGACCGAAAGTCTATAAGACTCCGACCTATAGAGGTGGCTAGGGCGTGTCAGATTGTATTAGGGTGCGGTGCCATAAAATTTCCACATAATAACAAAGTCTGCACTATTCTGAGCCAACGACAGATGAGAATCCGATGCTGCTTAACAAAATCTAGACGTTACTAGCCCAGCTATAAATCGAGTAAAGAAAGAGTAAATGTTTCACGTTCTCTCAAGCTTCACAAAACTTCCACATATTCATTTCCTCTCCGATCGTAACCTTCACTATAACCTTTCACATTATCCTTAAACATGGCCGGTTCAAGTAACTCTATTCCAGTCTCCGATTCATTCAACCCTTTCTTTCTTGAAGCTTTACTTCATGACTATCAGACTAACATGTTGTCTGACTTGTCAAACAATGCATCATACCCTTATTCTTCTTTACTTCCCCAAAATCCCGTAAGTATGAACGTTCATTCATCTGCCTCAACGATTAACATTCCTACTCCTCCTCCAAGGATGCAAGATTCTATTTTTACAACCACTAACAGAAAGGAATCTGAAGCAGGTCCATCTAGGCGACCTGTCCAAAGGTGTCGTAATGTGGCAGAACTTATGGAGTCTACGGTACCTTCTCAACCAAGGAATCCTGCTTCTACCTTGACTGAGACTACTAATCCATTTTCATGTGGTTGCTGTCATGTTCTACGAGAGATCATTCATACCAATGGACTTCAATACCATAAACTTGAAGTTCATGGGAGGATTGGTATGATATGCCACGCTGTCTTTCACCAGGACGTACAAGGAGGTTCTTCCAGTCCTCAAGTATTTGACTTTGGTAAGAAAAATTTAGATGATGTCAAACATTTTCTAGAAAATTATTGTTTGAATCAAAAATCTTTAGGGTATGTCCTAGTGTCAGATCCCCTATCAGCCTACTATGAGGCCCTCTGTGTTGGTTTGGAATGGACTAAAAATCAAAATGAACTCCCTAATAGTTCATTTCCAACCAATACAGAAAATATATCCAATAAAGGAAAAGAGCTCATGGTTGTAAATAATAATCCTTCAGTCCTCATACCTAGTAATCCATACCGATCAAGAGCTGAACAAAATATTAGAGCTGCATCAATGTCAATAAATGATCTTAGAGACTTATTCCATTTACCTCAACAAGAAGCGGCTCAACAAGTTCGTCTATGCAAAAATGTTCTAATGAAAATATGCCATAGGGGAGGAATAAAGCATTGGCCTTATGTAAAAATTCGAAGCACTATGAGGCAAATAGCTAGATTGAGAAAAACAATGTCTTCTGATGGTCCTCTCTCAAGTGCAGCCGCTCAGGAAGAAATTAATAGACTTAAACTTGAGATGGTCAACGCTTGTGGTGGGATTGTACCAACTGTTGCTCTTGATGCTTGAATTCATCTTGTCTTTTTAGCATTCTAATTTCTGCTTGTACTTTTATACTAAGGTTCACGGGAATTTTCAAGTTTGGATATTTTTCTCACCCATTTTCAATTAATCACATAAGTTCAAGCTCCAGCAGATCAATCTAACCTATTGTCAGAACTTATGTCCTAGCCGGACTTCGAAATTCTGAGTTGATAATTCTATCATCAAAATTTATATTCTAATTCCAACTTGTCACTCAAAATTATCCAAGTATCAATTTATCTGACTTCCTCAGAAATACTAAGTATTGTCCCTTTAATATCTACTGCACCCTATTTATCTAACAAACTACCCTGTCAAGAACTCAGTCAAAGACCCCCCATCCCGGAGCAGTAATGTATCTTAAAGTGATGTAAAAGAGCCTCTGTTCTATTGAGACATCAGTGTATCGGTGTAAAAGAGATTCGTTCTCTTGAGACAACGATGTGTTAGGAGCATTTGAAGGTGAATTAACGGCGGAGTGAGTTGTTCGTGTATCTACCATTCTCCCCACCAAAGGATGAAACCTAGCCTAATAAATGAATAATAAAGCAACACAATAAAACCACTAAACAGGGAAGGTATGTGTGAATATTGTATATTGCCACTACATGTAGTGCATGCATGACTGTTATCAGAATCATACGCTCTGATACCAAATTGTAACATCCTCAAAATTAACTTAACATAACAACTAATTAAGGGTTCATTAAAATAAACAATTCTTATACATTAATAAGTAGATATGATAAATATCATGATATTAAAATTAACCATTCTTATACATGAATAAATAATTATGATAAATATCATGATATTAAAATGATCAATTCTTATATATGAATAAATAAATATATATTCACAATTCAAATCATAAAGTCCCACAAGGCAATTTCTATTAAAATATTTACAATCATTTCACAAACACTCGCAGGCAACATATCAATACCCATAAAAAGTGGAAAGTGGTTACCTCTCGCCAAAGCTAATTATTATTACGCCGCTCCTAATTCAAAAGTTCAAACACATGCTATAAGATGATCACCATTCCTGGAACACAAAATTCGTCCAGATTTTTGGTTAAACTTCGGAAAATCATATCTCCCCATCTACACGTCCGATTCAGGTGTTCTTTGGCTTTTTGGAAAGGTTGAGATGTCTACTATTTACTATAAAAATTTCAAGATTAAACTCACACGTTTGCCATTTCAAAATCAAGCTCAAAAATCGCTGGTCACCAAAAGTTGGAGAAAACATTTCAGATTTTGGCTAAAATTTGGAAAATTATATCTCCCTCGATTCTCATCGGAATTTGACGAATTACCTATCAAATTAAACCTCTATGTGTCTACTATTTAACTGGAAAATATCACAATTTTATGATTTTATTAAGGCAATCCGAAAAGCCACGCCATTTTACTACTCCTAAGGCAAACCAGAAATTTTCCCAGTTTTTGGCTCAACTTCTAAAAATCATAACTAGAGTTGTAGACCTCCGTTTTAGGTGAATCAAAGCTTATTTAAAACCTCAAGAAGTGTACTTTCTCCTGTAAAAATTTCAGAGATAAACTCAAAAGTTTAACGTTCCAAAATGGAACCCGAAAATTACTGTTCATTTCTGGAAACAGAAAATCTTCAGTGTTCATGGTCCAACTTTGAAAAATCATAACTCCCATTCTACACGTCCATTTTAGGTGTTCTTTGACTTTTTGGAAAGCTCAAGACGTCTTCTATGTACTGTAAAAATTTCACTTAAAAACTCAGATGTTTGCTATTTCAAAATCAAACACGAAAATGACTGTTCACCAGAGATATAGAAAACGTCCCAGGTTTTTGGCTGAACTTTGGAAAATCATATCTCTTATTATACACATCCGTTTTGGGTGTTCTTTGGCTCGTTTTAAAGCTTAAGATGTCAACTATCTTCCATAAAAAATTCATGCAAAAACTCAAACGTTTTCCATAGAAACAGAAGCTCGCAAGACCACTCTGTTTTCAGCTCGAAAAACAGAGGTATTTCATGTGCAGCATAATTACGTTGAAACTTTTATGATAGAAAGCAACCTTAGTTTACTTTAAATATACTCATGTCCAGTTCCTAGTGTTTTTGGTATATCTATTAGCCCTTAGACGGTGGACTACTTTCATGCTCATGCGAAAGGAACCATAACACACACATACAGCCATGAGTTAGCTAGTCTTCATTATTTTTACAATACCATCAGCATGCCTAACCGTAGGTAGTTTGAAGGCAAGCTATATGTTTTTTTTTTTTTTTTTTTTTTTTTTTTTTTTTGTGTTCTCTCCTCCCTTTTTTTTTTTTTTTTTTGTATTCACATATTATAAGGAAATAAATTCCTAATTGAATCTAGTCTTTCCAAAAATTTTCAAAGAAAAATAAGCCCTATATTTTCCGTAATTAATCTGGCCACGTTTCCATAACAAAATTCCCATATAATATTTCTAATTTCCCAACTCCAAAATTTGGGATGTTATACCAAAGGCCCAAAGTCAATACTCTTTTCTCTAGAAAATTAACTTAGGTCCGGAGTATTATAAAACTGCGGTCTTAAATATATAGGACCAGACAGGATAAGAATTCGGTCTTAAAAGTAACACTTAAAAATTTAATATAAAATATTTAGGACCGGATGATTTATAATTAATCGGTCTTAAAAAATCCAAACATAAAACCAAGTCTCTGTCGTGCAGAAAATTAAATTTCCCTCTCTGAATTTCTCTTGTCGTGCCGAAAGTGATTACTGAGGAGGTTCTATCTCCCGTGGTTGTGTGTTGCTCCATCGGTGCTTCGCGTTGCTCTCTCGACAATCACTTCCTCGTTCCTCAGCTAAACTTAGACCAAGCTGTAAGAGGTGTTTCGGTTATATAACTTCATGGTTTGCCTACTTATCGTTCTGGGTTTTTCTTGAGTTGAATGAAATCGATGAAATGCTCTTGTGTGCTTCTCTGTTGTTAATGAATATTCTATTCTGAAGATTATATTTGCACTTGAGACCTACCCAACTAACCAACAAATGTTTTTAGGGTACTCCTGCTGTCTCCAACATCAACGTTCGTGGCGGGAGAAGAAAGACTCTTATTTGGCATTTAAATTTATATGCTACAAGTGAGTCCACAAGACCTTCATGCAAAGCATTTAAATTTCCTCGTCATGCATTTATTTTTCTTCGGGAGTATTTTAGTTTGGCTTCACTGTGATATTCTCATGACCAAAAGTGATTCTTCGTTATGCATTTATTTTGCCTTATTATACGTATGTTAAATCTTTCCGTCCACAGGAATTCTACTATGGATCACAGTTGGATAAATGCTTTACGGACGAGCGTTGAATATCAGAATGGGGTGAGGGACTTTATTGAATTTGCTAAACAAAATGCCAATGATGATAGTGGGAAGTTTTATTGCCCTTGTGTAAAATGTTTGAATGAGAGGCGACTAAGTCCTGAAGTTATACGAACACATTTAATCTGTCAGGGATTTTGTAAGACCTATACAGTATGGGTATGGCATGGTGAAAAAATACCAAGTGGGTCTCAACATGGGGAAGTGGCCTTTGATGATAATGACACGGATATGGACGATCGCATAGAGGACATTATTCGTAATGTAGGAGAAGAGGCCTTTCAACAATCACATACATATGGTAATATGTGCAGTGATGCGGAGACCCCGCTATACCCAGGGTGTCAAAAATACCAATTGTTGAACGCTGTATTGAAATTGGTAAGCTTGAAGGCACGTCATGGATGGAGCCACAAGAGTTTTTCTGAAATGCTTGAGGCTTTTAAGGACATGCTTCCGGATGATAATGTGTTGCCGCATCGATACTATGATGCTAAGAAAATACTTTGTCCACTGGGGATGGAGTACAAAAAGATCCATGCATGCCCGAATGACTGCGTATTGTATAGAAAAGAGTTTGAAGAGACGCAGAATTGTCCGATATGTGAAACCCCAAGGTACAAGTCAAATAAGGGGCCTACAAAAGTGTTGTGGTATCTTCCAATCATACCAAGGTTCAAGAGGTTGTTTGAGAATGAAAATGATGCAAAAAATTTGCAGTGGCATACAGATGAGAGGATTTCTGATGGAAGGCTTCGTCATCCAGCCGATTCTTCTCAATGGAAGAAAATCGATCAATTATTTCCCAACTTCGGCGAAGAACCTAGGAACCTTAGGCTTGCCCTTAGCACGGATGGCATGAATCCATATGGAAGCCTTAGCAGCGTACATAGTTCATGGTCTGTACTCCTCATTGTTTACAACTTATCTCCTATGTTATGCATGAAGAGAAAGTACATCATGCTGTCTATGTTGATTTCGGGACCAAAACAACCCGGAAATGACATTGATGTTTACCTTCAGCCCTTGATCGAAGACTTGAAGGAGTTATGGGAAGAAGGTGTGGATGTTTTTGACTCTTTCAAGAAGGAGGTATTCAAATTGCGAGCCATGATATTCTGTACTATAAACGACTTCCAGCATATGGTAACTTGTCAGGGTATAGTGTAAAGGGCCATAAAGTATGTCCGGTTTGTGAAGAAGGCACATGCTACCATCAACTCCAACATGGAAGAAAGACGGTTTACCTTGGACATAGGAGATTTCTTAGACGGGGCCACCCATATCGTCGATTAAAGAAAGCCTTCTTTGGTGGCCAAGAATATGAAGATGCTCCAGTGCCATTGACTGGGGAGTAAGTTTATGAGAAGGTGAAAAATATCAATGTCATCTTCGGCAAGACAGCCAAGAGTAGAAAAGATACAAATATATGGAAAAAGAGATCTGTATTCTTCGATCTTCCCTATTGGCGCGATCTTGATGTGAGACACTGTATCGATGTCATGCATGTGGAGAAAAACGTATGCGATAGCATTGTTGGCATGCTTCTCAACATACAAGGCAGTTCCAAGGATGGTGTGAAGGCAAGATTGGATTTGCAAGCAATGGGAATACGTGAAGAGCTACATCCAAGGCCGTATGGGACAAGAACTTATTGTCCCCCGACTTCTCATACTTTGTCTAAGGATGAGAAACGTAGTTTTTGTGAGTGTTTACATGGCACAAAAGTTCCCTCGGGGTATTCTTCAAATTTTAAGAGGCTTGTATCGATGAAGGACTTGAAATTAGTAGGCCAAAAATCGCATGATTGTCATGTCTTGATGCAACAGCTACTCCCAATAGCTATTCGAGGCATCGCTGAATATGACCTTCGGGTTGTTTTGACTAGACTTTGTGTCTTCTTCAATGCGGTTTGTTCTAAAGTTTTCGACATTGAAAAGTTGGATGAATTGGACAATGAAGGACATCTTATCTTGTGCCACCTTGAGAAGCTTTTTGTTCCTACATTTTTTGACATCATGGTTCATCTAATTGTTCATCTAGTGAGGGAGATAAAGTTGTGCGGCCCTATCCATTTACAGTGGATGTACCCAATTGAAAGATATATGAAATTCCTTAAAGGGTACGTGAAGAATGCATACCGTCCAGAAGCATCGATTGTTCAGAAATATGTTTCTGAAGAAGCCATGGAATTTTGTCAAAATTATTTGGCCAAAGTAAGACATATTGGGCTTCCAAAACATCATCATGCTGGAAGGGCTAGGTGAGGGGCTTCAGTAAAGACTGTGGATCTTGATGAATTGTCACACGTCTACTTATACATCTTGAATAATGTTGATGATAGGAGCACAGTCCTGAGGTTGATGTCATAAGTTGGAATTCGTATGTGATCAATGGTTATACATTTTACACGAAGTCCCTAGATGATAGGAGCACAGTCCAGAACAGTGGTGTTATGTTAGAGGCTGAATCTATGCACTTCTCCAGTTCGAAAGACAAAAGCCCTTTATTGGCAGTCATGCCATATTATGGGATTATTGAAGAGATATGGGAGGTGGACTATGTGAAAATTAGATTTCCCATTTTCAAATGCAAGTGGGTTGATGTCAATAATGGTGTTCGGATCGATCGGCTAGGATTTACATTAGTCGATGTCAATGGTAGAAGTTTTGGAGATAAACCTTTTATTATGGCAGACCAGGCGCAACAAGTGTTCTATATCATCGATCAAGAAAATAAAATGTGGTCTGTAGCTCTCCAAGGAAAGAGGGTCATTGATATTGATGAGGAAAATTCAAATTATGGTATTCCTAAGAGTACACCTTTTTCAAGGGGTCTACCGGACATGAACGAAGAAGATGAAGCGGATAATGAACCCAGCATAAGAAGTGATCATCAAGAAGGGATATGGGAAGATATCACTTTATAAAAGAGTCAATTCATAAGGTAATATTCATATATATGCAAATTTATTTGACTACTTTAAGGCTTTAATTATATATATTATTCCTTCTATGTTCATAAAATGTCTTTGACTATGAAGTTTGTTCCTTCTTTTATTTTTGTGGCAGGATCCGATCATGTTATAAAAGAGGATGTTACGTTGTTGGGTGGCATGGGAATCAGACGATGAAGGCATGGTGAATATTATTTTGGGCGCATCTATATTGTATTTGTAACTTATTGTATTTGTAAGTAAGTTATCTTATTGGATGTATGAATTAACTTTGGTGTTGTAGATTAATTAAGAGGCCAAATAACTCATGGTGAATAATATTTGTATCATTTTGCCAATTCAATTTATTCAAATAATTGTTCATAGCTTGTAGCTTAAAGTATCGACTTTTATGTGCTGGATTGGGTAGTGGATTTGTGTATATATATAGTAGCAGGAACAACAGCAGGAAAAAATTCGGGAAAATTTAGATTGGAAATAAATAAGCCGGTCTTATGCGTTTGACTTTTAAGACCGGATGTAATTATATGACAGGTCTTAAAGGTCATATTAAGCCGGTCTTAAAAGTTGGCCTTTTTAAGACCGTTATGTTATATTTAGAAGTCCGGTCTTAAAGGAAATTTTTTAAGACCGGACGTAATTATCATCCGGTCTTAAAAGTCAGTCTTTTAAGACTACGTATGATTAGTCGGTCTTAGAAGTCGCTAACTTTAAGATCGTATTTATTTTTGTCCGGTCTTAAAAGTCCGATATTTTTAAGAGCGGACTAATTTTAGGCCGGTCTTAAAAGTTGAGTTTTTGGACCGACCAAATCAAACTATTTCATGTTCATTTAGTACAAATTTTAAGACCGAATGTTTTAAATGTCAGGTCTAAAATATGTAGACTTTTAAGACTAGATCATTGTCTGGTCTTATATGTAGACTTTTAATACCGGCTGGAACAAGACCGGCTGTCCGTCCGCTCTTACGAGGCTGTTTTGTCCGGTCTTAAAAGCCTTTTTTGCACTAGTGTAACTACCTCTTAATATATGAAATTTAGTTAAAAATGATTTATAAATAAGATCAGATACACACATACCCACCTCAACGGGCAACATGCAATGATGTGACATTCTACTACACAACAAACGCTAAATGAGACCCTGAATTTGGAACTTAGACGTTTATTGAGGAAAGCACCTTTGTAGTGCAATGACACGAAAGGTGGCCTATGTTGCCCTTTCTCCCTAGTTGCAATAGCTTTCAAAAAAAAAAAAGTATCGAGCATCAGACTAGATTGTGTGTTTGACACGTGCATATGGAATCCAAATCCTGTTTTCACTACTAACAACAACAACAACCACTGCGCTCGATATTTATCTCCTATTTTTAGTATATCATCTTATCCGTAGTCAAGTTATCTATAACATGTAATATTAAATATCCAAAGTAGCATTATATTCAAAAGGCATTATATTGAATAGATGGATAAACGCTTGATATATATGTTGCGGGATTGCTCAATTGTCAAAGAGTACTAGAAATCAAAAGTCAAATAGGAAAAATGGAACATATTATTTTCTTTACAGGGAGAAGATTGGATCAAATAGAATCTGACTCATAAGATTGGCAAAGAATAGACGAAGAACATCTTTGTTGGGATGCATGAGTTTCGCATTGTAAAAAGTTGTTTGATTGTAAGGCGACTAATGTGAGATTGAGACTGAGTGCACTACATAGTTTCTTTAGAGTATGTTCCAAAAAGGATATTTTAAGAATATAGGATATGAAGAAGAGGATTAATAGTCCTCATCTAGACTGGAAGAGGATTTCATTAAAGTAGCAGTCGATGGCTCAGCCTTGGAGGATGGAAGGAGTAGGTGTGGAGGTTACCTTCAAGAATAAAATGACAGATGGCTTGTAGGCTTCAGCTGCAAACTAGTTAATGTTCCTCCAGTTTTTGTAGAAATAATTGACTGCATTTAGGGCCTACAACTGTGTTGGTCCAAAGGGTTTTAGGAAGATTAATTTAATTACTAATTATATAAAAACTATAATTATACGTTGAGAGGATGTGATCAACATCATCCTTTTAAGTATACTGTGGATGATATTAGGATGTTTCTTTATAAAGATTGACAAGTGGTGGTCACTCAGATATAGAGAGACCATACTATTTTCATCAATTAACCAAATATTTTCATAGCATAGATGAGATTTTTTATCTTCTTTATCAACCTCCTCCTTTTATTCAAGAGGCAGATCCAGACATAGATGAAGAGTAAGAGTTTTTGCTGATGTTTATGTAATGTCTCTATTGAGATTCTGATTCCAATATATATCATTCCACAAATAAATAAATAAATTTCTTCTCCACCCATATCTATTTTATGATGAAACTTTGTTTTTCACACTCTCCCTTAATATTAAGACTTAATTGTGAAGTTGACCTTTATACAATATATTTTCTATATTTGTCAATATTTTTCAAATTTACTTCTATTGATACTCTCAACCATAATTATGTGTTTAGAAAGAATTATGTCATATTAACTACATTAATTAACTTCTTTAGTCTAATCAAATTAGGTAAACACAGGGACAGACCTTTGAAGATACAATGGGGGGCCATGGCCCCCCCAAAAAAGAAAATTGTTTAGAAAAAAATGAAGGGAGATGTGCAGTTTGAATGCAGTCTGCCAAGGGAGACCATGTTTGAATCCAACCATTTTGAATTTGATTTAATTTCTCTCTACTTGTCAATTTCCATTGTTGCTCTCGCACTCCTAAATGCCGTGCATTTGTTGCTAGGTTTCTCTTAGTCCTCCTCTTCTTACTCTTCATCCATCTCCATGGCTGCTCCGCCTGCTATAACCAGAGCTGAACAATTGATCATGATTATCTCATAAAGCTCCTTATCATTGCATAGCGGTACTTTTTTCTCTTCTCTCTTTCTTTAGCTATGTTTCAGTTTCACTTGTAGTGGCATTTGATTTAGCCTCTCTTCTTTATGCCTTCATTAGTTTCTTACTAATTTTATATTTATTTCTCTCTTACTCGTGATGCTTCTACCCTAAAATGTAATAAGGTTCTACCCTTGAGAACGATCGGGCCATCATCTGCTACCTCATTTGTCCATTTGCTGCGCCATTAACTCTTCTTTTGTGATTTTCAGCCATTTATGCATCATTAGTGCTCCATCTATGTAAATGCAAAATTCTTAGGTTCCCCTCCCTTGCACTTCTTGCTTCTTCGTACAATCTTACTTGTTCAGTTGTTTGGCTTTAGTTTTGTGTTTGAATTTTCTAGTATTGCTGGTTATGACAATTGGTTTGATGTTTTTAGTACAGTTAGTTATTGAAATTCAAACGGTTGCGTACCTGTATTAGTACCTCTAAAATAAGCACAAACAGTGAGCAATGATGGCTACCTCTTCGAAGACGATGAATGAATAGTAACCAATGGCCCCCCTAGATACTTGTGCCAAGGTCCGTCCCTGGGTAAATATATCTTATATTAAGGATCGGAGGGAGTATATCATTTTTTTACCAAAAAAAAAAAAAAAAAGGGTTTGCGATGGTATGAACCAGTGATTTGTAAAGGTTGATATTTTTAATTAAAAAACCTTAACACAACAATCTATTACAAATATTATCCATATTCTCTCGAGGATTTTTATTCGACTTAAGGTTATTCCTAATCACTTTTTATCCCGGGCCTAGTGTTCCAAAAAAAAAAAACGCGGGCCTAGTGTTCAATTTTGAAGGAAGTTTTGATGACATGTAATATATTAATTATTAATTAATTAATTAGTAGAAAGCTGCTGCGAAGAATTCGTATTTGGAAAATTAAAGTGGTTGTAAATAGAGAATTTCTTTGAGAAAATTGTAAACAACTCCCTTAAGAATCATCAAATTACAGTGAAGTTTCAAAAAATCTTAGTATTATTAATTTTAAAGATGAAAGTACAATTTTGTCCCTTGTTAATAATGATAAGTTTAGAGTAGTCAATTTCAAGCTTAGAACATTCAAACTTAGGAAAAGAAAACGAAAAATAGGAAGGATATAATACTAATTTTTATTTAAAAAAATAGTAAATTTTTTTATTCCTTTTTAAAGTTTCCCTCCGACTTTTCTTCCTTTTCTATTTTTCTTCTCATCCAAACTTAGGAGAGAAGAGTTTATTTCCTGTATTTTATCCTTGCTAGTTGCTACCTCCGCCTTTGACCCTGTGAGACCAACGTGAGCCGCGGAACAGTGTGTCGCAGAGGGTGAATGGCTGCCCTCAACTATGGGTAAGTGTCTTGATCAAAAAAAACTATGGGTGAGTGCTTTGCTTTGCAATAGTCTCCCTCTAAGAGGATCCAGTTTCCCTGTTCGGTAAGGGACGAGCGTCTAAGGGGATCTGACAGTCCAGATCTCTTTTGGAGATCTGGACTGTCCATATATTTTTTAAAAAAATAGGATTAGTTTTATTTTTATTTTTGAAGTGTTTTTTTTTCCAATTTTTGAGGTATGCTTTTAGTATCAGTGTCTAAAATGTTTTTTCAAGATCCTCAAATAACTTTTTAAGATTATAAAATATTTTTCAGTAGTAGTCACTACCCTGAAGTATTTGTTTAGTACCAGTCGTTATCCTAAAATATTCCTAAAAAAATATTTCAGGGTACTGACTGGTATTAAAAATATACTTCAGGATATTGATGGGTACTGAAAAAAAAAAAAAAAGCAGCTAGTATGCTGAGGTATCTTTTTAGTACCAGTCGGTACCCTAAAATATTTTTGTAGGATGTTGAAAAAAATATTTTAGTGTATTGACTGACACTAAAAGATACTTCAGGGTTTCAAAAAACAATTTATGATCTAAAAAAATATTTTAGGATACTGTCTGGTATTAAAAATATATTTCAGGATACTAACTGGTATTAAAAATATAATTTTAGGATACTGACTGATTGGAAAAAAAATATTTCAGAAATTAAAAAAATAATCCTAAAAAAAGAAAAAGAAATATGAACGGTCCAGATCTCCAATCCGATCCCCCTTAGGCGCTTGTCCCCCAAGGGACAAGTGTCCCCTACTCGGCCCAAACTAGATCCCCCTCTACGATGGCTTTTGGGGTTCTCTAACTTTATGGAAACAAAATTCCAACCCATCACATCAAAACTACACAAACCACATTTAATATTATATATCTAATAGCTTATGCACATCTTTCCAGGCTTTACTTTAGTGGGATGAATTTATTTATTGGCTTAACAGAGCCAATTTATTCGAAATGTAAGTTTAAGATTTTGTTTAAAGCAATGTTTACGAGTACAACTTATATGTTTGGATTAACTTATGGAGGATAGTTTTTTCGATAGAGAAGTTTTATCTCAACTTGTGAAAAAAAAACTTCTAAAATCATGATTTAAATGTTACTCAAACACTCCTAAAGAGGAAAGACATTAATCAGGAGGATAACAACGGGAAAATATCTTCAGAAAAAATAAAATAAAGATGGGATAGTAACTTTAGAATTGAAGTTACTCTATCCAAGGGGTGTTGCTTCAAAAGAAGAGAAATTTAAAGGCGATAAAGTCCTAATCATTGTGATGATAGTAAGCCTAAAGGGAGAACCAATCTACCCCAAAAGACTAACTTATTAGAAAAGAGTTGTAACGCCTGCCTTAAATATTCCTTTTAATTGCGTACAAAACTATTCACTATTCACGTATACATTACCATTCACTATTTATATATACGGTACTATTCACTATTGACATATACAATTACCATATTAGAGTAATCACAACAAAAAGCATGCATTAACGTATGGACGATGAGTAACTAATATAACGTATCCAGACATAAAATGGATTATTTCAACTCCCGAAGGAATATGCCCGTAACACACACTAAAATCTGATAGTAGACAAGGTTTATCCCTTTGGAGGTTATTAAGTTGGTACAGTCATCCCATCAACTAATCAAATAACTAATAACATACCAAACTTATATATATATATATATAGTTCACTTATTTAAATCCCCATCTCTGGGGTCTTCTTCCTCAACTATAGATGAATCGCCTTACTTCCTGATCCGGAACATCTTCCTGAATCTTTAGGTATTTCTGAGATTTAGTGATCAGATGAATTCTATGGTAACGGTTAATCTCATATTCAAAGTGTAAATTATACATGACACATATTTCATATGTTGCAGAAAATTTATAAACATTTAACAAGAAAACGCACCGCAATCAGTATACATAGCACACATCAAATATAACGTTATGACAAAAGCACATACGAGTACTGGGTAAACAGGCATGCAGCATTATTATATAAAGACAATAATCCACAGCCAGTTAAATAAAACGCATGACTCGGACATACAAACCCGGCCACAAATCCACAAAATATGAACATATAGAAGGCATATATAAAAACACAAGGAATCAGAGATTTAGTTACCAACCTCAACTTTGCAAATACTTATAAAATTCCTAGCGTAGAAACTCGATCTTCCTTCAATATCCTAAAGTAAGATCATTATAAAGATTAATTTCCTTTTTATCTTATAAGGTATTATTTTTAATACCATTTCCTCCTTACTTTAGCACAATACTTATAATTGACAGAATTTTCGCTAAATTTAAAAATTCATAGTCAATTGCGCAAAACTCCAAATGATGTGCTTCAAAAGCCTAAATGTCCTCTGATATGTCTATTTTCACCTTAAAATATTCCTATCAGCCATAAAAATCCATATCATTCCCAGTTTAAATGAATTACTTCGCTGACCAGTTTGAACGTCCAGAACTTTAGGTCAGTTTGTAAAATTCATAATTCATTGTATAGAGCTCTAAAAATTACGTATAATATATCAAAAGAAAGCTTTGGATGTCTACCTCAATTATGGAAAGTCTCATAATTTTTCGACATCATTTACTCAGTCAAAAATTATGCACAAATCGACTGCCTTCTAAAAGATTAAAACTGGCAGTTTTGGCAACTTGTATAATTTATCCCCTTTGATTCTAAGAAATCGTTTCCAACCTTATTCCCACTCCATTTCTCATGTTAAACACTTTGGTAACCTTAAAATCATTAAAGTCCTTTTGGTTCCATAACTTCTTTTCCAAACCAAAATGATATATAGAAAATGATGAATAACATCCTCAAACCAACTTTACAAAATAACACAAGTAAAGTCAAAACCTTACTTACTTGTCTTGATCCTTTGATCCTTGGTAACTTCTACCCACTTTTGCCTCCTAAAACTTTCAGCCTTCACTCTCAAAATACTATAAGAAAGTGTCTCACACTCGTAGCTCTCTCTCTCTCTTCTATATTATGCGAAGCTGAATTGGAGAATAAAGGAAGGCATGCAGATTGTATATTTAATCTAGCATCAGTACGTTATGTCAATAATTATTTCCTCCCGTGGAATAAACAATAAGGAATAGTCTCCACGTGCTTGCACTCTTGAATGATTATAGAAAAATGTCAGATGGTTGAACTCCATTGATTGCGTAATTGATCAAGAGAGTGAAAGGAAATTTTGGTGCAAACGTGTATCACACTATCCGTCGTCTTGTAATCATAAGGATAATAGTATGTAGGCATGTGAATGAATATTAAATGAGAAGATAAGGATGTTGAACCAACCATGCAGAAAATTAGACGGATAATGCAATCATTTGGGTAAGAGAGTCAACTGAATAGATATGTTATTTGGATAGTTGTGGAAATAAAAGGAAAGTGGGTGGGAATGGATTGTGTATGCGTTTAAAATACTATCCGGATGGAGAAAAGTGAGGATAATGAAAAAGTGAAGAAATAAAATGATAGTGGTAAGTCACGGATGATAGTAAGAAAATGGCAAATATGTGGGGAATGGGTGTCCCCTTACTTTGACAATATGGGAAAAGCATGAATGGGAAAAGCATGAATCATTGGATAAACATATTGGACTTCTTGCTCAACATTTTTTCATGGAAGATAATTGAGAGATAGTGTGAGATGAAGAAAAGTGAGTGTACGTGGGGCATATGAATATATTAAAATAAAATGAGAGTGGATGATTTGTTTAATAATTATAATGAGGCTAATGGAAAACTCATGATCCCACATGTGATAAATTGGAAAAAAAAAAAACGGATGTTACAAGAGTGCCCTTGACTTATAAACCAAAATACATTTGTGAGACTTTTCGATGTGGGATTCATAACATAATCACCCCTTTAAGAGCCGACGTCCCTGATGGCTCTACATCACGGCACTTTACTCGGCTTCCTGCCAGTCAGAACTTTCTATAGGTAGCTCTTTCTGTGAACATTGGGCTCTCAATAAAAGCACAAATATAATAATCACAAGCTCAAAGGGAGAGCCTATCCAAAGACTAACATATTAAGAGAGAGAGAATCCCTTGACTTATAAACAACACCATACTTATGAGGCTTCCTGAAGTGAAACTCATAACAATCACTTTGATCTTCGTTCAAGTGAACACCCCTATATAAGTCATTGAAATCATAAAACCGAGCATCTTTTGAAATTAATACGTGTCTTCCCAAATCCTTATCAACCCAAGGCACTTTAGTGGAAAACTGCTCAACGACTGAGTTTTATTTTGTTTTTCCTCATGTGCATGCTATGTGTCATCTATGACAGCGCTCAAATAATTTTTTAAGCACCAAGCTTATTTCACGTGATTTATATATTTATATAATAAATCACGTGAATCTCATAATTGAAGTAGCCAGGTCCAATTAGGTTGATAGATAAATGGCTCATCTTAAGTAATTTATATATAACTCTAGTTGTTATTATAATATAAGTTCATATTCACATACCAAATATTGGAAGTTTACTTTAACAGTCAAGCTTTTCACAATAAACATTTGAGACAATTAAGTTTTGAAGATTACAAAATTAGACGTAATCTGTCAAAAACATAGCAATTTTAACAACTTCATTAAATTAGCATAAACGTCCTTATCTTTTTTTATGTGGGACCCACTTAATCTTCTTCTAGTTTTATAACAGATCTGTCTATTTTTAACAGAATTAATAAAATTGCGCAATTTTTAAAGAATTGTGTCTATTTTTACACATTTTAAAACTTAATTATGTTAAACACTCATGATAAAAAACTTCATTGTTAAAATTACACTTTAACCCTTTAATATGTCTTAAATTGATTAACTGTTTCAAACATACCAATAAGTATTGAAAGAAAAAACGTTATACATTTTTCCTCACCTATGTTTCTTTCATTCAATAAGAGTAAAATTGACAAATATTTGATAATGACTCTTAGGATGGACTTGTATTTAGGATCAATTTTTTTAGCCAATTAGGCTTATAATAAGGACGACTAGAGTGGTATACTATTTTGATATTATTTATAGCTAATAACTTCCAACATGTTTCAACAAAATCATGAAAAATATTTAAAGGATAACATTTCAAATTTCTCCCTATTTAATATACACTGTATTATATGAAAATAAAGTTTACACAATAATAAATTAATGGCCAAATTGTAAGTTTTTGTCAAATTAAATTATATGGTTTATAAATAGGGGAAAAAGCAGAACTTGTAAATTCAGGAGCGACACATGCAGCTGGATTTTCTTCACTTCCCCTTCTAGTTATTCTTCATACACATAAAAAAAATTGCATAGATAAAAAAGTAGTTTATTAAAATTGGTTAAATGCAATAAATACATTTAAAAAAATGTATTTTCATTTTTTAAAATATCTTTACTTATGGAGAGAGGGAGTGAGTAGGGAAAGTGGTGCACAAGTGATAATTAATATAGTGATATATATAACATGTAATTAATTAAAAAAATGAAAAAAAATTGTTGAAATTTCAAACATCCTTTTAGTGTATCTTATCAATAGAACTAGACCACCCCAAAAACTGTATCTTACTTATCATCCTAATTATAGCCATAAACTTTTCTTTCTGTTTTATAGAAAATAGTTTTTACATAATTGCTAATCCTCTAAGTAGAGAGAGAACGTTTTGTCATATTTATAAGTTATAAATTTAATTTTTCAAAGATATCTAATTTGTCTTTAATTATTTATTATTATATAGACTTTGTTTTCATATAATACAATATATATTAAATAGGGATAAAGTTGAAAAGTTGTTAAACTCAAAGTCAGATTAATATGTGACATGCGGGCAACTTTAAAAAGATACAGTATATGTGTTTATTGGAAGGTTGAATGTGTTAAGCTGATTAGTTAGTTGAATGCTAATCATACAACTAGTATTTGATGCAAAAATGGCATCAACTTTATTTGGGGGAAAATAAAGACCGTCAAACGCCATCAACTTTATTTGGGTGCAAAAATGGCTATAAACTTTTTGAAAGGGGGCATTTTATCATAATTTTAAAAAGTTGATGGGCATTTTTGTGCCCAAATATAATAAAGTTTCTAGTATTTGATGCTCTTTGAGAAAAGTTAATGGGCACTATTACACCTTAATCCTTTTACAAATATGTGCCCTTTCATAACGGAAAAATATCACTGGTAACAAATCACCCATTGGCCTTAAGCACGTGTTTTTCTATGTAATAAATATTTTTAATTTTACCACCTTTTTTTTTTTTGGGCTACATAAAAGACAATGTAAGTTGTGTCTTGGGGGCTTATAAGGGTCAATGAATGTCTATGAACCCATAATATATAATACTTATAGAGGCATTTGCAAATCATCTACCAATAAGATTCTCATATCAGTCGGATATATACAAAGGCGGAGCCACGAATTGTAATTCAAGGCAAAAATTACATAATAGAACTGTTCATGAAATTACATTTCAGTCCCATAAACATTTCAATATTTCATTTTAATCCCTCCACGAAACTTGTAGTGGGGATTAAAGTGAAACTATTGAAATGTTTATGACGTTGAAATGTAATTTCTTGAACATCTAAGTTTTATTATGTAATTTTAGGGTAAGGCCACCCATACTCCCTAGTTCCCCATATATCAACAACCTTATTATGAGTCAACCCCAAGCGGACCTATTAACACTATTAATCCTTGTAATTAATTTTTTTTTGTTAGCATTGTATGCCCAAGTACATTTTAAGCCTATGTACATAAAATAATTATGCTAATAAAGTAAAATTAAATTATATTTTTATTAATGTTTCCGGAGCCCACTTTCTACACAATTCCTAACTAGACGTCTTATACTTTAGTTCAAATTTAGAAGACTGCTTTTATCTTGATTTTTTCCAAAAAGTAGTAAATAAATTATAGATATTTAAAAGATTATTTTTTTCTGTTCAGATCAAATTCAAATATTAATGCGAAAGAGAGAAAGAGTAATTTTATAGGCCGAGGATGTCCTTTATATCATTCAATAAAAAGAAATAAATACTTATGTTTAAGAAAAGAGTAGTTGGTGCTAGTTTAAAAATGAACCATATAGTCCTCTCAGTCACTAATATAAGATCTTGTAAATTTTTTTTAAGAGATTAACAAAGTTATTTAAATTATTTAATCATAACATATAATGTGTATCATTATATTATATATAAGGTTATAAAAAAAAAGTAACAAATATAGATACTTTAAACTATAATTTAATTAAGTAATAATATCACCTGATGATTAAGTATTAAAATGTTTCAAACAGACTTTTTTTTCACTATAATAAACCCGGCTGTAATGTAAAGAATCAGAAAATTGTGTATATTCATCATAACCATATGTGCATTTATACAAGAGAGAGGAGCCTTAGTATTGATGGCTCTTTATGATAATTTATAATGATTTTCTCTAATCCCTGATTGTTAGGGATACTGATTGACTATGTACTAATTACAATATATTTCCTAATGATTACAATATATTTCCTAACACTCCCCCTCAAGTTGGAGCGTATATGTTTGTCATGCCCAACTTGTTACAAAGGTACTCAACCCGTGTCCCATTTAAGGCTTTCGTTAAAAGATCTGCTAGTTGGTCATCTGATCGCACGTGCCCTGTGGATACAACATTTTCTTTTATCTTGTCACGAATAAAGTGACAATCAATTTCAATATGCTTCGTACGTTCATGGAACACAGAGTTTGATGCTATATGGAGCGCTGCTTTGTTGTCACACCATAGTTTTGCAGGTAATACTGTGGTAATTCCGATTTCCTTCATGAGCTGAAGTACCCACACAATTTCTTGCACTGATTGTGACATGGCTCTGTATTCTGCTTCTGCACTTGATTTTGACACAATGCCTTGCTTCTTACTTCTCCAAGATATCAAGTTACCACCAACAAATACACAATAACCTGTAGTGGATCGTCTTGTGGCCTTAGATCCTGCATGATCAGCATCACAGAAGCATTCGATTTTAGTGTGCCCATAATCTGTATAGAGAAGGCCACGACCGGGGGAACCTTTCAAATAGTACAAGATATGCTCTAAGGCTTCCCACTGTGCCACTGTGGGAGATGCCATGAATTGGCTAAGTACACTAACCGAAAAGGTTATATCAGGGCGAGTTACTGTCAGATAATTCATCTTTCCAATGAGTCTCCTATATCTCTCAGGAGATGTAAATGGCTTCAGTTTCTCTGGATCAATCTTCTTCTTTAGGTCATCAGGAAGTTCATCCCACATGGTATCATTTAGATCTAGGAACGGATTTGGAATCATGGGAATGCTACTTGGTGCAGCTCCAAGCTTTCCAGTCTCCTTCAGCAGATCAAGAACATACTTCCTCTGAGTCAAAAGGATTCCCTTCTTGTTTCTCAAAACTTCAATACCAAGGAAGTACTTTAATGGTCCTAAGTCTTTTGTTTGAAAGTGGGAGTTAAGGAAGACTTTAAGTGCTGAGATACCAGCAATGTTACTCCCAGTAATCACGATATCATCGACATATACTACTAGAAGAATCATTCCTGCATTGGACTGTTGATAGAACACAGAATGATCACTCTTACTTTGGTTTAAACCAAACTTCTTGACTACATCACAGAACCTATCGAACCACGCACGAGGACTTTGCTTTAAACCATATAATGACTTTCGAAGATAACATACTTTCCGATGCTCCCCCTGAGCAACAAACCCAGGTGGTTGTTCCATATACACTTCCTCAAGAAGATCACCATTCAAAAATGCATTCTTTACATCCAACTGATGCAAATCCCAGTGGTATGTGGCAGCCAAAGAGACAAGGAGTCGAACTGAAGTAAGCTTAGCCACAGGGGAGAAAGTTTCAGAGTAATCAAGGCCATAAGTCTGAGCGTATCCTTTAGCAACAAGACGAGCTTTCAACCGTTCTAAGGAACCATCAGCTTTAGTTTTCACAACAAACACCCATTTACAGCCAATGGCCTTCTTTCCAGAAGGTAGATCAACAAGGGTCCATGTACCAGCCGAATCAAGGGCCATCATTTCTTCTTCCATCGCAGCACGCCAACCAGGGTGAGTCAAGGCTTGGTGAAGGGTAGTAGGGGTAGAGATGGACTCAAGGGTGGTTACAAGGGAATAGGAAACAGGGGACAATTGCTGGTAGGACATAAACGAGGAGATAGGATAAGTACAATCAGCATATCGTTTGGGAGGACAGGAAGGACGGGTGCCTTTGCGGAGGGCTATAGGTAAGTCAACAGATTGGTCACTGGCAGAGTCAATAACAGGAGGGTCAGGAACAGAAGTGGCAGGGGTGGGGATCGCAGGCTCAGGGACCACAGAGTCAGGAATGGAATCCGTCGGCGAAGCAGTCATTGGCAAAGGCGAAGGAATAGCAACATCAGTATCATCAGGAAGATCAGGGGCCGGAGCAGCTGCTGGGACTGGTGAGACAGGAACACGATAAACCAGAAGATCATCAGGTTCATCAACAACAGTGGATGACTCAGATAAGTTCGAAGACTGGAAGAAAGACGAAGACTCATGAAAGGTCACATCAGTAGACACAAGATAACGACAGAGGTCAGGAGAGTAACATCGATAGCCTTTCTGTATTCGAGAATAACCAAGGAAGATACATTTTAAGGACTTGGGATCAAGCTTGCTAACATTTGGACGGACATCCCGAACAAAGCAAACACAACCAAAAATTTTGGGATCAACCGGGAACACCTTAATGGTGGGAAATAGAATGGAATATGGCACGGAACCACTAAGGACAGCTGAAGGCATGCGATTTATGAGAAAACAAGCAGTAGACACGGCATCGGCCCAAAACAATTTAGGTACACAAGAGTGAAACATGAGAGCACGAGCAGTTTCTAAGAGATGACGGTTCTTTCTTTCAGCAACACCATTTTGAGCAGGTGTATCAACACATGATGATTGATGAAGGATGCCATGACTATGCATATAATCAGTAAAGGGGGCAGAAAAATATTCCTTGGCATTATCACTTCGAAGAATTTTCACGGGAGTATTAAACTGTGTTTGAATTTCAGCACAGAAATGACGGAAATGAGTGAACAATTCAGAGCGTTGTTTCATTAAGTAAAGCCAAGTAGTTCGGGAAAAATCATCAACAAAGGTGACAAAGTATCGATAACCAGTTTGAGACAGAACTGAACAAGGACCCCAAACATCAGAATGAACTAAATCAAAAGGGGACGCAGCCCGTTTATTGACTCGAGGTGCCAAATGAACACGGTGGTGTTTGGCAAATTGACACGACTCACAATCCAAAGAAGAAACAGATAAAAACTGAGGGTACAACCGTTTTAGGGAAGAAAGGGACACATGACCGAGACGACAATGGACTTCAAAAGGGGATGATCCACCAGTACAAGCAGCAGAACGCGGCACCTGATCATCAAGGATGTAATGTCCACCGGATTCGTAGCCTCTACCAATAATCTGCCTCGTCGAAAGATCCTGAATTAAACAATGGTCAGGGTATAGTGAGATACAACAGTTTAAATGACGAGTCAGTTGACTAGGTGACAAAAGATTAAAAGTGAGATCAGGAACATTAAGAACAGAAGATAGGGAAATGGATGGTGTTGGTAAAACAGTTCCTGAACCAAGGACACGAACCTGGGAACCATTGGCAACAAATATGGAAGATGGATTGGCATAAGGGGCATACGAGGAAAATAAATGATGGTTACCTGTCATGTGGTTGGTGGCACCAGAATCAATGACCCACTTCGTGGAAGTGGTAGCAAGGCCAGAAGATAAGGTACCTGTAGCAAGAGCCCCTGCAGAGGGTGAACCAGAATCAGACTGATTAGGTGTTTGAGCAACATGAGCAAAGCCACGCTGCTGATCACGTTGTTGCTTAGCCTGCAATTTTCGACAATTTTTCTTGACATGCCCAGGTTCCTTGCAATAATAGCAGGTAATGCTGCCAGAGGGTGGAACAGTAGTGCCTTGTTTAGGCCCAGAGTTCCTAGTGTCAAAGGAGCCACGCCCAGCCAAAGCACTGGCATTGGGATCAACAGATGGTCGAAGCATGCTATCAGCACGAAGCACCCGTGAGAACACATCTTCAAGAGATGGAAGCTCCTGACTAGACATAATCTGAGAACGGATGGTGTCGTAAGACGGATCAAGAGCTTCAAGAAAACTGAAGATAGCTTGAAATTCTAGATTCTTGACACGGGTCTGGAGATCTGCCTGCGGAGACATAAGAACCTTCATTTCTTCATACAACCGTTTAAACTCCAAGTAGAATTCTTTTAAAGGTCGACCCTGCTGCTTAGAGCGATAGAAGCCTTTACACACTTCATGAATACGAGTAAAGTTCCCTTTACCAGAGAACAGAAATTCCAGATAAGCCATAACATCTTTTACCGTGTTACAATGGCTAACAGAAGTCAAAATTTGAGGTTCAATGGAATTACGAATCTGGAAGAAAATACGAGCATCTGCTCGAGACCACTCCAAACTTTTCTCATCATTACCAGAAGGAGGATCCTGAGTTAAATGAGCTTCCTGTGCAACCCCCATGAGGTAAGCTCGAACAGTTTTATTCCAATCATTATAATTGGTCCAGTTCAATTTTGCAGCGGTAATTTTAGCGGACATGGGGAGTATATCGGAGGTCTTAGATTCAGCCATGGATAAATAATCAAAAAACTCACAACAACCAGAAGTGAAAAAAAAAATGATCAAGAGAGAAACCAGCAAGCAGCAGAAACAACAAACCCGTGAACAGTGACGGTGAACAGTGCGAAACAGCACCCAAACAACAACCAACAGTGCCAAACGGTGATGAAACAGCACCCAAACAGCAACCAAACAGCAACCAACAGTGCCAAACAGTGATGAAACAGCACCCAAACAACCCAAACAGCAACCAACAATGTCAAACAGTGATGAAACAGCAACGACACCAGGAAAAAAAAAATAAACTCTAGAATTTGTATGGCTCTGGTACCATGTAATGTAAAGAATCAGAAAATTGTGTATATTCATCATAACCATATGTGCATTTATACAAGAGAGAGGAGCCTTAGTATTGATGGCTCTTTATGATAATTTATAATGATTTTCTCTAATCCCTGATTGTTAGGGATACTGATTGACTATGTACTAATTACAATATATTTCCTAATGATTACAATATATTTCCTAACACCGGCGATGCTAATCATGATGTTTACAACAAAATTATTTTGTTGCAGTTACCCCGTAGCATTCACGCTATAAAAAGGAGAGTAAAAGAAGTTTAATTAATCGACTGTCACTTCCTAAAATTTACAAAGGCAACTAAGCAAATTATATATATTAATTTCCTGAAAATTTTATTTCTTACAAAGTTCTGGATATCATAAAAAACTAGATTAATATGAGGACTTATGGTGCATGTGCATAAATCTCATATAATATGGAAAATAAAAGGAAAAACCATTATCGAGATATATGTTTCCGCGATTTTAAATTTGATATTTGTGTGTTTTTCTGCTTAATAAATATTTTAATTTTAATTTTTATCACTTTTTTGTTAGTATTGTAAATCCATATACAGAAGCTAATTTGCTGAGTGTTCAAAAAAGCTAATTTGCTGACAAAATAAAATTAAAATATATTATAAGTGACGAAAAATACACACGTATCTGTTTATAAATTGAAGGAAACTATATATACACACTTTAAAATAGTTTTCCCAAATAAAATTGTATGCTAAATATAAGATAAAATTGATTATTTTTTTAAACAGATTAATTAAGCTAAATTAGTTATTTAATGATATCATATATTGTATATCTTTAAATTATTATCAGTTTATTAATCAAACTAATTAATTTAGACATAAATATAATTATAAATACTCTAAAATAACTTAATTACTTTTCCTAATCCTTTAAAGAATTCAACTTTATTTATATTTAAAATGGAGGGAGAGTACTAATTTATACACACATACACACCTCAACGTGCAACACGTAATGACGTGAGATTCCACAACACGAGACCTTTGCTAAATGACTCCCGATTATTGAGGCAACACCTAAGTGACACGTAAGGTGGCCTATGATGCCACTTCTCCCTAGTTCGAATAGCTTACCAAGAAAAACAAAAGTATCGAGCCCCAAACTAGACGGTGTGTTTGACAGCGGCAAGTCTTTCAGCTGTCAAATTAAATCTATGTCTCGCATGTGGAATCCAAATCCTGTTTTCCTTGTTATCAACAACATCCTTGAATTCGTTATTATCTCCCGTTTCAACAAATAAAATATAATAATATTGAATATCGAAAATAATATTATATTCAAAAGGTGTTGAACATATTCTTCTCCCCCCATGTGGCCATGTGTTTATGATGAAATTTTGTTTTTCATAATCTCTTTCCACGCCTTAATATATAAAATTTAATTATTGAATTGATTTTACTCTAACATATTTTTTATATTTATCAATATTTTTAAAATTAACTTTTATTGATATTCTCAATCATAATTATGTGTTTTAGAAGAAAAAGATGTTATATTAGCTATATTAATTAATTTTCTTAATCTAATTAAAATAAATAATATATTTGATAATAAAGATTAGAAGGAGTATGATATATATATATATATATATATTTTTAAGAAAAAAGACTTGAGATGGTATGAGGTAGTGATTTGTAAGTTGATATTTTTAATTAAAAAATCTTAACATAACAATCTATTATAAATATTACGGATATTCTCTCCTAGAATTTTATTCGACTTAAGGTTATTCCTAATCACTTTTTTTCCCCGGACTTGAACATCTAGTCTTGTATCGGTTAATTTTCAAGGAAGTTTAGATGACATGAAATTAATTAATTAGTAGAAACTCGCCATGAAGGATTAATGGTATTTTTCCACCCAAATGAATTTTTTAATATTTTATGTTGTTTAAAAAAAGTTTATGTGTATTTTTATACTTTAACTCTTTTAAAAATGTGTGCCCTTTTGTAATGAAAATATCACTTGTTACAAATGGAAAGAAAAATACGTAAGTACCATATTAAAAATGGAAAGAATCGTTTTTTTTTTTTTTTTTGCTCGAGGAAAGAATCAATACATACTTTAAAAATGGTTTTCCCCAAAAAAATTATTTACTAATCTACACATATATATACCCACCTCAACGTGCAACGCGTGATGATGTGACGTTCTACGACACAACCAACACTAAAGGTGCATGTGCATAAATATCATATAACCAAAGTCTAGTGAGGTCAGCACCTTTGTATTGCAGTGACACGTAAGGTGGCCTATTTTTTTGTTCGAATAGCTTGCAAAAAAAAAAAACAAAACAAAAAAATCAAAACAAAACAAAAGTATCTTGACTCAAACTAGAATGTGAGTTTGGCACGCTCAAGTGTTTCAGAACAACCACTGAACACGATATTATCTCGTGTTTCTAGTATAATATCATATTCGCACTAGCTATGAATAAAATGTAATAATAGAGATCGGAAGTAGTATTATATTCAAAAGGTGTTGAATATAATCTTCTCCACCATCTGTTTATGATGAAACTTTGCAGTTGATTTTATCCTACTTATACAATAATTGTTTTTTTATATTTATCTATGTTTTTTAAATTTATTTCTATTGATATTTTCAACCGTGTTTTAGAGAAATCATATCCTATTATTCACATCAAATAACTTCCTTAATATAATGAAATTAGACAAAAATATCTTATATCAAGGATCAAAGCTTGTATAACATCTAAAAAAAAAGGACTTGACATGGTATGAGGTAGTGATTTGTAAAGTTGATATTTTTAATAATTAAGAAATCTTAACTTAACAATATATTACAAATATTATAGATATCCTCTCGTGGAATTTTATTCGACTTAAGGTCATTCCTAATCACTTTTTATCCCTGGCCTGAACATCGATCTAGTTGACTAGTCTGGTATCGTTTAATTTTAAAGAAAGTTTTGATGACATGTAATTAATTAATTAATTAGTTAAAAGTGGCTACGAAGAATTCTTGGGCATTTTTACATTCGAATAAATTTTCTAATATTTAACACTCTTTAGAAAAAGTTTATATGTATTTGTACACTTTAATCCTTTTAAAAATGTGTGCCTTTTGTAATGAGAAAATATCACTTGTTACAAATCACACCCATTGGCCTAAGCATCGTGTGTTTCTTTGTAATAAATCTTTTGATTTTACCTTTTTTCTATAGAAAAGGTTGTGTGAATCGGATCTTGGTGGCTCATCATGGCCAATGCATGTCTCTAAGTTCAAGAGCAATTACAGAGCTTATAAATCACCCATCAAGACAATGTGATTTGCTCTAAAAACCTTATGATTATGAGTCAACCCCAATTGGACAGAAGGACATAAGGTGCAAGTACATAAATATCATATAATACAAAAAATATATGGAAAACCCACTCTTGAAATACATGTTTCTGTTAATTTTAATTTGGGTCGAGGTATAAATTGGCCAACAAACTATTACTCTGGGAGCGCCAGCACAAATAACTTTTAATTGGACTAAAAATACGAAAAAAAATTTAAAAATGTAAAGTCAACACAATACTGTTAAGAAAAAAAAAACAAACAAACAAACGTTCGTTAAAATGTCAACTTCGTATGGATGAAGGTGCAGATAAAAAACTTTTACTTTAGAAACGCCCAGCACAAAAAAGTCCATGTGCAATTCACCTAAAATTCGACTGTTACAAATCCTTGTCCGGACCCCAACTATGTGTATTGAGATTAGGAAAAGTGAATACAACAAAAAATCACAAATGTAATAAGTAGATTCATTTTGAATAAGGGTGATAAGTTTTTGAACTTATCCGGTACAGGTGTAGATTGTAATTTTTAAGTGGACCTAAAAAATCTACTTGTTAGATTTGGGTTTTTTTTTTTCTTTTGCATTCACTCTTTTTAACCCAAATACACATGGTTAGGGGGGTCTAGGCAAGGATTTGCAATAGTCGGATTTTGAGTGAATTGCACATGGACTTACCCGGGCATATTTGAAAACTTACCACCCTTACTCAAAATGAAATTAACTTGTTACATTTGTGATTTTTTTTGTTGCATTCATTTTTCCTAACCCCAATACACATGGTTGGGGGTTCAAATAAGGATTTATAACAGCCAAATTTTGAGTGGATTGCACATGGATTTTTTTGTGTTGAACGCTTCAGGAGTAAAAGTTTTTTATGCTAGGCGCTTTTGTAGTAAAAGTTTGTTATCCAATTTGCACTTTAACCCTTAAAATGTTGACATTTTAAAAGATGTTTAACTTTTTCTAACGGCGCTGTGCTGACTTTATATTGTTAAATTTTTCTTAGTATTTTTGGTTCACTTAAAAATTATTTGTGCTAGGTGTTCCTAGAGTAATAGTTCGTTGGTCAATTTGCACCTTAACCCTTTTAAATTTGATATTTATGTGTTTTTCTGTTTATTAAATCTCTTAATTTTAATTTTAATTTTAATTTTAATTTTAATTTGTGGCACTGTTTTGTTAGCATTGTAAGTCCATGTATAAAAGCGAATTTGATTAAAGAAAGAAGAAGTAAACTTAAAATATTTTATAAGTGAAGAAAAATACGTAGGTACCATGTTAAAAATAGAAAGAATCTATACATACTTTAAAAATGGTTTTCCCGAAAAAAATTATTTATTAATCTACACACCACACTTCTATTTTTTTAAAAAATATGCGTGTCGGACACTCTGACACTGTTCGACACTCCGACACTCACCGATACTCCTATTTTTTAAAAATATGCGTAAATTTAAATATTACTAAATTGATGATAACTTTTCCTTTTTTATTTTTTTTAAAAGGAGGTACAGCTTTTATGATGAGGCCGAATCTAAGATGAGCCAAAACTAGAGGCTAGGATTTTACGAAATATTGAATTTGAATTATAATATATATATTTACTATCATAACGTATCGAAATTTAGATTTTTTTAGGATTAATGTGTCGAAATGTCGAGTCGAGTCGTATTTCATGTCTCGTGCCGGTGCAACATAATCTACACACATACCCACCTCAACGTGAAACACGTAATGATGTGACATTCCACTACACGACAAGATAAAAGCTAAATACATAAATTAATTCGTCAGCTCTTATAGTTTCGACAATTTTTGTTGAGTCCTTGTAGTTTTGTCAATTTAATACGTTAATTCCAAGGCTTAAGATATGTTAATCATTCTTGACCAAAAAAAGATATGTTAATCATTTAGGGATGGTGTAAATACTGACTAAGAAACATGTAAGTCGTCATAAAATACAAAATAAACAAATCTTTTAAATATAAAATGATGGAGTGAAATTCATTCATATTCTTGACATAAAAATAAAAAATTATTATGCTCATAATTGTCTCCCTTTATAAATCTATGCACAAACACAACACTAATATGGTTTGGTTTCGATTTTATTTATTAGATTCATATGACAAAATTATTCTAATTGTAATGTTGAGTGAGGGACATGTCATCAGCTATTGACGTTGTTTTCGTCACAAATTAACAAATCATGAGTGGTATAATAAGATGATGGAAAATTATAAGAACTTAATTAAAAATGAGATAATTTTTAATTTTCCCTGAATTTTTTTTTGGTAGAGTTATGTACCACTCTTTGCTCTGTATCCCAGTTACGCCACCATGCATAAGCCTATAAATATGGGTATGGACATATGGGTAATGTACAACACAAGACATACAATTTGCTTCATATCATTCGAAACCTCAAAGAAGATGCCGATATCAGTTTCCTCTTCATCGCAGCCGCTGGCAACAACCACCACGTCGATGGCCTCAGGGCCGGATTCAAGTGTGAAGCCATTAACCCTAGAAGATAAGGACATCCTGAAATTGCTTGAAGCCATTAGCAGCTCCGAGGAAAAGCCCTTCGATTATGAATCTCTTTTCACTAATGTTGTCTCTGATGTTTTTGTTCGTTCACTTCGTACTTGGGATCCAAACATTGCTGAGGTAATGTAATTAATCGTCATCTTCTTCTTGTTCGGCTTATAATCCCTTTGAAAATGTCCTAACTTCTGAAATGGTTCCTTTTCCCTTTAAATCATTATATTCGATATAAAACAAGTGATATATTTGATATATTATACACATAAAATGATGCAGTTTAATTTTGAACTTTTTACAATTTCCAAAAAACAAAAAAAAAAAAAAAACAAAACCACACAATTCAGAGTATTTTTCTCTGTCAAAAACCCATAATATATCAAAATATCACTAACTTTATGTTGAATCAAATAATCAAAATAAAAATATATTTAAAAGGTTGGAGCAATACAAAAAGCATTAGAGAGGCTCATTACAGGGCACAAACCCATGTGCGGGTATTAAAACAATGTGTTGTCTTAATATATATTTAATTTGCAAATAATTATATTGTTCGTTTCAGTTTGATCTGCCAAGGGTCGAGAAGCCTACTGCCCAAGTGAAGCCACCGATAGATTTACTCAAGCATCTTGCTTGTCAGGTTATTCTTGCATCGATGTTCCTTAATTTATATTTCTGCATTGTGTTTTTAATCAAATCAAACCCAAAAATTACAAAATAAATTTATTTCTCCCTTTAGATGACACGCCCGAGATAATCTTTTGATTATAATTAGTACTCATTCTCATTCACATTTTCATTTTTACAAAATTTTTTCCATAATTAAATAACCAAGTGGCCCTTCAATTATTCCTGTAACTCTCAAGTAGTGCGTGTGTCTCTAAATAAAATGTAGGGATCCAGCTGAAGGACGGGTGGGATTGGCAAGTTCATGGCCCCCTAAGTTCTTAAACTTTTTTCTTAATATTTTCTAAGTTTCACATGCACACTTTGTGTTATACTCCCTCCAGTCCTATAAACGAGATACAAATTTTTGGTGTGACCTAGTCTTATTTAGAAGATATTATTTAAAGGATGTCTCAAATTTTAACTAACTTTTTTTCGTTTCTCTGATTAATTATATGTCATATCACTATATATTAATTTTTTTTGTTTTTTGGCGCCCTCTTTTCCCTAGGGCAAAAGGAATCTAATGCCCCACTCTCTATTACCCTTTGTAATGTCCCAACCTCCTAAATGATTTTTACTTTTTGCCTACTCATTTAATCCCCCCCCCCCCCCCCACCCCAAAAAAAAAAAAAGAAGATATTTTGGAAAAAGCATTTATATATTGCTTGTGACGGGTTTGAACCAACCTTTTTTATCTACATAATTTGATTATTTGCATATTACACTCGTCTAGTCCTATCCTATTTATCGGGCATAGAGAGTACTATTTCTTTGTTCTTATTGTAAGTCGTACTGAGGTCATTAAATTTATAATATGAATATGTAATCTTACACTAGTTTATTATTAATTTTCATTAAAAATATATTATGCATAGATGAGGGGCACAAAACGTGAAGATGAGAACCGATCAAACGCACATGAAAAAACAATGTGGGTTCTGGAAAATCTGCATTATTCATGGTGTGCAAAAGCAGTGATAGCACTAGCAGCTTTTGGTTTAGAGTTTGGCATTTTCTGGGACCTCTATGAGCAGAAGACCTCAGCAGCTACAAAAGACAGCCTCGGATACTCTCTGGCCGTGCTGAACAACGTTAATGAGTTCGAGTCTACTAAGAAACCGAAGGACATCGTTGGATACAACGATGTTGTGAAGAATGTTCACAAGACTGTTCGTTGTATCGTTGACTTGGGGCGTCTCACCAACATGCATGATAGCAAGAACCTTCCAACTTTGGTAGAGGTCATGCATGTATATCGTGCTTATGTTTACTGGACTGTCCTCGCCATTGTTGTTTTGGCTTCTCAATTGGATGTTCTCTCCGGTGCTCCGTAAGTTCTCTTTATGTGTCTCTCTCTTTCTGCAGGGAAAACCTATTTATAAGTACCTATATATTTTTATCATTTTTAATTTGATACTTGTGTGTTTTTCTCCCTCAATTAAATAGTTTAATTTTGCTTTGTTAGTATCGTTAACTCCTGTAAAAGGGTTAACAGTGCTAATAGAGCAAAGTTGCATGTGCTAATGTATGTATGTATGTATGTCATCAAATGCAAATTAGCCAATCATCGTGATGCTTAATTGCCATGCTGAATTGATGTTTTCTGTTCAAATGTGTCATCAACTTGAATATTCTATTAATCTATTATGTAGTTAGGGCTAATTATATCAAGATTGTGCTTATCTCTTTCTCTATAGTTGCATGGTGTACGTACAATTAGGCAAAGTTCTGTCCTTCAGGTCTTTGACGTAGGACAATTCAAAAATTTTGACTGAGAGATTGACTAGATTTAAGTGATTTTGTGTTATACGAAGAAAAAGTACAAGTGTAAACGTTTTTGTCCTATAAAACACATAAAAAAACAAGTTTTCTCGAACTTATTTTTATGTTCCCTGAACACGTTGGTAAATTTAAGAGTTTCGTAGGACGAAACTCATCTCACACAACTATGAATTTATAGTGAAACCAAATGAGCACAAAAGTGATACATTATTTGACACTCTCTACTTTTCTTTCTATAAGCAACATTTTCTCACATAGGGTTGTTCCTATAATATAAGCAACAATTTGTGTTCATCTAAAAATTTAATGCACTTTTTTTCCCCCATTTTTAACACAAATTAATTGCATGTATCTTCCTTTTTTTCATATTTATTATATCTCATTTTTTCCCTACTCATTTTCTTCATAGGGTATATTTAGGAAAAATTTACTTTATTAACGCATTTATTACTTTCAATTAAATTTTAACCAACGGTTTAATTTGATTTGCTTGGTTTTGAACTTTTGATAGTTGTTGGTTAAAAAAAAAAAAAAAAGGAACTCGAGGGAGCAGATAAAGAGTTCCATTGTTTAAATACTTGAATAACACAAACATGTATATATAGGATATTCAATTACTGGGTGTTTTTCTCTTACTATGCATCTCCCTTTAATTATATACTGTCGATTTTCAGGTATAACTTAACCGATATTAGCACCAAGATTTCCAGCGTTCGCCTCCAGCTAGAGAATTATATGAAAAGAATACAAAAGGAGATAGGTAAGAAGCTTAATCAATTACAGTCACATGCAAGTGCTGCAATAAGCACATATATATAAATATATACTTCTCTAGTCCTAAATATAGGAGCCAATTAGGGCATTAATCTACGTCCTATATATAAACGTATAACATCTCAATCAATTTTATCTATAATATTTTTTTCCCAAACTAATTTAGTTGATATAACATAAAATAATATGTTATCAAATTTTATATATAGATGGGTATATTCTAGGGAAATCAGGTTCACATTTTTTATGACTACATAATATTTATTTGGCTAGCTTTCTTAATTTATTCAAACTAGTTAAGTAATGAGGTCTGGAGGTGTATACACAATGGCGGACCTTCATGGACACAATGGGCGTCATGACACCCCCCCCCCCCCCCAAAAAAAAGTCATAAATATTTAATATAGATTGGATTTTTAAAAATACATTTGGCTAAAAAATATATACATTTATCCCAAAAATTTATACATTTGGCCCTCAAAATATTTTTTTTATTAGCTAATGAATGTATATTCCCCCTCCCCCTAAAAAAAATATTTGTCCCAAGGTCCGACACTGAACATACATATATTAATTCATTTATATTTTTGTAACAGAGAAATTAATCTACTTTAAATTAATTAAGGTGGATCTATCTATATATGTAAACTTAATTAATGTTATCTTTTCTTCCCATTGCAGAAAAGTGGCAAGAGTATATAAATCGTGAGAACGGAGCTTTTGTATTTCCCACAGAAATCGTACAAGTCTTGAAGTGTCTGCTTTTCCCCTTAGATAAGAAGGTCGACCATCAAGTCTATGGTGAAAGAAAAGATTTGTCGATGAACGACCCTCCTCAGGTCATCATATATAGATGAGTAGTTTATTTGAATTTTAATTATATATTAATCATGCTTATGTAGAAAATTTTTCTAACTTCACTTAACGTGTTTAATTAACCAATATGAAATTTTTTATTAATTATGTCTTATATATTGGTAATATAATTATGCGTGCTAGTTTTTCTACAAAGATGACACCATTTCACACTTATTATTAGATCGGTTATTATTCCCACTTGATATAAAAATCTAAATGTTTTCTTTGGATGTTTAATTTGCAAGTATCTTTAATTGTACCTAATTTTTAATCAGGTTTCTATTTTTATTAATTTATTATCATTTTATATGTTTTTAATTAGGTTCATGTAGCTTTTTAATTTTAATTTTTTTTTAATAATCAAGTTCTTCTCAGTTTCATCATATTTTTATATAATCAGTTCCCTGTAATTTTTATGTTTCAGCCACTTGAAACGTCAGGGACTTGATTAAAAACATATGAAACTTAAGAACCTGATAAAGAGAAAAAAATTACAAAGACCTTATTCAAAACACGTGAAATTATAAATACAAAATAAAAGTAATTACAAAAACCTGATTAAAAATCAAGTCAAACTATATAAAGACTTACATATTAATTACCCATTTTTATTAATATTATAAGTGGGCTAAACTAATACATTCAATAGATTGAAGCATGTTAGTTTGGCTATAAGTGGGCTAAACTAATACATTCAATAGATTGAAGCATGTTAGTTTGGCTACAAACATGACACCTTTCAAACTTAGATTGATTCCTTTAATTTTCACTTGATCTAAAAATCTCAATTTTTTCTATACATTTAGACGGACTTAACTAGATTTGATTTGTTAGCTTATTTTTAACTAAAAATGACAACGTTCACATTTTAGATTGGTTCCTTTAATATTCACTTGATATTTTTTTTAAAAAAAAAAATCTCCATTTTATATGAGAGGGAGGCTAACTAATATTGTGGGATTGTAGCCACCATCTCGCTCTCCCGTGCAAGATGGTCAATTTGTCAGCAGGGCAATGCACCATTCGTATAAAAATTTGGATGTTTAAGAATTATTATTATTATTATTATTATTATTATTATTATTATTATTATTTGCATCCCAACAGGTGAGCATTGAAGTTTTCAAGACAGACTATGTGCTGGTGTTCATTTCTGGGCTCTACAGTATAGATGATGAAATAAATCTTCTGAACAAAATCTTTGAAGATCTAAAACAAAGCCAACCAAGAATAGTGCCAGGATACCGAGAAGACAAAACTGTGATAGAATTCAAAAAAGACCGGTTCAAGATTCTGTGGGCCCCAATTGTTCATGAATATTCAGACAAGGTCAATAGAAGGTTCCATGAGATGAGGAGGAAGATGAAGTGGCATGTGGTGGACTACACTATTATTCCTCAACTATGCAAGGATCTGATCAAAAATGGATTGAAGTATGACAATATGAACCCTATTGTGCCTCTCTTTGGCCCTCGAGGTAAACTCTTAAACGACAATGCGTTGCACATTTTGTTCACTTGGGGAATCCAAGCTTTCCCTTGGCGCCAAGGTGATCATTTGGCTCATGTCGCCAAATCGAACTGGATTTGGAATGCTTTGAAGAAAAGTAATCCCTCTATCAGTACTTGGGTACGTACCATATACTAATTTTATTCCTCTAGTTTACTTCACTTTTAGTTTAGTTTTTTTTTTTAAAAAAAAAAAACTTTGATTGAAGTATACAACATGGTCCTCTTATAAGTTTGCATCATGTTTTTAATTTAGTCCTTTAAGTTTATAAAATATATTTTTATTTTGTCCCTCAATTTGAATACCATTGATCTCATTTAATTAGAAATTCTGATTCAACAAATTTAAATGCTTAGTTGTAATAAACTGATGACAAAATTTTAAAATTATATATATATATATATATATATATATATATATATATATATATATATAAAGTAAGCATGTTTTGTCAGCTCCGTATAAGTATCTTATGTGTCGTAAATTTCTTGGGCTTCATCTGAATAGAGAGAGAATATGATTTGGGGTGTCTGCTTCAATTCTCTTTAATTTCCGCCCAACTTCTCAAATTTTTTTTCCTTATTTCTTTTGATTATTATATTTTATATAAAAAAGAGTGATATATATTATGGCAAGAAATGATGCAGTTTTCAAATTTTTATGACTTTTCAAAGATTATAGTTTTAATTTTAAAAGAAATGACACAATTTTAAAATATATAATAATAGGCCGAAGAAAATTTTAGGAGGGAAAACTCTCTTAGTATTATCTCTCCCGTATTTTTGTTCTTTTCTATATGCAAATGAAGGGTAAGTATGGGGGTTGGGGGGTCTTCCTTTTAATACTTCTAGTGCCCTTTGTAATATCTCAACTTTCCAAATGTTCTTCCATTTCTTTTTATCCTTAAATTCTACACGAAAAATATATTGATATTTTGGTATTTTATGGTCATCAAATGGTGCAACTTTGAATTTTCTTGTACCCATTAAAAAAAAAAATCCCTTACTTTATATAGAATCTAATGATCAAATATATTATAGGCCTGAAAGCCAATTAGGATGAGACTTAACTAAACTAATGGAAGAAACTTTTTTTCTTGGTTCTTGTGAATTATCAGATCAATGAGGACGCTTACATCATTGTAAGTGGACGCAGCGATTCGGACTGGTCCGATGACCAGTGGGTGATGAAGTTCCCAGGAGAATTGGAAAAAATAAGAAATGATCACATCATAAAAAGATTCGACATCATCATAAAGGATTGTCGCCACAGCGAAAACGATAAGGACGAAAGGGAGACGATCACCAAATTCTGGACTCATGTGGAAAGCACATTTGATGGCTTGAGGAGGATGAACAAAAAGGAAGTCGACGAAGAAACACTTAGACAGGTTAAGCTCTTCCTCGGAGTCCGGCAAGATCGGACCGGCTGGGTTGTCCTGAGCAAAGGCGCGAGTGTTAAGGGGATTTGTCACGGCGAGCTTTTTTACCAGGCACTCACTGAGTTCAGAAAATGGAGGCAGAACATTGAGAAAGATCCTGGATTTGATGTGTCTCTTTTACGTCATTATGATTATCTCAAGTCACAGCATAAACCCTGTAGTCATATTACGCTCAAGACTCATCTGTCTGATATATATCAACCTATTACATGCCCAGAGCCAAAATGTAAACGTCCCATGAAGTTCAAATTAGCAGACCTTGAATGCTGCCATGGACAGCATGAAGTTGATCGGTCTGATAATAGTATTAATGCTGCTGATCATGAAGGTGGCAGCGGAGTGATTGGGATCATGATGTGAGGTATATATAAGGTTTGATGTTTTTGAGAGAAAGAGAACATAGAATTGAGAATTAGTGAATCTCATATTTTTCTTGACTTCTTGTGTTTGTGAATCTCCAGATTATTAATCTTGATCCCCGTCGCGTAGATCGGGCAGAACAGTTCTTTGCTTGGAGTGGATGTCTATCGAAGTTTCTTCCTGTCTTGTCTGATATGATCTCTCTCAAAAATTTCAGCCCTGAAATGGTTGGTGAAGAGGTTTCCCAATAAGTTGTGTGTTGTGTTTCATATAGTTGTTACTCTATGTTTTAATGTTTGATGAAGATTCCAATAAGTTGTTTTGTGTGTTTCATTAAGTTGTTACCTATGTTTTGATGCTCTTAGGGTTTAGGTTTTGGAGTGTTTGCGTTTGAATCGTGTGGATAGGAGATTTTAGCCTATCTTTTATGTTGTCTCCTATCTTTAGGGTTTTGAATAATAAAGGCTTCAAAATAGTGTGCTTGTTATTATGTAAAAGTTGACTGTGTAATAATCCGACTTTTATGTAAATTATTGTATGAAACTAATAAATACTAATTAGTATTTTATTATGATATTTTCATTTAAATTTAAAGCAAGTAATATGTGTTCCCATCTAATTGGCTAAAAAGGGATAGTTGTTGTGAGATGACTTAGGAAGACAAGAGAAAATTCAAGAATATGGACACTTGACAAGATTAAAATGGAGTTAGAGAAATATCTTTGACTTTAAATGGTGGCTTTAATGATAATATTATTAACCATGGACACATGGCCTAATCTTAGGAATCAAGAAGAGGATATTAAATTATCCCTTGCTTCTTGAAATCACTCGCATAAATGAGAAGGAAATGGAAGAATAAAATTTTTATCACATGGTTATTCAAGAAGCAACTAGAATAAGTCCACATGGCACCATATTAATTAAAGAAGACACATATGCTTGGAGAATTAAATGTGGGGGGCACCTAAGCCACCAATTGTCTATATAATATTTAAAGAAAATAAATTGGGGGACACATATGCATTTTGAATTAATTACAAAGGACACATGTATATCTCTAATTAATGGCAAGGGACACCTAATCTTCTTCTTCATTAAGCAAAGCACCTCAACCACAAAATTTGGCATGTGATGGAAGAAGATGTTCTTGACCAAAGAGGCCAAGTGGCGTGCTCATGGGAGAGGAAGAGGAAAAATCAGATTTTGATGGAAAATGAAAGAGAAATCTAGAGAATTCAAGGAACAACTAGCAAGGGCAAAAAGGTAAAATCACAAAAAAGATATTTTAAGACCAAGGACCACTATAAATTGGACCATGTTCTTCTTCATTTTGACACGAAGAAATACATCACACACACACAAAAAGAAAAGAAGAGAATAGAGAGTTTGTGAGATGGCATCAAGAAGGAACATAAGAAGAGCTACAAGGAAATTAAGGTAAGATAGTTGTGAAAGTATCTTATTTCTTTCAATTCATATAAATATGTTAGAAGTCTTCAATTAGTGATCTTGAATAGTATTGTTGGAGTTCTACCTATAATTGCAAAGAGGACAAGGTGAAGAACCTAAGTAAGTTGAAACCTCAAGCAAGTAAGTTTAATTTCTTTCTCCAACCTCTTGAAAATTTCACAAAAGTATAAGAAAATTATGGTTATGGTTAATAGCTAGAACTTGGTGATATAATTTGATTTTGATGGATTAAGAGTGTTTAAAATGGAATTTTGTATGGGAAAGAGTATGAGGAATAATTTTGAAAGCATGAAGCATGAAAATATGCAAATAGAGGAGTTGAAAAACCAACAAGGGTATTTTTGGAAGCTGGGAATTTTTTACGTGTTTCTGGGCTAAGCAATATTTTTAGACAAAAATAGACATGTCAAGGGTTACATAGATTTTTGGAACACTTCAATCGGATTTTTCTACAATTAATTATAAATTTTATTCCACTATCAGTACTTGGGTACGTACATGTACTAATTTTATTCCTCTAGTTTACTTCACTTTTAGTTTTTTTTTTGTTTTTTTTTGTTTTTTAAAAAAAAAACTTTGATTGAAGTATACGACATGATCCTTTTATAAGTTTACATAATGTTTTTAGTTTAGTCCTTTTAAGTTTATAAAATATAGTTTTATTTTATCCCTCAATTTTAATACCATTGGTCTCATTTAATTATAAATTCTGATTCAACGAATTTAAATGCTTAGTTGTAATTAACTGATGACATATAAGTATCTTATGTGTCAGAAATTATTTGGGCTTCATCTGAATAGAGAGAGAATATGATTTGGGGTGTCTGCTTCCTTTTAATTTCCCCCCAACTTCTCAAATATTTTTCCATTATTTCTTTTGATTATTATATTTTACACAAAAATGAGAGATATATCTTATAGAAAGAGGATGCAATTTTCAAATTTTTATGACTTTTCAAAGATTATAGTTTTAATTTAAAAAGAAATTACACTATTTTGAAATATATAATAATAGGCCAGAAAAAATATTAGGACGGAAAACTCTCTTAGTATTATCTCCCGTAATTTTTTTTTCTTTTCTATATGCAAATGAAAGGGTTAGAATGGGGGTTGAGGGGTCTTCCTTCTTTTTTTTTTTTATAAAGAAAGGCAAACTTAAGCTTGAGAAAATATGAGTTAAGGACTAGACATTGGGGGCTTAATCCTTAATATAACAAACTAGAAATAAAGTGTTAGGCTAAGCGCCTCGTAGCGCGATGGCACTAGGGCCAGCTTTAGGAACTGACCTTCCTCCTTGTCTAGAGTTCGAGCCCTGCCTCCCCCTCCCCCCATTGGCTGTATAAAAAAAAGAAATAAAGTGTTAGTTACAAGACATCTGGTCTTTTAATACCATATCCAGGCATCCTTTGAGTTACCATACTTCTAATGCCCTTTGTAATATCTTGACTTTCAAAATGTTGTTCCATTTCTTTTTATCATTAAATTCTACAAGAAAAATATATTGATATTTTGGTATTTGTAGTCATCAAATGTTGCAACTTTGAATTTACTTGGACACTGCACCGCCTGGATAGGGTTCTAGGGAAAGGGGAACAGAAGAGAGCTCTCTATTGATGGCTGTAGCCCCTTTTAGAGAAGCGCTGCCTTTTTCGGTTAGTTTAGGTCCTGGTCCTGAGTAAGAGCCAGTAAGGTGCTAGCACGGCCCCTTGGTCTGGGTACAACTAGAGAATATTTATCTGTCTTTCTTTTTTGGACTTTTTCAGCTTATTGTTCCTTATCTTTTAGGTAAGTGAAGTGACCAGGGCACGAACGCTCTAACAAGTTAAGGTCTTTCTCAACCAAAGCATGTTGATTGCACGGGATGCAGATAAAGTGATCAAAGTGAGGTTTTTCCTTTAGGTGCTGTCTACGAACACCATCCGCGAACATCAAAGGCTGCGGTATCTTTTCGAACCGATGACCGAATGGATTGGCAAAAAGAAAACATAGACACATTGAAGAGATGGGTCCGAGACGTCGACGAATACAACCATAAAATATAAAAAAAATTAAAAAAATTCCCTTACATTATATAGAATCTATCAAAAGAAAAACAAATATTGGAGGACGCAGCAATACACTAGAGGGAGGTATACTATAGGCCTCAAAGCCAATTAGGTTATTAGGATGAGACTTAACTAATGGAAGAAACTTTTTTCTTGGTTCTTGTGAATTATCAGATCAATGAGGACGCTTACATTATTGTAAGTGGACGCAGCAATTCGGACTGGTCCGATGACCAGTTGGTGATGAAGCTCCCAGGAGAGATCGAATTGGAAAAAATAAGAAATGATGACATCATAAGAAGATTCGATATCATTATAAGGGATTGGCGCCACGGCAAAAAGGACACGCAAGAAAGCGAGACGATCGCGAAATTCTGGACTCATGTGGAGAGCACATTTGATGGCTTGAGGAGGGTGAACAAAGAGGAAGTCGATGAAGAAACACTTAGACAGGTTAAGCTCTTCCTCGGAGTCCGGCAGGATCGGACCGGCTGGGTTGTCCTGATCAAAAGCGCGAGTGTTAAGGGGATTTGTCACGGCGAGCTATTTTACCAGTCACTCACTGAGTTCAGAAAATGGAGGCAAGACATTGAGAAAGATCCTGGATTTGATGTGTCTCTTTTACGTCATTATGATTATCTCAAGTCACAGCATAAACCCTGTAGTCATATTACGCTCAAGACTCATCTGTCTGATATATATCAACCTATTACATGCCCAGAGCCAAAATGTAAACGTCCCATGAAGTTCAAATTAGCAGACCTTGAATGCTGCCATGGACAACATGAAGTTGATCGGTCTGATAATAGTATTAATGCTGCTGATCATGAAGGTGGCGGCGGAGTGATTGAGATCACGATGCGAGGTATATAAAGGTTTGATGTTTTTGAGAGAGAGAGAACCTAGAAAAGAGAATTATCTTCGAAGTGGAGTCCACCATTATCTTCCTGTCGTATCTGATATGATCTCTCTCAAAAGTTTCAGCCCTGAAATGGTTGACGAAGAGGTTTCCAAATAAGTTGTGTTTTGTGTTTCATATAGTTGTTACTGTATGTTTTAATGTTTGATGAAGATTCCAATAAGTTGTTGTGTGTGTTTCACTAAGTTTTTACCTATGTTTTGATGCTCCTAGGGTTTAGGTTTAGGAATGTTTGGGTTTGAATCGTGTGGATGGGAGATTTTAGCCTGTCTTTTATATTGTCTCCTATCTTTAGGGCTTTGAATAATAAAGGCTTCAAAATAGTGTGCTTGTTATTATGTAAAAGTTCACTGTGTGATTCGTTCACTAATAATAAAAAGTACATTAAGATGAGGACATAAGGTGCATGTGCATATACATCTCATATAATATGGAAAATCCATCCTTGATATAAATGTTTCCGTCAATTTTAAATTTGAAATTTGTTTGTTTTTCTGCTTAATAAATCTCTTAATTTTATTTTTTTTGGGCACTGTTTTGTTAGCATTGTAAGTGCGTGTACAGAAGCTAATTTGTTAACAAAGTAAAATTAAAAGATTTTATAAGTGGAGAAAAATGCATAGCATACATACTGAATCTCGAGCTTCAAACTAGAATGTGTGTTTGAGACGTGCAAGTCTTCCCTAACCGCTTTTTTCGTTGTATACTAAGCATCCTCACTCAAATCACGCAACTTCCAAGACCTTCTTTTGATTGGTTCACTCCTAAACAACACCAGGCCTTGGTTTGGGCCTCCTAGTAGTGCAGTGGTATTGAGATTAATTTCCCCCCTCCCGGTCCTGGGTTCGATCCCCCCCTCCCCTATCGCCTTGTATCAAAAAAAAAAAAAAAGACTCACATAGTTATGCTCCTTGTTTTTGGATTCAACTGATAAAGGAGTAGGACACTCTCACTAAAGGGAAAGGGTTTGATCCTGGAGTTGATCAAGGCGTTGGGGAATGCATCTTAGCGCTTAGGTGCCTAGGTTAATGTCTGAAGATAATAGATTGCTCGCCCTACTTAACATTGGTATTACTTAGGAAGAAGGGAGATTTCGCCTTACCCTTGGATCGTGGGGGAACTCAACCCCTTTCCTAGAATTTATTTTATAAAAAAAGAAAAAGAAAAAAGACTCACATAGTTATATATCAAAAAGAAAGAAAAAAAAAGAGACTCACATAGTTCGTTAGAGTAGAAAGACATGGTGTTTGTTGGTCGGAATTTTTTTAGCAAAATTTTAGTTAATTATTTGGGAAAAATATTTTTTGTTTGGTTTGTATTTTTTTTTAAAAAAAAATCTCTTTATTTTCTTATGAAAAGAGAGTCTTTCCTTTTTATTTTCATGAACAAAATTCTGGATCAAAATTTTAAATAACCTCATGACTGAGTTATGTTAAAAATTAAAGGATGCATCCGCAATTTACATGAAGAGAAGAAGAGGCAAACATATTTCATACCGGACAAGTTTAGCCAAAAATGAACACGAGCATTTCATCCAAGAGAACGAGGAGCAATTGCTTATTAGTCAATATATCATTTGAATAAAAGTCATGATGAAGACACGACGTACCTCTTATGCTCTCAATATTGCTGCAAAGAGATAAAATGAAGGGAGCTAGGTCATAAAATAAGGGATAAAATCAGTGTTCATACATCATGTGATACAATATCAACCAAGACTTTGATCGCCAAAGCAAAGAAAAAAATTGCGAGAGTATAGAAATTCCACTACATGCCACACATCCAGTATGCCTGCATTCCTTAAGATAGGGATGTCCAAGAACCGGACCAGACCGGATTGGAGGTCAACCCGAGATCTAGCCCGTTATGACATCAGGCTGGAAAATTCAGCCCGAGGTCGGGTACTAGCTCGAGCTCGGGCTGGACCGGACCGGCGGACTTCCTGGACTAGTCCAGCCAGTCCGTTTTTTTCTCAGTTTTTTTTTCAATTTTATTTATTTATTTATTTACTTTTTTGCCTTTTTGGGAGGCAATATTTTAGCTCTAGTTTCACCCAACTTCCGAAAGTGATAAAAAGTGATTTAATGAAAAGTGATTCCTATAAATTAAAAAGAACATTAGCATGTCTAAACTCTAGTCAGCAGCTCAATGTAGTGGTGATTTACCCAAAAAAAGATTAAAAAAATTGAAAATTTTTTTTAAAAAGGACCTCAAGTCAGACTGGACCAGTCCAAGGGGTCTAAGCCCCTAGACCGAAGTCTGTCCAACCCGAGCAATTTGGTTTGGTCCGGTCTAGTCAAATTGACTTGGACCTTTTTTTTCTTTTTCTTTTTCTTTTACCCCGGACAGGGTCGGGTCAGACCAGACCAACCAAATCTCGAGTTTTTTGGACAACCCTACCTTAAGACGTAGCAATCATCATAAGCCTTAAATATATCATGAGAACCTATTTCACTTTTAAATTGTTGCCTGTATAAGAAGACATAGACGTGTGTACATATGCTTCACAATATGGCCCTTTAAGATATGAAAAGTAGAAGGAAGGTAACATTTGTTGGTGCCTCTATCTCATGAGAGACGCTCCTCGGGACAAAGCATGAAAATTAAATCAAGACACATAATTACAAGAAAAATAACGTCTTTCTAGGATAAAATGTCCTCCCCATTTTTCCCCACAAGAGACCCTTTTGAATGACAATATGATGCAGAGAATTGGGATAATCTCCCAACCTTGCCTCCTTACACTGCCAAAATTCTTGTGTGTCTTGCTTTCTCTTGTGCAACCTTTTAAATAGGCATCACCTACGGTTTTACCTCATTAATGCATTTTTTTAATATATATTTTTTTAATTTTCCGTTAATAAAACTTGTTAGCTTGACCTAATCACCATCAATGAGAGAAACTTTTTTCCCCCCAAAAGTAAATTCCTAATTTAAACCTATCAAAATGAGATATATATATATATATATATATATATCCTTTAATGAAAGATAATGCCAATTTAGACCACAATCATCATCAAAAAGAGGATTTTTATTTTTTTTATTTTCCCATTTAATGATGGTTTTGCCAATTCGAACCCCAATCATTATCAATGAAAGCATTTTCATTTATTTTTTTTTATTTTCCTCTTCAATGAATGATAAATGCTAATCTGGATCCAACCATCAACAATGGGAGGATTTTCTCATTTTATCATTTTTTCCTTCCTTGAAAAAAAGATGTTATACGTTTTTCCTCACCTCTTTCTTTAATTCAGTAAGTGTTAAATTGGAAAACATTCATTAATGACTCACTAGATGGACATATATTTAGGATCATTTCTTTAACCGACTAGACATATAATAAGGACTAAAATGGTATACTCTTTTGATACTATTTATAGGTGACTTCCAACACTGAAACCATAAAAAAATTAAACTTCATCAATTTTAGGTTTGAGTTTAAAAACCTTTCAACTTTATCCATATTTAATATGCATTGCATTATATGAAAACAAAGTCCACACAATAATAAATCACAAGCAAAATTGTACATTTTTGTAAAATTAAATTATAATAGGACAAAAAAAACAGAACTTGTAAATTCAGGAGCTACACTGATGAGGACTTTTTCGTACATTACCCTTGTGGTTGACAGTCAAAAATTAACAAAGGATTACGTATAGACAAACCTATGACGTTTTCTCTTCTTGATGAGCATTTTATTGATTCTTAAGTAATTTAACTTTCATGCAAATGTAATGAAACAAGGGGAAATTTGTTTTTGGTTTGTTGAAAATAGGTAAGTGCAAAACTTAATTAAAATCCAAAGCTACTATTTTTTGTCTTTCCAAATAATGAATGGAATAAAATGGAGTTTGAATGAAATGGATTCTCTTAAGAAATTGGTTTGATGGCCATTCTTGTTCAATAAATGACATGGGAGTTTGAAATCCATCAAATCTTAATTAAAAGCCCCTCGTAATCACATTGGATCCAACACTCATAATCAATAGCTACTCCTATATGATCACATTTGTAATATTACTTAGAAATATTATTAAAGAATCACTTGATGTGGGAAAATGATTGAATTAATACAAATGTTTTTCTGTATGTAATATGAATGCACAATCATGACACTTGAATTAACCCAAATCTTCTACACAAACTAGTAACCATATGGCAAATAGAGTCTCAATGAATTAATAGGAAATACATAAATGAAAATTATCCAATCACAATAATCCAAATCCAAACAAATTATAAACAATCTTAGCTCAACAATATGGAATTGAAATAACTCATAACAAAATTCTACTGACACTACCATAGAACATAGCTAGGAATTACACTGATAATAGGAAATATTGGGGAAAAAAAATCAATATATATAAGTTCTCCATATAAAACAGATTTCAATTAATTAATTAAGTTTGTACTTTGAAGTCTGATGTCCTAATCTAATTGGACCACGTGACACACATACAAGGGATTACTTTTTTTTTTTTTAAAAAAAAAAAAGTACAGGCAAGCAGAAGCTTGAGATGATGAAGAAAGGACTAGATTATGAAAATCTAGTCCTTAATACATCAAATATCAAAATAGAAAAAGCTAACAAAAACAGACTAGTTGGTCTCTAAGAAATTATTCTGTCCCAAGAACACAGAGATTGGACTTGACTAGGTTGTCAAGCCTAGAGCCTACGTACCCTTTGAAGGGATCAAAGTCCACGTAGTTCGTGTTACACAGTAAGGCGTGTAGCCAGGGGAGTGGGGTGTGTGCTCTGTGTAACAGAAGATAAATAGAGCATAAGATAGAACGTGTGCACCTGCTTAGGGTTTCCTTCTATTTATAGAGGAGTCTGGTGCGAGTATCTTCGTATTGATGAGCGATATCCGTGATTGGGGAATCAGGGATTGATCTGTTGGGATCTTGATTGGGGGTGAATCTCCATTAATGAGATCCTAGATTGGTGGGATCCTATATCCCTGCCCATTATCACGCAGATTCTGTTCCTAGCGTGGTTGGGCCGAAGTCCGGACCTGGGCCTATTGGGCCGGTCCATAACAGTTGCCCCCCAGCTTGGTTGTTCAGGCTTCTGGACGGCCGAGGTGTTTATTGCCCCTGGTCCTTTGTATGACCGAGGTCCTTCGTCTGGACTGGGTCGGCTTTCGGCTGCTGTGGCCATCAGCCTGGTCCGGGGCAGTGGTCGGCTTTTAATGCCCTTGTCCTGCCTAGAACGCCGGGTTTGTTCTATCCGGGCGGTTATTCGTCCTGCCCGGGTTCCTGGCCCCTTTTGCCTTTTGGGATTCTTCGGACGCTTTGGGATTTGCCCCTGCCGTGCCATTATTACGGGCTTACAGCTGTCAGGCCCCCATTGGGTGCGTTCTGCAACCGCCGTGTCTTCTCGCCTTTCGAGGTCAGTGCGCATTTATTGGGCTTGCGTCGTGCTGTCCCAATCCCGTCACATCTGTACGGGAATAGATCGTAGCACCCCTGTATTTGGTTTTAAATATCCCTCTTTCCTCTCTCGTCTACTTTTTCCCGCTACTTCACTTTTCTTGCTCAGATTTTTCTCTGGTTTCTCTAGAGCTTCAGAGGGGATTCTTCTTTGTCCAGAACTTTCGCCGTCTTCCAGCGTTCCAGTTCCTTCTCTTTTCTTTACACAGGTATTCCGCTTATTCCCTTGTGCATTTGTTCGGTAATTTTCCGTATTTTACCGTTTATACTGGGAAGCGCTGTCTGTGTCCTTGTTCTTCAAGAATTCCGGGTTTTTCTGGGTTTCTGTTAGAGTCACCGCACCCGAAATTCTTCCCGAAATTCCCTTAAACATCGGCCTCTAGTACCGTAGGCCTTTGATTATGGCGGGAGGTGGAAATGGTGCGCGACCTAGGGCGTCGCTGACGCCGGAGGAGGAAATGCTTCTCCGTGCGCGTCTCCCGCGAATGACTTACTGGGTTCTCGGGGGTGAACCGCCTGCTACGGGTGTTTTGGATCCTCTACGCCGAGGTGGCACTGTTCGTCCTAAAAGTCATTGGAAAATATGCCAGTCTTTTTGGACCGTAGATTTACTAAATCGCTGGTCCTAAAAGTTTTCGTTTATCATCGGAAAATATGCCAGTCTTTTAGGACCGTAGATTTTCTAAATGTCCGGTCCTAAAAGTCTCATTCGAAAAATATGCCAGTCTTTTTGGACTGTAGATTTACTAAATCACTGGTCTTAAAAGTCTTCATTCTTTTATTAATTTTCAAAATACTGTGTAACTATATCATTCCATTATCCATATTTCATAATTGTCTTGCTTTTTTTTTTTTTTAATTTTAGTTTTTTGAGTCTGCCATTATCCATATTTCATAATGGGATTATCATTTCTGCTTTTATGGCAGATAATTTACTCTGCATTAAGTTAAAATGACGCAGTTTGATAACATAACGCCTTTGATTACAACGATCCAAGCACCAAACATGGCGATATGAAATTTCATTTCCTTCAGTATTTTAAAGCACCAAACATGGCGACTCGTTTTAACATTTCTCAGAGAGAACTAGTATAAGCAGTTGGTCCGAATCATGAATCTAGCATATCAATCTATTAAATTGCCTTGTTTATTTATTTATTTTGTAATTTAGTTTTTTGAGTCTACCACTATCCATATTTCATAATTGCCTTGTTTATTGCTTTCCAGGTTAAGATAATGCATAAACTAACTAATTAAAGTACTAAACTCCAACGAGAACAAAATTTAAAAATATTTTATTTAATAATTTTTACGCTGCCGATTACAAAACAAAAAACAAAAAAAAAAGCAAAAAAAAAAACTATAAAACAACTAATCCTCCCCGTTGTTGGAGAGGGAGGAGGAGTTGAAGGCGTCGTCTTCAAAAGGATCGTACTCCAAGTCATTGGCGTGGAGTACCATGTTCAGCTTGTTGTTGACGGTATGAACAAGCTAAAATAATTGGCCCAAGTGTCGGTCAATGTGATCGACGCGAGCCACCACGTTCTGCACCAACTGCTTAACAGTCAGATTTGGAGGCAATGGCAGAGGGGGCTAAGGTTGAAGAGGAGGAGGAGGAAAAGGAGGACCTGGTGGATCAACCATTACAGTGGAGGCTAGGTAGTGGAGGAGGCCGTGTAGAGTGATGGAGAAGAATGTGAAGAAGCTAAAATAACAATGGGTTTAAATAGAGAACCCATCTTGAAGAATATGAAACGCCGAAAACTTTTTATGGGGAGACGTATAGTTCCTCAGAATATGAGGAGACGCATTATTGGGATACGACTTGAAGCCGAAGAGACTCTGGATCATGTGAACAGAGTGTAAGGATAGATACGACTCTGCTATCTAAGTAATTTTGAATTGACTGATTTAATACCAGATTAGTTCTTAAAAGTAATATTTTTTAAGGAAAAATTCTTACTTTACAAAAATAAATAATTGATAAAAAATAATTGACTTTTAGGACTAGATATTTAGTAAAAGGTCGGTATTAAAAGTAATTGAATTGTTTGAAAAAATAAATAGTAGACATTTAGGACCGGATATATAATAAAATGACAGTCTTAAAAGTAATTTAATTGAAAAAATAAATAATATACTTTTAGGACTGGAGATATGATAAAGGACGGTCTTAAAGTAGAAACGCAAACATCATAATCGATCAATTGCGTATCTCTCTCTCTCTATCCTTATTAACTCCTCACTACCTCATAACTCATCTCTGCCCCAACTACTCAAAGTCTCAAACCATGGTTAGATACAAGAGAACAAACCATGGTTAGATGCAAAAATTACGATGCTTATAATTGTCTACCCCCCCCCCCCCCCCCCAAACACACACACACATAATACATAATATGGTTTGGTTTCGATTTTATTTATTAGATCCATGTGACAAAATTATTCCAAGTATATATATATAATGTTGAGTGAGGGCCGTGTCATCAGCTATTAACGTTGTTTCCTTTACTGTAACACCTGCCTTAAATTCCTCTTTAATTAAATGCACAGAAGCGTTTCTATACAAATACTCAAAAATATATGAAATCACTATTAACGTATACGGTACTATTCACAGATATAGTGTATATACGCTGACACTGATCACCCCTCAGATCATCAAATATTCCTTCTACTGGTCCATCTTCGAGTAACCTTCCCTATGGTATCTTGTGCAGCACTCCTTTATCGTGCTCACCTGCCTAATGATTGGTTGTGGGGGTGAGATTCTAGAGAATCTCTGTAATACCCTAAAATTCATATTCATTATAAATATTATATTTTGACAAATAATACCTATTAAAAATAGGAGAATGTGTTGTCTCTAATTTTGTAGTTTATTCATTTTATTTCTTGGGCAAATTTTCTCTAGAATTTAAATAGGGCAAAATTCAACTTTCTAATTTACATTAGGGATCATAAAATATCATAATTAAGCATAGTCTTAATTTATTCATAAGAGACAATTTAATGACACAAAAATACTTGTACCAATTATAAAGAAAATTTGCCAACAATTAATGGACAATGAAATTTGCAATAATTAAAGTAATTGTATTAGATGTTCATAATTAATTAAATCTTCTAATTTTCAAATTAGGGATACTAATTAAGGTTAGATATGGAGGGCTAAGATTAAACCTCATAAAGCTATATCCAAATGCCTTAATCACATAAATAAGCCTAATCCATGTGATAATGAGGGAACCAATAGGAAGTTTTGATTGTCATTTATGAGAGATAAATAAAACACACATCTTTGAGCCCAAATAAAGATGGGGCACGGTTTTGCCTAGCAAGAAGAAGAGTGAAATGTTTAATTACACAAGGTAAATAAGCACATGCAAACAATTAACTATGGAAGAGTATAAGTGTACTCATGAAGATTTTAGAGGCTTTAAGTTTAATGCTCTTGATGAGTTGGAAGAGGATAAATTGAAAAGAGAAAATAGAGAGGGGGTGAACGTGTGTGTGTATGTGTGTGTGCGCAAATGTTGAGTGTTGTGAGCCTAGTATAGGAGAGAGAAAAGTGTGTAATTAATTGAGTTGTGAATTAAAAACCATTGAGATTAATTCAGGACACAAGTAAATGAGAATCTATATAAAATAAATTGTATCATGAAATACGTTAATCATAGATCAAATATAAGGATATATTATGAACCAGCATATTTTAAGCTTGGAATAGGTTATCTCCAAAATCTTTTCCTCAATTTTTGGAGTTAATCTTAAAATAAGTAGAGGGTTGGTTAAGACCTCTAATGAAACCAAAATTTTGAGATTAGTGAATTGAAGAAGAAAAACTTAAATAAACTTCAAATTAAATCCTAAAAGCATTTTTGCTTAATTGGTAACCAACTACCAATTTCATTAAGTTACAAACACACTTAGAGTAATTAGGGATTTAAAACACAAAAATTGGAAAAAGATGATGAGAGGTGGCATTTCTTTTGCTTGAAGAAGGAGGCAAGAGTTGTTTATTATTTAACTTAAAACACATGCTAATTGGGATATTTATGAAGGGAACAAATTGGAGAAAAGGTGTGTACTTAGGATAAGTTGCATTGATGAAAAATGGAAGAGGATGATGGAGAGACAAGGGGGGAACGGTTTTGTGAGAGTAAATGGTGAGGATTTATGCTTCACAATTAACCTAGAGCTAAGGGTCCAAATTCAAGCAGATTACGTTTGAAATAATTACCAAAATGCCATCACATTTTGCTACAAATAGAAGCTTAGGTTCTTCACATTTCTTCACACCAAACAAGCAAGAGCAATCTGATATAGAGAGTAGCAAGTGAGAGCGAGGAGCTTCTTGAAGGAATTGAAGCATTGGTAAGCAAGTTCTTTAAGTTTTAGTTCTTAAATTCATAGATAGAAGTAGCTTAAATCTTAAATATTCTAGAGAAATTTTATTTTCATATTTTTATGGTCAAAATTAGCTTTATTTCGAAAAAATGATGAGGAAAGTTATAGAGCAAAATTTTTGGAAGAGAAACATCGAAGTAACGAAGTTCTGGCGAAATTTAATCGGTTTAGAAATTTTTGAAATCAGTGATAAAAATGTCAATATTTTACGTGGAAAACGAAGTTACAAAATTCTGGGAAAATTCATGGTTAAAGTAGACATATAGGGCTTTTCAAATATGTCAAGAACGTATTAAACTGAGCTTTGTACAGTGAGATAAAAATTCTCAAAGTTTGACTGTGAATTTCTGGAAAAATTCTGGGCAGAGGCTCAAAACCTTAAAACTGGGAATGACTCAAGTAATCTGGGCAAAAGTGAGTAATTTTACTTAAAAACAGACATCCTAAGAATTTCTAGGAATTTTACGGATCCTCATTTCGATTTTTATAGAATTAATTATGGATTTTCAAAGTTAGCGGAAATTCTAGCTCCAAATGTTGTAATCAGCATTTTTTTGGAAATAAAGGAGTTAAAATTTGGATAACAAGTCCACAAAGAGTAAAAAGGTCAATGATAGCTAGAATATCTCTTAGAACATTATTTATAAGAGAATAATGCGAAAATATCGTGATAGGATATCCAAGGAAGTTGGGAGACGTACCAAATCGATAGACATACTACTATCCATGCCAACGAAGGTACGGACGCATACTGTAATACTAACTCTGATGCTTATTGTATGCTTATATATGTGATAGATGATAACTTTACATGTGATGTGTACTATTTGTTAGTTATGATTAGTTTTGATGATGTCTTATATAGATGCCATTGTTATAAGCAAAAAGATTGAGTAATATAGTTATCTCCTACATTGACTAATTGTTCTATTTAATGTAGATTAATCCAAGTTAAATTATAGAGATTAATCAAGAAGGAGATAAGAGTTGAAAGAAAGAAGTATTTGCAGAGGTTATCAAGAAAGCAAGATGTTATCAATGGGTTTTGGTGATAACCAAGTAGAAGAGAAGAGACCAAATAAAGAAGAACTTGACGTATGGAATGAAGATTTTATCATCCAAGTTCTTATATTGATGCTAGAAGTCTTCAAGATCATATGGAAGTTGGAATGATTCAATTCAGAGTTAAAACAAGCAAGAATGAGGTTTTGGATGAGCAAACTTGAGTCTCCAAGTATTAAACTTGAATTTTCTACCTTGCTGCTGTAATTTACTCATAGGAGAAAACTCGAGTTTTGAGACAAAACTCAAGTTATCAAGTGTCTACAACGTCTCTGGGGTCTCTGGACTAGCAAAACTAGAGTCTTGGGGTGAAACCTCGAGTTTTGGAACACTGGAATTAAGCCTCGGGGCAAAACGCGAGTTTTGGAAAATTGGAGAAGCAAAACTCGAGTTTTGAAGAGCAAAACTTGAGTTTTGAACTGTTATCAGCACTTCAGCTCCACACTGTCTCACGCTCAGCACGGGCGACCTCTGGTGTTTCAATGATATCTCACAAACCAGAGATCGGATTGAGACGAAACCAAAAGCATATGAAACTAGACTCCCAATGCGTCATTTTGGTATAAAATTCAAGCCCAAAGGAGTTCAGAACAAGGAGCTATGATTTTTACAAGTTGGCCCAAGAATCAACGTCACATTCCAGACCCACCTTCAATGTTTTGAGTATATCTCACAAACTACAAATCCAATTGAGCTCAAATCGGTGCCATTGGAAACTAGACACACAGAGCTTTCCATCACGAGTTGAACGGACCAAAATGGAGTTCAAACCATGGAGATATGGTCTTTGAAAGTTGATGGTTATTTCAAGAAAACTCAACAAAGCTCAAGAGAAAGCAAAACTCGAGTTTTGCAAGTGAAAACTTGAGTTTTCATCAGACAGAGAGCATTCAAAAATCTCACAATTGAAAACTTTCGGTTATGGACTAACACCTCCAGTTTTGATGTTTTGAACTTAAGTCATGTTTTCACATGAATAATTCAAAACTCGAGTTTTGGCCAACCCGAAAGCATCAGTATTTCCAAAGTTTGAAAACTGCCAGTTTTGGTTTCAACACTGCTGGTTATGAAGTGTGAACAGTTCAAAACTCCAATTTTGATTAACAAAACTCGAGTTTTGATCCTTTATCAGAAAAACGTTGTTTTGTTCAGAACTTGCCAAATCTGATTCATTCTTCCTTGTTTAAGTTACCCATTGATCTTATATGTTATATCTATCATTTATCATTGTAACCGAACTGTTTTAACGAGTTTGTTCATGAGATTACAGAAAACTCTTGAATTTAATTGAGAATCAAATAAAGATTCATTTTTGGCGACTTGCAAAATTTTAGAGACAACCTGGCAAGATGGACAGCCATTTCACAATGCAGTCATTTAATACCTCCACCAATTAAGCCTGAACATCAGTATTCTTCAGACAAGACCACATGGGAAGAGCAAAAATTCAAATATTCAAATCTCCCAACAGCTATATTCAAACAGCAAGTGGTTTCAGCAGATAGACTTCTACAAACGGCTATATTTTCGAATTGGTAAAAGCTCCAACGGATCTATAACGTTCACAAGCTTCAAATCATTATAAAAGAGTGAAGATTTGAAGATGGACAGCAGAGAAGACAGACACAACAAGTCTACACAAAAATATCAGTTATTTCTCTGTATAGTCATTTGATTGTATCCTTGATACATTAAGCTTCAGTGTGTATCATTATCTACTCTTAGAGAGAGTTTATTTCCCTATATATCATTCATTGTAAGAATCTCAAATCAGGTGACTTAGAGATTGGGAAAATCAGAGTACAACTTGTAAGGGGGAGTGTGTCTTAGGTTGGGAGCATCCTTCGTTTACAGAGTGTGTTGAAGATGAAATATCACCAAGAGGGGGGGTGAATAGGTGATATTAGAAGTTTTAAACTTCTTTTCAAATTGTAAGCGAAATATGAACCAATAAGATAAATGAGCACAAGAGAATTTATCCTGGTTCGGTCTAAAACTTTGACCTACGTCCAGTCCCCAGAACACCTGGGATTTCACTATTCTTTGGAACGATTACAGACTCTGTAAACGAAGGATGATGGTCCCTTTCACTCTCAGACTCTGCTCCCCCTTACAAGTTGTAATCTATCCACACTCTTAAGGTTCCACAACCTTAAGTCACAATCAATAAAGAAATAAATGTTTAAGTACTCCTCACGAGCTGATAATAATGAACACTGAAGAACAAACTCAATGGAACAGTTGAAACAGTAAATGCTTTTAAAACTCAATTGATTGCGCAGCGTTTTTGGTAGTTGGTGAATTGAATGCTTCGACTATTTGTAGTTGTTGTAATTAATGACTGTTGGTATATCTTGTGAAATAGCCGTTGAGATTCTTGAATGTGTCCGTTAGGAAGAAGGAGCTTTCGTTAAGAATTTCGCCGTCTGAATGCTTCAGTGGAATTCTCAGAGTTGACATTCTTATTCGTTCCTTTTGGTTTACCGTTGTGAGATAACATTAAATGCACAGATGGAATTTCAGAGCAGCTTTACTTCGATCAGAGAAGTCTTACGTGTTTAACACTTGTTTAGGAAATTGCATTTAATGCTCTTTGACAGTCAACTTGCTTTATGATAAACTGATGTTAATCCAAGACATAATTATCTGAAACTCATCAGCAAACATGTTAAAAGCATTTAGGAATAGTAATGAATCAATATATGAGATAATGAAATCACTCCTAATGATTTTGAAGTTACGGAGACGGTGATTTTGAAAATAGAAAGTGTTAACTTCAAGTTAAAATAAATTTAACTTGAGTCAATGACTTGATATGAGAAACAATCGACTTGAGTTGATGCCTTGAGGTGATCACTTGATATGGAAGAGTCAGTGACTTTCTCTTTGAAATGCACCGGTTTAAAGTTATGACTTGAAGTTGGAAAGTCATACCTTGAGTTAATGACTTGAGTCATTAACTTGATCTTCAAAAGTTAAAGTCAATGCTTTTCGAACAAATGGCCAAGACCCAACTTGAGTTAAAAACGATTGACTTTGAGTTAGCGACTTGAGTCACTAACTTGATATATATCAAGTTGAAACCTTAACTTGAAGTTAAAAGGTGACTTGACTTGAGTTAGTGACTTGAGTCACTAACTTGATATTTATCAAGTTAAACCCGATGACTTTCAAAACACATGGCAAAAAAACCTTAACTTGAAGTTAAAAAGTGACTTGACTTGAGTTAGTGAATTGAGTCACTAACTTGATATTTATCAAGTTAAACCCGATAACTTTCAAAACACATGGCCAAAGAAACCTTAACTTGAAGTCACTAACTTGATATTTATCAAGTTAAACCCGATAACTTGTGCAAATCAACACTTGACTTGAGTCAATAAAAGTGAATAACTTGAGTTACCAACTTGAGTCAATGATTTGATATTTCAAAAGTTAAACTCGATGCCTGTGAAAAATGCAAGTTAACTTGATATAAAGTTAATGACTTGAGTCATTAACTTGATATCAAGAATTAAAAAAAAAAAATTGGTCCAGACACTCAACAACAAGTAACTCAAGGCATAAAAAAAACATTTGATTGAAGTTAAAAAGTTTGTTTAAAAACATTTCCATCGTCTAGCTTGAAACATCCACGGAAATTCAAACTTATTAACTCTTACACATCAGATCAAAAACATTTTTCTTTTTAACCAACAACACATGATCTGACAAGTTCAGAGCTAAAACTCGAGGCAACCAAAGCCAAAACTTTCTAACCAATATAGGTTCAAGTTAACATGATTTAACCTTGAATCTACTAACTTATTTACATTATATTTGTTATCATCAAAACATCATAAACATAGAGAACTAACATGTGTATCTGTTGTAAACAATTACAACTTGTAAGGGGGAGTGAGTCCTAGGTTGGGAGCATCCTTCATTTACATAGGGTGTAATTGTTCTTGAGTGATAGTGGAAAATCCCAGAGGTACTGGGGACTGGACGTAGGTCAAGGAATCAGACCGAACCAGTATAAATCATTTGTGTCAAGCTCTTCTTCTCTATCTCTACTTTGCCTTGATATTATCTGTTGTGTGGGTGAACCGAAAAGAATTTTGAAATCCCCAATTCACCCCCCTCTTGGTGATTTCCTTCACTTTCACTATTAACATAAACAACTTTACATGTGATGTATACTGTTGACATAGATAACTTTATATGTGATGTGTATTGTTAATCTAAGATAACTGTACATGCGATATGTACTGTGGATATATTAATCTTACATCTATTGTGTGTTTGTGTGTTGATTAATGTTATAACACTACCACAAAAAAAGCTTTTATCGTCCCAAAATAGGCCCCATTAACGTCCCTTATTCAAGTAATGTATATTGAGGAGACGCAATAAAATTATATTTTTGGCGTCCCAAACTAATTTTGAGATGCCTTAATTTTGATTTAAGGAGTCCCAAAAGCATTTTGGGACGCCAAAAATCACACATTGCATTAAGCGTCAACTTAGGAGTCCCAAAATTATTTTGGGACTCCAAAAATATCATTTAAGGCGTCCCAAAATACCGTAATATTTTTTTTTCATAGCTAGTTACGAATGATACCATTGGCCCTTCTTTGTTGGGCAGTCGCTTTCAAGACCAATTGTGCACATTAAAATAAAACTAGGCACTTCATATTATTTTCAAGCTAGGGTGACACTTCACTGTAATTCACAGGTAGGATCATGAAAGGTGGGAAAATTAGATGTAATTGCACTCCAAGAAGCTATTGGGATCCGTACACGCAGCGGATTAAAATTTCTTACGAATCCCATCCCAAGGATCACTCAGGTGCATTTAAATCAAGACTTAGGAATCCGAATCATACCTTTGGAGAATTCGTTCGTGTCTCATTCTTTCTTTAACAGGTGGGCTACCTCCTCGATCAATAGAAGACGACTCTTAGAATCCTCTTCTTCTACCGGTATCCACACGAACAATCCCTGAACACGGCTACGGCAGCGTGCTAGCGCCTCGAATTGTGCGTCTCTCTCCTTTTACGCTCTAGGGTTTCTCGCGGCTTTCTAATACGCTCGACTGAAAAATCCCGTAGGTTTTTCTAAACCCAATAGGCGTATTATATAATCAAAATTAATCCTCATTAATTTTGAAATTCGAATTTTGAATCTGTTTAATATAGTAATTAAATCTATCTTATAAATGTAATCAAATATATTAAAAGCCAGATTTGAAATCCAAATCTTGAATTTAGATCAAATCTAAATTTCAAGTCTTTTGATTTAATTTATCATTATAAATTAAATCCGAGATATAATATCTATCCATTTAATTAAATCTGAGATAGCATTTTTCAATTTTATATTAAACAAATACATGATATCTTTATTCGAAATTAAATGAGATACAATATCTCTATTTGTTTCAGATATTTAATTTATCAAATAAATTAAATACTAAACAAATATCATATATAATATTATAATCTCTATTTATAATATATATATTAATTTCGAATTATATATATATATATATATATATATATATATATATATATATATATATATAAATCCTAGATCAAATTTAGTATTCATTTAATCTCATATTAATCTGAGATTTAATGAATCTGGACACTTTTACCCGTGTTGGATTATTTTTGTGTGCGACCCTGCAGGCCCATATGAGATTGGCAGTGGGCCAACACTGTATCAGCCCACAAGTCGCAAGATGCCTCTAGCAAGACATTGCGACTACCCAATTCACATGGGGATCGATGACACGATACTACTTATCGTACAACCATTTCACGTCCCTTTTGTCACACGATAATTTGGTCAAGGATGAGGCATGGATAATGTCAACTTCATTTTCTTGACCATTGCTTTCTCGATTCTCGAGTAGTCTAATAAGTGAAATGGAAACTTTTTTCCATCACAGTATGGCCATACATTTCTTAGACTCACTCATCGAGGGGCCTAGCATTATCTCTCTACATATGTGAGGGACAAATCACATCTTGACCACTCACATTCCTCCGCATGAAAACCACTGATCCCGATCCGAGCCTTTATCATCATCCGGTCAAAGGTGACTTTTGACTAGGTAAAAGACAAGTGACTCATCATGTAGGAATCTATGATGGTCTCAGGTCATAGGGCGTCGTGACGCAGTTATACATGAGATAAACTTATGACTTAATCCATGCAGCTTTCTCATAGTGGGTCAGTCCAGCACCTTGTACTCTTACAAGTGCCCATGACTTTGATTCGTATCTCCATACCTCATCAAAGTCATACTGGTCTTATTTCATATTCACTCCCGTGTAGATGACCGACCAGGGACATTTAGGATAATCTATAAGATTATCCAGGGATGCAGTTATCAATACGAACATGCAAACGAAAATAATAACAAAAGAGAATACTTTAAATAACTTAAATATCCAAAGTACAATGAATTGCCCCTAGGACATAATTTCCAACAGAAGCACCATTGAACAAAAACAAGAACAGAATATCATAGAGCTAAGAAAAACACCAAAACCCATGTTTTTAACATCAATAAATATATATCATCTTGCATATTACAAAACATATCAAATTGATATCTATGGGATCTAGGAAACAGGACTAAGTGACAAGGTGACATAACAATTGTCCTTTTAATTTCTCATTTTTAAGGAAAGTAATTGATCAGGTATCTGTACCTATGTCTTCTGTAGATGTAGAAACGTCCTTTTTATTAGTTAAATTTTCAATAGAGTTCCCAATTCCAAAAGCCTTCCTTACCTTGGACTGCAACAGCTTCTTTTCTGTATCAATGTAAGGGAAAAGAATGAACATGGATCCTCCAAGTTTGCACATGACTTCAACTAGAACTAGTTCACAAGAACAGGCCAAACAATAGTCTACCATACTTTACAAAAGGGGAAATTATCTTGAAAGGAAGATAGAAAGTGTACGAATAATGAGGATTTCATAAGCTCCTTTACAAAAGAAACATAAATCAAAGACATAAAAAACAAATAACTCTTTTAGGCAGAAAAGCTCTTGGTCACTCTACATATCTGTTACAAAGAACACCTAAAAAGGACTAATAGCCAAGGACCAAAGAAAGGTTATACAAAAAAATTCTACTTCAAAGCATCATAATTAATTTTGTAGTGCTCCAAATTAGGAACTAGTTAGCAAAATCAAACTACAGATGAGCAGACTGACTTGAAAAAAGCTAGGAACAATGTCTTCTTTTGATTCCAAATCAACTTGATGCCCCTTTTAAGTCCTAGTTTTTCCCTACTTTTATATACAACTTCAGAACAAGGGATGTAATAAATGCAACTAAACAAACATTCAATAGCCTAACTACTTAAGTTTTTATTAGAATAATTACACCTTATTAAACAGTCTCTCCAATTGTGGAGGTAAGATTGCGTACATCTATCCCTCCTCAGACCCCACCTAGTGAAGCCTTATGCACTAGGCCGCTCTTTTAATTACACCTTATTAAAAAAAAGGATAACTACACATTTGCCCCTGTGCTGACCCTCGCCCTTGTTGAAGTTATAGATATACTATATCCAAATTAATTTTAAAATTAAGGATGCGTAGAAGTATTGATAGGACAATTCAGTGTGGTTGCCCAACTCCAATTTTCAGGAAGGTCCAACATCCAATTCTATATGACATGAGATGTTATCCCTTTTCCCTTGTTTCCATCGTCTCCTCTTTGCTTAAATTCCATCAGACAACCCTTATAACTTTCTAAGATCATTAACAGAAGCATGTTTTTCAACAGATCAGCAGCATAAAAAGCAAATAACTAAAGGCTCAACATACCAAGAAAATAAAGTACCTTATCCTCCAAACCAATCACTTCATATGCCAATAACTTGGCACGTTCATCAGCAGCATTACATTCTAGTTGTGCATTTGTATATTCATTCCTGACAGACTCTAGTTCAATCTGCAGACACAAACGGTTTGATGAATACAAACTGAGCAGAGAGGAATCGTTAAGAAAAGTGAAACTAATTGATGTTAATGTACATTAATAAATGATATATTTCAATAAAAGGACCGACAACCAATAACATGAAAAGTTTTAATTCTACCAAACTCATCTTTAGTGTACAGATCTAACATTTCCAGTCCTTAGAACTGACAAACAACTTAAAATTTCTAATCCAAGAACATGAAAAGTAGACAAACTGAGCAACCACTAAAAATGATAGAATCACACACGAGCACTTTTTGTATAGCCTAAAGTAAATCACGTGTCGCCAACATTTCTTATATGAAAGTACTCAACCCAATAAGCCATGTTCTAACTATAACCAGTCTATTTCAAAGAGACATGTCTATTCTGTGATGCACAATGTCTTAGCTGCTCCAATATTTTTTGTATACCAATATTGTTATTATTCTACTTATTAATTATTAATGCCAAGAAAAAAGCACCAGAGTGGAGGGATCACAAACATTATTTATAACCTATCCTATAATCAAAATTTTCAAATAGTAACAGACAAATTTTTAAGGCGAAATGAGGACATACACATTTGCAATACCGTTTTCTTAAAAAACTTGAACTCCCATGTCAAAATGCCTGTACAAATTAAAAGTTGAGACAAATTTTAGTGGCAAGATATGACAGTTCATAGAACAAATTGTGCCACAACCACCACTTCCTTGTAAATTCAAGCAACATTATCTTACTAATTATGCATTGACTCATTAATTAAAAAGAACGTTGCTCTAAAGACAGTTCGAAACAAATGCATTCTAGTTGACATAAAATTGAGACAGATTGCCTTATAGCATTTAATAAATGATTTCTCATCTTCCACCATGCACTTAATAAATCCATTAATCATATATTATCATCTTTGAATGTTGAATATGCCTATTATGACCCAACACTCAATAATGACCAAGTGAAACAGATTATGATTGAAAACAAGGATTTCTTGCTTCCTCTTCCTATCATCTTCCCGCACTAAGATTGTTCCAGGAAATTGCAGAGTCAAGAAGGAAAAAAACAAGGTAATGTAATGTAATTCCTACTTCTTTCTATGAAATTTCCCACACATTATTTAGATTAATCTTATTTGTTATCAAACTACAAGCTGTTTCTATTTACATGCTGCATAATATTGATTTCTGATTATCTGCTAAATTCTCAGAAACATATGTATCCGACAATGTATTCATTCTCTTATCAAAAGTAAGTTGTACTGAACAAACACTAAGTAAAAAACTCACCTTTTGACCACCTTACTAATAGAAAGGGGAAAGATGTGCTCAATCCGTTGTTTGTTGCTCCAACTTAGGACTAGGGCTCCAGCACCTTTTTTGCAGGCTGTTATGCTAGTTGTAACACGCTAGCGCTTTACTAATAGAAATCATATTTTAAATCTTTGTGCAAAGCCAGCCTGACTCTAGTAAACTTTTATGACCCAAGTCACGTAAACTTTCATCTATATAAAAAAAAAAAAAAGTAATTGTATAACTATAACTTGTCTGAGTCATTCCTATAATATAATCAAGAATCCGTTCTTCCATTACAAGTTAGAAAAAAAAAATAGAAATGAAGAAGCCAAAAACAGGATAGAAAGAGAAATAGGAGGTCATATAAAACAGCATAACATACAAAACTTTCATTCAGCAACAGAGACCATGTTTGCCGCTGTCACCCACACATCACACACACAGACTAGTGTTCGTATCACTCTCTTTCAAGTCCCAACCAACACATTTTGAGACACAGATTCCTAAATTAAATTTAAGTTAATCACACCTGCAGAGGGGTCTTGGTGGGCTGATCGAGTGAATGCAACAAGCTAAGGAGAGGTTGACGAACTCACGGTGGCGACAGGCAAAGGTGGTGAACGGCTGCTTTCAATTTGCACAAACAACAGGGGGCTCGACCTTTCGATAGCAGTGAAAACGATAGCAGGAACTTTCGATTGTAGCGAAAACGATGGGAGAGATTTGAGGAAAGAGGGGCCTTGACTGAAGTTGCGTTATCCAGAAGCTTCTCCGGTGGTTTTCGCTCTGTGTCGTACGAATCAAGCAGGTCCCTCTGTCTCGATCACCGAACCGCAACGGCGGTTCTGTTGTTGACGATGGCGGTCTAAGGAGGAGCGGAGGTACGTTCGCAACAAACGTGGAATTTTCCCTCCTGATTTTTGGAGTCCCAAATTGTAGTTTGGGACTCCAAAAAACATTCCTCCAAAATATTGCCCGTGAAATATTTTATTCCTGATTTTTGGAGTCCCAAAATTGTAATTTGGGACTCCAAAAAATTTTCCCTCCTAAAAAATTGCCCACCAAAAATTTTTTTTTCCTTATTTTTGGAGTCCCAAATTTTATATTTGGGACGCCAAAAATAAAATTACCCAAATATAATTACAAGAATGTCACTACGTTTACTTGTTGCTTCCCTTTTTTAAATAGGGACATCCTTTAGTGTAATAAAAACCCATCTTTGTAGTAGTATAATGAATATCTGTCATACATATTTTGTCATACATAAGCATGAGGTTACCCGTTACTTGAGATCCAATGAGCATTGGACCTCAGCCCTTGCTATAGCTTTAGGGTCTAAAGGACCGAGGGCCGACAACAAAGGTAAGCAGCCCGTGTGAAGATATGGCCGGAGTTTCTTTTTGTTTTTTGGACTGCATAATATTTTGAATTATTGGGATGAATGTACCGCTACTATAACCAACCATGGTTAATATTTTAATACACTCATTAGTTACTTGCTCTCTTGAATTGCTCCGATGCGCCACTCTGATCAAACTATTTTGAAAACGTTTTTAAAAAAAATGGGGGTGTTACATTTATGGTATTAGAGCAATTCATTTCTGGCATGGATTTAACGAAGTTAATTTCAAACCATTCGGTGCCGAAGGCAAGGCTGGTTTATGTGGTTAAATCAATTAGTCACCGTGAACACGGTAAGACTTCCATGATAGACACCTACCTGGCCGAATTGGTTGATTAACAGAGTTAGGTTCTAAGCCTTTAACTAAGCACATGTTTTCAAAATAAGTACTAATATAACCTTGGTATAGTGCAGTAGTGATGAACGGAGATAGACTGATAGGACAAAACTTTAAGCCTAAAAACTCCACAAGTGCACGGGCCGTATCAAGTAATAAAGTGAAAAGAAAAGTATCGTTCCCACGAGGACTTAATATCACAAACTTTAGTTGAGCATTAATTTCACAATTTCGTTTAAGTTGAGAAAAAACCAAATTAAATTTAATTTAGAGAAAAGAAATTAAAACTAAAATTTAAAACAAACTAACTACACATTAATGAACAAGCAACCTAGAGTCACTAATCCCTTATTTAATTCTTAAATTTTATCCCCACTAAATTAACTTTGACTTAACCTAATCAACTAATCTAGAGTATTACTGTTTATAAATGTCTGTTGGTTCACTTATACACCTACCTCAAATAATTACGTAATGTCTCACATAATTAATTAAGATGCAATTCAAATCGGGCTCACTCTAATTTGATTATGCGGAACTTCTAGGTATATGTCTATCCTAGACACAAATTAGATTAAAATCTAACTTCACATTAAATTTAAACCTAATTTCACATTATTTAATCCCAAGGTCAATTTAGGATCCCCTTCGTCAAATTCAATCCTAAATCTCCAAAACATACTTAACGGTGGTCAATCACTAAGCAATAAATAATAAAAACAAGATTAAAATTAAGCAAAACTAATGAGTGAGAACAATTTCTAAGTCTCAAATAAGTTCATAGTACTCTAGGTTGAAAAGAAAATTAGCCACACATGGCTTTATTCAAATCCATAAAAAAAAAGATGAAACTCAGATTGAAGAATAAAAGAAAGAGATGAAAGAAAGTTTCTTCGTCGCCTCCACAGTCCTTCTGTCCTTTCCGTGGAGATAATAAAGAAACATGAAACGCTCAGCCTCTACTCCTCTGCTTCTTTGTTCCTTCTCGTTCTGCGTCTCTCGATCTGCCTTCCTTCTTTTCTTGTCTCTTCTTTCTTTTCTTATCTCTGCCTTCCTATTTATAATAATTTAGGTCTACTATAAAAAACGCCTTTAAAGTCCCAAAATAAGCCCAATTAACATCCCTTATTCAAGTAATGTCTATTGAGGACACGCTTTAGTTTTGGCGTCCCAAAATTATTTTGGGACTCCATAAGTACGAGTTAAGGAGTCCCAAAACAATTTTGGGACGCCAAAAATGGTAGCTATAGTTACAACTAATATTTGCTTTATGACGTCCCAAAGGTTTTTTTGGGACTCCTTAAAGCATACTTAAGGAGTCCCAAATTTAATTTTGGGACGTCATGACTAAGCCCTTTTTTTTTTTTTCTCTTTTTGAATTACCTGCTATATTTTTCACTGCCCAGCAATTAAACTTCATAAAAACCATCAAATAGATAACCATAAACCAAAATGTTCAGATCATTATAACAAATAATTTCAGCTTAATTCAATAAAACTTACTAATTAATTAAAACAATTCAGAACAATATCAACTATTAAATCCAACAATTTTATCAACTAAGAGAATATTAAAATTATTCCTACTAACATGCATACACTTCAATGGTAATGGTAACTTCTCAGTTTTGTCTCCCCAATCAACAAACAACTTTCATGGTCCCTCCACTTTCAACAAATCAAGTTTCATATCATATATAATGAGATCCTAAATAGAAAAGAACACATAATCACTTCTCCATCTTAAGCATGTTAATGTTGACTTGTTGAGTTATGCTAGAGTCTGGAAACCCATATACTAAAACGAAAACTCAAGGCTATGGACAAGCATGAATGGATTACATCATGTAAATTCACTGGCTTATCTTTCTGTTGTGAGATTTAGATGTCAAAGGATCAAAGGACTAAGATGTCCAAGAATGTTTATCAGCTTCGCAGTCAATCTGTTTTGAAACAATAAAACAAACTATGCCTCCACTGTAAAGGGCATCTTTAATGAGAACTACTATATCCAAATTCAGTAACATGCAGTGTCATAAAAAATCAGACCAAACATTGAACTGAGAAGGCTGCAGAATTATGGTTGGATAGCTGAACTGATGAATTAAACATTACTTTAGGATTCTTCCTAAAAGCTCCACATAGAACAAATAAATAGGCACATACCTCCCAATCAAGGTAATGGTCAGCAACTTCATAATCAGTAAGAATAGAGACTGTATACTCCAAATAAGGCAATTCCTTAGCTTGTATGGGTGGAAATCTGTGATTCTTGGGGGCGCTGTGCAATATTTCAAAGAACAAATATGAGGGCGTATAAGAGGATTAATGATCAACCAATTGCAGAACAAGGAAATAAAAGCAAGTCCTTCAATTTTTTCATCGAAAAAACAGCATATTCATGAACTATGGAAATAAAATTAGGTCCCAAAGCTCTGATAACATTTATCACTTAATTTAAGAATCAATACCTTATCATTTTCATATATCTCCCTGCACTCTTGTATGACCTGGTTAACAAAGAGAATTATATATCATAAGAATTAAAGGACTATAAGATTTCTCCAGTAAATCTCTCCTGAATAATGACTGATAAGCCCAAAGTTTTTTATTTTTTTTGGGAGCAAACACAGTCAATTTTAGTAATCACCAAAAAATGCCCAAAGTTTGTTGAATGGCAAGGATTAAGCTTAATAGTTGTTAGTTGATACTATGTACTATGTAGAGCCACCATGTACTCTCTCTTCTGATTAAAAAGTAACTTTCTAAGAAGGCATACCCACAATCACATTATGATTTGGATCCCATAGAATTGAACACAACATTACCACTAAATAAATGATCCAATCGTATTCTTTTTAGAAGATATTAAGACAACATTACCACTAAATAAATGATCCAATCATATTCTCTACTTTAGAAGATATTTTGAGTTCAATGTCCAGCAAATTAATCATTGAATTTTATTTACCTCCTTGGCATCCTTCCGAAGAATGCCTTCTCAAAGACCAACAAGCTTCTCAACGACTTCAGCCTACAATAGCAGAGAAAAGTCGTAAGTGGTAAAATTTCATGATAGTTTTCCCTAAAAAAGTCCATGATAACCTCTTCATCTAACCTCATCCTTTCAATTGTTTCTTCCTTAAGATAGTTTTTCTGCAATCAAATGATCAGGCAGACAATTATATCATACAAATGGTAAGTTGTTACAAACTACAAAGTGCACAGTTGAAGGCCAGACATCAAAAAGATTATTAGCATCTGAGTTACGAACCTGAGTTAGAAGATGATCAATATAAACAACCACAATTTCCTCCAGGCAGGCTTCAACAAATCTTCTAAAAGATCTTTCTTCAATGTACCTTGAAAAAAAGTCGTAAGTGGTAAAATTTCCACAACATACTGAATATTCAACAATCAATAAGTAACAATTTATTGAAGAGCAAGGGTACTACTTGCTTACCCGTCTTTGCCTCGTTAAAGAATGATGCAGCATGACCCATGAAAATTGGAAACTCCAAAGAAAATCAAATGGTGCTCATATAGTTCTTCAGCCTCTTTTGTTTCAAATAGTAAATTTCATTGGTTAATGGTTAATGGTTAGTGACTTGTTTGTAAAACATTTAAATTTAATTTTGTTACATGCAACAATTAAAAATATCATATGGAGTCAATAAATTAAATATTATAATAACAATAATAGGTTAGTAGTAATGGGGCACTTAACCTGTTTGGTATAGCTTCACTAACAACTCCTGGACACCAGGATCTTCAAAAATCACGCACACAGTTTGATGCACAGCTTCCTATCATCAAAATGCAAAAGATTTTATTTTAATAGTTTAACCTTTTCCTTATAACTGATATCATCAAACTGACTAAGAACATAGATAAGAACATATATTATAGTTTATGACTCTTTGGATGCATAACATGTTATCATGATGAATTCCAAAATCTCCATTAAGAAGGAAATCACGTATTGAAATAGAAATCATAAAATGCATCATGCTGAATTCAGCTGATTAATGTAATGTAAATTCAATATATATATCCAATGAGAAAGTATTATAATAACACAGTTGTAGACATTCTTATACCTTAGCAACATCTAGAAATCCCTTGCAGGTGTCTTCAAAGTTCACCTGTAATGAAATAGAAAATATGAAGATATAAAACCAAGAAAAACAAATGAAAACTTCACTACTTCCAATATCAAGCTCAACAACCATACAAATCCCTTTTCTTTTCTTATAAAAGAACCTATTTTTCAACAAACATATATAAGCTCGGCACGCAATTTGGACTACACCGCCAGCAGAACTAAAAGGAATTTTGAAGGAGGGCTGTAATGGGACTGGATATCCTCATAGAATTTATGTTAGCTGATATGTAAGGGCCTAGCCCTATTGTATCACCAAAGAAAACAAAAGAACCTATTCAAAGGCTCGGAGAAAGGTGAGCCGTCGGATTGTCGGGTTGCAGGAGATACTAGACTCTGTTTGTGAATCCAAGGTCGATGACTATAATTGGTGGGGCTGCAATGGCTCCATGAAGAATTGGGATGATTTTATTGCGGATATGGAGGCAAGTGTTTGTACAGAGAGAGGTGATGAAGAAATGGAAAGGTTTTGTGCTCAGAATTTGGGTTTCCGATGCCTTGAAAGGTTTCTCCATCGACCCTAAATTTCCCATTTACTGTGTACTACGATAGGATGACCTTTTGATAGCAGTGAAAACGATAGGAGGAACTTTCGATTGTAGCCAAAACGATGGGAGAGATTTGAGGAAAGAGGGGGCTCGACTGAAGTTATATTATTCAGAAGCTTCTCCGGTGGTTTTCGCTCTGTGTCGTACGAATCAAGCAGGTCCCTCTGTCTCGATCAATGAATGGCAACGGCGGTTCTGTTGTTGACGACGGCGGTCTAAGGAAGAGCGGACGTACGTTCACAACGATCGTCTGTTTGGGTTGGCGATAGGAAATGGTGGCTTAAAAGCTATCTAACTTTTTAAAAGCCGGGTAGGAAAAAAGTCAGTGATTTGTGTTTGGATTGCCATTTGACTTTTATAGAAGTAACTTTTTCCAAACTGATGAGTGTTTGGGTTAGTGGTTGAAAAGTCAGTTGAGATAAAAAATGACTAAAAAGGATATGGATTTTATTAAATACTCTCACTAAACCTACATATAAGATAGAATTAATATTTTTTTAAGAGATTGAGAAAGCTAATTAAATTACTTAAGAGTATTTTTATTCTTTTTTTTTCTTCAAATTAATTAATTTGACTAATAAACTAATATATAATTAGCTATATAATTACCTATATATCATATGTGTGTAGGAAACTTATTCTTCTTACATAATATGAGAAGTTTATACCTCATATATTAGTTGTATATATTATGATAATTGAAGTTTTTTTTTTATCAAGTAATAATTGAAGATAAAAATTTTAATTTTAATTTGAAAAAAATAAATGATAGAAATTGTTAAAAAAAAGAAATGAAAAGAATTAAAGTTAAAAAAAATGATAGAAATTGTGAAAAAAAAGAAAAGAAAAGAATTAAAGTAAAAAAAAAAAAATTACTTGCACACTAGTGTGATTTGTCCGGCGCAACAAACACCATATATACACCATGAAAAACAAAAATGGCGGGGCCCACATGAGAATTATAATCAAACCATCTCTCCCAATTCTCGACTTCTGTGCGCTGCTGCTAAAAAAGCTCACCCTCCTAGCTTAAAAATTAAGCTGCGTTTTAGAAAAAAGCCCAGTGAAAAATAATCCTACCCAAACGTCTTCCATCAGCTTTTTTTTCACTGAGACTTTTTCCCTAACGCCCAGCAGTATTATTTGCCTCCAACGCTTTTGTACCGGAGACACCAAACAGGCCCAATGTTGAGGATCAGAGGAGAGGAGCTAGGGCTGAATTTGTTGAGGATGAGGAGAGGAGCTGGCGCGGGTGATTTTTTTTTATGACTCTTGGTTGTTTTTCGAGTCCCAAAATAGAATTTGGGTCTCTAAAAATATATTTGTGGAGTCCCAAGTTGTATTTTGGGACTCCAAAGAATTTTCCCTCCTAATTTTTAGAATCCCAAATTGTATTGTAATTTGAAACTTCAAAAAACATTATTACAAAAAAGTGTCCAGGAAATCTTTTTTTTCCTGATTTTTGGAGTCCCAAATTGTAATTTAATTTGGGACTCCAAAAAATGTTCCCTCCCAAAAATTGTCCGGCAAAATCTTTTTTTTTTCTTCTGATTTTTGGAGTCCCAAATTTTATTTTTGGGACGCCAAAAATAAAATCACCCAAATATAATAACAAGAATGCCATTACATTTACTTGTTGCTTCCCTTTTTTAAATAGGGACGTCCTTTAGGATAGTAAAAACTCATTTTTGTAGTAGTGATGGGTCATTGATTCTCCTTTTCTTATTAAAAAAAATATCTCATATCTTGTAATTTACTCCATCAGATCACGCAACTGATTTTGTTTCTATTTTTCTTGCGTGAGACCACTGAATTTGACTGATTGCATATCCTCTTAATTGCTTTTTCTATTTCTTTCCAAATCAACTAATATTCCCTGCACAATAAAAATAGGATATGAGTAGATTTTATGTCGATTTATTCTTTAATCCCAAGTTTCATTCACTGATGGAAAAGTCAATAAAACATAATTAAATAGGTATATAATATCAATAATTCCAATTAAATCTCATAAAATATACACATATTTAATCATAAAATATATACTCATCAAACACCCCCACATTTAAACATTTGCTTGTCCTCAAGCAAAATAAAGAGAATTCATTATCTGAAAAGAACATTGCTTATGACATTCCTAAACAAAGAGCAATAAACCACCACGTTTAGATCATATCATCAAATCTTATTTAAGTTAATGTTTTATAAAAATAAGTCACTGAGCAAAAAGAGTGTAACAATCTCTTAACGTCCCATGATCAAAAGATCGGCAAGCAATAAGTTCAACCATAAGATTAGTAAAAGAATATTACGCTACTTAATTTTTCCAGAAAAATTCAAATGTCCCCACCAAACCAAGCTTTTTATTTAATTTATTAAGAATTCTCAGGTAGGAAATAACTCATTTTTTTTCCTTTCCTTTTTTTTTTCCCTTTTTTTTTTGGTTTCTTGAACCGTTATAGGTCCCCTTTTGACGCGACCCTACACATGGGTGATGCAGCACCGGTTACTCAGTTACTCCAACAGGCACCTCAAGAGGCTTTTAGCCCAACTCATAACCCTCTTTGACTTTACCGTTTGACGCGAGTGCCAACATTGGTGATGAAGTGCCCTCGGTTACTAAGTAAGGTCTAGAGAAGTCATTGGAGTTGTTTTTTTTTCTTTTTTTGATTTTTCCTGAGTTATTTCCCTACACAAAAGTTTTACTTGGTTAGCACAGATCATCATCTAATTTTCTAAAGAAATCATGTAGCAAAATATTCTTGAACTAATAATTTGTTGATCACATTACAAACTAATCCTTATTCTCATAGTTCATCTCAAGATTGAAAAAAAAAAAAACCAAAAACTCAAGGCTTAGAGACTTGGTTAAAACATTTTTTTTTCTATTTTAATTTTTGACTTGATAATATTCTCTAAGATGGGGAAAGCTCAAAATTAAGGTCAATCCTCAACAATGCAAAAATCTCAAGTTAACAAAAATCTTTTCAATTGCATAAGGACAAGCATATTCAAAGAAATTACATCATAACCAAAGAAATTATATCCCTCCCGCACACTTAAATCAAACATTGTCCTCAATGTTGCAAAAAATATAAAGAGGGAAACGAACTAATACTCCTCTGGTTTAGGCCTCTAACTCTGATGTGGAGTGCTTCTCCTAGTATCATCCATGATATTTCAAATTTTAAAGGAGAAAAGAGTGCTAAAGCAAGACCTTATAGCAACAAGAGGAGTGATCTTCTTCAAACCTGAATAAAACTAAAAGAAAGAAAGAAATAATAATAAAAGATGCAAACAAAACCCTTGGGTTGCCTCCCAAGAAACGCTAACTTTATAGTCTTCAGCCAGACTTCTAAAAAAAACTACTAATCATAAGTATCAAACATCATAATTACTTTGTTTCCATTTCTTTTCAAATAACAAGGTATCTCACACAAAAATTGATCGTTTAAGTTAATTACTTGTACTTCCTTAATCATAAACAATCTTGGATTACAAGCAATCACTGAATTCAAATTAAGCACAACATGCATATCTTTGGAAATAAATATAGGCACATCCAAGGATTTAGAGCATCCAATAAAATCAACTTAACTCTCATCAGTAAGAGTCAACACTTCAAGAGGAGGATCATAAACAATAACAATTGGGACATCAAGATCAATTTGATCACCAACATCATAATCCTTAGGCTCCACAGCCGGAACCTCTTCTAAACATCCTCTATTCTTATTTAAATCAATTTCAAGCCCACAATCACTTTCTACATTACCCATAGTCTTATACAATCTCATACCTTCAACTTCCTCACAATAATCATTATCAACATAAGAAGTGGTACCTATGTTTAAGGGATTATTTTGCACCAGTCTCAAGGGTTGAAAAAATTTGACTTGCATTTACCTTCATATTTTGAACACTTGAGTCAATGCTAGCGAGAGTCTCCCTTTGCTCTCTACTAGATTTCTCTAATGCTTCCCCACACTCCTCAACTAATCTTTCCAAATTAGATTTTTCCCTATACTCAATGGTGTGTTCTTCAACATACGGATAAGAGTAACAAGGAGGGGTATTTTCATAAGAACAATAGACATGTGGATCCCTAAAATTTTGTTGCTCAAAACCTTCACTAGGACAAAATGAGTTATTAAAACAAGCTTGGTTCCTAGTGAAATCATCTCTCACAAAATGACTAGTTGCACTATATGGACAATGCTCAAATGAATGATTCCCTCCACAATAAACACAAGACATGCAAATATATTGAGAAAAATCAACATATGGACTACAACTATCATTTATGTTCCTTTTATGTTGCCTAGATTCATTCAAAGAATTTAATATAGCAATCAATCCATCTTGTATAGAAGACAAAGAATTCATCTCCTTTTCATTATTAAGACCAGTTGGTTGCCAATTGAAATCCATTTTTTTAAAAAAATAATAATAAAATATTTATGAACTCAAACTTAAACTACTAATGCTCAATCAATTCCAACCAACACAGTTGTGGCACACAAGTCCCCGGCAACGGCGCCAAAAACTTGATAGGACAAAACTTTAAGACTAAAAACTCCGCAAGTGCACGGGCCGTATCAAGTAATAAAGTGATAAGAAAAGTATCATTCCCACGAGGACTTAGTATCACAAACTTCAGTTGAGCATTAATTTCACAATTTTGTTTAAGTTGAGAAAAAACCAAATTAAATTTAATTTAGAGAAAAGAAATTAAAACTAAAATTTAAAACAAACTAACTACACATTAATAAACGAGCAACCTAGAGTCACTAATCCCTTATTTAATTCTTAGATTTTATCCCCACTAAATTAACTTTGACTTAACCTAATCAGCTAATCTAGAGTATTAATGTTTATAAGTGCATGTCGGTCCACTTATACACCTACCTCAAATAATTACGCAATGCCTCATATAATTAATTAAGATGCAATTCAAATTGGGCTCACTCTAATTTGATTATGCGGAGCTTCTAGGTATATGTCTATCCTAGACGTAAATCAGATTAAAACCTAACTTCACATTAAATTTAAACCTAATTCCACATTATTTAATCCCAATGTCAATTTAAGATCCCCTTCGTCAAGTTCAATCCTAAATCCCCAAAACATACTTAATGGTGGCCAATCACTAAGCAATAAATAATAAAAGCAAGATTAAATAAACAAGATTAAAATTAAGCAAAACTAATGAGTGAGAACAATTTCTAAGTCTCAAATAAGTTCATAGTACTCTAGGTTGAAAACAAAATTAGCCACACATGGCTTTATTCAAATCCATAAAAAAAGAAGATGAAACTCAGATTGAAGAATAAAAGAAAGAGATGAAAGAAAGTTTCTTCGTCGCCTCCACAGTCCTTCCGTCCTTTCCGTGGAGATGATGAAGAAAAATGAAACGCTCAGCCTCTACTCCTCTGCTTCCTTGTTCCTTCTCGTTCTGCGTTTCTCGATCTGCCTTCCTTCTTTTCTTGTCTCTGCCTCCCTATTTATAATAATTTAGGTCTTGGGTCATTGATTCTCCTTTTCTTATTAAAAAGATATCTCATATCTTGTAATTTACTCCATCAGATCACGCAATTGATTTTGTTTCTATTTTTCTTGCGTGAGACCACTGAATTTGACTGATTGCATATCCTCTTAATTACTTTTTCTACTTCTTTCCAAATCAGCTAATATTCCCTGCACAATAAAAATAGGATATGAGTAGATTTTATGTCGATTTATTCTTTGATCTCAAGTTTCATTCAATGATGGAAAAGTCAATAAAAGATAATTAAATAGGTATATAATATCAATAATTCCAATTAAATCTCATAAAATATACACCTATTTAATCATAAAATATATACTCATCATAGACCTCCAAATATAAACTACTATGGACGAGTAAGACGTATTGGGCGGAGGACTATCCAGAAGAAATTAACACCGATAGGCAACCCTAGGCTAGTATACCCCCTAACTCGGCACACCATTCCAAACCGGTATACCATCTTGAACCGGTGTACCACCTTGAGACGATGCACCACCCTAACCCCAAAAAACCCCCTGTACCCATTCATGACCATGAACCCTTGAACGTATATCAACCTAAGCTGGTATACAACCCTGAACCTGTACACGACTTTGATCCAGTGTACTACCCTGAAACAATAGCTAGTATACCTTCTGAGCCGGAGAGGCCTGTAGGATCGGATCATTCATTCGATGACGACAACCATGAATATTTCCAGCTACTAAGCTATCGCGATGACTCTGAGTGTGAATCTTTCTATGAACCAAACTCCCTACAACATGTCCTGGATGCAAACAAAAAGCTGATAGGCGCTCTACGATTCGATTACTTAATGGCGGAACGACACAATGGGACTTTGAAGGGGACGTACTTCCAGTGCCTGGAGTAAGTCAAAAAGACCTATGAACGGAGAAAACACAATGGACTTCTGATCTAACCATATTTTTATATTATTTTTTTACAATAAAATTGGGATTCTTAATGTATTTTGTCATAGTTATTGATCTTAAAATGCCTTTCTTATGATAAATTGATATTAAAAGTAAATACATTAAATTAGGATTAAAAAGGGCAAAATTGTCAAAAAAATGTAATTACTCTTAATTATTGATTTTTATGAGAATATTTGATATTAGATTAATTAGTTTAAATTGTAGGTACCTGAAGAAATTGGACTAAAATTTGAAAAGTGAAATTTAAGTTCAAGTTTTAAAAGTTTCAGTTTAGTCCCTATTTCAGAACTTTTATACTTTTCGATTAGGTCCCTGTGGTTAAGCTGTGCGTTTTGGGCCATTGAATAATTAGGGCTTCTGATTCATTTAGCAGGAGATATATCAGATAGGCAGAATCAATTGGGAGGGGGGAGCGCCGTGAAAGAAAAAGGAAGGAGTGCCGTGAAGAGAAAACCCACGGCCGTGAACGAGAACTCTTTGGAACCTTCGATCTTGCTTTGGCTCTCGCCCCACCTTCATCTTCCATCATCATCGTCACCATTCCCCTATTCCAGACCATCCATCTCTTGCCTCTACTTAATTCCAGCAAGTTCAATTCCATGGCTGAATCAGTTTTGCACATTGTGTGGTGTCCTTTGATTGCTATGTGTAGCTAAACTCTTTGTTTCTTGGTGATGGAGATTGTGGTTTGAGCAATTGTGCTTCAATAGGGGAGTTATCTAATTTAATCTTTTGCTTAGACTATTTATTTGATTTCCTTGTTTAGGATTATCATTATTTAGTTGTGAGACTTGGATGACTGTTATGTGTCCATGTGGATTGAATATTGTAGTTTTAATTGGATGATTATTTTGATGTTGAAATTTCCAAATTACTTTATATGCTTGATGAAATTGTGCTTGCTATCATGTTTGTGATTAGTAATCATAGTTGATTTTAGCTTTTGAATGGTTCATTAGAACATTCTAATTGAGAAGAACAATTTACATCATCCCAATTTTAATTACACATTAAATGGATTTTAACAAAATCTCAAGAGGTAGTAGTTTGCTATGTTTGTAGGAGCTACTATTAATTGATATTATTGGACTCAATTGTTATCTTGAGATTGTTCTTTAGACTTAATGAAAGTTTAACTCCATATATATATATATATATATATATATTAGCAATGATAGCCATCTTTTTCATTACCAAGAGCATTCATCATTAATCCCTTTAATCCAAAACATTCTTCACTATTTTCCAAAAATACCAAAAAGAATAGAATTAGTTTATTTATACTTTTTTTTATGAATTTTAGTTTAGAGAAAATCAATTTCAGAACCCCTTTTCTAATCACATTTTTAGTTCTTAGTTTAACCTAGGGAATTTAAAATAAAAGGCTCCTTGATAAGAGAACGATCCCGAGTTGTTTGCACTATATTGCATTTTAATTTGTGGTGAATTGTGATTTAACTTTGAGACGACTATGGTTTTTGTCAAATCAACTTCCTACCGGCTAAACGATTGGGTTTTTACCACGAGACCGCTTCTGGATGGAAAAGACAAATGAGCTTTTAGAAGGAGAACGTATAACCGATTTCTACTTCTTTCTAAATCATCTCCAAGGGCTAGTTTTAGACAACATGTAAACGAAGAACTAGAAAATACGACAGTATAGGGATGTAAGATATAACCACTGGTCATAAACCAGTTGGATCATGTGACATATGTTGGCATGTACATTATATCTTATGTACATATATGTTTGATTTACGAACTATATTATCCCTTGATATTGATATTTGTCATTCTTGATATATCAAATATAGAAAGATAAAATGGCAAATTTAAGAGGAGCCGGAGTCCCCAGAGGCCGAGGCAAAGGTAGGGGCAGGGGTAGAGGAAGAGGCAGACAGTCACGAATAATACCAATACCAGTACACGAACTCGAACAACAAGAACCGCAACAACCAGAGCAAAATGAATTGCAAGAACAGAGGAGAATACTGCAAGAACAAAGGGCTCTTATTGATGTACTCCTTGCTGAACGATAGGAGAGACAAGTTGAAGGACGATAAGCCGATGAAGAACAAAATGCCAAGGAGGAAGATGAAGACGAACAAGATGACGAACGTAGTAATGAACCTGAGGAGTCAGATAAATCTCAATCACCACCTCGACAGGAGAGAGCAATGGCAGTGCTGCCTCAACTCAACTGAGTGGTTGAGACCACACAGTACTGGGTCACTCAATTCTGCAAACTGAAGCCACCAGCTTTCCACGATAAAATGGACTCAGCCAAAGATTGGATAATGTGACTAGAGAAGATCTTCGAAGTTATGGAGTGCCCAGGGAATCGTAAAGCTCAACTTGCAATCTACAAGCTAGAAGGAGATGCGGACAGATGGTGGAAAAGCATTGCGAGCACGCTATTGTCCCGTTACTTGGGAGAAATTTCTGGAGAAATTTAACGAACAGTATTTTCCTCCCTCGGTACAATTGATCAAGGAGTCGGAATTCCTCCACATCCGACAAGGTCAAGAGGAGTCATTCGATGACTACTATGCCCGATTTACCAATCTGTCACGGTATTCATCATACGTAAAGCATAATGATGGCGAAAGCTGTATGGCAAACATATTGATATATGGGCTTAAGCACAGAATTAGAGAAAGACTTGTATCTCAGCAGTTCCAAGAGTTAATTCAAGCGGTGGAATCATGTCGATTGATCGAACGTAACTTGAAGGAACTACACACATCAAGAAATTACAACAACAACAGTGTAAGTCGTGGCGGTTTGAGCCGCAGAAATTCCTCGCAGAAGAGGGAGGCACCATGGAATAACTTCCAAAGTGGAAGCAAGATGTCATTCCAGTCTAGACAACATAATTATCCAATGAAGCCAGGACCCCGACCATGTCCAAAATGCAGGAAATATTGTCCAGGTGTTAACTGTAATGGGAAACAAATTTGCTACAAGTGTCAAAAGTTGGGGCACATGGCCTAGAACTGTCCCCAAAAGGCTAAGGTGATAAGGCCACAAAACCCAGGTCGGGTTTTCACACTAACCAATACATAGGACAAAGAGTTTCCAGAGATGGTCCAAGGTACTATCTCTCTTAGTAGGGAATCTTGTTCAAACGTTGTATGATTCGGGTGCTAGCCGTTCAACTAGTTCATATGATTGTGCAAATCACCTAGGGATGCATGCCTATAGATTACCCTTTGACTTGATAATAGCTACCCCACTTGGCGTGACAACTTTAGTTTCTAATGCATGTTTAAATCGTATTGCAAGTGTGTATGGGGCAGTGTCCCTAGACCGTAAGACCGGTGGTACTTAACACTGTATGAAATGCTAATTGTCATGGCGACTTTAGACTAGCATGTCTATAGTACATTTTGTGTCTGGTAAAACCTTCATTGTACCAGGTAATAAGTAAGATGCCTAAGGCCTGAGGATGATCTCGTAGGTATTGAGGCTAAAATCCCTAGTACTGTGATAATAGGTTGAGCCGGAAGGCCAATATGTGTGAAGCCGAGAGGCTAAGTGAGTTAGGTAGTGAGGCTTGTGTGACCAAGTATTGTGAGAATGGATCAAGTAGATCCTTGGATACTATACCTAGGTACAATATGAATGAGATCATGGTGCGTGCTAGATAAGCATGCATAGGGAAGAAATAAACTAGAAGTCTAGATAATCTTTAGGGGTTATATGGTCAAATTTTGAGGATGAAATTTTATTTAACGGGAGGAGAAATGTAATACCCTAAAATTCATATTAATTATAAATATTATATTTTGGCAAATAATACCTATTAAAAATAGGAGAATGTGTTGTCTCTAATTTTGTAGTTTATTCATTTTATTTCTTGGGCAAATTTTCTCTAGAATTTAAATAGGGCAAAATCTAACTTTCTAATTTACATTAGGGATCATAAAATATAATAATTAAGCATAGTTTTAATTTATTCATAAGAGACAATTTAATGACACAAAAATACTTGTCCCAATTAGAAAGAAAATTTGCCAACAATTAATGGACAATGAAATTTGCAATAATTAAAGTAATTGTATTAGATGTTCATAATTAATTAAATCTTCTAATTTTCAAATTAGGGATACTAATTAAGGTTAGATATAAAGGACTAAGATTAAACCTCATAAAGCTAGATCCAAAGGCCTTAATCACATAAATAAGCCTAATCCATGTGATAATGAGGGAACCAATAGGAAGTTTTGATTGTCATTTATGAGAGATAAATAAAACACACATCTTTGAGCCCAAATAAAGATGGGGCACGGTTTTGCCTAGCAAGAAGAAGAGTGAAATGTTTAATTACACAAGGTAAATAAGCACATGCAAACAATTAACTATGGAAGAGGATAAGTGTACTCATGAAGATTTTAGAGGCTTTATGTTTAATGCTCTTGATGAGTTGGAAGAGGATAAATTGGAAAGAGGAAAGAGAAAAGAGAGAGGGGGTGAATGTGTGTGTGTGTGTGTGCAAATGTTGTGAGTGTTGTGAGACTAGTGTAGGAGAGAGAAAAGTGTGTAATTAATTGAGTTGTGAATTAAAAACCATTGGGATTAATTCAAGATACAAGTAAATGAGAATCTATACAAAATAAATTGTATCTTGAAATACGTTAATCATAGATCAAATATAAGGATATATTATGAACCAGCATATTTTAAGCTTGGAATAGGTTATCTCCAAAATCTTTTCCTCAATTTTTAGAGTTAATCTTAAAATAAGTAGAGGGTTGGTTAAGACCTTTAATGAACCAGAATTTTGAGATTAGTGAATTGAAGAAGAAAAACTTAAATAAACTTCAAATTAAACCCAAAAAGCATTTTTTCTTAATTAGTAACCAACTACCAATTTCATTTAGTTACAAACACACTTAGAGTAACTAGGGATTTAAAACACAAAAATTGGAAAAAGATGATGAGAGGTGGCATTTCTTTTGCTTGAAGAAAGAGGCAAGAATTGTTTATTATTTAACTTAAAACACATGCTAATTGGGACATTTATGGAGGGAACAAATTGGAGAGAAGGTGTGTACTTAGGATAAGTTGCATTGATGAAAAATGGAAGAGGATGAGGGAGAGAGAAGGGGGGCACGGTTTTGTGAGAGTAAATGGTGAGGATTTATGCTTCACAATTAACATAGATCTAAGTGTCCAAATTCAAGAAGATTAGGTTTGAAATAACTACCAAAATGCTATCACATTTTGCTATAAATAGGAGCTTAGGTTCTTCACATTTCTTCACACCAAACAAGCAAGAGCAATCTAATATAGAGAATAGCAAGTGAGAGTGAGGAGCTTCTTGAAAGAGTTGAAGCATTGGTAAGCAAGTTCTTTAAGTTTTAGTTCTTAAATTCATAGATAGAAGTAGCTTAGATCTTAAATATTCTAGAATAATTTTATTTTTATGTTTTTATGGTCAAAATTAGCTTTATTTCGAAAAAATGATGAGGAAAGTTATAGAGCAAAATTTTTGGAAGAGAAACATCAAAGTAACGAAGTTCTGGCGAAATTTCATCGGTTTAGAAATTTCTGAAATCAGTGATAAAAATGCCAATATTTTATGTGGAAAACGAAGTTACAAAATTCTGGGAAAATTCATGGTTAAAGTAGACATATAGGGATTTTTGAATATGCCAAAAACGTATTAAACTGAGCTCTGTACAGTGAGATAAAAATTCTCAAAGTTTGACTGCGAATTTCTGGAAAAATTCTGGGCAGAGACTCAAAACCTTAAAACTGGGAATGACTCAAGTAATTTGGGCAAAAGTGAGTATTTTTACTTTAAAATAGACATCCTAAGAATTCCGAGGAATTTTACAGATCCTCGTTTCGATTTTTGTAAAATTAATTATGGATTTTCAAATTTAGCGGAAATTCTAGCTCCAAATGCTGTAATCAACGTTTTTTTGGAAATAGAGGAGTTAAAATTTGGATAATAAGTCCACCAAGAGTAAAAAGGTCAATGATGGCTAGAATATCTCTTAGAACATTATTTATAAGAGAATAATGCGAAAATATCGTGATAGGATATCCGAGGAAATTGGGAGATGTACCAAATCGGTAGACAAACTACTATCCGCGCCAACGAAGGTACAAACGCGTACTGTAACACTAACTCTGATGCTTATTGTATGCTTAGGGCCTGTTTGGCAACAGGCAAAATGGACTTATTATCCCATTAAATGGGATAATAAGTCCATCAAGTAATTTTGGCCTATTTGGGAAGAGAAAAAAATTGATGGACTTATTGGGGTAATGGGGTTTTTTTTTTGAAGCACTTATGGGGGTGCTTATTACCCCATTGAAGTCCATTGAAAAGGAGTTTATATTTTTCAGACCATTATGCCCCCAAAAGTCCTGTGCCTTCTCTCTCTCCCATCCTCTCCTCTTCAATTCTTCTCTTCGCCTGCTCTCATCCGTGAGCAATTACTTCATCCCTGACTCTCTGGCGGTTTTTACAGGATTCGAAGTGTGAGGGAAAATATGAAAAATGAACTGGAGAAAATCCTCAGTTTTAATGGATATAGATTTGGTTCATTGAACTTTTTCCCCGTGAGGTTTTGATAGAATTAATTGAGTTAAAAAATGGTTTCAGAATTCTGTTTTTTTTAATATAAAAAAATTAAAATAAAATCTTTCATAAAAATAAAAATTATTTTATAAAAATTAATTCAAACACACTTTAAGACTTTAAAAAGAGTGGTTTGATTAAGCACTTTATTGTATTGTAATTTATTTAATGGAATTTTACCATTTTATTTGGTAAATTTATATTTATTTTTGATTTTTTATCCCAAATTATTACATTTTATAGGGCACATATATGTGTGTGTGTGTGAGAATTTGCTTCATGCCCCTTTCAGTCATTTTCCATCTCATCCAACTTTTTTAAGCTATGCCAAACAAGTTCCCATTACAAACAAAAGCCACTTCTGCTACTACTATCTCAAACACAAATCACATCAGAGAAAAGTCCATCAGAGAAAAGTCCATTAAGAAAAGTCCATCAGAAACAAAAGCCACTTTTCTCACTGCTTTCCCAAACGGGCCCTTATATATGTGATAGATGATAACTTTACATGTGATGTGTACTGTTAACATAAACAACTTTACATGTGATGTATACTGTTGATATAGATAACTTTACATGTGATGTGTATTGTTAACATAAGATAACTGTACATGCGATGTGTAATGTGGATATATTAATCTTACATCTACTGTGTTCTTGTATGTTGATTAATGCTATAATGAATATCTGTCATACATATTTTGTCATACATAAGCATGAGGTTAACCGTTACCTGAGGTCTAATGGGCATTGGACCTTAGTCCTTGCTATAGCTTCAGGGTCTGGAGGACTGTGGGCCGACAACAAGGGTAAGCAGCCCGAGTGAAGATCTGGCCAGAGTTTCTTTTTGTTTTTTGGACTGTATAATATTTTAAATTATTGGGATGAATGTACCACTACTATAACCAACCATGGTTAATATTTCAATACACTCATCAGTTACTCGCTCTCTTGAATTGCTCCGATGTGCCACTCTAATCAAACTATTTTGAACACGCTTTAGAAAAATGGGGTGTTACAATCTCAATAGCAAACAATACCAAACAATGCATGCAAGATAAATACTAATGCATAATATACTTACCTTAAACACACTCATGTTAACATAATGACGTTTTTGCATGCTCAATGCTTCAAACAACATACTCATGGCCATAACATAGTTCAAAATAGAGCTTCAATTACTCAAATATGTTAAACATAACAAGCAAGCATAGCAACCATATATAATAATATCAAATACATGTAAGTAAGGTAAGCCCACTATAGTTGTTTTGTGTCCTCCTCTTTACCTTTTCTACCTACTAGAGTTCCTGAGGACCTTTCTCTTCTTTCTTTTCTCTTTCTTTTCTTTTCCTTTTCTCTCTCTCTTTCCTTCCTTCTCTTCTGCGTTCACCGCGTGCCATTGTGTGAGTTTATGTAGAAAAGGAAATCGGTCCTTAAGTGTATTTTACTTCTGGGTCATTCTACATAATTTTCCCCTAGTCAAATAGCAACCTTCCACATCTTCTGCCGTGTATCACGCTCTTATATATTATAATAATATAATATATATTATTATAATATAATATTATTATCGAAATAGTAAATTACTATTACATGGGACCCGCAAGCAAATTTTTCAAGCATCACGAGGCAACTAAAGGCAGGGGGAAATAATTTGATGTGGGTCCCACATGAATAGTAAATACCGTATTTATATAGAAAATACGTATTTGTAAATAGTAAATACTATTTATGTCTCATAAAATACCGATTCTAAATTTGCCACTTTAAAAAATAGGACTTAGTAGTCTTCCAAAAATAGGCTAATTTTTAAGATTTTAAGTCCAAAATTTGAGATATTATATTTACAAATTACCAAATCATGAGTAGTATATATATAAGGACCAATACTAATAGTTGAGTAAACTACAAGAACATAATAAGAAGAAGGAAAATTATAAGAACTTAATTAAAAATGAGATAATTTTTAATTTTCCCTGAATTCTTTTGGTAAAGTGAGTTATATACTACTTTTTGCTCGTGTCCCAGTTACGCAACCATGCATAAGCCTATAAATATGGGACTGTATGGACATATGAGTAATACACAACACAAGACACACAGTTTGCTTCATATCATTCGAAACCTCAAAGAAGATGTCAATACCAATTTCCTCGTCGTTGCAGCCACCGGTGAAGCCGTTAACCCTAGAAGATAAGGACATCCAGAAATTGGTTTGCGATCACTTTGTCGTTAGCAGCTCCAACCAACAGGAAAAGCCCTTCGATCATGAAGCTCTTTTCACTAATGTTGTCTCTGATGTTTTTGTTCGTTCACTTCGTACTTGTGATCCAAACATTACTGAGGTAATTAATCATCATTTTCTTCTTGTTCAGCTTCTAATGCCCTTTAAAATGTCCTAACTTCTGAAACGGTTTTTTTTTCTTCCTTTTTAAATCATTATATTCGAAATAAAATGAGTGATATTTTAATATTTTATAAGCATAAAATGATGCAGTTTTGAACTTTTTATAATTTTTAAAAATAAAAATAAAACCACATAATTTTAGAGTATATTTCTCTTTCAAAAATTCAAAAGATATCAAAATTTCATTCATGTTATATTGAGTCAAATAATCAAAAGGAAAAAAAAACATTTAGAAGGTTGAAGCATTAGAAAAGACATTAAAGAGGCAATTATAGGCCACAAACCCGTGTGTGGGGATTAAAACAATGCATTGTCTTACAATAATATATATTTATCCTGCAAATAATTATATTGTTCGTTTCAGTTTGATCTGCCAAGGGTCGAGAAGACTACTGCCCAAGTGGAGCCACCGATAGATTTACTCAAGTATCTTGCTTGTCAGGTTATACTTGCATCGATGTCAAGAATGTTTTTCATTTCCTTAATTTATATTTCTGCATTGTTTTTTTTAAAATCAAATTAAACCCAAAAATTACAAAATAAATTTATTTTCTCCCTTTAGATAACACGCCGGAGATAATATTTTGATTATATTTAGTACTCATTCACATTTTCATTCTTACAAAAAAATTTCTATAATTAAATAACCATGTGGCCCTTCAATTATTCTTGTAACTCTCGAGTAGTGCGTGTGTCTATTCTATAAGCCCCATACAATGTATGGGACCCAGCTCAAGGACGGGCTGGATTGGCAAGTTCATGTCCCCAAGTTCTCAATTTTTTTTCTTAATATTTTCTAAGTTTCACATGCACACTTTGTGTTATACTCCCTCCTGTCCTATATATGAGATACAACTTTTTGGGGTGACTTAGTCTTATTTAGAAGAAATTATTTAAAGGATGTCTCAAATTTTAACTAACTTTTTTTCGTTTCTCTGATTAATTATATGTCATATCACTATATATTAACTATTTTTTTGCGCCCTCTTTTCCTAGGGAAAAAGGAATTTAATGCCCCACTCTCTAATATCCTTTGTAATGTCTCAACCTCCTAAACGTTTTTTTTTTCTTTTTTCCTAATCATTTAATATATATATATATATATATTGGAAAAAGCATTTATATATTGCTTGTGACTGGTTTGAACCAACCTTTTTTATTTACACAATTTGATTATTTGCATACTACACTCCCCTAGTCCTATTTATCGGGCATATATTATAGAGTACTATTTCTTTATTCTTAATGTAAGTCATACTGAGGTCATTAGATTTATCATGTGAATATGCAATCTTACCCTAGTTTATTATTAATTTTCATTATAAATATTATGAGACAGATGAGGGGCACAAAACGTGAAGATGAGAACCGATCAAACGCACATGAAAAAATAATGTGGGTTCTAAAAACTCTGGAGTCATATTCATGGTGTGCAAAAGCAGTGATAGCACTAGCAGCTTTTGGTTTAGAGTTTGGCATTTTCTGGGACCTCTATGAGCAGAAGATCCCACCAGCTACAAAAGACAGCCTCGGATACTCGCTGGCCGTGCTGAACAAAGTTAACGAGTTCGATGCTACTAAGAAAGCGAAGGACATCCTGGGGTACAACGATGTTGTGAAGAATGTTTACAAGACTGTTTGTTGTATCGTTGACTTGTGGCGTTTCACCAACATGTATGATAGCAAGAACCTTCCAACTTTGGTAGAGGTCATGCATATTTATCCTGCTTATGTTTACTGGACTGTCCTCGCCATTGTTGTTTTGGCTTCTCAATTGGACGTTCTCTTCGGCGCTCCGTAAGTTCTCTTTATGTGTCTCCCTCTTTTTGCAGGGAAAACCTATTTGTAAGTACCTATATTTTTTTAATAATTTTTTAATTTGATACCTGTGTGTTTTTATCCCTCAATTAAATAGTTTAATTTTGCTTTGTTAGTATCGTTAACTCTTGCAAAAAGGTTAACAAAGCTAATAAAGCAAAGTTGCATATGCTAATGGGGTTAACATCGCTTAATTAGTCATTTAACTAAGAAAAAGCATACATGTAACAAATAAAAAATTGAGTGGAAGTATAGATACTTGCAAAATAGTTTTTCCCTACACACACATATGTATTTATGTGTGTGTGTATATATAGACACACACACATATATATATATGTGGGTGTGTGTATCTGTATATGTGTATGTGTGCATATATATATATATATATAAATATAAATATATGTGTATCTGTATCTGTATCTGTATATGTATGTGTATATGTATATGTATGTCTGTGTGGTGTATATATATGTATATGTATATCTTCAAATGCAAATTAGCGAATCAACGTGCTAAATTGCCATGCTGAATTTGATGTTCTGTTCAAATGTTTCATCAACTTGAATATTCTATTCATCCATTATTTAGTTAGGGCTAATATCAAGATTGTGTTTATCTCTTTCTATATATATATAGTTGCATGGTGTACGTACAATTAGGCAAAGTTCTGTCCTTCATGTATTTTAACGTAGGATAATTCAAAATTTGACTGATAGATTGACTTGATTCAAGTGATTTTGTGATACCAAGAAAAAGTACGTGTATAACAGTTTTATCCTATAAAACCAGAAAAAAATGTTTTCTTTAACTTATTTTGGTGTTTCCCAAAAACCTTGATAAATTTAAGAGTTTCACAAGACAAAATACATTTCACATACTTAAAATACTATGGGTAGTTAAACTAAAGGAGCACTAAGTGATATATTAATTGGCAATCCCTACCTTCATTTTTTAGACAACATTTTCTCACATAGGGTTGTTCCTACATATATAAGCAACAATTTGTATTTATCTAAAAATTTAATATACTTTTTCATTTTAAGACAAATTAGTTGCATGTATCTTCCGTTTTATTTCATATTTATTCTTTCTCATCTTTTTTTCCCTTCTCTTTTTCTTCATAAATAAGGGTATATTTAGGAAAAAATTTAATTTATTAACACATTTGTTACTTTCAATTAAATTTTAACCAAAAGATTGATTTGCTTGGTTTTGATAGTTGTTGCTTAAAAAAAGACTAGAGGGAGCAGATAAAGAGTTCCATTGTTTAAATACTTGAATTACACAAACAAGTATATATAAGATATTCAATTACTAGGTGCTTTTTCTTAATATGCATCTCACTCTAATTAATTATATATTGTCGATTTTCAGGTATAACTTAACCGATATTAGCACCAAGATTTCCAGCGTTCGCCTCCAGCTAGAGGATTATAAGAAAACGATAGAAAAGGAGATAGGTCAGAAGCTTAATCAATTACAGTGACATGCAGGCGCACACACATACACACACCCCTCAGGTTCTAATTATAGGAGCCAATTAGGGCATTAATCTTCGTTACATATATAAATATATAATATCTCAATCAATTTTGTCTCTAATATTTATCATTTTTTCCTAAACTAATTTATTTGATCTAACTTATAAAATAATATATAATCAAATTTTATATATAGATGGGTATTCTAGGGAAATCAGGTTCACATTTTTTATGATTACTTAATTAATATTTTTCTGGCTAGTTTTCATAATTTAATCAAACTAGTTAAGTAATAAGGAGTGCAGGAGTATACATATATTAATTCATTTATATTTTTTGACAGAGAAATTAATCGAACTGAAATTAATTAACGTTGATCTATCTATCTATCTATATATGTAAACTTAATTAATGTTATCTTTTCTTCCCATTGCAGAAAAGTGGAAAGAGTATATACATCGTGAGAGAGTAGTTTTTGTAGTTCCCACAGAAATCGTACAAGTCTTGAAGTATCTGCTTTTCCCCTTAGATAAGAAGGTCGACCCTCAAGTCTATGGTGAAAGAAAAGATTCGTCGATGATGAAGGACACTCCTCAGGTTATCATAGTTGAATAGTATATATGATTTTTTTTAATTAATTATTAATTATGCTTATGTAGAAAGTTTTTCTAACATCACTTAACGTGTTTAGTTAACCAATATGAAATTTTTGATTAATTAGATCTTCTATATTGGTAATATAATTATGCATGCTAGTTTTTCAACAGACATGACTCCATTAATTCACACTTATTATTAGATCGGTTATTCCTTCCCACTTGATATAAAACTCTAAATGTTTTCTTTGGATATTTAATTTGCAAGTATCTTTAATTCTATCCAATTTTTAATCAGTTTTCTATTTTTTTAAATAAGTTCTTATTATTTTATATGTTTTTAATTAGGTTCATGTAGCGCTTTTTTTTTAAAAAAAATAACTTTTTTTATCAAGTTCTTCCCAGTTTCATCATATTTTTATATAATCAGTTCCCTGTATTTTTTTTTGTTTTGTTTTGTTTTTTTGGTCAGCCACTTGAAATGTGAGGAACTTGATATAAAACATATGAAACTCTAAGGACCTGATAAAAAAAAAAAAGGTTAAGGTGCAATTTTACCAATGAACTATTGGTCTAGGAGTGTCCAACACAGTAAACAAAAAATATCAAAAAAAAGTTTTACTTAGAAGTATCCAGCACAATACCGTTAGACAAAAGTTAACGTTCGTTATCTAAAGTGCAAATTGGCTAACGAACTTTTACCCCAGGAGCGTCCGACACAAAATTTTAAATTTTACTAAATTAAATAAGTTTTATCTCAATTGTCATTATTCAAAACTACTTGTATAGATATCTATGGTCTATGGAAAAAAATTACTTATTCTTCAATTTTGTCAAAATTAAAATTTTCTAAACTAAACAAAATTTTTAATTAAAAATATAATTATATGATTTAAATAAAACTCAAGGTGTTTTATAGTTTATTATATATGTTAAACAGAAAAATTTTATGATTTATTTTTATTTTAGAAGAAATTTATGTGATTTAAAAAATTCATTTAATGTTAATAAAATTTTCTTAGGCTAAGTTGCATTTTAACCCATTAAAATTGCTCCTTTACCTATTATTAAATTGTCCTTCATCAAACCTCTTAAGTTATCTTTTTTCCCCCCCAACAAGTCACAAATAATCAATAGATCATTTAATTAACAAATATATCATCAAGTTGCCGGATTTATAATATTAAGTATCAATATTGATATCCATTAAAAATAAATCATATATATATATATATATATATATATATTTGTTTAACATATAAATTAAACTATAAAACACCTTGAGTTTTATTTAAATCATATAATTAAATTTTTTTAATTAAAAATTTTGTTTATTTTAGCATATTATAATTTTGATAAAATTAAAGAATGAGTAACTTTTTTTTCCATAGACCATAGATATCTATACAAGTAGTTTTGAATAATGATAATTGAGAAAAAATTATTTAATTTAATAAAATTTAGAATTTTGTGCTGGGCACTTCTAGGGTAAAAATTCGTTGGCCAATTTGCACCTTAGATAACAGATGTTAACTTTTGTCTAACAGCGTTGTGCTGGACGCTCCTGAGTAAAACTTTTTTTGGTATTTTTTAGTTCACTTAATAGTTAATTGTGTTGGACATTCCTGGGCAAATAGTTCATTGGTAAAATTGCACCTTAACCCAAAAAAAAATTACAAAGACCTTATTTAAAACACTTGAAATTACAAAGACTTGATAAAAATAATTACAAAAACCTGATAAAAAATCGAGCCAAACTATATAGAGACTTACATATTAATTATCCATTTTTATTAATATTACAAGTGGGCTAAACTAATAGATTCAATAGATTGAAGCATGTTAGTTTGGCTACAAAGATGACACCGTTCATACTTTAGATTGGTTCCTTTAATTTTCACTTGATATAAAAATCTCAATTTTAGCCTCGTGAAGCCACTAGGAGTGAGCAACGGGCGGGCAGGGCTGCCCCGGGGGGTAACCCGCGTCCCGCCCGTTTATATTCCACGGGGACGGGTTATAACGGAGACAGGTACAGGCATCACGGGTACGGGGCATAACGGGTACGCCTAAACGGATCCAGGGAACCCGTTTAGGCGCTGGGCTTTTTCATTTTTAAAAAAAAACATGTTTCTGAGCCAGGTTTATTTCTTTTTTTTTTTGCTCAGAACAAGAACAGTTTTTTGGGCCCAAAACATATTCTATTTGTTGCTTTTTTTGGACCCAGATTTGTTTTTTTTTTTTGGCCCAAAACCTGAACATTGTAATTTGTAAAACCTGATTGGTTATAATTAAACACCCACGGGAGTCAAGTGAACCTGGGAGCTGGGAGCTGGGAGCCTGGGACCGATTGGTTAGAGCATTTTGCTTTCATCATTCACGTCTTGAGCCTGGCAGTGATGAATATATATATATATTTTTTTTGATACTTGAGATAAAACGAAAATAGCTAAAGTAGCATTACACTGGGGAATTTAATCCCAACTTCTCTTGTAGGACCAAATCTTGTAAATAGAGTGGGAGTGATGAATATGATGCATAATGATCAACAAAAAAAGTACCCACACGAGTGAGTGACTGGGTGAGTTGAGAGTTGAGGGGGGAAAAAGTTTTTTAAAAAAAATTACATATACACGGGGCACGGGCAGGCACGGGTGCCCCAACCCTCAATCCGTGCCCCGCTTGTATAGTGGAAACGGGTACGGGGCTGCCCCGTACCCGTTACGGGTCCGATCTGGGCAGGTTTAATCCGGGAAAATTTTTGCGGGGTGCGGGCGGTTGGGCGGGGTGCGGATAACTTGCTCAACCCTAGTAGCCACCACCTCGCTCTCCCATGCAAGATGGTCACTTTGCCATCAAAGCAATATCCATTCGTATAAAAATTTGGATTTTTAAGATTTTATTTTATTATTATTATTTATTTTTTTGCATGCCAACAGGTGAGCATTGAAGTTTTCAAGACAAACTATGTGCTGGTGTTCATTTCTGGGCTGTACAGTATAGACGATGAAATAAATCTTCTGAACAAAATCTATGAAGATCTGAAACAAAGCCCACCAAGATCAGTGACAGGATACCAAAAAGACAAAACTGTGATAGAATTCAAAATGGACCAGTTCAAGATTCTGTGGGCCCCAATTGTTGATGAACATTCTGCCGAGGGGGTCAATAGAAGGTTCCATGAGATAAGGATGAAGATGAAGGGGCACGTGGTGGACTACACTATTATTCCTGAACTATGCAAGGATCTGATCAAAAATAGATTGAAGTATGACAATATGAAACCTATTCTGCCTCTTTTTAGCCCTCAAGGTGAACTCTTAAACGACAATGCATTGCACATTTTGTTCACCTGGGGAATCCAAGCTTTCCCTTGGCGCCAAGGTGATGATTGGCCTCTTGTTAAGGGTTCGAACTGGCTTTGGAAGCATTTGAGGGAAAGTAATCCCATTATCAGCACTTGGGTACGTACATATACTAATTTTCCTCCTCTAATTAACTTCAATTTTAATTTCTTTTTTTTTTAAAAAAAATTTTGATTGAAAGATACGACTTGGTCTTCTTATAAGTTTACATCATGCTTTTAGTTTAGTCCCTTAAATGTATAAAATTATTTTTATTTAGTTCTCAATTTTAATACCCTTGGTCTCATTTAGCTAGAAATTCTGATCCAACAAATATAAATGATTAGTTGTAATTAACTAATGACAAAACATATTTAGATTTTAAAATATAAAAAGAAATTAAGCATGTTTTGTGAGCTCCATATAAGTAGTATCTTATGTGTCATAAATTATTTGGGCTTCATCTGAATAGAGAGAGAATAGGATTTGGAATGTCTACTGGCCCCTATATATACTTCGCTTTAATTTTGCCCCAACTTCTCGAATATTTTTTCCTTGTTTCTTTTGATTATTAGATTTTAAATTAGAAATATTTTGACATCTTATGGCAAGAAATGGTGCAGTTTTCAAATTTGTATGACTTTTCAAAGATTATGGTATTAATTTAAAAAGAAATTACACAATTTTAAAGTATATAATAATAGGGCGAAGAAAATTAGGGGGGGGGGGGGGGGGGAGAACTCTCTTACTATTATCTCCCCCATATTTTTGTTCTTCTCTATATGCAAATTAAATGAAAGGCTAGAATGGGGGTTGAGGGGTCTTCTTTTTAATACTTCTAATGCCCTTTGTAATATCTTAACTTCCAACATGTTCTTTCCTTTCTTTTGATTATTAAATTATATAAAAAATAATTATTGATATTTTGGTATTTTATGGTCATCAAATGGGAATTTACTTCTACCCATAAAAAAAAAAAAAAATCACTCTTTTTATATAGAATGTAATGATCAAAAGAATATATATATATCGGAGGACGCAGCAACGCATTAGAGGCCGAGGCATCCTGAAAGCCAATTAGGCTGAGACTTGACTAGAATAATGGAAGAAACTTTTTTTTCTTGGTTCTTGTGGATTACCAGATCAATGAGGACGCTTACATCATTGTAAGTGGACGCACCGATTCGAACTGGCCCGATGACCAGTGGGTGATGAAGCTCGCAGGAGAATTGGAAAAAATAAGAAATGATGACATCATAACAAAAGATGGCATCATCATAAGGGATTGCCGCCATGGCGAAAAGGATAAGGACGAAAGCGAGAAGATCGCCAAATTCTGGACATCTGTGGAGAGCACATTTGATAGCTTGAAGCCGGGGATCAACTTAGAGGAAGCCGACCAAGAAACCTTCAGACAGGTTAAGTTCTGCCTCGGAGTCCGGCAGGATCCGACCGGCTACGTTGTCCTGAGCAAAGGCGCGAGTGTTAAGCGGATTTGTCACGGCAAGCTTTTTTACCAGACACTCACTGAGTTTAGCAAATGGAGGCAAAATATTGAGACAGATGCTGGATTTGATGTGTCTCTTTTACGTCATTATGATTATCTCAAGTCACAGCAAAAACCCTGTGACGATATTACGCTCAAGACTTATCTGTCTGATATATATAAACTTATTACATGCCCAGAGCCAAAATGTCAACGTCCCATGAAGTTCAAATTAGCAGTCTTTGAATGCTGCCATGGACAGCATGAAGTTGATCGGCCTGATAATAGTATTAATGTTGATGATCATGAAGGTGGCGGCGGAGTGATTGACATCACGAGGCCAGGTATATATAAGGTTTGATGTTTTTGAGAGAGAGAGAGAGAGAGAACATATAAAAGAGAATGAGTGAATCTCATATTTTTCTTGACTTCTTGTGTTTGTGAATCTCCAGATTCTTCCTCTTGATTCCCGTCGAGTAGATCGGGCGGAACAATTCTTCGCTTGAAGAGAATGTCCGTCAAAGTGGGGTCCACCATTCTATTCCTATCTTACCTGATATGATCTCTCTCACAAACTTAGTTGTGTGTTGTGTTTCATATAGTTGTTACTATATGTTTTAATGTTTGATGAAGATTCCAATAAGTTGTTGTGTGTGTTTGATTAAGTTGTTACCTATGTTTTGATGCTTTTAGGTTTTTGAGTGTTTGCATTTGAATCGTGTGGATGGGTGATTTTATCCTGTCTTTCGTATTGTCCCCTATCTTTAGGGTTTTGAATAATAAAGGCTTCAAAATAGTTTGCTCCAAAAAAAAAAAAATAATAATAAGTTGACTGCGTGATTCGTTCACTCATAATAAAATTCGTCCTTTCCCTCTTTTTTTTTTTTATTTGTTAAATTTAATTAATCTATCACTTTTGTCCCTTACTCTTTTTTTTCCACTTAAAAACTAGTATACTCAAAATTTGTGCTAAAAAAATTAAAATAGTATACTCCATCCATCAACTCCTAAATATAAGAATTAAATAAAAGGTTTATTTTGATACTAAATATATAAGACTCAATCTATTTTATTTTCTAAATTTATAATTTTGATTTTAAAATTAATTACACTTATATTAAGGATACTTTTATCAAATTATAATTCCAATACACACTACTACAAAAAACTCTTTTAACGTTTGTTTTTAAGACCATTAGACGATTGTTTTCAAAGGTCGTAAAAAAAAAAAGTCGTTTAAAGTTTATGACATACGACGATTGTTTTTTTAAAAATAGTTATTGAATTTCAACAACTATTATTTAAATAACAGTTATTGTATGTCTATAAACCCACAACACAAATACATGCTAGGTAGTCCATAGAACCATCTAAAACACAATATAAGGCGCAATTTGAACAAGCTAAAGCCTTGTGAGAAAAAAAAAATGGATTGAAAATAGATGATAAACAACACCATTTAAGATTCGACACAAGAAATAGAGCGCTTCATGTCCAACGAAGCACAAAATAAGAAGAAAAATAAAAAATAAATAAAACATCTCAAGTTTAACTGAATGAAACAAAAGACAAATAAAAGAAGGGTCAAGGTGTAGATTTGCCAACCAACTATTACCCGATGAGCGTTTGGGCCAAATAACTATTGAGGGGACCAAAATTGCCAATCAACAATTAAAAAGTGAAAAAAACACAATTTGGAGCAGATTCGCTAACGAACTATTACCCCGTCACTGTCTTGGTGTCTCCGTCTTCCATTGACTGTCATAGTGTCAGTGACGTCGGCATTTCCAAAGCTTCTATTGTTGTTGGGTGTTCCACTCACCCTCTTGAACTCATCTAATAGTCCACAGCGTTCGACTGACACGCACCTTGCACCTTGGTTCCATCCCTCCGATGCCACAAACAGCAACCGCTGTTGCCACAATGCCTGCTCCCATGGGTCCCATCTCTGTTGGTGTTTTCCTTTTTCAACAAGAAGGCTTAACCACTCTTTTCTCCAGTGTTTCCACCACCGTCCTACGTCAGTGCCTCACATTTTAACTTAATTGTGATAGTTGTTTTTTTAAAAAATAGTTATTTGGTGTTTTTTTTCACTTTTAATAGTTATTTGGTTTTTTTTTCACTTTTTAATTGTTGATTGGCAATTTTGATCCCTTCAATAGTTATTTGGCCCAGAGCTCCTCGGGTAATAGTTGGTTGGCAAATCTGCACCTTCACCCATAAAAGAAAGCACTAAGAAATAGAGGAGAAAAACACTACAATAGAACTATCCATTCAAAATTTTCAACAAAAGAAAACACCAAGGAAATAGAACTCTGGTATTCTCATCATCACCTGTGGGGGCCTCCTCCTCTTCACGATGCTCGGGGTAGTTGCTCAACATATTGTTTAGTGAGGGGAAGGGGAGAGAGAGAGAGAGAGAGACATATCTGCAACCAAGATCTTAAACCGGTGGCAAATGCATATCTAGGGCTATGCAGCACGCTCGTAGTTCATGACAAAAGACGAGTCGGAGTGGGGTCGCTCACGCCGCGATAGCAAACATCCTTGATGGCAAGGGTAGGGTTGTTGGGTGCGGTGAAGGAGATGGGTGGATCTCAAGACTCTTATTTGAAAGGTTGCGTTTAGGATTAGAAGGAGATGTATGCACTGTTGGGTTTGGGAGAAAAAACTGTATATTTTTATGGAACAGAGTGAACAATAAAATGTCGAAAGCGCAAGATTGAAGTTGAAATATCTAAAAAATTCAAGTTTCAACAACTGGTTTTAAAAAAACCAATTGTTGTAACTCAAAATAAAAAATAAATAAAATGTTGAAGGCGCGAGATTGAAGTTGAAATATTTTTTTTTTTTTAAAAAAATCAAGTTTCAACGACTGGTTTTGAAAAACCAGTCAAAATAACAAATAAAATAAAATGGCATGAAAGAGGCTTAAACTAAATGATATTGATATACTTTTTACAGATATATATAAAAGAGATATATTGTTTAATTTATTAAATTTTGATTAGGAACCAACTAAATGAAAATACGATTAGATTTCTTCTCTTAACTATAGAAATTCTTAGATACATATTAGGAAATAGTTATAAATATGTGATAAAATTATAGTGGTTATATAATCTTAAAGCTTTTATTCTAATAGTAAGTTGCACTAATTTTTTGCAAAATAAAATTAAATGGTGTCTAAAAATAAATAAAATAAATTAACTGGTGTCTAATATACAACGACTGTTTTTATTCAAACAGTCATTGTATCACAACATTTAACATTTGTTTTTTAAAAAGGGACGCTAAAAGTAAGAAAAAAAATTATAACAATGCCACCGCCTACGTTTTAATGTCTACAGTTTTTAAAACGGACGTTAAAAGTAAGGAAAAAATTACAACAGTGTCACCGCCTACGTTTTAACGTCTACATTTTTTAAAACGGATGTTAATTGGGGGTTGTTGAATTCCTATTTTGTAGTAGTGACAGTTGATTAAAGAGTGTATTTTAAGAAACCCAATGCACATTTGTTACAAATAACTTACTTAACTAATATGATTAATATGTACAAATTAGTTATCTAGCTTATACATTAATAAATACCAAAGGAATATTTTAAAGAAACAGCTAAAATATATCATGATGCTAAAAAGGAATGAATCATTCCAAAAAATATATATATACATCTAATTTTGCAAGTCAAGCAACATCTCTACTAAAAAATTAGATACTTTAAAATAAATATAAACATAGTTAAAAGAACCATAACTCTTTAGAGGCCATGCAAGTCCCTTTGACTAAGTGTCTTCACTTTGTTTGTACTAAATATCATCTAAGTTCTTTTTCTTTTACGTTGAGTACTACTTGGAATTCTTGTTACACTCCTACCGGCCTCGTCTTTTCAAGTGGCGAGTAGAGTGTTTTTTAGTTTCAAATAATTAAATACGCATCGCAATAGAGCAAGGAAAATATTTTAGATGATATACTACCGATAAAGTAAATAAACTTAAACAAAAAGTCCCTCCAAGGGTTATTATACAGTCATCCAGATAAAATGTCCCAAAATAATGATATATATACAGTCATCCAAAACTAAAGATGTAATAGCAAAAAGCTGGCACCATGCAGCACCAATCTTCAATCAAGCTCTCCCATCTTACCTTCAGTCTCCTGCCCCGTCCTAGAAGCACTTCATGTATTCTTATAATAGACTGGGATTCATAAATGAATCCCAAAGTAACCGTTAATTTCATATACAAAGTATGTAAGAAAACCATAAAATATAAAGCATTCACAGGTTGCACACAGTGAGGCATACAACCTAAATTAGAACAAGCAGCCACATATAACATGCACGACTTAAATAAGGCACATAACCATGCTGAGGTCGCACACAGCGGTTTCGGTATCCAAAGCTCTTGGAACACATAATATCGAATGCATAACCATTCATGGTAAAACATACATACAGAGTCACATAAAGTACATGAAATTAAGGTTACTTACCTACAAGTAGTTGATTAGTGAAATAGCAAATACCCATCTATTATGTAAGAATGATAGACGTAAAATAAAATAATATAATAGTGTCACTACTAATACAACTTCTTCCTTATAATTATACTTTTCCAAAAAGGGTCCTCCTACTTCATAACTCATTAATTTCCTTTATTATTGAGTATTTCTTTCTTGGTGAATATTTCCTTATTTTCGCACATAGTGTTGAAAAATTCCTAAAATTATCCAAACTTCAAAAATTCATAACTAATTGTAAAAAAAAAATCCGATTGAGGTGTTCCAAAAATCTATATAACCCTTGACATGTCTATTTTTGTCTAAAAATACTTGCTTAGTCCAGAAACAAGTGAAAAATTCCCAGTTTCTGAAAATACCCTTGTTGGTTTTTCAACTCCTCTATTTGCATATTTTCATGCTTTATGCTTTCAAAATTATTCCTCTTACTCTTTCTCATGCAAAATTCCATTCTAAACACTTTGAAACCATCAACATCATCAAAATAAAATAATATCACCAAGTTCTAGCTATTAACCATAATTTTCTCATACTTTTGTCAAATTTTCAAGAGGTTGGAGAAAGGAACTTACTTGCGTGAGGTTTCAACTTCCATAGCTTCTTCACCTTGTCCTCTTTCCAACTATAGCTAGAACTCTAATAATACTATTCAAGATCACTAATTGAAGATTTCTAACATATTTATATGAATTGAAAGAAATAAGATAATTTCACAACTATCTTACCTCAATTTTCTTGTAGCTCTTCTTATGTTCCTTCTTGATGCCACCTCACAAACTCTCTATTCTCTTCTTTTCTTTATGTGTGTGTGTGATGTATTTCTTGGTGTCAAAATGAAGAAGAACATGGTCCTATTTATAGTGGTCCTTCGTCTTAAAATATCTCACTGTGATTTTACCTTTTTGCCCTTGCTAGATGTCTCATGAATTGTCTAGATTTCTATTCCAATTTCCATAAAAATCTGATTTTTCCCTTCTACTCCTTCATGTCATGCCACACATCCTCTTCTTCTTCTTTTTTTCTTTTTCAAAATATCTCCCAACTTTATCTCCAACTTGTGGTCAAATTTTGTTGCTTAATGGAGAAGAAGATGAGGTGTCCCATGTCATTAGAGTTATACATGTGTCCCTTGTAATTAATTTAAGATGCATATGTGTCATCTTTAATTAATATGGTGCCATGTGGATTTATTCTAGTTGCTTCTTGAATAACCATGTGATAAAACTTTTACTCTTCCATTTCCTACTCCTTTATGCGTGTGATGTCAAGAAGCAAAGGCAACTCAATGAATTTAATATCCTCTTCTTGATTCCTAAGATTATGCCATGTGTTCATGGTTAATAATATTATCATTAAAGCCACCATTTCAAGTCAAAGATATTTCTCTAATGTCCATTTTAATCTTGCCAAGTGTCCATCTTCTTGAATTTTCTCTTGTCTTCCTACGTCATCTCACAACAATGATCTCTAGGAACACCTATTACTTGCTTTAAATTTAATAAAAATCCCATAATAAAATATTAATTAGCATTTATTAATTCCATACAATAATTCACATAAAAGTGGGTCATTACAATTCTTGTTGGTCTTAAGTTATGTGAATGAGCAGTGAGTTCTTTAATAACACATACTGAAGAAAAATTTGTAGTACAGGGGACAAATCTTCCTTTTGTAAATGAACATGCATGTTCCAATCTTGTTTATATGGAATATCATGCTTAATTAACTAATGACTTCCCATTTTTATAGATTTGAGATATATTTTGATATATTTAGAAACTCATCAATGCGAAATTAAAGAGATTTTATTGAATTTTAAGAAAATCTCTTTATTTTCACATTGATGACTTCCCAAATATATTAAAATATATCTCAAATATATTAAAAATGGAAAGCCATCACACCCCCACATTTGCATCAAATCTTGTCATCAAGATTTTAAATTTTAAGATAATCAAATTCAAGAAAAACATGAAAGCAAGATTTTTAAAGCAAGCATTACAAAATTGAAATGAATGCAAACTTTCAAGAATCAAACTTTCTCAGAAATCTTTTCCACCTTCCAAAAATGTAGGTAGCAAGGTAATTAATTTGGCAAAGATAAATTATAATAGAATGTCCCTCACAAGTCAAGTTTACACTCATCTTTCAAGATATTCAAGGACTCGTGTTTCACTCAATTTCACCTATTGCAACTTATCTACTATAAGCTTGTTCCTCATCTCATTCACCACTATATTATTCCAATACGTGCACAAATCAAAAGGACTTTGATAATAGATAAGTATTGTAGTTAGTGCCAAGTTGTTCAATGAATAATATGAAGAATGAAGGGATATTTATATCATTTTTTATCTTGAGCCGTTGTAAGTCTCCTTTTTACATGACCCGGCACATAGGTAATGTAAATGGAGCAAAATACCCAAGAGGGCGGTGAATTGAGGGTTTTTTTAAAAAATTCTTCTTTAAAAAATAAAGGGTTAAGGTGCGTCCAGCACATTAAATTATTGGCTCAGGAGTATCCAGCACAATTAATTATTAAGTGGACCACCCAGCACAACAAACTTTTAAAAAGGAGCGTCCAGCACAACGTCGTTAACAAAAAGTTAACGCCGTTAGCAAAAAAGTTAACGTCCGTTATCTAAGGAGTGCCCAGCATAACAAACTATTATTCTAAGAGCGCCCATCACAACAAATTATTATTCGCAAAGCGCCCAGCACAAAATTCTAAATTTTACTAAATTAAATAATTTTTTTCTCAATTGTCATTACTTAAAATTACTTGTATAAATATCTATGGACAAAAATTACTCATTCTTTAATTTTCTCAAAATTATAATTTGCTAAAATAAACAAAAGTTTTGATTAAAAATATAATTATATAATTTAAATAAAACTCAAGGTGTTTTATAGTTTATAATATATGTTAAACAAAAAAATATGATTTATTTTTATTTTGGAAGAAATTTATGTGAGTTAAAAAATTCATTTAATGTTAATAAAATTTAAAAAAATCTAAAAATTTAACAGATTTTTTTATATGTTTTAGAAATTTTATTAAATTCATTTAATGTTTAGATTTCTAAAAAGACCTATGTTAAATTTTTAGATTTTTTTAAATTTTATTAACATTAAATGAATTTTTTAACTCACATAAATTTCTTCTAAAATAAAAATAAATCATATAATTTTTTTTTTGCTTAACATATATTATAAACTATAAAACATCTTGAGTTTTATTTAAATCATATAATTATATTTTTAATCAAAAATTTGTTTATTTTAGCAAATTGTAATTTTGAGAAAATTGAAGAATGAGTAATTTATGTTCATAAATATTTATACAAGTAGTTTTGAATAATGACAATTGAGAAAAAAATTATTTAATTTAGTAAAATTTAGAATTTTGTGCTAGGTGCTCTTGGAATAATAGTTTGTTGTGCTGGGCGCTCCTTAGATAACGGATATTAACTTTTTGCTAACGGCGTTAACTTTTTGTTAACGGTGTTGTGCTGGGCGCTCCTTTTTAAAAGTTTGTTATGCTGGGCGGTCCACTTAATAGTTAATTGTGCTGGACGCTCCTGAGCCAATAGTTTACTGTACTGGACGCACCTTAACCCAAAAATAAAACTCTCTGTTTTTACGATGCTAAAACAGGGATAAACAGAGTAAGGGAAAGAGAGATTGAACACAGTGGATTTATACTGGTTCGATCCAAATCTTTGACCTACATCCAGTCCCCAGACTCTCCGGGATTTCACTAACTCATATGATTACACACTCTGTAACTCACGGAGCAATTCTCTCACTAGAACTTACTCCCCTTACAAATTGTAATCAAATAACCAAATCTCAAAGTCTCAATACTTTGAGATTCTTACAAGCAAGGATAATTAATAAAGAACTCTCTAAAAGAGCAGATTAATAAACACTGAAGATCGAAATATCCGAAGATATTAACTCTTAGAGTTGAAACAATAAATGTTCTTAATTGCTAATTGAATGCGCGGAGTTTTGGTAGGTAGAGACTTCAATGCTTCGGGCTTTTATAGGTGCATGCATTTTATGACCGTTGAGAAGCGATTTAAGTGCCGTTGCGAGTAATGGATATTCGTTAAGATTACGTTGCTTCATCTCTTCGTATTCTTCTGACATCCGTCCGTTATTCTCCGTTGACATTCTTTATTTAAATTGTCCGTTGCGACTCGGTGAGAATGTTGTTTGAGAGATAGCCAGAATGCTTTTCAGTTGCTCAGAAGGTTTCTTGCCAAAATGGTGAATGTGTCTGCTTTGCATTTAATGCTTATGACAAATATCTTGCTTTAAGATAATTTGGAGTTTAAACCCGTTAATCATGTCTGAAACTCACTAGCAAACTGATTAAACCTGGTTAGAAATGATCAGAAACAATAACATCAAGTTCGCAATGCATAATCATAAGAATTTAGATTACGAGAACGGTGAAATTCAAAAAATGATAGAGGTAACTCGAGTTGCTCATGGATAACTCAAGTTATAGACATGTTTAGAATATATTAATCACAGAAGGTCAACTCGAGTTATAACCCTTAACTCGAGTTATAGTTGAATCAATTCAAACAGAGATCAAGTTCATTATAAGTAACTTGAGTTGGAAAGAGTGACTCAAGTTGAAAACATAGTTGGAAATAATTGACAATGAGGAACAACTCGAGTTATATCCCTTAACTCGAGTTGGGTATAACATATTTCAATCAGAGAAGAAATGCCATTTAACTTAATTTGAGTTAAACATAGTAACTCGAGTTAGTTCTTGTACAAAGATGTATTCTCAGATAAGATAACTTGAGTTACATAACTCGAGTTACTTTCCATAACTCGAGTTATGTTAGCAATAAAGACATACAGAGAGGAATTGCCAATAATGTAACTCGAGTTACTTCTTATAACTCGAGTTATATCAGTAGCTCATATCAGTTGGCATTCTCTGATTCACACTTAACTCAACTTAGTTACCTGTAACTCCAGTTAAATCAGATAATTAAAATATGATATCGCGATGAAGCTTTTAAAACTTAAAGTACATTTCATAACTTGAGTTACTAAGTGGAAACTCGAGTTATTACTCTTGCAGAAACTGATTTTCTCAAACTCATAACTTGAGTTAAAGTTATTAACTTGAGTTACTTTCTTTGTAAGAAATGAATTTTCTAAGTCCTGTAACTTGAGTTATAATCAACAACTTGAGTTACTAATTTTCTAAATCATTTTTCAAGAGATTCAAATGTAATTTTTCTAAACTTAAGATTTTGCAATTTAACCCATTGACTATTACAATTGTTAGACATCATCAAAACACATAGAGAACTAACATTCTCCCCCTTTTTGATGATGACAACACTTGTAGTCTAAGAAGGAAATAAGTTTGCAAAAATGCCAAATATGACTCATACATCAGGAACAGATATCAGAAACTTGTCAATTACGCATTTCAAGTGTATAGCAAGTACAAAAACATATGGTTAGTCCATACATTGCATTTGTTAAGTGCTAAACTACTAAACATGAAAACATGAAATGAAAAACACATAATCTACACTGCAACCTTCATTTCTTTTTCTGCAAACTTCATCTCTTCTCTTTCTCTCCCCCTTTGTCATCAGGCAAAATGGGAGGATCAGAGGCCAGGGAAGCACGTAGGGCCTGAAGAACTGGCAAAAGTGAATATATGGTGAGAGACAGAGATGGTGGTGTAGGTAGGGAAAGAAGAGACAAAGGTGATTTGGATTTGGGAGATGAAGGAGGGGAAATTGAGGCACCAGATGAGTGCTCATCAAAGAGATCTATTATGTCTCTAGAAGAGGATGACTGAACAGAGGAGGTCTAAGGTGAAGGGAGTTTGACAGTGGGAGGAGCAGAAGAGATGAAAGGAGCTGAGAGAGGAGGAGTGGGTAAAATTGGAGTGATGTTAGGATGAGATGGGGAAAGGTGAGGTGAAGGCAAAATGGGAGTGGTCTTTGGAGGAGGTGGAGAGTGAGGTGGAGAATCATAGGGTGAAATGTGAAGTGGAGATGGAATTGGAGAGTGACTGGGAGAGGGAACCACCCTAGAGGGACCAGCATCATTAGCAGGTTTTATCAGCTTGGAGATCTTGGTGTCCAACAGTTGGTATAAAATGTGCATACTCTCAAACTTGTGGCCCAGATCATCAAAATATCCTTCAACATTGGCCAACCTCTCATCCAAACAGTCAACCTTCTCATCAGTAGCAGTGACTGTCTTGGCCAACTTTCCAATCTCTAAGTTAGTAGAGGTGACTGATGTGACTAATTTCCCAATCTCTGACTAAAGTTTGTCGGATAGTTCACAGTATTGAGCTCTCAGAGTGGTTTGGAGAGTGCCAAATGTCTCTTGCATAGCCTTGAGCACAATGTTCTAGATTTCTACATTGAGGCTTGAAGATTGAGGTACAGGCTGAGACTGAGAGGGACCAGGAGAAGACTCAGCAGCAAGTGGTCTGGAAACAAAAGCTCTTGATCTGGAAGGTGCTCTGGATTACCCTGAACCCTCTTGGAAGGATATGTTCATGTAGTTCAAGTGTGTTTGACCAAACATCTGTGGCTTAACTGGCTTCTCAGTGATGTCAAGATACCAGATCTTATTGGTGAACAATATGAGAGACACAAGGTTAGGATAAGGAATTTGTGCAGATGAACCAGACTGAAACCTGAACCTCTTCATCTCTTGGTACACCCAGTGGCCTATGTTGAATTGCACTTTGTTTATGAGAGAGGAAAATAAGCCATAGTCTGTGGAATTGAAGGGAGTGTAATTCTTTCCCTTTTGAACTAAGCTTCTGGTATAGATGTACCATAGGGATCTATATGTAGGAGACATGTCAACTGGAGATAGTTTGAGCACACCTTTATATGGCTTGTCAGGCAAAAGGGTTTGAAAAACTTCTCTTTATCATACTTAATGTGAGGCACAGGTGGAGGGTTTTCAATGAATATAAAGAGTTAATTATATCAGCAGATATAGTGATTGATTTCCCCTTAACAGAAGTAATGCACTTGTCTTCAATAAGTCTACCCTTCTGATCAACTACATTGTCCATTGACATATTATGATAAAAGTGTTTGACTAGTGAAGGACAATAGGCAGTGTTAATGGACAAAAGGTCTTTGAATTGTGCTAACCAGGGAGACAAATCAAGATTGTATTGATCTTTAAGCTTGGCTAAGTTCACATACACAGTGGGACAAAAGGTACTGTTATGGTAATTTTTCTTAAAATCTATGAGTTGTGCTTGACCCATGGGAGTGGGACAACAAATGAATTCAAAATTAGGAGGTTTTTCAAGATTTGGAGGGTTGAACACATATTTGTGTTTGACAAATACCTCAGGGTCAGAGCCACCTTGCTTAGGGCCACTTGGAGCCTTTGAGCCATAAGCCTCCACTTTTGAGTCAGCTGGAACTTTTGAGACAGAGCCTTGAGCCTCTGAAATCTTGACTTTCTTCTTCTTTTTGAGAGGTGAGATGACAGGTTCCTTATCTCTACAAGTGGAGCTACTGGGTCGATGGGTTTTGACGGAGGAACCTCAGGTGGTTCAAACGACATGCTTTGAAGCTTTGTCGATGGTTTCCTCTTCCTTGCAGGTCGAGTTGACACAAGTGGTGTCAAGGATGCAGTGGGTTCATAGTTGGATGAAGATTCTTTCTGAGTCTTGGGGTGTTTCGAAGATTTGGATGCCATTTCAGAGAATTCAGAGAAGGGAAGGATGATTTTCAGGGAAAAGAGCCTCGAGTTAGGGTTTGAGAAGATGGGAGAAGTGAAGTACTGGCAGCGAGAGATTTTTATATCAGATAGGCCAACTTTGATGCTTATTGTATACTTATATGTGATAGATGTAACACTGACTCTGATGTTTATTGTATACTTATATGTGATAGATGTATTCATAGTCTGAGACTCTGTTTTTTAAAAGTTGTCCATACACATACAACTATACATGGGTTATGGTTCTGATAATACCGTTGAGTTTTCCTAGCGCTGAGGACACGGATGTACACCGTGGCACTGGTGAATAGTGCAAACTATAATAACGTGCATAGGTAGTGGCTGTGTTCTATTATTATCTTTCATATGTGATTATTGTTGTAATGTCATGAATATCTGTCATACATAACTATTACATAAGCATAAGGGAATTGAACCTCAGCTCTTACTATAGCCTCAGGTTCGGAGGAGCCAGGACTGTGGACAAGGGTAAGCTGCCCGCATGAGGTCTCAGACGGAGGATTTCTTTTTGATTTTTGTATAACCATACTTTTGGATATTTGAATATTCGGATAACTGTAATAGCAATCAGACACACCGATTATGAATGTTTATCAGTTACTCTTTTTTTTTTAAAACTATTCCGATGCTTTACTCTGATTAAACTTTTTGGAACTCTGATCAAACTATTTCGAAAACGCTTTAGAAAGTTGGGATGTTACAAGGCACTTACTTATTTTCAAGGAGCATTAATAATTTTTTTTAAATGTATGCCTATAATTAATAAAAGTTGTAGGTAAGAGTAATAATTAATATAATATTAGAGTTTAGTGTAATTAGTAGGGGTAATATTAGAAGTTACTTAAATGGCAGGACAACTTTATTAACTTTAACTGTTTTTATAGGTTTGTGAGAACTGTTAATTGGTGCCTTATAATAAAGACTAGTTAGAGAGTATATATATATATATATATATATAAAATTAATCGACTGTCACTTTTTGAAAATTACAAAGGCAACTAAGCAAATTTTATTAGTGTAGAAAAATACATAAGAACCATATTAAAAATGGAAAGAATCCATACTTTTTTTTTTTTGCTCGAGGAAAGAATCTATACATACTTTTTTTTTTTTTTTGCTTAAGAGTCTATACATTCTTTAAAAATGGTTTTCCCCAAAAAAATTATTTACTAATCTACACATATACCCACCTCAACGTGCAACGCGTGATGATGTGACATTCTACGACACAACCAACACTAGAGGTGCATGTGCATAAATATCATATAACCAAAGTCTAGGGAGGCGCGCACCTTTGTATTGCAGTGACACGTAAGGTGGCCTATTTTTTTGTTCGAATAGCTTGCAAAAAAAAAAAAAAGCAAAACAAAACAAAAGTATCAAGACTCAAACTAGAATGTGAGTTTGGCACGCGCAAGTGTTTCAGAACAACCACTAAACACGATATTATCTCGTGTTTCTAGTATAATATCATATTCACACTAGCTATGAATAAAATGTAATAATAGAGATCCGAAGTAGTATTATATTCAAAAGGTGTTGAATATATAATCTTCTCCACCATCTGTTTATGATGAAACTTTGTAGTTGATTTTATCCTACTTATACAATTTTTTTTTATATTTATTGATGTTTTTTAAATTTATTTCTATTGATACCCTTAACCGTGTTTTAGAGAAATTATGTCCTATTATTCACATCAAATAACTTTCTTGATATAATGAAATTAGGTAAAAATATCTTATATCAAGGATCAGAGGTTGTGTAATATATATTTTTTTTAAAAAAAAAAGGACCTGAGATCGATGGTATGAGGTAGTGATTTCTAAAGTTGATATTTTTAATAATTAAGAAATCTTAACATAACAATATTAAGGATCAGAGGTTGTGTAATTTTTTTTTTTTTTAAAAAGGACTTGAGATCGATGGTATGAGGTAGTGATTTCTAAAGGTGATATTTTTAATAATTAAGAAATCTTAACATAACAATATATTACAAATATTATAGATATCCTCTCGAGAAATTTTATTCGACTTAAGGTTATTCCTAATCAATTTTTATCCCCGGCCTGAACATCGATCTAGTCGACTAGTCTGGTATCGTTTAATTTTAAAGAAAGTTTTGATGACGTGTAATTAATTAATTAGTTAAAAGTGGCTACGAAGAATTCATGGGCATTTTTACATTCGAATAAATTTTCTAATATTTAACACTCTTTAGAAAAAGTATATGTATTTTTACACTTTAATCCTTTTAAAAATGTGTGCCCTTTTGTAATGAGAAAATATTATAAGAAATGTCTCATGTGGTTGTGATAAATATTTATGATTTAATAATTAATGAAGGGGCTAAATGACTATTAGTAAATGACTTTTGGGAAGAGTTTCTTAACTGCTTGATAGGAGCAGTTATATCCATAGGATGTATATGTCTTTTGGATACAAAAGTTATTTAAAGGATAGAAACTTGTCCGTTCACTCTCTGACCATAAGAGACGCTTCTAGTTTTCGATCAAGAAGAGAAAGCGTGTAATGAAGGGTAAAGAGAATGATAAAGGTTTCAATTATGGTATTCTGACCATAAGAGACGCCTCTAGTTTTCCATCAAGAAGAGAGAGCGTGAAATGAAGGGTAAAGAGAATGATAAAGGTTTTAATTATGGTATTGCAAGTCAGATATTCTAAAGTACAAATTCCGCAGTTATGGATAGAGGTTAGTGTATTTTGACTTAAACCTATAGTATTGTGAAAATTTATGAGGGAGGTTAGTGTATTTTGACTTAAACCTATAGTATTGTGAAAATGGGTAAAGAGAATAATAAAGGTTTCAATTATGGTATTGCAAGTCAGATATTCTAAAGTATAAATTCCGCAATTATGGATAGAGGTTAGTGTATTTTGACTTAAACCTATAGTATTATGAAAATTCATGAGATCTTTATTTGATGTATGATAGGGCAAAACTTTAAGCCTAAAAAAACTCCGCAAGTGCACGGGCCGTATCAAGTAATAAAGAGTAAGTAAGATATCGCTCCCACGAGGACTTGGTATCACAACTTTAGTTAAGCATTAATCTCACAATTTCGTTTAAGTTGAGAAAACCAAATTGAATTTAATTAAGAAAAAGAAATTAAAACTAAAATAAAAATAAGAAAAATACCACAATAATCAAACGAGCAACCTAGAGTCACTAATCCCTTATTTGTTTCCTAGATTTTATCCCCACTAAATTAACTTTGACTTAATCTAATCAGCTAATCTAGAGTATTAATGTCTATAAATGCCTTCCGGTCCATTTATATACCTATCTTAATTAATTATGTAATGCCTCACACAATTAAATAAGACGCGTTTTAAATCGGGCTCACTCTAATTTGATTATGCGGAGCTTCTAGGTATATTCCTATCCTAGACGCAAATTAGATTAAAACCTAACTTCACGTTAAATTAAAACCTAATTCCACATTATTTATTCCCAAGGTCAATTTAGGATTCCCTCTTCCAAGTCCAACCCTAAATCCCCAAAACATGCCCAATGGTGGCCACTCACTAAGCAATAGCAATAAACACAGGATTAAATAAACTGAATAAAATTAATAAAAACTAAAAAGTGGGAATAATCTCTAAAACCCAAACAAGTTCATAGATTCTCTAGGTTGCAAAACCAACTAGCCACACATGGCTTTATTCAAATCCATAAAAAAGATGAAAAAAAAAAAAGAAAATTCAGGTTCAAAGAAGAAGGAGAGAGAGGAAAAAAAGATTCTTCGTCGCCTCCACAGTCCTTCCGTCCTTCTGTGGGGATGATGAAGAGAAATGAAACGCTCAGCCTCTACTCCTCTGCTTCTTTGTCCCTTCCTTCTCGTTCTGCGTCTCCCGATCTTTCTGCTCCGTCCTTCTTTTGCTTGTCTCTACTTCCTTATTTATAATAATTTAGATCTTGGGTCATTGATTCTCTTTCACTTATTACAAAGATATCTCATATCTTGTAATTTACTCCATCAGATCAAACAATTGATTTTGTTTCTATTTTCTTGCAGGAACTACTGAATTTGACTAATTGCATATCCTCTTATTGCCTTTTCTACTTCTTTCCAAATCAGCTAATATTTCCTGCACAATAAAAATAGGATATGGAGTAGATTTTATGCTGATTTATTCTTTGATCCCAAGTTTCATTCAATTATGGAAACATTCATAAAAGATAATTAAATAGGTATATAATATCAATAATTACAATCAAATCTCATAAAATATACACCTATTTAATCATAAAATATATACTCATCAAACACCCCCACACTTAAATATTTGCTTGTCCTCAAGCAAAAGAAAGAGAATTCATTATCTGAAAAGAACATTGCTTATGACATTCCTAAACAAAGAGCAATAAACCACCACACTTGGATCATATCATCAAATCTTATTTAAGTTAATGTCTTATAAAAATAGGTCACTAAGCCAAAAGAGTGTAATAATCTCTCAACGTCCCATGATCAAAAGATTGGCAAGCAATAAGTTCAACCATAAGATTAGTAAAAGAATATTACGCTACTCAATTTCTCCAGAAAAATTCAAATGCCCCCAACAAACCAAGCTTTTTATTTAATTTATTAAGACTTCTCAGGTAGGAAATAACTCATTTTGCTTCTTTTTTTTTCCTTTTCTTTTTCTTTTCTTTTTTCTTTTTTTGATTCTTGAGCCGTTGTAGGTCCCCTTTTGACGCGACCCTGCACATGGGTGATGCAGCACCGGTTACTCAGTTACTCCAACAGGCACCTCAAGAGGCTTTTAGCCCAACTCATAACCCTCTTTGACTTTACCGTTTGACGCGAGTGCCAACATTGGTGATGAAGTACCCCCGGTTACTAAGTAAGGTCTAGAGAAATCATTGGAGTTTGTGTGCGTGTGTGCATGTGTTTTTTTTTTCCAACCCCTTCAATCTTCTTCTTTTTTTTTTCCTGAGTTATTTCCCTACACAAAAGTTTTACTTGGTTAGCACAGATCATCATCTAATTTTCTAAAGAAATCATATAGCAAAATATTCTTGAACTAATAATTTGTTGATCACGTTACAAACTAATCCTTATTCTCATAGTCCATCTTAAGATTGCAAAAAAAACTCAAGGCTTAGAGACTTGGTTAAAACATTTTTTTTCTATTTTAATTTTTGACTTGATAATATTATCTAAGATGGGGAAAGCTCAAAATTAAGGTCAATCCTCAACAATGCAAAAATCTCAAATAAACAAAACCCTTCAAATGCATAAGGACAAGCATAATTCAAAGAAATTATATCATAACCAAAGAAATTTTATCCCTCCCCCACACTTAAATCAAACATTATCTTCAATGTTGTAAAAAATATAAAGAGAGAAAGGAACTAGTACTCCCCTGGTTTAGTCCTCTAACTATGATGTGGAGTGCTTCTCCTAGTACCATCCATGATATTTCAAATTTTTATGGAGAAGAGAGTACTCAAGCAAGACCTTGCAGCAACAAGAGAAGTGATCTTCTTCAAACTTGAATAAAACTGAAAGAAAGAAAACAACAAGAAAAATAAAATAAAATATGCAAGCAAAACCCTTGGGTTGCCTCCCAAGAAGCGCTAAATTTATAGTCTTCAGCCAGACTTCTCAAAACAAACCACTAATCATAAGTATCAAACACCATAATTACCTTGTCTTCATTTCTTTTCAAGCAACAAGGTATCTCACACAAAAATTGATCATTCAAGTTAATTACTTGTATTTCCTTAATCATAGACAATCTTGGATTACAAGCAATCATTGAATTCAAATTAAGCACAAAATGCATATCTTTGAAAATAAATATAGGCACATCCAAGAATTTAGAGCATCTAATAAAATCAACTTGACTCTCATCAGTAAGAGTTAACACTTCAAGATAAGGGTCATGAACAACAACCATTGGGACATCTACATCAATTGGATCACCCACATCACAAACCCTAGGCTCCACAACCGAAACCTCTTCTAGACATCCTTTATTCTCATTTAAATCAATTTCAAGCTCACAATCACTTTCTACATTATCCATAGTCTCATGTAATTCCACACATTCAACTTCCTCACAATAATCATTATCAGCATAAGAAGTGGTCACCAAGCTTAAGAAATTATCTTGCACCATAGTCTCAAGGGTAGAAATAATTTGACTCACATATACCCCCATATCTTGAACACTTGACCTAATATCTTGGACATTTGACTCAACCCTAGTGATAAATTCCTTTTGCTCTCTACTAGATTTCTCTAATGCTTCCCCATACTCCTCAACTAATCTTTCCAAATTAGATTTTTCCCTATACTCAATGGTGTATTCTTCAACATATGGATAAGAGTAACAAGGAGGGGTATTTTCATAGGAACAATAGACATGTTGATCCCTAAAATTTTGTTGCTCAAAACCTTCACTAGGACAAAATGAGTTATCAAAACAAGCTTGGTTCCTAGTGAAATCATCTCTCATAAAATGACTAGTTGTACTATATGGACAATGCTCAAATGAATGATTCCCTCCACAATAAACACAAGACATGCAAACATATTGAGAAGAATCAACATATGGAATACAACCATCATTTATGCTCATTTTACGTTGCCAATATTCATTCAAAGACTTTAAAGTAGCAATCAATTCATCTTGTGTAGAAGATAAAGAATTCATCTCCTTTTCAATATTAAGACCAGTTGATTGCCAATTGAAATCCATTTTTTAAAAAAAAAAATTTTCTTAAAAAAAATAAAATAAAATATTTACAAACTCAGACTTAAACTACTAATGCTCAATCAATTTCAACCAAGAAAGTTGTGGCACACAAGTCCCCGGCAACGGCGCCAAAAACTTGATAGGGCAAAACTTTAAGCCTAAAAAAACTCCGCAAGTGCACGGGCCGTATCAAGTAATAAAGAGTAAGTAAGATATCGCTCCCACGAGGACTTGGTATCACAACTTTAGTTAAGCATTAATCTCACAATTTCGTTTAAGTTGAGAAAACCAAATTGAATTTAATTAAGAAAAAGAAATTAAAACTAAAATAAAAATAAGAAAAATACCACAATAATCAAACGAGCAACCTAGAGTCACTAATCCCTTATTTGTTTCCTAGATTTTATCCCCACTAAATTAACTTTGACTTAATCTAATCAGCTAATCTAGAGTATTAATGTCTATAAATGCCTTCCGGTCCATTTATATACCTATCTTAATTAATTATGTAATGCCTCACACAATTAAATAAGACGCGTTTTAAATCGGGCTCACTCTAATTTGATTATGCGGAGCTTCTAGGTATATTCCTATCCTAGACGCAAATTAGATTAAAACCTAACTTCACGTTAAATTAAAACCTAATTCCACATTATTTATTCCCAAGGTCAATTTAGGATTCCCTCTTCCAAGTCCAACCCTAAATCCCCAAAACATGCCCAATGGTGGCCACTCACTAAGCAATAGCGATAAAAACAGGATTAAATAAACTGAATAAAATTAATCAAAACTAAAAAGTGAGAATAATCTCTAAAACCCAAACAAGTTCATAGATTCTCTAGGTTGCAAAACCAACTAGCCACACATGGCTTTATTCAAATCCATAAAAAAGATGAAAAAAAAAAAGAAAATTCAGGTTCAAAGAAGAAGGAGAGAGAGGAAAAAAAGATTCTTCGTCGCCTCCACAGTCCTTCCGTCCTTCTGTGGGGATGATGAAGAGAAATGAAACGCTCAGCCTCTACTCCTCTGCTTCTTTGTCCCTTCCTTCTCGTTCTGCGTCTCCCGATCTTTCTGCTCCGTCCTTCTTTTGCTTGTCTCTACTTCCTTATTTATAATAATTTAGATCTTGGGTCATTGATTCTCTTTCACTTATTACAAAGATATCTCATATCTTGTAATTTACTCCATCAGATCAAACAATTGATTTTGTTTCTATTTTCTTGCAGGAACTACTGAATTTGACTAATTGCATATCCTCTTATTGCCTTTTCTACTTCTTTCCAAATCAGCTAATATTTCCTGCACAATAAAAATAGGATATGGAGTAGATTTTATGCTGATTTATTCTTTGATCCCAAGTTTCATTCAATTATGGAAACATTCATAAAAGATAATTAAATAGGTATATAATATCAATAATTACAATCAAATCTCATAAAATATACACCTATTTAATCATAAAATATATACTCATCAATGTATTTTGACTTAAACCTATAGTATTATGAAAATTCATGAGATCTTTATTTGATGTTTGGCCATGAAATTATAGAATAAACATACATGTGGTGGGAATCGAATTGACGCCGTGTGCTTGAGAATGAGAAGCCTTAACCATTGAGGCTACAGGCGCATTTTGTGAATTTCACTCCCGACTTGAATTATTTAAAGGCATTTATGTCGGGCTTAACGGTTTTTGGGCCGAAAAGGATGAAACATTCAGGGTTGTTTGGAATGAGCTTGGGCCATGATTATTGCAGAAAAGGAAAGAAAAGGTGTGGGCCATTTTTTTTTTGGCTTGGACCAGAATTATTAAATAAAAGAAAAAGAAAAGATCCTAGGCTCAAATGAAATATTTTGAGGCTTTTTTTTTTTTTCTCTATTTGCCACTTTTTAAATAAATAATTACCATTTTGCCACTCTTTTCAAAATATTTCTCAATCTGCCACATTTAGTCGACTAAATCGTGGTTTAGTCGACTAAAAGTCGCAGTTTTCTTTTTTTCTTTTGAATGCCCAGCCATTTAGTCGACTAACCAAAGTGGGTTAGTCGACTAAATATATTTAACTCAAGTGGGTTAGTCGACTAAATATATTTAGTCGACTAACCCACTTCGGTTAGTCGACTAAATGTCGGCTGGAGGGTTTCTTTTAAACCTCATTTGCGTCATAATGGAGCTCTTATCCTATAGCAACCCTTCCCCACCCCCAATGCTATGTATTTTCTCAGTTTTAGTGCGACCCATCAAAGTTTAATCCCATTCCACCTTGTTCAAGGTATTATTGTTGTGTAATCGTTGTAGTTTCATTTTGTTTGGCTTTTCTTTTTTGTTTGTTAGTTGAAACGCTCCCTTTTGCAGCTCACAAATTACTGGGTTAGTCGACTAAATTACTGGGCATCCAAAAAAAAAAGGAAACCACGACTTTTAGTCGACTAAACCACGGTTTAGTCGACTAAATGTGGCAGATTGGGAAATATTTTGAAAAGAGTGGCAAAATGGTAATTATTTATTTAAAAAGTGGCAAATAGGGAAAAAAGCCATATTTTGAGCTGTAAGTTTTTTTTCCCTTTTTTTTGACCAAGTATGTTTGGGCTGTACAATATATTTTTGGTTTGATTTTAATTTTATTTTTTTTTAAAAAAGAGGTGTTATAAGCTCCAATTTTGGATCATCTAGTTTTATACATAACTAGATATTATTTATGGCTTAGAAAAGGAACAAATTATTTTTGTTAAAGCCTCTATATATTGATCTAAAATTAAATTACTTAGATGTTGTGAATAGAAATTATAAGAATGTTAAACATTTAAGTTTTGGAATTAAGTATGGTGAATTTGTTAGTCACCAAAGTAGTCAAATTCTTATGAATTATTTTAATTCTAATTATTATTGTGATATTTCAAATTACTCATAACCTTGATGATATGAAATTATGTTTATGTTGTGGGTAAATTGTAGTTTATTATTATAGGGCGGTTATGGATCAACTCAAAGGTTGATTATTTGTCTTTATAATAATTAAACATAAATGTTGGTATTGTCCATATACTTATAGTTTTATTTAGACATCCAAAGATGATAAATATTTTTAGTTGGGATATGCATCATTGCCAAATTATGTGAAATCTATATAGCATCATTATAGTTGAATGTTGTGTATTAGTGGGTCCCCAAAGGTGAACATTGATATGCATTAAATGAATTATGTCTGAATTTTTGAAGCATGTTAGTATGTGATATGTATGACTCGAAGCATTAATGTTAAGTTGTTGTTTCTCGTGTTATTGAACTGATTAATATTAATGGAGAACAACAAATGAATGATCCCACTACTTATGATGAGATTATTGTTAAGGAACCATGAATGGATAAAATGGTGACAAGTGGTTAGATGCCATGAAAGATGAGTTGAAATCTATGAAACAGAATGATGCTTGAGACCTTGTTGAATTATCATAAGGGTGTAAGAGAGTTCGTTGTAAGTGGGTCTTTAAGACCAAATATGACTCTCATGGTAACTTAGAAGGTTACGAGGTTAGACTGGTTGCAAAGGGATTTACTCAGAAAGATGTCATTGACTATAAAGAAGCCTTTTCACCATCTGTTTCTAAGAAGGATTCTCTAAGAATCATCATGGCATTGGTGGCTCATTATGATTTAGAGTTACATCAGATGGATGTGAAATATGTCTAGAAAAGGAAAAGGAGCACATAGTGTGCAAATTAAAGAAATCAATATACAGACTTAAATGATACTGTTGTTTTCTTTGGATATAAAGAAAACACTGTTGATCGGTGTATACATCTGAAGGTCAATGGGAGCTTGATATATGCTCAGACTTGTAGAAGACCAGATATTGGCTTTGCAATGTTTGAAGATACAAGAGTAATCCTGGTATAGGTCATTGGAAAGCTGCAAAGAAAGTTCTGAGATATTTCCAAGAAACTAAAAGTTACATTCTTACTTATAGGAGGTCTAGCAACCTTGAAGTGATTGGATAAGCAGTCAGTAATTGCTGCATCCATTATGGAAGCTGAATTTGTGGCATGCTTTGAGGCCATGGTTCAGGCTAAATGGCTACGGAATGTTATTTTAAGGCTTGGATTAGTCGACAGTATAGCCAAGTCGCTGAAAATTTATTATGATAATTCCGTAGTAGTCTTCTTTTCTAAAAATGACAAGTATCTAAAGGTGCTAAACATATGGAATGGAAATATTTTGTCGTTAAAGAAGAGGTTCAGAAACATAGAGTGTCAATAGAACATGTTAGCACCAATCTTATGATAGCTAATCCCTTGACATAGGGATTACCACCCAAGACATTTACTCGTCATGTGTATAATATGGGTATTATGTCTGCTAGCGAATGTTAAAATCATTGTTATATATTGATCATTGACACTTTGAGCTCATTAGTATATATGTGCTTTCTGAGATTCTCCTGTTTTCAACTTTATGTATGCATGCATACATGATGTTGTTGGAAAATAGGATTTGTCTGTTATAAAGACGTTATTGATGGACATTAAAGTTACTTTCATTAAAGTGTCATGTCAAGGATAAAGACTAATAAAGTAGTACATGGAAGGGACTACGTCGATATACTGATGTACAACCGCCATGACTCGTATTAGTTTTATCCTTAACCATGACTTATGATGTAACCAATTTATATATGAAATCTTTTAGCCAAGACTATGCACATAATTATTGATATTTTGTTAAATCATGAAATGACATATATCACATGAGCCAAGTGGGAGAATGTAAGAAATGTCTCATGTGGTTGTGATAAATATTTATGATTTAATAATTAATGAAGGGGCTAAATGACTATTGGTAAATGACTTTTGGGAAGAGTTTCTTGACTGCTTGATGGAAGCAGTCATATCCATAGGATGTACATGTCTTTTTGATACAAAAGTTATTTAAAGGATAGAAACTTGTCAATTCACTCTCTGACCATAAGAGACGCCTCTAGTTTTCCATCAAGAAGAGAGAGCGTGTAATGAAGGGTAAAGAGAATAATAAAGGTTTCAATTATGGTATTGCAAGTCAGAGATTCTAAAATATAAATTCCGCAATTATGGATAGAGGTTAGTGCATTTTGACTTAAACCTATAGTACTGTGAAAATCATGAATTCTTAAGATCCTTGTTCATGTTCTTATTATTTGATGTTTGGGCATGAAATTATAGAATAAACTTACAAATATCACTTGTTACAAATCACCCATTAGCCTAAGCATCGTGAGTTTCTTTGTAATAAATCTTTTAATTTTACCCTTTTTTTCTATAGAAAAGGTTGTGTGAGTCGGATCTTGGTGGCTCCTCATGGCCAATGCATGTTTCTGAGTTTAAGAGCAATTACAGAGCTTATAAATCACCCATCAATACAATGTGATTTGCTCTAACAACCTTATGGTTATGAGTCAACTCCAATTAGACCCACCTTTATTTGGTAATTTCACTCTTTTAGCATTATTAACCCTTATAGTTAACTTTGTTTTGTTAGCACATGTCCAGAAGCTAATTAAGCTAATAAAGTAAAACTAAAATGTATTTTCATTTAAGTCTCCGGAGGTACCCCTTTCTCTACACAATTCCTAACTGAAGTTCATATACTTCAGATCAAATTTAGAAGACTACTTTTATCTTGATTTTTTCTACAATATAGTAAGTAAACTATAGATATTTAAAAGATAACTTTTTCTGTTCAAATCAAATTCAAATTTTAATGCGCAAGAGATAAACCAGTAATTTAATAGGTTCAGTATGTCCTTTATATCATAAAATAAAATAAATAAATAATTATGTTTAAGAAAAGAGTAGTTGGTTAAAGTTTGAAAAAAGACCCAAATACTTCTTTGAGTCCTTAATATAAAGTCTAATTGATTTTTTTGGAGAGATTAAGAAAACTAATTAAATATATAAGGTTATAAGTCAAGCAAAATATTTTGGAGAAAAGTAATGAATATAAATAATTTAAACTATACTTTAATTAAGTAATAATATCATTTGCAGATCAAAATAATATACTCTCTCCGGTCCTAATTATAAGATCTAGTTGACTTTTTTTGGAGAGATTAAGGAAGATAATTAAATTATTTTAGAGTATTTTTTTAATTTTTTCTTTAAATTGATTAATTTGACTAATAAACTAATATATAATCGAATAATACACAACATATGAAATGATTAAGTAACTTATTTTGCTTTCTTAATCTCTTTAAAAAATCAACTACATCTTATAATTAGGATCGGAGATAGTAACATATTTCAAAAAGACCTTTTTTTCATTATAATAAACCCGTGATGATAATCATGATGTTTAAAAAAAACATTATTTTGTTGCAGTCAGATATTACCTAGCGCATAAGATATGAGGGACACGTACTACCGAACCTTGGGCTTATATATATATATATATATATATATATATATATATATATATATATATATATTGACAAGGGTGTTTTTGGAAACTGGGAATTTTTCACGTGTTTCTGGGCTAAGCAATATTTTTAGACAAAAATAGACATGTCAGGGGTTACATAGATTTTTGGAACACCTCAATTGGATTTTTCTACAATTAGTTATGAATTTTTGAAGTTGGATCAATTTCAGGAATTTTTCTGCATTATGTGCAACAATAAGAAAATATTCACCAAGAAAGAAATACTCATTAATAAAGGAAATTAATGAGTTATAAAGTAGAAGGACCCTTTTGCAAGTGTATAATTATAAGGAAAAATTTATATTAGCGGTGACACTATTATATTATTTTATTTTAGGTCTATCATTTTTACATAATAGCTGGGTCTTTGCTATTTCACTAATCAACTACCTGCATGTAAGTAACCTTAATTTCATGTACTTTGTGTGACTCTGTATGTATGTTTTACCATGATTGGTTATGCATTCGATGTTATGTGTTCCAAGCGCTTTGGATACCGGAACCGCTATGTGCAACCGCGGCATGGTTATGTGCATTATTTGAGTAGTACATGTTATATGTGGCTGCTTGTTCCGGTTTAGGCTATATGCCTCGCTGTATGCGACCTATGAATGCTATATGTTTTATGGTTTTCTTACATACTTTGTACATGCATTGTATATGAAATTAACGGTTATTTTGGGATTCATTTATGAATTTCAGTCTACTATAAGAATACAGGAAGTGCTTCTAGGACAAGGCAGGAGACTGGAGGTAAGACGGGAGAGTTTGATTGAAGATTGGTGATACATGGTGGAAACTTTTTACTATTACATCTTTACTTTTGGATGACTGTATTTTAATTGTTATTTTATCAGGATGACTGTAAATTAACCCTTGGAGGGACTTTTTGTTAAGTTTATTTACTTTATCGGTAGTATATTTTCCAAAATATTTTCCTTGCTCTGCTGCAATGTATATTTATTTATTTGAAAGTAAAAGTCACTTTACTCGCCATCTGAAAAGACGAGGCCGGTAGGAGTATAATAGAGTTCGTTCACTGATAATAAAAAGTAGATTAAGATGAGGACGTAAGGTGCACGTGCATAAATCTCATATAATATGGAAAATAAGTGGAAAATCTATCCTTGATATAAATGTTTCCATCAATTTTAAATTTGACATTTGTGTGTTTTTCTGCTTAATAAATCTTTTAATTTTAATTTTTTTGGCACTGTTTTGTTAGCATTGTAAGCCCGTGTACAGAAGCTAATTTGCTAACAAAGTAAAATTAAAAGATTTTATAAGTGGAGAAAAATCCATAGCATGCATATTGAATCTCGAGCCTCAAACCAGAATGTGTGTTTGACATGTGCAAGTCTTTCAATTGTCAAATTAAATCCTTTTTCCAAAATACAGTCTCGCATATGGAATCCAAATCCTCTTTTCCCTGTTAACAACAACAAACACTGAATATTTACCAAAAAAAAAAAAAACAACACCAACAAACACTGAACTCATAATATCTCCTTCTTTTAGTATAAGGTCTTATTCGTTGTCACACTATGAATAAAATACAATATTAAAGATCAGAAATAGTGTTATATTCAAAATAAAGATATTAAATATATTCTTCTCCACCCATCTGTTTAAGATGAAATTTTGTTTTTCATGCTTTCTTTCCGGTCCTTAATATAAGGCTTAATTGTAGAGTTGATTTTAATCTTAAATATACAATATGTTTTATATTTATCAATGTTTTTCAAATTTATCCCCATTGATACTCTCAACTATAATTATGTGTTTTAGAAAAAAAAATGTCTTACATTAATTAACTTCTTTAATCTAATCAAATTAGATAAATATATTTTATATTAAAGATAAAAGGGAGTATACTGAGAGAAGCCGGATTGAGGAGCAAAGAAATTTCATACCTAACCATCGACGGATTGAGGAGGATATGAGGAGAGGCACCTGGATCTGAAAGAGCCAAAGAGGATGGAGGCCAAAGAGGACGAAGGTGGGAGGATTGAGGACTGAGTCTAAGGCTCTAAGTTGAGGAGTGAGGGCTGAGGTTGAGAGAGTTGAGATTGTGATTTGTGAGAGAGTTGAAACTTGAGAATTGAGAAATGCGGATTGCATAGTGCCTCAGCTAAATGGCGATTTTTTTTAGAAAAAAAAAATCTTTGGGCCAGGCTGGACTAGACCAAGGGTTCTGAGCCCTTGGCCTGACGTCTAATCCAACCATGGTATCAGTTGGTATGTCCTTTAGACTGGTATTTTCAAATATCAGACTGGACCAGACCAAGGGGTCAAAGTGCTTGTGAATATCAGTTTGTATGTCCTTTAGACGGGTATTTTTGGCCATAGTGGACTGTGAAGCTCAATAAAAGCACCAAATGTTATGACTAGAATTCAAACTGACAGAAAAACAAGAATTGACATAGCAATATTCCTCTCTATATTTCAATATGGAATATAATCAGTGAAACTCCTCAATCACAATGAATAGAGAATTACAAAGAGAATCTTAAAGATATAGAGGAAATAGATAAGAACAGAAGGATAATGGCAGAAATAGGGAAAAAGGGAGATACGTAAAGAAATGCAGAAAAGAAGGAAATCCACAATAAAGAAACAAACAAGCAATCTATGGTGAGCGAGAGAGAACGTAAGAAAGGAAAAGAGAGCGGCGACAAGGAGGGTTCTGGGGGAGGAGACCGGGAAGGGGATGGTGGGAAGGACTTGAGGAATGATGCTCAGGTGAACGGCGAGAAGGGCTTCACTTTCGGGAAAGTATCTGAGGGGGGAGGAGTGCCGAGGGAGGACCCAGTGCCAAGTTGATGGCTAGTGCAAGGAAGGGTGCACCACCACTGTCATATCGGGATAAGCTTCTTTCCCCCAACTGCGTAGGGTTTCTGGTGCAACACTTTGAGGAAGACGACATTATGTAGGGGTGGAAGGATTACTTCCATCGGATGAATGAGAAGGAATCTATGCAACAGGATCTAGAAGACTCGGACGATGAAGATAACCAGATGGAGAGAAGGTTGGAGGGGAAGCCTGGGAAACTGAATTTTACTGCCAATAAGTATCCGACATGGTGTTTACCATGCATGAACTCCCTCATTATTAAAATCCTGGGTACCACTTTTCCTACGTATGTCATTCGGGACAGTATTAACTGTATGTGGCGACTGAAAGACCCTTTGAAACTGATCCCATTAAGCAACAGTTACTATATTGTCTCTTTCTCTAATAGAGAAGACAGAGTGTATGCCTACCAGGAGGGTCCATGGATGATTGAGGACCACTATTTGACTGTCCAGTGATGGCGCCCAAATTTCAACCCCCAGAAAGCGGACCTACAATGTAATATTGCGGCTTGGGTTCGATTACTGGACATCCCCTTAGAATTCTACAATGTTGAGTCTCTGCATAGGATTGGCAATATGATCTGCAGGATGATAAAAATTGATTGTTCCACATCAGTTTATGATAAGGGTGGGTTTGCGCGCATCTGTGTGGAGATCAATTTAAAAAAAATCCTACTTTCGACATACTTGGTGTTTGGTGAGGAGCGACCAATTGTATACGAAGGGCTCCATCAAGTCTACTTTGGCTATGGCAAGTATGGACATCAAAAATCTAAATGTCCGATGATTTGACAAAACAAGCTATACCAGTGTCTAAACAGGGGAACGAGGAGGAGAGTGTAGGTGGTGACGGAGGAAATAGTTTGCTAGAGGGAATTGGAGGTAAGGAGTTAGTGGTTGGAGGTGATGGTGCAGGGAATTCCGACACGAAGAAGTCAGATAATACAACAAGGTCCGCTGGTGGATACGTTACGGTGCCCGGGGGTGAGGAAGTCAATGGGAGCCCCTTTGGGAAAATTAAAATTCTATGGTGGGATTTCTGTGGTCAATTTAATGCAACTGATTCTAGGAAAGAAATTCCTGATAAACCGGCGTTGACCATGGCTAAAAAATCTGCAAAGGGTGAGAAGGATGCGCGGCAAGATAATGTGAAGAAGGAATCAGGATTGGGTATTAATGACATTCAAAAGGGTTTGACTAAGGACAAGGGCCCACAAAAGGCTGAAAGGGTCCAGGTTGGCTCTAAACGGAAAAATGAAAGTAAAGGGAGATTGAAGGGCAAAGAGAATAAACCACCTGCCAGAAATAGGGTGGCTCGTGTTCCATCAGTGGGCCAAGGTCTAGAGCCCACCAAGTCCAATGCGTTTCAGGTTTTGCAGGTGACAGAGGCCCAAACGAGTGATGCAATGCGCATGGATAGTAAGGGGCCCATAATGTCAATTACAGGAACTCAAGACGTACTCCAAGGCGGACAGGGGGTATTTTCAATGGAGGTATGTCTTTTGAAGCCGTGTAGCTCTATGGGATCACAAGTGCTAGGCGCGCAAGCAGGGGTGAATGATTTGGTTCAAAACCAACAAGTTGATGAGACCATGGGTAAACAGGATAAAGTCGAGGGGGAGGTTGAAATACCCCAACACACATCTACTGTTTCCCAATGAACTTCCTGATATGGAACTCTAGGGGCACTAGAGCTAAAAGTTTTCCTGCTCTTGTTCGTGATCTAAAAAGTCATTACAAACTGGATTTTGTTGCTATTGTAGAAACAAGGTGCAAGAAGGAGATGTCCATAGCTAGAACGAGAAAATTGGGATTTCTCCATATGGAAGTAGTTGACTGTGAGGGGTACAGTGGTGGTATTTGGTGTCCATGGGATCATAATATTTCCTCTATTTCTATCCTAGAACGGCATCATCAATTTATTCACTTGAAAGAATCTGGAGCAGCAGGATACGCCTGGTTTCTCACGGTGGTTTATGCTAGCCCATCCTATGTCTCCTGGCGTGTGTTATGGGACAATCTCTCCTGCTTATCCTCAACGGTTTAGGGTGCCTGGCTGATGGGAGGAGACTTCAGTGGCAATTTATTATTTGGGGAGAGACGTTCAATGGCCACTTTCCAATGCTTTGTGGATCGTGAGTTCCTCAGCTGAATTGATGTGCATGAGATGTAGGACATTGGTTTCGCCGGTCTTGAGTATACTTGGAAGCGAGGTAACTCTGAGGCAAGGCTGGATAGGATGCTTGCCAATGAACAATGGGTTAATCATTTCCCCAACGCCTCAGTGTCCCACCTACCTTTCTTCAAGTCAAATCATAGGCCTTTGCTTCTCCGGCTACATACTGCAAATGGTTTTGTTAGGCCCAATCAACCCTTTCGTTTCATCACAGCCTGGGTCTTACATGAAAACTTTGATGAGTTTGTCAGACAATCTTGGTGCTTGGATAGTTCTTGGCTGCAAAATATTTCTCAATTCACTAACGCGTGTGCCATCTGGAATAAAGACGTATTTAAGCACACGGAGGGCAGGAAAAAGTAGCTTTTGCGCCGTCTTGGTGGAATAAATAGAGCTATCGCTCGGTCAGGATCTTTGCCAAAGTATGAGGATCTGTAGCTATCTCTTTGGAAAGAACTTGAGGATGTACTTCTTCAAGAATCCCTTATTTGGGCCCAAAAAGCTAGAGCGGATTAGTCAGTATATAGAGATAGTAATACTAGCTATTTCCATGCACGTGCAAATGGTCAGAGGAGGTCAAAGCACATAGAAGCCATTAAGGATGGTGAGGGCTCATGGGTCTATGATGCTGCGGTTATTAAAGGTATGGCCACTACTTTCTTTTCTACCCTCCCTTCTGAGGACATTGTAAACAGGCCAGCACTCAATTGCTTCATGACATACCCACGCGCGGAGGAAGGGTTGTTAAGACGGTGCAACAACGAGATTTCAGAGTTGGAAGTTAAAGAAGCTATTTTCAATATTGGTGCTCTAAAGTCTCCAGGGCCGGATGACTTCAATGCACTGTTCTACCAAAACCAATGGAGTACGGTAGGCCCATCTGTGGTGTCTTACGTGAAATATTTATTTGCTAACTTGCAGGCCATTAAGGAAGTTAATGGAACATTGATTGTGCTCATATCGACGAAAGAGCACCCGGAGTCTATCGGGGATTTGAGGCCAATTAGTTTATGTAACGTAATCTACAAAGTTCTATCTAAAATCATTGTGAATAGACTGAAGCCTGTTCTACCTCAAGTGGTTGCTCCAAACCAATGCAGCTTTGTTCTAGGCAGGCATAGTAGTGATAACATCATTGTGGCCCAGGAGGTTATTCATACCATGAGGAATCTGAAGCAGAAGAAGGGGTGGCTAGCAATTAAAATTGACCTGGAGAAAGCCTATGATCGAGTTAATTGGAATTTTTTTACTAAGATGCCTCTAGGAACTTAATCTTCCATGCCACCTCATTGAAGTGATTAGGTAGTGTGTATCTAGCTCCAGTATGCAACTCTTATGGAATGGTGACAAAGCTGAGTTATTTCACCCGTCTAGGGGAGTGAGGCAAGGGGATCTATTATCGCCGTATTTATTTGTTGTTTGTATGGAAAAACTAAGCCACCTAATTCAAGCTGCTATTCATGACGAACATTGGAAGCTAATCCACCTCACTAGAACTAGTCCTCCCATTTCCCACCTTTTCTTTGCAGATGATATTATCTTATTTGCAGAAGCTTCCATGGAGCAAGTCTCTACTATCAACACATGTTTTAAAGCTTTCTGTGAAAGTTTTAGGCTTAAAATTAACCAGCATAAAACCTAGGTGTATTTTTCTAAAAAGGTTAACCATGTGAGAAGAAGTAAGATGTGTGTGTCTCTTGGTTTCTCCATCACTAGTGACTTGGGCAAATACTTGGGTGTGCCCCTTCATCACAAGCATGTCACCAAGGAGTCTTACCATTATGTGGTGGATTAGGTTAAGACAAGGCTATCAAACTGGAAAGCAAAGTCTCTATCATCAGCAGGGAGATCCACTCTTGTCTCATAAGTGACCAGGCAATACCAGGTTATGTGATGCAAACCTCCCTACTGCTGACTAGCACGTGTGAGACGTTGGATAAATGTAACCATAATTTTATTTGGGGCTCTAATGAAGAGCCAAGGAAAATTCCCCTAGTTGCTTGGGATGCAGTGTGTAAACCTAAGGCTAGAGGAGAGTTGGGGCTTCGCCACACTAAGCACTATAACCAAGTGATAGAGCAAAACTTTATAGCCTATAACTTCGCAAGTATACGGGCTGTATCAAGTAATAAAGGAAATGGAGCAAGTATAAGAAAAGTATCGTCCTCATGAGGACTTAGTATCACAACTTTAGTTAAGCATTGATTTCACAATTTCTTTTAAGTTGAGCAAAACAAATTAAATTTAATTAAGATAAAGGAAAAGAAAATCAAAACTAAAATAAAAATAAGAAAATTACCACAATAATCAAATGAGCAACCCAGAGTCACTAATCCCTTATTAGCTTCATAAACCTTGTTTTCACTAATTTAATTAGCTTTAATATCAATTTTGTTAATCTTGAGTATAAATAGCTATAAGTGCACGTCGGTCCACTTACAACCCTATCTTGAGTATAACTTGTTATGTCTAACATAGTTACTCAAGAGGCAACAAAAATCGAACATACTCTTCAACAATTATATGGGGCCATTAGGTATATGTCTATCATAATTGCAAATTAAATCGTAATCTAATCCCATATTACTTAATCTCAGAGCCTAATTAAAATTCCCTTCGTCAAGGTAAATTCTAATGCTCAAAATCATATTCAATGACGTCCAATCACTAAACAGATAAAATTAATCAAGATTAAGTAACCAAAATTAATATCAAATTTAACTAAATAATGAAAACAAAATCCAATTCACCCACAAGTTCATAGGTACTCTAGGTTGCAAAACAAACTAGCCACACATGGCTTTAATAAAATCCATAACAAAGAGATACGAATTCAGGTTCAAATAATAAGGAGAGAGAGGAAAGAAAATTTCTTCGTCGCCTCCACATTCCTTTCGTCTTTTCGTGGAAATGATGAAGAGAATTGAAATGCTCAGCCTAAACTCCTCTTCTTCTTCGTTCCTTCTTGTTTTGCATCTCTCGATCCTACTCCTCCGTTCTCCTCTTTCTTGTCTCTGTCTTCCTATTTATAATTTAGATATTGAGTCATTGATTCTCCTTTTCTTATTTAAAAAGATATCTTATATCTTGTAATCAACTCCACCAGATCACACAATTGATTTTGTTTCTATTTTTCTTGTATGGGACCACCGAGTTTGGTTGATTACATATTCTCTTAATTGTTTTTTCTACTTCTTTCCAATTCAGCTAATATTTCCTGCAAAATATAATAGGAAATAAGTATATTTTATATCAAAATATCTTTTTATCCTATAATGATAGTAAAGTATATAACAGATAATTAAATAGGTATATAATATCAATGAATCCAACTAATTCTCATAAAATATACACCTATTTAATCATAAAATATATACTTATCACTAAGCTTATCTTATGAAGGTTGGTTGGAACCTTTCGACTAGGCGAGATGAGTTCTGGGTAAAGGTTTTATGTAATAAATATAACTGTGGATCAGATGTACTTCCCAGAATTACTATGAAGAGATTTGGATCGAATCTGTGGAATGGGATCAAGCGGACGTGGAATACAGTGAAGGACAGGATTGAGGAAATGTCTAATGGCCACCTGAGATGGAAATGGAATAAAAATGGTTTCTTCTCAGTCAAATCAGCATACAATGCCTTTATACAGGATACAGCTCAGCCAAACCCCCTTTGGTGATTAATTTGGAAGATTAAAGTTCCAGAAAGGTGCAAGATGTTCATATGGCTCGTTGCCCATAAAAGGATTCTAACTAATGCATCTTGATGTAAACGTGGGTTGAGCTCAGATGATCGCTTCCCAGTGTGCAATGGGAACCCGAGGATCTGCTTCACGTGCTTTGAGAATGTCTGGGTACTCTGGAAATGTGGCATCAAATTGTCCCGAGGAATTTATGGCGTTCTTTGTGTTCACCCCAGTTCGATAATTGGTTCCGTTAGAACTTACGTGCCAGAGATGGGAAACGGCAAACTGAGGAGTGGAGACAAATGTTTGTCATTATTTGTTGGTGGCTATGGCGACGTTGGAATATCACTGTGTTCGAAGGCAGGAGAGTTTCAAACACCTAATTACTATCCAACGTCTCTGCTATGGTGAGGAGTATGCAGGAGGCTCGGGATCATTTTTGTTCGGGGAATGGTAAACAGCACGTGGAGAATACCCAGGGGGAGAAATGGCAGAAACCCCCAGCTGGGTGGTTCAAAGTAAATACAGATGGAGCCTTCTCCCACTCGTCCCCTGGTGTTCCTAGCGGGGGTATTATTCGTGATGAGCTTGGAGAGTTTCGAACGGCGTTCTTCTTCAAAGGAGAAGAGGGTGATAGTCTGACTGTGGAGCTATGGGGATGCATCCATGGACTCAAGATCACCTGGGATTCTGGGTTTCGAAGTATTATCCTAAAGGTAGATTCTACAGATGCTGTAGCGTTATTAAGGAATCCGGTGAATGAAGCACATGAGGATAAGGGGTTGGTGGAAGAAATTAAAGGCATGTTGGATCGTGTTTGGAACGTGGAGATTAAGTTCGTTAGTAGATGGACGAATGCCGCCGCTGACCATCTAGCCAGAGTGGGTTTATCGTCCATGCCGGGCCTTCAAGGTATCTCGCATGCGTCTCTGGCGTTGAACAGGTTACTTGAAGCGGATAACGCTTAGATTATGTATGGCTGCACAAGTGTATAAAAAAAAAAAAAAGGAAATCCACAATCATTGCACACCCTTCCCATAACCGCTTTTTCGTTTTATACTAAGCATCCTCACTCAAATCATGCAACTTCTAGGACCTTCTTCTGATTGGTTCACTCCTACGCAATAGCAGGCCTTGGTTTGGGTCTCCTCCTGTCTTTATTTCAAAGCCCATTGCATTTGGTATTGTTACAAACCAAAGGTATTTTGAGGAATCAAAACCCACATAGTACCCACATAGTCCGTTAGAGTAGAAAGGCATGGTTGGAATTTTTTTAGGAAAATTTTAGTTATAATTTATTTGGGAAAAATATTTTTTATTTGGTTTTTTTAAAATCTTTTTATTTTCTTATGGAAAGAGAGTCTTTTCTTTTTATTTTCATGAACAAAATTCTGGATCAAAATTTTTAAATAACCTCAAGACTAATTCATGCTAAAAATGATGCATCCACAATTACATGAAGAGAAGAAGAGGCAAACATATTTCATACCGGACAAATTTAGCCAAAAAAGAACACGAGCATTTCATCCAAGAGAACAAGGAGCAATCGCTTAGTCAATATATCATTTGAATAAAAGTCGTGATGAAGACACGTACCTCTTATGCTCTCATTATTGCTGCAAAGAGATAAAATGAAGGGAGCTAGGTCATAAAATAAGGGATAAAATCAGTGTTCATACATCATGTGATACAATATCAACCAAGACTTTGATAGCGAAAGCAAAGAAAATAATTGCCATAGTATTGAGATTCCACTATATGCCACGCATCCAGTATGGCTGCATTCCTTAAGACATAGCAATCATCATAAGCTTTAAATATATCATGAGAACCTATTTCACTTTGAAATTGTTGCCTACAAGGTAGTCAAGATTGCATTTTTACTTAAGATCGAAAGAGGGTAGCAAGATCATAAATCGTGGGATCACACGGATCGTAAAAATCTTACTTTTTTAATTTTAGTAATAATAAAAAAATATTTATGTATATAAAATAACATTTAACTCACAACTTAATCCTAAAAGACAATTCAATCTTCAAATAAAAATATGTAGCATTCTAAATAACATTTAATGAGTCCTAAAAGAAAATTCAAAGCATTCAAAATTAAATAAAAATATAGTCATCATTAAGGCAGCCGAAAGTGAGCAAAAGTGAAACAACATAAAAATCATGCTCGCGATTAGGGCAACCAAAAGGCCCTTGAAGGACTGCGAGGGGAGCAACTATGCACTAATGAGGAATTTACAGTGAAGTCACAGGTAAATATGTTCTCCAGGTCTCAAAGCTACTATACACTATAGGATTTACAGTGAAATAATTTTATTCTATTTTACTTTTCTTTTTTGCCTTTTCTGGAATTATTGTTAGAATAAACATATTTCCATCAAAGGCGTTATTTCAAATAATGCAAACTTCACTTTCAGACTTTGCCAACCCTAGCATACCCTTTCCTTCATTCTTCTTCAACCTCCATTCCTTCGCTGAGTGCTGTCGTCGTGATCGTTACCCTTGAACCCAGCTGCGCGTTCTTTCTCTTGCTTGCCTTTTTTCGTTTGCGTCATTCTGTTTCACCTTGGCTTGCTGTTCTGCTCTGTTTCTTGCTTGATATATTTTTTTCGTTCTAATTCGAACATTCTTTTGGATCCTACTAGTCCGTCGCACTCCCCGATCTCAAACGATTTTATGAGTTTTCTCAGTGATCTTGGTCAATCTTGCTCAAGAATAATCCTGAATGCGAGTCAGATCGTTTTCAGCCAAAAAAATCATAAAATCGGCGATTTTACGAGTTAAAACGCGATTTTGACTACCATGGTTGCCTGTATAAGAAGACATAGACATGTGTCTACATATGCTTCACCATATGGCCCTTTAAGATATGAAAAGTAGAAGGAAGGTAACATTTGTTGGTGCCTCTATCTCAAGAGAGAGACGCTCCTCAGGATAAAGCATGAAAATTAAATCATGACAAATAATTACAAGAAAAATAACGTCTTTCTAGGATAGAATGTCCTCCCCATTTTTCTCCACATCATACAAAAAAAACATCGCATTACCCACAGAATTTTGCCACGGAATTCCGTGGGTAACACTACTACAAAACATGGATATGGAGTCCTATTTTTTGTACTTTTGGCATCCAATTCGGGGGAGGGGGACGTCTATCTGGGGGGCGCAATAGGGAAAACTTAAGGAGTCCTATTATAAGGCGTCTAAGTTCTGGAATTGGACTCCTTAGGTCATGATTTAAGGAGTCTAACTCCGTAATATAGACTCTTTAAGTCATGACATTTACACTCATTGATGTCACTTAAGGAGTTCAATTCCAGTATTTAGACTCCTTAAGTCTCACTTTAAGAGTCTAATTCCAGTAGTTAGACTCCGTAAGTCTCACTTTAGGAGTCTAATTCCAGTAGTTAGACTCCGTAAGTCTCACTTTAGGAGTCTAATTCCAGTATTTAGACTCCTTAAGCGTTCTTTTTTTAAAAAAATAATAATAATTGCTTCGTATATTCACTATCCCACAGTGATAATTGTATACAACACCTAGCAGAAATGCATACCACTAGAATGTTCTTGGGGTGCCACCAAGAACAACAGTAGTCCAACAACACAATCCTTTAAGGCAAAAGAAATTTACAAGAATTAATAGAACTTAAGATGAAATTGTTCATTGTCTATAAAGGCAAAATAGAGAATGCAGAAATGCATAAAGCATGAGAAAGAAGAAAAATAGTTTCAAACACACAAAAAAGTACCTACAAAATAAGTATCCCAATTGTGGTGTCCTTTTCCATCAAAAACTTTAAGACCTGGACATGTTAATAGTTACAAAAATAGACAATTTATTGGAATCCTGAAATGCATCTTCAAGACTGCAATATAGGAATATGAAGTATAAATTAATGCTTGATCTGAACTTGGAATAAACAAGATTTGCATATGTACCAGTTGTTGTGCAACAATACTCAATGGTTGAAGTTACTGGATCCAAAGTCTATGAAAAACAAAAAAATAGTCACTTAGTTATTCAGCTTATAGTGAAGATAAATTTTAAGGACTAGATTAAAAACACTTGAATCAATAATGGTAAACCATGAAGCTATAGAGTGTAGAAGGATTAATGCAAACCTAACATAGAAAACTAGTAACATGAAAAAAAAATTTTGAACTCCAAGCACAATTCAGGTATATTTAAATAAATACTTTATATCCCATATTATCAAGAAACAAATATACTTTATATCTAATATTAGTTCAAAACATCACCCACAGTTATAGTCACCCATTCAATTATGGTCCACGAAGTAACGGCAGCAAGAATGCTCTTTTCCTTCAACTTCAAAAATCAGCTATTTTGCAAGGAACTAGCTTAGAACTAGGTGAGGATTCAAAAATGCGTTTGATTCAACTTCTAGAAAAGTGTAGAACCAACAAGTAACATCAAATTCATGCATTCATATTTATCACAAAAGCAGCAAAACAATTTCTAGCAATTCAAGAGGCAAAAAATGCAGCAGAATTGAATTAGATTCAGATTATAAAATTTGATCCAAAACAACAAATGAGACCTCACTATGACAAAAATTATTTCTTCAAAGTTGCACATAAAATTCACAATGAAAAACGTCAATAACAACATGAAGAAACTAATTAGAGAGAAATGCAGGTAAAAGAAGGATGAGATTTTTTCCGCAAAGAATTTGATGCAGAACAATAGATGAAAAGGAGCAAGGGGAGGGCAAATACTCCATTAGAAAGCATTAATTTTTGCATTAGTTGTCCATCTTTTCCATGTTTGTCATCACATAAAGAAAAATGGAACACTGTCAATCTATACTCTGCAACAACATATACAGTGTAATTTAAAAACCATGAGAGGCATATCGCAGCTTTTAGTTTTTACCTTCACTTGCATGATTTACAATACATCTCTTGCAATATTTTCTGGTTTTTCCTGATCAAGCCAATATTGGAGTTTAGCAAATTTACCCTGCATTTGACAATTTACACCAGACAAAAAACCTATTCAGCATAATTCCTTCCACCATAGCAAGTAAATTGAAACAGCAAGGAATAAAAACACTCGGAATTACAAGTAAACCACAACAATTTAAAATATCACGCAAGTCACTATCTAATTAGTGTGGAAAAACTATCCAATCTCTTTGCATATAGTGGTTCCCTGGAAAAAAAAAAAAAAAACTCTAGGCCAAGTACCAAAGAGAAAGCATATGAACAATTTTATCTTGTAACATACTTAAACCAAAAGAAATGCCCTTGAAGAAGTAAATAAGCTCTACTCTAGAATAAAAAAAATGATGAATGAGCAGTACCTCAATGCACAAGGAGGAAATGTAATTCTAGATGTACATGAAAGGGAAGTTAGGAAAAAAAATTCTTACCAGTTGAAGATTGAAATGAAAATTATCAGAAATAAATCTCAATGAATTAGTGTAACCTTAAATTATGACCACTCATTTGGAATGGTGATGGAAATAATTTTGTTCATCATCATATCATTCTTACAATGTTTATTTTGTCCTCCATACCATAATTATAATTTCTCAACTGTTAAGAAGAGATGGCTGGACATTGTTGAGTAACAATAATAACAACACAATAAACATCACAAAAAAATGTGGGGATGGAAGAATCACTTTTCCATTTCTATACCAAATGAGCTGTTATAGCTTATACACTCACTGATCCTCATTTCTGATATTTCATTTCAGCAAATGTCAAGAAAGTTTCCTTTCTCTTCCTTTCTTCTTTCTTTTATATCTGGAATTGTACCAAACAATTTCCTTTAAAAAACATTCAATGGTTTCAAGTAACTCTACTTGAGTAAATTGGATCCTCAATTGGTAAATTTGTCAAGTGTCACTGAAGTAAAGAATGAATGAAAAAAAAATAAGAGAATGCATACGACCCAATTTCCCTATATTGATCCATTTCCCTTTTCACATCAGAAACTAAATAGATAATTTGAATTAACAAAGAAAGCCCATCAATTGGACATAGCTCATCAACTTAGCTGTATGTTAACTATTGAAACCTTTCTAAGATAACTGCTAACTCAATACCATAAAGAGGTTCACAAGGTGTCACTTTATCCCATAAAATCAGCAATGGTTAAAAAAAAAAAGTTATAGAAATCCTTATAGAATGAAACTCAAACTAGCTTCTAACTTACCACAACCATTTACCATTCATGAGTGCATCCTGTAGAAGCACAGCAGGAGGCTCCTTCTTAACTCATTTTTCAGTTGGTATAACTCGTGTTTTATTAAGGAAAGCCTAAGGAATAATCATATTAGCAAGCAAACTAGAAATTCTTGTAGTACAAAAAGAAGGAACCACAAAAAAAGTTTTAGATTCAAGAACCATTTGCAGAGTGTCAAGTGCTATCCTATAAAATATAACTGCTGCAAGTTCCACCAATTCACAGTGTGAGCTACTCAAAGCTTCAAATCTATCATCTTTATTTCCATCATCCCTGGATAGAAAGATCATACATATCACCATTAGTAGCTTGAAAATTAGTTAATAAGTAAGTAAAATGGGAAACAATAGAAAAACTCACCAAGGGATGGAAGAACTAGACATATAGCCCTGATCAAGATCCTTACAAACCACATATGATACTTTAAATTTCAAAATGTAGTCATAGTAAATACGATACTTTAAATTTTTTTCAGACAATGCTTTTATACTTGACATTAATTAAGGAACAATGCTTCAAATGGTACATATTATTGAGAATGAGGGGGAACACGAAAACAGTGATCATGATCGCTTTCATCTGTTTAGATTTCATGCATGGTGGTTTGATTTCAATGCAAGTTAAAATATAGTGAAGCATTTTAAAATAGACTATGGGAAATACCAAGGAAATTGGATAAGCAATATTATTCATCATGCCCCAATCCACTAAATAATGTTGAAACAGAGGTTTGCGTGAACACCCATGAACCGAGGAAATGTAAACATTAGAAAAAAAGAAGCCAATTCCAAAGCTTCTTGTCATGAATGGGAAGAAATAAAGACATTGCAGCTAAAGTTGGGATGTTGACCTGGTTTGGAAAGAAAAGGTGATTGACGAAGCCATGGTTAATACCTGGAAGTAAATTGCGCATAATTTATACCTGAGACTAAATCGCGCATAATTAATACCTGGAAGTAATGGCACAGAGTGCGCAGATTGAGCGAGAGCATGAACATTAAACATTAAAACCTAAAAGGTGAAGAGTGCACAGATCGAGCGAGAGCACGAACAGAGGGAGCACGGACAGCGGATCGAGCACGACAACGATGATGCTTCGAGAGACTGTGCATGCGATTTGGATGAAAGGGCGAGAGGTGGGGCGAGAGAGGCTGAAGAGTAAAGCGAGCACAATCTTAGTTGCAGAGACAAGGAAATTACTTTTTAAATAAAGAAGAGAAACAAAGATTTTCAGCACAAATGGGATGAGGAACAAGATACCTTAAGGTGCAATGGCAACGGCGGCGACCAAGGCAACGACGGTGGCGTCCAAGGCAACAATGTGCGCCAAACTTCACGAGCACGAGAAGGACGACGAAGGTCCAACGGTGTGAGAGAGGAGGCAAGGAGGACAGAGATCGGAGGAGCTACACTGGAGAGGGGGACGACAGAGCAACGGCGGAACGAGGGCAGAGACAAGGCTGACCAGTTGAGAAGAAATCTGAGAAAATGAGAATCGATGGATACACACGTGGGAGACAGTGCAGGAATGGGTTTTGGGTTGGGGAAAAATGACGACTCCAAACTCCGACCTAGGGAGTCTAATTCTCAGACTTAGACTCTAAATTGTTACCCTTTTTTCATCTGAGCCCACTTTTCGCTTGATTTTGGCGCTAGGGCTGCACTTTTGGCGTTTAAGAATTAAAATTAGACTCCAAAAGTCACCTCCTAATTACAAAAATGCCACCACGGTTTTTTTACTTCCTTTTTTAAGAATAGGACGCCCATTAGGGACGCAAAAGTCAATTTTTGTAGTAGTGTAATTTCCTTTGCCACGGAAATTTTCCATGGAATTCCGCGGCTAGTTCCATTTGCCACAGATTTCCCATGGAAAACGACTCGTCCCAGAAAAAACCGTGACAAAGCAAACTTGCCACGGAATTTCTTTTTGCAGGAAAATTGCCACGGAATTTTGCCACAGAAAATTCCGTGGGACTTTTCCCATGAAATTGCCACGGAAGCTCCGTGGTAAAATTTCCCACGGAAAAATATTCTGTGGCAAAGAAATTTGCCACGGAAAATTCAGTGGGAAATATTTGCCACAGAAATTTCCGTGGGAAATTACCCACAGAAATTTGCCACGGAAAATTCCATAGGAAATATTTGCCACGGAAACTTCTTGGGAAAGTACCCACGGAAATTTCCGTGGGTAAACTTGCCACAGAATTTTCCCTGGGAAAGTTTCCCACGGAATTTTCCCTGGCAACACTAGTGCAAAAAAAGCTTTTAAAACCACCTCATTTAGAGTGGACTATCGATAGCCCGGTCTTAAAAATAAAGCGCCAAATATACTTCTTCGCGCGAAACGTTACCTTACGACTTACATTGTCCCTCTGAACTCTGAAACCACTCTTCCTGTTGCATTACCTCTCTTCCTCGCCCAAGTACCATTAGCCTCTGTTACTCTCTCATTTGCTCAGGCGTTCCTCTCTTCCTGTCTTGAAAATGAACAGTGAAAACGATTCCATTCATGTTCCAGGAACGCCAGTTACTGGTGTGAGTCAGAATGAACACTCTTCATTTGACAATGTGCCACGTAACCGCCCTGCACGCTGTGGTAGAAGAGGCACACGAATGATGAATATAACCCTAAGTCGAACTTCTGGGTCAAGGCTCGAGATTCAGTTTGATGAAAAGTTGCGACCTTTCGGTCCTAATAAAAGCAAATATACTAGTTTTGTTGGTTATCTTGCACGCAACAAGGTTAGCATCTTGACAGATGAGTGGAAAAGTGTGGACTTTGGCAAAGTAAAGCAACCTATTTGGGACACTATCCGGCTTACATACACTATCCCTGACTCTGAGGAGTTGAAAGACAAGACATTGTCTTATTGTGCTGATCGGTGGAGGAAGTTTAAGATATTTCTCGCTAACAAGTATATTCTTGCCGAGGTTCAGCCTAACAAACATCCTTGGGACAGTTACACATTTATTGATGAACAAACTTTGCAACAATTTGTTCAGCTGCGGACCACTCCTGAAGCTCCGGTAAGTCTATATTTAGTTTTGTTTGCCATTTTGTTTGCTTATATAACCTGTGCGGATATGTGAATGTTATTGTGTTCATCTAATCCTGTTAGTTAAATTGTTTGGTGTGTGAATAGAAGTATACATTTCCTGCCTTTGTCTATGCAAGTCTGATATGTAAACCCTGAAAAGGTAAAATACTAAGGAGGTAACTGTGTAATGGTTTGTCTTGCAAAGGAGGAAATGAATAGTCTTAAAAGGGGGAAACTTTATATACCCAATTGTTACTATCTAATGAGGACTGCTGATCCCACTGGATGCCTTAAAAAGGATCAAGTTTGTATTATTCTGTTAGCATAATTCTCTTTTGTTTCTTAACCTATCTACCTAGCAGTACAAAACATAGCTCCAATTTCTTCTACAATTCTACATCTTCCTTAAATAAAATGTTGAAACTTGATGAAGTGAATTTGACTAGTGTTTGAGGTTCATATCAAGCAGAAGTTCTCTAATTTCTGTTAGTGAGATGGCTGGAATTCATAATTAATAGTTGTTTTCAATTCTGATTCACAGGAAAGAAGGGAACAAGCACAGGAGATAGGGAGAAAGAATGATTGCCCACATAGGGCTTCTCGCGGTGGATATGAAAAGGTTGAAAAAGACTTGATGGTGGCCAAGCAAAAGAGATTGGAAGATGAAGCAAAATCCAATCCTTCTGTGGTACATGATTCGCCATCTCCAATACGTCGTGAGGAGTTGTGGTTGCACATTTGGCAAAAGCCAAGCAGCGCCTACACGAGTGAACAAACTCGTGTAGTTGCTGAAAGAATTGTAAGTATCGTTATTTTTATTTTTTAGTTACTAAACATGTTTCATTACTAAGCTTCTCGTTATCTGTACCTTACAGGAAGATCTTAAAAAGAAAGAAGCAGAGGGTACTTTTGTGTCGGACGGGAGGAGTGATGTTCTGACCGTTGCGACCGGAAAACCGGACCATGGTGGGCGTGTAAGGGGGATTGGAGGACAGGTAGGCCTGAAGGAATACTTTGGTAAATCCGCCAAATGCCATAAACAAAGTATGGTTACCCGGGAGGAGATGGAACAGACGCTAGCCAAATTAAGTCGGCAAGCAGTGGCTAAAGAAGCTTCATTGACTGCAATGTTTCATTCCTAGATGAGCCAGATGAAGGAGGAAATGAATCAGATGAGGCTGCTTTTGAGCTCTCGTCCATAGACCAGTGTTCCCTTCACACATTCACCTGCACCTATGCAGCAGAGCACTAGAGGGAGCTGCATTGTTGGACAGTCAGAGCAACCTTGTGACCTTTATGTGGAGGATCCTGATCATCATGACAGACTATTATTGGTTGTAAAAGAGACTGTCCACAACTTATTGGGATCAACTGTACACCACCAATAAATGGCTGATGAAGTCAGAGTGTCAGTTGAAAAGGTGATCACTGATGCACCTCTCCCTCTCCTAACTGATCAGCTGAAGCTTATGAGTGATGTCAAGGTAACCTTCATCTCTTGGCCAGTGAAGCTTGTACATGTCTATACTTCTCCTGAAGCTTTAACCCCTCGTCCTCAAGTTCCATCCCCTCTTCCTCAAGTTCCATCCCCTCCTCAAGCTCAATCCCCTACTGCTAAGTTGACTGCCAGGGAAAAAATATCCGATATGATGAAGAGTGGATATTTTAAAGATAAATCATGGCCTGTCGATGAAGTAGTAGGCGTCCTTCATCCTCTACCGGTTCAAGTTGACACCGTTGATGTTCAGTCCCTCCTGCTTCCTAAAAGTGAGCTTACTAATCCAATCCTTCAATTGTGGATGAAGTAAGTATCTTCTTCTATGAGTACATAATTTAAATATTAATGCATCGTTTAGACACACATACATATATACTAATTCCCTGATCGATGTCATTATTGTAGGTTCATGCATCAAGAATTGGTTGAAAAGGGCAGGAGCAGCAACGATTTTGGATTCTTATGCCCTGTCTATTCCAGTGCAACATCCATGAAGGAGAGACAGGAGTACATATCAACGAGGTTGTGTGAAGTGAGAAGAAAGGTGTACTTGTTTCCATTCTACCACAGGTACATATCACAAATCTTATCTGCAATTCACTTAACTCTGCTACATATATCACTGAGTACTTTACTGCTGTGAATTTTCAGCCGCCACTGGCAGTTGGCCCTCATGTGCATGGAGGAGCATAAAGTTATCTTTTTATGCTCCACTCACAGCAATCTAGTGCCTGCGTTGACGCAGACCATCAACGAGTAAGCATGTCATTTTGATTCGCTTGTCTGAAATCTCTACTGTGAATTTTCAGTGAACATTATTGATAAATTTGTGATTTTGATGATAGTGCCATGAGGACCTTCCAAATCGAGGTAAACAAAAAGCGTGTGTCTCAGGCCAAAGATCCTAAATGGCACAAACCAGAGGTTGGTACAATATTTGTACACTGGCACACTGCCTTATGAACTTGGTCAGTAAGATATATATGCTCTTATATATATTTCTTGTTCTTTTTAAACCTGTTGGCAACCACCGGGGTCCAACTTATGTGGCCAGTACGTCATGAAACACATGTATGATATTCTCACTAAGTACTAAATTATTTGCAAAGGTAAATGTATTTTATGTTACATATTATGCACGCAAGTTAATTTAGTTTCTGGCTTAATGTTACATATGAAATATGCACGCAAGTTAATTCAGTTTCTGTCTTTGATGTTACAGATGTTTAACTGTCCTGATCCCTTTTCTGATGATGAACTGGAGCACATCCCTGATCCCTTTTGTGAATATCTGTATGACCTGATCTTAAAGTCAGGACAATAATTAATGTCCTAAATTCATTTGTAAATATCCTGTAGCAACAATAATCTTCTGTAAATTTGTTTATTTTTTCGAACAATATTCATTTGTAAATACATAGGCAATGTAAAATTCAATAAATAAATATGTTTAATTTTTTGAACAATTTTCTTGTGTCCATTTTGAATTTTTGAATGTATTGGATGGTGGATATAGCTATTTAGTGCTTGAAATTTGAGGTTCAAGATGTTGTAAATGAGCAATAATGTATCCGCGACTTTTACGACCTATTATTTAAAAGTCTGGTCTTAAAAGTCCCCTAAAAGTCTTCGGTCTAAAAAGTATGAGACTTTTAGGACCTATATTGTTTTATTGTCTGCTCCTAAAAGCTTACCAGTCTTCGGTCTAAAAAGTATGAGACTTTTAAGACCGTATATTTTTTTATTGTCCACTCCTAAAAGCTTAAAAGTCTGCATTCGGTCCTAAAATTTTCCGGTCTAAAAAGTATGAGACTTTTAGGACCGTTTATTGTCCGCTCCTAAAAGTCCAGTTATTTTAAAATGTATGGCCTAACCTTTAGGACCATGTAATTGTTAATGTCCGGTCTTAATATTCTTCCTTTAAATAGAAATGTTGACTCGCTTTTCAGACAAATTAAATCATTACGGCTCAAGACAACCGAGGTTCTGGCGTTCTACTCAAGCTAGGTCCTTCATTGTCGTCAATGTTACCTCTCCTGTTTCAAAACAGGGCGAGGTAAAACCGACAAAAACGACGGTCCTACCTTGAGAAGAATTGTCACTGTGTTTGTTTTTATTCGAATAAGGTAAAAGATGTTTTTTGTTTTGTATGGTCTTAACTGTACCCTACGCATTTTTTATTGTTGATGACACACAAAGACGATGTTTTGTTTGTTTCCTTTTTGTCGGAAAAAGAAAGAAGATAACGAAAAGGACATGCAAGGTGATCGAAATATGAAAGCAAAATATTTATTATATATACAGGGCAGCAGTACAGATCAGCAAAAATAAAAATAAAAACATTTACTCCTCCCCATCGTTGTTGGAGGGGAGGGAGTCGTCGGAGAGGTCGGAGACGTCGTCATCTAACGGATTGTACTCAACGTCCTAGGCGTCGAGTATCGCATTGATCTTGTTGTTGACGTCGTTTACAACCAGAAAAAGTTGGCCCATTCGTCGATCTATATGATCGAGTGGACCAAGAGTTGGTGCATCATCTGTTTGGTGGTCGGGTTCGGAGGCAGTGGAGGAGGGTACGAATTGTTAAGTCCAGCGGGAGGAGGAAAAGGAGAACCTGGTGGTGGTGGAGGACCTTGGGGTGGTGGAGCAACCATTGTAGAAGTGATGATGAAGAACGTAAAGAAAGTAAAGTAACAACAGATTTAAATAGAGAACCCATCCTGAACAATGTGAAACGCCAGAAACTTTATTGAGCAGACGCATAGTTCATCAGAACACGAGGAGACACCTAGTTGGGAAGTTTATCTGGAAGCCGAAGAGATCGCCTCTGATAGAGTGTAAGGATACAACTCTGAGAAATAATGAACTTTTAATACCGGATATTGTTTAAATCTTACTTTAAATTAGGACCGGATAAATGATAAAAGATCAGTCTTAAAAGTAATTTAATTGATTAAAAAAATAAATAATATACTTTTAGGACCTGATACATTATAAAAGTTTGGTCTTAAAAATAATTCATTAAAAAAATAACTAATATACTTTTAGGACCGGACATTTTCAAAAGGTCGGTCTTAAAACCAAATGTTTAAATAATATTTTTTAGATCACATATTTATAAAACCCGCTCGTAAAGTAGACCACATTCATCTGCTCTTTGCCTTTATTAACTCCTCACTACCTCGTAACTCCAAACTACGTACGTGCCGCTTATCTGAGAACTGCTCTCTGCCTTTATTAATAAACTCATCATACCTCCTTGCGCCAACTGCTCAAGCCATGGTTAGATACAAGAGAACCGCTCGTAGGGGTGCTCTTACTCATGATGCTCGTGCCTTTCGTAGATCGTTATACAGTGCACCTCCTCCAGCGAGAGTGCATTATATTGAGACAGAAGAGTCTCGGGTTATTGGACCCATTGTTATTTCGGATGATGAAGAGATTGCCGCACCCCCTGACCTTCAGACCATGATGCGCTGATGTGAATAAGACAGAAACTTGCTGATATCCGGCGGGAAGTTAATGCTGCTCACGCCGATATCACCAAGGCTTTGAAGGATAATAAGCTTTAGGATGTATATATAGTCAGATTCTTGTTTTTGATAATTTCCTGCTTGTTTTTCTTTTATATTTTTTCTTGTGTACGTGCATATTCAAGTAATATATGTAGCATTAAGAACTAAGCTTGTGTCTTTTTAATTTTTTGTTTATATTCTCTAGTAATTAAAGAAATTAAACTCCAGCTTTCCTTTAATTTTTATTCATTCAGTTGCTGCGCTCGCCAAAGCCAATGTTTTTTTCTCAAAAAAAAAAGAAATTGAGAATTTAAGACCGGAGTTTTAGGAGACTCCGGTCTTAAAAAGTTATATATTTAGGACCGGCTACTTTATAATTAACCAGTCTTAATAAAATCAATAAATGAATAATAAAAAGTTAGGTTCGGAGTATTCTAAAACTCTGATCTTAAAATTTAATTATATATTTAGGACCGGATACACGATAAGAATTCGGTCTTAAAAGTAATTGAATTAATTGTAGACTTTTAGGACTTAAAAATTAAATTAATAAAAAATAGGGTCAAGGTGCAGATTTGCCAACCAACTATTACCCGAGGAGCGTTTGGGCCAAATAACTATTGAGGGGACCAAAATTGCCAATCAACAATTAAAAAGTGAAAAAAAAAAACACAATTTGGAGCAGATTCGCCAACGAACTATTACCCCGTCATTGTCTTGGTGTCTCCGTCTTCCATTGACTATCATAGTGTCAGTGACGTCGGCATTTCCAAAGCTTCTATTGTTGCTAGGTGTTCCACTCACCCTCTTGAACTCATCTAGTAGTCCACAGCATTCGACTGGCACACACCTGGCACCCTGGTTCCATCCCTCCGATGCCACAAGCAGCAACCGCTCTACCGCAATGCCTACTCCTACGGGTCCCATCTTTGTTGGAGTTTTCCTTTTCCAACAAGAAGGCTTAACCGCTCTTTTCTCCAGTATTTCCGCCATCGTCCTACGCCAGTGCCTCTCATTTTAACTTAATTGTGATAGTTGTTTTTTTTAATAGTTATTTGTTGTTTTTTTTTCACTTTTTAATTGTTGATTGGCAATTTTGGTCCCTTCAATAGTTATTTGGCCCAGACTCTCCTCAGGTAATAGTTGGTTGGCAAATCTGCACCTTCACCCTAAAAAATATTTAGATCCGGATAGGTTATAATTAATTGGTCTTAATAAAGTCTAAATATTAATGTATAGATCTTTGTCGCTTGGAAAATTAAATTTCCCTCTCTGAACTTCTCTTGTTGCACCGAAAGATTTCATTACTCAAGTTCTGTCTCAAGTGTTTGTGTGTTGCTCCGTCGGTGCTTCGTGTTGCTCTCTCAACAATCACTTTCTGGTTCCTTAGCTAAACGTATATAGACCAAGCTGTAAGAGGTGTTTCGATTATATAACTTCATGATTTTCCTACTTATCGTTCTGGGTTTTTCATGGGTTGAACGAAATCGATGAAACGAAAGTAGACCATGCTGATTATTTACAACTTATCTCCTATGTTATGCATGAAACAAAAGTACACCATGCTGTCTATGTTGATTTCCAGACCAAAACAACCCGGAAATGACATTGATGTTTACCTTGAGCCCTTGATCGAAGACTTGAAGGAGTTGTGGGAAGAAGGTGTCGACGTTTATGACTCTTTCAAGAAGGAGGTGTTTAAAATGTGAGCCATGATATTTTGTACTATCAACGACTTCCCAGCATATGGGAACTTGTCAGGGTATAGTGTAAAAGGCCATCAAGCATGTCTGGTTTGTGAAGAAGGTACACGCTACCATCAACTTCAACATGGAAGAAAGACGGTTTATCTTGGACATAGGAGATTTCTTAGACGGGGCCACCCAAATCGTCGATTAAAGAAAGCCTTTTTTGGTGGCCAAGAGTATGAAGATGCTTCGATGCCATTGACTGGGGAGAAAGTTTATGAGAAGGTGAAAAATATCAGTGTCATCTTCGGTAAGACAGCCAAGAGTAGAAAAGAAACAAATATATGGAAAAAGAGATCTGTATTCTTCGATCTTCCCTATTGGCGCAATCTTGATGTGAGACACTGTATTGATGTCATGCATGTGGAGAAAAACGTATGTGATAGTATTGTTGGCACGCTTCTCGACATACAAGGTAGTTCCAAGGATGGTGTGAAGGCAAGATTTGATTTGCAAGCAATGGGAATACGCGAAGAGTTACATCAAGGCCATATGGGAAGAGAACTTATTGTCCCACGGCTTCTCATACTTTGTCTAAGGATGAGAAACGAAGTTTTTGTGAGTGTTTACATGGCACAAAAGTTCCCTCGGGGTATTCTTCAAATTTTAAGAGGCTTGTATCGATGAAGGACTTGAAATTAGTAGGCCAAAAATCTCATGATTGTCATGTCTTGATGCAATAGCTACTCCCAATAACTATTCGAGGCATCGCTGTATATGATCTTCGGGTCGTTTTGACTAGACTTTGTGTCTTCTTCAATGCGGTTTGTGGTAAAGTTTTCGACATTGAAAAGTTGGATGAATTGGAGAATGAAGGATATCTTATCTTGTGCCACCTTGAGAAGCTTTTTGTTCCTTCATTTTTTGACATCATGGTTCATCTAATTGTTCATCTAGTGAGGGAGATAAAGTTGTGCGGCTCTATCCATTTTACGGTGGATGTACCCAATTGAAAGATCTATGAAATTTCTAAAAGGGTACGTGAAGAACGCATACCGGCCAGAAGCATCAATTGTTCAAAAATATGTTTCTGAAGAAGCCATGGAATTTTGTCAAAATTATTTGGCCAAAGTAAGACATATTGGGCTTCCAAAACGTCAGCATGCTAAAGGGGGTAGGTGAGGGGCTTCAGTAAAGAGTGTGGATCCTGATGAATTGTCACAAGTCCACTTATACATCTTGAATAATGTTGATGAAGTTCAAGCCAGCATAGCTGCACATAAAGAAGCTGTAAGGAAAGAAAATCATCGAATGACATAACAAAGGTTGATTAGGGAGCATAACAGAACTTTTGCACACTGGTTCAAACAAAAAGTCCAGGGAGAGGAATGTGTTTCTGATACAATCAAATGGTTAGCACGTGGTCCTGAGGTTGATGTCATAAGTTGGAATTCGTATGTGATCAATGGTTATACATTTTACACAAAATCCCTAGATGATAGGAGTACATTCCAGAACAGTGGTGTTATGTTAGAGGTTGAATTTATGCACTTCTCCAGTTCGAAAGACAAGAGGCCTTTATTGGCTGTCATGCCATATTATGGGGTTATTGAAGAGATTTGGGAGGTGGACTATATGAAAATTAGATTTACCATTTTCAAATGCAAATGGGTTAATGTCAATAATGGTGTTCAGATCGATCAGCTAGGATTTACATTAGTCGATGTCAATGGTAGAAGTTTTGGAGACGAACCTTTTATAATGGCAGACCAGGCAAAACAAGTGTTCTATATCACCGATCAAGAAAATAAAATGTGGTCTGTAGCTCTCCAAGGAAAAAGGGTCATTGATATTGATGAGGAAAGTCATTCAAATTATGGTCTTCTTGAGAGTACTCCTTTTTCAATGGGTCTACTTGACATGAACGAAGAAGATGAAGCGAATAATGAACCCGGCATAAGAAATTATCATCAAGAAGGGATATGGGAGGATATCACTTTATAAAAGAGTCAATTCATAAGGTAATATTCATATGCAGAATTCTTTGAAAACTTTAAGGTTTTACCTATATTATATTCCTTCTATGTTCATAAACAATGTTACTGACTATGAAGTTTAATTTGTTCTTGTTTTATTTTTATGGCAGGATCCGATCCAAAAGAGCATGTTATAAAAGAGGATGTTACGTTGTTGGTGAGAATCAGATGAAGGCATGGTGAATATCTGTTTGGGCATGTTTGTTGTATTTGTAACTTATAGTATTTATAAGTAAGTTATCTTATTATATTAATTAATTTAGGTGTTGTAGTCATAGTATAATAATTACTTAAGAGGCCGCATAACTCATGGTGAATAATAATTTTTATTATTTTTCCCAGTTCAATTTATTCATAGCTTGTAGCTTAAAGTATCGACTTTTATGTGCTGGATTGGGTGGTGGATTTGTGTGTAATATAATCAGGAAGAACAGAACAGGGAAAAATTCAGGAAAATTTAGACCGCAAATAAATATGCGGTCTTAAAAGTTCAGCTTTTAAGACCGGCGGTATTTATATATCCGGTCTTAAATGTCATTTAATATTAAGCCCGATCTTAAAAGTTGGTCTTTTAAGACTGGTAAATTTATACATTACCGGTCTAAAGTAAAATTTTTAAGACCGGATTTATTTATCATCCAGTCTTGAAAGTCAGTCTTTTAAGACCGCGTATAATTAGTCGGTCTTAGAAGCCGCTAAGTTTAAGACCGTATTTATTTTTGTTCGGTCTTAAAATTCAGATCTTTTAAGAGCGGCCTCTATTAGTCAGTCTTAAAAGTTGCATTTTAAGACCGAACAAAATGTATTTCAAGTTTATTTAGTACGACTTTTAAGACCGAATGTTTTAAATGTCCGGTTTAAAATAGTTTCTTTAAGACCGGTCGTAGTTCGATCTTAAATGTAGACTTTTAATACCGGTTGGAACAAAACCGGTCGCGGGTTCGGTCTTACGATGCCTCTTTTGTCCGATCTTAAAAGCCTTTTTTGCACTAATGAAGGCACAATTGTGACACTCAAATTAACCCAAATCTACTACACAAACTAGAAACCACATAGCAAACATAGTCTCATTGAATTAATAGGAAATACATAAATGAAAATTATCCAATCACAATAATCCAAATCCAAACAAAATAAAAGCAATCTTAGCTCAACAATATGAAATTGAAATAACTCAACAAAATTCTACTGACACTGCCATAGAATTACAATGATAATAGGAAATACTGGCCAAAAAAAAAATCAATATATATAAGTTCTCCAGATTTACATATAATAACCAATTTCTCTCTCTCCCCTCCCTTCCTTTTTTCCCTTTATTTATTTAAATTGTTTTCTTTTAACAATGATTCTTTTGGGATCTGATAATTGAATATTTCATACACTACTTTTTGTTTCTTGATTAATAATTTAGGACTCTTTAGCTAATAAATAATGGCTTTTATATCTATTTGGGCTTTGGGCCTTTGATTTTATTTTAGCCATTTTTAATAGTAAAATTCCAGTTTTATATTGCTTCGCTATTTTTACCATAACTCTTGAACCAGACATTGGATTTGCCTCATTTTTGTCTCATATTTCAGATGATTCAGAGAGCTACAATTGTTATGAAGACATATAGAGCAAATTCGGACAAGAGAGCGGTCGATTTTGGAGCCGAAGTCGATGTTTATTTCTAGATTTTATTTGGGCTCGAATTTTGTAATTAAAGCCCACTTTTAATGTAAGCCCATTTCCATTTTAGGTTTAGGTTAAGTAAGGCAGCAGCCACAAACAAATATTCACTCACGTTTTTAGACATTTTGTGGATCAAAACAGAAGCTTTCAAATTCTTTGAAATGTTCTTCGCGTTCTTCGTCTGTTCTTCGTTTTTTCCAATTATGTTCGGTTAAACGTTTGTGATTAACCCAACATTGATGATTCCATGATTCATCCAGAGAGCTTGTCTTAATCGGTAACGTTACTCGTTTCTGTTTTCATCTTATCGGATTCGATTTCTGAAAATAGTTCGAATATTAGTTTTAATATTCAGTTTGGTTCATCTCAAGGATTGAGTTCGAACTAGGTTTGAAGCCTTGCTGTGCGATCGCACGGTGAGACGCCACTGTTCGAACAGATGCTAGGCGATCATTTAATCGAGGAAATTTGTGGATGAACACAGAGATTTCGGTTCATCTAGAGCCAAACGCGAGTTCGTTCAATGATGGGAGTTTCTGGAATCTAAATGTTGGGTTGATCGTTTTTAATCTGTTTCTATTTAATCCATTCGGTTTCTGCATTTTGTTTTGTTTCTGTTTAATTTCGTTTTTATTTCTGTTTGAATCAACAAACCCCCCCCCCCATTTTACCGTTCTGTTTCGCTGTTGCTTTTGATCAAACCTGTTGCGGATTCATCGAGGAAACGATCCAAGTTCCCTATTTCTGCAAAAATCGTTTTTGAACTTGGTTATTTTGGGAGATACAGCAAATCTCTGTTAGGATCCAAGAGAGCCCAAAGAAAAGTAACCCCTACACAATTTCGTTCTTTTTAAAAAAAAAAAAAACACACACACACACACACAGAAACTTTTCATTTATAAAATTTTGTAATATATGTCATTTAATCTTTTAATTTTATTAAAATTTTTAATTTTTTAATATGATGAACGTAATATATGTTTCATTTCCTCTTGTCATAAATTAATTAAAAAGTAAATTCTTCCATGTGATATTAGATTATTTTATTTATACTGATTACAACCCTTTCATTGTACTGATAAGGTAAATGGAAAAATGCAACCGTCTTTTTTACTAGGTCGGTTTTGAACTTTAGGGAGATAGATTAGCATTGTAAAAGCCCTTATGTGTACTCGTATTCGTTGTCGGCTGAGAAATGCCCTTAATATATGCGCATCAAAAAGAAATCTTCCACTAACTTAACATTCATCAATTATTACCGTGCTTTTGCTTTTTTCTTTTTTTCCCTTTTGCCCCCAAAAGCAGGTGCTCTTGATGACGCCACCATAGGCATTTTCCACTCTCTTACTTTAACTTAATGGAGACAAATATATAACTTCTTATTATAGTGGTCAGCCTAAACTAATTAATTTAATAATCAAAATCAAGTCATTAGTTGGATATATAGCCATTGCTTTCATCAAAAAGGGGAAAAGTGAGTCATTATAATTGGACCACGTGACACGCCTAAAAAGGATTACTTTTGTTCTTATTGGCTTTCACTGAATCTAAATCTGTTGACATGACCAGGCATCATAGGAAAAACTGTTTTAAAATGTACCTTAATAATTTAACAAGAGCGCAAATCAACTTAGTAAGGGGCTGTACTAATTTAGTATAGATAGTCTTTAATTTGGGTATACTTTTTTTTTAATCAAAGGATATATATATATATATATATATATATATATATATATATATATATATATATATATATATAAATTAATATTAAAAAACAGTACATTACATAAGAACAACATAAAGACAGAACACAAATACAAAAAACCAAATCAAAAACAAAAAGTACCAGTCACCACCCATTAAAAAGATAAGAGCAAAAGAAAAATCATGGACAACAGCAGTCTCCTAGACACCCAAAGTTAGAAGTGACAACAAAGAAGGTAAGGGTTGAAAAATCCACCCGATCGGGCACACCTCCTTATAAGCATAAGCTATAACTAAGGCAACTATATAGGTACCCCATCTAGGGGTAAAGATCCAAGAAAACCCAATCTCAGGAAAAAGGAGACTCATAATGTCCTGAAGAACACTTCTGCTTTTTTGAACACGTAGATCTGGTGATCTTGACCACACACAATAAACAAATTCTCTTTTGATTTGCCCCCAAGAACGTAGATCCGAGCTACCAGATGATAATCGGATCTAAAAATGCTCAAACAGCATTCCAACCAAGAGAATTTGAATGCAGATTTTACAAATCTGTTTATTTCCTGAATGAAGAACACCACCAAAAAACCCAGTACCACAAAAAAAGAAACAAAAACTAGAAAAATCTCACCTCTGCAGATCAGATCTGAAGAAGGAGGGGAAAGGACTTGCCACAAAGACGAGAGAAGGCCATATTTGACAAAACTCTGAGGGAGAGGACCATAGATCAAAGATCTGGACTCCAAAACACCAGGATCGCAGATCAAAGATATGGACTCGCAACAACTACTCTAACTCGTCTGTGGCACAAAAGTGGTGGTCGCTGGCGACTTGTGTGTAAGGTACAAGCCGCCGGCGAGGGAGCATGAGAGTGGGGAGGGGGAGGTTGGAGAAAACATGTAGAGGAGAGAGCAGCTTGAATAACTTATTTAATTTCATTAGTCTTTGGGTGTACTTCAAAATAACGTAACATTATTCTGGTGTTTCACATTGTTCAGGGTAGGTTCTCTATTTAAACCCGTCGTTACTTTATTTTCTTCACATTCTTCTCCATCACTTCTACAACCTCCATCGTAATGGCTGCTCCACCACCACCAAGTCCTCCTTTTCCTCGTCCTCCTCTTCACAATCCGTACCCTCCTCCGTTGCCTTCGAACCTGTCATTCTACTAGATGATGCAGTACCTCCTAGCCCGCGTCGATCATATAGACCGATGCTTGGGCCAACTGTATCAAGTCTATCACGCCGTCAACAACAAGCTGACCGTGGTACTCACTCCCATGACGTTGAGTACCGTTTTTCTGATGACGACGTGTCCGACCTTTTCGACAACTCCCTCCCCTCCGACAACGATGGGGAGGATTAGATGTTTTTTTTGTTTTGTTTTTATGTACTATTGCTGCCCCAGATGGGGCGGCATAAAAAATATAATAAAGAAAATTTTTATTTCAATTTCTACATGTGTTTCTATTTCTCATTACAAGTTAACTTCAAAGACCTTAGCATCTCTTCACTGGATGATAAAGTCAAGGAGGATCACACTCAAAGGAAATTTTTGATGGAAATTTTAATTGCTTTTTTGAGGAGAAAGGGGGATATAATTTTCTAAAGAAGCAAAACGAAAATTCACAAGTAATATTGATGCTTCTCTTGAAGGCAAAGAAACAATATCGATCACCTTGTCCTTTTCATTCTGTTCTTTTTCTTTCCGACAAAAAAGGAAACAAACAAAATATTGTCTTCGTGTGATCAACATTAAAAATTCGCAGAATACAGTTAAGACCATTAAACCCCCCCCCCCCCCCCGGTCTACCTTATTCGAATAAAAACAATCACAGTGACAATTCTTCTCAAGGTTGGACAGTCGTTGTCGTCGGTTTTACCTCGCCCTGATTTGAATATTTTCAGTGTCCTTTTCATTATTTTCATTCTTCTTCCAACAAAAGAAAAAAGACAAAGAAAAGGCAAACCAATAATGCTGCTCAACATCAGGAGAGGTAAAATCGACGATAAAGAAGGTCCTAACTTGAGGAGAACGCCAGAACCTCGATGACAAGCAAGGTATTTAAAGGAAGACTATTAAAACCGGAAATTTAACAATTACACAGTCCCAAAGGTTAAGTCATATTTTTTAAAAAATGCTGGACTTTTAGGAGCGGACAATTCATAAATATACGGTCCTAAAAGTCTCGGGACTTTTAAGACTGCACTTTTAACTAATATACGGTCCTAAAAGTCTAGCCAAATAAAACTTTTAAGACCGGACAAATTAGTACCTAATCTTAAACATTAACCTTTAAGACTGGTCAATATATAAATCAGGTCTTAAAATTAATTAATTTTTTATTTAATCTTTTCTATATTTTGTACCGACCGAATTTTATGTCCGATCTTAAAATAATAACTTTTAAGACAAGCTATTAAATATGTTCAGTCTTAAAACGTTAATACCATTATTTTTAAATTTTTCCTTATTATTTTTGGACCGTAGAAAATATTAGTCCGGCTATATGAGACTTCTCGATTAAGCAGGGGTCTCGAGTTCGAGTCCTTGTGGATGCAGAAAATTCCCCTGGGAGAGTTCCCCGCATATGTGCCCGACAGAACCTCGATCCCGACTAGACAGGGCAAAGCTCTGGTGAATCGGGTGCAATAGCAAAAAAAAAAAAAAGTAAAATAGTATTGATTAGTGAAAATTTTAGGATTAGAATATTGGTAAAATTTTGAGTTTTGGTAATAGAAGGCTGTATATATGTTAAGCATAATTAATAAATAATTTTAATCGGTTTAGATTTCTTATTTGGTTACTAGAGGAATTTAGAGATATTTTCTATCTAAATGAATTTAGTTTTGTGTTATAGGATATTTTTACCGATTAAATGAGAATCTAAGCATTTATTTGGATTACTAGAAATATTATTTAAAGTTTAATCGGTTAGTTTTGCTAAATTTTGATTTACATGAAATTATAAATTGGGATTTGAGATTTTAAATTAGTATTGATATGATTATGAGTATTTGGAGGTTTGGAGATTGTTTAATAAATTAGATTTTTATTATAAAGGCTAGTATTAGGTTAAAAATTGAGGAATAGATAAATTGTCATTTTTTAGGAAAACTAAAGAGAAATAATAACTTAATTAATTATTTAATTATGAAATTAGTGATTATTGTTAATTCTATTAACATATAATTATATATTTATTTTTTAAAGGGGACTAATTTCTCTCACGGTTAGTATTGTGTCAAGAACTTGAGGTAACCACTTTCCAATTTTTCTTGTATACTTGTTGAGGTGAATATAAGCGTATGTTTATATATTTAATGATATGGATATATTATTAAAAAAAAAAAGGACTTATACCTCCCTAAATCTCTCGCTCCGTAAACCCTAGCAGACACGGCGCCAACACTCCCTCCCCAAATCCTGGCTTCTGTCTTGCTGGCGGCGTCTCTGCTGCCGGCGAGCCTCCTCTTATACCTCATCCGCAACAGATGTACAGATTGAACCTCGAGAAGTCAGGACAGGCGAGGTTTTAGGCCGGAACAAAGATATAAAGCGGCGACCATCCTTCTTCCTCGGCGTTGGCTCTCCTCTGTTGTCCGGTCTCATCGCCTCTGCAACTCCAACGTTCCTCTGTTTTTTGGGTGCAGCGGTGGTCCTCTCCCATCTCTGACGGTGGTAGCTTTTGTCTGGACGTCTCCCTCGACGATGGCCTTCCATGCGACGGTGCTTTCCGGTTTGGCGGTGGGCGGCGGCGGAGGAGATGTCTTTCCTGGTCCCTTTTTCCTTTTTTTTCGATTATGTTTCCTTTTTCCTTTTTTTTCGATTATGTCCCCTTTTTCTGTTTTTTGATTATGTTCCTGTTCCTGTCTTTATTGTTGTATGCTTGTGTGTTTCCTCTGATGTGGTTATGGCTTTGAGGATTTATGGTGGTGTTTTTGTGGCGATTTGGATTTGTAATTTTGGGGGAAGGGTTTTTCCGGTGGTCGATACTATTTTGTGCCTTACATATGTAAGGATCATTGGTAGGACTGTTCGATGGTGGCAGATCCAAATTGCTAGTGTTTGCCAAAATTTGTTTGGGAGGTGGTTGACATCATCAGATTTCCTTCAATGGAGGAGCAAATGTATTTTTCAAGATTTCAGTGGTCTTTCCTTTTCTGAGGTTGGGTTTTCTCTGTCCTATTCCCTATGTCAGGACATTTATGTAGCTGATCTTTGTACAGCTTATTCTTATAAGGAGGTGTGCCCGATCGGGTGGGTTTTGCAACCAACACTTCCTTTCATGTCACTTCTAACCTTGGATGCTCAGGAAGCTGTTGGAGTTCTTGATGTTGCTTTTATTCTCTTATATTGTGTGGTAATTAGCTTTCCTTACATTTGTTTTGGTTTTGTTGTATGTTTCAGTCTTCTTATTTTAGTTTGGATTCTCAGTGTAATCGTCATGTTCTGTTGTAACTTTTATCTTTAGTATTAATATAAATTTCCTTTTGACAAAAAAAAAAAAGGATATATTATAGTTTGTTACCTCTGAAAATGTATATATATGAGATATTTGTTTGAAGATAAATTTTAGTTAAGAGGGCATAGGTTGTTTATAATGTTATGATTAAAATTGTTTATTTTGTAATTATGAAAGTTTATACACGATGTTGATTATCGAACATAACTATAAATGATTGATGTTGGAAATTGTGATATTTCACTGCATATTGAGGTGTTTTGGATGGAGATGAGATGTGATGGTAGAAGATTTATTTTATACCACGTGGTATTGCCACCACTGAGCGCACAGTGGTTGGCCAGATATTGCCTTTGATATCATCCTAATCCTTTGGCCGGGATTAGGGTCAGCCCTTGAGACAGTGACACCTTTCTATATTCGAGAGAAAGGGAACCCATGGTCCGAAATGAGTTCTGTAGCCTTTGGCCGGGCTACACCTCATTATTGGAGAGCTTGGTGCAGTCTTGTCACAGAGATTACGCCTATTATATGGTAGCCCATGGGTTCTGTCAATGGTTATAAGGAGGTTATAAGGATGGTTGAGGAAGTTACATGCATATCAAATGATCTTGATTTATTAATTGGTTTAGTACTTTACTCAGTGTTATTAAATATGAATGGATAATTGGCCCACTTAACTATCTTGTAATCATTCTCTGTATACTTTTTAAATTGGATATGTGGTTACTGGGTCTTTATGACTCACCCTGTTATTATTTATTTTTCAGGCGAGAATACCAAGGGGAAGAAGGCATCCGAGACTTGATCAGAGTTATCAATCTTGTATGTCTCTTTTGTTACATGAGTATAATCTGATGTATATTGCCAAACCTTAGGCCCTTTTATGTACGTTGCATATCTTGATCATTCCGCGCTGCATGCTAGAACTTATATTATGAGCAGAGCCTGTTGATCATGATATTAAATGTGTAAATGGTTTATTTTGGGCGGAATTAAATATGGTTGCGTATAAAATAATTAATTAAATGGTAATTTTGGGAGGATGTTACATACTCCATGGAGAAAAAGAGATAACCTTTTTATTAGAGTCATCTTAAAGAAATCAAATAACCAAGATTGAGTCATTAGTTGCATAGCCTTTCGCTTTCCAAAATGGGAAAAAGTGAGTCAATAGAATCAGCTTATCCTTTAAAAATGATTTCTATGTGTGTTTATATATATATTGATCACTTAACTATGAAGTCTTGTTTCCTAATAAAGATTTCTAAGTCCTTGAACCACGCGACACACACAAGTGATTACATTTGTTCTTTTTGTTTTTTTGTTTTTTTCTTTGGACCACATGTTGTACATTTGATTCATTTCTTTGCGTTTGCGGTGCTCACAATCTTATAATATATCCTGCTTCCTTTTACCTTTTCGCTTTAGTATATTGTAACTAACTATTATTCTTTCCTTGAAGGGTTTGAACACTAAAGGATATGGACACGGCACACCTTTATAAAAAGCAAAAGTTCTAACATCTAAAGAACTCTAAATGGACCTTAAATAAAGCAAACGGATTTCATGTTCAATAGAGACAAGACAAAAGCTAGCCAATAAGCTACATACATAAATACATAAATTAATTCATAAACTCTTATAGTTTTACCGAATTTTTTAGTTAGGTCCTTGTAGTTTTTAGGGTTTAGGAGTAAAAATACACATGTGCTTTATCCTCGGGAGCGCCCAACACCATATGCTTTTTTTGGGAGCAAAAATATACATGTGGTTACATTTTAGGAGCAAAAGTCACACCACCGTTAAGATCTAGCTTGTTGTAAATGACCAGATTTTAAATTTTGTTGTAAATACAACACTTCCTATTGTAATATAGCATTTTTCTGTTGTAAATGACCTTTCTATGTTCAAAATCCAGGTGTTTAAATGTTGTTGTAAATATGATATTTTCTGTTGTAAAGATGGCCAGATTTTAAATTTTGTTATAAATACAGCACTTCCTGTTGTAAATATAGCCTTTTTTTTTAAATGTAAATGACCTTTCTATGTTCAAAATCTAGATGTTTAAATGTTGTTGTAAATATGACATTTTTTGTTGCAAATGCACCGTTAAGTTAGATTTTAACCGTGGTGTGATTTTTGCTCCTAAAATGTAACCACATGTGTATTTTTGCTCCCAAAAAAAGCATATGGTGCTGGACACTCCCATGGATAAAGCACATGTGTATTTTTGCTCCTGTACCCTAGTTTTTATATTGGGTCCTTATAGTTTTGTCATTTATAGACATTAATTACAATGCTTACAATAGGTTAATCATTTAGGGATGGTGTAAATATTGAATTAGCAACATCTAAATTGTCATAAAATACATGATAAACAAATCTTTTAAATATAAAATGATGGAATAAAATTTATTTATTCTTAACATTAAAATAAAAAATTACGATACTTATACACTACAAAAAAAAGGTCAATTTGTAGCGGTTTATTAGTAGCGGTTAAAATAAACCGCTACAAATATGCACATTTGTAGCGGTTTATACCAAAACCGCTACAAATTTGTGGCGGTATGACTCGCGCGCTAATTTATGAACGACATTTGTAGCAGTTATCATAAACTAACCGCTACAAAATATGGAGCCAAATTTGTGGTGGTTATTTTGTAGCGGTTTAGTTATACAAACCGCCACAAATATGGTGCCTTGTGGCGCGCCATTTAGTAGCAGTTTATTTGTCACGGTTTATATCAAAAATCCGCTACAGAATGCCAAGAGTTTGAATTTGTAGCAGTTTTTAGTATAATCGCTACAAAATGTGATATTTTTTAATTTTTTTTAATTTTTTAAAAATATCAATGAATTTTGTAGTGGTTTTGTAACCGCTACAAAACGTAAAAAAAACCGCTACAAACGTAAACCGCTACAAAAACCGTTGCATCAACCGCTACAAAGTGTATAATATTGAAATTTAAATATTTTGAATCCCGCCAACGTTCATTAATTTGAATCGGTTTTTACTATAACCGCTACAAAATGTGATATTTTTAAATTTTTTAAATTTTTTTAAAAATACCAATGAATTTTGTAGCGGTTTTGTAACCGCTACAAAACGTAAAAAAACTGCTACAAACGTAAATCGCTACAAAAACCGTCGCATCAACCGCTACAAAGTGTATAATATTGAAATTTGAATATTTCGAATCCCGCCAACGTTCATTAATTTGTAACGGTTTTTAGTATAACCACTACAAAATGTGATATTTTTAATTTTTTTTATTTTTTAAAAAATACCAATGAATTTTGTAGTGGTTTTGTAACCGCTACAAAACGTAAAAAAACTGCTACAAACGTAAACCGCTACAAAAACCGTCGCATCAACCGCTACAAAGTGTGTAATATTGAAATTTGAATATTTCGAATGCCGCCAACGTTCATTAATTTGTAGCGGTTTTTAGAATAACCACTACAAAATATGATATTTTAAAATTTATTTATTTTTTTAAAAAATACCAATAAATTTGTGTAGAGGTTTTGTAACCTACAAAACGGGAAAAAACCGCTACAAACGTTAAACCGCTACAAAAACCGTCGCATCAACCGCTACAAACGTTGTTACGCATATCCCTATAAATACCCCTACCACATCTTATTTCACACACTCTCAATCATTTCTTCACACTCCTTCTCTCTCGTTTTCTCTCATTTCTTCCCACTCCTTACAAATTCTTTATTTTAATGTTTTATTTTTTCCTTGTTATAATATTAATACTATTTTTTTCCTTATCCAGAACTTTAAGAATATTTCCTCAATATTCCTTCTATCATCATCAACATTCTTTCCATAATCAAATATCATCTAAAAGACAACATAATTTTTTTACTCAGAGGTGGACAACACAATAAACCCATATTATCTACATTCTCAGTATTATACCTACATAATATTTATACTTATCTAACTTGAGTTAATCATTTTTTTAAATATTAACTATTATCATTTAATTTGTCACTTAAGTAATAAAAATATTCAACAAAATATTATAATAATGGACTCAAATTATGCTGATTTTTTTTTTAAATTTTGTAATATTTTGTAGCGGTTGTAAAACCGCTACAAATTTAACTTAAATATTTGGCACAATTTATGAAATTTTATCCAATATTTGTAGCGGTTTTACAACTGCTACAAAATTTTGGCGCCATTTTTTTGAAATTCATCATCTTGTAGTGGTAACTCAAAACCGCTACTAATTCAGTAGCGGTTTTATTACATGAGTAGCGGTTCTAAAAACCGCTACAAAACATCTTGTTTCGGTGTATTTTATAGCGGTTCTTTAAACCGCTACTAATGTCATTTGTAGCGGTTTTTAGCAGTTAAAACCGCTACAAATACGTAATTTTAACCGTTACAAAATGTCATTTTTTTTGTAGTGATAATTGTCTACCTACACACACACAAATAATACATAATATGGTTTGGTTTCGATTTTATTTATTAGATCCATGTGACAAAATTATTCCAAGTATAATGTTGAGTGAGGGCCATGTCATCAGCTATTAACGTTGTTTCCTTTACAAATTACCAAATCATGAGTAGTATATATATAAGGACCAATACTAATAATTGAGTAAACTATAAGAACATAACAAGAAGATGGACAATTATAAGAACTTAATTAAAAATGAGATAATTTTTAATTTTCCCTGAATTCTTTTGGTAAAGTGAGTTATATATATACTACTCTTTGCTCTTGTGTCCCAGTTACGCAACCATGCATAAGCCTATAAATATGGGACTATATGGACATATGAGTAATACACAACACAAGACACACAATTTGCTTCATATCCTTCGAAACCTCAAAGGAGATGGTGAAGCCGTTAACCCTAGAAGATAAGGACGTCCTGAAATTGGTTTACGATGAATTTGTCGTTAGCAGCTCCAACCAACTGGAAAAGCCCTTCGATCATGAAGCTCTTTTCACTAATGTTGTCTCTGATGTTTTTGTGCGTTCACTTCGTACCTTTGATCCAATTACTGAGGTAATTAATCATCTTCTTCTTCTAGTTCGCCTTCTAATGCTCCTTAAAATGTCGTAACTTCTGAAATGTTTTTTTTTCCTTTTTAATTATTATATTTGACATAAAAGGAGTTATATTTTAATATTTTATAAGCATAAAATGATGCAGTTTTGAACTTCTTACAATTTTCAAAAAATAAAAATAAAACCACATAATTTTAGAGTATATTTCTCTTTTAAAACTTCATAAGATATCAAAATGTCACTCATATTATGTTGAATCAAATAATCGAAAGGAAAAAAAAACTTTTAGGAGGTTGGAGCATTACAAAATAAATTAGAGAGGCACATTATAGGCCACAAACCCCTGTGTGGGGATTAAAACAATGCATTGTCTTACAATAATATATGTTTAATCTACAAATAATTATATTGTCCGTTTCAGTTTGATCTGCCAAAGGTCGAGAAGACGACTGCCAAAGTGGAGCCACCGATATATTTACTCAAGCATCTTGCTTGTCAGGTTATACTTGCATCGATGTCAAGAATGTTTTTCACTTCCTTAATTTATATTTTCTGCGTTGTGTTTTTTTTTTATTATAATTAGTACTCATTCTCATTCATATTTTCATTCTTACAAAAACAATTTTCCATAATTAAATAACCAAGCGGCACTTCATTTATTCTTGTAACTTTCAAGTAGTGTGTGTGTCTCTATTACATAATCCCCATAAAATGTATGGGACCCAGCAGAAGGACGGGTGGGATTAGCAAGTTCGTGGCCCCAAGTTCTCAAATTTTTTTTTCTTAATATTTTCTAAGTTTCACATGCACTTTGTGTTATACTCCCTCCAGTCCTATATATGAGACACTTCCCCAATAGTAAATATAAAACATAATTTGTAGTCCATTACAAACTATTCTATATTTAATTATGATAAGCCGTACTACACTTTTTTGGGGTGACTTAGTCTTATTTGGAAGATATTATTTAAAGGATGTCTCAAACTTTAGCTAACCTTTTTCCTTTTGTTTCTCAGACTAATTATATCCCATATCACTATATTGCCCCCTCTTTTTCCTATGGCCAAAGGAATTTAATGCCCCACTCTCTAATATCCTTTGTAATGTCCCAACCTCCTAAATGTTTTTCTTTTTCTTTTTTCCTACTCATTCCCCCCCCCCCCACCCCCCCAAACACAAAAAAAAAAAAAAAAAACCAATGTGATTACATTTTTCCTACTCATTTGCTCCCCCTCAGTACAACATAATTTGATTATTTGTATATCACACTCCACTAGTCCTATTTATCGGGCATAGAGAGTACTATATTTCTTTATTCTTAAAGTAAGTCGTACTGAGGTCATTAAATTTATGCAATTTTACCCCTTAGGTTATTATTGATTTGCATTATAAATATTATGAGACAGATGAGGGACACAAAACGTGAAGATGAGAACCGATCAAACGCACATGTAAAAACAATGTGGGTTCTAAAAACTCTGGATTCATATTCATGGTGTGCAAAAGCAGTGATAGCACTAGCAGCTTTTGGATTAGAGTTTGGCGTTTTCTGGGACCTCTATGAGCAGAAGATCTCAGCAGCTAGAAAAGACAGCCTCGGATACTCGCTGGCCGTGCTGAACAACGTTAATGAGTTCGATGCTACTAAGAAAGCGAAGGACATCCTTGGATACAACGACGTTGTGAAGAATGTTTACAAGACTGTTCGTTTGATCGTTGACTTGGGGCGTGTCATCAGCTTGTATGATAGCAAGAACCTTCCAACTTTGTTAGAGGTCATGCATATATATTCTACTTATGTTTACTGGACTGTCCTCGCCATTGTTGTTTTGGCTTCTCAATTGGATGTTCTCTCCGGTGCTCCGTAAGTTCTCTTTATATCTCTCTCTTTATCTGGAAAAAACAAATTTGTAAGTACCTATAATTTTTAATGGGTTAAAGGTCATTTTTGCCACGGAAGTATTGCTAAAGGAGCGCTCAGCACCCATAAGTTTTTTAGGTACCAAATTTGTCTTGGAAGTATTGAAAATGTATCAAATTTACCCAAAAGTGACAGAAGTTCACGTAGATCGTTAAAATGTGAGGTGGCATGCCACCTCATCACACATGGCATGCCACCTCATCAATCAAAAGTATCATTTTTGCCCTGTAAGTTTTCATTAAGAAGCAATTTTGCCCCGGAAGTTTTCATTGAAGAACAATTTTGCCCCAGAAGTTTACAAAAGTAGCAATTTTGCCCTTCTTTCTCCTAATATTAAATTTGACTATCAAATCAGTCAAAGACCCCACATGTCATGCCTTGAAAAGATGAAACTTGGAGTCACAAATGGAGATCCTTGACATGTTGAGCTCAAGGCGGCCAGAATTTGTGAAGCCGAACTGGTCACAGGGACTAAAAGGTCTGTCGCAAAACCCAGAGAAAGCATCACTTATGATCTAAGGAAATGAAACGCAAAATGAGAAATGAATTGTTCCAAAAATTGTTTCAGTAAAACAAATCAATAGTGATAATATTTATGTTTGTATAAACTGATCATTTGCTTAGATCATAAGTAATGCTTCCTGTGACCAGTTCGGCTTCACAAATTCTGGCTACCTTGAACTCAACATCTCAAGGATCTCCTTCTCTGACTCCAGGTTCGACCTTTTCAAGGCATGACATGTGTGGTCTTTGACTGATTTAGAAGGGCAAAATTGACACATTTTGTAAACTTCCGGGGTAAAATTGCTCCTTAGTAAAAACTTCTGGGGCAAAATTGCTCTCATTGAAAACTTCCGGGTCAAAAATGATACTTAACTTTTATTGGTTGATGAGGTGGCATGCCACATGTCATGAGGTGGCATGCCACGTGGACAGTTAGTCAAACTTAACGGTCAAAATTAACGAATGGGCAAATTTGCTACCTTTTTCATACTTCCGAAGCAAATTTGGTACTTTTTTCATACTTCCGGGGTAAATTTGGTACCCAAAAAACTTCTGGGTGCTGGGCGCTCCCTTAGCAATACTTCTGTAGCAAAAATGACCTTTAACCCATTTTTAATTTGATACCATTGTGTTTTTCTCCCTCAATTAAATAGTTTACTTTTGCTTTCTTAGTATCGTTAACCCTTGTACAGGGGGATAACAATTCTAATAGAGCAAAATTGTAGGTGCTAATGGGGTTAACATAGCGAAATTAGTCATTTAATTAAGAAAAAAATATTAAAAATTGAGTGAAAGTATAGGTACTTACAAAATAGTTTTCCATGTACATACATACACATACAACCATACATATACATATACATATAACACACACACATATCTTCAAATGCAAATTAGTGAATCAACACGCTTAATTGCCATGCTGAATTTTATGTTTTCTGTTCAAATATGTCATCAACTTCAATATTCTATTCATCTATTATGTAGTTAGGGCTTAATTATACCAAGATTGTGTTTATCTCTTTCTATGTAGCTTCATGGTGTACGTACAATTAGGCAAAGTTCTGTCCTTCATGTCTTTAACGCAGGATAATTCAAAGTTTGAATGATAGATTGACTTGATTTAAGTGATTTTGTGATAGACCAAGAAAAAGTACGAGTGTAAGAGTTTTATCCTGTAAAACGTAAAAAGTTCCTTAATTTATTTTGGTGTTTCCCAAACACCTTGGTAAACTTAAAAACTTTACAAGACAAAACTTATTTCACATACTTAAAGTAGTATAAATTTGTAGTGAAACCAAATGAGCACTAAGTGATACATTATTTGACACTCCATACAGTCTTTCTTATAAACAACATTTTCTCACATTGGGTTGTTCCTATATATATATATATATAACGATTTGTGTTTACCTAAAAATTTAATACACTTTTCTCATTTTTAAGACAAATTAATTGCATGTATCTTCCTTTTTTCATATTTATTATCTCTTATCTTTTTTCCCTACTATTTTCTTTATAAACAAGGGTATATTTAGGAAAAATTTACTTTATTAACACATTTATTACTTTCAATTAAATTTTAACTTGCTTTGTTTGGTTTTGATAGTTGGTGCTTAAAATAATACTAGGGGAAGCAGATAAAGATCGAGTTCCATTGTTTAAATACTTGAATTACACAAACATGTATATGTATAGGATATTCAATTACTGGGTGTTTTTCAATAATTTGCATATTTCTTTAATTATATATTGTCGATTTTCAGGTATAACTTAACCGACATTAGCACCAAGATTTCCAGCGTTCGCCTCCAGCTAGAGGATTATCAGAAAACGATAGAAAGGGAGATAGGTCAGAAGCTTAATGAATTACAGTGACATGCGTGCGAGCACACACATATATATACTCCTCCGGTCCTAATTATTGGAGTCAATTAGGGCATTAATCTTCTTCCTATATATAATTATATAAGATCTCAATCAATTTTATCTCTAATATTTATCATTTGTTTCCAAACTAATTATATATAATCAAATTTTATATATAGATGGGTATTCTAGGGAAATCAGGTTCACATTTTTTATGATTACAAAATATTTATCTGGCTAGCTTTCTTAATTTATTCAAACTAGTTAAGTAATAAGGACTGGAGGAGTATACATATATTAATTCATTTATATTTTTGTGAATGAAGTAACGTTATCTTTTTTTTCCCCTTCCCATTGCAGAAAAGTGGAAGGAGTATAGAGATCGTGAGAATTGTGCTTTTGTATCTCCCAAAGACATCGTACAAGTATTGAAGTGTCTGCTTTTCCCCATATATCAGGACCTTCCTAAGGTCACAATAGCTGAGTAGTATATATAACTTTTTTTGATTAATTAGTAATTATATATTAATATGCTTATGTAGAAAGTTTTTCTAACATCACTTAACGTGTTTAATTAACCAATGTGAAATTTTTTATTAATTAAATCTTCTATATTGGTAATATAATTATGCATGCTAGTTTTTCTAAGATGCTTGACAACATTCACACTTATTATTATATTAGATCGGTTATTCCTTCACACTTGATATTAAAATCTAAATGTTTTGTTTGGATATTTAATTTGCAAATATCTTTAATTATACCCAATTTTTAATCAGGTTTCTATTTTTTAATTAATATCTTATAATTTTATATATTTTTAATTAGGTTGATGTAGCTTTTTTTTTAACTTTTTATCAAGTTCTTCCCAGTTTCATCATATTTTTATATAATCAGTTCCCTGTAATTTTTTTTTCAGCCGCTTGAAACGTCAGGGACTTGATTAAAAACTTATGATACTATATGGATCTGATAAAAAGAAAAAATGATTAAAAAGACCTGATTCAAAACAAGTGAAATTATAAAGACTTGATAAATATAATTACAAAAACCTGATTAAAAAAAAAAGTCAAACTATAAAGAGACTTACATATTATTTCCATTTTTATTAATATTATAAGTGGGCTAAGCTAATAGCTAGATTCAATAGATTGAAGCATGTCAGTTTGGCTACAAAGATGACACCGTTCACACTTTAGATTGATTCCTTTAATTTTCACTTGATATAAAAATCCCAATTGTTTTCTTTTAGATTTAGACGGGCTTAACTAGATTAGATATAAAAACTAGCTTCGTGGGATTGTAGCGACCACCTCGCTCTCCCATGCCAGATTGTCACTTGGCCATCAGGGCAATGCACCATTCATATAAACATTTGGATGTTTAAGATTTCTTTTTCTTTTTTTTTTCCCCCATGCCAACAGGGAATCATTGAAGTTTTCAAGGCAAACTATGTGCTGGTGTTCATCTCTGGGCTGTACAGTATAGATGATGAAATAAATCTTCTGAACAAAATCTATGAAGAACTGAAACAAAGCCGACCAAGAATAGTGACACGATACAGAAAAGACAAAACTGTGATGGAATTCGAAAAAGACCGGTTGAAGATTCTCTGGGCCCCAATTGTTCATGAAGATTCAGATGAGGTCAAGAGAAGGTTCGATGTGATGAGTCGGAAGATGAAGTGGCACGTGGTGGACTACACTATTATTCCTCAACTATGCAAGGATCTGATCAAAAATAGATTGAAGTATGACAATATGAACCCTATTGTGCCTCTCTTTAGCCCTCAAGGTGAACTCTTAAACGACAATGCGTTGCACATGTTGTTCACTTGGGGAATCCAAGCTTTCCCTTGGCGCCCAGTTGATGCTCCTGTTGAGAAATCGAACTGGATTTGGAATGAGTTGCAGAAAAGTAATCACAGTATCAATACTTGGGTACGTACATATACAAATTTTCTTCCTCTAGTTTACTTCACTTTTAATTTCTTAAAATATCTGTGTGTGTATATATATTGATTGAAGTATATGACTTGGCCTTTTTATAAGTTTATATCATGTTTTTAGTTTAGTCCCTTAAATTTATAAAATATATTTTTATTTAGTCCCTTAATTTTAATACCGCTGGTCTCATTTACCTAGAAATTCTGATTCAATGAATTTAAATGATTAGTTGTAATTAACTGATGACAAAACATATTTAGCTTTTAAAATATATATATATAAAAACATGTTTTTTCAGCTCCATATAAGTATCTTATGTGTCATAAATTATTTGGGCTTCATATGAATAGAGAGAGAATAGGATTTTGGGTGTCTGCTGCCCCTTCCGCTTCCCCTTAATTTTCATCCAACTTCTCAAATATTTTTTCCTTATTTCTTTTTATTATTAGATTTTACATAAAAATGAGTGACATATCTTATGACAAGAAATGGTGCAGTTTTCAAATTTTTATGACTTTCAAATATTATAGTTTTAATTTTAAAAAATGACACACTTTTAAAGTATATAACAATAGGGCGAAAAAAATATTAGGAGGGAAAACTCTCTTAGTATTATCTCCCTGTACTTTTGTTCTTCTCTATATGCAAATGGAGGGTTAGAATGGGGGCTTAGGGATCTTCTTTTTAATAGTTCTGGTGCCCTTTGTAATATCTTAACTTTCAAAATGTTCTTTCCATTTCTTTTGATCATTAAATTCTTTAAAAAAAAATTATTGGTATTTTATAGTCATCAAATGGTGCAACTTTGAATTTACTTGCACCCATAAAATATAAAAAGAATGAACTAATGGAAGAAACTTGTTTTTCTTGGTTCTTGTGAATTATCAGCTCAATGAGAACGCTTACATCATTGTAAGTGGACGCACGGATTCGGACGGGTTCGATGACCAGTGGGTGATGAAGCTCCCAGGAGAATTGGAAAAAATAAAAAATGATGACATCATAAGAAGATTCGACATCATCATAAGGTATTGTCGCCACGGCGAAAAGGACAAGGACGAAAGCGAGACGATCGCCAAATTCTGGACTTATGTGGAGAGCACATTTGATGGCTTGAGGAGGATGAACAAAGAGGAAGTCGACGAAGAAACATTCAGACAGGTTAAGCTCTTCCTCGGAGTCCGGCGGCATCAGACCGGCTGGGTTGTCCTGAGCAAAGGCGCTAGTGTTAAGCGGATTTGTCACAGCGAGCTTTTTTACCAGACGCTCACTGAGTTCAGCAAATGGAGGCAAAACATTGAGAACGATCCTGGATTTGATGTGTCTCTTTTAAATTATTATGATCGTCTCGAGTCACAGCAAAAACCCTTAAAATGTATTGATATTACGCTCAAGACTCATCTGTCTAATATATATAAATCTATTATATGCCCAGATCCAAAATGCCAACGTCCCATGAAGTTCAAATCAGCAGTCTTTGAATGCTGCCATGGACAAGATGAAGTTGCTCGTGCTGCTGATCATGCCGGTGGCGGCGAAGTTGAGATCACGAGGCCAGGTATATATAGGGTTTGTTGTTTTTGAGAGAGAGAACATAGAAAAGAGAATTATTGAATCTCATGTTTTTCTTGACTTCTTGTGTTTGTGAATCTCCAGATTCTTAATCTTGATCCCCGTCGAGTAGATCGGGCGGAACAAATCTTCGCTTGCAGGGAATGCCCGTCGAAGTGGGGTCCACCATTCTCTTCCTATCTTATCTGATGACTGATATGATCTCCCTCAAAAATTTCAGCCCTGAAATGGTTGGTGAAGACGTTTCCCAATAAGTTGTGTGTTGTGTTTCATATAGTTGTTACTATATGTTTTAATGTTTGATGAAGATTTCAATAATTTGTTATGTGTGTGTTTCATTAAGTTGTTATCTATGTTTTGATGCTTTTAAGGTTTAGGTTTTTCAGTGTTTGCGTTTGAATTGTGAGGATGGGCGATTTTATCCTGTCTTTCATATTGTCCCCTATCTTTAGGATTTTGAATAATAAAGGCTTCAAAATAGTGTGCTTGTTATTATGTAAAAGTTGACTCTGTGATTCATTCACTGATAATAAAACTCGTTCTTTAAGTTTTTTTCGTGTTTTTTTTATTATTTGTTAAATTTAATTAATCTATCACTTTTGTCCCTTACCCTTTTTTTCACTTAAAAACTAGTATAGTCAAAATTGTGCTAAAAAATTAAAATAATATAATCCATCAGCTCCTAAATATAGGAGCTACATAAGATGTTTACTCTGATACTAAATATATAGGGTTAAATATCAAATTTGCCATGGAAGTTTTCCAAATGGAGCGTCCAGCACCCGGAAGTTTTTTGGGTACCAAATTTGTCCCGGAAGTATTGAAAAGGTATCAAATTTACCCAAAAGTGACGGAAGTCCACGTAAATGCCACGTCATCACACGTGGCATGCCACCTCATCAATCAAAAGTATCATTTTTGCCCTGGAAGTTTTCATTAAGGAGCAATTTTACCCCGGAAGTTTTCATTGAGGAGCAATTTTGCCCCGGAAGTTTACAAAAGTAGCAATTTTGCCCTTCTTTTAAATTCCACGTGTGATGAGGTGGCATGCCACGTGTGATGAGGTGGCATGCCACGTGGACAGTTAGTCAAACTTAACGGTCAAAATTAACGGATGGGCAAATTTGCTAACTTTTTCATACTTCCGGGGCAAATTTGCTACCCAAAAAACTCCTGGGTGCTGGGCGCTCCATTTGGGAAACTTCCGTGGCAAATTTGATATTTAACCCAAATATATAAGACTCAATCCATTTTATTTTTTAAATTTATAATTTTTTTAAAAAAATTAATTACACATATGTTAAGGATATTTTTATCAAATGATAATTCCAATGCTGTTGATCAAAGAGAGTATTTTAGAAAAACCAATGCACATTTGTTATAAAATAACTCACTTAACTAATATGATTAAGATGTACAAATTAGTGTTATATCTAGCTCATATATTAATAAATACCAAAGGAATATTTTAAAGAAACAACTAAAAGTATATCATGATACTCAAAAAGAATTAATCATTCCCAAAAAAATATAAATCTAATTTTGCAAGTCAAGCAACATCTCTACTAAAAAATGAGATACTTTAAAATAAATATGAACATAGTTAAAAGAACCCTATATAACACTTAAGAGGCCATGTAAGTCCCTTTGACGAAGTCTCTCCACCTTGTTTGTACTAAATATCCTCCAAGTTCTTTTTCTTTTACGTTGAGTACTCCTTCGAATTCTTGTTGGTCTTAGGTTATGTGTATGAGGAGTGAATGCTTTAAAAACACATACAAACTGAAGAAAAATTTGGGCTTTTTTCCCAAAATGCCCCTGTTTCCAACCTATTTCTCATTTTATCCCTGTTTAGTCGACTAAACCATGAATTAGTCGACTAAAACGCGGGCTCAATTTTTTTTTTTAAAGTTCCCCCGTGATTTAGTCGACTAAGTACTGTAGCTTAGTCAACTAAATCATAAAAAAACACAAAAGGTTAAAACTTCGGAAGGCCATAACTTCTGGCTCGGGAGTCCAAATCAAGTGATTCCTTTTTTGATTCCACATAACTTTTTGAGATCTATGCAGTGACATAAAAATTAACTTCCAGATTTAATGAAGATAAAGGAGGAAAAACAACTGATTCTTTATTGCGCAGGAGATACTAACAATTCATTAAATATAATCAAGTGATTCTTATATATATATATATTTATTTAATGAATTGTTTCCTTTTATTTGATGTTTTCTTTTTTATTAGATCACATAATATCTCCTGCACAATAAAGATAGGATATGTGTGTGTATATATATATTTAATGAATTGTTAATATTAACATGAGTTGTTAATATTTAATATATATATATATATAATGAATTGTTAGTATCTCCTGCACAATATGGATCACATAATATATATATATATATATATATATATATATATATATTTATATTTAATGAATATATATGATTTAGTCGACTAAGCTACAGTGCTTAGTCGACTAAATCACGGGGAAAGTTAAAAAAAAAAATTGAGCCCACGTTTTAGTCGACTAAATCATGGTTTAGTCGACAAAACAGGGGCAGATTGAGAAATAATTTGGAAACAGGGGTATTTGGTAAATAGTTATTTAATTAGGGGCATTTTGAGACAAAAGCCAAAAATTTGCAGTACATGAGACAAATCTTCTTTTTGTAAAGGAACGAGCATGTTCCAATCTTGTTTATATGGAATATCATGCTTAATTAATCCTATGTAACATCTCGTGATCGAACCCTGTTTCATATATCTGTGTATGTATATAGATATATCTATATACATATGTGTGTGTGTCTGTGTGTATATATAGAGACACACACACAGATATATATATATATATATATATATATATATATCACTTGATCAACTCAATTAGTTCTAGGACTGTAGAGCATTGTTAGTGTTTTATCTTGTACCACTCATCCTTTAAGATGCTGATAAAGGGTGGTGGAAGTTTGCTAAAGTATTTGTCACTCATGTCCTGGGTAAAGACCTGTCCAAATTTTGATGCTAAATTTAAAAAGCATCAAAATAACTATCTATATCTCTCATATTTTCAATAATGAGCCTTTCTATGTCTTGCAAGGCCTTATCCTGCATTTCTGTTGTTCCTCTAACAGGATGTGTGTGTGTGTGTGTGTGTAACATACATATATATGTGTGTGTGTGTGTGTGTGTGTATTTATATGTACATATGTGTGTGTGTGTCTATGTGTATATATGTACACATACATATATACAAATTAATGATAATATGAAACCGAAGTTTGATCCCTTTTTCAATTGATATTATTAAAGTTTACTTTACCTTATTTTATTTTAGTGCAATATAGACTGTTGTTTAAAGATTTTTTTGATTATCCTCTGAAGTTGCAGTAATAACTAATTTGCTTCACGAGAAGGAGAAATCTTTTTGTTTGTTTTAATATTTGTACAAGCTATAGTTGAAATATAGTTGTAATATGAACATAATTAAAAAGTTAGAATCTAGAATGTATATAATTGTAACACCCTACTGGCCTCGCCCTTTCGGGTGGCGGGTAGTGTGGTCCTTTACTTAAAAACCATTTTTAGAGTCCTTGATATTCTATTACATTAATTTCTTCCCTTTTTGAAAAACAAAACATTTCCAGGTTAATTGAGTCGTGTATCAGAGTTTAAACAGTAGAGCACATACTGATTTGGACAAAACATACTGTTAAAATAAAGTGCAGGAAGTAAAGATTTTCCCCGGTGGGATTAGTATACAGTTATCCCCAAATATTGCCCGATAGGCCAAAATACTAACCATACAGTTATCCCGGGTATCAAAAGTAAATTTCTAAAACTAGCAGTCACCAACACTTAGTTCTGCTCCGCCCGCCTACCTTCACACCCCGGTACTGTCCTAGAAGCACTTCCGTTATCCTTGCAAAAATCTGGGATTCATAATCGAATCCCAGAGTAACCGTTAATCTCATAATTCATGTGTATGTAGTGCATGTAAGTTACCATAATCAGGAAAAATATACCAATCATGCAGCATTCAGTAAACACGCGCAGTAATGTAAAAGCATACCACACAGATGCAATATTTACTGCGGAAGGACCAAGTCCTAATAAAGGCAGGACCGCTCAACAAAGCAAGCCCCGGATCCACAGCGCTAGGAAAGAAACAGTAGTCGGGCTCTGAACCCAGACCACACTGAATGCACATAAACGCATGTCCCTTTTCAGGAGACACGGGTCCACAATCATGGAAAAATAGACATACAAAGTAACACAAGAAATATGAAGATTAAGGTTACTACCTGTTGGCTGATCACCTTTATACACAATAAATTTTTCCTTCCGGTGCACAATTTTTCAAATAGCCTAAAATAATAATAAAATATAGATATGATTATAATTGAGATCACCACAACAAAAATTCCATAAAGTAATTTAAAATAAGCCCAATTCATATGTCCATATTTATTAAATCCCTTTCCTTATTAAGGAATTTAATATGGGCTTTATTTTCCTTATTTTCGTCCAAAAATTCTGAAATTCCAGAAATAAAGGCCTAACTTTAGAAATTCATATCTAACTCTAGAAAACTCCTTTTGGGTTGATTCCAAAGCCCATTTAACCCATAATAACTCTAATTTCAACCAAAAATATTATTTTGGGGCAAACATATTCGAAAATTCACTTACAGCCCAAAATACTTCTGCTGTCTGAAATAAAATCCAGGAACAGAGGTCATTTTCCAAAAAATTAATATCTCCCAATCCAGAACTCATTTAATTACAAATTATATACCGAAATAATCCTTGAGATGTCTACTTTCTCCTTGTAAAATTTCATAATTTTTCAAATCCATTTACTTGGTCAAAAATCGAGTTGAACAGAGGTCACTCCACAGAAGATCCTTAAATCAGCAACCTCAACATTTCTAAACTTTCACTTGTTCTTCCAAAAATTATGATCCAAGTTCAACCTCATACAAAATCTTATTTTAAACACTTTTAAGCCATGAAAAACACCAAAATCAACTCAACCCCATGGACACCCATCTGCACGAAAATTACTCTTTAATCACCAAAATACCATGCTTCTAACGTTATGAACCTTAACTCTAAATCTTTGTTCTTTCTTTTTATTATCTTCACCATCAAATGTACATGCATGCAACTCAAATGTGCATGCATGCAACCCAAATGTACATGCATGCAACCCAAATGTACATGCATGTTCAATTAGATAGGTATTTCTTACTTCAACAACCAAAAGCAATAGGAAGAAGGTTAAAAATGGCTTACTTGATGGCTTTCCAACACCTTGACCCACTTGTTCCTTGAGTCTTCCTTCTTCAACTTTGAACTACTCTTCAAAAGATTAAGGAAGAGATGATTTTCAATGTCTTAGTGTCATTAGAAGAGGTAGAAGAGAGTAGTTTAAGGTTCCAAAGTTAAAGCACTTACCTTAGCTCCAACTTCCTTCTTCTTCTTGAGCTTCCTTTAGCTCTTCTTGCATGGAACACTTGCTCTCAATTTTCTTTCTCTCCTCAACCGTGTGTTTAGTCCAAAATGAAGGGGTGGTGGCTTTTTATAATGTCCATTACTTGTGTGTTGGCAAATTTACCTCCATGCCCTTGTTTCTCCAAATTCTTTTAGAGTTTGCTTTGGAAATCCTTCTTTTCTCCCTACCCTTCTCTCTTGATCGAATATTTGGGCTGATTGGGAGGGCAAATGGGTCTGATTTTACTTAAACAATCTGCTCAAAAATCCCATTTAATGTTTGTGTCATAACCCCCATGATAGCCATCATTAGCTCTAGATGTTGGGCATTTAAAATGACTTCACAATTTGTCATTTCATTCCTTACATATCAGTTTTTTTTTCCTCTTTTCTTTCCCCCAAAACCGATGCAAGAATTATGTGAGAGAGAGAGAGTAAAATTTTTATTCATTTTCCAAAGCTTCTTACAACTCCATTTGATTTGAGATGGTGGAAATTTTTTTTTATATATATTTTCTTTACTTCCTCCCATGTTAATTGCACGAAGTGAAAAGAATTTGGGGAATTGACAATCTGATTTCCCTTCTCTTCCTTCTTGATAGGCGAAATATGAGTGGAAGTGGGAAAAATTTTGATCCCATTTGTTTCCCATAGCTTCCTTATTTAAAATGAAATATTAGCATTTCCTCTCTCTTCTCCTTATTTAATTATGTTGAAGGGAAAATAAATAAATAGATAAATAACCTTGATGAGAATTCATATGCCTCATTTACTAACCCAAAACAATAGTTGCACATGAAATGGGGTGTTACAATAATAGAATACGAGAAGTTAACTGATAGTTCTTATTTGTTGCAAGAAAAAGAAATAGAAACTTGTAATTTTACACCTTTATATTAGGAGGACAAGAAGAATATAAATGTAATCAAATGAATTGGAATAATATGTATTTAATGAAACAATTAGGAAGTTATATAAATTTAAATATGGAAGATTTATTACAAGTATTTAATTTAAAAGAAATAATAAAACAATTACCGGAAGAAACTAGAGAAATCTTAGAAAAAGAAGATATTAAAAATCAAAGAGATAAATTAAGAGAATTAGTGAAACCATTATAACAGAAGATATATAAAATTAAAAAAGAAATAAAATGAATTACAAAAGATTTTTAAAAGAGGTATGAAATGACATTAAAGGAATAAAAAAGACTTTAGAAATATATGAGAAAATAGAACCAATAAATAATAATCCACAAATAAATATGATGAGATCTTTATAAAAATGAGAAAATTTAGACACTACAATATTTTATATAACAAGTCAAACTAGGCCTGTAAATGTAGAACAAACTAGAATAATAACAGAAGAAATTAAAAAAGGCCAAAGTGTAATTAATAATAATTTAAGGACAATATATGAGACTATGGATAAAAACAAGATAGATTTTATAGATGGATTAAGAAAATTAGAACAATTTTATAAGAATAAAAAGAAGAAGTACGGAATGAATATAAAGTAGAATATTAAAATAATAATGTATTAAAAATAGTAGAAATAGAAAATAGATTAGAAGAATTATTAAATATATTTAATAAAGCAGATGTTAGAAAATTAAATATGAAAGATTCAGATTTAGAAGACGAGATAGAAAAATTTTTGAGTCAAAATAAAACAAATTTAGAAGAAATAACACAAGAATTACAAAGTTTAAGAATAATAGATGAAAATCAAATTAATATGCAAATATCTTAGTCATGAGTAGAATAGGAAAGACAACAAAAACAAGAACAAGAGACAACAGAAACATCATCAACTAGAAATGCAAATTTAGAACAAAGAAGTTATTAAATAGCAAGAGAAGATGAAATAAGAAGACAAAGAGGTTTGGTAAGAGAAGATTTTAACTAATATTTCAAGAGTAGTTTTTATTTTAGTTATAAAAAACCTAAAACATTTATGGGAAAAGAATTTATACCATCTCCACTAGAACAATATGAAACTAGACAAATTCCAAATTCTAAAATATGGTTAGATTTAGATTGTAATATGGATAGTGAAAGAAGGATAGAAGAATGGAAAAAAGCTCAATTAATAGGGTAATACCCCCAAAAATTATTAAATTATTACAAACACAATATTTTGAATGATGACACCTATTTAAAATAGGTAAATATGTGGTCTCAAATTTTGGAATGTATTTATTCTTTTTCCTAGAATATTTTTCCTTTAGGATTAAGATAGCCACTGTTTTATTTTCTAGGTTATGTTAGGAATCATAAAATATCATAAAAAATACAAAGAACTACCAAAAGTAAATTATGGTTCTTATGTATGTGATCAAAAGAGAGCAAGGAAGTGTTATGAAAATACTTAAACAAATAGTAGAAATTAATAAGAATTAATGAATAACTAGGTTTTTACTAAATTAAATAATTGTGCAACTTTTTATAATTAATCAATAGATTAATTAAAGAAGACCTAAGTCTCAAATTTTCATAATTTATTAAGAAACTAAATTTTCTAAAATACCCTATAATTAGCAAACTAATGCCTAAGTTCATATTTAATTCATAAAAGGCCATAAGGAATTATCAAAACACTTGAATGATTAAAGGGAAATTACCAACCATTAATGAACAATTAAATTTACACTAATGAAATATTTAGATAATTATTTACATTTAATATTAATAGTCAACAAATAGTGGTGTATTAAGCTAATTAAAACTCAAAGACCAATAAGGGGTTAAGATTAGTATAAAATAGGTTACCAATGATCATAAACTACTCTAAAAGTCAATAATACAATAATCAAGGCACAATTAAGCTTTTGATTAAGATGTTAATTAAATGTTAATCAAGCTTTGGAAAGTCAACAATTTCAACTATGGTTTAAGAGCTATAATTAAGCTAGGAACCAATCATGATTTGACAAATTGCACTTAACCACCTTATTAGGAATGCTAATTAGGATTAAACATGGAGGGCTAGGATTAAGCCTCATAAAGTTAATCTAAGGGCTTTAGAATCAATTTCATGAAGTAGAATCCATGTGAACCAAGATTAACCAATGAAGAATTTTCTTCCAAATATTGTAGGAGCAAAAATTGTTTAATTAATTAAACCAACACATGCTAATATGAGTCATAACCCTAACATGAGTGAGTCATTAACCTATGCATGAAATGAGTCACAACTCTAAAGATGAATCACAACTCTAGTTGAAGACTTTGGTGGCATTTGGAAGAGGATAAGAGTCCTTTGTCATAAATATTGGAAGAGGATAATGAAAGAGAAAGGTGAAGAGTTGTGCATGTGTGTGTGTGCTATTGTTGTGCATATGTGTGTATGTAGTATGAAGGGAGAGAGAGAAGTCAAAGTGAGGGCCAATAGAAAATTAGATAATGAAATAATTAGAATAATCCAAGAAACTAATTCTAGATATAAACAAATGAAAATCCATACAAACTAAATTGTATCTTGAAATCTATTAATCATAGATCAAATGTAAAAAAAGATTATGAACAAGCATAATTCAAGCTCGAGAATGAACCCAACTAAAGCCATTTCCTTAATTTTTGAAAATTGGTACCAAATGAGAAAGTAAGTGATCATGGTCTCTAAATGAAGCTAAGACCTTCAAGATTTCAAAGCCAATGAGAAAATATGCATAAAACTTTATTAAGATCCTCAAATAAATTCTTTTCTAGAGATATGCAAGGAGAGAGGAATTGATAGCTTAATTGAGAAGCTAGAACACATGGAGAAATGGAATTCAAACTTGGAAGAGGATAGGGTGAGTCATAAAGTAATGGAAGAGGCTAGAAGGGAGTGTGTGTAAGGCTAGGATTAGTGCTCCCAATTACCCTAAATCCAAGGGCTAGAAATGAGCAAGAGTTGTTAGGAAGTTAACCTCCCAATATGCTATAAATAGGGGGCTTGGCTTCATCATTTCCTCACACCAAACCAAGCTTGAATAAGCTGATTCTAAAAGTGAGAGAGTGAGTGAGATTCTTGAAGAAAGGAGGAGCAAAGTTCTTGGTAAGTTCCCTAGCTCTAGCTTTAAGTTCTTTAGTTTTTAGTCTTTAAATTCTTAGATAGAAGTAGATTAGATCTTAAATATTCTAGAATAATTTTATTTACATGTTTTTATGGTTAAAATCAGCTTTATTTCAAAAAATTGATGAAGAAAGGGTTTTAGCAAAATTTTGGAGAGAGAATCAACAAAGTAACGAAGTTCTGGCGAAATTTCATCGGTTAAGTAATTTCTGAATCAGTGTTAAAAATGCTCATATTTTATGTTGAAAACGGGGTTGGAAAATTTTGGGAAAATCCATGGTTAAAGTAGACATATAGGGATTTTTAAATATGTCAAGAACATGCCAAAATGATTTTTGTACAGTGAGATAAAAATCCTCAAAGTTAGGCTACGAATTTCTGGGAAAATGTTGGGCAGATGCTCAAAACTTAAAACCTGGGAGTGAACCATGTAATCTGAGCAAAGTTATTATATTTTCTTGAAAGTAGACATCCTAAGGATTCCAGGGAATTTTATGGATCCTCGTTTCAATTTTTCTAGAATAAGTTATGATTTTTCAAAGTTAGGGGAAAATTAGCCCCAAATGTTGTGCATCAGTGTTTTTCCAAAATTTAAGGCAAAATAATTAAATAATAAATACACCAGGGATAGAATAGTCATTTGAGGCTAGGATATCTATTGGGATATTGGTTATGAATTAATGGATGCGATATTACCCTCAAAGGAAATCTGTGATCGCCTCTCAACCGACAACGTACCGTGCTCGACAAGCAAAGGTACAGACGCGTATTATAACACTAACTCTGATGCTTATTGTACACTTGTATGTGATAGATATGTTCAGAAACTGTGACTCTGTTTTTAAAAGAATTGTTCATACAACTTTATACGGGTTATAGTCATGATAATGCCGTTGAGTTTTCCTAGCGCTGAGGACATGATAGGCCATCGTGGCACTGGTGAATAGTGCAGACTAGAATAATATGAATATGTGGTGACTGTGTTTATTGTTGAGCTGTGATTATCCTGTATTCTCATGAATATCTGTTATACATAACTATTACATAAGCATGAGGTTAACCGTTACCTGAGGTTCAATAGTATTGAACCTCAGCCCTTACTATAGCTTCAGGGCCTGGAGGACCGAGGACTGAAGATAAAGGGTAAATAGCGCGCGTGAGGACCGGATAAAGTTTATTTTGAAGGTGTACTTATATTGCTACGCAGTTAGGTTTTTTTTAACACTCAGATAAATGTACTGATATTATCAAGATACGCCACAGATAATATTGTACCACAAATGTATCAGTTATTCAGTATTTTAAATTGCTCCAATGCTCTACTCTGCTCAAACTATTTTGAAAACACTTTAGAAAATTGGGATGTTACAAATAGCACTTGAGTCTCTATGCGCCCGTGCTCGCGTGTGTGTTCATATCATATAATTGAGTGTTCTTAGCATATTTCTTTGGGCTTAATTGTGACACACCCTTGTTCTGAGATCATAATAGAGTGATGTTTTCTCCTATCATTAATCAAATATATCAATTGACAAAGAAGTTAAACCACTAAGTCATGTTTGATCCTGGAAAGTAAAACCTTTTCAAAAATATTACAAAACTTAACCCAATCGTAGAATTTAAAATTATAGTTCGAATGGGCGTTTCTAAAAAAATTTAAAACTGATAGGTAAAACTTTAGACTCCGCAAGTATACGGGCCGTATCAAGTAATAGAGTGATGAGAAAAGTATCGTTCCCACGAGGACTCAATCTAACTAGCGTTTAGATATTAAATCTCTTTATTTCGTTTAAGTTGAGCAAGCCAGAATTGTTTTCAAAGAGAAAAAGAATAAAAACTAATAGTAGCAAAAGACTTTTCACAAAAGAGCAAATTCTAATATCAAAAAGTACAACCTAGAGTCACTAATCCCTTGTTTGGTATTTTTAGATTTTATCCCCACTAAATTAATTTCGACTTAACCTAAACAGCTAATCTAGAGTATTAGTGTCTATAAATGCCTTCTGGTCCATTTATCTATCTATCTTAATCAATTATGTGATGCCTCACAAAACTAAAAAAGATGCTTTTTAAATCGGTCTCAATCTAATTTGATTATGTGGAGCTTCTAGGTATATTCCTATCCTAGAAGCAAATTAGATTAAAACCTAAATTCATGTTAAATTTAAACCTAATTCCACATTATTTATTCCCAATGTCAATTTAGGATTCCCTCTTCCAAGTCCAACCCTAAATCCCTAAAACATGCTCAATGGTGGCCACTCACTAAGCAATAACAATAAACACAGGATTAAATAAACTGAATAAAATTAAGCAAAATTAACCAGTGGGAATAATCTCTAAAACCCAAACAAGTTCATAGGTTCTCTAGGTTGAAAAGAAAAATTAGCCACACATGGCTATAAGAAAATCCATGACAAACATAAGAAATTCAGGTTCCAAAAGAAAGAGAAGAAGAAGAATAATAAGAAGAAGAAGAGATCTCAGAACAACTTTGCTTCTTGAATTGATATCACGCTCTACTTCTTCTTTTCGTCTCCAACAAAGTCTCACGCTCCAAATTCCATTGTGCCGTGCGTCTCCTTCTTCTTGAATTGCCGTCCACCCTTTTTTTTTTCTCTGCGTCCACTCTTTCTTTCAGCGCGCAATGCCTTATAGCTTTAGGTCTTCCATTTTTAATTCCATTGTGGGGGCCACATCAAATCTCATTCAACTGCCATATCTCCATCCACAATTTGCCACCTCTGATTGATCCAATTGATTCACTTGATTCCAATGGATTTCAGCCCAAAAAAATTGCCATGATGCTCTGCTCATTTTGATTGTCAAAAAAGAAAGGAAATCACATAATAATATCAGTGACACAATAAAATGAGAACCATTTTTTTTTAATTTCCTATTATTTTTATTATTTATTTCCTAAACTCAAAAGCTTTTATTTTAAATTGGAATCCCGCAAATAATGCATCCAGATTGATATCTCTTAAAATCTCAACAAATTCTCTTCAATTTAGCATTGATGACTTCCTAAATATATCAAAATATTTCTCAACAAATTCTCTTCAATTTAGCATTGATGACTTCCTAAATATATCAAAATATTTCTCAAATCAATTAAAAATAGGAAGTCATCACACCCCACACTTGCATCAAATCTTGTCCTCAAGATTTTTAAATTCTAAAACAACCAATTCATGAAAGGGGTTTGATTTTCTCATGTTGCATGAGGAAAAAAAGATTTCTACACACACATAAAATGGTGGGACCCACACATATATATAATGCTCATTATATGTATATGTGGGTCACACCATTTTATGTGTGTGTAACATGAGAAAACATTTCTCCTACAACATGAGAAATGTTTTTCCTTTCATGAAAACCATGGAAGCAAGATTTTTAGCGCAAGCACTAAAACAAACTTTCTCAGAAATCTTTTCCACCTTCCAAAAATGCAAGTAGCAAGGTAATTAGTTTGGTAGGATAAATCACAATAGAATGTCCCTCACAAGTGGAGTGTATACACTCATCTCTCAAAATATTCAAAGGCTTGTGTTTCACTCACTTTCACCTATTGCAACTTATCTACCATAAGCTTGTTCCTCATCTTATTCTCAACTAAATTATTCCCTTACATACACAAATCAAGAGGACTTTAACAATAGATAAATACTTTAGTTAGTGCCAAGCAGCTCAATACATAATATGAAGAATGAAGGGATTTTTTTTCTTTTCTTTTTTTTTCCCTTGAGCCGTTGTAGGTCCCCTTTTTACGTGACCCTACACATGGATGATGCAGCACCAGTTACTCAGTTATTCCAACAGACACCTCAAGAGACTTTTAGCCTAACTCATAACTCTCTTTGACTTTACCGTTTGACGCGAGTGCCAACATTGGTGATAAAGTGCCCCCGGTTACTAAGTAAGGTTTAGAAAAGTCATTGGAGTTGTGTGCATGTGTTTTCCTTGTTTTTTTTCAACCCCTTCAATCTTCTTGTTCTTCTTTTTTTTTTCCCACTTAGCACTCACTAGAGTAACCAATAAAAAAGAATGCCTAAACATCTTTATGTATGTAAAGGAAATTTTTTTTCTTCTAAAGAGATTCAGAACAAGTTCTAGAGATAAAATCACAATAAGTGTACTCTCTCTTAAAAGGATGAATATTTTGGGCTCAAATTCCTCACAGGTTCTTTGACATCCTAAAGTAAATTACCCAAACCAAATCTTTACCTCTTTACTAACATTCAAAGAATATAGAATCCATTCTCAATCAAATTCACTTCTTTTCATGTTCAAGTTAACCCAGAAAAAAAAATTGAGGACATAACAAGCAGTTAAAATCAAGGATACTCTCACCCTCACACTTAAATGTCACATTGTCCTCAATGTGACCAAGTAACAACAAGTAATGGAAGTGTAGAGCAACCACATGTGAAGTGTAAGGGTAACACCAATTTCAGATATTTCAAATTTCCACCAATGGAACAGCTCAAGTGCTAGCAGTCACTCAATAGTTATCACAAACAGTCATCACATGCATATCTAACTAAGAGGAGTTATAACATCCCAAAAATTTACTTAACATAATAAGTAATTAAGGGTTCATTATTGAATTAAAATATGCAAATGTAAATCAGAGTATGCAGTATGAGCCCTAACGTGGCATTATACAATCATCCCACATAAACCATAAAGACAGAAGTGCTACTTTTGGTAGAAGTAGTCTAAGCTTCTGGGGTCTTCCCTGATGGATCTGCACAAAAACTATCACCTGAAAAATGTGGGTAACCATCAATCCAACTTATTACGAATACTAATGTGTGCTAGTGAGGTGCCAAGTGGGACAATTTATTTATATATATATATATATATATATATATCAAGATATTACTAATATGATTTACCAATATCCACATCACAAAATTTCATATCACAAATTATTTATTACAATTTATCATTAATACAATCCCCAAAGAGCCTCCCACCAATCCAACCGAACCGCCTTATTTCCTCCGACTAGACCCATGGGCTAAGTTACATCCATGTTACTGGTGACTCGAAAAGCTCTCTGGTCATATGATGGGGATCGGCCAAAATCCTCAGAGCACATGTCCCAGACCATGGACCTTTTCCCCTCATTGAACATGTGGGGTGTCGTATGCCCTTATTGAATTAGAGGGCCCGTCCCTTATCGAATTGTGGGACAATAGAAAGCCAACCATCATGCATTAATGGAGGCCTCACCACGTGGTGGAATAAAATACTCCATCTTCCCAATCCAACCCTTACCATAATTATCAGAGTAAATATTATGATATTAAAATGAACCTTTCTTATACATGAGATAGTAGATATGATAAATATCATGATATTAAAATAAACAATTCTTATACATTAATAAGTAGATATGACAAATATCATGATATTAAAATTAACCATTCTTATACATGAATAAATAATTATGATAAATATCATGATATTAAAATGAACAATTCTTATACATGATTAAATAAATATGATAAATATCATGATATTAAAATGATCAATTCTTATATTTGAATAAATAAATATATATTCACAATTCAAATCATAAAATCCCACAAGGCAATTTCTATTAAAATATTTACAATCATTTCACAAACACTCGCAGGCAACATATCAATACCCATAAAAAGTGGAAAGTGGTTACCTCTCGCCAAAGCTAATTATTATTACGCCGCTCCTAATTCAAAAGTTCAAACACATGCTATAAGATGATCACCATTCCTGGAACACAAAATTCGTCCAGATTTTTGGTTAAACTTCGGAAAATTATATCTCCCCATCTACACGTCCGATTCAGGTGTTCTTTGGCTTTTTGGAAAGGTTGAGATGTCTACTATTTACTATAAAAATTTCAAGATTAAACTCAAACGTTTGCTATTTCAAAATCGAGCTCCAAAATCGCTGGTCACCAAAAGTTGGAGAAAACATTTCAGATTTTGGCTAAAATTTGGAAAATTATATCTCCCTCGATTCTCATCGGAATTTGACGAATTACCTATCAAATTAAACCTCTATGTGTCTACTATTTAACTGGAAAATATCACAACTTTATGATTTTATTAAGGCAATCCGAAAAGCCACGCCATTTTACTACTCCTGAGGCAAACCAGAAATTTTCCCAGTTTTTGGCTCAACTTCTAAAAATCATAACTAGAGTTATAGACCTCCGTTTTAGGTGAATCAAAGCTTATTTAAAACCTCAAGAAGTGTACTTTCTCCTGTAAAAATTTCAGAGATAAACTCAAAAGTTTAACGTTCCAAAATGGAACCCGAAAATTACTGTTCATTTCTGGAAACAGAAAATCTTCAGTGTTCATGGTCCAACTTTGAAAAATCATAACTCCCATTCTACACGTCCGTTTTAGGTGTTCTTTGACTTTTTGGAAAGCTCAAGATGTCTTCTATGTACTGTAAAAATTTCACTTAAAAACTCAGATGTTTGCTATTTCAAAATCAAACACGAAAATGACTGTTCACCAGAGATACAGAAAACGTTCCAGGTTTTTGGCTGAACTTTGGAAAATCATATCTCTTATTATACACATCCGTTTTGGGTGTTCTTTGGCTCGTTTTAAAGCTTAAGATGTCAACTATCTTCCATAAAAATTTCGTGCAAAAACTCAAACGTTTTCCATAGAAACAGAAGCATGCAAGGTTCTCTGTTTTCGGTCTGGAAAACAGAGGTGTTTTTCATTTCTGTCTTTCTCTTAACCAAACAGCAACGTGGTTCATCATATATTACAACCTAGATATAAATAAATGCTCTAGGACATAAGTGCAATGTTATGACTGTGAGGTCTAATATATATATATATATATATATATATATATATATATATATATCTTTTAATATTTTAATACATTTATGCATATCAGACTAGCAAAGTTCTAACTTATATATATATATATTTCAGTAAATTCACGGCTCATCTCCAACGGCGGTGGCCTAGCTATTGGTGTTGGAAAGTGACGGGAAACTAAAGGAAGAGAGACCCGAAGACTCACCTCTGGTTGCCGGATTCAACGTGATTCTTCCCACCGACGCTCTTTTCCCTTGTTTCCGGAACCAAAACGCAAGGGAAGATGGAACAGCTAGAACCCACACTTTCTCTCAATCCCACTGAGTTACAGAACACACACACACACACACCAATGCTTTCCTCTCCTTCACTTGCTTCACGGACCTGCTCTACTTTTCCTTTGTTGCTGCAAGAAGGGCCGAATGGTTTATAATGAGAGGGATGGGGAAGTGCGCTGCAAAGGAGGTATGGGTGTTGGTTGGAAGAATGCAAATGAAAGAGCATTATAGAAAGACCTAGAGGGTGGTCGACCGAGAAGCGTGGGGGATTGAGGGTGTGGGTCATACAAGTGGTGTGGGTTGAATAAAGAGGGATGAAGTGTGTGTGCGTGTGGGTTGTGGTGGTCCAGATGGAATGGGAAGTAAAGGAATGAGTGAACGTGTTAAGTTTATGTGAGTGTCGATTATCTTGGATGGGAAACATATGGAATATGATATTGGGCTGAAGTTGTTATCTTTTTTTTTTTTTTTTAATTTATTAATTAATAATTCACTTGTCTCTTTATTATTGCTTTATTACCAAATAAATGTTAGAAGAGAATCCTTGATGCTTTATAGGGATTTTGACTCTTAACTAACTTCTTTAGCCCTTAAAATAATTTCTCTAAAAGTCTTAGCTACCAATCAACCCCTAACTATTTCCTTTGAATTTCTCAAGAAAATAGGTCTTTAAATTCTACTAATAATTTTCCATACAACATCTCTAATTTAAACTCAAAAATTTGGGATGTTACAGGAGTACTCATTCCCAAGCAATATATCATCAGCAATATATCATTCCCAAGTAATATATCGCCCTTTTATTTTATTCCTGAAATCATCTGGGTAAAAAGGTCAGAAAATATGCCGCATAGCATTGTGTGTTAGTTCTCATAAGGTTTTGATGATGATTGAACAAATTGGAAATCATTAGGAGATGAAGATATGAGTTTTTAAAAGAGAAAAACAGTTGATCATTTTTAAAACATAGCAACACTCTAGTGTTGAGTTCCAGAACTCGAGTGTTGGACATTGGCAAGATGCTTAGAAAACATCACCACCAGTGTTCTAGCAAAACTGCCAGTTTTGAACTTATGAAAAGTTCAAAACTCAAGTGTTGAGTTTCAACACTCGAGTGTTGGCCTGGCAGAGAGATATCAAGTTTTCAAAACAAAACCCCAACACTTCCAGTGTTAGTCTGACACTGCAGTCTTGAGCCTTTTAATTTTTTCAAAGAAAGATCAAAACTCGAGTGTTGGAAACCAAAACTCCAGTGTTGAAGAGACAGAGAACAACCCATGGTTTTCAAAGTTTCAACACCGCCAGTGTTGCTCCATCACTGCCAGTGTTCAACTGAACCTGAGTTTTCAATATAAGTGAAAACTCGAGTGTTGCATACCAACACTCAAGTGTTGACAAGGCAGAGAGCCTTTAAAAATCATCCAGTTGAAAACCGCCAGTGATGACTCAAAACTACAGTTTTGGAGTTTGAAACTTTTTATCAAAGTTTCAACACTCGAGTGTTGAGAAGAAAAACTCAAGTGTTGACCAGACAGAGAGCATTGTTTTCTTTTTAAGATCAACACTGCCAGTTTTATTCTCAACACCTGCAGTATTGCTATTTTAACTTAGAATACTCTTTACCTTGAAAACATTCAACACTCGAGTGTTGGAAGGTAAAACTCGAGTGTAGAGGAACAAAACCAAACACTGCCAGTGTTGTTTTTGAACACTGCCAGTTATGAACTTAGCACAGTTCATAACTTGAGTGTTGATACTCAACACTCGAGTGTTGGCCATTATAACTGAAAAACGCTTTTCGTTTAAATTTGCCAAAATTATCTTAATCTTTGATCTTTTAAGATACCCATTGTTTATTTACTTCACATAAATCATTTATGTATATTCCTGAACTGTTCTAATGAGTGTATTCATGAGATTACAGGAAATTTATACATTTGAATGAAGAATCAAAGAAACAGAGCCATTTTAGGAAATCTGCTGAAATGACGGAGAAACATAACTCTGGATCACTAGCCGTTAAACAAGATCAAATAGCCGTTGCAGAAGATCAATTGATCATTAGGAAATCATCCCCAACGGTCTTCTAACGTTCACAAGCCTCAAGATATTATAAATAGCTAAGGATTTCAACCTGGAAGATACAGAACTATCATATATACATTCTTGCTTGAAAACTCAAAAAAAAGGTCCAGCTCTTTTGATATTATTGTACCTCAGCGATTATCAGAATTCACTCTTAGAGAGAAATTTCATTGTTGTAATCCATTTTCTGTAAGGAATCTCAAAGTAGAGGGACTTTGAGATTGGGATTGTACAATTACATCTTGTAAGGGGGAGCGAGTTCAAGATTGTGAATCCTCCTTCGTTTGCTGAAGGTGTAATTAAGAAGTTAGTGGAAATCCCAGAAGATCTGGGGACTGGACGTAGGTCATCTGTTGAGACCGAACCAGGATAATTGCTCTGTGTTCTCCTATTCTCCTTTTCATACTCTTTTCATTCAGTTGTCTTTCTTCAAACTTTATTTTGAAACTGAGCTTATTAGAAAAGAATTTTAAAAATCCCCAATTCACCCCCCCTCTTGGTGATTTAGCTGCGCTTTCATTGTGTCCTCTACTTTGCTATAGCATTCGGGATGCCTTGTATTACGTTCCAAGTCGCTGTTAGATTGCTATAGCATCGTATCAGCCCTATTACACGATCTTCCTTAAAAATCATGCAACTTATTATGTTTGTAGCACATGCAGATGATTGCTATTCTTCAGTCCCTATATCATGAATGTATGCTTTTTTGCTTAGATTATCTACAGTTAAGCTTGTATTTACCATTCAATTCAACTATAAAGTATAGGGAAAACATGGTACGATTTGTGCTCATCAATAACTGACAATTGTAAATTCAAATTGAAGTTTGTCTTTGGTAAGATGAAAAACTTATTGTCAAAGACAAATTCAAGCTTGGGATGTCAAACTTGAGTATGGACTTGACAAAGAGTAGCTCAATTTTTATGAACTAAGCTAAACTCCAGTTTACGTAGGCAAACTCGAGTTTGTGTCATACAGAGAGCACTCTAAGTTTTTCAAGTTAAGGCAAACTCGAGTTTATAATGGGAAACTCGAGTTTGTGTTGGATAGAGAGCTTCCAATGTTTTGAGCATAAGCAAACTCTAGTTTTCATATAGAAACTCCATTTTGTTCTTATCCAAATGTTTTTCAACGTTTTTCAAATTTCAAGAAAACTTGAGTTTGTGTTAACAAACTCTAGTTTGCACTTGGCCAAGAACTTTCTAAGTTTTCCTTACTTTGAGGAAACTCAAGTTTGCATTGAAAACTCCAATTTTCATTTGACAGAGAGTTTTCCAAGCTTTTAAGGAAACTCGAGTTTAGTTTTGTTAACTCAAGTTTGTATCGATTCGAGAGCTTTGCTTTATCTTAAACTTATGAAAACTTCAGTTTGTTTTGAAAACTCCAGTTTTCAAATTTCGTGGACTTAAACATATTTTTCATTATAAAAGTCTAAAACTCGAGTTAGTCACTAATGGACTCGAGTTTTTGTTCGTATTCAAAATATACTTCAAAGATCAAATCTCAACATTCTTCTTTGGATGAAGTAAACTTGAGTTTAGTTTTGTAAATTCTAGTTTAGGTTTCTGAAGGAAAATTACAAACTCCAGTTTGGATGAACAAACTTGAGTTTGTGTCGCCTAATTTGAAATTTAAATTGCACAAATTTGTGAAATGTTCATGTTTGATCTTAATATTTCTTATCATCACTCATTACTATTCCTATCTATGTTTAATCAGTTTGTTAGTGAGTTTTAGATGGTTTAAACAGTATTAAATGAAGATTTAGCTTAAACAAAAAGTGACGTTAGCGCATTTATTGCAAAGTCTAGAAACCTTGCATTCTTTTGGACAATCATTCTCTATACGATGCAAAGGGATTAATGTTTCCTTCCCCTATCAAGAAGCTACTCTTCCAACGGATTTAATTCAAGAGAAGTCAATCATAAACTTCTGTGCACCTAGATTAATTGAAGATTAGATAGAGATGTGACCAAAGTGTTCCTAACAGCTAACCCAATATCTCCAACGGTCATTCAATGCTCTCTTCATATATAAGGAGTTGCATTCAAGTCTTCTCAATAACTAATCTGCAGAAAAAGAAAAACATTCAAAGTTTCAACTACTTCTTGTGTTTTCTACTTGTAAAGTATCTTTTGATACATTTGTACTTTAGTGATTATTTCATCTACTTTTTGAGAGAGTTTCATTTATTGTAAGAATTTCAAGTCATGGGACTTGGAGATAGGGTATATCAGTTTACAACTTGTAAGGGAGAGTGTATCCTAGTGAGAGGATAACTTCAAGTACAGAGTGTATAACTTATTCTGAGTAATAATGAAAATCTCAAAGAGTCTGGAGACTGGATGTAAGTCAAGAGTTGTGACCAAACCAGTATAAATTTGATGTGCCTTGCTATTTTTTCATCTCCTCTGTTTTGCTCTATTTTCGTGTTCAGTTTCAAATCATTTGAAAAAGATTTTGTAAAATCCCCAATTCACCCCCTCTTGGTAAGAGACCTCATCATCTGACAAAGTTCCTCCTTACTCCAACCCATCACGAATCCAACCGTCATGACATATTATTTTAAAGGGATAAGGGTCTTAAATGCCATGGAAGTTTTTGTTCAGGAGCACTGGTAAGACGGAAGTTTTTTTTGGACCAAAAATGCCACGGAAGTTTTCTTTGAGGAGCAATTTTGGCCCGAAAGTTTTTACTAAGGAACAATTTGTTAGTTCTCTGATGGTTTTGATGATTGCCAACAACTACAAACAATTAAAGAGGTTTTGCTCTTAAGTGTTAAAATCTTGTTGAAGAGCAAACCTCGAGGTTGGTTTTTCAACCTCGAGGTTGAGCCTTACAAATGATTTTAAGGTTAAGTGTCAAAACATGGTTTCACAAAAGAAATACGTGAAACCTCGAGGTTGGAAAGTCAACCTCGAGGTTCAGGCCTTATTGAAAACCCCAAGTTTTATATTTAGACTTGTAACCTCGAGTATCAAGAGCTAACCTCGAGTTTTGATCCATCCAAAGAAGTCATGGTTTTCATCAAGCATGGAAACCTCGAGGTTCATGTTTCAACCTCGAGGTTGGACATTTTATTTTGAAACTTAAGTTTGAAGAAAAACCTGCTGACCTCGAGTATGGTATTTCAACCTCGAGTATTATGACTTACAGAGAACAACAGGTTTTCAAGTCTTTATGAAAAACCTCGAGGTTAAGGTTGTAACCTCGAGGCTAAGATTTATGATTGAACACTGAACTTCATTTTCTCAAAGGCTAACCTCGAGTATGGTTTTCTGACCTCAAGGTTGTCGAGTTTCTATGAAAACTGAAGGTTTGAAAATAACTTCAAACCTCGAGGTTACCTCTGGAACCTCAGGGTTTGTGAGTTTATGAAAGGTTTGAAAAGGGTTCTTTTTAAGGCAAACCTCGAGGTTCATATTGCAACCTCGAGGCTGGACATTTTAAATCAACAAATTGCCTGAACCTTTCAAGCTAACCTCGAGGTTGGATGAACTGACCTCAAGGTTAGTGACCGTTGGTACTTTTTCAAATTTGTGAAATCTGCTATATCTTGTTGTTTGATCTAATTGCTTTCATATATCATTCACTCATGATCTCAGATATGTTTAACAAGTTTGTTGAGTGTTTTTCAGTTAGCACAGATCAAGATTATTGAAGATTTGTGAGTGAAAGCAAAAAGGTGAACAGTGCATTTAATGCATCTCCACAATCTCACCTACTTTCAGCTAATCCTTCTGAGCACGCCTAATGAACGTTAAAGGAAGCTTACTACATCAAGTAAAGTCAATTCCAACGGGCAGAAACTCAGAGAGCCACATCAGATCACATTAACACTTGGATTAGCAGAAGCTTAGAGAGAGAAGATGACCAGAACCTAAGCTAATCACTTCCAACGGTTGAAATCTTTCTACAACGGTCATTTAATGTTCTCTATCTATAAATAGAGAGCATTAACTTCATTTACACATATACACCTACTTTGAGCGAAAGTCTACTAAGTTCATTTATTGTGTATTAGCTTTCACTTGAAAAGTATCATACTTGATACAAGCACTTCAGTGTTCATCATATCTACTCTGTAAGAGAGTCAAATACTTGTAAATCATTTATTGATTGAGATAACTACAAGTCAGGGGACTTGGTAGTTGGGGTGTATTGATTACAACTTGTAAGGGGGAGTGTGTTCTAGTGAGAGAACAACTCTTAGTACAGAGTGTGTAATCAATATTGTTGAGTTAGTGGATTGAAAATCCCAAGTGAGGCTTGGGGACTGGATGTAGGTCAGGAAAGGACCGAACCAGTATAAATTGCATTGCGTTTAGCTTCTTCTCCTTATCCTCTCTGTTGTGCCCTGTTCTGAGTGACCAAAAACAGAACAAGTTTCGAAATTTTTAAAGATACCCAATTCACCCCCCCTCTTGGGTATAAAGCTCCTGCTTTCATTTGGTATCAGAGCAAGGTCTTCTCAGAAGAGTTTAACCACTTGAGAAGGATCACTATGGAAGGAATTCTTCCGGATGGAGCTTCAATCAACAGACCTCCCAGTTTCAATGGTGAACACTACTCTTTCTGGAAAGCAAAATTTCGTGTGTTCGTGATGGCTACAGAATATGGATTGTGGAGAGTATTTGAAACTGGAGATTATGTACCAGTTAAGATTGAAGGAGGCATCACTGTTCCAAAGACCGAAGCTGAGTTCAACGATGATGATAAGAAGAATATCACTCTCAATAGTAAGGCCATCCTGATGCTTCAGAGTGCTCTTAGCCAAAAGGAGTACTTTCGCATCTGCAATCTGTCAACAGCTAAGGAGATGTGGAAAGCACTAGAGATTGCATATGAAGGAACTTCTGGAATCAAGGAGAACCGGATTAATATCCTAACCACTGAATATGACTTGTTGCGAATGAAGCAAGGGGAAAGCATTGGAGAGTTTCAGCTCAGGTATACCCATTTGACAAATCAACTGGCTGCTCTAGGGAAGATCTTTGATCAAGGGTCTCAAGTAAGAAAGATTCTTAATATTCTGACCAAAGATTGGGAAGCAAAGGTCACAGCTATCGAAGAGGCTCGTGGAGAGTCAATGACGTCAGTTGCAGCCTTGTTCGGTAGCTTATCAGAATATGAGAGCAAGTTGAAGTTCAAGAAGGAATTAGAAGATGTCAATGGTGGCAACAATCGTAACAAGGGAGTGGCTCTGAATGCGGAAAAGGATGAGGAAGATGAAGATGAGGATGAAGAAATTGGCATGATGGTCCGGAGATTCAAAAAGTTCTATAAGAGAGATCAAGGCTTCAAGAAGTTTCAGAAGGGAAATTTGAGCTATGAATCGAAAATGCCGATTATCTGCTACGAATGCGAAAAGCCCGGACACATCAAAGCGGAATGCCCTCAGCTGAAAAATCAAGAGAAAGAGAAGAAGAAATTCAAGAAATACAAGAAGAAGGCATACGTGTCAGCTATATGGGGAGACAGCTCATCGGATGAGGATGAAGCTGAAGAGGATGATGGTGAGAAAGCCAACATATGCCTAGTTGCCGAAGTAGAAAAGCAACCTAGTGAAACAAATGAGGTATATGAATTTCTTCCTTCCTATGATGAACTGTTTGCTGAATACAATGTGGTTCAAAAGGAATTTGAAAAATTAGCAGACAAGTATATGAGTTTAAAAGGGAAATATTCTTTTCTTGAATTACGTGTTGAAAATCTTACTTCTCCTGAATCTCTAGTCTGTGACGAATGCTCTATTTTGGAGAGAAAGAATTTGCAATTAACTAAAGCACTTGAGAAGTTCACTAAGGGAAGTGAAATGCTCAATGTGATTCTAAAACAACAACATTTTATAAATGATAGATCGGGCATTGGTTATAGACCAGACTTTGACAAGAAGAAAGGAAAGAAAAAGAATGGTCAAAAATCTTATATGAATTATTTTACGAAATCTGTTCATTCTTCAAATCCTTTTGCTCATTGCAATTACTGTAATAGGAAGGGACATTCTACTTCATCTTGTTTTCATCGAAAAGAAAGAAAAGCCAAACCTGTAGGAAATTATGTTTGGGTACCAAAAGGAACATATGTTCCCAAGGTACATGCTAACCCCAAAGGACCCAAGAAAAGATGGGTACCTAAAACCTAACCACTTGTGATCTGCAGGTATGTCTTAGAGCATCAAGGCCAAACAAGTGGTACATCGATAGTGGATGCTCAAGACACATGACTGGAGACAAATCAAAGTTTTTATCAATAAAGTCAAAAGATGGAGGTAGAGTCACATTTGGAGGTGATCAATCCGGGAAAATCGCTGGCATTGGTGAGATAGGCAACAATGAAGGCCCACTCATCAAAGACGTCTACCTTGTAGAAGGATTGTGTCACAATCTCCTAAGTGTGAGCCAAAGCACCGATAAGGGTAATTTGGTGATATTTGACTCTGATGAATGCTTTATTGTTAAAAAGGATTTGATCTCTATGAATGATTTGAAAAATAAAGCCTTATTTAGAGCACCTAGAGATGGAAACTGTTATACCTTGAACCTCTCTAGCAATGCTTCTGTTTCTGAAAATTGTTTTGTGAGTAACTTGAATGAGAGTTGGTTATGGCATAAGCGATTAGCTCATGTCAATATGTATCAACTTGACAAGTTACTGAAAAAGGATTTGATTATTGGGACTCCCAAATTGAATTTCAAAAATGATATGATTTGTGATGCCTGTCAAAAGGGAAAACAGACCAAATCTTCTTTTAAAGCTAAAAATGAGATTTCAACAAATAGACCTCTTCAACTTCTTCACATGGATCTGGTTGGACCAGCTAGAGTGAAAAGTCTTGGTGGAAATCTATACACTTTGGTCATTGTTGATGATTTTTCTAGATTTACTTGGACAATATTTTTATCGTCTAAAGATGAAACATATGATCAGTTTGTTTCCTTTGCCAAAAAGGTCCAAAACGAGAAAGGGTTCTCAATTTCAGGAATACGGACCGATCATGGTGGAGAGTTCGAGAATCAAGCCTTTGCTGAGTTCTGTGACAGTATGGGGATTGATCACAATTTTTCAGCACCAAGAACACCACAACAAAATGGTGTTGTGGAGAGAAAGAATAGAGTACTCACTGAAATGGCTAGAGCGATGTTGAACGAGTACAACACTTCGCAAGTGTTTTGGGCTGATGCCATGAGTACGGCTTGCTACGTCTCCAACAGAGCATACTTGAGAAAGAAACTGGATAAGACTCCATACGAAGTCTACAAAGAAAGAAAGCCTAACCTCATCATCTTCGTGTCTTCGGTTGTAAGTGCTATGTGCACAATAACGGTAAAGACAATCTTGGGAAATTCGATCCTAAAGCTGATTTAGCTATCTTTATTGGTTATTCTAATAGGAGTAAAGCATATAGAGTCTTTAATACTAGGACTAAGATTGTTGAAGAATCTATACATGTTGAATTTTGTGAATCTGAATCTGATAAATCCTTGGATGATGAAGAGGAGACTATTTTCAAAAACAAATTCTTTTTGAAAAATGCTCCTACTCCTTCTGAAAACTCTGAAAATGTTTTTGAGGCTGATCCTGAAAACAATTTAGAAAATCCTGATCAGTCTCAACCTAGAGCTTGGAGATTTATAAGGAATCATCCTTTAGACCAAGTCATAGGTGATGTGAATCAAGGAGTTAGGACCAGAAATAGTACTTTGAATGAAGTTACATTTTCTGCATTTATTTCACATATAGAGCCCTCTAAGATAGAAGAAGCCCTTTCAGACAATGATTGGGTGATTGCTATGCAAGAGGAGTTACATCAATTTGATAGAAATCAAGTTTGGGACTTGGTACCCAGACCCAAAGACCATCCGGTAATTGGGACAAAATGGGTATTCAAGAACAAACGTGATGAGTCAGCCATCATTGTGCGTAACAAGGCTAGATTAGTGGCCAAAGGTTACAATCAAGAAGAAGGAATAGACTATGAAGAGACTTATGCTCCAGTAGCTAGATTGGAAGCAATAAGAGTTCTTCTAGCATTTGCATGCACAAAAGGTTTTAAACTCTATCAAATGGATGTCAAAAGTGCATTTTTAAATGGCTTTATTCAAGAGGAGGTGTATGTGGAACAGCCTCCAGGTTTTGAAAATGAACACTTTCCGGATCATGTTTTCAAACTAAAGAAAGCTTTGTATGGTCTTAAGCAGGCTCCTAGAGCTTGGTATGAAAGATTGAGTCAATTCTTACTCAATCATGGGTTTATTAGAGGAAAGGCTGATACAACATTATTTATTAAGAAAAACAAATTGAATGAAATTCTAGTTGTTCAGATTTATGTTGATGACATCATATTCGGTGCTACTAATGACTCCTTGTGCGAAGAATTTTCTAAGTCTATGCAGGGTGAATTTGAGATGTCAATGATGGGAGAGCTCAACTATTTTCTTGGGCTGCAAATCAAGCAACGTAAAGATGGGATATTCATATCTCAAACAAAGTATTTAAATGATTTGCTAAAGAAGTTTGGAATGGACAAGTGCAATGGGGCTGACACACCAATGAGCACAACTACTTCTTTGGATGCTGATGAAGAGGGCAAGGATTTCAACATCACCAAGTATAGAGGAATGATTGGATCATTGCTCTATCTCACCGCAAGTCGCCCGAACATCCAATTCAGTGTTGGAATGTGTGCTCAATTCCAATCCGCACCCAAAGAGTCTCATGCTGAACACGTAAAGAAAATATTCAGATATCTATCTGATACAAAGACTCTTGGGCTATGGTTTCCCAAAGGTCAGCCAGAGCATCTTGTGGCATATTCAGATTCAGATCATGCTGGCTATAAGACGGATAGGAAGAGTACAAGTGGGCAATGCGAGTTCTTTGGCAATTCACTTGTCTCTTGGTTTAGCAAGAAGCAAACTACCGTGGCTGTGTCCTCAACAGAAGCTGAATATGTGGCTGCCTCAAGTTGCTGTGCTCAAGTGTTGTGGCTGAAGCAACAACTTGCTGACTTGGGAGTGCACTTAAAGGAGATCCCAATACTGTGTGATAATACTAGCACAATAAGCTTGGCCAAGAATCCTGTTCAACATACAAGGACCAAACACATTGATGTGAGACATCACTTCATCAGAGATCATGTCCAGAAAAGAGATGTAAAAGTGATGTTCATCCCAACTCACCTTCAATTGGCTGACATTTTCACCAAGCCTCTAGCCAAGGAGCCATTCACCTTTATAAGAAGAGAATTGGAAATGGTAAATCCCAATGAATTGTGAGTACTTTCTGTCCATTTCTATGTCAAATTATGGTTTTGATGAATACTAGTCACTAACTTAAGCATTGGAGTACGTAGACAATTTTATGCAGGACTTGTTTTTGCTGACAAAGGGCAAAACCTCGAGGTTCACTAGCCAACCTCGAGGTTGTCAGGGTGTCAAAAGAATTCAAGCTTTCTGAAGGATGGAACCTCGAGGTCCAATAGCTAGCCTCGAGGTTGTTGGGATAACTGACCAAATCTGAATCAATCTGAAAGCTGGAACCTCGAGTATGGAAGAGGAACCTCGAGTTTTGTAGTAGACAGAGAGAACGCCTCATCAATTAGACAGTGGAACCTCGAGGCTCTGGAGGCAACCTTGAGGTTGGAGGTAGTAATTTCAAAGGTTAGTGAATTTTTATTCACCTAACCTCGAGGCTGAGATGTTAACCTCGAGGTTAGTCGCGAGTTTATATATATGCTGCCGTACAATTTCATTTCACCGTGCCCTAGCCTCGAGTTCTCTGAGTCTTTCTCTCTTTTTCCCTCTGTCATTCTTCGATTTTCTCTCAATTTCTTCCATTCTAAGCTCATAAATGGCTTCGAATTTATCATCCCACTCTAAATCAATCACAAATTCGTCTAAAGAGACCCAATCCTTGTCTCCTCCTCCTCCACCCAAGCATCAACCTGAGACGCAGTACACCAAACCAGTGAGAAAGAAGACATGATCAACTCGTCTGCGTACTGGGATCGATAAGCACATTCCTGGTGTCCCCATTGCTCCTCTTTCTTCTTCTCCCAAGGTCGCACAAAAGGGTATCACCATTAAGGAACCAGGACAAGCTGTGTCCAAAAAGAAGAAGGAACCTGAACCAAAGGGAAAAGGGAAGGAGAAAGTGACTGAGAAAACCAAGAAAGCTCCTACGAAAGCCAGAACCAAGAAAGCTTCAATTTCTCACACTTCCCAAGGCAAGTCTCCCTCTCAGGCTTCAAAGCAAAAGAAGAAGGATACATTTGCTGATAATGCCATAGAGGACATTCAACATGTGAGATCGCCCCCTGAAGGATTCGTAACTGCTGCATCTTCCTTCTCCTCCAAGGAAGAAAATGATAAGTATAGAGAAATTTATCTCCAAAAAGTCTTTTGTGCTTCAGTTGCAATAAACCTGGAAAATTTCTATAAGGAGTGCAACTTAGATCTTTCACCTTGGATAAAACAATATGAGCCTTTTGTTTCCTTATACTGTCCCTATACCCCTAGTTTGGTTAGGATGTTTTACTTCAAGATGAGGGATAGTAGTACATTGGATGATGATGGTGATCTGCTAGAAGAGACAGTATCCACTGTAGTAAGAGGTGTTGAATTCTCATTGACTGCTGAGAAGATCAATAAAATTTTGAAAATCAAAAACCCACCTCCTGTTCCTGAGTTTTCATATACCAACCAAGAGGTGTATGAAACTCTCATCCCAGGCAAACCCTTCCCTCGTGACCAAGCCATTAAGCTTTCATTCAAACCAAGTGACATGCCTCCTGTGCATAGAATCCTTTGGTACATATATTCTAGGAATTTCATTCCTAAGGCTGGGAACTACACTCACTTCACATCACTAGACTACAGACCCTTCACTGCATTTGTGAAGAAAGTTCCTTTCAACATTGGGGATTGGCTGCTCCAAGGGATGAAGAGTTTCAGATTTGCCAAGAAGGAATTGACTCACATACCTTATCCTTCTCTAATCTCTGTGATACTTTTCTATCACAAAATCTGGTATGTGGGGTCAACTGATACGCTTGAATACCCTCTCTATTTTGGCAAACATCAGATCAACCTCATGAAGATCAAGCTTGATACAGAGGGTACAGCACAGTCTCAGGCATCTCAAGCTCCTGATGAAGCCCAATCAGCTCCTCCACCTCCTCAGACATCCTTGCCAGCTGATTTTATGGGCCAGATACAGCAGATGTTCAATCAAGCATTATCACATCACAGAGCATCAATGAAGGTTGAGATTGACATCTTGCGGGCTGATATCAAGTTGGGGATTATGGACGTAGTGGTAGCTCAGGGTGAGGTGCTGTCCCATCTTCACAAGATCAAGGAGGAGGTAGATCAGAGGTTTACTGGCTTGGATTCCTCTCTAGCAGTTGCACTTACAGCTGCTTCTGATGCCAGAGACAAGGCTGACCAGCTCATCCATCATTTTGGTCTTGGATCTTCTTCCACCACTGGCCCTTCTACTGTTCCTGCTTCTGACACTCATCATGGCCCTAGCTCATCTCTTCCCATTCCTGATCCATCATCACCTCAGCCAGTCACTGAGTCTCCTGACCATTCTCCTGTTCACTCACCTCCATCTCACTCTTTCTCATTTCCTAGTCCACCTCACACTTCTCCAATTGATACCACACCATCTCCTCCTTCCACCTCTACTCCAGCCAATGTGGTTACTCCATCCACAGAGGTTCTTCCTCCACTCTTTCCATCTCCACCTACCCCTTCTACTGAAGTCTTCCCCACTCCTTCTCCATTCGCTCATCCTCCTATACCTGATCCCACCTTAGACCCTGATTTTGATCCCACCACTGCCATGGTGATCTACAAACCTCCTCTATTTGATCTTGACCCCGAATTCCTTGATGATGATGACAAAGGGGGAGAGACAAGCACTGTGAACTAGAGGATCTTAGGGATCTTAGGGCTTAGGTTGTTTTGATGATTGTATAGCAGTTAGTATCTTTGTGCATTTGTATTGTTTTCTTTGTATTCAGTTGAATTCCATTGTATTTTTTTATGCTTGAATTTGTTGAAATGGAATATCAATTGAGCTTTATGGAATATTGTTTTTGATTTCTTGCTTCTGCTCATCTCTGATAGTAATATCATCTTATGCTTTCAATTTCATCACTGCATTTGTGCAAACACTTCAGTGTTTCAATGTTTTTGAAAATTTTTCAAAGTTTTTCAAAATCATCTAATAATCTCTTGAGTGTTGATAAAGAGATTGCTTGTAGATGTTGTCATCATCAAAAAGGGGGAGAATGTTAGTTCTCTGATGGTTTTGATGATTGCCAACAACTACAAACAATTAAAGAGGTTTTGCTCTTAAGTGTTAAAATCTTGTTGAAGAGCAAACCTCGAGGTTGGTTTTTCAACCTCGAGGTTGAGCCTTACAAATGATTTTAAGGTTAAGTGTCAAAACATGGTTTCACAAAAGAAATACGTGAAACCTCGAGGTTGGAAAGTCAACCTCGAGGTTCAGGCCTTATTGAAAACCCCAAGTTTTATATTTAGACTTGTAACCTCGAGTATCAAGAGCTAACCTCGAGTTTTGATCCATCCAGAGAAGTCATGGTTTTCATCAAGCATGGAAACCTCGAGGTTCATGTTTCAACCTCGAGGTTGGACATTTTATTTTGAAACTTAAGTTTGAAGAAAAACCTGCTGACCTCGAGTATGGTATTTCAACCTCGAGTATTATGACTTACAGAGAACAACAGGTTTTCAAGTCTTTATGAAAAACCTCGAGGTTAAGGTTGTAACCTCGAGGCTAAGATTTATGATTGAACACTGAACTTCATTTTCTCAAAGGCTAACCTCGAGTATGGTTTTCTGACCTCAAGGTTGTCGAGTTTCTATGAAAACTGAAGGTTTGAAAATAACTTCAAACCTCGAGGTTACCTCTGGAACCTCAGGGTTTGTGAGTTTATGAAAGGTTTGAAAAGGGTTCTTTTTAAGGCAAACCTCGAGGTTCATATTGCAACCTCGAGGCTGGACATTTTAAATCAACAAATTGCCTGAACCTTTCAAGCTAACCTCGAGGTTGGATGAACTGACCTCAAGGTTAGTGACCGTTGGTACTTTTTCAAATTTGTGAAATCTGCTATATCTTGTTGTTTGATCTAATTGCTTTCATATATCATTCACTCATGATCTCAGATATGTTTAACAAGTTTGTTGAGTGTTTTTCAGTTAGCACAGATCAAGATTATTGAAGATTTGTGAGTGAAAGCAAAAAGGTGAACAGTGCATTTAATGCATCTCCACAATCTCACCTACTTTCAGCTAATCCTTCTGAGCACGCCTAATGAACGTTAAAGGAAGCTTACTACATCAAGTAAAGTCAATTCCAACGGGCAGAAACTCAGAGAGCCACATCAGATCACATTAACACTTGGATTAGCAGAAGCTTAGAGAGAGAAGATGACCAGAACCTAAGCTAATCACTTCCAACGGTTGAAATCTTTCTACAACGGTCATTTAATGTTCTCTATCTATAAATAGAGAGCATTAACTTCATTTACACATATACACCTACTTTGAGCGAAAGTCTACTAAGTTCATTTATTGTGTATTAGCTTTCACTTGAAAAGTATCATACTTGATACAAGCACTTCAGTGTTCATCATATCTACTCTGTAAGAGAGTCAAATACTTGTAAATCATTTATTGATTGAGATAACTACAAGTCAGGGGACTTGGTAGTTGGGGTGTATTGATTACAACTTGTAAGGGGGAGTGTGTTCTAGTGAGAGAACAACTCTTAGTACAGAGTGTGTAATCAATATTGTTGAGTTAGTGGATTGAAAATCCCAAGTGAGGCTTGGGGACTGGATGTAGGTCAGGAAAGGACCGAACCAGTATAAATTGCATTGTGTTTAGCTTCTTCTCCTTATCCTCTCTGTTGTGCCCTGTTCTGAGTGACCAAAAACAGAACAAGTTTCGAAATTTTTAAAGATACCCAACTCACCCCCCCTCTTGGGTATAAAGCTCCTGCTTTCACAATTTTGCCACAGAAGTTTTCACTAAGGAGCAATTTTGCCCTTCTGTCCCCAAATATTAAATTTGACTACTAAATCAGTCAAAGACCACATATGTTATGCTTTGAAAAGGTCAAACTTGAAGCCAGAGAAGGAGATCCTTCAGATGTTGAGCTCAAGGCGGCCAGAATTTGTGAAGCCGAACTGGTCAAAGGGACTGAAAGGTCGACTGTCACAAAACCCAAAGGAAGCATCACTTATGCTCTAAGCAAATGATCAGTTTATACAAATGTAAATATTATCACTATTTGTTTGTTTTACTGAACCAATTTTTGGAACAATTCATTTCTCGTTTTGCGTTTCATTTGCGTTTTATGACAGACCTTTCAGTTCCTTTGACCAGTTTGGCTTCACAAATTCTGGCCGTCTTGAGATTAACATCTGAAGGATTTCCTTCTCTGACTCGAAGTTCGACCTTTTCAAGGTATGACATGTGTGGTCTTTGATTGATTTAGTAGTCAAATTTAATATTTGGGGGACAGAAGGGCAAAATTGCTAGGAAAATTGCTACGTTTTGTAAACTTCCAAGACAAAATTGCTCCTTAGTGAAAACTTCCGTAGCAAAATTGCTTCTCAGCAAAAACTTCCAGGGCAAAATTGCTCCTCAGCGAAAACTTCCGTGGCAAAATTGATACTACCTGTGAACTTCCGTGGCATTTTTGGTCCAAAAAAAACTTCAGTCTTACCAGTGCTCCTGAGCCAAAACTTCCATGGCATTTAAGACCCTTATCCCTATTTTAAATATAATTATTACAAGGTACAATAAAACATGATTTCATTCGTATTAAATATAAATTGCAATACATACTCATGTACAAATAATTTAGTACATAAATTTTTAATAAAAGGTAGTTATTCACAATCATACCCAATTCACATGCATGTGGAAGAAAATTCAGAGTTACCTGTTACTCCCTAGCATACAAGTAATCACATAAGTGCTACTCCTAAACTCTTAATTAGAGTATCTAAATTAGGCCATGAATTTAATTCTAGCATCTTCGTAGTAGCTTTACTCTTTGGGATTTTTCCTTCGTTCACTTATTTCGAAAGTGCAACTAGTTGGATCATCCCTCATTGGGGCATTAGGGTCTTCATTACGAAGCAATTCTTCTTCTTCTTCTCTCTCTTTCTCCCCCTCTTGCTGGACGAATGTGTTTGTTGTGTGGGTGTGAATGTACCGTCTATGTGTGTGTTTGTGGGGATGTGCGCGTGTTAGATGTGCTTGTGGGATTTTGATGGATTTGCAATATATACATATACCAATGGTGGACCCAAGATTTTAGGTTTGTAGGTATACCCAAAAAAAAATTAAGGAAAATTTTAAATGCATTAAAAAACAAAATAATATAAACAATAAAAGAAAAGAAAACTTCAACTTAACATAGAAAAATAATAATCAAGAGTCAATTCAGAATTTTATAATAAAACTCAGATGCCTAAACTGCTTTTTAGCTCAAACCAGAATCAGCAAGTATGGAACAACCCAAACATAGTTTTGTGCTAAGACATGACCATATGGAGTACTTCTTCTATCCCAAAAGGTCACAAAAAGTGCATAAATTTATCAAAGAAATATTTGCACAGCATCATCATCCTTTGAAGTGATTTTAAGCCTAAGACATAATACCCAACATGTGCAGAAATTTTAATTCAGAGAATTTATGCAGAAACTTGGTTATTTGCAGTGACGTGCAACTCAAGATGCAGTAGAATTTTGTATTCTGTAATTTATGACTCGTTTTGTATTTTGGGCTTCACCAATTTCTTATAACCAAACAAAAAAGCACATGCTCCTCATGAAAAGTTGTTCCAGTGTTGCATACCTTGAGCTGGGGGATGTATTAAAGCTGGAAGTGGCTTTGATGAATTATGCAAAGGCGCAACAACTGGTGCTCCACCCTTCTTCCAATTGATGATTCTGGAAGGAGTTGATGAAGGAGAGATAATAGGTGCTGTAACACGTTTTCCATCAATAAAATGTCTATGAATCAAAATATTATCTCAAAATAGCATTTAAATTTCACTACTAATTAAAGAAATTAAAGCAGACAAATGCAAATGCTAGACATAATACTACAATGAAACATACAGGATAAGGTTTATATAGTGAGAACAAAATCAATCATATTGTTGTATTAGTGCTGCCAATGGTGAATAAACTCAAGAAATGAGCAAAGGCATTGCAATTTGGGGGTTATGGATTCATATTTCTCCTTGTAGCAGAATCATTTGACAATTGAACTTAAACATCACAACTATGAAGTCGTGATTATCTATACCTTGAACCATTTCTTGAGGAACCTGGATTCATATTTCTCATGGGCATATACTGATGTGGGATGAGAAATGGGACACACAACCACGTCTCATTTTGCAATATCAACAGAATTGTAATTTAGAATGAAGAAAATAAATAATGGACAGATCATTGATAGTTTGATTCAATTGTTAAGGCATCTAGATTCATATTTCTGACTGGTGATATGAGAAAAAACATATACAATCACTTGGCATTAAACAGAACATAATCGAAATTTCCAGAAATCCATGCTCATATCCATTAAACAGAACATGCCCATTGCAGCAAATTTTAGCCTGACAACAAGATTCAAACATGTGTAGAAATTTTAATACTGAGAAATTGTGCAAAAACTTGGTTGATTCAACAGATCTATCATCTATGCACTGGCTAAAGACAGAATCAAAAATTACCTCATAAAGAATCAAGAAGCAACGACGGAGCAGCTGGAAGACAGAATTGAGAAGCAATGGCCGAGGAGTTGGAAGCACTCAACAGTGGATCTGGAAGGGACAACGATGCCGACGATGGAGGGAAAGCTTGGGAGCCTAAAATGTCGTGGGTGAGAGATTTGGAGAGTAGTGGCAGCTAATAGAGACGGCTGATTTAACAGATCTATCATCTATGCACTGGCTAAAGATAGAATCAAAAATTACCTCATAAAGAATCGAGAAGCAATGACGGAGCAGCTGAAAGACAGAATTGAGAAGCAATGGCCGAGGAGTTGGAAGCACTCAATGGTGGATCTGGAAGGGACAACGACGCCAACAATGGAGGGAAAGTTTGGGAGCCTAGAACGTCGTGGTGAGAGATTTGGAGAGCAGTGGCAGCGAATAGAGACGAGAACGATGTTTTGGAGGACGGATCGGTGAGGACTAAGGAGTGAGAACAATGAAATTGAAAAGGAAAAAAAAAAGGAAAGGAAAGGATATATGAGACGTTCAAACTCGGGACTTGTAGAAAGATGTGAAAAGTTACAACCAACTACTCCAACCAGATAAATTGATATAAAACTATAAAAGTCCTTTACAATATATATATATATATATATATATTAATTGTTTATGTCTGAACTTGCCCACATAGACACGAGTGTGGCTCCACCGCTGGCATATACCTCCCCCTTTAATATATTGAGGTTCCCATATCCAACCGTGGTTATATTTGATAATATTTTAATATATTATATAATATTTGATGTATATCATGCAATATATTATTACATCATAATATATATATATATATATATATATATATATATATATATATATATTAAAAATTATTAAACTCTCACTTTAGAAAATTTGTGCATAGAGTTATCACACGATAAATTTTAATCACCACAAATTAAAATATTACTTAGTTCTAGAATAAAAATTAGGATGTTTAAAAAATCTATATGATAATTTGAAATACCCTAAAGATTAAATCAGATTTTCCGATTACTATTTTGTTTCCATACCATTATTATTATGATCTAAAGCATTGATTTGAGAAGTTATCCAAACTGAAATTTAAATTTAAAATCTGATTAGATAGTATTAAGTGAACCAATAATCTATTCTCAATCTTTTAAAATCTTAAATATTTCTAATTATCATTTATCTTTAATAATATATACAAAAACTCTTAATTTATACTTTTAGATCTTCTCTAAACCACATATTTCTTGATAAATCATATCCTAAAAGCACTTAATTACCATAAATAAAAATTGGAATGTTACAGAAGGTTTTGAGATTCAAATGAATGAATCTAAGAGTAATAGGTTAATCTCAAATTCTAACATATTCAATATATGTAAATCAACTAAAATAGAGTAATCTGCACAGCATATAAAGCATTCAAATTCATACAACAAGTATCATTCCATATGTAGCTTGCAATACAAGTAATCATCAAATGATTTCAAATACCTTAGCACTAGGGAATACATTTTGGATAAATTAATAACAAAAAATAACTAAATGCACTAGGCCTTGCTTAGCCACCGGGAAATTGGCCCCATAGTCGGCCCTTCCACTCAATCGAGCCACAAGTGGTGCTAGCCCATACAGGCATAACATACAAATATGGTATACACAAACATATATAGTTATACAAAGAATATGAGATTAAAGTTATTACATGTTACTCTTACTAACAAAGCACCTTCCGCTAAGTTCTTTTCAATCTGCTTGTCCTTCAAGCCTGGGCAATTATCTCTTCCTATAATTAACATTTATATGGAGAATGGTTCATTAATCATTCTATTGTTAATATCATAATTAAGATTTTGTCTATTCTAGACCCACTCGAAAATATTTGTCCTTTAGTATCCTTATGGATGTATTCCTATTAAGACTTATTCAATTAAATATTATTCACTAGGGGAACAACTAATGCTTCAGCCATTTAACCTCCAACTTATCCAAAGAAATTATCCCTTTAAAGTTAGGCACAATCAATTACTTGTGTAGTTATTCTAAGACTTATCAAAAATTAACCTTTAATTTCTCCGGGAACTTGGAAAAATCATAACTTAGTCTATACAACTTAAATAATTTATCTTCATGTATTAATAACTTAGATAATTTATTTTCATGCATTAATAAATACAAATGGAGTGATTCTAGTTCCTACTTAAAGCTTGATAAGTTTATTTTCATAACTTCACACATCTTTGTAAATTCAGGATTTTTTATACAATTAAAAGGTATAGCACTTGTATTTTTAAAAAAAAAAAAACGACCTATTTGTTGACAAGCCTCTTCCCTCAAGTCTCTCTTAAACATATGATTAATGGTTGATTGTATGTTGCCTACCCCTTTGCTATTATTTTTTGTATTTCTCAAGAAATCCGTCAACCTTTTCTCTGACTTTTGAGACTCAACTTGTCCATGTGCACCTTGATCATTTTCATCACCCATATCAACCCATAATTTTTTCCTTTTAGATGAAGCACATTTTGCATCATAAACAAGCTATAGTATTGTAGTCTTTACTTCTTCAGAACATTGACACAAGCTTCAACATCTATTCTAGTACATGCTGGATGATGCTTGAATCTATAAATAGCCCCATTAACAATTTTTCCACAATAATTATACTTCAACTTTTTGCCATTCCCATCAACATCCATCCCATAATGTTTCCATCCTATATCAGATCTATTATTGGATAGTTCTTTCTTGCAGCAATAACTTTTTTTCCAATATTTTCCTTTGCACTAGAAGACATCTTCAATTTAATATATTATCTAATTAATAAGTAGTAAGAAATTATTTTCAAATTAAGAAAAGAAGCAATTAAAGAAGACATTTCATATCTCATCCTTAAAAAAAACAAAAAAAAAACTTCTGATTTAAAATGCTAATTAATTAAAAAAAATGAAAAGTTAAACGAGAAGACGCGGCAACGTTTGATTTGATCATTCACAATATTGAAGAGTTTTTTTAGCCTCACAAGTGAACCTGCACCTAAATCAAGAATAATGTTTAATAAAATAGAAAAGAAAAAGAGCTTATAAACTAAAAGGCAATCTACACATTTGAAGGGACGCCTTAGCACGAGAGAAAAAGCATAGAACTTATAGACTAAAAGGTAATCTGCACACTTGAAAGACATCTTCACATATCATAAGAGAAAAAGTACATTGCACACACTACACACTCCTTACATATCACAAGACAAAAGACACACACATTACTCCTCATATATCATGATTCACAACAAACAAATTACTCATTCATTTATCATATTTTAAAATTGAAACTCTCTCTCTCTCTCTCTCTCTCTCCCGCTCCGTCCTCTCCTTGTTCTTCATCTGCTTTCTTCTAAAAAACCCAGCAAGAACGTAGAGGCAAAACGTTGAGTGAAGAATGAAAAAAAAAATCTGCAAACTTGGGAAAGAAGAACGGTGGGGCAGCGGCACAAGGTCTACAAGCTAAAATAGGGCAAGTTCTATAAGTTATGTATTTTTCTTTTTTAACTTTATACTAGCTTTTGTCTTTTTTTTTTTTGGAAGATTTTTAGTCTTTTACTATCCAGATCTCAGGCTTCTACTACCCATATCTCTAACTCACTCGACTCGGTTTAGAAATGACAAGTTCACTGAGTTTGACCGAGTCTGCATATTGAACGATTCTATAACCAAGTTAACTTGATTTCATTACATAAAAATGTAAACACGTCAAACTTGGCGAGTTGACTCACGAGTTTGATAATCATGCCTGGCATCACTCGAAACGACAAAAACAATATTTTTGGCGTCCAAAAATCTATTTAGGATGCCAAAAGTTGTATTTTTGGCATCCCAAAAACAATTTAGGACAGGAAAAATACACACCAACGACTTGACCTCTTCTCTTTCTCTTGACCTCTTCTCTCCTCATTTCATTACACAGCTTCTCCTTCTCAACTTGACCTCTTATCTTTCTCTTCACCTTCTTCTCTCCGTTGCTGCAACCCCTCTTCCGCCGTCTTCTCTTCTCCGTCGAAGGTGATGCAGGATGACCATCATGTTCGTCTTCCTTGTCATCGGCTATTCTCTCGTTGGAAGCTCTGTTGTGTAGATCCAAAATTTCGTCGGCAGTCTCGTGTTCCCTCCATCTGTGCTCTTTCATTTTTGCTCCCTCGATCCCACTCGATTGTGTCTTGCGTTTGAAGCTCACCCTTGATCTGTATCTAGCGTGTGAAGCTCCAAGTAAGATCTGTCGTCTCTAAATCCATATCTCTCAATCTTTTTTTTTTTTTGGATTTTGTTGGAGTGTAAATCTGCACTTTTCTAGGATTTTGTTGGAGTGTAGATCTACAATTTTTTGGGATTTTATTGGAGTGAAATTGTTATTTGTTTGTTTCAAGAACTGAGATGATATTTTGAGAATTTTCATATTACCTGAAAACATTGATGGCACTTGAAAGCGAAGCAAATCACCAAGAGGGGGGTGAATTGAGGATTTTAAAAATTCTTTCCAAATACTCTACAAATGAAAGCTAAAACAGAGCAGAACAGAGTAAGGGAAGAAGAAGCACGACACAACAAGATTTATACTAGTTCGGTCTCAACACTGACCTACGTCCAGTCCCCAGGCACTCTGGGTTTTTCACTAACTCACAGAATTAGTTACACACTCTGCACTCGAAAGTTATCCTCTCACTAGGATACACTCTCCCTTACAAGTTGTAAACTGATATACTCAATCTCCAAGTCCCACGACTTGAGATTCTTACAATAAATGATTTCAATAAATGGAACTCTCTCTAAGAGTGGATAAGATAATCACTGAAGTACAAAACGTATCAAAAGATACTTTACAGTAAAAAACTGAAAGAGTAGTTAGAAACTTGAATGATTTTCATTTTTTGCAGATTAGTTGTTGAGAAGACTTGAATGCAACTCTATATATATGAAGAGAGCATTAAATAACCGTTGGATTTGTAAATGGAGCAAAATACCCAAGAGGGGGTGAATTGGGTATTTTTAAAAATTTCTTCCTTTAAAACAGTAAGTCTCTGTTTTGCGATGCTGAAACAGGGATGAACAGAGTAAGGGATAGAGAGATTGAACATAGTGGATTTATACTCATTTGGTCCAAATCCTTGACCTACGTCCAGTCCCCAGAATCTCTGAGATTTCACTAACTCAACTCAGATGATTACACACTCTGTAACTCACGGAGCAATTCTCTCACTGAAACTTACTCCCCCTTACAAATTGTAATCAAATAACCTAATCCCAAAGTCCCAATACTTTGAGATTCTTACAAGAAATAATAATCAATGAAGAACTCTCTAAAAGAGCAGATTGATAAACACTGAAGATTGAAATATCCGAAGATATTAACTTTTAGAGTAGAAACTGTAAATGTTCTTAATTGCTAATTGAATGCGCAGAGTTTCGGTAGGTGGAATATTGAATGCTTTTGCTATTTATATGTGATAGCATTGATGACCATTGAGACGAGATTAAGTCAGCAGTTGTGAAATGAATATATTCGTTAAGATTATGTTGCTTCGTCTCTTCGTATTCTTCCAACATTCGTCCATTATTCTTCGTTGACATTCTTTATTCAAATTATCTGTTGTGACTCAGTTAGAATGTTGTCTGAGAGATAGCTGGAATGCTTTTCGCTTGCTCAGAAGGTTTCTTGCCAAAATGGTGAATGTCTGTGCCTCACATTTAATGCTTCTGACATAATCTTGCTTTATGGTAATTTGAAGTTTAAAACATGTTAATCCTGTCTAAAACATACTAGCAAACTGATTAAACTTGGTTAAAAATGATAAGAACCAATAATATCAAGTACCCGAAGCATAATCATAGGATTTCAGATTACGAGAATGTTAAATTCAAAATCTGATATAGATAACTCGAATTGTACAGTGGTAACTCGAGTTATAATCATGTTCAGAGTATATTAGACAAAGAAGGCTAACTCGAGTTATGGCTGACAACTCGAGTTACTTTTTCATTAAAATCGAACAGAGAAGAAAAGCTTATTAACTTAACTCGAGTTATAAATAGTAACTCGAGTTGGCTTTTGCACAGAGATACATTTTTCAAATAGGATAACTCAAGTTACAAAAATTAACTTGAGTTTATGTTAAAGTCAATTCAAACAGAAAGAAAAATTCATTTTGAGTAACTTGAGTTATATTAAGCAACTCGAGTTGTTTCCTTCACAGAAGTGTTTTCAGATAATATGTAACTCGAGTTATATTTAACAAATTTTTCAAACAGAGAGTAATTGCCAATAATGTAACTCAAGTTACTTCCTATAACTCAAGTTATATTAGTAACTTATGTCACTTGGTGTTTTCTGATTCTTTCATAACTCGAGTTAGTCTCCTGTAACTCGAGTTACATCAGACAATTGAAATCTGACATCACGACGAAAGCTTTTCAGACGTGAAGTACAACACATAACTTGAGTTACTAAGTGGTAACTCGAGTTATCACTTTAACAGAAAATGATTTTCTCAACCTTATAACTTGAGTTGTGATTAATAACTTGAGTCACCTGTTTTTATGAAATCTTTTGGAAACCCAAGCACTTTTGCAATCTATAAAACATCAATTATTACAATTGTTAGACATCATCAAAACACATAGAGAACTAACAGGATTCTTCAATGTAACCATTGGAGACATTGGAGTAGCTATTAGGAACACTTTGGTCTCTTCTTTCTCTACTCTTTAGTTAATCCAAGTACACAGAGATTTATGGTTGACTTCCCTTGAATTAAATCCGTTGGAGAAGCAGCTACTGGATAGGGAAAGGAAACATTAATCTCTTTGCAAAGTGTGTAGAATGATTGTCCAAAAGTATGCAAGCTTTCTGGACTTTGCAATAAATGCGTCAACGTTACTTTTTGCTTTAAGCTAAATCTTCATTTAATATTCTGTAAAACATCTGAAACTCACTAGCAAACTGATTAAACATATTTGGGAATAGTAATGAGTGATGATAAGAAGTATTAAAATCAAACATAAAGATTTCGCAAATTCATGCAATTTGATTTTCAAACAATATGACACAAACTCAAGTTTGTTCATCCAAAATGGAGTTTTCAACTTTCCTTCAAAAGTCTAAACTGGAGTTTACAAACGAAACTCGAGTTTACCTCATCCAGAGAGGAACGTCGCGATTTGATCTTTAAAGCACATTTTGAGAAGGAGCAAAACTCGAGTTCATTAATGACTAACTCGAGTTTTGGACTTTTATAATGAATACATTTAAGTCCAAAAGCTCAAAATTGGAGTTCTCAAAATCATGAAATAGAGCAAAGCTCTTGGCTTGATGTAAACTCGAGTTTGTAAAACTAAACTCAAGTTTCCTTAAATCCTTAGAAAAATGCACGAATCAACATAAATACAAGAATCAGAGATAAGACACAAATAGCAGAAGCAAGAGATAATAGGTATTTCATTGCATATTAGCAAGAGAAAGTGCATTACATTAGATAGACGAATAAGACCTCGAAGGAGGGGATTTATTTAAATGGTTCATATATTATTTTGGATTTGTATATTTGCTAAGTATTTGGCTGACATCAAATTTAGGATATCTGTATAACTAATATCCTCCAACGGGATTAACCCTGACTATTACCGAATTTTTAAGTTGTATCAGGCTTATATTCCTTTGGGAATTTAAATTAACCAGCATATGTTTGGGCATATGTTATCAGTCACTCATTCATCCAAACGTTATGCATGTTCTTTGTTGTGACTTACTCTGATCTATTAATGCCTTCACTCTAATAATTTCACACCAATTAGTCTAATAAGAGATTAAGAACATAAATGGACATCATAATAGACGTAGGAAATAGGGGCATTACAACGTACGTGTTCTAGATACGGATTCACAATCATGGTATGAACATGCATACAAAGAAATACAGAGTGTCCAAGATTAGAGTTACTACCTAACAGATTTTTAGACTGACAACCAACTCCCAAATTCCACTGACTCTCCCTATTATTATAAATAATATTCATCACTTATGCAAATTCTCCATAATTTAAATAATACTTGAGTTAATTATCATTTGGCCCAACTTGTGGCTAAAAGTCATTTATTAATTGCAAGGACACAAATTAATCAACCTTGACCTTTAAGACTTGCATTTTTCGATATTTTTCAAAACTGTCCAGAATTTTCAACTACTTTAAAAATTCATAACTAATTATACAAATGTCCAATATAATTAAGGTGATTCTAAAGGCTATATGACCCTTGATATATCTATTTTCAAATAAGTATATCACCATCAACCAGAAAAATTCATACTATTCTCTATTGTCCAGTTCAAAGTTCCAGAATCACGTGTCAACTTCAAAAATTCATATCTCTTTATATACAACTCCAAAAATTACGAATTACCTATCAAAATAAAGTTTATTATGTCTACTTCAATTCTAGAAACTTTCATAGACATTGGACACCATTTATTTAACCAAGAACACGTTGCAAGCTATCTTCCTTACTGGAAAACCATTTCAGCAACTTTTGAGTTTCTTGAAATTTATCCCTAATGCTTCCAAAATCACTTTTAAACCTTTAACCCACACAACTTTTCATTTTAAACACTTTAGAAACATTAAAATGGACCAAAAAAAACCAATATTTCCTTATGTCTTGGTCTAACTAAAAATAAACCATGATAAAACACAAATATTTTCCATTTTTCTTCACAATTTCCATAATTTTATGTTCTTAAATTGCCTTCTAGCTTCATTATTTAAACTTAATACTTCCTTTAATCTATTTTATAATCTTGGGCAGAACCTTGTCCTAAATTTATGATCTTCAAATCTACAAGAAACATAAGGAAATTAATCCCAAAATCAACCAATATCACAAGTAAGTGTAAGTAGGCTAGAGATGATACTTACTATCTTACACTTCTTGAAATTTTACTTCTTCCTTGAACTCCTCAAACTTTCAACCTCCTTTAGAACACCATGAATAAAAATCATCTCAATATTTAAGACTTACATAGTGAATGAAGAAGGAAAATTGAGTCTTGATTCATGACTACTTACCTTGGAGATTTAGTATTTTCCTTCTTTCTTCCTATGTCTTCACCAGGCTCTTCTCTTTTGTCTCCGTTAGATGCTTAGTCAAAAATTATGGCTTGTCCCTTACTCTTTCTGACTTTTCCCTTGCCTAATGAACTCATGGAAAATTGCATGAAATTTCTTACCTTTGCCACCTACCCGATGTCGACAATCGATTGAATTTCTATTTCTTTTTTGATATATCGACACCGGTCCATAAGGGTGGTGAGCTACGAGGACTATACATTTGTGAAGGCAGACAACCGCTCGTAGATTGAAAACCGTTTTTGCAACCGGTGATTGACATGGATTCAGTCTTGCTTCCTTCCTTGTTTCTCATGTAGGACGAAAATCAAGGCTTGTCCAAGAAGCCATGCATCTTTTTTTTTTTTTTTTTCCATCTTGATTTTATGCACATGTGTCCCTTGTCTTGTTGTTACAATAACCTCCTAACATGAAAAGTGGTAGTTTATGGTGCAATGTGGAAATTCCATGACTTGTTCCTTAATTACATGATGTCATTAATTATCAAATTCGTGTGACTGCTTCCTTCCTTCTTGTTGGGCAAATTAAGGCCTTATTTAGGAGCTTCATGAATATTCTTTTATGTGTCAAAATATCTTAGCTTCATGGTCTTCCATCTTGAGACACTTGGCAAAATTCCCAGCTTACACAAGAAACTTATCATATACTCTTCATAACTTAACATATGCTCTTAGATAATTATCATTCCATGACCTTCCTTGTTCTTGCTAGGTGAAATGCCCCTAAGGAAAAGTGTCAAAATTGTCTCATTTTACCCTTCACACATGTCCATTTGTTAAATAATTATTGCCATTTATTTACCAAAATCCAAATGGCAATTATTCCTCTTTTTGCAAAAATTGTAACCCCAGTTTGCCAATGGAATATTAATCTCATACCAAATATTTTTACATTACATTATATCTTGAAATTTAAAATTTCAGAGAAACCATTTATAAAACCAATTATTGCCATTTATTTACCAAAATCCAAATGGCAATTATTCCTCTTTTTGCAAAAGTGTAACCCCAATTTGTCAATGGAATATTAATCTCATACCAAATATTTTTACATTACATTATATCTTGAAATTTAAAATTTCAGATAAACCAAATGTTTAGCTAAATTTCACTATTTCGTTGTACTAAAAGATCAAGGAAAATTCCTTTCATAATATTTTCACATTTTCAGAACTAGGTCTAGTCGTCTGCTTAATACAGGCTTATCATCAAGTCTCTAGCCCTAAAATTCAGGATATTGCACTTACTGTATATTTTTATATCTATTTTTATCTGTAGTGTATATTTTTTATATCTATTTTTACTTTGCTTTATAATTTTCTGAATCGTACATTCTTCTGTTTATTTTAATTAACAAAAGGCACATTTGTTTAGAGTACAAAGAAGTTTGGGAAATCCTGCTGGAACAACCAAAGAACTAACAAAAACCAAAATGAGTGTGGTTGGAGAGGAATTTTATGCTGCTAGATTAAATCGCAGATATGTAGGCTGAAAATCTCTCGCATTTTTCATTTTGGTTAGCACTTGGAGCGTGCAAAGACTGAGTGGTATAGTAATGGCTTGATCTCATCAACCATATCTGATGTGAATGGTCTGGTGGCTGAGGTTTTATGCCTCCCTAGCAAAGACGTCTTAGAGGGATAAGAATTTCCAACATTTTTTGTTTATTTTTACTACTTTATTAGGGAGATCTTTATACTCTATTTTGTACCTTGCAGGCCTTAGAATCTTCAAGCACAGATCATAGATTTTTTAGAGAAATAGAAGGTTATCTGGTTTAAAGGACTCGTACAAGCTACATATCAAGCTTATGTATGGAATCCTATGGTTCAAAAATAATAAGGAAAAATTTAAATATTAAGGTATTAACGTTTTAAAACTGAACATAATTAATAGCCGATCTTAACAGTTATTCTTTTAAGACCGGACATAAAATGTAGCCGGTACAAAATATAGAAAACGATTAAATAAAAAATTAATTAATTTTAAGACCGGATTTATATATGGACCGATCTTAAAAGTTAACATTTAACACCAAGTACTAATTTTTCTGGTGTTAAAGTTAAATATTTTAAGACCGGACTTAAAGGCCGGTACAACAATATTGAAGAAAATCAAACAAATAATTAATCAGTTTCGTTTAATTACTAAAAAATTTGTCTAGACTTTTAGGACCATATGTTTGTTAAACGTGCGGTCTTAAAAGTCCTGAGACTTTTAGGACCATATATATATGAATTGTCCGCTCCTAAAAGTCTTGAATTTAAAAAAGACTTAAACTTTATGACCGTGTAGTTGTAAATATCTGGTCTTAATAGTCTTTCTTTAAATATCTGGCAAATCATTAATGTTCAAGATAATCAAGGTTCTGGCGTTCTCCTCAAGCTAGGACCTTCGATGTCGTCATTTTTACCTCTCCTGATGTTGAGTAGCATAATCGGTCTGCCTTTTCTTTGTCTTTTTTCTTTCTCTGAAAAAGAATGAAGATAATGAAAAGGACACTGAAAATATTCAAATCAGGGCAAGGTAAAACCGACAACAACGACAGTCCAACCTTGAGAAGAATTGTCACTCTGTTTGTTTTTATTCGAATAAGGTAGACGATGTTTTTTTTAATGTTCTTAACTGTATTCTAGGAATTTTTAATGTTGATCACACGAGAACAATGTTTTGGTTGTTTCCTTTTTACGGAAAGAAAAAGAACATAATGAAAAGGACAAGGCGATCGATATCGTTTCTTTGCCTTCAAGAGATGCATCAAGGTGAAGAGATGCTATGGTCTTTGAAGTTAACTTTCGATGAGAAATAGAAAAACATGTTGAAATTGAAATAAAAGTTTTATTTATTATATTTTTTTACATAAAAAAACATTAAAAAATCTAATCCTCCCCATCGTTGTCAGAGAGGAGGGAGTTGTCGGAGAGGTCGGACACGTTGTCATCAGAAAGATGGTACTCAACGTCATGGGCGTCGAGTACCGCAGTCACCTTGTTGTTGACGGTGTGATAGACCTGAAATAGTTGGCCCAAGCGTCGGTCTATATGATCGACGCGGACCAAGAGGTGCTACATCATCTAGTAGAATGACGGGTTTGGAGGCAGTTGAGGAGGGTACGGATTGTGAAGACCGGTAGGACAAGGAAAAGGAGGACCTGGTGGTGGTGGAGGACCTGGTGGTGGTGGAGCAGCCATTACGGTGGTGGAGGTGTAGAAGTGATGGAAAAGGATGTGAAGAAAGTAAAGTAACAACGGGTTTAAATAGAGAACCCATCTTGAACAATGTGAAACGCCAGAAACTTTAACGAGGAGCCGCATAGTTCCTCAGAATATGAGGAGACGCCTAGTTGGGAAGTTTACCTGGAAGTCGAAGAGACTCTGAATCTATTCATTGAACAGGGTGTAAGGATACTCTGATTAACTTTTAATACCAGATATTTTAAAAGATCTATTCTTAAAAGTATTTTAGGACCGGATATGTATAAAAGGTATATCTTAAAAGTAATTGAATTCAAAAAAAGACTTTTAGGACCAGATATTTATAAAATACGCTCTTAGAGTAGAAAATCACCAAAGTTCATCATCAATTGCATATCTCTCTTGCTCTTTGCCCTTATATTAACTCCTCACACTACCTCTCTGTCCTTAGTAACTCCTCACCGCCTCCTAACTCTTCACCAATAATTAAAAAAGCTTGTTAATTCTCCAGTTTTCCTTTATTTTATTCATTCAGTTGCTGCTATGCTCGCCAAAGCCAATCCTCTTTTTTTTCAGTTTTGGTTAATAAATAGACCGTTAGGACCGGGTATGTTATAAGTAACTTGTCTAAAAAGTATTTGACTTTTAGGACTGGATGTTTTATAAATCTTCGGTCTAAACATTATTAAGAATTTAGGACCGGAGTCTTCTAAACCTTCGGGCTTAAAAATTAAATTAATAAAATTCTTATCTTTAGGATTGGATACGTTATAATTAATCGGTCTTAATAAAATCCAAAATACTAAAAGATGTCTCTGTCGCGCGTAAAATTAAATTTCCCTCTCTGAATTTCTCTTGTCGCACCGAAAGTGATTACTCAAGTTTTGTCTCCAGTGTTTGTGTGATGCTTCGTCGCTGCTTCACGTCACTCTCTCGACAATCACTTTCTGGTTCCTTAGTTAAACGTCTATAGACCAAGCTGTAAGAGGTGTTTCGGTTATATAACTTTATGATTTTCCTGCTTATCGTTCTGAGTTTTTCATGGGTTTAACAATATCGATGAAATGTTCTTGTGGGTTCCTCTATTGTTAATGAATATTATATTTTGAAGATTATATTTGCACTTTAGACCAACCCAACTGACCAACAAGTGTTTTTAGGTTACTCTTACTGTCTGCAACATTAACGTTCGTGGCCGAAGAAGAAAGACTCAGCAAATGCATTTGAATTAATATGCTATAGGTGAGTCCACAAAACCTTCATGCGATGCATTTAATTTCTTCATCATGCATTTATTTTGCTTCTTAGATTCACTGTGATAAATTTATGATCAAAAGTGATTCTTCGTTATGCATTTAATGGGCAAGTTTCTCTATAAAAAAAAAAAAAAAAATTGAAGACCTAACCGACATTGAGCATAAATATGCATTTTGAGTTGGCTTATTTTATATTCAAGTTTCAAATTTTTCAGATTATGTATGTTAAACAAAATGGGGCGATGGAATTTATAGAATTTGTTAAAAAAAATGCTCTTGATGATAGTGGGAAGTTTTATTGCCCCTGTATAAAATGTTTGAATGAGAGGCGACTAAGTCCTAAAGTTATACACACACATTTAATTTGTGAAGGATTTTGTAAAACTTATACAGTATGGGTATGGCATGGTGAAAAAATTGTATTTTAGCAAATAATTAACAAAATACAAAGGTGAATATGTGTCTCAAAGAATTATAATCTATTGATTATATTTTCATCCAAATTCCACTTTGGAATTAATTAACCAATGGTTAATTATGAAACTACATATTAGGGGCTATAAAATGTGATATTAAATCACATAAAATAATAGCTATTTTCAATGATCATAAGGCAAGAAAATATGATGAAAAACACTTAAGTAGGTTAATGGAAATTAGCAACAATAAATGAGCAAATTAAGCTTGCACTAATTGAGATTAGTTGCATAATTCTTCATGATGATTATGTTAGTTCTCTATGTGTTTTGATGATAACTGACACTTGCAAACACAAAATGAGGTTTTGTCTTGGTAAGTTAAAAAACTTACTGTCAAAGACAAAACTCGAGTTTTGGTTTCAAAACTCGAGTTTTGGATTTGACAGAGAGTTGCTCATTTTCATTGAACAAAGCAAAACCCAAGTTTCCTTTAGGAAACTTGAGTTTTGGACTTACAGAGAGCACTCAGTTTTTCACTTCAAGACAAACTTGAATTTCATATTGAAAACTCGAGTTTTACATCATGCAGAGACTTTACAATGTTTTCAAACGAAGACAAAACTCGAGTCTTGACTTGGAAACTCGAGTTTTGACCTTACAGAGAGTCTCCAACATTGTGAACAGATGCAAACTCAATCTCGACTGAAAAATCCAAGATTTCATTTTGTCACAAGATTTCTAAGTTTTCTCTAAGTTATGAGAAAACTCGAGTTTTGATTTCAAAACTCGAGTTTTGACTTGCCAGAAGGTCTTTCATATTTTCATCAGTTTTGAAAACTAGAGTTTGCACAGAAAACTCAAGTTTTGACTTGGTTCAGATTTCTCAATTTTTCATTTTTAAATGAAAACTCGAGTTTTGTTTTGGAAACTCGAGTTTTGGCCAAGCCGAGAGCTTTAAACATTTTCAAGATTTTGGGAACTCAAGTTTTCTCTGAAAACTCGAGTTTAGTCCTGGCTCAGTTTTATGAACGTTTTCATACTAAAATGAAAACTCGAGTTTCACTTTGAAAACTCGAGTTTTGACCAAACAGAGAACCTGGAACTTTTTCATTGTTTTGAAAACTCAAGTTTTGGATGAAAACTCAAGTTTTGATGTTTTAGACTTAAATACATGTTTTTCATTAAAGTCCAAAACTCGAGTTTTGATTTTAGAAACTCGAGTTTTGAGTTTGTCTCAAAAATATGTTCCAAAGCTTAAATTGCGACTTTCCTCTCTGGATGGAGGAAACTCGAGTTTCATTATTAAAACTTAAGTTTTGCTTAAGTGCACAGTTAAAAACTCGAGTTTTGAGTAACAAACTCGAGTTTACATCGCTAAGTTTGAAAAATCAAATCTAACGAATTTGTAAAATCTTTTTGTTTGATATTAGTACCTTCCAGTATTATTCTCTACTATTCCTAGCTATGTTTAACCACTTTGTTAGTGAATTTTAGATGAATTAAAGAATGTTTATTAAAGGTTTAAAGCAAAAGCAAAAGTGACGTCAGCACATTAAATGCAAACCCAGAAAGTTGCAATCTTTTGGGTAATCCGTCTGCACACGTCTAGCAAAGAATTAAAGAATGATTTTCACATCCAGCACCTGCTTTTCCAACGGATTAATTCACAGGAAGTCAACTCTGAACTTTTGCACAACTGGATTAAGTGGAGATTAGAGAGAGAAAAAGACTAAACCACTCCCTAACCTTTGCTGAACATTTCCAACGGTTCTATTAGGGAAATCAACGGTCATTTAATGCACTCTGAGTATAAATAGAGTTGCATTCAAGTCTTCACAACAACTACAACTGCAGAAAACGAATTGCTTTCAAAGTTCTTCACATACCTTCAGTTTTCACTTGTAAAAGTATCTTTTGATACATAAGCTTCAGTGATTATCTTTATCTACTCTTAGAGAGAGTTATTTCATTACAGATCATTTATTGTAAGGAATCACAAGTCTGAGGACTTGGTGATTTGGGAGTTCATTGATTACAACTTGTAAGGGGGAGTAAGTTCTAGTAAGAGAATTACTCTTGAGTGCAGAGTGTGTAATCAATTGTTAAAGTGGAAATCCCAGAGTGTCTGAGGACTGGACATAGGTCAAGTGGTTGGACCGAACCAATATAAATCTTTGTGTCTTGCTCTTCTACTTCCTTCTCTGTTTTCATTGTTCTCAAACAGAGGAAGTTCTCAAAAATTTTGAATATACCCAATTCACCCCCCCCTCTTGGGTATTTTGCTCCATTTACATATTACAGGCAAATTAGGATCATCAAATAAGGGCTAATTATATTTGAAAATAATTAGGCCAATAAAAGTGAAGAATTAAGCTTGTCTAATTAAGCACTAATTTTCATGATTAGTTAATAAATCAGTTAACCTATGACATTTGCAATAAAAAGACAATTAAGCACATAATTAGGGGAATGATTAGGCTTAATTAAATCAGCCTCTAAAGTCATGAGAAAGATTAACAAATAGAAGGTCAAGATTAAGTTTAATAAAGTGAAATCTAATGGTTCTAATTAATTATACAATTAAAGCCAAATCTATGTGAAATTTAAGGAAGCAATAGGAGGCTTGGATTATTGATTGTGAGACACATAAGAAACACATATTCATGAGCCAAGTGAGAGAGAGGGCCAAAGTTTTGCTTAAGGAAGAAGAAGGAAGAATAATATTATATTACATTAATCAACACATGGGATAAACAATGCACATGGGATCATTAAATGCAAAATGGATGAAGGAGAGAGGGGAGAGAGAGAACACAATTGAAGAAGGAAGAGAAGAGACTAATAAAGCATAAAGTTAGAGTTGAAAAGTCAAACAAAGCAACTAGCCAATTGGAGACTTCAACCATAAGATGTTTGCTAATTAAAAGCATATTAAATGGCTAAAAGGGAAGGGAATATGGTTTGCACTTGGGGAAAAGAATGAGATAAGATTTGAAATTAATATCCAAGATTTGTCATAAATGAAAGCACATGGAAGAGGGAGATTATTTTATTTAAATCAAGATATTGAACCAACCAATGGGAAAAATCAATGAAAAATGAGCTAAATCCTATTTAAATTAAATCAACCAATGAGAACTTTTTCTTCATAAATTGAGTCTTCAAAGAAGACCAAGTTCCATGAGCCATTGATTAAAAAGATCATCCAATGGGTAGGATTAAAGATGAGAGTTTGAGAATTACCATAGTTGCCATTGAAGTTTCCTATAAATAGGAGACTTCTCCTCTTGAACTCTTCACACCAAACTCAAACCAAATAGGTGAGTTTAAGAGAAGAGTGAAGCAAGAAGGAGGAAGGAGTAGCAAGAGTCTTCAAGAGGTAAGCTTACTTTTAGTTTCTAGTCTTTAGTTTTTGTAGTTTTTAGTAGAATTTTTAGTTTTAATCTAGAATATAGGTAAAGTACATTCCAATAATTGTTTTTAGGCCTCATTGCATTGAAAGATTCCTAACGAGGAAAAAACATGTTGAGAAGTAACTTTTATGATTAATGGAACAAGTTATAGTAAGATAGGGAATTGTTGGGTTTTGCTAGGCTATTGGAGTCAGTCAGATAGAGGGAATTAGTTTATGTATAAATTTATCTTCACAAATTATGAAATAATTCATGGTTATAGTAGACATATATAGCTTTCCATTGATATAAAATACGTATCGATTAGAGATCTGTAGAAGGAGATAAAAATTCTTGAAATAAGGCTACATTTTCTGGAAAAATTCTGGGCAAGGGTTGCAAAATGTACAATTGGGAATGATCCTCATATTTCCAGAGAACACCGTTATTTTTCCTCAAAAATAGACATGCTAAGGATTCCGAGGAATTTTATGGAACCTTGTTTCGATTTTTCTAATATTAATTATGATTTTCCAAAGTTTCTACAAAATCTACCCAGGAAATTCAGCAATGCGTTTTTTAGAAAATGAAAAGGTAAAAATAGAATAAATAATCCACCAAGGGTAGAAAGGCAAACCTTTAGGATATTCTTCTAAGCAATATGATATTTATCACAATATCATATAATAATCCGACGATAACATATAGGATATCCGGGAAGTCTGGAGTCGGGTACAAAGGTCAGTCATGTTGGCTATTACACGGTGAAAGGTACATTCGTGTACAGTAACTTTAACTCTCATATGTCTTGTATGGCTTTGATATGATTGGTTGATTCATGATTGATTGTTTTCCAAACTGTGACTATCTGTCATATATATTGTTTATACATTTCATATGAGGTTAACTGTTACCTGAGGTCCGATGGGTAGAGCTGGGAATCAGGGCCGGCCCGGCCCTACAGGGCCTGGCCCTCCAACGCTTGGGCCCTAAAGGGCTGGCCCTACAGGGCCTGAGATAAGGAAAACGTCTATTTTTCAAAGCCCGGCCCGATAGTACCAGGGCCTGGAAATTACTATTCAAAATTTTAATTATTTTTTTTCTAGGTTTTTTCCAAAGAAATATAATTAGTAAATCACAACCATTAAAGTTCTAATCTATCAAATAAATATTATCAACATTAATATCTAAACAATACAAATCATCCAACAAATAAACACATTCATTAATTCGTAATAAAAAAACAAACTATTGTCCACAATTGACTCAAATAAAACTTAAGAAGTATTAAACTAAACAACATTAGATAACTCACATAAAATATAAAAGCATACCACTATCATTGTCAATTGTCACCTTCTTCATCACTCTCATCAATTTCATAGATATTTGATTATGCTTCAATTTGAGCAAAAGGCTGTGTTTCAGGAGTAAAAATGTTATGAATTTCCTCTCCCGCATCATGAACACATCCATAATAATCATTATCTACAACAAATAATATATCAAATCATAAAATCAGAGTATAGTTATTATGTATTTATATATGTGCCTCCTAGCCTCTTCCTCTTGGCACTCTTTGACTAATTTTTTAAAAAAAAAAAATGAAAATGCTACAATAACAGGGCCTGTAAGGCCGGCCCGAGGCCCTACAGGGCCAGCCCGATAAAGCCTGAGGCCCTACAGGGCCGGCCCTGCAGGGCCAAATTCAAATTTCAGGCATATTTTTCAAGCCCGAGCCCTACATGGCCAGGGCTTAAAAGGGCCGGCCCGATTTCCCGGCTCTACCAATGGGTATTGGACCTTAGATTTGACTAAAGTTCAGGAAAGGAACCTAGAACAGAGAAGGCACCGGTAGATGGAGCCGTGAAGAGGCACTAATGGATGGATCTGTGAAGAGGCATCCGTCAAAGCAAATGTCGGAAGAAGTTTAACAGAGCCTACCTTCTGGCATGAAGCTAATAAGGTTACTTCAAACCATTTGGTGTCTAGAAAGGGTTCGTCTATGTGGTTCAGTCAATAAGTCGCCGTGAACTCGGGAAGACTTCCACTAGACACTGACCTTGCCAAATTGGTTGATTAACTGAGTTAGGTTCATTGCCCCAAGTCTAGCTAAGGCTTGGTTTAAGGTTGTATAGTTACCATGTAAGAATTGTAATTATACAAGCTCTGTATTGTTGTATCACACGAATATTCTTTCGGGAAATTTTTAATATATCAGCTTATGTCGGGCCATCAGCGTATGTCTAGGCATTTTATATCAATCACTCACTGTCCAAACGTAAGTGCATGCATGCTCTCCGTTTCCGCATTATTCTGAGTGGTTGCACCTCAAACTCTGTCGATTTTTTTTAAAAGTAAGTGTCAACCGACACGATTTGAAGTATGGAATTTGGGGTGTTACAGAAGTGACCTTTGATGATAATGACACGGATATGGATGATCACATAGAGGACATTATTCTTGATGTAGGAGAAGAGGCTTTTTATCAATCACATGCATATGGTAATGTGTGCAGTGATGTAAAGACCCCGCTATACCCTGGGTGTAAAAATACCAATTGTTGAACGCTGTATTGAAATTGGTAAGCTTGAAGGCACGTCATGGATAGAGCGACAACAGTTTTTCTGAAATGCTTGAGGCTTTTAAGGATATGCTTCCGGATGATAATGTGTTGCCACATCAATACTATGATATTCCTTCTATGCTCTTAAACAATGTCGCTGACTATGAAGTTTGTTCTTGTTTTATTTTTGTAACAGAATCCGATCCAAAGGGGCATGTTATAAAAGAGGAAGTGTTTACGTTGTTGGGTGGGAATCGGATGAAGGCATGATGAATATATTATATTGGGCATGTATGTTGATTTACGTGTTGTATTTGTAACTCAGCTCATTGTATTTGTAAGTACTAAGTTATCTTATTGTATAAATTAATTTAGGTGTTGTAGTCATAGTATAATCATTAATTAAGAGGCCACATAACTGATGATGAATAATATTTGTATTCTTTATCCCAATTTAATTTATTCATAATTGTTCATAGCTTGTAGCTTAAAGTATCAACTTTTATGTGCTGGATTGGGTAGTGGATTTGTGTATATATATTGATCAAGAAGAACAAGGAAAAAATCGAGAAAATTTAGACCGAAATAAATACGTCGGTCTTAAATGTTTAACTGTTAAGACCGGATTTATTTTTGTCCGATCTTAAAATTTCGATCCTTTTAAGAGCAGCCAAGTTTTATCTGACCTTAAAAGTTGGGTTTTAGGACTGAACAAAAAATATTTCAGGTTTATTTAATATGACTTTTAAGACCTAATGTTTTAAATGTCCAGTCTAATATATTTTCTTTAATACCGGTTTGAGTCCAGTCTTAAATGTTAGACTTTTAATATCAACTAGAACAAGACCGGTCGTGGGTCCGGTCTTACGATACCTCTTTTGTCCGGTCTTAAAACCCTTTTTTGCACTAGTGTTCATCTCATATTCATTCACAATATTTTTATACCGTATTGATGTATTACAATAAATTTTAAAACATGATATTTCTCATATGTAGTATATATATATATATATATATATATATATATATATATATATATACATACATACATACATACGTGTGAGAGAGAGAGAAAACTGACTCTTTAAGTTGTCAACAAGGATGTTATAAGAACCGCTCCAAAATCTCCCTATCACACGACTTTTATTTTTTTAAAAAAAAAAATGTTGTTTAAACCGGTTAAAATTAGTCATTTAGACTAGATTTAAATCAAGTCCTATACCAATCGAATTTAGAAGTCAAAACTTCATAGACTAGTTGTAATTTAGAATCAGTCTAAAAAGTGATTTTTTAAACCAGGTATAAATCACAACATGTCTAGAAAGTCACTTTTAGACCGATTATATATTACAACCGGTCTAAAAAGTAGCATTTTTAATATATATATATATATATAAATATATAATTATCCTGAAAAATGTTCTATTTATATACTTCATCATCATATAAATTTTAAATAAGCTACAAGCACCGAAGACAAGTCTTAAAAGTCACAAATTATATGACAAAAACATGACCATGATGATTCATAAAAAATAAATCAGCATCTTCGTCACAATATAAAAACAAACATAGAAGATTTAAATCTTGCATACAATTTCACAAGCCTTAAGTGGAGGTAACATCATGATTAAATTATCTTACAATATATCCTACCAAAAAATATATATATATATATCTTATAAATAGTTGTAAGGTTTCAGGATGCATCTACTTCATACTTAGAATGGTATACATAATAAGTTGTTTGGAAACAAAACAATCATAAAATAAGTTATCCACATGCCAAGACATTGCATTCCATCAGTAACTTATAAAAGAAATTAGCATTCATAAAATAAGTAGTAACCAATGAAGCCAATATTTCTGTGAATACTCATAAAGAAAATAAGAAACTTTAATTAGCTTTATAAGAGCTAAGCAAACTTGGAATGGAAATTGTAAACACTCCAATTTCTACACTTTACATGTTATGCCACACAACACAAATTTAGGAGGCAAAGAACAAGAAAATATATTTCTCATCTTCCAACCTTGAAAAAAGCATAATTTGAGCCATATCAATATTGCAATTAATACACTAGATTAAATTAAGAGAGAATCCCATATAAAAACGGTTGAATTACCTAAATTCTAAGTTGGGTCACTAAATTTAATAAATTATTAATTAGGTTATGTGACCCAATTAGGGATTTAGAACTTGGACCAAATTACCTTTATATCCCTTAATTTAATTAGGTTTGGAATCTGTCACGAATTGGGTGTACGAATAAAACCGCAAAAGGATTGGATTTTCCCATTAGATCTTTATTTGCCTAGTCTTTTGCTTGCACTACTTTTACTTCTATTGTTCCAACTGGTTTTGACTCAAGGAAGCTGTAAGAGCACAAACAATTTAAACAGTGACTATTACAGATCCAAGGAAAGCGAGTTTAATTAAATATATATACCTGTAATCCCCGATATAATTGGTATAATTTTGCGAACTGGCCAAGTTATAGAATCCTCAATAGCATCTCAAATTGTTTCCTATATAAATAATAGAGAAATTTAAATCTATTGGATAAAAATTACGGTCTTTGATTATTGAACAGCTAGGAAATCCAAGTTAAAATCAACACACTTAAAATTCACCACCCTTTAAAATTTTGGTGATTCAACTGCAAATACTGAAGAATCAAGGCATAGTAGAAATAGCAGAAATACTAGTTTTGTTCATACCTCTATAGCATCAGTAGTGAGAGAAGGGAATCACAGGTGAGATAGTACGTCTTGCCATCTTGCGTCTTGTGAGATAGCAATAGATTTGAGTGACACCGAGAAATACTTGACCAAAAGCAGGCGGTGAGATCGGCGACTTCTCATGGCATCACTACTCAAGGCAGACGCACGCGCGAGAGAGAGAGAGGGAGAGAGAGAGGGAGGGAGGGAGGGACAAAGGTAAGGAGTGCAACATCCGATTTTTCCTTTTCTCATTTCTTTGATTTATGGATTAGGGGTATTATTGGAAAATAACCAACATTTGAATATCATAAATTGAGTCATTGACCTGATATGTTGAGTTTACCAACCTCATATAGAATTTCCCTATTTCAACCGACTTTATATGGGAGCCTTAAATTAACCCCATAAGAGGAGAGCTTACCAATAAAAGCAATAAATGCTAGGATATTGCATTACCAACATGCATAATTACAGCTCCCATATAGTTTCTATTAATAAAAAAACACTAACTGAACAAGAAATTATTAACAAACTGATTAGAGAATAACTTAAGCAGAAATGAAGGTTAGACTTATAAGTAATAATTGTTGTTTGTTGTTTATATAAGAGTATAAGATGCATGATATTAGTTTATATATATAATATAAAGACTTACTGATGAGTTTGTTGCAACCCTAATTTTATAAGGGATGGTATAGATTGTAGCGAGGGTTTTGAGACTACAAAAGGAGGATTATAAAGTTAGAATAGTCATTGTATATATTGATCATTTTAAAGTGGCATTTTTGAAAGAAAGCTTGTCGCAAAAAAAAAAAATTTGCAGACAATTTAGTCTCATGTTCTAAAACATATCATATAGATAGAACTAAAGTTTTAACCTATGAATTATAGCCCATACAGAAAAATCAACAACACAAATGACCATCATTCTTAGCTAAAGATAGAAATCAATGTGAAGATAGAATATATATATATATATATATATATAAACTTACCACATCATAACTGCAGAAGGACCAACAAATCTCAAAGACTTCCACAATTCCTTTGAAAATCTCCAAGTAAATAATTTCACCAACCTATAAATTAAACAAAAATAAATATCTTAAGAAGTTAGAAGAAATTGATCAGTATTTGTAACTAAAAATATGCAAGATAACATTTAGTGGTGTACTACATTTCAATGCAAATGCAATGAGACAACTGAAAGTGCAATATCACCTAGAGGGGGGTGAATAGGTGATCTCAAAAATCTTTTCGCTTACAGCTCACGGAGACAATTAACAATAAAAAGAATAGAGAAATAAGTCAGAGAAGGGAAAAGGACACACAACAATTTATACTGGTTCGGCCTAATATTTGACCTACATCCAGTCCCTAGAACACCTGGGATTTTACTATCTTCAAGAATAATTACACACTCTATAAACGAAGGATGGTTCTCTCACTTAGACTCCACTCCCCTTTACAAGTTGTAATTAATACACCCTCTCTTAAGGTTCCACAACCTTAAGATTCAACTGATAATGTAAATAAGTGTTTAAATACTTCTCACGAGTTGATAAACTGAAGTAAAGTTAATGGAACAGTTGAAACAGCAAAATACGAATGAACTTGAATTAATTGCACAGCATTTCGGTAGGTGGCAAATTGAATGCTTCGCCTATTTATAGATGAAGTAATTAATGACCATTGGTGAAGCTTATGAAATAGCCGTTGAGAGACTTGAATGTGTCCGTTAGACTGATGAACTTCTCATCAAGGATTTCGTCGTTTTGATATTGAGGTCGAATGTGCAGTGTTGACATTCTCTTTCATTCCCACTACCAAAAAAAAAAAAAAAACTATTTTTTGCGGCGGAAAATTTCCCTCCCAAAAAGGCTATTTTCCGTCGCAAAACTGGTTTGTGGCGGAATTTGCGGCAGAAAAAATTCCGTCGCAAATCAATTTTCCGTCGCAAAAATGCCATTTTCCCTCGCAAATTCTGAATTTTGCGAGGGAAGAATTTTCCCTCGCAAATATCGAAATTTGCGAGGGAAAAGGTTTTCCCTCGCAAAATCCAAGAATTTTGCGAGGGAAGAATGTTCCCTCACAAATTCCAATTTATTTTTAAAAAAAAAACAAAGAAAAATAAATAAAATAATTACAAAAAAATATTAAAACTTTAAAATTAAAAAGACTTGTATATATCATAAAAATAAGTTCTAAAAATTATAAGAGTTTACATAGTAAAAACAAAATATTACAAATGATAATGTTGCGTCCAAAATGAACTAAAAAAAGGTCTAAACAGTAGCAATCATCGCTCCTTGCTCCCTCACTGTCTGTTCTAAGTTCTAACGCCTTTACCCTCTTATCATCTGCAAAACCAACATTACGAAGTCACTTTTTTTTTTAATAAATTTAATGTCCTAACCAACTGGAAACAAGACAAGGTTCAACCTCAGGAGTCCAAGGGCCTTTAACAAGTTCAAGATTAAGAACCTTCTGCCATCTGTGCAGACATTGCACTTCAGGAAAATATTGAACTAGTGTTATACGAACAGAATCATCTATGAATACAGAATCATCTATGAATACTGGTGTTATACGAACAGAATCACTCCCCACAAAAAGCTAGTATGAACTGCCAAGAAACTTCTTGAACCATCTATGAATCATCACTGAAATGTTGAAAATAGATATCTTTACACAATCAAGTTGAATAGCAATAAAATTCATATATATAAATACCTATTTTGTTCCAACTCTTGCCCTTGAAAGTTGCAACAGCATTCCTCAATGTCTCATCCTGCAGCAAGTTGAGGAAAGCATTCAACAACAAATAGGAAAGAAAAAAAAATCAGAAAAAAAAATATCGAAATGTTCAGGACTAAGCAGCAAGAATATAAAACCCAATGGGATTTAAGCTAATGATAGTTTATGGACAAGTACTTCATCATCAACAGATACCAAACTGAGCTGACTTTATTATTTTAATTCGATAGCAAGTAAGAAAGAACATATCTAACAAAAAAAAAAGTATAAAAGAAAAGCAGCAATAGTCTCTAAGGACTAACCTCATGTGGCCTAAAGTGAAGTTGATGTCGCAGTTAAGTTTTCACTTGACACTCTGCATTAGCCAAGGAATTGGAAATGATGCTCGGTGCATTTTGTAATTCAATGCCAAGTAAGCACTTAAAATTACACCAGCTTCCCCTTAAGTTGCATCACAGTCTCAGTTAATTATCTATTAGTGGCTTAAATTGACAACAGTATCGAATGCAAAATTTGCTTCAAAAGCTAGAATTAAATGATAAAATTTTATACGCTGCTTAGAACTAAGAGATCACTTCAATTTAATTAAAACTAGTAATCCATTCTGTAAAGGCAGTAAAGCAACTATGCTGTAAGCATGAACCATTTGACCAACTTCAAACCATTTTAGAGGATTTAATATCTATAAGCAAGAAAATTACAGGTGGGGTGTTCCGAGAGTCAATAACAAGGAAATATGAGACATCCCAAATTCTTCCATGTAGACACGTGCAAGCCATCCTCCTGCAGGTGCTTGAGAACAAAAAAGGCACAAAAGCATCACAGATGCTTGAGGATTGGAGAATATTAATTCTTTTAGTTTCAGACTGATAGCCAATAGACAAACAAAATCAACTTCTACAAGGAGAAGCAAGGTTAGGAATCGATCACACATGCCTAATCCAAAATAAGCATCTAAGACAAACATATCTGAACACAAATTAATCCATAGAAGCTAGAAGATCATTGATAAAACTTTAGTGAAAAGAAGCAGCCAAACACCGACATACTATTTTTCATCACAAGAATCCAAAATATGCAATTAGATCATCCAGAAGCTAACAAGCCAGTTCCAATTTTAACCTCATCTGCCAAAATCTCTTCCAAGAAGAAACAAGCATACTCAAATCCAGCAAAAATTGAACTAATAATGATAAATAAATATAACAAAAAACAAAAATCAACGGACTAGCTCATTATCTCACTTTCTTCAAATAAAGATAAAAGCAGTAAGTTCAGAAATGTGAAGTGGACCTTGGAAGGAGAGGGTTCTGCTTGTCCATAGAATAAACCATCAGACTAGCAGAGCCAAGATTGACGGAGACAGGATCAGAGTGCGTGGAGGCGAAGTGCTTAGCGAGGAAGTCGTCTTTCAATTTTTTCAAAGCAAAATAGAGAACAAAGAATATCCAGGCTCGATAATGGAGGACGACCAAGCAATTAGATCTGGAGAAAATTGCAAGAAGACGAACAAATAAGAGGCAGAGATCGATGAAGCTTGGGTATGAGGAGCAAGATCTAGATCTGAAATCATTGTTGATGACCCAGATCTAACAACGTCGGATCTGAAAAAAGGTCATTCGCCTTGTCGTCAGCGCGACATCTCCTTTCAATTTTAGCCTCTCACCAGTCACCATTCTTCGTCGCCGTCTTCCTCAGCTCTCGCCAGTCGTAAGTCGCCGTCGCTCTCAGTCTGGGAGTTGAGAAATTGAGTCCTCTGCTCCCTCTTCCTTCAAAATGAGCAGAGTGAGAGAGCCAAACAATCGACTGCCTAGGGTTAAAGGTGCAAACCCAACTTTTAGCGAGGGATCCCTCTTATCCCTCGCAAAAGTAAGCAATTTTGTGAGGAAAATAAGGTTCCTCGCAAAGTGAATAATTTTTGCTGAAATTTCTCGCAAAACGGCCCCATTTTGCGAGGGAAACTTTTTTCCCTCACAAAATGGGAAAATTGACCCTTTCGCAAGTGAGGGAAAAAAGTTTCCCTCGTAAAATGGGGGGAATTTCCCCCAAAATGATCGATTTTTCGAGGGAGAAAATTTTCCCTCGCAAAATGGTCATATTTTGCGAGGGAAAATTTTTTTCCTCACAAAATGGTTTTATTTCCCTCGCAAATTTACCCCAATTTGCGACAGAATTTTTTTTCCTCGCAAATTCCGTCGCAAATTGGGCATTTGCTAGTAGTGTCCTTTTGTTTTACCGTTGTGAAATAGCATTGATTGCGCTGACAGAATTTCAGAGATGCTTTACTTCGATCAGAGTTGCTTTACATGTTTAGGTAACAACATTTAATGCTTCTAACAGACGAGATCGCTTTATTCAAATCCTCTGGTAATCCATGTCTAAATGATCTGAAACTCATGAGCAGATTGGTTAAAAGCATTTGGTAATCACAATAAGTAATAATTAGAAGAAATAATAATCCATTCGATGAATCATGATCCTCAGAGAACGATGATTTGAAAACAAGGATGACATTGTTCGAGTAATGATCCATGCTTGCTCGAGCAAGCTCCTTTGAATTGCCCAGAGAATGCACTTGGTATCTAATGCTCGAGCAGGAAAATTCCTTTGCTCGAGCATGAATATATCATGCTCGGGCAAGCTTCACTTGAATCAGGTAAAAGTGCCTCAGAGTCGCTGATGCTCGAGCATGACTTTCACTTTGCTCGAGCATGGCACTCAAGCATGAACTAATTCATGCTCGGGCAAGCTTTACACAAAAGGTGAAGTCACACATTGCTCGACTTTGCTCAAGAAACTCTATGTTTGCTCGAGCAACCTTCTGTTCCTTGCTCGAGCAAGGACTATCCAAAGGTGAAAAGCACTGTTGCTCGACTTTGCTCGAGCAACCTTTTAAGCTTGCTCGAGCATGCTTTCTGAGTCTGCCTGAGTAGGACAGTGTTGGCTTTGCAATTTTTATCAATTCTATCGATGTTGCTCGAACAATCTGATATCTATGCTCGAGCAAGATTCCAAAAGTAGAACCTTTACTTGATACTTGAGCAGACTTGAGTGATGTACTCGAGTAAGACACCAGAGACATGAGTTTCCCGACGTTACTCAAGCAAGACCCTATGGTCTGCTCGAGCAAGGCTTTCTTAAGAACACATCTATTTGGCCTTGCATCCATCAATGCTCGAGCATACACAACCCTTTGCTTGAGTAAGCTTCTATGAAAATCTTCTATCAGTTTATCTTATCATCTTTGATTACTTTAATTTAATAGCTTTAGAAATTGTGATCATCAAAATATAAGAGTCAACAACAACAACACTAGCATTCTAAGAATTTGGAGGAAAAAATAATTGTAATGTTCATAAAGAATTTTAAAAAGAGGAAATTCTTGTTAAAAAAAATAAAAGATACCTCTTCAAGTCGTTTTTGCTTAGGTTCTATATCTGAAGGATCCCTACGAATGGAAACATTTAACTGCATGAATCTTCTATATAGCACACTGTAGTTGAGAAAGATTTGACTGCATGAATCTTCAAATGGCGAAAGAGAGATAAAATAAATGGGAGAGCCAAACCTTGCAGCGAAAGAACAAGTCATGATCAAGAATCTTGTTAGAGGTTGTGATGCCAATTGTATCAGAACGTACTCCCGTTCTCTTGTAGTACATTTTCTTGAGCATGTTTGGAATTTTTGGGCTCCATTAACCAAAGCTACAAGCTTAAATAAAGAACAAAGAAGCTGAAAATACCAGAAAAATGTCCATCGCCACGAATATGATTTCTCTCACACCTGACCTCCAAACAACGATCCCACCATTGAAACTAATGAATCACATGCATTGAACCATCTAACTCACTTTTACCCCAGTCCAACGGTTACGAATGTGCAAACCTAATTTATTGATAATGACTTGTGAAGCTGCATTTTTTGCTTTCTCTTTTTTTTCCTCTCTCATATGGTTGTATAATATGACCAAGGATACAACACAAGGAAAAAAAAGTAGAACTAGATTTAACCAAACACCAAAATAAAAGTGGAAGGTAAAAAGAAATATAAAGTTTCCTTATCTTCGTCAAAGTCTGTGAGAGAGAAAAGTATCGGAATCGCCAGGATTGCTCTGTCAGAATTTCTCAAAGGTATTCTATGAGAGTGAAATCGGCAATGGTTCTTATGAGTCTTCGATCCCAGTACTGGCGAGGGAGAAAAGGAGTTGAGAGGAGACCAAGTCAATGGCATCCCACTAAAAGCAAGAGTTTAGAGGCTGCAAGAGCAAAAATTATAAGGATTTTAGGGTTTATAGCAAATTATTTTTTATAAAAAGTAAAAGATATTAAGCTTTTAGAACTGGTGTGAAAAACATCCGATCTAAAATAAATCTTTTAAAGCTTATTTTTTGTGACAGTCTAAAATTACATTTTAAACGTTATTTTGAGTTTATTCTTTTACTTTTCATACCAGTTATAAAAGCAACAAGTTTAAAAAGTATATTTTAGGCCGATTGTTAGCGGAACCAGTCCAAAATTTTGCATATATTTATAAAAATGCTACAAGTTATATTTTTTTAGACGGTCTCCACCTATAGAGGAATAAAAATGGCAGTCTTATAAACCTTTTTTTCAGTAGTGTCATAAGAATAAAAGTCACAAGAAATTAAATAGCTAATACAGAAAAAGTAAAAACTATCCAGTTTAGGATGGTTCTACGGATTCTAAATATTATAATGGCCTTTTTGACATATTTAGATAAGTGATTGAATGACCTCTTTGGATTCTATCTATAATATTCTGTGTTATCCTCTTCATCATAGCTTCAAAATAATCAAAGTCTAATCCTTTTTCATTTAGAATTCGAAACTATCATCTTCTCTCCAGTAAAAATGAGAGTTACATATTAGTTTGTTTTATTTTGCTAACACATCTTTCATGAGAGAGTTATGCTCAAACTATCAAAGTATTAGAATAACATATATTTGCAAACTTTTTTGTCATTTTAGATCTGAATGTCGATATTTCTCCCTTATTGAACCCTAAAAAACGAATTAATCAATTAAAGGATATAATTATCAAATTTTAGAACAATTTAATGTATAAATATGAATTTTGTACAAGTATATAAATTAGACATATTACTAGGATGCCATTCATTTTTATAAAGCAAAATTATGCATAACACTTAGTACTCTAAACTATTTATTACATATAACCTTCCTCACTTTTGAAACTTTAAAATGATCCTTCTAAACTTTTACATTTATGAATATAATAACCATACAACTCAAGGGTCCTTGGTCTACTGGTCTATTGGTAGACTAGCTTGATTACAAAGTGGGCAAACTGAGTTCGAATCCCACCTTATTTAAAAATATTTCTCAGGAGAGGCATCTTAGTTGTAAAGCCTTAATCCAGAATAGTTGATGATCGTTCAGATACTCAGTAATAGGATTCAAAGAAAGTGTCAGACGCCAAGTGACCCAAAGGGTTACCAAAAATATATATATAATAACCATACATTCAATTTTGTATATCATTTATTGGCATATAACTTAATGTTTAAGAGGCTATCTTACATACCAATCAAAGTTTGAGGGGGTTATATACACACAAAAATAAAATCTAAGGGAGTATATATAATTGATAGTTTGGGGGTTACCCATTCAAATTAAAACTTGAAGCTCGGATAAATTTATTACTAATCTTATCCTTAATATAAGATATATTTACCTATTTTGATTATATTAAGAAAATTAGTTAAGCTAGTTAATATGACATGTATTTTTTAAAACATCACTAGCTATCTTCTTTAATTTCCTCTTTTCTTTGATTATTCGTGAGGGAACATCAATATAAATAAATTAGGAAAAAATCAATAAATATAAAAACTACATCTTATATTTATGGCCAAAATTTACTCCTCAAATATGTATTATATAAAAAACCAAAGAGTATTAATTTTTAAAGTTATTCGTTCATAAAGCAATTATTCAGAGAAATTGTGTGTAATTTAACCCTTTTTTTTCCATAAATTGAAATCAAATGTTTTTAAAAAGGTAATAATTAATAAGTGGGCTTTCCCTTTCTTTCTTTCTTAACTTTCTTTCTGTTGGCTTCCCGATGAAGATGAATGACCATGCTGAAACTGGAGGAGAAAGTATGTACTAGCAGAGACACCAAACCAGATATGCCACTTCACATTCTAACAACCAACTTCCATTTTTCGCTTTTATTATTTTAATCGTTTTCTTTAGACAAAGAATTTCTTTTCTGTGAAATAACCCAGGACAACTGCTTTAATCTGAAATTTCAAATTATATGATTGAATGTGCAAGAATGGGGTTCATTAGCTTAGTTAATTGTAGCGAAATTGGAGATGAACTAAATATATAATTAAAATATTATATGCAATTAGTAAATAAGTTAGTTTTCCCTCTGGTCCGTAATATAAGAATATTTGGGAAGTTAATTTTAGTCGTAAATATAAGACATTTTTTTATATTTGTTAATATTTTTTAATTTACCCTTATTGATACTCCCTTATTAAAAATTAAGGAGGAGATGGAATTAGTGAATTAAAAAAGATGACTAAAACGTTTTAGAAAATACATGTCATATCACCTAATTTTCTTAATATCATCAAACTAGGTAAATATATCTTGTATCAAAGACCAAAAAGAGTATAATAAATTAATAATATTTCAAAAAATTAGTATCTTAAAAAATTTATTGGATCAAGGAATTTCATATGATGAGAAAAATTGGGTAATATAATTTATGTTTTTTTATTGTAAATTATATGAATTTATTTTAATAAAATATTTTCAAAACCATTATTTAAATATCGACATACTTAATTAACTATATGAAATTTTTAAATGGTAGGAACTTATTGTAAAATTAGATTATTCGGGAAATTCAATTAATTTTATATTTTCATACAAAATTTAATTAACAAAAATTAAATTGAGATTTAAGAATCTTTATAATACCCCGGATTTTTATCAATAATAATGATAATGATAATGATACTACTAATAATAAAAATAATGAAGTAATAATGAAATTTAATAATAATAACAATATAGTAAATAAAGATTTAGAATTTAATAATGTTTATATTATTTTATAATTTATTAATTGGAAATAATTATAGTAACAATAAAAGTTTAGAATTTAATTGTATGGTTTAAGAATTTATTAATTGGGAATATATTAATTAGATTATATAATATAATTCATTTCTATTAAATATATAATTGAGTCATTTTAATTTACCTTACTATTGGGTAGTGATATTAGTAATCCTAGATATTAGCTATGATCATAGATTTTAGCTAGAATAAATAGAAATATAAAATGTAATTGAAATATTATATATATCTATATGTATATTGTATAGTAATAAATTGTAATAGGAATATATTAATTATATTATTAATAATTAGATTGTATAATATAATCTATTTCTATTTATATTAATTATGTTAATATTTCATATTCTTATCTTATTATATATTCTATTTATTATATAGAATATATATCTGTTTATTTTATATTTGTAGTACTCCCGATTAATAATAGAATTAATAATATATTAAAATAATAATAATATATTAGAATCTAGAAATCTATAGTGTTTGTGTTGTTAATTTATTAATTGGGAATAATTAAAGGGCCTAGCCCATAACTAAAACCCTAAGTTTTAATTATAAATTTAGGTCTAGCCGTCAAAAACCTAAAAAAAACACACGATACTTTTCCTCCTCGGTTGTTTTCTTCTCAAACCCTCTTTCTGTGCATCAAATCAAAATTAGGTCGCTAGCAAGAACGGAGGCCAGGTAATCCTAATCTCCATGAGTAGGTTAGATTTATGTAAATTTTGTAATCCTAATTCCCATGAGTAGGTTAGATTTATGTAAATTTTGTAATCTTAATTCCCATAAATCCTATTTATATGAATTTTGATAGGTAGACCCAATCTCTAGAACACCTGTACAAACCTTTTTGTGCCTTCTGATGGTTATTAATTGTATTATGTATCTTCTGATCAAAAAATCGAATATGTGCAGAGTCTCGTTTACGATTTGCGTGCTATATTTCATTCCTATGCATTTTTTTATTTGTTGCGTATTGATTGTAAATGGGTTGGCCTTGGGAAGCGTGCTTGAATTGTATATATATATTACATGCCTACGTGTTTCCTTCCGAAGTTGAAACCAAAAAAATTGAAACCCATTGATTCGCCTCGGGTTGCGTGCTCCAATTGGATAATTATCATGGATTCCGAATTGTTGTACAGTGCCATCTCGTTTTTGTGATTGAGAAAAAAAAAAAAAGGAAACAAATTCTTCCCTCAGTCAACGTGCTCAATGTTAGTATAAGATTACTTTTTTTTTCCCCTTTCCTGTGCGTTTTTTTATGAATTAGGAATTGAAAGAAAAATGCATGTACATACCTATCCTTTTTTTTTTTTTTACTATTGGATTTTTTTCTTTTTCCTTATATAATACCTCCTACGTAATAGGATAAGTCATCATGAACAGATTTTAGGTTAAAATACCTTTATATTATATTTAATTAAAATAATAATATAAATATATAAATATATAAGATAATTAAATAATAGAGATAATTTAGGAGGTTGTTTTGTGTGTGTCTAAAACATTTTAATAGTGAAAGGATAGCTTTGGGATGATACCCCCAAAGTGATGAACACAACCTTAGGCTTTATGCCTCGAAATATTATGTGATGAGAAAATTGAGAATCCGTTCTTCCCAAAGTGGTGTCTGGCAGGTTTCTGGGACACTAGTAGCAACTTTGGAAAGAGATGTGCACACTAGGAAGATATGATTATTATGATTATGGCCAATTGATTGTGACTGGCAGGTTTCCGGGTCACAGGGTAGACTAGCAGGTTTCCGGGTCTACCATGGTTCTCTTCCCACTAAACTAAATGGACTGGCAGGTTTCCGGGTCCAAATAAAATTTAATAAAAACTAATGAATGACAAATGATATAAAACAAATATTTTAGATTACATATAAATATATAATTTTTTTAAAACATGAGAATATTTTATGGTTATTTTTGTATTATTTTCGTTTATTAGGATTACCAGCATTTGCTGATGTGTGTGTGTCTATGGGCTGCGACGATCCTTCGGGGGAGCAGATTTTCATTGAAACAGGTCTCAAAGCTGGGGCCGCTGGGGCTAGCAATGAGAAGTGAGAATGAAAAGTCTTAGCTAGTTTCTTTTCTTTATTTTTTTTTATTTTTATTTAGATGAGACATCTTTATTTAAGTTTTAATTTATTTTAATGTAATAAGTAGCCTTGCACTTGTCCCAGTACAAGTGCGGCGGTAACACTCCCCAAGATTGTTATTTTGAAATACATTAGTTTATTTATAAAAATTATTTAAATTTTTTTGTTATTATAACTGTTAGAAATTAGGGGTGTTACAATCTTCAACAGAGTATTTTTAGAGAAGTTAAAATTAGAGTTTTATAGGTCTTAAAAATATAATAAGAGGAGGTTTTCTATAAGTTGGGCAAAAATGAACGGAGATTAATGCATTTTATCCTAATTTTTTAAGAACCCAAAGGATGCCAAAAAGAAAATCACATCACCTAAAATAACCTATTTTTAAGGTTATGTTATGCTTATTATTTAATTCTTAATTTCTTATCATTAACTTGTTACTCCCGTCAGTCCTTAAAATAAAACATATTTACCTAATTTGATGAGATTAAAGAAATTAGTTAAATTAGTTCATATAGCATATATTTTCTAAAACATTCTAGTCATCTTAATTATCTCTCCTTCTTGATTATTGTTGAGAGAGCACCAATAGAGATTAATTAGGAAAATATTAACAAATATGAAATCTATGTCTCATATTTAGAACCAAAATCAACTTTTTAAATATGTCTTATATTAAAGACTTGACGAGTATCTTTTTTTTTTTTTTTTCCCATCAATTATAAGGACTATGCTCAAGACAGCGAAGAGTATACATAAAAGTAAGGTTTCTATCACAACCACTTCCTTAAGTGACAACAGTCTATATAGAACTCAGTCTATCTAAATTTGGTTTAACTTGTTATCTTTTTAGTCGTGGCTTCTTTCATACTCTTTCATTATGTAATGCTTCCCCTAAAATCTCTCACAAAAATTAGATTTGTATGTTCTGATCTGATAATATGCTTAAAGTGCAATTGTGTGTGATGGTGGTGGTGATGTTGATGATGAAGAAAAACCTAAGTATCTAATTAATTTCTTTGAGCACCAAATTTTGAAATACTAGTACCATTCAAAATCTTCTTAAAATTTCAACACGAGTAAGAATGCAAATTTCTTTTATTTGTGAAATTTCTCTAGTGATGCCAAGGAAATTATCGATATGTTAAATATATCTCTGACTAAAAGAAAATCTCGTTCTGTACCTTAGACAAAATATTAAATTTTTTTGTACAAAAAATATTTATGATATTTTTATTACTATTACTTAAGTCTGATTTGTTCTATTACTATTTTTTATGTTTATTGATTTTTTTTATTAATTTGTTTGCTTTTTTCCTTGCATTATTTTGCATATTAAAAAATCCAAAGACATCTGTTCCTAAATTATCATAATGTCCCCCTATCCCAACATCTTCTCGTTAACCATGTCTATTTCTCTCTGTCTTTCTTTCCCTTTAATTTACTGTAGACGAGATTACTTTTTAGTGTCAACTAAAACTAATTAAACAAGCAAGAATAAAGTTTTAAGTCCTAGAAGAACGAATAATTAATGACAATTAGCCCCAAACATGTATCTTAACTTAGATGCTTCATCTAGACATCTACAATTAAGATTCTCAATTTGCAATTGTCTAAATTAATATTTATAACTCATTTTTTTGGACAATTTGTTGAGGACCTAACTATCATGAATCCAACCATTTAGTACTACCTCCGGTCCTAATTATAAGAGTTAGTTGACTTTCTTTGGAGAGATTAAGGAAGCTAAATAAATTACTTATTCATTTAATATGTTATATATCTTTAAATTATATGTTAGTTTATTAGTTAAACTAATTAGTTTGAAGAAAAAAATAAAAATAAAAATACTCTAAAGTAATTTAATTAGCTTCCTTAATCTCTCCAAAAAAGTCAATCAGCTCTTATAATTAGGATCGGAGGAAGTACCTTACGTGATTCTCTTATTAAACAATGGGAAATACATTTCTTATGTTGTAGGAAAAGTGTATCCTCATATCACAGATATAAAAAGATGCAAGTCCCACCATTTCCATGCTTGAGTTTTTTTTTTATATATATAAAAAAGATGTGAGTCCCACTGTTTCATGTGTGTGTAGGAATCTTCTTCTTCTCATGCAACATGAGAAATGTAAACCCCTTAAACAATTCAAATTAACTCATTATAACAAGACCAAATACTAGCCATCAAAGTGATTTGTATTAATTATTAGATTTGGTTGGAAGTTACATGTTCTTCCGTAGGATTATGTTATACCATACACAAAGAGATACATGCAGGGTTATCAAACTCACAATATTAAATAAACTCATGAAAAAAAAAACATAAATTCAATCGGATCATGAACTCGAATTTTAAACTTAGAAGAATTTACCTTTAGTAGTAAGTGGCTATTAAAACTAAATGATTAATTGAATAATTAAAATAAAAAAAGTGACAACAATTTAGTTTAAATATATTTCAAATCCAAATAATTAGAATTAAATCTATCAACATTCATAATTTATCATACTCAACAAAGAAAAAATTCTATAAAGTTCATACACAAAAATGCTAAAAATAGTAAAATTCAAAAACTAACACGAGTTTAAAAGTAAATTGACACAATTTGGTATGTTATATAAACATAAAAACAATAAACTTAGCGAGTGAATTCACTAAGCTTAACCAAATAACACGAGTTTAAGAGAGTGAGTTGACATGCATGACGTTGTAAGATAGAAACACAACAAGAAGAAACTAAATGAGTCAACTTGCGATCGAGTTTGACAAAAATACATAAACAAAGAGAGAGAATCACACACACATACAATGGATTACAAAGGAATCACGAATTGTCTGCAGTGTTTTTCACAGTTAATCTTATAATTTGCTACCGGCCTTATAATCTAATAGCATGAAAACTTTTCTTGTAAGTTTTTGATTGCGAATTTGATCCCCTTGTAACCTCACGCCAATGGTGCATGACCCTCTAAATATAAAAAAGTTAACCTGATAATATTCTGCTTCCCTTTCCCTTTAGTATATAGTGTATATATATTATCACTTATTCTTTTCTTGAAGGGTTACGTTTGAACACAAGCAGATAAGACACGACATCTTTCTGAAAAGCAAAAGTTAGAAACCTCTAAAGAACAACCGCGGACGTACATATCAAGAAAAAGATCAATTACAGTTCTCTTGAGCTATAATTCCAAGCTTAACATCAATAACTAACTAACTATATATTAGGCTTCATAAACAAAGGTTAGCTGAGAATATAGACAAATCAAGAAAAAGATCAATTAAGATTTCATTTTCAAAATAGAATAAAGACAATAATGATGAAAAGCTAGCTGACAAGCTATCAATATGTAATAATAAGTACTCTTTTTGGTAATTTTATAAGTAGCCTGATAACTAAATTAAGCGGTTCAAGAAAATAATTAAAATTGATTAAAAATACTAAATATGTAAGAAACAAATATTTTTTCCAAGCCTCCCTTATTTATAAGGATGCAAATAAGAGAGGGAAAAAATACATTAAATATTCAAACAACTCCAAATGAAATCTTATAAAAAGGATTAAAGAAATTCAAATTCTAGTCTCTTAAAAAGGAGATTAACTCTTTTGCAAAAGTGACTTACATACTCTCTTTTGATCTCATGAAGCCTATAAATACCACAAAGCATGGCCGGCTAATAGCACCACAAGGCATCATTAATTTGGTTCCTTAAGGAGAGATTATCGATCGATATCCAGCTAGCAGCTAGCGAAGAATCATCGTCATGTCGGAGTACTCGCAGTCAAAGAAGCCATTGCTGAGACCTTTGACCCAGTTGGATAACCAGGTATTGGATTTAGTTTATGATTGCTATGTCGTGAACAAGCCTGGTGAAACCTTCAATGTCGAGGCTCTTTTCAGCGTTGTCGCTGACATCATGGGTCCTTCCATTGGTCTTGCCGATCCAAGTATTAAGGTGTATATATATCCTTCATCATCTTTGTCTCCTCCTTCTCTCTTTCTCTCTGTGTGTATTAGGATTTATAGTAATTAATGATATATATATATATGATGTTTTTATTTATTGTTTACATCAGTATGATGCACGTGAGACGAAGGACAAGGCTTACCTAACCAATTTTGAGCCACCGACACATCTACTCAAGCATATTTCTTGTCAGGTTATTACTCAAATTTGCTTGTCTTAGGTTTAATTACCTTGTGCGTGTGTGTATTTAGTTTCTACATACTCTCCTTTAGATAACATATTCTCCTTGCCTGAATGAACGTATAAGCTAGATGAGGTGTTTATTTTTATATTCTAAATTTAAAAACTCTCAAATATATAACATTTTTTCATCTGCATTGGTTGCACATATTAAATGAGCTTTTCATTAATGGGGATAAGGATTAAAGAGATATTTAGGAAAAGTCAGCATATATTTACTCCAAATAACTAACTTAAGTAATTTTTTTTTAATATTTGTAAAACTATCTAGTCCCTGCATTTAGGATAGACATAGTTATTCCTCCCTCTCTTAAAACTCACATATACAAAGCAAATTGAAAAGTAAAAGGGAAAAAGTGAAGACACTTCTCATAATCAAGACATCAAATTACTATGAAATAAAGCATTTGGATTGTATTCGAATAAACACTGACAGGCTTTAGGGCCTCTAATGTTCTTTATGATGTCCCGTATATCTTCGTTTTATTCTATAGATAATTTAGCTTCTAGATAAAATGAAAGACATTCTGATATCTTACGATCATGAAACGGTGACAGATGATGGAAACACCACATGATGAACACCACGCATACGCACATGAAACAACAATGGAGATTCTCAAAACCCTCGACGCGTATTCGTGGTGTGCAAAAGCAGTGACAGCTTTAGCAGCATTTGCTTTAGAATATGGGAATTTCTGGCACCTTTTTCAGATTCCAAAAGAAGACAACCTGGGAAAATCACTGGCTGTGTTGAACCATGTTCAAGCCTTCGAGAGGAACCGAAGGGACATCTTCGACTACAACCTCGTCGTCAAGACCGTGTTCCTCTCCGTCCAGTATCTGGTTACGTTAGAGAGAATGTCAAAGCAAGGCTATGATGTGCAGGGCGACCTCCCAACGTTGAATAAAGCCATTCAGGAATTTCCTGTCTTCGTTTACTGGATCATCATCACCATTGTTATTTGCACAAGTTATATTGATATCCTCCTGGGTTACTCGTAAGTTCTCATCAACTTTATACACACACTCACATAAAGCGCAAAGGTTCAACATTTTGCCCAGAAGTTTTTGTAGGAACGGAATAATATAACGTGAGAAGTTTTTTCTAAAAAAAGAAGGAGCAATGTCGCCTTTGGCCATTAAAAATGTTAATGGTTAACATTAATTTTTTTTTACGATGAGATCAATTATGCTATTTTTTTTTTAATATATACCTTTGGGGTGATGTTGATCTAACAAAAAACTTTCAGATTCCCACAGCTCCTATGTTAAAGATTTTGGGGCAAAATTGGATCTTAACCTATAAATAGCTAACTAATTCTGTTTGGGAAACAACTTTTCTGGTCAAATAGTCAAAGAGCAAGTTTTAGAGCCATAAACAAATCTTCAAATTGTTGCTTTTATTTTAGTGTTTTTAATGTTGATCATCGTATTTTATACTGCAAATTATAAACTGTTCTTTTTTCAGTTCGAGTGGATATGAATTATCCAATATTAGCAGCAAGATTTCAACGGTTCTCATCAAGTTAAAGGATTATTTAGCAAAGATAGACAATGAGAAAGGTGATTATATTGATGATCGATGATCTATTATTAGGTTAATTAATTTCTAATTTTTCTGTATTTTAAGGCTTATATATATATTTTTCCGTTTGTTTTATATTGCAGCACTCATAGATGAATACATTGGACGCTACAGGGTGGCGTTTCAAACTCCCACAGAAATTGTCCAAGTTTTGAAGTGCTTGCTTTTCCCCAAAGATTTGAAGGACCCACATGTTTATCATGGCTCAACTGGCTCAATGGTTTGTATGCATATATTCAACGAAAATTTTTAAGATAATATTACTTGAATTTTAAAATTATAAATAGATGATTTTATAATAAAACGAGTTATTAATTGCTTTAGGGCCCTCCCAAATTTACCACATGCAAGTCAATCCCCTGAACTAATTATTTGCCTATCATACAACTGTCTGTTTATATTAGTAGTGAAGAATCAATTTTACACTTTATGAAATAATTACGTGCTTGAGAACAATATTGTCTTATTTTATCCGAAATATAGAAGAATCCATACGTAGAGAGAAAAAGAGAAAAGCTTTGGTAGGTCCCATATGTTAAGTGGGACACACAAGCCCCTCTCCTTTTCTCTCTGCTCTTCAAGTAGCTTCATGTCAGTCTCCAGAGAATCCAATTCCATGGTGATGATTTTCATACATAAAGATGTTCCCCAATGCAAGACTTGAGAGTGACTATGACAGAAATTGGAGTAGGCATAACTTAAGAGACAATCATTGTAAGGTCTTTTTAATAACCAAAAAGTTTCATAACAAGCAATCAAGAAATATACAATGACAAATTTGTGTATAGAAAATGATAAAAGGTTCATACTACCTCACCATTTGTTATTGGAACTTTTGGGTAATTAGATTACTTTATTAAGAGTATGCTTGAATGGAGAGAAAAATGATGAGAAAATAGGAGGAGAATACTAGTACTTCTCAAAATGGTATGGTAATATATATACACATATATATATATATATGGAAATTTTCCCTCATAGTATTGTCCCCCCCCCCCCCCCAAAAAAAAAAAAAAAAAATCTCTCCATCCAAACATAAGATAAAGAATCTGATAGTTATTCTCCTTTTTGCATTTTTGAAATAAAATCAATAAAAAAATTGCACCTTTGACCCCAGATCATGCTTTGTATTTGAGACTTTCTGTTGATTAGATTTCTTGGTTAGAACCTTATAATGATTTTGGGGAAAAATGATGGCAAAAATTCAGATTTTACCCTCGACAGTTTCAAAAACTAAAGTAACTAGCTAATCTATTAGGTTATATATATATATATATATATATATATATATATATATATATATTTTTTTTTTTTTTTTTTTTTAATAACCTGTGTTTTGCACAAACTCAGGTGAGCATTAATGTGTTCTGGCAAAAGCACGTCCTTTTATTCCTGTCTGGACTATACAGCATATCAGACGAAACACGTCTGTTAAAATCAATCTACGAAGGACTACAGAGAGACCCAAAAGAAGTAAAAGGGTTCAGAAAAGAAGACTTCAAGATCCTGTGGGCCCCAATAGTGGACGACCAATACAGCCCAGGAGAAAGTAGTAATATCACAGACAGGAAACAGTTTGAAGAGTTAAAGAAACAAATGGAGTGGTACGTGGTGGAGTACACGATTATTCCACCAGTATGCAAGAAGCTGATAAGGGACAGGCTTAAGTACCAGAATAAGCCAATAGTTCCAGTGTTTAATCCTCAAGGTCGGCTAACAAATGAGAATGCTCTTCACATGTTGTTTGCTTGGGGTGATCCTGCTTTCCCTTGGGGCAAAGATGATGACTTGCATCTTAACATGAAGTGGAACTGGTTTTGGACTGAAATGAAGAGACTCAATCCTAATATTCAGAATTGGGTAAGTACTTTTTACTCAGATCATTATTAATTTCTCATGACTTTAAATGCTCTAATTAATTCCTTCTTAGTTACTTAGATCTTCTCTGATAATACATCTGTGTGTCAGTGTGTCTATATATATATATATATATATTTAATGTATATATAGAGAGTGCGAGTAGAAAAGAGCATGATTAGCAAACTAAGCAGGCAAGTTATTACTGTCTTCTGCATTTCAAATTATTATATACTCCATCTAGTCCTATTTAGTAGGAGTATTTATTTTAGGGATGACTTGTTTCTATTTATTTACAAGAGATTCACGGCCTATCTGAAGTTTTTCGTATTATTTAAATAATTTTTTCTTTCATTAATTATTGATTAGTCCGATCCTACTGCATTTATTAAATATTTGCTCATTAATTCTCTCTCACATTCATTGATCTCTACATATAGATAAGAGTGTTTTCAGAAAAATAGGTTACATTTATACATATTTAATGTCTTTAACGTAACCAATCAACGTACTTCTTATCTACATAATTCAGTAATTTTCATTTTATAAAAAGGAAGGAATATTATATCTAAGGCTATTTTTGTAAAGTATTATATTTTAATTTATAAGGTCATTTAGGGAATTTTATGTGCAAAATTAATGTCTTTTTTAAACCCAAAATTGTCTTTAGAAGGTGTAAGAAACTAATTTAATTATGAGTATTTAGAAAAGGCAATGTTGAAAAAAAAAAAGGGTGGTGAACAAGTGTTTGTGGTGAGCACCATTTGTGTCATGTAATTTCTTACGCATATATTACACACACACAATATAACATAGAGAAACCCTTGAATCGATCAGATCAAGGACGAAGCTTACATCGTCATCTATGGTCGCACCGACGCGGAATACTGCGACGACCAGTGGCTGCGGAGAATGCCGGAGCTATTGGAGAAGGTGAAAAGGGACGAGGTAACGAAAAGATCAGACGTGGTCATAAACTACTACCACCATGGAAAGGACAAAGATGAGCTGAGAATAGTGAACAGCTTCTGGGCTAACGTCGAGAACTTATTCGACAGCATGAGGAGGAAGACGACGACCAAGGACCCTTCGTTCGAAGAAGTCAAGGCCTTCCTCGGACTCCGTCAAGAACAATCCGGCTGGGTACTTCTGAGCAAGGGATCTAACGTTAAACTTCTTTGTCGTGGTGATATATTTTATCAGACACTTCAAGAGTTTGAAGAGTGGAAACACAACATAGAGATCGATCCTGGGTTTGATGTGTCGTTTGCGAAGCATTATGAGAATGTGTTCTCGAAGCTTCCTCATCATGCAAATTGTCTTCGCTTGGACGTGAAATACCATGTGAGTGATATTTACTCCCCAATTCATTGCATGTGTGGTCGTCCAATGGATATTGAGTTAGTCAGGTATGTTTGCTGTCATGGATACAAGGAGGAAGCTGTCGACACCAGCGCCGGAGATGTTCAGATTGTCCGGTAAGAAACACGAGGCAAGGCGAGGCTGCCCGGCTGGCCGGAGATATATCGAGCTTTTGAAGAAGTTGTCATGGTGGTTTTCAATATATTTGTGCTGTTGGTTGTGTTGCATGTTGTTGTTACTGCCCTTCTTCATGGGGGTTTAGAATAAATGTGCTTGTGGTTATTGTCTACTTGTTATCATGCAAGAGTTTGTACTTTGATTCAGAGACATCCATAATAAAATTCGCTTTTGTGTTTTTTTTTTTTTTTTAAGTGGAAACTTAGATCATAAAAATTACATATGATGACAAAATTTGATCGGCGAATTGGACCGGAAATATACAAGTAAAGGTATCTAAATTTTGTTCTTTTATATATTTTTTTAAAAAAAAAATAAACAAAGAACGCTTCAGATTTATTTCTTTTTTGGTTACAGCCACTAACTCCTTTTTCTTACAATTAAAGCATATAAATAAAAAAAAAAGATAAGAAAATATTACTTGAACTTTAAAATCTGAAACCAATCTCGTTACTTATAAAAATATAAATATTAACTATAAAAGTATAGTAATTCACAACTTATCTGAATAGAAAATTAAATTATTAATACCTATACTCTTGTAGTTAATACATTACCTTTATTTTTATAGGCAATAAAACTAATTTGAGATTTTTAAATTCAACGGGTATTTTTCTTATCTTTTTCCCCATCTAAATTTTGTTCTTTTATATATTTTTTAAAATTATTTAAAAACAAAAAACAAAAAGAACACTTCATATTACCACCCTAACTCTTTTTTTCAGAGAAAATATCACTTGAACTCCAAGATCTTAAGTAATATTGTTGTCTACAAGGGTATAGATATTAACTACAAAAACATAATAATTGACAATTCTTTTTTGTAATTCAAATGATACCTTTATGTCTTGTTTTCTTTTAAAAATTTTTTGAAATCAAGAATGATTTTAAAATAAATTATATAAAACAAATGAAAATTTGATTTTTTTTAAATTAATAATTGATATAAATCAAGATAAGAAACTTATACTTAATAAATAATGCAAAACATCTAAATTTTATGCCACCCAAGTTGCTCTTTTGTATATAGTTAGCTTAATTATATCAGTATCAATTTAAAAAAGTAATTGATGCTACCAAAATTTAAATTAAACACCGCAAGTGTACGGGTCATGAAAATAGTCAGTGGTAAATCAAGGTCGTCTCACAGAGACTCAGTTTGACTATTGATTAGATGTTAAATTTCCTTTTTTTTCATTTAAGTTGAGCAAATCATAATTGTTTTCAAGATGAGTAAAAAGAAATGCAAATAAAACAAGAAATTAATATCAACAAAGACTTTTCACAGAAAGCAAATTCAAATATTAAGGAGAATAACTTAGAAATATTAATCCTTTATTTGATTCTTAGATTTTTATTCTCACTAAATTAATTCTAACTTAACTTAATCAGCTAATCTAGAGTATTAATGTTTATAAGTGCCTGTCGGTCCACTTATACACCTACCTCAAATAATTATGCAATATCTCACACAATTAATTAAGATACAATTCAAATCGGGCTCACTCTAATTTAATTATGTGGAACTTCTAGGTATATATTTATCCTAGAAGCAAATTAGATTAAAATCTAATTCCACATTATTTAATCCAAGGTCAATTTAAGATTTCCTTCGTCAAGTTTAATCCTAAATCTCCAAACATGTTTAATGGTGGCCAATCACTAAACAATGAATAATAAAAACAAGATTAAATAAACTGAATTAAAATTAAGCAAAATTAATTAGTGGGAACTATTTCTAAGTCTCAAACAAGTTCATAATACTCTAAGTTGCAAATAAAAGTTAGCCACACATGGCTTTAATCCCAATCGTCTCAGCAAAATCAAAACTCAGGTTCAAAATCATACTAGAAAAGAATAAGAAACTGAAAACAGAGTCTAGTGAAATATTAAAACCAAGAAGGAGAACAAAGACTCAGCAACAGCCTCTTCCTCTGATTTGGTGCTATTGGTTCTTGGAGAAGAAGATGATGACTCTCCAGAGGTTGAAGATAATGGTGATTGAACAGCCCCACAACAGCGCCTCTGCTCTTTTTTTCCAGTCGTACGCTCTCTTTTCACCGCAGGAATCATCCCAGTTGTGCGCCTCCAAGTCGTGCTCTCTCAGCGAGAGTGATCTCCAAATAATCGCCTCCTCTGTTCCAGCGAAATCTCTGAAATAATGCCGCCTCCCTTTTTCTTTTTTTCTGCCAAAATAATCCCATTAGGTCTTCCATTTGTCTTTCCCAAACGGTGTCGTTGCTCTTGCCAAAAATGCTGCCTCCTTTTTTTGCAAAATGCCACCTCTGATTCCTTTTTATTCATTTGTAGCTTTTCTCTTAATTTAGTCTTCCATTCAAATTCGTGGCCCAAAATATTGTCTTTGCACCTGACCCATTTAATCAACTTCAACAATCAATAATAAACTAAAACCATACACTTTTTTTTTATAATTTCATTTCAGTAACTTTTTATTATTATTTTTTTAAACTAAAGTATTTCTATTTAAATTTGAAAACTATGGTATTTACAATAAAAATCCTTAAATAATGCACCACTTTGATTTCTCTCAAAATAATATAATCTCAAAGAAATCTTTTAAAATTACTTAGATAACTCTCTAAATGTCTTCAAAATTATATTTTAAATACACAAAATATGGAGAGTTATTAGTAATAATAATATTGACATATCAATGTTCATAATATATTAACTATATGATTTATTTGTAAATTACTGAAAAAAACAAGTAGTTAAATAACTTAGTAATCAATAGACTCCCCATTGGCAAAAAATAATATTCCCTCCGATCCTAATTATAAGAACACTTTTATATTAATAATTGTACTATAAAAGTATTCCTATAATTAAGACCAGAGGTAATAATAATAACATATCCTCGTTATGGTCCCATCTCATTCCTACTTGCATACCCTCATAAAATCATTTTTCCTCATCAATTTGAAACATGGAAGCAATAATAAAAAAAATTTAAGAAAATGAAATTTTAAGGAAAAATTTCTGAAAAATATTTTCAAAATATCAAAATCCCAAATTTTGCTAATAGTTTAGTAGGTATTTTTTTATCAAAATATTTTAGTAGGTATTGATTGACTACACTTAATTACTAATTCTCAATTCATTTTAATAAAAAATGACTTATTTTAAATTATGAAATTTTTCTTTTTTTCCAAAAAGAAACGCAACTCATAAGGCATTTTATTTTTTTAAAAATGTTCATTTTCATTTTATTTGTTTTTTCGTTTTCGGTTTTTTTCCCCACCTTACTTTCTTGTTAATTAAACTGATTATATTACCCATACTTTATTTTGTAATTAAAAAAATCATATATAAATAAAATTCAGGCAGCAAAACTATTTCATTCATAAAATGAACCCTTTCTCCGGCCAGTTTCCTTCTCCCCTTCCAAAATCCAAGTTCTCTCCGCCACAACACAGCTTTCGCCGGTAGTCTCTTCCCAGAGAAACAAGAAAGCTAAACCCTAAACCGCCATAGCCCAATCGCTTCCTATCGATTGCCAGCATGTTCAAAGCCGTATGTACGTAATTCAAACTATTTTTGCATCGATCTGAGTTGAATTCCGTGTCTGTTTCTTGCAATTTCTTCCTCCAGGATCTTAATTTCTTTCTTCAATCAAAAAATTAATTAATCGTTCTTCTTCCATCTTCCTTCTTGTTCGAATAGCAGTCTTCAATCGCAACAAGAATGCTCGTCGATTCAAGGATTACTATGGCCACTGGTTCAATACTCTCAAGAACAACCTCCTCCCTCTCCTTCGCCGCTCGCTGACGCGGCCTGATTCCCCCACTGTCCTCTCCGCTCACGTCGATCTCCTCCACCAGCATTTCCAATCTCTCTACCACACCCTAGATCTTGCCGCCTCCAACGAAGAAGACGCTTCCGTTCTCCTCTTCCCTGACTGGCGCTCCTCCCTCGAGAAGCCCCTCATCTGGCTCGGCGACCTCCACCCTTACCTCTTCACCAACATCGTCAACTGCTTCCTCCAAGAAAGCGACGAGGAGGACGAATACTTCATCCGCGACGGCAACAGATCGGTGACGGACCAGTTTAAGGACCGGCCGTGGCAGGTGGGGATGGCGTGGAGAAACCCTTCGGATGATTTGGTGGTCAGAATGGATGAGATTGAACGAGGTGTGAAAGTGATGGTTCCGATGCTAACAATGCGGATGCGGGATGCGGAGTCGATGCTCGTGGACAGGGTGGTGGATGGGTGGTTCCCGACCAGGGGGAGGAAGGGGGCGGAGGCGAAGGTGGCGATGGGGTCAATTATGACGGAGCACATGAACGAGCTAGTGAGCATATTTCTGGATGCGAATAGACTGAGGAGAAGTGTGATCGGAGAAATTGTGGGGAAGACAAGCGTGTATCAGGCCGCTCTGTTTCTGGAAGCATTGGCTCAGTTCGTGATTGGGTTCAGAGATCAGGAACTGGTCAGTGCTATGGAATGGCTTAAAGCTTCGACGATTCAAACCACCACCACAGATACTCCTTCCAGGCATCACTGAATAATAATACTCTTGTCTTCTTCACATTTTGAGTCTTTTCCAACAGAGCATTTCGGAAACTTTTCGGTAATTATCTCTCTACACTCTACACCTCTGTTTCTTTGATTGGTTGTTCTTTTCATTGGTTATTGATGATGGTACGAGGGTAATGAAGTTATGTTAATGATTATTGATTTTAATGTTACTGAGTATGTGCATTTGAATTGTTTGATTTGTAGGAGGTGATGAGTTTATCTATTGACCATAGAGGAAGATTCAAGATGAGAAAAGAATGACTGTGTAATTAGTAGTGATTGATAATTTTTTTCTCCTTTTCGTTTCGTTTCTGGGGTTCATATGAAGCAGACAATTATTGGAAATGGATCTTCAATGTTGTGCTGTTGGTTGTATAATTGGTATATAGATATATGTCTTTATTGGATTCAATTGAATACCTTTTTTTCCCACTGAAATAAAGTGTATATGAATTTTTTTATTTTTTCAGTAGTGAGAATAAATATATGGAAAGTTAGGAATTTGGAATCTATTATGTTATACAGAATTTGGGAAAAAAATATAAGTTGATTGCAACTTGAATATCATACTTGTAACATATTTTACATTTATGTTGCTAATAGATTGAGACATAATTTCTTTTTCTTTTTTTTTTTTAAATTACTGTGTGAATATATGTATACAAGTATCATACATATTGATATTTTATATATTGAACTCAATTTATTTGAACATGAATGATGATGACCCAACTCAAATTTCAAAGACTATCCTCTAATCAATCAACAAATCAATCAACACATTAGTATCAATCAACACATTACTTGTAACATATTTTACATTTATGTTGCTAATAGATTGAGACATAATTTCTTTTTTTTAAAAAAAATTACTGTGTGAATATATGTATACAAGTATCATACATATAGTATTATAATGTTGAATGGGGTCACTTATTTTATTTTATTGAGAAACGTATGAATAAATATGTTTGACCAGAATAGGTTTGGCCGTTTGACCATTGTCCTGTCTTCCACGCTTCTCTGAAGGTGCAGAAAGCGACTCTGCCTTAGAATACCATCATCTAATCAATATATTAAAATAAATCGACCATCAACTAATCAATATATTAATATAAATCAAGTTTATATATAGTAAGTTATAGTGGGATAGCGTTGGACAGCGTCGTTTATTTTAATTTATATGCAGAGTGATTAAATGTGTTTATTTTAAGTTTAACAAGAGTAACGTAAAGGGGCAGAATAACCCTTTAATATTTGTATAATTAAATATAAGAGATAAATTACTCCTTCAAATTTCAAAATAGTTAATTAATTATATATTGCATCCATTTCTAAATATAAGAGTTAATTTATAAATAAATTTTTTATTGATATTATTATTCCATATTCAGTTTGAAATTCATAGTTAATAGTCTATAAGTGAATTTTGATAATAAATATAAGCCTTTTTTTTAATTTTATCTCTTATATTTATTATTTTTCTTCAAACTATTTTGTATGACTTTCAAATCCAGTGACAAGTATAATCTAAACATGCATATGTTTGCCAGGGAAAAAAGATACACATAAGTATTATATATGAATTATGTACCATAAGTTATAATTATGTATCGTTTCTAGTCATTAATATAAGACATATTCATATAATTTAATTAAATTAAGAAAGTTTGTTAAATTAATTAATATAACATGTTTTTTAAAGAATATTAATCATTTTCTTTAATTCCCTCAATTTCTATTTTATTTCATTGTGGTTGAGAAAATATCAATAAAAATCAATTAATAAACATAATAATTATATATTATATTTAAAATAAATATCAACGCCATAATTAAATCTTATATATATATATATATATTGGACAAATCTTATATTACATATCCAAGAACTCGAAGTAATTTATTTAGCACTATGAATCTCCCTATATTTAGTCTATCAAAGTAGTACTCCGTACTTCACAATTCACATGACCTGACATAAGAGACCAGAGAAATTTTGACCATTCTCTTCTTCCTTTGGCCTCTCGTTTGGTTTCCCAAGTTGCAGAAAGCGACTCTGCCTTCACTTGCTCTGGCCATTTGAACTCGGAATTTAGAGTCGCTTTGCTTCAATCTAAGAACACTAATGAACATACATCAAACGAAATCAAACTCGTACTTCGTCAGAAATCACACTGAACATGACCATATCTCTGGATTTTCCTTTCATAAACAAGAATTTCCTGAGAATTCCTTCTCTCTGAAATCCAGCTTTCTCCAGAACTCTCTGAGATGCCACATTCTCAACATCAACAAGAGCTTCAAGCCTCTCCAGATATGGAAAATCAGCGAACGCCATTTCCACCACCATCTTCACCGCCTTCGTCGCGATCCCTTTCCCCCAATACTTGAACCCTAACACGTACCCAAGCTCTGCAGACTTCGCTCTCGCTCGGTCGTTCCCTGTGTAGGATTGAACAGAGATAGACCCAATTGCACGATCCCCGACGCAAATCGCTCGGAATAATGAGCACTTACTGGCGTTGTTTTGAATGAAATCGACGGCGGCGTCTTTGCTTGTGTAGGGTTCCCAAATGCAGAATCTGGCGACTCGTTCATCGGTAGCCCACACCATGAAATCGTCGGCGTCGGAAAGCAGGAGGGGTCGAAGAGAGATCTGAGCCAAATCGAAAGTGTCTTGTTCCATGATTGATTTGTGGTTTTGAATGAAAGAGGTTTTCCGACGTGGGGGGTATTTATTGTGTGGAAGAATGAACACCTGGGCGTGGTGGATGTGCGTGGGGATCAAGCAAATGAAGGAGAAGCCGCCAGGATTGGAGATGGCAAAATTAATTGGCGTCAAACAAATACTCCAAATATATGTAGTTTTAAGTGAAGGATTATCAACCATTGAGTCATAATCAGGACGGAGCTTGGGATAAAAATTTAGGGGTCAAATATATACTCATTAACTAATTAAAATTTTTAAGATTATACAAGATTTATAAAATATTTATATTTATAATAAAATTATTTTAAAAAGTCTAATGTATAAGACAACATACTTATTTCTAATATAGATGTTATATTAATTACAAAATGAGAAAATATCATGAAATTCCAAACGATTCCCTATTATATAATATATCAAAATATTAAGAGTTAATAATGTAATTTATAATACAAAATTAATAAAACACTATACTAAATAAAATAATTAAAAGCTACTTTCACTTAAAGTAATGCTCTTTGTTCTTTTAATAACTTGAAATCATTAATAATTAAATTAGTAGTGAAAGTGTCAATTATTTTTTTTTCAATATGAATTATTATATTATCTGCAGTAAAATCATCTTCTATCTTGTTACGTAACCTTATCTTAATTATTTTCATTGCTGAAAACAAGCGTTCTTTGTAGCTATTGAAACTAGAAGAGTTAATAAAAGGCGAATCAATCGATCAATCAAGTAATACACTTTAGATTTCCCTGTTTTCATTAAAGCACAACATAATTTAGGTAGAGTTCATAGATTATTTAAATCTGGATGACTAGAAGCATCAATAACAAAATGTTGAAGTTGTGGCTTCAAAATTAGACTAGAAGCATCAATAACAAAATATTGAAGTTGTGGCTTCAAAATTATTTTCTCTTACTCAGTAAAATCGGTAGGATAGTATTTTACAATAAGAGAGCAAATATTATCAATATTGAAAGCTTTACAAGCATCTTTAGAAATCAAATGAAAGCTAAATGTTAAAAACTCCAAAATTTTAAGTTGTCAACGTCTCGAGGAAAGGAACGAAAAAAGAGAGAGAGAGAGAAAGAGGGAAAATGTATTAAAAAAATTGGGGGGGGGGGGGAATAAATTTTACATTAAATAAAATTTCCTTTTTAAAAAAATCTAAACTAAATTTATTTTTTTGGGGGCCATTGTCATAACAAAGTTCCTGGTCATAATCATAACCTTTCTCTACTGTCTAATAGCCGCCTCCATGTCCAAGCTTCTTCCTCACGACATGGTAATTATTTTTATTCTTAAACAATTTTCCGTTAATGACGAGTGGATCTGATGCCACCGGCGGCTAGGGATTTTTACCGAACAGGCACCATCTGACTGTCTGATCTGAGCCGTCCAGATGAAATCTGAACGATCCAGATTTGATTTTTTTTAACTGCTTCTTTTTAAGTGAAAATGTTGTTTTTTGAAAAAATGTTAGTTGAAATATTATCTTTATTTTAGATTCTCTACCCATTAAAATATTTTTTTCTTAAAAAATATAAAGTAAAAAAAATAAGATCTGGACCGTTCATATCTAATCTGAACGATCCAGGAAAGAAATGCTCTCCCTGCCTATCCTATCCTATGTAATTCCGGATTTTTGATATGCTGAAGAGAGAAGATAGAGGGAGATAAAGGAAAAATAGGGAGAAAAAGATGACAAGTGGAGCCCACAAACTAAAAAGTAATAGAAGGTGGTTAACGGAGATGATATTTTTACTCTATTTGAGAAAGTTCATGTGTTTGACCAAAAAAAAAAAAGAAAGTTCATGTGTATTTTTACACCAAAAAAAATATTTGGTGTTGAACGCTCCTGAGGGTAATACACATATGCATTTTTGCACCTTTACCCTTTGATTTTTTTTTTTTTAGCTACACCCAACATTAAATGTTTTTTTAAAAGTAAAAGTGACCATGTGGTTTTAAATTAGATGTAAAAGTGTCCAGGAGATACTAACAATTTATTAAATATTTTTAAAAAAATAAAAGTGACCATGTGATTATATATATATATAATATTAACAACTCATGTTAATATTAACAATTCATTAAATATACACACACACATATCCTATCTTTATTGTGTATGAGATATTATATGATTTAATAAAGAAAACATCATATAAAAGGAAACAATTCATTTTATATATATATATATATATATATATATATATATATATATATATATATATATATAAGAATCACTTGATTATATTTAATGAATTGTTAGCATCTCCTACGCAATAAAGAATTTGTTGTTTTTTCTCCTTTCTCTTCATTAAATCTGGAAATTAATTTTTATGTCACTGCATAGATCTCAAAAAGTTATGTGGAATCAAAAAAAAAAATCACTTAACTCAGACTCTCGAGCCAGAAGTTATGGCCTTCCGAAGTTTTAACTTTTTGTTTTTTTATGATTTAGTCGACTAAGCTACAGTGCTTGGTCGACTAAATTGCGGGGAAGTTAAAAAAAATTGAGCCCGCGTTTTAGTCGACTAAATCATGGTTTAGTCAACTAAACAAAAGCAGATTGAGAAATAATTTGGAAACAGGGGCATTTTGGTAAATAGTTATTTAATTAGGGGCATTTTGGGAAAAAAGCCTAGATGTAAAAGAGTCATTTTATTGTAAGTTTGACTTTTTCTGACACGGCTTTCAAAATAATAATGTGAAAAAATAAAATGCTAATTGGGCAAGAGAATATAAGTATGAGTTGGCAAGGGTTATTATATAGGGCAAATCATTTGTCCAGTAACTGGACCTAACATTTCATCCTGTGAACCAAAGCTACGTCATTTAGATTAGTGATGGCGCACCAAAATAATAAAAAATAAAACAAAAATACCGTGAATCAATTTCCATCCAGCGCTATCGTGAGAATCAATGCGACTCTCTGTCCATAAAGCTATATATCGCACCTTCCTACATGTTGAAGAATCAATAGTAGAAGCAGATCTCCATAATCCTTCCTTGGCTAAGCTTCCTTCGGTCGCTAGATGAAGACCTGAACAGTAAATGGCGCACTCCAACTTCTCTGCTCTCCTTTCAAGATCGACGTCAAGCTCTCTTGCGCCTCTGCAAGTTCTGCAGGTTCTGTCTTTTTCCCATGCCGCACCTCTGGTTTTTTCTCTTCAAATCGTGACTTCCTTTAGCCTTTAGGTTTCAGATCTGGAGTCGTCGGTCATGAAAACACAGGCGAAGAAGAAAGAGAGAGGGTGGGAGTGTCTCGTGCGCAAGACACTAGAGAGAAAGAGTCGTGCGCAATTTGCTATTGTTAGTTCACGATCGGAAATGCAGTTATTTTTTTTTTTGGCTTTTTTTTTTTTTAATCAAGGCGCACCTTCACTTTACTAACCCAAACGGCATAGCTTTTGTGGTTCACAGGATAAAAGCTTAGGTCCAGTTACTGGACAAATAATTTTCCCTATTATATATTAATGTAATATATATTACACCATTGAGTATCTTCTCCTTTTCTGATCCTATCCTGGCTTGGACCCTGTTATTACATTGGTTGCTCTGAAATTAGCATTGGCTTGAGCTTTGGTTCCTCATTACCATATAATTGTTGAAGAGTGTGTTCGATTTTTGTTGCATCTTAAGTAACTATGTTAGACATAACAAGTTATACTCAAGAGAAGGTTGTAAGTGGACCGACATGCACTTATAGCTATTTATACTCGAGATTAATAAAATTGATATTAAAGTTAATTAAACACTCATGAGGGTAAAGTACATGTACATTTTTGTACCTTTACCCTTTGATTTTTTTTCAGCTACACCCAACATTAAATGTTTTTTCAAGAGTAAAAGTGATTATGTAGTTTTAAATTAGGTGTAAAAGAGCCATTTTATTGTAAGTTTGACTTTTTCTGACATGGCTTTCAAGATAATAATGTGAGAAAAAAAAAACATGCAAACTAGGCAAGAGAATATAAGTATGAATTGGCAAGGGTTATTATATATTAATGTAATATATATTACACCATTGAGTATCTTCTCCTTTTCTGATCCTTGGACCCTGTTATTACATTGGTTGCTCTGAAATTAGCATTGGCTCGAGCTTTGGTTCCTCATTACCCTCTCGCTAGCAGGGTGAGGGCTTGACACGATGGCTCCGATTTTGATATGGTGCGTCGAGCTCAAGTGTGCCTTTCATCGAGGCCTTTTCTGATCCTTTTTCGATTGGTTATTTTCTGGATAAGGCCCCTAAATTGCTGACTTAGTGGAGGAAATTTCTATCGTTCCTTGTCTCAGGTGTTCTCAAGGGATTGCCTTCTGCGTCGTCCACATTGGGATCAATCATTACATTTGCGACGGAATTGGAAGCACCGATTTTGTCAATCACTTTGCTGAGTTAGCAAGATCCTCTGTCATCACCAACCTAATCAAACAAACATTGAAACCTGTTTGGGATCGTCACCTACTTAATCACCACCTTGGAAGGCCACTTAGGCAACAAACCCAACAATCCTCCCTATGTTTAGCCGAGTCCCCCCATCTCTGTAAGTGCATGAGTCGTGTTTTCAGCAACCTCAAGCCAACCTCCATTACCATAAACAAGAGACTCTTAGACCAGCTTAAGAGAATCGTATTCAACATGAGTCGACTAGGCGAGTCTTCGTTCATGTCCTTCGAGATGCTCGCGGCTCATGTGTGAGGGGGTTGGGATTCAAACCCCACCCCACACACTTTTAATGAATAATTTTTTTAAATAAAACAAAAAACCCTAAACCTCCCCCACCCCCTCCCCGCCGGTGGCCGCTGGCCGGTGCCGCTACGGCCGGCGGCGGCTCTCTAGCGAAGGTATTTCTATTTTTTTTTTATTTAAAACTAAAGGTAAAATGGTAATTTTACCCGAATTTGCATATACCTCATAGGTCTTTGGTATCTTTCAGTCTTTTTACAAATTCAGAAAACTTCTGAGGGTTTTACAAATTCAAATGATATTTTAATGGAATTTTCCCGTTTTACTTTCACAGCTAGAAAAGGTGGAAATAGTGACGGATTTTGCGACGGATTATATTCCGTCGCAAATCTTAGGAAATTTGCGACGGATACAGAAATTCGTCGCGAAATTAAAAAAATTGCGACGGATTTACTATTTTGTCGCAAATTTTGCGACAGAATAGTAAATCCGTGGCAAAATTGCAACGGACAGGTAGTCCGTCGCACTTTTTTGCGACGGACACACAGTCCGTCGCAAAACGTTGCAACAGACTCCCTGTCCGTCGCAAAATGGCGGCCATTTTCCTCCCATTTGCGACGGATAGACTTTCCGTCACAAGTTTTTGCGACAGACCTAGCTGTCCGTCGCAAAATGGCGGCCCATGTAAGTTCCGGCTGAACCCAAGAGGGGGGGTGAATTGGGTGAAGTATAAAAACTTTGGAAAACTTGAAACTCTTTTCGTAACTCCCAGAAATTAGTTTAGAAAGCAAGAACTATACATTTATATATGTAAACACATTCAAACATATATGCTGGAAATGTAAGAGATAAGGGAAGAGAATGTGCAAACAGATTTATACTGGTTCGGCCCTCCTTGACCTACGTCCAGTCCCCAGGCACCTCCTGAGATTTCAATCCACTATTTCCCTCAAGCTTTAATCGGGTACTTGAGAACCGCTACAATCCCACAAGTTCAGCCGGGCACTTGTGCAGCCTTTTACAAATCTCTTACTGAGATACTCCCCCTTACACACGTAAGGATACACCGCTTGATCACACACTCTATACTCGAAGTAATCCTCTCACTAGGATTCACTCCCCCTTACAAGTTGTAATCAACACAATGTATATCCCACTCAAGATTCCCCAATCTTGAGTAACTCTCAGAAAGATAATGTGTTTACAATAATTTTCCTCTCAAAGGAATAGATAGATAATCACTGAAGTACAAACACAATTCATTTCACTCACAAAGCTATCTAGACAAGTAAAACATAGTGAAATAGATGAAGAAGCAGAGGTTCAGCATTTTGGCATTGTAATCTTGTGTCTCCTCGTTTTTCTGCTTGAGTCCATGTCTTTTATAGGTAGAGAATGATGTGTGACCGTTTTTGACCGTTGTATGATGAATCAGACCGTTGTAGTTGATTGTCATTAAGTGTGGTCTGCTTCTCTCTCTAAACTCCAACTAATCCATGTGGTAATTTGATCTGAGGTGGCTCTCTGAGAATTTGCCCGTTGGAGATGACTTTACTTGTTGTAGTAAGCATTCTTTAACGTTTAGAAGGCGTGCTCAGATGGATTAGCTGAAAATAGGTTGATTTGCAGAAGTGCATTTAATGCACTGTACACTTTTTGCTTTATGGCTTTGACCTCCAATAATCTTCATCTAATCTTACTGAAATTCACTCAACAAACTTGTTAAACATAGCTAGGAATATGATTGAATGAATTATGGAAGCAATAAGATCAAACAATAATGATTTGCAAATTCGCGTAATTCAAAAATCAATTTTGACCGTTGTATACTGCAGTATGTTCCTCTATACTGGAGTATGCCACTGTGCATACTGCAGTATCCAAAGCTTACTGCAGTAAACAACTTCCAGAGACAAAAACCTCGCGAAATAATTTTGAAAGAAATGCTCTATACTGCGGTATGCAAATAACATACTGCAGTATGCGAGTTTTTGTCAAAGAGAAGAGACCCCGTGATTGCCCAATACTGCAGTATGAAAACCTATACTGCAGTATGCAATGGTTATGAAACTTGAGAGCCTTCTGTGAGAGCCTTTACTGCAGTATGCAACTCCATACTGCGGTATTTACTTGAGTGAGAAAACTTGATTGCTCTCGGGTTGGTCCTATACTGCAGTATACATACCTATACTGCGGTATTGGCTTGACCAAGAGATTTAGTTGCTCTCTGTATGCCCTATACTGCAGTATACAAAGCTATACTGCGGTATTGGCTTGTTTTAGAAATTTAGTTGCTCTCTGGATGCCCCTATACTGCAGTATACAAAGCTATACTGCGGTATTGGCAAGTTTTGAAAAACACGGTTGCTCTCTGGATGGCCCTATACTGCAGTATACAAAGCTATACTGCAGTATTGACCTGATTATAAAAATCTTTGCTTTCTGTATGGCCCTATACTGCGGTATACGGACCTATACTGCGGTATAGCAACTTCTTGCACTGACTATCAAATTCTGAGGGCCATATCTCTCTGGTCCGAGCTCCGTTTTGGTTCATTCAACTCTTGATGGAAAGCTCTGTGAGTCTACTTTCATATGCCACTGATTTCAGCTCAAACGGATTTGTCGTTTGTGAGATATACTCAAAATACCGAAGCTTGGTCTGGTCTGTGACGTTGATCTTTGTGTCAACTTGACAAATTCATCAATAATTCATCTGAACTCTTTTGGGCATGAATTTTTGTCACCAATACGTGTTGGGAGTCTAGTTTCCAATTCTTTTGGTTTCGTATCAATCCGACTTCTGGTTTGTGAGATATCATTGAATTACCAGACGTCGCCCGTGCTGAACATGAACAGAGTTGCTGATCACGTTGCATACTGCGGTATATCACTTATATACTGCAGTATGCCTTTGGCATACTTGGAATTTTGGCCTCCGTCTGATCCTATACTGCGGTATAGCATACCATACTGCAGTATACAGTCACTTTTCTCAGCAATGTGCTCTCTGCCTTCTGGATACTTGAGTATCCACTTGCATACCGCGGTATAGCCCTTCTGAACTTCAGTTTTAGCTTTCTGCAACTTCTATATTATCTTGGAGCCTTCTAGCATCAATATAAGAACTTGAATAATTATATCTTCATTCCATTTAGCAAGTTCTTCTTTCTTTAATCTCCAATCTTGATTATTCTTCATAACCCAACTCGTTCTTTCTTCTCTTCTCTTGATCATTCCCAAAATACTTTGATAGCTTCTTGCTTCCTTGACATTGTTTGCAATTTCTTCTTTTCATTAATCCCTTATCTCCTTCTTGATTAATCTTCTTTATAATTCAACTTAAACTAATCTACATTAAACATAGTAGTTAGTCAATGTAGGAGATATATTATATAAACTTTTTGCTTCTATATTAGACATCATCAAAACTAATCATAATCAACAGCCCATCCCCTCCCTTTTGCGACAGATAACTAAATCCGTCGCAAATGGTTTTGCTTTTTGCAATGGAAAACATTTCCGTCGCAAAAAGCAGTTTTGCGATGGACAGGTGGGTCCGTCGCAAAACTAATAAACCCCCCCAGCTTGTAACCGGCATATCTCCTCTTTCGCCGCGTGAAGATCACCCTCAGTTCTCCCCTCAGCTCACCTCGCCGCTCCCAGCTCCGGCCCCACCCTCAGCTCCTCCTCCGGTCGGCCCCCCTCAGCTCGCCCGTCTCCCCAGCTCGTACTCCTCTCAGCTCCTTCATCCCCAGCTCCCCGCGCCCCACCCGAGCTCCCCCCGCCCCCTCAGTTCCCCAACCCAGCTCCCCCCGTCGCAGCCCAGCTCGCCCTCCCCCTCAGCTGCACCTCCAGCTCCCCTGCGCCCCCCAGCTCCAGCCCCCACCCATTTGCAGGTCCAGCCCCCCAGCTTCAGCTCCTCCTTCAGTCGTCGCACAGCTCCCCATTTGCAGGTTTGTTTGTTTGTTTTTTTTAAACACTGGCCATCTCCCTTTTTTTTTTTCTATTGGACACTCTTAAACACATTTATCTCCCATTTTCCGGTGGTGTCTCCCTGTGCTCCGGTCAGTGATTTTCCGGCGGTGTCTCCTCCTCCTCTTCCCTTACTAGTTACCGTCTGCACCTCTATTTCAAGTAAGCTTGCTCTCTTTTTTCTTTTTGCTGGTGTGGAAAAATTTGATTTTTTTTATTTTTTATTTTCTTGAGTATTATTTTTATTTGTAATAAAATTATGTCAAAAATATTACTGGTTCTCTTTAGTGAAATTTCTGCAGAACATATCTTTTTTAATATTTTGTGTTATTTCTTTAATGTTGATTAAATTATTTGTTATTGGTTATTAATGTTGATTTGTGAGTATTAGTGATAATATTAATGTTGCATTAATTTTTTATAGTCTCTTTTGTATAATGAAAGTGTGGTAAAATTATGATATTGTTTATTATTGGTTATTCATGTTGATTTGTGAGTATTAGTGAGAGTATTAATGTTGCATTATTTTTTTGACTAGTCTCTTTTGTATAATGAATAAATTGTGTGTTAAAATTATGATATTGTTCATTATTGGTTATTATTGTACATAGTGGAAATATGTATGTTGGCAGAAGATTATCAATTAAATGAGTTTAGATTTTTTTTTTAGTTTCTTCTCTGGCTGATTCTATTAATTACATAAAGATCTTGATACTCAATGTGTTTATTAATTTGGATTATACTTATAGTGTGTAGGAGATTCCATGATTTTTTTTTTAATTATTGGGTTTTAATGATTTTGAATTTTTTTAATCTTGCATTGTTTTTTGGGATGAAAATAAATTAAAAAAGTAATTTTTACAAGTAAACACAGTTAATAAACGTATAGAATTATTTTAAGTAAAGTTTTTTCATTTCCATTTTGTTTTTTTACAAAAAATTATTTTAAGTTAAGTTGATATCAATTTTTATTATATAATAATTCTTAAAATCACAGCATTCAATAGTATTTTGTTTTTCACTTTTTAATATTATGATCCTCTATTTAGTTTGAAGATTGTAACTACCCCTGCCTCTCCTAACATAAGTGATTCATCTGAAATTCAAACTTGAGACTCAAATGAATGATCAAAACCTTACACTGCTAAACCAACCCTATGTTGGTAATAATATTTTATTTTAATTAGTTTACTTTGTTTAAATGTTTTTTGTTCCCTTTAAAATAAAATATTCTCAAATGTATAGGATATTAATTTATCTAGGACTTTTTATGTTAGCTGAAAGTATATATATTTTTAATATATATAGAAATTTTGTACTTTCAAGGCATTTTTAGTATTTTCAATATTAAGTATTTGTAAATTTAATAATTTTTGTTTGGAAAGTTTAATTTGTAACATAAACTCACGCTTAAATGAAAAAAGGAGCAAAAAATAGCAATAAACATTAGAAGGCGTAAAAATGAAAATTGAAAAAAAAAAGGGATAAATTTTAAAAATATCTTATAAACATTAGTAAAAATAGCAGTAAAAATTATTCGGCTAAAAATTCTTTTTAAAAATATCTTATAAATATTACTAAAAAAGTATACATGGAAAAAAAAAATACCAATTGCACTTTAAAATTTCAAATCAATGGGTTTTTTTTTATTAAAATAATTTATAAATTGATAAATTTTATACTAAATACTTATTCTGTTGAATTGACCACTTTTATATATTTGTGGCATGTTGAGATGTTAATTAAGTTAGTAACTGAACTAGCTAGGAAATATGGAAGGCAACCATGATAGAAGTTGGATGTACAATCGCCTAACTGAGAGAAGACAACTAACTCAAGCATTCTTGGCGGGTTTGCAAGAGTTCATCAATTTTGCTCTGGCACATTTACCTAATTCAAGTAGGGAGATCAGGTGTCCGTGTGTCAAATGCAGGTGTTTAAGATTTGAAGATTTTGAGGAGGTCAAAATCCATTTGTGTAAAAAGGGATTCATGAAGGATTATGAGTGTTGGGAATGGCATGGCGAAGTCCGACAGACACCGACACCGAGTGGTTATTACGGGGATAGTAGTCATCGAGACAACCTTAATCAATATGAGCAGTTGGTTATGGACGCTGTGGGACCATCGATCGGCCGATATTTCAATCTCGTTACTCATGCTGAACCGTCATACATGGGAGAGGAGACCGACACACATAGTCAACCATCATACATGGGAGAGGATCCTCATCCTGAAGCCGATAGGTTCTATAAAATGCTTCAGGAAGCGCAACATCCGCTATGGGAAGGTTGCGAACACTTTGAAAATAGTGAATATTCATCGCTATCGGCTACCCTAGCAACACTAAGCTTGAAGACTGATCACCATATGAGTGAGAGGAATTACAACGAAATGATGCAGATCATAAGCAAGGTTGTTCCCAAAGCCAATAATTTGCCGAAGGATTTTTACCAAGCAAAAAAAAAAAGGTGAAAGAGCTTGGGCTTGGATGTGAAAAAATCCATTGCTGCCCTAGAGGATGTATGTTGTATTACAAGGATGATGCTGAGCTAACCAATTGTAAATTCTGTGGACATGACAGATATAAAGTTGTGAGGAAAGGAAGGAAAATGACCCGTCAAGTGTTAAGCAAGATGTGGTACTTTCCTCTAGTGCCCAGACTTCAGAGGTTGTATGCATCAGAACAAACAGCTGCTCACATGAGATGGCACGGGAGCATCACAGGGATGAAAACTTTGTGTCGCATCCATCCGATGCTGAAGCTTGGCGTAAATTTGACGAGGCGAATCCTTTCTTTGCTATGGATCCCCGTAATGTCCGTCTTGGTCTATGTTCGGATGGGTTCGCTCCTTTTGATAAAATGGGCAGGAATTATTCCTGTTGGCCCATCATTGTGACATCGTACAACCTCCCACCTTCTATGTGCATGAGAAGAGAGTTTTTGTTCCTTAACGCTTTAATCCCTAGGCCATCCAACCCAAAAAAGAAGATAGATGTGTACCTCAGACCTTTGATAGACGAGTTGAAGAAGTTGTGGAGTGAAGGGGTTCTTACGTATGATATATCATTAAGTCAGAATTTCACCATGCGGGCTGCCTTAATGTGGACGATAAATGATTTCCTTGCATATGGGATGTTGAGTGGCTGGCAAACGTCGGTAAAGCTTGCATGCCCGGTATGTCTTGAACAGAATATGGGTTATAGCTTGGAACACAGCCACAAGGTCTGTTGGTTTGACAGACACCGGCGATTCCTACCCCCCGATCATCCATATAGGAGAAATAGAAAAGACTTCACGTGGAATGTTGTCGAACGAGCAGATCAACCTCGTCGTTTAAGTGGCCGAGAAATATGGGATAGAGCACATTAACCCAACACTTGGACCCTGTTTTTTTAATTACATAGACCCTGTTGTTACATTGGTAGCTCTAAAATTAGCATTGGCTTAAGCTTTAGTTCCTCACTACCCTTTCACCAGCAGGGTCAGGGCTCGACAAATGGCTCCAATCTTGAGGTGGTGTATCGAGCTCAAATGTTATATAATCATAAAATTTTGGGTTAAGGTCCATTTTTACCAACGAACTATTATGAAAAAAGCATCTGGCACAAATATTAATTGAAGGTATCTTAAATACCAAAAAACAGTTACAAGGTGGAAAAAAATACAACGCCGTTAGTTTTATTTTACACGGACGTTTAGCTGATGATGTGGTGAAAATAAAAGGAAGATGTGGCATTGACTCTGACCCTTTTTTTATCTTTTTTCTTCGCCACATCAATGAACCACGTTTTGCTCCGAGCTCTCGTACAATGATAACGATGAGGATGAATGAAACAGCCCCCTCTGCTCTGGTCTTTCAACTTTCAGCCTCCGTCAAGCTCACAAGAAGAAGCAGCAGCAGCACCGACACCTCCTCAAAGAACAAAAACAGCACACATGAGCTTGGTATTTCAGGTTTTTCTCTGGTTCAGAGGGCTTCGATGCATAAGAATTAGATTTCTCCCTTCTCAATCTTGTTGACGGCACGTTCAGTCCTCAAACTCAGTCAGCTCCACAGTGTTCTCGTCCTCCCATGGAGTTGATAAACAGAACTGACCACCTCTGTTTCTCATGTTGATAAACAGAGGTGGAGGAGGCAGCGAGTGGAGTGCATCTTGACTTTTGAAAAGATGATCTTTCTCTAAGGCTAGCTCACATATATCTTGGTACATGATTTGCTTGCTTGTGATGGCAATAAATAAACTAAGCTGCTGGACGCAGAGTCAGAATGTGTGCTTCAAGAAGCATTGGAGAGGCTGATGAGGGGTAGGACTACCGTGCTCGTGGCTCATCAGTTGTCGACCATAAGAGGCGTTGATTGTATTGGGGTGGTGCAAGATGGGCGCATTGTGGAGCAAGGGAGCCATGGGGAGCTGATGAGCCAACCGGAGGGTGCATATTCTCGACTGTCGCGTCTACAGCAGCATCGCATATGAAGATATACTCCGGATTTATTGTATGAAGACCTTCAGAGTTATGTTTGGCTTGTTTAGTTGACCTCTCGCTCATTCTTGTTTGTTGGGTACATGTACATTATGTGGGTTCGTACTTTGTGTAACATCCTAATTTTTTTTTTAATTTTAGGATTTAAGATTAACTACTTAAATTATAGGGCTTATTGTCCTTGAAAATTTTAGGAAAGACTAAATTCAAGTAGGATTTATTAATTAAGAAATAATTTAAACCATAAATCCGTATTTGGAATTAAGAATGAATTTCAAAATTTACTCACCTCTTCCCATGTGCAAGTCATGTGCCCTTATAAGAGGAATTATTGGACATGAACATCTTGGATTAAACCATTGGATCCATTATGTTCACCTTGGCCCAGCGTACAGAAACAATGAACCCATTTCAATTGCTTATCTCCACCTCTCTGGCCCAAGCAACAGAAATAGCCCAAAAAACTTAAAAGCTGATAAAACAATTATATTCCCACACCCAGCAAACTCTTCGGCAGCAGAACGAAAGAAAAAAGAAACCACGTGAATGCCAAGCTCAACCAAACCGAACTGAACCCGTGATAATAGCTGTAACGAGCAGATTAAATGGCAACGAGGAAACCGGTTCAGCGAAATCAAAGTCCACTCCTCATCTCTGCAAACACGAGGAGCAGAGCACAAACCGATCACGCAAGCTGACTCTTCTCGAGCCACGCGCACACACACATTCAACCCATTCTTCTTTTCAGTTAAGGCACGAAACCACAGAGGGATTAGAGCCAGCGAGAGCATCAGCCTTTATATATTGATTCCTTGGTTCCCACCCGTCGCCCACCAGTCATAGCAAGAAGAGCGGAGTAGAGAGAGTGAGCCAAGAAGAGAGGGAGTCTTAGCTACTTGTTGCTCTGCGTCTTTTTATCAAAACAGAGGGCGTTTGGATCGGCCAAAGGTCACCTCTCACAAGCTAAGAAATTAAGGTAAAGTGACCATTAAGTTCTTCTAGCTGCTATTAGTTTACAACAAAAACTATAGGAGTGAGCCATATGGTTTTTTATGTTAAAATAAACTAAAAGCTGAGGCTAGTCCAGTTTGCGTTAACAGTTTCAATTGTTTCCTTTCACTGCTCGTGTATATATATATACTTATATGTAAGTGCTGCTATTTGAGGTTGTGTGTGTATGTCGCTGGCAATATATAAAAAGGAAGAGAAGGGTTTTTTTTTGTTCCTATTGATATGTGTGTGTATATAAAACCACATTTAAAAACCAAAAGAAAACCTGTTGCAGTAGGTATATATGTACAATGACGCCGTGGTTATGTAAGCTTACGGTAGTTGTATGTATATCTATAGCTAGGGATGCATTGTACGCACAAAACGCCATGAAGAAAAACGAAAGGAACTTTAGCTGTCATAAGCCTTTGCTGTTAAGGTATCTGTGTTTTGGATTATATATATTTAAAGATGGTTGTGGGTTATGTGATGCATGCATGAAATGGTTGGGTAGGCTCGCAAACCGGTCGAGAATGGAAGGAAAGACTTAAAATGAAGTATGTGCATGTTTAAGAATAACTCATGCGCATGAAACAAGAAGTTCTGGAAATCTGGTTTGTTCTGATCACAGCGGTTTTGAGCAATGAAAAACTAGGGCAAATGAAATCATTTAAAGCTGAAATTTTGTGGACATATAGTCCACATAACCATCTTCACATCAAGCTTTGAATCACCCAAAACGGAGGTCTGTAGCTCAAGTTATGATTTTTCAAAGTTGATTCAAAAATCTGGAAAATTCCAAATTGTTTCTGGTGTCAATGGATGGCGTTGGATTTCGAACTGATTAGACAAAATCATAAAATTGTGAAATTTTCCAGTTAAATAGTAGACACGTAGAGGTTTAATTTGATAGGTAATTCGTCAAATTCCGACAAGAATCGAGGGAGATATGATTTTCCAAAGTTTAGCCAAAATCTGAAATATTTTTCTGAAACTTTTGGTGACCAGAGATTTTTGAGCTTGATTTTGAAATGGCAAACGTTTGAGTTTATTCTTGAACTTTTTACAGTCGATAGTAGACATTTGAACCTTTCCAACAAGCCAAAGAACACCTAAAACGGAGGTCTACAACTTTAGTTATAATTTTTGGAAGTTAAGTCATAATTATGGAAGGTTTTCTGGAAAACTTTGTATATGGCTTGTGTTTTCAGAAGTTTGGGAATTCTCTCAAACCATAAATTGACCTTGTGACTTTAATTTATGAAAATAGACTAATCAAGGTTTAAGTAGAAATTGGAGTCACTCCATTTAGAGTTGTATAGGTTCAGTTATGAATTTTATAAATTTTCAGAAAAGTTAGAAGTTGGTTTTATATAAGTATATATCATAATATTATTACTATTAGAATTTGCATTTGTTTAGTGGAAATTATAAGTTATAATTGTGATAATGTAGAGCCTTCTGGTGAGCGGTGATTGTGCGGGTTGAGCACCTCAAGCTAAGGTTAAGCTTGGAATTGAGGTAACCGGGGTTAATTTATTTTATATGTTTGATTTGGACTGTAAGGTATTTTTCTAAGCTTAATTTTTATATATACTACTTGGGTGTGTTTCGAAAAATTAATTGCCTTTTTGAATATGAAATTAGTTCAGTGAAGCAGTATATTTTCCATTCTATTTATTTAAGTGATTTTTATTATTATTGAAATTGTCATTGTTTTGATGGTTCTAATATTGTTGTGAGATGTTGTGTATGGAATGGTAGATTATTATTTCTTCTGTTCAAATATATTGGGATGTGTGGAAGAGATTGAGGGAGAAATTGTGCCCATCGGCTCTCTCATTCCTGGCCCGGAATTTGAGTTGAGTGTTTTGGGCGGACACCTCCCTGTTACGGTATATTGGTGGTGACATGGGAGGGGACAGTATTCTTGAAGTGACTAGCTAGCCTTGGCCGGGTATACTAGCACCGATAGGCTGATCCACGTCCACGAGGAGATAAGGAGGAGCAGGATGGATGAGTGGGGATGGTTAATGGTTATGGTTATTATGTTTTAATGGATTTATTTGTGGTTATTTAACTATTGAAATTATTATTATTATTATCATTATTATTATTACATCGTTAACAAACCTGTTTCTCTGACTTGCAATCCTTTCTTGCATATTTGATAAATTAATTTCGGTTACGGGGACTTTATGTCTCACCCCGTCATTATCATTTTTTTTTTCAGGCGAGACCTCTAATCTTAGTAGAGGACAAGGGAAGCAACCAGAGGCATAGACGTCGTGAAACTCGTAGGCCTCTTTTTGGTATTAGTGTTGTATTGATCTATATATTGCCATCATAGGGCCCTCATATTTTGAAATACTACTTAACCACTTTTGGATGACTGTTAAGTTTTCGAAGGCCTGATTTTATACCTTATCATATCATCGTGGATCCACTATTATATCCTTGTGACCATTGTCTTGTGGGCTATAAATCTTCTGTTCAATAATTGTGCCCTGAGTTATGGATTTTCTATAGTGGGTTTGTGGGCGAGCTTTGTGCCCTGGACCCAGAGAGGTGTATTTTGGAAAAGGGAAGATTTCCATGATAACCTACTAATCCCGTTTGAGAAAACTTTAAGGTTAATTGTTATCTTATGATAAAGTGTCTTTTCACTTTGATTTTCAATGGAGTCGCGAATATTACATAACTAATCACATAGCAATGTTGCAAAATCAAAAAAAAAAAAAAGACTAAGCTTAATAGAGTCGAAGCCTTTGAAGCTTTGAAAGTGAGTAAGGGCGTTGATGGCTTGGACGAATCTATATTTGGGAGGGACGGGTTGTTTTGCGTGGTCGAAGAAAACAGGGTTGGAGAGGATGACGACGAGGTCTGTATCAGGAGGTTAAGTTGGATTGTGTTCAACACGTTGAAAGGCAATAAACGTCCCGTTAAAATATTTCTAACGGTATTGTGTTTTTTAACCCTTTTTAATTGTTTATTTGCATTTAAAATACCATCAATTAATATTTGTGCTAGATGCTCCTTTCGTAATAATTCGTTGGTAAAAATGCATCTTAACTCTAAAATTTTTAATTAGTTAATAACTATATATTTGCCCTCCCCCAAACATATTCTTTTCAAGGTCCGTCCCTGATCGTGGTGTATCAAGCTCAAGTGTGCCTTTCATCGAGGCCTTTTCTGATCATTTATCGATTAGCGATTTCTTGGATAAGGCCCCTAAACTGATGACTTAGTGGAGCAAATTTATGTTGTTCCTTGTCTCTGTTGTTCTCAAGGGATTGCCTTCTGCGCCGTTGGCATTGGGATCAATCATTACATTTGCGATGGGAATTGGAAGTGCCAGTTTTCTCTCTCTTTCTCCTAGATAAGGCCCCTAGACAAAATTTACACTTTTACATAGGAAAAAATAAAATTCAAACAAGTAATTAAGAAGTTAAAACAACATGGGAATATGAGAAATGACCACACACCTTCGTTTTTCTCTCTTTCTCCATCCAGATCTGAGTTTTTGACTCAATTTCGGAGAGCCCATGTTCAAATGGAAACAAGATCTACATTTTAGCTTCTTACATAAATGACACAAAAAGCATTTAGCTAAGCAAATTAGTGAGTAAGACAATTTTCTTATTAGTCCGATTATCTTTTTTATTTTTTTATCTTCTTCATCTCCTTTACTTGTTGGCTTCTCTTTCTTGCGTCCACCACAGTGCTGGAACTGCTTCATCGCCGAAAGCTCCTCTGTTCTCACCACACACTCATTCTCTCCCCCGTCGGACTTCCTCTTAACTAACACCGTTGTTAGAGAACCATCCTCACTTTCATCCTTCAACACCGTAGTTAGAGAACCATCCTCACTTTCATCCTTCATCTTCTTCACCGTCTGTCACCACTACCACCATATTTTCTCTTCCAAATTCACCAATACATGGTTATATGACTCGATAGCTCGATGGGTCACGTTGGTTCACTCCGAGTCACCCCAGGTTAGGTCCCATTCAGGGGGTGACCCCCCCTCCCCCCAGTTTTTATGTCATATCGGACCAATTTCGCGACTGGTTTATTGGTTTTTCTATTCGAACCAGCCAATCTGATCCGAGTTTCATAACCATGCTAGTTGTACCCTTTCTCCTTGCCAAGTTAGCAAGCAATTCACCTAATGAGTAATTTCACATTTTGATTAAAAAAATTAAATATCATATCCAAAACAAAGTGAAAATTGTGTTTTAATTTGTGTGCCAATTTAAACTTTTGCATAGTAAACAATTCTAAGTGAAGCAAGCATCTCGGTAAATGATTTTTCAAAGTGTAGCATTTTGGAAAAAAATCTTAAATAACGTGTCTAAATATTTGATAGTCATTAATAAGGCTTAAAATTAAAATAACTATAGAATAACCTATTTTTATAGTATTGTATTCTTGTGGAGCATTTGAATTGTCATTTATCATCTCCTCCTAAACACACACTGAGCAAGAAACGTAGTTATATTAGCTTAAGGGAAATGATATCGAAAGGTCATTAAAATTAACCGAGATAGTAATTCAAAGGTTAGTTGTCCGATCATGATTAAGTACATATTTGTTTTAGCTTTTTTGAAGTACTTTTATGATTTATGTTATAAGTATGTAATAGAAGTTTTATCTCGACATATGAAAAAATGCTTATGAAACTATAGTTTGAGAGTTTCCCAAACAGATACAAAATTATGTCCAATCTAATATAATTTAATTAAAAGAGCTATATTCAAATTATTTTTTTTTTTTGGTTGATAGGAATGAGATACCTCAACTACCTCCTACTAGGGTATTACATACACCCATTACAATCCTGACAGACCTCTGCCGTTCATGTATAAATCACGCATAGTATAATAAACTAGAGTAACTAAAGTACTCCCTTTGGTCTATTTATAAAAATTTAATAAATATCTTGAATATCTTGAAATAAACTTTTTCTTCAAGTATATCTTTATTTAAGAGGGACAAATAAGAAAGAGAAATAGGGTAGGATAAATATAAATATCATAAACGCTTTAATTAATGTAATATATATGATTAATGAAAAAAAAAACCTCATTAAATGTTGAGATAATTTTTTATCATTTTCTAATAAAAATGGCTAAGACAATTCAAGTTTATGTATCTTATAAAAAGGATAGGAGAGAGTATGAATATAACATATGGTTGTCTTTTCTTGTTTTCTCTTTTACAATTAACGGTGTTTGGGGGAGAAAAAAATATAAAATCAAATCTAGTCAAATTTATTTACTAAATTCGAATTTCCTTACATTATAAGTCTCCAAAATATATTTTGGAAACGAGAGCCATGGAACCAAAAAGCACACCTTAATAATCATTTCGTAAAACGCTGTGTACATACTACAAAATAATAACTCCGAAATCAAAAATATCTTCTCAGAGCAAAAAAAAAATCAAAAATCAAAAATATCTTCGCTTCAAGCTAAGGACGATGAACAGATATCAAACAATTCATTCTCAGATTTCGTCCCGAAGAACACTGAACATAACCATATTTCTGGATTTTCCTTTGATGAACAAGAACTTCCTGAGAATCCCTTCCCTCTGAAATCCAGCTTTCTCCAGAACTTTCTGAGACGCCACATTCTCAACATCAACCAGAGCTTCAAGTCTCTCCAGATCTGGAAATTCCGCGAACGCCGTTTCCACGGCCATCTTCGCCGCCTTCGTCGTAATCCCTTTCCCCCAATATTTCGACCCTAAAACATACCCTAATTCAGCGGATTTCGCTCTGGCTTTGTCGTTCCCTGAGTAGTATTGAACAGAAACAGAACCGATCGCACAATCGTCGACACAGATCGCTCGGCACCACGAGAAATTGGAGGGGATGTTTTGGATAAAATCGACGGCGGTGTCTTTGCTTGTGTAGGGTTGCCAGGAGCAGAATTTGGCCACTCGTTCATCGGTTGCCCAGACCATTAAATCGTCTGCATCGGAGAGAACGAATGGACGAAGAGAGATCTGAGCCAAATCGGGAGTGTGTTGTTCCATGATTGAATGATATCAGGAGTCTTCGTGGTTAGGGTATTTATCATCAAGAATTGTGAACAGAGGATTCGATGTAATTGAGTGGGGACTGGGGAATGTTTAAATGAAATTGAAAGATTTGGCAGCCAGCCGCCTAAGCTGACTTCAACGACGAAATTCATAACCATGACAGCTCAGTATTTTATAGGACATATATTTAACTGAGTTTGAAAAGAATAAGAAGATGAGTTAAATTAATTAATTTTGTTTATGTTTCTGAAATGTTATTATATAAATTTAAAATAATATAAGTAAAGGTGAATTAACAGACCCTGCAACATATCCAGAATTTTCCTTTCCACATTTTCTAATGATAAATGTAGATGAAATTCTAATCCAACTGTAAAAAAGTGATAGTGATTTGGTAGTGACATAAAATAGGCAGTGACAATATCATATCCCTTAAAATATTGGTTTCTTTATATATATGTGTATATAGATATACACATACATATATACACAGATATATATATATATAAGTACACACGCGTACACATATATATGTGTGTATATGTCTATATATATTTGCATGTAGACACACATATATGTGTGTCTTAACAAATTAACGTGAGCTGATCGATAAATAAATTAAAATCCAACAATTTAAAAATTTCATTAAGTGGAAAAATCTACGCACCTACATATATATTTTTTTTAAAAAAACGAAACACACTTGAGAGAATAAAATAGGGATATTTTAAGAAGAAATGGACAAAAATTAAAATTTTGTCCAATAATTAGGATCAAAACCAACTCTCAAATATTGTCCTATAATTAGGACCGGAGCAAGTGGTACCTCTCTCCTAAATATAGTTCGGGGACATAATTTCACACTATAAATAAATGGGAAACTTATAATAAAAGACCTAAAAAAAATAATATTTATTAAGAAAGACTATAAAAATAGTAATTATTTTGAAAGACAAAAAATTAAAACATTAAAATAAAAAGACTAAATTGCTCTTTTTTGATTTTCTATATTCTCTAATTAAATCAGAATCTGAAGCGATTGATGGATAAATACATATAGAGACAAAATCAGAATCTGCTAATTAAATCAGAATTTGGTCTCTATGTGTGATTATTCATCAATCATTCTAGATTTTAATTTAATTAGAGAGAATATAGGAAATTTGCTAAGGGAAATTTAGTTTTTCTATTTTAATGTTTTAATTTCTGGTCCTTTAAAATAATTACCATTTTTATGATCCTTCTTAATAAATATTATTTTTCTTATGTCATTTATTATAATTTTCCCTAAATAAATTATAGGATAGAATATTGTTACTACCATTTTTTGTTATTACCACTTTTCTACCGTTAGATCAGAATCTCATCTACTTTTATAATTTCTCTCTCCTATTAAAATTCTGATTTAACGGTGAAAAAGTGATAGTAACATTGGTAATAACAAAAAATAGTAGTACTAATATCTTATCTCATAAATTATATTGTACATTTAAGAGCGGAAAAATATGACCTGCATTAATTTTGGGTCATACAAAAATCATACTCGTTCGTATACTGCTACTATTCGACTGATCCAATTTTAAGAGGAGAGGGAAAGTAATTTTGCTTAACCTCTAGTTGTAACAACGACTTAAATTACTAAGATTTTCGAACATGTTTTGAATATTATATTTATAGTGATCTATATCTCCCATTATTTAATATTTTTCATAGTTTTCTATTCTCACCTATTAATTATTATGATTATTGAATCACATTAATTGTATATTAGAGAGTTGTGTCAATAAATAAAAGGAATATGGTATATATTTGTAATAACACAAAATAATGAATAAGAATCAATCTTTCTTACTTTCTACTCATTCTTCATTTTTCTTCTCATCTTTCTCTTTATTTTATAACACTACAAAAAAAAGTCACAATTTGCGACGGACAAAATCCGTTGCAAAAGCGATTTGCAACAGACGTAAAATGTTGTCACAAAATGTTTTTTGGCGACAGAAAAAGTAAATTTCCGTTGCAAATCTTGAATTTTGTGACGAAATTTTTTTCCCATAAAAAAATTGACTTTTGCAATAGAATTAGTTTTCTGTGGAAAAGTTAAAGATTACGACGGAAGGGCTTTCTGTCGCAAATCTCAATTTTTGCGACGCAAAAAAAATTCCGTCGCAAATCTCAATTTCTCAAAAAAAAAAAAAATATAATTATGAAATAAAAAAGAATCATGAAAATATATAGTAGCAGTAATACAAGTTTATATAGAAAAAATGAAATAAAAATAAAAATGTTGCCAACAAAATGGACTAAAAAAAGTCTAAACAGCAGCAGTATGGTCATCGTCGTCATCACCAGTATGGCCATCACCATCACTAGGAGCCGACCCCATACCCTTGTCTTTCAATAGGGACTAAAGTAAATCTTGGATCTATTTCATCATCTCTGCTTGCTGATTCATCATTTGCTCTTGTCGGTCCACCATATTGATATATCTTCCTTGAGGAGATTTTTTTCCCCAATATAAATTACCAAGTGTAGATTAGTAAAATTTGATGAAAAAGAGAGAAATTGAATGGGGGACGATAAAAATGCAATCCATAAATTGAATACTTGTTTTGCACACTTCAATGTATAAAAAATTCTTTAAATGAATAAACAAAAGACAACATCGATAAAAGGATAAAAATTAAAAAGATAAATATAATAGAAAAAATTAGAGTGAGTATCTCACTCTTAGATTTTCTAGTTGAAGATGGAATATCACCTCGAGGGGGGGTGAATAGGTGATTCTCAAATTCTTTTTGCAATACCCACGAAGACAAGTAGAATAGAAGAACAGAAATGAGATAGGGAAGTAAAATATACACAAGAGAATTTATACTGATTCGGTTCAAATCGATGACCTACGTCCAGTCCTCAGAACACATAGGATTCCACAATCTTTCAAGAACAATTACACACTCCATAAATGAAGGATGATCCTTTCACTCTCATACTCCACTCCCCCTTACAAGTTGTAATTGATACACCCTCTCTTAAGGTTCCACAACCTTAAATTACAACTGATAATGAGATAAATGTTTAAGTACTCTTCACTGAGTAGATAAAACTTGAACACTGAAGCACAAAGTAATGAAACAGTTGAAACAACAAATAGTAATAAACTCGAATTAATTGCACAACGTTTCGGTAATTGGCGAATTCAATGCTTCGACTATTTATAGATGTTGCAATTAATGACCGTTGGTGAAGCTTGTGAAATAGCCCTTGAGAGACTTGAATGTGTCCGTTAGACTAATGAAGTTTTCATCGAGGATTTCGTCGTTTTAATATTCAGGTGGAATGTGCAGAGTTGACATTCTCTTTCATTCCTTTTGTTTTGCCGTTGTGAAATAGCATTTAATGCGCAGATGGAATATCAGAGACGTTTTACTTCGATTAGAGTTGCTTTGAGTGTTTATCATTGTTTTAGGTAGCTGCATTTAATGCTTCTGACAGATGAGATTGCTTTATCCAAATCTGTTTGTAATTCATGTTTAAATGATCTAAAACTCATGAGCAGAATGGTTAAAAAAATTTGGTAATCACAATAAGAAATAATCAGAAAAGATAAAGGTTCATTCAATGATTCAAGTTTCTCGGAGAGCGTTGATTTGAAAACAGGGATGACATTGCTCGAGCAATGATCCATGCTTGTTCGAGCAATGATCCATGCTTGCTCGAGCAAGCTCCTTTGGAATGCTTAGAAGAATGCTCTTGGTCGCTGATGCTCAAGCAACAAAATTCCTTTGCTCGAGCATGCAGCTCAAGCATGATTTTATCATGCTCGGGCAAGCCTAACTTGAATCAGTTAAAAGCACATCAGATTCACTGATGCTCGAGCACTCTTTTTTGTATGCTCGAGCATCATGTTTCATGCTCGGGCAAGCTTAATTCAACAATGAAATAACCCGTTGCTCGACTTTGCTCGAGCAACCTTTTCATGCTTGCTCGAGCAGACTGCTCGAGCAACCTTTTGCTCCTTGCTCGAGTAAGGATTAAGCAAGGTGAAAAAGTACAAGTTGCTCGACTTTGCTCGAGCAACCTTTTAAGCTTGCTCGAGCATGCTTTTACCTTATGCTCGAGTATGACAGTGCTTTGCCTTGCTGTTCCTTTGCTCGATGTTGCTCGAGCACGTTGAGACTTCTGCTCGAGCAAAACTCCAAACTCTTCACAGTGCTTTTACTTGATGATGCTCAGGCAACTTTGTGTGATATGCTCGAATAGGGCGCCAGAGTAAGTTGTGAGCTCGACGTTGCTCGAGCAAAACTGTATAGTTTGCTCGAGCAAGGCTTCTGTATAACAATTGATTTTGTCTTGCATTCGATATTGCTCGAGTATGACTAAATACTCTGCTTAAGCATACTTTCTCTGAAACCTTTTATCAGTTTATCTAATCAGTTGATCTTGATTATTTTAATTCAGTAGCTTAGAAATTGTGATCATCAAAACATAAGAACTAACATTCTCCCCCTTTTTGATGATGACAATTTCAAGAGCTAGTTTTGTTTGTTAAAAAAAATTGCACAATGCATCAATCAAAAAAATATTAATAATGAAACACAGTGATTGACTGTCAGAAAGATAAGTCATACATAACAAGATAGTCTGATACACAGGATGCATAACATGATATTCTGATAATCCATAAACTTATAAACAGACAGAATCAGAACTAGCTACTGCTTAGAGCTACAATCAAACAAACTAAGTAAACTATCAACTAGTCTCCCCCTTTGTCATTGACAAAAAGGGGACCTTGAACAAATGAAGAAGCAGGGGAGCTATCAGGAAAGTCAGAAGGAGAAGATGATAGAAGAGGCACAATGGAAGGATCAATGGAAGGTGGGACAGATGCTGGTGAAGGAGGAGGAGCAGCAGTAGGAGGATGATCAGCAGCAAGATCGGAGGCAGATGGAATAGGAGAAGTGGAAGCTGGTGTAGGGAAGTTAGTCGTTGGCCCATCAGGACCAAAGCTAGTCACAAAATTATCTAGTGTGTAGTCAAAACTCTGAACAGCCTTGTGAACCCCATATTGTTGACGAGAGAGACGTTGGACTTCTTTCTTGATCTCTTGTTGTTGATCATAGATAACTGCAAAGCGTCTGTCCATCTCAGTCTGAAAATCTCCCAAGTCTGTAACCATCTGCATCCCTAGATTAGCCTTGAATTTGATCATATATGAAGAGAAGGCTTTAATCATCTCGCGAGTCAGCTGCTGGTAGACATCTAAAGATTGTAGGACGGGAGCTATGGCCTTCTAAACTGAAGCCTCTACTATGGATTGGATGGCTGCCTGGGAGAAGGATGGTGCTGGAGCAAAGGAAGATGGTCTAGCCTTAGAAGACTCTGCTTCATTAGGAGGTAGAGAGCCAGATGGCTTAGAGGCAGATGGTATTGAAGCAAATGGCTTAGAGCCGGTTGGGAGGAGGAAAGTGGTACTTTGCCCTTCTTTTTCTTTGACGAAGCTTCTGTGAAGGATATCCTTATATTCTTCATGTGTTCCAATCCAAAACGAGGAGGATATACTTCTTTGTCGTCCGAAAGGTACCAAACGTTATTCGCTTCCAGTATCCAAGAAACCAAGGAAGGATAGGGAATTGTGGCATGAAGTCGAACCTAAGCCTCAGAAATGAATGGCATCATTTCCTCCAAGATCCATTTGCCAATGTTCCGCGGCTCCATGGCGACTAGTGAGGCAAACCGTTCAAAGTCTTTTCAAACGAAGTGAGTGAAACTCTGGCCTTTCTGAACTAGGCTTCAACTATAGATGTACCAGAGAACTCTGTGCTCGTCTTTCATCATAGCAGGTGTTACGTTAATTTTCTTGCCTTCGATTGGAACATCCGGGAAGAGAATTTGATGACATTCAACTGGTGAAAGTCTAGGATGATCTTCAGGAATATCGACGATACCTAAAAGTACATTGAGATCATAAGTTGTGGGTTTGATTTCTTGATCACGAACCTTTGTGATCAACATGTCCTCGTTAGACTTCAGAGCTTTTTCTTGCATATGCATATTGTGATAAAATATTTTGATGACTTTAAGAGAGAATGGCTTGCTTATGCTGAGGAGGGGCATGAACTGAAGTAGCCAATCTGTCAAATCCAAGTTACACTTGTCTTTGAAGTAAGCCAGATCCACATACACGATTGGACAGAAGGGTCTAGTCTTGTAGTATCGCTCATATAAATGATGATCATCGACAGCTATCTCTCCAACAATCATGTTTGGCTTGGGTTTTGGCAATTGACCGTCTTGAGGGCGACTCGTTGAAACTCTCTCCTTTTTGCTTTCAGAACCTTTTGATTTGAGTGAAAATGAGACTCTTTGCTTCTTGCTTCCAGAGCCTAGTGATTTCTGACTAAGAGAAGGTTTGAGAGGTCGAGGTTGATCTTCTTTTCTCTTACCCTGTATTTCATCGACAGTCTTTTCGGTGTCGTTGGACTTGGAAAGGGGTGGTGACACTGATCTTGTTCGTTTACTCGTTCCGGTGGAAAGAGAGCCAAACTTGAGTTTTGATGTTGGCTTGGGAGGTTTTTGAGGAAGCACATTGATCTTCGGCTTTGCTACCGGCTTGGTGGTTAACTTCGACGGCTTTGACGACATGGATTTGGTGGGATTTGTGGATTTTGCAGAATCTGTGACTTTGGGCCTATAGTATCTAGATTTCTTCCCAAGAGAAAGTATAGAATGTGATTTGTCCCCTGAATCAGCCATTGGAAGAGATGAAAATGAGGAATTCTGAGACTGACGTCGATGTGTCTGTCGATGATTGGGGAGATTTTGAGAAAATGAGAGGATTTGAGGAAATGAATTGGTTAGAATGGATACTTTTGAGGAATTGAACAGTTGTAACGGTGTAATTTCACGTAATGATGCTTAAACGGATGTAATGGTTGAAGAAATTTTGAGAGAAAATGGGACCTAGGGTTTCGACAGAGATGAACAGATGCTTATCGAAATGAAACAACACACGCTTTTAGTAACCCTGACGGTCGACGTTGCTCGAGCAGAGTTGTCAACGTGCTCGAGCAGGGGTCTTTCTCGAGTAGATATTTTTTCTTGCTCGAGCATAGATGAGCATACTAAGTAAAATGAAGACAGAATAATTAAATCCCGGTTGTTGCTCAGGCAGGCATCTGGGTTTGCTCGAGCAACAATCAATATCGCTCTAAGTTTAAGAAGATAACATCCAACGTTGCTCGAGCAAATTGGACAGATGTGTTCGGGCAACGCTCTTCATCAATCTTGCCCTTTTTCGCTATTGCTCGAGCGTAGCTTTTAGTGTGCTCGAGGAGGATTCTTGCTTGAGCAGACTCCTTGTCTTGCTCGAGCATGGTTCACCACATGCAATTTTAATCTTTATTGAAATTAAATGAACTGATTAAATCTAACCTCCTATCAAGTGTGTAGTGTGAACACTTGATTCAGAGATACCATTGAGACAGATAAATACTGAGAATTATGCTGCTTCGTTGAGAAAATGTTCATCAGCGTGGTGTGCTCGAGCAGATTCTGGAAGGATGCTCGAGCATTGTTCTCCATTTCTCAGGCATCTTACATACTTCCCGTTCTTGCTCGAGCAGCATCCAATATTTTTAGATAATACTCGTTGTTGCTCGGGCAAACTTGCAGGCTTGGAGAGTATGTGTTTGAGCAAGCCTCTTAAGTTACCTTCTCAGCATAATTATCTTTTAGGTTGCTCGAGTAGAAAACTACTGTGATACTCGAGCAATACTTTCTCTGTTTGAATCTGTTCTATCTTATATGGACAGAGCATCCTGCATAAACACAAACAAGAAACTCCGATGCCAAAGTCAGTGAACTTTTATTAAAATAAATCAATTAACAGAGAAACACTTACAAGGAGGCCATAGAAGAAGCCCGTCCCCCGACCAAAAGAAAGAGGAAAAGTGGCGAAAACCATCTAGCGATGATGAAGAATTCCCTGACACCGAGTTCAACTGTAGCGTAATCAGTTGAGCCATTGGCGGAGGAAGAGACACAGCGAGCCAGCGAAGGAAATACCTGAGAAAGGTCCTCTTGGTAAGGGACCTCCCAAAATTTAAAGAAGATCATAGCAAATCGACGCCTCTTCCATTACTCTTCACAACCGAAGATTTAAAGGACGTGGTGCTAGGCCATCGGGACGGTCTAGTAATCAAAGGAATCCTGGTAAATTGCCAGGTAAAAAGGATTTTTGTGGATGTGGGAAGCTTAACGAACATAATTATTTGGGACGCTTTCAAAAGGATGCACCTAGATCAAGAAGATTTGAAGCCATGTAAAACGACTTTCATTGGATTTAATGGAGAACACTCTCCCCCTAAGGGGTACATTGACCTCAGATTGATGTTGGGAACAAAAGAAGCCTTTAAATCAGAATGAGTAAGATTCATCGTGGCCGACTTCCCCTCCCTATATAATATCATATTGGGAAGGTCGACTCTCCATAATTAGGATATGCTAGTTTCCATAAAGCATCAAAAGTTGAAGATGGTAAGCACTAAGAACAAGGTTATCACTATTATTGGAGACCAAAAAGAATCTCGACAATGTTATTTCGAAACAGTCTGAGAAGGTGAAAGCGGGTCATCATCATCACTACCCCAAATTCATAAAGGTGAAAGGAGCACGGATATCGAGATGAGAAGACAGTTGGGCCGACCAGTTAGCTTGGTGGAGCTGGATTTGCGAGAAGAGCCTCGATCCAGAAGGTGAGTTGGAAGATTTGATACTTGGAGATGACCCATCACAAATCACGAAAATGGGCGAAACGTTGAATCTAGAGCTGAAGGGCTGATTAAAGGAGTTCTTGAAAAAGAACTGAGACTTGTTCGCTTGGAAGTCCTCAGAAATACCCGGGATTGACCAACTTTTTGTTGTCACAGGTTGGCTATCCGCCCGGGATCAGCACCTGTGGCGCAAAAGAAGAGGAAGCAAGGACCAGACAGATAGATAGCCCTCGAAAATACAATACATCATGTGGTTATCCAAGTGGTTATGGTAATGAAACCGAATGGTAAATGGAGGGTATGTACGGGTTACACAAACTTGAACAAAGCTTACCCAAAAGATTCGTATCCTATGCCCAACATTGACCAGCTAGTCGACAATTCGGCCAGGTTCCAATTATTATCCTTTATGGATGCGTACTCTGGATACAACCAAATCGTGATGCACCCGGAGGATCAAGAGAAGACGACTTTTATAACCGAGAAAGCTAACTATTGCTATAACGTGATGCCTTTCGAATTGAAGAACGCCAGGGCCACATACTAGAGAATGATGAATAAAGTCTTTGAAGACCAACTCAGTTGAAATGTAAAAGTTTACATAGATGACATGATTGTCAAGTCAAAAGACCCATAAGACCACATCCGAGACTTGGAACAAACTTTCGACAAGCTGAAGGTGTACCAAATCTGTTTGAACCCGGCTTAGTGTGCATTTGGAGTCCCAGCCGGAAAATTCCTGGGGTTTCTGTTGACAAACCGGGGTATCGAAGCTAACCTGGACAAATGCAAAGCCGTGCTAAATATGAAAGCCCCAAAAAATAAAAAAGAAGTCCAATATCTGACCGGAAGACTGGCGGCGTTGATTAGGTTCTTACCGAGATCAACTAAGAACGCTCTTCCTTTCTTCAAACTACTGAAAAAGGAGGTGCAAGGGGGTAGGAACCCGAAATGCGAGGTGGCATTCGAAAAAATCAAGCAATGTCTGGCAACCCCACCAATCTTGGTTAAACCTGAACCTGGTGAGATGTTGTTCCTATACTTATCAGTAGGTGAAGAAGCGGTAAGTACGGTCTTGGTCAAGGAGACAGAGAACGGCCAAGCACCAATATACTTCATAAGCAAAGCATTACATAACTCAGAGCTAAGGTATCAAAAACTAGAGAAAGTGGCTTTTGCTTTACTTATGGCAGCGAGAAGACTATGTCCTTACTTCAAGGGACACCAGATTATCGTTCAAACTAGTCAGCCAATCCGACAGGTGATCCATAAGCCAGACCTGGCTAGTAGGATGATCAATTGGGCGATAGAGTTATCTGAGTTTGACATCACATATGAAGCCCGGCACGCGATTAAGTCGCAAGCACTGGTGGCTTTTGTGAGGGAGCTCACCCTGGCCTATAAAGAGGAGGCAGATGACTTTGAAATGTGGAAAGTATACGTCAATGGGTCATCAAACGCTAAGGGAAATGGAGCCGGAATCATAATCGAAAACCCAGAGGGGGTTGTGATTGAGCACTCACTTCATCTCAACTTCCCAACCTCAAAAAACCAGGTAGAGTATAAAGCATTGTTGGCTGGGTTGCAACAGGCAAAATAGCATGGAGCCTAGAGAGTTAAGGTTTTAATTAACTCTCAGCTCGTAGTAGCATAGATGAGGGGTCTTACCAAGCAAAGGGTCCTTTGTTGGCCAAATGCCTAAATAAAGCGAGGGAGATGATCTCCGGCTTTGAAGAGGTGACAGTCACCCACATCCCACGAGAGAACACTAGAGCCGATATATTGTCGAAGCTGGCTAGTACGAAAGGTCGAGGTAACCACAGGACCGTGGTTCAACAAAACCTAGCGGAACTGAGCTGTGTTATGACCATATCGACAGCTACAGATTGGAGAAAACCGATTGAAGACTATTTAGAAAGAGAAATAATGCCCGTTGAGTCTACTGAAGCAAAGAAATTGATCCAAGGTGCCACCGTGTACACAATAGTGGACGATCAGATATATCGAAAGGGATTACACTCTCCAATGATGAGGTGCTTAAACTCAGCCGAAGTCAAGTACATTTTGGCGGGAGATACACAAGGGAATCAATGGCTAATACATGGGAGCCAAAGCTCTAGCCAGGAAAGCTGTGCAGGTTGGCTATTATTGGCTGACCATGGTAGTAAACTCTAAGGAGTTTGTGAAGAGATGCGACAGTTGCCAGAAACACGCCAAGATCATTCGGCTCCCTCCTGTAGAATTGAAAAGCATCTCGGTTCCGTGGCCCTTTTACAAATGGGGGATGGATCTCTTGGGACCATTCAAAACAACTCCTAGACAACTGCGGTAGCTCATTGTAGCTGTTGATTACTTTACAGAATGGATAGAAGCTGAGTCCTTAACAACAATCACTTCTGCTCGCATTTAGCGATTCTTTCAACACAGTATCATTTCCCGCTTTGGGATCCCTTCTGAGGTAGTCACGGATAACGGGACCCAGTTCGTTGATAAAGGATTCCAGGATATGATCTCGAACCTCAGCATCCAGCAAAATTTTGCTTCCGTAGAACATCCCCAATCAAACGGCCAAGCTGAAGCAGCGAACAAGATAATCGTTGATGGTCTACAGAAGCGGATGGAAAACACGGAATCTAGCTGGGTCGAACAACTCTATAACGTGTTATGGGGTTATAAGACCAGTGTTCAAACTTCAACCTAGGAGACCATTTTTAGGTTGACATATGGATGCGAGGCGATGATCCTGGTCGAGATAGGCCAGCCGTCATGGAAGAGGTTGAATACGCTCTAGTAATGCGAAGAGATGAATAACAAGGCATTGATGAGAGTTTCTACACCACGGCCGAACATGTGATGATTTGCCCTTATCTTGGATTAAATCCTGGACAACGAATCTGGAATGCAGTAGAATGGTTTATCTCACAACCCTACTCACATACCCAATTTTTGATGTCGGAAGAATAACACTAGTAGATTCTGCATAACCAAGACCCAAGCCTAGTCGTAGAATTACCAACACAAATTGGGATTCACAAAAGTAAATTCGTCATTACGATGAATAAAAGACATAAAATTAAGCTCGACTTAATGAGAGTAAGTGGAATTAACAATGATGATTAGTTTGTCCAAGGTCTACAATTGCAAACAAAAGAAAACCGGTACAATACAGTGGCATAAAAACAGCCAGAGAAACCTCTGATACTCAGATAGGAGGGGCAGTGTCTTCAAGTGGAATTCCCTCCCCTTCAGGTGGGACAGTGATAGAAGCTTCTTCGTCGACCTAGCCCCCATGGACTACAGTAGAATCCTCTTCGCCGCCTTGGTCTTCATCCACAAAGGATATTGAGTCATTCCCAGGTGATGAAGGTGGCAGGACCAGTACGCCATCCTTAATATAAGCTCGGTGATCATACCCAGCGATGTTTATATTCACCTCAGGGTTCAAATGACGGGCAAGAGCCATTTTGAAGCAATCTGTGGCGGCCTCCTTCAGTGTTTCCACGCACTCAATGTGAGCTTTCTTCTCATCTGCAAGGGCGGCCTTTATTGTATCTAGTTCAGCAACCACCTCACTGCGTTGGATTTGCAGGGCCTTCACGACATCTATGCTCTTGGAATGAGCTGCCTGCGCATTAGCAAGGTCCAAGCTCGTCTTCTCTAGAGCATCCTTTATCGTTAGAAGCTCCTCGGTCGCTTTGGATACGTTGAGCTCTTCCACAACTTTCTTTTTCCCCTCCATGGCTCTGTCCTTCTCTAATTTCATACGCCATATTTCAGCCGCGGCCCTGACATATTTATGTTTCAAATGAAGCACCACCTGTGCCAACCCGATGGACTTCAACGCGTGATCTTGCACGTCATGAACTAATCGTTCATCGACATCAGGTAGGGGGATGGCATCCATAAAGCGACGTGGAGTGAGAAACGCGACGCTAAGTTCCTCCGTCACCCCCTTTTCCCATGCAAACCCACGGGCAATATTGGGAGCAGCAGGAATCTTGGTCGGAGAAGGAGGGAGCTAGTGGGTCCGAAGGGGAAACCTCCTTCCCTTTTGAACCTAAGTCGGCTGGACGGGAAATATGGCCCGTGGGAGGAGAGGAAGAAATTCCTTGTTGTCCCAAGGCTTTTTTTTTCTTGGTCGCTGCTGCTTGAGATGCCACTCCGGCCCTTCCCTTCCCGGACTCAAGGGTGGCACGTTTCCTAGTTTCTTTCTTACTTGGAGCACCGGCATCCGGGTTCACGTAGGACAGGTAACGCGACAACTCCTCCATATTTTGAGCTAATGTTAGTGCAAATTAGTAAACTAATAAGTTTACTTAAACTTATTAGTTTGGAATTTTTTTTTGAAAAAAATTAAATTAGTAGCGGTTCTTGAGAATAATCGCTACAGAATCTCAAAGGACAAACAATTTGTAGAGATTCTACACTATAACCGTGACAGAATAGCAAAAGTTTGTCATTTTGTAGCGGCTAACCAACCACTACAAAGATTCACGAAGAACGAGGCATATTTGTCGTGGTTGTTGAAGCGGTTTAGACGAAACCGCAACAAAATGATTAACTTTGTCGCGGTTAATTAGGAAAAATAACAGCACGCGTCATTTTCAAAATAAAGCGCGCAAGGTTTTGATTTTTCACCTTTTAACCTTTCAACTTGTACTTTTGAACATCATGGTTTCTAACGATAAGGAAAAAGGGAAAGCTGTTGAACAGGAGAAAAGGCCTATAAAGGGCAGTGGTAGCAGAAGGGGTCGTACGAGAGGGTATGGGCCTCTAAATATTCCCCTTCTGCCCCCTGAGGTGGGACTGAGTTTGAACACCTATTCATCGATGAGCCAATCCCAAACCCAAAGACCATAAAGACCGTAGGGGGAGAATGAGGCGCAAATCTGTCATTCAACGACATCGTCAATGAAGATGAGGAGATCCATATTGACATTCCCATAGCGGAGGCAGAGTAGTTTATCGACCAGGAAAACGAGCGGGACCAGGAGAACCCCCGACCGTCGTCTTCACGTTCAACTAGATTTTTGGTGGATGTCCAAGGTAAATATAATTAGTTTTTTGTCAAAAAAATAAATTTAAATTCCTGACGTGTAATTAAAATTTATTTAAACGCAACTTTTTTTTTTAATAATTGTGCAGATACACATGGGAACACTAGTAGGAGGACGCTAGATGTTGACGGGTCACTCAGATGGACAGGTATCGCGTCGTAGTCCCCTGGAACACGGACACGGACCAGCCGATCGGCAACGGTGGTCACCTGTTGAACCAATTCCTATCAGAATTTGGTGGGAATTGGGCATGGTTCCTGATCTTTTTCCACAATTGGAAAAAGATTCCAAAGGAGAATAAAGACAAAACGTTTGAAAAAATTGTGCAGGTAAGTTATGCTGTTTAATTAAATTTTACATGTTAATAGTTATAAGTTGTGGTTTATTTATTTATTTATTTCTTAATTAATTATTACTTAATTACTAATTAAATAATGACACAGAAAATGTTTAACGTGCAAGCTAGCGCGAAGAGGTACGTACTGTTGAAAATGGGGGAAGCGTGGAAGAGCCGGAGGGGTCGTCTCTACAACCAGCAGAATGGAGATGCGACTATGCCTCTGCAACAGCTAATCGAGAATGTCCCAGATGGCATGGACCCAAATGACTGGGCAGGTTTTATCCAATATAGGAGGAGTGTAGAGGGGCATGTACATTCTTTAATTAATCATAGTTTAAGTTTTGTTTAAACATGCATTAATTTATAGTTTAAAATTTCTTTAAATTAATTTTGTTTAAATGTACGTTTCTTGCAGACTCTGTTGTAGAGGAACACCAGAAACCAGGCACAGCAGAAGGTTCATCACATGGCAGGAGCCAAGACATTTGCTATGACCTACAATGAGATGATATGTTGAAAGTTAAATTAATTTTAGATTTAAATGATGATTGTTTTGTTTTTGAAATAACAAAGCTTATATTCTTTTAACTCTTTCAGCAAGAGAAGGCTCGGGAGGAGAATAGTCAGACGGACTATGGGTAGTTGTGGACACGCACCCATAGACACTGTGATGGGACGCCAACCTCTGAGGCAACAGAGGAGATAATAGTAAGTTACAAAAATATTTTTATATAGTTAATGTACTTTATTTAAATATAATTAAATTGTGATTAATGTTTTTTGAAATCTGTGTGTCAGGCCTGGATTGAGCAGAGCCAGACAGAACTGCGAGTGTTGCATCCCTCGGAGTCATAGAGGTCTGTGGATCTTATGGCCCCACTGAAAACTGCAGTGGGCCCAGTCGAGCATCCTGGCCGCGTTAGGGGCTTTGGGCTAGGCGCTAGGCCTAGCATGGTGTACGGCAAGGCCTCCTACTCTGACGCTGGAACCTCCTGCTCGTCAAGGGCACCATCGGAGGAGGTTGATGCTTTGATTGCCGAGAAAGTTGCTCCACAGGTTGTCGAGTGGGTTGCTGCATAGAGGGCTGTGGATGAGGCCAGGAATAAGCGCATGCAGGACAGATACGATCATTGGTAAGCTCGTCAAAGGCAGAGTTGGGATGCTGTTGCCGGGGCCTTGACGGAGTTGTTACCTCAGATGGTTTCCATCTCCCGAGCCTCCCCCTCCATTCATCTACGAGGATTCCCCCTGCCTCCCTCGCCTCCTGTTGCTGGTGAAGACGAGGGCGTTGTTACCTCTGGTCGTGCACCCCCTAAGATAGGACCTGATCATCAGGCTCCTGATAGTTAGTTTTTATTTTCACATACAATTTTGTATCGTTGGATATTTATTCTCTTTTTTATGTTATTTGGAGTACTATCTCATTACTTATATTTCATTTATATTAGGTTGTTAATGTTACTTATAATATATAACAATATGTAATGAAAAATATATTTTGTGAAATAAAATTATTATAGTTAAATAAATAGATATTGAAAATAATTAATTAATATAATAGTTAACATTAACATTTGTAGCGGTTATTTTGAAAAAACCGCTACAAATTTGAATTTTAAAATGAATAAAAGAGCACTAATATTTGTTGCAATTATTTAAAAAAAAACCGCTACAAATTTGAATTTTAAATGAATAAAAGAGACCCAATATTTGTCGCGGTTGGTATAAAGAACCACAACTAATGTCCATTATGTAGCTGTTATTGTAGCAGTTCTGAAATCGCGACTACTATCTGGCAGGAATTTGAATTCAAATTTGTAGCGGATAAAGAACCGCTACTAAATTTTTGTAGCGGTTCTTGTAGCAGTTATAAAACCGCTACAAATTACTCCATGTTGCATTTAAAGATCCAAGTTCTTCTATGAAGGTAATTAAACATTCTCTCTACATCTATACTCTATCAAGTGCTTTGTTTACTACATATGGATAAGTCATGGATCAAGCTGCCGCACAGTTCTCCCGTATATTTAGCGAGATTGAAAACTTTCTTGGATTTCGCCTTCTCTCACGCTTGCATTAATGGCAAAATCATGTGTCTTTGTTGTTGTTGCAAGTTTAAGAAGTGGCAAACACGAGAAGGGTCTATGGAACATCTTCTTATGCAGCCTTTCCTTCAAGCATATACATTCTGGGAAGTTCATGGTGAGAAACGTGGTATGACATATGGGGATCATCTTCCTCGAACCTCACAAGTAGGAAATCAAGTAGATCAAGATGATCTAGTTAATGAAGCTATTCACGATGCTTTTGGTGTTCAAGACAACAACTTCATGGCAGAAGTTCAGGGGCCCAGAACCTGTTTTCTTTAGGAATGAAGTAGCTCGAGAATTTTTCAGCATCATGAATGAGAGTGATTGTCCTTTGTATCAAGGCTGTCAGAAATACTCAAAATTATATTTTCTAATCAAATTGTACCATATCAAGTGCTTGTGTAGGATCACTGATAAGGCTGTCGACGTTGCTGGAATTACTACGAGATGTTTTGCCTGACGCGGATATTCCCACAACCTTCTATGAGGCCAAGAAGATAATTAACATATTAGGCTTGAACTACGAAAAAATCGATGCTTGCCCTAACGACTGCATGCTTTATTGGGGAGAGGACGCTTGAAGGGACACTTGTAAGAAGTGTCACACTTCGAGGTTCATGACAATTCGGAAGGGGAAAAAGAAGAAGAAGAAACCCACAAAGATTCTAAGGTACTTTCCTTTAAAACCTTGCTTATAAAGGTTGTTTATGTCGTCTAAGACAGCTGAGCATATAAGGTGACATGAAGCTAATAAGAACGAAGATGGTAAACTCAGACATCCACAGGATGGTGAAGCGTGGAAAGTGTTCGACTCAGACTTTCTTGATTTTAAAGCGGACCCAAGAAATGTTCGTCTTGCTTTGGCGACCGATGGCTTTAATCCGTTTGGGAATCTTAGCACAAGCTATAATATATAGCCAGTTGTTTTGATACCTTACAACTTGCCCCTTGAATGTGTATGAAACAAAGCTCCTTCATTATTTCCATGATCATTCCAGGCTAAAAGGCACCGAGAAATGACATCGATGTGTATCTCCAACCGCTGATCAAGGAGTTGGTGGAGTTGTGGAATGTAGGCGTCGAGATGTATGACGCGCACGAGAAGACACTCTTCAACTTGCGTGCGGCATTGATGTGGGCTATCAGTGACTTCCCTGGACTGGGAACATTATATGGGTGAAATGTGCATACTGGCCTTGCGTGTCTGGCTTGCAATTTTGACTCTGACTCAGTACGCCTTCCCCACAGTTGTGAGTGGTGCTTCATGGGTCATCGGAGATTTCTCGATGGTACACATAGGTTTAGGTTGCAATGCAATCATTTCAATGAGCAACAGGAAAAAAGAGGACCTCCTCAGAATTTATCTGGTGCTGAAATCATAAAGCAACTTGTGGATATTGAATTTGAGTATGGGAAAAAAGACGATTCAGTAAAGGCTGGGACAAAGACTGCCAAGGCTTCTGGTTCTGTGCCCCAATAATGGCAGAAGATAAGTGTCTTCTTCACTCTTTCGTATTGGAAAGATAATTTGCTCAGACACAATCTGGATGTCATGCACATTGAAAAGAATGTGTGCGACAATGTGTTGTACATGATTTTGAACGAACCAGGTAAGTCAAAAGATCATCTTCAAGCGAGGAAAGATTTACAGGAGATGGGAGTTTGTGGAGACACGTGGTCGAATGAGCATGATAGATTTCAATCTGCAAAATTCACCCTAACAAAACCGAATAAGGAAATCTTCCTCGCGACGTTGAAGAAAAGAAAAGTTCTTGATGGGTATTCAAGCAACATTTCACGATGTGTTGACGTACAGACTCAAAAGGCTACTAAGCTGAAGAGTCATGACTCACATGTGCTTATGCAGCAGTTACTTCTGCTGGCCATAAAAAATACACTACCTCTCAATGTGTCGATCATTTTGGTTGAGCTTTGTACTTTCTTTCAGAAGTTGTGTTGCAGGGTTTTGATCATGGAGGAGCTCGACTAGCTACAACAGAAAATCATTCTTATGTTGTGTCATTTGGAGATGATCTTTCATCCGTCATTTTTCACGATCATGGTTCACCTGACAGTACACCTTGTTCACGAAACCAAGCTTGCTGGCCCAGTTCACTACCGATGGATGTATCCTATTGAAAGGTACTCATTTAAAATTAATTACTTTAGCATTACTCCTCTGGTCGCATGTTTAACTATTGATGTATTGACATTTTTCCTTCATTACTTTATAGGTTTCTTGGGAAACTGAAATCTTATGTGAGGAATAAGGTGTGGCCTGAAGGTTTAATAGCAGAAGGTTATATTGGGATGGGGTCTTGTATTTTTGTTCCAAGTACTTTGATGACATTGAGATGTCATTCAACCGACCGCCTCATGTGGGCGATTGTCCTAAGCCTGAGCCTGAGCTTGAGCCAGAGCCATCAGCAACAGAGTTGTTAATCCCTTGTGTTGGTAAACCAGTTAGAGGAACTGAGAACTTCAAACTCACGGCACCTGAGAAGATTCAAGCACATAGACATGTCTTGATTAATTGCACTAAAGTTGAACTGTACCTTCAGTAAGGATTGCAAATATATATATATATATATATATATATATATATATATATATTATATCCTATATGTTTTCGTACATTTTATACTCACATTTCATGCCTGTCATCGCATGTTTAACTGCAAGGAATTCAAGAGTCATGTGAAGCGTCGACTGCAGATCCGTACACAGACATCCTCTGAAATTGATAGAAAGGTCCACAAAGAATTCTCGGGTTGGTTTAGGAGGAGAATAATGAATGACCACAACCCGCACTCACTAGAATTCACAGCTATCGCACTCGACCTGCTTGACCATGCCCAAGGATTTACGGCATACAATGTCAATGGTTTTAAGTTTTGCACCATTTCACGAGATCAGGGATTGTTGACCCAAAACTTGGGTGTATATGGCACGTTTGGGACGAGGAGTTATGCGAGCAACAATAACAGGAACATGTAGTTCGGTGACGTCTCGTATTATGGAAAGCTGCTTGATGTGGTCAGGATAACTTACCAAGGCCTTTTCTCGGTGACGTTGTTCAAGTTTTTGGGTGCTAATACGACTACGTCCTAGGGACTCACGACTGACGACTTAGGCATCACATCCGTGAATTCTCCCAGCCTATTCACACCGGTCAGTCTGAAGATGACGAGCTGTATATTCTTGCCTCAAAGGCCCATCAGGTTTATTATGTCGCCAATGAGAGGCACATGGATTGGAATATGGTGGTACACTTAAAGCTTCGGGACTTTTACGACATGGGCGATGGTGATAACATCACCTATGATTGTGAGCCGTTCCAACTCTCTAGTTTCGAAAACTTCTTCCCAGACGGCAATAACAATTTATCTCTAATTCGGTATGTTTTTTAATATACGCTTTATGAAATAATAACATTTAACTAAAGTTTTATTTGTTCAAACATATTCAACTCACACGTAACATTTTACACAAATTTTCTTTGTAGGGAAGGTGACGAAGATTAAGAGAAAAAATTATGCTATGATGTAATCTGTAATCTTATTATTATTATTTTTTAAAAAAACCATAATAATATCTATAGCGGTTGTATAACTACTACAAAATAACAAAAACCGCTACAAAAAACACACCGCTACAAAAGGCGAAACAATAACCGCTCCTAATAAAAATCGCTACAAAAAGCGAAACCTTAACCACTATAAACTGATGCGTAGATGTCAAAATAAATACTTCCACCAAACCACATTTATTATGCTTCGGTTTTCCTTTCTACACATGTTTTCTCTCCGTCTTCTATCTCTCTCTTTTTTTTTTCCTTACGTTTTCTCAAAGAGATTAAATGTTTGAAGGGGGTAAGTGTCGTTCAACCGGATCAAATCTACTAATTATCAAAATATTTCTTTTTTCTTCTGGCCTCCTAATACTAACTATTGTTATTTTACAATTGCATTACATCTATTTTTCAACTTTCTTTCTACTTTCACATACATTATTTGATCCACTTTCTCACACATTTTTTTAGAATTAATTTCATTTTAATTAATTCATAATTAGTTGTTATTGTACTTACATATTCTCATTGTTTTAACTATATAATAAACTTATATAATCAAATATCATATTTTAATATCATTTATTTTCAATAAAAATATAAATTATTAATAATACAATATTTACTTAATTACTATAATCACTAAAAAATTTATTTATTTTTTATTCAATTTCATCCATTTGTAGTGGTTGGTTAACCACTACAAACACGAACATATATACGAATTAAATGGGAATATTTTGTAGCGGTTTCACACAGCTACAAATATAAAATATTGAAAAAAAAAATGGCGGCAAAATTTTTTCCAAGAAATGGCGGGATCTATTTGTAGACTACAAATATTTTAAGGAATTGGCAGCAATTTTTTTTTTCCAAATTTGGGCAAGAATATTAGTAGTGGTTAGTTAATTGCTACAAAATATTTTGAAAAGTTTGACGCTACTTTTTCTTATAATTAGTCGCGGTTGATTAACTGCTACAAATGTGATCAACTTCAATTTGTAACGGTTTTTTTTTACCGCGACTAATGTTCAAACAAGAAGTCAGCACGGCCTCATATAATCGTGGTCATGTATACCATTACAAATATAGTACTGGTCAAGGTTTATGTAGTAGTGGTTTTTTGTAACCGTTACAAATACGTTTGCCACGGTTGATTTTGTAGCGGTTTATCTAACCGCTACAAATGTCATTAGTAGCATCAAAAACCGCTACTAATATGCCATTTTAACTGCTGCTAATGGTCTTTTTTTTGTAGTGTCTAGGACACCTAAATACTAATAGATCCTAGATAAAAGTCACGTTTAATCAATATATTCACATATACCAGTAGCAGAAACTTGGTGGGGGTGGTCGGAATTATTATTTGCTTGGGGGCTTTCTATATGTTTTGACGGGTCTTGAGACCTTCGCTGGGTGCCTCCTATTTTATCGATATTAAAGACTCCATGGATGGAGTTGGAAGCAATGGGAAAAAGGATCCTGCAAGAGTTATGTGATGCAAACAGTTGATCCATATATGATGATTTGGAGTTTACAGCGAGCAATGGAGATGTCACAGTAAGCCGGAGATGGATTCCTCTTGAAAATGGTTGTGGTTTTCTCTCCTATTGTTTTTATTATTGTCCTTTTTGAGATTATTCTTGTCCCAAGGAATTTGATCAGGAACTATTGTCGCATATATGTATGAATTCCCATGAAGGTAAATTTAGTAGCCGATTGGATTGCAAAGCTTCATTGGATTGGTCTTACTATTTAGATTGGGTATTTCGACCTCCATCTTAGTTGCAGGCTTTATAGATGAATGATGTTGTTGAAGTTTTAGTTGCTCATTTTTCTAGATTTGCTTTGTTGTTTATGTTTAGAATCTGTTTGTTACTATGTGGGCAAAAAGAGAAGGCACAAACTTTAAATGGGAGAGGAGTATTTCTGAAAATAAATTTATATTTTTAATATATTGATTAATCTAAAGGAAAATCACTGTCAGGTCACAAGATATGAAATTAATAATTACAAAAAAGTCTCATACTAAATTCCCTTCACAAAAAAGTCTCATTGTCAAAACAGTTTTTCATGTTGTCAAAATGATTTTATTAGTTGTTAAAATGTCCCTATAAAAAATCTCATTGTAAAAATGACTTTGCATGTTGTCAAAAATTCTTCAAGTTTTTCCTTCGATGTGTAGAATTTTAGAAACTTGGACAATTTTTGGTAACACGAAAAGTCATTTTGACAACATAAAAAACCATTTTCACAACGAGATTTTCATAGGAACATTTTAATAACTAATAGAGCCATTTTGACAACTGTGTTTTTTTGAGAGAGGAATTCTATAACTTATTTCACAATTAATCACAAAAAAGTCGTAAGGGGATTAGGGGATTTGGTATGAGACTTTTTTGTGTGTTTAACTCCGTACATTGGAACTTGAAAGTGATTTTCCCTTAATCTAAAGAGTGTTATCCTCATTGATTGAGTTGGGGCAAAATATAAAAGGTGAGCTTTTATACCCTTTCAGTCTTTAATATAAAATTTGATTGACTTTTTTCTAGAGAGATCAAGAAGATAAAATATGTTAGTTAATTATAGCATATGTCATATATCATTTGATTATATATTAGCTTGTAAGTCAAATAAATTAGTGTGATATAAAAAAGATAAATAAAAAATGTTTTAAAGTATTTTATTTAATTTCTTTAATATCTCTAAAAAAAATCAAATGTATTTTCTATTAAGCATCAGAGGTGGTATTTTTTTGCTCAGAGCATCAGAGGTGGTATACTAAATCATTTTTTAATTGATTAACATGTGGCTCTACCCTTAGTCACTGCTTATATAAGCTAAGCTAACTAAGGAAAAAATCATGAATATAATGTTTGATCCTTATGTTTATCATCATTTTGATTTTAATGTCTATAATTTTAAGTTATAAGTTTTGATTTCTCAAGTGACAAAATTGAAAGACTAAAATATACTGTTTGAAAATACAGAGAATAAAACAAATTATAGGAAGCTGTAACAACCAAACATTGTACTACCTCTGGTCCTAATTATAAGAGCTAGTTGACTTTCTTTGGAGAGATTAAGGAAGCTAAATAAGTTACTTAATCATTTCATTTGTTTTGTATCCTTGGATTATATATTATTTTATTAATCAAATTAATTAGTTTGATAAAAAAAAATAAAAATAAAATACTCTAAAATAATTTAGTTAACTTCCTTAATTTCTTTAAAAAAGTCAACAACTCTTATAATTAGGACCGAAGGGAGTATTAATTTAATTAATTTAGAAGAAAATATGGATAGGAACATCAAATATGTTTTAGATATGGGAATCAAATAATCAATTATCAAAGCATAATTTTTTGGGCAAAAAATTATGAAAGCATAATTTATCCCAAAATTATATATGTTTGCCGTACGAATTCGTGGTCGTCCTATTATTTGTGCCAAAATCCAGAAGCCCCGTGGTGTTCGTAACTAGGAGACGCATAGATATCTTACCCGTCGAGGATAACACAGCACAAGTAGAGAGCTAAAAACCTGAAGCATATATAATTCAATTTGCGGATTCAGGTTCTAAGTAGTTTTGTCTAAGATTATGTTAAGTGTGGCTTCAACTCTGTAATGGCTCTAGCTCCCAGTCGTCAGCTTCATCCAGCTGTAACATTCTTCGATTCGTTTCAGAGCTCTCCAAAATTATGTTGCCTCCAATTGTTCAGGTACTCCTCGGCACTTCACTTGGAAAAGCATACTTTCTATGCATCACGAAATTGTGTTATTTATACTTCAATCGATGGACAACGGCCCTCTAGGAATTCTCGTTTGGCTAGCTTAAAAACACCCGTATTCCAATCTAGCTCTAGGAGAAATTTATGTAGTGACAGTTGGTTGGAAAAATGGAACGAACCCTACAAACAAATTCGTCCAAAACCGCCTCGTGCTGCTGCGGATTATCGAGAGTCTGAAAATGGGCATTCGTCGAATTTGAGTTTGTTAAGGAGTGAGAGTGATAGTGATAGGGATAGTGATGATGGTAGTCCTGCTCGTGGTGGAGGTGGTAGTACAATGGAGAGGATTGTGGAGAAATTGAAGAGATTTGGCTATGTTGATTGTGTTGAGAAGGAAGACAGAACAACACAGAGAGTGATAGAAAAAGGGTCTGTGGAGGACATATTTAACGTGGAAGAAGGAATGTTGCCGAATACTCGAGGTGGGTTTTCACCAGATTCGCCATTGGGGATAGGCAATTTTGGAGCTGATGGGGGGGAGGTACTCTTTCCATGGGAAAAGCGGAAGGAGAAAAGGGAAGATCCAAGAATTTCTGAGAGGAGCAGAAGTAAGACATCTTTGGCAGAGATGACTCTTCCAGAATCAGAACTGAGGAGGTTGAGGAATTTGACATTTCAGAAAAAACACAAGACAAGAATTGGAGGTGGTGGAGTTACACAAGCTGTTGTAGACACGATTCATGAGAGGTGGAAGACATCAGAGATTGTGAGGCTTAAATTTGAAGGCGCTTCTGCACTTAACATGAGGAGGATGCATGAGATTCTGGAGGTTTGCTTCTTACCCCTATCCTTATCTGCATACAACCTTGTGAGGACTTTCCTTTTTTTCTGCCCCTTAAGAGCCAAATTTGGTGAAATAGTATATTTATAAAAATAGTTGGTAATGGAAACATATATTAAACAACAGATAAACTCATGAACTTGGAAGCCCTTTTCTTCAATCACAAATTTTGTTTGAAGGGTCCAATTATTCATAGGGATCAAGTTGAATGTTGATTGGCTACAACTTCTGGATTGCCCTTGCTGTGTTGTCTTGCTTGCAGTATCTAAAGTGATCCTGTACAGAGTCAGTCAGAAGATATATTAGGATGTATATTTAATTAACCTGTATTTTTTTTACTGAAGTTTCTTTGGATGACTCATTCTTAGACAATACATGAACTTCTTTATTCTCTTGTTGATTTTTGAAATCCCGTTCAGAGAAAAACTGGTGGTCTGGTGATTTGGAGATCTGGCAACTCAGTTTCATTATATAGGGGTGTGAGCTATGAGGTGCCTTCAGAACAATGGAACAAAAAAATATACAAGAAAAGCAAGGATCCTTTAAACCTTTTGCCACCACCTTCTGATAATGTTGAGAAAGCATCTTATGTTTCTCCCGAGACGGAGATGAATGCACAATTAGAAAACATGGAAGCTACAAATGAGCAGAAGGAAGTACCACAACCTGAACTTGAATATGAAGATGAAGTAGACGAATTATTGGATAGTCTGGGTCCTAGGTACACGGATTGGCCTGGATGTGATCCTCTGCCTGTGGATGCAGATATGCTTCCTGCAATTGTTCCTGGTTTCCAACCTCCCTTCAGAGTTCTTCCTTTTGGTGTTAGATCCTCTCTTGGTTTGAGGGAGGCAACTAATCTTCGAAGGGTTGCTAGGACTCTTCCTCCACATTTTGCTATAGGTGCGTTATTGTTTCCCTTATTGCACACATATTTTAGAACTTTTATTTTTGATTTCTCATTATTTCACTCTATATAGGTAGAAGCAGACAGCTTCAAGGTTTAGCTGCAGCAATGATTAAATTGTGGGAAAAGACTTCGATTGCAAAGGTTGCTCTCAAACGTGGTGTCCAACTAACCACCAGTGAGAGAATGGCAGAAGAGATCAAGGTGTTAAATCATAACCTTACTGACTTAATTGATAGTTTCTGTTCTTCTTTCACCTAAATTTATTGCTGGCATGGCAGATGGTGAAAGGTGACTTATCCTAAATGTTTAGTAAATGTGTTTTATAGCAGCATCTATTGGAGATAAATTATAATTTACCAGCATGAAGCTGCTGTTTTGCCTCAATGCTCAAGATTTTGAACATATTGATGCCTCTAATAAATATTCCTTTGGCTAATTAAAGATCAGTATTTCATTAGACACTAAAAAAAAAAAAGTTCCCTTTCTTATCTAAGTCTACCGCAATGTTACTAATAATAAGCTGGTATACTGTTGACTCACCAATTTATTTTTTCTCTTTTTGATCCCTGTGATGTATGAAATAATAATGTAATTTGGAGCTTCTGATGTTTGGATGTGTGTGATTAGAGTAAATCAACTTCCTCACAAATCTCTGGTATCTAATTACTTCAACTGAAGGGCTTTCCTTCTGAAGCCTTAGTTTATAGTCAGCCTCTTTAGGATTATTAACTGCCTTGCTTTCTGACATCCTTCTTTCCTAAAGACGGTCCAGATGTACTTTCGTTAGGATACAAGAATACCTTGTTATTTCTTATAACTTCTATCCATAAGAAGTATCTCATGTTCTCTAGACTCTATCACTTCAAATTCTACAGCAAGAGTCCTCATCAACCTGTTAATTTCATTGCTTGGTTTCTAGAAATTAGAGTTTCATCACTTGAAAAGGTCTCAAGTATCTTGATTACTTTGAGATGTAGGTTCAGACCGAGTACTTATGATGGTATTTTTGGTTAGGTCTTGGACAATAGCTTTAGGTTCTGGGTCAATGACAGTGGTTGTCAGGTCCAGGGAGCTGCGATGGCATTATGCTAAGTTAACATGACCAAAACCAGTCCTGAACAGCCATTTCATTTGAATGTAATAATTCTACCTGAGAAAGGGTGTTTTGATTAAAAGGGTGGTTTTAAAGAGTAACGTATAAAGTAACATCATCTGTATCCTGTTTAAATTTATGAAGTCTTCTCTAATGATTTTGTCATGAATCACATCTTTTTTTTACAAGCTTATGCTTTATTATTGCATGAGAATTATAAGATAGGCTGCAGGATTTTGGAAACATAAACCAACCCTATAAACAATCTTCCTTTACATTATATATCAAATATGCTAGCAATCGGCATTTCTTTGTTCCTTCCTTGTCCTTTCCATTCCTTCTTATCATTATACATTCTTTCAACCAAATAGACCCTAAATGTCTAGCAGTTTCTGATGTGGTGAAAGAAATTTCAAGACTCTTGAGGACATTCTATTGATTAGTAGATGGCTGTCAAGGGCTTAAAAGAAAATGCTTATGTTGCAAAAGCAGATGTGTGATATTCTTTCAATTGGTATTTAATTACTTCCATTATCAACCTTCCACTATAGTTAGGGAGATTGGTAAAAATATAGATTGTCAGCGATCTGAAAGTAACCTTTTGATGAACTAGATAATGAAGATTAACCTGGGAAAGGAAGTTAGTCAGTTGACTTCTCTCTCTCTCTCTCTTTCTCTCTTTTTGGTTTTGGGGGGGGGGGGGTGGCTGCAATTTATTATATGATAGCTACATAGAAATTTCTGTCATCTCATATTCATATGCGGTAGAAGATAACCACAAGAACCACAGCCATAAGGTTATTTTTATGTTCATAGTCATAATTCAATTGTCTTGTTCTGAAGTACAAATATGATGATCTGTGGAATAAATAATTATTTTTTTTTCTGGCTGCAGAGATTAACAGGAGGTATATTACTCTCAAGAAATAAAGATTTCCTTGTCTTTTATCGGGGGAAGAATTTTTTGTCAGCAGATGTTGCCCAAACTTTGTTGGAGAGGGAAAAATTGGTGAAAGCACTGCAAGATGAGGAGGAGCAAGCACGATTGAGAGCATCTTCATTGGTTGTAGAACCTAATGGCACATCTACACAATCGGGGGAGACTGGGACACTTGGGGAAACTTTGGATGCAGATGCTAAGTGGGGAAAGAGATTAGACGATTGTCATGAAGAAAACATGAAGAGAGAATTAGAACTACTACATCATGCCAAAATTGTTAAAAAGCTAGAGCGGAAACTTGCTTTTGTAAGTCCCTTGTATCAAGGAAATCTCTTGCTGTCATTTCAAACTTCATATTGATCTCATTTTCCGTCACAATCCCATCAATCACCTAAGATTTGTCTGATGAAACTAAAAATTCTGAAGAGAATTTGGGTGTTGACCCATTATATCTTGAATAAATTTTCTGAATTGCCAAACAGTTTAATAATATTAAAATGTGAAGTCTCCTTTTTATTGCAAGGTAATTGTAAAGGCTAATGGTAGTAACTTCAGAGTATTGATGATTCTTTTGGTGTAGACAAGGGTGTAGCAGTATTATGTGGGCTGTGAATGCATAGAGATAATGCGATTACATTATGCCAGTTGAGGATTTTCCTGATCTGGATCCAAATAATTTTCCTTTTACAGGCTGAAAGAAAGGTGATGAGAGCTGAACGAGCTTTGGGTAAGGTGGAGGAATCTTTGAAGCCGTCAGAACACCAACCAGACCCTGAAAGCATAACTGACGAGGAGAGATTCATGTTTCGCAAGTTAGGATTGCAGATGAAAGCTTTCTTACTCCTTGGTAAAACTTTATCTAGAAGTTGTTGTTCTTACTCGTATATACATTTGGACCTTACTGGTTTGCTTTGTCCCTAGATACATGTGAAATGGGGAAAATCTTGGTAGAATATGTTATAATTAATTTTTATTTATGGTTTTCATAAAATCATACCGGCAATAATTTGTATATACTGTATTGAAAATACCTGAATATTAGATTTGTATAACTTGACAATCTAGTCCAGAAATCTAAAACTGCCCTGCAAATTACCTTATCGGCTTTCTACCTCTTTCCTGCATGCTCTCCTGATAACGCCTGCCCTTAAAAGTTAAATCCCCATCCCAATACTCTATGCTTCAACAGAACTTAAAAAGATATCTTTGCTGAGGGGTGCTCAGTAATATGTTGTTTATGAGAATCTTATCTATGATTGCAGGTAGACGAGGAGTTTTTGATGGAACTGTTGAGAACATGCACTTGCACTGGAAGTATCGGGAACTAGTCAAGATACTGGTAAAGGCTAAAACTTTTGAACAGGTAAAGAAAGTTGCATTAGCACTTGAAGCTGAGTCTGGAGGTATTTTAATTTCGGTTGACAAAGTGTCAAAAGGATATGCTGTGCTTGTATATCGGGGCAAAGACTATAAGAGACCTTCGACATTGAGACCGAAGAATCTATTGACAAAGAGAAAAGCTCTAGCACGTTCAATTGAGCTCCAAAGGCGTGAGGTATCTTTACAAACCTGTGCTTTATTAATCATTCTTCATTCCTTTTGTCACCCTTCTTCCTTAAAAGATATATCTTTTCTATTTGTTCTAAAAGACTGTATCTAATCTATTCATATGTCCTTCTGTGTATTCCTCTATTTCCTTCTTTGTATGGGTGTGCGAGTTCTTTTGAATTTATGCTTATAGCTAATGGTCTTTGCTGAGATATCTCTTTCTGTTTATTTCAGGCACTCTTAAATCATATTTCTTCTTTGCAAGGCAAAGTGGCGAAAATCAGAGGCGTAATAGTATGGACTAACTAATCTTCATATACTTTTAGCTTCGCATTCTGCAAGTCCATTTTCTTTTCTTTTTTTGTTCATTGGCAACCCCTTTTTGCTACCACACTCACATTTGGCATGTTCAACTTTTCATAGGATCAAATGGAGAAGGTGAAGGACCAGGGAGACAAAGCATTGTATGACAAACTAGATTCTGCTTATGCTACTGAGGAGGACGACGACGACGACTCTGAGGTCTTGCTCTTTCTATCTTGCTCTCCCTCTCACAATTGTGGACATTCAAATTACATAGACGTTTTTCCTAACTCACCCAAATAGTCATAATTGTTCTCTGCTATATAGTGGCTAAAAAAAGAACTACTGATACACTCATTTATGTTTTTTGAACATGAGTAAGTGAATTACATAACCTTCCTTTGAGTTTTGTTGCATTCACTCAAAACATTTCCTCTATTTTCAAAACCAATACATATTTTCTTTAAATTTTGTTGAAAGTATAAACCCATATTTTCAAAACTTACACAAGCATCTATTTAAACAAGAAGTAAATTAGAAACTTTCCTTAAATTTTGTTGAAATTAGCAAACTTTTCTTCTATTTTCAAAGTATAAATGAACTTTCCACTCATAAAAAAAAGATATCTATGTAAGATCTGTGTGATTTAACTTTCACTTTTAAAGAGAGGTTTGCGTGAATTTTGAAAATGGAATTCTGAGGAGTTGCATATTACTACTCATATCTTTCTGTTAAAAATGAGTCAATATCCTCTTTCCATACAGGTTGGAGATAACGAGGAAGGAGACGAGGCATATCTGGAAACATATAACAGTGAGAACGATAGTGAAGATGAAGTTGAAAGTTTGCATTCTCCAACATGAGAAATTGACCATATGGTGTTCAAAATCCAAGGTTCATGTGATTTCAGATCTCATCAAACCGCTGAAAGATTGAAGTCACATTGCGGAAGAATGCAAAAATCTCTCTCAAATCTCATCAAATCATTGAAAGAAACAGAGAAGTTCAGTGAGATTGTCAATGGACATGCAATGCAGCAAAGGCATTCTTCTGAATCTGTTGAGCGATACAAGAGTATTTTTTGAAAGGTGCATGTATATATACACGTTTGTCCATAATGTTAATTTAGTCTCATTTTTCAAGATTACATGGACCAGTTGTCAACTCTAGGGAACGAAATAAGGGTTAGGTGACAAATTTAGCAATGAATTATTTTCATATAGTCATCCAATACAATTAACTATTTTCAAGTGTAAAAGTAGACATAATCAATTTATTTGGTAGTACTTATAGTAATGCCGTTAACCTAAGTTAATATACGTTGATTTTAACATTGTGTGTTGTGCCAGCTTTTTCACTCGCTATTATTTTAATATACTTTGAGAAATAAGTGCCTTTTTTAAATGGGAAACTTATAGGAAAAATTATAATGAAGGACCTAAGAAAAATAATATTTATTAAGAAGGACCATAAAAAGTGGTAGTTATTTTAAAGGACCAAAAATTAAAATATTAAAATAAAAGGACTAAATTACCCTTAATCAGATTTTCTATCTTCTCATTAACTAAATCTGGAATGATTTTTTCTTCCTATCTTCTCATCAACTGAATATGAAATGATTTTTTCTTATATGAGAATCTAAAGTAATTAATATATAATAATAAATAGATATTAATTCAAATAATTCTTTTCCCATCGCAGAATCACTCCAGATTATTATGCTAGAGAAAAGATAGGAAAGATGGAGTTTTTTTATGGTTGTAGCGGAAGAAGCCTCGTGCGTTGTGCAACCGTCTGTGGTGTTAGACCTGAGATTTTTTGTGCTGAAACAACCAAAAGTACCTGATATTCATTCAATATTACAAGTTGGTCCATTCCAAGAAACAGAAAATAAAGCAAAAGACTCTTAACTCAAAAAAAAAAAAACCCCCATCAAAAGAGAAGAACGTGGTTAAAGAAACCAAATCCCTCTTTTCTTTTGCTATAAACATAGAAAGCTTCATCTTTCCTATCTTTTCTCCAACATAATAATCTTGAGTAATTCTACAATGGAAAAAGAATTATTTGAATTGATATCTATTTATTATTATCCATTAATTACTCTAGATTCTCATGTAAGAAAAAATTATTCCAGATTTAGTTAATGAGAAGATAGGAAATCTGACTAAGGGTAATTTGGTCATTTTATTTTAATATTTTAATTTTTGGTCCTTTAGAATATTTACCACTTTTTATGGTCCTTCTTAATAAATATTATTTTTCTTAGGTCCTTCATTATAATTTTCCCAAACTTATATACCATGGAATAAATTTTATTTAAGTCAACCCTCAAAATATCACTTAAAATTTAGTTTTAGTAACACAAATATGGGCATTTACGAGATAATTATGCGAATAACCAAATTTTTTTAACTCATTGAATTCTTTTAAATCCTTTTATTTAATGTAAATGCACATATTTTTCTTATAAATGCTCCTAGAAAAAACAAATTAAGGGCATTATTGTCTTTCCATTGACAAAAATTAATTTTATTTTGACCCAAGGATATGCAGTAAAATTTATTTTACAAGACGAATATGTGAATGACCAAAATTTTTTAACTCTCTGAATTCTTTCAAATCTCTTTATTTCTCTTATAAATGCTCTTACGATAAAAAATAAAATAAGGCATAAATGTAAATGCTGGTATGTAAATACTCATATTTGTCTTGTAACTGCACTTATGAAAAATAATTGTGTTGAGTGCCCATATGGAAATAGTTTATTAGCAGAAACTGCCACATCATATTATGAGATGCCACCAATTTCATAAGAACCCATAAGCTTTGAATAGTTGCAGAGAACACTCCAAACTTTGATCAGTTATAAATAACTCATTGACATTTCAAAATTTAAATTTAACTCCCTTAAATTTTGATTTATAATATTAAACTACATGCCTTTACTTTTATCATTTTAATAAACTTATTAAGATTTTTACCATCATTTTTCAATTAAAATAGTTCTTTTGTATGACAAAAACTAGAAGAATAGTATTTAGAAAAATATAAAAATAAACATTGAACCTCTGATTCAAGAAAAAAAAAACGCATTACTAATAAAAAACTAATTAGGGCAAAGTTGTCCTTTAACACAAATATAATATTTGAACTATTTAGTGATCAATCATCCTAAGAAGATATTTAACACAAATAATGACATTTTTATACTATCAATGCTCAATAGTTCCAAGAAAACAAGTAAATGTTATGCAAATGATGATATTTTTATTTTTATATATTTTAAATATTCTTCTTCTTGTTTTTACCATACAAGAAAATTATTTTAAATGATAAATGATACTCCCTCCTGTCCTAATTATAGGACAATATTTAGGTGTTCATTTTGGTCCTAATTATAAGACAACATTCTAATTTTTTTATCAATTTTTTCCTAAAATACCCTCATTGATATTTTTTCAATGATAATTAAATAAAATAATAATTTAATAATGCATATATGTATTCTATAAAATAAGTAATATTTGCAACTCATTAATATCACATACACCTCAATTCTACTGCTTTTTAATAAAATAATTTTGAGCAATTTTTGTCATATTTTTCCCATACCACCCCCTACTATAATACTTCTTCCACAATAATTAATTTAATAACACAATTATATTCCATCAAATGAGATATTCTACTTTCTTTTTTTATTTTGCAAATGATTTTTTTTTGAGATTTCTTTAAAAATATCAATATATCCTTCTAAACCTTTAACTCCTTCACTCATTGGTCCACATGTTACACTATGATTAGTGCCACGTTCACACACTTTTCTGATCTCTCAATCATCTTCCCTCCCCCATTGTAGTGGGGCGGATTTAAATTTTTCTTTATAAAATCATTCATAATCCATTATAAAATTCCTAATCCATTATCCCCCATTTTCTTTATAAAATCATTCATAATCCATTATAGTATAACTTTTTCCATTTTTTTGAATTCAAATTATAAAATTTCCTTTATAAAATACCTAATGGATCAGCTCAAGTCCTATTTATCATATATGATTCCTAAACAATAATTGGCCAAGGTCATTTACAAACGTAAATCAATACAGTTTTCTTTTTCCATAAGAAGCCAACATTTTTCATGTACACTATGCATATGGTAGATGCCATGTCCACACAATTTTCTGATCTCTCAATCATACGTCTTCCCTCACTCCATTTTTCTGAATTCAAACTTAAGATTTTCCTTTATGAAATCTTTCCCTCTCTCCAATTTCGTGAATTCAAATTTTAAATTTTCTTTTATAAAATCACTTAATGGATCAGCTCATACTCGCCATACTCTAAACAAGCTTTCCTTTGTTTTACAACAACAAACAGGCAACGACCGAGACATACTTTTCTGATCTCTCAATCATCTTCCCTCCCCCATTGTAATGGGGCGGATTTAAATTGTTCTTTATAAAATCATTCCTAATCCATTATAAAATTCCTAATCCATTATCCCCCAGTTTCTTTATAAAATCATTCCTAATCCATTATAGTATAACTTTTTCCATTTTTTTGAATTCAAATTATAAAATTTCCTTTATAAAATATCTAATGGATCGGCTCAAGTCCTATTTATCATATATGATTCCTAAACAGTAATTGGCCAAGGTCATTTACAAACGTAAGTCAATACAGTTTTTTTTTTCCCATAAGAAGCCAACATTTTTCATGTACACTATGATAGATGCCATGTCCACACAATTTTCTGATCTCTCAATCATACGTCTTCCCTCCCTCCATTTTTCTGAATTCAAACTTAAGATTTTCCTTTATGAAATCTTTCCCTCCCTCCAATTTCGTGAATTCAAATTTTAAATTTTCTTTTATAAAAGCACCTAATGGATCAACTCATACTCGCCGTACTCTAAACAAGCTTTCCTTTGTTTTACAACAACAAACAGGCAATGACCGAGACGTACTTATCTGAAGTCGATGATAGCAAGGACACGTGGTCGATTGTTGCAAAAGTTCTCTGGAAGTGGGTTGTCAAGAAAAAGGCTGCACCATACCCGATATGGAAGATAGGGATGATACTGGCTGATGAAATGGTTAGTTGTTATAAATATTTATAGATCTACATAGTACCGATTTTCTATAATCTTTTTTTAATAGTTATTTCCTTACAACTGAAATTTTTTACTGTCAGCCAATTTGTTTTTTGTTTTTGGTTTTTGTGCCAGGAGACAAGAATGGAAGTTTTCGTGACACAAAAAAATGCCATTCCAAAATTGATTGATGATCCGAAAGAAGGGATGGTGTACAACTTCCAAAACTTTGAGGTAGTCGAGAATGATGATAAGTATAGAGCAACTATAAACCCTTGGAGATTGAACTTCCATACTCACATGTTCATAGAAGAATCTGACATTGTCATTAACTAACAAGCTTATAACTTCAAGTCCATTGTAGACATCAAGCATGGAAATAACCCAGACCCAGGGTTAATAGGTTTGTCTTTTTTTGACCCATTTTGTTAAATCAACTAACCTTTTATGCTTTAAGACGGAGTGCATTTCAATTAATTTAATGATGCATGACATACAAACAACTGCAGACATAATCGGGTTTTTGCAAGCTTTCAGACGTTTATTGGATCAAAGAAGGGAAAGTGATATTACCAGGAGGCTAAACTTTAGCATTGCTGATGAGAAGTAATTTTTTTTTTTATCTATCTTTGTAGCTCACTAAAAATCTGGTGTTCAAATTTTTTTTTTAAACTTAAGTATAACAAAGAGTATTGAATATAATCATATTTCAACATCTCTTAGTGAAAACATTATAAATATCACTCTTTGGGGTGAGTGTGCTGAGGAGACTTATGCAAAGAAACATGAGGACATGGAACCTCCAATTATTGTTCTTGTGCGTTTCGCCAGATCAAACAGGAATACAAGTTTTTCATTTTTTATTTTTTTTCAATGTCTTCAAACAATAGTAAATGAATTATTTTGTTTTATTAATATATTGTCTAATGTCTAATATACATTTACATTAGATTACGATCATCTGAGTAACGCATTTAATGCAACTTTAGTCACTCTTAATTCGAATATACCGGAGGCATCATTGTTGAAAGAAAGGTTAGACCTTAATTCCTTTTACCATTAATGTTTTTTTTTGTTACCTTATACTAATCGAACATACGCATAATGTATAGACTTAGCCAAGATTCTAGCTCCAGTCAACTGTTTACACAAATTTCAAGTGTCGAATATCCAACCTACTCAGCTGAATCACTTCTTAGTTTCCGCACCAGGATTCCATTGTCTGATATTTCTAAGTTAGAGCAAGTAATTTTTCTTCCTCGTCTTTATATTATTTTACTTCCACAAATTAATAATTAATTTATCCCTTCATCTATATTGTTAGAAAGATGGTAACCATTATTTAACTTGCATGTAAAATAATATTATTTTTCCTAAAATTTTTAGGAGTGTGATGTTGTCTCAAAGGTCACGATTCAAAAATGTGAAACATTGTATAGGTGGCATTATGATGCATGTCCTTATGACAAAAAACCCGAGTACATGCCTAATGGCACTCTTAGATGCACCAAGTGTGAAAAGGACGTACTTATGACTGTCCCCAAGTATATTTTCAAACTTAACCACTATATATTGTTCCATAATCCATGTTTCATAAATTTAGTTAATATCTACTTTGATAGGTATAAAGTTCACTACAAAGTATTTAACAAAACTGGAAAATGTTCAATTATGCTGTTTGATCGTCATGCAACTGAATTGTTGGGTAAATCTGCATTAAAGATGAAAGAGTGGCAAGAGGTATTCATTATGTTAGATATTGAGTTACATATTACATGCTCTATTTTGTAAATTCTTGTGCATTACATGCTCTATTTTGTAAATTCCTATGCATGTCTATATGTTTAAAATTCCCATAGAATGGTAAGAATACTACAGTTCCATAAGAGTTGGATAAAATAGACGAAAAGGTAATACTTGTCAAGCTACAGATTAGGAGCAATAATATCAAGCATAGGATGAGTAGCATTGGAGTCAGTCAGTTGTGTGCAGATACACACTTGGTACAACAATTCCAATATTCAAATGACGAAGTTTAATTTCTTTAAATTTTGCATCTGGATTTTTTAAAATAGTTTAACAGTAAATTTGTTAAACTTACTTTATTTACATGTTTTACTTGCAGCAACACACAACATCCATGACAGATATGGTATTTTGTCATCTTCATCTTTTGTTATTGTAGTTTTTTGGTAAGATTATAGAGTTACTCTATTTATTAACTTATCTTACCTATCTGTAGGAATCAACTGCTTCAAGGGAAACTAGTCATACATCTTCACAAATTAATGTCATTGAAGCTGACATTAACACCATCTCCCAACTTACAACCCCACTTGATTCCAACACAAAAAGAAAGACTATTGCAATTAACGTTCCACTTGTGTGTGATGACCTTGGTCTTGCAGATATGTGCACACCACAACTGAGCACTACCAAACCTCTTAAAAACATCAAGAAGGAGAAAATAAATTGATATCTTATGCATATGATTTACTACTCTATGATATGAAGTTTGCATTTCTCAAATTTCGGTTGTAATGATGTTGTACGTTATAAACATTCTCTTCAACATTTTATCAATTTGAGTTTTATCATAACCCTGGCCATTGGATATAATTTTCTTGAAACCAATTTTCAAACGGACAACATGAATGCACAGTCGTTGAAATATGACCACTATTATAGAATATTATTTATTGCGTAATATATAAGGACCAGGCATACAATACTCTGAAATATGAGTCATTGGGAGAGGACAAAAAATAGAAATCACTCTTTCATTTGTTCGGCCACTTTTTACCTACCCAGCCACCTTCTTTCACTCTTTCTCTCATAATTATTTTATCCCTTATAATTACGTGTCATAAACTGGTTTTTTTTTTTAAAAAAAAGAAGATTTGTATATTACGTCAGAGAAGCAAAGTCATTATGTAGACAAAACTCATGAAATTTGATGAACTATTTTAAGTTTGAAATTTCATTTCCAATTAAGTTTTGGAGCGCATCACCAATAGCATTAATCACTCATTTTCATATACACTGATGTTGAATCTATTTATCATATATGATTCCTAAACAGTAATTGGCCAGAGTCATTTACAAACGTAAGTCAATACAGTTTTTTTTTTCATAAGAAGCCAACATTTTTCCTAAATAGTAAAATTTTTTTGAATTCAAATTATAAAATTTCCTCAATCCACGGTAATACTTGCTCATGACTCATCAATCTAAATTGATTTGATAGTGATGATATTGTCAATTTTACCTCAATCCACGGATTTAAATTTTTCTTTATAAAATCATTCCCTCCCTCCATTTTTTTGAGTTCAAATTATAAAATTTCCTTTATAAAATACATAATGGATTAGCTCAAGTCCTATTTATCATATATGATTCCTAAATAGTAATTGGCCAAAGGCATTTACAAACGTAAGTCAATACAGTTTTTTTTTTCCATAAGAAGCCAACATTTTTCCTAAACAGTAAAATTTTTTTGAATTCAAATTATAAAATTTCCGATATAAAATACCTAATAGACCAGCTCAAATCCTATTTATCATATATAATTCCTAAACAGTAATTGGCCAGGGTCATTTACAAACGTAAGTCAATACAGTTTTTTTTTCCATAAGAAGCCAATATTTTTCCTAAACAATAAATTTTTTTTGAATTCAAATTATAAAACTTCCTCAATCCATGGTAATACTCGTGAATCCATGTGAATCTAAACTTCTTTTCAAGATGACTAGAAGACAATTTCCAATCATCATTTCATTCGCCATGACAATTAATAAAAGTCAAGGACAATCAATGTCAAATGTAGGTCTTTACCTACCAAGACTAGTTTTCTCACATGGACAACTTTATGTTGCTTTATTTAGGGTAAAGAGTTCTAAGGGTCTACAAATATTGATTTTGGATGAGTTTAATAAGTGTATCGATAACACAATTAATGTGGTATATAGAGAGGTTTTCCAAAACATTTTACCACATTAATAGTTGTCAAGCGAAAATTTCTTCCAATTTGTTATGGTTGTGCTTTTAATGTAATGGTTATATGAATTCAGCTTTTTCGTACTTTCATTTGAGTTTATTGTTACGTCTACAATTAATCTATTTACTAATAAAACTACATTGTTATTACATTAATACTTTAGTTGTCCGATTTAAAAACCGAATAAAACAACACACTTCGTGCAACGCACGGGTCTAAGGTCTTGTTTTAATTGTATTATAAGCATCTTGATGGAGAATGTTCAAAGCATCCTGATTAGGCTAAGATCTCATACCTTAAATGGATGCATACCACGTGCGTGGGGGTTGTTGTTTTATCAAATTTTCCGTTGATGTAATTTTAAAGTTGATGTAATTTTAAATTTTAGGTGAGGTTTTTTTAGGAAAATTAATAAAATTAACTAATTTAACTTCTCTCCTTAATATCTCTAAATTCTGGTAATTATGTCTTATAATTAAGACTAGAGGGAGTAGTAAAAAACTTGATAAATTTATTAAAATGATAAAAGTAGCAACATGAGATTTAATATTATAAATCAAAATTTTAAAGGAGTTAAATTTAATTTTTAAATGTCAGGGGATTATTTGTAGTTAATTAAAGTTCAGAGGGAGTATTTGCAACTATTCAAAGCTTCAGGGTTTTTATGGAATTGGTAATTTACATATAATGGTACGTGTCATCTCATAATCTGATGTGACATTTTCCATTAAAAAGATAATATTTACTTAACGAGAAAGGCCGGTTAACCGTTTAAAAATAAAAATAAAATTTTAGGAGGTTAAATTTAAACTTTGAAATGTCTTGGGATTATTTGCAATTGATCTAAAGTTAGGGGGTTTTGTATAATTTAGCCTTCTTTTAAATTCTTTTTTATTTGTCTTGTACACGCTCATATATATTTGTCTTATAAATGCTTTTATGAAATAAAAATAAAGGGCATTAATGTACCCATATTTGTCTTGTACATGCTCTTGTAAAAAATAATTGTGTCAGGTACACATAGGGAAATAACTCATTGCTAAATTTGCATCTTAATCCTTCTAAAAAAAATTAAAATAATAGAGTGAGAAAATTGGTGAGACTCACGATACAAAAAGTAATAGAAGTTAACTCTGTTATAAGTGTTACTAAATAAATTGATTATGTTTGCTTTACAACCAAAAAATAATTAATTGTATTGGGTGCCCTTAGGATAATAGTTTATTACTAAATTTACAATTAACCCTTGAATTAATAATTACACAAATTATTCAGAATTCCTCTCAAATTGTGATTTCTTCTATTTGAATCAATTGACTGCACTTGATTTCCGTTTTGGCGGAGCTATTTGAAATCAATTAGTTTCATGCTCTTTCAACTACTTCTAACAGGTTCATCAACTTCTCTCTTCTTCTCTGCCGCGTCTTTTCGTAATCTTCTTTCCCTCACCGGTGGCTTGTGATGCAGGTCGCCGGCGAGCACCCTTCTCGTTCCTGGGACGAGCTTCTCCCTCTCTTTCTTCAGATCTGATCTGCCGAGGTGAGAGTTTTCTAGTTTTCTGTATTTTTGTTTCTTTTTTGTAGTATGGGGTTTTGTGGTAGTGTTCTTGTCTCTAGAAATAAACAGATCTGTCAGATCTGAGATCAAATCCTCTTGGTTGGATGGTTGTTTGGACGCTATGAGGTCCAACTACCTCTTGGTAGCCTGGATCTGCATTCTTGGGGGAAGATCTAAAGAGTTGTGGTCTGGTTTGTGGTCGATGTCACCGGATCTGTTTGGTCAAAGGAGCATAAGTGTTCTTCAGGACATCAAGAGTCTTCTTTCTTCCAAGATTGGGTTTTCTGGTTTCTTTACCTCAATATGAGGTACCCAGTTAGCTTATTTAATCGCAGCTATTGCTTTTAAGATTGTGTGCCCTTTAGGGTGGGTTTTTCAACCAACACTCTCTTATTCGTCACTTCTAATCTTGGGTTTCGAGGAGGCCGATGATGTTCATGATTCTACTTCTACTCTTATATTTTTAATGTACGGTGCTTGGCTAATATTGTATCCAATGTTTTTTTGTTGTTGTTGTTATGTTGGTTGTATTTGTTTTAGATCTGTTTGTGGTTACTGTTATGTATTGTATCGTTTTTTAGTATTAATATATAGATTCTTTGGGGGAAAAAAAACTCTTCTTTTTCATGAGGTTTTATCAACTCTTCTATTCTATTAGTTTTTTTTTTAAAAAAAATTAGTTATTTATAGAGTACAATGATATTATTCGTAGTTCACATTATTCAATGGGAATAAAACTTTTTTTTTTAAAAAAAATATTTTATATGAGGATTTGACCTCTGAATACTATGTAATATCCCATTACACTTATAACTAGGGGTGGGCATAGGTAGGGCGAGGCCCCTACCCAATGCCCAACCTGAAAAATGAATGGGTTGTATTTTGTAGCCCGATGTCTAACCCTGCCCAATGAAAGTGCTAACCATTTTCGGGTTGGGTAAGGGTGCATTGGGTAGGGCGGGCTTCGCTTGCCCAAGTATTGACGCTGTGCTCTACTCTTTGAATATTTTAGTTCACAGTTCACAGAATTTAAAAGTTTTAGAGATAGCTGAAGTATAATATAATATATTTATAATATATCTAGACATAATAATATGATATATTTAAATAAAATAATATATGTAGGAAAATATTTATTTATATTTAATTTTCTGGGCAGGGCCAAATGGACAGGGCAGGACCCCCTACCCAATGCCCAGTCCTACGGCCAGTTACTGGTCCAGCCCAAAACTGTCCAAATGTTTTTTGGGCCACTTTTTTAGGGCAGGGCTGGGCAATGTTTTACTGGGCTTGGGTAGACATACTGGGCATCATACTCACCCCTGCTTATAACACTTAGACTAGTTCCAATTTATAAAATCTTATTAATCTTGTGTAACAATGGCAAATTTTGTTAGTCTTTTTTACTTTCATCAAATAGATTTATCAAAAGTATAATTTACTCAAGATAGTTCATTTCTATTCATAAATTGAGACATCTTAGATTCAATGTGTGAAGTTTGAGACAAGCCATATTTAATGCATTTTTTAGATTCAGAACTTTGGAAATGGCAAGGTACTCAATAAGTTTGACTTAGCCTATGTTTGTTTGGATGGAAATATTTTCAAAGAATTTAGATTGAATTTTATATATTTGCATGAAATTGATTGAGTTACAGGATCCATGGTTTTTAACAATATAATTTCTTTTTCCTTAATTTAGATTAATGAAAATAGGATAATTGTAAAGAAATGAAATATTCCTAGAATATGGTCGATAGAAATGAAAAATTAAAAGGAATTTTTTGAATTAGTGGCAAAAAAAAAAAAAGCAAAGTTCTCAATGATATGAGTGAAAAAAATCTGAGTATTTTACCAAAATACACCATTTTCAGTTTGCCGTTTCCTACATTTGCAAAATACCATAAATCTCAAAGTTACTCAATTTTATAAACAAAAATTGATGGATGAAAATAACCTTAATCAGAAAATTAGCTCAGTTTAAATTTTAAATGATAGGTTGTAAATACTCAACAATTGAATTGTAAATCTCAATGATTTGAAAATAATGCCAAAACCCATTTTTTATGGACTAACAGGATGTAATGACAAAAAAAAGGGAAAAAGTAATCACCAAATAGCTAGCTTTGGAAAATTTATAATTTAATTTCACATCATATTTATAAGGAAGAGTTACTATGAGGAAACAAAAAAAGAAAAGAATATAATCATAAAAAGTATGGAAAATATTTTTAAAAGAGAGTCAAATTATATAAATTCTAAATTGAGTAATTAAATTTAGGATTAAGTAGTAAATTTTTCCCATAAGTTTTCGCTGAGAAATAATGTTACCTTGGAAATTTTTTTTTTTTTTTGTCTCAATTACCCTGGAAGTTTCAAAACATAGCAATGTTGCCCATTTTTATTAAAAAATTAACAATCAATGTTAAGTTTTTGACTGTCAACGTTTGTTTTTTTAACATAATTAGATAACTTTGCTACGTTTTAAAACTTCGGGTATAACATTAAGACAAAAAAAAAAAATTTCTAAAACAACATTGCTCCTAGGCTTATATTTTGTAAATAAAATTACTATTTAACCCTTAAATTTAACAAATCTGAAATTAGATCAAATGTCTTGTAATTGAATTTTTACCTCTCTACCCTCTTTTATCTCTCTCTCCAAATCACATCGCATCTCACCTGCTTCCTCGTACTTCTTGCACCTGACGTGCCACTCATCCCCCTCTCCTTCCACTATGCTGTTACGTTTGTTTGATGCATGTTTTCTTTGTCCCGTTGACATTTGCTGACGTCTTCGTTTGTTATTTTCCTGCGTTTTTGTTTTTCCTTTTTTTTTTATAAAAGAAATTTAGATGGGGGTGGACATCGATAACCTACTAGGGTCAGAGCACGCCTCTATACTAAAAAACGCTTACAAAAGGACTTACAAATTACTCACTAACTAAGCCCTCACATCGACTAATAGTTATTGAACCTTCTACATTTTAGGATAAAAACTGACACCTTAGTGAATTATGTCTTTCTTTGTTTTTCCTTTGTGCGCGTGGGAATGCTTTCCTTTCTTTTTACTTTGTATTGGGCTGGCCTGTTTCTTCATGGCTCATACCATATGTAAGTCAGCCCAAGTTCTCTTATAATAATTTTACTTTGTTTTTTTTTTTAATTACCATCAAAATTTTTATTAATCACATCCAAATCATATGTTTATACAATCACATAAACACTTACAATGAACTCATTACTAATATCAGACTATTTGCAATTAGCAAGCTAGACGTTGCAACAATTAAGTACTTGTTTGGATTAGCAATAAAAGTTTTTTTTCCAATATAATTTACAAAGTAAGTATGTGACATAAATTTCGTCTCAACCCGCGTGTACGTGTTTTTTGAATATCAACTCAAACAGGCCTTGAAGCTCATGTTAGAGAATTGACAAGGCAAAGCAGAAGGCAAATCCATTTTTTAGGTTTTTCACTTCATCTCTCTCCTCCAATTTCAGATCTCCTTTGCCTTCACACAGTATCCACAACTCCTGAGAAATTGTTGGATGATGTTTGATTTTTGGGAAAATTACAGCCAGGTCCCAAGGACCATAAAAAATAACAAAAAAGTCCCAATAAAATTCACATATCTTTTTGATATTATTTGTATGGAAAAAAAATCCAAGTTTTTAAATTTTGTTGTAAATATAACATTTTCTGTTGTAAATATGACTTTTTCTGTTGTAAATGGCCAGATTTTAAATTTTGTTGTAAACATAGCACTTCCTGTTGTAAATCTAGCATTTTTATGTTGTAAATGACCTTTATACGTTTTGAGACTTGAGTTTGAAACAAAATTTAGGTGTTTAAATGTTGTTGTAAATATGAAACTTTGTGTTTCAAATATGGTTTTTTTTGTTGTAAATGGTCAGGTTTCTAAATTTTGTTGTAAATATAACAATTTCTGTTGTAAATAGGGTATTTTCTGTTGTTAATACAAATAATATAAAAAAAGTCCCTAGGGAATTCTGTATAATTTGATGATTTTAAGGGATCTTATTGTATTTATTTCCGGTGCTTGGCACCTACACGTAATTTTCCCTTGATTTTTTTGTTCTTGATTTTTTGTTAAAATTAATCAAATCTTGCTATATGTATGATTCTACATGTAATACCCCAAATTAATAATTATGATAAATTTAATATTTTGTTTGATGGCACCTATTTAAAATAGGTGAATATGTGGTCTCAAATTTTGAGATATATTTATTTTATCTATTAGGTTATTTTCCCTTAAACTTTAAGGTAGCTCATATTTTATTTTTCTAAATTTTGATTGGGATCATAAAATATCATAAAAATGCAAACAACTCCCAAGTGAAATTAGGGATTTTATAGGACCAAAAGAAAGCAAGGAAAAATTAGGAAAACACATCAAATAAATAGGGGAGCATAATAAGAAATTAGGAGACACATAGATTTGTATTAATTAAACAAAATGATTATGTAAATTTTTATAATTAATCAAGGGATTAAATAAAGAAGACATAAATCTCAAAATTCATAATTAATTAAGAGATTAAACTTTCTAAAACCCTAGAATTAGTACCTAGCACATACCAAGTAATAAAATGCCATAATAAATTACCAAAACACTTGAACAATTAAGAGAATAAGTACCCACATTTAATGGATGATTAATTAACACTAATGGAAGGTTTTGCTAATTATTTACAATTAGCACCAATAATCACAACTAGAGGTGAGTTAAGCTAAGTAAAACCCAAAGACCAATAAAGGCTTAGGATTAGCACTAAATAAATTATGAACAAACACAAATTAAGGCATGAACCAATCATATAACAAGCAAGAGATAATTAAGCCTACGATTAAGATGTTAATCAAATGCTAAGCAAGAGTTGAAAAGTCAACAATTGCAACTATGGTCTAAAGGCTAAAAATTAATCTTATAAAGCTTATCCAAAGGCCCTAATTAATCCTAATAAAGCATAATCCATGAGATAGGGAAACATCCTATGATAAGCTTCCACATGAACTTTATAAGAGCAACAAAACATAAAAAAAATAATAATAAGGGAGGGGGTGCGGTTTTAGAAAAGAAAAAGGGAAGAAGAGGTGTTGTTCCATGAATCAACACACACATACAAGATGAATTACCACCCTAAAAGATGAGTCATGAACCTAGTATGAATGAATCACTAACCTAAGCACACTACTAGAAAAAGCGAAATCTGCGACGGATTTTGCTACGGAATTTTTTCCGTAGCAAAATCCTTAAAATTTGCGACGGAATGAAAATTTCGTCGCAAAAATGGGAATTTGCGACGGAACTAAAATTCCGTCGCAAATAAAATTCCTCTAGGATTTTTGTTTTTTTTTGTTGCAATGGAATTGATTTTCCGTCGCAAATTTGCCACGGAAAATCAATTCCGTCGCAAAAAGGCGGCATCCGTCGCAAAAGGGAAATAGCTTTTTGCAACGGATTGTAAATCCGTTGCAAATTTGCGACGGATTTAGTTTCCGTCGCAAAAATCTATTAAAACCTCAGCTCATCTCACACTCGTATCGCTGCCACCCTCAGTTCACACCCATCTGAACCCTCAGCTCCGCCCTCAGCTCGGTGAACCCTTGCCGCCGCCCTCAGCTCCGTCCGCCGTGCCGCCTCCCCCTACTCGTTTCCCCCCTCAGCTTCCCACCCGCAGCTCCGTCCTCCCCACACCGGCAGCTCGACCTCGCCACCTCCCCACACCCCCAGCTCCGTCCGCCCTCAACCCACAGCTCCCCCGGCCCACCCACGCCGTCAGCCCCCAGCTCCCCCTAGCCCCGGCATCTCGGCGCCCTCAGCTCAGAAGAAACAGCTCCGGTAAGCTTGTTTTTTTAAAAAAAAAATTTTTTCCACATTATTTCAGCTCGGTGAACCTTTGTATTATTACTTTTCTCACCCTTGTATTATTATCTTTTTTCCACATTATGGCTGCTATTAATCTTATTGGCATGGATTACATAAGAAGAACCACACTGATGCTATTAATTTGAGTTTTTGTTGGGCATAATTATGGGTAATTCAGTCAAAATCAAACTACTACCTTTGATTATTCACTCAGTATTCCAAACATCAGTGTTACCGTGTCACTTCTTTAATATGTGTTCAGGATAGTAATTTAGTCAAGTAGCTAGAACCCTAACTACAAGGATGATGAGTCACAATCTTTTTCTAGTGTGATAAATTAATTGATGGACCTCGAAGCAGTTGTTCCTTTTGATTCATATTTTTTATTTAAAAATAAAACGTCACATAAAAATTAAATCATAAGAAAAGATGGTTATGCGCCAACAAACAAGTGAGGGATAGATAGATTATCCAATTAACATTGCACTATACTTTAGTATCAATATATAAAAATATATTTGTATGCATTCTATTATATATATAATTTTATCCATTAATTATATTAAATTAAAGACTTTATTGCTTTTAAATGATTCAGATTCTGCAAAAAGCTGTTGTAATTTCGACATTAAATCCTATTGATGATGACGGACAAATCTCACATTTTTTATTTAATTTCTATGTTACCATCGGTCCATTAATTTCTATGCTTGTTTCTGGGAATTATCTCTCAATTGAAAGGAAAGGAATCTGAATATACCCTTTTCCCGATGAGTTGAATCATAAATCAAGATTTTCTATAATTGATACATTGACTACTTTTGAGATAAAAAACTTGGGGTATGAAAATTGCGGTGCGATTCGTCTTACCCTAAGTGGCAGTAACAACTTCCCATTCTTGTAAGGAGATTCATAAATTGTTTACTCTATCTTAGGGATTTCAATTAGGTGATTGATGTTTTTTTATTGGAAGATTATCCCAAAAATCAGCCTTTTATAGAGTAATCCAGTGGGTGGCCTTCTCCCTCAACAAAAAAATCACATTTATTCTTTAGGTTGGTGGCCTTCGATCCGTTTGGTTTTTTTCACCTGCCGAAACACTGTTTGGTGGGTTTTTGGGTCTAACCAATTCAACAGTTGAGTGAGTCATAAAAAAACATTACATGTGTGTTTGTTAGGTATAGGGTCCTACAGTAGGAGGAGTTTGTCATATTTAACTCCAAAAGTAATTACTTGAGAAATTGTTAACCTGACAATTATAAGAAATTAGTATAAGTAAAAGGTGAAAAAATTAATCATATTTATTAAGCTCGAAGAAATAGTTTATAATTTTGCTGTTTTTTTCCTCTCCACAGTCGCTGTTGTCCATTTATCGGTGCTCTTCTCCGTCATCCGGCTACTCTGCCCTTCCGGTAAGCTCCCTTTCGTTTCCTTTTTTACCACATTATTTATTATGGTAAATTAGTATAGATAAAAATTGAAAAAATTAGTCATCCTTATTACTCATGAATAATTAGGGTAATTTTGGTTACAATTTAACATTATTGTTTATTTAGGTTAAAATTTGGTTAATAAGTAATGTCTATTAAGTATTTAGAGGAGGAGTATAAATATGATTAATTTTGATTTTTCAAATCAATTTTGGGTACTAATGCATTCGGTGAAGGCCACAGGGGAAATTGTTGTGGAAAATCCTGTATATGTTTGGTGATTGTAAATTTTGTGTAGTTTTGTTCAGGAACATAACTGTTATTGTGGGCTTTAATTTACAATACTGAGTTCTTACGATATTTAATTTTGTGAAAAATCCTGTATATGTTTGGTGATTGTAAAATCCTGTATATGTTTGGTGATTGTAAATTATTAGTATTGTTCAATTGATTGTATGATATGTGTTTTACGGTTGTAATTAACACCAAATTAAGAATGTTTTCTTCAATACTTGTATCATTTTTGTCTCTCTGTGTGTGTGCTCTTAGTATAGATTTAAATACTTTAATTAGCACAACCCCTTGCGTAAAAAATAAGTGGAATATAATGAGGTAAAAATTGAAAGACCAATTTAAAGTATACTTAGAAGATAAATTGATAAATTATTAAAGATTTTGAATTGATAAATTTTATACTAAATACTTATTCTGTTGTAGGTCACAAAAATTATTAAAGATTTTGAAGTTTACATGATATTTTATTTCTTTTTTAATAAAAAATGTACATGAATAACATTAGTGGCATGAATTTGTCTGGAATTTTGAAATCACAATTCTGATTTTGGTGTGATAAAATTATTTGTGGCATGTGTTTGTTTTTTTCATTTCATTGATTAATTGGCAATTTGTTTACAAAAGTGGCTAGTTGAATTGACCACTTTTATAAATTTGTGGCATGTTGAGATGTTAGTTATGTTAGTAACTGAACTCGCTAGGAAGTATGGAAGACAACCATGATAGAAGTTGGATGTACAATCGTCTAACTGAGAGAAGAGAACTAACTCAAGCATTCTTGGCGGGTTTGCAAGAGTTCATCAATTTTGCGACGGCACATTCAACTAATTCAAGAAGGGAGATTAGGTGTCCGTGTGTCAAATGTAGGTGTATAAGATTTGAAGATTTTGAGGAGGTCAAAATCCATTTGTGTAGAAGGGGATTCATGAAGGATTATGAGTGTTGGGAATATCATGGCGAAGTCCGACAGACACCGACACCTAGTGGTTATTACGGGGACAGTAGTCATCGAGACAACCTTAATCTTTATGAGCAATTGGTTATGGACGCTGCGGGACTGTCAATCAGCCGATATTTCGATCCTGTTACTCATGCTGAATCATCATACATGGGAGAGGAGACCGATACACATGCTCAACCATCATACATGGGAGAGGATCCTCATCCGGAAGCCGATAGGTTCTATAAAATGCTTCAAGAAGCGCAACGTCCGTTATGGGAAGGTTGTGAACACTTTGAAAATAGTGAATATTCATCGCTATCGGCTACCCTAGCAACACTAAGCTTGAAGACTGATCACCATATGAGTGAGAGGAATTACAACAAAATGATGCAAATCATAAGCAAGGTTGTTCCCAACGACAATAATTTGCTGAAGGATTTTTACCAAGCAAAAAAAAAAGGTGAAAGAGCTTGGGCTTGGATGTGAAAAAATTCATTGCTACCCTAGGGGATGTATGTTGTATTACAAGGATGATGCTGAGCTGACCAATTGTAGATTCTGTGGACATGACAGATATAAAGTTGTGAGGAAAGGAAGGAAAATGACTCGTCAAGTGTTAAGCAAGATGCACTACTTTCCTCTAGTGCCCAGACTTCAGAGATTGTATGCATCAGAACAAACAGCTGCTCACATGAGATGGCATCGGGAGCATCACAGGGATGAAAACTTTGTGACGCATCCTTCGGATGCTGAAGCTTGGCGTAAATTTGACGAGGCGAATGCTTTCTTTGCTATGGATCCCTGTAATGTCCGTCTTGGTCTATGTTCGGATGGGTTCGCTCCTTTTGATAAAACGGGCAGGAATTATTCCTGTTGGCCTGTCATTGTGACACTGTACAACCTCCCACCTTCTATGTGCATGAGAAGAGAGTTTTTGTTCCTGAACGCGTTAATCCCTGGGCCATCCAACCCAAAAAAGAAGATAGATGTGTACCTCAGGCCTTTGATAGACGAGTTGAAGATGTTGTGGAGTGAAGGGGTTCTTACATATGATATATCATTGAGTCAGAATTTCACAATGCGTGCTGCCTTAATGTGGACGATAAATGATTTCCCTGCATATGGGATGTTGAGTGGCTGGCAAACGTCGGGAAAGCTTGCATTCCCGGTATGTCTTGAACAGAATACGGGTTATAGCTTGCAACACAGTCACAAGGTTTGTTGGTTTGACAGGCACCGGCGATTCCTACCCCCCGATCATCCGTACAGGACAAATAGAAAAGACTTCACGCGGAATGTTGCCGAACGAGCAGATCAACCTCTTTGTTTAAGTGGCCAAGCAATATGGGATAGGGTCAAGTACATTCCAAGTGTCAAAGAGGGGGCTGCTTCCAGCGAACCTGAGGGATATGGTGTTGATCATGATAGTCTGTTCTTTGAGGCTGCAGGTGGATTTGACAAGAAAGGGAGAGTCTTTGGATATGGTGCCGCTGCTAGCCGACTGAAGCCAACAAAGCGCTCCTCATCCGGCATTGAAGATGTTTCTGCAGGTAAACGTATTTGATATTGATAATTTCCATTTTCTTGTCCATTCAAATGAAGTCCAAATAATAAATGTACTTGATATTGTTTTTGCAGATGAGATGAAAAAGATGAAGGCTTTGACAGCACAGATGACTCAGGAACAGGAGCGGATGCTTGAAGAGCAAGAGAAGATGAGGAAGATGATGATTCAGGAACGAGAGATGATGGAGGAGCGGATGGCTAAGGAACGAGAGATGATGCAGGAGCAGATGAGGCGGATGCAAGAGGAGATGATGAGGCAGATGCAGCTTCAACTCAAGTCCCTAATGAACAAGGGTTCGGGGTCGGCTCCTGGTGATGATGACCATGCTGGTAATGATGATGATGATCACAATGCTGCTGTTTAGACTACTGTTTAGAATTTGCCCTTTGTAACATTGTTAGACTACTTTTTAGTATTTGGTATTTGTTAGATTACTCTTAATGTGCGCTCCTTATAATTATTATTATATCCATGAATCACTATTTTTTGTACTCAATTTTTTAAAATTAAGAAACAAAAATTTAAAAATAATTATTAGTTTTGCTAAGAAATTGTTTCTGTAGCAAACGATCAAATATGGGGAAATTTGCAAAATTTCAAGTTTTCTACGAAAAAATAAAAAAAGTAAATAAAAAAGGAAATAAATAAATAAATAAAAAAAGAAAAAAAGAAAAAAAAGAATTTGCTATGGAAAATATTCCGTAGCAAATTTGAATTTTGCTACAGAATAAATTCCGTAGCAATTTGCTACGGAATATTTTCCGTAGCAAATTTGCTACGGATATTCCGTAGCAAATTTGCTACGGAATTTATTTCCGTAGCAATTTTGCGACGGAAGGGAAATTCCGTCGCAAATTGCGACGGATTTTCCTTATCCGTCGCAAATTGCTACGAAGGATTTTGCTACGGAAAAATTCCGTAGCAAAATCCGTAGCAAAATAATTTTGCTACGGAAAATCCATATTTTTCCGTAGCAAAATCGTTTTGCTATGGATTTTGCTACGGAATTTTTCCGTAGCAAAATCCAAAATTTTTTGCAGTGGCAAGAAATGAGTCACCAACCTACATGATGAATCACAACCCTAGCAAAGACTTTCAAGGCTTTAGGAGATAAGGTGATGTAAGGAATGATGTGGGGAGGATGATGAGTAAACAATAGGTGGACCAATGAGGAGGAGGATAATTAAAATAACTAAATTGGTTTATAAAAATAATTCTAGATAAAAACTAATTAAACCTATACAAATTAAATCATATCTTGAAATCCATGAACTAAGTATGAAAACTAAGTTGAGATTCATAACAAGCATAAATCAAGCATGAAAACAAGTATAACCAAAGTCATGTTCATAATTGTTTAGGAAATGAAATCAATATGAAAGATAGACAAAATTGGTCTCAAAATGAAGCTAAAAATCTCTAGAACTCAAATCCAATGGGCAATTGAACATACAACTTCATTAGATTACCTAAACACATTCTTTCAATGGATTCTATTTAGTATAAGGAAAGCCAAACACTTTGGATAATAGACATAAATGGTGGAAGAGGATAATGTACTAGGGTAATGACTCATGTAGGTGACTCAAAAGCAATTGGAAGGGCTAGGATTTGTGCTCCAAAATCTCCTAAATCCAAGGGTTGAGGATGAATCAAAAGTGTTAGAAAGTTAACCCCAAAATCCACTATAAATAGGGGCCTTTGCTCTCCACAATCCTCACCAATTCACAAAGCAACAACATCTGAAATCTAGAGAGAAAGTGAGTGTGAGACTCTTGAAGAAGGGAGGAGCAAAGTTCTAGGTAAGTTTTTGAGCTCTAGCTTTTAAGTTTTTAATTATTTTGCAGTTTAATTTTTAAATTCTTTAGATATAGTTGTTTTTATGTTTTTCTGGGTTTAAAATTATTTTTATTTCGAAAAAATGATCAAGAAATAGTTTTAGCAAAATTTCTAGAAGAGAAACACCGAAGTAACGAAGTTCTGGCAAAATTTCATCGGTTCTGGAATTTCTGAACCAGTCATGAAAATACTTATATTTTATGTTGAAACCATGGCTGAAAAATTCTGGAAAAATTCATGGTTAAAGTAGACATATAGGGATTTTTAAATATGTAAATAAAATGTCCAAATGATTTCTGTACAGGGAGATAAAAATTCCCAAAGTTAGGGCTACGAATTTCTGGAAAATTCTGGACAGATGTTCAAAAATTAAAAACTGGGAATGAACCGTGGAATCTGAGCAAAGGCTATTATTTTTTCTTGAAACTAGACATCCTAAGGATTCTGAGGAATTTTACGGATCCTCATTTCAATTTTTCTAGAATTAGTTATGATTTTTCAAAGTCAGGTGAAGTGCTGCCCAGATTTGCACCAACGTTTTTTGAAAATAATAAAGGGGAAATAATTAACTAATAAACCCACCAGGGGTAAAATAGTCATTTATGGCTAGGATATCTATTGGGAGATTGGTTGTGAATTAATAAATGCAATACTATCCTCATAGGAAATCTGTGACCGCTTCGCAACCGACAACGTACCGTGACCACCGACAGAGGTACGGACGCGTACTGTAACACTAACTCTGATGCTTATTGTACACTTGTATGTGGTAGATCTGCTCATAGACTGTGACTCTGCTTGAGAATTATTTGTATATATACGGGTTACAGTCTTGATAATGCCGTTTGAGTTTTCCTAGCGCGCTGAGGACAAGATAGGCCATCGTGGCACTGGTGAAGAGTGCAGACTGGGTTGATGTGAATATGTGATGATTGATTTGATATGTGGTTACGCTATACTGTCATGAAATACCTGTCATATATAACTGTTCATAAGCATGAGGTTAACCGTTACCTGAGGTTTAATGGGAATTGAACCTCAGCTCTTACCATAGCCTCAGGTTCTGGCGGAGGCGGAGTTGCCGACAAGGGTAAGCAGGCCGCGTGATGACCCGGATGGGAGATTGTACTTATGATGTTGTTTTTGTCTTTTCGTTTTAATTTGAACACTGGAATATTTGGATGACTGTACTAGTATCAAACACACTGACACGGATGACTATCAGTTACTCATTTTGTTTTAAAGGGAAAACTTTTTCCGATGCCACTCTAATTATTTTCTCAACGCTCTGATAATCCCTTTTGAAAACCACATTTAAAAAGATGGGATGTTACACTACATTTAAAATTGTGTTTTTTGTTTTTATTAAAGAAATAGGAGAGAGGTTAGACTCACCAATAGTTTAAGAGTAGGGAAAATTCCAAATAAATACCGTTTCAATTTGCAAAACCCCCAGAAGTCCGTTGAATTTGTAAAAAGACTTAGAGGTGACACGGACTTCTAAGGGATATGCAAATTCATGGCAAATTACTACAATGCCCTCCTATCTTCTCTCTTTCCTCTCTCCTCCTGTTGAACGAACCAAGCCTTCAGATTCGCCGTGAATCTGCGCCGCCGCCGTCTACCTCCACCATCGACGCCGACGCCGCACCCACCGCCACCTACCGCCACCTACGCTACACCCATCGACGGCATCATGAAAAAGAAAAAAAAACTGAGGTGGTTCGCGTTCGGGAGAGATCGAGAGAGAGAGATTGGAAGAAATTGGAAGAAGAAGTTGGAAGGGAAGGAGGGAAGGAAGGAAGGAAGAGGAAGAAGAAGAAGAAGGAAGAAGAAGAGAAGGAGGGGGGGGGAAAAGAGTTCACTGTTCGAGTGAACAGTGAACTCTTTTTTTTTTTCCTTTCCCTCCTTCTCTTCTTCTTCCTTTCTTCCTCTTCCTTCCTTCCTTCCCTTCTGACTTCTTCTTCCAATTTCTTCCATTCTCTCTATCTATCTCTCCCGAACGCGAACCCCTCAATTTTTTTTTCTTTTTCACAATGTTGCCGATGGGTGCAGTGTAGGTGGCGGTAGGTCGCGGTGGGTGCGTCGTTGGCGTCGACGTCGATGGTAGAGGTAGACGGCGGCGCAGAGTCACAGCGGATCTAGTGGATCTGAAGGCTTGGTTCGTTCAACAGGAGGAGAGAAGAAAGATAGAAGATAGGAGGGCATTGTAGTAATTTGCCATGAATTTGCATATCCCTTATAAGTCCGTGTCACCTCTGAGTCCTTTTACAAATTCAACGGACTTCTGGGAGTTTTGTAAATTGAAACGGTATTTATTTGGAATTTTCCCTTAAGAGTATGCCTTTACCTTAGCCTGAGTTATCCTTGTATCTCAAGTTCTAGAATGCCTCCCCCAGTACTATGACAACGGAATGAATCAAACTCTCTCCATTTATAAGAGTATCCGAGACTTTTTGATCATTTAATCCACGGACGAGGGGTTACATTTTAAAGTTGATTTTGCATCTTCAGTTATCTTGAAATGGGCCGCGTTGTGAGAGCTGTTGACGAATCGATTGAATTGAAATGGGAATAAAATGAGTCGCACAATTTCTTATAGGAAAACTTACAACAGTGACACAAAGAATTGAAACATGAGGGGCAAAATGATTTTTTGTCGTCAATGTTGACGTTGTTGTGATTTTAAGCAGAGAGGGATGATATAAAGGTAAAATTATCTAATTCAAAGATCTTATGTTATGATATTTGACCTGATTTAGGATTTTTTAAAAAATAAATATAATGGCTCAATTTAGAATTTAAATAATTTAAATGCTTTTTCGAGGGATTTTTCTTATAATGTATCACAAAATTGAGTAGCATACAATGACAAATTTTCATGCAAAAATTGACAATACGTCCATGCAGCTAACTTGTTATTAAGACTTACTTTCATTCCTTGAGATCTTTGATGAATCCCTATTTTATTATATATCACCTCTGATCCTAAATATAAGACTCAATTTAATTTTTTTTTTTGGAGATTAAAAAAGCGAATTAAATTATTTTAAAGTATTTATATTTATCATTTTTTTCAAACTAATTTGTTTAACTTATAAACTGATATATAATTTAATCACACACAACATATGATATAATTAAGTAATTTATTTACTTTCCTTAGTCTCTGCAGGGGAAAAAAAATTAATCAGGTCTTATATTTAGGACCAAATGTAGTATTTTGTGCTTTATTAAGGGATATTAGTATAATAATAGGGTTTAATTGCAATAATCATTAATACATCGAATAAAAAGGAATTATATCGAATAAATTATGGATGAAAATTGGCTAGGTAAAGCTAGACTTTAGTTAAATAAAACCGAGCCTGCAATAGAGATTAAGAGCTTGAGTTTGTATATATATAGTTTTTTTTTAGGCTTGGGATTGAGCTTTCAAAAGACTTGAAGCATGTTTAAAGGCTTACTTCAATTGTAAGCATTTGAATAGTAATAAAGCCTATGCCTCCTCGTTCATTTACAATCTCCTGAACTTATTTAAAAACCTAAATTATGTTTTAAACATTTAGGATTTATTATCACCCACAATATAATAGTTAAGAAAGATAACACCTAGTAAGACACCAATTATCCATGCAAGCCAATATAAGAATATACTTGTTTAAATCAACCAAGTACAATAACAATGGCATATGAAACTTGATTTTACCTTTTTTATTTTTCTACAGAGGCCAAGTCAAACTCCTCTCAGTAACAGCATGTTTGGTTTGAGGAGAGGGTATGGGAGTAGGCATGGAAATAAGTTTTTGAATAAACAGGCCTGGGCCTGTAATGGAGACAAAAGGCCAAGCTTGAATTCATGCTATTTTTTGGGCATAGATCTGAGCCTTCATAAAGCTTGGTTAAGGTTGAAGCCTTTTTAAAGGCCTATTTATAATTAGGCCTTTAAAAAGATCTCATATTGCAAGCTTTAGAGGCCATAAATAAGCTTTATACACTTTGAGCACATCAAAACCTATATAAATATAACTTTAAATTATAATATAAAAATTAAAAACAATAAGTATTATGTTATTTATATTATATAAATATAATTATATTTATTTCATATATAAATAGGTCAGGCTTAAAGGCCATGCTTTAACAAACTAAACCTGACCTATTTATGCATTTAGGCCTTTAAAAAGGCATTGGCCCGCCCTATTTAAAAAACAAGCCGGGTCAACCAAGCCCTAAATAGGCCAGGTTGTAGGCCGCTTGAGGGGAAGAAAGGAAAGATATTGACTAAATTACCATTAATGAGAAGAATATTCCTTTTTGTTGAAAGTGTATTTTTAAAATATTGACAATGTGTTGAGAGTATATTTTTGGAATATTGAAAATTTTTCATACGCAATTTGGTCAATATGAGGTAAAAATTTCTCTCCCACCCTCTCCTCAAACCAAACACACCATGAGATTATAATATTTCATCAGGGCATCACTAGAATAAACTTATAATAATGATTATGTTTCAACAAAATGACGCAAATCAAGGAAAATGGAGTGAGCTAATATTGAAATCTTGAGCTATTGAAGAGAAGAGAGGTAAATATGTTCAAATAATGAATAAAAAGGTTGAGTTTGTGAGTGAATGATGAGACTGGTTTAGATTATATTATATGTAATCATATATAATAGCATAAATAAATAAAAAAGCTAAATGGGTTTGGCTGGTAGGTTTGTAGGGTAGGCTCCAAGAAAATAGGATCGGCTTATTTATCTAAATAAGCCTGACAATAAACCTAAGCATTAATTTTTCCTATTCATTAAATTAGCTAGGCTAAACTTAATGTTGATTTGATTGTAGGTCCTGTTTAGGACCTAGCCTGTTAATAAATGTTAATAGGGCACAATTGTCATGTTCTTATGATTTCCCTTTATTAAAGGGATATGCATGGATGTATCTGTCGATTTCCGTCCATTATATTTCAGGAAATGGAGAATTAAACAAGGGCAAACGGCAAATGAAGGCTTGAGACCATTCTGCAACGATATGACGTGGCACAACAAACATTTAATCTAGGAAATCCGTTGCAAACTGTCGGTGCAGTTTGCGACAGACCCCTATATCCATCTCAAACTGGCAGACAAACCCATCGGTTTGTGATGGATCCCAGGGCCCATCACAAACCGGAGGGCTGGTGTTCATCGGTTTGCAACCGACTGGGATCTCCGTCGTACAAACGTATATATCCATCGCAAACAGCTCTAATTTGCAACGGAATTTATTCCATCGCAACTATCCCAAAATTTGCGACAGAAAAATTTCCGTCTCAAATTCTGTCACTATTTTACTATTTTCTAGTAGTGAATTGAAATTCTTAAGGAAATAAGTAATAAACATTTTTAAAATATTAATATAACTATAGCACGCAGCTCAATATCCAGCAAATTCTATCTCTATTCAATGGCTTCCTACAAAATTTATATAATGATTGATGATTTAACACTTATAAAAAATGTGTAGCATGTAGACAAATTCTTTTAATCCTTTTGGTAGTCATTGGAGTATTAAGGAATAGACGTATTACATATTACACAGACAGATGTACTGCTATGTATGGAGTTCATTTTCTGTATTTTTGGGTGGTGGATGGGTGGTAGAGTGATTCCCTATGGATTTTAACCATCTGGTTCTTGCAACATTCAGATTAATTCTTGAGAGCTAAATCTTGCGTGGCTGATTTATGTAATAGAATTGATTTTGCCTAAACTAGAGGGCCGAATTCTAAACAACCAAAGGAGTATAGTGATGCCATTTCCAGTAGTTACCACTTACCAGTGAATTTGTTTGTTAGGAAAAGAAATTCTTAACGTTTGTCAAATTACTAGGTTTTTGTTCCCCTTTGTTCTGATGGTTTTAATCTTTACAAGACTCTGGATGGACTAATGCTCATATTCCATCAATCTCTGTCTTCCAACAAAATGAAGGGCTCATGGATTGTGCGACAAAATGTTGTGAGGAGTGAGGACACACCTTGTTTACTTGGAAAGGCAGTTGATGTCAATTATGTTCGTGGTCCCAAGTATTTAGAAGTAAAATATCTTTCAAATCTCTCTCTCTCTCGTACACACGCACACACATTTTTTCACGTTGTAGGAAGTTAATTACCTTATAAATGAACAGTTTTTCTTGTTTAATTATTGGTTAATCAATGGCTTTTATTTGTAGATTGATGTTGATATTGGATCATCTACTGTTGCTAATGGAGTTTTGGGGTTTGTATTTGGTGTAATTACAACATTGATGGTCGATATGGCGTTTCTTGTATAGGTTATACACTCTTTTGCGATGGTGATCAATTTATATACTAGCATTGTTGTAAAAAATTACTGTAAAAATGTAAAAACTTTAAATAAAAACTTACGTTTTTACTTTTTACTAGGGTCATACGTGTTAAAACGTAAATAAAAACTGTCATGAGTAAAAACTCGTAGAAACACCGTTCAAACACATAAAAACTTACGTTTTTACTTTAACAAAAGAAAAAAAGATGATTTTTTTTTTTTTGCCCGAAAAAAGGATGAAAAGTTGAAAACTCTATTTCCATCGTGCATCTTGGACTCGAGATTACTTTAGAATGGAGACTGGATAGTTATAAATAGTTTTTAATATATTTCCATAGTTATAAACGTAATTTTTTTTAAATGATTTATATAGTTATATGACTTATATTTTTTAAATATAAAGTTGTTTATTGAATTTTGAATAGTGATTTATGAATTTTTTCCATGTATATATATATATATATATATATAATTTTAGGCTTTGACCTTAAGTAGTAGAAAATAAAAACTTTACATTTCGTATCGTTTCTACGATTTACGTTTCTACTCCCTCTTCCGTATTTACATAGAAATTTGATTTTGACAACATTTTATACTAGTAATGCATATCTAAACAAGTAATGGTGGCCACAATCCCGACTCTAGTTGAATAGGCTTGTGTGGATCTCACGTACGATTTGCCCTATTTCGTATGACTTCTAAATTCTAATCCATGATAATTATATAATCTGTTAAAAGAAAGGGGCAATCGGGGAAAATGTTGGGTCTGATTGAAGCTGCGGCTTTGGGTCTTAGAACCGACTTGTTGGGTTTCACCAGAAACGGTGACATATTTGTTCCTATTGGCAGGCAAACACTACAGATGAATTGCCAGTGCGGCTTATCGGTGCTATTCGTATTTCACATTTGCTGCTTTCATTCATCTGCCATTGTTCCCAAACTGGATTCTGATAATAATGAATCACCACAATTTCATTATTCTCTTTATAGGAAATAGTTTGTTTTTACTTTGTAAGGTGCATGTATACCGTTTTAATTCTTTTTGTTTTTAACTGGGGTATAGGCCCAGCGTTCTCTAATTGGGATTTCACATGTAATAGATAGAGGAATTTTCCCCCATTTTGTAGTTCATCATGATGTTGGTAAGGTTGTTGAATTCACGACAAAGTATAAAGACGTTGTTTGATACATGTAGTCGATTTCAAATAATGGGATAATGTTTTATTATTGTTCATATAAATTTGTAAGCTATTTGAATCTCAAATCTCTATATTATACTCTCGTTATTTAGTGAACTTGTCTCTTCGACCATAGTTTGTTTAAAAACTTATTCAAACAATCAATGAAAGGAATCTAGTTTAACAACTAGCTTAAAAAAAATGTATGGATGCCTGAAAGACCAAAAAGAAGTCTTGTTAGGTGACCCTAATCAATCAATGAAAGGAATTGCACTAAAAGGCCCTGTTTAATAATTATGTTAATTTTTTTTTTCGTGAATTATGTATTAATCAAGGGCTTGTGTATTAGTGTTCAAAAAAAAAAAAAAGGGCTTGTGTATTGAAAGAATGAGTTAATTCTCACATCACAGGATGAGAGTAAAGTGCAAGGGAATTTATTCCTGCAACATAGTATAAATTTCCTATATTGTTTTGGAAGGTTTCACCGATAGCAATTTTTTCTCGAAAGTGTCAAAAAAGGAAGTAATATTGTTTTAACTCTTAACCAATTAATTCTGACTATTAATTAATCAAATATGCTGAGCTGATAGTCCATATGTCATCTAAGTTATTTTTATTAAGGTGCAAATTTGCGAAGTAAATCCATTTGTAATTTACTTCATTTTTTTCCCCCAAAGTTAGATTTAAAACTTCCAGAATAAATTTATACTATAACAAAAATAACATGTACAATGCCAGTTTAACACATTTGGTCACCTAATGGCCAAAATTGACCAAGACAACAGTCATGACAAAATTATTCCATTTTTAACATTTTCAAGAAAAAATTACCTTAAAAAAACTTCTGAAGAAATAAAAGCCCTACACCCTAATATATTAACTGAGGGGCAAAGACAATAACTCAGCTATCAATATCAATATATATATAAAATCTCATCTCTCAAGCTGCCTCAAAAAATGACTTAGCACCTCACATTTCACTTATCCTAAGCGGGTTTCGTTTTTTCCCAATATAAGAATCAGATATCAGCTTTATGGGACAGTCTTTCTAGCTTCTTTTTCTTTTCTACTCAATATAATATTTTAGTTTGCCGTGCTTGACATGTTTTAAAGCTAGAAAACCTGCTGTCCAGAACAGGCGTGCTCTTTCAAAAAAATTACACTGAGTTGGGAAGCGTGAAGGACTTAAAGTCAAATGATATCTCCGACATTTGGCCAAAAATATAATCAAATGAAGATTATGATTTTTGTTAACAAATTAGATAGAATGAATGTTTGAATTGGTGTAAAAGTATCCTTAATCAATGTGATCCACATTTCTAACATGTGGTCATTCGTTAGTAGTAATGTTTTAATATTCTTTAAAGACAAGAAAATTAAATCATTTAAGAAGTAAAATTTGTTTGAATAACACATGAAATATTATCACCGATCTTGTGCATCGTATAGGGGAGTACAGGCTCGTTGGTTGATATAATGAATGAAAGCATCTAAAGCAGCCTCTGAACTCCTTGGAAACCCATTCTGAAACATAGCGCTGAGACTGTCTGCCCTACTCTTCATATCTTTATCATTCTTCAACGTCTCTATTCCCTTCACTATAGTATCCTTTTTCACCATCTGTGAAAGATCATCAGAAATCATATACCCAACCTTGAAATGGTTCACCACCAACTTGGCATCATAGTATTGGTCACCCCTTATGGGCCACACCAAAAATGGGACCCCACGTCCAATAGCCTCCACCGTAGAATTCCAACCACAATGTGATAAAAATCCACCCGTTGATGGATGACTCAGGATCAACAACTGTGGTGCCCATCCACATATTATCAAACAACTTTTTCCCACTCTGCCATCAAACCCATGAGGAAAATAACCTCCTTCTCCTTCTTCTTCCGCATGTGAACCGGGTTGTTTACTTAACAATGGACGCGGAGGACCTGGTTTTCCTGCATTCGGTTGGATCACCCATATGAAAGGCCGGTCTGAAGACTCCAATGCTTCAGCTAATTGTGGGTATTCTTCCATTGTTGGACCCACTTCAGTTCCAAATGATACATACAGAACTGAACCACGTGGCTTTGAATCCAACCACTGGACTACTTCATCCTCAGTAGCATTGGACCGCCGTTTCGTTCGAATCAGCCGGTCGTGAATGATAGAGCCTGCGGATTTCCAATAGTGCTCGGGTAGAAGCGGGCCCACACCCCAAACCAGCTTCCCGGTTTGTTTCGCCATGTATTCAATGAATGAACGCTCCAGCTCGTCACACGTGTTGATCATCATCGCGTTTGTTTTTCTTGCGTGTTCTAGCCACGGTGGTTGATCACCGGGTTTTGGCGGTCCCCTCATTCGCGGCACTGCTCTGACGTCTGGTGGTGGTCCACCGCCGATGAGTGGCGGTGGATGATTGGGTGGCCGTCGTTTGAGATCTAATGAGGTCAGCGCAACGTCATCTGGTAATCCGGGAAGCAAACGGGTTTCGCTGGGTTTGAGATCTTCGGGGTTGGCTTTCCAAATGGCGTATTCTAATGCGGCAGATCCAGCACCGGAGGTAAAGAACGCCACCGTGGGCACTTGAAATTTTTGGAAAGAATCAGACAACCAGTCCATCATTACATCAAGGATAGCACAAATGGGTCGGGATGAACTGGGGCTATCTGAGAGGAGCTTCTCGATCCCAAGAGCTATCTGGGTGTGGAACCTATGGTGTGGGTGAAGTGGGTACGATTGTGAAACTGGTTCGGACGGAGGCATGACAGACGATGAGACTTCATGGATTTGGACTAAAGGATAGTCTTGGAGAGAGGATGGTACGGAGGAGGCGAGGTCAGACGGAATGACCAGGGAGGCTTTGAAGTTTCTAGAAGATATGTGTTTGCATAGCTCCATGCAAGGAAAAAGATGACCTTGCCCGAAAAGGGGCACCACAAAAATCTCAGCTGACATGATCTTTTGAGTTTCCAAGAATCAACTTCACGCATTATTTGAAATTTCTATTCGGTCTTTCAGATTTTATAGGAAGAATGAAAGCTTGGTGAGCAAGGAAATTAAATGTGAATGCAACAACCTGGCGGGACCGTAAATGAGTTTAGTTTAGAGCAGTGTGAATGAATTTTATATATATATATATATATATATATATATATATATATATTTTTTTTTTTTTGGATATATAGCAGTGTGAATGATTTGAAAGATGAGAATTAGAATAAATGATGGTGACCATTTATGACCGAAACGAGCACGTTTTTTGTTTCGTCGTGGGATTTACAAGAGGTAATGAGGTCGGTTCATTTTTATTGGTCGATCGTAGATACTCCTACTATACGTTACGTGTTACTCTTGTCTTTTACTTGGGCAACAAGAGCCTGATGCCGTTAAGTAACCTACGAACATCTGAACGTCGAAGATGGGCCATGTAATTTTTGCTTTTTTAATTGTTTGGAAAAGTTTTTTTTTTTTCAAGCTTATTTTTGGGTAAAAATTAGATTCATGTAAAATGATTTATGTTTAAGTGATTTTTGTAAGAGTAGAACTTATTTAGATGGATACTAGAAAAAGTAAGTTTAGATTTAAAATGACTATAAAGAGTACAAATTTTTATCAAATAAAGTGTGTGATAATTTTAATACGAAAATTATGTTTTGAAAAATATTATTAATTAGTTTTTATTTCTAAAAATATTTTGCAGATATTAAGTTTTTGGGTCTTGTAATTTTATTTTTATTTTTTTATAAAAGGAAGGTGGGGATTTCCCCTTTTTTTTTCCAGTTATTCTCTTCTCTCTCTGTCTTTTCTTCAATGGACCACATTTTTGTCACTTTCTGCTATGCCTTCCCCTTCTCTCTCTGTCTGATCGCATGATTCCCTAAACAACCTACAGGCTGCTTCACCTTAACGATACGATTAGACTCATAGGCTAAACTGCAGAAACGCCACGCCCTGAAAATGCTGGTACCAAACACAAACCAGCAACCATCCATTGGATTTGCAGTCTGTTGCATTATATTTCATGAACTTGTTGGATTATATTAGGCTTTCCTGATATGCCTTCAGTGTCAGCTGTCCATAATGTCCTTTTTTGTGACCTTATATTAATGTATTCTTTAAGGAAGTTCTAATAACAGTTTACGAATAGTAATTCTTTTAAAGGACATCAGCTCTGAGTTTTTTTGGGTCTATAATGGTTGGATGGCTTTCTAGATTTTATGTTTGTATCAATTTAGTTTTATAAGAAACGAAAAATTCGTTTCTTTCCAATGATCTGATGAATTGTATTTGCCCTGTGCCAAACTGAGCTTGAAACCAAGTATTAACAATATTTTCTATTACCTCATACAGATTCCATATATTCTTTTAAATTTAATGCGTGTTCCCTTCCGCTAAAAAATAGACTAGTTTTAGGATAATAGAATGAAAATTAAAGGAGTCTATTTTATCTTCTATTATAAAGCTAGATGCTTCTGAAAAAATCTCTCTCATTCATAACATTTTGTATCCTTCAAGACTCTACAGACAGACAGCCACGGGAAATTGATCAGATTTGCATCTAGACTCTCTCATTCATAACTTTGATCCATTTCCAAGCAGAACCTCAACTTTTGAAAAGGGAAAAACAACACATTTTTGTCAAACAAGATGCCAGTTTTAACTCTTTCTTGACAAATTTCACAAATTAATATAAAATGTTGGATTAAGGGCTCCTCGAAGGAGTTAGAGACTTTTGGTCTTAAGCCTATCTTTGTTTTAAGCACAGATACTTTATTACTAACACCATTGTCGAGTAATATCTTAATACCATGAATAGGTTTCTCACATTCAAGAAACATGAATTGGGTTGAAATCTGCAAAATTGGGTTTATGATGGATGCTTTCACGTGTGTCATTTGCTGAAAGAGCTTTGATAATTTTGTTTTGGTCGTAACTGTCACTGATAACAACAATTTGAAATCAACAGCATCCAGACCAAGAAGACAGCCAAAGCATATCCACAACATGAAACAGGTTTTATAAGAACCTAATGAACCGACCGCAACTTCTCCAATCTCAGACTGCTTCCTTTGTCCACTAACTCAGGATGAGTCTTACAAGACTCGCAGTTCTGGCCAATTAATATCGAGAAAGTACTTATTAGAAACTTATTACCAGGTGCCAACAAGCCATGAGAACTCTATTAAGACATTTTTAAGGGAAAATGAAAAACATCATAATGCGGCAGTAAGCTATAAGTAAACTCAAACCATATCACGTTTGATAAAGGGTCAGCCAAAAGAAAAAGTAATTGTTTTTAAGGATAAAACATTCTATGATATAATGATCTAAAACAGCAAAACCAAAGTCAAAAAAAAAAAAAGGAAAAGAAACCAATACCCCATTTATCTTAGCTTATGATTCATATTATGTGCTCATGGAATAATACATGGCTTGACAATGAAGTCATAAACTCAAAAAGAAATAGATTATCTAATGACTGACTTGACATGGCTGTGGGCAGATTTCAGTTCACCAAGAAGAGTAGAGGACCATTGAAATCATGAAACAAGACATATCATTGCAGTGAAACAAGATTCCAAAAGGATCTTCCAAAAATTCTGCGGCAATCTATTCGTGCCTCTTGGTCTTGGGGGGCCTAGCTTTGTGATAAAACTTAAACAGGGATGTGTGCTAACCCACACTCTAGCGGAATAATTTCCGAAAGATCCACAGTATTATAAAACATCACTGCTGTAATCTTAAAGGCCAAGTGAAATTAATTTGAGGAGTGACTGGGCAAAAATTTCAATCTCATGCTATTCCTTATGTATTTTGAACTTAAAAACTAATGTTATTTGTAAGTAGGCATGTTAGTTTTGTGGAACATGTTTTTCCTTTCAAAGGTGCCAATTCACAACAAGAAAATGGCATACATCCTACCTTGAAGGAAATGTTTTGGTTTGAACCAGTATCCTCCCCACCACAACCTGACTTCTTGAAGGTAAAGTATAATAATTTACAAGAAGAGGGTGATCAACTGGTTCATCAACATGAATCTGATAAAGCAGCTGATTGCCCCTCTAATTCAGAACAACAACGACCTTTGAGAAATAGGAGACCACCTATTTGGTCTAATGATTACATATGCTCAATTTTTGTTTCTGAAACTGAGTCAAAACTTAAAAGTAAATGTTCATACCTATTGATCAATTTGTCTCATATGCATCTGTTTCTACTGACCATTTAGCATTTCTGTCGTCTATTGATACAGTGGTTGAGCCTACTACTTATAAGGAAGCAATTACTAATCTTGAGTGGGTGAAAGCCATGAATGCAGAAATGCAGGCCTTAAAGGACAACCAGACCTGAGAAATTGTGAAATTGCCCAAAGATAAGCGACCCATTGGTTGTAAATTGGTGAATAAGGTTAAGTATACTGCCGATGGTAATATGGATAAATATAAGGCTTGATTAGTAGCAAAAGGATATAGCCAAAGGGAAGGAATTGATTATCATGAGACATTTTCACATGTAGTAAAGATGTTTACTGTTAGATTAGTACTTAAATTGGATGCTATGTACTCTTGGAATCTTTATCAGATGGATGTATACAATGCTTTTCTGTAGGGAGATCTCCAAGAGGAGGTAATATGAGATTACCTCAAGGATTCGAGGGTAAGAGGGAGCATATGGTATGTAAGCTAAAGAAGTCCCTTTATGGACTAAAGCAGGCTTCCCGCCAATGGAACCAGGAATTATCTCAAGCCCTTATTAAGGGTGGTTCTGTTAAAAGTAGAAGTGATTTTTCATTGTTTACTTTAGATTGACATGATGGTGTTGTCTTTGTGTTAGTGTATATTGATGATTTATTAATCACTAGTACTTCTGAAGAAGGAATTACATATGCTAAAGCTTTGTTACATGATAATTTCAAAATTAAAGATTTAGGACACATGAAATATTTTCTTGGTATAGAGATTACCAAATTTGACAGTGGTGTGATCTTATTCCAACGTAAGTTTGTACTAGATTTATTAGCTGAGACAGGAATGAGTGGATGTAAGCCACTAAGTGTTTCGATGGCACAAAATCTGAAACTAATGCCTTTTCGAGAAGGGAAAGACAAGGTTCAAGATTTGTGTAAAGCTCCAAAAAGATATCGTCGATTAGTTGGTAAGTTGATTTATTTGACTATGACTAGGCCTGACATCTGTTTTTGTGTGCAGACGTTGAGTCAATTCATGCAAAAACCAACTAAGGGACATATGTAGCAAGTCGAAATGTCATACGATATCTGAACGAGACAATTGGTCTTGGTATTCGATTGAGTTTTGAAGGGAACCCTCGATTGGAATTTTTTGTGACTCGGATTGGGCATCTTGTGGGATTACAAGACGATCTATATCTAGTTACTTGCTGAAATTTGCAGGATCGCTTGTGATGTAGAAAACGAAGAAACAAAGCACTGTATCCAAGTCATCCACAGAAGGAGAGTATAGATCACTCAGTATGGCCACTTCGAAGATAATTTGGGCACTTAGTCTTCTTCAAGACTTACGGATCTCTCAGAGCAAACCAGTATTTGTGTATTGTGATAGCATTGCAACAATACATATAGCTGCGAATCCGGTCTTCCACAAAAGGACCAAGCATATCGAGGTGGACTGTCATTTTGTTCGTGAAAAATGGCAAGAGAAAGTGATAGATCTTCAACATGTCAGATCTCATGCACAAGAAGCTGACTTGTTGACAAAACCAATCTCTGGTAATGTTTAGCGCACATTGTTGTGCAAGTTAGGGACTATTAATATGTTTGCGCCCCCAACTTGAGGGGGAGTGTTGGTAATAGAAGTGTACAATTGTAATAAACAAAGTAGTTAGTCTATTTGTTTTTATTGATGCGCTGTTTATATCTGTATAAATAGGCTAGACGGTACTCATAGAAAAAACAACAATAATGTAATTCTATTTGTCTCATATATGAAAGATATCTTTTTCTCTCTACATTGTTGAGAGCATTGGATCATTTGGGTGTAGAGTATAGCAGGTCCACTTAGTCAACAAGGTGTTAAATGCACCTAAAAAATTTTTGAAAAAAATTGGTGAATCAAGGCACATTGAAGGGATAGAAAGCACGTACGGGAGTGAGGGAGATGAAGGAGAAGATTTTTGTGAGATAGTGGAGGGAGTAGGAGGTCATCAGCGAACAAGAAACTGATGGCGAAGAGGCTGTCAACAATGGCCATGTGAAGTGAGGTTGACAATGAGGACTGAGGAGCTTATGGGTGGGAAAGGTGAAGGGGTTGCCCATTTCATTAAGGGCAGAGGGTCATTTCATGTGATTGTTTATTTCTTTTTAAGGAATCATGACTTGACCTTTTTTAGGTCCAATTCCGGAATTAATTTTAGGGATTTATCCCCAATTTTCTTATGAATATTTCAGGGTGTTAAATGATTTTAACCTATTTTCCTAATTAAAAAATATGTTTTGTCATGAGCAAATGAGAAATCAGAAATGAACGTTGTCAATAGAAATGCATATTGATCTTCTTGGGGCAGCCCCGCGGTTCTCATTATTGTTTTCTATAGTAGAGATTTGAAGGAAATGGGCATTAGTCCATGTTTAAAGCAAAAAGTTTGCATGATATTGGTTTTTATATTTATGGGTTAAGAAGCAAAATCGTCAATGAACTATTAGGTCAAGAGCATCTAGCACAAAAAAACTTTTAAGGGTACCGATAATACCAATAAACAATTGAAATTATAAAAAAATCACAATGCCGTCAATTGCTACAGTAACTTCCGTTTATGACTTCTTTTTTTTTCCCTTTTTCCTGGTCAATGTCGATGGCAAGAGGTTGATGTAAATCTTGCACCTTGCATCACCAATTCCTATTGTTTTTTTCTTCTTCCTCTGAAACACCTTCTAGCCACTGGTAAATCCAAACCCCCCCCCCCCCCCAACAATGCAAATGAATTTTCACACGACAATTACAATAGTGGAAATAATGGTCCACTCAGATCTGAGTCCCACGCTATTATCTTCCTCCAGCTCATTTCTTTGCTCTCGGTCTGATTTCCCTAATTCTTCGGATTTCTCTCTCTGCTTTACTAGTCTTTCACGCTTACCATAATAAACTAATAATCAAAGCCACATGGATTTGAGCTTCGAGACGTCACCACTCCCTACTTTCTCAAGGTAAATGTTACTGTATTATTATAATCCAAAAAATGCGAGGCATGCAAGAATTCAAATTTCTGCTTTTGAATATTTTGTTCCCATCATCACTTGCTTTAGTCTTCCGACGGAAGAAATTTTCCGCTTTGTTTCATTTTTCTTGTCTTTGTTTGGTTTCGTGCTTGAATTTTAGTGTTTTTTATTGGATAATTTTTAGAATTCAAGCCTAGTGTTTGTTTTTGGAATTGGAGAAGAGAGTTGGCTCCGAGAATGAGGTTTCCTGGAGTTGATGATGAACTGCAGAAGATTTTGGATGCTAATATGGATGAAGTTCCCGCCAGAAGGCGTGCTCGTGAGGCCTTCAAGCATTTTCAGTTGCTTCAAGCAATGTATCGATGGGGGTTCTAGGATGTGGAGGGAAGCAGCGCATGAGGTTCGACCGGCAGAGGATGGGTAGTTCTGAAGGAGTTCTGCCATCGACATTGACCTGGAAAAAAGAAAAAAAAAAGTCATAAATGGAAGTTACTTTAGCAACTGACGGCATTATGATTTTTTTACAATTTCAATTGTTTGTTGGTATTATTGGTACTCTTAAAAGTTTTTTGTGCCAGATGCTCCAGCCTAATAATTTGTTGGCAATTTTGCTCCTTAACCCTATATTTATTATCAATAGTTAGACCATGTTTATTTGAACTAATAACTTAGATATGGAGTTGAACTTCTTTATATAAATTTATCTAAGTTAAAGAGAACACTTGAAGAAGTGAAGATCTATTGACGAAAAGGAAAATAATTTTATAAGAGATCTTATCAAAAAAAAAATGGAAGAACACAAGTTCTAATAGGAAAAAAAGGAGTTCAAAAAGGTTTGATCTTCAAAATAGTTTTTGTTTTGATAAAAAAAAAATTTAAAAAAAACGTTAATGTTCTTAAAAATAATTAAAGTTGTTCTAATTTTCTTTTATGTTTTATTACTTCTTATTCTGAAAAATTAGAGGAGACAGAGAATATTGTATTTACATTAATGATAATTATAATAATAAAACAATATTGTACAATAACCTTTTAGAACAAGCCCTTAGTTTTAAGATTTAACTTTATTAATTCTCCTGTGAAGCCTCTTGTTAGTTCAAGCAAGCCACCTTTAAACTCTTTAAGAGTCTTCAAAACACTATTTACGTTGATGACTTTCCAATGTACATTACAACATGAATTTGGGCACAAATACGTAACATTATTACTTACTTTACCGATGTGTATTTGTAAGTATTGTTCTATCATATTATTTGTGTGTGCGGGTTAAATACCATTTTTATTACAAAAGTATTAGCTAGGAAGCATTTAGCACCCAAAATTTTTTTTGATATCATTTTTGTGTCGAAAGTTTACAAAAAGAAGTAAATATATCCTGGAATTTTTTTTTTATGGGCAAATTTGCCCCGAAAGTTTTTTTTAAGAACAAATTTGCCATGGAAGTTTATAAAGAAGAGCAACAATCCAACGGTCAAGATGAACCAATAAACATGATTGCTATGTTTTTAAATTTCTGGGGTAAAAATGATACCAAAAAAACTTCAAAGTACTAAATACTCCCTAGCTAATACTTCCATAACAAAATTGGTATTTAACCCCACAAAAATAATTAATTCTTCTTGAGACGCCCACAAGAGATCATCATGAAGTATCAGAATATGTTGCCATACCAAATGAGTTTGTTCATATAAATATTAAGGAGTATCTGCCGAATCATTAGCATACACGTTAATTTTTTGTTTGGCCACGATCTACTATGCATAAATTAAGCAAGGCTAAAGTACTCATTTGGTCCTTTATGTTTGCTTCACGTATCCATTTAGTCCCTTAAGTATGTAAAGAGCTCGTTTGGTCCTTTAAAGTTAACACCGTTAAGCAGACTTAACAGAAAATACTAACTCAGTAATTTTAAACAATGATTGTGTACTTAAATGCTGAGAAAGCAAGCTTACATGTTACTTTTTTAATAAATTAATATTTTAAATCATGTAAATTGAAATTTTAAACGATAACTGTGCACTGCCTCAGATGAAGAATATATACTCAAAGTTTACTTAAATAACCTTAAAGTTAACACCGTTAAGCAGACATAACGGAAAATACTAACTCAGTAATTTTAAATGATGACTGTACACTTAAATGCTGACAAAGCAAGCTTACATGTTACTTTTTTAATAAATTAATATTTTAAATCCTGTAAATTGAAATTTTAAACGATGACTGTGTACTTAAATGCCTCAGATGAAGAATATATACCCAAAGTTTGCTTAAATAAATTTTAATTTACAGGATTTAAAATATTAATTTATTAAAAAAGTAACATGTAAGCTTGCTTTGTCAGCATTTAAGTGTATAGTCATCATTTAAAATTACTGAGTTAATATTTTCCGTTATGTCTGCTTAACGGTGTTAACTTTAAGGACCAAACGAACACTTTACAAACTTAAGGGACCAAATAGATACCTGAAGCAAATATAAAGGACCAAACAGGTACTTTAGCCATTAAGCAAAAAATAATAATAATAAATATGAAAAGTTGCTATAACTTTTAAGAATCATTCTTGAACAATTTTTTTTTTAGAAAAAAAAAAGGAAAAATAAAGAATGACTTTCCAAGTGTGTATTTGTATTTTGGACCTCCAATATATTGGCTTGAACACCAAATACACCTTTGTAGCTTCTTAAATATGAGCCTCTTTCCTTTGTGCCTTTCCTCCACTTGATCGGTATCACATAAACTGACATAATTGCCCCCTCAATTCACTTCACTTCCCTTCTACCAAATATGGCCTTAACAAAGAAAAAGTCCATATTGTGCATAAATTACTCCGAATTTATTTACAGATTGACATGAAAGCAAGGGCACAACTTATATCTCTAATAGAACATGAACATTGACAAACAAGATACACGAATATATTGAACAGGTCTCTTTAAATATGCTGCGAAAACAACTTACGGCTTCATAATTCACAAGGGGGCATTCACATTGATTTAGTTATGAGTTTGTGGGGAGATTTTCAATTTTCTGAATGGAATCCTTCAAGACTTGCTGATCAGTTTCTCTTGAAGGAGACAAAACAATGTTATCCCACATGGAACCTTCAGCTAAAGCAGGGCTGGGTGGTTTGTAAAGTTCGTAAATGGAATCTGCATCAGCATTCAGGTTCCCTATTGATTCCAAGCATTTGATCTCCTTTGGATCCACAAGCAGATTTTGCTGTCCTTCCTTCCATCCTATGAGCTAAACCATTGCAAAAAATGTGTTTTAGAGATACTTTGTTCGAAGTCAATAATTAAAGAAAAGATTAAAAGTATATTATAGGTAAAAGAGGGGGTCCTATCGAGTAGCTTAAGATATTCTGATAGAAAGACAACTAATAGGTATTAGAACTGTTCAATCAGTGGGACACAAAAAAATAAGAAGAAAAATAATATTATGAACAAGACCTCTGAGACTAAAAAAAAGTATAAGCCCAAGTGAGAGGGGAAAAAAAAAAGATATAACTTGAGACCTCTAGGACTATATAATGTAAGAAGATGAGTGAAAGGAAAAAAAGCGTTAGAGTAATTATCCAATGTAAAAAATAGTCTTATCAAATAGCTTAAACCATCTTGATAAAAAGACAACCATAACATATATAAATTTATTTAAAATTCTAACCTACTTCAAAGAGGGGGGGGGGGGGGGGGGGGGGAACAAGAATATAGATGACATTGTTCTGTCTATATTCTTCAGCCTAGTTGAAGGGGATAAAAAAGGGTGAAGAAGGAGATAAAGAGTAGTTGTTAAGAATAAAACTCCCCCTCATGCAATTTTATTTTTTGATAAAATAGTCAATAAAATCATAAAAATATTAGTACAAAACATTGGCTGGCTTACATAAGACAACATGTCATGAGAAAGTTCATAAAACACAATATGGAAAACTTGGAGACAACCATTACAACCACTCAAACCGAAGACCAAATTAAAAAGCCCCAACAACTTGAGAAATATATAAAATGATATAACAGTCGACTTCTAGCAGTAAAAGATCAATCATATAAAATATAGAAGTTAATTATAGCAAGCCACCTTGGTCAAGTAAACAATATTATCTTTCAAGCTCCATGACTAGAGGTCCACCTAGTTATATAAAATTGGGGTCTCTATATAATATTCATTATATTTTTCATTGTCATTACCTAACAATAACTATTTTTTGCTCCCTCCGGTCCTAATTATAAGAACACTTTCGTAGTGCAAATTACACTACAAAAATGTTCTTATAATTAGGATCGGAGGTAATATCATTATTTTGATTCAAAACCACCGGATAATTCTCATCCACAAACTGTTTTTTCTTAGTTCATCCGCTATAACACTTCGTCTACAAAGTAAAGGAGTAATTAGGATTTTGGTTTTACAACATGTAATTTAAAATTGTGGCTTTTAGTTCCTATACTGTTATAAAGATTTGGTCGGAGTTTTAATGGCTTTAACTTTTAGTTCACACTGTTGCAAGGGCCAACGCTAAATTTTAGATCTAGCCCCTACACATTTAACAAGTTTTAATTTTAGCCCCTATACTTAATTGTGTTAACTAAAGTAAACACCATTAAACTCAAACCAAGCCTTTATTAAATTATAGAAATTAAAAACCATGATTTGAAATAACAAAGGCCAAAACTAAAATTTAATGAAATTGTAAAGACTAATAATAATATTAACCCGTAATAATTCATGTAAAGGTTTTTTAGTTAGGTTCAAACACAAATGATCAATAAAACTTGTCTTCATGTAAAGGTTTCTTAATTAGTTAGGTTCAAACAGAGAAATGATCAATAAAACTTGTCTTTATAGTTTTACCTTTGGTGGAGAACCCATTATATTTGTGCAGTAGAGCCTAGCATGGTCTACAAGTTGGCAGTATTTTTCAAATGCCTTAACAAATCTTTTGTGGGATTTCAGTTGAGAATTCACTCTCACTGCCCTCCCTGTTATTATAGCTCTCCTGTCAAATCATAATTTCAATAAAATGTCAGTGCAGATCTTAATTAAATGAAATAATAACGTCTTGTAAGTTGTACCAGTTCCTGATCAAACCAGACTAATCAAAAAGGGAAAAGACCCAAATAAATCTTTCACTTTGTTTCAGTCCAAATCATAGCCTGGTCAACGAATCCCCGTCCTCTTCATCAGATAAAAAGGGACAAGACCCAAATAGATTTTATTTATCCTCACATCAGGATCTGATTTTTGAAATTTGGGGTTGGTTTGATTCCCCCCAAAATTTTCAGAACGAATTTTAAGTTTTTGACATTTCAGATCACATAACCAAAAAATTAATTAATTAATTAATTAAACAGTGTTTTTTTAAAAAAAAAACTATTTTAAAAACAGGAAAGCAATTGGAATTGTTTTGATTAGAACGTCGTGTACCTGATGCCTCTAACAACAGCAAGATAACCATCACAGACCACACCACAGAGCTCTATTCTGTAAGGCTTTCGATTTCGATTATTATCATTATTAGCATCTTCTTCTTCATCGTCAACTCGCTCCCAGTACTTTTCAGTGACAGTTCCATCTTCGGCGACTTTGTAGCCAACGCCCATTCGGTATCTGTGTTTGTGAACATTCCTTGCCATGTCGATGGTCTGCTCCACAAAAGGCTCCCATGATAAGGTGCCATCCATTATCACATCTCTCCCTTCATTTAGTGCCGTCACTAGAAGTGATGATGCAGCATCAGTTGAAGATTGATGCACCTGTTTCAATCTCCTATTAGTCCAATTCTTAACTCATACGTCGTTTTTACTAAAATATCACAACAACTCCATTTTCATAATAGATCAAACCTTAAAGTACTTGGGGTTATGAAAAGAAAAGGAGAAAAGTCGGAACCTTCAACAAGATTGAAGATTTGAATCCTGTGCAGGGGTTAATATAGTGTGGAGACCTAATAATATTTGAGTCTCACAATTCTTCAACATAATCACATAGTTGTACCTCTACTAGTACTAATACTACTAGTACTAGCTCTGAACCTTAATATAAAGTATATTTAATTTGAGAAGTTGATCTTTATCTTAAATATAAGACATAATTTTTATATTTATCAATCTTTTCTTTATTTATCCCTATTGATGCTCCCTCAATAATAATTAAAAAGGAGAGGGAATAGAGGAATTAAGAAATATTACTAAGGTGTTTTAAAAATTACATGTCATATTAACTAACTAAACTAACTTCCTTAATTTAATCAAATGAGGCAAATATACCTTATATTAAGGACCATAGAGGGAGTACATTTTTTCCATAGATACTGATCCTACTGCAACAACTAATAATAGTGGTGGTGGTGGTATCGTTGAACATTAAACCTCAATCAATAAGCATATAACATCAAATTTTGATATGCATTACTTACCCTTAACTGCTACAGAATTAAAAGGCAAACTAACTATGTGGAGAAGTACATTAAGAACATACCAATTCAGAAATTTGGAGCATGTCATGGTGGTGACCCATAGAATTAAGGGCTTTGTATATAACATCAGACTCCTTAAAAGCATCTGCCTCAACCACCACAGCATGTTCTGATGCTTTTTCCCAAAATGGCCTGCAGGAATCCATCTGATGTTTAAGCCTACAAAGCTGGAACAGACTTATCTCTCTTCCATGGAAAAACAGAGAAAGCTACCCTTTTTTATTAAGAACAAAAAATAAGCGAACAAACTTAACAATGCTTTAGTAACTAACCCAATGTTAATTTTTCAAAAGGTAAAGTATCATCCAACATCATCTAGCACCCTTTTGTTCCTTGTATGTTATTTTCTTGTTACACCCGGCACCCTAATCTTATTTAATGTTTAGGGTGATGTAATATAAATAAGATTAGTATGTTAAAAGCACTGAAAAAATAACATCAGGTGCTGGAGATAACCGTGAAATAATATTTCTGAAGTGTGTGTGAATAATAGGAGAAGTAAGATGATTAGTTATTACTCTTTGCGAATGTCTTTAAGGACAGTGCTCTTGCCAGCACCCATTCCACCACCCATGAGAAGCAACACAGGACTCCTCTCGCTGAGGGCCATTGGGGCCATGACATCAGTGCATTTGGAATCTCCATTTATTACTTTCATCTCCTCCACCAATGTAGAGAACAACCTTGTTACCTTCAATTCCTTTGTTATTTTCTCAAACTTTTGTTTCCTGCATATACATCACAATCCCTAATCACATCAATTCCTTCTTCTATTTCATTTACTTGTATTCACAATATGAACCCTTCCTAATTAATTCATATGTACCAATTAGATTAGTTAAAGTTAAAAACATTAATTTTGTCATGATTTTCAATATATGACCTTTTTAACCACACTAAACTCCAACATTAAGAAATTAAAGAAACTAATTAAATTATTTAAAGTATTTTTATTTGTATTAATATTTTTTCTCCAAACTAATTTGTTTAACATTTAATAATATGATACACAACATATAATGTAATTATTAAATAATTTATTTAACTTCCTTAATTTCTCCAAAAAAGAGTCAACTAGTCTTATATTTAGGACCGGAGAAAGTATTAATAATTTATACTCGCTTTTTCTACCCTTATTAAATATTGATACATATGAATAAAATATTTCTTGTTCATTGAAATTATCAAAACATCAATACAAGAAGGATCAAAATATTCTCTAGAAGATGTTTTATAATAAGATTCGGATTTCAGAGGGAGTATAATAATTGCTGATTTTTTTCTATTTTCTTTCTGTTTTGAAGTTCTTAAATTTAAGTTTTCCATTAACAATCCAAACAAAAATATTTAAAAATGCCATATTGCTTAACATCTCAAGATATGTTTTGATTAAATTTTAATCCAAGCACTAAGCTAGTTGCTTTGTTGCGAATGGCAATAGACTACTAAATTATTATTGTCTCCCACGCACTTGAAGAGACACGTCAGTCCTTATATTGATAAAAAAAAAATTGTCTATCCTTATATCAAGGGAAAATTATAATGAAAGACCTAAGAAAAATAATATTTATTAAGAAGGACCATAAAAAGTGGTAATTATTTTAAAGGACCAAAAATTAAAATATTAAAATAAAAGGACTAAATTACCCTTAATCAGATTTCCTATCTTCTCATTAACTAAATCTGGAATGATTTTTTCTTATATGAGAATCTAGAACAATTGATGGATAATAATAAATAGATATCAATTCAAATAATTCTTTTTCCATTGTAGAATCACTCAAGATTATTACGTTAGAGAAAATATAGGATAGATGGAGCTTTTTATGGTTATAGCGAAAGGAAAGAGGGATTTGATTTCTTTAACCACGTTCTTCTCTTTTGATAGGGTTTTTCTAAGTTAAAAGCCTTTTGCTTTATTTTCTGTTTATCTGGGAATGGAACAACTGGTAATATTAAATGAATATCAGATACTTTTGGCTGCCTCAACACAAAAAATCTTAAGTCTAACACTGCAAACGGTTGCACAACGCACGAGGCTTCTTCTGCCACAACTATAAAAAGCTTCATCTTTCCTATCTTTTCTCTAGTATAATAATCTGGAGTGATTCTGGGAAAAGAATTATTTGAATTAATATCTATTTATTATTATATATTAATTATTTTAGATTCTCATGTAAAAAAAAATCATTCTATATTCAATTAATAAGAAGATAGGAAACCATTCCAGATTTAATTAATGAGAAGATAGTAAATATGATTAAGGGTAATTTAGTCATTTTAATTTTTGGTCCTTAAAAATAATTACAACTTTTTATGGTCCTTCTTAATAAATATTATTTTTCTTAGGTCCTTCATTATAATTTTCCCTTATATTATCAATCTAGTGCTAAGTTTTGGAGGGAGTAAAATAAAGGTCCCATTGCTCCAACAACAACAATTGTGGTCCTTCCTCATTATCATCATTTTGTCTTTTTTTTAAAAAAAAAAAAAAAAGAAAACGCACATGGTTGTTTGGTGGTCCCACTTTCTTGTAGTGTCAAATTACTAAGGTGGACCACTAAAGTATCACGTGGTCTCATACTACTACTACAAGTTGAAAGCTTTATACCATGGGATCTTAATTATAGGTCCTAAATATAATACTATATTATCTGTTTTGTTTCCTAAATTTCTAAGTAATTTTGAATTTTCATAAAAATGTAATTACAAAATTCACAATTTATTAGAAAATGTATTAAAGGAAAAATAACACACATTTATATCAAACAATTAAATGAACTACTTTCCTTAATATCAATGAAATAGTTATGCAGTTTTTTTACATCTTTTTCAAGTGTAATTCAGTGTATTCATATTTATTTATAATTAGCGAGATAACCAATTGTGATTATTTTTCTTTTATTATTATTTTTCTGATATTTCATTAAATTAAACAATGTTTTAATACTATTACAAGTTATCGTTCTAAAATTATTTAAACATAACCAGCAATAACAAATTCTTTTTATTGATAAAAACAAGAAGACTCGTCCATCCAAAATGGATTTCATTATTCTCAACTCTGCACCTTTCGTGTTTTTACATTGGCACTTATCCATAAGTATTTGATTTAATTTCATACTCTAATTTAAATTTACAGTCAAAAGTCAAAATTACGTGTTAAAATGAGAGCTATATTTTATTTCTTCGTTATTATTTTACATGTTGGCCAAACAAATTTTATTTAACAGTAAGAGAGAGAGAGAGTCACCTCATAACAGCCGACAGCATCTCCTTCAGCTGAGTTTTCTTCCCAGAGTCACTGCTTAATGCCTATAACCCAAAAGAAACCCCGAAAACATTAATTTTTCATGTTATTCAAGTAAACCCAAAAAATAAATTATATCAACAATAAACATATGAAATCATGTTAAGATTAGCGTGCCACTACTATAGAAGTAGAGATTTCGTTATACTGTAAAAATAGATAGTTAACAAAATATAACGTTATGAATTGTAACTACAAAAATGAACAAGCTATTTTCAATTACTACCCTTTTTTTCACAATTTCTAAATATTACACTTCATCTACAAAAAGGTCGAATTAATTATCAATAACGATCTCAGGGGGCCCTTCCTCAGAAAACAGCTTAAAATTTATTGTTCTGAACTTCTGAATTTGTATTCCCAACTCCCAAGTGTTTCAGGCCAACACGACTATGTTTCAAAAAGGAGATAGGATATTGTTACAACCTTTTTTTTGTTACAAGCAATGTTACTACCACTTTTCCACCGTTAGATCAGAATCTCATTTACCTATATAATTTCTCTCTCCTATTAAGATTCTGATCTAACGGTGGAAAAGTGGTAGTAACATTGCTTGTAACAAAAAAAGTTGTAACAATATCCTATTCCTTCAAAAAGATACTTTCATATTATGTTTATTAATTATATGTGAATTCAACAAAATAAAAAAGTATATTACCTTTATTTGGGGTCTCAGTCATGACAACTATGTCTGACTTTATTGTATCATCCTTATCACAATGGGGAGAAAGGACAATCCAAAGCTATCAATAATTATTGATTTAAGTTCTTCAATGATATTTTGAGTTTTATTCATGTGGCCAGCGTATTATTGAATTGCTACTTGTTTTAGATTATTTCTAATATTACAACAAACGGCAAGTGAAAACAAGGTATGATTTCTCATCAAAATCATGCATCTAGGAGTAGGATCGTAATCCCATAAACAATTCCAAAAATCATGGGGGAAAAAAATCAAATTATTGAAGCCCTATTAATTTTTTATTATTAGTCAGGAAAAAATTCCAATTCTCTTCTCGAAATTAGTGTTTAGTTCTGGAGTTTGATTATTTAATTTGGTCAATTATAGACCTAGAATAGAAGTATTATATTTGACCACATGTTACACACAGACAGCACACACATAAATTAACAAAAATTTCAGAGAAAAATAAATGGGAAAAAATCGCAATTCTGGATCCTCTCAATTTTTCTTCGAACTTGATCGTGTAAATTTCTAAAGTAAAATACATGTAAGCAAGAGCCACTCATGTAATGAAGAATCGTTATTGCCGGCCAAAAATATGATGAATCGTTACTCTTGTCTGATAGTTGATAGTTCTTTTTTTTTTTTTTTAATGTACTACATATGGTGGTCCTAAGTATAAGATATAGTTAATTGTTTTTAAATACACTAAATATGCTAAATAAATTACTTAAAAGAATTAATGTCAATGATTTTTCTCTAAAATATTTTGCCTAATTTATAAACTGATATATAATATAATGATACACAAAATATGATATGATTAAATAACTTATTTATATTCCAATAATGAAATATGGAGAGAATAAGGGGAAAAAAACTTACTTGGCTTCATTAGCCTCTCTTAAAAAAAGTCAACAAAGTTTTATATTTAGGAGAGATAGTACTTTTATGATAATATTTATCTAAAAGAATGATTTCTCACAGACTGGGAAAAAAATCCATCACAAAAGTATAAGTATAGCCCCAGGAGCAATGTCGTCTTTGAAGTTTTTCTTGTTTCAATGTTGTCCCAGAAGTTTCAAAACGTGGTAACATTGTCCTATTTCGTTAAAAAACTAATATTGACTATCAAAAAATTAACGTTGACCGTTAATTGTTTAATGAAAATGGACAACATTACTACATTTAAAAACTTTCGGGACAACATATAGACAAGGAAAAAAAAAATTCCACGGCAATATTGCTTAAACTTCCAACCCTTTAAAAAATAATAATCAATATTAAAAATAGAAATTTGTGGATTTTTTTTTTCCCCCCTCCAAGACCGGTTAGGACATTATCATAACCACATAAGCTTCCATATCAATATTTTCAGTCAAAGCTCTCTCCCAACGGCAATGATATTTTGGTCCCAATTTCAGTGTTTACACCTCTAAAAAGCATTTAGTCCGCACTCTTTAGACAAAAGTTGATAACTATTTTTACACTTCAATCCTATCTTAAAATATCAAGGTATTTTTAATGAAGTTTCCCTTTAATAAATTTGTGTAGAAATGATTTATTAAATTAAATAAATTTAAAAAAAGATGCGGTTAGGTTACCTGACTAATCACAGCAGGAGCTTGGTTCCAGTGAAAAGAAAAGTAAGTGAGGATACATCTGTCAAACTCATGAATCAACTTCCCATATAGCAACGCAGCATCCTCCTCCTTATCAAAATATTCATACATGTTTTCTTCCCAGTCTTTTGCTTTTCTCAGGAAGTCATTAGCCAACTTACAGAGACCAGGAACTTCCTCTGGATCTTCAAATCCAATTTGTCTAGCTGCAAAAATTATTCAATCCACACACACACCCCAAAAAAAAATAATAAAAAACTGTTCATGCTTCTGTTTCTGTAAACACACGCAACATATCACTTCAAGTCTCATCATCCAAGAGAAAACATTGAAAGTTTCAGTATTCTTTTGTACTTTTTACTCAAAGAAGAAAATCATCTACAGAATACAGCTCACCACTTGTTACTTTGACAAGTCGTCATTATTACTCATTGTCCTTTCTTCAGGTAACTGCTTTAATGATAAACATAAATTAATTAACACTAATCACGGTGTTAATTAAGAGTACTACGATGTAGTAATTTTTTATCGGACAAATTGTGATCACTATTAACGCTTTCAAATACTAGAGAGATTCTGCATCGTAGTTCAAATCCCGATCAATAGATTTGAAAATCGACTATAATACTGAGCTAATATGACACTCAACCAGAAAAATCAATCGGAAAAAAAAAAAAAAAAAAAGAAGTTAGGTGAGACCAGGATGAAATCGATCACCTACTTCAAACCACAGAAACAGAGCACTCTGAATCTCAGAACCTAATTGTTCGATCCAAGAAAAAAAATTTTGAGCGCGAGCGAACAATATACGTACCGACGTAATGAGAGAACTTCTCGAGCTTTCCCAAGCGACCAGATTCTGTTCGTTCAAGCTTTGGGATAATTTTCTGGTCTTTCTCAACCTGCTTCGACGCCGCGCGCCGGTGGCTCAAGGTGTTGGCGACGGCAACAAATCCGGCGAAGGAAACGGCGAACATGTGAGAGAAATCCACTCTGCTGCCATCTAAAAAGAGAGAGAAGTAAGTGAAGAGTGCAGATAGAAGTGAAATTCATCATGAAAAGAAGAGATGAAGGTAGCAGCAGAGGCATAGTAGATACCATGGAGATGCATCTTGTTCCAGATTCAGAGAAAGCTCCAGAGAAGACGATAATGGAAATAGTGCTTGCTTTGCTTGAGTCCGAAACTGGAATGAGAGAGACGAGTCCTTCTTAGCTTTTTTATACAAGAAAAGCGAAGATAAGGCTCTGCATGGTTTGGCCCCGCCCCTCTAATAACCAATAAATGAATTTATTTATTTCTTTATTAGGATAATATTCCTCTTTATTAGGATAATTCCTTTTTAAACTACTCTCTTTTGACTATAATATAAGATACTTCAATTAATTTATCATAACTAAAAAATAATAGTTAATTCATTAAATACCTTAAATTAGAAGAAACTTTTAATTTTACCTATGTTAAATGAGGCATTGAAGAAGATAGAAAATATAAAAAGTCATATTTAAACATTAATTATATGAATAAAATTAATAAATAAGAATTAATTACTCTATAAATTACTTATATTATAAATCAAGTCATTATTTGATAAACGTAGACTAAAAAGGAATATGAGTTTACTTGTATGTGACAAAGTAAACTTCAGGCATTTACTTGAGAAAAAAAAAAAAAACTTCAGGCATTTAAACAAAACAATTTCACACTTGTGAGCGCCAAAATTAATGTAAGGAGAAGCCAACGATATTTAAATTCCGCAGTGTGTCAGAGCAGCATTTAGGCCGTTTTGAGGGGAGATAGGGAAGCGTGAGGGACTGAGGGAGGGTGATCTACATAGGACAAAATTACAGTTCAGGCCCCAAACTTTCTAGTTCTTTTAATACTATATGATTGTTTAGAGTAGTAATTAGAGAAACTTTTTTATCATGATTACATGGGAGAAGTTTTATCTCACCTAAATAAACATTATTGCAATCCAAACATCATCAAACGAGGACATGGCCATCTAACTAACTACATAGGGCCCGTTTCGTACTATGGAATTGAGGGTACGGAAACAAAGGTGGGACTCATTTTCATCAAGGAGTTTTTTTTTTTTTTTGGGGGAAAATTACATACAGATCCCAAGAAAGACATATATTTATATTTAGGTCTCATCAAATGACAAAATTATACAGAAATCTCTAGGGATTTCTGTGTAATTATTTGTAAACATAAAATTATTCTTTTGCCCATTCAGCATAAGAAACGCCTAAACCACTGAATCAGTCTTGAGTTCCAGAGATGATTTACAACAATATATTCTATATTTACAACACACAATTGTTGTTTTAACAAGTTTTTATAACTTGGATTTTGTAATTTCTGAGTTTCAGAGGCAATTTACAACAATAAATTCTATATTTACAACATACAATTGCTGTTTTAACAAGTTTTTACAACCTGGATTTTTTCAAATCTTGAGTTTCAGATGCGATTTACAACAATAAATTCTATATTTATAACACACAATTGGTATTTTAACAACAAGTTTTTACAACCTGGATTTTTTCAAATCTTGAGTTCCAGAGGCGATTTATAACAATAAATTCTATATTTACAACACACAATTGCTGTTTTAACAAGAAGTTTTTACAACCTGCATTTTGTGATTTCTGAGTTCAAGAGGCGATTTACAACAATAAATTCTATATTTACAACATACAATTGCTGTTTTAACAACAAGTTTTTACAACCTGGATTTTTTCAAATCTTGAGTTCTAGAGGTGATTTATAACAATAAATTCTATATTTACAACACACAATTGCTGTTTTTACAACCTGGATTTTGTTATTTTTGAATTCCAAAGGTGAGTTACAACAATAAATTATATATTGACAATATACAATTGTTGTTTTAACAATAAGTTTTTACAATCTGGATTTTTTCAAATCTTGAGTTCCAGAGGTGATTTACAACAATAAATTATATATTTACAACATACAATTGCTGTTTTAACAACAAGTTTTTACAACCTGGATTTTGTGATTCCTGAGTTCCAAAGGTGATTTACAACAATAAATTCTATATTCACAACATACAATTGCTGTTTTAACAATAAGTTTTTACAACCTGAATTTTGTGATCTGCAACAACAAGATTGTATTAACAACTGAAAAAGCCACAATTTACAACAATAAATTCACGTATTAACAACAACTTTATTGAATCCTATCAGAACTTTTTATTTAATGTTCCATCATCACATCAACCACAAACTAGTAAAAACAGAGTCGTCCCTCTGTCTCCTTCCCAAAAAATAGAGCAAAATGTAATTAACCCTACCCAATAACATGAAACCTAGAACTTTTTATTCAATGTTCCATCATCACATCAAATGGGGGCTGTATATGTAAAAGTAGTTGAATTTATGCGCCTAGCTGGAGGAACTTCATGCGGATATTGTGGACTTGAAGGAAATGTACAAGGAACAAGTGAATGCAAAGAACATACAACGAAGGGGAAGGATTATTTAACGAAAATATGACGGCTTCACAATCTAAGCTTTGCCTAGGACATAAAAATGTCACTTACTTACCTTCTACGTTGGAGATTCGATCCACCTTTAATGCTTATTGATTTCAGCGTTTTCCCCTTTTTCCACAGCTACTCCCGCTCATTTTCATTGCTTTCTTTGTTTCATGAGTTTTTTATGCTGATTGTCCAAAAGGATCATTTACTACTCTGAAATAATTACACAGAAGTCCCTAGGGACTTCTGTGTAATTTTGTTATTTGATGGGACCTAAATGTAAATATCTGTCTTCCTTGGGACTTGTGTGTAATTTTCCCTTTTGCTTTTGCCCCTTCCCTCTTTTTCATTTTCATGTTTCAGGCCACACCTCAGCGTATATCCATTGTTGTCAAACTCGCGAGTTGACTCTCCTAGTTTACTGTCTTTACGTTTCTACCTTACTAAATCGAGTCAAATCTCTAGCAAACTCGTGTCAACTGTAAACTCACATAAACTCACGAGTTTACAAACCGAATTTATCGTTTTTACGTTTGTAGCTTACAAAATTTTGTTAATTTTTTTCAATTTTGTTATCCTCAACAACTTTATATATGAATTTTATAGAAATTTTTTTATTAGGTATAATAAATTATGAATGTTGATATATTTAAATTTAATTATTTGGATTTAAAATATATTTAAATCAAATTGTTGTTATTTTTATATTATAATTATTTAATTATACACCGTTAATACATGTTTAATAATGAAAGTAAACTCTTACGAGTTTACCGATTCGAGTTTACGATACGAGTTTACATCATTATCACAAATTTGCATAGACTCGTGAATTTGACAACCTTGCGTACATCCCACCGCGGTAGAGCACTCACCTAGTGATAGCGACCTCTGGCAACCCAAGACGGCGACCACCGGCAAGCCCACCACGGCGTCCTTCGGCGTGCAAACCCAATCAGTTCTAGCTCTCCTGCCACCATGATAGCTCTCTTCATCCTCTTCGGCAACCCACGACGGCGATGGTGACAACGTCTTTCGACGACGGCGACCTCCTACTTGTCAGATCTGGCTCTTCTTTTGACTATCTGGTACGATCTGAAATTTTCGCTCATAGATTTCGTGGCTCGTCTCTCGTTCATGGCCGAAGTTGGACTATGGCTGGAGCCTGGAAGGGAGCTCGTCCTCTCCATCTTCGTAGCCGAATCTTTACTCGAGCTGGAAGCTCGTCCACTCCGTTGACGTGGCCGAAGCTTAAGTCTTGTTTCAGATTCGTCTTCTCCACTTCGGCTTCGGTTTCTCCAGATCTGCAACTCCGTCCACCACCATATCTTCTTTGGTTTTGAGCAAGATTCAAAAATTGGTTGACTTTGTTTTATTTGATTCTTCATATTTTTAAGAGACTGAAGAGATTTTTCCTCACTCTGATGTTTGAGCCAAGGTTCTCTAGGTGTATCAAACCGGTAATGTGGCGGGAATACAGGCAGCCGACGTTAGTTACTCGGATCTGGTTTCATTGATGCTATTGCGGGAAGTTTACTTTTTTTTTTAATTAGAAGGACATTTTGGTCTTTTCACATAGATATTAGGTAAATTTCAAACCCCATTTCCATTATTTCCATATTCATATCCATTCCCATGTCCATAAAAATCAATTATAGCGTGCCAACTACCAACTACGAGGTTGGACAGCAGATGCCCCATTAGAAGTAACTCTGACAAAAACAGTTTTTCCATTAATATAGATTCAAACGTAAAACGTGCATGTGTTTTATGGAAAAATAAAAAATTGTGTTTTTATGATAAATGTAATATTTTGGATAAGTGAAATTACTATCAAAATTTTAAGAAATCCATTATGATACTGGAGGGGAGGGATAAGGAGGGATGTTACCTGTTGTTTTTTTTTTTTTTTTTGGGTTTGTTAGAGGGGAGGGGATCCTTTATAATGAGAGCCAAAAATAAAGGGAGGGACGGGAATGAGAGTCAAAATGTTAGCTTTCCTTTCACCCGAAAATTCAAACCAAATGAAGAAATAAAGATTTCTGCCATCCCCTTTCTTTAAACCAAATACCCGTAACTAGTTCTTATTTCTTATTGCTATCTTCTCAAAAAACCTGATTATATTAGATACTTTCCTTGGGTCGAAAGATCTCATAAAAATATTTTAAATATAAAATTATATTAAATATACATATTTTTTTTATAATTTAATCAAGGCTAAATTACGAAAAATTTTCCTAGACTAAATCCATATTAGAAAAACTTCCTTAACATTTAAAATTTGAAACTAAACCCCCATAAATTTTTTATTAAATTCTATAATAAAAAAGTGAATTATGATATGATTTTATATTTACATTATTGGTTTACTTAAACTCGTAAGTTTAACAATTTTACTTTTGAAGCAACGTTGCTCTAAAGTGAAAATTTTTAGGGTAAATTTGTACCTTAATCTAAAGTAAAAATAATGTGGATAACATAAAGATTTGCTAATCCAACATATTTAGTCAAATAATAATCGAATTTAACTTAGATAATAGCCCGGTGAAATTGCTATAATTTGAAAACTTACGAGACCACATTGCTCCTCAAAAAACTTTAAGAGACAACATTACTTTTATATGATAACTCACTTTGCAAAATTGACTCACCGTATTTTATTTAAAGTTTCTTTTATACATATTTGTACTAAGATAGTGTGTTTTTACTAAAATTTTATGTAATACACAGAACTCAAATCTAACTTCAAAAATATGTTCAAATTTAAGATGGTCTGAATAACTAATAATTCTATTATAATTTTATAAAGTGTGACAGACTTTTTAATACAATATAGAGCATATGGCAAGTTGCCTTATAAATTACAATAAAAGCAGGCATATTCGTTGTGTTGTGGATATAGCAAGCCTTTTATTTATTTTTTATATAATATTTAAAGAAAATATCATTTTCAACAAATCCATGATTTTCACGCGCGCCTTTCACATTTATTATTATTATTATTATTATTATTATTATTATTATTATAACACAGCTATAATTTATGATATGACAAGCAGAAATAATTAAAAAAAATATTAGTTTTAAGGGACCATTCAGGGGAAAAATATGGAAGATGAATCTGTCAGGATATTATTTCACTTGGTTTTTCAAAAAAAAAAAAAAAATTTATCACAGGGTAAATGTTCGGGGAGGGGTGCGGTATTTATATATTGATTTAACATGGCTCCGTCCTAGTTGCTAGCCAACAAAAATAACAAATATGATTGGTTAGTTGAGTTTTTTTTTTTAAAAAAAAATTTGGTACAAGGTTAGTTGAGTTTAATTACAATAAATGATATGTTCATGATGTGTGACAGAGCCTTTTCATTTTAAAAATAATAATTGTGGTGATCCACTTGCTGTATAAGATAGCTAGCACATTCATTGTTCTGATATTTAATAATAAAAAAATGAATTTTTTAATTATGACAATGGAATAAGGAGACTTTTTCAGCAAATCCATGATCTACCACATCTTGCACATGTTTTATATATAATAGTGCATCAATAATTTATTAATATCTACCGTGTTAAAACAAAATGCACGAGGATTACAAAGTGTTAACATTAAATAACATTAAAATAAAGCTTTTTTCCCTATTTGTCGCTTTTTAAATAAATAATTACCATTTTACCACGGTTTTGAAAATATTTCCCTATCTGCCACTTTTAGTCGACTAAACCGTGGTTTAGTCGACTAAAAGTCGTCGGGTCCTTTTTTTTGGATGACCACGAAATTTAGTCGACTAACGTACCCTGTTTAGTCGACTAAATTTCGTCTGGATGGTTTTTAAAAAAACCCGTGATATTTAGTCGACTAACCCGTCGGGTTAGTCGACTAAATGTATATAAATTCAAAATAGAGATATTCTATCTACTAATGTTTAGAAAAATGAATTTATCATTTAAAAAATCTTGAAAATCTTTAATTTCGGCTATTCAAATTAAATTTGAACGATTCATCCAACGAAAACCAATATTTGAAGTAAACTGTAAGATTGGATGGGGCTAATATCTAAACTTGATAAACAAATACCCCAGTATATTATATATGTTGATCATATATATGTTCTTGTTTCGCCAAATATATATTTTTATAAAAAGCTGAATTTTATATTTTAACTGCTAATCTAGATAAACCCTAATATCTAGATATAGATCCTAATATCTAGGAATTACAAATTTACATAATCTTCTAACTAGTCCTAAGATCTCTCCAACAATCAAGATTATAGTGAGAGAAAATTTGCCCTTAATTATTTCGAGATTACAAAAAAAATATTTTACTTTCAAGAAACAAATGCCCAGTATATATATGTTGATCATATATATATTTCAGTTTCGCCAAATATGTCAAAAAGCTGAAGTTTATCTTTTATTAAAAACAATTAAATTCAGTATATATATGTTTAAAGAAACAAATAAATTTTTTTAGGTATAAATGATTTTTTTTATTATATCAATGCCCCAGTAAATATTATATTATTGTTTTTTTATTAACTTTTTTTTATATCAATGCCGCGGTAAATTAAATCCAGTATATTACATTTGTTTATTAAATTCAGTATATTACATTTAGTCTAACCCTCCAGCCGAGATTTAGTCGACTAACCCAAGTGGGTTAGTCGACTAAATGAGCGGTCAAGCAAAAAAAAAAAAAAGAAACCATGACTTTTAGTCGACTAAAAGGTGTTTTAGTCGACTAAAAGTGGCAGATGGAGAAATATTTTGAAAAGAGTGACAAATTGGTAATTATTTATCTAAAAAGTGGTAAATAGGGAAAAAAGTCTTAAAATAAAGTGTTAAGTAACATCTAAGTAAATTGTCGAGATCTCCGTGTGATTGGAGATTTTCGTTAGATGATGACTATGGATATGGGGAAGTTGGCCGGTGATGCTTTTTTTGTTCTCTTTAAGTAATTAATTTTGTTTAAAAATACACGTTTCAAATTTAAAATCATGAATCATATTCATATATATTCAAAAAGGAGTTGTAAAAAAATTATATGAAACATTAGATAATGATAATCTAAAAAAAAATTTATTTAATATCTCCCTTGATCATTTATAATAAAAAACATGAATATTCCTATTAGAATGTGCCTCTATAGTAGAGAGTGGAGGAGTACATGCAATGTGCCATAAAGGTTGTCTTGGTTTTAGAAATAAAGATAATTAAGTAGCACATGAATTTATAAAATAAATAGAGACATTTTTAGAATCTCATGATATTTTTTTACAAGTTTAATAATTGTATCGAATTTTAACAAACTTTCTTAATTTTAGAAAAGTGATCAACAACGTTTATTCCAGGTCAACACGCCATACCAGCTTATGGGCTTGACTGCATCATCTGAAGGCAAGGTTGTGTGTTGTCTTGGGTTGTGGGTATGCCTTTTGGACCTTCCTCCTAGTGCATACAGGCTCAACAACTCTCCCCACTCTTCAAGTGCAATTGAGTATTGACTTGGAGAGTGGATAGGCTCAGAAGAGATGAGAACAAGGAAATTAACCGAAGCGGATGGTCAGTCAAGTGTCCCTTTAGAGTTTAGACCACCCAATCTCGGTCTCACTAGCCATTGTGGAGTAGATCAAAGGCAAGGGCACACAAGAGATAAACAAAAAAGCAAAAGGGTGATGACCAGTTTTGTCAAAATCGAGTTTCTACATAAACACGAATAAGGGTGATAGAAACGTAAATTATAGAAACAATACAAAACGTAAAGTTTCTATTTTCTACTATTTAAGGTCAGAGCTCAAAATTATATATATATATATATATATACATGGAAAAAAATCATAAATTACTACTCAATTCAAAGAAGAACTTCATATTTAAAAGATATAATTCATATAACTATATAAAACATAAAATAATAATTAAAAAAAACTCATGTTAAAAAAACATACATTAAAATCTTACATTTATAACTATAGAAATACGTTAAAAATTATATATAACTATCCAGTAACCCCAAGTCCAAGATGCACGATAGAAATAAGGTTTTCAACTTTTCATCCTTTTTTCGCACCAAAGGGTTAAAGCAAAAACGGGAAAAACTCTGAAAACATAAGTTTTTATAATTTTTACGTGTTTGAATGGAGTTTCCATCCATTTCTGCTTAGAATAGTTTTTACTTGTGTTTCAGCACGTATGGCCCACATAAAAACGTCAATTTTTACGTGTTTACACTAATTTTTAACAACACTAGTGATAATAGTCAACTTGGACAAGGGGCATTGATCTTTACTTTCCAACCATGCTTCTTAAAAACTTGTTTTATCACTGCGATTTTATGTTTTTACGATTTTTTTTATTAAAACGATTTTACTAATTTTCCAAACGCTTTTAAGTTTTTACGATTTTTTTACGATTTTACTACGTTACGACTTTACGTTTTACGATTTTTCATTCTCCTTCCATTTTCAGGTAAAAACTCGTTTTTAAGAACCATATTTCCAACTATGACTTCATCAATTACAAATGTACCACATACTCTTCCCATGGTCCATCGCCTCTTATTTCAGAGTGACTTAATAAGGTTGGAGTCTCAAGGGCCTTCTGACTCATTAACATCCTGCCTAACCCAAATGTTCTAGGCTAGGTTGTACTTGGAAAGGGAGGCTTCAAAGCTAATTTCACAGGCTTCTGAGAAAGACAAGTGATTCAAGATTTACAACAAGCTGCCGTGTCTATGAAAGATTCTCAAATCAAACTCAAAGCTCAGTTGGAACAGATGTCAAAGGAGCTGGCAAAGGCAAAGCATGAGTTGGCGTTCTTTTATAAATTTAGGATGTCAAAAGCTTTCCCATAATTCCAAAAATGTCACTGCCTTTTTTTTTTTTTTACTTCCATTTTTTAAAATAAGACCCCAATTGGGGAAGTAAAATCTATTTTTTGTAGTAGTGTAAACAGTAAGGGAAAAATTGGAAACTAGGATCATTATGGCATGCTCTAACCTTTGAGACTATTTTTTCATGAGAGGGGACTAATTAGAGAGCACATGTACGGAGTTGGAAGCACATTAAAATTATTTTTTTGCAATTAGTTAAAAATAATTGAAGTTGTTGGACTTTTATGGATAATCAAAAATAAAAGCTGAAAGTAACAAGTTTAAGTTACTTAATTAAACCCTAATGAAATAAGGGTTAAAAAGAAAAATAAACATTCATTTTCCTTGATTCTAAAAGTATGGTTATATTCTTAAGTCTATAAGGAGAATTTCAAGCAACTCCAAAGGTTGGTTAAAGAGGAACCCGAGTACGGACAATAGCCATTAAGAGGTAGTGAGCTTACTTTACTTATATGTATTTGATATTATTGTTTATATATATATGTTTGATTACTATACTTGCTTGCTATGTTTAACATATTTAAATAATTGAAACTCTGTTTATGATTATGCTATGTCCATAAGTATGATGCGTGAAGCATTGAGCATATAGATATGTCATTATGTTAACATGAGCTTGTATAAGGAAAATATATCATACATTAACATTTATCTTGTATGCATTGTATTGGTACTGTTTGCTACTAGGATTCCTCAGAATCTCACCCCCCACTACCAATCAATAGATAGGTGAGTATAAGAAGAGAAGTGTTGCAGGAGACTTAAGGAGGGAGTGTTGCTTGAAGATAGCCTACTAGAAGGATAGTTGAAGAACCAAGGGACGACAGTGGTTAGTGTGTTTTAATTTCCACTGTCTATAAAATGAATGTAAAGGGGTATAAACCCTAGGAATACCCCTGTTATGCAATCCAATCTAAGTTTCGTTGTATCAGTATATTGAATTATTCGGATTTTACCACACTATTGCGTAAGATTAAGGTCAAGAATGTCGGCAACCCGACGGGTGTGACAAGAACTGTTTTGGAGGATGGTGAAAGAGAGTGATTTGCAAGGAGAGTGAGGTAATTTTTTCTCGCAGGTTCAAATTGTCTCAACATATGGCGTCATGTTCCTCCTCCATGTGTTGAAGTCGTTTAGCTTGTTGCACGACAAATTTTGGGCCCGTTTGGGAAAGCAGTGAGAAAAGTGGTTTTTGTTTCTGATGGACTTTTCTTAATGGACTTTTCTCTGATAGACTTTTTTCTGATGTGATTTGTGTTTGGAATAGTAGTAGCAGAAGTGGCTTTTGTTTGTAATGGGAACTTGTTTGGCATAGCTTAAAAAAGTTGGATGAGATGGAAAATGATTGAAAATGGCATGAAGCAAATTCTCACACACACACATATATGTGCCCTATAAAATGTAATAAATTTGAGATAAAAAATCAAAAATAAATATAAATTTACCAAATAAAATGGTAAAATTCCATTAAATAAATTACAATACAATAAAGTGCTTAATCAAACCACTCCTTTTAAAGTCTTAAAGTGTGTTTGAATTAATTTTTATAAAATAATTTTTATTTTTATGAAAGATTTTATTTTAATTTTTTTATATAAAAAAAAAAACAGAATTCTGAAACCATTTTTTAACTCAATTAATTCTATCAAAACCTCACGGGGAAAAAGTTCAATGGACCAAATCCATATCCATTAAAACTGAGGATTTTCTCCAATTCATTTTTCATATTTTCCCTCACACTTCGAATCCTGTAAAAACCGCCAGAGAGTCAGGGATGAAGTAATTGCTCACGGATGAGAGCAGGCGAAGAGAAGAATTGAAGAGGAGAGGATGGGAAAGAGAGAAGGCACAGGACTTTTGGGGGTATAATGGTCTGAAAAATATAAACTCCTTTTCAATGGACTTCAATGGGGTAATAAGCACCCCCATAAGTGCTTCAGAAAAAAAAAACCCCATTACCCCAATAAGTCCATCAATTTTTTTCTCTTCCCAAACAGGTCAAAATTACTTGATGGACTTATTATCCCATTTAATGGGATAATAAGTCCATTTTGCCTGTTGCCAAACAGGCCCTTTGCTTGGGCAGAGATTTAATTTGCTGAGTGTGTTCCTGCAACAAAACAAGGATTCGGTTGGCGTCCTCTTCCAATTACCATCCTCTGCCGTCCTCTTTGCTATGTGGCGTCGTTTTGACGCAAAACAGCACATGCTTCCTCCTTTTTTAAAAAAAAATTTTAAATACTACCCAGGCTACTAAAAAAGATACTTCAGGATAGTGACGAGTATTAAAAAAATACTGATAGTTACTTCATGATCTTAAAAAATTATTTTTGGATATTGAAAAAATATTTCAGGGTACTGACTGATACTAAAAAAATACTTCAGGATACTCACTGAGGATATTAACAGGTATTAAAAATACTTTATGATCTTGAAAAGTTATCCTAGAATCTTGAAAATATCTTGGGATAATTTTTCAAGATCATAAAATATTTTTCTAGTACTAGCCAGTATCCACAGTCAGCATCCTGTAGTATCTTTTTAGTACCAGTTAGTATCCAGAAATATTTTTTCAACATCCTAAAATAAATTTTTTAATACCCGTCACCATCCTGAAGTATATTTTTTAATATCTGGGTAATATATATATATATATATATATATATATATATATATATATATATATATATTAAAGGAGGGAGCATGGGCTGTTTTGCGTCAAAACGACGCCGCATAGCAAAGAGGACGACAGAGGATGGTAATTGGAAGAGGACGCCAGCCGAATCCTTGTTTTTTAACACCCGTCACTATCCTGGAGTATCTTTTTAGTAGCTGGGTAGTATTTAAGGGGGGAAAAAAGGAGGGAGCATGTGCTATTTTGCGTCAAAACGACGCCGCATAGCGAAGAGGACGGCAGAGGATGGTAATTGGAAGAGGACGCCAGCCGAATCCACAAAACAATTACTTCCTCGAGAGACTCCTAAAGGTTAGTAGGTGTGTCTGTCATAGTGCACGAAAAGGAAAAATCTCTCCCCTAACTATCAACAAAGGAGATCATGAAATTCATGATCGGTTCCCATAGGAGCTGCCAAATTGTAGAACCAAAATTTTGTATTAAAGTTTCTGTAAGAGTTACCGATAACACAGAATCTTAGTATGATAAAATATATATATATATATATATATATAAAAGTAAACACGAATTTAATGATAAAGAATAAAAGATGAATTGTTAACTAGAAAGCATGATACAAATCAATAAAAAAGAAGAATTTTGCTTGAGGGAGCATATGAAGAGGCTTGACAATGTCTCCTTCCTCTAGACCTTGTTGCCCATATTTACCATGCAACATATAGTGATTTGTTAGGTCGGTTGTGACTTTCTCGGATCTGAGCGGATTTTTTTTTTTTTTTTGGGGGGGGGGGGGGGTATTGTTGGTCAATGCGCAATACCAACTTCTGGGCTTGATTAGGTCATCTGAAGGTGCAGTTGTACCTTGAGCAAAAAAAAAAAACAAAAGGGTGCAGTTGTGCTTGTGTTGTGTTGTGACTTGTGAGCAGGGTATGCCTTTTTGAGCCTTCCTCATTAAAGTGAACCCTACATTTACCGGCTATATTAATTCGATATATTATCAACAGTAATGACAAAGCTATCTGCCATTTGGAACGAGGTTCTAGACTTGAACATGACGTTGATTTGTGTAAAATGAAAAACAAATTAATTTGATCTATGGTCCTTTAATTCGATCATATTAAATCATTTTGCTTTGCTTTTTTTTTTTTTTTTTTTAAAAAAAGTAGACTTATTGTGTCCGGTACTTTTTGTGCAAAAGATGATGACGTGTGAGAGAGAAGATGGGCAGATCAGAATTTTTAATACCGCCTCGTGCCACACATTTAAAAAAGCAACAAACAGTTGCTTCTCAGCCATCATGGTGTCTCATGTAAAAGTAGTGGTGTACCGCTAATCCAAACATTCTTTCTAGACTAAAAGGAGATTTTCAAGAGTTGAAAAGTTGTTTTTTTCTCTTCCCTTGTGATCTCAAATAGATTATGGGGTTTGTTTAGGATAGTGGTGGTAGAAATAGTTTTTATTTCTGATAGATTTTTTTCAATGGACCTTTTTTTTTTTTTTTTTTCTTAATGTGAGTTATGTTTGAGATAACAGTAACAGAAGTGGCTTCAGACCTTAAGCTTGATTAGGTGGCTTCACAAAAAAAAAAAAAGAAAAAAAAAACAGATTCAGACTTTGAAGCTCATCAAATAATGAAGCTATCCAAACTCCTAATTATCAAGCTTCTACTTATGATGGGTTTCTAATAGATTTTTGTTAGCTTTCGAAGCTATGCCAAATAGGCCCGAGAGAGTATTCATAGGAATAAATTGGCAAAAAATTAACAAATATAATACTATACCGTATATTTAGAATTAAGACGTCATATATTAAACATATGAGAGAGTATATGCTAATATATATTTGATAGTTAATTAAAATAAGAAAAATAATGACATTTAAATATAATTTGAAATAGGAAAATCCTAAAAGCCTGTTAAAATATGAAAATGACAGGGAGGTGATATGGTAGGAATTTATTTTTTTAAATTGTTTTCACTTAAAGACCAAAATGCCTCTTTTACACTTTTTTTTTTTTAGTACCAAGCGATTTTGTCAAAACAATTACGATTTTTGTCAAAATTATTATTTAATTGGTAACAATCTAAAACTCTTTATCAATCCTTTTACACTTATTCTCCTTACTCATCGATTTTGTCAAAACCATTATTATTTTAGTCAATTTCATTACTCAATTAATCAAAACCCAAAACTTTGTCAATTTTTTTACATATATTATTCATACTTACCGACTTTGTCAAAACTATTATATATTTTGTTAAAATTATTACTATTTTAGTCAATCTCAATACTCAATTGGTCATAACCCAAAACTCTTTGTTAATCATTTTGCATATATTGTCAATACTTACATATTTTCTTAAAACCATTACTTTTGTAGTCAATCTCATTACTCAATTGGTTACAATTCAAAACTATTTGTCAATCCTTTTACACATATTGTCATTGCTTACAGATTTTGTCAAAACCATTGCTCTTGTAGTCAATCTTATTACTCAATTGGTTACAACTTAAAATTCATTAACTTGCTGAAAACTGCAAAACTTCATCGGAAACTGGTTTTCTCAGGCCCCGTTTGGTATAAGGGAAATTTGAGGAGGGAAGGAATTTAGAAGAGGGAAAGGAAAGGAACTGAAGATTTTGAAAGATGAGGGAAGATGGCTTGAGGGAAGATAAGTTGTTTAGTATAAAGAAAATGAAGGGGTAGTAGTTGGTAAAGAATTAGGAAATGTCTATTTTACCCTTGAAAGTAATTAATTCAAAATAAAAAAGAAAAATAATTTTTTTGCTAAAATATATTTTTAAAAAGTATGCTCATGTCTAGTTCGAACTCATGTAAAAAAAATTTCCGCCAAATTCAATTTTTCTTGCCAAGTTCAAACTTTCTCTTCAAGTTTGATTTTTAGGGGTGAATGAATCAAAAAAATGTGAATAGTGACGTGGGAACTTGAGATCCCATTAATTTTAGTGGGATCTGATCTTCCCACATATGAGGGAATATTGGTGGGCCCAGTATGGGCCCGGGAACTTAAGTTTTTAGGAAGATTTATGCAAAATACGTACCAAACGGAAAAACTTGTCAATGTTCCTTTTCCTTCCCATCAAATCTTTGTACTAAATGGGGCCTCAGCGTTGTGATGGTTAAAATGAAGAGAAAGAACAAAGTTGGATGGAGAAGAAGAAGTTGAGCCCGATAAAATCACCAGAACAAAGGAGCTAGACTAGATCGAGAAAGAGAAGGCATAGAAATCGTCACCTGATAAAGCAGAAGAAGAAGATGAGGACAGTGAAGCTATCAGTGAGCATCAAGATGGACTGATGGAGAGATATTTGGCGTGGTTCTAGGTCGGAGTTATCAATATGTTTTCATCATCAGCAGTGACAGGGCTTCAAGACACGTTGAAGAGGGCGTTCTCAATGAGAAGGTCGTTGTCAGTGTCAGAGAGATATTGCAGGAGGAAGAATGGCGAGGTAGGCTAGGTCACAGAGGGTGGATGCTGAGAATGAGGAGAGAGATGAATTAAGGTAGCATTTTGGTAAAACACACCAACTTCAAAAATCTCAGATTTCTTCCACATCACCTCCCTATAATTTTCATGTCTTAACAGATTTTTTATTTTCAATTTCATGAAGGGCGTTCTAAATATTTTTTTTTCTTAAAACAACAGTTAAATAGTACTCCTTCCAATCCTAATTATGAGAATACTTTTATAATATAAAATGCAAGTATAAAAATGTTTCTATAATTAAACAGGAGATATAGTAATATTTTTTGAGAAAATTTTAAAAAGTACTCGTAATAACTATTTGACAGGTTCTTTCTCTTCAGAACTCTTCTTCTTCGCTAATTACACTTTCTCGTTCGCTCGTTGAGATCAAGTTTTTCTAATTCTTTGCTGTCGTGCTTGGATCTTTTCGGTATGCACACTGCACCGCTGGTTGTTAATTTGTGTGTGTATCTTCATCTCAACGTGAATGACCTTCTTCTTATACTAAGATATATATATATATATATATATATATATATAAAGCAACTATAAATCTAGTTTTATTTGTTTTTCTATAATATGTTTGTACTGGCTGGTTATCGAAACACGTTTTGGATCTGGATTGAAGTTTTTCAATTCGATTTTCATCATCAGCTACTACTGTACGCATACTGTTATTTGTTTTATTTCTTTTTATATATGCACACGCGGTGTGGAAGTGCTGCCAGGATCTCTATATGTATATAAATACCACATGAAATTGTGAAACCTGTCTAAACTTGTTAAAGAACTTAAAGGGACCAAGGATCAAATTGACATTTTTAAATTCGGGTGAATTTATCCTTTTATCCTTAGTTTTTAAATAATTTAAAAAAAGAAAAAAGGCCACCATGGCCGACCACCAGCTGCCTGGGCTCCGGCCGACAGCGGTATGAGATCCAACAAGGGTATTTTTTTTTAAAAGAAAAAAAGATTCAATGAAAGTGAAAAGGTGGAATTTGAACCAACCCCATCTTCACGGGTCCAAGTGGCCTCATCATTGGATCACTTAGCTCCTTTGATATATATATATATATATATATATATATATATATATATATATATATATATATATTCTTTTTGACATTTTTTCTATCAAGAAACACACGCTCTTGTAAATATTATTACCGAACTTGTAAATAACATTAACGAATTGGTAATTCTTATTACAAGATTTTTTATAATTGACTTTTATTTAATGTTTTATGAGAGACACTTGTAAAAAATTGATGAAAACATTGATAATTACCATTACGGCACTTGTAAATACCATTAACGAATTAGTAATTTTTATTAGAAAATTTGTTATAATTGACCCTTATCTGTTGTTTCATGAAAGACATTTGCGAAAAACCTAACGGAAGCACTGATAATTACCATTACGGTACTTATAAATATCATTAACGAATTGATAATTCCCATTATAAGATATGTTATAAATCATTTACTTTTTGTTAATACCATATCCTTCATTGACAATAACATTCTTAATTTACAAATATCATGTACACACACTATTTAGTCTTGTGAATTCCATTATATATATGTGTGTGTGTATTATATAATATATAAACATATATTTATTACGTAATATTTATATAATGGGATTCACAAGAGTAAACAATGTGTGTGTATTATATTATATTATATTATATTATATTTTATATATATATATATATATATATATATATATATATATATATATATATATATATATATATATAATGAGATTCACAAGACTGAACAATGTGTGTGTGTGCGCGCATGATGTTTGTAAATCAGGAATGTTATTGTTAATGAAGGGTATAGTATTAACAAAAAGTAAATGATTTATAACAAATCTTGTAATGAGAATTATCAATTCGTTAATTATATCTACAAGTTTCCTAGTGGTAATTATCAGTGCTTTCGTCAAGTTTTTCACAAATGTTTCTCATGAAACAACAAATAAGGGTCAATTATAACAAATCTTATAATGAGAATTATCAATTGGTTAATAGTATTTACAAGTTTCGTAATGGTAATTACCAATGCTTTCATCAGATTTTTCACAATTGACTCTTATAAAACAATAAATAAGAGCCAATTATAACAAATCTTGTAATAGGAATTACCAATTCGTTAATGATATTTACAAGTTTAATAATGATATTTACAAGAGTGTGTGTTTCTTAATGGAAAAATGTTAAGAAGAATTAATTGGTTATTGGTATTTCAAATCTGTCGTCTTTTAAGAGAAATAGATCTGTAGACAAAATGACGAAGTTGTACACAACAAAAACTCAGTTGCAATTCGTGGAAGGTTATTTGTAATTTGTAGAAGATTATTTGTATTTGCATTCTAACTTAATTTTTATACCATGGAAGGTCACTTGTATTTGCATTTGAGGGAATGTCACTTGCATTTTAATTTAATTTGCACACCACATAAGCTCAGTTGCAATTCCTAGAAGCTTAGTTGCAATTCGTGGAAGGATATTTGAAATTCATGAAAGGTTATTTGCATTTTGTAAAGTCCTCGAAATTTATTTAACATAATAACTAATTAAGGGTTGATTGACAACTAAGTAATGCTCTATCAATTACCAAAATATCCAAAATAAATTAGAGTATGCAAAATAAGCCCTAATGTAGCAATATACAATTATCAATATATTTATCAAAGACGGAAGTACTACTTTCACTAGAAGTAGCCTAAGCTTCCGAAGTTTTCCCTGATGGACTCGGACGAGAACTATCACCTGGAAAAATGGAGTAACCATCAATCCAACTCATTACGAATACAAATATGTGCTACTGAGGTGCCATGTGGAATAATTTATATAACAAAGTATTTTACATAAAATAATATATATAATTTGTCAATATCCATATCACAAAATTTCATATCAGGAATTATGTATCACAATTTTCATTAACACAATTCCCAAGATACCTCCTACCAATCCAATCGAACCGCCTTATTTCCTTTGACTAGACCCATGGGCTAAGTTACATCCATATTACTGGTTACTCAAAAGCTCACTGGTCATGTGATGAGGACCGGCCAAAATCCTCAGAGCACATGTCCCAGACCATGGGTCTTTCCCCCTCATTGAATTAGCGAGATGTCATACGCCCTCATTGAACTAGTGGGCCAGTTCCTCATTGAACAGGTGGGACAATATAAAGCCAACCATCATGCATTAATGGAGGCCTCACCACGTGGTGGAATATATTACTTCATTTCCTCCCAATTCAACATTTCCTATAATTATCATAATAAATATCATAATATCAAAACTCTCAATTCTTATACATAAATAAATATGTATATATTCACAATTCAAATCATAAGGTTCCGCAAGGCAAATTCTATTAAGATAATCATAATCAGTTCACAAAATACTCACAAATAGCATACTAATACACATAACGAGTGGAAAGTGGTTATCTCTCACCGAAGCTAATTAGCTAACTATTATCTCAATGCTCATGATCCAAGAGCTCGAATATACGCCAAAAATCAATCTACCATAATCAATTTACTTACAATTAATAACTTTTCTAAAACTCTATATAATAAAATTATAACTTATAATTTAATAAAATTTAAAAAAAATACAAATTTTAATAATAAATTTGGAATGCTTGAAGTGGGCAAATTTGGTCGGGATTGAAAAATTAGGGAGACCATTGTAATTATTAATTCTCTTCTTATTTACTACTAATTAATAATACCCTTTTCTATTTATTGTTAATAATAATCTTATTATTTATTACTATTTATTTATTTTATTGTTATTATTGTTACTGTTGTTGTTATTATTATTATTTACTTAACTATTATTATTATTTTTACAATTATTTTAGACTCTCAGAGGCTATTCTAATACTTTAAATTAGAAGTTTATAAGTACCAATCATCATATAAATTATAGTTTAGTGTTTATCATGGTTTTCCCCAAATGTACATAAATTAGCATATCATGTATATAAAACAAAATTCTTTTTCCTTTTATTTTCCAAGTGCGTTGATTTATATACATACCCACAGAGCTCTACTTATTATTGTTAGTTCTCAAAGTGTTTTGATGATTAACAACAAGCATACACGTGTGTTGAAGTATTTTAAAATCAGTTAGAAATTGCTTAACAGTTGTTTACTCGAGTAAAGGTAAGCTTACTCCAGTAAAGGACTGTTGTAGGATTGCTCAAGTTCGTTTTGGCAAGTCTTTACTCCAGTAAAGTAGCTTTACTCCAGTAAAGGACTTACCGAGAGCAATCCAAGTTTTTGAAGTTGTTGCTTACTCCAGTAAAGCTAAGTTTACTCCAGTAAAGGCCATCCAGAGAGCAACCAAGTTTTTCAAAGTTCAGTCTTTACTCCAGTAAGAAACTACTTACTCCAGTAAAGAACCTCGAGAAAGTAAAATGAGTTTTTTGAGCTTAAGTTGCTTACTCCAGTAAAGCGTTGCTTACTCCAGTAAAGGACTTACCGAGAGCAATCCAAGTTTTTGAAGTTGTTGCTTACTCCAGTAAAGCGTTGCTTACTCCAGTAAAGGACTTACAGAAGCAAATCAATTTTTCAAAGTGATTGCTTACTCAAGTAAAGGTTCGTTTACTCCAGTAAAGACTTAGAGTAACCTCTCTTCTTTTGAAGAACAAAGTCACTTACTCGAGTAAAGGTTAGTCTACTCGAGTAAAGCCCATACAGAAAGGTTACTAATTTGTCTAAGTCTGGCTTACTCCAGTAAACAAATCCTTACTCCAGTAAAAAGGCATTTCGAACTTAAAACGTTTTCACATGAATAGTGCCTTACTCGAGTAAAGTACTAACTTACTCGAGTAAAGCTCTTGGATTTCAAACTCAAGTCTCGATGGTTTATCTCTGGGAAGAGTCTACTCTAGTAAACTTTGGTTACTCCAGTAAAGACACTTTTGCACAGTGCCTTACTCGAGTAAAGAGGAACTTACTCGAGTAACCAACGGTAGCTTTTGGTTTTTGAATTTCACGAATTCACAAATCACTGTTGTTTGATCTAATTGCTTTCATATATCACTCACTCATGTTCCCAGATATGTTTAACAAATTTGTTGAGTGTCTTTCAGTTAGCACAGATCAAGATTATTGAAGATTAGTGAGATAAAGCAAAAAGTGAACAGTGCATTTAATGCATTTCTGAAATCTCACCTACTTTCAGCTAATCCACCTGAGCACGCCTAATGAACGTTAAAGAAAGCTTACTATATCAAGTAAAGTCAATTTCAACGGGCAAAAACTCAGAGGGCCACATCAGACATCATTAAGACTTGGATTAGCAGAAGTTTAGAGAGAGAAGATGACCAGAACTTAAGCAAATCACTTCCAACGGTTGGAATCATCTCACAACGGTCATTTAATGTTCTCTACCTATAAATAGAGAGCATTAACTTCATCTCCAGCGGATACACCTACTCTGAGCAAAAAATCTACTAAGTTCATTCATTGTGTATTAGCTTTCACTTGTACTGTATCATTTTGATACTTAGAGCTTCAGTATTCATCTATCTACTCTTGAGAGAGTTTTCATCTGTAAAATCATTTATTGATTGAGAGAATCACAAGTCAGGGGACTTGGTGATTGTGGGTGTATTGATTACAACTTGTAAGGGGGAGTGTGTTCTAGTGAGAGAACAGCTCTTAGTACAGAGTGTGTAATCAATATTGTTGAGTTAGTGGATTGAAAATCCCAAGTGAGGCTTGGGGACTGGATGTAGGTCAGAGAAAGGACCGAACCAGTATAAATCGTTGTGTGCAAAGCTCTTCTCTCTATCTCCTCTGTTCTGCCCTGTTCTGAGAGTGTAAAAACAGAACCAGTTTGCGAAAATTTTTAATATACCCAATTCACCCCCCCTCTTGGGTATAAAGCTCCTCTTTCATTTGGTATCAGAGCTAGGTCTTCTCAGAAGAGTTTAACCACTCGAGAAGGATCACCATGGAAGGAATTCTTCCAGATGGAGCTTCAATCAACAGACCTCCCGGTTTCGACGGCGAACACTACTCTTTCTGGAAAGCAAAATTTCGTGTGTTCGTGATGGCAACAGAATATGGCTTATGGAGGGTCTTTGAGACTGGAGACTATGTTCCAGTCAAGGTAGAAGGAGGCATCACTGTTCCCAAGACGGAAGCTGAGTTCAATGATGACGACAAGAAGAACATCACTCTCAATAGCAAGGCTATCCTGATGCTTCAGAGTGCTCTTAGTCAAAAGGAGTACTTTCGTATCTGTAATTTGTCAACGGCTAAGGAGATGTGGAAGGCTCTGGAAATAGCTTATGAAGGAACCTCTGGAATCAAGGAGAACCGAGTCAACATTCTAAACACTGAGTATGACCTTATGCGGATGAAGCAAGGCGAGAGTATTGGAGAGTTTCAGTTGAGATATACTCATCTGACCAATCAGCTAGCTGCCTTAGGAAAGCTTTTCGATCAAGGAGCTCAAGTGAGGAAAATCCTCAATATTCTAACAAAGGATTGGGAAGCTAAGGTCACCGCCATTGAAGAAGCTCGTGGAGAGTCAATGACTTCAGTTGCCGCACTGTTTGGCAGTCTATCTGAGTACGAGAGCAAATTGAAGTTCAAGAAGGAATTAGAAGATGTCAATGGTGGGAACAATCGCAATAAGGGAGTGGCTCTGAATGTGGAAAAGGATGAGGAAGATGAAGATGAGGATGAAGAAATTAGCATGATGGTCCGGAGATTCAAAAAGTTCTACAAAAGAGATCAAGGCTTCAAGAAATTCCAGAAGGGAAATTCAAGCTATGAATCAAAGAAGCCGGTTATCTGCTACGAATGCGAAAAACCCGGACACATCAAGGCGGAATGCCCTCAGCTGAAAAATCAAGAGAAAGAAAAGAAGAAGTTCAAGAAATACAAAAAGAAGGCATATGTGTCAGCTATATGGGGAGATAGCTCATCGGATGAGGATGAAGCTGAAGAGGATGAAAGTGAAAAAGCCAACATATGCCTGGTTGCTGAGGAAGAAGAACAACCTAGTGAAATAAATGAGGTATATGAATCTCTTCCTTCCTATGATGAATTGTTTGCTGAATACAATGTTGTTCAAAAGGAGTTTGAAAAACTTACAGACAAGTATATGTCTTTGAAAAGAAAAAATTCTTTTCTTGAACTGCAAATTGAAAACCTCTCTTCTCCTCAATCTCTGATTTGTGATGAATGCTCTATCCTAGAGAAAAAGAATTCACAACTTACAAAAGCACTTGAGAAATTCACTAAGGGAAGTGAAATGCTCAATGTGATTTTGAAACAACAACGTTTTACAAACGATAGATCGGGCATTGGTTACAGACCAGACTTTGATAAGAAGAAAGGAAAGAAAAAGAATGGACAAAAATCCTATATGAATTATTTCACTAAATCTGTTCATTCCTCAAACCCTTTTGCACATTGTACATATTGCAATAGGAAGGGTCATTCTACTTCATCTTGTTTTCATCGAAAAGAAAGAAAAGCTAAACCTGTAGGAAATTATGTCTGGGTACCAAAAGGAACATATGTTCCCAAGGTGCGTGCTAACCCCAAAGGACCCAAGAAAAGATGGGTACCTAAAACTTGACCTCTGGTGATCTGCAGGTATGTCTTAGAGCATCAAGGCCGAACAAGTGGTACATTGATAGTGGATGCTCAAGACACATGACTGGAGACAAATCAAAGTTTTTATCAATAAAGCCTAAAGATGGAGGTAGAGTCACATTTGGAGGTGATCAATTCGGGAAAATCGCTGGCATTGGTGAGATAGGCAACAATGAAGGCCCACTCATCAAAGACGTCTACCTTGTAGAAGGATTGTGTCACAATCTCCTAAGTGTGAGCCAAAGCACCGATAAGGGTAATTTGGTAATATTTGACTCTGATGAATGCTTTATTGTTAAAAAGGATTTGATCTCCATAAATGATTTGAAAAATAAAGCTTTATTTAGAGCACCTAGAGATGGAAATTGTTATACCTTGAACCTCTCTAGTAATGCTTCTGTTTATGAAAATTGTTTTGTGAGCAATTTGAATGAGAGTTGGCTTTGGCACAAGCGATTAGCTCATGTCAATATGTATCAACTTGACAAATTGTTGAAAAAGGATTTGGTCATTGGTATTCCCAAATTGAATTTCAAAAATGATATGATTTGTGATGCATGTCAAAAGGGAAAACAAACCAAATCATCTTTTAAAACCAAAAATGAGATTTCAACCACTAGACCACTTCAACTTCTTCACATGGACCTAGTTGGACCAGCTAGAGTCAAAAGTCTTGGTGGAAACTTATACACCTTGGTCATTGTTGATGATTTTTCTAGATTTACTTGGACTATATTCTTATCTTCAAAAGATGAAACCTATGATCAGTTTGTTTCTTTTGCCAAGAAGGTCCAAAACGAGAAAGGTCTTACCATTTCAGGAATAAGGACTGATCATGGAGGAGAGTTCGAGAATAATGCATTTGCTGAGTTCTGTGATAGTATGGGGATCAACCATAATTTCTCGGCACCTAGAACACCACAACAGAATGGTGTTGTGGAGAGAAAGAATCGAGTGCTCACGGAGATGGCCCGGGCAATGCTGAACGAATACAACACTTCACAAGTGTTTTGGGCTGACGCGATGAGTACAGGATGCTACATCTCCAACCGAGCCTATTTGAGAAAGAAGATGAACAAAACACCATACGAACTCTACAAAGGAAGAAAGCCGAACCTCAGTCATCTTCATGTCTTCGGTTGCAAGTGCTATGTGCACAATAATGGTAAAGATAATCTTGGTAAATTCGATCCTAAATCTGATTTAGCTATCTTTATCGGTTATTCAAATAGAAGTAAGGCATATAGAGTGTTTAATACTAGAACTAAAATTGTTGAAGAATCTGTACATGTTGTATTTTGTGAGTCTGAATCTGATAAATCCCTTGATGATGAAGAAGAGACTATTTTCAAAAACAAATTCTTTTCGAAAAATGCTCCTACTCCTTCTGAAAATTCTGAAAATATTTTTGAGGCTGATCCAGAAAATAATCTTGAAAATCCTGATCAGTCTCAACCTAGAGCTTGGAGATTTATAAGGAATCATCCTTTAGACCAAGTTATAGGTGACGTTAACCAAGGAGTTAGGACCAGAAATAGTACTTTAAATGAGGTCACATTTTCTGCATTCATTTCACATATTGAGCCCTCTAAGATAGAAGAAGCCCTTTCAGACAATGATTGGGTGATTGCTATGCAAGAAGAGCTACATCAATTTGATAGAAATCAAGTTTGGGACTTGGTACCTAGACCCAAAGACCATCCGGTAATTGGGACAAAATGGGTATTCAAGAACAAACGTGATGAGTCTGCCATTATTGTGCGTAACAAGGCTAGATTAGTGGCCAAAGGTTACAATCAAGAAGAAGGAATAGACTATGAAGAGACTTATGCTCCAGTAGCTAGATTGGAGGCAATAAGAGTTCTTCTAGCATTTGCATGCACAAAAGGTTTTAAACTCTATCAAATGGATGTCAAAAGTGCATTCTTAAATGGTTTCATTCAAGAAGAGGTATATGTGGAACAACCTCCTGGTTTTGAAAATGAACATTATCCTGATCATGTTTTTAAACTTAAGAAAGCTTTATATGGACTCAAGCAAGCTCCTAGAGCTTGGTATGAAAGATTGAGTCAATTCTTACTTAATCAAGGGTTTATTAGAGGAAAGGCAGATACAACTTTGTTCATTAAGAAAAACAAATTGAATGAAATCTTAGTTGTTCAAATCTATGTTGATGATATTATTTTTGGTGCTACTAATGACTCCTTGTGTGAGGAATTCTCTAAGACTATGCAGGGTGAATTTGAGATGTCAATGATGGGAGAACTTAACTATTTTCTTGGGCTGCAAATCAAGCAACGTAAAGATGGGATCTTTATCTCCCAAACCAAATATCTGAATGATTTGCTCAAGAAATTTGGAATGGACAAGTGCAATGGAGCTGATACACCAATGAGCACAACCACTTCATTGGATGCTGATGAAGAGGGCAAGGACTTCAACATCACCAAGTATAGAGGAATGATCGGATCATTGCTCTATCTCACTGCAAGTCGCCCGGACATCCAATTCAGTGTTGGGATGTGTGCACGGTTCCAATCCGCACCCAAAGAGTCACATGCTGAACATGTCAAGAGGATATTCAGATATCTTTCTGATACGAAGACTCTTGGACTATGGTTTCCTAAAGGTCAGCCGGAGCATTTGGTGGCATATTCGGATTCGGATCATGCTGGCTACAAAACGGACAGAAAGAGCACAAGTGGTCAATGTGAATTCTTTGGTAATTCACTTGTGTCTTGGTTTAGCAAGAAGCAAACAACCGTGGCCGTATCATCAACCGAAGCTGAATATGTAGCTGCCTCAAGTTGCTGTGCTCAAGTGCTGTGGTTGAAGCAACAACTTGCTGATCTTGGAGTGCACTTGAAGGAGATCCCAATATTGTGTGACAATACTAGCACAATAAGCTTGGCCAAGAATCCGGTGCAACATACAAGGACCAAGCATATTGATGTGAGACATCATTTCATTCGGGATCATGTGCAGAAGAGAGATGTGAAAGTCATGTTCATTCCAACCCATCTCCAATTGGCGGACATATTCACCAAGCCTCTAGCCAAAGAGCAATTTACCTTCATAAGGAGAGAATTGGGAATGGTAAATCCCAATGAGTTGTAAGTTTTGCTCTTACCCAATGTTAGTTTATGTTTTTGATGATTAATCCCTACTAACTTAAGCATCGGAGTGTTTAGCAATTGTTTTTGCAGGTCTTCCTGATGTGTAAGAGGTTGCTTACTTGAGTATAGGAAATCGTACTTGAGTAAAGAAGTAGCAGAAAGCCAATTCTGATGTTCAGATGAGCTTTACTCGAGTAGGTAAGTGTGTACTCGAGTAAACAAGAGGCAGAGAGCTCATGGCTGAAAAAGAGGACTGCTCTACTCGAGTAAGGAATTCTTTACTCGAGTAAGGGCATCGGGGTTCTTCAAAAATTCACATTACATTTTTGAAGTCCAGGTCAGTATACTTGCATCTTTACTCGAGTAGGTAAATGAAAGTATGCTTTACGCGAGTAAGCTAGAACTTTACTCGAGTAAAGGGGTTTGTCTATATATTCACTGAAGCGATGTGATTTTTCATACTCGCCTCTTTACTCAAGTAGAACCCTAGAGTTGCGTCTTTCTATCTTCCTCTCCCTCTGAAACCGTCACTTCCCTCCATCGAATTTCTTTGAAACTTTCTTGAAACTTCCTCCAAATCATTCCTCTTCTCAAACTCATCGAAACCCTAAACTCAGAGATGTCGAAGGAAGCATCTCAATCCTCACATCCGGTGCCTTCAAATCCTCCTCGTGCTCCTAGGACCAAGTCTGTCCCCAAGAAACTGCAGAGAGGGATCGACACTTCTATTCCCGGCGTTAGAGTGGTGATTCCAACGGTTGCAAAGTCTCTAAATCCCAAGAAGAGGCCAGCTTCATCGAAACACCCATTGGCTTCTCCAGCTACAAAGAAGAAAAAGGGTGGTGAACCAAGCGAGAAAAAGGGAAAGAAGAAGGCGTTTGAGAACAAAAGAAGATCAAAGAATCCTTCTACCGTTATTTCCTCTTCTACTGATGAAGCCACTGTTTCGACTTCGGAGCACGAACAAAATCAAGAGCAAGAGGAAGTATCTCCATATGTGACTGATGCCGTGGAGAAGTTTAAAATTACCAAGGATCCACCAGAAGGCTTCAAGGTTGCACCTGTTCCTCTTCCTCCCGGTGTCAATGCTAAATTCAGGGAGATATACGCTAGTCGTGGCTTCTGTGCCATTGTCTCAATCAACTTGGAACAACTCTACAGAGAGTGCCACATTGACTTGTCACCATGGTTCGAGCCATATGAGTCCTTCGTGTCCATTGGAGGTGCATATTTTCCAGAGTTGGTTAAGCTATTCTATTTCAACATGAAGACCAACCACATTATGGACTTGGATGGTCAATTAGTCGAGGAAAGGATTACAACTTCAGTGAGAGGGATTGAGTTTACAATATCAGCCGCCATCATCAACAAGATCCTGAATGTAGCTGATCCTCCCGAGGCTTCCACTCCACGATACTCCAATGAAGAAGTATATAGAACTCTTATGACTGATCAAGAAGTCCCAGATGATCAGAGAGTTCGTCTGTCTTTCAAGCCAGCAGACATGCCCAAGCTACACAGAGTTATCTGGCACATATATGCACGAAATTTTGTGCAAAAAGGAGGGAGTTACACCCATTTTACACTGAAGGACTACCGGTTCTTCACAGCTTTTATCAAGAAGCACCCTCTCAATATTGGTCAGTGGATATTCAAAGAGATCAATTATTGCAAATTCGTGGCCCGGAAGAACTCCTACTTGCCTTTTGCCTCGCTGGTGTCCCTCATCATGTTCTACCACAAGATTTGGTACGTGGGCCCTCCTGAACAGATGAAGGAAGTCACACCTTTTGGGAAGACTACACTCAAAATGATGAAGATCAGCTTTGGACCAGAGGAATCCAGTGAGTCTCAGGCACCTCAGAGGACTCAGACTCGAGCATCACAGTGGATGCTATAGAACTATAGTGGATGCTGATGAGCGCATTAGAACTATAGTGGATGCTGCCCTAGTTTCACACTGAGCAGTGTTGAAGGCTGAGTTTGATATGATCCGTGCTGATATTAAGCTGGGGGTTATGGATGTGATTGTGGCTCAGACAGAGATCCTGTCAAATCTGGCCAAGGTGAAAGAAGATCTTGATGACCAAGGGGTCACTTTGGCTTCCACTTTGTCTGTCACCTTAGCAGCCGCCTCAGATGCCAGAGACAAGGCACAGCAACTCCTTCAGCATTTTGGGCTTGGTGGTTCTTCTTCTGCTACATTTGGATTCACCACGGATCCATCTTCATCCACACCGGCTCCGGAGTTCCAGCCATCCATACCTGTCTCTCAGCCTTCCTCATCCTCACCCGAACCTCACTTTTCTCCACCATCCTCACCCACCTTCTCATTTCCCAGTCCACCTCATAGCCCACCTCACACCACATCTTCCCCAGTCACCCCTACCACAGAGATTCTTCCTAACCCACTTCCATCTCCACCCACTCCTTCCACTGAAGTATTTCCCACACCTTCCCCATATGCCCATCTCTCATTTGGCCATCCTTCTCTATATGATCCTTCCTTGAACCCCAATTTTGGTCCAAGCAGAGCCATTGTCCCCTACTCTCCTCCACTGGTTATGCTTGACCCCGAGTATCTTGATGATGACAAAGGGGGAGAAGGAGAGAAAGATGATGACGCTTAGGAGTAAGCGTCTAGGAGTGTGATGGAGAGAAAGATGATGACGCTTAGGAGTCTAGGAGTGTGATTAGTTAATTTACTTTAGCATGTTTGTTGATTTGTAGGATAATGTCCTTTTTAACTTTGCTTTGCTGATATCAGTGATTATTAGAGTATTTATCCTTTTCTGATATCAGTTAGATGCTACACATGTATGCTTTCTTAGATGAATATGAATATATTTTGCATGAGTTTATGAGTTCAATTATATATCTGCTGCTATTCTCTGATGTCCATGTTTAAAAATGCAAATTGGATGTATTTCTGATAATTCAACTCTGATATTTTGAAAACTTCAATCTGAAAGCTATACATCTTTCTAAATCTTTAAAAAGAATGTTTATGAGTGTTGTCATCATCAAAAAGGGGGAGAATGTTAGTTCTCAAAGTGTTTTGATGATTAACAACAAGCATACACGTGTGTTGAAGTATTTCAAAATCAGTTAGAAATTGCTTAACAGTTGTTTACTCGAGTAAAGGTAAGCTTACTCCAGTAAAGGACTGTTGTAGGATTGCTCAAGTTCGTTTTGGCAAGTCTTTACTCCAGTAAAGTAGCTTTACTCCAGTAAAGGACTTACCGAGAGCAATCCAAGTTTTTGAAGTTGTTGCTTACTCCAGTAAAGCTAAGTTTACTCCAGTAAAGGCCATCCAGAGAGCAACCAAGTTTTTCAAAGTTCAGTCTTTACTCCAGTAAGAAACTACTTACTCCAGTAAAGAACCTCGAGAAAGTAAAATGAGTTTTTTGAGCTTAAGTTGCTTACTCCAGTAAAGCGTTGCTTACTCCAGTAAAGGACTTACCGAGAGCAATCCAAGTTTTTGAAGTTGTTGCTTACTCCAGTAAAGCGTTGCTTACTCCAGTAAAGGACTTACAGAAGCAAATCAATTTTTCAAAGTGATTGCTTACTCAAGTAAAGGTTCGTTTACTCCAGTAAAGACTTAGAGTAACCTCTCTTCTTTTGAAGAACAAAGTCACTTACTCGAGTAAAGGTTAGTCTACTCGAGTAAAGCCCATACAGAAAGGTTACTAATTTGTCTAAGTCTGGCTTACTCCAGTAAACAAATCCTTACTCCAGTAAAAAGGCATTTCGAACTTAAAACGTTTTCACATGAATAGTTCCTTACTCGAGTAAAGTACTAACTTACTCGAGTAAAGCTCTTGGATTTCAAACTCAAGTCTCGATGGTTTATCTCTGGGAAGAGTCTACTCTAGTAAACTTTGGTTACTCCAGTAAAGACACTTTTGCACAGTGCCTTACTCGAGTAAAGAGGAACTTACTCGAGTAACCAACGGTAGCTTTTGGTTTTTGAATTTCACGAATTCACAAATCACTGTTGTTTGATCTAATTGCTTTCATATATCACTCACTCATGTTCCCAGATATGTTTAACAAATTTGTTGAGTGTCTTTCAGTTAGCACAGATCAAGATTATTGAAGATTAGTGAGATAAAGCAAAAAGTGAACAGTGCATTTAATGCATTTCTGAAATCTCACCTACTTTCAGCTAATCCACCTGAGCACGCCTAATGAACGTTAAAGAAAGCTTACTATATCAAGTAAAGTCAATTTCAACGGGCAAAAACTCAGAGGGCCACATCAGACATCATTAAGACTTGGATTAGCAGAAGTTTAGAGAGAGAAGATGACCAGAACTTAAGCAAATCACTTCCAACGGTTGGAATCATCTCACAACGGTCATTTAATGTTCTCTACCTATAAATAGAGAGCATTAACTTCATCTCCAGCGGATACACCTACTCTGAGCAAAAAATCTACTAAGTTCATTCATTGTGTATTAGCTTTCACTTGTACTGTATCATTTTGATACTTAGAGCTTCAGTATTCATCTATCTACTCTTGAGAGAGTTTTCATCTGTAAAATCATTTATTGATTGAGAGAATCACAAGTCAGGGGACTTGGTGATTGTGGGTGTATTGATTACAACTTGTAAGGGGGAGTGTGTTCTAGTGAGAGAACAGCTCTTAGTACAGAGTGTGTAATCAATATTGTTGAGTTAGTGGATTGAAAATCCCAAGTGAGGCTTGGGGACTGGATGTAGGTCAGAGAAAGGACCGAACCAGTATAAATCGTTGTGTGCAAAGCTCTTCTCTCTATCTCCTCTGTTCTGCCCTGTTCTGAGAGTGTAAAAACAGAACCAGTTTGCGAAAATTTTTAATATACCCAATTCACCCCCCCTCTTGGGTATAAAGCTCCTCTTTCAATTATTTCAATGAAATGAAATAGATTAACTTTTTCACATGTGGTGGGACCCACGTTGACTTTTGCTTATAAATTTTTAGGAAAATTCGTTTGAGGGTCTCTATTGAGCAATTAATTCCAGAAAAGGCCTACAAAATCTGAAAATATGGAAAAAGGCCCTGAAATTCTGACAATACCCAAAAAGGCCCAAAGATTCTGATGGGGGGCTGATATAGTTGTTACTGGGGCTGATATAATTGTTAACGGGGGGCTAATATAGTTGTTAACCGGGCTGATTTAGTTGTTAAATTTTTTTTTAACAACTAAATCAGCCCGGTTAACAACTATATCAGCCCCCCACTAACAACTATATCAGCCCCATTAACAACTCCGTCAGAATCTTTGGGCTTTTTTGGGTATTGTCAGAATTTCAGGGCCTTTTTCCGTATTTTCAGATTTTGTAGGCCTTTTCTGGAATTAATTGCCCAATAGGGGCCCTCAAATGAATTTTCCCTAAATTTTTAGTTACACGTACACTACTCTACTGCAATTACTGCAAAATTTTTTTTTTTGCTCAAAGGTACTTATATTACTACTCTAATAAAAGATGCATCCAAATATAACGATTACAACTGAAATAAAATGAACCAGAACAATTACAACTGAAATAGATAAGTCAGAACAAGAACAACAACAGGAACACAAGTACATAAAACAGTACAAACCAAATGAGAAAAAAAACTAAAAACTAAAATCACTGAAGAGGTAGGAATAAAAGCCTCAGAGACTGCACCGGTTTTCTGAACATCCAAGGTTAGAAGAAACAAGAAAGAAGGTGTTGGTTGTAAAACCCACCTAACAGGGCACACCTTCTTATAAGGATAAGCTGCAATTAGATCAACTACACAAACACCCCGATAAGAGGCAAGAACCAAAGAAAACCCAACCTTAGAAAGAAAACCAATGAAGTCCATAAGATTACTTTTTTTCCTCCACTTAAGTAAATCTGGCGAACACCAACCAAACAAACTAATACTAGTAATTTGGATCTGCCACCATCGAACAACCCTAAGAATGGTCCTCTCATAAGTAAAGCCCATAGCACAATCAACCATCCATAAAACCCTTCTCCCAAAATTGCAAATCCAAAACCACATAAATAGAGGAAAATAACTCCAGAAAATAGGAACCACCGCCATGGTCGTCTCCTTCGCCAGAGACCTCATCAACACAAGCAAATCACAGACATGAAACAATAATAATAAAAACAGAGGAAAAGGAACATAGCTCCCATTACCACCGACGTCCCTTTCGTCGGAGACCACCGGATCGGGAAACATGGTGACAATAGCTCCCACTGCCAGGAGTGAGAGAGGGCTACAGCCGAACTCAGAAATCAGACGGATACCACAGTTGGAGAGCCGATGAGGACGGACACCAGAGAAGAGCCTACGCCGGAGAAAAAGGACCGCCGCCGCTTTATGTCTCTCTTCCGAACTAAAACTCGTCTTCTCCTGGCTCGAGATCCGATCTGCACTTCTACCGCGGTTGTAGCTCGAGAGGAGGCGGCTCGCCTGCGGCACAGGCGCCGTCGGCGAGACAGAGAACCAGCTGAAGGTGAAACCGAGGGAGAGCGTTTTAGGGTTTGCTGCGGCGCGAGGAGAGGTGCGGGGAATGAACTGAGTCCATTTACTGCATGTGATACATGTATATAGCCAATTTGCTCATTATGCCTAGTTTTGCTTCCATGACTCATTGCTAATACCTCCTCTGTTTTAGTTTCTATAAACAGAGGACTCACAAGCAAGACTTACTTCAGACTATGCAAAGTTTTTCTTCCTGACCTTTTTATATATATAGCTTTTATTTGTGCAATGATAATTGGAGCATGCATGAATTATATCTTAAAGCCACCAGCTAATATGTGCAAGTGCAACGATTATAATATGTGCAGCAAGTTTACTATGAGCATGCATCCTTTCATGATAATATGTGTAGAGTTTTCCTCTTCCTCTTTTTATCTGATCAAAAATAATGTGTGTGTGTCTATATATATATATATAAATAGATAAGTACAGCAACACACATGATAAAAGCTTGGGTTGATCATCACTATTTTCCATGTTTTCAATGAATCAAATATATTTAGATATTAATAGCAACCCTTATGGTTTAGTGATCACCACGTTGAGCACCACTATGTATATATAACAGCAAAAGTTTTCCTCTTTTATTTTCCTAAGGTTTTTTTCCCCCCTTTTCGTGTGGCTTGTTTTAAATTCTCCAATGTGAGAATATGCTAAAAAAACCATCCCTGTTATAGCTCCTAAACACAAAGAAGAACCACACTATTTAATCAAGGTTGAAAGTTTACCTTCAACTTCCTTCTTCTCAGATATTCTCTATTTCTTTTAGCTTCCTCCTTCTCAGATCCTCTTTCGGTCTCTTCTCTATTTTCTGATTTTAAAACAGAGTACACACTTACTTCTTTTTCTCTCAGCCTTTTACTCTCGGTCTCTCTCGGCTTGGCACAGGTAATGAGAATAATAGAGGAACTAAGTTCATGGGTTTATATACTGAATCAGAGGACCGGTCTCAGGAAGAAGGGTCTGATGGTTATTTGGTGCTTGGCTCGAGGGGCATGGCTCACTGGTTGCTTGAATAGTTGAGAACCGAAAAGGGATACGCTGATGAGGGAGTATGGCCAATTCTGATTTGCTGGTATTTCTTCTCTGACAACGCTGCTCAGTTGACGTGTTTAGGCTAATGAATGTGAAAGTGAATAAAACAAATTGTTTAAAATGGATATGGGCCGAATGGGATTTGTTAGGTAGTATAGAAGAGGTTGAGTGTTTTTGCTGGACCTTTTTTTTTTTTTTTTTAAAATGCTGCACGAATAATGGGATTGGGTTGTATTAATGCATGGGCTTTGCCTGATAACTCATGTATTTGTGTGTTATATGGGTGTTGGGTATATGAGCTTGTATTGGGAAACCGCTAATAAAATTATCTCACTTGATTATCTCCAAAACTCACATTTGCAATTAGAATCTTTGTTTAATTAATTGTGAATATTTGGTATATGTTAGAAATTAATCCTTAATTCCATAGAAGGATTTTTTTTCCCTTTCTCAATTAATTCTTCTAGGCTATAAAAATATAAATTCTATAATTTTTTTTAGACCTAAATTATTCCTTACTTAGATTTATTCTTTTCCCCAAAATAAATTAATTAAGGGAAAAATAAGCCTGAATTTCCAATATTAATTCCCATAATTATTTGGAGTCAAATTTTCACATTTAATTCTCATTCAATATTTCAAATTTCAAATCCCAAAATTTAGGATGTTACACATTTACACTTTAAATTAATTTTCACACCATGGAAGATCTTTAGTAATTCGTGAAAGTTCACTTGCATTTTAAATTTTAACTTAATTTACACACCAAGGAAGATCAGTTGCAATCCCTGGAAGCTTAGTTGCAATTCATTAAAGGTCAATTGCAATTTGTGGTTCACTTTCTATTCTACCAATATGTCATGGTTCACCTTCATCTCATTCTTCGTTTTTCCCATCGCCAAATCTGTCATGGCTTGACACTACACAAGATCTATTATTTTTCTTTTTGAAATTTGATTTATGTTTTCAAACAAGTTAAGAAGGTAGAGGAGGGAGGGAGCGGCAACAAAGACCAAATAAAGGTGGGGAGTGAAGAAGGCAGGTACTTGGTGGCAGAGAAGGTCATTAGATCTAATGTGGTGTTGTCAGATGAAGGTCACCGTCATTGGTTACTAGAATCACCATTATTCGTTGCTGGAGTTTGCTTGAGGGGATATGGAGTCTGTGAAGGATGAAGTTGGAACGATGAAGGACACGATGGTAGTGAGGGAACTTATAGGAGGAAAGGTGAAAGGGTAGATCCTTATTTCATCAAGGGTAGAGTGATCATTTTATATGGTTATTTATTTCTTCCAGAAAACCTCAAGACTTTACTTTTTTCTAGGCATTCTCTGATTAATTGCTCAAATGGGGATTTATCCCCAATTTCCCCTTGTTTTTATATTCCTTCATAATTGAATTTTATTTTACTCCATACATCAAGAAGTTATAATAACTTAAAATTATATTTTTTTTTTGGCCAAAAAACATAATAAATACTAGGGATCTAGTTTGGATAGGTGGATCCATTAATCAATATAAATAATTTATTGATTATTTTTTATATTCCTTTATAATTATAAATCTAAATGGATTTTAGATTATGGAGAAAGCTGTAATATTGTTAGTAGATTAATATATCTAGACAAATACAAGTGGGTAAAATAATCTTGATTGTCTTTTCATTCTAGCTCCTCCAAGTTTGTATTCAAGGAAAATGATCTTGATTGTCTTTTCATTCTAGCTCCTCCAAATTTCATTATTGTTTTCAATTGTAGCATGCAGATGTGTGGGGGTCCTACAGAACCCCCACACACCAAAAATATAGATATTTCCTTACATTAGTAGATGATTTTTTCATTCTACATAGGTTTTCTTGGTGCCTTATAAATCAAAGGTTCCTAAATTGCTGAAAACATTTATTTCTTATGTTCATAATCATTTTTCTGTCACAATCAAGACATTGAGAACTGATAATGGTAAGGAGTTTGTAAATCATGAGGTAAGGCAATATCTTGATCAAAAGGTTATTATCCATCAAACTTCTTCTTTGACTCCCCAACAAAATGAAATTGTTGAAAAAAACATAGGCATCTCTTAAATGTTGCTAGAAGTATTCTGTTTCAATCTGATTTGCCTATTAAGTTTTGGGGATAAGGGATTAGAGTTGTCGCATATTTAATTAATAGAACTCACTCTAAAGTTCTTGAGTATCTTACACCTTATGATTTATTATATAATAAATCTCTAGTTGTGAATCACTTAAAGGTATTCGGGTGTGTAGTATTTGCTACTAACTTGCATTGCAGTGACAAGATTCACGTGTTTTCCTAGGATATCCAACAACTCAAAAGGGTTATATCTTATATAGCATTAAAACTAAGTCCTTAATTATTACTAGACATGCTATTCTTTTAGAAGATAAATTTCCTTTTGTGATGTCCACCAAAATGAATCAAGGGGAAGTCCCTAATAAAAACATTGTAAATCCCTTCATTATTAGTCATAACTTGGATTCCTTTAAATCTGTCTAGTGTACAGAATCTGTCTAAAATAATACAACACATGTCCCGAATAGTTCATCACCTCTCGAAAATGATTTAATCCCATGTACCCCTTTGCATGATAGACCCATTCGAAATAAACAGCCTTGTACATGGACTAAAGACTATAAATGGAATATTTGCCTTCTAACAGCAATCAACCTCAATTTGTTCTTGAAAATGACCTACAAAAGGTTGCTGCCTTATTTAATTCTATTGCCCTTGATGATTAGTCTAATTTATATAGATGTTTTCTTTCTGGTATTGATAAAGAGATTGCACCAGAAACTTATGAACAAGCAGCAAATGATCCTAGGTGGGTAGAAGCAACGAATAATGAGATTAATGCTTTAGAAGCCAACAATACCTGGACCATAGTTAACTTACCAAAAGGCAAGAAACCTATAGGATACAAATGAGTCTTTAAAGCTAAGTATAAGGCAGATGGGTCTTTAATAAATTCAAGGCAAGATTGGTTGCTAAAGGGTATAATCAAAAGGAAGGAAGAGATTTTTATGAAACATTCTCTCCTGTGGTAAAAATAGTGACTATTAGGATTGTTTTGAAGCTTGTTGTTTTAAATAGATAGTCTATTCATCAAATGGATGTGGACAATGCTTTTTTGCAAGGTGATTTACATGAGGATGTCTATATGACTATACCTCAAGGTTTTACTGAAGGTAATGACCAAAATCAAGATTGAAAACTTAGAAAATCGTTATATGGCTTGAAGTAAGCTTCAAGACAGTGGAATGAAAAATTGGCTCAATCTTTGATTAAAGGAGGTTTTCAACAAAGTAAGCATGATTATGCACTTTTTCAAAAACAAAGTGGTACTAGATTGGTACTTGTACTTGCTTCTGTGGATGATTTAATGATTACGGGGAGTAGTTTGAAAGCTATCAATGAGGTAAAAGCGTTCCTTCATAGCTCATTTAAAATTAAAGATTTGGGTACCTTGAAAAACTTTCTTGGTTTGGAAGTTTTGAGATCCAAGCATGACATACTTCTTAATCAAAGAAAATATGTTACAAAATTGATGGATCAAACAGGTCTAGATGAATCAGATGTTGTGATGACACCTATGAAGCCTAACCTCAAGCTGATCCTTGCACCAACTGAGAAGGATCCCAATGTGGAGGATGCTGGGATGTATAGAAGCTTGTTGGTAAGTTCCTATACTTGACGTTGACTAGGGCTTTTTTTTTTTTTTTAACTGTGCAGACGTTGAATTAGTTCATGCAAGAGCCCAAAGAGTCACATTTGAAGGCTGCATTGAGGTTGATCAAGTACTTCAAAGGACTCTCTAGGTCGAGAAGTCTACATTTCATAGAAAGTACCTTGAGGGTATGTTTGGATTGAGGAAAGGGGAGGGAGGGGGGGGGGGGAGGGAGGGGGAGAGAAAAAAAAGGAGGGGAGAGGAAAACTTGTGGGCTCCATTAGACTCAATTTTGAAAAAAAATTTCCCTCCTCTCATTTTTTTTCCTCCCCCTCCCTTTCCCTCCCTCCCTCTCCCTCAATCCAAACATACCTTGAAGGTCAAGTGTTTTTGTGATTCAAATCATGGCACTTATGTTGATACAAGATTCTCAGTAACAGACTTTCTCATAAAGATTTTTTTTTTTTTTGAGGGGGGGGGGCCTTAATATGCTGGAAATCAAATAAGCAAACCACCATTTTCATATCTTCAGCTGAAGCTGAGTAAAGAGCATCGCACATGATGACAATGGAGCTAACTTGTATTAACAGGTGACTTAAAGAACCGCATGTGCCAAATGTTGAGCCAATAAAGGTCCATTGTGATAGTAGATCGGCCATTCGTATAGCAACAAACCTAGTTTTCCATGAACGTAGAAAACACATTGATATAGATTGCCACTTTGTTAGGGAAAAAATTGTTGGCTGACATGATTGCTTTTGAATATATACATTCTGAAGAACAAATATAAGATGTTTTAACAAAAGCCTTAGGAAGGCCACAACATGCTTACATTCTTAATAAATTGGGGACTTGTGAATATAGAGGTCCCAACTTGAGGAGGAGTTTAGAAATTAGATAAGTATTTTGTTGTATTATTACTTGTAGTATAGAGATATATGTGTAATTATAAATAAATACCTTCTTCCTATTGGGTTAATGTGCTCTTTGGTCACTTAAGCCCAATAAGGCTTAATTGAGACTACAGCCCAAGAACTCTATGGCCCATGTGATTTAGGGTTAGGTCTTGGGTGTAGTAGCATATAATCCGACTTTCACTTGCTTGAGAGCAAGTGACGCATAAGGAGGCTCTCATCAGAAACAAGATGTTCATCATCTGAACGGTTGCCCACACAACCATCCTATTCCCCTCGAGAGATAGTCTGGAAGATACTATAGAGCAGACGAGGACTGTTCGTGGAGAGGCTTGTAGATCGCTCTTCATATACGAGGACTGTTCGTAGAGAAGCTTTCAGATTGCTGCATCTTTCCAAGTAATCAAAACAATGAAGGTTTTAACTTTTCCTTATCGCGTGGTACGATACGCTTTCGCGTTTCTGGTGAGATTCCTACAATTGGCATCAGAGCCAAGAGCGATGAGGAAAAGAACCGAGTTTTGATATTAATTTATATTTTATGTGGTTTTTTTTTCGAAAATTATTTTTTCAAAAATATGGCATCTTTTTTCTATATTTGTTATTTATTTCATGGTAGCTATTCGTTTATAATTCATATTTGGTATTATTTTTAATTTCAATCGGTAAATCGCTTTAATCCATGGTTATATTTTCTCGTGTATTTCTTGATTTGTAACAAGGAGGCTAATCCCATATGATTAGGTTTCCTCCTTGCTGTTTTTAATTATATTTTGGAATTTCTATGTATTTTTCAAAATTCTGTAAAAGTTGGAGATCAAGAAACTGCGAAGAAGATGAGATGACTTCGGCTGAAGGCATTGACAGGAGTGACGGCTAGGGTTCCTCTTGTGTGTTCTAGGGTTTCTAGCTAAAGTATGGGTATTTGGACTTTTGTGCCCATAGATACCTTAAAGGGGCTAGAGACAGATACTATGGGTTGACAAAAGAGGAATTTCAAAGTTGTAATTTTTTTTTTAATTCCTATTTTTTTTAGGAAAGCCATGGATTAAAGTTAATTGTATGAATTATATATGCGATTATCATGATGTCTGTAAATAACATGTCATATAGAATAGAAAGATGCCATATTGTTGCATAATCACATGTCATAAATGCATAATAACTATCATACTAGTCCATTGTATGCATTTATGCGAGATTCTTTAGATTATCTCTACATTAATTATCATTTATTATGATTTGAAATCTAGAATAATAATTGGATTAATTAATTGTATGATTATAATCTCTACATTAATTATCATTTATTATCATTTGAAATCTGGAATAATAATTGGATTAATTAATTGTGTGATTAGAATCTCTACATTAATTATCATTTATTATGATTTGAAATCTGGAATAATAATTGGATTAATTAATTGTGTGATTAGAATCTCTACATTAATTATCATTTATTATGATTTGAAATCTGGAATAATAATTGGATTAATTAATTGTGTGATTAGAATCTCTACATTAATTATCATTTATTATGATTTGAAATCTAGAATAATAATTGGATTAATTACTTGTGGGATTAGAATCTCTACATTAATTATCATTTATTATGATTTGAAATCTTGAATAATAATTGGATTAATTAATTGTGGGATTAGAATCTCTACATTAATTATCATTTATTATGATTTGAAATCTAGAATAATAATTGTATTAATTAATTGTGGGATTAGAATCTAGACATTAATTATCATTTATTATGATTTTGAAATCTAGAATAATAATTGGATTAATTGATTGCGGAATTAAAATCTCTGCATTAACTATCATTTATTATGATTTTAAAATCTAGAATAATAATTGTGGAATTAAAGTCTAGACAAATAATCCAGACAATTTCCTAAGAGAATTGTACCTTTTGGAGTATTTTGTTGGTTATTTAAAATGGTCATGTGACGCACACTCTGCCAATCATGACTAGATTTTAGATACCTAATAATTTACTCTAAATTGAACAAATTTTTGGAAATAGAAAATTCTAAATTTAAAATATTGAATGGGTGAAGGTTTTAAATAAAGTATTTAATTTTAAAACCTACGGGCCCCAATTGTGGGTTTATTAGTGAAATGGTTGTCGCTGAAGCCCCATCGGATAAGGATAATCGGATTTCGCTAGATTAAACCTTAATATTTTCAAAATTTTAGTAAAGTTTTGTACGGCCCATCGTCGGCAACACTTAGACACTAAAGATAATTTTGAAAGTAAACAATGGTTAAATACATTCAACTTTGGTAAAATTGTTAACCCTCCCATCGAGGCTCTGGCAATGGAACTGAAGGCCCAAATTAACAATATTAGTTTTACAAGAATCTTGCCCATCGTAAGCTTTGTAAAGATAACTAATGGATTGTTAAACAATAAACAAATAGTAGTTATTAGAATCTACTAGCCTATATCTGTTTGTTGTTAAATCTAGTTTGTAATTAGTGTGCTTTTCCTTATTTTCAGAAAAATGTCTTTATTCAATCCTTTAGCTACTATCTTGAGCCAAAAACCTATGGATGGTACAAACTACAAACAATGGAAAACTAATTTGGATATTGTTCTTCAATATAAAAAGCTCAACTTTGTTCTCACTACTCCTATGCCAGCGCAGCCTGCTGCTGATGCGTCTGATGCAATTCGGACTCGATTTCAGCAGGAGAAGGATAGATGGGAGAAGGCGAATGTGTCAGTTTGCTGCTACATTTTGGCCAGTCTCGCCAATCACCTTCAGGAGCAAGTGAGCATGATTGAGAGTGGAGCAACAATGCTCCAGACTCTTGATGACATGTTTGCTACGCCTAGCATGGGTAATTTACATGTGATTGAGGCTTGTTTAGTGGAGAATCACGATGATAAATGGATCAATGATTCAGGAGCCACTAACCATGTTTGTTACTCTTTGCAATGGTTCAAACATAGCTTGCCTGTAAGTAAAGGACAAAGAGATTTGAAGCTTGGAGCTGGGGAGCTTGTGTCTGCAGTAGCAGTAGGACAAGTTATTTTATCTTTTGATAATTGCAGGACTTTGGTTTTAGAAGACTGTTTATTTATTCCAGATTTTAAGAGGAATTTAATTTCTGTTAGTTGTTTGGATAAACATGGTTTGACAGTTCAGTTTAATTCCTCAGTTTCAATAAGAAGTTCATCTTCTTTTATTTGTTCTGGTGTAAAGCTTAATGGTCTTTATTTCCTTAATCCTGTTCCCGTGAAGTTAATCATGTTGAATTAAAAGATGTTGAGCATATTAATTCATCAAAGAAAAGAAAAGTTTCAAATGAAACTTATCTTTGGCATTTGAGATTGGGTCATATTAACTCTAACAGGATACAAGGTTTGGTCAAAAGTGGGATTTTGAAATCCCTGTACTTTGAACCAATACCAGTATGTGAATCCTGTTTAGAGGGTAAAATGACTAAGAGGTCTTTCAAGGCCAAGGGAAAACGTGCCACACTTCAGCTGGAATTGGTACATACTGATGTATGTGGACCAATAAATGTCCAAGCCAGAGGAGGGTATCAGTATTTCATCACATTTACTGATGATTACTCTAGATTTGGACATGTGTATCTGATGCGTCACAAGTCTGAAGCTTTTGGAAAATTCCAAGAGTTCAAGTCTGAGGCAGAAAAGCATCTAGGTGTTCAAATTAAGACTCTTCGATCTGATCGAGGGGGTGAATACCTATCTGGAGAGTTTAGGTCTTACCTGATCAAAGAGGGGATAGTTTCACAATTATCTTCTCCAAGGACACCCCAGCAGAATGGAGTTGCTGAAAGGAGAAATAGAACCCTTTTAGAAATGGCAAGATCTATGCTCAGTTATTCATCTCTTTCTGATTCATTCTGGGGATATGCCTTAGAAACAGCTATGTATCTATTGAACTTAGCTCCGTCCAAGTCGGTTTCAAAGATATCAATAGAATTGTGGAAAGGGTGTAAGCCCACCATGAACCATATTCGGATTTGGGGTGCTCCGGCACATGTCTTGCAACAGAAACCAGATAAGATGGACTCACGTACTGAAGTATGCATCTTTATAGGCTATCCTAAAGGAACCAGAGGTTGGTTGTTTTATAGTCCAAAAGAAAAGAAGGTCATAGTGAGCACTCATGCAACTTTCTTAGAGGAGGACTATATGACAAATTATAAGCCAAGAAGTAAGGTTATTCTTGATGAGCTAGTCTCAGATCAAGTTTCACCACAACCTCAAGGGGTTCCAGCTTTTATTCCTGTGGTTGTTCAAAGAGGGGAAAATGTACCTGAACATACACAGGAACTAGAGACAGAACCAGAAGTTCAACATAATGATGAACTTAATGAAGAACAAAATCATGAATTGGTTAATCCACTTAATGAGGGTCCTCATCTAGAAATTGTTAACCCACAAAATATGGACCCCCCTGTAGATGCACAACATCAAGTGAGACAAAGTCGTAGTGGGAGATTGATTCGTAAACCTGCAAGATATCTTTTGTTGGGTGAGTCAAATCAGGATGTCATCATTGATGAAGATGGTGATCCCACAAGTTATGACGAAGCACTAGGAGATGTTGATGCTCAGGAATGGCTTGAGGCTATGAATCGTGAAATGGATTCTATGTATTCCAACTCAGTTTGGTCTCTTGTAGATGCACCTGAAGGGGTAAGACCCATTGGGTGTAAGTGGATTTACAAGAGAAAGAGAGGATCGGACGGGAAGGTTGAAACCTTCAAAGCTAGATTGGTGGCGAAAGGGTACTCTAAAAAAGAAGGTGTGGATTATGATGAAACTTTTTCGCCGGTTGCCATGCTCAAGTCCATCCGGATTCTCTTAGCTGTTGCAGCAAATCTTGATTATGAGATTTGGCAAATGGATGTCAAAACTGCTTTTCTAAATGGAAATTTGGAAGAGGAAATCTATATGCAGCAGCCAAAAGGGTTTATAGCCAAAGGGCAAGAAGAAATGGTATGCAAGTTGCAGAAGTTCATTTATGGACTTAAGCAAGCATCCAGATCATGGAACATCAGATTTGATCAAGCCATTGAGTCGTATGGCTTTGAGAAAAGTCCTGATGAGCCATGTGTGTATAAAAGGATCCAAGGTAGTGTGGTATCTTTTCTGGTACTTTATGTGGATGATATTCTCCTTATCGGAAATGATACAGAGGTATTGTTAGGAATAAAAACCTGGCTGAGCAAGCATTTTGATATGAAGGACCTGGGGGAAGCCAATTATATTCTTGGTATTAAACTCTTGCGAGACCGGAAGAATAGGGTTTTGGCATTATCTCAGGCTAAATACATTGACAAAATACTTGCCAGGTTTAGCATGGAGAATTCCAAGAGGGGAATTATACCCTTCAGGTATGGGATTCATCTCTCTAAGAAGCAATCTCCTAAAACTCCTGAGCAGAGAGAACGCATGAGTAAGATACCTTATGCTTCAGCAGTAGGTAGTCTCATGTATGCTATGCTATGTACCAGACCAGATATCTGCTATGCAGTGGGAGTAGTAAGCCGGTACCAATCGAACCCTGGAGAGAAACACTGGGTAGCGGTTAAACATATACTCAAGTACCTACGGAGAACGAGAGATTATATGTTGGTCTACTTGAGTGAGAGTCTTGAAACCATTGGTTACACGGACTCAGATTTCCAGGGAGATATTGACTCAAGAAAGTCCACCTCGGGATATGTGTACACCCTTAATGGCGGTGCCATTTGTTGGAGAAGTGTAAAACAATCATGTGTGGCTGACTCTGCTACAGAAGCTGAGTATGTGGTTGCTTCTGAGGCTGCAAAGGAAGCTGCATGGTTAAAGAAGTTCCTAACGGACCTTCAGGTGATACCAGGTGTTAATTGTCCTATCACACTTTACTGTGACAACAGTGGGGCAGTAGCACAATCCAAGGAACCAAGGTGTCACAAGAGATAAAAACACATAGAGAGGAAATACCACTTGATCCGAGAAATAATTAAAAGAGGAGATACATTGGTAGCAAAGATAGCATCAGACGAGAACCTTGCTGACCCTTTCACTAAGAGTTTGCCTGAACGTGTGTTCGAGAGGCATGTTGCATCTATGGGTCTTAGAAGGATTCCAGATTTGTTATAGCTTTAGGAAGTTGTTATTTCACTTTGTTATTTTGTGCCTTTTGAGCAAGACATTATGACATTGCATTTTTTTTTCTGAATGTTAATAAATGAGGTGTTTTTTCATTTATTTCGCACACTATTTACAAACTTTAAGGTCCGGATCAATTGTGGAGTATATGATCATATGGATACGTTCATGGAGGACATGGTCATAAGTTATCATAATTGATGAATTGGTTCACAGCTATTAAATTAAGTTGGGCACTTTATTTAGGCTGCAATATTTTATGAAATGGTTTTGTCCGAATCATTATGAAATATTGGTGTGAGTTAATACTTACATTGAATGGATCAAGGAGAGATTTGATTAAGATTGTTCTTTCTGTCATAAGGAATCAAATCTCCAGATAACTATAGTCATGTAGTTACTCTTAATCCTGAGTTTATTTTAAATAGGTAGTCAAATGGTTTTCACTCTTTGATTTACCAACGGGTGAGGTTTGATCTATATGACGGCCAATAACTCGGTATTTTGGGATTGAGACCATTTGGTTATCAGTGTTTATGAGATAAACAACATGAAATTTATAGGAAATGTCCCCTTGATATGTTTCGGTACTTGGATATTTAAGACACTGGCCAGTGCAGGTAATCCATTAGAGAAACTGTTAAAGTCAAGGGAATAAATAATTGATTGGGTTACAGAAAACTAGTCAATCAATTATAGACATTCTATAAAGGGGTAATGCATGTTTTTGTTATAAGTGTCATTATTCTTGGAGATTACGTTTGGGCTTTTAGTGGAATAGCACCAAACTAGATAATCTTCTGTAGATTATCATGAGCCTTGATGAATGACAAATGGTAGATCCCCAGGCTAGCTCGAAACAAAGGATCGGGTATATAATCAGATGATGATGGCTTATGGGCTACATGGTCTTGGGTTTACGAACTCAAGTTTGTATCTTAAAGAGTAAGTGGGAGATTGTTGGGTTAATGTGCTCTTTGGTCACTTAAGCCCAATAAGGCTTAATTGAGACTACAGCCCAAGAACTCTATGGCCCATGTGGTTTAGGGTTAGGTCTTGGGTGTAGTAGCATATAATCCGACTTTCACTTGCTTGAGAGCAAGTGACGCATAAGGAAGCTCTCATCAGAAACAAACTCTAGAGGCAGACGTTCATCATCTGAACGGTTGCCCACACAACCATCCTATTCCCCTCGAGAGATAGTCTGGAAGATACTATAGAGTAGACGAGGACTGTTCGTGGAGAGGCTTGTAGATCGCTCTTCAGATACGAGGACTGTTCATAGAGAAGCTTTCAGATCGCTGCATCTTTCCAGGTAATCAAAACAATGAAGGTTTTAACTTTTCCTTATCGCGTGGTACGATACGCTTCCGCGTTTTTGGTGAGATTCCTACACTTCCTATATATACTTTTTTTTTTATACATCATGGTAAGGGAGGGGGGCAGGGTTTGAACTCTGGACATGGGGGAGGGAGGCCAGTTAATACTGACTCTTATGCCATTACGCTATTAAAGCGCTGGGTTTTGCCTATATACACTGTACATAGGCATATTGTAGATACAGATTTTCATGTGAATCAATAATATGGGACTTTAATTTCCTTTTTGGGTTTCTGATTTTATCAATTAAATATAAGGGATTCAATTTGATAATAAATACTTGAATCCATTAATCCATATATATTTATGTTCGTGGGTTATATGGTGGCGTTGATGGCGGTGCAAATGTTCCTTCGGATCCTGATTTTTTGTGTTGGGCACAAAGTTGACGCATTTGTGCATTGGAGAAGAGATGGGTTTAGAGTGAAAGTCGATTCGGGCAATTTGGGTATTTTGCTGGAGAGGCGATTCCCTGAGACATTGACTGGGGAGGTTAAGATTGGGATTGTTGCTAGAGAAACAGTTCTGAGGTGCTCAGTCAAACAGGAAAATTGAGGAGATAAAATGACACACATGAGACTTGCAATTATCCTACTCCCTCCTCATCTCCTAACATAAGATCGGATTAACTTTTTTTAGAGATATTAAGGACATTAAATAAGTTAGCTAATCATATCATATATTTTATATCCTTAGATTATATATGAGTTTATCGTTTGTCATGTCACTTAACATAAAATTATATCAAGTCACCTCAAAACTACGTCATTTTGGGAGTTAAGAGAATTAATAAAGAGTGTTTTTGTATTTATTATATGAATTTTACTAAAAAAATCATTGATTAATTCACCTAACCCTAAAACAACGTCATTTTAAGAGTTCATTGATTCCTCTAATCCCAAAACGACGTAGTTTTGAGGTGACTCTACATAACCTTATATCAAGTGACATGACAAACGATAACCCTATTATATATTGCTAGTTTATAATCAAATTAATTAGTTTGGAGAAAAGAATAAAAATAAAAATACTCTAAAGTAATTTAATTAGCTTCTTTAATCACTCTAAAAAAATAAACTTAATTTTATAAATAGGTCTGGAGGTAGTATTTTATAAAGTGTATGGATATTTTAGCACCTAAAAAATTTAGTGGTGCCAAATGTCATAGTCAGGAAAAGTTTGTTGTTAAAATTACACATTTATCCACACATACAGATATGTATATATATATATTATATAAAAGTTTAATATGCAATGACTCACATAATTTTATTTTATTTTTTTTTTTGGGGGGGGGGGGGGTTGTTCTATATCTGGTTCAGTTTCAATTATTATAATTAAGCATATAAGTGTGTACTGAGCATATTAGCCTTTTTCGACCAAATAATAATAACAAGGGTGTTTGGGGTGGCTAAAACGCCATCTTAAAAAGTATGGGTAATTTTTGTATTTTGGAAGTTTTTGGGATAATTTTTTTTTTTCAATTGGTCTTTTGAAACAAAAGTAGCTTAAGCCATAAGTCAAAATTTATCTCTTTTGTCTTTTCCACCATGGAGGGAAAAAAAAAATCGCTTATGAAAGAAAAATGTTGAGTCCCAAAATTTATGTTTTTTTTTTTCAATCTTTTACCTTTAAATTTGTTTTTCCATTAATCATCCAAACAAGTTTTTATATTTTTCGCAACACCCAAAAAAATTTTTTTTTTTTAATAAGATTCATATCCTTTTCAGTTTTTTCCCATCTAAAACTTGTTTTTCAAAATAATCTTTCAAATATGTTTCAGTTTCAAAAAAGTCACTTATCATACCATTATTATAAATATAAATCACATTACACAATCTTGCAAAAGACATATTGCTAAAAAAAACCATTTTTATCATCACTATTCTAACCACACACAACATTTACTTGAGTATTGGGGCTGACCCACATATAAGAGAAGGAGATAAGTGCCCACCCTTGAATTGAGATTTTTTTTAAAAAAATAAAATAAAAAAGATATATAATTTATTACTTATAAATAATACATGTTTGACTGATTGCTCACCTTTAAATTAAATGCTCACCTTTAATACATCAAGACTACACTTCGTAATCGGATAGAGATGAATGGTTGAATGATTATTTAGTGCCTTATATTGAAAAAGATGTATTTGATAGCATTGATAATAAAGTAATTATGATGGAATTCCAAAAAATAAGGTTTAGAAAAATGACATTGTAATTATTTTTATTGTAATATACTTTCGTTATTAAAATATATGTACTTGAATTTATTAAGTGCTTACTCTTCATTGTAATTTATGTAGTTGCATTTTTAACGACACTTAGCCTTGCTTTTCTAAGTGACATGTTTGTAAAATAATTGCCTCTCTTATTACATCATCAGTATTCACTTGATTTCATGTATATTTTTTTTTGATATTATTTTCTTTTCTTGTGTTATATTCTTTTGTTTTTTAAGACATTTAAAATTTTCCTAAAAAAAAAATTTTTGTAGGCACTGCCCTGAATCCCACCACTCCACTGGTAGCCCTTCATTAATTTTTTTTGATCCACCACTACTTCAGTACGCCGGCACACACATGCATCAATTACATCTTTTTTCTCATCTTTTTTCCTTCTGCCACTTATTACCATTCATTTCCTTCCTCACTCTCACTCACCATCTCCATAAATAAATATATATTTTGAGGGGAAAAAATATTCATGTCAGTATTTAATATAAGATATATTTATCGAGTTTGATTAGATTAAGGAAGTTAGTTAAGTTAATTAATATAACATGTATTTTTTAAATCACCTTAGTTATTTTCTTTAATTCTTGCATTTTCTCTCCTCTTTGATTATTGTTATGAGCATTAATAGAAGTAAATTATGAAAAGATTGACAAATATGAAAAATACGTCTTACATGAGCATCAATAGAGCTTTATATAATGTATTCTTTTTAATTAATATCACTTGACTTTATATAAAAAAGAGAGAAGCTTCATAGTGATATTTGTTGTGAGTAAATTAAGGCATAATGCTCATTCATCCTTGTTATAAGAAATTGGAGCCATATTTATTAATAGGCTAAAGTATACTTTTAGACCTTTAAGTTTTACATAAGGTATACTTTTAGTCCCTTAACTTTATGAAGTATACTTTTGGTCCTAAACTTTTAACACCGTTAATGTTGCTAATGGAAAACATTGACGAAGCGAACTCAAATGATAATTAATAACATTTAATTACATAAATTTTATATATTCTTCAATTTATCCATATTTTAAATTTAAGTTTAATAACATTTAATTACATAGTCATCACTTAAGTTTACACCGTTATCACTTAAGTTTGCATTTTCCGTTAATAAAATTAACGGTGTTAGAATTATAGGACCAAAAGTATACTTTTTAAAGTTAAGGGACCAAATATATACCTCAAGTAAACTTAAAGGACTAAAAATATACTTTAGCCTTATTAATATAACATTATAATATATTTTTCCATAAAATGTTAATTTTTTTCACCTAATATTTCAAATTAACTTTTTTCTCTGGTCATAGTTATATTTTGTCCTGGTCATAAACGTAAAATATAAGTTCACTTTACCTCCAATTTATTTTTTTCCCTCTAGACTGTCTTTATTGATTGCACATGATTGTCTACAACATATGGGAAAATATTTATAGTCCATATATATATTGTTAGGAGCATTAATAGAAGTAAATTATAAAAAGATTGACAAATATAAAAAATACGTCTTACATGCATCAATAGAGCTTTATATAATGTATTCTTTTTAAACGTAAAATATAAGTTCACTTTATCTCCAATTTATTTTTTCCCCTCTAGACTGTCTTTATTGATTGCACACGATTCTCTACAACATATGGGAAAATATTTATAGTCCATATATAAAATTTGAAAAATTCAATTTGCAATCATTGTAGGCATTACAAAATGGAGAGTATTTCCTTAAGCAAGGCCATAAATTTGAATTTTATAAACGGGAAAGAAAATACTCAAACTAATTTGATAGTATCAGATAATCGGGTCCTTAATATAACACATAATTGACTATTTTAGAGAGATTAATGAAGCTAGATAAGTTAGATAATCATAGTATATACCGTGTATTATTTGATTATATATCAGTTTATAAGTTAGATAAATTAATTAAGTATAAAAAAGATAAATATCAATACTTTAAATTAATTTATTTAGCTTGCTTAATCCCTTTTGAAAAATCAACTATGTCTTGTATTAATTACATGAGGAGTATCATATAGTTATACTAAAAAGGATAAAAAAAAGTGGACACTGATAACTATAGCAATTCTTATTTCTTAACCATAGAATGTTGTTGATGATATTCACAAATATATCTGGTAGTGAGCAACACTTGCTATTCTCAACTCTTTTGGTATACAATGATTTGAATTAGAAGTTTTCATTCAAATAAAAAACAAAACAATCTCTCTCAGGCTTCTTAATTACCTTAGCAATAGCCTGAATAAATAATAATAAATTCCTAGAATCTTAATATTTGTTTCATTTTAATTTTTTCTAACAGGTCTTCTTCAGATGGAACGTTGTTGCCAGCTTTTAAGGTTGTGTACCACCATGCCATGATTTCTTCCTGTAAAGATGAAGTGAAATATTAAACATGAGGTCGAAAAAGAGACAGTTATCATGCTTTGTTTCTTTCTTTCTTTTTACATAATGAACAATAAATAGTATGCTCTTATCAAAAAAAGAGGCCATCTGATACTGGCTCAAGTTATAAGAGTAAGGTGTGAGAAGTTCAGGATTCAGACTCTTATAATATAATTAGAAAAAATAATACTCAAAAGGACAGAGACAGATACAAAAGAATAATGCTAACAAATATCGAAAAGACGAGATCTCTCTCTTTTTTTTTTTTGGCCAAAAAAGACAAGATATCAGAGCAAGTATTTTTTTTACTCCCAGTGATTCTCAATATAGGAGCTAGTAGACGGGTTTGCTTTAGTCTTAAATATAAGACCTCAACCTACATTGCCTTCCAAATTTATAAATTTTATCCAAACTATCCCTATTGATTGTATATACTAAAGGGGGTTTCCTTCAATGGGTGGTAATTAAATAGGGTATTTTAAAAAATCCAACAGACATTTGTTACAAAAAAACTGGTTTAACTAATTTCCTTAATACAAGTACATTAGTTATCACCCTACATTTAGGACTAGGAGTGTTTAATCAGTCCCTTTCCTCAGTCTCCGAAAGCTTGAATCCACTAAGATACTTTTTTTTTTTGATAATAATCCACTAAGATACGTCAACAAGATATTAAGAGTTATGGATAGAAAGGGCCGACAACATGAACATTTAGTGAGGGTAGCTGAGACGAATGTGTGATCATACAAAAAAAGATAAGATTTATAACGGTCATACAAGCAAACGAGTTGGATTGCCACCTATTAAGGAGAAAATGGTAGAAAATTGTTTGAGATGGTTTGGATGTGTGCAAAAGAAGGCCATTGAGTGTGTCGGTGAGGAGAGTTGATCAAGCAGTATGGAGTCCTCCCAAAAGAGGTTGAGGAATGCTGAAACGAACACTCAATGAGGTCATAGAATAGTCTAAAGATCTGGTTTTCCATAAAGCACAACGGCATTGTGCGATCTATCTAGCTAATCCCATCTCGTGGGATCAGGCTTTATTGTTGGTGGTGGATCGAGAGTGTCGAATCCTATCTCTACACATGTGGGCCCCAAAAAAATGGAACCCACCCATCTTTTTTCTGATATGAGCACGTGGTGTCCCACGTGGCATCCAACAATGCACGAGATTGATTGAACCCTTCTTGGATGACATGGACACCACCATGATGACTGTAGATGCCACACATATTATGTGATTGCCATGTGTGATGCCACCTTGGCTGTCATGTAGGACTTGGATGCCTTGTTGGACGCCACATGTGCTCATATCTTTTCCTTATCTGTTCCTTTCCAATAAGGCTATTTGAGGGGACCTTCTTCCCTTTGTCCGTGTCTCAATCCACCACACCTATCCTCATAGGCTTACTGAGAAATCTGATAGTAGATTAGGTAAAAATCATATCTCAGCTCTCTTAAAATAGAACTGTCCATTGCCTCGTACTTCGTCTCTTATGTTGGAATAAGAAAAATTCAAAAGGCAAAATCATTTACAGGTACAATAAGAAAGGGGAAGAAAGATATGTTTTGAATTAGATTAACAAGTAATTGACTTAAATGTGAATTGGTAGATCGAGCCATGTGGCATCATGTGCAGCCCTAATCTACCTGGTTTGTCTTAACAAAGGCACATATTTTAGATGAAATAAAAAGGACTTTATAAACACTATATTTTAAGTAGTCCTAATTGAAATCTAATTTTTTTTATTAACGTTAAATCAACTTGCCCAAATCTTCCGTCCTTCACAAATTATTAAGAGTAATGCTACTATGTACAATAACCTTTTTTTTATGAACATTACAGAAACAGCTAAAGTGCCAATATCTGATGGTAACTAAAAGAACTGAAGTAATTAAAACTACTTACTAAAATCCAGCAGTATTAATAAATGGACAAGACTTGAATAATGTTTTTGCTAAAATATTCATATTCATATGATGTTTGAAATGTTCAAATAACTTGAAAATGAAACTATATATATGATACTATAGTTTCTCAGTCCTCCATACACTAAAATCTATAACTAAAGAATCTATAAAATGATTTAATTGTTATGTATATATGCGAAAGTAGAAACCAGAAATTTGTCTTCCAGTAGAATTTATCAGAGCTTGAATTTCACCAGTAATGAGCACCAATGACACTAATCAATAACTTTCTCAACAATAGACACGGTATAATAATTTGTTGAAAAATTAATAGACTTTTACCTCAAGAAAATCATGATTGGATATATACTGACTTTCAACCATACACTTGATCCCCCCCACAATCACAGAGATAGATTTTCTGGTATTCTGCTGAGAACTATCTCTTTGTGCCTCTGTCAATAGTACAACAAAATAAAAAAAAACAAAAGCAAGACTAATGACTCATCAGAATCAAAGCGCTTTCAGGAATTTATATAATTTTATTAACGTTAAGTAACATAACAAAATGCACATGTCATGTAGAAAATAAAGGACAATATGTAAATTTAGTTATACCATTTATAGAAGCCACATAGTATCCAGTTCCCCCCAACCCTTCTTCCCACTTCCCAAGCCGCAAGCGCAAGAAAAAGCCATCGAGGTTTGATATGGACATATGAGAGTTTAACCATCTGTCGTAAAGGATTTTCTGTCAAATGCAGTAAAAGTTGAAAGGAAAAGAAGTGTTTTGAATATGAAAATGGTTAATATTTTCTAATTATGATGACTTAACAGAAACATAAACTTTGTAGCTTTGTGTGCAAGCAAAAATTTAACACATGTTTTAGTAAATATTCTACTTGCAAGTAAAACAATTATTAGGTTTGGTCCGGCCAGCACAAGGTTAGCCTCTTGAATTTATACATTGAAGTTTCACTTCTATTAGAGTATTCAAGTTCAAACAAATTTAATTTTGAAACATGTAAGATAATAATATAGATTATTCTGTAATGGAATTGAAAACAATATCACATCCACCTTTCTAATCAAAATCAAGAGGCATCAACAGGATACATGCATAAACATCTCAAGGTGCTTTCACAAATGGAATTAAAATATTTTATCCCTGTTATTAATGGTAACAAAACGCTCCCTGTTTCTGGAAAAAAATAAATTAATACTCTAACTCCCACTCTCACGTGTGTTTCACACTTTTCCTTAGAACAGAGGCTTATGTTAAATCTTAAAGTTTATGTAATTAGGGCTTAGTTCAGGGGTATAATTTATTTTTTCCTTTGGAAAATCACTGACTTTAAGAAAAGAAATTGCTATGATCCCTTCATGGATACATGCATAAGTCAAGGGAGGAGTAGAGTTCCTCTGCTGCAAAACAAGCATCTTGGCCCTCAAAATAGCAGACCCAACATTTTGCTTTTTATTTATATAAAATCAGATGGCTCTCTACCGCACAGAAAAGAAACCAAACTTATTAAAGTAGATCAAATTATGAGACCAAACCAAGACATGGTATGCTAAGTTCAAGATCATGTTTGCAAGATTTTGCCCTCTCAATGAAGATAGATTCTTTTCATTCTTTTGGAACTAGTTAATGTAGGACTTGCAGGTAGGAAGGTCCTTCGGATAAGAAACAATAATGAAAAGGATATATACGCTCAATAGCCAAAATACAGAAGATTATTTCTGAAATCTTCATGCTGACAAAAGGATACACAATTAGATCAGATTAAATTTCATATTGAGAAATAACTACTACTATATTTGAAGAGGTATAGTTAGCAACTTAGCATACTTCATGCGTTGTTGACAAACAAGAATTGTTTACAATTTATGCCAAAAGCAAGGACTTTGTTTGATCAAACATGAAAACGACTTATGCCCTACTCCTTACGTTCCTTTTCATATGAGACACTCTTTGGGTATAACATGTTTCGTTTTATAAGAAAGGGTTTTTCAAATTTCTTTTATTTAGTTTCTCATTTCACCCCCATTTAAGTACTCATATCATTGCATTTAATTCCCACATTGTCTTTCCAACACACATTCTCTCTCTTCCACATAAATGAAGGTATTATTGGCAAAAAAAAGTTGTATCTTTTACATATTTGTTGTATCAAACTAATTTGAACCAATTCTTCAAAAGACGTGATATGGTCAATTGTTTCTTATAGAAAGGAACTAAGGGAGTACTTACTTGAGGATTTCAGTACGAGACAAACGAAGCTTTTGCACTGCATCAAAGATTCTCTTCGTTTTATCTGAAATCTGCCTCCCAATGAAGCCACATGAAGATGTCACAGTACTTTCCTTCAATTTGGTTTCCATTGAACTTGAACCGAATACTTTCTTGATGGGTGCATTGGACTCTATATTCTTTGAGGGTAATATTTCATTTGATGTCCGCTTCAAATCAAGGTTTCGATTTCCTTCAAGATCAATTTCATCATTTATAGTCCCACCAGGTAGGGGAAGGTCCTCCTCACCAGTTAGAGGCCTAGCAGTCTCTTCTTTGCCAGCATTAAAATTAGTTTCACTTGGGCCACAATCATTGACCAAAGCATTGACTTTCAAATCATGTTGCCCAATTTGAATTGATGTCGGACATGATATTGCCCAGTGATTGGGTTGAAAGCATCTAATGCATAAGCAAGGCAGTTCTTCCAATTTCCCAAAAGAATTGACATTTTTAAGGAGAGTTTGAAGCTCACTTTCTGCAATCTCCAAGCAATCCTGAAGTTGGTGACCTCTAGTTCCACAAAACAAACAGGTCACATTTGTGTGAGTGATACTACTGGTTCTATGTGATGGTTTGATATATTTGATGGCATCCAATCTCCTTGCAAACAAAGAAGCTATTGGCTCTGAATTTGTGACTTTTGGAGAGGGTGAGACTGGGTTGGGATAATGAATTGAGTTAGGAATATCAATATCTAGATTATTTTTAGAATCATTTGAAGCCGTTTCAAACAAAGAACAATTATGAGACTCTTTAGCCTCCCTTGTGTCTTCATGCTTGAACTTGTGTTCAGGAGTCTTTGAGTTATTGGAGATTATCAAGGGAGCTGTTGATTTTTGAGAAAACCGAGTTATCCACAGACTTCCAAGAACATCACTTCTGTGGCACTCATTATCTTCCTTTTTCTCAAGAAGTACATATGCATCAATATTCTCAGTATTATTTGTATTTTGTCTTCCTGAAGATGAATGTGACACCATTCCTTCTTTCTCCATACTTAGTACCAAGTTGGAACAATTTTTATTTTCCACTGAGTCATTTTTACTGCTTTCATGACTGTAAACAACAGTTATTGGTTCAACCTTAGGCTGAGTAGATGGACCAGCATCATATCTCCTTGCTGACTGCTCAGACTCATTTGATGGAATACATTGTCTGTAAAGACAATCATTCTCTGCACAAAAAGTTATCGGAGTTGCATCTATTCCAGCTACTTTGTTAGATAGATCTTCAGAACTGTCTCTAGTTTGATGACTGACACTCGCAATTCTTTTTCCCATTGGGGAACACATGGCCTGAAAAATGGATTGGAAGCCAGCACTTTTTGGCTCTGGATCATGGTTCTTATGGTCTGCAGTGCATTCTGCTCTAGGAAGTTGATGAACATGATCGGTACGTTCAAGAGTGAGATGCAAAGGATTTGCCTTTTGGGAAAATCCTTTCATCATGTTTGATATCCAATTCATGAAGGAACTATCTTGTTTAACAAGGCATTCTGGACCAGAAATTTCTTGGACTTGCTTTTTGAATCTTTTACTCCCAATCATCAACTGATGTTGGAAGTTCCATTTCCTCTTGCCTTTCGAAAACAACCTAGCACTGTTACAGCTTTCAACACTTTCGTGGCTGTCATCCTCCCCATCCTCCTTCGACAATCTTACGATACTGTCAGAAAGGGCCTTTTCCTTGCCTTTGTTGCTCATTGTTTGAATTTTGCTATTACTCGGAGAATCCGAAGTTGGAAGATTCTTATCACATAGAAGCATCATTACATTGTCCTGAGATTTATTATCAATTCCTCTAGAATTTGAAACAAGAGCCCCATTTGCAACACAAGCAGCATCACAGTTGGAAGTTCGTAAATCATTTTCAGCAGTTGATTCCAGCTTTTCTAAGGAACCTCTGCTAGAAGAAGTTATATTAGTTCTGGGAGCACCAGTACCGTTGTATTCATCCACCAACTCATCTTCGGCACATAACTCATTATTTGCTTCAATTTCCTGGTTGCTGATACCAATGTCTCTGCCCCCAGTAGCATGATCTCTGGGCAGTGTATTCATATCTGGGCCAGATTTTAGTTCATCTGCTTTAGGTAATAGTACATCAAATGACGTTTTGTCAACTTCACCTGCAAGAAATAAAGATAGAGGTGACGTTTCAGATTTGCATAAAAGTAAGAATTTCAATAGAACTCTGATACAATGAAATGGTCTCAAAACTGGGAGGCTATGTATACTCTGAGATATTGTTTACTATATAAACCAATCTTCATGACTAAGATATACATAAAACACATAATATTTGATAAGCTTCATTATTGTAATCCGAACAGAATCATAAAATCTTCCATCAGACAAGAAGGATACCTAATATTATGGAAGATTTCTTTTCCTTTATTTGAGATATCTGAGAAGTTCCGTGGCTGTCTTCATTGCAAATCTCATTTTCCCAACCAATCATTACGTTCTCCTTCTGATCATCATGTAGTTTTAATACTCCATCTCTAGTGTTTGTTCCCTCCATATTCCCAATAAATCCTGCCAAACAAGAGTTCTTAGGAATGAAAAATATGTTTTCCAGGAAAAAGAGTTGTAGAAAAGTTGGCAAGTATACTAATATATTTATATTTAGTATTATGTCAAATCGGATCACTTTTTTTTTTCTCTTTCCTCATTCAGCTTGGGTCATTTGTGCTAAGGATATACTTCGAACCAAACTCTCTCTATATCTATAGAGTACGGAGGTAAGGAGGGATTAGTGATGTTACCCTTACCTGTTTCATGTTCTTCATATGCTTTACACTCAGGCTTGACACGCAAATCACTTGTGGGATCACCCGTGGCAGTATTCATATTTTTACTGTCAATACCAGTCTTTATGCATATGGAAGCAATAGGTTTATCAGCACCAGAGCTCTCACCCATGGCACTTTGTGGAGGAGCAAGTACCATATTGCTGGGTCCCACATCCCAAAATAGGGAGGTATTCTTGTCAGCAAAGCTTGAATCGGCCCATTTCAGGCTCAATCCTTTATCTGGAGACCAAACTAGTTCAGATAGAGCATCAGAGGCAACAAATTTCATGTCTAATCTGGAAGATACATTTGCACCTGCACCTGAATCATTATTCAAAGTCATCCAAATGCAATGGCTTGGATCATTTGTGCCATGTTCCAAATCTGCCTTTGGTTCTGTCTTCTCAGTTTCTGAACTCATCCTTGTATAATTTTAGACACTTCACCAGGAGATCCTGAGGTATAATAACACTTAATATTTGTCTTGTGTCGTGATTGAAATGAAAATTCAGAGAACAGGATATTTAACGCTGTTAAGAGGAAGCAACGAGCACCACAATATGAACCTTGCAGTGAATGTGAATTATGATTTCATAAGATAACATGAGTTGCAGTAGAGTTGCAAAAAATTTTCATGCCACGAATTGTCCTTGTACACTTAACTATTATCATTAAGTAAGCAAATAGTACCAAGAACAACCACAAACACTGCCAAACTTTCTACAATAAACCTTGTATGCCCATTTGAAACCATATAAACACAAGCCAACAGAATTATTTCAAAGATCATTAAGCTACACAAAAGATTCACGTTATATTTCTGGACATTTGACTGGAATTAGGTAACAAGAATGGCTAACTCTAACTGCACTTCTGTACTCTAATTGCATCTTTATGTGATTTCCATCCACAAATTATTTTGTTTTTTCCCTTCCGTTCAACTAGAGATGTCTCCATGTGCATGAGCACAAGAATATTCCAAGAAGCACACAGTCCAATGAAATGGCAGCTCGTTAAAGAGAACACGTGTACATGAATAGTGATAAATGATTAGCTTTTATATCGACTTCTTAATCCATGTATGAACATAACTCTCTTGATACAATTTGTTTGCCCAGATTTTTCAAAAGCAAGTGGTTGCAATCCTTCACATCACAAGGTTCAATTCTTCAAATAATTAAAAAGCCATTCCAACAATTATTCATCTAATTAGTCTTTTCCCAGGGTTTTCCCCTTGCAAATAAAAAATAATAATCCAATTCATGGCTTTGGCTCTTTAATAATGAAATTTATTTCCTCATTGTAATTCTTTCCCTCTTACTTATTGTTTTTGTTTTTGTTTTTAAGTTTTCCAAGAATCAATACCTAATACAAAATCTAATATCAACCACTCTGTTTATAAGTTGTAAATAGTGCACCTCCTTTTTAGACTTTATGCAAAGCACGGGGGCCTACCAAAATTATTAAAAATATTTGTAATATATCTTCACAAACTGCAATGAGCATGCACAATCCATATTGACCTTAAGACATGAAATTGAGTTTATGCACTATTCCTACCATTTCAAAGTTATGACACATATTAGACACTCGTATTGAACATATGATCCAACACTTCAAATTTCTTGGTATCGCAGTGCTGGATACCTACGTCAGTTTGTATTCATGCTTCCCAGTTTCAAAACTATTAGTTATGTACACACAATATAATAGGTATGAGCTTGCATCTAACCTACATCTCCCACTTGAAGCAATTTGAGATATCAAGCAGGAGGTGGATCTCGGCTGCCGTGTGCTTCCACAAGGGTGATCTTCTGTGCCTTCCCTTCCTCAAGCTTGGGTATAAAGAATTATACCTGGGATCTAAACAAGAACTTAAATTAAGATTACTATAAACTTATTTATACTTCAAACTTTTCTCTACCAAACAAAACCAAGAGTTTCAACATCAAGTAGGGAAAAACCTCACCAGTCCAAGAAGCATATAGCATGTAAAACTCTTCTAAACAAATACCAAATTAAGTGTATTAATTTTAATTACGAGATAAAGCTGAATTTTGAGCTTATTCACCTAACTATCAAAACTCCACTTGATGCACACTGTATGTGTGTAGAAAGGAGAAAGTCATGCGATGAAAACACTCCAAAGTCCAAGCCGCCATTTCATCATATAAATACAAGAGACAAAACCAGGCAAGGGTATAGTTAAACAGCTAAGCGTTTCTCGCCGTTGAACAATCAAGGAAACGATAAGAAAAGTTGATAGCTAAGCTAATTACTGAACAGAACAAACCATAAAGAATAAAACAATGACATTATATAGCAGATATAAGATGTAATGAAGTGGGAATCAAAGTGAAGCGAAAGAGAAAAAGAAATATGTGTCCCATAGCTCCGAAGGGAAATGCAGGAGAGACCGACCAAAGGATTTGAGCAAAATTCTAATGAGAGGCTAAAATCAAAGAAAACATACCTCACTTTGAGCGACACTGTTGGGTAGTTCCATCTTTAAACCCCAAGAGCGAAAAAGAAGAAGAAAAAAGGTGAAGGGTTAAGAGAGAGATAACGCAAAAAAGATGTTTGATTCTGTGTTTGTGTTGAGAGGCCCTGAGAGAGAAGGTAGAGAGAGAGAGAGAGAGAGAGAGACAGAGAGAGGAGGCCGCCGGAAACAGACGTTGCCTCAGCCACAGTGTCATGAATCTCTTCACCTTTTCCGAACTGTGAGGCTATGGAGATGCCACGTCGACCTCCCTTCATGCCTTGATAGTTCTGTTATACTTTACTGTGGAAAGAAAGAGAGAGGGGGTGGACCAATATTTATATATTTGTACAAATATTATAATATAACACCAAGTAACTAATTTTTCAATAACATTCCACAACTCATATAAATAATAATAATGCTAGTTGCCAGGAAGTAGGAACACTAATTATATATTTATCTGACAAGATATATATATATGTATATAATTTTAATATGAGAGAACTTTTTTTGAAGGTGGCTCGCTAAATTTTAATATATATGACAGAATTATAACTAAATTTTAATCCCACAAGAAGCGAACATGCATGATTTCAACTAACCTAGTGAAATCTTGGCCAAAAAAAAAAAAAAAACTAACCTAGTGAAATAAACATTACTTCTTGATATCTTTTTTTTATGAATCAAAATGTTACATAGAATAATACAATGAGCTCCATTCAACTTAAAAGAAAATCCCAATAGATGTATATGGCTTTATCATTGTTTTAATAAATTTGTCTTTAAATAAAAAAAATTATAAAACAAGTTGGCCAAATTTAATTTTGCTAAAATTATTAATATTTTATTACTTTTTCAAAAATATGTTTTAGTCCAATTTACGTTAAAAGAGGAGTATTTTGGTCTAAAACTGTTCTATTTTTTATTTGCAAAAATATATTCTTTTGATATATATTTTTTTTACTAGTATTTATATGATGTATTCCATATAAATAATTTAGTTAAGTAGCAAATCTATTTCGGAAGTATAGGTCCAGGTGTAATATAGCCATAAAAGTCTTTTTTTTTTTTTGTCGCCCATAATGTCTAATAACATAGTAACGTTGCCCTTAAGTTGATAGAGATTAAGTTTGACTGTTTTGTTTAAAGAAAACTCTTACATGACACTTTAACGTGGTACTTTTTCATTTCATCTCATCGTCTTCCTCAAGCTGGAAACAAAAAGCCAGAAACAAACCCAAAAGAAAAACAAACAAATCTAGGGTACTCCAATCAACCACATCGACTATGATATAATGCTTCTAATGTTCCTTCTGTTCTCTCACTACTTCCTGCTTCTTTACGTTCAAACATAAAAATGAAAAACCACAACGAAATGCCAAAGGAACAAAATAGAAAGAAAGATTGGAAAAAAAATATTGATGAAAGGGGAAATAAAAAACGATTTCGTATAGATCTCCTCCACACAGTGGTGAAAGCTTGTTATGGCCAGTTGGGGCCTTGGCCCCAACTGACTTCGATTGATCTTATAAAATTTGTTAAGAAATATATAGATTTATTATATGATATTTTATTTGGCCACAAATTTGACCCCAGCTAATTTTTAATCTTTTCTGTAAGGATAATGTTTGTCTCATTACTTATTGGACTGAGAGGAAAGTAAAATTCTTATTTGTGATACCGAAAAGGTTGGTATCATCATCTTATATATTGTTTTGATTTATAATTATCGGTTATTATTTATTTGTATTTTTAAAATTATTTGATACTATTTAGTAAATACTCCCTCTGATCCTTATTTAAGGAACCAACTAACAATTCTTATAAATTAATAAAAACAGTTAAAGTCATTAAATTTGTCCTAAAATTTAAATAATTTTCAATATTATTCCTATTAATTACACTAAACTTTAATATCATATTAATTATAGGGAGAATTATAATAAAGGACCTAAGAAAAATAATATTTTTTAGGAAGGACCATAAAAATGGTAATTATTTTGAAGGACCAAAAATTAAAACATTAATATAAAGAGACTAAATTGCCATTGGTCAAATTTCCTATATTATCTCCAATTAAATTAAAATCTGAAGTGATTGATTGAAAATGATAAATAAAGATCAAATTAGAATCTGGAATATGTAAGTAAGAGTTTCTATTGGTAACTTTTTATCTCTCTATGAAGACTGAAGAAGAAATCATAGGTTTTTTCATCCATAAAGATCTCCCAGGTGTCCTCCTCTCTGTTTTATGATCTTCAAGTTAATTAGATATTTTTTTTTGTTAATTAGATATTTCATTCCAAAAAAAGGTTGCCATATATTATTGTTCCAAAACATTTTTTTCATTTCTCACCTTTATGTAAGAATTGTAGAACCAAGGACAATTTAGTCTCTTTATATTAATGTTTTAATTTTTTGTCCTTCAAAATAATTACCATTTTTATGGTCATTCCTAATAAATATTATTTTTCTTAGGTCCTTTATTATAATCCTCCCTTAATTATATTACTCTTTTTTTGACTAAAAGAGTGTTAATTAATTTTTATTAATTATTACTGTCATTCACTACCTTTTTAATTATGGGTATACATGAAAAAAAATATTTAATACTATTTGAAAACAAAAAAGTGTCTTATAAAAAATACCAACTATATTTGTTAGTTGGTGTCTTATAATAAGAACTAAAGGTAGTAGTTTAATATGTTTATTTTTTGGCCCGGGCTAAATTTTTTTTTTCTAGTTCTGCCACTACCTCCACAGATCAAAAATGAAATACCCAATCTATTGATGGTAGTGGAGATCAAATCCACAAATTCCTCCACAACAATTTTGAACAGATAAGAAAATTAGAGACAACTTCAAGGTGACTCCTAGGGGTTGCAACAAGCCCATGGTTCTCATCAAAATGAAACAAGTCGCAAAAGTGTTTCTGGGTTAGAGCATTAAGAACGTCATGATCACTATTCTGGCTTATTTCATCAATTCACAAAGGCAAGCCCCGGCAAAGCCATTACTGGGTTTAACTTGATGAGAATCATCAACGAGCCCACCGGTGCATCCTTCGCCTACTGTTTGGACAATTTTTTTGGGATGCAGCGGTGGAAATCTTCATGGAAGGAGGGGGCAATGGAGTTGGGTAAGTGATTGCCGGCGATGTTCTTATCCCAAATGAGATTCAACATTTTCGCCTACAATTTGATCACAATGAGGGAGAAGGAGGCTTGAGCATAAGAGGGGAGGGAGTAGGTGAAGGAGCATAAGGGAGAAAAGCTCATCGGTGGAAGATAGTTCTTGATTCAACACATTATTGGAAATATAGAAGACAAAATCGAATCTAGAGTCCAACATGCACAAGTCTAGTCATCGACGACAGTAATCTTCAAGTAGGTCATCACCATCGTCATCATCCTTAGCATTCTTCAGATCATGCAAGAAGGAGATTCATGGGATGGTTTCGGTGCTGGAAATCTTAGAGTGCAAATCTATAGCCATGGAACTGGGGGAAAAAAAAAAAAAACTTTGTTTCGGGGATCAAAAGGAAAATCTTGAATTAAGTGACTGCAATGTATTCTTGGGAGAAAGATTGACAAAACCATAACAAAAAGTAGATCTAAAATAAAAAAAATTGCAGAATTTTTTGGGTTTTTCCCCCATAATCTTAGATTTGATATCACAAATCCATAATCTTTCTGCATTTGCAAGATTACGAGCACAGTAACTTGGTTAGTTACGGTTAATCACCCAAGGGGGTGAATTGAGTAATTATAAAATTTAAAACAATCTTAACTGATAAATAAATCACATAGGAAGGGTTAGAGAGATATCATCAAAGTGTACACACATATTTATACTGGTTTAGCCTTAACAATGTGGCCTACGTCCAGTACCTAGAATTCCTTTGAGATTTCCACTATTTTTCACAAACCGATTACAATAAGCATAGAGTAATCTTACTAGATTCACTCCCTCTTACAACTTATAATCAAACAACTAAACTCAAGGTTCCACTACCTTAAGATTTTACAAAACTCAATTGAATAATGATAACTCTCTCACAGAGTATATGTATGATCACTGAAGAATTGAGTATCAAAAGATATCAGAAAGTATTAATGAGCAAAAGCTTGAGCAATAAATGATATCGTTGTTGGTTGTTGGCTCTGAATTGAATGCTTCTTGTATTTATAGCCAAACGCCATTAGTGACCATTATTGAAGCTCCAAGATGACTGTTAAGAGACTTCAATCATTCCGTTAAACACATACCATCGTCATTGAAAATTTGAGGATGAGATGCTTTTGTATTGTTGTCGACAATTTTCATATGACATGTCTTTGGTCAGTAGTTGACTAAGTAGGTGTCGCTATCGCTTGAAGATGAAATATCACCTAGAGGAGGGTGAATAGGTGATCTCAAAAGCTTTTTCATGAATCGCACACGAGCACAATTAAAACAGACAGAGTAAGGAAAAAGACACAAAGTAATTTATACTGGTTCAGTCTAATACTTCGACCTACATCCAGTCCCTAAGCATGACTTGGGATTTCCACTAACTCTTCAAATACGAATATAATTACACACTCTGTAACTTAGGATGATCCTTTCACACTCAGACTCACTCCCCCTTATAAATTGTAATCGTACACCCACACTTAAGGTTTCACAACCTTAAGATTTAAACAGAAAATGATATAAGTGTTTAACAACTTCTCATGAGTAGATAATAAATGAACACTGAAGTACAAGAAATATCTAAAGATATCAAGTGAAGTTAATGAAATAGTTGATCGCAATAATACATAATTAAATGCGCAGAGTTTCGGTAGTTGGCGAAATTGAATGTGGTGAGCATTTATATTGATCTTCCATTAATGTTGTTGTGAAGCTTTGTAAACTAGCCATTGAGTCTCTTCGTAATTCCATTAGGCACAGTTGATTTCAGTCGAGCATATTTGACCGTTGTTTCATTAAATGCATTTGCCATCGACTGTACTTGTACAGAGAGTAACTTAGAATGATAGCCAGAATAAGTATGCATTTAATGCATCTGACACGTCGGCTTGCAATTCTCTAGTGATTTTAAGAATCGATTAGCAATACTGGAAAATGATAGAAATGATAAGAACATATTCTTGAGAATTACTTACATCACTCTCAAGTAGCTTTTAGTAGAAGGTGTTTATTGAAGCTTTTCTTGATGATACTCGAGAATCAAATTAAAGATACTTGAGAATGATACGATCAGAGAGCTTTTATTCATGAGTAATTAAGCATTCTTGAGAATCATTTTACTCATACTCGAGAATCATCAAAGTATCACTACTTGAGAATAATATGATCAAAAAGCATGTAACACGTTGAATCAAACATTCTCAAGAATTATCTTACCAATTCTCGAGTACCATTCTCGAGAATCACTTACCCATTATCGAGAATTATTTTGAAGGGAACAGGAATGTTGAAGATGAACAAGGTCTATTCTCGAGAGTTAACAGATCATTCTCGAGAGTCATATCAGAAAAGACTTGTGATAGTGGTTCTGTCAAAGAATTCTCGAGAATACTTTACCAATTCTCAAGAATTGTTACCTAAAACACTAAGGTAGAAAGATTAGAATAATGGTTTTCAAGTATCACTTCAAGGTTCTCAAGAGCTAATTACCCATTCTCGAGAATCCTTACCATATACTCGAGAATCATTCATACACAGAGAAGCAAAACAGGTTAAATTTGATTTAAAACTTCTAGATCTTGTTATCACCAAAACACTGAGAACTAACATCGCTTTCGCCGGAATTGGTGTTTGCAGTAATGATCATTTGACCTACTTTGAATTCTATTTCGTGTGAGTGCTCTGTTTTATGCAACGTATTTAATGCTCTAACACATTTGTTGATTTTTAACGATTTGCACGAAATCCGTTTGTATATAATTTAAAACTCACTTATCAAATATGATTAATAGTATTGAGAGAAGTGTTCAGATGAAATCAAATGTTAATCAGATAATTTGAATTTACAAATGCAAAAAAGATGAAGTGAATGAAGCTTCTGTAAGAACTGTGCTCGAGTATAATCTTTGTCTGCTCAAGCAATATTCAAAAACTTTCATAGAGAAGGCTTAATCAATAGGCTTACTCGAGTAAGCATTTGGACCTGCTCGAGTACCATGCTAGAGCAAGAAGTCCATCGTGCTCGAGCAACGTCTATAAAAAGCAAAGAACAACTTGTTAGAATGCATATGCTCGAGTAAGGAATGTGTGTGCTCGAGTACACTTTTCATTGTGCTTTAGTAACATCTGTGAAAACCAAAGAACAACACGATAAAGCTCATATCCTCAAGTATACAAGACCTCTGCTCAAGCAACATGCTCGAGTAATGTAACGCCTCATTTTCAATACCAAAATCTTGGCCAAAATATTAGTAACACCTCCAAATATAGGATATTCAACACTCAAAAACATATTTACAATATGTCCAAAGGTAGAAATCCATTTATACAGAGCCAAAATAAATCCAATAAATAAGAGTTATTTTAAAATGCGGAAGTCTTTTAGGTTCATGGCAAATAAAATAACACAACATAAACTAAAGGAGTACAGAAGAGCCTACAAAGCTCACTCCATGGGTGCATTCCCTTGATCTCTACTAAGTTATTCACCTGAAAAATGATAATATGGGGTGAGATTACACATCTCAGTAACTACTGAATATTTCCACCGCATACAAGTAAATAATGTATGACAAAAAGGCATAAACTTATTTCATAAATATAAATATATACCATACTTTCTCTTACAAAGATTATTTGTAAAAGTAGTTATCAATACAATAATAAAATATGACTTTATATATATAAATATATTTTTCAGAAGTTCTCATCATATGTCTTTACAAATCATTCATCAGTCTATCAAATCCTTGATCTGTTCAGAAATGCATTATGCAGTATGCAGCCTCCCTTATACCACCTCCATCCGTATACCGCTGACTGGAGCCATAGGCTAACACATAGTCCAATAGAAACTTATTCATTTGACTGAATTGTTCCAAGCTCACCAAATCTTAAGATACACCCGGCCAAAGGTATAGAGCTTAAATCTGGACTATGGCTCCCCTCCTTTAAAATAACTAAGGAGGTGTCACATGTCCCACAACTCCAATGAAATCCCGGCCAGAGGAAAACATGGAAGATGGGGCCCTGAAACAAGTACCATCCACTGTGCACCGAGTGGTGGCATAAATCATTCTTGTCATTCAAATCCCTCCTTACTCCACCCATCATAATACAACCGCCATGACGAATATGTTCACTCAAAATAATGCATTATTATACCATAAAGTTTTATACATCAATATGCGTATTTATGAATAGTAAATACTATGCGTATCTGTGAATAGTAAAATACTATGTGTATATGTGAATAGTAAAACACGGTATATATACATGAATAGTAAAAATGAAGAGTACATACGGTATGTATACGTGAATAGTAAATACGGTATGTATACGTGAATAGTATTATGAATAGTAAATACGGTATACGTGAATAGTAAAATGAATAGTAAATACGGTATATGTGAATAGTAAAAATGAATAGTAAATACGGTATACGTGAATAGTAACGTATGTATAAATAGTACCTCTGCAGATTTGCAAATCAAAGTTCCCACACCAGATCTTAAAACCATAAATATTTTCTAAATATTCTTGCCAAAATAGTAAACAAACAAATTTATAACCATACATAATTCACAAGTATAAGGAAGTATATTCAGAGTTACCTGTTACTTGCTAATACCCGAATCACCAACCAGCTATTATAACTCTCAAGCAAACATCTCTCTACTCTCTCTCTCTCTCTACCTCTCTCTATGGCTCTTAGAAGTTGTGAAGAATGAAATGAAATGGAAGGTCTATTTATAGTTGGAAAATGGGTCTTTAAGTGTAATTTTCGTCTCTGGGTCGTTTTACGTAATTTTCCCAAAATTTAAAAAGAAGTTGCCCGTGACTACTCCCGTGATGTTTCTTTTAAAAATTTTTAATAATATATATTATTATTTAAATAATAAATTATTATTGAGTGGGTCCCGCGGCCAAAATTTTCAAAACTCACGAGAGTTTCTGTCGGCAGATGAGAAATAATTTGACGTGGGTCCCACATGAATAGTAAATACGTATTTTGGAATAGTAAATACCGTATTTTTAAATAGTAAATACGTATTTGTGAATAGTGAACACTATTCATATTTCACAAATTTCAAGTATTAAATACGTATTTGCGAATAACATATATATATATATATATATATTTTAAAATACGTATTTGTATATAGTAAAAACGTATATGTGAATAGTAAATACTATTCACGGGGCCCACAAAATACTGATTTCAAATTTATTACTTTCCAAAAATAGAGCCTACTAGTCTTCCCAAGATAGGTTTATGTTCAAGATATTAGATTCAAAATTCAGGATGTTACATTTCTCCCCTCCTAAAAGAAAATTTTGTCCTCAAAATTTCGCTATAATAAGAATTCTAACCTATTTAAATAAATGAGGATAGGTTTGTCGCATGCTCCTCCGTTTCCCAAGTAGCATCTCCGGGAGCCATTCCTTTACACACAACCTTTACAAGCTAATAGCCTTGTTCCTCAATTACTTATCCCCCGCATCAACAATCCGCTCCGACTCAGCTTTATATATCATATTATCCCTAAGTCCTATCTCTTTCCCAAACATGCTCACCAAGCACACAACACAATTTTCGTTCATCCTGTACCCAAAGTAATATTCAGACACAGGATCCACTAGTTCCTTATTTGAGCGCTTGGTTACACTGGCCTCACAGGCCAGTTCATTCTTCCTTTCTGCTTTTTTTTCATTGTATTACCACGACACTGGATATTCAGATCTTACAGCTTAAGAAGCTACCCTCAGGCCATAATAACCACAACATGATATAATCTGATTATTCTGCCAACCTTAAGATAAACTTTAGACATACAGGTCTAATGTTACCATGATAGGCAACAAACACAATACTAGGCACATAAGTCTTATAGCCTAGAGATACCACCATATGCAAACTAGCTCAACGGGTCTTACCGCTTCAAGCCTCTGCTCGTCTATCCTATACCCGTGCTTCCTCAATTCAAGTTTAAGAAAACACTTACTTACTAAATCTAGCTTTCACCAATGGCAAGTAATTCAAAAACAAGTACATTTGGCAAGATTCTGCAAACTAAATATATCCACAACAGTTTCCAACCTCTTCTAACTTGTACACCTTCCACCACAATCATAATGTAAAAGTCAATTCTTGTTCGAATTTCGCAAGGATTCATTCCATGAGACATCATAGTTTATAAATGTCGATTACAAACTGGTCTTAAATCCTGTTGTAAATATTGCGTAAAAATTTCCAAACACAGCAAGTGCATTGGTAAGTTCAAAATTCAAATACTCAGGGACCTAGCAACTTATTTTAAGTAGTCACCAACTCCGAATACATTCCAGGTTCCAACTTATTCTACTCAACTCATCCATGAAACACTCAATTCATTATTTCTAAAGAAAGATTCTATTATCAAGATCATTTCCTATGCTAGTTAAACAGTTGGCAATCTCTGAACACCTTATACATGTTGGTATCACATTTTGTTCCCTATTTCTCTCAAATCAATTAATACCATATTCTAATATCTCAATTTATTCAATCAATTCAGCCTCCTAAAGAATCAATACAACTGTTAAGTTGAACTGTTATATTACATTTCTACTAATAGCAACCCTCTAGATCCCCTACCAACTTTCAGATTCATCATCCTATTTCTAAAACCCCGATTATTCATACTAGATTCATCATACTCCATAGCTTATATCATTTAAGAACTATCCTCAAACTTTCCCCAAAAATGATAATTGTCAAATTACAAATCAACTCTTAGAACTTCAATATCAGCAAGACAGAGATATCATGTGTCCTCAATAATATCCATAGAACATTCATGTTTTCACAATTCCTAGACTAAGATTTAAAACATTCAAATATTATTCTCACAACCTCAGCATTGTTCACATGTTTCGAATTCAATCCTTAGTATCTCAAAGACATATACTAAATATCATCTGTTCCTCTCATAGTTATCTATTAATCACACCCAAATAACATACTAATATTATAACATAAATCACCGGATTTCATACTTTCATAATTAGACATACTATCTTAACTCAGATTGAATTCAAGTCTATTCTCAAATATTCCCAGACATCAATAGTCAAGTTTACAATTTGATTCTTATAACCTCAACATCAACTGATAATTCGTGTTGCCCCAAAAATACCCATTATACATACTAAGATCATGATTCACAATTCCTAATCTAATTCTTGGATTATATGAAGACTATCTACAACCTCAGCAGTATTCACAAGGTTCTAATTCTACCTCAACCTGCAATATCACAAAGGCTCATTTCGTTCTTAAGTTCTATTTCAGCTTAGATTAAATTAAAGCCTATCCTCAATATTTACTATATTCATTCTAACATCTTTCTGGCATTCCTAAGGATCACCATTTCATACCTTTTCATCGATCTTCCAACATGTTTATCCAAAAACCTTAGTCTTTGAATTATCTGTGACAAATTCATAGAGTTCTTCGGATACTCAGAGAGTGAAGAATGCTCTCGGGTTAATTGGCACAACTCATCATCATTTCAAATCTTCGAATTCTCTCCGGTTCATCTAATATTATTAGGAAGTCACCCTTCCCAAGATTACTATCACCTTAGCACGCTTACGCTTAAAATCCTATTTTTAAATGTCAATTCCGACATCTTGAGTCAGCTGCACATCCAAGACAGATTTCTTAGATAAATGCGCGTATAAACGTCCAAACTTAATTTCTTGAAAACACAGCTAGCAATAAATGCCATAGCGATTTCTGTCTGCAAAGGTCTAGGAAACTGCGACCCCTAACGGTGGCTAGGGTGCACTAGGGTGCGGTGCCATAAAATTTCCGCATAACAACAAAGTCTGCATAATTATAAGCCAGCGACAGATGAGAATCCAATGCTGCTTAACAAAATCTAAACGTTACTAGCCCAGCTATAAACCGAGTAAAGCATGAGTAATTGTTTCACATTCTCTCAGGCTTCACATCCTCTCAAGCTTCACATCAACATACATATTTCCTCTCCGATCGTAACTTTCCCTATATTCTTCCATATTATCTTTATACATGGCCGGTTCAAGCAACTTCATTCCAGTTTCCGATTCATACAACCCTTTCTTTCTTGAAACTTTACTTCATGACTATCAGACTAACATGTTGTCTGACTTGTCAAACAATGCATCATACCCTTATTCTTCTTTACTTCCCCAAAATCCCGTAAGTATGAATGTTCATTCATCTGCCTCAACGATTAACATTCCTACTCCTCCTCCAAGGATACAAGATTCTATTTTTACAACTACTAACAGAAAGGAATCTGAAGCAGGTCCATCAAGGCGACCTGTCCAAAGATGTCGTAATATGGCAGATCTTATGGAGTCCACGGTACCTTCTCAACCAAGGAATCCTGGTTCTAGCTTGACGGAGACTACTAATCCATTCTCATGTGGTTGCTGCCATGTTCTACGAGAGATCATTCATACCAATGGACTTCAATACCATAAACTTGAAGTTCATGGGAGGATTGGTATGATATGCCACGCTGTCTTTCACCAGGACGTACAAGGAGGTTCTTCCAATCCTCAAGTATTTGACTTTGGTAAGAAAAATTTAGAAGATGTCAAACATTTTCTAGAAAATTATTGTTTGAATCAAAATTCTTTAGGGTATGTCCTGGTGTCAGATCCCCTATCAGCCTACTATGAGGCCCTCTGTGTTGGTTTGGAATGGACTAAAAATCAAAATGAACTCCCTAATAGTTCATTTCCAACCAATACAGAAAATATATCCAATAAAGGAAAAGAGCTCATGGTTGTAAATAATAATCCTTCAGTCCCCATACCTAGTAATCCATACCGATCAAGAGCTGAACAAAATATTAGAGCTGCATCAATGTCAATAGATGATCTTAGAGACTTCTTCCATTTACCTCAACAAGAAGCGGCTCAACAAGTTCGTCTATGCAAAAATGTTCTAATGAAAATATGCCATAGGGGAGGAATAAAGCATTGGTCTTATGTAAAAATTCGAAGCACTATGAAGCAAATAGCTAGATTGAGAAGAACAATGTCTCCTGATGGTCCTCTCTCAAGAGCAGCCGCTCAGGAAGAAATTAATAGACTTAAACTTGAGATAGTCGAAGCTTGCGGTGGGATTGTACCAACTGTTGTTCTTGATGCTTGAATTAATATAGTCTACTCTTCTTAGCCTTCTTGCTAATGTTTGTAATCTCTATTCTAGGATTCATAAGGATTTTCGAGTTTTCCTGCCAAACTCAACTTTATCTTATTAAATTCAAACTTAAGCCAGTTATTTTGTATAGTCAAGACTATGCCCGTATTCTGTTATGGTATTGTCATCTGTTACTCATATAAATTAGCTAGGTAAGTGTAAATCTAGCGAAAATCTCTTCATACTTTTTACAACGGCAACTACTTGAATAACCATCAAATAGGGGCTTAGTCTTTCAATCACTTTCCTAGACACCAATAAAAATATTCATCCCCTAGAAAGTAATTTTGGGCCTACAGAATCCAATATTCAATAAATTTTCTACTTACCATCTTCCGCTACGCGGCTCTGAAATTTAATCTCAATCACATCCTCAAATCATAAATCCTCATTATCAATCACTTGAATATTTTGATTAACCCATTCTTCTCCTATCATGAATGTCACAAGAAAATTGGTAAAAAGAATCCAAAGCTATAAAGGAAAATGCACATGTTACGATATTTAATTTGCCATGACCTCAAAATTTTTATTTAGAAAACTGATAGGAAATTTACAGATTGGCCAGAACCTTTGCTCTGATACCAAAAATGTAACGCCTCATTTTCAATACCAAAATCTTGGCCAAAATATTAGTAACACCTCCAAATATAGGATATTCAACACTCAAAAACATATTTACAATATGTCCAAAGGTAGAAATCCATTTATACAGAGCCAAAATAAATCCAATAAATAAGAGTTATTTTAAAATGCGGAAGTCTTTTAGGTTCATGGCAAATAAAATAACACAACATAAACTAAAGGAGTACAGAAGAGCCTACAAAGCTCACTCCATGGGTGCATTCCCTTGATCTCTACTAAGTTATTCACCTGAAAAATGATAATATGGGGTGAGATTACACATCTCAGTAACTACTGAATATTTCCACCGCATACAAGTAAATAATGTATGACAAAAAGGCATAAACTTATTTCATAAATATAAATATATACCATACTTTCTCTTACAAAGATTATTTGTAAAAGTAGTTATCAATACAATAATAAAATATGACTTTATATATATAAATATATTTTTCAGAAGTTCTCATCATATGTCTTTACAAATCATTCATCAGTCTATCAAATCCTTGATCTGTTCAGAAATGCATTATGCAGTATGCAGCCTCCCTTATACCACCTCCATCCGTATACCGCTGACTGGAGCCATAGGCTAACACATAGTCCAATAGAAACTTATTCATTTGACTGAATTGTTCCAAGCTCACCAAATCTTAAGATACACCCGGCCAAAGGTATAGAGCTTAAATCTGGACTATGGCTCCCCTCCTTTAAAATAACTAAGGAGGTGTCACATGTCCCACAACTCCAATGAAATCCCGGCCAGAGGAAAACATGGAAGATGGGGCCCTGAAACAAGTACCATCCACTGTGCACCGAGTGGTGGCATAAATCATTCTTGTCATTCAAATCCCTCCTTACTCCACCCATCATAATACAACCGCCATGACGAATATGTTCACTCAAAATAATGCATTATTATACCATAAAGTTTTATACATCAATATGCGTATTTATGAATAGTAAATACTATGCGTATCTGTGAATAGTAAAATACTATGTGTATATGTGAATAGTAAAACACGGTATATATACATGAATAGTAAAAATGAAGAGTACATACGGTATGTATACGTGAATAGTAAATACGGTATGTATACGTGAATAGTATTATGAATAGTAAATACGGTATACGTGAATAGTAAAATGAATAGTAAATACGGTATATGTGAATAGTAAAAATGAATAGTAAATACGGTATACGTGAATAGTAACGTATGTATAAATAGTACCTCTGCAGATTTGCAAATCAAAGTTCCCACACCAGATCTTAAAACCATAAATATTTTCTAAATATTCTTGCCAAAATAGTAAACAAACAAATTTATAACCATACATAATTCACAAGTATAAGGAAGTATATTCAGAGTTACCTGTTACTTGCTAATACCCGAATCACCAACCAGCTATTATAACTCTCAAGCAAACATCTCTCTACTCTCTCTCTCTCTCTCTACCTCTCTCTATGGCTCTTAGAAGTTGTGAAGAATGAAATGAAATGGAAGGTCTATTTATAGTTGGAAAATGGGTCTTTAAGTGTAATTTTCGTCTCTGGGTCGTTTTACGTAATTTTCCCAAAATTTAAAAAGAAGTTGCCCGTGACTACTCCCGTGATGTTTCTTTTAAAAATTTTTAATAATATATATTATTATTTAAATAATAAATTATTATTGAGTGGGTCCCGCGGCCAAAATTTTCAAAACTCACGAGAGTTTCTGTCGGCAGAGGAGAAATAATTTGACGTGGGTCCCACATGAATAGTAAATACGTATTTTGGAATAGTAAATACCGTATTTTTAAATAGTAAATACGTATTTGTGAATAGTGAACACTATTCATATTTCACAAATTTCAAGTATTAAATACGTATTTGCGAATAACATATATATATATATATATATTTTAAAATACGTATTTGTATATAGTAAAAACGTATATGTGAATAGTAAATACTATTCACGGGGCCCACAAAATACTGATTTCAAATTTATTACTTTCCAAAAATAGAGCCTACTAGTCTTCCCAAGATAGGTTTATGTTCAAGATATTAGATTCAAAATTCAGGATGTTACAAGTAAGACTCTTGGCATGCTCGAGTATAACCTTGAAATAGAGAGATTAGTTTCAAAGTAACAATCCTTCTCGAGTAGCCTTAGGACCCTGCTCGAGTACGGTGCTCGAGCAAAGTATTTCCTTGCTCGAGTAAGGAATCATGAATTGAATTGAATTGGATGTGTTAGAGTAAGCTTTTTCCTGTGCTCAAGCAGCGTGCTCGAGTAACCTGTTGGGCTTGCTCGAGTAAATAGCTTACTCGAGTAAAACTTCTTTTGTGCTCAAGCACCATGTTTGAGTAAGTTTTTGGACATGCTCAAGTAAGCTCCTGCAATGACTCAGGCAAAGTGATTAGTAATATATTGCTCAAGTAGATTTCCAGGCTTGCTTGAGTAAGAAGTCTACTCGAGCAATCACTTACTTGCTCGAGTAAGCTAACCTCTGCTCGAGTAAACTTCTTCTTTTTACAATTCACTGATTCAAAACCTTATTCTTTTTATAAGTCTTATTATTATCAAAACATATAAACCAAGAACTAACATATCTTAGGTGAGATTCAACTGAGAAGACCAAGGGAAGGAGGGTGATGTTGACGTGGGATAATAAAGGGCCGTTTGGAATGGGGAAGATTTAAAGAGGGAAAGGAATTCAAAGGAGGGAAAGAAATGTAAGGGAAGATTGCGAGGGAAATTAAAAAGTTGAGCTGTTTGGTAGACATGGGAAGGTAACTTAAGTTGAGGGAAAATGAATTGTTTGGTATGAAGAATTGGGTATTAGTTAAGTGGGAATGTGCGGTGAAATACCAAGAATGCCCCTAAATTAAAAAAAAATCATGTAATTGAATTTTGTGAACACAATCAAGTTATTCCCGAGAATGACTTTAAAAAATACAACTCAATGGAGTAACACAATCAATTTTTAGATGTGCATGTTAATTCTCTATGTTTGTGATGTTTTGATGATAACAAATATAATGTAAATAAGTTAATAGATTCAAGGTCAAATCATGTTTTATATAATTAACTTGAATCTATAATGTTTTTGGAAGTTTTGTATTGGTTGTCTCAAGCTAAAATGGTTTTGCCTTGGAGTTAATAAGTTGAATTTATGCATGCCTCGAGTTAAATCCTAGAGTTAATTATTTGATTCCTTGAATTAATATGACTAGAGGCAATAACTTGTTCACTAGAGGCATAGAGGTGTGTTTTGAAATAGCGCATGACAGGAGGCATGATTAATGGATGACTGGAGGCAAAAACGATACTGTCGAAATATATTGTGAAAGAAAAACACATGCTTAGAGTCAATTAGTAAGTGACTAGAGGCAAAAGGTGAATTTCAGCATAATTACAATTTTGCCATTAGATAGTCAATAAAGCCAACGAATGGAAAATGCTTAGAGTCATGCTTTCCAAGCCTAGAGGTAATAATTGCTTCACGGGAGGCATAAGGGGATTTTAATCAAAATAACAATATTGCCATTAGGAGCCTAAAGAAATGCCTAGAGTCATTTATGAAATGCCTTGAGGCACGTTGAACTTGTGCTACGTCTCCAACTGCCTTGTCATCGATTTCAAGTGTGCGTCTTCGTTCAGCTCCTGTCGTCAATTTCAGCTTCGTTGCTTCGTTGAGCTCCAACCTCAATTCACTTTTTTAATAAACAGGTCCACTGTTTACAGGGACATTTTTGTCTCTCAAAAACACTCTCCCGGGAACAAAAATGCTATCCCGCCACTTTTGGAGGGATTCAATTTTCCCACCACAGTGGGAAGATCAAGCTTGGCAAGAGATCAAATTTTAGGGAGAGGGGCGCGCCAAATAGTTTTTAACCATGGGAGCCGAGTCATTTTCCTTTTCCCTCACCTCAAATCAGCGTACCAAACGGACCCTAAGTTTGAGTAATACATTGCATTGTGTTAGGTGTTAAAGCCACTTCAGCTTAATTGAGTCAACTAATGAACATTTTAACGGAGGGGCACCATTGTTACGTCTTAAAACATTAGGGTGACATTGAAATAAAAAAACTTCCATGGTAACATTGCTCCTGAGTCTATACTTTCAGGTCAGATTTGCTACTAAACCCTAAATAATTTAATTTAAATTAATAACAAGTTATAAAATTCATAAAATATGAATAGTACAATTGTCCAATGTGACAAAAATTTATTTAACTGATATAAAATGTAAGATTATTTAAGAAAAATATAAAATTTCCTATAAATTATACTATTTATATAATGAATATACAAACTACTTAAAAATAAAGAAATAAATAAAGGGCTCAAGCATCGGTTGAGAAGGAACATCAGATTTCTACTTAAGTTAAACTTGCCCACATGGCCATAAGTTTAAATTACGTTCCTAGTATAAAGATTTTGTTAATACTAATAGGTAATTCGTAAGATTTCTTTAATCTCTTTTTTTTTTTTAAAAAAAAAAGTTTAGATGCGTGTCTTACTTTCATAACTCAAGTTGCATAAATTTTCTGCATGAAAAAAAAAAACGAAAAAGAAAAAAGAAGAAGCTAATGTTATGGGGCAACACCAACACTTTTTCCGTACAATCTAATCCCAGAACGAAAGATAAACTAAAAAAATAAGGAATATAGTCCACATATGAAGGATTAGAGACATAACAAAATATGGTACCACTAATAAGCTTAACTGTTTAAGGGCTTAGAGTACCTCATTCATTTGTTTTAGGGAAAATTACGTGCAGGTTCCAAGGAATAAAACAAATTACAAAAAAGTCTTCTAAAATCACAAAATTACATAGAAGTCCCAAGAGACTTTTTTTGATATTATTTGTATTAACAACAGGAAATGCCTATATTTATAACAACATTTAAACACCTGACCATTTTTGACAGAAAATGCATGTATTTACAATAGGAAATGCATGTATTTACAACAACATTTAAACATGTGGATTTTGAATTAAAGTTATATAAAAAAAAATCTACATTTAAATAATTGTATAATAAGTTCAAATAATCCAAAATTCAATTTGAATATGGTTTTACTAAAAAAAATGAATATAAATGATTATTTATTTATTAAAAATTATTTCAATATGAAATACTATTTTCCTCAGAAAATAATGTTGGAAAAAGTAGTCAAAAGAAATATGGCAATTTTTTCAATTTTCAAAAGAAAAAATAAATAGGCAAAGACATGTTATTGAGGGGGGAAAAATGGCAAATGCAGGTTCGATGAGTCACGTGGGCTAACAGTCAAAAGAAATATGGTAATTTTTTCAATTTTCGAAAGAAAAAATAAATAGGCAGAGACATGTTATCGATGGTTCTTTTTTTATATAAGTGCTACTTTACTTTTGTCGCATCACTTGATGTTCTTTTTTTTTTTTTTTTTTCCTTTTCAATTTTATCACTAATTAATGATGTGTCTCTCTCATCAATTTTTTTCTACTCCTTCCCTTTCGTATATATTTCCGTTCATTCTCTCTCACACTCACCCACCCTATAAATAAGGGGTTTTTTTAAGAAAAGTAATTAAATTATATCTTTTAACAAATTTGTTATCCTTAACCAATTTTAACTAATTAATATATAGGAAAAATCTCATATTAAGATGGTTGAATTATTCAAATTCTAATTTGGATTATTGAATTAAAAAAATTATAGATCAGGTTATGCATCACAATTAGGAATTTAAAATTTGGGTCAAATTATCTCTATATCCCTTAGTTATTAAAATATTAAAATTGAAAACATAAAAGCAACAAAAACTGCTCCTCTATTTGTGGACGATTAATACGTGGGATTTAATTCCCTCTCAATTAAGCTCTTCTGGAATTTAAGTAACTTCATATGAGATTTTTCCAAACATAAACCAATACATCTATGGTCTGAGAAGTTTTTGCAGACAGATGTTTTCATGGTTTTTGGGATACTAGATTTAATAGATAATTAGTCTATTGTAGATTAAACTTACGTATTTGATTAAATAATATAAGCACTTTCTGTAGAAAGGTTTCCGGGAGATTGATCTGTTGGGGAGAAAATCGACCATTGAATAAAATTTTCTTTAGCCTCACCTGAGTTCTTTCAAATTCAATGAAAGGTTTTTCTAATATAGATCTATGGTTTTAGAGGATAAAATTCTAGATTATATATGTACAGTAAATGCCTTTTGATGTTCATTTTCTTTTGTTGAAACAACTTCAATGGTGTGAATATTACATTGGTGTGAATATTACATCTTTAGTCTGAATGATAGACAAGAAGAAGGTAATCATTCACAACAAAATTAAATCCCATAAGGGCTTAAGAGGGAATTAAATCCCACGTATTAATCGTTCACAAATAGAAGACCGATTTTTGTTTTTGTTTTTGTTTTTGTTATGTTTCCATTTTGATATTTTAATGAGTAAGGGGTATGGAGGTAATTTGACCTTGTTGAAGTAAGTAACCATGGTATAATTTTAGGGGTTTACTTTTCTCATGTTACATGAGAGAAATAAGATTCCTACACACACATAAAATGGTGGGACCCACATATATATATAGTGCTAATTATATATATATGTGGGTCCCACCTTTTTATGTGTGTGTGGCATGAGATAACAATTCTCCTACAACATGAGAAACTTTTTTCCCATAATTTTAAATCTCTAATTGTGACGTATAACCTCATCTATAATTTATTAAGTTCGACCCAAATTAGAATTTGAGTAATTCAACCGTCTTTATATGAGATTTTCCTTAATATATATATGTGTGTGTGTGTGTAGTATTCAATAAGATTTATACTCATTTTAGTCATTTTTCATCTCAATTTATTTTTCAAATAATAATCCAAACAAATCTCAGTTTGGATAAAAAAAAGACCACTTCAATCCAAATCCAAATTATATTTATAATATGACTTTTATCCTATTTTACGTTTATAAAAATCAAATTGAAAAAAATATCACTTCTGTCAACACCAATCCAAACCTCCACATAATAGGTGAGACTTGAGAGCCCCATCCTTCCATATACAATAATAATGACTGTTCAATCATTTTGACTTCACCTTCTGCAATTATTATTATTATTATTTTTATCAATATAATAGACATATGTTGTGTGTAGAGATAGAAAATCAGGCCGAGCTTGTTGGGTCAGACCATTTAAGCCCTAGCCCTTTAAGGGCTAAGCTTGTAAATTAGAGCTTTTAAATAAAGTTGACCCTGTAGGGCTGGTCCTATAGGGCTGAGGGCTTAAAAGGGCCAGCCCATTAGACCCTTTAAATATTGTTCTGTTCCTTAACTTGACTTAATCATTTAATTTAACAATTTATATGTATTTTGTATTTGTTATAAAATTATTTATCCATTTAATTACAAATACATAATAACTATACTTTAATTTTATGATTTGGTTTATTATTAAATGGATACATTCATAATGTGAGAGAGGATATTCTTGATATTATTACCCATGAAGCAGAGCATACTACTCTAAGTGAAGCATAGTCAAATGTCTCTGAAATCGATGATAGTAGTAAAGAAGATGAAAATGATAGTCATCGTACTCATGTTGTTTAATACTAGTAAATTTGTTATGCTTTGTGTGAGTTACTTGTGAACAATAGTCTACTCTTGATTATGAATTAGTAACTGTGTTTGTTTATTGCATTAAGTGTGTTGTGTAGACATTAATGTTGACAACATTTATTTGATAAATTAGATTTTTAATTTTTGTATTTTACTAATTATATTTCTTTTGGAAAGAAGTAGAAAAAATATTTTAACTCATAAAAATGTCTTCCGACCTTGGCCTGCATGCTCTTGAGCCAAGCCTTGAAAACAGACTTTTTTCTTCCCCCGGACCTAAAAGGAAGGGCTGGCCCTCTTAGACCCTGATCATTTAAGGGTCGACCCTAATTTCTAACTCGAATTATGTGTGGTTTTACTAAACCCAACAACAACACGTTAATGGGATAGACATAACATTTTAGTATTTTGCATATTTCAAAGGGTTAAATATCAAATTTGCTACGGAAGTTTCCCAAATGGAGCGCCCAGCACCCGGAAGTTTTTTGGGTACCAAATTTGCCCCGGAAGTATGAAAAAGGTAGCAAATTTGCCCCGGAAGTATGAGAAAGGTAGCAAATTTGCCCATCCGTTAATTTTGACCGTTAAGTTTGACTAACTGTCCACGTGGCATGCCACCTCATCACACGTGGCATGCCACCTCATCACACGTGGAATTTAAAAGAAGGGCAAAATTGCTACTTTTGTAAACTTCTGGGGCAAAATTGCTACTTTTGTAAACTTCTGGGGCAAAATTGCTCCTCAATGAAAACTTCCGGGGCAAAATTGCTCCTTAATGAAAACTTCCAGGGCAAAAATGATACTTTTGATTAATGAGGTGGCATGCCACGTGTGATGACGTGGCATCTACGTGGACTTCCGTCACTTTTGGGTAAATTTGATACCTTTTCAATACTTCCGGGGCAAATTTGATACCCAAAAAACTTCCGGGTGCTGGACGCTCTATTTGGGAAACTTCCATGGCAAATTTGATATTTAACCCTATTTCAAAACCTAATCAAGGGTAACCCCACTTCCATGATTTGATTAGGTGCTAGTTGATTGATTTTTTTTTTTAAACAAGATGTAACAACTTAATCTATTTTATCCTTTAATAAATTTATAATTTTTGACACATTATCCTTATTAATCACACATATTAAATATTAAATATGATTTTTTTAATGAGAGAAATATTCTATATAATTCACTTGCTTCGTAACACAAATGGCATGCTCTATTTATAAGCATAGTTTGACACATAGCTTGCACTCATTTACATGACAAATAATAGACAATAAAATTCATGAATATAATGTAAGTGGAAACTGGAAAGTGAGTTATAAGATTGATAGAATGATGGAGGAGTGGTGGTGGGAGTTAATTATGAAAAGATGAAGAGGAAGGGAAATATATATTTCCACACACACTAATATTTATAACAATTCCATCAATTAAAGGGGTATTTTAGAAAAGCTAATGCCTATTTGATGCACAAGAATTGGAGGGATGAAAAAGAAATTAAAATTCATACTAAATTTATGTTTGTTGCGATGAACTAGGCTTCCATAATGAAATACATTACATTAAAATAAGCTGAATTGAGTTCCATAACAAGACCCATAGAAAGGAGATGGGTTTCATGGGAGGCCATATTTTCAAACAAAAATGTCCTGAGTTATGAAATTTCTTGACACTTTTATTACACGATTGTAATATTTGCCCATTTTCTCTCCTTCATGTTTTCTCTCCTTCATCCGAACACAAGGGGTGATAACAATGGGTTTGTTTGATTCTATTCTCTATTTTTATGTTCTTAGTACAATTATGTGGAGTAATGTTTTAAAACAAGTTTACAAAGATATACAAAATACAAAATATTTGAACAATTCATTACTACATAATCATCGAATATGATGGTTATTATCAATCATAAGTCACGATTATGAACCATCATATATGTGGGCGCTATATATGCTAGACGCATATACATTACGGTTCTGAATCGTTATTTATTCTTGACCTCTTATAACAATTCTAATATAACACTCATTATGTATTGAGGCTTGGTGATGCCAAGATATGTGCATTGATGTAATAATAATTAACCTGTACAAGTAAACGAACGTCATAATATATAGTAACGTTTACATAATACATAACAGCCTTTCTTAAACAACTATTATACATGTAATAACATAAATAACAGCTCTTTCAACAACAACAAAAACCATTATATATTTTTAGTAATGCTAATGGCTTTATTTAAACAACAGTTATATAATATAAATAATGGTTGTTAGGTAACAACCATGATGTATCGAAGATAATTTCTTTTTTTTAAAAAAATTGGGGGGGTGGGATTGGGGTTGTGCTTTTTCAATGTCCCCATGCATTACATTTGTATAGAACAAATCACAATATAGATATATATATTTATAGTCGTTCATATACAAAACAATACAACAAATCAAAATATGTTTACAATCATTTAAAGTAGGTTTCCCCTCCTACTAGTGTTGTACATATGTCACCAACTCTTTAGCGACTTCTTCCATATGTAACTAGCTAAACTTTGTGCAAGAAGCATAAAAATATTGTGCACAAAATGAAACAATAGATGAAGTTAGATATTATAATATATAGTTGATCAAATGTATGTATGAACGAACTGAGCATATAATATACCTTACTAGGATCAATTTTTTCAGGACCATACGTGATTATGTCCTTCATGAACTGCATCATGCAATACTCACAATCATTGCTGTTGTTCGGTTGCTTTGAGCACTATAAAGAAATTAGAAGAAAAATTTATTAGTTAGTCATATATAAATTATATGTGTGTTTTAATTTAATATTATAGTCATTGGTGAATAACATATATACCTTTGAACTTAGCCATTGGCTAGCCATTAGTGAGGTTGCGTTTGGTGCAGTCGAGACCATTTTGCCTATAATAATTGTACACTGCTATGAGAAGATACAATTAAAACATATAGATAAAGAAAAATGCAAGCTAGACTGAATGATAAGAGATGATGAATGGATAACTTACTGGTTGAATGTCTCTTACATATATAGTCTATGGTCTGGATCCCCACTAAGAGAGTCATAGTACCAAATCTTTTTTGTGCAATGGATTTAGCACTATTAGCATCCAATGTCCCCAAGTACAATAATATATCACACTATCAGGATAATTACAAAAATAAACAAACATTAATTTAAGTAGAGTTAATGATGTACCTACCCTTGAATTTAAGACACCAAGAAGCAATTTCCCCTTCTGTTTGGTGCCTTCCTAATGAATTCATCTCTAAAAAATCTTGCTTGAGATTGCTTCACATCTTCTTTCATGCCCTAAGCCTGGTGCCTGACATTGTCAAGGCAATTGAACTTGATCTTATCCTGGAGGCCATCAGGGAGGATGTACGTATGGTACATGTGTCTGAAATGCAAAACCAACATATCATAATATAATCAAAATTCTAAGCAGCTAACTATTTAATCACAATTGAAGAAATACCTCATAAAAAAGTTGACATAGCTTTTACTTGCTATCTCCTTACATAGGACCTCATTAACAAGCTCTTAGCTTATAGATTCCTTTTGCTCCCGTTTGTCATAGAACCCTGTCTTAAATTGGATAATTGGAAACATGTTCAAATTTGAAGCAAAGAACTTCTCAACGAACTTTTGGAGGGACTTCCCAAAAGATTAACTAACGGGCTTATTTTATGAGATCGGATTCTTCTCGAATTGATCATTAGGTGTAAGATGTTTTCTCTTCTTGGACTGATTTGCGGTCTTGGACTTGGTGGGCAGCTTCTTTTGAGTGGTGGTCTTCTTGGTTAGCTTATACACTTGAAGTACACAGTGAGGCCACGCAATGTAGCTGCCCATAGCCCCTCCCACTGTATCTTTGTCTTTGGTGGCCATAGAGAGCGAATAGCTAGGTTGATGTTGGTATTGATTTGTATCTTCACATGCTCAAGAGGCATAAGCTCATTATGAATTATGTTATCCTCCAAGAGATTGAACATGTGGCCCACTGCTGGCATCAAGGGCTATCAGAAAAAAATTCAACTTCTGTCAATCCGTCAAGTAGATCATGGCTTGGAAATGTGTAGCTACCTCTAGTACTTGGGTTGTCATTTCCCCTTGCTGCTTTGTACAATGCTCCTTCATCAGCTCTTATGTGAGAAACAATATTTATTTCTAATTTCATTGCATTTTTCTAGAGCTTTTCATAATTTTTGACCTTCTTATTTCTTCAAGGTTGCCATGACCATAATATTTTGTCTTAATCAATCTAAAGCCAGCACCCTTGAGAAGACTAGAATGGTTAAACCCCTATGTATAGGCTAATATGTCCTCATCCACAGAAAGACAGCCATGTGTAGTAACTTCCTGGGACATGACTTGTTGTGCATTTAATAATAATGTTAATATTAATAGTTAATTGAAGATATTACTTCCTTAAATCAAGGAAAAATATTAATACTTATTATTTCATTGATGACCTTCTTCACCTGAGAATCGTCGTCATATAAGCCATCTTTATTTTACCTCACCACTAACCAAAGTTTAGAATGAGGAGGTCTACTATTGTCTCTACTCTTAATGGACAACTCTTAAGCAATGCAAGCATACCCCTTTCACCTTGCCTTGTAAGAATACTTATTGTTCTTCACCCTCTCCTTATTCGCCTGGCTTATTATCTACGAAAACGCACAACACTCCAATTAGTGTTAAACAGAGATATGCACGTCTTATGAATTGCAAATAAGTATTACCTTGAATGACAGTTGGCAACATGAGATGAAAAATCTCTCCACTCACACAATTTGGTCGTGGACCAAAGATCCTCAAGAACTTTTGTCTTATCAACCTCTTTAGGATTCTACAAATACACCTTCACAATGTAAGACGAAATATGCGTAGTGGTTACCCAGCCTTTTTAAGGAAAAATTTATTCACGATATCGTCTATATCATATGCAAGCTGCAAAGCACACAATTCAAGTTAACATTTTTTTACAAGTACATAGCAAGTAATTAGCAGGAATATATATCTTACCATGATATTGTCTCAAATAACGTCTATGTACTCTTTTTGTCACCTACGCTAGTTACCCGATGTGATATGAACATTGGTCCTTACTATTACGCTGATGTAGATGATAAAGTATGAAGGATCAAGAACTTGACCTTGATTGTTCTATAATACATGATATTTTCTCCCCTTAGACTTTTCTTCGTTCACAAAAGTCAAGGTGCCTTGATCCCTCCTTACAATATCATGCACTTCTTCTAATGCCTGTTCATGAGTCAAGTTTCTGGTTTGACTAGGGGCAATATTAGTATTAAGGACATTATCATTTTCGGAGGAACTAGAACTAGCCATTTTAACTGAAAAACATAACTCATTCAATTAGCCACAGGGAACTGAGCAATGGGTTTTCCAAAAAAATAACGCCCGACCAAGGTCAAAACTTAGATAGGCAAGATGAAGTGAAAAAAGGAGACCGCGAAATGCATAATGGAGAATGCAAAATGTAGAAGAGAAATCATACCTAAAAATAAGAAGAATAGATCACACAAAGGAATGTGACCTAGCTGGAGCTCCGAAATGAAAAAGTGAGTTATGGCAATCAAAGTAACTCACACGGCTATTAGAGTAAAGTTCAAAGAAAGCAATGGAAGATGTGGTTCGCCTAAAAGTATTTGTCAATGCCAGAAAATTCAACTAGAGTTGTTTGGTTTCGAGAATGGTGGGTGACATTTGACCAAAGAAAGTGTGTTACCTATAATAACTTGGGAATGTAAAGTGGCACAAGATAGTAGGTGTTTTAAAAGACTTGATGAAACTTGCGCACAGTTATAAGTTTAGAACCATGATAAAAGGTGGCCATTTGTTGTTGTTCTTAATATACAATGGCAATTTATGTTTGAATGAAAGTTCATCATTTTACATTATAATTGTTAGGTTTTGTAAACAGTAACGGTTTTTTCTTGATAATCAGTAGGTATTTGACATGGTATTCTAAAAAGTGACAAGTTTTATTTAATAATTGTTATGTATTTGATTTTTTTAAAAAATAATTTTTTAATTTTATTATTCAACCCCATATTAGAAACAATTTTTTTTTTTTAAAAACGAGATTGTGAATAAAGAAACAAAAAATAAAAGTTATGGATGAAGAATCTACTGCTTCTTCATATTCTTCATTCTCCAGTAATTCACCCATCTTCTCATTTAGAGAGTGAACGAGAGAAGTGACAGAGAATTTGCCGTGTTCTCCCAAAATAACCAGGGTTTAAAGATTTGTAGTATAGTGTAACCTGGGTCGTTTCTCCGATGAATTCACAGCGGGTTTGATTGGCGACAGCGAAACAGAAACAGAATGGTAAAATGGGGGGGTTTTAATTTGAAAGGAATAAAAACGTAACTAAAAAGAGACAAAACGAAACTAAACAGAGACCAAACAGAGGATTAAAGGATTAACCCAGGATTCAGATTCCTCTACTTCCCTTCCTGAGACCAAACAGGTTATTAACCGAACTCATGATCGACTCTGGGCAAACCGAAATCTCTGCATTTGCCCAGAATTTCCCTCAACTGAACAATCGTTCAGAATTTACTCAAATTAGTGGCGTATCGCTATACGATCGTACAGTAATACTTTAACCTAGTTCGAGTTACGTCCTTGGGAATTATCGATCTGGGTTTTTAATCAAAAACCCAATCCAAATCCAGAAATCAAATCCGATTAAAGAATGCAGAAACGAGTTAAACGGTTACCGATTAAGCGCAAGTCCTCTGGACAGTAGATGGAATCCTCACCGTTGGGTTAATCACAAGAATTTAGCCGAACATAACAAGGAAAGTCGAAGAACAGATGAAGAACGCCAAGAACGCGAAGAACATATGAAGAACAGTTGAGAGAAAATAAAAGCTTCTATTTTGATCCACAAGTTTGTAAAAAAGTGAATGAATCCCATGTTTGTGGCTGCCACTAACTTAAACCTAACTCTAAAATGGAAATGGGTCAGCCCAAAAACGAAATTAAAATAAAATTGGGCTTTAGTTATAAAGTTTGAGCCCAAAATAAAATCCAAAAATACATATGCTTCGGCTCCAAAATTGACCGCCCTCTTGTTCGAATTTGCTCTTCATGTCTTCATAACAATTGTAGCTCTCTGAATCATCTGAAATATGAGACAAGAATGAGGCAAATCCGATGTCTGGTTCAAGAGTTATGGTAAAAACAGTGAAGCAATATAAAACTGGAATTTATTATTAAATAATGGCTAAAATATAATAAAAGGCCCAAAGCCCAAATAAGTATAAAAGTCATTATTTATTAGCTAAAGAGTCCTAAATTACTATTCGAGATACAAAAAGTAGTGTGTAAAATATTTAATTATCAAGAAGTCAATTCCTTCAAGTACTTTTTCATGTGTCCTTACTTCCTCATGTAAACATCGACTATATGTTGAAGGTCATAGTTCGCATGGATAAACCCTTCAATGCTTATTGGTGGATGGCAATAATCTTTTGGTTTTACCTTAGGGAAATCAAAAGATGAGGAATTAGAAGATCTCTTCTATTTGTCCATGATATAGATGAAGAACAAAAGTCAAAAGTTGGATATGAGACATTGAAATAAAAGTGAAATAATGGAGATCATTTTTCAGAATTTTAAATAGAAAGGGTTTCATGGATTATCTTATTGTTGAACTCATCCTTTAGTATTAAAGATCGTGTTTATCAATTAAAGAGTTAAGGTGCAAAAATACACATGTGGTTTTTTCAAAAGTGCATCCGTCACCAAGCGCTTGTTTTGGGTACAAAGGTGACTATATGGTTACAAAAAGTAGAACAACTAACTTTTTTGTATTTTTAAGGCTGACATGGACGATGACTCAACTAAATTTCATCTCAACTAGGAGTGGAGAACTGGAGAAAATTATAGGAAAAGGCCTAGATAGTTTTGAAAATTACAGAAAGGGGGCAACGACGGTGAGGAATTGGAGATGGGCGGTTTGATGGGTAAGATTGTGATTAAGAGAGATAAGGGAAATTGGAGAGAGAAGGCTCAACTGTAATTTCTAAAACTTCTATGTCCTTTTCTAGAATTTTCTCTAGTTCTTTACTGCCAGTTGGGATGCAATTTAACTTGGTCATCATCCATGTCAGCTTTAAAAATAAAAATCAAAAATCAAAACAAACGGTTAATGAGTATTTTTGGTCCATTTTTATAATCTCATAATCACTTTTGCAAAAAACATTTGGTGTTGGGTGCATTTTTGGGAAAACACATATATATTTTTGCACCTTTACCCTTAATTAAATAGATACGGAATGAAAACAGATTCACATATTATTTAGTAGAATGTGTCCTTTAGAATGGAAAGGGCTATAGAGCTGAACTTGTTTTTATAGATTGCCACGATTACTAACATAAGTAACTAATAACCGTGCACGTTCCTTGTAAAATGCCAAACATCAGTAATGATTGTTTACTAATAATTTTAAAGTATCAATTATTCTTTTAAATATTTTTGGGCTATTTTTCCCTAACGATGAATTTTCTTATTATTAAAAAAAATAGTAGTGGTTTTAAGTCATCACCACTATTGTTGTAGTCCTCCTCCTACCCCTCCCCCTCACTCGACACATTATCAACATTAGAGGAAGAAGATGAAGGGTCTGACTGGAAGTGATCATATACAATCTCATTGTGATGAAGGATAGGATTCAACTTCCTATTCAAACTATGGGCATATACATGTAGCGAGACTCCTTGTGGAGCGATCAAGGCTAACCAATGTTTGCAGCAGAGGAGGAGGCAGAAGAGTAGGAGGAGATGGTGGAGAATGAAGGATAGGGTTAAACTTCCTATTCAAACTATGGGCGTATACATGTAGCGAGACTCCTTGTAGAGCAGTCAAGGCTAACACTAGTGCAAAAAAGGCTTTTAAGACCGCCTCATTTAGAGCGGACTATCGACGCCCCAGTCTTAAAGGTATGACCGGTGACAGTTTTGTAAATATAAAGAACTTTAAAGGTATGACCGGCGACAGTTTTGTAAATATAAAGAACTTCTTGGACCGAATCGTTTACCAACGGGTCTTAAATATATTATTCAGACCGCTTAGAAAAACAAACGGTCTTAAAAATGTTATTAAAAAAATTGAAATATCAAATTTCTTTATAGAGAAATCTCGAACAGGCCGACTTATATTTTCTGCGGTCCAAAATAATAAGGAAAAAATTAAATAAAAACTTTTAAGACCGGATATATATAACAGGAGGTCTTAAAGATTATAATTTTAAGACCGGACATAAATCGTGCCCAGTAGTAAATAGTTTATTACTTTTAAGACCGGAGTTTAACAAAGGACGGTCTTAAAACTTAACCTTTAAGATCGTCGTTGTTGTTCATCCGGTCTTAAAAATAAAGTGCCAAATATATCTTCACGCGAAACGTTACCTTACGACTTACGTTGTCCCTCTGAACTCTGTGTCCCTCTGAACTCTGAAACCCCTTTTCTTGTTGTGAAGCCACTCTTCCTGTTGCACTACCACTCTTCCTCGCCCCCGTACCATTAGCCTCTGTTACTCTTTCATTTGCTCAGGCATTCCTCTCTTACTGTCTCGAAAATGAACGGTGAAAACGATTCCATTCGTGTTCCAGTAACACTAGTTACTGGTGTGAGTCAGAACGAACCCTCTTCATCTGACAATGTGCCTTGTAACTGCCCTGCACGCCGTGGTAGAAGAGGCTCGAGATTCAGTTTAATGAAAAGTTGCAACCTGTCGGTCCTAATAAAAGCAAATATAATAGTTTTGTCGGCTATCTTGCACGCAGCAAGGTTAGCATCTTGACTGATGAGTGGAAAAAAGTGGACTTTGACTCAGTAAAGTAACCTATTTGGGATACTATCAGGCTTACATACACTGTCCCTGACTCTGAGGAGTTGAAAGACAAGACATTGTCTTATTGTGCTGATCGGTGGAGGAAGTTTAAGACCTCTCTCGCTAACACGTATATTTTTGCCGAGGTTCCGCCTGCCAAACATCCTTGGGACCAGTACACATTTATTGATGAACGAATTTGGCGACAATTTGTTCTGCTGTGGACCACTCCTGAAGCTCTGGTGAGTCTATATTTAGTTTTGTTTGCTTATATAACCTGTGCGCTTATATTTGTTCATCTAATCCTGTTAATTAAATTGTTTGGTGTGTGAATAGAAGTATACATTTCCTGCCTTTGTCTATGTAAGTCTGATATGTAAACCATGAAAAGGTAAAATACTAAGGAGGTAATTGTGTAATGGTTTGTCTTGCAAAGGACGAAATGAATAGTCTTAAAAGGGGGAAACTTTATATACCCAATTGTTACTATCTAATGTGGACTGATGATCCCACTGGATGCCTTAAAAAGGATCAAGTTTGTATTATCCTGTAAGCATAATTCTCTTTTGTTTCTTGTTCTATCTACCTTGCAGTACAAAACATAGCTCTTTTGTAAGCATAATTCTCTTTTGTTTCTTAACCTATCTACATCTTCTTTAAATAAAATGTTGAAACTTGATGAAGTGAATTTGATTAGTGTTTGAGGTTCATATCAAGCAGAAGTTCTCTAATTTCTGTTAGTGAGATGGCTGGAATTCATAATTAATAGTTGTTTTCAATTCTGATTCACAGGAAAGAAGGGAAAAAGCACAGGAGATAGGGAGAAAGAATGATTGCCCGTATAGGGCTTCTCGCGGAGGATATAAAAAGGCTGAAAAAGAATTGATGGCGGCCAAGCGGAAGAGATTGGAAGATGAAGCAGAATCCAATCCTTCTATGGTACATGGTCCGCCATCTCCAATACGTCGCGAGGAGTTGTGGTTGCACATTCGGCAAAAGCCAAGCGGCGCCTACACGAGTGAACAAACTAGTGTAGTTGCTGAAAAAAATTGTAAGTATCGTTATTATTGTTATTTTTTAGTTATTAAACATGTTTCATTATTAAGCTTCTCGTTATCTGTACCTTACAGGAAGATCTTAAAAAGAAAGAAGTAGAGGGATCTTTTGTATCGGCCTGTCGGAGTGATGTTCTGACTGTTGCGACTGGAAAACCCGACCATGGTGGGCGTGCAAGGGGGATTGGTGGACGGGTAGGCCTGAAGGAATTCTTTGGTTCATCCGCCAAACGCCATAGGAAAAGTATGGTTACCCGGGAGGAGATGGATCAAACAGTGGCCAAATTAAATGAGGAAGCAGCGGCTAAAGAAGCAAGGTATTAATCCGATATGAGCCAGTTGAGGGAGGAACTGAATCAGATGAGGATGCTTTTGAGCTCTCGTCCAGAGACTAGTGTTCCCTTCACACACTCACTTGCAACTGTGCAGCAGAGCACTAGAGGGAGCTGCATTGTTGGACAGTCAGAGCAACCTTGTGACCTTTATGTGGAGGATCCTGATCATCATGATAGACTACTATTGGTTGCAAAAGGGACTGTCCACAACTTATTGGGATCAACTGCACACCACCAATAAATGTCTGATGATGAAGTCAGAGTGTCAGTTGAAAAGATGATCATTGATGCACCTCTCCTTCTCCCAACTGATGAGCTGAAGCTTGTGAGTGATGTCAAGGGAACCTTCATCTCTTGGCCAGTGAAGCTTGTACATGTCTGTACTCCTCCTGAAGCTTCAACCCCTCGTCCTCAAGTTCCATCCCCTCCTCAAGCTCAATCCCCTATTGCTAAGTTTACTGGCTGCGAAAAAATATCCGATATGGTGAAAAGTGGAGTTTTTAAAGATAAATCGTGGCCTGTCGATGAAGTAGTAGGTGTCCCTCATCCCCTACCAGTCTAAGTTGACACCGTTGATATTGAGTCCCTGCTGCTTCCTAGACAAGAGCTTACTGATGCAATTGTTCAAATTTGGATGAAGTAAGTATGTTCTTCTATGAGTACATAATTTAAATGCATCGTTTAGACACACATACATATATACTAATTCCCTGATTGATGTCATTATTGTAGGTTCTTGCATCAAGAATTGGAGAATAAGGGCAGGAGCAACGATTTTGGATTCTTGTGCCCTGTGTATTCAAGTCAAACAACCTTGCAGGAGAGACATGAGTACATATCAAGGAGGTTGTGTCAAGTGAGAAGAAAGGTGTACTTTTTGCCATTCTTCCACAGGTACATATCACAAATCTTGTCTGCAATTCACTTAATTCTTCTACATATATCACTGAGTATACTTTATTGCTGTAAATTTTCAGCCGCCACTGGTAGTTGGTCCTCATGTGCATGGAAGAAAATAAAGTTATTTTCTTATGCTCCACTCACAGCGAGCCAGTGCCTGCGTTGACGCAGACCATCAACGAGTAAGCATGTTATTTTGATTCTCTTGTCTGAAATCTCTGCTGTGAATTTTCAGTGAACATTGATAAATATGCATTTTTGATGATAGTGTCATGAGGACCTTCCAACTCGACGCACTCCAAAGGCATTCTTATTAGGCCAAAGAGCCTAAATGGCTCAGACCAGAGGTTGGTACAATATTTGTACTCTTGGCACACTGTCTTGTGAACTTGGTTTGTAAGATATATATTACTTATATATATTTCTTGTTCCTTTTAGACCCATCGGCAACCAAAGGCGTCCAACTTATGTGGCCAGTACGTTATGAAACATATGTATGATATTGTCACTAAAGGAAATACTAAATTATTTTCAAAGGTAAATATTTGATGTTACATATTATGCGCGCAAGTTAATTCAGTTTCTAGCTTAATGTTACATATGAAATATGGACGCAAGTTAATTCAGTTTCTGTCTTTGATGTTACAGATGTTTCACTACCCTGCCCCCTTTTCGGATGCTAAACTCGAGCACATACACAATTTGTTTTGTGAATATCTGTATGACCTGATCTTAAAGTTAGGACAATAATTAATGATGTCCTATATTCATTTGTAAATATCCTGTAGCAACAATAATCTTTTGTAAATTTGATTATTTTTTCGAACAATTCATTTGTAAATATACACAAGCAATGTAAAATTCAATAGATAAATTTGTTTAATTTTTTGAACAATTTTCTTGTGTCCATTTTGGGTTTCTGAAATTGGATGGTGGATATAGCTATTTAGTGCTTGAAATTTGAGGTTCAGGATGTTGTAAATAAGCAAGAGTTCGCGACTTTAGGACCGCATATTGTAAACTTTCGGTCCTAAAAGTATTGGATTTAAATAATATGAGACTTTTAGGACCGCATATTTTAAACTTCCGGTCCTAAAAGTATTCGGTTTAAATAATATGAGACTTTTAGGACCGCATATTTTAAACTTTCGGTCCTAAAAGTATTCGGTCTAAATAATATGAGACTTTTAGGACCGCATATTTTAAACTTCCAGTCCTAAAAGTATTCGGTTTAAATAATATGATACTTTTAGGACCATATATTGTAAACTTCCGGTCCTAAAAGTATTGTGAGACTTTTAGGACAGTATATTGTAAACTTTCGGTCCTAAAAGTATTCGACCTAATTAAATAATGTGAGACTTTTAGGACTGTATATTATTTTACTGTCCACTCCTAATAGTCTTCCTTTAAATAGAAATGTTGACTCGCTTTTCAGACAAATTATTAGGGTTCAAGGCAACCGAGGTTCTGGCGTTCTGATCAAGCTAGGTCCTCCATTGTAGTCGATTTTACCTCTCCTGATTTAGATTACCGGTTTCCCTTTTCTTTGTCCCTTTTCTTTTTGTTGGAAAAAGATGGGAGATATTGAAAAGGACACTTTGTTTCTAATCAGGCAAGGTAAAACCGAGGACAACGACGGTCCAACCTTGAGAAGAATTGTCACTGTGTTTGTTTTTATTCGAATAAGGTAAATGATCTTTTTGTTTTGTTGGTCTGATCTTAACTGTATATTGTTGGATTTTTTAATGTGCGAGTTTTTAATGTTGATCATACACACAAGGACAATGTTTTGTTTTTTTTCCTTCTTGTCGGAAGAAGAAAGAATGTAATGAGAAGGACAAGGGCGATCGAAATAGGAAACTAAAATTTATTATAGTTTTTTGGGGCAGCGCAGTACATGATAAACAAAAAAAAACATAAAAATATTTACTCCTCCCCATCGTTGTCGGAGGGGAGGGAGTCGTCGGAGAGGTCGGAGACGTCGTCATCTAGGAGATTGTACTCAACGTCTTGGGCGTCGAGTATCACGTTGATTTTGTTGTTGACGGTGTCGCAGACCTGAAAAACCTGGCCCATTCGTCGATCTATATGATCGACGCGGGCCAGGAGGTGGCGCACCATCTGTTTGGTGGTCGAGTGCGGAGGCAGCGGAGGAGAGTACGGTTGTTAAGTCCAGCGGGAGGAGGAAAAGGAGGAGCTTGGGGTGGTGGAGCAGCCATTATAGAAGTGATGATGAAGAATGTAAAGAAAGTAAAGTAACAACGGGTTTAAATAGAGAACCCATCCTGAACAATGTGAAACGCCGGAAACTTTAATGAGGAGACGCATAGTTCATCAGAATACGAGGAGACGCCTAGTTGGGAAGTTTATCTAGAAGCCGAAGATATCCTCTGATAGAATGTAAGGATACGACTCTACTATTGGAGAACTTTTAATACCGGATATTGTAAAATATCTGTTCTTAAAACTAATATTTTTTACAAAATTAAAGCTTACTTTAAAAAATAGGAAAAAAAATAAACAATATACTATTAGGACTGGACAATTTTAAAAGGTCGGTCTTAAAAGTAATTTAATTGATTAAAAAAATAAATAATATACTTTTAGAACCGGATAAATGATAAAATGTCGGTCTTAAAATTAATTCATTTTAAGAAATAAATAATATACTTTTAGGACCTGATAATTTTAAAAGGTCGATCTTAAAAAACAATATTTAAATAATTTAGATCGCATATTTATGAAACTCGCTCGTAAAGTAGACCATTCATGTGCTCTTTAATTACCTTTATTAACTCCTCATACCTCTCTGTCCTTAACTCCTTATTAGCTCCGCACTACCTCGTAACTCTAAACTACGTACCTCTTTGCGCTTATCTGAGAACTACTCTCTGCCTTTATTAATAAACTCATCATACCTCTTTGCGCCAACTACTCAAACCATGGTTATATACAAGAGAACCGCTCGTAGGGGTGCTCTTACTCCTGATGCTCGTGCCTTCCGTCGATTGTTATACGATGCGCCTCCTCCATCGAGAGTGTGTTCTATTGAAATAGAAGAGTCTCTGGTCGTTGGACCCATTGTTATTTCCAATGATGAAGAGATTGCCACACCCTCCTTCAGCCTTCAGACCATGAAGAGGTTCCTGCTCCACCTCTCCAACCAGTTGGCCCCAGCGCGCCTACCGCTGACCCCTCTCCTCTTTCCTCTAATGATTTGCTGATACGAATAAGACGGGAACTTGCTGATATCTGGCAGGAAGTTAATGCTGCTCACGCCGATATCGCCAAGGCTTTGAAGGATAATAAGCTTTGAAGGATGTATATATAGTCTGATTCTTGTTTTTGATAATTTTCTGTTTTTTTTTAAAAAATATTTTCTTGTAATGTATGGCAATATTCAAGTAATATATATGCTATTAAGAACTATAAGCTTGTCTCTTTTTAATTTTTTGTTCATATTCTCCAGTAATTTAAGAAATTTAACTCCAGTTTTCCTTTAATTTTTATTCATTCAGTTGCTACGCTCGCCAAAGCCAATACTTTTTTCTTGAAAAAAAAAACTTAGGTCCGGAGTATTATAAAACTACGGTCTTAAATATTTAGTTACATATTTAGGACCGGAGACAGGATAAGAATTCAGTCTTAAAAGTAATACCTAAAAAATTTAATAAAAAATATTTAGGACCGTCTACTTATAATTAACCAGTCTTAATAAAATATACGAATGAATAATAAAAACTTAGGTCCTGAGTATTATAAAACTCCGGTCTTAAATATTGAGTTACATATTTAGGACCGGATACAGGATAAGAATTTGGTCTTAAAAGTAATACTTAAAAAATTTAATAAAGAATATTTAGGATCGGACACTTTATAATTAATCAGTCTTAATAAAGTCCAAATACAAAAACATGTCTCTGACGTGCGGAAAATTAAATTTCCCTCTCTGAATTTCTCTTGTCGCGCCGAAAGTGATTATTGAGGAGGTTCTGTCTCCAGTGTTTGTGTGTTGCTCCGTCGGTGCTTCACGTTGCTCTCTCGATAATCACTTTCTGGTTCCTCAGCTAAATGTATATAGGCCAAGCTATAAGAGGTGTTTCGGTTATATAACTTCATGGTTTTCCTGCTTATCGTTCTGGGTTTTTCATGGGTTGAACGAAATGGATGAAATGCTCTTGTGGGTTTCTCTGTTGTTAATGAATATTGTATTTTGAAGATTATATTTGCACTTGAAACCTACCCAACTGACCAACAAATGTTTTTAGGGTACTCTTGCTGTCTCCAACATCAATGTTCGTGGTGGGAGAAGAAAGACTCTTATTTCGCATTTGAATTTATATGCTTCAGGTGAATCCACAAGACCTTCATGCGAAGCATTTAATTTCCTCATCATGCATTTATTTTGCTTCTTGGATTCACTGTGATATTCATGACCAAAAGTGATTCTTCGTTATGCATTTATTTTGCCTTATTTTACGTATGTTAAATCTTTCCGTCCATAGGAATTCTACTATGGATCACAGTTGGATAAATGCAAAACGGACGAGCATTGAATATCAGAATGGGGTGAGGGACTTTATAGAATTTGCTAAACAAATGCCAATGATAATAGTGGGAAGTTTTATTGCCCTTGTGTAAAATGTTTGAATGAGAGGCGATTAAGTCCTGAAGTTATACGCACACATTTAATTTGTGAAGGATTTTGTAAGACTTATATAGTATGGGTATGGCATGGTGAAAAAATACCAAGTGGGTCTCAACATGAGGAAGTGGCCTTTGATGATAATGACACGGATATAGATGATCGCATAGAGGACATTATTCGTGATGTAGGAGAAGAGGCCTTTCAACAATCACATGCATATGGTAATATGTGCAGTGATGAAGAGACCCCGCTATACCCTGGGTGTAAAAAATACCAATTGTTGAACGTTGTATTGAAATTGGTAAGCTTGAAGGCACGTCATGGATGGAGCGACAAGAGTTTTTCTAAAATGCTTGAGGCTTTTAAGGACATGCTTCTGGATGATAATGTGTTGCCGCATCGATACTATGATGCTAAGAAAATACTTTGTCCACTGGGGATGGAGTACAAAAAGATCCATGCATGCCCAAATGACTGCGTATTGTATAGAAAAGAGTTTGAAGAGAAGCAAAATTGTCCGATATGTGAAACCCCAAGGTACAAGTCAAATAAAGGGCCAGCAAAAGTGTTGTGGTATCTTCCAATCATACCAAGGTTCAAGCGGTTGTTTGCGAATGAAAATGATGCAAAAAATTTTCGGTGGCATACAGATGAGAGGATTTCTTATGGAAAGCTTCGTCATCCAGCCGATTCTTCTCAATGGAAGAAAATCGATCAATTATTTCCCAACTTTGGCGAAGAACCTAGGAACTTTAGGCTTGCCCTTAGCACGGATGGCATGAATCCATATGGAAGCCTTAGCAGCATACATAGTTCATGACCTGTACTCCTCATTATTTACAACTTATCTCCTATGTTATGCATGAAATGAAAGTACATCATGCTGTCTATGTTGATTTTGGGACCAAAACAATCCGGAAATGACATTGATGTTTACCTTCAGCCCTTGATCGAAGACTTGAAGGAGTTATGGGAAGAAGGTGTTGATGTTTTTGACTCTTTCAAGAAGGAGGTCTTCAAATTGCGAGCCATGATATTTTGTACTATAAACAACTTCCTAGCATATGGTAACTTGTCAGGGTATAGTGTAAAGGGCCATAAAGCATGTCCGGTTTGTGAAGAAGGCACATGCTACCATCAACTCCAACATGGAAGAAAGACGGTTTATCTTGGATATAGGAGATTTCTTAGACAGGGCCACCCATATCGTCGATTAAAGAAAGCCTTCTTTGGTGGCCAAGAATATGAAGATGCTCCGGTGCCATTGACGGGGAGCAAGTTTATGAGAAGGTGAAAAATATCAGTGTTATCTTCGATAAGACAGCCAAGAGTAGAAAAGATACAAATATATGGAAAAAGAGATATGTATTCTTCGATCTTCCCTATTGGCACAATCTTGATGTGAGACACTATATTGATGTCATGCATGTGGAGAAAAACGTATGTGATAGTATTGTTGGCATGTTTCTCAACATACAAGGTAGTTCCAAGGATGGTGTGAAGGCAAGATTGGATTTGCAAGCAATGGGAGTACATGAAGAGTTACATCCAAGGCCATATGAGAACAGGACTTATTGTCCCCTGGCTTCTCATACTTTGTCTAAGGATGAGAAACGAAGTTTTAGTGAGTGTTTACATGGCACAAAAGTTCCCTCGGGGTATTCTTCAAATTTTAAGAGGCTTGTATCGATGAAGGACTTGAAATTAGTAGGCCAAAAATCTCATGATTGTCATGTCTTGATGCAACAGCTACTCCCAATAGCTATTCAAGGCATCGCCGAATATGATCTTCGGGTCGTTTTGACCAGACTTTGTGTCTTTTTCAATGCGGTTTGTGGTAAAGTTTTTGAGATTGAAAAGTTGGATGAATTGGAGAATGAAGGATATCTTATCTTGTGCCACCTTGAAAAGCTTTTTGTTCCTACATTTTTTTACATCATGGTTCACCTAATTGTTCATCTAGTGAGGGAGATAAATTTGTGCGGCCCTATCCATTTACAGTGGATGTACCCAATTGAAAGATCTATGAAATTCCTTAAAGGGTACGTAAAGAATGCATACCGGTCAGAAGCATCGATTGTTCAGAAATATGTTTTTGAAGAAGCCATGGAATTTTGTCAAAATTATTTGGCCAAAGTAAGACATATTGGGCTTCCAAAACGTCAGCATGCTGAAGGGGGTAGGCGAGGGGCTTCAGTAAAGACTGTGGATCCTGATAAATTGTCACAAGTCCACTTATACATCTTGAATAATGTTGATGAAGTTCAAGCCAGCATAGCTGCACATAAAGAAGCTGTAAGGAAAGAAAATCCTCGAATGTATGAACAAAGGTTGATTAGGGAGCATAACAGAACTTTTGCACATTGGTTCAAACAAAAGGTCGAGGGAGAGGAATGTGTTTCTGATATCCTCAAATGGTTAGCACGTGGTCCTAAGGTTGATGTCATAAGTTGGAATTCGTATGTGATCAATGGTTATACATTTTACACAAAGTCCCTAGATGATAGGAGCACAGTCCAGAACAGTGGTGTTATGTTAGAGGCTGAATCTATGCACTTCTCCAGTTCGAAAGACAAGAGCCCTTTATTGGCAGTCATGCCATATTATGGGGTTATTGAAGAGATATGGGAGGTGGACTATATGAAAATTAGATTTCCCATTTTCAAATGCAAGTGGGTTAATGTCAATAATGGTGTTCGGATCGATCGGCTAGGATTTACATTAGTCGATGTCATTGGTAGAAGTTTTGGAGATGAACCTTTTATTATGGCAGACCAGGCGAAAGTGTTCTATATCACCGATCAAGAAAAATAAAATGTGGTCTGTAGCTCTCCAAGGAAAGAGGGTCATTGATATTGATGAGGAAATGAATTCAAATTATGGTATTCCTGAGAGTACTCCTTTTTCAAGGGGTCTACCGGACATGAACGAAGAACATGAAGCGGATAATGAACCTGGCATAAGAAGTGATCATCAAGAAGGGATATGGGAAGATATCACTTTATAAAAGAGTCAATTCATAAGGTAATATTCATATGCAGATTTCTTTGAAAACTTTAAGGTTTTAACTATATATATTATTCCTTCTATGTTCATAAACAATGTCATTGACTATGAAGTTTGTTCTTGTTTTATTTTTGTGGCAGGATCCGATCTAAAGGAGCATGTTATAAAAGAGGATGTTACGTTGTTGGGTGGGAATCAGATGAAGGCATGGTGAATATTATTTTGGGCGCATGTATGTTGTATTTGTAACTTATTGTATTTGTAAGTAAGTTATCTTATTTGTAAGTAACTCATGGTGAATAATACTTGTATTCTTTTTCCAATTCAATTTATTCAAATAATTGTTCATAGCTTGCAGCTTAAAGTATCGACTTTTATGTGCTGGATTGGGTAGTGGATTTGTGTATATATATATAGTAGCAGGAACAACAGCAGGGAAAAATTCAGAAAAATTTAGACTGGAAATAAATAAGCTGGTCTTATATGTTTAACTGTTAAGACCGGATGTAATTATATGTCTGGTCTTAAAGGTCATATTAAGCCGGTCTTAAAAGGTTGTCTTTTAAGACCGTTATGTTATATTTAGACGTCCAGTCTTAAATGAAAATTTTTAAGACCGGAGGTAATTATCATCCGGTCTTGAAAGTTAGTCTTTTAAGACCACATATATTTAGTCGTCTGGTCTTAGAAGCCGCTATTTTTTAGGCCGTATGTGTTTTGTACGGTCTTAAAAGTCCGATATTTTAAGAGCGGCCTTTTTTAGGCCGGTCTTAAAAGTTGAGTTTTAGGACCGAACAAGAACTATTTCAGGTTCATTTAATACAACTTTTAAGACCCAATGTTTTAAATGTCCAGTATAAAAGATTTTCTTTACGACCGGTTCGTGTCCGGTTTTATATGGTAGACTTTTGATACCGGCTGGAACAAGACCAGTCGCCCGTCCGGTCTTACGAGCCTCTTTTGTCTGGTCTTAAAAGCCTTTTTTACACTAGTGTAACCAATGTCCGCAGCAGCGCCTCCATTTAAGGAGGATGCAAAATAGTAGGAGGAGGAGGAGGAGGAGGAGCTTGTAGAGGTGGTGGTGGAGGAGGAGGAGGAGAGTGAGGATGACGAGGAGTGTAACATCCTAAATTTTAGGATTTTAAAGTTTGAATATATACGGAGATTAATTATAAATTTTTGGTTTAAAATAATTATTTGGGAAGTTTAGAATTAATCTCTTGGTAATAAGTAGAAAATAAAATCAAGGAAATAATTGCAAGAGATACTTTTGGGATTAACACCCAACATGCAATTTTTCTTCATTATTCAATAATACCCAACCAATTAACTCCCTTAGCCCAATACATGATAATAACCATATTCCCTCAATTTATTTAATACATTCAACAAGACAAGGCCCAACAATTAAACCAACCCATTTGACTTGCACCCAAAACACAACAGCATAATTAATACTACCTCCGGTCCTAATTATAAGAGCTAGTTGACTTTCTTTAGAGAAGTTAAGGAAGCTAAATAAGTTACTTAACTATTTCATATGTTGTATATCCTTAGATTATATATATTAGTTTATTAGTTAAACAAATTAGTTTGAAGAAAAAAAATAAAAATACTCTAAAGTAATTTAATTAGCTTCCTTAATCTCTCCAAAAAAGTCAACTAGGTCTCATAATTAGGACTGGAAGGAGTATTCATTAAATCAATTTTCTTTTTCTTTACTTGCACACTTCAACCTAATCTTGTAAGAGACGCTGATTACAGTTAGTAAATCAGCCATCATGATTATCTCACTCTTTGTTCACGCAAAAACTAGAGACACCCATGTTTTTTCCAGCGGATCATACGCTTACGGCAACAGACCCCCCATTCCTCTTAATTATCACCATCTTTCTTCATTCATACGAGACCCTTGGGTCCTTATATATATAGTTCATTGGTTCTCATTTAGATCTAGCACCTTCCACCAAAAGAAAGAAAACAAGAACGAGTGAGAAAGAGAGAGTTTGATAGAAGGCGAGCAAGGAGAGAAAGAGATAGTTCAAGCATTGGTAGCTCTATTCTTGCTCCAGAAAACAGGGGTTGTTGTGGCATTGAGAAGAAGTAATAACAAGGGAGTTTGAGCTTTGCATGAGGTAATCTTTCAACCTTGTTTTCATGGTTTAGTTGCTGCTTATGGGACTTTGTTCTTAGGAGTTTAAACAGAGGAGGTTTTAGCATATTGAAAACAAAGCTTAATGTTTATATGAAGTTAAGAAGTTGGTTATATATATATATATATATATATATATATAATGAAACAGATTAGTCATTACTAAGTTAGTTTTATATATATAATCTCTGCATGTAAGGAAGAGTGAAGGGAGCTTATGGATTCTTGAAAGATATTTGTGGTTGATGTTTATAGGAAGAGAACCAGAAAACTTGCTTAGGAAATAGCAAAGGTAGCTGCTACCCATATATATATATATATAAAATCAGATATGAAACTAAAACATGTCGAGATATATATGCATTGTTATCATAGAAATATATAAGTGTAGGCAAAGACTTTCCAACACCCTATCTCAAATTCTGACACCTTACTCGGATTTCAACACCCTATCTCGAATTCTGACACCTGATCTCGGATTCCCACACTCTATCTTGGATTCTGACACCCTATCTCGGATTCTAACACCCTATCTCAGATTCTGACACCCTATCTTGGATTCCAACATCCTATCTTGGATTCCCACACCCTATCCCGGATCTCAGCACCCTATCTCAGCAACACTATCCCTATCTCAACAACACTATCCCGGATCTCAGCAACACTATCCTAGATCTCATCACCATATCCCAGCAACATTATCCCTATCTTAGCAACACTATCCTAGATCTCAGCAACACTATCCCGGATCTCAACACCCTATCTTAAAAACCCTATCCTTTATCCCAGCACCTCCAACTTGGAAGCCCTAACCCAGAACCCCCTCAACCTGGAGAAATAATTGCAAAGAAAATAATAATAATAATAATAATAATAATAAATGAATATTATTATTATTAGGAAAGAGAATAAATAATATTAATATTTATTAAAAATAGGTATTATTATTAAGTCGCGTAGAAGGGGTATATTGTGACGCCAGAAGTAACTAATGACAATGATAAACGTTTATAGGCATACTTTGACACTTCTACTGATCCTGGTAGCATTGACCAGATTAAGGATTCAAGTTGAGGTGGGTAACTGTTAGCTTATTAGCTTGTATGTATGTATTCATATGATTGATCATGGTTGCTAGAAATTTGCATGTGTGTATCCTAGCTATGGATTGAGGCTGCGTGCCTCATAGGGCTGTGTGTCTTAAAGGCTGCGGTCCTTGGCCGATAACTGCGGTTACAGTGCGACTTGTTTACTGTGAATTATTCTATGCTTAACATGTGTTGTACTATTGTTTATATTTCATACTTGTATATGAGATTAACTGTTGCCCTTGGGGTTCATTCATTTGAACTCCAGATCGCATGAAAGAAACAGGTAGTGGATCGGGTTCAAGAGGAAAGACGCAACTGTAAGGGATACAACAGAAGGGATATTTTGTGATAGTATAAGTAGTTGGACTGTAATTAACGTTTATCATTTGTCTATTTTTGGATTAATGTATTAATATCCCACTATGGGATAGATATTACTCGTGATAGGATAGATTTGAATTGTGAAAAATCTATCCTCGCGTTTTCAATGTTTTCAAACTAAGTTTTTTTAAGACAGTTTTTATTCCGCAATTAAATTGTCCAAATTATTTTGATGCTTGTGCGCTTAAACTCAGATAAATGTAGGTGTATTTAGCCAAGGCGTCACAAGGAGGAGAAGGAGAAAGAGCTTGTGAAAAACGAGAAGGGCGAATAGAAAGAGCTCTCTGGCATCTAACGATGATAAAGGACAGAAGGACAAGGCTGGTCGATGAAGAAAAGTAAAAAAAAAAAAAGGAATATGTCAGTTTAAATAGATTTGAAGTGTACTTGGTGTCGGATCGAACAAGGTTATGAAAATGTGATTTTTAGAGTTGTTCTTTACATGTTAATTATGAAAGGTTGTTTTAGTCATTCATACTTTATGGTCAATATATAACCATTATGTTTTTGTCTTTATTGATATAAGGTTGGAAGACGAGTCATTTGTAAGTGTTACATGACAGTTGTCTCGTAAGAGCCGTCAGTTTATTAACTACAATCATTATATGTGTTTTTGCAATTCCGCTTCGTAATACATAACGATGCGCATAATTAACCGTTATATTTTAGTGTTATAGATTATTTTGTGGTCTTTGTCTCGACATATATAATGTTTATTTGTTGTAATTGTTATTTATTAAGTGTTATATATATATGTGAATCTGTATTATTGATTATTTTGAAAAACATACAAAAATGGTGACGTGAATGATGGAAAAATAGTTTACTCCCTTCGATTTTTAATATAGGATCTAATTGAGAGTTAACCTTGTTCCTAAACATAGGACTTATTTCTAATTTTTGTCAAGTTTTTTTTTATTACCTCTATTGATTCTTTTTCAACAATAACCAAATAAAAGAAATATGAAAAGAATTAAGCACAATAATTAGGATGCATAAAAAAATGTCATAGTAACTAACTTTCTTAACGTAATCAAATTAAGTAAATGGGTCTTACATTAAGGATTGGAAGAAGTAATAAATTCTCTGCCTCTTTCTTCTCTAATTTTATAGAACAAAAAGAAACAAAATATCATAAAGATCTTCTGATGTTTTGTTTCTTAGAATAAATTTTAAGGTAATGTGCAAAAATATACATGCGGTTTTCCCAAAAGTGCACCCAATACCAAGTGCTTTTCTTGGATACAAAATTGACTATGTAGTTATAAAAGTACAGCAAAAATACCCATTAGATGTTAGTTTGATTTTTTTAAAAAGACTAACATGGACGATGACCCAGTTAAATTTCATCTTAGCTGAGAGTAAAGAATCAGAAAAAAAAATTATAGAAATGGCATATATATTTTTAAAATTACAGTTTAACCCTTCTCTCTCACAATCTCAATCTTACCCGGCCACCCATCTCCACCTCTTCGCCACAATTGCCACCTTTTTGTAGTTTTCGAAACTATTTAGGTCATTTTCTGTAATTTTCTCCAGTTTTCTACTACTAGCTAGGATCACTATTAGAAAATGTCAAAATAGCGGCAGAATTTACAACGAAACAAAATCCGTTTCACAAATTCGTTTTCCGTCGCAAAAAAAAAGGGGTAAACTTTTCGACGAAAAATTAATTCCATTGCAATAATTTGCAACGGAACTTTAATTTCCGTCACAAATTTTCTGGCAAGAAAAAGCCCGCCAATTTGCAACGAAAACCGGATCTATCACAAAACGGCGTAAAAAATGATGCCTTTTTGCGACGAATCCAGTTTCTGTCGCAAATTCCCTTATTTTTGCGATGACAACCCATTCCGTCGCAAATCGAAGCATAATATCTCCAAAACCGCATGGTTCGTTTCAGCTCTTATGTCTGGCGATCTCTCCCTAGTCTCCGCGACAGCTCTCTGGGTTCTCCATCATCCGTTGTCCGCTATCCGTTCTTCTTCATTCTCCGCTGTGACACGTCACCATTCTCCATCTAGTAAAATTTCTTATTTGAGTTCTTAGATGTTGAGTATTTAATCTTGTTTTGGTTGATATTTTGCTTGAAGAATTACTTATCTCTTATCTCTTTCTATTAATTTTATTTTTCTTCTTCGTTTCACCTCTTCCATGGCAGCCCATCTCACGCTGCAACTTCATCAGTTAGTTCAACAACTCGTAAGTTTCTTTTCTCTTACTTTCTGACTGTCACTTAAATGTACATGTGCTTCCCAAATCGTGTTCTAATCGAATTCTTCTTTTACGCCATCGAGGTTATGGAGTCGTGTTTTTTAAAAAATATAGGCATGCACACATTTATTTCAAGCCCTTTCTTGCTATGTTGCGAAGATTATCGCTAAAAATGGTTAAACCAGGATTTTTTTATTTTTTTTTCCTTATATATTTTTAAAGAACCAGGATAAATATTATTTCAGCATCTGGATGTTGAATTTGTTATTTTGAGCTGCTGTTGTTAATGCTCAGATCGATCGCAAGAGTATGGCATAATTACTTCAAACCTTAAGCTGCAAGATGACTTTCAATCCACCTACTCACCTACTCATTCTGCTTGTTATCTCCAACCGATTGAGAATCTAATCAATCACTCCGTTGAAAAAAGAAAGAAAGATATACTTTCTTTTTATTATTTGAACTTAATTTATACATACTTACCTATAGATTTTTATATGTGAAATTACATTATATGCTACTTATCTCTTAGCTTGGATTTGGTTTAAATATTATTTATTTTATTATTTAAGTTAGATATGTAAGGATTTGAATTAGATATTTAGATAGGATTAGATTAGATATATAAAGTAATATCTAGAATTTAACATAAAGCCTGTTGTTCCCTTCAGGGGCGGAGCCAGGATTTGAAATAAGGGAGGGCAAAAAATTATAGAATAGAATTTAGTGGGGTCAGGACTTGAAATTAGGAGGCAAAAATTACAGAATTGGACCCATAAGTTTATGAAATTATATTTAACCTCACAAAAACTTCAATATGTTTACTTTCGTCCTCTCTAAAAGTTTGATAGAGGGACTAAAATGAAAATATTAAAATATTTATAAGGCTACAATATAATTTCCTACATTTATGCGTAAAATTCTATAATTTTAGGGGGGCGGGGGCCACCCTTAGCCCCCCCTAATTCTGCCTATGGTTCCCTGAGAGATAATTCATGGACATCCCCACATCAATATAAGAATAAATTTTTTTTTTGATGAATTTGACTGTAAATATTTGCAATTATTAATAGTGGAAGTATTTGCTATGCCTAGGCACTAATAAATTAGAAAAAGGATTTTGTTTTTCAATAAAATTTGGGATTTGCGACGGAATTTATTTTTTTTCAAGCAACTCAGTTGAGCCAGACACAACAATAGAAGAGTCAGCAAGCAAATGAGCTGCATCAGACATAGGAGATGATGAGGCAATGCAACTTGTACTCTAATCCCTTATGAAAGACAAGGGTACGAGGTCGGCTCCTGGTGATGATAACCATCCTGGTGATGTGATAATGATAATCATACTGTTGTTGTTTACACTACTGTTTAGTACATATTGTTCGCAACATTATTATTTATATTATGTTTTCTCTATGTAAACTCTTTATGACTGTTACTATTTTTTTTAATGATATACAAGTTTTTTTTGGTAATTTTTTATGTTTTTTATGCAATTTTTATATTTTTTTATATTTTATATTTTTTTAATAAAATGAATTTTGAGACAAAAAATTATTCGTCACAAATTTCAGACGGAATCGACGGAACATAATTCAATCACAAATTTCAAAATTTTGCAACAGAAAATAATTCCGTCGCAAATTTTTAAAATTTGCAACAGAATTCATGTTTTTCGTCGCAATTGCAACACTAGTTTTTGTGACGAACAGAATTCCATCGCAAACGATTTTTGCAATGGAAAGTCTTTTTTGCGACGTATTTTTTCCTTTGCAATAATTTTTTTTTGGTAGTGGATGAAATTTAGCTGAATCATCGTCCATGTCAACCTTAAAAATACAAAAAAGTCAAACTAACGGTTAATATGTATTTTGCTCCATTTTTATAACCATAAAGTCACTTTTGCTCCAAAAAAAGTGATTGATGTTGGGTGCACTTTTGAAATTTTTACACCTTATTAACCCTAAAATTAATGGTGCTAGAAAATGGGGCCTTGTTTGATTCTCTCTTTAGTTTTCATGTCCTTAGAATAGTTCTATAAAGTTTTTTGAAACAAGTTTTGGAAAGAAAAGGGGGAAAAAATGATTGGATGATTGTTCTATAAATCATATTACAGCTGGTAATATGATTTATCTCTTATATTTAAGAATTTTATATTTATTATTGGTCATTATCGGCTAGTGTTATAATAGTAAGTAAATGGATAAAGTGGGACAAAGGATGTCGGAAGACAGACTAAAAGGTCTATCCATAAAGACGCATCCAATGGGGGGTCCCTCTCCCACTACATGTGTTTCGTAATAATTAAATAAGAATAGAATTTGGCAATTTGGTGATGAGACCACCAATGGGAAAGAGCCTAAAGACTTGGCCATCTTTCAGCCTAAAAAATAAAATCCATTTTGTTGGTTATATTTTATCAACGATAGTATAATAAGATGTTTCCCTTTCGGTACACTGTTTTGATGCAGATATAGTGGGAAGGTTGAGATCCTGGAAATTGGAGATTCTGTCCTTTACTGTTTGTGTATTCCCGAAGCAGTTAGTGCTGACCATTGAGGAGATTCACCCAAAAGAATTTTTATGCTGTGTGTTTATGTTCTCAGTTTAAACATCTTAACTTTGTGCTTAAAGTTTGGGACCCTCCAAAAGTGCTTTTTATTCACATAAATTGAGATATAACTTATCTCACATACTTATTTTGTATGCCATAAATCACGATTGAAAAACAGTTTTTGAAGCTATCGGAATGAGCTTAAAGTTTTCCTGTTTGGGGTGGTTGCTGGGGTTGCATTGGCAAAAATTCAGGCTTTGAGAGTGCAGGTTGGGGAATTGGTTGTTGTGCAGTATGCTGTTGGTGGATTTTATAGCAACTATGGTTAGTTAATAATTTTAACTTGTAGTTTTGTTTGGGGTTTCCAATTGTCTAACAAGCAGATGTTATATCTGATACAATTATTTTTTGATGCAGGGGGCCAGACATAACATCATATTGTGATGCTCCAATGGTGTTTTTTTGGTGCAGAAATGTCGTAACATAATATAATAAGAAAATTAATCTTTTTGGTCCTTATAGCTTTGAATGGGTCGTAATTCAATCTCTATTTTTTGAATCGGTGCAACTCAGTTTCTATACTTTTGACTCGGTTGTAACTCAGTCCCTGAACTTTAACTCACTACAATCGAGTCCCTATAGTTTTAACCATTTTATATTTTAGCCTTTTTTTTTTCTCTAAAATAATGGTAGGGGACTATATATAACATGGTTAAAATTATATAAACTGACTTGCAATAAGTCAAAATTTATGGACCAAGTTAAAACTGAGTTAAAACTATAAGAACTGAGTTGTACCGAGTCAAAGTATAGGAATTGAGTCACAACCCAATCTATTCTGTCGTAGAACATAAGTGTCTAGCCCAACAAGGCTAAGAGATCTTAATGTTGGATCAAAAAGCTCTCCACAGATGCTTAAAGAGTGAGGCACCTTCAGAGAGAGGAATACTCGACGGTTATTATAAGGAAGATACCGGTGAGCAGTCCTAGATCACTGTGCTACACGGTGGTGGCGTTTTGCCAGAGGGGTGGTGTGTGTGCACAGTGAGGCTAAATAGTAAATAATGTAATAGAGAATGTCGAGAGTGCACCTGGTGGGTAACCTCCTATTTATAAGGATTGCCTAGGGTTTCTCTCCTGGTCATAGCGAATCCCTTACTCCAGCCGGGTGTGCCTCCCATGTTTTGCAAATGCCTGCTGCACTACCTGTACGGTTCTGAGTCGCAGACATAACGAGGGGGGTGACTCACCCATTACCCAACTGCAAAGGATCCCGTAGTCCCCTTGGGCCACATATCTACAAGGCCCAATATATGGGTCCATAACAGTTGCCCCCAAGCTCGGTACTTCAGGTCTTTGCTGTGCCGAGGTTTACAAGTTGACAATCCCCGGTTTAATCATCGAGTTCCTCCATGAAATTTGTGTAGGCCCTGTCATTCCGGTTATAACCAATGTAACAAGGTTCCCTCTGTTCCCGAAATGGCTTCCCCGACTTCCAAGGTTCAAACGAGCAAATAGATTTTGATCATAAGATCGTCGTTATGAGGTCCAATCACGTGTACCTCGGCCATAACCGATGTTACGGGCTCCAGCTACGTGTATCCTGGTCATAACCGTCCTCATGAACTTCAATGAGATCATAACCGACTTGAACTTCAATCCTTACTTGCCCCCAATCAAGGCCGTTATGGAAGTCTATTGTCGTACGAATAAGCATGGCTCTTACAAGATAGACGTGATTGATCATCTACTCTCCCTGAGAAATGGAAACGTCATCCCGCTTCGCTATTCGTGCATACTTACTGCCTGCGCCTCAATTACCAAAGCATTTATTACTTTTCAATCTTACGTTTCCCCATTAAAGATGAGCATTAATTGCTCCTAGCGTTTCTATACGCCGTTTCACCTTAGAGGTGCCTATAAAACCCCACAAGTGCTTCCCATTTCCTTCATTCACTACCTTCATATTCATTTCATCTATTGAAATTCCTGACATTCTAGGAATGAGGTATTATTTCGTTCGAATTGGATTGTATACACCAAGGCAATTACGTTCGATCTCACCATGCTTGGCTCTCAAGATACCACCAGGATGCAGAAAAAAGAAGAGAAGGAACGGATCTACCGATTGTGTTGAGGTTCTTATAACCCATAACCAGCTCCTGATGTATTTGCCAGTCTTCAGTTGCCTGTCCTAAAGGACATCGAAGAGTCCCGATGTATTTGCCTGTCTTCACGTTGATACCCCCACGGGCATTGGGACTCTTAAGCACGTTGAGCCAGCCCTACTAATTCTGGCTCAACTTCGTATGGCCTCTCCGAAGAACCATGTAAAGGACACTTGACCAGGAAGAGGCCATCTGGCTAACCTGGCGATGGCTTCGGATGAACCTTGTTCGTGGCCAGTGGAGACGCCCATGCTGACAAGCTACACACGTAGATTACTCGCTGAATCTTGCCACTATATTTCTTTTGTAAAATCCATATGTCCATTCATTTTTCTCATTAGCAACTCATGTAAACCATTTTGCTATCAATAAAAAGGAAAAACTGCTGCTTTAAGCCATTTGGCTTGTATATCCTTGTTGCCTTACGAACTCCCACAATGCGCGAACACATACCTGTTATAACGAACTACTCATCACCATACTTGGGTTGAAAACTGAAATAAATCGCCCCCTAAACCAGGTTGGAACCCCAATCTGGATTGAAGGTTAAAGGGAATGCCCCCCAATCCGGGTTGAATGAAAAATGAACTGCCCCTCAATCTGGGTTGAAGGAAAAATGAACTGCCCCCCAATCCGGGTTGAAGGAAAAATGAATTGCCCCCCAATCCGGGTTGAAGGCAAAACGAACTGCCCCCCAATCTGGGTTGAAGGAAAAACGAACTGCCCCCCAATCCGGGTTGAAGGCAAAATGAGTTGCCCTTAGACGTTTCTACTATCGCCCCTGACAGCTGTATCCTCTGAACCATCATGTCGTGTCATCATGGTCCTATCAGGAGTGGTCACGTCACTCAGTACTATCAGTCACGCCTTTTTAGGGTTGTAACCCTAATTTCCAATGTGTATTTACGTCGCGACCCTTGTCGTTTCGAATTCGCAACGTCTATAAATTTTCCCCATTGTCTTCCTCTGACCACTTTACGACACGCTGGTTCTTTGAAACCACATCACCCTCTTGCTAGAGCGTTGTGCCACTCCAGACATTAAGTTACATTTTTCTGCAATCACCTTAGGTATTCTCAATAAACCCTTCTCTTTACTCTGCAAACATTTCTGTTTCTGTTTTTCTTTCTTTATTCTTCATGCTAGCATCATGTCACTCTGTGAAACAACCTCTAAGTGTGTTTCTGGGTTTGTTGGGTGGGTTTTTCTGTGTTGGGATTTTCTGGGTAAGAAGAATGGCTCGTACTGTACCACTCATTTTGAAATCCAAACACACCTTGCCTCTCCCCCAAGCAGAGATTCGCGCTTGCTAATCACCCCCTAGGTTTTCATTCTGGGAAATGCCCTCCCTTGCAAAAGAACAGACCGAAGCCTTAGTCCGTAAGCCCCGAGGGAGCAAAGACAGAAGAGCCCCCAAAACACCATCTGTGAGCAACACACCTACTCCAAACTTGAACGTGGGACCAACACCCTGTGACTAGTGCTACCTCAAAAGTATAGAGCTTGCCGCGTTAGCACGTTATAGGGAAGCTGATTTACTGCTAGATAAATGCCGATGTAACACCATTGACACAGGTATCACATCATCTTCTAATTTATACCCCATTTTGTTTTTTCTAGGTATAGATGGCCTCGTCCTCAAGTCGTCCTGGTCCGTCCGAAATAGACGAGTCGGTTACGTCAACCACTCCCAAACGTTGAGCTGACACAACGTTTGAAGTTAACGTTTGCGTGATGCGTATCCGAAATACAATGGAAGAGGCCGAACTCCCATCTCTCCTGGTTGGGGATGGGGGAGGGTATACCATACGATTACCCTTGGATGGCAAATCAGTGGCCTCATGTTGTCCCAAGGGCACTTATCCCCATTTTTTCTTTCTTTACTGAGATGTTATCACGTTACTTGGCGTTCGGCTCCCATTTACCGACTTTCAAATCAGTCTCCTAAACCACCTACACGTAGCGCCCTCACAACTTCACCCTAACGGGTGGGCGTTCGTCGTGGCCTTTGAGAACTTGTGCAAGGAAATGAAAATTGTCTGCACCGTTCCTGTTTTTATGTCTTTCTTTTCTCCATTGGAAACCAACACACTTATCAAGAGCTCCACCACATGGTTTGGGTGGACCTCGCTTCGAGGCATCCGTGATCGCCGACTTTTTAAAACCTTTATGGACTCATGGAAGAACTTCAATAATGCCTTTATCAAGGTTGAAGCCGAAGCTGGGAAAGCCCCTTGGTTTGTTCGAAGGCTTCCAACTGGGGAAACCGAGGAAGGCTTCCTGCTATACTGGTCCTCCCGGCACCACCACCTGGGTACAGAAAACTTTGTGCCCAAGCCCAAAAGCTTCTCCGACGCCAAGGAAACGGCTCAACTTAACCTTGTGAAGTTCGCTGGATCCTTACAAAACCCTATGGACCCTGCCACCTATATCCCTACAACATTAGTTAGGAGACGTCCAGTGGCGAGTACGCGAACATCATCACATACATATTGACTTGTACATATTGCGCACACTTTAATCTTTACTATGTGAGTACTAACACCTTCATTCTCTTTTTAGCAGATCGAGGAATGGGTAGACCCAGATTCATGGGTGTCTTCTAGGAAGTCAAGGGTAAGGTCGACATTACGCCTCCCAACGAACCCATCATAGCAGCGCCGTAGATTCCTACAAGCGAGGAAGGAAACACTGGGACTTCCCGCAAATGGTCCACCTCCAAGATAGGGTCTATGCAAGGAGAAGGACCTCCCAAGAGATCATGAGGGAAATAAAGGGTAGATGGCCCACCCACTCCTGATTCAACCCAAAACTTGCAGCCCACTCCCCCCTCCACAGCCCGAATTCCTTCTATTATTGAGCACCCCGAGGGGGTCCTATGGAGGAGCAGCGCGAGTCAAGAGCTGCTTGGAATGATTCGCCCCCAACCCGCTTTTATTCAACTTCTGGTCTCTCCGACGCCGACAAAGTGGAGCTTGTTGAGATGGAGATTGAAGGGTATAAAGCCCTCTCCATTCTTCGACCTTATGTAGCTCTCAAAATCTAGTGTGCCGCTGCCATTGCCAAATTAGAAAAAACAACTTTGGAGAGGGATTCTTTGGCGCAAGAACTTGCCCCTTTAAAGAACAATGCCGATCTGACCGCTGTTATCGTGGAAAGGGATCAAGCCCAGGAGGAATTGGACGCATCAAAAGCTGGGATAGGCAAATTGTAGGAAGAAGTGAAAGCACTTAAGGCGAGCTTATCCCATACTGAAAACAAGCTGACCAAGGCAAACTTAGATGTTCACCGCCTTGAGGACCTACACTCCAACGACATGCTCCTTGTAGAAAAGGTGCAATCCGATGCGGACCTGGTGAAGGAAGTGCTTAAAACCAAAGACGAAGAGCTCTCCCAGGCCAAAGCCCAACTTACAGAGTCTGCCTACGCCCATGATGAGGAGTGTCATCGCGTCAAGGCTTAGACTATGGAGTATGCTAATACGGCCATCGAGTCATTTAACAATGCCGTGGCACAGCTCCGGGTTCTTAATCCTGAAGTCACCCTGAACACCTCCGGGCTGCACGTTCAAGTATATGTCAACCGAAAAGGGAGACTGATCCCCTTAGGGGTTGATGAGGAAGAAAACGAAGAAGAATCAGTTCCTCCTTCTTAGGGCTAAGCCCGGCCTGCCTGCCATGCCTTTATGTTTAGTCTTTATATTGTGCCCATTATTTGCTGTCGAGGTTGTATCCCGGCTTTTAACTTTGTTTGTAATTAACTGACTTCTGCCGTTAGTGTTAGCAACCTGCTTTTGTTTTTCGTAATTTAATTCTCCAATCGCCTAAATTGACCGGTTCATTTAACACTTATCAATTTTGCGAACTTGCCAACCCGATCTACCCGTGATAATCATAAACTCGTTAAATGTTTTAACTTTGTATGCCAAAGCTTTTACAACCTGACTAGATCAAGGTCAGTACACTCGTTAATGCGATTATCGTGGGTAGACAGCTTCACACCGCCTTAATCTACCTGAATGTTTTACGAACTGGGAATTTTCGCAATCCGCTTTGAAAATTCTCTCGTTTTTGGCTCTTATAGGCCTCTCGAAAACTGGTTCTCTGACCATGAATTCGTACTTATATATTTTACTCATGATTTTCGAAAAACCGGAGTTTCATCCCATGGATTTCTACATGATTAGTTTAGGAGCGCGCTCTTTGAAAGCTGGTTTATTGACCATGAATTCATGTATGCCACGAAAGTTGGGTGTGTATGCCCAAGACTCGCGCACACTTACATGATTTTCGAAAAGCTGGTGTTTACACCATGAATTTCTACATGTTCGTTTGGCATCTGGTTCTGAAAACTGACGTGCGCACTCAAAATTCATACCGGTATACCTTGGTACATGCTTTTTTGAAAGCTGGTTTCTAAACCATGAGTTCACGCATGTTTCTTCTTACACATGATTTTCGAAAACTGGCTTTGTAACCATGAATTCATACATGTTTCTTCTTTAGACATGATTTTCAAAAACTGGCTTTGTAACCATGAATTCATACATGTTTCTTCTTTAGACATGATTTTCGAAAACTGGCTTTGTAACCATGAATTCATACATGTTTCTTCAATAATCAGATCAATTCTGAAAATGGGCTCCTAGGCCCAAAATTCATCGGTTCTATCAGACGACTCGGCAATCCCGTCATTACATAGTCTCCTACAGGAGTAGATTTTTTCTTTACACGCTCCAGCGGCTAATTATAATACGCCTTTAGCTTATTCGCATTCCAAGTCCGTTTGACGGTTTTCTTCTTCAACATCTCAAGTTTGTAGGCGCCTCTACCCAAGTTCTCCACCACGCGGTATGGGCCTTCCTAATTTGCCGCAAGCTTGCCTTGACCGGCATTCTTGTTACCTATGTCGGCCCGCTGAAGGACGAGGTCACCTCTCTCAAAAGACTAGGGGTCTGACCTTTTTGTTATATTGGTTAGCAACGAGTTGCTTAGCCGCCAAATCTCGGCAATGCGCCGTAATCCAAGCTTCATCAATTAGGTCCAGCTCTACCGTGATGGCCTCACTATTTTGGTCCTCCTCATGTAGAGCCTTAATCCTCCTCCATGATGATTCACCAATTTCGACCGGGATCATAGCCTCACAACCGTAAGTGAGTTTGAAAGGAGTTTCCTCTGTTGCTGTGTGCACAGTAGTCTAGAGTCCCCATAAGACCGAATATAATTGCTCTACCCAGTCTGACTCCGCCTCCTCCATCCGCTTTTCCAGCCCATCAATAATAAGCTTGTTAGCTGCTTCAGCTTGCCCATTGGACTGCGGATGTTCAACCGAGGCAAAGTGCTGCTCAATGTGGTAATTAGCCATCATCTCTTAGAAACCTTTGTCAGCAAACTGGGTTCCATTATTCGTGATAACCTCAGTTGGGAACCCAAAACGAGAAATGATATTTCTCTTCCCAAATTTCTGCACTCGAGCCGAGGTAATAGTAGCCAATGGTTCCGTCTCTATCCATTTTGTGAAATAATCCACGACCACAATGAGCCACAGCAACTGCCCAGGCGCCTGCTTAAAGGGTCCCAACAGATCCATACCCCATTTGAAGAACGGCCATGGAGTCGAGATATACGTCAACTCTGATGGAGGGATCCGAATCACCCTGCCGTGTTTCTGACAACTATCACACTTCTGTACATGTTCCTTAGCGTCTGCCGTCATTGTCGGCCAAAAGAATCTAGCTTGAACTGCTTTGCGAGCTAAAGCTTTGTCACCCATATGGTGTCCATTGATCCCTTCATGAATCTCAGACAACACGTACCCCGCCTCGGTCGAGTTGAGGCATTTCATCATTGGGGAATGAAAACCTTTTCTATACAGCTCATCCCCAATCATAGCGTATGATGTTGCGGCTCTCACTAACTTCTTAGCTTCCGCCGTTTCTTCCGGGAGGATTCCCCGCTCAAGATAGTCCGCAATCGGCTTTCTCCAATTTGTCACCTCTGAGATGATCATCACATAGCTAGGTTCTACCAAGTTTTGCTATACTATTGTGCAGTGATTTCCCGGGCTCTTCGTGCTGGCTAATTTAGACAAGATATCCACTCTAACATTCTCTCCTCTGGGAATGTGGGTTACCACGACCTTGTCAAAATCAGCCATAATATGCCGCACTTTCCCTAAATACTTGACCATTAGGGGACCTCTAGCCTGATAAGTACCTTCAATTTGTGAGGCAACCAGCTGAGAATCCGTAAAAACGTGAACTCTCCTGGCTCCACTTTCTCTAGCTTGAATTAACTCGGCAATCAAAGCCTCATACTCCGCCTGATTATTGGAAGTTTTGAAGTTGAAACAGAGGGAATGCTCCCATGATACACCTTCTGGACTTTCAATGATTATCCCAGCTCCACTTCCCTTTACGTTAGAAGAGCCATCAACGAAAATCCTCCAAGTCTCGGCATCCTTTTCTTTCTCACCCTTAACAGGGGTTAGTTCCATCACAAAATCTGCCAATGCTTGTGACTTAATGGCATGTCGAGCCTCGTAGTTATGTCAAACTCGGACAGTTCGATGACCCAACTAACCATCCGTCCCACCAAATTAGGCTTGTGCAGAATCTGTCTAATCGGCTGACTGGTATGAACAACAATATGATGACTCTGGCAGTACGGCCGTAGCCGTCTTGCTGCCACGAGTAAAGCAAACGCCATCTTTTCCAGCTTTTGGTATCTCAATTCAGAGCTTTGTAAAGCTCAACTTACAAAATACACCAGATTTTGGCCTTCCTCGGTTTCTCTAACCAAAACGGCACTTACTGCCTCCTTTCCTATAAACAAATACAAAACCAAGCTCTCCCCGGGCTCTGGCCTTGACAAAACTGGTGGGGTTGACAAACATTGCTTAATCTTTGCAAACGCCTCGTCGCACTCTTGGTTCCACCCATTCGAAGCTTCCTTCTTTAACAATTTAAAGAACGGGAGAGAATTTTCCGCCGATTTGGGTAAAAAAATGAGTTAATGCCACCAGTCTTCCTGTTAATTGCTAAACCTCCTTTTTAGTTCGCAAAACCTGCATGTCCAACACGGCTTGACATTTATCTGGGTTGACCTTGATTCCTCTGTGTGTCAACAGGAAACCTAAGAATTTTCCAGTGGGGACCCTAAAAGCACACTTCACCGGGTTAAGACGAATTTGGTATTTCTGCAGCTTGTCAAACGTTTGTTGTAAATCGCGCACATGGTCTGTTGCCTGTGACGACTTAATAATCATGTCATCTATGTAGACCTCAACATTTTTTCCAAGTTGATCGCCAAACACTCGATTCATCATTCTTTGATAGGTGGCCCCTGCATTCTTTAAACCAAAAGGCATGACGTTATAACAGTAGTTGGCCTTATCCGTGATGAAAGCAGTCTTTTCCTGATCATCCGGATGCATGGCTATTTGATTGTAACCGAAATAAGCATCCATGAAAGAAAACAGTTTGAAACCGGATGAACTATCCATAAGCTGATCTGTACTCGGCATAGGGAAAGAATCTTTCGGACACACCTTGTTCAAATCTTTATAATCAGTACATACCCTCCATTTACCGTTCGGCTTCTTAACCATTACCACATTGGATAACCAAGTAGTGTACTGCACTTCCCGGATAAAACCGGCTTCCAACAGCTCCTCCACGTGAGCTTCTAAGGCCTTTCTTCCGTCATCACCGATTTTTCTTTTCTTCTGGGACACCGGGGTTGACCCAGGGCAAATTGCCAATTTGTGACAGCAAAATTCCGGGTTTACCCTAGGGATTTCGGATGGCTGCCAAGCAAAGACGTCCTTGTTGTTTCGCAAAAAATCCTCGATCTCAGCCCGAACCTCAGGATCAAACACTTTACCGATTTTAGTAGTTTGTCCCAATTCTACATTTAACGCGAGATCTCGCAACTCGCTGCTTGGTTCCAATCTCTTCATCTTTTCCTCCTCCCGCAAATCTAACTCCACCGAATTAACCGACTTCCCTTTTAAATCAGCCTTGGGCGGGGTATCATTGTCTTCCTGGGATATCGATCTCAAGTTGGTCTTGGTTTCTCTAACCGTGTCGAAGTAACACTGACGAGATTCCTTTTGATCGCCTCTCACTGTGACGACTTGGTTCTTCTTGTTAACCAATTTCAATTTCTGATGCTTTGAAGACACCAACATACCCTAATCATGAATGGTTGGTCATCCCAATATTATGTTATATGGAGAAGGGAAATCAGCCACCACAAATCTAACTCGGTCTGACTTAAAAGCTTCTCTCATTCCCAAAGTCAACTTCAGATCTATGTATCCTTTGGGATGGGTATCTTGTCCATTGAACCCGGTCAAGGTTGTTCGACATGGCTTCAAGTCTTCAGGGTCAAATCTCATTCATTTAAATGCGTCCCACAAAATAATGTCGACTGCACTGCCGTTATCAACAAAAATTTTCTTGACACAACAGCTCATTATGGGTCCCGTAATTACCAAACCATCATGATGACCCGGGGGAACGTCCTCCAAGTCCTGCCTAGTAAAACTAAGCATTGGTGGTTCTGGTTTAGAGAAATCCTTCTTAAATTCTGGGCGGTCTCTAATAAAGAGCACCTCCCTCAGGTATTTCTTTCGTCTACTCATGGAATCTCCTCCTCCCCCAAAAACGCCACTAATGACATTACACGCAAACTTTGGATCCGAAAATTCATCATCACTGCCAGGTGGTTTCTTCTTCTGATCTCTCCTTTTCCTCTCTGGAGGTGGGCTCCTGCTTCGACCCCTGCCGCTTATTATTCTAACGACCCTGTGTCTGGATAACATACCGACAAAGTTTCCCGTCTCGAACAAAACTTTCTACAGCGTCTCTCAGATCCCAACAACTATCCGTCGTGTGACCATGCTGGTCATGGAATTCACAATATCGAGACTTGTCCAAGGTCGCCTCCCTCCGCAATGGCTGAGGTCGCTCTACCTTCTTCATCTCTGTTATGGATACCTCCTTCCAAATCTGACCCTGCGACACCTTCAGAGGGGTATACTTGTCGAATTTCCCTTCTGCCTTATTCCCTTTTTGTCTAGCGTCCCTGCTTCGACCCCAGGAATCCTGCTTATGACCTCCATATACGTCTTTGCCTTTACGAGGTGGGCTCTTACCTTCATCCTTGGGTAACCAACTTAACATCTCCATCTGCTTGAGCTTTAGATACATTTTGGCTTCATCCTAGAACTCCGCCAAGTTTTGAGGATGATGGTTCAGCACGCATTTCTTTAACCGAGATGAACTACTGAGTCCGGCGATGACGCAATGAAGGTGCACATCTTCTTTCAAGCCTGAAACTTGAAGAGCTATATCCTTGAAACGCGATAAATACTTCTGCAATGTTTCCCCCGGCAGCTATTTTACCTGGTCAAGTTGAAACTCGGTCTTGGGTTGCTTCCTGTTTGTGGCGAAGTTAAGCAAGAACTTCTGCTCCAAGGATTTCATATCTGCAATAGAACGCAATGGTAAGGAATGAAACCAATCTTGAGTCGGTCCTCTCAAGGTTCCCGCAAACAATCTTGGAATTACATGCCCCACAATTCCTTTAACTCCAACTTCCATCTTAAAGTTATTGACATGGTTAAGTGGGTCTTGGCTCCCATCATACTTTGGCAATTCTCTTGAATCCAACCCTTTAGGATAAACAGTAGCCATGATTTCGTCTGAAAACTGGCTTAAGACGTTCTCCCCACCAGGTCCTTCCACACCGGTATTAGGCATGCTACTTGATGGAAGTGGCATATCATTCTTACTATGACCCGGGTTCTCCACCGGCTGCTTGCCCTTGGCCAATACTAGGTCGGCACCAACAACATGGTTTGCATCCGCATTGACCTCTGTGGCTGTAGTGTCACTAACTCGGCTGGGTTTACTACCTCCCTGACCAACGTCCTGGTCGGGTGTTCCAACATCCTAACTCGTTCTTTGAGCAACCATATCTTCCTAGCTTCTCCTTCGAGAATCTTCTCTTGGTCGTTGGCGACCATTTCTCCCTCTTCGTGACCTTCACTATGTTCCTTCACGTCGATATGGACCGACATCGAAACCATTTCTCCCTCTTGGTCGTTGGCGACCATTTCTCCCTCTTCGGACTTATTTCTCTTTACATGCGAAACGTTCTTCCAATGCCTGCTTGGTCTGCCTCTATTCCTCTTGCCGCCAAATGGCATTTTGACGCTCCAGATCTTCTCTCATAAGTCGGACGTCCTCCTCCCGTTGTAGTTACATACGGGTTTCCATGTTATCCATCCGCCTAACCAATGTATTGACCGACTTATGCAGCAACTTAGCATCGGGATGCTCAAGTTGAAACTCCAAAGGTGGGGGAGGAAAATCTTGCTGTATCACCTGCTATTGCTTCTGTAGTATACCCCGACTGGGATGAGAAGAATTAGTCGTATCCTCTATCTCATCCTCCAGCCCCACGACCTCGTGGTGACGGTCGGGAGCCACAGAATCAAAATATTGGACCATTTGCTCCACTCTCGGTTGCTGTGGTTGTTCCTCCGGTAACCGATCTTGGCGAAGTGACTGGCTGCGACTCCGAGTACTCATTGCCATCCTTAGCGGTGGTTACTGGACTTTAATGGTTTTGGAATCGAAGTTTACGGTCCCCACGGTCGGCGCCAATGTTTTGTCATAGAACATAAGTGTCTAGCTCAACAAGGCGAGGAGATCTTAATGTTGGATCAAAAAGCTCTCCACAGATGCTTAAAGAGTGAGGCACCTTCAGAGAGAGGAATACTCGACGGTTACTATAAGGAAGATACGGCGAGCAGTCCTGGATCACTGTGCTACACGGTGGTGGCGTTTCGCCAAAGGGGTGGTGTGTGTGCATAGTGAGGCTGAATAGTAAATAATGTAATAGAGAATGTCGAGAGTGCACCTGGTGGGTAACCTTCTATTTATAGGGATTACCTAGGGTTTCTCTCCTAGTCATAGCGAATTCATTACTCCAGCAGGGTGTGCCTCCCACGTTCTGCAAATGCCTACTCCACTACCTGTACGGTTCTGAGTCGCAGACACAACGAGGGGGGGTGACTCACCCATTACCCAGCTGCAAAGGATCCTGTAGTCCCCTTGGGCCGCATATCCACCAGGCCCAATATATGGGTCCATAACACAATCAAAACCATAAAGACCAAAAGATTAATTTTCCCTAAAATAATTTTTGTAATCACAAAATCTTAGTAGTTTTTTTCTATAACTATATGCTGGGAATTAAGGCCTTAAATAAGTGAAGGGTGGGTAGTAGAGGAATTGATTTGCTTAGATTAAATTGATATGAAATGGTAATTAAGTTCATTCTTCCCGTGCAACGCGCATGGAGAATGAATACTTGTTTCTCATTACAAAATTTATAATTAAAATGCATAAGAAATGTGTTTGAGGCCCCAAAATAACCCATCTTTATTAGCTAGGTTCAGCTCTTCTCTAATTGAATGCAGTATATTTTTAACTATGTGATAAATGAAACACATTTACACGACTAAATATATCTTGCACCACTGAAAATGAGTTGCACTCGAAATACTTTTGGGCAATAACATTTGTAATGAGAGATTTTTCAGCAAGTTTTACTTACATTAATTGATTTTAAAGATCAAATAAAATTAATGGTGCTGGAAAATTAGGGTTGTTTGATTGTGTTTTTAGTTTTTATGTTGTTAGAATATTTTTATGAAGTCTTTTGAAACAAGTTTTGGAAAGATAAGGGGAAAAAATCTGTTTGGATGATTGTTCTAAAGATCATATTACATATAGTCCTAAGTAAAAGAGCAAGTTTTGACATGAATACTAATTATAAGCCTTTTTTTATTTTATTTTTTATATTTTATTATTTTTCTCTAAACTGATCTATCTGACTTATAAATTGATATATAATTTAATGATATACATATATATTTCAAAGAGCTCATGTAACATATGTCATAATTAAATAATTCTTTTAGCGTTATTAATCTTTCCAAATTAATTGATTAGATCTTATATTAAGAATAATTGGAAGTGTTTGAGAAGACTGAGACTAGAGAGTGCAGAGTAAAGCTCCGACGAGTTTGAGTCTGAGTTTGAGTTTGAGAGTCTTTAGATCAATTGTCAAGTGGCTGAATAAAGATAGATTGTTCCTAGCCTTTTGCTCAATTTTATAGAACAAAAGTAATTATATAGAATAAAAAAGGAAAAATCCCTTAAAGAGAAAAGAACTTTAAAAATATCAATAGATAAAAATGTGTTCCAAACATTCATAATACAAAAGAGTTATAAACGTCTGAATTGTCATTTTCAAAATTAAAAGAAAATAATATAATAAGGGTCTCACAAGATCTGATAAGAGTTTCACAAGTTCATAAAAGAATTCTATAATTTCCTTAAAGAATTTCACAAGTTTCAAATTTTAATTCACATTTGATAAGGGTTTTACAAATTCAGACAAGGTTTTCACAGGTTTGAATAAGGTTTTCACAAGTTCTCAGAATAATTTCACAACTTCCTTAATTTTTTTTTTTTGGTCAAATCACAACTTCCTTAAAGAATCTCACAAGTTGTAAATTTTGATTCACAAAAGTTCATAAAAGAATTCCATAATTTCCTTAAAGAATTTCACAAGTTTCAAATTTTAATTCACATTTGATAAGGGTTTCACAAATTCAGACAAGGTTTTCACAGGTTTGAATAAAGTTTTCACAAATTCTCAGAATAATTTCACAACTTCCTTAAAGAATCTCACAAGTTGTAAATTTTGATTCACAATATCTAATAAGGGTTTTACAAGTTCATGTAAGGTTTTCACAAGTTATGAAAAGAATTTCACAAATTCCTTAAAGAATTTCACAAGTTTCAAATTTTTTTTGATACAAGGCGATAGGGGAGGGGGAGATCAAACACAGAACCAAGAAGGGAAAAATTAATCCCAATACACCACTACACTACTAGTAGTGCTGGTACAAGTTTCAAATTTTAAGTCACAAGATCTGATAAGAGTTTCACAAGTTGTAAGAAATGTTTCATAAATTCAGCCAATGTTTTCACAATTTCTCAAAACTATTTCACAAGTTGCAAATTAAAATTCACAGGATATGATAAGGGTTTTACAAGCTCTGATAACTCACAATTAATTCTGTCAAAGTGAAAATTAAACTCCAAGGGACAATTTTATCATTTACTTTTAGTTTTGAAAAAGGCGAAATAGGCCCTAACACCTATTTATAGATATTCACGACACTTTTTTATCTTTTGACATTTTCAAAATTCTTTTTAAAGGATTTTCCCAATAAAAAAATATGAAATCATATACGAGTTGTTACGATTTTTATAAAAAAAAAAAAAAACAGATTACTATTTTTTTTATAACACATTAAATCAAAAACTAATTATCAAATAATTATTTTATTTTTTATTTTTAAAACGAAAATTACTATGAAAATAGGAAGGGAAAATGACACTTAAATATCATATGAATTTCCTAAACTCAGAGAAGCCCATTGAACTTGTGAAATGACAGAGATGAGATGAGGGTAATTGGGGATATGAAAATTTAAATGTTTTTACTAAAATGTCACCATGCTCTCTTCCTCAATCTCTCATTTAGTCTCTCTATCGTCGTGAGGGTGACGCAACACGATCTTTTCAAATATAGCACCTATCCACTTCTTAATCTCTTCTTCATTTCCTATTAGCTTCCTTCTTCCTGCATCATTCTTATTCTATCCATGATTTTGATTTGGCACTTCTCTTGTGGAGCTCCAACTGGAAGTAATTTCCCCGATTTCAAGTTTTCTTTTCTGTGTGAATTCATTGGTTCAGTATGATTGTTTTGCTTCATGAGAATAGCTTGAGTTTTCTGATTCTGCGCATTTTCGAATTTCTGGAGTTTCATTGAAACTGGAGATGAATTTCGAGATCAATGCGTGTATTGTATTGTATATTATTTCAACTGTTATCTTTATCCAGTTGAATGCGCGAAAATGAAAAAAGAAAGTAAAAGTATATTTCTGATTTGAAAGTTTGGATTGGTTTGATGAGTAGATGTTAGGATAAGAATATTGAACATGTTGTGATGAATTTGGTGGAAGAAAGTTAATCTAAGCTGATAATGATCTTGAGCATTTTCTGAGCATTATGAGCAAAATTCATCAATGTGGGATTTAACATAAATCGTAATGGGATCAACAAGTTCATCAATGGATTTCACAAAACCTATAATAGGATTAACAAATTGGTTACTCAGGTAAAAATATGTTAGTGCAAGTTCCCAAAAATCTGAGCACTATTAACAAAAATCATAATGAGATTATAAAATTCATCTATGGTTTTCACAAAATTTGTAATGGAATTAACAAGTTCGTCATTGACAACTCCATCTGTGGTTAATGACAACTCCTTCTATTGGATGTTGACGACTCCTTCTTCCTGTTTTGATAACTCAATTGTTGTCATTTTTAAAACTCCATAACCTGATTGGACAATGGTAACACAATATAAATATATATGTATATATGTTTGTTCAATTGTAGATTTTTTAAAATGTCATGTCATTATATAGAAGACAAAATTTACAAAAAAAATGTTAATGGTTATAAATGAAACTTGGATACAATTGTGTATTATATCCAATCTTCATTTACAGCAAATGCATCTACCAAGTGGTAATTACAACATCACACACCATCTCCAAAAAAATTATATTGTGTGGATTTCTATATAAAGTCATTTACAACAAGAAAAGGGTAAGATGCAATGCAATGCAATGCAAAAAAAAAAAAAAAAACACCTAAGCCACCATAAATTGTCATCTTGGATTTGGACTCTTGCATGTCTTCACTGAGTGTCAAGCCTCATGGCATCTGCCACAATGATAAACCTTATTTGGTTTGGAACTGAGATTCCTATCTTTTTCTTTTCGGTCTACTTGGTAGCCTTGTAGTAATGAGAGGGTCCAACAAAGTCTTTGTTAGCATATGTGTCACTGTCGGAGCATCAGCACGTGGACAATCATGTGTTGCAACTAGTTGCATGTCGTATGCATAAATTTTCTCTAGTGTAGAAAGTTTAAAGCAATAATCGACAAATGTGTAGACATTGCCATTAAGTAGCTTAATTGTTGCACATGTATGTAAACAACGTAGTCCACTCATTTTTCATGCTCAACGTGAGCATTTTTTTCCAACAAGATCTACATTAACATAAATTAAGGTATCATCACATCTAGTTTCCACCAAAAACTAGTACTTTCCATAATATGCTGCATACATATTTTCTGCATAATTAACTTGATGCATCAATTTTCATTCAATGTTAGGTCGAACACCGTTTTTCTAATTCACTATAGCCATCTTGCTTGCCAAAAACTTTGTAGCCAATTTCTCTCGATCCTCATGTATTAAAACAGACACGGTGTTCTTCCTCTCTTTCACCATCTATGCATTGAACGACTTTGAAATATTAGTAGTTACGTTATCACACCCCTTAAAAGGAAACTTGTTGAGAGCCCATCGAACAATGTCCCTATAAGTCTCAACCCATTGTGTCAATTTTGTGTTGGACATTTTTAATTTTTCCCATCACAATAGTAAAGTCCTCATCCAGCCTTGCGTACGCAATGGCATCAAAGAGGATGAGTGCAGTCTCCTTGCTATTCCCAGAGGTACGTGTCAGCCATCCATTGATTTTCAAGAACTGTGTACTATAATTTTCCTTCAAATGCCAGTAGCAAAATGCATGTCTTTCTCTGCCAAATTTATCTTTTACAGCACCAATAATGGAATTATTCCAATATGACACAATTGTTATCACCATTGATCTTGTTATCTGTTTGACATTATTTAGAAACCATCCCAATCATCATATGTCTCAATGCTAACAATGACATATGCTAAGGGAAACATTTCATTGTCTACATCATATGCACAAGCTGACAACATTGTTCCCTTATAAGGACCACTAAGATAACATCCATCTATATAAAGTATGGATCGACAACCATCTATAAAACCTTTAATAGAGCAACTATAAGCAATAAATAACCTCTCAAATCTGTTATTAGATGACCTTCCCATTTTTACAACTTTGTCAGGATGACTGTCGATGAGTATGTCACATATCCAAGGAATTACCATGTAAAAGCCTTCTACTCAACATGTAATTTCCTCAACGTTCTTTCTTTGGCCCTATATGCTTAACAATAGTTTAAATGCACCCCATACTCTCTATACAAGTCAGCTCGAATTTCATTAGCGGTTTTGTCAATATTGCACCTCAAACCATTCATTACAATTGATGATATCAAGTTGGACATGGGTGGATGAGAGACAATTAGGTTGTCCTGCGTATGGTGGGTGTAATCACTTCTATATGTTTTGATGGTTAGAAACTCAGTATCTTAATGTTTTCCTAATGAATATGCACTCATGTACTAAGGACAACCACCAACCTTGCACTTCACAATTATCTTTTGTTGATTGTTCTTCACAAATTTGTAGGAAAACCTGTGTGAAATGCTATATTTTTATAACGTTTCACGAAGGGTCACATCATTTGGAAAAATCTGTCCTTCTCCCATAATCAAATCCTTCCATTTTGAATTATTCATTTCTATTCTACTTGATAGCACAATTTGCTACAAAATGCCAAAGATGACAACTCTTGACTTTCATTTAACATTTCAGGTGGAGACATAGAAATCCAGCTACACCTCCACAAACTTGATCAATCCTACAACAAACAACAAGTTTTAGTGCTAGTCATGACAATATTTCAGCCTCTATTCACAACTTATATATATCAAGAAATTACATTTCTTAACACAACAAGATTTAGACTTCTTTCTTTTCTATTTGACCATTCATTACTAGTAGTGTATTGTCATTATTCTCATTTTCTTCAATGTACACATGACCATATTTTTCATTAAACCGTATTAAATGATCCACCCCTTCAACATCTACAAATCCACAAATGTATATGTATCTAGGATAACTTTGAATTTCATGCAAATTTTATTACTGTCTTTTCCAATTAAAGATGATATGATTCTTTGTAAATCCTTAAAGGTTGTGTCTTTCTTTATGCATCTTGTTCTTACCCAACTACCAACATACTCACTTTCATCTCAACCACCATTTACAAACTTCCCCCCACATGAAAGAAACAGAATAGATTCTTCCTTGAAGTACTAGCCATCTTTAATTATGATCTGCAACATAAAGTTAATATTAACAACTTTAACAAACATATTAACAACTACTACTAACAACTATCTCATATCAGCGTATTGATAGTCAAAATACCTTTATCACATTCAACCATTCCAAAAAACAATGAAAAAAAGAATCCCTTTGTTTCCATGCCAAGAAACATATTAACATTTTGTTAACCCTACCGTAAAACATATAGTTAGTATTAACAACTTAAACAGTTATATTAACAACTTCAACCGTAGGTATTAACAATTATTCCATATCACAATCATATCAACAACTTCAACTGTAGGTATTAACAATTATTCTATATCAGCGTTTTTATAACCAAAATACCTTCATCACATTCAACCATTCCCACTAAAAAACATACCAATCCCTCTATTTTCATGCCCAAAAACAAAGCAACATTTTATTAACCCTATCCTATAATGATTAAACACCAAGTACAATAGTGATGATGATATCTTGATCAAAATCTTAGCATTACTTACCTAATTCCTAGCTGATAGTAACATAAATGGCCCAAGCTCCAACCTTTCAGCTAGTCACCCTTCAATTTCTAAACAAACCAAGCATACACAGATAAAAAAAGAAAACCAACTCAATTAAGCCTTTAACATAGTTGATGAAAGTTGCAACCTCCAAGTCAGTTCAGTCTCTTACTTGCCTTCAACCTTGATCCTCCACCCTCATGTTCTTTGTTTTTTTCTTAGTAATTAGAAGCATAGCACAACTTCTGTCCTTCCTCTTCACCCCAAAAAAAAAAAAAAAAAAACTTATGTCCTTCCTCTCCTTTTTTTAATCCTTGGGGACACCAATGTAATTTTATCTTTTTAATTAATCACCATCAAGTCCCTTGGGACCTTTATGACATCAAACTTTTCTCAAGGACTTTTTTGAAATTTTTTTTAGTCCCTTAGGACCTTAAAAGGATTTTTCCCTAGAAAAAAAGAGGGTGAATGGTACAATGACGTGAAACTAAAAAGATTAAATAGAAAAAATAAGGAAAATAAAAAAAAATAGAGAGGAAAGAAATACGGAGAAGAAAGAGAAAAGGAAAACAGATAAAATAATCCAAATCATATTGGATTGCACCCTCTAACAATTAGTGTTGTAGTTCACGAAGGTGACAATAATCATAAGAGTATATGCTTTCTTTGGGCATAGAAACGAAACAATAAAAATAGGAGAGAGAGAAAATGAAAAATAATAAGAAAACCAATCAATCAAAATTTTATATTGGATTCACCCTCTAGTCATTGGTGTTGAGGCATCACGATTTTAAGGGTATATGCTTTCCTTGGGGGTTTACGGGAAAATAAGATAAACAAAAAGATGAACAATAGAACTCTCTTTAAGCCCCTCTAACCATTCCTCTTGCTTTTTTCTCCCCTCATTTTCTTGTGTCTTTTCTCTCCCAAGTTTTGTGTGTCTTACTTCATCCCTTGCTCTCCTATTTATAGCAATAGCCTCAAAGTAGGGTTTTCCTTCTAAATGCTCCTTCTTTTTTGAATTTTTGTTTTTTAAATTTTTTTTAAATATTTTCTATTGATAAAATTTCTTAACTTGGCTAATCACCATCAACGAGAGATTTAAAAAAAAAAAAAAATCTTGTACATTTGTCACACAAGAAATTTCCTAATCTAAACCTATCAAAATGAGAGATTTTTTGTATTTTGTAATATTTTTCCCACAAGCAATTTCTTAAGTTAAACCAACCAGCATGAATGAGAAATATTTTTGTATTTTTATAATTCCTCTTTTTTCTCCTCCGTAGTGACTCCACACTAAATTTAATAATCTACACATCAATCCATATAAATGAGATGGATTTTTTTTAAAAAAATTTGTTAGCATTTATTACAAACCTCAAGACAAATCACCATTAAGGATGATTATTTTTCAATTTTCATTTGCTTATTAATTTTTAGAATAAAATACTCTGACCACTCTCATGTTTTGTCTTAATTATACAAACCTCCCCTTTATTTTGAAAACCCATAGAAACCTCCCTTAAAATTAAAATGTATATTACACAAACCTCCTTTATATAAGTAAAATACTTTAATCACCCTTCTGTTTTTTCTTAATTACACAAATCTCCTCTCTATTTTGAAAACATACACTTAAGTCTAAATAATTAACTACGTTAAGAATATTATAAAAATATTCCAAAAATATATTTTTTAATTAAAGTTTATATAAAAATAAAATTTATATATTATTTTACCCTTAATACTTAATCCCTAGTTTTACTTTTTTTTTCTACTATTGTTTTAAATAATTTAAGAGTTTTTTATCTTTACAAATAGTTATCTCTTTAATTATTTTATCATTGGTTAATATAAATATCACAGCCAAGCGTCTCGTAGCGCAATAGCACCAGTGCCAGCCTTAGGAGCTAGCCTTCTCCCTTGTCCAGGGTTCGAGCCCTGCCTCCCCCTCCCTCCAACTAGCTGTATCAAAAAAGAAAAATATAAATTTCACAAAATGTTGAATATTCATATGAGTTTTTAAATAAACATATGCTTGATCAAATGAATTTACAAATATTTGTGAAAAAGTTATTAAATTAGAAATTTAAGTGACACATAAAATCTCAAACTTAAATAATTTATTATATTTGATTAAAAAAAATATGTGTTTAATCTATATTTTTAAATCAAAATTAATTTATAATATCAAAACTAATAAATTTTTTTAACAAATTAAAACGTTATAAAATCTATTAGAATACATTTTTGGTTGTATAAATTTGGTTTTATATACTTAAATAATTCAAATACAAAAGAGGAACATTTTGGTAAAAAAACAAAAAGTTCAAAAGTCATACTTAGCAATTAACTAACGATTTGGATGGATGGAAATAGAATTTTAAAATATAACATACATTTTAATTTTAAGGGAGGTTTCTATGGGTTTTCAAAATAGAAAGAAAACTCTGTATAATTAAGGTAAAACAGGAATATGGTCAGAGCATTATTTTACTCTAATTTATATGTGTTAGGATTAAGGAGAATTTCTTATTATTTTTGAGTGGGTCCCGAACAAAATAGTGTTTTTTTTTTTTTGGGGTCGAAAAACAAAATAGTGTATTCACAGTAAGTAAATGGGTAAAGTGGGACAAAGTGTGTAGGATGACAAAGACTAAAAGGTCTATCCACAAAGAAGCATTGGGGGTCCCCCTCCCAGTTTCATAATAAATTAAATAGAATAGACTTTACCAATTTGGTAATGAGACCACCAATGGGAAAAGAGCTTTAAGTCTTTATCATCTTTAAGTCTAAAAAATAAAATTCATTTTATTTGGTTTGGATAGTTTTCTTGAATTTAAGAGGTGAAGGTAGGTCAAGGCAGGGCATACCATGTAGTCACTTGGTAGAGATAAGCCTATTTATATAACTAAAATTGTTTATTGGTAAAGTGAACTAGTCATTACATACAGGCACACATATATGCATACGTACATTAAAGTTTGATAGTCATTTTATACAATATTTTTCGCTATACTATTAAGACTTATTAGTGGCCTAAGCGTAATATAGGACCCGTTTGGATGGGTGTTTTTGAGGGGAAAAAAACACTTTTTAATGAAAAAAAAAACTTTTTAATTAATTTATGTATTTAGATGATATTTTAAAAAACAAAAAAAAAAGTCACAAAAAAAAAAGCTAAAATGCTGCTTTTTTTTAAAAGCTTCAATTTGGAGCTTAAAAAATAAGCACTTTAAAAAAAGAAATTTTTTAAAAAGCTCATCCAAACAGATCCATGATCTTTTGGGAACCAAGGTTGTGAGATCAAATTTCATGTGTTACCCTTAGCCAAAATTTCCCTAACGACTAGCACCATAGTTCCAGTCGTCCAGCAATGAAGGGCTTTTCTTTTTTATCATTTCAAAATAGCTTCTAAAGAATAAAAAAATTTATATGAATAAAGCCACTCCAAAAAGGTTTTTTTTTTTTTTGGGAATTAATGAGTTATCATATTTCTCCCAATTATCCCAATATAATATAATAATATTGTTATATTATTGGTTTTTGTACATCCCAAGTATTCATTGCCCTTAGCGTTACTAATCCCTCACACCATAAATATTGTTATGTTAAACAATATTATTTCTTTTGGACCGAAAAACAAAAGCACGCAACCCAGAATAAAAAAAAATACACAAACCAATGGATTTCATTTGCTAATTGAGGAGTGATACAGTTGGCCAAAGCGTCGGTCTTCACCTAAAAAAAGAGGAGGTTCGATATTTACTAGTCGATGTGAGAATCTCATTGGTAGGCAATCTATAAATATCTCCATAAATACTTTTTAAGCCTAAAAACATACCCCGATTCTGATGGGGTACCGGTGTCTACCCCTACCTAAACCTTTTTTATGTATATATTTAAAAAAAAAAAAAAGGGACTTCATTTTTCTTCCTGATAAAATGTAATTTCATATAAACCACAAAAGTAAACCTAGTAAGCATGGCTATATACCACAGAAAAAGACCATGAAGCTTCTAGTGGACCATATATACAGTGTGATTTAACTGTGTCCTTACGCATGAGTCAAATGCAAAAATTAGAGTAGATCAATGCATTAGGTTCATTATAACTTTACATGTCCTTGTTACCTAACAATATAATAACGTGCCAAGAATTAAGGATTCATTCAATGGAATCATAATAAACAAATATATACTAACTTGGGTTCTTAATATAAGATTCGGATGATTTTTTTTGAAAGGGTCAAAAAAGCTGAATGGATTACTGACAAACACCAAAATACTCAAGGCAAAAAAAGGCCACAATACTAGCGAAGTTGAAGCTTGGGTCATGACATATTCTTCCAAGTGTTCTGCAATAGAAATTAACATAATGTAGCATCAGTTGTCCTCGAAATTAATTAGTGACAATTAATCTCCGATCATGACAATTATACCCCTTTTTAAGCCTAATTCCAACCAAGCACTTATAGTTCCAATACATCATAAATATATTCAATTAAGCCCTTTTATGGTAATACCATGATTTGTCATAGTAAAAATGGATTAGATCACAGTGCTTATGTAGTATCTTGATATGGAATTTTTTTTTCCAGTTGATGTATGAAAGGATGTGAGAATAGACTGTTGGTGCAAAAGATAATGTAAAGTCTTTTGAAATACCAATAGACCAATGCTAAGAGGAGGAGAGAACCACAAATTTTGAAACTCTTGTTGATTGTAATGTGATGTAAACCTTGTTAAAGGTAAGTCAGGTTTATAAACAGTAATTTATCAGAGCTCAAAAAAAACAAGTTCCATGAGTTGCACGGAGTGAAGAAAAATTAATAGTAATAAAGCATGAAAAAAGTATTAATTAATGGTATTCAACGCGTATTTCATATTTTACTGCATTAATTTACTAATTTTATTGTCTAGATAGCAAATATATAAATAGAAAGTGGCACAAGTTATGGAAACTATAGATAATGTAACCTGTTACATGGGACTTTTTGCAATAAAAGAACCCAGCATCTATAGAGTACAACTTGTTCTATGAAACTATGCAATGCCCATAATATATTTTCTGTAATTTCTAACAACTTTATCCATGGATTATGACTCCATTTCAACCTCGTTCCCTATCAGATTTCACCTCAGTTATTTATACGCATAAAACTGAACAGCAAGAAACCAATTGATCAACATCATTTGATCATGATGATTATGTGAGTAAAATGAGACACACAATGGATCTTCAAAATGAAGATAACAAATAAAACTTTCCTTTTTGGTCATATTCTATGCCACTCATCATCTCCTTGCAAGTCTGTGCCCTGCCCCTAATAATAACCCCTTCCCTATTGCTCCGCCATGAATACCCAAAACCAGAGCAACAGTACCTCCTAAGACCATCCACTTCCAGTCTATGCCATGATCCTTTTGTTTTGCGCTCCTGATCATGACTTCAACTTTCTCTTCCTCTCTATTATTTGCAGGCCCTAAAGAATTCAAGTTTTTCACAGAAGAAAGCTTAGTGGTTATCCTTGCCATAATTGCACATCTTGACAAAGAAGTCTCGGTTTTCCGGTTATTCTGGTAAGCTCTCAATCCAGAGTGCATTTTCTTGACAACCCCAGACATCACATGGCGGGCTCCCAACTTCTCCACATCTTTTGGAATCCCCATGTCTTCATAGTGTAAAAGGGTTACCTCACATGCAGACAACTGACCATCTCCTTTGCGCGATTCAACTGCATCAAGAATCGAAATGCGGTGAATGAAACATAAAGTCTACCAACATACACATTACATCATAGTCAACAATATTGGTAACTGCCAAATCTTACCAGGCTTGATGACCCAACTAGAAAAATAGTGCTCCACTCGTCTGGGCTTGTTACGTTTGGGTAAACTTGGATATGGTATCCCCTACAATATGCAACCAAATGTAAGAAACTTCAAGGTAAAGCAGAAAAATCTTTAAGCATTCATGTTTTTCTTTCCAAATTATTACTGTTACTGGTCATAGTAGTATAAATAGTAAAAGCATGTTATTTGAATTGCTAAAAGAATTCAGAGAAATGGACCTTATTGTAAGGAATAATTATGTCTCACTATATGAATGAAATAGGAAATTTTGTGATTGATGGAGGGATTATTAGAATAGGGATAAAGTGAAGTGCAGGGAACAGAATAGCATCTGGTCACTAGAATTTAGAATATTGCTATTGACGGAGTGCGTTGCGCAATCTCAATCATTGTTTTAAATCATAGAAAGGTTGCAATACGCAACTAAATATCAAAGCCAGGAACAAAGGAAACCAGAGAATGTGTGGTAAGAACCAACAAATACTAAAATGAAAATTTTCATCACTGATGGAAATAAAGATGGTCCATTAGAAGAAAAACTTATATGCAGTTTTTATATATTTACTTCCTCCTTCCCTAAATAAAATTCCTAATACAAATTTCTATGTATAATTAATATTTATTTCTCCTTTATAGAAAGATAAATTTCCTATCCCAGCCTTGAATTTAAGTAGCTACACTCTTGTCCATGGCATTAAATAGAGGGTAAAAATGGAAAGGAAAAAATAATTTTTTCATAATACACAGATTTTGATACCTCCTTAATTTGTGTGTTCTTCAACATTATATCACTTGATAGCAAGGATACAAGGAACTGTACTCCAATCCTTCTATTAATTCCACATAAACAGGATAATATAGCTGTCTCAAAATATTTCACCTCAGCTACATAAATTATTTGAGAAAACCAGATAACAGTTTATTACCAAAAATCTACACAAAAGTTACTCAAAATTTGCCATAGTTCACCTAACTTGGTAAATTTTAGTTATCTAAGCAGCTACTGCAAACCCATAATTGAAGAGTGTAAAATCCATAATCTTCCACTCCACTCTGCTCCTGTCATGAAGTTAGGCCAAAAAGGCTGTCATCAGCCAGGAAAAAAAAAATTGAATTACATCACTTCCCTCCCCTTCGTTTTTACCCCATGCTTCCAGTGGGAAGCAGCTCTACATAAATTTGGATCTCAATTGACATGCAATTCATCTGAGATAGAAAAGTTTTGCATCTTTATTCCTAACAAAACTTTCAATAATATTATTCTCAGACTCATCTTCTAACAAGATGACGGGATCCCAAATTGTTCAACACTTACTTTTATCTTCCATATCATGATGATTAATGCCTCCATTTCTTATTGCTTTGACCATCAATCGTGCTGATTCAGTTGTTCTTATTAAGAATTATGAAGTCCCTCACCCTGGAAGTGTCTTTGAATAAATAATAGCTTTTACTAATACAATAGTGGCAGATGTTTGCTAGAGTGACAGGAAAAGAAAGTGAGGGAAAGGTCATAAGAAAGGAGAAAATGTTGTCACAACTAGTACCTTTGTAACACAATAGAATGTATTTCCAGCCTCCCATATTCTCCGACCAATTATATATTCTCGGTCACTGCAGAAGAATGGAAACTAAAAATAGAAAGATAAAATTAGGAAACAGTGATTGCATAGAACAGATTCATAAGCAACCATCCTGTACTAATACCTTTTTTACCCAATGGGAAATCATGATCCCATTATGCTGGCATTCCTCCACTATTTTGCAGTATGCAAGCATATTATCCCATTTAAGGCGAAACTCATCATCCCAGAAGAAATCCCTCACCAGCTCTGGAGTTACATCTTCAAAGACCGTTTTACTCTGGTACACTAGAGGACCTGTCTGATAACAAATTCAACATCAGATGCATGAATAATTCTACTGTTCTATTGATATATGAGTAAATGATAATTAAAAATCAAAATCGTCAATCAACACAGATAAAAAGTGGAAACAACTACAAATAAGCAACAATAGCTCAACTTCATAAATCCACTTTCAACCAGGAGGAAAAGGTGACTGATAGAAAGACTACAAATTCCTCATATATTGAGTGCATGAACGTTGTCATCATATAATAGAAGGGAAATGTACAAAGTAAAACTTGAAAATTCAAAATCAGAACCAACCTGAGGTTCATGACGCCAAACTTGATATGACATATGTGGAGTTGAAATCTGCACTAAACTTTGCCAGTCCATCATTCCATTCTTCCCTTCAAGAAGATAAAGGAGATGTTCCAAATCATTCTGATTGACAATATCTTGCTCCTTCTCTCCAATTTTAACGCAAGGCCTAGTAAATGTCGAAAACCCAGTTATGACGTAAATAAAATACGAGAACAATAAATTAAGCAGCTATACTGCACATAAGAATTTAATTACAGAGGGATAAGAAATTGATTAACAACAAAACCTCAATTCACTGATTAGAGAGTAACATAGATGATGATCGGTGACTGAATACAAAGAACATTCACAGTCTAACACCCCAAAAGATAATAAGGATGGCTTACAAAAAGATTATCCAGACCCGGAGATCATGCATATGAAGTCATTTAGAACAAAGTGCACAGCGTAGAACAGAGTAAATTTGACTAATCAATAATCCATGACAAAAAAGGAAAAATTTCAAACATGGCGTAGAACAGAGTAAATTTGACTAAATACTCAATTAAAAGACAGTAAACAGTAAAAGATATAGAGAATTTAGAACCTACCCAGCAACCTCACTGATTTCCTCCTCCGTCCCCGCCGCCACATTCTCTGATTGCGGAGGCAACTCAGCTTGACCTTTTCCATTTCCTCTAAAATTCGACCAAATAGTGCGGCAAACGGAGAACGCAGATAGCGCAGTGAATGCCAACCAGAGCCGACGAGCTCCAAAGCCCGGAGGAGCCGTCCATAGTAGCCGGAACTTACTCCGAAAACCAATGAACACGATACTAGTCCATCGGGGCCGCCACGACCAACCAATGACTAAACCGATCATCACAGCTAACCAAATCGGGACTGCGCATAGCAAGATGTCAACGAATGTCTCAATTATCGAGGGTTTCTTAAAAAATTCCACAGGATCGAAGAAAGACTCGCCCATTTCTTCGAATGAGGAAACTTTCCCTCTCTCTCACACTGAACAAGAAAAGAATCGAATCAAACTACACGGATCCCCTCTTTGGCACCGACTAGGACGAGGCAGAGGGGGAAGAATTTTCTAGGGAGAGAAACAAGTTCTATAGGGAGAGAGAAAGCGGAGGTTGGCGGTTGATCTTGGAGATGACGACGAAATGACGTGTAAGAAGATCGGACCGTCAATGTATTGGGAATTTGAATATCACGTGCGATGGAGAGTAATGTGGGGCCACGCGGTCACCAAACGACCGTCTACAAATGGCGGGTTCTTTGTTTGATCTGAATATTGGGTAAGTGGAATGCACGCTTCAACTAGCGCGTGAGATGTTGTTGACAATAAGCCAACTGTTAATGGATAAAATTTCAAACAGTGTTCGTTTAAAGTATAGTAGTTACTACTCCCTCCGGTCCTAATTATAAGGCATAGTTGACTTTGTTTGGAGAGATTAAGGAAGCTAAATAAGTTACTTAATCATTTTATATATTGTGTATCTTTAGATTATATATTAGTTTATTAATCAAACTAATTACTTTGTAGAAAAAAATAGAAAGAAAAATACTCTAAGGTAATTTAATTAGCTTCCTTAACTTCTCCAAAAAAGTCAACTATGTCTTATAATTAGGACCGGAGGGAGTACTTCCTTTTTCTGGTCGAAAATAGTACGAGTAGTTACTTTTGAGATCCGATCACCGAAAAAATTGGCTTGATATGGTTCTGGGATCAGTTGCTCCAAATGGTTGCTTAGGCCTGTTTAAATAAGGAATTAAGGTGCATTTTTGCCAACAAACAATCATTGAAAGAGCATCCAGCACAAATATTTATTAATGGTACCTTAAATGCAAAAAAACAATTACAAGGTGCTAAAATACACAATGCCGACAGTTTAAGCAAGGAACGATTGTTTAGATGTTGATGTGGTGAAGATTAAATGATGACATGGCAACTTGTGTCAGAAAATGCTATATTGATTTTCAATGTCACACAATGAAAGAAAGGTAATCATGTGTCCTAACCATGTGAAGGGTTGGAATTCTTCAAGATAGAGGCAATGTGAGAGTCCCTAGAATTGGAGGGCAGCTTAGAGGGGAAAAGCAACTGCTCCGACAACCTATCCTTGGCCCTACTAGCCCTAGAAGTAGACAAAGAAGATCGCTTGAGCTGCTTGTCGAGGACATCGTTGATTCGCTTCCGATCAACGGAACCCACTTCGGATTTGGACCCAACAACACCTCCTGGCACTCTGTACATGCCTCCTTCCACCTTCTCTCTCCTCACCCTAGCTCAGTGTCAACAAAATGTTACTCAATCATCATAGTCTAGGGTTTGCAAGTGACGCACGCATCGGATTCACACCCACCCTGAAAACCTCTCAATCTGTAATTTTGGAGGAGAATTTGGGGATATCGGTTTATGGGGTTGAAAAATAACAGTGGAGAGAGAACGAAGAGGATACAAAAAGAGGAAGAGTGGGCGATAACAAATATGAATGCCTAATAGTTTAGTATAGGGTTAAGGCTTCTCCATGTCAGACAATCACTCACACTTTCGGTTTCCATGACGTCGATAGAGCCTTCGATGGGTTTCGCGTTCTTCCTTTCGCTCTGCTCTCTCTAGTTTTCTCCAAGATCGCGATTTCCTTTTCTGATGGTTTTGCCTTTGAGTCGTGTCTTCCTCGAAGCTTTTGCAAAAATAAGGCTCGGTCAAATGTTTTTGACACAACTTGCCACATATTGGTTTTAGCTTCACCACATCCGTTACTTGCTTAAACTAATGGGATTGTGTATTTTATCACATTGTAATTTTTTTTTTTTTTTGCATTTAAGGTATCATTAATAAATATTTGTGCTTGATGCTCTTTTAGTAATTGTTTGTTGGCAAAAATGTACCTTAACCCTTAAATAAGAGAATTCCTTCAAACCAGAGAGAGAGAGAGAGAGAGAGAGAGAGATAGAGAGAGAGAGAGAGAGAGAGAGAATTACCACCCTAACTATACAATTGAGGGAACTTGACTAGTTAGTCTTTATAATTATACCTCATTTTTAATTTGAGCCTTGTAGTTATTATACTGGGTTCCTACCGTTTTCTCAATTATTTTGGTAAAAAAAATTAATAAAGTTGTCAAACTCATAAGTTAAAACAAACTTATGATAGTAAAATAAATTCACATTATAAATTTGAATCATAAACTTGTTAAAGTTCACTTTTATCACTAAATAAATATTTATCGTGTATTGTTAAATAATTAAAATCTAAAAAGAAAAAGACAAAAAAAATTGATCTAAATATATTTTAACAAAAGACACCCATGAAAGAAAAAGATTTAAATCTAAATAATTGAAAAAGTACGTTAACATTCATAATGTATTATGCTTAACAAAGGAATTTATATAAAATCTATATACGAAGCCATTGAATATAATCAAATAGATAAAATTAACACGAGTTTAAAAGTAAGTTAATATAGTTTTGTGAGTTAGAAACATAAGAACTGTAAATACAGTGTGTAAACTCGCAAGTTTATGAGTTTTCTACTAGCACGATTTTACAAGTTATTCGATTTGATTTTATAATATAAAATATAAAAATGATAAATTCAGGGAGTTAACTGGTGAGTTTGATGACAATTATTAATAGTATCTCTAGTCAATTTGATAATTAGGATTGATATGGATGTGAAATGCATCGTGTAGGTTATTACGAAATAGAAAATATAGATATTTTTTTAATAAAGAAAATGATGGAATAAAATTTGTTATTACGAACATAAAAATTAAAAATATTTTGTTCATAATTGTATCCTTGCATCTATGCATAATCTATAATATATTTGATTTTAACTTTATTTAGATTCATATGGAAAAATTAATTCAGGTGTTTATTTCTTAGTGAGATTCACACCATCAACTCCTAGTATTGTTTTTGTTTTTTGTTTTTTTTTACCTATTAATAAATAATAAGTATAGAAACCACTATGTATATTTTAAAAAATGATAAGGATCCAATAAAAAACTATAACAACTTTATTTAAAATGAGTTAAAATTATTATAAGGTAGTTACATATTATTTTTTCGTTTAAACAAGCATGGATCATGATTTGGTGGATGATATGCGCTGTGAAGTTTTTTTTTGCTACGAAAAAGTTTTGGAGGGGTTCAGCATCAGTCCTCCACCAAGGCCAGGGCACGGCTCCGGGCTCTATGAGCACTTAATGGGGATTTACGAGATCGCCTACCAAAGGAGTCCCAGCGACGGCAGAGGGGATCGAACCCACGACCCAAGGACCTAGTCCTGGATCACTTACCATCTATACCAACTCATATTGGCTACGCTGTGAAGTTGAAACTGAGTTATATGATTGAGGATTTGGGCTTCATGCACATAAAAATAGTTTATAAAGAACTTCAGTCCACATAAAGTTGCCATTAAGACCACTGGGAGGGTCGTTTTTGCCACTGCAAAACCTAGAATGGTTGCACACTTACCACCATTAAAAAAAAGTATAAAAAAAAATTGCCATTAAGATTTAAAAAACAGTAACAATTTAGATTGCCAAGTTTGGATTTGTCGGGTTAACACAAAATTTCCTTCATTTGTTGCACTATGGCAAGTGTTGGGCCATACAATAAGCTGGGCCAATCTCAAAGGGAGAAGAGTGAGCCCGACAAAACCAACTGGCTTGTAGGTCCCAAATCAAAGCCCAAACTAAAACGCAGCATAAAAGGATGAACTTAGTTGAGCAATAGGAATATCAACTGTAGTTTTTCTCATCATCCCTCATGAGTTTATTTGGACCGTTGATTGGGAAGAGAAAAAGAAATCAAAGTAATATTATGACTTTTCAAATTAGTTGAACGGACTTAATTTAAAGATTATGAAGGATGATTAAAAAAACCAAACCTATGCTAGACAAAATAACACTTCTCTTAGAACCACTCCGGCTTATTTTTCTTTTTTTATACAATTACATTATATCAATACTACTTAGTCATATTCGAGTATTATAGAGTCCAATTGGGCCTCAAACCTACAACCTGATCTAATTTTTTCTTTTCTTCAATTCACAAGGTTCAACCTCTTGAACTTGTGCAAAAGAATATAATCTTTTTACCTTAACCGAACTATTATTGATAGAAGTTTAGACAGTTGGGTCTTGAAGGAACACAATTCATCAAGTCTCTTCCAGCTCTAATAAAAGGAGAATGATAAGAGATATGAAGGATTTCAGAGTGTAACTAGAATCCATTTGTGCTATTGAATCACTCTTATGAAGTCAGAGCACGACTCAAAAATATCAGAGTCCATATTAGTTCTCCGGTTTCGTGTGAGCAATTCGGTTACACAAACAGATTCTCTGCAGGCCTTGAAATCCAGATAGTCAAAAAATTTAAGAAAAAACTAACATTGAGACAAGGCAGTACAATGGACCTTTTCACAGAATTTTATTAACAAGAACCTCAATACATACAGTCTGGCCCTGTTAAGGGGGAACTTAACAAAAGCTTAAATAGCTCTTAAGATAAATAAATTTCATTTTTACAAGCCGGAATAAATTACATATGAACATTTTCACAACTTAAATTAGACAAAGCACGGAGCTGGTGATAATAAATTAAAGAAAATAACAAGAACATGCATGCTTTGGGCAAGCTCAACTCTTCATAAATTAAAAAGAACTGAAAAGAAAATCTCACTGAAAGCATTAAGACTGACCACTGATCTTCAGTTGATCAGATCAACTTGTTCCTTTACTTTCATCCCATTTATTTGCCCAATCTCCTTGGTCTTGTTATTGAGTTCATAACCATTACTTCCATTATTCATATGACTTCCGCTGTCAATGTTAGCATGGGTATCTTCTTTGTCATTTAACAAAGAACGTTGACTTTCACGGACAACATCGCCCTTGACCTTGTCCCCATGAGAGGAACTGACAGCAGAGCCACCACTGTTCTTTCGTCGACCCAGCTTTGGAGATTTTGCACGAGTGGGTGGTGGCTGGTTCATAAAAGTTTACATTACTTAAATTGCCATCAACACAAGTCCAGAAAAAAAAAAACAAAAACAAAAACGAATCATCTAGATGATGGTTTATAGATCAATTTTTCAATTATATTGTGCTATTATGGTTTATTGTTGCTTGAGAGGTTATTACATCTGAATCTTGTACATATGACATCATAAGTTTACTTCTCATACCTTTTTCAATTCAACCTTTGGTGGAGGTCCCTCGTGGTAAAAGCTTGGCATAGGATTTGCTTTAAACATTAAACTTTTCCTCAGCTGCTTGATGTCTGCCTCCCTCTCTTCCTTGAATGTTTTTAAATTGATGAAGAAAATAGAGTGAGAAAACACAACTTAAGCCTACTAAGTACTAAGGGGCAGGAAAAAATAAGAGACAGCTATCTATCTTGGTTTTGTAGAAGTATGAGAAATGATGCACCTTGTTCCTTGCTTCACTTTGACTCTTCTCAACCTCCAGTTCTTGATGCTTTGCCTCTAATTTTGAATAAAACTATATTCAAAATAGCATGAGCATGCACTAATCAATTTCAGTTAGAAAGTTAAATTCAAACATATGAAACTTGAATACAGATGCTACCTCCTTTCGTCTTTGTGCACGTTCAGTGCACCGAAATACAGGAGCCAAAGCAACAGTTGCCCTAGACTTGAATGATTGCACAGAAGCAGCACTTCTGTATGTAGTCAAGGATTAATATCAAATTATCAATTACAAATTTCGTGAGAAAGCAGAAGAAACAGTACTAGAAAAACAAAAGGTATGAGCCTGATCATAGGATACAGTGAAACAACAGAACAAGAATCGTCTTCATCAGGATGCTTCTTGTTATTCGGTTGCAATGGCTTTCTTAATACCGGAGGTACTTCCAACTGCAAATAGCAAGAAGACAAACATTTACCTCTAACCATAACTGAAAAAAAAAAAAAAAAAAAAAAAGATTCACTGTAAATAAATAAACTGGATTACACAAAGAAAGTGATGAATAAGTTACTTTTACATTTTTACAATCATGAAGCAGTCTCTATAAGATGGTTGTTTCGATTACGTTTTTCAGACAAAAGCTTTCAATTAATTTGATAGGGATAGGCATCAAAACCATAGGCATAATAACGTGATGATAAGTTCATGCTGATATGATTAGATGCCAAAGGAGGAAGCCTTATCTAACATTTCAGGCTTTGCATAATTTATCAAATATAGGAGGAGGATAAAAGAATGGATCTGTTTCTGTAATACTGCCATGTACATAAAGATATCAGTGGTTCAAGGAACTAGTAACCTCAACATCAACATTTACCTTATTCTGTTGTAAACTATTTGGAGTGAGCACATTTCTTTTATTTATTAATTTTCTGTCATGACCGCCCTGGGAATCTTCAGCGAGAGGACACATTATGCCAGAGGCACGCTTTTCAGTTGCCAAGGCAAATGGTTGTGGAACTGTGTGCTTCTTTTGAACAGTTATTACTGTACTTCTACCGTGAGAGTTTCCAATGGGAGGTCTTGATTTATGCTTCACAGCCTTGGTTTTGTGGGATTTTGAACTCTTCTCACATGGGGAACCAACAAGACTCTGCTCCTCACTTTTTTCTATGTTGGGCTGATCAGATTTCTTAACAGAATTTTCTGTTGTACATTCCTTCACCTCATAGTCCTTGGTGCTCTCCTCCGAACTGTGGTGTTCAGTACTCTCAACTATTGGTTCAAAAGACTCAGCAATATTGTGATGATTAGCACCAGTTTCATGATCTGGTTCATGTGAAGTTCCATTTGAATAGACAATCACATGATCCGGCTCCTTGATGATACAAACATCTGTATCTTCTATATCCATTGCACTATAATAGAGAAATGTCAGGATTGAATTGGTTTCACGTAACCTATGCGAGTTAGAATGTATGAACTCAATCTATGCAAGATGACTACACCAACATTCATGCCACTGCCAGAGGAAAAAAAAAAAGCACACAGCATTCAAATGCTGACTAAATATTACTTTTATGTTTCTGTAAACAAAAAATGGAAACGACAACCTAACACTTTTTTAATGAGAATAAAGATGTGTATAAAACCAAAGAAAGAGAGAATGGAAGAACAAACGGTTTAAATCACTTGCTGATTTGTCTTGTCAACAACATATCGAATGAGGTAAAATCTTTGATAAATACAAATGCATAAAGACGTCATGCAAGGAAGGACCAAGTCTTTATAACTGAAAGTAAAAAACAGTCAAAGGGGGCGGTTATGACCTGTAGTTGGAAGCATATTAAGTTCAGCATATAAAATAAACAGCAGTCACCAAGGATTGACTAACGAATAAAAAAAAAATGTAGTCAATATTTTTGTAGCAAATAAAGATTTGAGTCAAAGCTCTAGAGTTAACGTAGCAGTAAATCAGATTAACCCCCCCAAAAAAAGCAGTATAACCTTGATATTTTTCTGTTATTTACCATTCTATATCTTTAAAGGGAAGCATGATAACAAAGGACCCAAGAAAGTTTCTTATGTCATCGTTTGTTTTCTCTTTCATTGAAATTTCAAAATGTGGTCATAAATGTACCAACTAAAATGACTTTATCTTTAAAATGACTTGGCGCCCACTTTGTATTCACTTTTGCCAGTATCAAGAATCCTCTATCGCTTTTCCACAATTCAATAAAATACTGGATTCCAAGTATGCCCATACGAATTTATTAATTTAAGAAACTGAACATGCTCCACAAACGAATGGTGTTTCACTAAAAGTAGAAGAGAGATAAAAAGTATTGTATGAAAAGCTAAAGCCCTTACTTACAAACTCAGAAAGCATTATGAAGCATATCTGTATATTGTTTACCATAAATTTAAGAGCACAATAATGTAATATTCCGAGCGCCAGAGTGGAAAAGCCGCAAGGCACTCAAAGAATGCCAAAAATCAGAAATCAAAAGAACTGGAATAATTTATAGACATGTAATTGCAACCAACGTTTAAGAATTTTAATTCCAACATTACAACTCAACTATATCCAAAAAAGAATCATAAAGTCTGAAAGAAAAAAAGAAAGAAAGACGAGTCTTATCTGGCAAGCAGAATTTCCAGATGCAAGAAATCATAGTGAGGCATAGTATCTGAAAGGGATTAAAAAATGCAACAGAAAAAGATGAAATATGATGAATTAAACATAATTAAAACGGAACTTTCTCAAGCTCGAAATTCACTTCCAAAAATCGGTCAATGGGCGTTTCACCCCAAATTCAGTAACATAAGAATCATACATCCAAAAAACTACTGTAATTTGACATACAAAAAACGCAGAACACATTGTAAAGCGAAAATCTAAAAACAATACATTACTTCCGAAACTGGATCCGACCGTCCAAAGTTGGGTGAGAAAAAACGCCGTGCATTAGCTAAAAATGGAATTCTGAAGTCTGAACCTTATCTATGTTTCCCAAAAAAAAAAAAAAAAAAAAAACAATGCACCATCTTCATAACCTTCTTTCATTTACATATTTTTACAGTCAGTCAAACAAAGCTTGATTTAAACAAGCGTAAGAGTGAAAGGTCAAAGATAGAAGCACGAAATCCACAAAAAAATGAGACAGAGACGAGATCAAAAAGCGAAATGCAAGTGTGATTCATGAGTCAGCATTTCATGCATGAATGAAGAAGATTATAATTGAAGAGCAGAGAGATTCACCTTGTCGGTCAGATCTGAGAAGGAAAGAAGAAATGCAAGCGTGGTTGTGTTGTGTGTGGCTTATGGAACTCTCTGTGCAAATGTATATTTTGATGTGAGAAAGTGTGTTGCGTACCGCGCGTTTGATTTTTTTCTGTTGGCTTCTTTTATATACACGCTGTGTTTCGTCGGTCAAACGCCGTTTCTTGACGGAGGGGAATGATTTTGAATTTTGGAGTTGGATGGCCCGCTTTTTCAAAAAGAATGAAATTACTAGGAACTCCCAAAAAAAGTTTAATTAACAAAAGGTTTTAAGGACAATTGAGGGTTTAAAATGACAATTGACAAGTTCCACTGATATCTGTTTTGTTATTACGACTTCATACTAATTCCAAAAAAAAAAAACTCACTTGACTTCCTAGGTAAATAAAAAGTTGGTTGAAAATAATAGAGTGAAGGTACAATTTTACCTGAAAAGTAACTACTTGGGATTGCGGGATATTTTTAAGTTCTTTTATGAGTAATTTTGACTTAAAAGTGTTAAAAAAATTAGTAAATTTGTCTCAAATATTAAAAAATTAATGTTGAATGTAAAAAATTAACATTAATTGTTAACATTTTTAAATGAAAAGAACAAAATTGTTATGTTTTGATTATTTTCAAGGTAAAACTGCTCATAAAAAACTTTTAGATACTCAGGCTTCCACAAAATTGCTCATTAACCTAAAATAATAAATAAATAATACAACTTATTTCCTAAAAGCATAGGGTGCAAGGAAGAGAATGAAAAAGGTACTAAAACTTTCCATTGGTTAAGTAACAAATCTATTCTGGAAGCTTTCGCTGAGGCCCTAGAAGGTTTTTTTTTTATCTCAATGTTGCCCTAAAAATTTAAAAACATAGTCATGTTGCTCATTTCCGTTAAGAAGTTAAGGATCAACTTCAATTTTTTGATGGTCAACATTAGTCTTTTAACAGCATAGGGTAACATTGCTACGTTTTGAAACTTTCAGTGCAACACTGAGATAAGAAAAACTTTTAAGACAATATTACTATCAAGTTTATACTTTCAGGACAGATTTGCTATTTAACCCTTCAAACGTACCACTAATATCTCTTATAAATAGCCCATAGAAAATTCCCTGGCATTCGAGACTAGCTAGGGAGTGGTAACAGGTAGAGCCGGGAAATCGGGCCGGCCCTTTTAAGCCCTGGCCCTGTAGGGCTCGGGCTTGAAAAGTATGCCTGAAATTTGAATTTGGCCCTGTAGGGCCTCGGGCTTTATCGGGCCGGCCCTGCAGGCTCTGTTACTGTAGCATTTTCATTTTTTTAAGAAAAAAATTAGTGAAAGAGTGCCAAGAGAAAGAGGCTATGAGGCACATATATAAATACATAATAACTATACTCTGATTTTATGATTTGGTATATTATTTGTTGCAGATAATGATTATTATGGATGTGTTCATGATGCGGGAGAAGAAATTCATAACATTTTTACTCCTGAAGCACAGCCTTCTGCTCAAAGTGAAGCACAATCAAATATCTATGAAATTGATGAGAGTAATGAAGAAGGTGACAATTGACAATGATAGTGGTATGGATTTATATTTTATGTGAGTTGTCTAATGTTGTTTAGTTTAATACTTCTTAAGTTTTATGTGAGTCAATTGTGGACAATAGTTTTTTTTTAATTACGAATTAATGAATGTGTTTATTTGTTGAATGATTTGTATTGTTTAGATATTAATGTTGATATTATTTATTTGATAGATTAGAACTTTAATGGTTGCAATTTACAAATTATATTTCTTTGGAAAAAACCTAGAAAAAAAATAATTAAAATTTCGAATAGTAATTTACAGGCCCTGGCCCTGGTACTATCGGGCCGGGCTTTGAAAAACATATGTTTTCCTTATCTCAGGCCCTGTAGGGCCGGCCCTGTAGGGCCGGCCCTGTAGGGCCTAAGCCCTGGAGGGCCAGGCCCTGTAGGGTCGGGCTGGCCCTGATTTCCAGCTCTAGTAACAGGTAAAGTAGAAAAATAAGATTTTTTTTTTTTTTTAGTTTTAGTTTTTGCCCCCGATTATTAGTGTGGAAAAAAAAACAAGAAGAAGAAGATCTTTTCACGTGCATGGGAGTAATAATTTAATTTAAAAATTTATACAAGTTAAATGGAATCAAATTAATTGTTACTTACATTTAAATAAATAACTTATTTATAACTATAAGGTAAACAAATATGTTCATAATTTATGAATAATGCATATAAATAAAGGGAGTAGGTGGTATCTTACTTTAATTTTGTGTTTATTTATTGACAGCTGCAATGTCTTCTTTTTGTTTTAGCTGCCTTTCTTCTAAAACACTCGTGTTGGCTTCTATTATAAATAAATAAATAAATAAATAAAATAACACCCACATTTTAGGTTTGTGCCAAAACATTTAAAACAAACAAAAGGCGTGTCAGTCAGCAAAGTCCATCCATTAACGCAAAATAGAGTAGTGTGGCATCTTGGTCTTAATATGCAAGAATTACTTAACTAATTTAGATAGATTAAAGGAGACAATAAATTAATTAATTTTTAAAAATATGACATGGTCTTTCTAAAATACCTATCTATAATATTATATTATATATCAATTTATAAGGTTAAATAAATTAATTGGGAAAATGATAAAAAAGATAAATAAAATATATTAAAGTCTTATATTTAAGACTAAATCTAACATGCCAACTAGTTCTTATATTTAAATCTAGAGATAGTTATATATAAAATTGTCAAAGTCGTAAGTTTAAACAAACTTATGATAATAATGTAAACTTATATCATGAACTTAAATCATAAACTCATAAGATTTTACTTTTATCTTTAAATATGTATTAATAGTGTACAATTAAAAAATTTGCTTTAAATATATTTTAAATTTAAATAAGTGAAATTAAATCAATTAACATTCATAATTTATTATATTTAGCAACGAATTTTCTATGAAATTAATATGTAACGCTATTGAGCATGATTAAATCAAAAAAATTAACATGAGTTTAAAGGTGAGTTAATACGATTTTATAAGTTAGAAACGTAAAAAATGATAAACTCGGTGTATAAAATCATGAAAACTGAGTTTACAACAGTCACGAGTTTACCAATGACTCGACTCGACTATGCAAGTGAAAAACATAAAACTATGAGTTTATAATTAAATGATAATATTTCTTTAAAAAAAAAAAGATATATGAGTATGCCTAATAGAAGAACTTGACATAGAGTAGAGGATTTAAAAAGCTTGACTAAGTATTGTCCTTCTATTACATCGAGTACACTAGTAGGCAATCATAAAAATACATTTTTCTCATCAAACATTACATATAAATAAAACATTACACATGGTTATATGTAATTAGAAAACTTGACATGATCAATATAAGAAACTTAATATAAGTATTTTTTTATAAACCATTAGTTTGCGTATCTGTTATAAGGGAAACACATCATAATTCTATATTTTTTGCAGCTGTTATACCTTGTAATAAATGTGAAAACATATGAATTTTAGGAAAAAAACACTTCTCATGTTGTAAGAGAAGTGTATTCTCATGTCCAGAGGCGGAGCCAGAAATTATAGTTAGGGGGGGCGAATTTTATAGAATAAAACTTAAATGTTTATGAAATTACATTTCAGCCCTACAAACATTTTAATATTTCTATTTTAGTCCCTAAACTATAGAAATAATAGGGACTAAAATGAAAACAGTAGAACTTTTATCAGGCTGAAATATAATTCTATAAAAATCTGGGTCATCATCTGTATTTTTTGGGGGGGCGGGGGCCACCCCTAGCACCCCCTGCCTCCGCCCCTGCTCATGTCACACACACACACACACACACACACACACATATATGTGGGTTCTACCATTTCATGTGTGTGTAAGAATCTTCTTCTTCTTATACAACATGAGAAGTGCAAACTCCTTAATTTTATTACTACTTCTATTTCACATACAGCAAACACAAAAACTAAGGTATTAAGGTAGTATTTTGTATTAGTGATGGCTCCATTTCAAAATGACAATTTGAAAACATTCACAACTATTATTATATTGTATACAAATACCAAAACTTCTCTCATTGACAAATATGATTCTATAATTTTTTTAAAAAAACTAGAAGTTCACCATTAATTGTTTGTGAATAATACTAACCTAACATAACTTTTACTCATCTAGTCTTACTTAATTTGATTATATTAAAAATGTTATTTCACTTAGTTAATTTCACATGTATTTTCTAAAGCACCTTAGACATCTTCCTTAATTTCCTCATTCCTTCTCTTATTTTGATTATTGTTAAGAAAGCATTAATAAAGGTAAATTAGGAAAATATTGACAAATATGAAAACTATGTCTTATACGTAGGATTAAGATTGACTTCTTAAATATATCTTTATATTAATTAAGAACTGGAGGAAGCATTATCTATCTGTAAGAATTGTAGAACATGAAAAATATATTCTAATCATATGTTAACAACTCACACGATAGATGAATTGTTGGAATAAAAATGACAAGATTTTTTATGATAACAAGGCAATGTGACTAATCCATATATAGAAGAATGATCTAATTGGAATCATGGCTCTCACTACACATAATGACAATAATAAAAAGTTTAATCACTTATAATATATATGGGATTATCGTTTGTTATGTCACTTCACAAAAGTTTATGTCAAGTCACTTCAAAACTACGTTATTTTGGGGTTAAAGGAATTAATGAATTCTTAAAACAACTTAGTTTTAGGGTTAGGTGAATTAATGAAATATTTTTGGTAAAATTTAGATAATAAATGTAATACCCCAGATTATAATAATAATAATAATAATAATAACAATAACAATAACAATAACATAATATAGTAATAATAAAATTTAATAATAATAATAATAATAATAATAATAATAATAATCAGAATAACAATAATGTAGTAAATAAAGATTTAGAATTTAATAATGTTTGTATTATTTTATAATTTATTAATTGGAAATAATTATAATAATAATAAAAATTTAGAAATTTAATTGTATTGTTTTATAATTGGAAATAGTTAAAAAGTCCAGCTCATAGCTAAACCCTAAATTTTAATTATAAACTTAAGTTTAGCCGTCTAAACCTAGCAACGCTCGATAGTTTTCTTCTCCGCTACCTTTTCTTCTCAAATCCTCTTTCCGGACTCTCATCAAATTATTTTCTAGGAGGCTAGCAAAAACGGAGACCAGGTAATTCTAATTCTCATGAATCTTAGGTTAGTTTTATATAAATTTCGATAGGTAATCCTAATCCCTAGAACAATCTTGCATCTCGTGCTTATTTTTTTTCTCTACATTCTATTTTGTCATTCTTGTATGTGTGGTCCGAGTATATGCTCTTCTGTGCATCATGCTGCTTCTAACATATCACATATAACTTAGGATTTCTTTTCTTTTTTTCATGCTGCTGCGGCCCCACACCTTTTGTTTACCTTTGACCAATTCACATATTGTACCAGATTATATGATTTCATATCTCCCCTTCTTACATTGTGCAATGAGGTTTTTTGAAAGTCTTTTGTAAATGAATATATGATGCCCGTACGAATGTGCATTCTCTGGATTTAGATTTTAGGTGATTGAATATATATATAATTCTTTTCCTCGTCTTGTGTATTAGCTTTTTGCAAAGTCATAAGATGCCTGTACATTTTGGCTCTGGGTTCTATGTTTGTTTTCCTTTGGCTTAAAATCCTATCCTATAACATATTGTGATTATATTTGTTTCGTCAATAAATGAATCAATATCTCGGTTATATATTCTCATGACAAACCCATGAGTAAAAAGGATAATGAAAAGTTAAGGATTTAAATGATGGTCATGAGAATTTCTTATGACAACCTTATAGGAACCCACGAGTAAAATGGATAATGAGTAGAGCTAAAAGAATTAAATGATGGTCATGGAAATTTCTTATGACAACCTTATAGAAACTCATGAGAATTTATTTTACAGTTTAATTTGAGAAATCCATTTTTGTGTGTATGGAAATAATCTAACAGTGGGAGGATAGCTTTAGGATGGTACCTCCCAAAGTGATGAATACAACTTTTGGGCTTTATGCCACCGATGTGAAAAGATAGTATCCGTTCTTCCCAAAGTGGTGTTTGGCAGGGTTTCCCGGGACACTAGTAGCTGTTAGTAACCTATGTGTTTTGATGATAATCAACAATTGTAAACTCACTTGGAAGTTTTTATCTTTGGTAAAAACTTACTGTCAAAGACAAACTCGAGTATTGGTATCAATACTCGAGTATTGACTTGACAAAGAGTTGCTCAAATCCTTTTTCAAAGCAATACTCAAGTATTGGATGTAATACTCGAGTATTGGACTTACAGAGAACACTCCAAGTTTTCACTCTGAGACAAACTCGAGTATTGCTATGAATACTCGAGTATTGGGCTTACAGAGAGCACTCCAAGTTTTCACCCTGAGACAATACTCAAGTATTGATATGAATACTTGAATATTGAACCCACAGAGAGAATTTCAACATTAGGTTAGGTTTTTCAATACTCAAGTATTCAATGGAATACTCGAGTATTAGTTATACAGAGAGTCATTAGAGTTATACACACTATGAAAACTCGAGTATTGGTTTTACATACTCGAGTATTGGACTTTCACAAGGTTTTTCATATTCAACATCTGTTTATGAATACTCAAGTATTCATTTGAAAACTCAAGTATTGACATGGAAAAACTCCTCAAAACTTTTCAAATGAATGCATACTCGGGTATTGATTTGGACACTCGAGTATTGGGCATACAGAGAGCTTTTTCTCTTGTCAATGATTTGAAAACACGAGTATTGAAAGCAATACTCAAGTATTGAGGTTTTGAACTTAAACTCATTTTCTTACCAAAAGTTCAAAACTCTAGTATTGATTTGAATACTCGAGTATTGCCCTTAAGGTTCAAAGCTTAAGTCTCGATGATTCTTCTCTGGATGATGAATACTCAAGTATCAAGATGGATACTCAAGTATTGAGTTAAGTGCACAGTGTCAAACTCGAGTATTGAACGCTAAAATTGAAAATTAAATCTGACGAATTTTTGGAACCATTTTATTTGATCTTAATACTTACTATTATCACTCTTCTATATTCCTAGCTATGTTTAATCACTTTGTTAGTGAGTTTTAGATGATTTAAGGAATGTTTATAGAAGGATAAAGTGAAAAGCAAAAAGTGGTTCAGTTCATTAAATGCACTACTCAAAAAGTTGCACAAACTTGGCTAATTCCTCTGTACACCATTGCAAAGCATTAAAGAATGTATTCTACATCAAGGAACTACATCTCCAACGGATTAATTTGCAGAAGAACAAACCAGATTACTTGGCCAGCTGGATTAAGCTAAGTTTAGAGAGAGAAGATGCCTAAGTCACTTGCTAAAAACCTGGAGACTTCTCTCAACGGTAATATTGAAGATGCAACGGTCGATTAATGCTTCCTGAGTATAAATAGGACAACATTCAAGTATCTACAACAACCACAACTGCTGAAAACGTATTGCATTCAAGTGTTCATTTATTTTCATCAGTTTTCTCTTGTATAGTATCTCTTGATACAAAAGCTTCAGTGTTTATCATCATCTACTCTTAGAGAAAGTTTTCTTTGATTGATTATCATTTATTGTAAAGAACCACAAGTCAGGGAACTTAGTGGTTGGGTTCATTGATTACAACTTGTAAGAGGGAGTGAGTTCTAGTGAGAGAATAACTTCTTAAGTGCAGAGTGTGTAATCATTAATATAGTGGAAAATCCCAGAGAGCCTGGGGACTGGATGTAGGTCAAGTTGTTAGGACCGAACCAGTATAAATCCTTGTGTCTGGCTATCTCTTCCCTTACTCTGTTCACCCCTGATTTTATTGCATAAAAACAGAGCACTTATCGAAAATTTTTGATAATACCCAATTCACCCCCCCCTCTTGGGTATTTAGCTCCATTTACAGTAGCAACTTTGGGAACAGGTGTGCACACTAGGAAGAAATACTTGATGGCCAAATTTGATTAATTGTGACTGGCAGGGTTTCCCGGGTCACAGGGTAAACTGGCAGGGTTTCCCGAGTTTACCATGGTTCTCTTCCCACTAAATAGACTGACAGGGTTTCCCGGGTCTAAATAAATTTAAAAAGATATCGAATAATGTTTGATGTAATTACCACATGATTTATATATATATATATATAAGCAGTTTTATACCGATCCTTTTCTGAAATTTGGATTTGCCAAAATCCCGACTTCATATTGAATTTTGAAAAGATTTTTGCAGAATGCAAATGCTTTAGTAAATCAGCCTTATTTGGAATTGGATATCGAATCCATTGCAAAGCTTCATTCAAAGGTTTATAATTGATAACAAGCCTTGGTGTTCCTCGTTCAATTTCTGCATTTTTGTTAACTTAGAAAGCAGCACAAGACCATGGGCTACGACTTGGACGAATGAGTTTTTTGTCAAGAAGATCTTGAATTTCCTTTTTGCAGGTCTCAAGAAGTTCCTGAGTCATTTGAATTGGTCGAGCTTTTGTGGGAATTTGTTTTTCAGAGAAATTTGGTTCGTAAGGAAGATCTACTGAATGTCGTTTCCTATTCCAGAAGGCATTCGGTAGATCAGCACAGACTGTTTGATGGATCTTATGTAGACAGGATTGGATTCGTTGCTGGACGATTGGTTGTTGGAGTTGCTGTTCAATTCTCTTGAAAGAGACTTCATCCTTAAGATAATTGATCTGGTTTTGTTTGAAAAAAAGAGGATTTAACTCTTTGAATTTAGGTTTTTCTGTAAAAGGAAAGAAAATGGTTTTTCCAAAATGTTGTTTTGAAATACCATTTGGTGTCAACTTACAAGGAATTAAAAGTGTTGCTAATGGAGCGCCAAGTATGATTTGTGTTCCCATGTCTTTCATGACAATAAATGGAGTTTCTATTCGCAAACTTTCATTTTGAACAACAACATTAGAAAGCTTGTACTGGACAGAACATGGTGATTTTGTAACAGTACTGTATCTCTCTGTTGTTTTCGTAAAATACTTAGTGGGAACCAAGCCTTCTAAAATACAATTTGCCAGGGCTCCAGTTTCAAACAATACCGATTGTTCTATAACAAAATCATCATTGATAATGATTTTTTCTTGTATATAGAACTTCTGTAGGAAAACTCTTGAAATTACATTTAAAAAAGATGTTTCTTGTTCAGGGTTTTCATCCTCATTTTCATTTTCCAAAACTAGATCAACATTGTCATCAGAAGGATTTTGGGTTGGGGCAAGAAGTTCTTGAATTTGCAATAGGATAGACTCATGGGTGTCTCGACTTTGTTTAAGAATTTGAATATCAACCTTAAGCTAGTTTATCTCAGATTTGAGATCCTGAAGAGTAACTGGTTTAACAGAGTGTTTAAATCTGTCCAAGGTTTTGGTCAGATCGTACTTGTTATGGAAAATCGAGAGTTTAGAAGAAGAAGGAGCATTTGAAGTCAAAGGTTGGGTGATAATATCTTTGAATTTTGAAAGATACGTACCTCTGTCACCATCTGGAAGTTTACTTATAACATCTAAGAGTAAGTCTTGTTCCTTGGTGATGACATTTTTTTGAGGAGAAGAGGGTGAAGAATCATCAGATGTTGAATAAAAATCATCATCTTGGATTTGGTTTATGTCATCAGATTCTTCAGACTCAGAAGAGGTTTCAATCAGAAGATTATTTATTTGCTGAAGGAGAGGTTCTTCAATCTGGATGTTTCTGATTTTTCTAGAAAGGCGGCAATATTTAGCATAATGACCAAGCTTACCACATTTGAAACAAGTTACTTTGTCACGTTTTGGAAAATCTTTAGGAAAATCATTCTTTGGTTTAGAACGAAAATTCTTTTTGTATTTTCTTGGAGGAGTTTGGATATCATCCTTTTGATAAAAACGCCTGTTATTACGAAAACATTTATTTTTTGAAAGGGAGGGATTAAAACGAGAAGTTTTGTGAGATTTAGACCTAGCTTTTTTTGCAATCAGGAAGACCAAATTGTTCACAAAACGAACCCAATTCTTTTCTGTTTATACTCTTTTCTTTGGCAAGCTGATGTTTTATTCCATCATCTTGACAAATTTTCAAAGCAGTTTTCTGAACATGAGAAATTAATTCTCCATATGTCAGGTTCTCGTAAGGTATATTGCCATCATAATGGTGTCTAAGTTTATCTCTAACTTTGTCACCAAAAGATTTTGGTAAGCCAGCTAGAAACTTTTCTTTCCAAAACCCTTGATTGGCATCATCCCTTTGGAGTACCCGAGATAGAAAAGTATCTTTATATCATCTGAAATCAGACAAGGTCCTACATCGGATGTTAGAAAGAAGTTCAGAAGAGCGATCTCTCCAAATGTTTGGATCGCCAACAAAATGTTTAATAATTGAAAAAGTAAGAGTATTGACAGAATCTGGAATAGGCTCACCATTGTGAAGAATAGGAGTCCCATCGGGTTCAGTTTTAATCGATGAAATAATGTTTGATTTTTCATCAGAAGACAGATAATAATCCCACCAACCTTTAAGTTGTCCAGTAAAATCGGAAACTAAAAGATTAGTTATTTCTGTATTTGAATAATCACTTGTTATTTGATAAGCAGTACTTACCATAGTCATTTGCTGAAGAATTTGAAGAATGTTTGATTCACTCTGTCCATCTATATTCCACTCATAGATGTTGTTAGAGTTAAAAGATTTGAAAGTTTGATCTTGTCGTTCTTCAGTTAAAATATCTAAAGGACTGGCCCTTGGATAATATAACTTTGAAGATTTTTGAAAAATCGGTGAACATGATTTTTTCCAATGTTGGTGGTTGATTTTAAAATCAGATTTTGAAGATTCAGTATCAAAGATTTTTTCGAAATTCATAACTTGTTTATCAGAAGAAAAAGCAGACGGAGTATCAGGAACAATTCTTTGTTTTAATTGAGTAAGGGGAGTTTGAAGATCAGTAGTAACTTGATTTTGATGTTGCAAGCTTTGGCCAATTTGCTTTATAAGATGTGTGGAATTGTTTTTTCTCTGCAAACTTGCCTTAATTCTTGGATCAAATTGGAAAGGCTTGAACAAAGGTTTAGTTATGGATGGGGATTGGATTGTAGGAGTAGAAGAAACTTGTTGAGAAGGGGCCTTGACAATGTGTTCTCCAATGATTTGAAGATACTGGTTGGTGTAATTGTTTTGTTCCATAAGATTTTTGATGTCTTTTGGACAAACAGGATCTTATGGGTTTCTAGTTTTGAAAGGAGAGGCTATTGGAGGGTTTTGTCTACTATCTACAATACCAAGAATTTGATATGACCTTTTTGGAGGAATTTCTGAAGAAATAGTTTGTCCTTCAGATATTTTCCATTCTCTTTTGGTCATATTTATTGTTTGGTGAAATGGATATTCTATTTCTTCTTGTAAAGCATAAGTTTCAAACCAAGCAAAAAATGGAATATTCACTTCATACTTTTCAAGAAAACTGTAGAACTTTTCTTGGATCTGCTTTCGCATTAATCCTTTAAAATGTTCTAAAAACTAGTTTCTTTGCAAAGTATTTGGTTCTGAGTAAAATTCCTTTTGCAAACTTTCTTTATCAATTTGAAATTATTGTTCAAGAAAACCAATAGTTGGAGGTTCACCTAAATCCGTATAAGACAAAGAATCAACCGAATTTTGGTCATCCTCCCTTTGGTAGTTTGCATGAGGAATTGTTCCCGAATAATCAATTCCTTGCATTGAGATATTAGAAGGTAGATTTGAAGATGGTTGTTCATCCACTAGCTGTTGTGGAGGATTATATTGTAGAGGAGCCTGTTGCTGTGGTAAAGGAGTATTATTAACTTGTGGTGGTGGAGACAAATGAATAACCGAAGGAAGGGACCGTTCAGAAAAACTGGAATTCCTTGGTAATTCACAAATAATATTTTTGATGAAGAAATTCATTTAAAAAATATAAACCAAACTGTTGATGACTGGACTCTTCCTGTCATTGACAACCGAAGGAAGGGAATGTTCAGAAAATATAACCAATTGCTGTAGCAACAACAAACAGCTCCCCAAACACAATGAGCATCAACCAGTCAGTCAGTTCCCCAAACACAAGGAACCCGACAGACAAGGTCACAAACAAAATCTGGGTCATCTATCCCCAAACTGGAGTCATCCACTCCAAAAGAGGCCCAAACCCAGGGACTCATTTCTGTTAAGCCTGGAAGAAGAACAATAGATTCTTATGTTAAGAAACCTCCAACACAAACTTGGGAGGAAATATTAGCAAAAAAGGATCATAAAACCCAGGCTCTCGAGTATGATAAACTTTCTTTATCATTAATTGCCTCTTCTTCGCAGGCAATTAGTAAAAAAGAGTATGATTCATCAAACAAAGAATTTGCTCTTCAATTAGCTCAGAAAAGGCCACCTCAGGTATCAAAATCCTTAGTAGCTACTTCAGCTATTAATCCTATGGATACTCCATACATCGAAAAACCAAATATTGTATTGAGAATCCTACAGGTTGAACGTGAGTTTTTCTTAGAAACCCCAAATCAGGTAGCATTGAATGTCTTCCCTTCTGGATTTCATTTCATACCTACCAATCTCAAGAAAACAAGAGAGTTTTATGAGGTGATATTGGTTGATTCTAAGTCTATTGAGTTAACTCGATACATTTCTAAAGAAGATCAATCATTAACAACTCATTCAACTCTCCAAATATTACAAGTTCTCACACCAACACAGTGGGGACAAAGTTTGCATAAACAAAAATTATTTTCGAAACCATATGATCTTGAAGGATATACTTACTGGAATTATTGTGAAGCTTGGTATAATATTTTTTGGGATCATAACAAAATTTTCAGACATACTTGGTTCATATATTTCAAACAAAAAACCAGGTATGACTTTCCTCAATGGTTTTTGAGATGGTGGCATGTTTTTGGACCAATACCGGAAATTTTTCCTCCAGAAATCCAAAGAGCATTTGACCATTTCAAAAACAAATTCCAAACCAATGGAGATCCTTTTCCAATTGATCTTCATTATTTTTCAAAATTATCTGTATCCTGGATTTTTTCATGGCAATACAGATTATCTCACATGGACAGAAAATCCCCAGTTTTACCAATATTACAGAGACAACTCTTTGTACGCTGGTGGGGTAAATACAGACAAACAAATGCAGATTGCAAAGCAGTAGATCAATGGTTTAAGGATAACCCAGAATTCCTCTGTGCCAAAGAACAAAGTCAATTCCTAAATCAAAAGAATTTTGTTCAACATACTCTAGCAGCTGCATCAAATAAACAAGACTGTATCAAACAACTCAGCATTTTGCTCGAACAATTACAGCAAGATGAGGCTGGGACATCAAAGCCTGACTCAAGTGATGATGATGAAGACGAAGATTTCATTGTCAACCTTGGAGAAGACTGAGAATCTTACAACTTTTGACGGAGACTCTAAATAAGGAATGTTTCCATGTATAAAGTTGTGTATATATATATATATATTCGCTTTAATTTGATTATTATATTTGTGCCATTTAAATTGTGTTTTATTAGAATTACCAGCAATTGCTGATGTTTTTGTTCATGGGCTGCGATGATCCTTCGGGGGAGCAGAATTTCAGTGAAACAGATGCCAAGAGTTTGGGCTAGCAGTGAGAAGTGAGAAAGCACCTTTATTTAATTTTATTTTATTCTATTTTGTTTGGAGTAAACCATATTTTGTTTAAGTTTGAATTCACCTTATTTGTAATAAGTAGCCTTGCACTTGTCCCAATACAAGTGAGCCGGTAACACTCCCCAAGGTTGCTTATTTCGAATTTCATCAATTTATTTATGAAAATCATTTAAATTTTTGTTATTATAACTGTTAGAAATTGGGAGTGTTAAATTAAATACAAAAACGTCCTTCATTAATTCCCTTAACTCCTAAAACGGCATAGTTTTGGGGTGACTTGACATGATCTTATACCAAATGACATGACAAACCATAAACTCAATATATATATGTATGTATACACACACATCAATATATATATACATATATATATATATATATATATATATATATATGTATATATATATATATATATATATATATATATATATATATATATATATGTGGGTAAGAAAAAGGTCATGAGCATAATAATTTTTTTTATGTTAATAATAAATAAATTTTATTTCATCATTTTAGTTTTTTAAAAATTACACTTATTTTTATTTTGATCATTTACATTTAATGAGCATCTTATATTTTATTAAAACTCGGAGTGATATAAAACTTCATGCAAGGGTGATCCTATCCAAGTTTCGGCCATTAAGATACATTCATTTTTTCGAGCAAAAAAAAAAAAGATACATTCATTTAAAAAAAAATTATAAGGACACAATGAAAAGGGGGAAAAAGCCTATAAGCACTAAATTAAAATTAGGTAAAATTACGAGGGCTTATCAATTAAGTTTTCCTAGAAAAAATTCTACTGTGTATCAATGCTTCTATGGGATTATTTTTTTTTTATAGGAAAATTTTAGAAAAGGGGTTGGGTTCACCCACTTCTATGGGATTATTATTAATAGACTTCGCTATAATTTTTGTAAATGGAGCTGTATACCCAAGAGGGAGGTGAATTGGGTATACTTAAAATTTTCAACGAATTGCTCTGTTTTAAGCTACTAAAAACAGGGTATAACAGAGGTGAAGGGAAGAAAAGCTTGCACAAAAGAATTTATCCTGGTTCGGTCTTATCCTTGACCTACGTCCAGTCCCCAAGCCCCACTTGGGATTTTCAATCCACTAAACTCTTTCAACTTGATTACACACTCTGCACTCAAGAGTAGTTCTCTCTCTAGAACTCACTCCCCCTTACAAGTTGTAATCAAATATCCCAACACCAAGTCCCCTGACTTGTGGTTCTTTACAATCAATAATCAATGACAAGAATAACTCTCTCAAAAGAGTAGATAATGATAATCACTGAAGCTTATAATGTCAAAAGACAATTTACAACAGAAAACAGAAGGTAGGTGAGACTATTGAATGCTTGTGCGTTTTCTGATGTTCTTGGTTGTTGAGAAGTCTTGAATGCACTCTATTTATACTTAGAGAGCATTAAATGACCGTTGTAAGATGAATCAAACCGTTAGAGGTGATTAGTGATAACCTTGGTCAGCTTCTCTCTCTAATCTCCACTTAATCCAGATGTTTAATTGATCTGAGGTGGCTCTCTGTGGATTTGCCCGTTGGAGAAGAGTTTTCTTGATGTAGTAATCATTCTTTACCGTTGTGAAGGCGTGCTCAGATGGATTAACCAAAAGGAGGCTAATTTTCTGAAGTGCATTAAATACTCTGAACACTTTATTCTTTTTGCCTTTGACCTTCATTAATCTTCTTCTAAGTCAACTGAAACTCACTTAGCAAAGTGGTTAAACATAGCTAAGAACATATAAGAATGATTAATGCAAGTATATAGATCAAATGAATGTGTTTCACAAATTCGTGTGATTTGAAAATCAGTTTCAGCGCCCAATACTCGAGTATGTTCTTCAATACTCGAGTATGTCACTGTGTACTTGAGTCAATACTTGAGTATCCAAACTGATACTCGAGTATGCTTCTTCCAGAGGCAAATCATCATGACTTGAACTTGAAAACCAATGTCAATACTCGAGTATGTAAGTCTATACTCGAGTTTTGAACTGTTTAATGTGAAAATTTGTTTAAGCTCAAGACCTCAATACTTGAGTATCCATTCCAATACTTGAGTATTCAAATCATTGACAAATGGATAACCTCTCTGTATGGCCAATACTCGAGTATACCAATGCCATACTCGAGTATTCACTCAAGATGAAAAATTGTTTGCTCTCTGTAAGTCCTATATTCGAGTATACAAATGTTATACTCGAGTATTCACTCAAGATGAAAAATTGTTTGCTCTCTGTAAGTCCTATACTCGAGTATACAAATGTTATACTCGAGTATTCACTCAAGATGAAAACTCATTTGCTCTCTGTAAGTCCAATACTCGAGTATAGCTTCCTATACTTGAGTATTGACTCAGCTTGAAAAACTTGAATACTCTCTGGAAGTTCAATACTCGAGTATGCATGTCTTATACTCGAGTATACACTTAAGTTCAACACTTAATTGCTCTCTGTAACTCCAATACTCGAGTATTGCTTCCAATACTTGAGTATTGCTTTGTAAAATGCATTTGACCAATCCATTATCAACTCAATACTCGAGTATACAATCTAATACTCGAGTTTCCAATTGACAGATGATTTTTAGCAAATTTGGAAACTTCAAAATATGTTTACAATTGTTGATTATCATCAAAACACATATAGAACCAACAATTTTGTGTCTAATACAATTTTTAACCTTGTAAGATTATTATCAAGTTGGCAAAGGTGATAGAAAGAATAGAAAGATAATGGGAAAATCTATCTCAGGGCCCAAATTAGCAAAAATTTGTCAAAAAAGCCCCAAAAAAAGTCATATGTCAAAAATGGCCCTTATTATTTCATAAAACGTTAGTTGTTAACGTGTACTAATATAGTTGTTAACGGGTACTGATTTAGTTGTTAACAGATATTGATTTAGTTGTTAGGATATTGTTGTTAATGCTATTAATTTAGTTGTTTATGGTCTACTGATGTTGTTGTTAATAATTATGAAATAATATCCGAAAAGGTCCTGAAATTTTTTTTTAACATATAACTTTTTCTTGGGCTTTTTTAAATATTTTTTTACTAATTTGAGCCATGAGGTAGATTTTCCAAAGCTAATTGAGTTTTCTAGAGAAACTCACGAATCAGGTAATATTGTTGCTATAGGTTGTACATTACTTTTCTACAAATGGAAAATGACACAATATTGAGTTGAATAAACAAATGGTGGAGATAAACTTTTATTGAATTCAAATGATCGATTATTATAAGTTTAAAACATCAATGTAACATTTAATATAAAATCATTGATAATTTTAGAAAAAATATGGGGCGATTATAATCATGAGAAATTTTCTCCCTCTAAAGATTAATATTTTGGAAAAATTACTGAAAAATCCCAATGAAAACATATTATCCAAAAATACCTAAAATTTATTCCAAAATTCATATACAACTTATTTTTAGCCAAGGTTGTCAAACTTGATGTTTAAGTAAACTCGTGACAATAACGTCGACTCATATCGTGAACTCGAATTGTAAACTCATAAGAGTTTACTTTTACTATTAAATATGTATTAATAGTGTATAATAAATAATCAAAATATAAAAATTGACAACAATTTGATTTAAATAAATTTTAAATCAAAATAATTGAAATAAAATCCATCAATATTCAAAATTTACTATATTTAACAAAGAAATTTTTATAAAACTAACATATAAAGTTGTTAAGCACGATCAAATAAAAAAAGTTAAAGTTTAAGTGTGCGTTAACATGGGTTTACAAGTTAAAACATAAAAACGATAAATTTGGTATATAAACTCATAAGTTTAACCGAATTTACAACAGTCATGAGCTTACCAATTACTCGACTTATTTTAGTAAACTAGAAACATAAAAACAGTAAACTCAGAAAATAAATGTACGAGTTTGATAACAATATTTTTAGTAGATGTGCGAGTTTTTTTAAACTGTGTGTAACATATCTTCAATTATTAAAAATATATTACACACAGTTAAAATAAGTTACACGAAATCAATCAGGAACCTAAATCTTTTTAAAAATTAATAAAGGTAGACACCTAGAAGAAACTATGAAATCGAAAACAAGAGCATTGTTTTGTAGCAAAGGGGTTTATGTGGAGATGAGAATATATATTATCAGAGTTGACATGGTGTCCCCACAAGATATTAATTTAAGAAGAAATGTCCCATTCTGTCCAGCAAAGCATTAATATTATTTAATTAATTTATAATCAATTTGAAAGCTTGAGGCATAATAATTAATGAGCATATCTTTAAGACAATTTTAGAAGTATTCCTCAATGATAAAGATGCTGACGGCGCTCATGTCTTTACATAAAAGCAAGCCAAGACGACATGACGTTTTATCTAAATTTTTGCTTAGACTTCATTCTTTACTCTTCTTGATTAACCCTTTGATAAAGCCCTAACAACCTTCTATTAATTAACTAATTATTTAATTAATAAATACATGTTCACATGTCATTGACCTTCGCTGAAGATATACTATAACAAAATGGATCATAGCCATTGAACCAATTGAGATAATAATATAAGGGTTAATGATTCAACTATAGTTGAACCGGGATCTGTACACGCAACGGATTAAAATTTCTTACGAATCCCGTCTGGAGGATCACTCAACGACGTTTAAATCAAGGTTAAGGAACCCGAATCATACCTTATATTGAACTCGTCCGCGTCTCGTTCTCTTTGAATAGGTGGGCTACCTTCTCGATCAGCAAAAGACGACTCTTAGAATCGGCTTCCTCTACCGGTATCCACACGAACAATCCTCGAACACAGCTACAGCAGCGTTCTAGCGCCTTCTGACTTATGCATCTCTCTCACTCGCTCTAGAATTTCTCGCGGCTTTTCTAATACGCTCGACAAAAGTCTCGTAGGTATTTCTAAACCCGATAGGTATATTATATAATCAAAATTAATCATCATTAATTTTGATATTCAAATTCTGAATCTGAAAAATATATTAATTAAATCTATCTAAGAGATCTAATCTAATATATTTATTTAATCCGAATTAAAATCAGATCTGAAATTTCGAATTTAGATCAAATTTAAACGTAAAAGCCTTCTTATTTAATTTATCTCTATAAATTAAATCCGAGAAATGATATCTATCTATTTAATTAAATCTGAGATACTATATCTCAACTTAAATTAAACAGATATATGATATCTTTATTCAAAAATTAAATGAGATACAATATCTCTATTTGTTTTAGATATTTAATTTATCAAATAAATTAAATACAAAACAAATATTATATAACAATATTATAATCTCCATTAAATAATATTATTATATTATTTTCGAATTTAATATATATATATATATATATATATATATATATACCCCAGATTAAATTCAACATCCATTAAATCTTAGATTAATCTAAGATTCAATGAATTTGGACACATTTGTTCGTGTTGGGTTATTCTTGTGTGCGACCCTATAGGCCCATTGAGATTGGCAGTGGGCCAAGACTGTATCAGCCCACAAGTCACAAGTGGCCTCTAGCAAGACATTGTGACAACCCAATTCACATGGGATCGATAACACGATACTATCTATTGTACAACTATGTCACGTCCCTTTTGTCACACGTTAATTTGGTCAAAGATAAGGCATGAATAATGTCAACTTTCTGTTCTTGACCACTACTTTCTCGATTCTCAAGTAGTCTAAAAGGTGAAATGGAAACTCTTTTCCATCACAGTATGACCATACATTTCTTAGACTCACTCATCGAGGGGCCCAGTATTATCTCTCTACAAATGTGAGGGACAAATTCCATCTTGACCATTCATATTCCTCCGCATGAAAACCACTGATCCCGATCCTAGCCTTTATCATCACCCTGTCAAAGGTGACTTTTGACTAGGTCAAAGGTCAGTGACTCATCATGTAGGAATCCATGATGATCTTAGGTCATAGGGCGTTGTGACGCGGTTATACATGAGATAAGCTTATAACTTATACCATACAGCTTTCTCATAGTGGGTTGGTCCAGCACCTTGTACTCCTACAAGTGCCTATGACTCTTATTCGTATCTCCATACCTCATTAAAGTCATACTGGTCTTTACTCATCTTCGCTCCCACATAGATGACCGACCAGGGACATTTAGAATCTATAAGATATATCTAGGGATGCAGTTATCAATACAAACATGCAAACGAAAATGATAACTAAAGAGAATACTTTAAATAACTTAAATATTCAAAGTACAATGAATTGCCCCTAGGGCATAATTTCCAACAGGATCAACTTAATCACAATTAAAATATAGAAAAGAATTATATAACCATAAAAGGGTGATATTTAAATAAAAAACCAAACAAATGAAATATTAATGTACAAGTTGCCCATATTCCAAAAGATAGAGTTCTTAGAGGGTATTAATTTACAAGTTGCACAAATTCCAAAAGATAGAGTTCTTAGAGGGTAAATATGTCATACTGCTATATATATATATATATATATATATATATATATATATATATATATATAAAACTCAATAACGCCATTTCAAGCTCTGCCAAAGGGGAGAAATATATAAAGTCAAGGTTTAAGTAGCAAATATGTCTCGGAACTATATGCTTAGAAGCAATTTTACTTTAAAAGTTTTTTTTGGCTCGATGAACCTCTAAAAGGTAAAAAAATCATAATATTGTATTTTTTCTGTTAAAAAGTTAATGGTCTATATCATTGTTTTAACAGTTAACATCAGTTTTCCAAAAAAAAAAAAAAAGGTAAGATTGCTACTTTTTTAGGTTTTCGAGGCTACATTGAGTCAAAGAAAACTTCTAAAGTAAAATTGCTCCTGAACATACTACTTAACCCTAAAATCAATCAATCAACCCGTTCAAAACTCTTGAATTGCTTGGTTAAGGACTAGCTTACTAATTCACTAGCCTGATTGACGTAGCCCGCGTGAAGCTTTTATAGTTTAAAAATAGTGCATGTAGGATTTACAAAAAAAAAAAAAAATAGTGCACATAGCTAGCAATACATTTTATATGTGAATCTTATCTATTAATATAGAGTTTGAAAAATGAGTTATAGTAAATGTGGTTTATAGTAATAAAGAGGCATGTCAGTATTTTTATAATTTACATTGCTTAATAAAAAATTATTTATAATATATTTTAATGTATATAGAGTTCCACTTTTCTAGAATTTTATTTAAAATATTAGTCGATTTGGATATGATATAATTAAGTCAGTCTAACTTGCTTGATCTAGGTTGAGTGTGACTGTCACTGTAGATTGGACATCAGATCAGCTATGTTGGCCAATTTAAGCCAAATCTTATCAATTGTTAATTAAGCTTTATTGATGTAAAAAATTAAATTTTTATAACAAATTTATTCATAGAAATTAAGAAAAAAAAAATATTTAGGTACAAATTAATTTGTTAATGTATATCGAAAAAATTGTTAATGAATATTTTATAATTTTTATTTTGTTTTAAAAATTAACCCATTACGTGTAGCTCAGAGCTCAGAGTTATTGATGTAATTAAAATCAAAATTAAATTTATTAGAGACCACATTAGTATTAATTATTGACAAGGGAAAAGGAAATTTATCCAACAACCAATAATATGTCTATATCACATAACATTGATAGAATTCAAGTCAAAATCAAAGGTTATTAGATCTATTATGATTATTTATAATATTTCCTTTTTCAAATATTAACATAAAGGTAGTTGAGGGAAAAGAACAAAAAGAACTACCAATACAGAAAATTAGAAAGGTTAATAGTTCAACAGTCAGTTCACTTGTTATCTTTGGAAAATTTTATTGATGTCTCTCCTTTTTTTAAAATAAAAAATAAAAAAATTGAATGTTGATGACTCGTTTAGTGAATTCACTTCCTGCTTGAAGAGGCTAAATTGCACAAAATTGGATAATGAATATGAATTTATACAAATTGTACCATGAAATCAAGAGAGTTTAATTATTTACATGTGACTTTGTGTTTAGGGATAATGGACAGAAAAACCCAAGAGTGAGAAGGTTATCAACATATAGTCCCTAAACAATCACATTTTATTAGAGTTAGGATATAGGTCTTATGGCTTAAAAATGCTTATATTAAATTACTGCAATCAGTTGAAAGGGGAAAAAAAACTTTAATATATATTTCTGTAAATTAACTTAATACATATATTAGAGGAAATAAATGGAGGTTGGTAGGTTACAATCACATCCTATTATTTGATGAAAGCTCTATCTTGTCTATGTAAGACATTTGTTTTACATCATTTTAGGGTCAGTTTGGTATAAGGAAGATTTGAGGAGAAAAATGAAGATTTTGAGGGATAAGGAAAGATGAGTATTTTAGTAGGAAGAAAATGAAGGAGTAGTAGTTGATAAAGAATAAGGAAATACTCATTTTACTCTCAAAAGCAATTAATTCAAAATGAAAAAGATTTTTTCCCCCCTTTTCAATTCGAGTTTGATATGAATTTACTTGCATATTATGATGAAGCCTTTATTTCGAAAAAAAGAATCAGGAAAGAAACAAATTTATGGGTTAAATTTGAATTTTATTACGGAGCATTTATTTCGGAGAAAAAAAATTAATTTTTTCTAAAATATTCTCTTATCATAATTGAATTTATCGCAAAAATTCGCTTATTTTCTTGCCTTATAGAAAATTAATATTTTATGAGGGGTAAATATATCAGAAAGCGTCACAATTATGTTCATAGAAGAAACTTGGGTTCCCACCAATTTTAGTGGCATTTTATCTTCCAACTTTTAAAGGAAGATTGGTGAACCCAGGTGGTCGTAGGAACTTAAGTTCTCTGAAAGATCGGATACCAAAAGTATACCAAATAAGGAAACTTGCTCATCTTCCCTTCCGTTCTCAAATGTTCCATATACCAAACAAGGCCTTAGCGTATCCATTTTTCCATCTTTTTACTCCAAGGGGGAAATATTTAAGGGCATGTTTAAATTGGCGCTCGAAATACACGTTTATGCAAGCCGAGAAAAAATTTCTCTTACATATTTAACCTCATACACCGTAAATCATATTAGAAAAACAGTTTCTACCACTAATCCAAACATGTATTAAATTCTACAAAGCCATATATATTTATATATATATATATATATATATATATATATACTGCTAAAATCTTATTTTATAAAAAGATACTAAGAATATTAGTCCCCAACCCTTACAGTATTCTGTTCATCACTGCATCAAGTCCTACAGTGGTGACCTTGCAATCCCTATTTAGACGTCTTTTAATTACTATAGTGATAGTGATATACATCTCTCTCGAAGTTTATTGGGAGCTAGTTCTTTGGTAAAAAAGCCGAGCAATCGTAAGGTGAGAAGCGAAGAACATGCCAAGAGTTTAAATTTCACAAAGAAATTAATAGATCCAGTTATGTGAGGTGGGACCCAAACCTGCGCTTTCAGTATTTAAGAAAAGAAATTTTAATAATAAAAAATAAAAATGCAAGGACAATTATCCCAGAAGACTGAAGCATGAAAACGCTGGGAGCAAATAAGTGGGGAAACACTCTTTACACAAATAGTCTTCTTCTAATCATCATCAAAGAGATATATAGCCTCACTCAAAACATCATCATTACAATTTTTTGAGGGTGACCTCATTCATGGGCAACCTCCTGCATTCATATTTTTTCCTTTTTTGTTTCCTTTTAACGACCATTATTTGACGGCCGGTATACAGTATAACCATTGGCCTCACAAGCCATACCTGAATAGTCTGTATAGTATGGATAACCATCATTCTCTGTATGTCCCAAGCCTCCTGGATATGGTGAAAGATCAGGATTAGCCACCTGCCATTGATTTTGGATCACCCCGTCTACGTGCCCATTTACGTAAGGTAGGGTACTACTACCCTGCGGGACATAATCCCTGATCGAGTCAAACTGCATGCTGGGCGAGCTATATCCTCGATGAAATTCATAATCATGGTAACTTCGTGATCGCTCAAACCTGCAAGAACTGGTAGAAGATCTTGGCTCGTCGTCACATGTGCCCAGATCTCCAGGGGAAGTAAATTGTCGGTTTAGCGAGTGCGGTCCATTATTGAGAGACTGGACGAATGGGCTTGCCTTCCCAACACAATGCTCATCATCGAGAAGGTCGTTGATCATGTCGAGGTGTGCGAACTCATCTGCCAATACACCTTGAGCCTGACGCCCAGAAGTGCTGGCTGGGAATTCAGTTGGCAAGCTGCTGATGGATCTACTGTGCACAGGCTTGAACATGTCAAGGTTTTGGATGTCATTATATACCGAAGTTGCATCATAGTGCATGCTCCGGTTGACGTCTCTTTGCGAATTCTCAACCCACTGGGATCCGTTTTGTAAAACATCTCGAGCAATCATGCCAAAAGGAAGACTGGACGAGCTGGCATTAGAATTCATTCTCTCAGAGGTTTGTGATAAATACATAGGTGAAGATACCATGGAAGGTGGTTGTGAATAGCTAGGCAAAAGGTTTACTCCAGAACTCGAGGCGTTGGAGTGAGTGAAACTACTTGCAGTGGAGGTTGCAGGGTTACCCATTATGGCATTTCTGTAAGACTGAGGAGCATAACTGTGAGGTGCCGGTGAGGGATCAGGACCCAACCGTCCTGATGCACTCATTGAGCGTGCGAGTAGTGGAGCTGTTTGAACCATAGAAACAACTGGAGCAATTGACTTCGGACCAGGAACCAAAGGAGTACTAGAAGGTCTTGAGACCACAGGCAATCGTGCCACAGATCTTTCAGGAGTTCTTGGAATCGTAGTCCTCTGTGTATCACTTTTGGAAACCATTGTTACTGGTGACGGAGACAAAGGTAAAGAAGATACATCAATCTGATGGGAGCCGGTTGAAGATGTTTTCCGGACATGCACAGGATCTACATTAGCACTTGAAGAGGAGGGCGGGCATGTTGGAGGATTTCTAGGTGAGGATGGCACCGCTGGCGCTGAGGTCCTTTCTTTTGGTAGGCTTTCAGCGTCAACAGGTCTTGCTCTGTCAGGCTCGTCGATTATGCTTGGTTTCTTCTGTAGCTGGAGAACTTCCTCCTCCTATCAATTAGAAAAGCAAGAGAAATTGGAATGGTACTGAAGAAAAGGGGGGGAGGAGGAGACTTTGATGTAATAATGATTGCATAGATCTTCAGAGTATATATCGAATTAACCATCAATTTTTACTAACATTTTAAGCCTTATATTCCTTTATTCCAAGGAAAAGGAATCCCATATCCTTTGCTTATGCCTAGGATTTTACAGCAAATGTGCCAAAAGTACAACGAATGGATAGCCTGATGAAAAATTAAAATAAAAGCCTGAGACGGAAGCCATTTCAATTTTCATTGCATGGCAGTAGATGTATGAGATAGAAAAGATACAAGGATGGAAGGCTTGGAAAAAGATATAACCATCCATTGTACAGTAGAAGATGAAACTAAGATGAACAAACAACATGCCTTGCCCTGGTTATTTTTCATTCTCATGCATATCAATATTCAGACAGATGGATAAGTTGAACATCATCCATTGGCTGAGCTAAACCTCTTTGCAAACTCAAATCAGTTTCATCTAAATTTTCTAGGGAAAATAAATAATGCAAAAGCAAGCATCAACTAATTTCTTCTTGTGCAGAGTTAAAGACAGGAAGAGTTTGAATGAAAAGGGAACAAATCCAACTATCACAGCAGATCACAGGAAAAAAAAAACTACTTAAAAGAATAATAATAATACTTATATTGTAATAATTTCATAATATGCAGCATAGAGGGCAGAAAGCAACCCACCTTTTTGACAAGAGGTTTCTCAAGCCACTTTAACCGATCCTGCAGAGTGATAACAATACTCTCACCATTAGCACCCTCAACATCAGTGGCAGACCTAGATGGCTGACTATCCACCTCATTGGTCCACCTTGACCCATCATTTGATGCTTTACACGGGTTCTTACCTCTGCAAGCAAAAGTTTCAAATGAATGAATGAATAACTAAATCAATAAGCACATATCATTTATGTTCATAAAGAAACACTAGACTGTTTGAGTACCTAGTATGTGACTTATAGACTTTGTTATTTGGGTAAGGGTTCCCCTTAATGGGGCCATTCATGGTAATTGATGGCAAAGAATCAGAAGAACACGTTGAAGAACTATCATCCACCAATGAACCGCTCCTTTTTTCAGCCATTTCATTATCATTTTGTGAAGATGAAAGACCAGAAATACCATTGCTCCTAGCCTCAGTAGGATGATGCCCTTCCAATGCATCAGTGTCCCAATTAACAGGACTAGCCTCCCTTTCTTCTGAATCAGGCGGAGGTACTTCAACAGCTCCATCCAGAGAGTCGGATGCATCAGAAACATCTTCCAATGCATCAGGCTTTTCAGCTACAGTTTGCACCTCCTCCATAGTAGAATCCTTTTCCTCATCAGCAGGGTTATCCTCTTGATACTTATCATGTATAAACACCATTGGCCTCTCCTCCCTTCCTTTATCCTTACCTCTCCGATTGTTCTTTTTCTGTTTGGCCTATATCAAAAAGAAAAATTTCAGCTGTTGAATAGAAGATACGAGGAAAAAGTCTCACCAATCAATTAATCAAATCAAACAGAACGCATGCATAAAGAAAAGGGAATCTCAAGAAATCAACAATTGCAAGTAGATATTGAGCGAAACAACCAAAAGCATAGATGGCACAAGATATACACTTCATATAATTTATATTGAGGCATAATTGGACAAAACAAATGTCATAAACATGCAAATAATATATGGAGATGGGGAAATCTTTGAGGAATGATTCCGCAATAAGCAATGGAAATAATAAAATTTAAACAATTATTTGATAATGCTTCAGAAGGATAAATAAACACTCTAATTAGTCATCACACATAAATTAGTTTGTTTCTTTAAGACAGTCAATTAGGAGGACAGCTAAAATGTCCAATAGTCACATTTTTGCTGCAATTTCTAAGTGAGAAATACCTCATGTGCTGTTCCATATAACAAATAATTTCTTGCATGTGATGTGTTTTCTAAGCTCAGTAATCTTATCCAGTGTGATTACAAATAATGTAATTGATAGGATACTAAATAGTCCTCTTCTTGTGTATTCAAAAAAGAGGCGGTTGGAAGTGGATAAGGCAGAATAGTTAAGTGGATAAGGCAGAGTAGTTTAAAAGTTATACTTTTATAAGTTAGTTTATTGTAATGAGTGTTTTATTATAAGTAAGTTATTTAGAGAAGTTTGTATCAGTTTGGTTTGTCAGTTACGTATCCTTATATATATCTCTTTAGGTTGTAAACAGAGGTTATGCAGAAATATATATTGAAAGTATTGTCTTATTTGGTCAAGAATTCTAGATTCTGGTTCTTGAATTGTTCTACTAGATCCTAATTCTTAGGATCTATCAATTTGGTATCAGAACAACTTCTTTCTCTGGGCCAATTTTTGTGCGTTATGGGTCACAATAGGAAGAAACAGCAAGCAGCGGATCAACCCAATATAAACTTGGATGCAGAATCTTCAAGGAATCAGGAGACTCTGCCACCAACTGACAATATGGCGCAACAAATGGCATTTTTGGTCGCCAAAATCCAGACAACCAACCAACGCTGAGATGAAGGAGATCAAGCAACAAAAGAAACCAAATTTTCATGAAGAACAAGAATACAAAGAATTGAGAAGTCGGCAGGAAGAATATGAAGAAATTGAAACAAATAACCATAGTGGAATAAACCTCCACACAAAAGACCTTATACTAAGGTAGAATTTCTCAAATTTGAAGGTGGTGATCCGAGAGGATGGATTATGAAGGCCGAGAAGTATTTCAGTTACTATCAAACTCCCGAAGATGTCAAAGTTGAAGTAGCAGCAATGAATTTGGAGGGAGATGCCTTAGATGTCTTCACATGGATTTATTCAAGTCGTTCAATTCGCTTTCGGGAGGAATTAATTGAGGTTTTCCAAGATAATTTCGGCCCTACCGAATTCTAGAATCCTGATATTTTTTCATGCAACATTTTACAGTCGGGAAAGGTGGAAGAATATAGAAAGGAATTCATCAAACGCTCATCTAGGGTTCACGATTGGCCAGAACATTGTTTACTGGCCATATTTATTCATGGACTAAAAGAAGAATTGAGGGCAGACGTTAAAATCCAAAAGCCTAGAATAGTGTACAAGGCGGCAAGTTTAGCGCTAGAATTTGAATAAAAAATCCAGAGCCAGCACTCACACTGGCCTCCACACCGTTACTCGAGATACCGTGGATATGAGGGATATACGAATGGCAATTTTATTAAAAATAAATCATTGCCACATCAGCAAAATAATACTCAATATTATTCTAATATTGCGCAAAAGCAGGATCAGGGTCGGGCATTGTACACAATCAGGAATTCTTCAACTGTCGCACCGAATCAAGATCACACTTGAACACCAATCTCGACGGGATTCTCGGGAAATTCATTAACTCAGAAATTCTCGCCGCACCATACCGTGTCCGACGCTGATCAACAATTTTGGCGTGAGAAGGGCCTGTGTTACCGTTGTGGCGAGCGATTTTCACATGGTCATCGATGTGAGCCGTCGTCTTTGAAAATAATGGAAATATCTGAATTTTCAGTGTGCCGATGACAAGCTTGTGCCAGCACTGCAAGACGACAATGGTCTCAATGAGACTCCAATGGCTGAAATATCACTTTATGCAATGTTAGTAGACCTTCGACTACTACCATGAAAGTTAAGGGAGTATTAAATTCCAAAACTATCCTAATTCTAATTGAGAGCGGCTCTTCACACAATTTCATTGACAATCGCCTCCTGATTGATTTGAATACTAAGCAAGATATACTTCCTCCGTTTGGTGTTCAGATTGGTGATGCATCTATGGTAACTTGTAATTCCATTTGCAAGAATCTGAAAATTACAATTCAGAACCTGACCATAACAGAGGATTTTTTCCCTTTTCATCTCGGCAGTCTTGATATGGTCTTGGGAATCAAATGGTTAGCCCCTTTAAATACTGTTGAAGCTAACTGGCAGCAGCTATTCATGGTGTTTTGGGTTGATGGCAAGCGATATAAGCTTCAAGGAATTACTCAACCACCTGCAAAATCTAGCTGGGAACCCTATGATCCGATTGCTACAAAATTTCCTCCCTTTTGCCTTGAGGACAAGGCTCATTTTCAAGGGGAGGGTAATGATAGGATACTAAATAGTCCTCTTCTTGTGTATTCAAGGAAGAGGCGGTTGGAAGTGGATAAGGCAGAATAGTTAAGTGGATAAGGCAGAGTAGTTTAGAAGTTATACTTTTATAAGTTAGTTTATTGTTATGAGTGTTTTATTATAAGTTAGTTATTTAGAGAAGTTTGTATTAGTTTGGTTTGTCAATTATGTATCCTTATATATATCCCTTTATGTTGTAAACAGAGGTTATGCAGAAATATATATTGAAAGTATTGTCTTATTTGGTCAAGAATTCCAGATTCTAGTTCTTGAATTGTTCTACTAGATCCTAATTCTCAGGATCTATCAGTAATCTTCACCCCTTAATTGAGAACATGACGTATTGAACATGTCTCATACAATCAAAAAAAAAAAAAAAAGGATCATGTGAAGTGTAATGTCCACCTCTTAATTTGACAACCTTATATGATGTCCCATATAACATAATTATAGGAGAATTGCAGTTTTTTAATTACACCACTTTAAGGAGATTTTTACTTCAGAGGACCCAAGTTGTCAAAGAACCCACTAGATCTTTCAATCAACTTTAAGAGATCTGTTGTACCCTTATAATGCAGTTTTGGTGCATATCAAACCTGCTTTTTCTTTGACTTCTTTTCTTTCTCATTCACTCGTTTTGCTTTCTGATCACTTTCAGCCAGCCAAGCTGCGGCCGCCTCTTCCTCACGGATGAGCTCTTCTTGTCTTTTTAATGCAACAGCTTCCTGGTATGCAACCTCAATTTTATTGCTGCATCCATGAGGTCAATAATTAGAAATTTCTAATTCATCAAACACATCCAACAATTAGTCACTACATACAAGTGAAAATATAAAATGTAAACACCAGATAAAAAAAAGTATGACCTTAATTATGTTTTATAGGATTTTTCTTTTTGAAGATATAAGAAATTTCACGAGAAGAGATTTCAGAAATTTGTAGGTAGGAAATCCTCAAACAACAAAAGCAGGTACAGTTGCAAAACAGAACCGCACATCAAAACACCTAAATGAGAAATTAACCAATTAAAAAGACCTGTTCAATTTCTTTCCACATCAGACATAGTGAATCCGTTTAAAAAAGTGCACAGAGCGTCCCAATTGGTTTGAGAGTTTGCTAACTCACCCAAACCTAACAGACTCCAGAGAGCCATTACATCCTATGGTGAAAGAAAACCTTCAAATAAACATAGGCATACTGTTCAATTTACAAATGCACTATGCTATCTGGTTTCATTACCATTAAAGTAATAAGAGGAGTATAACACAAAACAATATAAGACTTCTCAATTTTTCCTAACACAATATTTGGTTCAAGTGAGGGGAGGGCTATTTATGATTCCTCTGAAACCCCCCACTTTTGGTGGGGTGGGTTAGTAATAGGGGAAGGAGGATTTATTAAAGTTTTTTACAATTACAGCTATTATAATTTATAATTACATATCAGCGTCACTTTTTGCCACTGTGAATTGCTCCTCCGGTCCTTAATATAAGACATATTTGAGAGTTGATCTTAGTCCTAAATATAAGACATATTTTGCGTATTTGTCAACTGTTTTCTAATTTATCCCTATTGATGTTCCTTCAACAATAATCAAAGAGGAGAGAGGAGGAGGAAATTAAGGAAATTGACTAGGGTGTTATAGAAAATACATATCATATTAACTAACTCAACTAACTTCCTTAATCTAATCAAATTAGGTAAATATGTCTTATATTAAGGACCGGAAGAGTAATTAATAACAAAAGATGCTGTCATTGGTAATTCATCAAGAGCTTGTTTAGGGATCTATATATACACTACACACACACACACACACACACACACACATTATCCTCAGCCTTCTCAATCCCTGAGGATTGAATTTTGGATGCACAGAGGCATTTCAGAATTCCCGCTAGTAGTTTCAGAAGTATTCCCCATGGATCATTCTTGCTCTAATACCATGTAAGAATCAAGGAAATTGTGTTTCTATTCACTAAGGGTTTTATATATACAAGATGGGGTAGCATGACAGACTAGACATAATGGCTAGCATAGAAAACTAAGCCTCTAACTGTCCAACAGTACACTTCAATAACTCCCCTAACAGAAATCTTCTATAAGTAATGAAAGACGTAAGTAAAATTAGCATCCTGAGTAGAGTGATGGAAATTACGAGTTTCTAACCTAACTAAAACAAGCAACTAATATATTTGGATAAATATATACACTAATTTTTAACAACATCCAGAGTCCAGCTTCAAGCAGTATGAAAACCAAAATAAATTCCCTATGGAGTAAGAACTGAGAATGAAGAGCACATAGACGTAGCAATCAGACAAGCAAATATATTTAACTAATGGCCTTTTGACTACCTGAATATGTGAGCAAGGACAAATATTTCCACAGTCCGGCGACCCAGTTCAGTGAGACGCCTTTCATCACGCTCTATGGAGTCTTTATTGGAGTCCTCTCCAGAGTTCCCATCCTACAACAAAGGGAGAGCAAGTTTCCAACTATCAAAGGAGCTCAAAACATAAAGCTAAATCCTGATTCATACACTTCACTGCACATATGATCTCCCTAATCTAAAGCCATTGAATGTGTGTAAGAGATGCCTAATACTGACTATATGTTCTAACTCACCATTTAAAGATGACAGTAAGCTAATATATCTCCATTAATAGAAGTGGAAAAGGCTATATATGCTCATCTCAAATCCTAAGTGCAAATTCAATTTTTTGCTAGTGACCTACTAATATCCCCATCATCAAGCATATGAAAAAATTTAAATAAGCCAATTAATTCAATTTGGATATCCACTGGAAAGCTCCAGAACAATTCATTAGGAAAAAATTAATTGTTCTTGCAAAGTAAATTTTAATCACAACACTATAGAATATTAACCCAAACATGAGACTATTCTCTCAAAATCAATTAGCACAAAAGTGTTTTTCAGGAAAATCTGGAATCTTCAGCAAATCCTAATTACACGCTTGACAATTTTGGAAATGAAGGCATAACCTTGCATAAACAAGTGAAAGAACAGAGGACAAGCCATCCAGCAAACTTTGCAAAATCTTAAAAATACACCATCTGTATCGATGGATTAGAGGACCAGCCAACAAGCAACAGTAGAATGAAAAATTAAAAATCAACAACAGAAGTAGCTTTATCAGTCTTTTATTTTCTTTCTTCTTTTTCTTGCACACTGACATGCCTAAATTTTTAGCAACAAATTAAATTAATTAAGCATGCCAGGATTTGTCGATCAGAAAGGGTTCACAAATGAAACGACTTCTCTGGCCACACAAGAAAACTTCAGAATAATATAATAAAACTTTTCTCTTTCCCATCGTTTAGAACAGAAAATTTAGCTGTTTTCCAATCTCTTCTACCCATTTCTTCATTTTCTAGCATCTACATAAATACCACCAAAGTTCAAAGAGAATACCCTACTTAGGGCCCATTTGGATGGGCTTTTAAAAAAAGTGCTTATTTTTTAAGCTCAAAATTGGAGCTTTTAAAAAAAGCAGCACTTTAGCATTTTTTTGTGACTTTTGCTTTTTCAAAAAAATATCATCTAAACACATAAATTAATTAAAAAAGCATTTTTTTTGCATTAAAAAAGTGTTTTTTTTCCTCAAAAAAGCCCATCCAAATGGGCCTTAACCAGCAACACAAAGGAACCTTTTAGTTTCCTTTTACCAACATGAATTTTGTATCTCACCTTTGTACGATTTTGGGGACCCTTCTCATCCTTTGGAGGCAGTGGTTCTACAGCAGCCCTCTCAAGCAGCAGTAAAACATCATCCACCAGTACAAAAACATCTTTCTCTACACGAACAATTGGTGCTGGCATTTCTTCTGCATCCAAAGCCTTTACGCTGCCTTTTTTGCGCTTAGTTTGGCCTTCAAGAGCCTTCAATCCGCTATACAATGAATCCATCACCAAAGTAGAAGTGACTTCTTTCTCTATAAAGAAGTGCTTTACAACTACTTTTAGGATTACATCAGTCTTTTCCCTAGACATGCAACGCCTAGAATTTTGGTCAATTCCCAGCCAGAAATCACTGAAGCTGCAATTATTGAAAAATTTATTTTGATCAATCAGTAAAATATACATCAATAAAAGATCAGAAATAACTTTTAACCAATTCTAAACTCATTTTAGAAATACAGGACACAGTCTGCATGATGTAGGATTTGAAGGATTGAAAGTAGAGGGAAACACAGGCCTCTGATTTATTATTGATCCTTGATCAATCAGAATACATAGAGGCCTTTACAGGCAAAACCATCAGCTAACAGGCTAAACCTAGACTCTTATCTAATCCTAATATCTCATATTTATTCTAAGATAGAAAATAAATGATAAAATATTAAGAGATAACATACCTATTGTAAGATAAACATATAAATGATAATATTAATTAATATTTAACTTGCTTCCCTCAACACCAATAATAACATAGATGAGGGTTAATTTATCTATATCCAGTAAAATATTACTGAAAGGACACACACACACACACACACACACAAAGGCACAAGGTTAGATTAAGATGGCTGAATGCATAAAACAGCGATCATATAGACCAAAGTGTGTCACTACAGTATCCATTCATCTTCCAGATACTTTTTCTTAATCCTTGACATACATATGCCAAACATCCATCACTTCCGAGATGAACAGACTAAGCAGTGTTAATTTTATTTATATATGCAATAAAATACCAAAAAAAAAAAAATCATAAATGACTAAATACATAAAACATTGAGCAAACATACCAGGGTGTAACTAAATTATTCATCCGTCTCAAATGCATCCATCACTGAATTAGATTATTTTATTTCAAAATTAGCTTTTCATCAATTCTTACTAAATTAACTTCTTCTCAATCTAGGAGTATGAGAAAACTAATTTAATGATCCTAAATTACTCCTCTAGTCCTATTTATAAGTAGGAGAGAGAAGGGTTTTCTTGGTCCTATTTACAAGACACAACATTAAATTTTTTACATGAACGTATAATTTTTCCCTTTATTTATTATTGTATAGACTGTATAAATAGGGGTAAAGTTGGAATATTATAAATTTTAAGACAAAATTAATGAGGTTAGGTTTTTCTTGGTTTGGTGAAACATGCTAGAAATGACTTATAAATAGAACCAGAGGAGTATATAAGGTGGAACAAATCATTATGAGAATAGCAAATAGGAGAAAGGACTATTTTCAGCTTCTGCATAAATAAATTTCACTTTTTTTAAGGCGAGAATACAACCTCGTCCACCTAGCTTTATCCTCTATCAACTTCCCAAGCTTGCTTCGTCTCTCCTCAACAAAACGCCGGCAAATTTGTTCTACATTTGTCAGATATACTCTAACAAGTTCTCTCCTATACTGACAATCAAGACAACGAAAAGGCCTGTCTGCTTTTTCCCTACAATTTCCCAAAACAAGCTAAATATGATCAGACATCAAACTCAAACCTTCAAAGTAAATTAGAAAGAGCTGACTGCAAAGTAAGTTTATGAAGATAAAATGCAAACAGAAAGCTCTGCAATGATGACTTCCAGTTTAAATGTAGCACGCATACCTTCATAGACATTCTATCTATTCAAGTTTATACACATACAATCTTTCAATTAACCCTACCACATTTTAGCTTCCAGAATTACAAATATAATGCATTAAACTACAACCTCCAGTCCTTAAAGTGTATCTTATATCAAGGACTGGAGGGAGTACTAATTTGTTAGCATATCAAAGAAAGAAAATTCGAATTTAGATAAGGAATGGTACCAATTAAACCAGCATGAAAAGAAAAAACAAGCTTTTAAAGAAGAAAAAAGAGAGATAGTTATCTTGAGTTTGTTGTCAGTGAAAGAGCAGTTGCAGTAAATATCATATCACAGAAATAAAGTTATCACTGAATCCAAATGAATACCATATTCAATTATTATTCATTTCTTTCAAGATACTAAATAAAAAAGATATTCTTGATGAACTTTTAAGTTGTATTTAATTAGCAAATTTTTCATCGGTGAAAAAGAACTTATTATTGATAAGAAAAGAGAACAATGCAAGAAATTAGGACAACGAATAAAAATTCCTTCATAAGCAAAACCTAATACAAAAGAAACCAGCCCAAAATAAATCAGTTGCCGAAACACACAAAGAGGACATAAAGATGATCGTCTCCCCAAATAATGGAGCGAAAGGAATTGCTAATTTAACATTCCTTGCATTCTGTTGTAGCCAGACATTACCAATCAAGGGCAATATAACAAGCAATAAAAATACAACCAATGGTGACTGATAGTATCAAGTTCTCTGTGAAATAACAGTTTCTCCAACAAAGACAATCAGCAAAAATTTTCGTAAGTTAAGTGGAACTCAAAATGTGGAAGAGAAAAATCTGAGTTTCCTCTAGATTTAATGATAGGAATATTGTAACAAAACATGGAGAAGAGAAAAAGGTTCAGAAGGTCATATTTTTTGTATTGACAAACAAGTAAAGAGCATAGAAGTTGAGGAAATTTAGAATGAGATCTCAAAGAGCTTTTGAAACAATATCTGTGAATCATAGGACCTGTCGCAATAGGTAAGAATTTTAAAGAAGAATGGCATTATGCAAACTCAAGGGACGTAGCTATCTAATTAGCCACCCTAGTCAATGCACATTCTTTTTTCTTTTACCTTTTTTTTTTTTCCTTTTTTTTCTGGCTGCAGAATTCTTTGGAGCATAATATTTCACGGTTACAGAATGGCAAAAATTATTTAAGCTTTGCAACCTCAGAGTAATAAATATTATTACAAGGAGATGAACTGATTGCAAACCAATTTCATGAGTTAGTAAAGAAATCAATTCAAAGACAAATGATCCCTATGATTTTGAGACATGAAATACAACCTACAAAGATGAAATCCCATGCCTCCTTGGCATCTTGAATATCTATGAATAATTTGACTATCTACAAAAGTATCTTAAATGGTAAGTTGGATCCCTGTGTTGATGCCTCCATTTTAAAGGCATCATGTACATTCCATAAATGATTGGGTTCTCACATCCCAGAAATTTAAACAGATATTAATAACAAAGCATTCATGTTCTCTCTTTACTTACAAGTAAAGAAAATACAACTGAAACCACGTGGACTACAATCACAGTAAACAAGTACATAGAGGTATTAGGATATGCAATAAGTGCTAGAGTAGTGGGCCTAGTCCAAATCCAATAGTCATATCTGATGAGTCAACTATGGTACAAGTCACATGTATGGTACAAAGCAGAGAGAGAAGGGGGGACACTCTATGATTCTTGTTCAATACGTCAGAAATCAAATTTGCATGAATATGTGAGGGAGGGCAAACACAGTATGATCCTTATCATATATACTAACAAGAAGAGAATAAATTTGTCTGAATATGTAAGAAATTCAGAATAAATTAAGCATAGAATACCTGATAACTTGAACTTGAGCTTTTATTATCAAATTGTCAGAAGCATCAACAAAGCCATCATAAACTTTTGACAACTCCATAAATTTTTTCCATCCCCAGTCATGCTCTTTCTTCCAAAAACGATGCAATGTATCTAGAAAATCCAGGCGAAGTTACTCAAAGTGCTTAAACAACCATCAAAGACTTTAATAGCTAGTCCAATCATTAAACAAATAACAGACCAGAATATTTTGATTTCTTTGGATCTTTATTGACCACAGCAATGGTAAATTGTGCAAAATGACTCCATCCTGCATAACAAAAAAAAAAAAAAAAACAGACAAGGATTAAAAGACAGACTTGTAAACAAATTATCATCAGACAAACCTAATACAATTAAAGAGCTGAACCTGGAAGAAGTTTGTCATGATTGGCTACACATAGAAACAAAGAGAGATGATTGCAAACATCGCAACCTTGTGGATAGATTAGAATGTACCTGGAACACGCCATGGCTGGATTAGGCCAAAGTTTTAAAACACATAAAACTGCAGCAAAATTAAACTAATAATTTGTTTTGTTAACCCAGATGCATATGTTGGACCATATGAACTAACCCCAATATCAAGGCTATGGAATGAATGACCATCGCCAAATACTCCTGACATTGGGCAAATCATTTTAATAAGGCAAGAGATAAGGAAAATCCCTTGTACAAAAAATTAGCATATGATAGCCATAGATGCCCAAGTACACATCTGAAAGTGTCACGGTATCAGAAAAACATATTCAAACTTAATAATTCATTACACTAAAAAGAGAGAGAAATGGTTTCATGCGAAACTATACATATAAAATCAGCAATTCACAATTCCACAATGGAATCCCTATATTTGAGCTTCATCTAAAATGGAAAACATTTACTTGTGCATGACAAGATGCTCGTGCATATATATTGATTGGACATATTAAAAGGAAGAATAAGATTAAAAATGAAAACACAAACATCATGGATGGAAAGATACAAAACACGTAAGCACACAAAAATGCATGTCTGGCCAATAGGTGAATTTATGGTTTTGTACCATTTGTAGCTGCCAACCTCAAATACATTACTCCGAAGTTCCCGTTTGGTAATCTGAGAAAACTTTTCTATCTTCCACGTATATTTCCCATATAACTCAGAAGGTTTCGCACCTGAAAATAACAAATAGATCTCAACCGATTCATTTTATGAAAGAATATTACACGTTGAATTCTTAACATGAATCCGATGGTATATTAGGATAAGTCATTGACAATGTTATTTCTAATGACAAATCACCTGCATATTTAGTAACATATATCACTACTTCCACTTGAAAAAAAAATAAAAAAGTTCATATTCACAACCCTATAAAAAGGAGTAAGTAATCTATTCATTTCATCCAACATGATGGAGATGAAATTGGGATTGCAACACGTCAGTTAGGCATTTGCCTTATTTGACTAAACACATTGTTGACATTAGCCAATTGCCAAGACAGAAGAGCAGGTGCCTCGCTGAACTGTCCCCAAATTCAAAAGTAGTGATTTGGTGGCAGTTTAAACCTTAAATTACACAAAGGCAACAATGCCTATGTAGCATGATTAGCCAGAAGCACAACCGATGCTATTACTTGTTTTCAGCCCATGATAATTGAAATATCATCACTACCTGTTCATAGAAAAATTTAAATGTAGCCAATATAAACTAATATCCACGGAAATTTGATGACTTGATAATTTGGTAGATACCTGTTAGTAAATATTGGTAAAAAGAGAAAAGAAGATAAAAATTCTCTATCAAAGAGAGGAGGCAAGTATCTCACCGACTCCCAGTAATAGCCTAATGAGAATCTCCACAAATTTACTCTCTGAATATATCCTAAATAAAATAAATAATATCCAAAATTATATTAATAAATATTCATTCCTAAAATCTCTAACTTTCTGCAACTTCCATTATCTCATGCTAATTCGACACTCTATCAATACTTCCCCCTTGGGATTCGCCTTACCCTCAAGGCGAGACAAAAGTGATAGCCTTCTGATTTATCTTGGAGATTCATGGTGGTCATCTAAGCCTCTACCCTGATTGTATTAAAAGAGATTACTGCACCTTCTGGCTTCACCACAATAGTGGAAATGTCTTCCAAAGGAGAAATGAGCCCTTCACCTTCTTTTGAAATTGACAAGAGTGAGAACAAGGATGTGTAGTGATGCCAAGTTTTACAGGATTTCCATAATGAAAGCAAAGACCTTTAGGATGACACTGGTATTCAAGCTTTCCAACAAAATGGTGCAAGGCTAGAAAGGGGTTGAATGCCGAGATGGTGGCAAAGAATGAAGGTTTAGAAGCAACTAGTATGTGAAAGGAACCCATTATGGATCGTTAGGCTTTGATGCCAAATGGTAGATGCCTGTTAGTAAATATTGGTCAAAAGAAAAAGAAGATAAAAATTCTCCATTAAAGAGAGGAGGCGAGTATCTCACCAACTCCCAGTAATAGCCTGATAGAGAATCTCCATAAACTTACTCTCTAAATATATCCTAAATAAAATAAACAATATTTAAAATTATATTAATAAATATTTTTTCCTAAAATCTCTAACTTTACGCAACTTCCATTATCTCACATTAATCCGGTACTCTAAATACTTCCCCCTTGAGAGTTGCCTTGTCCTCAAGGCAAGACAAAAGTGACGGTCTTCTGATTTATCTTGAAGCTTCATAGCGGCCATCTTTGCCTCAACCCTGATTGTATTAAAAGAGATTACTGCACCTTTTAGCTTCACCACAATAGTGGCAATGTCTTCCAAAGGAGAAATGAGCCCTACACCTTCTTTTGAAATTGCCAAGAGTGAGGACAAGGATGTGTAGTGATGCCAAGTTTTACGGGATTTCCATCATGAAAGCAAAGACCTTTAGGATGACACTGGTATTCAAGCTTTCCAACAGAATGGTGCGAGGCTGGAAAGGGGTTGAATGCCGAGATGGTGGGAAAGAATGAAGGTTTAGAAGCAGCTAACATGTGGAAGGAACCCATTATGGATTGTTAGGCTCTAATGCCAAACGGTAGATACCTATTAGTAAATATTGGTCAAAAGAGAAGAGAAGATAAAAAATTTCTATTAAACAGAGGTGAGTATCTCATCGACTCCCAGTAATAGCCTAATGGAGCATCTCCACAAATTTACTCTCTGAAATATCCTAAAAAAATAAACAATATCTAAAATTACATTAATAAATATTTATTCCTAAAATCTCTAACTTTCCACAACTTTTATTATCTCACGCTAATCCGATACTCTATCATAATTTCACTGCAAAACTTGTGAAGATGAACGCATATTTGTTAATAGTATCACTAGGTCAAGATGCATGGTAAAGCTTTCTTCTTATTGTTGCTGCCACTAAAGAGAAAATTACTTCAAAAATGGCAGATGTCATGTTTCTCGTGACTGCACAAATAATGCAAATATTCTCTGTGTCATAGCTACCATTTTCGTAGCTCATTTCCATGCATAAGAATCAAAATAACACAGAGAAATGAAATATAACAGCATAAGAATAAAAAAAACACAGAAACTGTTAGAATAAGAAATAAATCATTTTAGAATAGGAAATAAATCAACCATTTATTAGGATCTTTTGATTAGTGTCCTTGATTATAGGATCTGATTATAGGACCTTAATGACTGAGTTATTAGCCTTTATTATGCTTTATTGTATTTCCTAATGTACCTCTTCTGTTTTCCCTATAAGTACATTGTAATCTTCTTCATCAAATAATATGATAATACAGAGAGTGTGATGATACCTCTAATTTCTAACATGGTATCAGAGCAGGATTGATTCCTGAAGAAAATTAACAATTTTGTTCTGGTTTTCCGGCGCTGGTGACTCACTGCTCTGTTCAGAGTTTTAGAGAGACAGTGAGTTACACAGCGCCGGGAGACACACAACTCTGGTTAAACCAGAGAACACAAACAAGACCACCATAGTCAGATCCACAAATCACCAAAACAGAGTTGCAAATTCCGGCGATATTCCCAGATTCAGGCGAGCGTTCCGGAAAGAGGAAAAGAGAAGAGAGCGCTACGGAAGGAGAACTCAGGGCAACATAGATTGCCAGAGCAACACCAATTGCCAGAGCAACGTAGATTGCCACCTTCACCATCGGACAACCTCGATCTCACCGCCAGAAAAAGGAAAGAAGTCCAGATTCGCTGGAAGCTAAGCTACAAATCAAACCAGACGCAGCCACCTCAAGCCACCGTCAAACAAGGGAAGAAGACAATTGAGGCTTATAGAGAATGGGACTCGAGATTCTTCTAGGCAAGTTCTACTACTCAATATGGGACCTCTGAGACTCCAAAAATGAGTACAAGCCCAAACAAAATATGGGACCTCTTAGACTCAAAAAGGAGTACAAGCCCAAAACAAAAATATGGGGCCACTGAGACTCAAGAAGTACAAGCCTAACGATTTTTGAATATTAAAGCATGAAAAATGAAGTTTGAAGGATTTTGAGGCAAGCTGGGAATGATTGATGACATATACTTTCCATCTTGAAGGGGAGTGTTAGAATAAGAAATAAATCATTTTAGAATAGGAAATAAATCAACCATTTATTAGGATCTCTTGATTAGTGTCCTTGATTATAGGATCTGATTATAGGACCTTAATGACTGAGTTATTAGCCTTTATTATGCTTTGTTGTATTTCCTAATGTACCTCTTTTGTTTTCCCTATAAGTACATTGTAATCTTCTTCATCAAATAATATGATAATACAAAGAGTGTGATGATACCTCTAATTTCTAACAGAAACGAAATATAACAATCGATAAGAACATTTATTCAAAAAGATGCCATTAAAGAACGCTTACACACACACCCACATACCACCATCATCATCTTCATCAGTATCCCAGTAAGGGGGAGAAGTAGATGGGGTTCCATTTTCCACCTGCTCAGAGGAACGCCATTCTGCCAATGCTTCACCAGATTGACAACTTTGCCCAGCAGAAATTCCCTCTGCAGACTTCCCCACTCCAGACTCCTCATTCACAATCCCAGCCATTCACCGCTCAAGAATTATTTCACTAGCAATCCTCTTCTCACTCCTACTGAAGATTAAAAAGAACACAAGCAAAAAGAGCGCCTTAATCAGCCCCTAATCTTCACATTGCACTAAGATCATACAATAATTCAAACATTCAGAGTATTCTTCACAGCTGCATCATAAACTCCTCATAACAATTATAGAAGGAACCCACCAACAATTACATTAAGTTTTTCATCTTATATATCATTCAATTTATAATCCAGCCACATTTTTCCATGGAGATAATAGGTAAGGGGAAAAATTATTTTACCAAATGAAAAAATAAGAAGTACTGACATACAATTAGCTTTAGGCCATGATAACTTTCTCATTCTTCAAATTTAACAAAGAACGCATAGAAGTAAACAGAAAAGTAATAGCCCCATCCCTTATGCCCTCCCCGATATTACCAAGAATCAAACTTCCCAAACTTCAACCTAGGAAAATCCAAAAGCCAACCTCGTAAAAGAAATAAATATCAATAAAACCCTTTAAACAAAGATGTAACTCAACAAGAATTTAAGCTCGAGATCAATCAAGCAAATTAAAACGTCCCCGAATTAAAATGAAAACAACGATATTCCAAGATTTCACTGAGAGCCAATTGCATGAAAAAAAGAACCAAATGAACTCCAAGTCAATCTATGCTCCGAATAACCAAGATCTCAGGCCTTGAACCCCAGAAAAATTGATTGAAATCGAACGAACCAACCAAAAGAACGCCGATAAATATTAAGATAAATAAGAAATAAAGAATAAGGGAAATGAAATTCAAAGACATAATCGGAGGATCCATTGGAGCATACAAACCTGGAATCGAAGATGAGGCTATTACCAAAGGCCAATCCAACCTGAGACTCTAGAGAGAGAAAAGCGTAGAAAGAGAAAGGAAGAGAGAGGAGGTGGTGTGCATCAAACAGAGCAACGGCGGAACCCAACCAAAACAGAAAAATAGTATTTTAATTTTATTATTATTTTTCTTTATATTTAATAATTGATAAATAAAGAATCGTACAGAAAATGATTCTCATTCTACTATTAGTGATGTTTAATTTTGTTTTTGACCTGAATTTGTGATGTTTAATTTGTTCTTCGTAGATATTTTAAAAAAAAGGTTAAATTTGATATAAAAAATTACATTATTTACTAGCCTATAAAGTACTTCATCGAAAGTGTGTCTATCCTTTTTTTTTTTTTTTTGGGAGAAATACATGCAACATTTTACCCAAATGTGGCCAACATCAAATGGTTTTTTATGAGTAAAAGTAACTACTAACTTTAAAAGTTGTGCAAAAACCACAAAAGCAGTTAACATTAGACGACGTCCGTTACTTTTTCTATAATTTTGCATGTTGGTGCCTAGGTATAGTTTATTGCTTACTTGGTCGACGGAGATGAGGCAGTTGGGGAGTTAGAAAATTTTCGATTAGCCTTACACCAACCCTAGCACCATGCATTGTATATCTATAAGCAAAGATACAGAGCAAGAGGAAAGCGTCGAGCAGGGAGAAGGGAGTACAAATTGCCCTTCTTGCTCTTTGTTCCTTTGCTAGTACATGTTAGTTCTCGGAGTTTTGATGATAACAAGATTAGAAACTTTTTAAGATTTTGAATCAGTGAATATTGCCTAAGTTATGAGCGTACTCAAGTATGTCTTTTCGCTTACTCGAGTATTCTCAATCTAACAGTGTATTTAAGTGTTTCAGGACACTATTCGAATATAAGATCAAGCATACTCGAGTACTGTATCTAATAGGGCTACTGTCATTATTTCAGATGATATTACTCGAGTACAAATTTTTGTTACTCGAGTATATGTTAAAACAGAGCAAAGTTCAGAGACAAAGACGTTGTACCCGAGCACTGATTATTAGTTACTCAAATAAGCTACAAGTAAGCTACTTGAGTAAGCATTCCTTTCTACCCAAGTACTAAAGGACTCTGTCTAGATAATCACCTTTGTCAAGCTTTTACTCGAGTATCAAGTAAGTGCTACTCGACTATGGTACCCAAGTAAGGATTTCTATCTACCCGAGTAACAAGGCTGTTTTGTTAAAGCTTGGTCTCTGTCTTAGCGTTACTTGAGTACAGGGTAAGTGTTACTTGAGTAACCTACTTGAGTAAAGGTATGTGATTACTTAAAGTATCATTGTTATGTTTCATATTTACTTTTTGTATAAAACTTACTCGAGTACAGAATCATTGTTACTCGAGTAAGGTAAGTGAGTTACTTGAGTAAGCTCGTCTCAAATTCATTTTTGCTCTCTGTCTGATAGTTACTCGAGCAATGTTCTTTTGTTACTTGAGTAAGGTACTCAAGTATGGGAAAATGATACTTGAGTAACAGTTACTAATGCTTTCTCTCAGTTCATTGTCTTGCAAAAAACTGATGTTACTCGAGTAGAGGTTTGTATCTACTCAAGTATGCTACTCGAGTATACACATAATCCTACTCAAGTATAAGTGTTGCAGAAGCCACTAATATCAAATGTTGCGATGTTACTCGAGTAACATGGCATTAATACTCGAGTAGAAGGCTTCAATTATCAGAAGACATATGCTGTAACAATAATCTTAAACTTAAATGATTTGGATTATCAATTGTTTTTGTTTGAACTTTACTCAATCTATTTATGATTTTACTCACTCTTCTCTGAGTGGATTTCAGTTGATTAACAAACATTTAAATTATGATTAGCTGAAAAGTCAGTTGACGTGTTAGAAGCATTAATGCCTTCATATAATAGAGCCTACAAACAGAATAAGACCTCGTAGGAGACGAAATCATTCCTTTAAGGCATACCTATTTTGGCAATCACTTTGAGTCAACTTCTGTGGACAAGTACGTCGACGACAAACAAGTTAATGAAGCAATGGTCAACTGTACCTAATGAAAACAATATGTACCTAACAGAAATTCAAATAGTCACAACAAATACATTCAAAGCTTCATAATGGCATTAATGGGAGATGGTATAAAAGCTCATCACATTCAATTTTGCCAACTACTAAAACTCTGCCCATTCAATTCGACGTTATTACATTCAACTGTTTCATTACTTCATTTACTATCTTCGGATATTCTTGTTCTTCAGTGATTATCATTTATCTACTCAGTGAGGAGTTAGACACTTATTTGATTATCTCTCAAATCCCAAGGTAGAGGGACCTTAAGTGTGGGTGTAGGGGGAGTAAGTCCTAGTGTGGAAGGATCATCTCGAGTACAAAGTGTGTAATTGTATTGTGATTGTGAGTTAGTGAAATACCCAGAGTGTCTGGGGACTGGATGTAGGTCAAAGAGTTGGACCGGACCAGTATAAATTCTCCATGTTCATTCTCTCTGTTTCTCTCTGTGTCTATTGTTCTTCATTCAATTCAAAAAGAATTTTGAAATCTCCTATTCACCCCCCTCTAGGTGATATTCTCTTTTTAGTACAGAGAAGAAATTAAATCTATTGGACCAAAACAGAGATGAACAGAGATAAGCAAGGAGTAAAGTAGAAGAGCAAGACACAGAGGTTTATACTGATTTGGTCCAACCTCTTGACCTACGTCCAGTCCCTAGACACTTTGGGATTTCCACTATCACAATTGATTACACACTCTGCACTCAAGAGTAATTCTCTCACTAGAACTTACTCCCCCTTACAAGTTGTAATCAATGCACCCAATCACCAAGTCCCCAGACTTGTGATTCCTCACAATAAATGATTTACAATGAAATAACTCTCTCTAAGAGTAGATAAGAATGAACATTGAAGCTCAATGTATCTGAAAATACTTTATAAGTGAAAACTCAAAGAAATAAATGTAGACTTGAATGCAATTCGTTTTCAGGATATGTGTTAGTTGAGAAGACTTGAATGCAGCTCTATTTATACTAAGAGAGCATTAAATGACCGTTGGATTTTTCAATATAATTGTTGCCTTCATTAGACAAGGTTTTGGTTAAGCTTTGGTTTTCTTCTCTCACTAATCTTCACTTAATCCAGCTGGGTAGAAGTTCAGAGTTGACTTCTGGCAAATTAATTCGTTGGAGAAGCAGTTACTAGATGTAGGAAGCAATCTTTAACTCTTTGTAGACGTGTGCAGACGGATTACCCAAAAGTATGCAACTTTCTGGGTTTAGCATTTAATGTGCTGACGTCACTTTTTACTTTTACTTTAAACCTTCAATAAACATTCTCTAATTCATCTGAAACTCACTAACAAAGTGGTTAAACATAGCGAGGAATATTAGAGAATAATAATGGGAAGAATTAAGATCAAACAAGAAGGTTTTCCAAAATCGTCAAATTTGAATTTCAGATCCAGCGATGCTCGAGTTTTGTTTCTCAAAACTCGAGTTTTGGACTTTAACATGAAAAATCGATTTTAGTCCAAAACATCAAAACTGGAGGCTTTCTTCCAAAACTGGCGGTTTTCAAAGCATTAAAACATTGAGGCTCTCTGTATGACCAAAACTTGAGTTTCCATATCAAAACTCGAGTTTTCATTTAAATATGAAAACTTGAAGATTTTGCGCCAAGTCAAGATTGGAGGTTTTCAGGGGAAACTGGCAGTTTTCAAAATCAAGAGAAACATGGGTGCTCTCTACCAAGCCAAAACTCGAGTTTTGAAATCAAAACTCGAGTTTTCACTTAACTGTGAAAACTTAGAGAAAATTTCATAAAACCAAAATTGGAGGTTTTCTCTAAGACTGCTGGTTTTGAAACTTAGTTAAAATATGAATCCTCTCTGATAATCCAAAACTCGAGTTTTGAAGCAAAACTTGAGTTTTCACAAATCTTGTGAAAACTTAGAGATTTCATGTCAAACTGAAAAACTGCCGATTTTAGGCAAAACTGGAGGTTTTCAAATGTTCAAAACTTCAGAAGCTCTCTGTATGGCCAAAACTCGAGTTTTCAACCCAAACCTCGAGTTTTGCATATTTCAAAAAACATTGTAATCTCTCTGTGTGATGAAAACTGGCGGTTTTGCTAAAAACTGCAGGTTTTACTTAGTTCAGAAAACTTAGGTTCTTCTCTGTAAGGGCAAAACTCGAATTTTGAAATCAAAACTCGAGTTTTCCTTTGATAGCAAGTTTTTCAACTTTTTAAGGAAAACTCCAGGATTTGTTTACACTTTTTAGTAATCATCAAAACCCTTTGAGAACTAACAGAAGAGACCAATAAGGATGATAACTAGACAGTCGAAGCTCACAACAATAGCAACGTCCTTGTGCCAAGGGGGAACATTAAAACCCAAATTTCATACAAAAGCTAAGCTCATTGGAGAGGAAAGTTGTAGGGACATTACTGGGCTGTTCAAAGGTAGAGCGCAAACTTCAATCCCTATCCTAATAAAGTTAGGAAAGTTACAGTATGGGCTAGAGTTCCAACTCTACCTATCCATGCTTGTTCTGACGATTGTCAAATGGAGCTTGGGAACGTGATAGGAAAATCTCTCAAAGTTTATCTCAATACCCCGGCTCATTGTAACTCAAATAATTATGTAGAAAGGAACTCAGACTGAAGATTGTTTATTTTTTTCGGAGCAAAAACAAAGATTTGTTTCTCAAAGAATGTTCACTTTTCTGTAGCTCAGGAGATAAGTCATAGGATGGGTGTCAATCCTACTGGCAAAAACCCTATTATTCCCCCTTCTTCATAATAGGGTTTTTTTTTTTAAAAAAAAAAGATAATAAAAGCAAGCCAGAGCTTGAAGATTAGTCATGGGCTAGATTATGAAAATATATCCCTCAATACAACAAATTAGAAAATAAACTAGTAGTGGTAGGACCGCTGGTCCCCCAGAGCCATATGAAGGCAAGCTTGAGGAGTTGTTCGGATCAGAATCACTCCATCATCAACAGTAGCACTATGTCCTTCTTTAGCCATATAATCAACGCAAGAGATGTTATCTCTTGACATATGGTGTAACTCCACGTTCCAGTCTTTGAATAGCAGGTCTCTAGTCTCCCCAATAATGTTTCTTAGCGAATGATCAGTAGAACAATCACTATTATGGTTAGTGTTCCAATTGAGCCAAACCTACAAATTACCTATGAAAAACTGAGAAAAATAGTTAGGCTTTAAAATTTGTTTCCACAAGTTTCTAGTTTGCTCGTAGTCTTTGATTATGTAGATCACACTCTCCTTATTATTACAATGGAATTGACAAGTGTTCTCATTCATAAGACCTCTTCTGGCTCTAAGAGAGTTAGTGACAAGTCTTTCATGGCCAACTTGCCACATGAAGAATTTGACTTTCTCAGGAAGATACCATTTCCACATTTAAGCCCAAAAGGTGCTAGTGTTGTCTCCTTTGCTTTCAGATAGGTAATGGTAAGTTGATTTAATAGAGAAGCAACCATCTTTCGCTGTCTCCAAGAAAAACAGTTAGGGGAGCTATTGTTGGGAGGGTGCATTTTGATAATCATATTTATAATACCAAGCGGCATAATTCCTTGCCATCTATTGATGTTCTAACTCCCACTGGGCGATAACTGGTCCCACACTGTCTCAGCATCATTAACATAGGTTCAATTTTGAACAAAGGTTATGATGGGTTGGTCGAAGGGAGGCCAAAGATCGGACCAGAACTTAGTTCCCATCCCATTGTTAACCTTTTTCCCAACTCCATTGATAAATTTGTCCCATACGTTGACGATCTCTTTCCAAGTAAAGGAGGAGTTCTTTTTCTTTGAAACCTTAGCCACATGATGGACACCACAGTTATACTTAAACCACAGGCATCTAACCCAAAGAGCATCTTGTTTAGTTAGGAAGCTCCAACAGAGTTTCATAATGAAGGCTTTATTTTGGTGGCGAAGGTTCTTGAAGCCTAACTCCCCCTGCTTCTTTGCTTGCGTAATTTTGTCCTAAGCTATGAGGTGCATTTTTCTCACATCATCATCTTGGGACCAAAGGAAATTCCTGGAAATCTTCTCTTATTCGCTAATTTGCAAATTGGGAGGAAAGTTAACTGCATTCAGTAGATAGGAAAAGATGATACCGCAGATTTAATAAGAACCAAATGTCCTGCAGCAGTCAGAAATTTACTTTTCCACATGGACAATTATTTCCGAGCTTGCTGGACAATAGGGTAGTATGTGGCTTTAGTTACTTTCTTATGAATAATAGGAACCCCCAAGTATTTCCCGAGGTCAAAAGTAAGCCCAATCCCAAGAAGGCTCAGTTCAAGAGCTTTGTTAAAATTAACGTTTTTAGAGCAAAACATACGGGATTTATCTAAGTTAATTTTGTGTCCTGAAACTTCATAGAAGCTTTGCATCACTTTTCAAACTTCTTCCATTTGGGTACTGGAGGCTTCAATGAAGAGGATGAGATCATCAGCAAAAATCAGATGGAAATATGAGGGCTCCCTCTCTTGAAAGTGAATGGTTTCCAGCGTCGGCCTTTGCATTCAACTTTAATAAGCTATCCTAATAGTTCCATACAAAGAACAGAGATATATGAGCTTAGAGGGTCACCTTGTCTAACACCTTTCGAGGGGGTAAATGCAGGACTTTCATCGCCATTCCAAAGGATGGACATAGAGGTGGTAGAAATACAAGCCATAATGAGCTCAATAAGGTTATCCTCCAATTTCAAGCATATAAGAATATTTTTGATAAATCCCCAGTCTAATCTGTCAAAAGCTTTCTCCATATCAATTTTGATAGCCACAAATCCTTTCTTCCTACCATTCATTCTCATGGAATGTATGATTTCTTAGGCAATTAGAATATTATCGTAGTTGGATTTGTTAGCAATAAAACTACATTGCTTATGGCTAATAAGATGGAGCATGACCTCCCTAAACTTGTTCACCAGGAGCTTAGTATTAATTTTGAAGCTCACATTACACAAAGAAATAGGATGAAAGTCTTTTAACATAGAGGGTTATCAAACTTGGAGATGAGGACCACCTTGGACTGATTTATGTGAGACATAGTTGAGGGGTAGTTGAAGCATTCTTTAATGAAGTCACATACTTTATCACCCATAATATTCCACTGGGTTTGGAAAAAGTGGGCTTGAAGACCATCAGAACCTGAAGCTTTAAGGGCTCTTATAGCAAAAGTTGCATTTTTTAGATAGAAAGCTCAGTTGATTAGCATTTATAGTGGGAAAGTTAGAGAACCACCCGTCAAGATTTTTAACATTAATGTCTTGAGTATAGAGATTATGAAAGAAGTCACGAGCCAACATTTTTGTAATGTCATGCTCTTCAACCCACTCCCCCATATCATTTATAATGGCCCCAATTCATTGCTTCTTCCTTTAATCATGGTTGATGCATGGAAAACCTTGTGTTTCTGTCTCCTCCCTGAAGCCATTTACTCCTGGATTGTTGGAGGCAGGTGATTTCTTCCTAGGTTGCCATTATGTGATATTCATCCCATAATTTTTTCTCTAACCGAAATAATCTAGTCTCCAAACTCATCTTTCTGCTTCTATCAATTCCCTCCAAGTAAGCTTCTAGTACCACATTTGCCCTTGTTTTGGAGAAAACTGTAATATTCTTATTTTGTTAGCACTTACAACTAGTTGTAGTTTAGATTTTATTTAGTTAAAGTTTGTATAAAATAATTAACAATTTAAACATGTATTCAAAAAACATATATATGAATCGAATACCTTCTTAAAGAAATTATTTTAAGATTATTGGCATGTGTTTCAAAATGAAAGTGGAGCCAAATACCCAAGAGGGGGGAGGTTGAATTGGGTATTTTAAAAATTTTCACAAATACCTCTTTTTTCTAACATCAAAACAGGGATAAACAGAGAGAGGGAAGAGCAGCTGGAAACAAAGATTTATACTGGTTCGGTCCTAACAACTTGACCTACATCCAGTCCCCAGACTCTTTGGGATTTTCCATTATCTCAAAGATTACACACTCTGTACTCAAGAGTAGCTTTCTCACTAGAACCCACTCCCTCTTACAAGTTGTAATCAATAAACTCCCAAATCACCAAGTCCCCTTGACTTGTGATTCTTTACAATAAATGATTTTCAAAGATAAACTCTCTCTAAGAGTGGATAATAATGAATACTGAAGCTTAAAGTATCAAAAGATACAATACACATGAAAACTGAAGAAATAAATGCTAGACTTGAATGATTTTCGTTTTCAGCTGTTGTTGTTGTTGAGAAGACTTGAATGCAGCTCTATTTATACTCAGAGTGCATTAAATGACCGTTGCTTCTTGAATTAAACCGTTGGAGATGTTCTGTAATGGTTAGGAGGTGATTTGGTCATCTTCTCTCTCTAATCTCCACTTAATCTAGCTGTGCAGAAGTCCAGAGTTGACTTCCTGAGAATTAATTCGTTGGAAAAGTAGGTGCTGGATGTGGAAATCATTCTTTAATTCTTGCCAGACGTGTGCAGACGGATTACCCAAAAGAGTGCAACTTTCTGGGTTTGCAATTAATGTGCTGATGTCACTTTTTGCTTTTGCTTTAAACCTTCAATAAACATTCTCTAATTAATCTGAAACTCGCTAACAAAGTGGTTAAACATGGCTAGGAATAGTAGAGAATAATACTAGAAAGTATTAAGATCAAACAAGAAGGTTTTCCAGATTTGCGAAATTTGAATTTTTGGTTCAGCGCAGAAACCTCGAGGTTTGTTCTCCAAACCTCGAGTTTTGGACAAGGCTGGCAAATTTGATTTGAGTCCAAAACATCAAAACTTGAGGTTTCTGATCAAAACTGGAGGTTTTCAAAACTTTAAAATGTTCAATGCTCTAGGGTTGGCAAAACCTCGAGGTTTCCAAACAAACCTCGAGTTTTCACTCAAGTATGAAAGTTTTGAAAAACTATGTTAAAAGCAAAACCTTGAGGTTTTAGTTGAAACCTCGAGTTTTCAAATCAGTGAAAAAATCATTTGCTCTCTGTTTGCCAAAACCTCGAGTTTTCTCCACAAAACTTGAGTTTTGTTCAAATGTGAAAACTTTGAGATTTTGCGCCAAGACAGAAACCTTGAGGTTTCAAAACCAAACTCGAGGTTTTGAAACTTTAGAAAATATAGTTGCTCTCTGCCTGGACAAAACTCGAGGTTTGACCCCAAACCTCGAGTTTTCACATATTGTGAAAACTTAGAGAGATTTCTATCAAATTCCAAAACTGGAGGTTTTCTCATAAAACTGGAGGTTTTGAGAAGTGAAAAAAATTCAAGTGTTCTCTGCCTCCACAAAACTTGAGGTTTTTGCCAAAACCTCAAGTTTTCACTCAATGTGAAAACTTTGAGAAAATCTTGTCAAGTTCAAAACTGGAGGTTTTGAAACTTGGTTAAAATCTAAGTTTTCCTTGTCAGTCCAAAACCTCGAGTTTTCTCACCAAACCTCGAGTTTTCTCACCGAACCTCGAGTTTTCTCAAAATCTGTGAAAACTAAAATTTTCAACTCAAAATCAAACCTTGAGGTTTGAGATGGAAATTGGAGGTTTTTAGAAGTTCAAAACTTGAGAGACTCTCTGTATGACAAAACCTCGAGGTTTTCCCAGAAACCTCAAGTTTTGTAATTTCTCAGAAAAAGCTAAGAGTTCTTTGTGTGTGTAAACCTCAAGTTTTCTCTGGAAAACTCAAGTTTTGACTTTGTATATAAAACTTGAAATTGTCTCTATAAGGCCAAACCTCGAGATTTCTATGCAAACCCCAAGTTTTGCTCTCCCAGTGAGTTTTACACATTTGACAGCAAAACTTCAAACTTTGTTTACAATTATTGGAAATCATCAAAACCCTTAGAGAACTAACACAAAACATATATATTACCATTGGAATAAATAACATAAAGAAAAGAAAAAAAAAAAGCTTCTAGCATTCTGAATATTACTTTCATTATTTATTATTATTATTAGGGTTTAGGAGCAAAAATACACATGTGCTTTATCATCGGGAGCTCCCAGCACCATATGCTTTTTTTGGGAGCAAAAATACACATGTGGTTACATTTTAAGAGCAAAAGTCACACCACCGTTAAAATCTAGCCTGTGCAAATATGATTTTTTCTATTGTAAACGGCTAGATTTTATATTTTGTAGTAAATACAGCACTTCCTATTGTAAATCTAGTTTTTTTTCTATTGTAAATGACCTTTCTATGTTCAAAATCCAGGTGTTTAAATGTTGTTGTAAAATTTTCTGTTGTAAATATTGCCAAATTCTAAATTTTGTTGTAAATATAACACTTCCTGTTGTAAATATAGCCTTTTTTTTTTTGGGTTGTAAATGACCTTTCTATGTTCAAAATCCAAGTGTTTAAATATTATTGTAACTGTGGCATTTTCTGTTGCAAATGCACCATTAAGTTAGATTTTAACGGTGATGTGATTTTTGCTCCTAAAATGTAATTACATGTGTATTTTTGCTCCCGAAAAAAGCATATGGTACTGGGTGCTCTTAATGGTAAAGCACATGTGTATTTTTGCTCCTTTACCCTTATTATTATTAGGGTTAAGGTGCAAAAATGCACTTTTTTTCCCCGATGAGTGCCTAACACCAAGTGCTTTGTTTAGGTGCAAAAGTGATTACATGATTACAAATTAGGTGCAAAACTCCTATTTGATTGTTAAGTTTGACTTTTTTTACTACCTAGACGATGACATGGCTTTTAAAGGTGAAAAAATGCATATATGGTTTTTCCAAAAGAGCGCCCAACACCAAGTGCTTTTTTAAGTGCAAAACTACACATATGGTTTGGCCAAAAATACCGTTTGACTGTTAGTTTGACTTTTTTTACTAATTGGATGATGATGTGGCTTTCAAAGCAACTAAGTAGGAAAAAAACCATTAAAATTCAACCTCACGGCGTTGGCTGGAGTCAGTACATGTCAGACAATGTGTATCGACCGTTACATCAGAAATAGCCCCATGAAACTCATACAGCTAAAGTTGTTAGTTCTCTATGTGTTTTGATGATAATCAACAATTGTAAACATGTTTTGAAGTTTCCAAATTTGCTAAAAATCATCTGTCAATTGGAAACTCGAGTATAGGATTGTATACTCGAGTATTGAGTTGACAGTGGATTGCTCAAATGCTTTTTTCAAAGCAATACTTAAGTATTGGAAGCAATACTTAAGTATTGGAAGCAATACTCGAGTATTGGAGTCACAGAGAGCAATCAAGTTTTGAACTGAAGTGCATACTCGAGTATAGGACATCCAGAGAGTATTCAAGTTTTCCAAGCTAAGTCAATACTCAAGTATAGGAAGCTATACTCGAGTATTGGACTTACAGAGAGCAAATGAGTTTTCATTTTGAGTGAATACTCGAGTATGATATTTGCATACTCGAGTATAGGACTTACAGAGAGCTCTCAAACTTTTATAACTGTTGTATACTCGAGTATAGGTTTTGGATATTCGAGTATTGGGCTCTTACAAAGTTTTTCAACTTAACAGTTGTTCTTGAATACTCAAGTATTGACATGGATTAACTTCACAATTTTTGAAAGATGAATCAATACTCGAGTATTGATATGCATATTCGAGTATTGACCATACAGAGAGGTTATCCATTTATCAATGATTTGCATACTCAAGAATAGGAATGAATACTCAAGTATTGAGGTTTTGAACTTAAACAAGTTTTCACATTAAACAGTTGCATACTCGAGTATTGGCATTGATTTTCAATGTTCAAGTCACGATGTTTTGCCTCTGGAAGCAGTATACTCGAGTATCAATTTGGATACTCAAGTATTGACACTAGTACACAGTGACATACTCGAGTATTGAGCGTTGAAAACTGAATTTCAAATTACACGAATTTGTAAAACACTTTCATTTGATCTCATTGCTCCCATTTATCATTCACTTATGTTCCCAGCTATGTTTAACCAGTTTGCTAAGTGAATTTCAGTTGACATAGATGAAGATTATTGAAGGTCAAAGGCAAAAAGCATAAAGTGTTCAGAGCATTTAATGCACTTCAGAAAATTAGCCTCTTTTTGGTTAATCCACCTGAGCACGCCTTCACAATGGTAAAGAATGATTACTACAACAAGTAAAATCTTCTCCAACGGGCAAATCCACAGAGAGACACCTCAGACCAATTAAACACCTGGATTAGTTGGAGATTAGAGAGAGAAGCTGACCAAACTTAATGCTAATCACCTACAACGGTTGGATTCATCCTACAACAGTCAATTAATGCTCTCTAAGTATAAATAGAGTGCATTCAAGGCTTCTCAAAAAAACCAAGAATATTAGAAAACGCACAAGCATTGAATAGCTTCACCTACCTTCTGTTTTCTGTTGTAAATTGTCTTTTGACATTGTGAGCTTCAGTGATTATCATTATCTACTCTTTGTGAGAGTTATTCTTGTTATTGATTATTGATTGTAAAGAACCACAAGTCAGGGGACTTGGTGGTTGGGATATTTGATTACAACTTGTAAGGGGGAGTGAGTTCTAGAGAGAGAACTACTCTTGAGTGCAGAGTGTGTAATCAAGTTGCAAAGAGTTTAATGGATTGAAAATCCCAAGTGTGGCTTAGGGACTGGACATAGGTCAAGGATAAGACTGAACCAGGATAAATCATTGTGTGCAAGCTTTCTCTTCTCTACTTCTATGTTATACCCTGTTTTTAGTAGCTTAAAACAGAGCATCTTCTGAAAAATTTAAAGATACCCAATTCACCCCCTCTTGGGTATCAAGCTCCATTTACAAAAGTGACATGTGCCTGAGAAATATATTCACATTGGACAGGTTGTGATTTTTAGGTGCAGAGTTGTTATAGGGGTAAACAGAGGGATAAAGATGGCGATATTAATTCTTCCCAACTCAGACTTGCAACCAATTGGCATGTTCTTTTCCATACAGTTGCTTTGAAAGCCATGTCACCATCCAATTAGCAAAAAAAGTCAAACTAATGATCAAACAGTACTTTTGGCTAAACCACATGTGTATTTTTGCACCTTTAAAAGCCACGTCATCATCCAGTCATAAAAAATTCAAACCTAATAGTCAAACGATGTTTTTGCAGCTTTGAAAGTCACATCATCATCCAATCATAAAAAAAAGTCAAACCTAATGGTCAAATGATATTTTTGTACCTAATTTATAACTACATAGTCACTTTTGCACATAAAAAAAACATTTGGTGTTGGATGCTACTCAAAAAAACACATGTGCATTTTTTAGAGCTGGGAAATCGATCGAGCCCAAAGGGCCGGGCTTAAAAATTAATGGAGCTAAATGAAATTGGCCCTATAGAGCCGGCCTTGTTAGGCCTCGAGTTTAAAAGGGTTAGCCCTTTAGGCCCTTTCAATTTACTTTTTTTTTTTTTAAAAAAAAATACCTATACTGCCTAGACTTGAGAGTTGAGAAGTGAGAACTCTAAAAATTTTAATCTCAGCCTCTCTTTCCTTTTTTCCTTCAAAAAGCTGATTCACACTCATAAACTGTTGGAAATTATGCCCTAGGGGCAAGTCATTGTTCTCCATTAAGTTATCATTTCATACGCATGTTTATGGTGATAATTATATCCCTGGATATATCTTATAGATTATCCTAAATGTCCCTGGTCGATCATCTACGCGGGAGCGAAGATGAGTTAAGACCAGTATGACTTTGATGAGGTATGGAGATACGAATCAAAGTCATGGGCACTTGTAAGAGTACAAGGTGCTGGATCGACCCACTATGAGAAAGCTGCATGGATTAAGTCATAAGCTTATCTCATGTATAACCGCGTCACAGCGCCCTATGACCTGAGATCATCATGGATTCCTACATGATGAGTCATTGACCTTTGACCTAGTCAAAAGTCACCTTTGACCGGGTGATGATAAAGGCTGGGATCGGGATCAGTGGTTTTCATGCGGAGGAATGTGAATGGTCAAGACGGAATTTGTCCCTCACATTTGTAGAGAGATAATACTGGGCCCCTCGATGAGTGAGTCTAAGAAATGTATGGCCATACTGTGATGGAAAAGAGTTTCCATTTCACTTATTAGACTGCTCGAGAATTGAGAAAGTAATGGTCAAGAATAGGAAGTTGACATTATCCATGCCTCATCTTTGACCGAATTATCGCGTGACAAAAGGGACGTGACATGGTTGTACGATAGGTAGTATTGTGTCATCGATCCCCATGTGAATTGGGTAGTCGCAATGTCTTGCTAGAGGCCGCTTGCGACTTGTGGGCTGATATAGTCTTTGCCCACTGCCAATCTCATATGGGCCTGCAGGGTCACACACAAGAATAATCCAACACGGGTAAAAGTGTCCAGATTCATTGAATCTCAGATTAATTTGAGATTAAATGAATACTGAATTTAATCTGGGGTAAATATATATATGTGTATATATATTAAATTCGAAAATAATATAATAATATTATTTAATGGAGATTATAATATTATTATATGATATTTGTTTTATATTTAATTTATCGGATAAATTAAATATCTAAAACAAATATCATATAATAATATTATAATCTCCATTAAATAATATTATTATATTATTTTCGAATTTAATATATATACACATATATATATTTACCCCAGATTAAATCTAAATATCTAAAACAAATAGAGATATTATATCTCATTTGATTTTCGAATAAAGATATCATTATCTATTTAATTTAAATTGAGATATTGTATCTCAGATTTAATTAAATAGATAGATATCATTTCTCGGATTTAATTTATAGAGATAAATTAAATCAAAAGGCTTTTAATTTGAATTAAATAAATACATTAGATTAAATTTATCAGATAGATTTAATTAATATATATTTTTTAAATTAAAATTTAAAATTCAAAATTCAAAATTAATGGGGATTAATTTTGAATATAATACGCCGATGGGTTTAGAAAAACCTACGGGAGTTTTAATCGAGCGTATTAGAAAGCCGCGAGAAACCCTAGAGCGAAAAAGAGAGAGACACACAGTCTGAGGCGCTAGCACGTTACCGCGTCCGTGTTTGGAGATTGTTCGTGTGGATACCGGTAGAGGAAGCCGATTTTAAGAGTCGTCTTCTACTGATCGAGAAGGTAGCCCACCAGTTCAAAGAGAACGAGACGCGGACGAATTCACTACAGTTTGGGTTTTCTTGATCGCCATGAGAAAATGTGCGCAAAGGGTTTGTGTAGATTCTTGAGCTACTAGTTTGCTAAAATCAAAGGAAAACCTCCGGCTCCGGATGATTTCGAGTTCTCTATAAGGTATGATTCAGGTTCCCTAACCTTGATTTAAATGCACCTGAGTGATCCTCGGCATGGTAGTAAAAACGCCGTTTTAAAACGTAAAAACGCCGTTTTTACGTTTTATTTTGGGTTAAACGCGTTTCGTTGTGGAAAAAACGATTTCAGAGTAAAAATGTAAAAAACGCTGCGATAAAACGTAAAAACGCTACGTTTTTGCAAAAAGCGCCGAGTTTACTAGGGGACTTAAGTGAAAGTTTTAAAAGTTCTGGAGAGGGATTAAAGTGAGAATTTTCAAACTGTTTTGGGGCAGAACTGAAATTTCAAAAACATCTGGGTCCTTTTCTGTAATTAAAAAATAAAGATCATTTTACCCCTAATTACACTTAATTCAATACAAATGTTCCTAACTCAACTTAGTACTTAATCATACAATAATGTCCCAGAAAATGCATTAAAAATCTCAATTTAATCATGTAAAATCATATAAAAAATATGGTTTGATCAATGACAATGTTGGACATTTTGATTGATATTGCATTGATCAATATATGTGTATATGATGGCAGGTACCTTACTTTTCTCAAATTTTTTTTATATACATATGCAGGTAAAAACTCCATTTTATTTTACGATTTTACGTTTTACGTTTTTTCATTCTCCTTCCGTTTTTAGGTAAAAACTATGTTTTTACTACCATGATCCTCGGGATGGGATTCGTAAAATATTTTAATCCGCTGCGTGTACGGATACCAACATAAACTCACTCACAGACTTGAAGCACAATATAACGTCTTTGAAATTGATAATAGTGGCGAAGAAGAAGACAATGATAGTCATCATACTAATGTTGCTTAGTGGTACGCTTATACTTTATATAAGTTATTTGTGGACAATAGTTTGCTTTTGATTATGAATTAGTGAATGTGTTTATTTGTTGAATGATCCGTGTTATTTAAATATTAATGCTGACAACATTTATTTGATAAATTAGAACTTTAATTGTTTCAATTTACTAATTGTATTTATTTAAAAGAAAAGAGGAAAAATAGTTAAAATTTGGAATAGTAACTTATGAGCCTCATAGGACCAACCCTGGCCTTGTCACCCTCAGGCTAGACTTTGAAAAATAGATATTTGTCTTACCCCGAGCCCTGTAGGGCCGGCCCTGATTCCCAACTCTAACATTTTTACACCTTAACCCTTATTATTATTTAAAAATATTATTTTAATAGGAGGAGCTAAACCTAAATCCACTCCTATATAAGATCGCTTTCTTCTTACCACCTTGACTTTCAGCGCCACACTACTCTCAACACAACTTAAAGGTGCATTTTTTAACCTTCATTAACACCTCCTCTGCTTATTGAAGGACGAAATATCACCAAGAGGGGGTGAATTGGGGATATAAAATTTTCTTCACAAAAGATACTTTGTTAGCTAGTGGCGAAATAGGGATGAACAGAGTAGGGAAGAGGAAGATTGAACACAATGGATTTATAATGGTTCGGTCCAAATCCTTGACCTACGTCCAGTGTCCAGACTCTTCGGGATTTCACTAACTTCAAATGATTAAACACTCTATAACTCTCAGAGTAATTTTCTCACTAGAACTTACTCCCTCTTACAAGTTGTAATCAAATGTCCCAATCCCAAAGTCCCAATACTTTGAGATTCTTACAAAGATTGATAAACAATAATGAACTCTCTAAAAGAGAAAATGTATAAACACTGAAGGATTAAAAATCCTTAGATATTGTCTGTAAGAGTAGAAATAGTAAATGCAAGTGTTGCTAATTGAATGTGCAGAGTTTCGGTGGTTGAGAGATTGAATGCTCCTGGCTTTTATAGTTGATAGAATTTAATGACCGTTGAAGAGAGATTAATGAGCCGTTGTGAGGAATGAATATATCCGTTGAGTCTTAACGCTGCTTTGTCTCTTCGTATTCTCTCGAGATTAGACGTTATTCTCCATCGACATTCTTCATTCGATTTGTCCTTTAAGACTCAGGTAGAATGTTGACTGGGAATAGCCAAAATGCTTTTTGCTTGCTCAGAAGTCCATTTTCCATTTTCACGCTTTGTCTCTGCTTAAGCATTTAATGCGTCTGACACAATTTTGCTTTATGATAATTTGAAGTTTAAAGCTTGTTAATCATGTCTGAAACTCATAAGCAAACAGATTAAACTTGGTTGGGAATAAAAAGAATCAATAATATGAAGTACGCAATGCATAACCAAGGAATTGCAGATTGCGAGGACGAAGGAATTCAAATTCTGATGCAGATGACTCGAGTCATATAGTGATGACTGGGTTACTTTCAACTAGCATAACTCGAGTCATGCTTTTGTAACTCAAGTTATTGCTCCAATATGTTCAAATAGAGAAGTTTTCCAAATACGATGACTCGAGTCATGTAGGGTAACTCGAGTCATACTTGCAACAATTTCAGACAGAAAGGAATTTCAAATAGGATGACCTGAGTCATATAGGGTAACTCTAGTGATATCAGAAAACTATATCAGTTAAGCTCTCTGTGACTCTTCATGACTCGAGTTAAACAGAAATTAACTCGAGTTATATCAGTTATCGGAAAATTGCTATCAAGAAGACACTTTGAAAAAGTTGAAGTACAATGCATGACTCGAGCTCTTAAGTGATAACTCGAGTCATATCAGCAAACTTTGAATTTGAAGAATAAGTTATTTTGAACCGAGTCAATAGCCATCTCTTGATCTTACAATTGTAAGTCATCATCAAAACATATAGAGAACTAACACCTACAACTTCACCAAACCTTTGTTGCTCACACTCGCATTCAATACTCTCTGCTATATTATTAATATCAACAAGTGTTTTTATAGACTTATGAGTTCTCACAAGACATCATTAACTTGCTTGCAGTGAGCTCAACTCGTTTTTCTTTCTGGTCATGTATAATGATTTTAAATTCCATTTTTTTTAAAAAAACCAAGTGGAGTTAAGGATGTCTTTTAGTGATGGTAGATGAGTAGGAGGCATGAGGCATTGGTGATTCATTAATGAATCATAAAAGACAATTTTTCGCCTACCACAGATCCCGCCCTTGGTGTTATGAACTTGTGATGCATCCGAGCTCAGCTAGTGTGAAACCTTTTTAGGCATTTATCAACACATACTAGCCTTATACTCTAATTTATTTCCATGCTTGTTTTACATACACCCTCTCTCTCTCTCTCTCTCTAATAAGGGGTCCAATTAAACTTGTTATCCCCAAACAAGATATAGGAAGAAAAAAATGAGACAAATTGCCGACAAGAAACCTGCCTGAGATACTTGAATGTTTTTGGACGATACTCCTCCTTCTCACATTGTGCATCTAGACTTTGGGAGAAATTTAAGGCATAATCTTAGTGCAACTTTTTCATCATGCTCAAGGCTCGAATTAATTAATAAACGTTACTCTAAGCCTAAGTATTCTGAATAGGAGTTCTCATAACTCTATACAGAAAACAGTGCCACAATCAGCCAAGCTCTTGTTCCTCTTTGCATCTGGTGTCACCATATATCTTTAAATATATGTATATATGTAACTTATACATGTAAAATCTGTTTCCTTTTATTAAAAAAATTATTTTCAAATAATACTGTATCTAAATAAAACTATGGAATCTGTGGGAACTTAGGTTTGTGTATAATATTAGTCATAGAAGGTAATTTTAAGTGTTTAGACTTTAGAGTATTTTAAAGCAACTCTAGAGTAGTTTTGAGAAATATATTAATAGATATATATGTTTGTGATTTTGTAGACTCTCATTGAGAACTTTAGAGTAACTATTGTGTGATTACTTATGTGTTGAGGAGTACCAGGTGATGAGCACAAATAATACCATATTTTCCCTATATTTCATGATTGAATTGGATGGTAAAAATAAGCTTAACTATGATTTAAACAAGCAAAAAGGCATGTATTCATGATATAGGGACTGAAAGGTAGAAATCGTCTACATGTGCTAAGAACAGCGTAATTCGCGATGCTTTTTGTTATGATGCTATAGCATTCTGACAGCAGATCGAAGGGCAATACAAGGCACAAGAATGCTATAGCAAAGTAGAGGACGCAATGCTATGTGGCTTATATTCTGACCTTTTTATCCAGATGATTTCAGGAATTAAAGAAAAGGGCGATATTGACAGATAAGTTGCTGACGTAACGGAATAGAAGATGCGGAGGATCGGAACTAAAAGATTTGAAGAATCCCGCAGATTCAGCAGAAGCAATCTAATCAGAAGATACGATAGATCCCGACGAAATAGGAAAATCTCAACTCGCTGCAACTTGCGCTGCAAGAAAGCTCAATTATAAAAGGCAGCCGAGAGAACCCTAAAGCAGTCAGAGAGCCTTAGACAGAATTCTATCTTCGGCAGACTCAAGAGAAGAGTGAGAAAGTTCATAGAGCACACTATTTCCAAGACAACCCAGCATCCTTCCCTGCAGTTCGACGGAGAGAAGACGACATGGAGTCGTGACGTGACAGGACTTCATCCACGCCCCAGAACTCCGTTCAAGCTTTCTGTCTTCCTTTTTGTTTATTTCATATGTCAATCATGGGTCATTCTGTTAATGGTTGTTTTGTGTCTTCCTCGTCAGTCATGAACTGATTTTCATATGGCTGGACGAGGATGAACCTTTAAGTGTCAAATGAACCCAGTTGAATGTTTTAAATTCAGTAAATTTGGTTTGCGTATCGGTGTTTTAATTACTAGTCGATTAACGGAAGTTAAGGGCTAAATCTGTGGCCTCAGCTTACTAGCAAGGAGTTGGGATTAGACCTCTGAGAAACAGTGTTTTCTAGGCAGCCTGTGCACGACTTGACCTATTATTGTAGGCTTCAGGAATGGGTCTACCTCTCATAACCATAACACCCTGAGCATAGCAAAGATCTAATCTGGAAAGTTGCCATAGGAATATGGAAAGAGTATAGTTAGTATCCTACGTATCGGACGTGGAAGCTTCGGTAGACTATAGAGGTGGGTTAACCAAATAGCTTTGTGAGTAGCAACTATGCTTAGCAATTGCGGAAGCTGTACAGTATATATGCCGTAGCATTGTGTAGAGCAACTGGGGGGGATTAACACACTTAAGGGTGACTTTGAGTCCAGCCTAACCTTTTACTGATATCTTCTCACTTTTACCGTTATTTTGTTTACTTTTGCTAGTAGCATAATCACCACAACCACTCAACCTGAATTGATTTATTTTCTACTTTCACAACTATCATAGCAAGCGAGCGTCACTCCTTGGTATCTCAGTCTTTGTGGGACGATACTCTACTTTCACTTTATTACTTGTTCAACTGGTTCGCTTGCCATAAGGGAATTTGACCAACACTAGGTACCTCTAATATTCTTCCATATGCTTGTGAATTGTGTATATTGTGAATAACCATCTTTTATTTAAAAAAAAATAATGGACTGAATTATATGTATATATGTATGTATTGTAAATTCTCAAGTAAATGATGTTACAAGTAAATTTCTTTATAACTCATTTTATTCACTTAGTTAATAATTTAATTATAATTAATGTATTGTTGGATTATTATTTCCTTTTAGGCATGTTTGAATATGTGATGATATTTGATATGAATGGAAGCATGATTTATTGTACATTATCTTTTAATGATATTATATTTATTGGTGATTGAATATAACTGTCATGACGGTTGCATTTGTGATATGTTAAAGTAAGGAGGAATCTGTATAGTAAGATCTTTTACCACATGGTATGTCCTCACTTGGTGCATTGTGGATGACACTTGTCAAGGCCCCTTTTTCCATGTTTTCCTTTGGCTGAGATTGCATTGGAGTTGTACGAGTATTTCATAAACAGCCTTTGCTCCATCTTTCGCTCTCCGTATGGATGAAGGTCAATAGGGGTACCTAGGCAATGATCTCATATAGAAGTGAGACAAATATGGAAATCAATCTTTTTATTTTTCTCTACTCCGATACAACATTTTCTTAAACTTCATAGAAAAAAGGTAAGCAGAAAGGATGGGTAGTTGATGAGTCATATTTATGCCATATATTTCCCATATATTGTGACTGTTTTGTATAGTAATCCTGAGCTTTAATGCATGCTATTTGATGAATTACGTTGGAATTCATGTATTTGTAGAAATAAGGGATATATGTAGTAAGATGTTGTATCCTGAATACTATCTCACATTAGGCAATAGAAAAGTATGCGTCTAAAAGCATTTTGAGATCCTATAACAGAACTAATGTAATGCTACAACGTTATGGATCTTTACGCTGAACCAGTACCACAATGTCACCACATTGCTGTAGCATCTCAAGTGATGATCTGTTATGCGATATGCTATGCTAATCTCTTCTCAAGTTATTTTAGGAAATAAATATAGGTCATCAAATTGGACGATAAGATGGTAGTTGATTGGAAAGAGACGGAAATAGAAGATGCGGAGAATCAAATAGAAGATCCACAGAATCCCACGTGATTAAAAGAACCAATCAACCAAATCTTGAGAGTCGAGCCTAACAGAATAGAAAATCCCAGATCACTGTTGGATGTAAGGCGCTAATGACCTGGTTATAAAAGAAAGAGATGACTAGACCTAATTATCATGGAATTGTAAAGGGTCAAAAGTGGAGAATACAGAGTACAAATTGGATACAACTTGACTCATGTTGAGAGATCGAGGTTCATAGAGAAAGAGATGTGGAAAAGACCTAATCCTTTCCCGAAATGAGGCAAAAGCTGTAAAAGAAGTAGAGACGTCGCGTGACAGGACCCTCCCTACACCGCCGACTACTCTAACAAGCTTCCCGATTTTTCTTTCTTTCTTTAATCTTTCCATGGGCTGTTTTGCGATAATCTTTATTTTGTTTCCTTCATCAATCATGAACTAATTCTGTTGGCTCAGTGAGAATGAATTTCTAAGTAGTAGTATGAACCTAATTTGTTAATTTTTCAATTGAATAAATTCAATTTGTTCAATTTTGATTTATCGTCTTGTTTGTTAGTTGGCTGCTAAGAGGCTAGATTAGTGTCCTCGGCTAACTGGAAGAGAGTCGAGGTTGGACCTTTATTGAACAGTGTGTTCTACGTGAGCTCATGTAGAGCTCGATCTAAACTGTAGGCTACAGGAATAAGTCTACCTTAAATAGCCAAAACACCAAGGTTAAATTGACACTCTAAACGGAAAAATTGCCATCGGAATATAGGAGAAGTAGAGCAAGGAGTGTACTTATAGGATGCAGACGCTTCTGTATAGATTAGTGGTGGCTTAATTGAATAACTTTGCGATAGGCATTTTGCTGTAGCAATGTGGAAGCTGTGCAATGAAATGCTATAGCAATGCGTTACATCAAAATTGTGTGATTAATGCAACTTAGGATGAAATCCGAGCTTTGCCTATTTTCAATCTAATATCTCTCAATCGAACTATTGATCATTTGTTTACTTATTTTTGTTAGTAGTAATAGACAAACAAACACCAAATCTATTCTTATCACACAACTTTCATAAGGAAACTAGCTACATAATTGATGTTAACAGTCTCTATGGGACGATACTTTACTTTCATTTTATTACTTGTTCGACTGGTTCGTTTGCCACAAGAGGATTTTGACCAACAATAGCAAACCTATAAAATAAAGGGATACGAAAAGTATTCCTGAACGGGCTAAGGTTCCATGTAAATGGCTTTTATTTGAGCTCTTTAGGGACATTCTCTTCTTCCTCGAAGAAATTTCATGTTGATGGTACCCTTACACTTTGCAAAGCTTGTTTGCCAAAGGATATACATAAACTAAGGGAGTAGGTTACAATTATCCATTTTCTCTTGTTGCCAAAATGACCACTGTCCGTCTCCTCCTTGCTTTAGTAGTTGCAAAGGACTGGCACTTAGAACAACTTAATGTTAATAAAGTCTTCCTTCATGGAGATCTTCATCAGGAAGTTTACATGACATTACCTCCAAGCTTCTTTTCTCCTAATCTACACCTTGTTTGCAAGCTACAAAGGTCTTTATATGGTCTGAAACAGGCTTCTAGACAATGGTTTGCCGAGCTACCTTCAACTCTCATTTTGTGTGGCTATTATGAGTTTAAAGCTGATTATTCTCTCCTTGTCAAAGAAAATTTGCTATTGACATTCTTGAAGATAGTGCTTTCCTTGCTTGCAAACCAAAGCTTATTCACATGGACCGATCCACCATACTTTCTAAAGATCATGGCACTCCCTTAACCACATCCTTCCTTACCATCACATTGTTGGTTGCCTCATCTATCTTACTACCACCTGCCCAGACATTTCATATGCAGTACAACAGCTCAATCAATTTATGCATTCACCTACCAACACTTATTTTCAATCAGCCCAAAGAGTGCTTAGATATCTCAAGAACTCCTGTGGTAAAGGCTTGTTCTTTCCATCTAATGATAATCTCAAACTTCAATGACCCAGATGGCTCCAGCTAGAATGAAACTATCGACGGGGAGATATAAGGCAAAAAAGATGCTTTTCTTTTATCAATACCATTATGTCTTAGATTGGATTAAGACAAATGCTTCCTACACATGTAAAACCTTCTTAGTTTGTCCATTTTAAAGAGGGGAGCCATAATACAGACTTAAGCTTTACACTTTTGGTCAGGTACATCTTAAGAACTTGTAAGCTTGAGATAATTTATTGAAATGGATGAGTTTTTGTTGGACTATATGTTAGCCTATGATTCTAGCCAGGGGAATAAGGATGGACGGTGATATAAGGGAGACTGCATATTGCATATTTTTAAATTATATGTTGTGATGAAAATAGTGATTGACATAATGATTACTAAATATGAAATCTTTTTCTATGAGGATCGTGATATATGCAAGTATATATGTAATCAATTCCTTCTTTTAAATCATATGTGGTTTGCTTGTGTATGATATAAACTTTCAATAGTTAGTAAGACGTGGAATCTCATCCTTTATATTAACATTTTTCAGGTGATTGTTCTAGTAGGGAGTAAGGGAAGGCACTTATGGAGTGAGCCTTGAAGGCTCTAATATGCTCTTAGAACACATGCTATGTTGTTTTTATTTATGGCATATTTTTAAGGAGATATTTTCATAAATTTAAATTGAAAGGATCTTGAATTTTGGAAAGCTTATAAGCTAGAATTTATTATTTGAAATGGAAAGTTTTTACACGAGTTCTTGATGTTTTAAAAGGATTTTATCGATAGATTGAATTTAAAGGAAAGTTTTGAAATATTGTATGTGAAACTTCATGCTGGGGATTCGATTATGAAGTATGAGATAGACTTGTTATTATCTTGAAGGAAGAATTTTTATTACTTGATAAATTGACCCCAAGAATGTTTGAAAATGTTTTGGAAAGGACTAAATACAGAACACAAGTTACTAACAGCAATATTGTTAGTTCTTGGTGCACCATGGTTAACCTTGAGCTCACTTGATATTCATGGGATTTGTTCTCATGCTTGTTATTTGTAGGTTTTGTACCTGCGTTTGTTTCGTAGCTTCGTGCTGCACTTGTTTCATGGATTGTATATCCATGCTTGTTTCATGGCTTCGAGCCATGCTCGGTTAGTTATCGTCAGGAACTGAGTGTCCATGCTTGTTTCATGGCCTCGAGATATGCTTGGTTTGTTATCCTCATGGATTGTGTGGCCAAGCTTGTCATATGTCTGTAAGAAGTTCTATAGAAAAATGTGGTTTTTGTTAGTTCCCTATGTGTTATGATGATTACTAACAATTGTAAACAATGTGGAGATATTTTTGATCAAGATTAGACTGGATTAAAACTTGTCAATTTCAAGCAAAAACACCCTGTCTGCGACAAACTCGAGCCTATTATTTGCAACCTTGAGTTTGCCATTGACAGAGGGGGTAAAGTCACCAGTTTAATCCTCAAACTCGAGACTGAACCAAAAGTTTGTACTTAAGAGTTTTCCAAAGATTTCAAAAACGTTGTGTGAACTCAAGGTTACAATTGCAACCTCGAGTTTACCAGTGGCAGAGAGGTTTCTGACTTGAAAACACTTTTAAACTCGACACCTCTTCCTTCAAACCTTAAGTTTGCAACCTCCAGAGAAAATCTTTCATAGTCTACATAACTTGTAAACTCGAGCCTGTTATGACAAACTCGAGTTCATCTCTGGCGGGCAGAATTTTTCAAAGCAAGAGATTTTCACAAACTATGCACTGTTTCATTCAGAGTAAAGTTTTCTAGTTTGAAAAATCTCAAGAGTTTACAAAGCATGTAAACTCGAGTTAATCATTGCAAACTCGAGCTTACACTTGGCCGAGAGTTTTCAAAGTTTTTCAACTAAAGTAAACTCGAGACTTATTTCACAAACCTCCAATTTGCTTCAGGCTAAAAACATTCAAAGTTTTCAAAGTTGAACAAACTCGAGCCTAACATTTCAAACTCGAGTTCAAACCTTACAAAGAGAAATGAACTTTTTCAACTTGAGAAAACTCTAGAGTTTGCACTAGAAACCTCAGGTTTGTCTTTTGAAGGCTAAAACTAAGTTTTGACTTGAACAGTGTCAAACTCGAGCCTGGTAACTGATAGACTCGAGTTTGCCTCATAATCATAAACTCTCCAGAACTCAAAATCGCGACATTCCTCTCTGGATGAATGAACCTCGAGTTCAGACTTCCAAACTCGAGTTCAAATCAACCCGAGAGCAATGTGACTTTTCAATGTGTTGAAAACCTCAAGTTCTGATTTCAAACCTCCAGTTTATAAGTTTTGAACTTGAAACGCTTTCACAAACTGAAGCACCAAACTCGAGTTCACATGAACTAAGCTCGAGTTCATAGCACTGATTCAGAAATTCAAATCTGACGATTTTGGAAAACATTTTTGTTTGATCTTAATACTTTCCAATATTATTCTCTGATATTCCTAGCTATGTTTAATGACTTTATTAGTGAATTTCAGATGATTTAAAGAATGTTTATTGAAAGGTTAAAGCAAAAAGCAAAAAGCAGCTCAGAACAATAAATGCTATGTCCAGAAAGTTGCACCTTTTTAGCTAATCCATCTGCACACGATTACAAAGCATTTAAGAATGATTTCTACAACAAGCAACTGCTTCTCCAACGGATTAACCCAGAGGAAGTCAACTCTGAACACTTGGACAGCTGGATTAAGTGGAGATTAGAAAGAGAAGAAGGCTTAAACCATTTGCTAACCTCTGCAGACTTCTTCCAACGGTTATATTGAAGATGCAATGGTCATTTAATGCTTCCTGAGTATAAATAGAGTTGCATTCAAGTCTTCACAACAACCACAATCACTAAAAACGAATTGCACTCAAGTCTACATTTATTTTCTTCAGTTTTTACTTGTATAGTATCTTCAGATACAAAGAGTTTTAGTGTTTATCAATATTTGCTCTTAGAGAGAGTTTCTTTCTGAATATCATTTATTGTAAAGAATCACAAGTCAAGGGGACTTGGTGATTGGAAAGTTCATTGATTACAACTTGTAAGGGGGAGTGAGTTCTGGTGAGAGAATCACTTCTTAAGTGCAGAGTGTGTAATCATTGATATAGTGAAAATCCCAGAGAGTCTGGGGACTGGATGTAGGTCAAGTTTTTAGGACCGAACCAGTATAAATTCCTTGTGTCCAGCTGCTCTTCTCTTCTCTCTATTTATCCCTGTTTTTACTATTAAAAAAATAGAGGTATTTGTGAAAAATTTTAAAATACCCAATTCGCGCCCCCTCTTGGGTATTTGGCTCCACTTTCAGTTTTGATATTATGGTTAAGATTGATTATGTTAAATCAAAGGTTTTATTACATAATTGAAATTATTTGATTAACAATATTCTATATAAAGTTCTATTTTATTTATGATTTATTGTTTTAAACAGGTTTTGTCTAACAAAACAATTTATTATGTATTTCAAGGTGTTGATTGATGATCCTATATAAAGTTTTGTTATTATTCATGATGATTGATATAGAGATTAAAGTTATTGCCATATTGTTATTATTAAAAGATAAAAATATTTAAATTATTTACTCTTGTAGTTTATTGAATTATAAGAATGAGACGTTATTCACTAAAAAACTTGCTTTGGTTCAGATGATATTGCCAACCTTGAACCTCCTATTGAGCAGTGAAGAGTCTCCTTAAGGATTTAAAGTTCGCTGACTAATTTGGAAGTATTGTTACTTGATGAAATCATAACCCCAAACTTTTGTATTATTATTTAGAAATAGATGCTCCATGTAATTTATAGGTAGGATCCATATATTTTGGAACACATGTTTATAAGTTTAAGGTTTAAGGAATGTAAGTGCCCTCATATTTTGTGCTGGTCACCCCTTTAGGTTTTAGGGTGTGACATTTTTAAAATATTTTGAGGATTTAAATTGATCCTAAGGTGTGGGTTTTATATGAATTGATTATGTATTTTGATTTTGTGGATGTTTGACATCCTTATTGGCTATATATGAGATACTTTGGTAAAGTATTTGTCTATTAGGTTTGAGGTGTTACAAAAACTCAACAGATGCTTGCCGTTGGAAAAGAGTTTCTTTCACTTGTAGGACATGCTACTCTCATCAAATCAATCTTGTCTAGCCTCACAGCTTATCACATGCAAACTATGTTACTTCCAAAATGACTTCTCAAGGATATTAAGAAACACAGTAGAAGTTTCCTCTGGGGAGAAGCAGAAAATCAGTGGAAATTACATCTTATTTCTAGGGACCAAGTGATGCTGGACAAGAAGGAAAGGGGCTTGGGAGTAAAAAATCTTTGAAGGCAAAATGAAGCTTTCATTATGAAACTTTGTTGAAAACTCATGACTACTATAAATTTATTAGGAAATATTAGTAATTAGTCATAATGGGTCGATAACTCTAAGGCCTTTCTCTTGTATATAGGGGCCTATTTGGCATAGTTGCAAGAACAAAAAAAAAAAAAAAGTCCAGTGGTAGTGAAAAAAGCCCAATGGGAAAGAAAACATGAAAATTGTGTGTTTGGCATAGCTTCAAGATATGATGGACTTTTGGGTTTGAAGTTGCTTCTTGGTTGAAGCTAATTGTTGGAGCTTCTAGGTCCATCACAATGGCTTTTTACTTTTTGGATGAATTAAAAGACGAAGATGCCCATTTCCTACCAGTAGTAACCACAGGAAGGATCACCCTCTTTCTTCACTTTCACTGTTATCGATGTATCTTCTTTCACTTTTATTCTAGTTGGTAGTGTTTGACTTTCTGTACAATTTGTTTTTTCAAGTTGGTATTGTTTATTTCATTTTGGCTTGATAGTTAGTTTTCTTAATAATTTCTTTTAGGTAGCTTGGTAGGTGGCAAATCCCATAATCTTATTTTTCTTTACTAATTTAATAATTTATTTTGGGTAGCCTGGTAGTTGGTATTGTTTATTCTTGTTTACTTCTTTTTTAGTAATTTTTTATCTGAAATTATCACATAATATACAACATATACATGTGTGTGTGTGTAGTATTCAATAAGATTCATGCTCTTTTCAACCATTTTCCATCTCAACTGATTTTTCAAATGCTATACCAAACAAGACCCCATTTGGAAAAAGTCACTTTTGTCACTACTATCCCAAACACAAACCACATCAATAATCAAACTTTTAGAAAAATGTCCATATGGAAAAGTCCAGCAGAAAAAAGTCACTTCTACCACCACTATCCCAAAAGGGCCTTATATACCCCTCTTATATACATGAATGAGTATGAAATTGTGATTATATTTTCTCTGTTTATTACATGGTATTAGAGCACTGGGATTCCCATCTTGGGACCTTGAGTTCATTTTTGTTCTTCTCTAGTTCAAAATTCAATTTTTTTACGACAATGAAAGAGAGTGAGAGAGAGTTAGGGTTCTATGCTTGGTGGTATCTTGTTACATGCACCCTACCATCTGCCTCTCCTCCCTTATATCGACATTTCCCCAATGGTTTGATCCAATTCTGATCGGCAAGTGAGCCTTATGCGTCATCGACAATAGGACTATTTTTCACGTGCTAGAGCATGGCATTACTTTCCAATGAGATCTCTCTATTTTCTCTTATCTTCTAGTGTTGACTTGTTTTTCTCAGCCTCTCCTTGTTGTCTCGTGGTGTAGGTCTCTCTAGTTAGCATTGTCAAGTATTTTGGTGTGTTTTTTGTGCTGCTTTAGTCTTTTTTCCATCTCATGGTCGTGATGTGGCTATTTTGGTCTTGCTTTTGTTGTTTGGTAGTTGGTGTGACTACAAGGTCATCCTTACCTTGACTTATGGTTGTTGTTTGCCTCCGGTAAGGTGTTTGGCACTTCTTTGCTGTTTTGTGGTCCTTGTGTGACTTGTCTGTTCTTTACCTTTGGTAAGGTGTTTCATTTGGTGTTTGTCTCTGGTGAGATATTTGGAGTCTTGTTTGGTTGCTGTTGTCTTTGGTTTCAAAGTGTTGTTTGGGTGTTGTAATCTTCAGTGAGGCTTTCTACTAATTGTTGGAAATTGTGTTCTTTGCTGTAAATTGAAGGTTCATTGGTCTTTTTAGTGGCTGGTTATCTTGCTTGGAGTGTTTGTTGTGATTGCACCCTTGATTATTTGATGCTCATTACTTCCTTAATAATCAGGTACCATGTTCGGTTGCTTGCTCTAATGGTTCTTCGTTTTTTGATATTCATTGTCATTTGGGTCATTTGTCTTTGTCTTCCTTGAAGAAGATGTATCCTCAGTTCCATCGCTTGTCATCTTTAGAATGTAAGTCATGTCAATCTTTTAAACATCATCGTGTTCATTTAACACCTTGAGTCAATAAACAGGTTGTGTCTCCTTTTGATTTAGACCATTCTGATGTTTGGGGTCCATGTCATGTCGAGCCCAAGCCTGGTTTTAGGTACTTTGTTTCTTTTGTTGATAATTTCTCTCATACCAACTAACTCTATTTAATGATTCAGAGTTATTTTCTCACTTTTGCCATTTTGTGTTGAAATGAAAACTCAGTTCAGTGAGTCTTTAAAAAGTTTACGAAGTGACAATATAACATCCCAATTTTTGTTACGCATTAAGAAAAATTTTATTTGGACCAAATGTATAATCTTGACTCAATTATTAAATTGTAAAAGAATAATAAAAATAATTTTGTTTTTTGTTTTATATAAGTGGGCAGTAACTCAAGACTTTTTTGGGGTGTGAATAGAATAAATATACACCCTATAAAAAAGGGTGGCAGGAGATACTTAGGAGAATAAATATTTAAGAAAGTGCTATATATATATATATATATATAGGTATGGGGACGGATGAGTGATAGATGTGAGGGTGTGAATATAATAAAATATATGCACATCATCCAACTTTTTGACACACACCTCTCACATTCATCCCTCTCTTTGTGCATGTGCAACACATACTCCTCTCAACTCGCACACTTCATTCTTTCAGTGACATTGGACAACACCCACACGACTCTATATAATACAGTCACACCTCTCTAAATTATTACTTGGACAACACAAAAGCAGCACACACATACCAAAAGGGAGAGACACACACACATACACTCCTCTCTTTATGCACGACACATGTGCACACACACCTCTCTTACTCATTTTTGGACACACAGGCAAGCCACACACACTTACTCCTCTCTCAACCACACCATATGCATACTCACACTCCTCCCTCATTTCTCCATTTCATGATTAGCCAAAACACATAATAGAGAGAGAGTGTGTATGAGTGGCTGAGAGAAAGAAACTGACAAAGAAGAGGAAGAAGGAAGCATCAAAACTCACATGCAAACTGGTTTTTGGGCTTAGGTTGGTTTCTTAATCCCTCTCCCATCTTCATTTCAGTAGATTAGGTGCTATTCTTGAGGTCATTGGGTGGCCGGAAGTGGAGAGATTTTCAGTGAAAGTTTATGTTATCATGTAAGGCTTAGTAGTGTGTTTGCATGTTGGTTTGAGATAGTTTTTGGGAATCTTTAGCTCTAGATTGGAGAACCAAAACCGTGCATGCAAGATAAAGTTGAGTCGTGTCAAATTTCTGGAGTTTTAAGCCTTGGTGTTTTTGGTACGAAAAACATAGGATCATTTGCATGTCGATTTCAGGAGCTAGAGTTTGAGTTTTTTTTTTTGTGAGATTTGGTTAGGAGATAGTACACTCCCTAAGCTTTAAAACGAGTCTTGGATCATCTTAATCAGAGGTCTAAAACTCAAGTTATGATTTTTCCTAAACCTATACTTAATATGGGTCATATAACCTTTGGAACTACCTCAATTGGACTTTTGTAGATTAAGTTATTATTTTTCAAAGTTCCTTAAAAAAACAAAGAGGAGTCTTCTATTTAAGGCTGAAAATAACAATATTTTGATAATTGTAACTTGCAATAGGTTTGAGAGTTTTGGAAAAGATATGATTTGATATTATATTGGAGGTTTAGTCATTAAAAGCGATATTGGGTGTTAAAGGTATAGTTTGAGATCTTAAGTCTATATAATTAAATTTCTTATTTGTTTAACAATTTGAGTAATGAGAAACTTTATAATAATTATGTAGATTGAAGTTAGATTGTTGGGTGTGGGCAAAATTGGAAATATTCAAGTGTTAGTAAAAATAAGCTTGGAGTAGAGGTAGCCTTGGTTATTCTTTTATATACTTGTCAACTATATATTTATATATAGTAAACTGTTTTGGGATTTGTTGTGCCTATGGAGGGCTTGATTTGGAATTGTATATTTGTTAGAAACTAATATTATACTTGGAAACTATTCAAGCATGCTTGTGCGTATTATAACTCATAGATATGTATTTTTGAAATTTTTAAGCATGCTGGTATGTTTCGTTGAAAATAGTATTGTTTGTTATATGATTTGGAAATGATGTTATATGTTTTAGTTGATGAAAACTTATGTTATGGTTCCTTGAGTTGAAATAGTATTGATATTTTAATGATTGTTGAGACGATGTATTTTTTTGTATTATTTTTATAAGTTTCGTTGGAACCATACTTATGATTTGGAACATAATATACATGCCATATTTGTGATTAATTGTTTTTTATACACATGGATGGTTGTGGAGTTGTGATGGGTTAGACTATGAAGGAACTTGTATGTTGAGATCTTTTACCATGTGGTATGCGATCACTCGGTGCATAATGGATGACACTTGTCAGGGCCCCTTCTTCCATGTTTTCCTTTGGCCGAGAGTGCATTGGAGCTGTGGGATATTTGACACATCCTTAGTTGTGCTTTTCTAAGGAGGGGAGCCATAGTCTAGACTTAAGATCTACACCGTAAAGTCCAGACTTAAGCTCTACACTATATCCGGGTATATCTTAGGAGATGGTTAGCTTGAGACAATCCAGTAAAATGGATGGGTTTCTATTCGACTATGTATTAGCTTATGGCTCTAGTCAGGGGAATAAAGCTGGTTAGGGGTAATAAGGACGATCTGTGTATCAGTCATTTTGTTGGCATGTTATATATATATGTGTGAATTATAATTTGAATATGATATAGTCCAGACTTAAGCTCTACACCGTAAAGTCCAGACTTAAGCTCTACACCGTAAAGTCCAGACTTAAGCTCTACACTATATCCGGGTATATCTTAGGAGATGGTTAGCTTGAGACAATCCAGTAAAATGGATGGGTTTCTATTCGACTATGTATTAGCTTATGGCTCTAGTCAGGGGAATAAAGCTGGTTAGGGGTAATAAGGACGATCTGTGTATCAGTCATTTTGTTGGCATGTTATATATATATGTGTGAATTATAATTTGAATATGATAAAGCTCTAGTATAAATTTTTGTAACAGAGTTGAGACATGTTTTTGTGAAATCTCTTATGAATGATATTTGGAAAAGTGAAATAATGTTAAAAAATTTTGGAACCCTTTTTGGGAGGAGGTTTTGGTAACTAAATTGAGAACTAGCATGTACAAGGTTTTATGTTAATAAAATAAATAAATTATTGTGAGTTGGACTTGATTTTGAACCGTATGTTCTAGATCTCGATTTGCATGTATATTTCAAAATAACCAATGGTTACTAACATCTTTGGATCTCATGGTTTCTATATTTGCATTTTTTAGGTGACAAATGAGTAGGGCAATAGGGAAGTTGTAAGAGGCGAGCCTAACATATGGCTGTCGTTAAGGTTCCTCTTACTGGAACACGTTATCAAGTGTCATTCCTGTTTACATATGTAATGGCATGACCTAGGAACTATTTAATTATGGTTTATAAATCAGGTTGTTGAAGACAATGCTAAAGAATATTTTTTTTACCCAATTTCAAAACTTTATGCTCCAGCATGGCATGATTCATCAATCCTCATGTGCAGATACACCTGCTCAAAATGGTGTTGCAGAAAGAACTGACACTCATTAAAAGTTGCCTAGGCTCTCATTTTCAATGCAAGTTCCTAGACCTTTCTAAGATGATGTTTTGTCCACTGTGTGTTTCCTTATTAATCTATGCCCTCTCTTGTTCTCAGTAGAGCCACTCCCTACACAACCTTATTTCCTTCTAACTACTTGTTTCCTATTAACCCTAAAATCTTTAGTTGTGTCTGTTTTGTTCGCATTGTCTGCCTTATTGTTACCAAACTTGATCCAAAGTCTCTTAAGTTTTTTTTGGGTCTTCCTTGGGTATTTTAGGGTTTAGAAGGGTTATCATTGTTATTCTCTCACTCTTTGGTGTTATCTTATGTCTACAGATGTCACCTCACATAAGTCGACCTCGCTCTTTTCTATCTCTACTCCATATACATCCCCTGACACCACCGAAGGTCTTACTGATATATTGTTTTATGAGGTTCTGTTACCACCAGTGCAAGTATCTGACCTGACACGTACTAAACCACCTATCTATCATATTTATCATAAACATCCTAGGGTAAGTAATGGAGTCGATTAGGTTCATGACCCACTTGTGCTAGCTTCGGTGTCTGATCTGGATTTAGTCCCTTGCTCCTGTTTTTGAACTAGAAATAGTGCATGATACTCCTGATACTTCCTCTCTTGCCTCTGAAAAAAACCAGTGGCTGATATTCCTGGTACTTTCGCTCTTGCCTTTGAATTAGAACCAATGTTTGATACTTATGATGCTTCTGATGACTTGCCCATTGTCTTACTCTAAGGTAAACATCCTTGCACCTATCCTATCTCTTCTGTTGTTTCTTATAACTATTTGTCTCCTCAATCCTGCTCCTTCATAACATCCTTAGACTCTATCATCATTCCCACTACTATCTAACAAGCCTTGGCCCATCTCGGTTGGCGTGTTGCAATAGAAAAAGAAATGATGGCTTTTGATAAGGCATGTACCTGGACTCTCGTTGATTTACCTCCTGGAAAGAAGGCTATTGGGTGTAAGTAGATGTTCACAGTAAAAACAAAAGCCGATGGTACCTCGGAACATTTGGAACCTTGATTGGTTGCCAAGGAATATGCTCAAACCTATGGTGTTGACTATTCGGAGACCTTCTACCATGTGGAATAACTATCATCTGTTCACCTCTCCATCTCTATGGCAATCAATTATTGTTGGAATCTTTATCTGTTGGATGTTAAAAATGTGTTCTTGAATGGTAATCTACTTGAAGAAGTTTACATGGAGCAACTACCTAATTTTTTTGCTCAGGGGAGCGTGGGAAGGTAGGTCACCTTCAGAAGTCTTTATATGGTTTGGAGCACATCCCTCGTGCTTGGTTTGACATGTTTAGTTATGTGCTTAAGAAGTTTGGTATGACTTAAAGTAAGTGTGACTACTCTGTGCTTTATCAGAGGACAGATGTCGGCATGATTCTCTAACTGGTATATGTTATGACATTGTTATTGCGAGTAGCAATACTTCAGGCATCTCATCACTTAAGGCCTTTCTTAATTCTCATTTTCAAACAAAGGATTTGGGTTTGTTGAAATACTTTCTTGGGATAGAGGTTATAAGAAGCAAGAAGGGCATCCTCTTGATACAAAGGAAATATGTTCTTGATCTGTTAAGAGAAACCAAAAAACTTGGAGGAACACCAAGTAGCATTCCCATGATTCCTAACCCTTTCTTGGACATTGATAATAGTGTACCATTTGACAAGCTACTTGAGGATGTGAGAAAAAGGGTCGATCTCGAGAAGATCAAACCATTTACGTATCCTAAGAGATATCGTAGACTGATTGGGAAATTGAACTATCTCACGGTGTCTTACCTTGATATGACCTTTCCAATTAGTGTGCTTAACCAATTCATGACTATAATATCTTGAATTTTGCACCGAGAGACTCAAAGATAAGCTTACATCAGGCAAATGACTAAGCCCAGTTCGGGAAGAATTCCAATGATGTCGAGGGGTAGAATAGCTCCGGGGACTATGTTATTCAACCATACTAGGCAATGGACCTAGTATGCATAGGTCGTAAAATTAAAGTGGCGGTATAGAAGGCCACAGAACGCTTACAAGGTGCTATTGGGTTGGTAAAAAGATACCACCCATCTATGTTATGAGGTAGGGGTTAATTGGTTAAGCAAAGTGTGCTAGTATAGATCTGTATATGGCATTCCTAGGGTACATATGTGTACCCTGCGTTTTTTGTAATAAAATCAGCATGTGGCGTCATATGGAGGCCCACACATATACTTTAACCGGGTGTCATTTAGCAGGTCTAGGTATATGTGCCGCAACCCTTTGAAATCTGAGCAAAATCCTGAGTAAGCATCGATAAAGTAGCTTTAATAAAGTAAGTCATGATGACTAATGATGAGATAGATTTTGAGTTGTTGCAATGAGAACAAGACACGTGTTGTTAGTTATGATTAGTTTTGATAATGTTTTATATAGATGTCATTATCCAGAGCAAAAAGTTTGCATACTACATTTATCTTATACCTTGACTAATTCTTATATTTATTGTAAATGTGAAGGTGAAATAACGAAGAATGATTAAGATTGGAGATTGAAGAAAAAAGAACTTGTTAAATATTATGAGAACATCAATAATTAAGTCTCCACGATCAAACAGAAGTTGGAACGGCTCAATTTGGAGTTAAAATGAGTTACAAGTGCATTACTGAAGTAATACTCGAGTATACCAACTTAATCCTCGAGTATGATGCATAAACAGCTCCAATTCAGGCAAAAATCCCATCAATACTCGAGTATTACATATCAATACTCGAGTATGGTACTGATTCTCGAGTAGAGACCATTAATACTCGAGAATAGCGTGTTTTCAGCTACTCTGCTCAACTTTGTTTCAGGCGACGTCTGGTAATTCAATGATATCTCTCCAGCCAGAAATCCGATTGAGGTGAAACCAATTTTGTATAAAACTAGACTCCCAATGCGTACTTTTGACAAATATTCAAGTCCAAAAGAGTCCAGATGAGAGAGCTATGATTTTTTCAAGTTGCCACAAGAATCAACGTCACAATCCAGACCAAGCTTCGGTAATTTGAGTGTATCTCACAAACGACAAATCCAATTGAGCTGAAAATGGTACCATTGGAAACTAGACTCAAATAAATTTTCAAAAACATCAAGAACACAGAAAACAAAGATCAATCGAAGGAGATATGATGTTTTGAAGTTGACAGTCAGTTCTGGATGCTGCAGAAAACGCTGGTCAAGAACAACCTCCATCCAACTGATGATAACGGATGAAATACAATGAATTTGGAGTTGATTTTTATTGAACTGGAAAGAAGACTTAAAGAGCTTCCTATTCATGGGTGGTTTGCCAAATTTGAAGCTATACAGAAGACGTTATGCTGACTGGAAATTGTCTCTTGTACTGCCAATATGATTGCTTCTTGAAAATCTGATATTTGCACAACAACATGATATATGACAGCCAGCAGTTTGACATTCAAAGATGATACTCAAATAGGAGATGATACATACTTGAGTAATGTCGAGACAGAGCCAACACTGAGGAATCAAAATGATGATACTCGAGTACATCTCAAGTAATACTCAAAAAGCAGCAAGACAGAAACAATGCTGAGTCAATCAACATAACAATACTCGAGTATCTTCAAATCTATACTCGAGTAATGTCGAGCCCGAAGCAAATGTCTATATATCAGAAGTCTATCATACTTGAGCAGATAAGTGTGATACTTGAGTATGTTCATTCTTGATTCAAATTCCCTGAACTCGTTCAACAGTATACTCGAGTAGTATATAACTTATACTCGAGTACGATCGTTCTCTCAGTGAATCTAATGAAGAAGTTCTACATGGATACTCAAGTATTCCGGAAGCATTCAGGAAGTATTCAGGAAGTATACTCAAGTATGAACTATCAGCTGATGTAAATCTTTTCTGTAACATTATATGAATCTTTTGATTACTCAATTAATTCTTCTCTTACATCACTCAATCTTATTTGTTAGTTCTCAGAGTGTTTTGATGATCACTGACAATTGTAAACAATAGTGGAAAGATTTGACAAGTCAAGGATGTTTAAAACTCATGATTTTTCTATCTGTCAAAATAGAACTCGAGCCTATGAGTGATGAACTCGAGCCTGTATTTAACAGAAAGCATGAACTTGCAAAACCAAAGTTCAAACTTGAGACTAAACCTGAAGTTTATAATTAAGCCTTTGAAAGTTCGCATGAACTCGAGCCTATAACTGTTGAACTCGAGCCTATGTTTAACAGAAAGCATAAACTTGTCAAACCAAAGATCAAACTTGAGACTGAACCTGAAGTTCAAAATTAAATCCTTGAAAGTTTGAATGAACTCGAGCCTACCATTTAATGAACTCGAGTTCGCCATTGACAAAGTTTTTTTTTAAACTTTTGAAAACCTATTACAAACTCTAAACCTCTACTCAAACCTCAAGTTTGAAAAAGTTCAAAGAAGATATTAAAGAACTCGAGCCTGTCATGATGAACTCGAGTTCATCCTTGGCAGGACAAGTTTGTTTAAACTTGAAAACAGAACATTGTCTATAAACTGGAGCCTAAATTCTTCAGACTCGAGCCTAGTTTTGACCGAGAGCCTTCAGAATATTTTAGAGAGAACTAAACTCGAGCCCAAGCTTCTCAAACTCCAGTTCAAAAGTTCCAGAGAGTAATTAGCCATTTTCAAAAGTTTCAAACTCGAGCCCACTTGTCTTAAACCTCCAGTTTGTTTTATGTTAACCCTGTTTGAAGTTCTCTAAGTAAAGAGAACTCGAGTTCATCATTAATGAACTCGAGTTCGTGTTCTTACAAACCTCAGGTTTACACACAAACCTCCAGTTTGATTTTGACAGAACCGAATTTTCAAAATGAATAAAGGCCGAACTCGAGCCTAACATTATGAACTCGAGTTCAGACCTCCAGAACAGAAAAACGCATTTAAACTCTGATATGTCAAATTTGATTCTTTCTTCATGTTTCAAGTTACCCATTGAATCTAATCATTATATCTATCTCTTATATATGTAAGTGAACTGTTCTAACAAGTTTATTTATGAGATAACAGAAAGAATTTGAAATAGACAGAGATTCAATTGGAGCAACACTTTATGCAACTTGGATTATTTTATCTTATCCTTCAAGACAAGATTAAATGCATGACAGGTTGGCATTACAGACAGTACAATCACCTCTGAAGAAAGCCAAACGTGATTATTCTAAAAACAGAATGTCATGGGTCACCAATATTCAAATGCAAAAGCTACAAACACCCAAATCTGGAAAGTAGCAACAGAATATTACCCATCAGCTTCTGCAGTACCTTTACACATGGAAGAACACTCACAACAGTCACATTTTCGAATGGGAACAAGCTTCAGTGGATTATTAACGTTCAAATGGTTCAAACAATTATAAATGACTGAGGAACTGAAGCCAAACAGACATCATCTGATGAACAACTACTCTACTCGAAAATAATCATCCTGAGTTGTTCTTTTCATTAGGCTGTATCTTTGATACATTGTACTTCAGTATTTATCTTATCTACTCTTTGAGAGAGTCTTTCTTGTAATCATTCATTGATTAAGATAACCACAAGTCAGGGGACTTGGTGGTTGGGAGTATTGATTGCATCTTGTAAGGGGGAGTGAGTTCTAGTGAGAGAACTACTCTGAGTACAGAGATTGTAATCAAGTCTTGTGAAGTTAGTGGATTGAAAATCCCAAGTGAGGCTTGGGGACTGGATGTAGGTCAGAGAAAAGGCCGAACCAGTATAAATTGATCCGTGCAAAGCTTCTCTACTCCTCTCTTCATTTATCCTCTGCTTTAACTTGCCCAAAACAGAGCCAAGTCTCTAAAATTTTATAGATACCCAATTCACCCCCCCCTCTTGGGTATCAAAGTCCATTCTTTCATTTGGTATCAGAGCTTGGTCTTCTCAAGAGAGTCTAACAGCTCGAGAAGGATCATTATGGAAGGAATTCTTCCCGATGGAGCCTCTATCAACAGACCACCTGGTTTCAATGGAGAGCACTACTCATTCTGGAAAGCCAAGTTCAAAGTCTTTGTCATGGCTACTGAATATGGACTATGGAGAGTATTTGAAAGAGGAGATTACACTCCTACAACTATGGAAGATGGTGTGAGAATTCCAAAGCTTGAAGAGGAATATGATGACAATGATCGAAGGAACATCACACTCAACAGTAAGGCAGTTCTACTTCTCCAAAGTGCATTAAGTCAACAAGAATACTTCCGGATTTGCACACTTCCATCTGCAAAGCATATGTGGGATGCACTAGAAATTGCTCATGAAGGGACAGCAGGTGTAAAGCAAAATCGTGTAAACACCCTCATGACAGAATATGATCTCCTTAGAATGAAGTCCGGCGAATCCATTGGTGAATTTCAACTTCGCTTCACTCATCTCATAAATCAACTTGCTGCACTTGGTAAAGACTATGATCAGTCAGTCCAAGTAAGAAAAATTCTCAATGTTCTCAACAAGGAATGGGAGGCCAAAGTCACAGCAATAGAAGAAGCTAGAGGAGAATCAATGACTTCTGTGGCTGCTCTATTTGGTAGCCTCTCAGAATATGAAGCAAAAATCAAGTTCAAGAAAGGACTTGACGAGGTACATGGGAAAAGCAAGGGATTGGCTCTTAAAACAGCCAAGGAAGCAAGAGATTCTGATAATGAAGAAGATGAGGAAGATGAAGATGAAGAAATCGGTATGTTGGTCAGGCGCTTCAAGAAATACTTCAAGAGAGACCAAGGATTCAAAAGGTTTCAGAAAGGAAGCTCAAGTCATGAAACAAAGAAACCAATCATCTGTTATGAGTGCCAAAAGCCTGGACACATCAAGTCTGAATGTCCTTTGCTGAACAACACCAACAAAGAGAAGGACAAAAAGAGCTTCAGCAAGTATAAAAAGAAAGCATACATTTCAAGCATATGGGGTGATAGCTCTTCAGATGAGGATGAAGAGGTTGAAGATGAAAAGGCAAACATATGCCTAGTAGCTCAAGAACAACAAGATGATGATGAGGTATATGACTCAAAACCTTCCTATGATGAACTTGTTGATGAATATTATCTTGTGCAAAAGGAATTTGAGAAACTCGCAGAAAAATACTTAGCTTTGAAAAAGAAAAATATCACTCTTGAACTACAAATTGAAAAACTATCTTCTTCTAAAATTTTGATTTGTCAGGAATGCCCTGAATTAAAACAGAAGAATGTACATCTTACAAAAGCACTTGAAACATTTACTAAGGGCAGTGAAATGCTTGATGTAATTTTGAAACAACAAAGATTTGTAAATGATAGGTCAGGTATTGGTTACAAACCAAATTCTGATAAGAAGAAAGGTAAAAAGAAGAGTGGTCAAAAATCTTACATGAACTACTTTACAAAAACAGTTCACTCCTCAAATCCCTTTGCACATTGTGATTATTGCAATAGGAAGGGCCATTCAACTTCATCTTGTTTTCATAAGAGGGAAGGAAAAATTAAACCTATAGGAAACTATAAATGGGTACCAAAAGGAACTTATGTTCTCAAGGTGCAAGCTAACCCAAAAGGACCCAAGAAAAGTTGGGTACCTAAAACTTGATCCCATTGTGATTTGCAGGTTTGTCTTAGAGCATCAAGACCCAACAAATGGTATATTGATAGTGGATGCTCAAGACACATGACTGGTGATAAAACCAAATTCCTTACAATTAAACCAAAAGATGGTGGTAGAGTCACCTTTGGAGGAGACCAATCAGGAAAGATTGCTGGCATTGGTGAGATTGGAAGTAGTGATGGTCCACTCATCAAGGATGTCTATCTAGTAGAAGGATTGTGTCACAATCTCCTAAGTGTGAGCCAAAGCACTGATAAGGGTAACTTAGTTATCTTTGATTCTGATGAATGCTTTATTGTCAAAAAGGATTTGATTCCCATAGAAAATTTGAAAACTAAAGCCTTGTTTAGAGCACCTAGAGATGGCAATTGTTATACACTTAACCTCTCTAGTAATACCTCCGTGTCAGAAAAATGTTTTGTAAGTAACTTGGATGAAAGTTGGTTATGGCACAAAAGATTAGCTCATGTGAACATGTCTCAACTTGACAAGTTGCTGAAAAAGGATTTGGTTATTGGTATTCCAAAATTGAATTTCAAAAATGATAAGATATGTGATGCTTGCCAAAAAGGAAAACAAACCAAATCATCCTTTAAAACGAAGAATGAGATTTCTACTACCAGACCCCTTCAATTACTTCATATGGACTTAGTTGGACCAGCTAGAGTTAGAAGTCTTGGAGGAAATTTATACACTTTGGTCATAGTTGATGATTATTCTAGATTCACATGGACAATTTTCTTATCATCTAAAGATGAAACATTTGATCAATTTGTTGTATTTGCCAAGAAGGTCCAGAACGAGAAAGGTTTTTCAATTTCAGGTATACGAACCGACCATGGTGGAGAATTTGAGAACAACGCCTTTGCTGAGTTCTGTGACAACACGGGGATTGATCACAACTTTTCAGCACCAAGGACACCACAACAGAATGGTGTTGTGGAGAGAAAGAACAGAATACTCACTGAGATGGCAAGAGCAATGTTGAGTGAAAACAACACATCACAAGTATTTTGGGCTGATGCCATGAGCACTGCATGCTATATCTCCAATAGAGCTTACTTAAGGAAGAAGTTGAACAAGACTCCTTATGAGCTCTACAAAGGGAGAAAGCCAAATCTCAGCCACCTTCACATTTTTGGTTGCAAGTGCTATGTGCACCATAATGGTAAAGAGAATCTTGGTAAATTTGATTCTAAGGCTGACTTAGCAATATTTATTGGTTATTCTAATAGAAGCAAAGCATATAGAGTTTTTTAACGCTAGAACTAAAGTTGTAGAAGAATCAATACATGTTGTGTTTTGTGAAAATGATTCTAACAGATCCTTGGATGATGAAGAAGAAAACATTTGCAAAAATCAATTCTTTTCAAAAACTACCCCTTCCTTTGAAAATTCTGAAAATGTTTTTGAAGCTGATCCTGAAAACAGTTTAGAAAATCCGGATCAGACTCAGCCTAGAGCTTGGAAATATATAAGGAATCATCCATTAGACCAAGTTATAGGTGATATTAATCAAGGAGTAAGAACCAGAAGAAGCACGTTAAATGAAGTAACCTTCTCTGCATTTATTTCACACATTGAACCCTCTAGAATAGAAGAAGCCCTTTCAGACAATGATTGGGTGATAGCTATGCAAGAGGAATTACATCAATTTGACAGAAATCAAGTTTGGGACTTGGTACCTAGGCCTAAAGACCATCCGGTCATTGGCACCAAATGGGTATTCAAAAACAAACGTGATGAATCTGCAATCATAGTCAGAAATAAGGCAAGACTAGTTGCCAAAGGCTACAATCAAGAAGAAGGAATTGATTATGAAGAAACTTATGCTCCAGTGGCAAGATTGGAAGCCATAAGGGTTCTTCTAGCCTTTGCTTGTGTTAAAGGAATAAAACTCTTTCAAATGGATGTTAAAAGTGCCTTTTTAAATGGTTTCATACAAGAAGAAGTTTATGTTGAACAACCTCCTGGTTTTCGAAATGAAAATTATCCAGATCATGTTTTTCGTCTCAAGAAAGCTTTATATGGTCTTAAGCAAGCTCCTAGAGCTTGGTATGAGCGATTAAGCAAATTTCTTCTTGATCAAGATTTCGTTAGAGGGAAAGCTGATACAACTCTTTTTATTAAAACTAATAAGCTAAATGAAATTTTAGTTGTTCAAATTTATGTGGATGATATCATATTTGGAGCTTCTAATGATACTCTGTGTGAAGAATTTGCAAAGAAAATGCAGGGAGAATTTGAAATGTCAATGATGGGAGAACTAAATTATTTTCTTGGATTGCAAATCAAGCAAAGGAAGGATGGAATTTTCATATCCCAAACCAAGTATCTGAATGATCTCTTAAAGAAGTTTGGAATGGATCAATGCAATGGTGCTGATACTCCCATGAGTGCAACTACTTCTTTGGATGCTGATGAAGAAGGCAAGGACTTTAACATAACAAAGTATAGAGGAATGATTGGGTCATTACTCTATCTTACAGCAAGCCGCCCCGACATTCAATTCAGTGTGGGGATGTGTGCAAGATTCCAATCTGCTCCAAAAGAGACACATGCTGAACATGTGAAAAGAATCTTTAGATATCTTGCTGATACTAAGACTCTTGGCTTATGGTTTCCCAAAGGACAACCAGAACACTTAGTAGCATATTCAGATTCAGATCATGCTGGATACAAGACAGATAGGAAGAGCACAAGTGGACAATGTGAATTCTTTGGTGGCTCACTTGTGTCATGGTTCAGCAAGAAACAAACCACTGTTGCTGTATCATCTACTGAAGCTGAGTATGTGGCTGCCTCAAGTTGCTGTGCTCAAGTGTTATGGTTAAAACAACAACTCGCTGATTTGGGAGTGTACTTGAAAGAAATTCCAATACTATGTGACAACACAAGCACAATAAGCTTGGCCAAGAATCCTGTGCAACATACAAGAACCAAACACATTGATGTGAGACATCATTTCATCAGGGATCATGTTCAGAAGAAGGATGTCAAAGTCATGTTTATCCCAACACATCTCCAACTTGCAGACATTTTCACAAAACCTCTTGCAAAAGAACAATTTAATTTCATAAGAAGAGAATTGGGAATGGTAAACCCCAATGAACTGTAAGTATTTCTCACTCATTTTAATGTTAGTTATGGTTTTAATAATGATTGATTACTGACTTAAGCATCGGAGTATCTAGAAGTGTCTTATGCAGGATGCTCTTATCTCAAATTTGCTGAAGTTATGACCGAACTCGAGCCTGACAAGAAAGAACTCGAGCTCGAGAGAGATTGGAAGTAGTGAAAGGCAAAAACAAGAATGAACTCGAGTTCATTAGTGAATGAACCTCAAGTTCATTTTTGGCAGAGAGCAAGGCTGGATCTCAGGCATGACGAACTCGAGCCCATAAGTGACGAACTCGAGTTCGTAAATCACAGAGAGCAACCTTGGAGGAAAGTCATCCTGAACTCGAGCTCGTAAGTGAGAACCTCAGGTTCACGAGGAAGTTCAAGAGTTCTCAGCACACTCTTGAAGTCCAGGTAAGCAAATTTTAATGACGAACTCGAGCCTGAAAGGTGTGAACTCGAGTTCATCACGAACTCTATATATACTACAGTTACAAACTTTTCACTTCACTCTTCACACACCTCCGGTTTGCCCTAGTCCTCTGCGTCTTTCTCATCATCTTCTTCCTCTGTTTTCTGCGAAAATGGCCTCTCAATCCACAAATCCCAAAGACACAAACCCTAACCCTTCTCAATCTGTTTCTCAAACTCAATCTGAACGCCCTGTCCGCACAAAAAAGCGCTCTTCCCGCCTACAAGATGGAATTGACAAATTCGTTAGAGGTGTTGACGGCGAAAATACTCAAACTCCTCCTTCCAGACCGAAAGGAGTTGTAATTGGAGAAGAGAGAACGAAGAAGAGGCATGATCCCGAGCCTCCTGTCCAAGGAAGAGGTAAAGCCCCTCAGCCAGCTGCTCCTCTGAGGGAAAAACAACCCTTCAAGAGAAAGAAAACCGCGGGTATCCACTCTGTTCCCACTCCCGGTCAAGGTAGTGGTCAAGCTGAACCTCAATCTCAGGAACAAGGGACTCCTCAGGTATCTCAGCCCTTACCTGCAATTTTAGAAATTTACAAGCATAAGAGGTGCCCAGAAGGTTTCAACATAGAACCATGTAGAATGACAGCAGAAGAGGGTGTTTTATTCAAGAAAAAATATGATGAAAAGAAGAAATTCTGTCCTATAGTCTTTGTAGATTTAGCTAAGCTAAAAGAAGAATGTAATCTGGATTTGAGCCCCTGGATGAATCAATTTGAGTCCTTAATTTCAATCAAGGCTGCCTATAGTCCCAAACTTGTGAAAGTCTTTTACTTTCACATGAAATCTGATAATGTGCTAAATTCAGATGGTGATTTAGTAGAGGAAAGAATTGTCACAAAGGTTAGAGGTCAGAAAATCACAATTACTCCAAACTATCTGAACTCTATCCTACAAATCTCAAACCCTCCTAAGCCTGAAACTCACAGATATAAGCAACAGGCTATATTTAGTTTACTCAGACCTGATGAACCTATTCCTAATACCCTTGAGATACTGAATTTCACCCCAGCTGCCATGCCTCTGAGAAACCGAGCCATCTGGTACATTTATTCCAGGAATCTTCTTCAGAAGGGAGGCAACTTTACACACTTTGCCAAAAAGGATTTTAACATCTTCGCCTCCATTCTAGACCAACAACCTCAGAATGTAGGTTACTGGCTCTTTCAAGAAATAGCAAAATTTGCTTTTCACTCACGCCAGTCATCCCAGATTCCCTTTGCCAGCCTGGTTTCAGTAATTCTATTTCATGAGAAGATTTGGCACTTGGCTGAGAATGACTCTCCTCAATTTCCAACTGAATTTGGACAGCACATCATGAACTTGATGCAAACTCACAGGCCTGAGTACTCAGATCAGTCCAGAGCCCCAAAGAGGTCCAAGCCAGCTACATCCAGAGCCACATAGTCCAGAGCTGAAGAAGCTCAGAGTGCTCCTCCACCTCCTTCTGATTTTAATATCAGAGTTCAAGAAATTGTGGACAAGGCCGTATCTGACCTAATAGAAGGAATTGAACTAGCTGTAGGGAAGCTAGTTGCTGAAGTGAACAAGGGTCACAATAACCTGGTGGATGCTCAAGAAGCCTTCAGAGTTGAACAAGAAGCACTGAAGACTCAAGTCAATGAACAGACCTCTACTATGTCCACCTTATTGGTTACAATGATGAACCTAAGCGATAAGATGGACAAGATCTTAAAGTCTCAGTCTCCGGATGCTTCTACCTCTGTACCTGCCCCAGACTCAGAACCTGCTCACGCTCAGCCTGCACAGACACCTCCTTCTGCTCCTACACCTTCGACCTTCACATCCTATGCTGAGCCACTAGCCATAGTACCCTATGTCCAAATTGAACCTATCTCTTCTTCCCCTCCTTTTGATGATGCCAAAGGGGGAGAAAGTGTGGAGTGAATATTGATTGTAACTTTTGTAGTCATTTTGGAATTATGTGAATTTTTTTCAGTTTGAAGTTTCAGTTATATTTTTTTTGGTCTTAAAGTTTATCTCTGATAATTTGGTTAAGATTCTGATAATCTGCAAAATTTTTGTTTCACAAAACAAATCCTTGATATTCTGCTTCTAATATATGTTTTCTGTCAATTTGATCACAAGCTGAATTTCAAAATAAATTTCAAACTAAGTTTCCCAATCAATTGTTTACAAGTGTTGTCATCATCAAAAAGGGGGAGAATGTTAGTTCTCAGAGTGTTTTGATGATCACTGACAATTGTAAACAATAGTGGAAAGATTTGACAAGTCAAGGATGTTTAAAACTCATGATTTTTCTATCTGTCAAAATAGAACTCGAGCCTATGAGTGATGAACTCGAGCCTGTATTTAACAGAAAGCATGAACTTGCAAAACCAAAGTTCAAACTTGAGACTAAACCTGAAGTTTATAATTAAGCCTTTGAAAGTTCGCATGAACTCGAGCCTATAACTGTTGAACTCGAGCCTATGTTTAACAGAAAGCATAAACTTGTCAAACCAAAGATCAAACTTGAGACTGAACCTGAAGTTCAAAATTAAATCCTTGAAAGTTTGAATGAACTCGAGCCTACCATTTAATGAACTCGAGTTCGCCATTGACAAAGTTTTTTTTTAAACTTTTGAAAACCTATTACAAACTCTAAACCTCTACTCAAACCTCAAGTTTGAAAAAGTTCAAAGAAGATATTAAAGAACTCGAGCCTGTCATGATGAACTCGAGTTCATCCTTGGCAGGACAAGTTTGTTTAAACTTGAAAACAGAACATTGTCTATAAACTGGAGCCTAAATTCTTCAGACTCGAGCCTAGTTTTGACCGAGAGCCTTCAGAATATTTTAGAGAGAACTAAACTCGAGCCCAAGCTTCTCAAACTCCAGTTCAAAAGTTCCAGAGAGTAATTAGCCATTTTCAAAAGTTTCAAACTCGAGCCCACTTGTCTTAAACCTCCAGTTTGTTTTATGTTAACCCTGTTTGAAGTTCTCTAAGTAAAGAGAACTCGAGTTCATCATTAATGAACTCGAGTTCGTGTTCTTACAAACCTCAGGTTTACACACAAACCTCCAGTTTGATTTTGACAGAACCGAATTTTCAAAATGAATAAAGGCCGAACTCGAGCCTAACATTATGAACTCGAGTTCAGACCTCCAGAACAGAAAAACGCATTTAAACTCTGATATGTCAAATTTGATTCTTTCTTCATGTTTCAAGTTACCCATTGAATCTAATCATTATATCTATCTCTTATATATGTAAGTGAACTGTTCTAACAAGTTTATTTATGAGATAACAGAAAGAATTTGAAATAGACAGAGATTCAATTGGAGCAACACTTTATGCAACTTGGATTATTTTATCTTATCCTTCAAGACAAGATTAAATGCATGACAGGTTGGCATTACAGACAGTACAATCACCTCTGAAGAAAGCCAAACGTGATTATTCTAAAAACAGAATGTCATGGGTCACCAATATTCAAATGCAAAAGCTACAAACACCCAAATCTGGAAAGTAGCAACAGAATATTACCCATCAGCTTCTGCAGTACCTTTACACATGGAAGAACACTCACAACAGTCACATTTTCGAATGGGAACAAGCTTCAGTGGATTATTAACGTTCAAATGGTTCAAACAATTATAAATGACTGAGGAACTGAAGCCAAACAGACATCATCTGATGAACAACTACTCTACTCGAAAATAATCATCCTGAGTTGTTCTTTTCATTAGGCTGTATCTTTGATACATTGTACTTCAGTATTTATCTTATCTACTCTTTGAGAGAGTCTTTCTTGTAATCATTCATTGATTAAGATAACCACAAGTCAGGGGACTTGGTGGTTGGGAGTATTGATTGCATCTTGTAAGGGGGAGTGAGTTCTAGTGAGAGAACTACTCTGAGTACAGAGATTGTAATCAAGTCTTGTGAAGTTAGTGGATTGAAAATCCCAAGTGAGGCTTGGGGACTGGATGTAGGTCAGAGAAAAGGCCGAACCAGTATAAATTGATCCGTGCAAAGCTTCTCTACTCCTCTCTTCATTTATCCTCTGCTTTAACTTGCCCAAAACAGAGCCAAGTCTCTAAAATTTTATAGATACCCAATTCACCCCCCCCCTCTTGGGTATCAAAGTCCATTCTTTCATTATTTATGCTATTACTAATCATATTCTTGAGTGAGTTGCAGATTATTAATTTGAGTTAAACATTGTAAAACCAATTCATGGATCAGAAGCATTTTGATCTTCACAGAACAGGGTCGACAAAATGATTGTTATCAAGATGTGCCCATACCAGCAAAAGCATTTGAATATTATTCTAAGTCATTCTCCGACCAGAAGCACATGGAAGACAACTAGAAAGAAACTTAAGCAGATACTCAATCGTGGTTAGTAGAAGGCGTAGATGTTTAAATGTTCTCAACGGATATATACGAATGCCATAGCAGATATTTAGATAAAGCTAAGTAGGATGCAAAATTGATAAATACAGCAAAGCAATTGACGTAACAAGCAAAACAACAAAGCATTTAAATTTGTCAACTGCTGTCTCTCTAATAGACAGATATTCAAATTGGTAACTATTCACAACGGTAATATTACACAACGGTCAAAAGACAATTGGCTATAAATAGAGAAGCGTTCAAGATAGACAGCTAACACAGAGATACGAGATTACATCTTCAATATGGCAATACTCTGATTTTCACTTACTCTTTGTTCTCAATGCTTACATAGTTTACCGTAGAGAGTGAGATGATCGATTGTGTACTTCAATGTTTATTTATTCACTTCTGAGAGAGAAGATTTATATGTAAACATTCTATCTGAGAGTTACTCAAGATTGAGTGATCTTGAGTGGGATACACGTTGTGTTGATTACAGCTTGTAAGGGGAGTGAATCCTAGTGAGAGGATTACTTTAAGTACAGAGTGTGTGATCAAGCGGGGGAATTGATTACAGTTTGTAAGGGGGAGTGAATCCTAGTGAGAGGATTACTTCGAGTACAAAACGTGTAATCAAGTTGAAAGCAGATAGTAGATTGAAAGTCTCAAGTGGAACTTGAGGACTGGACGTAGGTTAAGGATTAGGCCGAACCAGTATAAATCACAGTTTGCATATTCTCTTTCCCTTATCTTTTACATTTCCAGTATATGCTTACTTGAATATCTAACTGTCGATTTAAAAGTTGTGAAAAGATTTTCAAAGTTCCCAAAGTTTTATCTGACACCCAATTCACCCCCTCTTGGGTGATAGTCAGGTCTAACAAGTGTCCCTCATCATGTCAAAGTATAAAGCTAGTTTTGTGTTGTTCTAATAGAAAGGTGACATGTGTCACTTCATGGTTACAAAGCATGGAAACATTTTTGTGTTGGTAGCACCAGAACATGCCAAGTAGCGTTTGAGTTTGGGGAATCTAACAGTCATGAACCAGGGAATCTATTGGTCACGAACTTGACTTTTTCAAACACAAAACCCGGGAGTCAAAGGAGGTGACACCTTACCTCCTTCTTTACTTAAGATTGTACCACCTCACCCCTTTCCCTCTGGCTTATTCGACAAGCTCTCTTTCTCACTGGTTGAACAAGGACATGTGGCACGTTTTGGGCCACACATGTGTCATGGGTATTTTTATATTTCATTTCTCTTTTTTCCCTTAGGCCATTAAGTCGAGAAAATATAGAGAAGAAAGGGAAGAGACCCCCGAAATATGGAGAAGGAGAGATTGTGGGGAAGAAAGGGAGGAAAGAGAAAGTAACCCGAGCCGATTTTGCCTCCGATTTGGCATTTCTAGCTCTTGAGGCATTCTCTAACATTGTTCCTCTCAGTGAGAGCAACATTTTTACAGTTTTAGATTTTTGATTTGATGTGTTTGGTGTTGCCTACATGGATGAGATGTTGTCAGATATTCGAATCGGTTGTTGAATAGTGATAAGGTAAGCGTATGCTTCATTTTGAACTGATTGGTTTGAGGTTTTATTGAGTTGTTGTGTTGCCCTAATTTCGATTAGGCACTATTTGGGCATAAAGGAGTGTGTTTTGGTTAGTTTTGATGATTCCAATGAGCTTAGAATGAAAAATTGTGTGGGATAAAGGTCAAAAACTAATCCTAGAAGTATTGATAGAGAAAATTGATTTTTTTGGCCAAAGACAAAGTTTTGGACAATTCTGTTTTTGTATGAAGGAGAGTGATTTTGCTGTTTTTGAGGTTAGAAATGAATTCCTGGGGTAAAATTTTTAGGGAATATGTTGTGATTATGGTAAAGATCATGGTTAAAGTTGTTAAGTTGCCAAAATTTGTTTTCTAGAGATAGCCCGATTGTCTCAAGTGTTTAACTAACCTAGTAGTGTCTAATGGCTAAGAAACTTTTCATAGTTAAAGTATGAAGCTTTAATTTGATAGGTCATATGCATAATTTGGATTTGTATACATTGCGATATGAATTTATGAAGTTAACCCTTGAAACTGGAATGTCATTCTGGACAATGTATACTGTTTTATTGAAACTGGAACAGTTTGCGTGTATCTGACTAGATAGGATTTTTCCTTGAAAATAGACTTAACAATGGTTACATGGCCTTTAGAACCACCTTGTTTTGATATTTGTGCAAAGAGTTATGAATTTTCAAACTTGATTGAAAATTCTGACAACTTTTAGATACCATGTGAATTTAAGGGCCGAAAGCCTATGAGCCTAGACATTCATATTCCCATGGTTATAATAATATAATTATGTATTCAGAGTCATGAGAAGTTCGGAAAGAAGAAGAATGAAAGGTACTTCAAACAACTCCGATGGTTGGCAAAAGAGGAAACTGAGGGGAGAAGAGGAAATCGAGGAAGGACATTAGTCCAAAAGGCAGTGTACTTACCCTACTTGTATGTATTTAATACGATTGTTTGTGTGTTGATGTGTATGATTGCTATGCTTGCTTGTCTATGTGTAAGATATTTGAATGATTGAAGCTATGTTCTAGCTATAATATGGCCATGAGTAAGTTGTACGAAACATTGAGCATACAAAAATGTCATTATGTTAACATGAGCCTACTCAAGACAAGCATTTCATGCACTAGCATTTATCTTGCATGCATTTTTTAGTATTGTTTGCTACTGAGATTCCCTCGAATCTCACTCTCCCCAACCAACCATTAGAGAGGTAAGCACATGAAAGAAGTGCAGCTCACTAAGATGAAAGATAAGAATGCTTGAAGATGAACCAGAAAGAAGAATGACAAAGAATTGAAAAATGGCAGTGTAGTAGTAGTTTACTGTATGTAATGTATATAAACCTTGTGAATACTTCTGTTATGTAATCAAGATTATTGTATAAGTATATTTATGCTATTTTTGTTCGCCCATTGTGCTGCACATTGTTGCTTTGATAATTATCAGAACATCAGTAGGGTATTACAATGACAACAACAACCGTTGCTCAGTAGGAAGCTTTGGAACATGTCTTATATTACTTTAAGGGCTAATCGGGTCATGGTATTCTCTACACGAATCATGGCCACATCAAGATTTAATGCTTTTGTGATGCAGATCACGTGGGCTCAGAGGCTACCAGAAGATCCACAGGATATTATGTGTTTGTAGGTGGAAATTTAGTATCCTGGAAGAGCAAGAACTAGGATGTGGTTTCTCATTCTAGCGCAGAAGCTAAGTATAGAGCCATGACTCAGTTTGTACAGAAAATTGTATGGATTCACCAACTAATGAAGGAAGTTGGTCTTGTCACGTCATTGCCTGCGAAGTTATGGTATGATAATAAAGTTGCTCTACACATATCTTCCAACTCTGTGTTTTATGAACATAAAAAACATATTGAGATTGACTGTCACTTTATATGCAATAAGATCAAAGAGAACTTTATTTCTACAGGGCATGTGTGGTCCAATGGCCAAGTGGGCAACCTTCTGATCAGGCCTAAATGAGACTCAGTTTGACTATCTTGATGATAAGTTTGGCTTGATTAACATCTATGCTCCAACTTGAAAGGGAGTGTTAGAAAATATTAGTAATTAGTCATAATGAGCCTTTTAACTCTAAGGCCTATCTCTTATTTATATATACCGCACTTGTATCCATGAATGAGTATGGAATTCAGACTATATTTTCTCTGTTTACTACAAGATGATGGGTTATGGGTTCAAGTTTTAAAAGCAAAGTATAAATATGACAATCTAGATAAGTTGGAGATTCCAGTGAAACAAGACTCCTCTCTTACTTGGAAAGGAATATGTGTGGTGTGTATATCTATTAAATCTGGTATGAGTAAGAAGATTGGTAACAGGAAAAATACTTCTTTCTAGTTTGAAAATTGGACAGAGATCAACTAGCCTCCTGTTAATGTTATTCAGTGTTAGAAAGGTCTTATAGATAGAAATAAAAAAGTGATAGACTAAGTTGATTCCTCTTGCTAATAGGACATTGCGAAACTCCAAGTTTGGTTCCCTCAAAATATTATTGAGTGTATTGTGTCTGCATACCTAGCCCATAAGGAGAGAGGAGAGGATAAATTTTTATGGAAACCATCCACTACTGATTCTTTTATTGTTAAATCTACATATATTTCTCTTTGTGCAGGCACTTGGAGGGAAGCAGACAACATTTGGAAAGCTCTCTAAAAGTGGAAAGTTCCAAAAAAGATGAAATCATTCATGTGGTTATTTACACATGAACACATCCATGTTGCTGAGCTTAGAAAGAGGAGGGGTCTTCTCGTCAATGCTAATTATCCTTCTGGTTGCAAGGACGATGAAGATTCTATGCACATAATCCGAGATTATGCCCTCATGCAATGAATAGGTGGAAATCTATTGTTGCAAATAATTAATGGTCAAACTTTTTTTTCTCTATAGGGAGCCAATTGGATTATATGGAACCTTGGGCAAGAGGCGGGAGCAAGCAACAAAAAGAAGATCCAATGGACGATTTTGTTTGGTTATATTTGCTGAGATATTTGGATGTTTCATTGCAAAAAACTATATGATGATGCTAATTGGCACATTCAATTAGATGCTCAATATTCTTTCTATTGGGCATGTTGTGATCATGATTAAGTTGCGTACTATAACTTTTATGGCCGTAAGGCTCTTTAGGAAACAAGTGAAGGTGAACTTCCCAAGGGTCATGTCAAGCTCAAGATAGGTGGATTGGTACTTCATGATGGTAGGAGCGGATGTGGAGGTGCCATTCGAGATGTAGAGGGAAATTGGTTATGTGGTTTTAGCTACAAACTTATTTCTGTGCCGCTGACTATTGCAGAATTATTGGCGATCATCATGTTGGAAATTATGCCCTAGAGGAAAGTCGTTGTACTTTAAATGTTTATGTCATTTAAAGTATTCTCCATTTAGTTATCATTTCATTTGCATGTTTATAGTGATAACTGTATCCTTGGATATTTCTCATAAATTATCCTAAATGTCCCTGGTCAGTTATCTACACGGGAGAGAAGATGAAATAAGACCAGTATGACTTTGATGATGTATGGAGATACGAATCAAAGTCATAGGCACTTGTAAGAGTGCAAGTTGCTAGACCGACCAACTATAAGAAAGCTGCATGGATTTAGTCATAGGCTTATCTCATATATAACCACAGTCACAACGCTCTTTGACCTGAGATCATCATGGATTACTACATGATGAGTCGCTAATCTTTGACTTAGTCAAAAGTCACCTTTGACCGAGTGATGATAAAGACTATGATCGAGATTGGTGGTTTTCATGTAGAGGAATGTGAATGGTCAAGATGAAATTTGTCCCTCACATTTGTAGAGAGATAATACTGGGCCCCTCGATGAATGAGTCTGAGAAATGTATGTCCATACTACGATGGAAAGGAGTTTCTATTTCAATTATTAGACTACTTAAAAATTGAGAAAGTAAAGGTCAAGAATAGGAAGTTGACATTATCTATGCCTCATCCTTGACCAAATTATCGCGTGACAAAGGGGATGTGACATGGTTGTATGATAAGTAGCATTGTATCATCGATCCTCATATGAGTTAGGTAGTCGTAATGTGATGAGTATATATTTTATGATTAAATAGATGTATATTTTATGAGATTTAATTGGGATTATTGATATTATATACCTATTTAATTATCTTTTAAGAACGTTTCCATAATTGAGTGAAACTTGGGATCAAAGAATAAATCGACATAAAATCTACTCATATCCTATTTTTATTGTGCAGGAAATATTAGCTGATTTGGAATGAAGTAGAAAAAGGCAATAAGAGGATATGCAATCAGTCAAATTCAGTGGTCTCACGCAAGAAAAATAGAAACAAAATCAATTGTGTGATCTGATGGAGTAAATTACAAGATATGAGATATCTTTGTAATAAGTGAAAGAGAATCAATGGCCCAAGATCTAAATTATTATAAATAAGGAAGCTGAGACAAGCAAAAGAGAAGACGGAGTAGAAAGATCGGGAGACGCAGAACGAGAAGGAAGGGACAAAGAAGCAGAGAAGTAGAGGCTGAGCGTTTCGGTTCTCTTCATCATTTCCACGGAAGGACGGAAGGACTGTGGAGGCGATGAAGAAATTTTCTTTTTTCTCTCTTCTTCTTCTTCTTTGAACCTGAATTTTCATCTTTTTTTTTTATGGATTTGAATAAAGCCATGTGTGGCTAGTTTGTTTTGCAACCTAGAGAATCTATGAACTTGTTTGGGTTTTAGAGATTATTCCCACTTTTTAGTTTTGCTTAATTTTATTTCAGTTTATTTAATCCTGTGTTCATTGTTATTGCTTATTGACTGATCACCATTGAGCATGTTTTGGGGATTTAGGGTTGGACTTGAAAGAGGGAATCTTAAATTGACCTTGGGATTAAATAATGTGGAATTAGGTTTAAATCTAATAAAGGAATTAGGTTTTAATCTAATTTGCGTCTAGGATAGACATATACCTAGAAGCTCCGCATAGTCAAATTAGAGTGAGCCCGATTTGAATTGCATCTTAATTAATTGTGTGAGACATTGCATAATTATTTAAGGTAGGTGTATAAGTGGACCGACAGGCACTTATAAACATTAATACTCTAGATTAGCTGATTAAATTTAGTCAAAGTTAATTTAGTGGGGATAAAATCTAGGAAACAAATAAGGGATTAGTGACTCTAGGTTGCTCATTTTATTATTGTGGTATTTTTCTTATTTTTATTTTAGTTTTAATTTCTTTTCTTTTCATTAAATTTAATTTGTTTTCCTCAACTTAAACGAAATTGTGAAATCAATGCTTAATTGAAGTTGTGATACTAAGTCCTCGTGGGAACGATACTTTTCTTATCACTTTATTACTTGATACGGCCCGTGCGCTTGCGGAGTTTTTTTTAGGCTTTAAATTTTGCCCTATCAAGTTTTTGGCGCCGTTGCCGGGGACTTGTGTGCCACAACTTTCTTGGTTGAAATTGATTGAGCATTAGTAGTTTAAGTTTGAGTTTGTAAATATTTTATTTTTTTTTTTAAGAAAAAAATTTTTTAAAAAAATGGATTTCAATTGGCAACCAACTGGTCTTAATATTGAAAAGGAAATGAATTCTTTGTCTTCTACACAAGATGGATTGATTGCTACTTTAAATTCTTTGAATGAATATGGGCAACGTAAAATGAGCATAAATGATGGTTGTATTCCATATGTTGATTCTTCTCAATATGTTTGCATGTCTTGTGTTTATTGTGGAGGGAATCATTTATTTGAGCATTGTCCATATAGTACAACTAGTCATTTTGTAAGAGATAATTTCACTAGGAACCAAGCTTGTTTTGATAACTCATTTTGTCCTAGTGAAGGTTTTGAGCAACAAAATTTTAGGGATCCACATGTTTATTATTCTCATGAAAATACTCTTCCTTGTTACTCTTATCCGTATGTTGAAGAACACACCATTGAGTATAGGGAAAAATCAAATTTGGAAAAATTAATTGAGGAGTATGGGGAAGTAATAGAGAAATCTAGTAGAGAGCAAAAGGAGATGGAGGTATATGTGAGTCAAATCATTTCTACCCTTAAGACTATGGTGCAACATAATTCTTTAAACTTGGTGACCACTTCTTATATTGATAATGATTATTGTGAGGAAGTTGAAGGTATGGAATTACATGAGACTATGGATAATATAGAAAGTGATTGTGAGCTTGACATTGATTTAGATGAGCATATTGGATGTTTAGAAGAGGTTCCGGCTATGGAGCCTAAGGATTGCGATGTTGATGATCAAATTGATCTTAATGTCCCAATTGTTGTTGTTCATGACCCTCTTCTTGAAGTGTTGACTCTTACTGATGAGAGGCAAGTTGATTTTATTGGATGCTCTAAATTCTTAGATGTGCCTATATTTATTTTCAAAGATATGCATTTTGTGCTTAATTTGAATTCAATGATTGCTTGTAATCCAAGATTGTCTATGATTAAAGAAATACAAGTAATTAACTTGAATGATCAATTTTTGTGTGAGATACCTTGTTGCTTGAAAAGAAATGAAGACAAGGTAATTATTGTGTTTGATACTTATGATTAGTGGTTTGTTTTGAGAAGTCTGGCTGAAGACTATAAATTTAGCGCTTCTTGGGAGGCAACCCAAGGGTTTTGCTTGCATATTTTATTATTATTTTTTTCTTGTTGTTTTCTTTCTTTCAGTTTTATTCAGGTTTGAAGAAGATCACTTCTCTTGTTGCTGCAAGGTCTTGCTTGAGTACTCTCTTCTCCATAAAAATTTGAAATATCATGGATGGTACTAGGGGAAGCACTCCACATCATAGTTAGAGGCCTAAACCAGGGGAGTATTAGTTTCTTTCCCTCTTTATATTTTTTGCAACATTGAGAATAATGTTTGATTTAAGTGTGGGGGAGAGATATAAATTCTTTGGTTATGATATAATTTCTTTGAATTATGATTGTCCTTATGCAATTGAAAAGATTTTTGTTAATGTGATATTTTTTGCATTGTTGAGGATTGACCTTAATTTTGAGCTTTCCCCATCTTAGAGAATATTATCAAATCAAAAATTAAAATATAAAAAAAAAATTTTTAACCAAGTCTCTAAGCCTTGAGTTTTTTTTGCAATCTTGAGATGGACTATGAGAATAAGGATTAGTTTGTAATGTGATCAACAAATTATTAGTTCAAGAATATTTTGCTATATGATTTCTTTAGAAAATTAGATGATGATCTGTGCTAACCAAGTAAAACTTTTGTGTAGGGAAATAACTCAGGAAAAAAAAAGAAGAAGATTGAAGGGGTTGAAAAAAAAAAAAAAACACATGCACACGCACACAAACTCCAATGACTTCTCTAGACCTTATTTAGTAACCGGGGGCACTTCATCACCAATGTTGGCACTCGCGTCAAACGGTAAAGTCAAAGAGGGTTATGAGTTGGGCTAAAAGCCTCTTGAGGTGCCTGTTGGAGTAACTGAGTAACCGGTGCTGCATCACCCATGTGCAGGGTCGCGTCAAAAGGGGACCTACAACGGCTCAAGAAACAAAAAAAGAAAAAATCAAAAAAAAAAGAAAAGGAAAAAAAAAAGAAAAAGAAAAAAAGGAAAGGAAAAAATGAGTTATTTCCTACCTGAGAATTCGTAATAAATTAAATGAAAAGCTTGGTTTGGTGAGACATTTGAATTTTTCTGGAGAAATTGAGTAGCGTAATATTCTTTTACTAATCTTATAGTTGAACTTATTGCTTGCCGATCTTTTGATCATGGGACGTTAAGAGATTGTTGCACTCTTTTGGCTTAGTAACCTATTTTTATAAAACATTAACTTAAATAAGATTTGATGATATGATCCAAGTATGGTGGTTTATTGCTCTCTATTTAGGAATTTCATAAGCAATGTTCTTTTCAGATAATAAATTCTTTTTCTTTTGCTTGAGGACAAGCAAATGATCTAAGTGTGGAGGTTTATTGCTCTTTGTTAAGGAATTTCATAAGCAATGTTCTTTTCAGATAATGAATTCTCTTTCTTTTGCTTGAGGACAAGCAAATGTTTAAGTGTGGGGGTGTTTGATGAGTATATATTTTATGATTAAATAGATGTATATTTTAGGAGATTTAATTGGAATTATTGATATTATATACCTATTTAATTATCTTTTAAGAACGTTCCATAATTGAGTGAAACTTGGGATCAAAGAATAAATCGACATAAAATCTACTCATATCCTATTTTTATTGTGCAGGAAATATTAGCTGATTTGGAATGAAGTAGAAAAAGGCAATAAGAGGATATGCAATCAGTCAAATTCAGTGGTCTCACGCAAGAAAAATAGAAACAAAATCAATTATGTGATCTGATGGAGTAAATTACAAGATATGAGATATCTTTGTAATAAGTGAAAGAGAATCAATGGCCCAAGATCTAAATTATTATAAATAAGGAAGCAGAGACAAGCAAAAGAGAAGACGGAGTAGAAAGATCGGGAGACGCAGAACGAGAAGGAAGGGACAAAGAAGCAGAGAAGTAGAGGCTGAGCGTTTCGGTTCTCTTCATCATTTCCACGGAAGGACGGAAGGACTGTGGAGGCGATGAAGAAATTTTCTTTTTTCTCTCTTCTTCTTCTTCTTTGAACCTGAATTTTCATCTTTTTTTTTTTATGGATTTGAATAAAGCCATGTGTGGCTAGTTTGTTTTGCAACCTAGAGAATCTATGAACTTGTTTGGGTTTTAGAGATTATTCACACTTTTTAGTTTTGCTTAATTTTATTTCAGTTTATTTAATCCTGTGTTCATTGTTATTGCTTATTGACTGATCACCATTGAGCATGTTTTGGGGATTTAGGGTTGGACTTGAAAGAGGGAATCTTAAATTGACCTTGGGATTAAATAATGTGGAATTAGGTTTAAATCTAATAAAGGAATTAGGTTTTAATCTAATTTGCGTCTAGGATAGGCATATACCTAAAAGCTCCGCATAGTCAAATTAGAGTGAGCCCGATTTGAATTGCATCTTAATTAATTGTGTGAGACATTGCATAATTATTTAAGGTAGGTGTATAAGTGGACCGACAGGCACTTATAAACATTAATACTCTAGATTAGCTGATTAAATTTAGTCAAAGTTAATTTAGTGGGGATAAAATCTAGGAAACAAATAAGGGATTAGTGACTCTAGGTTGCTCGTTTGATTATTGTGGTATTTTTCTTATTTTTATTTTAGTTTTAATTTCTTTTCTTTTCATTAAATTTAATTTGTTTTCCTCAACTTAAACGAAATTGTGAAATCAATGCTTAATTGAAGTTGTGATACTAAGTCCTTGTGGGAACGATACTTTTCTTATCACTTTATTACTTGATACGGCCCGTGCGCTTGCGGAGTTTTTTTTAGGCTTTAAATTTTGCCCTATCATAATGTCTTGCTAGAGGCCGCTTGCGACTTGTGGGCTGGTACAGTATTGGCCCGCTGGCAATTTCATGTGGACCTGCAAGGTCACATACAAGAATAGCCTAACACGAATAAAGGTGGCCAAATTCATTGAATCTTAGATATATCTAAGATTTAATGAATACTACATTTAATCTAGGATGGATATATGTAGATATATTATTAAATTTGAAAATAATATAATATTATTATTTAATGAAGATTATAATATTATTATATAATATTTGTTTTGTATTTAATTTATTTGATAAATTAAATATCTAAAACAAATAGTGATATTGTATCACATATTTAATTTTCGAATAGAGATATCATATATCTGATTTAATTTAATTGAGATATAGTATCTCAAATTTAATTAAATAGATTGATATCATATCTTAGATTTAATTTACAGAGATAAACTAAATCAGCAGGCTTTCAATTCGGATTGAATAAATAGATTAGATTAGAACTATTGGATAGATTTGATTAATATATTATTTTAATCCAAATTTGAATTTCAAGATTAATAAGGATTAATTTTGAATATATAATACGCCTATTGGGTTTTGAAAAACCTACGGGACATTTTGCAAGACGTATTAGAAAAGCAGCGAGAAACCCTAAAGAGAAAAAGGAGAGACGCGAAAATACTGAAGGTGCTACACGCTGTTGTCGGTGTTAGAGGCTGTTCGTGTGGATACCGGTAGAGGGAGAAGATTCATAGAGTCGGCTCCAGTTTAATCGAACAAGATCACACGATGTTCGAGATGCATACGAGTTTGCATAGGTACAGTTTATAACGAACCCGATTTAGATGCCGTTGATAGATCCTCCTATGGGATTCGTAATTTTTTAATGGATCAAATCCTTCCGCTACGTGCACGGATCCCAACACATCAATGGGTTAAATTTATGTTGGGCTAAGGGTTTTAAGAATATTGTGCTTTATTCGGATCGTATAGAAGCCATTCTCTTTTGTATTAGATTTAGGGTTAGTGACATCAACTACCTCTGTGTGAATGAGGATTGACATAGTTTGCTAAGACATCAGCTTTCGCTATAAAAGGGAAGAGGTTTGATATCTGTTGGTCGATGTGAGGGTTTCATTGGTGGGCGATCTGTAAGTACCTCTATAAATGTTCTTTGAGCCTCAAAGTGTGCCCTAACCCTGGTGAGATACGTCTACCTTCATATAAACTTCCTTATATCCAAAAAAAAAAAAGAAAGCTACCTCCTTAGGGATGTTCTTGAGGAAACTTGGACAATTTTGCATAGAAATTGGTATGTTTTACTTAAACATACGTCTAGGCAAACATTAGTCACAACCGATTTTCTTGCAAAATCCTTGCAAATGACACATTTGTATCCTTCATTAATCTCCAGCTAATTACTTTGGGGTGGATCTTGGTTAAACTCTTGCTACCTTTTTGGTGGGAATGAAATGATATATTGCGTATTCTTCAAAAAGGGGGGAAAAATGTAGACACTGGACAACCCTAAATTACATCTTAAAAATGAAATTTGAAAATGACTAAAATATAAAACATAATCTTGAAAAACGGAACGCAAAAAGTAATTATAAGTTATTTTTTGCTCAAACTCAGGAAATATAAATTTGCAAGATGAGAAGTTTGAAAGTGGAGCTAAATACCCAAGAGGGGGGGTAAATTGGGTATTCTAAAATTTTTCGAAAGTAACCCTATTTTCAAACGGTAAAAACAGAGATGAACAGAGTAAGGAGAAGAGCAGCTAGACACAGAGATTTATATTGGTCCGGTCCTAACAACTTGACCAACATCCAATCCCCAGACTCTCTGGGATTTTCCACTATCACAAAGATTACAAAGTCTGTACTCAAGAGTAGTTCTCTCACTAGAACTCACTCCCCCTTACAAGTTGTAATCAATGAGCTCCCAAATCACCAAGTCCCCTTGACTTGTGATTCTTTACAATAAATGATTTACAGATAAAAAATCTCTCTAAGAGTGAATAATGATAAACACTGAAGCTTATATATCAAAAGAAAAACTATAGTTGAAAACTGAAGGAGTAAATGCAAAACTTGAATGATTTTCGTTTTCAGCAGTTGTAGTTGTTGAGAAGACTTGAATGCATCTCTATTTATACTCAGAGTGCATTAATTAACCGTTGCTTCTTTAATTGAACCGTTGGAGATGTTCAGCAATGGTTAGGAAGTGGTTTGGTCTTCTTCTCTCTCTAATCTCCACTTAATCCAGCTGTGCAAAAGTTCAGAGTTGACTTCTTGTGAATTAATCCGTTGGAAAAGCAGGTGCTGGATGTGGAAATCATTCTTTAATCCTTTGCTAGATGTGTGCAGACGGATTACCCAAAAGAATGCAACTTTCTGGGTTTGCATTTAATGTGCTGACGTCACTTTTTGCTTTTGCTTTAAACCTTCAATAAACATTCTCTAATTCATCTGAAACTCACTAACAAAGTGATTAAACATAGCTAGGAATGGTAGAGAATAATACTGGAAAGTATTAAGATCAAACAAGATAGATTTCCAAGATCGTAAAATTTGAATTTTTGATCCAGCACAGAAACCTCGAGGTTTGTTCTCCAAACCTCGAGTTTTGGACAGAGCTTGCAAAGTTGATTTGTGTCCAAAACTTCAAAACTTGAGATTTCTAATCAAAACTGGAGGTTTTCAAAACTTTAAAATGTTCAATGCTCTCAGGTTGGCAAAACCTCGAGGTTTCTCACCAAACCTCGAGTTTTCACTTAAGTATGAAAGTTTTGAAAAACAGCACCAAAAGCAAAACCTGGAGGTTTCCTTGAAACCTTAAGGTTCTCAAAACTGAGAAAAAGTTGTTTGCTCTCTGTTTGCCAAAACCTCGAGTTTTCTCAACAAAACTTGAGTTTTGTTCAAATGTGAAAACTTTGAAATTTTGTGCCAAGACAGAAACCTTGAGGTTTCAAAACCAAACTGGAGGTTTTGAAAAGTTAGAAAACATATTTGCTCTCTACCTGGACAAAACTTGAGGTTTGTCCCCAAACCTCAAGTTTTCACTCATTGTGAAAACTTTGAAAAAATCTTGTCAAGTTCAAAACTGGAGGTTTTGAAACATTGGTTAAAATCTAAGTTTTCTCTGCCAGTCAAAACCTCGAGGTTTCTTACCAAACCTTGAGTTTTCTCAAAACTTGTGAAAACTGAAATTTTCAAGTCAAAACCAAACCTTGAGGTTTTAATTAAAAACTGGAGGTTTTGAAATGTTCAAAATCTGATAGACTCTCTGTATGACAAAACCTCGAGGTTTTCCCAGAAACCTCGAGTTTTCCAATTTCTCAGAAAAAGCTGAGAAGTCTCTGTGTGTGGAAACCTCGAGTTTTCTCTGAAAACTCAAGTTTTGACTTTGTTCAGAACTCTTGAAATTGTCCCTGTAAGGCCAAACCTCAAAATTTCTGTGCAAACCTCGAGTTTTGCTCTCACAGTGAGTTTTACACATTTGATAGCAAAACTTCAAGCTTTGTTTACAATTATTGGAGATCATCAAAACCCTTAAAGAACTAACAAAGTTCTCCACCTCCCTTGCTCTCCCTTTCCTTCCACTTGTTTATATATTTTTCATTGTTAGTTTAACTTTCAATGAGTGAAATTTAATATTTTCTCCTATACATTTTTCTATTTATTGTCTCAGTTACTTATTCTCTTTGTAAATAGGCGGACATTTTAAAAAATATACATGTCTTACATATTTATTATTTTTAAATAATTTAAATTGATTTCTTGTTAAACACAAATTTATAATTCAAAACATATATTTTAAACTTGAAGGAGTAATTAGACTATTTTGAAATCCTGACACATTTGGGGGGAGTCACTATAATAAGGTCCCATAAAAGAGATTTAATGACCCAAAAATCTTGTAATAATTTAGGAGCATGCATTGACAAATTTTTTTCATAAAAAATGATAATTTTTTTATGTTATTTACTTAGGAGTAATGAGCGCACAAAAACCTTGCGTAATATGTATATATATATATATATATATATATATATATATATATATATGGGTTTATCGTTTGTCATGTCACATGACATAAGGTTATGTCAAATTAGTCTAAAACTACGTCATTTTGGGAGTTAAGGGAATTAATGAAGGGTGTTTTGGTATTTTTGTTTTTGTATTTATTATATGAATTTTACCAAAAGACCCTTCATTAATTATCCTAATCTCAAAACTACGTCATTTTGATAGTTCATTAATTCCCCTAACTCCTAAAACGATATAGTTTTAGGCTGACTTGATATAACCTTATGTCAAGTGACATGACAAATGATAAACCCTATATATATATATATATATATATATATATATATATATATATATATATAAAGGGCCGATTGTTACTAAGTGCTCCTTTCTTTTTTACCGTCTAGATTTAAGTTTGTATTTTTCATTTTTTTTATTTTTTTAATAAATATAGAATTTAAAATAAACATTATTTTTTAGGGAAAAATTACATTTAAATACCATTTAAATTTGCAAAACCCCCAAATATCTGTTAAATTTGTTAAAGGACTTAAAGGTATCAGGAACCATATTGGGATTTTCAAATTTGGATGAATTGACCCTTTTTCCCATAGTTTTTAAATAATTTTTTTTTAAAAAAAATGACCTTTGCCGGAGGGCCACCACGGCCGGCCGCCAGAGAACTAACCGCCGATAGCTAGGCGCCGGCTACCGGCGGCTTGAGATCAAGCGATGATTTTTTTTGGGGGGGGGGGGGGGGTTGGGTTATTATTATTATTTTTTTTTAAAAAAATATTTATTGAAAGTGATGAAGGTGGAGTTCGAACCCCCTACTCCAACTTCATAGGGCCAAGTGGCCCAACCATTTGGCCACTTCGTTCCTTCTATATATATATATATATATATATATGCATTAACAAATATATATATTCTTCTTGACATTTTTTCAATTAACAAATACTCTTGTAAATTCTATTATTGAACTTGTAAATACCATTGAAGAATTGGTAATTGCTATTAAAAAGTTTGTTATAATTGCACTCTTTGTTTTGTTTCATCAGACACACATGGTAAACCTGAAGAATGAATTGGTAAATACCATTGTGAAACTAGTAAATGAAATTGAAGAATTGATAAGTTCCATTGAAAGATTTGTTATAATTGCACTTTTTCTTTTGTTTTATCAGACACATATGGTAAACCTGAAGAATGAACTGGTATAAATACCATTGTGAAACTAGTAAATGCCAATGAAAAATTGGTAATTTCCATTGAAAGATTTGTTATATCATGATTTTGTAAATCAGGAATATAATATTATAACAAATATTTCAATGGCAATTACTAGTTTCATAATGGTATTTACCAGTTCATTTTTCAGGTTTACCACTGTGTCTAATGAAAAAAAAAAGTGCAATTTGAAGGTGAAATATTACCTAGAGGGGGGTGAATAGGTGATCAAAAAAATTTCTTCGCTAAACCCACACAAGGCCAAATAGCAACAGAGACAGAGAAACAAAGCAGAGAGCAAAGAAGTAAAAATTGACACGAGGCAATTTATACTAGTTCAATCCAAAACTTTGACCTATGTCCAATCCCCAAAACTTCTGGGATTTCACTATCTTTCAAGAACAATTACACGGTACTTGAATGATCCTCACACTAGGACTCACTTCCCCTTACAAGCTGTAATTATACACCCACACTTAAGGTTCCACAACCTTAAGATTTAAATCTAAAAAAGAATTAAGTGTTTGAATAACTCCTCATGAGTAGATAATAAATGAACACTGAAGCACAATGAATATTCGAAGATATTAATGAAACAGTTGAAACAGCAAATTGCAATAAGTTTGAATTGAATGCACAGTGTTTCAGTAGGTGAGGATTTAAATGCTTTTGGCTTTTATAGATGATAGCAATTAATGACCGTTGAAGAGAAATCAATGAGACGTTGAGAATGATAAATGTATCCATTGCTCTATCTCTTCATAATATTCTGACGTTGGTCAAAATGCTCCGTTGACATTTTTTGTTTGAATTGTCCGTTGAGACTCAATTCAAAAAGTTTTGCTGTGCTTTTCAAGTCAGCTTTAAAATCAGTCAAGGCTGTGTCCATGTTTAAATCAATATGAGCCTTTAAATTTATCATCTCCATGCTCATAGCTTTAATCATTTCTCTGGTGAGTTTTTCATAAACCTCTAAAGACTTCAATACCGGCTGCATGGCATTCTGAATAGCAATCTGAATATGAGTTTGAAGGGCAGCTTGGGCAAAGGAGGGAGCAGAGACAGGAGAAGGTGCAGCCTGTGAGGATTGGCCCTCTTCTGGTTGTTTAGATGATGGTGGCTTGGGATTTGCAGTAGGCTTGTCTTTCTCTTTCCCTATAGCCTCAATGAATGAGATCTTCATAAATAAGAGGTGAGTTTTGCCAAACTGCTTGGGAAAAACAACCTTGTCATCCTTTATGAGGTACCAGATATTGTTGAAGCTAAGAATTTGAGAGACCAAGTTTGGATAAGGGATGGTATATTTCTTGGAGTTGCTGGAGGTAGAGAGAAAGGATGACATCTCAGATATAACCAATTTACCCAAGTTTCAAGTTTCTTGGTTCTTGAGCAATAATTGAAGCCATTAGCTGATAATCTTTAAGCATAAAGTGAGTGAAACTCTGTCCCTTATTGATCAAGTTGCGGCTATAAAGATACCAAAGAACCCTATACGTATTAGACATTTGAGCAGGTTTATGGTTTAGGAGATTTCCATCATAAGGTTCATTTGGCAAGAGAAGTTTAAAGCACTCAGGATCAGAGAGAGTGGGAGGATCTTCAGAAGTAGCAGGTAATCCAAAATATGAATTAAGTATCTCAGCAGTGATCCTAATTTTCCTTCCCTTAACAGAGGTAGTTAACACAATGCCATGATCATCTTTTTCTTCAATCATGTTATAATAAAATACTTTCACTACTTGAGGAGAATAAGGAGTAGAAATACTCAACAGAGGCATATATAGGGCTAGCCAAGGGGAAAGATCTAGATTACACTTCGTTCTGAATGTATCTAAGTCCAAAAATAAGGTGGGACATAAAGGTCGACCTGATTAACTGGTTGTAAAGGTGGGTTCAGAAGGAATTACCAGAGGGTCCTAACAGAAGCCAGAAGGACAATGAAGGGCACTTTTCTGACCAATGAGTTTCAAGGCAAATGGAGGAAGAGTCCTACTGATTTGAGGCCGTTTCTGATTTCCAGGGTGCTTGTGAGGAGGTTTCTAAGGTCTGTCTTCCATGTTCTTTGACTGTAGTTCGTGAAATCTTGGATGATCGTCTCTATACAAGTCTGAGGTCTTAGTGGATTCAGAATGGACACTCTTTCCTTTCATTGACGACAGTGAGTCTGTTTGAAGACGAGTCACGGGACGAGGAGAGTCAGCAATAGAGACACTCTTGGGCTTTGTCAAGGGTGATTCCTTCTTCTTCTTCTCTGCGTTTTTCACTTTTGGTCGATATTTCTTACTTGTACAAGGCTTCTTGGTGATGGGTCTTTCAGGGGACTCTGATGAAGACTTACCTATTTCTAGGGTTTTAGATGAAAAGTGAGAGGATTAATCGAAAGGTGAAGACTTGGTGACAGAGAGTGATGGCGGAGAAATCTCGAGAGTGAGAGAGTAGGGATTGAGGGAATAACCAGACGATTTAGGAAGGTAGGATTTTGGAAACTTGAAGCACATTGAAACAACATGGTCATAAAGGACGAAACGACATACCCTGGCAGTGAATCGTCAGAATTTTTCTTTTTGAGAAGATAGACAAACAAAGGCAATTCTCGAGAGTCTCAGGTTAATGCTTGAGAATTCAGTGTTAAAGTGAAACGACGACGCAACATGACTAAGAGAATATTTGATAATATTTTGAAGTGTTATGACAGTGATAAAAAAAATAATTACATGGCCCCAATTCTCGAGAATCTCAAGATGATTCTCGCGAACGCGAGAATGTTATGGGTATCAATGTTCGCCTAATTCTCGAGAACCTCTCATTGATTCTCGAGAATTCCATAAGAGATGAATGAGTTTTAGAGAAGCAAGGGAACACATTGACAATTCTCGAGAATCTTCTGTTAATTCTCAAGAATTCTAAGATAAGTCTTTCCAGATTTTACATATAATGGTCGAGGTATGAGACCAATTCTCGAGAATTCCTTGACGATTCTCGAGAATCATCATTTTAGAGAACTTAGCTAGGAATCTGATTCAACCATTCTCGAGAATTCCATAGTAACTCTTGAGAATTATGTTAGTTCTCTATGTGTTTTGATGATAATCAACAATTGTAAACACATCTTGAAGTTTTTGCATTTGCTGAAAATCAACTGTCAAATGGAAACTCGAGTATTGATGTGAATACTCGAGTATTGACTTGACAGAGAATTGCTCAAATCCATCTTGACAAAGGAATACTCAAGTATTGGAAGCAATACTCGAGTATTGGACTTACAAAGAGCAATCAAATTTTTCACCTTGAGTCAATACTCAAGTATTGGAAACAATACTCGAGTATTGGACTTACAGAGAGCAATCAAGTTTTTCACTTTGATTCAATACTCAAGTATTGGAAGCAATACTCGAGTATTGGACTTACAGAGAGCACTCCAAGTTTCCACCCTGAGACAATACTCAAGTATTAATATGAATACTCGAGTATTGAACTCACAGAGAGAATTTCAACATTATCAATACTCAAGTATTCAATGGCATACTCGAGTATTGATCATACAGAGAGCTATCAAAGTTTTCCATCATGTGGAAACTCGAGTATTGGTTTTACATACTCGAGTATTGGACTTTCACAAAGTTTTTCAAATCAACATCTGTTTATGAATACTCAAGTATTGATCTGAATACTCAAGTATTGACATGGAAAAACTCCACAAAATTTTCAAATGAATGCATACTCGAGTATTGATCTGGAAACTCGAGTATTGGGCATACAGAGAGCTTTTCCTCTTGTCAATAACTTAAATACTCGAGTATTGTATTTAAGGTCCAAAGTTCACATCACGATGATTTCTCTCTGGTTAATGAATACTCAAGTATCAAGTTGGATACTCAAGTATTGACTTAAGTGCACAGTGGCATACTCGAGTATTGAAGAACATACTCGAGTATTGAGCGTTGAACTTGTAAATCAAATTTGACGAATTTGTGAATCTCTTTCTTTTGATCTTAATGCTTCCATTTATCATTCTTATATGTTCTCAGTTATGTTTAACCACTTTGCTAAGTGAGTTTCTGAAGGTTTAAAGGATGATTAATGAAGGTCAAGGCAAAAAGCATAAAGTGGTTCAGAACATTAAATGTAGATCAAAAAGTAGTGTCTTTTTGGCTAATCCAACTGAACACGCCTACAGAACGTTAAAGAATGTTTTCTACAATAAGTAAACTCTTCTCCAACGGACTAATCCACAGAGAGACAGCTCAAAGTCATTATTCAACTGGATTAAGTGGAGATTAGAGAGAGAGAACCTGACCAAAGTTGCAACTAATCACCTCCAACGGTTTGATTCACTTTACAACGGTCATTTAATGCTCTCTAAGTATAAATAGAGTTGCATTCAAGGCTCTTCAACAACAACAACATCTGAAAACGCACAAGCATTCAAGTTTCACAACTACCTTCAGTTTTCACTTGTATTTTGTTTGTTGACATTATAAGCTTAAGTGTTTATCATCATCTACTTTTAGAAAGAGTTTTCGTTGATTATTGATTGTAAAGAACCACAAGTCTGGGGACTTGGTGGTTGGGATCATTGATTACAACTTGTAAGGGGGAGTGAGTTCTAGTGAGAGAATCACTTCTTGAGTGCAGAGTGTGTAATCATTGATATAGTGGAAATCCCAGTGAGGTTGGGGACTGGACGTAGGTCAAGTGGTTAAGACCGAACCAGTATAAATCTTCTCATGTCTAGCTATTCTTCCCTTGCTCTGTTCTACTCTGCTTTTAACACTTGAAAATAGAGTTTTTGCAAGAAATTTGTAAAATACCCAATTCACCCCCCTCTTGGGTATTTGGCTCCACTTTCAAATTATAATTTTATTTTGAACAGTCACTTCATGCGACTCTTAGAAAACCATCCAAACCCAATATTTCTCGAGAATGAATTGACAGTTCTCGAGAATACTCTGAGATTGCAGGAGAAGGAACACGTTGATTCTCGAGAATGACAAAATCATTCTTAAGAATTGTCATACTCTGAAAAACTCTGTTTTCTATTCGCTGAACAACGAACCTGCAAATCATTGTATAGGAACTTCGATGCTTAAGTTAGTTTTCATTAATCATCAAAACACAATTAACAACATTAAACTAACATTCCTTACAATTCATTGGGATTTACCATTCCCAATTCTCGTCAGATGAAATTGAACTACTCTTTGGCTAGGGGCTTCGTGAAAATATCAGCAAGTTACAAGTGCGTGGGAATGAACATCACTTTCACATCTTTCTTTTGCACGTGGTCTTTGAAGTGATGTCTCATGTCAATATGCTTGGTCCTTGTATGTTGAACTGGATTTCTCGCCAAGCTTATTGTGCTGGTGTTGTCATAAAGAATTGGTATTTCCTTCAGATGGATCCCCAAGTCTTGAAGTTGTTGTTTGAGCCACAAGACTTGAGCACAGCAACTTGAAGTGGAAATGTACTCAGCTTCAGTGGATGACACAGCTACAATGGTTTGCTTCTTACTAAACCATGATACGAGAGATCCTCGAAGAAATTCACACTGTCCGCTAGTGCTTTTTTTATCAGTCTTGTAATCCGCATGATCCGAGTTTGAGTCTACAACCAAGAATTCTTGTTGACCTTTTGGGAACCAGAGACCCAATTCCTTCGTATCTGAGAGATACCAAAAGATTCTCTTAACGTGTTCGACATGTGATTCTTTAGGAGCTGATTGGAATCTCGCGCACATTCCCACACTAAATTGAATATCAGGCCGACTTGCAATTCAGTAGAGTAATGACCCGATCATCCCTCTGTACTTAGTTATATTGAAATCTTTGCCTTTTTCTTCATCGGCATCCAAAAAGGCAGTTGAACTTATTGGGGTGTCTACACCATTGCAATGCTCCATTCCAAATTTCTTGAGCAAATCACGAAGGTATTTCGTTTGTGAAATAAATATCACATCCTTCCGTTGTTTGGTTTGCAATCCGAGGAAGTAATTAAGTTCTCCCATCATTGACATCTCGAATTCATTCTACATTTTCTTAGAAAATTTCTCACACATAGATTCGTTAGATGCACCAAAAATAATGTCATCAACATATATTTGTACAACTAAAAGTTCATTAAGCTTGTTTGTTTTGATAAAAAGTGTTATGTCTGCTTTTCCTTTAACAAAGTCTTGATCTAAAAGAAATTTACTTAAGCGCTCATACCAAACTCTAGGAGTTTGTTTAAGACCATATAAGGCTTTCTTGAGGTGATAAACATGATCTAGATGATGATCATTTTCAAAGTCAGGAGGTTGTTCAACATACACTTCCTCCTGAATAAATCCATTTAGAAAAGCACTTTCCACATCCATTTAATAGAGTTTGAATCCTTTGATGCAAGCAAAGGCTAAGAGTACATGTATAGCTTCCAATCTAGCCACTGGAGCATACGTTTCCACATAATCAATTCCTTCTTCCTAATTATAGCATTTGGCAACTAATCTAGCCTTGTTACGGACTATAATTGCTGATTCATTATGTTTGTTTTGAATACCCATTTAGTGCCAATAACCGAGTGGTCTTTAGGCCTAGGTACCAAGTTCCAAACTTGATTTCTATCAAATTGATGTAACTCCTCTTGCATTGATATCACCCAATCATTGTTTGAAAGGGCTTCATCAATTTTAGAGGGTTCAATGTGTGATATGAAAGCAGAAAATGTTACTTCATTTAAAGAACTGTTTCTGGTCCTTACTCCTTGATTTATATAACCTATTACTTGGTCCAAAGGATGATTTCTAATGAACTTCCAAGGTCTAGGCTGAGGTTGATCAGGAGTTTCGAAATTGTTTTGAGGATCAGCTTTGAAAACATCGTCAGGATTTTCAATAGAAGCATGAGTAGTTTTCGAAAAGAATTGATTTTTAAAAACATTTTCCTCATCATCATCCATAGGTTTATCCGTTTTGGATTCACAGAAAACAACATGTATAGACTCTTCAATGATACGAGTAAGAGTATTAAAGCTGCTATAAGCTTTACTCTTATTTGAATAACCCAAATATATACCTTCATCCGCCTTGGGATCAAACTTTCCCAAGTTATCCTTACCATTGTTATGGATGAAGCACTTACATCTGAAAACATGGAGATGAGCCAAATTTGGCTTTTTTTCCTTTGTACAGCTCATAGGGAGTTTTGTTCAACTTCTTCCGGAGGTATGCTCGATTTGAGATGTAGCAAGCCGTACTCATTGCATCAGCCCAGAACACTTGAGAAGTGTTGTTCTCATTCAGCATAGCTCTTGCTGTTTCGGTGAGGACTCAATTTTTTCTCTCCACAACACCATTTTGTTGAGGGGTCCTCGGGGCTGAGAAGTTGTGGTTAATTCCCATGTTATCACAGAACTCAACAAATGCATAGTTTTCGAATTCTCCTCCATGATCAGTTCGAATTCCTGAAATAGAAAAACATTTCTCATTTTGGACCTTCTTGGCAAAAACAACAAATTGATCAAACATTTCATCTTTAGAAGACAGAAATATAGTCCAAGCAAATCTAGAGAAATCATCAACTATAACTAAAGTATAAAAATTGTCACCAAGTATTTTTACTCTAGCTGGTCCAACTAGATCCATATGAAGTAGTTAGAGAGGTCTATTAGTTGAAATTTCATTTTTAGATTTGAAAGATGATTTGGTGTGTTTCCCTTTTTGACAAGCATCACAAATCATGTCATTTTTAAAACGAAGTCTTTGAACACCAATTACCAAATCCTTTTTAAGTAATCTGTCAAGTTGAATCATATTGACATGAGCCAATCGCTTGTGCCATAGCCAACTCTCATCCAAATTACTAACAAAACATTTTTCAGAAATAGACCCATTTCCGGAGAGATTAAGTGTATAACAGTTACCTTCTCTAGGGGCCCTAAATAAAGCTTTAGATTAAATGTTTTCCAAGGGGAAAATATCCTTACTTACAATCAAGCACTCCTCAAAATCGAAGATAACTATGTTACCTTTATTAGTGCTTTGGCTTACACTGAGGAGATGGTGGCAAAGTCCTTTTACTAGGTAGATATCTTTGATTTGTGGTCCTTCATTGTTGCCAATTTCACCAATACCAGCAATCTTTCTAGATTGATTTCCACCAAAGGTCACCTTGCCACCATCCTTGGGCTTGATTGAGGCAAATTTAGATTGGTCTCCCGTCATATGTCTAGAGCATCCACTATCAATGTACCACTTGTTGTATTTTGATGCTCTTAGACAAACTTGCAAGACACAACAAATCAAGTCTTAGGTACCTATCTTTTCTTAGGTCCTTTGGGGTTAGTATGTGTCTTAGGAACCTTGTAAGATCCCTTAGGCACCCGTTGATAATTTCCTATAGGTTTATTCTTTCTTTCCTTTTTATGAAAACAGGAGGAAGTAGTATGACCTTTACAATTACAATAATTGCAATGTACAAAAGGATTTGAAGAATGAACAGATTTTCTAAAGTAGTTCATGTAAGATTTTTCTCCAAATTTCTTTTTACCTTTCTTTTTATCAAAATCAGGTTTATAGCCAATTCCTGATCTGTCATTTGTAAACCTTTGCTGTTTCAACATAAAATTGAGCATTTCACTACCTCTAGTGAATTTCTCAAGTGCCTTTGTGAGGTGTGAATTTTTTTCTCTAAATCAGTGCAATCCTCACAATCTATAATTTTTGAAGAAAGGTTTTTAATCTGTAGTTCAAGAGTCACATTCTTCTTTTTCAAAGATACATATTTTTCAGCAAGTTTTTCGAATTTAGTTTGAACAACAATGTACTCAGCAAACAATTCATCATAAGATGGTTTTGAATCATATACCTCATCGTTGTTGTTATGTTGCTCTTCTTCTTCAGCAACCAAACAGATATTGGCTTTTTCTTCCTCATCAGCTTCATCTTCATCAGATGAACTATCTCCCCATATAGCTGAGACATAGGCCTTCTTCTTGTATTTATCAAATTTCTTATTTTCTTTGTCCTTGGTCTTCAGCTGGGGGCACTCTAACTTGATGTGGCTAGGCTTTTCACATTCGTAGCAAATAATTAGCTTCTTTGCCTCAAAGCTGGAGTTACCCTTGTAAAACTTCTTGTATGCTCCCAGCTGAAGACCAAGGACAAAGAAAATAAGAAATTTGATAAATACAAGAAGAAGGTCTTTCTTGTAGAATTTCTTGAATCTCCAGACCATCATGCCTATATCCTCATTTTCGTCTTCATCATCATTTGATTCTTTGACTTCTTTGACAGTCTTGAGAGAAATTCCTTTGCTCTTGCCATTTGCTTCATCAAGTCTCTTTTTGAACTTGAGCTTTGCTTCATATTCCGAGAGACTGCCAACTAGCGCTGCTACAAATCCCATCGATTCACCACGGGCTTCCTCAATTGCAGTGACTTTGGCTTCCCATTCCTTGTTGAGGATATTGAGAATTTTCCTCACTTGAACAGGTTGCTCATACTAATTACCCAATGCAGCTAGCTGATTGATCAGATGAGTGAACCTCAACTGGAATTTGCTAATGATTCCCTAAGCTTCATACGAAGAAGGTCATATTCAGTAATGAGGGTATTGACTCTATTTTGCTTAACTCCAGTTGTTCCTTCGTAAGATATTTCTAGTGCATCCCATATAGCTTTAGCAGAGGTTAATGTGCAGACACAAAAATACTCTTGTTGACTCAGAGCACTTTGCAGTAGAAGAACAGCTTTACTGTTAAGTGTGATATTCCTTCTGTCATTATCATCATAGTCTTCTTCATGCTTTTCCTCTCTGAGGCCATTTGTAAGAACAGTTGGTCTGTAGTCTCCTCTCTCGAATACTCTCTAGAGACCATATTCTCTAGCCATTACAAAGACTTTGAACTTGGCTTTCCAGAAGGAATAATGCTCTCCATTGAATCCCGGTGGTCGGTTGATCGAAGCTCCATCAGGTAGAATTTCGTCCATAGCGATCCTTCTCGAGATGTTAAGGTTTTTAGAGAAGACTTTGCTCTGATACCAAATGAAGGTGAAATATCACCTAGAGGGGGGTGAATAGGTGATCGAAAAATTTTCTTCGCTAAACCCACACAAGACCAAATAGCAACAGAGACAAAGAAACAAAGCAGAGAAGTAAAAAATTGACACGAGGCAATTTATACTGGTTCGGTCCAAAACTCTGACCTACATCCAGTCCCCAGAACTTCTGGGATTTCACTATCTTTCAAGAACAATTACACTGTACTCTAATGATCCTCACACTAGGACTCACTCCCTCTTACAAGCTGTAATTGTACACCTACACTTAAGGTTCCACAACCTTAAGATTTAAATCTAAAAAGGAATTAAATGTTCCTTACGAGTAGATAATAAATGAACACTGAAGCACAATGAATATCCGAAGATATTAATGAAACAGTTGAAACAACAAATTGCGTTTCGGTAGGTAAGGATTTAAATGCTTCTGGCTTTTATAGATGATAGCAATTAATGACCGTTGAAGAGAAATCAATGAGCCATTGAGCATGATAAATGTATCTGTTGCTCTGTCTCTTCGTAATATTTTGACGTTGGTCAAAATGCTCCATTGACATTCTTTGTTCGAATTGTCCGTTGAGACTCAATTCAAAAAGATGATCGGAAATGGCCGAAATGCTTTACGGTTGTTCAGAAGCTCAGTTTCCTCTTTGGTGCTTCGACTCTGTTTTGACATTTAATTCCTTTGACACATTATTGCTTTATGTAAATTTGGTGTTTAAACCATGTTAATCATCTCTGAAAAGCACTAGCAAATTGATTAAACTAGGTTAGAGGAAGTATAAATCAATATTATGGAATACCCAAGTCATAATTAAGGATTTTCAGTATGCGAGAATGGAGATTTGAAAATGCAATATATATTCTCGAGAATTGTTCTTATGGTTCTCGAGAATTATGAAGAAAAGATTTCCCAGAAACCATGTTTCACATATACTCGAGAATCATATCTAAATACTCGAGAATGATACGTTGAAAGTTTTTTTGCAAGTGTCAGTGATAAGGCATTCTCGAGAATGCATCTATCATACTCAAGAGTTACTTAAATGCAGAACTACAGAGGAGAAATGAGATGAGAAAGAACTCTACTAATTCTCGAGTATTGGTTCTCATTCTTGAGAATTACTTAGGTGCACAGTGATGGAATCATATGATTCATTCTCAAGAACCAGGTTACCATTCTCGAGAATTGGCTCAGCAAAAGTGATATAATTTCTTCAAGATGGTTTCTATTCTCGAGAAACACAAGTGTATTCTCAAGAATCTTAGCGACAAGCAGATATGTCAGTATTTGATGTTTGATTCTCGAGAACCCATATTGCATTCTCGAGAATTGTATCTTGAAAGCTTTCCTTAAATCATTAATTCAAAACTTAGAAACTTTTTAGTCAATGTTATCATCAAAACATATTTGAGAACTAACACAATGATAACAAATCTTTCAATGACAATTACCAATTCTTCAATTGTATTTACTAGTTTCACAATGGTATTTACCAGTTCGTTTTTCAGGTTTACCACATGTGTCTAATGAAACAACAAAAAAAGTGCAATTATAACAAATATTTCAATGGAAATTATTAATTCTTCAGTGACATTCACTAGTTTTGCAATGGTATTTACCAGTTTAATCTGTTCTTCAAGCTTTTCACGTGTGTGTGATGAAACAAGAAAAAAAAGGCAATTATAACAAATCTTTCAATAACAATTATCAATTCTTCAATGGCATTTACAAGTTTAGTAATGGGATTTACAAGAGTATTTGTTAATGGAAAAAATGTTAATTAGAATATATATATATTCGTTAATGCATATATATATATATATATATATATATATATATATATATATTAAAAGTAATTTTCCCATTTTTTTAATTAATAATTTTTAAGAATTAATTTCTTATTTAAAAATTATCAATTAAAAATTAAATCTCAACCATTTAAAATGGGCATGTTGGTATCAAAAAAAAAAAGGGCCTGTTTTGAAAGAACTTTACCACTCTGATCCTATTTACAAGTCCAGTTTGACCAACAAAATTTTGTCCTATTTATAAATCCAGTTTCATGTAATAAATGAGATTGTGACAATTTTACCCATATTAATTATACCTATGAAGATAGAGAGAGAGAGAGAGAAGAAACAGTTGAAAAATACACAATCATAAATGAGAATAAAGTTGAAAATTTACCCCCATAATAATTGTGTCAACTACCTCTTCTTGGTATGTGAGATATGGTCAAAGTGGACTTATAAATAGGACCAGAGTGGTACATAGCTTAAAGTCAGGAAAAAAAAAATAGCAGTAGAAAGAAAAGCCAGTACTAGAGTATTTAAGTTGAGTTTTAAATTCACTGGACTCTTTTAGAAAAAGCTCCTAAAGGTCAGTTAAGAAAAAAGTTCCATGGTGTAACTTTTTAACTTGGGCCCCGTCATTTTTACCACCATCAATCCAAACATAAATCATATTTACAATTTAACTTTTTTCCTACTAGACTTCCAAAAAAATCATATATAAAAAATAAGTGACCGCTGTCACTACTAACCAAAAGGACCAATAACTAACCTTTGGATAGCCGCCGTCCCTCAGTTAAATAGTCCCCTGTAAAAATCATCCCCTCTCTCTCTCTCTGATATTATAAAATAGGGAGAGTCATCGTTGTTGACATCATAGTAATAGTATCCAAATGGAGGACTCTCTTCCTCTAAACCGCTGCCATGTCGAGAAGCTTCAAGCTTTCATCAACAGGCTACAAACTCTCCTCCATTCCACTTCGTTAGCTTTCTTATTCTATTACAGAGCCTCCTCCTTCTTCCTCCATGAAACTACCATCCCCTTCTTTCCCTTCCTTCTCATCTTCTTCTCAGAAACCATCCTCTCCTTCATCTGGTTCCTCGGCATAGGCTACCGGTGGCGTCCCGTTGTCCGGACTGCGTTCCCGGAAAGATTGCCAGAGAACGACGACGAGCTTCCTCCTTTAGATGTGTTCATTTGTACTACAGACCCAATTAAGGAGCCTACTGAGCAAGTCATGAACACTGTGTTGTCTGCCATGGCTCTTGATTACCCACCGGAGAAGCTTCATGTTTATGTTTCCGATGATGGCGGTTCGCCGTTGACTTTAGGTGGGCTGAAGGCGGCTTCGAGGTTTGCAAGGTGGTGGCTTCCTTTCTGCAGAAGATACAGACTGAAGACGCGTTGTCCTAAGCAATACTTTTCTGAGATGGATGACGACGACGATGAAGATATTGAGTTTATTGCAGAAAAGCAGATGATCAAGGTTCGTTATATTTGATATTTACTGAATTTATGATAATCTTTTTATGAGTTACCTAACCTGAAAAAAATATCTTGATTTTAATAAATTTAATATGGATATTGATTTTGTTGCAGGAAAAATATAAGGCTTTTAAAGCAGACATAATGAGCATTAGAAGACAAGACGACGGCTCTGTCTCCGGCATTAGTCAAGATCACCCCTCCATGCTTGAGGTAGAATTATATTTAATTTTTGGAAAATATCCCAAAAGGTTCAAGTAATAAAAAAATTGTCAAAAAATACCCAAAAAAAGTCATATGTTAAAAAAAACCCTAAGACCTTTTCTGGTATTATATTTCATAAAAGTTAACAATTATATCATTATAACATTAACGACTAAATTAGTAGACGTTAACAACAATGGGCTTGTTTGGCTTGGCTTTATTTTCAGTTTTTTAGTACAAAAAAATCAGTGACTTTTAAGCTACTGGACATGTAAGAAAAAAGCCAAATTGAGTTTGTTTAGGTTGGCTTAATTGCTGCTGGGCTTTTTATATAAACGCCCATTTACAAAAAAAGCTCACCCCTCTAGCTTTTATCCCACTGAAACGTAGCTTTTTGTGGGGCCTATTCATTTTCTGACAAGCATGAAGGACTTTTATAGAGAGAGGGGCGGTTTGGTGGGGGCAGAAGTGGGCCCAATTTGCTATTACGTTAGGATGAGATGAGGAAGAATAGAGAGAAGGAAGTAGCATTGGTCTTTATTTTCATGGGGCCATTTTCTGACGCAAGGGAGAGAGAAGAAAAGGAAAAAAGAGAGAGAGAAAGAGGAAAGTTATACTAAATTGAGATTTTAGTTAAGAACTTTATTTTATTAATCAATGATAAAAAATTTTAATAAATCATGATTTTTTAGATTATATATTAATTTATTAGTCAAACTAATTAATTTAAAGAAGAAGAAAAATAACAATACTCTTAAGCAATTTAATTAGTTTCTCCAATCTCTTAAAAAATGTCAATTCTATCTTATGTTAAGGTTCAAGGGGAGTATTTAATAAAATTTATACCATTTTAGTTATTTTTTTTTATCTCAACTGACTTTTAATATAATAATCCAAACACTTCTTAGTTTAGAAAAAAGTCACTTCTGTAAAAGCTAAATGGACAATCCAAACATAAATCACAACTTTTTTCCTACCGGGCTTTATAAAAGTCAGATAGCTTTTAAGTCACCGTTTTCACCGCCAACCCAAACAGGCCCAATATCCTAACAACTAAATCAGTATACATTAATAACTATGTATATCAATACACGTTAATAATTATATCAGTACAACGTTTTCTGAAATACTACCAGAAAAAGCCTTAAAGCTTTTTTCTAACATCTAACATTTTTTTGGCATTTTTTAACAATTTTTTTTATTACATGGGCCCTGAGAAGAATTTTTTCCTTTAATTTTTAAGTTATGATAAGAATTTTCAAGAGGTCCCCACAACAATTTAAAATATAAACAACTCTTTTAAAATCAATAAATTATATTAAAGTTTTATTTCCTTTAATCATAGATAAGTTTAAATAATATTTATCAAAATGTTCTTAAAACAATCCTTTCTGCCAGCCGCCCCACAGCTTGCTCTTATAGAAGTAGGGTTTGAACTCTGAACCTCATCATGGTTATCACAAGAATATATTAGAGATTCAAAGTTTAAAGTCTCGCCAAAATCACTTTGCCATTATCTATTTGTCACTGACAATGATGTCTCCGGCAGCCAACTGGTGATGTTCTTTGGTAGTTGACAGGAGAGTTCCGAGGACTACGAGGAGGATTAATCTACTAGTCATTATAGTTTCAATTGATTTTTAATTAAGTTCTTCTAATTTTTTTTAATCAGGTCATTATGATTTCACCTATTTTTAATTAAGTCTTTATAATTTGTTTATTACGTTGTTATAGTTTCACTCGAATTTTAGTTGGGTGCATGTATTTTTATATGTCTGATGAAAATTAAAAGGAAAGAAAACTACATAAATGAAAAAAAAAAATCAGGTGAAATTGCAAAGATATGATAAAAAAGGGAAAAAAAAATACATAAACAAAACTTGATTAAAATATGTGAAATTATAAGAATTTGATAAAAAAATTATAGAAACATGATAAAAAAAATTAAGTGAAATTACAGGGACTTACACGTTAATTATTCAAAACTTATTGCTAATTTTCAGATTAATTTTGAGAAATTGTTTTGCATTTTGAATTGTTGTGTGGATAAAAACTGAAAGAAGAAGGGTTTGCTGATACAGGTGATGGAAGCAAATGTTGCAGAGGAAGCATCGGACAGAGTGAAATTGCCAGTGCTGGTGTATGTTCGTCGAGAAAAAAGAACCTCACATGCTCACCATTTCAAGGCTGGGGCCCTTAATGTTTTGGTATATCTCAATAAAATCCAGAAGGCCTCGTTTCCATGACATTACATAAGACAATGATCAATAAATTATACTCTTATATATGTTTTATTATGTATAATATAATTTTAAAAAAAATTTAGAGAAAAACTATAATTTAAATTAGGAAAAAAGACAAGAAAATACTCCATCTGATTTTAAATATAAAATAAAGTTAACTTTTTTATATGGATTATGAAAACTAAATAAATTATTTAATCATATAATATATTTTGTATCCTTAGATTATATATTAGTTTATAAGTTAGAAAAAATAATTTGAAGAGAAAATGATAAATATAAATATTTTAAAATAATTTAATTAGTTTTTTTACTATTTTCAAAAAAGTCAACTTTATCTTGTTTTTGGACCGAATGGAGTAGCAGAAAACTTTAAAATCTCAAGATTAAAATAAGTTGTCAATTTCAACACAGTTGTAGCTAATACCTATATTCAACCAATAATTTGGGATGTTGAAATTCACATGGTATTTTCTTAAATTTTTCCCTTAAAATAATAATAAGCTTGAAATGATGTCATTTTGAATTTTCTTAAAAAAGCAAAAATAGTTAATTAATAACTACATTTTGTGTTATAACCATGTAACCTAATGACATAAATATTTCCTTGTAAGTGGGAGGTACCATATATCACCTCAATCCTCATGCTGTTATATGGGTGGTTTTGGGTATGAACAGTATTCCATTTACCTATGAACTAATAATTTTTTTTATTTAAATATTACTTTTTTATGATCAAATATGAATGTTTTGAATATTGTAATTAAATTGTATTATTTTAATCACCACCGGTTTAACCTCTGTTCATTTCTGTTAAACTATTAAACTTTATACCACTGTTTCAATTAATTCAATAAGCTGCCCGGTTTTCAGTACTTTGACCATCATGATAAATATCAGAATCTCATTATTCACTCATATTCTACCTTGAACATATATGTATATTTTCTCAACTGCATACTTACTACAAATTTGCAGACATTAATTTCTCTGCAAATATATGCATTGTATTGTATTGTATTGTTTCAGCTGCGAGTATCAGGTGTGATGAGCAATGCTCCATACTTTCTGGTGTTAGACTGTGACATGATGTGCAATGATCCAAGTTCAGCGAAGCAAGCAATGTGTTTTCATCTTGATCCCAACATATCTCCTTCTCTTGCTTTTGTTCAGTTCCCTCAAACATTTCGTGGTATCACCACCAACGATATATATGATTCTCAGCACAGATCTGCATATAAAGTTAAGCATATATATCAACCCTACATGTGTGTGTATGTGCTTAGCATAATCCTATACTTAATCTTCATAGATATGTTTGGCTTGATTAGGTTTTGTTCAAAGGAATGGATGGCCTTGAAGGACCACTGTTGTGTGGTACTTGCTTTTATGTAAAAAGGGCTGCCTTGTGGGGAAATTACAGTACTTTTAAAGGTATGTGAATAAGAGAAAAAGGCGAACGCGCGCATTATATTTTCAAAATTGGTTGGTAATTGGGAATAGTTTAACTTTAACCAACAAGTGATTATCCTATTAGAAAGAGACTTTGATCATTTAAGTACGATGTCTTTAACAAAAATAAATCCAAACAAGGTAGATAGTGAAACTCTTTCATTAAGGCTTCCAATGGGTCTTGTAAACTCTAAAGGTAAACCAAAGAGGCGTGCTCTTTTTATTCATGTGTTATGTTTTAGATTTGTTCTATTTGAATTGTTCATTATGTAGTAGAATAGATCTACATTTTAATTTCAAGGGTCAAACTATGAGTATTTATACATTGATTAATTTGACATTATATATTGTTTTGAATGCTAGATAATATTGACCTCGCTCAACTCCAACAACAATTTGGCTCATCCAATGAGTTCATCAAATCTCTATACAAAAACTACACACCATATTTGGTTGATGGGACTACTCATGCATTGTTACAACAAGATATTAAGTTGTTGGCTTCATGTGACTATGAGACGAGCAGCAAATGGGGTCAAAAGGTGTGTGTGTATAAACATATATACTTTGTTTCATTTACACAGCTATTCGAATTTTGTTCTAGATTTACACGCACACAATAATACAGTGAGTATACATTACAAACTTATTTTAATTAATTGCAACACTCCCTCTAGTCCTAATTGAAAGATCTAGTTAGGGTTTTGCTTTGGTCTCAAATGTAATTTTGATCCATATAATATTTCTCCCAAACTATTTCTCTAATTGCACATATAAAAAGAGTTTCTATTGATGGGGGTATAGTTTCAATGTAAATGATAATAAGGGGTATTTTAGGAAAACTATCGCAGATTATTTAAAATGACTAACTTAAGCTAGCTCTTATATTTAGATCCAAGAGAGTAATATATGTATTGATTGCACCAATTTTCTTAATTTGTTAAACCGTACTCCCTCTAATAGATCCTAATTTTAACTTAAACCCTTCAAAATATGTTACATTCTTAAACTTAAAACTTGTCAACAAAGAGCCTGGATTCCATTTTTACCCTCATTAACTTCAAAGAATGTAAACTTCATTAAGTATAATTATCAATTACATATCATTGTGAGATGTAAAGGGTTACAAAGGCAATGGATATACTAACCAATTAAAAACATAAATCCAGGACACTTTACCAACAAAAATTATGTAACTTGGGTAAAAACAAAAGGTAGAGACGTACGATGACTATATAATATCAGTTATTACATGGTACCACCTTATATTATGAACCAAGAAAATTTTCTAAAAGATGGTCCTTCGGTCTTAATATAGGATTTGATCGATTTGGGAGTTGATATTGATTATAAATATAAGACTTATTTCATATATTTATCAATGATTTCCTGAATTAGCGCTATTAATATTCTCTTAACAATAATCAAGTAGAAGAGAGAAGAAGGGAATTAAGAAAGATAATTAGGGTGTTTTATAAAAATATGTAATGTTAACTAACTTAACTAGAGGATAAACATTGGCATAGAGGTAAGGTTACTACTATATAACCTGGAGGTCAAAGGTTCAAATCCTAGAAACAACTTCTCTGATTATGGGGGTAAGGTTATGTACGTCGATCCCTCAACTGGTGGGAGCCCTGTGCACTGGGCTGCTCGTTTTTTTAACTAACTTCTTTAACGTTTCAAACTAGTTCATTAGGTCTTACATTAAGAATGAAAAGAGTACATTATATTTTGGATTACTTTCTAATATATATTGTTTATTAGGTTGGGTTCTTGTATGCTAGTGTAGTTGAAGATGTCATCACCGGGTTCTTCATGCACTGTAATGGTTGGAGATCAGTGTTCTATGATCCTCCAAAGGCACAGTTTATGGGAACTGCAGCTACAAATTTGAATGATTTGTTGATTCAAGGAACAAGATGGAGCTTTGGCTTGATTAAGATTACTTTGAGCAAGTTTTGCCCACTCATTTATGGCCCCTCTAACATGTCTCTACTTCAGAGGTTTTGTTGTGCAGAAATGACACTCTTTCCCCTTTATTGCTTGCCCATTTGTTATCTTGCCACTATCCCTCAACTTTGCCTCCTACATGGAATCCCCTTGTACCCAAAGGTAAAAACAAACAATTATCATAACTAATTAACTATCTACATATTAGGTATTGCTTGTTTGCTATGAATTAAGTTTTTGTGAAATGACATAATTACCCCCAGTGAAACTAGTTGCCGCCATCTTTGTTGTTGTTGACTTGTTGTCATTTGATAGATTAAAGTTGTTATTTGTTTGACTGATGTTGCTTCTTGTTTAATAACAATTATCATAACTATCTACATACATTTTAGGTATTTCTTGTATGCTATGCTAGCATTGCGCAGCATGGTGTTGTCCTACAAACATTCACTGAAATGTAGGAATCCCAAAATAGTCTCTCAAAATGGCTTAATTATATTCCTATGAAATCCTTAGGAGGCATCCTAGAATTAAGGTTTTTTAAAATGATCTAATTGCCATAAGTGAAATTAGTTGTCACTACCTTAGTTGTTATTGTCGTTTGATATGTTAGAGCATGTTTCTTGTTTGAACTATTGTTGTCATTGATATTTAGCAAGAAAATTTATGAAATTAGTTGTGACTGCCGTAGTTTTTATTGTCATTTATAATTTAAAGTTATTATTTGTTAAGCTGTTAGGTTGTTATTTCAAATTAAGAACATTTAAGTAATTTTGCTCCTAAATTTAATCTTAAATTAGTTTTTAGGGACTTCACAGTGATAGGCCATTTGAGGTCCTGAACTAGGGATTTGCAAATTTGGGAGGTATTTTTGTGTCTCTCTCCATTATTTTAACATGTCTTAATTTTTTGTGTTACACATGCTTGACTCTTTTTTTATAAAATTATATCAAACTTCAAATATATTTAGGTGTTGCTTCTACTATATTAGTCTGTTAATGCATCAAGTAATGTCTATATAATCTCAAACAATTAATTTCCATGTAATTCACTAGTATGATTTTCTTTTGTATTGGTGTGACAGGTCTCAGATCCATACGTCTTCATATTTGCCTTTATCTTTCTATCAGCACAATGCAAACACTTGCAAGAAGTACTCACAACAGGAGGCTCATTCCGCAAATACATAAACGAACAGCGAATGTGGATGATCAGGTCAACCTCATGCCACCTTTATGGATTTCTCACTGCTATCCTTAACACTCTCAATCTCAAGAAATCAACTTTCTTGCCCACCAACAAAGAAGAAGAAGACGATGACAAAGAACAAACAACAACGTTGTACCAAATGGACAAGTTCGATTTCAGAACCTCACACATGTTTCTGGTCCCAATGCTTGTGTTTCTCTCCATCAACATTTCGTGCTTTATTGGAGGACTGTGTAGGATTGTGGTTTGTCAGGGAAACTACTTTGGAGACATGTTGTTGCAGATTTTGATTTCGGCATACGGTGTTGTTGTGAACTACCCTATCATTGAAGGGTTGGTCCTGAGAAAAGATCAGGGACGTGTTCCTCTTTCTGTTGTTCCTTCTTTTGTTGCCTTATTTGTCATTATTCATGTTGGGTTTTTGCTTCTACTAAGGCTTTTCTGAATCTTTTTGTCTTACATGCACTCTCCTTTGGGTACGTGAGCATCATTAGAGTCAGAGCTAGTACCAATAAGACCTTTATTATAATGGCTGTAGGATTTTAGCTAAACATTTGTACGTTATTGTTACCAACTAGATTAACCTTGGTTGGTTAAGGTGAAATTATAAGCTTATTGTGTGTATGTTATGGAAACTTTATGTATTGTTATTCTTATGTACTTCCTCCGGTCTTTTATATAAGGTAATTTTATTAGGGTGGTCTATTTCTACTTGTAAGAAATATTAACAGCCTGTTTAAAATTTTTAGTATAATTTTTTTTTATCCTCATCTATTACCAAAAAACCACTGAATTAATGACAAAATTCCGTCACTAAATTGATTTAGCGATGGAATTCACAGTCTATTTTATAATGGAATCTTCAAATTCTACCACAAAATTATATAACTTATTGTTGGTCAAATTCTCTTATGACAAGTAAACCAATGGAACAAGTAATAAAGAATAAGTAGAGTATTGTCCTACAGAGACTGTCGATACTGAAAATGATGTCAGTTTCAAATTACAAGTGTGTTGTGTGAAAATTTTATTTGGTTTGGTTGTTTTAGCTATTTCTAATGACACGAAATAAACAAAAGTTATCGGAAGTTTAAAGAATATATCAATTTAAAAGTAGGCTGAGCTTGGATTTCATTTTAAGTTGTGTCATTCCTCCGATTCGAATACAACGCATTGTGATGACTTCCCATTTTTAACAGATTTAAGATATATTTTGATATATTTAGGAAATCATCAATACTAAATTAAAGAGATTTTGTTGAGATTTTAAGAGATATTAATCTAGATACATCATTAGTGGGTTTCAATTTAAAAGCTTTTGAGTTTAGGAAATAAATAACAGTAATAAGAAGTTTTCTAAAATAAATAAATAAATAAATAAAAATTTTGTTTATCATTATTATTATTATATAATTTCCTTTTGCTTCTTGACCATGACTTGGAGAGTTGATACGACAATTGAATTGAAGGAGATTTGGAATAGATGTGGCCCCCAAAGATTGAATGAGAATTGAAGACAAAAGGCATGGAGCTTGCAGTTAAATGGAAGAATAAAGGCGTGGACCCACACAATAAGAAGATGAAAGCAATCTTGAGAAAATCATATGATATATTTGGTTGATATAATATATCTTGGAATTAAGGGAAAAAAAAAAAGATGTTGAATCAGTGGATTGAAGACGTGGGCTCCAAGTAATTGAGAGAAGCAATTGAAGCACGTGGCCCAACACACATGAAACAAAAATTCCATATATTAAAGAGACACACGAACTGAAAGAGAAGAGGAGAAAGGAAGCAGAGCAAGATATTCAGAAAAGAGGAGTACTAACACCACAAATAGCACGCAAGGAGCCGGATAACAATTCAAGAAGCAGAGTCGTTTTGTGATCTCTTCTTTCTTCTTCTTCTCTTTATTCTGGAATCTGGATTTTTTTATAGCTATGTATAGCTAATTTTTCTTTTCAACCTAAAGAACCTATAAACTTGTTTGGGTTTTAGAGATTATTTCCACCAGTTAGTTTTGATTAATTTTATTTCAATTTATTTAATTCTGTATTTATTGCTATTGCTTATTGAGTGGCCACCATTGAGCATGTTTTGGGGATTTAGGGTTGAACTTGAAAGAGGGAATCCTAAATTGACCTTGGGATTAAATAATGTGAAAATAGGTTTAAATTTAATGTGGAATTAGGTTTTAATCTAATTTGCATCTAGGATAGGAATATACCTAGAAGCTCCGCATAATCAAATTAGAGTGAGCCTGATTTAAAACGCATCTTATTTAGTTGTGTAAGGCATTGCATAATTAATTAAGGTAGGTATATAAGTGGACCGGAAGGCATTTATAGACATTAATATTCTAGATTAGCTAATTAAGTTAAGTCAAAATTAATTTAATGGGGATAAAATCTAAGAAACAAATAAGGGATTAATAACTCTAGGTTGTACTTTTTGATATTGGAATTTGCTCTTTTGTGAAAAGTCTTTGCTACTATTAGTTCTTATTACTTTTCTTTGAAAACAGTTCAGACTCGCCTAACTTAAACAAAACAAGGAAATTTAATATATAATCGTTAGTTAGATTGAGTCCTCGTGGGAACGATACTTTTTTTATCACTCTATTACTTGATACAGAAGCTACAGCAGTTATTCTGCACAGCATTCGCAATGCTATATCATAACTTCCTTTCACAACGTTTATTCATTTAACCCACCACTATCCTATAGAGAAGCTTCCTCAATCCTGTATAGTCTTCGATCTACTCTCCTATATTCCTATGGCGATTTCGAGTTTAGTCTGTCAGTTTAAACCTAGGTGTAATTAGTTATGAGATGTAAATCCATTCCTGGCATCTACAATTTAGGTTAAGCTGTGCACGGGCTCGCCCGCCCAACAAACACTGTCTAAAAGAGGTCTAACCTTGACTTTCATCCAGTAAGCCAAGACCACAGATATAAGCCTTAGTGTTCGTTAATTGGCTATGAATTAAAACACTGCTAAACAAACTGAATTTATTAAAATAAAAACTACCAAACTGGGTTCATTCTAGAGCTTAGAAATTAATCCTCACTCAACTAAAGGAAAATTAGTTCATAATTGATGAGGGACAAACAAAGCAAAATAGCAGAAAACAACCCATGACAGAATTACGAAACTAAAATAACAAACGAAAACAAGAAAGCTTGTTGGAAGGTTGACAGCATAAGAGGCGTCGTGTCATGTGACGTCTCTATGTCTTCTACAATCTGTCTTGCTACAGGGAAGAATTCAATTTGGTCTACTGTCCTCTCGGTCGGTCTTCTCTTTCGTTCCTTCAATGTGTAGTCAGATGGGAATTGTGTTGACTGCTTGACTCTCACGACTTTGACTCCTTTAGGTTTTGTCGTGCTTTCCTCTTATAGTTAGGTCTCCTTGTCCACACGTCTAGTGAGTTGGACCTTCCAAATCTATCAAGTCCAAGATCTTAGATTCGGTTGATTGATCCTTCTGTTAATATTGCAGGAGTCTTTAAATCTTTCTTTCGATTCTCTGCATCTTCTGGATTTAGCTTCAGTCAATCACCGTCTTTACTTGCATCTCGGTTACCTGTCTTAATTTCCTGAAAACTCGCAAGGAATGGTTAGAATAACTTAGCGCATAATTCTGCATCATTTACGATGTTACATCATATCAGTCGCATTATATTACTAGTGCAGTTGTGGGCATACCTTATGCTATAGTATTGTATCAGCTTCATTATGCGCTTTCACGACAAACCATAAAGTGGTCTTTTTCTTATGCATATGAGCAGGATAATAATATGAATGCATAAATTTGTAAGATCTATCATCTATTTCCCTATGTGCATGAATTCTTAGACATTCTATCAGATAGCACACATTAAAGCTTGGATTTAACATTCAAAACAGTCAAACACACATAGGGAAAACATGACATAAATACTACTCATCACTTATGCATATTGTTTTTTGTATTCTTTATATTTGTAATTAAGTTATTTGAACACATTTTTATCATTCAGTTTTTTGAGCAAAGTTGAGCTTCTTATTTCATACAAAATAATTTTTATTTTTGACACTTTTTCCTGTTCTCAAAACATTGTTGACTTGATCAATTTTTTTCGCAAATTTTATATCAAAAAAGAAATAAAAACAATTTTTGTGCCATTCATGATATATGTCCAATTTTTTATTACTAGGTGAAGAGAAATAGTCAGGAATATAAAGAGTGTAACGTCCTAGAATATATTTAGAATAATGATAGAATATATTAATGGTAATTAATTTATCAAGAAAGATTTAGTATAGGAGTAAAATTTTCTGTTAGGAAAAAATAATAATAATAATAAATAATTATTTATTATTATAATATATTAATATATTATTTGTTATAAAAATAAAGATATAGAAGAAGTAGAAAATAGAAGACAAGAGCAAGAGAGATTCAAGAGAAAGAAATTCTCATTTAGTTTTTTCGGTGTACATTTGTGAGGGGGTAGGGGACTATTTATAATGGTTGGAGAGTAGGGAAGTTTTGAGTAGCTTCTACCCACTCACCACCATAAATGTAGTGGGTGACTACCCACTCCCCACCATAACAGTAGTGGGAACCTTAATGCCTAAAATGGTTCATCCACTAATATATTCATAACACTCCCCCTTGGATGTCCATTATGAATGTGCCTTATTAAAAACTTTAACTAGGAAAAACTGTAACATCCCAATTTTCAAAAGCGGAATTTTTTTATTTTCATCAGAGTAGAGCATCGGAGCAAGTAAAAGAGTGAGTAACTGATATATCATTAACTGTGCCGTATCTGTCTGTTCATAATGTAAAGTGCATTTATCTGAGTAATGTCATAACGGTACAAATCTGAGAAGAGGATCCTCAGTCGGGTCTTTACACGTGCTGTTTACTCTGCTTACTCCTGACTTCGGTCCAGGGTTCCCCGGATCCTGAAGCTATGGTAAGAGCTGAGGTTCAATACCCATTGAACCTCAGGTAACGGTTAACCTCATGCTTATGCAAACAAGATATGTATGACAGATATTCATGACATTATAGCAATAATCAATATAAAAACTCATAACTGATTCATCTGGATAACGGTACACAGCCACTGCAATATGTCCGTTACCCCCCAGTCTGCACTATTCACCAGTGCCACGATGGCCTATCGTGTCCTCAGCGCTAGGAAAACTCAACGGCATTACCAAAACTGTAACCCGTATAAATAAAGCTGAATTGTATGCATAACTTTTTAAAACAGAGTCTCAGACTATCTATCACATATAAGTATACCATAAGCATCAGAGTTAGTGTTACAGTACGCGTCCGTACCTTCGTCGGTGATATCGGTACGTTCGTCGGTCGGAGTGTGGTCACGTGTATCCTATAATGGTAATATCGCATTTATTAATTCACCAGTAATATTCAAGAGGATATCCTAGTCACTAATGACTTTTTTTTACCCTTGGTAGGATTATTTTTCAACTTATCAATTTTAATTCTAAAAAAAACGCTGGTTCAGAAATTCTGGACAGATTTTCGCCTAACTTCGAAAAATCATAACTAATTCTAGAAAAATCGAAATGAAGATCCGTAAAATTTCACGGACTCCTTAAGATGTCTATTTTTGAGGAAAAATATCATTTTTCACCCAGAATTCAAGAACAATTCCCAGATTTCATGTGTTCAAACCTTGCCCAGAAACATAGCCTGATCTTCAAAAATTCATATCTCCTTGTCCAGAGATCAAAACGTTACATATTTTATATATTTGGAAAGCCCTACATGTCTACTTTATTTCTGGAAAATTTCGTGATTTTTAAAGATCATTTGATGCATAAAATAATGTTCCCTATCCAGTTAACTCCCAAACTCCAGAAATTCCAGAATTCTTTTATCTTACTCTAACTTATTCCCTTAATCCTAAAAGTCACTCCCCAACATGTTTCCACCTTGTCAGGCATCTTTTGATGCAATAAGGCCTGAAAACATTTATGGGAAATTACTTTGCCTATTTACTAGATTAAACTAACACCTATATTAAAACTACTAAGAACAACTAAAAACTATAAAACTAAGAACAAGCTTACCTCTTGAAGCTTCTTTCTCTTCTTTCTCCTTCTTGCTCCTCTTAGAAATCAACTCTTGGAGTTTGATTTGGTGTGAGGAATTTGTGAAGACCAATGCCCCTATTTATACTAAAATTTCACCACCTTCTACAAGCTACTCCTTATCAATTTTGGCCATTGGATCAAGATGAAGGTTTGACCCACTCATCCTCACCACTCCCTCCTATCTTCCTTCCTCTTCACTCTTTTTCCTTCCCTTAATCAAGAAGTTGAGGCAACTTACACATGAAGTTTGGAAAGTCCAACTTCTTGGAGAAGTTGTTGACTTTAATTCAACATGTGTTGAATACTTCCTTGCTCCCCATTCTCCCATTTCATACGCCCCCTTCATCTCTTCTCTCTCTCTCTCTCTTTTTTTTTTGGCTTTGTAATTTACTTAATTACCTAGATAATGTTTTTGGAGCCAAGACATTGGTCCTTTGATTATTAATTATGGTAAAATACCTTTAATTAGGTCCTTTTATTTTCTATTAGATTTAGCTTAATTAGGTTTATTTTGTAATGATTTAATTGTTTACCAAATCAATTATGACCTTTCAAAACTCATTTGATACTAATATTGAACCCTTGTTAGGCTTTAATATTTAATTAAGTCAAAATATTCCAAATTGCTTATTAATATTTGCCACTAGATTAATTATGAATGTTAATCCAATTAATATTAATTTAGGTGCCCAATAATTATTCTTTAGCATTCCCTAATTACTTTAAGCTTTTTCATACTCCTTTACGACTTATTCTTGAAAATATAAGAATTAAATGTTAATATCTTTCTAAATGTAGATTTAATTGTTCTTTAATTGTTGGAAATTCCCTCTTATTGTTTTAGGTATTTTCATGATATTTTATAATATTTTTGGAATCCTAATTCAATTATGGTCCCTAGAAATTCATTCAAACAATTCTTTATTAGCCATTGGCTTTTAATTAGGACTATACATCTTTAATTATGCTTAATTTAATTTAGTTATTAAATGTAGTGTCTTAATTTTTTCAATTTTAACTGCTTATTAATTGTTAATAATCGCCCCTTAATTGGTTTAAGTGTTGTGATAGTTCTCTATGACTTTTTATGAATTATTTATGAATTTAAGCATTAGTGTGTTAATTAAGGGCATTTTAGTAAATTTAGCATCTTAATAGGTTACATGATGCTTAGTTAATCTCTTGCTAATTTATAAAGATTTGCACAATTATTTAATTTAATGAATACCTAGTTGTTCTTTGATTTTATTATTTTCCCCTATTTTGTTTAAGTATTTTCCGTAGTACCTCATTGCTCTTTTTAATTCCATGTGAACCATAATTTAATTTGGTAATTATTTGCATTTTATGATATTTTATGGTTCCTAAGAAAATTCAATAATTAATTGCAAAAATTAATACAATTACTTTAATTATTATACAATTATTTGTCCAATCAATTATTAACAATTTCCTTTAATTTGTTTGGGTATTTCAATAACATTTTATGTCCCTTTAGAATCTAAATATGAACCATGCTTTAGTATGAAAATTATAGGGTATTTTATGATCCCTAAATGAAATTAGAATATTTGAGTCTTTTTTTTTTGTTTATTTAATTCTAGGAGAAAATTCCCTAATTTAAATTAGATAAACTATAATATCTTTGAGACAACATTTTCACATATTTTAATAAGTATCATTTATCAAAATATAGTGGTTATGCTAACTATGATTTTTAGGGTATTACAAAAACCCAGTGGGATAAAAACCTAGCCAAAGAAAACAGTACATCATCCATTAATACACTTTTCAATGCTGCCTCATTAAAAACCTTTCTAGGAAAACCTAGTGGGACGAAACCTAGATAAGGGAAAAAGAGTACACCATGTATCGACTCCCCCTTTTGACAACGTTAGTATTACTCCCCCTGATGACAACATTACTTCCAATGTCTTTGTGTTGGTGAATAACTATTTTGCTAATAAGCAAGATACATCAGTGCTCCAATACCACTAAAATATTGTACTTCTGGACTAAGTAGTTCTTCAAACAATTAATTGCTCTTCAGGAGTTCCAATTGTTATCATCAAAATAAACATCAATTATAACAAATTCAATTCTAGATCTTTTCACAAAAATGCATAGGCATATTGAATCATTTTTGTACTCTTCTTTTCAAAGATATTTCTTGAAATGATTATATCAAATGCACTTTGATTGCTTCAAGTCATACAGAGGCTTATTTAACTTAATTTAGTATTGTTCTCGAGAACTTAAATTAAATGATTCTGACATCTTGAGTCCTTTAGGGACTTATGCTTCTGGCACATTAAGTCCTTTGGGGATATGTGCTTCTGGCACCTTAAGTCCTTCGGAAATATGTGCTTCTGGCACATTAAGTCCTTTGGGGACATGTGCTTCTGGCACTCACTAATAGATTGTGGCTCATGATCATCATTTTCATTCATTACATTATATGCTATATTATAAGCAAAAATGTCGTCAATATTGACTTCCTTTTAATCCCATTAGATTCTACTCATAACATAATTTCTTAAGATCTCATAATTTTTACATATTTCAGGTACTTGGGTCTCTTCTGGGACTACAACATTATCTTCTAGAGATATCTCTACTAGAGATAATAACTCTTCAAGAGATGGCTCTTCTAAAGCTACTAACTTTTCTTGATTATCCTCTACTTGATCATCTATATTCTTAACTCCTTTTCTTTTTTGAGGGTTTTTATTTGTTGAACCGATGGGCTACCACACTTCAGGCATGCTTTAAATTTATTTATAATAGGTTGTCCTTCAGAGACATCAATAGGAGCATTAGCAGCTGGGATATGTGACTTTGTCACTTTCTTTAGGTCAGTAAATGCTTCTAGCATTCAATTAACTCAGTTCTGCAAATTAATTATCTTTTGAACTTCTAGTTCACATTGTTTTGTCCTAGGATCAAAGTGAGCCAATAATAATTCATCCTAGCTAATTTATTTACCCAACTGCTTATTTTCTCCCCCTAATGTTGAGAAAATAATGTCTAGTAACAATTGACTAATTATACAATATAAGTCTTCTAAATCCATTTGTTTCTTTTAGAAACATCATTTTGTTTCATTTAGAGACAAACAAGACAAAGGAGGTCCTTACACAACATTTATCCATACATGTGCATTGTTGTGCACATTCAAACCTTTTAAGATGGAATTTTTCTAGCTCCTGACTAAAAGCCAATTATACAGGGAGAATTTTGTTGGCTGATATAAATGCTGTAATATATAAGATCAAATAAACCAACATAGAAATTTTATTCTGATAAGCATTGATCTAGCTATTTATGGATGCTTTAATACATGATTCTTGGATCGTATCATCTGGAAATAGCGCGCTTTAATTTATTCAAACATTATTTCAAACTTCAGGTTGCAAACATTATTGTAAACTTCAGGTTGCAAACATTATTGCAAACTTCAGGTTGCAAACTAATAGTCTCACATATAACCATCTTATTGATGCATCTTTCAAATTTATCTGGTTTACATGCTATTTCAATGGGCCTATATAATATTGTTTGGTATATTTCCAGAAATAATGATATCCATCATGATCAATGAGAACAAGCAGCACGTAATTTATAAATAATATGTTGGTTATTTATGAAGAATCTTCTGGTTCTTCAATGGATATCAATACATAATCTTATTACATATATGACTTGGATGATCAAACAAGTCATGCCAACAATGAATTTGTTTGAATCAATAAACTTCTGGTTTACTATAACATATATCTCAACCAATCATAAGCTTTTCAATTTCCATAAAATTATGATTTAAATCATAATTTGGCATCCATTTTGGGAGATCTATTAGACTTTGTGTGAGAAGTATATAACTTTTCAAAAATTAGCTCACACTTGTATTCTAACAATCTCCCCCTCAAGTGTGAGTCATACAAATATACTTTCTTTATATCTGTATTTAAAATCACTTTCACACTCTTTTAAGCTCAAAAGAAAAATAAATATTAGCTCTTCAGAAACTACCATATAATAATATAGCACTAGATAATCTCATTAATAATATACTTCAATTTACTTATATGCAAAATATATAGTCCACCACATATGAAAATAGTCATAATAACTTAGAATTACACAGTAAAATTTTTTCAGCAGAAAATTCTCATGGAAACAAATTTACGATATGTGATCACAATAAATTTCAATAACAATAACAAGTAAGCAGCATATTACCTTCTGAGTTTATTTATTTCTCTTGGGCTTTGGTTTCAAAATAAATATGGATATATTTCTTTGCAGCTCATTGCCTCTTTAATATCACATTGGTAGCATTAGCAAACATTTGATTTCCTATATTTGTAAACTTTTGGTTTACAATTACAATATCTTGCATTATTATTTGTAAACTTCTAGTTTACAGCAAACTTTCAATTTGTATTGTTATGTGTAAATTTCTTGTTTATAATAGCATGTGTTTTTTATATGATATCTATTTTTGTAGATATCTTTAAAACTCAATAAGTTTCTTTTATATGAGCTTCAAGTAACAAAATATTAGCTCTTCCGGAGCCTTCTATCAAATTTATATTGCCATATATATAAAGTCTAAACATTAGCTTCTCTTACAAAGTTAGGCAAAATATGTTAATTAGTCCCCAGGACTATTAGCCTTTATACTTATTACGACATAAATCTCTACAAGTTATTGTCTTCTGGGCAATACTTTTCCAAGGCTACTAAAATCTTATTGTATCGTACAATATTTGAAACAGCCTTCAGGGCCACAATATTTATAACAATCCAAAGCTACTCTCTTATACACTCTTCATTCATGGGTCTGAACAAGCTTCTATACCTCTTTTGTGGATATAGAAGATTGAAGGACCAAATATCATAAATTGCAATACTATGTAAATGCTTACGTATCACCGTGCAATCACATGTTACCGTCATTGTGCAAATAGTAAATTATTGTACAAATAGTAACATTGTGTGAAATGCATTTTTGATATATTTGAAGATGCTATATCAAATCTCAAAACCATATAAACCATAAAATATTTTTCATAGTCATATAAAATCATGTCATAATGTATTAAAATAATATGTATCATAGTGATATGATGTCCAATAGTTTCCCTGTTGTGGCTCTTATCAATAATATTTCTCCACTTCAGGTGGGAATTTGAACCAATATGATTACAATATCTTGATTATGCACAAGACTGTAGACATGTTCACTCTTATATCCACGGCCAAAATTAGATTCATTTGTTACTTTATTCACTTCTGGGAATGGAGTCGAACCTGGATTCATGATATTTGTAACAAAAACACATTGTTTTGTTTGGCCATATAAGATCAAAAAATTAATTCAACATATTTCTTAAAATCTTTTTTACAATTTTGCTACTCTAAGAGCAAATTGAATATACCTATTTATAATGAGTTTTTGGAAGAAGAACCATCTTCTGGTGGTAATACAACTCCTTTAATTTGTTCTAAAGAATAAGAGGGTCTAATGAGGCCAAATATGCAATTTTGATGCTTCATGAAACACAAATTTAAATTTCATTATAAAAAGAAATTTATGAGATATAAAATATAGGCTTTTTTCCCTATTTGCCACTTTTTAGATAAATAATTACCAATTTGCCACTCTTTTCAAAATATTTCTCCATCTGCCACTTTTAGTCGACTAAACCACGTTTTAGTCGACTAAAAGTCGTGGTTTTCCTTTTTTTTTTTGGTTGACCGCTCATTTAGTCGACTAACCCAACGGGTTAGTCGACTAAATCTCGGCTGGAGGGTTTTTTAAAACCCCATTTGCGTCATAATGGAGGTCTTATCCTATAGCAACCCTTCCCCACCCCCAATGCTTTGTATTTTCTCAGTTTTAGTGCGACCCATCAAGGTTTAAGCTCACTCCACCTTGTTCAAGGTATTATTGTTGTGTAATCGTTGTAGTTTCATTTTGTTCGGCATTTCTTTTTCGCTTGTTAGTTGAAATGCTCCCTTTTACAGCTGACAAATTGATATTTGAAGGATGAGTTCAAGTTCAAACATGCTAGTTATTGTGATCTACCACAGTGGGAGGCATCTTGAAGGTGTTCAATTTGAAGGAGAAACGAAAATGATGAAAATCAAACGGGGAACTATGTACAACGAGTTGAAAGAAAGAATTCACCAAAAATTGGGGCTACATGGCAGCCAATGCATTCATCGGTTAATTGCCAAAGTGGAGAATGTAGTTGGTAAGGAAAGTGTATATTACATTAGGAACGATATCTGTGATGATGAAGACATAGAGTGTGTCATAGATGCATTTGATAATCGGACAGTACAAAATTTTATTGAGATATATGTTGAGCTTGAATCTGGTGAATCATCGTCTATACCCATGCATAGAAGATCTGCACAGTATTATGGTCAAGAAGATAGACCCGTCGGTGTATCTTCACCTCCACAAGTCTTGACAGATGAAGTTGAAGAGGAGGAAGATGAGAATATGCACAGAGATGACGAGGACGATCTTGAGAGGTTTATTCCACTAGGTGACAGCTCAGATACTGATGTAGAGGGTGATTTTGATGCTCACATGGACCCAGTAAACTCGAGGACCGTAACAATGCCACCGCTTCGTGTTGACCTAGTTAGTAGTGGTAAGTTAGTAAACTTAGCAATGTGTAGTTGTATTTGTAATATGTATATATTGTTTTTTATGCAAAAATCATATTTCCTGATGTAGGGCCTGAGAGTGACCCATTTTGGAACGAAAGCCCTCACTATTCCTCAATTAATTGGGCGCTCTGTGACGATGACATGGACACGTTGTATGGTGATGATGACAAGCAAGATGGCTGGCGGTTAGGTGATCCCTTATATTTGGATCAACAGTTTTCCTTCTTAGTCTGAACTACAGCATGCCGTGAAGTTGCATTGCATGAAGTCTCATCGTACAGCCAAAGTTTATAAAAGCGATGAGCGTAGGTTGTTGATGAGGTGTCAACATCATGCTAACGGTTGTCCCTGGAATATGAGGGCAATTGTCCAACATAATGGAAATAGTTGGTGAAAGTGCAGCTAAATCACCAAGAGGGGGGGTGAATTGGGGATTTTTAAAAAAATTCTTTTGAAGTATACTCTGATTTTGTCAAAAACACGATGAAACAGAAATGAAAAGAGTATGAGGGGAAGAGGAGCAGGACACAAAGAAATTATCCTGGTTCGGTCCAATCAGATGACCTACGTCCAGTCCCCAGTTACTCTGGGTTTTTCACTAACTCTCTTGACGATTACAAATTCTGCAAACGAAGGATGTTTCACAACCTTGAACACACTCCCCCTTACAAGTTGTAATCGAATAATCCAATCTCAAAGTCCCACTACTTTGAGACCCTTACAGAAAAATGGATTACAGAAAGGAACTCTCTTCTAAGAGTGGATTTCAATGATCACTAAAGCACAATGTGTCTAAGTTACAATCAAAAGATAGAAACAACACTTTTTTCGAGTAGAGTGGTTGTAACTCAGTTCTATATTTTTCCAGGTTGAATTCTTCAGCTATTTATACTGGTTTGAGGCTTGTGAACGTTATAGATCCGTTGTGCCTTCTTCCAATTCAAAATTATAGCTGTTGCTGAAGTTGTATCATGAATCAATCAGCTGAAATTACTCCCTGTCTGAAATATAGCCGTTGGTCAAGTTGATTTGCAGATTTGCTTGATTCTTGTTTTCTTTTAAGGAATTCATCCGTTGGAGATATTGTATAATGGCCAAACGACTCTGTACAATGGCTAGATGACTCTGCATAACGGCTCTTCATGAATTCAGCAAGTTTCCTAAAATGACTCCTTATTTGAATTTCAATCAAATTCAAGTATCTTCTGTAATCTCAGGAATAAGCACATTAGAACAGCTCAGTCATAATGATAAATGATACATATAACATATAAGATTAATGGGTATCTTAAACAAGAAAGAATGAATCAGATTTGGCAATTTTTTAAACGAAACAGCGTTTTTCTGATATTTCACCAAAACTCGAGTTTTGAAAATCAAAACTGGAGTTTTGAACTGTTCATTCTTCATAACCGGCGGTGTTCAAATCAAAACTGGCAGTTATCAGAGTTTAGAGAAATCAATCTTCTCGGGTTGCCCAAAACTCGAGTTTTGATGCTCAATCCTCGAGTTTTGAACTATTCATGTGAGAACATGATTTAAGTTCAAAATATGAAAACTGGAGGTGTTGGTACATAACTGGTGGTTTTCAACTTCGAAAAGATTAAAGGTTCTCTGTCTTACCAAAACTGGAGTTTTGGTATCCAAAACTCGAGTTTTCATTTTTTATGAAAACTTGGAAAATACTCGTATAGTTGAAAACTGGCGGTGATGGTCTCTAAACCGGTGGTGATGAACTGGAGAAAAATTAATTGCTCTCTGTCTCTTCAAAACTGGAGTTTTGGTTCCCAAAACTCGAGTTTTGAACTTTCTTCCAAAATAAGACAAATTGAAAACTGGCAGTGATGAATGAAAACCGAAGGTTTTGAGATGTGAAGAGTTTAGAAGATTTGCACACCTCTCTGCCAGGCCAAAACTCGAGTTTTGGATTCCAAAACTCGAGTTTTGAACTTTTTCACAAGTTCAAAACTGGCAGTGATTACGAAAACTGGCGGTGATGTCTTTGAGCAGTTTTGCCACAGACCAAAACTCGAGTTTTGAATCCCAAAACTCGAGTTTTCCTCTGATAGCAAGGAAAACTATTTTTTGCATCCTAAAACTTATCTTTTTAGTTTTCAAGTCTTTCCAATTGTTCAATCATCATCAAAGCTCATCGAGAACTAACATTCTCCCCCTTTTTGATGATGACAACACTTGAAAACCAACCTTTGAAGATTTTGAGGAAATTTGGATTCTGAATTTATGGAAATTCTTTTAACTTCAAAAACTGATATTTATGAAAACTTGATGAGCAACAGAAGTGTTTTCACCTTGTCAAATTGTTTTCTGCTTATTTGAATGTCTTTTGAGAAACATACTAACTGATATATATAGTAAAGACATGAATTATCAGAAGCATCAATTATGTAAACAGCACAAAAAAAAACATTCAACACAGAAGAGTCAATACAGAAACAGAAATCAAAAGCTATAATCAATAGATTTCGATCAAAAGACTTCAAATTTCAAATTCTTTCTTCCTTTAGTTCTGATCTTCTCCCCCTTTGTCATCAACAAAATCTGGGTCAAGGACAAAGATAGGAGGAATATAAGGTACAATGGCTAGAGGGTTAGGATCAATAGGCTCCACAACTGGTGTGGCTGGAGGATCATGGAGTTCTGAAACATGTGGATCAGGGTGCTCTGGATCAGGAGAATGTGCAAGTGGTGTGGAGGCTGAAGGCATAGCAGGAGTAGAAGCTTCAGGTACAGTGCCAGAAGGCTGTGGATCTGAGGTAGTCCCAAAGGTTGAAGACAGACTGATGTTGAAATGTTTCAAGAACAGATCAACCTTGTCATGCAAGCTGGAGTTTGATATGCTTAGAGAGGTAAGCATAATATCGTGATTGTTGACCAAGTCTGCCATCTTGGCATTTTGATTGGTGAGCTCTTCCAAATCATGCTTCATACCAACCAAGTCTTAAATATCTGTTTCTAGAATCCAATAAAATAAATGATAAAAAGTAAATGACTTTAGGTCATATAATAGGGAACCAAATGAATATAACTTCTAGCCATTTTGTACCTCTTGGCTTCAGGCCAATTTATCTTTTCATAAGAAATTAAATCTATATAACTTCTCACTATTTATCTTCAAGGTAAACATGAGACATAAAATCTATATGCCGTTTATCTTGAATAAACAAATATTATGAAACATAATGATAATAATAAGAAATTCACAAAAATAATTCATAAAGTATTGCAACAAAATTAAAATTGTATGGCTTCAGGCCATTTATCTTAAGGATAAATAAAAGTTGAACATTATCGCTTCCAACCATATAATAAGAAAATAAAAGCTATATGACTTCTGGCCATATAATATCAAAATTTTATGGCTTCGGGCCATTTATCTTCAGGATAAACAAAAGCTGAACACTATGGCTTCCAGTCATTTTGTAAGATATAAATATATATATATATATATATATATATATATATATATATATATATGACTTCTAGCCATATAATAAAAATCAAAGAAATATGACTTCTGGCCATATTATATCAAAATAATAAATCAAAATGTATATGACTTCTGGTCATATAGTCTCAAAGTATAAATAAAAGAACTATGGCTTCTAGCCATGTAATAGGAAATCAGAGCAATATGACTTTTAATCATATAATTTCAAAATTTTATGGCTTCGAGCCATTTAATCTGATAATGAGAAATTAAACTCTGGCCGTTTATCTTCAAGATATATAAAAGTTGAATATTATAGCTTCCGGTCATACAATAAGATAAAAGGTAAAAGCTATATGACTTCTGGTCATAAAATTTCAAAATAAGAGTCAAAGGATAACTTCTAGCTATATAATTTTAGAACAAGGAATTAAAGGGTATGGTGGCCATATAATATTAAAATAAGAATTAAAGAAATATGACTTCTGGTCATATAATTTCATAATAAGAAATCAATAGCGTGTGGCTTCTATATCCTTAAAGAAAGTAGATGAAATCATTAAAGAAATTATACCTTCGTTAGTGCTCTCGTGCTGGTAACGTGTTATAAAAATAAAGATATAGAAGAAATAGAAAATAGAAGACAAGAGCAAGAGAGATTCAAGAGAGAGAAATTCTCATTCAGTTTTTTCGGTGTACATTTATGAGAGGGTAGGGGACTATTTATAATGGTTGGAGAGTAGGGAAGTTTTGAGTAGCTTCTACCCACTCACCACCATAAATATAGTGGGTGACTACCCACTCCCCACCATAACAGTAGTGGGAACCTTAATGCCCATAATAGGTCATCCACTAATATATTCATAACATTATTATTTATATATATATATATATATATATATATATATATATATATATATATATATACATATATATATTGAAAACGTGATCACATGAAAGATTAAAAGGGGAGGGGGCAAAAACATTTCACCCCAACTTTACCTTTTTCACCCCCTTTTCACCCGTTTACCCCCTCCCCAACCCTTATAAATATGCACCTTTGAGTGCGTATTCAGGCAGAACAATCCAAATGTGAGAAAAAAATAAAGAGAGGAGAGAAAGAAGGAGAAAGGGAAAGCGTAAGGATAATTATTTAGGGATACTGATAGTTGCTTTTTGGTAATTACTTGGGAAGTAACGAGTAACAGATATAACTCTAAATATTCTTCTGATGACTTCTCATTTTTAATAAATTTGAGATATATTTTGAAACAGTTGAAAAGTCATTATTACTAATTTAAAGGGATTTTATTGAGATTTTAAGAGAAATTAATCTGGATACATCATTTATGGGATTTCAATTTAAAATAAATGTTTTTGAGTTTAGGATATAAATAATAGTAATTCAGTTTATTTTAAAAAAAAGAAAAAAGAAAAAAAGAGAGAGAAGTAAAAATTCAGTTTTATTGTTATTAGATAATTGCTTTTTTTCTTGGGAAAATTCTAAATAAATACCATCTGAATTTGTAAAACCCCCAGAAGCCCGTCGAATTTGTAAAAAGACTGAGAGGTAACAAGAACTTTTGAGGGATATGCAAATTCGAACGAAATTACCCTTTTGCCCTTAGTTTTAAATAATTTTTTAAAAAAATAAATACCCCCCGGCGGTGGGCCCCACCGCCGGCGGCCACCACCTCCACCGGCGAAGGTTGTGGCCGGCGGCAGAGGTGGTGGCCGCCGGCGGTGGGGCCCACCGCGAGGGGGGTTTTAATTTTTTTAAAAAAATATTATTTAAAACTAAGGGAAAAGGAGTAATTTCGCTCGAATTTGCATATCTCTTAAAAGACCTTGTCACCTCTCAGTCTTTTTACAAATTCAACGGGCTTCTGGGGGTTTTACAAATTTAGACGGTATTTATTTGGAATTTTCCCTTTTTCTTTTCTTTTATTAAATGTTTTTTTTTTTAATGAATCAAATGCACAAGGGAAGGAGAATCAATTGAAGACTAGGATTTAAATGACAGGGAGATGCGATGCCGTTTGGAGAATTTGAATGGAAGACCTAAATTGAAAAGAAGAGGACGCTGTGCAAAGAACAAAAAACAAAAAAAAGGAGGGAGGCGGCATATTTTGCGGGCTTCATTGTCATTATTCGCACGAGAGACAGAGCGAGTGCGGCACGACCTTGAACCTCCAGTCTCGCATACCCACACCATCGCATCTTCTTCCTCGCCTGCGACACTTTCACCTTCATTGTCGCCAGTGAGATCCTCCCTTCTTCCACCACCATCCAACTTCATCTCTCTCCCTCACCATCTCAGACCACAATCGCGATTTGGAAGCTCAGATTCGAATGAAAAAAAAAAGAAAAGAATGAAGAAGCTCAACGACCTTTGTTGCAGTGGAGTGGCTTGACAGATTTGATTTCTCGATGCTTTTCTTTTTGTTTGTTGTTGAAATCTGGATTTAAATTCTATGTGCTCTGTGATGGTTTTTGTTAAAGCCATGTTTGGCTAATTTCTCTTTGCAACCTAAAGGAATTTTGAATTTATAGGTGTGGGTTGGACTTTGTTTTTATTAATTAGTTATAATTAATATTAATTTTGGTTACTTAATCTTGTTTATCTTTACCTATTTAGTAACTGGCCATCATTGAATATGAATTTGAGAATTAGGATTTACCTTGATGAAGGAAATTTTAATTAAGCTCTGAGATTAAGTAATATGGGATTAGATTACGATTTAATTTGCAATTATGATAGACATATACTTAATAGCCCCATATAATTGTTGAAGAGTGTGTTCGAGTTTTATTGCCTCTTAAATAATTATGTTAAACATAACAAATTATACTCAAGAGAGGGTTGTAAGTAGGCTGACAGACACTTATAGCTTTTTTTTTTTTTGTTGAGAAAAAATAGGCAAGCCAGAGCTTGATAGACAAAGTCAAGACTAGACTGGTAAATCTAGCCCTTACAACATACAACTTATAGCTATTTATATTTGAGATTAACAAAATTGATATTAAGGCTAATTAAATTAGTGAAATCAAGGTTTATGAAGCTAATAAGGGATTAGTGATTCTGGGTTGCTCATTTGATTATTGTCGTAATTTGTTTATTTTGATTTCATTTTTTATTTTCTTTTTCTCTTAATTAAATTTTATTTGGTTTGCTTAACTTAAACAAAAATGTAAAATTAATGCTTAACTGAAATTGTGGATACTAAATCTGTAACATCCCAAATTTTGGGATTTGGAATTAGAAATATTATATGGAAATTAATTATGAAAATTTAGCCTAAAATAATTATGAAAATAATTATTTGAATTTAAGGACCCATTTTCTTTAAAAAAAACGAATAAAATAGTTAGAGGTTGGTTTATAACCCAAGATTTTTTTAAAAAAATTAATTTATGGGCTAAAGAAGTTAAATAAGGAAGAAAACCCTTATAAAGGATCAAAGATTCACTTCTAGCATTTATTCGGTAATTAAGCAACAGTAATGAGACAATGGAATTGTTAAAAAAAAAAAAGATGATGCTTCATTAAGCCGATAACGCAACATGCTGCCTTCTAAATTAATCAATGAATCCATTCCCCTTTAAGTAGTAATATGACCCAGCCCAACATACCACCCAACAATTAAACCATTCAAAATACAATTGAATAAACTCAGGGCTCGTTTGGTTCAGGGAATAATTTAAGGAGGGAAAGAAACTTAAAGAAGGAAAAGGAATTGAAGGGAAGATTGAGAGTGAACTTTAAAAAGTTGGGCTGTTTGGTAGACATGGGAATTTAATTAAGTTGAGGAAAGATAAATTGTTTGGTATGAAGAATTGGGTGTTGGTTAAGTGAGAAAGTCAGGTAAAATTCCCTTAATGCCCCCAGGAAAAAAAACAGATAATTCTTTTTTGTTGGTGTTGCGATTTGTACAATTCAAGTGCCAACCTAAGAGTAAAGTTCGAACCAAACTGTCAAGTTCGAACACAGCTGCCATAATGTGAACCAGTACAGTAAAGCAAAACGACTATCCTGAATCGTTTCAAAAAACATTTAAACAGATAAGCAGGAGTAATGACTCATCATGTTAGCTAACCTAGTTTACTAAATCATCTGAAAAAAGAAAAACATAAAAGCAAAGAAGAATAATTTTCCCCCACTGTACAGCAAAGCACCCAAATTGCTTCCCTGCTGATTGCGTCGAAGGCAGTCCACAACCAGGCCATCACCATTGTTCACCAGCACAGCGCACAAAAAGTTTTCACAAAAAAAAAAAAGCCATTCACTTAACTTGATTCGATCTTGCTTGCCAACTCCTTCAAATTCTACTTTCATCTGCTCCTTCTTCTAGTTCCAGTCACGATTCTACTTTTTTATGATATCACAGGGGCTTTTTAGTCCTCTAAATTCACTTTCCTGGGGGAATTTTCAAGATCCCGCCATTTTGTGAAGGAGCTCGCTTTCCTTCGTTTGTGGGAGCTTCAGCGACGGCGGGAATGTCAGTTCCCAGGAACAAGGCGCGCCAAACAGCTTCTCACCCACAGAACTGGGTTAAGTTCCCAGGAACAAGGCCGAATTCTGTCAACCAAACGAGCCCTCATTTTTCCTTCTTCCATTCTCTTCCCTCCAGCCCACGTGACAACTAAATGAACTAGGATCTTTTTAATGAATATTAACCCAAATCCCCATTTCAGTCCAACTAAAAACCCAACCAATTGTTAAATTATTATCCTAAACAGCCAGCACCTTAGTAGCGCAGTGGCATGGGAGCTTAGCTCCCTTCCCCCACATTCAAGGTTTGAACCCTGCCCCCTCCCCTACTATGTGTATCAAAAATTATTATCCTAAACACGCAACAGTACCACATCAATATGCAGCAGGAAGAAACCTCAACCGTAGTAAAATATGCACGCTAGCAATTTTAGCAGAGGTCAACGCCGAAAACGCAAAGGAAGGGAGACATGCAACAGTGATTTTTGAGCCAGCGACAGTAACACCATACCCTCTGCTCCTCTTTATCTTACGCATGGCAGTAGCACCATATTTCATACCCACTTGCTTTTTGGTCAACTCCCTCGTCTTTATATATGTATTTTGTTCAATTCCATTCACACACCACCAATAAGCCTATGAGAAGCTGAGACTGAAAGTAGCTGTGAGTAGAAGAGGGAGAGACGAGAAGAGAGAGAGAGAGTCAAACCAAAATCATCTCCCGCTGTTCTTTGGCATCGGAAACAGAGGAGTAAAAACTAGCAAGCTATCTCATCGTTTCAGCATGATTTTTCAGAGGTAATTCATCAAGCCTCTCCTCCCTCTAGTTTCCTTTAGTTTCCAACGCAAATAAAGACCGTTAGGCTTAAGAAAATAAAACACTATACTTGCTGAAACTGATCATGAAATAGGGGGCTATAGTGTTGTGGTTGTTGGTGTGCGTGCATATATAAATATATCACCTAATGCCATGCTCATAAGTGTTTACATACAGTGGCGGACCTACATTGGTGCCAATGTGGGCAAGTGCAGACACAAAATATATAAAATTTGAGAGAATTTAATAACAACATGTCAACCTAGTGCAGTTGGATAATTCTTTATACCCTTTCCTTTCCTTAGGTCACTGGTTCGAGCCTCACATCTTCCTTTTGCTCCAACTTTTTTTCTCTCCAACTCTCACTCTCCACTTCATCGATATCTCTCGTCTTTCTTCCTCTTTGTCTTCAAGCTTTCGAGCCATTTCCTCTGAGCTCGTTTTCTTGATCTTTATTTTTTTTCAGTTCTGATTTTCAGCTTTCCGCCGGTGATCTTGTGATCTCCTCTCAGTGATTTTTTTTTATCTTGTTATTTTTCGATCCTGTTGCTCGCCTCTTATGAAATCGAGCCTGCACAGCTTCTTCCCTTTCTCTGATTTGGACCTGTGTTCTTCGATTTGCCTTTTTCAGATCTGTGGTATTCTGATCTGTGATTCTTGGATCTGAGATTTTCGAGCATTCTATTCATGCTCGTTTCTGTTTGTGACCGAACCCTAAAGCAACGATTTCTCTGTCGCTTTCTCTGGTGATTTGCAACTAATTATTAAATGCTGGTTATGGCTCTGTGCTACCTGTCTATTGATTTCAAACTGGTTATGGAATGCCGAATAAGTATGATTTATCTCTATCTTTTCATGCTATAGGGCTTGACTGTGGTCAATGTATCAGCAAGAACATTCCCTCAAACACTGAACTGGTTGCACAACTATCTTCTTCAGGTATATTTATCTAAGTTTGCATTGCTTTGTGGTGTTTTTTTTTTCTTTTTTTAAAATCTTTTGAAGAACAAGATAGAAAAAATTTCTGGGGGAAGGGGCGGGGCCGGGGAAGCAAAGTGCAATTCAGATGTTGTGTTTTATGTGGCTTAATGTATTTAGCTGTAATGAAATGGAGATGGCATAAACAGAAGGTTATTCATTGAGATTTAATAGTATTTGTTCTGTTCTGAGAACAAGATTTATTGGACTTGACTAGGTTGTTAAGCCTAGAGCCTACGTACCCTGCAAAGGGATCAAAGTCCACGTAGTTCGAGACACACACAGGCGTGTAGCCAAGGGGGTGGGGTGTGTGCTCTGTGTGGCAGAAAGTAAAGGAGTTTAGAGTTAGAACCCGTGCACCTGTTTAGGGTTTCCTTCTATTTATAGAGGAGTCTGGTGCGAGTATCTCTCTGCATTGATGAGCCATATCCTTGATTGGGGAATCAGGATTTATTTGTTGGGATCATGATTGAGGGAGAATCTCCATTAATCAGGTCATAAATTGGTGGGATCCTTCATTATTGCTCATTATAGCGCGGATTCTGTTTCCAGCGCAGTTGGGCCGAGGTCCAGACCTGGGCCTATTGGGCCGATCCGTAACAGTTGCCCCCCAGCTTGGTTGTTCAGGCTTCTGGACGGCCAAGGTGTTTATTGCCCCCGGTCCTCTGTATGGCCGAGGTCCGTTGTTCGGACTGGGTCGGCTCCTGGCTGCCGTGACCCTTTGTCCGTACCGGATCGATGGTTGGCTGGTAGTATACTCATCCTGCCTGGAACGCTGAGTTTGTCTTGTTCGAACGGCCGTTTACGCTTCCCGAGCTTCCAGTGCCCGTTGGTGGCCTCGGTCTCACGCCTCTTGTCTTTTGGGATTCTCCGGACGCTTTGGGATTTGCTTCCCGCACGTCATTATTGTGGACTTACAGTTGTCGGGCTTTTATTGGGTGCGTTCTGCAACCGCCGCGCCTCTCCGTTTTTCGAGGTCTGCGCGCATTTATTGCGCTGGCGTCGTGCTATCCCAATCCCGTCACGTCTGTACAGGAATAGACCATCGCACCCTTGCATTTGGTTTTAAATAGCCCTCTTTCTTCTCTCACTAGACCGGCTTATAACTGCCGCAGCCCATAAGGTGGCTTTAAGTCTGGGGCCTGGCTTCTCATGACTTTGAGAGGTTCAACTCTCATCATCTCGCCCAGAATGCCCCGCGTCAAGTAGCCGGGGTGATTACCCAACCCGGATCGGTCTGAGGTGCGTAGCAGTGAGCTGGTACCTACATTTGAATCCAGGTGTTGATCTCGGTCGTCTACCCCACAGATCCGAGGTGATGTCTCTAGGATTTGGGATAAAGCCGAAGCGGTTCGCCTTTCTTTGAGGCTGGAATCCTCCTTTAGGTTACCCGGGTTAGATTGCTGTGAATCTATACCCTCTTGCCCATCTACTACATAGTGCGGGGTTGTGTCATGTTGACCCCGGTTACCGATGCCTTTTGCTCAAAGATCCGAGGTATGCCTCAAGGATCCAAGGTGATGTCAAGGAGTTCGCTCGACTTTGGGGTCGGGATCCTTATGCATTCGCCATTACCGTCTACTGACATCTGGCGACTTGTGAGTTCTGCGCAGACTTGATGTGTCCGTTGTGTCACGTACTTCAGCCCTTCCTTCCGGGCTTAGAGGTCTCTAGGCTGCCGAGGCGCTTTTACTGTTTTATTCCAGATTTCGTATCCGAATTGCTCCATATTCCAGATTTCGTATCCGAATTGTTCCATCTTTGACACGCTTTTGTCCGAGTCTTCAATGAGTTTGGATTCATAACCTTCTACTCATTCGTTAGCTCGGATTCGTAGCGCCGGGTTTTTCTCCTGAGGCCCGGTCTTTTATCTTCCCTTTGCACTTTGATTTTGCTTAATCGGGTCTGACATTAAATGTTGATCCGAGGTATGCCTCAGCCTCGGTTCTTTGTCTTAGCTGGCCTTGGCCCATGCTTTTCAAAGTTGCTTTATGTTGCTGACAGCCTAACGGTGCCACTCCCGTCTTGTTGCCCCCCAGCCTGGCAGTCGAGGGCTCTGGGCTGCCGGGGTGCGTTGGCCACTTACCCTGGATCTCATGTCCGAGGTCTTCATTCCCTCCATCGAGGTGGTTCCCTCGAGTTGGTCTTGGCCAAAGGTGCTCTCCGGGTTGTGCATCAAGCCCATTCTGACACGACTTCCTTGTTTGAAACAGACTGCCTCCGGCTGCCTTGACACAGTCTTCGATCGAACCAAGCACTTGAATCGGCCGTACCCCTGAACCTTGCTGGGTATGCCTACCGGGCTTACGTGAAGGACGGTGTCCGGGTTCCGCTCCGTCTTGCAAGGAGGTGATGAGGCCGGGTCAGGAGCTCCTGAGGCTAGTCTGTCTAAAGAGGTAGTGCTCTCTGGTGATGCTGCTTTTCCGAGCTAGGGCGCCTGTGCCCTATCACTCTTCTATATGCTCAACCGGCGTTTACGTCCGGGAGTTTATTGACCGCATTAAGTACAGGTCTATATACTTGACTAGCGCTTACGTTCGGGAGTTTAGTTTATCGACCGCATTAAGTACAGGTCTATATACTCGACCATCGCTTACGTCTGGGAGTTTAGATATTTGTCGGCTGTAATGGATACGAGCCGTTCGGATGGCTTAGATAATGGGTAAATCACTCTTTTATCTAAGTCTTGGTGTTTGTTGGCCGCATGGGTGCGGGCCATTTGGATAACTTAGGCAATGGCAAACTTACTCTTTTGTCTAAGTTTTAGTGTTTCTCGGCTGCATGGGTGCCGGCCGTCTGCTCTCTACCACACTTAGTGTGTGGGAGATTGGGGCAAGGTTGTCTTGTTTCAGCCTCGTCAAGCATAACTAACCATACTGCCTCGGCCCGACTTTCTATCAGTCGAGCTCCAACTTTCACATAGTCGGATTAAGTGTAACCGGCGTAAGGGCAGGACTATCACGTGTCTAACCGAGGCTTCGTTCGCCTAGGGTCGGACATTTTGACCTGATCAGGGTCGGCATGGTAGGTTGCTTGCTTACCCGGGGGAGCGTTAACGCGTCAATTTCACGAAAGGCCACGTATGGCGCCTTTGCCGAGCTCTAACCAATGCCTGTCGGAGTACAACGGCCGGTTTTCGTACATTTAGATGTTTTTAGTTTTCGGCCGGGTACATGACCTCGGAGCCGTGTGTTGGACCGGGCTTATTAGCCTTGGTTCCATGCCGGGTTTCAGGACCTCAGCTTCACGCCTGGTTTATGGACCTCGGCTTCACGCTAGGCTTTATTGATCTCAGCTTCATGCCAGATTTACTGATCTCAGCTTCATGCCGGGTTTATTGACCTCGGCTTCACGCTGGGCTTTATTGATCTCAACTTCATGCCGGGTTTACTGACCTCGGCTTCATGCCAGGTTTATTGACCTCGGCTTCAGTTTTTGGACCGGGCTTCATGGCCTCGGTGTCAAGTGCTGACCGTGCTTAATGGCCCCGGTGTCGGGACTTGACCGGGCTTAATGGCCTCAGCGTCAAGTTTTTGACCGAGCTTAATGGCCTCGGTGTCAGGACTCGACCGGGCTTAATGGACTCAGCGTCAAGTTTTTGACCGGGCTTAATGGCCTTGGTGTAATGCTTAAGCAGTCATTCGTGCACGTCTTGGAAATTTCCACTGACGAATTCTTTGTCTGGGATCCGCGCGCGGAGTCCATTCTATATGGCTCTTTCACCGAGCTTCTTGTCCTGGGTTTGTTGGCCCTAGTTTAATTTATGCCGGGTTTAGGGACCTCGGCTTCATGCTTAGGCAAGTGCTTGTGCACATTGGTGAATCTCCTCGGTGGGATCCTTTATTGATAAAAAGTAGCCCTAAGAGGCTTCACAAAGAAACATGAGTGAAAAACGAAATAACTCGAACTTTGAAGCTGTAAATAATAAGTCATTTGGAACCGGGACGGGGTCTAGCTATGGTAGATCTTTAGCTTGTCAGCGTTCCAGGTTCTTTTGACCGGCTTCCGTGCCAGGGTTTCCAGGATGTATGCCCTCCGTCGAGCTTCTCCTTGATCCGGTAGGGGCCTTCCCAGTTCGCCGCAAGCTTTCCGTTCTTGGCATTCTTACTGCCTATGTCGGACCGTCGGAGTACGAGGTTCCCCCGGTTGAATGACCGCGGTCTTACCTTCCTATTGTACTTAGCCGTGAGTAGCTGCTTGACGGCTAATTCCTGGCAGCGAGCCTTGACTCGGATTTCGTCTATGAGGCCCAGGTCGGTCTTCAAGGCGTCGTCGTTCGACTCCTGCCCTTCTTGTTTGGCTCTAACCTTTCTCCAGGATGGTTGCCCGATTTTGACCGAGATCATCGCTTCGCATCCATAGGTCAACCTAAACGAGGTTTCCTGAGTCGAAGACTGTACGCTTGTCTGGTATCCCCAAAGAACGCTGTGTAGCTGCTCGGTCCAGCTGGTGTCCGCTTGCAGCATGCGCCTCATCAGTCCATCCAGGATGATCTTGTTGGCAGATTCGGCCTGGCCGTTTGACTGTGGGTATTCTACGGGTGAGAAGTGTTGTTCAATGTCTAGGTTGGACATTAATGCTTGGAATCTATGGTCCATGAACTGGGTCCCATTGTCCGTGACGTAAACGATGTTGTGCCGGAAAAACTTTATTACTCTAGCCGAGGTTATTGTGGCGAGTAGCTCTGCCTCGATCTACTTGGTGAAGTAGTCTACTGCGACTATGAGTCATCTGCATTACCCCTGCGCCGGTCGGAATGGTCCGAGGATGTCCATGCCCCCTTTGCAGAAGGGCCAGGGGGCTGGCATTCCTTTCAATTCTGAGGGGGGCGGCCGTATGATCCTGACATGTTTCTGACAACTGTCGCACGTCTTGGCCTTCTTCATGGCGTCATGCTTCATAGTGGGCCAGTAGTAGCCGGTGCGTAGCACTTTCCTGGCGAGTGCCTTGCCCCCCATATGGTGGCCGTTGCTGCCTTCGTGAAGTTCGGCTAGCACGTATTTTGCCTCGGTTTCGCTGAGGTATCGCATCATCGGGCAATGCAGTCCCTTTCACCAAGGTATCGCATCATCGGGCAATGCAGTCCCTTTCTGCAGAGCTGATCATCCACCATTGCGTAGAGAGCGGCTTCTCTGATTGTTTTTTTTTTTGGCCGCGGTCGAGTCGGTAGGGATAATTCCCCTTTCTAGGTAGTCTTCTATCGGCTTCCTCCGGTCGAGTCCTGAGATGGTCATGATACAGCTCGGCTCGGTCAGGCTCTACTGGATCACGGTCCCGTGATTGTCCGGTCCCTTAGGGTTTGCCATCTTGGAGAGGATGTTGACTCTCTCGTTCTCCTCCCTTGGAATATGGGAATCGGGCATTTCCTCGAACTCGGCCATGAGCTCTTTGGCGTGGCTTAGGTATTCCGCCATAAGAGGGCCTTTTGCTTGATAGCTGCCGTTGATCTGGGCGGCAACGAGTTGCGAGTCGGTTAAGACCTTTACTACAACCCGGCCAATAGAGCTTCGTACTCGGTTTGGTTGTTGGAGGTCGGGAACTTCAGCTGGAGGGAGTGTTCAGTGGCGACCCCCTGGGGGCTTTCAACGATGACTCCTGCACCGCTGCACTTAGCGTTGGAGGATCCGTCCCTGAAAACTTTCCAAGCCCCGTCGCTTGTTATTGCCGAGGTGAGATCCCTAATGAAGTCCGCCAATGCTTGTGACTTGATTGCTTGCCGAGCCTCGAATGCTATGTCGAATTGTGGCAGCTCAATGGCGAGGTGATCTACGAGTCCGGGGAGTTCTGTCCTCCACGCAGTGTTCTTCTCGGTCTCGGCCCTCTCGACCTCGGCCCTCTGTGGCGATCTGGTTGGTGCGGTTAACACCGTCACCCTGGTTTCCCGAGTCATGGGTATTTTCTGGGGACGGTAGGCGGCCTCGTACTGCGCTCGTCCTACCATCCAGTTCGTCGTTGTCCCGGCGTGTGTTTCTCGTTTTTCTTTATTTTCGAGTCTTTTAAGGGACGACTCTTGCATCCTCCGTCAGATGCGGACGTCGGCTTCGACCGCCTGGACGTCTCATGCTGGTTGTTCTGGGCTCGCTTCTTGCAGCGGCGGCTCGTCTGCCTGAGGGGAAGTCGCCGCGTTGGTCGCGTGTCCTTCAGGAGTGTTTTTCCGTTGCAGCGGCCCCTGTGACTGGTCGGGTTCGATCGGCGGTCGGCTTGCTTGGGGGTCTCCGCCAACAACCAGTTACGGTGGGTTTCTGCTGTGGCTTCTGGTGCTTGCCATCAGTGGTGTTTAACTAGATTTGGTGTAACCGAGTCCGCCTTCGAAAATTCACACGAAGCTGGGGCTTTAACCAGATTCGGTGTGGCCGGGGTCCGCCTTCAAAAGTTATCACGGAGCTGGGATTTTGACCAGATTCTGTGTAACTGGGGTCTGGCTTTAATAATTCACACGGAGCCCGGGCTTTAACCAGCTTGGCGTAGCCGGGGTCCGTTATCAAGGATTCTGTGGGATCCGAGGTTGTACCCATATTTGGTGTAACCGAGTCCTTCTCACGAACAATTATAGCCGGCGTGGATTCGCTCAACTGAATGCAAGGTTGACACTCTTGCTTCCGAATCTGCCCATGAGGGGTTGCGGCTTTTGCAGCACAAACACTAATGCAAGTGATTGTCCCTATCTTCATATTGATGGGAAGCGGTTGGTGGATAGTGTTGATGAGGACAAATTTATGCAGTTATGCGGAATTGTTGAAGCTAGTGGGACTAATGGTTGACATCAGCCTGCTCGGAGCCGTTGGGGAGCGCCTTCATAATCATCCTTGAGAACGAGGATGTGATCTCGGCGTCTCGGCTCCTCCTCATCTCAGCGTATTATCAACCTCGGCTATCGCGATGGAGTCGAGATGCGTTGAATCAGCATCGGCCTAACAACGCCCTCAGCAACCACGATTTGTCTGTTTGCCATCACCGAGTAGTAAAAATAACTCCTTTGGGATGGCATGGAAAGTTCAAATGTTGTGGTTGTTTATGATCCAAATAGAGCACGCCAGAATTAAAAAGTCTGGGTTCCCAAGGAGAGAGGATAATGATCCTTCTTCGTAAAAGCATTCCCAAAGAGAAAATCTGACGATCCTTCCAACTATCTGGGTTCCCAAGTGTCAGGACGGTCGAGTGGTCCAAGGCGCCAAACTCAAGTTTTGGGTCCTCTAACGAGGGCATGAGTTCCCAAGGAGAGAGGAAGAGGATCCTGAGGATCTTGGAGAGAGGGGATGTCGATCCTGAGGTTCTCCATGCTTTCTATTGCCAGTTGATTAAAGAGGAAATTCCTTCGACTTCTTCATTGCGACTATCCTAGGTCGCAGGAATCAAATAAAAATTTACCGATGCCCCACGGTGGGCGCCAATGTTCTGTTCTGAGAACAAGATTTATTGGACTTGACTAGGTTCTCAAGCCTAGAGCCTACGTACCCTGCAAAGGGATCAAAGTCCACGTAGTTCGAGACACACACAGGCGTGTAGCCAAGGGGGTGGGGTGTGTGCTCTGTGTGGCAGAAAGTAAAGGAGTTTAGAGTTAGAACCCGTGCACCTGTTTAGGGTTTCCTTCTATTTATAGAGGAGTCTGGTGCGAGTATCTCTCTGCATTGATGAGCCATATCCTTGATTGGGGAATCAGGATTTATTTGTTGGGATCATGATTGAGGGAGAATCTCCATTAATCAGGTCCTAAATTGGTGGGATCCTTCATTATTGCTCATTATAGCGCGGATTCTGTTTCCAGCGCAGTTGGGCCGAGGTCCGGACCTGGGCCTATTGGGCCGATCCGTAACAATATTCTTAATCATAAAATGGAATGGTCAGCTTTATTGCTTTTTGATTTATCATTTATGTAATCTGCTCTTGTTTTCTTTGTTCCTAGTTTAATATACATGTAAACCATTACTTGTGGGGGTTGCGTTAATTTTCAAAATGCTTTAATGTCGGAATATATCAAAAGGATACCTATTTTAGTGGAAATCATGCATTTCTTGTTCTAGTTGGGTTTCCTTTAGAATCATTACAAGTTGGTAGTGACTGGAAGCTGACTTAAATTTGATTTCTTTTAGTGTATTGAGCAAGGCATTTCATCAGTGTCACATGAGAAACGTCCGCAAGTAGCTGTAACATAGTTCATTTGGAGAGTCTTAAAGGTATGAATTTACTGCCATTAATTTTTACATGTGTTCTAGACTAATCTCCATTTAATGCGTTTAAAACTTCCCTTAAAAAAAAATTCGGGGGAGTTGCCACCGAACTCCCGAATTCTACCACTAATTATGCACCCACAAACCTAAAATCCTGGGTCCGCCACTGTTTACATAGTTGCTGCATTTATGTGTGAATATGCTACTCTCTATATATATACAAATGTAGGTATAGTTACTGCATGTTAGAAAAGAGAATGAGAAAGTCCTGTTATGTAACTATATAAACCTGCGTATGAAGGGAAAAATAAAATAAAAATAAAAATAGATAGGAGGCCTCATTAAATTATATATATATATATATATATATATATATATATATATATATATATATATGTTGCGTCGGTGTGCCTATGTACATATACTAAGTAGTTTTTTTAGCTATCATAAGTTCTTTTTACTGTTATATGTATTTGTCGTTGCCTTTGGAAGGAAAAAGTGATGCTTGCTATGTGTTATATTTTTCTTTATATGTGTGCTGCATCTGCGTTTAACTGGAGAAGGAAAACCAATAAGTGCATATATATATATGTGTGTGTGTGTGCCGTGAGTTAAAAGAATGAAACAAGGGATATTATAAATATATATATCTATTGCTTCTGAGTGAGGAGAAAGAGAAAGGAAGCATGATATCAATACATAAAAGAAACATAAGTTTTATATGCAGCGTAATTTTATCGAAAAGGAAAAAAAAAAAGGAGGCCTAATTTTTATTGTTAATTAAGATTGTATATGTATATATGTGTAGTTCTTCAACTCAAACTTGCAAACAAGTCCCTTAATTCAGTCTAATAATTCTAATAAGTCTCACCAAACATGGCTTCGTCATTTTTGAAGCTATTTGTGGCCCTCTGCATTGTCCTCTTGTTTTTTTCCCAACGGTCAGTTCACCCTTCTCCAAGCACATATTTTTACCATTTCCTCTTTTCATATTTTTAGTGTTCATGCTTTACAATTTTTACACTTATGGATGCATGCATACAGTCTCCTAGTAAGCTAAAAATGTTCTTTTCATGTGTCACGCATGTTATCAGAACTTGCTTGTATGTGGTCAATATTAGGGCTCCATTACTGTCTTAGATATAGAAACTAAGTCATATTGATAAAGACAATTAGGTGAATTAGTTAGTTATAGAGCATGTTAGTTTTCCTAAAATCCTGCTCATTTCGACTATTTACATTGGGAACTAGGCATATTGATTGTGCGTAATCAATATAGTTAACTTGATTATTGTATTTGTAGTCTAATGGCATTTAAATTTTCCTGTAATCGAGGTGACATATAATAAAAATGATAATAATAAAACAAAAAAATAATATTAAGTATAATAATAATAATAATGAATTAAATAAATATTGTTATGATTATTAAGTAATAAATAAATAGTAACTATTATTAGTATTAGGAAAATGGATAAGTAATAAATAATAATAAATAGTATTATTATTTATTAAAATTGGGATTATTATTAGGGGAATTTTTAGGGATTAATTACTATTTTCAATCCTCTAAAAATAATTCGTGTAGCTAATTACTTTGCGACATAAGAAGTGACTAACGACAATGATAAACGTTTTTAGGCATACCTTGACACCTCTACCGATCTCAACACCTTCAGACAAAGTTAAGGATTCAAGCTTGAGGTGGTTAACTGTTATCTTATTAGCTTGTATGTATTAATTACATGTATGACTGATCATGGTTGCTAGATAATTTTGCATGTATGTGTCCTAGCTATGGATTGAGGCTGCATGTCTTATAGGGTTGCATGTCCTGAAGGGCTACTTGGCCATTAATTGCAATTACGGTGCAACTTGTATATTGTGAATTATTCTATGTTTATACATGTGTTATACTGTAATTTACATTTCATACCTGTATATGAGACTAACTGTTATCCCTGAGGTTCATTCATTTGAACTCCAATCCATGAAAGAGACAGGTAGTGGTTCGAGATCAAGAGATAAGACACAGCTGTAAGGGCTACAGTAGATAGAACTTTTTGGAAAAATATGAGTAGCTAGCCTATACTTTAACGTTTATCATCTGTCTATTTTGGATTACTGTATTAACATCCCACTAGGGGATGGATTCGAATCGCGAAAAATTTATCCTAGTATTTTCAAACTAAGGATTTTATGAAAGTTTTATTTCACATTTAAGTCGTCCAAGTTACTTCGATGCCTTTGCGTTATAACTCTGATAAATAAAGGCATATTTAGGAGAGGCGTTACAAAATCCTTATGGGAACGATATCTTACTTACTATTTATTACTTGATACGGCCCGTATACTTACGGAGTTTATTAGGCATTATAAAGTTTTGCCCTGTCATCTTCCATGTACTTGCGTATAATTATAAATTATATTTTTTTTATAGACTAATCTATAAGTATATGTATTATAATAATATTATTATAAAAACTTAATATTACAGTTTTGTACCCATGAAAATTATAGTTTTGTACTCGTGAAAATTATAGTTTTGCTCCCAAGAAAATTACAGTTTGTGCCAAGCAAAAATTACGGTTTTGCCCCTAATTTCAAAAATGACAATTTAGTCTCAAATTTCTAAATGACAGTTTAGTCCTTCAAATTTCAAGAATGACAAATTGGTCCGATGAGATTTTATGATATGTTTGGTATACCTTTTTATGATATTTGATATAAATGGAAGCATGTTTTAATATACTTTATTTTATTCATATAATTATCATAGCGGCTGTATGTGATGGGCTGTAGTAAGGAGGGATTTAAATGATAAGATTTATTTATGTTACCACTCGGTGCACAGTGGATAGTACTTGTTAGGGCCCCATCTTCCATGTTTTTCCTCTGACCGGGATTTCATTGGAGTTGTGGGACACGTAACACCTCCTTAGTTGTTACTTTTAAAGAGGGGAGCCACAGTCCATATTTAAACTCTATACCTTTAGCCGGGTATATTTTGGGTTTTGGTGAGCTTGAAACCATCCAGTCAAATGAATGAGTTTCTATTGAACTATATGTTAGCCTATGGCTCCAGTCAGCGGTACAAGGGTGGACGGTGATATAAGGGAGGTTGCATATTGCATACTGTATAATTGTATAGTTCACAATTTGACATAATGATGATTACGTTTGCAAAAGAAATTTTGTATGAGAAATTATGATATATACAAATATATTCATTAATCAACTCCTGTTTTTGTCATATATAATTTGCTTGTGTACGGTAGAACTTTCAGTAATTACTGAGACATGAAATCTCATCCTATATTAACATTTTTCAAGTGAACATTCTGTTAAGGAGCAAGAGAAGACACCTATGAAGTGAGCTTTGAAGGCTCATTTGTACTCCTGTAACTTATGTTATGTTATTTTTATTTGTCATGACCCTAAAACTTCCACTTTGTATTTAACTCTGAAATATTTTGGAAACTTATTTTAACTTTGTACTATGAATTTTATTTGAAATGGTTATGTAATTTTAATGATTTGGATATTGATCATACCTGTTGGAGGTATTTCAAATATTTTGGCTAAGTTTTCGGGCGTTAAATTTAGGGTGTTACAAAAAGAACTGCATATATAATAATCGATAGATGGTAGTTGAGCTAATTATTTGTTAATAAATTATTAAATATCTTCTAAATTAAGTTAAAACCATATAAATTTCACCTCTTTTCTACTGTATATATTGATTTATTTTGACTAAAATTTTTACTCAAGCCCTAAAATTTTTTAAATCAATGACAGTATTGTTTTTATAATATTACACTAAATCATACAACAATTTTTAAGATAATTTTGAATCTTCATCAATCTTGAAAATTTTTAGCAGTTTAAGTTTAGCTGTTTGAATGGTAAATTTTTAAAGATTATATATAGATACAAAAAGAAACACAATGTTCAAAATTTTTTAAAACAATTAAGTTGTAGGCCACATGAAGATCTGTCGTGAATTATCATTTGCTGTAATTATTTTTTTTTTAAAAAAAAAAAGTTGCAAACGAGGAATAGAATCAATTGATCATGACTCGGGTCAACCACTCAACCCAATCATGTAATATAATTCAGTTAACAAATATAAAAAATTTGTATATAATTATAAACAGTGTAATATTTAAATAGAAAGATATTGATGTACAAGTAAATGGAACATTTATGTAATGAGTTCTCTCCTCTATCCTTCCTATTTATTTCTTTTCCACCATACATTTCCACCGTTATATTGGAATTTTAGCTATCTTGATTTAGTATTTTATAAAATTACTAAGAAAATATCAAATTATTTGAAAACAAATAAATTATATATAATTTTACAAAGAGTGATATTTAAATTAAAAGAGATTAATTTACAAGTAAATTTAATGCTTTATAACGTTACTATTAAAATGTCAAATTATTTATAAATAAATAAATTCAAACTGCTAAACTTTAGTTATGAGAATATAAAACTATGATTAAAAAACTAAAAATAATTTTATAAAACATTAAATTTGGCCTGTTTAAATTTCAGCCTAACCATAGAGATGAGTAGTGGAGAGGAAGTGAATAAGAATGACAAAGAGAAGTCAAGTGCATAAAGGGCTAAATAACACATAATCCAACAAAACAAAGCTACTAAAACATATATAAATCTGACATACTGCTATTTGTTTAACTATAAGCTATTTTATTTCAAGCTTAGCAATGTTAAAACAAAAATATAAAATTCAATCCCATCAACCAGTTCAAAACTCTTAATTGAACCAGTCAAGGGACCAATTCATTGGTTCGCTAATCTAATCGGTCAAACTAAAAAGCATTTAATGCAAGATAATTATTACAGTAACATCTTGGTTGCATTACTCCACGGGAAAGTGAAAAAGACTGTAATGCTCCATTAATGACGATTACTAATAGGTTCTTAGTTCGACGTCAAAACCGCATTGGGAATACGATAAACTTAGGAAATTATGAAGAGGTTTATTCATACAGATTATAAGCAAAACATTTATAATATCTAAGCGGTCCAATAGTTGATTGGCTAAAACTAATATTACATAGAAAACAGATTAGTTTCATTGGAACACTAAGCAGATAATAAATGATGATTAGTTATGAAAGGTCTCACCAGTACCCAATCAAATAAATCCTTATGATGACCTTCAACTTCTGCATATCCAAATAGATGGTACTACATATGTTGGACCACATAATTCATGCCATGTAATCACGGTGACATTAATTGACCAATAGCTATGTTTTATATGGACCAATAGCTGATCTACTACAACATTTAGTAGTTTATATTGATGGCATCAAGTAATTTAGGAAAAATTCTGCCTCAAAAACTCTGTGTGAGTGTGTGTCTGAGAAAAATTCTAAGAAAAAGAAAAACACTTCAGAGAGATTATGTGTGGTTTGCAGGAAGGTGATGAGTGCTTTTGATGAAAATGGGTCTTGCAATAAGATTGAACAGGTAGTTGGGATGAAAGTGACTTGATCTTGTGATGTTGCAAATAAACGGTTGAGATGGATTGTTATCACCTTCTATTGAATCAAGTTCACAAAGAAGCTGTCTGAAATAGAATTTATGTGTGGGATATATTGCCACGTACTCGTCTCATTAAGACAGTCTAATTTTTTTTTTTAAAAAAAATATTTTTAATGGGTATATAAGTTAAAATAAATATGATTTTTTAACTTTTTTTTTTCAAAAAATAATTTTTATTATTTAAAAATCATCCGTTTTTAAATTTAAACCCTTCAAGATCAGAATCATCCCAGTGAGACCAATTGATAACTAACCTTTGGATTGACACCATCCCTCCCCCAGTAAAAATCATCCTCTGATCTCTCTCTCATATTATAAAATAGAGAGAGAATCGTCGTTGTTGACACCATAGTAATAGTGTCCAAATGGAGGACTGTCTTCCTCTAAACCTCTGTCATGTCCAGAAGCTTCAAGCTTTCATCAACAGGCTACAAACTCTCCTCCATTGCACTTCTTTAGCTTTCTTATTCTATTACAGAGCCTCCTTCTTCTTCCTCCATGAAACCACCATCCCCTTCTTTCTCTTCCTTCTCATCTTCTTCTCTGAAGCCACCCTCTCCTTCATCTGGTTCCTCGGCATAGGCTTCCGGTGGCGTCCTGTTGTCCGGACTGCGTTCCCGGAAAGATTGCCGGAGAACGACGACGAGCTTCCTCCTTTGGATGTGTTCATTTGTACTACAGACCGAATTAAGGAGCCTACTGAGCAAGTCATGAACACTGTGTTGTCTGCCATGGCTCTTGATTACCCACCGGAGAAGCTTCATGTTTATGTTTCCGACGATGGCGGGTCGCTGGTGACTTTAGGCGGGCTGAGGGCGGCTTGGAGTTTTGCAAGGTGGTGGCTTCCCTTCTGCAGAAGATACAGACTGAAGAACTGTTGTCCTAAGCTTTACTTTTCTGAGATGGATGACGATGACTACGATGAAGATATTGAGTTTATTGCAGAAAAGCAGATGATCAAGGTTCGTTCTGTTTGATACTGAGCTATGGTGCAAAAATACACTACAGAAAAAAGTACATCTAACATCTAACATATGTGTGTGTGTGTGTTTTTTTTTTTTAAAGTTACTACGTAATTATATAAAAGTGGAGTTAAAATACTCATTTACCTTTAGTTGATGGTTAGTTTGACTCTTTTATATTTTTAAGCCGGATGATGATTAAGCTAAATTTTATCGTAGCAGAGAATTTGAAAAAATTACAGAAAATAGCTCAAATAATTTTAAAAATTATAAAAAGGCAGAGATGGGTGATCCGATGTGTAAAATTGGGTTGGGATAAAGAAGAAATGAACTGTAATTTCTAAAATATTTATGTCATTTTCTGTAATTTTTTCCAATTCTTTATTGTAAGCTGTGATGAAATTTAACTGAATCATAGTCCATATCAGCTTTTAAAATACAAAAAAATCAAACTAACAGTTAATGAGTATTTTTACTCCACTTTAATAATCATATAGTCACTTTTGCACACACAAAAAACACTTGGTGTGAGATGCATTTTTAGAAAAGCCACGTGTATATGTTCACTACAAAAATTTTAAGATTTTGCTACGGAATTTTTCCGTAGCAAATTCCGTAGCAAAATCATTTTGCTACGGAAAAATATGGATTTTCCGTAGCAAAATGATTTTGCTACGGAATTTGCTACGGAAAAATTCCGTAGCAAAATCCTTCGTCGCAAATTGCGACGGATGAGGAAAATCCGTCGCAATTTGCGACGGAATTCCATTTCCGTAGCAAATTTGCTACGGAAAAATATTCCGTAGCAAATTTGCTACGGAATATTTTCCGTAGCAAATTTGCTACGGAATTCTGCTACGGAATAATTCCGTAGCAAATTCTTTTTTTTTAATTATTTTTTTAATTTATTTTTTTTCCTTTTTTAATTTATTTTTTTTAATTTTTTTATTTTTCTATAGCAAACTAGAAATCTTACAAATTTCCCTATATTTGATCGTTTGCTACAGAAACAATTTCTTAGCAAAACTAATAATTATTTTGAATGTTATTTTTTTTTAATTTTAAAAAATTGAGTACAAAAAGTAGTGATTCATGGATATAATAATAATTATAAGGAGTGCACATTAAGAGTAATCTAACAAATACCAAATACTAAAGTAGTCTAACAATGTTACAAAAGGCAAATTCTAAACAGTAGTCTAAACAGGAGCATTGTGATCATCATCATCATCACCAGCATGGTCATCATCACCAGGAGCCGACCCCGAACCCTTGTTCATTAGGGACTTGAGTTGAATCTGCATCTGCCTCATCATCTCCTCTTGCATCCGCCTCATCCGCTCCTCCATCATCTCTCGTTCCTTAGCCATCCGCTCCACCATCATCTCTCGTTCCTGAATCATCATCTGCCTCATCTTCTCTTGCTCTTCAAGCATCCGCTCCTGTTCCTGAGTCATCTGTGCTGTCAAAGCCTTCATCTTCTTCATCTCATCTGCAAAAACAATATCAAGTACATTTATTATTTGGACTTCATTTGAATGGACAAGAGAATGGAAATTTTCAATATCAAATACGTTTACCTGCAGAAACATCTTCAATGCCGGATGAGGAGCGCTTTGTTGGCTTCAGTCGGCTAGCAGCGGCACCGTATCCAAAGACTCTCCCTTTCTTGTCAAATCCACCTGCAGCCTGAATGAACAGACTATCATTATCGCACACAGAGGATGACGGGTCAGTCTCACGCTGTGAGTCTCTCTCCTGCGACAGCTTCGTATAATTTTCCTACAAAGACAAAAATACATAACAAATAAGACATGTAAAATGAAATAAATATTGTGGTGCATAAAACAAGTAATAAATGCAATAAATGTCTAACCGCTACTGTGTGCGCCCTTGAGTTAATCCATTCCCTCTCATCACTTCCTTCAGACTGCCGGGAATGGGTCCGCTCAAAGGCAGCCCAACCTACCGACTCTGGAGGAACCCCAGTCTCTGCCTGCAAACGCAAATGATGATCATAGTTAATTACTTCAAAGTACAAAATATTGATTACCTAAATAGAAAATAACATGTACTCACAAGTTTCCGTTTCCACTCAGTCATCGGAATAGAGCCGCCAACATATGACGGGCCTTCCATTTTGGCCCTATTTTGCTTATTTTTCACACTCTTCTCCTGAAACTTTTCATTGGTGGCCCAATTGTCAAATAATTGGTTTGCAGTGTCCTGTGGAAGCCAATCTCGCCTGCCTCTTCCACCATGTCTCAAGTTATAAAGCTTTTGAGACAACCACCGGGCTGCCCTGGCGTTATAAGCCTTTCTCAGAGCTTCACGATGTTCAGGCAACGACATGTGCTTCCTCTGAAAATCAACAACAAACAATTAGTGCGGTAATTTATAAAAGTACTTAATTAAAAACCATAAATAAATAACTTACCATAAACTCATCGAACCAAGCATTTCGATTTTCCGTAGGAATCGCTGTCCAGCTGGTCCAAGCTTCATTGTAGTTACAGAATAATTGGTCCGAGATGAAATCCATCACCGGATCACGAGGCACAAAGCTAAAGCCGGAGGACATCATGCAAATATTATTAGCATAAAACCAATTAGATAAGGGATTAGTAACATTACTGGTAACTTGGCATGACTTACTACTCGTTGTCAGGACAGATCCAAAGCAGCCCTGTCTCAGGATCTGTTGTGCCCCAGATCGGTGTATTGGAGGAACTACCTTCTTCCCCGACGTGGCTCTGAGGCGACGGGGTGTGCTAAGCAAGGAATGTGAAATATTAAAGATGTTTGTACATAGATGGTTTCATGAAACTAAACATATGTAAATCAATCAGAATTAGGCTAGTAAACCTGTTGTCCCATTTGCTGCGGATCAGTGGAGGTAGGAGGCGACGGCGACGTATACAGCGATGGTGAAGATGCGAAATAACCTGACGGTGACGATGCCATATTAAACGGTGGCACCTCTGGGGCACCGCCCCGCTCTCTGCCTACAGAAGGGGCAGATTACGACGCCCTACCACCTCTGATAGGACGGGGCCTGGATCGACCACCACCACGTCCACTACCTAAAGATCCTCCTTGATGCTCCATCTCTGAACACTTATAGACATTAGGTCCAAAAAAAAAAACTACAAATATATTTAGGGTTGATTACAGAAGTGAAGTAACAAAGTATGTAGTATAACAGACCGTCAAAAACAAAGAACTAACAAATCTCAACCGGACGATTCCTGTTCATCGACTTCTGCTTGCCCGTCTTCCTCTGAAGTCTCATAGTCGTCGAACTCAGATTCACTGTCAGAGTAAATCAATTCTGCCTCATCGTCTGATTCCTCATCGTCAATTTGTATAGGAATCAATTCTAAATCCGTAGCAGAATCAAAGAGATTGCTTGGTATTTCGTTGTCTTCGATGTTTATGGGCAGTAGATGTTCCATATCAGCTTGGAACGGTTCAGCCATACCGTCATTTGAATCAGACTCTTTCGACTTCGGTATGATATTTCGTGCTTTGGTTTTAATAACCCCCCTCCACCCTTGGCGGGATGTGGGATATAATGTATAGTAAACTTGTTCCGCCTGTTGAGCAAGGATGAATGGGTCATAACCAACCGCATATCTCCTTGTCCAGTGGATTTCAATATTTCCATACTCGTCCATTTTTGTCCCACGCGGACTGTTATCAAACCACTCACACTTAAAAAGGGTCACCACATTGTCCCACGGATATTTCAATTGAATTATGTCACGTAACTTCCCGTAGTAGACAGTCTCCACCCCGTCAACTTGGTCACCTCGACAACATACACCGTAATTGCAACATTGTGTACCTGCATCCGTGTCAACAGTTGAAAACCGATACCCATTGATTATATATCTGCTGCATTGAGTAACACTAATTGGAGCTCCATAAGATAAACTCCACGCAACTTCATTGGGATCTTCTCGATGTTTCGCGAAATAGGTTCGAAACCATTTTGGAAACTCAGAGTTTGTGAATTGATCAACCTGGGACACCGACATTGAAGGATTTTCTGATCGGACCCAATTAGAAAAGTAACTGCAAAATATATATATATATATATATATATATATATATATATATATATATATATATATATATTTATATATATATATGAAGTTAATACTTTAATACTTATCGTAATAGTAAAACGGAAAAACAAAAATCTTACTTTAAGTACAGGGCGACCTCTTCACAGTTGTTTAGAATGTACCACTCCGCTACTTGCTTATCTCTTCCGTCAAGAGTTGATTTCCAATGTTTTCCCACGACTCGCCCTGGATAATTAAATATTGATTTTTGATCCCTTGTATCACCGGCATCGTTGCGAGGTACCCTTCTCCATCTTGACATCATTTTAGGGGGATGATAGTATGACGAAAATTTAGCGGCCTCTTCGACTAGATATGCTTCAGCGATAGATCCTTCAACGTGGGTTGGATTTTTGATCTTCTGCTTAAGTGTGCGTAAAAACCTACAATGGAATATCATAGGGTATTTATAAACTAAAGTACCATGTTTTTCAATTAATAACCGATCGAAAGACATATATATTACCTCTCAAACGGATACATCCATCTATATTGTTGCGGGCCTCCTACCCTTGCTTCGTAAGCCAAGTGAACGGGCAAATGTTCCATTGAGTCAAAAAAGGAAGGAGGAAACACCTTCTCTAACTTGCATAGCGTTATAGGCATACTCGCCTCCAGAAGCTGTAACTTTTCAACATTAAGCTCTGAAGCACAAATTTCTCTGAAGAACACGGAAAAGTCTGTTAGAATAGACCATATTTCCTTCGGTAGTGCTTTGAAGGCCCAAGGCAACAATCTCTGAAAAAAAACATGACAATCATGACTCTTCATCCCGAAGAACTTCCCCTCGTGCATGTTGACACATCTTTTCAGGTTTGACGCATAACCGTCCGGGAGTTTCAAATCTTTTACCCATTGCAACAATTCTAAATTCTGCTGTTTGTTTAATGTGTACGGTACTCTAGGTTTGGAAATCCGTCCCCTGCCATCCCGCACCAAATGCAAAGCAGGCCTTCTGCAAATCTCTTGTATGTCCAATCTTGCATTGACTGTGTCCTTCGTCCTGCCCTTGGTGTCCATCACGGTGTACAGAATATTGTCAAACACATTCCGCTCAATATGCATGACATCGAGGTTGTGTCTTAACAGTTGATCTTTCCAATATGGTAGTTCCCAGAAGATGCTGCGTTTGTTCCAATGATGATCAACACCATATCCCTCAGGTTCGCTAGAAGCAGCCCCCTCTTCGACACTTGGAATGTGCTTGACCCTATCCCATATTTCTTGGCCACTTAAACGAAGAGGTTGATCTTCTCGTTCAACAACATTCCGCGTGAAGTCTTTTCTATTTGTCCTGTACGGATGATTGGGGGGTAGGAATCGCCGGTGCCTATCAAACCAACAGACCTTGTGACTGTGTTGCAAGCTATAACCCATATTCTGTTCAAGACATACCGGGCATGCAAGCTTTCCCGACGTTTGCCAGCCACTCAACATCCCATATGCAGGGAAATCACTTATCGTCCACATTAAGGCAGCACGCATTGTGAAATTCTGACTCAATGATATATCATACGTAAGAACCCCTTCACTCCACAACATCTTCAACTCGTCTATCAAAGGCCTGAGGTACACATCTATCTTCTTTTTTGGGTTGGATGGCCCAGGGATTAACGCGTTCAGGAACAAAAACTCTCTTCTCATGCACATAGAAGGTGGGAGGTTGTACGGTGTCACAATGACAGGCCAACAGGAATAATTCCTGCCCGTTTTATCAAAAGGAGCGAACCCATCCGAACATAGACCAAGACGGACATTACGGGGATCCATAGCAAAGAAAGGATTCGCCTCGTCAAATTTACGCCAAGCTTCAGCATCCGAAGGATGCGTCACAAAGTTTTCATCCCTGTGATGCTCCCGATGCCATCTCATGTGAGCAGCTGTTTGTTCTGATGCATACAATCTCTGAAGTCTGGGCACCAGAGGAAAGTAGTGCATCTTGCTTAACACTCGACGGGTAATTTTCCTTCCTTTCCTCACAACTTCATATCTGTCATGTCCACAGAATCTACAATTGGTCAGCTCAGCATCATCCTTATAATACAACATACATCCCCTAGGGCAGCAATGAATTTTTTCACGTCCAAGCCCAAGCTCTTTCACCTTTTTTTTTGCTTGGTAAAAATCCTTCGGCAAATTACTGTCGTTGGGAACAACCTTGCTTATGATCTGCATCATTTCGTTGTAATTCCTCTCACTCATATGGTGATCAGTCTTCAGGCTTAGTGTTGCTAGGGTAGCCGATAGCGATGAATATTCACAATTTTCAAAGTGGTCACAACCTTCCCATAACGTACGTTGCGCTTCTTGAAGCATTTTATAAAACCTATCGGCTTCCGGATGAGGATCCTCTCCCATGTATGATGGTTGAGCATGTGTATCGGTCTCCTCTCCCATGTATGACGATTCAGCATGAGTAACAGGATCGAAATATCGGCCGATCGACGGTCCCGCAGCGTCCATAACCAACTGCTCATATTGATTAAGGTTGTCTCGATGACTACTGCCCCCGTAATAACCACTAGGTGTCGGTGTCGGTCGGACTTCGCCATGATATTCCCAACACTCATAATCCTTCATGAATCCCCTTCTACACAAATGGATTTTGACCTCCTCAAAATCTTCAAATCTTATACACCTACATTTGACACACGGACACCTGATCTCCCTACTTGAATTAGTTGAATGTGCCAGAGCAAAATTGATGAACATGGGCAAACCCGCCAAGAATGCTTGAGTTAGTTCTCTTCTCTCAGTTAGGCGATTGTACATCCAACTTCTATCATGGTTGCCTTCCATATTTCCTAGCTAGTTCAGTTACTAACTTAATTAAAATTTCAACATGGCACAAATATATAAAAGTGGTCAATTCAACAGAATAAGTAATTAATTTAGAATTTATCAATTTACAATTTATTTTAATAAAAAAATCATTGAATTGAAATTTCAAAGTGCAATTGGTTTTTTTTTTCCATGTATACTTTTTAGTAATATTTATAAGGTATTTTTAAAAAGAATTCTTAAGCGAATAATTTTTACTAATGTTTATAAGATATTCTGAAAATTTATCCTTTTTTTTTTTTGCAATTTTCATTTTTACACCTTCTATTATTTATTGCTATTTCTTGCTACTTTTTTCATTTAAGCCACAGTTTATGTTACACCTCTCTAGAAATTTTGAATAATACTATAGTTATATTTCTTGATTTATGTGTCAAAGCCTTTAAAAAAATTATCGTCCTTTTTTCTTACTGCAGTAATTTATTAATTTAGGGTTCTCTACCATTAGGATTTACAATTGTTCTCTTTCATATGTGTTTGTTTATTCCTTAGCTTATATATATATATATATTTATATATATATATATATATATATATATATATATATATATATAGTGGCTATTATTGTTTTATAGTATTAGCCTAAAAGGGATTGTCTTTTACTACCTATAGATATTATGATAAGTGTAAAATATGACAAGTTTAATTATAGTAGTCACTTTTATACTGTAGTGAGTTTTACCTCGAATAGGTTTCAATCCAAGAAGACAGACCCTCTTCATGAACGTAGTTATCTTGTACGTAGTATCAAATATTTTGTTTTTCAAATTTAAGATCTCAATCCCCTTAGGATATTTTGGTAAGAAGCCAAATTTGAGAGATTTAATAAGTTAGAAAATAATTTTGGTAAAAAATCATCAAGTGAAAATAATGAAAGAAAATTTCATGATTATATTCAACAAACAAAAACAAATTAAACGGAAAATTTTTTTCCCCTTATTGATGAACAATAGTGTAACAATCTATATATAATTATCACATATGTAGGAAACTATAAGAGAAAATTTGCTTCTAAGTGCGGAATATAAGAGGTCATATGGTATATTTAATGTACTTAGAATAAAATATAAGTGAAATTAAAAATGATAAGAAAAAAGACAATTCTATATGAAACAAGAAAAAATATTCTCTGGCTAAAAAAAAAAAATCATAAATCCCTATAAAAGAGAACGAAAAACTTTAAGTATAATCCAAATTAATAAACACATTGAACATCAAGATCTTCATGTAATTAATAGATTTAGCCAAAGTTGCAACTAAAAAATAAATAAATAAACTCATGAAATTGATAATTTTCTGCCAACATACATATTTCTACTATGTACAATAATAACAAGTAATGAATAATATCATAATTTTAACACACAATTTTTACATCATACAAAAGAGACTATAAAAAAATAATGCAACATTAATATTCTTACAAATACTCACAAATCAACATTCATAACCAATGATAAATAATTTAATCAACAGTAAAGAAATAACAAAAAATATTAAAAAAGATATGTCATGTAGAAATTTCACTCAGGAGAACCAATAATATTTTTCATATCATTTTATTACAAATAAAAATAATACTCAAGAAAATAATAAATATAAAAAAAACAGTAGTGCATCTAAAAGAAATAAGAGAGGAACTTACTTGGAATAGAGGTGCAGACGGTAAGAGGTGGAGATACTCCCAAAAAATCACTGACCAGAGCACAAAAATACAAAAAATGGCAGATAAGATAACTGTGTTTAATAGTGTCAAATAGGAAAAAAAAATTAGATGGCTGAAAGATTAAAAAAAAAAAAAACTCACCACGGACCGAGCTAGGGGGTGAAGGGGAAAGGGGGAGCTGGGGGCGATGGGGGACGGGGGAGCTGGGGGAGGGGCGAGTTGGGGGCGGGGGGAGCTGGGGGCGGGGAGAGTTGCCGGCGGAGCTGGGGGTGTGGGGAAGGCCGGCGGGAGCTTGGGGAAAGGGAAGTTGCGGCGGAGCTTGGGGTTAGGGGTTGGGGAGCTGGAGGCGAGGGGAGGGGGGAGCTGCGGGCTGGAGTGCGGTTGGGGAGCTGGGGGAAGGGTTGGGGAGGCGGTGGAGCTGGGGGGAGGATTGACGGCGCCGGGCTGTGAAAATGGGTGAAGAAGACGAAGCTGCGGGTTGAAAAACGAGCTGGGAGGGGTAAAGAAGTAAATTTGCGACGGAAACGCTTTCCGTCGCAAATTGCCTTTTTGCGACGGAAAGGCTTTTCCGTCGCAAAAAAATTCCTTTTTGCGACGGAAAGCCAATTCCGTCGCAAAAAGGCAAATTTTTTTTGCGACGGAAAAGCCTTTCCGTCGCAAAACAGAGCGAACGGCGGCCTTTTAGGCCGCCGTTTTGCGACGGACTTATCAGTCCATCGCAAAACTTGCGACGGAATAATATTCCGTCGCAAGTGTAAAGAAAATGGCGGCCTTTTGGCCGCCTTTTGGCGACGGAATAAGTATTCCGTCGCAAATTTGCGATGGAATATTTATTCCGTCGCAAATTTGCAACGGAAAGAATATTCCGTCGCAAACGTGATGAAATTTGCGACGGATAAAATTCCGTCGCAAATTCCGTCACTAATTTTAATTTTTCTAGCAGTGGTTTATACCTTAACCCTATAAAACCTTTGATATTTATTAAATTTATGAGTTAAATAAACTGAAAAAAAAATACCTTGATGTTTAATAAATTTATTACGGATATTGATTTGGGTGGCAGGAAAAATATAAGGCTTTCAAAGCAGAGATAATGAGAGTTAGAACAGAAGGCGACGGCTGTGTGTCTGGCCTTACTCAAGATCACCCCTGTATGATTGAGGTAAAATTATAATAATTTTTTTAAGTTATGATAAGAATTTGTCAGAGGTCCCCACAACAATTTAAAATATAAACAACTCTTTTAAAATCACCAAATTATTTTAAAGTTTTATTTCCTTTAATCAATAATCATAGATAAGTTTAAATAATATTTATCAAAATGTTCTTAAAAAAATTCTTTCTCTCTATGAGATCCAAAGTTTAAAGGCCTCTCAACCTGCCCAATGCACATCAAGTCAACGACAACAACTATCATTCTTTCCTCAAGGTTTGGACAGATCTAGAAAATTTATGAAGAGGTGGGCACTAGTGACAGGGGCATTCGGGTGTTGTTGCTTTTTTTTGTTTTTTTTAAGAAAAGTTTTAAATGTATTAAAAAAATAAAATAATATAAACAAGAAAAGAAAATAATATCAAGAATACTGATGATGTAATAAGAGATACAATTATTTTACAATGAAAGGTGGACACTCAATAAATTCAAGTATATATATTTTAATAACAAAACTATATTACAATAAAAATAATTACAATGTCATTCTTTTAGGTCTTATTTTTTAGAATCCCATCATAATTGTTTTATTATCAATACTATTAAATAAATCTTTTTCAATATAAGGTATTAAACAATTATACAATCATTCATCCCTTATCCAATTACGAAGTGCAGTCTTGATATATTAAGGATAGATAGCTAATTTAAGAGTGGACAATCATTCAAACATATATTTTATTTTTATTTTTTATTTTATTTTTTAAAAAAAACAATTAAAGGGTGGGCACTTAGCCCCAACCTTACAATTGGATCCGCCTTTCTCTCAGCAAAATTTCTCTCTATTTGTTACTAACACTGGTATCTCCGGCTGCCAACTGGTGATGTTCTTTGGCAGTTGGTGGGAGAGTTCTGAGGACTATGAGGAGGATTAATCTACAAGTTATTATAGTTTCAATTTATCTTTAATCAAGTTCCTCTAAATTTTTTATCAGGTTGTTATGATTTCACATATTTTTACACTAGAATTTTAGTTGGATGCATGTATTTTTAAATGTCTGATAAAAATTTAAAGAAAAGCGAACTACATAAACGTTATTAAAAATCAAGTGAAATTGCGAAGATATGATAAAAAAAGGGGAAAAAAAACATAAACTTGATTAAAAATATGTAAAACTATAAGAATTTGATAAAGAAAAATTACAGAAACATGATAAAAAAAATAATAACTGAAATTGTAGGGACTTACACGTCAATTATCCGAAACTCATGACTAATTTTCAGAGTAATTTTGAGAAATTGTTTTGCATTTTGAATTGCTGTGTGGATAAAGATTAAAGACTGAAAGAAGGAGAGTCACAGGTTATGGAGGAAAATGTTGCAGATGAAGTATCGGAGAAAGTGAAATTGCCGGTGCTGGTGTACGTTCGTCGTGAAAAAAGGACCTCTTATGCTCACCATTTCAAGGCTGGGGCCCTCAATGTTTTGGTATATCTTAATAAAACCCCAAAAGCCTCGTTTCTATGTCATTACATAAGACAATGATCAATAGGACGAAGATATAAAAATGCATATGTATTTTGGTTAGAAGAGTGTTTAGCGGTAAATGCTTTTTTGAGAAGTACAAGTAACTATGTGGTTATAAATTAAGTATAAAAATATTATTTAACCGTTAAGTTTGATTTTTTGTTTTTTGGCTAATTGGATGATGACCCGGCTTTCAAGGAAGTAAAAATACACCTGTGGTTTGGCAAAAAAGCGTCCAACACCAAGTGTTTTTTTTAGGTGCAAGAATACGTTTGACCTTTAGTTTGACTTTTTTTTGCTGACTGAACGAAGATGTAGCTTTGAAAGCAACTGTGGAAATATATATATATATATATTGACTGGTTATAATTCTGAATTGGGAAGAATTAATATCACCATCCCTATCTCTTTATTCGCCCTTGTAACAACACTATACCTAAAAATCACAACATGTTCAATGCGGATATATCACCCTTTGCCCTACTAAAAATGTCATCAATGACTCTCGACATATCCTTTTGCTAGAGATCGGAGACCTTGCCTAGACTATCGTTCTCAATGCCGTTGTCACATCCAATCCATTAAAATTGAACTGTCACGGTGTCGGCTGGAGCGAGTACGCATCAAACGACGCGTACTGGCCCATCGTTCCCTCAGAAATAGCCCCATGAAACTCATACAGCTAATGTGGCATGTGCATAGAAAATATATCCGCATTGGACAGGTTATGATTTTCAGGTACAATGTTGTTACAAGGGCGAATAGAGAGATAGGGATGATAATATTAATTCTTTCCAACTCAAACATGCAACTAGTCGACAATTTTTTTTTTCTACATACATAGTTGCTTTGAAAGCCCTAGTTAACAAGAAAAGTCAAACTAATGGTTAAACAATATTTTTACACATGAAAAAAGCATTTTGTGTTAGGCTCTTTTTTGACTAAACCACATGTGTATTTTTTACACATATGAAAGCTACATCATTGTCCAGTCAAGAAAAAAGTCAAACTATGGTTAAACGATCTTTTTGCACTTAATTTGTAATCACATAATCACTTTTTCACCTCAAAAAAGTTCTTGCTACTGGGCGCTCTTCTGACCAAAGTACATCTGGATTTTTGTACCTTAACCCTAAATTATGATCTTATAAATGTTTTATTATGTATAATATAATTTTTTATAAAAATTAGAAAAAATACTTAAATTGGGGAAAAAAAGGAAAATACTACATCCGATTTTAAATATAAGATATAGTTCACTGTTTTAGATATATTAAGAAAGCTAAATAATTATTTAATTTATATATCAATTTATAAGATTAGTAAAACAATTTGGAGAAAAAAAGACAAATATGAACATTTTAGAGTAATTTAATTAACTTTCTTAATATTTTTAAAATAGTCAACTCTGTTTTATTTTAGGTGCAAAGGGAGTACCACTATTTTTGCTAAAATGGGTAGTCAACTACTATACATATGTAGCTAATATCTATATTCTTATAGGTAACCACTAATTTAAGATTTTAAAATTTAAGTGGTATTTTTTTGTTTTTTTCCATTAAAATTATAATAAGCTTGAAATGACATCATTTGAATTTTCTTACCCAAAAAAAAAAAATTTATATGGGTGGTTTTGAGCATGGAGAATATTCTATTTAATTAATAACTATATTTTATGTCATAACCATGTAACCTAATGGCAAAAATATCTCGTAAATGAGAGGTCTCACGGGTTCCATCTTATTTATAACCTCATGCTGTTATATGGGTGGTTTTGAGCATGGAGAATATTCCATTTACCTATGAATAAATAATTTTTTTTATTTAAATATTACTTTTTCATGATCAAATATGAATGTTTTGAATATTTTAATCATCACCGGTTTAACCGATCAGTTTATTTCGATTGAGCTATTAACCTTAATACCATTGTTTCAACTACAGCTGTTTATAATGCCCATGGCCCTATACGCCTGCCCGTGCCCACTAAAAAATTGCCCTTCCCTGCCTAAGGAAAAGCCACCCAAAGAAAACTGGGCTAGACATTTTTACGGGCAAGGCAGGATATGCTGCCCTGCCCATTTAGAGCGTTTCGTTTCTTAGGCTTCGGACCATCTTCAACCATGTTGGCCTTTGAAACTATAGGATTGTTGCTAAGTTTCTTTTCAAAAATCTTGTTGTCTTCTTCTATTCTCAATCTTACAATCAAATCTTCAAGTGACATCTCCTTAGCTTGTGCTTGAGGTAATTCTTGAAGTCCTTCCAAGATGGTGGAATTTTTCAATAAATGCAGCAACTTGGAAAACCTCGCTAAGAGACATCCCTTCAGCATGAATCTCACGCACAATCAATTAAAGTTCTTCAACTTGACTTACCACAGATTTAGAGTCAAGCATCTTGAAGTCCAAAAGTCTACCAACTATAAATTTCTTTAAGCTAGTATCTTCAGTTTTGTACTTCTTCTCCAAACTCTCCCATAATGCTTTGGTTGTATCCAAATCACTATATACAATATACAGTGTATTGTCTAGACCATTGAGAATGTAATTTCTACAAAGGAAATCAAAATGCTTCCAAGCATCTATTACAGCAACCTTTTCCTTGTCAGCCGATTGTCCTTCTTCTTCCAATTTTGGAGCATCTTCGGTGAGAAACCGTGCCAAGTTCAAGGTGGTTAAATAGAAAAACATTTTCTATTGCCATCTTTTAAAATCATTCCCATTGGACTTTTCTGGTTTTTCACCATGCATTGGAACAAAACCACTTGGGTTCATGAGATTGGTACTTGTACTTGCCATTTCTGTTGTTAAAACAAAAACTCTAATTATTCACACATATTAATCTACAAACAATATAATAATTGAAAGAGGAGCTTTATACCCAAGAGGGGGGGTGAATTGGGTATAATGAAAATTTTCGACAACTTGTTCTGTTTTTACACTTTCAGAACAGGGCAGAACAGAGGAGATAGAGAGAAAAGCTTTGCACACAACGATTTATACTGGTTCGGTCCTTTCTCTGACCTACATCCAGTCCCCAAGCCTCACCTGGGATTTTCAATCCACTATAATCAAATATTGATTACACACTCTGTACTAAGAGTTGTTCTCTCACTAGAACACACTCCCCCTTACAAGTTGTAATCAATACACCCTAACTACCAAGTCCCCTGACTTGTAGTTATCACAATCAGTAGATGATTTACAAGATGATAACTCTCTCAAAGAGTAGATAGAATAAACACTAAAGTACAAAGTATCAAATTGATACTATTACAGATAAAAGCTGAACACAATAAATGATACTTAATAAATTTTCGCTCTCAGTTGGTGTATCAGCTTGAGAAGAAGTTAATGCTCTCTATTTATAGGCAGAGAACATTAAATGACCGTTGTAAGATGATTCCAACCGTTGGAAGTGATTAGCTTGGGTTCTGGTCATCTTCTCTTTCTAAATTTCTGCTAATCCAAGTCTTAATGAAGTCTGATGTGGCTCTCTGAGAATTTGCCCGTTGGAGATGGCTTTACTTGTTGTAGTAAGCATTCTTCAACGTTTAGAAGGCGTGCTCAGATGGATTAGCTGAAAATAGGTTGATTTGCAGAAGTGCATTTAATGCACTGTACACTTTTTGCTTTATGGCTTTGACCTTCATTGATCTTCATCTGTGATTGCTGAAATTCACTCAACAAACTTGTTAAACATAGCTAGGAATATGATTGAATGAATTATGGAAGCAATAAGATCAAACAATAATGATTTGCAAATTCGTGTAATTCAAAAATCAGTTTTGACCGTTGTATACTGCGGTATGTTCCTCTATACTGGAGTATGCCACTGTGCATACTGCAGTATCCAAAGGCTTACTGCAGTAAACAACTTCCAGAGACAAAAACCTCGCGAAATGATTTTGAAAGATATCCTCTATACTGCAGTATCCAACTAGTATACTGCAGTATACGAGTTTTTGTCAAAGAGAAGAGACCCCGTGATTGCCCAATACTGCAGTATGAAAACCTATACTGCAGTATGCAATAGTTGTAAACTTAGAGAGCTTTCTATGAGAGCCTTTACTGCAGTATGCAACTCCATACTGCGGTATTCACTTGAGTGAGAAAACTTGATTGCTCTCGGGTTGGTCCTATACTGCAGTATACATACCTATACTGCGGTATGGGCTAGTTTTGAAAAACTCAGTTGCTCTCTGGATGGCCCTATACTGCAGTATACAAAGCTATACTGCGGTATGGGCTTGTTTTGAAAAACGCGGTTGCTCTCTGGAAGTCCAATACTGCGGTATGTAACTAACATACTGCAGTATTGACTTATCTAGAGGAATGATTACTTTCTGGATGGCCTTATACTACAGTATACAAACCTATACTGCGGTATGGGCTTACTTTGAAAATACGGTTGCTCTCTGGAAGTCCCTATACTGCAGTATACATAGCTATACTGCGGTATGGACTTTTTTTGAAAACACGGTTGCTCTCTGGAAGTCCCTATACTGCAGTATACATAGCTATACTGCGGTAAAGACACCTATACTGCAGTATTGAGTAATCCCGAAAGATTATCTCCTTTCTGGAAGACTCTATACTGCAGTATGCAAAGCCATACTGCGGTAAGCAACTATCAGATGATGTTCAAAGGTTCTTGGAAACTTCATAACATGTTTTACAATTGTTGTTAATCATCAAAACACATTGAGAACTAACATTCTCCCCCTTTTTGATGATGACAACACTTGTAAGCTTTCTTTTTAAAAATTTTGAAAGATGTAATTTGTTTTGATTTGAAGTTTTCAGAAAGCATCCAATTTTGCATTTTAAAATCCAAATATCAGAGAACATCAGAGAATAGCAGCAGAAATGCGATGCATATTGAGATCATAAACGACTATGAATATATTCATTGAACAAGCTTCATACAAACAAGAACTGATTATCAGAAAGGATGACCACTCTGATAATCACTGATATCAGCAAAACAAAGTTAAAACATTACAAGATCACAGATATAGACATATGAACAAAAATCTTCCTACACCTACATCAACTAATCATCCTACTAAACCTCTAAACACTAAGCATCTTTCTCTGCTTCTCCCCCTTTGTCATCATCAACATACTCGGGATCTAGGATAATAAGAGGAGGAGAATAGAGGACCATAGCTGTGTTGGGATCAAAAGCGGAATCATGGGGCACAGCATATGGAGAGGGTGTAGGGAAGAGCTCAGTAGATGGAGTAGGTGGAGATGGAAGAGGATTCGGAAGAATCTCTGTGGTAGGGGTGACCGGGGAAGAGGTGGGGTGGGGTGGGCTATGAGGTGGACTGGGAAATGAGAAAGTGGGTGATGATGGTGGTGAGAAGTGGGGTTCTGGTGAGGTTGTGGAAGGCTGGGATACGGGTATAGATGGTTGGGCTTCTGGAACAGGAGTCGAGGAGGATGGACCAGTGGTGAAGCCGAATGAAGATGAGCCACCAAGTCCAAAGTGCTGAAGAAGTTGCTGAGCCTTGTCTCTGGCATCTGAGGCTGCAGCTAAGGTGACTAACAATGTAGAGCCTAAGTTAAGCCCTTGATCATCAATAGCATCTTTCACCTTGACCAGTTCAGAGAGGACCTGTGACTGAGCCACTATCACATCCATAACTCCTAACTTGATGTCAGCCCGAATCATATCAAACTCTGCCTTCATCATAGCTCGGTGAGAGACAAGTGCAGCATCCACAATTGCTCTAATCCGCTCATCAAAATCTGTCGGTAGTGGTGGTGGAGCAGACTGTGCCTCATGTGCAACTGACTTAGATGCACGAGTCTGTGACCGCGGTGGAGCTCTCGACTGCCCAGATCCTTCCGGCTCGAACTGTATCTTCATTAAGTTGAGCTGAGTCTTGCCGAAGGCCGGGATAAACTTCATCTGCTCGGGAGGACCCACATACCATATCTTATGGTAGTACAATATCAGTGAAACCAGGGATGCAAAGGGCATGTAGGAGCCCTTGCGGGACACAAACCTAAAGTGGCTAATCTCCTTGAACAGCCACTGCCCAATATTGAGCGGATGCTTGCGGATGAAGGCGGTGAAGAAACGGTAGTCCTTCTGTGTGAAGTGCGTGTAGCTCCCGCCTTTTTGCACAAAGTTACGTGAATACACGTACCATATTACACGGTGCAAATGTGGCATCTCTGAGGGCTTGAAGGTCAAGTGGACCCTCTGATCATCCGGTATGTCCTGACCGGGCATAAGTGTGGCATATACCTCCTCATTAGAGTACTTCGGTGTGGATGCCTCTGGAGGATTAACCACCTTGAGAATCTTGTTGAGGATGACGGCAGACAGTGTGAATCGTACTCCTCTGACTGATGTTGTGACCCTTTCCTCAATCAGTCTTCCTTCCGAATCCAAGATGTGATCGGTCGCCATGTTGAAGTAGAACATTTTGACCAACTCAGGATAGTAGGCAGCCTCGATGGAAACGAGTGTAGCATACGGCCCGAACCATGGTGAGAGATTCACGTTGCACTCTCGGTAAACTTGTTCCAGATCAACAGAGGTTACAGTGCAGAATCCTCGGCTCCCATAAAGATCTTTGAACTTCCCACTTAAACTGGAAGGAAGTGGGACATGAGTAACCTTGAATCCCTCTGGCGCGTTCTTGTGAATCTTGATCTCCTCAACTGCATTCGCTACCACGAGAGAGGAATCTTGCTCAGACTCAGTTTCTGACGAAGACCCAGAAACCTCAACAATCGATGGTGAGGAAATCACAGTTGTGGAAGCTCTTTTGGACCTTGCCTTTTGAGGAATAACAGTTCTCTTCTCTTATGATTTGCTCGGCTCTCCGGTCTTCTTCTTCTTCACGGCTGAAGATGGGATAGATGTTCTGGATGAAGTTCCCCTCTTCTTGGGATTCGGCGAAGATGTTTCGGGTAAAGGAACACTAATGCCGGGAATCTGACGATCAATACCATCCCCTAATTTCTTAGGAATTGATTTTGATCTCGGTGCTCTGAGTGGATGAGAAGAAGAAGGTTGCTTTGAAAGAGATTGATCTTTGGACATTTTGATGCTAGGGTTTTGGCGAAAATGAGGATCAGAATGGAACGTGAGAGTTTTGGTGAGGGTTTGTGGAGGTTTGACTGGGATTTGTAACGGTTTCAGAGGGAGAGAGAAGAGAGAGATGCGTTACTGCTAGGTCTTTACTGTGGTATAGGCGCGAGTATGAAAGAACACAACGTTTCAGTATATATAGACAGACCCCTATACTGCAGTAAGGTTCTTGCATACTGCAGTATAGCATACTTTCATTTACATACTGCAGTAAGGATGGAAGTATACTGACCTGGACTTCAAAAATGTTGAGAGAATTTTTGAGAAACCTGATGGCCATACTGCAGTATAGCACTTACATACTGCAGTATGCCTCTTGCATACCTGAAACTTCGTTTCTGTCTGACCCCATACTGCAGTATATGACTTACATACTGCAGTATGCCTCTTGCATACTCAGCTTTGGCTTCTGTCTGATCCCATACTGCAGTATATGACTTACATACTGCAGTATACCTCTTGCATGTCTGAAACTCTGAAACCCCGATGGACATACTGCAGTATACCACTTACATACTGCAGTATGCATCTTGCACACTTGGAGATTTGGCCTCTCACACACCCTATACTGCGGTATAGCGCTTGCATACCGCGGTATAGTTCTTCTGAAACATCAAAAACACCCTGCAAAAACAAAGACTAAACTCTCCGATGCTTAAGTTAGTAAGGATTAATCATCAATAACACATCTAACATTAAATTGAAAGAGAATTGCTTACAATTCATTGGGATTTACCATTCCCAATTCTCTTCTTATGAATGTGAATGGGTCCTTGGCTAATGGTTTGGTGAAAATGTCTGCCAATTGAAGATGAGTTGGGATGAACATCACTTTCACATCTCTCTTCTGGACATGATCCCGGATGAAATGATGTCTCACATCAATATGCTTGGTTCTTGTATGTTGCACGGGATTCTTGGCCAAGCTTATTGTGCTAGTGTTATCACATAGTATTGGGATCTCCTTTAAGTGCACTCCTAAGTCAGCAAGTTGTTGCTTCAGCCACAACACTTGAGCACAGCAACTTGAGGCAGCCACATATTCAGCTTCTGTTGAGGACACAGCCACGGTAGTTTGCTTCTTGCTAAACTAAGAGACAAGTGAGTTGCCAAAGAATTCGCATTGCCCACTTGTACTCTTTCTATCCGTCTTATAGCCAGCATGATCCGAATCTGAATATGCCACAAGATGCTCCGGCTGACCTTTAGGAAACCATAGCCCAAGAGTCTTTGTATCAGATAGATATCTGAATATTCTCTTCACGTGTTCAGCATGAGACTCTTTGGGTGCGGATTGGAACCGAGCACACATTCCAACACTGAATTGAATGTCCAGGCGACTTGCAGTGAGATAGAGCAATGATCCAATCATTCCTCTATACTTGGTGATGTTGAAGTCCTTGCCCTCTTCATCAGCATCCAAAGAAGTAGTTGTGCTCATTGGTGTGTCAGCTCCATTGCACTTGTCCATTCCAAACTTCTTCAACAAATCATTTAAATACTTGGTTTGAGATATAAATATCCCATCCTTACGTTGTTTGATTTGCAGTCCAAGGAAGTAATTGAGCTCTCCCATCATTGACATCTCAAATTCACCCTGCATAGACTTGGAAAATTCCTCACACAAAGAGTCATTAGTAGCATCGAAAATAATATCATCAACATATATCTGTACAATTAAGATTTCATTCAATTTATTTTTCTTGATAAACAATGTTGTATCAGCCTTTCCTCTAATAAATCCTTGATTGAGTAAGAATTGACTCAATCTTTCATACCAAGCTCTAGGAGCTTGCTTAAGACCATACAAGGCTTTCTTAAGTCTAAAAACATAATCTGGAAATTGATCATTTTCAAAACCTGGAGGTTGTTCAACATACACCTCCTCTTGAATGAAACCATTTAGAAAAGCACTTTTGACATCCATTTGATAGAGTTTAAAACCTTTTGTGCATGCAAATGCTAGAAGAACTCTTATTGCTTCCAATCTAGCTACTGGAGCAAAAGTCTCTTCATAGTCTATTCCCTCTTCTTGATTGTAACCTTTGGCCACTAATCTGGCCTTGTTACGCACAATGATGGCTGATTCATCACGTTTGTTCTTGAATACCCATTTTGTCCCAATTACCGGATGGTCTTTGGGTCTAGGTACCAAGTCCCAAACTTGATTTCTATCAAATTGATGTAACTCCTCTTGCATAGCAATCACCTAATCATTGTCTGAAAGAGCTTCTTCTATCTTAGAGGGCTCTATATGTGAGATAAATGCAGAAAATGTAACTTCATTCAGAGTACTATTTCTGGTCCTAACTCCTTGATTTACATCACCTATGACTTGGTCTAAAGGATGATTCCTTATAAATCTCCAAGCTCTAGGTTGAGACTGATCAGGATTTTCTAAGTTGTTTTCAGGATCAGCCTCAAAAACATTTTCTGAGTTTTCAGAAGGAGTAGGAGCATTTTTCGAAAAGAATTTGTTTTTGAAAATAGCCTCCTCTTCATCATCCAAGGATTTATCAGATTCAGATTCGCAGAATACAACATGTATAGATTCTTCAACAATCTTAGTCCTAGTATTAAACACTCTATATGCCTTACTCCTATTTGAATAACCAATAAAGACTGCTAGATCAGATTTAGGATCGAATTTACCAAGATTATCTTTACCATTATTGTGCACATAGCACTTGCATCCGAAGACATGCAGATGACTGAGATTCGGCTTTCTTTCTTTGTAGAGTTCATATGGTGTTTTGTTCATCTTCTTTCTCATATAGGCTCGGTTGGAGATGTAACATGCTGTACTCATCGCATCAGCCCAAAACACTTGTGAAGTGTTATATTCGTTCAGCATTGCCCGGGCCATTTCCGTGAGTACTCGATTCTTTCTCTCCACAACACCATTCTGTTGTGGTGTTCTTGGTGCCGAGAAATTATGGTTGATCCCCATACTATCACAAAACTCAGCAAAGGCATTGTTTTCAAATTCTCCACCATGATCGGTCCTTATACCTGAAATTGAAAGACCTTTCTCGTTCTGGACCTTCTTGGCAAAAACAACAAACTGATCATATGTTTCATCTTTTGATGATAAAAATATAGTCCAAGTAAATCTAGAGTAATCATCAACAATGACCAAAGTATATAAGTTTCCACCAAGACTTTTGACTCTAGCTGGTCCAACTAGATCCATGTGAAGAAGTTGTAGAGGTCTATTTGTTGAAATCTCATTTTTGGCTTTAAAAGAAGATTTGGTCTGTTTTCCCTTTTGACAAGCATCACAAATCATATCATTTTTGAAATTCAATTTGGGAATGCCAATAACCAAATCCTTTTTCAATAACTTGTCAAGTTGATACATATTGACATGAGCTAATCTCTTATACCATAGCCAACTCTCATTCAAGTTACTGACAAAACAATTTTCAGAAACAGAACCATTGCTAGAGAGGTTCAAAGTATAACAGTTTCCATCTCTAGGTGCTCTAAATAAGGCTTTGTTTTTCAAATCATTCATAGAGATCAAATCCTTTTTAACAATAAAGCATTCATCAGAGTCAAATATTACCAAATTACCCTTATCGGTGCTTTGGCTCACACTTAGGAGATTGTGACACAATCCTTCTACAAGGTAGACGTCTTTGATGAGTGGGCCTTCATTGTTGCCTATCTCACCAATGCCAGCGATTTTCCCGGATTGATCACCTCCAAATGTGACTCTACCTCCATCTTTTGGCTTTATTGATAAAAATTTTGATTTGTCTCCAGTCATGTGTCTTGAGCATCCACTATCGATGTACCACTTGTTCGGCCTTGATGCTCTAAGACATACCTGCAGATCACAAGAGATCAAGTTTTAGGTACCCATCTTTTCTTTGGTCCTTTGAGGTTAGCATGTACCTTGGGAACATATGTTCCTTTTGGTACCCAGACATAATTTCCTACAGGTTTAGCTTTTCCTTCTTTTCGATGAAAACAAGATGAAGTAGAATGACCCTTCCTATTGCAATATGTACAATGTGCAAAAGGGTTTGAGGAATGAACAGATTTAGTAAAATAATTCATATAGGATTTTTGTCCATTCTTTTTCTTTCCTTTCTTCTTATCAAAGTCTGGTCTATAACCAATGCCCGATCTATCGTTTGTAAAACGTTGTTGTTTCAAAATCACATTGAGCATTTCACTTCCCTTAGTAAATTTCTCAAGTGCTTTTGTAAGTTGTGAATTCTTTTTCTCTAGGATAGAGCATTCATCACACATCAGAGATTGAGGAGAAGATAGGTTTTCAATTTGCAGTTCAAGAAAAGAATTTTTCCTTTTCAAAGACATATACTTGTCTGCAAGTTTTCAAACTCCTTTTGAACAACATTGTATTCAGCAAATAATTCATCATAGGAAGGAAGAGATTCGTATACCTCATTTCTTTCATTGTGTTGCTCTTCTTCCTCAGCGACTAGGCATATGTTGGCTTTTTCGCTTTCGTCTTCTTCAGCTTCATCCTCATCCGATGAGCTATCTCCCCATATTGCTGACACATATGCCTTCTTTTTGAATTTCTTGAACTTCTTCTTTTCTTTCTCTTGATTTTTCAGCTGAGGACATTCCGCCTTGATGTGTCCGGGTTTTTCGCATTCGTAGCAGATAACCGGCTTCTTTGATTCATAGCTTGAATTTCCCTTCTGGAATTTCTTGAAGCCTTGATCTCTTTTGTAAAACTTTTTGAATCTCCGGACCATCATGCCAATTTCTTCATCCTCATCTTCATCTTCCTCATCTTTTTCCACATTCAGAGCCACTCCCTTATTGCGATTGTTGCCACCATTGACATCTTCTAATTCCTTCTTGAACTTCAATTTGCTCTCGTACTCAGATAGACTGCCAAACAATGCGGCAACTGAAGTCATTGACTCTCCACGAGCTTCTTCAATGGCGGTGACCTTAGCTTCCCAATCCTTTGTTAGAATATTGAGGATTTTCCTCACTTGAGCTCCTTGATCGAAAAGCTTTCCTAAGGCAGCTAGCTGATTGGTCAGATGAGTATATCTCAACTGAAACTCTCCAATACTCTCGCCTTGCTTCATTCGCAAAAGATCATACTCAGTGGTTAGAATGTTGACTCGGTTCTCCTTGATTCCAGAGGTTCCTTCATAAGCTATTTCCAGAGCCTTCCACATCTCCTTAGCCGTTGACAAATTACAGATACGAAAGTACTCCTTTTGACTAAGAGCACTCTGAAGCATCAGGATAGCCTTGCTATTGAGAGTGATGTTCTTCTTATCGTCATCATTGAACTCAGCTTCTGTCTTGGGAACAGTGATGCCTCCTTCTACCTTGACTGGAACATAGTCTCCAGTCTCAAAGACCCTCCAAAAACCATATTCTGTTGCCATCACGAACACACAAAATTTTGCTTTCCAGAAAGAGTAGTGTTCGCCGTCGAAACCTGGAGGTCTGTTGATTGAAGCTCCACCTGGAAGAATTCCTTCCATGGTGATCCTTCTCGAGTGGTTAAACTCTTCTGAGAAGACCTTGCTCTGATACCAAATGAAAGAGGAGCTTTATACCCAAGAGGGGGGTGAATTGGGTATAATGAAAATTTTCGACAACTTGTTCTGTTTTTACACTTTCAGAACAGGGCAGAACAGAGGAGATAGAGAGAAAAGCTTTGCACACAACGATTTATACTGGTTCGGTCCTTTCTCTGACCTACATCCAGTCCCCAAGCCTCACCTGGGATTTTCAATCCACTATAATCAAATATTGATTACACACTCTGTACTAAGAGTTGTTCTCTCACTAGAACACACTCCCCCTTACAAGTTGTAATCAATACACCCTAACTACCAAGTCCCCTGACTTGTAGTTATCACAATCAGTAGATGATTTACAAGATGATAACTCTCTCAAAGAGTAGATAGAATAAACACTGAAGTACAAAGTATCAAATTGATACTATTACAGATAAAAGCTGAACACAATAAATGATACTTAATAAATTTTCGCTCTCAGTTGGTGTATCAGCTTGAGAAGAAGTTAATGCTCTCTATTTATAGGCAGAGAACATTAAATGACCGTTGTAAGATGATTCCAACCGTTGGAAGTGATTAGCTTGGGTTCTGGTCATCTTCTCTTTCTAAATTTCTGCTAATCCAAGTCTTAATGAAGTCTGATGTGGCTCTCTGAGAATTTGCCCGTTGGAGATGGCTTTACTTGTTGTAGTAAGCATTCTTCAACGTTTAGAAGGCGTGCTCAGATGGATTAGCTGAAAATAGGTTGATTTGCAGAAGTGCATTTAATGCACTGTACACTTTTTGCTTTATGGCTTTGACCTTCATTGATCTTCATCTGTGATTGCTGAAATTCACTCAACAAACTTGTTAAACATAGCTAGGAATATGATTGAATGAATTATGGAAGCAATAAGATCAAACAATAATGATTTGCAAATTCGTGTAATTCAAAAATCAGTTTTGACCGTTGTATACTGCGGTATGTTCCTCTATACTGGAGTATGCCACTGTGCATACTGCAGTATCCAAAGGCTTACTGCAGTAAACAACTTCCAGAGACAAAAACCTCGCGAAATGATTTTGAAAGATATCCTCTATACTGCAGTATCCAACTAGTATACTGCAGTATACGAGTTTTTGTCAAAGAGAAGAGACCCCGTGATTGCCCAATACTGCAGTATGAAAACCTATACTGCAGTATGCAATAGTTGTAAACTTAGAGAGCTTTCTGTGAGAGCCTTTACTGCAGTATGCAACTCCATACTGCGGTATTCACTTGAGTGAGAAAACTTGATTGCTCTCGGGTTGGTCCTATACTGCAGTATACATACCTATACTGCGGTATGGGCTAGTTTTGAAAAACTCAGTTGCTCTCTGGATGGCCCTATACTGCAGTATACAAAGCTATACTGCGGTATGGGCTTGTTTTGAAAAACGCGGTTGCTCTCTGGAAGTCCAATACTGCGGTATGTAACTAACATACTGCAGTATTGACTTATCTAGAGGAATGATTACTTTCTGGATGGCCCTATACTGCAGTATACAAACCTATACTGCGGTATGGGCTTACTTTGAAAATACGGTTGCTCTCTGGAAGTCCCTATACTGCAGTATACATAGCTATACTGCGGTATGGACTTTTTTTGAAAACACGGTTGCTCTCTGGAAGTCCCTATACTGCAGTATACATAGCTATACTGCGGTAAAGACACCTATACTGCAGTATTGAGTAATCCCAAAAGATTATCTCCTTTCTGGAAGACTCTATACTGCAGTATGCAAAGCCATACTGTGGTAAGCAACTATCAGATGATGTTCAAAGGTTCTTGGAAACTTCATAACATGTTTTACAATTGTTGTTAATCATCAAAACACATTGAGAACTAACAATAATAATATTCACAAAAACTAAATACAGATTCAATTCAATATTACTACCAACGTATGAAATCAGCAATGTAAACTGATTTCAATCACGAAAATTGTCTTTAAGATTGTTGTCGAAAATGTATTGAATATACAGAAAACAGATACTATTTATATAGCATAACAAGAATTTGTATTATTGAAATAGCACAAACAGAGAGCATTCAATAGGTCTGTATGATATGAAAAAGCGATAAACGAACTCACAAGACTGCCGAATATGGTAATGAACTATGCAGAAATCTGGGCCCAACACGTTGTTTCCTTAAGACAATTTTGCTCCCTCAATACGAATGCTAAAGGTTTCTGAGCAATTGCCTTCCAGGATAGAGCATATTATTCGTTTTCAGAAAGATGACACTCTCAATTTGAAGCCCAAGCGAATCCAACGAGTCTGCTTTCGAAATGCACATAATGTTTTGTATATGCAATATGCAAAAGGAGTGTATATAGAAAAAATTGGATACGATTTTGTGACTAGGGCGCTCTATTTATAGACAATGAAAAAACTTGATCAGATGAACTTGTCTATTGCAGCGAACTGCTGCATTGTGCAAACAAACGCACCAGAATTGAATGAACAAAAGTAACCAGCATCCCTTGCTGGCGAACTGGTGCGTCGCACGAACAGACGCACTAGAACGGAGCAAACGATCCGAACGGATCACAATACGCAGTTGCTGATTGGAAAATCTCAAAGGGGCAAAAACGAAATTATTAAAAGTTCGGGGTCAAATTAGAAATTCAAAAAATAATTTAATAAAAAATTATTTTTTATTTCACACACGCATGAACCGAATAGTGTCGGCGGTGCGCGTGACCGAACCAAACCAAGCCGGCCGGACCTCGGCAACACGCACATGTGGTGGACTAAGGGTCACCTAACTTAAGTCCTCAGCCCTCCACAAAAGTAGGTTGGCTCAAGGGCCCATTTAGTAAAAGCAAAGTTGAGGCTTATAAACCCTCCAACTTCTCTCCAACTAATCAATGTGGGACTTCTATCCACACACACATTCATTCTTCTTTTTTCCTTTTCTTTTCCATCCTTCTTCTTATTCGTAACTTATGGGATTTTATCCTAAATTCTAACAATCTTTCGGGCAGGACATCGGGCAAGGGTCTCGCCCTACCCAACCTTACCCATAAACACCCCTAGTTTCAACTAATTCAATACCCTGCCCGGTTTTCAGTACTTTGATCATCATGACCAAAATCAAAATCTCACTATTAACTCATATTCTACCTTGAACATATATATATTTTTTCTCAACTGCTTACTTATTACAATTTTGCAGACATATTAATTTCTCTGAAATATATGCATTGTATTGTATTGTTTCAGCTGCGAGTATCAGGTGTGATGAGCAATGCTCCATACTTTCTTGTGTTAGACTGTGACATGATGTGCAATGATCCAACTTCAGCGAAGCATGCAATGTGTTTTCATCTTGATCCCAACATATCTCCTTCTCTTGCTTTTGTTCAGTTCCCTCAAACATTTCGTGGTATCACCACCAACGATATATATGATTCTCAGTTCAGATCCGCATTTAAAGTTAAGCATATACACGCACGCACACACACACACATCAACCCTACATGTGTTTGTATGTGCTTAGCATAATCCAATACTTAAGCTTCATAGATATGTTTGGTTTGATTAGGTTTTGTCCAAAGGAATGGATGGCCTTGAAGGACCAGTGTTGTGTGGTAATTGCTTTTATGCAAAAAGGGCTGCTCTGTGGGGAAATTACAGTACTTTTAAAGGTATGTGAAAGAGAAAAAGGCGCACGCGCGCATTATATTTTGAAAATTGGGTGACAATTACGAATAGTTTAACCAACAGGCCAGGTGATTATCCTATTGGAAATAGACTTTGATCATTTAAATACGAGATCTTTAACAAAAATAAATCCAAACAAGGTAGGTAGTGAAGCTCTTTCATTAAGGCTTCCAATGGGTCTTCTAAACTCTAAAGGGTAAACCAAAGATGCATGCTCTTCTTATTCATGTGTTGTGTTTTTAGATTTGTTCTATTTGAATTGTTCATTATGTAGTAGAATAGATCTACCTTTCAATTTCAAGGGCCAAACTGTGAGTATTTTATACATGGATTAATTTGAAATTATATATTGTTTTGAATGCTAGATAATATTGACCTTGTTCAACTCCAACAACAATTTGGCTCATCCAATGAGTTCATCAAATCTCTATATAAAAGCTACACTCCATATTTGGTTGATGGGACTACTCATGCATTGTTACAACAAGATATTAAGTTGTTGGCTTCATGTGACTATGAAACGGGCAGCAAATGGGGTCAAGAGGTGTGTGTATATCTAAACATATTTACTTTGTTTCATTTACACAGTTATGCGAATTTTGTTCTGGATTTACTCGCACACAATAATACAGTGAGTACACTTTACAAACTTATTTTAATTAATTAATTAACATTTCTTCTGGTCCTAATTGAAAGATCTAGTTGGGGTTTTGCTTTAGTCTCAAATGTAATATTGATCCATATAATATTTCTCCCAAACTATTCCTCTTCCTCTCATTGCACATATTAAAAAGAGTTTCTATCAGTGGGGGTATAGTTGTATAGTGGGCTGCCCTTTTTTAACTAACTTCTTTAATATAATCAAATTAGTTAATTGAGTCTTACATTAAGAACAAAAAAAGTAGATTATATTTCGGATTGCTTTCTAAGTTCTAACATATATTTTTTACAGGTTGGGTTCTTGTATGCTAGTGTAGTTGAAGATATCGTCACCGGGTTCTTCATGCATTGTAATGGTTGGAGATCAGTGTTCTATGATCCTCCAAAGGCACAGTTTATGGGAAGTGCAGCTACAAATTTGAATGATTTGTTGATTCAAGGAATAAGATGGAGCTCTGGCTTGATTGAGATTGCTTTGAGCAAGTTTTGCCCACTCATTTATGGCCCCTCTAACATGTCTCTACTTCAGAGGTTTTGTTGTGCAGAAGTGACACTCTCTCCCCTTCATTGCTTACCCATTTGTTATCTTGCCACTATCCCTCAACTTTGCCTCCTACACGAAATCCCCTTGTACCCAAAGGTAAAAACAAACAATTATCATAGCTAATTAACTATCTACATATTAGGTATTGCTTGTTTGCTAAGAATTAAGTTTTTGTGAAATGACATAATTACCCCCAGTGAAACTAGTTGCCGCCATCTTTGTTGTTGTTGACTTGTTGTCATTTGATAGATTAAAGTTGTTATTTGTTTGACTGATGTTGCTTCTTGTTCAACAACAATTATCATAACTATCTACACACATATAGCCTTGTGCAGCATGGTGTTGTCCTACAAGCATACACTGAAATGTAGGAATCCCAAAATAGTCTCTCAAAATGGCTTAATTATATTCCTATGAAATCCTTAGGAGGCACCTAGAATTAAGGTTTTTTTCCCAAATGATCTAATTGCCATAAGTGAAATTAGTTGTCACTACCTTAGTTGTTATTGTCAGTTTGATATGTTAGAGTTGTTTCTTGTTGACCTATTGTTGTCATTGATATTTAGCAAGAAAATTTGTGAAATTAGTTGTCACTATCTTAGTTGTTATTGTCATTGATAATTTAAAGTTACTATTTATTAAGCTGTTGTTATTTCAAATTAAATACATTTAAATAATTTTGCTACTAAATTTAATCTTAGTTCTTAGGGACTTCACAGTGATAGGCCATTTGAGGTCCTGAATTAGGGATTTGCAAATTTGAGAGGTATTTTTGTGTCTCTCTCCCATATTTTAACATGCCTTAACTTTTTGTGTTACACATGCTTGACTCTTTTTCGATAAAATTATATCATACTTCAAATATATTTGGGTGTTGCTTCCACTTTATTAGTCTGTTAATGCATCAAGTAATGTCTATATAATCTTAAAACAATTTCCATGTAATTCAGTAGTATGATTTTCTTGTTTATTGGTGTGACAGGTCTCAGATCCATACTTCTTCATATTTGCCTTTATCTTTCTATCAGCACAATGCAAACACTTGCAAGAAGTACTCACAACAGGAGGCTCATTCCGCAAATACATAAACGAACAGAGAATGTGGATGATCAGGTCAACCTCATGCCACCTTTATGGATTTCTCACTGCTATCCTTAACACTCTCAATCTCAAGAAATCAACTTTCTTGCCCACCAACAAAGAAGAAAAAGACGACGACAAAGAACAAACAAAAACCTTGTACCAAATGGACAAGTTCGATTTCAGAACCTCGCACATGTTTCTGGTCCCAATGCTTGTGTTTCTCTCCATCAACGTTTCGTGCTTCATCGGAGGACTGTGTAGGATTGTGGTTTATGAGGGAAACTACTTGGAAGACATGTTGGTGCAGATTTTGATTTCGGCATATGTTGTTGTTGTGAACTACCCTATCATTGAAGGGTTGGTCTTGAGGAAAGATAATGGACGTGTTCCTCTTTCTGTTGTTCCTTCTTTTGTTGCCTTATTTGTCACTATTCATGTTGGGTTTTTTCTTCTACTAAGGCTTTTCTGAATCTTTTTTGTCTCAAATGCACTCTCCTTTGTCTTGTTAGGGTTACGTGAGCACCATTAGAGTCAGCGCTAGTACCAATAAGATCTTTATTATAATGGCTGTAGGATTTGAGCTGAACATTTGTACGTTATTGTTACCAACTAGCTAGGTTAACCTTGGTTGGTTATGGTGAAATTATAAGCTTATTGTGTGTATGTGACGGAAACTTTATGTATTGTTATTCTTACGTACTCCCTCCTTATATCAAGGTGGTCTATTTCTACTTATAAGAGATACTAATAGCATGTCTGAAATTTTTAGTATAATTTGTTTATCCTCATTGATTAACACCCCCCCCCCCCCCCCCCCAAAAAAAAAAAAAAAAAAAAACCCGTGAATTAGCGTCACTAAATTGATTTAGTGATGAAATTAACTGTTAATCAATCGGTTACAGTATATTTTATAATGGAATCTCTGTCACTAAATTCTTTCATTTATGCATTGTTTTTTGTATTCTTTATAAATAAGGGTGGTTTTAAATAACTTTTTAATCTACGTAATTCAGTTATTCAAATAAATCTTTATCAGAAAAAACCTATTCCGTTTATTTTTTTTTTGGAGCAAACTTGAGCTTCTTATTTCATACAAAATAAATTTTTATTTTTGACACTTTTTCTTGTTTTCAAAACATTGTTGACTCGGTCAAATTTTTAGCACGAATTTTGTATCAAAAAAGAAGTAAAAGCTATTTTTGTTCCATTCATGATATATATATGTCCTATTTTTTATCACTAGTTAAAGAGAAATAGTCAGGAATATCAAGAGAAATGCATATATAATAAGCGATAGATGGCTGTTGAGCTAATTATTTGTTAATTTTGAAGGATCATCACATATTGAATAAATTGTTAAATATCTTCTAAATTAAGTTAAAATCATATAAAGTTCACCTATTTTGTAATGTATGTATTCATTTAGTTTAACTAGAATTTTTACTCAAGCCCCAGCTACTAATTCCAATATATAGCTTTTTGATTATTTGAAAAATTTTAAATCAATGACATTTTTTAAGAGAATTTTTAATGTTCATCCATCTTGAAACCTTTTAGCAGTTTAATTTTAGCTATTTGAATGGTAAATGTTTAAATATTATATATACGGTTTAATATCATTTTTGCTACGGAAATATTTGTCAGGGAGCATTGAGCATCCAAAAGTTTTTTTGATATCATTTTTGCCCCAAAATTTTACAAAAAGAAACAAATATACCCCAAAAGTTTTTTTAGAAGCAAACTTACCCTGAAAGTTTACAAAGAAAAGCAATAATTTAACGGTCAAGATCAATGATGGGCAAGATTGCTATATTTGTAAACTTTCGGAGCAAAAATGATACTAAAAAAACTTTTGGGTGCTGAATGCTCCCCAGCTAATACTTCCTCACAGAATTGGTATTTAACCCTTATATATAAATACAAAAAGAAGCACAGCGTTCAAAATTTTTTTACAACATTAAATTGTTGGCCACATGAAGATCTGCGTAAATTATCATTTGCTGTAATTATTTTCAAAAGAAGTTGCAAAGGAGTAATATAATTGAATCGGGTCCAACCCTGAATGAGTCGGGTCAACCCAATCATGTAATATAATTGAATTAACAAATATACAAATTAAATATTTGAGAAAGACTAATATTTAAATAAAAAGATATTAATCAACATGTAAATGGAACATTTATGTACACAGACATGACTTCTCTCCTCTACACTTCTTATTTACTTCTTTTCCATTATACATTTCCACATTATATTGAAATTTGACTTATCTTGATTTAGTGTTCTATAAAATTACTAATAAAATGTCAAATTATTTGCAAATAAATAAATTATATATAATTCTAGAAAAATTAATATTTAAATAAAAAGGTATAATTTACCAGTAAATGAAATATTTATGTACACCATAGACTTGTCTTCTCTCTTCTACCCTTCCTATTTACTTCTTCTCCACTATACATCTCCACCATTAGATTGAAATTTAAGTGATCTAGATTTAGTGTTTTATAAAATTACTATGAAAATGTCAAATTATTTATAAATAAATAAATTCAAACTGCTAAATTTTAGTTATGATAATTTAAAACTATAATAAAAAACTAAAAATGATTTTATAAAACATTAAATTTGGCCTGCTTAAATTTCAATCTAACCATGGAGATGAGTAATGGAAAGGAAGTGGATGAGAAGGAGAAAGAGAAGTCAAGTGCATAAAGGGATAAAGAACACATAATTCAACTAATTAAGTGAATCAGTGTAATTAACTACACATTCTTACATTCTGATTCAAACTGATTAGGTTATATGGATGCTTAGAATAGATTAATGAGTTAGGAATACAAAGTAAAATAATAAAATTGATGTACTCCCTCTAGTGCTTCATATAGAACTTTTTTGAAGAATTGATTTTAGTCTTAAATATAAAAAAAAATTTCAAATTTATCAATATTTTACTAATTTACTTCTATTAATACGTCTTCAATAAAAATCAAGGGGGAAATTGAATAAATAAGTTAAAAAAATGACTAGGGTATTTCAGAAAATCAAGGTCATATCAACTAACTTAACTACTTAATGGTTAATTTTAAGAAAAAAAATTAATAGAATAATTTAATTTTACAAATTTAATGTTTAATTTCTATTTTATTTAAAATTTGTACACTCCATGCGTTCCCAAGTTTGAGACTAATAATAAGTCAATAGTTGAGGGGAAATTTCTTCGTTTCTTTTTTTTTTTTTTTTTGGGTTTTTTTTTTGGGGGGGGGGGGGGAAGTTGGAATATTTCTTGGTTCCTTGTTCTGGATATCGGCTTAAACAGAATACACAGTATTGGGCCTGAGCCCATTATTCTTAGGGGTTCACATTATCATGATTTTATATTTACATTTTTATGGACCAAGTTTTAGCAAAAGAAAAAAAAAATTTTATGGACCAAGTCGAACCAGGAATTGGGACCAATCATCAACGTAGATATTTCTAATATTAAAAAAAAAAAAAGTTAAGAGATTTACCTTTGTCATAAATATAATATCACACCAGGAATCATTAGGAGCAAATAGTAAAGAATTTACTTTCCCACCACTATATCCTTGATTCGAGGCATAGAAATGGTAAAAATAATGTTGGGAGCTCTTCTCCCACGACCGTGGGCCCGACGCGGGGCGAAATCCAGACTAGTTGGAACCGAAGGTTCCGGTAAATCAGGTGGGATACCAAAAAACAATAATAATAATATAATATCACAATCCATTTTTATATTGTAAATTTATAATTTTTTCCCTTAAACTATAAGCCTAAACTATAACTATTGATTGTGCATGTTAAGGGTTTTCGTTAATAAGTAATTTTAGTACAAATGATTAAAGAAAATATTTTAAGGAAATTAACATAATTTTTTTATCAATAACTAGTGTAATCTTCTTAAACTCTATAAATTGATTATCTAGCTCATATATTAAATACTAGATGAAGTGAAAAAGTAGTATAATTTATTTCTCAAAGCTTTATGGAATGCATAAGATTCATAGTAATTTCATTCTTCTGAGTTCTGATATTTCATTTAAAGCATTACTTTGGTCTTCACCAAAAACAAAAAAAAATTAAATAAATGAAGCATTACTTTGGAGGATCCAAGATTCAATAGACAACTGGTTTAACAAATGGTGGAGAGGTCATTTTTCATTGCCACATATTATATCCAAAATGCCTTGCATCTGTATATAAGGATATAATATATATATATATATATATATATATATATATATATATATATATATATATATAAAATCTAGTTTATATTGAATTTTATTGTGTTATATGTAGTTGTATGCTGAGTGAAGTCATATTATCAGCTATTAATATCTATTAATATCGTTTGTAAATATTAATACTTATAATTGAGGAATTTACATATTAATTTTATCTCTTTTTATAATCCACAAAATTTGTCCCACTAATTTTATATAAGAAATTAAAATCAAGTTGTTTCTCTCTCAATACATATATTCCCTTTAGTACTGATTATAAGGCATCAACTATCAATTCTTATACATGGATAAAAATAGTTAAAAGTAATAAAGTTATCTCAAAATTCAAGTGATTTTCAATATTACCTTTACTAATTACATTAAATTCAAATTTCATATTAATTATTACTCTCTCCTACTACCCTTTTTAAATAAAGGTATACCTTATGCATGAAAAAAATACATTAAATGCTTCTTGAAAACTTGCAAATGTCTTATTAAACAGATCAAAAATACTAATTAGTTGGTATTTTATGATATGGACGGAGGATATCGATAGTTGATAGTACTTAATACATGATACCTTATTTAGAACATACTTGAACAACAAGTCAAATTGTTATCAAGAATTATTTTCTTATTTTACATTGACTTCATACAATTCATTTTCATCTTCTTAACCTCTAAATATATTCCAAATTTTTCTGGGGCCCGATTGTAAGCATATGCAATTTCTTTTTATTTTTCATTTTTATCACCACATAAATCATTTAATGTGGTATATCATTGTATCATGATGGTGGGTCCAGCAAATCCACCCTGGCATACTAGTTTTTTTTTTTTTTTTTAAAAAAAACAATGCATATTAGCCCAATTATAACATTAAAGATTAGGTGTTGAATTCAACTTAGGCCGTTCTTGCCTGTTAATTAAAGTCAATTTTATTTTTAATGTGACCAAAAATCATATGGGTTTTCAGTCAAACTGAATTTGTGGAATTCAATATAATTAAATAAAGGGAGAATTTCATATAAAGATGATTGAAATCGGAAAATTCAATATAAAGTTGATAAACTCAACAAATCATAAATTGGGTCAATGACTCAATCTAAAATATTTAAATGTTGGTTATTTTACAATAATACCCCTAACTTATATTCAGAGAGAGAGAGAGAGAATCCCTCCAAGAGATTAACCCAGTGTGGGAGGGAATTAGAATGCCTCTAACGATGGCCTGCCTAGGAAAATAGAGACGGCTGATATGTTGGTGTTCAGAAAGGCTTTTTAGGACTGTTTTTTTTTTTTTTTGCTACAAAAATTTTAGGAAAGGGGTTGGGCTCACCCACAATCCAAGAGCAGGGCGCTTAGAGTCCAATCCACAGGACATACTGGTTAGAGAGTGCATATACCTCTATCTCTACCAGCAAAAAAATTTCAGGACCGTGCTGAAGACAAAACAAAAGCAAATGAAAAACTTGAGAAGTTGAATGGGCCGGTTAACAAGAAATCAAATCATACCAAGGCCGAAAAAATTTCTAGCTTTCGAATAAGGTTGATGTTCCATTAAAATAAAATCAAAAGAAAAGTTAAAATAAAACAAAATAAATTAAACTAAGATTTTAATTTAAGGGTTATAATTCACCGTCATAACATTAAAAAGCGAGAACAAGAAAGACCGGAATGAAAGAAAATAAAGTCTAATTATAAATTATTAGCCTTCGTGACCAATACCAATATATGATGTATTGCTCTAGGTTGCCAAAGAAAAGAACTTGATTTGCGATTCAAAAGTGACAATCCCATAGGTCTTGCTTGGTTTTTCATTAAATGAATTGATGTTATTAGCTTATTTAATAGATAAGAGATCTTGAATCTTCTTTGCTGATTTTATAACAATGACGAGGCCTCCAATAAATTTCTTATCGTTAGGGTTCTTATTCAACTCGTAAACAATATTATTTTATTTTTAATTTTGCTTTTTTTTTTTATATAATTAAGGTATATAGAGATAATTTGACCCAAATTTTAAATCCATAATTGTGTTACATAATCGAATTAATACTTTGTTAAATTCCATAACCCAAATTAGAATTTGAGTAATTCAACCGTCTTTATATGAGATTCTCATTTAAATAAACTATACTTAAGGAGATGAGGATTGATACAGTTGATTAAGGCGTCGGCCTTTACCCCAAAAAAGAGAAGATTCAATACCCGCTGGTCGATGTGAGGGCCTTGTTAGTGAACAATCTGTAAGTACATTTGTAAGTATTTTTTGAGTCTGAAGGCATGCTCTGACCCTGGTGGAGTATCGGTGTCTACCCGTACCTAAACTTATATATATATATATATAACACTATATTTAACAATTTTTTTTGGTTTTTTTTTGCATTCTTATAAGAAACAATTGTGAATTCATGTATGCATCTCAAATAAACTCTTTTATTTCATTGAATGCAACAAGTGGCGTGACACGTGGATGTAAATGTGAGAGCTAGGAATTAGAAATGAACAGAGCATGCCATATTTTGAACAGTATTTAATATTCTAATTAAATAATCATAGACTACATTAAATATGCTTCATGCACAAGGGTCCCACATAGGCATGTGGTTAGGATTAATTCACGTGCATTGTTGAAGCAATGGCTTGACCCCATTCTCCTTTTAGTGAGTGTCACATGTCATGTATGGTTTGGTTTTTTCCTCCATTTTGTTTATCTCTTTTTAATTCTTCCTTTTAAATAGAAGGGAAAAGAATATATAAAAACTATCAAAATATATAAATCTTTAAGTTGTCTTTTGAAATGATTTAATTTTTATAAAGTCTTTAGAAGTATTCTGGAATTATTGTTACTTTTTTTAAAAAAAGATATAATTATCCTTCTTTTTTTTTGCTCGAAATGATACAATTATCCTTGGAGAAACTAATTGTCATTTCCTTAGTTATGGTTGTCGTAATATGATAAATTAAAGTTATTACTTATTATGTGTAAAATTGGCAGGTTTAGGATATTTTTGTATCTTTTTCCGTAGATAAAATTTCCAATGAGAGTTTTTTGCTCACCGAAACTTAAATTCAGGGTACAACTACAATTAATAAACCAGTCAAAACAATAGTTCAAGGGTCAATAGTTCAATTAAGGGTTTATTAAAGATAGGGCGATCATAATTAAAATAATATTCGAGAAATATGAAGGTGAATGACAAGGAGCAAAAAATATGAAAGAATATTCTTAGGACAAAACCATATGTTTTTAATTGAAAAGTTGAATTAAAAGTTATAGGCCTTTATCAAGCGGTTTATGGCTTTACTTGGTTAGAGCCTCACCTAGCTTGTTTGGCAAAGAGACTAAGTTAAGGCTTATTTAGAAATCTAAATATGTAAATAGACTAGATATATTTTATGAAGGTCTGGCCTATAAGCCTTCAGGCTCGACTTGTTTACACATTATAATTTCATTTATATTATTGTTGTATTTAAATTTTAATCATTTTTTTAAATTTTTTTAAAATATTAAATTACTATAGGGTTGGTTTTCTATAATTTAAAACTCAAATGATAGCCTTTTTAAATTAATTTTTATTTATATTTATTAAATTATAAGAATTAAATTTTATTTAAATAACATTGTAAGCATTAAATTTTTGGCCTTTAAGCATATTTAAAGTCTTTAAGGCCTAATTTTTAAAGCCTATTCAAAGGCCCACATAATAAGTAGACATTTAAAAACATTTCAGGCATGATCAGGCCTTTTTAATGCTTAAGTCTAAGTCTAAAAAAAGCTTGTATATAGTCCTAAGATCAGGCTCAGGCTTTAAGCGTATGTTACAAGCTTAAGCTTATTTACATTAGTTTGAACAAAATTTTAGGCAGGGAATTGACAATTCAATTTCAAATAGTGAAGAAAATTATTTTAAAAAATAAAAAAGGGTTCAGAGCATAACCTAATATCCACATACTTCCTCAATGCAATGTGTTACTTTTAAGGGTAAAGGTACAAAAATGCATATGAACTTTTACTCAAGGTGCACCTAGTATCAAATGCTTTTTGGAGGTGCAAAAATGCATATGAACTCTCAAAATGGGTACAAAAATACTCATGTCGTTAAATCCTTTAAAGAGCCATTACTTTTAGGTGGGCCCTACACCATTTAAAAAATAAAAATGTCAAACTTTTTTTAATTCCCAACCTGCCCTTCCCTCTTCCTTTCACACTTGGACCTTCCCCTTCCTGTCTCATATGTTTCACATCCCATTTTTCTCTTCAGATTTGAATCTCTGAGATCCACCACCACTTCTAAAATCATCGGGACAAATTTGTCACCCCCACTAGCTCCTTCACATGAAGTAGAACGCCGTTGTCTCCCTCGTCGATTTGATCAAATGCCAAGCCGATCTGCAAGACCAGTCGCCGGATGCTCCTCCGCCCATCAGTCAATTTCGCCTAAGGTTTCTGCAAGTCCAGCTTTGTCATCTATCACTGACTCGGAATCTCCGTTTCTCTGCTCAGATTTGGAAATCTTGTGCGTTTTTTTATCCCAGAACTGGTGTGCTTTGTATTGTTAAAATCTGGTTAGTACTGTTAAAATCTCTGAATTTCTTAGCCATTTAGGATGAAAATGCACATAGATCATGCTTGGTGGATGCTACTTCCTGCCACTCTCTTCTGCATGGAAGCTTCTTCTTCTTTATGGTTTGATTTTGGGCTTGCAGTGATTCAATGGTGGAATAGTTCGATTTTGGTTGCTGTGTTTATGTGTTTGATTTTGGTTCTGTGTTTATGTGTTTACTGTCTTTCGCCCCCTCTATATTTTGATGGTAGTTTTCCCCCCTCCTAATACTAGTTTCTAATCACTTTCTTGTTCATATTTTTCTGGGATTCTCTGGATTGAACCCCAATATGTAATTTTGTGCATTTGACAATGCTGACTTAGGAACTGAAGATGTTATGGGAAGATCGCACTCAGTTTTTTTTTTTAGGGGCATTTTGATATTTTCACATTGCAATTAATGTCAGTTAAAGGAATCTAATGGTGATGATATTTTTGCATCCATTTTGATAGTTTATGTGCATTTTTATTTGGTGCACCTTAAGTAAAAATCCTGTGTAATTTTACACCTTTACCCTACTTTTAACTATACCACATTTAAAAAATAATGATTATAAGTCCAATGGTTCTGGTCAACCCAGTCATAATTAAGAAAAATTTGATTAATATATTTCTATTATTTATAAAGGACACTTATAAGATAATATATATTTGCAAAGCATATAAGGAACTTTATTTGACTGTAGTGGAGATTGTAACCTATGAACGACTAATGCATAATGAGAAGTTGAAAGGATTGGACTATTTTTGTTAATAGAAATCAATGGATTCCTATGAAGTTAGGTCAAGATTATGAATTCGCAGCAACAAAAGGAAAGGCTCATAATGAGGAAAAATATTTACATGAAAATGATTTGAAACCTATAAAGGCACATACATGCATGTCTCATGGAAAGTAATTGAGAATATATTCTTTCAATACACATATAGAGAATAATGGCCTATATGATGGGTGAAGAAAAGGAAACTTTTTGAAGCAAAAATCCCAACGAGGAATAAATAAATTGTGTTCAGAAAAAAGTCAACAAAAGATGTCGAGGCTCTCTTTTATGACTATTTTGGTGTTCAACATATTACAAAATTATACTTTAATGGGATTATTTTCTCAACATATATATATTTTTCATTTACAAATTACAAAGCTTATTCACAAACTTGTTTAAGAGGGTATTGATTCCTTCATTTTCCGTTTAACCGATTACATTAATATTGAGTCTACGTACTCATTCAGTTCATTAATTTAATAATAATTTAACGGGTTGTGTTAATCAGTATTCACTTCAAAATTTGAGTATAATTGTATCAACTCAAATCTATTTATTTAATTCACCAAATGAATGAGTCATTCCACATAATTTAATCATTAACAAGCTATATCTCTCCATGCCATGCGTTGGAGGAAGGAGTATTATATTTGAAAGTATTAATTCTGATAATAGTGTAGTATATGCAAAGATATATAATGTTAGGTAGTATATTATAAAAATATAAATAAAAATGTAGCATCAACACTAAAAGTTAAATGGAATTAATTTGATCATCATCATCAACAACAATAAAGCCTTGTTTCACTAGGTGGCGTCAGCTACATATAGTGGTGAAACTTGGAGGAAAAGTTTGGAGGGGGGGCCAAATAGTGGTGGGGGGATGCTGCCCCCCGAAATTTTTTTTAAAGGAAAAATTTTAATGCATTAAAAAAAAGAATAAAAAAAATATTCCTGAAATCAAGTCAATTAACTTCATCTACAAGTGTAGTGTAAAATGGGTAAAAGTATAGTAACTAGTAAGGGATACGCCACAAAAGTAAATTTCACTGATAGACTAAAAATTTCAGGTAATTAGAATGAAATATAGAAAAGAATGACAAGATTAACATAAATCATACAAGACCCTACATGAAATAAAGATTGAATTATAAGTCCAAATATATAAAAAGAGGGGAAAATGTTTTTTTTTAAAAAAAAAAAGTGTGGGGGGGCCAAAATTTAATTTTACTTTAGGGGGCCAAAGTTGTATTATTCACTAAAAAATAAAAAGTTCCATTTAAAAATCTTAAACATTTTTTCTGGGGGGGGGGAGGGCCATGGCCCCGTGGCCTCTTGTAAGTTCCACCTCTGGCTACATAGTTCGCATGACTTCATTGTGATTTATTGAAAACCATATCTTTGGATAGGTTATTAACTAAAAGATCTTATTCTATAACATTATTAATAGTTCACTTTGGTCTTATAACACAGTAAAAAAATGTCTAAAATTGTTTTTGGATATGAAGGGAAAAAAATTAGCAGCCTTATACCAAAGCGAAATCAAAAATTAAAACTTGCCAATAAACGAAAAACACGAAAATAGAAACTATATTAAATTCAAATTCAACCTCTGTTTAATCAATCAAATATAAACAAACTTAAAAATAAGGAAATCATGAAATGTTTTGAAATAATAATTAATATAATGTATTTATTGATTGGTGGATTCCTGTGTGTGGGTATTACAAGTTTTCAATGATACAATTGATGATAATCGATTGATTGATTTTATACCGCTATTTTGAAAAAAATAGAAAACATAAACAAACAGACCATTATTTATGTAGCACGGTCTACGGATCATGTTTTGAGGAAATTAAGAAATAAATGCAATTAAGAAATTTAATAAATAATGAAATGATTTCCAAATATTATTGCTTAATAAATCAAATATAAACAAACTTAAAATCAAGAAATCAAGAAATATGAAATAATCATTAATATCATATATTTATGGATTGATGGATTTAAACCAACTCATTTTTATTAAACAGGGAATTACAATTGATAGGTCCAACTTGTCTCTTTTGTTTTAATTGATAGGTCCAACTTCTCTCTTCTGTTTTAGAGAGAGAAGGTCCAACTTCTCTCTTCTTCTGCCGTGTCTCTTCGTGATCTTTTTTCCCTCGCCGGCGACTTGTGATGCAGGTCGCCGGCGAGCACCCTTCTCGTTCCTGTGGCGAGCTTCTCCCTCTCCTTCTTCAGATCTGATCTGCCGAGGTGAGAATTTTCTGGTTTTCTGTGTTTTTGTTTCTTTTTTTTTTTTTGTAGTATGGGTTTTGTGGTGGTGTTCTTGTCTCTAGAAATAAACAGATCTGTCAAATCTGAAATCAAATCCTCTTGGTTGGATGGCTGTTTGGACGTTATGAGGCCCGTCTACTTCTTGGTAGCCCAGATCTGCATTCTTGGGGGAAGATCTAAAGAGGTGTGGTCTGGTTTGTGGTCGATATCACCAGATCTGTTTGGTCAGAGGAGCAGAAGTGTTCTTCAAAACATCAAGAGTCTTCTTTCTTCTAAGGTTGGGTTTTCTAGTTTCTTTACCCCAAGATGGGGTACCTAGTTAGCTGATTTAATTGCAGCTATTGCTTTTAAGATTGTGTGCCCTTTAGGGTGGGTTTTTCAACCAACACTCTCTTGTTTGTCACTTCTAACCTTGGGTTTCAAGGAGGCCGATGATGTTCATGATTCTACTTTTACTCTTATATTTTTAATGTACGGTGCTTGGCTAATATTGTATCCAGTGTTTTTTGTTGTTGTTATGTTGGTTGTATTTGTTTTAGATCTGTTTGTGGTTACTTTTATGTATTGTATTGTTTTGGAGTATTAATATATATATCCTTTGAACAAAAAAAAAAGGATATAATTGATTGCTTGAGCCCAAAAAAAAAAAAAGAGAGGATATAATTGATTGATTGATTGATAGTTGATTGTGTTAGAATTGGCTAACACCCAGTGGGGGTGAATTTGGTGTGAGATAAAAACTTTTTTTAAAAAAATTCATATCTTAATAAAAGCAATGAATATGTAAATAATACAAAGTAAAATATAAGTGCACACTAAAATATGTCCATCACTAATGCGAGAATTATAAGTGATAAAGGAAAAGAAGATGCAAATTATGATTTATCTTGGTTTAGTCTAATGCTTAATGACCTACATTTAGTCCCCAGACTCCTCTTAAGATTTCAATTCACTATTTTCTTCATGTTTAAACTGGATACTTGAGAACCGCTACAATCTCACAAGTTTGATTTGGCACTTATGAATCCACTTATAATTCTCTCATGACGCAAACACCCCCCCATACACACCGTAATGGTACAACCTTTCTTGATGATAATATATTACAATCAATCTTCTCTCTTATAAGTGAAATAAGATGAACATTGAAGCACAATACAATTAATCACTCTTTAAAGTAAATTATATAAGCATTGAGACGCAAAGAGTATATGAGTTGGAGAATTTTGATATATTAACGGTGAAGGCATAAGCTCTTTCTCCTTTAGTTTCAAATGTTTATGCTATTTATAATTGATGAATAGTATTTGACCGTTGAACACATTCTTCTTGTTGAACTTCTTAGAATGTTGCAGTTGGAAGTAGCCATTAGAACTTCTAACAAAATATGTTTTTTGGCTGTTGAAGTTTAATCCATGTTTAATCACCTATACTCTTTATATGAACTTGATTAGTGATGATTAGGATTAATTATGAGAAAGATAATAAAGATTTAAATTAGTTTGGAAGAGTTTCGAATAAAGTCGAGACATTGATAAAAACTGTGGGGAACATCACTATGAAGATCACCATGGTGATATGCCAGTGATGTGTCATCGCTCGAGGGGTTACCATAGTAATTTTCCTTGGTTTTCAAAAGAGCATAGTGTATCACTGTCTGGTTCACTACAGTGATGTGATAGTAGTGAGTGCAAATAGGATCACTCGAATGATCATGCTTCATCTTAAAATAGATCACCGATTGGCTCAGTATGGTGCATTGAAAGTTATGTTAGAATATAATTTCATCACTTGAGTGATCTACCCATTTTAAGTCCAAATTAGGAGAATCACATATCCCCAAAAAGCTCTTTAAGTCTAATTTCTAGTGCAATAATAATTACTCCCAAATTCATTGTCTTATAAAATTTATTATCCAAAGAGTGACTGCTAGGTTGAACAGTGGTTGAATTTTGAGCATCAACTTTTGAAATTCACATCTCTTTCATCAAAACCTTTTTGATCTTGAATATGGAGTCTTTGAATCAAATTTTGAGTCTATTTTAATATTCAACAAGTTTCATCTCAATAAGAATTGTGGTTTGGGAGATATATTCAAATTATTGAACCTGGTCTGGAATAATGCGAGAAGTTTCAGTGTCAACTTCCGAAATTCATATCTTTTTCATCTGAAACTCTTTAAGCCTTATATTAGTTTCTTTGTTTTGAATTTGCAGTCTATTTTCATATGAAATAAGTATCACCTCAATTGAAGTTGTGGTTTAGAAGACATGGCCAAAATTAATGGAGGATTGAGATGTTTTTGAATTCTATTTCGTCCACCTAAAATATACCAAACTTAGTACTTATTCCATAGATATTTTTCTATTCATTGGGAGCTTTCTAAAAGTATGCTTTTTTTTTTTTTTTTTGGTTGAACAAATAAAATTTAAAGATTGAAGTTTGAGGTAAGTGTTGATTTTCAACAAATGGGAATTGAGATTGTAGAGGTGAGTAAGTATTGACATTTAATTAGTTTAGAATTTTTCTAGTACTTTATTTAAGAGATTTAGGGTTGGGGTTTGAATGTTAGAGGGTGGTTATGTATGATTGAATATTTACTTATAGCTGATTAAATTTGAGTTTAATAATTGGGTTATGTTTATTGGAGGTATAATTGATATTTAATTAGTTTAAAATGTTGTCAAAGCTTGAAAAAAAAATAAGTATTTTGGTTCGAACTTTAAATTGGATAAGTTGGGGATTTTGATCAATTTGAATTATTGTGGGTTAATTATTAGTTCAAATGAGATTTAAGATTTTGAAAATATATGATTTGATATTAGATTGGATATTTAGTTATTAAGATTTGGAATTGTATAATAATGGTGTAGTGAAGTTAAATTATTTAGTGTTAGCAAATTGGAAGCATTCAAGTGTTAGTAAAAATAAGCTTGGAGTAAAGGATATATATATATATATATATATATATATATACATATACATATATATACATATATATATATATATATATATACATATACATATATATACATATATATACATACATATACATATATATATATTGTTTTGGGATTTGTTATGCCTATGGAAGGCTTGATTTGGAATTATATATTTGACTAAAAATGTATATTGATGTGACTAGAAACTATTCAAGCATGCTTGTATGTATTAGAAATCATGGATATGTATTTTGGAAACTGTGTAAGCATACTTATACGTTATGATGGAAATATCGTTTGTTATAATTGATTTTGAAATGATGTTATATGTTTAGATAATGAACACTTTGGTTATGGTTTCTTAAGTTGACATAGTATTGTTTAATTATTATTGAGATGATTTTTTTTTTTTAAAAAAAATCTTGTTTGGAACATACTCATGATTTGGAACTTGAATATCATGCCATAATTATGATTGATTGTCTTTGATGCACATGGATGGTAGTGAAGCTGTGATAGGATATTTTATGTAAGTAAATACCACGTGGTATGTCACTATTCGGTGTACAATGAGTGGTGATTTGGAGGGCCTCATCTCCAATTTTTTCCTCTGGTTGGGAATTACAATGGGTTCAGTGGATAGTGACATCTCCTTGGTTTCATCAAAAGGAGGGGAGCCATAGTCCAACCATGACAAGCTAGGGACCTTAGTCGGGCAACGCCTCATGATTTGGAATGTTGTGTTGTCTAGTTAAATAGATAAATCATTTGTTAAATATGACTGCATTTAGTGGTTATAAGGTTGATTAGGGGTAATAAGGATGATTTATACATCAATCATTTGCTCGACATGTTATATATGTTATTTATGATTTGAATATAATAAAGCTTTTGTATGATTATATTAGTGTAACAAGGTTGAGATGTGTTTTGTGATTTTTTTTTTTTGGTGAAAGATATTTGGAACATGATTAATAATGTTTAATCATTTGGAACCTTTTTAGGAGAGAGTTTTGGTAACCGAATTGAGAACTAGTTTGTGACATGTTTTATGTATAGAATAATATAAATAAATGGGATAAGGGTCTTAAATGCCATGGAAGTTTTCGTTCAGGAGCATTGGTAAGACGGAAGTTTTTTTTGGACCAAAAATGCTATGGAAGTTTTCGCTGAGGAGCAATTTTGCCCTGGAAGTTTTCACTAAGGAGTAATTTTGCCCCGGAAGTTTTCACTAAGGAGCAATTTTGCCCTTCTGTCCCCAAATATTAAATTTGACTATTAAATCAGTCAAAGACCATATATGTTATGCCTTAGAAAAGTCAAACTTGGAGCTAGAGAAGGAGATCCTTAAAATGTTGAGCTCAAGGCGGCCAGAATTTGTGAAGCCGAACTGGTCAAAGGGACTGAAAGGTCGACTGTCACAAAACCCAAAGAAAGCATCACTTTTGATCTAAGCAAATGATCAGTTTATACAAACGTACATATTATCACTATTGATTTGTTTTACTGAACCAATTTTTGGAACAATTCATTTCTCGTTTTACGTTTCATTTGCATTTTGTGACAGACCTTTCAGTCCCTTTGACTAGTTCGGCTTCACAAATTCTGGCTGCCTTGAGATCAACATCTGAAAGATCTCCTTCTTTGGCTCCAAGTTTGACCTTTTTAAGGCATGACATGTGTGGTCTTTGACTGATTTAGTAGTCAAATTTAATTTTTGGGGATAGAAGGGCAAAATTGCTAGGAAAACTGCTACGTTTTGTAAACTTCTAGGGCAAAATTGCTCCTTAGTGAAAACTTCCGGGGCAAAATTGCTCCTCAGCGAAAACTTCTGTGGCAAAATTGATACTTCCGGGGCAAAATTGATACTTCCTGTGAACTTCCATGGCATTTTTGGTCCAAAAAAAACTTCCGTCTTACCAGTGCTCCTAAGTAAAAACTTTCATGGCATTTAAGACCCTTATCCCTAAATAAATTATTGTGATTTGAACTTGATTTTAGAACCATATATTCTAGATCTTGGTTTGCATGTATATTTCTACATAACTAATGGTTACTAAGATCTTTGAATCTTATGGTTGCGATATTTACATTTTTTTAGGTGAGAACTGAAAAAGGCTACAAGAAAGTAAGAGAATGAGATTAGTTGTAGGCTTTGTTAAGGTTCCTTTTACTTGTACATGTCATCGTTTGTCATTTCTGTTTACATATGTAATGCCATGATATAGCAACTATTTAATTATGATTTGAGAATTCTATATAATTCGAATATTAGGAACTATGGTTTTGGAAACAATTGGCTTTTGTGTTTGATTGAGATGTTCGATAAATATGTATTGTTTTTATTAGGAGGAGCCCCTATTGCTATTGTTAGTTCTCAATGTGTTTTGATGATTAACAACAAGTGTAAACATGTTTTGAAGTTTCCAAAATCCTTTAAAAACCATCTGATAGGTGCATACTCGAGTATAGGACTGTTAAAGGATTGCTCAATTGCATTTTACAAGTCAATACTGCAGTATGGGTAGACATACTCGAGTATTGAAGTCACAGAGAGCAATCAAGTTTTTGAAAATAGGTGCATACTCGAGTATAGGTATGCATACTCGAATATAGGCCATCCAGAGAGCAAACAAAGTTTTCAAGTTAAGTCAATACTGCAGTATAGTGAGCTATACTCGAGTATTGGACTTACAGAGAGCAAATAAGTTTTTCAACTTGAGTTGCATACTGCAGTATAGATATGCATACTCGAGTATAGGCTTATACAGAGAGCTCCCAAATTTTATAACTATTGCAAACTGCAGTATTGGGCTCTTAAACTGATTTTCAACTTGGCACCTGTTCTTATATACTCAAGTATGGTTTTGTATACTCCAGTATTGACAATGAAAGACTTCACACTTTTTAAACTGAGTTACATACTCGAGTATGGGACCATACAGAGAGGTCACTCATTTTGTCAAGGACTTGCTTACTCCAGTATACAAATGAATACTCCAGTATAAAGGCATTTTGAACTTAAATTTTTCAAACAAACAGTGTCATACTCGAGTAAGCCACTAACATACTCGAGTATAGGTCTTGATTTTCAAACTCAACTCACGATGGTTTGCCTCTGGAAGCTGCATACTCTAGTATCACTTTGAATACTCCAGTATATAGATGCTTACTCCAGTATAGAGGCATTTTGAACTTAAAATTTTTCTCACAAACAGTGCCATACTCGAGTACACTACTAACATACTGTAGTATAGGTCTTGTTCTTCAAACACAAGTCACGATGGTTTGCCTCTGGAAGGTGCATACTCTAGTATGACTTTGGATACTGCAATATGGACACTTATGCACAGTGCCATACTCGAGTATGGATGAACTTACTCCAGTATACAACGGTCAAAATTGATTTTTGAATTACACGAATTTGCAAATCCTTATTGTTTGACCTAATTGCCTTTATATATCATTCACTTATGTTCCCTACTATGTTTAACAAGTTTGTTAAGTGAATTACAGTTAGCACAGATGAAGATTATTGAAGGTCAAAGCCATAAAGCAAAAAGTGTACAGTGCATTAAATGCACTTCTGTAAATCAACGTACTTTCAGCTTATCCATCTGAGCACTCCTTCTAAACGTTAAAGAATGTTTACTACAACAAGTAAAGTCATCTCCAATGGGCAAATTCTCAGAGGGCCACATCAGATCACATTAACACTTGGATTAGCAGAAGTTTAAAGAGAGAAGAAGACCAGACTTAGTGCTAATCACCTACAATGGTTGGATTCATCAAGCAACGGTCATTTAATGTTCTCTACCTATAAATAGAGTGCATTAACTTCTTCTCAAGCTGATACACTAACTGAGAGTGAAAATTTATTAAGTGTCATTTATTGTGTTCAGCTTTCATCTGTATTGTATCAATTTGATACTTGTGCTTCAGTGTTCATTTTATCCGCTCTGTAAAAGAGTCATTTCTGTAAATCATTTATTGATTGTGATAACTACAAGTCAGGGGACTTGGTGGTTGGGTGTATTGATTACATCTTATAAGGGGGAGTGAGTTCTAGAGAGAGAACTACTCTGAGTATAGAGATTGTAATCAATTTTGTGAAGTTAGTGGATTGAAAATCCCAAGTGAGGCTTGGGGACTGGATGTAGGTCAGGGAAAGGACCGAACTAGTATAAATCGTATTATGAAAAGCTTCTCTTCTCTCCATCTCTGTTATACCCTGTTCTTAGTTGTACAAAACAGAGTTAGATCTTTAAATTTTTTAAAGATACCCAATTCACCCCCCCTCTTGGGTATCAAGCTCCAATCTTCAGCTATGATTTTGTGATAATGGATTTGGATTTAAGTGATTTAATAAGTTGTTGTCTGGGCTTGTGGAACAATGATTGCCATGTTGGGCTTCATATATCCGAGGCCCAATTGTTTGTGAGGGATCCCTAGTACCAAATTTCGTTGTGTTTAGAAATGACATATTCAATTGTTCTGATTTCTTTCTTCTGTGTTGAAATTCTATTGTTAAGTTTTGCCTTTTTCTACGATGATTAGCCTTTCAAATTGTTCTTTAAAACTATTATATCATAGCATATCCTTTTCTATCATGATAGTGTGCTAAAAGCTTTTTTTAAAAAAAAGTAATTATTTTCTATATAACCATGGTAGGTATTTTATAAGCAATTTCTTTTCTTCTCTACCATGGTAAATTTTATTGTTTGAGTTTTAATTCATTATTACCATGGTAGATTACTCAAACAATAGTTTAAATATGGTTTAGAAATTACGGTGTAACAACCTACTGTCTCCTTATCTTTACATCATGGCTGCAAATGTTCTTTCTTGTATCTTAAATTTATTTGAACACTCTAGCCATTTGAGAGGGAACAAAGTTAGAAGAAATTCTCAACCTGTCTCTCATCTATTATATGCAGATGATTCATTCTTCTTTTTTGAGAGAGATCTAAGTATTGAATCCATCAATTTTGAGAGGATAGATCTAAGTATCAAATACATCAAGGCTTCGCTGGATCTTTATAGCTTGTGGTTTGGCCAATAGATCAATAGGACTAAATGAATGATCATATTTAGTCCTAATTTCTCATATGGTCTTATGACTCATTATACACATTTTTTGGGTGTTCACTATATATTGATATTGAAGATGGAATATCACCTAGAGGGGGGTGAATAGGTGATCTCGAATTCTTTTTGCAAAACTAATGCAGAGACAAATAAAAATGGAAATGGAGAAATAAGACAAAGAAGACAAATAGACATGAGGCAATTTATACTGGTTCGGTCCAAAATCTCTGACCTACGTCCAGTCCCCAAAACACCTGGGATTTCACTATCTTTCAAAAACAATTACGCTGTACTTGGATGATCCTCTCACTAGGACTCACTCCACTTTACAAGCTGTAATTGTACACCCACTCTTAAGGTTCCTCAACCTTAAGAATCAACCGAAAATTAATTGAATGTTTAAAGACTCCTCACGAGTAGATAAAATATGAACACTGAAGAACAGGTATTATCCGAAGATATTAAATGAAACAGTTGATAGTAATAACACAGAATTGAATGCGTAGAGTTTTGGTAGGTGAAGATTTGAATGTTCCTGGCTTTTATAGATGATAGCAATTAATGACCGTTGAAGATAATTAATTAGCCGTTGCGAATGATAGATGTATTAATTGCAATGTCGCTTCATAATATTCTGTTGTTGGTCAAAATGCTTCGTTGACATTCTTTGTGTGAATTGTCCATTGAGACTTAGTTCAAAAATTTGATCGGAAATAGCCGGAATGCTTTACGGTCGTTCAGAAGCTCAGTTTCCTCTTTGGTGCTTCGACTCTACTTTGACATTTAATGCACCAGACATATTTCTGCTTTATGGAAATTTGGTGTTTAAATCATGTTAATCTTCTCTGAAAGGCACTAACACACTAATTAAATTTTGTTAGGATAGATATAAATCAATAACATAAAATACCCAAACCATAATCAGTAATTTACGAGTTACGAGAATGACGACATGAAGAACTAGTGTGCATTCTCGAGAATTGTTCTTATGATTCTCGAGAATCAGTAGGAAAAGTTTTCCAGAAATCATGTTTCTTATATACTCGAGATTTATATGTTAATACTCGAGAATGGAATTTAGAAAGAATTTTGGCAATTGTATATGGCAAGGCATTCTCGAGAATGCATCTTTCATACTAGAGAATCACTTGGATAAGAACTACACAAGAGAATGGGATCAGAGTGACCATCGTTAATTCTCGAGAATTGCTTCTCATTCTTGAGAATTGGTTTGATGCAAAGAAATGAATAAATATGAACATTTATTATTCATTCTCGAGATTCAAGTTAACATTCTTGAGAATTTAACTTTGCACATTGAAAATTGCATAGCTTATTAAAAATGAGTTCCATTCTTGAGAATCACAAGTGTATTCTCGAGAATCTTAGCAATGTGAACATGTGTTATTCTTTGAAGCTACATTCTCGAGAATCAAGTTACCATTCTCGAGAATTGTCTTAGCACATTGAAAACTTTCAAACGATCATTCTCGAGAATCATAATCCTATTCTCGAGAATTCATGTTAAGATAAAATTCCCTCAAGTTAGTTTCCATTTTCAAAACTTAAATTCTTGTTATCATCAAAACATTAGAAGCTAACATTCTCCCCTTTTTGATGATGAAAAAATATATATATATATTAAAAAATTGAGTTTTGAAAAAAATGAATGCATTGCAGTTAGCATTACCAAGTCTGAGTACAATACATTTAAGAGCAAACAGATCTAATTAAATCAGTCAATATGCATTAATACAAAAAAAAAGTAATAATAACTATATCCATACATACAGATTTAAACAAGTAAGCTTAAAACACTCAAGACTCACAAGTAAGCTCAAAACACTCAAGACTCACAAATGCTCAAGCTTCTTCTCCCCCTTTGTTATCAGTCAAAGAGGGGGAATGAGCAAAAGGATCAGGTACAATGGTAGAGGGCCTAGAAGATTAGTATAGAACAATTGTTGTTGAAGGATAAGCTGAAAGCCTATGGTCAGAGTGTGGAGAAGCGTTTGGTGTGGAAGTAGGCATAGCAAAAGAAGTGGCAGTGTGCTTTTGAGTAGGATCAAAGCTGGCCACAAAAGCATCTAAGGTTGCATCAAAACCATTCACCATTTGTTAAGTATACAGCTATTGTTGCTCCAAATATTTAATATTTTTCTTGATTTCCTCTTGCTGATTAAAGAGCACAGTAAATCAAGTGTCCAAGTAAGCTCTATAGTCAGTTAATGCTGTGTCCAGGGTCAGGTCAACATGAGCTTTGAGGTTTATCATCTTGATACCCATAGCTTTAATCATCTCTTTGGTAAGTTTTTGGTAGACCTCTAAAGATTGTAACACAGGTTTGATGGCCTGTTGAACAGCAGACTGAATATGAGTTTGGAGTGCAGCTTGGGAAAAGGATGGAGCAGAAACAGGAGAAGGGGCAGCTTGTGAGGATTAGCCTTCTTTTGGCTGTTTGGACATTGATGGCTTTAAAGTTGGAGTTAGTGGTTCTTTGTCTTTCTGCTTGCCAGTAGCTTCAATGAACGAGATCTTCATGTAGAGAAGATGAGATTTGCCAAAGGATTTGGGGAACACTGCCTTATCATGTTCTAGAAGATACCAGACATTGTGGAAGCTAAGAATCTGAGAGACTAAATTTGGATAGGGGATGGTATTTTTCTTGGCAGATCCAGATGAAGACATAAAGGTGGACATCTCAGACATAATCAATTTGCCTAGATTTCTTGGCTCTTTGGCAATAATTGAAGCTAGTAGCTGATAGTCTCTGAGCACAAAATGTGTGAAGCTTTGTCCCTTATTGATTAGATTTCTGTTATAGAGATACCAAAGGATCCTATGTGTATCAAACATGTCTAAAGGCTTGAAATTTAGAGGATTTCCATCATAAGTCTTGTTTGAAAATAGAAGTTTGAAATACTCAGGTTCAGACATAGTTGGGGGATCTTCAAGTGACTCAGGAAGGCCAAGATACGAGTTCAAGGTTTTAGCAGTAAACTTGATTTGTTTGCCCCTAACTGAAGTGGTCATTATAGGCTCATCGTTTTCAACATCTTCAACCATATTATGATAAAATATCTTGACAATATGTGGAGAATAAGGGGTTGAAATACCAAGTAGCGGCATATAATGAGTGAACCATGGAGAAAGATCTAAGTTATAGTCCTTTCTGAATGTTTCTAAGTCTAGGTAGACGGTAGGACAAAATGGACGACTTTTGTAGTCAGTTAAAAAGGTTGGTTCAGAAGGAATTACCAATGGATCCTGACAAAAACCAGGAGGACAATGAAGTGCACTCTTCTAACCAATCAGCTTCGTGGCGAAGGGAGGAAGAGTTCCACTAATAGTAGGTTTATCCTGACTTCCAAGCAGATGAATGCGATGAGGGGGTTTTTGTACACGATCTTCAATGTCTTTAGATCGTCTCTTATGAAATTGTGGTGCATCATCTCTACATCGGTCAGATGTCTTGGTCGATGTAGAATGAACAGATTGCGAGGTCGACTTGCTTTTTCCTTTCCTAGATGGAAGAGAATCAGTTTGAAAATGTGTGATTGGCCGAGATGGTTCTTCAAAGGAGACACCTTTGGACTTTGACGATGGTGTTGTCTTCTCCTCAGGGTTTTTCACTTTTGGACGATACTTTGTTCGAGGTTTCTTAGTGAGAGGTTGCGCAGGTGATTCTTTAACAAAGATTTGCCCATTGGAAGTTTGATCAATGAATTCGAAGAGGTGAGAAAGAAATGATAGAGAGTAATCTGAGAAGAGGGATTAGGGTTATTGGCGAAATGGGTTTGGTCGAAGAGAAAGGTGATTGACAATGGAGGAAGTATTGATTCAGTCGAGGACAGGGTGGATTTTCGGTGAACTGAGATTGAGATTATGTGGCAAGACCTAGTTCTCGAGAGTGAAGGGAGTAAGATGTGAAATGAGGAGACGAGATGGGAAGAAAGTAGGTATAAGGAAAATGAAGAGACAAAACGGCAAGGATTGATTAAAACGACACATCGAGACAAGTGACTATTCTCGAGAATTAAAGAGTAATTCTCGAGAATGCACCAGTGAGGTATACTGTGATGGAGGCTTGAGATAATGATTATTCTCGAGTATCCAAAGATGATTCTTGAGAACGCGAGAATGTAATAAGTTTGAAACTTGCTAATTCTCGAGAATATAGGGTTAATTCTCGAGAATTATTCGGTAAATTTTTGCTACACTATCAATCTCAAGCAATTCTCGAGAATCCCATGTAATTCTTGAGAATGTGACATTTGGGTTAATTGCTCACATTGCCAATTCTCGAGAATCTTGAGAGTATTCTCAAGAGTGGCTTGTTAAAATGGGTTCTATTGAACTTTGAGCTTCTTTAACTCTCGAGAATCCATGGATGATTCTCGAGAATCCTCATTTCAGAGAATTTGGCTAAGAATCTGTCTTAATAATTCTCGAGAATAGCTTAAGATTCTCAAGAATTATGCTTTTAATTTTGAACAGTAAATTGCTGCGACAATTAGGAAACTCATCCAAACTTGATATTTCTCGAGAATTGATTTTGAATTCTCGAGAATTCCCAGAGATTACCATGAAGATGACACATCAATTCTCGAGAATGACAAGATCATTCTTGAGAATCATTATACTCTGTAAGTCTCTGTTTTCTAGTCGCTAAATAGGGGAACCTGCAAAACATGATCTAGACACTCCAATGCCTAAGTTAGTTTCTGTTCATCATCAAAACATAATTAACGACATTAAGTTAACATTACTTACAGTTCATTGGGATTTACCATTCCTAATTCTCTTCAAATAAAGTTGAATTGTTCTTTGGCCAATGATTTGGTGAAAACGTCAGCTAGTTGCAAGTGCGTGGGGATGAACATCACTTTGACATCTTTCTTCTACACGTGGTCTCCAATAAAGTGATGTCTCATATCAATGTGCTTGGTTCTAGTGTGTTGAACAGGATTCTTCGCCAAGCTTATTGTGCTGGTGTTATCACACAGGATTGGAATCCATTTTAGATAGATTCCCAAGTCAGATAGTTGATGTTTCAGTCAAAGGACTTGGGCACAGCAACTGGAAGCAGCAACATACTCAGCTTCGATGGAAGATACCGCCATAGTGGTCTGTTTCTTGCTAAACCATAATACAAGTGAGCCTCCAAGAAACTCACATCGTCCACTTGTGCTCTTCTTATCAGTCTTGTATCTAGCATGATCCGAATCAGAGTATGCAACCAAGTGCTTTGGTTGACCTTTGGGAAACCAGAGACCCAATTCCTTTGTATCTGAGAGATATCGAAAAATTCTCTTAACATGCTTCGCATGTGATTCTTTTGGAGCAAATTGGAATCTTTCACACATTCCCACATTGAATTGAATATCTGGCCGACTTGCAGTTAAGTAGAATAATGACCCAATCATTCCTCTATATTTCGTTATGTTGAAAATTTTGCCTTTTTCTTCATCTGCATCTAGAGAGTCAGTTGAGCTCATTGGGGTGTTTGCACCATTGCAATGCTCCATTCCAAATTTCTTGAGCAAATCACAAAGGTATTTCAATTGTGAAATAAATATCTCATCCTTTCGTTGTTTGAGTTGTAAGCCGAGGAAGTAATTTAGTTCTCCCATCATAGACATCTCGAATTCATTATGCATTTTCTTAGAAAATTCCTCACACATAGATTGGTTAAAAGCACCAAAAATAATGTCATCAACATATATTTGTACAACTAAGAGTTCATTAAGCTTATTAGTTTTCATAAAAAGTGTTGTATTTGCTTTCTCTCTAACAAAACCTTGATCTAAAAGAAATTTACTTAGCCACTCATATCAAGCTCTAGGATCTTGATTAAGACCGTACAAGGCTTTCTTGAGGCGATAAACATGGTCAAGATGATGATCATTTTCAAAGCCAGGAGGTTGTTCAACACACACTTCCTCCTGAATAAATCCATTTAGAAAAGCACTTTTCACATCCATTTGATAGAGTTTGAATCCTTTGATGCACACAAAAGCTAAGAGTACATGTATAGCTTCCAATCTAGCCACTGGAGCATATGTTTCCTCATAATCAATTCCTTCTTCCTGATTATAGTCTTTGGCAACTAATCTAGCCTTATAACGGACTATGATTGCGGATTCATCACGTTTGTTTTTGAATACCCATTTAGTGTCAATGACTGGATGGTCTTTAGGCCTAGGTACTAAGTCCCAAACTTGATTTCTATCAAATTGATGTAATTCCTCTTGCATTGCTATTACCCGATCATTGTCTGAAAGAGCTTTATCAATCTTTGAGGGTTCAATATGTGATATAAAAGCAGAAAAAGTTACTTCATTTAAAGTGTTGTTTCTGGTCCTTACTCCTTGATTTATATCACTTATTATTTGGTCCAAAGGATGATTCCTAATGAACTTCCAAGCTCTAGGTTGAGATTGATAAGAGTTTTCTAAATTGTTTTGCAAATCAACTTCAAAAACATTTGGATTTTCAATTAGAGGCAGGAGTAGTTTTCGAAAAGAATTGGTTTTTAAAAACATTTTCCTCATCATCATCCAGAGAATCATCAAGTTTAGATTCACAGAATACAACATGTATTGACTCTTCAACTATATGAGTACGTTTATAAAAAAATTCTATATGCTTTACTTCTATTAGAATAGCCAAGAAATATACCTTCATCGGATTTGGGATCAAATTTTTCCAGATTGTCCTTACCATTGTTATTTGATCAAAGCACCTGCACCCAAAAATATGAAGGTGAGCCAAGTTCGGTTTCCTTCCTTTGTAAAGTTCATAAGGAGTCTTGTTGAGCTTTTTTTGGAGATAGGCTCGGTTGGAGATATAATTGGCCGTGCTCATTGCATCTGACCAGAAGACTTGTGAAGTCTGATTTTCGTTTAGCATGGCACGGGCCATTTCAATAAGCACACGATTTTTCCTTTCCACCACACCATTCTGTTGTGGTGTCCTTGGAACCGAAAAGTTGTGATCGATTCCGTAAGCATCACAAAATTCTCTGAAAGCTTGATTCTCGAACTCACCTCCATGATTTGTTCAGATAGCTGAAATACAAATACCTTTCTCATTTTGCACCTTTTTGGCAAACACAACAAACAGATGAAATGTTTCATCCTTAGAAGATAAGAAAATATTCCAAGTGAAACGAGAGAAATCATCAATAATAACTAGAGTATACAAATTACCACCAAGACTTTTTACCCATGCGGGTCTAAATAAATCCATATGAAGTAATTGAAGGGGTCGGTTTGTTGAAATTTTAGGTTTGTTTTTGAAAGATGATTTAGTTTATTTACCCCGTTGACATGAATCTTAAATCATGTCATTTTTAAAATGAAGTTTGGGTAGACCAATCACTAAATATTTTGTTAACAACTTATCCAGTTGAAGCATATTAACATGGGCTAAACGCTTATGCCACAGCCAACTTTCGTCTAAGTTGCTAACAAAACACTTTTATGAGTTTATTTTAGGCAAATCCAAAGTGTAACAGTTTCCTTCATGAAGAGCTTTGAACAATACCTTCAGTTTACCTATATCGATTGGGAGATCATCTTTGTTGACAATGAGACACTCTTTTGAGTCAAAGATGATCTAATTGTTCTTGTCGGCACTTTGGCTTACACTCAAAAGATTATGATAGAGACCTTCCACAAGATACACGTCTTTGATTTGACGTCCTTCCTTAGTGCCAATCTCACCAATCCCAGTGATTTTTCCGGATTGGTTTCCTCTAGAGGTGACTTTACCACCATCTTTTCACCTCATTGCAACAAACTTGTCTTGATACCCTGTCATGTGTCCGGAGCACCCACTGTCAATGTACCACTTATTGATTCTTGATGCTCTCAGACAAACCTGCAAACAAAAAAGATTTAAGCTTTAGGTACCCATCTTTTCTTGAGTCCTTTATGGTTAGTTCGGGCCTAAGGAACATAGGTTCCCGTAGGTACCAATAGGTTTATCTCTTCTATCCTTTTTGTGGAAACAAGATGAAGTACTGTGCCCTTTTCGGTTACAGTAATTACAGTGAGCAAGCGGCTTTGAAGAGTGAACTGTTTTTCGAAAGTAGTTCAAATAAGATATTTCACCTGTTTTCTTTTTGCCTTTTTGTTTATCAAGAAGAGGATTATATCCTATGCTTGAACGATCATTCGTAAACCTTTGTGCTTTCAAAATTACATTGAGCATTTCACTACCTTTAGTGAATTTCTCAAGTGTTTTTGTAAGATACAAATTTCTTTTCTCTAAATCCAGGCATTCGCCACAAAAAAGATTTTCACAAGTGAGATTTTCAACTTGTAGTTTAAGAGTCATGTTTTCCCTTTTCAAGGCTATACATTCCTTAACAACTTTTTCCAATTCAGATTGTATCTCATTATATTCAACAAATAACTCATCATATATAGGTTGCAGGTCACATACCTCAGTATCCTTTTCGGATTGCTCTTCTTCTGCAACTAGACAAAAGTTGGCGGTTTCTTTTTCTTCTTCGCTTTCTTCATTTGAGGAGCCATCTCCCTATATGGCTGACACATAGGCCTTCTTTTTGAATTGATAGGACTTCTTCTTCTTTTCCTTATCACTATCTTTTGGTTGGGGACATTCTGATTTGTAATGACCCGGCTTTTCACATTCCTAACAAATGACTTGATCTTTATCTCTGAATTCACGTCTACTGCTTGAGCTTCCTTTCTGAAATTTATTTCTGAAGCCTTGATCTTTTCTATAGAACTTCTTGAATCTTCACACAAACATGGCCATCTCGTCATCATCCTCATCATCCTCGTCTTTATCTTCTTTTTCCTTTATAGCGTTAAGAGCGATGCCTTTGTTTCGACTACTGTTGACATCATCCAAGTCCTTTTTGAATTTTAGTTTGCTTTCATATTCAGACAGGCTTCCGAACAAGGCAGCAACTAAGGCCATTGATTCTCCACGAGCCTTTTCTATTACTGTGACTTTAGCTTCCCAGTCTTTTGTCAAAACATTGAGAATCTTTTTGACCTGAGGGCCTTGATCATAGATCTTACCCAAGGCTGCCAATTGATTTGTCAGATGAGTGTATCGAAGTTAGAATTCGGCAATAGTTTCTCTTAACTTCATCCGAAGTAAGTCATACTCGGTGGTCAGAGTATGTTTACGATTCTCCTTGATGTCGGAAGTTCCTTCATATGCTATTTCCAAAGCTTTCCACATTTCCTTCGCGGTGGACAAATTACATATTTGAAAGTACTCCTTTTGATTGAGAGCACTTTGCAGCATCAGGATAGCCTTATTGTTGAGAGTGATGTTCTTTTTATCATTCTTATCGTATTCAGCCTTTGTCTTTGGAACAGTGATTCCTCCTTCAATCTTTACAGGTACATAGTCTCCAGTTTCTATTACTCGCTAGAGACCATATTCGGTAGCCATCACAAACACTCTGAATTTCGCTTTCCAAAAGGAGTAGTGTTCGCCATTGAATCTTGGAGTCGATTAATTGAAGCACCATCAGGTAATATTCCTTCCATGATATTTCTCAGGATGTTAACGCCCAACTAAGAAACCTCGCTCTGATACTAAATGAAGATGGAATATCACCTAGAGGGGGGTTGAATAGGTGATCTCGAATTCTTTTTGCAAAACTCACGTGGAGACAAATAAAAATGGAAACAAAGAAATAAGACAGAGAAGAGAAATAGACACGAGGCAATTTATACCGGTTCGGTCCAAAATTTCTGACCTACGTCCAGTCCCCGAAACACCTGGGATTTCACTATCTTTCAAAACAATTACACTGATGATCCTCTCACTAGGACTCACTCCCCCTTACAAGCTGTAATTGTACACCCACTCTTAAGGTTCCTCAACCTTAAGAATCAACTGAAAATTAATTGAATGTTTAAAGACTCCTCACGAGTAGATAAATATGAACACTGAAGAACAGGTATTATCCAAAGATATTAAATGAAACAGTTGATAGAAGTAACACAGAATTGAATGCGTAGAGTTTCGGTAAGTGAAGATTTGAATGTTCCTGGCTTTTATAGATGATAGCAATTAATGACTGTTGAAGATAATTAATTAGCCATTGCGAATGATAGATGTATTCGTTGCAATGTCGCTTCGTAATATTCTGTTGTTGGTCAAAATGCTTCGTTGACATTCTTTGTGTGAATTGTCCGTTGAGACTTAGTTCAAAAAGTTGATCGGAAATAGCCGGAATGCTTTACGGTCGTTTAGAAGCTCAGTTTCCTCTTTGGTGCTTCGACTCTGCTTTGACATTTAATGCACCAGACATATTTCTGCTTTATGGAAATTTGGTGTTTAAATCATGTTAATCTTCTCTGAAAGGCACTAACACACTAATTAAATTTTGTTAGGATAGATATAAATCAATAACATAAAATACCCAAACCATAATCAGTAATTTACGAGTTACGAGAATGACGACATGAAGAACTAGTGTGCATTCTCGAGAATTGTTCTTATGATTCTCGAGAATCAGTAGGAAAAGTTTTCCAGAAATCATGTTTCTTATATACTCGAGATTTATATGTTAATACTCGAGAATGGAATTTAGAAAGAATTTTGGCAATTGTATATGGCAAGGCATTCTCGAGAATGCATCTTTCATACTCGAGAATCACTTGGATAAGAACTACACAAGAGAATGGGATCAGAGTGACCATCGTTAATTCTCTAGAATAGCTTCTCATTCTTGAGAATTAGTTTGATGCAAAGAAATGAATAAATATGAACACTTATTCATTCTCAATAATCAAGTTAACATTCTCGAGAATTTAACTTTGCACAGTGAAAATTGCACAACTTATTAAAGATGAATTCCATTCTCGAGAATCACAAGTGTATTCTCGAGAATCTTAGCGATGTGAACATGTTTTACTCTTTGAAGCTACATTCTCGAGAATCAAGTTACCATTCTCGAGAATTGTCTTAGCACATTGAAAACTTTCAGACGATCATTCTTGAGAATCATAATCCTATTCTCGAGAATTCATGTTAAGATAAAATTCCCTCAAGTTAGATTCCATTTTCAAAACTTAAGTTCTTGTTATCATCAAAACATTAGGAGCTAACAGATATACTTGGAAAGTACCTAGGAACTTGGGTGGATCCAGGTAGGAACAAGGATCTTGTTTATAGTCAAGCAACGAACTCTAAGGATTAATGAACAATGGCTTGGAAGGCAAGGCTACTTTCTCAAGCAACCAATTTGACTTTGATTAGATTGATTTTAAAGAAAATGACAACTATGTCCCAAGGACCATAAACAATTACAAAAAAATTCTGAACAGAAATTCACATATGATATTATTTGTATTGAAACAAAATCCAGGTTTTTAAATTTTATTGTAAATATAGAATTTCCTGTTGTTAATATGGCTTTTTCTGTTGTGAATGGCTAGGTTTAAAATTTTGTTGTCAATGCAGCACTTCCTGTTGTGAATCTAGCTTTTATTTGTTGTAAATGACCTCTGTACGCTTAGGGACTTAAGTTTGAAACAAAATCCAGGTGTTTAAATTTTGTTGTGAATATGGTACTTCCTGTGGTGAATATAGTTCTTTTTTCCCCTGTTGTGAATGACCAGGTTTTTAAATTTTATTGTAAATATAGCACTTTCTATTATAAATATAGTACTTCCTGTTATCAATACAAATAATATTTGATATGTGAATTTTTGTTGGGACTTTTTATAATTTTTTATGGTCTTTGGGACCTTACTGTCATTTTTCCTTAATTTTATGGTGGGTTGATCTTCATGTTATCTCTTGTCTAAAGCTACCTCAATATATCTGTACTAAAATTGATGCAAGATGTGCAAATTTCTTCCAAGATCAACTAGAAACAAAATTATAATTTATTTGGCTAGCAAGGAGTATAGTTTTAGGCCTTTCTTTGAAGGAGGATTAGGGATACATCCCATCTTAAAGGTGAATGATGCAAGTACGGATAATTATCAATGTCCAAGCAGGCTTTCTTCTTGCAGAAACTCTAAAGCCAAAATATTTTGATTTTGATGCTAATTCATTGGTGAAAAAACCATTTAATTCTTCCTGGATATGGAAAGCAATATATCGATGTGCTTACATAATCATAGATCATTTAGGTTGGAAGGTGGAATCTGGAAATTACATCTCTATAAACCACTCTTTGTGGTGGCCCATGCAGTATAAATCCTCTAGTTCTTTATCACTAAGAACGGTTGCGGATTTATTAGTGTGTTTTCTCTTTAGCTGGAGCCCAGTTAGGTGAAATTATAACTTGGTTAGGAATGTTTATCCTTCCCACATAGCTAGATCTATTCTTCATATCCATGTCTCTTTCCTAAACGTTCAAGATTAGTTAGTTTGGTCAGCAGTCTTTCAAGAGAATATAAAGTCTCACTTGGGTTCAAAACAATTTTCTCATCTACACAACAAAGACCGAATGATGATTTTTGGAAATTCCTATAGTCTATCTCTTTACCTCTAAAGGATCTTCTATTAATTTGGAAGATTTTGAATGATGCAGTCCCCTCGATGGATATCCTCTATAAGCATCATCTTCCTATCCAAGGTAATTGTCTATTTGGATGCAACTAAGAAGAATCATTAGAGCATCTTTTGGTGAACTACCCTTTCTCAAGAGCTCTCGGATTGTTCCTTTTCAATAGGTTGCTGGCTTTCAAATTTTGGTTAAAAAGGGTCTTAATCAAGCTTCACAAGGATGGTTTCTTGGAGGAAGTAATAGATTATCAAATTCAATTCTGTTTTATGGATAAAAAGGAATAAATTGCTTCACAAAGGTAAGAAGTCGATCCAGCTAAAGTAATCAATGAAATTCAATTCTCATATCCTCCCTAAGTAATGCAACTTTCTCATCAAAGGAAAATAATTATTTGAATATCTCTCACATTCCAAATCCTCCATTATTGTGCACTCTGACCACACTTATCAGATTCTGAGATTTTTTTACTCCCCCGGTCCTAATTATAAGAGCTAATTGACTTTTTTAGAGAGATTAAGGAAGTTAATTAAATTACTTTAGAGTATTTTTATTTTTATTTTTTCTTCAAACTAATTAGTTTAACTAATAAACTAATATATAATATAAGAATACACAATATATGAAATGATTAAGTAACTTATTTAGCTTACTTAACATCTCCAAAGAAAGTCAACTAGCTCTTATAATTAGGACCGGAAGTAGTATTTGTTATCAAGGCCAATAAGTTTAGTGCTTGTAGGGGAAAAACTCGAATTCCAAAGGTAACTTGGGACTAACAAGATTAAGAGCATTAATGCTCTAGATTGTTAAATGCTCACTGTTTAACTCGGATGCCAAGGAGCCTCTAACCATTTTTTTTGCTACAAGACAAAATGGTTTCATAAGGCGGAAAATTGGAAACATCACTCAGATATAATCTTTCAGGATAGAGGAAATTTTTTGTTGGAATTATTTTCTTTTGATAAAATAGTTATGGTGTTAGGTATTAGTTCTAGCGTTCTTACATCTTTGTTCTTATGTCCTCTTCTAGCTGCAGAGCCTTAATATGTAACTCCATTTGATATTTTAATGAAATTTGACTTCTTACCAAAAAAGGGAGCTCATCAATTAGGAATTTTAAAGAGTCCTTTTTAGGTCACAATTATTCGTTGCCTATTTATAGGTGCATATTGTTAAGCACTTAAGCTATTTTGATGTATGAATGAAACTGATTTTTCTTTGTGAATTGAATACTTATGTGGCTGTGTTCTTAGTTGAACATAAATAAGGATTTATCAAGACATTGACACACACACTATTAGTGTCATCTTTATAATTAGAGCTTTAAGGACAAGTTCTTTTTAGAGCCGTTTGGTTCACGGGAAATTTTAGGTGGGAAAAAGAAAATTGAATGTTCGCGCTGGCAGCTGACGTTTGGCTCTCATTGTCTAGTTGAAAATGGTTTCATGCTAGAACCAAATTTTAGATGCATAATTAAAAATGGGTTCCCACAAAAAATGGTGGGAGCTAATTTTTCAGTGTTTAAAAAAATGGGCTAAAGGCACAAATGTCCTTAATATGACGTTGATGTGACATAAAGTGTTTACGACAAGGGCAAAAATTTCATTTGGCCCATTTTCTTATCTTATTTTCTTCAAATCAAACAAAAATTTTCCTATAAACCCTTTTTTTTTTTAGTGTAAACCAAATACTTATGTGGCAAAATATTTTCATTCCATTTCTTTAAACCAAATAGGCTCTTAATATTCTAATTCTTTGATCAACAAGATTATCTTGTTCTTTATGAGCATGACTTCCAAATATATTTTTTTTGGATTTTTGGAGCAAGTTGCCTACTAGGTCCACTTCGCTGTTTATCCAAAATTAAAATATAAATTTACCCACGAATTGATCATACATATATGACTGACCTTTGAAAAGTAGCAAAAATAGTATTTCCTTTAATTATTAATATAGGAATTGGATAATTAGTTTGTATACAATAACAATATAGTCTTAGTCTTATCCTATTAGACAGGGACAAAATCAGGAACTGAAATTAGGAGGGGCAAAATTTATAGAATAGAACCCTGGTGTCCACAAAATTATATTTCAGCTCTATAATAATTTTAATATTTTCATTTTAGTCCCTTTGTCAAACTTCCAATGAGGACTAAAGTGAAAAACTAAAAGTTTTATGAGGCAAAGTATAATTTCCTAAAAAATTGAGTCATATTCTGTAATTTTAGGGGGTAGGGCCACCCCTAGCCCCCTAGGTCCGTCCCTGCTACTTGGTGAAGTCGACTACATGGATCACATGATTCTATTGTGCTTTATTATAAACTAAATATTTAGATAGATTATTAACAAAAAAATCCTACTCTATCAGTTTATCAAAAAAATAATAATAATAATAATCCTACTCTATCACCTCATTGAGTGTTCACTTCGGTATTCTTGGACCACTTTTTACAGGATTCCACACTGCTTGATCAATATTCCTCATTGACGCATTCAATGGCTTTCTTTGAACATGTCCAAATTACCTCAAATGATTTTCTACCATATTTTTTTCTTTTATAGATGCCACTCGTACTCGTTTGCGTATATGATCATGACGAATCTTAATATTTTCATGTATGTCCACATATCCATCTCAATATCCTCATCTCGGCTACCCCCATTTTATGTTCATGTTGTCCATTTAAAGGCTAATATTCAATACTATAAAATATTGCTGGTTTTATAGCAGTGCGATAAAACTTTCCTTTTGTCATATTAGGTACTTTCTGATCACGAATTACTCTAGTAGCTTTTCTCCATTCATACTATCCAACTTGAATTCTATAATTAACATCTCCATTTAATGCAAATAACTCTAGATAACTAATTCGTATAGATTAAAGAAATTAATTTGGCCAATCATTTATAAGAGAAAAAAATGTGTTGACTTTTCTAAAACATCATCTTTAATCAAAGAATTCCGACTACATATAATCAAAAGAAATAGAGTTAATAAAGCCCAAATTCCGACTATTTTTCTAAAATTTCAAAACTATGCTGTTTCAAGTTCAACAAGGAAAGCGGGGAAAAACTATATATAAAATCAAATCCAGTTGACTTGTCCAAAATTCTTAACCGAACTAGGCAAGGGACTAATTCACCAGTTTAGTGTTTGTTTAGATTAACAGTAGAAGCTGATTTTTCAACGTGATTACAATGTACGAGTTAAATATGTGAGATGCGTTTTATTTTAACTTGTATGAGTGTGCTTTTTAAACGTCAATACAAACAAACCCTTATTAGTACCGACTGAACTGGGTTGGGTTTTATGTGCACTTGAGAATTTTGAGGAAAAATTATAAAATTATAAAACAAGATATATTAAAATATTACTAATTAAACCCTCTAACTCACTCCTATATTTGGGATGGGTGGGAGTATTTCACAAGCAGACAACACTATGCTCTCAAGTGACCCAAAGTCAAAAACAATGGGAAGCTGGATTCCCAAATCCCCCGTTTTGTATTGGAAAAGGCATTATTGGTCCCCCACGCCACAAAAACCCAAAGCAGAAAAGGTACAACCAAACAGAAAAAGCACCAACAAATGGAAAAATAATTAAGAGAATCACTTGCCTGTTTCACATAAAATTAAAAAGTAAAAATTATAATGTTTTAGGGAAAATTTAAAATAAGTATTTCATAACTTATAAATAATATAGCTTTTTTGACATTCTATTTCACACACACATTTGGTGATATAATAATTAGAATATGACTAATTAAATTGCATATTAAAGCTTTTTCAGTAAATTATTTTGTATCATGCATGCTGTTTTCTATAAAGTTAATTAATTTCAAATATATTATGATATTTCATTAAAGATTGGTGTATCTTACACGTACAAGTTAGACAATTTTGGTTATGTTTGGTATACAAACCGTAGTAGGAAAAATGGAAATTGAATTAATAAAATGATTTTTGTGAATGTGAAATGTTTCTTAATAGTTCTAAATAATTTAAAAAAAGTAATTAGAATTGGGAAATTAATAGTATTAAGTAATGATTAAAAAAAAATTATAGATTTTGCATATCTTGATTTGATACGTGCACCACAAAAAAAGGAATCCCTTTTCATTGATTAAACCAACCATAGCCCAACTTGTTTTAAAGGTAGGAATGCCTATTTAGAAATAAGCTTTTGGCTACTTGTCCTATCTAATTTTGCTTGATCATTGTTCCATCTCAATCATGTTCTATTGACACTTACAACTATATAAGTTTTCATAATTTATAAATAATGTTCCTAATCTCTATAGGACCTACTGCAGTCTATATATAATTTAAAATTTATAAAAAGAAAAATATAAATAGCGTGTGACATTTGTAGTCTAATTGTCTGTCTAACTAGGATTTAGTAATAATAATAATAATAATAATAACCTAGGATTTACCATGTGGGCCATTAATGATTGGGACATTTGTAGTCTAAGGGAATGTAACTAAGACTAAGAATAAATTAAATCAGGGAGTTTCCTATGTAATTTCTAGGGAAGTAAACAAATGGATGATTATGACCCTTGGTCCCAATGATAATTTCCAACTTTTTTTCCTCATGTCTAACAATATAGTTGTGGAAAATCACATCTAGTGACCCCAACCTTATAAAGTAATTAAAAAACTCACATTATCATTTCTTCTAATGCTCATAAAGATTTTTATTATTATTATTATTTTTTATAAAGATTATCCCAGATCAATTTGAACTTGAGAGTAATCATATTTTGAGACTTTGAGCGTAAATATTTTTCTCCTCTCCTATTTTATAGGACTTAAACTTGTATTATCCTCTTTATAGAAGTGATGTCGCTTGTCACTTCAATTGAAAATTTGATGGTAATTCTCATATAAGGATCTTAATTTGTCATAAGTTAAAAAAAAAGTAAAAAAAAAAAAATCCTTATTATTTTCTCACGTATTTTTATTATCATTTAATTTTGGGCTACAATGTAACAAGCGCCTTGAATTTTAGGATGTTTTGGGTGTACCTTAAAAAAATAGTTAAAGATGGTAGGTGCACTTAACCCTTTTAATTTTTTACCCTCTCTAAATTTGATTAAGTGGAGGGAATGATATATTTATCATCTCTCTTGTCACATTATCATTCAATTATTTATTTATTTTTGGTTAATATTATAATATCATTGATAGGGAGGGGAAGGTAAAACATCTATGTAGATATTCAATACTTCTAAGGGGTGTTTGGTTTAGGAAGGGAAGAGAGGGGAGTTAATGAAAATTGATAAATATACCCTTGCTATTTATTTATGTTTCTTCTTTCTTATTTTATAATATTCGTATGAGAATTATTATTTTTAGTATTTGAATCTCAAAGCTCTGTTCCCTCACTCATATATGATAAAATACTTTATGTGCGTTTTAAAGGATGATTTATTAATTTTAACAAGCTATTTCGTTAATTGTAACATGCTTTTTAATTTTGTTACCTTTTTAAAATATTATAAAAAATTAGAAATTGAGTTAGAGAAAAAGAGACAAGACGCCAACCATATGACAATACCTTCCATGCATTAGGATTTTTTTTTTAAATGATACTAGAAGTATCATATTATAATTCCAATATTATATGCTTATTGGAAAGGAAATATGATGGTTTAGCAGAGTATTGATGACTAGAAATTTACAACTTTGTTTATAAAATTGTGTTATAGCTGCCGACAATTGCATATGGATAAACTGTTTGCTAAAACTAGAATAACAAAAAAAGCACTTACAGTAATACATTGACGAGTTTAATTAGAGCACTTGAAATTATACAAATTAAAATAAATAAAGCATAGAGTATTTTACCTTAACAAGCAATTATAATTATTAATTATCCCAATATGCCATTAAAAATAATAAATTGTCCAAATGATCCTTCGAGGGTTGATCAAGAACTAGACCAAATTGGGTTTGACTTTAACCTGAGGTCTGGTTTGAATAGTACCTCGAGCTATACAAGACAGTGCGAGGTCTAGTCTAGTGCAGCACCAACCCTATAGCTTAGGCTGGAGCAAACTAAAATAACAATCATAATACACAAACTAGTTCTCGATTCGGACCAGTCCTACACAATATGCCATTAAAATATTATAATTTAATTAAATATATAAACATTTATAAAAAGTTAATATAGCAATCATAAAATCCAAAGATTTCGGTAAACATTGATTATTCAGAAATATACATACAAACAGAGATCGATAACATACGATTCTAAACTTAAGTTCAACTCACAATAATTTATTTATATTATTCTTTACATAAAACCTTTCACAAATTACTTCTCAATTCGGTTACCAAAATGATTAAACATCATAATTTGTTTTCCAAATATCATTTACAACAAATTTCACAAAAGTATATCACATTTTTGTTACAAAAATAAGTATACAAAAGCTTTATCATATTTAAATCATAAATACTCCCTCTGGTCCTAATTATAAGACAACATTTGGAAATTGGTTTTAGTCCTAATTATAGAACAACATTTTAATTTTTATCATTTTCTTCTTAAAATATTCCTATTTTATTCTCTCAAGTGTCTTTGGTTTTTGGTGAATATATATATGTGTGTGTGTGTGTGACATAGACTTTTCCAGTCAGTGAAACTTTAAAATTGTTGGATTTTAATTTATTTATCGATTAGCTGACATTAATTTGTAAATATATATATGTGCGTGTGTGTGTATGTATATCTGTGTATGTGTGTGTACATATATGTAAATATGTATGTGTATATGTGTGTGTGTGTCTATCAATATACATACATGTGTGTGTTTAGATCTATATATGTGTGTGTACATATATGTACATCTGTGTATATGTGTGTGTATGCGTGTGTGTGTCTGTCAATATGTGTGTGTGTCAACCTATATGTATATACACACACATACACACTTATATGTATATATATATATAGCAAGACCATTATTTTAATTAGAAAATGTGTAGAAGGAAAAATTCTAGGTTAGAAAGGTATGTAGCAGATGCTGTTGATTCATTTTTACTTATATCATTTTAAATTTATATAAGGGCATTTTTGAAAAATGAGTAAAATTAACTAATTTAACTCTTCTCCTTAATCTCCCCAAAATTGGTTAAATATATCTTATAATTAGAACCGGAGAGAGTAACATATATAGTATGCAAAGAAAATCATAATTATACAAAAGCTTTATCATTTTCAAATTACTTATACAAACGATATTTTTGTCATAATACACAAGCATGCTTAAACAATTTTTAAAATACATATCCATGAATTCTAATATCCATAACACAAGCATGCTTGAATAGTTTTCAAGTGGACTATGTTTCTATCAAATATACAATCCCAAATCAAGCCCTCCATAGCCACAATATGTGTTTGTGTGCAGGGGCGGACCCAGAAAATTTATGAAAGGTGGGCACCAATGGTGGGGGAATTCAGGGACAATGCCTTTGAAGTTTTTTTTAAAAGGAAAGTTTTAAATGCATTAGAGAACAAAAGAATATAAACAAGAAAAGAAAAGAATATAAAAAAAATATTCATGAAATCAAGTGAATACTAATGATGTAATAAAAAAGGCAGTTATTTTACAAGCCTATCATTTAGAAAAGTAAGGCTAAGTGCTATTAGAAATGTAGCTATATAAATTACAATGGAGGATATACACTCAATAAGTTTAAGTACATATATTTTAATAACAAAAGTATATTTCAATAAAAATAATTATAATGTCATCCTTCTAGGCCTTATTTTTTGAAATTCCATCATAATTGTCTTATTATCAATACTATTAAATACATATTTTTCAATATAAGGCACTAAAAAATCATTCAACCATCCTTCTGCCATCCGATTACGAAGTGCAATTTTAATGTATTAAAGGTGGGCACTTAATTTAACGGTGGACAATCATTTAAATATGTATTATTTTTTAAAAAAATTATTTTACAGAAAAATCCCAAATTTAAGGATGGGCACTTGCCCCCCAATTTTACACCAAGGTCCACCTATGTTTGTGTGTATGTTTATAGTTAACAAGTATATAAAAGAATAATCATAGTTACATCTACTCCAAACTTATTTTTTACCAATACTTGAATGCTTCTAATTTGCCAATATCAATTAATTTAACTTTAATCTACATCATTATTACACAATTCTTCATCAATCAAATTGTTAAACAAATAATAAATTTAATTATATAGACTTAAAGTCTTCAATTCTATCTTAACTTTCAAATATCGCTTTTAATGACTAAATCTCCAGTCCAATGTCAAAATCATATATTTTCCAAATCCTGATATCTCATTTGAACTAATAATTAACCCATAATTACTCAAATAGATCAAAATCCTCAATTTCTCCAACTTAGGATTCTAACAAAAATACTCATTTTCATTTTACAAGCTTTAACAACATTCTAAACCGATTAAACATCAATTATACCTCCAATAAACAAAACTCAACTATTAAACTTAAGTTTAATCGGTAAAACTACTATCTTCAATCTTAACATTTCTCCAACATTCAAACCCTATCTCCAAATCTCTCAAATAATGCGATATAAAAATTTTAAACCGGTTAAATGTCAAAATGTACTCACCTCTACAAACCTATGGTTCCAATTTTTTGAAACTCAATACTTACTTCAAGACATAACCTAAACTTATTTTTCTCCCTTAAAAATTTGTACATTTAGAAAGCTCTCATTGAGTAGAAAAATATTTCAGAAATAAGTTTTGAAGTTGGGAGATTTTATGAGGATGAAATGAATCTCAAAAGTATACCTCCAACAATGGACGGCGTTGCGGGAGGAGACGAGGGGATATTATAAAAACATGGTTGGGCCCAACAGTTTTTATATTATTATTCTTTTATATATAAAGAAAAAAAAATAAAAGAAGGTAATATATATATATATTACCTTCTTTTATTTATTTTTTCCTTTCCAGATACTTTCCTTTCCTTTCTTTTTTCTTTAACTCTTTTCTTTTAAGTTCCTTTATTTTATATAATATAGATAAAACCCTTAACACCATCAAACTCATATTCATATTTTAACGTCACGAAATCTCTAAATCCTCCTCCTAAAAGAAAACCACTATTACCAAAATTCTCCAAAAATACATAATTTAGCTCTATTTATGTATTTCATTCCAATAACATTTTAATAATATATAAAAGTTTAAATACCATTTTTGTCATAGAAGTTTAGCTTAAAGAGCAGTGTCACCCGAAAGTTTTTTTGGTCTCTTTTTTACCTCTGAACTTAACAAAATGAAGCAAATATGTTCCGAAAGTTTTTTTTAGAAGCAAATTTGCACCGCAAATTTTTTTTTTTTTATGTGAGCAATTTTGACCTAAAAATTTACAAAGAATAGCAATAATTCAACGGTTAAGATCAACGGATAGGCAAGATTGCTATGTTTTTAAACGTCCGGAGTAAAAATGAGATCAAAGAAACTTCTGAATGACCAATACTTCTTAGGCTAAACTTCCATAGTAAAAATGGTATTTAACCCATATATAAATAGTAATTACAATTTCATAATTAGACTAATCCTTAAAAAAATATATGCTAGCTTAAATTTTTAATCATATTCCAATGTTCCACTATTCTCTTAGTATGCTTCTAGATGTTCTTTAAATTTTAAATTACTTAATAAATCACATTCTAATGGTATTCAATTATTATAAATAGAAATTTGGAATATTACAGATTTAATTGTCAGAAATGTATTTAAATTAATTGAAAGAGCTTGGGCTTCTATATCTTGAACAGATCTTAAGTTATAGTATGTTAGTTAAAGATTAACCGATATTTATGGTTAAATCATACCCAACTCAATATCTTTTTATGTATAGAAAAAGTATATTATGGGTCATATGTACTTTGAAGAAAATTTGAAATGAGGGCTTGTACCATATCAAGACAAACAGAATATATATGAAATAGGATTCTTATTCCAAGGCAAGAAGATTGAGCTGAAAACTGGTAATAATATATATATATATATATTTTTAAATTTGGATTTCTACAAATAAGCCTTCTTGCTATTAAATACAGCACTCTTCATAATATAAGATACCATCAAGACAGTTTTTATATTTATAAATCTTTTTCTAATTTGCATATATTAATATGCTTCCTCAATAATATTTAGGGAAGAGAGGAAATGAGGGAATTAAGGAATTTAACTTACTAGAGTGATTTAAAAAATATAATTCATATTAACTAACTTCAACAATTTTCTTAATCTAATTAAATTAGGTAAATATGTCTTATATTAAAGACTGAAGAATTATTTTTTATTTTATTAACAGAATAAAACCCATCAAGAACAATTATTTATCTAATTTGAAGGTAGTATGAATTTTTTTTTTAATTAATGATGTTTTGGTGTAGAACACAGATGTCTAGCCTTGATGAGCTAATAGGTGATTTATATAGGATCAAAGGATTCCCCAAGGTATCTATGAGGAAGACACTGAAAAGAATATTAGATGACTCTCTCGAATATCTATATAGAAGATACCAAAGAGAGCGGTGAATCACTGTACAACACGAATATGACGTTTAGCCAAAAAGGGGTGATATGTGTGCACAATGAGGCTGAATAGTAAATAGGGTGAATTAGAGAATGTGTGCTTTTTAGGTTAACCTCCTATTTATAGAGATTACCTTTAGGGTTTCGGTCGTTAAACGGTATGTGCCTCCAGGCCCATATTTTAGCCGCACTACCTACACATTCCGTGATTATAGCCTTGATTATAGGCCAATTAGTATGTTACCTGATTATAGAGGGATTTTAGTACAACTCGCCCTTGCTGGGCCGTATAGTAAATGACCCTCATATATGAGTTCATAACAAACGAAATCATTATTTTTTTGAAAACAAAATATCAATGATTAGGCATGATGAATAGATACAAGCATTACCCAATATCCGACTCCCTCGTGTCTTTAATGTAAGGTCTATTTACTTAATTTAATTACATTAAGAAAATTATTTAGATTAATTAATATTCCATTTTTTCCAAAATACACTAATCATCTTCTTTAATTTCCTCCATCATCTGTTATTTGATTATTACTGAAGGAGCATCAATAGCGGTGAATTAGGAAAAAATTGATAAATATGATAAATTAATCTTATATTTAAGATCAAAACCAACTCTACAATTATCTCTTACATTAAGGCTATAGTTTATATAAACAATTTAAAATTGTAGGATACAGATGACACACACACATCTAGAATTAATGTGTATATTTATTCAACACATTTACACATTAATTGATGAAAAATAACTTAGGTTTCAATTAGTCTTTTAAAAATAATATAAACGCATACAACAAAGGAAATAACTTTTCTATAAGTTCCTTTTGAAACTTCATAAGGACAAAAAAAAAAAAAAAGATGTGTTAGATTATGTATATGTCTTGTGAGAACATCTATTTTTTAAAAAAATTGTATTATCTTTTTTCTTTTTCAGATTTTATGCTTTATTCATTAAGATTATTTTTTTTAATAATAGACAATTTTCATTAAAAAAAAAATATCAAATGAGTTACATCAGACCTCTACAATCATCGTGGGGCCTGATTGCAAAGAATTAAGAGTGCTATTATCTATACTAGATACTGCTACTATTCCGCCCAAATCAAAATAATTTAAAAGACTTGCTATGTCCCGAAAAACAATATCAGCAGAATGATGTCATTTTTCCACATTAAGGAACTATCTCTTCTTCCTACAAAAAATGGGCAGTTTCTCTTGTATTTAAAATTGTCAAACTCATGAGTTTACTCCTCATATCGTGAACTTAGGGACGGACCTAGCAATTGAAATTAGGAGGGGCGGAAATTATAGAAACAAACCCATATTTTTATGAAATCACATTTAAACCTCATAAAAATTTCAATATTTTTAGTTTAGTCCCTCTATGAAACTATTAGAAAGGGACTAAAATGAAAAGACTGAAACTTTTAAAAGGCTGAAATGTGATTTCATAAAATTTTGGGTTCTTTTCTGTAATTTTCTCCCCTCATTTGGGTTCTTTCCTATAATTTTAGGGGGGCGGGGGCCACCCCTAGCCCCCCTAATTCCGTCCCTACGTGAACTTGTATTATAAACTTGTAAGAGTTTACTTTCACTATTAAATATGTATTAATAGTATATAATAAATAATTAAAGGGGTTTAAACTTCTCATGTTGCATGAGAAGAAGAAGATCCCTACACACACATGAAATAGTGGGGGACCCACATATATGTGTGTGTGTGTGTGTGGGTCTCACCATCTTATGTGTGTGTGATATGAGAAAACACTTCTCTTATAACATGAGAATTGTTTTTCCCATAATTAAAATATAAAAAATGAAAACAATTTAATTTAAAAATATTTTAAATCCGAATAATTGAAATTAAATTCATCAATATTCAAAATTTACTATATTTAACAAAGAAATTTCCTAAGTTAGAAAGCCGTTGAACATGATCAAATAAATTTATCCATCAATATTATATGAAACTCATATATAAAGCCATTGAACATGATCAAATAAAAAAAGTTAACATGAGTTTAAGGATGCGTTAACATGGTTTTATAAGTTAGAAACATAAAAACGGTAAATTCGGTGTATAAATTCATAAGTTTAGCCATGTTTACAATGGTCACGAGTTTACTAGTGATTTGACTCGATTTGGTAAATTAAAAATGTAAAAACAGTAAACTCAAAGAATCAACTCGCGAGTTCGACAATAATGATTGTATTGCTAAAAAGAGAACATTTAATAATCCAAAGAAGAGTAGATCGTAATCCCATGTGAGAAAATTCATCACTGATCGATTTTTCTTTCATTGAAGAGCTTGAACTGATTGGCCTTGATAACAAATATGAGAGCAGAGAAACATAGATCTTCCTGAACAGGTTTTTGCCATTATAATACTCCGGCCACTTAAAGGAATAGAACTTAGTTGAATGGTCCGAGGAAGAACCATTTGTCTTCTCACCCTTGTTGTGTCTTCTGATGCAAATGAAACTTTGCAAAGCGATATAGAAAAAAGGATTTCTATAATTATCTGTAATGGCTCCACTTTCTTACCTTTGTGAAGAAAGAAGATTTATCTTCATCCACAAACAGTTAATAAGCTTGATAATCAAAATCATAATCTCAGTTCATTATATATATATAAAAAAAAACAATCATTAGTCGTGGTTAAACTGTAGCGGTTACTAATAACTGTTACAAAATCATCCATTTGTAGCGGTTTTAGACGAAAACGCAACAAATTAGTAGCGGAAACATTGGCGCCAACAAGCGGGCATGTTTGCTGCGAAATTTGTAGTTGTTACACGAAATAAAATTGCTACAAATTTGGCGCCAGCTTGGCGGGTAATGGTGTGAAGTTTGTGGTGCGAATTTTTGTTGCAGTTAATTTGGAATAACCGATACAAAATTGGCGCCAGCATTGGCGCGAATTTTGTCTCTGTTAATTTGTAGCGGTTATACCAAAGAAACCGCAACAGAAAAGCAAAACGACAGTTTTGTTGCGGTCAAAGTACAGCAACACATTAACCGCGTCAAATTTTGTATTCTTGTCGCAGTTTTAGCAAAAACCGCTACAAAAATTAACGCTATATATAGCATCTCAGTCCATACATCAATTACAAATAATCAAAAAATTACTAATCTGGATTATCGTTGAATGAACATTCTTGGCTTGGTTGTCGAAGACAGGAAAATATTTGCAGCGCTGATCTCGGGGGGTAAGAGCTACAGATATTTGCCTCTCTTCTCACCGTTGAAGCCGAGGATGTTCCTTCAGTGACAATCCAGATTTACTTATTCCTTTGACTAGAAGAATTCTACTCTTCTAAAGATAGTCCAACATGCGACCGAAAATTGGGTTTCATTATAGCCACCATTCTCTCTCGAAAATATCTCTAATCAAAATGAGTCAGTGAGTTTTTCTTAGGAATTTGGTGGCTATAATGAATCCGAATCTTCATGGGCATGTTGGACTATTTTCAGTAATCTTATTACTCTCGACTAATTTGGGGAAATTTTAAAAAACAATTAAATTGACTGAGAAACTTATTCTAATTATTTTAACCAAACTAATAAGTTTATAGAGTTTTAAACTGTTTAAAGGTATAAGTTAGGAAAAATTTTTTGCCAAAAATTTCAATTAGTAGCGGTTGGTCGTAATAATCGTTATAGAATGTCAAAAGACAAACAATTTGTAGCGGTTACTTATAAAACCGCGACAGAATCGCAACGGTTTATTATTTTGTAGCACTTATACAACCGCTACAAAATTTCACGAAGGACAAGGCATATTTGTCGTGGTTCTTGAAGTAGTTTAACCGAAACCGCAACAAAATTTTTAACTTTGTAGCGGTTAATTGGTAAAACCACTACAAAATGTAGCGATTTTTTAGCACCTCTTGTCATTTTCAAAATAACGCGCACAAAGTTTTGATTTTTCACCTTTTAACCTTTCCAACTTGTACCTTTGAACATCATGATTTCTTACGATAAAGGAAAAGGAAAAGCTGTTGAACGAGAGAAAAGACCTATAAGGGGCAGTAGTAGCAGAGGGGGCCATACGAGAGGGTACGGGCCTCTAAATATTCCCCCTCTGCCCCCTGAGGTGGGGTCCGAGTTTGAACACATCTTCGCCAATGATCCAATCCCAAACCTAGAGACCCTATAGAGACCGTAGGGAGAGAACAAGGCGTAAGTTTGTCGTTCGACGACCTCATCAATGAAGAGGAGGAGATCCATATTGACATTCCTATAGAGGAGGCGGAGCAGTTTACGACCAGGAAAACAAGCAGGACCAGGGGAACCCCTGACCATCGGCATCGCATTCAACCAGATTTCTGGTGGATGTCCAAGGTAAATATAATTAGTTTTTTGGCGAAAAATAAATTTAAATTCCTTACTGTAATTAAAATTTATTTAAACGCAATTTTTTTTTATTTGTGCAGATGAACATGGGAACATAAGTAGTAGGACATTGGATGTTGCCACAGTCACTCAAATGGATAGGTATCGCATCATAGTCCCCTGGAACACGGACATGGACTAGCCGATTGGCAATGGTGGTCACTTGTTGAACCGATTCCTGTCCAAATTTGGCGGGAATTAGGGATGGTTCCCGATCTTTTTCCATGATTGGAAAAAGATTCCACAGGAGAACAAGGACAAAGCATATGAAAAAATTGTGCAGGTAAGTTATGTTGTTTAATTAAATTTTACATCTTAATAATGATAAGTTGTGGTTTATTTATTTATTTATTTATTAATTATTACTTAATTTCTAATTAAATTATGATACAGAAAAAGTTTAACGTGTGAGCTGACAAGAAGAGGTACGTACTGCTAAAAATGGGGGAAGTGTGGAAGAGTCGAAGGGGTCGTCTCTACAACCAGCAGAATGGAGATGCGACTATGCCTCTGCAGCAGCTAATTGAGAACGTCCCGGACGGCGTGGACCCAAATGACTGGGCAGGTTTTGTTCAGTATAGGAGGAGTGTAGAGGGATAGGTACGTTTTTTTAATTAATCATAGTTTAGGGTTTTGTTTAAACATGCGTTAATATATAGTTTAAAATTTCTTTAAATTAATTTTTGTTTAAATGTAGTATAAAAATATAAATATAGATTAAATTAATTTATTGTTTACATTTGGATTAAATTAATTAATAGTTATTTTAATTTATAGTTTAAATGTACCTGAAATATAGTTTACAAGATATCAAATTAATAATTAATTTCACTTAACTTTTTTGTTTGCCCCTGAAATAATTAATTTATAGTTATTTTAATTTATAGTTTAAATGTACCTGAAATAATTAACACCAGAAACCGGGCACAGCAGAAGGTCCATCACACTACAGGAATCAAGACATTTGCTGTGACTTACGGTGAGATGGTATGTTGAAAGTTAAATTAATTTTAGGTTGAAATGATTATTGTTTTGTTTTTGAAATAACAAAGTTTATATTCTTTTAACTCTTTCTGCAAGAGAAGGCTTGGGTGGAGAACCGTCAGACAGACTATGGGGAGCTGTTCACACGCACCCATAAACACCGTGATGGGACACCGACCTATAAGGCGGCAGAGGAAATAATAGTAAATTACAAAAATATTTTTTATATAGTTAATGTACTTTATTTAAATAGAATTAAATCGTTTGATTACTGTTTTATGAAATCTTTGCATCAGGCCTGGATTGAGCAAAGCCAGACAAAACTACGAATGTCGCAGCCCCCAAAGTCATAGGGGTCTGTGGATCCTACGGCCCCATTGAAAGCTGTTGTGGGCCTAGTCGAGCATCCTGGCCGCGTTAGAGGCTTTGGGCTAGACGCCAGGCCTAGCATGGTGTACGACAAGGCCTCCAACTCTAGCGCTGGAACCTCTAGCTCGAGAAGGCCACCACTGGAGGTGGTTGATGTGATGATTGCCCAGAAAGTTGCCGCACAGGTTGCCGAGCAGGTTGCTGCAGAGAGGGCCAGGAATAAGGCCAGGAATAGGTGCATGGCAGAGAGATACGAGTGTTGGTACGCTAGTTAGAGGCAGAGCTAGGATGCTGTTACCGGGGCCTTGACAGAGTTGTTACCTCACAGACGGTTTCCATCTCCCGAGCCTCCCCCTCCATTCATCTATGAGGATTCCCCCCCCACCTTCCCTGCCTCTCCCCGTCCGTTCGTCTACTAGGATCCCCGTCCGGGTCCTGCTGCTGGTGAAGACAAGGGCGTCGTTACCTCTGGTCATGCACACACCCCCTATGAGAGTCCCCCCCTGAGACAGGACCTGATCATCAGGCTCTTGATAGTTAGTTTTTATTTTCACATACAATTGTTTACCGTTGTATATTTATTATGTTTTTTTATGTTATTTGGAGTATTATTTCATTACTTATTTCATTTATATTTTGTTATTGATTTTACTTATATTTCATTTATATTATGTTATTGAAAATAATTAATTACTTAATAATATGCGAATAAATATAAAATTTATTAACATTTGTAGCGGTTTAGGAAGAAACCGCTACAAATTTCAATATTTGTCGCGGTTCTTATGAATAACCGCAATTGATATCCATTTTGTCACGGTTTATGGAAAAACCGCTACAAATTTGAATTTTAAATTGAAGAAAAGAGCGCCAATATTTGTTACGGTTAGTATGAGTAACTGCAACTAATATCCACTCTGTTGCGTTTCTTGTAGCGGTTGACTAACTGCTACTAATATCAGGCGTGAATTTGAATTCAAATTTGTAGCGGTCACATGTCCACTACTAAATGTATTTTGTAGCGATCATGGAACCGCTACAAACTACTCCATGTTGCATTTAAGGATCACAAGTGCTTCTATGAAGTCAATTAAACATTATCTCTAAATTTATATTCTATCCTAGCTTTGTTTATTGCAAATGGATAAGTCATGGATCAAGTTGCCGCGTAGTTCACCCGTATATTTAGCCGGATTGAAAACTTTCTTAGATTTCGCCTTCTCTCACGCTAGCATTAATGGAAAAATTGTGTGTCCTTGTTGTCATTGCAAGTTTAAGAAGTGGTAAACACGAGAAGGTGCTATGGAACATCTTCTTGTGAAACCTTTCCCAGAAGCATATACATTCTAGGAAGTTCATGGTGAGGAACGTGGTATGAGATATGGGGATCATCTTCCTCGAACCTCACAAGTTGGAAATCAAGTTGATCAAGATAATCCGGTTAATGAAGCTGTTTGCGATGCTTTTGGTGTTCAAGCTGACAACTTAACGACAGAAGTTCAGGGTCCATAACTTTTTTTCTTCAGGAATGAAGTAGCTCGAGAATTTTTCAGCCTCATGGATGAGAGCGATCGTCCTTTGTATCAAGGTTGTCAGAAATACTCAAAATTATCCTTTCTGATCAAATTGTACCATATCAAGTGCTTGTGTGGGATCACTGATAAGGCAATGTCAATGTTGCTGGAATTACTACGAGATGCTTTCCCTGACGAGGACATTCCCACAACCTTCTACGAGGCCAAAAAGATAATCAACAAATTAGGATTGAACTACGAAAAAATCGATGCCTGGCCTAATGACTGCATGCTTTATTGGGGGGAGGATGCCCGGAGGGAGACTTGTAAGAAGTGTCATACTTTGAGGTTCAGAACAGTTCGTAAGGGAAAAAAGCAGAGAAGAAACCCGCAAAGATTCTAAGGTACTTTCCTTTAAAACCTCGCTTACAAAGATTGTTTATGTCGTCTAAGACAGCTGAGCATATGAGGTAGCATGAAGCCGATAAGAACGAAGATGGTAAACTCAGACATCTACGAGATGGTGAAGCATGGAAAGCGTTCGACTCAGACTTTCCTGATTTCGTAGCGGACCCTAGCAATGTTTGTCTTGCTTTGGCAACCGATGGTTTTAATCCGTTTGAGAATCTTAGCACAAGTTATAGTATATGGCCAATTGTTTTGATACCCTACAACTTGCCCATTGATGTGTATGAAACAAAGCTCCTTCATTATGTCCATGATCATTCCAGGCAAAAAGGCACTGGGAAATGATATCGATGTGTATCTACAACAGCTTATCAAAGTTGGTGGAGTTGTGGAATGTAGGCGTCGAGACGTATGACACGCACGAGAAGACATTGTTCAACTTACGTGTGGCATTAATGTGGACTATCAGTGACTTCCTTGGACTGGGAACATTATCTGGGTGGAATGTGCATATTGGCCTTGCGTGTTCGGATTGCAATTTTGACTTTGACTCAGTGCTCCTTCCCCACAGTCGTAAGTGGTGCTTCATGGGTCATCGTAGATTTTTTGATGGTACGCACAGGTTTAGGTTGCAACGCAATCGTTTCAAGGGCAACAAGAAAAAAGAGGACTTCCTCAAAATTTATACGGTGCAAAAATCATAGAGTAGCTTGTGGATGTTGAATTTGAGTATGGGAAAAATATGATCAAGCAAAGGCCAGGACAAAAACGGTCACGGCTTCTGGTTTTGGGACCCAGCAATGGCGGAAGATAAGCGTCTTCTTCACTCTTCCGTATTGGATAGATAATTTGCTCCGACACAGTCTGGATGTCATACACATTGAAAAGAATGTGTGTGATAATGTGTTGTACACGATTCTGAACAAACCAGGCAAGTCAAAAGATCATCTTTAAGTGAGGAAAGATTTACGGGAGATGGGAGTTTGTGTAGATGCGTGGCCGAATGAGCATGACAGATTTCAACCGGAAAAATTCACCCTGACAAAACTGAATAAGGAAATCTTCCTCGCGATGTTGAAGAATATAAAAGTTCCTGACAGGTATTCAAGCAACATTTCACGATGTGTTGACGTGCAGCCTCAAAAGGTTATTGGGCTGAAGAGTCATGACTCACATGTGCTGATGCAGTAGTTACTTCCAGTAGCCATAAAAAATACGTTTCCTCTCAATGTGTCGATCATTTTGGTTGAGCTTTGTACTTTCTTTCGAAAGTTGTGTTCTAAGGTTTTGATTGTGGAGGAGCTCAACCAGCTGCAGCAAAAAATCATTCTTACGCTGTGTCATTTAGAGATGATCTTTCCTCCATCATTTTCCACGGTCATGGTTCACCTGACAGTACTCTTTGTTCACGAAACCAAGCTTGCCGGCCTAGTTCACTACCGATGGATGTATCCTATTGAAAGGTACTCATTTAAAATTAATTACTTTAGCATTACTCCTAAAATTTTACATTTAACCATTGATGTATCAACATTTTTCCTTCATTACTTTATAGGTTTCTTGGGAAACTAAAATCTTACGTGAGGAATAAGGCGTGGCCTGAAGGTTCAATAGCAGAAGGTTATATTGGGGATGAGGTCTTGTATTTTTGTTCCAAGTACTTTGATGACATTGAGACGTCTTTCAACCGACCGCCTCGTGTTGGTAAACTAGTTGGAGGAACTGAGAACTTCAAACTCACGGTATTTAAGAAGATTCAAGCACATAGACATGTCTTGTTTAATTGCACTAAAGTTGAACCCTACCTTCAGTAAGGATTGCAAACATATATATATATATATGTTATCCTATATATTTTTGTACATTTTATACTCACATTTCATACTCGTCATCGCATGTTTAATTGTAGGGAATTCAGGAGTCATGTGAAGCGTCAACTGCGGATCCGTACACAGACATCCTCTCAAATTGATAGAAAGGTCCATAGAGAATTCCCCGGTTGGTTTAGGAGGAGAATATTGAATGACCACAACCCGCACTCAACAAAATTCACAGCTCTCGCACTGGGCCCGCTTGACCATGCCCAAAGATTTACGGCATACAATGTTAATGGTTTCAAGTTTTGCATTGTTTCACGAGATCAGGGATTGCTGACACAAAGCGACACCTCAACCGCTACAAACTTATGCGCATATATCAAAATAAATACTCCCACCAAACCACATTTAATATGGTTATGTTTCCCTTTCTACCAATGTTTTCTCACCGTCTTCTCTCTTTTTTGTATGTTTTCTCAAAGAGTTTAAGTGTTTGAAGGGGGTAAGTGCTGTTCAACCGGATCTAATCTACTGATTATCGAAATATTTCATTTTTCTTCTAACTTGCTGATACTAACTATTATTATTTTACAGCTGAATTACGTCCATCTTCCATCTTTCCTTCTACTTTCACATACATTATTCGATCCACTTTCACACACATTTTTTTCAGAATTAATTTTATTTTAATTGATTTGTAATTAGTTGTTATTACACTTACATATTCTCATTGGTTTAACTATATAACAACCTTATCTAATCAAATATTATATTTTAATATAATTTATTTTCAATAAAAAGATAAATTATTAATAATACAATATTTACTTAATTACTACAATAACTAATAATTTTTTTTTTCAATTTCATGCATTTGAAGCGGTTTTGTAACCGCTACCAAAAAAGAACAAATATAGGAAATATTTTGTAGCGGTGAATATAAAATACTGACAAGCGGCAAAACTTTTTCCAAAAAAGTGGTAGGATCTATTTGTAGCGCACGAACTGTTACAAATATTCTAAGGAATTGGCGGCAAAAAATTTTTCCCAAATTTGGGCGGGAATATTTAGTAGCGGTTATGTAATCGCTACAAAATAGTTGGAAAGTTTGATGCTATTTTTCCATGTGATTAGTCCGGTTAAGGAACCGCTACAAATTAAATATGGTAGCGGTCATGTCACCGTGACTAATGTTCAAACAAGAACTCAACACAGCCTCATATAGTGGTGGTCATGTGAACCGCTACAGCTACAGTAGCGGTCAAGATTTATGGTGTAGCGGTTTTTTTTAACCGTTACAAATTTGCTTGTCACGGTGGATTTTGTAGCGGTCAGTCTAACTGCTACAAATGTCGTTAGTAGCGCCAAAAACCGCTACTAATATAGTATTTTAACCGCTACTAATGGTCTTTTTTGTTGTAGTGGTTTGCCCATCCCTACTTAATTCAATCAATGTTCTTTTAAGCCAATCTTTAAAGACATGGAAAGTGTTGAAATTAAATGCAATTGAAAGTACTCCAAACTAAACTGCTATTGGAACGGGGTTAATCACAAATAAGTGCTCTAATGATTTTGATTCATGGAAAACAAAAACACAATTACCTTGGAAATGCACATGATGCTTAGAGAGCACATCAATTACAGGAATTGCATAATTGAGAATCTTCCAAACAAATAACATATCCTTCGCAGGCAATGTAATAGACCATATGAACTTTCAGAAATCATCACTTCGATTTTGCTTCAAGGATGAGATGCTTCTAAAAGTAGTATTAACCTTATAATCACCGGAAGGACTAAGACTCCAAATTAACTTGTCCTGACTATTTATGAAGAAGATAGGGGTTTGAATTATTGAGTTGGCAATGTGAAGAGGATTGACGCTCTTGACCAAATTACGAGTCCATCTAACTGGGCACCAGTTGGAAGATGCACTAATAAATGTACAACTGATTTGAAAGAAGAATCGCTTGCAGAATTAGACTGCATGGGACACCATAGAAGATGGTTTAAAGAGATAGAAGTCCCAAATATAATCTTCCAACATAAGTGATCAGTTATAACGTGAGCACATTGGTGTATACCTTCCCAAATCCAAGAGGAATTATAAGGCTTACGAACTAGAGCAACATCATTTACATTTATATACTTAGGCGTCAAAGTTTCAACAAGTAAGGTTCCTTGTTTGGTATTGAGAATTCTCCAGATTTGCTTTACCAGTAATGCATTGTTAACCCGTCCTATTGGGCGAATACCTAGCCCAACTTCTACAAGAGACCTGGATATATACTACTTATTAGCTAGATGAATACGATTCCTGTCACAATTGGATCCCCAAAGAAATTAGCACATCTAGAATTAATTATATTGTATGTGGTCTGAGGAAGCTTTATACAAGACATAACATGAATCTTAACTCCAGATAGAATAGATTTTGTCAATGTCAACCTTGAAGCTTGTGAGTAATCTAGCTTTAATTTCCAAGTTGTTCTTCTTTTATCTATAGACTGGGTGACTTGAGAATATACTTGCTCTTTGTTTCTTCCAGTATCAACCCATGTTCGCAAATGTTTCTAAGTTAATATGTTTAATGGATTCCCAGAAAATGAGAATAATGATTTCTTTGATCTTGAGAAAAAATTAGGATTGAAGATTAAGTGTAGATTTTGATATGTTAATTTGTTGACCAGACCATAAGCTATAAAGATCCAAAGAAGTCTTAAAATTAACACCCTGATATGTTCCCTTGAAAAAAAGAGAATCATCAGCATATAAAAGGTGAGACACAGACTAAGAACTTCTGCATATATTCTAATCTCTTTTGGAGATTTCCTGAATACCCAAAGGAGTTTAATATGAGAGGACATTAGAAGCAATTATGTAAATGTATGGGGACATGGGGTGTCCCTGACGAACCCCTCTAAGTGGAGTAATAGAGTTGGCAACCTGTCCATTGAAACTAACTTAATAGTGAACACTTGTACTGATACATTGTATAGGCAATATAATCCATTTATTTGGAAAGTTCATTTTCTCAAGAACAAGATAGACGAAGTTCTAGGAAAGGACGTCAAAGGCTTTTGAAAAGTCAATTTTCAAATTAAGGACTCCTTTTTTGAGTTTACATTATTTGCTTCTTACGTGCTTATACCTCTAATAGAGGTATGAACATATTTTTATTTTTTTATATATTATATTTATTTAGATTTAAATTATATGCTGCTTTCTGACATGTTTTTTAACCCAATATCTCAAATTAATTAGTTTCTATGATACTGATGTAACATACAAATATTTTTTAATGCAGAATTAGAAATTAATTAATTTGAGATACTGAGTGTAAAAAAATATCAGAAAGCAGCATATAATTTATATATATATATATATATATACTCCAACCTCTAATAGAAATATAAGTACATAAAAAACACATAATATATGTACATATAATGTGAACTCAAGCTTTTTCCTGCCTTGCCTAGCCGATCTAATGCTATTCCCCATATATATGAACTTTATTTGTATAATATCTCATTTTCTATAATTGATCCTTTTATGAAAAACTATTTTTAATTAGGTCATTGTATTTTTTATCAAGTCCGTGTAATTTCTTCAATTAAAGTTATCAGTCCTCATACTCATAATTTCTATGAGAAATTAATATTTGATGATGTGACTCACTTAAGCTACACATGTACTAGTTTTTACACATGAATCTAAATCTTAATTATGTTAACCAAAGGCCTTGTAATTTATTGGTAAAATTATAAGTAAGAGGTCATATGTTTAATAGCGGTATGCATTTAATTTAAAAAATTACAAAATTTTTAAAAGTAAGGTAAAACTATGCTAAGAAATTATTTTTTTCTTTTAAAAAAAAAAGATAAATTAACAAATGATTTGACCTTATAATTTATAAAAATAATTATTAATTATTTTAGTATTAATAAAATCTAAAAAATAAAAATAAAAAAAGATTGAGTCTTTTGAGATTAGTGCATGCATATGCCCGTGTATGTATATAAAATCTGGTATATATATAGTATGTGTATAAAGGATTACTGACACAATATTCAAAGTTTAATCTATATATAAGAAGATGGGTATTTATTAATTGGGGTGACGAGGACGTTTTGATTCAAAAGCGTCTAAGTTCTCTTCATGTAAGAAATGTGGGTCCCTTCTCCCTCCTCCGTCCTTTATTTTTCCCATACAACTCAAAAACAACGGCGCGCTCTCTCTGTCTCTCTCTTTCCGTTTATGGTTTTCGTTTTCGTATTTCGAAATCCATACAATAGAATAATACAACCTACTGGAAGCAGCAAGCTAATAATGTAGAAAACGTAGCGGAAAGAAATTCTGTAATCCGCTCACCAAAAATAGCAATAGCAGAGAGAGAAAGAGAGAGAAGAAGCCTGGTGTGGTGTTGGTGGTGTTCGATTAAAAGCCGAGCCCAGTACCGGACTAAAAGCTTCGAACCGGGTTCATGCTCCCAGCCTGGATTCGTGCTTATTTTGCTGGGTTTTCCTTAATCGGTATTGGGATTTGTTTCTTGTGCAAGTGGGTTTGTTTCTGTTCTTCCCAATGAAGGAGGTGGTGCAGGATGACATGGGTTTACACTGGTATTTGGAGATTGCTCTGTTGTGAACTATTAGAATAATGGGTTGTTTAATGCGTATTGATTCTTGCACAAGTTTTTTAGTCTTCCGGGTCAAGGAGAAGATCTGATGAAGGCGGAGTATTGATTGCAATCTAGGTTTTGCTTTTCACTGTGGCGCTTCTTCTGCAGGTACATTTGGTCTGTATTACTGGTTTTTATTTTTTTTCCCTTCTTTTGGTATACGTTGGTGGACTTCGATTTTTTAAATAATATTTCTGCTGGTTTGGGATTTGGGGGAAGCAACGCTTGGCTTTTTTATTATTTAATAGTTTTATTTATATTTTGGTTGTGGAAAATGTCTTCTTCATTGGGACTGTTATTCACTAGTTTATTATATTCCTTCCCAAAAGGGTATGTCAATTGGAAAAGGTTTAAACTTTAAAACTAAACGTACGACAGTGGAGAGTAATAGTTTCGATCTTTTTATTAAGCCTATTGTTTTGTTGGATCTCATATCGTTCTGTTATATTCGATTCAGATCTTACTCATTTTTCAGTCCTCTTAAACTGTTTCTACAGGACAAAAGCATAGAGCACTGAAGTGTTCTGGACTTGCATGCAGAAATCTGTGATATTTTTTTGGCTTTGAGAACGTTATTGTTCAAAGGTTTGTGAGCTGCTATGTTGTATCTTTGGATGGATTAAAGGGAAAAAACATATTGGATCAATGTTTAAAACAGTAGCATCTGGACTTTCAATTTTTTTCCTCCTCCAATGTGTTTCTGCAACAGATGATCAATTTCCGAGATGTAACTGTGATGATGAGGCCAGCTTGGGGACTATTGAGAGTATTGTGGGGTGCCAGAGAGTCAGTGATTTGTTGATTGCTGTGGCCTACTTCTCTATACCCATTGAGTTGCTTTGTTTTATCAGTTGTGCGAATGTCCCATTCAAATGGGTTCTTGCTCAGTTCATTGCCTTCATTGTACTATGTGGGTTGACACATATGCTAAATGCATGGACTTATGGTCCTCACTCTTTCCAAGTGATGGTGGCACTTACAGTATTCAAAACTCTTACGGCTTTGGTATCGTGTGCCACTGCTATTACTCTCATGACTCTTATCCCTTTGCTTCTTAAAGTGAAGGTCAGAGAATTAATGCTGAAGAAAAAGACCTCTGAACTTGGGCGAGAGGTTGGTATTATTATGAGACAGAAGGAAGCTGCAAGACATGTAAGGATGCTCACTCAAGAGATTCGCAAGTCACTTGATAGGCATAATATTTTGTACACCACCTTGGTGGAACTGTCTGAAACACTTGGTTTGCAAAATTGTGCAGTCTGGATGCCTAATTTTGATAAAACAGAGATGAACCTCACTCATGAATTGAATGGGAGGAATCCTAATCTTTCTATACCCATTACGGATCCAGATGTTCTGAGAATCAAGGCAAGTGATGAAGTAAATATTCTTAGCCCTGCCTCAGCACTTGCTGCTGCTAGTAGTGGAGATTCTTCTGAGGCAGGACCTGTGGCTGCAATTCGGATGCCAATGCTTCGGATTTGCAATTTCAAAGGTGGAACACCTGAGGTAAAGCAGGCATGTTATGCAATATTGGTTCTGGTTCTTCCTGGTGGAGAGCCAAGATCTTGGAGCAATCAGGAGCTGGAAATAGTTAAAACAGTTGCTGATCAGGTTGCTGTAGCCCTGTCTCATGCTGCAATTCTTGAAGAGTCCCAACTCATGAGAGAGAAGTTGGAGGAGCAAAATCGAATTCTACAACAGGCTCAAAGGAATGCTCTGATGGCGAGTCAGGCAAGAAACTTATCTCAGAAGGTCATGAGTGATGGAATGAGGAGACCGATGCACTCAATTTTGGGTTTGCTTTCAATTATGCAAGATGAGAATTTGAGAAGCGAACAGAAACTCATTGTGGATTCGATGCTGAGAACCAGCAATGTCCTATCAAACTGGATAAATGATGCCATGAACATTTCAGCCAAGGATGATGGAGGATTTCCATTGGAGATGAGATCTTTTGGGTTACATGCCATGATAAAAGAAGCAGCATGCCTTGCCAAGTGTCTTTGCATTTACAGGGGCTTTGGTTTTAAAATTGAGTGTGAGAAGTCTTTGCCTGACGATGTTATGGGTGATGAGAGGAGGGTTTTTCAGGTGATTCTACATATGGTTGGGAATTTATTGGACGGTAATCACCGGGGAGGGATGCTTGTACTTCGTGTTCTTGCAGAAAGAGGAAGTCAGGAAAGAAATGACCATGGGTGGACAACCTGGAGACCAAGCTCATCTAGTGGGGATGTACATATTAGATTTGAGATAGGGATAACTAGAGGCAACTATGAATTGGAGAGTTCACTTTCTTTAGGAGTTCATGGTAGGAAATATTCTAGTTGTAGAGATGAAGTCAGATTGAGCTTCAGCATTTGCAAGAGGATAGTTCAGGTGAGGATCGTGAAATCTGTTGTTTGTTTGTGCATCAGATGATCTTTATTATTACAATCCTGAATCTTCATTCATTAGCACGTTATTATACTTAGCTGAATGCTCAGTTTTTCAGTCATTCAGTTGCAATGGACTCAACAGCAAAATCTCTCATGGCCAACTCCTGACTATTTTTTACATTGTTTCCCACATTTGGAAAAACATTGAAGTTGCATTATTTTATTTTTCACCTTTCCTATTTTCATATAATAATTCAATTGAAGTTCTCTTTTGAATGAAGAGATTACATTTGTATACACTAACCTGATTTAGAATGCTTCTGTCTCATTATAGGGAAGGAAAAACGGTAGATTGTCTTCATAGAATTAATATTTTCTAGAAATAACATCTGGAAATTGTTATGTATATAGATTTTAAGAAATTGAATATGCCATAGTTCTAATGTCCTTAACTAGCACTTTCACGCATGATAGGATTTAGGGCATAGTTCCCCCTTTGTTTAGGAGCTGACATGATTGGTTTGAATGCTGTGGTGGATATGTTACCTTTGGAAAATAACCCATCTAGTAGAAGTATGGGAAGACAATTCTCTATTGTTAGCTTTTATTTATGGGTTTATATGATTAGATTGATTATTTATGCTTTTGACATTCTTTGGGCAGATGAATTTAAATCCACTGGTGTATATTTGATGTTGAAACTGTGAAGTAGCAGTTACTGTAGCATGCATATTTTTCTCACTTGTTTTGCATTGATTCTGATTTTTTATGCGTATGGCAGTTGATGCAAGGGAACATATGGTTTGTTCCAAACACCTTAGGTTATCCTCAGACCATGGCCCTTGTTCTTCGTTTTCATCTACGACAGTCTGTTTCCATATTCATCTCTGAGCCTGGTGATTCCTCTGAGCGCACAGATTCTGATTCTCTGCTCAGAGGCCTGCAAGTCTTGTTGGTTGACAATGATGATGTAAATAGAGCTGTGACACAAAAGTTGCTTCAGAAGCTAGGTTGCGTCGTAACTTCAGTTTCTTCAGGATTCGAATGCCTTGCTGTCATTGCACCTGCTGGATCGTCTATTCAAGTCATTCTTTTGGATCTTCATATGCCTGAGTTAGATGGCTTTGAAGTAGCAACAAGGATTCGGAAATTTAGAAGCCAAAGTTGGCCAATGATTGTTGCCTTGACTGCAAGTGCCGATGAAGATTTGCATGAAAGATGTATGCAAATCGGTATCAGTGGAATTATAAGAAAACCTGTTATGTTGCAGGAAATTGCCAGCGAACTTCGGAGGATCCTGATGCATGCACAGAAACGAAGTCCCATGAGAGGAGAGAGGTTGTAAATTTTAAAACTGCAGCATCAACAAGATAAGTTGTTCTGAGCCCGTGTTGGTAGAATTATACACCGCCTTTTGCTCATCCCTGCAATTCTTCATCCTAGAGATTCTATACACATTAAATTTTTATGAAGGGAATTATATACAGATTAATTCAATGTGTTTTCAGTATGTGTATCATATACGTAGTTTCAAATATAAAATAGAAGCATCTTCAGGATCATCAATACAGGCAGGAATTGAAGGAGAAAAAGCAATATATATATATATAGTTCAGGATTACAGGATTGATTCAGGTTTATGTCACTCACATCACGTGCCAACATTTGGCAATAACATGAACCTTCGATTTGTCAAAATATGATGATATGGTTATTTTCTCGTTTCTGAGATTGTTTTCTAGGGGAACAAACTTTTAGGTTCATATAATGAACAACTTAGCTATGCAAAAAGAGAAATAATTATTGAAGTGTGTATTTCTAATAGAGACCAGTGACAGGCCTATTTTGATAAGTTTCTACTGTGTTCTTCTCACAGATAGTGTAAGATTCTCTCACTACAACTTGTTTTAAGGACTTGATCATGTGTACTCCACTACCCTTTTCTATATCGGTATATCACAGTACTTGTTTATGGTGAAAATTAGTGAGCTTGCTGCGCAAGGTCTTTACTTTTACTGTTTTTTTTAATCTCTGCTGTAACTTGTCTTGTGGAGTAATCTATATATTTGTAGAAATTTACACTTGCTATAGCCATGCAATTGTATTAAAACACCTTCACTGATGAGCTGAACTGAAATTTTATTGCACAACCTGAATGAACATGGTCAAGACTAATGTATCGGCGGCTGTGGTCCCCATACCCTCCCACCCCCCAAAAAAATAAAGAAAACAAAATAGGGAGAACACTTGCGCAATGCTTTTTCACCTTCATTGTTTTTTGTACTACTGCTGCAACTTTTAGCATTTGGGTAATCTGTATATGTGGATTATTGCACAAATTAGTGCACTTGTATGGTGCAAGGATCCTATTGATTTCTTGATCATGAAGTTCTTCAAGAGAGACTAGAGATGTGTATGAGATCTACCTCCGCTTTTTTCTCATACGCAATAATTTCTCTCTTAACAAAAACTTTTTAAGAATTTCAGAGGATCCAATCTCCCTTGTATTAAACACTAGTGCTAATGAGCTGATGCCATGATCTGAATGAATATTATTGTGACTGAAGTAGAAGTGGTCTCCCCTCCTCATGGGGGTTTTGTCAGTTTCCTCCTCCATGAAATTTACAGCTGTGCTGTTCAAGTCTCAAATAGTGTAGTTTGTTTTTCAATTGTATGGAGTGCAAAATCTAGTTTTGAATAATATCTTATAGGCATTACTGTTTTCTAGGCCACTTTATCCATGCTTCAAAAGCTCTGTCGTACTTTTATTTTTTGCGTCTATTTGTATGTGTGTCTCTCAGAGAGAGAGAGAGAGAGAGGGAGGGAGGGAGAGGAGAAGAATAGGGGATTAAAGTTGTGAACTTAGTGGATGGAGATACATATGCAAAGTGGGGAAAATTTTGTTGGGTTGAAACACTAAATGTGGTTATAGATGAGAACAAGCTTTATCTCTCTAGGTTTTCTATTGGATCGCACAATATCACTATATTCTATGAATAACCTAATCATTGAATACCATTTTAACCAAGATGTTCTTTTTAATAAGTTTATTGAATAATCTATTTGGTTTTCCTCTACTGGCTCAATAACTAGGTGTGGTTATAATTGAGAAGGAAAAAAAAAATGGAGTGCATGGATCATTTTCTTGGTCTCAACTCTCAAGTCTGAAACTTGCAAGAAAGCATGCATGAATCTTTTGTATGCATATAGAGCTCCTGTCATTTTTCCCATGTTTCCCTGCAACCAATACACTCTCCTTTTACCTATTTGCTTTCATAACACCTCTCAAAAACCAATTTGATTCACGTGTGTTCTTTTATAATTGATTTAGCTTGCTTATTTTCATATTAAACAAATGAATATTTTAAAATTAGAATGATTATTGGATCAATGAAATTAGAGGGTGAGCGTAAGTCATGGCTACCATGTGATCTAGAGATCTTGGAAACTGTCTCTTCGCTTGCAGTAATAATGTTGCAAACATCTATCACTCTTCAGATCCTACCTGATGGGAGTCTTATACAGTGGATAGCATTTTTTTTATTGAATCGTGAAGATGTTATCTTACATCAAATTGTCCTCCTTAGTCCTAACCTATTAATCATGAGCACTCCTTTATTGTCTTCTATCACATGGAGTTATTATTGATTAGGTTCGATTGAGCATGCGTGGCTGCTGTGTATGTGTGTGAACACTTGCATTCTTTTTCTAATACAAGGACTATGGTCAAATTGTAAGAAGCTAGAAACTATTTAATGACTACAAGTTCCTCGTAACCCAAAAAGAAAAAGAAAAAGTTTCTAGCTTTATAGGAGTATACTAAACTGTGATTATAAGTAACAATCCAATCATGTATTCATGCATACATGTGTATATGTTAAAAAATTTGCAAGCAAGCATGCATGAATATGTGGCATGTATATAAATTTCATGTAAGTTTCTTTTTTGCCCTTCGGCTTTTATTTAATTATCCCCAAGTACAGCCCTCATGGCCCAATGTTGCCTCTCAAATCAATATCGCCTAATATTGGGGATTAGTTTTGTTTTGCTCAAGTAACTCTTTTGATTGATAAGGTGGCATGTTAGGTGTGATAAGGTGGCATGCCACGTGTGTAGTCAGTTAAACTTAACGGTCAAGATTAACAAAAAGGCAAAATTGCTATGTTTTGTGAACTTCTGTGGTATTTTTGGTCTAAGAAAAACTTTCGTCTTACCAGTGCTCTTAAGTGAAAACTTCCATGGCATTTAAGAACCTTATCTTTAATTTATAGCATGTGTAGCTTTTCATAATTCTAACTTTTTAATATTTTATACTCAACATACCAGTAATATTTAACAAGAACTGATAATTGAATCCTTATAAATGTTCGTTTATGGTTTAATTGATTTTATCGTGGTTGGATTGATGATGATTAATCATGTAACTTTAATAATTGATATATTAAATTGAGAAAATTGCACTCAAATCCCGAGCAAGAAAAACTACTACTTCGAAGTCTCTTGAAATCTTCAAACAACTAGCAAGTCCCATGGGACCTGAGTGCAAAATATTTGAATTGTGAAAAAATGCCACTGTACTCAGTAAAAACAGACGCAGCTTTCCTCCAATTCTATTAGTGTCCACTGCCCTCCAATACCTCCAAGATCCTAAAATATCTTTCAGTACTCGTCAGTATACTGAAATATCCTTTTAGTATCATTCAATATTCTGTAATATTTTAGAATCTTTTTTAAAAAATATTTTAGGGTACTGACTGGTACTAAAAGGATATTTCAAGATACGAACTGGTACTGAAAAAAATAATTCATAATCTTGAAAAATTATTTTATGATCTTGAAAAAATATTTCATGATACTGAAAGGATACTAACTGGTACTGAAAAAATACTTCATAATTTTGAAAATAATTGAGAAGGAAAGCCAAGTCCAGTAAAAACACGCTGAAAGAGGACATCTGATTCAAACTCCCCCAAATTGAGAAGGAAACACAATTTTCGGTGTCCCCCCAATAAGCAGCAATCTTCGGTGCCTGCCTCTGCCCCCATTTTGAGTGAACTTCCCTTTTCAGTCGATTTTTCTTTATCCATTTTGTGTTAATTTTCTCTCATCAACTCCCTTTTGAAATTTTGGGTTTCTTTTTGGTTTAATCTGTCACAAATTTTAAGAATAACTTGCAATGTGTCGTATGGATTCATGGAGTTAGAATGTTCAAACCGAAGAGAAATAGCATGTTTGTGTTACTACTTACTAACTACCTCACATCATTTAGCTGTAGCATGATATGAAATATAACTGCTACTTCATCCCCTTCTGATGTAGTACTCTATCATGGAGTTTTGGTGCGAGTAATGATTCCATTAGCTAGGAACTTGGAAACTTTCATAATCTTTGAATATATGCATCGCAATTGATGGCATTGTTCTCTATCTTTATATACGTGTTTTGCTTAGGTAAATGTGCAGTTTTGCTTTTATTACTTTATAATATAGTTTCAGTGTTTTTAATTCAGGGAAATGTTGCTTTTTGTTTGTATAAAGTAAATTTTCCTATTTGGGGAATAAAATTTAGCCATGTTTATCGACAAGTCTTTCCATCCAGATATGAATGGGAGGACCACAAAGTGGACTTTGGGGGAAACGAAAAAGAAATCCTACCCAAACCACTTAGGATATAAAATTGGGCATTGTGATTTTATATCTGGTCCTAGGCGTACACTTTTCAGTGATCATTGGTTCTGTTATGTGATGAAGAAAAAAACCAAGAGATTCCATGCTATTGACTCGTAGGTTGATAGTGTCATATTTATGAAGATACAGAAGGAATAAGAAGATGCAATTAAGGTGAGGAAGAAACCAAAAAAGTCAAAGAAGAGGAAGGACAAAAGTAAAGGACAACTTGATCCTAAAGAATGCATGACAAGAGAGAGTATATGGACTACTTGTCATTTGCTGATGTGTTAGTTGTTAATGTGTTCTGCATAGTTGTGAACTGACATGTTTTAATTTAAATTTTTTTTTTCCCAGAGAGATTACTTCTTCCAAATGCTTCGTGCAGTGAAGCCTCAATTGTTTGAGTAAGAAGAAAAAATTGATATGAACAAAATTGGCAAAAAGTACATGTTCAACGTGATATGTGGGTTGACTCTGACTTTTGTCAAGTTTATTACATTGTGGGATGTCGGTGCCAATGATCTGTTTGATGTTATGGAAATTTGTTTCCCAGTACTTTTGCAAGGTGCATGTATCATCTTGGTTGTAGATGTGGGATGGAATGGAGCAAGGTACCATGCCAAACTACTACTCCGTGCAAGAATTCCACAAATTGACATGATTAAGCGTATCGATATGATTGCATATGATTGGTTATTACTATAGCATTATGTGATAACTATTTATTGTTAAACTATGGGTTAAGGAGCAAATTTACCAATAAATTATTGACCCAGAAACACCCAACACAATAAACTTTTATCTGAACCTTAAATATCAACTAACTTTGTAAAAGGTAAACTGAGCACATTGATGTTAATTCAGAAACTAACGTTCGCTATCAATTCATTTCCTTTTGTTTCTGCTTCTTCATTCGCTTTGTCTTCCTCCTCTATCTGACCGAATTCTTCAATCTTGGCCGTCGCCACTGTCGCCGTCTCCAGCACCTTCCTTCTCCTCACTCTGCCTCTCTAGAAATCCCTCCAATTCCTAGTCCACCATGACTCTTCCCCTCCACCATCACCAGAGAATCCAACTTCAGGTCTTCTATGGCATCCAAAAGTTTCTCCCTCACATCCCCCTAGTATATTTTCGTCACAATGTTCACCTATAACTCAACTTTCCTAATTAACACCAAGCAAAACAGCTTAATTTGCTGAATCTTAAACCCTGAACTAACAATTTAATCATGAAGCTGTAAAGCATATTTTAACTTTACTCTTGAAATTACTAAAGAAAGATCCACTGTTACATTCATCAGCATGGAAAATCAAATAAGCTAGAGAATTCAAGAATCAAATTTTTAATCATCATCAAAAGGTGAGAGGAGAAAATACCTCTTTCTGTTTGGCACCAGTGTCGAGCAAATCAAGAACCTCGATATCTGTCTGAACATCATACTTCTTCATAATCTCTAGCTCTCTGAACTCAGCCAAAGGAATAAGAGCTGGAAACAAATTTAAGAAGAAGAAGAAGAAGAAAAGGGTGAATTAAATTCCATCAAATACGAGACGGTGAGAATACGGCGAAATGACCCAATATCGGCATCAGTGTACAGTTTAGCAAAAAAAAAAAAAAAACTCCTCAGACAAAATACAGGTCAATTCATAGATCAGATCTAAAAAGCAAAAAATACTGAATTGTACACAGAATCATACCAAATCGCATCTAGAACTTGCACTCTACTAAAGTCACGTTTTCATTGGAGCCCCAGACTCAAGACAGATTGGAGGAGAGAAGATGAAGAAGAAGGTGTTTCCAGTGAAGAAAAGGAAGAAGATGGATGGAGAAGCGAAGGTGAATGAATGAGAGAGGTAAATGAATGAGAGAGGGAGAGAGATAGATGGACATTAGCTTCCCAATTAATGTCATTGTGCTCAGTTTACCTTTTACAAAGTTGGTTAGTATTTAAGGTCCAGATAAAAGTTTATTGTGTTGGGTGCTCCTGACCAATAGTTTATTAGTAAATTTGCTCCTTAACCCTTAAACTATTAGGTCAATATTATTGACAAGTATAGAGGAATGCATTGACAAGTGTAAGGACATTATTTGACAAGCATTATTGAACTAAAATATGACAACTCAAATCAAAGTTATATAAACAAGTGTAGGGGCGTCCATTGTTAAGTGCATGAGCATCTGTTAACAAGTGTTTTTTTTTTTGCCCAAACAAAGTCTATTTTATTAAAACAAATCAATTAGTACATGCACCAATAGCCGAAACCAACAAACACTCAAAATCTAACAGTATATCCTATCCCTCACCTTACCAATATGAAACCAATTCTAAACTACCTATTGTAATAACGCATCAAGTATGTCAGCTAGCAGAAAAACAATCAACCTATACCCTTTCTATCAAGTATCACAACAGAATCGGTGTTGAATTCCCTAAGCTGCCTTGAATCAGATCTTAAAATGTTACTCAAAGAAGGTGGAACTGAAACCAACCAATCATCCTGGTGCACCTTCCTTACTGCACTAGCTGCAAGCCAATCTGCAGCTTTATTGCCTCCCCTCGCTACCAGGGAAACTGAAATTCCATCCACCGATTCAAGCAAGCTACAGATTTCCCTCACCAAATCCCAGTAGCGCCATTCACAACCAGTGTCAGATTTATTTGTTATTAGTCTATATAGTGCTTCACAATCAGTCTCAACTTCAAATAAAGAGCCAGAGAACTTACCTCTACATCTCAAAGCTTCTAAAAATGCTGTGCACTCCACCATAAGAGGTGAATCCGCTTCCACCAACATCCCCAGTCCACCTAAAAACTCGCCCACTGAATTCCTGCCAATTATTCCAATACCTGCCTCACCTGTGTCTGCCTTGTATGCCCCGTCAACATTAATTTTGACCACCCCAGGCTTTGGCGCAACCCATACCAAATGGCGCATTGGCTGAGACCAAAACACCTTCTTAGAGCCCCCATCCACTTTTTCCTTAGATTTCCAGTATTCTTCCACCTGCACATTCACCCACTACACCATCTCCTTAGCCCTTGGCCATTCACCCTTAAACACCCAGTCACATCTCCTCTTCCATATCCACCAACACATCATGGCAAACAACGATTTTCCATAATCATCTAATAAGCCCTTCCCAGCAAGCATGTCATAAATCCATTCCTCACATCGCCTCATTCCCCTTTTGCTAAATTTTATTCCCAAAGAGCAGCCAAACCAACATAGCTTCGTCCATGGGCATAAGAATAGCATGTGCTCTACAGTTTCAGGCTCCACTAGATAGATAGGGCACAAAGGATTAGGGCTACATTTGCGCCTAAACAAAGCTTCTTTATTTGAAACCACACCCACGCTTAGCCTCCATAGGAACTGCTGCACATTGGGGGGGGGGGGGACCACCACCTTCCAAATACATTTCCACAATAATTTTGGGATAAAAAATGACATACTAGGATCACGTCTCCTTGTATCCACTTCAAAGCTTCTCGCCACCATATAACCTGATTTCACGGTGTAGCAGCCGTCCTTATTAGCTGTCCAAATTGGAACATCATCTCGATTAGTAGCAGGTCTCGGCATCTTCAGAATTAACTCCTTCTCCTCCATCCTGATTTTGGAACTAATTATGCTAAGATCCCATATTCCCTCCCTAATAAGCTCACTGACCTTCATCTCCTCTTCCTCTTCATTTGGAATCTGAGAATGTAGTTTGCCTCCAGGCAGACCCCATACCCATTGATCTTTCCACACATCAATACTCCTGTCGTTCCCAATATTCCAACTGAGTTTGGTCAATAGTAAGTCATGTCCCGCCAGCAAACTTGTCCATCCCCATGATGCATGTCTTCCTTTCTTAGCATTCAAAAAGTTCTCCTTAGGGAAGTAAATCCCCTTGAGTATTTTGCACCACAAGTCCCTTGGCTTAGCAACCTCTATGCTGTTTTGGCAAGCAAAGCTTTGTTGAAACACATCAGATCCCTAAATCCCAGGCCACCATCCCGGTTTCCTTTTGTTAGGTATTTCCAGCTTTTCCAATGAATGGCCCCTTTCTCCTCCGTGTGTCCCCACCAAAAGTTGGAAACCAAGCTGTCAATATCTCTGCATGCCTTCTTTGGAAATAGAAAACAAGCCATTAGGTAAGTTGGTATAGCATTAGCCACAGCCTTAATCAAGACTTCCCGACCAGAAAATGTGAGCAATTTCTATTTCCATCCCACACAAACGCCACAGCCGCTGCCTTCGATCTACCCCAGATTACCGGCAAGCCTAAGTATTTGCCAGGTTGATCAGAGTGGCTAATGCCCATACACCATGAGATTTTCTCCCTTATTCCCAGAGGAGTGTTAGCAGAAAAAAATAAGCTTGATTTTTCCAGATTCACAACCTGTCCTGAGGCTGAACAATAAACCTCTAAAATCTTCTTCAAAATCATGCAATTACTCTCCTCAGCACTGGCAAATAGAATCGCATCATCAGCAAAAAAACAATGCGATAAGACTGGAGCATCACGGGCAAGTTTCACTCCCTTTAAATCCTTTCTAGCCACATGCTTTTGCAACATTTTTTATAGTACCTCTGATGCAATAACAAACATGTAAGGTGACAGAGGATCTCCTTGGCTTAAACTCACTTACTTTGCAGCCATCAACTTGAAGTGTAAATGCTGAGGTAGTGATACATGCCATAATCTTGCTCACCCACCCTTGACAAAATCCCATTCTTAGCATCACCGCCTCCAAGAAGTCCCATTCCACTCGGTCATATGCTTTATTCATATCAATTTTCAAGGCCATTTCCCATTTCCCATTTTCTACTCTTTTTCTTCTACCTCAAATAATGAAAAACCTCGTGAGTGAGAATAATTAAGGTTGTCTTGAATCATCCTCCCCTCAATGAAGGCTCTCTGATGTGTTGAAATAATTCTACTCAGTATATCCTTCATCCTGTTTGTGAGGATTTTAGCAATGATCTTGTACGTTACATTGCATAAACCCAGTGGTCTGAAGTGACGCACTTCCTTAGGCTTATCCACTTTAGGAATCAACACAATATTTGTTGCATTAATCTGTGTCAGTCCAGATTTCCCTTCAAACAAATATTTCACCATACCACAAACCTCATTGCTAATTTCTCTCCAAGCAGCATGATAAAAAACAGCAGAGTATCCACCAGGTCCTGGTGCTTTGTGAGCTCCAATTTGGAATACAGATTCTTCAATTTCCTAGTTAGTAACAAGCCTCATTAATCTGGCATTCTCTGCCTCAGTCACCATCTTGCTCACATAGGAGACAGCCTGCTCCATCTGCCGAGGTCCCACAGAGATGAACAATTTTTTATAAAAGGTATTGAAAGCTTCATTAATCTCCCTCCTCTCCTCTAGCCAAAGTCCCTTCTCATCCTTCAACCTCAACACCTTATTTCTTTGCCTTCGCTGAATCACGCTGCTGTAGAAGAATTTAGTGTTCCTATCACCACATTTAAGCCAAGAAATTCGCGATCTCTGCCACCAGTAAGTTTCCTCTTGAGCCCATGCCACCTCCAGCTCCCTTGTCACCTCCTCAGCCTCCCTAACTACCTGTTCAGTCAGAATACCAAATTGATAATGGTCAAGTTTGTGTTTCAACTGGTCAATGAGCCTCTTGAAATTAGGAAAGGCTCTTTTACTCCATGCCACTAGCTTCTTTTTACATGCCTCTAGCCGTTTGACCAAATCTGACAACCTATTCTCAGCAGATCCCTCCACCTCACTCCACCCCTTCCTCACAACTTCCAAGAAATCCTCATGTTGTATCCAGTTAGCTTCAAACTTTAAATAGCTTGGGGATTTAACCTCGAGGAAACAACAATCTATCACCAAAATGTGATGGTCAGATCCAATAGGGTCGACATGAAAGACCATAGCATGGTCGAACTCCTCACGAAACTCCACATTCCCAAGTGCTCGATCCAGCCGTTCCCTTACTGTGGCTCTCGGCCTTTTATTGCACCAAGTGAACCTTGCAACTTTAAACTCCAAGTCCATCACATGGCAATCCGATAATAATCTCTGGAAATTGATGATTTTCCTTAAGGACCTCAGTTTTCCTCCCTCTTTCTCAGATTGAGACAGCAAGTCATTAAATTCACCAATTAGCAACCAAGCACCTTGTATACTGTTTGAAAGTCCTCTAACCACATCCCAAATCACCCTTCTCTACCTTTCCTTAAGTGGTCCATAAGCAAATGTTGCATATTTGAGGGCCTTAAGCCCTGTTGATTCAATTACTGTGTGTATAATATTCTTGGACTTATACAGAATAGTCAAAGAAATACCTCCTTTCCACCATAATGCCAACCTACCAGCCAACCCGTCAGGCTCAACGTATAAGTCGTGATCAAAACCACACTTGTTTCTTATTCTCCTTACTCTTGCAGACTTAATTTTTGTCTCCATTAGGAAGATTATGGAAGGATTGTTTCTTCTTACCTCATCCTTCAGATTTATCACTGTTAAGGCTCTCCCTAGACCTTGACAGTTCCAGGACAGGATCTTCATGGCGCCTTGGTGGCTGTTTCTGGCCAGCCACTAACACCAACAGCAGACACCTCCTTCCTCTTGCCACTTTTTGCTCTAAACACAAAATCGTACCCTTTAGTTTCTTCAATTTCCCTATCCTGCATTTCTCCCTCCATTGGGATATTTTCCTTCCTCTCTGCACATCTCTTCCTGTCGCTTCTCCTTATCCTTGCCTTGATTTTTCTCAAATTATTTGCATAGCTAGAAATGTCATTCAGTGGGCTAGAGCTCTTATCTTCACACTTTCTTCGTTTTGGCTCACCAGAATCCCATTCCTCTACAGCCTCCCTTTTCAACCCAAGGTTGTTTATCCCTGTAAGGACCTCAGTCATCGCACATCCATTATACAAAACTAAAGCCATAGAGTTTGCTACATCTGATTCTAGCATTATATTGGACCCATCCATTAGACCAGAATTTTCTACATCAGGATTATCAAGCTTCTCATACCTCTTTATCGCCATGCTCTCTTTCGGTGATTTGATGGTCCCAATGGTATCCATACTTGACGACTCATGATGTTCCTCAGCACCTAAACGCTGCACAATGGGTTTGCTAGAGGAGGATGACGCCTTGGTTATTTTCGCCTCCAGTGACTTTTCAACTGTTCTCTCCTTCGCCTTCCTGACCTCATCTGTATCCCTTCTTTGAGTTTCAGGCACTGGATTGTTGACTTTTATGTAAAACAGATCGTCCTCCTCAACCAAGTCTTCACTTCTGGTCTTCAGATTTCCTTCATCCTTACTTCTCTTCTCAGCTTCCTCTTTTTTCCTCTTAACATACAGCGCTTTTGCCTTATTCGTGCTCAGTACTTCCAAAGTCTCATCCCAACTACGGCAGACTGTTGTCGACAACCAAGCACCATAGCGTGGTTCCTCAGGTTTATAGCAGGACATCAATTTCTCCGAGTGGCAAACACGATTATCATGCCCTATCTTACCGCATTTATAACAAAATGTCTGTAGCTTCTCATATTTAATTGTTATCCAGGTTTTTCTACCATCAGGCCTAGGCATCCAAAAGCCATAGGCCAATGGCTTCCACAGATCTAGCATTATTCTAGCACGCAAAAAGTTTCGTAGGTACCTTCTGTGGTAGAAAGGATCTTCCGCCAGTAACACCTCCCCGACATGACCTACAATTGTTTCCGCATTCGCTAGGCATAAGGCTTCCAGTGGAACATTATGGATCTGAATCCAAATCGGACATCGGCTGAAGTCGAATTCATCATACGCCTTATACTTCGATCTCTCCTGCAAGTTTAGTAAAGTTCCATTGATGGACCATGGTTGACCTCGAAGGATTCTGATATAATCCTCCACACATTTGAACTTGAATAGAAAGGCATTGTCGGTAATTTCAGTGACCTCAAATCCGGTTTGGAGATTCCATGCTTTACATAGAATTGATTCCATCGCAGCTCTGGAATACACTTTGTTTGCTAGGATCTTACTGATCAGAATATTCTCAATTTCAACCTCATTCCATACCAATGAAGACGAGATTTGGACCTCCTCCATTAGGATTGCTGAATGTCGCTCCTCCAAATGGACGGAAGAGTGACCTTCTTCGCTTCTCCACTTCACTCTCACCGGCACCGCCGAGCCTCCGCACACCAGCACTGTTTAACCTCTGTACCTCCTAACTACCCACTCTCACACTTGGCAGAGAGAAAGAGCTCCCACACGAGTGCGCGGGGAGAAAAAACTTTATCATAGTTCCATCATCTGTTAACAAGTTAGAGAGCTAAAATGACAACTATATTTTTTGTCAAAATAATAGGTCCATATTTTATGAAATTATAATAGGTCCATTATTTTTGTTTTACTTATTAATTTTCCCTTACTAATAACTAAAGTTTGAGGCTTGGGTTTATCTTGTTCGGCTACCCATGAAAATGAATGATGGGCTTCTATGAGTTAAAAAAAGCCAAAATACTTTCTTTTAGACCTTTAATAGTATAGTATTGTTTCCGTTATCAAACAAAAAAGTATGGTTTCGTAATAAAAAAAAAGTATGGTTTCTGTTATCAAAATAAAAAAAAAGTATGGTTACCCTCGAGAAATTATTACTACCTTTTGTTCTTAATATAAGAAGTATTTAGAGAATTAATTTTGATTTTAAATATAAAAAGTTTTTAAGTTTAACAATCTTTTTCTAATTTACCCTTATTGATTTTCCTTCAACAAGGAGGAGAGTGAATAAGGAAATCAATAGAGATATCTAGATGTTTTATATTAAGGACAAGAGAGATTGTTTTTTTTAAAAAAAATATTTTCTCTTTTTTTGGACTAATCCATTGGTATCCGGCACAACTAGCAGCTGATTAGTTTGATTTGTAGGAATGTAGGCCCACAATGTGGGTAACCTTGCTACCTCCAAATAAGTATCACGGTTGCATACCCAAGATTCGAACACGATACCAATGGTTAAGTTGAAAGAACCCACAACCAGTTAATCCAAGAGTTTGGTGGTCCATATTATTTTCTCTTTTCATATTCCTTCAATATTTTCTCACACTTTTCAACAAATTTAAACAAATGTGCATGATTTTTTTAAAAAACAAAATCTAATTTCATTCTATTTTAATATATTTTGTATATTTATCATCTCTCCTATATATGAAAAAACATATATTAGCTTTCATATATAATATAAGAGTTACTTAAGTAATTTGGGTAGATTAAAGAAATTAGTTATGTTACTTATTTATAACAAATATAAGTTGGTTATTATAAATAGTTAAATACTATATTTCATCATAACTATCATTATATAAAAGTTCCTTAATGTGTGCAATCAATAGGGATACTTTAAAAAAAATTATAAATTTAGGAGACAAAATGAAATATTATATATGACCAGATCCAATCGTGAATTATCTCTTATATTAAAGATCAAAAGATAGTAGTACTTAGATTATTTTAAAAGATGGTAAATTTAAAATTCAATCCACACCAAAGTGAAGTACAAACATCCAGTCCTAATTATAAGATCAAGTTGATTTTTTGGAGAAATTAAATATTACTTTAGAGTATTTTTATTTTTCTCCAAACTAATTAGTTTTACTAATAAACTAATATATAATCTAAAGATACAGAACACATTATACGATTAACTAATTTATTTAGGATCTTTAATCTCTTCAAAAAAAAAAAATCAATTTGGTCTTATAATTAGAAGTAGAAGTTGTAATAACATAAACACACACGTAAAGGGAGAATCAGTAACCTCTGTGCAATCCATATTAATCTTCAAAGTTCAAACTATTACCACCGACAAGATAATTATCTTCATTGATGGACACAAAATAACAACTTAATATCTTTGATATTATTTTGTTAAGAAGATGGCATGCACACGGCATCATACAATTATTTATGGATTAGTTACGACTGTTACTTATTTATTTGTTTAATGAACTAGACAAGTATTGGTCTTGATATTTGTTCTGTTCTAAGAACATAGATGAGTTGGACTTGACTAGGTGTCAAGCCTAGAGCCTACATACCCTTTGAAGGGATCAAAGTCCACGTAGTTCGCAGTAAACTTTATGGCGTGAGGCCAGAGGGGGGTGGTGTGTGTGCTCTATGTGACAGAAAGTAAATAGAGCATGAGTTGGAACGTGTGCACCTGATTGATGTTCCTCTATATTTATAGAGAGGTCCGGTGCGAGTATCCTGGCCTGGTGAGCAATATCTAGGGCTGAGATATCAGGGGCTGGTATCTCGGGATTATGGTTAGGATAGATCCTATGTTGTTGGGATCTCATATCTTTGCCTATTATCCCGCCAATTATGTTCCCAGGTATGGTTGGGTCGTGGCCTGGATCTGGGCTGTTGGGCCGGTCCGTAACAGTTGCCCCCCAGCTTGGTCGTTCAGGCCTCTGGACAGCCGAGATGTACATTGCCCCCGGCCCTTGTTATGGCCGGGGCATTCTACTTCAGCTGGGCCGGCTTGTGGTTGCCGAGGCCCATCAGTCGGCTTTGAACCCGGGGTCGGCTTCTTGCGCCTCTACCTCGACGTCCTGCCGAGGACGCTAAGTTCAATTTACCAAGATGGTTATTTGATCTGTTCCGGCCCGTGACGCCTACCAGTGACTTCGGACCCATGCTTTTTGCCCTTTGGCCTTCACCATGCGCCTTGGGGTTCCCCCTGCGCGTGCCATCATTGCGAGTTCACACCTGGCACGCCCTGAATGGTGGTATTCTACATCCGTCGGGTCTTTTCGAGCCTCGATTTTCATGCGCATTAAATGTGTTGACGTCGTGCTGTACCAATCCCGTTGTGCCTATGTTCGAATAGACCGTTTTACCCTTGCCGTTTCGCTACTTTGCCTAAACGGTTTAAGTAGCTTCTCCTCTTTTTTCATCTTTACCTTTCCTGCTATTCAACATTTCTCAAATTCCCTTTCTGGTTTCTCTCTGAGTTTATAAAGAAGTGTCTTCTCTTGGTCGAAACTTTTGCCATTCTTCATTCCCAGCATCCGAGTTTCTCTCATTTCACTCATACAGGTATTCCATTCACTTCTTTGTACTTTTGTTCGGTATTGCTCTGTGTTTCGCCGTTTATTTTCCTAAGACTGTCGCCTGCGTTGTTGTTCTTTCCATTCTTCTGGGTTGCTTTGGCGAATCTTCTGGGTTTCTTCTTCGCTGTCTTACCCAAAACTCGTTCACTTATTTGCCTTTAAACACAAGACTTTTAGTTCTTAGGCTTCCTATTATGGTGAGAGACAGAAATTTCCCTAGGCCTAGAGCAGTGTTGTTGCCGGAAGAAGAAATGTTTCTTCGTATGCGCTTCCCCCGGGCCACCTACTGGGTTCTTGGGGGTGAACCTCCTGCAACGGAGGTATCGGCCCCTTTGCGCCGAGGCGGTGTCACTCGTCCGGGGCGAGTCAGGGCTCACCCGGCTGCTGCTAGGGCTTTGGTCCCACGTACCGTTCGACCCTTAGCACGCGCTCTTCCCCTCGGATTGCCCGTCAGGACCGGGGTAGGCTCCTCGTCCGAATCTGGGTCCCCAGTACTGATGGCCCAACCTCTTAATTTTTATGAGGGCCCTTCTTCCGTTCGCTCAGATCCTTTCCCGGAAGGGTATCTCGGCCCGTGTTGGGACTGCCTCGCGGAGAATTCTGCTCTGATAGCACATGGGGGAGATGCTAGGGCTTCTTCCATACTTGGTTCCTGCCGGCATCGGCTTTCTCCAGATGTCGTTTCTAGTGCCCCCAGTCGTCCGAGTCCGCAGTCTTTTTCGCCTGCAATTGTTGTTGTGCCAGGTATTCCCGCTCTTTACTGATACTGGTTTTGTTTATTTGCCTATAGGTATAATGGCCCCTAAATCTCGACTTTCCAAGCAGTGGTCCGAGGTCGAGGGCTCTGACTCTTCTAGTCCACCCGAGGCCTTGTGTCGGCAATATAGTTGGGTGTCTCACGAGGTGCTCAAGACTCGGTCGCTTATGTCGGATGTCGACATTGCCTGTTTGATCGCCCAATCGAAGATTCCGGCCATGCATGGGTGTGTCATCAGGTGTCCGATGGCCGATGAGCCCATCTGCGCAACGCGGGAAGTGGGCTGCCTGAACTTTTTCTTTTTCTACCGGGATTGCCTGACCCGGGTACATGTTTCTTTGCCTTTCACCCCCTTCCAGATGGAGGCTCTGCTGTATCTCTGGCTTGCCCCATCTTAGCTCCATCTGAACGGGTGGACTTATTTTGTAGCTTTCGAGCAGCTCTGTCGTTCCTTCCCCGTCCCAATTCTGTGTACCACCAACCTTTTCTTCTATTATTTCGGCCCCTTCACTCCCAGTTCACCCAAGGAGGGTAACAAGCTGAAAGGATTGGTATCCCTCCGTATCAACCTGGACTGTAAGCTGATGACGCCTTTTTCGGATTCCTTTAAGCGCTTCAAGGGGGCGTTTTTTAAGGTTGAGGCTGATAGGGCAAAACTTTAAGCCTAAAAAACTCCGCAAGTGCATAAGCCGTATCAAGTAATAAAGTGATGAGAAAAGTATCGTTTCCACGAGGACTTAGTATCAAAACAAAAATTGAATTTAATTTAGAAAAAGAAATTAAAACTAAAATTTTTTAAAAAAATACCACAATAATCAAATGAGCAACCTAGAGTCACTAATCCCTTATTTGATTCTTAGATTTTATCCCCACTAAATTAACTTTGACTTAATCTAATCAGCTAATCTAGAGTATTAATGTCTATAAATGCCTATCGGTCCACTTATACACCTACCTCAAATAATTATGCAATGCCTCACATAATTAATTAAGATGCAATTCAAATCGGATTCACTCTAATTTGACTATGCGGAGCTTCTAGGTATATGTCTATCCTAGACACAAATTAGATTAAAACCTAACTTCACGTTAAATTTAAACCTAATTCCACATTATTTATTCCCAAGGTCAATTTAGGATTCCCTCTTTCAAGTCCAACCCTAAATCCCCAAAACATGCTTAACGGTGGCCAATCACTAAGCAATAACAATACACACAGGATTAAATAAACTGATTAAAATTAAACAAAACTAATGAGTGGGAACAATTTCTAAGTCTCAAACAAGTTCATAGTACTCTAGGTCACAAAAGAAAATTAGCCACACATGGCTTTATTCAAATCCATAAAAAAAAAAGAAAAAAGAAAAGAAAAGAAAACTCAGGTTCAAAGAAGAAGAAGAGAGAAGAAAGAAAATTTCTCCGTCGCCTCCACAGTCCTTTCGTCCTTCCGTGGAGATGATGAAGAGAATTGAAACGCTCAGCCTCCTCTGCTCCTCTGCTTTTTCGTTCTGTGCCTCCCGATCTTTCTGCTCCGTCTTCTTTTCTTCCGTCTGTCTCCTCCTTATTTATAATTTAGGTCTTGGGTCACTGATTCTCTTTTTCTTATTACAAAGATATCTCATATCTTGTAATTTACTCCAGCAGATCACACAATTGATTTTGTTTCTATTTTTCTTGCGTGAGACCACTGAATTTGACTGATTGCATATCCTCTTATTGCCTTTTCTACTTCATTCCAAATCAGCTAATATTTCCTGCACAATAAAAATAGGATATGAGTAGATTTTATGTCGATTTATTCTTTGATCCCAAGTTTCATGCAATTATGGAAACGTTCATAAAAGATAATTAAATAGGTATATAATATCAATAATTCCAATTAAATCTCATAAAATATACATCTATTTAATCATAAAATATATACTCATCAGAGGCCGAGTTTGGGAAACAGCCTTGGTTCTTGGAAGGTTTTGAGGGCGCTAAAGTGGGCTGGCGTTTTCCTCTATACTGGATGGAGAGCCATTACGAGGCTAAGGCTGCCTCTTTCCAGATTCTTCGCAAGGATCTCTGGCCGGAGTCGATCTCTGCCCTTCCTCGGTTAGAGGCCTACGTGGCGGAGCATGGTGTGAACCCCGCCGGCTTTTTCATAACTGGGGAGGGTTCTAAGCCGCTCCCTCCTGCTTGTATGGTTCTCTCTTTTAATTGGCATATTGTTATTGATGTGGATTTCACATTTCTTTTTCTGACTTATTTTATTTCTGCTCTTTCAGCTCAATATATGAGTGCCCTTCCGCTCTACCTTCGAAAGGCGAATCCTGCTGCTGCCTCCCCGAGCCGTCAGCCCAAGAAACGGGATGCTCCTGAAGGTGCCGGAGCTCCCATGGCTGATGCGTCAAAGAAATCCAAGGTCTCCGTCGGCCAGGGACCTTCTCCGGCCGTCGTCGTTAAGCCTACCCCAGCGGTAGAGTCCCAAGCTTTGCAGGGACAAGAGGCCGTGATTAAGTCTCCGGCTTCTATGGGGGAGGAAGTCGTGATTACTGATGAGGAGCTCGATGCTGTGTTCCTCCTCGAGTCGCCATTGGGCTCGCTGCCGGCTCCACCTTCATCTCCGCCACCTCCTCCTCCACCTCCTCTGTCTTTGGGTCTGTCTTCGGTTTTTCCTCGCGGCTTTTTGTGGGATAAGGGGGTGGTCCCGGAGGTAGATGTTGCTTTCCTCCCCCCTCGGCACTTCCTGGATAATCGCCCGACGTCCCCGCGAGCAATGGATGAGATTCACTCGGCCCAGACGCATTTGTGCCGGTCCGTTGGCTTCCTCTAGGCTCTTGTTCTGGTGAGGGAGAAGTATGTCAAGGCCGATGCTGACTGCAGGAAGCTAAAGGCGTCCGAGGAGGGGTTGAAGAAGGCTTTGGCTGCTGCAGAGGCTAAGGCCGAGTCTGCAGAGGAGTTGAACAGGGCTTTGGCCGTGGCGGAGGCTAGAGCCAAGTCCGCCGAGGAGGAGTGGGACATGGCCAGAGCTGAGCAGGATGCTGCCAAGACTGTGGCGGTGAGGGCTGATCAGGAGCTCCAGCTTTCCCGTGAGTCGGGGGAGAAACTGGCTGAGGAGTATACTGGCTGCAATGAAGGCTCTCCAACAGCAGCGGGCTTCCCTTGTTGCTGAGCAGGAGGTCACCCAGGCGGCCCTTTCTGCTGAGCGGGCGGCGCATCAGGAGGCGTCCGATGCGTTGTTGCAGACCGCCAGGGAGTGCTTTGAGGAGGCCTTGGTTCAGATCCGGTTCTTCAACCCCGGCGTCGAGCTTAATGTGGACGGTTATGATTACCGTGCCTTTGTACAGGACAGAATCTGATCCCTTACCAGTCTCCTGCCGCCGAAGGTCCTGCTGATGGAGCGGAGGAGGGTGCCGCCGAGGGTGGAGGTCCTGAAGCCGAGTCATCCAGCTAGTCTTGGACCTTTCTATTTTCTTTAGTTGGGGCGCATGTGCCCTTATAATTTTTTGAACAATTCTGGCCTTTGGGCCATTCTGTATACACTAGACAATGAATGATTTACAGTTTTATCGTCCTTTTGCCTATGTTTAAAGTTCTAAACTTAGTTTAGATGTTTGTCAACTGTAATGAATACGAGCCGTTTTTCACTCTACCACACTTTGCGTGTGGGAGGTTGGGGCAAGGTTGTCTTGTTTCAACCTCGTCAGGTGTAACTAACCGCACTACCTCAGTTCAACTTTTGCTAGTCGGACTCCAACTTTCACTAGTCGGATTATTTTTAACCGACATAAGGGCTAAACTACCACATGTTCAACTGAGGCTTCGTCTGCCTCTAATCAAACATTTTGACCTAATCAGGGTCGGCATGGTAGTCCGCTTGCTTAGTCGGGCGAGTGTTGACGCGTCAATTTCGCGAAAGGCCACGTATGGCGCCTTCGCTGAGCTCTAACTAATGCCTGTCGGAGTACAACGGCCGATTTTTGTACATCTAGATGTTTTTAGTTTTTGGTCGGGTACACGACCTCGGAGCCGTTCATTCGTGCCGGGCTTGTTGGCCTCGGCTTTCGAATTTTTAACCGGGCTTTTATTGCCTCAGTTTGATGCTTAAGCGAGTACTTGTGCACATTGAAGAAATATCTCAGTGGGATCCTTTTTTGCTAAGAATAGCCCTAAAGGGCTTTACAAACAAACATAAGTAGGAAAGGAAATAACTTAAACTTTAAAGTTCAAAAGGAAAAACCAACTAGTTATGCCGAGCTGAGCCGGGATCTAGCTATAGTAGATCTTTAACTTGTCGGCGTTCCAAGTTCTTTTGATCGGCTTTCTCACCAGGGTCTCGAGAATGTAGGCCCCTCTGCCGAGCTTTTCTTTGATCCAATAGGGGCCTTCCCAATTTGCCGCAAGCTTTCCGTCCCGGGCATTCTTATTGCCTATATCGTCCCGTCAGAGTACGAGGTTCCCCCGGTTGAATGACCGTGGTTGGACCTTTCTATTGTACTTAGACGCGAGTAGCTGCTTGGCGGATAATTCCCGGCAGTGAGCCGTGACTCGGATCTCATCTATGAGGTCTAAGTCGGTCTTCAAGGCGTCGTCGTTCGACACCTGCCCTTCTTGTCTGGCTTTAACCTTTCTCCAAGATGGTTGCCCGATTTCGACTGGGATCATTGCTTCACATCCATAGGTCAGCCTGAACGGGGTTTCTTGAGTCGAAGACTGCACGCTTGTTCGGTATCCCCAAAGAACGCTGTGTAGCTGCTCGGTCCAGCTGGTGTCGGCTTACAGTATGCGCCTCTTTAGTCCGTCCAGGATGATCTTGTTGGCGGACTCGACCTGCCCGTTTGACTGTGGGTGTTCCACGGATGAGAAATGTTGCTTAATGTCTAGGTTGGTCATTAACGCTTGGAACCTGTCGTCCATGAACTGGGTCCCATTGTCCGTGACGACCTCGGCAGGTATTCCGAAGCGGGAGACGATATTGTGGTGAAAAAACTTCATTACTCTGGCCGAGGTTATTGTGGCGAGCGACTCTGCCTCGATCCATTTGGTGAAGTAATCGACAGTGATGATGAGCCATCTGCATTGCCCTTGTGCCGGTCTGAATGGTCCGAGGATGTCCATGCCCCATTTATAAAAGGGCCAGGGGGCTGGCATTCCTTTCAACTCTGTGGGCGGCAGCCATATGATCCTGGCGTGTTTTTGGCAACTATCACACTTCTTGGCTGTTTCCATGGCGTCATGCTTCATGGTGGGCCAATAGTAGCCGGCGCGTAGTGCCTTTCTAGCGAGTGCCTTGCCCCTCATGTGGTGGCCGTTGCTTCCTTCATGTAGTTCGGCCAGCACGTACCTTGCTTCGGGTTCGCCTAGACATCGCAGCATTGGGCAATGTAGTCCCTTTCTGTAGAGTTGATCATTGACCATGGCGTAGATAGTGGCCTCCTTGATCAACTTTTTGGCCTCGGTTGGGTTAGTAGGGATAATTCCCCTCTCCAGGTAGTCCTCTATCGGCTTCCTCCAGTCAAAGCCTGCCGAGATGGTCATGACGCAGCTCGGTTCGGTCAGATTCTGCTGGATGATGGTCCTGTGATTGTCCGGTCCCTTAGTGCTTGCCAGCTTGGAGAGGATGTTGGCTCTTGTATTCTCCTCCTTTGGGATATGGGTGACGATCACTTCATCAAACTTGGCCATGAGCTCCTTGGTGCGGTTCAGGTATTTTGCCATAAGAGGCCCCTTTGCTTGGTAGCTGCTATCGATTTGTGCGGCGACGAGCTGCGAGTCGGTTAAAACCTTTACTCGATGTGCCCCATTATCTCTTGCTTGGTGCAGTCCGGCCAAAAGAGCTTCGTACTTCAATTGGAGGGAGTGCTCGGTGGCGACCCCCTGCGGGCTTTCAACGATGACTCCTGCACTGCTGCCCTTAGCGTTGGAGGATCCGTCTACGTAGACCTTCCAGGTTCCGTCACTTGTTATTGTCGGGGTCAATTCCCTGATGAAGTCCGCCAGCGTCTGGGACTTGATCGCCTGTCAGGCTTCGAATGTTATGTCAAACTCTAACAGCTCAATCGCCCAGTTGGTCATTCTCCCCGCCAAGTCCGGCTTGTGGAGGATTTGCTCGATCGGTTGGCTGGTGCGTACCACTATCTGATGTCCTTGAAAATATGGCCGGAGACTTCTGGCCGCGGTGAGTAGGGCAAAGGCCACTTTCTCCAGCTTCTGGTACCGGAGTTCAGAGCTTTGTAAAGCCTTGCTTATGAAGTATATCGGCATTTGTCCGGTCTCGGCTTCTCTTACCAAGGCAGCGCTGACGGCTTCATTACCAATTGAAAGGTACAGGAACAAGGTCTCCCCCAGGTCCAGTTTAGTGAGTACCGAGGGGGTTGCCAAACACCGCTTGATTTCTTCGAAGGCCACGTTGCAGTACGGATTCCAGCCACCTTTGGTTTCCTTCTTTAATAACTTGAAGAAAGGCAGGGCTTTCTCGGCCGACTTTGGGAGGAACCTTGTTAGGGCGGCGAGGTGGCCCGTCAATTGCTGAACCTCCTTCTTGGTCCTCGGGGGTTGCATTTCTAGGACGGCCTTGCACTTGTCCGGGTTGGCCTCAATTCCTCGGTTGGTCAACATGAAGCCCAAGAACTTTCCAGCCGGGACTCCGAAAGCACATTGGCCAGGTTCAACCTAATTCGATGTTTTCTTAACTTTTCAAACGTCTGTTCTAGGTCCCGGATGTGGTCCTCTATATGCCTCGACGTTACAATCATGTTGTCTATGTAAACTTCTATGTTGCGGCCGATCTGGTCTTCGAATACCCGGTTCATCATTCACTGATAGGTGGCCCCGGCATTCTTCAAGCCAAAAGGCATGATGTTGTAGCAGTAATTTGCTTTGTCCGTCATGAACGCGGTTTTCTCCTGGTCGTCCTGATGTATGGCAATCTGATTATACCCGGAGTAGGCGTCCATGAAGGAGAGGAGCTGGTAGCTGGCCGAGTTGTCCACGAGCTGATCGATATTTGGCATTGGGTAGGAGTCCTTTGGGCACGCCTTGTTCAAATTTGTGTAGTCGACGCACACTCTCTACTTGCCGCTGGGTTTGAGTACCATGACTACATTCGAGAGCCATGTCATATATTGTACTTCTCGAATGAATCCGACTGCTAGGAGTTCTTCAACGTGGCTATCAAGGGCCTTTTGTTTGTTGTCAGCAATGTTCCTCTTCTTCTGCGCTATGGGCCTCGATCCCGGCCATATGCCGAGTTTGTGACAGCAGATCTCAGCCGAGGTCCAGGCGAAAACGTCCTGATTCTGCCTTAGGAAACGGATCATTTGCATTTTTAGGTCATCCTTCATATCTCTGCCAATTTTGGCGGTCTTGGATGGGTCCGTCCCTAGCACTACTTCCTGTAGTTCTCCCTCCGGCTCGGGTCTTGGGTCCTCTGGCTCTCTCGGAGGTCGAGCTCTACCATGTTAATCGGCTGCCAGGGGTGCATGTCGTCGTCTACCTCGGTCATCGTCTGCTTGGGTCCGAGCCGAGGTGGAGATGAAGGTCCTCCTTCCTCAACCCGGAGGGCTTCGAAGTAGCACTGCCGTGACTCCTTTTGGTCTCCGGATACCACGACCAGCTGATTTTTGTCGTTAATCATCTTCAACTTCTGGTGCTTGGTGGATACCAGTATGTCCCAGTTATGAATAGTTGGTCAGCCGAGAATGATGTTGTATGGAGAGCAGAAATCGGCCACTATGAACCTGACGCGCTTTGACTTGAATGCTTCTTTTGTTTCAAGGGTTAATCTGAGATCAATATACCCCTTTGGGAAAGATTGTTCGTCGCTGAATCCGATCAGGGTGGTCTTGAACGGCTTAAGATCCTCTTCATCGAGGTGCATCCTTTTATAGGCATCCCAGCTTATGATATCGGCCGAACTTCCTGCGTCCACAAAGATTCTCTTAACGTGGCAATTCACCAAGGTTCTGGTGATCACCAGTTCATCCAGGTGGCCGAGAATGACGTCCTTTAGTTCTTCGTTGGTGAAGGTCAAGGGGGGTGGCTTCGGCTTGGCGAGATCGTCCTTAAACTTGGGGAGGTCTCTGACGGTTAGGACCTCGTGGAGGTATTTCTTACGTTGGCTCACCGTGTCCCCGCCCCCTCCAAATCCTCCGCTGACGACGTTGCACTGGAAATCAACGTCGGGGAACTCGTCGTCAGAGGCGGTCTTCTGCTTCTTCCCCGGCTTTAAGGTCTCCTTGGGCGGACTTCTAGTGCGGCCACAGTAATTGCGTTTGCCGCTCGTCCTTCCCTGGGTCTTGATGACATACTGACGTAGCTTCCCTTCCCTTACGAATTTTTCAATGGCGTCGCGGAGGTCATACTATTAGTCGCTGGTATGTCCATGGCAGTCGTGGAACGTACAGAGCTTGGTACGGTCCGTGTAGCTGTCGTGCTTTGCCTTGTGGTCGGCTCGGTCTGGTTTGACCCGGCTTTCCCTGTTCCGCCTCTAGGGTTCGGTCTTCTGTTTGCTGGCCCGTTCTCCTAAGTCGGGTGTGGTATGTCTCGCCCGCTTGGGTTCCTCGGCATTGGCAGCCTCCATTTGCTCCACTTCCAGGTACTTCTTCGCCTGGGAGTAGAACTCGGTCAACGTGTAAACCAGGTTTTTGCATAAGTTCCGGGCTAGTCGTGATGACAGGTCTAGCCTGTTGACCAGGCAGTGTACGTGGACGTCCTCGGATAGCGATCGTACTTGCATTGCCACATCATGGAATGCCCTTCTTCTGCCTCACTTTACTCAGTGTGAATTCGGATTTCGGCTGCTTTTTACTGGTGGCAAAATGCAACTCGAACTTTCGTCCAAGGTCTTCAAAACTTCGGACGGAGTTGTTCGGGAGTGAACTTAGCCACTTGTGTGCCGGCCCGGTCAGAGTGGCCGCGAAGAGACGCTGGATGACTGGGCCATCAATTGACCGGACCCACATGAGTTTTTCAAAAACTTCGAGATGGTTGCGAGGATCCTGAGTTCCGTCGTACTTCGGCAGGTCGGCTAGGTCAAAGTGTTTCGGGTACTTCATTTGATATTCCTGGGGTGATCCATGGCGAGGTGATCTATGGGTCCGGGGAGTCCTATCTTCCACACGGTGCTCTTCTTGGTCTTGGCCTCCTCTCCCGCCTTGGCCGTTGTGGTCCGCGTTACCATCTCAGCCTTCCGAATTGTCATGATTTTCTTGTGGCGGTGGGTGCCCTCGTTCTGCGCTCATTCTTCCGTCCGGTCTGCTGGTGTTTCCCCACCTCGTTCTCGGTCGCGAGCTGCTCGACGAGCTACTAATGTCCACGTCGACCCGACCTCTTCTTGTACGAGGTTCTCTCCGGTTTTCTTGTTGGTGATGGCTTTGGAGCTCCTCCCTTATCATTTGTGCAAAGGTGCGGAAGTCCGCCTGTCGTTGCAGGTGGTCCCGCTTCTCTTTGTCCTCGAACCTTTGGAGCAATGACTCCTGCGTCCTCCGGAGGATGCAGACGTCGGCTTCTATCGCCAGAGCGTCCTGGGTCGTAACCTCCCTGTGTGTCTACAACAGCGACTGATCATCTGCGGGAGGGGAAGTTGCTGTGTCGGTAACATGTCCCTCCGGGGTGTTTTCTCATCGTGGATGGATTTGCAGCTGGCTTGGCCCGGCTGGAACTTGGTCTGGTTGGGGGCCTCCGTCAGCTTGCGGTGGTGGATTCCTACTGTGGCTTCTGGTGTTTGCCATTGATGGTCACGGGGATGGAAATTTATCTTTCCCCACGGTCGGCGCCAATGTTCAGTTCTAAGACCACAGATGTGTTGGACTTGACTAGGTGTCAAGCCTAGAGCCTACGTACCCTTTGAGAGGATCAAAGTCCACGTAGTTCGCAGTAAACTTTATGGCGTGAGGCCATAGGGGGTGTGTGCACCTGATTGATGTTCCTCTATATTTATAGAGAGGTCCGGTGCGAGCATCCCGGCCTGGTGAGCAATATTCGGGGCCGAGATATCAGGGGCTGGTATCTCGGGATTATGGTTAGGATAGATCCTATGTTGTTGGGATCTCATATCTTTGCCTATTATCCCGCCAATTATGTACCCAAATATAGTTGGGTCGTGGCCTGGATCTAAGCTGTTGGGCCAGTCCGTAACAATACTATTTAAATGGGACGTTTTTTGACACACACAACTTGGATGAAAATTTTGACTAAGTTCATTGCTTTCAAACCAAGATTATTGTGAGCAGGACCAAAATGATCATCTTTGAACGAATTATATAGCTAGATTCAGCTGTAGTTATCATGAAATAATTAATATGTAATATATTATTAGACTAATTAGGTGTATGACGGTATGACACTTATATTACCCAATTCCTGAAAACTATATTAAATTCTGTCTCAAATTTGCCTGAAAATCTTAAATCTAACCTTGAAAAAGAGTGAAGTAGATGATATACAAACTTCCAGAACAGATTCTCATCTTAGCAAAAATAACATAAATGATATGCAGGCCGTCAGCTTAGTATATTTGATCAATTGACAATCAAAATTAATTAAGATAACAGGTAGAGAAAAATTCGCCTTAACCTAATAAAAACAAGAAAAATTATGTCTAAAACCATATTGACAATTTGTTTATATTTTAAATTAAAGGATCAATCGGTTGTAATACAAAAAATATTTTGTGTCTTAGAGCCATATTTACAAGAAGAGTAAGTCATCCCATTGTAATACAAAAAGTTCGTTTTTGTTACCTTCCAAATAGTTAATTTCAATTTCCCCAGTAGACATCAACAGCACCAGTGGTCTAGTGGTAGAATAGTACCCTGCCACGGTACAGACCCGGGTTCGATTCCCGGCTGGTGCACTTCTTTTTCCGTTTTTCAGTCTTGCTTTTTGCTATTTTGCATTTTGTTTTGGGGCCCCATATTCTCGTTGTTCGGCGAATCTGCTACCATTTGTTGACCAGAGAGAGAGAGAGAGAGAGAGAGAGAATCTGCTACTGTCTATATATAAACTAGTGACTTAATTTCAATGCTAACTAGCAAATCACCACCGTCTCTTGCTTTTCTTAAAATCACAATCAAATGAATTTAAAACGTGAACATTTATTTTTATAGTTTCAATGTTTTGACTCATTTGTGCCCTTGTCCTCTGATTAAGCATAGAGACTATTTTCTTATTTTACAAATTAAATAATATCCTAATAACATATAAATTCCAGTTCATCTTTTTATCAAAAATTAAAAACTACGATAAAATTTAAATAATTATGATTTCTTATTTTCTCCAAAATATTTAATTGAACAACTTATATACGATAAGATGTTTGCTATTGATATGAAATAGTAATAGTTTGTCTGAAGACGAGACTTTTGAAGTATTATAATTAGGACACATTATCTCACTCAATTGAGCTACTCCATGCAGTTTCTTACTATTTCTTGGGCACCAAGGTTTATAATTTAAACCTTGTAAGTTATTATTATTATTATTTAATATTAAGGATGTGTTTGGTACGTACGTGGGATTTGGAGAGGAGGGGCAGAGAGACAAATTTTTTATAAATTGGATTTAAGAAAATTGAAGAAGTGATATCACTAAATTTTAATATAGAGAATATGTAAAATAAAAAAATAAAAAAAATTGATTAAAAAATTTTAACCACGTTTCTCTCTTTCTTTTCCCCCTACAAATTTAACTTATTATTATTATTATTTTTCCATCCGCTCAATTTTCCTCCACTCCCCTCGTATCAAACAAGTCCTAAAATAATTGTATTAAGGTGCTCAATAATACTTAAATATTTTTAAACTAATGAGTACTATCAAATATTTGCATCACACTTACATAAGGAGGGAGGAGGCATCAAGTTGAGAGCCTAATAATTATTTCCCACCTATAGTGTGCTATTGTACCTCAAACAAGGTGGACGTGACTTTTCTCCTTTAATCTTAAATGTCTATTCCTATTTTTTTGGCCCAAAATTATGACATTTTGGGGTAAAACAAGTAAGGATGAGCTTTTTTCCCCCTAAAAAAAAAAAAGAGAGCACTCAAAACTCTTGAGTATTTTTTTATTACCATATAACATCTTAAATTAAATTTTTGTATTCTTAGACCTTAAAATATTTTTTAGTAGTACTTAATATTTTGAAATATTTTTTTAGTTGTATATAATATCATAAAGTACTCTTTTCAATCCTTAACGTAAAACTTGTATACTTAATTTGATTAGATTAAGAAAATTGGTTAAGGTATTTAATATAACATATTTTTTCTAAAACACCTTAATCATCTTCTTTAATTCCCTTAATCTTTTTTTTTTTACTTGATTATGGTTGGGGGATCATTAACAAGGTAAATTGAGAAAATATTAACAAATGTGGGAAATATGTCTTATGTTTAGAACAAATATATATAAATTTCACAATTATGTCTTATATATTGGGGGGTAATTGTTAATGTGTCTAGCACTATAAAATATTTTTTAAAAAAAATGACTAAAAAAAGTACTTTTTGGATAGAATTGCACTAAAAATTACTTTAAGAGATACCAAGTGCTAATAAAAACATACTTCATATTTCTGAGTTTTATTAGAAAAATATTTTAAATTACTGAGTGGACTAAAAATGATTTAAGATATTTAATATTTTTAAAATAATACTTCAAAATGCTAGATACTCTTTTTTTTTTTGCTTTTAAAAAGTGCTCATTGTCTTCATTAATTATTTTAGGGTAAAGAATGGGAGCGGACTGAAAAAGTAAAAGAAATAAGTCCAATTTGAGTAAGACTGCCTTCAATAAAAGGGCATATGTGCTTATAAAAGAAAAACAGCAGATCAGAGAGGGCCACATTTGAGGGCGGCCTCTTGTTGACTTCATTGATTTTATATATGCCTTACAAAAATCCCTTTCTTCAACAAAACACATATATTCTACTACTATGTCTTATTGGCATTTTCCTGTAAACTTTTGTCGGTGGATTATGATTTGCTTATTTTGATACTTAATATTGATGTCAAATGAGAGATAAGTATGCGTGTGTTAACTTGTGTGAAGTTATTTTTTTCAATGAGTTTCATATTTTTATTCTCATGACATTATAATTTTTACTCTTTCATCCTAAATGTAAGAGTTAGTATGAATATTTGTTTTGAACATAAATGTAAGGCAACGATCAGTCTATTTATTTTTCAAATTTAAAATTCTTCCCTTTAAATTCTCTATATTGATTGGACATATTAAAATGTTGTGTTTTGCACTAAGGGAATAATATCTAATGTAAACGATCAAAAGAGATATTATTTTTTAAAAAATAACATATTGTTTTTTTTTTTACAAATAATTAACTTAACTACTTTTTTTAAAATCTTTATAAATAATTAGTTATTTAGCTCTTAATTTAGAAGGGGGAAGAAGTACATTTTATTTCAATCTTATCAAAAAGAGAAAGCCATATTGACAAGAAACAACCTAACAAACAAAACGTATATGTGTACCAAAAGCAAAAGCAAAAGCAAAATGGCTTAACCCTGCCTGAGGATTAACCTTTTCTATATCTCTTTTGCTTTCTTGACTTGACTAATTCACTCCTAAAAATTAAATTAAACATATCCCCAAAAAAAAAAATCGCATGAGAAAATGGGAAGAAAGTTAATACACAATGAAAAGGAGAAGAAAGCAATGATAGATGATATGGAATTATGGAACAAGAGTTCTCCCCAGAAAAGAAAACGATGAAATTAAATATATAAGATACTCCCTCCGGTCCTAATTATAGGATCACTTTCGTAGTAGTGTACAAAAGTGTTCCTATAATTAGGACCTGAGGTAGTACATTTTTTTCATATAAGCATTTAAGGTTCTATTTGTAAGACACACACTTTAAGTATGTAATGTTTGAGATTTTTTTTTAAAAAGTTTTTTTCATTTTTTCCCTGGTTATTTATAGGTATATCAATTTATTAATTATCTGCCACACCCTATTTATTCTCTCTCTCATTCAAATTTGTTCTCCATAATAAATGTATTTTTTGGAATTAAAAATACGTAAGTTACATATTTTTTACCTTTACCAATTGTAATAAAATTTTTAACCTACGTAGTTTAGTCATTTATATATTATATATAGGATTAGAGGGTAAGTTAAGAATATGTCACAATTTTATCTTTGGTTATGAAAATTTATGAATAAAAATATAATACTGTACTATATTATAGAAGTTTATATACAACCCCATATATGCCTTGCATAAAAAAATTCTTATTCACAACTAGTTGAGTAATAATTCTATTTGTGGGTTTTAACAACTGTTTGGAACTTTTTTAACATCGAGATTTTATGTGGGACTTTTTTGACTATTTTTTGATCTCTTGAGACCTTAAAAGGATTTTCCCTTTGTTACTTTCCAAGAATTTTAACAATTTTTTTATATGTCCATATCAAATAAAATGTAGTGAGAGATAGTAGAAATTACTAATATGATATTAAAGTTTAGTGTAGTTGTTAAGGTTAATATATATATATAGGATCACTTGAATTTTATGATAAATTTAATGTTTTTAACTATTTTTAATTATATAAATAAATTAATTAAAAGTGACTTATATTTAAGATCGGCATTAATTTATATTTTCATATATAAACACACTTATTACTCAAACATTAATTCAATTTTTCACTCACTTTCGGTAGAAAAAGTTGTTATAGATAATGGGTGTTGGCCATTTCATTAAAGCAAGATAAGTGGGTTTCCCATTAATTAATCAATTGATTATTAAATAATAAAAGAAAATGAGAATATATTGTTAATTTAATAGTAGCCGTACATGGGGAGGCATTTTTATTGCTGGCTTTAAAAGTGGTCAATTATCACTGTTTCAACTGTAGCTTTGGAATGTTGTTTCCTAGTTGATCACATTTTTTGTTTGTAATTTAATATAATAATTAAGGGTTAGAGTCTATGACACGTGAATCCACGTGAAAATGGGTCCCAACTCTTTGTTTGGAATGTATATTGTTACAGACACAAAGTTGCCTTGAGATTCCTTGATCTCTATTTTATAATCTCTCCCACTAAAATATAAGGCTTCAAATTTATAAAGGTATTTGCTCTTCTTTTATAGAGTTAAAGTTCAGATTTACCAATCAATTATTACCTAAGGAGCATCTGGTACAAAAAACAATTGAGGGTACCAAAATTACCAATAAACAATTAAAAAGTGAAAAAAAATCATTAAATAACTATTTAAAAAAAACAACTATCACAAGTACGTTAAAATATGAGGCATTGGCGTAGGACGGTGTCGGAGACGCTGAAGAAATGAGCGGTTAAGCCTTTTTATTGGATAAGGCAAACACCAACAGAGATAGGACCTATGCGAGCAGGCACTGTGGCAATGGCGGTTGTTGCTTGTGGCATCGGAGGGATGGAACTAGGGTGGAAGGCGCATGCCAGTTGAAAGCTATGGACTGTTGGATTTGGTTTCAGTGCGAGATTCTTGCCCTGAAGCTGCTTACTTATAATGGAAGCTTTGGAGACACCAACGTCGCCAACACTGTGACAGTAAATGGAAGACGGAGACAGCAAGACAGTGACGGGATAATAGTTTGTTGGCAAATTTGCACCTAATTGTGTGTGTGTTTTTTTTTCATTTTTAATTGTTGATTAGTAATTTTGGTACCATCAATTGTTTTGTGTGTCAGATACTTCTCGGGTAATAGTTGGTTGACAAATTTGCATCTTAATCTTTTTTTATAAGTTACAGTTTGAATTTTATTTGATCATTTAATTTGTTTATTTTTCAATTTTGTCACATTTTCTCTAATTACATTTTTCTCATTTATTCTCTTTCAACTTTTTTTTTTTAAAAAAAACTTACTCTCTGTCTCTCTTATTCTTTTTTTTTTAAGAACAAAATTATAAATAAAGGTATATTAAAAAAAAGGTATATTTCTTACTTATTTATTACTTTTAACTGATTTATTAACAAATTCAAATCGGTTATTTGAAGCTCATCTCTTAAAATAATAGTGAATTTTTCTATAGTGATGAGTATTATGGTGAAAGAAGGAAAAAAAGGTGGATTACATATTTTATAAAGGGTTAAATACCATTTTTGCCATGGAAGTTTAGTCTGAGGAGCACTAGTTATCTGGAAGTTTTTTTGTCTTATTTTTGCTCCGGACATTAAGAAAATGGAGCAAATTTACCTCGGAAGTTTTTTTATATGAGCAATTTTGTCCTTGAAAATTTACAAAGAAGAGCAACAATTCAATGGTTAAAATTAACGGATGGACAAGATTGCTATATTTTTAAACTTTTAAAGTAAAAATGAGACAAAAAAAACTTTCAGATAACCAATATTTTTTAGGCTATACTTCCATAATAAAAATGATATTTTACAGTTTTATAAATTGTATTGCATTTTATACCAACAAATCAGAGTAGCACAACGAAAGTTGATGTGGTGGGCTCAAAATCCACAAATCCCAGCATCAAAACCTGGCTCTAATGTTAAGTGGCTTCCAATAATGATTCCGATGTTTCACATCTAAATATGTATCTTACTACTTTTATTGCTTTTTTATAATATACAAATAACTAAATTATATAGATAAATATTTTGTCAAAATTAGTTAAAAGTAATAAATATATTTAAAAAATATTCCAGTCTATAAAGAGAGAATAAGTGCGTGAGTGAGCATAAACAAATAGTTAATTTAATACAGACTAACCAATAATTAATACGGATAAAAATATACTTTGATACTAAAAACGTTTGCTTAATAATTTTGGATAGGAATCGTTGGAGGGTAGTCAAACTTTTGGGCCATTTTGCTCTCATAATTTGTGATATATTTCATTAATGGTTGTGATGAAAAAAATATTATTATAGAATTAATTTTAAATAGAAATATTATTATAAATAAAATTGAAATAAAAAATATATTATAATAAAAATATTTACTACAAATAAAATATGAATTCATTTTTTAAATACTTTTTATATTAATTAGGAAGAAAAATATTATTACATTAATCATAATTAAGGTGTAAATTAATTTATATAAAATATAAATAAAAAATATAAACTAATATGTTGAGATAGAAAGGCAATATATTGTTGTGACCCCTTCTCTCCCACCTTAATTGATAAGGGATCGTTAAAAACCTCTCACACGTTCCCTCCCTCCAATAAAACCAAACAAGATCTTGTGCCAAAAAAAAAAAAACACCAAAACTTATTTGTCATCAAAATAAAAAATTGAGATGGTTAGTGCTAAGATCAGATCAAGATAATTTAATTAATTAGTGAGTTTCATCTCGTGATAATCATTTTTGACTAACTCAAAAATACGTATTAGAAAGAAGAGCATCATTTCCCCACCCCCCCCCCCCCTTTTTTTCCTTATATTCAAGGAATGACATCATTCTATGCAGTTTCCTTTTCATTAATGTCTAACAAATAATAAAGATTCAAACAACAAACTTTATACTCACCTAAATTGCGTTTTAAGTTTTCAACTATGCCCTTGTAGAGTGCGTTTTAACACTACTACAATAAAGACCTTTTATGACATATATCATCGACCACATATATGCGGGTGATATATATGTTCCGCACAGAAAAAAGTTCCAAATTGTAATATGTTAAAGGCATATATTGTTAGTTATTGGTTTATAAGTTTTAATGATAACAAAGTTGGAAAAGAAAAGAAGACTTGATGAGTCAAATCACTCAAGTGTTTGTTTCAAGGTAATAGAGTGTGCAACCATTCTTTGAACTAAAATTTGAATCAGAAAGCTTATGAAGGTGTTCTGTTGAGTGTGTTAATATGAACATTCGAATGTTGGCTTGACACTCGCAGCAAAATTACTTGACACTCACTTCATTTTAGGAAATGTTGTATTGACACTTGAGTGCATTAATGAATACTCGAGCGCTACCTCAACACTTGCATTATCTTTGATTGACACTTGCACCCATCTTGAAAGCAACAAGGCAAACACTCGAGTGTGATCTCTAACATTTGAATGTCAAGGTAAATACTTGCAAGTTTAGTGCATGACACTCACCGATGAATCAAGAGTGTTGTGTGAGGCACACTCAAAGTGTTACTTTGTGGCACTCGAGTGTGACATAGTGAAACTTGAGTGTCCAGGTAGAGATTAACATATTTTCTCTGAACTCTATTCTTTGAACAGTATTATACTAGACACAGATTTTATCAGCACTGGAGTGTGATAAAATACATACTCGAGTATGGCTAAAATGACACTTGAGTGTTTGGAAGAAACATCATATTTTCAACTCAACTCTATTTTAAACAGTCTTCACCCAGACTCAAGATACAACCATACTCGAGTATGGATATTGAGCACTTGAGTGGCATTCGAGTGAGAGTAGAATGACACTCGAGTGTCACCCGCTTCTACACTGAACCTTTGTCTTCGAGAATTCAAATTTATTGTTTAACATCTGATTATTTATGATTATTACACATAATTCTTCTCAATTCTACTAAACATATTTGCTATGAGTTTCAAATGATTTGAATCATGGATTATGTCCAAATTTACAAAAGCAAGTTTCTATGTCAGAACATTAAATGCATTCACAGAAACAAAGCGGATGTAAGCAATCTTTAAAGAAGGTCATTGAATATCTTCTGAAGTGTCAATATGCACCAACAAGGTAAGTTGCTCAAAAACAAATTAGTTCTTGGTTTACCCAATCTTCAATTAAAAAATGATTTGATTTGTGCTGCTTGCCAAAAGAGTAAACAAATTAAGTCGTCTTTTAAATCAAAAAATGAAGTCACGACATAAAGTCCACTTCAATTTCTTCATATAGATTTAGTTGAACTAGTTAGAGTTAAAAGCCTTGGTGACAACATTTATACTCTAGTCATTGTCAATGATTTTTTTCCCCTCTAGATTTTCTTGGACAATTTTCCTTTCTTTATAAGATGAAACTTTTGAACAATTTATTGTTTTCGCCAAGAAAATGCAAAATGAGAAAGGCATGTGTACTTCAAGAAAAAGAAAATATCATGAAGAAGAGTTTGAAAATCAAGCCTTTAGAGAATATTGTGATATAAATGGCACTAATTATAACTTATTAGCTCCCAGAACTCCTCAACAACGTGGAGTTGTAGAAATAAAGAACAAAGTTCTTACGGAGATGGCAAGAGCAATGCTAAATGAAAAGAATGTCTCACAAGTCTTCTGGGAAGACGTAATGAGCACAACCTACTATATCTCAAACAAAGCCTATATCCATAAGAAGTTTGATAAGACTCCCTATGAGTTGTAGAAAGAAAGGAAATTGAATATCACTCATCTACATAGACTTGGCTGTAAATGCTTTGTGCACAACAATAGTAATGAAAATTTAGGAAAATTTGATCCTAAATTAGACGAAGGTATGTTTCTGGGCTACTCCAATAAAAGCAAAGTATATAGAATTTACAATAAACATACTTGTGTTGTTGAAGAATCTGTTCACGTTGTGTTCTCTGAAATCGATACTCCTATCAAACCATTGGATGATGAACCTGAAAAGATTCATCAAGAGGAACATCAAAATATTTCAAAAATATCTTTTGATTTAGAAAAAGAACCTGAAAAGGATTTTGAACCTTCCAATCAAAACCAACCTAAAGCTTGAAGATTTAACCAGAGTCATCTTATAGACCAAGTAATAGGTGATATCAACAAGGGAGTGAAAGTAGGAGTAAAGTTCTAGATGAAGTCAGCTTTTTTGCCTTCACTTTTTTAAATAGAACCCTTTAACATTGAAGAAGCCCTCTCAGACAATGATTGGGTGGTATTAATACAAGAGGAACTAAATCAATTTGAGAGAAATCAAGTTTGGGACTTGGTATCCATGCGTAAAGACCATCTATTCATTAGTACCAAATGGGTATTCAAGAACAAACAACATGAATTTGCAATCATTACCAGAAAAAAGACAAGATTAGTGGCCAAAGGCTATAATCAAGAAGATATTTATTATGAGGAAACATATGCTCCAGTTGTAAGATTGGAAGCCATACAAGTACTTAATAACCTTTGCATGCATCAAGGGGTTCAAGCTCTATCAAATGGATGTTAGGAGTGCCTTCCTAAATGGTTACATTATAGAAGAAGTATATGTTGAACAACCTCCTAGTTTTGAAGGTGTATCTCAACTCGATCATGTCTTTAAACTTAAAAAGGCTTTTTATGGTTTTAAACAATCTCCAAGAGCTTGGTATGAAAGATTGAGCAATTTCCTCTGAGACAAAGAAAAAGTTGACATAACACTCTTCATCAAGCACAAAAAATGATTTATTAATTGTGCAAATCTATGTTGATGATGTCATATTTGGTTCCACTATTGATTCTCTTTTTGAAATGTCTATGATGGGAGAATTGAATTTCTTCCTTAGAATTAAAATTAAGCAAAATAAGAATGAGATATTTATTTCCCAAACCAAATATCTGTGAGAACTTCTCAAGAAGAATGGGATAGATCACTACAATGGAGCTGATACCTTAATGAGCTCAACAACTCTACTAGACACTGACACAAAATGACCAGACTTCAACATAACCAAGTATAGAGGAATGATTCACTCACTGCTATATCTAACATCAAGTAGACCTGATATAAAATTTAACATGGGAATGTGTGCAAGATATCAATCCGCTCCAAAAGAATCACATGCTGAGAGTGTTAAAAGGATATTTAGATATCTTGCAGATACGACAAAACTTGGAATTTGGTATCCTAAGGGAAGAAATGAATATCTCATTGCTTACTCAGATTATGATTGTGGTGGTTACAAAATAGATAGAAAGATTACCAGTGGGCAATGTCAGTTCCTCGGTGGGGGTCTATTGTATCTTGGTTCAGTAAAAAGCAAAACACTGTGTCAATATCATCTACTGAAGCTAAGTATGTAGAATCTTCAAGTTGTTGTCGTCAAGTGTGTTAGTTCTTCGATTTGATTTTTGAAGATAACAAGACTTATAAAGAAAAAAAGTTTTAATTCAGTGAGATGTGAAGGTATGGAACATGTACTCGAGTAGGCAACAGCTTACTTGAGCAAGTAAGTGATTGCTCGAGCACATTGTCTTGATTACACATTCATTTGTTTATCAACTTGTTACTCTAGTATACACATGTTTACTCGAGCATGTGTTCTTTGATAAGTAAATTGAACTACTTTTCTCGAAGTTACTCGAGCACTTAGAAGCAATACTTGAGCACTTTACTCAAGTAGAGAATTTTCTTACTCGAGCAAATTCGTTTTGTCCATATCATCTGATGTCTCAGGATACATGTGTGCTACTCGAACATGTTACTCAAGTAAACCAAGTTATTACTTAAGTAATGGTTTTCTAGTTCCTTCAATACTTCATCTTCTTCACCTTCGTAAATTCATAATATATGATTAACATTTCATTACATTTGATAACTACTCATTATTGTTCTCAATGCTTCTAAACATATTTGTCAATGAGATTCAGATAATTAGCTAAAGGATTATGTGCAAATCTTCATAAAGCGAAGAACGTGTCCGAGCATCAAAGCATCATAAAAAACAAAAAACACACAAGGAGTGCAATTTAGAGCAGGTCAGATGATCATGGTTTCATACACCCATTTTGGCGAAAGCGATATCGACTCTTCCTTAGTTAACTAAAGACCAAATGCATGTCGTATGAAATTGTCAACAGCAATACAAAAGTGTCATATCCTCAAATCTTCCACTGACTCTGGTTTATGTCTAACAGAAAGCTTTTGTGTCTAACGAAAAGTTTGAAGTCTCTTATTGAAGCTTCACTAACAACTATTAATGGAGTTCAACTATAAATACGAAAATCATTCAATTCAAAGCTACCTACCAATGACGATATCATTTATTACTCAGTTATTGTTCATTAATACTTTTTGAGATATTTTTTGATATTCAATTTTTTAGTGATCACATATCTCCTCTGAGCGAGAGTTATTATCATTCAATTGTTTGTTGTAGAATCTCAAAGTAGTGGGACCTTGAGTATGGTTGTCTGAGTACAGTTGTAAGGGTGTGAGTCCTAGTGAGGATTACTCTAAGCTTGTGTAATCTTTGAAATATAGTGGAAATCTCAGAGACTCTCTAAGGACTAGACGTAGGTCAAGAGATTAAGGCCAAGCTAGTATAAATCTTTATGCAAACTTCAGTGATATCTTTCTAACTTTTCCTTCCTAATTTGATTATTGGTTAATATCATTTTAATTTTCATAAATCACCCAATTCACCCCTTCTTGGGTGATTTTTATACGGTCTATGGAAAGTGATTGAAAAATGAGACTATTTTCCAATGAAACTAGAAGGAGTTCATATGGCAAAGTTTGAATCAGAATTTGATGAAAATGACAGAAGGCAAATAACACTCAACAGTAAAGTTATCTTGATGATTCAAAACGCACTAAGCCAAAAGGAATGTTTCCATATATGCAACTCATCAACTGCTAAAAAAATATGGAAAGCTCTAGAGATAGCTCACAAAGGAACCACTGGCATAAAGGAGAATAGGATAAACACTCTCATGACTGAATACGATTTTCTTCGTATAAAGTCTGGAAAATCTATAGCAGAATTTGAACTATGTTTCAGCCATCTGATTAATCAGTTATTAGCCTTGGGCAAAATGTATAATCAAAATTCTCAGGTAAGGAAAATTCTAAACGTCCTCACCAAGGAATGAGAGGCTAAAGTCATAGCCATTGAAGAAGCTCGAGGAGAATCGATGAGATCAATAGTTGCTCTATTTGGAAACCTATCTGAATATGAAGGAAAACTGAAGTTCAAAAAGCATCTAGAAGAAATCAACGATAAAAGCAAAGGTATTGCTTTGAATGCCATGAAAGACAAAGAGGAAAAAGAGGAAGAGGAAGATGAAGATGAAGATGAAGAAAGTGATGAACACAGTATATTTGTTCGAAGGTTTAAAAGATTCTACAAAAAGGACCAAGGCTTCCGAAGATTTCAAAAAGGAGGTCAAAGTAGCAAATGTGAATTCAAAGATAAGGATCAAATTATATGCTATGAAAGTGAGAAACCAGGACAAATCAAATCTGAATGTCTACAACTGAAGGGTAAGGAGAAAAGGTACAACAACTTCAAAAAGAAGGCATATGTATTTGGCATTTCGGGAGATAGTTCCTCTGACAAAGAAAGTGAGGATGAAGAAGTTGCCAACATATGTCTTGTAGCTCAAGAAGAACATGAAAGCGAAGAGGTATATGATTCTGAACTTACCTATGATGAACTTCTATCTAAGTATAATAAGTTGGATTCTGAGTTTAGAAAAATTGCAAAAGAACTCATAATTTCGAAGAAAAGAATTATGTGTTAGTTCTCTTATGGTTTTGATGATTGTCAACAACTATAAACATTGAATGAGGTTTTGCTCTTGAGTTTAGAAAACTGTGTATAAGAGCAAACCTTGAGGTTGGCACTGAAACCTTGAGGTTTGACCTTACAGAATGCCTCAAGGTTGAGTGTTTCATGCTTCAAAAACTTGGTTTCACAAATCAATGTGAAACCTCGAGGTTTGTAAGATAACCTCGAGGTTCTGCATTTCTCAGGAAAACACAAGTTTTGCACCAACACATGAAACCTCGAGGTTAGGTAGAAAACCTCCAAGTTTGTAGTTTGGTGCCTAACTGAAAGTTTTGAAAAACTATGTGAAACCTCGAGTATTATAATGAAACCTCGAGTTTTCTTCATACAGAGAGCATTCGGTTTTCATCAAGTATGAAAACCTCGAGGTTTACTTTGAAACCTCGAGGTTTGATGTTTTGACTTAAGCTTAAAATCTTTCAAAAATGCTCAAACCTCGAGTATTACTTTAAGCCTCGAGTATTCTGGCATACAGAGAGCAAACAGGTTTTCACATGAATGAAAACCTCGAGGTTCAGTCTGTAACCTCGAGGTTGTGTCTCTGGCTCAAAACTTTGGTTTTACAATATTTTAGCCAAACCTCGAGTATTGTTGAAAACCTCGAGGTTTGTGGGTTCCAGAGAAGAAATGAATTTTTTTCACCTAATATCAAACCTCCAGGTTTCTTATGAAACCTCCAGGTTTGTGGTCTTCAATGTTTTCTCACAAGGTTTCTTTACAAGGGAAACCTCGAGGTTCACCAAGAAACCTCGAGGTTATGTGATTCTGCAACTGAGATTGCTTGAGATGCTCAAGCAAACCTCGAGGTTTATGGAACAAACCTCCAGGTTTGTAGCCATTACTGGAAATTCAAATTGGGCAAATCAATTATGTCTTCTTGTTTGATCTCAATGCTTTACATGATTATTCTATATTGATTCTAGATATGTTCAACTATCTTTCTAGTGAGTTTCAGACAGATTAACGAAGGTTTATTGAAGGATTAGAGCAAAAGCAAAAAGTGTGTCAGAACATTTAATGCTCAGTCCAGAAACTTGCTTCCTTTGGTTAATCCACTGGTACACGACTACAAAAGATTAAAAGGAAGATTACTACAACAAGAAACATCCTCTCCAACGGATTTATTGCAAGAAAGCCAACTCAGACTCAATGACCAGCTGGATTATGCAGAAACAAGAGAGAGAAGATGCCTAAGCTTAAACCAACACTCAGCAGATGTTCTCAAATGGTCCAATCTTGTTTGCAACGGTCATTTAATGTTCTCTATCTATAAATAGAGTTCATTAACTTCTTCTCAAGCTGATACACCAACTGAGAGCGAAAATTTATTAAGTTCATTTATTGTGTTCAACTTTCATCTGTAATAGTGTCTTTTTTGACATTTGTTCTTCAGTGATTATCATATCTACTCTGTAAGAGAGTTATTACTTGTAAATCATTTATTGATAGTGATAACCACAAGTCAGGGGACTTAGTGGTTAGGGTGTATTGATTGCAACTTGTAAGGGGGAGTGTGTTCTAGTGAGAGAACAACTCTAGTACAGAGTTTGTAATCATTTGTTGAAGATAGTGGATTGAAAATCCCAAGTGCGGCTTGGGGACTGGATGTAGGTCAGAGAAAGGACCGAACCAGTATAAATCGATTGGGCAAAGCTTCTTCTTCCTTACTCCTCTGTCTTACCCTGTTTTAGTTTATCAAAAACAGAGTTCTGTCTTTAAATTTTTTTAAAGATGCCCAATTCACCCCCCTCTTGGGTATCAAGCTCCAGTCTTCATTATGTCCCTTGAATAACAAGTTCAGGATACTCCTCTGATTTGTGAAAAATGTCTTGATTTGGAGAAAAGAAATTCTATTTCAACAAAAACCTTAAAAAGTTTAGCATAGGAAGTGAAATGTTTAATGCTATTTTTAAAACTTAGATATTCACAAATGATACATTAGGAATAGGCTATTGTCCTGAACTATATCGAAGAAAAGGCAAAAAGAAGAAAGGTGAGAAATCATATTTTAACTACTTTTGAAAATTGGTGCATTCTTTTAATCCATTTGCTCATTGTAACTATTGCAACCGAAAGGGACATAACACATCTTCGTACTTTCATAAGAAGGAAAGAAAGGACAAACCAGTAGGTACTTATAAATACCTAAGGGATCACATGTTCTTTCCATAATGCGAACTAACAAAAATAAACCTAAGAAAAGATGGGTACCTACAACTTGATAACCAATGAAAATGCAGCTATGTTTATGAGCATAAAAAACCAGTAAGTAATATATTGATAGTGGATACTCTAGACACAGGACAAGAGATCAATCCAAATTTGTTGCAATGAGACCAAAGGATGGCGACAAAGTGTCATTTGGAAGAAACTAGTCCGGAAAGATAGATGGTGTTGGTGAAATTGGTGAAAATGATGGAACTCAAATCAAATACGTATATTACATAGAAAAACTTAGTCACAACCTCTTTGTAAGCCAAAGTACATACAAAACTACTGGATCATCTTTGATTTAGATGAGTATTTTATTGTCAACAAAAAGGATCTCTTAGAAAAATAAAGATTAGCTAAGCATTATCTTCAAGGCATCAAAAGAAGGTAACTGCTATACCATGAACATGCCTTATAGTAACTTGAAAATGGTTTTGTTAGCAACACGGATGAGAGTTGGCTATGGCATAAATGATTAGCACACGTCAATATGCATCAACTGGACAAGTTGCTTAAGAAGGAATTAGTTCTCGGTTTTCCCAAACTTACCTTCAAAAATAATTTGATTTTTGATGCTTGTCAAAAGGGTAAACAAATTAAGTTCTCTTTTAAATCAAAGAATGAAATCACGACTGATCAACCACTCCGACTTCTCCATATGGATTTATTTGGACTAGCAATGGTTAAAAGCCTTAGTGACAATTTATATACCTTAGTCATAGTCGATGACTTCTGTTGGTCAAATTCCCTTATGGCAAGCGAACCAGTTGAACAAGTAATAAAGTGAAAGTAGAGTATCGTCCCACAGAAACTGAGATACCAAGGAATGACGCTCGATTGCTATGATAGTTGTGAAAGCAGAAAATAAATACAATCAGGTTGAAAGGTTGTGGCGGTTATGCTATTAGCAAAAGTAAACAAAATAATGGGAAACGTGAGAAGATATCAGTAAAAGGTTAGGCTGGACTCAGAGTCACCCGTAAGTACGTCAATCCCCCAGTTGCTCTATCCAATGCTACAACATCTACACTGTACAGCTTCCGCAATTGCTACAGCGTAGCTGCTACTTACAAAGCTATTTGGTTAACCCACCTCTATAGTCTACCGAAGCTTCCGCGTCCTATACATAGGATGCTAACTATACTCCTTCCATATTTTTATGGCAACTTTCTAGTTAGATCTTTGCTATGCTCAGGGTGTTATGGTTATGAGAGGTAGATCCATTCCTAAAGCCTACAATAATAGGTCAAGCCGTGCACGGGCTGCCTAGCAAACATTGTTTCTCATATGTCTAACCCTAACTCCTTGCCAGTAAGCTAAGGCCACAAATCTAGCCCTTAACTTCCGTTAACTAACTAGTGATTAAAACACCGATACACAAACCAAATTTATTGAATTAAAAACTTGCAACTAGGTTCATTTGATACTTAAAGGTTTATCCTCGTCCAGCCATGTAAAAATCAGTTCATGACTGACCGGGAAGACACGAAACAAACATTAACAGAATGACCCATGATTGAAATACGAAATAAACAAAAAGAAAACAGAAAGCTTGAACGGAGTTCCGGCACGTGGATGAAGTCCTGTCACGTCACGACTCCACGTCGTCTTCTCTCCGTCGAACTGCAGAGAAGGATGCTGGGTTGTCCTAGAAATTGTGTGCTTTGTGAACTTTCTCACTCTTCTCTTGAGTCTGCCGAAGATAGAATTCTGTCTAGGGATCTCCGACTGCTTTAGGGTTCTCTCAGATGCCTTTTATAATCGGGCTTTCTTGCGGCACAAGTTGCAGCTGGTTGAGATTTTCCTATTTCATCGGGATCTATCGTATCTTCTAATTTGAGTAGATTAGATTGCTTCTGTTGATTCAGCAGGATTCTTCAAATCTTTTAGTTGCAATCCTCCGTATCTTCTATTCCGTTATGTCAGCAACCTATTTGTCAATATTGCCCTTTTCTTTAATTCTTGAAATCATCTGAATAAAAAGGTTAGAATATAAGCCGCATAACATTGCATCCTCTACTTTGCTATAACATTCGTGTGCCTTGTATTGCCCTTCGGTTTGTTGTCAGAACGCTATAGCATTGTATCAACTCTTCTACATAGTTTTCCTCAAAAGCATAGCGATTTACGCTGTTCTTAGCACATGTGGATGATTTCTATCTCTTAGTCCCTATATCATGAATACATGCCTTTTTGCCTGTTTAAATCATAGTCAAGCTTATTTTTACTATTCAATTGAGTCAAGAAGTATAGGGAAAATATGGTATAATTTGTGCTCATCAACTTCTCTAGATTTTTATGGACAATCTTTCTTTCATCAAAAGATGAAACTTTTGAACAATTTATTGTGTTTACCAAGAAAGTGAAAAATGAGAAGGGTATATGCATTTCAGGAATAAGGATAGACCACAAAGCAGAATTTGAAAAGCAAGCCTTTGGATAATACTGCAAGGCCAATAGAATCAATCACAATTGCTTAGCTCCAAGGACCCCTTAGCAAATGGAGTAGTAGAAAGAAAGAATAGAGTCCTTATTAAGATGGCAAGGGCTATACTTAATGAGAACAACATTTCACAAGTATTCTGGGTGGATGTTATGAGTACTGCATGCTACATTTCCAATAGAGCCTATATCCGCAAGAAACTTGACAAAACTCCCTATGAGCTGTACAAAAGAAGAAAGCCTAACCTTTCTCATCTAGACATATTTGGATGCAAATGTTTCATCTACAACAATGGTAAGGGTAACTTAGGAAAATTTGATCTTAAGTTTGACGAAGGTATATTCCTAGGCTAATCTAATAGAAGTAAAGCTTACAGAGTCTACAATAAATGAACTTTTGTTGTAGAAGATGTCCACATTGTGTTTTCTTAGACTGAATCTTTTGATAAATCCTTGGATGATGACCATGAGACAGTTTACCAAACCCAAACCATTTCAAAAACTCCTTGTGTTTTAGAACAAGAACCTGAAAATGTTTCGAAAAAGAGCTTGAAATATCTGACCCCTCTTAACCTAGAGATTGGAAATACAATAAAAGTCATCCCATAGAACAAGTTATAGGAGGTGTAAATTGAAAGACAAAATATCACCAAGAGGGGGGTGAATTGGGGATATTAAAATTTTCTTCCGAAAATGCTCTGTTTTAGGACACCAAAAACAGGGATGAACAGAGTAAGGTAGAAGAAGAATGAACACAAGTTATTTATACTGGTTCGGTCTAAATTCTTGACCTACGTTTAGTCCCCAGACTCTCCGGGATTTCACTAACTCAAATGATTACATACTCTGTAACTCTTGGAGCAATTCTCTCACTAGAACTTACTCCCCCTTACAAATTGTAATCAAATAACCCAATCCCAAAGTCACAATACTTTGAGATTCTTACAAGAAAGGATAATAAATAAAGAACTCTCTAAAAGAGCAAATTAATAATCACTGAAGATTGATGTATCTGAAGATAATAACACTTAGAGTTGAAACAGTAAATGATCTTAATCGCTAATTGAATGCGCAGAGTTTCGGTAGGTAGAAACTTGAATGCTTCTGGCTTTTATAGAAACTTGTATTTGATGACCGTTGAGATGACACTTAATGAGCCGTTGAGAATGATAAATATAACCGTTGAGTTGGGCTTCATCTCTTCGTATACTTCTGAAATTAGCCGTTATTCCTTGTTGACATTCTTCATTCGATTTGTTCGTTGAGACTCTAAAAGAATGTTGACTGGGAATGTTTGAAATGCTTTAATGTTGCTCAGAAGTCGATTTTCCTCTTTCATGCTTTCTCTCTAGTTCAAGATTTAATGCGTCTGACAAGATCTTGCTTTATAGAATTTTTAAGTTTAAAACTTGTTAATTATGTTTGAAATCCACTACCAAATTGATTAAACTTGAGTTACTCAAGATGACTCAAGTTATGCTTAAACTGTTTTGAAGACAGAGAAGATTTTTCAAATAAGATGACTTGAGTCATAGTTGTGGTTCCTCAACACAGAGAAGAAACTCCAAATTGTATAACTCGAGTTATTCATGGCAACTCGAGTCATAATTGTAACAATTTCAAACAAAGAGGAATTTCAAATAGGATGACTCGAGTTAGTCATGGCAACTCGAGTCATATCAGAAGACTTTATCAGTGAAGCTCTCTGTGACTATTCATGACTCGAGTTATGTTAGAAATAACTTGAGTCATATCAGACCTAGAAAAATCTAATATCGTGATGCCATTTTTGAAAACTGAATTACAACTCATAACTCGAGTTGTTAAGTGACAACTTGAGTTATGGGCTTTGCAAAACCAGATTTTCTAAGTACTATGACTTGGGTTGTGACTGACAACTTGAATTACTTAACTTATAAATCTTTTTCAAAGAATTTCAAGTTTTGCAATTTAAACCATTAATCATTACAATTGTTAGACATCATCAAAACACATAGAGAACTAACATTCTCCCCCTTTTTTGATGATGACAACAGTTGTAATCTTAAGAGAAGAATGAGTTTACAAGATATCTCAAAAGAGTCAGAAAAATAGCAGAACATTAGCATTTACTCATTGCATATGTGTATTAAATTTCAAAATTGAACAAAGTCAGCTCATACATTGCAATAGACAAGTGCTAAAAATTATGAACTACATGAAATTAAACATAGTCTGCAAATGTTAAAGTCTACGTGAAACTAAGCAAAGTCTGCAAACTTCATTTCTTCTTCTTCTCTTTCTCTCCCCCTTTGTCATCAGGTAAAATGGGAGGATCAGAGGCTAGGGAAGCACGTAGGGCCTGAAGAACCAGCAAAGGTGAATATATGGTGAGAGACAGAGATGGTGGTGTAGGTGGGGAAGTAAGAGAAGGTGACTTGGGTTTGGGAGAGGGAGGAGGTGAAACAGAGGTGCCAAAAGAATGTTCATCAAATAAGTCTGTTGTGTCGCCTGAAGAGGAGGAAAGTGGCACAATGGATGTCTGTAGAGAAGGGAGTATGACAGTGGGAGGAGCTGAGGAGATATAAGGAGCAGAAATGGGAGGAGTAGGAAGAATGGGAGTGGTTTCAAGAGGAGGTGGAGATAAATGAGGAGGAAAGGGAATAGAGAAATGGTTTGGGGAAGGGATAGGAGAGTGATTAGGTGAAGGTATGGGAGAGTACCTAGGAGATGGAACAGACCCTGAGGGACCAGCATCTTCAGTCTTTAGTAGCTTGGAGAGCTTGGAGTCCAGTGTTTGAAACAAAAGATGCATACTCTCAAATCTCTCATCAAGATCTTCAAAGTGTCCTTCTACATTCTCCAACCTCTCATCCATGGAGTCAATCTTGTCATTTCTAGAGGTGAGAGTTGCTACCAACTTCCCAACCTCTGATTCCAATTTATCAGACAACTCATAGTATTGTGCTGTCAGAGTGGTCTGAAGTGTGCCAAATGTCTCTTGCATAGCCTTGAGCACAATGGTCTTGATTTCAGCATTGAGGCTGGATGTCTGAGGTGCATGCTGAGACTGAGATGGAGCAGGAGATGATTGAGCTTTAGTGGGTCAGGAGACAGATGCTCTGGATCTGGAAGGTGCTCTGGATTGCCCAAACATCTTTGGCTTGACAGGTTTTTTAGAGTAGTCAAGGTACCAGATCTTATTGGTGAATAGGATTAGAGACACTAGATTAGGAAAAGGAATTGTGGCTGAAGAAGAGGACTCAAATCTGAATCTATTCATCTCTTGATAGACCCAATGCCCTATGTTAAAAGACACTTTGTCTACCAAAGAAGCAAAAAAGCCATAGTCAGTAGAATTGAAGTGAGTAAAATTTTTGCCTTTTTGGACCAGATTCCTAGTGTATATGTACCATAAGACCCTATGAATTGGAGGCATGTCAAAAGGAGAAAACTTATGTTCACCTTCAAAAGGTTCACTAGGCCTAAGAATTTTGAAATTTTTTTCTTTGTCATACTTAATATGAGGTACAGGTGGGAGATTGTCAACAAACAACAGATAGTTGATAATATCAGCAGAAATAGTAATTGGCTTGCTAATAGACGTGATGCACTTATCCTTTATCAGTTTGCCCTTTTTGTTAACTATATTAGCCATGGACATGTTATAATAAAAGTGTTTGACTAATGAGGGAGAATAGGCAGTGTTGATAACTAAGAGATTTCTAAATTGATCTAACCAAGGAGACAAATCAATATTGCACTGTTCCTTTAGTTTAGCCAAATCCACATACACTGTGGGACAAAAGCCACGAGTAAAGTATTTTTCTTTAAAATCACGCATTTGGGCATTAGTCATAGGAGTTGGGCAACAGAGAAATTCATGGTCTGGGGGTTTCACTAGGTTAGGCGGATTGAAAACATAGGTTTGAGTTGTAGATACCTTAGGGCCAAAACCACCTAGTTTAGAGCCACCTTGTGTCTTAGAAACAGAGCCCTGAGCTTTTGAAATGACGACTTTCTTCTTCTTCTTATGAGGAGCAATCACCGGCTCTTTGTCTCGACGAGTTGCTGCTTCTGGATCAATCTCCTTGCAAATGGGAACTTCAGGAGGTTCCTCAATTCTCAGCTTTTTGGGTTTCTCAGTGGGTATCTCTGAAACTTTGCTCAAAGGTTTTCTCTTCCTTTTTGGTCTTGATGATGGAGGAGGAGATGAAGATACGGTGGGTTCATATTCTGATGATGAATCCTTCTGGGTTTTCGAGGGTTTAGGGTTTTTAGGTGCCATTTGGAGTTTCGGAGATGAGAGGAACAGAGAAGACGTCGAGAGGAGAAAGGACAACTCAGGTTAGGGTTTAGAGAGAGCGTGCGAAATGAAGATCAGACATCGACAAGTATACATAGCAGATAGACCAACTTGAGTTATTTAATGAATAACTCAAGTTATGGTTAAGAACAGCTGACCTGGAATGGCGATTAATATACTTGTGACTTGAGTTATCACTTACTGACTCGAGTCATAAATGGGTGCTTTGCTCTCTGCCTGATGCATGACTCGAGTTGTGTTGCATGACTCGAGTCATCTTTGTGCTCCATTGCTTTGGGTGTAAAGATTGACTCGAGTTGTTTATCGTGACTCGAGTTGCTTCAAAACTTTACAAATAATGTCAGTGTTGAGAAATCACATGACTCGAGTTATTTCGATAATGACTCGAGTTATGGCAGTAGTCAGACAAATATCAGAAGTGATATCAAACATGAGAATTTGCTTATTTAAGCTTGTATACTCCTGCAAAACACTATGTAGACACTCCGAAGCTTAAGTTAGTGACTATAGATCATCAAAACATATAACTAACATTGGGTAGAATTGACTTACAGTTCATTGGGATTTACTATACCCAATTCTCTTATGATAAACATGAACTGCTCTTTGGCCAGAGGTTTGGTGAAAATATCAGCAAGTTGCAGATGAGTTGGGATGAACATCACTTTGACATCCTTCTGCTGAACGTGATCCCTTATAAGTGATGTCTAACATCAATATGCTTGGTTCGAGTATATTGCACTGGATTCTTTACCAAGCTTATTGTGCTTGTATTGTCACAAAGTATTGGGATCTCCTTGAGATAAATTCCCAAATCTTGAAGTTGTTGTTTGAGCCACAACACTTGTGCACAACAACTTGATGCAGCTATGTATTCAGCTTTAGTTGATGATACTGAGACGGTTGTTTGCTTCTTGCTAAACCATGAGACAAGTGACCCACCAAGGAACTCACATTGACCACTTGTACTTTTTCTATTCGTCTTGTATCCGGCATGATCTGAGTCTGAATATGCTACCAAATGTTCAGGTTGACCCTTAGGAAACCATAATCCCAACTCTTCTGTATCAACAAGATATTTGAATATCCTCTTCATGCGTTCAGCATGAGATTCTTTAGGAGCGGATTGGAAACGAGCTCACATTCCCACACTGAACTAGATGTCAGGTTTGCTTGCTGTCAGATAGAGTAATGAGCCAATCATTCCTCTATATCTTGTGATATTGAAATCTTTTCCCTTCTTATTTGCATCCAAAGAGGCAGTAGAACTCATAAGTGTATCAGCTCCATTACATCCATCTAGACCATACTTTTTCAGCAAATCTCTTAAATACTTGGCCTAAGATATAAAAATGTCATTCTTGTGTTGCTTGATTTGGAGACCAAGGAAATAGTTGAGTTCACCCATCATGGACATCTTAAATTCTCCTTGCATTGTCTTAGAAAATTTCTCACACATAAATTCATTAGAAGCACCAAAAATAATATCATCAACATAAATTTGAACAATTAAAATCTCATTTAACTTAGTACTCTAGATGAAGAGAGTTGTGTCAGCTTTGCCTCTAATAAAACCTTAATCAAGAAGGAACTTGCTTAATCGCTTACACCAAGCTCTAGGAGCTTGCTTAAGTCCATATAAAGCTTTCTTAAGACGATAAACATAATCTGGATGATGTTCACTTTCAAAACCAGGAGGTTGTTCAACATAAACCTCCTCTTGTATAAAACCATTTAAAATGCACTTTTCACATCCATTTGATAGAGCTTGAATCCTTTGATACAAGCAAAGGCTAAAAGAACTCTTATGGCTTCCAATCTTGCCACTGGAGCATAAGTTTCTTCATAATCAATTCCTTCTCTTGATTATAGCCTTTAGCAACCAATCTTGCCTTATTACAGACAATGATTGCTGATTCATCACATTTATTCTTAGATACCAATTTAGTTCCAATAACCAGATGGTTCTTGGGTCTAGGTACTAAGTCCGAAACTTGATTTCTATCAAATTGATGTAATTCCTCTTGCATTGCTATCATCCAATCATTGTCTGAAAGGGCTTCATCAATCTTAGAGGGTTCAATATGTGAAATAAATGCAGTGAAAGTAACTTCATTTAAAGTACCTTTCCTAGTTCTCACTCTTGATTTACATCACCTATCACTTGGTTCAGTGGATGATTTCTAATAAACTTCCAAGCCTTAGGTTGAACATCATTTTCACAAACATTTTCAGGAGTGGTTTCAAAAATATCTTCAGAATTTTCAAGAGATGTAGGGGTAGTTTTTGAAAAGAATTGATTTCTATAAGCATTTTCTTCATCATCATCCAAAGGTTTATCAGATTTGGTTTCACTAAGCACAACATGAATAGATTCTTCAACAATACGAGTTCGAGTATTGAAAACCCTATAAGCCTTACTTCTATTGGAGTAACCTAGAAATATACCTTCATTAGATTTGAATCAAACTTACCCAGGTTATCCTTACCATTATTGTGCACAAACCACTTACATCCAAAGATATGCAAATGAGCAAGATTGGGTTTTCTCCCTTTGTAGAGCTCATACAATGACTTCTTAAGATTCTTCCGGATGTATGCACGATTTGATATGTAGCATGCACTACTCATTGCATCAGCCCAGAAGACTTGAGAAGTTTGGTTCTCATTCAACATCGCTCTTGCCATCTCAGTGAGGATACGATTCATTCTTCCAACAACACCATTTTGTTGAGGAGTTCTTGAGGTAGAGAAATTGTGATCTATCCTATGAGCATCACAAAATTCTTCAAATGCATTATTCTCGAACTCACCACTATGATCAATTCTTATTCTTGAAATAGAGAGACCTTTCTCGTTTTGGACCTTTTTTGCAAACACAACAAACTGATCAAATGTTTCATCTTTCGATAATAGAAATATAGTCCAACAGAATCTTGAGAAGTCACCAACAATAACTAAGGTATAAAGATTGCCACCAAGGCTCCTTACTCTTGCTAGACCAACTAGATCCATATGAAGTAACTGAAATCTCATTTTTGGGTTCAAAAGGTGATTTAGTATGTTTACCTCTCTGACAAGCATCGTAAATCATGTCATTTTTTAAATTAAGTTTTGGCAGACCAATGACTAAATCCTTTCTTTACAACTTGTCAAGTTGGAACATATTAACATGGGTTAAACGCTTATGCCATAGCCAACTTTCTTCCAAGTTACTAAGAAAGCAATTTTCAGAAGTAAGTTTATTGCAATTAATAGAGAGGTTTAGGGTATATCAGTTACCTTCCCTAGGAGCCCTGAATAAGGCTTTTGATTTGCTATTCATAAATGGCAGATCATTCTTGCTAACTATCAAGCATTCCTCAGAGTCGAAGATAACCAAGTTACCTTTGTCTGTGCTTTGGCTCACACTGAGGAGGTTGTGGCAAAGGCCTTCTACAAGGTAAACATCTTTGATTTGAGGTCCATCATTGTTGCCAACTTCACCAATTCCAGCAATCCTTCCGGATTGATTTCTACCAAAAGTCACTTTGCCACCATCCTTAGCCTTGAGAGTAGCAAATTTTGTATGATCTCCTGTCATATGTTTAGAGCATCCATTATCAATATACCACTTGTTGGATTTTGATGCTCTTAGACAAACTTGTAAATCACAAAGGATTAAGTTTTAGGTACCCATCTTTTTATGGGTCCTTTGGGGTTAGTTCGGGCCTTAAGAACATAAGTTCCCTTAGGTACCCACTGATAATTACCTACAGGTTTACTCTTTCTTTCCTTTTTGTGAAAGCATGAAGAAGTAGTATGACCTTTATGATTACAATAATTGCAATGAGCAAAAGGATTTGAAGAATGAACTGATTTTCGTAAGTAGTTCATATAGGATTTTTCACCAAATTTCTTTTTGCCTTTCCTTTTATCAAGATCAGGTTTATACCCGATTCCTGATTTGTCATTTATAAATCTTTGCTGTTTCAAAATGACATTGAGCATTTCACTACCACTAGTGAATTTCTCAAGTGCTTTTGTAAGATGCATATTCTTTTTCTCTAAATCGATGCAATCTTCACAAACATTGTTTTCACAAGATAATTTTTCAACTTGCAATTCAAGAGTTACATTCTTCTTTTTCAGTAAAATGTATTTTTCAGCAAGTTTTTCAAACTCAGATTGTACCACATTGTATTCAACAAATAATTCATCATAAGATGGTTGAGAATCATATACCTCACTGACATTTTCAGGTTGCTCTTGTTCTTGAGCCACGAGGCATATGTTAGCTCTTTCCTCATCTTCAGCTTCATCTTCATCAGATGAGCTGTCTCCCCATATAGCCGAGACATAGGCTTTCTTCTTGAACTTACTGAATTTCTTCTTTTCTTTATCTTGATTTTTCAGCTGGGGACATTCTGACTTGATGTGTCCAGGGTTTTCACATTCGTAGCAGTTAATTGGTTTCTTAGATTCAAAGCTGGAGCTACCCTTGTGAAACTTCTTGTATCCTTGATCCTTCTTGTAGAATTTCTTGAACCTTCGGACCATCATGCCTAGCTCTTCATCTTCATCTTCTTCTTCATCAACATATGATTCTTTTGCTTCTTTGCCAACTTTGAGAGCAATTCCCTTGTTCTTGCCATTGGCTTCATCAAGTCCCTTTTTAAACTTGATCTTGGCTTCATATTCAGAAAGAATACCAAAGAGTGCAGCAATAGATGCCATTGATTCACCTCGAGCTTCTTCGATCACAGTGACCTTAGCTTCCTATTCCTTATTGAGAATGTTGAGAATTTTCTCACTTGAACAGGTTGTTCATATTCTTTTCCCAATGCAGCAAGCTGATTGATTAAATGAGTGAATCACTGATAGATTCCCCTGGCTTCATACGAAGAAGATCGTATTCAGTCATGAGAGTATTAACTCTATTTTGCTTGACTCCAGTTGTTCCTTCATGGGCTATCTCCAGTGCATCCCACATAGCCTTAGCGGAGGTTAAATTGAAGACACGAAAATACTCTTATTGACTTAGAGCACTTTGCAACAGGAGAACAACTTTACTGTTGAGTGTGACATTTCTTCTGTCATTATCATCATAATCTTCTTCAGGCTTTTCCTCTTTGAGTCCATTTGTAAGAACGGTTTGTCTGTAGTCTCCTCTCTCGAACACTCTCCAGAGACCATATTCAGTAGCCATTACGAAGACTTTGAACTTGGCTTTCTAAAAGGAGTAATGCTCTCTACTAAAACCAAGTGGTCTGTTGATCGAAGCTCCGTTAGGTAGGATTCCGTCCATATTGATCCTTCTCAAGATGTTAATCTCTTCAGAGAAGATCTTGCTCTGATACCAAATGAAAGACGAAATATCACCAAAAGGAGGGTGAATTGGGTATATTAAAATTTTCTTTCGAAAATGCTCTATTTTAGGACACCAAAAACAGGGATGAACAGAGTAAGGTAGAAGAAGAATGAACACAAGTGATTTATACTGGTTTGGTCTAAATCTTTGACCTATGTCCAGTCTCCAGACTCTCCGGGATTTCACTAACTCAAATGATTACACACACTGTAACTCTCGGAGCAATTCTCTCACTAGAACTTACTCCCCCTTACAAGTTGTAATCAAATAACCCAATCCCAAAGTCACAATACTTTGAAATTCTTACAAAAAAGGATAATCAATAAAGAACTCTATAAAAGATCATATTAATAATCACTGAAGATTGATATATCCGAAGATAATAACACTTAGAGTTGAAAAAGTAAATGATCTTAACCGCTAATTGAATGCGCAGAGTTTCAGTAGGTAGAAACTTGAATGCTTCTGGCTTTTATAGATACTTGCATTTGATGACCGTTGAGATGAGACTTAATGAGCCGTTGAGAATGATAAATATAACCGTTGAGTTGGGCTTCGTCTCTTCGTATACTTCTAAAATTAGCCGTTATTCCTCGTTGAAATTCTTCATTCGATTTGTCCATTGAGACTTTGAAAGAATGTTGACTGGGAATTTTTGAAATGCTTTAATGTTGTTCAGAAGTTGATTTTCCTCTTTCATGCTTTCTCTCTGGTTCAACATTTAATGCGTTTAATAAGATTTTGCTTTATGGAATTTTGAAATTTAAAACTTGTTAATCATGTCTGAAATTCACTAGCAAACTGATTAAACTTGGTTAGAAACAATAATAATCAATAATATGCAGTACCCAATATTTAATCAAAGAGTTTCTGATTATGAAGATGATGAATTTCAAAATTCTGATACAAGTAACTTGAGTTACTCAGGATGACTCGAGTTATGCTTAAACTGTTTTGAAGACAGAGAAGAATTTTCAAATAAGATGAATCGAGTTACATCAGATGACTCGAGTCATAGTTGCGGTTCCTCAACACAGAGAGGAAATTCCAAATAGTATAACTTGAGTTATTCAGGGCAACTCGAGTCATAATTGTAACAATTTCAGACAAAGAGGAATTTCAAATAGGATGACTCCAGTTAGTCACGGCAACTCGAGTCATATCAGGAGACTTTATCAGTGAAGCTCTCTGTGACTATTCATGACTCGAGTTATGTCAAAAATAACTCGAGTCATATCAGACTTAGAAAAATTTGATATCGTGATGCCATTTTTGAAAACTGAAGTACAACTCATAACTCGAGTTGTTAAGTGACAACTTGAGTTATGGGCTTTGCAAAAACTAGATTTTATAAGTACTATGACTTGAGTTGTGATTAACAACTTGAGTTACTAAACTGATAAATCTTTTTCAAAGAATTTCAAGTTTTGCTATTTAAACCATCAATCATTACAATTGTTAGACATCACCAAAACACATAGAGAACTAACATAAATGAAGGGGCGAAAACAAGAAATAGAGTTTTGAATGAAGTCTGTTTCTCTACATTTATTTTTGAGATTGAATCCTTCAACATTGACGAAGCCCTTTTAGGCAATGACTAGGTGATAACAATGCAAGAGGAATTGAATCATTTTGAAAGAAATCAAGTTTGAGACTTGGTATCTAGGCCTAAGGACCATCCGGTCTTTGGCACCAAATGAGTATTCAAGAAGAAACATGATGAATCTGCAGTCATAGTTAGAAACAAGGTAAGATTGGTGGCCAAATGCTATAATCAAGAAAAAGGTATTGATTATGAGAAAATGTATGTTCCAGTGGCTAGATTGGAAGCTATATGAGTACTCTTAGCTTGTGCTTGTATCACTATCAAATGGATGTCAAAAATGCCTTCCTAAATGGTATCATTTAAGAAGAAGTCTATGTTGAACAACCTCTTGGTTTTGAAGACATTTGTCATCTTGATCATGTTTATCGTCTCAAAAAAGCTCTTATGGTTTCAAACAAGCTCTTAGAGCTTGGTATCAAAAAGGCTCTTTATGGTCTCAAACAAGCTCTTAGAGCTTGGTATGAAAGACTGAGTAAGCTTTTTCTTGACCAAAGATTTGTCAAAGGAAAAGTTGACACAATTCTCTTCATTAAGCATTATAAGAAAAATGATCTATTAATTGTGCAAATTTATGTAAATGATATTATATTCGGTGCTATTAATGATTCTTTGTGTCAAGAGTTCTCTAAGTCTATGCAGGTAGATTTGAAATGTCAATGATGAGATAATTAAATTACTTTCTCAAACTTCAAATCAAACAACCGAAGAATGAGATATTTATCTCCCTAACCAAATATCTCCGAGATCTTTTCAAGAAATATGACATGGATCAATGTAATGAAACTGGCACATCATTGATCTCAACAACTCTTCTTGATGCTAATGTTGAAGGGAAAGATTTCAACATAACCAAATATAAAGGGATGATTAGCTCATTACTATATCTAACAACAAGTAAACCAGACGTACAATTCAATATAGGAATGTGTGCAAGATATCAATCCACTCTAAAAGAATCTCATGCTGAGACAGTTAAAAGATATCTAGATATCTTGTGGACATGAACGAGTTTGGAATTTGGTTTCCTAAAGGACAAAATGAATATCTCATTACCTACTCATACTCAGATCATGTGAGTTACAAAACAAACAGAAAAACACAAGTGGACAATGTGAGTTCCTCGGTGGTTCTCTCATGTCTTGGTTTAGTAAGAAGCATAATACTTTCTTTTTATCTTCCACTGAAGCTGAGTATGTAGCTGCTTCAAGTTGTAATGCTCAAGTACTATGGTTTAAACAACAACTTCAAGACTTAGGAATTCACCTCAAAGAAATTCCAATTCTATGAGACAACATAAGTATAATAAGCTTGGCTAAAAATCCTGTTCAACACTTAAGGACCAAGCACATTGATATGAGACATCATTTCATCAGAGAGATGATGTTTAGAATGAAGAATGGAGCTTGATACCCAAGAGGGGGGTGAATTGGGTATCTTTAAAAATTTAAAGATTTGCTCTGTTTTGAACTAAGAAGAGCAGAGTATATCAGAGGTGAAGGGAAGAAAAGCTTTGCACAAGAAGATTTATCCTGGTTCGGTCTTATCCTTGACCTACATCTAGTCCCCAAGCCTCACTTGGGATTTTCAATCCACTAAATCAATCAAACTTGATTACACACTCTGCACTCAAGAGTAGTTCTCTCTCTAGAACTCACTCCCCCTTACAAGTGTTAATCAAGACACCCAAATCACAAAGTCCCCTGACTTGTGATTCTTTACAAGCAATAATCAATAACAGAAATAACTCTCTCAAAGAGTAGATAAGATGAACACTGAAGTGCTTGTATCAAAAGATACTATACAGATGAAAACTGAAAGAAATGAATGAACACTTAATGAATTTCGCTTTCAGTTGTTGTGTGTTGTTTAGAGTTGTTGAGAAGACTTCAATGCACTCTATTTATACCTAGAGAGCATTAATTGATCATTGAAGGATGTATCCAATCATTGTAGGTGATTAACATTAAGTTTGGTCAGCTTCTCTCTCTAATCTCCAACTAATCCAGTTGTGTAATTAATCTGAGGTGGCTCTCTGAAGATTTGTCCGTTGGAGAAGAGTTTACTTGTTGTAGTAAGCCTTCTTTACCGTTGAGAAGGCGTGCTCAGGTGGATTAACCAAAAGGAGGTTAATTTACTGAAGTGCATTTAATGCTTCAGAGAACTTTTTGCTTTTTGGCTTTGACCTTCAATAATCTTCATCTATGTAAACTAAAATTCACTCAACAAACTAGTTAAACATAGCTGGGAACAAAAGTGAATGATAGATGAAAGCAATAAGATCAAATAAGAGTGTTTCTCAAATTCGTGTGATTTGAAAATCAGTTTTTACCGTTCAATACTCGAGTATGTCACTGTGTACTAGTGACAATACTGGAGTATCAAAAGTGATACTCGAGTATGTAGCTTCCAGAGGCAAACCATCGTGACTTGTGTTTTGAAAACCAATGTCTATACTCGAGTATGTAAGTATGTACTCGAGTATGCAACTGTTTGTGAGAAAAATTTTAAGTTAAAAAAGCTCAATACTTGAGTATTCATTCCTATACTTGAGTATTCAAATCATTGACAAAATGAATAACCTCTTTGTATGGGCAAGACTCGAGTATGCATATCAATACTTGAGTATGCATTCATCTTTCAAAAATTGTGAAGTTATTTCATGTCAATACTTGAGTATTCAAATGAATACTTGAGTATCCAAGAACAAGTGTTGAGTTGAAAATCAGTGTAAGAGCCCAATACTCGAGTATCCAAAACCTATACTCGAGTATGAAACAGTTATAAAATGTTGAGAGCTCTCTGTAAGACCGATACTCGAGTATGCCAATACTATACTCGAGTATTCACTCAAGGTGAAAACTTGTTTGCTCTCTGTAAGGCCTATACTCGAGTATACAATTATCATACTCGAGTATGCATTTAAGTTCAAAACTTGATTGCTCTCTGTAATTTCAATACTCGAGTATTGCTTCCAATACTTGAGTATTGACTTGTAAAATGCATTTGAGCAATCCACTATCAATCCAATACTCGAGTATGGCTTCCTATACTTGAGTATGCACTGCCAGATGGTTTTTAACAGATTTTGGAAACTTCAAAACATGTTTACAATTGTTGATTATCATCAAAACACATAGAGAACTAACATAGAAGAAAGATGTTAAAGTATTGTTCATCCCCACTTATCTACAACTTGTTGATATATTTATTAAACCATTGGCTAAAGATCAGTTCCTATATATCAGAAGAGAATTAGGTATGGTAAACCCTAATGGATTGTAAGCAATCTCTTTCATTCTAGTTAATTCCAAGTTTAATTTGACAAATCATTACAATTTAAGCATCGAAGTCTCTTGAAATTTGTTTTACAGCATGCTATGTTACTATGATTTAAAACAGGGTAAAATAGAGAGGTATAATACTCAAGACTCAAGCACATGTCAGGATGCTCGAGCAATATTGAGGAAAATGCCTTTGAATCACTACTGGAAACGCAAGATTACTTGAGTACATTAGTACCTTACTTGAGTATAATGCTCGAGCAAAGCCAGAGAGTACTTGAGCACAGCTTCTCTAAATGACTATGAACACTCCATCTATTTCAGCATACTCGAGCATAGAGCAAACTTACTCAAGTATATTACTTGAGCAAGTCATTGTATACTCGAGAATATAGCCAATTACACACATTAAAGCAGTATGCAACACATAGATATGCTCGAGTAAGGAGTTTACATACTCGAGTACTTAACAACAAGTCTGATAAATGCTCAATTTGGAAGAAGAAATCAATTAATGAAGATCAAATTTCACTCCAAAGGGTTTAAGTGTTCACAGAACACACTTGAAATATGGTAACCCATTATCTTGCTATTGTTTGTGATCATATCGAAGCACGTTAGTGATTGCTCAAGTATGATCAACGTGCTCAAGCACACTCTTATTACTCAAGTAATATTGAGCTTACTCGAGCATGAGTGTTTAAAATTCAGCTATTTGTATAGTCTTGCGGTCTCATTCACTCACTCCATCTCCATATTCCTCTCAAATACTTTCAACACCCGTTAACTTACCAACTCAAATGCATCACTGTTTGGCCATTTTCGTTTGATTCTCTTTAATGGATGCCAAGTCACATGTCTAGTAGGCTCCTGAATAACAATCCTTTGGCTCTCAGTTGAGGCTTAGAGGATTGAACTTTTGGTCGATACGGTGAAGAGGAAGATTTCTTTTTGAGTGGTTGAGGAGGCAATCTGGTAGGTGTGTCTGATGGGGTTTGAGAGCCTTATGCAACTTTGAGATTGTTAGTTCGAGCCATCGAGAAGCAAATGCTCTCTAGAAATTGGAAATAGTGATTTGGAGGAACTAGGTTAGTTTTCAATGAGGACAAGAGTGAGAGTGAGAAATTTAGAGTGAACGAGGGGATTAAAGGAGGAAATAATGTAGGGTAACCATTAGGAATTCAAAAAACTATGATTGGATTGGTTGTTTTTACTAATACTAATAACGAGAAATAAGTGAGTGATCGAAAGTTGAAGGAAAATATCAGTTTAAACATAAGCTAAGTTCAAATTTCATCGTAAGTCACATTATCCCCAAATTGCATACAACGCATTGCTATAACAATTATGTTGTACAGCTCCCACAATACTACAGCGTAACTGCTTTTCACAACATTATTCAAAGTTAACCACCATTATCCTATACATAAACGGCTACATTCTGTAAACCCATTCCTGGCATCTACAGTTTAGGCTGAGTCGTGCACAGGCTCACCCAGTAAACACTGTCTAACAGAGGTCTAACCTCGACTCTTTCCCGGGCAGCCAAGGCCACTGATTTGGCCCTTAGTGTCCACTAACCAACTATAGATTAAATTAATGTTAAACAAACTGAATATTTTAAATTAAGAACTAACAAACTGGGTTCATTCTACAACTTAGGAATTCATCCTCACTCAGCCAATGGAAGTTTAGTTCATGACTAATAAGGGAAATACAAAACAGAGTAACATAGAACAGACTATAGAAATAAAATAAAAGAAAGAGATAAAGAAGCTCGTCGGAAAGGTTGACCGCATAAGAGGCGTCTTGTCACGCGACGTCTTTACGTCTACTATGATCTGTCTTGCTCTATGGAAGAGTTAGGTTTGGTCTGTAGTTCTCTCAATCGGTATTCTCTTGTTCCTTTGGTGTGAGTCCAGTCTGATTGGAATTTTGCAGACTATTTGACACTCACAACTTCGACAACTCTCTTAGGTTTTGCCACGCTTTCCTCTTATAGTTAGGTTTTCTTGCACCGTACGTCCGGTGAGTTAGGCCTTCCAAATCTGTCAAGTCTAAATCCCTAGATTCGGTTGATTGATCCTCTTTTAATATTGCAAAATTCTTCAAATCTTTCTCTCAATTCTTCGCATCTTCTAGATTCGTACTCAGTAAATTCAACGGTCGTTAAATGTCCGACTGGATGACCTGTCTTATTTTTTTGAAATCTTGTGAGGAAAGGTTAGAGTAACCTAGTGCATAACTTTGCATCATTTATGATGCTACAACATAGTGGTCACATTGTATTGCTGGCATAGATGCAAGCATACTCTATGCTATAGCATTGTATAACCTTTGTTATGCGTTTCCACAAGAAACTAGAAAGTAGTCCTTTTTTTATGCACATGAGCAGGATAATTACATGAATGCAACATTTTGTAGCATGTATCCTTTATTTCCCAATGTGCATGAATTCTCAAACATTTTATTAGATAACTCACAATTAAGCTCAAATTCCGCATTCAAAACAATCAAAACACATAGGGAAAACATAGCATAAATATGACTCATCACAACTCTATCTCCTAGTTTTGAAAACTCTCTCTCCACATTTTAACAATTCCATTTCAAAGTCTTAACAATTCCCTCTCTACGTCTTGACAATTCCATCTTCACTACTACCACCCTCCCATGGCTAAAGGTAATGGTGGTTAAGGGAAGAAGAAGACAGAGACAAGGTGGTAGAGAAGTGGGTGGTGAGTTTTGTCGAAACTCGTGCCTGACTCTAGGAATGTAATTTTGACATAAGCGAAGAATCGAGTAAAGGCCAACAGCAATTTTTTGCAACAAGAATGACGGTGGTTTGGAGCCGGAGGAAGACTGATAGAGGAGGAGATTTACTTCAATGGTGGCGTCGTCTTCCTTCAAAAGTTGTAAAGTAAGAAGAGGATCTTTTATAATTTTATTCAGCTTCCCTTGTCTTCTTTTTTTAAACTTGTGGCCCCTAAATATAATGAATAATTTAAGGGAAAGTCACTGCGGCACTCAAGTCCTCCTCACGTTGCTGACGATAATGGAAGTGAGAGCTGAGGTCGCTGGAGCTTCTGGTGTAGCTTTTAAGATGGTTTAAGGCGCGGTATGTTTTGATGGTCATGGTAGGAAGAGAGAAATTAGTTGAGGGAGAGGAAAACGACATAAAGTAGAAAAGGTGTGTTGGATGGTCATGGCAAGAAGAGAGAGAAGTTAATTGAGGGAAAGGAAAATGGCAGAAAATAGAGAAGGCCAGATTCATAATTGTACATTTAGATCTAATTATAGCCAATTCCCTTGTGGCTTGTATGATATTTCATGATTTCAAGGGACTTTTTTGTGATAAATCCTTTTCATGAAATTCTTCCTAAAAAGAACATTCAGATATCTTGTTGACACATCTGAATTGGTATATGGTATCCCAAAGGAGGTAATGAGTATCTGGTTGTATATTCATATTCCGATAATGGAGGATACAAAGCTGATAGAAAACGCACCAATGTCAACTCGAATGTGCTCGTTCTACACTTCAGGTGTATGTTGTTAATTCCTTTCTCAGACCCTGGTGCTTCTACACTTTGAGTGCTTTCAGACTACACTCGAGTGTCTCACTTAAGTATTAATTTTCCACACTTCAACTACTTGCAATGTTAGAGTTCTGAATTTACTTAAATATCTCAATACTCAAGTTAATAGTGACTTCACTCGAGTGCCAAACTTGCGTATGCTTTTTCTTTACTTGAGTATGTGCTAAAGATTATATTGTAAGTCTACTTCAATTGCTTATCACTCGAGTGCATAAAGCCCACACTTAAGTGCTTAGTAATGCACTTCGAGTGTTGCTTGATTTGAGAAAGCTTTTGAAGGCATTTTCTTGATATCACTCGAGTATTGAATGTTTCACCGAAGTGAAGGCCTTTAACTTTCATTGTTATAAGAGAGTCATTGCAAGTGATCCCTTCTCTGTTTGACTCGGTTTTTCAGCGAATGAGCAAGGGATCCTGTAAAACAAAATATTAGGAACTCGGATGCTCAAGTTAGTAAATAAATTATCAAAACATACTTAAAATGAATAATATATGAAGAATATTACCCACAACTCATTGGGATTTACCATTCCCAATTCTCGTCTTATATAGAGGGATTGTTTTTTCGCTAATGACTTTGTGAAAATATCAGCTAGTTGGAAATGAGTAGGAATGAATATCACTTTAACGTCTTTCCTTTGAACAAGATCTCTGATGAAGTGATGCCTCATATCAATATGCTTGGTTCTTGAATGTTGAACATGATTTTTTGCCAAGATTATTGTACTCGTATTGTCACAGAGAATTGGAATTTCCTTCAGATGGATATCCAAATCTTGAAGTTGTTGTTTTAGCCAAAGTATTTGAACACAACAATTTGAGGCAGCTACATACTCAGCTTCTGTTGAGGATAATGACATGGTGTTCTGCCTTTTGCTAAACCATGATATGATAGAGCCACCAAGGAACTAATATTGTCTACTAGTACTCTTTCTATTAGTTTTGTATGCATCGTGATCTAAATATGAGTAAGCAATGAGATATTCATTGCCTTCTTTTAGATACCAAATTCCAAGTTTCATTGTGTTGGTAAGATATTTGAATATCCTTTTCACCGTCTCGGCATGTGATTCCTTTGGACGAATTGATATCTTACCCACATACCCACCTTAAATTGGATACTTGGCCTACAAGCGGTTAGATAGAACAATGAGTCAATCATTCCTCAATACTTAGTTGTATTAAAATCTAGCCCGTTTACATCAGTGTCTAGTAGTGTCGTTAACCTCATTGGTGTATAAGCTCTATTGCACGATCCATTACATACTTTTTGAGAAGCTCTGTAAGATATTTGGTTAGGGAAATAAATATCTCATTTTTCTTCCGCTTAACTTGAAGTCTGAGAAGGAAATTTAATTCTCCCATCATATACATTTCAAATTTGCCTTGCATAATCTTAGAAAACTCTTAGCAGAGAGAATCATTAATGGAACCAAATATAATGTCATCAACATAAATTTGCACAATTAATAAATCATTTTTTTTGGTGCTTGATGAAGAGTTTTGTGTCAACCTTTGCTCTGACAAATCCTTGTTCTATGAGGAATTTTCTTAGTCTTTCATACTAAGCTTTAAGAGCCTATTTGAGACTATAAAGAGCCTATTTAAGTCTAAAAGTATGATAGGGCTTAGACACATCTTTAAAACCAGGGGTTGTTCAACATAAACTTCTTCTATAATGTATCCATTTAGGAAGGCGTACTTAACATCCATTTGGTAGAGCTTGAATCCTTTGATGCATGTAAAGTCTAGGAGTACTCGTATGGCATCCAATCTAGCAACTGGAGCATAGGTTTCCTTGTAATCAATTCCTTCTTCTTCAATATAGCCTTTGGCCACCAATCTTGTCTTGTTTCTGACAATGATTGCGAATTCATCTCGTTTTTTATTGAAAACTCATTTGGTGCCAATGACCGAATGGTCTTTAGGCTTGGATACAAGTGCTAAACATGATTTCTCTCAAATTGATTCAATTCCTCTGACATTGTTATCACCTAATCATTGTCTAAGAGAGCTTCTTAAATGTTAGAGAGTTCCATTTAATAAATAAAGGCAGAGAAGCTCACTTCATTAAGAGTTTTGTTTCTAGTTTTCACTCCCTTGTTGACATCTCCTATTACTTGGTCTACGGGATGACTCTGATTTTACCTCCAAGCTCTAGGTTGATTATGATCAAATGGTTCAAAATCTTTTTCAAGCTCTTTTTCTAAACCACAAGGTATTTTTGAAATTTTTTTATTTTCCTCTTAATGGATCTCTTCAAGTTCATCATCCAAAGGTTTGATTCTAGTTTCATTTTCAGAAAACACAACATGAACATAATCTTCAACAACACAAGTACATTTATTATAAATTTTGTATGTTTCAATTATCTTAGAATAGCCCAAAAATATACCATTGTCTTATTTAGGATCGAATTTTCCTAAATTTTCCTTATCATTGTTACGAAGGAAGCATTTGTAGTCAAATATCTTTTCCGATGAGAAAGATTTGGTTTTCTCCCTTTGTACAGCTTATAGAGAGTGTTATCAAGACTTTTTTCTAATCTAGGCTTTGTTTGAGATGTAGTAGGTTGTGCTTATTGCATCCGCCCATAATACTTGCGAGACATTCTTTTCATTTAGCATTGCTCTCGCCATCTTCGTGCGAACTTTGTTCTATCTCTCTACAACTCCACTTTGTTGAGGAGTTCTTGGGGCTGAGAAGTTGTGGTCAATTCCATTTGTGTCGTATTATTCTCCAAAAGCTTGATTTTCAAACTTTACTCAATGATTTGTTCTTATTCCTGAAATATATATACCTTTCTCATTTTGTACTTTCTTGGCAAAAATAAAAAATTATTCAAAGGTTTCATCTTTTGAAGAAAGGAATATTGTCCAAGAAAATCTAGAGAAATCACTGACAAAAACCAAAGTATAAAGATTGCCACCAATGCTTTTAATTCTTGCCAGTCTGACTAAATTTATATGGAGAAGCTGGAGTGGTCATTTTGTCATGACTTCATTTTTTTTAAATTTAAAAGATGACTTAGTTTGTTTACCCATTTGACAAGCATCACAAATCAACATTTTTTAATTGAAGATTGGGTAAACTAAGAACTAATTCACTTTCAAGCAACTTGCCTAGTTGATGCATATTGATATGTGCCAATCTTTTATGCCATAACCACTTTCATTAGTGTTGCTAAGAAAACAATTTTCAGAATTAATACTACTGTTAGGCATATTGATAGTATAACATTTACTCTTTGTTTATCTGGAGATCCTTTTTGTTCACAATAAGGCATTCTTCTTAATCGAAGATGATCCAGTTGTCTTTGTCTGCACTCTGGTTGGAACTAAGGAGATTATAACAGAGACCTCTTACATAGTAGATGTCTTTGATTTGAACTCCATCTTTCTTGCCAATATCGCTAATGCCGGTTATTTTGCTAGACTGGTTTCCTCTAAAGCTTATTTTGGCACCATCTTTTGATCTTATTGTGACAAAATTAGAGTGATCTCCAATCATGTGTCTAGAGCATCTAATATCAATGTACTACTCTTTAGTCTTTGATGTCCGTAGACATACCTCCTTGCTTTCAGATTCTTCATAAGCTCCGAGGCAGATGTTCTCCATTTCTTCTTTATCACTTTCCTCATCAGATAAGATGTCACTCCATATGGCAAAGAGATGAACTTTCTTTTTGAAGTGGTTGTTCTTCTTCTTTTCTTTGTTCTTCAAAAGTGAACATACAGATGTGATATGTCTAGGTTTTTCACATTCATAGTAAATGATTTGATCCTTTGATTCTTGTCTACTACTTGAGCCACCTTCGTGAAATTTACAGAAACCTTGATCTTTTCTATAGAACATTTTTAACTTCTGGACGATCATTTCGAGCTCATCCTTTTCTTCTAGTTCTTCTTCTTCTTTGAGTTCTTTGTCTTTAATGGCGTTGAATGACACTCCTTTATTCTTGCTATTAATTTCATCTAGGCCCTTTTTGAATTTCGTCTTTCTTTCATACTCGGAAAGACTTTCAAATGAAGCAGCTACTGGCCTCATTGATTCTCCCTTAGCTTCCTCAATGGCCATAACTTTTGCCTCCCATTCCTTTGTGAGAATATTTAGAATTTTTCTCACTTGGGAATTTTGATAGTACATTTTCCCCATGGCTAATAACTAATTTATCTTATGAGTGAACCTAAGCTCAAACTCAGCCATGGATTCACCAGACTTCATACGAAGTAAATTATATTCACTCATTAGAGTGTTGACTTTGTTCTCCTTTATGCCAGAAGTTCCTTTGTGAGGATCTGGAGTGCTTGCCACAATTCTCTGGTTGTTGAGAGATTGCATATTCGAAAGTACTCCTTCTAAGTCAGTGTATTCTAGATCATTAAAATGTCTTTTCTATTCAGTGTTATCAGTATTTTGTCGTTTTCATCAAATTCTACAGTAGTCTTTAGCACAGCACATTCTTTCATTAGGATGCAATCTCTGTTTTAGATCACTTGCCACAACCCATATTTAGTAGCCATAATGAAGATTCTAAATTTTGCCTTCCAGAACAAGTAGTGTTCTCTGTTGAAACCATGAGGTCTATTGATAGATGCACCATCGGGTAGAATTCCTTTTATGGATCCTTCTCGGGATGTTAATCCTGTAAATAGAAGACTTGACTCTTATACCAAATGTTAGTGCCAACGTTTCGCCCAAGAGGGGGTAAATTAGGTGATATTAAAAGTTTAAACCAAAGATGACAAACAATTAAATCAAAGAGAAATAATTAGAGAAATATCACCAAAGTGTGAGTTATTTATACTAGTTCAGTCCTAATTTCGACCTACATCTAGTCCCCAAAGAGTCTCTAAGATTTTCACTGTCATTCCAAGATTACAAGGGTTCTTGGTACCTCAGTACAGAGCAATTCTCACCAGGACTTACTCCCCCTTACAAGTTGTAATCTAACAACCGTACTTAAGGTCTCATTATCTTGAGATTTTATAGAAATCAAATCGATTTAAAACTTTCTCACAAAGTATATATAGAAATACTGATGAATAATGAATATCAGAAGATATTTCATAAAGATTTTATCAGCAATCAATAAGTAGTAATTAATCGTGTGCTTGGTTGGTTGCTCCGTATTGAATGTTTAGGTATTTATAGTTGAACATCATTAATAACCATTATAAAGGTTCAAGCTTTCCGTTGTGGGTGCTCAAACTATCTGTTAGAGTGATGAAGCTTTCCATTAGAAACATATTGGAGTTGTTGGAAGAATTCAAGGTTCGGTCATTTTCGCTTCGCTGCAACGTATCTCCACACAACATCCCTGTGGTCTGCTCTGAGATTGGTTAAGGTTGGGTCACTTTCATCTTCACTACAATAGGCGCTTCAAATGATATTTAGTTGACCGGCTCTGAGATTGCTTTTGTGTCCTTTGTTTTATGTCATCGTATTTAATGCTCTGACACAGTATTTTCCTTTTGAGATTTTGGACCTAATCAATGGATTTAAACATCTAAAACTCATTAAGAAATATGTTTAGTATCATTGAAAAGTAGTATGAATATAAATCAAATGTAATAATATGTTAATCAGTAAATTTGAAATCTTAGAGATGATGGCTTAGTTTAACAAGAACAAATACTAGAGTGTTGTTCCAGATATACTCGAGTGCTACACTTGAGTGGACTTAATGTCAACTCAAGTATTGATCAATTCTATCTCTGATAGAAGACTGTTGAAAAGTAGGATACTCAAGTATTTTGAGATACACACTCGAGTGCAAGTTAAAATGGTTTTAACTTATACTAGAAACTCGAGTGTCAAATTGAGTCATTCGAGTGCACCTAAACAAAGAGACAACATTCTTGATTTATCAGTAAGTGTCTTGCACTGAACTTGCAAGTGTTTACCATTCACTCGAGTGTTGGTGTTCATACTTGAGGGTTGATGAGCACAAATAATACCAAATTTTCCTTATACTTCATGACTAAATTGAATGGTAAAAATAAGCTTAACCATGATTTAAAAAAGCAAAAAGGCATGTATTCATGATATAGGGATTGAGAGATAGAAATCATCCACATGTGCTAAGAACAGCTAATTCGCGATGCTTTTGAGGAAAACAGTGTAGCAGAGTTGATACGATGCTATAACATTCTGACAGCAAACCGAAGGGCAATACAAGGCACACGAATGCTATAACAAAGTAGAGGACACAATGCTATGCGGCTTATATTCTGACCTTTTTATCCAAATGATTTCAGGAATAAAATAAAAGGGCGATATTGACAGATAGGTAGCTGACATAACGGAATAAAAGATGCGAAGGATCGCAACTAAAAGATTTGAAGAATCCCGCAGAATCAGCAGAAGCAAATAATCAGAAGAAACGATAGATCCTGACGGAATAGGAAAATCTCAACTCGATGCAACTTGCGCAGCAAGAAAGTGTGATTATAAAAGGCAGCCGAGCAAATCCTAAAGCAGTCGGAGAGCCCTAGACAGAATTCTATCTTCAGCAGACTCAAGAGAAGAGTGAGAAAGTTCACAAAGCACACTATTTCCAGGACAACCCAGTATCCTTCCCACAGTTCGACGGAGAGAAGACGAAGTGGAGTCGTGACGTGACAGGACTTCATCCACGCCTCGGAACTCTGTTCAAGCTTTCTGTTTTCTTTTAGCTTTTTTCATATTCCAATCATGGGTCATTCTGTTAATGTTTGTTTCGTGTCTTCCTCGTCAGTCATGAATTGATTTTTATATGGCTGGACGAGGATGAATCTTTAAGTGTATGAACCCAGTTGCAAGTTTTTAACTCAATAAATTTGGTTTGCGTATCGGTGTTTTAATTACTAGTCGGTTAACGGAAGTTAAGGGCTAGATTTGTGGCCTCAGCTTACTGGTAAGGAGTTGGGGTTGGACCTCTGAGAAATAGTGTTTGCTAGGCAGCCCGTGCACGGCTTGACCTATTATTGTAGGCTTCAGGAATGGGTCTACCTCTCATAACCATAACACCTTGAGCATAGCAAAGATCTAAACTAGAAAGTTGCCATAGGAATATGGAAGGAGTATAGTTAGCATCCTACGTATCGAACGCGAAAGCTTCGGTAGACTATAGAGGTGGGTTAACCAAATAGCTTTGTGAGTAGCAGCTATGCTGTAGCAATTGCGGAAGCTGTACAGTATAGATGCTATAGCATTGGGTAGAGCAACTGGGGGATTGACGCACTTAAGGGTGACTCTAAGTCCAGCCTAACCTTTTACTAATATTTTCTCGTGTTTATCGTTATTTTGTTTACTTTTGCTAGTAGCATAATCACCACAACCCCTCAACCTGATTTTATTTATTTTATTCTTTCACAACTACCATAGCAATCGAGCGTCATTCCTTGGTATTTCAGTCTCTGTGGGACGATACTCTACTTTCACTTTATTACTTGTTCGACTGGTTCGCTTGCCATAAGGGAATTTGACCAACAAGGGTCAATCACAAGTCATGCAAAATTTTTGCGAGCGTTAGCCAGTACTCAAGTGTTCATTTTATCCAACATAATACTTTCCTAGATCAAATGAGTGTCAGGCAAAAACTCTAAGAGTGTTATGAAAAATCCTTGCGAGTTTCATGTACAATACTCTGCAGTACTCGAGTGTTTTGTTAACCACTCGAGTGTTCATCTTAGAACACCTTATAACAATTTCTAGATTCGAGTTTTAGTTAAAATAATAGTTGTTTATGTGAGTGTCTTGAAACATACACTTGAGTAACTTGAATCAACAAGTCCTCTTTCTTTTCCAAGTTTGATATCATCAAAACATAAACCGAGAACTAACATAGACTACTATCAGACATTCTCCCTATTTATTAAAATGCTAAATGTAAGACTTGTGCCTAAATCAGTAACCATGTATGAATGGGATTTTCATTAAATGGATGCATGCAATGCCTTTTTATAGGGGGATTTAGTTGAAGAAGTACACATGAAGGTTCCTCGAGGTTTTGAAGGTAAGGGGGAGTAAATAGTACACATGTTGAATAAGTCCTTGTATGGACTAAAATAAGCTTCAAGACAGTAGAATTACAAGCTGATGAAGCATTAATACATGTTGGATTTAAGCAAAGTGAACATGATTATTCCTTTCTCATTAAAAATTATGATGACGGGGTTGTGCTAATACTCATTTATGTTGATGATTTTCTTGTATCTGGGATTAGTGCAAAGGGAATAAAGTATATTGTAATATCCTCAATTTTGGGCTCAGAGACTTGAGGACAAACTTGTATTGGGTAGATGACTAAGCCTATTTTGAGAAGAGCCCAAAAATGTCGAGAAATATAAAGGCTTTCAAGGACTATGTGATCCAGCCATACTTGGTAATGGACCTAGTATATGTAGGCCGTAGGATTCAAGTAGCGGTGCAGAAGGACACAAAACACTTATATGGTGGCATTGGGTTGATAGAAATATGCCACCCGCTATATTATAAGGCATGAGACATTTGGTCGAGTAAAATGTGCCGATATAAATGTACACATGGCATTTTGGGGCACATATGTATACCCTGCATTTTGGAAAAGGAACCAATGTGTGGTGCTAAGTAGGGCCCACATACAAAGTCTAACCTGGTGACAGTTGGTAAGTCTCAGTATGCGTGCTGCAATCCCAAGTAAAACCTGAACAGAATTCTCAATGAGCAATGATAAAGTAGCTTTATTAAAGTAGTTTTAATAAAGTAAATCATGATGACTAATGATGACATAACTTTTATGTTGATGTAATAGAAATATAACACATGTCTTCTTGTCATGACATACTTTTGAGTTGGCACAATAGAAACATGACATGTGTCCCTCATCATAACAAAGCATAAAGCTGCTTTTGTGTTGATCTAATAGAAAGATGACACGTGTCCTTCCATGATTACAAAGTATGAAAGCACTTTTGTATTTGCAGTATCAGAATGCGCCACGTAGCATTAGAGTCCAGGGAATCTACTGGTCTCTGACCTAGTCACGAACTTGACGTTTTTGAAACTGGAGCATAGATTCAAGGGAGGCACCACCTCACCCCTTTTAGCTTGCTTAAAAGATGCCACCTCACCTCTCCCTCTATCTCATTCGGCAAGCTCTCTCTCTTTCTCTAACTTATTGGTTAATGACATGTGGCACGTTCTAGACCACACAAATGTTATGATATTTCTATATATCATTTCCCTTTTTGCCCTTAGGCCATTAAGTCAGCCAAATAGAGAGGCCAAGAGGAAGAAGAAAATGAAAGAGAAAGTGACCAGAGTCGATTTCGCCTCTAATTCAACTTTTTTAGCTCTTGAGGCATTCTCTAAAGTTGTTCCTCTCAATGATAGCAACATTTCTACAATTTTGGAATCTTGATCTAAGGTGTTTGGTGTCATCTACAAGGTGGAGGTGCTACTGGAATGCAAAACCAACTACAGAAACGAGTAGAGGTACATATGAGCTACATTTTGAACCGAATATCTTAAGGTTTTTATAAGTTCTGGTTATGCCCTGATTTTTGGTCTGATTGGAACCCTAGGGAATGGTGTGATTTTTCTAGTTTTGATACTTCCAATGTGTTTAAAATGGAATATGGTGTTGGGTAATGGTTGGGAAGTGATTTTGGAAGTATTAGAGTGAAATGGTACAAAACCCTAAGTCTGCCAACTCTATTTCTTTGCGTGGCAGTGAGATTGTGTTGTGTTTTTGGATAAGTAAATGGTGTCCAATAGCTATGACACTTTGCAGACAACATATACTTATCAAAGATGAAAGAAGAGAATGCTTGAAGATGAACCAGAAGGAAGAATGATGGAGTATTGAACAATGACAGAGTAAAAGCCTTGAGAATACTCCTTTTATGTAATCAAGATTTTTATTGTATTAATATATTTATGCTATTTCTGTTCGCCCATTGTGCTGCGCACTATTTCTCTGATAATTATTGGAATATCAATAGGGCATTTCGGCGTACTTGATTACCAAGTGGCTCTTAGGATTTGTACTTATCCTCAAGTCAAGTGTTCGAGCCCTTGGGGATGTGATCTTGGGTGAAGTATGTGTTACTTCCCAAGGGACAAATCTTCTAGATGAGAGGACAATACCTGCATTAGTAGGGGCCGGCACACTTGCAGTATGTGTTATTGGGTTGGGCCGTTACATAAAAAAACCAAGTCTTTTCTACATAATATATTCAAAATTAAAGATCTTGATTTCATGAAATATTTCTCAGGGATAGAGGTTGCTGGATCACATAAAGGGATTATATTATGTCAAAGGAAGTATGTTTTCGATATTCTAGCTAAAACAAGGATGAGTGGCTACAAACCACTTGGAGCTCCTTTGGTGTGAAATCAAGGCTAATGGCGTTTGAATAAGGAAGGAACAAGAAGGATGAGTTTCTGCCAAATTCAGAACTTTACAAGAAGCCAATTGGTAAGTTAATTTACTTGACTTTAATGCATTCTGACATATAATTTTGTGTGTAGACCTTGAGCTAGTTCATGCAAATGCCAACAAAAGAGCACCTGGCAGCCTCACTAAACATTATGAGATACTTGAACTGGACCTTGGGACCTGTGGTATTGTTAAGTTCAGATGTAGCTCTAGAACTGGAATGTTGTTGTGATTCTGTTTGGTTTGCATGTGCCACAACTAGAAGGTCGGTCAATGGCTATCGATTAATGTTTGGAGGTTCTCTAGTACTATGGAAGGCAAAGAAACAAGGAGTGGTGTCAAAATCTTCAGCAGAGGCGGCAGAATACCTAGGCTTAAGCATTGCAGTGTCCGAAGTTGTATGGACACTAGGAATGATCAGAGATCTACACATAAGTCATCAGAATCCTGTGAAGGTTTACTGTGACAATATAGCAGCAATACATCTAGCAAGTAATCATATATTTCACAAAAGGACCAAACATACTAAAATTGATTGTCACCTTGTCCAAGAGAAGTTAAAGAAGATCATTGACTTAAAGCATATACGGTTTGAAAACCAAGAAGCAGACTTATTTGACTAAACTTGTGGGAAAGGAGATCCAAATGAAGCTGTTGAACAAGTTGGGAGTTATAAATATCTTCCAATTAACCTTCAACTTGAGGGGAGTGTAAACAGGTTATTATAAAAGGGGTGTTTTAGTAATTTGCATATGATTGTAGTTAGTACATAGTTATATTGTATTTGTTAATTAGCTTGAGATGAGTCTTTCCGCCATTCTATTGTGTATAAATAAGGGTTGAGTCCAACAGATGTCGCATCAGATCTCAATTTATTCAGAAATAATGTAAGACTTTTTCTCCCAAAGTCACGGGCGCATGGTCCGCGTTTTAACACTTTATATTTATATATTTCTCTAATCCTTAATATAAGACATATTTATCTAATTTAATTAAATTAAAAAATTAGTTTAGTTAGTTAATATGATATCTACTTTTTAAAATATCGTAGTCATCTACCTTAATTCACTCATTCTCTTTTTTCATTGATTATTATTAAGGAAGTATCACTAGAGGATAAATTAAAAAAATATTGATAAATATAAAAAATATATCTTATATTTATCATTAATATCAACTACTAAATTATGTTTTATATTAAATAGGGAAGGAGTGTGTAGATATATATGGACATACACAACACTTAGCTTTCAAATACATTTCGAGCAAAAAAAAAGCTTTCAAATACATTACAAAATTACCAGTGGTTCACAATCCATTTCTGTAGATGATGGGAAAGTTGTAAAGCTGGCGACAAATTAAACCAATTAAGAAGTCAAAGAAAGCTTTATACTTTTGTTTCAATCTTTCTTATTGAAATGAGTGGAGACAGGAAAGGCGGGGTCCATGGTCCATTTTTTAATGGTCTAAATTAAAGATGAAATGAGTGGATAGGGTACACTGGACATATCAATTAGTATTATATTATAAATTTTCAAGAATTTCAATTTATTTATGTTACTCATAAAAACCATCCCACCTCAGTGCTTGATATAAGTGACTTCCAACTATTTCACTATAATATCAGATAGAGAAGTGGTTAATTTATTAAATTTGTTTTAAATAAAAAAATTTAAACTAATTTACCCTAATTTAAATTCAAGAATTACGAATGCATTTTGAAGGTGAAAAAAATGCATTAAACTATTTTTTTTTTATAGAAATACATATGCATTCATAATCAGGCTGGATCAGCCAATACCGTCTTTACAAGTAGAAATATCCTTGGCAAGTAAAACATATATAAAGAGGGGAAGGGGGGATTAATATGACATCCAAAAGGCGTCATGTCCCCACTTGCAACTGGATTTTGCTAGCTAGTCAGCCACTGAAATGCATTGTCTATGAACATAAAAGCAAACTAAAATCTGTACGTGAACGAGACAGACACTTTATGTAGGTACAATTTTCCACAAAAAAAAAGTAATTAAGACTCTTTTGACCCTATTTATAGAGCATACGGGGAAAATTTAATCCTATTTATAAATTTTATTATTAAGTTTTTTATGTGAATGTATAATTATACCGTTAATTTTTTTATTATGTTCATTTTATTTTCATTTGATATATATTGTATATTAAATATGGGTAAAATTAAAAAATTGTTAAATTTTAAGATAAAATCAATAAGATCTAAGGTTTTTCTTCATCTGAGTGATGAAACATGCTAAGAGTTGCTTACAAATAGAATCAAATAAGTACCTAACTTATAATAAAGACCACACATTCCTTTAAAAAGTTTATTGTAGTTTTGGGAGTTTAATTTTTTTATTCTATCGACGCCCATAACTAGGATCATTATATATACAGATAGATGGTTAGATATACTATAGATCTTAGAGAATTTACATATATTCTTACCACTTATTTACACAATAGAGCACACATTTTTTTATTCAATTCATGAGTTGGTGAAATAAAGTATAACTGTAATATTACTGATAAATATTTTAAGGGTTAAGATTCATTTTTGCCCTAATAATTTTGGTTAAAGAGCATTCGTTATCCGAAAGTTTCTTTCAAAGTAAAATTACTTTGGAAGTGAATAAAATGTAGCAATATCACCCAGATGATGTTGGAAAATGTTAAATTTGATTGTTAATTTTTGTTGGAGATTCCATGTAGTGTTATTACGTGGCAGTCAATCTCCAACTCATCAACACCTCACTGTCTTCATCCCCTTCACATCCTTCCAGAAACCCAGCCTATCTTTTCTAGCCAACGCCTGCCTCTCCATCGCTTGGCTTCGAAAGCTTCTCCAAACTTTTCTCTGTTGTGAAGCCGAATTCAACGCCGTTCTCATAATGGGTCGTGACCCTACTCGTTTCTCCAAGCCACCTCTCGACCGCCTTGTCCCCGAGCTCCTCGATCGGGTTGTCAAAGCTCTCAATATTTGTAATGCACTATGTTTCAATGTCGACTCCGTACAGAACGTTCAAAAACTCGCTAAGATAGTCGTCTCTGCTCTGGAACAAAAGCCAATTAGTGATGACCAGGTACATGCGCGAAGAAGGCATTACAATTCCTAATCACGGCGATGACAGCGGAGGATAAGGATGGCAGCTCCGCCAAGTCGACTGAGAGGCATGGTCTTTTGGAAGGAGAGGTGCTAGCAACACTCCATTGAACAAAGAGCGTGTCTTAAGGAAATGCCAATCTCTATCTTGCAGCATGGCAAAGAATTGGTCTGCCGCCAAGGAAATCCATGCCATGTAATCCACTCTGGAGGCATCGCGAAGTGTGGAATCTTCTACTTTGGCTTCTCCTATCTGTGTAATGAACGTGATATTTGTGTTTGTGATGTCGACTCTGATTGCGGCTATCCTGTGTCAGGAGCAATCCGAGTTGGTACTCATTTTTCGATGCCGAGGCAATTGGACTGGTCTCAATCCATGATAGGGTTTAGATAGAAGAAGAGTCAAAGAAGGAGAGAAGAAAGGGTCTGCGGGAATATTAGAGGAGATGCAGAGGTTGGAGAAGATAGTCTGCAGTAATGACGAAAGATGAGAGAGGGGAAGGGATGAAACGGTGACGTGGAAATGAGTAGGATATTGAATGCCACGTAATAGCGCCCCGTGAAAGTTTCAGTAAAAAATAATAGTGAAAATTGACATTTCTAATGTTAGGGCAAAATTGATATATTTTGTTAACTTTTGAGGTAATTTCGCTTTTTAAAAAAAAATTCCAGATATCCAATGCTTATCAGCAGTACTTCTAGGTAAAAAAAAATTGACTCTTAATCCATATTATAATAAAGGGGATGCAGCCTGAAGCACACAATTTGATAAATGCGCAGGTTATTATGAATTATAAACAACTAGGGCAAATTTCCAAGATTTGATACGCACATATTGCCGTAAAAAAAAAAAAAAAAAGATTAACATATATTGATTGATGTTATTATTTATTAAATCGGTGTCACCTGAAGGGTAAAAAATGGGCATGTGTTGTCGTCTATCAATTTTTCACTTACCTTCGAGCAAAAAAATTCAATTTCTCACTTACCAGCAAGTCCTTGGTATGCATTTGCATCTTTGCTCGTAGGAAATATACTCATCTTGTAGATTTTTCCCCCCCAATCTATAAGTCACGCAATTAAATGTTTCATGCATTTTTATTATTGATATATTATTATGCAAACTTTGTTCTCATGAGTATAGTGTATATTAAACAGATCGATAGAATTAGAAAATTGTTAAATCTTAAGACATAATTAGTGATGTTTAAGGTTATTATCAGTTTCCATGAACATTTTAAAAGTGAATTATAAATAGAATTAGAGGACTATGTATCATAGGTGTGTATAAAAAATATATTTTTTATTATTAGTTATTATTTATTACTATCTTAAGGACCCTAATTTGCATACTTGTATCTTTAAATTACTTGTAGATAAGCTTTCAACAAATTGATTGTTTCTCGTACAATAGATGCTTACTCAAGAATAAATTTTAGGGAGATTATCTGATACGTATATATTATAAAAATTCTAATAAGCTACACTCTGGGTGAATTATTAAAATGATAACTTATTTTTCGGATACCATATTTTGCACAAAACTCACGTATTTTAAAAATAAATGAATTAGCGTCTCCCTCAACACATCTTAAAGGGGATTGGATTCTCTCATAATCCTTTTTCTCCTTTTCCCCTTAGTATCTGATATCTACCCTCAAATATAAAGAAATAGATGGTCCAAATTTAATATTTTATAAAACTATTATTTTAAAAATGAAAAAATAAATTTAACTGTTAAATCATGACCTACACAATTTATACATATAATACAAATAAAATTAATTTAAAAAAATTAATTTATAAAACGCTATTATTATTATTTTAAAAAATATTAAATCTGAACCGTTCATTTTTTCATCTAAGGGTGAAAATGAGATTCTGAGAAGAAAAGGAGAAAAGAGATTCTGAAGAAATGTGATCCCATCTTAAAGTTAACTTATAAGAATAGAATGAGATGTCTAAAAAAAAAAAGTTCAAGTCTTCATAAAATATTACTAATAAAAATTCAATCAAATCAATATTATTGCAAGTTTCATAAATTTGTAAATCCCAAATCCATAGTATTTTAGTAGAACACATTTACTTAATGTTTATAATCGATTGACAACGATTAAACACATAAGTACATATCAATTTAATATATATATATATAACATAATTAATTAAAGAAATGAAATTAAAACTCGGTAAATATTAATAAGACTGAATTCATGTTCAAGCAAGTATAAATTAAATTTTTTTTTTCATATATATTAAACGCTTCAAATAATAACACGTTCAAAAAGGACTTTACAACTAGTTGTATAAGCCAATAATAATATTGATGGTAAATGACCAATAATGATGATCGAATTTCAACTTGCCTAATATGGATGTAAAAATCAAATCAAGTTGCCTAATAGGGATGCAAATTAAATTTTAAAAGTGGCTTTTTTTTCCCCTTTTTTCTTTTATGCTCAGGAGTTCAAATTTGTGCTGCTAATTAAAAGCACTCATTACATGTAGATTGTTAAACCATGTATCCATTGAATTGTCTTTAATTCACCACTTGACTTTGTCAAATCTAATCAACTATATATAGTATTAATATACACACACACGTACGCCTAAACGACATTCCTTTATATTGTTTCATACATGGGAGGACATGTTGAATCATTCATTTTCTCCATTAATTAAGAGATCAAGCTGCTCTTTTCTTTAATCAATTCTAATTAATTGAACATTTAAAACCAAAATTAATTATTGTTTATACACATACATACATAACTAACATAAGTATTCCTTTGGTTCTATCTATAGGGGGAGAGAGAGATTTTTTATTTTATTCTTTTTTTTTTTTGGGGGGATGATAGAAAAATAACTTTGAAATTGTAAAATCTTAAATTAGATATTTTCTATAAAATAAGTGTTGGAGTGTATATCTAGTCTCATCATTATTTTCTCGATTTTTTACTACAAATTAAACATTATTTGAATTTTGCAATTTCAAAGCTCTTTTTATCTCATCTTTTCTTCTTTTTTTTTTCCCCCTTTATCTTATTTATAAGGCACCTTATTAAATTTTTCGTATGAATGTACACTTTCTCTTTTCATTGATTGTTATGTTGATTTTATACTCATGGAGTATAATGTGCTATATTAGATAGAGATTAAAAAAAAAAGTCATTGAACTTTAAATCTAACTTTTTTTAAAAAAAAAAGAAGTAGACCATGCATGAATTTCCGAGGTAAATTTGTTGTGCATTAATAAAAATATAATGACATGAATTTGACTGCCAACTCAACATATTTGGTTAACTAATAGTTAAAATTAAATGGGATAACAACAAGAGAAAAGCTGCTCCATTTTCTATACTTTTAAGACGAAATTACCCTTCAAAAATTTGCCAAAGCAAAATTGCCCTTTAACCTTTGTATATTAGATGTTTGTATAACTAACACATAAAACAATATCGCCTATAAAAGGTTGGCATGGATATAAAACTCCTAATAGTTAATTAATTTGAACTCTTCAAAAAGTAACAAATATAATAAACTTTTAGAACGATTGACCATCCAATTAGATATGTGAATGTATAGTGGCTTCAAATGCTCGCTCACAACACACACACACACATTACGCACACAACACTTATTGGGACCAGAGAGAACGACATGCACCCCACATGGCCACGCGCACGTTACCCCACACAAACCCTAATTTCCAAGATCCTCTAGAAGATGCGTTTGTTGTTGTTGTTTTTTTTTTTTTTTTGGTCGAAGCGTTTGTTGTTGCTATAGTATGATCTCACCCCAATAATTTATTTACATTATTCTTAAGCAACAAACAGTTTTAAAAAAATTGCAAAAGAAAATAGTGTTTTATTGGTGGTGAGATTTTAATACACCCCCATTGCTATGAGGTCTTCTAGAATAAAATTTTGATCTAAAATATTAGAAGTTAACCCGATAATTAATGATTGTTTTTTACTTTTGCCTTTACTGGAGAAGGGGTGACAGATAATAAATGCTGATTTGAATATCACTTTTTTTTAATAAGGGTAAAATCGATAAATGTTATCGACTTAAGACATTAAATAACTTAGCTAACATTTCTTGATTCATGTGAATTTTTTTTTTTGGGAACATTATTCTTGTGAATTAGTTAACAATGTTTTTTTGAACAGGGGAGTATACATTCTTTCATGGGAAAATTAAAATAAAGGACTTATATAAAATAATATTTAATTAGAAGTACTATAAAAATTGTAATTATTAAGGAGGACCAAATAAGCTTAAAAGTACTAAATTACCCTTTTGCTTCCTCCACGCAAAAAACAAAGAACAAAGCACTGTATTTTGTCCTTTCCTGAATATCAAGGTGAGGCCATTTGGGAATTCACTATTAAAAGTTAAAAACGGCAATATTTGGTACAAGTGAATGCATAAAAGCGGGATCTGGATGATTGAAGGAAAGAGAAGATACAATGTAAGTATTTACTGGACATATCAATCTGTCTTTCGTAATTCCTGCACACATCCATACCATGTTTACAGGTTATTCAACCCATCAATATAAAACTTAAAAAATGTAGGAAGCTATTCTAGTTTACTATTCACTACTATATTTTATCACTACTTTGTTCTTTGTTTTCTACATTGGAGAAGCAAAATGGTAATTTAGTACTTTTAAACTTATTTGGTCTTCTTTAATAATTACAATTTTTATGGTCCTTTTAATTAAATCTTATTTTATTTAAGTCCTTTATTTTGTTTTTCCCTTCTTTCATTGCATAAATCACATCCTTATCAGCTATAGAAGTTATGTTTGGTTTAATCCAAAGTATCAAGATTACCTATCTTTCAGGTAGAAAAAACACCTATCTCCATATCTTTTGTGTTGATTTAGAATGTTTGGTTGGCAGAATAAAATGATCCAATATAATTTTAATTACAACATATCATACTCATTATATAACTTTGGTTGTGTTATGGGGATTCAAACTTAAAATGAATAAACACATGGACATTTACACCTTCTGAGTCAATATTTAGAAATTTATACCCTTTATTGTTGGACTTGATAGAGTTAAGAATATTATTATTAATTTATTTTTAATTTTTTCAAGATAAAATATAATTTTATTATATAAATACATAATGCTTCATGTCATACCAAAGAAATACTATGTAATCGTATATAATTCCTACGATTTTTCGAACCAAATGAACATGAGATGAATTAACGTTGATATAGATTGTACTACTTCCTCTCCATGTACATGTTGAGTTCACCTTTTAAAAAAAAAAAAATCTCATATCCACCGTTAAATAAACAAAAATAAATAGTCCAAATATTCAACATTTTATAAAATTATTACTATAAACACAAATAAAGAAATTTGAACTCTTAAAATATGATCTATACAGTTCATAAGTGTAATGCACAAAAATAGATAAATTTTAATTTATAAAACATTGTAATAATAATTTTATAAAATATAAATTTAAACCATCTATTTCATAATCTAAGAGTGAAAATGAGATTAGGCGAAGAAAATAAGAAAGAGGATAATGAGAGTATCCTCTTCCCCCATATAACAAAGATTATTTACTTGTAAATTTTAAAACTATAACATATAATAAGGAGTAATGGCTAAAAGGGGAAAAAAGCTAGCAAGGATTCCAAGGAAGTGAGATAGAGCAAGGAACTCAAATCTCTTAAGTAAAAGGCTAAAATATACTTTTAGTCCTTTAAGTTTATATGAGGTATACTTTTAGTCTCTTAACTTTATAAAGTATACTTTTAGTCCTATAATTCTAACGCCGTTAATTTTTCTAACGGAAAATGCAAACTCAAGTGATAACAGTGCAAATTTAAGTGATGAATGTGTAATTAATTTCTATTAAACTTAAATTTAAAATATGATTAAATTGAAGAATATATAAAATTTGTCTAATTAAATGCTATTAGTTATCACTTAAGTTCGTTGTGTCAATGTTTTCCGTTAGTAACATTAACGGTGTTAGAATTTTAGGATCAAAAGTATACTTTATAAAGTTAAAGGACCAAAAGTATACCTCATGTAAACTTAAAGGATTAAAGGTATACTTTAGCCTAAGTAAAATTTAGTATTCAAATCTTGTAAATGAAAAAGGTCGAAGTTACTCTTTATTTAAGCAAAATTGTTTTGGAATCTGCATTAATTGATACTCCATCGAGTCTTTAACACAAGGCATATTCTTAATTTGATTGGATTAAAGAAATTAGTTAAGATATTTAATATGACATGTATTTTTTTAACAAACCATAGTCATTTTCCTTCTTGATTATTATTGAAAAAGCGTCAATAGCGTAAATAAGAAAAAATTGATAAATATAAAAAATATGTATTATATTTAAAATTAAGATTGACTTTTCAAATATATTCCATATCAAGGACTGAAAGGAATGTTTACGGGGCTAGCTCCTCCCAATCGACTAATGCAAGATGTGGTGGGGTGATTCGAGATTGGCTGCGTAATTGGCTGGTGGGTTTTACTAAATCCATTGGTGATTGTAGCGCGACAACAGCAGAGGAATGAGCTATTATTGAAGGTTTGCAATTGCCTTGGGACCTGGGTTTCAAGAAGATAATTTTAGAGTCTGATGCAGACAATGTTATTAATACCCTTCTTGATATGTCGTGCCGTTCTTGCAACAGTTTAGTGTTGAAAGCAAGAGACTTGATGGCCCTGAATTGGCAAGTCAATGTTTGTGTTATTTCTAGAGAGTTTAATAGAATAGCGGATGCCTTGGCCAAGAGAGGTATTTCAAATTCTTGATTTCTAGATGAATGTCCTACTAGCTTGAGGGCTTGGTTAGACTATGAGTGTTTGGGATTCAATCCCCATATTGCGTAATTTATTTCTTGTATTGTAGGCTTTTATGCCATCATTTATAGCAAAAAAAAAAAAAAAGGACTGAAAGGAGTAATACAAATTAAATATTAGATAATTACTAGAGAGAGATTTTTTGATGCTGAAGACTGAAGAGAGACAAGAATATGCATAGCTTTCTTTCCTTTGTAATCCATGTCTATATACATATTACAATGTTTCAAATTTTTGTCATCAACCTACCTACATGCACATGAAAATTTTCTGGACAAATTTGCTGCTTAATCTTTATTTATATATCATTAACTTATAATTTGCTGAAAATGTAAAGTATATATTATAATTAAACTGACTTGCACACCAATAACCAAGTCCCCCACACATTAACTTTCTCTGCGGTGCTTTTTAATTCCTGTGTGCTACTTTTTTTAGCGTGTCAAATATATAACGAGGGTCAAGTCTCATACGGTGAACTTTGGTTTGATTATACATTAATTAATTAATTCTCTTTCTTGTATTTTTATTTTTTTAATTTTGTTTCCACTTTCCTTTTCGATAGCTTCTTACTTGTTGTCCTAAGTTATGCTTTGATTCTGTGAATGGGGTTTCGCATCTGTTCCATGTTGGGTCCACTGAGATCATAGCTTAGTAGAATTAAGAAGATAGACAGGGAAAAAAAATTAATTAATTAGTGGTTTAAATATAAACAAATTAAAGGGAACAAACAACACCCTTGTTATTGTTCATTGTCTCTCATCCTTGTCTCTCTCACACATCATCCTTCTCACTCTCTCACTGGTTTCATTAATTTTATTCCCTTTCAGCAGACAATTAAATCTAATTCTATCTTCTCTCTCTCTGGGGTTAGGTTACGCAAAGAGAGAAGAAGAGCCCTAGATAGGTCACTCGTCTCTATCTCTCTGACTTTCGGTTCCGTCTGATATTTTTTCTCAGAATTATATATATATATATATATATATATATCAAAACCAAAAGCTAACTTATTTAATTTAGATCCATGGACTAGTTCCATATATATCACCATTTGAGATCGATCACTTCCTTTTTCTTGATCGATCTTAATTTTTCTGGTCTGATCCATCTTCTTCTTTCTTCTTTGTTGCTTATTTTAATTATCTTAACCTCTCTCTTCTTTAACTAGCAATTCTGGCTAATCCTTGGTGGAGCACTCAGGTGGGGCTGCCTGGGGTTGACTCGGCGGCCAATTCACCAGCAGTGAACAAACGGCACGGCACCACCACCTCCACCACCGACCTCTCTATCAACGAAAGCAGCGGGAAGAACAGTGGCGGCGAAGACGATGAGCCCAAAGAAGGTGCAGTTGAGGTTGGAACTCGAAGACCTCGAGGCCGACCGCCCGGTTCGAAGAACAGGCCGAAACCGCCGATCTTCGTGACACGGGACAGCCCAAATGCCCTCCGTAGCCATGTCATGGAGGTCACCGGCGGAGCCGATGTAGCGGAAAGCGTAGCTCAGTTTGCTCGGCGCCGTCAACGTGGGGTTTGTGTGCTTAGTGGAAGTGGCTCCGTCGCCAACGTCACTCTTCGCCAACCTGCAGCTCCGGGAGCTGTTGTAGCACTCCATGGAAGGTTTGAAATTCTATCCCTAACCGGAGCCTTCTTGCCGGGGCCGGCACCACCTGGATCTACCGGACTTACCGTTTACCTTGCTGGAGGGCAAGGGCAGGTCGTAGGTGGAAGCGTGGTGGGGTCACTAGTAGCAGCAGGACCAGTGATGGTCATTGCTGCAACTTTTGCTAATGCAACTTATGAGAGACTACCTCTTGATGACGAAGACGAAGGCGTGGCCGCAGGGCAAGGTGGCGGCGGAGGAGGAGGGTCTTCGCCGCCGCAACAACCAGGGATCGGAAGCAGTAGTGGGGGCCACTTGCAGCAGGGAGGGATTCCAGATCCTTCATCACTTCCTTTGTATAATCTGCCACCAAATCTGCTTCCCAATGGTGGTGGTGGAGGGCAGGTAGGTCATGAAGCTCTTGCTTGGGCAGCTCATGGTGGAAGACAACCTTATTAGAGAGGCTTTCAGATCTACTAATGGATTATATCTATCTTATCTTATCTTGCTTTTAATTAATTTTCTGTAGGAAATTAATATGGTTAGATAGAATTTGTAGAAAGAGCCAAGAGATTAATAAATTAGGTTACTAGAATATAGGTATTGTGAAGATCCCAGAAGTTCAAGGAAAAAGCATATGTGTTTATAATCCATCTTTTATGTCTTTGGTGAATGAATGGTGAACTATCTTTCTCTTTTGCTTTGATCTCTGCGTTTGGAATAAATTAAAGAAAATGATGATCCCAGTCTTTATCTTTTGTTTAGTTTACTATTTTCTGATGGTAACAAGTATATATATATCTTCCTTTATAATATATGTCTGTTATTTTCTTATTACTTGAAAGTTTATTTGTTTTTCTTAGAGATTTTTCTTTTCCTTTTCTTGAATATGTTTGAGTGACTTGGGTGGGGTGGTTATCATCATTACTTTAGATTAATTGAAATGAAAGGGAATAAGCATTATCATCTAGTGAATGGTAAATTTTAAATTTCAACCTAACTATTCTGGGATGCTTAATTAGTTAGTATTACACAGAGTCTTTTTGTCTTTCTTCCCCTCCTTTCAATTGCTTCTTCCATTGACGATATATATAGCATTTTGATTCACAATTAGGGTTTTCTGAACATTTGCAAGTGACTTTAGGGTTTCTCTCACAAACATATTGCAGTTTCTTCATAAATAAAGATTGTGAATAAATTTGTATATATAAATCAATAATCACTTAATTCAGCTCAAGGGATACACTACTAATTCGACAAGTTATTAAAGAGACATCCCTCTATATGAAAATAATTAACAACTTATCAATAATTACAGCATTACTTTTTCATCATCATGTACATAAAAGCCTTGGGAGGGAAAAAAAATTAACTCGCATATATACGAAAATGGGTTCCTCCACTGTATCTTACTATTATTTTAATTAAAGGAGACATTCGCTTTGTCGCATATAGGATACCAAAGTAAGACTGATCAAATTAAATTAAAGTACTGTAACTCTGCTGAAGCATCTTACATATTTACACTTTTTCTCTCCCCAAGTTCAACTCTCTCTCTCTCTATTTTTTATATATATCTATCTCTGTGAAAGGATATGCTTATCTCTTCATTGTATTTGGATGTGATGATGTAATGAAAATGGCAGAAACGATAGACTTCTGCGAGAGCAGAGACCCACGTGTTGTGGGGGAAGAAATCAGTCCCAGAAAGACACACCCACATACATATGAACGTGTATTCAGAAAAGCTTTGTGCGTGTGACAGAATCATAGGAAAAATTTCATCGCTCCTTTGAAGCAATTTGTTCTCAAACAGCCTCAAAAATTTACTGAAACTTCAGTGCACCGTAGCACTAAACTGAAATTAAGTGTTTCTTGCCTGAATAGACTTTTGTTCTCTTGTCATGGTTGAGATAGTCTTATAAATTCCCACATGTGTCTTATAAATGCACTTATTTGACATGTAAATTCTTGTATGTGTCTTATAATAGCATGTATTCTTATAAATATGCTCATTGTCTTATACATAACCGAAATAATCTTGTAATTTTACTTATTTGTCGTGTAAATAAGCATATTTGACTTGTAAATTCCCCCATATCTTATAAATAATCATATTTGACTTGTAGGGCACAATTGTTTTTTCACCTACAAATTTTAATCTTAGTTTAGTCCTAGTGGTGCAGAGAAATTTCAGACAATTTTGGGGGGTGTTTGATAATAAATTGCTTCAGAGGGGCATTGGAACTTTCCTTAACACTTAACCAAGTAACATTATTTTATGACAGAAAGTGTCCATGTACTGACGATGGTTGGTCCAATTTACAGACACATTAGCTTTGATTGAAGAAACGGGGGCAGAAGGTGCAATTGGCGGCATGTGCCTGGTTCATAGTTTGCTCTAGTTCAATTAAATAATTGGATATGTATGACTCCAATAATGTTACTTGGCTCATTGAATTTAATACTCTATCTTAATACAAGATATATTTATCTAATTTGATTAGATTAAGTAAGTTAATTGAATTAGTTAATATAACATTTTCTAAAACACCTTAATCATCATCCTTAATTCTCTCATTTCCCCTCCTCCTTGATTATTGTTAAGGGAGCATTAATAGTAACAAATTAAGAAAATATTGACAAATATAAAAATTATGTCTTATATTTAGGATCAAGATTAATTTCGCCAATATGTCTTTTATTAAAGACTGGAGAAGTAATATTAGTGTTGTTAATGTGGTTTGCGTGCACCAAGTATCCTTTCCTTTTTAGTTGATGCAAGGGTCATTGCTTGATATAAGAAAATTAGGGGGTTTTTGGAAAGAAAATTGTCAGTGTTCATGGTAAGTATATTACAAGAGTTTTGTTTTTACTTGAATGTGTTTATGATAAACAACTCCAAATATGCACTAAATCGAACCATGTTAGTTTACAAGTTCCTTCAGCAACTAAAAGGGAGGGAAAGTACCAATAGATAAGAGTCTCTTATATCGGATTCTATGCTCTTTATACATACTCTCTCTAGTGTTAAATATAATAATTAGATAGGGATAAATATCATTTTTGCCCTAAAAGTTTTGGTTGAGGAGCACTGGGTACTCGAAAAAAAATTTTGGAGCGAAATTGCTTCAGAAATTAACAAAACATAGCAATTTTGCCCCTCTATTAAGTTTGACCGTTAAGTTTAACAAATGTGGACACTTGGCATGCTACCCATCAATCAAAATAGGGTTTAGTATCATTTTTGTCTCATAAGTTTTCGCTAAAGAGTAATGGGTATCTGGAAGTTTTTTTTAGAGGCAATTTTTCCTCGAAAGTTTACAAATAGTAATAAATTTGCCCTTTCATACCCCAATATTAAATTTGACTGTTAGATCAGTCAAAGAACACACATGTCATGTCACCTCATCATCCACAACACTTAGCCCAATATGATGTAGTATCACGCCTCATCATCTCTTTCTTGTTGAAAGAATCATCGGTATTGAAAGAATTAAAAGGATAAACAGACTTAACAAGATCGGATTGAACAACACAAGAAATCTCATCTTCTTTAGGTTGATGAAGGACGCATTGCCAGGAATTAAGGGTGCAGAGAAAGAAATCTACCTTGGAAAGGTCAAACTTGGAGTCAGTGAGAGAGATCCTTGAGACATTGAGCTTAAGGCGGTCAGAATTTATAAAGTCGAACTGGTCAAAGGGACTGAAAGGTCTATCACAAAATCTAGAGGAAACATCATTTATGATTTAATCAAATAAAATGCAAAATGAGATATGAATTGTCTCAAATTGGTTCAATAAGATAAATCAATAGTAATAGTATTTACATTTGTATAGATTGATAAAGGCCACCCTCCTCTAAATTGCTGGAATCCCTATGTTTTGTAAACTTTTAGGGCAAAATTGCTTTTTTTAAATAAATAAAAAAACTTTTGGATAGCCACTGCTCCTCATCTAAAACTATCGGGGCAAAAATGATACTTAACCATATTTTGATTGGTAATGTGGCAAGCATTGATGTCACATGTGTATCTCAGTTAAACTTAACGGTCAAAATTGACAGAGGGACAAAATTGCTACATTTTGTTAACTTCCGGGGCAATTTTACTCCCAAAAAAATCTTCCGGGTACCTAGTGCTTCTCAACTAAAACTTCCTGGGTAAAAATGATACTTATCGCAAATTAGATAAGATGTTTACTTTAATTTGAAATATAAACCTCAATCCACTTTACCTTTCTTATTTATAAATTTTCTCCAAAGTATCCCTGTAATTAATCGCACATATTAAGAAGTTTTCAAGGAAGTCATCACACATATGTTATAAACAGTCAATTTAACTAATTTTCTTACTTATTTAGCTTCTATATTAAAAATTAGAAGGAGCACATATTAAGAGATTTTCATCAAGGAGTATTATAAGGAAATTAGTATACATTTGTTAAAAATAATAAACTTAACTAATTTTGTTAAGATTCTCAAATTAATCTAACTCTCCTTTGTTAAGGATTGGAGGGAGCACGTATGAAGGGATTTTCATCAAGGGGATAGTTCCAATGCTGCATATGATTCAAAAGGGTATTCAAGAAAATCAACCCACATTTGTTATAAATAATAAATTTAACTTTTTTAAATATCAATAAATTAGTTATCCACCTCTTAATAACTCCTGGTATATGGATTGGATTAATTACATAGACACACATATATAAAACGATGATTAGGTTGAATTGAGAAAATCTCATATTTTGTAAAGAGATAATAATAAAATATTTGGTCGTCCTTCAAGTTTGTTTCAAGTATCAATTGTCCCTGAAGTTTAATTTTTATCATTAAGCCCCTGAGTTTCATATTCAATTGTACATTCTTATTTCATCTCATCATACCCACAACTTTTTCTATGTTGCATGAAGAGGTTGACACCTTTTAAGTTGATAAAGATGATTTGTTTTCAAACTATAAGGACTTCATCGAGAAATTGAAGTCCTTATATTAGCTAACTGTTTATGACTGAGAAATTGAAGAACTTCATCGAGAAAAATTAAACTTCAAATTAAAGACCGAATTGATAATTGAGGCAAAATTAGTTTTTTTTTTTTTGGGGGGGGGGGGGGGGGGACAGGTTCATTATCCCTTTCATAAATAAGCAAGTTAGGGATTTTGAAAGAAGAGTGAAAAATTTAGCAATATAGGCTCTTATGTGAAAATAAGAAAGTAAGGGCTATGGATCATAAAGATAATCAACCCTAAATTTATGTGATTATAAAGGGGTTGAATAAATTATAACCCATTGTCCGTGAATGATGTTTACAGGAGCCAGTGTTTTCCCAGGATGATGAACGAAATGGGAGCCTAATCGAGAATTGGTAAAGCGTCCATGTGGTAACTCTTCTCTCACATTCTATGTATGGCCATATATGTATGTGAACCAAGTTGTGTCATATGTGATCCTTGTTTGCATTCAATACTATTTATCTTATGTACTTTTTGAATGTTGGTTGGATTGATTTATGGTTCTTTATCATTTACTATACAAACATATTATGTGAGATTAACTGTTACCTTGAGATTCTTTGGGATCCCAACTCTTGTCGCTATTGGTGAAATGAATAATGTACTGGACGCGGCTTATAAGGCAACGTAGCAGATGTCAGCAAATGGAGATACTAGACTTGTTCCGAATTGGTTGCCCGTTATTTGTCGAGGAATTTTTGTAACTAGGTTTAGAGTTTGTAAGCAATACGTATAGATCTTGCGGGTAACCTTGTAATGTAATCAAAAGTTTTGTCTCAGTATAATGTACTATTTCTATTTTGCCTATTGAACTACGTATAAATACTCTAATAAATGTCGGTATACCAGTGGGGTATTACATCGCAAGGAGATGGAAGAGTATGAGGTTTCTTGGGAACGTTGGAGGGCTGAAGATAAACGTCTCAAGGCACAACTGGAATGCTTGAATGCTGAAGCTGAGCATCAACATGCCCATATACGAGAGGACATATGAAGATTATGTGTCAACAGCTCCATGAGTTGTGCAATGTAAATAAGAGTACAACGATCTAGATAAGCGAGTTGAGAGGAGTTGAAGCTCCTTCTTCAAAGCAAGGATATGAGATTGCTATCTTATTTGAAGAACTATTGCTAGCTATTGTGGATCCCAATCATTACATTGATGTGTCTTTATATGCACCTGTCCTACATGCTCCAAGGAAAATTTCATGTGATTAATGCTACTAGTAACAATAATCTTGTTGATCATGTCATTAGCTTGACACTGATTGAGATTAGTAAGGTTCACTTTCAAAGGGCAACAACCTCACCTCCTCAGCACACTACATTGCATAAGGTTATTCCATTGTTCAATGGTCCACTTCAACAATACCTTTGTTTGTTGGAAAGGTTTTCAGACACTCTCCAAGTTTCAGCTGGTTATTCCCACCGAGGTTTACTTTTTCTGTATGTCACTTGTTGGAAAGGGTTTCCAAATGAAAGTGATATGTTGAAAAATTAGCCCGACCTCCCTCTTGGATTTTTGAGTCACTTTTAAGCTGTCAGGAGCTGAGTCTTTCAAGCTGGGGAGAAATGTGTAATATAAGATAAGGAAATCTAGGATTTAGTTAGGAGATTTAGGATTATCCATTATAATTATTAAATAAGGATATTTATACATATCTGAATTTTGAAATTAGGATTTAAATTTGAATGTTAAATTGTTATTTTATTATTTCTAGGGCTCTATAAATAGAATTTAAGGTTCTCAGTTGTAGGAAGCTTTAATTTAATTGACTGATTGAATAATATAATTCCTTTTCTCTATGAATATTCTCTATCCTCTCTTCGTTCTTCTGATTTCCCTCTCCTTCTTGTTGTCCTCCCTCCTCTAGTCTCTCTCCTCCCCTCTCCTCAACCAGTTTCATATCAGTAGGCCTTATATTAAGTCAGCTATAAGTCAAGCCCTTAAAATCTTGTTGAATTATATGTGGGGCTCAATATTTAAGTGATTTGAAAAGTGTAATTTTAATTTTTTATTTGAAATTTGACATGTGGTGGATCTTGTGTATATAAGAAATCTGCGGTTTACAAAATATATCGAGTTTTGAAATATATATTTTAACCACTAATGATTCTTTGGATACCATGCAATGTTTGAGATGTGAAATAAAAGTCCTTCTTGCATTTTAACATGTTTTTCAAAAAAAAAAATGAAAAGTACATTTGAATAAACAAAATTTCCTACTTCCATAAAATGACTTTTACTTTTAGGAAACTAATTTTTGTAACAAAAAGTCCTTTGAAAAACCAAAAATGTTCTAAATCTTTTGGGAAAGACAAATATACTCCTCTGGCCCTATTTATATGAAACTTTTAACATGTTTCATACATTTTTAAAAAAAAAAAACTTTAAACTTTATTAACTATGCCATAAAATTTTATGAGAAAATTTTCACCGTAACAAAATTGACATAAATGATATATGGACTACCATCACAGCATATTTGGTCAACTAACAGTCAAAATTAATTGGGAAAATAGTTAGATAACAACTACTACATTTTTTACACTTCCGGGGCAAAATTGTCCCCCAAAAATCTTTAGGAGAAAAATTGTCCTTGGTGACTTCTAGAACAACATCATCCTTCACCCAATAAACAATTGAGTTTGCACAATTCCCTTGTATGTTTGAGAGTATCTAATATACTTCCTTCTCCAATCTACAATATAATTAAGTCAGTCAACTAATTCAGTAGAATCAAAAATAGCAGTTAACTCATTAAATTCATCATAAATTGAAAAAACAAATATTAATCTAATTTTACTGATATTATATGAGATATTAAAGAGAGAAAACTATAACGACTCATATTTAAACATTAATTACATAGGCAAAATTGACAAATGAGTATTAATTGCTCTTCAAGTGATTTACAACCAAGTCATTCTTCTATAAGCGACTTATATTGTGGACTAGAGGGAGTAAGTGTTTTTATGTTTTAGAAGACAAATTAATTCCTATAACATGGTTACCTCGTACCATAAAAATCATTTTAAAAAAAGTTGATCTAAACAATCATGAAATTTTTTTATAAGTAATTCTATGCCTTATATAAAGTGTTCTTAGTTCTTTTTACAAAGTATTTTTTAGTTTTAATGAGAACTAAATATTCATATTTAATAAAGTTAGTGGAAGAGTTAAAAATTTATATGATATTACTCTAGTTAATAAGGATAATAATCGAGATCACTTCAATTTTATAATAAATTTAATGTTTTCAGCTATTTTAATTTTTGGGTGAATTAAGTAAGAAACTATTTATGAGAAATATACAAATAATTCCTTAACGCATAATTTCAAAAGCAAAGTGAGAAGCTTTTGTATTGATGTCATAATTAGAAATTTAAAATTTAAATTAAATTACCGCCATATCCTTTAGTTATTAAAATAGTAAAGCTGAAAACATAACCCTATGTTTGCTCTATCAATTAATTCCTTACGTTATTCTCCTAATTTTCCCAAACCTTAATTATGCAGGCGATAATGAATCAAAAATACATATGCCAGATGAAATGGTTGTTGCAATTTGCTTCAACAATGAATCATCAGTTTAATTGAATAACTAAATAAAATAGATAGACCTTTCTTTTTCTTCGTCTCAAGTACCTTCAAACTATGAAAGCTCTGTATGGGTTTGTTGATATTATCTCAATAAAAAAAATTATCCACAATATTGTTTATACAATAATTGTTTTTATATAATAATATATTAGAATAAACTGAAATCTATTGCGACAATAGATCTATGTATCCATGTGGAGATCTATTACAATTCTTTTGATATTTATAAAAAAAATTTATGACCTGAGTTTACATTTTGAATCCTGTATATGTATATCCTAAATATATAATCTATTATTTTTATTTTATAAAAGAGAAAAATAAACATTGTACTAGTACATAAGAATTCACCTCTTTCAATTATATATACTCCTACTTTCCTATAAAATTGGATATTGTAAAAAAAAAAAAAAAGAATATTGTGCGTGATTAATATTTGGAAACAAGTTGGAGCACAAAGTTGTATAGTGCTTCTCAAAGAATTAATTGATAAAACAAATAACAGGGTTATATTTTCAATTTTGTTGTTTTAATAACTAAGGGATATATAGAGGTAATTTATCATAAATTTCAAATCCGTAATTATGACGCATAACCTCATATATAATTTGTTATATTCATTGACCCAAATTAAAATTTAGATAATTCAACCGTCTTTATATAACACCTTCTCTTTCTTTCTTTTTGGTTAATTCATATTTGTTATGTTGTGAGATAGCAGCTATTAAAAATTTTTCTACTATGCAATTATTAATTATATATACGTCTTTTTTTTTTGGAGAAAATAGTTTTAAATAAATGAATGGGGCATACTATCACCACGTTCTCAGTTGTAATTATTTTATTAATTATGATATAAATTATTCAGTTGTGAATAAATGAATAGGGCATACTATCACCACGTTCTCAGTTGTAATTATTTTATTAATTATGATATAAATTATTCAGTTGTGAATATATGAATAGGGCATACTATCACCACGTTGTTAGTTGTAATTATTTTATTAATTATGATATAAATTATTCAAGTAACGATAGTTTAAAAACATAAAGAAAACTGAAACTATGCAGGAAAAGGGGCACTACCACAACTAATGAACCTTATGTATGTCGAGGCGAAGGTTGTGCAAATGCTCAATTGTAACAATTAATTATGCATACCGTCATGTATTGCAAGACGAAAGTCGTGAAAAGACAAACAAAAGGATTATAGCTAATAACCATCATTTATTTAGTGACAAAAATCACGGTTCTTAAGAAACAACCATCATGTAACACTTATAAATGATTTATCTTCCAAAACTTATATCAATGAAGACAAAACATAACGGTCTTCAGAAACAATTGTCATCTAATTCTCTTATAATCCTTGTAACATTCAGACCTTTAATGTCATAACTTTTCATAACCTTTCATAATCTCATTAGACCTTCATAAGTCATAACTCATAACCCTTTGCAATCTATTAGAACTCTATTTAAACTCAACTATTCCTTGTGATTCTTACCGCTTTTCTTTATCGGTATCCTCACTCTCTCCTTCATCATGTTAAGATCACAGGGAACACCTCCACCGCTGCCACCCCCTCCTCTACCACCTCCTCCTCCTAAAGGCTTATTGGTGGGAAACAAATGGCTCAAGTACTGAGGATCCTAACCACGCCACCCCCTCTACCATAGCCAGCACCTCTGCCACCTTCATCAATCCATATATTATGCTGAATGACGAGATGACACAAGAGAAAATAGCACTAGGGAAGGGTCTTGTTGTCATAAAGGACGTCTAGAAAGCAAATTAAAAGAAAGGGGAGGAAACTTATTGTAGATGGAACAAGAAAGGTCAGATTTTGAAATTTGACAAGTTCACGATTTGTTAGATTTCACATTTTGTCTTTTCTTGTTCCACCTAACAATAAGTTTCCTCCCATCTCTTATAATTTGATTTGGACCTCTTTAATGACAACAAGACCCTTCCCCAATGCTCTTTTCTCTTGTGTCATCTCGTCATTCGACGCTGTAGATGGATTGGCAAAGGGGGAGTCTACTCATTAAGAATTGGAACTGTAACACCCCAATTTCCATACCACTTATTGTGTTCATAAACACATAGTACTGAGGAATACGGTATTGTCAAATCAGAGTAATGCGGATGATAGAGCATACATTATCGTTTGGATAATGAGTATCCGATACAATGCCCAAACTTAAGCTGGCATATTAAAAATCTCGAACGAATATTCTTTCCAGAACTAGTCTTTCTTCCGAACTTCGTTCTGTCTGGTGACATTTCACGTACTTCCTTGAATAGTTCCTTCTTTCATCCAGCTTCTCTTCTTGAAGCTTTTGCCAAATCTAAGATTCAATACACATTGAATCTCAGGTAACAGATAACCTTATTTGCAAATATGAAATGTAAATGCAGTATAACACATGTAAAAGCATAGAATAATTTACAGTAAACAAGTCGCACCGTAACCGCAGTTAACGGCCAAGGACCTCAGCCCTTTAGGACACGCAGCCCTATGAGACCGCAGCCTCAAATCCATAGCTAGGAAATAAACATGTAAATCATCTAGCAAACATGATCAGTCATACATGAAATACATACATACATGCTAATAAGAGTTAACGTTACTGTACGCGAACGTACCTTCCTTCCACGTGAATAGTAGTTTACTATTCATGTATACGTCACTATTCATGAATAGTAATATGCCCGTCCTTTGAATCCGACTCCAAACTTCCCGGACATCCTAACATATCACCGTATCACTTAGAATAATGCTCTAAGGGTTATTTATATCAGCATTGACCATTTTACCCTTACATTTCTCCAAAAACGGAATTTCCAGCATTTTGCCCAGATTTTTCTCTAACTTTGAAAAATCATAATTAATTCTACAAAACTCCAAATGAGGTGCTGTAAAATTCCACATAACCCTTGATATGTCTATTTTCAAGGAAAAATAACGGCTTTAACTCGAAATTCATGAGTCATTCCCAGATTTTTCGTTTCCAAACACTGCTCAGATTTAAATCCAGTAAACAAAGCTTAACTTCAAAAATTATGATCTCCTTGTCCAGAGCTCAAAACGTTACAAATTATATATCAACGGAAAGCCCTAGATGTCTACTTTATATCTGGAAAATTTCATAATTTTATCACATGCCGTTTATTCCCAGATTTTAAAAATGTGAACATTATCCAGAAAAACATCTCAAAATAACACTGTCTTATAAGGTGACAGAAAATTCTTATGAAAACTCTTATTTTCCAGTAAGCTTTTGATCCTCAAAAATAACATTAAACAACTGAAATAAATATGGGAGAGGTATTAAAATCCTTACCTAAGCCCAAAAGTCAATTGCATAAAATCTTCTTGTCTTCACCGAACACTTTCTCAGTTTCTATTATTCTCTCATACTCTCTTGGTATCTCCACTATTCTTTTCCTCTTCACTATTTCTCCTTCTTTGTTGGATGATACGCATACAAAAATGGGAAGGTGTGTGTGTCCTCTATATATAGGCCAAGAGTGAATGAGGGATGGTGGAGCATACGTAGACAATTTGGTGAAGTTTGGTGGTTAATTCCAAAGTAGGTGAAATATGTTGTATGTGTATGTAGTGCATCTTGTAAGATAGTGGTAGGTGTTTTATGTAGATTGAATTTTCCTCCATTTCATACTTCACCAAACTTTCTTTTCCTACGGCACACTTCTTCCAATTTTTCATGTAGGTTGGCCAAAAATAATTATCATGGATATTGTAAATGTGTGTGCCGTGGGTTTGGCAAGAGGATGGAGTGTGTGTGTCTAGTACAAACATTCTTCCATTTAAAGTGAAGTATGACGCTGGAAAGATACTGCTTAATAAATCAAATGGGCATGCATGGAAGCTACGTGAATATTGATGTGGCTATCATAAAAATATTCTATAGCCTACTTTATTGATCAATAAAATATATCCATATAAGCATTTGGAATTTCCTAATTGTAATCCTCCAATAAAATTTCCTTATTTTCAATAATTATTCATATAGTCTTTCAGACCAAATTTTCATAATGTATACGTGAATAGTAAAAAACGTACATGTGAATAGTAAATTACTATTCATAGTCCCAAAATATACTGATCCCAAATTTGTCACATTTAAATACTGGGTCTAGTAGTCTTCCAAATATAGACAAATTTCCAAATCTTTAGACCCAAAATTTGGGATATTACATTTCTCCCCCCGTTTAATAAATTTCGTCCTCGAAATTTGAACGTATAACTTGAGAGAAATCACCTTAGACTTTCAGTCTATTCTTCCATATGCATGCTTACTATTCACGTAACACAATCATTCATCCTATCCCAGTATGTAGTTTTCAAATATATGACTCTCTGGTCCATTCTCCTAGTGCTTGGTTACACAGGCATCACGACCTGATACATTTTGCCTCTCAACTCATCTCATTCTAGCCTTCCGGCTCATTCAATTATCACAGCACTGGATATTCTGATCTTACTGCTTAGGGAATCACCCTCAGCCATAGACATCTCAACTATAACTCTGTACAGTCTAAATATTTTGTCAGTCTCAAAATTTACTCCAGACACAACACTGGCCTAAAGTCACCATGCAAAGCAACAAATACCATACTTGGCATATAGGTCTTACGGCTCAGGGACTCTGCCCCATGCAAACTTGCATACCGAGTCTTACTGCCTTGAGTCTCTGCTCATCTGTTTCATCTGAGCTTCTTTCATTCAAGCTCTCAAAGTATTGTAGTTGACCAATACTATTTGACCCATCTGGTTTAAATTCTCTATTAGTTTCTGTTCCTATGTCTTAAACTCCAACTACACCGCTTCTCTTTTCAATACAATAGCATCGACAATCATGTCATTGCTACCAAAAACTATTTTGTTGTCTCGTTTTCAAATTTTCACACATTGAAAATTTTCTGTGGTCTCAGTACATTTCACAATCCGCACTAAACCAAAAAGTAATAGTGCTATCACATTTTCAAACATAATTGCTGCCAACAAAAATTAGTGAAAACACATTCACTGCCGGTTCGGTTTCAAAAGAACTTTACTACCGACACACATTTATGAGTAGGATTATTCTTTTCACAAATTCAACATTTGAAAGCTCTCGTCACCACTTCAACCTTTCGGTATAGCAGCATATCGCAATCCTTTCATACATAAACCACCGCAGTGGTAATGCACTTGTTGGTCAATGTGGGAAAATTTCCGTCCCCCCCATAAGAGACCCAGTGTCTGCACTGGCACATTAATGGGCCACCCCACCAGAATCCCTCCTCGGGAAAAAGGACAATGTCCAGGAGCCCTGCTCCAAACGTCTGCATGGGTCCCAACCAAACAGGGCAAGACACACGCCCCTACAAGGCGAAACTTCTCAGATTGGATGCATACACTGCTGGTGTGAAAATCAGCTTTTCAAAAACTAATCCCCTCGAAAGAACTTTCAATAATGGCCAGCAATTTCAAACATTATAAATCATCTGGTAAGATCCAATAAACCGTGTACATCTACAACAGTTTTTGAACTCTTCCAATTTTTGCGTACTGCCTTTACCACAACATATTTGAAAACTCAATTTCAAATTTTAGGTTCTAACAAAACCCTTTTTTATGAGACAACATGTTTCACAAATCAACCATTCAAACTGGTCTCAAATTTTGTTGAAAAACATTTCATTCGAAAACTCAATTTCGAAAGTTCACAAGTTCAAATTTCAACAAACTCAACGGGTGTATTGGCAAGTTTAAGAATTCAACTTTTAAACATATCCAGGAACCAGACAACTAATTTCTTAGATGGTCAACACTAACAAACCTTATCCTTGGCTACACAAACCATTCATATACATTGGTACTACATTCTAGTAGCTCATTTTATTTTGGTCGATTCACACACCTATTGAATCACTCATCAATAAAGTTTGATTCTTAGATCAAAATTCAGTTGGTGGCAACCTTCTGGATACCCAAACAATTCTTTGGTTCATCAATCTATTTTTGAAATCTCGACCATACTCAATAAACATGCTAGAATTATCAAGATTCATAGCTTACAACAATCAAATGTTATCCTCAGATATTCCCAAAATAACAATCATCAAATTCACAATTTTGACTTTTAGAACCTCAATATCAACTGAGTTGAGAAATCATATTGCCTATTGTACATATTAGGATTGTGATTCACAATTCTTAATCTGATCCTCAAAACATACAAAGGCTCTTCTCACAATGTCAATATTATCACAAAGTTCTAATACTACCTCAAAGGCAATCATTAGTTACATTTCAACTTAGACCATATTCAAGCATATCCTCAATTATACGAATTCATATCAGCTTTTTCTTAGCATCCCTAAAGATCACCAATTTTTCTCTCTACAAGGTACTCAACCTTTAATCAAAAAGTTTCAAATTTCAAACTCTGTCAACAATCACCTTATCCGAGATTACTATCGCCTTAGCACGCTTACACTCAGAATCCCATTTTCAAATGTCTGTCCCGACATCTCAAAACAACTGCATACCTAAATCGGATTTCCTGGAGATTTGGTCATTAAGTAATCACCATGTGACGTATAAACGTCCAAACTTAATTTCCTTGAGACATGACTAACAATAAATGTTGTGTCGATTACCGCCTGCACCAAAATTCAAAAAGGTTTCGACCTATAAGGGTGGTTAGGGTGCATTAGGTTGTATTAGGGTGCGGTGCCATAAAATTTCCGCATGATAACAAAGTCTGCACAATTATGAGCCAGCGACAGATGAGAATCCAATGCTGCTTAACAAAATCTAGACGTTACTAGCCCAGCTATAAACCGAGTAAAGCAAGAGTAATTGTTTCACATTCTCTCAGGCTTCACATCCTCTCAAGCTTCACATCAACATACACATTTCCTCTCCGATCGTAACTTTCCTTATATTCTTCTACATTATCTTTATACATGGCTGGTTCAAGCAACTTCATTCCAGTTTCCGATTCATACAACCCTTTCTTTCTTGAAACTTTACTTCATGACTATCAGACTAACATGTTGTCTGACTTGACAAACAATGTATCATACCCTTATTCTTCTTTACTTCCCCAAAATCCCGTAAGTGTGAACGTTCATTCATCTACCCCAATGATTAACGTTCCTACTCCTCCAACAAGGATACAAGATTCTATTTTTACGACTACTAACAGAAAGGAATCTGAAGCAGGTCCATCAAGGCGACCTGTCCAAAGATGTCGTAATAGGGCAGATCTTATGGAGTCCACGGTACCTTCTCAACCAAGGAATACTGGTTCTAGCTTGACTGAGACTACTAATCCATTTTCATGTGGTTGCTGCCATGTTCTACGAGAGATCATTCATACCAATGGACTTCAATACCATAAACTTGAAGTTCATGGGAGGATTGGTATGATATGCCACGCTGTCTTTCACCAGGACGTACAAGGAGGTTCTTCTAGACCTCAAGTATTTGACTTTGGTAAGAAAAATTTAGAAGATGTCAAACATTTTCTAGAAAATTATTGTTTGAATCAAAATTCTTTAGGGTATGTCCAGGTGTCAGATCCCCTATCAGCCTACTATGAGGCCCTTTGTGTTGGTTTGGAATGGACTAAAAATCAAAATGAACTCCCTAATAGTTCATTTCCAACCAATACAACAAATATATCCAATAAAGGAAAAGAGCTCGTGGTTGTAAATAATAATCCTTCAGTCCCCATACCTAGTGATCCATACCGATCAAGAGCTGAACAAAATATTAGGGGTGCATCAATGTCAATAGATGATCTTAGAGACTTCTTCCATTTACGTCAACAAGAAGCGGCTCAACAAGTTCGCCTATGCAAAAATGTTCTAATGAAAATATGCCATAGGGGAGGAATAAAGCATTGGCCTTATGTAAAAATTCGAAGCACTATGAAACAAATAGCTAGATTGAGAAGAACAATGTCTCCTGATGGTCCTCTCTCAAGAGCAGCCGCTCAGGAAGAAATTAATAGACTTAAACTTGAGATAGTCGAAGCTTGCGGTGGGATTGTACCAACTGTTGTTCTTGATGCTTGAAATAATATAGTCTACTCTTCTTAGCCTTCTTGCTAATGTTTGTAATCTCTATTCTAGGATTCATAAGGATTTTCAAGCTTTCCCGCCAAACTCAACTTTATCTATTAAATTCAAACTTAAGCAAGTCATTCTAACTTATTGTTAGGACCAAGAAAAAGATTGGACTTCTAAATTTGGAGTAGATAATTTCCATAATTTTCACTCTTGTCACTCAGAATTATCTAAGAATTAGTTACTATTCACGTATACGGTACTATTCACGTATACGTATTATTCACTATTCACTCGAGCATACTAGCCAAATGCCAGAATCTCTGCTCTGATACCAAAATTGTAACACCCCAATTTCCATACCACTTATTGTGTTCATAAACACATAGTACTGAGGAATACGGTATTGTCAAATCAGAGTAATGCGGATGATAGAGCATACATTATCGTTTGGATAATGAGTATCCGATACAATGCCCAAACTTAAGCTGGCATATTAAAAATCTAAAACGAATATTCTTTCCAGAACTAGTCTTTCTTCCGAACTTCGTTCTGTCTGGTGACATTTCACGTACTTCCTTGAATAGTTCCTTCTTTCATCCAGCTTCTCTTCTTGAAGCTTTTGCCAAATCTAAGATTCAATACACATTGAATCTCAGGTAACAGATAACCTTATTTGCAAATATGAAATGTAAATGCAGTATAACACATGTAAAAGCATAGAATAATTTACAGTAAACAAGTCGCACCGTAACCGCAGTTAACGGCCAAGGACCTCAGCCCTTTAGGACACGCAGCCCTATGAGACCGCAGCCTCAAATCCATAGCTAGGAAATAAACATGTAAATCATCTAGCAAACATGATCAGTCATACATGAAATACATACATACATGCTAATAAGAGTTAACGTTACTGTACGCGAACGTACCTTCCTTCCACGTGAATAGTAGTTTACTATTCATGTATACGTCACTATTCATGAATAGTAATATGCCCGTCCTTTGAATCCGACTCCAAACTTCCCGGACATCCTAACATATCACCGTATCACTTAGAATAATGCTCTAAGGGTTATTTATATCAGCATTGACCATTTTACCCTTACATTTCTCCAAAAACGGAATTTCCAGCATTTTGCCCAGATTTTTCTCTAACTTTGAAAAATCATAATTAATTCTACAAAACTCCAAATGAGGTGCTGTAAAATTCCACATAACCCTTGATATGTCTATTTTCAAGGAAAAATAACGGCTTTAACTCGAAATTCATGAGTCATTCCCAGATTTTTCGTTTCCAAACACTGCTCAGATTTAAATCCAGTAAACAAAGCTTAACTTCAAAAATTATGATCTCCTTGTCCAGAGCTCAAAACGTTACAAATTATATATCAACGGAAAGCCCTAGATGTCTACTTTATATCTGGAAAATTTCATAATTTTATCACATGCCGTTTATTCCCAGATTTTAAAAATGTGAACATTATCCAGAAAAACATCTCAAAATAACACTGTCTTATAAGGTGACAGAAAATTCTTATGAAAACTCTTATTTTCCAGTAAGCTTTTGATCCTCAAAAATAACATTAAACAACTGAAATAAATATGGGAGAGGTATTAAAATCCTTACCTAAGCCCAAAAGTCAATTGCATAAAATCTTCTTGTCTTCACCGAACACTTTCTCAGTTTCTATTATTCTCTCATACTCTCTTGGTATCTCCACTATTCTTTTCCTCTTCACTATTTCTCCTTCTTTGTTGGATGATACGCATACAAAAATGGGAAGGTGTGTGTGTCCTCTATATATAGGCCAAGAGTGAATGAGGGATGGTGGAGCATACGTAGACAATTTGGTGAAGTTTGGTGGTTAATTCCAAAGTAGGTGAAATATGTTGTATGTGTATGTAGTGCATCTTGTAAGATAGTGGTAGGTGTTTTATGTAGATTGAATTTTCCTCCATTTCATACTTCACCAAACTTTCTTTTCCTACGGCACACTTCTTCCAATTTTTCATGTAGGTTGGCCAAAAATAATTATCATGGATATTGTAAATGTGTGTGCCGTGGGTTTGGCAAGAGGATGGAGTGTGTGTGTCTAGTACAAACATTCTTCCATTTAAAGTGAAGTATGACGCTGGAAAGATACTGCTTAATAAATCAAATGGGCATGCATGGAAGCTACGTGAATATTGATGTGGCTATCATAAAAATATTCTATAGCCTACTTTATTGATCAATAAAATATATCCATATAAGCATTTGGAATTTCCTAATTGTAATCCTCCAATAAAATTTCCTTATTTTCAATAATTATTCATATAGTCTTTCAGACCAAATTTTCATAATGTATACGTGAATAGTAAAAAACGTACATGTGAATAGTAAATTACTATTCATAGTCCCAAAATATACTGATCCCAAATTTGTCACATTTAAATACTGGGTCTAGTAGTCTTCCAAATATAGACAAATTTCCAAATCTTTAGACCCAAAATTTGGGATATTACAGGAACTAATTGTAGGGAAGAAGGGGGGGTTTCTTCGGGGCTCGAGAGATGTGCCTAAAGACCTTCTAGCTTCTTCTACAGACCCTGACGCTTCTTCTACTACAACTGATTAGATTGGTAAGAGGCGCCGCTGATGAGTAAATATTTTATGATCAAATAGGTGTATATTTTATGAGATTTAATTGGAATTATTGATATTATATACCTATTTAATTATCTTTTATGAACTTTTCCATAATTGAATCAAATTTATGATCAAAGAATAAATCGACATAAAATCTACTCATATCATATTTTTATTGTGCAGGAAATATTAGCTGATTTGGAATAAAGTAGAAAAATCAATTAAGAGGATATGCAATCAGTCAAACTCAATGGCCCCCCACAAGAAAATAGAAACAAAATCAATTGTGTGATCTGATGGAGAAAATTACAAGATATGAGATATCTTTGTAATAAGAAAAGGAGAATCAGTAACCCAAGATCTAAATTATGAATAAGGAGGCAAAGACAAGCAAAAAGGAGACGGAGCAGAGACTGAGCGTTTCAATTCTCTTCATCATCTCCACGGAAAGACGGAAGGACTGTGGAACAAAAGCTGAGGAGCAGAGGCTGAGCGTTTCAATTCTCTTCATCATCTCCATGGAAAGACGGAAGGACTGTGGAGGCGACGGAGAAATTTTCTTTCCTCTCTCTCCTTCTTCTTTGAACCTGAAGTCTTATCTTTTTGTTATGGATTTAAATAAAGCCATGTATGGCTAGTTGGTTGTGCAACCTAGAGAATCTATAAACTTGTTTGGGTTTTAGAGATTATTCCCACTTGTTAGTTTTGCTTAATTTTATTTCAGCTTATTTAATCCCGTGTTCATTGTTATTGCTTATTGATTGATCACCATTAAGCATGTTTTGTGGATTTAGGGTTGAACTTGACGAAGGGAATCTTAAATTGACCTTAGGATTAAATAATGTGGAATTAGATTTAAATTTAATGTGAAGTTAGGTTTTCATCTAATTTGCGTCTAAGATAGACATATGCCTAGAAGCTCCGCATAATCAAATTAGAGTGAGCCCGATTTAAATTGCAGCTTAATTAATTATGTGAGGCATTGCATAATTATTTGAGGTAGGTGTATAAGTGGACCGACAGGCACTTATAAACATTAATATTCTAAATTAGCTGATCAAGTTAAGTCAAAGTTAATTTAGTGGAGATAAAATCTAGGAATCAAATAAGGGATTAGTGACTCTAGGTTGCTCATTTGATTAATGGTAGTTGTTTATTTTAATTTTAGATTTCTTTTTCTCTTAATTAAATTCAATTTGTTTTGCTCAACTTAAACGAAATTGTGAAATTAATGCTTAACTAAAGTTGTGATACTAAGTCCTCGTGGGAACGATACTTTTCTTATCACTTTATTATTTGATACGGCCTGTGCACTTGCGGAGCTTTTAGGCTATAAAGTTTTGCCCTATCAAGTTTTTGGCGTCGTTGTCGAGGACTTGTGTGCCACAACTGTCTTGGTTGGAATTGATTGAGCATTAGTAGTTTGAGTTCGTAAATATTTTATTTTACTTTTTTTTAGAAAAAAAATTTTTAAAAAAATGGATTTCAATTGGCAATCAACTGGTCTTAATATTGAAAAAGAGATAAATTCTTTGTCTTCTACACAAGATAGATTGATTGCTACTTTAAATTCTTTGAATGAATATTGGCAACGTAAAAGGAGCATAAATGATAGTTTTATTCCATTTGTTAATTCTTCTCAATATGTTTGCATGTCTTGTGTTTATTGTGGAGGGAATCATTTATATGAATATTGTCCATATATTATAACTAGTCATTTTGTGAGAGATGATTTCACTAGGAGCCAAGCTTGTTTTGATAACTCATTTTGTCCTAGTGAAGGTTTTGAGCAACATAATTTTAGGGATCCACATGTCTATTGTTCTCATGACAATATTCCTCCTTTTTACTCTTATCCACCTATTGAAGAACACACCATTGAGTATAGGGAAAAATCTAATTTGGAAAGATTAGTTGAGGAGTGTGCGGAAGCATCAGAGAGATTTAGTAGAGAGCAAAAGGAATTTATCACTAGGGTTGAATCAAGTGTCCAAGATATTGAGGTAAGTGTCCAAGATATTGGGGTAAGTGTGACTCAAATTCTTTCTACCCTTGAGACTATGGTGCAAGATAATTCCTTAAACTTGATGAACACTTATTATGTTGATAATGATTATTGTGAGGAAGTTGAAGATGTGGAATTGCATGAGACTATGGGTAATGTAGAAAGTGATTATGAGCTTGAAATTGATTTAAATGAGAATAGAGGACGTTTAGAAGAGGTTTCGGCTATGGAGCCTAAGGTTTGTGATGTTGGTGATCAAATTGATGTAGATGTCCCAATTGTTGTTGGTCATGACCCTCCTCTTAAAGTGTTGACTCTTACTGATGAGAGTCAAGTTGATTTTATTGGATACTCTAAATTCTTAGAAGTGCCTATATTTATTTTCAAGAATATACATGTTGTGCTTAATTTGAATTCAGTGAATACTTGTATTCCAAGATTGTCTATGATTAAGGAAGTACAAGTAATTAACTTGAATGATCAATTTTTATGTTTGAAACCTTGTTGCTCAAAAAGGAATGAAGATAAGGTAATTGTGGTGTTTGATACTTATGATTAGTAGTTTGTTTTGAGAAGTCTGGCTGAAGACTTTAAATTTAGCGCTTCTTGGGAGGCAACCCAAGGGTTTTTCTTGCATATTTTATTATTATTTTTTCTTGCTTGCTTTCTTTCAGTTTTATTCAGGTTTGAAGAAGATCACTCCTCTAGTTGCTGCAAGGTCCTGGGTCACTAATTCTCTTTTTCTGATTATTGCTGTAAGGTCTTGTTTTAGCACTCCACATCATAGTTAGAGGACTAAACCAGGGGAGTACTAGTTCCTTTCCCTCTTTATTTTTTGCAACATTGAAGATAATGTTTGATTTAAGTGTGGGGGAGGGATATAATTTCTTTGAATTATGCTTGTCCTTATGCAATTGAAAAGATTTTTGTTAATTTGAGAATTTTGCATTGTTGAAGATTGACCTTAATTTTGAGCTTTCTCCATCTTAGAGAATATTATCAAGTCAAAAATTAAAATAGAAAAAAAAAATTTTTTAACCAAGTCTCTAAGCCTTAAGTTTTTTTTTTTTTTTTTTGCAATCTTAAGAGGGACTATGAGAATAAAGATTAGTTTGTAATATGATCAACAGATTATTAGTTCAAGAATATTTTGCTACATGATCTCTTTAGAAAATTAGATGATGACCTTTTCTAGTTAAGGAAAGCTTTTGTGTAGGGAAATGACTCAAAAAAGAAAAAGAAAAAGAAAAAAAAAAGAAAGAAAAGAAAAGCAACTCCAATGACTTCTCTAGACTTTACTTAGTAACCGGGGGCACTTCATCACCAATGTTGGCACTCGCGTCAAACGGTAAAGTCAAAGAGGGTTATGAGTTGGGTTAAAAACCTCTTGAGGTGCCTGTTAGAGTAACTGAGTAACCGGTGCTGCATCACCCATGTGCAGAGTCGTGTCAAAAGGGGACCTACAACGGCTCAAGAAACAAAAAAAATTAAAAAGAGAAAAAGAAAGAGAAAAAGAAAAAAAAAAGACAAAATGAGTTATTTCCTACCTGAGAATTCTTAATAAATTAAATAAAAGGCTTGGTTTGGTAGAGGCATTTGAATTTTTCTGGAGAAATTAAGTAGCGTAATATTCTTCTACTAATCTTATGATTGAACTTATTGCTTGTCGATCTTTTGATCATGGGACGTTAAGAGATTGTTACACTCTATTAGCTTAGTAACCTATTTTTATAAGACATTAACTTAAATGAGATTTGATGATATAATCTAAGTGTGATGGTTTATTGTTCTTTATTTAAGAATGTCATAAGCAATGTTCTTTTCAAATAATGAATTCTCTTTCTTTTGCTTGAGAACAAGCAAATGTTTAAGTGTGGGGGTGTTTTATGAGTAAATATTTTATGATCAAATACGTGTATATTTTATGAGATTTAATTGGAATTATTGATATTATATACCTATTTAATTATCTTTTATGAACTTTTCTATAATTGAATCAAATTTATGATCAAAGAATAAATCAACATAAAATCTACTCATATCATATTTTTATTGTGCAGGAAATATTAGCTGATTTGGAATAAAGTAGAAAAAGCAATTAAGAGGATATGCAATCAGTCAAACTCAATGGCCTCCCGCAAGAAAATAGAAACAAAATCAATTGTGTAATCTGATGGAGTAAATTACAAGATATGAGATATCTATGTAATAAGAAAAGGTGAATCAATGACCCAAGATCTAAATTATAAATAAGGAGGCAGAGACAAGCAAAAAGGAGACGGAGGAAAAAGATCGGAGAGACGCAGAACAAGAAGGAACGAAGAAGCTAAGGAGCAGAGACTGAGCGTTTCAATTCTCTTCATCATCTCCATGGAAAGACGGAAGGACTGTGGAGGCGACGGAAAAATTTTCTTTCCTCTCTCTCCTTCTTCTTTGAACCTGAAGTCTTATCTTTTTGTTATGGATTTAAATAAAGCCATGTATGGCTAGTTGGTTGTGCAACCTAGAGAATCTATAAACTTGTTTGGGTTTTAGAGATTATTCCCACTTGTTAGTTTTGCTTAATTGTATTTCAGTTTATTTAATCTTGTGTTCATTGTTATTACTTATCGATTGATAACCATTAAGCATGTTTTGGGGATTTAGGGTTGAACTTGACGAAGGGAATCTTAAATTGACCTTGGGATTAAATAATGTGGAATTAGATTTAAATTTAATGTGAAGTTAGGTTTTAATCTAATTTGCGTCTAGGATAGACATATACCTAGAAGCTCCGCATAATCAAATTAGAGTGAGCCCAATTTAAATTGCATCTTAATTAATTATGTGAGGCATTGCATAATTATTTGAGGTAGGTGTATAAGTGGACTGAAAGGCACTTATAAATATTAATACTCTAGATTAGCTGATCAAGTTAAGTCAGAGTTAACTTAGTGGGGATAAAATCTAGGAATCAAATAAGGGATTAGTGACTATAGGTTGCTCGTTTGATTAGTGGTAGTTGTTTATTTTAATTTTAGATTTCTTTTTCTCTTAATTAAATTCAATTTGTTTTGCTCAACTTAAACGAAATTGTGAAATTAATGCTTAACTAAAGTTGTGATACTAAGTCCTCGTGGGAACGATACTTTTCTTATCACTTTATTACATGATACGGCCCATGCACTTGCGGAGTTTTTAGGCTATAAAGTTTTGCCCTATCAACCGCCCTCCCTCCTACCACTTTATGCCACCCGCTGCCTTACAAGACGAATACGAACCATTTTACTTACTTAATCTAGAATCAATAATCCATATTATACCATCATCCACTACAAGCACGTCAGAGTCTGTTCCCTCCATCCAGCAGCCCCACGCCAGGTATCAAAAACGATCACTTACTTTTATTCGAACCTCCACCACCGAAACACCCTATTCGCCTTAGGCGGAGATTCTCCCGCTCTAAGGCATCGACTCGACCTGCCTAGATGCCAGTTCGCATTTATAAAGCGCAGCTTGCTGGGCAACATGGTTAGAATCCTCAATACTTGAGATACATAATGGTTATTAAGTAAAACTTATCACTTAATAGAAGTTAAAGTAAATAAATAACAGTTGTAATTAGTAACCGTTATATTTTGTCTTACAAGAATTATGCTTGTTAAGCTAAAATCATCATGAAACAACAAGCATTGAGATGGTTTGAAACCTTTCCCTTTCCCTACACTATAATAATACTCTGATCTGGCCTTTATCTCCCACTTTCGATGATGAGAAGTAGATGAAGACAAGGAAGAGGATGTTGAATAGGATGATGAGGATGACAATCACCACCACAGCCATCCTAATCATCTTGTTCATCCTCCTTTTCCTCATCCTCATCCCTGTCTTCATTCTCATCATCAAAGGAGGGAGATGAAGTTAAAAATTAATAATTCACGATTCTTAGTTAAGAATAGTAAAGTGTTTTTGCTAGCATACTTAATTATTCTAAGTTTGTATTGTGGTTGATTATGCAACTAAAAGTAGGCACTAATAAATTTTTTAAAAAAACAAAAAGCATCAAATACATGATGGTTATTAAGAATTAATAATCGCCATTTATAAAATATAGTGATCTTTAATACAAAAAGACGCAATGGCTCAATAATCCACAAAACTATCTAGATAAATGTCAGAAAATTAAACTCTACTTCTTTACTTTTATTTCAACTTCGCAAAGTCAATCTCTGATTCAACAAAACATCATGGACAAACGCAAGAGAACTTCTGATTCAGCATCAGGAAAAAAATGAAAGATAAACTCCCTCTGCCAACAAGCTTTGAAGATCTTGTTCATGTAACCTACAAGCTCCATCATATGGTGCAGGTTCAATTGCAAGAGCAGGGATGCATGAACCAGTGCTTGAATGGACTCACCTGTCTCATTTGCTCTTTGAATGAGATGGTGGACAAGTTACTAGATAATGAAGAATCTAATGATGCATCAGATTCTTAAAACATCTCGGTAACTTTTTACTTTTAGTTTGCTTATTTACTTTGTCTTCTTTTTAAATGAGGTTTTCATAATCAATCACCAAATATATTTTTTTTTTAAAAAAAAAAAAAGGTATATACATTACAGTTATTAAATAAAAACCGTTACTTATTAAAGTATTATAAAAATACATAATGGTTGTACTTTGTAACCGTTATATATTGTCTCACAAGAATGACGATTCTTACGGTAAAACCGTCATGAAACATTAGATAAACAAACAAACAATTTGTCTTTCAACTTCATACCAGAAAAACAACATAACGGTTTCTCTTAAAAAAACCATCCAATAATAGGTCCAAACCTATCCCTTTTCCCATGCTCACGATAAGAAACTTTGTGCTTCTTCATTCTTCGATAATGATCATCACGAGAACCAAGTACCATTTCATTACCAACCACTGCACACGACTACTCTTCAACTTCCATTGTGTGAAATGATAGTTTAAACCTGTCACTTCCAATTTATATAAACTCCTAATTTCCTTATGTTTATCATCCTCCTATATTCTTTTAATCACTAAGATGAAACGCCATGCTGAAAACTTGCTAGAGATTCCACTAAGTCATCCTCCTCATCCAACTCCTTCCCTTCCTTCGCAACCTCCACCACCTCTTTCTTCCCCTTCTCGTCCTCCACAACCTCTGCCTCAAGTAGAGGCAATGATACAATATGCAGAATGCAATGACCATGCAATGAGGAGGCTAGTCAGATATTTCATGAGTACGAACATAAAGGCCAATCTCATTCTTGAAAAGTATGAAATTGGCCACCATGATCCTATCATACTACTAGATGATTCATGTTAGTATTTAGGTGTCCTAGAGACAATCTGTAAGCACAAATCAACACCATTTCTACATGTTAGTATTTCATTATTGATAAATGAGCACATTTTATTTTTATCATATTTATGTCTCACCTTTATTTTAAGGTAAATATGTGTTTGAAGATAAAAGCCCTAGGAATAGAACATATGTTAATGCTGAGGATCAATGATAGAGATCATGATCATGAGAACTCGAGACACTGGATCTCTATTGCTTCCTGCTTGTTCCTAGTCGTAAATCGACAAAAAAGGGCATTGATGATCTCAATAAGACTAGTACGACATCATCTACATGTATACGGTACAAGGTAGGGACCTCATGGACTACAAGTATGGTAATGCCTTAGCTGATGTCGTGGGTAGATTTGTTGGAGAGCAGGTAGTATCGAATAGACCCAATGAGAAACTCCATAAAGATTCATTGTAAAAATTATCATTCAATATGTAAAGTTTCTTATCATTTGGTAGTGTAGATTGTCCTAGACTTAAGGATGTCATTGAACATGTCCAAGAGTTATACTTTAACCGTACAACTCTATCCACCTGAAAAAGGAGAGAATAGTGCACTCTTGGTTATAACTCGAATACATGAGTATAGATAGACATGCCGAGAGGACTCACAGTCCCCTACAAGGGATTAGTCATTCATAAGACCGGTAAAGCTTAAATAGCTTCTAATTAACTCGAGAGTCTGTGCGCATAGCAAGTGATCATGAAGAGTCATGATCCATCATAAAGTTAATATAAGAATATTTCTAGTTCTGTGGATTAGCTACATTTAGTCAATTAAGATATATGATACTCTATCTTGACTCTCGACTAAATGTGAATGATGATGTGAGGGATGATGCCTGCACGGTATCCAAATATAAATGGTAGATCACTTGATCAACTCAATTAGTTCTGGGGCTGCAAAGCATTAATAGTGTTTTGTGAGGTCATTAAATAAATTGGGCCAGTTAAAGGAGTTTTAATTGGTCGAAGTTTATTTATGTCAGTGACTAATTTGGCCTAATGGTTCACACACAAAGTTTATTCTAGATTGCTTAAAATTAGCAAACTTAGGCCAATAACTATTATTCAGCTTTATCAATAGTAAATGTGTAATTGGATTGGAGTTGGGACTCCAAGACCAATAATGAAAAATGATGTCACATTTGGAGGCGCCAATGGGAAATCAATTTCTCCACTTAAAGGCTCAATTGCTCAAATGTGTTAGAAGACCCAATAGGGTCTTAAGCCAAGTTAAATTCGGAATTCGAATTTTGAATTTAAATTTGAAATTTACATTTGAATTTTAATTCAAGAGATTACGTTATAAAAGATAATTCTAAATTATCTTTTATATATATATATATATATATATATATATATATTAGATACTTCCTCCCATGTATGGGTTGGAGGTTTCTTAACATAAGACTCAGTGGTCTTTTTGGCAGATTTGTTGGAAGTGGGTCTTTGGGTTTGAGACTCATTTTTTGGAGTGGATGACTTTGGTTTGGGGGTAGATGACCCTAACATTGTCTAAGATCTTGTGTATGGTCTGGATCCCTGTGTTTGGGAAATTGTTTGAGATCTTATATATATATATATATATATATATATATATATATATATATATATATATATATATATATATATTAGATAAAGGTAGGAGAAATAATAAATAAAGATTGAATTAAAAATGATTTTGACCTTTTGTTTAAGATATAAATGTGACCCATCACCTTAATTTTTATTCAATCAATCAATCAAGATATGGATATGATCCATCATCTTAAATTCAATCAATCAGTTAAGCTATGAACATAATTCATCATCTTAAATTCAATCAATAAATGAAGATATGAATTTAATTCCTTATGATTTGTATCTTCAAATTCAACCTTGGATTGGGCCTTTCTTGTAAGCACTTAAATTAGGGTTAAATTCATATAAAATGCTGATTATTAGGTGCTCCTTTTCTTGTACGTTTTTCTAGAGAGAAAAACAAGACACCAATTTGATTGGTGCATGCCACCAATTCAAGAAAAGGTAAGTTCTCAATCTTGTTCATCCTATCTTTTACCTAATTCCAAGAAACCACTACCTTCTTGAAAAGAGAAAAAACCAAGGAAACCAAACACCAACCTTGTCTTCTCCCAACAAGCATCTAAGGAGTGAGAGGTTTCAAGAGAAAGAGTTCTCATACAATAAGGGGATAATCGTCTGGATCAACGTTAGAGGACATTAACAACATTAAATTCTTCAAGTGATCTAAGGTAATCTTGATCTCCAATAGTCGTTTTATCAAGTTATCCTAACTCCAATAGTTTTTTTAACGAGTAATCTTGAAATTCATGAATATCATAAATTGTTACGAATTCTCATGAATACCATAAAGAGTTATGAATTAATGATTAGTAACTAATTAGTGTAATGAGTTAAGGTTAATAATTCATGAGGACCGTAAGAAGTTACAGGTTTTTGCAATGATTAAATAAAAATTTTGGTTTCAACCTCATGAAACTTTGCATGAAAGTCATGCAATAGGCAAAATTAACCAACAATTCAGGATACTCTTCTGGTAACGAATAGCGTGATGATGTGTTGTTTCCTGCAAATTTATGAAACTTTTGACTCATTCAAACGGAAGGAAATAAAAGTTCCAAAATTCACAGCAAACATCAGATTATCTATCAGGCAACTAGTCATCAAAGGGTGATATTTTTTGTTTTATTTTATGAAATATAAAATGTAATTATCTAGGCACTTGCCGCCCAATTTTTTTTACATAAATTAATAACTTTACGGTTTTTAACTAATAACCATGATATATATACATGTTAAAACAATAACATAACTCATGGTTATTAATAAAGAACCGTAATAAATATAAACAAATAGATAACAGTTTTATCAATACAACTCTTATGCAAAGTCTATGGCATGACAACCTAAAAAACCCTATCCTTCCTCCTTTATCTAAGCATCTAAAATAGAACACACTTGACACTTAGTCTGTTCGAACAAAACCCGCCAACTTCATAACCCTACTTCTCTTATTGTCTTTTCCAACCGTCAAGAGTCCTTTTCAGTCCAGCTCTACCATAAAAATCCTTCATCTTACTTCTAAGCAACAATCGCACTAGTCAATACCTTCACACTCGTTTTAGTGACTACCGAGCAAGTTGCTTTCTCTTTCCCTGACTCGCATTTTCATCATTCGTGAGCCCTAGCTAGGTCGCATTCCTTTGGTGATCTATTTTCCTTATTCTATTGAGGTGCCTTTATAAAGTCATGATGCGATAATGCATTCAAGGTTGCATAAACTTTCTTTTGTGAAGTTATATATATAAACCTATTATTACTCTGATCGAAGGTTTATTTCCTATTACAGGAAGTTATCAACCGATTGCTTGTTAGAAATTATGCCCTAAGAGCAAGTCATTGTACTTTAGACATTTATATTATTTAAAGTATTCTCTTTTAGTTATCATTTCATTTGCATGTTTATATTGACAACTGTATCCCTCGATATATCTTATAGATTATCCTAAATGTCCCTGGTCAGTCATCTACATGAGAGCGAAGATGAGATAAGACCAGTATGACATTGATGAGACGAATCAAAGTCATTGGCACTTGTAAAAGTACAAGGTGCTGAACCGACCCACTATGAGAAAGTTGCATGGATTTGGTTATAAGCTTATCTCATGTATAACTGTGTCACATCGCCCTATGACCTGAGATCATCAAGGATTCCTACATGATAAGTCACTGATCTTTGACCTAGTCAAAAGTCACTTTTGACCGGGTGATGATAAAGGCTTGGATCGGGATTAGTGGTTTTCATGCAGAGGAATGTGAATGGTCAAGATGGAATTTATCCCTCACATTTGTAGAGATATAATACTAGGCCCCTCGATGTGAGTCAGAAATTTACGACCATATCATGAAGGAAAAGAGTTTCCATTATTAGACTACTCAAGAATCGAGAAAGTAATGCTCAAGAACAGGAAGTTGACATTATTCATGCCTCATCCTTGACCAAATTATCGCATGACAAAAGGGACGTGACATGGTTGTACGATAGGTTGTATCGTATCATCTGTTAGTTCTCTATGTGTTTTGATGATTACTAACAATTGTAAACAATGTGGGGATGTTTTTGAACAAGATAAGAGTGGATTAGAACTTGTCAATTTCAAGCTAAAACACTCTGTCTGCGACAAACTCGAGCTAGCATTTGCAACCTCGAGTTTGCCACTGACAGAAGAGGTAAACTCGCCAGTTTAATCTTCAAACTCGAGACTGGACCAAAAGTTTGAACTTAAGAGTTTTCCAAAGTTTTCAAAAACCTTGTGTAAACTCGAGGTTACATTAGCAACCTCGAGTTTGGCAGAGGTAGAGAGCATTTTGACTTGAAAACACTTTTAAACTCGACACCTCTACTTACAAACCTTAAGTTTGCAACCTCCAGGGAAAATCTTCAACAGTTTACATAACCTGTAAACTCGAGTTTGTTATGACAAACTCGAGTTTACCTCTGGCGGGAAGAATTTTTCAAATTAAGAGATTTTCACAAACTCTACATTGTTTCATTCTGAGTAAAGTTTTTCCAGTTTGAAAAATCTCAGAGTTTACAAAACATGTAAACTCAAGTTCATCATTGCAAACTTGAGTTTACACTTGGCTGAGAGCTTTCAAGGATTTTCAACCAAAGTAAACTCGAGACTCATTTCATAAACCTCCAGTTTACTTCAAGCCAAAAACATTCAGACTTTTTCAAAGTTGAACAAACTCGAGCCTAACCTTGTGAACTTGAGTTTAAACCTTACAGAGAGCAATAGACTTTTCAACTAGAGAAAACTCTAGAGTTTGCATTGGAAACCTCAGGTTTGCCTTTTGAAAGCTAAAACTAAGTTTTGACTTGAACAGTGTCAAACTCGAGCCTGCCTACTAATAGACTCGAGTTTGTGTCTTAATCAAAACTCTCTAGAACTCAAAATCGCGACATTCCTCTTTGGATGAAGGAACCTCGAGTTCAGACTTGCAAACTCGAGTTCAAATCAACCCGAGAGCAATGTGACTTTTCAGTGTTTTGAAAACCTCAGGTTCGGCTTGCAAACCTCCAGTTTGGATGTTTTGAGCTTGAAGCGCTTTTACAAACCGAAGCTCCAAACTCAAGTTCACATGAACCAAACTCGCGTTTACAACTCTGATTCAGAAATTCAAATCTGACAAATTTGGAAAACCTTCTTGTTTGATCTTACTACTTTCCAGTATTATTCTTTTATATTCCTATCTATGTTTAACCACTTTTTTAGTGAGTTTCAGATGAATTAGAGAATGTTTATTGAAGGTTTAAAGCTAAAGCAAAAAGCAATGTCAGCTCATTAAATGCTATGCCCAGAAAGTCGCACACTTTTGGGTAATCCATCTGCACACGGTTGCAAAGCATTAAAGAATGATTTCTACAACAAGCAACTGCTTCTCCAACGGATTAATCCAGAGGAAGTCAACTCTGAACACTTGGACAGCTGGATTAAGTAGATATTAGAGAGAGAAAAAGACCAAAGTTGGTCCTAACTCTACAGATCATTTCCAACAGTCTAATTAAAGATGCAACGGTCATTTAATGCTATCTGACTATAAATAGAGTTGCATTCAAGTCTTCTCAACAACCAGAGTAGCTGAAAATGAATTGCATTCAAGTCTACATTTATTTTCTTCAATTTTCACTTGTATAGTATCTTCTGATACAAAGAGCTTCAGTGATTATCAATATCTGCTCTTAAAGAGAGTTTCTTTCTGTAAATCATTTATTGTAAAGAATCACAAGTCAAGGGGACTTGGTGATTTGGGAGTTCATTGGTTACAACTTGTAAGGGGGAGTGAGTTCTAGAGAGAAAACTACTTCTTGAGTGCAGAGTGTGTAATCTTTGATATAGTGGAAAATCCCAGAGAGTCTGGGGACTAGATGAAGGTCAAGTTGTTAGGATCGAACCAGTATAAATCTCTGTGTCCAGCTATATTTCCCTTACTCTGTTCACCTCTGTTTTTATTGCTTCAAAACAGAGTCATTATCAAAAATTTTAAGAATACCCAATTCACCCCCCTCTTGGGTATTTAGCTCCACTTACATTATCAATCCCCATATGAATTGGGTAGTCGCAATGTCTTGCTAGAGGCCGCTTGCGACTTGTGGGCTGGTACGGTATTGGCCCACTGCTAATCTCATGTGGGCCTACAGGGTCGCACACAAGAATAGCCCAACACGAGCAAAAGTGTCCTGATTCATTGAATCTTAGATACATCTAAGATTTAATGAATACTGAATTTAATCTAGAATGAATATATATAAATATATATATGTGTATAATAAATTCAAAAATAATATAATAATATTATTTAATGGAGATTATAATATTATTATATAATATTTGTTTTGTATTTAATTTATTTGATAAATTAAATATGTAAAACAAATAGAGATATTGTATCTCACATTTAATTTTCGAATAAGGATATCATATATCTATTTAATTTAAATTGAAATATAGTATCTCAGATTTAATTAAATAGATAGATATCATTTCTCGGATTTAATTTATAGAGATAAATTAAATCAGAAGGCTTTTAATTCGAATTAAATAAATAGATTAGATTAGATCTATTAGATAGATTTAATTAATATATTTTTTCAGATTCAAAATTTGAATTTCAAATGAGGCTTTTAATTCGAATTAAATAATAGATTAGATTAGATCTATTAGATAGATTTAATTAATTTTTTTTTAAGTTAAAGGCCTAATTTGCCATGGAAGTTTTGCTAAGGGAGTGCCCAACACCCGGAAGTTTTTTTGGCATCAAATTTGCCCCAGAAGTATGAAAAAGGTAGCAAATTTTCCCCTCCATTAATTTTGACCGTTAAGTTTGACTGAGTGTACACGTGGCATGCCACCTCATGACGCATGGCATGCCACCTCATCAACCCGAATAAGAGTTAAATATCATTTCTGCCCCGGAAGTTTTCACTAAGAGCAATTTTGCCCCGGAAGTTTTCACTAAGGAGCAATTTTGCTTCGGAAGTTTACAAAAGTAGCAATTTTGCCCTTCTTTCTCCCAATATTAAATTTGACTATGAAATCAATCAAAGACCACACATGTCATGCCTTGAAAAGGTCGAACTTGGAATCAGAGAAGGAGATCCTTGAGATGTTGAGCTCAAGGCGGCCAGAATTTATGAAGCCGAACTGCTCATAGGGACTGAAAGGTCTGTCGCAAAACCCAGAGGAAGCATCACTTATTATCTAAGCAAATGAAACGCAAAATGAGAAATGAATTGTTCCAAAAATTGGTTTAGTAAAACAAATCAATAGTGATATTATTTACGTTTGTATAGACTGATCATTTGCTTAAATCATAAGTGATGCTTCCTGTGAGCAGTTCGGCTTCACAAATTCTGGCTGCCTTGAGCTCAACATCTTAAGGATCTCCTTCTCTGACTCCAAGTTCGACCTTTTCAAGGTATGACATGTGTGGAGTTTGACTGATTTAATAGTCATATTTAATATGTGGGAAAGAAGGGTAAAATTGATACGTTTTGTAAGCTTCCGGGGTAAAATTGCACCTTAGTGAAAACTTCTGGGGCAAAATTGCTCTCAATGAAAACTTCCGGAGCAAAAATGATACTTAACTCTTATTCGGTTGATGAGGTGGCATGCCACGTGTCATGAGGTGGCATGCCACGTGTACACTCAGTCAAATTAAATGGTCAAAATTAACGAAGGGAAAAATTTGCTACCTTTTTCATACTTCCAAGGCAAATTTGCTACCTTTTTCATACTTCCGAGGCAAATTTGGTACCAAAAAAACTTTCGGGTTCTAGGCGCTCCCTTAGCAAAACTTCCATGGCAAATTAGACCTTTAACCCTTTTTTTAATCCAGATTCAAAATTCAAAATTAATCAGGATTAATTTTGAATATAATACGCCGATCGGGTTTAGAAAAAACCTACAAGACTTTTATCGAGCATATTAGAAAGCCGCGAGAAACCCCAAAGGGAAAATAAAGAGACGCACAGTTCGAAGGTGCTAGCATGTTGCCGCAGCCGTGTTCGAAGATTATTCGTGTGGATACCGATGGAGGAAGGAGATTCGTAGAGTCGACTTATGCTGATCGATAAGGTAGCCCACCAGTTCAAATCAAATGAGACGCATACCGGTTCGACGCATAGGTATGATTCGAATTCTTTTAACCTTGATTTAAATGCTATTGAGCGATCCTCGGATGGGATTCGTAGAAGTTTTAATTCCGCTGCATGTACGGATCCCAACATTGCTTTGACTAAAGGTTCCTACTTTATTGATCTTTTTTGAAGTAACTTCTGGAGATATGATCCCTAAGGAAATACATCTCCTTTTTTGGAAGTATCCATGTTCATGGAAGTTACTTGAAAAGGTTTAACAGGAGTTATGAATAAACTAGTTCAAGTGTACTGATGAGAGTCATACATAAACAAGCTCTATAAATAAACTAGTTTAGATGTACTAAGAGTCATACATGAACAAGCTCTGTAAATAAACTAGTTCATATGACATATTGAATTTATTGTTGTGAAGTTATGTTTTTTTGGACAGTCCATTATTGCTTTGACTGAAGGTTCGTCTCATGTCTTCCTATTGAATAGGTGGCACCAAATTAAACAGATGCAATTTGGATAAATCAAGATTTTTATAAGCTTTGTGGCTAGAATCAATCACACTCCTGATCTATATATATAACAATGTAAGTGTATGTTGTCATATACCTTGTGTCTCTTGAGAAATTAAGCCCAGAAAGCAAAGGAAGATGGGGTAAGAAAAACAAATACCCCTATCAGGGTGCAGAGGTTATGCAAACCCTTGAACTCAAGTGTTTACATATCCCCTCCGCCCTTTTTTATAGGAATATCTGTTTTTTTTTTTCCACAGTCCTTTGCTTTTCAGGGTTAATTTATGTGTAGAAACCAAATTATATTTAAGTCAACGATTACATTATCACTTACATAAGTCAACAGTTGCAATTGATTCTTCTCGCAAAGCACAGAATGTTTTGCTCCAACCCAAATTGCATAGTAGCTCGATGTGGAACGTACTGTTATTATATTATATATATATAGAAGAGGTCAACTAGCTTAGAAAGTCTCACTTGAAGAGTCTTCTATCCATTCATCATGATTATTAAATTAAAGTTCACTGTTCTCACTTGTAAAGTTCACTGTTTTTATTTTAAAACTCACAGTTCTTACATACAAATTGTTATATATGTTAATGAATAAATAACGATTGTAAAATGAGACCGTTATGTATCATGCAAGCATTAACAAATATTATGATAGTTGTTTATGTGAGCCCGTTAATTATTATTATTATAGTAATAGGTAGATCATAGCCTCACCAAACCTCAATACATAGTGGGTGTTATATTATAACTATTATAATAGGTCTGGAATAAATAATAGTTCAGAACTGTAATGTATGTGTTGAGCTTTTATAGCGCCTGCATATATGATGGTTTGCAATCGTTATGTATGGCAATTAATAATCGTCATATATCACGATTTTTGTAGTAGTGGGCAAGCAACAGTTATAAACTTATATGGTTTTCCTTTTAATTTTGTAAAATTATTTTTATATTTTTCTTTCATTTTTTTATAAAATATCATTTAATTTCTTTCATATTTGATCTGTAGTTTATAGTTGATCTAGCCTTAAATCTTTCAGTTTCACTGGTGAACCAATCACTACTACAGAAGTTGTGATATTTAACAGTTATTAATTGTCATACATTATAGTTCCAAATCGCCATATATGCAAGCGCTATAAAAGCTTGAAGCAGATACATTACGGTTCCAAGCCGTTATTAAGTCTAAACCTATTATAACAGTTATAATACAACACACATTATATATTGAGGATTAGTAAGGCCCTGATATGCCCTTTGTTGTGATAATAATTAACGGGCATATGCAAACAATTATCATAATATATGATAATGATTGCATTATACATAACGGTTCCACTTTAACAACTATTATATGTTATACGTATATAACACTTCTTTCAAAACAACTGTTATATATAGTTGACATAAATAACGATTGTTGGATAACAACCGTGATGTACAAAAGCTAAATAACAAATCAAAATTTATATATACATTTACATTCATTCATATACAGAACAATATAACAAATCAAAATTTATTTACAGTCATTCTTGTACATGCAAACACTATTAAAACCAAAACTTTAAAACAAACAAATCATGAGTAGCTAGAAATTTACAGTCATTTTATGTGTTTACTCTCCCATTGATGTTGCACAGATGTTGCCAACTCTTCAACAACTTTTTCCATTTGTGAGTTGATATACATTGTGCAGGATTCATTAAAATATTGTGAACCAAAGGAAACAAGATGGAAATCAGGGATTGTAATATACAGTTAGCCGAATGTATATATGACCATATTGAGTATATAATATACCTTAGTTGTATTAAAATTTTCAAGACCAAGGGTGATAATGTCTTTCATGTACTCATAAATGTTGTTGTTGTCTGGTTGCTTTGGGCACTATAGAGAAATGAGAAGAAAAATTTGTCAGTCACTTACTCTCTCTCTCTCTCTCTCTCACTCACACACATGTATGTGTGTGAGTGTGTACATATATATATATACATATACACACATATATGTACATATCTCTCTATGTGTAAGATATAATGTGTCCTTCATCAATTTATTAATATTATATTCATTGATGAATAGTATAAATACCTTTAGAAACAACTATTGGAAGTTGCATCTATAGGTGCCATCAGTGAGCTTGTTCTTGGTGCACTTGAGAACATTTTGAGTGATGTAAGTAATTAGTAAGCATATATACCTTACCTTTACAATGTCCTAAATAACTTCTGCGTAACCTTCCTATATCCTACGCTAGTTACCCACTGAAACAGGAACGTCTGTCCTTACCATTAAGGCGATGTGGCTGATGTAGTTTGATAGATGAAGAGGTTGACTGTCATTGTTACATGTCACCTCAAATATTCTACCCATAGCCTTTTCTTTATTCAAAAAGTTCAAGGTACAACACCCCCTCCTTACACTATGTCGCACTTATTCTAATGCCTGTTGTAGGGTCTCGTTTCTAGTTTTCCTAGTGACAATATCGGTACTAGTAGGAACATTGTCAGAACTAGATTCACTATTAGAACTAGGAGCATTATCAGTGCTACAGGAAGTAGAACTGGCGATTTTAACTAGAAAACAAAACACATTAAATCAGCCATAACGAACAAAGTAATGCGTTTTCCAAAATAAAAAACACAATACATGACTAAGTTCAAAGCCTACCTAAGCAAGACGAAGTGAAAAATAAGGAGAATGTGGAATGCAGAATGGAGATTATGTATGTAGAAGAGAAATCATATATTAAAATAAGAAGAACAGAGCATGTGAAAGAATGTGACCTAGCTAAGGCTCCAACAAGAAAACGCAAGTTTGGGCAATCGAAGCGACTTGCGCGGCTGTCGAAACGAAGTTCAAAGAGAATAGTGGGTGATATGGTTCACCTGGATGCGACTATCGTCAGAAAAGTCAATTGGCGTTGTAGGGTTCCAAGGATGGTGGGTAATGTTTAACCAAAGACAAGTGTGTTAAGTGTAATAACTTGGGAAAGTGTAGTAGTGCAAATAACGGGTATGTGTTTTAAAAGACTTGACGAAACTTACTCACAATTGTAAGTTTAAAACTGTTATGAAAGGTGGCTTTTTCTTACAGTTCTTAATTTACAACCATGATGAACCTTTGAACAAAAGTTCATGGTTTCAACGTCATAGTCGTTAGGTTTTATAAATGGTGATGGTGATTTCTTAATAACCGTTAGGTTTTTGACATGGTATTCTAAAAAGTAATGGGTTTTACATAATCGCTATAACTTATTTGACTTTTTCTTATTAATTCTTAAAGTTGATTATTCAACCCGTAGTATAATTTAAAAAAATTAAAAAAAAATAATGAGAGTGTCAATTAACAAGAGAGTTCAATTTATCCTTGCTTCTCTTGTCCATCTATTCCTACTCTCCCATAAAATCGATGAAGAATAGAAGTCAGAAGTTGGAATAGAAGTGGATGGTTAAATGGGTTTCATGGGTTATCTAGCATATCGTGTTATTTGGAATGGAAAGGGTTACGTTAGTATAAATTGCAACGGTTAACATAAGTAATGATTGTTTACGAATAACCGTGAACATCCCTTAACTTAGTAACGGTTGTTTACCAATAATTGCTAAGAGGCAATTGTTTTTTAAAAATATTTTCGGGCTACATTGCCCTAACAATTAAATAATTTTAATATTAAAATATCAAAAAATTAAACAAAAAAGCAGTAGTGGTTTTCAATCATAACCACTACTATTGTCCTCCTCCTCTAGCCCTTCCCCCTCGCTTATCATCGATGTTTGAGGAAGAAGATTGTGGGTCTGGCTAGAAGTGATCGTATACAACTCAATTGATGAAGGATGAGGTCCGAATTTTTGTTCAAACCGTAGGCGTGCCTAGTGAGACGCCTTGTAAAACAGCCAAGGCTGGCCAACATATGAGGCAGAGCCTCCATTTATGGAGGTGGCAAAAGAGGAGAAGGAGGTGGTGATGGTGGAAGAGGAGGGGAGAAGCTTATGTAAGTTGTTGTGGTGAAAGAGGAGGGGCCTATGGAGGAAAAAGGTAAGGATGACGAGGAAGAGGAAGAGGAGGGCGAGCATGTGGAGGAGGAGGAGCCAAATGGAACCATGATGAGAGAGAGAAGGAGAAGGTCATCGAGAGATGCTTTTTAGAAAAGTACTAAGAACAAAAGGAATATGTCAATATAAATAAAGTTGAATACTTCACTCTAAAGTATATTTAACCTAGCAGAATCGATACTTCGTGTCAAACTAAAAGAGGTTTTGAAAAGGTGCTTTTTAGATTTGTTTCTTACATGACAGTTGTTTATTATGAAATCTTGTTTTTGTCATTTATACTTTATGGTCAATATATATAAATGTTATGTTTGTGTTTTCATTGATGTATGGTTGGAAGACGAATCATTTGTAAATGTTACATAATGATGTTTCAAATGAAATGTTACTTTTGTAACTAAATAACTTATGGTTATTAACTATAACCGTTATTTTTGCGATTTCAAGAATTTCGCCTCGCAATAATGACGATATGCATAATTAACCATTACTTTTAAACGTAATATATCCTTACACGACCTCCACCTCGACATACCTGACATTTATTAGTTGTACAACTCTTATGCATTAAGAGTTATAAATACTCAAATCTGTAATAGTGACTATTTATCTCATACCTCTCAGAAAATTTGATAATTAATAAATCATAGTACGATATTTAAAATATCAAAACTTGTTATCTTGTCTTTATATTTAACAGTATTGATATGATTCATCTCTTATATTCACATTCTTGCAAATAAACAATATAATTTCAAGAATATTATATCTATATCTGAATCCTACCCAGTGGCGGAAGCTTGTTATGCCCTAGCTGGCTCCAATTGATCTTATAAAATTTGTTAAGAAATATATGTATTTATTATATGATATTTTATTTGGCCACAAATTTGGCCCCAGCTAATTTTTAATATTCTCTGTAAGGATAATGTTTGTTTCATTACTTATTGGACTGAGAGGAAAGTAAAATTCTTGTTTAAGATACCGAAAAGGTTGGTATCATCTTATATATTGTTTTGATTTATAATTATTAGTTATTATTTATTTGTATTTTTAAGGTTATTTGATACTATTTAATAAATACTCCCTCTAGTCCTTATTTAAAGAACCAACTAACAATTCTTACAAGTCAATAAAAACAGTTAAAGTCATTAAATTTGTCCTAAAATTTAAATAATTTTCAATATTATTCATATTAATTACACTAAACTTTGATATCATATTAATTATATTACTCTTTTTTTTACTCAAAATTTAATTTTTATTAATTATTACTGTCACTCACTACCTTTTTAATTATGGGTATACATGGAAAAAAAATATTTAATGCTATTTGAAAACAAACAAGTGTCTTATAAAAAAGACCAACTATATTTATTTGTTTGTGTCTTATAATAAGAACTAAAGGTAGTACTTTAATATGTTTATTTTTTAGCCCGGGCTAATTTTTTTTTCTGGTTCCGCCACTGATCCTACCATCAAAGAAATAGAAATAACAACACAACACATAGAGAGAAATGGGCGCATGCATGCGCAACAACTCAAGAAGGGTTTGGGTTTGAGTTTGAGTTTGAGTCTGTGGGAATGTAAAAAAACACCTTTAGAAAAGTCATTCTTGGGTACGACAATATTCAAATATGACCCAATCAGAAAATCATATCAAAAAAACAAATTATATAGGAAAACAATTTTATTGTGTAAGCATAAAAAAGTGTCTGGCAATAAATAAGCAACAAGCAATTATGAGCAGCTAAAAATGGCAATAAGTTGATCTTGTTTGTTTGTTGTGATATTTTTTATAATTGCAATCCTTTTGTTGAAACCGTAAAGTGGTTTTCTCAAATAGCAACAACGATTAAAATATGTACATTCACATATTCGCACCCATTTGCACGCGTGCATGCACAAATACACATGTAAGAGAATCCAATAACGTTAATAAAAATACGCAATCTCTATTGGGCCTGTTTGGGTTGGCAGTAAGAGCGATGGCTTAAAAACTATTTGACTTTTATAAAAGCCCGATAGGAAAAAAGTCATGTTGTAAATGGTGATTTGTGTTTAGATTGCTAGTTTGGCTTTTTGCAAAAGTAGCTTTTTTCTTAATTGATGAGTGTTTGGATTATTATTTGAAAAGTCAGTTAAGATGGAAAATGACTTAAAAGTCATGAATCTTATTGAAGACATTAGTTATATATATTATGATAAATAAATATAAAAATTTAAATTTAAATTTGATAGAAATAAATTTATTATTATTAAAAACTTTAAAAAATAATAGTAAATAATAGATCACTTATTCTTAAAAAGTCTATTTGACCCAATTTTACTTATTGAAGCATATATGTGTGGCACATATTCTCACACGTCATCATCATTTTTTTACTTGAAGTGATGATTTATTGGCCACAGACTCCTCTAATATTTGTTCGAGAGAGAGAGATCACTATTTCCTCTACATCCAGCACGCCTAATATATTTGACGCTGAGGGGGGAGAGAGAGAGAGAGAGAAATTCCAGAAATTGTTCATCGTTCTCTTCGATGCTGCTCGACTCCTCTGGTCTCGACAATCGCCGACTCCTCTGGTCCCAACAAACCTTCCAATCGCGTCTTCTCTTATCCAACTTGGTGATAAAGACGATCCGACGAACCATTGACAGCATCTGTCTGATTGCCATGGCCGAGGGAGCACAGGAATTTCTGAGAAAAATCAGAAGGCACGCGATGGTCACAGCTTTTTCTCAGTGCGTCCCGAAATAAGCTCCACTTTGGAGTGTCCAATAAGTCCAATGGCGTTTTGTCTTTTCAAATAAGCCCAGCCAACGTGATGGACAATCCAAATAGGTAAATGTGCGTTTTATCACGGCGTGAGCGTTTTCTTTTAAGCCACTGTGTTTTTTTTTGCCTTCAACGCTTTCTTCAACGGGAATCCAAACAGGCCCATTGTCACTTCTTGTATTGAAACTTGTCATATTATATTCACTTTTGACTTTTTTTTGTTTACAAATGAGAGGATATTACCCTATAACCAAAAAGAAAAAACTAATCTAAAGTGAACTAAAACCCATACAATCTTGATTAGTTCCTAAGTAGGACACGCACCCACAAGGAGGAACTTCCTTTTTTTTTCCCAAAGAATCAATTTTATTACCAACCAAAATCAAATATTACACACACCAATACCCGAAACCAAATAAACTCTCAAAAACACTTAATATTACAACCTAACACACTCCTTACCAAAGCAAAACTATAAAGCAACCTAACTTCTATAACAGCAAAGGGATTAGCAGTTAGCCAATACCCTCCCTATTACATACACCATCAGTATTATCACACGCATTCCTTGCTAGCTCAAAATCAAGAATTAGAAACTTGCTTAAAGGAGATAGGACACAATCTAGCCAATCATGCTGGTACATCTTCTTTTTTGCATCTGTTGCTAGCTGATCTGCAGCTTTATTTCCTTGTCTAGACACAAGGGATATTAACACACCATTCATAGAATCATGCGAGCCAAAAATTTTTGTCAATAAGTCCCAACACCTCCATTCACAGCCAGTTAGAGTCTTATTCTTTAGTAATCTGTATAGCACCTCACGGTTAGTCTCAACAATTACCGTAGCTTCCTGAAATTTACAATGTGCAATAATACCTCCCTCACTACTATACATTCAATCATAAAAGGAGAAATTGCCTTCACTGCCTTACCTAAGCCCCCGACAAACTCTCCTTTGTGATTCCTACAGATTATTCCTATACCAGCTTCTTCCGTAGTTATTTTAAAAGCACCATCAACATTAATCTTGATCGCATCAGCAGCTAGTGGTACCCACCACAGGTATCTTATTAGCACTCCTTCATTGTAAATTTGCTTAGTATCACCCATCACCTTCCTTACATAGGCTAATGCTTGATTCATAGGACAGGAACCCACTGATCTGAATAGATTCTGATAAAAATCACTAAAGGAGTTATTGATATCCTTCTTTTCCAAGAACCATACTCCATTCTCGTCTTTTAGACTCATAATTTTATTACTTTGTCTTCTTTGTATGACACTATTGTGAAAAAATTTAGTGTTTTTTGTCTCCACACTTCGGCCAAGCAACTCTAGCTCTTTGCCGCCAATACCAAGCCACTTCATTTTGTCTCACAATCTCCTCAACTTTCTTCATTTTTCCAGCAATCAAATAACCATCAATAAAACTGTGTAACCTATGACTAGCCTATGCCTTAGCTAGTCAATTGTTTTCCTAAAGTTTGGAAGTACACTTTTACTCCACCTCATAAGTCTCAAACTGCATGCTTCCAATCTTCTAACCAGTTCCTTTACTCTGTCATCTAGAGCTCCTTCTACTCCATTCCATTCATCCCTTACAATCTGTAGGAAATTCTCATGTTGGACCCAAATAGCTTCAAATTTGAAAGACTTATGAGTCTTATCATCACAAAAGTAACAATCGATAATTAATCCGAGCCCATAGGGTCTACACGAAAGAGCATAGCATGATCAAACTCTTCTTTAAACTCCACATTCCCAAGTGCCCTACCTAATTTTTGCTTCACAATAGCTCTAGCTCTATTATTACACCATGTGAACTGAGAACCCTTGAATTCAAGGTCCATTAAATTGTAATCAAATAGCAACATTTGGAAATTTATTATCTTCCATAATGACCTTAGGTTGGCCCCTTCCTTTTCATCTTGGGAAAGGAGATCATTGGAATCACCAACAGTTAACCAAGAATCATTAACAGTGGAATCTAGATTCCTCATCGTATCCCATACTAACCTCCTCTCCCTCTCTCCTTAGGAGGACCGTAGACAAAAGTGATAAATTTGGGCTATTTCAAGCTAACTGATTCAATTGCTATGTGAATAATATTCTTTGACATATACAACACAGTCAAAACAATGTTGTCTTTCCACCATAAAGCCAAACCTCCAACTAATCCCCTCAGGTCCACGTAAAGTTCCTAATTAAAACCACAACTTTTCTTGATCTTCATTACTTTTATTGAGCCCATTTTAGTCTCCATTAGAAAGATTAATGAGGGATGATATTTCTGTAGGAATCTCATCAAAAACGAGGAAGCGTATCGTACCACGCGATATAAGAAAAGTTAAAACCTTCATCGTTTTGAATACCTGGAAAGATGCAGCGATCTGAAGGCCTATCCACGAACAATCGTACTCCTCTCTATGATCGATCTTTCAGACTATCTCTCGAGGGGGATAGGATGGTTGTGTGGGCAACCGTTCAGATGATGAACGTCTGCCTCTTGGGTTTGTTTCTGATGAAAGCCTCCTTATTCTTGCGTCTCTTTTTCAAACAGGAGAAAGTAGGTTTATATGCTACTACATCCAAGACCTAACCCTAAACCACATGCGCCATAGAGTTCTTGAACTGTAGTCTCATTTAAGCATTATTGGGCTTAAGTAACTAAAGAGCACATTAACCCAACAATCTCCCACTTGCTCTTTAAGATATAAACTTGAGTTCGTAAACCCAAGACTATGTAGCCCATAGGCCATCATCATCTGATAATATACCCCATCCCTTGTCTCGAGCTAGCTTGGGGATCTACCATTTATCATTCATCAAGGCTCATGATAATCTAAAGAAGATTATCTAGTTCAGTGCTACTCCACTAAAAGCCCGAACGTGATCTCCAAGAATAATGACACTTATAACAAGAATATGCATGACCCCTTTATAGAATGTCTATAATTTGATTGACTAGTTTTCTGTAACCCAATCAATTATTTATTCCCTTGACTTTAATAGTTTCTCTAATGGATTACATGCACTGGCCAGTGTCTTAAATATCCAGGTACCGAAACATATCAAGGGGACATTTCCTATAAATTCCATGTTGTTTATCTCATAAACACCGATAACCAAATAGTCTCAATCCTAAAATACCAAGTTATTGGCCATCATATAGATCAAACTTCAGCCGTTGGTAAATCAAAGAATGAAAACTATTTGACTACCTATTTAAAATAAACTCAGGATTAAGAGCAACTACATGACCATAGTTATCTGGAGATTTGATTCCTTATGACAGAAAGAACAGCCTTAATCAAATCTCTCCTTGATCCATTCAATGTAAGTATTAACTCACACCAATATTTCATAATGATTCATACAAAACCATTTCATAAAATATTGCAACCTAAATAAAGTGCCAACTTAATTTAATAGCTGTAAACCAATTCATCAATTGTGAGAACTTATGACCATGTCCTCTATGAACGTATTCATATGATCATATACTCCACAATTGATCCGGACCTTAGAGTTTGTAAATAGTGAAATAAATGAAAAACACCTCATTTATTAACATTAAAAAAAATGCAATGTCATAATGTCTTGCTCAAAAAAAGCACAAAATAACAAAGTGAAATAACAACTACCTAAAACTATAGCAAATCTGGAATCCTCCTAAGACCCATAGATGAAACATGCCTCTTGAACACATGTTCAGGCAAACTCTTAGTAAAAGGGTCAGCAAGGTTCTCGTCTGATGCTATCTTCGCTACCAATGTATCTCCTCTTTTAATTATTTCTCGGATCAAGTGGTACTTCCTCTCTATGTGTTTTTGTCTCTTGTGACACCTTGGTTCCTTGGACTGTGCTATTGCCCCACTGTTGTCACAGTAAAGTGTGATAGGACAATTAGCACCTGGTATCACCTAAAGGTCCGTTAGGAACTTCTTTAACCATGCAGCTTCCTTTGCAGCCTCAGAAGTAGCTACATACTCAGCCTCTGTGGCAAAGTCAGCCATACATGATTGTTTTACACTTCTCCAACAAATGGCACCGCCATTAAGGGTGTACACATATCTCGAGGTGGACTTTCTTAATTCAATATCTCCTTGGAAATCTGAGTCCGTATAACCAATGGTTTCAAGACTCCCACTCGAATAGACCAACATATAATCTCTCGTTCTCCGTAGGTACTTGAGTATATGTTTAACCGCTACCCAGTGTTTCTCTCCAGGGTTCGATTGGTACCGACTTACTACTCCCACTGCATAGCAGATATCTGGTCTGGTACATAGCATAGCATACATGAGACTACCTACTACTGAAGCATAAGGTATCCTACTCATGCGTTTGCTCTGCTCAGGAGTTTTAGGAGATTGCTTCTTAGAGAGATGAATCCCATGCCTGAAGGGTATAATTCCCCTCTTGGAATTCTCCATGCTAAACCTGGCAAGTATTTTGTCAATATATTTAGCCTGGGATAATGCCGAAACCCTATTCTTCCGGTCTTGCAAGAGTTTAATACCAAGAATATAATTGGCTTCCCCCAGGTCCTTCATATCAAAATGCTTGCTCAGCCAGGTTTTTATGCCTAACAATACCTCTGTATCATTTCCTATAAGGAGTATATCATCCACATAAAGTACCAGAAAAGATACCGCATTACATTGGATCCTTTTATACACACACGACTCATCATGACTTTTCTCAAAGCCATAAGACTCAATGGCTTGATCAAATCTGATGTTCCATGATCTAGACGTTTGCTTAGGTCCATAAATGGACCTTTGCAACTTGCATACCATTTCTTCTTACCCTTTGGCTATAAACCCTTTTGGTTGCTACATATAGATTTCCTCTTCCAAATTTCCATTTAGAAAAGCAGTTTTGACATCCATTTGCCAAATCTTATAATCAAGATTTGCTGCAATAGCTAAGAGAATCCGCATGGACTTGAGCATAGCAACCGGCGAAAAAGTTTCATCATAATCCACACCTTCTTTTTGGGAGTACCCTTTCGCCACCAATCTAGCTTTGAAGGTTTCAACCTTCCCATCCGATCCTCTCTTTCTCTTGTAAATCCACTTACACCCAATGGGTCTTACCCCTTCAGGTGCATCTACAAGAGACCAAACTGAGTTGGAATATATAGAATCCATTTCACAATTCATAGCCTCAAGTCATTCCTGAGCATCAACATCTCCTAGTGCTTCGTCATAACTCGTGGGATCACCATCTTCTTTAATGATGTCATCCTGATTTGACTCACCCAACAAGAGATATCTTGAAGGTTTACGAATCAATCTCCCACTACGACTTTGTCGCACTTGATGTTGTGCATCTACAGGGGGTCCACATTTTGTGGGTTAACAATTTCTAGATGGGGACCCTCATTAAGTGAATTAACCAATTCATGATTTTGTTCTTCATTAAGTTCATTATCATGCTGAACTTCATCATCATGCTGAACTTCTGGTTTTGTCTCTGGTTCCTGTGCATGTTCAGGTACATTTTTCCCTCTTTGAACAACCACAGGAATAAAAGCTGGGACTGCCTGAGGTTGTGGTGAAACTTGATCTGAGACTAGCTCATCAAGAATAACCATACTCCTTGGCTTATAATTTGCCATATAGTCCTCCTCTAAGAAAGTCGCATGAGTGCTTAGTATGACCTTCTTTTCTTTTGGACTATAAAACAACCAACCTCTGGTTCCTTTAGGATAGCCTATAAACATGCATACTTCAGTACGCGAGTCCATCTTATCTGGTTTCTGTTTCAAGCCCTGTGCCAGAGCACCCCAAATCCGAATATGATTCATGGTGGGCTTATACCCTTTCCACAATTCTATTGGTGTCTTTGAAACCAACTTGGACGAAGCGAAGTTCAATAGATACATAGCTGTTTCTAAGGCATATCCCCAGAATGAATCAAAAAGAGATGAATAACTGAGCATAGATCTTGTCATTTCTAAAAGGGTTCTATTTCTCCTTTCAGCAACTCCATTCTGCTGGGGTGTCCTTGGAGAAGATAATTGTGAAACTATCCCCTCTTTGGTCATGTAAGACCTAAACTCTCTAGATAGGTATTCACCCCCTCGATCAGATCGAAGAGTCTTAATTTGAACACCAATATGCTTTTCTGCCTCAACCTTGAACTCTTGGAATTTTCCAAAAGCTTCAAACTTGTGATGCATCGAGTACACATGTCCAAATCTAGAGTAATCATCAATAAATGTGATGAAATACTGATACCCGCCTCTGGCTTGGACATTTATCGGTCCACATACATCAGTATGTACCAATTCCAGCTAAAGTGTAGCACGTTTTCCCTTGGCCTTGAAAGATCTCTTGGTCATTTTACCCTTTAAACAGGATTCACATACTGGTATCGGTTCAAAGTTTAGGGATTTTAAAATCCCACTTTTGACCAAACCTTGTATCCTATTAGAGTTAATATGACCCAATCTCAAACGCCAAAGATAAGTTTCATTGGAAACTTTTCTTTTCTTTGATGAATTAATATGCTCAACATCTTTTAATTCAACATGATTAACTTCACAGGGAACAAGATTAAGGAAATAAAGACCATTAAACTTTACACCATAACAAATGAAAGAAGATGAACTTCTTATTGAAACTGAGGAATTAAACTAAACTGTCAAACCATGTTTATCCAAACAACTAACAGAAATTAAATTCCTCTTAAAATCTGGAATAAATAAACAATCTTCTAAAACCAAAGTTATGCAATTATCAAAAGATAAAATAACTTGTCCCACTACTAGTGCAGACACAAGCTCCCCATTCCCAAGCTTCAAATCTCTTTGTCCTTTACTTACAGGCAAGCTATGTTTGAACCACTGCAAAGAGTAACAAACATGGTCAGTGGCTCCTGAATCAACGATCCATTTATCATCGTGATTCTCCACTAAACAAGCCTCAATCACATGTAAATTACCCATACCTGGTTTATTCATACGTGGGCAATTTTTCTTCCAATGCCCCTTTTGTCTGCACTTGAAGCACTTGCCTTTTGGCTGGTTCATTACAACTGTTTTGGCAACTGGAGTACCTAATTTCTTCTTTTTCTTTTTCTTGTTCTTTCCCTTGGGTTTCCCCTTAGGTTTCACAGAACTTTCACTAGCAAAAAATGCACTTCCCTGCTTGACAAAAGACTGTTCAGAACTCTCAAGCTCGTGTATCAATTGAGTGAGATCAAGATTCATCTTGTTCATATTATAATTCATCTTGAATTGATTGAAGTACTTAGGCAGTGATTGTAAGAGAAGGTCAACTTTTACTTCTTGTTCAAACTTGATACCATGGTCATCAGCCTTCTTGAAGTTTGCTATCATTGTTAGACAATGATCCTGCACACTTCCACCAGACATCACTATCTTGGTGACTGAATTCAGCGCATTTTGCCTAGCAGAGCTGCTAGGTGTAACAAACATGCCATCAAGAGTCTGGAGCATTGTTGTTCCACTCTCAATCATGCTCACTTGCTCCTGAAGGTGATTGGCGAGACTGGCCAAAATGTAGCAGCGAACTGACACATTCGCCTTCTCCCATCTTTCCTTCTCCTGCTGAAATCGAGTCTGAATTGTATCAGACGCATCTGCAGCAGGCTGCGCTAGCATAGGGGTAGTGAGAACAAAGTTGAGCTTTTCTTATTAAAGAACAATATCCAAATTAGTTTTCCATTGTTTATAGTTTGTACCATCCATAGTTTTTGGCTCAAGATTGTAGCTAAAGGATTGAATGAAGACATTTTTCTGAAAATAAGGAAAAAAAACACACTAATTACAAACTATAATTAACAACAAACAGATATAGCGCTAGTAGATTCTAATAACTACTATTCATTTATTGTTTAACAATCCATTAGTTATCTTTACAAGACTTACGATAGGCAAGATTCTTGTAAAACTAATATTGTTAATTTTGGGCCTTCAGTTCCATTGTCAGAGCCTCGATGGGAGGGTTAACAATTTTACCAAAGTTGAATGTACTTAACCATTGTTTACTTTCAAAAATTTACTAAAATTAGGGTTTAATTTACTAAAATTTTGAAAATATTAGGGTTTAACCTAGCAAAATCCAATTATCCTTATCCGATGGGGCTTCAGCGATAACCATTTCACTAATAAACCCACAATTGGGGCCCATAGGTTTTAAAATTAAATGCTTAATTTAAAACCTTCACTCATTCAATATTTTAAATTTAAAATTTTCAATTTCCAGGAATTTGTTCAATGTAGAGTATTCTTTGTCTGAGGTCAACAACTTTAATTGAAATCATTAGGTATCTAAAATCTAGTCATGATTGGCAGGGTGTGCTTCACATGACCATTTTAAATAACCCACAAATTACTCTCAAATATACAATTTTCTTAGGAAATTTCCTGGATTATTTGTCTAGATTTTAATTCCACAATTAATTAATCCAATTATTATTCTAGATTTTAATTTAAAATCATAATAATTGATAATTAATTTAGTGGATAACCTAAATAATCTCACATAATAACTATCATACCAATTGATTCAAGACATAATAGCTACTATGCTATTATGACATGTGATTATGCAACAATATGGCATCTTCCTATTCTATATGACATGTTATTTACAAACATCATGTTAATCGCAAATATAATTCATACAATTCAATGAAAGCATTAAATAATTAAACAAATAACTTTAATCCATGGTTTTCCTATAAAATTAAAAAAAAAATTAACAACTTTGGAATTCCTCTTTCGTCCAGCCCATAGTATCTGTCTCAAGCCCCTTTAGGGTATCCATGGGCCCAAAAGCCCAAAGACCCATACTTTGGCTAGAAACCCTAGGACACAAAAGAGGAACCCTAGCCACCACTTCTGCCACGCCATTAGCCGAAGTCATCTCAGCACGAAACTCCAGGGAAGGACTGCCACGGGGAGACGAGAACAAGGCCGCCAGAACCACCCAAAAAGGGTGTCCCACACGCCCTCACGCGTGGCTCCATGGCTGGCGCGTGACGGCCACTCACAACCGCTTGTGGCGGCCCGTGGCAGCGCCTCTGGCGACGGTCCACCCACCACTTTGCTCGTATTTCCGTCCTCTTTCCATTCATATATGGATCATCCAAATCTGAGGTCCAGAGGTCCACGAAAAGTGTTTGACAATGTTGAATGCTCATCTTCTTCGCAGTTTCTTCATCTCCAACTTTTGCAAAAATTCAAAAAATACATAGAAATTCCAAAAAAGAATAAAAACGGCAAGGAGGAAACCTAATCATATGGGATTAGCCTCATTGTTACAAATCAAGAAATACATGAGAGAATCTAACCATGGATTAAAGCCATTAACCGATTGAAATTAAAACTAATACCAAATATGAATTATAAATGAATAACTACCATGAAATAAATAACAAATATAGAAAAAGATGACATATTTTCAAAAAATAATTTTCGAAAAGAATCACATGAAATATAAATTAATATCAAAACTCGGTTCTTTTCCTCACCGCAATTGGCTCTAATGCCAATTGTAGGAATCTCATTAGAAACGCAGAAGCGTATCGTACCACGCGATATAGGAAAAGTTAAAACCTTCATCTTTTTTATTACTTGGAAAGATGCAGCGATTTGAAGGCCTGTCCACGAACAGTCGTAGTTCACTCTATGATCGATCTTCCAAACTATCTCTTGAGGGGGATAGGATGGTTGTGTGGGCAACCGTTCAGATGATGAACGTCTGCCTCTTGGGTTTGTTTCTGATGAAAGCCTCCTTATTCTTGCGTCTCTTTTTCAAACAGGAGAAAGTAGGTTTATATGCTACTACATCCAAGACCTAACCCTAAACCACATGGGCCATAGAGTTCTTGGGCTGTAGTCTCATTTAAGCATTATTGGGTTTAAGTGACTAAAGAGCACATTAAACCAACAATTTCTTCACCAAATCCCTCAAATTCTTAACTGTCAAGGCTCTTCCTAGGCCTTGACAGTTCCAAGAGATGAATTTTCATGGTAATTCGATGGCTGTTAATGGCCAGCCACCATCACCATTAGAGATAATCTTCTTCCTTCTGCCCCCTCCATCCTTAAAAATGAAGTCAGAACCTTTAGCAATCTCAACCCTTAAGTCCTCCCTTTCTATATCTAGTGCATCCTTCTCAACAAAGGAGGTCTCATTTCCCCTCCTCCCCTTCTTCCTAACATACCTTCTTGCTCTTGCTTTAACCTTCCTCAAATTGACAGCATATTCAGAAATATCAAATTCCAGATTAGCTTCCATCACCATTAGGTTCCTCCTTTTTGACTCCATAGACCTTCATTCCTCCTTGATATTTTGTTTTAGACCTAGGATATCCATTCTATTGATCACATTATTCATAACTCCTCCATTATACAAAACCATAGCCAGGGAATGCATTTTTTACTCAGGCAAAGGATTAACACTCTTATCATCATCTCCTTCCCAAACAGGATTGTTTGAAGCATCAGAGAAAACCACTTCTTTCTTTCCCATAGTGTTACAATCATCACCAGTCCCTTGTTGTTTCCTTTCCTCCTCACTCCTTATTTACTTTGGCGCCATCTTGCCCTTATCAACGCTTGCCTCCAACCAACTCTTATTACCAATGGTAATGATTATGTCCTCTGATTTCCTTGATTCTATTCCCTTAACCAATCGTTCCCCTTTTCCATAAGTAAAGGACTTATTTAATTTGATGAAGATTCTTCAGAGGAAGAAGATGTTGCACCAGCCCTTTGCTTATCCTCGCATGTCTTCCTCTTTAATGCCTCCTCCTTTCTTCGCCTAACATAATCAGCCTCTACCTACTCCTTACTCACTACAACCATAACTTCATCCCAGCTACGGCAAGAATTAGTAGTGAGCCAGCACCAAAATGAGGCTCAGCAGGATTAAACATCGACATCAAACTTTCTGAATTATAGCTCCAATTATCATGTCCTAACTTCCTACAGTTATAACAGAAGCTTTGTAATTTCTCATAATGAATTGACAGCCAATCTTCCTACCATCCGGTCTAGGAATCCAAAAACCATATGATAATGGCTTCCTAAGATCCAACACTATTCTAGAACGTAAGAAATTGTGAAGATACCTGCTGTTTTAGTGTGGATCCTCAACCAACATAACCTCTCCAACATATCCTCCAATAGTAATCGCATTCTCTAGACACAGAGCCTCCAACATCATTTTATGAATCTAGATCCATACTGGACAACAGTTGAAATCAAACTCTTCACACGTTTTATACTTCAATCTCTCCCATAGGTTCAACAAACATCCATTAATAGTCCACGGCCGACCTCGAAGGATTCTGCTATATTCTTCTTCCTTTGAGAACTTGAACATAAAAGCATTACCGTTGATTTCGACAACATCGAAGCCTTCTCGTAAGTTCCAAGCCTTCCTTAATATCATCTCTATTGTAGCTCTCGTGTATAATTTGTTCGCCAACACCTTGCCAATTAGAATCTTCTCTGCATCTCTCTCTTTCTAGATTAACAGAGACGAAATCTAGATGTCCTCTATGAGCAGGTAGAAGCAGAATCCACCATAGATCTTTTCAATATATATCGATCAAGAAGGATATCCCTAATACACTCCTAACTGCTGACTCCCGGCGCTAACCACTCACCGTACCTCCAACCTTACCACCCTCACGCTTGGCGGACAGACCAAGGCTCCCACATGAGTACGTAGGGAAAAATTAAAAATACAAGGAGGAACTTGATAATCCTTTTTTTGCTAATGCATCTACTACTCTATTTTACTCTCTGAAAATATGGTGTATCTATAGGTCATAGTCCCATTTTTTCATGGTTCGAATTTAAAAGAGAACTAAGTTGCAAAAGTTATTTGCAGAGCTCATAAGCTTATCAACAAGATTTTGAGAATCGGGCTCGAATGATCTTCTTGTATCATATATCCCAAGCCAATCTTAAAACTATCAAAATAGCCCATTCTTCCACTTCCATAGCCTTATATCTTCCAAGAGAAAATGTGAAACCAGTTATCCAATTCTCCTTTGAATCTCTTTAAACAACACCACAACCAACTTTAAATGATGAATGTCATGGCACCGTCCATGTTAATTTTTAATGCTATATGACTTTTTGGTTATTACACTCAATACAGAAAAGCTTATGATGATTTTTTTTTTTTTTCAAAAATAAGCTCATGTGTTTTTTTTTTTTTGGGGGGGGGGGGGGATTAAAGTGTTTTTCAATTGTAAACTCAATTAAATCTCATTGGCCTTATTTCTTCTTTTTCTCTTATGGGCCATTGCATGTCCACCTTACATTTAAGAGAATCCATTATCCACCAAAAGAACATTAAAAAAAAAAGGAAATAAGTAATTAAAATTATCATTTTTTTAACTAAAAAGTTAAATAATTAACTTTTATATTTCTATTGAAATCGAATATGATAACATAGATTAAAAAAGAAAGATAATACAATATAAATGTTTCAAAATTAAATAGGGAAAAAGATATATATATCTATATATTTAAAAAAAAACCATCAAAATTGGTAAAAGACAAATAAGTATGTTAAATTTCAATAACTTTAAAAGGACTTATTTGCATTTTGAAATATTTCAAAATTTGAGAAATTAGCTAACTACCTCTAGTTTTTCCAAAATTAAAAAAATTTTAAACCCCTGTCGGCCCGGCGGCCTTCATCGGAGCTCTAGTCACCTTGCCTGCAACCAGCTATCGAAGCTCCAACACTAGCAACTAGCAACCAGAGCTTTAGAGGCTTAATATATATTTTTGGGGAAATTACGGGCAGGTCCCGAGGAACAAAAAAATTACAAAAAAGTCCCTTGAAATCACCAAATTACACAGAAGTCCTAATGGACTTTTTTTATATCATTTGTATGGAAATAAAATCCAAGTTTTTAAATGTTGTTGTAAATATAGGCATTTTCTATTGTAAATATGACTTTTTCTGTTGTAAATGGTCAAATTTTAAATTTTATTGTAAATACAGCATCCTGTTGTAAATCTAGTCTTTTTCTGTTATAAATGACCTCTCTACGTTCAAAATCCAGGTGTTTAAATGTTGTTGTAAATATAGACATTTCTTGTTGTAAATATGACTTTTTCTATTGTAAATAACCAGATTTTAAATTTTGTTGTAAATACAGCACTTCCTGTTGTAAATCTAGTATTTTTCTATTGTAAATGACCTCTCTACATTCAACATCCAGGTGTTTAAATGTTGTTAAGAATATAGGTCTTTCCTGTTGTAAATATGACTTTTTCTGTTGTAAATGACCATATTTTAAATTTTGTTGTAAATATTGTAAATCTAGCCTTTTTCTGTTGTTTAAATGTTGTTGTAAATATGAGCATTTCCTGTTGTAAATATGACTTTTTCTATTGTAAATGGCCAAGTGTTTAAATGTTGTTGTAAATATGGCATTTTCTGTTGTAAATATGACATTTCGTATTGTTAATACAAATAATATCAAAAAAGTCCCTTGAGACTTCTACGTAATTTGGTGATTTCAATAGACTTTTTTGTAATTTTTTTGTTCCTTGGGACCTACGTGTAATTTTCCCTATATTTTTTTAATTTCATAGGAAAAAGTTGTCAATATTAATATTTGAGTTGTTAATAGTGATACTAACATTGTAAATGGGGTATTTGTTAAATATTTCTTAATAACTTTCATTGGCACTCTGGCAACTTTTTTTTTTTTTTTTGGAATTTCTCAGGCTAAAGTTGTTAATATAGATAACTAAGTTTTTAATAGCGATACTAAAGTTGTAAATGAGATATTTGTTGAATATTTCCCAATAACTTTCACTAAAATTCTAACGGCTTTTTTTTTTTTGGCATTTCGCAAGCAAAAGTCATCAATATTAATACTTAAGTTGTGAGTGGCGATAATAAAGTTGTACAAGGTATTTATTGAATATTTCCTAATAACTTTCACCAGAGCTTCGGCGGTGTACTTTTTTATATATTGCATTTCTCAAGCAAAAGTCATCAATATTAATACTTAAGTTGTTAATAGGGATACTACAATTATAAATGGGGTATTTGTTGAATAATTTCTAATAACTTTCACCAAAGCTCTAGCGAGCCTTTTTTTTTCAAATTTCTCAAGAAAAAGTTGTCAATATATATATGCTTTAGTTTTTATCCTCTTAAAGCTCACCTCCCGATGCACCTAATTCCATTGTAGTAGCTCTGAGATGGCAGAGTGGCGTACGGCCATGGCAAATGAAATTATAGCTTTAATTGCTAATCAAACGTGAAAGCTTGTTCCTCCTTCTCCATCTTAAAATGTTCTTGGCTACAAATGGGCGCTTCAGAAGAAATACAAATCATATGGCTCTTTGGAACAATATAAGGTGAGAGTCATTGCCAAGGATTTTTCTCAAGCCTCAGGTATCGATTATCATGAGACATTCTCCCCAGTTCTTAAACCAACCACTATTCGTCCGATTATGTCTCTCATTTTTTTTCTTTTGGGTGGACAAATTGATATTCAGAATGCTTTCCTTCATGGCAATCTAGAGGAAGATGTTTATATGTCTCAACCTCTTAGTTTAAAAAATGCTTATTTTTCTAACAATGTGTGCAAACTTCATAGATCAATTTATGGTCTCAAGCAAGCCCCACAAGCCTGGTTCTCAAAATTGAGTTCTTGCTTGGCTCAATTAGGTTTTATTCCAACTAAATTTGATAGTTCATTATTTTCTAACCGCACAGCTTATTCTTGCATGTATATTTTGATCTATGTGGATGATATTTTGCTTTTTGGATCTGATGCAATTGAAGTGCAAAACTTAATTGCAACATTGAACACATATTTTCCATTCAAGGATTTGGGGAAGGTTGAGTTATTTTTGGGGGATTGAATATCATTTTACTGATAAAGCCTTATACATGTCTCAACAAAAATATATCTCTGATTTTCTTGCCAAGACTAGTATGCTTTTATGTAATCTTGAAAATACTCCCTTGTCTACCAAGATCAAACTCTCTATTCTCTGCTCATGTTGCTTCTGCTTTTCATAATGGAGAATTATTTAGAAGTGTGGTTGGCAATTTACAATATTTATCATTCACTAAACCAGACATCTGTTTTGCTGTGAAGGTTTGTCAATTCTTGCATAAAACCTCTTGATTATCATTGGACAGCCGTCAAAAGTGTTTTAAGATATTTGTCTCCTACTATTATGCCATGATTATTCGTAAGTGCACTTCTTCTTCTCTGGTTGCATATATTGAAATTGAGACTCCTAAGTATCTCGTTCCTCATTTCTCTTCGTATGATAATCATAAGAATTTTTTCTACCCCTTCTTCCTCTTGATACTTGAAATTTAGTAGCATATTCTGATGCTGACTAGGGACTACAAACATGTTTGGGTTCAGCGTTGCCAACCCTAAACACTCAATCAAATGGCAGAAGTTCAATGAAAAAGCTGGACAATAATTTTATCTGTTTGGGTTCAGCATTATATCTATCCTAGGAAAAAAAAAACGGAGCTTTTTATGAAAAGATATCATGCCTTGCTTTTTATCAAAAGCCTAGTGGAAAAGTAGATAGGGAGGAAGAGAGAGAGGGAGAGCTATAGTAAGCGTGATGAGCCATGGGTCCCAATATTAATATTAGACATGTGTCCTAAATTTTCCATCTAACACATAAGATTCAGTTATTTTTCAGTTATTTTCTATCTCAACTGACTTTTAAAATAATAATCTAAACACATTTTAGTTTTGAAAAAAGTCACTTCTGACACAATCCAAACACAAATCATATTTACAATCTGACTTTTATCCTTTCTTATGTCTACAAAAATTAGATAGAAAATAAGTCATTTTTCTCACTACTAACCCAAACGGGCTATTGAATTGAAGTCGCTTCTAACACTCAATCCAAACACAAATCACATTTACTATGTTACCTTTTTTGGACCAAATTTGATCTCTTGAAGGTGGAACAAAGTGTATTGAATTGGATTTCTACTTTGTTAGAGAAAGGGTACCAGCTAAGACCTAGCAAATTGCCATTCTTTCATCCAAAGATCAACTTGCTGACATATTTACAAAAGCACTAGATGCACCACATTTTCAAAATTTTAGATCAAGTCTCACAGTCATCAAGATGGCATTCTAATTCCACTGGTCCTGCCAGTCCCTAGATTCGTTGTACAATCGTATCCTAACCCTGCTGAGAAGACACAGCAACCAGCAGATGCCATTAAGGATGATGGTGCTGTCAATTTTGCACCCGCCCGTGATGCCCACGTTGCTAGAATGATTGAGTTACGTTTTCAACTCTTTATTTGGAGTAATTGACGTAGAAATTTCTCGATATGCCGATTATTTTACCTATGTAAATTTAGAGCAAACTAAGACAATTTAAGATTCTACTTTTCACAAATTGATGTCAAAAGCCTCCCATGAGTGACATAAAAAGTTCCCATAAATAGTGTGCTCTATGCAGCGGCCAGTTTACCATCTAGCTGTTGTTCCTCCTTGACAATGAAATTAACACTCATTAACCTTTTTCTTATTGGCAAGATTAGCATATTATCAACCTAAAAATTCTCTGTCGGTCACCCTCTCAATCATCTTAGCTTGTGAAAGAGTTACTAACTCCGATCACCTTCCTAGTGCCCTTTAGCTTTAGGAAAAGGTTGGATAACTAATAATCTATCGTTCATGAATATATGTTTATAAGACTCGATAATTTCCCGAAGCGTCCAGGCAGAAACTCTAATTATTGCATATTCAGTGTTACACCCCTACCGGCCTCGCCCTTTCAGGTGGCGGGTTAGAGGGATTTCTTATAAGCTATTACCTTTCCTTAGTTATTAGTCCATTTTGATTATAAATCAGAGCACGCACAACAAAGCATATGACCAGTTTGGACAATTACTGTACTGGTAAAAGTAAGATATACAAAAAATATAAGTCCCCGAAGGGTTAAGGGTACAGTTATCCAAAATAAAATACCAAATATGTACAGTAATCCCAAAAATGTAAGTACAAAAATTCAATAGGGCATTCCCTATTCTTCATCTGCACCGTAGGACCTTACCTTTCCAAAAAGGATCTTTACTTTAGGCATGTTCCCCTGTGACTACAAAAGAGTCTGGAGTCCGAGAACGGCCTCCAGAGTAACCATCAATACTCATGCACTAAATGTGTGATGTGTATGTATGCAACCATGTGAGTATGTAAACATGGAAATATGTGCCAAACATGCCACAATATGCAAACAGATACAAATACCACAACAATATCACGTCTTCGCACCGTCGAGTCGCCTTACCAAGGCAGACCCCGGAATCACAAGCCTGTCTCCACAGAATCGCCACGTAGGCAGACCCCCACAGGCACCCTCAGCGCTAGGGACACAATCACAAACATGTTCTGTATGCATATTTGGCCAACAATATAAAAACACACATATGGCAAGCAAACATATACAACAAACACATAAAAATGCCGAAGTAAAGAGGTTACTACCTGATGTGATGAATACTGCCTTTTTCACCTTTATGCTTAGTAGCCTTTCTGAAAATACCCTTGACCTAAAAACATTAAAATACGCCATTTTTAGTATTTACAGAAATGCCCTTACATTTCTTTTTGCTAAAACCGAGCCCATAAGAATTTTCCAGAAATTCCCTGTTTCTGTCCCAACTTTATGGATTTTTCATAAATTCCAAACAAATCATATTTGGATGAAACCGGTGCCATTAGAACCCTTAAGATGTATATTTTGTAGGAAAAATATACTTAGACCATGAAAGTACAAATATTTTGGCGTGTATCTTATTTTCTCTCCTCTGGTCCAGATTCACGTCACTGTTCCTAACTCCTTCTTCAACTATTTTTTTCACCTAGTAAATCTTATCCAAATCCATCATATTATATATGTAAATTCGTGCCCCAGATGTCTAGTTTCTACATATAAAATGTCAGATTAAACCGACTTTGTTTACCCCCTTATAAACACGCTAGAAGGTCCACTTCCCAGATTCACTGAAGCCGGCAGCAAGCCCTCTTATGGGGTTTTCGGTGTTTTTGACTTCGGAAACTTAAACCATAACCATACCCTATACAAAACTTCATTCCAGATCCTTTGGTGACCTTAAAAATGCAAAAACCCATCCCCAAAACCAAGCTCCCTTCATTTTCACGAAATCACTTCCACAAGAACTCAAGAAAAAGAGTTGTCGGTGTTACCTGGAATCGGAGAATTGATGAGAAGTTGGGAATCTTGAGCTTGGAAACCCTAGCTATGGTGGCTGGCAGTTCTCCTGGAGTTCTCTGGAAACTTCGCCCCTCCAAGGTGAAAAGATGAAGTTAAAACACCTTTTTAATAAAGGTGAATTTAATCCGGTTGAACTGGAATTAACTGCCGTAAGTTTCTTGCTAATAGGGAGTAATTTGAATATGTAATTTTTGACTTAACCTCCAAGTTTTTCTAGGAAAGTCCAGGGGAGTCAGCTGATGCCATGTGGCGCATCACTCCACAAAATATTCTGATTTTTCTCTGCTTTTGGGGAAAATTACTTGTTTTGACCTGAAACTTTTGGAAATTACGATCTTGGCCCAGAACTTTGTAATAATTACCAAATTTTTCCCACCTTTTTGTCTGCCCTTTTTGACACATGGGGCGCCACTTTGGGCCCACACACCTGCCCAAACCAATTTTTACCGATTTATTCCCATTTTGCCCTTGTTCTCCAAATGTAGGTCCCACAGTTTGACTTTTCCACTGACTTTTCTTTCTTTTTATCCAGGGTGGTTCCTTTTGCGCTTCTCTTTATCTTTTCTAGACTTCTTCCTCTTGAATGGACACTCCTATGTAGCACTCTCCAACTTCATGGAGTGGCCCCATACTTGACCTACTCAGTCCAGAGGAACCCCTAATCGGTCCATATTGATCCCGTTTTTGTCGGTTAATCACCTGTGGGACCCGCATTTCAAGTTTGAGCCTGAATATGACTTAAATCACCGGGTTCTCTCTTCTTTCTCATGAGGGACGAAATTCAACATCAGAAAGACAAGGAATTGACTATTTTTCCCTTGCTTTTCCTCTTTTACCCTTGAGTGACACGTGTCCCAATGTGATCATTACTCTGACTCTCCAGTGTCTCCCTCTCTTCCTATTTTCCTTAAAAACATAGAGGATCTTTACTTGTCCAGGAAATGTCATACTTCTTGAACCGGGCTTAGTAGTCGGCCTAACTTAGGCTTATTCTCAATCCCCAGGGTTCAAAATTCAGGATATTACATTCAGTATGATTGTATATGTTTGTTTAAAGCATGTTTGTAAAAGTCTCGTCTCGGGCTAACCATGGAGTACCTTCCCAAAGGCTAGGTGTAGGGCCTATTAGACGGAAGGAAAGGGACGAACACAGTAAAGATAGCACGAAAGAAACGCTAGAACAAAGAGGTCTGGGAATAGGGGCTGTCATTTTGTTAAAAATCAAGGGTAACTGGTGTCAAAATAAATCACCAAAAAGAGCCAATCATTTGTTTTTTTATTCTCTCTCTTTTTCCATACTTGCTTTTTTCTGAAGCTAAAAATTGAAGCTTTAAAAAATGGAAAATTTTGACTTTTTTTTTACTTTTATTTTTTAAAAGTTCCCATCCAAACCCATAAATTAATTTTCTTTTAAAAAAAACACTTTATTTTTGAAAAAATTGGATTTTTTTATTTTTTAAAAAAAAAATCATCCAAACGGGCTTTGTCTTTATGTCCTTTAGATCTACCATCTAGATAAAGAAATTATGTTCTATCCCGCAACTTTTTATCTTTATCTTTCTATGTCATCAAAAATTGAGTTTTACTTACTCTGTTTTTATTTTATTCTCTCTACAGTTGATATACTATTCATATTCTCTTTAAAAAAGAGAAAATGAAGCTAAACAAAACATTCTATTAATGTAAAACAGAACAATGCAAGTTTTGTAAGACATTTTATTGATAATTTTATATCAAAATGGAGATTCGAGAAGTATATGAGATACACAAGTAGTTGACGGGGCATTGTTGGCCAAGTCATTATTGCTTATTCAAGAAGCCACTTCTTTGGCTTGTTTGATAAACCTTTTTACTTTTGATTTTCCTCTCCCTCATCCATTTAAGTTGGGCAGCACCTCCAAAGAAAGGCAAAAAAGAAAAGGTGAAACTAATAAAGAGGGAGAGAAAGGGTTGGTTGGAAAGAGACGTGAAACTAAGGCCTATATCTTGTTCTGATGCATCAAATCTATTTTGGACTCCATGGCATTACGCCATTCTAAGGAGTCAACATCCTTAACCACCTCAGTATATGAAGTAGGTTCGTCATCCTCAATAGTGTGTTAATTCTCAATCACGATTTTTGCAAAATCACTCCCATTTATGGTCGTGAATGACTTTCAACACATATTCCGAGTAGGCTCCATGGGCAAGTAAATCAGCATCAAACCCTCATTAGAGGACAAGGGTTATATCGTTTATGATGGCCTTGAAACGTGTCTCAATGGTATTTGAATTGAGGGTTATCCAGCGTTTCTCTTAGTGCATGACACTCTCCCCTACCTAATCCAGTGACGCCCTATTCACTGTACCGGCTCAGGATCACCCTCATCTTCATGAAGTGGCTTAAGCATTCTAACATGGAAGACATGATGGATCTTCAAGTTCAGAGGTAGGTTTAGTTTGTACGAAGCCTTCCCTACCCTTCCCACGATCTTATATGGGCCTTTATACTTTTGAATAAGGCTCTTGTGGTCCTTTCGAAACAATTCAGATTTTTGAGGAAGAAGCTTCACCATCACCATGTCTCCAACTTGGTATCTAGAGACTCGCTTCTTCCTTTCCATGATCTTCTTCCTCATCTTGGCCATTTTGCCCAAGAAGGATCTCGTCACCTCAACTTTTCAACTTAATGTATCACCCATTACATTAGTCGTACCAACTTTGTACTCCATCTCGTGGTCCACCTCTCGTCTAGGCAGCAACCTCTCCTGGAGTCTTGGTGGCATGTGGTCTTCATTCCTCTTCAAGACAAGCGGAAGATTCCCACGATCCTCCACATTAGGATCCAACACCTTCAAACCTGCAAGGTAGGTGACTTCCCTGCTCTTAAGTCCCTTCATAGCTACCAAGCGATCCTCTTAATCATTACTTTTCAAGGATCCATAACGAATCTTTACCTAGCATAAGGACTACTTTTGCCTTAAGCGAAAAGTCCAAACCCAATACCACATTGAAATCATCCACAGGCACAACCGACAGATCTATGGTCCCCTTCCACATTCAAATGCATAGCTTCACTCCATGAGCTATGCCCTCAAGAGGTTTAGTAGGAGTGTTATCAGTGTTCCACCATCCACTTCGTCCCTGAGTAATTAAGAGACCAACCTTTTGGGCCTCTTCTGGAGTAATGAAGTTATGGGTCGCCCCGGTGTCCAACATCACCTTTACTGGCTTCCCATTCAATGTTGCCTCCACATGCATGAGGCCTTTACTCCTTGAAACAAGTTCCCCATGTTTAGCTTTTAAGGCATTCAGGATTCTAAGAGATCCCATTTGCATGTTTGGCTCTTCTTCACTAGGTCCATCTTTCCCTTCAATGATGGTTGACAAGCTATCAAGCTTGGGATACTTGTTCATGTAATGTGACCCTTTGCACACGTAGTAGTTTATTGTTCTCTTCTTCTCTCCAGACTGCTTCCTGTGGAAGGATTTGCTAGCCCCTCCCTTGGTGAACTCCTTACCTTTGTCTCCATCATTGTTCCCTTATTTAGTTTCAGAAGACTTGAGTTCGAAAGGCTCACCTTTCTCTCCCTTTTGATAATCAGTAAGGCTCTTGACGATGACAATGGCTTCATCCACATTTGTCACTCCACGTCGTTAGAGTTCATGTTTGGACCAATTCTGAAGACCATGTACGAAGTAGAATAACATTTTCTCACTGCTAAGATTAGGGACTTGCAATGTGAGGGCAGTGGAGTTCCTTACATAATCCGAAATCGAGGTCTTGTGCTTAAGTTCCCTCAACTTCTTTCTAGCCACATAGACCACATTCTCGGGATAGAATTGCTTTTTCAGTTCCCTCTTGAAATCTTCCCATGTTTCAATGTGCAAAGGCCCCTTTCCATGTCTACATGCTTCCTATGCCACCATAACATTGCATTATCAGTAAGGAATAAGGAAGCAGTATGTACCTTGGTTGTGTCATCAGCCAAGTTTAGGCTCTCAACATATCGTTCCGTTTTCCATAAGAAGTTGTCAACCTCCTTGGCATCACGAACGTCTTGAAATTCCTTCGGCTTAAAGATGTTAGTTCTCTATGGGTTTTGATGATTACTAACTGGCTGAACCCAAGAGGGGGGTGAATTGGGTAAAGTATAAAAATTTAAGAACTTTGAAACTCTTTTCGTAACTCACTGAAATCAGTTTAGAAAGCAATAACCACACATTTAAATATGTATACACATTCAAACATACATGCTGGAAATGTAAGAGATAAGGGAAGAGAATGTGCAAAATGATTTATACTGGTTCGGCCTTATCCTTAACCTACGTCCAGTCCCCAAGCCTCACTTGGGATTTTCAATCCACTATCTTCTTTCAATCTGATTACACGTTCGGTAACTGAAGTAATCCTCTCACTAGGATTCACTCCCCCTTACAAACTGTAATCAACACACAGCTTGATTACACACTCTGTACTCGAAGTAATCCTCTCACTAGGATTCACTCCCCCTTACAAGTTGTAATCAACACAATGTGTTTCCCACTCAAGATCACCTAATCTTGAGTAACTCTCAGAAGAATAGAATGATTACAATAAATCTGCTCTCTTAGAAGTGAATAGATAAACACTGAAGATCAAATACAAATCATTTCACTCTCTAAGTTAACTAAACATGAAAAACAGAGTGCAAATGATGTGAGAGCATAGTATCAGCATGTTGGAAGTGTAAGCTTGTTTCTCCACGTTTTTCTGCTTGAATTTGTCTTCTATTTATAGGTAGAGATCAATATATGACCATTGCTATCCCAATAGATCCGTTGGAGAAGCTCTACCATGTTTAGGAAGTTGTTTTGGCATATTCTCTCTCTTGTTTACTCTTAATCCAGCTGGCTAGATGATCAGAGTTGACTCTCTGCGAATTAGTCCGTTGAATAAGAGTTTACTTGTTGTATAAATCATTCTTAAATGCTTTGTAGGCGTGTGCAGTTGGATTAGCCAAAAAGGAGCAACTTTTTGCTCAGCATTTAATGTTCTGAACTACCTTTTTCCTTTTCATCTAACCTTCAATTAACTTTCGTTAATCTGTCTGAAACTCATCAAAAAGATGGTTAAACATAGCTAAGAATATAGAAGAATGATAAGAGAAAGTATTAAGAGCAAATAAGAAGTTTCACAAATTCATCAGATTTGATTTTCAAGTTTAGCGTTCAATACTCGAGTATGTTCTTCAATACTCGAGTATGTCACTGTGCACTTAAGTCAATACTTGAGTATCCAATTTGATACTTGAGTGTTCGTCATCCAGAGAGAAAACATCGTGATGTGAACTTCGGACCTTAAGTACAATACTCGAGTATTCAAATCAATACTCAAGTATTGAGCTTTTGGTAAGAAAAATAAGTTTAAGTTCAAAAACCTCAATACTTGATATTGTTCCCAATACTTGAGTATCCAAATCATTGACAAAGGGAAAAGCTCTCTGTATGCCTAATACTTGAGTTTCCAAATGAATACTCGAGTATTCATTCATTTTACAAAAACTTTGAGAAGTCTTTCCTATGTCAATACTTGAGTTTTCAAATGAATACTTGAGTATTCAAGGATTTTGAAAGACTTTGATAAAATGATGTCAAGCCAATACTTGAGTTTTCTAATGTATACTTGAGTATTAATGAACAATCGTTAAGTATGAAATCTCTGTGAAAATCCAATACTCGAGTATGCAAAACCAATACTCGAGTTTTCATAAGATGTAAAATTTTGATGACTCTCTATATGACCAATACTTGAGTATTCAATTGAATACTTGAGTGTTCAATACTCGAGTATTCATATCAATACTTGAGTATTGTCTCAGGGTGAAAACTTGGAGTGCTCTCTGTAAGTCCAATACTCGAGTATAGCATCCAATACTTGAGTATTGCTTTGTGTAATGGATTTGAACAATTCTTTGTCAAGTCAATACTCGAGTATTGAGAACAATACTCGAGTTTGTCATTGACAACAAGTTTTTACCAAAGACAAAACTTCCAAGAAAGTTTACAATTGTTGATTATCATCAAAACACATAGGGAACTAACACTAACAATTGCAAATAAAGTGTGGAGTTTTTCTTTGATAAGTTGAAAAACTTACTGTCAAAGGAAAACTCGAGTTTTGGTTTCAAAACTCAAGTTTTGCCTTTACAGAGAAGAACTCAAGTTTTCTAAACTAAGTAAAACCGCCGGTTTTCAGAGAAAACTCAAGTTTTCATTACACAGATACTTCTCAGCAATTTTCTGAAAATTGCAAAACTCGAGGTTTTACATGAAAACTCGAGTTTTGATCATACAAAGAGGCTCTAAAGTTGTGAACATTTGAAAACCTCCAGTATTGCATAAAACCGCCAATTTTCAGTTTAACGTGAATTCCTTAAGTTTTCCTCAGATTTTGGAAAATTCGAGTTTTCAAGGAAAACTCGAATTTTGAATTGGCAGAGAGGATTCATGTTTTAACTAAATTTCAAAACCGCCAGTTTTAGAGAAAACCTCCAGTTTTGGTTTTACACAGTTTTTCTCTAAGTTTTCATGATTAAATGAAAACTTGAGTTTTGGCCTGGCAGAGAGCACTCACGTTTTCCTTAGATTTTGAAAACTGCCAGTTTCCATGAAAACCTCCAGTTTTGACTTGGTGCAAAATCTTCAAGTTTTCATATTTAAATGAAAACTCAAGGTTTGATATGGAAACTCGGGTTTTGGCTAGGCAGAGAGCCTTGATGTTTTAACGCTTTGAAAACTGCCAGTTTTGCCTAAAAACCTCCAGTTTTGATGTTTTGGACTAAAATCGATCTTTCATGTTAAAGTCCAAAACTTGAGTTTTGAGAAACAAAACTCGAGTTTTCATTGCTGAGTTTAAAATTCAAATCTGACGAATTTGGAAAACCTTCTTGTTTGATCTTAATACTTCCTATCATCATTCTTTAATATTCCTAACTATGTTTAACCACTTTGTTAGTGAGTTTCAGATGTTTTCGAGAATGTTTATTGAAGGTTTAAAGCAAAAGTAAAAAGTGACGTCAGCACATTAAATGTTAAACCCAGAAAGTTGCATACTTTTAGGTAATCCTTCTACGCACATCTACAAAGAATTAAAGATTTCTTCATACATCCAGTAACTGCTATTCCAACTGATTAATTTGCCAGAAGTCAACTCTGAACTTCTGCCCAGCTGGATTAAGTGAAGATTAGTGAGAGAAGAAGACCAAAGCTTAATCAAAACCTTGTCTAATGAAGGCAACGATTATATTGAACAATTCAACGGTCATTTAATGCTCTCTTGGTATAAATAGAGCTCATTCAAGTCTTCTCAACGAACACAACTGCTGAAAACGAATTGCATTCAAATCTACATTCATGTCCTTCAGTTTTCACCTGTATAGTATCTTCTGATACATTATGCTTCAGTGATTATCATTATCCACTCTTAGAGAGAGTTCTTGTTTGTAAATCATTTATTGTAAAGAATCACAAGTCAAGGGACTTGGTGATTGGGTTCATTGATTACAACTGGTAAGGTTGAGTAACTTCTAGTGAGAGAATTACTCTTGAGTACAGAGTGTGTAATCAATTGAGATAGTGGAAATCCCACAGAATCTGGGGATTGGACGTAGCTCAAGAGGTTGGACCGAACCAGTATAAATCTCTGTGTCTTGCTCTTCTACTCTACTGCTTGTTCATCTCTGTTTTGCTGTTTAAGAACAGAGCATTTTTCAAAAGTTTTAAAAATCCCCAATTCACCCCCTCTTGGTGATTTAGCTCCATTTACAAAGGAGATCCAACCTCACCTCCTTTGCTCCACTGGTACCACCCACCAATGGAGTCCTTATTTGTCTCTTTAAAGAAGTCTTTAAAGAGTTGACCTGTCCCTGCATCGCGATAATGGCATTCATTACCTTGGCCTCGAGTCGCCTTGTAGACTCGGCTCGTTCCTCCTCAACATTGAGATGTGAATCAAGATCCGACCTCAAGTTGTCTAATTGGCCTAGGGTATGGGTTTCAAGTGTCTTAAAGTCACCTTCCACTTTGTCCACCCTATGTAAGGCCTCCTCCAAAGCCTCCACTTTTACCATCAAGGTTGCAATATCCATAGCTTGGCAGGACTTACTTGATCCTCAGGTCTTCCTTGCTTCGTGAGCCAGTTGGGTCTCTCTATCCCTTTCTTCTCCAACAATAACAACTTCCTCAGTTGCACCCTATATTCTTGCCTACGAACCACATTCACAGCTTCGAACCTAACTGCTCCAAACCAAAGCTCTGATACCACTTTGTCACGGTCTTGGACTTGATTTCCCAAATACCGTGTCAGCCTTAGCTTGATCACCCCTCTCAATCTTTGCTAAGCTAGCCGAAACCTCACGAGTAGGCAAAGAACACAAAGACTAAGAGAACATTAGAAAGAGAAAGAGAAGCTCTTGAATGTGAAATGCTTCAATTCGCTTGGATGGTTTACAAATGAGGAGGGCACCCCTATTTATAGCTTACAACCTCTTCAATGAACAATCAAGATCAAACTCATCCTACAATGGAGATTGGTTCTCTAGAACCTTCCCTACAAATTCTATATATTTACACAATTACAAGAGTCTTTAGAATTCTCTACAAAACTATACCAATATGTACACTTATCTACAACATTCTAGGAGTTTCTAGACTTGTCCATTCTTGAAGTCTAAACCTCCTATTTAAACGCAGAGTGTCTGTGCATGCGAATTATCCAGCGTTCCTCTTTGTGTGTGACATATAGGACTAAACTGCAACCAATGAGGGGGAAGCAGTTCTAAGACACTGAAAATTTTCTGCCTATACAAACTCCACCCTCCTTACGAGCTATACAAGCAAAGAAAATCAAATATTGCACATTTACACATATTTGGTTACAAATGCTTTGTTCACAATAAAGGTAAGGAAAATTTGATCCTAAATCAAACGATGGTATATTTCTCTTTGATGGCAATTCAAGGCAAAGATCATGCAAGGATCCGTTTCGTCGTCACCAATGTTGTCAACCGCCCTGACGCTCTCCGCCGCATCACCCTCCTCATCCAACCTCAAGTGGTGGTCGCACAAAAGTAGCATTATTTACTAATATAAAATTCTTAATTATATTACAAAAATACCCACAGGGTTTATACATATACTTACAAACTTTAAGCATAAATACTAAATTCCTCAGTAAATAATCCATGACCAAACTGATCCAGGTCTGACATCTCCATTTGCCAACATCTGCCACCTTAATAATCTGATAATTTCACAACTTTAAGAGTTTTAAAACTTAAGGGAAAAAATTCTAATTTAGTCCTTGGGAGTACATAATTTTCGCTATAATTAATTAATGGTGCACTTATTTTTGGCATTAAGAGTTTGTTTGGATAACCAAAAAAAAATGTTTTGAGGAGGATGTAAGTTTCAAAGTAGGGTCTGGGTCAACAGAGGAAGCAAGAGAAGGATGGCTGGGAGTGGTAGATGCAGGAGCAAGGGAAGGGAGAGGGTCTGGAAGGACAGGAGTGGTGGTGGTATCGAGAATGGTGGTGATCTCAAGTGCTGATACTAAAGAGATTATGACAGAGACTTTCTATATAGTATATGTCTTTGATTTGAACTTCATCTTTCTCACCAATTTCACCTATGCTAGCTATTTTTCCAGATTGAGTCAATCTAACAAGATATTTTGGACGAACTTCTGCACATTCTAGACAAAGTGAACCCAGTAGAGAGCTTGTGGCCAAGGTTCAAGAGAATGTTCGTCAATCGATTCAAGAGGAAGTCTAAGAAGAGCTCAAGGTGAAAATTCGCCAATCACTTCAAGAAGAATTGATCTTGGCACATGTTGAATTGTGATCAATAAGCCTCCTAAGTAAGCCTTAATTTCAGCCAAGTGGCAAAAAGGGAAGAGGAGGGAATTTGAATACATTCCAATTGATCAAAGAGTGTAATACATAAACTTCTTATGCAAGCCCAAATTTCGGCCAAATGTGCAAGCCCTCCAACTTGAGGGCTTTGTTAGAGCTCCAAATAAAAAACAGAGGGCCAAGTATGGTTCTATAACTTAATATTATAAGGCCCATCTAATCTTTATGTTTAGAGCATGTTTGGCAATCCCCAAAACCTAGGTTTTGGAAACAAAACTTAGGTTTTGTTAAAGTTTTGGCAAACACTTCAAATTTTCTCCAAAATCATTTTCCACCCAAAACCTAGATTTTGGGCTCAAAACTTAGGTTTTGTCAAATCCAACTTTTTTTCACTTTTCACTTTTTAAAACTCATTTTGCAAGATTGTGAGGCCCACTATGATTGAACTATACCAAAATACCCTCTATTATACCCCCTCTCTCCTTACACATTTGTACTCCATATATCCAGATCCTTCTTTGTTTTTTTTTTTTTTGGTTGCCCAGAGATCCTTCTTTGTTTATTTTTTTTTTTAGGAACACTTCTAGAAAAATTTCATTACTGGAAACACATCTTACAACCGATCTAATGACACGCATATAAGAAGTAGAGACAAAATATTTTCAATATAATCTATAAATTTCGAGTTTGATTAAATTAATAAGATCAAATAACTATTTTTTAAAACATAACAATATTAAAATACAACCTTACCAGTTATATTCAACTATACGAAAATATTTTTATGTTACAAATATTTTTTTCTATATAATTTATTAATACATATATGTTTGATCTAATTTTTATCATGTTACATAATTTACTAATGGTAAAAATTTATTTTTCTAACAATGTTAGTTTATGTAACTTTTGGTATTTATTATTAAATATAATGTTTATAATGTTTAAAATACCACTTTATCCTTTAAATGCAATTATACAAAAAGCTAATGTTCTTTTTGGTAAATTTGATCCCCCAAAAGCTATTTTGATAAAAACATCCAAACACTATCATTTTTTCCAAAATCATTCTCCAAAAGCTATTCTCCAAAACCTAGGTTTTACCTCGTAAATGATGAAAATCATTTTCTAAAAGCAACTCCCAAACGGACCCTTAGTCTAGGGCTACATGTCCTTCTTCTTGAATATTCTACAGCACATGTATCAGAAAACACCGCCTAATATTTCTCTATAAATTCTGCACTGTATCATCTTCTTATGTGAGCAATGAATTATCATAATATACTCCATTATTAAGGTCTCAATACCTCTTTAAACTCCATGATCGATCTTTTGGCAGCTTCTATGATAGCTCTCCATCAGATTATTAAAGACCATTTCATTACGAAGTTGCTTCCAAATATACCAAAGCACCCAACATACCAAGGAAATCTCTATACCGCCCAATTTGGTTTTATCAACAGTGATTAAAGTTCTATACCTGAAGCTATTAAAAAAAATCCATCCCTGAGATTCATTAGACCATGTACAAAGGCTACAGCCAAGCCAAATGCATCTAGTCCACCGACAATGCAATAACAACAAAGCGTTATCCCAATAAATAGGGTCAGCTACGTAGATCGGTCGATGTCATTGTGTTTTATTGAAACTGAATCTTTGGATAATGAAAGACAAGAAATAATTCAAGATGATCCGGCCAAAGGTTCAAAGAACATTTCCTACTTTTCTCATTTATATAACCAAGTTTCAAGTATAGTCTTCATTTGCCCTTACATATTCTAGAAGGTAGTCACCAACAGGATCCAAATTCCACATACCATCAACTATAAGATTGCATACTCTCCCATACTTTACTATATACTCTTAGCTATTTAGGAATTTAACTTTTGGGACCCATTTATCACCCCATATTCTGATGGATGTACTGTCTCCTATATCCTAGAGCAAATCATTTTGTAATATTTTATGTCCATCAATGATGCTAGACTAGCACTCAGCACCATGACTCTTTTTATCCCATCTTTGCATCCACATATTCACTTCTAGGGAAAAGTAAATACTTTTGATTTTGAGTACTTTAGTCCATTGTTCATAAGAGATGAACTTTCACTCCACCAAAAATTAGCTACTATACTATTGAGTTCCTTACAGTTTTTAGGGGAGAACTTGAATCACTGTATGAAACAACCTAATTTTTATTCTTAGAATTTAAATAATTTTAAGAAGAAATTAATTCATGGTAAATAGAATTCTATCATGTAATTAAATAAATAAAGGGAATTTAATTAATATCATTATTATTTTTATTATTATTATAATTATTATTATTATTAAGGTTGAAGAAACACTACTACAAAATACCTAAAAGACGACCTAAATTAGACCCAATTAACGTCCCTTTTCTACAGGACGTCTGAGAGAGTGTCGTTGTTTAACTATATTTAGTGACCTGAAATTTTTTCAGGTCGCCTCATAATAGGCGACCTGAATTCCAACCAGGTCGCCTAATAAGAGGCAACCTAAGTTATTTACAAGTCGCCCCTTATGAGGCGACCTGAGTGGTTTCAGGTCGCCTCTTATGAGGCAACCTGAGTTGTTTCAGGTCGCCTCATATGAGGCGACCTGTAAATAACTTAGGTCGCCTCAAATTCAGGTCGCCTATTATTAGGTGACCTGATTTCCATTCAAGTCGCCTATTTTATCATTTTAGGCAACTTGATTTTAATTCAGGTCACCCATTCTATTATAATAGGCGACCTGAGTTCAATTCAGATTGCCTATTATTAGTTTTTTTTAAAAAAAACATATGCTTGCTATGTGTTTGGCCAATTTACTTTCACAAAATAAGCGCATATGACAATAGATAACAGTGAATAATCCATCCAAAGAAGGTGGTGAAATAACAATGAATAATCCAAATTGGCCAAACAAAAGAACATGTAAAAGTGACTTCAACAAAAGAATATATTGGCTATACATACAACAGCATATAAGAGAATGACAAAATATGTTCTGTATATTCAGCTCAATTTAACAAAATCAATTAAATTCACAAGGATGCAAGGATATATGCAAGAATATCAACAACTCCAAGAGTTTAAAACTTCAACTGCAGAGCCTAAGAAGACAAGTTCAACAAAGTCACCTGATAATGAATTAAAGTGTAGCAGTCAGAAACTTTCAGCACGTTCAAGAGCAAAAAAGAAAGAAGGTATGAACTAGATTTAGGTTACTAAAACTAGACCAAAACAACAAACAAAGCACCACTATGACAACAAATTTTTCTCACATTTGGAGGCAATTAATCTCCAAAATTTCACAACAGCTTTCACAATTTAATGCAGCAATTAGATAGCATCAACATTCCCTTCAATTGCCAATAACACTGATATGCGACAAGAGGCAAATATATATAGCAGCAATGACTTTTGCACACAAAGGTCAATAGAATTTCAAGGTTTCAACATACAGAATTTAGCTTAACTCTAATGCCAAAGTGAATGAGAGTCACCTAGTAATAATCACAGTACCACACAAGCAAATCAAACACCTCCCAAGCAAGAAGCACACATAAAACTTTCAGCAAATCAGTTATGATGGTATGATTCAACAAAATTCTCAAGTCTTGGTTATTAGAAAATCAAATGCAGTAGGTATAATGGCAAAATCAAACCTCATATGACAATGATCTATTTCTAGAATTAAACAAGTGATCTAACCTCATATTCCAAAATCAAACCTCATATTCAAAGCAGTTAAATTGACAAATTCAAGAGCAGCACCAATAATTTACAGAATTAAACAAGTAGATGTCAAATTTCATACTGTAACAATTCTAGAAATCGAAACCAGCACAGCTTAATAAGTTTCACATTGACAATCACCTAACAAGTAATGACTTGCCTATATATTTACAGTGAGCCATGTTCAAGAAGACATCTAGCCAACATGTCTCGAGCCGATCGATGTCATCCTGTGAGTACGGATCCGCAGTACGAAAAAACTGTAAATTGGAAAACAAGGTGTAATTAACAACTGAAGTACCACAACAAAAAATATCATCATTTGAGGATCACGGAGCATTACGTACGTTAAGAGTTCGATACGGCATCACATACTTGCGTTTCATACATAGCCAGGGAGGTAAGTTGTATATTACAAGGAGAACCAGCCATGCACTATGGGTGCTGCTAAGAGTTCAATACGAATTGAAGCCATCTGTACAAAGCCCCAGCCAAAGGTTTCTTGGCTCACTGCCAAATTGAGGGAACATTTTGTCTATTTTCTTCCATGGCAGAGAGTCAGCCGAGTGTCGTAGATATTTTCCATTGGATATTCTCTCATCAGAATGCCATCTCAACTTCTTTGTTGTTGCTTCACTAGTAAACAGACGCTTAAATCGAGGAATTATGGGAAGATACCACAATGCCTTCAAAGGTTGCCTTTTTTTGTGTGATCTCCAGAACCACCACCTTTCTTCACTTTGTATCGTAAAGTTTTACACTTCGGACAATTACTAAGGCCTTCATACTCATTTCTGTACAATATGCAGTCATTAGGGAACTATGTATCTTTTCGTACTCCATACCCATCGTAGACAAGATTTTCTTGGCCTCATACATACGATTTGGAAGTACATTATTGTCCGGCAACATATCACACAACAATTCAAGCAGCAATGTGAAACTACTATCGGTCCACCCACAAGTTGCCTTTAAGTTGACAAAATGTAAGGTCCCAGTCAACCGTGTATACTTAGTACACCCAGGGAACAAAGGTGTCTCTGCATCACTCCGCACGCTATCATATTCATGCGGTTGTGCAAAAGATTCGACCTCAACATCATGAATCATTCTCTCCATTCCATCGTCATCTACCTCAACTTCATTTTCGTGGGACGCACTGGTAGTTACCTCCTCACCATACCATATCCATGTTGTGTATCGAAGGTTTATTCCATCACAAATTAGGTGATCCCTTATATCAGCAATATCCCTTCGAATCCCATTTAAACAATTAACACATGGACAATAATATATCCCGTTTTTTGTAACCACATTCCTTCTAGCAAATTCAATAAACTCTTCCACCCCTTTCTCATATTCTTCACTAGTTCTCAAAGCATTCATCCAACTATGACCCATTTTATTATCACCTAAGACATTTCCAACAACAGTCAAGTTCATAACAATTTCAAGAATGACATGCTTTCTTTTAAGAAAATTTCGGCAGCGTTTCCCCTTAAAAGTAAGATATCCAAAAATTTCAATAACAACCAATTTCAGCTTAATTCAATAAAACTTACTAACTAAAGCAATTCAAAACAATATCAACTATTAAATCCAACAATCTCATCAACTAACAGAACATTGGAATTATTCCTACCGACATATACTTCAATGGTAATGGAAATGGTAAACCATGAAGCCATCACTTTTTTAATCAAGTTCACGTAGTTCATATGGCTAATAATAAAGGAAAGACAAAAAAAAATCACGAACTGGATTAAAAACACTTAAACTAATAATGGTAAACCATGAAGCCATAAGACAAAAGTGTTGTTTTCTCTCAAGAAGAAGGTATCATATAAGGACAATATATGTGTGTGCGCATAAAATGAAAGCACTGACCTAATTTGGGAGCGCAACCGTTTGTTTCAAACCTTTGACCAATATTTCTCAGCAGGTAGTCAGAAAAGACGAAGATGACTATCCTTTAATCTCTTCTCGTCTATATCTGCATTATAACATTACAAAATTATAACATACAATAATCACATAATTAATCTCAATCAACAATATTCCACAAACATAAGGGTCCGTTTGGTTCAATTGCACACCCTTTGGTAATGCAATTGGGATTCTCGGGGAGACAGTAAAATGGGATAATAAAAATGAGAAAACATACAGTTTATTACTGGCTGTGAATAGTTTACTACTAGCCGATGAAGTTGATAAAAACAATGAAGTCATCAATGCAATAATGCATGATGTGGACACAGATAAGGTCAGTCTACTTTCCCTTCTAATAGCAATCTTAAATTATGTTTTTGAGTCAATTTGATAAGTGATTTCTTATCTTATTTTATTTATTGGGTTATGCTTTTCTGGTTGTTCATTTTTTGATGATTAGACAAAATCCAAATTATGTTTGATGATTAGTTCAAAGAAGAAGATGAAATGAAACGCCCATCAGCAATATACGTGTGGAGTTGATAGTCAAGCATGGCAAAATCATTTCCATCAAAATCTGAAGGATAATAGCCAGCAAATTCACACAACTTATTCTTGTCAAATGCCAAGAAAGAGTTGCATGGATTTAAACATGCCATGCACTCCAGAAAATTCGAACTAACTTCACTAAAAAAGAGTTGCACGGATTCCAATTCTAATGTTCCAAAATTTAAATGTTTAAGCTCTACAAGGAAATTCCTACTTGCCATTGTTTTCTAGATTAAATGAAAAAATTGCGGGCTTACAGTAACACGATGATGAGAAATTAGGACTGAGATAGTATAGATGAGAAAAAAGCATAAGCTTAGGTAGTGGCATTGTTTACATAGTAAGTTGAACATGAGAAGATGGCAAGAAACACAGTACCAAATAGCATGGTTAATGCTGGATGTTTCATTTTGCTCCATCTTTTTATTTGATTTTGCCCAGAAGTGCAAAAAGCTAAGTATGGGGGAGTTTGATAAGTATAATTTCTGCTATATATTTCCACTATGTTATGACTAGTTTGCAATGAAAATATTTACTAAAAATGCATTTGATGTGATCAATTATGATAATATTCATGCATATGTGGAAATAGGAAGTAGCTGAGCTAAATTGTTGCATTTTAGAGGTTCTCATGTATATAGGCAGAAAAAGGGCTTAAATATGATGTATTCCTAAATTGGCATGTAAATGTTGTCTCAATGCTACAACATAATGATGATGTATCAATGCTATAGCATTATAAGTGACTTTGTGATAATCTGTTATGAGCTCATCTTTTCTCAAGAGTATTTCAAGAATTAAACACAAGTAATCGAGCTAGACATTAAGACGGTGGTTGACTTGACAACAGTAACACGGTGATGAGAAATTAGTCCTAAATCCCAATATTCAATTGATTGATTTTCTTTTAATTCCATAGGATTCTATACCCCAAATGCAGACAGCTTAACAAAGAAACAAAAAAATCCACCACCAAAAATCAACACTTAGAATTCTCAGCAATTTGTAGAAAATTGCTCAATCTTTCAGTCTTTCAAGCACTTCTCAACAGACTTGCATAAGCATGTCAGTCTGCAACTAGATTATATTTCCTTGGCATCTAGTACTCAATAGCACAAAAGAATCATCATATTCTGTGGCTAAATTATGTGTAATATCCCGGATTTTTAATAATAATAATAATAATATAGTAAATAAATATTTAGAATTTAATAATGTGTGTATTATTTCACAATTTATTAATTGGAAATAATTATAGTAATAATAGAAATTTAGATATATTTTTTTTTATACAACTGGCGGGGTCAAACCCCTGAGGGGAGGGGGGAGGCCAGACTCCTAAGCCTGGCACTAGTGCCAATGCGCTACAAGGCGCTTGGCCAGAAATTTAGATATTTAATTGTATTGTTTTATAATTGGAAATAATAAAATAAAGCCCAGCCCATAGCTAAACCCTAAATTTTAATTATAAACTTAGGTTTAGCCGTCTAAACCTAGCAACGCTCGATAGTTTTCTTCTCCGCTGCCTTCTCTTCTCAAATCCTCCTTCCGGACTCTCATCAATTTATTTTTCTAGGAGGCTAGCAAACAGAGAGCAGGTAATTCTAATCCCCATGAGTAGTTTTATGTAAATGTAATTCTAATCCTCATGAGTCTTAGGTTAGATTTATGAAAACTTTGATAGGTAATTCTAATTCTCATGATAAAGCTCCTAAAGATTTAGATGGGATTCCCAAAGTACCAATTATTTTAATCACATGATTAGAAGTCTGAAAATATTAAATGATACTTATTATCGTGAGTACCATAAGAGTTAAAAGTTCTCATGATAACCTTATAGAAAGTAAAGCCAAAACGGAATAATGAGTAGAAGTCCATAGATTTAGATGATGGTCATGAAAACTTCTCATGACCACCTCATAGGAACCCATGAGTAAAAAGGGATAATGAGTAGAGCCAGGAATTTAAATGATGGTCATGAGAACTTCTCATGACAATCTTATAGGAACCTATGAGTAAAATGGATAATGAAAAATTAAGGATTTAAATGATGGTCATGAGAACTTCTCATGACAACCTTATAGGAACCCATGAGTAAAATGGATAATCGATAGGAACAATATTAAAGGCGTTGCATTGTAATACAGTTTTGGATTATGTAAATAACTTTTTTTTACAATCAATTGTCGAATTCTTGAAGGATGAATTGAATACATTTGACAATTGTTTTATTTCTTCATCTTGGCCTGTGTGCTTTAATTGCATAGATATATGATTGAATCCAAATTTGTCCCTGTGCGTCTCTTTTTCTTTGTGATTGAAAACCAATTTTTCACCTCGGCTTTCATGCGTCAGTTGAATACATGATCCTGTGCGTCAATTCTCTTTGAATTTTAATATAAATGCTTACATCCCTTTTATTCATTTACTTATTTATTAATTGATTTTCTTTTTCTTTATATAATACCTCCTACGCAATAAAATAAGTCATGAACAGATTTTAGGTTAAAATATCCTTATATTTATATTTAATTAAAATAATATATATATATATATATATATATATATATATATATATATATATATAAGATAAGTAAATAATAGAAATAATTTAGGAGTTTATTATGTGTGTGTTTTAAAACAATTTAACAGTGGGAGGATAGCTTTGGGATGGTACCTCCCATAGTGATGGACACAACTTATGGGCTTTATGCCCTCAATATTTATTTGATGTGAAAATGATAGTATCCGTTCTTCCTAAAGTGGTGTCTGGCAAGTTTCCAGGACACTAGTAGCAACTTTGGGAAGAGGTGTGCACACTAGGAAGATATGTTTATGGCCAATTGATGATTGTGACTGGCAAGTTTCCGGGTCACAGGGTAGACTGGCAGGTTTCCGGGTCTACCATGGTTCTCTTCCCACTAAACTAAATGGACTGGCAGGTTTCCGGGTCCAAATGAAATTAATAAAAAAAAATAATGAATGATATTTGATTCAGTGTGAATATATGTATGTATATGTATATATATGACAAATCTTGGATTTGTTATTTGATTAAATCACTATGTGATTATATATTTGATTTTACTAATACATTTGAGCCGTATAAATTGTGTTTTCATTAGAATTACCAGCTTTTGCTGATGTTTGTGTTCATGGGCTGCGACAATCCTTCGGGGGAGCAGATTTTCAGTGAAACAGGTCTCGAGTTGGGGCTGTTGGGGCTAGCAGTGAGAAGTGAGGAAGAACAATGAGAATGCTAGCTAGTTTTCCTTATTTTATTTTACGCTTGAGTAAAACATTTTTATTTAAGTTTGGATTTATATTAATGTAATAAGGTAGCCTTGCACTTGTCCCAGTACAAGTGCGGCGATAACACTCCCCAAGGTTGTTTATTTCGAATTTCATTAATTTATTTGTAAAATTGATTTAAAATTTTTGTTATTGTAACCGTTAGAAATTGGGGGTGTTACATTATGTCACTATTTTCCTTTTTCTTTTTCTTTTTTCTTTTTGTTGTTGTTGCAAATGTTAGCTTTTTCATGTAAGCCATTTCCATCAATTTTGATGGAATTGGCTTCCAAATAGAACCCAATTCCATGACCTTCTCTTTGTACCAAAAACACTCTCTGATAGAAATCAATTCTATTTTCATACCCATTACCAAATAGGGCATAAGAGTTTTGTCAAGATTAACAGATTCCTCCATCCAATTCAAGCAATCCCATCCAAGAAAAAAAAAAGACAAAACTCTAAAAGAAAACATAGAGAAAGCAGAAAACAAGAATAGGATCCAAGCACAACATTGATGAAACCATAGAGAAAATAGAAACTGCAGCAACAGATGTGAAGCTATCAATAGAAAAAAAGAACAACTTCACGGCAAAAAACAAGGCTTAATGGATTTCTTAATGAATCTAAAAGTTATAAATTAATAAAATTAAACCTAAAAGTATGAAGAATGCTAATTGAATAGGAAAGGGATTCACCTTGTCAGTCAGATCTAGGAAGAAAGAAATGGGAGATGGTCACCAAATACAAGCTGAGCGGAAGAGTACCAGCCTACCAGGATTGTGTCGGACTAAAAACAGAGGTGAGAAGTTAGGCTAAAAAAACACCTACATCAAACAAGGATGGTACCAGGGGAAGCAAAATACCTAAAGAAGAGAATGGAAGAGACCTCGTCGAACTCATGGAAGACAGGATCGAAGAGACCAAGACGATGAAGGCTGAATGGAACTACGCAGCAAAATACCTCTGCCTCCAACGATTTCTGGTTTGGGTCAATAGGGAGCACGACGGCGAGCGGTGAATCAACGAAGCCGTGATGGAGGATGGCGACAGCGTGAGTGGAGGAGGTAGCGGATGATTTGGGTTTTAGGGTTTGGGAAGAAGGAAGCAGCTAGCGCGGGAGTTAATGATCGGACTGATGGAATTTTTTGAAATAAAAAGCGATTTTAGGCAACTAAATCAGGTCGTCTCAATTGGAATTTAGGAGACCTGATTTTAATTCAGGTCGCCTAAATTGGAATATAGGAGACCTGAATTTTATTCAGGTCGCCTATATTTAATTTTAGGTGACCTGAATAAAAATCAGGTCGCTTAAATTCCACAATTTGGGCGACCTGAATTTATTTCAGGTCACCTGTATTCAAATTAAAACGACCTGAAATGCAATCAGGTCGTCTAAATGCATAAATTTTATTAAAATAAATCCAATGAAGCAAATATTTATTGGAATTTGGGCGACCTGAATAAAATTCAGGTCGCCCAAATTCAAAATTAGGCGACCTGAATATTTTTCAGGTCGCCAATATTTAAAAAAATTTAAAAAAAAATACGGCGCCAAAAGAAATAAATTTTAGACCAAAAAAATTTGCATGGTGCCAAAATTTATTCCAATTTAGGCGACCTGAATTCAATAATAGACGACTTGAATTGAGTTCAAGTCGCCTAAATTCAAAAACCCAACAAAAATCCCATGGCGCCAAACAAAAAATATCCCATGGCGCCAAACAACAAAAAATTCTTAATGGCTATTAGGCGCCCTAAAACAAATTTAGGACGACAAAATCCAATTTTATAAGTCCTAAACAATTATTCAAGTCGCTGAAGGCTAATTTTTCTTAGATATATTTACAAGATTGTCACTACCTTCATTTTTTACTTCCTATTTTTAAATAAGGACGTTTTTTAGGGTAGTGATATCCAATAATTGTAGTAGTGAAAGAAGATGTGATAAATGTTATTGGGAAAAAAGTCCCAGCCATACAAAAAAAGGAGAAAATCTGTAAATATATAATAGATTAATAGTTAAAAAAAAATGAAGGCTCAAGGCCCATCAAAAAAAAAAAAAAAAAAGGCAGCTTCCTTCAATTTAAGTATGGCCCGTGGGTATCACTAAAACCTACCCCCATGCGTCTTCACTGTTGAGAGAGAGAGAGACAGACAGAAATAGTATGGCAACATTGTTGCAATTCGCCAATTTTTTTTCGTAGAGCAAGCTTTCTGCTTCCTTTTGGTAAGTAAAATCTCCTCTAATCGTAAAACTTTCTTCATGAACATCATTTCTACTCAATTTGTTCTTTCTAATGGATATATTTTTAAGGTGTGTTATAGAATCATATATGAGGCCCATTTACTGTATGTCCCAATAAGGGCAAAAGTGCAGATCCGTCTATAATGAAGAAAGATCCTAATCAGCCTATAATCAAGGCTATAATGAAGGAGTGTCCTAATAAAGGGTCTCAACCCTAAGGTGAGGTAGTTGAAACAAGGGCCAGGAACAAAGCCCAAGGACCCAAATCCTAAAGGTAATTTCTATAAATAGGAGGTAAACCTAAAAAGTACACATTCTATATTCATCCTATTTACTATTCAGTCTCACTATGCACACATCCCACCCCCTTTTGGCTAAACGCCATATTCGTGCACAACGATCCACTATTCTCCTCGATATCTACCTTATAGATATCTTAGAGCAATCATAATCCCTCTGGTATCTGCCTTATAGATATCTGGGGGTATTTAATTAATTCAATATCAATATACTAGCCCATCGGCTAGACATCTGTGTTCTTATACAGAACAAGGTGATTAGAGCAAATTTTTGGATTAGAGTTTGGAGTAAGTGTTTAGTTTTAAAAATATATAGTCATAGAATTGTAGAGCTATTTTAATAGTCAAGTTCTATGGAGTTAAATTTATTTATTGGTTGTCTGGAGGATTTAAAATTTTAATTTTAATTTTAAAAATTTTAGGGTTATATGTGTGTGTGTCTATATATGTATACATGTAAACATATATGTACACACATATGTATGTATTCACCGAATAAATTTGAATTAAATGATTGATTTGGGTTTATTGGAGATATTATTGAATTTTTCATGGTTTAGGTTGGGGAGTTAAGCTTGAAAATTTAATGTTGGAATTTTAATGGACTTCAAAATCTAAGAATTTTGGGATTTTTGTTAAAGTAAGTTATTTGGGAGTTGTTAAGCATGTAATTGAGTGATTTGAGTTATTAGAGGGAAAAAAAAATTGTGTCAAAATGATTAGTTATAGTCTATGGAAGATTTGAGAATTTTTCTTCACTTGAAAATTTCAAACTTTAACTATTTCTATAGTTCAATATAGTGGTATATACATAAATCATCAATATGTATGAACATTATTTATAAATTTGAGTTATTAATGTGGTTATGCAATTGTGTAGATTGATTGTGAATTGTTGGTGTTGAACACTAGGCTTATTCTTTTCTTCCATCCTCTTTATTCTCTCGTCAAACAAGAGCATTATCATTTGCAATTGCAGTATAATCTCACCATTATCTGGTGGAGGCAGTAGATTCGGAGGCGTTGACTGGTTTCCATTAGAATCGATACCCCATAACTGTACTATCTCCCCTACCTAAAGGTAAAACCCTACCAAAGATGGAGAATAGTAAGAACAAGAAACAAAACACAACAATAAAAGGAAGTAAATATGTAAAGATTATATATTGTCACACTCTAAATGCAATGCACATTAGGGCCATAAAATCATAAACATGTGACTCTACTACCAAGTTAAAAAGACCCTTTCTCACAAACAACAATTAACAATACAAAACCTTATTAACCACTAATAATGGAAAACCATTTTCTTTCAAAAGTACACATCGGGGTTCAGTGCACAAAACCTACCCACAAACTCATTACAGAAAATCCATCACTCTGGGCACAAATAATAAATAGAAGAAAACATACATCACGTGATGTTGTTGTTGTGATGTTGATTGGTTGTGATTCATAGAAAACACTTGGAGAGAGACACTATCACATGATAAGACCTTCCTAGTGCATATTGGGTTAGTTATTCGTCCCTATTGAGATATGCCTTCGTGGGTCGTTCATCCTAGAGAAGAGGATAGACTCTTGTATCTCTTTTTTCCTTTCTAAGAGAAAGGAATAGGCCCTTGTGGCTTTTGTAAAAGAAACTACTATCATGTGATAAGACCTCCCACTGATACACATTGGATTGGTTATTCAACTATATTGGGTAGGCTTACATGGATCATTCGTCTCTAATGGGTCAGGCCTACGTAGCTCATTCATTCATATTGAGATAGGCTTGCTAGCTCATTCATCCTAGAGAGAAGGATAGACTTTGGTAGCTCTTTTCATTCGTAAGAGAAAGGAATGGGCCCTTGTGGGCTTGTAGCTTATGTGTATGTCTCCATATTAATGGGGATAGGCCTTCTCAGGCTTTTGTATTTGCATACCCACTTTAGGAGAGATCCAAATGTGTTGATGTGTATAATTATGAGATTATTTGAATGATATTATATGCACTATTACTTTTTTTCCAACTTGACACCTCATTAACACATATTGGTATATACAATGAGTTGGAATATTGGTTAACGAGGCTTTTATCTCACCTTGTTGCTTTTAACATTTTTCATGTGATAATTCTTATTCTGAGACGTTGGGGAGAGCTCTTAAAGCATAGATATATTAATATCCAGAATTTTGGATCTAAAGACTAATACCAATTCTGGAAAGTATCACATCTCAAATTTTGAGATTTAAATGTTAGAAATATTATGAGGGGAATTAGTTATGAAGAATTGGGCCATTAATTTTGGTCCAGGAGGAAAAAAAAGAGAGGACAAAATGTAAATTTTGTTGGTGGATTACAAATGTGAACAAGTATATGTGTTGAAAATTGTCATCATCCACATTTCCTTGCTCTTCTTGCCGCAACATGTCCTCCTTGGTCAACAAGTAGCAGTTTCAAATAACCATGTGAACATACACTCCATTAGTCAAGAAGTGTAAATAATAAGCTACACAGATATTTTGGTCAAGCAAGGAGAGCAAGGAGAGAGGAAAAGAGGAATTATTTAGCACATGACTAAAAAAAACAGGGAGAGAGCAAGAAGTCGGTGATGAAGGGGTAGGCCCATGGCTTGAATTTCAAGCCACTTCAAGGCACATTTCTCTCCATTCTCGCACACCTAAGTTGGCCAAATAAGGGAGCACCAAGGAGAGAGCAAATAGAAGAGAAAGAAAGAGTAAGTAAAGGTGGATGATAACAATATTCAACACTTATACTTGTTCACACTTGTAATCCACCAACCAAATTTCCATTTGTCCTCTCTCTTTTTTTCTCCTTGACCGAAATCAATGGTCCCGTTCTTCATAACTAATTCTCTTCATAATATTTCTAATGTTCAAATCTCAAAATTTGGGATGTCACACTTTCCCAAACTGGCGTTAATCATTTTCCTAATGCAGGCTTATCTTCAACTTTCTAAGCCCAAAATTCAGAATATAACAAATATTGTTTCATATATATTTGGCCTCTTTTAGTTTATTATGTGCGGGATTGATGTATATTGTCATTCATATGGCCCATATTTTGTAAACTCTGATTTAACTGCATATTTTTCGAAACTATCAATTGTTGGCGTGCTGGTAGAAGGCCTAAGGCCTTTAGGATCGCATGTTATTGTATGTGAATCCACAAAATTGTATTCTTGGCAACTTGTGACTTTCGTATTATGATTTGGATGCTATGCAGAAAATGGGTTTTTGTACTTGGGCTTATGGTGAATGTTATATATTCTTAGTTTTGAGAAACTCAAGATTTAAGTGTTATTCCATATCCATTCAGATGTGGCCCGATGCTGAAGTAGGAAAAACCTCCCTTTTGGTTGGATTAAATTGAATGTGGAAGGGGCTATGAATTTGTATTCTTCTGGTCGTGGGGGTCTACTTCGGGACTCTCTTGGCAACTGGATTGTTGGCTTTACTCAGAAGATGCCAGGCTAATGTTGCTAAGGAATGGGCTATCGCTAAAGGTTTTCAATTGGCTTAGGATTTGGGGCTAAAGAAGAGTATTTTGGAGTTGGATTCTGATGCAGTTGTTAATTTGATTTTAGATGTTTCCTGGTAGTAATTTGATAATGAAAGTTAGGGAAATGTTGTGTAAGGATTGACAGGTTGATTTTTGAGTCATTTCTAGGGACTTTAATAGAATTACAAATGCCTTAGCCAAAATGGGTATCTCTAATTCTGCTATCTTAGAGGTGTGTCCTTCTAGTTTATGGTTTTGGTTAGATCAAGATTGTTTGGGATTAATTTCCTCCATTGTGTAATTTCTTTTATTGTAATATAGGCGTTTTCACCATCTTTCATATGTATATATAGCATGAATGTCTAAACAAAACTGCTTTATATATATATATATATATATAAAGCAGTTTTGTTTAGACATTCATGCTAGGTGGGTTTTGCCGTCCTTCTAACATGGTTGATTTGTAAAGTGTTTGTGAAGTGTTACTATCCATGATTGCTTTGAAATGTTTAAATTACTTCTTCTCTATCCTTTTAAAGATGAGTTAAAATTATGAATTCATGAAAAATATTTTTTAGTGCATCAGCTACATAGGAATTTCATTAAGGACCTCCAAATTAATCTTGCTTTTTTCTATAAAGTATTTCATTGATTATTTATTACAGTATTTCATTGATTATTTATTACACATATATCATATTTATAAGTCACTTCTAATATATACTATGATCGACTTTCTAATTTTACCTATTTGACCTACACTATTCCCTTTTCATAAAAAAATATACATTATGCCTTATAAAAATAAAGTCTACACAATAATAAATTAAGAATAAACTCATATATTCATATGTATAATTTAATGGCGAGGCCGTTAAATAGAACCCAAAAAGAAGTCTTATCTTTACCTAGTAAATAGGACTAGAGAAGTACAAATTTTGCCCTCTTTTTTATCAAAATACAATTTTATTATTTTTTTTGGTACAAAATCAAAACAATTTTATTAATAAAACGATAGAAAGGACACCTAAAAAAAGGCCCCTTTACATGATATATGCATTGACAAACTTAGGGACCCAAGACTAAACATAGAAGAAAAGAGACAAAACTAGTAGCGTTTGAGCTTAAGAAAAGACAGACCAGAAAACAGCACAAGAGCCGAACAGCCGAAATAAAAGATGATACTACATGCAAGACAATTTTTCTCTTTTACCCTTGTTCAATATTGATGTAGGAAAGTAGGAAACTCTTAGCTAATAAATGTCAAGCTAATTTGTAAGGAGTTGGCTCATAACCTATAAATTCATGAATTCAACTCTTGTTGTCAATATAAGAGTCTTGTTGGTAGACCATCTATAAATATCTCTATAAGTACTCTTTAAGCCAAAGGGCATAATTAGTCTTAGTGAAACCCCAGAACCCAACTCATAATTACTCTTAGTTCCACCACTACATCAACAATACATTTGTTGAATTGTTGCCTTAGGCTAGTTTCTCCCTGTTGTTTATATTTTCACGTGTATATTTCAATATACACACACGCACACAACACTATTTGTTATTCCCTCTTCATTTTATATGATTTTGGTGTTAGTTACTTCATTTGAGAATAAAGTTCCGGGATTGAATCTTAGAGATTGTATTCTTTTGGATTTGAATAATACTATTAATTAAAAGAAGCAACTAGCTAATAAAAAGTACTCCTTCCGGTCCTGATTATAGGAATATTTTTGTAGTATAAATTGCACTATAAAAGTGTTCCTATAATTAGAATCGGAGGTAGTATATGATAATTGATAAATAAACCTCATAAAGAATTGTTAATGAGTTCTGCTCATGAATTTTCCTTTTTTTTTTTTTCTTGGGTATGGAAGAAATGATGTACTGAAGAATTAAAGACTCGTTAGCATAAAAAGAGGTTTACAATCCCATCATAAGTCCAGGAGAGACACACTCTCCAACAAAGACCATGGGCTGAAAAATGTTTTTTATTATTATTATTATTATAGCTAATACACCCATAACTCTCTTCTTTTTTTTTTATATAACAAAGATGGCATAAAGCCTACATGGAATAAAAAGGAAAATTACACATACGGGGAAATTAATCCCAAACACTCTTAGTGGATCCAAGAACCTACATAAGAGGGACAAACTTCTAAAATAGAAGACTTAGCAATACCCACTTTCGCTAAAGTATCTGCCACCCTGTTACAATCACGAGAGATAAATTGTACAATAACATTCCAATCTTTCCTTAACAGCTCGTTGATCTTCAGCAATTGCAAACTTTCAGAATCATTGCCCTCCAATATAAAGCGGACACCCATAACTATTGCACTTGAGATTAGACGAAGCTTTTACATTGACCATGAAAGGCCCAATACAACTTTCTTTCTTTATCTGGACTCACAGACTGATTATAAAATGCTAGCAGAGTTATCAAATAAGATTTATATATCTATCAATGAGACACAAAGGAGTCTGGCTTCTCTATCCAGTGCTTCTCTATCCATCCCTTATTATCTTTAGATCCTAACCGTCGAATTTTGATCCAAGCAACCAGAGGAAGACACATCATCTATTTTAAAATACTGCATGCGGTTGCGATATTTTGAAATAGATTATATGTCTTCCTCTAGACGCTTGGATCAAAATTCGACAATCAGGATTTGAAGATAATGAAGGATGTGTAGAAAAGAGCTAGGCAGAGTACCATCTTCCCCTAAAGAGTTGGTTGTTAGTAATAATAAGCCATTTTATTGTTGTTTTACAGTTCCCATATCCCAAGTGAAAATTATATTAATTTGGCTGTTTTCTTATAATTGTTGTCAACAACGGCTTCCAAATTAATTTTTCCTTTTTTATAAAGTACTTCATTAATTATTTATTACTCATATATTTTATTTATAAGCCATTTCCAACCTATATCACTAAGTCAAAAAAATCTTAAACCTCGTTAAGCTCAACAAATTTCCAACTTATACAATATTTAATACACATTATACACTTTTCATTAAATTTTTTTTAAAAAAAAACATTCAATATACCGTATACAAATAAAGTCTAGCAATACAAGTGAAAGGTAAACTTATGCATTAAAATTTAATGACGTGACATATACGGGGGTAGAAAAATATTATTTTTGTCTTACAAACGAACGGAACGCATTTTGTCTTTCTTTTTTTTTTTTAAATCTAAAGACAATTTTATTAATATGTAATTGGGGCCCAAGACTAAACATACAAGAAAAGAAACAAAAAGAGCCCATTGGGCTTAAGAAGATACAGGCAACAAAATAGCTCAAGAGCCCAACAGCCGAAATAAAAGATGATACTAAATGCAATACAATTATTGTTGTCAAACACTAGTGAAAAAACGTATTTACATTTTTGCTATGATCATACATGATGAAATACAAGTAAAAAATATTCTGAGCAGAAACTGGTTGCAACTCCGCCCAAACATGTAAAAACTATAAAAATTTATGAAGTTTTTACGGTTTGTACCTTTTTTACTTCAACAAAAGAAAAAGGATAAGTATTATGCTTTTGCCTAAAAAAGGGTAAAAAGTTAAAAACCCTATTTCCATCATGCATCTTGAACTTAGGATTATTGGAAAGTGGAGACTGAATAGTTATATATAGCTTTTAAGGTATTTCCATAGTTATAAACGTAAGTTTTTAACATAAGTTTTTTTGTATATAGTTATATGACTTATACTTTTAAATATGAAGTTGTTCATCGAATTTTAAGAAGTGATTTATGATTATTTTTTTTCATGTATATATATATATAATTTTGAACTCTGACTTTAAGTAGTAGAAAATAGAAACTTTACATTTCGTTTCATTTCTACGATTTATGTTTCTACCCCTTTTTATGTCTACATAAAAACTCGATTTTAACAACATTCAATACAATTTTTATCTTTTACCGAAGGAGGAAAGTAGGAAACACTTTAAGGGAAGTATTTAATACGGATAAAGTACAAAACATCTTTAATTTGTAAACATGGTAAATAAGTTTTAAAAGAAGAATATTTTAGAAACACCAGCCTACATTTTCACAAATAATTAATTTTATTAATTTATATAAATTAGTTATCTAACTCATATATTCATCAATACATTAGAGAATGTTATTAAATACCTAAGTATACATTACTTAAATAACTCATAAATTTGGAGATATGTATGAATAACTTTTTCAAATTGTTCGTGAAAGTAGCAATGAATCAAAAGATAGACAAGTTATCGGTGCAAATATAAAAATTGAAGATAATTCATAGTCAAGATCTGACGGTTGAATGAGGTATACATCAATGACTACAAAATAAATCAAGTGTAATTTAATATATATTTTTTTATTTCTTTTAGTGTACAGTATCAAACTTCTTTTTCATCAACTACAATAAATTTGTGACTATAACTAACAAATGATTATTTTTAAAAAATACTATATGAAGTCTATATACATCATACGAAACTTCAAGCACATTTAGACCTCAAAACAGTCTACTTACACCCTACGTACTGCATTCTCATAATCATCAATAATGTGACGTATAATAAATTCAATATTATATATTAATATATACGTTAAGTTACATTTAGCATCTCAAAGTATTTTTTTTTTCAGTAATATCTAATATCCTAAGATAATTTTCAGTACAATTTTACTCATAGAATATTTTTCCAAGTATCATCGGGCATCCTAAACTTTGGATAGTCTGCACGCCAAAAAAAAATATTTTAAAACCCTAAATATACCAAAAATTACTATAACATATTGAGTGCCACAAAATATATATATATATATATATATATATATATATATATATATATATATATATATATATATATATATATCAGGGTATACTAGATGAATTAAGGGTTTATAACCTAACATTAACTTTTTAAAACAATTAACAAAAAACCATAAAAATAGAGGGATAATGTGCATTTGATCCATTAATTTTGAAGTAGGCCTTACTCTAACTTTTTTATAAAATTTATTATAATTATCAGAGTTGGTTAAGGTACAAATCTACACATAATATTTTCTTAAAATTGTACCATTCACCTTAAAATTTTATTGGGTGTGTAAGAATACACATTAATATTTTAAAATGGGACAAAAATAATAAAACCGTTAATTTGAGCAAAATGTCTGTTAATTTGAGATTTTATATATTGTTTAACATTGTAGCCTATACTAATTATGAAGTTATAATAAATTAATGATAATAAAATGCACTTAATGAATATGGCGGAAAACAATTTATTATAGTTATTATTGGTGAGTCAATTTAGCCAGAAGTCCGGTGCTGATTGGATTCAATTATGTAAAAACATGACAAGGGAAGTGGAGCCTTGTTAGACATGCATTATTGCATTACACAAATGAATTATTTATTTTTATCCAACTCTAATGAATATTGTGATGTTTGAAATCAAACCAAACAAAAAAAAGAAATAAAAAAGTCAATGTGATAATAAGTTAATAATTGGTAAGCACATGTTAGCTGTCACCATAGTATTATTAAAACCCACACTAGACGAATGAAATGCTTTCATAAAAATCCTCATAGAATCCAGAATGAAGCTTTCGTGATAGATCATGAATTAGTAACTACATCCAATCTTCGATCAGCCAAGTTGACCTAGAAACTGATGATCTTGTCCCTTGTTCAATTTGAATGAGCAAGGAAGAAGAGAAGGGGGAAAAAGATATAATAAAAATATTGATACAATACATCAACAAGTTAAAAGGCAAAAATACCCTCGAAGTTTCCGTCAATGGTACTGAGCACCTGAAAGTTTTTAAGGGGTAATATTGCTCTAAAATTTTTTAAAACAGGGCAATTTGTCTCCACTATTAATAATATTAAATTTGACTGTTAAAGTTAACTAAGGAATACATGTGGCATTGAGCACTAACCACCTCATGATCTAGCTTACCCTCTCTCCTCTGTAACCCTTGGTCTTCCCCCGGAAGCAGATATTCTCAGAAGCAATTCCCTCAGAAGCAAATCTGAGTCGTCCAAAAATGAATCTAACAGCCAGAGAAGGATTTGAAAAATTTTCGCAAAAACCGCAGGTGGTTTTGGCATTAATGATTCTGGACCCTCAAATCAACTTTTGGACGGTCCAGATTGAGCGATACTGAGGGTTCTGCTACTGAGAGAATCCGGACCGGTCTCCCCCCTCTCTTCCCTTTTCCAATAACCTTCATCTTTCCTCCTCCACAAAAGTCTCCATCTTTCCTCCCCGTAAGACCTTCTCCGTTCACAATGTCGTCAAAATCTACGACGAACTTCAAGATTATAAGAGGTTCCCATACGAGGAGAGTTTGGTTATAGCAATCACAAGCATGAGACTGGCGACGTGGCCATATGGTGGAGCTGATCACAGGCGACAAACTAATATGGTGTAGCTAGTGAATCTAAATTGATGAAGCTTCTCCTTTTCAACATCACGATCTCATCAGTCTTCTATCTTAGTGGCTAGATCTGAATGAAGAGGGTGGTTGAGGGGGTGCAATTCGTCGCCGGTTAAGGTAAATCTTCTTCTTCTTCTTTTGTTGTTGCTGCTGTGGAAAGTCAGAGAAATATGAGAATCACGCTAAAGGATTTCATGGGTTTAAGCTTAATGGGATATTGAAGGGACAATTCAACGTAACCTTTCAATGAAATTTTTGGGAAATTGAAGAGATTACATTAGTTTCTTGACTTTCCAAATCTGGGTTGTTCAGATATCACAGCTTCTCCTTTTCCTTCTCTTCATAAAGCTTATGTTTTTTCCGATACTTTGTAAATAGTATTCTTTCAATTGGTTTGGTGACTAAATTTGCATTTATGTGCTTATGAATCTTGATGAATTCGCTAATTGAAAATATTTACGGGTTTTTTTTGGGAGTGCTTAATTCTAGGTTTGATTTACTGACTTGAAGGATATGATGTTTTTCAATAATTCTAGGTTTGGTAGCAAGAGGACAAAGAGCGGCATGGTTGCAAGAGAGAGCTTGAAGATAAGCAATTTCTTTTTTCTTTTTTTTTCTCCTAATCAAAAATTTTATTTGGAAAAGGAGAAAAAAAAATGACATGGGTGCGACATAGGCATATGTCACCTCAGCATAATAAGTCAACAAAAAAATTGATCATTTGGATCTTTAAGTAAAGGGCAAAATTGCCCCATTTTTTAAACTTCTGGGTAAATTCGCCCCCTCAAAAAATTCAAGGTCCCAAGTGCCCATTTGCGAAAACTTTCAAGGAATTTTTGTCCTTTAACTCTATATGAAAATGTTCCCCTGTGGTCCTTCTTTAAGATTCAAATTTTTAAATTGGCTTAGTTCTTTTTCTTTTTTGATACAAGAAGAGGAGGGAACACCCTCAACCTATGTCACTACTAGACCCATCTTGCATTGTAGTAACCTTATCTAGGAACTTAGACAAGCACCCAAATGTGACACAGAAGTGATGATCAGCTGGCCACGTATTCCATGATTGCTTATCAATATAATCAGCAACCGTATTAGCACTTTTAGGGATTCGATAAACATCCACCTCTCACTCTCTAAGCAGCATGCTCTTGATCTCATTTATTACAGTAGCATCATGGTGGCTCATCAGAACAAAACAGTGGATCAATGACACCCCTCCTCGCATATGTCTCAAGAACCACTCTTCACTCTCTGAAATCCCATCACATCTTGAGGTCAAATAAGACAACTCATAACTCAGCTAGTAGGATATCGACAGGCTCGTCAGCTTTGAACATGAAACCTTCCTTGAGAGCACCTTTATCATCATGAAGAATACTACCACATGGTTCTATGAGTAGGCCCCATTCACGTTCAACTTTACCCAACCATGACTTGGTGGAGCTCATGCAGTAGAGTTGGGTTGAACAAAATGCCCATTCAACTTAACTCTCTTCAACAAACTCCTAGCTTTTGACAAGGAGCTAAGAATGGAGTAAAAAAAAAAAAAAGAATGGAGTCAACTCTTTAGTGGTGGTTTAGGTTGAGGGTATCCCCTCCTCTTTATTTATCAAAAAAAAAATGGAGTCAACTCTATATTTGATAGTCTCATTGCTTCTTATGGTATTCTCAAAGATTCCACCATTATATCATTGTCAGATAAGCAAGCAGACTGTAGAAAAGAACTCACACCAACCCTCCTTCCCCCGATCATGAAGATTACAAATATTCTTTCTAAGCCATGTTCCAAGATCTAATTGGAAGAAACTAAGCATAAAGATTGGGTCCACAACCACCATCCAGAAAATCATGGTTTCTGTGCAATCACGGAAAAAGTGAATCAAACTTTCAGATGCAGCACTACACTAGGAGCAATTGCAATCAACCCCAATTCCTCTACGAGTATACTCTTCATTCATGAGGAGTTTATTATGGAGGGTAAGCCACATAAAAGATCTACAACGAGGCATGTATGTAACATCCAAACTCATTACCATGACGGGTCCTCCCCGGCAAGGAAATTAGACAAAGCTTGGTACACATACCTAATACTAAACTCCCCATGACTATCATATTCCCATCACACACATCCAAAATTAGGATCTATAGTTGATCATGTAGCTACTACTTCCCATGTCTTCTTAATGTCTAACCAAGCATTAGAACCAAGTCTATATGGATCAATTTTTGGCATTAATTCATCTCCTTACCTATATTTACTACACACCACCCTCACCCATAAGTCATCATCACGTCATTTAATAAGGTTCCACCCCCACTTCACCATGTAAGCTTGGTTTTGGCAATGAAGATGTTTTAACCCAAGCCCCCCATTTGTCTTAAGTTTACAAATAGTATCCCAAACCACAAGACGTGTCTTCCTTTTATCAAGAGTTGTACTCCACAAAAAAATCATATTCTGTTTTTCAACATCTTCACACGTTCCTTTAGGCAAGGAAACTGTTTGCATAGTATACCATGGAATGGCAAACGTATGGTTCTCCTTACTAAGGACAATGAAGATGCCTTCCAACTAGATAGCCTTTTACGTACCTTATCTACAATAGCTTGATAACTACACTTGGTGACTCACTCATGATAAAAAAGGTACTCCAAGATTCTTCATAAGGTTAGGAGTCACTTGGAAACCCAAAATATTGCAAAGCTTAGTCCTCCATGTATGATTCACATTCTTAAAGAAGAAGACATGTGTCTTGGAAGCATTCACTTTCATTCTTGATTCTATATATAAATTATCAAGACAGTTCCTAACCTTTAATGCTTGATACATAGCTGCTTTGACAAATAAAACAATATCATCAGCAAAAAACAAGTGAGAGATAGAAGGGCCATTCTTACACAAATTAATAGGTCTCCAAGCTCCATTTCCAATACCTCCTGAATTAAGTGGGCCAACTGTTGCATGCATATAATAAAAAGATAAAGAGGATCTTCCTGTCGGACACTTTCTAATTGGGGTAAATGAACCTACTCTTTCAACATTCCATAAAAGTGGCATACTTGGAGTAGATACACAAGCAAATATGACATCAATTAAAGAGTTGGGTAGATTGAGATCCCTTAGACATTCCCAGAGAAAAGGCCAATTTACTTGATTATAAGCTTTCTCCAAATCAATTTTAATGGTCATTTAACCCCATTTCCCTTGTAAGTTTCACATCAAACGAATAACTTCCTGGCGACTAAAATATTATCAAAGCTTTGTCTTCCAAGAACAAAATTGCATTGATTGGGACTAAAGATTTGTGGTAACACCACTTTAATTCTGTTTACAATTACTTTAGTAATAATATTGAATATCACATTACATAAATTAATTGGCCATAAATCTTGCACAACTTCCGAGTTATCCTTCTTTAGTATAAGCACAATTAATGTATCATTGATAGACTGAATTTGAGCTGGAGAACTCCATATAGACTTAGTAATTTCACAAACATCTCCACCACCTACTATTGGCTTTGGTAGAACAGAGCATTTAAACCATCAAGCCCTGGTGCCTTCAATGCTCCCATACTAAACAAGGTGTGCTTTATTTCCGCTTTAGTAATATCCCGACTCAAGCTGCTTAACTTTTCAATTTCAATGCACGAGTAAGTAACAATACAAGTCAAAGGCTGCCGCCTAGTTTGATCCTCCCTGAATAACGTCGAGAAAGGGGATACAATCATGTTTTTAATATATTCGCAACGATAAACCGAAACATCACTACCTCTCAAAGCATCAATGAAGTTCCTCTTCCATTAACACTCGAGTGAAAATATCGACTATTCCTATCTCCTCTATCTACCATCTACTCCCTGGTTTAGTCCTTTTTCTATATTGATTATATATAAATATATTACTATAACATATAATATATGTGTTGTTAGAAGGTATTTTTATGCATTTTCTTTAAAATATCTTTTTTCATTATTACCGATCTGAGCCCGAGTTGACTTTGACCACTAACCTTTGAACCACTGCCTCGGCCGTTCATTGACTGGTCCGGTTTTTAATACATTTGTTGTCACTTCTTTGTTATAAAAATTTACATTTTATTATATATTGAATTTTTTCCTCCCTCAAAGACTTGTTTGGAATCATGATTCATAATTACGTTCATGTAAGTTAAAACAATTTTTTTCATATACTTATATTGTAAACCGTGAATTATACTTAAAAAAATATTTTTAAAAGTTCCAATCACCATTCCAAACAAGTTATAAAACTATGTTACCAAATGAAGATTAAATATTCAAAACTTATAATGTGTGGCATTATTATCAGGGAAAATTGGCAAAAAGTCTTGGCTGAAAATTTTATTTGTGAGAAGAACCTAATAAATTTTTTTATATAGAAAGTATCAGTACTCTACAAATTTTTTACACACAAAATACTAATATTCTTATTAAGGTCTTTCTCACTGATAAAATTTTTAATAAGGTACTTTTCCTAATTTTATTCAAATTAATAGAATGACATTTTTGTTGTAAAAGATAAATTTAACAGTTTAAAATAATATTTACAACTCACCTAACTATTATTAAATTCATTTTTTGGTATCTAAGTATCAACTATTGTTGAAAATCATCAAAAAATACAACCAACAAAACTTTTATATTTCATATAAATAAATTATTGTACATTAAATGAGTATTAATGTTGAGATTTCATAAATAACATCACTTATTATAAATTGTATATACTGAATACTTGAAAGAAAAGTTGGATTGAATCGCCTATTCACAGATATGAAGAGTCACACAACAACAAAAGCAGCAAAAACAATAACAATCTGTTATTTTCAAATTTCATTTTCAATTCAAATAATGTAGGTGGCCGTTGCTTTCTTTGACCGCTCAGCTACGAAGGAACAAGATAAGAAATTGTATGGAGCACCACAAAATGTATGAAAAGATATAGAAAGAAGGAATAAAAAAATATATACCAAGCCTTTAAAATTGAGAAAGTCCCTTTGGTCACTAAACCCTCTGTTTGGTTAATCGGATCGAGGAGAATGAAGATACTTTAATGATTCTTATTTTTGGTTTGACTGAAAAAAAAGAGAGAGAGAGATATTTTAGCAATTTTTTGTTGATAGGGGAGAATAGATATATAGTTATAACATATGTACTCTACTGATAAAAGTTGATCTAATTAGTAAATAATTGACTTATAATCTATTAAGAAAGGTTAATATAATTGATAGGGAACTGATATTCTAGGTTGATCTAGTTAGTATCTAGCTGACCCAAACTCATCATGGTAGGTTGGACCCACTTCTTTTTTTAATTCTTTTTTCTTAAAAAAAAAACAACTACGGAAACGATAGTGGGAGTCTTATACACTGAGCCAACCTTTATAGAGACAATACAGAGAATAGGTGGGAGGTGATAAACATAGTTGAACTCACAAGATTTAGAGGGTATTTAGACACAGAAAAGGACAATATTTGAAAAGGACAAACACAAACAAACAAAGGGTTTGAGATTGAAGATGATGGACACTCAATGGAAGTAGTAAGAAACTCCTGCCTATTTGAGTTATGTTTGAAAAGTATGTTCACGTAAGTCGATGCAAAACTCATCTTACATACTTACCTCATAAACTGTAAATCACATTAGAAAAATAACTTCTACCACTAATACAAACGTTGGACTACAACCACATAGTCAAGACCATGGCGGTAGGACAATTAGAGAGAGGAGGGTGGATAGTGGAAAGAAATTAGGATTCAGTTTGTAACTAGTGAGTCACGACTTCTCTTTTTTTATAAAATGATCGATAATTTATAAAAGACCATTATAAGTACAGAGTCTAGGATAACATATTACATGACCGGGGGGAAAAAAATCATTTTTATGATATTGAAAAGAAAAATAATCTATCTTAAAGGAAATAAAGGGGAGTAAAACAGCTTCCATATCTTTGAATACTGCCAATGGAGATTCCCTAAGGGATTGCACGTTGAGATTCAGTTGCTTTTTTGTAGTCCAGATTTCCAATGGATCATATCTATATGCATTGAAAGGAGTCTTAATTATCTAGGTAAGGGAGGCTCTTAAAACTTTCATCATGAAGGAAGCCTATCCATGTTTCATAGTGAGGTGGTGATGAAGTTTTATATAAGATGATCATCCATCATATCTTGGAATCCAATTATGCATCGTAGGCTATCTGATAGAAATTAGTTATAGACATAATCTCATTTGCTGCTCTTAATGGCTTAATGGTTTTTCCTTCATGTAAGGCCTGATTTCTCCACATCCATAAAGAATTACTCAGAATGATAATCCTATGGATAACACAATCATTGCCATCATCATGCAACTGAAGAAAAGTTCATTGCAGCGTATGATGCAGAAATCAGTTCTTACATGAAAAGTTTTTTGAAGAGCATCAAAATCAGATAATTCAATTCTAATTCTTGCACTTGCAAACCATACTGCCTGAGCAAGAGGATAAGAACAGAAGATATGAAGTTAAGACTCCTCTTCATTACCTCCAAACTGACATGAACCAGAGGTCACTAGATGATGATGCTTGAGAATATCTATGGATGGGAATGCATTATATAAGAGTTTCCAAATGAAAAGCAAGAATTTAACTGGAAGTGATACAGATTTTTTAAAGGATTGAAAATCCCAACTTGAGATTGAGTTGAAGATCTCCAAAAACCATCTTCAACTAGATATTTCCCTGAAGTATGTATTGACCAGAAGACCTAATGCCAAGACATCCTTCTTCGATAGGCCTAAACTCGATGTCTTTTTTCATTAGATAGATTTTCCTTCAGTCGCAAGAAGAGCCCCGAAAAGAAATCTATACATCTAGAATCAATTTTATCACAAACATACTTGAAAAGGGATATACAAGACGTTATATGCAATTCTAGTGAGTAAAGGATTGACATAATAAGTTGAAGTCTTGATGATTGAGACAAAAGGCGGCCTTCCAAACTTCTATTCGTCTAGTAATAACCTCAAGGGAATGATTTATATGAGAGATTTCTCTCTACCTGGATCAATCCAAGTTCCCATATACTTTCTAGCCTCCCAGAGAAATTTATATTCAACATGTGAGGGAGTTGAAGTTTAAGATCATGATTTACATTGGGCTGAAAATGAGACTAGATTTGGAGTGATTAATAGATTGACTCGTTTAGCTACAATACTTTTCTAAGGCATGTTTCACGGTCTCAACATAATGAGATGAGACTTCAAAGAAAAATACAGAGTCATCCATGTACGATAAGTGAGTAACTGGTTGAGAATTATTGCATATTTTAATCCCTTTCCAAGCACCTCTTTCTTCCAAATGGTTAATTAGACATGATAAAACATTTGCCGCGATTATATAAAGATAGGGAGATAGAAGATCTCCTTGTCCAACACCTCTGTTAGGAAAGATTGGCTGAGAGAGTTTACTGTTGAAGAGAAGGTAGGGTTAAGGCAGTGCAATTCGTCGCCAGTTAAGGTAAATCTTCTTCTTTTGTTGATGCTGCTGTAGAAAGTCGAAGAAATATGAGAATCACACTAAAGGATAATGAACTGATGAAAGACACTGATGGATGAGATTTATCCACTTTTGATAGAAAGTCAAACAATCAAGAACAGCCAATATAAATTCCCATGACACTGTTTCCAAAAGCCTTTAAGAAATCAATCTTCATGGTTGCCGTTTTTTTTCCTTCCCTGCCTCGAATTGTGTATTTGACTCTTGAGGTTAGTTGCAAGCATGATGTTGTCTAATATTAATCTCTCTTTAAGAAAAGCACTTTGGTGGGGTAAAATGAGGTGCTGTAATGGAATCTTGTACACCATATTGCACAAGTTTATTGGTCAAAGATCCTTAATAGATTGAGGTTTATCAATTTTGGGAAAGAGAGTGATGATGTCTTATTAAAAGACCGCAGCAAAAAACTCAGAATCCAAGAAGGATGCAACCATCCCCAAAATGCCATTTTGTACATGAGACCAATTCCGTTGGGGAAAAAAAAAACAACAACAACATTAAAAGTGTGGGCTAAGGTCTTTAAATAATCTTCAACTTTTATCAAAAAAAAAAAATGTAATAATAACCATAAACTATTTTTAGAGTAACAATAATCATAAAATTTTAAAATTGAGGCAAAACCGTGAATGCCAACTAATTTCCATATATTACAATGGAGAAAATTAATTTTTTAGTCTTTAGGGTTTTAAATCACATTTTTTTTAACTTTTGACTTGTTTGAAACTCAGTCTTTAATATTTCTAAGTCATTTTACAAGATAAAAAAAATGTTCAAAAATTGTTAAAAATTGTTTAGGTGGATTTCGCATAAATTTTAAAAAAAAAAAAACAAGGAAAAAAAACAACCTCCCTATCCCCACCAACTTGCATCCCCCCTCTGTTTTTCATAAACCTTGCTGGGCATCCACGACATCCATGAGAATGGGTGTGCTTCGACTTTTTCTAATCTCATCTTTTTCAAAACTCTATTCATCATTTATGATTCAAAAATTAAGAAATTTATTTTTCCACAATGGTTTTTTCTTACATGCTTGAATGCTTTAATAGAGCTAAAAACATCATAAGTGGCTTCAACATGTTCTACAATTTGAGTCATCCAATGTCCTCTGATGCGTCAAAGGGTTCTATCATGGACGTCGTGGATGCGCAACAAGGTTTCTGGAAAATAGCGGAAGGGGATGTGAGTTGGTGGGACAAGGACTCTATTTTTTATTATTTTAAATTTATGTAAAATTCATCTAAATAATTTTTGACAATATTTTAACATTTTTTACCATATAGGAAAAATCAGAAACATTTGGGACTAAATTGTAATCGAGTTAAAAGTTTAGAGACTGGATTATAAGAAAATATAAAATTTAAGGCCAAAAGTTTAATTTTTCACATAGTTAGAAATTAATTGAATTTAACATTTTTACCCCAATTTTAAAAGTTTATAGTTACTTTTACTCAAGGAAAAAATTTTATAGTTAGTATTGGATTTTTGATTAAAAATAATAAAGTAAAGCTTCTTTAAGCACATTACCCCTAGAAAAACATCAATACTTTAGAGCTGGCTTTACCAGTGCCACTATGTATGTTAAATAGGGAAGGCAAAACACCCTAAAATTTAAAATAAATCAAATTCAAGTGGAAGTGAATTTAGGGCCCTTTTGATGGGCTTTTTTTAGGGGGGAAAAAACTTTTTTAATGTAAAAAAAAATACTTTTTTGATTAATTTATGTGTTTAGATGATACTTTTTTTAAAAAAATAAAAGTCACAAAAAAAAATCAAAGTGCTTCTTTTTTTAAAAGCTCTAATTTGGAACTTAAAAAATAAACATTTAAAAAAAACGCTTTTTTTAAAAGCTCATCTAAATGAGCCCCTTAATACCATAAGATTTTTTTTTTTTTTTTTGGGCCGAAATACCAGACGATCTTAATCCATTGAACTCTGAAGGTGAGACAGCCACATATTCAACATAGAAGATTTAGTGATCCTCACCTTAGTTAAAGCATTGGCAACTTTGTACTCATTCATTAGAATATCACTAATTTTAATATCATAAATTATAACTTTTTAACATTGATAAAATAAATAAATAAATAAAATTAGATCTGAATCTGTGTGCATCGTTCGAGGGGAAAATAATAGTGTAAAGTATTGAGTTTATAGTTGTGATGACTTTTAACTTTTGGAAAATCCTCATCGGGGCACAACTTAACAAAAAAATTATCAAAGCCAAAAAAGTCACATATCAAAGAAGAACTTTGGTATTAATTCATAAGAGCTGGTTAACTTTTTTTAGAGAGATTAAAGAAGCTAATTAAAGTAACTTAAAGTTTTTTATTTTTAATTTTTTCTTTAAACTTATTAGTTTGACTAATAAACTAATATATAATCTAAGAATATTTAACATATGAAATGATTAGGTAACTTATTTAGCTTCATTAATCTCTCCAAAGAAAATCAACTAACTCTTATAAATAGAACCGGAAGTAATATTAACAACTAAATCATTAAACGATAACAATAATATCTAATAACTAAATCAATATTTGTTATGAACTAACGTTTTGTTAAATAATGTCTGAAAGAGCCTATAAAGACTGTGTGGCCTTTTTTTTATTTTTTTTTTTAACTTTTTTTAACAATTTTTTGATTATTTAGGTATTTTTAACAATTTTTTGATTATTTAGGCGCTGAGGTATATTTTTCCTTTAACTTTTGTAATTTAAAAAAAAATGAGAAAAGTTATTCCTAAAGCCATCATCAATCATCTGGAAAAGTAAAGAAGAGAAGTTGAAAAGTTTCTTGTTCCAAGGTTAAAATTCTATGGACTAGTCAATTATACCTAATGCGCTAAATGTATACACTTTTTCAGTAAAAATCATATTCATATTTATATCCTACGTAAGCAAAAATCAGAAAAAGCTTTTCCACCAAACATACACCGTCAGATCTTCTTCTGATTTATTCTCAACCGTCCGATCATCCCCCCGCTCCTTCTTCCTCACAACTCCACCGGAACAAACGGAGTCAACACCGTAGACGGCGGTGGATCGTAGCAGAATGGAGCTGCCGGATGCTGCCACTTCTGGAAAATCACATGCTCCAGCTCCACGCTGGGAAGCCTTTTCTGTTGCTGCGGCTGCTCTTGCGGTGGCGCTCCTTCTGTCGAAGTCACCACCGGTGGTACTTCCTCCATCGTCGGCGACAAAAGTGGAATCGCAACTTTCCACTCACACGACCGCTCTACCAACAAAGATGACGGTGCACACCGCTGCAACCGGCTCGGCTGTCGCCGGCTTCCGTCGCTAAGTTTACTAATCTGAGCATCTGCCATCCTGGCGAGTATCAATCGATCAGATTAACTGAAGAGAAGCGAAGAAAATCCTTTAGGTCCTTCAGGAACGGGTCGGATCGGCTCACGAAAAACGGATCTGAAGAGTAAACGGAGATTCAGAGACGACGGCCAAAAGGAGAAATTGAAAGAAGAAAGAGATTCCGTTTCGAGATATAAAAACTGAAATGCGTTCGGCGGGTATATATGTGTGAGAATTAGACTCATGTGTGTGGGAGTGACCGTGTGAGCGTGACGCGCACATGCGCGTGTCAGAACGTGTCGTCAAAAACAATTATTTTCAGTAATAAATAATTATTTTTTGTCAGATTCAGCAATAAATAATTATTTTTTTCTCAACGTTCCACTAATTTAGATTTCTCCTACGTCCTACCCAAATATTTCAGTGTATTATTATTAAAACTTAAAAATAATTTGAATTTATATAGACGTTATCGTGTATACTAATATTAATTGACGAGGATGGTCTCATTTAATATAGTTTATTTACTTGTATTTTACTGTTTCCATTAATGTAGATTGATTTTGTATAAGAACACGTATGTCTAACTCTAATAGACAAGTATGTTGATACAGAATTGTTTAACTCTCTCTCTTAGGTATCTATGGAATAGATACCTATGAGGATGATTGATCATTGTACATGAATAGGCTTTCACTAAAAGGGGTGATGTATGTACATAGTGACGGCTGAATGTAAATAGCCAGAGAGAGTGTGCATACTTTTAGAGTTTACCTCTTATTTATAAAGTGTACCTTAGAGTTAGTGTTTGAACTTGTGGGCCTCTGTACCTCTAAACCCAAGTGATGTGTCGTCACGTAGATTGCCCCTTATTGGACCATATTTTAAATATGGGCCTTATACAGGTCTGTAACATAGATAAATATTTTTTGAAAAATATGATAAATAAAATTTTGAACTTTTAAAAGTATTACGATTGTCTAAAAAATGATTATTTTGAGGGGAATTTATTATTTTGATTTGAAATTATTGGATTATGGTCAATCTAAAAAGTGAATCTAAAATTGTCTAAAAAATAATAATGCATTCCACGTTCTCCTCTAATCCAGAAGATTCTGAACTTTATCAGATTAATCAGGATAGGTATTTTAGCCATTAGGATTACTATTTGCTTGGCACAGGTAGATAATCTGATGATGTGCAAGTCATTGTCAAGGTATTAAATATGTGGGTGTATTTTAAAAATAAAAGCTTAAGAAGTAAATCTATTCTAGAGCTATGTATTTAGGAGTAATGTTGTCTTGGATTTTTTTTTCCCCTCTATTTTACTTCAAAAGTCTAAAAACGTAGCAATATTATCATTTTTCGTTAAAAAATTAACGACCAATATCAATTTTTTAACGGTCAACATTGGTTCTTTAACAGAAAATTGCAACATTACTATATTTTTGAATTTCTAGAGCGACATTGAACTTAAAAAAACTTTTAAAACAATATCATTCCTACGTTTATACTTCCACAACGAATTTACCTTTCTTTTTCTTTTTTGTTTTGATACAAAAATTTTAGGAAAGGGGTTGGGTTTACCCACGATCCAAAGGTATGGCAAAATCTCCTTTCCTCCTAGGCGATACCGATGTTGGGCAGGGCGAGCCGTCTATTACCCTCAGACGTTAACCTAGGCACTTAGGAGCTAGAATATCTCCCCTAACGCTTTGACCAACTCCAAAATTGAACTCCCTCCCTTCAGTGAGAAGGTCAGACCCCTTTACTAGTTGAGCCCAAAGACAAGGAGTTACAGCGAATTTACTACTTAGCCCTAGAAGAAATCCCACATTGTATGAGATGAAAGTACAAGGCTATATATATAACAGTATGTTATTTTGGACTTGTAAACTAGGGTAAAGCAATAGACGGGTTAGATAACCCGAGGCCAAACCCATAGCCTACCCATTTAATTTTAAATGGATATGGGTTAGCCCATATGCATACCTCAACTCATTTAGACTTGTGTAAATGAGCTAGCACATAAATGGGCGGGTTAACTGGATTTTGGGTAACCCTTTTACATTTGATTTATTTATTTTTCTTTTTTAAAAAAACATACATAAGTATTAAGCATTTATCGAAATTCATCATTCCAATTTCTCAAATCTGAATTTCAAAGTTCTATAATTACAATTCATACAAAACAATATAAATTCAGACAAGTATCATCATTATATAATCTTAAGAGTTGATGGTCATTATAGTTATGGATTAGCGGTGGCTGAATAATCGAATAGGAAGGAATTCAGGGAATATTTTAAGTGGAATGCGGAATGAAATGAGTAGTTAATAAAAAAAAATTATACTAAATGGGCGAGTATGGGTAGCCCATAGGTGTGCCTATAACCTACCCATTTAAATCTTAAATTAAATCTTAAATAAGCAAGTTCTAATCTAACCCATTATAAAATTTTTTTAGGCGGGCTCAATATAGCTCAATTACATTGAGTTTTAGGTAGGCTCATGGATTTTGGATTTTGGGTTTTATGCTCTGCCAATGTAAACGAGCTTATAAGAGTGGTGCCCTCGTGCCGACTAAAATGAGCACCAGAAAGCAAAAGCAATAAAAATCTGAACGTTTTCCACGACGCAATACTGGCAAATAACATAATTGTGATAAAGTTATAACGGGAGAGAATAATTTAATCGATCACAAATTAACATTGAAATACATGCTATAAATATGATCAAAATCATTATTTTATTTTTTTTTTTATACAGCCAGTGGGGGGAGGGGGAGGTAGGATTCAAACCCTGGACAAGGGGGAAAGCCAGCTCCTAAGGCTGATCCTAGTGCCATCGCGCTATGAGGCGCTTGGCACAAATCATTATTTTAAAAGTGGTATACTTAAGTGGATTTTTATGGTTTTCTTGAATTGATGACGATTTTATGCAGATACACGCATTAAAACATTACAATATATGAAATCTTCAATGAAATAACGTTATATGACTATAAATTGCCTTAAATTATATTGTATTTTTTAAAGGGTTACCTTTATATTTTTTTAATTTTTTTTTTCAGCTTTTTCTAGGCCCAAATCCATTCCATTTTTTAACAAAATTTGTTTCAGATTCCTATCTAATTTCTGAGAGTTCACCTTAGCTGTTTAGACCTTATGTGTTTATTACATGTTTATATCTTAATTAGAGGTGTGAGTATATATTTTTTTTATTTTTTATTTTATATATTGTATTTATTTATATTTAAATTATGTGCTGCTTTCTGCAATGATTTTTACACCCAGTATCTGAAATTAATTAGTTTTCAGTGCTGCATTCAGAAATATTTGTATCAGTATCATAGAAACTAATTAATTTAAGATACTGGATGCCAAAAAAGATTTCAAAAAGTAGCACATAATTTAAATATAAATAAATACAATATAAAAAAATAAAAATATAAACTCATACCTTTAATTGAGGGATAAATATGTAATAAGCACATAAGGTCTAAGCACCTAGCGTAGACTCAATTTCTAAGATAAGTTCAAAGGGAAATGATTCTAAGATCCCAAATAAAATAAATAATGTCACAAAAATCTTATTTTTACTTGTCATAATAAATGAAGGAATAATCATTAATAAATAAAAAATCTATCATTAATAAATGATGAAACTTTTCTATTTTTTTTTTTTAATTATGACTTCAGTACCATTCTCCCAAAGTTAAAATGAAGATCCAACTGATTATAGCCCCCGGTATGGTTCTGTAATCATGGATCACAATGGTTTTCTTAAATTAATCCAAAATTTAAATTAAAAAAAAAAAAAAAAGAGCCAGATGTCATCATCAGTCAAACGCAGAAATGGCTGATAATAATAATAGTTGGTTGTCTTTTAGGACGAAGATTAATGTTTAAAACAAGTGATTGAAATCAGCAAAACCACCGGCCTTTTGACCGTCAATCTTGTGCGTGTGGTCTCTTCAAAGTTAAACGTCGGCATCATCACCACGTTCGCCTTCAACATTATCACCAACACCTACCCCAATTTGATTGTACTATAACTCATTCAACGGTCAGATTTCTCCTACATCCCACGGCTCTTGGGTCGGCTACGTGGTCAATTCCTCACCAATGCATAACATGACACGTGTCTTCCCCGTATTGCAGGTTATCTCTATCGTCGTTTCAATGTTGGTCAAAATCTGATGGCCAACCTCAAGTTGTCCATTTGCTGATGGTTTTCGCTTCTAACAAACATTTTCATGTTTCAACCGCCACAAGTTGAATAAGCGCACCTCACCCTTCGTTTTTAGCAGAAGACCCATGTACTTGGAAACAAACTTGAGAATATTTTTATTTTATACGGCATTTAAAAAAAAATATTTAACATATTTACCTCGTATAATATAAAACCTTTAAAATAAATTATTCCAAACATCCCCTTATCTTCATATTATTTAATTTGTATGTGGGTTTTTTTAGTATGTTGTTTATAGCTTCTACAATATTGTGATAGGAGATGTGCCTTAACCCTAATAACAGTCCTTTTTTAAGTAAAGGGAAACGGGAAAATGACATATCAAGATTATGGAAGGAATTTTTTTTTTTTTTTCATTCAAGGGACCATATATTCTTGAATTTACAAAAAAGGATGATTAAGGTTTGAGAAAAGAGCAAATAAATGGATGAAAATGTCTCTATGCAATTGAAGATAGTTCAATTGTGAATATGAGAGATGAGTTGGAAATTGTATCAGTTTGGTTATAAATATGTATGGAAAGATTAGTGGCATGAAACCTGGGTTATAATTGTCATAATGAAATTATTTCATTCAAATGTTTGTGTATGCATGCTTCTAAATGAAAAATAAGAACATATTTTCTTCATATCTGAATTATAGCTTATACTGAGCCACACTTTTCATGAATAACTGGGTTATATATAATATACTATTAGTCAAGGAATTGAAATAGAGCAACAGAGATTTCCTATGGAGGGATACTGAAGACGGTCGAAAGTTACATTTAGTCTCATGGGATTAGGTTCTGCAAGAAAAGAATGTGGGAGGGCTGGGAATTATAAATTTATGGAAGCATAATAAAGCCTTTATCATGAAACTTTGTTAGGGGCTTATATGTAATAAAAAGGCTTTGTTGGGCGAAAGTGCTTCAGGCTAAATATAACTATAGTGATAATGAGATACCAGATGTTAAAAAGGAAAGAAGCTCGTCCCTAACAAGAAGAGGAATCAACACTATTTGGCGAAAGTTTTGGAATGGTATTGGGAGAAAAATTGGAAATGGTTTATCTTCGTTTTTCTGGATTGACAATTGGTCTAAAATGAATAGGCATCTCATTGATATGATTTAGGGATATGAACATCTCATTAATCAGAATAAGAGTGTGGCTGAGTATATTTTGGAAGGGGGTAAGTGGAATAGAAGGAAGATGGAGTACTGGTTTTCTCCCCATGTAATTAATTGAATTGTCTGTGCTCACCCCCATGTGAGGAGAGAAGAGAGGACAAAATATATTAGAAACCATTAACTGATGGTTGTTTCTATATAAAATCAGCATATTGTTTTCTTTTTTCAGGTACTCGACGGGTTGCGGTTAACATATGAAAGATCCTATGGAGATGGTATAGTCCGAAGAAGAGTAAAGCCTTCATTTGCTTAGCTTCTCAAGGAAGAATTCATACATCAAAGTTGAGGATGTAAAGAGGATTGGAAACATTTGTTGTTTGCCATTTTGGATGCGAGATGGAAGTAGACTTGATGCATATATTGCAAAACTACTCAAATGTTAGGGAGTGCTAGAAAGTAGTGGTCAAACAGGAAAAATGGAATATGTTCTCTTCTTTATAGGATGAGGGTTACATCAAATGGAATCTGACTCATGAGATTGGTAAGGACCATACGAAGAAGGTCCCGTGGCCAACCTTGTTCAGGTATCTTTGTTCACGTTGTAACAAGCTTTTTGATAGCAGGGCGACTAGTGTGAGACTGAATGCATATCATAGTTTCTTTAGAACATATTCAAACAATGATATTCTTAGAATAGGTACTGCAGAGAAGAGGATTAGTCTTTCTCATACTAGTCAGAATCAACAGGAAGAAGACTTAATCAAATTAGCAATTGATGGTTCAATCTTGGTGGATGAAAGGAGTGGGTGCAAAGGTTACCTTCAGGACCAGAATGAAAAATGGCTTAGAGGTTTCAACTGTAAACTACTAAATGTTCCTCTGATTTTTGTAGAAATACCCTATTAGGAAGATTAGTTTGTTCACTGATTGCATAGAGGTCATTAACTATCTATTAAGATAATGTGATAAGGATCATCCTTTCAAGGACATTGTAGATGATATTAGGATGCTTCTTTATAAAGACCGGCAAATTATAGTTACTCACAAATACAAAGAGATCATACCTATTATTGATCATTTAACTAAATACTTTCATAACATAAATGAGATTTTTCGTCTCCTTCATCAACCTCCCCCTTTTATCCAAGAGGCAGGTGTTGATGAAGGTTAGGATTTCTTTATAAGGTTTGATGCAATGTCTCTATTGAGCTAATGATTCTAGCATTTATTTAAAAATAGAAAAATTAATCATTTAATCCCTTATTTTTGCTTCAATTATAATTTAGTTTCTAAACTTTTGTTTTATAACTTTTTCCCTAAAAAATGTACAAACCAACATTTTAAATGGCTAACAAAATGGAGATTGGGTTAAAATGAGTTAAAATTTATGAATTGATATTACCAAATTAAAACTTCAACAACCAAATGTTTAAATTTTCCATGTTAAATTGATTTTTTTTTTTTTTGGTCAACTCCATGTTAAATTGATGAATGCAAGAAGCTAGCTAGAATGTCCTAGTATTGTCGTTATTAGGAACTTTATTACATGAAATGACTAGAATACCCTTTTTTATCCTTGAACTCATCTAAACTAGGAAAGAAAGTTGCCATGTACCTCTATTGTCCCATGAATTCAATCGTATCAAAATTTGATTATAATATATTGCTGATAGGGACATAGACATATAAAGTATAGCATGGGGCCCAAATATTTAGTTACTTGATATGGTATGAGATCAGAATTGGAAGGAACTCAGCATCAATCCATTTCCAAAGGAGACAACAAAGATAAGAATGGAAGAAGATGGGGTGATCAAACTTGTTGGATTGGAGAACTCGTTGTGTTAAGTCTGACTATTTTTGTCCAAAAGCGGCTATCGAATGCCACACGCCTTTTACTACAAAACTTTCAAAAAGTGACAACACTTTATTCATTCCTTTGACCTCTATTTTGTTGCTTCTTTTGAATTCTTTAGTATCTGTGGGCCAAGCCATACCACAAACCAAGGATGCTAGCTGGCTTCGGGAAAGTTCAAGAGGTTAAGCAAAATAATAATTTCTAAGGTTGCCAATGAGGAGTGGTACAGTTGGTTAAAGCATCAATCTTCACCCCAAAAGGGAAAAGGTTCGATTCCCATTGGTTGATGTGATGGCCTTGTTGGTGGGCGATCTGTAAGTATTTTTGTAAGCCCGGTGAGATACCGGTGTCTACCCCATCTAAACTTTATTCTAACAAAAAAAAATAAAAAAAGTTCTAGAGGTTCATATTGTTGGGTATCCTTTAGATTTAATTTGGAGGAATATTTTCTTTTTTTGGAAAATTAATCTTTCAATCATCTGATTTTTAACTCACTTATAACTCAATACCCCAACAATGACTTGGTGTAATTCAATCCTGAATTTATCTTACTTTTGACTCAATCCCTTAACTTTTTTTTTTCTTTTTTTAATATTATCCTTGTCATTTTTTAGTTATCTCATGTGGCAAAAACAAATTTCCCACTGAGCTCCACATGGCAAAAATTCTTCCCACTAAATCCACGTATGCAGCTCACCTACTCTCCAGTCGCCACGTGGAGCTCAGTTGGAAACAATTTTTTGCCTAATTGGATGACTAAAAAATTAATTTTTTTTAATTTTGTTTTATAAAAATTTATTTTGATGTGTAGAATCCAAAATAAATATAATATCTTAATTGTCAGTTTTCAAGAGATAAATTTTTTTAATTTAAAAATAATTAATTACAAATTTATAAATTTGAGTTGTTGTGACTGTATTCAAACAATGTAAATCTCATTCAACTATGAATACTAAACACTGAAACTGGTCTCGCTGGTTTGGCTGAAGTTTCTGTTGTTGAGTATCATAATTTTTTTTGGACCGAGTGGCATAATTTCACAAGCCAATGAAGCCATTCGTGTTTCTTTAGGATTTCCTTGTATCCAAGAGAAAAACCCTTTTTGATCCCGGTGAAACAAGATTCTAATGAAACTGTTTTTAAATTGAATTCTAATTTGTCTCTGATTTTAAATTTCTAATGACTTTCAATGAAAAGAATTACATATAACAATCTAAAACATTTAGTTTTTTAAATCAGAAATGACTGAATGGAAATGTTCAAACCACATAGGAATGAAGAATGAATGCTACATAATAATAACTTGAAATTCAGCATAATGATCCTCAAAATAGATACTTCTAAAGCCAAAGGATTTACAAATGCAACCCAGGGGGCTTACTTAGCTCTTTCTTTACAAATTAGACAGAAACAAATAAAAACTAAAGCCTCCTCCACAATGATCAAAACCTGCCTTCTGTATGTACAAAAATGTGTTTCAAGAGACTTAAATATCATAAGACAATGCTTACTGACAAAACCAGAGATTTCTACAATCTTCTCTTTCTAAGTTGTGGTTATAATTTAAGATTTCACCCAAGTCTTTAACTGAACAGCATCTTGAGGTCTTCAATCCTGCCTGACCGAACCTCATCCTCTGTGAGGGCTCCAGATATCATCTTCTGCTTCTTGGCCTGCACTTGTTGCAACCTCTCTTCCACCGTACCCTATTGTTTAGTTTCAACAATGCAAATTTTCCGGTTAGTTCATTCAATCAGAATTATGACAGAAGAAAAAGGTTATGCTTCCAGACAACTGGACCAACCAAAAACTAGGAAGGATTCAGTTGTATAAAAGGTAATGATAAAAGGACTATGTCCGACTAACTGTAAAGAAAAACTTGACCAATATGATCACTCATTGTCAATCCAGTTAGTTTTTTTTTTTTTTTTTTTGCCCAAAAATCCAGTTAGTTCAATCAATGGCAAATCAGACACCGGAGCAAAAAAAAGTGTTTCTGGGCAGCTGAACCAATAAGATGTAAGGCTTGGGGAAATTACTACACGTCCCAAAAAAGCAATTCTAGTGCAAAAAATGACAAGAAGTTCATATTGTTTACTTGTCATTGAAACATTTTAGTAATAAACTCCATTTCTTGAGACCTTACTAATTCTCCCTCATACATACATACATATATATATAATGCAAAAGAAAAAACTTGGCAAATATGATCCTACAAAACAGGAGAATTGGAGACCAAATTCAAACCCAAATTAAGTGACAGCAGGTTCAAGAACTTTAAATGACATTCTAAATCATTGTTAATCTAAGCATGAATGACTATGACACTTTATTAGACTAGATGATGAGGGAGGACTATGTCACCGTAGTAGAACTTTCTGGTCAATTCAAGAAACCTCCATAAAGCCAAATTAGAAAATTGTATTCCAGTTGTATACATGTTTGATTGACATTGTCAGAGACAAGTAACATTTAGCTCACCTCGACAATGAATCTTCTAACCAGAACTGTTCGCTTTTGTCCTATACGATGGATTCTCATAATTGCTTGCTCTTCAACCGCAGGATTCCACCATGGATCCTAGATATTCATGAACCGAAAACATCAAAAAATATCTAGTCAAACGAAGCTCCACAGGGTGTTGAACAAACATAAAACTTACCATCATGAAAACATTTGAGGCTGCAGTTAAGTTCAAGCCTACACCACCAGCTTTAAGTGACATTAATAAAACCTGAAAATTGGGTTTAATTTTAAAAAAAAAAAAAAAGTCAGTATCTACCATTACAATTAGAAAGAATGAGACGGTTTGGATTTCGTTTTATGTTCTTTTTACCCTTTCCCCTCTGGATTCATTAAACTCCTTCAAAACTCTTTCCCTATTCTTCTGTTGCAGTTTCCCATCAAATCTAAAATACCCAATTCCTTTCTTCTTCAAAGCAATCTCCAGGAGGTCCAAAAAGGCCGTCCACTGGCTGAACACAATGCTTTTTTCAGCGGGGCGATATCTCTCAATGTGTTCCAAGTTTTCCAGAAGCTTTGAAACCTTGGTAGACTCCTTCCAGTCCTTCTCAACATCAGAAACCACAAACTTGTTCTGAAATGGACAATTGATTAGATCGGTTATGTTTATCTTATGACGGCAAAGAGGGCAAGGACCACTGATTTGGGTGCTCCAGCTAGAAAGCAAGCACTCCCTACACATTCTGTGTGCACATGGAGTGAACACAGGATCATCAGCAGATTCTAAGCATATTGGGCATTCTAGTTTTTCACCCTTGCGAAGAGCCTCAATGGCCTCAGTAACATATGCACACTGACTTGTAGAATTAGTATTGAACTCGAGTAGTCTTTTCGCGAGTATGTCAAAGTCCACAGGTTTCTTTGAGTCACTTCGGCTGCATGTTCAAAGCCAGTTTTCATCATAAAGTGAAAAACAGAATTATGACATTATACATCTATCAGAGACAACTTGACACCTTATGTTGCACCAAGACCTTCTTTGAGCAATAGTTACGTACCTTGTGATCAGAAACGGATGGTTACAACATTGTCTCAGCCGCAATAATAACTCAAGAATGTTGGCATAGTTGCTGAGAACTTTTCCTTGTCCAACATACTGGTCGAATTGATGCTGCTCATATGGCATGGAAAAATTTTAAGGCGGGGCTAATTTAAAATTTTGGTTCTAACTCAAGTTTATTTTTATCACATTATGAGAAAAACGAAAGTGAAAAAAAAAGGATATCAGGGATAGTGATGGAAAACTTACTTTAGATTTCCTGAAGAGGGCATTATACAATTCAGCTTCAGCTGCTGACTGTTCACACTCAATCAATTGAATGTCAATCGGTGGAAGAACAAGTATGGGCCTGGATATCACCACATATTGAACATCAACATGATAAAAAATTTAACCTTTTTGCAGAGGAGAAACACCCAGTTTACTTTAAGTGAGAATGATCACCTTCCGCATTTATCCTTTGTTTCCTTTGTTCTTCTTAACATCAATGGCTTCAAAATGGCCTTGACTAATTTCAAGCCTCGAGGATCACCATTCTCATAAGGCCGTTGAACCAATTTATTAAACCTGCAGAGATACAAAATAATGTTTTAACAGAAAGAGACAAAATAGAGCACAAGCTACGTACGCTACACTTTTCTTTAATGTTATACTACAATTTAGCAATAACATATCGTCGTACCAAGCAAAATTGCCCCATGGTTCAACATGCAAGAAGCACAAGAGGCTGAATAGGTCTTCCAAGCTATTCTGAAATGCATAACATGTACTTACATAAGTAAGGCATATCGAGGTGGACTATTCTGCCAAGTAACACAGAACCTCTTCATAATGATTAACTGATGATTGCACAAAGCACTAAAAACTGTTGCGATAATGATGTGCTAGCATACATATACGCTTAACATAACAAACAAGGTAAACCTGCAGAGGGGTTCCAGTAAGACACCAACGGCAGTGTGAGGTCAGGGTAAAAGCAGCTAGTGCGGCGTGTGATTTATGGGCTTTAATGGAATGAGCTTCGTCTAGGACCACCCTATGCCAGTTGACCTTATGGTAGATGCTGTTCTCTCTATACTGTATCAAAGCCATTTATGAGGAAACTTTTCTATGCAAATGATAGAAATTGAAATAAGAATAAAGCAAAATCATATTTACAGTTTTATATGCATCTCCAAGGACACGATAAGTTGTTAAAACAACATCATGCCCTGAGATCACCCGAGGATCATTGGTTCTATCCCCACCGTAGTGTACAAAAATGGATATGCTTCCCGGCTTGGAATGGGTTTCAAGCTCATCCTGTGGAATTCAATGAGACTCTTGGTAAGCTATCTTATTAGAAAATAAAATGTCACCCTTAAAAGATTGAGAGAAAGATACAAATGGATAATCACAGCATAAATAAAACTTGAAAATTTTATAGTACAACATCAATGGTTTTAACTTTTGACCTTTTTATTTAATATTAAAATACAATTGAAACTAACCTTCCATTGACCTAGCAATGCCATGGGACAAACAACAAGAGTGCCACCATCAACTTTGAATGTGGGGTCAGCATAAGAAACTTGATTCATCTTCTTTGAAAGACCAACATTATCCCCTCTCCCTTGTCTTGCAAGGATTAGAGCAATAGTCATGACAGTCTTCCCAAGTCCCATAGCATCTGCGAGAATCTACAAAGCAACAATTTTGAAGTCTGATAAATTGTTCTAGCAGAATGTAAATTGTAGTGTATTTAAAGGCAAGAAAATCTCACCCCTCCTCTTGGCAATCGAAACGCAGGTGGGAGATTTGTTGTTACTTCCCCAGTGAAGTTGTTTACATAAATAGTGGGAACCCTCCTGTAAGAAAGCATTAGAGGTCAATTTGCACATGTGTAATTGACCAAACACAACAAACAAGAATACGTTAATTTCCCTTTTTCCTATTCTCTCATCTCCCTCACTATCTTATTCTACTTACTCATCATTTATACAATAGGATGCCCAGCAAGGATGAACAGTATTTTCAGCATTCTGAGCATTAGTTCCTTTTTCCAGTTCTGACAACCAATACAGCGCTTGTTTCTGGTAAGGCTTTAGAACACACATCAGTGTACTTGGACCTTCCATCTCCTAAAAACATGAATTACACAAAGGTTGGTGATAAATCAAGAAAGAGCGGTCAATCAGAAGATGAAATGATAATTGTTTAGCCAACCAATTCAAAGTTCCATACCTCCAAATCGTAGACTTCAGCGGCTCCAACAAGCTTATCCAAAGATGACTGTGACACAGCTTGTTCATCATCTTGATCAGGAGAACAACCCTTTCTCCGTTTCAAGACAGGCAAATCTGACGCAGCTTCATCTTTATTACCCTGCAGCATCACATTATCAGGCTTCTTGTAATCAGACATTGCTTATAGAATGAGTGTCTTATATCTTAAGCTAAGATAACTTGACATGTTGAAGAACTTAAAAACCAGTGATAAGATACACACAAATGTCGGAGAAGTGTATTAAATAAAAATGCATATAGGAAAGACTAAGTAGAAAATTTGATCAAACTTCATTGCTTTGTTATGCAAGCAAGCATGATAATTCAACATATGCCGACCACAATGATACTTCAGTAAATGACTTAGAGAATCACAAGCTTGACCATATTCAAACAATAAAACAATTTATGAAAATATCAACTCAAATGAGAGGGTTACAGTTAGTCATTATACATACCTTGATACTGAACAAACGTTTCCTAGAATTAAGTTCCTCTGGGGTAAAAGAGGCCTGATTTGACATTATAAAAACACATTAACAATCCATCACAGGAAAAAAAAAAAAAAAACCGTAAATATTTAGAAAGGTTTATTACATTCTGATATGGCTTCATTTCCATCAATTTGAACACAGTGGGAAGAGGATAAACAGAAGGATCAATGTACGTAGAGCCATCAAGCCTCCATGAAGTATTGACTTCTGAAGAGAATACGCTTTGGTGGATGTAAAAGCTGCATAAGTCGTCAATTAAATTTTTATCAAGATGGAATAACAAAATGACGAAGTTTTTTCTTCTATAAGCCGTAAAAGAGTCAGAAATTTACCTTACACACAACATGACATCTTGCATCATCTGTAAGACAGGTGGTGCAGCTACGCAGCGGCCTACAATCTTGACCTTTGCAGAACGAACAAGTGGGACAACTTCATTAGCCCATTCCATATTAACCCGTCCAACCTAAGATGAATCACAAAATCGACACTGTCAATTCTTATGCCTTCGTTTTATTCCGTATGTAGAAAAATCACCATCACCACTATTTATAATAAAACGTAATTAAAATTAAAAGCTAACAAAATTTAAAGGAAAGAACAAAATAGATTATTAGTCGAATAATAAAAATAGACCAACCTCTCCAGAACGCTTGGTTGAAATGCGAAGAATCCATTTCGAGTCGCGTTTGGCAAATGCAGACCGAAAATCGAAATGAACAATCTCGTTGTCCACTAATTTCCTCCCTTTAGTAGTTGAAAGTGCAGTGATTATTGTCCGTCCCGCCAAAAACCAGTCTGGATATTCTGGAAATTCCCCATCCTCCACGTTTGGAGGTCTAGGAAGTTCAAGTTCAGCGTTTTTATTTTTACCCTGGGAAGAGTTCCGAAAACATGGAAACAAACCAACTTCTTTGACGATTTTCACTTCACCGCAATCAGCAGTAGCCACCTGTTTCTTCTCCGAGACCTTATCCACAGAAGCCTGAACTGGTGGCTGTGGTTCCACCGTGGACTTCAGATATTCTTCCTTTGAAATAACTTTAGTATTTGAAGCCTTAAGGAACTCTTCATATCCAGCTTCCCATGAAGCTTTCCGATTACAAGTAGACTCTTGCACCTGGGTTTGGGACGGCAATGCCCTAGAAACATCATCTTCCTCCGATTCCTTCTTCACATTAAACTCCTCAATCGGTTGTGCCACCTCATGAGAATTATCTGAACCATTTTCTACATTGGCTGGCTTTCGATCCTCAATCGTCAAATCAACGGGTTCTTCTTTCACATTGCTCTTCAGACTCATTTCATCAGACATATGAGAGTCGTCGAACCCCTCTTGCTTTACCGGCGTCGAGCCAGTGCTAGTGACGGCCCGAACCACCGTCAAATCAACGGGTTCTTCTTTCACATTGCTCTTCAGACTAATTTCATCAGACATATGAGAGTCGTTGAACCCCTCTTGCTTTACCGGAGTCGGTGCCAAAACCCTCGAGCCAGTGCTAGTGACAGCCCGAACCACCGTGACGGGCCGGGCCAGAAACCCGGGATTGTTGTTGAGAAACTCCACCGCAGCGTCCTCGTCCAACCGACATTCCGTTAGGGCTAGGCGAACTGCCGGTTCAGGAACCTCGAAATCGAATCGTGACTGTACCTTCTCGATCGACTTGCGCAAAGAATCCATCACGCAGATAATAGCATTAAGCAAAAAAGATCGAATGTTAAAGAGGGGAATACTGAGGCTAGAGAAACGATAACGAGAATGAAACACACACGAAAAATCGAAAACGAAGAAGCAGAAAACTGGAGAAGAAGACGAGGACGATGAAAGAAAATGAGAGGCGGCAAGAACTTGCTGAAATTTATAATGGAATCTGAAAGGGATTCAAAGTGGCGCGAACCCAATTTTACAGTGCATTATAATCAATTTTGGCGCCAAGGGAAGATAACATTTTTCACCATTGTCACTTTTGGAGGGAAATTATTATTTACAGATGGTTAAATAATTACTACTCCCATGATTAAGGAAGGAAGCGAATAAATACACCAATATTGCCATACATCTCGTATGTAGAGGGTGTTAAGCTGAGTTGGGTAAGACGAGATCCTTGTCTGATGCTCTATTCTGAAGATTGTTGGGTAGTAAAATACAATTGAGGAGGAAATATCTTTCATCCCCCTTGTATCCCTTCCCCTCCATTCTCTTTGCATCTCTTTCCTTCCTTTTCCTTCCAAACTCTCAAACAAAGCCTAAATAGAAATATTTTATATAATCTAATTAATAATAGAATAAAATGCTCTGACCACCCTCCTACTTTGCTTTAATTACACAGACCTCCCCTCTATTTTTAAAACCTATAAAAACCTCCCTTAAAATTAAAAATATGTTACACAAACCTCTCTTATATGAGTAAAATACTCTAATCACCCTTCTGTTTTGTCTTAATTACACAGACCTTCCCTCTATTTTGAAAACATACACTTAAGTCCAAATGATTAACTACGTTAAAAATATTCCAAAAATATATTTTTAAATTAAATTTTATATAAAAATAAAATTTAAATTTCACCCTTAATACTTAGTCCCTAGTTTTACTTTTATATTTTGACTAATATTGTTTTAAATAATTTAAGAGTTTGTATCTTTACAAATAATTATCTCTTTAATTATTTTAGCATTGGTTAATATAAATATCACATAATGTTGAATATTCAAATAAGTTTTTAAATAAACATGTACTTGATCAAATGTGTTTATAAATATATATGAAAAATTATTAAATTTGAAATTTAAATGACACATGAAATCTCAAACTTATATATTTTATTATATTTCATAAAAATATATGTGTTTAATTTATATTTTTAAGTCACAATTAATTTATAATATCAAAACTAATAAATTTTTAACAAATTAAAAAGTTAAAAAATATATTACAATACATTTTTGGTTGTATAAATTTAGTTTTATATACTTAAATAATTCTAATATTGAAGAGGGACATTTTGGTTAAAAAAAAAGTTCAAAAGTCAGACTTAATAATTAACTAACAGTTTGAGTGGATGGAAATAGAATCTCAAAATACAAGAGAGGTATGTGTAACATATATTTTAATTTTAAAGGAGGTTTTTATGGGTTTTCAAAATAAAGGGGAGGTCTATGTAATTAAGGCAAAATATGAGGGTGGTCAGAGCATTTTATTCGAATTTTAAGAGAGGTTTCTATAGGTTTTCAAAATAGAGGGGATGTCTGTGTAATTAAGGCAAAACAGGAGGGTGGTCAAAGTATTTTACTCTTAATAATAATATAATTAATATATTCCTATTTCAATTTATCACAATACAATATATTTAACATTTTATATCTCTATTTATTATATATATATATATTGGGTTAAAGAGCAAAATCGCCAACGAACTATTAGGCCAGGAACATCCGGCACAAAAAAGTTTTAAAGGTACCAATAATACTAACAAACAATTAAATTGTAAAAAAATCGCAATGCCGTCGGTTGCTACAGTAACTTCCGTTTATGACCTTTTTTTTTTTTCCTGGTCAATGTCGATGGCAAGATGCAGCTGCTCCAACAACAAATCTAAAATTCATCATCAAACTACCCATCCTCTACCACTGCTTCCATCACCCCTTCAGAACTCCACAATTGATACTCAGTCGAACCTCATGCGCTGCTTCCCTCCACATCCCAGAACCCCATCGATACATTGCTTTATCAGATGCTAAAGTAGAAACTCCATTACCGTCCCCCTGCATCACTTCGTCCAAATCTCAATTGAATTTCATTTTTTTAAAAAAAAAAAGTGATTAACGAAGCTTACATCATAATCAGGCTTATCTCTTGGAGCCTCGAAGTTGTAAAACAAGCCAGAGCAGCCTTTAAGCGCATTGATTATGCTGTGGCAATCAAACGGATCCGATCGGAAAACCTTGAGCTTATTGGAATCCGCAAAGAGCTTACGGAATTGCTCCTCCCCTGAAAATCACACAACAACAGAAACATTGAAGCAATTAAAACGCAACAAAAGTAGTAGTGGAATTAGAATCAGAGAGATGAGCAAAGAAATTAACTAACCATGATCTTGAACAGAGGCATGGACGGTGAAGCCCCGATGAAGGAGTCGCTTGACAAAATTGAAGCCAAGGTGACTGGAAGCGTCCATCACGCAAACGGTGCTGACAGAGGGATCATAAAATGAGGGTGCCATAGGAGTAATTTGGTGCCGAGACAAAGTCACAGAGAAAAAATGTGTGTAAGTCACAATGGTTGAGATAAAACATCCGGAAGAGAGGGAGAGGGAGAGTGAGAATTGGAAATGAAGGGGAGGGAGGATGGGAGGTATAAATAAAGAAGAGGGGCTTAAAAGCATTCAAAGACTGAGTATCAATTGTGGAGTTCTGAAGGGGTGATGGAAGCAGTGGCAGGGGATGGGTAGTTTGATGATGAATTTCAAATTTGTTATTAGAGCAACTGCATCTTGCCATCGACATTGACCAGGAAAAAAAAAAGAAAAAAAAAGGGTCATAAACGGAAGTTACTGTAGTAACTAACGGTATTATGAATTTTTTACAATTTCAATTATTTGTTAGTATTATTAGTACCCTTAAAACTTTTTTGCGTTGGATGCTCCTGGTCTAATAGTTTGTTGGCGATTTTGTTCTTAACCCTATTTTTTTTGTGCCGCTGTAAAAAAGGAAATCAAGTGATTCCTTCTTTGTTTTCTTTATTTTTACTTTCCTTGGAAAGTATTGACATATATCATCGAGGAAGACATGTTTGGAATCAATTGATGAAATTCATTTTTCACAAATATCATAAGAAAAAAATGAAATGGAGTTATTCTGTTTCTTATTTTAGCGGATCTCTTCCGTTCTCATATCCATCCAGATCATCCATCATTGCAAAATCCATTATCATGGTAAAATCACGTCCGTTCAGATGATCCAAAAAAGTCGCTGCGGACCCATCATCAAACTAATACTATTAAAAATAAAGGTTAAATTATCCTTTTAGTCATTTAAATTTTGTTTAAGGCATAATTTTGGTTCATTAATTTCATAAAATATACTTTTAATCCTAAAATTCTAACATCGTTAATGTTGTTAATGGAAAACAATGATGCAGTGAACTCAAATGGTGACTAATAGCATTTAATTACATAAATTTTATATATTCTTCAATTTACCCATATTTTAAATTTAAGTCTAATAACATTTAATTATACAGTCATCACTTAAATTTATACCATTATTACTTGGGTTTACATTTTCTGTTAGAAAAATTAACGATGTTAGAATTATAGGACCAAAAATATACTTTAAAATTTAAGAGATCAAAAGCATAAAAGTCTAAAAATATACGGCAAATATTCGCTTAGCAATCCCGAGAATCTCAACAACAACGGGTACTGATATTCACTTTTTAATAACGTGACGAAGTGGCGTATTGTGAGCTTTTGATCATATGTACGGATATGATTTAAGTCCATGACAGGATATGGTTCAGCCATAAGTCAAAACGATATCCCAAAAATTTGATCTTCGACATTCAGATTCAGAGCTCACTTTTTCTTCAATCCCCAACGAAGATGTGCACTCTTGAGAAGCGAGGTTCTCTCTTCATTCTTACCCTCACCGGCGACCACCAGAACCGCCTTAATCCCACCGTCATCGCCTCCCTACTCTCCACCCTCTCCCAAATCCGCTCTCAGGCCACCCCTGGCTCCGTCCTCATCACCACAGCCCACGGCCGATTCTTCTCCAACGGATTCGATCTCTCATGGGCCCAAGCGGCTGGTTCTCCGTCCGCCGCCGTCGATCGGCTACACCATATGGTTGATTCCTTCAAGCCGGTTGTCGCTGCGCTTATCTCCCTCCCGATGCCCACAATCGCCGCCGTCCCCGGCCACGCCGTTGCCGCCGGTCTCATGCTCGCGATTAGCCACGACTATGTTCTGATGAGGAGCGATAAAGGAGTTCTGTTAATGCCGGAGGTGGACCTCGGGATAACGCTTCCTGATTACTTCGCCGTTGGATTTAGATCGAAGATCCGGTCGTCGGCCGCCTTGCGCGACGTCTTGTTGATGGGCGTGAAGGTGAAAGCGGTGGAGGCGGTGAAGATGGGGATTGTGAATTCATCTCACGATAGCGCAGAAAGCGTGATGGAGGCTTCGGTGCGCCTTGGGGAGGAGTTAGCAAAGAGGAAATGGATCGGTGAAGTGTATGCGGAGATAAGAAAGAGTTTGTACCCAGAAATGTGTGATGTTCTTGGACTGACTCGGAGAGAAATTGTATCCAAGATCTGATTCTGATTTATCTTATTAATTAAATATTACTCAAAATTACTGTAATCCAATAATGTTGGAATTTTGAGGGTACTTCATTTGGGCAAAACTAAAACATTCAAATTCCAATATTATGCATTATCTATAGAATATAATTATTTTCTTTCTAGTATTAGATCTCTATATATATTGAGTTGTTTCTTGTTTGAGATAGCATCAGAAACTACAATAATTCTATTAGAAATTGAAAAATGTCTATCAAAACTTGTTTTTTAGGTGTTTGTCAAAAATTTATTATGTAATGGGCTTTAAAATTTGAAGTTACTTTTCTTGTAAGCTACGCCTCCAAACTTTAAGGATTGAAGCTTTTTTTGTCACCACTATTCCAAACCCAAATCATATTAGGAAAAATCCAATAGAAAAAAAAGTCTAATAAAAAAAGTCTATTAGAAGAAAAAGTCACTCCTATCACCATTATCCCCAATGACCCATACACTATTTATGTGAAGTGAATTTGAGCGAAGAAAATGTTACTTACAACACTTACTTATTTTATTAATTATTTATTAAAAAGGGAAAAGTAACTTATATTTATTTTCTCAAGTTTTCCAATCACAAATAATTATGTGTCTTATTCTTTTTATATGAGTTTATAGTTAATTATAATAATTCAAAAATGAAACATATGGTCAAATGTTATTAGAGAATTTGACGAAATGGATATAAAGAATTTGACTTAAGTATTTTTCGTTACGATTTACTACTTTCGGTCTTAATTATAGGATAAAGTTTACAATACAAATTGCACTATAACTTTGTCCTATGAGTACTATCACAAAAACAAAATGTTATTTCTTTAATTACATAGATCAAATAATGTTATCATACTTCTTCAACAACCAAAATTTGGGAATTTGGAATGACATGTTGGATTACGATGAGATGTTCCTATCACAAGCAAAAAAAAAAAAAAAAAAAGTCTATCACAAGCTTATTAAAAGTGAAAATTTATTTTTTGGGTGTTTCGAATAACTTCACACTTAATGGTTTCAAAGTCTGAAGTTATTATTATTATTACTATTTGGTAAAACTACACCTCTTTGCTTTTGATCCCATCACCAAAAGTTACTGCTATCACAAACATAAATCACATTAGAACGGAAGCAATGATGGAGTAAAGAAAAATAAAAATGAAGATCTAACTAGAATAATACTGATGTAAACTACAACCAAGGCTACATATTATATTCAATTACTTATGCAATTATTTAAATTATTATAACATTGATTATTTCTTAGTGTCTAACATCTTTCTTTGATTGCAATTAAAACTATATTTGCTGATCTAGAACTCTTAATTACCTAATTGGATCCTCTGATCCACGGAAAGGTATTCCAATTTTGTTAATCCCCAATCCCTTAGGTGATTAATACTTAATTGGATTAATTTAAATGAAAGTTTAATAAAATCATATAGGCCGATATGTATATCTCTATCTTACCAACAAAATAAATCAATTAAACACTCAATCCGACACAAAGGTCTACTCTAATTCCTTATGTCTAGGCTAGTATCAAAATAAGTTCGAATCAAAATTCTCATCTTTGAGAACAATTAAGTTCACAATTGACCAACAAACATAACAGTAAAGAAATTAAAGACTGAAATTATCATCCACTAATTTATAATCAACTACAATAATCCAAAATGAAAGGTTCAACTATAAAAACTCGAGACTCTCATAACAATAAACCAAAATCAAGCATAATCACAATATATTTTCAGAATACAAATCAAAAGGTAAATGGAAAAAGAAAAGGAACAGAGCATTGATTTAAAGCTTTCTCTTCAAGCTTTAGTTGCTTCTCTATGTAAGACTAGTAATGACAACAACGTCCTCTTATCTCTCAGCTCTGGTTCTAAACGGCCTCAACAAGAAGATGAAGAAGATTCCAACCAAATCATGTTATATACTAACTTATTTTTCACCCTAATTTAAGTTTGCAAAATACAGTTTTTTTTTTCCTGGATAAAAAGTCAAGAGAAAATCACAGTGAGGCCCCAAGGAACGGAAATAATCACAAAAAAGTCTCATATAAATTTCCCTCATAGATTAGTTGTGAATCAACTATTGATCAATTCTCTTCACAAAAAAGTCTCTTCGTTAAAATGACTTTTTATATTATCAGAAGAGTTTTTCATGTTGTTAAAATGTCCATATGAAAATTATTTTGCATTGTTGTAAAAAAAAAAATTCAAGTTTTTCATATTGTAGAATTTTTTAAAAAATTTTGGCAATATGAAAAGCTATTTTGACAACATTAGAGACCATTTTAACAACATGAAAAACCATTTTAAAAATGAGATTTTTTTGTGAAAGGAATTTAATAGCTTATTAACAACTAATCACAAAAAAAATCCATACAGATTTTTTTGTGAGGGGAATTTAGAACGAGACTTTTTTATGATTATTTCTGTACTTCAAGACCTCACTGTGATTTTTCCCAAATTAAAATCAATTACATATAAAATGACTTTTTTTTCCAACTACTTTTATTAAGGTCTGTCAAAATGACTTTTATTGCAAAAAGAGGGTAGTGCTATCCTGGCAAAAGATGTCAACTTTTTGCTTCAATTTTTTCATACACATTTTTTCTACAAAACGTATGCTTTACCCTAATTCTCCTGAATTAACAAAATGCAGTTAAAATAAAAGTAATTTTTGCAGACCTTATTTTAAAAAAAAGCCGCCACATTACACCTTTTTTTCACATTTGATATCCTATTTCTCATTTAGCGGCTCTTTGCCGTTCTCGTATCCATCCAGATGATCCATCATTGTAAATTCATTTTTTCAGTTACATTAGGCCAGCTGAACTTTGTGATTATCATAGTAAAATCATGTCCGTTCAGATGATCTAAAAATTCACTGCTGACCCCATCATCAAACTACTCCGAGTACTAAAAAGGAATATTCGCTTAGCAGTCCCCGAGAATCTGAACAACAACGGGCTTTGTTTCATTTTAAGTAAACAAGACTTTAGACCCGTACGATGCACGGATATGTTTAACACCTAAATGGTTTAAACTGAACACATATAATATCATGTAAATATCAAATAATTTCCGTACATCATATTATCACATCAATTGCATTTTACAACGACAACACAAAAGATACCTAGGAACTACTGTAACATCCTGAATTTTGAATCTAATATCTTGAACATAAACCTATTTTGGAAAGACTAGTAGGCTCTATTTTCAGAAAGTGATAAATTTTAAATCAGTATTTTGCGGGACCCACGGCCAAAAATAATTCTCTGCAAACTTTCTCGTGAAGTTTGAAAAAAATTGGCCGCGGGACCCACTCAATAATAATTTATTATTTAAATAATATTATATTATAATAATAAAATAATATATATTAAAATATTATTACATTTTTTAAAAAAGGTTCACGGGGCAAGTCACGGGAAAGTTTTTTTTTAGTTTTTAGGAAAATTACGTAAAACGACCCAGAGACGAAAATTACACTTAAAGACCCATTTTCCAACTATAAATAGACCTTCCATTTCATTTCATTCTTCACAACTTCTAAGAGCCATAGAGAGAGGTAGAGAGAGAGAGAGAGTAGAGATATTTGCTTGAGAGTTATAATAGCTGGCTGGTGATTCGGGTATTAGCAAGTAACAGGTAACTCTGAATATTCTTCCTTATACTTGTGAATTATGTATGATTATAAATTTGTTTGTTTACTATTTTGGCAAGAATATTTAGAAAATATTTATGGTTTTAAGATCTGGTGTGGGAACTTTGACTTGCAAATCTGCAGAGGTACTATTTATACGTATGTTACTATTCACGTATACCGTATTTACTATTCATGTTACTATTCACGTATACCGTATTTACTATTCATGTTACTATTCACGTATACCGTATTTACTACTCATTTTACTATTCATGTATATACCGTATTTTACTATTCACAAATACGCATAGTATTTTACTATTCATAAATACGCATATCAATGTATATAATGGTATAATAATGCATTATTTTTGAGTAAATACATTCATCATGGCGGTTGTATTGTGATGGGTGGAGTAAGGAGGGAATTGAATGATAAGAATTGTTTATGCCACCACTCGGTGCACAGTGGACGGTACTTTTCAGGGCCCCATCTTCCATGTTTTTCCTCTGGCCGGGATTTCATTGGAGATGTGGGACATGTGACACCTCCTTAGTTGTTATTTTAAAGGAGGGGAGCCATAGTCCAGATTTAAGCTCTATACCTTTGGCCGGGTGTATCTTAAGTTTTGGTGAGCTTGAAACCATCCAGTCAAATGAATGAGTTTCTATTGGACTATATGTTAGCCTATGGTTCCAGTCAGCGGTATACGGTTGGAAGGGGATATAAGGGAGGCTGCATACTGCATAGTGCATTTCTGAATTATTCAATAAAGAATGATGAGTATTTTGTAAAGGCATTTGATGTGAACAACGGTATATCTAAAAATATCTGAGTATATTAAATTCACATTATATTACCTTTTATTTTTGTCATATGTAATTTGCTCGTGTAAGGTAGAAATATTCAGTAGTTACTGAGACGTGGAATCTCATCCCATATTAACATCTTTCAGGTGAATATTCTAGTAGAGAGCAAGGGAAGGCACCTATGGAGTGAGCTCTGGAAGCTCTTTTGATCTCCAATAGATTATGTTATGTTATTATATTTGCCATGAACCTAAGACTTCCGTTTTGTATTAAACTCTGAAATATTTTCTGGAATTTATTCTGATTATGTATTACGGGTTTTATTCGAAATGGTAACATTGTGAAAGGATTTGGATATTGTTGAACTCTTTTGAAGGTATTTTCAATATTTTGACCGAGTTTGGGTATTAAAAATTGTGGCGTTACAACTACTACTATAGTGACAAGTTTTGAAAAACTTCTTTATAAATAACATTTGTAGTAATGTAACTACATTTGTTGAACTCATACAAGATAAGTAATTTCAAACCATTGAAACTCTTGACCCTAAAAAGTGCAACATATAGTTGTCCATGTGAGAAGACTGGGGTTGGGAGGTAGAGACCGACATTAGTCATGGATTGTCTTTGACTTTTGTTTATTGTCATTGCAAATGAAATGATAATGGGGAATTGTCGTCTTGTAAAAGTGAATGAAAGTTTACATTCAGATGGGTTCATATCCATTTCTATGAATCAAAATATCTTCACCAACACTTGTGTCATTCAATGCCTTAGCTTTAATGACATTTTTTCCAAGTTGTGTAATTTGTAGCCTTGTCTTGTTGCACAACCCAGCTGCCTGATCAATATTTCTGATTAACATAACTGGCATACCAACTTTCAATACCAATTTATGATGAGGTATCCCTGAGCATTTAATTAATTTCATTGAGATATTCTATGTCATACAGATCATCGAAGCTTCCATTACTATCTTCTGTATGACCTATAGAGTCAAAACTAAAGTACTCAACTACTTCACTGGGCAACGATGAACAAATGTACTCATTCAATATATCAACATTTTCTGTTCTAAGTGTGGGAATTGACCTATTGGTCAAGTAACCTTCTTCAAATATACGCTCTTTTAAATTTGGATATGTAGCTTCAACAATGCATCTAATTAGGTTACAATCATCATGAAGCAGCAACTCTAAGGGTATAGTGATGTCAGCAAAACCATCATGTGGCAAACCAATGGCTCCACTGGCGGAACTTATCAATGACAAGGTGCCCCCCCCCTCCCCAAAAAAAAATTGTTTAAACTTTTTTAATAGAATTTTTTTTTCTTTTTTAGTGTAATAATACAACTTTGGCCCCCTCTGCGCGCAAAGTAGTGAATATAACTTGACAATTTGTGAAGACTGTTGCTTTCAGTCTCCATCATTGTCAATTTCTCCTTATTTTACGGTAAACATTTCGTCTTCTTCTTCATTTTTTTTTACTCATACGTACCGTCTTCTTCTTCATTGAAAAGTATTGAACTTGAGCTTCCTTCACTAGTCAATTTTTTGAGTTTCTTCATCTTTGAGCTAATTATCCAATTCTTACTGCCCCCCCCCCCAAAAAAAAAATATTGTTTAGAATTTTTTTAAAAAAAATTAATATAATGTAAAATTAAATTCCCCCCCCCCCAACTTTTTCTTCTTTCTTTCTTTCTTTTTTCTTCTTCTTCTTTTTTTTTTTTTTACATTTTTCCTTCTTTTTATATCTTTGGGCTTATAATTCAATCTTTGTTCCCCCCAACCACTATTCCCCCCCCCCCAAAAAAAACTTTTCCTCCAAGTTCCGCCACTGAATGGCTCCATCTCCCACATTTAGCAACCACTTTGAAAATGATTTAATCTTTTCCTGTTCAACTTGATTGACTGAAGACTTCAACCTCATATTCTTGGTTAGTTACAATAATCTACATTCTTTCCAAAGAGGAGAAGCATTAATTGTTTCATCAACAATCTCAGCTCGTCCACCTTTTGGGATAACCTATAAGATTTGCCTGAAATCACCCCCTATTACGACACATTTACCTCCAAATAGGCAATCGTGTAACATCCCAATTTTTCTAATAGTAACTAATTAATTTTAGGAATAAGTTTGAAATAAGAAAGCTACTAGGTTCTTGATAATCAGTATTTTTCGATGCAATCAGGGTAAAGAAATCAGATATTAACTTGAATGGTAGATGTGTAGTAGATGGACATGTGATTTTTGAAAAGTAGTTGAGACCCAAACTCTATAAATACCTCACCCCTTCTCATTTCTTTCACAATACAAGCACTCAAAACACATAGAGAGAGAGAGAGAGAGAGGAGGAAGGAGAGTCGGAGAATAATGATAGAAATTATTTGGTATTAAGAGCATTGGAGTATGGTAAAAATAAGCTTGGAATTGAGGTAACCTTGGTTATTCTTTTATATACTTGTCAAATGTATATATATATATTCATATTTATTAACTGTTTTGGGATTTGTTGTGCCTATGGAAGGCATGATTTGAAATCTAATAAAGTTATTTTGATGAGATTGGATATTCTTGGATCCCTTGGTATCACTTTTCTTTTAACCGGGTTCAGTTTGACACCTCCTTAATTGTGATTACAAGGAGGGGAGCCATGTTGAAGTTATGAGTAATGGATATGTTTCGTTGGATAGTTATGAGTAATGGATATGTTTTGTTGGAGGATGTGTTATGTGTTAGATGGCTCCAGTCAACGGTTATAAGAGGTGATCAGGGTGATAAGGATGATCCATGCATCAATATTTGTTTGGCAGATTGCATATGTGAGATCTCTTGTGAAATATTGGAAAGTAAATTATGATGTTTTGGAACCCTTTTTGGGAGGAAGTTTTGGTAACCGAGTAGAGAACATTTGTGAAAGGTTTTTATATAAAAGCATATATTTTAATTATTGTGAATTTATAAATATGTTCTCGAACTTGGTTTGCATGTATATTTCTGAATAACCAATGGTTACGGGGATCTTTGGATCTTACGGTTATTATGTTTTTTTTTTTTTCAGGTGAATAATTTAGTAGGGAAATCAGGGAAGGCACATATGAAAAGCTCATGTTATGTTATTTTTATTTGTCATGACCATAAGACTTCCGCATTTTAAAAACTCTGATATACTATTTTGGATTTAAATTGGCCCTGTATAAATGGATCTTTACCTTTGGCCATGTTGAAAATATGTATTTGGATGTTAAATATCCTACATCTGAGGTATTCCAAATATTTTGGCCAAGTTTTCGGGTATTAAAATTGAGGTGTTACATTTTTGGTATCAGAGCTAAAAGGTTCTGGCCAATTTGCTGACTTCCTAACAGTTTTCAAAAAAAAAAAAAAAGAGGTCATGGCAAATTAAATTTCATAACGTGTGCACTTCCCTACATTTAGATTTGAAAATTTATTTGGTTAATTGTTTAACCTGTCTAGCGTTCTTGGGTATCTATCATTGTTAATGAGGATTGATGGTTTGAGGTTGTGATTAAGGTTTGATTGTGAATAAGGTTTGATATTTTATCAGAGTGGCGCAGCGGAAGATGATGAATTTTGAGGACAAAATTCCTTTTTAGGAGGGGAGAATTGTAACATCCCAATTTTTCTAATAGTAACTAATTAATTTTAGGAATAAGTTTGAAATAAGAAAGCTACTAGGTTCTTGATAATCAGTATTTTTCGATGCAATCAGGGTAAAGAAATCAGATATTAACTTGAATGGTAGATGGTTATGAAGTAGATAAGCATGTGATATTTGATCGGAAGATGAGTATTCGGTAGTTAGATGGTAGATGGAGATATGTATGGTAGCTACATATGAATGGTAGTTAGATGGTAGATGGAGATGTGTAGTTACATGGTAGATGGACATATGAATGGTAGATAAATGGTAGATGAGTAGTAGATGGACAAATGAATGGTAGATAAATGGTAGATGTGTAGTAGATGGACATGTGATTTTTGAAAAGTAGTTGAGACCCAAACTCTATAAATACCTCACCCCTTCTCATTTCTTTCACAATACAAGCACTCAAAACACATAGAGAGAGAGAGAGAGAGAGGAGGAAGGAGAGTCGGAGAATAATGATAGAAATTATTTGGTATTAAGAGCATTGGAGTATGGTAAAAATAAGCTTGGAATTGAGGTAACCTTGGTTATTCTTTTATATACTTGTCAAATGTATATATATATATTCATATTTATTAACTGTTTTGGGATTTGTTGTGCCTATGGAAGGCATGATTTGAAATCTAATAAAGTTATTTTGATGAGATTGGATATTCTTGGATCCCTTGGTATCACTTTTCTTTTAACCGGGTTCAGTTTGACACCTCCTTAATTGTGATTACAAGGAGGGGAGCCATGTTGAAGTTATGAGTAATGGATATGTTTCGTTGGATAGTTATGAGTAATGGATATGTTTTGTTGGAGGATGTGTTATGTGTTAGATGGCTCCAGTCAACGGTTATAAGAGGTGATCAGGGTGATAAGGATGATCCATGCATCAATATTTGTTTGGCAGATTGCATATGTGAGATCTCTTGTGAAATATTGGAAAGTAAATTATGATGTTTTGGAACCCTTTTTGGGAGGAAGTTTTGGTAACCGAGTAGAGAACATTTGTGAAAGGTTTTTATATAAAAGCATATATTTTAATTATTGTGAATTTATAAATATGTTCTCGAACTTGGTTTGCATGTATATTTCTGAATAACCAATGGTTACGGGGATCTTTGGATCTTACGGTTATTATGTTTTTTTTTTTTCAGGTGAATAATTTAGTAGGGAAATCAGGGAAGGCACATATGAAAAGCTCATGTTATGTTATTTTTATTTGTCATGACCATAAGACTTCCGCATTTTAAAAACTCTGATATACTATTTTGGATTTAAATTGGCCCTGTATAAATGGATCTTTACCTTTGGCCATGTTGAAAATATGTATTTGGATGTTAAATATCCTACATCTGAGGTATTCCAAATATTTTGGCCAAGTTTTCGGGTATTAAAATTGAGGTGTTACAAATCGCACTTCATCAAATCCCTCAATGTTCGATCTAAGGCCTCCACACAATGTCTCTTAATCATTGGTGCTTCTTCCCAAATAATTAATGTAGCAGCTTGAATTAAGTTTGCTATTGTTGACTGGTGAATAATGAAACATATGGAGTCTTCATTAACGTTGATTGGAATACAAAATCTAGAATACGCGGTCCTTCCTGATGGTAATAGAGTGGCTGCTATTCCACTGGAAGCTACATTTAGTATGATTCCACCCTTTACTCGTACAAAAGCTGTTAAATTATCTCCTCATAAACTTTCTTTTGTTCCTCAGTCATTAATTGCTGTAATCTTTTGGAGGTCTCCATCTCTTTTTCTTTGTTGTAGTTAAGCTCTTGTAGAATCAGTTGCTCTGAAGTGTCAATAATTAAGTCATTATCAGGTTTATGCATCGATGGATAGTCATTGAGTGATCGACCATTGCGCAGCAAAAGTTGTTGAATATTAGCCAGCCCTGCAGCTTCTTTGTTGGCATCTGTAATCTGCAAATCTGTATCACAAATGTTGTCAAAAAGACTTTTATTTTCATTTCTAAATTTATGTCTAGATATGAGTTACAAATATAACACACTTTATATCTAAAAAAAAAATATTCAAATAAGTTAACTTATATATATTGGACATATACAAATTAAACATGTCATAGAATTTTATTAAAAATATGATATTATAGTTTTTTCAATTCCTCAATCTATAAACTTGTTATAATGTCATAGTTAATTGTTTTGGTTGAGATTTAATTTGATGAACACATGATATAATCTTTTACTTAAATATAAATGACACATTTCAGAATTTAGTCTTAATACACAGCTTGAAAACGTTGGTCTCTATGATTGACATGTAATAAATCTTCACAAATAACCTCTTGTCTATTCCCAAATAATATATGGATCAGATAACGAATGGCTTAATAACATGCTGGTAAAAAATTGCCATAGGTAATTGCCTGAAGCCCATACTGATGCTTCTTTAATTGCATCTATATACTCTTTGTCATCATCTAACAAACCAAGTGATAACATGCTTCTCAAAGTAGCGTTGGATAAACAACATTATTCATTGTCCTTATGCTTGCATAATCCTTAACTCCACGTACCTTTATCAACAACAAATGGAGATAATATAATTCCCCCTAGCTGGTGTACAATGACCCAATCTTCCCACTGAAAATCCACGTTCACGAAGCTTCCATATCCTTTTCTCCCTAACAAACGTGAAGTAGTTAGGGAATTGAGAATAAGTAAGTGTTCTTGCAAATGAGATCATCTTTATATTTTTCCATCCAAGCAAGGAACATAGAGTCTTTAACTCTTGGGTTGATTACCACTGATGACATGTTGTCTGTTCGACTGTAGTAAACAGATTGTTGATGTGGAAGATAAAAATTTAGTCTTTCAACAGGTGATTGTCTATGATGAATATCAAAGCCAAAAATTCTCCATGATGCCTCACAAGCAGACACGTATGTAACCTACATATGTCTAATAGACGTTTAATTCACATCTTCATAATACAATAATCATAATGACCTTGAATGCTTCTAAATATTAGCACTAATACAGCTTAATTACCTTCTCCATGTTTCAGAGGTACCTTGCTATCTTCTGTTCGCCTTTTTTTTCATCTCTTTTTTTTTCCCTGTTGTTTCCAAAAACTTGACAATATGGTTTTCATATATAGATAGGATTTATAACGAACTGGTGCAACTATGGGCTCATCTTGGGTATAGCGATCCATGTTGCCAACTATATCCTATCACATACACTCTGATATGTAAACCATATTGCATATTTGCTGCTGGATTGATTTTCTTCCTCACTTTTTTTGGCATGGATCGCCAAATCATCTTGTTGAATACAGTTTTAGAAACATTTAATACACTTGACCCAGTTAAATTCAGCACAGTTGTAAGTCCCCAAATTATTCCCTCTTGGAAATACAAGTTTATTAAGACAACGGATACAGGATACTAATTGAGGATATTCATTAGTTCCCAGAATAGTGTTTGAACTGTGTACACATGCAGTACAGTTAATAGAACACGCTAAACACCTTGTATTAGTCCATTATTCAATATTTAGTAGGCATTAATTATTTGAATTTAGCAAATATATTACAGTTGTTAAACATGTTGCAGTATCATATTATCTTTAGCTTTCAGACGAAGATTAAATGGTGAGGTCCGTAGAATAAATGGGTTTCACAATTTCTACAGTAGCTACGAAGTGATTTAATTATCTAGCAACTGATCAATTTATTTCCTGATACATTTTAAACCGCTAACATTTAAATGCGTAACTTCAATGATCTAGGTTCACCATTATACTGCCTCGTAAATGTTGATTAATGTATGAGTTGCAGCAAAAGTAACCAATAACATAAGTAATTCTGCAGACTAAAATGGAGAACATTGAAGACAGTCATTAATACCCATACACAATCCTTTTTGTATTAACGTCAAATAAGGGTGAATAAATAAATATATGAGCCACGTTTACTATTTAAAATTATTTTGCATCAAGACGAATAAGTTGCAGAAAAATCATAATAACTAAGCACAAATATGGATCAGAAGTAATTGTCATATTGTCTAAAATTTATTGTCAGACATCCCAAAAAAAAAAAGGAAAAGGAAAAGGAAAGTTGAAATAACTATCGAAAAAGGAAACAACGAAGTATCATAAACTAAACTACTTTAGAAACAACAAAACTATAAGGAACATCCATTCATATTCCCAAAACTCTACTCTTCTCCACAACAACCTTCAAAAGATAAATCGCGCAGACTGTTTGGCATGTTGATGGCCATAAGAGAGAAGTAAAAGGGGCAGAGAAGTTTCAGAGATGAAGAAAAGAAATATCAAACCAAACGTGCACGAAGTACTTTAAATATGCAGATGGAGAAAGAATAAATGTTGGTGTTACTGGTGAGAAAGTGCCTGAACCGAGGACGCAATTGTTCTGATGGACTGTTTAACTAATAAATGAACGTTGAAATAGAAATAAACCGTAAGTGTTAATTTGTTTTCGGTTGGAAAATGGAAAACGAAGCAGCATGAACCACTGTATATTAAGAATTAAAATTTAATCAAGGAAGTTGAAGAGGAAAAAAAAAAGTATTCCCTATAGTAACTGATCATTTACATGTTGTCAAGAAACAGCAAATTTAAATTTTATTAGCCTTGTCAAGTAACTGCATATTTAAATTATATTAGCCTTGTAAATCAAGTAACTCCAAGTAGTAAAGTTTTTTCAAGATAACCTTTTTATGTTAACTTCAAAACGGCATACAGATACGACTGATCGCATATATAACTACCATATTGTTGGCTGTGTGTACAGGTAAAAATCAGACCATACAGTTTAGGGTTTATGATAGACATGAAAAAAAAAAGGGAAAAAAATTTGTTCTAATGTTGATTATGACAAAAAGTAGGTTTACATGAAAGGACTACATGCATCTAGTTAGAATAAATAATTAAATAGAATCTAAAGATTACATATACCGAAAATAACTAAGTAGAATCTAAATATTACATATACCAAAAATAATTAAATAGAACCAAAAGATACACACCATTAATTTTAATGTTATTGTTATGCATTTAAGGACTCAGTAAGTGGCAAATATTAGTAGCAAGCATCCATCCATCAGTAAAAAGCGATCATTCATTAAAGTTTGGAATATCCAACTGGGATTGTCAAACAGTCTTGAAGAAGCAGGGAAATAAACAACTTGTTGGGGGCACGGGAAAATCATTCCTAACTGAACTTGAAAAGGAAAAATGCTAAAACATCAGATTTCTTCATTCCGATCGTCTAGACACGGTTTGTAAGTTCCATGAGATTAAGTTTTGTCAGAGTCATCGTCTTCAATGAGCTTAGCTTTAGGCAGTAGATTGAGATGGACGCGAAAATCAACTACGGCGTCATGCTTGTAATTGAAGATAGCTTGGGATAAATCACAATGACTCTAAAAAAGAATTTCTCCATCTACAAATCATAAGACAAAGATATTTTAAATAGTATATCACAAAATGTTGAATTAGATCATATAAAAGAAAACATAAGACTAACCTCTAAGCCTCCTCATATTCACCCACAGTAAGGCAACAACAACATCATCTTTGTCGAACAATTGCAGTAACTGATAGAGGCCTAGAAAGCAAGTGTTCATCTGAAACAGCAGTGGAAAGGATTCTCGCTAACATAACATAATAGGGAAGTTAGTAGAACAACTTAAAGGATAAACACATACATGATATTATAAACGGTAAAAAACCTTTCATCCACGATCTCAAGAGTCATCTGGTAAAGGGTCTCGCCGTCTGTGACAACATCGCTCAGAGGATGAACAGAAGTCACTAGTCCAACCACATCTGACAAATGAAAACATGATTACATATAATTGGAGTTTCTCAACTAAATAGTTACTAGTCCGTCCATGAGAAGATATGCGGTGATATATTTGGAGTTTCTCAACTGAATTGGCAAAACGATGATATACACTTCTTAAATAGTAACATCTTGCTTACACTAATCGATGGAAACATGCATTGGCCTCTGTTGCTCCATTAATGACAATTATGGATTAATCAGTATTTCAATGTCAATACTGCATTGGGAATATGACAAGCATAGGAAAAAGCATATCAACATGTTAATACAAACCAATTTAAAGCGTTTGGGTGATAATATATAAGCAATCCAATAGCTGATTGAGAAAAACCTATATTGCATAGAAAACATATATATCAGTTTCGTTGGAACAATAACGCGATAATAAATGAATATCTATGAAAGGTCTCAACATCACCCAATGGAATTAATTATTACATGGAATTAATTATTACGCTGACGTTAAACTTCAACATATTGAGATACTACCTCCGGTCCTAATTATAAGACATAGTTGACTTTCTTTGGAGATATTAAGGAAGCTAAATAAGTGACTTAATCATTTCATATGTTGTGCATCTTTAGATTATATATTAGTTTATTAGTTAAACTAATTAGTTTGAAGAAAAAAAATAAAAATAAAAATAGTCTAAAGTAATTTAATTAGCTTCCTTAATTTCTCTAAAAAAGTCAACTATGCCTTATAATTAGGACCGGAGGGAGTAGATAATAACGAACACGTTGGACCACAAAATCTATGCCATATAATTACGGTGACGTTGAATAACCAATTGGTGTATTATACATGGACCAATAGCTAATGAGCTACAACATTTAGTAGTTTATATTGATATTGATGACACCTTTTTGGTCTTTCACAAACTACAAGACTCTATTTTGGTCCCTTATCAAAAATTTGACTTTTATTCGTCTTTTTTATGGACTAAAAAAAAACCTTTTGAAAATTTACGAGGGATCAAAATATTAACTAATCAACTCTTATTCGTCCATTTTTTAGACTAAAAAAGATTTTTTTTTTTTATAAGAGACCAAAATAAAGATCGTATTTTTTGTCAGAAAAACCAAAAAAAATATTTACTCGTTCATTTTTGAAAAATGTGATCATATGGACGGATAGGATTGAAGTGCGTGATAGGATACGGTTCAGCCAAAAGTCAAAACCATATCCCAAAATTTTGATACTCGTATTCGACATTCAGATTCCGAGCTCACTTTTTCTTCAATCCCCAACGAAGATGTGCACTCTTGAGAAGCGAGGTTCTCTCTTCATTCTTACCCTCACCGGCGATGACCAGAACCGCTTTAATCCCACCGTCATCGCCTCCCTACTTTCCACCCTCTCCCAAATCCGCTCTCAGGTCAGCCCTGGCTCCGTCCTCATCACCACCGCCCACGGCCGATTCTTCTCCAACGGATTCGATCTCTCATGGGCCCAAGCCGCTGGTTCTCCGTCCGGCGCCCGCGATCGGCTACACCACATGGTCGATTCCTTCAAGCCGGTTGTCGCTGCGCTTATCTCCCTCCCGATGCCCACAATCGCCGCCGTGTCCGGCCATGCCGCTGGCGCCGGTGTCATGCTCGCGATTAGCCATGACTATGTTCTGATGAGGAGCGATAAAGGAGTTCTGTACATGCCGGAGGTGGACCTCGGGATGACGCTTCCTGATTACCTCGCCGTTGGATTTAGATCGAAGATCCGGTCGTCGACCGCCTTGCGCGACGTCTTTTTGATGGGCGTGAAGGTGAAGGCGGTGGAGGCGGTGAAGATGGGGATTGTGAATTCGGCGCACGATAGCGCAGAGAGCGTGATGGAGGCTTCGGTACGCTTGGGGGAGGAGTTAGCAAAGAGGAAATGGATCGGTGAAGTGTATGCGGAGATAAGAAAGAGTTTGTACCCAGAAATGTGTGATGTTCTTGGACTGACACAGAGAACTATTGTATCCAAGATCTGATTCTGATATATCTTTAATGTGGGAATTTTGAGGTTAAAACTAAAACTTTCAAATTCCAATATTATGCTTTATCAATAGAATATCATTATTTTCTGCGCAATATTAGACCTCTATATATACTGTTTTATGTGAGGTGAATTTGAGCGAAGAGAATGTTACTTATTGCACTAATTTATTTTATTAATTATTTATTAAAGAGAGAAAAGTCACAAAGTATTATTACAATTGGATAATCCTTACATCAAGTAAAGTAAGTTATATCCATTTTATCAACTTTTCTAATCACATTCATATCCAAAAAAAAAAAAAAAAACTGTTCTAATCACATGAATAAAAAAAAAAACTGTTCTAATCACATGAATATATGACCATGTGTCTTATTATTTTTTATATGAGTTTATAGTTAATGATAATGATTCAAAAAGGAAATGTATGATCAAATATTATTAGAAAACTTCATGAAATGGATATAAAGAATTTAATTTAAATAATTTTCATTACGCTTCTGGAGCACGACAAACAGATGCACGGTTAAAAACAAAATTGCAACAATAAGAAAATTTTCGAAACTAGCAAAGGAGGGTCGGCCAAGCGAGCCAACCCTATGAGGTCCCATAAATTATGTCGGCCATATGTCTAGATCGCCATACAGCACTCGCCAATCGAGGGCGAGCGTGGCATATTTAGCCAACCGACCCTTTTTAAATCATCTTCACGACCTGCCCTTCCTATTTATAACCCACTCCTTCCCTGCTTATTATTCATTTCATCGATGTGGGACTCAACCTCTCATCAATTCACAATCCCTTCATCCCTGTTATATCACTATCTGTACGCTTGTTTCCTAATCCCGTGGATCATTTCTTTTCTTTTTGTTTGTCTTTTTTGGGTTTGTGATTCTTGAGACCAGCTTTGTTGGTTGGTTCCACTTTCAATTCCAACCACATTATTCCTTCATTTCCATCTTGCAACCCACCTTGCCTGTTTCACTTCATCATGTTCTCCTTCAGAACTCCTCAAATACTTTCTGTATTTCTTGTTTATTCTTATACTAGCTTCCTCCTTTCCCTCTCTGCTAGGGGTTTTTCGTCCCTGTCTCAGGGTTACTTGTGCCATCAAGATGTCCACTCCTCATCCTTGGAGGGTCTATTCTCCTGTTTTGGTGGGGTTTTCCGATAGTATTCCGGTGTTGTGGCCTTCAACTGTTTTGGGTGTGCCTCTTTTCTTAGAAGGCGGCAAGCAGGGAGGTCGCCTGGACCGTTGCACGGAGGCTTGGACTCCTCGATCTGATGGGTGCCTCCAGGACTAGCGGCAGCAACCTACGGCATATTCTTGTTCCCCCTCGGCATATTTTTGTCTTAAGGTAGCTGATTGGATTACAAAGATTCATTGGATTAGTCTTATCTTTTGGATTTGGTATCTCGACAGCCATCTCAGTTGCCGACCCTATTAACAATTGGTGTTCGTTAAATTTCTTATCCTCTTTTAATTGCCTGTCTTTCTTGATCTACCTTCTTGTTATGTTTCAATTTTCTTTGTATTTCATTCTAGTTGTTTTGGTTCTTGTGCTTGAGACCTTGTAATTTAGATTTGGTTCTAATATAATGTTTTTTGCTGGCAAAAAATAGAAAAAAACAATTCTTGTTTATTTTTAAAATTAATAACACCAATATTTTTCAGTCATATCCACATAAGTGGGGAAAAAACAATCTAGGTGAAACAGCCTAAATCATTTGGTGATGAGAAATTCTGCACAAGTAACAGTTTTCTCATTTGGTGTTTATCCATTCCCCAGTTCAACAAAAGAAGAAGAAGCAATGCCTAACCAACACAGAAGCGTTGCTTAATAGCAAATCTCAGTTCAGCTTAATAGTAGAATAAAATGATTCGGGGGAGTTAAGGCATATCCAGGAACTAAGTATATGCCCACTGTTTATATCAACAAAGTACCATTCAAACAAATGAAAGTATCTAATCCAAACTGAAGAGGCTAAAAAAGGGGAACAAGAGGCGAAGTAATAAGAAGAAAGCTTAAAGAAATCTCATGCTGCCACTGAGCAGGCTGTCAAAAAACTGTTCTTTTAGAATACATCAATGCATCTCTGCTCTAAGTTGTCTTTGTTTTTGGAACTCTCTTCTTCAGTTGCCTCCCGAGAATTAAGTTCTTCATCCCTATAAAGAACAGCAGGGCACCAAGAAGTGCTGTGTTCTGCGATGGAAAACAAACCCGGCATAAAAAAAAAAGTCATTCAAACTTCAGACATCGTCAGCTGGAAAACACAGGGAATAGCATGAGTTGGCACAAACCTGTACGAAATCATTCAGCAGCAGACTATATTCGGGCCCGTTAGGTTTATAGTTGTAGAAATCATATAGAAGTGGAACGGTAATTGCCTGATGCAGAAGCTACAAGCCAAACACAAACTTTTCAATCTTTTGATTACAGTGCATTGGAACTACACTGATGTTTAGAAAGTTAATTAACATCAAATTATTTGCATTCTAATGCAAAAGAGCAAGGTTTTACCAGTAGGAAAGCTCCAAATATGCTGCCAAACACAAAAAGGATCCCTCCAAGCCCCTTCAGTACTATTATACCAGCAACAACATGCTGAACCTGAAGTTGGCACCTCAATAAGAAAGGAAAATGAAGTTACAAAGAATGAAATCCAATCTCTAAAAACAATAATTGATAAAAACAAAGCCTTACATCAATATTTGGTATCTCAGTCCCCAATTTGAAGGACAAATTTTTTCTCAAGACAGTGAGCTTGGGAATCAACTCTTTTGCAAAAGGTCCACCGCTGGCATCAAATTCATTAAACCTAGAAACAAACAGGCTATATCAATGCAAAATACTGCGTATTGCTATGATATTACAATTACACAATGACATCTTCATTTGTAACTTGTAAGCAATCAAACTAAACAGGTGACAGGAAGCTACACAAAGTGAAAGCATTGGCGAACCTAGAGTAAGCAAGTTATCCAACATTTAGGGCCTGAAATGTGGGTCAATTTGCACCTACATAACCTTTAATCAAGTAACCCAACATCAAGTAGTGGAGTAGGGGCAAAACGACTTTGAATTGCAGAAAAGGTTGCCAAAAGACGACCCCAAGGAACAAGTATCCATAAAAATCAAATCCACAATAATAAAGCCTAGTAAAGCAGAAAAGGCCAGAGATACTTTTTGCTTTACTGCTTGAGCTCCAAACTTATATAGGCTTCTTCTCAAATTTAAGACACAGCACTATCCCCAAGAAAGAGATAGGACCATCATGTCCGTAGCAAAAGGTCCACCAATGGCATCAAATCCATTAAACCTAGCAACATACAGGCTGTATCAATGCAAAATGCTGTATTTTGCTATGATAATATTATCACACACTAAAATCTTCATTTGCACGAAGTCAGCCAAAGAGAACAGTTTATCTAATTATCACAATTAAGTTTTCTTTAGTATTATCTCAGTTAGAAACTAGCATATAAACCATGTTAGACAAAAATAAACTAACAATATCATTACCTCACATGACTGATAAGAGGACTTGGATTTAATGAGAAATTTACCTACCTTGCTATATTCTCAGATTGAGGTGGAAAAAATAATAATCAATAACATTCAGAATTCATATGTATATATATAAGTTAACATGACGTAATGTCTCATAGAGATTAGAGAATAGAATTGTGTAGATACTGGTTTTAGACACATACAACTAATCTCCAAATTAGATCTCTCGACATGTGGCTGTATGCAACTTGATATCAAATTTGTAGTGCGTAATGAATCCTCGATATTCTCATAGAATTGAAGCCATTAACAACAAGAAAATCAAGGCCAAATTATCGAGTTACATCTAAAAGTGGGGAAATCAACCAAGTCAAGCTCTTCAGAAGTTCACACCATTTCTTAATTCTTACAGTAAAAAATTATAGCATTCTTCCAAACATTGGAGGAAGCCTCAGTAAAGAAAAATTCCAGTTAGTCCACTTGAGAATCCCCACATGCTCACAAATTTGTGAAAAAGTGTCAAACTAAAATGATAATATATCATTAACACAATCAACCACCAGAACAAACTATAGAAGAAGACATCAGGTCATAACACCCAAATAAATCGAACCAATTGCCAATGGCTTTCCGGTTGACTTTTTGAAAAAGAACCGAATTAAAAAAATTTAAAAACCTAGCCAAACATATTTCAACTTTTTGCGAAGTAGACATCAGGTCGTAACACCCACAAACAAATCAGTACAACATATGAAATTAAACAGATACAAAAATATATTCCAAATCAGTTAAAATGAAAGAAAAAAACACTGATTAACGAAGTCGTCGGGTACCAATCGGAATAATATTGAGAAAAGTTAACAGATCTGAAATGGGGACATACATCTGCCAGGCAGAGAGGATGAAGACTGAAGCAAAGAGAACCCGACCCATAAAGGAAGCGAAACCCATTTCTTTCTTTCTCTCGCTTCGAAGCAGGGATGGTGAGAGCTGGATCAAAGCTCGTAGGGGTTCACCACCTCAGCGAGAGAGACGAAGAGCGTGCAACCCGAGGCAAAGAAATTAATAGTGAAGCATATGACCCAGTCGCCCAGAGTCCACAGAGTAAAGAGTCACTTTCATATGCTTCAGTTGTCTTTTTCGATAATTTCATTTAGTCATTGTTTAGTTCAATATAATAAGTACGTCTGGCAATTTTTTTTTAAAAAAATATAAGTACAAAATTTTGAAATTGGGAAAATCTTTTTCGAGTTCTAAGGGATCAACAAAATTTTAAAAAAGTCCCACAAGGAATTCAAATATAAAAAAAGTTTCAAAAAGTTATTAATCACAAAGATGTACGTAGTTGTTAATTAACAACTCCATCTGTTCAATTAACAACTTTTTAGAACTTTTCTGATATTTCACTTTTGTGTGAACTATTTTGAAATTTTGTTAATCATTGAGACTTGAGAGGAATTTTTCCTTTAAAAATAAAGAAAAATCAAGGGAAAATCCTTAACAGAGCCCAAATTAGTAAAAAATTGTTAAAAAAGATCTAGGGCCTTTTTTGATATTATTTTTAAAGATTAACAACTATATCAATAGAACATTAACAACTAAATCAGTAGACGTTAACAACAATATCCTAACAACTAAATTAGTACCAGTTGACAACTATATCAGTACATGTTAACAACTAATGTTTTATGAAATAATATTAGAAAAGGCCTTAAGACCTTTTTTGACATGTAACTTTTTCTTTAGCCTTTTTTAACAATTTTTTGGTTATTTGAACCCTGAAGTGGATTTTCTAAAAAAAAAAATCTAGTCAAAATATCAAAATTTGATTTTAGACCCATATTTTTAATAAATTTTGAATAAGGCCTAATGGCCTAATTAGAGATCTTTAAATGTTGTTAAAAGAATATGGTAACCTTTTATAGTTAGGAAATACCACTCTTATCTTATTTATAGGTTTCTTTTGATTAAAAAATTTAGTCCTATTTATAAGTTATCTTTCAGATAATAAATAAGATTGTGACAATTTTATTTATATTAATTGTACCAATGAAAATACAGAGAGAAAAAATAGTTGAAAAATACACATTCATAAATAAGGAAAAAGTTGAAAATTTACCTTATAATCATTGAACTAATTAATTCTTTTTAGTATGTGTGATTTAGTTAAGAGTAACTTATAAATAGTACCAACTACATTTAGTTTTAAATTGTCGTAAATTAAAAAAAAATTGTCGAAAACTAACTTTTGGGCGAAGAGAATGAAGTGAAATGATCTAATGGGTCCAAACTCCTACTAAGAAAACATTTCATTTTGACGATAAAAATTGCAAAATTCTATCACACTTGGGAGTAATAATTAAGGATTTTTAAATACTTTTATAGATTGCAAGTATCATATTCCTTATAAACAAGTAGAATAAACATATGAATAATATATTCATTTTTGTTGGTCGGAGCTCCGATGGCCAATAAGTGGTGGCTGCTTCGGCTTGGCAACTACCGGTGACCAATTGCTAGAGCTTTGACGTTGGTCAAACATATTTTTTAAAAAAATAATAATAAAGTAAGGGGTATTATTGTCCTTTTGTCCATAAAATTTATTTTCATTTTAGTCATTGGGTGTGTAATGAAATTTGAAAATGTTGTGGGGTTGACTGAAATAAATGTGGTCATGTGAGCTTTAATTGAAATTCTCCCCTATCTTTACGCATGCTTCCCACCTCCCCACCTTTTTTTTTTAAAAAAAAAAATTTATTGATTGCTAATCTTATGCGGGGTGTAATTCCAAGGATCAGGATAGCATGTGTCCTTCACTAGAAATATACATATGATGTTTGTTTTCTGATTGATAGGAGCATGGTAGAAATTGTAGCTACTATCAAGGCAGTTTCCAATTCATTGATAAATAATAAATAGCTTTAGCTAAACCACGAAACTCTGAGCAAGATAGAACGTGATAAGAAATTGAACTTGGAAAGCAAAGAGCAGAGTTATCTGAGCAAAGATAGAACACGATAAGAATAAAATTGAACTTGGAAGGCAAAGAGCAGAACTATTTGAGCAAGATAGAACGCACTAAGAAATTGAACTTGGAAGGCAAAGAGCAGAGCTATCTGAGCAAGATAGAACGCGCTAAGAAATTGAACTTGGAAGGCAAAGAGCAGAGCTATCTGAGCAAGATAGAACGCGATAAGAAATTGAAGTTGGAAGGCAAAGAGCAGAGCTATCTGAGCAAGATAGAACGCGCTAAGAAATTGAAGTTGGAAGGCAAAGAGCAGAGCTATCTGAACAAGAAAGAACTTGATAAGAAATTAAAATTGGAAAGCAAAGAGCAGAGCTAACCAGGTAACATGGATACCCAGAGGCCACTAACCAGCCACAACGCTTGCAGAGTTAGACGGGGTTAATATTCCAAAATAAAAATAATATTCGCATATTTAAAAAAATTATAAACAATTTTTTTTGAAAGATAATAATTTTGTAATTTATTTTAAAAAGAAGATTTAGGTAAGGGTGAAACTAGAAATGTAATTAGAGGTAAAACTTACAGAATAAAATCCCATTTTTCATGAAATTATATTTAAGCCCCATAAAATTTCAATATTTTCATTTTAATTCCTCCACAAAACTTTTAGTGGAGACTAAAATAAAAATATTAAAGTTTTTATGAGGCTTAATGTACTTTTCTAAGACTACAGGTTCGATTATGTAATTTTTGAGGGGACTACCCCTAACCCCCTTAGGTCCGCCACTAAATTTAGGTAAATTGGGTCATAAGAATTCATCAAAGGCATGTTTCAAAACTCGAAAGTGTTTATAAAGAGGTATTTATATATTGCATCCTAATAATATTGTGAGCATGAATTAAATTTACAACATAGAAAGTTGTAAACTTATGTGGCATAGTTTTATGATTTTGATGCCACTTGTTTCTCACCACAAACTACAAGTTTCCCCATTGGCACGTTGATTTGATTGAGTTGAATTACTTTATTTTTCATTCTAAAAATAGTTGAGTGGGACATTTGTACCCAATTAGTCCTCTCATTCTCACCTAATCCTAGCCTACGACCTTTCAGAAGATTCCCCCCCCCCCCCCCCCCTTTTTTTTTTTGCGGTCAACGGTATGCAGCATCAAAATATGAAGATATTTAAATAATTTCTCTGAATTTCGGAATATTATCTGTAGATCAAGGACTACTGATGGATTGTTTTTAACTTTTTTTTTTTTGAGATTAAACACTATGAACTGAATTCATCCTCCACATTTAATATTTTTCATGGCATAGTAGATAATTATAAAAGTTATAAAAAGATAAACTATGAATTATTCAAAAAAAATTATCCAATAATATCATATATATATATATATATATATATATATATATAATTAGTTTATTCTTTAATTCATGAAAGTCCCGCCACGCCAAGGAGTAATAGAAATTATTTGCTTTTGCCATAACGGTTTTGGTCATTTCAATAGCTATATATTTTACGGGCTTGGTTTCTCTTCTTTTCTTTTTTAGTTCGCTCCTATCTTTTACATCCTTTATGAATATTGGATCAAAATCTAATAATATACATTTAATGTATTTTGTTATCTCAATTCTCAATATCTATTTGATCATTGCATACTTTAAGTTTTCGAAGGCGTTCTTTTGATTTTGAAACACCAAAGGAATATTCTTTGTCTTTCTTTCTTTCTTAATTACTTTGATTGATTAACTTCTTGAGCAAGAGTCAATGGAAGTGAAGTGAGATTTGTAAATTGTTTTTTGAAAAATACTTTATATTCTAAATTATTTAGCGTCCCTTCTCTAGAAATATGTTTGATGTTTTGTTTTTTGGTTGATACTTCTATATCATATGATGTGTGTATTGATTGTGACTTTGTAGTTTCCTTCTATGGTATAGCCTCCTCTAGAAATATATATCATGTTTTATTTCTTTAATTGATACTTCTATATTAGATGATGTGTGGATTGATTGTGACTTTGGTGGTTTCCTTCCATATATGTTCTTTGTTTTCACTCGTTTTTTTATGTTACATGCTTTGGTGCACTGAGGGAGGGATTTTTTTGGTTCCCTTGTCAAGGGTATTGTTTTTTTTTTTTTTTAACCAAACAACTAAAAAAATGCAAACCAAGATTCATTGAAAGTAAGTGGTAAGGGACTTGCTCTCCTTTAATTATGCCTTTGGTTTGAGGCGTGAGAATGAAGAAAAATGTGTTGAGAGCTCTTCTCCTATGACCATGGGTTTGACCTGAGGTGAATCCAAATTAATTTAAAAAAGGAAACCCAAAGTTGAACGTAACTTTGATCAAAGATTGCTTTTAGTTTTTTTAGTTAATTATTAGACATCCTCCTAACTTATACGTAATTTTGTTCAAAGATTTAAAATATTGTTATGATGTTGTCTTTCCGAATCTAAATTTAATATAGGTAGCATAACATTTGCTGCATCATATTTTAATGTTGGCTAAGCTATGTCACATATAGCATTAAGAGTCGAAAACATACAAAAACATTACAGAGCTGCTAAAGGAAGTCGATCTCTATGAACTAGCAAACCAATATCAATCAATAACAATTCTTTAAAAGGTAAATTGCCCATATATTCTACGTAATTAAGTAGAAGAAATTGGTGATGAGACGCCAGAATTGATGTTGCTTAACCACCATTATAGGGTTAAAGTACAAATGATACGGAGAAATTATCTGCAAAGCCATTACAAAAATCATTACTCAATGTTTTGAGTTTGAACAATAAATGTCAAAAGAAACAGAAAAATAGTAAACGAACTCAACCCCCAATCAAAACATGTTTCTTAATTTATCATGAGAAACACTATGAATCAAGGTTGTCAAACTCATGAGTTTAAGTAAACTCGTGATTGTAACGTAAACTCGTATCGTTAACTCGAATCTTAAACTTGTAAGAGTTTAATTTTATTATTAAATAGGTATTACTAATGTATAATTAAATAATTAAAATATAAAAATGACAATAATTTGATTTAAATATATTTTAAATCTAAATAATTGAAATTAAATATATCAACATTCATCATTTATCATATTTAATAAGGAAATTTCTATATAAAACCGCTGAGCATGATCAAATCAAAAAAGTTAACATGAGTTTAAGAGTAAGTTAATACGGTTTTGTAAGTTAGAAACATAAAAACGGTAAACTCGGTGTATAAATTCGTGAGTTTAATTGAGTTTACAACTAGCACGAATTTACCAGTGACTTGACTCGTTTTTATAAGCTAGAAGCGTAAAAACGGTAAACTCGGAGAGTCAACTCGCGAGTTTGATAATAATGCCATAGACTATGGTCAATGATAGAGACAGAATGATAGAAATTAGATAGAAATTAGAAGGATGAAAATTAAAAGAATAAATCTTGATTAAATTATGAAATCAGGATCTAATTCCATAATTAATAAAGAGAAATCTTTAATAGAAGATGAGTAAGAATTTTAAACTCAACAACTAAGCTCGTTTGGGTTAGTGGTAAAAAAAGTAACTTATTTCCCATTAATGTTGCAGTTCAAACGAGAGGAGAGGATGTTGAGAAATTGAGCTGAGACAGGACGATGATGAAAGAAGAACTGAGATGAGTGTGAGACTAGAAAGAAGATGGGAAATAAATGCCCCAATGCGTAGCTGAACGCTCTGTCTCAGAGCTTCTTGGAAAATGAGCTTTTTTGGGGTATAACCCCAATTACACAAATGCCTATTTCACTGGGTTTTATTTTTCACTTACCTTTTTCCCACTACCAACGTCTATCCAAAACATACTGAAAGGAAGTCATCAAGGAATGAGCATCCTATCAAATATGTCCTGTGCACTCCGTTCTGGAAGGGATATCCCAATTGTTTCTAAGATATACTGAGTAGGTAGAAATTGAATATACAGTAAACAAAATAGCAAAACAAGAATCTGTATTAATTAAATAGAACAGACAGATAGCATACAACAAGTTTGTAAAATATGAAAAGCTATAAACGAACTCACAAGACTGCCGATAATGATAATGAACTATATGCAGAAATCTGGGACTAACTTTCGTTGTGTCCTTAAGACAATTTTGCTCCCTCAATACGGATGCCGAAGGTTTTCTGAGCAATTGTCTCCCAGGATAGAGCGGATTATACGTCTCCAGAAAGATGACTTTGTCTGTTTGAAGCCCAAGCAAATCCAACGAGTCTGTTTTCGGAATACACAGAATGTATATATGCAGAATGCACAGAGAGAGAGAGAGAGAGTATGTAGAAAAACGTAATTCTAATCTGTGACTAGGGCGCTCTATTTATAGACTCTGAAAAAACACGATCAGATGGACTCGTCTGTTGCTACGAACTGGTGCGTCTCACGAACAGACACACCAGAACGGAGAGAACGGAGACGACCTGTGTTTGTTGTTCAGAAATTCAAAAAATTATTTAATAAAAAATTATTTTTAAATCCAAAAATAATTTTTTTTATTTCACGCGCGCGGACCGGACCCTACGTTACGCCGTGCGCGCGACCGACCAAACCGAGCAGTCGGACGGCGCGTGTGTGTATGGTGGACCAAGGGTCACCTAAGTTCTCACCCCTCCACAAAAGTGGGTTGGCCCAAGGGCCCAATTAGTAGGAGCCAAGTTGGGGCTGATATACCCTCCAACTTCTCTCCAACTAAGCAATGTGGGATTATTCTCTCACATACACATTCCCTCTTACTTTTTCCTCTTCTTTTCCATCCTTCTTCTTATTTATAACCCACGGGTTTTTATCCTAAAATTCCAACACTTTAATCCCACCAATTGACCCCAAATTGCATAGATACCTCATCTTAATGGAAAATTATCAAAAGCTAAGGCATTCTTAGGGTAATTAAAAATAGACGAGCGATAATGCCCATTGTTGAATGCCAGTGCTTCCATTTGCTGTTTTCTTTTTAGGTCCTGCAAAATTCGAACTCTTCCAACTTCTCACTACATCTTTTTCACTATTATAAAGGTTAAGAAAGAGGTATTTTAGAGTGTTAAATTAACTTTCACACCAGAGAGCCATGGGAGAGAGTAGTGATCATTGAAAATACAAAATGCTGAGAGATGACTTGAGCAGAGTCACAAGTGTCGCACCTCACCTTCTCACTTTTGACTCTCTCAGGCTGCAGCTTACCCCATTTCTTCTTATTGGAAACCACACATGTATGAGTATCAATTTAGATTAGCTTTTAAAGAATAGTTTCTAAAAAATAAATGATGAAATTGATTTTAGATAATAGATTTCAAGCATAATAAATTATGTGATAAAAGTTATTTTGATAAAACAATACTGTTTGGATAATTGTTATCTAAATCCAATTTTTTCCATGTTCAAATTACCCTAAAGGACATTAGCTAATATAATAATTGCATATAAATGATATGATAAATCCTATATAAAACTAGTTGAAATATTAAAATCCTAAATTAGGCCTTTAAACTTGACAAATCTTTGATAAGGACATTGACTCAAATTAGGAATTTAGAATGTTTGGTAAAATGACTTTAATGCCCTCCTCGTCAATCCCAAATCAATTAAAATATTGAAATCCTATGTCAAGTCTTAGAACTTGACAAATCTTTGATAAGGACATTAATTGACCTAAATTAGAATTGTTCAAAATGTTCGTAAAATGACTTCTATGCCCTTCCTCACCAATCTCAAATTTCTCTTCCTCCTTCTATTTGTCCTCTTCCATTGAAGAAGCATGATTTTCTTGTTCGGGCAACGGTATGCCAGTCAAAATTCGATCTTTGTTAATCATCAGAACGTGTATCAACCCAATGCAAAGTTATAACAAAATGGAAAATATATATTAAAAAAAGAAAGAAAGAAATTTATAAAGCTAAGGTTATCTGGAATATCAACCAATCTCCTCATGAGCAAAATTTACACATGTATGGTTAGAAGTAATTGTTTGCACCTCATTTATAGTTATTATTATTATTTTTAAATGTTGTTCGGAGGAGGATGTTTGAATTCTTCTGAAACTTTCACAAAAGCTTTCTTTTTCCTTGCTATATCAATCTTGTTGATACTCTACCCTCAATAAAAAAAAGAAGGATGATTATGAAATATTGAAGCTAAATTTGGGTTTGGATGTTTGGTTTATTGTGTAGCCATTAATAACTTAGGGACATGACCCAGTTTAGATCATATAGCCTTATTAATGATTTTTTAAGTTTAGTAATTTAAATTTGAATTCGAGTATTTCAAATGGCTTTTAAAGGGATTCTCTCTAAATGATAAGATTCCATTTTAAAGATTCTTAACATTAAATTTAATAATAAATACCAAGATTTAAATAACTTTGTCTAAAAAATTAAAATTATAACATTAGTCAATTTTATAAGATGTTTAAAAACAGCTCAAAACATATATGTATTAATAAATTATATAGACTAAAATAATTTTTAAATAGTAATTATGTAAAAAAAACAAAAAAAAATATTTTAGATTGAAATATGTAATTTATCTTATAGCTAAATATTTGAGAGCTAAAAAATGAAACCTTAAAAAATAAGAGTGATATTTTTGTAACAAAACTTATAAAATTTAAATAAGATCTTTATAGACATAGTTTTTTATCATTCCCAAAACCTTTGGTCACATTCTACAATCGATGAGAACCTATCGGCAGCCACCACCTTCTACAATGAGTGGAAGTGGGTGAGAGATGAGAAATTATGAAGAAAAGAGAAAACAGAAATAGAATAAGGATGTTGAGGAAATTATGAAATATTTTTCTGGTCCTAAGTATAGGACATAGTTTATAGCACAAATTGTACTATAAATTACTTTCTATATCTAGGACTGAAGGTACTAATAATTATGGCCCAACTACCCTCAAAAAGGGGAAAAAATTGCTTCTTCAAAACCATGGTTCTACGGCCCAAAACCATACTTGGGAGCAAAAAGTGCTTTTGTCATTTTTTGAAGTGTTTGGCCCATTTTTAGCAAACCATAGTTTTAGGGCTTAAAAGTGCCTCCTTATTTATTTATTTATTTTGCCCAAATAGGCACTCGCATGAATGGTCGAATGGATATAAATAATTGAGGGGCAAAACAAGATTGCGAGCAATGAGGCTAATGGAGTACCCAATGGTGGGACTTTTACCCATTTGATTAAGTTCTGGACACAATGCATCATGAGCTTGTAGCCCTAATGTTCATGGTTAGTGGGTACGTGAGTGTCCTGTTAATTTAGGGACCGTGCTTTCTCACAAGTGCATGGGACTTGATCCTCTCCTTTATTTAGCCTCTCTTCTATCCAAAAAAAAAAAAAACGACCTTCTTTTAACATTTGTAACCATGGTTTTCCAATCCCTTATGCCACGTTTGGTAGGCATGGAAGTGGGAGGGTTGAAGTGGAATCCAGCATTTGTGTGTTTGGTATGAATGAAGAAACTGGGTTTCACTTCCATGGAAGCCTCTACTCTGACCATTTTACACATCACCCTCAAGGATGGCGCCGGATGATGGTAGATGAAGGTAACAGAGAACAACGGCCAATAGAGGACAAGGAGGAGTGCTTAGATTTTAACACCGAGCTCCTTCTGAGATGCTATGACCCTCCCCATCAAGCCTCGTCGTCGTCGACTTCAGATCCGAGCACTCAACTTTTTTCGCCTTCAGATCTGACACTGTCGAATTCTGCCATCGCCCTTATCTCCCACTTCTTCCCTTACGGCGGCGACTACATCATCCTTCACGGTGTCCTCTTCATTCTCATCTCCCAAGACATGCTTAACGATGCAGATGAGTGTGACTCAACCAAATGCTTAGAGGTGTTCGATTTGGGTCTCTGTTTTGGTCGAGTCGAGGTGCTTTGATCTGGGATTAATTGGGTTCAAGTACAAGGTGCTTGGATTTTGATTTCTCCGATTTCTCTTGTTCAAGCTTCTGATATTTTTCTTCGATTTTGATTTCTCTGGTTCTGGTGCTTTCGATTTGCAAATGAGGATCTAGTATAATTTCTGGTATTGTCACTATGAAAGGCGTTTGCTGGGCGGTGTTCCCAGCGATGGAGTCGGTTAAACGAAAGGGGTGGGTGCGGTAGTGCAGATGGAATGCTGGAGGGGTGGCACAAGTAAGAATTTGGGAGAATATCACTCACGTCCCAAGTAACAAAAAATATAAAAAAAATCTCAACTCAAAATCACATATCAAAAAAGTTCCTAAGAATTTTTTTGATATTAGTTGCATTGACAACAGAAAGTGTTATATTGATAACAAGAAGTGCTATAATAACAATAAAATTTAAAAACTAGTCATTTACAACAGAAAAAGTTAGATTCATCAACAAGATTTAAAAACCTGAATTTTGTTTCAAACTCAGGTTTTTTAGTGTATAAAAGTCATTCACGACAGAAAAAACCATATTCATAACAAAAGTGCTATATTCACAACAAAATTTTAAAACTTGGATTTTGTTTCAAGCGTAGGTCCCTGAGTGTAGGGATGGAAATAGGCCAAGTCAGCTAGATTTTGGCTAAATAGGCCTGAACCTGTAATAGCGTAAAAGGCCTGAGTTTGGGCCTGAGCCTGAATACATGTTTTTTTTTTTTAGGTTCAGGCTTGAAGCCTTTTTAAAGGTCTATTTACAATATAGGCCTTTAAAAAGGCTTTATATTGCAAGCTTTAAAGGCCATAATTAACTAATATAAGAATAGAGGTAGTACTATAATTAACTAATTATACTTGAAATTATAATATAAGAATGAAAAAAATTAAATATTTTATTATTTATATGATATAAATATAACTATATTTATTAAATATGTAAACAAACCAGGCCTGAAGACTTACAGGCCAGGCCTTAACAAAAAAGGCCTAGCCTATTTATACATTCAGGCTTTTAAATAGGCCTTGACTTGGCCTTTTTAACAAACAGGCTAGGCCATAGGCCGCATGATAGGGACCTGACCTATTCCCACCCATACCTAAGTGTACAGACCCCATTTACAACAAGAAGTGTTATGCCAATGTGAGTTGGCATAGATGGTAAGGGATCTAGGACTAGGCCCTTGGGTCGTGGGTTTGATCCCCTCTATCGTCGCTGGGACTTCTTTGGTAGGCGATCTCGTAAGTCCCCTCTAAGTGCTCATAGAGCCCGGGGCCGTGCCTTGGCCTTGGTGGGGGACTGATGCCGAACCCATCCAAAACTTTTATATATAAAAAAAAAACAAGAAGTGTTATATTCACAACAAAATTTACAAATTTGGATTTTGTTTTAAACTCAGATCCCTAAACGTACATAGGTTATTTACAACAAAAAAAACTATCTTGACAACAGGAAGTGCTATATTGACTCGAGTTTCAAAATGGCTCCAGGTTTTTATATTGTTGTCAATATAGCACTTCTTGTTGTCAATATAACTTTTTTTTTTTTGTGAATGGTCTCTGTACGCTTAGAGACTTGATTTTGAAACAAAATCTAAGTTTTTTAATTTTGTTGTGAATATAACACTGTTTATTGTGAATCTATCTTTTCTATTGTGAATAGACTCTGTACGCTTAGGGACATGAGTTTGAAACAAAATCCAGGTTTATAAATTTTGATGTGAATAAAATACTTTCTGTTATGAATCTAGCTTTTTCTGTTGTAAATGGTTAGTTTTTTAAATTTTATTGTCAATATAGCACTTCCTATTGTCAATACTAATATAAAAAAAGTCCCCTTTTTTTGGTATTGATTTTGAGTTGAGACTTTTTTGATATTTTTTGTAACATCCCAAATTTTGAAGTTTGAAATTTAGAAAATTAGGAATATTATATGGAAATTAAATTATGAAATTTGGCCAAAAATAATTATGAAGTTAGTTATTGGAAATTAAGGTCTATTTTCCCTTAAATTAATTTTAGGAAAAGAGTAAGTTCAAGGAATATCTGTAAGAAATTATTAATGGCCTAGAGAAGTTAATTAATAATTAATTATGATCACCTAACTATGTTTGCAATTAAATTAGTAAGGAACTAGATTGCAAACAAAAACCATGTAGGAAATTAAGTGGAATAATTTTGGAGTGGACCCCACATACCTCTCAATTTGCACTTTTCATTTGGCCTAATATTTACACGCCACTTATTTCCTCATTTTCAATTATTACTATATTGTGCAAGTCACGTGCTTCTATGCACCAATTGACTATTTCCAACAGAAGCATAAGGACAACAAGGCAAACACATTCCTTCATAATTCAATTCTTTTTTTTTGCTCAACTTCATAATTCAATTCACACAATCAGCCCAATGACAGAACCCTTGGAACAGAAGTATTTCGGACAGCAAGCAATATACTCCACTAAATTCATTTAATATCTCGGCCCATATATTTGACATAATACATAAGCCCAATCACATACCCAAGCTTACACATTTACTTCCATGATACCTAGCCCAATGTTTCTTTCCAAACACAACACACATACGCGCACACACTTTTTTTTTTTGATACAAGGCGAGGGAGGGGGGAATTGAACCTAGGACCTAGAGGGGGGAAATGAATCCCAATACCACTGCACTACTAATAGTGTTGGTCATACGCACACACACTTGACATACATACTCAACCCAATTATCTCTCATCTGACGCAACACATAAATACACCCAACCCACACTCACTCCCCCCCTAAACCCGATGCACACACACATTCCTACACCCCCACTCATTTCCTTCCAGCAACCCATATCCGCGTCACTTTTTTTTTTGATTACAAGGCGAGGGGAGGGGGATTCGAACTAAGGACCTAAGGGGGGATACACATCCCAATACCATCGCACTACAAGGAGTACTGGTGCGTTACTTATGTATACACGGAAAGAAAGAAGTTGCATCAGCGTTTTCCACGGTCACGCAATAGGAACGCCTTACTTCTTGAGCCCAGCGTTCTGCACACTCCTTCTCATTAACCATCGGTCTTTCTTCCTCCTAAACTAAGCTGGAACAATAAACTTTGGGAAAGGTAAAACTAGGGCAAACAAACTCTTTTGAACTTGAAATTTTTTGGAGGTATAGTACACATCATACTCTTTAAGATAAGACAAAGAACAGCTAAAACGGATTTGTAGATAGGGAGATATGATTTTCCAAAGTTTAGCCAAAATCTGGAACGTTTTCTACACTTCCTGTGAACAGTAATTTTCGGACTTGATTTTGAAATGGCAAACATCTGATTTTTTCATTAAAATTTTTACAGTAAATAGTAGACATCTCAAACTTTCCAACGAGCTAAAGAACACCTAAAACGGACGTCTATATCTTGAGATATAATTTGTGGAAGTTGAGCGAAAAACCTGGACATTTCTGATATGCTTTTGGAGCAAGGAATTGACGTGGCATTTCGAACCAATTTAGCCTTTGAGTCTTTACATGAAATTTTCCAGGTAAAAAGTAGACACATAGATGTTTAATTTGATAGGTAATTCGTCGAATTCTGATAAGTATTGAGGGAGATATGATTTTTGGAGGTTGAGTCATAATTTTAGAAAGTTTTCTGGAAAACTTTGGACATTGTTTATGTTTTTCGAAAGTTGGAAATTTTCTCAGCCATAAATCAACTTGATGACTTTAATTTATGAAAATAAACTTATCAAGGTTTAAGTAGAAATTGTAATAACTCCATTTGGAGTTGTATCGGTCCAGTTATGAAATTTCTAAATTCTCAGAAAAGTTAAAAGCTGAATTTTTGATAAGTCTTAAAATAGTCACGCAAGTTATTAATTGTGCATAACCTTTAAGGTAAATGTTTTTCTTTTGGATAACTTGTCTATTAAGGGTTATAGAGACTCTAAAGTGACAAGGATAACTCTTTTTAACATTTTTGAAGGAAATTATTAATTGATAATAAGTAATAAATAATAATAAATAGTATTATTATTTATTGAAAAGGGGATTATGATTAAGGGAACTTTTTTAGGGATTAATAGCTATTTTTAATCCTCCAAAATTAATTCGTGTTGCTAGTTACTTTGCGACGCAAGAAGTAATTAACAACAATGATAAACGTTTATAGGTATACGTTGGCATCTCAACCGATCCCAACATCCTTGGACAAAGTTAAGGATTTAAGTTTGAGGTGGGTAATTGTTATCTTATCAGCTTATATGTATGTATTTCATGTATGACTGATCATGGTTGCTAGATAATTTGCCTATGTGTATACTAGCAATGGATTGGGGCTGCGTGTCCCATAGGGCTGCGTGTCCTAAGAATGGAGCTGTGTGTTCCATAAAGGGCTGTGGTCCTTGGCCGTTAACTGTGGTTACAATACGACTTGTTTACTATGAATTATTCTATGTTTATACATGTGTTATATTGTGATTTATACTTCATACTTGCATATGAGATTGACTGTTACCCCTGAGGTTCATTTATTTGAACTTCAGACCACATGAAAGAGACAGGTAGTGGTTCTGGATCAAGAGGCAAGTTGCAGTTGTAAGGGTTATAGCAGGTGGAACTTTTTGGAAAAATATGAGTAGTTAGTCTGTACTTTATCATCTGTCTATTTGGGATTATTGTATTAAGATACCTCTGTGGGAAGATATTGCTCGCAAAAAATTTATCCTCGTATTTTCAAATTAAGTTATTTTATGAAAGTTTTATTCCGCAATTAAGTCGTTCAAATCATTTCGATATCTATGCGCTACAACTCTGATAAATAAAGGCGCATTTAGGACGGGTGTTACATTTTTTATATTTCTTGAGACCTGACTGATATTTTTCCTAAGAATTTTGTGACTAATTAATTTTTAGGTTTTATTTTTATTGATCAAACAATTAATTCGAGTTCTTTCAAAAATAATTTTTTATTCACAATATTTAAATAAAAACATATAATTGATTCCGAAGTTATGCTTTTCTTTTTATTTTTCTGACTCAAAATATTCTTAATCATTCTTTCTGAACACAAAAATTTTTGTAATTTAAATTAATCCTATTTTATTTATTATATATTAATGTTAATATATATACACAATTATTAAAAACTTAAGTTAAAAGAGCAATCAAATTATTTAAAGAGGTGAAAGTATAGAGAAGACTAAGAGAATATATTAATGTCAATTTATCTATATTTTGAAATTGCAATTTAGGTCTATAACTCAAATAGAGATTTTTTTTGGTTTAACAACCAATTTCTTTATTTCAAACAATTTTATATATAATTTTTTCGATAATTTCACTTATATAAAGTTAAAGTGAGTGATACCTTTTAAAATAATATAACCCTTCAATTGAAAAAGGTATAACTGTTTTATGAACCAACTTAATTCTACTGCTAAAGGTAATTACGCGGTGGTGGTTGTTGTCACACCTTTAATTTGATAGCCTTTCAAAAGTATGCTTTTACTTTTACCCAAACCTTTCACCTTGTGCAAATTAATTATTTTGCAATTTATTGCTCTTGTGTGTACCAAAACAAATATTTATTTTAATATATATGATTTAGGGAAAATTATAATAAAAGACCTAAGAAAAACAATATTTATTAAGAAGGACTATAAAAAGTGGTAATTATTTTGAAGGACAAAAAATTAAAACATTAAAATTGAAAGACTAAATTGCCCTTAATCAGATTTTCTATATTATCTCTAATTAAATCAGAATTTGATTATTATTATTTTTTTATACGTAGAATCTAATTGATTGAAAATAATAGATGGAAAGTTTCAGTATGGGTCTTCCTATGCCGCCAGTCAATATGACCCTGTTATTCCTGCTTTTGCCCTTATAAAATCTGCTTGCTGTTTACTCTTTTGGAATGAGATCCTTTTTTTTTTCAAAATTTTATCATTGAAATGGGTTTTTTTTTGAAAAAAAAAGCTAATTATTTTTTTTACCAGAGAAAAAATGATAAATTTAAATAAATTTAAAAACAATGGTATCACAACAAATCTTCCACAAACATGTCATGAATCCTTTAATTTTCACTCAAGAAGTCAAGAACTTGTGGAAAGGTACCGAGAAAGTAAATCTTACAGATAAGAAAATATTATCATGACTCTTAGAATATTCCAAATTTATATTAAAGTTACATTGTAATATTAAAAATAAAAATTCAAATTTAAATATAATAATTTTGAATTGAAAAATATGATATATTAAAAAAATTAATGAAATATTAAATAAGTTTATATCATTAAGTATTGTGGGAGGTTTCATTCAATATATTTATACAATACTTAATGATATAAATTTATTTAATATTTCAACAGGAGTAACAGGGTCATATTGATCGGCGGCATAGGAAGACCCATACTGAAACTTTCCATTTATTATTTTCAATCAATCAAATTCTACTTATAAAAAAAAACAATCAGATTCTGATTTAATTAGAGATAATATATAAAATCTGATTAAGGACAATTTAGTTTTTTTTTTTATTTTAATGTTTTAATTTTTAGTCCTTCAAAATAATTACCACTTTTTATGGTTCTTCTTAATAAATATTATTTTTCTTAGGTACTTTATTATAATTTTCCCTACAATTTATACATTTTAATCTAATTTGTATATAACTTAATTTGGTATATTTCATTACAAGTTTCATATCTACCTTTTTTACGATATAGGATCTATATTCCCACCCCATTTTTATTATTCACATTGTAATTATATGTTTATTCATTTAATTACAATTGAAACAACCTTGATTTGACAAATAGATCTTGATTAATCCAATTTCTTAATCTTCCTTAATTTACTGATGACAAAACAAAGTCAATATCTACTCATAGTAAACATTTTTATTTCGAAGGCAATTTTTTTTTTATTCCATAACTCTGACGTGGAATTTGAAACCATACTCCTTAATTCAGAACGTGCACAGTTGAGTTAGCAGATAAACCAAATATTCTCCCAATTCAAGTATATAAATTAACAAGAGATATATATAAAAGGTCAAACTTTTATTTCATTCCAAACGTAAATATACCATAGATATATCGACCATAAATCAAGTCGATATATCAACAGGGATTATAATATATATATATATATATTCCTGAGAAATATTTGATTACATATGTTGACCTTTTAGTAAGGTTGCTGAAATATGCATATATATAATATGTATACTTCATCCAGAACCTCGGAAAAGGAGCTTGAGCCTCTTTACTTCAATAGGATTAATGAAAGTGGAGGCTGAAATGAGCAGAGTTGACAAATTACTTTTGAACAGTGCATCGTCAACAATTTGGATATTAGGTTGTGGACTGCTGTAGGCTGCAATTCCCACAGATAGATTTATACCTGAAAAATTCAATAAAAACAATATTATATCATCATAATTAAAATTAAATGTCGATAATTGTAAATTTTAAATCATATAATTTATTTGTAAAATCAACAATATACATAAAAAAACAAATGCTTCAGAATAATAATATTGTATATACTGTATGCATGCATCGTCTCTACCCTCTTTTTTAATTATGCATTTTGAATCAAATAATTGGATTTTAATCAGTGGGGTTATATGCATAATTAAATATATGCAGTATGAGAGAATTTTCTTCTTATTCTTTTCTTGTTTGCCAATACGAGAGAGTTTTTCTTCTTGTATTATAATAAACAAACAATTCACTCGTGAATTAATAAACCATTTAGAAGCTAAGCCAAAGCCTTAATATTAATTTATACAAGCATCAACAATAGTACTATCATATTAATTTAGCTATATATATACAAAGTCCTCCTCTATTAAAAAAAAAAAAACTTTATCATATATAAAAATTCACAAACTCTAAAGGTTAAAGTTCTGAATTTGTGACAAAGCATAATATATTAGTTATCATTAAACTTCCTTATTCAGGTAATTAAAAAACCTTAAACCTTATTGTATTATGTGCATATAGCCCCTTAATAAATTTCAAATCATACAAACAAAAACATATCGTGTGATAATGTTAGATTTCATTATTGAAATAACAAACAAATTAATGGCTAAAGGCTATATTTGCATATACGCATTCAAAAGCTTAGATTGGATTCATAGTTAAGTTCCAAAAGTCAAGATAATACTATAAGCATCTAAAGGGGTTATGCTTGAGGGAAAAAGACACAAGTCCCTCCAAATTTATAAATCCCAATTTATGATCCTAAAATATAATCTAATCACTACGAAGTCCTTAAAAACTAATCTAGGATTGAGGACATATAACACTTTAACTTATCAATGATAAAAATAACTAATTTCACTAAGGGTATTTAGGTAACTTCACATAAAGAGCTCAATATAGGAATCAAGACATTTCGAGAGACTGTGTTACGGGAATTTCTCATATTTTTGGCATGCTAAATTTTACAACAATAAAAATCCAGCAATATAATTAAAAGAAAAAAAAACAAATCAAAAACTCCATTCGGTCCTAATTATAAGAGCTAGTTGACTTTTTTTGGAGAGATTAAGGAAGTTAATTAAATTACTTTAAAGTATTTTTGTTTTTGTTTTTTTCTTCAAATTTATTAGTTTGACTAATAAACTAATATATAATTTAAGAATATTTAAAATATGAAATGATTAAGTAACTTATTTAGCTTCCTTAATCTCTCCAAAAAAAGTCAACTAACTTTTATAATTAGGACCGGAGGTAGTAATAATTACCTGAATTGACTTGGAAGTGCAATAAACCTCGAGGAAACACAATAACACCTCCTGGGCCAATAGATTTCACATAGACAGTGTTATTAGAGGAAATGAAACCAGCAATCATACTGCCTTGTAACACCGCAAGAACTTCAGTAGCATCAGAATGTGAGTGAAGTGGCACAACCCCACCAGGTTGAACATCCACACGAGCCAAGGAAACACGTTGACCATTCAGACCTGGTATTTTGTCAACAAACGCTGTCGATTCACCTGTTTTGAGAAGATTATCAATGATTGGAGCATTTAGTATTCCGGACGAGGAAAAATCTTCCACATTCACCATTTGAGGGTTCTTGCAGGAATATCCAGCAGGACCAAAAGGTGAATTAAAGTCTGCAACACAAAAATCGCGTCCGCTTAGAGAGGAGGAGAATGAGAAGAGAAGGCAAGAGATCATGAAGATAATAATGGGAAGCATCATCTTCATTTTTTTTTTTTTGGGGGTATCTGCTTTGATGGATCAAGAAGTGTGTTTTTTAACAAGGAGTTTGGTCGCTTTATATAGTAAGTACTTTTTGGGAGGCGTCGAAATTTTTTCCAACAATAATTAGTGGTATTGTGGCCTAATAAATGAACTATAGTGTAGTTATTTAATTATTAGAGATAATGTGGCCTAAAAAAGCTACAAATTTTTTTTTTAATGTTTAGTTACATGTATACTTGTTAGGGTGGGCGTTCTAGTGTGAAAGGAAGGTAGGCACATTGATAGATTAGGCTTATATACAACTGTGATTTGAATAATTTTTAACACTAGTTTAAATTCAGTACATACTCCTCTACTCTTATTTATACACTAGAGAGATACTTTTTTCCTTTTAATACAAGTTAGCTCATTAAATTTATAATATAAATATACAATTTTACTCCCATAGTATTTGTAGATTGTTAATATTTTGAACTTCTCTATTTCCCATTAAAGTGTATATATAAACACTAAATAGAGGTAAAACTCAATAAAATTTTGGATTAAGGTACAAAATTTTTCTAGAAGTTGTCATGTAGAAGCAATGTTTCCTTAGAGGTTTTTTTAGAAGCAATGTCACCATAGAAGTTTTAAAATCATAGCAGTTTTGCCTTACCCGCTATCTAGGTTAAGTTTGAATGTTAATTAGTTGATCAAATATATTAAGCTGGTAGTATATGTATCATCCACATTGTTTTTGTTAAGGTATAAATTTTTCCTAGAAGTTTTCACTTAGGAGCAGTGTTACGTTGTCCTAGAAGTTTCTTCAAGAGAAATGTCACTCGGAAGTTTCTAAATTGTAGCAATTTTTCCCTAGACATTATTCAGGTTAAGTTGACTATTAGTTGACTAAATATGCTGAGTTGGCAAGTCCACATATCATCCACATTATTCTTGTTAAGGTGCAAATTTGTTCCGTAAGCTTTTGAATTATAGCAATATTGCCCATGAAGTTTTTTGGGTTCAATATTGTCTCTGAAGTTTTCAAATTATAGCTATGTCACCCTAACCACTATCCAAATTATGTTTCACCGTTGGTTGACCTAATATATTAAGCTGGCATTATGCATAACAGTGAAGAAGAATAAATCACAAATGGAGGAGGAGCTTACATTTGCTAAAGAATATTGAAGAAAAAGATTCAATAATTAAATGTAGGACACTCTGAGAGAGATTGCCATGAACATGGCCTTCAGAAACCCTCTGCGACTGTACCACAACAACATTGAGATAGGTGGATAACTCATCGAATTTCTTTTCATCCCACAAGATTCTTTATTCTCTTTGATCTTCTTAAATCCTTTAGACGTGATGCATTTTCTTAAAATGTTTTTGTCTTATTTGTATATCTAACCTGAAGAAAAATAAAGTGGATGATACGTGAATCTATTATTTCAATATATTTGGTCAATTAACAGTCAACTTTAATTTAGATAATGACTGGGGTGAATTTAATATAATTGCTATGATTTGGAAACTTACAGGGCCACATTGTTTCTCAATAAAATTTTTGGATAACATTACTCCAACGTAATAACTTTTGGGGTAAAATTGGCCCTTAACTCTGAAATTGTAAGACAAAGTTAATTAGTCAGGATTATGATTTTGTTTTATTCTATTAAAATATAGAAAGGGAATGAGTGGAAAAAAAGATGTTAGAGAGAGTTTTTGGTTAATTAATGTATTGATATAAAATGTAATTAATAGGGAAAAATTAAAACACGCTGGTTAAAGTTTCAAACATTTTTAAGTGCAAATATATATTATACATAGGACGAGAGAGAAATTTGTGATGATGATTTTGAAAAACATACAATAGATACCCGACAGCATAATTTTCTGGAATTCTACTTAATAAATTAATTTATTGCATAGAGGTGGAAATGTGGCCTAACCTACAAATTGTGGGTTGGTCCATGGCAAGTTGAGAGATGAATTGGAAAATGCCCGCCTTAAAATGAGCTTGCCAACCCTATCATGCCAAATATGAGCCGGCTCTTCTTTTTTTTTTTTCCCTTATATTTTCAAATTTTTATAAACTAGATTTTAATTTTTAATTTTTATAAAATTATATAATTAAACTAATAACAAAAGTTGTAAATATAAAAATATATTATATTTTATCTAATTAGTCAATCAATATAAAAATGATCAATCCATCATGAAAAATTAAATATAGAATCCACATAGAGGGAAAATGAACATATTACTCCTAAAGATTTTTTTTTTTGGGGTAAAACATATTACTCCTAAAGATTTTATCATATTTTCAAATTCTCAAATTCTTTAAGACAGTTATGAAGCAACTCTTTGACCACATTTAACATTTCTTCAAAACCATTGTCCTCATCACACATGCTTGGGTTAAACTCATTCGAAGCACCACTTGTGATATGCACCCGATCACTACATACATCATCTATCTCACCATGCCTTGCCCATCGTTTACGTGTTTGATTAATTCCATGACATACTAAATGATCTAGCAAATCAAGACTAATCCGGGTTCCATAACAACAAGATAAGCAAGGACACAAGATTTTGTTAGGATATGTTGTATGCTCGATTATAAATCTAATAAACTCTTTTACCCTAACTATATATTCCCTTGAACATTGATCATATGACATCCCATTTTTGATCAATCTATACCTTCAACCTATTTTTTAAAAGTAATTGGTTGCTTGACTATTGTATTTACTAATTACGTTTATCTTTTGTTATTTATTTTAAAATAAAATTGACAGCATAACGTCTCAAAAATTGAAGATTTTCAGGTCTTAAACCCTCTCTTTAATATAGAGTTAGCTAAAACTTCAAACACAACACCTAAAAAAAATTAATAAAGTAAAAATAGAAAGACAAAGTTTCATGCATCTTTAAAAAAAAAAAGAGAAAAAATAAATAAAAAGTATGTTTAAGGAGAAAATGTGTTGTAGCTTTAAAATATTTAAAAAAAAGGGGGGGGGGGGGGGGAGGAAAAGAGAGCAGGTACTTTCATAATGAATTAAAGCTATAAGGAGAAGGAAATGTGACCAAAGTACATGAAGAGGGAGAAGGAGTAGGGTCGGTTTGGTGCAAGAAATAGGACCAAAGGAATGAGGAGGAAGTGGGGACGATGATGAGGGATGAAAAGAGGAGGAGGAAATTTGAGAAGTGGGGACATATGATATATGTGAGTGACAAAAAAAGAGGAGGATGAAATTAAATGTGGGGATCAAAGGTTGAAATGGAAAAGAAAAAGAGAGTGGGGATTAAGAGAATAAGGGGATGAGAGTGATGAGCACGTGGAAGGAGGAGAAGTGGGAACCAAGAGGATAAGTGAAAGGAGAAGCAAATCCGGAGAGAGCGCTACCAGATGATGAAGAAGAGTTTCTGAAAAAAGAATAAAAAATTGCTGTTTGGCGCTTTTGGATAAGTGAAGGAGAAGCAAATTGGGACAGAGAGCTATCAGATGATGAAGAAGGGTTTGTAATACTCTAAAATTCATATTTATTATAAATATTATATTTTGATAAATAGTGCCCATTAAAAATAGGTGAATATGTGGTCTCAAAATTGAGTAACATATTTATATTAATTTAGGGAATTTTCTTTAAGAATTAAGGTAATCAAAAACCAAATTTTCTAATTTTATTTTGATCATAAAATACCACAAAATTACCATATTAAAGCCTAGTCTTATATAATCATAAGAACAATAAAATGCTATGGAGATACTAAAATTAATTAGGAGAGATTAATTAAAGTTGAAGGGCCAATTTTAAGAGTATGATTAAGGAACATAAATATTATAAAATTATCATGTTAAAATATGGTTCTTATGTAACCAAAATAATCAAGGAAGTGTTATGAAATCACTTGAATTAATTAAAGGGAATTAACCACAATTAGGAGGCAATTAAATTTGCACTAATTAGAATAATGGTATAATACCCCAAAATTCATATGTCTCTTGAATATTATAGTGTGGCCAAATAATACCTATTTAAAATAAGTATGTTGTCTCTAATTTTAGTAATTTATTTGATTATTTTCCTTGGAATTAAAGGGGCAAGAATCCAATATTATATTAAGGACCCTAAGTTGCCCTATGATTATTAAATTAATGCATGATGCATAAATGACCAAAGTAAACTCAAAAGTTGTGAGAAAATAATTAATTCAATTAAAGAAAATTGGCAACAATTAGTAGATAATTAAATCTACATTAATTAGATTAATTTCATAAACTTTCATAATTAATTTAATAACATGTTTTAAATTGGGATGTGTGACCCTAATTAAAAATCAATGGCTAATGAATTGCCAAGATTAGCATAAAGATGATTACAATTACTAATAATCATGATTAATATAGTAGCCAATCAAATAAATTCAATAACACCTAAAACACCATTTTAGAATTAATGACCAAAGATTAAGCTAATTAAAGACTAAACCTAAGTGAAAATTTAAGAGGCAACAAAGGCTTGTGTGTGGATGATTGTGGACCATGGAAAAATAAAGCAAGAGTGCATGGGAGAGGGAAAGGCCACCAAGGCTTGCTTAGAGAATGCCACTACAAAAAAAGCGGTCATTTGCCGCGGTTACTTAGTAGCGGTTATAACAAACCGCTGCAAAATAACATTTTGACGCGAATTTGTCACGGTTTAAAGCCAAACCGCCACCAATTAGTAACGGAAACATTGGCGGGAAATAGTGACCATTTTGCTTCGAATTTTGTAGCGGTTACACAAAACAAAACCGCCACAAATATGGCGTCAGCCTTGGCGCGTTTTGGCGCGAATATTGTGGCGGTTTATTAGTAGCGGTTTGGTTGAAATATCCGCTACAAAAATTCATCGACACCTTTGCCGCGTCTAATTGTTAACGTTTGTAACGGTTTTGACTGTAACCGCTACAAAATGTATTCGAAACGACACCGTTTTCTCGTGGTGAGAAGAAACCGACACTTTGACCGCGTCTAGATATTACAATTTGTAGCGGTTTACGCTGTAACCGCTACAAAAGTTAGTCTATAAATAGGCAACAACTAGAAATATTAAAAAATATTCTAAACCTAGATTATCACTAAACGAACATTCTCTGCTTTGTTGTCGGGAGATGAGATAAGAGATGCAAAGTCGAGAAAGTTCGTTTGGTGAAAATCCAGATTTAGTTATTCCATTCACTTAAAGACGTCTAGTCTTCTGAAGATTGTCCAACATATCATCGGAGATTGGGTCCAATATAGACACCAATCTCTCTGGGAAATATCTCTGATGAAAATGAGTCATCAAGTTTTGCTAGAGAGATTGGTGGCTATATTGAATCCAATTTTCAATAAACTTGTTATTACTAACCCTAGCTATTTTAGGGAAATTAAAGAAAATAAATGGAAATGTTTTTATTGTAATAAAAACAAAAAATCCAATCTAATTAGTTTATCAAACTAATTAGATTGGATTTTTTTTAAAAAAATATTAAATTGGTAGCGGTTCATACCAAACCGTTACAACATGTATTGCTTTTGTGGCGGTTAACTAACCGCTACAAATTTCCACGAAGATTGAGGCGCATTTGTCGCTGTTTAGGTGACGGTTATACTCTAAATGTTACAATTAGTCGCGGTTTAGGATATAACCGCTACAAAATTTATTCTATAAATAGCGACCGTACAACAACTATAAATATTCAAATTAAAAATAATTCAAGTCAAGATTATCACTAAAAGAGCATTCTCTGCTCTGTTGTCGGGATATGAGATACGAGATAAGAGATGTGGAGCCGAGAATGTTCTTTTAGTGAAAATTTTGATTTAGTTATTCTATTCACTTAAAGACGTCTCCTCTTCTGAAGATTGTCCAACATATCATCGGAGATTGGGTCCAATATAGCCAACAATCTCTTTGGGAAATATCTCTGATCAAAATGAGTCAGTGAGTTTTTCTAGGGAGATCGGTGGCTATACTGAATCCAATTTTCAATAAACTTGTTATTACTAACCCTAACTGGAAATTAAAGAAAATAATTGGAAATGTTTTTATTGTAATAAAGAAAAAAAATCCAAACTAATTAGTTTGATAAACTAATTAGTTTGAATTTTTTTAAAAAATAAATACTAAATCGGTAGCGGTTCCTCTAAAACCGATACGAAGTGTCAACATTTATGAAATTTGTAGCGGTTTCTAGAACCGCTACCAATCTTCACGAAGATTGAGGCGCATTTGTCGCGATTTAGGTGGCGGTTTTACGCCTAACCGTTACAGAATCTCAATAGTCAAGTTTTTTTTGTAGTGGTTATAGAACCGCCACAAATTTGAGCGGAAAACGAGGCACATTTGTCTCGGTGTAGGTGGTGGTTTCTGTTAAACCGTCACAAAAGTTATTACTTTGTGACGGTTTTTGAGATAACCGCCACGAAATGCAGCGGTTATTATCCCTCGCTTTTCATTTTCAAAATTCACAGCGCAATTTTTGTTACTATTCACTTCTCAATTTAAACTTTTACCTTTCACCATCATGAATCCTGAGGACAAGGGAAAAGAGAAAGTAGTGGAACCCCCAAGAAGGCCTCTCAGGGGTGGTAGTAGTAGAGGTAGGATAGGGCGTGGGCCTTTAAATACCCTCATTCAGGCCCCTCAGGTTGGGAATGAGTTTGACGAACTCTTTGCAAATGACCCAATCCCACACCCAGAGACCCTAGAGACCGTAGGTGGAGAACGAGGCACAAGTCTGTCGATTGAGGACATCTTGAAAAGCCAAGATGGTGAGGAGATCCAGATTGAGATTCCCATTGCAGAAGCGGAGCAGTTCCTGGACGAGGACAACGAGTGGGACCAAGGGAACCCTCGACCGTCGTCTTCTCGTTCCACCGGATTTATGGTGGATGTTGAAGGTAAGTATAAGTATTTTATTATCGAAAAATAAAATTTAAATTCCTGACGTGTAATGATTGTTTATCTAAATACATTGCAACAATTTTGTTATAATTGTGCAGATCCACAGGGGAACGTCAGCAGGAGGACGCTGGACGTTCCCACTCTCAACCACCAGAACAACACCTACCGCGTGATCGTCCCGTGGAACGTGGACACGGACCAGTCGATCGGCAGCGGTGGTCACTTCTTGAACCGATTCCTGTCATAGCTTGGCGGGAATTGGGGGGTTTTTTCCTATCTATTTCCAAAATTGGAGAAAGGTTCCGGATGAGAACAAGGATAGGGCGTTTACGGACGTTGTGCAAGTAAGTTATGTTGTGTAATTAAAATTTACATGTTAATATTTTTAAGTTGTATAAATTGTGGTTAATTTAGTTATTTATTTCTTAAATAATTATTAACTAATTACTAATTACTTAATGGTATAGAAAAAATTTAAACTGCGAGTCGAGGCGAAGAGGTATGTAAAGATGAAGATGGGAGAAGCGTGGAAGAGCCAGAGGGGTCGTCTATATGACAAGAAGAATGGAGATGGGACTATGCCTCTGCAGCAATTGATGGTAAACGTCCCAGACGACATTCCTCCAAATGACTGGGCAGCTTTTGTCCAATATAGGAGGAGTCAGGGTGGATTGATATGTTTTTTTATTAATCATAGTTTTGTTTTTCAATCATGAAAGTATTGTATATTATAAAATTTGTTTTAATTAATTACACTCATTTATTTTGCAGGCCCTAGCGCAAAGGAACACCAGAAGCAGGGCAGCACAGAGGATCAATCACACGGGAGGATCCAAGACGTTTGCGGTGACGTACAGTGAGATGGTATGTTAAAAGTGGAGTTAATGACGCGCTAAATGACTATTGTTTTGTTCTAGTCAAAACAAAGTTTATATTTTTTTAGCAAGAGAAGGCTCGGGAGGAGAACCGTCAGACGGATTATGGGGAGTTGTTCACACGCACCCATAGGCACCGTGATGGGACACCGATCTCTTAGGAAGCAGAGCAGATAATAGTAAGTTACAAAAAACTAATTGGATATTTAAATTTAATTAAATTGATTGCTTAATGTTTTATGAAATATGTGCGTCAGGCCCGGATTGAGCAGAGCATGCAGGAGTTGCGATCGTCGCAGACCCCGGAGTCACAGGGTTCTATTCATCCTACGGCCGCATTGAAAGCTGGTGTGGGCCCAGTCGAGCATCCTGGCCGTGTTAGGGGCTTTGGGCTAGGCGCCAGGCCTAGTATGGTGTACGGCAAGGCCTCCTCCTCTGGCGCCGGGATCTCCGGCTCGAGCATGCCACCACCTGCTACGGTTGATGCGATGATTGCCGAGACAGTTGCCGCGCAGGTTGCCGAGCAGCTTGATGAGAAGGTTGCCGAGAAGGTTGCTGCAGAGAGGGCCAGGAATGAGGCCAGGACTAGGCGCATGCAGGAGAGTCTCAACAGTTGGTTCGCTACTCAGAGGCATAGCTGGCAGTCACTTGCCGGGGCCTTGACAGAGTTGCAGCCGGACAGACGGTTTCCATCTCCTGAGCCTCCCCCTATGTTCATCTTCGAGGATTCCCCCCGGCTCACCCGCCTCCCCTGCCTCCACGTCTGGAACCTGATGCTGCTGCTGATGAGGACGATGTTACCTCTGGTCGAGCCAGCGTCGCCCCTGAGAGTGACCCCCCTGAGACAGGACCTGATCATTGGGCTCCTGATAGTTAGTTATTATTGTCTATGGACAGTATTTCATTTTGTACGCCCCGGATGTTTGTTAATAATTTTATTATATTTAAATATTTGTTATCTTTGTTTTCACTAGCTTTTTAAAATTTTAATTTTACTAAATAGAGTTTATAATTAGTGATTAAAAATGTATGATTCTCAAAAAAATTACAAATGTATGTTTATAATTTCGTAGCAGTTAAGATAAACCGGGACAAATGTTATTTAATAACATATTTGTCGCGGTTATAGTAAAACCGTTGCAAATTTGAATTTTAGAAATAAAAATATCCGCCAAAATTTAAAAACAGTCATCATTTGGTACCGGTTTATGTAGCGGTTCTTAACCGCGACAAATATACGGCGGGATTTTCAATTCGAATTTGTATCGATTTCTTAACCGCCACGCTTTCACAATTACAATTGGTAGCGGTTCTTTAACCGCGACAAATTGTATTTCAAACTGATTCGCGGTTTGTGTCGCGGTTGTGAATTGCTACAAAGTGATTAAGATTGCATTTAAACATCTCAAGGTGAAATTTATTAAACATTGTCTCCACATTGCTATACTTTCATAGCTTTGTTTGCTACAAATGGATAAGTCATGGATCAAGATGCCGCACAGTTCTCTTGTATATTTAGCGGGTTTGAAAAATTTCTTAGATTTCGCCTTCTCTCACGCTAGCATTAATGGCAAGATCGTGTGTCCTTGTTGTAGATGCAAGTTTAAGAAGTGGCAAACACGAGAAGGTGTTATGGAACATCTTCTTACTAAGCCTTTCCCAGAAACATATACATTCTGGGGACTTCATGGTGAGGAGCATGGTATGAGATATGGAGATCATCTTCCTCAAACCTCACAAGTAGGAAATCAACTAGATCAAGATGATCCGGTTAATGAGGCTGTTCGCGACTCTTTTGGTGTTCAAGATGACAACTTCACGGCAGAAGTACAAGGTCCTCAACCAGTTTTCTACAGGAATGAAGCAGCTCGGGAATTTTTTAGCCTAATGGATGAGAGCGGTCGTCCGTTGTATCAAGGTTGTCAGAAATACTCAAAATTATCCTTTCTGATCAAATTGTACCATATCAAGTGCATGTGTGGGATCAATGATAAGGCGATGTCGATGTTGCTGGAACTATTACGAGATGCTTTCCCTGACGCGGACATTCCCACAACCTTCTACGAGGCCAAGAAGATAATCAACAGATTAGGATTGAACTAGGAAAAAATCGACGCCTGCCCCAACGATTGCATGCTTTATATGGGGGAGGACGCTCGGAGGGAGACTTGTAAGAAGTGTCACACTTCGAGGTTCAGGACGGTTCAGAAGGGAAAAAAGCAAAAGAAGAAACCCGCAAAGATTCTAAGGTACTTTCCTTTAAAACCTCGCTTACAGAGATTGTTTATGTCGTCTAAGACAGCTGAGCATATGAGGTGGCATGAAGCCGACAAGAACGACGATGGTAAACTCAGACATCCACGTGATGGTGAAGCGTGGAAAGCGTTCAACTCAGACTTTCCTGATTTCGCGGCGGACCCTAGAAATGTTCGTCTTGCTTTGGCGACCGATGGTTTTAATCCGTTTGGTAATCTTAGTACAAGTTATAGTATATGGCCAGTTGTTTTGATACCTTACAACTTGCCCCTTTGGATGTGTATGAAACAGAGCTCCTTCATTATGTCCATGATCATTCCGGGCAAAAAGGCACCGGGAAATGACATCGATGTGTATCTCCAACCGCTCATCAACGAGTTGGTGGAGTTGTGGGACGAAGGCGTCGAGACATATGACGCGCACGAGAAGACACTGTTCAACATGCGTGCGGCGTTGATGTGGACTGTCAGTGACTTCCCTGGACCGGGAACATTATCCGGGTGGAATGTGCATACCGGCCTTGCATGTCCAGCTTGCAATTTTGACTCTGACTCAGTGCGCCTTCCCCACAGTCGTAAGTGGTGCTTCATGGGTCATCGGAGGTTTCTAGATGGTACACACAGGTTTAGGTTGCAGCGCAATCGTTTCAATGGGCAACAGGAAAGAAGAGGACCTCCTCGGAATTTATCCGGTGCAGATATAATAGAGCAAATTGTGGATGTTGAATTTGAGTATGGGAAAAAAGACGACACAGCAAAGGCCGGGACAAAGACGGCCAAGGCTTCTGGTTCTGCGACCCAGCAATGGCGGAAGATAAGCGTCTTCTTTGCTCTTCCATATTTGAAAGATAATTTGCTCCGACACAGTCTGGATGTCATGCACATTGAAAAGAATGTGTGCTACAATGTCTTGTACACGATTATGAATGAACCAGGCAAGTCAAAAGATCATCTTCAAGCGAGGAACGATTTACGAGAGATGGGGGTTCGTGTAGACGCGTGGTCGGATGAGCATGATAGATTTCAACCGGCAAAATTCACCCTGACAAAACCGAACAAGGAAATCTTCCTTGCCACTTTGAAGAAAATAAAAGTTCCTGACGGGTATTCGAGCAATATTTCACGATGTGTGGACATGCAGGCTCGAAAGGTTACTGGGTTGAAGAGTCATGACTCACATGTGCTTATGCAGCAGTTACTTCTGCTGGCCATAAAAAATACACTACCTCTCGATGTGTCGATCGTTTTGGTCGAGCTTTGTACTTTCTTCCGGAAGTTGTGTTCCAAGGTGTTGATCGTGGAGGAGCTCGACCAGCTGCAACAGCAAATCATTCTTACGTTGTGCCATTTGGAGATGATCTTTCCTCCTTCATTTTTCACGGTCATGGTTCACCTGACAGTACACCTTGTTCACGAAACAAAGCTTGCTGGCCCGGTTCACTACCGATGGATGTATCCTATTGAGAGGTACTCTTTTAAAATTAATTACTTCAGCATATATAATACATTACTTCTTAGTCCTATGTTTAAACATTGATGTATCGACATTTTTCCTCATTACTTTATAGGTTCCTTGGGAAACTGAAATCTTACGTGAGGAATAAGGCGTGGCCTGAAGGTTCAATAGCAGAAGGTTATATTGGGGATGAGGTCTTGTATTTTTGTTCTAGGTACTTTGATGACATTGAGACGTCATTCAACAGACTGCCTCGTGTGGACGATTGTCCTGAGCCAGAGCCTGAGCCAGAGCCATCAGGTTTGGAGTTGTTATTCCCTCGTGTTGGTAAACCAGTTGGCGGACGTGAGACCTTCAAACTCACGACACTTGAGAAGTTTCAAGCACATAGACATGTCTTGATCAATTGTACTAAAGTTGAACCGTACCTTCAGTAAGGATCGTGCACATAATTACTATATGTTATCCTATATGTTTCCTTACATTTTATAGGCACATTTCTTGCTCGTCATCACATGTTTAATTGCAGGGAATTCAGGGGTCATGTGAAGCGTCAGCTGAGGATCCGTACACGAATATCCTCCGAAATTGATAGAAAGGTCCACAGAGAATTCCAGGGTTGGTTTAGGAGGAGAATAATGAATGACCACAACCTCCACTCACCAGAATTCAGAGCTCTCGCACTCGGCCCGCTTGACCACGCCCAAAGATTTACAGCATACAATGTCAATGGCTTCAAGTTTTGCACGGTTTCACGAGATCAGGGATCGCTGACCCAAAACTCGGGTGTATACAGCACGTTTGGGACGAGGAGTTATGCCAGCAGCAGTGACGGGAACATGCAGTTCGGGGACGTCTCGTATTATGGAAAGCTGCTTGATGTGATCAGGATAAGTTACCAAGGCCTTTTCTCTGTGACGCTGTTCAAGTGTTTGTGGGCGAATACGACAACGTCTCGGGGACTCACGACCGATGACTTAGGCATCACATCCGTGAATTTCTCCCGCCCTATTCACACTGGTCAATCTGAAGATGACGAGCCGTATATTCTTGCCTCAGAGGCCCATCAGGTTTATTACGTCGCCGATGAGAGGCATAGGGATTGGAATATGGTAGTTGATAAATCCATAATTTAATATATTTTATCCCACCTTATTCATTTATTTTGGGGATTATTTTAGGCTAATTTGGATATATTAGATAATATTTGAATTGTTAGTCAATTTTAGGAGATAATATAAATCTGAATTAATTATAAGATATTGGCCTTAAATTATTAATATCCTAATTATTATCTTGTAATTAAATAATATCTCTTAATATATGATAAATCATGATCTTATCATATTAGAAGATTCTCTGGTGCAGAATTTTTCAGGGAAGCTAAAAGAAAATCTAATGGTGGAATTTTATTGGGCTTCTCATATTTTAATGGGCTACCCAAAAATCTATCTCCTTCTTTTCCATTTATTTAACCTAGCAGCCACCAAAAGAAAAGACACGCTCTCATTGAGAGCCGACGGAGCCGCAGATACACGCTCTGATAGAGAGCCACAGAGCTCTCTCTCACGCAAGCCGCAGACGCAAACACGTTCAGGAAAGAGCTGACTCAATTCTCCATTCATTCATCAATTCTCCTCATTCCTTCATTCGCGGGCCCCACGTCCTTACAATCAATTCTCTTCAATTCCCTGGAGACGCACGGATTGTCAATTTCATTAGCATATTTATCATGTTTGCGACGTGTTTGGCTTGTGGAGAAAGAATGATTTTCATGGCAGCTTAAACTTCTTTGGGAGGCAATTTGGGAGGAGCATGAAGAAAGCTAGAGCCTAGGGTTTTACACTTGAAGACCACAAGGGAGTGTCTTTCTTTTTATCTTTTTAATTCAAACTTGAGATTATTTAGTTTTAAAGGATTTCGAGTTGTATTAATTGAGAACAATCTAGTTTTAGATTGTAAACTTATTTCTTTTGGATTAGACTGATTTGAAGTTTTTATGCTTATTGCTGGATTCTTGTTTGCAACCTTCGGATTGTCAATTGATTTAATAATTGAGTTTTCATTATTAATTTAATTGTCAATTGGGTTTATCGATTTAATTGTTTAATTAAATTAATAAATTGTTTAGTTGTTTAATTAAATAATTGTGAACAAGATTCCAAAATTATTTAGAAATTCATTGTGACTGGGTTTTAATGAGTTTAATTAACTAGCACTCATTCCATTATGAGTTTTCTAATGGATTAGATGTTATTGAACTTGAGGGTTTCCCATGTTTCAATTAGTTGATTAAATTTATTAATTCCAATCTTTCATTCACCCCTTTGGTCTAATTAATTGATTTAGGCTAGGAAAGTTAACTCCATGTGAATCCTGAGTTGTCCTCTCATCCTCATAACTTGGTTGATTTACTTTTAGTTAATTTCTTTTCTTAGGAATTTTAATTATTCTCTCATAACAAAAACCCCCAAGAATTGCATCCGCATTTAGATTAGTTTCATTCTCATTTAGATTTTAGAGTCAATTGCATCTTGCATTTAGTTAATTTAGTTTCATTTTATTGCATTTTTCATCATCTAAATTCAACCTAAAGAAAAACCCACAACTTGCTCCTTGGGAAAATGACCTAGGTTGACCCTATATTACATAATTAATTAGGACCTAGTTTAATTGACTGCTTTAGCGACGAAAGCAGGCTCATCAGTGGTTCACTTAAAGCCTCGGGACTTATACGACATGGGCGATGGTGAGAACGTCGCCTACGATTGTGAGCCGCTACATCCCGCCAGTTTCAAAAACTTCTTCCCAGACGGCGATGACACTTTACCTATAGTTTGATACGTCTTTTAATATCCGCAACATGAAATATACAAATTTCACTTCCAAAAATTTTTCTATGTCTTATTTTATATTAACTCACACGTAACTTTTTATACAAACTTTCTTTGCAGGTAGGCCGACGAAGATTGAGGAGAAAAATTATCCCTACTCATCAGTTTACTTTAATTTTTAAAAAACAAACCCCAAAAAAAGTTATTTGTATCCCTACTCTTCCTTTTACGTTTATTTTTTTAAAAAAAAAATGCCAAAAACAAGTTTTTGTCGCGGTTTGAAACCGCCACTAAACCTTAAAAAAACCGCGACTAATTTTTTAACTGTGACAAACCATAACAAAACCACTACTAAAATAAACCGCTACGGAAAACGCAACCTCAACCGCGACAAAATGATACGCTGAGATCAAAATAAATACCCCCACTAAATCACATTCAATATGCTCCATTTTGATTTATGCACATGTTTTCTCTCCAACTTCTCTCATATTTTTACGTTTTCTCAACGAGGCAAAGTGTTTGAATCGGGTAAGTGTCACTCAGCTTGATAATATTTATTTTTTCTTCTACCCTATTGATATTAACTTGTAACTTCTTTTATTTTACAGGTACATTTTCTTAATTTTCAACTTCTTTTCAACTTTCATATACTTATTTATCGATCCACTTTTCCACACTTTTCTTTTGTAATTCATTTTATTTTTACTAACTCATAAGTTATTGTTATTATATTTGGATATTCTCATTATTTTCCATATCTATACTACCTTATACAATCAATTATTATATTTTAATATCATTTTCCGTAAAAATATAAATGAGATAATAATTTAATTAAGAGTTGTGAAATTTTTTTTTTAAATTTCACAATTTTGTAGCGGTTTCAAAACCGCTACAAATATCAAAGTATCAGTAGGCACACCACCTCAACTAAGAAAAACCGCTACAGAAACCGCAACCTAAACCGTTACAAAATGCTACGTAAAGATAAAAAATGGCGCCAAAAGTTTTTGTAAAAATCTTGGCGGGAATTATTTGTGGCGGTTATAAACCGCTACAAAAATATGGTCGTAAACTTTTCAGATATTTGGACGAATTATTTGTGGCGGTTATAAAACGCTACAAACAATATGGCCTTTTTTCAGATATTTGGACGAATTTGTAGCGGTTACTGAACCGCGACAAATGTAAAATAAAAAAAGGCGCCAGAACTTTTTTCATTTTGTATCGGTTTTTCTACCGCGACAGTTGTGTGTATAAGTTGTCAGCGTAGCCATATATAGTGGCGGTTATTATAAACCGCTACAGTAAATGTAGCGGTTAATTTTCATGTAGCAGCGATTATTTTGAACCGCGACAAAATGTTTTGTTTCATTGGTTTTTGTCGCGGTTTTGTAACCATGACAAATGTCATTTGTCACGCCAAAAACCGCCACAAATGGACGTTTTTGACTGCCACAAATGGGCGGTTTTTTTGTAATGTGCATGAAGGTGGAGAGGCCACCAATGCATGCTTGGAGAATGCATGAAGGTGGAAAGGCCACCAATGCACTCTTGGAGCCAAGAGTGTCATGACCTTTTAGTATAAATAGGAGGGCTTAGGCTTCATTATTCCTCACACCTTCACAAGCAAGAGCAAGCATAGCATCTGAATATAGAGAGAAGTGAAAGATCCAAAGGTAAGTTCTTGAGCTTTAGTTTTTAGTTCTTGATTTTTAGCTTTTAGTTCTTAGTAAAATTGTAGTTTAATCTAGGAAATTGTTAGAAATGTTCCCTTTCATGTTTGGAAGTCTCCATTGCTTTTAAAACACAAAATGGAGTGGAAAACATGTTAGTGAATAATTTTTAGAATTAATAGTTCATTGTGATAGAAGTTTGGAAAAACTGTCGGTGTAAATCCTTTGCTGGTAGCAAATATTAATGCTATTATTTTATGTTGTAAATGAAGTCATTAAATCATGAGATTTTACTGGAATATAGTAGACATGTAGGGCTTTCTAAAATATAAAATATGAAGCGTTTTGAGTTCTACACAAGGAGTAATGAATTTTTGAAGTTAAGCCATGTTTTCTGGAGTTTTTCTGGGCAGAGGTTGGAAACGTGAAATCTGGGAATGATTCAAAAATTCTGGGTATAAACCATTATTTTTCATAAAAAATAGACATGCTAAGGTTTCCAGGGAATTTTGCAGAACCTCGTTTCGATTTTTCTAGAATTAATTATGATTTTCCAAAGTTGATGCAAAATCTGCCTAGAAAATTCAGTATTGCGGTTTTAAATAAGTGTAAGGGTAAAATTGTAAATAACAAATCCACCAAGGGTAGAGAGGTAAATAGAAGTGGAAACACCTCTTAGGATATTATTCTAAGTGATATGGTGATATGTTAGGATATCCGGGAAGTCTGGGGCCGGATTCAAAGGTCGAACATATTACTAACTACACGGTGAAAGGTACGTTCGCGTACTAGTAACTTTAATCGTCTATATCTTGTATGATTATATATGATTGATTGATTCATGAAGTGATGGACAAGACTAGGTCTTGGGTCATGCACTGTGACTAAGTTTATGGGGCTTAGATCACCTGTTTATGCATTCAGCTTTACATGGGTTGTAGTCTTGATAACGCCGTTGAGTTTTCCTAGCGCTGAGGACACGATAGGCCATCGTGGCACGGTGAGGTGCAGGCATAGATAACTTTACATGTGATGTGTACTGTTGATATATTAATCTTACATCTGCTGTGTGCTTATGTGTTGATTAATGTTGTAATGTAATGAATATCTGTCATATATTGTTATATCTGGTATAAAGGTTAACTGTTATCTGAGATTCAATCCGATTGAATCTCAGATTTGACTAATAGTTTAGGAAAGGAACCTAGAACAGAAGAGGCACCGAAGGACGGAGCCGAAGAAAGGCACTGATGGATGAAGCTGTGAAGAGGCACCGGTCAAAGCAAATGCCGGAAGAAGTTTAACAAAGCCTACCTTCTGGCATGAATCTAATAAGGTTACTTCAAACCATTTGGTGTCTAGAAAGGGTTCGTCTATGTGGTTCAGTCAATCAGTCGCCGTGAATTCTGGGAGACTTCCACTAGACACTGGCCTGACCAAATGGGTTGATTAACTGAGTTAGGTTCATTGCCCCAAGTCTAGCTACGGCTTGGTCTTGAAGATTGTATAGTTACCATAAAGATTTGTAATTATACAAAGCTCTGTATTAATGTATCACATGAATATTCCTTCGGGAAATTTTTAATGTATCAGCTTATGTCGGGACATCAGCATATGTCTGGGCATTTTATATCAGTTACTCATTGTCCAAATGTAATCGCATGCTCTCAGTTACCGCATTACTCTGAGTGGTAGCACCTTAAACCCTAATCATTTTTCTAAAACTAATTGTCAGCAGACACATTTTGAAGTATGAAATTTGGGGTGTTATAGGGTTTCTAAAAAAAAGAATAAAAAATTACTTTGCATGGTGCTTAGTAAGCCAAGCGCCGCATAAAGTAAGTAGTAACTTTGACACTTCCTTAAACAAGTGCTATAACTGCTACTTCAATTTTAAGAAAAAAAGGCCTTATGTGGAGCTTGTTTTAGTAAGCACCACATAAGGCTCACAAGCAGCTGTGGTGCTTACTTCAGAAAGCCCCACCTAGCATCCCAAGTTTTTAAATTAAAAAATGAAAAAGAATTTTAGAAGAAGCTAAAGAAGTGCCACAAAATGTGCGCTACTATTCTCTTTTTTTGTAGTAGTGTAGAGAAAAGGGTTGTTAGCCTAGAGCCTATAGTTTCCATGACACCTTACCCCATGCTTGGATTGAAATATTCTTATGTCTAGGCATTAAATTTAAATTATTAATTGATAAGGCTATTTTATTGGCCGAAAAATGACAAGAATGCAAAAGAAGGAAAAAAAAAGAGACTATTTTTTAAAAGTGTAACCAGTTTTTTTGCATATTAATTATAAATGACCATCTGAACAATTTTTTTATAGGGAAAATTCCATTTAAATACCACCTGAATTTGTAAAACCCCCAGAGGTCCATCGAATTTGTAAAAAGACTCAGAGGTGATACGGACTTTTCAGGGTTTTGCAAATTCGTTGGAAAAGACCAAACTGCCCTCTATTTATTCTCACTAACAATTACCCAATCCGATCCTTCATTCTTTCATTTTCATTACAACTCTGAATTCTCTCTTGCCCTAGCGTCACCATCACCGCCTTCGGAACCGTCGCTGCCGTCGCCGTGTGCACCGCACTCGCCACCTTCGTCAGGTATCTTGCACTTGTCATTGGTTTTGAGCCCTAATTTCATTTATCCCTATCCTTTATCTATCCTTCCGCTGAAATTTTTGTTCATTGGAGTTGCGATTTCCGGGACCACGAATACCACCACACTGCTGTTGCTCTGCTCTCTTCCCTTCTCATAACAGATCGCCACCTCCATCGTTCTTCAACTCTCGGATTGCTTGAAAGAGTCAAGACGGCGCTTGCTTTGGGAGCTTCTTGCTGTTGATTTTTGTCTCAGGTAATGGGTTTTTTGTGTGTTTAAGCTTGTTTATGTAGCCCCGGCAAGTTCCTTGAAGATATTCTTCAAAATGTCGCTTCTTTAGGGGTTTCAAGTCGATTCATTTGGTTTTAATCTTTACCACGGCCTGCACTTCTGTTGGTTGCTAACCTGGCGATGGACAGTTGGACACTCTTACAATCATGTTAGATGATTAATTTTGCGCGTTCTGGGATTTTGCATTTCTCAGCTCGTAATTTCGGGATAATTTGATTTAGGGTGTGGAGTTTGGATGATTATTCGTCTAATTTGATGATAGTTTAAATAGATAATGTGTTTATGATTGTTGCTTTGGGAAAAATTTGGAGCTTGACGACGGTTTTTATTAGGGAAACGTCCTGTATGCTTGACTAATTTTTGTCCTGAATGCACACCAACAGAGATATATCTCTGTAATGTATAAATCGTGTAGGTAACTGATGTCATGTATTTGGCTTGAATGGTTTTATGATTTGAAATATTTGACTTGTAGAGGTTCGTGTTTCGTTACTTTGTTGCATAACATTTGAATTGAATTTGACTTTTTTAAAGGCAATTATGTATAAAATGTCTTAACAAAAGAAAAGAGGCTGAATTGAAGAGGGAAACCTAAAATGGGAATGAAAACTAAAACTAATGCTCTTATTTTTCTGTAACTCTGTTTTTCCTCTAGATACCCTTTGCATGTCAAGTCTTTCTAATTTTTCAGCTATATGACTGACACATACAGGACAGCCATTTGATTGAGGCAGTCAAGAAGTACAACGGAAGGAATTGGGAGAAAATCGGTGAATGATTATCTTTCTTGTTTAGAACATTTTTTATAAAACGTATTTGGCGGATCATCAACTGCTTGCCTGTGTAAATCAAATGGAATTTCTTAAAGTAGAAACATTGTGAACCATGGCACAGCTGGTCATTCATTCGCCTAATGGTGTCTCTTATGTCTTTTTTTATTCTTTTTGGTTACAATACAAGGCTTTAATCCAATAAGGACATAGGGAGAAAAGAAGCCTTTGAGAAGAGAATATATCATGTAGGATATGTTTAGTTGGAGTTCTGACCTTAATGAACTAGTGGCTATCACTTCACTATATCATTTTTGTTTCACTCTACAATGCTATTGGGATAATTTGCCTAGTATTAGAGAACAACATAGTGATGATGGTGAACATTATAACGAGATTCTTCTTCTGGCTTTTGAGCTAATATATTCAAAAGTTGATGACAGTAAACGAATTTGTGACTCTGTTTTTAGAGCCTCGTATCTCCCAAGGAGAACTGATGTTCAATGCTTGCATCGCTGGCAAAAAGTTCTGAATCCTGAACATGTCAAGGGATCGTGGACAAAGAAGGTGCAGCTCTCATACATCCTTTATTGTATAAACCCCATGTACTGTTCTAAGTATGTGGTAATACTATGGTCCTCATTATTGTTTTGATATGTTTCCCTTTAATAATGATTGGGATGATGATTGTTCAATTGAGCTAGTCACGAAGTATGGTTTTATGGCTTGAAACCATAAAACCATTCAAGCCAAATATATGACATCATAAAATGTATTCATCTAGTGTTCAAAAAAAAAAAAAATGTATTCATCTTAGGTGCGATGTTTATGACAATGTGCATGTAGTTCTGAACTGCTGATGCTTCACTCTTAGTTTCTATGCCCATTATTGTTTATAACATAATCGAACCAATTCGTATTTTGCAAGATAATTAATGCAGAATCTTTGTATCATACTTTTGAAAAACCAATGCTGCTAACCAGTAAATTTCTTCCTTTTCAATATTCTCCATCATGACACCTTTAACTTCTGAAACCTGAGCTTTCACCTTTGCAAGCTTGCTTATCTCTTCAAGGTGCTCAACACAGTACTTCATTTGTTCCTTCAATTTTGGCCTGCATTTAAAACCATCTTATACCAGTGCAAAATATGTCTGCAATGCTAGAATGCAACTCTTGTCCTCCCAACAAAACATATATCTTCAAATTATGTAAATTTGTAAAGGTTAAAAGATGAAGAAGATAAACATGTATAATGATTAAATAGTGTAAGAAAATAATAATAGAGCCCTCTAAGAATTGCAAACGTACATAGGCCAGTTTTTCTACTTTAATTTTGGCTAGCCAATAATCTGAGTAATTTGAAGGCAGCATTTTCAAAAAAATTAGAGTACACTGTCCAGTGTAATTTTGCCACAAGTAAGAAGTGATTAACTCATTGCTTAGACATGATTTTGCTCTTGAGATTTTCAAACAGTGCAATTTTATTTTGGAATGCATTTTTGTTGTGAAAATCCAGCTCGGTTTGTGTTGATTTATGTCGCTGGACAGCATTGTATTGGATTGACTGGAAACAAAATTGTTGGATTGTGCTTTAATTGTTGTTGTCACATTCATTAGAGGATCATCTTTCCTAATTTTGTATCCTGTCATTTCAATTTTGCAGGTTTAGCAAAATGTACACTAATAATGCTTACTTTTTGTTTCACAATGACTTTCTCAAAGAGAATCAAGTTGGTGATGAGGAGGTGAACGAGTATAGGTCCAATCTCATGTGGTGGCTGGTCAACCATAAATTGAATAAAGCCAAAGATGCTGCATTGAGCCTCTTGACTCCTACATCAACCCAGCTGAAGAAACGGAAGAGATGAATCCAATTGAATAAAGCCAAAGATGCCGCATTGATTTGTTCTGTTGTTTTCATATTCCGTATTTAGGAATGAATCCAATTTTGTTGTGCTAGATGTTTGTAAATGACACAAATTTACAAGTTGTTAAAGGTTGATTTGTTCAGTTGTCTTCATATTCAGTACTTAGGAATGAATCCAATTTTGTTGTGCTGGATGTTTGTAAATGACACAAATTTACAAGTTGTTAAAGGTTGATTTGTTCAGTTGTCTTCATATTCAGTACTTAGGAATGAATCCAATTTTGTTGTGCTAGATGTTTGTAAATGACTCAAATTTACAAGTTGTTAATGGTTGATTTGTTCAGTTGTTTTCATATTCAGTACTTAGGTCCGAACAACCGAATTTTGTTGTGCTGGATGTTTGTTAATGACACAAATTTACAAGTTGTATTGGCAGGGGACTTGTTTGAGTCACACAAATTTTGCACAGCAGTGATGTAAACTTGAATGAATCATAAAAAACCAAAAGATTTGATTATTACAAGTCCACAAGCAAAATTTACAAGTCCACAAGCACAATTTACAAGTCCACAAGCACAATTTACCATCGTTTCTGTAAAACTCCATTTTTACTCTTCCAACCATGTTTTGTAAAAAACCAAAAGATTTGATTATTACAAGTCCACAAGCGAAATTTACAAGTCCGCAAGCGCAATTTACAAGTCCAGAAGCGCAATTTACCATTGTTTCTGTAAAATTCCATTTTTACTCTTCCAACCATGTTTTGTAAAAAACCAAAAGAATGAATTATTACAAGTCCACAAGCGAAATTTACAAGTCCACAAGTGCAATTTACAAGTCCAGAAGCGCAATTTACCATTGTTTCTGTAAAACTCCATTTTTACTCTTCCAACCATGTTTTGTAAAAAACCAAAAAGAATGGATTATTACAAGTCCAGAAGCGCAATTTACCATTGTTTCTGTAAAACTCCATTTTTACTCTTCCAACCATGTTTTGTAAAAAACCAAAAGAATGGATTATTACAAGTCCACAAGCGCAATTTACAAGTCCAGAAGCACAATTTACAAGTCCAGAAGCGCAATTTACCATTGTTTCTGTAAAACTCCATTTTTACTCTTCCAACCATGTTTTGTAAAAAACCAAAAAGAATGGATTATTACAAGTCCAGAAGCGCAATTTACAAGTCCAGAAGCGCAATTTACCATTGTTTCTGTAAAACTCCATTTTTACTCTTCCAACCATGTTTTGTAAAAAACCAAAAGAATGGATTATTACAAGTCCAGAAGCGCAATTTACAAGTCCAGAAGCGCAATTTACCATTGTTTCTGTAAAACTCCATTTTTACTCTTCCAACCATGTTTTGTAAAAAACCGAAAAGAATGGATTATTACAAGTTCAGAAGCGCAATTTACCATTGTTTCTGTAAAACTCCATTTTTACTCTTCCAACCATGTTTTGTAAAAAAACTAAAAGAATGGATTATTACAAGTCCATAAGCGAAATTTACAAGTCCACAAGCGCAATTTACAAGTCCAGAAGCGCAATTTACCATTGTTTCTGAAAAACTCCCAATAAATGCATTATTACAAAACCTGAAGCGCAAATTACCATTCCTGAATTACAACAGATAGTCATTGACAAATCCTAACACAACATTTGATAATGATGCTTCCCATAAATGTAAGTACCATTACATAGTATCCACCAACAGATAGTCATTTTGGTGTTAATAGTTACAAAAAGTTGTAATGGGATGACAACATTTACACAATAAAGTAAAATGACAAGAGAACATTACGATCCACATTGACGTAATGTTTCCGTGTCATTCCCCACCATTTTGCATTCCAACCTGTAACAAAAAACGAATATTTCATTACAATGTTACACCATATATATATAAAGGGTTTTCCCAAAGTTTGTAATGATTTTCACGAATTTTACAATGGTAATTGCAAGATCAAGAATGACATTAACCAAACATCATACCAGTCAATGACAACTATAATAAATATATTGTAAAGAAGGGAAGGATAATCTTAAACGGGAATATTGCAAGTCTAAATGAGTTAATTGTTAAAGTATAGCTAATGGTCATCTTTGCGTCGGGATGATGATCAATGCTAGTTACTTGTTAAACTAAAGGTAATTGTTAAGGCAGATAGTATGTATCGTTCTAGATATTAGGAATCATTAGGAACTATTGTTATTATGTTGGACAATGATTATTATCAATTACCAAGTTATGCAGCAATTATGCATATGGAGACAAAGAACTTATGCAGCAATCATTGGGTTCCAACAGTGAGTGAAATAACCCAAATGCAAACAAATGCAAGAAATTGTAACAATAAATGCACAGACTGTATTTAATTCTTGTTGGCGCCATAAATGCACAGACATTAATTAATTCTTGTTGGAGCCTTGAGTGAATTCTGGTTCAGCAAACATTGGGCTTCAAGATTGATAGGCTTTGCTATCCACAGAGAATGGTTCTGAATTCTGATGAGTGACTGATAACTAATAATCTTATTGTTTGGATTACAAAAGGCAAGCTCCAATCCACAATTTGAAGTCGACTTGGATAAGGTAACTGAAAAAAGGGGCTCCTTGCTTATGCTCTGATTAAATGTAAGTTTAACTAGCTGTGATTTATGAATGGTTGTTTTGTTTTTATAAAGGATGGTCGAATCTGTTTTGAGGAGTTCAAGGCGATGATGAAGACAGGACCAGATTGGAAAATGGCTTCTCGCCAATATTCAAGAGCAATGCTAAATGCGTTGAGCTTCAAAATGTTCAATAACAAATCTGTGGTCGAATCTGTTTGTATTACTAGGTTATAACATCAGTGGGTTTAACAACATGAATGAGTTCAATGATGGTTTACGCGACAGTGGGTTTAACTAATATACTAGTTTGTATTACAGAAAATGATTACTCACAGTGCTCGGCGGCGGCGCGTCCAAACCACGCACGTGGGCTCCGGCAGTGGGTCGATTTTCCGTCTTCAAAGAGATTTCTGCAATGGGAAATATCAGCACAGTGAGCGAAGCTTGCCTCTTCTTTGTGCTTGAACGGCGGCGTCCACGGCGGATCTTCGGCTTCAACGGCGGCGGGTGGGTGCTCCGCGGCGGCGCGTCCAGACGACGCACGTGGGGCTCCAGCAGTCGGACGATTTTCAGTCTTCGTGAATGCTACAATGGAAAATATCAGATTTCATAAAACCTTCTCCACACATATTAAGATAAGGGCAGTTTGGTCTTTTCCAACGAATTTGCAAAACCCAGAAAAGTCCGTGTCACCTCTGAGTCTTTTTACAAATTCGATGGACCTCTGGGGGTTTTACAAATTCAGGTGGTATTTAAATGGAATTTTCCCTTTTTTATATATATTTTATAAATTAATTGGAAAAGAAAATCTTAGATTTAACTTTTAAGACGCTACAAAATATTTTTTTAATCCTTTAAATTTTATTAGATATATTTTTAGTTTCTTAGATTTTATATGAGGTATACTTTTAGTCATTTAATCTTATAGAGTATACTTTTGATCATATATTTCTATTACTATTAATGTTGTTAACGAAAAATGTTGACAAAACGAATTTAAGTGATGACTTTGTAGCGAACAAATATTTAAGTTTTATTTTTTAATATAATATATTTATATTATCAAACTAAAATAAATGGACAAATTGCTACCAATGAAATCGAGGTTTTTCTAATTAAATTATTAAACTAATCTTTTTTTTAATACAATTGAGTTTTTGATATTGATTACTTCAATAGGTTTTTAATATTTTTTTAATTTACACATATTTTAAATTTAAAATTAATAACATTTAATTCCGCAACTATCATTTAAGCTTACATAGTCATTACCTGAATTTGTTATGTCAACATTTTCACTTTTCCGTAAGCAAAATTAATGGTTTTAGAATTGTAAAATAAAAAATATACTTTATAAAGTTAAGAAATGAAATATATTCCTCATATAAATTTAAAAGACCTAGAGTATACTTTAACATTTATATATTAACAGAAAATTTCAGGCGATAGACTAAATTACCCCAACGTCAAATATAAACTCATTTGGCGGCTCCAAAAACCAATCTCGAAATGTAAAAGGGAAAAACATTTCTCATGTTGTAGGAGAAGTGTTTTCTCATGTTACACCCACATAAAATGGTGGGACCATATATATATATGGGTCCCACTATAGGTCCCACCATTTTATGTGTGTGTATGAATTTTCTTTTTCTCATCCAACATGAGAAAATTAAACTCCAATGTAAAATATACAAAATAAATATCAGCAAGTGCTTCTTATTTTTACTTATTACTCCCTCCGGTCCTAATTATAAGAGCTAGTTGACTTTTTTGGAGAGATTAAGGAAGCTAATTAAATTACTTTAAAGTATTTTTATTTTTATTTTTTTATTCAAACTTATTAGTTTGACTAATAAACTAATATATAATCTAAGAATATTTAACATATGAAATGATTAAGTAACTTATTTAATTTCCTTAATTTCTCCAAAGAAAGTCAACTAGCTCTTATAATTAGGACCGGAGGTAGTAATACATAACAAATATATATATTATTTAAAAAAATCATAGTACAACCCATACATGGATGTCACATATCTCAACCTTCTTTTTTTTCTTCTCAGAAACGATACTTGTATTACCAAAGACTAGAAACGATACAACAGATACAAAGGAACTGAAACAAAGCAAAGATACAATAACGCAGTAACAGAGAAAGGTCAAACAGGGAAAAGAAACAAAGGGGTCCAAATACAAATAGAAAGGAACCAAAATAAGAATTAACCCCCATCTCTAAAAGAGCTGGTAGAAGAAGCACCATCCACAGCAATATTAGCTTCCTGAAAAACAAGACATCCCTAACTGTATACCAGACGAATCATCACCAATCAACGTAGACGAAAATCAGATGAAAAATTAATCGATCCTCATGCCTTGGTTCTTCAAAATAGCAAGCATTGAGAAGACAACCGAGGCGCCCACGAGAGCGACGGAGCTGGAAACAGATCCAGCAGCTCCAACCTTGGGAGTTGGAGCCGGCGAAGGCGGCGTGTCCGAGTCCAGCTCAGCGGAGGCAGCGGCGGAGAAGAGAGCAATGGCAAGGAGGACGGCGAAGGCCTTAAATGTGCTGATAGGTGCCATAGAGAATGGACAGAGAGAGATAGCTTGAAAAACCATGGAGGGAGAGGAGATATATATAGGGGGAGAAGGCGCGTGAGGGAAGGCAGTTGGCAGAGATCGAGTCCGTTGCTTCCTCTTCGGGTCTGCCACTGGTCTATTCAGCGTGTAGTACCCGTTCATCACCATTTTAATTAAGTCTTTATTTTTAAATACTGAGTATATATCATTTACTAGTATTAATAATTGTTTCATTAGTTCAATATGTGTATGACTGATTGGCTATTAAAGTAACGTCTTGAAAGATTATGTGTTACTATTATAGAGTATTATCTATAATTTTATGATGACTTGCCCAATGCAACTGCATAAACTGTAAAGTAGTTGAAGCTCCCTGGCCTTCGCATGGCCCGAGCAAGACCTGTAACGTGGCTTGAGCATTTAGCACCACACAATTCTTTCAATACAGATATGAGGCACACATTACACATGTTTAACATATTGGCGTGTCTCCTCTCAATGGCCGCTAAGATGGAGGGTGTTGGGATCTCCAAACCCAAAGACTACGTTGGGATCTCCAAACCCAAAGACTACGTCGGGTTCTTAGTCAATAGATTTATTTAAAAAGAGCTTTTAAGTAGTTTAAAGTCAGAAAAAAGTTGCAGTAGAAAAAAGTCAGAAATAAAGTGTTTGGGTTAAGCTTGAAGTTCACTGAGCTTTTTTAGAGAAGCTCCTAAAAGTCAATTAAAAAAAAACTTCAATTGGGTAGATTTTTCCAAAAAGCTCTAATCTTTTTAATATGGACCCCGTCACTTCTACTACCATTAATATAAACACAAATCATATTTATAAGTTCAATTTTTTCCTATCGGATTTCTAAAAAAGTTAGATAGAAAATAAGTTACTACTCCCACTACTAACCCAAAAAAACCCAATACAGTAGTACTCCTTCCGTTGTTCATCTGTGAAGGAGCTATCAGAATCAAAGTCTCTTCGAAGGAAATGAAATTGGCAAACTAATGATAAACATTGATAATAAAGGAACAAAAAGAAATTGAAAACAACATTCAATTAGTACTACTCGATATGCGCCTAGTTTCATAGAGTCACTGCCTAGATGGATTCTAAGAACCACTCCACCAATCAATTATCAAACAAGAAAAAGGAAGTAGAAGACTCCCGTGGAGGCCAGAGGTATCGAATGGCAAGTAACGGAAAGGAACGGACGCATGTAAGCAAAGAGGTATCGATTAAGGGGGAGGAACCATTGCAGAGATGAAGGAAGAAGAGTTAGGTGGGGCAATGAGTTGGCAAATACTCCTTCCGTTTCTAATTATAGGATAATATTTGGGAGTTAATTTTTGTCATAATTATAAGACAAAATTTTAATTTTTGTTAATTTCTTTCTAAAATACTCCTATTTTATTCTCTCAAATGTGTTTGGTTTTTTATGAGTATATGTATGTGGGTGCGTAGACTCTTCTAATTAGTAAAACTTTTAAATTATTAGATTTTATTTATTTACCGATCAACTGACTTTAATTTACCAAAATACACACACACACACATGTGTATGTCTATATATATATATATATATATTATAGGTGTCTATGTACGTATATATGTCGGTATATATGTGTGTCTACACACAAATGTATATAGACATGCACACACACACACACACTATATATATATATATATATATATCTTTCTCTTTGTGTGTGTCTATAAATATGTGTCAGTATATATGTATGCACATATGTGTGTGTCTCTACACACAAATATATACAGACATACACATATGTGTGTGTACATATATGTATATCTCTATATGTGTCTATCAATATATATGTGTGTGAATGTGCGCGCGCGCGCACGCGTGTAGGTACACACACACACACACACGTGTGTGTGTGTGTCTCTATATCTATATGTATACAGAAACACACACACACACACATATAACAAAACCATCATTTCAATTAGAAAGTGTGTGGAAAGAAAAATTCTAAGTTGGAGAGGTATGTGACAGGGGCTGTTGATTTACTTTTACTTACGTCATCTTAAATTTATATAAGGGCATTTTGAAAAAATGAGTAAAATTAACTAATTTAACTCATCTCCTTAATCTCCCTAAATTCAGTTAAATATGCTTTATAATTAAGACTGGAGGGAGTAACTATTAACTTTGGATGATGAGGTGGCTTGTATGGGGTGCCATGTGGGATATTGGTAAAATTTAATGGTGAAAGTTAACATTTTAAATGGAGATGACAACATTGTTACATTTTTCATACATCCAGAGTAACTTAATTACAAGATACCCACGATTCCTGAGTGAAAATCTTTTCAAGGCAATTAGATATTTATCTTTTTTTAGTGTGTATTAAGGATATTTTTATGGTTATGAACCTCAAGCGCATAAACTCATAAGAGTTAATTTTTATCCATATGTAGTTAATTTGTAAACATCTCCATAAATAGCTATTGAAAGTATATGACTAAACAATTAAAGTATAAAACATACAATAATCTAGTTTAAATATACTTAAAATACAAATAATTGAAATAAAATCCATCAACACTTATAATTTATCATAATAAATAAATTTCTATCAAGTTTATATATGAAGTTACTAGACATAATCAAATCTAAAAAGCTACTATGAGTTTAAGATAGGATTGACACAATTTTATAAATTAGAAACACAAGAATCATAAACTTGGTGATTGAACTCACGAGTTCAAGTGAGCTTGCAACTAACACTGTTTATAAGAATAAAGTGATACAATTTTATAAGTAAATAGTAAGGGCCGTGTTTTTTAAATGTAACTATTTGATGTACAGTTATAATTTATAGATTATAAATTAAGGAGGAAGTATGCAAATATTTGGGAAAAAATAATTGAAAAATGAAAAGGTCTGGATATATATATATGTGTGTATTTAGAGTTATTAATGATTGTTTCCAAATTTTATCCTTATTTAATTCTTGTTGGAAGAAGAGAAAGATGAAAATGATTTGTGAATTTAGGGGAAAAAATGTAATAAGAATAAATTTGAAAATATATTTAGCAACTTAATTATAATATGTTGGTATGCGAAAATTAGTTAAGATATTTAGCAACTTAAAGTTGACAAAGAACAAAGTTGAAGAAGAATGGAGTGACAATCATTTTTCACTCCAGTATTTATTACAAGTTTATTTGCATAAGAACTCTTTTGTTCTAAATATAGGTCTATTTAGAAGCTACTGGTGATTGTTTTTCAATTTTATATGTTTTTAATTCATGTTAGAAAGAAAGAAAAGATATTAAAAGAGTTTGTAAATGTAAAGAGCAAAAAACTTTTAATAGAGGTAACTTAAAGAAATTTAATCAATTTCAAACATATTTAATGATTTCACAGTTGTTTGTGAAAATTTTAGTATCAATTAAGTTAAGAGCTCATTCCCAAATTTTGGGGTGAGGAATCCATTTTTTTATTCATATTTATTTAGATTAAACAGTATGTTGTACCCTGAAATATTTTTAATATCTGATATGTTAAATTAATTAATTTCTAGTATATCTAGCATCCAAAGATATTTTTCTTATGTCACATAGTATCCTAAAATATTTTTTCAATGATACTACTACCTACTATTCTAAAATTGTCTTTTAGCGGCACTTATTATCTCAAATTATTAGTACATCTAAGACCATGCAGTAGTAGTGTTAAAAAAAAAAAAAAGACCATGCAGTATATTTTTCAATTATGGTGCGTGATACACTAAATATTAATTAATTTGAAAAAAATATTACATAGTGTTGAAGATACACTAAAAATTAATTAATTAAAGATATTAGATGTTATAAAATAAAATTACTCCATGCCGTTAAACACAGCTTAATTCAAATAAATAAAAAATTAATTTTTTTTTTTAAAAAATCAACTCTTTATTTTGGGTGGATTCCTAAGTTAATAAGGGTCAAAGTGGCACTTTTCTTTTCCGGCAACCAAAATTTGAGAGGTGATGGCGCTTAAGCTCATCTGAATACTGATTATATTATTCGGTCTACGTCACAATTTTTTTGCAAAAGAACAAAGAAAAAGGGAGAAATAAAGTGTAGTTCTTAGTTTGAAATCATCCTGGTACTTGCAATTGTAATAAATAAATAAGTAATAATAATAATAATAATAATAATAATAATAATAATAATTTTAAAAAACAAAAAAACAAAACACACAATGAATAGCATCAAGTACTTTAATTTTCTCATTCATATATGATAAATATTAAGAATCGTATATAACTGAACTCGCCAAATGCCATATAACTGAACTCGCCAAATGCCAATGTAAATAAATCAGCTCAAGTAATCGCTGTGTAACAATAAAACCAACGAGTCATCATCAATCAACGAACACACACATCATAGGAGGAATTAAGCGATCTAGTTCTTCAAAATAGCTAGCATTGAGAGGATAACGGAGGCGCCGATGAGGGCGACGGAGCTGGAAACAGATCCGGCAGCTCCAGACTTGGGAGCTGGAGCCAGCGAGGGCGACAAATCGAAGTCCTGAGCAGAGGCGGCGACGGAGAAGAGAGCCATGGCAAGGAGGTTGGCGAAGGACTTGAACGTGCTAATTGGTGCCACAACGAATGGATAGAGAGAGAGAGAATGAGAAAGTCTGAGAAGAGAAGAGAACAGAGAACGCAGAACAAGTTCAATAGCTAGAAGAGAGATTGCAGAGACTGATGAAGGAAGAGTGATGGAGGAAAGGCTATAAATAGAAGGAGAAGGCGCGTGGACGGAGACAGGTGGCAGAGGAAGCGCGTGAGTGCTAGTTGTGACTCTCTCGCTTGTATGCGTCAGATATGGTCAAACTTTTTCTGGTTTTTCAAGGACCACCCAATTCAGTTTTTATCGATGATATAGTTGAAGAATAACTGAAGCTTCTATGGTACCTCTCGTGTTAAATATATTAATATAAGGCTTAGTTAATTTTTTTTAAGATTAAAGAAATTAATTAAATTATTTTAAAATATTTATATTAACTATTTTTTTGAACTAATTTATCTGACTTAATTATAAATCGATATATTATTTAATCATATACAATATAAGATATGATTAAATAACTTAATTAATTTTATTAGTCTCTTCAAAAAAATTAATTTGCTCTTATATTTAAGATAGGATATACTCTCTCTCTCTATATATATGGCATATTCTTCCAGCATATCTCACCAAATGACAGTATAAAACAGCTGCAACAAACAATTACCTTGTAAACTTTAAAAGTTGATATACTATAGTTGTTAAATTTATTACTATCTCAATTTTTTAAAAATGATTATAATGAGGAAGGTCCGATTGAATAGCTCTTAATATAACAACAATTTCATCTCCTGAATGTTTCGGGCATCTTTGCTATGAGTTAAGAATTGTTCCATTTATCAACAAACAAACAGCAAAATCTCTCAAAGCTTTCTGGATATTTGAAGTGGATGATTCGGTCCTAACTGATGGCAAAAGTGGTTGTGGTGATGTCACCACAAATAATAATAATAATTATTATTATTTTAATAATAAGGATTGAATATATAGTTTTAGTTGCAAACTATCAATTGTGCATCCAACCATTGCGAAATTGATTGGATTCATGCATTGCCTGTATTTATGCTGGTAGAAGATGAAATCAAGGAATTCGGGAAAGTTGCTCTTCACTCCAACTGCACTAGAGCTATTAATTTGTTGTAGAGGTTGTGATAACACAGCCCTTTTGCGATATTATTGTAAATGTGGCTATGTTATTAGTCCATAGATATTGGTATTTGTTGATCAGCTATATACTAAGAGATGAAAACACTCTTGCCTAGCAAAATCTTAAGACTAAGGAGAAGGGTTAAGGTGTAAATTTATCCCGAAAGTTTTTGCTGCGGAGCATTGTTACTCTAAAAGTTCCTTTTTTTTTTTTTTTGGGTTCAATATTGCTCAGGAAGTGCTAAAATGGAGTAATGTTGCCCTTTTCCATTAAAAAGTTAACAGTTAACATTAATTTTTTAACGGTTAACTTTAGTTTTTTAAATGTATGGGGTAATATTACTACGTTTTAAAACTTTCTGTTTGACATTGAGCTTGAAAAAACTTTTAGGGCAATATTGCTCCTCAATGAAAAACTTTCGAGACAAATTTGTACTTTAACACTAAGGGGAATTTCTGCGTCTTTGATCACCCACCACCTTTTAATATTAGAGGTTGATGAGGGAACCTAGTTTTTCTTTGTACTCCCCTAGTTCTTAATATAAGATTTATTTACTTAATTTGATACTAATAAGGAAGTAAGTTGAGAAAATTAATATAACGTGTTTTTTTAAAAACATTCTAACCATCTTTCTTAATTCTTTATATCTCCCTCTTACTTAAGAGATAATCAATAGGAGTAAATTAAGAATATATTAACAAATATGACTAAAAAAAATCTTATATTTTGGACTAACATCAACTCCCTAATCACATACCGCGTTAAAAACCGGAAGCGTACTTTGTTCTAATTCTATTTTGCAATACTACATATTCAAGCATATATAACGCTTAATAAATAATGGTTACAACAAATAAACATCATGTATGTCAAGGTTTAGGTTGCGCAAGAATATAATCCTAAAACATAATGGTTAAATATGGGCATCATCATGCATTAAGGGGTGGAATCCACAAAAACGCAAAAATAACAATGGTAGATAATAACCATAATTTATTTTGTAAAAAATATGGTGGTTCTCATGAAACAACTGTCATGTAACAATTATAAATGATTCATATTCCAATTCTTATATCAGCGAAGACAAAACATAATGGTTTTTAGAAACAACCGTCATCTAACACTTTTATAACCCTTTATAACATCATCGAACTTTCATAAGTCATCACCCTCTGTAATCATGTTAGACTTTCATAAGTCATAACTGATAGTCATTTGTAATCCGTTAAACCTTCATAAGTCATAACCCTTTGTAATATGTTAGACTTCTATTTAAACTCGTATATTCCTTGTGATTTTTTCTACTTTTCTTTATTGGCCTCCTCTTTCTCTCCTTCATCATGTTAAGTTCTACAGGAGCTCCTCTGCCGCCGCCGCCACCCCTTCCTCCACCAACACCTCCTCCTCCTCCTGATACAGATGTTGGTAAGCCTTAACCGCCACACAAAACGTCTAACAGCATACGCCAACAAGACGAATAGGAAGTCGAACCACATACTTCATCACAATGATGTTAAATATAACTTTTAGTCACGCCCTTCATCTCCCTCCTCTAATGATGAGGATGAGGATGATATTATATATGATTAGATTTGATTATGTCAAATATAGATATCAAATATTAAGAACAAAAAGTTTGAATCATATTTTTTTTCTTATACTTTGACTAACTACAGTGATTAACGTGATATATCTTATAGATTACCCAAGCAAGAAAATAAGTTATCGAGTTGGATTGAAGATATCAAGTTAAATGATTAAGAGGAAGAGTAAGAAGATATTGAAGATAGAAGTTATCAAATAGTGAAGAGAAGTTAAGAATAAAAAGAAGTTATTGAGTTGGATTGTGAAGAACAATCAATAAGAAGAAGAGAAGAGAATAAAGAAAAAATAACTTGCAAAATATAATGAGAATATCAAGTTTCAAGTTCTTAGATTTGGCATTGGAGGTTACCATGTTAAATTGGAAGTTAAAGTGCCTTAGATGGAAGTTATATCAACTTCACTCAATTATACTTCATTATCACTCGATTTACACCTCCAGAAGTGATTTCTACATCTTTCACTCAAGTTATGGAAGTTCCACTTGAGTGATGATCATATTTAAACATACTCTGTTCAACTTTGTTGAAAATATATAGTTTAGATTTAGAGTCTAATTTTGTTGAAAATATCTCTACTGCCTCCCTTATGTATTGATTATTTTTTAGCCATATCATCTACTCCACTAAGTGAAATAAATAAAAACTAGTTCATTTGGTGAATGTCTACGGCAATTAAATTTTTAGTACTACTCTGGTCCTATTCATAATTCTTTTTTGACCAAAAATTTGGTTCTATTTATAAGTCTCATTTTAGGTTAGTAAATAAGATTGTGATAATTTTGCCCATATTAATTGTACCAATAAAAATAGAGAGAAAAATAAAGAGTTGAAAATACTCATTCTATAAATGGCAAAGTTGAAAATTTATCCTATAATTATTGAGTTAACTATCTCTCCTTAGTATATTTGATTTAGTTGAAAAAGACTTATAAGTAGCACTAGAGTGATATTTATTTATGGGGATATCATTTTTGCAGTTGCCGCAGAAAAAATTTTCTGCAGCAAAGCCAAAACGACGTCGTTCCTCTCTCTCTCTCTCTCTCTTTTTCCTTCCCCCTCCTTACATCTGATTTGCCGAGACGCCCCAGAGCAGCGAGAATGAAAACAAGAAAAGCGATGAGTCTGAGCGACGAGCAGTGAGGAATGACGAATGAAGATCAGCTACCCTCTTTCTATCTTTAACCTTCCCTGCTCTGAGCAAAAAACAAAAAAACAAAAACCCATCCCTGCAAGTACCCCCATCTTTGTTGACTTCCAGAGTAACCCAGTTCGATCAGCTTCCCTGCTCTTTTCTCCTTTTGTCACCTATTCCTCCGTAGCTTCATTCTTTCTTCCTTAGCCACCTTTATTGACTTTCTTTGTGACTTTGCTTCTTCATAGATAGTAAGACTTTGCTTCTTCACACCATGCCTTTACTTCTACATTCTTCTTGATGCTTCTATTTCTTTTATGGCCACCGGTTTTGACTTTTCAAAGTGTTTCAAAATAACTATGCTTCACAAGTCGACATATAGAATGAATTTGGGTCTGCAATGGCACGATCCAGACAGCATTCAGGGCACAGGGGCAGTTACTCTTCAACCTTTGATGACCATCAAACAGTGTGTGTTGACAAAATCATACAGAACAAGTTGTAATCTGGTTGAAAATACACAGATTGATACATGAGCATGGGAAGCACACCTAGCTAGCAAAGCACTTATAGTAGGATATGCTCCGAAAACTAACCCAGCCTTTCTTACTTTGGAGGACTGTGTTTTTTGTGGTGTGGTCATAATGGCGGAAGTTGCAGAGCCCAAAGCAGTGGCTGAGGCAGAGAAGAAGAAGGAGCAGAATTTACCCTTTCATCAGCTATTCTCTTTTGCAGATTAGTATGACTGGTTGCTCATGATCTCTAGGAGCTTGGGAGCTATCGTTCATGGCTCCTCCATAACCTTTTATCGGCTTGTACGCTTATACACTCACATGGAAAGTGCTTGCCTGAGGTTCATGGCAATATTGAATTTAAAGATGTCACTTTCAGCTATCCGTCTTGGCCTGATGTTATTATCTTAAGCTAATTCTCAATCTTTTTTCCTGTTGGGAAAACAGGGGCCGTTGTACAACAAGGACAAGTAGTTGAGACAGGGACGCATGAAGAGCTGATTTTGAAGGCAGGGACCTATGCGTCACTGATTAGATTCCAAGAAATGGTGGGAAACAGAGACTTGTCCAACCCGTCAACTCGCCGACCTCGGTCATCTCGGCTGATCTTCATTCATCATTCCTCACTGCTCGTCACTCAGACTCATCGCTTTTCTTGTTTTCATTCTCGCTACACTGCTCTCGGTGTCTTAGCAAATCAGATATAAAAAAAAAAAGAGGGAAAATAAAAAAGAGAGAGGACGACGTCGTTTTGGCTTTGCTGCAGAAATTTTTTCCAACAGCAACTGTGTAATATCCCAAATTTCGGGATTTGATAATAAGGAACATTTTGTGGGAATTTATGATGAAAATTGAGCCTGAACAGTTTGTAGATGTAATTGTTGGAATTTAAGGCCTATTTTCCTTTGGAATTTTCAGGAGAAGAATAAGTCAAGGAAAAATAGTTGGAGAATAAATATTGGTTTAGAAATTTTAGAATCGATATTTTATGGCGTTTATAAGTAAATTGAGAAAGAAAATCCTTAAATGATATTAAGGTTTTACTTCTAATATTTATTTTATGATTGCAATTAAATAAGGAAAGGATTAAGTTGCAAACAGAAGCCTTGTTGAGAGTCAAAAGAAATAAAATGGAAATTTTATTGGTGGAATACAAGTGTGAATAAGTATAGAAAATTGATAAAGAGATACCCTCAATTTTTCTTGCTCATTCCGTCACCTACTTAATCAATAAGTAGGAACTTTTAAAGTGCTCATGTAAACATGACCTAAGTGGGCTACGGAATATGTGCTTGAAGATATGTAGCCAAAGAATATTGAATTACATGTTGAAGAAAAGGACAAGGAAGTTTCATCAAAGTCCACAATATTGGCTAGAAAAAAAAATGTGGAAAGCAAGAAGCAACCTCCACCTACGTCATTTTTCTTTGATAATGGACTCAATACATGCAAACCACTTCCTTGCTCATTTCAACATAAGGGACCACTTGTTTCTCCATTATAGTCTAACTTTAGTCATTGAACAAACACCACAACCCTTTATTATTAAGTCACGGAATGACATACACATGAAGCCAAACTATCTCTTATCTTTCTCTTAATCATTCACTTTTCTTTTCTTATGCATTCACGAGTGATTTCCTTATTCACTCACGGGCGAAACACTTCTCCCTCTCATGCTAATTGAATACACACATCCACCTTCTCCTTTATTCATTTTCGGCCTGGATGACCGAGAAGAGAAGGAGAGAGGGAGCTGTGAGTGAAAAACACAGAAGAGAGTGTGAGCCGCGTGAATGAGTCCAATGAAGAAAAGGAAGAAGAGTGTTAGAAACTTACATGTGTAAGTTGATTTTTGGGAAATTCTCTGAAGTTAGTCAGATTCATTTGAGGTTTTGATCGGGAAAATGGTTTCCTTTGACCATGAAATTTGGTAAGTTGAAAGTATACTTCTTAATCTTTCAAATGAGTGCTAGAACGTATTAATCCGATGTCTAGAACTCAAGTTATGATTTTTCTAAGTTTGGTTATAAAAACTGGAAAATCCTGCTTTCAGATTTAAGTTACGTTCACTTTTCGAATTTCTGAGAATTATACAGCCATTAATTGGCTTGATGAATATTTTTCTCATAAACTAGACTTACAGAACTTCAAATAGAATTTTGAATCACTTTAATCAGAGTTCTATAGAATTAGTTATGATTTTTCAAAGTTAGAAGTTGAACACTGAAAAACGTCAGTTTCCAGAAATGAACAGTATTTTTCGGATTGATTTTTAAAATAGTAAACATTTGAGTTTTTCTATGAAAATTTCCAGAATAAAAGTAGACTTATCAAGCTTTAATTTGATAGGTCACAAGCCTTATTTGGATTTATATTCAGGGAGTTATGAATTTTTGAAGTCAAGTATGAAATCTGGGACGTTTTCTGAAACATCTTCTGAACAGTGTTGACATTTTTGAAATCTGGGAATTATTGGAGTATGATTAAATGTTGGAACCAATTTTCGTAGAAACTAGACTTAATGAGGAGTTCATGGATTTTTGAACCACCTGATTTGGACACCTAGAACTCCAGATATGGATTTTTCAAGTTCAGCATTAAACCTGGACGTTTTTCTGGAACGGTGATGATGAATGAAAATTCTGGGAAAAGTGTACGTATATTTGACAGTTGAGTGTATTTTTCCCTAAATATAGACCTAATGAGGAACAAGTGATTTTTGGAATCACGTCAATTGGAGTTTTGTGTAATTAAATATGAATTTTCAAAGTTAATTGAAAATTCTACCAGTTTATGGAATTTATTTGGAAATAAGAGAAATAAAGAATTTGGATAAATAATAACTCGATCATCCATGAATATTTAAATATAGGAGCCGATATTTATCCGGGATGATCAAATGATTGAGAACCAGATCAGGAATTGGAAAGACCATCAGGTAGTAACGCTTCTCTCACATACTATGTGTGCCTTTTACATGCATGTATTTACCGTTGTATATATATATGTATATTGTTTGAATGTTCTGAATGTTGAATGTGTTGAATGAATTGTATGTATATTTGATGGTTGACTTGCATGTTTTGTGTATGCATTTTATGTGAGCGATGATTAACGTTACTACTGGGATTCATTTGAATCCCAGCATATATCTTTGAATTAGTTAATTTGCAGCTCGTATCAGAAGATTGAAGAACGAAGAAGATGCATACGAATGAGTACAAGGAAGAAAAAGATTTTTATTTCCGTCGGATTTTTACTTAGACGTATATTTGTACGTATTAGTGAAAAGTACGTATACGTGAACAGTGTCGTATACACGAATAGTGAATAGTATCGTATACGTGAATAGTAACTTCACGCTAAATTTGTAAAGAACGCTTCCGTGTATGCAATTTAAGGGTGTATTTAAGGCGGGTGTTACAGTTGTGGTATCAAAGCAAAGGTTCTGGCATTTTTGGAAGAGTATACTGATATTGGATTACATAAACAAATGAAATAGCACGGAAAATGGATTCTGTTGCTAACTATAGGGCTCTTAATGTTGTGTCAAACTATGATTTAGATCCCCAGATTTTATTGAAACTTTGAGGTTAAGTTTGCTTAGGCGAGAAGATTTTCAAGAAGGTAAACTCTGAGTAGTATTGTAAGAATTTGAAATCCTTTGATTTATGATCAATGATGATACTTGGATAATCCTGATTGGTACCAGGATTAAGAGAATTGGAGTGATAGACAAACCCAGAAAATAGAATTTTTCCTGGATCACTAGTTGGCATGCTAGTACAAAGGAAGAGGTTGAATTATAGAAAATGAAATGGAGCATTTGTGAAATGTTCCCAGTTTAAAAATAATAATATATGAGCTGAAGTTCTGGCATTTGGCTAGGATACTCTGATGATATGAAAAGTATCTGTATTGAAAGTTAGATAATTCTGAGTGACAAGTTGGAATTAGAATATAAATTTTGATGATAGAATTATCAACTCAGAATTTCGAAGTCCGGTTAGGACATAAGTTCTGACAATAGGTTAGATTGATCTGCTGGAGCTTGAACTTATGTGATTAATTGAAAATGGGTGAGAAAAATATTCAAACTTGAAAATTCCCATGAATCTTAGTATAAAAGTACAACCAGAAATTAGAATGCTAAGAAGAAAAGACAAGATGAATTCAAGCATCAAGAGCAACAGTTGGTACAATCCCACCACATGCGTTGACCATCTCAAGTTTAAGTCTATGAATTTCTTCCTGAGCGGCTGCACTTGAGAGAGGACCATCAGAAGACATTGTTTTTCTCAATCTAGCTATTTGCCTCATAGTGCTTCGAATTTTTACATAAGGCCAATGCTTTATTCCTCCCCTATGGCATATTTTCATTAGAACATTTTTGCATAGACGAACTTGTTGAGCCGCTTCTTGTTGAGGTAAATGGAATAAGTCTCTAAGATCATTTATTGACATTGATGCAGCTCTAATATTTTGTTCAGCTCTTGATCGGTATGGATTACTAGGTATGGGGACTGAAGGATTATTATTTACAACCATGAGCTCTTTTCCTTTATTGGATATATTTTCTGTATTGGTTGGAAATGAACTATTAGGGAGTTCATTTTGATTTTTAGTCCATTCCAAACCAACACAGAGGGCCTCATAGTAGGCTGATAGGGGATCTGACACCAGGACATACCCTAAAGATTTTTGATTCAAACAATAATTTTCTAGAAAATGTTTGACATCATCTAAATTCTTCTTACCAAAGTCAAATACTTGAGGACTGGAAGAACCTCCTTGTACGTCCTGGTGAAAGACAGCGTGGCATATCATACCAATCCTCCCATGAACTTCAAGTTTATGGTATTGAAGTCCATTGGTATGAATGATCTCTCGTAGAACATGGCAGCAACCACATGAAAATGGATTAGTAGTCTCAGTCAAGGTAGAAGCAGGATTCCTTGGTTGAGAAGGTACCGTAGACTCCATAAGTTCTGCCACATTACGACACCTTTGGACAGGTCGCCTTGATGGACCTGCTTCAGATTCCTTTCTGTTAGTAGTTGTAAAAATAGAATCTTGTATCCTTGGAGGAGGAGTAGGAATGTTAATCGTTGAGGCAGATGAATGAACGTTCATACTTACGGGATTTTGGGGAAGTAAAGAAGAATATGGGTATGATACATTGTTTGACAAGTCAGACAATATGTTAGTCTGATAGTCATGAAGTAAGGCTTCAAGAAAGAAAGGGTTGAATGAATCGGAGACTGGAATAGAGTTACTTGAACCGGCCATGTTTAAGGATAATGTGAAAGGTTATAGTGAAGGTTACGATCGGAGAGGAAATGAATATGTGGAAGTTTTATGAAGCTTGAGAGAACATGAAACATTTACTCTTTCTTTACTCGATTTATAGCTGGGCTAGTAACGTCTAGATTTGGTTAAGCAGCATCGGATTCTCATCTGTCGTTGGCTCAGAATAGTGCAGACTTTGTTATCATGTGGAAATTTTATGGCACCGCACCCTAATACAATCTGACACGCCCTAGCCACCTCTATAGGTCGAAGTCTTATAGACTTTCGGTTCAAACAGAAGACAGTGTAGCATTTATTGCCGGTTGTATCTTCAAGAAATTTAGTTTGACGAATACGCGTTGCATGAAGATTATTTCAAGATTGTGTCTCCTAGAAATTTGTCTTGGAGCGTGTAGTTGGTTCGAGATGTCAGACTTGCATTTGAAAAATGGAAGTCTGATCAGTTAAAGCCATCTCGAGAAAGGAGACTCTTTGGAAGTATTGGGAATTTGAAATATCTCGGTGTAAGATCTAAATATCTTGAAATATGAAAAATGGTGAATTTTTCAAATGCTAAGAAAATATAAGAACGAAGAAGATGCATACGAATGAGTACAAGGAAGAAAAAGATTTTTATTTCCGTCGGATTTTTACTTAGACGTATATTTGTACGTATTAGTGAAAAGTACGTATACGTGAACAGTGTCGTATACACGAATAGTGAATAGTATCGTATACGTGAATAGTAACTTCACGCTAAATTTGTAAAGAACGCTTCCGTGTATGCAATTTAAGGGTGTATTTAAGGCGGGTGTTACAAACTGCAGAAATGATATCCCCTTTATTTATATATGAATATACGAATGTCCACAGTCCAATTTGAGGCTTGTCTAATTTCTTACTGAAAAATATAAAACAAAAAAAAAACATAACCTAGACGAGACCATTGTTATCGAAATCGGACTAGACCAGCTGGCTTAGGCCAAAAACCAGCTTATTAGTGGTCCAACCAGCCCGGTAGGTTGGACAGGTTTGATTGTTTCAACCTTTTAAAATAAAAGTAAATTCATTCATTCATTTATTTTAAAATTTTATTCCTAATTTCATATAAATTCATTCTGATTTGGAATATATATCCAGATTTGTCTATTTTAGGAATGATGAACTTGTATCTATTTCTGGATGCAATTTGGTTTTCAATCATATGGTGAGTAGACTTGATTGGCTTTCTTTTTCAGTTGATCTAAGATTGTTGATGGAGTTGATAGATTTATGACTCATGCTGTCACATGTGCCTTTAGGTTGATTGATTGCATTTAGAATTAATTTCTACCTTTGATTCATTATCAAATCTGAACAGTGTTTAGCTTTATCTAGAAAGAGGCTTTTATCTCCTCAAATTCTGAGAAGGTGATGATGGTTAGTTGAAACTTCTAGGAGAAGATATATTCAAGAACACTTTTAATTGCAAATTCTGCATTTCTACTTTCTGGTTCTCTTATTTATAGAAATAGTTGCTGCAATTCATTACAAATATAGTGTCCTCAATTCCTTCTTAGTCTCACCTCCTAATTTTTCTTACAGTTCATTAACTGAATTTTCGAAGTGGCTAGATGACCAAGAGATCTGATACCTAAGGTAAATTTCTATCATCAGTTTGAGCCTAAACAAAAACTTAGTGAAGACCAATTACATCCCATTGAAGCAAGTTCCTTTGGACCAAACTCATGCAAGAATGAAGGAGCTACTGTAAGTAATGTTGTTGTCCAAAATTCTGTACTTGCTGCTATGACAGAAAATTGCAAGAAAATTCCTGAAAGCAAAAGCAAGTGGTTGCAGACCAAATGCACGAAGCTGTAGGTAAAGAACCTAATCTAAAAGAACTTCCATTTCCTAAATCATATCTGTAGGCAAAAAGAAGATGAATAGTGGTGTGTTAGAAAAGAGATGGTGAATCTGTTTAGCAAATTTGAAGCAAATGTGCCTATGCTTGTTTTAATTGAACAAATGCCTGGCTATGAAAATATTTAAAGGAAATATGCAATCATAAAAATATATGCAGACTTCAACTTGGTTAAAATGTTTTAGGCCTTCTCAAACCCCAAATTTCCATAAAATGCTGATCTAGGTTCCTTTATTGTTCCCTGCCAAATAGGAAAGCTAAATTTTAATAATGCTCTCTAGCAGCCATTATGTTATGCCACATTCAGTTTATAACTCATTAGGCATCAAAAAATTCAGTCCTCTATTGTAATACTCCAACTTGCCGATAGGACAACAAGACAACCATCTACATTTTTACAAAATATTTTGGTTAAGGTTAAAGGTCTAGATTTACAAGCTGATATAAGGGCGTTGAAAATGGATTCTCTTGCATTGTGTGGTTAAGTATGAGTTCTCTACATTGCATCACGACTCTAGAGTACAGCATGGACATAATTTAATTTGGAGTATTAAGCATATGCATGATTTCTACCCATGAGAGTCTTTCTTGCGAATTTCCTCTTGACATACTTATATATTAAGCCCATTTTTGTGTGGTTGTTGTTCACATCAATTCCTTCTCTTTCTTGAAGGAACTTGATATGGACTATGGAGGCACTTTTGTATAATTGGGCTTATGGACTTTTGGGTGGTTTAAGTTTTTTACCAAGCATTTATATTTAAATTATTTTAATGGACTTTTGTTTTCATAAATTGTTTTTGCCATCCATTATTTGTTACTACTTACTTATTATTTATAATATCTATTATTTAATCATTAATAATTTTTATATAAAAATTAATAATTATTTTTCTCTTCTACTTTTTCCATGACACACTTCTCATTTCTTCTTATTTTTATCTTCATGCTAATTTGGCATTCCTCATTTAGTGTTATATTTGTTTCGAGTGTTTGTACTATTTAAATTTAGATGTACTATTTTATTAGATCACAATTAATACTTATTTTCTTCTTCTATTTCTTCCACGACTTGGAGTTGCTCAATATGTTTGCATTATTTAATTTTTTTGTTGTTGTCAGGTTTGTATTATTGAAGTTATTTCAGTTAAATGTCCTATTTTATTTATATTTAAATTTGTATCGGATGATTTCAAATAATTCTTTCTATTTAATTAGTTAAATTTGTCTTAAAACATTTTTCCACCTTTAAAACCTTTATTAAGTTGCTTATTATTTGATAATTTAATTAGTTAACTTTGTTTTTTTTTTTGCCTTTAATTATTATTTATTATATGTATCAATAAATTCTCTCTTCTCATGTGTTCCTTCTTTTTTTTTTTTCAATTTCTTCTCATTTGTATCTATTTAAATTATTTGATTTTGATTTTCTATTTCTTTGTCATATTTACTTTTTGAATTACTATTTTTCTATCATATTTGACTTAAATTATTTGTTACTATTTGTTGTCAAGTTTGTACTATTTAAATTATTTGATATTAATTTATTTATTACTTAATAGTTAATAGATATTTATGATTTATAATTATTACCTAACTTTATAATTTAATGGATTTTCCAATAGTTTCAAGTAATTTAAGCTGCTCAATATATTTTTGATTATTTAAATGATTTGAGTTAATATTTTTGTGGTATTTCATTTAGGTGCGCTATTTTATTGTCATGTTTTAGATTATTTGTTATGTTAATAATTAACCAGTTAATTTTTGTTTTTATTGATCATATTTATCTATCTATTTATTATTCATTTGTTTCTATTTGATCTTTTTATTATGTAAATTCATCCTTCCTCGTTCGTATTATATTAATTTGGGTATTAATTGCTTCTTCTTTTCCACCATCGGTAAGATAGGACAAATATTTAAAATCCAGGCTGAGGAATAATTAGACAAACCCAAATATTATAGTTATTATTGGTTGTCAAAAAGATCACAAACCCAAATGAGACGTCTTTTATATAATTGTGCTTATGGACTTTTGGGTGGTGTAAGTTTCTTACTTTGTGTTTATATTTAAATTATTTAAATGGACTTCTATTTTCATAAATTTTTTTTGCCATCCATTATCTCTTACTACTTACCTATTATTTATTATTTATAATATTTATTATTCAAAAATATTTCTATCATTAATAATTAATAATTTTTACATAAAAATTAAAAATTATTTTTCTCTTCTACTTTTTCCATGACTCTCTTCTCTTTTCTTCTAATTTTTATTTTCATGTTAATTCAGCATTCCTTATTTGGTGTTACATTTGCTTCGAGTGTTTGCACTATTTAAATTTAGATGTACTATTTTGTTAGATGACAATTAATACTTCTTTTCTTCTTCTATTTCTTCTGGACTTGGAGTTGCTTAATATTTTTGCATTATTTAATTTTTTGTCGTTGTTAGGTTTATATTATTTAAATTATTTCAGTTAAATGTCCTATTTTATTTATATTTAAATTGGTATTTGATGATTCCAAATTAATAATTCCTTCTTTTTAATTAGTTACATTTGTCTTCTACTTTTTTCCATAACTTTAAAACATTTATTAAGTTGCTTATTATTTGTTACATTATATTTAATTAGTTGAATTTGTTTCGTTGCCTTAATTATTATTTGTCACACCCCTTCGGTATACCGACATTCGCAAGAGTAAATATGCACAGCTTAAAGGATAAACTAGTTCCAGCATAGTAATACTGATATTGAAGTCTGGTACATAATCGAAATTCATAAAAAGGTTCGTACAAGATTTAACCAGGACATAATATTTCAAACACAATGAGGGAAAATAAATCAGATCTCTGCTCCATCAAGCACCGTCAGTTATCCATATCCACCGCCTTATCACGTGAGCCACGACCGCTGTTAGGTTTCCGTCCTGAACTTTGGGGATTGTCTGGGATTCAAATGAATCCCAGTAGTAACGTTAATCACTCACATAAGATGCATGCACAGTACATGGTAGACAACCAGTTGCAATAAATATAATTCACAATAATTTCAAACACAAAATTCAAATATGCAGTTCAACAATATTCAAGAACCTACCGGTTCATACACACAGTACTGGATAATTCAAATATTCAAATGGGCTTTCACCCTTCTGCATAAAACTTCACTTATCGGAGTACCACCCCCGGTCTCAACCGTGATGGCATCCAGGGTTACCCCACATTCAAGGGCACTACCTCCCAGCTTATACCGGCGATAAGGTTAGAAATTCACAATTCAAATATCACAATGGTACGTACATGCATATAAAGGCACACAGAGTATGTGAGAGAAAAGTTACTACCTCAACTCCGAATAGCTAAAAGAAATTCACCGGTGCTCGAACCACTTGACAGTCAACTCCTAAAATAGTATCATTATAAATATTAATCTTCACTATAATCCATTTCTTCCAAAATATCCAACAGGGTTCTTTTTATCATTTAGAATCCTTGTGACCCTTTAAACGATAAATCACCCATTTAAAATTCTTATTGCAACAATTTTCGGATTAAATCCTTTTCTGTCCAGAATTTTCATTAACTTTGAAAATTCATAACTATTTGTACAAAGCTCCAAATGACGTGCTTCCAAAACCTAAATGTCATTTGGTGAGTCTATTTTCATCGAAAAATATTCTCAACAGCCAAAAATATCCATACTATTCCCAGTTTAAATAAATCACTTCGCTGTCCAGTTTATACTTCCAGTATTTTAGGCCAGATTGTAAAATCCATAACTCCTTGTACAGAGCTCTAAAAATTACATATTATATATCAAAAGAAAGCTCTGGATGTCTACTTCAAAACTGGAAGATTTCATGATTTTTAGACACCATTCACTTGACCGAAAACCATTTACAATTCGACTGCCTTCCAAACCGTTAAAACTGGCAGTTTTGGTAGCTTGCTTAATTAATTCTTTTTGATTCTAAAAATCATTTCCAACCTTATTCTTACTCCATTTTCCGTGATAAACACTATGGTAACCTTAAAATCATCAAAAACCTTTTGATTTTACCACTTCTTAATGAACCCAAAATAATATATAAGAAGTGATAAACAAGATTTTGAAACCAACTTCTTGAAATGACTTAAGACAAGTTAGAACCATTACTTACTTGTCTTACTCCTTGAGAATTCAGCTATTTCTTCTTCCTTGTTGCCTCACACAACTTCCGTACTTCACTCTTAAATTAATATAAGAAAGTGTTCTACTTGAAGCTCTCTGTCTCTTTCACACTCTCCCAATTCTTCACACTCTCAGTATCGTCACCATGTCTTAATTTTGAAACCCAACCGATGAATAAGAGAGGGGTTGCTATGTATATAATTATTTAACGTGAATGCACCATCTCTTTGTTCATTTCGGATGATTGCAGAGAATGAGTTGTCCTTAGTGTAGACATATCTTCATGTGTCTCAAGTATGTCTTCCACTTTTCCCCTTCCCGTGACCACAAGTGAGTTAATAATTAAAACATTCTACCTAATGAACCATGTGATACGTGAATCATCAAAAGCCAACAAAAGAATAAAAGGTGCTGTCGGTTAGCCATATCCCAATGGATTGGAAGATAATATAATAACCAATAATAATTGGATAAGATGGGATACAAACCATTGGTAGTGGATTATTGATTTTAAAAAAAATAGCTTGTCTTCTAGCTTATCTTTGGTCCACGGTAGGTAGTATATTAGATAGATAGTGGATGTATGTATTGTAGCTCTGAAATTATTTCTCATTCACGGAAGGAAGCAATGAAAAGCTAGAATAAATAATTCCATAATTGGGAGACAAAGTGGCACCTTCATCCATGTGTCATAAAAAGTGAAATGGAATTGAGATAGAAAACATTGCATCCGTGAATGCTCATAGAAGGATTCGATGAATGGGCATTTATTTAATAAGACTAGTAGAAACACATGGTCCCTTATATGATAAAGAAGATGATATGAAGTAAGTCATAATTCCACCACAATATCTGATAATATATTTCTCCACAATAATAAGAGATGGATGTTACAATTCTCCTCCCGTAAAATAAATTTCGTCCCCGAAATTTGCTTCATCACTTGTGTATCGAGCCATAAACTCTGGATAATGATTCTTCATGTCTTCTTCCATTTCCCAGGTTGCTTCCTCAGGTGATAATCCCTTCCAGACTACCTTCACCATCCAAAAACTTTTATTTCTAAGCCGCTTCTGAAGTCGATCAATGATTCTTTCAGGCTCAACCGCATATGTATGGTTATCTTGTACATCAACATCTTCGTACTCGATAACATGTTCAGGGTCTGGTATGTACTTCTTCAACTGTGATACATGAAAAACATTATGAAGTCTACTCAGATTTGGGGGTAATGCTATTTGGTATGCCACTGATCCAAATTTTGCCAAGATCTGAAATGGGCCAATGTAACGAGGACTTAGTTTTTTCCTCTTGATCGCTCTTCCAATTCCAGTTACTGGTGATACCTTCAGGAACACATGATCTCCAACTTCAAATTCTAGAGGTCTTCTCCGTTTGTCAGCATAACTTTTCTGTCGACTTTGTGCTGCTAGGAGCCTCTTTCTTATAAGCTTGATATGTTCTGATGTTTTATCCACATAATCTGTTCCATGCAATTTTCTGTCAGACAATTCTGTCCAACACAAGGGTGATTGACACTTCCTTCCATACAGTGCTTCATACGGAGCCATTTGAATGCTTGCATGATAGCTGTTGTTGTAAGCAAATTCAGCCAGTGGAAGGTTACGGTCCCAATTACCCTTAAAGTCTAATGCACACGCCCTTAGCATGTCTTCCAACGTCTGTATAGTTCTTTCCGATTGTCCATCTGTCTGAGGATGATAAGCCGTACTATATCTCACTTTTGTACCCATGGCTTTTTGTAAAGCTTTCCAAAATCGAGAAGTAAAACGAGGATCTCTATCGGAGATAATAATCTTTGGTACACCATGAAGTCTTACTATCTCTTTTACATAAATTTCTGCCAACTTTGCAGGAGAATAGTTGACACCAATGGGAAGAAAATGTGCCGACTTGGTGAGACGATCAACAATTACCCAGATCGCATCATGATTCCTGATCCTGGGCAATCCCACTACTAGATCCATCGTAACACTTTCCCATTTCCATTCAGGAATCTCCAAACTTTGAAGAAGTCCTGGTGGTCGCTTGTGTTCAATTTTAACCTTTTGACAGGTAAGACAACGGGTTACGTATTTAGTCACGTCACTCTTCAGTCCTGGCCACCAAAATTCAGACTTCAAATTATGGTACATCTTGACCACCCCTGGATGAAGAGTATACTTGCTTTTGTGCGCCTCATCCAATATCTTTAGTCTCAACTCAGGTTTCGGTGGTACATAAATACGCTTCCTGAATCTGATTAGTCCACTTGGAGAAAGATCAAAATCCTGAGCTTCTCCACGTGAGATCTTTTCTCGAATGGAGCTTGCTAGTTCGTCTTGCCTTTGAGCTTCTACAATTTCTGCTCGTAGATCACTTTCCCCTTGACTAACACTAAGGTTAGCAAGTATCACTTCTTTGCGCCTTCTCGAGTTTAAAATTACCCGATTTAACAAATTCAAATCTTAAAAATTTCCTAGCAAATTCCGTTCTTGAACCATCATATATGCTACCTGCACTGCCTTTCTACTCAGAGCATCTGCAACAATATTAGCTTTTCCTGGATGATATTTGATTTCTAAGTTGAAATCTTTCAACAACTCCATCCATCTACGCTGTCTCATATTCAATTCTTTCTGATCAAAAAGATACTTGAGACTTTTGTGGTCGCAGTATAATTCAACATTAGTACCATACAGATAATGCCGCCATATCTTTAAAGCAAACACAATTGCTGCAAGTTCCAAGTCATGAGTGGGATAATTCAATTCATGAGGTTTCAGCTGTCGAGAGGCATACGCCACCACTCTGCCCTGCTGCATCAGGACACATCCCAATCCTTGCTTACTAGCATCGCTATAAACCACATAGGTTTTACCGAGATCTGGGATAATCAAAACTGGTGCGGACGTCAATCTCTCTTTCAGCTGCTTAAAGCTTTCTTCACAACGTTCATCCCACACGAATGACTGGTTCTTTTTTGTAAGCTTTGTCAATGGCAAGGCAATTCGGGAAAAATTCAATATAAACCGTCGGTAATAACCAGCAAGACCCAGAAAACTGCGTACTTCAGTCACAGTCTCTGGCCTTTTCCAATTCAGTACTGCTTCCACTTTACTGGGATCTACAGAGACCCCTTCTTGTGAGATGACATGGCCAAGAAATCTAACTTCTTGAAGCCAAAACTCACACTTGCTCAACTTAGCGTAAAGTCGCTTGTTTTTCAAAATATTCAACACGATCCTCAGATGATTCTCATGCTCTTCGCTGCTCTTTGAGTAGATTAGGATGTCGTCGATAAAGACTACCACAAACTGATCTAGGTATTGACGGAAGATTCGGTTCATGTAGTCCATAAACACGGCAGGTGCATTGGTCAAACCAAACGACATTACTAAAAATTCATAATGTCCGTATCTGGTTCTAAAAGCTGTCTTTGGAACATCTTCAGCTTTTACTCGTAGTTGATGATAACCCGAACGCAAATCGATTTTTGAAAATACGCTAGAACCAGCTAACTGATCAAGCAAATCATCTATTCTGGGGAGAGGATACTTATTCTTGACGGTCACCTTGTTTAATTCTCGATAATCGATACACAATCTCAGGCTCCCGTCTTTCTTCTTTACAAATAACACTGGAGCTCCCCATGGTGAAACACTGGGTCGTATAAACCCTTTCTCTAGTAATTCTTCAATTTGTTTCTTCAGCTCCGCCATCTCGTTAGGTGCCATTCGATATGGTGCTTTAGATATTGGTCCAGCTCCAGGCAAAATTTCGATGCCGAATTCTACTTCTCTTTCCGGAGGTAGTCCACTAATGTCTTCCGGAAATACCTCAGGAAATTCATTCACAACTGGAATATTTTCAAGTGCAGTCCCAGTTTCTGTTTGTACTGAGAAAAACACAACATACCCTTGGCAACCCTTTCTCAAACACTTCTCAGCTTCATCTACTGAGAGGAAATTCATATTTACATCTTTACTAATATCTCTCTGCGGATTTGGATATACAATCCTTTTATTTCCGCAGTCTAACAGCACATTATTTGCTGTCAACCAATTTAAACCAAGTATAACATCTATACGATGAAGTGGCAAACATATCAAATCTACCACAGAATCATGGCCGTCCACATTTACAATGCAATTCAAACAGACATCAGCAGTCAAAGATTTAACACCAAGTGGTGTCGTCACAACAAGATCATATGGCAGTTTGTGGATAACCAATCTTAGCCGACTAACACAATCATATGATATAAAAGAATGACTAGCACCCGTATCAAACAATGTTTGTAACGTATTTCCATGAAGAAGAATGGTACCTTGAATCATCTCTGGAGACTTTCTAGCCTCCTCATGCGTCATAGCAAATATTCTTCCAAAATTCTGTGGCCTCCTCTCTGTGGCACGCTGTGGGCAATCCGAGCTATAGTGACCCGTCTTGCGACAATTATAACAAATGATCTGCCCGCTACAATTCCTGCCTTGATGGAATTTACCGCATTGAGGACATGGTCTAGGCTCTGCTGGCTTTTGATTGATACGTTCGCTAGACTGAACAGGTTTCTTATTACTTCCTTGGAATTTGGTCCCTGTCCCTTTTCTTTTCTGGGAAGAATTCCTTCGGCTGGACTCGCCTTGATTCGTAGTAACCTCAGGCAGCTGCAAATCCCTTAGATTCCTCTTCACCATCCTGCATTCCTCAATTGCAAGACTAAATTTTTGGAATTTACGGGAGACCAGCTCTTTTCTCAGTTCATATTTTAATCCCCTAATCAATCTTCCTGACTTCCACTTCTCGTCATTACTGATTTTCAAAGTTGAAGAGTAACGAGCTAGTCGGTTGAAACGACTCAGATATTCATTAAAGGACTCTTCTTTACCCTGTTGTATAGCCAGGAATTCTAACTCCTTCTCGTCCCTAGTGGATTCAGGAAAATACTCTTCATCGAACTTATCTTTGAAAGTTTCCCAGGTGATGGGGACATTCTGAGCCTGCAGAATTAATTCCGTGTTCTTCCACCATCGATCAGTATCACCTTCCAATTTGTAGATTGCCAATTCAACTTTCCTTTCTGTAGGGCACCGCATTACTCGAAAAATCTTCTCCAATCTCAGCACCCAATTCTCAGCTACCTGGGGATCAAAACTCCCGCGAAAAACTGGTGGTTGATGCTTGCAAAATTTGGTAATCCAATACTGTTCATCCTCTACGTCAAGTTGCATCCTGTCAGCTACAGGTTCATTCTGCTGAATCTCGGGTTGAGTGGATCTTTCCCCTTCCGCAGTTGCAGCTCGCTGTCCACCCTCGTTCTGCCTAGCCTTTACTTCACGTATTTCCTCCTGTAGTTTATTTATCATCTCCATCATTTGTTGCACATAGTGAAGAGGATCTTGTTCTGGTATATTCTCCTCTTGTGCCCGCTCTTGTTCATGTGATTGTTCTCGCTCCTATTCTTGTTCATTTGGCCGCTCTTGAGCCTGCACTTGCTTACGTGGTCTACCTCTACCACGACCTCTGCCTCTGCCTCTGCTACTGCTACCTCCTCGAACATTCACCATAATGTCTTTTCACTATTCAAGTGCATATTCTTGTTAATATCAATTTAATTCAAAATCCTCAAATAATGACATACACATGCCATTCTATATATACCACTACACACTTTTATCTATCCAAGACTTTATCAGTATACTATCCTGACATTGCCGGAACCTGGCTCTGATACCACGAATGTCACACCCCTTCGGTATACCGGCATTCGCAAGAGTAAATATGCACAGCTTAAAGGATAAACTAGTTCCAGCATAGTAATACTGATATTGAAGTCTGGTACATAATCGAAATTCATAAAAAGGTTCGTACAAGATTTAACCAGGACATAATATTTCAAACACAATGAGGGAAAATAAATCAGATCTCTGCTCCATCAAGCACCGTCAGTTATCCATATCCACCGCCTTATCACGTGAGCCACGACCGCTGTTAGGTTTCCGTCCTGAACTTTGGGGATTGTCTGGGATTCAAATGAATCCCAGTAGTAACGTTAATCACTCACATAAGATGCATGCACAGTACATGGTAGACAACCAGTTGCAATAAATATAATTCACAATAATTTCAAACACAAAATTCAAATATGCAGTTCAACAATATTCAAGAACCTACCGGTTCATACACACAGTACTGGATAATTCAAATATTCAAATGGGCTTTCACCCTTCTGCATAAAACTTCACTTATCGGAGTACCACCCCCGGTCTCAACCGTGATGGCATCCAGGGTTACCCCACATTCAAGGGCACTACCTCCCAGCTTATACCGGCGATAAGGTTAGAAATTCACAATTCAAATATCACAATGGTACGTACATGCATATAAAGGCACACAGAGTATGTGAGAGAAAAGTTACTACCTCAACTCCGAATAGCTAAAAGAAATTCACCGGTGCTCGAACCACTTGACAGTCAACTCCTAAAATAGTATCATTATAAATATTAATCTTCACTATAATCCATTTCTTCCAAAATATCCAACAGGGTTCTTTTTATCATTTAGAATCCTTGTGACCCTTTAAACGATAAATCACCCATTTAAAATTCTTATTGCAACAATTTTCGGATTAAATCCTTTTCTGTCCAGAATTTTCATTAACTTTGAAAATTCATAACTATTTGTACAAAGCTCCAAATGACGTGCTTCCAAAACCTAAATGTCCTTTGGTGAGTCTATTTTCATCGAAAAATATTCTCAACAGCCAAAAATATCCATACTATTCCCAGTTTAAATAAATCACTTCGCTGTCCAGTTTATACTTCCAGTATTCTAGGCCAGATTGTAAAATCCATAACTCCTTGTACAGAGCTCTAAAAATTACATATTATATATCAAAAGAAAGCTCTGGATGTCTACTTCAAAACTGGAAGATTTCATGATTTTTAGACACCATTCACTTGACCGAAAACCATTTACAATTCGACTGCCTTCCAAACCGTTAAAACTGGCAGTTTTGGTAGCTTGCTTAATTAATTCTTTTTGATTCTAAAAATCATTTCCAACCTTATTCTTACTCCATTTTCCGTGATAAACACTATGGTAACCTTAAAATCATCAAAAACCTTTTGATTTTACCACTTCTTAATGAACCCAAAATAATATATAAGAAGTGATAAACAAGATTTTGAAACCAACTTCTTGAAATGACTTAAGACAAGTTAGAACCATTACTTACTTGTCTTACTCCTTGAGAATTCAGCTATTTCTTCTTCCTTGTTGCCTCACACAACTTCCGTACTTCACTCTTAAATTAATATAAGAAAGTGTTCTACTTGAAGCTCTCTGTCTCTTTCACACTCTCCCAATTCTTCACACTCTCAGTATCGTCACCATGTCTTAATTTTGAAACCCAACCGATGAATAAGAGAGGGGTTGCTATGTATATAATTATTTAACGTGAATGCACCATCTCTTTGTTCATTTCGGATGATTGCAGAGAATGAGTTGTCCTTAGTGTAGACATATCTTCATGTGTCTCAAGTATGTCTTCCACTTTTCCCCTTCCCGTGACCACAAGTGAGTTAATAATTAAAACATTCTACCTAATGAACCATGTGATACGTGAATCATCAAAAGCCAACAAAAGAATAAAAGGTGCTGTCGGTTAGCCATATCCCAATGGATTGGAAGATAATATAATAACCAATAATAATTGGATAAGATGGGATACAAACCATTGGTAGTGGATTATTGATTTTAAAAAAAATAGCTTGTCTTCTAGCTTATCTTTGGTCCACGGTAGGTAGTATATTAGATAGATAGTGGATGTATGTATTGTAGCTCTGAAATTATTTCTCATTCACGGAAGGAAGCAATGAAAAGCTAGAATAAATAATTCCATAATTGGGAGACAAAGTGGCACCTTCATCCATGTGTCATAAAAAGTGAAATGGAATTGAGATAGAAAACATTGCATCCGTGAATGCTCATAGAAGGATTCGATGAATGGGCATTTATTTAATAAGACTAGTAGAAACACATGGTCCCTTATATGATAAAGAAGATGATATGAAGTAAGTCATAATTCCACCACAATATCTGATAATATATTTCTCCACAATAATAAGAGATGGATGTTACATTATTTACCATATATATCGGTAAATTCTCTATTTTATTTATGACTCTCTTCACATGCATTTTTTCCTGTTTTTTCTCATGTGTATCTATTTAAATTATTTGATTTTAATTTTCTATGCCTTTGTCATATTTGATTTTTGAATTACTATTTTTCTATCATACTTTAAGTTGCTCAATATGTTTGTGCTTATTTAAATTATTTGAGTTAGTATTTTTGTGATATTTCATTTACGTAGGCTATTTTATTATTATGTTTGAGATTGTTTGTTACGTTAATTAAATCCCCCCCTCCCCAATTAGTTAATTTTTTTATTATATTTATGTTTCTATTTATTATTTATTTATTTCTATTTGATCTTTTTATTGTCATGCTAATTCTTCCTTCCTCATTCGCATTATATTAATTGCTTCTCTCTTTTTTCCATCTGTAAGATTGGACAAATATTTAAAATCCAGGCTAAGGAATAGTTAGACTGTGCAAACTTCTTCAATTAGAGTTACTATTCGTTGTCAAAAAAATCACTAACCCAAAGGAGATAGTTAAAATATTTTGTATTATTTTAATAGTTTTCTCTTTTGTATAATTTGGCTTATGGACTTTTGGGTGGTTTAAATTTCTTTCTATGTGTTTATGTTTAAATTATTTAAATGGACTTTTATTTTCATCAATTTCTTTTGCCATCCATTATCTGTTACTACTTACTTATTATTTATTACATTTATTATTTAAAAATATTTCTATTATTTAATAATTAATAATTATTTTTATCTTCGACTTTTTCCAACACTCTCTTCTTATTTCTTCTAGTTCTTATTTTCATGCTAATTTAGCATTCCTCATTTGGTGTTATATTTGTTTCGAGTGTTTGTACTATACTACAATTTAAATTTAAATGTACCATTTTGTTAGATCATAGATGACAATTAATACTTGTTTTCTTCTTCTATTTCTTCCGGGATTTGGAGTTGCTTAATATGTTTGTATTATTTAATTTTTTTGTTGTTGCCAAGTTTGTATTATTTAAATTATTTCAATCAAATGTCCTATTTTATTTATATTTAAATTTGTATTTGATGATTCCAAATAAGTCCTTCTATTTAATTATTTTAATTTGTCTTTTACTTTTTTCCATAACTTTAAAACCTTTATTAAGTTGCTTATTATTTGTTACGTTATATTTAATGTTATATCTAATCAGTTGAATTTGTTTCTTTTCCTTAATTATTATTTATTATATATATCAATAAATTCTCTCTTTTATCCATGAGTCTCTTGTCATGCTTTTTTTTTCCCCCTGTTTCATCTCATGCATGTCTATTTAAATTATTTGATTTTGATTTGCTATGTCTTTTTCATATTTTCTTTTTGAATTACTATTTTTCTATCATATTTGACTTAAATTATTTGTTACTGTTTGTTGTCATAATTATTTGATATTAATTTTTTTATTATTTAATAGTTAACAAATATTTTGATTTATAATTATTACCTAACTTTATAATTTAATGGACCCTCAAGTAGTTTCAAGTAATTTAATTTGCTTGATATGTTTGTGCTTATTTAAATTATTTGAGTTGATATTTTTGTGGTATTTCATTTACATGCGCTATTTTGTTGTCATGTATGTTTAAGATTGTTTGTTACATTAATAATTAATTAGTTAACCCCCCCCCCCCCCAAAAAGTTAAGTTTTGTTTATCATATTTATTAGTCATTTGTTTCTATTTGATCTTTTTATTGTCATACTAATTCATACTTCCTCATTCATATTATATTAATTTGGCCATGTATTAATTGCTTCTCTATTTTTTCGATCTGCAAGGTTGGACTCGTATTTAAAGTCTAGGCTAAAGAATAATAAGACGGTGCAAACTTCTTTAATTACAGCTCCTCTTGGTTGTTAAAAAAAATCACAAACCCAAAGGAAAAGCTTAATTGGGCTTATGGACTTTTGGGTGGTTTAAATTTCTTACTTTGTGTTTATATTTAAATTATTTAAATAGACTTCTATTTTCATAAATTTTTTTTTGCCATCCATTATTTGTTACTACTTACTTATTGTTTATTATTCAAAACTATTTCTATTATTTAATAATTAATAATACTTATAATTGTTCATAAAAAGTAATAATCATTTTCCTTTTCTACATTTTCCACGACTCTCTCCTCATTTCTTCTAATTTTTATTTTCATGATAATTAAGCATTCCTTATTTGGTATTATATTAGTTTCAAGTGTTTGTACTATTTAAATGTACTATTTTGTTAGATGACAATTAATACTTAATTTAATTTCTTCTTCTATTTCTTCTGTGACTTGGATTGCTTAATATGTTTACATTATTTAATTGTTTGTTGTTGCCAAGTTTGTATTATTTAAATTATTTCAATTAAATGTCCTATTTTATTTATATTTAAATATGTATTTGATTATTCCAAATAATTCTTTCTATTTAATTAGTTAAATTTGTCAACTACTTTTTTCCATAACTTTAAAACCTTTATTAAGTTGCTTATTATATGTTACGTTATATTTAATTAGTTGAATTTGTTTTCATTGCCTTAATTATTATAAGTGAATTCGCATTCCTTCTCATTGAAAGTGGAGCTAAATACTCAAGAGGGGGTGAATTGGGTATTCTCAAAATTTTCGAAAATAACTCTGTTTTGAGACAATAAAAACAGAGGTGAATAGAGTAAAGAGAAGAACAGCTGGACACAGAGATTTATACTGGTTCGGTCCTAATTACTTGACCTACATCCAGTCCCCAGACTCTCTGGGATTTTCACTATATCAATGATTACACACTCTGCACTCAAGAAGTAATTCTCTCACTAGAACTCACTCCCCCTTACAAGTTGTAATCAATGAATTCCCAAATCACCAAGTCCCCTTGACTTGTGATTCTTTACAATAAATGTTTTACAAAGATAAACTTTTCTCATAGAGTGGATAATAATGAATACTAAAGCTTAAAGTATCAAAAGATACAATACAGTTGAAAACTGAAGAAATAAATGCAAGACTTGAATATTTTCGTTTTCAGCTGTTCTTGTTGTTGAGAAGACTTGAATGCAACTCTATTTATACTCAGATAGCATTAAATGACTGTTGCATCTTCAATCAAACCGTTGGAGATGATTTGCAATGGTTAGGAATAAGTTTGGTCTTCTTCTCTCTCTACTCTCCACTAAAACCAGCTGTGCAGAAGTTTAGAGTTGACTTTCTGTGAATTAATCCGTTGGAAAAACAGGTGCTGGATGTGGAAATCATTCTTTAATTCCTGCTAGACGTGTGCAGATGAATTACCCAAAAGATTGTAACTTTCTGGGTTTGCATTTAATGTGCTGATGTCACTTTTTGCTTTTGCTTTAAACCTTCAATAAACATTCTCTAATTCATCTAAAACTCACTAACAAAGTGGTTAAACATAGCTAGGAATAGTAGAGAATAATACTGGAAAGTATTAAGATCAAACAAGATTGATTTACAGAATCGCAAAATATGAATTTCAGATTCAGCGCAGAAACCTCGAGGTTTGTTCTCCAAACCTCGAGTTTTGGACAAGGCTTGTAAATTTGATTTGAGTCCAAAACATCAAAACTTGAGGTTTTTGATCAAAACTGGAGGTTTTCAAAACTTCAAAATGTTCAATGCTCTCTGGCTGACAAAACCTCGAGGTTTCCAAACAAACCTCGAGTTTTCACTCAAGTATGAAAGTTTTGAAAAATTTTGTCCAAAGCAAAACCTTAAGGTTTCAGTTGAAACCTCAAGTTTTCAAATTAGTGAAAAAATCATTTGCTCTCTGTTTGCCAAAACCTCGAGTTTTCTCTACAAAACTCGAGTTTTGTTCAAATGTGAAAACTTTGAGATTTTGCGCCAAGACAGAAACCTCGAGGTTTCAAAACCAAACTCGAGGTTTTGAAACTTTAGAAAACTTAGTTTCTCTCTGCCTGGACAAAACTCGAGGTTTGCCCCCAAACCTCGAGTTTTCACATATTGTGAAAACTTTGAGAGATTTTTGTCAAATTCCAAAACTGGAGGTTTTCTCATAAAACTGGAGCTTTTGTGAAGTGAAAAAGTTTAGGTGTTCTCTGCCTCCACAAAACTCGAGGTTTTTCCCAAAACCTCGAGTTTTCACTCAATGTGAAAACTTTGAGAAAATCTTGTCAAGTAACTTTGAGAAAATCTTGTCAAGTTCAAAAATAGAGGTTTTATAGAAAACTGGAGGTTTTGAAATTTGGTCAAAATCTAAGTTTTCCTTGTCAGTCCAAAACCTCGAGGTTTCTTACCAAACCTCGAGTTTTCTCAAAACTTTTGAAAACTGAGATTTTCAACTTAAAACCAAACCTCGAGGTTTGAAATGAAACTTGAAGTTTTCAAATGTTCAAAACCTATGAGACTCTTTGTATGACAAAACCTCGAGGTTTTTCCAGAAACCTCGAGTTTTGCAATTTCTCAGAAAAAATTGAGAGCTCACTGTGTGTGTAAACCTCGAGTTTTCTTTTGAAAACTCAAGTTTTGACTTTATTCAGAAAACTTGAAATTATCTTTGTAAGGCCAAACCTTGAGGTTTCTGTGCAAACCTCAAGTTTTGCTCTTACAGTGAGTTTTACACATTTAACAGCAAAACTTCAAGCTTTGTTTACAATTATTGGAGATCATCAAAACCCTTAGAGAACTAACACTCATGTGTGTCTATTAGAATTATTTGATTAATAATTAATCAGTTAAATTTGTTTTCCCCACTTAATTAGTTAAGTTTTTTTTTTAAAAAAAATCTTATTTATGTATCTATTTATTATTTGTTTGTTTCTATTTGATCTTTTTATTGTCATACTAATTCATCTTTCTTCATTTGTATTATATTTAGAGTAAATACCTTATTTGGTCCCTAGAAAAAAACACGGACCCCTTTTTCGTCCCCAAGGACTAAAATGAGACATTTTTATGGACTAAAAATGGATTTTTGGAAATTTTCGAGGGACCAAAATGAGGTCCTTTTTTTTTTTTTTGGAAATTCATCATTTTCAGGGACTAAAAAGGGGTTTCGTTGTTTGAGGGATCAAAATAGGGTCCGTGTTTTTTTTTTCAGGGACCAAATAGGGTATTTACTCTTATATTTATTTGGCCATGTATTAATTGCTTCTCTCTTTTTTCGATATGCAAGGTTGAACTCATATTTAAAATCCGCTAAAGAATAATTAGACGGTGCAAACTTATTATTATTTTTTCCATAACTTTAAAACCTTTATTAAGTTGCTTATTATTTGTTATGTTATATTTAATTAGTTTAATTTGTTTCTTTACCTTAATTATTATTTATCATATGTATAAGTAAATTCTCTCTTTTATCCTTGGTTTCTTCTCATGCGTTTCCTTTTTTTTTTCCTCCTTGTTTCTTCTCATGTGTATCTATTTAAATTATTTGATTTTGTTCTGTTCTAAGAACACAGAGATTGGACTTGACTAGGTTGTCAAGCCTAGAGCCTACGTACCCTTTGAAGGGATCAAAGTCCACGTAGTTCGTGTTACACAGTAAGGCGTGAAGCCAGGGGAATGGGGTGTGTGCTCTGTGTAACAGAATGTAAAGAGAGCATAAGATAGAACGTGTGCACCTGTTTAGGGTTTCCTTCTATTTATAGAGGAGTCTGGTGCGCGTACCTCTGCCTTGATGACCAATATCCGTGATTGGGGAATCAGGAATTGATCTGTTGGGATTATGATTGGGAGAGATTCTTCATCAATGGGGATCCTCAATTTATGGGATCCCGGATTCTTTCCTAATACAGCGTGGATTCCCTTACAGGCGCCATTGGGCCGAGGTCCGGACCTGGGCCTATTGGGCCAGTCCGTAACAGTTGCCCCCCAGCTTAGTCGTTCTGGTTTCTGGACGGCTGAGGTGCTTAATGCCCCGGTCCCTTTATGGCCGAGGTCCTTTGTGCGGACTGAGTCGGCTTTTGGGTGCCATGGCCGTCAGGTAATCCCGATCCGGAACTGTGGTCGGCTCAACCTGTCCTTTTCTTGCCTAGAACGCCGGGTTCGTTCCTGATCGGGCGGATGTTCATCATTCCCGGGTTTTCAGCCCTTTTGCCTTTTGGGATTCTCCAAACGCTTCGGGGTTTGCCCTTACCACGCCATCATTACGGGCTTACAGTTGTCAGGTTTCCATTGGGTGTGCCCTGCAACCGCCGCGTTCTTTCGCTTCCCGAGGTTCGTGCGCATTTATTGCGCCTGCCTTGTGCTGTGCCAATCCCGTCCCACTCGTACGGGAATAGACCTTTGTGCCCCTTATGTTTGGGATTTCGGTTTAAATAGTCCTCCTCGAGTTTCTCTTTCACTTTTCTCGCTATCGCATTTTCTCAGTCTTTGCTCTGGTTTTCTTCCTTACCATTTCCAGTCGAGATTCTGCCGTTCGTTGTTTCCAAAGTTCTGGTTTCTCTACCTCCTTTACACAGGTATTTCGCCGATTCCCTTGTGTTTTGTTCGGTAGTTTCCTGCATTTTACCATTTATTCTGGAAATCACCGTATGCGCTACTGTTCTTCAGTGTTTCTGGGGTTTTCTAGGTTTTCTTACGTCTTAGATCACGCCCTCATCCTGTTTCTTGCCCTTAGACGACATTCGCTTACTGTCCTAGGCTTCTAAACATGGTGAGAGGTAGGAGTGCTTCTAGTCCCAGGGCGTCATTAACGCCTGAGGAGGAAATGCTCCTCCGTGCACGTCTTCCCAGGGCTACTTACTGGGTTCTGGGGGGTGAACCTCCTTCTTCGGGGGTTTTGAATCCCCTACGCCGGGGTGGCGCTGTTCGTCCGGGGAGAGCTGAGGCTCATCCATCTTCAGCCAGGGTCTCAGTTCTAGTTCCTCGCCGTCCATCCCGGCCGCCGGCGCGTGCCCTTCCCCTCGGGTTGCCCGGTGGGGCCGGGATAGGCTCCTCTTCCGGATCTGGATCCCCGGTGGTGTTGGCTCAGCCTCTTAGCTACTATGAGGGCTCTTCCGCCGTCCGCCAGGCGTCTACCCCGGATGGGTATCTTGGCCCTTGCTGGGATTGCCTGGCAGAAGCTTCTGTTGTGATGGCTCGTGGTGGAGATGCCGAGGCCTCTGCTGTACTCGGCTCGTGTCGGCATTGGTCCGCCCCGGTCGCCCCTTCTCATGCCCTCGTTCGTCCGAGTCCGCGAGCTTTTTTGCCTGCCACTATGTCTTTGCCAGGTATTTCTGCTTCTTTGCTAATACCAGCTTTGTTTATTTTCGTATAGGTTTATTTATGGCTCCTAAATCTGGGTCGTCCTCAAAGTCTTCAGAGGCCGGTGGTTCGGACTCTTCCAGTCCGTCCGAGGCTCTGATTTGTCGATACGGCTGGGTGTCGCACGATGTGCTGACTACTCCGTTGCTGATGTCTGACGCGGACATAGCGCGGTTGACTGTCCCGGTCATGCCGGGGTGTGTGCTTAGGCGTCCGGGGTCCGAGGAGCCTATCTGCGTGACTCGGTCGGAGGGTCAACTTGACTTCTTTTTTCTTTATCGGGATTACCTGACGCGGGTACAGGTTTCTCTTCCCTTCTCGCCCTTTCAAATGGAGGCGTTGCGGCATCTTCGCCTCGCCCCGTCCCAGCTTCATCCAAACGGTTGGGCGTACTTGGTGGCCTTTGAGCGGTTGTGCAGCCATTTGTCGCCTCCCCTAGCGTGTACGGCCAACCTGTTCTTCTATTTCTTCGGCCCTTTCACACCTAGCTCGCCGAGGGGCGGTGACAAGCTAAGGGGGCAGGTGTACCTTCGGATCAATCCGGGGCGGGTACTGATGACGCCCTTCTCCGACTCTTTCAAGCGCTTTAAGGGGGCGTTCTTCAAGGTGGAGGCCGTCCTAGGGGAGGGGCCCTGGTTCTTGGAGGCTGGCGGTCGCTTCCCCTTATACTGGGAGGAGAGCTATTATAAGGTCAAGGCGGTCTCCTTCCAGGTACAGCGCAAGAGTCTTGCGCCTGAGTCGGTGTTCGCTCTGCCACGGTTGGAGGAGCTAGTGGCCGAATATGGTGTGAAGCCGGCCTGGTTTTTCATAACAGGTGACGGCGCCAAGCCGTTGCCCCCTACCAGTAGGGTTTCTGGTGGTGTATTTGCTTATGTTTTTGTCTTGGTTCTTTCTTTTTTGGCTCTGCGAATGTTCTGACTTGTTCTCTTTTTCTGCTTTCAGGCCAAGATATGAGTTCGCTGCCTCTGTATCTCCGCGCGGCGAATCCGGCTGCTGCCTCTTCCAGTCGCCAAAAGAAGCGGAGCGCTTCTGAAGGTGCTGGTGCTGCCGAGGCTTCTAAGAAAGCGAAAAAGGGCTCGGCTAACCAGGGTCTTTCCATTGTTGAGGTCGCCCCGGCTTCCGAGGTGATCGCCCAGTCTCCGACAGCCACTGGGCCCCAAGCTTCTGAGGTTCCTGAGGCCGCTGCTGCATCCCAACCCTCTAGTGGTAAGGAGGTCTTGATTTCCGATGAGGAGATTGAGGCCGAATTCTTTGCTGATGAACCGGCCGGTTCCCTGCCGGGTCCACCGTCGTCGTCGGCACTTCCTCCTCCTCCCTCAACGAGGCCGAAGTCCGTTCTCCCCCGCGGTCGTTTATGGAACGAGGGGGTGTGCCGGAGGTAGATGTGGCGTTCCTTCCTCCCAGGCACTTCCAGGGTCCTGCTGCCCTCACTCCACCGTCCCTGGATGATCTGCACCGGAACCAGCATGAGCTTTGTCGGTCTGTGGGGTACGTCCAGACTCTGATCCTGGTCCGGGAGCAGTATGCTCGGGTCTTTGCCGACTGCCAGAAGTTGCGGGCGGAGAGGGTGGAGCTGGTCAAGGGTTTGGACGCAGCAGAGGCTAAGGTCGCGTCGGTTGGCGACCTCAAAGAGGAATTGGAGGTGGCCGAAACCAAGGTTAGGTCGGCTGAAGAGGAACTAGTCAAGGCCTGGGCCGATCGAGATCTTGTCCGGGCGGAGCTGGACACTACTTGAGAAGAGTGTGAAGCTGTGCGGGCGGAGCGGGATGCGGCGAAGACCGCGACGGTGAAGGCTGACCAAGAGCTCCAGCTATCCCGGGTAGATGTCGAGAAGGCGGCTGAGGAGTGCGCCCGGGCCTAGAAGGCGGCGTCGGAGAGCTTGTCAGCGGCCAAGGCTCTTCAGCAGCAGCGGGCTTCCTTAGCGGAGGAGAAAGATGGGCTTCAAAAGGCCCTTGCTGAGAAGGAGGAGACTCGGCAGGAGGCTATGAATGCCTTAGTGCGGACTGCCGAGGAGTGTTTCAAACAAGCTCTGACGCAGATCCGTTATTTTAATCCAGGTGTAGAGCTGAACGTGGCCGGGTATGATTACCGGGCCTTTGTTTAGGATGACGGGACTCTGATCCCTTATCCGCCTCCTACCGCCGAGGGTCCTGATGCTGAGGACGACGCTACTGGCGCTTCTCCTGCCGACGAGGGTCCAGTTGATGATGGGGCCGGCTCTGTCAGGGCTGATCATCCTGAGGCCGAGCCTTCTGGGTAGCTTTAGCCTTTGTAATTTTAATGCTTTTGGCCTTGGTGCCTTTGTACAAATATTTGCAATGAATGACTTTGATTTTTATCGTCTCCTTCATGCGTTTGTGTATCTTTAAACATCGGACGATTTCTACCATCCTTACGTTTTCGGCTAAGTCGCGTGCCGACCATGTGTGTATGGGCCGTTTAGATGCTCTAGACGGTAGATGACTGACAATCCTGTCATTCTTTCATCTATGCTTTAGTGTTAATCGGCTGTGTGAGTATAGGCCGTTTGGATGCCTTAGACAATGAGTGGTTTTATGCTTCGATCTTCTTTTGTCTAGGCTTTTGACCGTGTAGGCCGTTTGGAGGCCTTAGACAACGGGTAACTTAATCCCTCTTTTGCCTAAGTTTAATTATTTGTCGACTGCATGCGTACAAGCCGTCGTTACTCTACCACGCTTAGAGTGTGGGAGGTTGGGGCAAGGTTGTCTTGTTTCAGCCTCGTCAGGCGTAACAAACCGTACTGCCTCGGCTCGGCTTTCAAATAGTCGAGCTCCAACTTTTGTGTAGTTGGATTAAGTTTGACTGGCGTAAGGGCAGGGCTATTACGTGTCTGACCGAGGCTTCGTCTGCCTGGGGTCGGACATTTTGACCTGATCAGGGTCGGCGTGGTAGGCTGCTTGCTTAGCCGGGCGAGCGTTGACGCGTCAATTTCACGAAGGGCCACGGATGGCGCCCTCGCCAAGCTCTAACCAATGCCTGTCGGAGTACGACGGCCGGTTTTCGTACATCTAGATGTTTTTTGGTTTTGGCCGGGTTATTGTCCTCGGGGCCTTTTACCGGTGCCGGGCTTCGTGGCCTCGGCTTTCGGTTTCTTGGCCGGGCTTCTTTGCCTCGGCCTTATCGTTTTGGCCGAGCTTCATGGCTTCGGCTTCACGGTTTAAGCAAATTTTTGTGCACACTGAAAAGCCTCCTTTACGGGATCCTTTATTGATAAAAAGAGATGGCCCTAGGGGGCGTTACAAAGCATTGGAAATGACATAACTTGGACTTAATCGTGAAAATAACAATATGGAAACACACTGAATGAAAGAAATTATTATGAAAGCAAACAAACACTGCCGAGAACAGGTCTAGCTATAGTAGATCTTTAGCTTGTCGGCATTCCAAGTTCTTTTGATTGGCTTTCGAGCCAAAGTCTCGAGGGTATATGCTCCTCCGTCGAGCTTCTCCTTAATCCGGTAGGGCCCTTCCCAGTTCGCTGCCAGCTTCCCGTCCTTGGCATTCTTGTTGCCTATGTCGGCCCGTCGGAGTACTAGGTTGCCTCGGTTAAAAGACCGGGGTCGCACCTTTCTATTGTACTTAGCCGCGAGTAGCTGCTTGGCGGCTAATTCCCGGCAGTGCGCCGCCACCCGTATTTCATCGATCAGATCCAAGTCCGTCCTTAAGGCGTCGTCGTCCGACTCCTGCCCTGCCTGTCTGGCTCTGACCTTTCTCCAGGATGGCTGTCCGATTTCAACTGGGATCATTGCCTCGCATCCATAGGTTAGCCTGTAGGGTGTTTCTTGGGTCGAAGACTGTACGCTGGTGCGGTATCCCCACAGGACGCTGTGGAGCTGCTCGGTCCAGTTGGTCTCGGCTTGCAGCATTCGCCTCTTTAGTCCGTCCAGGACGACTTTGTTGGCGGCTTCGGCCTGGCCATTTGTTTGGGGATGCTCCACAGATGAGAAGTGCTGCTTGATGTCCAGGTTGGACATTAGGGCTTGGAAACGATGGTCCATGAGCTGGGTACCATTGTCCGTGACGACCTCGGCTGGTATGCCGAAGCGAGAGACGATGTTGTGCCGGAAGAATTTAATCACTCTGGCCGAGGTTATTGTGGCGAGTGGTTCTGCTTCGATCCACTTGGTGAAGTAGTCTACTGCGACAATGAGCCATCTGCATTGCCCTTGTGCCGGCCGGAATGGTCCGAGGATGTCCATGCCCCATTTGTAAAAGGGCCAGGGGGCTGGCATTCCTTTCAATTCTGAGGGTGGCGGCCATATAATTCTGGCATGCTTCTGGCAGCTGTCGCATGTTCTGGCCTTTTCCATGGCGTCCTGCTTCATAGTGGGCCAGTAGTATCCGGCGCGCAGTGCCTTTCTGGCGAGGGCCTTGCCCCCCATGTGATGGCCGCTGGCGCCTTCATGTAGCTCGGCAAGCACTTACTTCGCCTCGGATTTGCTGAGGCATCTCATCATAGGGCAGTGGAGCCCTTTCCTGTATAGTTGGTCGTCAACCATAGCGTAGAGGGCGGCTTCTCTGATCAGCTTCTTGGCCTCGGTGGTGTCAGTGGGGATGATTCCCCTTTCGAGGTAGTCTTTTATTGGCTTCCTCCAGTTGAGGCTTGCCGAGATAGCCATGATGCAGCTCGGCTCGGTCAGATTTTGCTGGATCACGGTCCTGTGGTTATCCGGCCCCTTAGTGCTGGCGAGCTTAGAGAGGATGTCGGCTCGAGCATTCTCTTCTTTGGGAATATGGGAAACCGTCACCTCCTCGAATTCGGCCATGAGTTCTTTCGCTTTGTTCAAGTACTTTGCCATTAGTGGGCCTTTCGCTTGGTAGGTGCCGTCTACCTGAGCGGCGACGAGCTGCGAGTCGGTTAGAACCTTTACCCGTTGGGCGCCATTGTCCTTGGCCTGAAGCAATCCGACCAGAAGGGCCTCGTACTCGGCCTGGTTGTTGGAGGTCTGGAACTTCAATTGCAGAGAGTGTTCGGTGGCTACCCCCTGTGGGCTTTCTACGATGACTCCTGCACCGCTGCCCTTTGCGTTGGATGACCCATCGACATAGACCTTCCAAATCCCATCATTTATAGTGGTCGGGGTGAGTTCTCGGATGAAGTCCGCGAGTGCTTGGGACTTAATCGCCTGGCGGGCTTCGAATGTGATATCGAACTCGGAGAGTTCTATGACCCAGTTGGTCATTCTCCCGGCCAAGTCAGGTTTGTGGAGAACCTGTCTGATTGGCTGGCTAGTTCGGACTACGATCCGATGTCCCTGGAAATAAGGCCGGAGTCTTTGTGCCGCGGTAAGCAGGGCGAAGGCCACTTTCTCCAGTTTCTGATACCGGAGCTCGGAGCTTTGTAGGGCCTTGCTGATGAAGTATATCGGCCTTTGCCCGGTCTCGGACTCCTTTACTAGGGCGGCGCTTACGGCTTCGTTGCCGATTGAGAGGTAGAGGAATAAGCTTTCTCCGGGGTCCGGCTTGGTGAGCACCGGCGGGGTTGCCAAACATCTCTTGATTTCTGAGAAGGCGGCGTCACAGTCTGGGTTCCAGCTGCCTCGGGTCTCCTTCTTCAGCAACTTGAAGAGAGGTAGGGCTTTCTCGGCCGACTTTGGTAGAAACCGCGTCAGGGCGGCTAGGCGGCCTGTTAGCTGCTGTACCTCCTTCTTGGTTCTCGGGCGCTGCATGTCGAGCACGGCCTTACACTTGTCTGGGTTGGCTTCGATCCCTCGGTTTGTCAGCATGAAGCCTAGGAATTTCCCAGCCGGAACTCTGAAGGCACATTTGGCCGGGTTCAACCTGATTCAATGTCTTCTTAACTTTTCAAACGTCTGTTCTAGGTCCCGGATGTGGTCTTCTGGAAGTTTCGACTTGACGATCATGTCGTCTATGTAGACCTCTATGTTGCGCCCGATCTGATCCCCAAAAACCCGGTTCATCATCCTCTGGTAGGTGGCCCCGGCATTCTTGAGTCTGAAAGGCATGACGTTGTAGCAGTAATTCACCTTATCAGTCATAAAGGCGGTCTTTTCTTGGTCGTCTGGATGCATGGCGATTTGGTTGTAACCGGAGTAGGTATCCATGAAGGAGAGGAGGTGGTACCCGGCCGAGTTGTCCACAAGCTTATCGATGTTGGGCATCGGGTAGGAGTCCTTTGGGCAGGCCTTGTTGAGGTTGGTGTAGTCGACGCATACTCTCCATTTGCTGCTGGGTTTGAGGACCATGACTACGTTGGAGAGCCAGGTGGTGTACTGCACCTCTCGGATGAAACCGACCGCAAGGAGCTCTTCTATGTGGTCTTCCAGGGCCTTCTGCCTGTTGTCCACAATGTTCCTCTTCTTCTGTGCCACGGGTCTCGATCCCGGCCATATGCCGAGCTTGTGACAGCAGAAGTGGGGGTTGATGCCGGGTACTTCGGCTGAGGTCCATGCGAAGACGTCTTGGTTCCGCCTTAAGAAGCGGATCATGAGAGCCTTTAGGCCGTCCTCCATATCTCGGCCTATTTTGGCGGTCTTGGACGGGTCTTCGCCTAGCACTATTTCCTCCAGTTCTCCTTCCGGCTCGGGCCTCGGATTGTCAAGTTCTCGGAGGTCGAGCTCCACCATGTTGACTTGCTGCCGCGGGCCCTCGTCAGAGTCGGCTTCGGCTACTTGCTCATTGGATCCGAGCCGGGGTGGAGACGAGGGTCCTCCTTCCTCGACATGGAGAGCTTCGAAGTAGCACTGCCTCGACTCTTTCTGGTCTCCGGGTACGACGACTATCTGGTTCTTACTATTGACCATCTTCAGCTTCTGATGCTTAGTGGATACTAGTATATCCCAGTTGTGGATCGTTGGTCGACCCAGAATGATGTTGTACGGGGACCGGAAGTTGGCGACTACGAATCGTACCCGTTCCGATTTGAAGGCTTCTTTAGTGCCAAGAGTTAACCGGAGGTCGATGTAGCCTTTTGGCAAGGACTGCTCACCATTGAAGCCGACCAGGGTGGTCTTGCATGGCTTGAGGTCCTCTTTGTCGAGGTGCATCCTCTTGTAGGCGTCCCAGCTTATAATGTCGGCCGAACTCCCTGCATCCACAAAAATCCTCTTAACTCGACAATTTACTAGAGTTCCGGTAATTACCAGTCCGTCTAGGTGTCCGGGTATGACGTCTTCCAGCTCTTCATCGGTGAAGGTCAGGGTAGGCGGCCAAGGCTTCTTTGAGTCTTCCTTGAACTTAGGGGGGTCTTGGACGGTCAATACCTCGCGGAGATATTTTTTCCGCTGGCTTACAGTGTCTCCTCCTCCACCGAATCCTCCGCTGACGACGTTGCACTGGAAATCGACGTCGGGAAATTCATCGTCCGAGGCCGCCTTCTGCTTTTTTCCCGGATTTCGGGCTTCCTTGGGCGGACTTCTGGAGCGAGCGCGGTCGTTACGTTTCCCGCTCGTCCTTCCCTAAGTCTTGATCACGTACTGACGCAGTTTTCCATCCCTCACGAACTTTTCGATAACGTCACGGAGGTCATAGCACTCGTTGGTCGTGTGGCCGTTGCAGTCGTGGAACTTGCAGAATTTGGAACGGTCCGTGCTGGAGTGTCCACGGATAGGCCTCAGCTTGTCCACCCGCTTCATCTCGGTCTGGGCTACCTCCTTCCATACCTGGGACCGAGGGATATTCAACGGGGTGTAGCTGTCGTATTTGGCCTTCTGGTCGGCCCGGTCAGGCTTGGCTCTGCTGTCTCGACTCCGTCGTCTGGGGTCGGTCTTCGTCCTTCTTGGGTGTTCCTCGTCTTCGGGCGGACTGTTCCTAGTCCGTTCGGGCTCGTCGGCATTGGCCGCCTCCATCTGCTCCATTTCCAAGTACTTCTTCGCCACGGTATAAAATTCGGTCAAGGTGTACGCTGGGTTCTTGCACAGGTGACGAGCCAGCCGGGATGATGGGTCCAGTCCATTGACTAGGCAGTGCACGTGGACGTCCTCGGGCAATGACCGTAGTTGCATGGCCACGTCGCGGAACCGATCCAGATACTTCTGCAAGGCCTCACCTTTCTTCTGACGCACTTTGCTCAAAGTAAACGTGGTCTTTGGCTGCTTTTTGCTGGTGGCGAAGTGTAGCTCGAATTTCCGTCCGAGGTCTTCATAGCCTCGGATAGAGTTGTCCGGGAGAGAAGTCAACCATCGATGCGCCGGCCCATTCAGAGTGGCTGCGAAGAGACGCTGGATGACCGGACCGGTGATCTGTCGGACCCACATGAGCTTTTCAAAGTGCTTCGGCTCGGAATTGCTCGAGGAACTGCTGTCATCCACTGGGGCTCTTCTTCCCCGCCTATAGTTCCTGCGGCGGCCCCTCTCGCGGCGGTCTTTCTCGAGTGCTTCTTGGATCATTTTTCTGAAAGCTTCAAAGTCAGCCCGTCTCTGCAGGTCGTCTCGTTTTTCCTTGTTCTCCAGTCGTCGTAGGAACGATTCCTGCGTCCTTCGCATCATGCGGACGTTGGCATCGACTGCCCGGACGTCGCGCGTTGGAGTCAGTGTGAGCGCTCCTAGTGGTTGCTGGTCCTCCGCTGACAGGGTGGTTGCCGTGTCAGTTACATGCCCTTCGGGGGTGTTTTCTCGCCGCGGTGGTTGCGGCGGCTGATCCGGTGGTGGATGGCTAGCTTGCGGGTCTCCTCCCACCAGCTGAGGGTTTCTGCTGTGGCTTCTAATGCTCTCCATCAGTGGTCACGGGGATTGAAGTTTATAGTCCCTACGGTCGGCGCCAATGTTCTGTTCTAAGAACACAGAGATTGGACTTGACTAGGTTGTCAAGCCTAGAGCCTACGTACCCTTTGAAGGGATCAAAGTCCACGTAGTTCGTGTTACACAGTAAGGCGTGAAGCCAGGGGAGTGGGGTGTGTGCTCTGTGTAACAGAATGTAAAGAGAGCATAAGATAGAACGTGTGCACCTGTTTAGGGTTTCCTTCTATTTATAGAGGAGTCTGGTGCACGTATCTCTGCCTTGATGACCAATATCCGTGATTGGGGAATCAGGAATTGATCTGTTGGGATTATGATTGGGAGAGATACTTCATCGATGGGGATCCTCAATTTATGGGATCCCGGATAAAGGCATTCTTCACCCTCATATAATCATAGAGGATAAAGGCATTCTTCATTTTTCGTCATAACATAAACATGACTCTTTATTTACTCTGAAGAGTTATTTTACGATGTCGATGTGGCCCTAAAAAGAAGCAATGCAAAGGGCTATCCTTTTAGAGTAGTCCAACTCAATGACTAGGTGGTGTTGAATTTGAGTTCTTCTTGAAGTCAAGATGGCCATGAGAAGATGACACATGTAAAGTAGTATCAGATAGGTTTGTGAGTAGAATTCTATGTAGGATTTGCAGGCCTTGTTGCGACAATGATTCCAATGTTGACAGATTTTCATTTCTTGATCTCCCAAAAAGGAGAGGGGGGGGGGGGGAATTTGGTCACAACTTGTTGCTGGTATATCCAAAGCTCTCATTTTAATCTCCTTTGAAAGCAGCTGTTTCAAATCAAAAAAGGAAAAAAAATCTTTATTGCTTGAGTTTTTACTAACAAGGAAATCAATTGTTTTGTTAAAAAAGACCCCCTTGCTTTCTTGATGCAGTGAAGAAAGTGGCCGGGAATAGACCCGTAGGGTTTTAATGCAAAAGACAAGATGAGCTTGGAGCCTATGAATCTAAAAGGTACAAGATGAAGAGAGCCTAGGAGAGAGCTATGCGAAAAGATGCTCACATGCATGCCTTATAGTCACTTGTTCTTAATTGTTCATCAACGTTTTGACTGTTGTCACCGTTCTCATCTTTCAAGCCTAAACCAAGTTCCAACTGATTGATGTTTGATTGCTGCATCTCCAATTAATTAGCAGACCAATGTCGTTTATCTTTTTAAATCAGACACAATAAATCAATCAATATAAAACAAAAAGAAAAAAAGAAAAAATCAACTTACACTTTCATAAGATGTAAATAGCCCAACTCATTTTATATGTTCTGAGCATATCAATGCATAAAGATTTACCTTTTAATAATCTTGTTAATTTTTTTTGGCTTTTATCTAAATCTGCTTTTGCGAAAATGATTTCCATAATATTCAGTAGAGACAGAGGACTGCATTCTCTCTATGGCAGATCGAATAAGTCATTGCGAATGAATGAATACACAAGATACATATCCTTTCTCATATCTGATGTATGTGCTTGTTACAAAAGATAAGTAGATTAAAACAATCACAAACAAGTAACAATACACTTAATTGCAAAACTAGTTTCTGGAATGTTTTTATGAGTCGTTTGATTAGCTAATTGTTTTTCATACAAAATTTATCTAACAAATTTCTATGTAATAAATACAATAGTAAAGAAAGATCCGCAGCCAAAAGGAACTAATAATAAGCGACAATCTAGATTGTTTTTTTTTTGGTCTAAAGACAAGCTAGAAATTGAGTGAAAATCAAATTGGTATAACCTAATAATACATTTGTGTCTTTACAGCCGCCCTTTCATTTTGGTGGTCTTCTCAAATGTATTTCGCATAGTTCTTTGGATTACTATAGGCAAAAAACGGGATTGTCGTTGCTGAAACGGCTGCCGCGGATATTTTAAATGGCGACATTTTAATGTCGCCGCCAAAAGTTTACAATTAGTGGCGACAATCAGTTGTTGCCAAAAGTTCCAACAGAAGTCACAAACGCTCTTGTCGCGGCTGAAGGTCATATTTATGAGAAGTGAGGGTCATATTTATTTGACCTTCATGTGGGACGCTAGCTTGTTAATCTTTATGTTGGACATTTGGTGATCTTTATGTTAGACATTAGTTGATTTTTATTTGGTCCCTTGATTTTCTTTTTCTCGTTGAGTTGGAACTTATGTGATGATTTTACTATCAAGGAATAATATTTTGGTCACTTGTTGATCTTTATGAGATGATATTAATTTAATAAGTAACAATATATATATATATATATATATATAAAATCTTATCATGGATATTGTTGATATTTTACCTTCCCAAATTAAAATATCTCGGCCCAACAATATAAGGGGGCTTATTATGTATATCACCTTGTAAGCCCATGATTTTCAATTTTTTTAAGAAGATATTGAAAACCACACAGTTAATGAAACGGTCCAGGTGATGATTCAAGGGGCTACTAGATAATGTACATCACCTTTCATTTCCCAGATAATGTTTGAAAATTTAATGCCCTAGAAATCGTGAAAAAAAAGGGCTTACAAAAAATATTATCAAGGTTTGAAATAAAATGTGGAAACATTACCCAAGAAATTCCGTCTGTAATTCCGTACGAAAGTTGAAACAGACGTGGGAAAATTATCACAGAGATCCGTGGGAAAATTGCCACAGAATTCTATCTGCAATTCCTTAGGAAATTTTTGATGGAATTCTGTGGCAATTTTCTCACGGAATTGCCAACAGAATTAAATTCTGTTGCAAATTTAGTAACGGGTTGAAATTCCATTCAAAAAAGTTTTTAGCTCAATTTTTTTTGCCAGGGACTTTGATGAATCAGAAATTTTGTCAAAAATTTATTACTGACGGAATTTCGTAGGAAGTAATATTACGGACGGAATTATGTAGGTAAAACAATGTTTTTTTTTTTTTTTTAACGATATATAGTTCTTCAAGAACTATATCAATTTTATTACATATATGTAAGTATTAAAGAACTAACATATATTATTGCATTTCTATATAACTACACAAAACTCATTAACAATAATATACTTCAATCTGATTCTTTTAATATAACTTCCATTAATTTTATTACATATATGTAAGGATTCAAGAACTAACATATATCATTGCATTTCTATATAACTACACAAAACTCATTAACAATAATATACTTCAATCTGATTCTTTTAATATATATTCAAAGTATAACTTCCATCACAAAGAGAAATATGAAGAGATCAATAATCAAATTGCATAAGATCACATTGGAATTATTTGTGATATTTTGGGGCTAAAATGAAATGAATAAAATCAATTTTAGAGGAATGCAATTATGATATTTATAGTCTTTTTCAAAAAAATTCCCTACTATTTAAGCACCCATAAATTTGACTTGCCCTATATACAGTTTACACGCATCAAAAAAATGGTTTTGTATAACAGGTCAAAATCAACATAACATATTCATAATGAATTTTTTTCATAAAATTAAAGAAATTATCTCAATTCAAATATGATACCATTATATGTTTTTCTTCATGAATATAATGAAAAAATAATTTTATTTCAATATATATCATACATCGTATCATCATTAATGTATGAAACTTTCACATATCATAGGGTTAAGTATCAATTTTACCCTTGAAGTATGCGTTTAGTAGCAATTTTACCTCTAAAGTTTTTGGCATAGCAATATTGTCCCTGAAATTTAAACATGTAGTAATGTTGTCCCTTCATTAACAACCCTCACGTTGACTATTAGGATAGTTAACGGAGGGGCAACATTACTACGTTTTTAAATTTCAGGGGCAAAATTGCTCCTGAGCGCGTAAGTTAGGGATAAAATTGATACTTAACCCCATATTATATAAAATGCTAAGAAGGAGTAACAAGAAAAAAAAAAAAGAAAAAAAATTGGTGGAGAAGACAATGGCTTATCATTACCAAAATAAAATTCAAATTGTAGAGTATTTATATGCCTTGCAATAATGAAATGATTGGGGACTAATAGTGCTCAAGAAAAGAAAAGAGATGAAAAGATAAAACTAATTAATTTTCAATTCTGCATTTATCTGTAACACCAATATTATGAAAATTAATTAATTTGAAATACTAGGTGTAAAAAAATCACAAAAAGTAACATATAATTTAAATTTAAATGAATACAGTATATAAAAAAACTAAAAAAAATATATGCTTGTACCTCCAATTAGAGGTATAAACACCTAATTCTAAACACATGTGGACCCCTTTTGGAAAAGTCTATTTCAATACGATTGATTCTTGATTAGGTGTTCATTTGAAGTCTATTTCTTTTTTTTTGGTCGAAATTTGAAGTCTATTTCAATACCATTGAGTTCATTTAAATTTGTTGCATTTATTAGGTAGAAAATTCTGTTGCAATCTTGTAGGCTGTAGCCGTTGCCTCCACCGAAAAGCTGGACCGTTCTATTTACAATTTAGTAGCCATTGCATTTATTATTTTATTTTTCTATTTTTTCCTTACCCAAGCCCAAGCCAAGCCCAAACCGATCGGAATTCATTCAGTCATTCCTTCATCCTTCCTGGTCACGCTTTACCAAAAACATCTGCTGCGAAAGGTCACGCTCTAACAAGAACATCTGCTCGCGAAAGGGAGAATGCCTCAGAGAAGAGCTGTTCGAACTTCCAAGGCACGAGCATCTTCCCTCAAATTGGTAAGTAACAAGATGAATTAGCCGATTTTCCTTTCAGATTCTAAATGCTTTTCTTTTACTCTTTTGCTTCTTCTCCCTCGATTTTGTTTCTTTAGTGTTCTGCTTCCTCTCCTCCTTACCACTCAACTCTCTGTCCCTCTAATCTCTCCAACTGTGGTCACCATCTATTCTTGCAATCAGAGTTTGGCCAAAACCCTCGTTTGTTACCCTGTCGGTTTCATATCAATATATATATATAAAATCTCATCCCTCGGCTGACCTCCTCCATCACGTAGTGTCTCTCCTCACAGATCATTGTAGCTAAGCAGTGTAGAATTCCTTTGGCTTCACGCCAGCTACAAGCTAATGAAAAGTGAGTTTCCTCTGGACAACATTCACGGGTAAAGTCTCTTAACCCGTGAATTCCCCCCCCCCCCCAATCTTAAACCCTTTATAATATTTATTGTTTTTTTTTAACCCTATAATCTCGTCCTTTTTCCCCGTCTAAAGTATTAATCCCTTTCTTTTGAAAAATACTTGGAAGAACAAGAGTTGGTCCGAAAAATATTAATTCTATTAGTTGTCTAAATGCTACTTTGATTATTTAATGCTCTTCTTCTTTTCACACGCGCATTTTCATTGTGAGGAAGTGTGTTTCTTCTTCTGCTTTTTAATCAAACCAAATTTCCTATCGAACTATTTATGTTCTTTCCTAATTTTCATTGGAAATAGTGTTTTTCTTCTGCCTTGCATTAAATGAAAAGTGACTTATTGACGTGTAAGACCCTGAAAATGAGAGTTGTGCAGAATCAAACTGAAAAGAACTCATCAAGTTGTGTAGTTATGAACTTTTTTAGGATTTGTGCTGTTATGAAAATTTGTTGTGTAATTTGTATGTTTCTGCAAATCTTACTAAGAAATTTGAGTAAACATGATTGTTGAGTCATTGCGTTCATGTCGTCTTTTTGCTTCCTCTGTTATTATATTCTCTCTCTGCATCTTCTCAAATTGCCATTGGGACTGAAGAGAGGGGTGATGTTTGTTTTATTGCATACCGATTGGGCACTAGAGCTTCACTTACTATCAAACTTGATTCTTTCATGTTCCCCAACTGTTTTGGAAATTTTTTAGAATTTGTGAAGTAATGAAAATTTTTCGAATTATATTATTTGCTCTTATTTATGAATTCATTTAATCAGTGCACATTTGTTTTTGTGTTTCGATGGTCTTGATTGATGAGGACTTATATTTCAAATTCATGCACTGATTACTATATTTCTCATGTAGTGATTACAGAATCCAGTCCATGTGGCATACAGTTTTATCTAGATGCATCATTTTGCACCTAGAAGTAGTTTTTTCCTTCTGCCTTGCACTAAATGAAGAAACATAAAGCTGCATATTAATAAAAAAACTACTTTCCTATAGGCTTTAGGCTTACTCCGTTGAGCTGCAGCTTTGCCTTTTAAGAAAGTACATGAATTTTTCATCCCTTTTGCAGAATATAGATTTGGTGAGATTTTTTATGCAATACCTCAAGTTAGCCCTTTACTTATTAATATGCAGCTTTAGTATATGAATTTTTCTGACTGAACGCAAGACCTCAAGTTAGCCCTTATATTTCATTTAATAGGCTCAAATACACTTGTGGCATTTTATGGCTTTTACCCTCTTTTCGAAATGAGGTTTTTTGTTATTAGATTTGTTGGTCCTTCAGTTCTGAAATTTGTGCATAATCAAACTGAAAGGAACTCATTAAGTTGTGCAGTTATGGAATTTTTTAGGGTTTGTGCAGTTATGAAAATTTGTTGAGTCATTTGTATGTTCCTGCAATTCTTACTTTCAATAAGAAGAAATTTCAGTGCATGCATGATTGTTGAGGCATTGTGTTAATGTAGATGCACGCACACATATCTCTCCATCCACAAGTCTGAAATTCATATGCTATTTCATAAATTATCCTTTTCTTAGAGTATAACCTTTTATTTTATATCATCCAAGTCCCTGAAACTCATTTGATGAAAGTTATTTAATATCCAGAATGCATTAGTCATTTTTGCATGGTCAACAATCTCTTGCTTTTGCTTTGGTCCATGTAGCTGCTACATTCAAATGTTAACTGTGGGCATGGTAATTAACCATTTAACTATTGCAGCATTATGCTATGTATTCCCAATATACTGCATTTCTTCTTGGGTCCTCTCCTCCCTCCCAGTTGTTCCCAAAAGAATTTAAATGAGATCATTGTTTACCCCAGTGAATTTATTTGATTAATCATGTTGCCGTCATATTTCTAGGCTTTCCTCTTAAGCTTCATATACTCTGATGCTAATAAATTAAAAACTGAGTTTCAAATGGCATTGGTGTTTTGGTTCTTCCCGTACATGGAGGTCCAATGCACAGTGAACTTCCAATTATAATGAATGCATATAAGTAGGGAACTAGGATTTTAGGGGAGATGGAAAGCGAGTTGACTAAGGATGGAGATTGTAATAAAGCCTCATTGTAGTAAGTTGTATGCCCATATTATAAGTTTTCATTCATTCCTTTCTTGTATATGTTCCATATTTTTCAAGAAATGCTTATGATTCATGTTTCTCCGAAACTGATTCACCATCATTGTTTGGTAAAAGTTTTGATATTGTTACATCAATTAAATTTTTGGATGTTAGTTGAGGAACAAATTTATTGTAAAAAGCTTTTTTGGTATTACAGTTACTTGATAGCATCAATGGGGTTGCTATATGGAGTTTTGTGCTTGCCTAGTTGGATGCATATGCCTGGATGAGAAAGAAGGTCCTCCACAATGCCATACTGGTTAGCCTCTTTGTGGTTGGAGATTGGGTAGGCCCTTGCACAACTTAACTTTGTTGTTCTCTTAGCGCTTGTACGATTTTATGGGGTCTTTTGGTACGCCAAATATAATGAAATCAAATTGAAAATTGAATTAAAAAATTTGATTTTGTCCTATGGAAATATTATCTGTGCTCCCAGAAGTGTGGTTACAAGTTTGAAATACATATGCTATTTCTATAGCGTTTTATTTTATATCGTCCAAGTCCTTGAAACTCATTTGATGAAAGTCATTTAACATCCAGAATCTAAACACTGTTTGGATTTATCTAGAAAGAGGCTCTTATCTCCTAAAATTCTGAGAAGGTGGTGATGGTTAGGTGAAACTTCTAGGAGAAAACATATTCAAGAACACTTTTAATTGCAATCCTGCATTTCTACTTTCTGATTCTCTTATTCATAGAAATAGTTGCTGCAATTCATTAGAAATATAGTGACCTCAATTCCTTCTCTGTTTCACCTCCTAATTTTTCTTACACTACATCAACTGAATTTTCTAAGTGGCTAGATGTCCAAGAGATTCAATGCCTAGGGTGAAGAAGTACTGGCTGAGACTGTCACAGCACCTGAACCAGAAATTTCTATAATCAGTTTGAGCCTGAACCAGAACTTAGTGAAGACCAGCTGTTACATTCCATTGAAGCAAGTTCATCTGGACCAGACTCATGGAAGAAATGACGGAGCTACTGCAAGTAATGCTGCTGTCGAAAATTCCGTACTTACTGCTGTGACAGAAAATAGCAAGAAAATTCCTGAAAGCAAAAGCAAGTGGTTGCAGACTAGATTCACGAAGCTGAAGGTAAAGAACCTAATCTGAAAGAACTTCCATTTCCTAAATCATATCTATTAGGCAAAAAGAAGATGAATGGTGGTGTGTTAGAAAAAGAGATGGTGAATCTTTTTGGCAAATTGGAAGCAAATGTGCCTATGCTTGTTTTGATTGAACAAATGCCTAGCTAGAAAATATTTTAAAGGAAATATGCACTCATAAAAGAATATGCAGACCAAACAAGCAAGTTCAACTTGGTTCAGATGTTTCAGGCATTCTCAAACCCCAAATTTCCATAAAATATGCTGATCCAGGTTCCTTTATTGTTCCATGCCAAATAGGAAAGCTAAATTTCAATAATGCTCTCTTAGACTTAGGTGCAGCCATTAATGTTATGCCACATTTCAGTTTATAACTCATTAGGGATCAAAAACATTGAGGCCAATATTGTAATACTCTAGCTGGCTGATAGGACAACAAGACAACCTTTCGGATTTTTAGAAGACATTTTGGTTAAGGTTAAAGGTCTAGATTTACAACCTGCGTTTAAAATGGAATCTCTTGCATTGCTCGGTGGAGTATGAGTTCTCCACATTGCATCATGACTCTAGATTACAACATGGACATTTTGATTTGGAGTATTAAGCATATGCATGGTTTATACTCATGAGACTCTTTCTTGCCAATTTCCTCTAGACATATTTATATCTTATGCCCATTTCTCTATGGCTGATGCTCTCATTGATTCCTTTTCTTTCTTGAAGGAACTTGATGTGGAGGCACTCCAAAAGGATCACGCTCTACCTTACATTGAAGAGCCTTTAGCCATGAATTGGAACTACCAGTAAGAAAGATTTGTCAAGGAGAAAGGCCTTTGCTCAAGATTTTTATGATTCTAATCTATGTTGAGATTTTTAGCTTCAAGAGCTTAAGAAGATTTCGTCTACATGGTTGTCCCTTTCCTCCCTTTACTATATTGAATTGCTTGTGAAATTACTTGTTGGACTTGATTGCCTAAAATGAGTGTGGGGGAGGGAGTAAATCATTAGGAAAAGGTAGTTTTAGGGTGATGATTTTTTGTGGCCTCTTTGGTTGTCCTAACCTTGCATTGAGGTCAATGCTAAGTATGAGTGCGGGGGGAGTTTAGCTGATTGGATTTTCTAGGTGATTGTACACGAATTTTGGATAATAACTTTGCTAGAATTATTGATAGTTGACTTTAACTTCTCACAGTGCTCTGAGAATCTGGTCTGGAACTAAATGTTTCCTGAACAATGCTTGATTTATGAATTTTTCTGCACTGCACTTTGCTAATTTCTTAGATGCACATGCAGAACCGAACTTAACTTGAATGAATGAAGCAAGTATTGTTTACATGTTGATGCCAGCTATGTAGTTTATCTTTTGGAAAATTTATATCATAAGTGGAATGTTCTTATGCATTGAAAATGGTTATGTGCATGGTTTAGCCTTGTGTGAGTTAGTTTAGAATGCACAAACCTTGATGGAAGGATTTGAGCCTTATTATCATTCCTAAATTCAGTGTGCATACTTCACTTGATTCAATTTCCTCTAGAACTTGTTTTGCGTCTTAATCAAGGCCACATGACTAAACAAGAGTGATGAATATGATTGAGGCATTCTATTTCTTCACCTATTTTCCTAAACACAAGCCGTTTAAATCAATCCCTTGCTAACCCCATTGAGCCCATCACTTTCATTTCTTCTTTACTTATGCACTGAATCTGAATTTATACATGAGACCCGATTTCATATTTGATAGAATTTCCTTTGAGATGAAAATAATTGGATACTGATACATTTTTGTATTTTTTGGTACTGGGTTAACATTGATGATGTCACTTATTGAGTTTGACATGGATGATTAGTTGTTCCTGGACAGAGAAAAGGAAAATGTATGAGTGTGTAAAAAAAAAAGAGAGAGGGAAAAAGCCAGAAAAAAAATGAAACAAAAAAGGGAGAAAAAGGCAAGGAAGAAAAAGGAAAAGCCATATGTGTAGAAAGATGAAAAGAAAAAAAGAAATGGTAAAGAAGGAAGAACAAAATGTCTTCAAAAAAAAAAGAGAGAGAGAGAGAGAGAGAGAGAGAAAAGCAAAAGGGTAGAACAAATTGTCCAAATCAGCTTATGAATATAATTTGAACCAATAGATTTATGCTTAAACATCCATGTACATGACAGAAAATGCTGAAGTTTCAGCCACTTGTTTGATTGTCTAATTATCTCTCATCACTTGCGTATATGTCAGATTATGTGCCATTCTTTTTCCATTTCCACTTAGACCTTTTCAACATTACAACCACAGCAAAGACCTCTTGATTCATTATTCTAGTGTATAATGAGTGGTGGAGATGGTAGACACATTACAAGCCTATGGTAGGGGTTGGACTAGTGGAGAGGAGTGAAATTACCTTGAGAGAAGAATGTGAGAAGTGCAAAACAGGACCAAGTTGTATTCTAAAGCATTACTCATTATTGGCTAGGCTAAGTACATGGACTATTTGATTTGCATTTGTACACTTTGCTTGTGATAGTTGATGTATGATGTACTACTATGCTTGCATATTTTGATTTAAGCTTGCTACATTCTCAATTATATATCTATTCGGTTTTGTAGTGGATTTCCTTGATTGCATCTTTTCCTAGGGAGTGCATAAGTGCAAGTGTGGGGGAATTTGATAAACCATTAACTTTAAATGGTTAAGTAAGCATTTTTGTGGGATTTTATGAAGAATATTGAGTATTATTTGCATAAGTAGGCATGAATAAGATAAATGCATATAGTTAGGAGATTTTGATTAAAATGTTTATTTCAGCAGCAATTTAGTAGAATTTCCAGATTTGGAAACTGGCTATTTGGTTGTTGTTTGTATTGCAGGTGTAATTATGAAATTAGTGTGGCTGGAAAGAAATTCCAACCGGGGAGGAAAGCTGAATCTAAAGGAACTCATTTCCATTACTAATGAAATTTGGCTTCCACCTAATTATTGAGGTGGCAAGAGGCTGCTGTTAAATATGAGGGAGCAACGGCGTAACTTATACCACCTCTTGTTTGATTATGCATGTCAGAACCAAATCATCTTTATAGTTTAAGATTTAGTTTCATACTTGAAGAGGCATCTTAACCCTTTATAGTTTGATGTATTGATTTGCTCTCATCCTCCCCCTTATTATTTGTTTTGTTTTTTTAATTTACTTTTATCTTTTCACATGAATTTATTAATTTTTATAAATATTATTTATAATACTTAATTATTCATGCTGCCATGCCTTCTTTCAAATACTGCATTTCTTTATCAATAATTTAGCATTCATTATTTTTTTGCCTGAAGTTGTGTATTTGTTTTATTTATTATCTTGTTAATTAATTTATTTCCTTATTCTCAATGAATTATTAATTGATTAATTTACATTTTCACGAGACATGTTATTTATTTGCTTGGATTCAATCTTGCGAAGTGCTGTGTCTAAAAATGGTTTCTCTATTTGTGATTGATGACTTGGATTGTATGCTTGGCTCCAAGGTTGTATTTCTTGAAGTCTTTGCAATCTGCAACCCATTCAATTTGTCTCTCTTCTTATTCTTTCCCTTTTGTTTCTTATCCATTTTTTCCATTACCCCTGTTTTATATGCCCGCTTAAGCCAACATTACATTGCAATAAAAGTGCTGATGATTTATTCTTGATAAGTGATTTTTAGGTGGATATGTGGACTATGGTCAAGCCCGTGGTAGTGAGAATAGGTAGGATGGAAGCAAACACAAAACTTCAAACACTTGAGTGATGGGGAGTAAAAACACTTCACCTAGTGAGGGAATCAAGGTTGCATTGCATCGCTATTAATGTTTTTACCATGTTACTAGTTGACTTGAGGTGAGTGACATGGTTTGAATGGCTAGGCATTGATGTAGTTGGTGATCCTCTATGCTGTAACTTCTTCATCCTACTTGATTTTCTTGAGCTTTTTACTTTCTTCCTTTAATTTTCCTTCCATCTGCAGCCTTCATGTTTTAGAACTGCCTTGTTGTTCCCTACGTCTGCTGTTTTCATCTGTGAATAGCCTGCATGCTGCCAACTTAGGTACGGTTCCCTTTACCAAACCCCCTATTTTAATGTTCTCAAATTCTTCAAAGATCTGATTTGGATTTTTATTTTGGGTTCCCCCTTTTCCTTAATTCCTTGGAGGCCATCTCCAAAGTCCTAATATGATGTTTTTATTATTTAATGAAGTGAAGGAGGAAATGAAACTGTTCTTCGGTTATGAAGGTGTAATTTTAATCAAGAAGAAATTATTTTTGAATTGTAGTTTGCGTTACTTCTGTTTGCTTTCTGGCTTTTATAGGAGAGAACATTTAGCTTTCATGTTTCCAAGAAGATGGGAGGTTTTGGGTCTTGGTGTAACCAAGTAATTTCCTTTTGGTGATGCCTAAATCCATTAGATTTCCCAGTCACTTTTGGGAGAAGGTGGTGCAGCTGGCTTATATGTGGGTTGAATGAGTTAAAAATTTCATTGGTATTTGTCGTGCACTCTAAATTTCTGGAACATGTTAAAATTTCATTGGTATTTGTCATGCGCTCTAAATTTCTGGAACATATTCTTTTTTTTACATCCCATTGATTTGACGAGACGATTGTACAAATTCCTAGGATAGTTGTTATTTAGCCTTCATAAATTATACTGGACAGTGTTAACCCTTGATGGAAGGTAATCTTTGGGCCGAACATTTCCATTTTTGTGTGAGCATCACATTTACCATACATTCTCTAGAACTTGTCTTGGTTATCTTTCAAAACCACACACTTGCACTATGCATATGGAGGCATTTTATTCTTCACCCCTTTTAGACTTAAAACACAAATTTGACTATTGTTGTTTGAGAATGTGAGCCTAATCTTGTATTGTTGCTGTGTAGTACTATTTTGAGCTGCCTCTGCCTATTTTTATCTTGCTAGAGTTTAGAGTAAAAAAAGTAACGGGTATTCTCTATAGCCCCTCTAGGTTCTTCTTTTAACTACAGTAATCTGCATGGTGTTTGAATTTGGTCATACATGTGTAGTGGTGCTCATTGTTTCAAGTCCTTTTTTTCATTTTGAATTGGGTTCCTTCGGGGAAGGGAAATTTTTTCTCTTTAAAAGCCTGCTTCCAACTTGAATTCCACTGCATTGTTTATTTTCATCATTTCCATAATTAGCTCATTATCTAGCTCTCCACTTCTCTGCTGTCATAACTGCTACATTTTCTATTTTAAGTCAGATTGAAAAGTAGTGTCATCAGTTTTAATTGCTCTACAGTCCATTCATGCACCACTTGCAGTGATTCAGAATCATGTTTTTGATGCTGTAATCTCAATCATGTCTGACTAAATCCTTCATTCTCCTAGAAATGCAACTGAAGCTGAACTTTGGAGCTTAAAGAGGGAGTTTCAGTCATACTCTTCATCTTTCTTCCTTGTATTTGGTTTACTGGCTACTAAAGTGAGTAGGATGTTCTGATTTGGAATGTATATCCAGATTTGTCTATTTTAGGAATGATGAACTTGTATCTATATCTTGATGCAATTCGGGTTTGAATCATATTCTGATTAGGCTTGATTTCTTATTTTAGTTTATCTAAGATTGTTGATGGAGTCGATAGATTTATGACTATGCTGTCACATGTGCCTTTAGGTTGATTGATTGCATTTAGAATTAATTTCTACCTTTGATTCATTATCAAATCTGAACAGTGTTTAGATTGATCTAGAAAGAGGCTCTTATCTCTTAAAATTCTGAGAAGATGGTGATGGTTAGGTTAAAGTTCTAGGGGAAAACATATTCAAGAACACTTTTAATTGCAAATTCTGCATTTCTACTTTCTGATTCTTATTCATAGAAATAGTTGTTGCAATTCATCAGAAATATAGTGACCTCATTTTCTTCTCTGTTTCACCTCCTAATTTTTCTTACACTTCATTAACTGAATTTCCTAAGTGGCTAGATGACCAAGAGATCTGATACCTAGATGAAGTAGTACTGGCCGAAACTGGCACAACACATGAACTGGAAATTTCGGTAATCAGTTTGAGCCTAAACCAGAACTTAGTGAAGGCCAGCTGTTACATTCCATTGAGGCAAGTTCATATGGACCAAACTCATGCAAGAAATGAAGGAGCTACTGCAAGTAATGTTGCTATCCAAAATTCTGTACTTACTGCTGTGACGGAAAATAGCAAGAAAATTCCTGAAAGCAAAAGCAAGTGGTTGCTGACCAGATGCACGAAGCTGAAGGTAAAGAACCTAATCTGAATTCTGAAAGAACTTCAATTTCCTAAATAATATCTGTTAGGCAAAAAGATGAATGGTGGTGTGTTAGAAAAAGAGATGGTGAATCTGTTTAGCGAATTGGAAGCAAATGTGCCTATGCTTGTTTTGATTGAACAAATGCCTTGCTGTGAAAATATTTTAAAGGAAATCTGCACTCATAAAAGAATATGCAGACCAAACAAATGAGTTCAACTTGGTTCAAATGTTTCAGGCCTTCTCAAACCCCAAATTTCCATAAAATATGTTGATCCAGGTTCCTTTACTGTTCCATGCCAAATAGGTTCAATAATGCTCTCTTAGACTTAGGTGCAACCATAAATGTTATGCCACATTCAGTTTATAACTCATTAGGGATCAAAAACATTGAGTCCACTATTGTAATACTCTAACTGGCCGATAGGACAACAAGACAACCTTCTGGATTTTTAGAAGACATTTTGGTTAAGGTTAAAGGTCTTGATTTACAGTGATATAGGGGCGTTTAAAATGGATTCTCTTGCATTGTGTGGTTGAGTATGAGTTCTCTACATTACATCATGACTCTAGAGTACAGCATGGACATAATTTGATTTGGAGTATTAAGCATATGCATGGTTTCTACTCACGAGACTCTTTCTTGGCAATTTCCTCTGGACATACTTATATCTTATGTTCATTTGTCTATGGTTGATGCTCACATTAATTCCTTTTCTTTCTTGAAGGAACTTGATGTGGAGGAGTCCAAAAGGATCACGCTCCACCTTACATTGAGGAGCCTCTAGCCACCACTACCAACAAAGATTTGTTAAGGACAGAGGCCTATGGTCAAGAGGTTTATGATTCTCATCTGTGTTGAGATTTTTTGCTTCAAGAGCTTAAGAAGATTTCATCTATATGGTTGTCCCTTTCCTTCCTCTAATATATTGAATTGCTTATCTTCATGGTTTGCTGGAATATAGAGAGTTGTATTAGACAAATAGGGAGGACATTGCAGGTTGTTATTGCCGAGTGGATAGCAAAGCTGAACAGCTAAGAAATTGGTAGAGTGATATAATTGACCAATAACAGCTATTTTTATCCTACACTACTTAATGGAGTTGGATAGTCGTATCTTCACTGTATTAATGAGCATTAATTGACAGGTTTGGGAGCCACTTCCTTTGTATGTACCGTCCATATTTCAATTACAATACTGATTTTGAGACTCTTAATGTTAAGAAGTGGCTGAGTCTTCTCCATCATAACCTTATGGCCTAAGGTTAAGTATGACTAGAATCGAACATGTGGAGTGTTGTTTTGTTGCTAGTTACCAGATGAATAGCCCTTGTCAAATATGATTGTCAGAAAACATGACTTTGGATAGTTTTGGATAAATTGACTTTCATCTTATTTCTATTTGGAAGGCTGAAAATTGTGACTTTTATGTTGTGTGGTGTTGGTTATTGCAGCAGAATAGAATGTGAATCAACTGCAAAGCCAATGACAGAATTCCCCATGCCGGACTTGTGGACTTGGGAAGGGCATTTTTTATTTTTTCTTGTTTTGATTTTGGTTTTTAATAATGTTCTACATTGTTGCATGCATTGTTTTTATTTTTATTATTTTTTTTTATAAAAAAAGATTTTGAACAATTTTGAGGGAAATAAATTTGGTGCAAGTTGCTAGTTTGAGGTGATGCTATGTTGTTAATATGCCTAGGCTTGAAAAGGCTTGATCTTGCTTTGATGATGCTAGTTAAGTGGTAATTAGCTTAGCTTGGATTCAATTTGATGATGATTCTATGCCTGGTGAGGTATTTGTGCCTTCATGCCGTGACGTTTATTTCTAGTGTGTAGCTCCTACTCTAATTCTTGCTCTATAGTAGGCAGCTGAGCAAGTGAGCTGAGTGAAAAAGAACCCCTATGTATGTGAGCTGAGTGATACACTTTATGTCCCACGTGTGTCTATCTTGCTTGGATTCAATCTTGCTAAGCTTTGTGTCTAAACATGGTTTCTCAATTTGTGATTGATGACTTGGATTATATGCTTGGCTGCAAGGTTGCATTTCTTGAGGTCTTTGCAATCTACGACCCATTCAATTTGTCTCTCTACTTATTCTTTCCCTTTTGTTTCTTATCCATTCTTTCCATTACCCCTGTTTTATTTGTCACTTGAGCCAACATTGCATCCCAATAAAAGTCCTCATCATGATTTATGCCTGATAATTGATTTTTAGGTAGAGATGTGGACTATGGTCAAGCCTATGGTAGTGAGAATAGGTAGGATGGAGAACAAACACAAACCTACAAACACTTGAGTAGTGATGAGAGTAAACACTTTACCTAGTGAGGGAATCAAGGTTGCCTTGCATCCCTGTTAACTTTTTTAACCATGGTACTAGTTGACTTGAGGTGAGTGACATGATTTGAATGGCTGGGCATTGATGTATTTGGTGATCCTCTATGCTGTAACTTTTTCATCCTACTTGGTTTTCTTGGGATTTTTACTTTCTTCCTTTAATTTTCATTCCATCTGCAACCTTCAAATCTTAGAACTGCCTTGGTGTTCCCTGCCTTCGCTATCTTCATCTGTGAATAGCCTGGTTCCTCTTCCCAAGCCCCCATATTAATGTTCTCAATTTTCAAAGATCCGATTTAGATTTTTATTTTGGTTTCCCCCTTTTCCTTCTCTCTTTGGAGGCCATCTCAAAGTCCTAATGATTTTTTTATTATTATTTATGAAGTTAAGGAGGAAATGAAACTGTTCTTCCGTTAAGAAAGTGAAATTTTAATCGAGAAGAAATTATTTTTGAACCGTAGTTTGCTTTGTGGCTTTTATAAGAGAGAACAGCTTTCATGTTGCCTAGAAAATGGGAGGTTTTGGGTCCTTGGTGTAACCATTGTAATTTCCTTTTGTTGGCCATTTCTTTTGGTGATGCCTAAATCCATTAGGTTTCCAAGTCACTTTTGGAAGAGGTGTTGCAGCTGGAAAATTTTGTTGGTATTTGTATGCGCTCTAAATTTTTGGAAAATATTTTGTTTTTCTTTTTTTTAACATCCCATTGGTTTGATGATTGTGCAAATTCAGAATTATAACGACAAATATCTTGGTGTGGATGTTAACTAAATTATGTATGTATTTTTCTACCTGTTGAATTGCAGTTTCAAACTTTGTGAATTCATCTATAACCCTAATTGTATTTGTTAGTTGAAGATCTTGAACAAGTAGAAAGGAGAGGAATGGTGACAATTGAAAATGGAAAGAGCACTTAAAATAGTCTATTGGCACAAGAAAGATAATTGTGGAGTTCCATATTTGCAAGGTAGGACGAATATTTAAAACCAGTTATCAATTTTAAGGAATAATTAGACGGACAAACCCGAAGGAGATGCTTAAAATATTGGATAATGCGGTGAAAGAAGTAGTTGCTGAAGGTATTGAGCAAGATTAAACCTAGCAGCATACACTATTAAATTAAAGTTGCCTTAGACCATAAATGATGATATTTTAATTTCCCTTTTTCCCAATAATACTTCAATTCAATTGTGTTTGACACTTTTTCTCTGACCTTTCATTCTAAAGTTTTGGGTTATTAGGCCTCCAGATGAGTATCTCAATTGAAAGTTGGTGTGTTGGACTTTTGCAAAGCTTAGTTAGGAGATGACAGTATTTCAGCAGCGACCATTTGTGTAGGTGGTAAGCCGAAAATGTCTCCTTCCATTTGTTTTTTGTTAAATGAATTGGTCGCCTTCTCTTATTTCTATTAGCTAGGCTACTTCTTCCTAGTATGTTAGAATAAGAACCCCTTTGTAGGCTATTGATTTCTATTTGATTGTCTTGGATGAATGAATTTCACGGTGCAAACTTCTTTGGTTGCAGTTACTATTAGTTGTCAAAAAAATCACAAACCCAAAGGAGATGTTTAAAATATTGGACAATACGGTGAAAGAGAAGTAGTTGCAAAAGGCATTGAGCAGGATTAAACCAACCATGCCACCGATGTTATTACTGTTATTATATTTTTTTGCCAGGTTTGTATTATTTAAATTATTTGAGTTGAATGTGCTATATTGTTGATATTTAAATTATTGAAGTCGAATTTGATGGTGGATGGGACATATTCATATGTACGTCGACAGCTTTACATTATCCACTCCTATTTGTCAAAAACCCCACAAGTAACACAAGTAATCTCTTCACCCCTTTCTTCTCTATGAAATTTTAGGTTGTCCAAATATATGGTATTTTTCTTTACAAGTTCAAATGTTACGCTTCCTTATTTTTCAAGATTTTTTTATAAAGTTGCAAATTGGAGTCCCCTTATGGAGTATCTCTATATATCCATCACTTCTTGAATAACATTTTCAGTCCCAATTTAGGTGTCCCAAATTTTAAAGGTTGAGAGAAAATTGAAGTGGGATTGGAGAACACAGCTCTTCATTAAAGCCTGAACTGATTGAGTTTGCATCGGTCGCTTGATGGTGAACTAATCCTCTTCTGCTCTTCTATAATTTATTTATGGTTTATAATTATTCTTATAACCATTAATAATTATTATCTTCTTATGATTCTTTCCTAGTTCACCCTTCAATTTGTATCATTTTAGTCGTTTTCTCTTTTCTATGATTGGGTTTATGGTCTTTTGAGTGGTTTAAGTCTTATGTTTTTATATTTAAATTATTTAGATGTCATATTTGTTTTAAAATATTCATCCTCCTCTTTTCCTTCTCTCTCTCTCTCTCTCTCTTCCCCTTTCATTATGATGAGATTTACAAACTATTCCATTTGTTGTCTTTCATTTATTATTGGGAAACTATCACTTAGGTCCCAAGAAACATAAAAAATATATAAAAAAAAGTCTCAACTCAAAATCACATATTTAAAAAGTTGCTCTTAGTTATATTAGAACAAAATCCACATATTTAAATTTTGATGTGAATATAATATTTCCTGTTGTGAATATAGTTTTTTCTGTTGTGAATGACTAATTTTTTAAATTTTATTGTAAATATAGCACTTCGTGTTGTGAATCTAACTTTTTCTATTGTGAATGACCTTTGTACGCTTAGGAACATGAGTTTGAAACAAAATCTAGGTGTTTAAATTTTATTTTGTTGTGAATACAACATTTCCTGTTTCTGTTGTGAATATAGCTTTTTTTGTTTTGAATGACCAGATTTTTAAATTTTGTTGTTAATATAGCACTTCCTATTGTGAATATACCACTACTTCCTGTTGTCAATATAACTAATATCAAAATATGTGAATTTAGATTGAGACTTTTTTTTATATTTTTTATGTTCCTTGGGACTTGATTGATATTTTCCCTTTATTATTTGTCACTATTTACTTGTTATTTATTATTCAAAAAATATTTCTATAATTCATCCTTCATTTCATATTATATTAATTTAGTCTCTTCTTTCCATAACTTTATTAACTTAATGGATTTTAGAGTATTTAAAGTTTCTTATTTATTATTTGTTACTGTATCTATATTTATTATAATATTTATTGTTAATAATTGGTAACATTTACAAATTATCACTATGTGTAACAATAATTATTTTATTATTCTACGTTTTTTCTATGGTTTCTTCTCATTTGTTTTTTATTTGATTCTTTTTATCGTCATGCTTATTCACAATTCTTCGGTAAGATATTAATTGTTTCTCTTTCCTCCATAAATTTATAATTTAATGGACTTGGTTGCTCAATTTGTTTGTGCTTTTTAGTTGATAATTTTGTGGTATTTGATTTAGACATGCTATTTTTTTGTCAAGTTTGACTTGTTTTTTTATCTTAATAATTAATTAGTTAAATTTGTTTTTTCCTTTAATTTGTAAATTTTTTTAATTTATCATATTTATTATTCATTTTTTTCCTATTTGATCTTTTTATTGTCATGCTAATTCATCATTCCTCATTTCATATTATATTAATTTGGTCTCTTTTTTCCATAAATTTAATGGACTTTAGAGTATTTGAAGTTTCTTAATTTCTTCCCTACTTGTAACTTAATGAACTTTAGAGTATTTGAAATTTCTTAATTTCTTCCCTACTTGGAGTTGTGGAATAACTTAATGGACTTTAGAGTATTTGAAGTTTCTTAATTTTTTCCCTACTTGGAGTTGTAGAATAGGCTTGTATTATTCAAATTTTGTGCGTTAAATGAGCTAATTTTTTATAGGTGAATTTGCATTTGATGGTTTTCTGTTCCGAGTGTTTGTACTATTTTGTTAGATAAAAATTATTACTTTCCTTTTTTTTTCGCTTTTATTTTTTTTCTGTTCTCTTATTTGATTTAAAGATTACTCGTTCTCCTTCTCTTCCATTTATTTATTATTTGTTACTATATATTTATTTATGATAATGAATAATTAGACAGTGCAAACTAGTTACTATTGGTTGTCAAAAAAATCACAAACCCAAAGGAGCTTAAAATATTGGACAATGCGGTGAAAGAGAAGTAGTTGCAGAAGGCATTGGCATTGAGTAAGATTAAATCAAGCAGCATGCCTATTAAATAAAAGTATGAAGTGAGACTGGAAACAACACAGCTTTTCACTGAAAGCCTGAACTGATTCTGCATTGGTCGGTGAAGCCTAACTGATGACCTTTTAATAGGATGGCTATCTTCATGGTTTGTTGGATTACAGAGAGTTGTATTAGACAAATGGTGAGGACATTACAGGTTGTTATTGCCGAGTGGGTAGCAAAACTCAACAGCTGAGAAATTGGTAGAGTGATATAATTGACCAATGACCGTTTAAATTATTATGTTTAATCATATAACTTGTTTCCCTTCATATCATTTTGAACTATGTTGCATTACTTTATGTTGTATATTTGACTATACTAGTTATTATTGAATATTGTTGTTTGAGAATGTGAGCCTACTCTTGTACTGCTGTGTAGTACTTTTTTGAGCTGCCTCTGCCTATTTTTATCTTGCTAGAGTTTAGAAATATAGCTTCTCTAGGCTCTTTTTTTAACTACAGTAATTTGCATCGTGTTTGAATTTGGTCATACATGTGTAGTGGTGCTCATTGTTTCATGTCCTTTTTTTTGTTTTGAATTGGATTCCTTCGGGAAAGGGAAATTGTTTCTCTTTAAAAGCTGCTTCCAACTTGAATTCCACTGCCCAGTTTATTTTCATCATTTACATAATTAGCTCATTTTTTAGGTCTCCACTTCTCTGCTGTCATAACTAATATATTCTCTGTTTATTGTGAGTAGGCTTGATTGGCTTTCTTATTTCAGTTGATCTAAGATTGTTGATGAAGTTGATAGATTTATGACTCATGCTGTCACATGTGCCTTTTGGTTGATTGATTGCATTTAGATAATTCCTACCTTTGATTCATTATCAAATCTGAACATTGTTTAGATTTATCTAGAAAGAGGCTCTTACTCCTAAAATTCTGAGACAGTGATATTCGAGAACACTTTTAATTGCAAATTCTGCATTTCTACTTTCTGATTCTCTTTTTCATAGAAATAGTTGCTGCAATTCATTATATAGTGACCTCAATTCCTCCTCTGTTTCACCTCCTAATTTTTCTTGCACTTCGTTAACTGAATTTTCTAAGTGGCTAGGACCTGATCCCTAGGGTGAAGACCAGCTGTTACATCCCATTGAAGCAAGTTCATCTGGACCAGACTCATGCAAGAATGGAGGAGCTACTGCAAGTAATGGTGCTGTCCAAAGATCTGTACTTACTGCTGTGATAGAAAATTGCAAGAAAATTCCTGAATGCAAAAGCAAGTGGTTGCAGACCAGACGCACGAAGCTGAAGGTAAAGAACCTCCTCCATTTCCTAAATCATATCTCTTAGGCAAAAAGAAAAAGAGATGGTGAATCTGTTTACCAAATTTGAAGCAAATGTGCCTATGCTTGTTTTAATTGAACAAATGCCTAGCTATGAAAATATCAAAGGAAATTATGCACTGATAAAAGAATATGCAGACCTCAACTTGGTTCAAATGTTTCAGGCCCCTCTCAAACCCCAAATTTCCATAAAATGTGCTGATCCAGGTTCTTTTATTGTTCCATGCTAAATAGGAAAGCTAAATTTTAAAAAAGCTACTTCTTTAATTATAGTTACTATTGGTTGTCAAAAAAATCACAAACCCAAAGGAGATGCTTAAAATAAGTTGTTTTCTCTTTTGTATAATTGGGCTTGTGGATTTTTGGGTGGTTTAAGCTTCTTACTATGTGCTCTTTTTTAAATGGAATTCTTATTCATAATTTTTTTACTAGCTATTATTTATTATTTATAATATTTATTATTCAGAAATCTTTCCATTGTTTATAATTAATAATAGTTTTAATTGTTACATAAAAATTAATAATTATTTTTCTCTTCTACTTTTTCCATGACTCTCTTATCATTTCTTCTATAGTCAGCATTATCACTTGGTAGTATACTTGTTTCAAGTGTTTGTACTATTTAAATTTAGATGTACTATCTTGCTTGATGACAATTAATACTTTATAGTTAATATGTTGGCATTATTGATTTTTTTTTTTTTGTTGCCAAGTTTGTGTTATTTAAATTATTTCAGTTAAATGTGCTCTCTTTATATATATATATATATATATATATATATATATATATATATAAATCTGTATATGATGATGCAAATAATTCCTTCTATTTAATTAGTTAAATTTGTTTTAAATCTTTTATCCATATCTTTAAAACCTTTATTAAGTTGCTCGATACGTTATATTTATTTAATTAAATTTGTTTCTTTGTCTTGATTATTATTTATCATATGAATCAATAAATTCTCTTTTATCCATGACTCTTGTCTATGTGTTTCTTTCTCTCTTTTTTTTTTCCAGTGTCTTTTTCATGTGTATCCATTTAAATTATTTGATTTTGATTTTCTATTTCTTTTTGAACTACTATTTTTCTGTCTGACTTAATTTATTAGTTCCTATTTGTTGTCATGTTTGTAGTATTTATTACCTAACTTTATAATATAATGGACTTTCAAGTAATTTAAGTTGCTCAATATGTATGTGTTTATTTAAATTATTGGTGTGAATATTTTTGTGGTATTTTATTTAGATACGCTATTTGGTTCTTAAGATTGAGATTATTCGTTATGTTGATTTATCCTAGTGCCTTTAATTAGTTAAGTTTTTTTTTTCTTGAGTTTCTTCTCATGTGTATCAATTTAAATTATTAAATTTTGATTTTCTATTTCTTTTTTCATATTTTTCTTTTTGAATTACTATTTTTCTATCATATTTGACTTAAATTATTCATTACTATTTGTTGTCATCTTTAGACTATTTATTACCTAACTTTATATTATGGTGGACTTTCAAGTAGTTTCAATTAAGTTTTTATTTATCATATTTATTAAGTATTTGTTTCTATTTGATCTTTTTATTGTCATGCTAATGCATCCTTTAATTATTATTTATTATATGTATCAATAAATTCTCTCTTATACGCGTGACTCTCTTCTCGTGTGTGTGTTTTTTCCGAGTTTCTTCTCATGTGTATCTTTTTAAATTTTTTGATTTTGATTTTGATTTTATATTTTTTTTCATATTTTCATTTTGAATTACTATTTTTCTTTCACATTTGACTTAAATTATTTCTTGCCATGTTTGTATTATTTATTACCTAACTTTATAATATAATGGAGTTTCAAGTAATTTAAGTTGTTCAATATGTGTGCTTAGTTAAATTATGGGAGTGAATATTTTTGTGGTTTTTCATTTAGATGTGTTGTTTGGTTCTTATGGTTGAGATTGTTAGTTACGTTGATAATTCCTCAGTCTTTTTTTTTTTGCCTTTAATTAATTTTTTTATTTATCATATTTATCTGTCTATTTATTATTCATATCTTTCTATTTTTATTGTCATGCTAATTCATCCTTTAATTATTATTTATCATATGTACCATAAAATTCTCTCTTTTATCCATGACCCTCTTCTCATGTGTGTGTGTTTTTTCCCTTTCAGTTTCTTTTCTTGTGTATCTATTTAAATTATTTGATTTTGATTTTCTGATTTATTATTTGTTTTTGAACTACCATTTTTCTGTCATTATTGACTTAAGTTATTGGTTACTATTTGTTGTCATGTTTGTACTATTTGTTACCTAACTTTATAATATAATGGATTTTCAAGTAGTTTCATGTTAAAAGGTTGCTCAATATGTATGTGCTTATTAAAATTATTGGAGTGAATATTTTTGTCTTTTTATTTAAATGCGCTATTTGGTTCGTATAGTTGAGATTGTGTGTTACCTTGATAGTTCCTCAGTTATTTAGTTTTTTTTTGCCTTTAATTAGTTAATTTTTTCTTTATCATATTTATCTATCAATTTATCATTCATTTGTTTCTATTTGATCTTTTTATTGTCATGCTAATTCATCCTTTAGTTATCATTTATCAAATGTATCGGTAAATTCTCTCTTTTATCAATGTCTCTCTTCTCATTTTTTTCCCAGGTTTCTATTTAAATTATTTGATTTTGATTTTCTATTTTTTTTCATATTTTCTTTTTAAATTACTATTTTTTTTAATCTTATTTGACTGAAATCATTTGTCACTATTTGTTGCCATGTTTGTACTATTTATTACCAAGCTTTATAATATATTGGATTTTCAAGTAGTTTAAAGTAATTTAAGTTGGTCAATATGTATGTGCTTATTTATATGATTGGAGTGAACGTTTTTCATTTAGATGCGCTATATGGTTCTTTGGTTGAGATTGTTTGTTACGTCGGTAATTCCTAAGTTTTTCTGACCTTTAATTAGTTAATTTTTATTTATCATATTTATCGATCTATTTATTATTCATTTGTTTCTATTTTATCTTTTTATTGTCATGCTAATTAGTTATCATTTATCAAATGTTTATGTAAATTCTATCTTTTATCCTTGACTCTCTTCTCATTTTTTTCCTGAGTTTATCTATTTAAATTATTTGATTTTGATTTTCTATTTCTTTTTCATATTTTCTTTTTGAATTACTATTTTTCTTTCACATTTGACTTAAATTATTTGTTGCCATGTTTGTATTATTTATTACCTAACTTTACAATATAATGGACTTTCATGTAGTTTAAAGTAATTTAAGTTGGTCAATGTATGTGCTTATTTATATTATTGGAGTGAATATTTTTGTGGTTTTTCATTTAGATGCACCATTTGGTTCTTATGGTTGAGATTGTTTGTTACGTTGGTAATTGCTAAGTCAAAATTTTTTTTCCTGGCCTTTAATTAGTTAATTTTTACTTTTAATATTTATCTATCTATTTATTATTCATTTGTTTTTATTTTACCTTTTTATTGTCATGCTAATGCATCATTCACTTATTATTTATCAAATGTATCCATAAATTCTCTCTTTTATTTATGACTCTCTTATCATTTTTTCCCGAGTTTCTTCTCATGTGTATCTATTTAAATTATTTTCTTTTGATTTTCTATTCCTTTTTCATATTTTCTTTTTGAATTACTATTTCCTTTTTCCTTTCACATTTGACTTAAATTATTTGTTGCCATGTTTATATTAATTATTATCTAACGTTATAATATAATGGACTTTCAAGTAATTTAAGTTGTTCAATATGTATGTGCTTGCTTAAACTATTGGAGTGAATGTTTTTGTGGTTTTTCATTTAGATGCGCTATTTGCTTCTTGTGTTTGAGATTATTTGTTATGTTTGTAATTCCTCTGTCAATTTTTTTATTTGGGCCTTTAATTAGTTATTTTTTTTTATCTATCATATTTATCTATCTATTTATTATTCATTTGTTTCTATTTTATTTTTTTGCTTTTCATATTTTCTTTTTGAATTACTATTTTTCTATCATGTTTGACTTAAATTATAAGTTACTTTTTGTTTTTCATGTTTGTACTTTTTATTACCTGACTTTGTAATATAATTGACTTTCAAGTAGTTTCAAATAATTTAAGGTGTTCAATATGCATGTGTTTATTTAAATTATTGGAGTGAAAATTTTGGGGTTTTTCATTTAGATGCGTTATTTGGTTCTTATAGTTGAGATTGTTTGTTACGTTGGTAATTCTTAAGTCAAATTTTTTTCTAGCCTTTAATTAGTTAATTTTTTTAAAATCATATTTATCTATCTATTTATTATTTTCTTTTGATTTTCTATGTCCTTTTCATATTTTCTTTTTGAATTACTATTTTTCTGCTATAACTTTGTAATATAATTGACTTTCAAAAAGTTTCAAGTAATTTAAGTTGTGATAAAAAAAAAGTAATTTAATTTGTTCAATATGTATATGCTTATTTAAATTATTGGAGTGAATATTTGTGGGGTTTTGCATTTAGATACGCTATTTGGTTCTTAGAATTGAGATTGTTTGTTACGTTGGTAATTCCTAAGTCAATTTTTTTTCCTTGCCTTTAATTAGTTAATTTTTTTATCATATTTATCTATCTATTTATTATTCATTTGTTTCTATTTGATCTTTTTATTGTCATGCTAATTCATCCATTAATTATTATATCTATTTAAATTATTTGATTTTAATTTTCTATTTCTTTTTCATATTTTCTTTTTGAATTACTATTTTTCTTTCACATTTGACTTAAATTATTTGTTGCCATGCTTGTATTATTTATTACCTAACTTTATAATATAATGGACTTTCAAGTAATTTCAATTAATTTAAGTTGTTCAATATGTATGTGCTTATTTAAATTATTGGAGTGAAATTTAGATGCGCTGTTTGGTTTTTAAGTTTGAGATTGTTTGTTAAGTTGACTAGTCAGTGATTTTTTTTTGGTGTGCCTTTAATTAGTTAATTTTTTATTCATTTGTTTCTACTTTTCATAGTCATGATCATGTATCCTTTAATTATTATTTATTATATGTATCAGCAAATTCTCTCTTATATCCATGGCTCTCTTTTCATGTGTTTCCTTTTTTTTTTTCCTGGAGTTTCTTCTCTTATGTATCTATTGAAATTATTTGTTTCTAATTTTCTATTTCTTTTTCATATTTTCTTTTTGAATTAATATTTTTCTTTCACTGTTTTCTTTAATTATTTGTGGTGATGTTTGTACTATTTATTACCAAACTTTATAGTATAATGGACTTTCAAGTAGTTTCAAGTAATTTAATTTGTTCAATATGTATGTGCTTATTTAAATTATTGGAGATAATATATTTGTGCTTTGTCATTTAGATGCGCTCTTTGGTTCTTATGGTTGAGATTGTTTGTTACATTGATAACTCCTCAGTATTTTTTTTTTGTATTTAATTGGTTAAGTTTTCATTTGTTATATTTATCTATCTATTTATTATTCATTCGTTTCTATTTTATCTTTTTTTGGTTATGCTAATTCATCCTTTACTTATTATTTATCAAACGTACCAGTAAATTCTTTCTTTTATCCATGGCTCTCTTCTATATGTATGTGTGTGTGTGTTTTTTTTTCCTTTTGTAGTTTCTTCTCTTGTGTATCTATTTAAATTATTTGATTTGGATTTTCTATTTCTTTTCTATTTGAGTTACTATTTTTCTTTCACATTTGACTTGAATTATTTGTTGCCATGTTTGTATTATTTGTTACCTAACTTTATAATATAATGGAGATTCAAGTAGTTTCATGTAATTTAAGTTGTTCAATATGTATAATATTTAACTTTAGATGCATTATTTGCTTCTTCTTTTTTTTGAGATTGTTTGTTATCTTTGTAATTCCTCCGTCAATTTTTTTATTTGGGCCTTTAATTAGTTAATATTTTATTTATCATATTTATTATTCATTTGTTTCTATTTCATCTTTTTATTATCATGCTAATTGATCTTTTGTTTTATCTTTTTAATATTTATCATATTTATTATTCATGTATATCTATTTAAATTATTTAATTTTGATTTTCTATTTCTTCTTCACATTTTCTTTTTGCTTTTCTATTTTTTTGTCTTATTTGACTTAATTTATTTGTTACTATTTGTTGCCATGTTTGTAGTATTTATTACCAAACTTTATATTATAATGGACTTTCAAGTAATTTAAAGTAATTTAAGTTGGTCAATATGTATGTGCTTATTGAAATTATTAGAGTGAATATATTTTTGGTTTTTTATTTAGATGCGCTAGTTGGTTTTTATGGTGGGGCTTTTTTGTTCCTTTAATAATTCCTCAGTTTTTTTTCCCTTTAATTAGTTAAGTTTTTATTTATCATATTTATCTATCTTTTTATTATTCATTTGTTTCTTTTTTATCTTTTTACTGTCATGCTAATTCATCCTTCAATTATTATTTATCATATGTATCAGTAAATTTTCTTTTTTATCCATGACTCTCTTCTCATTTTTCTCTCGAGTTTCTTTTCATGTGTATCTATTTAAATTATTTTCTTTTGATTTTCTATGTCCTTTTCATATTTTCTTTTTGAATTATTCTTTTTCTGCCATATTTGTAACACCCCTTGATATATCAATTGTTATCAGAGTTGTAGCGCATAGCCTAATGAGCATAGTCATTCTAGCATAGTAATACTGATATTAAATTCTGATTACATAACAAAATCCACATAGGGCTATACAAATAAATTTCTAGTCTCTAAAATAGGCTAATAAAAATAACCTATAGCATTTCTCGGTTCGTCCCAGCATCACTATTCAACAGTGAGTACCGCCTTGCCTTGTGAGCCACGTTCTCTAAACTGAACAATCCACAGGTAGCAACAAATACTGGGACCCCGAAGGTTCCCAGAGTAACATGTTAATCTTACATTCAAAGTATAATACAGTATGTGACAGATAACCATCGATTATACATTCAACACATACAGCACAAACAATTCATACGGTACATATAATACATATTGAATGGTACATACAATCATATAAAGACATACAAAGAATGCAAGATTAGAGTTACTACCTGATAGCCTTTCCAAATCCTGATCCGGTTCTCTATCCTCTGGTCATCTCAGATAAATACCGAATCCTATAATTAAATATTCATGGTTGGCAAGTTACTACTTGTCCAAATTCTCTATTTCTCTTATTTCCAAATAAACTCCATAATCTGGCAGAATTTCCAATTAACTTTGAAAATTCATATTTAATTGCACAAAACTCCAATTAAGGTGATTCCAAAAGTCACGTGTTCCTTATTAAATCTATTTTCAGAGGAAAAATAGATTCAACTTCAAATATACGCACACTGTTCCCAGAATTTCCGTTCATCTCAACTGTTCCAGAAAAACGTCCAGGTTTAACACTTAACTTGAAAAATCCACATCTGGAGTTCTTGGTGTCCAAATCAGGTGTTTCAAAAATCCATGAACTCCTCATTAAGTCTAGTTTCTAGGAAAATTGGTTTCAACATTTAATCATACTCCAATAATTCCCAGATTTCAAAAATGTCAACACTGTTCAGAAGATGTTTCAGAAAACGTCCCAGATTTCATACTTGACTTCAAAAATTCATAACTCCCTGAATATAAATCCAAATAAGGCTTGTGACCTATCAAATTAAAGCTTGATAAGTCTACTTTTATTCTGGAAATTTTCATAGAAAAACTCAAATGTTTACTATTTTAAAAGTGAATCCGAAAATCACTGTTCATTTCTGGAAACCAACGTTTTTCAATGTTCAACTTCTAACTTTGAAAAATCATAACTAATTCTATAGAACTCCGATTAAGGTGATTCAAAATTCTATTTGAAGTTCTATAAATATAGTTTATGGGAAAAATATTCGTCAAGCCAATTAATAGCTGTGTAATTCCCAGAAATTCCAAAAGTGAACGTTGCTCTATTCAGAGAAGAAGATTTTCCCAGAATTTCTAACCAAACTTAGAAAAATCATAATTGAAGTTCTAGACGTCGGATTAATACGTTCTAGCACTCATTTGAAAGCTTAAGAGGTGTATTTTCAACTTACCAATTTTCACAAACAGAGCATTTGCCTCATCAAAACCGTGCATGAGCACGACGTCCTCACAGATTACTTAGAATTAACATTGTGTCTTTCTTCGATGACTCTTTCACTTTCTCTTCGGTGTTCTTCTTTTTCTCCAGCTGGTTCTTGATCTCTTTTCTTTCTCAATACCTCAGACTCTCTCTCTCTCTCTTTACTTATTTCGGCCAAATGAAGTGTGAGCATTCTTGTGCAACCCGTGAAGCTAAATGAAACAAATGATGACTTGCTTTTATTAAACAAAGGAGGGAACATGTGTGGCCATGCGTGGTGTCATGAATATGAGAGAATGTTGCGTGTGAATGGAAGAGGGGCCATACATGCTGACTTTGTGGGCTGATAATGGAGAGTGCGGTGTCATTTTTTTTGTTAATTGTAGGAGACTTTAGTAATAATTAAAGAGGATAAGAGCATGAGTGGAGTTGTTAGATGATAGTGGGAGACAATTTGGTTTCTAGTGAAAGCATTATCCGAAGAGAAAAATGAGAGCAAGTGTGTCGGCCTTGCTTATTCACAAGAGGAAGAATGATTGAATAGAATAATGCTTATGTGTCCAAACATGTATAATAAGAAAGGGTGTCCATTTTTATTTTATTTAATGGACATATATCTGCTCCAACTATCAAATAATATTAAGGGAGTATGGATCCATTCCAAAATAATCTCCTCAGATCCTTTTGACCACCGTACAAGGTTTTTCTTTATTGTAACTCGATCCTTTCCTTATTTAATTGCAAGCATTCGATAAATATTTGAAATAAATCGTTAATACTTTAAAAGAATTCTTCTTTCTCAATTAGCTTCTAAAAGCTATAAAATATTGACTCCAAATTCGCCATTTTCTAAAATATGGCCTAGTAGTCTTCCAAAAATAGACTAATTTCAAGTCTATAGGCCCAAAATTCGGGATATTACAATATTTGACTTAAATTATTCATTAATTTTTGTTGTCATGTTTGTACTTTTTATTACCTAACTTTGTATTATGATTGACTTTCAAATAGTTTCAAGTAATTTAAGTTGTGATTTTTTTAAAAAAAAAGTACTTTAATTTGTTCAATACTGTATGTGCTTATTTAAATTATTGGAGTGAATATTTGTGGGGTTTTTCATTTAGATGCGCTATTTGTTTCTTAGATTTGAGATTGTTTGTACGTTGATATATCCACAGTTAATTTGTCTATCTATTTATTTTTCATTTTGGCCTATAATTTGTAAATTTTTTATTTATCATATTTATCTATCTACTTATTATTCATTTTTTCTATTTAATCTTTTTATTGTCATGCTAATTCATCCATTAATTATTATTTATCAAATGTATCTATAAGTTCTCTCTTTTATCCATGACTCTCTTCTCATGTGTTTCTTTTTTTTTACCCATCGAGTTTCTTCTCATGTATATCTATTTAAATTATTTGATTTTGATTTTCTATTTCTTTTTCATATTTTCTTTTTGAATTACTATTTTTCTTTCACATTTGACTTAAATTATTTATTACCATGTTTGTATTATTTATTACCTAACTTTATAATATAATGGACTTTCAAGTAGTTTCAAGTAATTTAAGTTGTTCAATATGTATGTGCTTATTTAAATTATTGGAGTGAAATTTAGATGCGTTGTTTGGTTTTTAAGTTTGAGATTGTTTGTTAAGTTGATCAGTCAGTTAAATTTTTGTGTGTGCCTTTAATTAGTTAATTTTTTATTTATCATATCTTTTATTCATTTGTTTCTATTTTATCTTTTCATTGTCATGATCATGTATCCTTTAATTATTATTTATCATATGTATCAGTAAATTCTCTCTTTTATCCAGGGCTCTCTTCTCATGTGTTTTTTTTTCCCTGGAGTTTCTTCTCATATGTTCTATTGAAATTGTTTGTTTTTAATTTTTTATTTCTTTTTCATATTTTCTTTATGAATTAATATTTTTCTTTCACTGCTTACTTTAATTATTTGTTATGATGTTTGTACTATTTATAACCAAACTTTATAGTATAATGGACTTTCAAGTAGTTTCAAGTAATTTAATTTGTTCAATATGTATGTGCTTATTTAAATTATTGTTTGTTACGTTGATAACTCCTCAGTCAATTTTTTTTTTGTTGGTATTCAATTAATTAAGTTTTCATTTGTTATATTTATCTATCTATTTATTATTCATTTGTTTCTATTTTATCTTTTTTTGGTTATGCTAATTCATCCTTTACTTATTATTTATCAAACGTACCAGTAAATTCTTTCTTTTATCCATGACTCTCTTCTATGTGTGTTTTTCCCCCTTCTGTAGTTTCTTCTCTTGTCTATCTATTTAAATTATTTGATTTGGATTTTCTATTTCTATTTTCTATTTCTTTTCCATATTTTATTTTTGAATTACTATTTTTCTTTCACATTTGACTTAAATTATTTGTTGTCATGTTTGGATTATTTGCTACCTAACTTTATAATATAATGGAGATTCAAGTAGTTTCTTGTAATTTAAGTTGTTCAATATGTATAATATTTAACTTTAGATGCATTATTTGCTTCTTTTGTTTGAGATTGTTTGTTATCTTTGTAATTCCTCCGTCAATTTTTTTATTTGGGCCTTTAATTAGTTAATTTTTTATTTAACATATTTATTATTCATTTGTTTCTATTTCAGCTTTTTATTGTCATGCTCATTGATCTTTTGTTTTATCTTTTTAATATTTATCATATTTATTATTCATGCATATGTATTTAAATTATTTAATTTTGATTTTCTATATTTTTTCATATTTTCTTTTTGATTTTCTATTTTTCTGTCTTATTTGACTTAATTTGTTTGTTACTATTTGTTGCCATGTTTGTAGTATTTATTACCAAACTTTATATTATAATGGACTTTCAAGTAATTTAAGTTGGTCAATATGTATGTGCTTATTTAAATTTATTAGAGTGAATATATTTGTGGTTTTTTATTTAGATGCGTTAGTTGGTTTTTATGATGGGGCTTTTTTGTTCCTTTTATTATTAGATTGTTTGTTACGTTGATATATCCGCAGTTAATTTGTCTATCTATTTATTTTTCATTTTGGCCTATAATTTGTAAATTTTTTACTTACCATATTTATCTATCTATCTATTATTTATTTGTTTCTACTTAATCTTTTTATTGTCATGCTAATTCATCCATTAATTATTATTTATCAAATGTATCCGTAAGTTCTCTCTTTTATCCATGACTCTCTTCTCATGTGTTTCCTTTTTTTTACCCATCGAGTTTCTTCTCATGTATATCTATTTAAATTATTTGATTTTGATTTTCTATTTCTTTTTCATATTTTCTTTTTGAATTACTATTTTTCTTTCACATTTGACTTAAATTATTTGTTGCCATGTTTGTATTATTTATTACCTAACTTTATAATATAATGGACTTTCAAGTAGTTTCAAGGAATTTAAGTTGTTCAATATGTATGTGCTTATTTAAATTATTGGAGTGAATATTTTTGTGGTTTTTTATTTAGATGCGCTGTTTGGTTTTTAAGTTTGAGATTGTTTGTTAAGTTGATCAGTCAGTTAAATTTTTTTTTTGGCCTTTAATTAGTTAATTTTTTTATTTATCATATTTATTATTCATTTGTTTCTATTTTATCTTGCAATTTATTGGCATAAAAAAAAAATCTTTTCATTGTCATGATCATGTATCCTTTAATTATTATTTATCGTATGTATCATTAAATTATCTCTTTTATCCATGACTCTCTTCACATGTGTTTTCTTTTTTTTTTCACCCGGAATTTCTTCTCATATGTATCTATTTAAATTATTTGTTTTTAATTTTTTCTTTCTTTTTCATATTTTCTTTTTGAATTACTATTTTTTTTCACATTTGACTTAAATTATTTGTTGTCATGTTTGTATTATTTATTACCTAGCTTTATAATATAATGGAGATTCAAGTAGTTTAATGTAGTTTAAGTTTTGCAATGTGTATATGCTTATTTAAATTATTGGAGTGAATATTTTTGTTGCTTTTCATTTAGATGCGTTATTTGCTTCTTTTGTTTGAGATTGTTTGTTATCTTTGTAATTCCTCCGTCAATTTTTTTATTTGGGCCTTTAATTAGTTTTTTTTTATTTATTATATTTATTATTCATTTGTTTCTATTTGATCTTTTTATTGTCATGCTAATTGATCTTTTGTTTTATCTTTTTAATATTTATCATATTTATTATTCATGTATATCTATTTAAATTATTTGATTTTGATTTTCTATTTCTTTTTCATATTTTCTTTTTGAATTTCTATTTTTCTGTCTTGTTTGACTTAAATTATTTGTTACTATTTGTTGCCATGTTTGTATTATCTATTACCAAACTTTATACTGTATTGGACTTTCAAGTAATTTAAGTTGGTCAATACGTATGTGCTTATTTAAATTATTGGAGTGAATATAGTTTTTTATTTAGATGCACTAGTTGGTTCTTATGGTGGAGATTTTTTGTTTCTTTAATAATTCCTTAGTTTTTTTTGGCCTTTAATTAGTTAAGTTTTTATTTACAATATTTATCTATCTTTTTATTATTCATTTGTTTCTTTTTTATCTTTTTGCTGTCATGCTAATTCATCCTTGAGTTATTATTTATCATATGTATCAGTAAATTCTCTCTTTTATCCATGACTCTTCTCATTTTTTTTACTGAGTTTCTTCTCATGTGTATCTATTTAAATTATATGATTTTGATTTTCAATTTCTTTTTCATATTCTCTTTTTGAATTACTATTTTTCTTTCACAGTTGACTTAAATTATTTGATTTGATGTTTATACTATTTATTACCTAACTTTATAATACAATGGACTTTCAAGTTATTTAAGTTGTTCAATATGTATGTGCTTATTTAAATTATTGATATGAATATTTTTGTGTCTTTTTATTTAGATGCCCTATTTGGTTCGTATGGTTGTGATTGTGTTATGTTGAGAGTTCCTCAGTTAATTTTTTTGTGGCCTTTAATTAGTTAATTTTTTCTTTATCATATTTATCTATCTATTTATTATTCATTTGTTTCTATTTGATCTTTTTATTGTCATGCTAATTTATCCTTTAATTATTATTTATGAAATGTATCAGTAAATTCTCTCTTTTATCCATGACTCTTTTCTCATCATTTTCCTGAGTTTCTTCTCATGTGTATCTATTTAAATTATTTGATTTTGATTTCCTATTTCTTTTTCATATTTTCTTTTTTAATTACTATTTTTCTTTCACAGTTGACTTAAATTATTTGTTGACATGTTTGTACTATTTATTACCTAACTTTATAATATAATGGACTTTCAAGTAGTTTCAAGTAATTTAAGTTGTTCAATATGTATATGCTTATTTAAATTATTGGAGTGAATATTTTTGTGTCTTTTTATTTAGATGCGCTATTTGGTTCGTATGGTTGACATTGTGTGTTAGTTGATAGTTCCTCTGTTAATTTTTTGTGGCCTTTAATTACTTAATTTTTTCTTTATCATATTTATCTATCTATTTATTATTCATTTGTTTCTATTTGATCTTTTTATTGTCATGCTAATTCATCCTTTAGTTATGATTTATCAAATGTATCTATAAATTCTCTCTTTTATCCATGACTCTCTTTCTCAAGTTTCTTCTCATGTGTATTTATTTAAGTTATTTGATTTTGATTTTCTCTTTCTTTTTCATATTTTCTTTTTGAATTACTATTTTTTTTATCATATTTGACTTTAATTATTTGTTACTATTTGTTGTCCTGTTTGTACCATTTATTACCTAACTTTATAATATAATGGACTTTCAAGTAGTTTCAAGTAATTTAAGTTGTTCAATATATATGTGCTTATTTAAATTATTGGAGTGAATATTTTTGTGGTTTTTTATTTAGATGCGTTATTAGGTTCTTATGGTTGAGATTGTTTGTTACGTTGATAGTTCCTCAGTGAATTTTTGTTTTGGGCCTTTAATTAGTTAATTTTGTATTTATCATATTTAACTATCTATTAATTATTCATTTGTTTCTATTTAATCTTTTTAGTGTCATGCTAATTGATCCTTTAATTATCATTTTTGGGGCTTTAATTATTATTATTATTTTGTAAAGTCTCTCTTTTATCCATGAGTCTCTTCTTATATGTTTCTTTTGTTTCCCAAGTTTCTTCTCGTGTATGTATTTAAGTTTTTTTTTATTTTTTATTTCTTTTTCATATTTTCTTTTTGAATTACTATTTTTCTTTCACGGTTGAGTTAAATTATTTGTTGTCATGTTTGAACTATTTGTTACCTAACTTTATAATATAATGGACTTTCAAATAGTTTTAAGTAATTTAAGTTGTTTAATATATATGTGCTTATTTAAATTATTGGAGTGAATATTTTTGTGCCTTTTTATTTAGATGCACTATTTGGTTCTTATCATCTTATGGTTGAGATTGTGTGTTACGTTGATAGTGTAATACCCTAAAATTTATAATTCTCATAAATACCATTTTTGGGCAAATAATACCTATTTAAAATAGAAGAATATGTTGTCTCCAATTTTGTAGTTTATTTTATTTCTTAGGCAAACTTTCTCTAGAATTTAAATAGGGCAAAACTCAATTTTATAAATTACATTATGGATCATAAAACACCATAAAATTATCATAAATACAACAAAGTTCATATTTAATCTTAAAGAGCCATAAAATATTATGAAATACCCTAAAGTCTCTAAAACTAAGTAGAATCCTAATTGAATCATAAGAGACAATTAAATGGCTTGAAAATGCTTATACCAAGTTAGGGGAAATTATCAACAACTAAGGAACAATTAAATCTACAACAATTGGAATAATTGTATTAATTTTCATAATTAATCAATAAGAGACTAAATTTTCTCATAACCTATAATTAATACCAAGTTCATATTTAAGTAATAGAAGGCCATAAAGAATTATCACAACACTTGGAACAATTAAGGGGCAATTACTAACAATTAATGAGCAATTAAATTTACACTAATAGAATACTTGGATAATTATTTATAATTAATATTAAGTAGTCATCAATTTGAGGTGTATTACCCTAATTAAAGACCAATGGCCAATAGAGGTTAAGTTTAACATTGAAAAGTCTCTAAAAGCCATAATTAAGTTGGGAACCATTCATAATTTGACAACTTCACTAAAATACTTTATTAGGAATGCTAATTAAGGATTAAATATGGAGGGCTAGGATTAAACCTTATAAAGCTAAATCCTAAAGTCTTAATTAAATACCATAAAGCTAAATCCTTGTGAAATTGAATTGGCCAATGATAAATCAAGAAAATATTCTTAATCCATGGGAAAAAGGTTTTGACCAATGAGAGAGGGAGTTATGAATGTGTGTGTCTGCAAATGTTGTGAGTGTTGTGAGTCTAGTGGAAGGAGTGAGAAAGAGAAGTCAAAGCATTAGCCAATAAGAAAATTAGACATTAAAATAATTAGATTAATCCATGAAATTAACTCTAGACATAAGCAAATGAAAATCTATACAAACTAAATTGTATCTTGAAATCCATTAACCAGTGATCAAATGTAAGAAGAGATTAGGAACAAGCATAATTTAAGCTTGAAAATGAGTATAACCAAAGTCATTTCCCCAAACTTTGCAAATTGATACCAAATGAGAAAGTAAGTGATATTGGTCTCTAAATGAAGCTAAGAACTTCAAGAATTCAAAACCAATGAGAAAATGTACATAAAACTTCATTAGGATCCCTAAATGAATTTCTATCTAGTGGAACACAAAATAGAAGAAGTGGGAAAATCTAATTTAAAGAAGCAATTATATATATGCAAAATGAGTCATCACTCTAAGAAATGAGTCATTAAGCTAACATGCATGAGTCATTAACCTAAAGATGAGTCATTAGCCTAACAAGAGTGAGTCACTAGCCTAGTTAAGAGATGAGTCACAACCCTAAACCATGAGTCATGTATCTAGTAGAAGACTTTCAAGGTTTTGGAAGAGGATAAGATGATGTAAGGGATGATATAGGGAGGAGTATTATGAGTCTTTTTGCACATGGAGCTTCTACTATAAATAGGGGTCCTTGGCCTCATTAATCCTCACCAATTCACAAGCAACAACATCTGAAATATAGAGAGAAAGTGAGTGTGAGAGCTTTGGAGAAAAGAAGAGCAAAGTTCTAGGTAAGTTCTTGAGCTTTAGCTTTTAAGTTTTTAGTTATTTTGTAGTTTAATCTTTAAATCCCTTAGAAATAGTTGTTTTATGTTTTTCTGAGTTTAAAATTGATTTTATTTCGAAAAAATAATGAAGAAAGAGTTTTAGCAAAATTTCCGGAAGAGAAACACCGAAGTAACAAAGTTTTGGCGAAATTTCATCGGTTCTGGAATTTCTAAATCAGTCATGAAAATGTTTATATTTTATGTTGAAAACATGGTTGGAAAATTCTGAGAAAATCATATAGGGCTTTTTAAATATGTAAGGAACATGTCCAAATGATTTATGTACAGGGAGATAAAAATTCTCAAAGTTAGGGCTATGAATTTCTGGAAAATTCTGGACAGATGTTCAAAAATAAAAAAATTGGGAATGAACCATGGAATCTGGGCAAAGGATATTATTTTTCCTTGAAACTAGACATCCTAAGGATTCCAGGGAATTTTACGGATCCTCGTTTCTATTTTTCTAGAATTAGTTATGATTTTCCAAAGTTAGGCGAAAATCTGTCCAAAATCCTGGACCAGCGTTTTTTCAGAAAATAAGGGTAATAAGTTGAGGAATAATCCTACCAAGGGTAAAAAGGTCATTAGTGACTAGGATATCTTCTAGAGTATCATTTACGAATTAATAAATGCGAAAGTACCATTATAGGATATACGTGATCATACTGACCGACGTACGCACCGCGATCCCCGACAAAGGTACGTTTGCGTACTGTAACACTAACTCTGATGCTTATAATATGCTTATATGTGATAGATAACTTTACATCTGCTGTGTGCTTATGAGATACATCTGCTGTGTGCTGTTGGAATACATCTGCTGTGTGCTTATGTACTGTTGGGATACATCTGCTGTGTGCTTATGTATGGATTATTGTTGTAACACCGTGAATATCTGTCATATATAAGCATGAGGTTAACCGTTACCTGAGGTTCAATGGCCATTGAATCTCAGCTCCTGCTATAGCCTCAGGGTCTGGAGGAACCAGGGCCAAGGACAAGGATAAGGAGCCAGCGTGAGGATGCAGACAGAGAGATGTTTACTTTGACTTTATTTTATCGAACTATTTTCAGACTACTGTTGTAACACCCGTCCTTAATACGCCTTTATATATCAGAGTGTAAGCGCACAGACATCGAAGTGGTTTGGACGACTTATTTGCGGAATTAAATAAGTAAATTGAAAATAATTCGTGGTTCAAATCTATCCCACAGCGGGTTCTTAATACAATAATCCAGAGTAGACAAATGATAAACAATATAATATGGACCATAAATTTTATTATAATATATAAGTCCCTTCTGTTGGAACCCTTACAGCTGCTTCTTTCCTCTTGATCCCGATCCACTACCTGTCTCTTTCATGTGATCTGGAGTTCAAATGAATGAACCCCAGGGGTAACAGTTAATCTCATATGCATATATGAAATGTAAATGCAGTATAACACATGTATAAGCATAGAAAAATTCGCAGTAAACAAATCACACCGTAACCGCAGTTAACGGCAAAGGACCTCAGCCCTTTAGGACACGCAGCCCTATGAGACCGCAGCCTCAATCCATAGCTAGGATACTCACATGCAAAATAATCTAGCAAACATGATCAGTCATACATGAAATACATACATACATGCTAATAAGATAACAGTTACCCACCTCAAGCTTGAATCCTTAACTCGTCTGAAGATATTGGGATCAGTAGAGGTGTCAAGGTATGCCTAAAATGTTTATCATTGTCATTAGTCACTTCTTCACGTCTAGCAACACTATCACAATATAATTTATTTTAATGTTTCTCATGGTTTCCCAATCCATCAACATTTTTCCTTTATAAATTGCAAAGTATTATCTTAAATACCATTTTTTTCACAATTCTGGGAAAAATTCTTTCAGTTGCTACAGTAACCGTATACTGCTACAGTACCATACCGTATACTGTAATAGTACCACTATTGCTACAGTACCACTATTGCATTACGAAAAAAAAGTTGAAATCATTGTAGCACCTACTCTGTTTGACTCTGTTCCTCATTTTTTTTTGATCCATTTTACCCTTACATTTCCTCAAAAACGGAATTTCTGCATTTCTTCCTAGATTTTTTTTTTTCGATAACTTTGAAAAATCATAATTAATTCTACAAAACTCCAAATGAGGTGCTGCAAAATTCCACATAACCCTTGATATGTCTATTCTCAAGAAAAAATAACGGTACAAACTCAAAATCTCTGTATCATTCCCAGTTTAAATATTTCTCAACATTGTTCAGATTGTAACTTCAGAAATAAGGCTTAACTTCAAAAATCATGATCTCCTTGTCTAGAGCTCAAAACGTTACAAATTATATATCAACTGAAAGCCCTAGATGTCTACTTTATATCTGGAAAATTTCATAATTTTATCACATGCCGTTTATTCCCAGATTTTAAAAATGTGAACACTGTCCATAAAAACTTTTCAAAATAACAGTGTTATGAGGTGACAGAAAATTCTTATGAAAACTCTTATTTTCTAGCAAGCTTTTGAACCTCAAAAACAATATTAATCCGCTGAAATAAAGATAAGAGAGGGATTAAAATCCTTACCTAAGCCCAAAAAAATCAGTTGTATTAAATCTTCTTGTCTTCACCGAAAACTCTCCCAATTTCTATTGTTCTCTCCTACTCTCTTGGTATCTCCACTATTCTTTTCCTTTTGTCTTTCAACTCTCCACAATTTCTCTCTTTCGTTGGACAACATTAATGGAAAAATCTGATGTGTGTCCTCTATTTATATAGGCCAAAAGGTGGAGTAAGAGTGTTGTAGTTTGGTGGAATATTGGTAGATAATGGCCAAAGTTAGTGAAGAAAATATGTGTGTGAAAATTGTGCATTTTGCAAGATAGTGGTAGGTATTTGCGTAAATTGAAATTTCCTTCATTTCATACTTCACCTAATTTTCTTTTCCTACGGCACACTTCAACATATCTTCCAATTTTTCATATAGGTTGGCCAAAGGTAATTTTGATGGTGTGAAATTAAGAAATGAAATGGATGTGCATGCGTACATTTCCTTACTGCCAACTTAAGGGAAATTTGAGGATGGAAAATGCTACCTAATTGGATAATTCATTTGGCTGCATGAAAAACCGCAAAGAATGATCAAGTAGCTATTAAACAATATACTGTATAGCCTACTCTTATTGACCAATGAAATATATTCATATGAGCATTTGGAATTTCCTACTTGTAATCCTCCAATAAAATTTTCTTATTTTCAATAATTACTCATATAGTCTTTCAGACCAATTTTTCATAATGTATACGTGAATAGTAAAAACGTACATGTGAATAGTAAATTACTATTCATAGTCCCAAAATATACTGATCTCAAATTTGTCACATTCAAATACTGGGTCCAGTAGTCTTCCAAATATAGACTAATTTCCAAATCTTTAGACCCAAAATTCGGGATATTACATTTCTCCCCCCGTTAATTTAAATTTCGTCCCCGAAATTTGCTACACATCATGTAAACTCTGAGCCATAAATTCCGGGTACTTCTCCTTCATGCTTTCCAATGTTTCCCATGTTGCCTCCTCAGGAGATAACCCCTTCCAGATCACTTTCACCAATGGGATTCTTTTATGCCTGAGCTGCTTTTCTCGCTTATCACTAATTTGTATCGGCTCAACTACAAAGGTATTATCATGTCGGAGTTCTACATTCTCATATTCTATGACATGATCATGGTCTGGTTGATACTTTTTTAGTTGAGAAACATGGAATACGTCATGAAGCTTGCTCAAATTTGGGGGTAAGGCTAGCTGATAAGCTACTGGTCCACGTTTCGCCAACACTTCAAATGGTCCAACATATCGAGGACTTAGCTTTTTCCTTTTCAATGTTCTACCAACACCTGTAACAGGAGATATCTTCAGAAAAACGTGATCTCCTACATCAAACTCCAGAGGTCTTCTCCTTTTATCTGCATAGCTTTTCTGCCTGCTTTGCGCTGCTAATAGCCTCTTCTTGATTAGTTCAATACCCTCAGAGGTTTTGTCAACTATCTCTGGTCCAATTAGCCTTCTTTCAGACAACTCTGTCCAGCAAATGGGTGATCGACATTTCCTTCCATATAGTGCTTCAAACGGAGCCATCTGAATGCTCGAATGATAGCTGTTATTGTATGCAAACTCTGCTAGTGGAAGATATTGATCCCAATTTCCTTTAAAGTCCAATACACACGCCCTCAACATATCTTCTAGCGTCTGTATGGTCCGTTCGGATTGACCGTCAGTCTGGGGGTGATAAGCTGTACTATATTTAAACTTTGACCCCAGAGCTTCCTGTAAAGCTTTCCAAAATCGAGATGTGAATCGAGGATCTCTGTCAGAAATAATACTTTTTGGTATACCATGGAGTCTCACTATCTCCTTGATGTAGACCTCAGCCAACTTCACAAGAGAATAACTAGCACTGATGGGAATAAAGTGTGCTGACTTTGTAAAACGATCAACAATTACCCAGATTGCATCAAAATGTCTAATCTTGGGCAATCCCACTACCAGGTCCATGGTAACATCCTCCCACTTCCATTCTGGGATTTCAATCCTCTGTAGTGGTCCTGGTGGCCGTTGATGTTCGAGTTTCACCTTCTGACAGGTTAAGCATTTGGCCACATATTGGGTTACATCTTTCTTCAACCCTGGCCACCAGACCTCAGATTTCAGATTCTGGTACATTTTGACTATGCCTGGATGTAAGGTATATTTACTCTTATGAGCTTCATCCAATATTTTCTGTCTCAACTTGTCGTTTTTCGGTACATAAATTCTCTTCTTATATCTAACCAATCCGTTACGTGACAGGTCGTAGTCTTGAGTCTCATTCCGAGATATTAATTCTCGTATAGCATTCACCTGTTCATCATGCCTCTGAGCTTCTTCAATTTCATCTCTCAGATCATACTCTTCTTGGCTAACAAGAAGACTTGCAAGATAAACCTTATGGGACTCTTTCCGTGCTATCGTGATTTGGTTGGACAGGTTCAAATCTCTGAAATCCTCCAACAGTTTCTGCTCCTGAATCATCATGAATGCTGCCTGCACCACTTTCCTACTCAAAGCATCTGCGACAACATTTGCTTTCCCTGGATGATATTTAATCTCCAGGTCGTAATCCTTCAGCAACTCCATCCACCTACGTTGTCTCATATTTAACTCTTTCTGGTCAAAGAGATATTTGAGACTCTTGTGATCACAGTATAGTTCCACGGTATTACCATACAAATAATGCCGCCAAATCTTCAATGCAAAAACAACAGCCGCGAGCTCCAAATCATGAGTTGGATAGTTTGACTCGTGAGGCTTCAACTGTCGAGAGGCATACGCCACCACTCTGCCCTGCTGCATCAGGACACATCCCAATCCATGCTTGCTAGCATCACTATAGACAACAAATGTCTGAGTCGGATCCGGGATGATCAACACTGGTGCTGTAGTCAACCTCTCCCTCAGTTCTTTGAAGCTACCCTCACAATGCTCATCCCAAACAAATGATTGGTTCTTTCGCGTCAGCTTTGTTAATGGCAAGGCAAGTCTGGAGAAATCCTTTATGAATCTGCGGTAATATCCCGCCAGACCCAAGAAACTCCGTATTTCTGTTACTGTTTCTGGTCTCTTCCAGTCTAGTACTGCTTCCACTTTACTAGGATCAACAGCGACCCCATCTCGTGATATCACATGGCCCAGAAATTTAACTTCTGATAGCCAAAAGTCACATTTGCTCAACTTAGCATAGAGTTGCTTCCCTTTCAGTACATTAAGTACCTGTCGCAGATGGTGCTCATGTTCCTCCTTACTCTTGGAGTAAATCAAAATGTCATCAATGAAAACTACTACGAATCGATCTAGGTACTCACGAAAGATTCGATTCATATAGTCCATGAACACTGCAGGCGCATTGGTCAAACCAAAGGGCATTACCATAAATTCATAGTGCCCGTATCTGGTTCTAAAAGCTGTCTTCGGAACATCCTCAGCTCTTACTCGTAATTGATGGTATCCCGAGCGCAGATCAATCTTTGAGAAAACGCAAGAACCAGATAATTGGTCTAACAGATCATCAATTCTAGGGAGTGGATATTTGTTTTTTATTGTCACCTTGTTCAACTCCCTATAATCAATGCAGAGTCGAAGACTTCCATCTTTTTTCTTCACAAACAGTACTGGAGCTCCCCAGGGTGACACACTGGGTCGGATGAATTCTTTCTCCAGTAACTCCTCGATTTGTTTCTTTAATTCTGCCATTTCGTTAGGCGCCATTCTGTAGGGTGCTTTAGATATCGGTCCCGTGCCAGGCATCAACTCAATAGTAAACTCAACTTCCCTCACCGGTGGCAATCCGCTAATATCTTCTGGGAATACTTCAGGGAACTCGTTCACTACTGGTATATCAATCAATGATGGTTCAGTCTCTGCCTGCACTGAGAGAAACACCATATATCCTAAGCAACCTTGTTTCAGACATTTCTTCGCCTCTCGAGCAGTGAGAAGATTCAAATTGCCTGCCGTAGTATCCTTTGTTGACTGTGTGTACAGGATTTGCTTGTTACCGCAATCGATCAACGCATTGTTGGCCGTCAGCCAGTTCAATCCCAGTATGATGTCAATACCAACTAACGGTAGACAAATTAAGTCTATTGTGGACTCATGTCCATTTACAATCAACACACAATTTAAGCATGCATCAGATACTACAGACTTAACACCTAGCGGTGTATTTACAATCAAATCATATGGTAACCTATAGGTATTCATCCCTAGTCTTTTAGCACAACTACTAGCAATAAAAGAATGGCTAGCTCCTGAATCAAATAGTGCTTGTAAAGAATTACCATTTAATGAAATTGTACCTTGGATCATGTCAGGAGATTTTCTAGCCTCTTCATGGGTTAAAGCAAAGACCCTTCCATAATTTTGTGGCCTCTTTTCCCCAGCCTTCTGCGGACAATTAAAACTGAGATGTCCCGGCTGGTTACACTTGAAGCAGATCAACTTTCCATCACAATTCACCCCCGGGTGGCTCTTCCCGCACTTTCCACATGTTCGGGGTACTGGTAGTCTTGGATCTTCCTGCCTGGAGTGATTAGGCTTCTTGTTTCCGCCCTTGTAACCAGACCATTTCCCTTTTCTCTTCTGATTACTTATGGAATTCCCACGGCTATGTCCACTGTTATTTATCATCATCCTACTCGCATGCAGCTCCTTCAGATTGCGTTCAATTATCCTACATTCTTCCTCAGCTTGGTGGAATGTAAGAAATCTTCGAGAGACTAGTCTATCCCTCATTTCAAATGTTAATCCCTTGATGAGCCTGTCTATCTTCCATCCCTCTGCTTCATTCTCCTTTAGGTAGGAGGAGTAACGGGACAGATTGACAAACCTTGCCAGATATCTGTCAAAAGACTCTCCTGGTTTCTGGGTAATGGTTATGAACTCATGTTCCTTTTCTACTTGGACTGAGTGGGGAAAGTACTTCTCATTAAATTTCTCCTGGAACAGTTCCCATGTTATTGGTCTGCATTGAGCACGCAGAGCCTTGGCTATGCTTTTCCACCAATGGTCCGAATCACCTTCCAGCTTGTAAATGGCTAGTTGTGCCTTCCGCTCTTCCGGGCAGTCCATCACCTCAAATATTTTCTCCAGTCTGAGTAGCCAATTCTCAGCAGCTTCTGCATTATGTTCACCAGTAAATGATGGCGGGTTATGCTTGCAAAATTGAATAGTCCAGAATTGAGACTCTCTAACAGATCTCTGTCTTTGTGGTTCAACAGGAGGTGGAGCTTCTCTCTGTGGAGGGTTATCTTCTTGGTTCTCCTCTTCTTCCATCTCCACCCTCTGAGCTAGTCGAGCTTCAGCAGCTTCAGCACGCTGCCTTGCTTCATCTCGTTCTGTCCTCAATAAGATTACCTCTTCTCTGAACTCTCTCAACGAATCTTGATATTCACCCAACATCGCCCGTGCTTGTTGCATGGGATCCTGAGTTGGAAGTTCCTGTTGATTGGTCCTTCCCCTGCCTCGACCTCGGCCTCTGCCCCTTCCACGTGTAGGTGGATTTGCTTCCTGCTGGGGCTCCATTTGTAATACTCTAGTACTATATGTCAAGAAGTTTAGTTATTAATAACAGAGGTATAATAATCATTCCTAATATGCATATGCACTTAAAACATATGTCATACTTGTTACTCGCATTTCACAAACCAATACTAAATTGGGTTTCCTTATTCCAAATATTTTGTCCAAACCTGGCTCTGATACCAAAAATTGTAACACCCGTCCTTAATACGCCTTTATATATCAGAGTGTAAGCGCACAGACATCGAAGTGGTTTGGACGACTTATTTGCGGAATTAAATAAGTAAATTGAAAATAATTCGTGGTTCAAATCTATCCCACAGCGGGTTCTTAATACAATAATCCAGAGTAGACAAATGATAAACAATATAATATGGACCATAAATTTTATTATAATATATAAGTCCCTTCTGTTGGAACCCTTACAGCTGCTTCTTTCCTCTTGATCCCGATCCACTACCTGTCTCTTTCATGTGATCTGGAGTTCAAATGAATGAACCCCAGGGGTAACAGTTAATCTCATATGCATATATGAAATGTAAATGCAGTATAACACATGTATAAGCATAGAAAAATTCGCAGTAAACAAATCACACCGTAACCGCAGTTAACGGCAAAGGACCTCAGCCCTTTAGGACACGCAGCCCTATGAGACCGCAGCCTCAATCCATAGCTAGGATACTCACATGCAAAATAATCTAGCAAACATGATCAGTCATACATGAAATACATACATACATGCTAATAAGATAACAGTTACCCACCTCAAGCTTGAATCCTTAACTCGTCTGAAGATATTGGGATCAGTAGAGGTGTCAAGGTATGCCTAAAATGTTTATCATTGTCATTAGTCACTTCTTCACGTCTAGCAACACTATCACAATATAATTTATTTTAATGTTTCTCATGGTTTCCCAATCCATCAACATTTTTCCTTTATAAATTGCAAAGTATTATCTTAAATACCATTTTTTTCACAATTCTGGGAAAAATTCTTTCAGTTGCTACAGTAACCGTATACTGCTACAGTACCATACCGTATACTGTAATAGTACCACTATTGCTACAGTACCACTATTGCATTACGAAAAAAAAGTTGAAATCATTGTAGCACCTACTCTGTTTGACTCTGTTCCTCATTTTTTTTTGATCCATTTTACCCTTACATTTCCTCAAAAACGGAATTTCTGCATTTCTTCCTAGATTTTTTTTTTTCGATAACTTTGAAAAATCATAATTAATTCTACAAAACTCCAAATGAGGTGCTGCAAAATTCCACATAACCCTTGATATGTCTATTCTCAAGAAAAAATAACGGTACAAACTCAAAATCTCTGTATCATTCCCAGTTTAAATATTTCTCAACATTGTTCAGATTGTAACTTCAGAAATAAGGCTTAACTTCAAAAATCATGATCTCCTTGTCTAGAGCTCAAAACGTTACAAATTATATATCAACTGAAAGCCCTAGATGTCTACTTTATATCTGGAAAATTTCATAATTTTATCACATGCCGTTTATTCCCAGATTTTAAAAATGTGAACACTGTCCATAAAAACTTTTCAAAATAACAGTGTTATGAGGTGACAGAAAATTCTTATGAAAACTCTTATTTTCTAGCAAGCTTTTGAACCTCAAAAACAATATTAATCCGCTGAAATAAAGATAAGAGAGGGATTAAAATCCTTACCTAAGCCCAAAAAAATCAGTTGTATTAAATCTTCTTGTCTTCACCGAAAACTCTCCCAATTTCTATTGTTCTCTCCTACTCTCTTGGTATCTCCACTATTCTTTTCCTTTTGTCTTTCAACTCTCCACAATTTCTCTCTTTCGTTGGACAACATTAATGGAAAAATCTGATGTGTGTCCTCTATTTATATAGGCCAAAAGGTGGAGTAAGAGTGTTGTAGTTTGGTGGAATATTGGTAGATAATGGCCAAAGTTAGTGAAGAAAATATGTGTGTGAAAATTGTGCATTTTGCAAGATAGTGGTAGGTATTTGCGTAAATTGAAATTTCCTTCATTTCATACTTCACCTAATTTTCTTTTCCTACGGCACACTTCAACATATCTTCCAATTTTTCATATAGGTTGGCCAAAGGTAATTTTGATGGTGTGAAATTAAGAAATGAAATGGATGTGCATGCGTACATTTCCTTACTGCCAACTTAAGGGAAATTTGAGGATGGAAAATGCTACCTAATTGGATAATTCATTTGGCTGCATGAAAAACCGCAAAGAATGATCAAGTAGCTATTAAACAATATACTGTATAGCCTACTCTTATTGACCAATGAAATATATTCATATGAGCATTTGGAATTTCCTACTTGTAATCCTCCAATAAAATTTTCTTATTTTCAATAATTACTCATATAGTCTTTCAGACCAATTTTTCATAATGTATACGTGAATAGTAAAAACGTACATGTGAATAGTAAATTACTATTCATAGTCCCAAAATATACTGATCTCAAATTTGTCACATTCAAATACTGGGTCCAGTAGTCTTCCAAATATAGACTAATTTCCAAATCTTTAGACCCAAAATTCGGGATATTACAACTGTACCACTGTGTAAGCAACCATATACTACATCAGTAAATGTTTATCAGATACTCACACTTTTGAAGTTATTCCGATACTCTACTCTGATCAATTATTTCAAAAACGCTTTAGAAAATTGGGATGTTACAGATAGTTCCTCCGTTAATTTTTTTTATGGCCTTTAATTAGTTAATTTTTTCTTTATAGTATTTATCTATCTATTTATTATTTGTTTGTTTCTATTTGATCTTTTTATTTTCATGCTACATCATCCTTTACATATTATTTATCAAATGTATCAGTAAATTCTCTCTTTTATCCATGACTCTCTTCTATGTGATTCTTTTTTTCTTTTTTTTTTTCAGTTTCTTCTCTTGTGTATCGATTTAAATTATTTGATTTTGATTTTCTGATTTTCTATTTCTTTTTGAACTACTATTTTTCTGTCATTTTTGGCTTAAATTATTGGTTACTATTTGTTGTCATGTTTATACTATTTGTTACGTAACTTTATAATATAATGGACTTTCAAGTAGTTTCAAGTTATTTAAGTTGCTAAACATGTATGTGCTTATTTAAATTATTGGAGTGAATATTTTTGTGGATTTTTATTTGGTTCTTGTGGTTGAGATTTTTTATTATGTTGATAATTCCTCAGTCAATTTTTTTGGCCTTTAATTAGTTAATTTTTTATTTATTATACTATCTACCTATTTATTATTCATTTGTTTCTATTTTATCTTTTTATTTTCATGCTAATTCAACCTTTAATTATTATTTATCATATGCATCAGAAAATTCTCTTTTTTATCTATGACTCTCTTCTCACGTGTTTCGTTTCTTCTTCTTTTTTTTTTTTAGTTTCTTCGCATCATATGTATCTTTTTAAATTATTTGATTTTTATTTTCTATTTCTTTTTCATATTTTCTTTTTGAATTACGATTTTTCTTTCACAGTTGGCTTAAATTATTTGTTGTCATGTTTGTACTATTTATTACCTAACTTTATAATATAATGGACTTTTAAGTAGTTTCAAGTAATTTAAGTTGTTCAATATGTATGTGCTTATTTAAATTATTGGAGTTAATCTTTTTGTGGTTTTTCATTTAGATGCGCTATTTGGTTCTTACATTTGAGATTGTTTGATACGTTGGTAACTCCTTAGTTAAATTTTCTTGGGCCTTTAATTAGTTATTTTTTTATTTATCATATTTGATCTTTTTATTGTCATGCTAATTGATCTTTAATTTTTATTTATGATATGTATCAGTAAATTCTCTCTTTTATCCATGACTTTCTTCTCATGTGTTTCCTTTTTTTCCCCCAAGTTTCTTCTCATGTATATCTATTTAAATTGTTTGATTTTGATTTTCTATTTCTTTTTCATATTTTCTTTTTGAATTACTATTTTTTTGGTCTTATTTGACTTAAATTATTGAGTAAAATACTCTAACAACTTCTCTATTTTACTGTAATTACATAGACCTCCCTTTTATTTTGGAAACTCATAAAAACCCCCCCTTTAAAATTAAAATGTATGTTACACAAACCTCTTTTATATTTTGAGATTCTATTTCCATCCACTCAAACCGTTAGTTGATCGTTAAGTTTGACTTTTGAACTTTTGTTTTACCAAAATACCCTTCTTTAACATTAGAATTATTTAAACAAATATATATCTATGTGGTCAAATAAATTTTTTATCCTAATGGATTTTTAACTTTCTAATATGTTAAAAATTTATGAATTTTGAGACTATAAATTTATATTTTAAATTTTTTACCATATTTATTAAAAATTTATTTACTTTTACTGAAAATATATGTCAAGCATATTTTTTTCCTATCAAATATAATAAACTATTTATGTTTGAGAGATTGTATTAAGTCATTTAAATTTAAATTTTGATATATTTTTTTTCTGCAAACATTTAAAAAAAACTAACTCACATTTTTAAAAGTTTTTTATATTTACAAATTGTCAATTAAATTTTAGGATTTAGCATTAAGGGTAAATTAGTAAATAAATTTTATTTTTATATAAATTTCAAATAATTTAGAGTAAAATACTCTAACCACCCATTACATTATAAAGTAAGGTTAGAGTATTTTACTCTAAATTATTTCTTGCTATTTGTTGTCATGTTTGTACTTTTTATTACCTCACTTTATAATGTAATGGACTTTCAAGTAGTTTCAAGAGAAGATAAAATAAGAAAAGAAAGAGAAAAAGAAAGTAATGATATTCATCTAACAAAATAGTACATCTAAATTTAAATTGTACAAACACTCAGACGAAAACCACCAAATACAAATTCACATATAAACGAAATAACTTATTTAATGCAAATAATTTATATAATACAGACCTATTCAGCATCTCCAAGTAGGGATGGAATTAAGAAGCTTCAAATATTCTAAAGTCCATTAAATTATATAACAGGGTATTGGGATCGTTAGGATCCGGGGTGCTAGGATCCAGGTGCTGGGATCCAAGGTGCTGAGGTGCTAGGATGGCTGGGATCCAGGGTGATGGGGTGATGGGATTCGGGGTGTTGGGGTGCTGCGGTGCTGGGATGGCTGAGATCCAAGGTGCTGAGGTGCTGGCATGGCTGGGATTTGGGGTGCTGGAATGAGGTTGCTGGTTGAGGTATAGCAACGAAATTGCTTTTATAACAACAACTTCCCTTATTCCTTTTCCTTTCATGATCACGACAATATCAGCATATATAGATGACAGTCAAGTATTTACTCTTTCTTATACAGAGTAGTGATGCATTTATATAAACTTATGGCAACAACTTTCTCACTACTTTTTGCCAAAGCAGCAACGCACATAAATATATCGATACAATGAATTTTCCTCTCCTTTGTTTTCATACATACTTCAATATATATAGATATATAGGTAGTAGCAGATATATTTAGTTTAATGGCTTACCTTGTTAGTCTTTTCAAATATGCCAAAGCTTGCTGCTTTTCAACGCCACGCCAACCTCTATTTTCTAAATCAATAGTAGAGGAACCAATGCTTGACCTCTCTCTCCCCATAGTTCACACTCTCGACTTCCTTCTTGCTCTCTCTCACTTTGATTCTCAACTTTGCTCCAGTTTTGATAAATTAGTGAGAGTGATTTGAGTCAAGGAGCATAGCTTATATACGGACCAAAGGGTTCAGTCCGAGAGGGAAGAAAAATGACGGTCAGAGGAGAGGTATGGGAAGTCTGAAAAAGCATGGCTCATCTGATCTTGCGTGACCGTGAAACATGCTGTGCTCTTTGCTGCATTTACGTGTTTCCTTTTATTAGATATTAGAGAAATAGGAATATTTATATATTTTGCTGCCTTCCCCAACTGTCACGTGTTGGACTATTTTAAAAATTATCCCACTTGTTCCTCTTAAAGACTCATCCTTGCAAGTATTGGATAATTCTTAAAATTAAATCCTTAGTTCCTTTTAAGGATTTTTTTTCTCAATTAAATATCTTTTGGCCTTGAAATATTATCTCTAAAATATTTATTCCAAAGATTATTTCATAATTATTTATCCTTAGTTTATGGAAAAATATGTCTTAAATTCCAATAATTGACTTAATAATAATTAAGGCCAAATTTTCCATAAATAACTCCATCAAAATAATTCCATATTCTTGAAATATTATTTCATAATTTTCCCCTTTTTGTCCCTCGGCCGAAGTTATGGACCTATTTGGGATTGTCATTCTTCCTGAACCGAGCTTAGACATCCACCTAATTTAAGCTTATTCTTTAGTTTTAGTGCCCAAAATTCTGGATGTTACAGAAGCTATAAACATAAGCCTCGATTCCATAGCACTAGGAAAACAACAATAGCTAGAGCCTCAAACCCTAACAACACTGAATGCATCGTTGGCTCAGTAGTGACCCAAGGACACACAGTTTACTAGGCCCTACAACCCAAACGCATGTCCTACTCACGAGACATGTTCCTCAATCATGGCACAACAAACAGACAAGGTAACATAGACTATGCGAATAAACAGTTACTACCTAATAGCTGATCGATAAAATAAAATTTGCCTCAGCGTCCGAAAATCACTCCATATATGTATTTGCCCTAAACAAAGCAAATACATTCCATTTAATTCACTTATGTAAACTCTCCTCTTAGTTTTATGAAATTCGCCTTTTTTTTTTTCCAGAAATCATGTATCAACTTCAAAAATTCATAATTAATTGAAGACAAATCCAATTGATATGATTCCAGTGGCCATTTAACCCTTGACATGTTAAGTTTTTATTAAAAATACTTTTAGAGGCCAAAAATAGTCGTATCCTTTTTCTTTGTTCAAACTTCACCCCCTGGTCAGAAGCAAAAATCTAGTTTCTAGGCTATTTCCAAAAATTCATTTCTCCTAGTAGGCATCTCGAAAAATTACAAAATGATATATCAAAATAAAACCCAAGATATCTACTTTAAGCATGTAAATTTCATAGCCATCAGATATCGTTTACTATTTTAAAACGATTTATCAAGTACGAATGCCCAGAATTCAGCAAAAATGGCAGATTGCCTTTTTCTTTAAAATTTAGGGTTTTGAGTTCCAAAATTGTGTTTACCACTTGGACCCATACAAAATTTCGTCCTAAACCCTTTGGCATCTTCAAAAACATATCACAACTTCATATATACAGCCCTACACAAAAATCATAGTCCATACACAATAATCGTATTTTCTATTTTAGCTTCGCATTCTTTCGTTTCTTAGATTAATATTCCTTTGAAACCTTGAACTTGACTTTAATCTTGTGATACTTCATTTTAATGGTTATGGCAGAGGCTTCCCTTGCTAAAACATCATTTCTTGTAGTTAGCCCCTTTTACAAAAATTACCCAAAATTTAGATTACAAAGTCACAAGGAGCTAGGTTAGTGACTTACTTGCTTTGTCACTTGGTTTAACTCAAATCTCTTCCTTCTTGGACCCCTAGGTGGTGTCGGCCTTGAGCATAAGGACACATGGAAGAGTTTTTCATAAGTATCTTGAAGCTATAAGGTGAGTAAAGGGGAATGGAAGACTAATCCTTAGGCTTGGAATCTTCTTACCTTAGTACTCCAAGTTGTGCTCCTTCTTCTTCCACTTTGTGAATCAGCTTTTCCTTACTCTCTTCTCTCTATCTTGCATGAATTAGGGCAGCCAAAATAGGGCATAAAGTCCTTTAATTAATCTCATTGACCGTGTGAAATATCCATGCAAGCTAATGTCCAATGGTCCATGGCTTGTCCTAGGGTTTTTAGCTTGTTTTTGTTTCTTTTTCTCCAAGTTTTTTCTTGATTTTCTTGGCTAATCCATAAGTTGCCAGTTGTTACACTAGGGTTTTCAATTTGAAAATTAAGTCACAGTTGTAGTGACTTTCACATTTTCTCAAGATCTCTACAATTTAACATGTGATTTGGCTATTAAAAGATTCCATGAAAATTAGGCAATTAAATTATAGCCAAAACCCTCTCAATATTTCATTAATTCATACTTTGTACATTGTTCGTAAAAATAGGGGTGTTATAGGTCTCATAAATTGTTTTGTTGGAAACATTTTTCTGAAGCCATCCCTATCCGCAGTCTTCTAAACCATCATCACATGAATGTTAATCTGGCCTGTGCTTTCTGTGGTAAGGAAGAGACTATTTTCCGTTTCTGAAGCCATCCCTATCCGCTGTCTATTTTGGTTCAGATTTGAATTTGCGGGTTTCTTTTCTCCATGTGAATTAGTTTCGTCAAGGGTTGATTGATATGTTATCTCATAGGCCCCAATGGTTTTCCTTATTTTCTATGCTCTATGGTATTTTTGTAATAAAAAATACATGGGGATATGGCTGCGGACCCTGAAGGAGTGTCGAGTTATATTAAGTGGTTAAAGTCGCAAACTGAGGTGATTAATGCTGATAAATCACTAAGAGCTACTCCGGTCCCTTCCACTTCTATTGGGTCTACTTTTTGGGATTCATTAGGCTAGGTGCTTTGTTTTAGCTATGCTTCTCAGAGGTGTCATGGTCAAAAATATAAATTACTACATATTCAATTGGTATTTCAACAACATCTGGTCCTGGCTAATACTTTGCACATCTGGAAGCAAGGGACTAAACTGTTAACCTTACTACAAGAAGCTTGGCGGGGTCTCCTGTCATTCATTCCTTTCTTGTATATGTTCCATATTTTTCAAGAAATGCTTATGATTCATGTTTCACCAAAAAGATTCAATAATTAGATGTAGGACACTCCAAGAGAGACCAGAAACCCTCTCCCACCGTAACACAACAACATTGAGATAGGTGGATAACTCATTGAATTTCTCTTCATCCACAAGATTCTTTCACCTCTTTGGTTTTCTTAAATCCTTTAGACGTGATGCATTTTCTTAAAATGTTTGTATCTTATTTGTATATCTAACCTGAAGAAAAATAAAGTGGATGACACTTGAATCTATCATCTCAGTATATTTGGTTAACTAATAGTCAACTCTAATTTGGATAATGACTAGGGCAAATTTAATATAATTTGCTATGAATTGGAAACTTACAGGGCCACATTGTTTTTCAAAAAACTTTTTGGACAACATTACTCCAACGTAATAACTTTTTGGGGCAAAATTGGTTCTTAACTCTGAAATTTTAAGACGGAGTTAATTAGTCAGGATTATGATTTTGTTTTATTCTATTAAAATATAGAAAGGGAATGAGTGGAAAAAAAGATGTTAGAGAGAGTTTTTGGTTAATTAATGTATTGATATAAAATGTAATTAATAGGGAAAAAAATTAAAACAAGCTGGTTAAAGTTTTAAACATTTTTAAGTGCAAATTATAAACCCTCCCCATTTCAACAAATATATATTATATATAGGACGAGAGAGAAATTTGTGAGGTTGATTTTGAAAAATATACAATAGATACCCGACAGCATAACTTTCTGGGATTCTACTTAATAAATTAATTTATTGCATAGAGGTGGAAATGTGGCCTAACCTACAAATTGTGGGTTGGTCCATGGCAAGTTAAGAGATGAATTGGAAAATGCCCGCCTTAAAATGAGCTTGCCAACCCTATCATGCCAAATATGAGCCAGCTCTTCTTTTGTTTTATTATATTTTCAAATTTTTATACACTAGATTTTAATTTTTAATTTTTATAAAATTATATAATTAAACTCCCTAATCACTTCCCGCATTAAAAACCGGGAGAGTACTTTGTTCTAATTCTATTTTGCAATACTACATATTCAAGCATATATAATGCTTAATAAATAATGGTTACAACAAATAAATGTCATTTATATCGAGGCTTAGGTTGTGCAAGAACATATAATCCTAAAACATAATGGTTAAATATGCGCATCATCATACTTTAAGGGGTGGAATCCACAAAAACACAAAAATAACAATGGTAGATAATAACCATCATTTATTTTGTAAAAAATATGATAGTTATCATGGAACAACTGTCATGTAAAAATTATAAATGATTTATATTCCAATTCTTATATTAATGAAGACAAAACATAACGGTCTTTAAAAACAACCGTCATCTAACACTTTTCTAACCCTTTATAATATCATCGAACTTTCATAAGTCATAACCCTCTGTAATCATGTTAGATTTTCATAAGTCATAGCTGATAGTCGTTTGTAATCCGTTAAACCTTCATAAGTCATAACCCTTTTTGATCTGTTAGATTTCTATTTAAACTCGGATATTCCTTGTGATTTTTACTACTTTTCTTTATTGGCCTCCTCTTTCTTTCCTTCATCATGTTAAGTTGTATGAGAGCTCCTCTACCGCCACTGCCACCCCCTCCTCCACCAACACCTCCTCCTCCTCCTTATAAAATGGAGGCTTTGATGCAAATGTTGGGAAGCCTTAACCACCACACAAAGCGTCTGGCGGCATACGCCAACAAGATGAATAGGTAGTTGAACCACATACTTCATCACAATGATGTTAAATATAACTTTTAGTCACGCCCTTCATCTCCCTCCTCTAATGATGAGGATGAGGATGATATTATATATGATTAGATTTGATTATGTCAAATATAGATATCAAATATTAAGAACAAAAAAGTTTGAATCATATTTTTTTTCTTATATTTTGACTAACTACTATGATTAATGTGATATATCTTATAGATTACCCAAGCAAGACAATAAGTTATCAAGTTGGATTGAAGATATCAAGTTAAATGATCAAGAGGAAGAATAAGAAGATATTGAAGATAGAAGTACAGTTATCAAATATAGTGAAGAGAAGTCAAGAATAAAAAGAAGTTATTGAGTTGTATTGTGAAGAACAATCAATAAGAAGAGAAGAGAATAAAGAAAAAATAGCTTGCAAAATATAATGAGAATATCAAGTTTCAAGTTCTTAGATTTGGCATTGGAGGTTACTATGTTAAATTGGAAGTTGGAATGGCTTAATTGGAAGTTAAAGTGCCTTAGATGGAAGTTATATCAACTTCACTCAATTATACTTCATTATCACTCGATTTACACCTCCAGAAGTGTTTCTACATGTTTCACTCAAGTTATGGAAGTTCCACTTGAGTCATGATCATATTTAAACATGCTCTGTTCAACTTTGTTGAAAATATATAGTTTAGATTTAGAGTCTAATTTTGTTGAAAATATCTCTACTGCCTCCCTTATGTATTGATTATTTTTTTAGCCAAATCATCTGCTACACTAAGTGAAATAAATAAAAACTAGTTCATTTGGTGAATGTCTACGGCAATGAAATTTTTAGTACTACTCTGGTCCTATTTATAATTCTTTTTTGACAAAAAATTTAGTCCTATTTATAAGTCCAGTTTCAAGTTAGTAAAAGAGATTGTGACAATTTTGCCCATATTAATTGTACCAATAAAAATATAGAGAAAATAAAGAGTTGAAAATACTCATTCTATAAATGGCAAAGTTGAAAATTTACCCTATAATTATTAAGTTAACTACCTCTCCTTGGTATATTTGATTTAGTTAAAAAGGACTTATAAATAGGACTAGAGTGATATTTATTTATATATGAATATACGAATGTCCACAGTCCAATTTGAGGCTTGTCTAATTTCTTACTGAAAAATATAAAAGGAAAAAAAAAAACATAACCTTGATGAGACCATTGTTATCAAAATCGGACTAGACCAGCCGGTTTAGGCCAGAAACCAGCCAATCAGTGGTCCAACCGGTCCAGTAGGTTGGACAGGATTGATTGGCTCAACCTTTTAAAATAAAAGTAAATTCATTCATTCATTTATTTTAAAATTTTACTCCTAATTTCATATAAATTCATTCTGATTTGGAATATATATCCAGATTTGTCTATTTTAGGAATGATGAACTTGTGTCTATTTCTGGATGCAATTTGGTTTTCAATCATATTGTGAGTAGACTTTATTGGCTTTCTTTTTTAGTTGATCTAAGATTGTTGATGGAGTTGATAGATTTATGACTCATGTTGTCACATGTGCCTTTAGGTTGATTGATTGCATTTAGAATTAATTTCTACCTTTGATTCATTATCAAATCTGAACAGTGTTTAGCTTTCTCTAGAAAGAGGCTTTTATCTCCTCAAATTCTGAGAAGGTGATGATGGTTAGTTGAAACTTCTAGGGGAAAATATATTCAAGACCACTTTTAATTGCAAATTTTGCATTTCTACTTTCTGGTTCTCTTATTCATATTCATTAGAAATATAGTGTCCTCAATTCCTTCTTAGTCTCACCTCCTAATTTTTCTTACAGTTCATTAACTAAATTTTCTAAGTGGCTAGATGACCAAGAGATCCGATACCTAGGGTAAATTTCTATAATCAGTTTGAGCCTAAACCAAAACTTAGTGAAGACCAGTTACATCCCATTGAAGCAAGTTCATTTGGACCAGACTCATGCAAGAATGAAGGAGCTACTGCAAGTAATGTTGCTGTCCAAAATTCTGTACTTACTGCTGTGACAGAAAATTGCAAGAAAATTCTTGAAAGCAAAAGCAAGTGGTTGCAGACCAAATGGACGAAGCTGTAGGTAAAGAACCTAATCTAAAAGAACTTCCATTTCCTAAATCATATCTGTAGGCAAAAAGAAGATGAATGGTGGTGTGTTAGAAAAAGAGATGGTGAATCTGTTTAGCAAATTTGAAACAAATGTGCCTATGCTTGTTTTAATTGAACAGATGCCTAGCTATGAAAATATTTAAAGGAAATATGCAATCATAAAAGTATATGCAGACTTCAACTTGGTTAAAATGATTCAGGCCTTCTCAAACCCCAAGTTTCCATAAAATGCTGATCCAGGTTCCTTTATTGTTCCCTGCCAAATAGGAAAGCTAAATTTTAATAATGCTCTCTAGCAGCCATTATGTTATGCCACATTCAGTTTATAACTCATTAGGCATCAAAAACATTGAGTCCTCTATTGTAATACTCCAACTTGCCGATAGGACAACAAGACAACCATCTAGATTTTTACAAAATATTTTGGTTAAGGTCAAAGGTCTAGATTTACAACCCGATATAAGGGCGTTGAAAATGGATTCTTTTGCATTGTGTGGTTAAGTATGAGTTCTCTACATTGCATCACGACTCTAGAGTACAGCGTGGACATAATTTGATTTGGAGTATTAAGCATATGCATGATTTCTACGCATGAGAGTCTTTCTTGCGAATTTCCTCTTGACATACTTATATATTAAGCCCATTTTTGTGTGGTTGTTGCTCACATCAACTCCTTCTCTTTCTTGAAGGAACTTGATATGGAGGCACTTTTGTATAATTGGGCTTATGGACTTTTGGGTGGTTTAAGTTTTTTACTAAGTATTTATATTTAAAATATTTTAATGGACTTTTGTTTTAATAAATTCTTTTTGCCATCTATTATTTGTTACTACTTACTTATTATTTATAATATCTATTATTTAACCATTAATAATTTTTCTATCAAAATTAATAATTATTTTTCTCTTCTACTTTTTCCATGACACTCTTCTCATTTCTTCTAATTTTTATCTTCATGCTAATTCGGCAATCCTCATTTGGAGTTATATTTGTTTTGAGTGTTTGTACTACTTAAATTTAGATGTACTATTTTGTTAGATGACAATTAATACTTATTTTCTTCTTCTATTTCTTCCGGGACTTGGAGTTGCTTAATATGTTTGCATTATTTAATTTTTTGTTGTTGCCAGGTTTGTATTATTGAAGTAATTTCAGTTAAATGTCCTATTTTATTTATATTTAAATTTGTATCTGATGATTCCAAATAATTCTTTCTATTTAATTAGTTAAATTTGTTTTAAAACATTTTTCCACCTTTAAAACCTTTATTAAGTTCCTTATTATTTGATAATTTAATTAGGGGAAAAAGATTTCTCCTGTCACTGGAGATAGAGTTATCTCCAGTGACCCCAAAACTATGTCGTTTTGAGTTAATGAAGGGTTTGTTAGTAATTTCAGGTGAATTAATGAAGGGTGTTTTGGTAAAATGTATATAATTAAAAATAAACAGAATTACAGAAACATCCTTCATTAACTCACTTGAAATTACTAACAAACCCTTCGTTAATTCAAAACGACGTAGTTTTGGAGTCACTGGAGATAACTCTATCTCCAGTGACAGGAGAAATCATTTACCCTTTAATTAGTTAAATTTGTTTTTTTTTTTGCCTTTAATTATTATTTATTATATTTATGAGCAAATTCTCTCTTCTCATGTGTTCCTTTTTTTTTTCTAGTTTCTTCTCATTTGTATCTATTTAAATTATTTGATTTTGATTTTCTATTTCTTTGTCATATTTACTTTTTGAATTACTATTTTTCTATCATATTTAACTTAAATTATTTGTTACTATTTGTTGTCAAGTTTGTACTTTTTAAATTATTTGATATTAAATTATTTATTAATTTGTATTATATTAATTTGGGTATTAATTGCTTCTTCTGTTTTTCTCCAACGGTAAGATAGGACAAATATTTAAAATCCAGGCTGAGGAATAATTAGACAAACCCAAATATTATAGTTATTATTGGTTGTCAAAAAGATCACCAACCAAATGAGACGTCTTTTATATAATTGTGCTTATAGACTTTTGGCTGGTGTAAGTTTCTTACTTTGTGTTTATATTTAAATTATTTAAATGGACTTCTATTTTCATAAATTTTTTTGCCATCCATTATCTCTTACTACTTACTTATTATTTATAATATTTATTATTCAAAAATATTTCTATCATTAATAATTGGGTTAAGGGTCAAAAATACACATGACCTTTTCCCCCAGGATCGTCCAGCACCACGACCTTTCAACTGGATCAAAAATACACACGACGTTACGTTTTTGGGTCGTCCAGTACCACGGCCGTTAGTCAACCGTTAATTACCGTTAGTTAACTGTGGTGCTGGGCGACCCAAAAACGTAACGTCGTGTATATTTTTGATCCAGTTGAAAGGTCGTAGTGCTAGGCGATCCTGGGGGAAAAGGTCATGTATATTTTTGACCTTTCACCCTTAATAATTAATATTTTTATATAAAAATTAAAAATTATTTTTCTCTTCTACTTTTTCCACGACTCTCTTCTCTTTTCTTCTAATTTTTATTTTCATGTTAATTAATTTGGTGTTACATTTGCTTCAGAGTGTTTGCACTATTTAAATTTGGATGTACTATTATGTTAGATGACAATTAATACTTCTTTTCTTCTTCTATTTCTTCCGTGACTTGGAGTTGCTTAATGTTTTTGCATTATTTAATTTTTTGTTGTTGTCAGGTTTATATTAATTAAATTATTTCAGTTAAATATCCTATTTTATTTATATTTAAATTGGTATTTGATGATTCCAAATAATTCCTTCTTTTTAATTAGTTAAATTTGTCTTCTACTTTTTTTCCCTTTATTAAGTTGCTTATTATTTGTTACATTATATTTAATTAGTTGAATTTGTTTCGTTGCCTTAATTTTTATTTACTATATATATCAGTAAATTCTCTATTTTATCCATGACTCTCTTCACATGCATTTTTTCCTGTTTTTTCTCATGTGTATCTATTTAAATTATTTGATTTTAATTTTCTATGTCTTTGTCATATTTACTTTTTGAATTACTATTTTTCTATCATAATTTAAGTTGCTCAATATGTTTGTGCTTATTTAAATTATTTGAGTCAGTAGTTTTGTGGTATTTCATTTACATGCGCTATTTTATTGTTATGTTTGAGATTGTTTGTTACGTCAATTAAATTCCCCCCTCCCAATTAGTTAAGTTTTTTTATTATATTTTGGTTTCTATTTATTATTTATTTGTTTCTATTTAATCTTTTTATTGTTATGCTAACTCTTCCTTCCTCATTTGTATTATATTAATTTGGCATTATATTAATTGCTTCTCTCTTTTTTCCATCTGTAAGAGTGGACAAATATTTAAAATCCAGGCTAAGGAATAGTTAGACTGTGCAAACTTCTTCAATTAGAGTTACTATTCATTGTCAAAAAAATCACTAACCCAAAGGAGGTACTTAAAATATTTTGTATTATTTTAATAGTTTTCTCTTTTGTATAATTTGGCTTATAGACTTTTGGGTGGTTTAAATTTCTTTCTATGTGTTTATATTTAAATTATTTAAATGGACTTTTATTTTCATCAATTACTTTTGCCATCCATTATCTGTTACTACTTACTTATTATTTATTACATTTATTATTAAAAAATATTTCTATTATTTAATAATTAATAATTAATTTTCTCTTCGACTTTTTCCAACACTCTCTTCTTATTTCTTCTAGTTCTTATTTTCATGCTAATTTAGCATTCCTCATTTGGTGTTATATTTGTTTCGAGTGTTTGTACTATACTACTATTTAAATTTAGATGTACTATTTTGTTAGATCATAGATGACAATTAATACTTATTTTCTTCTTCTATTTCTTTTGGGACTTGGAGTTGCTTAATATGTTTGTATTATTTAATATTTTGTTGTTGCCAAGTTTGTATTATTTAAATTATTTCAATTAAATGTCCTATTTTATTTATATTTAAATTTGTATTTGATGATTCCAAATAATTCCTTCTATTTAATTAGTTTAATTTGTCTTTTACTTTTTTTCCATAACTTTAAAACCTTTATTAAGTTGCTTATTATTTGTTACTTATATTTAATGTTATATATAATTAGTTGAATTTGTTTCTTTTCCTTAATTATTATTTATTATATATATCATTAAATTCTCTCTTTTATCCATGAGGCTCTTGTTATGCTTTTTTTTCCCCCTGTTTCATCTCATGCATGTCTATTTAAATTATTTGATTTTGATTTGCTATGTCTTTTTCATATTTTCCTTTTGAATTATTATTTTCTATCATATTTGACTTAAATTATTTTTTACTATTTGTTGTCATAATTATTTGATATTAATTTATTTCTTATTTAATAGTTAACGGATATTTTGATTTATAATTATTACCTAATTTTATAATTTAATGGACCTTCAAGTAATTTAAGTTGCTTGATATGTTTGTGCTTATTTAAATTATTTGAGTTGATATTTTTGTGGTATTTCATTTAGATGCGCTATTTTGTTGTCATGTATGTTTAAGATTGTTTGTTACATTAATAATTAATTAGTTAAACCCCCCCCCCCAAAAAAAAATAGTTAAGTTTTGTTTATCGGATATTTTGATTTATAATTATTACCTAATTTTATAATTTAATGGACCTTCAAGTAATTTAAGTTGCTTGATATGTTTGTGCTTATTTAAATTATTTGAGTTGATATTTTTGTGGTATTTCATTTAGATGCGCTATTTTGTTGTCATGTATGTTTAAGATTGTTTGTTACATTAATAATTAATTAGTTAAACCCCCCCCCCCAAAAAAAAATAGTTAAGTTTTGTTTATCGGATATTTTGATTTATAATTATTACCTAACTTTATAGTTTAATGGACCTTCAAGTAGTTTCAAGTAATCTAAGTTGATTGATATGTTTGTGCCTATTTAAATTATTTGAGTTGATATTTTTGTGGTATTTCATTTACATGTGCTATTTTGTTGTCATGTATGTTTAAGATTGTTTGTTACATTAATAATTAATTAGTTAAACCCCCCCCCCAAAAAAAAGTTAAGTTTTGTTTATCATATTTATTATTCATTTGTTTCTATTTGATCTTTTTATTGTCATACTAATTCATCCTTCCTCATTCGTATTATATTAATTTGGCCATGTATTAATTGCTTCTCTCTTTTTTCGATCTGCAAGGTAGGACAAATATTTAAAGTCTAGACTAAAGAATAATAAGACGATGTAAACTTCTTTAATTACAGCTCCTCTTGGTTGTTAAAAAAAATCACAAACCCAAAGGAGAAGCTTAATTGGGCTTATGAACTTTTGGGTGGTTTAAATTTCTTACTTTGTGTTTATATTTAAATTATTTAAATGGACTATTTTATGTGGTATTAGTATTTATCTAAGGTCTTGGAAGAAACTATGAGGAACATTATAGTTTAGAAAACCATGAGAAATGTTAAATAAAATGCATTAAGGCATAATGTACATAATGGTTGGTATTATAAACTCCTAGTTTAAAGTGTTAGAACAGCCTTTGAGAGTTTAAAACAATTGTAGATAAATGATAAAAAATAATTAATTAAATAAATAAAATAATGATGATGATGATGATAAAATCAATAAATAATTAGTATTATTATTATTACTAGTAGAAAGGGAAAGAAAGTTATATATTTATAATAAATAAAAGAGCGTGATTATTAATTAATAACAATTAAAAAGGGTATAAATGAAATGACAAATTCACTAGGAGTAGAAAGGTCAATAGTGGCAATGACGTCCCTTAGGATATCATTTATAAGGGAAATAATGCGGTGATATTATTATAGGATATTCGGGAAAGTCAGGAATTAGTACAAAAAAGTGAAAGTATCACTAGCTACGCAGATTAAGGTACGGACGTGTATTGTAACTCTAACTCTTATGTTGTCTTGTATGCTTATATGTGATTAGATAATTCATAAAGTCATGAACAAGATTAGGTCTTGGGTCATGTACTGTGGCTAAGACTCGGTCTTAGGTCACTAGTTTATATACATTCAATTTTGTGCGGGTTATAGTCATGATAATGCTATATGTATGTTTTCCTAGCGCTGAGGACATGTAGGGGCGTGGCACTGGTGAGTGCAAACGTTGTGAACATTACATTTGTTGTATGCTATGTATTGCTGTGTTGTGAACTTTACATTGGTTATGTGCTATGTATGGTTAATGCTGAAATGTAATGAATATTTGTAATACATATATTGTTTATACTCAAGCATGGGGTCAACTGTTACCTAAGATTCAATGGGTATTGAATCTCAGAATTTACCCTAGCTTCAGGATCGGGAGCCGGAGACAAGGTAAGTGGCATGCGTGAGGGCTCAGCCGGAGTTTTATTTTGGGATAGTATTATGTATAATTTTTGAATAGTCGGATAATCGTACCACTAACGTGCTGACCTGATACACCGCAAAGAATTTAAGTTGTATCACGCTTATGTAATATCCCAAATTTTGGGTCTAAAGATTTGGAAATTTGTCTATATTTGGAAGACTACTAGACCCAGTATTTAAATGTGACAAATTTGGGATCAGTATATTTTGGGACTATGAATAGTAATTTACTATTCACATGTACGTTTTTACTATTCACGTATACATTATGAAAATTTGGTCTGAAGGACTATATGAGTAATTATTGGAATTAAGGATTTAATTTCCAATACTTATTTAATATTTGCAAATAAATATTAAATGGTAGTTGGATATTGGTAAATAAGTATAAAGTGGTTGAAGTATGAAATGGTATTTGATTTCCTCATACACAACATCTACCACCCTCTTACAATGACCTTTGGCCAACATATGGAAAATTGGAGAATGTGTATGGAAAATTGGAGAATGTGTGCCGTAGGAATTCAAGAATTAGTGTAGGATGGGTATTATTTTGATTAGTCATCTTTCCACATCATTTTTCCATCTTTACACCTCAATTAAAGAGGAAGCAAATTGGTACATGATATACACATACTACCCTCTTGCCAAACTAATACACATTCACACATAAATATTCTACATCTACTTTCACCATTATCTACCAACACTCCACCAAACTACAACATTATTTAACAAATTCCTCCAACCTCCCACCAAATTATACTCCACCTCTTGCCTATAAATAGAAGTTGAATTCTCTTCATTCTTCACAACAAAACACAATCACACATCTGATTGTGAATAAGAGACAAAGAGAAAGAGAAGAGAAATGGTGAAGCAAGAAGAGGAGGAAGAGGAAGTAAGAATTTCAAGAGGTAAGTTCTTGAGCTCTAGTTTTTAGATTTTTGGTAGAGCTTGTGTTTAATCTAGAAAATTGTGGAGAAAATTCCTTTTCATGTTTTGAAGGTTTCCAAAGGGTTTATAACGAAAATTGGATTAAAAACATGATGGGAAATAATTTTTGGGATCATTGGATTAAAATTGTGAAAGTTGTAGAATTTCCAGTTTTAAATCCTGGGCTGGCAGTGAACTTTGAGACTGTTATTTTATATATCAAATGAAGTTATAAAATCATGAAAATTTCCAGATATAAAGTAGACATCTAGGGCTTTCCGTTGATATATAATTTGTAACGTTTTGAGCTCTAGACAAGGAGATCATGATTTTTGGAGTTAAGCCTTATTTCTGAAGTTACAATCTGAACAATGTTGAGAAATATTTAAACTGGGAATGATACAGAGATTTTGAGTTTGTACCGTTATTTTTCCTTGAGAATAGACATATCAAGGGTTATGTGGAATTTTACAGCACCTCATTTGGAGTTTTGTAGAATTAATTATGATTTTTCAAAGTTAGAGAAAAATCTGGGCAAAATGCTGGAAATTCCGTTTTTGGAGAAATGTAAGGGTAAAATGGTCAATGCTGATATAAATAACCCTTAGAGCATTATTCTAAGTGATACGGTGATATGTTAGGATGTCCGGGAAGTTTGGAGTCGGATTCAAAGGACGGGCATATTACTATTCATGAATAGTGACGTATACATGAATAGTAAACTACTATTCACGTGGAAGGAAGGTACGTTCGCGTACAGTAACGTTAACTCTTATTAGCATGTATGTATGTAATTATGTATGACTGATCATGTTTGCTAGATAATTTGCATGTTTATTTCCTAGCTATGGATTTGAGGCTGCGGTCTCATAGGGCTGCGTGTCCTAAAGGGCTGAGGTCCTTGGCCGTTAACTGCGGTTACGGTGCGACTTGTTTACTGTAAATTATTCTATGCTTTTACATGTGTTATACTGCATTTACATTTCATATTTGCAAATAAGGTTATCTGTTACCTGAGATTCAATGTGTATTGAATCTTAGATTTGGCAAAAGCTTCAAGAAGAGAAGCTAGATGAAAGAAGGAACTATTCAAGGAAGTACGTGAAATGTTACCAGACAGAACGAAGTTCGGAAGAAAGACTAGTTCTGGAAAGAATATTCGTTCGAGATTTTTAATATGCCAGCTTAAGTTTGGGCATTGTATCGGATACTCATTATCCAAATGATAATGTATGCTCTATCATCCGCATTATTCTGATTTGACAATACCGTATTCCTCAGTATTATGTGTTTATGAACACAATAAGTGGTATGGAAATTGGGGTGTTACAATTTTGGTATCAGAGCAGAGATTCTGGCATTTGGCTAGTATGCTCGAGTGAATAGTGAATAATACGTATACGTGAATAGTACCGTATACGTGAATAGTAACTAATTCTTAGATAATTCTGAGTGACAAGAGTGAAAATTATGGAAATTATCTACTCCAAATTTAGAAGTCCAATCTTTATACTGGTCCTAACAATAAGTTAGAATGACTTGCTTAAGTTTGAATTTAATAGATAAAGTTGAGTTTGGCGGGAAAGCTTGAAAATCCTTATGAATCCTAGAATAGAGATTACAATCATTAGCAAGAAGGCTAAGAAGAGTAGACTATATTATTTCAAGCATCGAGAACAACAGTTGGTACAATGCCACCGCAAGCTTCGACTATCTCAAGTTTAAGTCTATTAATTTCTTCCTGAGCGGCTGCTCTTGAGAGAGGACCATCAGGAGACATTGTTCTTCTCAATCTAGCTATTTGCTTCATAGTGCTTCGAATTTTTACATAAGGCCAATGCTTTATTCCTCCCCTATGGCATATTTTCATTAGAACATTTTTGCATAGACGAACTTGTTGAGCCGCTTCTTGTTGAGGTAAATGGAAGAAGTCTCTAAGATCATCTATTGACATTGATGCACCCCTAATATTTTGTTCAGCTCTTGATCGGTATGGATCACTAGGTATGGGGACTGAAGGATTATTATTTACAACCACGAGCTCTTTTCCTTTATTGGATATATTTGTTGTATTGGTTGGAAATGAACTATTAGGGAGTTCATTTTGATTTTTAGTCCATTCCAAACCAACACAAAGGGCCTCATAGTAGGCTGATAGGGGATCTGACACCAGGACATACCCTAAAGAATTTTGATTCAAACAATAATTTTCTAGAAAATGTTTGACATCTTCTAAATTTTTCTTACCAAAGTCAAATACTTGAGGACTGGAAGAACCTCCTTGTACGTCCTGGTGAAAGACAGCATGGCATATCATACCAATCCTCCCATGAACTTCAAGTTTATGGTATTGAAGTCCATTGGTATGAATAATCTCCCGTAGAACATGGCAGCAACCACATGAAAATGGATTAGTAGTCTCAGTCAAGCTAGAAGCAGGATTCCTTGGTTGAGAAGGTACCGTAGACTCCATAAGATCTGCCATATTACGACATCTTTGGACAGGTCGCCTTGATGGACCTGCTTCAGATTCCTTTCTGGTAGTAGTCGTAAAAATAGAATCTTGTATCCTTGGAGGAGGAGTAGGAACGTTAATCATTGGGGCAGATGAATGAACGTTCACACTTACGGGATTTTGGGAAAGTAAAGAAGAATAAGGGTATGATACATTGTTTGACAAGTCAGACAACATGTTAGTCTGATAGTCATGAAGTAAAGTTTCAAGAAAGAAAGGGTTGTATGAATCGGAAACTGGAATGAAGTTGCTTGAACCGGCCATGTATAAAGATAATATGGAAGAATATAGGGAAAGTTACGATCGAAGAGGAAATATGTATGTTGATGTGAAGCTTGAGAGGATGTGAAGCCTGAGAGAATGTGAAACAATTACTCATGCTTTACTCGGTTTATAGCTGGGCTAGTAACGTCTAGATTTTGCTAAGCAGCATTGGATTCTCATCTGTCGCTGGCTCATAATTGTGCAGACTTTGTTGTTATGCGGAAATTTTATGGCACCGCACCCTAATACAACCTAATGCACCCTAACCGCCCTTATAGGTCGAAACCTTTTTGAATTTTGGTGCAGGCGGTAATCGACACAACATTTATTGTTAGTCATTAAGTTTGGACGTTTATAAGTCACATGGTGATTACTTAATGACCAAATCTCCAGGAAATCCGATTTAGGTATGCAGTTGTTTTGAGATGTCGGGACAGACATTTGAAAATGGGATTCTGAGTGTAAGCGTGCTAAGGCGATAGTAATCTCGGATAAGGTGATTGTTGACAGAGTTTGAAATTTGAAACTTTTTGATTAAAGGTCGAGTACCTTGTAGAGAGGAAAATTGGTGATTGTTAGGGATGCTAAGAAAATGCTGATATGAATTCGTATAATTGAGGATATATTTGAATATGGTCTAAGTTGAAATGTGACTAATGATTACTTTTGAGGTAGTATTAGAACTTTGTGATAATATTGACATTATGAGAAGAGCCTTTGTATGTTTTGAGGATCAGATTAAGAATTGTGAATCACAATCCTAATATGTACAATAGGCAATATGATTTCTTAGCTCAGTTGATATTGAGGTTCTAAAAGTCAAATTGTGAATTTGATGATTGTTATTTTGGGAATATCTGAGGATAACATTTGATTGTTGTAAGCTATGAATCTTGATAATTCTAGCATGTGTATTGAGTATGGTCGAGATTTCAAAAATGGATTGGTGAGCCTAAGAATTGTTTGGGTATCCAGAAGGTTGCCACCAACTGAATTTTTATCTAAGAATCAAACTTGATGATTGAGTGATTCTTTAGGTGTGTGAATCGACCAAAATAAAACCAGCTACTAGAATGTAGTACCAATGTATATGAATGGTTTGAGTAGTCAAGGATAAGGTTTGTTAGTGTTGACCATCTAAGAAATTAGTTGTCTGGTTCCTGGATATGTTTAAAGGTTGAATTCTTAAACTTGCCAATACACCCGCTGATTTTGTTGAAATTTGAACTTGTGAACTTTCGAAATTGAGTTTTCGAATGAAATGTTTTTCAACAAAATTTGAGACCAGTTTGAATGGTTGATTTGTGAAACATGTTGTCTCATAAAAAAGGGTTTTGTTAGAACCTAAAATTTGAAATTGAGTTTTCAAATATGTTGTGGTAAAGGCAGTACACAAAAACTGGAAGAGTTCAAAAACTGTTGTAGATGTACACGGTTTATTGGATCTTACCAGATGTTTTATAATGTTTGAAATTGCTGGCCATTATTGAAAGTTCTTTCGAGGGGATTAGTTTTTGAAAAGCTGATTTTCGCACCAGCAGTGTATGCATCCAATCTGAGAAGTTTCGCCTTGTAGGGGCGTGTGTTTTGCCTTGTTTGGTTGGGACCCATGCAGACGTTTGGAGCAGGGCTCCTGGACATTGTCCTTTTTCCCGAGGAGGGATTCTGGTGGGGTGGCCCATTAATGTGCCAGTGCAGACACTGGGTCTCTTATGGGGGGGACGGAAATTTTCCCACATTGACCAACTAGTGCATTACCACTGCGGTGGTTTGTGTATGAAAGGATTGCGATATGCTGCTATACCGAAAGGTTGAAGTGGTGACGAGAGCTTTCAAATGTTGAATTTGTGAAAAGAATAATCCTACTCATAAATGTGTGTCGGTAGTAAAGTTCTTTTGAAACCGAACCGGCAGCGAATGTGTTTTCACTAATTTTTGTGGACAGCAATTATGTTTGAAAATATGATAGCACTATTACTTTTTGGTTTAGTGCGGATCGTGAAATGTACTAAGACCACAGAAAATTTTCGATGTGTGAAAATTTGAAAACGAGACAACAAAATAGTTTTTGGTAGCAATGACATGATTGTCGATGCTATTGTATTGAAAAGAAAAGCGGTGTAGTTGGAGTTTAAGACATAGGAACAGAAACTAATAGAGAATTTAAACCAGATGGGTCAAATAGTATTGGTCAACTACAATACTTTGAGAGCTTGAATGAAAGAAGCTCAGATGAAACAGATGAGCAGAGACTCAAGGCAGTAAGACTCGGTATGCAAGTTTGCATGGGGTAGAGTCCCTGAGCCGTAAAACCTATATGCCAAGTATGGTATTTGTTGCTTTGCATGGTGACTTTAGGCCAGTGTTGTGTCTGGAGTAAATTTTGAGACTGACAAAATATTTAGACTGTACAGAGTTATAGTTGAGATGTCTATGGCTGAGGGTGATTCCCTAAGCAGTAAGATCAGAATATCCAGTGCTGTGATAATTGAATGAGCCGGAAGGCTAGAATGAGATGAGTTGAGAGGCAAAATGTATCAGGTCGTGATGCCTGTGTAACCAAGCACTAGGAGAATGGACCAGAGAGTCATATATTTGAAAACTACATACTGGGATAGGATGAATGATTGTGTTACGTGAATAGTAAGCATGCATATGGAAGAATAGACTGAAAGTCTAAGGTGTTTTCTCTCAAGTTATACGTTCAAATTTCGAGGACGAAATTTATTAAACGGGGGGAGAAATGTAATATCCCAAATTTTGGGTCTAAAGATTTGGAAATTTGTCTATATTTGGAAGACTACTAGACCCAGTATTTAAATGTGACAAATTTGGGATCAGTATATTTTGGGACTATGAATAGTAATTTACTATTCACATGTACGTTTTTACTATTCACGTATACATTATGAAAATTTGGTCTGAAGGACTATATGAGTAATTATTGGAATTAAGGATTTAATTTCCAATACTTATTTAATATTTGCAAATAAATATTAAATGGTAGTTGGATATTGGTAAATAAGTATAAAGTGGTTGAAGTATGAAATGGTATTTGATTTCCTCATACACAACATCTACCACCCTCTTACAATGACCTTTGGCCAACATATGGAAAATTGGAGAATGTGTATGGAAAATTGGAGAATGTGTGCCGTAGGAATTCAAGAATTAGTGTAGGATGGGTATTATTTTGATTAGTCATCTTTCCACATCATTTTTCCATCTTTACACCTCAATTAAAGAGGAAGCAAATTGGTACATGATATACACATACTACCCTCTTGCCAAACTAATACACATTCACACATAAATATTCTACATCTACTTTCACCATTATCTACCAACACTCCACCAAACTACAACATTATTTAACAAATTCCTCCAACCTCCCACCAAATTATACTCCACCTCTTGCCTATAAATAGAAGTTGAATTCTCTTCATTCTTCACAACAAAACACAATCACACATCTGATTGTGAATAAGAGACAAAGAGAAAGAGAAGAGAAATGGTGAAGCAAGAAGAGGAGGAAGAGGAAGTAAGAATTTCAAGAGGTAAGTTCTTGAGCTCTAGTTTTTAGATTTTTGGTAGAGCTTGTGTTTAATCTAGAAAATTGTGGAGAAAATTCCTTTTCATGTTTTGAAGGTTTCCAAAGGGTTTATAACGAAAATTGGATTAAAAACATGATGGGAAATAATTTTTGGGATCATTGGATTAAAATTGTGAAAGTTGTAGAATTTCCAGTTTTAAATCCTGGGCTGGCAGTGAACTTTGAGACTGTTATTTTATATATCAAATGAAGTTATAAAATCATGAAAATTTCCAGATATAAAGTAGACATCTAGGGCTTTCCGTTGATATATAATTTGTAACGTTTTGAGCTCTAGACAAGGAGATCATGATTTTTGGAGTTAAGCCTTATTTCTGAAGTTACAATCTGAACAATGTTGAGAAATATTTAAACTGGGAATGATACAGAGATTTTGAGTTTGTACCGTTATTTTTCCTTGAGAATAGACATATCAAGGGTTATGTGGAATTTTACAGCACCTCATTTGGAGTTTTGTAGAATTAATTATGATTTTTCAAAGTTAGAGAAAAATCTGGGCAAAATGCTGGAAATTCCGTTTTTGGAGAAATGTAAGGGTAAAATGGTCAATGCTGATATAAATAACCCTTAGAGCATTATTCTAAGTGATACGGTGATATGTTAGGATGTCCGGGAAGTTTGGAGTCGGATTCAAAGGACGGGCATATTACTATTCATGAATAGTGACGTATACATGAATAGTAAACTACTATTCACGTGGAAGGAAGGTACGTTCGCGTACAGTAACGTTAACTCTTATTAGCATGTATGTATGTAATTATGTATGACTGATCATGTTTGCTAGATAATTTGCATGTTTATTTCCTAGCTATGGATTTGAGGCTGCGGTCTCATAGGGCTGCGTGTCCTAAAGGGCTGAGGTCCTTGGCCGTTAACTGCGGTTACGGTGCGACTTGTTTACTGTAAATTATTCTATGCTTTTACATGTGTTATACTGCATTTACATTTCATATTTGCAAATAAGGTTATCTGTTACCTGAGATTCAATGTGTATTGAATCTTAGATTTGGCAAAAGCTTCAAGAAGAGAAGCTAGATGAAAGAAGGAACTATTCAAGGAAGTACGTGAAATGTTACCAGACAGAACGAAGTTCGGAAGAAAGACTAGTTCTGGAAAGAATATTCGTTCGAGATTTTTAATATGCCAGCTTAAGTTTGGGCATTGTATCGGATACTCATTATCCAAATGATAATGTATGCTCTATCATCCGCATTATTCTGATTTGACAATACCGTATTCCTCAGTATTATGTGTTTATGAACACAATAAGTGGTATGGAAATTGGGGTGTTACAGCTTACATTCCTCCGGCAATTTTAATTAACCAGCATATGTCTGAGCATATGTTATCAGTCACTCATTCGTCCAAGCGTTAAACATGCTCTCTGTTGTGACTTACTCTAATCTGTTAACGCCTTCACTCAAATAACTTTACACTAATTAGTCTAATAAGGAATTTAGGACATAAAATGGATATCATAATGGACCTAGGAATTAGAGGCGTTAAAAATTATTTCTCTGGTTGTTTGTTGATTTGAAAATTCTTTTGCTTCAGCTCCAAAATCTATCTTTAAAGCTAGTTGTACTGCTCTCTCTGTTAATACACACAGTTAGAGTCATATCTCTTAGCTGCATGTCAGATTTCATTAGGTTAAACAACCAAGGATGCCAAATTCTTTTCACAAATTTTCATTTTAAAGAAACGTAATTTCAGGGATGCTAGTGGCATCATTGCTGTTTCCATGCGTGTTCAACTTATATGATGAAAGAGAAGACGGGTTATTAGTGATCATTTAAGGAAAAGGTTTTTTCTTTTTTTGAAATTTTCCCTCTGATCCAAACTTTACGAGCATTTGAAATTTTGTCTTACTTTACAATATGTTCATCACAATTTCTATTGACATATTATCAAATACTTTAATTATATGGATTGTTGAGAACCAAAAGAAGCTTGGTTAAAAGAGTTATATCTAACATGAAACTATAACTTTGATAGACAATGAAACGACCAAAATAAAAAAAATTGTTTTGTTTTATTTTCTTTTTAAAAATAAAAGTGATAAAATGATAATGTGTGATATTTTTTTATTTAAATTTATAATTTTTTGATTAAAATATTTTTTGGCAAAAGAAAAACTAATATTTGCTTTACCACCCAAAAAAGTATGGGAAAATCCTATTAAAAGATTGTGGAATTCTTCAAATTTTAATTTGAGTTCCTAAATTTAATAAATTATTAATAAGATTATGAAGTACAATTAAGGATTTGAAATTTAGGCCAAATCATTTCCATACCCTTTACAAAAGAATTTTATCCTACAACTTAAAAAAATCAAATCGGTCTAAAACGGTTGACGCAAATTCTGCATCTAAAGATTTTGTTTGTTCTAAAATTACTTCTAAATTAGATGGAATGAAATTTTGGATACTAGAACTAAACTTCCGGAAAAATCTATTGCACTGTGCGTAATTATTATGAAGTTTGTCTGGTTCATAGCTTAATTCATCTCCATTAGGAAAAAGGATTTTTTTTTTACCACATAGAAAATAATAGAAACAATACCATTGATTCCTGATATGATCATGTGTTCATTTAAAATTGTTTTCAAACTGTAATAATGAGTTCATTTAATTCTGAGCAAAAAAAAGTTCATTTAAATTAGTTGCATTTATTACGAAGAAAATTCTGTTTCAATCTTGTAGCCGTTGCCTCCCAATCGAGAAGCTGGTGCTGGACCGTTCATTTATTATTTTATTTTCTATTTTTTCTTCACCCAAGCCCAAGTCAAGCCCAAACCGATCAGAATTCATTCAGCCCTATCGTTCCTTCTTCAGTCGTCCCTTCCTCATCTGCTCGCGAAAAGGTCACGCTCTACCAAAAACATCTGCTCGCAAAAGGGAGAATGCCTCAGAGAAGAGCCCTAGGTGTTCGAACTTCCAAGGCACGAGAAAGCTGTCATCTTCTCTCCAATTGGTAAGCAACAAGATGAATTAGCCTATTTTCCTCTCAGATTCTCAATGCTTTTCTTTTACTCTTTTGCTTCTTCTCCCTCGATTTTGTTTCTTTAGTGTTCTGTTTTCTCTTCTCGTTACCACTCAACTCACTGTCACTCTCATGTCTCCAAACTGCGGTTGCCATCTATTTTCTTGCAATCAGAGTTTGGCCAAACATCTCGTTTGTTACCCTTTCGGTCTTATATCAATATATATATAAAATCTCATCCCTCAGCTGACCTCCTCCATGGCTTAGCAGTGTCTCTCCTCACAGATCACTGTAGATCAGCCGTGTAGAATTCCTCTGGCTTCACGCTAGCTACAAGTTGATGAAAAGTGAGTTTCCTCTGGACAACATTCACGGGCAAAGACTCTTAACCCGTGAATTTTTTTTTTATTATTTTTTTTGCTCAAATCTTAAACCGTGAAATGGCTCCTTCCTCTGGACAACATTCACGAACATTCCGTCTGCAGATGAAAAAGCAAAGTCACGGGTTATGTTGCATGCTTTCCCAAACTGTTTTGGAAATATAGTGTTTTTCTTCCGCCTTGCGTTAAATGAAAAGAGACTTATTGACGCGTGAGACCCTGAAATTGAGAGTTATGCAGAGTCAAACTGAAAGGAACTCATCAAGTTGCGCAGTTATGAAATTTATTAGGATTTGTGCAGTTATGAAAATTTGTTGAGTCATTTGTATGTTTCTGCAGTTCTTAATTTCAAATTTCAATAAGAAGAAATTCTTGAGAAAACATGATTATTGAGTGATTGCGTTAATGTCCTCTTTTTGCTTCCTCTGTTATTATATTCTCTCTCTGCATCTTCCCAAATCACCATTGGGACTGAAAAGAGGGGGGATATTTGTTGTATTGCATACCGATTGTGCACTAGGGCTTCAGGTACTATCAAAACTTGATTCTTTCATGTTCCCCAACTGTTTTGTCAATTTTTTAGAATTTGTGTAGTAATGAAAATATTTAGAATTATATTATATGCTCTTATTTATGAATTCATTTAATCAGTGCACCGTTATTTTGTGTTTCGATGGTCTTGATTGATGAGGACTTATATTTCAAATTCATGCACTGATTACAGAATCCGGTCCATGTGGTATACAGTTTTATCTATATGCATCATTTTGCAGCTAGATGTAGTGTTTTTCTTCTGCCTTGCCCTAAATGAAGAAACCTGAAGCTGCATATTAATAAAAACACTACTTTCCTATAGGCTTTAGGCTTTACTCCGTTAAGCTACACCTTTGCCTTTTAAGAAAGTATATGAATTTTTCAACCCTTCTACAGAATATAGATTTGGGGAGATTTTTTATGCAAGACCTCAAGTTAGCCCTTTACTCATTAGTATGCAGCTTTTGTATATGAATTTTTCTGACTGAATGCAAGACCTCAAGTTAGCCCTTATATTTCATTTAATAGGCTTCAAATATACTTAAATGATTTGTTTTGTTATTAGATTTGTTGGTCCTTCAGTTCTGAAATTTGTGCATAATCAAACTGAAAGGAACTCATCAAGTTGTGCAGTTATGGAATTTTTTAGGATTTGTGCAGTTATGAAAATTTGTTCAATCATTTGTATGTTTCTACAATTGTTACTTTCAAATTTCAATATGAAGAAATTCTTGAGAAAACATGATTGTTGAGTCATTGCGTTAATGTCCTCTTTTTGCTTCCTCTGTTATTATATTCTCTCTCTGCATCTCCCCAAATTACCATTGGGATTGAAGAGCGGGGGGATATTTGTTGTATTGCATACCGATTGTGCACTAGAGCTTCACTTACTACCAAAACTTGATTCTTTCATGTTCCCGAACTGTTTTGGAAATTTCTTAGAATTTGTGCAGTAATGGAAATTTTTAGAATTATATTATATGCTCTCATTTATGAATTCATTTAATCAATGCATCATTGTTTTGTGTTTCGATGGTCTTGATTGATGAGGATTTCTATTTCAAATTCATGCACTGATTACAGAATCCGGTCCATGTGGCATACAGTTGTATCTAGATGCGTCATTTTGCACCTAGATGTAGTGTTTTTCTTCTGCCTTGCACTAAATGGAGAAACATAAAGCTGCATATTAATAAAAACACTATTTTCCTATAGGCTTTAGGCTTACTCCGTTAAGCTACATCTTTGGCTTTTAAGAAAGTAGATGAATTTTTCAACCCTTTTGCAAAATATAGACTAGGTGAAATTTTAAATGAGACCTTTGCTCATTAATATGCAGCTCTTGTATATAAAATTTTCTGACTGAATGCAAGACCTCAAGTTAGCCCTTATATTTCATTTAACAGGCTTCAAATATAGTTGACATGTGATGACTTTTACCCTCTTTTCGAAATGATTTGTTTTGTTCTTAGATTTGTTGGTCCTTTTGTTCTAAAATTTGTGCATAATCAAACTGAAAGGAGCTCATCAAGTTGTGCAGTTATGGAATTTCTTATGATTTGCGCAATTATGAAAATTTGTTGAGTCATTTGTATGTTTATGCAATTCTTACTTACAAATTTCAATAAGAAGAAATGCTTGAGAAAACATGATTGCTGAGTCATTGCGTTAATGTCCTCTTTTTGCTTCCTCTGTTATTGTATTCTCTCTCTGACTCTCCAAGTTACCATTGGGACTGAAGAGAGTGGTGGATATTTGTTGTATTGCATACCGATTGTGCTCTAGAGCTTCACTTACTATCAAAACTTGATTCTTTCATGTTCCCCAACTCTTTTGGAAATTTTTTAGAATTTGTGCAGCAATGAAAATTTTTAGAATTATATTATATGCTCTTATTTATGAAGTCATTTAATCAATGAACCATTGTTTTGTGTTTTGATGGTCTTGATTGATGAGGACTTGTATTTCAAACTCATGCACTGATTACTATATTTCTTATGCACTGATTACAGAATCCCCCAACTGTTTTGGAATTTTTTTAGAATTTTTGCAGTAATGAAAATTTTTAGAATTATATTATATGCTCTTATTTATGATGTCATTTAATCAGTGAACCATTGTTTTGTGTTTTGATGGTCTTGATTGATGAGGACTTGTATTTCAAACTCATGCACTAATTACTATATTTCTTATGCACTGATTACAGAATCTGGTCCATGTGCAATACAGTTTTATCTAGATGCATCAGTTTGCATCTTGATGTAGTATTTTTCTTCTGCCTTGGAAACATAAAAGCTGCATATTAATAAAAACACTACTTTCCAATAGGCTTTAGGCTTACTCCGTTAAGCTTCACCTTTGCCTTTTAAGAAAGTATATGAATTTTTCAACCCTTTTGCAGAATATAGATTTGGTGAGATTTTTTATGCAAGACCTCAAGTTAGCCCTTTACTCATTAGTATGCAGCTTTTGTATATGAATTTTTCTGACTGAATGCAAGACCTCAAGTTAGCCCTTATATTTCATTTAATAGGTTTCAAATACACTTGACATGTGATGGCTTTTACCCTCTTTTCAAAATGATTTGTTTTGTTCTTAGATTTGTTGGTCCTTCAGTTCTGAAATTTGTGCATAATCAAACTGAAAGGAACTCATCAAGTTGTGCAGTTATGCATTTTTTAGGATTTGTGCAGTTATGAAAATTTGTTGAGTCATTTGTATGTCGGTGCAATTGTTACTTTCAAATTTCAATATGAAGAAATTCTTGAGAAAACATGATTGTTGAGTGATTGCGTTAATGTCCTCTTTTTGCTTCCTCTGTTATTATATTCTCTCTCTGTATCTTCCCAAATTACCATTGGGACTGGGGGGATATTTGTTGTATTGCATACCGATTGTGCGCTAGAGCTTCACTTACTATCAAAACTTGATTCTTTCATGTTCCCCAACTGTTTTGGAAATTTTAGAATTTGTGCAGTAATGAAAATTTTTAGAATTATATTATATGATCTATTCATGAATTCAATCAGTGCACCATTGTTTTGTGTTTCGATAGTCTTGATTGTTGAGGACTTGTATTTCAAATTCATGCACTGATTACTATATTTCTCATGCACTCATTACAGAATCCGGTCCATGTGCCATAGAGTTTCATCTTGATGCATCATTTTGCACCTAGATTTAGTGTTTTTCTCTTGCCTTGCACTAAATGAAGAAACATAAAGCTGCATATTAATAAAAATACTACTTTCCTATAGGCTTCAGGCTTACTCTGTTAAGCTTCACCTTTGCCTTTTAAGAAAGTATGTGAATTTTTCAACCCCTTTGCAGAATATAGATTTGGTGAGATTTTTTATGCAAGACCTCAAGTTAGCCCTATACTCACTAGTATGCAGCTTTTGTATATGAAATTTTCTGACTGAAGGCAAGACCTCAAGTTAGCCCTTATGTTTCATTTAATAGGCTTCAAATGCACTTGACATGTGATGGCTTTTACCCTCTTTTCGAAGTGATTTGTTTAGTTATTAGATTTGTTGGTCCTTCAGTTCTGAAATTTGTGCATAATCAAACTGAAAGAAACTCAACAAGTTGTGCAGTTATGGAATTTTTTAGGACTTGTGTAGTCATGAAAATTTGTTGAGTCATTTGTATGTTCCTGCAATACTTACTTTCAAATTTCAATAATAATAAATTCTTGAGAAAACATGATTGTTGAGTCATTGTGTTAATGTCCTCTTTTTGCTTCCTCTGTTATTATATTCTCTCTCTGCATCATCCCAAATTACCATTGGGACTGAAGAGAGGGGGGATATTTGTTGTATTGCCTACTGATTGTGCACTAGAGCTTCACTTACTATCAAAACTTGATTCTTAGAAGACATTTTGGTTAAGGTTAAAGGTCTAGATTTACAACTTGATATAGGGAGGTTTCAAATGGATTCTCTTGCATTGTGTGGTTGAGTATGAGTTCTCTACATTGCATCATGACTCTAGAGTACAGCATGGACATAATTTGATTTCAACTATGAAGCATATGCATGGTTTCTACTCATGAGACTCTTTCTTGCCAATTTCCTCTTGACATACTTGTATCTTATGCCCATTTCTCTATGGCTGCTACTCACATTGATTCCTTTTCTTTCTTGAAGGAAATTAATGTGGAGGCAATCCAAAAGGATCACGCTCTGCCTTAGAGGAGCCTTTAGTCATGGAATTGGAACCACCACCAACAAAGATTTGTCAAGGAGAAAGGTCTATGCTCAAGAGGTTTATGATTCTCATCTGTGTTGAGATTTTTTGCTTGAAGAGCTTAAGAAGATTTTGTCTACATGGTTGTCCCTTTCCTCCCTTTACTATATTGAATTGCTTGTGAAATTACTTGTTGGACTTGATTGCCTAAAATGAGTGTGGGGGAAAGGACTAAATCATTAGGAAAAGGTAGTTTTAGGGTGATGATTTTGTGGCCTCTTTGGTTCTCCTAACTCCTAAGCTTGCATTGAGGTCGATGCTAAGTATGAGTATGGGGGAAGTTGAGCTGATTGATTTTCTAGGTGATTTTATTGGAATTTTGGATAATACCTTTGCTAGAATTATTGATTGTTGACTTTAACTTCTCATAGTGCTTTGAGAATCTGGTTCGGAACTGAATCTTTCCTGAACGATGCTTGATTTATGAATTTTTCTGCACTGCACTTTGCTAACTCTGAGATGCACATGTAGAACCGAACTTACCTTGAATGAATGAAGCAAGTATTGTTTACGTATTGATGCCAGCTATGTGGTTTATCATCTGGAAAATTTGTATCACAAGTAGGATGTTCTCAAGCTTTGAAAATGGTGATGTTCTCAAGCTTTGAAAATGGTTATGTGCATGGTTTAGCCTTGTGTGAGTTAGTTTAGAATGCACAAACCTTGATGGAAGGATTTGAGCCTTATTATCATTCATAAATTCAGTGTGCATACTCCACTTGATTCAATTTTCTCTAGAACTTGTCTTGTGTCTTAATCAAGGCCACATGATTGCACAAGAGTGATGAATGTGATTGAGGCATTCTATTTCTTCACCCATTTTCCTAAACACAAGCCATTTAAATCAATCCCTTGCTAACCCCATTGAGCCTATCACTTTCATTTCTTCTTTACTTATGCACTAAATCTGATTTTATACATGAGACCCAATTTTGTAATTTCCTTTGAGATGAAAACAATTGGATACTGATAAATTTTTGTATTTTTTGGTACTTGGTTATCATTGATGATGTCACTTATTGAGTTTGATATGGCTGATTAGTTGTTCCTGGAGAGAGAAAAGGAAAATATATGAGTGTATAGAAAAAAAGAAAGAAAACAGAAAAAGCCAGAAAGGAAAAAATATGAAACACAAAAAAAAAAGGAGAAAAAGGCAAGGAAAAGAAAGGAAAAGCCTAATGTGTAGAAATAAGAAAAGAAAAAAAAAGGCAAAGAAGGTAGAACAAAAATGTTTTCAAAAGAACAGAAAAAAATAGAGAAAAGGAAAAGGGTAGAACATATTGTCCAAATCAGCTTATGGATATAATTTGAACCAATAGATTTCTGCTTAAACATTGCTGTACATGATGGAAAATGCTGAAGTTTCAGCCACTCGTTTGATCGATCGTCTAAGTATCTCTCATCACTTGCGTACATGTCAGATTATGTGCCATTCTTTTTCCATTTCCACTTAGACCTTTTCAACATTACAACCAAAGCAAAGACCTCTTGATTCATTACTCTAGTGTATAATGAGTGGTGGAGATGGTAGACACATTACAAGCCTATGGTAGGGGTTGGACTAGTGGAGAGGAGTGAAATTACCTTGAGAGAGGAATGTGAGAAGTGCAAAACAGGACCAAGTTGTATTCTAAAGCATTACTCACTATTGGCTAGGCTAAGTACATGGACTATTTGATTTGCGTTTGTACACTTTGCTTGTGATATTAGCTGATGACTTGATGTATGATGTACTACTATGCTGGCATATTTTGATTTAAGCTTGCTACATTCTCACTTACATAACTATTTGGTTTTGTATTGGATTTCCTTGATTGCATCTTTTCCTAGGGAGTGCATAAGTGCAAGTGTGGGGAAATTTGATAAACCATTATTTTTAAATGGTCAAGTAAGCATTTTTGTGGGATTTTTTGAAGAATATGGAGTATTATTTGCATAATTAGGCATGAATAAGATAAATGCATATAGTTAGGAGATTTTGATTAAAATGGTTATTTTAGCAGCAATTTAGTAGAATTTCCAGAATTTCCAAAGGGACTCATTTCCATTACTAATGGAATTTGGCTTCCACTTAATTATTGAGGGGGCAAGAGGCTGCTATTAAATATGAGAGAGCAACGGTGTAACTTATACCACCTCTTGTTTGATTATGCATGTCAGAACCAAATCATCTTTATAGTTTGAGATTTAGTTTCATACTTGAAGAGGCATCTTAACCCTTTACAGTTTGATGTATTGATTTGCTCTCATCCTCCCCCTTATTATTTGTTATTTTTATTTTCTTTTATCTTTTCACATGAATTTATTATAAATTGTTTATAAATATTATTTATAATATAATACTTAATTATTCATGCTGTGATGCCTTCTTTCAAATACTGTATAGTTTCTTTATCAATAATTTAGCATTCATTATTTTTTTGCTTGAAGTTGTGTATTTGTTTTATTTATTATCTTGTTAATAAATTTATTTCCTTATTCTCAATGAATTATTAATTGATTAATTTACATTTTCAGGAGACATGTTATTTATTTGCTTGGATTCAATCTTGCTAAGTGCTTTGTCTAAAAATGGTTTCTCTATTTGTGGTTGATGACTTGGATTGTATGCTTGGCTCCAAGGTTGTATTTCTTGAAGTCTTTGCAATCTGTGACCCATTTAATTTGTCTCTCTTCTTATTCTTTCCCTTTTGTTTCTTATCCATTTTTTCCATTACCCCTGTTTTATATGCCGCTTAAGACAACATTACATCGCAATTAAAGTGCTTTTCTTGATAAGTGATTTTTAGGTGAATATGTGGACTATGGTCAAGCCCATGGTAGTGAGAATAGGTGGGATGGAACACAAACACAAACCTTCTCACACTTGAGTGATGGGAGTAAAAACACTTTACCTAGTGAGGGAATCAAGGTTGCATTGCATCGCTATTAATGTTTTTACCATGGTACTAGTTGACTTGAGGTAAGTGACATGATTTGAATGGCTGGGCATTGATGTAGTTGGTGATCCTCTATGCTGTAACTTGTTCATGCTACTTGATTTTCCTGGGCCTTTTACTTTCTTCCTTTAATTTTCCTTCCATCTGCAAGCTTCAAGTTTTAGAACAGCCTTTGTGTTCCCTGCCTCCGTAGTTTTCATCTATGAATAGCCTGCATGTTGCTGACTCAGGTAAAGTTCCTCTTACCAAACCCCCTATTTTAATGTTCTCAAATTCTTCAAAGATCTGATTTGGATTTTTATTTTGGGTTCCCCCTTTTCCTTCTCTCCTTGGAGGCCATCTCTGAAGTCCTAATATGATTTTTTTATTATTTAATGAAGCGAAGGAGGAAATGAAAGTGTTCTTCGGTTATGAAGGTATAATTTTAATCAAGGAGAAACTATTTTCTGGCTTTTATAGGAGAGAACATTTAGCTTTCATGTTTCTTGGAAGATGGGGGCTTTTGGGTCTTGGTGTAACGATGTAATTTCCTTTTGGTGATGCCTAAATCCATTAGATTTCCAAGTCACTTTTGGGAGAAGGTGGTGCAGCTGGCTTGTATGTGGGTTGAAAGAGTTAAAAATTTTATCGGTATTTGTCATGCGTTCTAAATCATTTTATTCAAAATCTCCTACTATAATCATTTATCTTATTCCTGCCTAATTACGCAATAATACTCTATATTTTTTTTTAACATTTTGACGATTGTATATTATAATGACAAATATTTGGTGTAGATGTTAACTAAATTATATATTTTTTTGCCTGACCCGCAGTTTCAAACTGAATTAATCTATAACCATTCTGAAAATAGTCAACAAACTATCATTGACACAAGAAAGATGATTGTGGAGTTCCATATCTGCAAGGTAGGACAAATATTTAAAACCAGGCATCAATTTTAAGGAACAATTAGAGGGACAAACCCAAAGGAGATGCTTAAAATATTGGACAATGCGGTGAAAGCAGTTGCTTGTTGAGGCATTGAGCAAGACTAAACCTAGCAACATACACTATTAAATTAAAGTTCTTTTTTTCACAATAATACTTCAATTGCTTTTGGCATTTTTTCTCTGACCTTCTATTCTAAAGTGTTGGACATTTGTAAAGCTCAGTTAGGAAATGACAGTATTTCTGCAGCGACCATTTATTTGTGTGTGTGGTAAGCTGAAAATGTCTCCTTCCTTTTGTTTTTTGTTAAATAGATTAATCTCCTTCTCTTATGTCTATTAGCTAGGCTACTACTTTCTAATATATTAGAATAAGAGCCCCTTTGTAGGCTATTGATTTCTATTTGATTGTCATGGATGAATGAATTTGACGGTGACAACTTCTTTTGTTGCAGTTACTATTGGTTGTCAAAAAAATCACAAACCCAAAGGAGATGTTTAAAATATTGGAAAATGTGGTGACATGCCACAAATGTTATTATTATTATTATTATTATTATTATTATTTTGCCAGGTTTGTATTATTTAAATTATTTAGTTAAATGTGCTATTTTATTTATATTTAAATTATTGAAGTCGAATTTGATGGTGGATGGGACATATTCATATTTATGTTGTGAGTTTTTCATTACCCACTCCAATTTGTCAAAAACCCCACAAGTAGCACAAGTAATCTCTTCACTATGAAATTTGCAAAATGTAGTCCCCTTTTGCAGTATCTCTATATATCCATCGCTTCTTGAATAAAACTTGCATTTTCAGTCCCAATTTTAAAGGTTGCGAGAAAATTGAAGTGAGACTAGAAACACAGCTTTTCACTAAAGCCTGAAATGACTAATTCTGCATCAGTCGCTCTATGGTGAAGCCCTAACTCCTCAACCTGCTTAATGTGGTGAACTTTTCCCTCTTCTATAATTTATTTATGATTTATAATTATTCTTGTAATCATTAATACTAGTAATTATTATCTTCTTATGCTTCTTCCTAATTCACCCTTCTTCATTTTGTATCATTTTGATAGTTTTCTCTTTTTTATAATTGGGCTTGTGAACTTTTGAGTGGTTTACGTCTTAATATGTCTTTATATTTAAATGGACTCATATTTACTTTAAAATATCCATCCTCCTCTTTTCCTTCTCTTTTTTTACTTGATGAGATTTTTCAAACTATTCCATTTGTTGTCTTTCATTCAAAAAATATTTCTATTATTTAATACTGTAGTTAATAATATTTATGAATTGTTAATATATATAACAATTAATAATTATTTTACTCTTCTACTTATTCCATGACTCTCTTCTCATTTCTTTCTAATTTTTGTTTTCATGCTAATTCAGCATTCCTCATTTGATTGATATTTTATTTGTTTTCTCTTTTTTCTATAACTTTATAACTTAATGAAGTTTTTGAGTGTTTGTACTAATTAAATTTAGATGTACGTATTTTCTTCTATTTTTCAGCGACTTGGAATTGCTTAATATGGTTGCAGCAATTTAGTAGAATTTCCAGATTCGGACACTGGCGTAATTTTGAAATTAGTGTGGCTGGAAAGAAATTCCAACCAGGGAGGAAAGCTAAATCCAAAGGCAAATCCAAAGGCACTCTTTTCCATTACTAATGGAATTTGGCTTCCACCTAATTATTGAGGAGGCAAGAGGTTGCTATTAAATATGAGAGAGCAACAGCATAACTTATACCACCTCTTGTTTGATTATGCATATCAGAATCAAATCAAATTATCTTTATAGTTTGCGATATATTTCCATACTTGTAGATGCATCTAAACCCTTTATAGTTTGATGTATTGATTTATTTCTCCTTTATTATTTGCTCATCCTCCCCCTTATGATTATTATTATTATTATATTTTTATCTTTTCACATCAATTTATTATTGTTTATGAATATTAATTATAATACTTAATTATTCATGCTACTTATTAATGCCTCCTTTCAAATACTGTATAGTTTCTTTATCAATAATTTAGCTTTTTTTTTTTTTTTGCCTGAAGTAGTCTATTTTATTTATTATCTTGCCTTATCCTCAATGAAGGGAAAGCAGAGCAGGAGACACTAAATCATTGTTGTGTTCTTTTTGGAAAGCTAGTGTGGGCTGTTCGAATTGATATCGATATACTAGACAATGAAGGGTGAGTTGTAGTTTATTTTTCTCTTTATATTGTCCACTTTGTTTCTCCCTTTTTTCTTATTTTACACGTTTAGTAGTTTAACTGAATCAGCTCAACATAGTTTATTTCAAACTGCTACATTTTTTTTGGCTATTCTTTCTTATATAATCCTGATTTAAGTAGAACCAAAGAACTTAATGGTTTAGGTCTAGTGGCATGCATAATGAAAAGAGAGAGAAGGAGAAATAAGGAGGAAGAGAAGAGAGGGTGGTAGATATAGAAGAAAGGAGGAAGAACCAGTAGAACTCTTGTGTTGATAATACTTTATACGTAATTAGTAAGCACCTTATATAGAGTCCAAAGGATAAATTTTTTTAAAATGTAAAATGGTAGAGAAATATTGACAAAATATTTCAATCCTTATGTCCACTGAAAATTATAAATTCCTAGAAAATTAATAAAATAAAAACAAAATAATCATGATCTTATTTAAAATCATATCTTCTATACTCATCTATAATTCTGAACTTACTAATAAATGATATCATATGTTTTTTAATCTATTGTTATCCTCCACTACTTAATGGAGTTGGATAGTCAATATCTTTACTGTATTAATGAGCATTAATTGACAGGTTTGGGGAGCCACTTCCTTTGATTGTATGTCATCTTTCTATTGCTATGACCTTTGGTTTTATCAAGGAAGATCTTTAGACTGGTTTTATCCGTGGGTCTTTGTAAGTACGTTCTATATTTCAATTACAATACTGATTTTGAGGCTCTTAATGTTAAGAACTGGCTTAATCTTCTCCATCATATCCTTGTGGCCCAAGGTTAAGTATGATTAGAATTGAACATGTGGAGTGTTGCTTTGTTGCTAGTTACCAGATGAATAGCCCTTGTCAAGTATGATTGTCAGAAAACATGACTTTTGATAGTTTTGGATAAATTCACTTTCATCTTATTTCTATTTGGAAGGCTGAAAAAATTGACTTTTATTTTATGTGGTGTTAGTTGTTGCAGCAGAATAGGATGTGAATCAACTGCAAAGCTAATGAGAGTTCCCCATGCTGGACTTGTGGACTTGGAAAGGCATTTTGGATTTTTCTTGTTTTGATTTTGGTTTTTAATCGTGTGTCTACATTGTTGCATGCATTCTTTTGATTTTTTTTTCCTTAAAAAAATTTGAACAATTTTGAGGGGAATAAAGAACTTTTTCTGGGAGGAATTGCATGGGGACCCCATCCCAACTGACTTTGTTACATTGCAGGGAAAGGCCTGGTTTGAATGGAATTTGTCTGATTGTGACAGGGACTGGAACCTGAAATTTGGATTCGCTTGTTGGTGTTTATGGAATTGGCGGAATAAACATCTATTTGAAGTGGATTTTATGGAGCCTGACAGCAGAAGTGGAACTATATTATGGTATGTACAGGAGATGAAAATTGCCAGTAACGTGTTTGGGAGGTTTAAGGGTGTATGGGAGGAAGTTAATGTGAGATGAGATGGGTTGCACCTGGTTCAGGTTGGGTCAAACTGAACGTGGATGGTGCATCGAGAGGTGAAGGTAATCTGGCTGGGTGTGGTGGTTTACTGAGGGGAAGTGATGGGGAATGGATAGCAGGATTTGCCAGGAAATTGGGGTCTTGCTCGGCTAACAAGGCTGAATTGTGGGGTGTTCTGACTGGTTTGCAGGTAGCCAAGATATGTAATCTTGAGCAGATAATTGTGGAATGCGATTCAGTAGCTGTGGTTCAGTTGCTGTCCAAACTGCAGGCTGATGGTATTGCAGATTCTGATACAACGCTTTTGACTGAGATATATAGATTTTTGCAGAAATTTTCTAGCGTAGCTTGTGTCCATGTGTATAGAGAAGGGAATAAATGTGCTGATTCCCTGGCCAATTTAAGTTTTGATCAGGAGGATTTTTTTGTCTGTTTTGATACACCTCTAGGAGTCATAGTTGATTGTCTGTATAGTGACAGTAGGGGTATCTCGTACCCACGCCATATTCTGATTTAATAAAAGGTATGGGCTGAGGCCCCGCTTTACCAAAAAAAAAAAAAAAGAACTTTTTCTGGTGCAAGTTGCTAGTTTGAGGTGATGCTATGTTATTGATATGCCTAGGCTTGAAAAGACTTGATCTTGCTTTGATGATGCTAGTTTAGTGGTAATTAGCTTAGCTTGGATTCAATTTGATGATGATTCTATGCCTGGTGAGGTATTTGTGCCTTCATGCTGTGACAGTGATTTCTAGTGTGCAGCTCCTACTCTAATTCTTGCTCTGTAGTAGGGCAGCTGTTGTGATTGATGACTTGGATTTTATACTTGGCTACAAGGTTGCATTTCTTGAGGTCTTCAAAATCTATGACCCATTCAATTTGTCTCTCTACTTATTCTTTCCCTTTGGTTTCTTATCCATTCTTTCCATTACCCCTTTTTTATTTGTCACTTGAAGCCAACATTGCATCCCAATAAAAGTCCTCATCATGATTTACGCTTGATAATTGATTTTTAGGTGGAGATGTGGACTATGGTCAAGCATGGTAGTGAGAATAGGTAGGATGGAGAGCAAACACAAACCTACAAACACTTGGGGAGTGATGAGAGTATTACCTAGTGAGGGAATAAGGTTGCATTGCATCCCTATTAACTTTTTTACCATGGTACTAGTTGACTTGAGGTGAGTGACATGATTTGAAGGGCTGGGCATTGATGTATTTGGTGATCCTCTATGCTGTAACTTTTTCATCCTACTTGATTTTCTTGGGATTTTTACTTTCTTCCTTTAATTTTCCTTCCATCTTTAACCTTCAAGTCTTAGAACTGCCTTGGTGTTCCCTGCCTTCGCCATAGTCATCTGTGAATAGCCTGCATGCTGCTAATTACTCAGGTACGATTGCTCTTCCCAAGCCCCCTATTTTATTTTGGTTTCCCCCTTTTCCTTCTCTCTTTGGAGGCCATCTCAGAAGTCCTAATGATTTTTTTTTATTATTATTTATGAAGCTAAGAAGGAAATGAAACTGTTCTTCCATTAAGAAAGTGTAATTTTAATCAAGAAGAAATTATTTTTGAACTGTAGTTTGCATTACTTTTGTTTGCTTTGTGGCTTTTATAGGAGAGAGCATCTAGCTTTCATGTTATGGTGAAGCCCCAACTCCTCAACTTGTTTAATATGGTGAACTAATCCTCTTCCCCTCTTCTATAATTTATTTATGATTTATAATTATTCTTATAACCATTAATAATTATTATCTTCTTATGCTTCTTTCTAATTCACCCTTCTTCATTTGTTATCCTTTTAGTAGTTTTCCTTTTTTTTATTATTGGGCTTATAGACTTTTGAGTTTAAGTCTCAATATGTCTTTATTGTTATATTTGTTTTAAAATATTCATCCTCTCTTTTTCCTTCTTTTGATGAGATTTTCAAACTATTTCATTTGTTGTCTTTCATTTATTATTTGTTACTATTCGATATTTTGTTTTTTAATTCACTATTCCTATATTATATTATATTATAATTGTTTCTCTCTTTACTATAGCTTCATAACTTTATAACTTTATATTATGTTGCTTATTATTTGTTACGTTAATATCAAATTAGTTATTTTTTTCATTTAATTATTATTTTTTATTGTAATGCTTATTATTTATTTATTTTTTTGGTCATATATATGTATCAATAAATTCTCCCTTTTATCTATGACTCTCTTAATTTTTCTTAAAAAAAATTTTTATGGTCCAGTTTCTTCTCATGTAAATCTAGTCTCCCTTTTATCCATGACCCTCTTCTCATGTTTTTTTTGTTCAGTTTCTTCTCATGTATATCTATTTAGATTTGATATTTTTTGTTGTCATATTTACTTTGAGTTACTATTTTTCTATTATATGACTTGAATTATTTGTTCCTATTTGTTGTCTTGTTTATACTCATTTAAATTTATTTGTATAAATTAGTTATATTTTAAATGGACTTTTGCAATCATAAGCAGGATTAAACCAACCATGCCACCGATGTTGTTGTTGTTATTATTATTATTATTTTGTCAGGTTTGTATTATTTAAATTAATTGAGTTAAATGTGTTATTTTATTTATATTTAAATTATTGAAGTGGAACTTGATTGTGGGTGTGACATATTCATTACCCACTCCAATTACCCCTTTCAATATATTATAGTTTTCTTTACAAGTTCAAATGTCTTGCTTCCTTATTTTTCAAGCTTTTTTATAAGTTGCAAATTGTAGTCCCCCGATGTCCATCACTTCTTGATATGGTGAACTAATCCTCTTCCCCTCTTCTATAATTTATTTATGATTTATAATTATTCTTCTAACCATTAATAATTATTATCTTGTTATGCTTCTTTCTAATTCACCATTCTTTATTTTGCTGTTTTCTAATGTCTTAATATTTAAATTATTTAAGTAGACTTATGTTGTCATATTTGTTTTAACATATTCATCCTCATCTTTTTTTTCCTTCTTTTCAAACTATTCCATCTGTTGTCTTTTATTTATTATTTGTTACTATTTAATTATTATTTATCATTCAAAAATATTTCTATTATTTAATAGTTAATAATATTTATGAATTGTTAATATGTACAATTAATAATTATTTTACTCTTCTACTTTTTTCATGACTCTCTTCTCATTTCTTTCTAATTTTGGTTTTCATGCTAATTTAGCATTCCTCATTTGATATTTTATTTTATTTGTTTTCTCTTTTGTCTATTTAAGGGAGTTTTGAGTGTTTGTACTATTTAAATTACTATTTTTTTTAATGGAAATTAGACTTGGAGTCAATATGTTTGCATTATTTAACTTTTTTTTTTTTGGCCAGGTTTGTATTTTTGAAATTAGTTGAGTTAAGTGTTATTTTATTTATATTTAATGATTCCAAATAATTCCTTCTATTTAATTAGTTAAATTTGTATTCTACTTGGTTGATGTCTCCCTTCTCAGGTGTTATTTTATTTATATTTAAATTTGTATTTAATGATTCCAAATAATTCTTTCTATTTAATTAGTTAAATTTGTATTCTACTTTGTTGATGTCTCCCTTCTCAGTTGTCTTCTATTTGATTTTTGTTAATTCCCTTTTCCTCATTTGTTTGTTTGTTTTCCCCCCTCTATAGCTTTATAACTTTATATGTTGCTTATTATATGTTATGTTAATATTAAATTAGTTATTTTTTATTTAATTATTATTATTTTATTGTAATGCTTATTATTTATTATTTGTTGTTATACATATATATGTATCAATAAATTTTTATCTGTAATTCTCTTCTCATGTGGCTTTTGTTTTTTTTTTGGGGGGGCCAGTTTCTTCTCATGTATATCTAGTCTCCACTCTCTTCTTGCGTTTTTTTTTTTTTTGGGGTCAGTTTCTTCTTATGTAGATCTATATAAATTATTTTATTTAGATTTGATATTGTTGTCATATTTGCTTTGAGTTACTATTTTGCTATTATGACTTGAATTATTTGTTCCTATTTGTTGTCTTGTTTATACTTTATTTCTCATCTAAAGGTGTGGGTATAAATGGTTATATTTAAAGGGTAAATGATTTCTCCTATCACTACTCTATCTCCAGTGAGCCCAAAACTACGTCGTTTTGGATTAATGAAGGGTGTGTTTGTAATTTTAGGTGAATTAATGAAGGATGTTTCGGTAAAATTCATATGGTAAAAAGATAAACAAAATTACGGAAACAACCTTCATTAATTCACCTAAAATTACAAACATACCCTTCAGTAATCCAAAACGACGTAGTTTTGGGCTCACTGGAGATAACTTTATCTCCAGTGACAGGAGAAATCCTTTTCCCATATTTAAAATATTTAAATGGACTTCTGCAATCATATTTAATTTTATTTTTCTTTTTCTTTTTGTTTTCTTGTTTTCTTTGCTTTTATTCTTTTATTTGATTTGTAGTTGATTATTGTCAATATTATTACCTGTAGAAAAAAAAAATGCTCCTACTTCTCATCTTTCTCTTCCATTTATTTATTATTTGTTAAATTTATTTATTATAATATTTATTATTTATGTATTGTAATACTTTTAATTTAATAATTGGTAATATTTACAAATTATCATTATATTTAACAATAATTATTTTGTTATTCTACCTTTTTTCTATGGGTCTTTTCTCATTCGTTTTTATTTGATTCTTTTTATTGTCATGCTTGTTCACCATTTCTTAGTAATATATTAATTGTTTATCTTTTTTCTATAACTTTTTGTTTGTATTTCATCTTTTCATTGTCATGCTAATTCATCCTTCTTCATTTCGTATTATATTAATTTGGTTTCTATTTTCCATAATTTTATATAACTTAATGGATTTTAGAGTATATGAAGTTTCTTCATTTTTTTCCTTGTTGAATAGGTTTGTATTATTTAAATTATTTGAGTTAAATGAACTATTTCGCTTATATTTGAATTTATATTTGATGGTTTTCGTCTCTTGCAAGTGTTTGTACTACTTAAATTTAAATGTACTATTTTTGTTAATACTATATTATTCTTTTTCTTTTTTGCTTTTCTTTATTATTATTATTATTATTACTATTACGTTAAATGAGCTATTTTATTTATATTTGAATTTGTATTTGATGGTTTTTGTCTGTTGCGAGTGTTTGTACTACTTTCTTATTGTTTTTTTTTCTTTCCTTATTTTTTCTTCTCTTATTTTGATTTATAATGTTTGTCCTTATTTATATTATTTTAGTTAATATTTTTGTTGTATTTGATTCTGATATGCTATTTTGTGGTCAAATTTGACTTATTGTTTGTTATGTTGACAATTAATCAGTTAAAAAAAATTTCCCTTTAATTATTAATTTCTTTTTAATTTATCATATTTATCTATTGATTTATTATTCATTTGTATTTCATCTTTTTATTGTCATGCTAATTTATCCTTCCTCATTTCGTATTATACTAATTTGGTCTCTATTTTTCATAACTTTATATAACTTAATGGACTTTAGAGTATTTGAAGTTTATTAATTTCTTCTCAACTTGGAGTTGTTGAACAGGTTTAGATTATTTAAATTATTTAGCTATTTCATTTATATGTCAATATGTATTTGATGGTTTTCGTCTGATGCAAGTGTTTGTTCTATTTAAATTTATATGTCCTACTTTCTTATTCTTTCTTTGTTTTTTTTGGTTGCTTTTCTTATTTTCTCTTCTCTTAATTGTTGTGTAGTTGATTATTATTATTATTATTACCTGTAAAAAAACGGTTGCCCCTTCTCCTCCTTCTCATTCTTCCCTTTATTTATTATTACTATATATTTATTTATTATAATATTTATTATTTATTTATTGTAATACTTTTAGTTCAATAATTGGTAATATTTTACTTGATTTTTTTATTGTCATGCTTATTCAAAATTTCTCAGTAAGATATTAATTGTTTCTCTTTTTTCTAAAACTTTATAATTTAATTCGAGTAATTTAAGTTGCTTAATATGTTTGTCCTTATATATATTATTTTAGTTAATATTTTTGTTATATTTGATTCTGATACGCTATTTTGTTGTCAAGTTTGACTTATCATTTGTTATGTTGACAATTAATAGTTAAATTTGTTTTTTCCTTTAATTATTAATTTCTTTTTAATTTATCATATTTATCTATCGATTTATTATTCATTTGTTTCCATTTCATCTTTTTTTTGTCGTGCTAATTCATTCTTCCTCTTTTCGTATGATACTAATTTGGTCTCTATTTTCCATAACTTTATATAACTTAATGGACTTTGCAATATTAATGAAGTTTCTCAATTTCTTCCCCACTTGGAGTTGCTGAATTGGTTTGTATTATTGAAATTATTTGTGTTAAATGAGCTATTTCATTTATATGTGGATTTGTATTTGATGGTTTTCATTTATTGCAAGTGTTTGTACTATTTAAATATATATCTCCTATTTTGTTAGATGGAAATCATTACTTTCTTATTCTTTTTTTTTCCCGCTCTCTTGTTTGATTTGTAGCTGATTATTATTATTAGACCGCCACCACCACCACCGCCATTTGTAAAAATAAAAAATAAAGGGTTGCCCGTAATTCTCCTTCTCTTCCATTTATTTATTATTTATTACAATTTATTTATTTGTTATAATACACCACCACCACCATTACTACTATTTGTAAAAAAACAAAAAGGGTTGCCCGTAATTCTCCTTCTCCTTCTCTTCCATTTATTTATTGTTTATTACTATATATTTATTTATTATATATTTATTGTAATACTTTTAATTATCATATCTGTAATAGATCTATATAAATTATTTTATTTAGATTTGATATTGTTGTCATATTTGCTTTGAGTTACTATTTTCCTATTATATGACTTGAATTATTTGTTCCTATTTGTTGTCTTGTTTATACTCATTTAGATTTATTTCTCATCTAAAGGTGTGGGTATAAATGATTATATTTAAAATATTTAAATGGACTTTTTACCAAAAAAAAATATTTAAATGGACTTCTCCAATCATATTTAATTTTCTTTTTCTTTTTCTTTTCTTATTTTCTTTGCTTTTATTTCTTTTATTTGATTTGTAGTTGATATTATTACCTGTAGAAAAAAAAAATTGCTCCTACTCCTCATCTTCCTCTTCCATTTATTTATTATTTGTTACTATAAATTTATTTATTTTAATATTTATTTTTTTTTCCATAACTTTTTGTTTCTGTTTCATCTTTTCATTGTCATGCCAATTCATCCTTTCTCATTTCGTATTATATTAATTTGGTCTCTATTTTTATATAACTTAATGAACTTTAGAGTATTTGAAGTTTCTTTATTTTTCCCTCCACTTGGAGTTGTTGAATAGCTTTGTATTATTTAAATTATTTGAGTTAAATGAGCTATTTCGTTTATATTTGAATTTGTATTTGATGGTTTTCGTCTCTTGCAAGTGTTTGTACTATTTAAATTTAAATGTAGTATTTTTGTTACTACTTTCTTATTCTTTTTTTTTTTGCATTTCTTTATTATTATTATTATTATTATTACTATTACCTGAAAAAAAAGGATTTTTCCTCCTTCTCCTTCACTTCCGTTTATTTATTATTTGTTACTATATATTTATTTATTGTAATACTTTTAATTTAATAATTGGTAATATTTACAAATTATCATTACGTGTAACTATAATTATTTTATTATTCTATGCTTTTTTAATGGGTTTCTTCTCTTATGCTTTTGTTTGATTCTTTTTATCGCCAAGCTTATTCACAATTCCTCAATAACATTAATTGTTTCTCTTTTTTCTATAAATTTATAATTTAATAGACTTTCGAGTAATTTAAGTTGCTCAATATGTTTGTACTTATCTAAATTATTTTAGTTAATATTTTTGTGGAGTTGTTAAGTTTGACTTATTGTTTGTTACGTCAAGTATTAATGAGTTAAATTCTGTAGTTAGTTTTTTTTTTTTTTGGGAAAAAAAGTATCATATTTATCTATCTATTTATTATCATTTGTTTCTATTTCATTTTTTTTGTTATCATGCCAATTCATCTTTTCTCATTAATGCCTCTTTTTTTGCATAACTTTATATAACTTAATGGACTTTAAATATTTAAAGTTTGTTAATTTGTTCTCCACTTGGAGTTGCTGAATAGGTCTATGTTATTTAAATTATTTGGGTTAAATAAGCTATTTGATTTATATGTGAATCTGTATTTGATGGTTTTCGTGAGTCGTTGTACTATTTAAATTTCGATCTACTATTTTGTTAGATGAAAATTATTACTTTTTTTTTGTTATTTTTTCTTCTCTTATTTGATTTATAGTTGATTATTATTATTACCTATATATATATATATAAGGCCCCTCCTCCTCCTTCCCTTCCATTTACTTATTATTTGTTACTATATCTTTATTTATTATAATATTTATTATTTATTGTTAATAACTGGTAATGTTTACAAATGATCGTTATGTGAAACAATAATTATTTTATTATTCTACATTTTTTCTATGGATTTCTATTTGATTCTTTTGATCGTCATCCTTATTCACAATTCTTCGATAAGACATTAATTCTTTCTCTTTTTTCTATAACTTTATAATTTAATGGAGTAATTTAAGTTGCTCAATATGTTTGTGCTTATTTAAATTATTTTAGTTGATAATTTTGTGGTATTTGATTGTGCTATTTTGTTGTCAAGTTTGACTTATTGTTCTTACCTTAATAATTAATTAATTAAATTTGTTTTTTTCCTTTAATTGTCATTTTTTTAATTTATCATATTTATCCATCTATCTATTATTTATTTATTTATTTTTTTCATATTCTTATTGTCATATTATTACTACTACTACTACCTGTAAAAAAAAAAAAGAAAGATTGCTCCTTCTCCTTCTCTTTCATTCATTTATTATTTTTTACTATATATTTATTTATAATATTTATTGTAATACTTTAATTTAATAATTTTTTAATTTACAAATTGTCATTTTATGTAAAGATAATATTTTATTATTGCTTTTTTTTTTTCCCTATGGTTTCCTTCTCATTGCATACTCAATATTCCTCAGTAAGATATTAATTGTTTCTCTTTTTTCTATAACTTTATAATTTAATGGACTTTCAAGTAATTTAAATTGCTCAATATGTTTCTGCTTATTTAAATTTTTTTAGTTAATAATTCTGTGGTATTTGAATTAGATGCACTACTTTGTTGGCAAGTTTGACTTATTGTTTTTTATGTTAACAATTAATCAGTTAATTTTTTTTTCCTTCAATTAGTTAATTTCTTTATACTTTATCTTATTTATCTATCTATTTATTATTCATTTTTTTTCTATTTCATCTTTTTATTGTCATGCTAATTCATCCTTCCTCATTTTGTATTATTTTAATTTGATCTCTATTTTCCTTAACTTTATATAACTTAATGGATTTTAGATTATTTGAAGCTATTTTGTTAGATGAAAATTAGTAGTTTTTTTTTTGTTCCTTTTTTTCTCTCTTCTCTTAATTGATGTGTAGTTGATTATTATTGTTATTATTATAACCCGTAAAAAAAAAGGTGCTCCTCCTCCTCATTCTCTTTTAAATTTGTTTTTTCCCCTTTAATCAGTTAATTTCATTTTAATTTGTCATATTTATCTATCAATTTATTATTCATTTGTTTCCATTTCATCTTTTTTATTGTCTTGTTAATTCATCCTTCCTCATTTCATATTATACATATTTGGTCTCTATCTTCCATAACTTTATATAGCTTAATGGACTTTAGATTATTTGAAGCTTCTTAATTTCTTCCTGAGTTGCTAAACAAATTTGGATTATTTATATGTCAATTTGTATTTGATAGTTTTTGTATGTTGCGAGTTTTTGTACTATTTAAATTTAGATATCCTATTTCGTTTGATGAAAATTAATACTTATTGTTTTTTTTTTGGGTTGCTTTTCTTAGTTTCTCTTCTCATTCTCTTCCCTTTATTTATTATTTTTTTACTATATATTTATTGTAATACTTTTAATTTAATAATTGGTAGTATTTCAAATTATCATTATATAATTAAGATTCTTTCTATGGGTTTCTTCTCTTTTGTTTTTATTTGACTTTTGTTTTTCTTTTTTTGTTGTTGTCATGCTTATTCACAATTCCTCGATAAGATATTAATGGTTTCCTTCTCATAATTTAATGGACTTTTGAGTAATTTAGGTTGCTTAATATGTTTTTCCTTATTTATATTATTTTAGTTAATATTTTGGTTCTATTTGATCTATTTTTTGGTCAAGTTTGACTTATTGTTTGTTATGTTGATAATTAATCAGTTAAATTTGTTTTTTCCTTTAATTATTAATTTCTTTTTAATTTATCATATTTATCTATCAATTTATTATTCATTTGTTTCCATTTCATCTTTTTATTGTCATGCTAATTCATCCTTCCTCATTTCGTATTCTACTAATTTGGTCTCTATGTTCCATAAATTTATATAACTTAATGTACTTTAAAGTATTTGAAGTTTATTAATTTCTTCCTGAGTTGCTGAACAGGTTTGGATTATTTAAATTATTTGCGTTAAATGAGCTACTTCGTTTATATGTCAATTTATATTTGATGGTTTTTGTATGTTGAGAGTTTTTGTACTATTTAAATTTAGATATCCTATTTCGTTTGATGAAAATTAATACTTATTATTTTTTTTGGTTGCTTTTCTTACTTTCTCTTCTCTTAATTGATGTGTAGTTGATTATTATTATTATTATTATTAGGGTAAAGGATTTTTCCTGTCACTGGAGATAGAGTTATCTCCAGTAACCCTAAAATTACGTCATTTTGAATTAATAAAGGGTGTATTTGTAATTTCAGGTGAATTAATGAAGAGTGCAAATACAGAAACACCCTTCATTAATTCACCTGAAAATACAAACACACCCTTTATTAATTCAAAACGACGTAGTTTTAGGATCACTGGAGATAATTCTATCTCCAGTGACAGGAGAAATATTTTTCCCTTATTATTATTATTATTATTATTATTATTACCATTACTGGTTAAAAAAAAAAAAGTTGCTCCTCCTCCTTCTCATTCTCTTTCCTTTATTTATTATTTTTTACTATATATTTATTATATATTTATTGTAATACTTTTAATTTAATAATTGGTAGTATTTACAAATTATCATTATATAATTAAGATTCTTTATATGGGTTTCTTCTCTTTTGTTTTTATTTGATTTTTTTTTTGTCGTCATGCTTATTCACAATTCCTCAATAAGATATTAATTGTTTCTCTTTTTTCTATAACTTTATAATTTAATGGACTTTTGAGTAATTTAGGTTGCTTAATATGTTTGTCCTTAGTTATATTATTTTACTTTATATTTTTGTTCTATTTGATTCTCTATTTTGTAGTCAAGTTTGACTTATTGTTTGTTATGTTGACAATTAATCAGTTAAATTTGTTTTTTTCCTTTAATTATTAATTTCTTTTTAATTTATCATATTTATCTATCGATTTATTATTCATTTGTTTCCATTTCATCTTTTTATTGTCATGCTAATTCATCCTTTCTCATTTTGTATTATACTAATTTGGTCTCTATTTTCCATAACTTTATATAACTTAATGGGCTTTAAAGTATTTGAAGCTTATTAATTTCTTCTCGACTTGGAGTTGTTGAACAGGTTTGGATTATATAAATTATTTGTATTAAATGAGCTATTTCATTTATATGTCAATATGGATTATTTAAATTATTTGCATTAAATGTTCTATTTAAATTTATATGTCTTATTTTGTTAGATGAAATTTACATGTCAATATGTTCTTTTTTTTTTTTTGGGTTGCTTTTCTTATTTTCTCTTCTCTTAATTGATGTGTAGTTGATTATTATTATAATTATTACCGGTAAAAAAAAAAAAAAAGGATTACCCCTCCTCCTCCTTCTCATTCTTCCCTTTATTTATTAGTTTTTACTATAAATTTATTTATTATGATATTTATTATTTATTTGTTGTAATACCTTTAGTTCAATAATTGGTAGTAATATTTACAATAAAAGGTCTATGTTATTTAAATTATTTGCGTTAAATGAACTATTTGGTTTATATGTGAATCTGTATTTGATGGTTTTCGTGAGTCGTTGTACTATTTAAATTTCGATCTACTATTTTGTTAGATGAAAATTATTACTTTTTTTTGTTTGTTATTTTTTCTTCTCTTATTTGATTTGTAGTTGATTATTATTATTACATATATATATATATATATATATATATATTATATATATATATATATATATATATGGCCTCTCCTCCTCCTTCCCTTCCATTTACTTATTATGTGTTACTATATCTTTATTTATTATAATATTTATTATTTATTGTTAATAATTGGTAATATTTACAAATGATCGTTATGTGGAACAATAATTATTTCATTATTCTACATTTTTTCTATGGGTTTCTATTTGATTCTTTTTATCGTCATCCTTAGACATTAATTCTTTCTCTTTTTTCTATAACTTTATAATTTAATGGACATTCAAGTAATTGTTGTATTCAAGATATATATATATATATATATATATATATGTTTTTGGTTGCCCCCCGGTTCATCGGGGTTTTACCCTGACTAGTCCGGATCCAATCCGCGTCCCGCACCTAGCTTTAATAGGAGGGCCTCCCAGCGGGGGTTTTGTATTCAAGATATTTGTTGATACATGATAGATGCATTTAGAAGACTACTAGAAGTAGCTATGATCCATTTGAAGGATTTGCAGGCCTCCATGTGTGTGTGTGTGGATGCTCGATTCCTTGGCCAGGACCTTCATATGTCTCAAATATGTGTGTGTTGATCAAAATTGGAAGTGTCATGGAAAAAAAGAGGTGGAAACTAAAAATTAATCTTTCTACAAATTCACATTCACAAGATTCACAATTAAAACAAAGAAAAATTAAATATGGTGATTACCTTTCCTGTTTCAGCTAACTTTTTTTGTATGTGAGACCCAATCTTTAGAGCTTAACCACTTAGTTATTATTTAACTCATTTGGATGACAAAACCTGATTATTCTTCTTGTATTGGAATTTCTCAAGCCATAACCGCAAGGAACACAAGTGAAGAGGTCAGTGATTTGGAAAACAATTCCTTTTGGTCTCATAAAAAACCTGAACATCAAGAAACAAAAGGCAAAGCTTTTAAAAAGATGTACCTTGCACAACAGACAAGCAGAAGTGTCCCTTTTAACTTTATGCAATTAAACAAGGGAAAATGACAGTCAGGTCTCAAGGACCATAAAAAATTACAAAAAAATCCTAATAAAAATTCATACATAAAAAAAGTCCCTAGGGATTTTTTGATGTTATTTATATTGAAACAAAATCCAAACTTTTAAATTTTATTGTAAATATAGCACTTATTGTTGTGAATATAGCTTTTTCTGTCGTGAATGACCAAATTTAAAATTTTGTTGTGAATATAGCACTTCTTGTTATAAATCTAGCATTTTTTTTGTTGTAAAAGACATCTGTACACTTAGGGACTTGAGTTTGAAACAAATACAGGTGTTTAAATTTTTTTGTGAATGACACTTCTTGTTGTAAATATATATATATATATATATATATATATATATTTTTTTTTTTTTTTTTTTTTTGTTGTGAATGGCCAAGTTTTAAAATTTTGTTGTAAATATAGCACTTTCTGTTTTAAATATAACACTTCTTTTTATTAATAGAAATAATATTTAAAAAAATTTATATGTAAATTTTTATTGAGACTTTTTTATAATTTTTTATGGTCCTTAGGACCTGGCTATCATTTTCCCATTAAACAAAGGAAAAAGAAGGGGGGAAAAAACTTTGAAATTTCAAAATTATAAATCAGATATTTCCTAAAAAATGAGTTATGAATAGCTTATCAAGTTTCATTACTATTTTATCAATTTTTGATAACAAATCCGATTTGAGATTTTGAGTTTTTAAAATTATTTGTCCGTCATTTTCCCATTAAACAAAGCTTTTCAAAAAGATTCATCAATATTTTTTTTTTTTTTTGATAAAAAAGGGATATTATCTTCTAGAGCACCAGCAGATCGATGTGTCCTCAAAGCATAAAGAAGAGCATTAAAACAATTTCTAAACAATCTCCAAATGGACCACACTAGAAGCTAAGCAAATTTCTAAAGATATATATTGGATTATAGAGTACTTGACGCGGAATTTGTATGACAAAACCCCCAAAATATATATAGAAATTTTGATCAGCTAAAACCTTTTAAGGTTTTAGTTGATCAGATAAAAATAAACTCCAATCCAAAAAAAAAGCCCTATAATTCTTATCATTACATAAATTCCCAAGGGAAAAACAAAAAAACAAAAAAACTCAACATTGAGAAAGTAAGCATTTCTCTGCCTTTGTAAGAAATAAATAAGGGCATATATTATGTATATATATAAAGATCTTAGTCAAATCATTTGAGACTAGACTAATGGGCCCACAAAACTCTACAAATGAAGACACAATTCATACATCCACAGTCTTACCCACAAGAAAAGAAAAACAAAATTCACGAAAACCTTCATAATATCTAGAACTAATGTTCTGATGACTCTACAAGAAAACATTCAGAACCCACTAGGACATGGAACTTCAATTGGATTCATACTCCAAATATTTGTTCTTTTCTTCTTCCTCAAAACCACCAGCTGACCTAAACTTCCAATAGCTCTAGGTCCTTGATGGCCAATAACTCCTGCCAAATAGCATAATGCAATATAAGACATTGTGCAACTAAACTTGTAAAACAAAATTTACAAGGTCAGAATGACATGGATGTAAACCTTAACTGTATCATCTCAGTAGGTTGACAATTGGTTTAAATACTTGATAAAAAATAAAACGGTAGACAGCATATGGAACATCAGCAAGAAAAAATCAGTGTATTTTCCCTCCAAGCTCCTTCAGTATTATTATCGTAGCAACAAAATGCTGAACCTGTAGTTAGCACCTCAATTACAAAGGAAACTGATGTTACATAACGATAATTAATAAAAACAAGGCTTCACATCAATATTTGGTATCTCAATCCTCAATTTGGAGGAGCTGGCTTCAAATTCATTAAACCTATAAACAGGCTATATCAATACAAAATACTGCGTTCGCTATGATAATACCATTACACCCTGACCTTCATTTGTAAGCAATCAAACTAAAGAGGTGACAGGCTGCTACACAAAGTGAAAGCAATAGCGAGCCAAGATTGACAATGTTATCCAACATTTAATGCATGGAATTTTCACCTACATAAACTTTAATAAAGTAATCCAGCATTAAGTAGTGAAGTGGGGGCAAAATAACTTCAAATTGCAGGAAAGGCTGCTAAAAGACCAGCCCAAGGAACAAGTATCTAGAAAATCAAATCCAGAATAATTAAACCAAGTAAAACAGAGAAGGCCAGAGATACCTTTTGCTTTACTGCTTGAAAGAGATAGGACCATCATGTCCTATCTCTTTCAAGCAGTAAAGCAAAAGGTCCACCAATGGCCTCAAATTCATTAAACCTAAGCAACATACAAGATATATCAATGCAAAATACTGCATTTTGCTATGATAATATTATCATACTCTCAAATCTTTCATTGCTAAGAAATCAGCTCAAGAGAACAATTTTTCTAATTATAACAGTTAGGTATTCTTTAGTATTATGGCAGTTAGAAACTTGCATAAAAACCATGTTAAATAAAAATAAACTACCAATCTCTATATTAACTGCGTAGCAGCTGGTTTTGGACACATACAACTAATCCCAAAATTAGATGTCTCAACATGTGGCCATATTCAACTTGATATAAAATTTGTAGTGTCTAATGAAACCACAATATTCTCAAAAAATTGAAGCCATTAACAAAAAAGAAAGTCAAGGCCAAAATTTCGAGTTACATCTAACAGTGGGAGAACAACCAAGTCAAGCTCTCCAGAGGTTCACACAATTTGCCACTGTCAAAACCTATGACATTCTTCCAAACATCGGAGAAAGCCCCAGCAAGAAAAATCTAATAAGGCCACTAAAGAATCCCCACACGCTCACAAATTTGTGAAAAAGTGTCAAGCTATAACAATAATATATCATTAATACAATCAACCACCAGAACAAACTCAAGAAGAAGATGCATCGAACTTCAAAAAGCAATCGAAGCAGTTGCCAATGGCTTTCAGGTTGACTTTTTGAAAAAGAACCAAATATATATATATATATATTAATAAAAAAAACCTAGCCAAACGTCTTTCAACTTTTTACCATCAAGTCATAACGCCCACAAACAAATCAGTACAATATATGAAATTAAACAGATACAAAAAGATATTCCAAATCGGTTAAAATAAAAGAAAAAAACTGATTAACGCAGTCGTCGAGTACCAATAGGAATAATATTGAGAAAAAGTAAAAATATTTTCCAGATTTGAAATGTTTACCCCTTAGTTAATATCATTATTCATTTATTTAATTGTTACACTTATATTTAATATCATTACTCATTTAATCATTATTATTATGGTTTTAGTGAATACGTTTACACGTTTAGTTAATGTCATTACTCATTTAGATAACATTGTAACGCCTATAGTCAATAATATTACTCATTTAGTCAATACTATTGAGTCTTTAGTTAATACGTTTTTCACCTTTAGTTAATATTTTTACCTTCTTTAATACCACTACATCTTTAGTCATTTCCATTACTCTTATAGTAAATACCACTATCCTTTATATGTATTACAGGTACGTAATCTTATGCCTATATAGATATCAAAGGCTACTTGGTAGTCCAATAACCAAACCTTTTGGAGCCAACCAAGGTGGGGTGGGATCAAATCCACCTCCACCACTTTGGCTCCACATTTTTGTTTTTTTGTTTTTTTAAAAAAGTTCCCTCCCAAAAAAAAGCCACCGGCATCAAGCAGCTGGAGGATGCCGGCCAATGTTAGAGCTTTGATGATTGGCTGGCGGTGGTCATCTAGTAAGGGTGGATATTTTTTGTTTTTTTTTTCAATATTAGGGACATTTTGGTAAAAACACACCAATTTCACAATTCCATATTCCTACCACATTATCATCTTTCTTTATTTCTATATATTAACAGATTTTTTGAGGTTTTGGAAGTTTAAATAGTATTTAAGTGTCTTTTTTTCCTTTAAAATATTCTAATTTCAAAAATATTTTTCAAATTGGTTTTATTCAAAAAATTTATCCTTACTAATTTATACCTGTTCATTGTCTATGCTTATTAATTTCTAAAATAAGTATTTAATGACAGAAAAATATCTTGGAAATAATTTAGATTTGGGAAAAAAATAGGAAAATATTTTGAAAATATCAAAAGGACAAATGAGGGTGTTGAATTTCAATATTCTTAATGTTAGCTCAAGTTTTTCATCCAAAATGGAGTGAATTGTGTGATATTAAAATTTTAAACTTGACAAAAAAACTTAACGAAGAAAGTAGAGAGATATCACAGAAGAGATGGGCACGTGATCTTTATACTCATCATTCAAGGACTTGTGTTTCACTCAATTTTCAATCCATCTACCATAAGCTTGTGTCTCTCAATCTCTACCGTATTATCCTATTACATACACAAATCAATAGGATTTTGGTAATGTATGAATACTTTAGTTGGTCCCAAGCAATTCAATAAAATACATATAAAGGAAAGGACATTTATACTTTTTCCCCTCTTTTATTTTTATTTTTATTTTATATCTTAAGCCATTGAAGGTCCCATTTTTGCTCGAGGGCACACAAGTAATGAAACACCAAGTACTCAATTACTCCAACATACATCTCAAGAGGCTTTCAACTCAACTCATAACCCTCTTTGACTTAAATAACCATTTAAGCGAATGCCAACATTAGTGATGGAGTGTCCCCGGTTACTAAGTCAAGTCTACAGATGTTAGCGGAGTTTTTGCTATTGCACTTATTCCTTCTCCCTTTTCTCAACAGTCCCTTCAATCTCTTTTTTAATCCCACTCAACAATTACTAGAGTAACGAATAAAAATGAATGCTTATCTTTATGTATGCAAAGTTCTAGATATGAAATCACAATAAATGTACTCTCGCTTAGAAAAACAAATATTTAGGCTCAACTTCTTCATTGGTTCTTTGACATCCTAAAGTAAATTACCCAAGCCAAATCTTTACCTATTTACTAACATTAAAAGAATATAGAATCAAATCCTAATCAAATTCAACCCTTTTGAAGCTCAAATCAAACCAATTGTGACAATACTCACAAAGTAAAAATAAAAATCCAGCCAAGCGTCTTGTAGCGCGATGACACCAGTGCCACCTTAGAAGCCGGCCTTCTCCCTTGTCCAAGGTCCGAGCCCTGCCTCCCCCCCTCCCCCCCCCCCCCCAATTGGTTGTATCAAAAAAATAAAATAAAATCCAAACTTTCAAAAGAAAACCATTTTTTTCCTTTTAAAAAACTTTTGAGGAAAAGTCGTGCAAAATCAAAGGTATCCTCACTCCCACACTCAAATATCACATTGTCCTCAATGCGAACAAGTAACCATAAATAATGAAAGTAAAGAGAAACCATATCCAAGTTTAGAGATGACACAAATTTCAATCACATTCAATTCAACTGTAAATAGCACTTATTTTCAACAATATCATCAACAAGCAAATAAAATAAATCAAAGAAAATTAGAAGAAAACTCCACTCTTTATCATTGACTTACACTTGCAATTCTCTTGATCTTTGTTACCAAGCACATCATCAAGGGCCCCAAAAATCCTACAAAATCAAGACAAAACATCAAACAAAAATCTTGGGTTACCTCCCAAGAAGTATTAAGTTTAAAGTCTTTAGCCAGACTTCTCAAAACAAACATCTAATTATAAGTATCAAATAATATAATAATACCTTGTCATCATTCTTTTTCAAGCAACAATGTTTTTGACACAAAAAATGATCATTAATTCAAGTTAATTATTACTTGCAAAATCATAGACAATCTCATAATACAATCATTCACTTAATTAATTCAAGGAAAACACAACATGCACATCCTTGCAAATAGATCTAGGATCTTCCAAAATTTTAAAACACTGGCAAAATCCACTTGACTCTCATCAATAAAAGTCAAAAAGTCAATAGGAGACTCATGTTCAACAACTATTGGGATTTTTCCATTAATTTCAACATCACAAGCACATGAATTAGGCTCTATAGCCGAAACCTTTATTGGACATCTACCATTATCTCTCAAATTAATTTCGGCTCACATTCATTTTTCACATTGTCTATAGTCTCATGCAATTGCCTCTCTTCAACTTCCTCATAATCATTTTCATTAGAGCTTCAATGGTATTAAATGAGTTTTGTTGTTTTATTTCTTCAATGTGTTTTTGCATTTGGCTCACATGCACACCAATATTTTGTGGGAATAGATTGCCTCAGAAGCCTATTCCTCCTTTTCTCTCAGAATCTCCCTATCCTAGCCCTTTATTCAATCAGAACATAAAAAATGAGCCACGTCATATATTTTAAGAGCTGAACCAAAAACATTGACTTTTCATCTCTTACAGTGGCGGGAAAACTTCACACAAGCAATCTCCATTTTTCTAAATACCCAAGAACCGACGGTGTCTCGAATTGAAAGATTAATTACTGGTTTAGTTTTGTTTTAGGTTTCGATCAAATTAATTATAAAGAACGCAATATCCATTTCTCTGATTCTTCTCTATCTGGTTTGCGGCTTTTGTGTTGATCGTGTGTGTCGTGGGGAGGGCTCTACACAGAGGAAATGATTAAGAACAGAGTAATGGTGACTTTGATGGAACTAAGAGGAAGAGAATGTCAAATGAGAAGTATCCATTCTTGAGGAGAGTGTTCAATCATCGCCATCTGCAGGTACTTCATGGAGCTTAGCTTGGTGTATAGTTTTATTCAGCTTTTGGGAATCAGCAGCTTTTACTTGTTACAACTTTTACGTGTTACTTGCCACTGCGGTATTTTTATTCAGCTATTTGGAATCAGCTTTTTGGAAGTTTGAGCAAAAAAAAAAAAAAAAAGAATAAGCTTTTTGGAATTAGTAGTATTTTAGTATCTTTATGACTTGGTGCATATTTTTATTCAACTTTTTCGAATCAGCAACCCTTTTTTTTAATACAAGAGAAAGGATTACACTACGGAAATTAAAATGACAATGGCGAAATTAATTCCAGCAAATCAAAAGAAAGCACTTCCTGCAGACATCAAAGAAACTTGATGGAGAAATTCCTTTCTTGGCTAAAGCAGCTGCCAACTTATTCGACTCTCTAGGAATGTGGAGAATCTTAATTTCCCAACTTCGTTGTAAAAATTCTCTAATCTGCCAGTTTAGAAGGCTGCCGCAGTCCATCAGCTGACCCTGCAAACATTGGTCAATCATCTCCTTAGGATCCTAAGTCAAATGAGAAGTATCCATTCTTGAGGAGAGAGGTTCAACCATTGCCATATTAATTTCAAGAGGCAAGGTAAGATAAAAATATATAATTATTTTTTAATAAAAGATGGTATCTTTTAAATTTCTTATATTATTCGTCATCAGGAATGTTGCTATGATTTTGTAATTTCTCATTTTCTAATGACATTTTGTTATGTGCTGCATAAATTTACTTTTTCAGGTTTCAGTATATGGAAGCTCCTTTGGTTCCTAGATTAGGAAAAGAATTTGATGATTTAGAGGAGGCATGGAGATTTTATAATGAATATGCTTGTAAAGTAGGCTTCAGTGCAAAGAAAAATGGGTTGACAAAGAGTAAGAAAGATAAAAAAGACAATTATTAGCTATAGATATGCATGTTCAAAAGAGGGTAAAAGAAGACCAGATAAAAGGTGCACCTCAACCACCAACCATCGTTCAGAGACCAGGACCGATTGTCAGGCTGGAATGACAGTTAAATTAGTGGAAGGTAAATTCAAGATCACAGACTTCATAGAAAATCATAACCACCCATTACATCTTCAAGAAACAGTGCATATGATGAGGTCTCAAAGGAAAATAAGTAATGCACAGGCAGATGAGATTGATTTGGCCAAGGATGCCGGACTTCAACAAAAAGCAACTTTTGACCTTATGAGTAAGCAAGCAGGTGGGCGAGCTAATCTTGGTTTCACTCGAGTGTATATGAAAAATTATTTGATGACTAAACGACAAAGAAGTTTGGTGGACGAGGAAGTTCGATGCTTATTGAATTATTTTGAAGAACAGATTACAGAGAACCCTTCATTTTACCATTCATACCAGCTTGATATGGAAGATCAAATTACTAATATTTTTTGGGCAGACGCTCGAATGCTTGTAGATTATGCTTATTTTGGAGATGTGATTTCATTAGACACCACATACTGCACCAACAATAATCATAGGCCTCTTGCAATATTTTCAGGACTCAATCATTTTAGAGGAATTGTAATTTTTGGTGCAGCTTTATTATACGATGAAACTATAGAATCATTCAAGTGGTTATTGGAAACTTTGTTGAAAGCAAACAAGCAAAAGAAACCGGCAACAATTTTTACTGACCAAGATCAAGCAATGGCAAGAGCACTACGTGAAGTTATTCCTGAAGTGAAGCATGCATTATGCACATGGCATATTGAGCAAAATGGAATAAAACACCTGGGAAATAAAATGAAGGGTGGTTCACATTTTTTACATGGCTTTAATAAGTGCATGTTTGCTATTGATGACAAGTTACAATTTGAAGAAAAATGGGCTTCTCTAATATCATCATTCAATTTGGAGGACAACTCATGGTTGAAGTCTATATATGATATCAAAGAGAAATGGGCATGGTGTTATATGAAGCACTATACAACTCTTGGTATGTGTAGCACACAAATAAGTGAAAGTGTTAACGCAAATATCAAAAGCATTACAAACCCAAGTGTTAGTATTGGAGAATTCTTCAAAAGTCTTCAGAGGGTTGTTGGAGATAAAAGGTACAACGAGATGAAATGTGAGTATGAAGCAAGGGAGAAAAAGCCAAGATTGATAGTCCAAAGTTCACCTATTTACGTCAAGTTGCTGAGATTTACACCGCCTCAGTGTTAGAGTTGTTCCAAGAGCAACTTGATCTCTTTTTTGGTACGTGTATTTCCTCTCGAGATGAGAAAGGTCCATTGTTCACATATACTGGTACCATGATTAATGAAGAAAGAAAGTGGACATTGACATTTGATCCGAACGATTATTCTGTATTGTGCAGTTTTAGGCATTTTGAATCTATTGGGATATTGTGTTGTCATGCTTTAAAAATATATGAGGCAAATGAAGTGAGAAAACTTCCGGAAAAATATATTTTGAAAAGATGGACTAAAGATGCTAGAGATGGTGTTATACATGATATTGAAGGAGGTGAAATACAAGTGGATCCAAAGCTTCAGAGTGCACAAACATATCAACAATTATGTCATACGATGATAACATTAGCAGCTGAAATGTCTAATTGTCCAGAGACTTCTGCCTTTGTTCACAACTCTATAAAACAACTTCATAAAGAAGCAAGAGATTTCCGTTCAAGGCTAAGGAATTCAAATGATGAGAACAAGGAAGAAGATGGAAGTAAGGAAAAATGTGGCAACCAAGAAAACAAGATGGATGGGTTAAAAGATAAACTTCCCAAGGGCATTAAAAAGAGGCAAGGAACAAAGAGAAGGAAAAGATTTAAACCTTGGCCTGATCGTGTGGGAAAGAAAAGTAGGTCTCAAGCCAAGGTAAGAACTGAGGAATTAGATGCTCCAATTTCATGTTCTGCACCTACGACATTGCAAGAACCACCTCAAGTTCATTCATTTACTAGTATGATGATGGTGAGTTTATTTATCTAAAATTAAATCGACACTGTGATTTGTTTTGTTATTGTGTATGTTAATGCTTTTTCAGGTTAATAATATGCTTACTTTTGTCTTTGTGATTTATAGGCTCCCTTAGATTGTCCAACACCATCATTGGAAGCATTAGAAGAGGAAATTTTGTTATCAGGTACCCCCCCCCCCCCCAAAAAAAAAAAAACAGAGATAGGAAAACGTGCACAAGTTGAGGGGAAAATGTCATTTTTATTAAAATTAATGTGTATAGTACATGAAGATGCCAAATACAAATCTCATTTTCTAATACACTCAGTACTATATCAAATATATAGTATTACAACTTTTTATGACCATATACTAACATCTCCATTGCTCTTGCTTCTTGCTTCTTCTTCTTAGGTGAAGGTCAAAATCAATGCCCCATCAGTTCCTAAGAGGTGAATCAACAATGTTTAATCAGCATGAAGCATTTGGCAACTAACACCTGCAGTAACAAATCAAATTCGATCAATTTAGGCATTCAACCAACATTCTGTTTTGGCAGCATTATTTTGAAACTTGTTTTGGTAGCATTATTTTGTTTTAATTAATGTAAGACAACGCATAGGTTATATGACAGCAACTTGGTATTTGACAGTAGCAAGTATATAAGCATATGAAACTTGTTATTTTTGACAATGGTACTTTGACAGCAGCAAGTATATAAGCATATAAACAATGGTATTTTTATTTTAGACAGAAATTTAAATTTCTTCCAATGAATGCATAGCTGGTAAGTTAATGCCCAACCAACAATTTTCCCCTCAACTCGTGAAAAGAATTGAGGCAGTATCAGTAATATTGCAGCAAACCTCACATTTGTGTATTTAGAAAAATAGTGAAGTCCAGAAACTCAGACTTTCAGTTGTTAGGGCTTGATTTTTAATACAAAGATTTTCAAGATCACAGCAAATAAATCCAATCTTGTCAAGAACTTGAAATCACTGAAAATTCTCATAAAAATTTCAACAAACAAGAAGAAAAATAAGTTATAATGTTGAATAAATAGTGTGAAGACAAATGAAAGCACCAACTAGTATAAATGAACCATGGACAGATCGCTTGTTCTCTGAAAATCTGCTTATTTAACAAAGCAATTACTGGCCATAGTACAAAAGTAGTGCAAACCAGAAAACAAAAAATCTAAGCAGGATAGGCATGTGAAGTCTTGTAAAATAAGTAAACAAGAAAGATTTCTCTGATAATATTTAGAGAGATTTGATCCTCCTGCAGTGGGGGGGAAAAAAAAAAAGGCATCACGCCCCCTTAATACCAACCAACTCTGGCAGGTAAAACACCATAATTTCATGAGGCCTCATCCAAGAACAAGCACAGCATAATGCAGCAGTGAAAGTAAACATCAAGAAACGAGGAGTATTAATATAAAGAGGTGATATTCTAACTGCTGCTTCCAATAAGAGAGCATATAAACAATGGTATATTTATATTTGACAGTAGCAAGTATTTATTTAAAATTCTGTTCCTTTGACAACAGCAAGTATTTTACTTGCCATGCTTTGAAATCAATCAAACAGAAAAAATTGCTTCCAGATGCAATTCCACACACATTTAAAAATTTAATTAAAATATGGATTCATCCATTGGCAACTCAGCTCCAATACAAGCTTGGAGCCAGTGAAACGGGTCCACCAGACAAACCTGGTCCAAAACCTCTGAAATGAAAATCACACAGCATTGTGTAAACCTAGAAAGAAAACCAAAATAAGAGAATCAAGCTATAGATTACATAGGCCAAAATAAGAGAATCATTGCCTATGCTCAAATACTTCAACAATGTTGAAAAAACAATAAGAAAGAGATTTTGGCCATAAGAACATTGACATTCTCCTTTGTGGCTGAATCTCCAAGCAAAATGAACTTGAACAAACTCAACAAACAGATAAAAACAAAATTGTTACCTTGGTAAAGTAGATATGCCCAACAAGCCTCTCAAGATTAGGCACAACACCTAGAAACCTGGTGAAATTGCGACTTCAACTTTGCTCAAAGTGCTCAGCAATATCATTAGTCATATACATAGCAACAGATAATAGGTCATAAGCACAAAATTATAAGAGACAAAAAAATAAACTCAATTGTCTTCCTACTCTTAAAAAACATGATCCCTTAAATCACTAACCTTCTCTTTTATAATGGCGGAATATCAATCAAAAAAGGATAAACAACCCCCAAAACTTAATTATCTATAATTCTCCTAAATACATATATTTCCTTTCATTGTAAGAGGAAAATTCTGCTTGAATCCAAAACACAGGGAGATGACGAACGATATGACCGAAGCAAGAGATTCTCAGATTTCAAAGAAGCCGATAATTCAATTCCAATCAATTTTGAAATAATGCATTGAAAAAATTAAGAACAAGAGAGCGTAAACATAAAGAATCGTACCCAGAATGAAGCTGTAAAACACAATTGCATGATAAATGAATAATCACCTCCTGGTGGTTCGAAGGGAAGATAAGGTAATTTATTGGATCAGGAACGGAACGAGAATTCATTCCGTTCGGGGGCTAGAGGCATCAGCGTTGAAAATGAGAAGAAAGTGTCAAAGCTCACAAGAAAAAAAGAGGCCAACGCGGAAGAGATGAACAGGCTATTCGTAGCAGAGCAAGAATTTTCACGAGAAGAAAATCTGGTTTTGGTTTTAAAGTTTGTGGACGGTCAAGATTTAAATGGGATGGAAATTTAAAATGAACGGCTGAGATGGGGAGATTCTGAGAGAAAAGGAGAAATGGGCTACTGAGGCAACCTGCACCCAATATTTTGTACACTTGTCTCAGCAATGTCAAACTTCGTTTGTTCATGAAGAAAATCCTTAACTAACTTTTCTAAGATTCTTCAAATTCCTCATGGATGTATCCCTCAACATATGGATAAGAGTTAAAAGATGGGATCATCTCATTAGAACAATACTTGATATATGGATCCAAAGACACTTGTTGCTCTAAACTTCCACTAGGATAAAAGGAATGATAAAAACAAGTTTACTTCCTAGTGAAATTATCTCTTCTATAATGACTAATTGTGCCATATGAACAATTCGCATATAAATGACTCTTTCTACAATAAATACAAAAAAAAAACTATAGGAAAAAGAATTAACATATTCATTCCAACCAGCATTTGCATATGCTTGTCTCATCCAAACTACACGCATCTCAAGTAAAGAAAAAGATTTGACAATCTATCAACAAATGAATGTTCCCATGAATGCTATGACTAATCCAATTTTTCCCTATTTTTTTTAAAGATGAAAAAAAGGAAAAAACTCAAATATTTACAAAACTCAAGCTTAAACTACTAATTCTCAATTAATTCCAACCAAATAGTGTGAGCACACAAGTCCTTGGCAATGACGACAAAAACTTGATAGAGAAAAGTTTACAACGTGTAACTAGCAAGTGCATGGATCGTATCAAGTAATAAAGAGTGAGTAAAGTATAGTTTCCACGAGTATTTCATACCTAAACCTAGTTTAATATTGATTTTACACTTTTGTTTAATTTGAGTAAAACAAATTGAATTTGAAAAGATTGAAAAGAAAATTAAAATCAAATTAAAACAAACTACCACAATTATCAAAAGAACAATACATAATCACCAATCCCTTATTAACATCATAAATGTTGTTTTCACTAATTTAATTAGACTTATAGTTACTTTTATTAATCTCGAGTATATATAAATAGTTATAAGTGTTTGCTGGCCACTCACAACCCTCTCGTAAGTAAAAATTGTTATGTCTAACATAATAACTCTGAAGGTAATATAACTCAAATAAATAGCCTCTTCAACAATTTTATAGGGTCATTAGGTATATGTCTATCCCAATCACAAATTAGATCGATCTCTAATCCCATATTACCTAATCTCAGAACCTAATTAAAATATCTTTCGTCAAGGTAAATGTTAATGCTCAAATTTGTATTATATGATGGTTAGTCATTAAATAACCAAAATTAACATCAAATTTTTTTTTTATAAACAACAAAAATAAAGTCTAATCCACTCATAAGTTCATAGTTTTTCTAGGTTACACAACAAACTATAAACATAACTAAAGAAAGACAACAAGTTCATAATAAAAAATCTCAAGAAAAACAGAGAAGATCAAAGGAAAAGGGGCATATCATTGATTCAAAAGTCTCATCTTCAACTTTCTGGCTACCTCTCTGTCCAAGCGGCTACTCTGGTCCATTCCCTTCTCCACTGTCACTCTTGTCCTCCTATGAAGAGGAAGAAGAAGAATGAAAATCGAACTCCTTTCTCTCTCCTTGATTGTGATTGAAGAAGACAATGATGATGGATAATGTTTATAATCAATTATATATGCGACCACCTCCTCTTTTTATATCAATCAAGTAGTGCCTCCCCTTTAGATATTAAGTGCCCTTCTATTCCAAAACATTGCGGTCCTCATCCATAAAAAAGGAAACAACATAAATAATAATAACAACTTAACAATAACAACAACAACAATAATAATAATAAATAGATTAATCTTTTTCTTTCTTTGTTTAAAACTGCCCATTATTTTTTTCTTTCCCAAACTTAAAAACCTATATTCTAAGTTGAAATCCCACCTATGATGCACCCAAATTGATATATCTTAGAATCTTAAAAAAATTTCTTTAATTTAGTATTGATGATTTCCCAAATATATTAAAAATAAAAAGTCATCATTAGGGCCATGATCTCCAGTACTACTCTCATTGAAAAATGGATCGGTTCCGTGCTTCTTATAACATCGGTTCCGTGCTTCTTATAACTTCTAATAAGTGAGACCGAACATTGTACTCCACCTACCACGTCCACGAAGACATAATTTTTTCTTCGACAAGTTTTGCCCCATCCACATGTTAAAATCTTGCTAAAAGGAGTTGTAGTTTTGCCAATCACTCTGAGAAGAGCTGTTTCACGAGCCACATAGTGAGGTGAGATCTATGATGTTGTCTAGCATTCAAGTCAGGATGGGTCAAGAGGAGCAAAGTTTCCTCTTGGTTTTCCATGTACAGAGAAATATATACATACATATATATAAATCAATTTCTTTTTTGTGCAGCAACACATGTCAGTAACCTAGCAAAGTTTTGGGTCCCTAATACATATATATTCTCTTCCAGCGCTGATATATATATACACACACACATACTCACATAACAGTAAAGTTTCCTATTGTTTTCCATGGTATATGCGCAGCTAGACACACGACACAATAAGGCTCTCTTTTTATTGTCCATATATAAGACAACAAACTTCTTATCATTTCCAAAAGCAGCAATATATATCATATAAGCAGTAGGTTTTGGGTTTGCTAGATATCATTGGCCACGTTCTATATATATATATATATATATATATATACACACACACACACTACAAAAAAAAAATGATTTTCCGTGGCGACAAAAGTCGCCACTGAAAGTCTTTCAGTGGCAACAAAAATGTCGCTGTTGAAAGCGTCGTCGAGAATACTTTCAGTGGTGACATTTTAATGTCACCGCTAAAAGTAGACTTTCAGTGGCGACTTTTTGTCGCTGCTGAAAGTTCATCAGAATCCATGAAAGTAAGTGTTGCCACTGAAAGTAGGGTTTTGGTGGCGACAATTGTCGCCACAGATAACATTTTTGGCGGCGACAATTTTGTCGCTGCCAATACTTGTTTCAGCGGCGACAAGAAGTCACTGCTGATACATGTTTCTGTGGCAAAAAAGTTGTCGCAGCAAATATAGTTTTCAGCAGCGACACTATTGTCGCCGCTGATAGTCTTTTCAGTGGCGACAAAAGTCGCCACTGAAAGTCTCAAATTTTTTTAAAAAACACTTTCAGTGGCGACAAAAGTCGCCACTGAAAGTCACAATTTTTTTAAAAAAAAATTAAATGCCAATTTTTTTATATACTCTTGTAGCTAATGTTGTAACCCCTCCTGCGGTCATAATAAATGGCAAAAATTCCAAGGCAATTGTATCACAGTGGCAACAAATGCACTTCACAATAGATAGTGTTTCAGGTTGCCTCAAACTAAATCACCTTGGAATAAACTTCTTCATCTAGGAAAACTTTCTATTCAAAAATAATTTCATTGCATGGAATGAACTACCCACCTTTGGTTTACTTACCTAAACCATTAAACCCACGAATTCACGACCAACATGATACTTTATATAAGCATAAACCACAAAAATCCAAACAACTTATAAAACAAATAAAAAAAATTTATCTTTGCAAACTACCTCTGTCATCAAAGCTAATCATTTAGCAACCAACACAATATCAACCCAATACTGGAGTGATCTCATCAATTACATCCTCAACACTTCATCCAGCAAATGGATACGTGTGTGAGAGAGTAAAAGGTATTGCAACACCTCTAGCTTTCAAGTGCTTGTAGAGAAGCTCTTTGGTATTGCAACACCTCAAAATACTACCATTGCTAAAAGGTACTTCAATATGGACATGAAAATCAACAAAATATTCATGAGTTGTTGTAGATACAGATTAATGCTACAGAGATTCTAATGTTTCACCAGGAAACCCAGCATACAAGAGAATTCATAATCTTGACAGTAAAGAAGACTTCACAAACTATAAAGTTTTAATGTAGTCCACTGCATGGATACTATCACATAGTTACAAAACAAGGCAATTATATACCTATGAATTTTCCTTGGGATTAGGGAATATTAAAAATGGATTCAAATCTTCTTCAGATGGCTTTTCATTAACCAGCATGTTGAATTGATACATCCATAATAAGATTATACCATAGATTGCTTCTATAGATTCATCATACAACTCCGAATATCGCCAAAATGAACAAGTAAAATACACAATGTCAAAACTTCATCCATTAACATTTCAGTATCACTATAGAAAATAAAATCAATTATTGGATTAAACACCAATGACAAAGCCAGTAGATTAAAGAGAATGTAAACAAAAAATCAAGAATAACAATCATCACACCAGGATTAAAAGCATAACAATAGCAAAGAGAACCTTTGTGAGCTCTGTCAAAAAATTAACACTGATTGGGCTAAAATTGAATTTCCCATCCACCTTGGACATATAGACAAGAATAGGCTGGCAAGTAAAGAAAATAAGACTTGTTAGTGGCTAGCAATAAGCAGGTTCTTTTTTCTGCCCTACTATGATGAGATGATATAAACTAGGCACCATCAAACAAAATAAACATTCCAACACAAAAACTAAAAGAGATGCCAACTAGGTATTAAAGTGCTTACTTTCCAGAAAAGAGAGAGGATAAGATGTGGAATTGCCCTCAGGCTAACAGCTAACCATCCACAATTTTACTTATTAACATTCAATTCAATGACTATGTTTTGGCCCCCTAGAAAAAAGGCAATATATAACTACGCCATGGCCCAAGAAAAACCAATTTCCGTGTCTATGCAAGCTGATACTTTGAAAAATGTTGACTACACTCGCTTGCAAATTTTTAGGATTGAATGTATATTTTTTCCTGCGACTTTCCATCAGCGTTTGACCAAAAAAAATCCAATTTAAAGGTAACAATCACCTGCAATCCAACTAAGATGCAGTCACCAACAACCAAGAGGACATTAAGGGCACGCTGCTTGGATGATGTCCTACTTTTGTGCTTGTCATAGGCCCTTGATATAGTTCTGGAACTAGGAGAAACCAATTTTTAATGGCATACACTGCATTCTATCATCCCGTTCTTCATGTAATTGCAACCACTATCTGGGTATGAACTATAGGATCACCAAAAATAAAACCAAAAGTTAGGATAACAAGTTTACAACAACAATCATAACTCATGAGTCGACCACTGAAGCAATTATGTTTGACACTCGACGGCTATCCTTGTTTTCCAAAACTATAAGATATATAGCCATAAGATCAGCTAACGACACAATCTTAATACACCAAGAAAACAAATGTATCAATTTTCCTTAAACTTTGCAAGAAACTAATTCAGTGAATTAAGAAAATCCATAGGTGAATGAAAGCTGCAGTAAGAAATTCGATCAGATCTTGTTCCGGTAACTTCGAAAAAATCGTTTCAACACGAAAGTAAAAACAAATCCCGAAACACGCTAAAGATCCCCTTTCGGAACAAACAAAATATGAATATGCAAAGCTCAGATCTTGGTCCAAGATGATGATGACGCAAAAATCACTTAACTGAAGACGACACAAACGGCCCATGAATCTGTGTTTTCTTTTCTGTTGGGGCATTTGGATGTTGGATTTTGTCTAAATGAGGTACAATTTCAAGAATAGATTACACTTAATTTGAAGCAGAACACACCTTAGTTTCAAGACAGATATCGAAGGCTCGGAACGTCGTCGGACGCCGTGACAGGGAGACAAAGGAAGACAGAGTCACCGAGGCTCAGAGTCAAAACGTGGCCAGGTTCAGATCGATGGCACCCTGTCGACGGCAAAGGCTCGAAGAAGCCAAGAAGAGAAGTGGAAGAAGAAGCACCATAGGGTTTGAAGTTTTTCAAAGGGCAAATGTGTTTTTCTCTTTTTGTCAATTTAATGGGGGAAGGCGGGAAGCTGCGAAATTTTTTTTGGAGGGAGATGAATAAATTTACCTTACCGCTAACACCTGTCTGGATAACAATCAAGTCTTTCTCTTCTTTTTACATATCCCTTCTTCTTGTTTTCTTTCTTTCTTTCTTGCTTTCTTTCTTTTTTTTTGGGTCAAAGCTTACATATCCCTTATTTGACTTCAATATCTTCATTCATTTTTTTGTTCCCAGTGAAATTACCCTTCCTATATTCAGAATTCTCTTGCACGGATGAATTCACATTCTTATTGATGATTAAAAAAGTAATAATTAACTCACATTAATTATTTCATTCGTAGTATTTAAATTCACGCTAATCTGCTTGACATCCATCATCTGTGGTGGCTTTTGGCAAAAACCATCCTTTAAGGTTTTTTAATTTTAATTTCCATTTTATATTATTATTGTTATTAAACAAGATGATATTAAAGTCCCAATTAAAAAAAATAATATAAAAAAGTCCCAAATTTAATATAAAATGAGCGTTGGGGACATGAAAGACTTCTCTTCAGTCTAAAAACAAAAAAAATATCTCATGCTTCATTGGGGACACGAAAGGCTTGAGAATCAGAGAAGAGAAATCGCACTGGAAATTTACACTGAATATGTTATTATAAAAATGAAAGTTTTCCTTGTGCATGATTGCAAGCACAGAGTTTGTTCAAGATTGAACATTTTGTAACTATCTATATGAATGACTTTTCTATAAAAGAGAAACTAATAAAACCATATAAAAGAAAAAATATTTTAATTTTTCCCATGACTTTCCATCGGTAATCCGTCTCAGATTCCGTGGGTATTTTCAGGTTCCTTTGTAGTGTTAACTTTCAGGGAGATCGAACTCGGGTATTGTTGCTGGGGATTTCATAAACCACACCAACATATGGCAAGAGTAGTAAATTGATGGGTAATGACAAAAAAAAAATACTTACTCAATTACTAAAAGCGAACTGAATCTTGATGTATATGATATGTGTGTGTGTGTGAATTGTCGAAATCAGAAAAGAGGAGGAAGAAGCCAAGATTGAGGGCTAGTTGCTGTGGGGAGTGGAGCCCAAAGGAGAGAAAATGTATGGAAGAGGGTAATTAATGAATAAAAGGGCCAGTTTGAAAAAAATAAGAGTGACCAAAGTCTTTTTGCTAGGCAACAAAACGGAACGTTGTCAACAATGTGTAAAAGTTAGTCCTCTCAGGAGAAGTAATATGTGTAACACTTCCTCTTCCTACGCGTTAAAGCGATGGCACAACACTACTACTGTGTAAGATTCTTAGATAGATGAAGAGATAGAGACCAATCTCCATTGTTTTATTTTACATATATTAAAAGACTTCAGTCTTTACAAGTTTGATATTTAATCTCATGCTAAACATATATTAATTAACTAAATTGAAGCATAGTGACCTAGATATTATTATTATAAATTTGAATAGACGTTCACTAAAAAAAAATAGTGGATTGGTAACAAAATTCTACCGCTAAATTAACTTAATGACTGCATTACATCATTAATTAATTAGTGACAGTCCATTCGACAACAAATCATCCATTTCTATTGCTAAATTAGATCAATAATCTACTATATATATTTTTTAGTGTTTGCGCCTTTGTATTGTTTTAATTTCTCAAAACATAAAAAATCACTCACGGAATTACCCACGGAATTCCGTGGGTAATTTTTTAAAAAACAAAAACCGTTAAATTATCCACGTAATTCTTTTAATTTTTTTAAAACAAAAATTGTTAAAGTACCCATGGAATTACCCACAGAATTTTATGGGTAATTTTGTTTTAATTTTTTAAAAACAAAAATCGTTAAATTACCAACGGAATTATCCATGGAATTCCGTGGGTAATGGAACCTGTCAAATTACCCACTGGATTTCCCTGGGTAATTCCATGACTAATATTTTTTTATGGAAAAAAATATTATAATTTTTCCCACGACTTTCCGTCAATAATAAGTGATGGAATTTTTTCCGTCTCAAATTCCGTGGATAATTTCAGGTTTTTTTGTAGTGATATATGTGTTAGAAATAGGTTTAAAAGTATTTGACAAAACTTTCTCAAATCAAAATCATATTTATCTTTTCATCAAAATGTACAATCTTTTGCTACAATTATTGAAAATTAACGTTAAGCAACACACACTATCTCTCAAACTCTCTTTATCTCACAATAATCCAAAAAATTAATCTATTTTTTCATAAAAAATTACATCAATAAAAATATTTATTGTATAAATATCTTAAATAAAAAAGAAAGAAAGAAAGACTTTCGGCGGCGACATAATGTCGCCGCTGAAACATACTTTTGGCGGCGACAACATACTTTTAGCGGCGACACTAAGAGTCACCACCGAAAGTTTGTTTTTTTGTAGTGATAGTATGTTAGTATCCTATACTTTCTAATGGTTTGTGTAAAGTGAAAAATAAGCTCAAGAACGTCAACACAGGAGGAACCCAATGACTTATCTCCGGTTGCTGGTTTGAACGCTATGCTTTTCACCAATACTCGGAAACGTTTTGCAGAGCAAGCAAGAATGGATAAATCACAATTTGGCTCACTCCCTCTCCTTCCTCGTCTTCCTCTCTTTCACTCTCAGCCTGTGTTCTGATTTTGGCTAAGACAACGTGAATAAAGGCAAGAAAAGAAGCAATGAATATATAATAAGCTAATGGTCCGGTCTGAGAAGCATGAACGACGTGGGTTCTTGTTGGGGCTCGAGAGGCATGGTGGGGGTCTGAGTTTGCTGATATGAAAAGCATGGCGCTGTTGGTTTGCGTGTACAGTTGAGGGCGGAGCGTGATATACGCTAACAAGGTGTGATCTGGTTTTTTGATATTTTTAACTTAACAGCATGCTCCTGGCCGTGCATGCAGTGCGCAAGAAAAGAAAGAAAAAATTATTTACATAAATAGGAGGTAGTGGGTTGTATAGGTGAAAGGCAATGGGTTGATCCATATTCTCCTTTTCTAAATTTTTAGACCAAAATTATACGGTGTTCTTTGAATTTATTCTTTTTCTAAAAAAAAAAATTCAGGGAAAAAAAGCTTTAATTTCCAATAATTAACTTTATTAGTATTTTAATTCAAATTTCATAATTTAATTTCTCATTTACTATTCCAATTTTCCAAACCCGCAAATTGGGATGATACACAAGTAGTATAAAGAGTTGTCATTCCCACAAGGACTAAGTCAAAAGTGGATTAATCGTCACAATTATGCTATTAATTAGGGTGAGTAAAACCATTTAAGGATTTTATATGTTAAAAATTACTTCTTGAAGAAAACCAAATTGAAACTTTGCTTCAAGACAAGAGGAGTATTTCTCATCATTGCAATTCATGAGACTTGAACAACTACCACTCCATTAGTGATTAAATGACAATACACATACTAGTAATATAAGGTTCAAAAGCATTTGATTAACATGCACAATCTCTTACTACAGCTAAGAGAAAATAATCATTAAACAACAACCTTAATTTAACAAAGTCAGGTTCGGAACTATGTTACTGAAAAATCATCCATATATAATCTCAAATTTCAAGTCTAACATAATTTTATGTAAGTTCTATGATTAAATTAATTTTCTCAAGCTTAATTTAATTGAACAAAGTAATCTAAGTGGTGGCCAATCACATAAAAGCATTAGGCACAAGATAAAATTAACTCATGACTGTCGTTAACAACTAAAAAAGAGTAATAACAAGTTTCAATCCTTACCATAGTTTGAAATAATCCTAATGCAAATTAATTAGTCAGCATCATCTCAGCACTAGCAACAATAAATTTAGAGTCTAGCATTGAAAACAGTAGATTCAGAGTTCAAAACAATAAAGAAAATGAGAAGAGAAAACAGAACATAGCTAATGATCTTTCCCTTATTGCACAAACATTCTCTTTCTCCTTGTACTCTCCCCTGCTTCCTCCTGTCAGGTTCGAAGTTGAAGTAGCAGCTCAATCCTTGCAATAGCATCTCTTTTTTTCCTCTCTCCTTCAATCACCGTCGAGCTAGCAAGAAAAAAAAAAAAGAAGCAACATTGACAGGGCCTCCTCAAAGAACAGAAACAGCAGTCATGGTGCTATCGGTCCTTGATTAAATCACCTACATAGTCCTCTCGTCCTCCAGTGGAGTTGATTAATAGAATCGAACAACTCTCTCTTTATCTTTGATTAAATCACCTACATAGTCCTCTCGTCCTCCCGTGGAGTTGATTAATAGAACCGAACAACTCTCTCTTTTCCTTTGGCTCTCACTCACTCTGCCTTGTTCTGGATTTTGCCCTCGAAGGAAGAAGACGAAGTAACAGTGTTTTAGCTGCCCCCTCTTCAAATCGGACGCGGCTCAGGTCTCCTTCGCCTATTGTCCACTGCTGTCCTCTTCTCTCAACACGGCGCTGTTTGGCGCAAAATAGGCAAGGTAATGTCATTTTTCTTTTTAAACTACTGACAGGTACTTAAAAAATATTTTAGGATATTGACCGGTACTGAAAAAATACTGACAGGTACTTCATGATCTTGAAAAAATTATTTTAGGATGTTGAAAAATATTTCAGGGTATAGACTGGTACTCAAAAGATACTTCATGATGCTGACTAGGGATACTAACTGGTACAAAAAAAATACTTTATGATCTTGAAAAATTATTTTAGGACATATATTCACTATGACTGTGAATATATATCCTAAAATAATTATTCAAAATCATAAAGTATTTTTTTATTACTTCATTGATCTTGAAAAAATATTTTAGGATACTAACTGGGGATACTGGATGATATTAAAAAAATACTTCATGAACTTGAAAAATTATTTTAGGATGTTGAAAAAATACTTCATAATCTTGAAAAATTATTTTAGGACGTTGAAAAAATATTTTATGGTACTGATAGGTACAAAAAAGATACTTCAAGATATTGACTGGGGATACTGGCTAGTACTAAAAAAATACTTCGTGATCTTGAAAAGTTATTTTAGGAAGGGTTAAGTATCAATTTTGCCCCTTAAGTTTCCAAAGGAGCAATGTTGCCCCTAAAGTACCAAAACGGAGCAATGTTGCTCCTTCTTTAGAAACCCTAACAGTTAACGTTCGTTGACCGTTAGGGTTTCTAAAGGAGGGGGCAACATTGCTCCGTTTTAATACTTCAGGGGCAACATTGCTCTTTTAGAAACTTAAAAGGTAAAATTGTTCCTGGGTACGTACTTCAAATATAACATTGGTATTTAACCCTATTTTCCTCCACCAAACCGTATAGCTACTGAATTATATCCCCTTTTTTTGGGACTGAATTATTAGGTTATTCTATAGCTACTTTACATCGTCAAAGCTCAAGTCTAGAAATCAATTCCTCTTTTGAATCTCTGTGCCTCACTGATCTTAATGTCAAACCTAACTTCGTGTAATACACACACACACATACACTGTAAATCAAGATGTTTGCTAATTCACATTGCTCAATTATATGTGTGAATCTTTGAGCAAAAGGAAGTATATACTTCTTCTGGTTCAAAGTACTAACTAGTAATTGTATTTGGTGTTTTTTATAAGACACTTACTTATTTCCAAAGAGCATTAATTATTTTTTCTATGTATACCTATAATTAATAAGGGTAGTGAGTGAACATAATAATTAATATAATATTAGAGTTTAGTGCAATTAGTAGGGAAAATATTAGAAGTTACATAAATTGTAGGTTAACTTTCTTGTCATAAACTATTTTTATTGATTTATAAAAAATTATTAGTTGGTACTTTATAATAAGAGCCAAAGACAATATGTGCGAAAAGGAGAGAAAAGAAGGAAAGAAACAAAGAAAGAGAAAAAGCAAGAGAGAAGGACGTGGAAGATAGGAAGGAAAAAAAGGAGGAGAGAGAAAAGAAAAAGAGAAGAAAAAAGTAGCAAGGGACAGAACAGAAAAGGAAAAAAAAAAAAAAAAAAGAAAGAGGGAAGAGGGGAAAGAAGTAAAGAGAAAAGACAGAGAAAAGGGTGGCATTTGATTATGAATCATTGTTATTCCTATTTCTTATAATCATAATCGTGTGTTTAAGAACCCCTTTAAAATGATAGTTTTATAGTTTTAAAAGTGAAGTAACATTAACCCTTCAAAATCCAAGATAACTTTTAACGTTTAAAACCATAAGTTAAAATGTCCAAACATTGATCAAACTCTCAAAACTATAATTTAGCAAGAGAACCATAGTTTGTGATTGGAAACCATAATTTTCCAAAAGTTATATTTTAAAAAATATATTTTCAGGAGCTAGTTTCCCAAATCTATCTCACTTTTTTTTCTTGTTTTTTTTCCTCCCAAAACTATTTTATAAAAGATAATCTAAATACGGTCGGTGTCTTCTTTCCAATAAAGATTCGTAGAAAATATCATTGTTCTTATATGGTCAATGGTAAATTTCGTAGAAAATATCATTATTGGAACACAACCTCTTAAGTTGGGTTATGTGGGCCTCCTAATAATGCCTTCAGCAGACCATGTTTTTGGAAAGTTGGGTTATCATGGGCCCCCTATATTTGCCTCTAGCGGACCATGTTTCTCTGCTCATCCAACACGCTTGTCCTTAAACGATCGCCTGGCTGCTAGATGTCATTTTGAGATTTAGACGGTTTATATTTTTTCCTTTTTTTAAAAAAATTAATATTAGTTAATATTGTGAATTATCTTTTTAATATCAATTAGTACCTTGAAATAATTTTTCAGGATCATGAATAATTTTTCAGTACCAGTAGGTATCAAGAAGTGTCTTTTTAGTACCAGTTAGTATCCTGAAATATCTTTTCAAGATTTCAAGATTCTGAAATATATTTCAGGATACTATCTAGTACTGAAAAATTCTTCACGATCTTGAAAAATTATTTTAGAGTACTGAATGGCCTAAAATAGTTTTTCAAGATCATGAAGAATTTTTCAGTACCAGTCAGTACCTTGAAATATATTTCAAGATCTTGAAAAAATATTTCAACGTACTGACTAGTACTAAAAAGATACTTCTGGGTACTTACTGGCATTGAAAAGTTATTCATGATTTTGAAAAATTATTTTAGGATCTTACAAAATTATTTTAGGGTACTGACTGATATAAAAATATACTTTAGGATACTGACCGATATTGAATTTTTTTTTAAAAAAAAGGAAAAAAATCTGGACCGTCCATATCTCAAAATGAGTTGTGGCGACCAGGCACTAAGGACGAGCGAGCCCTGCTTGTCAACGCATTCCCCCAGCGGACCCGAGCTAGCTAGGTCATCATGTTGTACCGTGTAAGTTGTAACATATTAATAGCAAGGCATTTCTTCACAGACAAGCTGGCCGGCTTATCAGAGACACCACCAACACAATCTTCACCCTTACCAGTTACCATGACCTCCATTATCATGGTTTCCTCCAGAACTTTCTTGCTCTTGTTTATTCCCTTCCTCTTTTCTCCTACAACTCTAGCACAACAGGTTTCTTATCTAAACCACAGCTGCAGTACCAACAAAAACTTCGCAGAAAATAGTACCTTCCAATCAGACCGGGCTACCCTCCTCTCTTCCTTTGATTCCGCCGACACTGAGTTCTACAACACCACCGTCGCCAGTGGAGGCGACACTGTCTACGGCCTCTTCATGTGCCAGGGTGGCATCAAGATCCAGCTGTGCCACCAATGCGTCGTTATCGCAGCCCAAAAATTATCCTCTGATTGCCAATTTGAGAAGGAGGCAATAATTTGGTATGACAAATGCATGCTTCGCTATTCCAACCGCTCCTTCTTCTCCACGGTTGAAACAAGCCCTAGACTCGGCCTCTTGCCCACCTACGATGGGTACCGGCAGAGCTTCTCAAAGTCATTGTTGGAGGCACTTAAGTTGACAGCAGACGAAGCAGCTAACGAGGCTAAGAAATATGCCACAAGGGAAGAATACATACCTGAGTTCGGAACTATGCACTCTCTACTTCAGTGCACGCCTGACCTATCATCTCAAGATTGCAGAAAATGTCTGAGTGATGTGATTGGAGACCTCTCAAGTTGCTGTGTGGGAAAAGAAGGAGGAAGAGTTCTATATCCAAGTTGCAACGTTCGCTATGAGTTATATTTTTTCTATAACTCTGACGATCAGCCAGAAGCAACGACACCAAGAAGAATTATCGTGATAGTTGTGGTTTTTTCTGTTTTTGGTTTGGGGATGATTTTTTTTCTCGCCTACTATCTCTTAAAGAGTCCTGTTCTCAGACAAAAATACTGTCAGTAATTTTTATTTAAACATATATAGTCTTGGCTTGTCTCAAGAGCTATAGCAATAATTTCTTCTATTTGTCTAGTTGGAAATGAAAGCAACAATTTAGAGCCTCTGCAATTTAGTTTGGCCACTATTGAAGCTGCAACAAATAAGTTTTCACATGAAAACTCTTTAGGCCGAGGTGGATTTGGACAAGTTTACAAGGTAATAAATTTAAATGTCATCAATCCAAATGTTACACATAGACACACAGGCACACATACATATATGTTTTTTAATTTTTTTTGGACAGAATTATTTATATTTTATTGGTAAGTTTCTTAATTTTTAATGTAATCATCTGTGGTTCTAGGGTATTCTTTCAAATGGTCAAGAAATAGCAGTCAAGAGACTTTCAAAAAGTTCTGGCCAGGGTGGAGATGAATTCAAGAACGAGGTTTTATTAATTGCCAAACTCCAGCATAGAAATTTGGTAGCCTTGCTTGGATTTTGCATAGAAAGACAAGAGAAAATTCTTATTTATGAATATGTTCCGAACAATAGCCTTCACTACAATCTATTTGGTTTGACTCTTCTAAATCCTACATTTACGCTTAGTTGAAATTTGTAGTCCATATGTGCCGTGCGTGTTACTATTATTTATCTATTTCGGGGTATGTAAGTGATGTATGTAAGCGATAATTGTCCATACTTAGATTATCTTTGTTTTGTCCATATAGTCACTCACAATAAATTTATGCACGCAGGTTTCCAGAAAGGCAAAGTATTAAATTGGGGGGAGCGTTGTAAAATCATTGGAGGAGTTGCTCGAGGAGTTCTTTATCTCCATGATTATTCTCGTCTTAAAATTATACATCGTGATCTAAAACCAAGTAATATTTTATTGGATGATGAAATGAATGCAAAAATTTCAGATTTTGGCTTAGCTAAGATGGTTTCTATCAACATAAATGAGGAAAGTACAAATAGAATAGTTGGAACATAGAAAGTTATAATTTTTTCTTCCCTTCAAGATCTACATCTATATCTTGATATGATTGAATAACGAAACATAAGTGTTCCTCAGTTGAGATTGAAAAGTTTACATCTCAACTAGTCATTGATCACTTTATATTGATACTTTCTTTTTCCTTTTTTTCAGTGGTTATATGTCACCAGAATATGTAATGTATGGGCAGTATTCTGAAAAATCAGATGTTTTTAGTTTTGGAGTTATAGTTTTAGAAATTATCAGTGGAAAAAAGAATACAGTGTGTGATAGTCAATCACAATCACATTATGCTGATGGCCTATTGAGTTATGTAAGTTCAGACAATATGTTTCTCACGTGTTAATATTTCTTATGCAAATATCTCAACCTTTAATTGTGGAGAGAAGATTGCTTTAACAATATTCTTTATGTTAATAAAAAAGAAATAATTAGTTTTACTTAATTGTCATAGACTTGGAAGCGATGGAAGGAGGAAAACTTGCTGGAAATATTAGATTTCAATATAAAAGGATTATATAATGAAGTGACCAAGTGCATCCAGATTGGCTTGTTATGTGTTCAAGAAAATCCAGATTCAAGACCTACAATGGCTAAGGTTGTTTCATATCTTAGTAATGATTCCATTCAACTGCCATTGCCACAGGAACCTGCTTTCTTTCTTCATGGGGGAATGGGGCCTATAGCCAGTAGAAGTAACGAATCAGCTTCGACTATTGAAATGTCTATGAGTGAATTTTTTCCTCGTTAGTACCATGCTTTTACTTCTATTTCTTAGACATCCTACAAGAGACAAGCAATGTACTGTACAATTATTGAGATACACAATTTACATTGTACTCTTTTTAATATTAATTAGTTAATCGTATTTGTTTAAAGAGCCAGAAAATAGTTTAAACATAGATTATAATTTTACTCTATCCATTTTATTGTCTGTTGGACACACTAAGAAAGCCCTAACTCTAAAGGTTCCACTTTGTACATGAGAATCTTGACAAAGGAAATTAAATTGAAAGAGGATTCCTTGTTGAAGAATGTTCGGTATACTTGAATTAAATTCTCTAGAGAATCAGGTTCCAGCAAGAAGACTAAAATCCAATTTTACCTTTGATAGAATCAAGATCTAAATCCAGATGTTCCAATTATCTATTGGTTTTGAGTTTTGTTGAAAATTGGTAAATGCAAAATTTATTTAAAATCCTAGAGTTACTTGTTTTTTTGTCTTTTAAAAAATGAATGGAATGAAATATGAATGAGGTGAATTCTCTTGAGAAATTGGTTTAATGACTATCCTTATTCAATAAATTAAATATATGGGAGTTTGAAATTCATGAAGTCTTACTTAAAAACACTAAGTAATCACATTGGGTCTAATTCTCCTAATCAATTCCTGCTATTGCATTCATAGCGCACTATTGCTTAGGAATATTATTAAAGAACCAATTTTTTAATGAAATGCATTGAATTAATGCAAATGTTTACTCTAATATGAATGCATAATTGCAACACTAAAATTAATCAAAATCAACTATACAAACTAGTAATCACATAGCAAGCATAGTCTCAATGAATTAATAAGAAATATATAAATGAAAAATCATCCAATTGTAATAATCCAACCAATCACAATGTAAACACAAACTTAGTTCAATATTATGGAGTTCAAACAATTCACAACAATGTCACACTGAAACTACCAAAGAACATAGCTAGGAATTACCACAACAATAGGAAAGTTATAGAGGAACTAAAAAAACTCCCCATTAAGCCCTAGAACTCAAGCCAATCTTCCCAATCCTCAAGAGTTGGAGAGGAAGAAGAAGATGGGGAGATGTGGAAAAGCTTGGAAGATGGAGAGATGTGGAAAAGCTTGGAAAGTGAAGGCTGCCCTAAAATGAAGGATTAGATCGAATATATCATGGGGAATAACATACATTTTTGGGCTCACTTTGATATCATTTGTAACAACCCAACGTCTTACTCTTAATATTATCCGCTTTTAGGTCCTCTTCACCCTTCACAATGACCCTTAGAAGTCATCTTTTATTTCACTCCCAAGCCAATGTGGGACATAACACTCCATCCACCTTTGGGCTCACGTACATCATCTTGAGCCTGGTTTTGATACCATTTATACATCCTAGCGCTTTGCTCTTGATATTGTTCGTTTTGGGCTCCTCATCACCCCCTCAGAGTTTTGAAACTCATTGAGAGGGAAGGTATCCAAGTCTTTATAAGGCGTCTTTCATTCCCCTCCCAAGCCAATGTGAGACATAAACCTCAAAGCGAACAATATTGAGAGAGAGGTGTTGAGATATTACAAATGGTATTAAAGGTAGGCTCAGGTTGATGTGGGCTCAAAGGTGTGTGGAGTGTTATGTCCCACATTGCTTTGGAAGTTGAATAGAAGACGTCTTATAAGGGTTTGGATATCTCCTCTCTTGATTCGTTTTAAAATCGTAAGAAGTGACGATGACCCTAAAACAGACAATATTAAGAGCGAGACATTGAGGTGTTTCACAGTTGAGTACATTCTGAAGTCGTTATCTTAGCAGGATGATAGTACTGCTTGGGTTGTGTTTGCTAATTGATCTTTGAAAGTTCTTCGACTTATCTTCAAGGTGAGGGACGAACGCAAGACAAAGTTGAAAATAAAACAATAGTAGTTTAAGATATATGTGGTTAAGTGGGATAACTGTCAAATATATATATGTCGTTAATCTCTAACTTATTTCCCCCTAAAATTAATCAATATAATCTATTACAACCTACAGCCAAATTTTTAATCAGAACAAAATGATTCCTTCTTAAGTTTTAAAATAAAACTTATTATATGTCGTTAGTCTCTAACGTAACTTTTCAAATACTTTTTTCATAGTCATTTATTACACTCATATCTAAATATACATCTATTAAAAGAATTAATCACATTTTTAATTAAATTTTGTGTGTTTGCATTAATTAAATTAATGAAGCCTTCATCTCAATATATATATAAAAAAATTAACAGATAACTATTTACAAAAGTAAAAAAATCAATTAAGAAAAAGAAAAAGAAACTCTTGAATTGCTTAAATGATTTTATCCAAAATTAATAAATTAGTAATGACGAAGGGTAAATTAGTAAATAAAATTTATTTTAATAGCAAGTAAAATTTATTTTAATATAAATTTTAATTAAAATATCAAAATCCTTTACGGAGTCAACAATATGAACCTAAGTTTATATTTTTAAAATAGGGGGAGGTCTATGTAGTTAAGGCAAAACATAGGATACGATAAAGTATTTTACTCTAAAAATAAAACCACTGTTGTTATTCAATGAGTTCAGGAAAAAGAAATCTAAGCCTCCAATTCCCAAGTAGGGAAAAGCAAAAGCTGAAGTCTACTATGATCTAGCGAGGAAATAATACACTCTCTGATATTTTAATGATGGAATGTTGATTGTGATTGGCAAATTGAGCCTCCATTGTTATACTGATTTCTGCTGCTTCCATTTCACTATGAATGAAGAATGCTGGTTCCTGTCGATTTCCTTGAACACACAATAAGTCGATATGGATGCATTTCATTATTTCACTACTGCGTGATGACCTACTTCTATCATATTTAAATCCAATATCTATATCAATTTTTCATCTCTCCAAGGTTCAATGTTTCCAAGCCTGCCTTATAGTCAAATTTACGGTCGCCCCCGACTAGATGAGAAGAATGATATTGTCCACATTTCGGGACTAATTTCCAGATTTTTCATAGCCTTGTACTTACTTTAGGTCTCGGCATTCTTCATGAATTTTAATTTTGATTTCTATACTTCAACGATTTCTATAGATTAATATTTACATTTGATTGATACTAATTTTTGTAATTTCAAAAAAGGAAAATAGGGAAAAAAAATCCCCCATAAAAAATCTATTTGATAATGATATGATAAATTTATATATGCAGAAAGTACGGGTACTTTTTTAAATTTTCTCCGCACAGAATTACAAAACTTTCATTTGGGTCATTCGTATCAATTGAGACATTTTTTCCCAATTTCCCCTTTAAAGAATTAATTAATTTGAAATGAAATATTTAATTTATGAAAAATTGTTGAGGATATGTCCTTATAATAAGGACAAGTAGAAGTAATAAATAATTCTAAAAAAAATTAATATGATTAATGTATGTAATAAATTGTAAAATATATGCTAAATTACAGTACTTGCGAGTTATAAGTAAATAAATTTATTTTAAATTTCACACAATATCAATTATAAAATCTCTCTCCATCGACACAAGTCTCGTTTCAAGTTTCATGCATAGTTGTCGCGATCCTATCTGGGCGGCTTCAGGCAAATTTTCTTTTGTTTTCTGAAACCAACACACACCTTTTATCCCTTTTTCAATACCATGTGATTAAGACGCATATCTTTCCACAAAATTTGATTTCTCTTCTTTAATTTTTTGGATGGAATTAAACTTAATTACTTTTAATTATAAGAAATTTAACAACCTCATTAAACCCATAAAATAAATAAAAATAATATTGTGTTATGTAACGCCCAGATTCATTGTTATGAAATAAAAAATCCAGATACCATATCATCATCAGGAAAATAGTATATCCATAGCTGATCTAGATTTGGCCATAGCCCCTAGGATTTTATAATAATTATTATAAATTACATATTTTTAAAATTTAAAAATAAAATTTGAGTAGTATTTTTATGTATTTTGTTGGTATAATAATAGGTCAAAATTATTGTAACTAAATTAATTCAACTATATGTAGAAAATTTTCATAAAGTATCAAATGTATTAACAAAGAAGATAATTTTTACTTTGAAGGTGTGCGAGCGCGCGTAGTGAAAGGAACCAAATTATTATTAATATTTTTATTACAAATAGTTTAGATACTAACAAAAAGGTTGGGGTAGACACCAGTAACCTATCAGGGCCAAAGCATGTCTCTCCAGGCTTAAAGAGCGCTTACAAAGGTACTTACAGATCGCATACCAATGAGGCCCTCACATCGATTAGTGGGTATTGAACTTCTTCCCTTTTAAGGTGAAGGCCTACACCTGAACCAACTGTCTTCACGAAATACAGAATACAAATTATACTTTTGTTCAGTAGCAAATTACAATTATAAAGCGAGGTAGCGAATGAAAGGTAGGAAATAAATTCTGACACCAGGAATTGTTTGGAAATCGACAACTCAAAGCCTGGGCATACATGTTGCCTCATAGCTAGTAACCTAATGAGTAATGAAAAATTTAAATCTTCTGAGGGTTTGGTTAAAATGGAATGAATTATATTTCAACTCCTAGGATATAACAAGATGACAAGATCTCTCAAAAATAATAATGATTCGATATCTATTCTTATTATTTTTGTGGCCACAAAATATAAGTTCTCATAGATTTTTAGGGAAATTAAAATAAAGGACATAAAGAAAATAATATTTATAATAAAGATTATAAAAATTATAATTACTTAGAAGGATTAAACATCTTAATATAAATTGAAAATCACTAAATTGTCCCTAACTAAACCTCCAATATTTTCTCTTGTATTCATAATTAAAAAATAAATATAATTAAAACTAAAACCCCTATCATGATATAATAAATTACTTATATAATCAAGTTGCTCGATTTATATTATCAATGTTATCATCAATTAAGATCTTTTTATAAAAATAAAAGCTAAATTAGATTTTTTTTAAATTTTATTAATATTAAATGAATATTAACCAACATAAATTTCTTCTAAAACAAAAATAAATCATATAAACATTCTCGTACAAATGTTAAATTATAAAAGACCTTGATTTTTATTAAAATTATATATTGGGGTTTCAGGAAAAATATTTCTCAATGCAGGACTAGAAATTAATTAATTTGAGATTTGGTTGCAAAAAAAATTTCAGAATGTAACATATAGTCTAATTTAAATAAATAGAATGTATAAGAAAATTAAAAAAATGCCTAATCCCTCCAATTAGAGGGAAAAATACCTAAGAGAAAAGCACCTAATGTGAACCCCCATCCTTGGAGATGGGTTCGGTTTATATAGATCAAAATATTTTTAATACTTAAACATATTTGAAAAAATAAAAAAAATAAATAAACAAGAGAAAAGGTAGATGTCGCATATTTGGAAAACAATAAATAATAAATAATTCGGATTCAGAACTATTCCATCTTTGCTTCCCCAACCACTCAAATTTTGCTTCTTTTGTGGTAAAATTAATTTCGTATTCAAAATTATTCCATCTTTGCTTCTCCAACCACTCAAGTGTTGCTTTTTTTGTGGGAAAAATTAATTTCTTGGTAGATGTTCGCTGCCTCCATCTTTGTTTCGTGGGATGAAGCTTCAGTGATTTCATGAATCCAGAAAGAAAAACAAGTATGAAGAGACGCATTGAGACAAGAGATAAGGTGGTAATACATTGCTTGGAGATTCAGAGGAGGTATTGGGTGTCAAGTATGTGATAATAGCACACAAAAGCATGAGGGCTTCAATCACTGATCTTGAGCTTAATCCAACATGCATGTGTGTTTTGGTGTTTAAATCATAAATTTTGTTATTGAGTCATATTTGAATCAATATATTGTTTTCTTTCACTCTCATTCTTGCTTTTGTGTGGTAAGAACTATGTGAGTATAGGGTAGGCAAGACATGAGAAAGCATTTTGTGAGAAACTTCTATCATTATGCTGACCAGAAATATTCAGTCCATTGGTATGAGCCTCCCTGACCCTGTAACTGTCGAGTAAGAATTTCTACAAGCTTGCATTTTTTTTTTTTGGGGGGGGGGGGGGGGGGACGGATTGCAATGGGTTTGGCATTAACAGGAAAAAAAAAATCACTTTACTGTTGGGAAGATAGACATTCTTGGCCTCTCACTCACCGGAATCGGCAAATATTGCCCACTTGATGCGATGGTTAATTGTGGACAAATATGCCCTATACTGTCATGTTTATGCTGGTAAACCCTAAAAGTGTTTTTGGTATGAGGGGAAGGGAGGGGAGGGAAAATTTGTTTGAGTTGGATCTAAAAATATTGGAGAAGTGGGGTCATAATATCTATATAAAGAGAAGATGTAAGATAAAAAAGTAGGAAAAGTTAATTAAAATATTTTAACCTTATTTCTTTAATTTTTTTCCTCCACCCACTTTCCCTCCGCTCTTGTTTAAAAATAATTGTAAACAAGCCCTAAGAAAATTGTGATGTTTGTCTCCATTGATATCAACATTCAGTTCTCTGGTAATAACAACAAGTGTCCTCAGTCCACAGTGTGGAAGCTTTATCACTTTGCAGGCAAAAGAAGAAAAGCAGAAATGAAATGATAGGAGGGACTAACTGGGACTGGGAGAGAGAGGGAGGGAGTGGGTTATTCCGTATTCAAATAATGTAAGTAGCTACTCAGATGGATTGAGACGTGTGTCCTCAAGCACGATTACGCTTTCACCCCATCTCTCTCCAGGCGTTTCTGAACTATTCTCTGCTTCGGTCCCCTCTCCCATTTTCAAACCTCGTTCATTTTACACTTGACTCTTCTTATTTCCTATTATCATTTTGTTTTTGCCTATGACAACTACAATGCGTTCATGTGAGCTAAAGCAATTCTCTACTCATATATTTTGTTCGTATACGATAGATTACAATCATTTTTAAAATCTTCAATTGTCACTTCAAACAAATTTTAGATTTGAGCTCCTTTTGCGTAATGTTCTATATTCTTTCAAAGGAGAATTAGCATGAGTTACAAGGAAATGAATGAAATCGCCCAAAAATATACTCATGAATATGTTACTAACAATACTAAGTTTTAAATAAATTAGTGCTCCTCCATAATTACATACCAACCTTAAAATAATTAAATAAAAGCTTGTTTTTTTTAATACTTCCTCCGTACTTTACCATTTTTAATTAGATTAATGAAGTTAGTTAATATGATATATATTTTCTAAAATACACTAATAATTTTCCGTAGTTCCTTTATTCCCTCTCCTCCATTGATTATTGTTGGGGAAGCATCACTATGAGTAGATTAAGAAAAGATCGATAAATATGAAAAATATGTCTCATATTTAAGATTAAGGTTAATTTCTTAAACATGTTTTATTTGTGCCAAATCTTTAAATATTTGGATTGCTTTTATTTGTGAGGATATTTTTTCCCATTATCATAAATTAGGATATGAGTCAATTTTATATAAAAAATACCCTTTTATCCGATAATTAATTAAAGGATATTAAAATATATAAAAGATAATTAAATAGGTATAAAATATTAATAAATTTAATCAAATATATCTAAAAAATCAACACTTAATTAATTATAAAATATATACTTGTCAAAAGTAATGTAATGATAATTACATGAATTTGTTTGGTTTGTCATTAAGGAAAGATGATGCATATATGCATAAAACCTTATGGTTGGATCGGATTACATCAAACATGAAAATATATGGGAAAGAAATAGCAAGAAACAAAATTTCCCCCTATCTACACATATCTTATGATGTATAAGTAGAGAAAAGCAAAAGTTGTAGTCTCCTGCGATCTAGTGAGGAAATAATACACTCTCCGATATTTCATTGATGGAATATTGAATGTTGTAACATCCCAATTTTTGAAAGCATTTTTAAAATAGTTTGATCAAAGTAAAGTGTAATACCCCTAAAAATTATTATTTCTCATAGTTTGATCAAAGTAAATGGCACCTATTTAAAATAGGTGAATATGTGGTCTCAAAGTTTGAGGTATATTTATTCTATTTTCTAAGAAATCTTTATTTAGGAGTAAGGTAACCAATGATTGCATTTTCTTAGGAATCATAAAATATCAGAAAATACCAATAATTACCAAATTAAATTAGGGTTCTTTTGTGATAAAAAAAGAGTAAGGAAGTGTTATAAAAATACTTAAACAAATAGGAGAAATTAATAAGAATTAATAAACAACTAACTCTTCATTTAACTAAATAAGTGTGTAATTTTTCATGATTAATCAAGGGATTAATTAATGAAGACTTAAGCCTCAATTTTCGTAATTTATTAAGAAGCAATTATCAACAAATAATGGGCAAATAAAATTGCAACAATTAGAATAGAGGCACCAAATTTAATAGCAAAATTAAATAAGCATAATTAAGGGTTTATGACCCTAATTAAAGAACCAATGGCAAATAAGGATTAAGATTAGCATAAGTAGAGTCTCTAAAGGCCATAATTAAGTTAGAGACCAATCATAATTTGACAACTTCATTAAACCACTTTATTAGGGATGCTAATTAAGATTAGTAATGGAGGGCTAAGATTAGATTTAATAAAGCTAAATCCAAAGGCCTTAATTAAGCCTCATAAAGCCAAATCCTTGTGGAATTGGATTAGCCAATGATAAATCAAGGAAATGTTCTTAATCCTCATAAAATTAATTGGACCAATAAGAGATTAACACAAATTAAAGGTCTGGATTAAATCTAGTAAAGTTAAATCCTAAGGCTTAAATTAACTCTCACAAAACACAATCCTTGGGAACCAAAATTAACCAATGAGAGATTTTCTTGTAAATATCATGAAATAAATAAAACAAAAATTAAAACTTAAACTAAAGGGGAGGGGGGCGGTTTTTCTATGGAAAAAAGAAGAAGAATAATTGTTTATTTAGTCAAACAAACACATGCAAATATGAGTCATGAATCAACATAAATACAATGAAGACTTTCAAGGCCAAATGGAAGAGAATAAGATGAGGTGTGAGAGAGAGAGAGAGAGAGTGTTGTGAGTATGTGTGTGTGCAATTGTTGTGCATGTGTGTGTGTCTAGTATGAAGAAGGAAAGAGAAGTCAAGGTAATAGCCAATGGGAAAATTAGATAAATGAACAATTAGATAAATCCATGAAATTCATTCTAGACATAAGCAAATGAAAACCTATACAAACTAAATTGTATCTTGAAATCCATTAACCATAGATCAAATATAAGAAAAGATTATGAACAAGCATAATTCAAGCTTGAGAATGAGTATAACCAAAGCCATTTCCTTAACTTTTGAAAATTTCTTCCAATTAGGAAAATAGGTGTTTATGGTCTCAAAATGAAGCTAAGAACCTCAAGATTTCAAAACCAATGGAAAGATTTGAATAAAACTTCATTAGGATCCTCAAATATATTTTCATCTAGTGAAAAGCAAAGCCAAGATCGAAGAGAAGGAGGAGGAAACTATGACTTAAGTCAAGCATTGTATAAGTCATCAACGACATAATCAACTTGTCAAAGAAGGAGGATAAGTCATAAAGCAATAGAAGAGGCTAGAAGGAAGAGGTGTAGGGCTAGGATTTGTGCATCCAATTAACCTAAATCCAAGGGATGAAAATGAACCAAAGTTGTTAAAAAGTTAACCCTCAAAATCACTATAAATAGGCACCTTGGGTCTTCACATTTCTCATACCAAACCAAGCTTGAACAAGCTGAAATAGAGAGTAGAGAGTGAGAGGGAGGAGCTTCTTGAAGGAGTAGCAAGGTTTTTGGTAAGTTCTCTAGCTTTAGCTTTAAGTTCTTTAAGTTTTAGTCTTTAAATTCTTAGATAGAAGTAGCTTAGATCTGAAATATTCTAGAATAATTTTATTTACATGTTTTTATGGTTAAAATCAGTTTTATTTCGAAAAATTTATGAAGAAGGTGTTTTAGCAAAATTTCCGGAAGAGAAACATTAAAGTAACGAAGTTCTGACGAAATCTCATCGGTTAAGCTCTTGCTGAACCAGTGACGAAGATGCCTATATTTTATGTTGAAAATGTGGTTAGAAAATTCTGGGAAAATTCATGGTTAAAGTATACATATAGGGATTTTTAAATATGCCAAGAACATGTTAAAATGATTTCTGTACAGGGAGATAAAAATTCTCAAAGTTGGGCTACGAACTTTTGGAAAAATTCTGGGCAGAGGCTCAAAACTTAAAAACTGGGAGTGATTCGTGAAATCTGGGCAAAATTGATTATTTTTAATTGGAAGTAGACATCCTGAGTATTCCAGGGAATTTTACGGATCCTCGTTTCGATTTTTCTAGAATTAGTTATGATTTTTCTAAGTTAGGCGAAAAATCTGTCCAGAAATGTTGCACCAGCGTTTTTTTTAAGATAAGGGAAATATGTTGAATTAATCCTACCAAGGGTAAAAAGGTCATTAGTGACTAGGATACCTTCTAGAATATTATTCGTGAATTAATAAATGTGATATTACCATTATAGGATAACCGTGACCACCGTCCGACCAGCAACGTACCGATATCGTCGACGAAGGTACGGACGCGTACTGTAACACTAACTCTGATGCTTATTGTATACTTATATGTGATAGATTGTCTGAGACTCTGTTTTTTTAAAAATTGTTCATACACATACAGCTTTATACGAGTTATAGTCATGATAACGCCGTTGAGTTTTCCTAGCGCTGAGGACACGGATGTACACCGTGGCACTGGTGAATAGTGCAGACTAGAGTAACATGCATGGGCAGTGGCTGTGTTCTATTTTTATCTTGAATATGTGAATATCATATGTGAATATTGTTGTATTGTCATGAATATCTGTCATACATAACTGATACATAAGTATGAGGTTAACCGTTACCTGAGGTTCAATGGGAATTGAACCTCAGCTCTTACCATAGTCTCAGATTATGGAGGAACCAGGAACAAGAACAAGGATAAGCAGCACGCGTGAGAACATGGGCGGAGGACTTTTTCTCTTATGTATATACTGTATTTGGATAATTGTACCACTGTATAAGTACCCAGACTCAACAACAGGGAATATATATATATCAGATACTCGCTCTTTTAAATTATTCCGATGCTCTACTCTGATTAAAATATTTTGAAAACGAATTTAAAAGATGAGGATATTACATCAAGCATCGGAAAAATTTAAAAGAGTGAGTAACTGATAAACATTCACTGTTTGTTGTATCTGGTTGCTTATACAGTGGTACTGTTATCCGAATATAGTACATTAATACAAAAATCAAAAAGAAATTCTCTGCCTGAGTCCTCACGCGGGCTGCTTACCCTTGTCCTCGGTCCTAGCTCCTTCGGAACCTGAGGCTATAGTAAGAGCTGAGGTTCAATACCCATTGAACCTCAGGTAACGGTTAACCTCATGCTTATGTAACAGTTATGTATGACAGATATTCATGACATTACAACAATAATCACATATGAAAGATAATAACAGAACACAGCCACTGCCTATACATGTTATTATAGTTTGCACTATTCACCAGTGCCACGATGTACATTCGTGTCCTCAGCACTAGGAAAACTCAACGGTATTATCAGAACCATAACCCGTGTATAGCTGTATATGTATGAAAAACTTTTAAAACAGAGTCTCAGTCTATGAATACATCTATCACATATAAGTATACAATAAGCATCAAAGTTAGTATTACAGTACACGTCCGTACCTTCGCTGGTGATATCGATACGTTGGTCGGTCGGACTATGATCACGTTTATCCTATAATGGTAATATCGCATTTATTAATTCACAAATAATATCCTAGTAGATATCTTAGTCAATAATGCCCATTTTCTCTTAGTGGAATTATTTTTCAACTTCTTTCCCTTATTTTCTGAAAAAACGTGGGTATAGTATTTTGGGCAGATTTTCCCCTAACTTTAAAAAATCATAACTAATTCTAGAAATATCGAAACGAGGATCCGTAAAATTCCTTGGAATCCTTTGGATGTCTATTTTTAAGTAAAAATAATCACTTTTGCTCAGATAACTTGAGTCATTCCCACTTTTAACGTTTTGAGCTTCTGCCCAGAATTTTTCCAGAAATTCGCAGTCAAACTTTGAGAATTTTTATCTCACTATACAGGCTCAATTTAATACGTTCTTAGCATATTTGAAAAGCCCTTTATGTCTACTTTAACCATGCATTTTCCCAGAATTTTGCAACTTCATTTTCAATATAAAATATTGGCATTTTTACCACTGATTTCAGAAATTGCTTAACCGATGAAATTTTGCCAGAACTTCGTTACTTTGATGTTTCTCTTCCTAAAATTTTGCTCTATAACATTCTTCATCATTTTTTTAAATTAAATATAATTTTGACCATAAAAACATGGAAATAAAATTATTCTAGAATATTTAAGATCTAAGCTATTTCTATCTATGAATTTAAGAACTAGAGAACTTACCTTTGAAGAACATTGCTACTCCTTCAAGAAGCTCCTCACTCTCACTTTCTACACTCTATATCAGATTGCTCTTACTTGTTTTGGTATGAGGAAATGTGAAGACCAAAGCCCCCCTATTTATAGTAATTTGTGATGACATTTTGGTAGTTTTCTCAAACCTAATTTTCTCAAATTTGGACCCTTGGATCTAGGTCACTTGTGGAGCACAAATCCTCACCATTCCCTCTCATCAAACCGTTCCCCCCTTCTCTCTCCCTCATCCTCTTCCATTTTTATAAATACTCCTATCCTAAGTACCTTATCCTCTTCCAAAAGTTAATACTATTATCCCATGTGTGATTTTGTTTATAATAACAATTCTTGGGTCCTTCTTCAAGTCACAAAATTCCACCATTCATCTTCTTTTCTCCAAGTAAGTGGTTTAGATTCTTAGTTACCCTAGTTGTGTTTGAAACTAAATGAATTTGGTAGTTGGTTCTCAACTAAGCAAAAATGCTTTTAGGACTTACTTTGAAATTTATTCAAGCTTCTTTATTTGGCTTCTTACCTTTGAGCTTTATGACCTATTTAGAAGTTTCAAATTTCTTTTTATCATTTTAAATCAAAACTCAAAAATTGAGGAAAAGATTTTGGTGATAACCCATCTCAAGCTTAAAATATGTTTGTTTATAATAACTTCTTATATTTGATCTATGATTAACGTATCTCAGGATACAATTTATTTTGTATGGATTCTCATTTACTTGTGTCTTGAATTATTTCCAATGGTTAATTCATATAGGATTTATGCTTAATTTTCCTATTGGTGATTCAATTGACTTTTCTCTCTCATACACCCTTAGACTCACAACTGTCACACACATTAGACTCACAACTCACACACACACACTCACACGCCTCCCTCCTTCCCTCTCTCTTTCCTTATCCTCTTCCAAAACCATTAAGAGGCTTTATGATAAGGTACCCTTATCCTCTTCCAATTGCCACTAAAGTCTTCCATATCTTAATGCTTGTTTATGACTCATTCTGCTTGCATGTGGGATTTGTTAATTTTTAAACAATCTTTTCTCTTCTTTGTTGCCCCAAAAATCATCCCCCTTCATCTTTTTTTTTTTTTTAATTTTGTGTTTTGTTTATCTCACAAAATCCAAGTGGAAGGCTTCTCATTGGTTGTTTTTACTTCACAAGGATTTCACTTTATGAAATTGAATTAAGGCCTTCGGATTTAGCTTTATTAAATTTAATCCAAGCCCTCCATATCTAATCCTAATTAGCATCCCTAATAAAGTAGTTAAGTGTAATTGTTAAATTATGATTGGTTCCTAGCTTAATTATGGCCCTTAGAATCTTATTTATGCTAAACTTAGTCCTTCACTAGCCATTGGTTCTTAACTAAGGTAATACATCCTTAATTATGCTTATTTTAATTTTGTTATTAATTTCAAATTTTAATGTTTTTATTCTAATTATTGCAAATTTAGTTGCCCATTAATTGTTGGTAATTTTCTCTTGATTGGTCTAAGTATTTTGACAATTCCTTATGGCTTTTTATGAACTGAATATGAACTATGTATTAGTTTGTTAATTATAGGGTATTCTATAATTAGAAAATTTAGTCTCTTAATAAATTATGAAAATTGGTACTTAAGTCCTCATTAATTAGTCCTTTGATTAATTTTGAAGATTTGCACAATTATTTAGTGTAGTAAAGACCTAGCTGCTCATTAATCTTTATTGATTTCTCCTAACTTGCTTAAGTATTTACATAGTACTTTCTTGCTCTTTTTGATTATACATGAACCATAATTTAATATGGTAATTATTTGTATTTTATGATATTTTATGATCCCTAACAGAATTTAGAAAATTTAATCATTGGTTACCTTAATCCTAAAGAAAGATTATCTAGAAAACAGAATAATCACATCACAAAATTTGAGACCACATATTCACCTATTTTAAATAGGTTTTATCTATCAAAATATTGCATTTAAGATAAATAATAATTTTTGGGTAATACAATTGTGGTTGGCAAGATGAGCCTCCATTGCTCTACTAGTTTCTGCTGCTTCCATTTGACAATGCAAGAAGAATGCTGGTTCGTGAGGAATTGGCAATTTCATTGAATCATTACTTAGATATTTGATAAGTATATATTTTATGATTATATAGGTGTATATTTTATGAGAATTAGTTGGATTTCTTGATATTATATACCTATTCAATTATCTTTTATATACTTTACTATCATTATAGGATAAAAAGATATTTTAATATAAAATCTACTTATTTCCTATTATATTTTACAGGAAATATTAGCTGATTTGGAAAGAAGTAGAAAAAGCAATTGAGAGGATATGAAATTAGCCAAACTCGGTGGTCCCATACAAGAAAAATAGAAACAAAATCAATTGCATGATTTGGTGGAGTTGATTACAAGATATAAGATATCTTTTTAATAAGAAAAGGAGAATCAGTGACCTGAGACCTAAATTATAAGTAAGGAGGCAGAGACAAGAAAAAAAGAGGATCCAAGAGACGTAGAACGAGAAGGAATGAAGAAGCATGAAGAAGCAGAAGAATAGCGGTTGAGTATGTCAGTTCTCTTCATCATCTCCACGGAAGGATGGAAGAACTGTGGAGGTAATGAAGAAACTTTCTTTCTTTCTTCTTCTTTTTATTCTAGAATCTGAATTTCTTGTTTTTTTGTTATGAATTTTCTTATAGCCATGTGTGGCTAATTTTTCTTTTCAACTTAGAAAACCTATGAACTTGTTTGGGTTTTAGAGATTATTCCCACTGGTTAGTTTTACTTAATTTTATTTCAATTTATTTAATCTTGTGTTTATTGCTATTGCTTACTGATTGACAACCATTGAGCATGTTTTGGGGATTTAGGGTTGAACTTGGAAGAGGGATTCTTAAATTGACCTTGGGATTAAATAATGTGGAATTAGGTTTAAATTTAATGTGGAATTAGGTTTTAATCTAATTTATATCTAAGATAGGAATATACCTAGAAGCTTCGTATAATCAAATTAGAGTAAGCCTGATCTAGAATGTATCTTATTTAGTTGTGTGAGGCATTACATAATTAATAAAGATAGGTATATAAATTGACCAGAAGGCATTTATAGACATTAATACTCTAGATTAGCTTATTGAGATAAAATGTAAGAAACAAACAAGGGTGACTCTAGGTTGCTCGTTCATTAGTGTGATAGTTTCTTTGTTTTAATTTTAACTTCTTTTCTCTTAACTAAATTTAATTTGGTTGCTCAACTTAAACAAAATTTTGAAATTAATGCTTAACTGAAGTTGTGGATACTAAGTCCTCGTGGGAACGATATCTTACTTACTCTTTATTACTTGATACGACCCGTACACTTACGGAGTCTATAGGCTATAAAGTTTTGCCCTATCAAGTTTTTGGCACCGTTGCGGGGGACTTGTGTGCCACAAATGTCTTGGTTTGAATTGATTGAGCATTAGTAGCTTAAGTTTGAGTTCATAAATATTTTATGAAGAAAAAAATTTAAAAAAAAATGAATTTCAATTGGCAACCAACTGGTCTTAATATTGAGAAGGAGATGAATTCTTTGTCTTCTACACAAGATGAATTGATTGCTACTTTAAATTCTTTGAATGAATATTGGCAACGTAAAATGAACATAAATGATGGTTGTATTCCATATGTTGATTCCTCTCAATATGTTTGCATGTCTTGTGTTTATTGTGGAGGGAATCATTTATATAAATATTGTCCATATAGTATAACTAGTCATTTTGTGAGAGATGATTTCATTAGGAACCAAGCTTGTTTTGATAACTCATTTTGTCCTAGTGAAGGTTTTGAACAACATAAGTTTAGGGATCCATATGTCTATTGTTCTCATGAAAATATCCCCCCTTTTTACTCTTATCCACCTATTGAAGAACACACCATTGAGTATAGGGAAAAATCTAATTTGGAAAAATTACTTGAGGAGTGTGTGGAAGCATCAGAGAGATCTAGTAGAGAGCGAAAGTAGCTTTTCTCTAGCATGGAGTCAAGTCTCCAAAATATTGGGGGGTAAATGTGAGTCAAATTCTTTCTACCCTTGAGACTATGGTGCAAGATAATTCTTTAAACCTGATGACCACTTCTTATGCTGATAATGATTATTGTGAGGAAGTTGAAGGTATGAAATTGTATGAGACTATGGATAATGTAGAAAGTGATTGTGAGCTTGACATTGATTTAGATGATAATATTGGACGTTTAGAAGAGGTTCTAGTTGTGGAGCCTAAGGATTGTGATGTTGGTGATCAAATTGATATAGATGTCGCAATTGTTGTTGTTCATGACCCTCCTCTTGAAGTGTTGACTCTTACTAATGAGAGTTAGGTTGATTTTATTGAATGCTCTAAATTCTTGGAAGTGCCTATATTTTATTTCAAGGATATGCATGTTGTGCCTCATTTGAATTCAGTGATTGCTTGTAATCTAAGATTGTTTATGATTAAGGAAGTACAAGTAATTAACTTGAATGATCAATTTTTGTGTGTGATACCTTGTTGTTTGAAAATAAATGAAGACAAGGTAATTATTGTGTTTGATACTTATGATTAGTGGTTTGTTTTGAGAAGTCTGGTTGAAGACTATAAAATTAGCGCTTCTTGGGAGGCAACCCAAGGGTTTTGCTTTCATATTCTATTATTATTATTTCTTTCCTTTTTTCTGTCAATTTTATTCAGGTTTGAAGAAAATCACTCATCTTGTTGCCGCAAGGTCTTGCTTGAGCACTCTCTTCTCTCTAAAAATTTGAAATATCATGGATGGTACTAGGGGAAACACTCCACATCAGAGTTAGAGACCTAAACCAGGGGAGTACTAGTTCCTTTCCTTTTTTTTATATTTTTACAACATTGAGGACAATGTTTGATTTAAGTGTGGGGGAGGGATATAATTTCTTTGGTTGTATGCTTGTCCTCATGCAATTGAAAAGATTTTTTTTTTAATTTGAGATTTTTGCATTATTGAGAATTGACTTTAATTTTGAGCTTTCCCCATCTTAGAGAATATTATCAAGTCAAAAATTAAAATTAAAAAAAATGTTTCAATCAAGTATTTAAGCCTTGAGTTTTTTTTGCAATCTTGAGATGGACTATGAGAATAGGATTAGTTTGTAATATGATCAATAGATTATTAGTTCATGAATAATTTGCTATATAATTTCTTTATAAAATTAGATGATAACCTTTGCCAGCTAAGTAAAACTTTCGTGTAGGGAAATGACTCAGAACCCGGAAGTTTTTTTGGTACCAAATTTGCCCGGGAAGTATTCAAAAGGTACCAAATTTGCCCGGGAAGTATGAAAAAGGTAGCAAATTTGCCCTTCCGTTAATTTTAACCGTTAAGTTTAACTGAGTGTACACGTGGCATGCCACCTCTTCACATGTGGCATGCCACCTCATCAATCAAAAAGTATCATTTTTGCCTTGGAAGTTTTAATTAAGGAGCAATTTTGCCTCGGAAGTTTTCATTGAGGAGCGATTTTGCCCCGGAAGTTTACAAAAGTAGCAATTTTGCCCTTCTTTCTCCCAATATTAAATTTTACTATTAAATCAGTCAAAGACCACACATGTCATGCCTTGAAAAGGTCGAACTTGGAGTTAGAGAAGGAGATCCTTGAGATGTTGAGCTCAAGGCAGCCAGAATTTGTGAAGCCGAACTGGTCACAGGAAGCACCACTTATAATTTAAGCAAATGATTAGACTATACAAACCAAGGTTCATAAAACCGGACCGGTTGTTGAACCGGTTAAGGCACTGGGTCAAGGGTCAGTGGGTCAGACCGGAGTCAAACTGGGGCAAACCAGTGAATATAAAAATTTCATGTTATTAATATGAAATCATTAAAAAAAAATCTTTTTTTAATACTGTTATGGACTGGCCCAGTGGCGAACAGGTCCGGAACCATGATTCACTAAGTATGGGTGATAGATCTGATATCTCAACAGACCCGATCCACCCCTGGCTAAACGCTTCCAAGTTTCAATCGAATTACGTGGACTTTGATCCCTTCAAAGGGTACATAAGCTCTAGGCTTGACACCTAGTCAAGTCCAATTAGTCATGTTCCCAGAACAGAACAAATACCACCCTCCGATAAAAAAAACATGTCTCACTGAACTCATATACCTTTTAAATAATGAGTTAAAGTATGTTGGGTACCTCTTGAGGGGGAAAAAAAAGGTATGCTGGTTTCAGGTCTGAACCGGCCGGTTTGATCTGGTTTTCAAAACATTGATACAAATGTAAGTGATGCTTCCTTGAGCTCAACGTCTCAAGGATCTTCAGTCCCTGTGACTAGTTCGGCTTCACAAATTCTGGCCGCTTAGAGCTCAACATCTCAAGGATCTCCTTCTCTGACTCCAAGTTTGACTTTTTCAAGGCATGACATGTGTGGTCTTTGACTGATTTAATAGTAAAATTTAATATTGGGAGAAAGAAGGGCAAAATTGCTACTTTTGTAAACTTCTGGGGTAAAATTGCTCCTCAATGAAAACTTCTGGGGCAAAATTGCTCCTTAATGAAAACTTCCAGGGCAAAAATGATACTTTTTGATTGCTGAGGTGACATGCCACATGTGCTGAGGCATTTTAACGATTTACGTGGACTTCCGTCACGTTTGGGGAAATTTGATACCTTTTTAATACTTCCGGGGCAAATTTAGTACCAAAAAAACTTCCGGGTGCTGAGCGCCCCCTTATCAAAACTTTCGGGGTAAATTTGGTATTTAACCCTTAAAACCACAACAACTCCAATGACTTCTCTAGACCTCACTTAGTAACCGGGGGGCACTTCATCACCAATGTTGGCACTCACGTCAAACAGCAAAGTCAAAGAGGGTTATAAGTTGGGCTAAAAGCCTCTTGAGGTACCTGTTGGAGTAACTGAGTAACCGGTGCTGTATCACCCATGTGCAGGGTCGCGTCAAAAGAGGACCTACAACGGCTCAAGAAACAAAAAATAAAAAAAAATAAAAAAGAAAGAAAAAGAAAAAAAGAAGACAAAATGAGTTATTTCCTACCTGAGAATTTTTAATAAATTAAATAAAAAGCTTGGTTTGGTGGGGGCATTTGAATTTTTTTGAAGAAATTGAGGAGCATAATATCCATCTACTAATCTTATTCTTGTACTTATTGCTTGCCGATCTTTTGATCATGGGATGTTAAGAGATTGTTACAATTCTATTGGTTTAGTGACCTATTCTTATAAGGCATTAACTTAAATAAGATTTGATGATATGATCTAAGTATGGTGGTTTATTGCTCTTTGTTAAGGAATGTCATAAGCAATGTTCTTTTCAGATAATGAATTCTCTTTATTTTGCTTGAGGACAAGCAAATGTTTAAGTGTGGGGGAGTTTGATAAGTATATATTTTATGATTAAATAGGTGTATATTTTATGAGAATTAGTTGGATTTATTGATATTATATACCTATTTAATTATCTTTTATACACTTTATTATTATTATAGGATAAAAAGATATTTTGATATAAAATCTACTTATTTCTAATTATATTTTGCAGGAAATATTAGCTGGTTTAAAAAGAAGTAGAAAAAGTAATTAAGAGGATATGCAATCAGCCAAACTCGGTGGTCCCACGCAAGAAAAATAGAAACAAAATCAATTGCATGATCTTGTGGGGTTGATTACAAGATATAAGGTATCTTTTTAATAAGAAAAGGAGAATCAGTGACCCAAGACCTAAATTATAAATAGGGAGGCAGAGACAAGAAAAAAGAGGATCCAAGAGACACAGAACAAGAAGGAACGAAGAAGCAGAGGAGTAGTGGCTGAGCGTGTCGGTTCTCTTCATCATCTCCACGAAAGGACGGAAGGACTGTGGAGGTGACGAAGAACCTTTCTTTCTTCTTCTTCTTCTCTTTATTCTAGAATCTGAAGCCATGTGCGGCTAATTTTTCTTTTCAACCTAGAGAACCTATGAACTTGTTTGGGTTTTAGATATTATTCCCACTGGTTAGTTTTGCTTAATTTTATTTCATTTTATTTAATTCTGTGTTTATTGCTATTGCTTACTGATTGGCCACCATTGAGTATGTTTTGGGGATTTTAGGGTTGAACTTGGAAGAGAGGATCTTAAATTGACATTGGGATTAAATAATGTGGAGTTAGGTTTAAATTTAATGTGAAATTAGGTTTTAATCTAATTTGCGTCTAGGATAGGAATATACCTAGAAGCTCTACATAATCAAATTAGAGTGAGTACGATCTAAAATGCGTCTTATTTAGTTGTGTGAGGCATTACATAATTAATAAAGATAGATATATAAATGGACCGGAAGACATTTATAAACATTAATACTCTAGATTAGCTGATTGGGATAAAATGTAAGAAACAAACAAGGGTGAATCTAGGTTGCCCGTTCATTAGTGTGGTAGTTTTTTTGTTTTAATTTTAATTTCTTTTCTCTTAATTAAATTTAATTTGGTTGCTCAACTTAAATGAAAATTTGAAATTAATGCTTAACTGAAGTTGTGGATACTAAGTCCTCATGGGAACGATATCTTACTTACTTTTTATACTTGATACGACCCGTGCACTTGTGGAGTCTATAAGCTATAAAGTTTTGCCCTATCAATATTTAACAACTTTATTCATGGAAGGCCTAACTTGTGGATTTCCTTGAACACACAACAAGCTGATTTGGATCCATCTCATTATTTCACTGTGTCACCTTGTTTCTGTCATATTTGTGTCACGCTGGTAGAGGTGGAGGCATGTGTACTCTCTGGCCAGTATTCCCTGTAGACTGGGCTCCAAGTGCCCTGCCCTTAGACTGTGGGTAAGTCCAACCCCTTTCTTCAATTTTTTTATCAAAAAAAAATATGGCTATCAAATGTTCACCCCTCCAAGGCTTCTAAGCCTGACAATATGACAAATTCTTAATGGTTGATATTTATGATGATGACTGGTTTGATATGATCATTTGACAAATATAAATAGTTTACTATATTCACATCGGTTAAGAGTCCACCACCATACTGAGATTCATGAGATTCATTTTGAGAATTTATATTCTTTCCACTTATGATTTCCGAAACAATGACTCCAAAGCAGAAAACATTTGATCTATTAGAAAATAGTCCAACTTAAGATATTTTGGAGACATGTACCCCTACAATAGATATACAAGATGACAAATAATTATATTAATATATGTTGGAATCACAGTGCCAAATAGTTTGAGTAAAATCTTGCAGGAATAATGTAGATACACATTAATTGATACACACACGCACACAAGTACATAAGAGAGATATATATATAGATTAAGTGAAAAGTCAACATAAATAAATTCCTTTTGACACTTGTCATGTTAGGGAAGTAAGTTGAGATATTAGAGGACACTTAAGTATGAAAGTTAAGGATTAAAATGAGGCCACACCTATGTTCCTTTTTTTTTTTTTTGATACAAGGCGAGGGAGGGGGGAATTGAACCTAGGACCTAGAGGGGGGAAATGAATCCCAATACCACTGCACTACTAGTAGTGCTGGTACCTATGTTCCATTTATGGCCATAAATTCTACCAACCAAGAGAAAAAAAGAAGAAAGTCTAAACACAATACAAAGAGGAAGATTATGCTCTAACAAAATAATACATGTGCAAAAAAAAAATAGAAGGCCCAAGAGGAGGTGACTAAGGAAAGAAGTAGAAAGTTCAAGAAAGATGTGGAAATTGGGCACATGCATAAAAATCTAATGAAGGGTGTTTTGGTAAAACAACAAGAGGGACACCTAAGCATGATTTCCATCAATTATAAAGTTCCCTCCACCCTTCCATTTTGCATGCTTGTGTCGGCTGGCAAGGAAACACAAGGATTAAGGTAAGTAAGACCATGTAATCTTGTAATACTCCTTCCAAACCTCTCATATATGCATGTGGACCTAATGAACAACCATTGCTTTGTATTTTGGAGGAAAATACAAGGTCAAAACATAAGGGACCCAAGGAGAAAGGAAAAGCTGGTCATACAAGAGGTACAAGTCAAGTAAGTAGCTATCATAGATTCTTGTGCTTATTCTTGTTGGTTAAGCCATAAAATCTATTTTCCTTTGGTTTCTTGAAATTTTAAAAGATTGAAACCCTAAGAAGAGTTGTTGCTTAAAATGCTTAAATGGTGTATAAGTATGTAAGAGGTTCAAATAATAGGCAAGAAGGTGATCTAAGCCTAAAATCATGCTATATGTGAGGATAGATTGAAGAATTATTGAAGACTCTCTCTATGCATATTCTCGGTCAGGAGCAAAACATAGAAAAATAATGAGATTTTGTTGATTTTGATATTACCAAAGGGTTTGAAATGAAAAATGGTGTGGAATAGAGGTACGAACATAATATTGGAAGCCATGAGATAAATTATGGAAAAGTTCAAAATTGCCAATCTTGAGAATTTGTACGGCAGTTGACTTGTGATTTAATTTTGGACAAGTAAATGGTGTCCAAAAATTATTAAAATTTTCAGAATTAAATTAGACATAATAATCTTTATTTTGATAGGTAATTAGTTATTTTTGGAGTTATATACAAAGAGATATGAATTTTTGAATTCGACACATAACTCTGGAACTTTGATCTGACCAGTGGTGATATTTAAATTATTCTTGAATTATATGAATTTTTTGGTCACTAATAATATTTTTATGTGAAAATAGACATATTAAAGGTCACATAGCATTTGGAACGATCTAATTTGGATATATGTATAATTAGAAATGGATTTTCAAAATTTGGTGAAATTTCTGGAATTTTGGTCAACATCTGAAAATGAGTAGAATAAAAGTCAAGTTTAACTAATTTGAGTTTTTGTAATTAATGAAGGACTTTAAGATATGAGTTGGGCCTAGGATTGTAACTAGCCATAATATTTTAAGGAGAGTTTTCATAAGTGATAAATATTATTGTATTATTTTAGAAATTTACAAAAGCCCAAGGCCCGACAAAGAACCTTAACGCTATTTTGTTATTGAGCTAACATGTAGTAACTTTAATTAATCTTATATGTGTGTTGTACATGTGTGTGTGTGTGTGTATCTGTGTATGCATGTTTGTATCATAAATTGTGATCCGTGTCTAGGACACGCGTTTATTGCATTCAGTTATTTTGGGTTCAAGGTGCAGTTGTTGTTTTTCCTAGCACTGTGGATTCAAGACTTGTAGGGTCCTGCGTTTCACTGTCTACATTATTTGTGATGCTATGTTGCATCATGTGACTGGACGCATGCTGAATGCTGGTTTATTATTTTCATAATTACAGTAGACTATCATACATTGAACATATTTTGAATATAAGATTAATTGTTACTCTGGGATTCAATTTTGACTCCTAAATCGTTTGAAGATTCAAGTAGGGGATGAGGTAAGGATTCTGGATCAAAGGGAAAAACAGTAAGTGCTGAGCATGAAATGGGCTGCTAGGGCATCATATTTTGGAGATATTTTGTTTTAGTTTGGTTATATTTACTTAATAAGTTATGGAAATATTAGTTTTAATTTTGGATAATCGTATTATTAATTACCATATTGGGGTTTGAAACTGGTAATTATTAATGATAGTTTATTTTTATTGTCAGTATTCAGTCGTCAAAACCGATTTATATATGATGTTGTAAAGTGAATTTAATCCAATGGTGGAAGAAGATGGAAGAAGTTTCCAATCTCCTCTCCCATGCCTGCAGCTACTCCATCCTCAACCACCTTTGCCTTTCCCAGTCCACCTATTCCTTCCTCATCTCCCGCGTATGCCTCTACTCCGGCTACTGTGGTTCTCCCTTCACCATCTTCCTCCATTACAGTTGTCATGCCTTCCCCTTCCAATCTCACCCTTATTTCACCTACTGATCCTCCCTATTTTGAAGATGACAAAGGAGGAGAAGAAGAGAAGGGCACTTAGACAGTTAGGAGAATTTGAGTTTTGAGGCTAGTTTATGTAGTTCTGATGTCATGTATTTCAGTTTGAAGTTGTATTTCTGATTGTAGTATTTTGTGACTGATATCAGTGCATTTGGAATTCGTTTTTGTTGCTAACTAATGTATGTACCCTTATGCAATTCAAGAATGTCATAGAAACTTCTGCTGCTAACTTTTGATTCATTCATTTACCATATTGCATCAATGTGAAAAAAAAAAGCATTTTCAAAAGACCAAAGAAGTTCAAAATCATCACTTCTGTCAAACTTCTGACATTCTACAAAACTTTATTTCAAAAGTGAACAATCTCTCAAATTCTTGGAAGTGTTGGTTTACAAGTGTTGTCATCATCAAAAAGGGGGAGAATGTTAATATCCTATGTGTTTTGATGATAATCAACAATTGTAAACTCACTTGGAAGTGTTTGTCTTTGGTAAAAACTTACTGTCAAAGACAAACTCGAGTATTGGTATCAATACTCGAGTATTGACTTGACAGAGAGATGCTCAAATCCATTTTCACAAAGCAATACTCAAGTATTGGTTGCAATACTCGAGTATTGGACTTACAGAGAGCACTCCAAGTTTTCACCTTGAGACAATACTCAAGTATTGGTTGCAATACTCGAGTATTGGACTTACAGAAAGCACTCCAAGTTTTCACCTTGGGACAATACTCAAGTATTGATTGCAATACTCGAGTATTGAACACACAGAGAGAATTTCAACATTGACATAAGTTCTCAATACTCAAGTATTCAATTGAATACTCAAGTATTGGTCATACAGAGAGACATCAAAGATTTACACCTTATGAATACTCGAGTATTGCTTTTACATACTCGAGTATTGGACTTTCACAAAGATTTCAAGTTTTAACACCTGCTTATGAATACTCAAGTATTGACATGGAAAAACTCCACAAAATTTTCAAATGAGTGCATACTCGAGTATTGATTTGAAAACTCGAGTATTGGGCATACAGAGAGTTTTCCCTCTTGTCAATGACTTGAATACTCGAGTATTGATTTGAATACTCGAGTATTGTGCTTAAGGTCCAAAGTTCATATCACGATGAATCTTCTCTGGATGATGAATACTCAAGTATCAAGTTGGATACTCAAGTATTGACTTAAGTGCACAGTGACATACTCGAGTATTGATGAACATACTCGAGTATTGGGCGTTGAACTTGAAAATCAAATTTGACGAATTTGTGAAACTCCTTCATTTGATCTTAATACTTTCATTTATCATTCTTATATATTCTTGGCTATGATTAACCATCTTTTTGATGAGTTTTTAGACAGATCAACGAAAGTTAATTGAATGATAAAGTGAAAAGCAAAAAGTGGTTCAGTTCATTAAATGCACTGCTCAGAAAGTTGCATAAACTTGGCTAATTCCTCTGCACATGGTTGCAAAGCATTAAAGAATGTTTCCTACAACAAGCAACCTCATTTCCAACAGACTAATTTGCAGAAGAACAAGTCAGATTACTTGGCCAGCTGGATTAAGCTGAGTTTAGAGAGAGAAGATGCCTAAAACACTTGCTAATCACCTGAAGACTTCTCTCAACGGTAATATTGAAGATGCAACGGTCAATTAATACTTTCTGAGTATAAATAGGACCTCATTCAAGTCTCTACAACAACCACAACTGCTGAAATCGTATTGCATTTAAGTGTTCATTTATTTTCATCAGTTTTATCTTGTATAGTATCTTTTGATACAAAAGCTTCAGTGTTTATCATTATCTACTCTTAGAGAGAGTTTTCTTTGATTGTTAATCATTTATTGTAAAGAACCACAAATCAGGGGACTTGGTGGTTGGGTTCATTGATTACAACTTGTAAGGGGGAGTGAGTTCTAGTGAGAGAATCACTTCTTAAGTGCAGAGTGTGTAATCATTGATATAGTGGAAAATCCCAGAGTGTCTGGGGACTAGATGTAGGTCAAGTTGTTAGGACTGAACCAGTATAAATCTTTGTGTCCAAGCTTTCTCTTCCCTTTCTTTGTTAACCCTTGTTTTTATTATTAAAAAACAGAGCACGCAAACAAAAATTTGATAATACCCAATTCACCCCCCCTCTTAGGTATTTAGCTTCATTTACACTTTTTTATTTTTGTGAGTTTAAAGATATGCGGCATCAAATTATGAATATCTTAAAATAATTTCTCCAATTAATTTAATTACTCTAGATTTTTAGCCACTATTGTGATTTTTTTTTTCAAATGATCTAATTTCCATTATTAAAATTAGTTATAATTACCTTATTTTTTGTCATTTAATTAGTAAGTTAAAGTCATTATTACTTATTAAGTTGTTGTTATTATTGGTATTCAACAAGAAATTTCATTAAAATTCAATGTCATTGTCTTATTTATTATTATATGATTAGTTAAATTTGTTAGTTTATAAACTGTTGGTGAAATTTCATTTTTTTAAAATTAATATATTTATAATTTGGCTACAAAATTTAATTCCTGACTGGTCTCTAAAGATTACCAGTGATTAGGCCATTTCAAGGATTTTTGTATCTCTCTCTCTTTTTTTTTCCTATAAGAAAATACTTTGAGTTTATTTCCAGGAGAATCCTAATAAATCCCATTGAAATGACCAAAACTTATATCAGCGAATTCTAAATCATTCCAACGGTAACAATTTGGGATTTCATAGTATTATTAATTTATCACAGTGTCCCTTCGCATTATTAGAACTACAACAAATGAAAGAGTAACTATAATTTAATACTACCTTCAATCTTAAATATATGATAGAACTTATAGTACAATTTGTACTACTTTATGATATATTTAAGATAGGAGAGGGTAACAAATAACCATCATATGATATTACCCATTATATATTCTCAAAATTTTTTTTACAAGTGTCATCGCAACTCAACAACAAGCGAGTGACTCACAAGTCATAACAATTATCTCATAGCAAATAACAATATCAAGTAGACAATATTTTTATCTTAATTCACTTATTTATTTTAGTTTGGGTTAAGGTGCAAAAATACACATGTGCTTTTCTCCGAGGAGCGCCTAGTAGCAAATGCTTTTTTTGGGTGCAAAAGTGCACACGTGGTTACAAATTAGGTGCAAAAATATCGTTTGACCGTTAAGTTTGACTTTGACTGATGACGTGGCATTTCAAAGGTGCAAAAATACACATGTGATTTGTCAAGAAGAGCGCCCAACAACAATTTTTTTAATTTAATAATTTTATTTTAATTACTACCAGGTGCTAAAAAGATATTTAGAATACTGACCTGTACTGAAAAAATACTTCATAATCTTGAAAAATTATTTTTAGATCTGAAAAAAATATTTCAGGGTACTAACTGGTACTAAAAAGATATTTTAAAGTATTTTTTTTGTACCAGTCAGTATCTTGAAAGTACTTTTTAGTACCAGTCAGTACCTTGAAATATTTTTTCAGTATCCTTTTCATACCGATACACACTTGAAATATTTTTTCAAGATCATAAAATAATTTTTCAAGATTATGAAGTATTTTTTCAGTATCATTCAGTATCCTTTTGGTACGAGTCAATACTTGAAATATTTTTTCAAGATCCTAAAATAATTTTTCAAGATTATGAAGTATTTTTTCTGTACTAGTCAGTATCCGAAAAAAAATATTTCAGGGTACTGACTGGTACTAAAAAGTACTTTCAGGATACTGACTGGTACATAAAAAATACTTCATAATCTTGAAAAATTATTTTAGGATCTTGAAAAAATATTTCAAGTATTGACCGGTACTAAAAGGATACTGACTAATACTGAAAAAATACTTCATAATCTTGAAAAATTATTTTAGGATCTTGAAATAAAATTATTAAATTAAAAAAAATTGTTGTTGGGCGCTCTTCTTGACAAATCACATGTGTATTTTTGCACCTTTGAAATGCCACGTCATCGGTCAAAGTCAAATTTAACGGTCAAACAGTATTTTTGCACCTAATTTGTAACCACGTGTGCACTTTTGCACCCAAAAAAAGCATTTGCTACTGGGCGCTCCTCGAAGAAAAACACATGTGTATGTTTGCACCTTAACCCTTTTAGTTTTATCCCAACAAACGTGCAAATTATTTATACACACTCTGTTTGAAATTATAAATAACTTTTAATTGATTTATACTTTTTTTTTTGAACACTATTGATTTATACTTCTTGATAAGTTAGTTGATGACACTTCAAATTATACATTCTCTCTAATTTATCTTAGAGCGTTTGGTTGGTAGAATCAATGGGAATGTAATGAAATGTAAGTCAGAAATATAAGATAATATTAATAGTAATGGAATAAAATTTATTTTGATATTTAATTAAACTACAAATCCCTCCTTCATTTGTGCCCTTCTTTCTTAACACCATTCTCAAACAGAATTTGAACATAGCTAGATAGATATGCCATAAAAACTATTTATCTGAGCAAATCGAAGCAACCCTAGACGAAATCAAAACGAGAAACCCCAAAGAAGGGAGAGTAGTGATCGAAGCAACCCTAGACCAAATCAAAACGAGGAAGCCCAAAGAAGGGAGAGTTAAGGAAGTCATAGGGATGGAGCTTTACCAACGCCGGAGAATATGATGGCTAAAGGAGGTGGTGGTGAGAACTGAGGATGGAGTAGAGGTGTGTTGGATCCCGCGGTGACTGAAGTCGTCCTGAGAGAGGTCCTTGCCGCCGTTAGTGAGTTCTAACATGCCCTGCTGGCGTCCCCATCCGCAACAAAAACACCCCCTTTATTGTTCTCGACGTTGCTGCTCGTTATCCGATTCCCTTGTGAAGCCAACCCTTCTACCATTGAATCCAACACGCCATCGGCTAAATCCATCAAAGCCGCCAACTTTTCAAGACAAAAGGTATGACTTGTGAAGGTTCGATCTGACCATGCTTGATTTCTTTTTTCACCAAAGCTGCAAATTTTCCAACATCATGGGCATGTCAGAGGTTTCTTGAAGTTTTAACTTCTTTTTCTTTCTGTCTTCTTCCTCTTGTTGTTGTTGTTGTGTTTTTTTTTTTTTCAAAGGTTCAACTTTTCAACACCTCATCTGCTATTCCTTGATGCGTTAATGGTATTAATTAAGTTTCAATGACACCGATTAAGTTTGTGATGGTTAGGTGAGGTGAGGTTGAATCCCATGCTGACATGGACATATGAAAAAAGAAAACTTTTATTTTCAAAAAGGCGTCTCAGCTCCTTCAATCTCAGAACAATGGCTTTCTCCTCTCTTCTCATCTTACTGTGGGTGACTGTTATGATCTCAAAATGAAAAGATGATAGGAAGGTAAAGCTTCTATTAATAAATTGCAGAATCAGAAATGCTACAGCTATATGAGGATAACTGCCACAATTCATACAAGAGTGTAATACAGAATATTAAAATAGTGCGGTAGTTGAATGATAGTATAGAAAGGAAGGATAACAGAATAGCAAAGAGGGAATATCAGAATAGAGGAGGAGGGGAGGGGGGGGGGGGGGACCACAGATAGAGGGAGAGACAGATTCCACAAATAATTCCACGCCTCTTCATAACCACTTTTGTCTTATTTATACTATTCCTTATGCATTTCTTTATGCTTCCAGGACCTTCAATTCGTTGGCTCCTTTTACTCCTTCTGATGGACCTTTCTTCATTCCCAACCCATGTACCCATTGGATCGTCTTCAGTTAAGCCCATCTCATCCGGATTCATTACATTACTCCCTCCTGGAAAATTGACCTTGTCCTCAAGGTCAAGATTTGGAAAAGAAGAAATGAAGCAGTCAAGGAATTGCCATGTAGAGGAATCCAAACTATTCCATATTGCCACCAAACAAGTTTGCAATCCCTCTATCCCATCAATGCAAAATAAAACCACCAGAACTTCAGCAAACCAAAAAGACATCAGCTTGTAAAGCATAACCAAGACACATGAAGCAAGGACAACAATCAAAATTGCCGCTGCAATAATGATTTCAACACAATTAGTGGAACCAGCATTCTCCACCATCACATATGCCCATGTAGAATACAACAAGAGATCTTGTTGCTGATAGTGAACAAGAAACATCCCACTAATGATAGACAAGTCAGCCATCTCATTGAACAATAGCATAACAGTAGCAATAATCAAAGCTCCTACATACAATCTTCCATGGTCCACAAAATCCTTGTGCATCTTAAGTCCCCATTTAAAAACATCAGATATAAAATATGTATAATGTTCTATAAACGTGACATTTAACCATGTAATCAACTTTGATAGAGAACAAGCATGAGATTGGAAGGTTGGCAAGAAATAAAACCAAAGGGACTTGGGAAAGTTGGTGTCCAAGGTAATGGCACCAATCACCAAATCCACAGCTTGCATCAAAGAATTCCATGATTCTATCAGCATTGTATGCTGTGAAACGTCACTAGGTGTAGCTGTACATGCTACCATATCTATAGTTGGCAATCCATCAAACAATTTCCCAGTAGGAACCACAATACTAGTGTCCACATGCGTCCATTTTCTCAAACTCGAATGTTACATCCCTTTTAGTCATTTGGTCAAACACTTCCTGCCCACACTGAATACTTATACAAATTATATGATGCCCAACTGTCATAGTAGTTGTGCATTCATTCATCAATTTCATTGAAGAAGGGCCATTCGCAAAACAACTATCCCAACATGGAAAATGATAATAAGCACCAGCAACTAAGCACGAAGCTCTTACAAAAATTACAGGGTCAAACACTGATATGAGTAATGAAAACATGTTGGGAGATTTATGTGGTTTAATCATTAAAATCGAAAAGCCCATGTAAGTTGATGGAACAGCAAAAGTGTCACCAAATAATAAAATCCCCAAAGGCTGGGTGGTAACTGTAAGCATAAGCAGCAAGAATAATTTGGCCTTAATATAATCATCATCCCAGGCATAGGAGCTACAGTGGCCACTCGTGAATTGAAGGAAACCAGCATGAACATAGTAAAAGATGGTAATGGTAGGTCCCAGTTCCAATTCTAAATGACGAGTCCAACAAGTTAAAAACCACAACTAAGCTATATGGAATGCTTCAGATTCATTAAACAACCCTTGAAAATAACATATACTGCACTTCAAGACCAGAGCAAGGGAAAAGGAAATACTCAGATCAAATGTCGATCTAGAAATAATTCTCTAAAGTGGGGTAAGATCATGATAATCCAAGATGGTGAAAATAACGGAAGCAAGGAACTTATTAGAAGTCCAACCCTCAATCGACTTAGCTGTCAGTGACAAGCAAAGGAAGATGTCGTTGAAATGTGTTGCGGCTGTAACAGGAACATAGTTTGGACGAAGAAACAGAACTCCATCGTGGCCATCGTCTAGTTTGTGTCCGTCCCTGAAAATAGAGATGAAGTGGCTAGGGTAGCTGACGGTGGGTGGAAGAAACCCAAATTTGACTCCCTTCAAAGCGTCGACTCTTGTAACAACGGAAATGATGGATCAACGACAAATGAGATTGGTGCTGCAAGAACAATAGTGGTGTGCGCCATATTGTTATCAACAGGAATTAGAGGGAAGGGATTGAGAAGATCAGTGAACGCATTTGACTTTAGAATAGGGACAGTGTTTTGGAACTCAATGATCAAGTCAGTGCTCTCATCGTCATCCTCAACCACCGGGGTTGAGAATGAATCTGTGATAAAGCCACCATCGGACTCGAGAAAAGCCATCGGCATTGTTTTTGTCAATGGTTGAGCATAATTAAGCGATTGAATCATGGGAATTCCTGATTGTCGATTGTGTACCGCCGATATTGCATTGGAAGATGACCCAACCTTGAACCCTGACTTAGACCCTGTGCCTGTTGATTCCATCTTTCGATCTAGCTTGTCGAGCGATTGGAGAGTAACTTCCATCAATCCTTCGAGGCGATTAAATCAGCCTTTGGAATCCTCAAAAAAATTATTCTCCTTCTTCATATCAGCCTCCAGTTGTTCCAGTTCGACTTCATCCAGTTCGTCGGCCAGTGCGGAAGGTTCCACTCTCAACGAGAGCACCATTAGTTATGATCTCAAAATGAAAAGATAATAGGAAGGTAAAATTTCTATTAATTGCAGAATCAGAAATGCGTGCGGTTATATGAGGATAACTGCCACAATTCATACAAGAGTGTAATACAGAATATTAAAATAGTGCAGTAGTTGAATGACAGTATAGAAAGGAAGGATAACAGAATAGCAAAGAGGGAATATCAAAATAGAAGGGGGGGGGACCACAGATAGAGGGAGAGATAGATTCTACAAATAATTCCACACCTCCTCATAACCACTTTTGTCTTATTTATACTATTCCTTATACATTTCTTTATGCTTCCAGGACCTTTGTTGGCTCCTTTTGCTCCTTCTGATGGACCTTTCTTCATTCACAACCCATGTACCCATTGGATCGTCTTCAGTTAAACCCATCTCATCCGGATTCATTACAGTGACTAGTTCTAATAAACCAATGCCAAAATTGGCGTTCACAAGCAGGGAACACTCTTTAACATGCTTCTCTGAAGCACAATAAACACAATATTGAAACAATTACAAATCACCAAGATGAACTAATTGAGCTCCCCTCCTCTCCCTTTCTCCCTCAAGACAATGAACTAGTCCAAAAAGCACGTCTCAGATCCCTCAAGAACATGGAGGTAGAGAAATCTTCAAATTTTGAGTTGAGGAGGAGGAGAGCTTGAACTAGTCTATTATAAACCCCGCATTCATTGTCTTCCCAAGAAAAGGTAATGCTTTCATGTGAATAAACCTTTTTGTTACTCATTAGCATAACCAGACACAGAGCTCTGGTCTGAGATTATCGAAGCAGAGAAAAATAGAGTATGGTTTTATAAAGCCATTTTCATTCTCTAATGGTAGATATCTAAAAGGGAAAGTGAAACAAAACATAAAAAACACAAGATAGTAATGAAGTTCTACAATTGATTTGAATTTTATAGTGTGAATCGAATTATATGGTGTATTATTGGGGTTTTAATTATCAGAAAAGTTTTACAAATATTTATTGTTTGTAATGACAATTGAATTGTGGATGTGTGGGTAGGTCAAGCAGGTGGTATATACTGAACAATAAGATCAAAGAATAAAACTTCGCAAGGATAATTGTGCAATACTACCAATGAAGATGACGATAAACATTATTTTCTTTCTCTCTATCACTCCAGACGCTGACATTTATGAATAAAATCATCTTCACTGGGTCATCTTCTTCATGGGAGGAGCTGGGACACTGAGAAACGATTTTGAAAATCATTCTTTTTTCTTTTTGGGTCAAAGTGCAGATTTGCCAACCAACTATTACCCGAGGAGCATCTAGGCCAAATAACTATTGAGGGGACCAAAATTGCCAATCAATAATTAAAAAGTGAAAAAAAAAAACACAATTTGGAGCAGATTCGCCAACGAACTATTACCCCATTACTGTTTTGGTGTCTCCGTCTTTCATTGATTGTCACAGTGTTAGCGACATCGACATTTCCAAAGCTTCTATTGTTGCTGGGTGTTTCACTCACCCTCTTGAACTCATCCAGTAGTCCACAGCATTCGACTGGCACGCACCTTGCACCCTGGTTCCATCCCTCCGATGCCACAAGCAGCAACCACTGCTGCCGCAATGCCTGCTCCTATCGGTCCCATCTCTGTTGGTGTTTTCCTTTTCCAACAAAAAGGCTTAATCGCTCTTTTCTCTAGCGTTTCCGCCTCCGTTCTACGCCAGTGCCTCATATTTTAACTTAATTGTGATAGTTATTTTTTTAAAAAATAGTTATTTGGTGTTTTTTTTTTCACTTTTAATAGTTATTTGGTGTTTTTTTTCACTTTTTAATTGTTGATTGGTAATTTTAGTCTCCTCAATAGTTATTTGGCCCAGACGCTCCTCAGGTAATAGTTGGTTGGCAAATCTGCACCTTCACCCTTTCTTTTTTCATGTGTCCAAGTCAGCATGTATTGCCACCTCTCCTCGCCCGATCAGCACAAACTAAATGGCGTTATTGACATATAGGTAAACTTAACACCGTTAATGCATCAGGGATATTAACGGCCATAGACGGAGTAAACTAAAGGATTGAAAACAATAGTTTGAAAGCTCAGGAAAATAATACTCTAGGGACCAATAATAGCGAACCTTTCATTTTCCTCCATACTGGATAATTATTGATTCCGATTTGGGTTTCGTTGGCTGATTATTCTACCCCATGGATGCCGATGTTGATGAGACCATGATGTGGACGAGAGAGAAGTTTCCTCTTTTTGTGTGTGTGTGTGTTGGGGGGGGGGGGGGGGGGGGGGGATAATATATATTTGGCGTAATATGTGCCAAAATTTCTTATATGGCAGCGCTAGGTTAGCATTTATTTGGTCCATGCACGTTGGCCTTTTGTGTCTGTTAATTATAAGTGAAGGCTATATTGCTCCGTTTTTAAAACTTTTGGAGTGAAATTGTTCTCTTGAAGACTTCCAGACATTCAGGGGCATTTTTTTTCCTTTAACCCAATTTTCTAATATAATATTTAAGAAACTATATTATAATTCTCCAATCCTAAATGTATGAATTAGTTTTTTTTTGGCCAAAAATGTATGACTTAGTTTAATAATTGATTTTAGTAGTAAATGTACACTACTCTAGAAATCACCATATGTGATGGTTATTATTTGCCCCATATAATAGTTCCAAACAGGGGCGGAGGCAGGAGGTGCTAGAGGTGGCCCCTGCCCTCCCTAATATAGTTGTTAACTACCCAAATTTTGTAAAATTATATTTTGGCCTTATAAAAATTTTAATTTTTTTACTTTAATCCCTATTATTTCTATAGTGAAGGGACTAAAATAGAAATATTGAAATATTTATAGGGTTAATGTGAAATTTCATAAACACTTGGTTCTATTCTATAAAATTCACCCCACCTAACTGCAATTTCTGGCTCCGCCTCTGGTTCCAAACCATCATATATGTAGATGCTATAAAAACTCAGTGCAGATACATTACGGTTCTGAACTGTTATTTATTCAAAACATATTATAATTATAATATAACACTTGCTATGTATTGAGATTTGATAAGGTTATGATCTACCCATTATTGTGATAATAATTAACGGGCCCATGTAAATAACCGTTATAATCTATAGTAATACTTACATGATATATAATGGTCTTAGTTTGCAACCATTATTTATTCAACAACATACATAATTGTTTGTATGTAAAACTGTGACTTTTAAGAAAAATAAATAATAGTCTCATGTTGAAAATAGTTATGTATTTAGTACATAAATAACAGTTTATAAATAAAAATCATGAGCTTTTACAATAACTGATGATTTTAATTTAATAACCTAATGAATGGATATAAGACTTTTTAAGTCAGAATTTCTGAGCTAATTAACCTTCTCTATATAATAGAACAATACCTTTCACATAGGGTGGCTATGTAGTTTTGGATGAATCAAGACATTGCAGGCTTTGTGGGAAAAATCAATAGTAATTGTTGACATACATAAGATATAATTTAACACTTGACCCATACATCGTTGTGTCTCTTAACAAGAATTAAAAGCAAAGGACTCTCAGGAAAAAAACATATACCCCTATAAAAAAAAGGGCAGAGGGGATATGTAAATAATTGAGTTCAAGGGTTTGCATAATCCTTGTGCCCATTCTGATAAGGGCATTTGTTTTTTTACCCATCTTCCTTTGTTTTTAAGCTTAAATGCTGAAAAGATATAAGATATATGTGAATACTTACTTTATTATATATAAAGATCAGGAGTGCAATTGATTCTAGCTAAAAAGCTGAAAGAATCTTCATCCATCCAAATTACATTGCTACTTGATGTGGAAACAGGGGTAGAATCAGGGGACTAGGTGTAGCCCTCGCCCCTTAAAATTACAAAATTGACCCAAAAGTTTATGAAATTTTATTTTATCTTCATAAACATTTCAATGTTTTCATTTTAGTCCCTACTAAAAGTTTCCTGAAGGGACTAAAATGAAAATATTGAAATATTTATGAGGCTAAAATATATTTCCTAAACTTTTGGGTCAAATTCTGTAATTTTTGCCTTCTACTTCAAATGCTGGCTCCACTATGTTCTATTCTATAATTTTTACCCCCTAATTTTAAATCCTGGCTCTGCCCCTATGTGGAAAGTACTACTATATTATATTATATTTTATATATATATATATATTGGGGGGGGGGGGAGAGAGAGAGAGAGAGATGATCAAATAGCTCAATAACTCTTACATTGCAGAGTCTTGGACTGATCATAATGTTGACTTTCATAGCATTTAATTTTTTGTCACTTGCTTAATAGAAAAATAGGAGATGAACCTTTAAGTTAGAGCAATAATTGAATTTTCTAAAAGATATAACTTCACAAAAGAAATTTAATATGTCATCTGAACTAGTTTATTCACATAGCTTATCTGTGTATGACTCTCAGTACATCTGAACTAGCTTATTCACAAAGTTTGTTCATGTATGACTCTCATAGGTACAACTGAACTAGTTTATTCATCACATTTCTATTGAACTTTTTGAAGTAACTTCTGGAGATATGAATACTTCCAAAAAAGGATATGTACTTGCTTAGTGATCATATCTCCAGAGGCTATATAAAAAAGATCAATAAAGTAAGAACCTTTAGTCAAAGAAATAGGTTGACAACTTCTTGTAATAAGAAATGAACCTTTGATTAGAGCAATAATAGGTTTTTTTTTTATAAAAAAAATATATAAATTCACAAAAGCAAATTAATTGTCACCTTGAATGATTTATCATGTCATGACTTCATAAAGGCACCTCAATTGAATAAGGAGAACAGAGCACCAAAGGAATGCAACCTAACTAGGGCTCACCAATGAAGAAAATCCTATTAGGGCAAGCGAAAGCAACTCTCTCAACAATTGCTAAGACTTAAGTGTGAAGGTATTCACTAGCGCAATTGTCATTCAGAAGTAAGACGAAGGCTTTTTATGGTGGGGCTAGACAGAAAAGACTCTCAATGGCCAAAAATGACAACATGAGTAGTATGGTTATGATGTTAGTGGGTTTCGCTCAAACAGACCAAGTTTCAAGTTTATTCCTTTTTAGCCTCCTAAATAGAAGAGGAAGGATAAGGTTTTTAGGGTTGTTATACCTAAGACTTTACATAATGGTTATTATATCAACAAAATTGTTATTTATTTGATTATATTTATTACGGTTCTTTGTTAATAACCGTAACTTATGTTATTGTTTTAACATATACATATATCAAGTTATTAGTTAATATCTGTGAGGTATGTTATCATTATTTTTTATTTTTTGGATAGCTAATGCCTAAATAATTACATTTTTATATTTTATAATAGTTGCTTGATAGATGATCTAAAGTCTGGTGTGATTTAGGAACTTTTGTTTCTTTCAATTTGACTGAATCAAAAATTCCATAAATTCGTAGTTGATTTTGAATCTATTGTTAATATATAGGTTAAATTTAAAGTCTAATTTTGTTGGGAATGCCTCTATTGCCTCCCTTATGTATAGATTATTTTTTAGCCAAATTATCTTCTACACTAAGTGAAATAAATAAAAAGACTAGTTTATTCTGTGAATGTCTACGACAATAAATTTTAGTATTGATTTATATAGGAATATACAAATGTCAACTGTCCAAGTTGAGGCTTGTCTAATTTTTTTACCGAAAAATATAGAAGGAAAAAAAAAACATAATCTATGTGAGACCATTGTTATCAAAATTGGACCGGACCAAAAACCAGCCAACCGGTAGTCCAACCAATTCGGTAGGTAGGATCGGCTTGACTAGTGCAACCTTTTAAAATTTAAAAAAAAAAAATTAATTCATTTTTTTTTAAAAAAATATTCAGAATTTTATATAAATAATCTTAAAATCTTCATTTTCTAACCGGTCTAGCCTCAGTTAGCTTTGGTTTGACTTCAATCTGACCCATTAACTCTTGATTCAATACCTTAACTAATTCATTCACTAGTCTAGATTCAATAACCTTGAATGAGAGGTGATGTCATTAGGACTAGGACGAGACATGTGACATAAAAGCCATACCTTCACAATTCATAATGGAGACAATACCAGGACAAGATTGGATCCGACTTCTCTCCTCTATGCTTCTGGTCTGCTACCATCCTTTTCCTCAAAACTGATTCATTTTTGCGCAAAATAGTAACAACTAGTGCTTTTTATTTTTTAAATATTTCAAGGCACTGACAAGTACTAAAAATATACTTCATGATCTTAAAAAATATTTCAAGATCCTAAAATAATTTTTCAAGATCATGAAGTATTTTTTTAGTACTACCCAGTATTCTCAGTCAGCATTCTAAAATATCTTTTTAGTACCAGTCAGTATCCTGAAATATTTTTTAAGATTCTAAAATAATTTTTCAAGATCATGAAGTATCGGTCAATATTTTTCAGTACTGGTTAGTATTATAAAGTATTTTTTTAATACTCGTCAATATCCTGAAATATTTTTTTTTTAAAAAAAATAGCACCAACAGATACTGTTTTATGCCAAAACAGTGCAGTTTTAGGAAAAGAACAGCAACCAACTGGAGATGCCGGATCCAACAAGATTATCACGGACTTAGCTTTTGTCCTTTTATTTTACTGTCCGCTCCCATCCTTTACCCCCTTCATGACCATTGGATCAAGATCCAATGATCCACATTTAATATTTTCTTCTCATCTTTCTCTCTCCTCTTTTTATAAAAGGAGAAAAAAAAATATTAATAGCATTAAATGTGGATCATTGGATCTTGATCCAATGGTCATAAAGGGGGTAAAGGATAAAAGCGAACAGTAAAAGAAAAGAACAGAAGTCAAGTCTGATTATCACACCCCTGTCCATAAGTGCCCCTAAGCCTAATGTAACAATAATATCAGTTCTTTTTTTGGCTCGAGGACAATAACATCATTTTGAAACTTGAGTCAAATGACATGTGCCACAAAAGATAAAGAGAGGATCTAAAATATGAGGGCACCTAATTTCTAATTTGTAGGGATGTTACAATGGAGGAGTCTGGATCTTCTCATTATCAGCTCTCTACTTATCTCTCATCATCAACAAATCCTAACCGTCGAAATCTTGATCCAAGGACCCAGAATAATTTTTTAAAAAACCACATTCGGTTTTTTTGAAATTTACTCTGGACCTTTGGATCAAAATTTCTATGGCCAGAATGAGACTGTGAGAGATAATGAGAAATTTGCTCATAAGAGAATCCTCTCCCGATAATGGAGTACTCAAGGCAAATTAAGGCATTAGGGAACATTATACCAAGAAACGTGATATGGGTGAAGCTGCTTCGCTTTTGAATTCAGCAAGAGCCATCGCTGAAGCTGCTTTCTTTTCTGATTTGGGGTAAAGCTGCTCTCTTATCTGATTTGGGGTAAAGCTGCTCTCTTATCTGATTTGGGGTAATTTAACTAGTCCTTTTTTAATTTGCCCTTTCACTTTATGCTTTTTGCAGACTTCATATGAATTAATCTCTCACGCTTTTTGAATACTACATTTAGTCGAGCAGTTACTAGGAGAAATTCTATCTGAACGAGTGTGTTACAAGAAATCTTAATTTAGTTTTTATAAAATAGTACTAATTAAAAATTGTAATATTAGGAGTGAAAGAAGAGGTCGATCGTACTCAAAAGAGAATTCCAAATTAGAGGATGAAGAAGCGATAAAAGACATTGTTGATTGCAAGAGAGAGAAGCAAAGAACAAGATTCAGCTGTGTACTGAAAGTTTTAATTGATTTATACTTCTCAATAAGTTAGTTAATGATATTTAAAATTGGCTATATTATATCACACTCCCTTGAACTTTAGGTCAATTGCATATAAACTCTTTTAACATTTTAATGTTTAAATTTTACCTCTGACCTTTCATTTTTTTTAAAAAAATTATTAACTTCATATCGTTAAGTGACTACTATCTTTTTAATAGAAAATGTCACATCAGATTATGATATAACACGTGATATCATGTGTAAGTTAATAATTGGGAAAATCCTGTTCAGAGCCCTTTTTACCAACAAAATGCTAAAAAAATGCCTAAAGATTCTGAAAATACGAAAAAAGGCCCAAGATTCTGAAATTCCGGAAAAGGCCCAACGTAGTTGTTAATGGAGCTGATATAGTTGTTAGCGGGGTACTGATATAGTTGTTAATTGGGCTGATTTAGTTGTTAAAAATAGATTCTGAAATTCCGGAAAAGGCCCAAAGTGAGTTGTTAATGGGGCTAATATAGTTGTTAGCGGGGTACTGATATAGTTGTTAACTAGGCTGATTTAGTTGTTAAAAATTTGAGCCTTTTCCAGAATTTCATAATCTTGGGTCTTTTTTCGAATTTTCTGAATCTTTGGGGCTTTTTTGGAATTTTGTTGGTAATATGGGCCCTGAACAGGATTTTCCCCTAATAATTTCGTTAAACCCCTTGAACTTTGAATAGTTGCAAATAAGTCCTTCAACTTTGAACAATTACAAATAACCTCCTTGACTTTTCAAAATTTAAATTTAATTCCCTTAAAATTTTGATTTATAATATAAAACCTCATGGTATTTTTATCATTTTAATAAATTTATTAAATTTTTTACTATCATTTGTCAATTAAAATAGTTTTTTGGTATGGAAAAACTAGAAGCATAACATTTTAAAAGTATACAAATAAAAATGTCATCATTTATATAACATTTACTTATTTTATGGGATAATTGAGCATTGAAGGAATATTAAATTATTATCATTTGTGTTAAATATATTCTTTGGATGATTCATTGATAGTTTAAATATTATATTTGTGTTAGATAATAGCTTTTTCTTTCATTAATTTTCTATTAGCAATGCTTTTTTTTTTCTTGAATAAGAGGTTCAACCGTTTACTTTTATATTTTTCTAAATATTATTTTTTAAATTTTTGTCATACAAAATAACTATTTTCATTGACAAATGATAGTAAAATCCTTAATAAATTTATTAAAATGATAAAGGTAATGGCATGTGGTTTAATATTATAAATCAAAATTTTAAGGGAGTTAAATATAAATTTTGAAATATCAATGAGTTATTTGTAAATGATCAAAGTTCAAGTGGGTTCTGTACAACTATTCAAAGTTGAAGAGATTTTATGAAATTAGTAATTTATATACATCTCATAATCTGATGTAACATTTTTTGTTAAAAAGATAATGATACCTTAACTACAAGGGGTTAATAGTTTAAAAAAAGGGTTAAGGTACGATTTGGCCAATAAACTATTGATTCAGGAGCGTCCAACACAAATGACTATTAAGTGGACCAAAAATACCAACAAATTTTTAAAAAAGAGCGCTCAGTACAACAAACTTTTAAAAAAGGAATGCCCAACACAATGTCGTAAACAAAAAGTTAACGTCTGTTATCTAAAGTGCAAATTGGTCAATGAACTTTTACTTCATGAGCACCCAGCACAAAATTCTAAATTTTACTAAATTAATTTTTTTTCTCAATTGTCATTATTTAAAACTACTTGTATAGATATCTATGGACAAAAATGACTCATTCTTCAATTTTGTCAAAATTATAATTTGCTAAAATAAACAAAATTTTTAATTAAAATATAATTATATGATTTCAATAAAACTCAAGGTGTTTTATAGTTTATTATCTATGTTAAACAAAAAAAAATTATATGATTTATTTTTATTTTGGAAGAAATTTATGTGAATTAAAAAATTCATTTAATGTTAATAAAATTTAAAAAATCATATAATTTATTGCAGAACAATAAAATTTATTTTAGATTATATGATATATCCGGCAACTTGATGATACTTAATAATATAAATCCGGCAACTTAATAATACAAACTTGTTGGATATGATTAGTTTTGATAATGTCTTATATAGATGTCATTATTAAAAGCAAAAAACTTGTACATTATATCTATTTCTTACAGTGACTAACTACTATCTATTTAATGTAGCTTAGTCCAAGTTGAATTATAGAGATTAATCAAGAAGATGATAAGAGGTTACGGAAAGAAGAAATTGCAAAGAATGTCCAAGGAAGTAAGAAGTTATCAAAGTATTTTGGAAATAATTAAGAAAAAGAGGAGATCGATATTGAAGAAGGTAGAATTTGCAGAGAATAATGAGTCCAAAGAAGAAAGAAAGAATTGAATTATGAAGAATGATCAAGAGAATAGAAGAAAGAAAGAAGAATTTGATAAATAGAATGAAAAAATCATTATACAAGTTCTTAGATTGATTCTAGAAGTCTTCGTGATGATATGGAAGTTGGAATGGCTCAATTCGGAGTCAAAATAAGCAAGTTCAAGCTTCCAAATGAATAGTAGCTTACTACAGGTCATTGCTACAATTCCAGCTCTTATTCTTGCATAAACAAGGTCATGCTCAAGCATGAAAAATGGCTTCCTCGAGCAGGCACAGCGTGTTGCTCGAGCAGAGAAAATCTGGTGCTCGAGCAACAACATTTTTCAGCACTCTGTTCAACTCTATTTCGCATTTCAGCTGGTGACCTTTGGTAATTCGGAGATATCCCTCAAACTAGAAGTCCAATTGAGATGAAACCAATTTTTTATGAAACAAGACTCCCAATGCATCATTTTGATATATAATTCAAGCCCAAAAGAGTTCAAATAATAGAGCTATGAGTTTTGGAAGTTGCAACAAAAATCAACGTCACAATCCAGACCCAACTTCGGCATTTTAAGTGTATCTCACAAACGACAAATCCAAATGAGCTGAAACTAGTGCCATTTGAAACTAGACTTAAATAACTTTCCACAAACATCAAGATCATGAAAAACAATGGTCAAATAAAGGAGATATGATGTTTTGAAGTTGACGGTCAGTTCAGGATGCGGCAAAAAATGTTGATCATGAACGACCTCCATTCATCTGATGATAATGGACAAAATACAATGAGTTTGGAGGTGATTCTTCTTGCATTGGAAAGAAGACTTGAATAGCTTTATGAGCATAGGTAGTTGGCTTGCCCGAGCATCATCGAGATAATGGCAAAATAAGCAAATCGGAGAGCCATGCTCGAGCAGAGCATTTGGCATGCCCAAGCATCATCGAGATAAACCAGAAATTTGCAAAGTTGAAGAGTCATGCTCGAGCAGAGTTGAAGATGTGCTCGAGCATAGGTAAAAGGTTTCTTGAGCAACATCAATTCTCTTCTATTTTTTAGCCTTTGGATGACCTACGCCCAAGCATGAAAATGTCATACTTGAGCACCATGCTCGAGCAGAAGAAAAAGCTTGCTCGAGCAACGTCGTTAAACATGATCTTCTCGCCTCTGTCTGGCCTTGCCCGAGCACGCCCTTATAGCTTGCTCGAGCACTAGCGATTTGTTGCCCGAGCTAGGAGTCTTTCTTACTCAAGCAATAGAAATATAAATCATTTTTCAAAAGTCTCAAGAATTGCTTGCCCGAGCAAATTTAGAGTCTTGCTTGAGCATAGGGTGATCTCTAGCTTTTCAATGTACTTTTCAAACCAATGCCTGAGCACACATATAAGCATGCTCGAGCATGATCATCCTGCTTTCAAATCTCCAACTTCATAAAATGACAAATCATTGTGTTTAAATTCATTTCTTCATAACATTACTCATTGATATTCCTAATTGCGCTCAATCAGTTTGTTAATGAGTTTCAGATGCATTTATAATGGATTAACAACAAATTTACATAAAGCAATTTGTGTGTCAGAGAAGCATTTAATGCAATTACCACTTTGAGACACTAAACGAACTGTCATAGCTCTGAACATCCGAAAGACGTTTTGGGCAAGATTATTTCATTCCTTCTGCCTGCTTCTCCAACAGTAATATTCACCGAACAAAGGAATTAAGGAATATAATGACGACGATCATACAGACACTTCACACTTCAACTCTAACATATATTTTTCAAGTGACTCAACGGCTACTATTCACAACGGCCAAAACACAACAGATGAATGCTTCCAACAACATCAATACTAATGGTCTATAAATAGAGGAAAAGCAACGGAAGAAGGGCACACACGCGAACACATAGACACAAGCTTACATCTTCAAAATGTCAATACTCTGATATTCACTTACTCTCTGTTCTTAATTCTTACATAGTTTACCGTAGAGAGTGAGATGATTTTGAATTGTACTTCAGTGTTTATTCATTCACTTCTAAGAGAGAAGATTGATTGTAATCATTTTTATCTGAGAGTAACTCAAGATTGGGTGATCTTGAGTAGGAAACAGATTGTAACCTTACGGTATGTAAGGAGGAGTATCTTGGTGAGAGATTCGGCTTCACAAGTGTCTGGGGTGAACTTGTGGGATTGTATAGACTTCTCTTGTGTCTGGATTAAACAAGAGGATAGTGGATTGAAAATCTCAAGTGTGGCTTGGGGACTGGACGTTGGTCAAAGATTGAGTCGAACCAATATAAATCATTGTTTGCATATTCTCTTCCCTAAACTCTTATATTTCCAGCATATATGTCTGATTAACTGAGTATCGCTTTACAAATTATTACTATCATACGAACTGCTTTTCAGTAAGTTGAAAAAAGATTTTCAAAGTTATCTAAAGTTTTATTAGACACCCAATTCACCCCCCTTGGGTGATAGCTAGGTCTAGCAAAACTCATTTCATTTCTTTCAGGATATAATAGATTTTTTAGATTTTTTAAATTTTATTAACATTAAATAATTTTTTAGCTCACATAAATTTCTTCTAAAATAAAAAATAAATCATATAATTTTTTTTTGTTTAACATATATAATAAACTATAAAACACCTTGAGAAATATATATATAAGATGATATTAATAGTAATGAAGTAAAATTTATTTCCCTCCTTCATTTGTGCCCTTCTTCCTCATCACCATTCTCAAACACAATTTGAACAGCAGTAAATTGAACATAGCTAGATAGATATGCAACAAAAATCATCTGAGCAAATTGAAGGGGAAGATGGGAGATGTTTGTCGCTAGTGAAGGATGTCACAGGGATGAAGCTTTATCATTTTATGAAGATAGAATCGTGACTGAGAGTGCACTAATTGGCGAACTTATCATATGACTGGGGATGGAACTTTATCAATGTTGCAGAGTATGATGGATGAAGGCGGAGGAGGAGGCGACGGCGACGGTTTGTGGCAGAGTCAGTGCGAAGTCATTCACTAGTTGGTGGGGAAGATGTTTTCCAAAGTAGGTTGAAGAAGATTCTTCACGGGCGTTGGAGGAGAAGGAAGAAGACAATGGAAGCTTGGGATAAAGAGGGAGATGCATTTGAGAACAATTGTGGATTATAATGTAGGAACGAGGATTATATAAGTAATTACTTTAATTTCATGGAATATAACCCAAAACCATTATATATTGAAACAAGAAATGTCTTGTATATTTTTTTAATGTGATATTTAAAAAATTGTGTTAAACTCCTCTTGTCCAAAATGTAATACTTTTTTTGATACAGAATTGAATTTTAAAACGCACGAAACAAATAAAAACCAAAAAGAGATTAAAGTCTTAGGCATCTCCTCGCATGTCGTACTGCCGCCAGATCGGCAACAAGGAAGCAATGAAGACCAGTAGGGGGATCAGAGAAATGAGCCTCGTCTAGAACCTCCATATGCGCCAAAACAAAATTAGCCAACCAATCTGCACACTGATTTCCCTCCCTTAGAACATGGCTATATCGTATAACCCACTGTCTGCGGGTGACTGCTCGTATCCGAGCCACCAGATGGGACTCACGAGCTGCATTACCTTGTTTGGAAAGTAATGCAATGACTGATTGACAGTCACTTTCAACAATAACATGCCACCAACCTGCCTCCCCTGGCAACTCTAAACCTCTTAAAACTCCCCACAACTCAGCTGCCATCGCTGAGCACCTGCCAAGGCGTGTAGCAAAGCCTCCAAGCCACTTACTAGAGTAGTCTCGCAACAAACCCCCACAAGCCGCCACCTGTTCTGAACCCTTTGATGCCCCATCTGAATTAATCTTCACAAATGGTGCTTCTGGAAAGGACCAGCAAACACTTGAATGATTTTGTGTTACTCGCTGAAACCCCCCTTCATCCCTTCTGATTTTTAGGTCACCCAATATAACAAGAATGGGCCTTAGACAATATTTAAATTGTGCTTCCTGTGTGTTATGAATAAACTCATTATGCCATTTCCAAATGAACCAGCAAGAGATAATAAATACCTCATGCCAATAAAACCCGCCTAGAACAATTTCATCACATTTCCAATTCTATGTTACCCATTTAAACCAATCATAGCTAAAAAAAAGAAAGGGAATGATCAACAGGTACCACCTCATGCCAGAAAGCATGCACCACATGGCAATCTCTAAACGCATGTAGAAATGACTCTGCTTCTAGATGACAAAGTGGGCAGAGTCCATCATTGCCAGACCAAGCACTGATCCATGACATCAAAGGGAGTTGCTGATGAAATAATTTCCACCCAAATATCTGTACTCTATGCGGTCCAACCCACTTCCAAAGCTTCATCCATATGTCACCATTAATAATAGACTGTTGAAATCTAGATTCGGCTAAATAAAGATAACAACTTCTAACACTAACACCAGATAAGTTACTAGACAACCAAAAGGAACGATTTGGCCCATCGCCAGAAGAAGGCGGAAGTATACCTCTAATTAACTCAACCACGTTCTGGGGAAGTAGGCTGGTTAATAAAGGTAAATCCCACCGGCCATGATGATCGACAAATCTGTTAACCATACACTCTCGCATCTCAACAGGAAGGGGACTCACTATGTAATCTTGAAGACAAATAGTCGAGGGCACCCATTTATCTTTCCAGAAAGAGATAGAAGTCCCATCTCCAATTTGCCATACCACCTCATCCTTCATGTTAATAAGAATGTTCCATAAAGAACTCCAGAACGTTGAACAACCCGGTTTAAGGATTGGCAGTTGTCCAGCTTGTACCTTGTACTTACCCTGTAGAAATTTAACCCATAAGGCATCTTTTTCATTTTGGAACCTCCAACCACACTTCATAAGTAGAGCATCATTCATAATTGCAGCTGATTTTGAACCAAGTCCGCCCATAGACTTAGGGCTAGTCAATACCTTCCAACTTAAGGCATGATAAGCTTTGCGAAGGTGTGAATCACCCCAAATGAAATTTCTTTGTATTTTATCAATCTCATTGCATATATTTAGGGGGAGCCTAGCATATTGCATATGAAATACAAGAATAGTAGATAATACTGACTTAGCAAGAGTTATTCTACTTGCCTGAGACAGACACTGTTGTTGCCACCCACCCAACTTCCTCCGTAGCCTATCCACAATATGTTGATAACAATGTTTAGTTGCACGCCCATGTATCATCCAAGCCCCCAAATATCTTCCCACATTCTTGACTCTCTTAAATCCACATTTAGCCATCAAAGCACCAGCCAAATCTTTAGAAATATGTTTGGAGAAATAGATGACAGTTTTCTCCATGCTTACCCTTAAACCTGAAATCTGCTCAAACAAAGAAAGACACTTCATAATAGTCTCTAACTGATCAGACTTAGCCTCAGCAAATAACATAAGGTCATCAGCAAACATCAAATGAGAAACAGGGGGGCCTCCTTGGTAGGGGTGAGCAATCGGTTTTCCGGTTAAAACCGAAAAACCAAACAACACATATTATTACCACCAAACCGAAACCGAAAAAACCGAAACCGATTTAACCGAATTATTTCGGTTCGGTTTTACATTTATTTCGGTTTTTGGGCTTTTTTCTGGAAATGTGAAAATCCAAACAAGGACGCGAGTTTCTCTGTTTTGTTCTATCATTTTCAGACCTAACCTCAAGCATTAAAACAATAAGATTTCATTTGATTTGGTCTAACCCAGATCACTGATCAGTACTTGTATTCATTGAAGCTTTTACCTAAAAGCGAGATCACACGCCGTGTAACCCGACACCAAATCCCTCGCTATTAAATTATATAGATATATCCAAAAATATCTTCTTCTTAGCCCAATATGATGACCAATATTAATATAGATTTTGGACACAACAAACTCCACTTTGTTAAACCTGTGAATATTTGACTCGTTTGAAGGGAAGGATAGAGACATATGGCTACGCGTGAGCAGAGGATCACTGTCAACTTTTCAATTGGAAAATGAAATGGATTTTAATCATTTTATCATCCTCTCAAAAAACCAAACATTTCTTTTGGTTTTACATTTATATCAACAAAATCAACATAAGTTACTCTAAACAATCAATCAGATGGAGAAAAAAAGAAATTCGATCGAACAAGATGGAGAAGAGGCAAATCTGATGGCTACAAACCAGAAAAAAAAAGTCGCCTAACCAAGAAAGTCGATCGAACAACTGGAGAAGAGGCAGATCGAAGTCACAAATCCCGATTCCAACGAGAAGTGAAGAGAGGAATACGGCGGTCGACGGGAACTGAAGTTTCAACTGGAGAAGTCGCAGATCGACGATCGAAGTGAGCCGTCGAGGGATTTGGCATCGACGGAAGCAAAGGCGGAGAGGGGTTTGGAATCCTTCGTCGTCCGTCGTTAGTCACAGTGGCCGTCGCAAATCAGGAGAGAGACGCAAGCGTTCAGAAGTGAAGACGGCAAGGCGCTACGGCGGTCGACGGAAGCAAAGGCGGAGAGGGGTTTTGATTCAAAGGTGTGATGAATGCTGATGGTGTGCTGAAGTGAAGACGGCAACACCTACGGGATTTAGGGTTTACAAATGGATTTGGGTTGGGCTTGGATGGGTGGTGGGCCGGCTCTATTTTTTTTTTTTTTGTTGAAAGTTTGAAGTTTGAACTTGGGCCAACTTACATATTAAACGACGTCGTTTTGACCTATAATTCGGTTTTTCGGTTTTAACCGAAAAAAATTTAACAGCCCCGAACCGAAAACCGAAAAATTCGGTTCGGTTTTCAGTTTCGGTTCGGTTTTGCTCACCCCTACTCCTTGGCCCACCTTAATAGGGGTCCAAATACCACCAGAGACAGCTGTGGAAATAATATGAGATAGTTTTTCCATAGCTAACGTAAATAAGTAGGGGGATATGGGATCACCCTGCCGGATGCCCCTAGAAGGCTGGAACGATGATGTCTTACCCCCATTCCATAGAATATTGAAGGACGAAGTAGAAATAGCCTGTATAATCAATTCAACAGAAGCACGTGGAAAGCCAACTTCATCAAGTATATTATGTAAAAACTTCCAGTTCACATGATCATACGCCTTTTCTAAATCCACTTTAATTGCCATAAATTGTCTCCCTCGCATTTTATTCATTGTGTGAACCAGTTCTTGAGCAATAACAATGTTATCATGGATTTGTCTCTTGGGGACAAAGCTGGACTGGAAAGGCGAAATAACAATCTCCATTATCGGTTGCGACCGCCTCACAACCAACTTAATGATCAATTTATACAAGATTGAGCACAATGATATGGGCCGAAACTGAGACATAGACGTTGGTACCTGCACTTTAGGGATCAAAGCAATCAAAGTAGCATTTAAAAATCGAATATGAGAGGGGTTGTGCCAGACATCTATAATCAATCTCATAATCTGATGATGAAGCACTCTCCATTGTCTCATAATCTAATATTATACTTTAATAATAGATGTTGATGCTAAAAGTAAGATATTTTCCATTTTCTATCCTATTCTTACCACTTTTTTTCAAATTAATATAATGTTAGAAAAATGTACTTTAAAGAGATTATGTCACATCTCATAATTAAATAATTTATTCATTTTTCTTAATATCCTCATATTAAATAAACAGGACGAGTCTTTTTTTTTTTTTTTTTGTCAACAATAAACAGGATGAGTCATTTTAAAGATAATGATATAAAATGCCACCTCTCATCTTTAATATGATTGACTCTTTTATAAAGATTAAAGCAATTAATTAAGTTACATTAAAGCATCTCTAAATTAATTTGCTTGATTTAGAATCTGATATATAATATCCTACCAATTATATTAAGTATAGTATATTTAGTTTATTTAATATCTTAAATTCATACAGAGTGTCAAATTTATAGATGTGCTCACAGTGCTCAATGCAATGGCAGAACGCTGTTATGGCCAACTGGGGCCTTGGCCCCAACTGATCCGACTGATCTTATAAAATTTATGAGAATATATATATATATATATATATATTTATTATATAATATTTTATTTGACCACAAATTTGGCCCCAACTAATTTTTTATCTTCTCTATAAAGATAATGTTTGTTTCACTACTCATTGAGCTGAGAGAAAAAAGAAAAATTCTTGTTTGAGATATCGAAAAAGTTAGTATCATCTTATATATTGTTTTGATTTATAATTATCAGTTATTATTTATTTGTATTTTCAAGGTTATTTGACATTATTTAGTAAATACTACTTCTGATCCTTATTTAAGGAACCAACTAACAATTCTCATAAGTTAATAAAAACAGTTAAAGTCATTAAATTTGTCCTAAAATTTAAATAATTTTCAATATTATACCTATTAATTATACTAAATTCTAATATCATATTAATTATTATCATTTTTTGGCTCAAAAAAAGAGAAATAATTAATTTTTATTAATTATTACTCTCACTCACTACCTTTTTAATTATGGGTATACATAAAAATATTTAATTCTATTTAAAAACAAACAAGTGCCTTATAAAAAGGACCAAATATACTTATTAGTTGGTGCCTTATAATAAGAACTAAAGGGTTCAATATGTTTATTTTTTTCTGGTCCCACCAGTGGCTCAATGCTCACTTCCAAAGCATGGAACAGCTGCCAGGTTAATGCGTTAAAACATCAAGGAATCATCCAATTAATTTAAATTATGTGTGTGTGTGTGTATATATATATATAATAACAGAACAAAACGTGATAGGTAAGAGATCTTGTAATCATCAATTAAACAATGGAAAGATCCAACATTTACGATCGTTTGCAAGAACTGAAGGCCTTCGATGAATCTAAATCTGGCGTCAAAGGCCTTGTTGATGCTGGGATCACGAAGCTCCCTAGAATCTTCATACGGCCGCCGGAGGAGATATATCGCTGCCAACGAAGGTCTCCGGAGTCAAAGGGATCAGACCCAGTTCAAGGTTCCGGTAATAGACCTCAAAGACACAGCGGCCGGTGGAGGGCATTGTGCTAATGGTGATGTGGTTGGCAAAGTCCGGCGTGCTGCCGAGACGGTGGGGTTTTTCCAGGTGGTGAATCATGGGATACCCATGAAGTTGTTGGAGGAGATGCTGACAGCGGCGCGTAAGTTCCACGAGCTGCCAAAAGAGGAGAAGGCTGAGTACTATACCAGGGAGGAGAAGAGGAAAGTGAACTTCAGAAGCAACTTTGATTTGTATCAGTCCAAGTTTGCTAATTGGAGGGAAACTTTCTTTTGTGTTATGGCTCCTGAACCTCTTGATCCTCAAGAACTGCCTTTGGTCTGCAGGTAATTTTGATCTCAGATATTCAACTCCTATGAAAGAGAATTCTAGGCAAGCTCGCCCAACTACTTCTTATTTATGTATGAATATACAAATGCCTACATATCATGATATATTTAGAATATAAAAAAAATTTAAAAATTAAAAAAAAATTGCTTGTTCCTCTAAATAGAGGGAGTGGAAAAGCACCTTATGTGCTTCCCCATCCTGTCATGTGTGAGGCCATGAACACTCCTAATCCTGGTGTTGAAAAAACATCATTTTAAAACTTGAGTCAAAAAGCATGTGCCACATGATAAAGAGAGGATCTTAATGAATATGAGGGAAACTAATTTCTAATTTGTAAGGATGTAACAATGGAGTACTCAGGGAAAGTTGAGGCATTGGGGATCATTTTGTTTGAATTATTATCAAATTCACTTGGGCTCAAGGCTGACCACCCTAAGAGCATGGATTGTGCAAAAGGGCATTGTCTTCTGAGCCATTATTATCCACCATGTCCTGTGTAACTCCTGTTTTAATACACCTATATTTATTAGAGTTATAGTGCATAAGCATCAAAATGATTTGGACGACTTAATTGCGGAATAAATCTTTCATAAAATAACTTCGTTCGAAAATATGAGGATAATTTTTCGCGATTTAAATCAATCCCTTAGGGATATCTTACTACAATAATCCAAAAATAGATAGATGATAAACGATACAAAAACAGTCTACCTAATCCTATTTTTCCAAAATGTTCATTCTGCTGTAACCCTTACAGCTGTTTCTTCCCTCTTGATCCCAATCCACTACCTGTTTCTTTCATGCGGGCTGGAGTTCAGATGAATGAACCCCAGGGGTAACAATCAATCTCATATGCAGGTATGAAGTATAAATCACAGTATAACACATGTATAAGCATAGAATAATTCACAGTAAATTAAATAAGTCGCTCCGTAACCGTAGTTAACGGCGAAGGACCACAGCCCTTTATGGAACACACAGCTCCATTCTTAGGACACGCAGCCCTATGGGACACACAGCCCTAATCCATAGCTAGGATGCACATGCAAATTATCTAGCAACCATGATCAGTCATACATAAAATACATACATACAAGCTAATAAGATAACAGTTACCCACCTCAAGCTTGAATCCTTAATTCGTTCGAAAGTGTTGGGATCAGTAGAAGTGTCAAGGTATAACTATAAACGTTTATCATTGTCATTAGTCACTTCTTGCATCATAAAGTAACTACCTACGCAAATTAATTTTTGAGGATTAAAAATGAATTATCCCCTAAAATTCCTTTAATAATAATCCCCTTTTTAATAAATAATAATATTATTTATTATTATTTATTTATCTATTTTATTACTTAATTATTATTTCCTTTATTATTTGTTCCCTTTTCCTATTAATAATAACATTCCTTTTTTATTATTATTATTATTATTATTATTATTATTATTATTATTATTATTATCTTTAGTATTTTTTTACTTTATAATAGTAACAATATGACACTCAATTTTTTTCTCATTCTCAAACTTCACGTTATGTATATATACATACAGGGACGGAGCCAGGATTTAGAATTTATGGGTGCACAATTAGTGTAGCTGCCCCCCGAAAATTTTTACTCTATCGAAACGTATAAGATTGTATCTATTTTCATACAGGGACACTTATATATGTTTTAGTCTCCTATCATACCCCATCTGTACATTTTTCCCAATTGCTACCTCTTATTCTATTCACATAAAGCTTCTGTATATGAATGTCTCTCTGCAGGTTATATCATCACCACCCTCTCCAGCAATAAAGACACATTCGGTGTCTTTTTACTGTCCATGACAAAGTACGTCTATTAATGAATATATAACAAAGTAAAAGGTTCACAAAACTTACCAAAATGGTGAGGAGAATGGTCATAACTAGAATAGATAAAAGTTCACGCTGAAGAAGCCACGCTACAAATACACAGATGATGGCTGACATAACAATCAGCAACAAGGTGACAGGGGATCGAGCATCAGGCCCAATGAACTTCTGCATGTGATATTACTCATTTATAGTTCCAGATTCAAACTTAATTTCAAAATTTCAGCATCAAGTGACTAACAGATTCAGACTTATAGTTCCAGATTTCTTTTTATCATGACAAAAGTTCAAATGGCAGAACAAAAATTCAGAGTTTATGAACTACATATAACAGCAATACTTTTACTCATTTAGCAAAACTAGTTCCGGAAAGTTTAATCCAATAGTAACAGCAACACAAGTAAATTCAGTACACTCTAACAGACAATTGTCAGCTCACGAATGTGACAAAATTGACACTTAATAGCACAATCCAACAATTCACTTGGCAGCGTACAGAAGCTGTTATGCTAGAAATGGTTCTCAATCTCCTTTTTTTCCAAACCAATAAGGGACATTATTCCAAGAAGGCTAATTAATACACTGCAAAAATTAGAACGAGGCTTAAACAGGTGGTACGTGAAAATGACCAGAACCAAAACCTCTAATAATCAATACACTGCAAAAAGACAAGGCTAACGAGGCTAATTAAATCGAAATAGATTGCAAACAAACAACTCAAATCAAAAGCAGCTGGTGGGACAAATTGAAAAAATAAAAAGGACAAATCAAAAAAATCCTACCAGAAATTCTCTCCATAGGTTGATTCCGCTGCACAGCACTACTTGGTGCCAGAGTAGAGACGGAAGACGCCGACGACGGAGGGAAAGTTTGGAGCTGAGAGCGCGACAGTCGAGGTTTGGGGCTGGACGGCGATTTAGGAAAACTCAGGGATCGATTGGCTGCAGACGATTACCGGGAAACCTGAGGGATCGATTGAGGATTACCGAGAAAACTAAGGGATCGATTGAGCCAAGAACCAAAACAAAAGAGGGATTGATTGAGGCAAAATGAACCTAGGATCGATTGAGCCAAGAACCAACATGAAAGAGCGATCGATTGAGGCAAAACGAACCTAGGGTATGAAAGAGCGATCGACTGGTGGACTGTCGATTGAGGCAAAACGAACCTACGATCGATTGAGCCAAGAAGCAAAACGAAAGACGGATCGATTGAGGGGAAACGAACCTAGGGTATGAAAGAGGGATCGACTGGGTATGAAACTATATTAAGAGAACGTTAAAAAAAATGAGGAGAAAAAAGTAAGACAATTACCTAAGTGGGGTTTCGAACCGGGGACCTCAGTTTGAAAGACCAGAGTGATGACCAGCTCTACCACCCAGCGAGAGCTAACAATATTCCCTCACAATATATATATATTTTAAATTTTTTATGGGTTCACTTGCACCCATTGGCACTAGTGTGCCTTCGTCCCTGTGTGCACCGTTTGACCTCTCCTTTCTCCAACTTTGCTATGTTTTTCTTCAGCTATTTCAGAGCCAAACAGATGAGAATGATCATGGCTTCCTTTGATTTCTGGATTCGAAACAGAGCTCTCAAAGCTGAAGCTCTCATCCTCTTACTCTGTCCCTACCTTCCTTGACTCACCAACGTTCTCAGTCTCACAACCTATTCAGTCACCACTCTCTCGACTTTGACTCTGGTTCCCTTTGCTGATTGAAGGAAGGAAATATAAGGACCTAGGGGGTCCGGTCCGAGAGAAGTAAAACGGACTGAAGAGGAAGGACCAATGTGTAAGTAGTTTGGGTGAGGCTCGAGGAGTATGGCTATGTTGCGTCTACAGTGGATGGCAAGACGAAATATGATGACGAGAACAGCGCTGTAGTTTCTCACTTCTCTGATGGCGTGATCTAGTTTCCATTCTCACGTGTTACAGCTGGACAAAATGGGAACCGGTTTTAGAGCTCGTCCGTACCTGCTCGTCCGTACGGACGAGCTCTGGACCGTCCAGATTTGATCTGGACGGTTCAGATCTGATCTTTTTTAATTTTTGTTTTTATTTTTTTTTTCTATATAAAAAAATCATTTTTTCAAAAAATGTTAGTTGAGAGATTATCTTTATTTTAGATTCTCTACCCATTAAAATTATTTTTGATAAAAAAATACAAAAGTAAAAAAAAATCAAATCTGAACAGTCCAGATTTGCATCTGGACGGTTCAGAGCTCGTCCGTACGGACGAGCAGGGAGAGCTCGTCCATAGGACGAGCTCTAAGCTCTAAATCTGTTTCCGGACAAAATGAGATATAATGGGTTGGGGTTGTTTTAAATCTACATATTGCTATTCTGTTTCATTGTCACGTGTTGCTGCTTCTACTGTTATTATTTTTCTTAATTAATTAATTAATAATTCCCTTGCCTCTTTATTATTGCTTTATTACTAAATAAATGCTTGAAATGAGTCCTTGATGCTTTATAAAGATTTTCTTCCTTAATTAACTTCTTTAGCCCTTAAAGTAATTTCTCTAAAAATTTTGGACTATAAATCAACCTCTAACTATTTTCTTTAAATTTCTCAAGAAAATAGGTCCTTAAATTTTAATAATTATTTTAGGATAAATTTTCACAATTAATTTCCATCATATATTCCTATATCCTTGAAATATTATTTCATAATCTTCCCAAATTTTCAAGGTTCAAAAAAATTTTAATAATTATTTTAAACTTTTCCTTATAATAAGCTTAAGATTTTTGGACTTTACTGGCTAGAAGCCTTCTTATCTCAGTTTTATTTCCAATTTCTTAGTCCAAAAATTTGGGATGTTACATCCTGAGCCTGAACTCACTATGGTCGCCACCAAACACTCAAATCCTCACTTCCTCACCATTCTTCTTCAAGACCACATTGGTGGACTTCAAGTTTTGTGCGACAATCAGTGGATCGATGTTCCTCCTATACTTGGAGCTCTAGTTGTGAATAGTGGAGATCTCTTACAGGTCAGTTTCATATATGTGTGTATACAAGTCTTGAGTTTTATTGAAAGGCCATATAGTCTTGATTTGATTATAATTCAATTCTTAAACTTTAATTTAATTTAGTTCAACTTAAACCTTCTAGCTTTAACTCGATCAAAACTTGGTTTTTAAATTTTAACTCACTGCAACTTTTGATCCATATATTTTTCAATCATTTAAAACTTAAGTCTCTTTAAGCTTCACGAAATATATAATTTTATTTTCTAAAATATAATGACCAATATTTTAAATAGCTGAAACTATAAGAATTGAGTTGTATCAAATTAAAGTTTAAAGACTACTAAGTTTTAACCACATCAAAATTAAACTACAAGGATTAAATAAGAAATAGTGAGTACGGAGTGTTCATCGCTGCAATAAGATCTAGAAAGTCTATATCTAACCTGAAGGATCCAAATTTCAAATTTTTAATGTGTGATTTTTTAAATAATAAATTCATTTTCTAAGAAGCAGTAGTTATAAGATTATCTCAATTTACTGAAAATATAAAAATTAAATGGATCGCCCAATATACCATTCAAATTGGTGATGGGCATGCTAAGCTCATCAAATGATAAGCGAAAAATGTGCTTGTTTTATGTTGCAGCTTATGTCGAATGACAGATTGAAGAGTGTAGAGCATAGAGCATAGAGTTGTAGCAAATAATGAAGGGCCAAGAGTATCAGTTGCATGCTTTTTCACTCTTAACACAAATCCAACAACAAGGACTTACGGCCCCATCAAGGAACTATTGTCACCACATAACCCTCCCCTCTACAGCCATACTTCACTCCAAGACTTGATCGCGTATTATGATAACAAGGGACTTGATGGCTTTTCTGCTCTAGACCACTTCAAGTTATAACTCTTTCTTCATTATCCTTTTATAATTATAGAATCATGTATTGTTAATGAGGATTGACATAATTGGCTAAAGTATCAGCCTTCAACCCAAAAATGAGGAGGTTCAATACCCACAGGTCGATGTGAGGGCCTCATTGGTAAGTAATCTGCAAGTACCTCTTTAAGTGCTTTTTGAGCTTGGAGGCATACCCTGGTCTTGGTGAGGTATTGGTGTCTATCCCCACCTAAACTTTTATGTATAAATATATATATATAGAATAATGTATTGGAAGAATTAATAGTTGTGATAAATAAGTGTGAAAAGATATACTGAAACATGTTTTTGTGCTCGTCACTTTGAAAAGTATAAATGTGCCCATCACCAATTATTTGTATTGTTAAATTGATTTTGTATGGTTCAGATTTAATTTAATTTAATTTATTTTTTGTATTTTAAATAAATTTTTATTTTAATATATGTAAAATTCAAAATAAAGAAAATATGCTAATTATCAGTTCTCATGAAAATAAATTTATCATTAAAAAATTAGAAATAAAAATTTAGAATTTAGACTATTTAGATTAAATTTAAATTGTTATATCTCATCACAGTAATAAGTAATATGTTGCTCTTCAGTATGATGAGCATTAAATGCAAACCTAAAGATGTATGTGTGAATTCTTATCATAATCTCTCTCTCTCTCTTACGTCTAAATCTAATATGAACAATACTCTTCCTCTCCCATTGATTTGAAATGTAAGAGCTAATCGATAAGTTTACTTTTAATTGGAAATGAAATTTTTAGTTTGTACGTTCTTTTTAATACAATTTATATGAATTTGTAAAATATCTAATCCACCTACTTGGACCTATTTGGGGAAGCGTTTCAACCCTTAGAAGTAGGGGTGAACAACGAGCAGGCGGGCTGCCCCAGGGGTAACCCGTGGCCCACCCGTTTATTTTATACGGGTACGGGGCATCCCTAAAACGGGTATGGGTTAAACGGGTCCAAGGTTAAACGGGTCTAGGGAACCCATTTAAGGAATCTACCATTTTTTTCCCCACAAGAAGTTTTTTGGGCCCATAACCTTGTTTTTTTCCAGAACAGGTTTTTCTTTTTTGGCACTTTTTACCTGCACAAAGCACAATAATCATTTTAAAAAAAAAAAACTTCATGCCTCCTAATTCAAACTTTAATACCCAGAAAATGGGCGTTTTTCTCTTTACATTTCTTGGCGCTTTAGTGACACCCAAGCTCTGCCATTTTCCTGATAAACATTAAATAAAACATATAGATTCTGGGTTTATATATACACTCACGCATATACATACGCACTCAACTTTCTGCCAACAAAACCATGGTTCAATATAATTACAGTAAGAACTTGGAAAAGATTTAATTGAGCGGAAAGAGTGGTTGCTTCTGTTTGAAGGGTTTGAATTTTTTTTTCAAGTTCTATTACATAGCGCGCTTTCCTCTCTATGGAACGAGCAGCAGATTGGCGATTTGCCAGAATCCTCCGTCAGATGCACAATTTCGGAAACTCTTTAAGAAACAGAAATACGAATCATCAGTAAGGCATATAGACAATAGAGAATTCAAAAGCTTCGAACAGTGCTCAGTGCTGAGGGTGAAAAAACGCCAATAATCACTGCCCAGATTCTGTCTCTGAGCCTCTAAGTCTGAGGAGCTGAGGGTGAAAAAAGAAAAAGTAAACCGGTAACAGGCGGGCATGGGTGCGCCTCAACCCGTGTCCCACCCGTATAATGTAAACGGGTACGGGGCAGCCTGTTACCCGTGACGAGCTCAATCTGAATGGGTTTAATCCGGGGAAAATTTCACGGGGTGCGGGCGGTTGGGTAGGTTACGGGTCACTTGCTCCCCCTTACTTAGAAGATCAGCAAGTTTAAAAAAAAGGCTTGGTCTACCATTTATAAATTCTTCATGTATAAATTTGATATGTTTGGGATAGCTTTTAAAGTCCCCATATGGACAATTGTGGGGGCAAAAGTGTGATTGGTTGCTTTTGATTTTTGATTTTTGATTTTTTTGATATAAAAATTTTCGGAAAGGGGTTGGGCTCATCCACAATCCAAGAGCAAGGCGTTTAGAGCCCAGTCCACAGGGGATATTGGTCAAAAAATACACATGTCTCCACCTCTACCAGCGTTACCACTGCTTCCTAGACCTTTAGGATGCCTCCCCCAGCTCCAAGCGCCCTGCCCTTGGACTGTGGGTGAATCCAACCCCTTTCCTAAAATTTTTATATATAAAAAAAAAAATCCAAGCGTCTTGCCCTTGAACTGTAGGCTTTTATTTTTTTTATGTGTATATAGATTAGTGTTTTGTCTACTGGGCTTTTAGAGAACAAACTGTTTGAAGTTATAAGCCACAATTTTATTCTCATTCCCTTTTTTTTGGGGGGGGGGGGGAGGATGTGCTTGTGATTGTGGTTGAGAGAGAGAGAGAAAGAGGAGGCAAAAAGTGGCCTAGAGACACAGAGAGGACGGGAAAAAAAAAAGGAAGGCTAATAAGGTGGGGTTTTTTTTTGTTTTCCCTTCAATGAAAAACCATTTCTACTACTGCTAATTTAAATATAAATCAAGTTACGTCTATGAAGCTCCGATACTCTCGAACAAAAATTTACCAACGTATCGGACACGCGTATCGGGAACACCATGTCAAAATCAAGCATAAGAATCAAGGCAATATTATTTGAAATAATGTATTGACGTCCCGTATCGAAAACGCCTTGTTGGAATCGGTGCTTTATAGCGTTACACTATCTTACTTATATCTAATCTTAATCCAAAAATCAGATTGAAAAATAGATACTTCTATCACTGTCAATCCAAACATATACAATTTTAACATTCAGATTTTGGACTTATTGGGATTTTTCCTACTAGACTAATTATCCAAAGTTGACCCAAAACTAAGAGGGCCGAAAATAATGCTTGAAGCCTTTTTCTCCCGAGAAGATCAATGCGTGACGCTAGTATCTATCATTCATCATGCTCTTCAAAAATCCTAAATAAATGTAATTAAATATCTATTTACATAATCGCCTCACCCCAGATTATAACTTTTCCAATTAATCTAACTTTAATTATTTACCATAGATAGGAATATTTAAATAATTCAACAAATAAGATAAAAGGAATTCGTGATCAACTTTCATTTGAATTTGATTGATTACTTTGGATGGCCTATTACTTACTATAGCTTGTTTTCTTGTTTTGAAAACATTTTTTTGTTATTAAAAACATTAGGTGAAAGCACTTTTTTATTAATTTATGTCTAGTTAGGTGTTATGGGAAAAAAGTAATGTGTTTTTAAAAACTAAAAACACAACTAAAAACACATAGCCATTTTTTTTTTAAAAAAAAGTTTTTGTAATCTGATGCTAAGTATTTTGCATATATAAACCACAATCTCTTGTTTTTTATGATTTCTTTGATTTTCTTTATACACTATTTTTCTAAAACTTCTTTTAACAAACAATTATCCTAAGAATTTTTCTTCTTCTAAGACGTGTTTTGAAAAAAATAATTGCATAAAACTGTTTTGTTAAAAAAATAGGGGGAAAAAAAACAAATGGGCTTAGATCTTCTGCTAAATATCTCATCTTACTTTTATTTTTTTTTAAATAAACTTTTTTATCATGTCTTTTTTAAATAAATAATGATCTATTTTTGCTTAAAAAAAATATAAGATCAACCCTTTAACTTATATATTTACCTCTTAAAAACTTAAATTTTTAAAAAATTACGTAATTAAAACTTGTCATACAGTTTTTTTTTGGGAATTTATAATTACAAGATAGTATATTGTCTTATATTATATATATACTTATAATTAACACCTCCATACTTATAATTAACACCTCCATAATCAGTCCCCCCATCCATGTCTTTTTTAGTTTGCCAGCACACTCTATCTGTATCTATTCAGGGGGAGATTGACCAAAAAAATTTTTTAAACAAATTATTAGATTAATGCAGATTGGAAACATTTTACCAAAATAATACAGTTAGTGGCGCATGTCAGACTCACGGGACTGATCACGTAAAATGAGTAAAATGTTTGACATGCGTCACTAACTGAATTACTTTGGTAAAATGTTTCTAATCTGCATTAATCTGGTATTTTTTTTTATTTTTTTGGTCAATCTCCCTCTATTCAGGTAAAAAGATTATCTATATCCTTTATTTATATATATATATATATATATATAGAAATAGTCATTTGTCAGATATCACTTGTGTTTAGCCAGTAAGAAGTAGTCGAGTTCCTCTCCTCCTAATATAAGTTTTTATTTTCCCAGCTTTTTCGATGAAAGCTTTCTCGTCCTTCTTCTTTTTTTGACTCTTATATAACAATCCCTTGAACAATCTGAAATTGCGCTCATTGTATAGGCCTGTTTTATATTCGTTCATAGTTTAATGTTTTATTTTTTGTCGACGCAGTTATCAGCGTAGAATCAGGATGATGAAAGCTGGGAAAATATGGTTGCTTCTTCTTTGTTTGCAGGTCTTTTCTTATGCAGTGGTATGAACTCTGAAGCAATCTTCTTTATTTGGATGTTCATTTTTTTTTCTTTTACTGATTTTTGACAAGCAGATTTCTGCGCAGCCACAGACTTGTCCTGCTGAGAACGTTGGTGAATGTGGCGATTCAGATGGGTGGGAAGGGGAATTTTTCCCTGCCATTCCCACAATTAAATATGAGGTAGATTTACCTATGGCTCACTTATATATATATATATATATATATATATTTTGGTAAGGATGATAAATGATTAATCTTCTGTAGTAGTAGTAGTCTAATTTAGTTTTAGAATTTTTTTCAAAGGGGAAGTGAAATAGAAGGTTGATTGGCCTCAATAGAACTAGCAACTAGCCTTTTCTTGTATTGTCGATGAAAATATAATCTGAGGAGTTCTAAATGAAAATTATGGTTTGTATTTACGTTTCTGTATTTAATTTCAGGCCCTCTAGCAAGAATCATCTCGCATTCAAATATTACAATGCAGAGGAGGAAATTCTTGGGAAGAAGATGAAGGTTGGTTTTTATTTCTTTTCACTATTATTTTACTTAATACGCTGATCATCCTCTTGCTGTTGTGCTGTTGTCTTCTAACTTAATTTCCGTTCTGGAATGGCAGGATTGGTTCAGATTTAGTGTTGCATTTTGGCACGCTTTCCGTGGAATAGGTGGTGATCCGTTTGGTGCACAAACCAAATTTGGCCGTGGGAAGATGGTACCAATTCATTAAATATGGCTAAAAGAATAGAAGTACGTTACTAGAGGATTCTCATTTTTGTTCTACTTCATATTCGATCAAATATTTATACATGATAAGGGATTGATTTCTCTTCATTTACGTAGTGAGAGCTAACTTTGAATTCCTAAACAAGCTTGGGGTGGATTGGTGGTGCTTCCATGATAGGGACATAGCCCCTGATGTTAAAACTCTTGAGGTGAGCTAGGGCATATTCTTTTTCATTTTCTAGTCCTGAAGAAGAATTCTTCAACTACTCTCTCCTATCTTATTTACGGTTTTGATCTGGTATCTAATTCTTTGTGTTTGTACTATTTGTCACAAGAAGCTAATGCAAACTTAGATGAAGTGGCGCCCTTGCCAGTAAACTCCAGAAAGAGGTATTTTGACATTATCAATCAAGTTACTGTTAAATTCTAGATGCCCCAATTAATAGATAGGTATCAAAGAGCCAAACAGAATATTATAGGCAAGTATTAGAGAGCCAAACATAATATCAAAAATAATTGTATGACCTGAATTATACAATGTTATAGAAAGATCTATAATGACAACAATCAATATTATGGCTTTCAGTTTGCTAATTCAAAATCAAGTGTGTGTTTCCTCCTTATGTGTCATGTGATGTTGATATGAGAAACAGGATAATTCTTGGGATAGTTATAACTTGTGTGGACATATCTGTGATAGAAGGAAATTATGACATGGCGGTGACGTTGTTAAGATGTAGATTCTTCTATTGCTTTTACCTTGCACTAAAACTCCATATAGAATTGATTTTGTTCAGATCCTGAATTTTTTAAATAGAAGATACTTTTCCTCAAATTATGTTCAAATAAACACCCTAATGCTTGTGATGACTATTTTCTTCATCTACACAGAATAACAAGAAAGCTTTATGGGTAACAACTCAGTTGTTCATGCATCCCCAATATATGCATGGTGCCGTTACCAGGTAACTCAAATATGGCCAGATTTATATGGTTCTTATTCATGGACTTGTGTTTCACAAACTGGATTCCCTTGCTGCTGCTCCAGTGAAGAAGGCAATGGAGGTAACTTCTCGCTTATACCAACCTGAGACTCTACTCCACAGGCCATATATATGTAGAATCATATTTCTACCCATCCTTGCTACTTTCTCATGGTGAAGGTATATGAACAGCACCATGACCCAGCCAATGAAGACAAATAATTCGAGAATGCGAGGAAGCAATAGTGCTATTAGTGCAGCATAAGCCAAACTTGTTGAGGCAAAAATTAGCTTTGCACCGAAGTTCAAGGGAGTAGTAGCATCTAACGAGTCACTCTGATGTCTCCCGTGGTATTCAGATGCACACCAAAAGACAAGTAAGGCTATGATACAAAGCCATACACTTTCACGGTGTGTATCCAAAGGTGATGAACTATGGAACCTCATTTGAACAATCGCCACAGTCATCGCAAACAGGCCTCCGAACATGGTAGGCGAAGGAATTGGCCTGCACAACCATCAAACTAATTAGAAGTTCCATAATGGCCACACCAAACAAAAGAACCAAATGGGCCGGACTAGGAGAAATTAATGCTTTGTTTTTAAGCTACGTGTTGGAATGTGCCTAGTTTTGGTGGATTAGGACCTAAGCCCAATATAAATTGGGGTTATTGTATGAATATGAAGAAATATAGGTTAAAAAGAGAGTTTTTGCTAAAGAGTTGTATTTATTCTCATATAACTCCACGTATTTTAAGAGTTACATATGGATTATGTGACTATATGTAAGCTATATAACAGGATATGGGATAGAGAGAGTACATGATCTATATAATAACACACACAAAAAAATGTTACCCCCCCTTTAGAAAAATGTTCTCTTTATATATGTTACCTTCACTTCCTTTTTTTTTCCCCCTCTTGTATTTTATGTACAATGTAATCAGAGTGTATCAATCGGATTCCAAATACGCTTGAAATTCTTACCGGACGAAGATTAGAGAAAAAATCATACTAAAAGTGAGACTCGCAATAGTTATAAATGTTTTTACTACTTTTAGAAGTTTTCTATTCTTTCTATCATATTTCCCTTCCACCAAGGAATGAAATGGTTATAGAGGTAGCTTTATATATATATATATAACATCTTTTGAGTCAAAACCATGGTTTGAAAAAAAATTATCCAAACACTTGAGAACAAGGTAGAAACGTTTTTTCCCCTCTAAAACTATAGTTTAGGTTAAGTTACCCAAACACTACCTGGACTCCGATACCCTACTCTACCTCGGACTCTGATACCGTCCCCTATCTCGGACTCTGATACCAACACCATCCCTGATACCGACCCACTAGCTCGGACTTGATACCACAACTAACCCGGACTCCGATACCACACTCTACCTCGGACTTTGATACCGTCCCATATCTCGGACTCTAAAAATTAAATGGAAAAAGAGTTTGAAGACTAACGGGAGTGAAGATGGCATGACTTTGATACGGTTGTTCCTCTCCTGATCGATTGAGCAAAGAAGAGAGTAGTGTTTGATATTTTATAAGAGAAAAGAATATAATGTAATTTGATCCATATGAAGTAGCTTGAACAGAGGGAAGAAAAAGGAGTGATATAAATGGATTTATTATTTGTTTTTTATAAAGATATAAATGGAAGTATAGATTAGCTTTGACGACAAAAAAAAAAAAATTGATCAATTACAATTAGCAGCTCGACGTGGGCCCACTAGGATTTCATTATGGTAACAGTTTCCACAAGGCTTCAAGACTATAGTCATCATCAGGATACCCTCCTAGAGAAATTATTAAATTACCTGCTACGTTGGTTACCATATAACTCTCCTTTCCAATTCCTAAATAATTTTGTCACTCTGATGTCTCCTGTGGTATTCAGATGCACACCAAAAGACAAGTAAGGCTATGATGCAAAGCCATATGCTTTCAGGGTGTGTATCCAAAGGTGATGAACTGTGGAACCCCATTTGAACAATCGCCACAGTCATCGCAAATAGGCCTCCGAACATGGTAGGCGAAGGAATCGGCCTGCACGACGATCAACCCACTAGTGCGGACTTGATACCACACACTACCCCAGACTCTGATACCACACACTACATCGGACTTCGATACCACACTCTACCTTGGACGTTGATACCATCCCCAATCTCGGGCTCTGATACCAACACCATCCCTGATACCAACGCACTAGCTCGGACTTGATACCACACACTAACCTGGAACCTAATACCCCATCTTTGATACCGACCCACTATCACGGACTCTGATACCGAACACATGCCTGATATGGCCAGATTTATATGGTTCTTATTCATGGACTTGTGTTTCACAAACTGGATTCCCTTGCTGCTGCTCCAGTGAAGAAGGCAATGGAGGTAACTTCTCGCTTATACCAACCTGAGACTCTACTCCACAGGCCATATATATGTAGAATCATATTTCTACCCATCCTTGCTACTTTCTCATGGTGAAGGTATATGAACAGCACCATGACCCAGCCAATGAAGACAAGTAATTCGAGAATGCGAGGAAGCAATAGTGCTATTAGTGCAGCATAAGCCAAACTTGTTGAGGCAAAAATTAGCTTTGCACCGAGGTTCAAGGGAGTAGTAGCATCTAACGAGTCGCTCTGATGTCTCCCGTGGTATTCAGATGCACACCAAAAGACAAGTAAGGCTATGATGCAAAGCCATATGCTTTCAGGGTGTGTATCCAAAGGTGATGAACTGTGGAACCCCATTTGAACAATCGCCACAGTCATCGCAAATAGGCCTCCGAACATGGTAGGCGAAGGAATCGGCCTGCACGACGATCAACCCACTAGTGCGGACTTGATACCACACACTAACCCAGACTCTGATACCACACACTACATCAGACTTCGATACCACACTCTACCTTGGACGTTGATACCATCCCCAATCTCGGGCTCTGATACCAACGCACTAGCTCGGACTTGATACCACACACTAACCTGGAACCTAATACCCCATCTTTGATACCGACCCAATATCACGGACTCTGATACCGAACACATGCCTGATATGGCCAGATTTATATGGTTCTTATTCATGGACTTGTGTTTCACAAACTGGATTCCCTTGCTACTGCTCCAGTGAAGAAGGCAATGGAGGTAACTTCTCGCTTATACCAACCTGAGACTCTACTCCACAGGCCATATATATGTAGAATCATATCTCTACCCATCCTTGCTACTTTCTCATGGTGAAGGTATATGAACAGCACCATGACCCAGCCAATGAAGACAAGTAATTCGAGAATGCGAGGAAGCAATAGTGCTATTAGTGCAGCATAAGCCAAACTTGTTGAGGCAAAAATTAGCTTTGCACCGAAGTTCAAGGGAGTAGTAGCATCTAACGAGTCGCTCTGATGTCTCCCGTGGTATTCAGATGCACACCAAAAGACAAGTAAGGCTATGATGCAAAGCCATATGCTTTCAGGGTGTGTATCCAAAGGTGATGAACTGTGGAACCCCATTTGAACAATCGCCACAGTCATCGCAAATAGGCCTCCGAACATGGTAGGCGAAGGAATCGGCCTGCACGACGATCAACCCACTAGTGCGGACTTGATACCACACACTACATCGGACTTCGATACCACACTCTACCTTGGACGCTGATACTGTCCCCTATCTCGGACTCTGATACCAACACCATCTCTGATACCATCCCACTAGCTCGGACTTGATACCTCACACTAACCTGGAATCTAATACCCCATCTTTGATACCGACCGACTATCTCGGACTCTGACACCGACAACATGCTTGATATTGACCCACTAGCGTAGACTTGATACCACACACTAACCCAGACTCTGATACCACACACTACATTGGACTTCGATACCATACTCAACCTTAGACTCTAATACTGTCCCCTATCTCGGACTTTGATACCAACACCATCCCTGATACTGACACACTAGCTTAGACTTGATACCACACACTAACTCGGACTCCGATACCACACTCTACCTCAGATGTTAAAGGGGCGGACGCACAACCTTCAAAACCAAACCCTAGGTAATCTCTATAAATGGAGATTACCCTCAGGTGCACAGTCCCAATTCATATCCTTTTGCTATATGGTTACACTACGCACACACCCCACCCCTCTTAGCTTAACGTCATTCTTATGTAGCACAGTGATCGTCTGATATTCTTTAGTGTCTTCCTCATAGGCATCATAGAACTGTCTCATCTCCGGAGCCCCTATCTCTTATCTCGGACAGAGTAATAGATCCTAAACCAACCCTATACTAACTCTTTGCAGTTAGACATTTATGTTCCTTGAACTGAACACAATGTAATTTGATCCACTTCATATATATGAAGTAGCTTGAACAGAGAGGAGAAGAACGAGTGATATAAATGAAAATGTATACCTATTTGAGAGAAAAATTGGTGGGCCCACTAGTATTTCAGGTATTTTGGTTACATCACAGTTTCACCGCAGTTTACACTTGGTGACTATAGTCAGTAGGATACCCTCCTATAAGTTATGGGTTTGTGACTCTGTGGACCTCAAGACTTGGTAATGACGAAAACGCCTCAATTATAGTCACGACACCTTCGATTAGTGAACTTAAAGGGCATTTTTCCTGCTCATTCTCAAAATACAAAGGTTATTCGATTAGTGAACTTATCAGGGCATTTTTCCTGCTCATTCTCAAAATACAAGGGTTATTGGATTACTGAACTTTAATAAATGATTCCATTCATCATAATGCTAAAAGAAATTATCAAATTACATATTCTTAAGCTCCAACGCTGGCCCCACAAATGAAATGATTTATGAAGAAATGATCTCCCTCCTAGGTTGGTTACCGTGTGTTCCTTTCCTTTACGCTCGACCTGAATATATATTACTCTGATCTTTAATATAAAATAGATTTATTTAATTTAATTAGATTGATCAAATTTGTTGAGTTAGTTAATATGGTATGTATTTTATTATTATTATTATTAGTACAGGTAAATTAAAAAAAATTTGACAAATATAAAAAATATGTCATACATTAAAAACTATTTTAGGGTTCCAAAACCTAGGTTTTGGCACAAGTCTGTCAAACGCTGCTCTTTTTTTTTTTTTTTTTTTTCAGAAGCTATTCTAAATCAAAACCTAAGTTTTGCAAAAGTTTTCCAAACACCTTTTATCCAAAAGCTATTTTCCAAAAATTATTTTTATCTTGTAAATCCCAAAAGCTATTTTTCAAAATCTATTCTCCAAAAGCCACGTTTACCTCATAAATTGTGCAAATCATTCTCCAAAAGCTACATCCAAACGAGCTCTAAACAGTTTTGGTCGTTCAACCTTATATAATGTATAAAATGTTTTTGTTGGGCACTGAATAATATATTATAATGTTCTTTAATCTTTCCATCATCCATTTCCAAGAAGAAAGCTCTATATTGTTTTCATTTGGGAAAAAAGATGTGCTGGCCATTTAATTTAATTTTTTTTTACTTTTTTCAAAATTTGAAATCAGTCCCTATAATTATGTATTGTTTTTAAAAAACGGTCCTTATAAATAACTCCGTCAGCTGTGTTACTACTCATAGTTTTGGCCTTCTCTGGAATGGTTTAAGGATTTAAACCTTCGAGAGTGCTTGAATTAGCTTTTGCAATTAAAAAAAAAAGGAAAAAAAGTGGTAAAAGTGATTTTTCAAAATAGATTCTGTAGAAAAAAAAAATGATTTTGATAAAATTATAGTGTTTGGATATTTTTATCAAAATAACTTTTTCATACTCAAATATTAAAAAGGGCATTAGCATTTACGATAATTACATATAAAGGATAATGTTTTATTTTAAATTTTTTATTATTAAACTTCGTAATAAATACCAAAAATTAAATAAATTTGTATACAAAATTAAAATTATAACATTAGTCAATTATGTAACATGATAAAAAAATATATTAAACATATATATATTGATAAATTGTATTGACAAAAATCATTTATAAATAGTAATTATCTAAAACATATTCTTTTTCACCCTGTAGGTTTTCAAACTCTTTTTCCATTTAATTTTGAGAACTCACTTGATCCGTTGCTATTATTCAATTAATTAATGTTCTCCATCAATTAATTTTATCATTTTTTTCTTAATTTACTTCTAGACTCTAGTATTCACACACAATGAAAGCCCCTCACCTAACAAAAAGATAGAGACAAAAATCTGTCGATGAAAAGGTTTCTCTATCTGGGCCATCCAGATGAGATCTAGACGCAAATTTAATTTATTTTTAGCTGGTGATTTTTAAATGAAAAAATTATTTATTTAAAAAGTGTTAGTTTAGAGATTATCTTTATTTTAACTTTTCTATCAAATAAAATAATTTAAAAAATACAATAAAATCTGAACTATTCAAATGAAAAAAATTTAAAAAGTAAAAAAAAAAAAAACTAGCCACCACATCTTTTTTCCGAAATGAAAAGAATAAAGAGCTTTCTTCTTGGAAATAGATGGTGGAAAAAGAAATTAGTTAAAAAGAACATTATATTAGATTATATAGTGGCGAGGCACTCCCACACTAGACTCTAGACTCCAGTATTCACACACAATGAAAACTCATCTCCTAATAAAGAGGCATAGACAAAATCCGTTGAAGAAAACCGTTTCCTTATGTGGATCATTCATATGAGATCTAAACGGTTCTGATTTAATTTAAGTTGGTAAGCAATACTCCCTCCGGTTCTAATTATAAGAGCTAGTTGACTTTTTTGAAGAAATTGAGCAAGCTAACTAAATTATTTTGAAGTATTTTTATTTTTATTTTTTTCTTCAAATTAATTAGTTTAACTAATAAATTAATATATAATCTAAAGATACACAACATATAAAATGATTAAGTAACTTATTTAGCTTCTTTAATCTCTCCAAAAAAAGTCAACTAGCTCTTATAATTAGGACCGGAGGTAGTATTAAAATTGAGGGCAGTCCATGATTTATTTGTTGGATCAACCGGTAAAAGAAGGAGTGAGGTTGACTAGTGAGGATGCGAGAGAAGAGAAAGGCCCACTTGTGATGAGGGTGGTTTGAAAATCACGCGCCACGTGATGAAAAGTGAATGGAGTTAAAATTGCAGCGCAAGTGTTGATTTTGTGGGGGAGTGACAGTGAAACGCGGGAGAGGGAGGTGGGAGAAGACAGTTAAATGCATAAGATTTAAGCAATATTTATCAGTTTTTTTTTTTAATACATAAGCGATAGGGGATGGGGGATCGAACCCAGTACAAGGGGATGAGGAGACTACTCCCAATACCACTGCACTACTAGATATTTAAGCAATTTATTTATCAGTTGATTTAAACTTTCCAATATTAGATATTAGAGAATAACAAGCCCGGTGACACACATTATTTAAGGCCCATGAATTAGCTTATATGTTTGGGATAGCTTTTAAAGTTTCAATATGGACAATTGTGGGGGCAAAAGTGTAATTGGTTGCTTTTGATTTTTTTTATGTGTATATAGATTAGTGTTTTGTCTATTGGGCTTTTAGAGAACAAACTATTCAAAGTTATAAGCCACAATTTTCTGCTCATTCCTGTGATTTTTTCTTTTTTAAATTTTTTGTGGAGGAGGAGGATGTGGTTGTGATTGAGGTTGAGAGAGAGAAAGAGGAGGCAAAATGTGACCCAGAGACACAGAGAGAGGAAGGGGAAAAAAAAAGGGAAGGCTAATAAGGTGGGGTTCTTGTTTTTTTCCCCTCAATGAAAAACCATTTCTACTACCGCTAGTCTAAATATAAATCATGTTACATCTATGAAGCACTAATGCTCTAGAAAAAAATTTACCAACGTATCGAATATGCGTATCGGGAACATATCAGGAACACCGTGTCAGAATCAAGGCAATATTATTTGAAGTAACGTATCGACGTCCTGTATCGAAAACGCCGTGTCGAAATCAATGCTTTATAGCGTTACATTATCTTACTTATATCTAATCTTGATCTAAAAATCACACTACTAAAAAATTCCTAAAAGACGATCTAAATAAGACCCAATTAATGTCCTTTTTCAAAGGGACGTTGGAGAGAGTGTAGTAGTTTCTGAAGTATTAGGCGACCTGAATTTAAATAAGGTCGCCTAATATGAGGCAACCTGACAAGTTTCAGGTCGCCTCATATGAGGCGACTTGAGTAGCTTAAGGTTGCCTCATATGAGGCGACCTGAAGAGCTTAAGGTCGCCTCATATGAGGCGACCTTAATTAGTTTCAGGTCGCCTCCTATGAGGCGACCTGAAACCTATTTAGGTTGCCTCTTATTAGTTTTGAGGCGACCTGATTTTCAATTTAGGTCGCCTCTTATGTTCCACAGACGACCTGAATTGATTTTCAAGTCGCCTTATAGTAGTTTTTTTTTTTTAAAAAAAAAATTCTTGCTATTTGTTTGGCCAATTTGCTGCAAAACTGAATACTTCACAAACTGAATACTCCTACCAAATTCTTGTTTTTTTAACACCAATTACAGCAAGGCAATTCATAACTCAATGGACAAGTTTTTACCATAATACTCGGTACCCATAGCAAAATTCAAACAACATTAATGGTACATGTCCATGAGATCTTCACAACAAAACTACAGTTACAATTAATCAAATTCAAGCCATTCACTCAACTCCCAGACTCAGAAACTATCCGCTGAACAAGTTTCTACAACAATTTAAGTATATCACTGCAAAACAGAACCAATTTTATAGAATATAAACAATAAAGACTAGACAGAATACTTAGATGATATTTTCCATTAAAAGAATATCACAAGTCATACCACAACCAGCACAGCTTAATAAGTTTCACATTGACAATCACCCTAACAAGTTATGACTTGCCTATATATTCACAGTGAGCCATATTCAAGAAGATATCTAGCCAACATGTCTCGAATCGAATCGATGTCATCCTGTGAGTACGGATCCTCAGTACGAAAAAAATGTAAATTGGAAAACAAGGTATAATTAACAACTGAAGTACCACAACAAAAAATATTATCATTTGAGGATCACGGAGCATTACGTACGTTGTGAAAGCCAGTAGTTTTTCCGGTGGAAACGATAGATTGCATCCAACTGATAACGTAGTATCCGCACTCGGTGTTCCCTGGTTGTTGATGGCACTATAAATCAAAAACAAATTGTTAAAACGAAAGCTACTGTGTCTCAGAAAAAAACTTGAATTGAAACTACTTACCTTCAGATAAAACCACTTCGATCCACCCTGGTCTCGTTGTGCAGCAAGCTCTCTAAATGTCCTAAGACCCCTATCATCATTAAAATGGAAATTAACAGACATGAAAACAATTCATTTAAATGAAGAATCGATGATTTAGACAAAAATTTACTTACTCGGCAAACATGTTTTTGATATCCTCGATTGGCCTGCCACCTACAGAATCGAACCAATAACATGCGTTCTTGGCGGGACAAACAATACACAGGGTCCAATGACCACTACAACATATACATCTTAATATTAATCTAAGATAAGAAAGCAATTTATTCTTAAAAATCTTATATAGACAAAAAAAAAAATATGTACCTTTCATGTATTGGCGCTAGATAACAAGACGATTGTAGGTCGCCCATTGCTAAACCAACATAAATGGCCCTCCTGGCTAAGATATTGCGAGTCGAAGCCGTGCTTCCAGGACATAAGAATCCATACGAACCTAATCGACCTTCCTTTTTGCACATGTCGTGGCAGACACTATGGTCGAAATAAAATGATAGATGTTGTTGAATATATTAAATAAAAAAAGAGTACTGACATAATTAAAGGGTAAAAAAACTTACAAGATTCCAAGTTGAAGCCACTGTATATCTCAACACTCCATAAGCATAAACTCTGTCAAATCTTTCTTGTCAATATTGATCGAATATGTCTTGTCTGCACCGACAACGCCCGAAGGCATCTGCAAGCTTATAGAGGAGATGTCCTTGTAGAGCTCTCACAGCTGTGCTAAGTATGGAAATATGTCCGCAGCTTGTTCATGCTATGAAAACATAATAAACATATTATGAGTGGGTTAGTAATGAAAATCAAACGGGAACCTACTCATCGTCAATCAGTAATGTATTTCCTACCATTGGAGGTGTCGTCCCCATCTCAATAAGATGATGCGACCAAAGGATGAACGATGTGGTAGCAGCACCTAGATGGGGAACCTTCTCATCATCAATCAGGATGGCTGTCTTTCTTCCCCCGCTCGCACACTTTTTACAGTCACCCTACGTAGGTCTTGTGGAATTTGCATATTGTGGTGTGTGGTTTGTTCTGGATAAACAAGACCATCGGCAACAATACGCTGGTGTGGGTCATCCAAATATAGAGTGTAGGGTTGTCCACCCTGTGGAGTGTGAGAAGGCTTGCCAATAGGTACATCTGTAGAGTGATGAGAAGGTTCACCAACAGGTACATCTGGAGCATGAAAATTTTCTTTGCTGCTTGGGAAGGCCGGGGATTCCTGGTTTGTAGGTTGCGTATTTCCCTTCTCTTGTATCATAGCCCTCATTTCACCCCGTAGTTGTGCCATAACCTCATCTATGAGGGACGCTTGAATTTTGATTACAAGCTGAGGGCTAGGGTTGTCATCGTCATGCGAACAAGTAGAACGCCGTCCAAAATATTTCGCGACGCTAACTCCCCTTGGCTCCCCTCGAACAGCATCAAGGTAATTTGGCTTCCCAATCGCCGTAGACAAAATGTCCATCCGTGTACCAGGCGTGAATGAACCTTGGCTGCTCTGCTGCTCAAGTGCATCCTGTATCATAGGATTTTTCATAAATAGTAACTAAACTCTAAAAATATGAAACAACAGAGGCTATTTAATACTTCTAATTTAACTACTTACAATCTTTAAGGCAACCTCAGCCACATCTTCATTTACGTATTTGTCACCCTTCTTCCTCGCAGCTATCCATTTTTTGTGTCGAGGAGGACGCTCAGGGGCCTGGATAACAGTGGAAGGATCAGATTGCGCAGCTTCCTTCATTCTCTGCAACTCTTCTTCCATCAACTTCCGTTCAAGCTTCTTATAGCCACCCCTAGACATGCAATGTGGATACTTATTTATCGCTTGCCTCTCTCTATTGGCTTGACTTTTTTCCTGTGACATGAAAACAAATAAAACTGCACCTTCAATGTCAAATAGATTCAACTAAAAGATAAGATATGAAAGAAATTTTACAAGAAATTCAGGATTTTGGCGTGACGCCACAAACTCCCGCCAATCCTCTGGAGAAATGTAATCATAGTCCTGACATGGGTCCTTGTCCCTCTCTGCCCCTCGAATATACTTTTTAGTGAGCTTGTTCTTAAAGTCTTTCCAACGTAGATGAACCTCGCCCATCCAATGGTTGTACATGGCCTTATTGTTAGGCACATCATATGTTTGCTGCAAGGTAAAAGAGAGGAGATATGAGAGAAATCAAGTAACAAAACTAAAGATACAAATGCAAAATGAATCGAAAGTGAGATACCAAAAGTTGTGCCCAGATCAACTCCTTCGTTTTCTGAGGAACCAACTTCCAATGAGAGAAAATAATGCGAACTTTGCTTCGAGTCAGATAGCCTACGTAGCTAATGAAATTGTCTTCCTCTGGACCAATTGGATTCATATTGGCATCGAACTCCACATACAGCCTCTTTTTCTGATTCTCACGACGTGCAATTAACGCACCCATATGTTTGCTACCTCTACCCTTTCTCCCTTGTGACAATTAAGAAACCTCCTGTGACCGAGGTAGATCGTTTTTCTTTCATACTTTAGTTGCTGGAAGTTTGTGTCAGCTTCACATATTGGACATGCTTTATGCCCCTTCACACTATACCCAGACAAATTTCCGTATGCAGGAAAGTCGTTGATCATGGTAAAAATCATTGCACGCAACTTGAAGGACTCCTTCTTGTATGCATCAAACACATCTATGCCTTCCTCCCACAACTTCTTCAAATCCTCAACCAAAGGCGCCAAGTACATATCGATATTGTTACCGGGCTGTTTTGGTCCAGAAACCATCATAGAAAGCATCACATACTTGCGTTTCATACATAGCTAGGAAGGTAAGTTTTATATTACAAGGAGAACCGGCCATGCACTATGGGTACTGCTAAGAGTTCGATACGGATTGAAGCCATCTGTACAAAGCCCCAGCCGAAGGTTTCTTGGCTCACTGCCAAATTGAGGGAACATTTCGTCTATTTTCTTCCATTGCAGAGAGTCAGCCGGGTGCCGAAGATATTTTCCATCGGATATTCTCTCATCAGAATGCCATCTCAACTTCTTTGCCGTTGCTTCACTAGTAAACAGACGCTTAAACCGTGGAATTATTAGAAGATACCACAATGTCTTCAAAGGTTGCCTTTTTGTTGTCTGCTCTCTAGAAACACTACATTTCTTCACTTTCTATCGTGAAGTTTTACACTTCGGACAATTACTGAGGCCTTCGTACTCATTTCTGTATAATATGCAGTCATTAGGGCAACTGTGTATCTTTTTATACTCCATACCCATCGTAGATAAGATTTTCTTGGCCTCATACATATGATTTGGAAGTACATTATCATCTGGCAACATATCACACAACAATTCAAGCAACGACATGAAACTGCTATCGGTCCACCCTCAAGTTGCCTTTAAGTTGACCAAATGTAAGGTCCCAGTCAACCGTGTATACTTAGTACACCCAGGGAACAAAGGTGTCTCTGCATCACTCCGCACGCTATCATATTCATGCGGTTGTGCAAAAGATTCGACCTCAACATCATGAATCATTCTCTCCATTCCATCGTCATCTACCTCAACTTCATTTTTGTGGGACACACTGGTAGTTACCTCCTCACCATGTGATATCCATGTTGTGTATCAAAGGTTTATTCCATCACAAATTAGGTGATCCCTTATATCAGCAATATCCCTTCAAATCCCATTTAAACAATTAACACATGGACAATAATACATCCCGTTTTTGTAGCCATATTCCTTCTAGCAAATTCAATAAACTCTTCCACCCCTTTCTCATATTCTTCGCTAGTTCTCAAAGCATTCATCCAACTATGACACATTTTATTATCACCTAAGACATTTCCAACAACAGTCAAGTTCATAACAATTTCAAAAAATTTTGGCAACATTTCTCCTCAACAATAAGACATCCCAAAATTTCAACAACAAACCATTTCAACTTAATTCAACAAAACTTACTAACTAAGGCAATTTAGAAAATATCAGCTATTAAATCCAATACTTTCATAAATACAAAAAACTAAAATATATCTAAGTTGTCTAAGTCATAAAGTATAACTTATGGACATCTAAGCATCATTATTCATACTACAAAGATTACCTAGTCCAATGCACATCAACAAAAAAAAAATAATATTTAACTATAATTACCTCAACTTTAAATTCCTCTCCTTGAAATTTATTTGCTCTATTCAACCTAAAGACAACAACAATAAAGACAACGTAACATTAGAATTATTCAAACTAACATATGAGAGGGAATAATTGTATGACAAAAGGAACATGATTAAAAATACCTACCCTAGGACCCCTCAAGCTAGCTCTTGTGGGTTGCTGTCATGGCCAAGTCACTAACAAGTAGCCGGTATAAGATCAATATTTATCAACTAATCCCCTAACACTGATATGTTCCAATTCCTAGCAATAAAACAACCATTGCAAAAGCATGAGAAGAAAGCATGGATATGGCATGGTGAGGAAGTAACAAGTCTATTATTGAAGTAACAAGTCTACCAATTAGTTAATTTTCTTCACATTTTGCAAGCAAAACCTGATTAAAGCTTTTTATTTCCAATTATGATAATCAAGCTAAATAGTCATCTAACCTCAATGTACTTGAGTAACTACCGTGTGTCTCATAACAGACTATTACTTATTATAGTAGACAATGTATCATCATTTTATATAAAAGTGTTGTTTTGCCTAACATATTATATAGTTTGAACCATCTTTCCCAATCATCTACAGTGACAGTACACCAAGCATATGTTAAAATTGTTAATTAGAGGAAACTTTCAGAAAAGAATTTTCAATATGGTTTATGAGTTAAATCTTTAATTGCTCAAAGGGGAAGAGAGTGGATATGTTAAAACAGCCAGTAAACAAACTTATTTACATTAAACTACAATATTATATTCATCATGATCGACTAATCTCAGGAAAAATATAACTAATGATAGTGACTGCAGAAACATATACCCAATACAATGCACTAAAAACAACAGCTAAACAACATTCTAAGTGGATGATGAAAGTGAAATTATTTTATCTTCCTAACTGAAACATTACTGGGATAAAGTGCATGATGAAAGTGAAACAATTAAAAAGCAAAAAAAGAACAGCAAATAAATAAATATCTTCCATCAGCCTCGTAGTAGCAGTTTAAGGATGAATCGTAATTGTCCCACAAAGCATGAGCTTGCAAATTATTATATATACACTAAAAGAGCTTTATGATTTCGAGCCAAAAAAAGAAACAAAGAAAAAAATAAAGAGCTTTATTAAAGTGATAAGCATGGTCTAGCAAACAGAAAATGACAAAACGCATATAACACTTGTCGGGTCTATTTGCCACCCCCCTTTAATGAAAATTACTTTCAATTTGTTAGGCCTAAAAAGAATTGCATCATCATCATTGTATTAGCTTTTTCATCACTAGATTGCTGATGACAAGCATATAACACTTGTCCTTTGCTTAAAGCTCTAATACTCACAGAAGTAATGGGAAACAAAAGTCTGCTGGAATGGAGGACAGAACGCAAAGATCAGTGTCCAGAAAAATCAGAAAAAGATGAATGAGCGAGGAAGATACACTTTGAATCCTCTCATTTTCTATCATGTCCCCCTGTGCCCTTCATTTCCCTTTTAAACCCTTCCCACACAAATCAAAAACAAAAGAGAGAAAAAGCATTAAGGAAAGAGGGAAACACACTTGAACGAAGAAGGCCTAATGACGAGGTGACGCAGAGAAAATGTCAGCTGGGCACGCACACAGAGACGCCGCAGGAGAGGCGATCGACTATGGAGATGGAGTGGAGGTCGGCTGGAAGAACGAATCTGAGGTGGAGTGGAGTTGGAAGCACACAATCGATTTGTGTGGCACGATGGAGACGGAGGAGATGCCTGCGAAAAGGGAAATGGTGGCCAGATTTGGGGAAGGAGGCGGAATGAGAGAGAGCCGGGTTAGCCAGAACAGTTGAAATGAATAGAATAGGGTTTTTGTTATTTAATGGTCTTGAAAGACGACCTGAATAAAAATCAGGTCGCCAGTTTTAAATTTTAGGAGACCTGAAATTGAATCAGGTCGCCCATATTCTCATTTGAGCGACCTGAAAGATATTCAGGTCGCCCAAAATTCAAAACCGGCGACCTGATTCTCATTCAGGTCGCCAATAATAAAAAAAATTAAAAAAACACACAGCGCCAAAGAAATAAGTTTTAGACAAAAAAAAAAAAAAGACCCATGGCGCCAACATTTATAAAAATTTGAGCGACCTGAAATACATTCAGGTCGCCTGAGTTCAAAAATAGGCAACCTGAATATTTTTTAGGTCGCCCAAATTGGTAAAAATGTTGCAATTTTTTTGGGTCTAAAATTTATTTCTTTGCCTAAATTCAAAACTCCAACAAAAATCCCATGGCACCAAACAACAAAAAATTCTTAATGGCTATTAGGCGCCCTGAAACAAATTTAGGACGACAAAATTCAATTTTATAAGTCCTAAATTTCAATTCAGGTCGCTGAAGGATCATTTTCCTTAGATATATTTACAAGATTGCCACTACCTTCAGTTTTTACTTCTTATTTTTAAATAAGGACATTTTTTAGGGTAGTGATATCAAATATTTGTAGTAGTGTCAAATTGAAAAATAGATACTTCTATCATTGTCAATCCAAATATACACAATTTTAACATTCAGATTTTGGGCTTTTTGGGCTTTTTCCTACTAGACTAATTATACAAAGTTGACCCAAAACCAAGAGGGCCGAAAATAATGCGTGAAGCCTTTCTCTCCCAAGAAGATCAATGCGTGACGCTAGTATCTATTGTTCATCATGTTCTTAAAAAATATCCACGTTGTACCAACAAAAAAAAAAACACGTTGATTTTTGTATACACGTTGTCCACGTTGATAGGCTCTTCAATAATAAATTACTACCTCTGATCATAATTATAGGAACACTTTTTTAGTGCAATTTACACTACAAAAGTATTCTTATAATTAGGACTAGAGAGAGTATTAAACAGGAGATACCATAACTCTCCTTTCAAATTCCTAATTAATTTTGTATCAAAAAAATCCTAAATAAATGTAATTAAATACTTATTTACATAATTGCCTCACCCTAGATTATAACTTTTCCAATTAATCTAACTTTAATTACTTACAATAGATAGGAATATTTAAATAATTCAACAAATAAGATAAAAGGAATTCATGATCTCGACTTTCATTGATTACTTTCGATGGCCTGCTTTTATTACTTACTATAGCTTGTTTTCTTGGTTTGAGAATAATTTTTTGTTTTTAAAAACAAAAGATGAAAGCACTTGTTTTTTAGTTTGTGTTTAGTTAGGTGTTATGGAAAAAACAATAATTTGTTTTTAAAAACTAAACACAGAGCTATATTAAAATGTGTTTTGGGTTTTGATTTTTGTAACCTGATGCTAAGTATTTTGCATATATAAACCTTGATGTATGCCAATGCATTCTCCCAATATATATCCAACCCAAGTCTCCATCATCCCTTTTAAGTTTTCAACCTGAGCGTTTTTTATGATTTCGTCTTTCCTTGTATTCTCGACTCCAATTGGGAAAAATAAAGCAAGCACTGTGCTACGTTTAAGAACAAGCTTTTGAATTTAAATTGGGAGAGTGTAGAGTTTCAAATAATTTATTATTATGCAAATAACTAATTATTTTTATTAAATTAGTAAATCAATGTGATAGTTTAAGAACAAGCTTTTGAATTTAAATTGGGAGAGTGTAGAGTTTCAAATAATTTATTATTATGCAAATAACTAATTATTTTTATTAAATTAGTATATCAATGTGATAGTATATTAATTATAAAAATACGGTCAATATCAACTAAATAAAGCAACTTTATCAAACAATTTTTAAAACTAATACAAAATTCTAAAATTCACTAAATTAAACAAAAGTTTTCTCAATTTTCATTTTCACAAACTTGCATAGATATCTTTGAAAAAAAAATTTACACATTATTCAATTTTGTCAAAATTATGTTTTTTTAATGAACAAAAATTTTAACTAAAAATAAAATTGTATAACTTTAATAAAACTCAAGGTATTTTATAATTTATTATATATGTCAGGCCAAGATAGTTAATTTGATTTTTTTTAGAAGAAATTTTTGCGGGTTTAAGAAATTCATTTAATGCTAATAAAATTTAAAAAAAATCCAAATAATCAGTTGTATCCTGAAAAAAAATATGAAATGAGTTCTTTTTTTTTTAAAATAAAAAGAGCTTAATTTATATCAACATTGATAATTTAAATCAGGTAACTTGATGATATATAGATTAATTAAATGGGATATTGATTATATTGATATGGAACTACATGGAAAAAATTAAAAAGGAAATGAGTTTGACCATTGTTAGTTAACTTAATATATTGATTATATGAAAATGAAATTTGATTAATATATATATATATAATCTTGTAACATGTGAATGATGGGTGGTTTTAGTTTGATTTTTTTTAATTATGAATATAAGAGATAATGTAGATGATTTGATAGGGGTAATTTAATAATTTTAAATTTATATTATGATGCTTGGTTTTTCTAAATAATTATAATTTTTATGGTCTTTCACAATAAATATTATTTTCTTTAGATCCTTTATTTTAATTTTTCCTATTATAAATCACTTGTACTCACTCATTCTCACATACTAAAAAATGCATTAAGTTGATATATTTTTTTAAATTTATCCTTTTAAAATTCATCCTCTTTCTACATTTACAAATCATTCTCGCATATCTCTCCTCTTTTTTTTTCTTTTTTTTCCAAATGAAAATTACATCGGGTAAAATTGATAAAGATCATTAAATACCTTAAGTGACTTTAATTTAAAATCAATGTAGATCCTCGATAGATCCCTCTTAATCTTGAGTTTGAATCTTAGAGAAGACACTTGTATTAGGAGGAGTAACAATGAACCCCTAACCCAAATGATAATATAAAAAAAGAAAAGATTTTTATTTAAAACCAAAAAGTTTTTTTTTACAAGAAACTTATGATAAGGATCAGAGTAGAACTATTTTTTATATTTGATTCTATTAATTTTCTAGATTTGGAGGTAATATTCTTAATTTGAACGAATCACAAACTCGTAAGTTAAAATCTTATTGTATGTATAAAGAAAAGTTAAAAAAATATTGTTGATTCAATTCATATTTTTTAAAAAATTTATCATAGATCCTTTATCCTTAGAGACTTAAAGAGTAAATGGTTCTCACCTCTTTTAACAAGTGTGCTTCATAGGATTTAAGTTTATGTTCTCCTAATTATAACACAGAGATAAAGAGAGAGAGTTGATTTAAGGACTTTGTGAGTGAGTAATTAAGCACTCTTTTTTTGAGTTCACAACCCAACTTATCAAAACTTTTTTATATAATAAAATGTTAAAACATATTGTTAATTCAAGCACTCTGAGAGAGAGAGGGAGGGAGGGAGGGAGGGAGGGAGAGAGAGAGAGAGTTGATTTAAGGACTTTGTGAGTGAGTAATTAAGCACTCTTTTTGAGTTCACAACCCAACTTATCAAGACTTTTTTATATAAAAAAATGTTAATTTGATGGGAAAAATTATGAATGTGATGAAACACTTAAAATCTCTATATTTTTTTCCTAAAAATAATTAAAAGTGGGAAATAATATTAATAATAAAATAGTAATAACATTCTAAATAATGTAGAAATGACTATTGAGAAACTATTGTCAAAAAACATATGTTATAAAATTTTATTTATTTTCAATTTAAATTTTAAATATGATCAAGTATGAATTATTTAATATATGATGATCAATACGACGTGTAAATATATTAATTTATTTTTAAAACGAATGCACATTGTATATAAAGATAGTTTCACTGACAAAAAATTTAGTGAAGATAAGTTCGATAGAAAGCACAATAAAGTATAAAATGTGATTGAACATATAAGGATAAAAGATATCAATATAATTATTTAAACCTAAAAGGCTAAAAGATATCAATATAATTTATTCTTCAATTTTTTTCAATAACACAAGTGGAGATTTGACTAGGTCACATAAAGACTTCTCCTGTTTTGGGTCCGAAAGAAAGACTTGATGGTTGACTTGAAGATGAAAACAATCTAGCTGCCTGAAGTAAGGATATAAGCTTATAAGATGCAATCCCGGATCATCTCTTGATGAGCCTTTTATTAATTACTTAGTTTCTAAATGTGATGATTGACATAAAACAAGTTTAAAAAGATTTTGAGCTTTTTATCTAACAACTAAATTGCAATTAAACTAAAATGCTTTTAAAACTAATATTTTTGGATTTTTGAGATAAAAGTAGATGGAATGGAAATTGGTTTTGAAAATATGATGAAAACCTCTTAAAACAATGAATTTTATCTATCATTATTTCAAAATAGTTAGACAAAAAAAATGCTCAAAATACCCTTTGAGCTAGCTTGAGTTAGATGAATTAAATCTCCCACATCGGTCAAGACTTAACTCTTCTAACCAAAACCAATTTCAAAACTTTAGCGAATTAAATTAACAATATGCAAAACACAAGTAACTAATGACTCTTGAATTACAAATGTAATATATTCATAGCAACTCTAAGCACAAGCTTAACCAAGTCCATACACAAGAAATTGCTACTAATTAAATCAAAGCGTTAAATGCAGTGGCGGACCTTAGGATAAATATTTGGGGGCTAAATATATACTCATTAACTAATTTTTTTAAAGAAAAATATTTGGGGGGCCAAATGTATAAATTTTTGGACTATATATATATATATATATATATATATAAATCTAATTTACATTAGATATTTGGGATAAATTTTTTTTTTTTTTGGGAGCCATGTATCAATAAAGATTCGTCCCTAGTCAAATGCACAACGTTAAAATCAAATACACATGTAATCTCAAGAAATGCATGGAACCCCAATACAAATCTCCAATCCATTATACTAGTTAAACTCTAAACCTAGAATTTAACTAATACAAAAAATTAAATATAGAAAATAGATAGTAGAGCACTCCACTTTGAAGTTTTTGAAGTTCCAAGCTCAAGAATCAATTCATTGCTCTAGGAGAGGAGGAATTTAGCCACCCATTGCTTTAAAATAATCATAGCTTAGAATCTCACTGGAAATTTTATGAACTTGCCAAAAAGATAGAACCTCGTCAAAATCACATAGAGCTTGTTAGAAATCACAAAATAAAGCCAACGAAGGAGACTGTGGCGGTGAAGACGATTAGAGTCAACGTTGAGGTGAGAAAAGCAGAGAGAACCAATGGTGGTGTGTGGTGCCAGCGACAAAGGAAGAAGCTCTGATTGATGGTCTCTGAAGCTCTCCTTTATGATCAAAACTATCTTCCATGGCATTGCTATCATCTGTTTTGAGCTTCTTTGAATGTCGTGCAATGAATAATAAGGTTGAGGCGCTAGGTTTGTCTCTGCAAGTCGAGAGTCTAGGTGTTTCAGGTTGCCGGCTATGGAAGTATGGTGAGAGTGAGATGTTACACTACACAAAAAAAAAAAAAAAACTGTCGTTTTGTAGTGGTCAATTTGAAGCGGTTAAAAAGAACCATTACAAATGTCATATTTTGTAGCGGTTTTGGTCAAAACCGCTACATATTTACAACGGAACCACTCACGCCAAGGCGCGCGTTGGTTAGAGAATGAACTTTGTAGTGGTTATAATAAACTAACCGCTACAAAATTGTGCGACGAACTCAAGCCAAATTTGTAGTGGTTAATTTGTTGTGGTTTCCTGAAAGGTAACTGCCACAAAAGTGGCACCATGTGGCGTGAATGAAGGTTGTGACGGTTTATAGGAAAGAACCGTTACAGAATTTAAAGAGTCTGAATATTTGTAATGATTTAATACGAACTATTTTCTTATTATTATTTGATACTAATTTTTTTTTCTAGAACGGCATTCCCTCAACATTCCTTCTATAATCATCAACATTCATTTCATAATCAAATATCATCTGGTTGACAACATAATAAATTTATATTATCTACACTTTCGTAGTATTATACCTATATAATATCCATAATCAAATATCATCTAACAATATTATTTTTAAAAATATCAAAATTTATCATATAAATTATCAATTAACTAATAAAACTAAAATGCCCAAGTAGTTTTTTTTTTTAAAAAAGAACTACAGTTATTGCTTTCTAAAAAAAAATATTTGTTGCGGTTACAACATTTGCAAAATTCAACAAATAAGATAAAAGGAATGCATGATCAGCTTTCATTTGAATTTGATTGATTACTTTGGCCTCCTTCAATTGGAAGTAAGCTAAGGAAAAAAATTAGGGTCCAGCTTGTTTTCTTGTTTTGAAAACAATTTTTTAGTTTTAAAAACATGAGGTGAAAGCACTTGTTTATTAGTTTATGTTTAGTTAGGTGTTACGGGAAAAAAAAAGTAGTGTGTTTTTTAAAACTAAAAACACAGAGCTATTTTAAAATGTTTGTTTTTTTTGGGTTTTGAATCTTGTAACCTGATGCTAAGTACTTTGGATATATAAATATCTCTTGATGGACGCCAATGCATTCTCATAATATATGATTTTTATATGATTTCGTCTTTCCTTGTATTCTCGAGTCCAAGTGGGAAAAAAAGCAAGCAGTGTGCTATGTTTAAGAACAAGCTTTTGAATTTAAATTGGGAGAGTGTAGAGTTTCAAATAATTTATTGTTATGCAAATAACTAATTATTTTTTGTATATGAATAGACCTTGATACACTATTTATCTTTAGTCTTTATTCATGTGTAAGAGGGATAATACTTGTTATGGACCTACATTGGCCCAATAGCGGGATGACCCAATAGTGAACAAGAGATATACTAGGATCTATCTACAATGGAGGGGTATCTTAACTTACCCATAATCAAGGGAGATCCTAAGATATGGTATAGCAGTTATGATACATGGGGCATAGATCGCATGGGATCTATGGAACTCAACCTAAGGTATACTCTATAAATACAGAGATCAAACCTTAAGGTGTACACGTTCTAAACCCTGAACTATTTACTCACACTGTATACACACATCACCCCCTTTGGCAAAAGCCTAGTCATCCCACGTTCTTCTGGTTATCTACCTCATAGTTACCTAGATTGAACATCTAGATCCAATATCAACCTACTAGCCATCAGGTTAGACATCTGCGTTCTACAACAAAACATTGGTGCCGACCGTGGGGACGTTAAATTTTGATCCCATGACCGTCAATGGTGAACACCAGAAGCAGCAGTTAGAACCCTCAACCTAGAAAGCCATCACAGGCTGAGGCGAGTCAGCAATAACAAACTTAAGACCCGCCGCTACCTGAGGATGTCCCAGAGGATAATGCAACGAATGAGGGGAATGACGTTTCTGACACGACTTCCTGCCCTCCCGTGACTGCTAAACCTCAGGAAACAACGACACAAGAAACCCAGCCTTGAGTTCAGACTTTCTTCTCCTACAGATCAAAACCTAGGACTTAATGCTGAGGCGAATGGAGAATATGGAGAAAGGCAAGGAGTAGAGTGCCAATACAAAGGCAATGATATTAGATGTCATTGTATTAGTTATTATCATATGATTAGTAAAATTTGTTAGTTGATAAACTATTGTTGTAATTTCATTTTTTTTCAAACTAAGATATTTAGATAATTTTGCTAAAAAAATTAATTCATGACTAATCTCTAAAGATTTACCAATGATTAGGGCATTTCGGGATTTTTTTGGGGTCTCTTTTTCCCTTTTTTTTTTCTTTCCTTATAAGAAATACTTTTCAGTTTATTTGCAGGAGAATCCTAATAAATGCGAGCAAAACTTATATCAACAAATTCTAAATCATTCCAACCGTAACAATTTGGGACTTCATGATATTATTAATAACAAATCAAAAAGTAACTGCAATTTAATAACAAATAACCTTAGCACATATAATATTACCCACTATATATTCTATTTTTTTTAACAATATTCTTTTTTCTTTTTTAACAAATGTCGTCACAACTCACTAGTTTAACGAAAATATGTTGTTTTAAAATAGAAGTAATGTGTTAGAAAAGAAGGGATATTCTTGAACAAGGACGTTGATCATCAAAGTAATTTTAATTGACAGAAAATGATCCAAGATGCAGGCAATCATATTAAAGAATTTAATTAACAAATAGAAGAAGTGGAGAAACAAGAAACATATTGAAGAATTTAATTAACAAATAGAAGAAGTGGAGAAACAAGAAACAGTTTCTTGATCGATCAATAAGACATGTGATATTTTCATATTAAAGAATTTAATTAACGAAAGGAAAAAGAAGAAAGAGATGTGATTACTCACAAATGCGTGAGTCAAACAATCAAGATGGCGTATCTGCGTGAGTCAAACAATCAAGATGGTGTATCTTATCTTTCAGCTGCATTTTTCATTCAGGATGGGCATTAGAAAATTTCAACTGCAATTTTCATTCATATAGCGAGGAGGAAAGATAGAAATTAAAGTACCCCTTCTGAAAATGACAAGCTCAAGAAGAACAATATATAGATAACCAAGTGAGCAAGATTGTTAATATTTCATTGCCTAAACGAGAACTTTCCTAATGAAAATTAAAAAATACTGAAAGGAGCACCTTGCCACCAGAACAAATTATTTTTCATTTTCTAAAATATAGAATTTATTTTTCTTTCAAACCCCATCAAGATAGAATTTCATTAACGGCATGACTTCGAACCGCTCAAAAGTGTTTATAGAGAGTATTATTCATTAATGTTATTTGAATTTAGCCATATGGCATAGTTTGACGATTTTGATTTATGCCACTTGTTTCTCACCACCTTTACCCATTGGCATGTTGATTTCATTGAGTTGAACTAATTTATTTTTTCTCTGAAAAATAGCTGAGTTGGACATTTGGACTAAATCAGTTATCCCATCCTCACCTAACCTTAGCTTACCACCTTTCAAGAAGCTAGAACTTTTTTATTTTTGTGAGTTCAAAGATATGCGGCATCAAATTATGAATATCTTAAAATAATTTCTCCAATTAATTTAAATTTTTTTATAGACCCAATTAATTTAATTACTCTAGGTTTTTAGCCACTATTGTGATTTTTTTTTCAAATGATCTAATTTCCATTATTAAAATTAGTTATAATTACCTTATTTTTTGTCATTTAATTAGTAAGTTAAAGTTATTATTACTTATCAAGTTGTTGTTATTATTGGTATTCAACAAGAAAGTTCATTAAAATTCGATGTCATTGTCTTATTTATTATCATATGATTAGTTAAATTTGTTAGTTTATAAACTGCTTGTGTAATGTCATTTTTTTAAAAAACAATTAAGATATTTATAATTTTGCTACAAAATTTAATTCCTGACCAGTCTCTAAAGATTACCAGTGATTAGGCCATTTCGAGGATTTTTGTGTCTCTTTTTTTTTTTCCTATAAGAAAATACTTTGAGTTTATTTGCAGGAGAATCCTAATAAATCCCATTGAAATGACCAAAACTTATATCGACACATTCTAAATCATTCCAACAGTACCAATTTGGGATTTCATAGTATTATTAATTTATCACACTGTCCCTTCGCATTAGAACTACAACCAATGAAAGAGTAACTATAATTTAATACTACTTCTGGTTTTAAATATAGAATAGAATTTATAGTGCAATTTGTACTACAAACTTTATCATATATTTAAGACAGGAGGGAGTAACAACTAAACATCATATGATATTACCCACTATATATTCTCAAAAAAACAAAAAAACAAAAAATTACGAGTGTCATCGTAACTCAACAACAAGCGAGTGACTCACAAGTCACAACAATTATCTCATAGCAAATAACAATATCAAGTAGACAATATTTTTATCTTAATTCACTTATTTATTTTAGTTTTATCCCAACAAACATGCAAATTATTTATACACACTCTGTTTGAAATTATAAATAACTTTTAATTGATTTATACTTCTTGATAAGTTAGTTGATGACACTTAAAATTATACATTCTATCTATGTTTATCTTAGAGCGTTTGGTTGGTAGAATCAATGGGAATGTAATGAAATGCAACTCAGAAATATAAGATAATATTAATAGTAATGAAATAAAATTTATTTTGATATTTAATTAAACTACAAATCCCTCCTTCATTTGTGCCCTTCTTTCTTAACACCATTTTCAAACAGAATTTGAACATAGCTAGATAGATATGTCATAAAAACTATTTTCAAAAATCATCTGAGCAAATCGAAGCAACCCTAGACGAAATCAAAACGAGGAAGCCCAAAGAAGGGAGAGTAGTGATCGAAGCAACCCTAGACCAAATCAAAACGAGGAAGCCCAAAGAAGGGTGAGTTAAGGAAGTCATAGGGATGGAGCTTTACCAACGCCGGAGAATATGATGGCTCAAGGAGGTGGTGGTGAGAACTGAGGATGGAGTAGGGGTGTGTTGGATCCCGCGGTGACTGAAGTCGTCCTGAGAGAGGTCCTTGCCGCCGTTAGTGAGTTCTAACATGCCCCGCTGGCGTCCCCATCCGCAACAAAAACACCCCCTTTATTGTTCTCGACGTGGCTGCTCGTTATCCGATTCCCTTGTGAAGCCAACCCTTCTACCATTGAATCCAACACCCCATCGGCTAAATCCATCAAAGCCGCCAACTTTTCAAGACAAAAGGTATGACTTGTGAAGGTTCGATCTGACCATGCTTGATTTCTTTTTTCACCAAAGCTGCAAATTTTCCAACATCATGGGCATGTAGAGGTTTCTTGAAGTTTTAACTTTTCTTTCTTTCTTCTTCTTCCTCTTGTTGTTGTTGTGTGTGTGTGTGTGTTTTTTTTTGTCTTCAAAGGTTCAACTTTTCAACACCTCATCTGCTAAGTCCCTGATGCGTTAATGTTATATTAATTAAGTTTCACTGACGCCGATTAAGTTTGTGATAATTAGGTGAGGTGAGTTAGAATCCCATGCTGACATGGACATATGAAAAAAGAAAAAACATTTATTTTCAAAAAGGCGTCTCAGCTCCTTCAATCTCAGAACAATGGCTTTCTCCTCTTTTCTCATCTTACTGTGGGTGACTGTTATGATCTCAAAATGAAAAGATGATAAGAAGGTAAAACTTCTATTGATTGCAGAATCACAAATGCGTACAGCTATATGAGGATAACTGCCACAATTCATACAAGAGTGTAATACAGAATATTAAAATAGTGCAATAGTTGAATGACAGTATAGAAAGGAAGGATAACAGAATAGCAGGGAGGGAATATCAGAATTGAAGGGGGGGACCACAGATAGAAGGAGAGACAGATTCCACAAATAATTCCACACCTCCTCATAACCACTTTTGTCTTATTTATACTATTCCTTATGCATTTCTTTATGCTTCTAGGACCTTCGTTGGCTCCTTTTGCTCCTTCTGATGGACCTTTTTTCATTCACAACCCATGTACCCATCGGATCGTCTTCAGTTAAGCCCATCTCATCCGGATTCATTACATTACTCCCTCCTAGAAAATTGACCTTGTCCTCCAGGTCAAGATTTGGAAAAGAAGAAATGAAGCAGTCAAGGAATTGCCATGTAGAGGAATCCGGACCAGGTTTTGGACTGTCCAGATGAGATTTAAACGGTCCAGATTTGATATTTTTTAAAATATACTTTTTAAATGAAAAAATTATTTTTTGAAAAAATATTAGTTGAGAAGCTCATGTGGGTCCGACAGATCAGCGGCCCAGTCATTCAGCGCCTTTTTGCGGCTACTCTGGATGGGCCGGCGCACAGATGGCTGACTTCTCTCCCGGACAACTCTATCCAGGACTACGAGGACCTCGGACGCAAGTTCGAACTGCACTTCGCCACGAGGCAAAGTGCGACAGAAAAAAGGTGAGGCTCTGCAGAAGTACCTAGATCGGTTCCGAGACATAGCCATGCAAGTACGATCACTGACCGAGGACGTCCACGTCCACTGCCTAGTCAATGGGCTAGACTCGTCGTCACGGCTGGCTCGTCACCTATGCAAGAACCCAGTGTACACGTTAACCGAGTTCTACACTGAGGCAAAGAAGTACCTGGAGATGGAGCAGATGGAAGCGGCCAACGCCGATGAACCGGAGCGTACGAGGAGAAGTCCACACAGTGATGATGAACGGCCGAGAGGGACGAAGGCCGAACCCAGAAGACGAAACCGAGATGGCCAAGGCAAACCTAACCGAGCCGAGGCGAAGAATAAATATGACAGTTATACCCTGTTGAACGTCCCTCGGTCCCAGGTATGGAAAGAGGTAGCCCAGACCGAGATGAAACGAGTGGAGAAGCCGAGGCCTATCCGAGGACGCTCCAACACGGACCGTACCAAGTTCTGCGCATTCCACGACTGCCACGGACACACTACTGACGAATGCTATGATCTCCGTGACGCCATTGAGAAGTTTGCGAGAGAGGGGAAGTTGCGTCAGTACGTGATCAAGACCCAGGGGAGGGTGAGCAGGAAGCGCAATGACCGCGGCCGCTCACAAAGTCCACCCAAGGAGAATCGAAAGCAGGAAAAGAAGCAGAGGGCGACCTCGGACAACGAATTTCCCGACGTAGAGTTTTAGTGCAACGTCGTCAGTGGAGGTTTCGGAGGGGGGGGAGACAGCATCAGCCAGCAGAAGAAATACCTCCGCGAGGTACTAACCATCCAAGACCCCCCAAAGTTCAAGAAAGACTCAAAGAAGCCTCGGCCGCCTACTCTGACCTTCACCGATGAAGAGTTGAAGGACGTCATACCTGGGCATCTCGACGGACTGGTAATTACTAGAACCTTGGTTAACTGCCGCGTTAAAAGGATTTTTGTGGATGCAGGAAGTTCGGCCGACATAATAAGCTGGGACGCTTATAAAAGGATGCACCTCGACCCAGAGGACCTCAAGCCGTGTAAAACCACCCTAGTCGGCTTCAACGGCGAGCAATCCTTCCCTAAAGGCTACATCGACCTCAGATTGACCATCAGCACCAAAGAAGCCTTCAAATCTAAACGGGTAAGATTCGTGGTCACCAACTTCCGGTCCCCCTACAATATCATCCTACGCAGACCAATGATCCACAACTGGGATATACTAGTATCCACCAAGCACCAAAAGCTGAAGATGGTGAACCACAAGAACCAGATAGTAGTGGTGTCCGGAGACCAAAAGGAGTCTAGACAGTGCTACTTTGAAGCTCTCCAGGTCGAGGAAGGAGGACCCTCGTCTCCACCTCGGCTCGGATCCAACGAGCAAGTAGACGAAGCCGGCTCGGAGAGGCGACCGCGGCAGCAGGTCAACATGGTCGAGCTCGACCTCCGGGAGCATGATAATCCGAGGCCCGAGCCAGAAGGAGAGCTGGAAGACGTAATATTGGGGGAGGACCAGTCCAAGACTGCCAAGATCGGCCGAGACATGGAAAGCAACCTCAAGGCTCTCCTGACCCGTTTCCTAAAGCAGAACTAGGACATTTTCGCCTGGACCACGGCCGATGTACCCGGTATCGACCCCCACTTTTGCTGTCACAAACTTGGCATATGGCCGGGATCAAGGCCAGTGGCGCAGAAGAAGAGGAACATCGCTGATAACAGACAACAGGCCCTCGAGGACCACGTCAAAGAGCTCCTAGCAGCGGGCTTCATCCGGGAAGTACAGTACACCACCTGGCTCTCCAACGTGGTAATGGTCCTTAAACCCAGCGGCAAATGGAGAGTGTGCGTGGACTACTCCAACCTCAACAAGGCCTGCCCAAAGGACTCGTATCCAATGCCTAACATCGACAAGCTGGTAGACAACTCGGTCGGGTACCAGTTGCTCTCCTTCATGGACGCATACTCCGGATACAACCAGATCGCCATGCATCCGGACGACCAGGAAAAGACCGCCTTCATGACGGACAAGGCGAACTACTGCTACAACGTCATGCCATTCGGACTGAAGAATGCTGGGGCCACATACCAAAGGATGATGAACCGGGTGTTTGAGGACCAGATCGGGTGCAACATTGAAGTCTATATAGACGACATGATCGTCAAGTCGAAGCTCCCTGAAGACCACATCCGGGACCTTGAACAAACGTTTGACAAATTAAGGCGACATCGAATCAGGTTGAACCCGGCAAAATGTGCATTTGGAGTCCCAGCTGGGAAATTCTTAGGCTTCATGTTGACGAACCGAGGTATAGAGGCCAACCTGGACAAGTGTAAGGCCGTGCTCGACATGCAGCCCCTGAGGACAAAGAAGGAGGTACAACAGCTGACAGGCCGACTGGCTGCCCTGACGCGCTTCTTACCAAAGTCGGCTGAGAAAGCCCTACCTCTCTTCAAGTTGCTAAAGAAAGAAACCCGAGGCGGATGGGGCCCAGACTGTGACGCGGCCTTTGCAGAGATTAAGAGATGTCTGGCATCTCCTCCGGTGCTCACAAAGCCGGACCCAGGTGAAACCTTATTCCTCTACCTATCAATCGGCAATGAAGCCGTGAGCGCTGCCCTAGTGAAGGAGTCCGAGGCCGAACAAATGCCAATATACTTCACCAGCAAGGCCCTGCAAAGCTCTGAAATCCGGTACCAGAAGCTGGAGAAGGTAGATTTCGCTCTATTCACAGCGGCACGAAGACTCCGATCGTATTTCCAGGGACACCGGATTGTGGTGCGAACCAGCCAACCGATCCGGCAGATCCTTCATAAGCCGGACCTGGCTGGAAGAATGACCAGTTGGGCTATAGAGCTATCAGAGTTTGACATCGCGTTCGAAGCCCGGCAGGCGATTAAGTCCCAGGCACTCGCGGACTTCATCAGGGAACTCACCTAGGCCATAGTTAGTGATGGGATTTGGAAGGTCTACGTGGACGGATCGTCCAACGCAAAGGGCAGCGGTGCAGGAGTCATCGTGGAAAGCCCACAGGGGGTAGCCACCGAACACTCTCTTTAGCTAGAATTCCAGACTTCCAATAACCAGGCCAAATATGAGGCCCTGCTGGCCAGACTGCTCCAAGCAAAGGATAATGGCGCCCAACGAGTAAAGGTCTTAACCGACTCGCAGCTCATCGCGGCTCAGATAAACGACACCTACCAGGCGAAGGGCCCACTTTTGGCAAAGTACCTGAACAAAGCCAAAGAACTAATGGCCGAATTCGAGGAAGTGACAGTTTCCCATATCCCAAGAGAGGAGAATGCACGAGCTGACATCCTCTCTAAGCTGGCAAGCACTAAGGGGCCGGATAACCATAGGACCGTGATACAACAAAACCTGGCCGAGCCGAGTTGTGTCATAGCCATTTCGGTCGGGGCTGACTGGAGGAAGCCGATTGAAGACTACCTCGAGAGGGGAATTATCCCAACCGACCCAACCGACACAAAAAAGCTGATCAGAGAAGCTGCCCTCTACGCTATGGTTGATGATCAACTGTACAGGAAGGGACTCCATTGCCCAATGATGCGATGCCTCGGAGACTCTGAAGCGAAATATGTGATGGCCGAGCTACACGAAGGCGCTAACGGCCACCATATGGGGGGCAAGGCACTCGCCCATAAAGCATTACGCGCCGGCTACTACTGGCCCACTATGAGTCATGACGCCATGGAGAAGGCCAAAACATGCGACAGCTGCCAGAAGCATGCCAGGATCATATGGCTACCGCCCTCAGAACTGAAAGGAATACCAGCCCCCTGACCCTTCTACAAGTGGGGCATGGACATCCTCGGACCATTCCGGCCAGCACAAGGGCAATGTCGATGGCTTATAGTTGTGGTGGACTACTTCACTAAGTGGATTGAAGCCGAGCCGCTTGCCACAAAAACCTCGGCCAGAGTAATGAAGTTCTTCCGGCATAACATCATTTCTCGCTTCGGGATACCAGCTGAAGTCGTTACGGACAACGGGACCCAGTTCATGGACCACAGGTTCCAAGCTTTGATGGCCAACCTGGACATCAAGCAACACTTCTCGTCCGTGGAACACCCGTAGTCAAATGGCCAGGCCGAAGCCGACAACAAGATCATCCTCGACGGACTGAAAAAGCGGATGTTACAAGCCGAGACTAGCTGGACCGAACAGCTCCACAGCGTCCTCTGGGGATACCGGACCAGCGTACAGTCTTTGACCCAGGAAACCCCCTACAGGCTAACCTATGGATGCGAGGCAATCATCCCGGTTGAAATCGAACAGCCATCCTGGAGAAAGGTCAGGGCCAGGCAGGAAGGGCAAGAGTCGAATGACGATGCCTTGAAGACAGACTTGGACCTCATTGACGAAATCCGGGTTATAGCGCACTGTCGGGAACTAGCCGCCAAGCAACTACTTGCAGCTAAGTACAACAGAAAGGTCTGACCCCGGTCCTTTAACCGAGGCAACCTAGTACTACGACGGGCCGACATAGGCAACAAGAATGCCAAGGATGGGAAGCTGGCGGCAAACTGGGAAGGGCCGTACCGGATTAAGGAGAAGCTCGACGGAGGAGCATATACCCTCGAGACTCTGGCACGAAAGCCAATCAAAAGGACATGGAATGCCGACAAGCTAAAGATCTACTATAGCTAGACCTCTTCGCAGCAGTGGTCGCTTACTTTCATTAAAGATTTTTTTCGATTAAGTGTGTTTTCTTTCAGATTTTGCACTTTAAGTCCAAGTTATGTCATTTCTGATTTTGCTACTTTGTAAAGCCCCTTAGGGCTATTTTCTCCTATCAATAAAAGGATCCTGTTGAGCAAACTATGAATGTGCACAAAGCTCCGTGAAGCCGAAGCCTTAAAGCTCGGCCAAAGACAGTAAGGCCGAGGCAACAAAGCCTGGACCAAAGAATCAAACGCCGAGGACCACAAGCCCGGCGCCAGTAGAAGGCCTCGGGATCATGAACCCGGCCGCTAACAAAAACATCTAGATGTACGAAAACCGGCCGTCATACTTCGACTGGCAATGGTTAGAACTCGGCAGGGGCGCCATCCGTGGCCCTTCGTGAAATTGACGCGTCAACGCTCGCCCGGTTAAGCAAGCGGCCTACCATGCCGACCCTGTTCAGGTCAAAATGTCCGACCAAAGGTAGATGAAACCTCGGTTAGATACGTGGTAGCCCCGCCCTTACACCGGATAAATTTAATCCGACTAAGAGAAAGTTGGAGCTCGGCTAATTGAAAGCCGGGCCGAGGTAGTACGGTTAGTTATGCCTGACGAGGCTGAAACAAGACAACCTTGCCCCAACCTCCCACTCACTAAAATGTGGTAGAGTACCAACGGCCTGCACACATGCGGCCGACAAACACCCTAACTTAGTCAAAAGAGCAGTAGAATTTCCCATTGCCTAAGTCGCCTAAACGGCCTACGCGCACACACCCGAGAAGACAGAGACCGAGGCAACAGGACGATGGCAAAAAATAAGCCACCCTCATCCCCAGGTAGCTAAACGAGCTTGGACGTGCAAAAGGATGATGGTATGAATTTAAACTGTTCATTGTCGGATGTAGACAAAAGGGACAGTACAAATCAAAATCATTCGCTATCAATTAAAGGTAGACCAAGGCACAAGGACAGAACAAGTATTGTCATTAATGGTCAAAATCTGTACAAGAATGGCACCAAGGCCAGAACCATTCAAAAAATACAAGGGCACCAACGCCCCAAAAAAGATAGAGAACAAATAAAAGAAAAGCTACTTGGATGGGCCGGCCGCGGCATCAGTGGTCTCGGGGGGAACGGTCTCAGCGACGGCCGGATCCTCGACGGCCGGAGATGCAGCATCATCTTCCACCTCCTCGGCGGGATCTTCGGCGACTTGGGACTCGTATGGAAGGAAGGACCCGTCATCCTTAACAAAGGCCCGGTGATCGTACCCTTCCACCTGAAGCTCAACCCCGGGATTGAAGTGCCGGATCTGGAGCAAGGCTTGCTTAAAACAGGCCTCAGCGGTCTACACAAGGCCATCAGTAAGCTCCTGGGAGGCCACCTTCTCAGCAGCAAGGGCTTCATTAACCGCCTCCTTTTCCCTGGCCAAGGTAGCCAGCTGCCCCTCCAACGCCTTGACCGCCGCTAGGCTCTCAGACCCCTCCTTCAAAGCCCGGGAATGCTCCCCAGCAACCCTCTCGGCCTCCGCTCGGGCGAGTTGAAGCTCTCGGTCGGCCTTTACAGACGCGGTCTTGGCGGCGTCCCGCTCCATCCGAGCCGCATCCCGCTCAGCATGAGCCTCGTCAGGCTTGGTCTTCGCCGCCCCCAACTCCGCCTTGACCTCGTCCCGCTCCGCCCAGGCCGCTATGAGCTCGTCCTCGGAGGAACTGGCCCTCTCTCTGGCTTCGGCCAGCTTTTTCCTCAATTGCTCAGCCGCCTCCGCCTTGGGCCTCAACTCGGCCTCCACCTTCCTTAACCTCATACACTCGGCGTCAGCCCGAGCATAGAGGTTTCGAACCATTCTCAAAGCCTGAAGATAGCCCACCGACCTGATGAGCTCCTTCTAGGCCACCTGCAGACGGTCCTCTGCATCCGGAGATAACGGGCGGGCGCCCTCCAAGAGGAAAGCCACGTCTACTTCCGGGACCACCCCGTTGTCCCACAAAAAGCTGTGGGGGAAAACCGAGGAGGGCCCTGTTGGCAGAGGTGGAGGAGGGGGAAGGGGCACCGGAGAAGACGATGGTGACGGTGAGCCAGCAGGAGAAAACAGCCGATCAATCTCCTCAACACTCATGGCGGGGTCCTTCCCCCTGGGACCCGGAGAAACGACGACAACTTCTACACGCTCAGAGGCTGGGGGCTCAACGGCAGGGAGGGGACCAGCAGTAGCAGCAACGACCTCCTGACTCCCCAGAGCCAGAATCTCTGCCACAGGGGCCGACTTGGGAGTCGAGGCCGAAGAAGGACCCTCGGCAACAGGACCCTTCGTCTTTTTCGAAGCCGGCGCAGCAGAAGTGCCGGCATCAGCAGCAACCGCCCGTTTCTTTTGGCGACTGGCCGGCGCAGCAGCCCTCGCCAAACGAGCATACAGCGGCAGAGCGTCCATGGTCCTAACTGAAAAGAAGAAAAGAACACAAGTAAGTAAATCGGAAAGAAGAAGCCAAAAGCAAACGCGCAAACACTAAGACCTACAGGTAGGAGGAAAAGGCTCAGAGGCATCCCCCGATATAAAACTGGCCGCGCTGTGAACCCCATACTTCTCCACAAAGGCAGCCAGCCTAGAGACATGGGGGACAGTATCCTGTAACAATTCGTCCTCATCCACCAGGTAAGATGTCGGCGACTTCTTATAGTGCCCCTTGTCCCAGTACAGGGGGAACCGCCACTCCACGCCCGGGCCCTCAACCCTGGTCAAGAACCATGGCTGCTGGCCGAGCACGGCCACCACCTTGAAAAAGGCATTTTTGAACCGCTTGAAGGAGTCTGAGAAGGCCCCCATCAGCTTCCGCTCCAACACATTTTTGAGCGACACCAACCCCTTCAGCTTATCGCCCTCCCTGGGCAAGCCGGGAGTGAAAGGGCAGAAATAGTGGAAGAAGAGGTTAGCGGTACAGGGAATGGGAATCGAAAAAGAACCGCACAACTTCTCGAAGGCCAGGAAATAGGCCCATCCGTTCGGATGAAGTTGCGACGGCGCAAGGTTAAGGTAGTTAAGGGCCGATATCTGGAAGGCGGAAAAAGGAAAACAGATTTGGATCCGGGTGTACACATCTCGGTAGAAATGGAAAAAATTGGGCTCCCCCTCCTCTCGGATGGAGCACACTGGCTCCGCCGCCCCAGCCGGCGCGTGTGCGCAGCCATCCAACTTGGGCATCTTTAAACGGGACACACCGGCCTCGGACATTAGAGACAAGGTCGCCAGCACCTCAATAGCGACTCGATTAAATCACCGGCGCAAGGCCTCTGGCGGACTGGAGGAACCCGAGCCCTCCGGCTCGGACCGCCGTTTGGAAGATCCAGTCTTCGGAGCCATAAATAAGCCTATATGAAAATAAACAAAGCCGGTATTAGCAAAGAAGCAGAAATACCTGGCACAGACGTAATAGCAGGCATAAAAGACGGTGGACTCGGACGAATGGGGGCACAAGAAGGGGCCACCGGGGCGGACCAATGACGACATGAGCCAAGCATGGTAGAAGCCTCAGCATCTCCACCACGAGCCATCAGCGCAGGAACCTCCGCCAGGCAATCCCAGCAGGGGCCGACACAACCCTCTGGAGCAAAAGTCTGGCGAACAGCGGATGGGCCCTCGTAAAAATTGAGGGGTTGAGCCATTAGCCCTGACGGACCGGCACCGGAAGAGGAGCCTACCCCAGCCCCATCGAACGGCCCTAGACGAAAAGGACGGCGAGGAAGTGAGACTGGAATCCTAGCCGAAGCCGGGCGAGCACCGGCCCGCCCCGGACGAACGGCGCCACCTCGCCGCAGAGGAGCCAGAATCCTTGAAGCTGGTGGTGCGCCCCCCAAAATCCAGTAAGTAGTCCTGGGGAGACGGGCATGAAGGAGCATTTCCTCCTCAGGCGTTAATGACGCCCTTGGCCTAGAAGCACTCCTACCTCTCACCATGTTTAGAAGCCTAAGACGCTAAGTGGTTGTCGTCTAAGGGCAAGAAACAAGACGAATTTATGGTTTACGATGCAAGAAATTCCAGAAACACTGAAGAACAGTAGCACAGACAGTGATTTCCAAAAAAAAAAGGGGGTAGAATGCAGGAAACTACCAAACAAAATACAAGGGAATCGGTGGAATACCTGTGTAGAAGAGGTAGAGAAACCGGAACTTTGGAAACGGCGAACAGCAGAATCTCGATGGAAAATGATAACGATGAAAACCAGAGGAAAGTCTGAGAAAATGCTGCAGCGGGAAAAGTGAGAGAGAAACACAAAGGGGACTATTTAAACCGAAGTCCCAAACACAAGGGACACAACGGTCTATTCCCGTACAAGTGTGACGGGATTGGCACAGCACAACGCAAGTGCAATGAATACGCACTAACCTCGGGAAGCGAAAGGACGCGGCGGTTGTAGGGCACGCCCAATGGGAACCTAACAACTGTAAGCCCGTAATGATGGCATAGTAAGGGCAAATCCCGAAGCGTTTGGAGAATCCCAAAAGGCAAAAGGGCCGGAAACCCGGGAAGGATGAACAACCGCCCGGCCAGGAACGAACCCGGCGTTCTAGGAAGGACAAGGATAGGTGGAGCCGACACGAGTAAAGGTGGAGCCGACCACAGTTCCGGACCGGACTGATGGCTACGGCACCCAAACTCCGACTCAGTCCGCATGGAAGACCTCGGCCATAATGGGACCGGGTCACTAAGCACCTCGGCCGTCCCAAAGCCTGAACGACCAAGATGGGGGGCAACTGTTACGGACCGGCCCAATAGGCCCAAGTCCGGACCTCGGCCCAATAGCGCCTATAAGGGAATCCGCGCTATATTAGGAATGGATTCGTGATCCCCTATTTTTAGGATCTCATTAATGAAGATTCTCCTACGATCATGGCAACAGCCAATCAGCCCTTGACGGCTCAATCATAAATATCGCCCATTAATAGGGAGATACGGGCACCAAGCTCCTGGATAAATAGAAGGAAACCCTAAACAAGTGCACACGTTCTATCTTATGCTCTTGTTACTTTCTACCACACAGAGCACACACCCCACTCCCCTGGCTACGTGCCTTCCAGTTTACTACGAACTACGTGGACTTTGATCCCTTCAGAGAGTACGTAGGCTCTAGGCTTGATAACCTAGTCAAGTCCAATCTCTGTGTTCTTCATACAGAACAGTAATGAAGTTCTACAATTCATTTGAATTTTATGGTATGAATCGAATTATATGGTGTATTATTGGGGTTTTAATTACCAGAAAAGTTTTACAAATATTTATTGTTTGTAATGACAATTGAATTGTGGATGTGTGGGTAGGTCAAGCAGGTGGTATATACTGAAAAATAAAGATCAAAGAATAAAGCTTCGCAAGGATATAATTGCGCAATACTACCAATGAAGATGACGATAAACATTATTTTCTTTCTCTCTATCACTCCAGACGCTGACATTTATGAATAAAATCATCTTCACAGGGTCATCATCTTGATGGGAGGAGCAGGGACACTGTCGATGGGTTTGAAGGTGCTGAGAAACGATTTTAACGGCCATAGAACTAAATGGCGTTATTGACATATAGGCAAACTTAACACCGTTAATGCATCAAGGATATTAACGGCCATAGATGGAGTAAACTTAAGGACTGAAAACAATAGTTTGAAGGCTCAGGAAAATAATACTCTAGGGGCCAATAATAGCAAACCTTTCATTTTCCACCATACTGGATAATTATTGATTCCAATTTGGGTTTCGTTGGCTGATTATTCTACCCTATGGATGAGATCTTTCGTGTGTGTTTCATCTCGAAGACTTGCAGACACTCCGGGGCTTTTTTTTCCTTTAACCCAATTTTCTAATATAATATTTAAGAAACTATATTATAATTCTCCAATGCTAAACGTAGGACTTAGTTTAATAATTGATTTTAGTAGTAAATGCACACTACTCTTGAAATCACCATATGTGATGGTTATTATTTGCCCCATATAATAGTTCCAAACCATCATATATATGTGGACACTATAAAAGCTCAGTGTAAATACATTACGGTTCTGTTATTTATTCCAAACATATTATAACAATTATAATATAGCACTTGTTATGTATTGAGATTTGATAAGGTTATGATCTGCCCATTGTTGTGATAATAATTAACGAGCCCATGTAAATAACTGTTATAATCCATAGTAATACTTGCATGATATATAATGGTCTTAGTTTGCAACCATTATTTATCCAACAACATACATAATTGTTTGTATGTAAAAACCGTGACTTTTAATAAAAATAAATAACGGTCTCATGTAGAAAATAATTATGTATTTAGTGTTGGAATATTTAATTTGGTAATCAATATTCCGTTATTTCTATTTATGACCCACATTATTACTGGTTTTGTAACCGTCCATTAATACTGTAACGGCCCAATTAATACACAGTTAATACGCAATAAGTGCATATTCAATTCGTTTCCTTTTGTAGCTCTGTGATGGCCAGAGGGGAAACATACGGTGTAATTCTGTCTGGTCCCCTGAACCTGCACTAAAATTGAGAAAAGGCACACCATCTGCAGATTCAGAGAGAAGGATCAGAAGGACAAAGACTCGGTACTCGTTCCTGATTGCTAGCTTGGATTTGTTCCTGTCTGGAGACTCAAAGTTCGTCCCTACTAGCTTCTAGAGACAAATCAATGGCGGGAGGTATTTGTGATCTCTGCTTCATTTTCTGCATTGATCTTATGCTATTCGGTTGTTCAACATGATAAGATCGCCTAAATTTCTAACATTTGGTATCAGAGCAAGGTTATATGCCTCTGCCTTGATTTTTCCGGATTGAGTCTCGGTTTGTTTTTTCATGAAAAATCAATGAGTTCAATCTGGGTTTTTGGAATTTCTCTCGTGTTTGTTCTCTGGAATCAATAAGTGATTTTCCTTTTGACATGAGATTTCTGATAAATTTTTCTGAGAAATCAATTTTTGAATGAGTTCTTTAAATTCTTTTGATTCTAATACTTTTGATCAAGGATCGGGGGTCTTATTTTCAAATCTTATTTGGAGACCCATGTCTATCTGTGAATGATATATGTGTGTCTATGGATATACCCAAAAACCTTAGACCCATATTTTTCTGATGCTATTTGGTCTTGATGCTTTCGATCTGGATTTCGTTTGCCATTATCACGGGTTGTCACCATCAGAACTGAATTGTTATTTTCATTCTGATTCAATCTTTGATTTCGATTATGAGATTATTATGGAGACTATATTTGCCCTTGTTTGCCGTCAAAAACTGAGGAGCAGATTTTTGGTAGTTTCCATTGATTTTGTTTCGGTTGAACTCTATGTCAAGCATATTGTGGTCTGGATCATTTTCGGTGGTTTTTGTGGTTAAAAACGCATTTTTTCCTGATCATTCCGTGCGTCTGAAATTTTTTTGGAAAATTTTTTTATTGCTTGATTTAATCTGTTTCTGTTGAAAATTTATATTGATTTCATGATTATATCGAGCATATAGTGTTTTGGATTTGTTTTCTATGATTTTTGACGTCCAAAATGCTGTTTCTGAGTTTTCCGATCGACTGAAAACGTGGTCTGAATTGTCGGGTTACCGAGTCGAGTTGGGTCTAAAACGGGGTAAAGATGATGACACTGTTCATTTTTTTAAAAAAAAACTTGTTCATTTTTAAAAAAACGCAAAATTTTTTTGGAAAATTTTTTTATTGCTTGATTTAATCTGTTTCTGTTGAAAATTTATATTGATTTCATGATTGTATCGAGCATATAGTGTTTTGGATTTGTTTTCTATGATTTTTGACGTCCAAAATGTTGTTTCTGAGTTTTCCGATCGACTGAAAACGTGGTAAAAAAAAATGCAGAAAAGGTCCTGCTTGGTTTTGAACTCACGACCGCTTAGCGCTTGGGGATTAACAAGCTGGCGCCTTGCCAGCTGTGCTGGTTGGTTATATTTGATGATATGTGAACTGTTAATAAATATATATTTTTTATTATTCAGTTATTAAAAAAATGCAACATATTAAAGGTGGAGTTTCGAACTCAGGACGCATTTTTTTTTTAGTGGTAGTTAATGTACATTTATTTAATTTAAATGATTTCTGGACTAATTGCCAAAATTTTGGAAAATGTCATCAGTAGGATTCGAACCCATGCCCTCACATATAAAAGGCCAAAGCCTTATTTTAAAGCTTCGGACCATTAGGATAAGATAACACTTGGGTGTTTTATGTGGATTTAATTCATATACATAGCGTTATTTTTCGGATTTAAATATAAATCTGAAATTTAATTTATTTTGGATTCATGTAATTATTCTGATTAATTGTATGTATTAATTATTATTTCATAATACATGCAATATTAAGTTGAATAATATGACACATGAATATCCAATTTTATTTTAATATTGCTTATAGTTTCTTGCAATATTACATAGTAATGTTAAGTGATCCTTATGTTTTTAATTAATTAGAGAGTAGCCACAGCATCTCTAATTAATTGAAAATGTAAATAGAGTTGTATGATCACATAGTAACATTAGTTGTAACAGATCATATGTAATATAATAAAATTTTATCCCACAGAAAATTTTTATTATATGTTTTTGTATGATTAATTAGGATAAAATATCAAATTATATTCTTAATTTACCCACAGGTATTAAGAATAAGGAAATAATTTGATAGTTTTATCATACAGTTATGTATAAATCTAATTGGATACCTTAGGCCATTGGGCCAATTATTCGAATGTATTGAACATTTATTCTGGGCCTTTAAATCTTTTTTATTTCCTTCTTGGAAAATTATTAGACCCTATTACAATTTTTAATCACCTTGGCCATACTTATTTATTTTCTTGGCAACCTATTTTATGTGAAATGTATTTTATTACATTAAATTGATTTGTTTAAATTGAGAAAAGTTAATTTTGGCAACTTTCACAATTTGGAAACTTTTTGAAAAATTACTATCATTAATTTGAGTTGTTTAATTGTCTAAATATTTGGAAAAATTTACTTTAGACAATTATATATATATATATATATATATATATATATATATATATATATATATATATATATATATATATATATATATATATATATATATTTCAAATTGTTGAAACCAAATTTGAGGTGAATTATGCCAAAATTAATTCTTTAAACATTATTTGGATACATAAAACAGTGGGAGGATTTTTCTTTTAATCTGATTATTTGGTCACTTTTTGGATCAAATTAATCAATTAATCCCTCCATTAAGATGTGCATATATTATATTTATTTTTGAATGTACAAAATAGTGGGAGAATTTGTCTAAGATGATTATTTAATCACATTTTGTTGATTAAATTAATCAATTAAATTCTCATTAATGATTTGTGCATATTTGGGATCCAAATGCACAAGATTAATTTTGGTGATTAATATTGGTAATATTAATTTAATCAAAGTGGGAGGATTGTATTTAGTCATTCATGTTGATTAAATTAATTGGTTAAGTCCTCCATAAAGCTGTGCATATACAGATTCTAAGTGCACATTACTGATATTTGTAATTAACTTGCATAGCTATATTTTGTTCCAATGAACAAAATACATCACATAAAGATTTGAAGACGTTAATTGTAATTAAATAGATAATTATAATCATAGTTTTAATTAGGGTGGAATGGAACGGCTTTATATCTTCTAAGTAGCCCACAGGTATTAGGGGATATAACTGCATTCTAGTTTCATCAATTCGAGATAAATTCATGCTATGCTAATGTCTTTGCCCACAGGTAGACTTTAGTGATACGAATTTGTATGTATATGATTAATTGAGATAAAATATCAAATCAAATTATATTCTTAATGTACCTGCAAGAATTAAGAATAAAGAAAATAATTTGATAGTTTTATCATAAAATTATATATGAATCTAATTGAATTATAACTTTAACCCACAGGCAAGTTGTATGTCAGTAGATTCATGTTTGTTTTTTAAGCATGATTTACATTGGTAAATCATGATATGATTTGTTATTCTCAAATTTTAGTTATAAACATGTATGTTCAATACTATGCAGTCATCCAACCTGCAAATCATTAATATTATTTACATGCTTAAGTACAAACGAATCAACAATTTGGAAGCGACTGGTTACCATGATTCAGGTTATGCTGGCTGTATTGACTTAAGAAAATCTGTTTTAGGATATATTTTCATGTTAGCCGATAGAACTGTATCATGGAGTAGTAAAAAGCAATCTTTAATTGCTATTTCCATTTTGTAAGTTGAGTTTGTATCTTGTTTTGAGGCTACCACACATGGTGTATGAATGAAGAGTTTCATTTTTGGGCTTAGAATTATGGATCCAATTTCTAGACTATTGAGGTTATATTGTGACAATTCAGTTGCTGTTTTTATGGCTAAGAACAATAAAGGTGGTAGTCGAATCAAGCATATCGACATTGAGTGTCTAGCCATAAAAGTGCGTGTTAAAAATAAAACAGTGGTTATTGAACACATGAGCACTGAATTGATCATTGCTGATCCTTTAACTAAAGGTATGCCTACATTGAAATTTCAGGATCATGCAGAAAGAATGAGACTTGGTTCCTTTATCTGATTTTCGTTGTAAGAACGATATTATTTATGAAACTCTATTTTCGATATTTTATCATTCAGTATTGTGCACATATTCATTTTGAGAAATATCATTAAAGTTTGGACCTAGAATAAACGTAGGGTTTATTCATTAAGCTACTTGGGCTTGGGAAACATAGTGCATTGTGATACATGGAAGATATTACTCGCTTTAAGAGGACCTATTGCCATGATCCATGCATTTTGTTTTTCAGTGGTATATACTGATGTATGTGGGCCAAGTGGGAGAATGTTGGAATATTTAATTTGGTAATCAATATTCCGTTATTTCTATTTATGACCCACATTATTACTGGTTTTATAACCGTCCATTAATACTGTAACGACCCAATTAATACACAGTTAATACGCAATAAGTGCGTATTCAATTCATTTCCTTTTGTAGCTCTGTGATGGCCAGAGGGGAACCGTACGGTGTAATTATGTCTGGTCCCCTGAACCTGCACTGAAATTGAGAAAAGGCACACCATCTGCAGATTCAGAGAGAAGGATCAGAAGGACAAAGACTCGGTACTCGTTCCTGATTGCTAGCTTGGATCTATTCCTGTCTGGAGATTCGAAGTTCGTCCCTACTAGCTTCTGGAGACAAATTAATGGCGGGAGGTATTTGTGATCTCTGCTTCATTTTCCACATTGATCTTATGCTATTCGGTTGTTCAGCATGATAAAATCGCCTAAATTTCTAACATTTAGTACATAAATAACAGTTTGTAAATAAAAATCGTGAACTTTTACAATAACTGATGATTTTAATTTAATAACCTGATGAATGGATATAAGACTCTTCAAGTGAGAGTTTCTGAGCCAATCAACCTTCTCTGTAATAATTTTCACAACTCTAATAAATATGATATTTTGGAAAATAATTACTAAAATATAAAGGTGAATATGTGTCTCAAAGGATTATAATCTATTGATTATATTTTCATCTAAATTTCACTTTCGAATTAATTAACCAATGGTTAGTTATGAGACTACATATTGGGGGCTATAAAATGTGACATTAAATCACATGAAATAAATAGCTATTTTATATGCTCATAAAACAAGAAAAGGGAATAGGGAAATAATTAGTTTAATTGTTATCTATTAACAATTATCCATAACAAAATAAGCTTGCACTAATTGAGATTAGTTGCATAATTCTTCAAGATGATTAGAGACAAATTAAAAGTATCAAATGAAGGCTAATTATATTTGAAAATAATTAAGCCAAAGATAATGAAATAATATCTCAAGTAATTAAGTCTAAATCTTCATGTAGTTAAGTAAGCTAATGGCAAAATATAATTAAGGAGCATGTAAACACTTGATTAACATGATAATTAAGAATTGCTAATTAATGTTGAAAAGTCAAAAATAACACCTAAGCCTTGATTATGTCATCAAGATGACATCACAAGGATGATATCATCAACTTGTCAAAGAAGTAGGAGGAAACTTATTGAATAAGGGGGTTTATTTTAATTCAAGATATTATAATTAATAAAAACACAAATTAAAAACCAAGAGAGAGGGGAAGGTACACGGTTTTGCTTGAAGGAAAAGATGAAGAGGAATTGTTTATAATATAATAACACCACATGGGATAATAAAGAGCACATAGGGGGAACAAGTTGGAAGAGGCAATTAATGAGATCACATGGGATCATTTAAGAAGTTGAAAAAGGATGAAGGTGAGAGAGGGAGAGGCACGGTTTTGCAAGAAGAAGGATGAGTTTAATATATTTTAATTAAGATAAGAACACATGGGATAATTAAGAGGAAGGAAAGAAAACTTAGTGAAGAATAAATGTGGGGCCCACAACTATTGAACAACCAATAGAAAAAATCAAGGGAAAATGCACCAATGAGAAGCTTTTCTTCATAAAAATGTGTCTTCAAAGAAAACCAAGCCATATGGACCCTTGATGGAGAGAAACAATCTAAGGGTTGAGGCTTATGGAGTTTTGCTATAAATAGGCACCTTAGGCCTCTTCATTATTCACGATATTTAAGATTATCTAAATTATATGACACTCTCTTGAACTTTAGGTTGATTGTATATAAACTCTTTTAACATTTTAAAGTTTAAATTTTACCCTTAACCTTTCTTTTTTTTTATTATTATTATTATTAACCTCATATCGTTATATGACTACTATCTTTTTAATGAAAAATGTCACGTCAGATTATGAGATGACACGTGATATCATGTGTAAGTTAATAATTTCATTAAACTCCGTAAACTTTGAATAGTTGCAAATAAATCCTTCAACTTTGAACAATTACAAATAACCTCCTTGACTTTTCAAAATTTAAATTTAATTCCCTAAAAATTTTGATTTATAATGTTAAACCTCATGTTATTTTTATCATTTTAATAAATTTATTAAATTTCTTGCTATCATTTGTTAATTAAAATAGTTTTTTGGTACGGAAAAACTAGAAGAATAATATTTTAAGTATACAAATAAAAATGTCATCATTTATATAACATTTACTTATTTTCTGGGATAATTAAGCATTGAAGGGATATAAAAATATTATCATCTGTGTTAAATATATTCTTTGAATGATTCATTGGTAGTTTAAATATTACATTTGTGTTAGATAATAGCTTTTTCTTTTATTAATTTTCTATTAGCAATGCATTTGTTTCCTTGAATAAGAGGTTCAACGTTTACTTTTATATTTTTCGAAATATTATTATTTTAATTTTTGTCATACAAAATAACTATTTCCATTGACAAATGATAGTAAAAATCTTAATAAATTTATTAAAATGATAAAGGTAATGGCATGTGGTGGTTTAATATTATAAATCAAAATTTTAAGGGAGTTAAATTTAAATTTTAAAATATCATTAGGTTATTTGTAGCTGATCAAAGTTCAAGCGGGTTTTGTGTAACGCCCCTAATTCCTACGTCTATTATGATGTCCATTTATGTCCTAAATTCCTTATTAGACTAATTGGTGTGAAGTTATTAGAGTGAAGGCGTTAACAGATCGAAGTAAGTCACAACAGAGAGCATGCTTAATGTTTGGATGAATGAGTGACTAATAACATATGCTCAGACATATGCTGGTTAATTAAAATTCTCGGAGGAATATAAGTGTGATACAACTTAATTTTTTTCTGCGGTATATTCGGTCGGCACGTTAGTGGTACAATTATCTGACTATTCCAAAAATTATACAGAATAGTATCCCAAAATAAAACTCCAGTTGAGTCCTCACGCGTGCTACTTACCCTTGTCTTCGGCTCTCGATCCTGAAGCTAGGGTAAATTCTGAGATTTAATACCCGTTGAATCTCAGATAACAGTTAACCTCATGTTCAAGTATAACAATATATGTATGACAAATATTCATTACATTACAGCATTAACCAATACATAGCACACAGTAGATGTAAGGTTACAACAGTACATAAGCACACAGCAGATGTAATGTTAACACAACAACAGTACATAGCACACAGCACATGTAAAGTTATTCACGTTTGCACTAACCAGTGCCACGACAGCCTCTCGTGTCCTCAGCGCTAGGAAAATTCAACGGCATTATCAAGACTATAACCCGTATAAAGCTGAATGTATAAACTGGTGACCTTAGTCACAGTGCATAACCCAAGACCTAGTCTTACCCATCACTTCATGAATCATTTCATCACATATATGCATACAAAACACATCAGAGTTAAAGTTACTAGTACGCAAACATACCTTAGTCTGCGTAGCTAGCGATACTTCACCTTTTGGTACTGATTCTTCACTTTCTCAGATATTCTATAAAAGTATCACCGCATTATTTCCCTTATAAATAATACCCTAAGAGATGTCATCGCCACTATTGACCTTTCTACCCTTGGTGGATTTGTTATTCCATTTATACCCTTTTTAATTATGATTATTTAATAATAACACTCTTTTATTTATTATTATTTAATAACTCCCTTTATTATTTATTCCCTTTTTACTAATAATAATAACAATATTTATTTTATCATTATTATTATTATTATTTTACTATTTATTGGTATTTCTTTATAATTATTTTAAACTGTCAGAGGCTATCCTAACACTTTAAATTAGGAGTTTATAAATACCAATCATCATATTAATTTTTCTTTCCTTATATATATATATATACGACGAAAATATATGCTTACATCAAAAACTTCTAATTTTAATCGTATGCAGATACAAATACAAACTTTCATTGTTTCATTATAATGCAGAATAAAGGAAACGTCCAGCACAATTTGCTTTTAAAATGACCTTGTTTTTAATCAACCATATTTTAAATCACGTTCATGTAGCATGCACTTAAAACAATCCCCGGTTATTTCAAATTCAAAACACAAGAAGGGTTACAAAAATAATGGAGACATTAAAAATCAGGAAGATATACTAGAACTTTGAGTTGTTCCAGCGTTCCAGCATAAACATTTATTCTTCCAATGGGTTGGAACTTGGATATTTCTCCCCTATTCTCAATGGCACCTTAGGAAGACAAAAGTCCATGTGGTGATATACCTAAAATGCTCTCACATCTTGAAAGACTCTTTATTTAGATTATAAACCTCATTTTTTCGTAGAATTTTAAAACTAAAAATACTATAAATTATCTATGCATTTTGATTTTCCAGAAAAGGCCATTCACACTTATTTACAAAAAAAAAAAAAAACCATAGGAGAGAACATAGGTCTTGGAAGGTGCTACTTCACCATCACGTCAAATTTAAGATTCTAACTTTTAGCCTAGCTTGCATGCTTTATTAGTCAAAACAAGCATTAGTTTTTTACAGGTTGCATTGGATTCATTCAGATGATTTCTAAATCAATATCATTTAAATTCGGAATTAGGGAAAAGATAGACATAAGAATTTAACAAACACATAAGATACCAAATAACTAAGAAGAAATTACAAGTGACCAAGTGAAAAGCCTGCAAAAACGTTTATGCAAGCCTTACTTTCGAAAACAATTGTCTTAAAAGTATCAATTCCCCCCCCCCCCCCCCCCCCCCCCCGGGGGTCTCTTTATGTAACAATACCAATGACAGCTGTCGAAAGCAAATGCCAAAAGACCCCATACAACAAATATAGTTAAATTGCAAATCCCATAAATCAATTTCGATGGACAAATAAAAGCATCCATCTTGTGGGAGCTGAAGGTAGCTAATGTCATTCAAAACCCAAACAGCAAAGTCAAGTTTTCCAAATGCAACGTGGTATATTTATTTCCTGTAGCAAGTTTCGTTTTTTTTTTTTTTTCCCCCTTCCATTTTCAGATGTCTACAGCGCGGTATATATGCCATTCAACTCAACAAGCTTCCTATCATTTTCACGCACAACAATGTTTTTAACTTATATATATATTCTTATCAAAGTACATATATATCTATATACTTTACATCTAGCTTCACTACCTCCAGACACCACGCAATATATATATATATATATACACGTTGACCACATCTCTGTTCAAAGACACAAAAACAAAAAGTTTTTCTTTATTTCCCAAAGTTTTTATCCTACAAAGCTACCTCCAGTGACCTTATATTTATGACCACAAGTGCAGCAACTTACTTATATGACAGCGTTTTTATATATATAGTATCATATTCTTTTACCCTATGCAGCGATGCATTTACGCATACTATACCATTCAAGTGTTTTTTTTCATCTCTTTCAAATATAAATACATGCAGCAACACACGTATTTTGTTGACAGCAAGTTTCTGTTTCTCTCTCTCTCTCTCCCTCTATTTTTCCCTTAGTGTGTAGTGTTCTACTTAGGAGACTCATGGAGCTAAGAGGAAAAGGGCTTGAAGGCTCACCTCTGTTTTCGGAACTAAATGCAGAGTTTACGTAGCTCCCACTCTCTCTCTTTCACTTACTCTCTCTCGGCCACACCGCAGCACCAGCGTTCTCAGCCTTGCTCCTGGTTCAACTGTGGTTCAGCAACGTGAAGACATGGAAGAGACAGAGCAACGGATATATATAATATACTAAGGGTCCAGCCCGAGAAAAAGAGTGACCAGTGGTTCACGGCGTGGAGCTCGAGATGTATGGTGTTGCTGGTTTGTGTACAGTTGCTGCTGGTTTTCCTGCTCTTGCGTGTGCAGTTGGTGCCGAAAATAAGATCTGTACGTGGAGGAGATATGGTAATATGATTTGCTGTTCTCTTTTTCATGATAGCGGGTTCAGTTCTTTTTTTTTTTTTCCCGCTGAAATGAGCGAGTTAGAATGACTGGAGGTAATGGATTGGTTTTAAACCAAATGAATATATCAGATAAGGGGGGTGGGCTTAAGAGTAGTAAATATTGGAAGGTGTATGGGCTGTAATTGTTTTGCTTGTTCTCACGTGTTGGGCTTAATGTAAATATCACTTCATGTTTATGGGCCTTGTGAGAATGCATTGCTCGGCTGTTGATGACAATGAATGAGGAGTGGAAATGTTTTAAACATTTGAGTAATTAATAAGGTATTAATTTTGTAGTTATGTTTAGCCAACACCATAAAATACCACTAATCTTAGCTTCTCTTCGTTTTTTTTTAAATTAATTTCTCTTGCCCATAAAAATTCGATTCCATAAATTCTTAGGCCTAAAATTATCTCTTACTAATTTTCCTTAAATTCATTCCTTCCATACATTCTTTGAATTTATTATTTTCTCAAAATAAATTGAGAAATAAGCCTTAATTTCCAAATATTAATTTTAACATCTATCTACTCTAAATTTCCCATAATTAGTTCCACCATAATATTTCCATATCTTTGAAATATTATTTCATAATCTTCTCAAATTTTCAAGATCCCAAAATAATTTTAATAATTATCTTAAGCTTTTCCTCATAATAAGCTTTAGACTTTTGAACTCTATTGGTTAGAGCCTTCTTATCTCAGTTTTATTTCCAATCTTCTAGTCCAAAAATTTGGGATGTTACTGTAACGCCCCTACCGGCCTCGCCCTTTCGGGTGGCGGATTAGTGCGATTCTAAAAACCCATCTGGATCTTTTTAATTTGGCATATGCGGAAGCTTTCCCAAAACACGTACTCAAATATTAGACACCCGGCCCTACATTATTCGGTTGGAAGCGTCAACATTCTTCAGGGCCGTTGTCACAACTATCAGAGTGTCTGCTTTGCTCATACTTTCTACAGCAACTTCAAGCAACCTTCCCTTGCAGCACTTCTCTGACGTGCTCACCTGCCTAAAGGTTGGTTGTGGGGGGGTGAGATTCTGGGGAATCTCAGTAGCAAACATTACCGAACAATGCATGTAAGATAAATGCTAGTGTATGATATGCTTGCCTTACATAGGCTCATGTTAACATAATGACATTTCTGCATGCTACAATGCTTCATAAAATATACTCATGGCCATAGCATAAATAGAAACAGAGCTTCAACCATTCAAATATGTTAAACAAGCAAGTAAAGCAATCATGCATATTATCACACAAGCAGATAAATCAATACACGCAAGTAGGGTAAGTCCACTACCTTAGCCTATGTCCTCCGGTTGTACTTCTCTTTCAACTATGGAGTTGCTTGAAGCTAAGTATCATCCATTTATTTTCTTTCTTCTTGGTCTTGACTTCTCATGGCCCTAAACACGACGTCATATTATTAGAGCCAAGTAAACCGAATACATGATGGCTTATCTTTGCCTCATAGGCATTCTTACACGCTCGGAGTTTATTCTCATTACTTTGGCCATTTCTTTTTAATTTCGCATCGTAGCTGAAAGCTATCAGCATTTAACCTAACTTTGAAAAATCATCATTAATTCTACAAAACTCCGATTGGGGTGGTTCAAAATTCTATGTGTCACTAATTAAGTCTAGTTTCATGTAAAAATAATCACTAGACTCATTTCTTGCTGTATCATTCCCAGATTTTCATTCTTTCTCCGCTGTCCAGAAAAACATTTCAGTTTAATAGGTCTACTTCAAAAATTCGTTTCTCCTTGGATACAACTCTGATTAAGGCTTATGACCTATCAAATGAAACCTTGGTATGTCTAGTTTATTTCTGGAAACTTTCACAGCAAAACTCAATCATTTACTATTTCAAAATTGAACACGAAGAAGACTGTTCATTACTGGAAAATGACATTTTCCAGTTTTCGTCTTCAAACTTTGGAAATTTATAACTTTCATTGTACACATCGGATTTGGGTGTTCTTTGGCTCATGTTAAAGAACATGATGTATACTAATTACCCACAAAATTTCAGGGTCAAAGGAGTTCGTTTGCCTGGGTTTTACCTTGCTCATATTTCGCTGCTTCAGCTGCAATTCAGTTTCCAGCAAATGATGATGGTGCTACAGTAACTCATGCACTGTTCATCTACGGATTTACTGTAGCTAACGCCCTTGGCTCTGTTTCTTCACTCAAAAACAGAGCAATCAACGTACATGCAGACATGAGAGGTTCCTAACTGCACCACGTTAATTCTTCTTAATTCTATAATGGTTTGTGAGGCTTTTAAAACACAACATGAAATTTCCATACGTGAGAAATATGCTTTTATTTTCTCAGTTTCAGCCCCATAATCTAATATGCAGAAATCAACCACGTCATGTTAAGCTTCAAACGTAGAAAATCGGTTAGTGGCTTACCTTCTCTGAACTTAAGGTTGCATGCAATGTTAACTTCCAAAGTTCTTTGTTTTGGCTCTTGTTCAGAACTCTAATCTGCATGAGTGGTTCAAACTTCCAGAGTTCTCCTTTGTTTTCTGCAAATGTTCAGCGGAAGGAAATATGGACAGTGAGGGCTAGCTGGTTGGTTTTCTTCAGCTTCCTTCCTTTCGTCTTTCCTTCATTCAGTTTTCTTTTCTCCAGGTGTTCTCAGTTCCCAGTTCTCGGTACTTCTTTCTTTCAGCGTTTGGTGTTCTTTATCTCAGAACACAGCCTCTTCATGATACACTCTCGGCCTCTCACATCTTCGTTCTCAGTCCCAAACTCTCTCTTTCTCTAACCATCAAACTCTCGCCCTCAAACTCACTGTTTTCTCTAACTTCTGTATTTTCTGTTTCTAGCTGATGAAGAGTGGACGGAGAAGACGAGAAAGTGGTTATGACCGTGTATGAAAGTGAGAGAGGTTGTGGGAGTTGTTTAAATGATCAGCCAGAGGAGAGAACGAGTGTGCTACATTGCCAAGACAAAGAAGACGTATGTGCTGTCAACATACATCAACAGACTTGAACATGTGGGATGTCTTGCATGAAACAGGTGTACTTCCGTTTAGGGAGATGGAAGAGCTGTCACCTAGCGTTAATTAGGATGCAAATTTAGTGCTTGCTGCTCCATTTTGATGTCGGCCACGAGAAGAAGAGTGGAGTATGGCTATGACTGTCCAAACGAGTTTCAAGAGAAACCATAGAGCATGGATGCTGCTGTTATGCTTGCTGTCGAATGAACAAATAGACAAGCTGGTTGTAGCACTGAAAACACAGAGAGTAGTGGTCTGCTACTCCATTTCCTACTGTCGGGACAAGGAATAAAGATGCTGTTTGTGGAGTGTGGACGCAGACACACACATAATTCAAAAAGAATGGGAATAGAAGTGGGTGTGAATGTGTCATGAGAAATAAAGAAAGGAATCAGCAATGAATTTTATATAATAGGTGGGATTAGTGGAACAAATGATTGTACTCGAATGGGTTATGTCACACTGAATTCAAGGAGAATATGTCTCCCTTGCCTTTCGAAACACAGAGAAATAGTGGAGTTTATGCGCTGCAATGTTTCTGAATTCAAGGAAAAGAAATGGAGTATGGGATGGGTTGAGGTGTCTCCAAACGCATGCAATAATGCTGCCATCTTTCTTTGGGTGGTGAACAGGAAGAATAATAGCTCCTGCAAGGAGTTTATGCACTATGTTTTGCAGCCCAAATGGCTCTGACCGAGAAGAAAAACACATTGAATTGCACATGCGTGATTTCTCTGTCTCAACTCTTTCTTGGTTTCTTTTATATGGCCCACAATGTACATTAAAATTCCAACAATAATTCTAGGCCATTAACTTCCATAATCATTTTCCCAAAAATTCAAGGAAAATATACCTTATTTTCCCATAATTATTTCAAGTTTCCCAACTCTAAAATTTGGGATGTTACATTACTCCCCCCGTTCAATAAAATTTCGTCCTCGAAATTTGAACATTCATACTTTGGGGAATAATTTTGGACACTTAATCTTCTCCTTTCTTATGCATGCTCACTAAGCACGCAACAATCTTTCAACCTTTTCTTTCATCCTGTCCTTAGTGTTCAAGAAATCACCTATCCGCGATAAGCATCTCAACTACCACCTGGTACAGTCCGAAAATTCTATCAGACTCACAACTTCTTTGGACACATTGGTCCCAAAGCTATCATACTTGTGAGAATTCCACACAATGCTAATCACACAAGTGTTACGACCCAGGGACACTGCCCTGTGCCAACTTGCACATCGGGTCTTACAGCCTTGAGTCTCTATTTGTTCATCAATCATCTGAGCCTCTTCAACTTAAGCTCTCAGACCACTTTCCTCTTGCTTAGCACGCTGGCAATTTCCTATCTGACCTACTCGGTTCAGATCTCTAGACCACTGTAACAGTCTCTATTCCGAGATCATTATAATCACTAACTGCACCGCTTTTCATTTCAACTATACTGTCTCATTTTCAAATTTCCCACATTGAAAATTTATGTGATCGCGGTACGTTTCACAACCTGCACTATACAAACAGTAATAGTGCTATCATGTTTTCAACTTAATCGCTGCCACTTCAACCCTTCGGTACAGTGGCATATCCTAATCCTTTCATGCACAGACCACCAAGGTAACAACGCACTTGTTGGTCAATGTGGAAGAGTTTCCATCCCTACCTGGTGTGTAGCATTCATTCATAGGACTCATTAGTCCATTCTCACAGCGCTTGGTTACTCAGGCTTCACTGCCTCATTTTCATTCAACTTTTTAGCTTATTTCATTCTAGCCTTTCGGCTTATTCAATTACCACAGCGCTGGACACTCTTGCCTTATTGCCCAAGGAGTTACCTTCAAGCTATAGGCATCACAACTACAACACGGTACAGTCTGATTATTCTTCCAATCTCATGTATACTCTAGACACGTTGGTCTAATGTTACCAAGCTAGATAACAACACAGTGCTAGGCTTCTTCAATTCAAGTTCTTAAACTACTTCCTCTTGACTAGCTCAGTGGCTATCAAGTACTATCTGGCTTAACCAGTTCATTCTCTAGACCATTCTATCAGTTTCTGTTCCTGTAACAACATAATCACCTAATGCACCGCTTTTCAATTCAAAACATCAATGAAGACAATTACGTCAACGATTTTCAATTCAAAATATCAGTAATGATAATCACATCATTACTTTCAATATTGCTTCTATGTTGTCTCATATTCAAAATTCTGATTTTCAAATTCAAATATTCAAAATTCTGTGGTAGCAGTACATTTTCAAAATCGCACTTATAAAAAGTAGTGCTTTCACATTTTCAAGAAAACATAATCGCTGCCAGCTCAAATTCAAGAAAAATACATTCATTCTGCTGCAGACCATGATGGTCGCTTCATTTCAAACTATAATATTCTCTTATCGAACAAGCACTCTGGCTTAAACTGTCGATAAGATTATAGCATTCAACTTCCCTCATCGTATTACCACCCCCGGCTTAACCGTGATGGCATACAGGGTTACCCCACATTCTAGGGCATTACTTCTCGGCTTTAACCGGAGTTGAGTTTTCTTTCATTCTCAGAATGAAATGTACAATTCTCGTGTGCACAATTCTTTCTTTCAATTCTCAATTCAAGATATTCAATTCCGTTGTGCACAATTCTTTCATTCAATTCTCAGTTCTGTGAGCTTTTTCAATGGCAAGCGTTTCAAAACATTCTAAACATGTCTGGCAAGATCCAGTAAACTGAGTACTTTTACAACAGTTTCTGACCTTTCCAGTTCTGTACTGCTTTCACAACCACATAATTCAAAATTCAGTTTCAAGTTCAGGGTTCCAACCCATTCTTTGAGACAACATCATTTCAAAAGTGACCATTACCCTGGTCTCAAATTCTACTAGAAACATTTCATTCAAAACTTCAGTTCATAAAATTCAAAAATTCAATTCCAATTCTGGGTTCCACAAGGATCCCTTCTGTGAAACAATATTGTTCAAAAGTGACCACAAAACAGGTCTCAAATTCTATTCAAAATATTTCATTTAGAAAATTCATTTCAGAAATTTCACAATTCTGCAGGTGCATTGGCAAATTCAAAATTCAAAATTTCAAACTCAGGAACTAGACAACTGCTATAGAAGGTCATTACTTCTTCTAATCACATTTCCGACTCTATCATTGGCTATCTAGGCCATTCATAGGACTTTGAGTCCATTCTTTACCTATCATACTCACCACGCTTCCACTGCGCAACAAATCTATCCTTTCGATGAGTATCCTTCGTAGGTAGCCCTCATACACATCGACACAACATTCTAGTGCCTTAATTCATTCAATTCAATCGGTACCCTATTCTAGTACCTCAATTCATTCAAATCAATATCCCAATACCTCAATTCATTCAGATCATTCTATTCAATATCCTAATACCTCAATTTGTTCAAATCAATTCAATTGCCTAAAGAATCAATTTAACTGGTGGCAACCCACTGAATGCCTACTCAAGTTCTAGGTTCATCAACCTTATCGTATTCATTCTAATATTCTTATAGAATCCGTAAGGATCTCCATATTTCATACCTCAAGGCACTCAAACCATAAATCAAGAGGTTTCAAATTTCTATGACACTTCCTAGGGGTTATCCATTATGGGATTTCTCTCGCCTAAGCACATTTAGTCATGGACTTCCATTAGGATCCAGTCCAAAGGTTAGCTAGGCATCAAATTCTCTAGAGCTCATACCCTTTTCGATTAGGTATACGTCACTAATGCTCCGTTTCTTATGATTATGCAATCAACTATCAGTAGTCAGAACCTAAGTTCTGATTGCACTTCCAAATTAAGAGCAGATAATTCTTTAACCAAGATTTCCATTCTAATTCTGACTTATCAATCAGAATTATCCAAGTATCGATACAGATACTATTCACTTCATCAGAGTAGGTAATTTTATTACCAAAATCTCAAATACTATTCACTTCATCAGAGTAGGTAATTTTATAACCAAAATCTCAAATACTATTCACTTCATCAGAGCATTCAAGCCGAATGAATGCTCTGATACCATTTTACTGTAACGCCCCTACCGGCCTCGCCCTTTCGGGTGGCGGATTAGTGCGATTCTAAAAACCCATCTGGATCTTTTTAATTTGGCATATGCGGAAGCTTTCCCAAAACACGTACTCAAATATTAGACACCCGGCCCTACATTATTCGGTTGGAAGCGTCAACATTCTTCAGGGCCGTTGTCACAACTATCAGAGTGTCTGCTTTGCTCATACTTTCTACAGCAACTTCAAGCAACCTTCCCTTGCAGCACTTCTCTGACGTGCTCACCTGCCTAAAGGTTGGTTGTGGGGGGGTGAGATTCTGGGGAATCTCAGTAGCAAACATTACCGAACAATGCATGTAAGATAAATGCTAGTGTATGATATGCTTGCCTTACATAGGCTCATGTTAACATAATGACATTTCTGCATGCTACAATGCTTCATAAAATATACTCATGGCCATAGCATAAATAGAAACAGAGCTTCAACCATTCAAATATGTTAAACAAGCAAGTAAAGCAATCATGCATATTATCACACAAGCAGATAAATCAATACACGCAAGTAGGGTAAGTCCACTACCTTAGCCTATGTCCTCCGGTTGTACTTCTCTTTCAACTATGGAGTTGCTTGAAGCTAAGTATCATCCATTTATTTTCTTTCTTCTTGGTCTTGACTTCTCATGGCCCTAAACACGACGTCATATTATTAGAGCCAAGTAAACCGAATACATGATGGCTTATCTTTGCCTCATAGGCATTCTTACACGCTCGGAGTTTATTCTCATTACTTTGGCCATTTCTTTTTAATTTCGCATCGTAGCTGAAAGCTATCAGCATTTAACCTAACTTTGAAAAATCATCATTAATTCTACAAAACTCCGATTGGGGTGGTTCAAAATTCTATGTGTCACTAATTAAGTCTAGTTTCATGTAAAAATAATCACTAGACTCATTTCTTGCTGTATCATTCCCAGATTTTCATTCTTTCTCCGCTGTCCAGAAAAACATTTCAGTTTAATAGGTCTACTTCAAAAATTCGTTTCTCCTTGGATACAACTCTGATTAAGGCTTATGACCTATCAAATGAAACCTTGGTATGTCTAGTTTATTTCTGGAAACTTTCACAGCAAAACTCAATCATTTACTATTTCAAAATTGAACACGAAGAAGACTGTTCATTACTGGAAAATGACATTTTCCAGTTTTCGTCTTCAAACTTTGGAAATTTATAACTTTCATTGTACACATCGGATTTGGGTGTTCTTTGGCTCATGTTAAAGAACATGATGTATACTAATTACCCACAAAATTTCAGGGTCAAAGGAGTTCGTTTGCCTGGGTTTTACCTTGCTCATATTTCGCTGCTTCAGCTGCAATTCAGTTTCCAGCAAATGATGATGGTGCTACAGTAACTCATGCACTGTTCATCTACGGATTTACTGTAGCTAACGCCCTTGGCTCTGTTTCTTCACTCAAAAACAGAGCAATCAACGTACATGCAGACATGAGAGGTTCCTAACTGCACCACGTTAATTCTTCTTAATTCTATAATGGTTTGTGAGGCTTTTAAAACACAACATGAAATTTCCATACGTGAGAAATATGCTTTTATTTTCTCAGTTTCAGCCCCATAATCTAATATGCAGAAATCAACCACGTCATGTTAAGCTTCAAACGTAGAAAATCGGTTAGTGGCTTACCTTCTCTGAACTTAAGGTTGCATGCAATGTTAACTTCCAAAGTTCTTTGTTTTGGCTCTTGTTCAGAACTCTAATCTGCATGAGTGGTTCAAACTTCCAGAGTTCTCCTTTGTTTTCTGCAAATGTTCAGCGGAAGGAAATATGGACAGTGAGGGCTAGCTGGTTGGTTTTCTTCAGCTTCCTTCCTTTCGTCTTTCCTTCATTCAGTTTTCTTTTCTCCAGGTGTTCTCAGTTCCCAGTTCTCGGTACTTCTTTCTTTCAGCGTTTGGTGTTCTTTATCTCAGAACACAGCCTCTTCATGATACACTCTCGGCCTCTCACATCTTCGTTCTCAGTCCCAAACTCTCTCTTTCTCTAACCATCAAACTCTCGCCCTCAAACTCACTGTTTTCTCTAACTTCTGTATTTTCTGTTTCTAGCTGATGAAGAGTGGACGGAGAAGACGAGAAAGTGGTTATGACCGTGTATGAAAGTGAGAGAGGTTGTGGGAGTTGTTTAAATGATCAGCCAGAGGAGAGAACGAGTGTGCTACATTGCCAAGACAAAGAAGACGTATGTGCTGTCAACATACATCAACAGACTTGAACATGTGGGATGTCTTGCATGAAACAGGTGTACTTCCGTTTAGGGAGATGGAAGAGCTGTCACCTAGCGTTAATTAGGATGCAAATTTAGTGCTTGCTGCTCCATTTTGATGTCGGCCACGAGAAGAAGAGTGGAGTATGGCTATGACTGTCCAAACGAGTTTCAAGAGAAACCATAGAGCATGGATGCTGCTGTTATGCTTGCTGTCGAATGAACAAATAGACAAGCTGGTTGTAGCACTGAAAACACAGAGAGTAGTGGTCTGCTACTCCATTTCCTACTGTCGGGACAAGGAATAAAGATGCTGTTTGTGGAGTGTGGACGCAGACACACACATAATTCAAAAAGAATGGGAATAGAAGTGGGTGTGAATGTGTCATGAGAAATAAAGAAAGGAATCAGCAATGAATTTTATATAATAGGTGGGATTAGTGGAACAAATGATTGTACTCGAATGGGTTATGTCACACTGAATTCAAGGAGAATATGTCTCCCTTGCCTGTCGAAACACAGAGAAATAGTGGAGTTTATGCGCTGCAATGTTTCTGAATTCAAGGAAAAGAAATGGAGTATGGGATGGGTTGAGGTGTCTCCAAACGCATGCAATAATGCTGCCATCTTTCTTTGGGTGGTGAACAGGAAGAATAATAGCTCCTGCAAGGAGTTTATGCACTATGTTTTGCAGCCCAAATGGCTCTGACCGAGAAGAAAAACACATTGAATTGCACATGCGTGATTTCTCTGTCTCAACTCTTTCTTGGTTTCTTTTATATGGCCCACAATGTACATTAAAATTCCAACAATAATTCTAGGCCATTAACTTCCATAATCATTTTCCCAAAAATTCAAGGAAAATATACCTTATTTTCCCATAATTATTTCAAGTTTCCCAACTCTAAAATTTGGGATGTTACAGTTACATTTTGTACAACTATTTAAAGTTGAAAGAATTTTATGAAATTAGTAATTTACACAAGATGTCATGTGTCAACTCATAATCTAATGTAATATTTTTTGTTTAAAAGATAATGATAACTTAACTGCAAGGGTTTAATAGTTTTTAAAAAAAATGAAAGGTCACAAGGTTAAATTTAAATTTTGAAATGTCCGAAAGTTATATGCAATTGACCCATAATTTAGAAATGTTTCATATAATTTATCCGTTAAAATTGTACATTTTTTTATATTTAACTTAGAGTAGCGTTTTGTTGGTAGAATCAATGGGAATGTAACGAAATGTAATAGTCAGAAATATATATGAGATGATATTAATAGTAATGAAGTAAAATTTATTTCCCTCCTTCATTTGTGCCCTTCTTCCTCATCACCATTCTCAAACACAATTTGAACAGCAGTAAATTGAACATAGCTAGATAGATATGCAACAAAAATCATCTGAGCAAATTGAAGGGGAAGATGGAGATGTTTGTCGCTAGTGAAGGATGTCACAGGGATGAAGCTGTATCATTTTATGAAGATAGAATCGTGACTAAGAGTGCACTAATTGGCGAACTTATCATATGACTGGGGATGGAGCTTTATCAATGTCGCAGAATATGATGGATGAAGGCGTAGGAGGAGGCGACGGCGACGGTGACGGCGTTTGGCAGAGTCAGTGCGAAGTCATTCACTAGTTGATAGGGAAGATGTTTTTCGAAGTTGGTTGAAGAAGATTCTTCACGGGCGTTGGAGGAGAAGGAAGAAGACAACGGAAGCTTGGGATAAAGAGGGAGATGCATTTGAGAACAATTATGGATTATAATGTAGGAACGAGGATTATATAAGTAATTACTTTAATTTCATGGAATATAACCCAAAACCATTATATATTGAAACAAGAAATGTCTTGTATATTTTTTAATGTAATATTTAAAAAATTGTATTGAACTCCTCTTGTCCAAAATGTAATACTTTAATAATAGATGTTAATGCTAAATGTAAGATATTTTCCATTTTCTATCCTATTCTTACCACTTTTTTTCAAATTAACATAATGTTAGAAAAATGTACTTTAAAGAGATTATGTCACATCTCATAATCAAATATTTTATTCATTTTTTTTTTAATATCCTCAAATTTTACTACAAGAAAAATCAAGTTTTGCTACGGAAAAATTCCGTAGCAAAACAGGCTTTTTCCGTAGCAAAATGGATTTGCTACGGAATTTTTTCGTAGCAAAAACCCTCGTAGAAAATTGTAACGGAAATGGAAAATCCATCGCAATTTGCTACGGAAAAAAAAATCCATAGCAATTTGCTACGGAAAGTTTTCCGTCACAATTTGCTACAGAAAAAAAAAACGGAATTTTTTTCCCGTAGTAAATTTTCCCAGATTTAAGAATTTGCTATGGAAAATATTTCCGTAGCGAATTCGAAATTTTGCTACAGAATTTTTTTCCGTAGCAAATTTTCCCAGATTTGCTACGGAAATTATTTTCCGTAGCAAAACTAATAAATTTTAAAAAAAATTTAAAAAAATATAAAAAATCAAAAATAATAAAATAATTACAAAAAAAATATTAAAAATTAGAAAATAATAAAAATTGTATATCATAAAAATTGCTAAACCATAATTTTATGATCCAACAATATATCCCTCCAATTTTCACAAAATTAAGATACTAACACCGCAAAGACAAAGCAAGCTAAGGGCGACAATGTATCACACATTTTTTAAAGCAGACACAAACATTCTACGGCATTATTAAACAAAACATACATGTCCTCAGTCTCATTTCACCAATAGCAGGGAATCTCAGGAGCCAGAGTGCACTATCCGGCACACATTTAAGAATATTGCACCTAGAATAAAACAGGCAAACATTAAAATGAGAAAGTAGCTCCATACACCACCAATTCAGAGCAAACTATTTAGTATAAACTACCAAATTTTGATACTAACAATAACAATAACAAAACCAAAAACAACAAACACCCAACATTACCATGTAGTAAAAATCTCAGGATCCATCTTGTATAACTGATTGAAGCATGCAAATATAAATTTACTCTCCGGCAAACCACAATCTGATCGTCCATACATACAAGAAGATCTATCTAATCACTAATACGTACTAGATGTAAATAATAATTTGATTAGATGTCTACTGGAAATCAGGATCGATCCACATTTGCTAGATTACATAAGAGGATTTAATTTTATAAAAGCTCACAATTTAATTTAGGTATTTCATTTCGATGGGAAGGGAATCCAAAAAAAATGCTTCTAGGAATTAAAACAAATTGTTTGGATATTTTTATAATATTAAATATTATATAAATAATATACATTTCTTTGATTGCATCAATTGCCAATTAGCTCAATTGGAGTGAGCATTTTAGTTCAGACTACGTGTCTTGTGTTCGTACTATGACTGACATGTTGAATGTTTTTAAATGATATTATCATTTTGTTTAAGTATACTACTTATAACAAACAAGTATGGCTACATAAATTTGATTATAAAAACAAGTATGACTTTTAGCGGCGACATTAAAAGTCGCCACCAAATGTCATCGCTGAAAGTTATTTTTGGGACCGGTTGTCTTTCCAATTGGAGGGAAGCTGCCTTTGACCCAAAAAAAATTGGAGGGAATTGTGAAATTTTTGGAGGGAGAATAAGTTTACATTGTTGTTAACTCTTAGAAATTGACAGCATTCCAGCACATTTTCTCTTTCTTTTTACCTATTTTTGGTTCAAAATGTGCATAGAAATGAAGTTATAGAGGAAAATGTGCATATCAAAGTATAAGGCAAAAATCAAAGAAATTCTTGTTATTATAGAGTTTATGATTCAATTGAGAATTGATAATTGCTTCCTCTTTTATAGGAAGATGGAGATAAGTTTTGAAACTCTATAAGAACTAAGAAACAAGAAAAGAGATAAAGGAGGTGAAGCAGTTCAAAGTTAGAAGAACCTATACAACTGGCCGCGGAAAGTCACAACTGGCCGCAGCCAGTCGTGAAAAAGTGCAGAAAGTACAGCTGCGCGTTTTACATTTCAGAAATAGAAAAACCCTATTTAACCTAAAGGGAAGGGTCGAAAAACACAAGCTTGACCTAAGGAAACAAGTGGGCACACAAGGGAAGAGCTTGGGAGAGAGTTTTGGACAATCTTGGAGGCTTGGGTACTCTTCTCAAGAGAGATTTTGGGATTTCTACCTTGGTTCTTCCTCTTTTCTTCTCTTTTCTTCCTAGTTTCTTCATGTATTCAGTTTCTTTACTTAGACTCTCTTTGTATTTGAACATGAGTAGCTAAACCTTTCATTCTAGGGTTCTTTTGACCCTTTGTATGGATTAATACTTGGATTTTCCTCTCTTTTAGTAGATAAATATATATATGTGTTGATTTCAACCTTGGCTTAATGTTTCTAAGTGATTGGCCTCCATTTAGATGATTCATTCACATAGGTTTTGACTCGAGAGAGCTTATCTAGGTGTAGAACTTGATTGAAATCATGCTTGTCTTGAAGTTTACTTGATAAATAGATGGTTTGTTGGTAACATAGAGATATATTTACTAACCTTGCATTGTCACATTAGGGTTGTTGCTTAAATATTAATTCTCACTAATTGTAGCAAGAGATTGTCCATTTTAATGATAAGAGAAACTTGATTTTGACTTGAGAGAGTGTTTCAAGTGTTTTTGAACCCTAGACTAACACATATATGTATTGAAATGTTATTAGAAAGGAAGTTAACCAAGTTTTATGAAATCCAAAAGGGGAAGAAGAATTCTAGGCTCCATTATTCTTGAAGTCAAAAGTCATTTGCCTTTAGCAATTTTTAGTTTTAGAAAAAGTCTTCAAAAATTCTCATTCCATATGAAAACTTTGTTCTAGCTCAACTTGACTGAATTCACTAAGCCTCTTGCTTGACCAATTTGTTAAACAAATCCTCGTGGGAACGATACTGTACTTATCACTTTATTACTTGCAAAACTTGTATACTTGCGAAACGAACAATTGTATTGGAGGGAATATATGAATCTTTTGGAAGAATAATATTTTCTAGTGAAAAAAAAAGAAGAATTATAGCTTCTCACATACTAAATAATATATTTAACTTATTATAAAAATAATATATTTAATAATTGATGTGTCTCCCGTGTCTATTCGAAAGTTAGCTACAATTCAAAACCCACTAGGGTGGTATAACTTGATGTTATCTCACCAAGTCTCGTTGCGTCTTTCGACACAGTTGAGATTAGCAGGTTTCGGGTTTAAAGCATCTTCACGCCGCGTCTACTCATGGAAAACGTTAAAGATTAACTTCGCAAAATTTTGCTACGGAATTCCAAATCCGTCGCAATTTGCTATGGAATTGAAAATCCATAGCAATATTTTGCTACAGAATTAGAATTCCGTAGCAAATTGCGACGGATTTATTTTTCCGTCGCAAAATTTTGCTACGGAATTCCAAATCCGTCACAATTTGCTACGGATTTTCAATTCCGTAGCAAATTGCGACGGATTTATTTTTCTGTAGCAAAATTTTTGCTACGAAATTACAAATCCATCGTAATTTGCTACGGATTTTCAATTCCGTAGCAAATTGCGACGGATTTGGAATTCCGTAGCAAAATTTTGCTACGGAATTAAAAATCCATAGCAATTTGCAACGGATTTTTTTCGTAGCAAAATTTGATTTTTCTTATAGTATAAGTAAACCGAATGGGACTTTTTTTTTTTTTGTCAACAATAAATAGGATGAGTCATTTTAAATATAATGATATAAAATACTACGTCTCATCTTTAATATGATTGACTCTTTTATAAAGACTAAAGAAATTAATTAAGTTACATTAAAGTATCTCTAAATTAATTTGCTTGATTTAAAATCTGATATATAATATCATATTTAGTTTATTTAATATCATAAATTCATACAGAGTGTCGAATTTATAGATGTGCTCACAATGCTCAATGCTCACTTCCAAAACATGGAACAGCTGTCAGGTACTCAGGTTAATGCGTTACAACATCAAGGAATCATTCAATTAAGTTAAATTATATATATACATATAAAATAACAGAACAAAACGTGATAGGCACGCAAATGCTAGAATAATAAAATCTTGAAGAGATCTTGTAATCATCAATTAAACAATGGAAAGCTCCAACATTTACGATCGTTTGCAAGAACTGAAGGCCTTCGATGAATCTAAATCTGGCGTCAAAGGCCTTGTTGATGCTGGGATCACGAAGCTCCCTAGAATCTTCATACGGCCGCCGGAGGAGATCGCTGCCAACGAAGGTCTCCGGAGTCAAAGGGATCAGACCCAGTTCAAGATTCCGGTAATTGACCTCAAAGACACAGTCGCCGGTGGAGGGGATTGTGCTAATGGTGATGTGGTTGGCGAAGTCCGGCGTGCTGCCGAGATGGTGGGGTTTTTCCAGGTGGTGAATCATGGGATACCCATGAAGTTGTTGGAGGAGATGCTGACAGCAGCGCGTAAGTTCCACGAGCTGCCAAAAGAGGAGAAGGCTGAGTACTATAGCAGGGAGGAGAAGAGGAAAGTGAACTTCAGAAGCAACTTTGATTTGTATCAGTCCAAGTTTGCTAATTGGAGGGACACTTTGTTTTGTGTTATGGCTCCTGAACCTCTTGATCCTCAAGAACTGCCTTTGGTCTGCAGGTAATTTTGATCTCACAGATATTCAACTCCTATGAAAGAGAATTCTAGGCAAGCTCGCCTAACTATTTCTTATTTATGTATGAATATACAAATGCCTACATATCTAGGCAAACTCGCCTAACTATTTCTTACTTATGTATGAATATACAAATGCCTACATATCATGATATATTTAGAGAGGTATTATCTAATGCCACAAGCAGAACAATCATCACAGTTGACTTCCTATGGTCTCTCCCATTATAGAATTTCTTGATCCTCTAATTTAGGAGTGCACAAAGTGGCCAGGCCGGGTTGGCCATGAACCCAAATTCTGGCCTGGCAATACAATTTTCAGGAACAACTCATAATGGGGAAGAAGAAAAGTGAAAACCAGAGGCATAGTAAATGGATGATTTGTGCATTGCAATTCATTGAATGTTACCCCGAGATGAACTCGTTTCATGATTGTGCTGTTTGATGTTTTATATAGACCAAATTGCCTATCAAGGGGATTGACATTCAGGAATACTTTCCTGTGTCACGTTTCTGTAAAGTGTGGGAATTTTTGTTCCTCTATGTCAGATGTTGCTCTTAAAGAACAACATTTAGGTGTCTGCTTGTGAATTGGTCATCCTTGGAATATATTTTTGATGTCAATTCCCGTGTCTAATGATTTATACTCTCAAGAGTTTGAAGGTCGTTATGATAATCATTGAATTTCGCATTTAATGATTTGGTTGAGTTCACATGCAATTTTCTAAGCTGTTGTATTCAAGGATTTTGGGAGTCATAGGCAGCAGAGGAAAAAAAAATCGAGAATCTCCCACTAATTATGTAGACATAAATAAAAAATCCTAACTCCGCCACTGATTGTAGAGTTGTGGTTTTATTTCATCATATTGGGCCTTGTCTAATTTTTTCAATTTAAAAATCATAATTTAGATGGGGTGTCCTGATCCTATTCTGACTAGGATGGAAAGCCATTGGGAGTAGGGTAAGAAACATGGTATAAAAGCCATACTGTCCATTGTCACGGTTCATCAGGACGGGATCAAGATGAGGGTGTCCTTCCCATCCTGTCGGGTTCAGATTAGGTGCTTTTTCCTTATGTGCTTATAACATGTTTGTCCCTTTAATTAGAGGGATAAACAATTTTTTTAAATTTTCTTTATATATTTTATATATTTAGATTAAATTATATGCTGCTTTTTGAAAAAAAAATTGGCGTCTAATATCTCAAATTAATTAATTTCTAGTATACTGGTGTTGCAGGAGATATTTCTGAATGCAGAACTGAAAACTAATTAATTTGAGATACTGAGTGTAGATTTTTTTTTAGAAAGCAACATATAATTTAATCAAAATATATAGAATATAAAAAAATAAATAATAAATAAATTGTTTGTCCCTCTATAAGAAGCACATAAGGTAGAAGCACCTTATGTGCTTCCCTGTACTGTCATGTGTGAGGCCATGAACACTCCTAATCCTGGTGTTGAAAAAGCATTTTGAAACTTGAGTCAAAAAGCATGTGCCACATGATAAAGAGAGGATCTTGATGAATATGAGGGAAACTAATTTCTAATTTGTAGGGATGTAACAATGGAGTACTCAGGGAAAGTTGAGGCATTGGGGATCATTTTGTTTGAATTATTATCAAAGTCACTTGGGCTCAAGGCTGACCACCTTAAGAGCATGGATTGTGCAAAAGGGCATTGTCTTCTGAGCCACTATTATCCACCATGTCCTGAGCCTGAACTCACTATGGGCACCACCAAACACTCAGATCCTGACTTCCTCACCATTCTTCTTCAAGACCATATTGGTGGACTTCAAGTTTTGTGCGACAATCAGTGGATCGATGTTCCCCCTATACCTGGAGCTCTAGTTGTGAATATTGGAGATCTCTTACAGGTCAGTTTCATATATGCGTGTATACAAGTCTTGAGTTTTATTGAAAGGCCATATAGTCTTGATTCAATTATAATTCAATTCCTAAACTTTTATTTAACTTAGTTCAACTTAATCTTTCTAGTTTTAACTCGGTCAAAACTTAGTTTCTAAATTTTAACTCACTTCAACTTGATCCATATATTTTTCAATCATTTAAAACTTAAGTCTCTTTAAGCTTCACGAAATATATAATTTTATTTTCTAAAATATAATGACCAATATTTTAAATAGTTGAAACTATAAGAATTGAGTTGTATCGAATTAAAGTTTAAAAACTACTAAGTTTTAACCACATCAAAATTAAACTACAAGGATTAAATAAGAAATAGTGAGTATAGAGTGTTCATTGCTGCAATAAGATCTAGAAAGTCTATATCTAACTTGAAGGATCCAAATTTCAAATTTTTAATGTGTGATTTTTTAAATAATAAATTCATTTTCTAAGAAGCAGTAGTTATAAGATTATCTCAATTTACTCAAAATATAAAAATTAAATGGATCGCCCAAAATACCATTCAAATTGGTGATGGGCATGCTAAGCTCATCAAATGATAAGCGAAAAATGTGCTTGTTTTATTTTGCAGCTTATGTCGAATGACAGATTGAAGAGTGTAGAGCATAGAGTTGTAGCAAATAATGAAGGGCCAAGAGTATCAGTTGCATGCTTTTTCACTCTTTACACAAATCCAACGACAAGGACTTACGGCCCCATCAAGGAACTATTGTCACCACATAACCCTCCTCTCTACAGCCATACTTCACTCCAAGACTTTATCGCGTATTATGATAACAAGGGACTTGATGGATTTTCTGCTCTAGGCCACTTCAAGTTATAACTCTTTCTTCGTTATCCTTTTATAATTATAGAATCATGTATTGTCATGAGGATTGACACAATTGGCTAAAGCATCAGCCTTCAACCTAAAAAGGAGGAGGTTCGATACCTACTGGTCGATGTGAGGGCCTCATTGGTGAGTAATCTGTAAGTACCTCTGTAAGTACTCTTTGAACCTGGAGGCATGTCCTGGTCTTGGTGAGGTAATGGTGTCTATCCCCACCTAAATTTTTATGTATCAAAAAATATATGTATATATATATATATAGAATAATGTATTGGAAGAATTAATGGTTGTGATAAATAAGTGTGAAAAGATATACTAAAACATGTTTTGTGCTCGTCACTTTGAAAAGTATAAATGTGCCCATCACCAATTATCTGTATTATTAAATTGATTTTGTATGGTTTAGATTTAATTTAATTTAATTTTTGTATTTTAAAAAAAAAAATTTATTTTAATATATGTAAAATTTAAAATAAAGAAAATATGCTAATTATCAGTTCTCATGAAAATAAATTTATCATTTAAAAATTAGAAATAAAAATTTTAAATTTAGACTATTTAGATTAAATTTAAATTGTTATATCTCATCACAGTAATAAGTAATATGTTGCTCTTCAGTATGATGAGCATTAAATGCAAACCTAAAGATGTATGTGTGAATGCTTATCATAATCTCTCTCTCTCTCTCGTCTAAATCTAATATGCACAATACTCTTCCTCTCCCATTGATTTGAAATGTAAGAGCTAATCGATAAGTTTACTTTTAATTGGAAATGAAATTTTTAGTTTGTACGTTCTTTTTAATGCAATTTATATGAATTTGTAAAATATCTAATCCACCTACTTGGACCTATTTGGGGAAGCGTTTCAATCCCCAGAAGTAGGGGTGAGCAACGGGCGGGCGGGGCTGCCCCGAGGTAACCCGTGGCCCGCCCGTTTTATTTTACACGGGTACGGGCAAAGTTGTCAAACTCACGAGTTTAAACAAACTCGTGACAGTGACGTAAACTCGTATCGTGAATTCAAATCGTTAACTCGTAAGAGTCTACTTTTATTATTAAATAGATATTTCTAATGTATAATTAAATAATTTAAATATAAAAATGATGATAATTTGATTTAAATATATTTTAAATCCAAATAATTGAAATTAAATTCATCAACATTCATCATTTATCATATTTAATAAAGAAAAATCTATAAAATTTCTATATAAAGCCGCTGACAATAATCAAATAAAAAAAATTAACACGAGTTTAAGAGTAACTTAACACGGTTTTGTAAACTAGAAACGTAAAAACGGTAAACTCGATGTATAAACTCGTGAGTTTAACTAAGTTTACAACTAGCACGAGTTTACCACTGACTCGACACGTTTTTACAAGCTAGAAGTGTAAAAACGGTAAACTCGAAGAGTCAATTCGCGAGTTTGACAACAATGGGTACGGGGCATCCCTAAAACGGGTACGAATTAAACAGATCCAAGGTTAAACAGGTACACCTAAACGGGTCCAGGGAACCCGTTTAAGGAATCTGCCCTTTTTTTTTATTTCACAAGAAGTTTTTTGGGCCCGTAACCTTTTTTTTTTTTTTGCCCAGAACAGTTTTTTTATTTTTTATTTTTGCACAATAATCATTAAAAAAAAAACTTCATGCCTCCTGATTCAAATTTCATTGCCCAGAAAATGGGCGTTTTTCTCTTTACATTTCTTGGCACTTCAGTGATACCCAAGCTCTGCCATTTTCCTGATAAACATTAAATAAAACATATAGATTCTGGGTTTATATATACACTCACGCATATACATACGCACTCAACTTTGTGCCAATAAAACCATGGTTCAATATAATTACAGTAAGAACCTGGAAAAGATTTAATTGAGCGGAAAGAGTGGTTGCTTCTGTTTGAAGGGTTTGAATTTTTTTTTCTTTTCAAGTTCTATTACTAGCGCGCTTTCCTCTCTTTGGAACGAGCAGCAGATTGGCGATTTGGCAGAATCCTACGTCAGATGCACAATTTCGGAAACTCTTTAAGAAACAGAAATACGAATCATCAGTAAGGCATATAGACAATAGAGAATTCAAAAGCTTCGAACAGTGCTCAGTGCTGAGGATGAAAAACCGCCAATAATCACTGCCCAGATTCTGTCTCTGAGCCTCTAAGTCTGAGGAGCTAAGGGTGAAAAAAAAAAAAGTAAATGGGTAACAGGCGGGCAAGGGTGCCCTGTGCCTCAACCCGTGTCCCCGCCTGTATAATGTAAACGGGTACGGGGCAGCCCAATTTGGGTAGGTTTAATCCGGGAAAAATTTCACGGGATGCGGGCGGTTGGGCGGGTTGCGGGTCACTTGCTCACCCCTACTTAGAAGATCAACAAGTTTAAAAAAAGGCTTGGTCTACCATTTATAAATTCTTCATGTATAAATTTGATATGTTTGGGATAGCTTTTAAAGTCTCAATATGGACAATTGTGGGCATAAAAGTGTGATTGGTTGCTTTTGATTTTTTTTTTTTTGATATAAAAATTTTAGGAAAGTGGTTGGGCTCACCCACAATCTAAGGGCAGAGCGCTTGGAGCCCAGTCTATAGGGGTTACTAGCCAGAAAGTACACATGCCTCCACTTCTACCAGTATTACCATTGCTTCCTAGACCCCTAGGATGCCTCCCCCAGCTCCAAGCGCCCTGCTCTTGAACTGTGGGTGAGCCCAACCCCTTTCCTAAAACTTTTATATCAAAAAAAAAAAAATCCAAGTGCCTTACCCTTAGATTGTGGGCTTTTATTTTTTTTATGTGTATATAGATTAGTGTTTTGTCTACTGGGCTTTTAGAGAACAAACTGTTTGAAGTTATAAGCCACAATTTTATGCTTATTCCCCCGATTATTATTATTATTATTATTATTATTATTATTATTATTTGTGGGGGAGGAGGATGTGGTTGTGGTTGTGGTTGAGAGAGAGAGAAAGAGGAGGCAAAAAGTGGCCCAGAGACAGAGAGAGGGCGCGAAAAAAAGGAAGGCTAATAAGGTGGGGTTCTTGTTCCCCCCCCCCCCTTCAATGAAAAACCATTTTTACTACTGCTAGTTTAAATATAAATCACGTTACATCTATGAAGCACCGATACTCTAAAAACAATTTACCAACGTATCGGACACGCGTATCGAGAACATATCGTGAACACCATGTCAGAATCAAACATAAGAATCAAGACAATATTATTTGAAGTAACGTATCGACGTCCCATATCGAAAACGCTTTATCGGAATCGATGCTTTATAGCGTTACACTATCTTACTTATATCTAATCTTGATCCAAAAATCAGATTGAAAAATAGATACTTCTATCACTGTCAATCCCTCCAAATATACACAATTTTAACCTTTAGATTTTGGGCTTATTGGGCTTTTTCCTACTGGACTAATTTTCCAAAGTTGACCCAAAACCAAGAGGGCCGAAAATAATGCGTGAAGCCTTTTTTTTTCCCGAGAAGATCAATGTATGACGCTAGTATCTATCGTTCATCATGCTCTTAAAAAATATCCAAGTTGTACCAACAAAAAAAAACACACGTTGATTTTTTAATACACGTTATCCACGTTGATAGGCTCTTCATTTAATAAATTATTAAACATGAGATACCCCCTGGGAGAGGTCCCCGCGTATGCGCCCGACAGAACCTCGATCCGGACTAGGCAGAGCAAAGCTCTGGTGAACCGGGTGCAATAGCAAAAAAAAAAAAAAAATCTCCTTTCAAATTCCTAAATAATTTGTATCAAAAAAATCCTAAATAAATGTAATTAAATATCTATTTACATAATCGTCCCACCCCAGATTATAACTTTTCCAATTACTCTAACTTTAATTACTTACTATAGATAGGAAAATTTAAATAATTCAACAAATAAGATAAAAGGAATTCGTGATCAACTTTCATTTGAATTTGATTGATTACTTTGGATGGCCTATTACGTACTATAGCTTGTTTTCTTGTTTTGAAAACAATTTTTTGTTTTTAAAAACATTAGGTGAAAGCACTTGTTTATTAATTTATGTCTAGTTAGGTGTTATGGGAAAAAAGTAATTTGTTTTTAAAAACTAAAAACCATAGCCATTTAAAAAAAAAGTTTTTGTAATCTGATGCTAAGTATTTTGCATATATAAACCACAATCTCTTGTTTTTTATGATTTCTTTGATTTTCTTTATACATTATTTTTCTAAAACTTATTTTAACAAACAATTATCCAAAGAATTTTTCTTCTTCTAAAACGTGTTTTGAAAAAATAATTGCATAAAACTGTTTTGTTAAAAAAAACAGGGGAAAAAAAACAAATGGGCTTAGATTTTCTGCTAAATATCTTATCTGACTTTTATTGTTTTTTTAAATAAACTTTTTTATCATGTCTTTCTTAAATAAATAATGATCTATTTTTGCTTAAAAAAAAATATAAGATCAACCCTTTAACTTATATATTTACCTCTTAAAAACTTAAATTTTTTAAAAATTACGTAATTAAAACCTCCCTTGGGCCGGGAGGGGGGGGGGGATTTACAAGATAGTATATTGTCTTATATTATATACTTATAATTAACACCTCCATAATCAGTCCCCCCTATCCATGTCCTTTTTAGTTTGCCAGCACACTCTATCTGTATCTATTCAGGTAAAAAGATTATCTATATCCTTTATATATATATATATATATATATATATATATATATATATATATATATATATATATATATATATATATATATATATAAATAGTCATTTGTAAGAAGTAGTCGAGTTACTCTCCTCCTAATATCAAAGCCTGTAAGTTTTTCTCTTCATTGTTACCCAGCTTTTTCGATGAAAGCTTTCTCCTCCTTCTTCTTTTTTTACTCTTATATAACAATCCCTTGAACAATCTGAACTTGCGTTCATTGTATAGGCCTGTTTATTATTCGTTCATAGTTTAATGTTTTATTTTTTTGCCGGCACAGTTATCAGCGTAGAATTAGGATGATGAAAGTTGGGAAAATAGGGTTGCTTCTTCTTTGTTTGCATATCTTTTCTTATGCAGTGGTATGAACTCTGAAGCAATCCTCTTTGTGCTTTTTCTTGTTAATAATTATTTCTTTATTTGGATGTTCATTTTTTTCTTTTACTGATTTTATATAATAACACATATAAAATAATGTTATCCTCCCTTTAAAAAATGTTCTCTTTATATATATATATATATATATATATATATATATATATGTTATTTTCACCTCTTCTTCTTTTTTTCTTTTTTGTATTTGATGTACAGTGTAATCGAAGTGTATCGGATTCCAAATACGCCTGAAATTCATACAAGACGAAGATTAGAGAAAAAATTATACTAAAAGTGAGACTCGCAATAGTTATAAATTTTTTTTACTACTTTTAGAAGTTTTCTATTCTTTCTATCATAAGTTTTCTATTCTTTCTATCATATTTTCCTTCCACCAAGGAGTGAAATGGTTATAGAGGTACCTTTATATATATATATATATATATATATATATATATATATATATATATGGGGTTATCGTTTGTCATGTCACTTGATATAAGTTTATGTCAAGTCACTCCAAAAGTACGTCGTTTTGGGGTTAGAGGAATTAATGAACTTTCAAAACGACATAGTGTTGTGGTTAAGAGAATTAATGAGGGATCTTTTAGTAAAATTCATATAATAAATACAAAATCAAAAATACAAAAACACCCTTCATCAATTCCCTTAACTCCCAAAACGACGTAGTTTTGGGGTGACTTGACATAAACTTATGTCAAGTGACATGACAAACGGTAAACCCTATATATATATATATATATATATATATATATATATATATATATATATATATATAACATCTTTTGAGTCAAAACCATGGTTTGAAACAAAATTATCCAAACACTTGAGAACAAGGTAGAAACATTTTTTTCCCTTCTAAAACTGTAGTTTAGGTTAAGTCACCCAAACATTGTCAAATTCAACAGAACCATAGTTTTAACTGAAAATCGTAGTTTGAAATGGTTGTATAGGTAGCTTTTGGTTAAAACTTTGTCTCAATCCTTCTGTGTTGTCGCCATCCTCATGCCTAAGAAATATAGGAGATTCAAAGCTTAAATTAAAAGGACAACTAACACTCTAGTCCTTGTAATTTTTTCAAAATTTGAAATCAGTCCCAATAATTATATATTTTTGAAAAAAGGTCCTTATAAATGACTCCGTCAACGGTGTTACTTCTTAAAGTTCTAGCTACTTTAAGCCTTTGAGGACATATATTTTTATAAATTGCCAAACACTTATAGACTCAAAGCAAACGGCGTTAAAAACATATATGTGGCAAAACAATAGCAACTATGTATTAGACGAGAAAAGGAGAGAATTTCCTCCTTCACTCCCCAGAAACTTTTCGAGCATCGTTTCAATTATCTCAAGAGAGGAAATAATGTCGCCCCATACAAGGAAGATCAAGCTCATCATCCGCCTTGGCAAACTCCTATCTCAGACTTTAATACCAACACCATCCCTGATATCGACCCACTAGCTCGGACTTGATAGCACACACGAACCCCGACTCTGATACCCCATCTCTGATACTGACCCACTATCCCGGACTCTGATAACGACCCACTATCTCAGACTTTGATACCAACAACATCCTTGATATCGACCCACTAGCGAGGACTTGATACCACACACTAACTCGAACTCAGATACCACACACTACTTCGGACTTCGATACCACACCTACCTCATACTTTGATACCGTCCAATATCCCAGACTCTAATACCTATGTCTGATACCGACACACTACCCTGAACTCTGATATCACACAAAACCTCGAACTCTAATACCAACCCACTATCTCGGACAATGATATTAACACCATCTTGATACCGACTCACTAGCTCGGACTTGATACCACACACTAACCCGGACTCTGATACCCCATGTGATCTATATTACACATAAAATAATGTTATCCTCCCTCTAGAAAAATGTTCTCTTTATATATGTTATCTTCACTTCCTTTTTTTTTAATCTTGTATTTGCTGTACAATGTAATCGGAGTGTATCAAGCGGATTCCAAATACACCTGAAATTCTTACAAAACTATAAATTAAGTGATAAAATCATGAACTTAAGACTAAACCGATCAGGGAACGTTAATCAATTTAATAATAACAACAGTTAAAGTGAGTTCTCAAAATTAAATGGAAAAAGAGTTTGAAGACTAACGGGAGTGAAGATGGCATGACTTTGACACGGTTGTTCGTCTCCTGACAGATCGAGCAAAGAAGAGAATAGTGTTTGATATATTATAAGAGAGAAGGAATACAATGTAGTTTGATACATGAACTTGATCAGAGAATAAGAAGAACGAGTGATATAAAATAATGTTATCCTAACACTATCTCAAACTCTGATACCAACATCATCCCTGATACCAACCCACTAGCTCGGACTTAATACCATACACTAACCCGGACTCTGATACCCCATGTGATCTATATAATAACACATAAAATAATGTTATCCTCCCTTTAGAAAAATGTTCTCTTTATATATGTTATCTTCACTTCCTTTTTTTGTCTTGTATTTGCTATACAATGTAATCGGAGTGTATCAATCGGGAGTTTGAAGACTAACGAGGGTGAAGATGACATGACTTTGATACGGTTGTCTCCTGACAGATTGAGCAAAGAAGAGAGTGTTAGTGTTTGATATCTTATAAGAGAGAAAAGAATACAATGTGGTTTGATCCATATGAAGTAGCTTGAACAGAGAGAAGAAGGAGGAGTGATATAAATGGATTTATTATTATTATTATTTTTTGGATAAAGATATAAATAGAAATTTAGATGAGCTTTGACCCAAAAAAAAATTTGATCAATTACAATTTAAGAGTGAGTCTTACAATACACATTTATAATATAAAACTCTAACAAATTACCCCTCTATTTATAAAACAATAAATTATAAATATGACTCATTTTTCATAATCTAATGGTGCCACTACCAGGCTTGTGTTTCACAAACTGCTGCTCAAGTGAAGAAGGCAATGGAGGTAACTTTTCGCTTATACCAACCTAAGACTCTACTCCACATGCCAGATATATGTAGAATCATACTTCCACCCATCCTTGCTACTTTCTCAGGGTGAAGGTATATGAGCAGCACCATGACCCAGCCACTGAAGACAAGTAGTTCAAGAACGCGAGGAAGCAACAGTGCTATTAGTGCAGCATAAACCAAACTTGCTAAGGCAAAAATGAGCTTAGCACCGAAGTTCAAGGAAGTAGTAGCATCTAACGAGTCACTCTAATGTCTCCCGTAGTATTCAGATGCACACCAAAAGACAAGTAAGGCTATAACGCAAAGCCACACGCTTTCAGATATAAACTGATCAATTACAATTAGCAGCTCGGCGTGGACTTGATACCACACACTAACCCGGACTCAGATACCACACACTACCTCAGACTTCGATACCACACCCTACCTTAGACTCTGATACTATCTAATATCCCGAACTCCAATACCTATGTTTGATACCGACACACTACCCAGAACTCCGATACCACACACTCCTTCGGACTCTGATACCAACCCACTATCTCGGACTATGATACTAACACCATCCTGATACCGACCCACTAGCTTGGACTAGATACCACACACTAACCTGGACTCTGATACCCCATGTGATCTATATGATAACACATAAAATAATGTTATCCTCCCTTTAGAAAAAGTATTCTCTTTATATATGTTATCTTCACTTCTTCTTTTTTCCCCTCTTGTATTTGATGTACTATGTAATCGGGGTGTATCAATCGGATTCCAAATACGCCTGAAATTCTTACAAAACTATAAATTAAGTGATAAAATCATGAACTTGAGACTAAACTGATCAGGGAACGTTAATCATTTTAATAATAACAACAGTTAAAGTGAGTTCTCAAAATTAAATGGAAAAAGAGTTTGAAGACTAACGGGAGTGAAGATGGCATGACTTTGATACGATTGTTCGTCTCCTGATAGATCGAGCAAAGAAGAGAGTAGTGTTTGATATCTTATAAGAGAGAAAAGAATACAATGTAGTTTGATCCATATGAAGTAGCTTGAACAGAGAGAAGAAGAAGGAGTGATATAAATGGATTTATCACTATTATTATTATTGGATAAAGATATAAATGGAAGTTTAGATGAGCCTTGACCAAAAAAAAAAACTGATCAATTACAATTAGCAGCTCGGCATGGACTTGATACCACACACTAACCCGGACTCAGATACCACACCCTACCTTAGAACCTGATACTGTCTAATATCCCGGACTCCAATACCTATGTCTGATACCGACACAATACCCAGAACTCCGATACCACACACTCCCTCGGACTCTGATACCAACCCACTATCTCGAACTATGATACTAACACCATCCTGATACCGACCCACTAGCTTGGACTAGATACCGCACACTAACCTGGACTCTGATACCCCATGTGATCTATATAATAACACATAAAATAATGTTATCCTCCCTTTAGAAAAAGTATTCTCTTTATATATGTTATCTTCACTTCTTCTTTTTTCCCCCTCTTGTATTTGATGTACAATGTAATCGGAGTGTATCAATCGGATTCCAAATACGCCTGAAATTCTTACAAAACTATAAATTAAGTGATAAAATCATGAACTTGAGACTAAACTGATCAGGGAACATTAATCAGTTTAATAATAACAACAGTTAAAGTGAGTTCTCAAAATTAAATGGAAAAAGAGTTTGAAGACTAACGGGAGTGAAGATGGCATGACTTTGATACGATTGTTCGTCTCCTGATAGATCGAGCAAAGAAGAGAGTAGTGTTTGATATCTTATAAGAGAGAAAAGAATACAATGTAGTTTGATCCATATGAAGTAGCTTGAACAGAGAGAAGAAGAAGGAGTGATATAAATGGATTTATCACTATTATTATTATTGGATAAAGATATAAATGGAAGTTTAGATGAGCCTTGACCAAAAAAAAAAACTGATCAATTACAATTAGCAGCTCGGCATGGACTTGATACCACACACTAACCCGGACTCAGATACCACACCCTACCTTAGAACCTGATACTGTCTAATATCCCGGACTCCAATACCTATGTCTGATACCGACACAATACCCAGAACTCTGATACCACACACTCCCTCGGACTCTGATACCAACCCACTATCTCGAACTATGATACTAACACCATCCTGATACCGACCCACTAGCTTGGACTAGATACCGCACACTAACCTGGACTCTGATACCCCATGTGATCTATATAATAACACATAAAATAATGTTATCCTCCCTTTAGAAAAAGTATTCTCTTTATATATGTTATCTTCACTTCTTCTTTTTTCCCCCTCTTGTATTTGATGTACAATGTAATCGGAGTGTATCAATCGGATTCCAAATACGCCTGAAATTCTTACAAAACTATAAATTAAGTGATAAAATCATGAACTTGAGACTAAACTGATCAGGGAACGTTAATCAGTTTAATAATAACAACAGTTAAAGTGAGTTCTCAAAATTAAATGGAAAAAGAGTTTGAAGACTAACGAGAGTGAAGATGGCATGACTTTGATACGATTGTTCGTCTCCTGATAGATCGAGCAAAGAAGAGAGTAGTGTTTGATATCTTATAAGAGAGAAAAGAATACAATGTAGTTTGATCCATATGAAGTAGCTTGCCCAGAGAGAAGAAGGAGTGATATAAATAGATTTATTATTATTATTATTATTGGATAAAGATATAAATGGAAGTTTAGATGAGCTTTGAGCAAAAAAAAAACTGATCAATTACAATTAGCAGCTCAGCGTGGACTTGATACCACACACTAACCCGGACTCAGATACCACACACTACCTCAGACTTCGATACCACACCCTACCTTAGACTCTGATACTGTCTAATATCCCGAACTCCAATACCTATGTCTGCTACCGACACACTACCCAGAACTCCGATACCACACACTCCTTCGGACTCTGATACCAACCCACTATCTCGGACTATGATACTAACACCATCCTGATACCGACCCACTAGCTTGGACTAGATACCACACACTAACCTGGACTCTGATACCCCATGTGATCTATATGATAACACATAAAATAATGTTATCCTCCCTTTAGAAAAAGTATTCTCTTTATATATGTTATCTTCACTTCTTCTTTTTTCCCCCTCTTGTATTTGATGTACAATGTAATCGGAGTGTATCAATCGGATTCCAAATACGCCTGAAATTCTTACAAAACTATAAATTAAGTTATAAAATCATGAACTTGAGACTAAACTGATCAGGGAACGTTAATCATTTTAATAATAACAACAGTTAAAGTGAGTTCTCAAATTAAATGGAAAAAGAGTTTGAAGACTAATGGGAGTGAAGATGGCATGACTTTGATACGATTGTTCGTCTCCTGATAGATCGAGCAAAGAAGAGAGTAGTGTTTGATATCTTATAAGAGAGAAAAGAATACAATGTAGTTTGATCCATATGAAGTAGCTTGAACAGAGAGAAGAAGAAGGAGTGATATAAATGGATTTATTATTATTATTATTATTGGATAAAGATATAAATGGAAGTTTAGATGAGCTTTGACCCAAAAAAAATTTGATCAATTACAATTAATAGCTCGGCGTGGACTTGATACTACACACTAACCCGGACTCAGATACCACACACTACCTCGGACTTCAATACTGCACCCTACCTCAGACTCTGATACCGTTGAATATCCAGGACTCTAATACCCATGTATGATACCGACACACTATCCCAAATTCTAATACCAACCCACTATCTCAGACTCTGATACCAACCCACTATATCGGACTTTGATACCAACCCACTATCTCAGACTCTGATACCAACACCATCCCTGATACCGACCCACTAGCTCGGACTTGATACAACACACTAACCCAGACTCTGATAACCCATGTGATCTATATAATAACACATAAAATAATGTTATCCTCCCTTTAGAAAAATGTTCTCTTTATATATGTTATCTTCACTTCCTTTTTTTTAATCTTGTATTTGTTGTACAATGTAATCGGAGTGTATCAATCGAGAGTTTGAAGACTAACGGGGTGAAGATGGCATAACTTTGATACAGTTGTTCGTCTCCTGACAGATCGAGCAAAGAAGAGAGTAGTGTTTGATATCTTATAAGAGAGAAAATAATACAATGTAGTTTGATCATATGAAGTAGCTTGAACAGAGGGAAGAAGAAGGAGTGATATAAATGGATTTATTATTATTATTATTATTATTTGATAAAGATATAAATGGAAGTTTAGATTAGCTTTGACCAAAAAAAATTGATCAATTACAATTAGTAGCTCGGCGTGGGCCCACTAGGATTTCACTGATCATATGAAGACCTTGGACACGTAACGGATCTTGAAGTACTATTTCCACATCCCTTGACCAAATCCACCCACATTTGGATTACGCTAGGATTTCACTGATCATATGAAGTAGCTTAAACAGAGGGAAGAAGAAGGAGTGATATAAATGGATTTATTATTATTATTATTATTTGATAAAGATATAAATGGAAGTTTAGATCAATTACAATTAGTAGCTCGGCGTGGGCCCACTAGTATTTCACTATGGTAACAGTTTCCCCGAAGTTTCCACTTGGTGACTATAATCATCAATTACAAATAAGATAAAAGGAATTCATGATCGACTTTCATTAATTACTTTTGATGGGATATGTTGGGTTGTGTGGAAGAGATTGAGGGTGAAATTGTGCTCATCAGCTCTCTCATTCCTGGCCCGGAATTTGAGTTGAGTGTTTTGAGCGGACACCTCTCTGTTACGGTATATTGGTGGTGGGTTTGTGGGAAAAATTTTGTACCCTGGGCCCCTAGGTGGTAGCATGGGAGGGGACAGTATTCTTGAAGTGACTACTTGGCCGGGTATACTAGCATTGATAGGCTGATCCACATTCACGAGGAAATAAGGAAGAGCAGGATGGAAGAGTGGGGATGGTTAATTGTTATGGTTATTATGTATTAATTGTTTTATTTGTGGTTATTTAGTTATTGAAATTATTATTATTATTATATGATTAACAGACCTGCTTCTATAACTTGCAATCATTTCCTGCATATTTGGTAAATTAATTTTGGTTACGGGGACTTTATGTCTTACCCCGTCATTATTAAATTTTTTAGGTGAGACCTCTAACCCTACTAGAGGACAAGGGAAGCAGCCAGAGGCATAGACGTTGTGAAACTTGTAGGCCTCTTTTTGGTACTAGTGTTGTATTGATTTATATATTGCCATCATAGGGCCCTCATATTTTTGAAATATTATGTTAACCACTTTTGGATGACTGTTGATTTTCCGAAGGCCTTATCTTATATACTATCATATCATCGTGGATCTACCATTATATCTTTGTGACCACTATCTTGTGTGGACCCTTTCTTGTGGGTTCGTGTTGTATGACTTGTGAGCTATAAATCTTCTGTTCGATAATTGTGCCTTGAATTATGGATTTTCTGTTGTGGGTTTGTGGGCGAAATTTGTGCCCTAGACCCCGAGGTATGTGTATTGAAAAGGAAGGTTCTCCATAATTACCTACTAATCCGGTTCTGAGAAAAACTTTATGATTAATCGTTATCTTGTGAGAAAGGGTCTTTTCATTTATCTCATAAATTGTGCAAATCATTCTCCAAAAGCTAGATCCAAACGAGCTCTAAGCAGTTTTGGTCGTTCAACTTTATATAATGTATAAAATGTTTGTTGGGCACTGAATAATATATTATAATGTTCTTTAATCTTTCCATAATCCATTTCCAAAAAGAAAGCTCTATATTGTTTTCATTTGGGAAAAAAGATGTGCTGGCCATTTATTTTTATTTTTAATTTTTAATTTTTTCAAAATTTGAAATCAGTCCCTCTAATTATGTATTGTTTTTAAAAAACGATCCTCATAAATAACTCCGTCAGCTGTGTTACTGCTTATAGTTTTGGCCTTCTCTGGAATGGTTTAAGGCTTTAAGTCTTCGAGAGTGCTTGAATTAGCTTTTGCCAAAAAAAAAAAAGGAAAAAAAAGTGGTAAAAGTGATTTTTCAAAATAGATTATGTAAAAAAAAAAAAAGATTTTGATAAAATTATAGTGTTTAGATATTGTTATCAGAATAACATTTTCATACTCAAATATTAAAAAGGGCATTAGCATTTACGATAATTACATATAAAGGATAATGTTTTATTTTAAAATTTTTATTATTAAACTTCGTAATAAATACCAAAAGTTAAATAAATTTGTATACAAAATTAAAATTATAACATTAGTCAATTATGTAACATGATAAAAAATATATATATTAAACATATATATATTGATAAATTGTATTGACAAAATCATTTATAAATAGTAATTATCTAAACCAGCATCTTTTAGACTCTTTTTCACTGCTGTAAGTTTTCAAACTCTTTTTTCATTTAATTTTGAGAACTCACTTGATCTGTTGCTATTATTCAATTAATTAACGTTCTCCATCAATTAATTTTATCAATTTTTTCTTAATTTACTTCTAGACTCTAGTATTCACACATAATGAAAGCCCCTCACCTAACAAAAAGACAGAGACAAAATCTGTCGATGAAAAGGTTTCCCTATCTGGGCCGTCCAGATAAGATTTAGACACCAAATTTAATTTATTTTTAGCTGGTGATTTTAAATGAAAAAATTATTTATTGAAAAAGTGTTAGTTTAGAGATTATATTTATTTTAACTTCTCTACCAAATAAAATAATTTAAAAAATACAATAAAATCTGAACTGTTTAGATGAAAAAAAAAATTTAAAAAAAACTAGCCACCACATCTTTTTTCCGAAATAAAAAGAATATAGAGCTTTCTTCTTGGAAATGGATGGTGGAAAAAGAAATTAGTTAAAAAGAACATTATAATAGATTATATAGTGGCGAGGCACTCCCACACTAGACTCTAGACTCCAGTATTCACACACAATGAAAACTCATCTCCTACTAAAGAGGCATAGACAAAAATCCGTCGAAGGAAACCGTTTCTTTATGTGGATTGTTCATATGAGATCTAAACGGTTCCGATTTAATTTAAGTTGGTAAGCAATATTAAAATTGAGGGCAGTCCATGATTTATTTGTTGGATCAACCGGTAAAAGAAGGAGTGAGGTTGACTAGTGAGGATGCGAGAGAAGAGAAAGGCCCACTTGTGATGAGGGTGGTTTGAAAATCACGCGCCACGTGATGGGAAGTGAATGGAGTTAAAATTGCAGCGCAAGTGTTGATTTTGTGGGGGAGTGATAGTGAAACGCGGGAGAGGGAGGTGGGAGAGAAATGCATAAGATTTAAGCAATTTATTTATCAGTTGATTTAAGCTTTCCAATATTAGATATTAGAGAATGACTAGCTGAATGTGCTGCTCGGTGACACACATTATTCAAGGCCCATGAATTAGCTGATATGTTTGGGATAGCTTTTAAAGTTTCAATATGGACAATTGTGGGGGCAAAAGTGTAATTGGCTGCTTTTGATTTTTTTTTTTTTTAAAATGTGTATATAGATTAGTGTTTTGTCTATTGGGCTTTTAGAGAACAAACTGTTCAAAATTATAAGCCACAATTTTCTGCTTATTCCTGTGATTTTTTTTTCCCTTTTTTTTTGTGGTGGAGGAGGATGTGGTTGTGATTGTGGTTGAGAGAGAGAAAGAGGAGGCAAAAGGTGACCCAGAGACACAGAGAGAGAGAGAGAGAGAGGAAGGGAAAAAAAGGAAGGCTAATAAGGTGGGGTTCTTGTTTTTTCCCCCTCAATGAAAAACCATTTTTACTACCACTAGTCTAAATATAAATCACGTTACATCTATGAAGTACCGATGCTCTAGAAAAAAATTTACCAACGTATCGGATATGCGTATCGGGAACATATTGGGAACACTGTGTCAGAATCAAGCATAAGAATCAAGGCAATATTATTTGAAGTAACGTATCAACGTCTTGTATCGGAAACACCGTGTCGGAATCGATACTTTATAGCGTTACATTATCTTACTTATATCTAATCTTGATCCAAAAATCAGATTAAAAAATAGATACTTCTATCATTGTTAATCCAAATATACACAATTTTAACATTCAGATTTTGGGCTTATTGGGCTTTTTCCTACTAGACTAATTATACAAAGTTGACCCAAAACCAAGGGGGCCGAAAATAATGCGTGTAGCCTTTCTCTCCCAAGAAGATCAATGCGTGACGCTAGTATCTATTGTTCATCATGCTCTTAAAAAATATCCACGTTGTACCAACCCAAAAAAAAAAAAAAACCACGTTGATTTTTGTATACACGTTATCCACGTTGATAGGCTCTTCAATAATAAATTACTACCTCTGGTCCTAATTATAGGAACACTTTTTTTAAGCAATTTACACTACAAAAGTATTCCTATAATTAGGACCAGAGAGAGTATTAAACAGGAAATACCATAACTCTCCTTTCAAATTCCTAATTAATTTTGTATCAAAAAAATCCTAAATAAATGTAATTAAATACTTATTTACATAATTGCCTCATCCCAGATTATAACTTTTCCAATTAATTAACTTTAATTACTTACTATAGATAGGAATATTTAAATAATTCAACAAATAAGATAAAAGGAATTCATGATCTCGACTTTCATTGATTACTTTCGATGGCCTGCTTTTATTACTTACTATAGCTTGTTTTCTTGGTTTGAAAATAATTTTTTGTTTTTAAAAACAAAAGATGAAAGCACTTGTTTATTAGTTTATGTTTAGTTAGGTGTTATGAAAAAAAAACAATAATTTGTTTTTAAAAACTAAAAACACAGAGTTATATTAAAATGTTTTTTGGGTTTTGATTTTTGTAACCTGATGCTAAGTATTTTGCATATATAAACCTCAAACCAACCCAAGTCTCCATCATCTCTTTTAAGTTTTCAACCTGAGCGTTTTTTATGATTTCGTCTTTCCTTGTATTCTCGACTCGAATTGGAAAAAATAAAGCAAGCACTGTGCTACGTTTAAGAACAAGCTTTTGAATTTAAATTGGGAGAGTGTAGAGTTTCAAATAATTTATTATTATGCAAATAACTAATTATTTTTATTAAATTAGTATATCAATGTGATAGTATATTAATTATAAAAATACGGTCAATATAAACTAAATAAAGCAACTTTATCAAACAATTTTTAAAACTAATACAAAACTCTAAAATTCACTAAATTAAACAAAAGTTTTCTCAATTTTCATTTTCACAACTTGCATAAATATCTTTGCAAAAAATTTACACATTATTCAATTTTGTCAAAATTATGTTTTTTAGATGAACACAAATTTTAACTAAAAATAAAATTGTATAACTTTAATAAAACTCAAGGTATTTTATAATTTATTATATATGTCAGGCCAAGATAGTTAATTTGATTTTTTTTTTAGAAGAAATTTTTGCGGGTTTAAGAAATTCATTTAATGCTAATAAAATTTAAAAAAATCCAAATAATCAGTTGTATCCTGAAAAAAAATATGAAATGAGTTCCTTTTGTTTTTAATAAAAAAGAGCTTAATTTATATCAACATTGATAATTTAAATCAGGTAACTTGATGATATATAGATTAATTAAATGGGATATTGATTATATTGATATGGAACTACATGGAAAAAATTAAAAAGGATATGAGTTTGACCATTGTTAGTTAACTTAATATATTGATTATATGAAAATGAAACTTGATTAATATATATATATATATATATATATATATATATATATATATATATATATATATATATATGGGTAAAAGATTTCTCTAGTCACTGGAGATAAAATTATCTCCAGTGACCCTAAAACTACGTCGTTTTAAATTAATGAAGAGTGTTTCCATAATTTTGTTTATTTTTTTATCATATGAATTTTACCGAAACACCCTTCATTAATTCACCTAAAATTACAAATACACCCTTAATTAATCCAAAACAACGTAGTTTTGAGATCACTGGAGATAATTTTATCTCTGGAGAAATACTTTTCCCTATATATATGTATAAAATCTTGTAACATGTGAATGATGGGTGGTTTTAGTTTGATTTTTTTTTTAAATTATGAATATAAGAGATAATGTAGATGATTTGATAGGGGCAATTTAATAATTTTAAATTTATATTATAATGTTTGGTTTTTCTAAGTAATTATAATTTTTATGGTCTTTCACAATAAATATTATTTTCTCTAAATCCTTTATTTTAATTTTTCCTATTATAAATCACTTGTACTCATTCTCACATACTAAAAAATGCATTAAGTTGATATTTTTCTTAAAATTTATCCTTATTAAAATTTATCCTCTCTCTACATTTACAAATCATTCTCACATATCTCTCCTCTTTTTTTTTAATCCTTTTTTTCCAAATGAAAATTACATCGGGTAAAATTGATAAAGATCATTAAATACCTTAAGTGACTTTAATTTAAAATCAATGTAGATCCTCGATAGATCCCTCTTAGTCTTGAGTTTGAATCTTAGATAAGACACTTGTATTAGGAGGAGCAATAACGAACCCCTAACCCAAATGATAATATAAAAAAAAGAAAAGATTTTTATTTAAAACCAAAAAGTTTTTTTACGAGAAACTTATGATAAGGATCATAGTAGAACTATTTTTTATATTTGATTCTCTTAATTTTCTAGATGTGGAGGTAATATTCTTAATTTGAACGAATTTAGCTCATAGTTCACAAACTCGTAAGTTAAAATCTTATTGTATGTATAAAGAAAAGTTAAAACATATTGTTGATTCAATTCATATTTTTTAAAAAAATTTATCATAGGTCCTTTATCCTTAGAGACTTAAAGAGTAAATGATTCTCATCTCTTCTAACAAGTGTGCTTCATAGGATTTGAGTTTATGTTCTCCTAATTATAACACACACAGAGAGAGAGTTGATTTAAGGACTTTGTGAGTGAGTAATTAAGCACTCTTTTTTTGAGTTCATAACCCAACTTATCAAAACTTTTTTATATAAAAAAATGTTAAAACATATTGTTGATTCAATTCATATTTTTTTAAAAATTTATCATAGGTCCTTTATCCTTAGAGACTTAAAGGGTAAATGGTTCTCACCTCTTCCAACAAGTGTGCTTCACAGGATTTAAGTTTATGTTCTCCTAATTACAACACACACACACAGAGAGAGAGAGAGAGAGAGAGAGAGAGAGAGAGAGAGAGAGAGAGAGAGAGAGAGAGAGAGAGAGAGAGAGAGAGAGAGATGATTTAAGGACTTTGTGAGTGAGTAATTAAGCACTCTTTTTTTGAGTTCACAACCCAACTTATCAAAACTTTTTTATATAAAAAAATGTTAATTTGATGAGAAAAATTATGAATATGATGAAACACTCACAATCTCTATATTTTTTTCCTAAAAATAATTAAAAGTAGGAAATAATATTAATAATAAAATAGTAATAACACTCTAAATAATGTAGAAATGACTATTGAGAAACTATTGTCAAAAAACATATGTTATAAAATTTTATTTATTTTCAATTTAAATTTTAAATATGATCAAGTATGAATTATTTAATATATGATGATCAATAGGATGTGTAAATATATTAATTTATTTTTAAAACGAATGCACATTGTATATAAAGATAGTTTCACTGACGAAAAATTTAGTGAAAATAAGTTCGATAGAAAGCACAATAAAGTATAAAATGTGATTGAACGTATAAGGATAAAAGATATCAATATAATTATTTAAGGGTTAAGGAGCAATTTTACTAATAAACTATTAGTCCAGGAGCATCCAACACAATAAACTCTTATGTGCACCTTAAATACAAATAAACTTTTGAAAGCCTTAAATGAACACAAAGTCGTTAGACACCATGAAACGTCCGTCTGATTGAAATAAATTGATATCTAATACAACGTCCGTCCAGCTTGAATGTCACTCGACATGTCCTCTTTGCAGGTACAAGGTTAACCCTGAGGACATCAAGACATTCAATTCCTCCATCAGCTCCAGGTTCCTTCGAGTTCCTTCCGACATAACAGAGGTCCCTGAACTTAAAATCTTCGTCCAGAGGGATCAATCAAACCAGAACTCAAACATATTTAACAATCAGAAACCTGGCACAGGTTCAATCATAAAATAGTCATATCCGATGTTGCTACGAGGAGTAGGTAGAGTGATCTTAATTCCCCGGACTTGCTGTCGTTGAATTCTGAGATTTTTAGTGCGGTGTCAAGCGCGACATTCTCCGGTTCTAACGAGGAAGACAACTCGTTTATATTTCTATGCGAATGGCAGGCATATGGAATCCTCGAAGACGTCCTGAATTTACTTCGCTCAGAACCCAGTTGCTCGATCAAGTTCTCTCCTCGCTAGGAGAAGGCAGCTGACCTTCTTGCTGCACTCATCAATAAGGGGGTTTGCCCAATCGGTGGGTAGATCTACCGTTACCCCCTTTGTTTTCAATTCTGAAAGAAGAAGCGAAGGCCATTAGGAATCCAAGAGATTAGGTTCCTGAATAGCCAAGACGCGTAGAAATGGAAATGGAAGACGCTGATGGTTCTTGATTCAATTTAGTTTTTGTCTTGGTAGTCATTTCGAACTCTCAGGACTTTCTTTTACCTTTTGCTTTTTTCCTATATCCAGTTTTCTTTTGTTTTGTCTTAAGCTTTTATTACGTGGGACCCGTCTACCTGCTTTACAGAAAAGTTGATGTAATGTTTCTCAGAAGTAATATATTTAATAGAATAGTTAAAAAACAAACAAACGGAGGTTGTACAGTGTCAAACGGCTTTGTGCTGATTTAATGTTTTTAAAAGTTTATTTGTATTTAAGGTCCATATAAGAGTTTGTTGTGCTAGCTGCTCCTGGACCAATAGTTTATTGGTAAACTTACTCCTTAACCCATTATTTAAACCTAAAAAGATATCAATATAATTTATTCTTCAATTTTTTTCAATAACACAAGTGCAGATTTGACTATGTCGCATAAAGACTTCTCCTGTTTTGGGTCCGGAGAAGATTATCTCATGGAATTGAGAATTAATGTAAATAACTTTGAGGCTATTTTCAAGAAATGGATTTAAGAAGTTGTGGATTATATATATAAGTTGAACAAATTATATAGTTTTACAAAGTTATAGTGTGTGTATATGTGTGTCATGCCGCCAATTAGGACCTAGAAATGACAACGTATTAAGTTAAAGATTATGATATTATTTTAAGAAATGTATATATAATGCCAATGAAAGAATAACATGAATTTAGAATATAATATATGTTCTGGTGTAGAACACAGATTAATTGGACTTGACTAGGTGTCAAGCCTAGAGCCTACGTACCCTTTGAAGTGATCAAAGTCCACGTAGTTCGCAGTAAACTTAGAGTCGTGAAGCCAGAGGGGGGGTGGTGTGTGTGCTCTGTGTGACAGAAAGTAAATAGAGCATAAGTTAGAACGTCTACACCTAGTTGGTTTCCTTCTATATTTATAGAGGTGTCCGAGGCGAGTATCTCGGTCTGGCAAGATACTCGGGGTGACAAGATCCAGGCCCAAGATATCAGGGGCGAGTATCTCGGGGTGTTGGTTAGGATCAGTGTTGTCAAAAACTAGTGTAAAAACATAACAACGTAAGTTTTTACGTTTTTACCAGGGTGTTCAGTGCTAAAACGCAGGTAAACACTATCCAAGGTAAAAACGGGTAGAAACTAGTGCAGAAACGTAGAAACGGGTAAAAACGTAAGTTTCTACAGTCATTACCGTTTTTACTTAAAACCAAAAAAATAAATAAATAAATAAAGAAAACTGACTAAACCTAAACCATCGGCTTCCTTCCCCATTCCATTCAAAAATCACCAATATTTGGTGCCCTAAAACCCAAATCATCGTCACCATCCTCCACTCACGGCATCACCGTCCTCCACTCGTAGCATCGTCGATCTCCCTCCTCCTTGACTGATCCACTCGGCCCGTCGCTCATCGTGCCTCTAGATTGGAGTTGCCTTGCGCCCCTGCCATCGTTGATTCGTCATCCATCGAACCCAAACCATTGTCATCCGTCGGACCCAAACCATCGGCGTCGCAACATCGCCCTTGTGAGGCTTTCAAATTTACAAATCCATCATCCATCGACATCAAGGATTCAAGGTGCTTATTTCTTACACTCGCTCCTCTGCTTGGACCCAAAATCGTCACCCTCGCTCCTTTGCTCGGACCCAAACCATCAGCATCGTCAAGGTGCTTATTTCTCACTTTCTTTCAGTTTCAAGTATTTCCTCTTCTTAGTTATTTGATTAGCTACCAGGTTGCGATTTCTATTGGCAACATTTAGGTTGAAACCGTGCCTTGCTTGTGCTCTCTCCTAGTCTCCTTTGCTTATGCTTTAGTAAAATTCGAGCATAATGTAGGAATTAGGATAAATGTCACCTAGATAAATCTTTGACAAGGCTAAAACCCTTGTGCTTTAGCTGTTTCTATTTTCAACAATTAGGGTCCGATTTGCTTTACTTGTTCCCCTGTCCCTGTGCATCTGGAATGTGGTATAAACTGTGCTGTTTTTTGTGCTCTGATTTGTACACTAAAGCAATATCTTGCTGACTGGCTCCCTCCCTACTTGTTTCTTCTTTGTGGATGTTGATTGATTTTCTGTGGCTTCCTTTTCATCTTACCGCTACTTTTTAGAAATAAAACAAGAAGTTTGTGTGTCAATATTCTGTGAGATTCTTCAATTGTTGTATGCCTATAGCATAGTTTCCTATGGTCTTCACACCTCACCACATTGCTGTATCATGATAATTCATGCATCTGATAAGCAAAAACAATGGGACCTCACCCGTGTCTACAGGTGATTTTTTAATGATTCTTTTCCCATACATGTATATATAATTTTGAATTTTGGCATAAAGCAATAGAAAGTAAAAACTTTACGTGTCATGCCGTTTCTACGATTTACATTTCCGCTACCCCTTTCCGTGTCTACGTAAAAACTAGTTTTTGACAACATTGGTTAGAATAGATCTCATCTTGGTAGGATCCTGTCAATATCTCAGCTATGCTCATATTGGCTATGCTTTCTGGCTATATTGGGCCGTAGCATGGACCTAGGCCAGTGGGCCGGTCCGTAACAGTTGCCCCCAGCTCGGTCGTTTAGGCTTCTGTGCGGCTGAGATGTTTATTGCCCCCGGCTTCTGCTAGGGTCCGGGGCCTCTATCTTGACCGGACCGGCTTGTGGCTACCGCGGCCTTCAAAGTGGATCTGGATCCGGGGTTTGGCTTCTTTCGTCTTCGGAAGGCTTAACCGTCACTGGCATGCCGAGGATGCCATGTGACCGGGATGGTTCCCTAATCCGTTTCGGCCCTAGGCGTCTGCCAGAGACCTCGGTCCAGGACGTTTTGCCTCCTGCCCTTTGGCATTTGAGCTGCCGTTCGGGATTCCTTCTTCGTGCGTCATAATTGTGGTTTTACACCTGTCATGTCCTGAATGGTGGTAACCTGCAACCGCCGCGCCTATTGGCGTCCCGATGTTCGTGTGCATTTAATGCTCTTATGTCACGCCGTTCCAATCCGTCGTGTCTATTTGGAAAAGACCTCTTTGCCCTTGCCGTTTCGCTACTTTGTCTCCATGGTTTAAGTAGCTTTTTCTCTTTCTTCCTCTTCACTCTTCCCGCTCATCCAGTTTTTCTCTGGTTTCTCTCTAAGTTTAGAGTATCATCTTCTTCGATCGAAACTCTATCGTTCTTCATTTCCAGCATCCAAGTTTCCCTCATCTCATTCATACAGGTATTCCGTTCACTTCCTTTTGCATTTGTTCGGTAGTACTCTGTATTGTGCCGTTTATTTTATTAAGACTGTCGCCTGTATTACTGTTCTTTCCCTTTTTCTAGGTTGCTCGGCGAGCTTTCTGGGTTTTTTCTTCATTGTCTTACCCCAGATTCTCATACATTTTCGCCTTCTGACCTAAGTCCCTTAGTTCTTAGGCTTCCTATTTTCTTACATGGCTAGAGGTAGAAATTTCCCCAGGCCAAGTCACATGGCTAGAGGTAGAAATCTTCCTAGGTCAAGAGCAGTATTGTTACCGGAAGAAGAAACGTTCCTTCGAACACGTTTCTGCCGCACCACCTACTGGGTTCTTGGGGGTGAACCTCCTGCAACGGAGGTACTGGCGCCTTTGCGCCAAGGTGGTGTTAGTCGTCCGAGGCAGGTTGGACCCCGTCCTGCAGTTATCAGAGCTCCGGTGCCTCCTCCCGTCTGCCCCGCGGTGGGTGGCATTCCCTTCGCGCTGCCTGTTGGGGCCAGGGACGACACCTCAATCGGCTCAGGATCTCCTGCTTTGCTGGCCCAACCTCTCAACTTCTATGAGGGTACTCGGCCTAAAACCTCAGATCCTCTACCCGAAGGGTATCCCGGCTCTTGTTGGGATTGCCTGGCTGAGAGCTCCCATCTCATAGCTCGTGGTAACGATGCCGGGGCTTCTTTGATACTCGGCTCCTGCCGGCACCGGCCTTCAACGGGCCTTTCCTCTAATGCCCCCATTCGTCCGAGTTCGTCGTCATTTTCTCCTGTGACTGTTGTTGTGCCATGTATTCCCACTCTTCACTAATACTGGTTTTTTATTTGCCTATAGGTTTAATGGCTCCTAAATCTCGATCTTCCAAGCAACGGTCCGAGGCCGAGGGTTCGGACTCTTCTAGTCCGCCTGAAGCCTTGTGTCGGCAGATAGTTGGGTGTCCCGCGAGGTGCTAAAGACCCACTCTCTTATGTTGGCTATCGACATTGCTCGGTTGAAGATTCCGGCCATGCCTGGGTGTGTCATCAGTTGTCCAGGGGCCGATGAGCCCATTTGCGCGACGCGGGAAGTCGGCAGTCTGAACTTCTTCTTCTTCTACCGGGATTTCCTGTCCCAGGTCAGAGTTTCCTTACCTTTCACCCCCTTTCAAATGGAGGCCCTGCTATACCTGAGACTTGCCTCGTCCTAGCTTCATCCGAACGGGTGGGCTTATTTTGTTGCCTTTGAGCAGCTTTGTCGCTCCTTCCCCATTCCAATTCCATGCTCCCCAAACCTTTTTTTCTACTACTTTGGCCCCTTTACTCCCAGTTCTCCAAAGGAGATGATAAGCTGAAAGGGTTGGTATCCCTCCGCATCAACCCGGACCGAAGGCTTATGACGCCTTTTTCGGATTCCTTCAAGCGCTTCAAGGGGGCGTTTTTCAAGGTTGCAGCTGAGTTTGGGAAGCAGCCTTGGTTCTTGGAAGGTCCGGAGGATGCTAACGTGGGCTGGCGTTTTCCTTTATACTGGATGGAGAGCCATTATAAGGCTAAGGCTACCTCTTTCCAGATCCGGCACAAGGATCTATGGCCGGAGTCGGTCTCTGCCCTGCCCGGTTAGAGGCCTTCGTGGTGAAGTATGGTTTGCAGCCCGCCAGCTTCTTTATAACCGGGGAGGGTTCTAAGCCGCTTCCTCCTACTTGTAGGGTTTTTCTTTTGTTGGCATATTGTCATTGATTTGGATTTTGGATCCGTTTTACTAACTTATTTCATATTTGTTCTTTCAGCCAGAGATATGAGCGCCCTTCCACTCTACCTTCAAAAGGCGAATCCTGCCACTGCCTTCCCGAGCTGATAGACGAGGAAGCAAGATGCTCCCGAGGATGCCGCTGCGCTGAAGGCCGATGTGGCGAAGAAATTCAAGGGCCTCAGTCGGCCAAGGGTTTACCCCTGCTGCCGTTATCGAGGATTCCCAGGTAGAATCCTAGGCTTCGAAGGGGAAGGAGGCCATGACTACTGTTGAGGAGGTCGAGCCTGTGATCTCCCCTGAGGCTTCATCGGGCTCGTTGCTTGCTTCGCCTCCGTCACGTCCTCCTTCTCCTCCACCTCCTCCTCCTCCTCCCCCGTCGTCCGGTCCGTCCTTGGTGTTTCCGCGCGGCTTTCTGTGGGACAAAGGTGTAGTCCCAGAGGTGGATGTTGCTTTCCTTCCTCCTTGGCATTTTATGGAGAGTCGGCCTTTGTCTTCGCCAGCCATGGATGAGTTACATGCGGCCCAAAGGCACTTGTGCCGATCGGTTGGATATGTTCAAGCCCTGGTCTTAGTGCGGGAGAAGTATGCCAAGTTCGATGCTGACTGCAGAAGGCTGAGGGCGTCTGAGGAGGAACTGAAGAAGGCCCTGGCCACGGCAGAGGCTAAGGCCAAATCTGCGGAGGAGTTGGAAAAGGCTGTGGCCGTGGCAGAGGCTAGAGCCAGGTCTGCTGAGGAGGAGCGGGATGCGGCCAGGGCTGAGCGGGATGCTGCCAAGGCCGCAGCGGTGAAGGCTGATCAAGAGCTCCGGCTTTCTCGGGACTCGGCTGAGAAGTTGGCTAGGGAATGCTCCCGGGCTCAAAAGGGGTTGTCCGAGAGTCTGACTGCTATTAAAGTTCTTCAGCAGCAGCGGGATTCCCTGATGGAGGAGTATGAGGCGACCAAGGCGGCCCTTTCCTTGGAGCAAGCGGCATACCAGGAGGCGTCCGAGGTGTTGTTGCAGACTGCCAAGGAGTGCTTCGAGCAGCCCTTGGCTCAGATCTGGTTTCTTAACCCCGGCGTGGAGCTTAATGTCAATGGGTATGATTACCGCACCTTTGTGGAGGACGGGAATCTGATCCCCTACCAGTCTCCTGCCGCCGAGGGTTCCCATGCAGATGGAGCGGGGGAGGGTGCCGCCGAGGTCCCAGGTCCTGAGGCCGAGTCGTCCAGCTGATTTGGACCCTTATATTTTTCTCTTTTTGGAGCGTCTGTGCCCTTGTTATTTTTGGACAATTTTGGCCATTGGGCCATTATGTATATACTTTAGACAATGAATGATTTAATCTTTTATCATCCTTTTGCCTATGTTTAAAATTCTAAACTTAGTTTAGATATTTGTCGATTGTAATGAATACAAGCCGTTTTTACTCGACCACACTTACATGTGGGAGGTTGAGGCAGGGTTTTATGTTTGTACCTCAAGGGTTCTTAACTTTAACCGCACTACCTCGGTCCAACTTTCTCTTAGTTGGATTAATACTAACCGACGTAAGGGCTAAACTACCACGTGTTCAATCGAGGCTTCATTTGCCTAGGATCAAACATTTTGACCTGATCAGGGTCGGCATGATAGTCCGCTTGTTTAGTCGGGCGAGTGTTGACGTGTCAATTTCGCGAAAGGCCACGTATGGCGCCTTCGCCAGGCTCTTACCAATGCCTGTCGGAGTACAACGGCCGGTTTCGTACATCTAGATGTTTTTGTTAGTGGCCGGGTACACGACCTCGGAGCCGTTTTCTCATGCCGGGCTTAATGGTCTCGGCTTCGAGTTTTTGACCGGGCTTGATTGCCTCGGTTTTATGCTTAAGCAAGTAGTTGTGCACATTCGAGAATCGGTTTAGTGGGATCCTTTATTGGTAAAAATAGCTTTAAAGAGCTTTACAAATGAACATTAGTTGATAAAAACTAAAAACAACTTAGATTTAAAACTTAAAAGAATGAGCAAACAGTGGTGTTGTTCCGCTGCGCCGAGCTGGGATCTAGCTATGGTAGATCTTTAATTTGTCGGCATTCTAGGTTCTTTTGACCGGCTTTCTTGCCAAGGTCTCGAGAACGTACGCCCCTCCATCGAGCTTCTCCTTTATTCGGTATGGATCTTCCCAATTAGCCGCAAGCTTTCCGTCCCGGGCGTTCTTGTTGCCTATGTCGACTCTTCAGAATACTAGGTTCCCTCGGTTGTACTTAGCCGCGAGGAGTTTCTTGGCCGCTAGTTCTCGGCAGTGTGCCGTGATTCGGACTTCATCAATAAGGTCCAAATCTGTCTTTAAGGCGTCGTCATTGGACGGTTGTCCTTCCTGCCTGGCTTTTATCTTTCTCCATGAAGGCTGCCCAATCTCGATCGGGATCATAGCCTCACAGCCATAGGTCAATCGAAATGGGGTCTCCTGCGTCGAGGACTGCACGCTCGTCCTGTATCCCTAAAGAACACTATGAAGCTGTTCGGTCTAGCTGGTGTCAGCCTGTAGCATGCGTTTCTTGAGTCCGTCCAGGATGATCTTGTTGGCCGACTCGGCTTGGCCGTTGGACTGAGGGTGTTCAACAGAGGCGAAATGTTGCTTAATGTCTAAGTCGGACATTAAGGCTTGGAATCTATGGTCCATGAACTGGGTCCCATTATCCGTAACAACTTTGGCCTGTATTCCGAATCGGGAAATGATGTTGTGGCGGAAAAATCTCCTCACTCTGGCCGAGGTTATTGTGGCTAGCGGCTCTACCTCGATCCATTTGGTGAAGTAGTCGGCGGCGACGATGAGCCAGCTGCATTGTCCTTGGGCCGGTCTGAATGGTCCGAGGATGTCCATACCCCACTTGTAAAAGGGCTAAGAGGCCAGCATGCCTTTCAACTCTGTAGGCGGAGGCCATATGATCCTGGTGTGTTTTTGGAAACTATCACACCTCTTGGCTGCTTCCATGGCATCATGCTTCATGGTAGGCCAATAGTAGCCGGCGCGTAACGCCTTCCTAGCAAGAGCTCTGCCCCCCATGTGATGGTCGTTGCTTCCATCGTGTAGTTCGGCCAACACGTACCTTGCTTCGGCCTCGCCTAGACAACGCATCATTGGGCAATGTAATCCCTTTCTGTAAAGCTGATCATCGACCATGGCGTAGATGGCAGCCTCCCTGATCAGCTTTTTGGCCTCGGTTGGGTTCGTCGGGATAATCCCCCTCTCCAGGTAGTCTTCAATTGGCTTCCTCCAGTCAGTGTCTGCCGAGATGGTCATGACGCAGCTTGGTTCGGCCAGATTCTGCTGGATCACGGTCATGTGACTGTCTGGTCCCTTGGTGCTTGCCAACTTGAAGAGGATGTCGGCTCTGGTATTCTCTTCTCTTGGGATAGGGTGACGATCACTTCATCGAACTCGGCCATGAGTTCTTTGGCACGGTTTAGGTATTTCGCCATAAGGGGTCCCTTTGCTTGGTAACTGCCGTTGATTTGTGCGGCAACGAGCTGCGAGTCGGTTAAAACCTTTACTTGCTGTGCTCCATTATCTCTTGCTTAGAGCAGTCCGGCCAAGAGGGCTTCGTACTCGGCTTGGTTGTTGGAGGTCGGAAACTTTAGTTGGAGGGAGTGCTCGGTGGAGACCCCCTGTAGGCTTTCAACGATGACTCCTACACCGCTGCCCTTAGCATTAGAGGATCCGTCCACATACAATTTCCAGGTTCCGTCGCTTGTTATTGCCGGGTCAGCTCCCGGATAAAGTCCGCTAGAGCCTGTGACTTGATCGCCTACCGGGCCTCGAACGTGATGTCGAACTCTGACAGCTCAATGGCCCAGTTGGTCATTCTTCCTGCTAAGTCTGGCTTGTGAAGGATCTGCCGTATCGGCTGGCTGGTGCGTACCACTACCCGGTGTCCTTGAAAATATGGCCGGAGGCGTCTCGCCGTGGTGAGTAGGGCAAAGGCCACTTTCTCCAGCTTCTGGTATCGGAATTCAGAACTCTGCAAGGCTTTGCTTATAAAGTAAATGGGCGTCTGTCCGGCCTCGGTTTCTCTTAACAAGGCAGCACTTACGACTTCATCTCCGATTGATAGGTAGAGGAATAAGGTCTCTACTTGCTCCGGCTTTGTGAGTACCGGAGGGGTTGCCAGGCAACGCTTGATTTCCTCAAAGGCCGCGTCGCAATCTGAATTCCAGCCTCCATGGGTTTCCTTCTTTAACAACTTAAAGAAAGGTAAAGCTTTTTCCGCTAACCTGGGCAAAAACCTTGTCAGGGCGGCCAGGCGGCCCGTCAATTGTTGAACCTCTTTCTTGGTCCTCGGCGGTTGCATCTCTAAGACGGCCTTACATTTGTCCGGGTTAGCCTCGATCCCTCGGTTCGTCAGCATGAAGCCTAAGAACTTTCCTGCTGGGACTCCGAAAGCGCACTTGGCCGGATTCAGCCTGATCCGATGTCTTCTGAGTTTTTCAAACGTCTGTTCCAGGTCTCGGATGTGATCTTCTGGAAGCTTCGACTTTACGATCATGTCGTCAATATAGACTTCTATATTCTGGCCAATCTGATCTTCGAAGACTCGGTTCATCATTCGTTGATACGTGGCTCCGGCATTCTTCAATCCGAAAGGCATGACATTGTAACAGTAGTTCGCCTTGTCAGTCATGAAGGCGGTCTTTTCTTGATCGTTCAGGTGCATGGCAATCTGATTGTAACCGGAGTAGGCGTCCATGAAGGAGAGTAGCTGGTACCCGGTCGAGTTGTCAATGAGCCGGTCAATGTTCGGCATTGGGTAGGAATCCTTTGGGCACGCCTTGTTCAGGTTTGTGTAGTTGACGCATACTCTCCATTTGCCACTTGGTTTAAGTACCATGACTACGTTTGAGAGCCAAGTTGTGTATTGTACTTCCCGAATGAACCCGGCCGCCAGAAGCTCTTCAATGTGGCTCTCGAAGGCCTTCTGTCTGTTGTCGGCTATGTTTCTCTTCTTTTGTGCTACCGGCCTCAATCCCGGCCATATGCCGAGTCTGTGGCAGCAGAAGTGTGGGTCGATCCCGGGTATTTCGGCCGAGGTCCAAGCGAAGACATCTTGATTTTGTCGTAAGAATTGGACCACTTGTGCTTTTAGGTCGTCATTCATATCTCTGACGACCTTGGTTGTCTTGGTGGGATCCGTTCCCAGGGTTACTTCTTCGAGTTCCCCTTCTGGCTCCGGTCTCGGGTTTCTGTCTCTCGGAGATTGAGTTCTACCATGTTAATCGGTTGTCGGGGATGCATTTCCTCATTGACATCGGACACGGTCTCGTTATGTCCGAGCCGAGGCGGAGATGAGGGTCCTCCTTCCTCGATCCAGAGGGTCTCGAAGTAACACTATCGTGACTCTTTTTGGTCCCCGGACACCTAGACCAACTGGTTTTTGTCGTTGATCATCTTCAGCTTCTGATGTTTTGTGGACACTAGCATGTCCCAGGCGTGTATGGTCGGCCGGCCCAGGATGATGTTGTAGGGGGAGCGGAAGTCAGCTACTACGAACCTCACGCGTTCTGACTTGAAGGCCTCCTTTGTTCCAAGGGTTAGTCTGAAGTCGATGTAACCCTTTGGGAAGGAGCGCTCTCCGTTAAACCCGATCAAGGTGGTCTTACACGGCTTTAGATCTTCCGCGTCGAGGTGCATCCTTTTATAGGTTCCCAGCTTATAATATCGGCCGAACTCCCTGCATCCACAAAAATTCGCTTGACGCGGCAGTTTACCAGGGTGCCGGTGATGACCAACCCATCTTGGTGGTCGGGGATCACGTCCTTTAATTCTTTGTTGGTGAAGGTCAATGGAGGTGGCCTCGGATTTGCTAGGTCGTCCTTGAATTTGGGGAGGTTCCTCACGGTCAGAACTTCTCGAAGGAATTTCTTTCGTTGACTCACCGTGTCTCCGCCTCCTCCAAATCCTCCGCTAACAACGTTGCACTGGAACTCAACGTCGGGGAATTCATCGTCTAAGCCGGTCCTCCACTTCTTATCAGTCTTTCGAGCGTCCTTGGGTGGACTCCTACTTCGGCCTCCATAGTTGCGTTTCCCATTAGTTCTCCCCTGGGTTTTTATCACATACTGACGCAGCTTCCCCTCCCTGACAAATTTCTCGATGGCGTTGCGAAGATCGTAACACTCATCAGTGGTGTGTCCGGGGCAATCGTGGAACGTACAAAATTTTGAACGGTCTGTGTTGGAGCGTCCTCTAAGCGGCCTTGGTTTGTCGACCTTCTTCATCTCGGCCTGAGCCACCTCTTTCCATAACTGCGATTAAGAGACATTCAAAGGAGTGTAGCTGTTGTACTTCGCTTTGATGTTGACTCTATCGGGCTTTGGTCGACTGTCTGTGTTCCGCCTGCGGGACTCAGCCTTCTACTTGTTTGACCACTCTCCATAGTCGGGGGAGGTATTCCTCATCTTTTCGGGTTCGTCCGAGTTGGCTGCCTCCAATTGTTCCACGTCCAAGTATTTCTTCGCCTGGGTGTAAAACTCGGTCAAAGCGTAGACCCGGGTTTTGCATAGGTTTCTGGCTAGGCATGATGACGGATCTAACCCGTTAACAAGGCAGTGTACGTGGACGTCTTCGGATAATGACCGGACTTGCATCGCCAAGTCCCGGATACGGTCCAGATATTTCTGCAGTGCCTCACCCTTCCTTTGTTTCACCTTACTAAGCGTGAACTGGGATTTCAGATGCTTCTTACTTGTGGCAAAATGCAACTCGAACTTGCGTCCGAGGTCTTCAAAGCTTTGGATAGAGTTGTCAAGGAGTGAACCCAGCCATTTGTGCGCCGGTCTGGTCAAAGTGGCCGCGAAGAGGCGCTGGATGACCGGGCTATCAATTGACCGGACCCACATCAGTTTGTCGAAGATTTCCAGGTGGTTGCGTGGATCCTGGGTTCCGTCGTACTTTGGAAGGTCGGCCAAGTCAAAGTTCTTCAGATAGGGAGCTGTCATAACTGCTCTTGAGAATGGGGATCTACCGGATCCCGTTAGGTACTTCATTTGGTATTCTCGGGGTGATCCGTGACGAGGTGACCCATGACGGGGTGATCCATGTGTCCGGCGGGTCCTGTCTTCCTCACGTTGCTCTTCTAGATCTCAGCCTCCTCTTCTGCCTCGGCCATGGTGCTTCGTGTCACCATCTCAGCCTCTGGCGTTATCACGGTTTTCTAGAGGCGGTGGGTGTCCTCGTTCTGCACTTGTTCTCCCGTCCGTTCTGCCACTGCCTCCCCGCCTGGTTCTCGGTTGTGGGCTACCCGACGAGCTGCTACTGTTAGTGACGGCCCTGCCTCTTTCTGTATGAGGTCCTCTCCGGTTTTCCTATTGATGATGGTTCTGGATCTCCTCCCTTATCATTTGTGCAAAGGTTCAGAAGTCTGCCTACCGTTGCAGGTGATCCCGCTTCTCATTATCTTCGAACCTTTGAAGCAATGACTCTTGCGTCCTCCGGAGAATGAGGACGTCGGCTTCTATCGCCAGAGCGTCCTGGGTCGGAACCTCCCTGCGTGTCTCCAGCAGCGACTGATCATCTGCGGGAGGGGAAGTTGCTGTGTCGGTAATGTGTCCCTTCGGGGTGTTTTCTCGTCGTGGTTGAATTTGTGGCTAGCTTGGCCCGGCCTGAGTTTGGTCTGGCAGGGGTCCTCCGTCAGCCTGCGGTGGTGGATTTCTACTGTTGCTTCTGGTGTTCGCCATTGATGGTCACTGGGATGGAAATTTTCCTTTCCCCACGGTCGGCGCCAATGTTCTGGTGTAGAACACAGATTAATTGGACTTGACTAGGTGTCAAGCCTAGAGCCTATGTACCCTTTGAAGGGATCAAAGTCCATGTAGTTCGCAGTAAACTTGGAGGCGTGAAGCCAGAGGGGGGTGGTGTGTATGCTCTGTGTGACAGAAAGTAAATAGAGCATAAGTTAGAACGTCTGCACCTGGTTGGTTTCCTTCTATATTTATAGAGGTGTCCGAGGCGAGTATCTCGGTCTGGCGAGATACTCGGGGTGACAAGATCCAAGTCCGAGATATCAGGGGCGAGTATATTGGGGTGTTGGTTAGGATAGATCTCATCTTGGTAGGATCCTGTCAATATCTCAGCTATGCTCATATTGGCTATGCTTTCTGGCTATATTGGGCCGTAGCATGGACCTAGGCCATTGGGCCGGTCCGTAACAATATATAACATGACTAACAATATCATTTCTTGTACCATTAATAATCAATGAATATCAAAATAAAACTCCAAATTGATTAGGTCACAGAAAGACTTGATGGTTGACTTGAAGATGAAAACAATCTAGAGGCCTGAAGTAAGGATATTAGCTTATAAGATGCAATCACGGATCATCTCTTGATGAGCCTTTTATTAATTACTTAGTTACTAAATGTGATGATTGACATAAAACAAGTTTAAAAAGATTTTGAGCTTTTTATCAAACAACTAAATTGCAATTAAACTAAAATGCTTTTAAAACTAATATTTTTGGATTTTTGAGATAAAAGTAGATGGAATGGAAATTGGTTTTAAAAATATGATGAAAATCTCCTAAAACAATGAATTTTATCTTTCATTATTTCAAAATAGTTAGACAAAAAATGCTCAAAATACCCTTTGAGCTAGCTTGAGTTAGATGAATTAAATCTCCCACATCAGTCAAGACTTAAACTCTTCTAACCAAAACCTATTTCAAAACTTTAGCCAATGAAATTGACAATATGCAAAACTCAAGTAACTAATGACTCTTGAATTACTAATGTGATATATTCATAGCAACTCTAAGCACAAGCTTAACCAAGCCCATACACAAGAAATTGCTACTAATTAAATCAAAGCGTCAAATGCAGTGGCAGACTTTAGGATAAATATTTGGGGGCTAAATATATACTCATGAACTATTTTTTTTAAAAAAAAATATTTGAGGGGCCAAATGTATAAATTTTTGGACTATATATATATATATCTCTAATTTACATTAGATATTTGGGATTTTTTTGGGGGGGGGGGCATGTATCAATAAAGATTCGTCCCTAGTCAAATGCACAATGTTAAAATCAAATACACATCTAATCTCAAGAAATGCATGGAACCCCGATACAAATCTCCAATCCATTATACTAGTTAAACTCTAAACCTAGAATTTAACTAATACAAAAAATTAAATATAGAAAATAGACAGTAGAGCACTCCACTTTGAAGTTTTTGAAGTTCCAAGCTCAAGAGTCAATTCATTGCTCTAGGAGAGGAGGAATTTAGCTACCCATTGCTTTAAAATAATCATAGCTTAGAATCTCACTAGAAATTTTATGAACTTGCCAAAAAGATAGAACCTCGTCAAAATCACATAGAGCTTGTTAGAAATCACAAAAGGGAAAATTATAATAAAGGACCTAAGAAAAATAATATTTATTAAGAAGGACCATAAAAAGTGGTAATTATTTTGAAGGACAAAAAATTAAAACATTAAAATAGAAAGACTAAATTGCCCTTAATCAGATTTTCTATATTATCTCTAATTAAATCAGAATCTGATTGTTTTTTTTTATACGTAGAATTTGATTGATTGAAAATAATAAATGGAAAGTTTCAGTATGGGTCTTTCTATGCCGCCGATCAATATGACCTTGTTACTCCTGTTGAAATATTAAATAAATTTATATCATTAAGTATTGTATAAATATATTGAATGAAACCTCCCACAATACTTAATGATATAAATTTATTTAATATTTCATTATTTTTTTTAATATATCATATTTTTCAATTCAAAATTATTATATTTAAATTTGAATTTTTATTTTTAATATTAAAATATAACTTTAATATAAATTTGGAATATTCTAAGAGTCATGATAATATTTTCTTATCTGTAAGATTTACTTTCTCGGTACCTTTCCACAAGTTCTTGACTTTTTGAGTGAAAATTAAAGGATTCATGACATGTTTGTGAAAGATTTGTTGTGACACCGTTGTTTTTAAATTTATTTAAATGTATCATTTTTTTCTCTGGTAAAAAAAATAATTAGCATTTTTTTTCAAAAGAAAACCCATTTCAATGATAAAATTTTGAAAAAAAAAAAAGGGTATCCCATTCCAAAAGAGTAAACAGCAGACGAATTTTGTAAGGGCAAAAACAGGAGTATCAAGGTCATATTGATCGGCGGCATAGGAAGACCCATACTGAAACTTTCCATTTATTATTTTTAATCAATCAGATTCTATGTATCAAAAAAAAAATAATCAGATTCTTATTTAATTAGAGATAATATAGAAAATTTGATTAAGGGCAATTTAGTCTTTTAATTTTAATGTTTTAATTTTTGGTCCTTCAAAATAATTACCACTTTTTTTTTGTCCTTTTTAATAAATATTGTTTTTCTTAGATCCTTTATCATAATTTTCCCATCACAAAATAAAGCCGAAGAAGGAGACTGTGACGGTGAAGACGATTAGAGTCAGCGTTGAGGTGAGAAAAGCAGAGAGAACCAATGGTGGTGTGTGGTGCCAGCGACAAAGGAAGAAGCTTTGATCGGTGGTCTCTGAAGCTCTCCTTTATGATCAAAACTATCTTCCATGGCATTGCTATCGTCTGTTTTGAGCTTCTTTGAATGTCGTGCAATGAATAATAAGGTTGAGGCGCTAGGTTTGTCTCTGCAAGTCGAGAGTCTAGGTGTTTCAGGTCGCCGTATGGTGAGAGTGAGATGTTACACTACCAAAAAAAAAACTGTCGTTTTGTAGTGGTCACACTACTACAAAAAAACGTTAAAAACATCCTGAATTAGAGGCAAAAAACGTCCTTTTTGAGCAGGACGTCTGTCAAGGGGAAGTTGTAAAAAAAACGTCCTATACCCTAAACAGGACACCTTAAAAAAGGCGTCCTGTGTTTTATATAGGACGCCCTAAAAGGACGTCTGTCAAGGGGAAATTGTAAAAAAAAAAACGTCCTATACCCTAAACAGGACACCTTAAAAAAGGCGTCCTGTGTTTTATATAGGACGCCCTAAAAGAGGCGTCCTATACTTAATATAGGGCGCCTTAAGGACGCCCTAAAAGAGGCTTCCTATACTTAATATAGGGCGCCTTTCTTAAGGCGCCCTATGTTAAATACAGGACGCCCTAAAAAAGGCGCCCTATATTAAGCATAGGACGCCTTTTTTAGGGCATCCTGTTTTTAAAAATAGGACACCTTCTAGTCCTTTTTTTTAAAAAAACCAATTCTTGGCTCATTACAACTGAAGCCCCTAATGACATACAGCAAAACGAATTAATTCGCAGCCAGTAAGACCAAAAAACCAACATTGACAGTCAATTATTGGAGTAATGTAGAGCAATTTCCTCCCCTACTTTCAACCAAAAAAAAAAAACTATCAACCTGAATTCGTATGCGGGAAAGTCATTTATCGTGGTAAAAATCATTGCACGCATCTTGAAGTACTCCTTCTTATATGCATCAAACACATCTACGCCTTTCTCCCACAATTTCTTTAAATCCTCAACCAAAGGCGCCAAGTACACATTGATATTGTTCCCGGGCTGTTTTGGTCCAGAAATCATCATAGAGAGCATCACATACTTGCGTTTCATACATAGCCAGTGAGGTAAGTTGTATATTACAAGCAGAACTGGCCATGCACTATGTGTGCTGCTAAGAGTCCGATACGGATTGAATCCATCTGTACAAAGGCCCAGACAAAGCTTTCTTGGCTCACTGCTAAATTGAGGGAACATTTCGTCTATTTTCTTCCATTGCAGAGAGTCTGCCGGGTGACGAAGATATTTTCCATCCGATATTCTCTCATCGGAATGCCATCTCAACTACTTTGCCGTCGCTTCACTAGTAAAGAGACGCTTAAATCGCGGTATTATTGGAAGATACCACATTGCCTTCACAGGTTGCATTTTTGTTGTCTCATCATCTCTAGAACCACCACCTTTCTTCACTTTGTATCATGAAGTTTTACACTTTGGACAATTACTCAGGCCTTCATACTCATTTCTGTACAATATGCAGTCATTAGGGCAACTGTGTATCTTTTTATACTCCATACCCATCGAAGACAAGATTTTCTTGGCCTCATACATACGATTTGGAAGTACATTATCGTCTGGCAACATATCTTTCAACAATTGAAGCAGTGACGTGAAACTACTATCGGTCCACCCACAAGTTGCCTTTAAGTTGACCAAATGTAAGGTCCCAGACAACAGTGTATATTTAGTACACCCAGGGAACAAAGGTGTCTCTGCATCACTCCGCACGCTATCATATTCATGCGGTCGTGCAAAAGATTCGACCTCAACATCATGAATCATTCTCTCCATTCCATCGTCATCTACCTCAACTTCATTTTCGTGGGACACACTGGTAGTTGCCTCCTCACCATGCCATATCCACGTTGTGTATTGAAGGTTTATCCCATCACAAATTAGGTGATCCCTTATAGTAGGAATATCCCGTCGAACCCCATTTAAGCAATTAACACATGGACAATAATAAATCCCATTTTTTGCAGCCACATTCCTTCTAGCAAATTCAATAAACTCTTCCACCCCATTCTCATATTCTTCACTAGTTCTCAAAGCATCCATCCAACTATGCCCCATTTTAATAGCACCTATGCCATTTCCGACAACATAAGTTTACAACAATTTAAAGAACGACATGCTTTTTTGTCAATCTTGAACTAAAATTTCGGCAGCATTTCCCCTTAAAAGTAATACATCCCAAAATTTCAACAACAAACAATTTCAACTACAATCAAGAAAACCTACTAACTAAACCAATTCAGATCAATATCAGCTATTAAATCCAATAGTTTCATCAATATACAAAGTATACAAATATAGCTAAACTAATCATCTTTATTCATACAACAAAGTTTACCTAGTTCAACGCACATCAATAAAAAAACAACAATAATTAACTATATATACTTACCTCAACTTTAAATTCTAATGCTTGAAATTTATTTGCTCTATTCAACCTAAAGACAACAACAATCAAGAGAACATTAGAATTATTCAAACTAATATATGGGAGAGGGAATAATTGTATGACAAAAGGAACATGATTACAAATACCTACCCTAGGACCCCTCAAGCTAGCTCTTGTGGGTTGCTATCGTGGCCAAGTCACAATAGTCAAAAGGGTAATTAGCTTCCTGTAGTCAAAAAAGAAGTAATCACTGAGAACTTAAAACTACAAATTTCCAGATAGTAAACTTCTACTATATATCCCAACAACCATAAAGTTTCACAGGAAATGAAAAGAACCAAAGCAACTATTTTGTAATCCAAAGGATAGGGTCCCAACCCACACCAGTCTCTTTGTTTAATGCATCTCAAGACTTCAAATCTTTCCTTAACATATCGAAGCTATTATTCAATTGTTTCTTTTAAAATGCTTTCTCACTTTTCTCATTAAATGTAGATACAATATTCTTCAAATGAACATAATTTGTATCAAACACAATGTTTAAAAAGCAGCACTATTCAAATGAACTAAACAGAGACCATTAAGCACTGAAAGTTTGAGAACAAAACAACCAAACAATTAATTATTTAAAACAGTAGCAACAAGTGATTATTTTAAAAACAGTAATACAATGACAAAAATGAACAGCAAATTCCAGAATAAAAGAGATGAAAATGAAATCTTATGAAAAACGAGCCCTAAATGAAAATCATCCATCAAGCATCTGTGAGAAAGGAAAGTTTACGCGTTCCAAAAAATGAAAGCAAGTTTTCCCTCATACATCATAAGATTTTTAAAACCGGTACTAGAGTGTTGCTCAGGCATTGGTATCATTGTCCACAATTCCGTTGCTAAGTCAAATGAAAAAAATCACAATTTCAATATGCTTCCCATGATCCTTCCTAATATTAAATCAGAAATGTTAGGTCATTCAATAACTTGACTGAGTTGTCACCCCCAATTTCAACAAAATTGACGGATACTAATTCACATTGCTTGGTCCCCAAATAAAAAATAATTCAACATCCCGTAAATTAAATTAAGGACACAAATTTGACCAGCCAAAATTTCTAATTTTCTACAGTGCTGAGAATTGGGGCAACCAAGTTTATGGCTCATCACACCACCATCGGTCTTCATGACTAAATACTGGACCCAGTGAAAATTCTCAGGTGCTGTATGTTGCATGCACATAAAAAAGATTTTAATCAAATTTTGCCCATTCATGACGATTTCAAATGTGAATCAAATCCTAATCATTCTATGTACATGCACCATATGTTACCTGAAAAATTCTTCTGCTATTAGATTGATATCATGACTCCCTAATCAATACAGACTTTATTATCTACTTTAAAAAAGAACAAAATTGAGATATCAGTAACCAGAAATGGGGCTTCGAAAACTATACATGTGCTATCTGCATATGACGAGAATAAAGAAGCATATTGGGTTGGACACAGAGCAATTAGTCGATTCTTTTACCTGATGGACACAACACGCCGTGGAGATAGACAGAAACTGTGGGCGTGAGCGATGGCCGTTGAGAGTTGTTGGAGGCGAGCGGTGTAGAGCTTTACGAGGGTGCAAGTTTAGGCGTTCAAGAGAGGAAGAGAGGAAGACGACGCTGGTTTGGGTGAGTGGAAGAGAGGAAGAGTGTGGCCGGCCGCCGTGTGAGTGAGATCGAGAGAAAGTCGCGCGCTAAGCTCTGCCTCTGGTTAATGGCTCCAACACGCACGATGAACTAGGGCTCCAAATAAAAACGCAGAGTTTTAGTTTATGAAGAAATATAGGCGTCCTGTTTTAATAATAAGGGAGACTATTTTCATTTTTTAACGCCCTAATTTGCTTTAGGGCCCCAATAATTTTAATATTGGCGCCCTGATTCAATATTAAAATTAGGCGTCCTGATTAAAAATCAGGGCGCCAATGTTTTAACATAGGCGCCCTGATTTTTAATCAGGACGCCCAATTTTTTTATTTAATTAAAAAAATACATCGACGGCGCCAAACAATAAATTCTCACATCTTTCTCGCTTTTTTTGAAGATTTTTAGGCGTTCTGAAACAAATACAGGACGCCCAAAATTAATTTTTTCCCAAAAAAATTAATCCCATGGCGCCAAACAAAAAATTCTCCTTTTTGCTTTGGCGCAAAATAATAATTCCCAGATATTAGGCGCCCTGAAAAAGTAAGAGGACACCAAAAATGAATTTAAGAAGTCCTTATCTCTAATATAGGAAGTTGAAAGCTCAAGATATCATTTTTTACTTCCTTATTCTTAATAAGGACGTTTTTTAGGGAAGTAATACATATTTTTTGTAGTAGTGTCAATTTGAAGCGGTTAAAAAAAAAACCGTTACAAATGTCCTATTTTGTAGCAGTTTTGGTTGAAACCGCTACATATTTACAACGGAACCACTCGCACCAAGGCGTGCGCTGGTTAGAGAATGAACTTTGTAGTGGTTATAATAAACTAACCGCTACAAAATTGTGCGACAAACTCGAGCTAAATTTGTAGTGGTTAATTTGTTGTGTTTCCTGAAAGATAACTGCCACAAAAGTGCTACCATGTGGCGTGAATGAAGGTTGTGACGCTTTATAGGAAAAAACCGTTACAGAATTTAAAGAATCTGAATATTTGTAGCGATTTGATATACTAACTATTTTCTTATTATTATTTGATACTAACTATTTTTTTATTTCTAGAACAAAATTCCTTCAACATTCCTTCTATAATCATCAAAATTCATTTCATAATCAAATATCATCTGGTTGACAACATAATAAATTTATATTATCTACACTTTCTTAGTATTATACCTATATAATATCCATAATCAAATATCATCTAACAATATTATTTTTTAAAATATCAAAATTGATCATATAAATTATCAATTAACTAATAAAACTAAAATGCCCAAGTAGTAAAAAAAAAAAGAACTACAGTTATTGATTTCTGGAAAAAAAAATATTTGTTGCGGCTACAACATTTACAAAATTCAACAAATAAGATAAAAGGAATGCATGATTAGCTTTCATTTGAATTTGATTGATTACTTTGGCCTCCTTCAATTGGAAGTAAGCTAAGGAAAAAATTAAAGCAATGAGAACTAACAAAAAGAAAGGAGGCCTCAATTGCCTTTCTTAAACTCAAATCAAAATGTCAAAATAGGCATTGAGTTTGACGCAACGGGTTGACTAATAATCTAGCATCTAACAAAAGAGTACTTGATAAATCATAGTATTATTTATATATTTTTCCCACAATCATCTAAGATTTTGATGATAATTTTGAATTTAATTAGGAGTGAATAATAAATATTAATATAAAATTGAAATTTATAAATAATTACGAGTGGATAATTATAACAATAATATTAATAGTTAGAATATAGAAATAACCAACAACGAGTTCGTATAAAAATTATAAATAACGTAACAACTAGTGTTATTTTCGAATTTATCATCCTAGTCATGCGTAAATATATACCACGTTATATTTAAGTCAGGAATGGATATAGAAGCTACACTTTGGTGCCAAAATGCAATATTTGAAAGTAGTGGGCTAAAATTAATTTTAACATCTCTACAAATAAAATTAAACCAATTTTAGTACAAATTTTGTGGATCTGGGTCCTTTTCGCTTATCATCCGCTGCTATCTAATTCTTTTCCACAGCAACATTTTGGTGCAAAATGCACCCCTGTTATTAATTCACCATCTTAAAGAATCTTTTTAGTATTAATCAGTATCCTAAAATAATTTTTCAAGATCACAAATGATTTTTTCAGTACCCTAAAATATTTTTCTAAGATCATAAAATAATTTTTCAAAATTACAAATTTTTTTTTAGTGCCAGTATCCTGAAGTATATTTTCTGTACCAGTTAGCACGCTAAAATATTTTTTCAAGACTTGAAAAAATATTTTGAGGTGCTCAATGATACTAAAAATATAATTCAGGAAATTGACTAGTACTGAAAAAATACTTCACGATCTTGAAAAATTAGTTTAAGATCTTGAAAAAATATTGCAAGGTACTGATAGGTACTAAAAAGATACTTAGGATACTGATTTGTACTGAAATAATAATTCATGATCTTAAAAATACATTTCAGGATCTAAAAAGAACATTTCAGGATAGCGAGTACTATTATTAAAAGAGAGAGAGAGAGAGAATAGTGGTGCATTTTGCACCAAAACACTGCCGTGCAAAAGAATTGGATGGTAGCGGATGATAAGCGAAAAGGACCCAAGCCATATCCAAATTTTGCAGGATGGGGAAGGGAGTTATGGACCAACATGAGTTGGTCTCGTAGGGTCTAGATTCCCCTGGTCTTAAGTTCAAGTCTTAGAAAGACAATTATGTTATGAGAGGCACGAATCTCAAATCAAATATCAAATAGTAATATCCACACAAAAAAAAAAAAAAGGAGCAATAGCCCCAATCAGTTTCCGATTTTTGTATATAAATAAATTATTATAATCAAATTGAAAATTTCAAACATGCTTTATTTTGCATTAATATCATCTTTAATCTCCTGAGCTTCAAACCATTTCTTTTGGTTGCTCTAATGACAAAATGGTCTAAGTTTTTATTGAGTTCTAAGGACCAATGTTTTAAAAAAACTAAAATTTAAGGGACCAAGACTTGGGTTAAAACTTAAAAGATTGAAACCAAAATGAGAAACTTGAAGGACCAATGTTTTAAAAGAACTAAAATTTAAGAGACCAAGACTTGGGTGAATAAAATGCTTCTTTGAGCAAAAGCCGTCCAGATTATCTTTCCTGACTGAGGAGAAACTTTCAGACTTGATGATCCACCTTATGCAAGTATGCAAGCACATGATAAATTATTAAAAATTATTCATAATACATAGGGTTTAATTTACGAAGAAATAAATTATAAAATAAAATATGTACATTGTGCTAAAATGACAAATTGTACTGCAATAACTTATAATATACGGGACACAGTCTTCATTTTAAAATATGTTGGTACCAAAAAATATAATGTTTTTTTAAAAAAACATAGCCCACATTTGGCGCATTGGGCTAAATTTCAACATCCTTATTTGAGACATTGGAAAAATTGGATAAGGTTTTATTGAAAATTTTATCAGCATTAAACATTTTAGGGGAAATTCCTTTGAAATTCCCAAATTCTTAGTTAGGTTACCAAAATTATCAAGGGTTAAAGTGCATTCAACACAACAAACTATTAGCTCAGGAGCGTCCAACACAATTACTAATAAATGGACCACCCGGCACAACAAACTTTTAAAAAGGAACACCAAGCACAACAAATTTTTAAGAAGGAGTTCCCAGCACAACGCCGTTAGCAAAAAGTTAACGCCCGTTATCTAAGGTACATCCAACACAACAAACTATTATTCCAAGAGCGTCCAGCACAAAATTCTAAATTTTACTAAATTAAATAATTTTTTTCTCGATTATCATTATTCAAAGCTATTTATATAAATATCTATGAACAAAAATGACTCATCCTTCAATTTTGTCAAAATTATAATTTGCTAAAATAAACAAAAGTTTTGATTAAAAATATAATTATATGATTTAAATAAAACTGAAGGTGTTTTATAATTTATTATATATGTTACACAATATATATATATATATATATATATATATATATATATATATATATATGATTTATTTTTATTTTAGAAGAAATTTATGTGAGTTAAAAAAATCATTTAATGTTAACAAAATTTTTAAAAAATCTATTATATCCTTAAAGAAATTAAATGAGTTTAATTTTTATTTTTATAAAAAGAGCTTAATGGATATCAACGTTGATACTTAATAATATAAATCTGACAACTTCATTTCTTTAAGCAACTTGATATTAACATTAAATGAATCTTTTAACTCATTCTTCTATAATAAAAATAAATCATATATTTTTTTATTTAACATATATAATAAACTATAAAACACCTTAAGTTTTATTTAAATTATATAATTATATTTTTAATCAAAACTTTTATTTATTTTAACAAATTATAATTTTGACAAAATTAAAGAATGGGTAATTTTTGTCTATAGATATTTATACAAGTAGTTTTGAATAATGACAATTGAGGAAAAAAAATTATTTAATTTAGTAAAATTTAGAATTTTGTGCTGGACGCTCTTGGAATAATAGTTTATTCTGTTGGACGCACTTTAGATAACGGACGTTAGCTTTTTTGCTAACAGCGTTGTGCTGGGCGCTACTTTTTAAAAGTTTGTTATGCTGGACGCTCTTTTTTAAAAGTTTGTTATCGTGGGTAATCCACTTAATAGTTAATTGTGTTAGACGCTTCTGAGCCAATAGTTTATTGTATTGGACACACCTTAACCCAATTATCAAATCATTAATCAGGTCAGATGTCTTAAATTTGGAGAGAAGGCAGAAGGAGGAGCTTTGATCCACAGCACCAACCCCGCTCCTCCTCCGCATTTGGTGAGAACCATACATATTATTTTGAAAGCAGTTCCTAATCTGCAGAATTCCATTGGTGCTTATGGAGCCTGTGTGCGATGTTCTGATGCAACTTTGCAAACTTGAAGGCAAGAACAAGTGAGGTCCGATGCAGCATGTCGATTATATAAATTTCATCGCTTAATTATGAAGTTCTAAGAATAGAGAATTGGATTTTGGCGTTTAGAAAAGCTCCTCCTCCTTCCTGCCTTCTTTGTCCTTTCCAAAGAGGTAAAGTGATAAAATTTCAACATCCTTATTTGAGACATATGACTTGATTATCGATTTCATAAGCTTCACAACCTAAATAACAATTTGGGTATTTCAGACGATTTTTAGAGGACTTTTCCCAAAATTTTATTTGTGAGAATGATTTAAATATGAGTCCTTCCAAAAATTTAACAACTCCTACCCACTAACAAGATTTCCTTCCCTAAATCATTCCTTACAAGAATTGGGAGAAAAGACCCAATTATTCCCTTCTTCCTCCCAAAAGCTCAAAAAAATCATAGAGAACACAAATGAAATATTCATATTGGAACATGCAAATAAAACATCAGATCAAGCACATATGAAACTCACCAGATCTGGACCGGGGAGGGAGAACTTTCTTTGTCGATCTACTGAAGACGGAGATGATGGAGGGAGACGCCGCCTAAGTGGCTTCGCACGGCAGAGAGATGATGAAGGAGATAAGGACTACTTGTGTGTGAGAGAGAGGGAGGAGTGAATTTTTTTTTTTTGTTGCTCAAAGAGAGGAGTGATAGATAATTGAAGACTCAAGCAGATATTGAAGCAATGTGTAGCCTCATAAAAATGGGCCTTTTCATATAGATGTATTGCCCTCTTTCTTTTGCATTTTCTTTTTTAAACAAGACTTTCAAAAGACTTTCAACCCGTGCGTTGCATGAATAGTTTTATACTGGAATGACTAAAAGTAGATAACATATACTTTTTCTTATAATAGTAGATAACATATACTAATATGACAGAGATTGAGCATTTCATTGAATAAGTATAACTTTACAAACAACATCATGGAATGTTCATAATAAAACCTATCTTATTTCTATGAATGTAACAAAAGGTTTTGGAAAACTTTTCTATAAACAACATTTAATGTGATATTGTTGCATTTACTGAACTCGTTTAGTATAAGTATTCAAACCGTTGAAATTCTTGACCCTAGATAATGCAACATATAGTTGTCCATGTGAGAAAACCAGGCTTGGTAGGTCCTACACTTGACATTGACTGACATTGGCTTTTGTTTATTGTCATTGCAAATGAAATAATTATAAGAAATTGCCTTCTTGTCATATTGAAAGGTAGTTTTGTTTCAGATGGATTCATATCCATTCTATGTATCAAAATCTCTTCACCAATACTTATGCCATTCAATGCCTTTGCCTTAATGACATTCTTCCCGAGTTGTGAAATTTGAAGCCTTGTTTCATTACACAATCCTACAGCTTAATCAATGTTCCTTATTAACATAACAGGTACACCAACCTTCAATACCAATTTATGATGAGGTATGTCTAAACATTTAATTGCATTTAAGTTTGCCTGAGCATTTTTTTTTACTGTACTGATTGTTTGCTGAAAAAGAGTTAGTCAAGCTCTTTAGGAGGTCTTTTTAATAAAGGAACAATAATCTTTCCATTACAACAGCAAATACCATAACTGCAGGATTTCATTTTTCTTCAGACCTTTGAATCTTTCAGAAAACCACAATTCAATACCACAAAATTGACATTCATGACAAGCATCACCATCGTCTAAATAACTGGAATGAAACGTACAAGTGAGATTGTTCTCTACTTCTCCATGACGATTGGAGTAATAATGTTCATCATTAGTTACTCCAAAATCTGCTATAATAATTAAAAACAACACTCCTTTAAATAAGATAAATTTTAAAAATACACAACATAGAAGACTAAAGAAACTACATCTCTCCTCCGTAATACACATTTTTACACCCTATTTATGCTGCACAAGTATTTCAGCCAATCAGATAGTAGTGATGATAAAGTCTAATAGTCATAGCGTTAGTAATGTTAATAATGTGTAGGGAAATGAATATTGCGTTGAAATTAAACAATACTTTATTGGTAAGTAACTGCATCTCTCGTCCAGACCCAATGGGAAAAAACCACAGTTTGAAATATTTTGATAGGAATAAATTAAATAAAACAAATGGTTGTTGGTATAAATTAAATATTGTAATCATGACAGATTTTCGACACACATAGTTAACCACTTAATTGCATGAGAAAAAATTCCACTACCATTTATGACATTAAAGACTGGGTGATCAAAACCTAAAAAAATAATCATCACAACAATTCAAAAAACTCGATTAAATCAAATTGAATAACACATAAACCCCGGAATAATACCAACAGAGTGTATCAACATTATGGAGGGAACAAAGATAAAACTACAACAAGCAAACATTCATCTCGGACAAAAAAAGAAAAAAAGTTAAATCACAAGTCCTTTTTTTTTTTTTTTTGGTTAAAAAAAAACACACAATCAACTCCCCAAAACCATAATGTTCGCGCCAATCTCATAACGTTGATCGTTAGTAACTCCCGAATCTGCTATAATATTTAAAAACCACATTTGTTTTTTTAAAAAATAAATTTTCAAAATACACAACATGTAAGAGTAAAGAATGTTATTCTGATGCTTACTTTCATATACTTGATGATTTAGCCTACTGCATAAATCAGTCGCTCCCCCATGAATTTGTTTCAAAGATTTCTTTTCACGCTTCTTTTGATTGACCGATTGTGATAGACTGGTGAACTGAAGGACTAACAGTAAGCTTGCTCTTGTACGTTAAACAACTGATGTTGCTTTGCATATAATTTGAGCTACCCGGTGTGTTAGTTATATTGAATAATACAGATTGAATGTTGTTTTCTGAAAATGGATTTAAAAGAGAAGACTGAGGAGTTGGCAACTCGTTTTGACCAATTTCACCAGAACAATGATTCATCATTTGCTTAACTGAGTTTTCAGTAACAGCAACAGAATGACGGAAATTATTTTCGCCTGCACTTTCTGAACATATCCGTTTACCTACAGAATCAATTTGTTTAGTACACATTACATACTGAAGTTATTTACAGTAAAAAATAAACGGATGTAAAAAAAAATATCATGTTAGCAGCTATAAAGATGACTTACCTCCTCCTTCATTCTCACTGTTTTTAAAAACCTCAGGCCGCTTTTTCCTCATAGGTGGTATTGTTTTGTAAGAATGATGAGAGGTTTTGGATTCAAAATGTTGCTGATTTATGATGTAGCATTTTATATATGTGCCATGTCATTATCAGTACCTTGAATATTACTAACCTCATCCTTCATTGGGCATTCTCATACGTGATCAAAATGGAAAGCAAAAAATGTGTTCTGTATCAATTAACTGACGAATAGATTTGATTTGAATCTATATGAACAGATAGATTCCATTGTATATAACAACTGATGGCATGGATTGCCATGTAATCAACCTTTCAATTTATTAATTATGAACTGATATTTAATTTTAGTGACGGAGAAAAAAATTTCACAGTTGTCATGACTGATATCCATTGCATATAGGGAATTGTGGTGGGAAAAAAGGTCTAAACGAATTTAATTTTGGTGCTGAACTTAGCTGACATTAATTATATTTTCACATCAGTGCATTATAATGTCTACACAGTTATTTCTACTATTTTTGTTTCATAGTCAATAAGCTTTCGTTCACACCAATGCATCGTAATGTCTACACCGTTATTATATTTAATTTAGGTTTAAATATAAGAAATCAAATGTAAAACATAATTGATCATGTAAGTTGTTTGACCAAAATTTTCTTAATATTAGAGCAAATGTAGTAGGTACATGACAACTTTAAATGTAAGACGTTCTATAATAATGTGGTGAACATTATTATATTATAACTTTTTTTACTGTAATAAAAAATTAAACGTCAACATTTAATTTTAAATTAAAGGATATTTTCTAAAAAGTTTGCTATTATTTTCACTAACTTGATAAAGACATATGGGATAAAATGTAGAAATTATTGTTCAACTAATCGAATATATCAACAGCATTATTTAAAACTGTAAATCATCCATATTAGAGAAATAACAATAACAAATTGACAGGCAAATGCTAATATAGTCTGGAAAAGAGAAAAAACAACATAATAGATAATTCTTAACACATATTGTAAAACATAACAAAAATCATTTTTCCTTCTTGATGTTTTTCATAGGTTTTGTGGAACTCACTTTTGGGGTGCACAACTCAGCAAGCCCAAGATCTTCACATGCAACTGGAATATCATTCCCAAGTGTCTTCCTTTTTGTGTTGGCCTCAGGTGTTGTTAGTTGCGACAATTGTATTATCATCATCCTCAATGACATTATCCTCAATGACATTATCCTGTGATACTAAAATTCTCCAGACTGCTTATCATATTGATGGCCATTTCGAGAGGGTACCAGTATGAGAGAAATATTAGAAAAGATTTGCCAAGTGAAGACGTTGAAAACTAAGACGAAAAACCAGAAATGAGAAGGTGAACTGTCAATAGATAGTTAGGAGGTGTGAATTGGTGCATAAAAGTAAATTGTTCGATTTCAAATATAGATTCAAGTGTTGATACAGTTGTTAGAGGAAAAAAAATGACGAGTGAAACTTTTCATTTTTTGAGAAAGAGTGAAAATGGAAAACTTCTAAAGAAGTTGGAACGACGTACACATACAAGAACAAAGTTTTGTAGCAACTGTCACCTTTAAAAAAAAAAAAAAAAAAAGACCACTTGTGGCTTATCCGAAATGTATATTCGATTTCTATTTATTTTATATTGACCAACATAATAATTTGTCACATGATAAATAGATAAAGTTATTTAATTAAATATTGAATGGCGCCTACATCAAACACAATTTAGTATAAACATCGGTTTAAAAACCAATTTAAGTCAATTAGATGCCAATGATGATGAAGTCTAATGGTGAATCTATAAATTTGACACTCTGTATGAATTAAGATATTAAATAAACTAAATAGGATTTGGTCCTCATCTTTTTCCCTTCTTATCCACTTCCCCATCTCAACTATTTGATTGAACAATGAATAGTTCAGATTTAAAAAATATTTTAAAATATTAATAAATTATTAAATTATTCAAAAACATTCAAAAATAATATTTTTATAAAAGATTAAATATGAACTGTTCAGATTTTAATCAAATGGCTAAGATGAAGAAGATGATAAGAAATGGATAGGAAGTGAAGAGGATGTGAGCCAATCCCATTAAATATACTACTTAATATAATTGGTAGGATATTATATATAAGATCTTAAATCAAACAAATTAATTTAGAAATGCTTTAGGGTATGTTTGGTTTGAGGGAGGAGGAGGGAGGGGGAGGGGGAGGGAAATAAGGAAATGACCAAATTGTCATTAATGAAAGGAATATTCTCTTTTATTGAGAGTATGTTTTTGGAATATTAAAAAGTTTTCAGGGGTAATTTAGTAAAGGGGAGACCAAAGATCTCCCCCTCCGCCTCCCTCAATCCAAACATCCCCTTAATGTAACTTAATTAATTTCTTTAATCTTTATAAAAGAGTCAATCATCTGACGTATTAAGAATGAGAGGTAGTATACATTTAAAAAAAAAATGAGAGGTAGTATTTTATATCATTATCTTTAAAATGACTCATCCTATTTATTGTTGACAAAAACAAAAAAAAAGGGCTCGTCCTGTTTATTTAATTTGAGGATATTAAGAAAAATGAATAAATTATTTAATTATGAGATGTGACATAATCTCTTTAAAGTACATTTTTCTAACATTATGTTAATTTGAAAAAAAGTAGTAAGAATAGGATAGAAAATGGAAAATATCTTACTTTTAGCATCAACATCTATTATTAAAGTATTACATTTTGGACAAGAGGAGTTCAATACAATTTTTTAAATATTACATTAAAAAATATACAAGACATTTCTTGTTTCAATATATAATGGTTTTGGGTTATATTCCATGAAATTAAAGTGATTAGTGTAGGCTGAGGCAATAATGCTGCAGATCATATAGAAGTTCAGGTTTGTATGCTTTTTCTTGAATTGATAGGTTGTATTCTAGGCTGTTATTGCTTCCCTCCACTTTGGAGGGATTAGTGTGTGTAAAGATTGGTTTTTTTGGTACGTAATTAATAAAATGGACTCTTTGCTAAAAGAAAAACAACAGGAAACAACAATCTTCAAAGCATGTTAGCATATGGCTTGATGTCAGCACAGCACCGATCCCTTCAAGTAATAATGTAATTAAGTTGGCTACACCAACCCTGCAATGGTACAAAAAGCATTACAAATTATTAGAAAAATTATACACTTGCACACATGGATATACATGTTAAAGCAGCAACTTATTACAACAAGAGGAAAACAAATAATGGACGGAAAAATCTGGAGAGAAACAAATTCTAGCTAGAAATTCTGGAGAACACAGGTGATCCCAAAGAATATTGAAAGCTCTAAAGCATATTAGAAAGCTCCACCAGCTCGTTGGAAGTTATGAGATCAAGATCATTGATATCAAAATTCTCAAATGGAGTCTTTTTAGCAAGCAAGAAAGGAGTAAATGAGCAGTTTAGCTGTAGAAACAGACCTAATATTAAGGGCAACTCCAGATCTCACTAAATGAGAAAGTGTTGGAATCAAAGCACCCGGAGATTCTGTATCAGCAACTTTTATACAAGAATCCAAAGTGTAGACAAATGTGGACGAATTGCAGTTCCAGCATGCTGAAGACAATAACAAAAAAGGCTAAAAAACAAGTTGTCAACAATAGAAGAACATGATAGCGCAGTACCAATACAGTGGCAAGACCCATACTAATAGCTGATTAATCTAACACAATCACAATGAGAAAAATAGGACAAAAGAAAGCCAACAAATTTCATGATGTGGTCTTGTAGAAAGAAGACGCATCCAAATGCATAATAAAAGACTAATGTACCTATTTAAACCAAATGGAGATTATAATAGCCCAATATTGATAGCCAGATGATAAAGACTGTGGAACAGATCAAGCAAAATGAGAATCAGACATAGAATATCCAAAAGACCACACTCTCATGTATCTGTTGCAATCGCCAGTCAGATTTAAGAGCTTTCAGGATTCTAAGACCTCTAAGACCCTACAGCCCATCATTTTTACCCTTTTTTTCTCTACTTACAGAAATCAAATTCACCTTTTTAATACTATTAGTTGATCAGAATTACAAGGGACCTATGCACGGCTGAAGATATTGCTGCATAAGATGCAAACTGAAGCAGGTTAAGAGTCATATACAAACCATTAAGAGAGCTTTTCTATACATCAAAGAATAATATATAATCCCCCCATGTGAGCATAAAAAAATATGCACACAAGTCATAAAAGTGACAGAGCTGAGAATTCCACACCTTTGTAAGCTTCATTACAACTGCAAGTGATGCCTTTCGAACACCATCAACTTTGCTTAATATGCCTTCTGCAAGAAGAAAAGGTAACACAATATCCATGGCTTGGCGTGCATCTGACTTATCGGATAGAAAAACATCACAAAGCCTTGCTGTTAACTTAGTTACAGAGCTGCATAATGTTTCTCCAGAAGTTCTAAAAGTCTCCTTTATATCATCCAATTGCGAGAAAAGCTGCATACCATAATCTTTTTAGAGGCATTCTAACCTGCAGAACAATATGAAAGATAAGTCATTTTAAGATGCTTGAGATACATCAAGATCAACCAGTTTCTCAGGTTTTCAATAGTCAAATTGGTTTTCTCATTTTCATCTCTCAATTGTTCCAACATTATGGTTTCTTCTGACTACAAGCATATAAATGTGCATGTGCGGCATGTATGAAGTTATCTGATAAAAATTTTGTGAATTCTGAACCGGACTACGAAAAGGTTAAAGAATTATTCTGAATGCTTTCAGGCATTAGACATAATCAACAACTAAATAATAATTAAAACAAGAAATAGTCTCTACTGTAGCATGTTACAAATTATAATGAGCCAATTCTTGTGTTCCACCATTCCATTATGATGTAGAACATAAAATACATAAAATCTTCTTTAGATCAAGTTAACTAATTTATTATATTTCTGGTCAAATCTTATAATGTTACTGAAATAGTATGATGATAATTACTCAGATCCAATATCTGCACACATATAAATTTTTGTAGTGGCTTGACAGGGATGGCTTTTGGTAAGAGAAGACATGCAATTTCCTTTTCTTTTTCATATTTAAGTCTGTCTAGTTCTTTCTGCTTAAACGTTTTCTGTTTCTCTCCAGTCATATATCCAACCATGACAGAGGCAGTAGACATCCTTTCAATCTGACATCTAATGTGCAAAAAGTATAGACAATATAACTAGAAAGTCTTTCCACCTAGCTGCCTAAAATTTAAATAGTTAGTCATGTGCACATTAGAATGAATATAATTCCTTTCCATCTGACAATACTTCAGAGTGATTCACATATGAAAATAATCTTAATGACCTCAAGAAATTTTCGTCCTTGGATGACATTTGCAAGGGCAAGGCATGGTGTGTCTCACGTGAACACCAAAGCCTAGATCCACATTAAGTGAGTCGGCCACTAGTGATTTCTGAAAGACCTGGCTATCACCCAAGAGGGGGGTGAATTGGGTGTTTGATGAAACTTTAGGAACTTTGAAAATCTTTTCACAACTTACTGAAAGTAGTACGAATGATAGAAATAGTTTATAAAGCAATATTCAGTTATTCAAACATATATGCTGGAAATGTAAGAGTTTAGAAAAGAGAATATGCAAACTAAGATTTATATTGGTTCGGCCCAATCCTTGACCTACGTCCAGTCCCCAAGCTCCATTTGAGATTTTCTCCACTATCTCCTTGTTTAACCGAGCACAAGAGAAAAACTTTTACAACCTCACAAGTTTAGTCGGACACTTGTGTAGCCTTTACAATCTCTTACCGAGATACTTCCCTTACATACTGTGAGGATACAATCACACACTCTGTAAACGAAGGCTGATCCTTTTACTCTCAGACTCACTCTCCCTTAGAAGTTGTAATTGTACACTCACACTCAAAAGTTCCACAACCTTGAGTTTTGATTGCTAAACAGATAATCAAAGTGTTTAGACTCTCTCACTGAGTAGATAAATAATAATCACTGAAGTACATAATCGATCATCACACTCTACTGAAAACTATATAATATTGAGAAACAGAGTGCGTGTGAGCTGAACATAGGATTCAAAATATCAGCATTTCGACTCTCATCCTCTTTTTATTCCATTTTGAATGCTTCTTCTTTTATAGCTAATGAAGAATATTGGGCAATTCTTCCAGGTTTGAATATGACTGTTGTGAGCGTATATGACCGTTGGAACTATTCGACCGTTGGAGAATGTTACCGTTGTAAACTCTGACGTAATCATCTCCTTTTTGTAATATGATGTTAATCCTTCATATAATCATCTGAAACTCATTAACAAACTGATTAAACATAGTTAGGAATAGTAATGAGTGATAATAAGGATTAATGAAATCACAAACGATGATTTTGGATTTTTGAACACGGTGATTTTCTAAAGCAGAGATATTGACTCGAGTTATCATTAATTGACTCAAGTTGTTTTGAGCGCCAGATCATCTCTGGTTTAATTCTAACTCGAGTTGGCGTCTATAACTCAAGTTGTCCCTTTGTTTCAAACTGCTGGATACTTTCTATCTGCATTGTAACTCGAGTTATCCTTAGTAACTCGAGTTGCCAAAGTGACTAATTGCTCTCTGCCTTTTTGAGTAACTCAAGTTGGTGGTCATAACTCGAGTTGCATTAAATTCCCACAATAGTCTATTACTCTCTGTGTCCAGTCTGACTCGAGTTGGTGGACCTGACTCGAGTTGGAATCTCTTCTCAATATTCTCTCTTCTCTTCTACCTTTCTGATTGACGTTGATTCGAGTTTCTAGTCCTAACTTGAGTTATCCAAACTCAGTTAACAACTCATTCAAAATCTCATTGTATGGTGAGCATTTTTGAACCATCTTGAACTTATTGTAACTTTCGAAGACCATAGCTCCTTGAATATAACTCAAAATATAGCAAATGACCTATCCCCAGAAATCTCTTTATGTCTTCTTTCAAATGCCGCTGATTTGAGCTCATTTGGATGTGTGGTTTGTGAGTTACACTCAAAATACCAAAGCTATGTCTGAACTGTGGTGTGAATTGTAGTGTCAACTTCTACAATTCATAGATCTCTCATCTAAACTCCTTTAGGCTTCCATTTTATATCAAAATGACATATTGGAAGTCTAGTTTCATATGTCACTAGTTTTGTCTCAATCCGATTCCTGGTTTGGGAGATATTGTTGAATTACCAGAGCTCGCCAGTTGAAACGTGAAACAGAGTAGAATAGAGGTGCTAAAAATCACTGGTAACTCGAGTTATTAAGTGGTAACTCGAGTTACTCCTGTCTGAAAACATTTTGTAACTTGAGTTATCATACATAACTTGAGTTGGGTCAGTCCAAAAACCCAGAAACACTGTAGCGAAGCACTCTAACTCGAGTAGGACCCTATAACTCGAGTTGGATCATTCTAAACCTTATATTTCCTTGTTTTTAACTCTGATTTAATCCATCCCAACTTCCATTCGATCATGGAGACTTCTAGGATCAATTTTAGAACTTGGATAATGATATCTTCATTCCATTCAGCAAGTTCTTCTATTTTCCATCTCCTATCTTGATCATTCTTTATCATTTAGCTTAGGCTCATCATTCTCTTCAGCTTCTACCTCCTTCAATATCTCCTCTTCTTTTCTTCTCCTAATCATTCTATACTTCACATCTACATTAAACATAAAATTTAGTGCAAGTAGAATGTAAATATAGTATGCAACATTTTTGCTCTTAATAATGACATCTATATAAGACATCATCAAAACTAATAATAATCAACAATTTCCACTAATGGGGTTTTTTTTTTCTACAATCTGCAAACAAAACACCAAGGATCTAAGTACAAGGGCAAACAGTAATGAGAGGAAGAGACAAGAAATCTGAAAGGAATTATCAACTCACCTTGATGGCTCTCTTCTGCTTCCCTAAGCTAGCCAGTCAACGTATTCACAAGTGCATTCACTAAATTCTTTTTCATAGATGCATCACCAAGTTCATACGCAATACTTATGCCTGGGGAGGCCAGTTCTTGCGTGAGTTCATTTTTTGGTCAGCAAGTAGGTGAGAGAAAGCCTCCTGCATTAACATGATAATAATTAAATTAACACTCTGGGTTCCTTTATGCAGCTACGGAAAGGATATGGTACAAGAGAATGGAATATTTTATGCATACAGAAAAAGTTTCCTGATTTCACAATGAGGAATGGCCCATCATATTAATGATGAAAAATATCACATCACAATTCACAATAACAACATGCATAATAGGACTCCTATGTATATCTGTCGTCAATTGTTCCCTTGGAGAAGCCATAAGCAAAGCTCCAAAAGATTCCAACAAGGAGGTAACAGTCAAGGATTGATCAGTTGAAGAAACCTTTAAAATATGACTATTCATCTAACCATATGCACCAAATAACATCTTTAACCGTACATCTTCATAAATTTCCCCCCTTTATTAACTCCCCCACAATCTTCTAAACCTAATGAATAAAATATGTTTCAAACTCAATCAAGACACCCCAAGGAGATAGGCATTTGTTGGACATTAAAATCCTATATAGTTGATATTCTAGTTTTCAAATGATAGAATTCTTAATTACGTTATTAATAATTGAAAAAAGTTGAGTGTAACTGCATTAATTTTATTCAATTGATCTACAACATCCGGTAGATACACAAACACATTCTGATATTAAGAGCTAACGTCCTAGATGGAAAAGGATAACCTCTTAACAAATACTCCGTATTAAAAAACACAAAAACACCCCTAGCCTGTTATAATGTAATGACGCTCTGGTTGACATAAAAATACAACTATATATAATTACCAAATAAATAATGGCGACGGTATCTTAAAGAACAGGTTTATACATAATAATGGCGACTTTATTTTAAAGGAGAGCTCTGTGAAGAACGATATACGATATGCTTTCATTTCTATCCAATTTTAATACGAAAAGCGCTTTTTTCATTAATGTAAACTATGGTTTATGATAAAATTAGCCAAACACCATACAAAATTCAGAAATTGATTATTATGTTAGAAATATCTTTTCAGAGGTTAAAATCATCATGATTTTCTTTTTTCAAAGCATGATTTTAGGAGAGAAGGAATCAGAGGAGGTCGCGCCTGAAAAACAGAGTCTTCAAATCATATGCTCACGGCCTCTCTATAAAGTGTTTCCCTGCTTCCAGACTTCAAGTTTCTACTTCCTTTCCCTTTCTGTTATTTGATTCTAAACTTATTTGGGCCGTGATTAATTTATTTTATTTATGTTTTTTTTTAATATTTTGTTCAAGATAATGTTCAGTTTATACAGTTAGACCTCTCACTTTGTTGATTCATTCATTTGTTTGATTGCTCTAACATGAGAAATTTAATTGAAATTCATTTTGGTGTTGCAAAGGAACCTAGAATAAGAAATTTAAACTAGACCTTCAATTAAATAATATAAGAAGGGGTGTTATGAATATGTCACTAATATGTTCCACAGCAAAAATCAAAAGTACATTTTTCTATCTTGAGTATCCAAATTATGAACAAATATATCAAAGATTGTATGTATAATATATATATATATATATATATATATATATATATATATATATATATATTATCAAAGATTGTATAAAACTCTAGGAAAACGTGATAAAATGACATGAAATTCTAAAGATTAATAGAGATCAACCGGTGGAACATTACAGAAAGAAAGAAGAGTAACCAAATTTATGAATGCAATATTAAAGAGGAGCGTAAAAGAAATGAAAACACAGCTGTATGAGCCACAAGTCTTGTATATAAGCAAAAACACACACCCTTCATGGTGGGACAAAACCTAGGTAGACTTGGTTATATCTATTAGGTCCAATTCTTCCATCAAATCTTAGCATATAGATTTTTCTTAATAGTAAAAATTTACAATGATAAAGTTTCAGCATTAGAAGACAGCGACCAAATCTACTACACCTTGAGAACATCCAATATAATATAGCCGAAATATAAGTGACAACACTTCTCAATTACCCCGTCCATGGACATCAATAATGCTCAAATCCACTGTTCGATCTGTACAGTTTCTAATTCTAAAGTCAGGTTCTTCTTCAGGAAAACATTAAGAAAAGCAAATCACAAGCGTCTAAAAGAATTATTTTATCATTCATAATATGAAGATAACAGCTGAGAGCCTGAGACCCAGCAAGGCCCCATCAAATTGCTTCAACTTTCAGCTGTTTGACTTTAAAGTCCCTTGGACTCCTTTTGTTTCCCTTCCTCTTACATGTCAAATTATCCTGCATGAGTGCCAGAGACCAACACGGTGTGTCCATGGGTACTAGATGCATGCCCTTTTGATGAAGTAGATCAATTAAACATTGCTTTCCCCTTTCACTAAGGTAGTATATATGTAACTTGCTTCTTATAAATGCGTTTCGAAGTAGTATTACATTACTACATTCACACACTCCCCAACAATTGAAACTTATGGCCTTTGCTTTTAGAGCAAGGCTTGGATTCCATCAAGGCATGGTATCCACAAATTTGTTTGGATTTTGATTCAAAATCCCAATTGGCAACAATGGGAATTTCATGTTGCTTGAATTCTTGCATTGCCAATCCACATTCCAAAAAGTATATCTCTGTTTCGATTTGGGGTGAGATCAATAAGGTTACAGTTCACATCTTTGCTCAATGCTATTACAACTCCATATTTTATTTTCTGTATCAGTGTTCACTGAGTAATTGATTATATCAAACCCCATTTTTCTTTTACTTCACTATATATTTATGGTTCAGGCTGTACGTATATGCCTCCGTTCTACACCAAAAAAATCAAATGACCGTTTTTTTCAAGGGAAAAATCTTCTAATAACTTCTTATAAAGCTTTAGTTCATCTCCAAAAATGTTCTAAGGTATAATATATCATTATACTATGAAGTGTCCTCCATTTAAAGAACATTTTCCACAGCAAGCCATAAGTTCATAAGCTCTCAAAGGCTGAAAAATGGGCCTAATTAACGATCGAAATTCCGAATGTCAATTTATATATAGTGGTTCAGCCTATTGGAAACCTTTTAAGGGTGTCGCATTAGCAAAAGGTGAAGGATTAGTATGGGTTTGCAGGCATTCAGTTTCTTTTTTAAACAAATGATTTTATTTTTAAATAATATTCATGACCGTACTGACCGAAGAATTTGACAGTTTTCATATATAGGACATATGTAATTCCCACATATTCAAATTTATTTGAGCCCATCCAGAGCAATGCTCTCGTTTCTGAGCAAAAAAAGAGCAATGCTCTCGTTGATAATTTTTTCCCAGCGAGCATGCATAACTACTCCCTTAGGTTCTATTTGTCCTAATTATATGACATATTTACCTAATTTTTGAAGATATTAAGGATGACGGTTAAATTAGTTAATCATATTTATTTTCCCAAAATGACATTATTTAAAATTTAAAATGACATTCAGTTATTCTGATTCTCTATTCTTTGTCGGGCCTCTCATACCTCACACATGACTTCTTCGAAGCTCTCACATAGTCCAACACCGTTGATTTCTCTCAACAACTTTTCGTCTATTTTTGGAGGTTGGAAGTGTAATTTAATAGTGATGACTTTATTATATATAACAAAATTGCTCAAAATTATTTTATTAAGAAATTAAGGGATAAGAGTCTTAAATATCATGGAAGTTTTCACTCAGAAGCACCAATAAGACGGAAGTTTTTTTGGACAAAAAATGCCATGGAAGTTCACAAAATGTAGCAACTTTGCTCTTCGTTAATTTTGACTATTAAGTTTAACTGAGTGCATACGTGGTATGCCACCTCATCAATCATAAGTATCATTTTTGTCTCGAAAATTTTCACTAAGGAGCAATTTTGCCCTGGAAGTTTATAAAACGTAGCAATTTTGCCCTTCTTTCCCCTAATATTAAATTTGACTATTAAATCAGTTAAAGGCCACACATGTCATGCCTTGAAAAGGTCGAACTTGGGGTCAGAGAAAGAGATCCTTAAGATGTTGAGCTCAAGACGACAAGAATTTGTGAAGCCGAACTGGTTAAAGGGACTAAAAGGTCTATCGCAAAACCTAGAGGAAACATCACTTATGATCTAAGCAAATGAAACACAAAACGAGAAATTAATTGTTCTAAAAATTGGTTTAGTAAAACAAATCAATAGTGATAATATTTGCGTTTGTATAGACTGATTATTTGCTTAGATCATAAGTGATGCTTCTTCTGGGTTCTACTCTGTAATTTTTGCCCCCTTAATTACATTTCTAGTTCCACCTCTGGTGCTATGTAACATGATACATTTAACATGTTCCTAACCACATCATATCACATTTGCCATTTTTCATGGGAGGGAGGCAGCTACTTTGACATCATGCTGTAAATTCTTCACAAAATGATTTAAGCGGTGAAGTGTTTATATGGCTTAAACTATGTAGTGGTTTTATAAGTAACCGGCACAAATTTTCAAGACTGGTTGCATTTTGTAGCGGTTTTACAGCCTGATCGCAACAAATGTGCAAGTAGCCTCTTTACATTCTGTTGCGGTTTATACCTTATCACCACTACAAATATTCAGACTTTTTTGCATTTTGTAACGGTTTATACCTTATTACCACCACAAAAAAACCATCACAACTTTCGCAGCATAACGTGCCTAGTTGGCGCCACATTTGTGACGGTTTACTATATAAAACTGCTACAAGATAACCGTCACAAGAGGTAGTATTATTAAATTATTATTTTTAAGAAAGTATCAATATGGGTATTTTGAGAAGAAATTGATAAAAAAAATAGAACTTTGTCCTATAATTAGAATCAAGATTAACTTTTAAATGTTGTCCTATATTTATAACTAGAAGGAGTTGATAGTATGGTAGAGAAGGCATGGTGCTTACCTGGGAGCCGGAGTTATGCAGGAATATAAAAGAGAGTTGAGAAGTAAGCATTCTCATTTCTACCTGCCAGCCCATCATGTTGGATCAGGTCTTGTAACAATTAGAGAATAGAGCGTGATGTCACGATCTCAGACAAATTCCACCCAAAACCGTGCCGGCCTTAGCTTTGATCACTCCCATGATCTTGGCTAAGTCAGCTGAACCCTCGCAAGTAGGCAAAGAGCACAAGAACAAAGAGAACTTTTTAGAGAGAGAAACACTTAGAGAGAGAAGCTCTGAATGCAAAGAACTTATATTGCTTTCGATGATTTACAAACGTGGGTGGTACCTCCTATTTATAGGCATCCACCTCCTCAACGAACGGCTACGATCGATTACAACCAACGGTTGGGAATGGTTCTTCAGAACCTTCCCTAGAAATATCTAGATATTTACATTTACAAAGGAGTCTCTAGAATTCTCCACACAATTCTAGTTCTATGTACAAGGCTCTACAACATTGTGGAATTCTCTAGAAACCTCCTTAAGAGTGTTTTCAGCACAAAATATCTTGCGTTCCCTGCGATCTGACACTCTCCCCCACCTAATCCGGTGACGTCCTCGTCATTGACTGGTCTTTGTACTGGTGTAGGTGGTCTTCGAATTGCCAAAGATCCTCCTGAGGTTCCCATGTGGCTTCACTCTCTGGCAACCCTTTCCATTTGATTAAGTATTGGGTACTTGGTGGTACCCCTCGTCGCCGTACCACTCGATCAGCTAGCACCTCTTCTACTTCTCGATCGAATGACTTGGTCATGGTCGGAGGTGCTCTCGTCGAGATGGCTCGATCCGGATCATCCTTGTCTTCATGGAACGGCTTGAGCATGCTAACGTGGAAGACAGGATGAATCTTCAAGTTTGAAGGTAGGTCCAGCTTGTAGGAAACCTTTCCTATCTTCCCCATGATCTTGTACGGACCTACATATTTGCAGATGAGGCCCTTGTGCACCTTTCGAAACACTTTGAATTGTTGAGGAAGAAGCTTCACCATTACCTTGTCTCCCACTTGGTATTCAGAAGTGTGCCTCTTCCTATCTGCAAACTTTTTCATCCGCTTGGCCGCCTTGACAAGGAAGGATCTTGTTACCTCGGCTTGCTCTTGCCAAGACTTGACCATGTGGTAGGCTCCTGGACTCTTGCCCTTGTAGGTGGTGGCAAGGGCATGAGGAGTGAGTGGTTGTTGTCCCATAACCACTTCAAAGGGACTACTTCCTATAGCCTCACTCTTTTGTAAGTTATAAGAGAATTGAGCCACATCGAGAAGCTTGGCCCAATCCTTTTGATTGGCACTCACAAAGTGCCGTAGGTAGCATTCCAACAAGGAATTCACCCTTTCTGTTTGTCCATCGGTCTGCGGGTGAAAACTTGTGGAGAAGTGTAGCTCAGTGCCCAGGAGCTTAAACAACTCGGTCCACAATTTTCCCATGAAGCAGGGGTCCCTGTCACTGATGATTGTCTTTGGCAGCCCCCAATACTTCACCACATTCTTGAAGAATAGCTTGGCTGCTTCTTCCGCTGTACAATTTGTTGGGGCAGCTATGAAGGTTGCATACTTAGAGAATCGGTCTACCACCACCATGATAGAGCCGCACCCTTCGGACTTTGGCAAAGCTGAAATGAAGTCCATGGAAACACTTTTCCATGGTTGCCCTGGTATAGGGAGAGGCTCCAACAGTCCTGCAGGTTGTTGGTTCACTATCTTGTCTTGTTGACATACAAGACAAGTCTTCACATAAAGTTCCACCTCGTCCCTCATCTGTGGCCAGTAATAAGCTGCTTCCAACAAAGTGAGTGTGCGTCTTTGTCCCGGATGACCAGCCCACTTGGAGTCATGACACTACTTAATGAGCTCCTTTCGCAAGTTGTTCCATTTCAGAACAAAGACTCGTCTTCCAACAATACAGAGAAGGCCATCCTCTAACCAAAACCTCTTGGTTTTCCCTTCCTTGGCCATCTCTACAAGTTGCCGAGCAACGGGATCATGGTTCATACCTTCAATGATTTTTGTGATCAAGTCGCCCTTGGCTTGACTTATTGATGCCAACTCTGCTTTCCGGCTCAATGCATCCGCCATTACATTAGCCGTGCCGGGTTTGTACTCAATCACATAGTCAAACTCGGCTAGAAAGTCTTGCCAACAGGCTTGCTTGGGTGTTAACTTCTTTTGAGTCTGGAAATAGCGAGTAGCCACATTATCGGTCTCGATCACAAACCTGGATCCCAACAGATAATGCCTCCAAGTTCGCAAGCAATGCACTACGACTGTCATCTCTTTCTCTTGGACGGTATAGCGCCACTCAGCATCATTAAGCTTGCGACTCTCAAATGCTATTGGATGCCTTTCTTGCATTAGTACTCCTCCAATAGCAAAGTCGGAAGCATCCGTGTGAACTTCAAATGTCTTAGAGAAATCCGGGAGAGCTAACACAGGTTCCTCCATTACAGCTGCCTTTAAGTCTTCAAAGGCATCTTGGCACTCTTTAGTCCAATCCCATGGCTTTTTTTTCTTCAACAAGTCTATCAAAGGGGCTGCCCTAGCAGAGTAGCCCTTGATAAACCGCCTATAGTAATTTACCAACCCAAGAAAAGATCGTACCTCGGATACTCGGGTGGGTGGCTCTCATTCCTCAATAGCACGAATCTTCTCCTTATCCATCATAAGGATCCCCTGGCAAATGATGTGTCCAAGGAAGTGCACCTCCTCCTTGGCAAAAGAACATTTCTCCTTCTTAACATATAGCTCGTTCTTGCACAGAGTCTGGAATACGGCTCGCAAGTGTTCTGCATGAGTTTCCAAGGTATCATTGTAGATGACTATATCATCCAAGAATACCACCACGAACTGATCCAGAAAGGGATGAAAGATCTCATTCATCAATGTGCAGAATGTTGCTAGAGCGTTGGTTAGTCTAAAAGGCATGACCAAGCACTCAAAGGAGCCGTACCTCGTCACACAAGCGGTCTTGGGTTCATCTCCTTCGGCAATGCGAATTTGATGGTACCTTGACCTCAAGCCTAACTTGGAGAAGTACTTCGCCTTGCCCTACCTGTCGAACAAATCTGCTATTAAGGGAATAGGATACTTGTTCTTGATAGTTACCTTATTAAGGGACCGATAGTCAATGTAGAGTCGTAACGATCCATCGTGCTTGCGTTGGAACAAGACAGGTGCCCCATAAGGTGCTTTGGAAGGCCGTATATGTCCAGCATCAAGCAATCCCTTCAATTTCTTCCTTAGCTCTTCCAACTCAGGCGGTGCCATGCGATAAGGTGCCATGGCGGGTGGATGTGCTCCCGGTTCCAACTCGATCTTATGGTCCACCTCCCGTCTAGGTGGCAACCTCTTAGGAAGTTCTGGCGGCATGATGTCCTTGAGGACGTTCTGAATGATAGGGGAAGGCTTCCATTATCTTCTTCATTAGAATTCACCTCCTTCAAGGCTGCAAGGTAGGTGACTTCCCCTTTTCTAAGTCCCTTATCTACCTGCATGGCTGACAAGTAAGCAACCCGATCATCGCTTGTTGCAGGTACTGTGCAAGCGAGCCCCTTTTCCATGATGCACACCGAGTCATAACATGGCATAAGGAATGCTTTTGCTTTGCGCAAAAAGTCCATTGAGGGGTTTGGTAGGAGCATTCACAGTCTTCAACCATCCTCCTCATGGTTGAGTAACCGAGAGGCCAACTCGCTTAGCCTCCTCTGGAGTAATAACATTATGGGTTGCCCTAGTGTCCACCATCACCTTCACGGGCTTCCCATTTAGCTTGGCCTCCACATACATTAGTCTGTTACTCTTTGGAGTAGACTGCACAGGTTTAGCCTTCAAGGCGTTCAAGAGTTTGAGAGACCCTATTTGAGAACTTGGCCCCTCCTCGTTGGGTACATCTTACCCTTCAACAATGGTTGACAAGGTACCGAGCTTGGGACAATTGCTCATGCGATGTGGCCCTTTGCACACGAAGCAACTGATTGTGTAGTTCTTGTTCTTCTTCTTCTCCTCATATTGATTTTAATGGAAGGACTTGCCAGCTCCTCCCTTGGTGGTCCCCTTGCCTTTGTCTCCCCCACCTTTTCCCTGACTAGGTTTGGAAGACTCACCTTTCTCTCTCCTTTGATACTCGGTAAGGTTTTCGGCAATGGTAATGGCTTCATCTACATTCGTCACACCACGCCGTTGAAGCTCATGTTTAGCCCAGTTCTGAAGACCGTCTATGAAATAGAACAACGTTTCTTCGCCGGTCAAGTTGGGGATCTGCAATATGAGGGTAGTGAAATACCTTACATAGTCGGTAATCGTGGTCTTGTGTTTGAGTTCCCTCAACTTCTTTCGAGCCTCATAGACCACATTCTCAAGGTAGAACTGCTTCTTTAACTCTTTCTTAAAATCTTCCCATGTTGCACTAGTGCAAAGGCCTTTATCCATATCCACATGCTTCCTACGCCACCATAGCATAGCATTATCACTAAGGAATAAGGAAGCAGTGCATACCTTGTCCGTGTCGTTGGCCAAGTTCAAGCTTTCAACGTATCGCTCCATTTGCCACAAGAAGTTCTCGACCTCTTTGGCATCACGAACACCTTTGAATTCTTTCGGCTTAGGGAGGTCCAGCCTTACCTCCCTCGCTCCACTGGTCCCAGCTCCCAATGGAGTCCTAGCTTGACTTTCCAAAGAAGCCTTAAGAGAGTTGAGCTGATCCTGCATGGCAGTAATGACATCCATTACCTTAGCCTCGAGTCGCCTCATAGACTCGGCTCGTTCCTCCTTGACATTGAGGTGCGAATCAAGATCCGACCTCACATTGTCTAATTGTTCCAAGGTGTGACTTTCAAGAGTGGCAAAGTCACCTTCCATCTTGTCCACCCTAGCGACCACCTCTTGCAAGGTCTCCTCCAAAGCCTCTACCTTTATGGTCAAGGTAGCAACATCTGTGGCTTGGCGAGACTTACTCGTGCCTCGAACCTTCTTAGGTTGGTGAGGAGGTTGAGTCTCCCTACCCCTCTCTTCTCCAGAAACCACAATGTCCTCAGTTGTGCCCGACATCATTGCCTACACAATGGCTCCTACGAACCACACTCAAAGCTTCGAACCAAAGCTCTGATACCACGTTGTCACGGTCTTAGACAAATTCCACCCAAAACCGTGCCGGCCTTAGCTTTGATCACTCCCACGATCTTGGCTAAGTCAGCCGAACCCTCGCAAGTAGGCAAAGAGCACAAGAACAAAGAGAACTTTTTAGAGAGAGAAACACTTAGAGAGAGAAGCTCTGAATGCAAAGAACTTGTATTGCTTTCGATGATTTACAAACGTGGGTGGTACCTCCTATTTATAGGCATCCACCTCCTCAACGAACGGCTACGATCGATTACATCCAACGGTTGGGAATGGTTCTCCAGAACCTTCCCTAGAAATATCTAGATATTTACATTTACAAAGGAGTCTCTAGAATTCTCCACACAATTCTAGTTCTATATACAAGGCTTTACAACATTGTGGAATTCTCTAGAAACCTCCTTAAGAGTGTTTTGAGCATAAAATATCTTGTGTTCCCTGCGATCCGTGATAATGAGCCAGAGTTTAGATTGCTATTGAGAAGGCCAAAATTGTTGCACCATTAGATTAATTTTTAATAGTTGAGATTTATTCTCCAAAAATATTAATATTACCATTTCATATTTAACATTACTACAATATTTTTCATATAGTATAAAATTTCAATCATTAAAAGTTAATAAATTAAGTGGAGAAAAAATAGAGATAAGGGCTAGTGAAGACACTCTTTTCCGCTTCAATTTCTTATACCAAATATACTCCTTCCAGTCCATAATATAGGGCATTTTAACCGATTCACTTAAATTTTTTTAAAAAAAGTGACAGTTAACTCATTTAATTTGTTCTAAATTGAATTATTTTTCCACGGCTACCCTTATTTAAGAATGTAGACTCTATGTGTTATTTTGAAGAGAGAGGTTATAATGAGTGGGTAAAATTGAAAATGAGTATTAATCGCAGGGACAAAACTTAAAAATAAGCAATAATTATGCTGCAAGCTACTTATATTTTGGAGCATGTAATATTCTTTTTTTGAACACCTGGAGCATGTAATATTCAGTTGGTTCTTTTCCTAATTCAATTTTTTTCCAACCCCCCAATTTACGGCTTAAGTCTCTAATAAAGTTGAATTAAATTATAATAATTTCGCATGTAAGTTCCTCGTGGATGATTCTTGGCACAAAAGAGGGTGGGGACCGGAGCCGCTAGAGGTCGTTTGGTGGGATGAAAATATGCTGAACCAAAAGAAAAATGGCTTTTTTTTTCTAATTATATATAATTTCAAAAAAATACCACTTGAAATTTAAAATGTCAAGTGGGTGATTTTACAAGAAAATGAGTTACTAATCCTATTATTGTTCTTATTAATCTCATTATTGTTGTAGTTAACAAGATTTTAAGAAAACGAAACAAATTTGATGAACTTTAATTTATTAAATCATACTTATAAATATAATAATTAACATAAAAGTAAGGAAAACAGTAAAATATCATTTATAAAAATTATAATGGAACGTTATTCACCCACTTGATACTCTCAATAGCTATAATTTTCCTACCATGTAGCCTTCAAATACGATTCAACCTTAATCCCCTAGCATACAAATAATATTATTGTCATCACAACCATAGCTTTACAGAAATCTCTAATATCATAGTTGATAAGATTTCGTATTGTTCTTCATGATAGTCTCTCTTTCACAAACACCAGCACGGCAGCACTATATATCCATAAATCCAAAAATACTCATAGCAGTTTCAAATAAAGAACTGCTCTAGCTTTAACTTGTACATGGAATACATACATTTTTAAATTGCAAAATTTTTCCAACTTATTAGAATTAAAGATTGATAGTTAACTTATTAATTTTTTTAAATTGCAAAAATTTTTCCAACTTTATTTATATTAAATATAGTTTTAAAAGAGAGATAAAAATATCAATGGGAAAAATTAAAAATAAGTATAACTTATTCTCTAAATAATTTATATTATAAATTAAATCATTTTTTTAGATATGAGTTATATTTTTGAGAATAAAATGGTGGCAAGTGTGCAACCACTCCGGGTTCTGTAGTGGTAAGGACGACCCTCCCAACAGTAGTAGCTCCATACAAGGCGGATTACGAGTGGTATTACCGCAGCTCGAATCTTAGACCTTTTTAAGAGAATCCAGCACCACATTCCGCTGGACCAACCACGTGTTGATGATATGAGTTATATTATATACCGAGGGAGTATATCGATACCCTTATGCATTGATCCATCAATTTTATCGAGGCTTCCATGTGAAGCTTGCCTGTCAGCCTATATTTGTCGATGGTTATTGGTCTGTGATTTCTTGGAAAATTCACCGAAGCTACGGTATTATGTAGTTTCTCAAGAGAATCAATCATCATCAATCAATCAATCAATGAATCAAATATATAACACTAAAGCTCTAAGCCACTCAATTATTGGGCCATGTGGCTTGCCAACCAAGCATTTTCTCCATCATTCATTCGTCATTAGTTGTACATCCACATATTCATCCACGTGTACATCTTCCCAACAATAACCCATTTTTTCAAATTCATTCAAATTATGTTCAGATGTTCAAATGGGACGTTCAAATTGAAATCATTAATTATAGTTGCAATTTCCAATGGGTTATTCCGTTCCCCATGTACAATAATGGACTTTGCGTTCCCTATGCATAATCTCCAACAATAGACAAAGCAAATCTGCAACTATTTATACCATATCGTTGATTTGTCCATTGCACAGTTGGAAAACTCAGTAGAGTATAAACGTTCATCGTTTTAAACCTGATAACTCCGTTCGAAATGGCATTTGTGAATGCTCTTTCTTTTGAATGCCGGACAAGATTTTTAAGCCACTTCGGTCTTTGGCAGCAAGTATAATCTGTGAATCTATCCTTATAAGTATACTATCTGTTCTTTTTTAAAAATTTCATTCTTTATGATTAAGAAGATTACTTTTTTTCCTTGCAGATGTTGTGGGCCTTGTCAACTCTGTTTATGGATTAACTAATGTCGTTGTTGACCAAGAGATATTATAATTGTTTTAGTTTTGAGATTCTTGATGAAAGGTTGGATTCGTTCATGTTTCATAAATTTGGTCTCCTTTATGTGGTTCTTTCTTTAAAGCATTCTTTCATGTTTTGTTAGTGGTAGTCCTTTCCAATGCTGCTTCACTAGATCACCAGCTTTCTGGGCTTCAGTTAACTACTCAAGGGTGTTACAGAAGGACGACGTAGTTGTTGCCTTATTATGCATTAATATGAAAATAATGAGTGGTTAGATATTTGTTGTTGTTGTTGTTTTTTTTTTAATCTTCTATGTTTATACCATATCGCGTTTCTTAAATTATTTCATGTTCATTGTAGATGGCGAGATCCTCTTTGTGAGCCACTTTGATCTGTTTTAGGCGATTTTCAACTATAATCACTAGGCCGTTGTTGATTTTCGTTTTCAACTCAACCGCGCGTGTGCTGGTCAACTTGGTCATGGAAATGAATCTTCTGCAAAATGAAGTCTGTTCGAAGCATCTGTCTCCAGCCCTTTCCTAAATGCTATTGTTGACTGTCTTTTTATTTTCATTTGTCTGAATCATCTTTATATTTCATGGACTTAGTCTTATTTGCCTTTTGTTTTTAATTTTTGTAATGAAAAATATCATTAGTGGTATGTGCAAATTTTGTATGCTTTGACGCACGTACATTTAATTGTATCAAAAACGATTCTCGGTGTGTTTATGTGTTAATATTTATAAGATTGATTCTTGCATTTTCATAAATTTTTTTTTGAAGTATTTCAACGTCAGATATAATTATTTGATTTATTAGTTGCAGTTTCTTCATTTAATTGCTTTTGGCGGTTGCTTTGCTTTTTTTTTTCTTTGTTTATTTGTACCTTCAGACATGTTAGATCAACTTCGTAACTTCAAGTTAATAATGGAATGTGACGGACATTTGGTTACTCTTCTTCAAGAAACAACGAAAAATTCCTGTCAGTCTCCAAATTTGATATATCCTTCTTTTCCCTTCGTACAGAAGTTTCATTTAGAATCTTGCAATCAAGTAATAAACAAGTAAATAACAGACTTAATTTTTCCTACTTCTCTGATCCAAAAACTACGGATTCCATCTTTTCCTACCCTTCCTAAAATGTGGTCAACTATCGAAAGCAGTTTTGATAGTTTAACTAACAGACAATGATATTGATTTTGGAATTGGAGGACAAATGGTATGCATTTGTTTTTAGTTCTTACTTGCTATCAGAAGTGATATTATTGTATACTTGAAAATATGATCTTAACAGATGTTAATTTGCAGGAAGAATTTCCTTATAAGATGTATATTGAACGGTGATGCTTTTGAAATGACAATTCCTTTGCTGGATAATGTCAACATTTCTAATGGTGTTTTTGTTGTTGTCAAGTATGCCCGGATTAGTCGAATAATTGAAAGAGGTATATAATGTGATCTGTCATCAATTTTGTGATTGTTAGTCAATGCGAATGTTCCAATTGATTACGATAAATAATGGATTTTGCTATTATCCACTTCTCTTCCCATCCACTTCTTCATCTCAATTGTTGAATGAAAATCTCAACGGTTCAGATCTAATAATTTATCAAAATACTAATTTTAAATATTTTTAAATAATCTTTTAATAATTTAATATTTTATGAATATTTTTATAAGTCATTAGATCTAAACCGTTGAGATTTTAATCCAACGGTTGAGATAGAGAAGAGGATGGGAAGAGGACGAGAAGAGAAGGGAACCGTAACCAAACCCATAAATAATCTCACTTGTACTATAATCTTTTTTTTTTTTTTAAACATTGTAGGTGTTGAACTCTCTACCATCCTTGGTCCAACTCGGATTTACTTTAATCCAAAATTTTTAGAAGTTGCGTCTGAGAAGAATATAGTTATGGGGAGTTGATTGTGTTCTTTTTTAAAAACAAATTAAATACGGGACTGGTGATCAAAGTGCTTTTGTTTTTTTCTTTTTTGGGGGGGGGGGGGTGTCATGAATGTGTACTTGCTGTAGTTATATTTTGTTTACCACATAATCTTTATAAACTCTGTTGTTATTATTAGACGGTGTCTGCGTTTGTCAATTATATTTAATGGAGTTTTTTTGACTTGTCGTGGTTATTAATCTTTTTGGTTCTTATCACCCACTCTTTAATGCTCTAAACGTTATTGAATATGTGTCATGATTACAATATTAAATTTATGCCAACCACCATCTGTTCCATTTAATTAATTACTATCACAATATGTCAAAGGGTGGTTTTTTCCCATTTGGTATGAAGGAGAGATGCAGTTACTTGTCAATAATTTATCGTTTCATTCCAATACAACATTCATTTCCCTATACATTACTAACCCTATCACCAATTATAGATATGCTCACTTCCAAAACATGGAACAGCTGTCAGGTTGATGCGTTACAACATCAAGGAATCATCCAATTAAGTTAAATTATAAGTATATAAAATAACAGAACAAAACGTGATAGGTACGCAAATGCTAGAATAATAAAATCTGACAATGGAAAGCTCCAAAAAATGGAAAGCTCCTGTAATCATCAATTAAACAATGGAAAGCTCCAACATTTACGATCGTTTGCAAGAACTGAAGGCCTTCGATGAATCTAAATCTGGTGTTAAAGGCCTTGTTGATGCTGGGATCACAAAGCTCCCTAGAATCTTCATACGGCCGCCGGAGGAGATTACTGCCAACGAAGGTCTCCGGAGTCAAAGGGATCAGACCCAGTTCAAGATTCCGGTAATAGACCTCAAAGACACAGCCGCCGGTGGAGGGGATTGTGCTAATGGTGATGTGGTTGGCGAAGTCCGGCGTGCTGCCGAGACGGTGGGGTTTTTCCAGGTGGTGAATCATGGGATACCCATGAAGTTGTTGGAGGAGATGCTGACAGCGGCGCGTGAGTTCCACGAGCTGCCAAAAGAGGAGAAGGCTGAGTACTATAGCAGGGAGGAGAAGAGGAAAGTGAACTTCAGAAGCAACTTTGATTTGTATCAGTCCAAGTTTGCTAATTGGAGGGAAACTTTCTTTTGTGTTATGGCTCCTGAACCTCTTGATCCTCAAGAACTGCCTTTGGTCTGCAGGTAATTTTGATCTCACAGATATTCAACTCCTATGAAAGAGAATTCTAGGCAAGCTCGCCTAACTATTTCTTATTTATGTATGAATATACAAATGCCTACATATCATGATATATTTAGAGAGGTATTATCTAATGCCACAAGCAGAACAATCATCACAGTTGACTTCCTGGTCTCTCCCATTATAGAATTTCTTGATCGTCTAATTTAGGAGTGCACAAAGTGGCCAGGCCGGGTTGGCCATGAACCCAAATTCTGGCCTGGCAATACAATTTTCAGGAACTACAACTCATAATGGGGAAGAAGAAAAGTGAAAACCAGAGGCATAGTAGTGGAAAAGATATCCAATTTTCTAAGATATTTTAGAGTAAATGGATGATTTATGCATTGCAATTCATTGAATGTTGCCCCGAGATTATTGAATTCGTTTCATGATTGGCTGTTTGATGTTTTATACAGACCAAATTGCCTATCAAGGGGATTCACATTCAGGAATACTTTCCTGTGTCACGTTTCTGTAAAGTGTTGGAATTTTTGTTCCTCTATGTCAGATGTTGCTCTTAAAGAACAACATTTAGGTGTATGCTTGTGAATTGGTCATCCTTGGAATATATTTTTGATGTCAATTCCCGTGTCTAATGATTTATACTCTAAAGAGTTTGAAGGTCGTTATGATAATCATTGAATTTCGCATTTAATGATTTGGTTGAGTTCACATGCAATTTTCTAAGCGGTTGTATTCAAGGATTTTGGGAGTCATAAGCAGCAGGGAAAAAAGAAAAAAAAAAAGCGAGAATCTCCTACTAATTATGCAGACATAAACAAAAAATCCTAACTCCACTACTGATTGTAGAGTTGTGGTTTTATTTCGTTATATTGGGTCTTGTCTAATTTTTTTCAATTTAAAAATCATAATTTAGATGGGATGTCCTAGTCCTATTCTGACTACGACGGGAAGCCATTGGGAGTAGGGTAAGAAACATGATATAAAAGTCATATTGTCCGTTGTCACGGTTCATCAGGACGAGATCAAGATGAGGTTATCCTTCCCATCCTGTTGGGTTCCATTAGGTGCTTTTTCTTTATGTGCTTCTTACATGTTTGTCCCTTTTAATTAGAGGGACAAACAATTTTTTTTAAATTTTTTTATATATTTAGATTAAATTATATGCTGCTTTCTAGAAAAAAAAAAAAAAGCGTCCAGTATATCAAATTACTTAATTTCCAATATACTGGTATTGTAGGAGATATTTCTAAATACAGAACTGAAAACTAATTAATTTGAGATACTGGGTGTAAATTTTTTTTTTAGAAAGCAACATATAATTTAATCAAAATATATATAATATAAAAAAAAATAAAAAAATTGCTTGTCCCTCTATAAGAAGCATATAAAGTAGAAGCACCGTATGTGCTTCCCTGTCCTGTCATGTGTGAGGCCATGAACACTCCTAATCCTGGTGTTGAAAAAAACATTTTGAAACTTGAGTCAAATGCTCCAGAACTCAATTCCATGGAACAAAACCCATTTGTTTTATGCTCCGAAGATGTACCCTTTGACCTCTTCGGAGAATTTGGTTGACCTTCATCGTTCGGGTGTTGATCACAGGGACCAAACAGTGTACTGGTTCATCAAACACAAAAAAGGTAAAAGAATGATCAGAGGTCGGCACCGTAAACGATTTGCCCAAGTTTTTAAAAGTTTGGAAAGGCAAAGTTTTTACAAGTTTGGAAAGGCAACAGTAATAATGGCATTAGTTGCGGACAAGGTGTTCGAGAAAAATCTTAAAAGGGTGGTAGAAAGGTGGTGGCAGTCAATCCTTCTTCTTATTGTAACTGTTGTAGGAGTAGAGTAAGAGTCTTGAAGAGGAAAAACGAAGTGTTGTGGGGGAGAACTGCAAATGATTTAGTTCACAATTATCAGCTATCAGCGGACGAAGTGAAGATCGGGTGTAGAGAATATTCAAAGCTTCCATCTCTCCCTGTAGTTAAATGATTAAGAGAAGGGAGAAAGAAAGAGACTGCACATGATTCATTCACAATTATCAAACGCAAAATTTTCTCAACTATTTTTTTTTGGGGGGCCATGATAAAGAGAGGATCTTGATGAATATGAGCGAAACTAATTTCTACTTTGTAGGGATGTAACAATGGAGTACTCAGGGAAAGTTGAGGCATTGGGGATCATTTTGTTTGAATTATTATCAAATTCACTTGGGCTCAAGGCTGACCACAAGAGCATGGATTGTGCAAAAGGGCATTGTCTTCTGAGCCACTATTATCCACCATGTCCTGAGCCTGAACTCACTATGGGCACCACCAAACACTCAGATCCTGACTTCCTCACCATTCTTCTTCAAGACCATATTGGTGGACTTCAAGTTTTGTGCGACAATCAGTGGATCGATGTTCCTCCTATACCTGGAGCTCTAGTTGTGAATATTGGAGATCTCTTACAGGTCAGTTTCATATATGCGTGTATACAAGTCTTGAGTTTTATTGAAAGGCCATATAGTCTTGATTCGATTATAATTCAATTCCTAAACTTTAATTTAACTTAGTTCAACTTAATCCTTCTAATTTTAATTCGGTCAAAACTTGGTTTCTAAATTTTAACTCACTGCAACCCAAGCCATATACTTTTCAATCATTTAAACTTTAGTCTCTTTTAAGCTTCACGAAATATATAATTTTATTTTCTATAATATAATGACCAATATTCTAAATAGCTGAAACTATAAGAATTGAGTTGTATCAAATTAAAGTTCAAGGACTACTAAGTTTTTACCACATCAAAATTAAACTACAAGGATTAAATAAGAAATAGTGAGCATGGAGTGTTCATCGCTGCAATAAGATCTAGAAAGTCTATATCTAACCTGAAGCTAAAGATCCAAATTTTAAAATTTTAATGTGTGATTTTTTAAATAATAAATTCATTTTCTAAGAAGCAGTAGTTATAAGATTATCTCAATTCACTCAAAATATAAAAATTAAATGGATCGCCCAAAATACCATTCAAATTGGTGATGGGCATGCTAAGCGAAAAATGTGCTTGTTTTACATTGCAGCTTATGTCGAATGACAGATTGAAGAGTGTAGAGCATAGAGTTGTAGCAAATAATGAAGGGCCAAGAGTATCAGTTGCATGCTTTTTCACTCTTTACACAAATCCAACAACAAGGACTTACGGCCCCATCAAGGAACTATTGTCACCACATAACCCTCCTCTCTACAGCCATACTTCTCACTCCAAGACTTTATCGCGTATTATGATAACAAGGGAGTTGATGGCTTTTCTGCTCTAGACCACTTCAAGTTATAACTCTTTCTTCATTATCCTTTTATAATTATAGAATCATCTATTGTCAATGAGAATTGACACAATTGGCTAAAGCATCAACCTTCAACCTAAAAGGGAGGAGGTTCGACACCTGGCCGTTGGTCGATGTGAGGGCTTCATTGGTTGGTAATCTATAAGTACCTGTGTAAGTGCTCTTTGAGCCTAGAGGCATGCCCTAGCCTTAGTGAGGTACTGTTGGTGTCTATCCCCACCTAAACTTTTTATGTATCAAAAAATATATGTGTATATATATATATATATATATATATATATATATATATATATATATAGAATAATGTATTGGAAGAATTAATGGTTGTGATAAAGAAGTGTCAAAAGATGTACTGAAACATTTTTTGTGCTTGCCACTTTGAAAAGTATAAATGTGCCCATCACCAATTATCTGTATTGTTAAATTGATTTTGTATGGTTCAGATTAAATTTAATATAATTTTTGTATTTTAAATACATTTTTATTTTAATATATGTAAAACTTAAAATAAAGAAAATATGATAATTATCAGTTCTCATGAAAATAAATTTATCATTTAAAAATTAGAAATAAAAATTTTAAATTTAGACTATTTAGATTAAATTTAAATTGTTATATCTCATCACAGTAATAAGTAATATGTTGCTCTTCAGTATGATGAGCATTAAATGCAAACCTAAAGATGTATGTGTGAATGCTTATCATAATCTCTCTCTCTCTCTCACGTCTAAATCTAATATGCAGTATACACAATACTCTCCCTCTCCCATTGATTTGAAATGTAAGAGCTAATATAGATAAGTTTACTTTTAATTGGAAATGAAATTTTTAGTTTGTACGTTCTTTTTAATACAATTTATATGAATTTGTAAAATATCTAATCCACCTACTTGGACCTATTTGGGGAAGCGTTTCAACCCTTAAAAGTAGGGGTGAGCAACGGGCGGGCAGGGCTGCCCCGGGGGTAACCCGTGGCCCGCCCGTTTATTTTACACAGATACGGGGCATCCCTAAAACAGGTACGGGTTAAATGAGTCCAAGGTTAAACGGATACGCCTAAACGGGTCTAGGAACCCGGTTAGGAATCTGCCTTTTTTTAAAAAAAAAAATTTCACAAGAAGTTTTTTGGGCCCATAACCTTTTTAATTTTTGCCCAGAACAGGTTTTTTGTTGTTGCACTTTTTACCTGCACAAAGCACAATAATCATTTTTTAAAAAAAACTTCATGTCTCCTGATTCAAACTTCACTGCCCAGAAAATGGGCGTTTTTCTCTTTACATTTCTTAGCGCTTCAGTGATACCCAAGCTCTGCCATTTTCCTGATAAACATTAAATAAAACATATAGATTCTGGGTTTATATATACACTCACGCATATACATACGCACTCAACTTTGTGCCAACAAAACCATGGTTCAATATAATTACAGTAAGAACCTGGAAAAGATTTAATTGAGCGGAAAGAGTGGTCGCTTCTATTTGAAGGGTTTGAATTTTTTTTTTCCAAGTTCTATTACATAGTGCGCTTTCCTCTCTTTGGAACGAGCAGCAGATTGGCGATTTGCCAGAATCCTGCGTCAGATGCACAATTTCGGAAACTCTTTAAGAAACAGAAATACAAATCATCAGTAAGGCATATAGGCAATAGAGAATTCAAAAGCTTCGAACAGTGCTCAGTGTTGAGGGTGAAAAAGCGCCAATAATCACTGCCCAGATTCTGTCTCAAACGGGTAACGGGCGGGCATGGGTGTCCCGTGCCTCAACCTATATCCCGTCCGTATAATGTAAACGGGTATGGGGCAGCCCGTTACTCGTGATGGACCCAATCTGGACGGGTTTAATCCGGGGAAAATTTCATGAGGTGCGGGTGGTTGGGCGGATTGCGAGTCACTTGCTCACCCCTACTTAGAAGATCAACAAGTTTAACAAAAGGCTTGATCTACCATTTAAAAATTCTTCATGTATAAATTTGATATGTTTGGGATAGCTTTTAAAGTCTCAATATGGACAATTGTGGGGACAAAAGTTGATTGGTTGCTTTTGATTTTTTCTTTTTTAATATAAAAATTTTAGGAAAGGAGTTGGGCTCACCTACAGTCCAAGGGCAGAACGCTTGGAGCCCAATTCACATGAGATACTGGCCAGAGAGTACACATGTCTCCACCTCTACCAGTGTTACCACTGCTTTCTAGATCCCTAGGATGCCTCCCCCAGCTCCAAGCGTCCTGCCTTTAGACTGTGGGTGAACCCAACCCCTTTCCTAAAATTTTCATATCAAAAAAAAAAATCCAAGCGTTCTGCCCCTTAGATTGTGGGCTTTTATTTTTTTTATGTGTATATAGATTAGTGTTTTGTCTACTGGGCTTTTAGAGAACAAACTGTTTGAAGTTATAAGCCACAATTTTCTGATCATTCCCCCGATTCTTTTTTTTTTTTGTGGGGGAGGAGGATGTGGTTGTGATTGTGGTTGAGAGAGAGAGAGAAAGAGGAGGCAAAAAGTGGCCCAGAGACAGAGGGAGGACGGGAAAAAAAAGGAAGGCTAATAAGGTGGGGTTCTTGTCCCCCCCCCCCCCCCCCCTCTCAATGAAAAACCATTTTTACTACCGCTAGTTTAAATATAAATCACGTTACATCTATGAAGCACCGATACTCTAGGAAAAAAATTTACCAACGTATCGGACATGCGTGTCGGGAATATCGTGTCAAAATCAAACATAAGAATCAAGGCAATATTATTTGAAGTAACGTATCGACGTCCCGTATCGAAAACACCTCGTCGGAATCGGTGCTTTATAGCATTACACTATCTTACTTATATCTAATCTTGATCCAAAAATCAGATTGAAAAATAGATACTTCTATCACTGTCAATCCAAACATACACAATTTTAACATTTAGATTTTGGACTTATTGGGCTTTTTCCTACCGGACTAATTATCCAAAGTTGACCCAAAACCAAGAGGGCCGAAAATAATGCGTGAAGCCTTTTTTACCCGAGAAGATCAATGCGTGACGCTAGTATCTATCGTTCATCATGCTCTTAAAAAATATCCACGTTGTACCAACCAAAAAAAAAACACGTTGATTTTTGTGTACACGTTATCCACGTTGATAGGCTCTTCATTTGATAAATTATTAAACATGAGATACCAAAATTCTCCTTTCAAATTCCTAAATAATTTTGTATCAAAAAAATCCTAAATAAATGTAATTAAATATCTATTTACATAATCGCACCACCCCAGATTATAACTTTTCCAATTAATCTAACTTTAATTACTTACTATAGATAGGAATATTTAAATAATTCAACAAATAAGATAAAAGGAATTCGTGATCAACTTTCATTTGAATTTGATTGATTACTTTGGATGGCCTATTACTTACTATAGCTTGTTTTCTTGTTTTGAAAACAATTTTTTGTTTTTAAAAACATTAGGTGAAATCACTTGTTTCTGATTCTCAAGAGCTTATCTCCTTGCTCTCCCAAGCTTCGACTGGTATGACAGAAAGTTTGATGGTTTTCCAGATCAAGAATTTAATCGCTGATGACTGGGATGTCCAGTGGAGACATGCCTTCAGAGAGCAAAACAAAGTGGCCGATTGACTTGCTAAGGAAGGTTTATCTAATTTTAGTATTTTTTATTCATGTCCCTTTTTGTAAGGGATTTGGTACTACGTGATTGTATGGGATCAGTTTCCCCGCCACTGTTCAATTTAATTAAAGGCTCTGCCTCCTTTCATAGCCCAAAAAAAAAAAGGTTAGGTGTTATGGGAAAAAAGTAATTTGTTTTTAAAAACTAAAAACACATAGCCATTTAAAAAAAAAAAAGTTTTTGTAATCTGATGCTAAGTATTTTGCATATAAAAACCACAATCTCTTGTTTTTTTATGATTTCTTTGATTTTCTTTATACACTATTTTTCTAAAACTTATTTTAACAAACAATTATCCAAAGAATTTTTCTTCTTCTAAAACGTGTTTTGAAAAAATAATTGCATAAAACTATTTTGTTAAAAAAACAGGGGGAAAAAACAAATGGGCCTAGATCTTCTGCTAAATATCTTATCTGACTTTTATTGTTTTTTTAAATAAACTTTTTTATCATGTCTTTTTTAAATAAATAATGATCTATTTTTGCTAAAAAAATATAAGATTACCTCTTAAAAACTTAAATTTTTTAAAAATTACGTAATTAAAACCTGCCATACAGTTTTTTTTGGGAATTTATAATTACAAGATAGTATATTGTCTTATATTATATACTTATAATTAACACCTCCATAATCAGTCCCCCTATCCATGTCCTTTTTAGTTTGACAGCACACTCTATCTGTATCTATTGAGGTAAAAAGATTATCTATATCCTTTATTTATATATATATATATATAGGGATAGGATATTGTCACTACCAATTTTATGTCACTACCACTTTTTTACCGTTAGATCATAATCTCATCTACCTTTATCATTTCTCTCTCCTATTGAGATTCTAATCTAACGGTGAAAAAGTGGTAGTAAGTTGGTAGTGACAATATCCTATCCCATATATATATATAAATAGTCATTTGTCGGATATCACTTGCATTTCGCTAGTAAGAAGTAGTCGAGTTACCCTCCAGAGCTTGCAAGTTTTTCTCTTCATCGTTCCCCAGCTTTTTCGATGAAAGCTTTCTCCTCCTCCTTCTTCTTCTTCTTTTTTTTTTTTTTGACTCTTATATAACAATGCCTTGAACAATCTGAACTTGCGCTCATCGTATAGGCATGTTTTGTATTCTTTCATCGTTTAATGTTTTATTTTTTTGTTAGCGTAGTTATCAGCGTAGAATCAGGATGATGAAAGCTGGGAAAATATGGTTGCTTCTTCTTTGTTTGCATGTCTTTTCTTATGCAGTGGTATGAACTCTGAAGCAATCCTCTTTGTGCTTTTTCTTGTTAATAATTATTTCTTTATTTGGACTCTGATACCAACCCACTATCTCGGACTATGATACTAACACCATCCTGATACCGACCCACTAGCTCGAACTTGATACCATACACTAACCCGGACTCTGATACCCCATGTGATCTATATAATAACACATATAAAATAATGTTATCCTCCCTTTAGAAAAATGTTCTCTTTATCTATGTTATCTTCACTTCCTTTTTTTTTTAAATCTTGTATTTGTTGTACAATGTAATCGGAATGTATCAATCGGATTCTAAATACGCCTGAAATTCTTACAAAACTATAAATTAAGTGATAAAATCATGAACTTGACTAAATTGATCAGGGAACGTTAATCAATTTAATAATAACAACAGTTAAAGTGAGTTCTCAAAATTAAATGGAAAAAGAGTTTGAAGACTAACGAGAGTGAAGATGGCATGACTTTGATACGGTTGTTCATCTCCTGACAGATCGAGCAAAGAAGAGAGTAGTGTTTGATATCTTATAAGAGAGAAAAGAAAATGTAGTTTGATCCATATGAAGTAGCTTGACTAGAGAGAAGAAGGAGTGATATAAATGGATTTATTTTTATTCTTTTTTTGGATAAAGATATAAATGGAAGTTTAGATTAGCTTTGACTAAAAAAAATTTGATCAATTACAATTAGCAGCTCGGTGTGGACTTGATACCACACACTAACTCAAAATCAGATACCACACATTACCTTGGACTTCAATACCACACCCTACCTCAGACTCTGATACCGTCCAATATCCCGGAATTAGATACTCATGTTTGATACTGACACACTACCCCAAATTCTTATACCACACACTACCCAGACTCTGATACCAACCCAATATCTCGGGCTCTGATACCAACACCATCCCTGATACCGACCCACTAGCTCGGACTTGATACCACACACTAACCCAGACTCTGATACCCCATGTGATCTATATAATAATACATACAATAACGTTATCCTCCCTTTAGAAAAATGTTTTCTTTATATATGTTATCTTCACTACCTTTTTTTTAAATCTTGTATCTGCTATACAATGTAATCGAAGTGTATCAATCAGGATTTTGAAGACTAACGGGAGTGAAGATAGCATGACTTTGATACGGTTGTTCGTCTCCTGATAAATCGAGCAAAGAAGAGAGTAGTGTTCGATATCTTATAAGAGAGAAAAGAATACAATGTAGTTTGATCCATATGAAGTAGCTTGAAGAGAGAGAAGAAGAAAGAGTGATATAAATGGATTTATTATTATTTTTTTGGATAAAGATATAAATGGAAGTTTAGATTAGCTTTGACCAGATCAATTACAATTAGCAGCTCGGCGTAGACTTGATACCAAACACTAACCCGGACTCAGATACGACACATTAGCTCGGACTTCAATACCACACCCTACCTCAGACTCTGATACAATCTAATATCCCAGACTCTGATACCCATGTCTGATACCGACACACTACCCTGCTCTGATACCGACACGCTACCCCAAATTCTTATACCACACAGTACCCAGACTCTGATACCAACCCAATATCTCGGACTCTAATACCAACACCATCCCTGATACCGACCCACTAGCTCGGACTTGATACCACACACTAACCCGGACTCTGATACCCCATGTGATCTATATAATAACACATACAATAACGTTATCCTCCCTTTAGAAAAATGTTTTCTTTATATATGTTATCTTCACTACCTTTTTTTTAAATCTTGTATATGCTATACAATGTAATCGGAGTGTATCAATCAGGATTTTGAAGACTAACGGGAGTGAAGATGGCATGACTTTGATATGGTTGTTCGTCTCCTGATAAATCGAGCAAAGAAAAGAGTAGTGTTTGATATTGTAATACCCCGGATTTTTATCATTAATAATGATAATGATAATGATACTACTAATAATAAAAATAATAAAGTAATAATAAAATTTAATAATAATAACAATATAGTAAATAAAGATTTAGAATTTAATAATGTTTATAATATTTTATAATTTATTAATTGGAAATAATTATAGAAACAATAAAAGTTTAGAATTTAATTGTATGGTTTAAGAATTTATTAATTGGGAATACATTAATTAGATTATATAATATAATTCATTTCTATTTATATTAAATATATAATTGAGTCATTTTAATTTATCTTACTGTTGTGTAGTGATATTAGTGATCCTATATATTAGCTATGATCCTAAATTTTAGCTAGAATAAATAGAAATATAAAATGTAATTGAAATATTATATATATATATATATATATATATATATATATATATATATATAGTATAGTGATAAATTGTAATAGGAATATATTAATTATATTATTATTTCAGATTATATATTTTTATTTATATTAGAAAAATCTTATTATATATTCTATTTATTATATAGAATATATATCTGTTTATTTTATATTTGTAGTACTCCTGATTAATAATAGAATTAATAATATATTAAAATAATAACAATAATAATATATTAGAATCTAGAAATCTATACTGTTTGTGTTGTTAATTTATTAATTGGGAATAATTAAAGGGCCCAGCCCATAACTAAAACCCTAATTTGTAATTATAAATCTAGGTCTAGCCGTCAAAAACCTAAAAAAACATACGATACTTTTCCTCCTCCGTTGTTTTCTTCTCAAACCCTCTTCCTGTACTTTCATCGCATCAAATCAAAATTAGGTTGCTAGCAAGAACGGAGACCAGGTAATCCTAATTCCCATAAGTCCATAATCACAGGCTTCAATCTGAATAATTGAATTAGGTATATGTGCGATATATATACATGCCTGTGTTTCTTTTTGTTTTCCTTGCGCATCGATTGAAAATGTTTTGGGTTGCGTGCGTTTGCTTTTTCTTTTAAGTATACACCCTGTACGTGGTTCTTTTGTTCTTTATGAATTGCAATAAGGTATATTACTATATTTCCCCTGTGGCCTGTGCGTTCTGTCCTTTCGGTTTGCGCGTTTGTTTTATTCTTTTTTTTTTTGAGTAAGAAGAGGACTTCGGTTTCCATTAAAAAAAAAATCAGAATCAGTACATATGTGTGATCCAAATTTATTCTTTATGTATTGCCTTGGTTCGTATTGGGCGTTTTTTTGGAATTGATTAAAATGCATGTACTGTCCCTGTTATCTTCTCTTACTATTGGATTTTGTTTTCTTTATATTATACCTCCTACGCAATAGGATAAGTCATGAACAGATTTTAGGTCAAAGTATTTTTATATTTATATTTCATTAAAATAATATATATATATATATATATATATATATATATATATATATATAAGATAATCAATAATAGAGATAATTTAGGAATTGTTTTGTGTATGTTTAAATAACTTAACAGTGGGAGGATAGCTTTGGGATGGTACCCCCAAAGTGATGAACACAACCTTAGGCTTTATGCCTCGAAATATTATGTGATGAGAAAATTGAGAAATCCGTTCTTTCCAAAGTGGTGTCTGGCAGGTTTCCGGGACACTAGTAGCAACTTTGGGAAGAGGTGTGCACACTAGGAAGATATGATTATGATTATTATGTTTATGGCCAATTGATTGTGACTGGCAGGTTTCCGGGTCACAGGGTAGACTGGCAGGTTTCCGGGTCTACCATGGTTCTCTTCCCACTAAACTAAATGGACTGGCAGGTTTCCGGGTCCAAATTAAATTTAATAAAAACTAATGAATGACAAATGATATAAAACAAATATTTTAGATTACATATAAATATATAATTTTTTTATTTTTATAACATGAGAATATTCTATGGTTATTTTTGTATTATTTTTGTTTATTAGGATTACCAGCGTTTGCTGATGTGTGTTTTATGGGCTGCGACGATCCTTCGGGGGAGCAGATTTTCAGTGAAACAGGTCTCGAAGTTGGGGCTAGCAGTGAGAAGTGAGGAAGAACAATGAGAATGCTAGCTAGTTTATTTATTTTATTTTTGTTTTGAATAGAACACATTTTTGCTTAAGTTTGTTTTTTTAAAATTATTGTAATACGTAGCCTTGCACTTGTTCCAGTACAAGTGCGGCGGTAACACTCCCCAGGATTGTTATTGTGAAATTTATTAGTTTATTTATAAAAATTATTTAAATTTCTTTGTGATTAAAACCGTTAGAAATCGGGGGTGTTACAGATATCTTATAAGAGAGAAAAGAATACAATGTAGTTTGATCCATATGAAGTAGCTTGAAGAGAGAGAAGAAGAAGGAGTGATATAAATGGATTTATTATTTTTTTTGGATAAAGATATAAATGGAAGTTTAGATTAGCTTTGACCAAAAAATTGATCAATTACAATTAGCAGCTCGGCGTAGACTTTATGCCACACACTAACCCGGACTCAGATACCACACATTACCTCGGACTTCAATACCACACCCTACATCAGACTCTGATACAATCCAATATCCCAGACTCTGATACCCATGTCTGATACCGGCACACTACCCTGGTCTGATACCGACACACTACCCAAAAATCTGATTCCACATACTACCCCAGACTCTGATACCAACCCACTATCTCGAACTCTAATACCAACACCATCCCTGATACCGACCCACTAGCTCGAACTTGATACCACACACTAACTCGGACTCTAATACCCCATGTGATCTATATAATAACACATATAAAATAATGTCATCCTCCCTTTAGAAAATTGTTCTCTTTATGTATGTTATCTTCACTTCTTTTTTTTTTAATCTTGTATTTGTTGTACAATGTAATTGGAGTGTATCAATTGGATTCCAAATACGCCTGAAATTCTTACAAAACTATAAATTAAGTGATAAAATCATGTACTTGAGACTAAACTGATCAGGGAACGTTAATCAATTTAATAATAACAACAGTCAAAGTTACAAAGCTATAAATTAAGTGATAAAATCATGAACTTGAGACTAAATTGATCAGGGAACGTTAATCAATTTCATAATAACAACAGTTAAAGTGAGTTCTCAAAATTAAATGGAAAAAGAGTTTGAAGACTAACGAGAGTGAAGATGGCATGACTTTGATACGGTTGTTTGTCTCCTGACAGATCGAACAAAGAAGAGAGTAGTGTTTGATATCTTATAAGAGAGAAAAGAAAATGTAGTTTGATCCATATGAAGTAGCTTGAATAGAGAGAAGAATGAATGATATAAATGGCTTTATTTTTATTTCTTTTTTTGGATAAAGATATAAATGGAAGTTTAGATTAGCTTTGACCAAAAAAATTTGATCAATTACAATTAGCAGCTCGACGTGGACTTGATACCACACACTACCTCGGACTTCAATACCACATCCTACCTCAGACTCTGATACCGTCCAATATCCCAGACTCTGATACTCATGTCTGATACCGACACACTACCCCAAATTTTGCTACCACACACTACCCATACTCTGATACCAACCCACTATCTCAGACTCTGATACTAACACAATATCTCGACTCTGATACCAACACCATCCCTTATACCGACCCACTAGCTTGGACTTGATACCACACACTAACCTGGACTCTGATACCCCATGTGATCTATATAATAACACATAAAATAATGTTATCCTCCTTTTAGAAAAATGTTTTCTTTATATATGTTATCTTCACTACCTTTTTTTTTATCTTGTATTTGCTGTACAGTTATCCTCCCTTTAGAAAAATGTATTCTTTATATATGTTACCTTCACTACTTTTTTTAAAATCTTTTATTTGCTGTACAATGTAATCAGAGTGTATCAATCAGGAGTTTGAAGACTAACGAGAGTGAAGATGGCATGACTTTGATATGGTTGTTCGTCTCCTAACAAATCGAGCAAAGAAGAGAGTAGTGTTTGATATCTTATAAGAGAGAAAAAAATACAATGTTGTTTGATCCATATGAAGTAGCTTGAAGAGAGAGAAGAAGAAGGAGTGATATAAATGAATTTATTATTATTTTTTTTTGGATAAAGATATAAATGGAAGTTTAATTAGCTTTCACCAAAAAATACAATGTAGTTTGATCCATATGAAGTAGCTTGAGATTGTTTGTTACTTTGTTAATTCATCAGTTAATTTTTTTATCTACCATATTTATCAATCTATTTCATTATTCATTTGTTTCTATTTGATCTTCTTTCCCGAGTTTCTTATTATGTGTATCTATTTAAATTATTTGATATTGATTTCCTTTTTGCTTTTCAAATTTTCTTTTTGAATTTCTATTTTTCTGTCACATTTGACTTAAATTATTTATTACTATTTGTTGTGATATTTGTACTATTTATTACATAACCTTATAATATAATGGACTTTTATGGAGTTTCAAGTAATTTAAATTGCTCAATATGTATGTCCTTATTTAAATTATTGGAGTTAATATTTTTGTGGTTTTTCATTTAGATGCGCTCTTTGATTCTTATGTTTGAGATTGTTTGTTGCTTTGATAATTCATCAATTAATTTTTTTTATTTATCATTTTATCTATCTATTTCATTATTCATTTGTTTCTATTTGATCTTCTTTCCCGAGTTTCTTATCATGTGTATCTATTTAAATTATTTGATTTTGATTTCCTTTTCGTTTTTCAAATTTTCTGTTTGAATTACTATTTTTCTGTTATATTTGACTTAAATGATTTGTTACAATTTGTTGTCAAGTTTGTACTATTTCTTACATAACCTTATAATATAGTGGACACTCAAGTAGTTTCAATTAATTTAAGTTGCTCAACATCTATGTCCTTATGAAAATTATAGGAGTTAATATTTTTGTGGTTTTTATTTAGATGGGCTAGTTGGTTCTTATATTTGAGATTGTTTGTTACTTTGATAATTCATCAGTTAATTTTTTCATTTCTCATATTTATCTTTCTATTTCATTATTCATTTGTTTCTATTTGATCTTCTTTACCGAGTTTCTAATCATGTGTATCTATTTAAATTATTTGATTTTGATTTTCCCTTTCTTTTTCATTTTGTCTTTTTGGATTACTATTTTTTTCCCTATTTGACTTAAATTATTTGTTACTTCTTGTTGTTATGTTTGTACTATTTATTACCTAACTTTATCATATAATGGACTCTCAAGTTGATTCAAGTAATTTAAGTTGCTCAATATGTATGTACTTATTTAAATTATTGGAGTTAATATTTTTGTGGTTTTTTGTTTAGATGCCCTATTTGGTTCTTAAGTTGAGATTGTTTGTTACTTTGATAATTCATCAGTTAATTTTTTTGGGCCTTTAATTAGTAAATTTTTTTATTTATCATATTTATCTATCAATTCATTATTCATTTGTTTCTATTTGATCCTTTTATTGTCATGCTAATTCATCCTTTAGTTATTATTTATCATATGTACCAGTAAATTCTCTCTTTTATCTATAACTCTCTTCTCATGTGTTTCTGTTTTTTTTTCAAGTTTTTTCTTAGGTGTATCGATTTAATTATTTGATTTTGATTTTTTACTTCTGTTTCATTTATTCCTTTTAAATTACTATTTTTCTGTCATATTTGACTTAAATTATTTGTTACTATTTGTTGTCATGTTTGTACTATTTATTACCTAACTTTATAATATAATGGAATTTCAAGTAGTTTCAAATAATTTAAGCTGCTCATTATGTATGTGCTTTTTTAAATTATTGGAGTTAATATTTTTGTGCCTTTTCATTTAGATGCGCTATTTGTGTAACACCCCATTTTTCAAAAGTGGAATAACATTATTTTATCAGAGTGGCGCATCGGAGTAATTCAAAAGAGTGAGTACTGATGAGCATATTACAAAATATTAACCATGGTTTGGTTACAGTAGTGGTACATTATCCCGATAATTAAAAATATTATACAATCCAAAAAAACAAAACTCTGGCTTGGTCCTCACGCGGGCTGCTTACCCTTGTCATCGGCCCTCGGTCCTCCAGACCCTGATGCTATAATAAGAGCTGATGTCCAATGCCCATTAGACCTCAGGTAACGGTTAACCTCATGCTTATGTATGACAAAATATATATGACAGATATTCATGACATTATAGTAGTAATCAAACATAAGCACACAGCAGATGCAAGATTAACATATCAACTATACATAGCACACAGCACATGCACATGCACAATCACCCACATTTGTACTAACCAGTGCCACGAAGGCTCCTCGTGTCCCTAGCGCTAGGAAAACTCAACGGTATTACCAAGACTGTAACCCATATAAAGCTGAATGTATAAACATATGAACTAAGCCGCATAACTTAGCCATGGTGCATGACCCAAGACCAAGTCTTGTCCATGACTCTATGAAATCATCCATCACATATATGTATACAATAAACATCAGAGTTAGTGTTACAGTAAGCATCCGTACCTTAGTCGGTGTGGGTAACGGTACGTCTGTTTGTCGTTATGTCTCTTAGATAGCCTATAAATATACAACCGTATTATTTCTTTATAAGTCGCAATCTAAGAGGTACTTTAGCCACTACTGCCCCCTTCTTATCCCTGGTAGATTTGTTATTCTAATAATACCCGTTTATTTCTGAAAAACGCTGCTTCAGCATTTCTGGGCAGATTTGTCGACAACTTTGAAAAATCATAACTAATTCTAAAAAAATCGAAACGAGGTTCCATAAAATTTTCCGGAAACCTTAGCATGTATATTTTTTTAGAAGAAATATTGGTTTTCACCCAGAATTAGTGAATCATTCACAGTTTTAAAATCTTCAACCCCTGCCTAGAATTTTTCCAGAAAAACGTAGCCTTATTTCCATTATTTTTATCTCCTTGTACAAAACTCAAAATGACACATATTATACATATTTATTAAGGTATAGATGTCTAATTTACTCATGAATTATTTCAGAATTTTTGAAGATAATTTTGCATATAAAATATTACTATCTATCTGCCAGACTCCCATTGCCCAACAATACCCCACAATTCCTATTTTACTCTAACTTGTTTCATTAATCCTAAAAGCCACTTACCAACATGTTCCCACCTTGTCAGGCATCTTTCGATGCAATAAGGTCTGAAAACAATTATGCGAAATTACTTTACCTATTTCTTAGATTAAACTAACATTTATACTAAGAACTACTAAGAGCTACTAAGAACTAAAGACTAGAAACTAAAAATTAAAAACAAGCTTACCTCTTGACGCTTCTTGCAACTCCTCCCTTCTTCTTGCTTCTCTTAGAAATCAACTCTTGGAGTTTGATTTGGGGTGAAGATTTATGAAGGGCAAGGCCCCTATTTATAGTAAAAGTCTAGGGTTTTCAACCTTTGGATCATTTTCCTCAATCAATGGCTTAGGTGAATTTGTGCTTTCATGAAGGCTCAATTTAGGAAGAAAATGCTCTCATTGGTTGATTCTAATTACATAGGATTAAGACTTTATTTTTATTTCCTAATTTAATTCAACATGTGCTCAAAGAATAATATATTTTAATCTCTCACCCCTCTCTCTCTCTCAAAAAAAAAACGCCACTTCCCTCTCTCTCTCCTATCCTCTTCCATTTTTGCATTTAATGCTCCATGTGCTTGCTTAATTATGTTATTTTTAATTATTATTAAATAATCTCTTATCCTCTCATCTTGATCCATAACCATTGGATTTGATTTTGTGTTTGTTCAAATTAAATCCTCTCCCTTAATCCATAGCTTAATTTTCCTATTGGTCTATTTAATTTTACAAGGATTGAGCCTAATTCTTTGGTTTCTCATTGGTTCATCCATTTACGAGAGGATTGAGCTTAATTCTTTGATTTCTCATTGGCTTATCTATTTACAAGAGGATTTAGCTTATTTATAGATTTAATTAACCCTTAATTGTATTTATTAATTAATTATGAAAATTAGTGCTTAAGTCTTCATTAATTAGACTCTTTGATTTATTATGAAGGTTTACACAATTATTTAATTAAGTGAAGACTTAATTGCTTATTAATCTTTAATAATTTCTCTTAATTTGTATAAAAATTTTCGTAACATCATCTTGCTCTTTTTGATCATTCAAGAACCATAATTTAATATGACAATTACCTTGTATTTTATGATCCTTAAATGTAGCCTAAAATTAAGTCTTTGGTTTATTTAATTTCTAAGAGAAAATTGCCTAAAATATAGCTAACAAATTTATAAAATTTAGAGACAACATATTGTCCTTTATTTAATATGTATTATTTATAAAAATGTAGTTTTTATGATAATTAAGAATTTTAAGGTATTACAATTTGGTTCTTATGTTTGAGATTATTTGTTACTTTATTAATTCATCGGTTAATTTTTTATTTATCATTTGTATCTTTCTATTTCATTATTCATTTGTTTCTATTTGATCTTTTTTCCCGAGTTCCTTCTCATGTTTTTAAATTTTTTATTTTGATTTTCTATTTCTTTTTCATATTTTCTTTTTTAATTACTTTTTTTATGTCATATTTGACTTAAATTATTTGTTACTATTTGTTGTCATGTTGTTTGTACTATTTATTACCTAACTTTGTAATATAAAGGATTTTCAAGTAGTTTAAATTGCTCAATATGTATGTGCTTATTTAAATTATTGGAGTTAATATTTTTGTGGTTTTTCACTCTTATGTTTGAGATTGTTTGTTACGTTAATAACTCATCAGTTATTTTTTTTTTGGCTTGGATTAGTTAATTTTTTTTATTTATCATATTTATCTCTATTTATTATTCATTTTGTTCTATTTGATCTTTTTATTGTCATGCTAATTCATCCTTTAATTATTATTTGTCATATATATCAGTAAATTCTCTCTTTTATCCATGATTCTCTTCTCATGTGTTTCTTTTTTGCCCAAGTTTCTTTTCATGTGTATCTATTTAAATTATTTGATTTTGATTTTCTATTTCTTTTTCATATTTCCTTTTTTTATTACGATTTTTCTGTCATATTTGGCTTAAATTATTTGTTGCTATTTGTTGTCATGTTTATCCTATTTATTAAATTACTCGAAAGTCCATTAAATTATAAAGTTATGGGAAAAAAACAATTAATATATTACTGAGAATTTGTGAATAAGCATGACGATAAAAAGATTCAAATAAAAACAAATAAGAAGAAACCAGTAGAAAAAATGGAAAGTAATAAAATAATTATCGTTGCAAATAATGATAGTTTGTAAATCAATTATTAAATTAAAAGTATTACAATAAATATATAATAAATATTATATTAAATAATAATAATAATAATAATAATAATAATAATAATAATAATAATAATAATAATAATAATAATAATAAGAACATCATCATCATCATAATCAAACATAATCATCATCATCATAATAATAATAATAATAATAATAATAATCATCATCATCATCATCATCATCAACTACAAATCAAATAAGAGAAGAGAATATAAGAAAAGCAGCAACAACAAAAAGATGAGAAAATAATAATTTTCATCTAACAAAATAGAACATCTAAATTTAAATAGTACAAACACTTGCAACAGACGAAAACTAGCAAATACAAATTCACATGTAAATGAAATAGCTCATTTAATGCAGATAATTTAAATAATACAAACCTATTTAGCAACTCCAAATGGGGAAGAAATTAAGAAACTACAAATACTCTAAAGTCCATTAAGTTATATAAAGTTTTGGAAAAAGGAGACCAAATTAATATAATACGAAAAATGAGATGAATTACCGGCACTACTAGTAGTGCAATGGTATTGGGAGTAGTCTCTCCACCCCCTTGTACTGGGTTCGATCCCCTCATCCCCTATCGCCTATGTATCAAAAAAAAAGAAAAATGAGATGAATTAGCATGACAATAAAAAATTCAAACAGAAACAAATGATAATAAATATGATAAATTAAAAATAATTTACTAATTAAAGGAAAAAAAAAACAAATTCAAATCATTGATTATTAAGGTAACAATCAATAAGTCAAATTTGACAACAAAATAGCGCATCTAAATCAAATACCACAAAATTATTAACTAAAGTAATATAAATAAGCACGAACATATTGAACAACTTATATTACTCCAAAGTCCATTAAATTATAAAGTTCTGGAAAAAAAAAAAGAGAAACAATTAATATATTACTGATGAATTGTGAATAAGTGTGACGATAAAAAGAATCAAAAAAAAAAAAAGAGAAGAAACCCATAGAAAAAACATAGAATAATAAAATAATTATCGTTACACACAGTGATACTTTGTAAATATTACCAATTATTAACAATAAATAAATAATCATATATTATAATAAATAGAGATATAGTAATAACAATAATCAACTACAAATCAAATAAGAGAAGAGAAAATAAGAAAAGAAAAAGAAAGTAATAATTTTTTTTTTTTTTTTCGTTAAGAAGGAACTGATCAACAAACGATCAGCAAACACAAGAGCAATCCCGTACTCTCCCTAATCCCTCAGCATCCTCGCAAAGCATGGCATGCAGGCCCTCAGGAGGGGAACTCAACGAATGCAACCCGACACTTCTCGACAGAGCATGGGAGGCAAGAAAGTCGGCACACCGATTCCCCTCCCTATAAACATAGCTAACAGATACTCGCCACTCCCTCGACAGCAACCTGCGAATCGTCCTAATAAGACTTGTGTTGCCGTTAGAGCATTCAATTGGGTTATGAATCAAACCCACAGCCACTTTGCAATCAACCTGTACAATAATCTCCTTGAAACCCAACCTCCATGCCAACTCCAACCCATCCATCACAGCCCATAGCTCAGCTTGAAGAGACGAGCAATTGCCAATATTGCGACAGCACCCATCGAGTCACCTTCTAGATGGATCACGAATCAAGCTACCGGCCCCTGCACGCATGGACTCACTCTTCTTAGCCCCATCACAGTTCAGAAAGTAATTATTTTCACATTACAAAATAGTACATCTAAATTTAAATAGAACAAACACTTGCAAGTTGCATCTGACAAAAACCATCAAATACAAATTCACATATAAACAAAATAGCTCATTTAACACAAATAATTTATATAATGCAGACCTATTCAGCAACTCCAAGTGGGGAAGAAATTAAGAAGCTTCAAATATTCTAAAATCCATTAAATTATATATGTGAAAAAAGAGACCAAATTAAATTAGATGAATTAGCATGACAATAAAAATATCACTTTGAAATAAAAAAGTGAACGTGTTGAGTCACATTGAGTGAGAGGCGAAACCCGACCCGTCTGCTAAGGTTTCTGATTTGGGGAAAGACGAGCACTCCGTCACCCACTGTGGTGGAGGAAAATGAGTTCTGCTTCCAGCCACGCTATGCGGGAAGGGGAACGTGAGGAAACACCGAGAGATGAGAGTGAAGATATGCATCATCGTAAGAAGAAGGTGAGATTTGCTAATGAAGATTTCATAGGAGGGGAATCGCTGCGTGTTCCGGAGGAAGGCTGGATGAAACCTAATGGTGTTGAGCAAGGTTCGAAACCTTATCGTGAATCGTTGATGCAGAACGCGAATTTGAGCGAATGTTGGTGGGAATGGGCCAAGGATGATGATGATGAGGATATCGTTGATTATGGTGGAGGTACGGACTTCGCAAAGGTATCGAATCCAGGCGATGGCATCTGCGTGGATCACTCGAATCCACTCTGTCCAAAGTTTTCTTTTCAGGAGAAAGAGAGGGAGCGTCTTATGAGGCCGTTCAGTCGCACACTAGTGGTGAAATTACTAGGAAGACAACCTTCCTATGGATTCATGGTTAAGAAGCTGAAACAGTTTTGGGAAGGGAAAGGAAAGATTGATGTATTTGATTTGGAGAACGATTTTTATCTTGTCAATTTCCAACACATGGATGATTACATGGAAGCATTAATTGGAGGACCTTGGGTGATAATTGATGCATATTTGAGTGTGGGGCGATAGAGGCCTGATTTCAGTCCTAAACAAGAAAGAATTAAGTCTGTGGTAGCTTGGGTTCGTTTCCCAGATCTGCCTGCTCCTCTTTTTGACAAAAAATTTCTCTTAAACTTGGGAAATTCCATTGGTAAAGCTATTTGGATGGATGTGCATACGACTCAAAGAACTAGAGGGAGATTTGCACGTATGTGTGTGGAGTTGGATCTTAATAAGCCTTTGGTACCAGAATTTAATGTTGAGGGGCAGATTCTTAAAAGTTTAGGTCAGATTTGCAATAAATATGGAAGAGTTGGGCATATGAAGGAAGGTTGTGATGCTTTTCACAAGAGGCACAATGAGGAAGGAATGGTTGTTGATGAGGCAGAGTCTACTAAGAAGGACGAAGCAGATAAAGAAGGGGATAAGGGCTTATGGAAAACAGTCCAGAGACCTAGAAGGCCAAGAAGACAGGAAATGGTTGTCCAGAAACAGCAATCAGGGTCTCGGTTTGTGGTTTTACAAGTGGATATGGGGGAGGAACATCTGGAAGGAAAGGAGGGGACTGAGCAGGGGAGGGGAGCCTAAACTAAACAGTATAAGCAAGAGAAAAGCACAGCTGTGGGAGTCTTGGTTAAGGAGAATGATAAGAATAAGACCAGAAACAAAGTACGCGGTTCACAGGAGAGTAGGAGGGCAAAGGAGAGTATAGGGAAGGTTGGTATTTTAAAGGCCAGTCAGGTGAAGGGCGGAAAGGAGTTGATTGAGAATATACAGAGGGTGGATATGGATTTGACTGTTCCAAGGAATAATCTAGAGTCATATGGGTGGCAAGAAGTCCATATGGCTGATAAGGAGAACCTCAACCCGGGAGACTGTATGGACAACACATGGAATAAGGAAGTGATGGATGCAGGTTTGTTGCAACTTGATGGTAAGGTTGTGGTAGCATTAGATGATGTCAATATGAGTGTAGAGGAGGTATGTCCTACTGCTGTTCTAGCTAATTAAGAGTATATCTGTGGCTGTTTTCTGCATATAACTTTTAAAATGATGAAGTCTATGGTGTGGAATTGTCGAGGTGCAGCGAGCAAAGGGGTTGCAGTTGTAATTAGAGATTTTAAGTATCGTTATAAACTGGATCTGGTTGTAATTTTGGAACCTAGGATAAGTGGTAGCCATGCTAGTAAGGTTATCAAAAATTGGGGATTCAAAAAATCAGTTAGAATGGAGGGTGAAGGTTTTTCAGGTGGTATTTGGATATTGTGGAATCTGGAAGAGCTGGTAGTAGATGTTAAAGTCAGGGATGAACAATTTCTTCATTGTAAAATACATCTAGGGGAAGAGGAGATGCTTTTTACGGCCATCTATGTAAGACCTACTGAACAAAAGAGGCTTCGACTTTGGGGAACACTCTATAATTTGGCATGTGATATTTCTGAGCCGTGGATATTAGCAGGGGATTTTAATGATATAAAATCAACTTTGGAACAAAAGGGAGGAGGACGCATAAATGAGGCAATGTGTTGCAAGTTTAACGACTGGATTGAAGACTGTAGCCTTATTGACATTGAATCTCAGGGTCCTTTCTATACATGGAAGGGACCAAAATGGGAGGGTTTGGAGAGAGTGTTCAAGAAACTGCACCGCTGCTTGTGTTCTCTTAGCTGGCAGGAGAGGTTCGAAGGGGCTGAGATTAGGGTGTTGCCACTTATATGCTCAAATCATCATCCATTGCTGGTGAGGTCAGCCGTGGGAAATCAGAGTTGGTGGCAACATAATTTTAGGTATGAAGCAATGTGGAAAATGCATGATCAATTTGACAATGTAATGGGGACTAGTTGGCAAGGGGATGAGGAAGCACCATCTAAACTTGCAAGTCTACAACAAGTTTTGCTTAAATGGAATAAAGAAGTTTTTGGGGGACTTGAAGGAAGAAAGAGAAGACTTTATAGAAGACTTTATAATAGGTTATATGGGATACAGAAGTGCCTAGACAGACAAAGTAACCCTTACCTAATTAATCTTGAAAAGGAATTAGAGGAGGAATTGTTGCATTCCTTGCGGAAAGAGGAGGTACTATGGTTCCAAAAATCGAGGGGTAGGTGGCTAGAAGAAGGGGACCGGAAAACAAAATACTACCACTCTAAGACCCTAATTAGGCGAAGGAAAAACAAAATCTCTATGCTGAAGAATAGTGTTGGGGAGTGGATTGAGGAAGAAGATGAAGTTGTGAATTTGTTTTGTCTTTTACAATGATCTATTTAAAGAGACCATTTGTGACAGGGATTGGATTGCAACCAATCAATCTTTGGGTGGAGTGGATGAAGATAAATGGAAGGGTATTGGTAGAGACATAAGTGGTGAGGAAATTCGTCAAGCTTTCTTTCAAATGGGAGGCTTTAAGGCAGCTGGCCGAGATGGATTTCCTGCTGTATTTTATCAGCAAAACTGGAGGATTGTTGGCCATTCAGTCATCAGCTATATTAAAGCATTGTGGAGGCAGCCGGAGAGAATAATGGAAATAAATGACACATTGGTGGTGCTAGTCCCAAAAACAGATAAACTAGAAGTGGTAAGCCAGTTTAGACTTATTGCCTTATGTAATGTCATTTATAAAGGCTTAACTAAGGTAATTGTCAATAGATTAAAACCCTTTATGGATAAGTTGATATCTCCATACCAAGCAAGCTTTGTTCCTAGGAGGAGCATACATGATAACATTATCGTAGCAAAGGAGGTAGTTCACACCATGAACAAACTACAAGGCAAAAAGGGTTACATGGTCATTAAGATTGACCTTGAGAAAGCATACGATCGTATGAATTGGAGCTTTATTGTAAATGTGTTGAAGGAGATCGGTATGGATGAACACTTAAGGGAGGTAATAAGGGGCTGTATGAGCATGGTTAAATTGTCACTTATGTGGAATGGATGTCGAAGAGAGGATTTAGTCCCAACTAGGGGCCTAAAGCAAGGGGACCCTTTGTCTCCATACTTGTTTGTCCTTGGGATGGGAAAACTAACACATTTAGTTGCTGATTGTGTGTCTAGCAAGCGATGGAAGCCTATAAAAATGGGCCGGAATGGCACTGAGGTATCCCATCTATTTTTTGCAGATGACCTACTTCTCATTTGTGAAGCTGACATGGATCAGATGTGCATGGTTATGGAGGTCTTGGAGAAGTTTGGAAACATGTCCGGGCAAAAGGTAAATCTTCCGAAAACTAGTGTTTATTTTTCAAAGAATGTTGATAGAAATGTACAGAATGAAATTTGTATGTTTTCTGGATTTAAAAGAAAGGATGATCTAGGTAGATATCTAGGTGCTTACCTGTTCAAGGGCAGGGCAAAGCTTAAGAATTTCCAATTTTTACTAGATAATATGCAAAGAAAACTAAGTAGTTGGAAAAAACAGAATTTATCACTTGTTGGACGTATTACTCTTGTCCAATCTGTTACAAATCAAGTGGCTGTATATGCTATGCAACATTCTGTAATTCCTGTAGGGGTGAGAAAACAAATGGAAAAAATACAGAGGGATTTTATATGGGGTCGGGAAGATGGGAAGAGGAAAATTCATGCAATGAGTTGGGAAATATTGTGCCAAGAGAAGAAGAATGGTGGTTTAGGGCTAAGGAATCTGGAAATTATGAGTGATCCATTGGTAGGTAGAGTGGCTTGGAACATGATTTCAAAGCCAAATAATTTGTGCTCTTTGGTGATTAGTGGAAAATATGAAAGAAATAGTGATTTGTTGAAAAGATGTAAAGTTTCAAAGACTGATTGTGAATTATGGAGAAACTTGGTCAGATTATGGCCAAGAATAGTTGAAAATATAAACTGGGATGTTGGTAATGGGGAAGTGGTTAGATTCTGGGAGGATAATTGGGTGGGTGATGGGAGAAAACTAAGTGAGAAATGTGTAGTGCAACTTACACGAGGAGAAAGAATTAAGGGTGAGGGGGATGGTCAATGGGCAAGGTGAATGGGATATGGAAAGAGTTGTTGGTTGTGTAAATGAAGAAGGCAGAAATCTTATATTGGCGGTGCTCCCTCCGAGTCCTGAAAACAGTGTGGATTCTATTAAGTGGGGAGGTAACTTGACCACTAGATATACTGTGGCTGATATGTATCAGCATTTAAAGTAGGAACCAAATAAAAGTGGGGACGGTTGGAGTGTGTTATGGCTTTGGAAAGGACCAAGGAGGGTGCAAATCTTCCTTTCGATGGCTTAGCATAACAGGTTGTTAACGGGTGAGAGGAAGAGCTGGTTGTTGGGGGGTAGTGAATGCTGCTACTGTTGTAATAATAAGGAAAGTCTGATGCATGTTATGCGGGATTTCAATAGTACTCGGGCTTTATGGAAGGAATTAAAACCTTGCTTTATTGGATCTGAATTTGAAAGGTTGCAGGGTGGAGAGTGGATGAGATGGAATTTGGCACAGTCTGTTGAAGATTGGAGTCTCATTTTTGGACTCACTTGCTGGTTTTTGTGGAACTGGCGTAACAAGGGCTGTTTTGACAATGATTTCACTATGCCTACTAACCATGGTAGTATTATATACAAGTATGCAAAGGAAGTTAAGGGAGCAAGGAAGGAGTTTGGGCGTGTCAGAGATAGTAAAAAGGAAATAGCTATTAGATGGAGAGCACCAATGGAAGGTTGGGTGAAGCTTAATGTGGATGGGGCATCCAAGAGAGAAGGGAGGGCTGCTGGGTGTGGAGGACTAATTCAGGATTGCAGAGGTAGGTGGATCTGTGGGTACTCACGGAAACTGGGCAGCTATTCTGCTACGATAGCAGAAGTGTGGGCTGTTCTTACGGGTCTTGAGCTAGCTATTAAATATAACTGTGATAGAGTTATTGTTGAGTCTGATTCTATTGCAGTGATTAGCATTCTGAAGGCTATGCAGGTGGATGATGCGTCTGTTTCCAAGATTCTGTAGCAAATTGGTAGAGTCTTAGGCCATTTCTCTTGTATTGATTTTAAACATGTGTATAGGGAAGCACATATGTGTGCCGATGCTATGGCTAATTACAACTTTATGCAAGAGGAAAGTAGAGTGTTCTTTGATAGCCCCCTGTAGCTGTAAATCGTTTTTTGTTTAATGATTGTATGGGTATTGCATACCCAAGACTTGTGTTGATTCAAGAATAATATAGGGCTGGTGCCCCGTGGATTTTTTACCCCAAAAAAAGAGAGAGAGAGAGAGATCAAAACAGAAACAAATGACAATAAATAGATAGATAAATATGACAAAATTTAAAATAATTTACTAATTAAAGGAAAAAACAAATTTAACTCATTAATTATTAAGGTGACAAACAAATAAGTCAAACCTGACAACCAAATAGTGCATCTAAATCAAATACCACAGAATTATTAACTAAAGTAGTTTAAATAAGCACAAACGTATTGAACAACTTATATAACAACTTATATTACTCCAAAGTCCATTACATTATAAAGCTATGGAAAAAAGAGAAACAATTAATATATTACCGAGGAATTGTGAATAAGCATGACGATAAAAAGAATCAAATAAAAACAAATGAGAAGAAACCCATAGAACAAACGTAGAATAATAAAATAATTATCGTTACACATAGTGATAATTTGTAAATATTACCAATTGTTAACAATAAATAAATAATCAATACTATAATAAATAAAGATATTGTAACAAATAATACGTGAATGGAAGAGAAGGAAAAGGGGGAGGGGAAATCTTTTTTTTTTTTTTTGTTAAATAGGTAATAGTAATAACAATAATCAACTGCAAATCAACCAAGAGAAGAGAAAATAAGGAAAGGGGAAAAAAAAGGAAAAGAAAGTAATAATTTTCATCTATAGCACATCTATTTATTTATTTTGATAAACAAATGAAACAAAGAAACCAAAAAGAGATTAAAGTCTTAGGCCTCTCCTCACATGTCGTACTCCCGCCAGATCAGCAACGAGGAAGCAATGAAGACTAGTAAGGGGATCAGAGAAATGAAATTCGTTAGAAGCCTCCGCATGAGCCAAAACAAAATTAGCCAACCAATCTGCACACTGATTTTCCTCCCTTAGAACATGGTGATATCGTATAACTCACTGTCTGCGGGTGACTGCTCTTATTCGAGCCACCAGATGGGACTCACGAGCTGCATTACCTTGTTTGGACAGTAATGCAATGACTGATTGACAGTCACTTTCAAGGACAACCTACCTCCCATACCAACTCTAATCCTCTCAGAACCCCCCACAGCTCAGCCACCATCACTAAGCACCTTCCAAGGCGTGCAGCAAAGCCTCCAAGCCACTTACCAGAGAAGTCTTGCAGCAAACCCCTACAAACCGCCACCTGTTCTACACCCTTTGATGCCCCATCCGAATTAAGCTTCACAAATGGAGCTTCTGGAAAGGACCAACAAACGCTTGAATGATTTTGTGCTACCCGCTGAAACCCCCCTTCATCCCTTTTGATTTGTAAGCCACCCAATATATCAAGAATGGGCCTCAGACAATATTTAAACTGTGCATCCTGTGTGTTATGAATAAATTCATTACGCCATTTCCAAATGAACTAGCAAGATACAATAAATAACTCATGCCAATAAAATCCGCCTAGAGAAATTTCATCACATTTCCAATTCTCCATTACCCATTCAATCTAATCATAGCTAAAAAAAGAAAGGGAATGATCAACAGGTACCACCTCATGCCAGAAAGCACGCACCACATGACAGTCTATAAACGCATGTAGACTAGACTTTGCTTCTAGATGACACAGTGGGCAAAGGCCATCATTGTTAGACCAAGCACTGATCCATGACCTCAAAAGGGAGTCACTAATGAAATAATTTCCACCCAAATATTTGTACTTTATGCGGTCCCACCCACTTCCAAAGCTTCATCCATATGTCACCATTAATAATAGACTGTTGAAATCCAGATTCGGCTAAATAAAGATAACAACTTCTAACACTAACACTAGTTAAGTTACCAGCCAACCAAAAGGAATGATCTAGCCCATCGTTAGAAGAAGGCGGAAGTATACCTCTAATTAACTCAACCACATTCTCAGGAAGCAGGCTGGTTAATAAAGGTAGATCCCATCAGCCATTATGATTGACAAATATGTTAACCATACACTCTCGCATCTCTGCAAGAAGGGGACTTACTATGTAATCTTGAAGACAAATAGACGAGGACACCCATTTATCTTTCCAAAAAGAAATAAAAGTCTCATCTCCAATTTCCCATACCACCTCATCCTTCATATTAATAAGAATGTTACATAAAGAACTCCAGAACGTTGAACAACCCGGTTTAAGGATTGGCAATTGTCCATCTTGTACCTTGTACTTACCCTGTAGAAATCTAACCCATAGGGCATCTTTTTTGTTATGGAACCTCCAGCCACACTTCATAAGTAGAGCATCATTCATAATTGCAGCCGATTTTAAACCAAGTCCGCCCATAAGCTTAGGACTAGTCAATACATTCCAACTTAAAGTATGATGAGCTTTTGCGAAGGTGTGAATCACCCCAAATGAAATTCCTTTGTATTTTATCAATCTTATTGCATATATTTAGGGGAAGCCTAGCAAATTGCATATGAAATACAGGAATAGAAGATAATACTGATTTAGCAAGAGTTATTCTACCTGCCTGAGACAGACACTGCTATTGCCACCCACCCAACTTCCTCTGTAGCCTATTCACAATATGTTGATAACATTGTTTAGTTGCATGCCCATGTATCATCCAAGCCCCCAAATATCTTCCCACATTCTTGACTCTCTTAAATCCACATTTAGCCGTCAAAGAACCAGCCAAATCTTCAGATATATGTTTGAAGAAATAAATGACAGTTTTCTCCATGCTTACCCTTAAACCTGAAATCTGCTCAAACAAAGAAAGACACTTCATAATAGTCTCCAATTGATCAGAATTAGCCTCTGCAAATAGCATAAGGTCATCAGCAAACATCAAATAAGAAATAAGGGGGCCTCCTTGGCCCACCTTAATAGGGGTCCAAAGACCACCAGAGACAGCTGTGGAAATAATATGGGACAATTTTTCCATAGCTAATGTAAATAAGCAGGGGGATATGGGATCGCCCTGCTGGACGCCCCTAGAAGGCTGGAACGATGATGTTTTACCCCCATTCCATAGAATATTGAAGGACGAAGTGGAAACAGCCTGCATAATCAATTCAACAGTAGCACGTGGAAAGCCCACTTCATCAAGTATGTTATGTAAAAACTTCTAGTTCACACGATCATATGCCTTTTCTAGATCCACTTTAATTGCCATAAATTGTCTCCCTCACATTTTGTTCATTGTGTGAATCGATTCTTGAGCAATAACAACATTGTCATGGATTTGTCTCTTAGGGACAAAGCTGGACTGGAAAGGCGAAATAAAAATCTCCATTATCGGTTGCAACCGCCTCACAACCAGTTTAGTGATCAGTTTATACAAGATTGAGCATAATGATATGGGCCGAAACTGAGACATAGACGTTGGTACCTATACTTTAGGGATCAAAGCAATCAAAGAAGCATTTAACAATAGAATATGAGAAGGGTTATGCCAGACATCTATAATCAATCTCATAATCTGATGACGAAGCACACTCCACTGTCTTTGAAAGAACACCGCCGGGAAGCCATCCAAACCAGGGGCTTTATGACTTCCCATGCTGAACAAACAACTCCGTACCTCCTCACATGAGGGAATCCGCTGCAAATCTAACAATAAATTATGCGGAACACTCGGCCAGGTAGAGGTACACCACCTACGATTAGATTCCCCATCCGAATAAAGATTCCAGAAATAAGAGAGGGCCATACCTTTTAGTTGATCGTCATTTTCCACCCAAATATTGTGTTCATTTTTCAGCTGAGCTACTTTATTAAAACTCCTCCTAGTTACAGTTTTCAGATGGTAGAACTTAGTGTTACGGTCCCCTTCAATTAGACATTGATGCCGAGACTTCTGGAACCAAAACATCTCTTCACGCTTTAAAATCTCATTCAAACGATTTCTACATTCTAACTCCTTCAACCCCCAGAACTCAGAATCATTGCTTACATGTTGTTGTTGTAGCAACTCAAGTTTGGAGCTCAAGGTATTCTTCATCTGGAAAATGTTCCCATAAACCTCCCTATTCCAACAACTCAACGGCGCGACCATACGAGATAACATGATAGGAAGATAACATGATAGGAAGATCAAGATTGTTCTTCCATTGAGAATTCATAAGAGTTGGAAATTTAGAGTGATTCATCCAATCAGCTACGTGTAACATCCCAAATTTTGGGATTTGGAATTAGAAATATTATATGGAAATTTAATCTTTGAAATTTGGCTTAAAATAATTATGAGAATAATTATTGGAAATTTAGCCTTATTTTCCCTTATTTATTTCGGGAAAAAGAATAAGTTCAAGTAAGGAATGATCTAAGCTTAAAAATTATGAAGTTAATATATGAAGGCCTAGGAAAAAATTAATTTATGGAAAGATATGGCCTTAATCATTATAAAATTAATATTTGAAATTTAAAAGCGTATTTCTCATTGATTAAGGATAAATAGTTAGAAATAATTAATGGCTAGAATTTTTTGGGATTTAAGATATTAATATTTCTTGGAAAAACTAGGCGTTTAATTTCCTCATAATATTTGTAAAATGGGGATTTAAATAGTGAAATTTTCCTACAAGATTAAGAATTTAAATTTTTATCCCATACTTATAATTAAATGTTTATTTGTAAAAAAACAAAAAACAAAACAAAACAAAAAGAAAAAGAAAACAAAATGTAGGAATATATATATATATATATCAGCCAATCAAATGTTATTCCATCATTTTCTCCCTCTAGCCCCACGTAACAACTAAATGAACTAGGACCTTCTTAATGAGTATTAACCCAAATCCCTATTTCGGTCCAACTAAAAACCCAACCAATTGTTAAACTATTATCTCAAACACGTAACAGTACCACATCAATATGCAGCAGGAAGAAAACCTCAACAGCAGTAAAATATGCATGCTAGCAATTTTAGTAGAGGTCAGCATCGAAAACGCAGAGCAAGGGAGACACGCAACAGTGATTTTTAAGTCAACGACACTAACACCATACCCTCTGCTCCTCTTTATCTTAAGCATGGCAGCAGTACCATACTTCATACCTGCTTGCTTGTCGGTCAACTTCCACGTCTTTATATATGTATCTTGTTCAATTCCATTCACACACCACCAAGAAGCCTATGAGTAGTCGAGTCTGAGAGCAGCTGTGAGTCGAAGAGGGAGAGACGAGAAGAGAGAGAGAGTCAAACCAAAATCATCTCCCGCTGTTCTTTGGCATCGGAAACAGAGTAGTAAAAACCAGCAAGCTATCTTATCGTTTCAGCTTGATTTTTTAGAGGTAATTCATCAAGCCTCTCCTCCCTCTAGTTTCATTTAGTTTCCAACGCAAATCAAGACCATTAGGCTCAAGAAAATAAAACACTATATTTGCTGAAACTGATCATGAAACAGGGGGCTGTAGTGTCGTGGTTGTGGGTGTGTGTGCATATATAAATATATCACCTAATGCCATGCTCATAAGTGTTTACATAGTTGCTGCATTTTTACTGCATGCGTGTGTGTGAATATGCTACTCTCTATATATATAAGTGTAGGTGCCTGTATGTGTTTTAGTAATGTGCGTGTGTGCGTGTGTCACATCAAATGTATAATTGTATCTGAAGTTGCAACACACACGAAAATGCTATGAAGAAAAAGGGAAAAATTTTTGCTGTCACAAGATTTTCCAATGTCATAATTTATGCTGCACATATATATATATTTACCTTGGGAAAAGTAGGAGAAAGACTTTGCAGTTTAAAATAAATATAAGATACATAAATGAATTGATTGCTGCCAAGTGTATGTCAATGCTATACATATTGCATGTATAAAAGGGGAGGAAATTTAACTAATACGTACATATATGCTTACTGCACACCTAGGAAAGAGTTAGAAATAAATATAGTTTTGTATTATTTATTTCATTCTTTGTACATTGTATTCTAGAGTCATTTATCATATTCTAGAATAATCCTATAGGGACACATATCATTATATTATTGGTGGTACACTCTATAAATAGAATATAAGATCAAGCCATTCATTGTGAGCTTAACCTAATTTCATCAAAACCTTAACTTGGTATTAGAGCGCCTGTCATCCAAGCATGATGTCCAATTAGCATCTGAGTAAGCAGAAAGGTCAAGAGACCTTGCTAGTTTAACAGATGCTGATTGGGCATCATGCCCGGATGACAGGCACTGTGTCGGTGTATATTGTGTATTTCTAGGCAATTCCCTAGTGACTTGGTCATCTAAGAAGCAATCTATTGTCTCTAGATCCAGTTGTGAGTCTGAATACTGCTCCTTGTCCAATACGGCTTCTGAATTGAGTTGGATCAAATCCTTATTATCTGAATTGAGTCTAAGATTGAAGCAGATACCTACCATATGGTATAATAACACAAGTGCAGCTGCCCTTGCTTCTAATCCGGTGCATCATGCTAGAACAAAGCACATTGAAATAGATGTGCACTTTGTAAGAGATCAAGTCTTGTCTAAAGTCTTGAGGGTATCCTATGTTCCAACAGAATTTCAAGTTGCAGATTGTCTTACAAAGCCATTGCATTGTGCTCGTTTATGCTTCCTTAGAGACAAGCTAGGAGTTACTGTTGCTCCCATTAAAAGACTTCAACAAGAGAACACTTTGACCTTAGACAAGAAGAAGAAGAAGGTTTAAAGTGAAGGAGAGAGTTAGAAATAAATATAGTTTTGTATTATTTATTTCATTCTTTGTATATTGTTTTCTAGATTCATTTATCATATTCTAGAATAATCCTATAGGGACACATGTCATTGTATTATTGGTGGTACACTCTATAAATAGAATATAGGATCAAGCCATTCATTGTGAACTTGACCTAATTTCATCAAAACCTTAACGGAAAGATATAAGGCAATAATAATAATAATAATAATAAATAAAATTCTTGCAATCATAAATATATAAATACATATGGTTTGGAGATTGAAATAATAACCATACTACTTTGTCATTTATTTACTGTCATAGGTTATATATATACGTATGTTGCTGAGACCATATATAGTAGAAGAGATTAGACAAGTGAAACTGCAATGTGCAAAAAATAAAATAATATAAAATAATATATATATATATATATATATATATATATATATATATATATTGATGACTTCTCATTTTTAATATATTTGAGATATATTTTGATATATTTAAGAAGTCATTGTTACTAATTTAAAGAGGTTTTATTGAGATTTTAAGAGATATCAATTTGGATACATCATTTATGGGATTTCAATTTAAAATAAAATCTTTTGAGTTAGGGAAATAAGTAGTAATATTTTGAAGTTTTAAAAAAATAAAAAAAAAGTTGTTATTATTATTATTATTATATTATTTCCTTTTCTTTTTCTCTATCAGAGAGCACCATCAGCGGCACAATTATTATTGGCAATTCAATGCTTTTGGCAATGTGTTGGATTGAATACAATGGGCCCAAGGAAGAATGAAGTGAATGGGAATATTTGATCAAGCCCAAGAAGCCATGACACCATCGTTTTGGGCTTAAATTATTTTGAAGGAATTGAATTAATGAAAAACGGGAAGGATGGCACGAAGGAAAAGAAAAGACCTAAAAAAAAAGAGAAAGAGGAGAGGTGGCAATTGGGAATAAAAAGGAGGAGAAACAGAGAAGCGGCTATTCAGAGACGCAGGGGAAGAGGGAGCACGACTGGAGAAAGAAAATCAGAAACATAGAACAGAGCGCGGCGGCTTCAGACCTTAGACCTTCTTCTTCCTCTCTCGCCGGTGGCTTCCCTCTCCACCACGGTCGCCGGCGAGTTTCTCCCATCACCATCCAGCAGCACTTCGATTCATCCACCTGCTCAGCGTCGCCGAAAAGCTTCAGGAACAAACCAGGTCCGGTAAACAGAGGAGGCGAGCTGCAGATTGGTCTTCAATGTGCTGATTCTATTTTCTTGGTTTTGTTCACTTTTCCAGTATCTTATCTTTCTGAACTTTGGTATTTTCTCTGCTTTGATGGATTTTGTTGAAGCCATGTTTTGACTAATTTCTTTTTGTAACCTAGAGGAACTTTAAACTTATAGGTGTGAATTAAACTTTGTTTTTATTATTTGATTATAATTAATATTAATTTTAATTACTTAATCTTATTTAGCTTTATCTATTTAGTGATTGGCCATCATTAAATATGAACTTGAGAATTAGGATTTACCTTGACGAAGGGGATTTTAATTAAGCTATCAGATTAAGTAATATAGGATTAAATTACGATTTAATTTATGATTAGGATAGACATATACCTAATTGCCCCATATAATTGTTGAAGAGTGTGTCCGAGTTATGTTTCCTCTTGAGTAATTATGTTAGACATAACAAAATATATTCAAGAGAGGGTTGTAAGTGGACCGACAGACAGAAATTAACAAAATTGATATTAAGAGTAATTAAATTAGTGAAAATAAGGTTTATGAAGCTAATAAGGGATTAGCGACTCTCGGTTGCTCATTTGATTATTGTGATAGTTTGTTTATTTTGATTTCATTTTTATTTTCTTTTCTCTTAATTAAATTCAATTTGGTTTGCTTAACTTAAATGAAAGTGTAAAATTAATGTCTAACCGAAGTTTGTGATACCAAGTCCTCGTGGGAACAATATCTTACCCACTCTTTATTACTTGGTACGGCCCGTGCACTTGCGGAGTTTACAGGCTACAAAGTTTTATCCCTATGAAGTTTTTGCATATCTCAAACAAAGGGCTATTTATTCTATACAAATTAAAAATAAAAATAAAAAAGAGGAAAAGAAAAGGAAAATAGAGATTAAAAAAAAAACTGTTGAGGTTAAAGGAATAAAGGTTGTTTGTATATAGTGTTAGTGAGTTTGTTTTCTTTTAATGGGTACTCCTTCATTCTTCATCATGAATTTCATTAAATTACTTGGCACTAATTAAAGTATTCTCTCATACCATTTGTTCACTTTCATTTCATTATCCTACCTTGATCATTAAAACATTGAGAGAGCCCTTTTGCAACTTATATATACGTATGTTGCTGAGACCATAGTAGAAGAGATTAGACAAGTGAAAGTGCAATGTGCAAAAAATAAAATAAAATAAAATTTTATATATATATATATAAGTGGCATGCATGATAGCAATGAAACATAAAGGTGTTGCACATTGAGATAGGATGCCATGATGTACGTATAGGAAGGCAAGGAGTGTGTTTGTGAGACGCGTGACGTATAATAATAATAATAATACTAATAATAATATTAAAATAATAAAAATAAGTAATAAAATAAAGAAAACAATAATAAACATAATAATAGTAATAATAAATTAAATAGATATAGTTATTACTAAATAAATAAGGGTATTATTAGTAGAGGAATTTTTAGGGGTTAATCCACTTTTAAATCCTCTAGAAATAATTCGCGTAGTTAGGTACTTTGCGACGCCAGAAATGACTAACGACAATGATAAACATTTATAGGCTTATTTTGACACCTTTTCTGATCCCAACAACTTTGGACGAAATTAAGGACTCAAGCTTGAGGTGGGTAACTGTTATCTTATTAGCTTGTATGTATGTATTTCATGTATGACTGATCATGGTTGCTAGATAATTTGCATATGTGTATCCTAGCTATGGATTGAGGCTGCGTGTCTCACAAGGCTCGTGTCCTAAAATAGGCCTGCGGTCCTTGGCCGTTAACTACGGTTACGGTGTGACTTTTACTGTGAATTATTATATGCCTATACATGTGTTATACTGTCATTTACATTTCATATTTGCATATAAGATTAACTGTTACCCCTGGGATTCATTCATTTGAACTCCAAATTGCATGAAAGAGACAAGTAGTGGTTCGAGATCAAAAGGCAAGATGTAGCTGTAAGGGTTACAGCAGAGGGAATCCGTTGGAAAAATATGAGTAGTTAGACTGTATTTTTACGTTTATCATTTGTCTATTTTGGATTATTGTATTAACATCCCACTATGGGATGGATTCGAATCACAAAAAAAATTTATCCTCGTATTTTCAAACTAAGTATTTTATGAAAGTTTTATTCTGCAATTAAGTCGTCCAAATTATTTTGATGTATGTGCGCTATAACTCTGATAAATAAAGGCACATTTAGGACGTGCTTTACACTAAGAAACGAAAGGGTCTCTTCTGCTTACCTTCTGGAGGACCAGACAATCTTATCAACATAGGAGTATGATCCGAGTTATACTGCGAAAGGTTAACCATATCTGCCTTAGCAAAAGACAATGCCGGGAAGCGTTTGCAACAATGTTATCCAGCTTCTTATAGACACGGTCCAAATGCCCCCACTTCGGGCCCATCCAAGTATAATAGCTCCCCGACACCTTAGTGTCATCAAGATGCCAATCCAACAACCGATTCCAAAACACCCGACACAGGCCAATAGCAACAACATTACCCCCCCCCCCTTTTTTTCCTTCACATCCGCAATCTCATAAAAGTCATTGGCAACCACCCATGGGTCAACAATGGAACCTGCAATAGTAGCTAGGCAACCCCATAGAGTTTGACGTTCCTCCTCCCTAGGGCTTCCATACACAGTCGTAAACTGAAAAACATGATCCATCACATTCACCTTTAAATGAACATGCTGAAACGAATTATTTAAAACAGAAACATGAACATCCTAAGATTTCCAAAGGACCCAAATCCCTCCGGAGAAACCTCTTGCTTCCTCCACAAATGAGTTATCAAACCCACCTTCTTTCGCAGCTTCATACACTTTTCTCCACTTGTCCTCGTCTCAACTAAAACCAAAAGACTTATACTATACTTTGAGATCAAAAACCTCAACTGTCGCCCAAGATCAGCACTGGCCGCCCCCCTGCAATTCCATATGAGGAATGACATCATGGTAAACGTTGCGAGGGGACAGGTTATATCTAAATTTAAATAGCACAAACACTCACAACAGATGAAAATTATCAAATACAAATTCACATATAAATGAAGTAGCTCATTTAACGCAAATAATTTATATAATACAGACCTATTCAGCAACTCCAAGTGAGGAAGAAATTAAGAAGCTTCAAACATTCTAAAGTCCATTAAATTATATAACATTATGCAAAAAAAAAAAAAGACCAAATTAATCTAATACGAAATGAGATGAATTAGCATGACAATAAAAAGATAAAAAAAACAAATGATAATAAATAGATAGATAAATATGATAAATTTAAAAAATTACTAATTAAAGAGAAAAAAAATTTAACTTGTCAATTATTAATATAACAAACAATAAGCCAAACTTGACAACAAAATAGCACATCTAAATTAAATACCATAGAATCATTAACTAAAGTAATTTAAATAAGCACAAACATATTGAACAACTTATATTACTCCAAAGTCCAGTAAATTATAAAGTTATGGAAAAAAAAAAAAGAAACAATTAATATATTACCAAGGAATTGTGAATAAGCAAAAACAAATGAGAAGACACCCATAGAAAAAACATAGAATAAAAAATAATTATTGTTACACAGTGATAATTTGTAAATATTACCAATTATTAACAATAAATATTATAGTAAATAAAGATATAGTAACAAATAATAAATAACAAACTTTAAATACTCTAAAGTCCATTTATATAAAGTTATGGAAAAAAGAGACTAAATTAATATAATACGAAATGAAGAAGGTTGAATTATAGAAATATTTTTTTAATAATAAATAATAAGTAAATAGTAACAAATAATAAATGAAAGACAACAAATGGAATGGTTTGAAAATATAGTGAAAGAAGGAAAAAGAGAGAAGGAAAAGAGGATGATGAATATTTTAAAACAAATATGACAACAGAAGTCCATTTAAATATAAAAACATATTAAAACTTAAACCACTCAAAAGTCTATAAGCCCAATTATAAAAAAGAGAAAACGGCTAAAATGATACAGATTGAAGAAGGGTGAATTAGGAAAAAGCATAAGATACTACCTTCAGTTCTAATTATAAGAACACTTAACCAGAGGTAGTAATTATTAGTAATGGTTACAAGAATAATTATAAACCATAAATAAATTATAGAGAGGAATGTCAAAAGTACCAGATTTTAGTTGCTTTTGCTTTCATGAGCTGGATTACCAATTTGATATCATCTTTAAGTATGCTTTGGCTATTGCTTCCGGGTAGCTAGTAGGCTCTATATTATACCAGAATTCTCTCATCTAAACAACAGAAATTGAAATCCTTTTTAAATTTTTTTTTTTCTCTGATCATATCAACACCAAAGCAAATAGATCATTGCACTCTACACCCACGTTTGTGTGAGGAAAAGGTAAAATGTATAGGTGTTTTCATCATGTACAAAAGTTTCATGGTGATTTACAAAGGTAGAGGTTGCAATTGGTTTGTTGACAGATGTTCTTATTTTCATGCCTTCTTCTGGCGCCTTCTTTGTTTATGAGTTCTGTTAGATGCTTGGAAAGGTTTTATCGTTAGTTTTGTCCCATTCTTAATTAGTTCTGTTTGTAAATAGTTTGTCCTCTATCACACATGTGCGCGCACACACACATTTTCTCATTCACCTATATTTTTCATTAAAGGGGAAGACACTAATTACCTGAGGTTATTATCTATAACTTCCCACTTATTGGGGAGTTCAAATGCCACTATGTTACAAAGCCATATTGGTGCCTATTCACCATCTAGACACATACAAGTACACACAGGAATATGTGTCCACACTTGAGGCATATTTAGTTAGTAATTTATTATGAATGGAAGGAAGGAGCTTGGATTCCCTTCAATAATAGTAGGACAAGGTAAAGAGTAAGGACAAACTATTCATTATCCAAAGCCAGGCACATCCACGTTTGAGTTAGGTTGGGTTTTAAATGAAGTGTTATTCTTTCAAAGACATCTTTTTAATTTACCCAGCTTGAATTTGAAGGCACGGGTTTAAATAGTCTTGGCTCTTTTTCATTAAAAATCAAAGAAAAAGATATTTAAATACCACCTCAACTTTCAAAACTCAAAGAAGATCATTACAACTTACAAAAGACAGAGAAAGGATGGGTGAGAAATTGATTTTTCATGTTTTGGCTTAAAGATTAAAATGTCTCTTTCACACATTTTTTCAATACTTCACGATTTTGTCAAAACCATTTTTTCACTGAGAGCTACTGGTCCCTTCGACTTCTATTTGGTCTACTTTTTGGGATTCATCGGGCTGGGTGTTATTTTTTAGCTATGCTTCTCAGAAGTGTCATGGTCGAAAATTTAAATTAGTACATATTCAATTGGTATTTCAACAACATCAGGTCCTGGCTAATACTGTGCACATCCTCAGCGAGCGACTAAACTGTTAACCTTGTTACAAGAAGCTCAGTGGGGTCTCCATTTCATTGCTCTACAGGGACTGATCCCCTCTCCTTTTTAGTATTATTTTTTTAGTCTATCTCATTACTTAATTGGTTACAGCCTACAACAATAATAATAGTTTTAACAAAAATCGTAATAGTTTTATCAAAAATCATAATGACTTTGACAAAATCATTAGATATTGAAAAAATTGTTGAAAGAGGCATTTTGGACTTTAAGCCAACATGAAAAACCAGATTCTCACTTCATCCCTTCTTTGTCCTTTGCAAGTTTTAATAATCTTTTCTAGGCTTTAGAAGTCAAACTCGTATTTAAATCTCTTTTTTATATATTTAGCATGTATAGGTTCTAATAGTAATACATAGTAATTTTATTAAATCTTATCTAATCAATGTACAACAATAACGATAACGACAACAAATCCTTTTACGTTAGGAGAGGCTAAATATATGAATCTTATAATGTTATTATGCTCTATGAATAATCAATATGTTATTAGGAGAACTTTCTTGTTTAATGACTTCATTTAGGGCTTTGGATACATTACTCTAAAGTCATTATCTAGAATTTAAGCTTAAAGTTAATCTCTTCTTTTGATGCAGTTATAAGAACGTCCTTTTGTAAGCAAAACTATCCAAATTACGCCGAACGAATTGCGAGTTAAAATTAGCTAAATGCAATAAATGTGTGTCAGAGATATAATTTTTTTTTTCTCAAGTAGTAAAAAACTACAAAACTACAAATCAAACAAGAGAAAAGAAAACACCTGCAAGAATAGAAAACCGTCAAAGTAGTAGTAGTAGTAAAAAACTGCAAAACTAAAAATACAAAACTACAAATCAAATAAGAGAAGAGAAAACACCTGCAACAATCGAAAACTATCAAATACAAATTTACATATAAAGGAAATAGCTCATCAAATAAGAGAAGAGAAAACACCTGCAACAATCAAAAACCGTCAAATACAAATTTACATATAAAGGAAATAGCTCATTTAACACAAATAATTTAAATAATACAAGTAGTAGTAGTAGGAAAAAACTACAAATCAAATAAGAGAAGAGAAAACACCTGCAACAATCAAAAACCGTCAAATACAAATTTACATATAAAGGAAATAGCTCATTTAACACAAATAATTTAAATAATACAAACCTATTTAGCCACTCGAAGTGAGGTGAGGAAGAAATTAAGAAACTTCAAATACTCTAGAGTCCATTAAGTTATATAAGGTTATGATTTAAAAAAAAAAAGAGAGAGAGAGAGAGACCAAATTAATGCAATACAAAATGAGGAAAGATGAATTAGCATGACTATAAAAAAATTAAAATAGAAAAAAAATGATAATGAATAGATAGATAAATATGATAAGTTTCTAAATTTAAATACTACAAACACCTGCAACAATCAAAAACCATCAAATACAAATTTATATATAAAGGAAATAGCTCATTTAACACAAATAATTTAAATAATACAAACCTATTCTGCTACTCGAAGTGAGGAAGAAATTAATAAACTTTAAATACTCTATAGAATCCATTAAGTTATATAAGGTTATAATAAAAAAGAGACCAAATTAATGCAATACAAAATGAGGAAAGATGAATTAGCTTGACAATAAAAAATTAAAATAGAAAAAATGATAATGAATAGATAGATAAATATGATAAGTTTCTAAATTTAAATACTACAAACACCTGCTACAATCAAAAACCATCAAATACAAATTTATATATAAACGAAATAGCTCATTTAACACAAATAATTTAAATAATACAAACCTATTCTGCTACTCGAAGTGAGGAAGAATTAAGAAACTTTAAATACTCTATAGAGTCCATTAAGTTATATAAGGTTATAATAAAAAAGAGACCAAATTAATGCAATATAAAATGAGGAAAGATGAATTAGCTTGACAATAAAAAATAAAAATAGAAAAAAATGATAATGAATAGATAGATAAATATGATAAGTTTCTAAATTTAAATACTACAAACACCTGCAACAATCGAAAACCGTCAAATACAAGTTTACATATAAAGGAAATAGCTCATTTAACACAAATAATTTAAATAATACAAACCTATTCAACCACTCAAAGTGAGGAAGAAATTAAGAAACTTGAAATACTCTAGAGTCCATTAAGTTATATAAGGTTATGATAAAAAAATTATTTAAAAAAAAAAGACCAAATTAATGCAATACAAAATGAGGAAAGATGAATTAGCATGACAATAAAAAATTAAAATAGAAAAAAATGATAATGAATAGATAGATAAATATGATAAGTTTCTAAATATAAATACTACAAACACCTGCAACAATCAAAAATCGTCAAATACAAATTTACATATAAAGGAAATAACTCATTTAACACAAATAATTTAAATAATACAAACCTATTCTGCCACTCGAAGTGAGGAAGAAATTAAGAAACTTCAAATACTCTAGAGTCCATTAAGTTAGATAAGGTTATGATAAAAAGGAGACCAAATTAATGCAATACAAAATGAGGAAAGATGAATTAGCATGACAATAAAAAAATTAAAATAGAAAAAAGTGATAATGAATAGATAGATAAATATGATAAATTAATATGAAGTAAGTTGCAGTACCACCATTATGTATGTATGTATGAATGATATTTTGTTAACTCAGTAAGTTTGTTATGTGCGGATTTTGCAGTTCATTTTGCTGATTTGCATTGTATTTGGTTAAATTTTGCCATGTAATTGTACTGGGATGGCTGGGGAGCACAGATGGACCCGAGCCAATGGAGTGCCTACTATGGATATGGACAAGGCTATGAAGCCTATGCTTATGGAGCAGCTCAAGATTCATCCTTGTACGCATATGGTGCATATGCTGGTTATATGCAGTACCCCCAACAGGTGTCACTGTAAAATTTAATTTATGTATCAGTTTGTATGGCAAAAAATAATTTCATTGGGTAAGAAACGGGGTTAAGTTGCATTAACTTCTGATATGAAGACGCTCATGCATCAGTATGTTTATTTTCAGGCCGAAGGTGCTTAGGACATGGCATCTATGACTATTCCTAATACTGAACCAAGGGAGGAGTTATATGATCCCCTGAACGTGCCTGATGTTGACAAGTATAGTTTTTTCTTTTTCACGTTATGGAGATAGACACCTTTACATATGCTCATGTTGATTTCTGTGTTTGACGCATCCTTGATTGCTTTCCCAGGCTGAATGGTGCATATTTATCAGTACATGGAATTGCCATCTTAGGGCGGTCCCTCTGGCAGAAAACCTCTCCCTTCACACAGGCAGCTTAGGATCTATGTGTTACCTAATCAATTATGGGTGCTGATGTTCTAAAGTAGTCCGTATCTGCCACCGGCTAGTGTTGATATGGAGGGGAATCAAATGCTAGTTTTTTTCCCAGCCATTGTGCTTAGCCCCCTTGATTACCCTGACATAGACAAGTGACTGGTTGTGTTGAGATTGCGAATCTGTCAATAGAGCTCCAAACCCCTACGGCCAACAGCAAAATCTCAACTCCGCAATGCCGCTCTTGATATCTTGTGCCAAACATTGGAAGGAAAAGGAAGCCATTAAAACCACGTGTGGCTACATCAAGCCATTTGCGTTGCCATTTTGCTTTCAGCTTATTTCCTTGGTCTGACATTTTGTTTTTCCCCCTAATTAAACAGTCATGCGTTCCTATATTCTTGAGTACAACTAATATGGATAATGTGCAATATAACTAACTATTCCCTCCGATCCTAATTATAGGAACTATTTACCAGAATTTGGAGAGATTAAGAAAAGAAGTTAATTTAGTTAATTATAATTATTTTCCAAAAATACCCTTCCTTAAAATTAACTCTAACCAAAATCCGTACATCTTCAATCACCGGAGCTTATGGCGTGATGTTTAAGTATATTACTTCACGTTACATGCACTTGTAAACATTTCAGCCTCAGTTGGACCCCACTTTGTCTTTATCTTCGTAAATATTCTCTCTCCTGATTATCACTGCTTAGCAATATATTACAAGAATATTTATGTTACATTATATTTGGCTTAAAATTAATGTTTTATTAGGTTATTTTAGAGAAAAAAATCAACCGCTTTGGATGGATAATTACAAGAAAATATTTTTAAAGAAATATTAAAATTATTTTATTTAAAAATAAAGGACGGAAAGTTATAGGAAAATATTTTTAATGAAATATTAAAATTATTTTATTTAAAAATAGAAAAGAAAGTAGAATCTCTTACTTAATAGAATATAAGTGTGTTGTTAAATTAATTATTATGGAGGAAGTATTAGTATGGGTGATATGAGAAAATATGAAAAATAAAATAAAATTTTGCTCAAAATTATTTTATTAAAAATACAGTAGAATTGAGAAAGTATCAATAGGAGGTATTTTAGGAAGAAATTGTCACAAATTAAAATATGGTCTTATAATTAAGACCAAGACCAAGTTCAAAATGTATTCCTATAATTAGGACCGGAGGAAGGAGAGAGTATTAGAATAGATTATGTTATCTCCTTCATGAGTGTAGCCATCATGTATTCTACTACATGTGCATCAAAATCCCAGTGCCTCCTTTAAATGCCAATTATAATGGTGAAACACCAAATGTCTCCCACCCGTTCAAGTAAACTCATCCTTTACCGTGTTATGCTGGCTAAGATTAACGTCACTTGACATTTTAACTTTACTTTGAATTATTCCTCCAACAAAACAATCACTTCACTTTGAAAGTAGACCAATTGAGCGAATGGCTTTATAACTTAGTGGTATAAGATCTCTTCAATAAATGGGTCATGAATTCAATTTCGTTTGTAATGTAACCTCAGTCTGTTAATAACTTCTCTAAAAATAAATAAATAAAAATGAAAAACAACAATTAATTGAATATGATTGTGTCCCCGGCCAAGATTGTTTCGAATTTAAGAATACAATCTTCACTCCTAATCCTAGAGTAGGTACTTGGCAAGCCAGGGTAAATCCTCGCAGTTTCTCAGTGCAAATGCCACATCATCACTACCACAAGCAGAATGAAACCAATCAAAGTGAGATTCGCTAAGGATAAGTTTGGTTTGAGAGAAGGGGAGGGGAGGGGAAAAATGTGGAGAGAAAAACTTTGTGGACTCCACTAGACTAAATTTTGGTACAATTTTCTCCTTCCCTCATTTTTTTTCCTTCCCCTCCCCTCCCCTTCCCTCAAACCAAACTTACCCTAAATGTAGAACTGAATAAAAAAAGGAAAAATAAACACATGCTCTCTAGAGGAGTCACTATAGTGGCAACTGAACAATGACATGGGGAGAGAGAACTAACCTAGGGAAGTTGAGCTGCAACTTTTGCAACCTGTGCTTGGAGCCTGCTTCACATAAAAGAATCCTGGATTCACCCAGCCTACATCTGTCCCCCAAAAAAATAATGTTCGAGGACATCAGATGTTGAAATAGCATGGATCCTTCGACATAAAGCTCAAGTGCACTTAATTCTTTCTATCTCAAAGCAAGAGAAGTTGAAGCCACACATGTTCCCTTGTTTTAGGAAAGTTGAATCCTTCAACATGTTATTTGGTCAGAGAGAAGGGGTTAAAAGGGAGGGAGGAAAAAAATCATTGAGAAACGAAATCGTACCCAACATGAAGGAGCGTGTCATATCCAGGAAAAACCTCTCCGTTGCTGGCGCACAGACATGATACCGCCATTGCCAACTACATCCACAAATATTACTTCACATAAGAACATCGTGAAGTCACCTTTTCCCTTAAATTCTTGGAATAGTAATGCAAATCTTGGCATCGTATATCGAATCAAAGAGCATACATTTATAAAGAAATGCTGCGATCAATTAGCTTCGTGCTATTGCTATTCAATTACATGGGAAATCTTCGAATATCAGATCTCTAAGATGATCAGTACAATGATATTTTCTTGAAACAAGCGTCAAACACGCGCCCACATCATTCTTGAACGAAAATTTTTGCTCGAATTTAAAGTTAAGGTGAAAGAAAAATATAATAATACTAAAAAGGATATTTACCCTCCAAGGTTTTGACAGGAGTGCAGAAGTAGGTTGGGAACAATATACAAGACAAGCATAAAAGCAGAAAGAAGCTCCAGAACTGACCTTCTCAAAAGTGGTTTCGCCCATGCCTGTTTTATATAGCTCGTGTACCATGGCTGTCAAAAATATTTTGCCAAGTCTAGAACAGCTTTTCATCACCTTCAAAAGAAAGAAATGGCGCAATCAATGTAAAATTCAAGTATAATTGTAGCTATAAATTGATTTCAAAGACAGATAATTTTCTCGTTCCTAATCATGCCAGACTATATATCAATTTGCCCTGCAAAATAAGCAGTCAGGAGAAATGAACAAGAACTGAGCTCCTATTGTTTCTTAATAATCCTTATTTATTTAAAATAAAACGATGATAAAAATAACAAATGCCTAATCCTAATTAAAATATTACTATTAACATTTATGTTTAATCTATTATTTATAAAGAATCAATTATATTCTTTTCCCATTCTCCATCTGGCATTGCATCTAATTAATAATAGCTCGTACTTTTTTCACCGATACAGTATTGTCTATCAATCAAAATAATGAAGCTTCAAGAGTTAGGAAACGAATAAGCGGTAAGAAAATTTCACCGCACCTGAATATGAGGAGCCTGAAACATTTCTTGGATGGCAGCTTCAACATCTACCATAGCAACAAGTCCCTTTCCTTGAAAAATATGCAAAGGATAAATACGTGAGCAGAAGAACAACTGTGGGATATAGGAATGCAGATATTAAATGGTTACTGTTCGAAATTAAAGTCAATATAAATCAATATACTGCATTTGACATGAGGCAAGATGGATCATATAAGATTTGTAGATCAACATCAAACATGAAAACATGATGACATGATATCAAGTCAGCAACAAGAAGGTTAAGAACTCTGCTTTGCATGGTCTTAACTATTTCATGATCATCATTGACAGAAACATTATGATATAAATACCAGTCAAAATGCAATTTCTAAGTAGTTGTTAATGAGGGACCTAGTATGAAAATTTACAACAAAGAAATATCGATTGAAACATCTTGAGCAACTGATTTTCAAAGCCAAAAAAACCATTTTGATTTGCTATGCTTGCAATGAAAATTTGGGGGGAGATTTTACTTAATGCATAAAGTATTAGTGAATAAGACCACAATCATCTTACTCATCACCAGCAACGTGAAAAGAAAGAGTGTGCCATATCATGCTATCAATGTGATTAAAGGAAGCAAATGTTGAGTTACTGATAGGACTTGGTATTTAAAAATTAATGAAAAGAACAATAGAAAGCTCTAGGACCAGAATCTGAAATCCCAGAAAAGCCAGAGAGAAGATTTTCCAAATTATATCATTTCATTGACCACCACAAAGACATACATCACGGGTTTATGTAACAGTATAGGAGAATAACTGACCCAATCCTAGATAACTAACGCTTAACCACCTAAAATAACTGCAGATAAACAAAGATAAACACAAGACACAAATAACCGAAAACATTACTAATATGCGCCTAATTCAAATGCCTCTTCCTAGAATAGACTAAAAGAGGTTTTGGTATCTTATCAGTTACATGCCTAGACTACAGTAAAAGCAAGGATTTAGAGATATCTTATAGATTTGTCCATTTCTATCTAAAATTTTAAATTAGAACATATGTTACAACTGTTTTAGTTTTAGATTTGGCATTCGAACAGATTTAAACAGGAAGTATATGTCAAAAACATATCCCCTTCTCCTTTCTACAATGTTGACATGTAAAACCTGCAGATTTTCACATACCTGCTGCAGCCAAGTCAGAATTTGAATGTGGCTTCTTAATACGATAATCTGCAATTTCTGCAGCACGTCTGCATATTTCCAAAGCACGACGTGCATCCCCCGAGATTGCTGCAACCTGAATAAACACAGAAAGAGTTGGAAGTGAAATGAAGAGCTATAATGCTAAAAATGATTGTCAATTGGGTATATATAAATGTACTTTCTTTATGCACATATGAAAAAACGTTTTAATAGAGCCATGACTAGTTCGAGATATTGGAAAGTCTAAGATTCATAAAAGCCTCACATTAAAATCTCATGTTTCCAAGGTGGGACTCGTCTCATATCATGCAATTGGATCACAGTGCAATGCAGCAAAATTAAGAAAATTTAGCTTCATGATGCCATACAGTCTCACCTTCCTTGAAGCAAATTCTATAGCTTGCGTCTCAAACACATCCATTCCCTTCAAGCGACTTGAAATGATTTCTTGAAGCTGTTGATAGTTATATGGGCCAAAGCAAAGCCTCTGGATGCCCATTCGACTTGATATACGAGGAAGTAACTTCTCTGGAAGATCCATGGTATTTGCTATCCCTAAATTCATCATTACATAAGCATAAGTTATTCAAGTCAATATGGACATCATAGTCATTATCACCAAGAAATTTCCCCATGTTAAAATGCTTTGCCCAAAATTAGAGGATCATTATGCAGAACAAATAGATCTAGCAAGCACTTAGCCTTACCTATCACAATTAGTTTGGAATGTGGCTTAGTAGGCCAATCAAGAATATTATAGAGCACCTGTAGCAACAGTAAGATTCAAGGCGATGTAATTGCATTAGTGAAAGAATGTGAAGCCAATGACATCAAATTTCTTGTTAAAGAAAGCACTATTTACCGACTGGTTTCTGGTTACAAGAAGATCAAGTTCATCAATTAGAAGAATGCATGGCTGGTCAGCCTTTTCTCCGGTTTTTTTCCCTTCCACAAATCTCTCATTTAACAAGTGAAGGGCCTTTTTCCAGCTGATCCTGTGACCATTTAATGCCTCATATATGACCTAAAAGAATATAAGAAACAAATAAGATAACTGATTAATGTATCCATTTTATAAAACCAAAACAGACCATTGACCCATACCCTGTAAATATTCTCTGGAGACGCCAATTTCAAACCATTAATCTCCACAAAACAGTACGGTCTTATGGTTCCTGCATCAACTTCTGACCTCAAACTCCTCATTACTGATAGTACACTCATTGTCTGCAGTTTCACAAAAGTACAGCTAAATAAGCAAGACTTGCTCTATTATTGGTAAAGCCTTGCTGGATTAGAGCACAAATGCAGTTTTTTAGAAGGAAAAAAATTATCACCTTGCCAGTTCCAGGAACACCATGGATATACAAACAACGTCCTAGACATTGATCATCACAGATGGCGCCTCTTACAAACGAGGCTATTTCCTCCATTTCTCTACATAAAACATGCCTTGATTAATAGCTACCTAGATTTATATTTTCTTAAGAAAAAATTGAGCTTTCACATACTTATTCCTACAAGGCAAATATTTAGGTAATGATGTCAGTAACAGCATAGCCTTTGCTCTCTCAATATCAGTTTGTTTGTGATTCCTTATAAACTGTGGAATTTTTTTGGTGCCTATCTTTTGAAGGCCAAAAAATTGCCCCTTACGCAGATTCTGCACAATTAACAAAGCAAAACCTTTTAGGAAATTAACGTGAAAAAAAAATAAAAAAAAATAAAATACGGCGAACAGTAATATCCATACCGCAGCTGGCTCATGATTTGATGACGATTGAGGTTGTGGACCTTTTAAATTATCTGCATCATACTCAACATCATCATCTGTATCAGAGTCTGATTCGTTGCATAGATTCCAATCTTCATCACTATCAGGTTCTTCACCAACCTACCATGCAAGAATTAATGCATAAATACAAGTATCTTGCTATATGCTTCTCAGTGAGCAGGACAAAAGAACCTTGAGAAAACTGCACCTAGGTCCTGAGCAAGGGAAAATATGACAAAATGGTCCCTTGAAATCTCAAAATTGCGGTAACGTCCCGTGGGAATTTTTTTGCAATATTTTTCATATGTGAAAAAACACAAAGGCCCACATGGATACCCCCATGGAGGCTCATGGGCTTCTCAAAACAGGCACATTAGTACATAGACTTGTCAAAACAGGTACATAGACTTATCAAAACAAGTTCATGGACTTGTCAAAACAGGCTTATAGACTTGTCAACACATGCACATAGACTTGTCAACACAAGTATGTGGGGGCATTTATGTCTTTTTACATATGGAAAATATAGCAAAAAAGTATCACAAGACTTCACCTCAAATTTGATATTTAAAGGGACCATTTTGTCGTATTTTCGCTTGCTGGGGACCTAGGTGCAATTTTCCCAAATATCTTTTTCTCTCTTCTATAATAATTACCTGATTGTCATTGTCAATCTCAGCAAGACGTTTGAAAGCATGCCAGTGAACGTCATATTCATATTCACAAAAGAAAATATCATCTCCCTCGTTGGCTTTGGCAAATTCTTTGGGAGTCATGACAAAGCAATGTCTAATGATAGATTCCATCTGCAGTGCAACGCAGGAACATCAGAAAGATGAAAGCAAATCGAGAAAGTGTTTCAATTATCTTAAAGTTATGTTGGGATTGAAAACTTTACTAATATGATAATCAACTTTGACAGAAAGAATTTATCTTGAATCAGTGGCTGATTTGATTCTTTAAAACTTCACTAAGAAAATGTCATTACCCTCAGACTGAAGGTGAAGAAAATTTCATGCCCAAAGCTGCGCGGAGTGAAACTTATTGTTCAAAAGTAGACCGAGTTACTTACAAATGAAAGTGTTACCTTACCAAAACCAAAAACTCTTGCTTTCATACTATCAGCAAACCTTCAAGCTATTTAGTGATACCAAAAAATGAAAGGATAATTAGAGAAACATACAAGTTAAATTTTATTAGGCGTGATAGATGGAAAGCGGGAACGCACATTGGGCAGTTTTGGTTTAAGGATGCCTGATGACCTGAGATAATTCACTTTGTTTGCAGAATGACTGCAACTCATAACTTGACAAGCTTCAACAGAAAATTCAAATATGCAACACTTGCATTGTGATAGTCAAAAATGTTTTTTTAATTTCTCTATTTTCTTAAACGATTGAATTTAGCAACCAATAAGCTTACTCTTACTTATGAGTAGAAACCACTCAATGTGATATTTTGAGATTATAACAAGGATGACGGTTGCATTACTGCTAGCACTTTGCTATCAGTGGTTACTAAAAAGAAGTTATCATCTTTCACCTCAATGTCTGCAAAATCATTTGTTCTATATAGCTCCCTCTTCAGATTATGAGGCTGTCTCCCAATAGCTGTCTCTTCTGGGATCACATACCACCTGACACTACAATAATAGGTACCATCCCCTTCTTTCCAAATACTGTTTACATAAACCAACCAAGAAAAAGAAATTTCGAAGTAATTATAATTATCATTATTATAATTAGTAAAAGAAAAACAACGAAACGTAATGTTATTGGTTAACGAAAAGATCTACCTTTCAATGTGAGCAGCCCACAAATCGCTGGAAAGAAGCTTCTCCCTCAATGTCTTAACTAGCTTCTTGCCCTCCGGAGGCATGGGAAAACTAACGTCTCTGCCTATCTTATGAGCCTCACAAAACCCACAAATCCAATCTCCTTCCGGAACCTCCTTCAATGGTGGAGTCAAACATTTCAAATGAAAGCCACCTAAACAATCATCACACTCAATCATAACATCATCCCCAGAACTAAAACACAACCTACATTCCTCCACTTCTGGATATTCGTTATCTGAGTCGGTATCTTCTCTCCTCTTCACATATACATCATTGCCTACTTCAAACTCACCCCCATCATATACCACTTTTTTATAATACGCCCGTCTCTTAGGCAACGTATTGCTATTTTGCCCCTTCTCAGATTTCCCATTTCTTGCTACCGTAGCTCTTGTAACAACCCTTCTTTCATCGGCCCTCTTCCTCTTCCTAGTTTCAGATTGATTAGGCGACACTGGAGCAATAGAAACTTCGGCTGAATCTGAATCTTTATCATTTCTCCTCTTCGAAGTTTGACGCCTTGGAGTAGATGCCATGCATTTTGCAGATCTAGAGTTGCTCTCTTTTTTCTGTGCTTTGCTGACTGAACCGCTTTCCCTAGTTCTATTTCTGCGGGTTATCACTTTACCTTCGGACGATTCTTTAGCATAATCAATCGATCGACGAGACCTGTTCAAATTTCTCCTTTGCCGAGCTTTATCCTTAGTTGGAGCTTTTGACGGATGTTCGCAAAGTTCATCTATGCGGTTGAGAGGCCTTTGAAGATTGGCGTAATCGAAGGCCAGCAACTCACGGCGGGTCGATCTGCGAGGAGCTACAGATTGTGGGGTTACGGGGATTACTGAGGGTGAGGAACTAGAATCCAAATGGGATTGTTGTTTGCATTTGGTGGGAGATCGAAGAGACTTGCTAGGGGTTTTGGCCATTGATGAACCAGGGGTAGTGGTACTAGGATTCAGTGCAGTGTAGGAGATGGGATAAGAGAGCCGGACAAGGATCGTTCGGCGGCCAGGATGTTTCCAACTCGCAGAATGAGCTCTAGCAAATCCTTTAATGAGAAAAGCCGGCCAAGCCAAGAGCAAGAAAATTGGCGGGAAATATTCCCTCTCGCCGTTAAGTCCTCGACTTACTTTTTTGTTTTATTGGTCATGATGTCGTCGCGCGCTCAAGGCCCGGCTAAAAAAAGAAAAAAAAAATCTAACATATATAAAATTAAAATACACCTAATACCCCAAAAAAAAACAACAATATATTAAAATCATCACAAATTTAAGTCCAAACAGTTAAAAAAATAATTAAGTTTAAATTCAGTCATCATAATACATATTAAAAATAAAACACTAAAATTATAAAAGAGATCAACATCTTTAACTTAGGTTATCGAGTTAAAGATAATATCATCTTATTAAAGCATGGATAAAATACAGAGCAAGAAGAAATGCAAGTTGAGAATGAGAACCCCTACCCATTTAGTTATTTGCAACAAAGACCCTATGAATGTGCCCCCAAAAAAAGACTCAATTTCAGTAACAAACAATGAATGAAATAGGAAGAGGAAAAAATGAATCATAGGAAAAGGACATTGAATCTTTAGAGACCCAGAAATTAAGGCAAAAGTATGAAAAATGAAATTTTCCATAGTAATAACACTGTCACTGTTAGGATCGAGATGCTACAATCTATATCCACCTCAGTTGGTGGTTCTTATAGCTATCAGAGTCAGCAAGACAGAAAAAGAAGCAGATCAGAAGAAGCATGCAAAAAACCCAGCGACATCAAGCAAAAGAAGAAGAAGACAGAAAAAGTATATTCATGCTCAGCAAGCAAAGAAGAAGAAAGAAGCACCTCAGCAAGACAGCAACGTCCAGCGATCAGATGAAGCAACTCAGCAAGACAGCAACGGTCGACGATGAAGGAGAAGCACCCAGGGACGGTCGACGATGAAGGAGAAGCAGCAGCGTCCAGCGAACAGATTTAGCAAAGAAGAAGAAAGAAGAAAACACGATGCAAAGCGTCCACCGATCAGATTCAACTCGGCACGGCACAAATGAACAAAATGCAAATAAGGTTATTGAGCAAAAAAAAAATGCAAATAAGGTTTCAGTTTTAATTTGGGGAAGGAAATGGTGATCAGTTAAAGATGGCGATGGGGATGGCAGCGGAAGCCCGTAGGATATTTGGTATTGTACTTTTTTTTTTTTTTTACTGGTTTAATGGTTAAGTAAAAAGCACAAAATCACCTTAATTTTGATTTTTTTTTTCTCGGAAACCTTAATTTTGATTTGACGATATCTTTTTTTGGCAAGGATTTAACGTAGATGAGTTCATTTAACTGTTGCTTTGAAAATTTGAAAGGCATATCTTTGCCCTTTTCTAATCCAGGCACGCATGACTACTATTTAAAATCACGCTTTAAATGGAGATAATTTTACTATTCATTCTTCAATTATTAATTAACTTAAATTTTTGGAACATACGGTTTAGTTGGTATGATGTTGAACTTGTATAAGAGAGATAATGTCAGTAAAGGACCAATATCCTTGATTAACGGCAAAAGCACCATTATAATAAACTTTTTTAAACAATTTACCAGATTAATACGGATCCAAAAGTATTTACCACACTAATGCTGTGGGAGACGCATGACAGGCTTGCGTGATCATATTCGCTGGTGGGGTCCACGCCACGCATTGCTGGCGTGAGCAATGCTCACGCTAGCACACCTGGTGGCGCGTGGGTCCCCCATGCCATCAGTAGCGTGAGGGCCCCACACGCCACCAGTTGGCTGGTGGCGTGAGCCTTGGCCACGCCTCTGATGGCGTGGCTGGTCCTCACGCCTCCACGTGTCAGGGGAGCAGAGATTCCCCCGCGTGAAGCCAGTCCCGTGAACTCTGTTGTTTTATTTTTTACTTTTTTCCTTTTCACACACGTTTATTTCACCCCAAAATACACCTTATATAATTCATTGTTTGCCTTCCCTCACCACACCCGTAACTTCACTTCACTCTTTGCCTTCATCCCTCACATGCGTGATTCTTTCTTCCCCTCTTCCTTCATCAATCTGCAAACTCCTCATCTCCTTCATTATATTTCTTGAATAATTTTTTTGTTTTGTTTAGTTCCATTTATACCGTGTTTCTTCTTTTGTTCAATTACAATTTGTGTTCTTATTATTTTTGTTTTATTTGTAGTTTAATCTTCTTTTTCATAATATTACATAAGGAAAAATGAGTGATATTCGGTCATTTGTATATTTTAATGGTTCTAAAAATATAGGTCCAAGCGGACTAAGCTTTAATGGTGAAAAAAGAGGAATGTTTATAGGACCAGGCATGTCCGCTGAAGATTTACATCCAAAGATCCGGCGAAAGTTAAAGCTGCAACAAAATCAGATAATATCTTCAATGACGGGTAGACTGCCTTGTGGAAACCGGAAATATGTAGGTCTTGAGATTTCCGATAATGAGGATGTGGATTTTTTCGTTCAAACATTCAACGAAAGCCGTACGTCCCAAATCGCTGAGTTATATGTGGATATTGAGACGTCAGAAGGGGCGTACCAATACTGACGCATGAACTCTGTCAGTCACAGAATATGGCTAGTACTTCTCATCAGCCAAGACAATCAACCGTCTCAATGGGAGAAGAAAACGACGACTATATGGTAGATGAACTTGACAATCAGGAGGAGGAGCAAGAGGAAGAAGATGAAGACATTTTGTTGGAAAATGACCATGATCAAAATGATAGTGATGCAGATGATGAACATCGAGGTAATTATTATATAATTTATTTTTTACTGGTTACCATATTTTCGCAAAAAATTGACTTATGTTTGAACATGTAGATATTACACCGTTTTGGAATGACATTCCACATTATGAGGCTGTAAACGAAGATTACCCGCATGAGGATATACTTGATGGGAAGGCTTGGGCCGGGGTTCGTGGGCAAGAGGAGATGAATTATATTTGAAACAAGAGTTCGAGTCCAAGAATGATTTGAAAGCCGCAATAACACACTTTTGCATGAAGCAACATCATGAAGCTCAAGTGGTTGAGAGCACTACGTCCAAGTACTCAATGAAATGTCGGAATAAAGAACAAGGTTGCGATTGGAGGGTACAAGAAATTAAACCGAAGTATAGCAACGCCTGGGTGGTAACCAAATGGGTGGGAAATCATAGTTGTGTGAACCAAAATCTATCCCAAGACCACAGACAACTTGATTCTGAAACTATTTCTCAGCTCATAATAGGTATGATGCACAATACTGTTTGATAAATTGTGAATTTTTTTGTGTTTGTGAGTGAACATAAATAACACTCCTAGTGTACACTTTTTATGAATTGTTGTGCAGACATGGTCAACGAAACACCTTCAGTACCTGTGATCTTGATACAAGAAAGGGTGACTGGAATGTTTGGTTATAATGTATCGTACAGGAAGGCATGGAAGGCAAAACAAAAAGCAGTAGCTAAGATTTACGATGACTGGGAGGAGTCATATGCGCTCCTGCCAAGATGGTTCGAGTACATGTTGAAATTTTCCCCCGAATCTATTTATCATATTCAGCATGAAGCATATATTGTTAATCGGCAGGTTGTTAATGGTATTCGGGTTTTTCAACGTACATTTTGGACCTTCAGTCAATGTCGTGCAGCGTTCCAATGGTGCAAACCAGTGATACAAGTGGACGGCACACATTTATACGGTAAGTACAAGGGGACATTGTTGATTGCCACTGCCCAAGATGGAAATAATGAGATCCTGCCAATTGCATTTGCAATTGTTGAAGGTGAAACGAAGGAAGCATGGGAGTATTTTTTGGCTTCCATACGACTGTATGTTACAAATACAGTTAGTCTGTGTCTTATTTCTGATCGTCACACAAGGATAATATCAGTAGTGGGCAATGAGATGCTTGGTTGGCAGCCTCCCAATGCGTACCATGTGTTTTGCATCCGTCATGTTGCGAGCAATTTCAATACCCGCTTCAAGGACCAGGCGTTGAAGAAAAACTTAATGAGATTAGGTAATATTCTCCAACTGAAGTGTAGTGACATTCATTCTTTTCATTACCTTACACCATTGTGTTTTTTCCCCCTGCGTTTTTACAGGATATGTGCCAAACAAATTTCACTTCGATGCATTGTATGCCGAGTTCTATAGTTACAATGATGCAGTGGCTGCATGGATTGAATGAATTCCAAAAGAGCAGTGGTGTCGGAGTTACGATGAGGATGGACGAAGATATGGTCATATGACAACCAACTTGTCCGAGTCAATCAATAAGGTTTTCAGGGGAGCGCGCAACATGCCTATCACATCGTTGGTCAAATGCACGTATAGTCGACTGGTTCGCTATTGGGTCAAACGAGGGACCAAAGCACAACAAGATGCCCTATCCGGAAAGCTTTTTTCAGATGTTATTGGAGAAGTTATAGCAAAGAATGGAGAGCGTTCGACATCGATGCGTGTTCGAGAGTTTGATGTAGCGCGTACCACGTTTGAAGTGGATGATCTGGATGACACATACTCGGTGCACCTGACCCAGCAGAGATGCCAGTGTGGCAAGTTCCAGGCATTCAAATTCCCATGTAGTCACGTAATTGCTGCATGTTCGGCGGTATCCCTTAATGCTACACAATACGTGAATCCCGCTTTCTCAATCTACAACATTATGAATGTTTACTCTTCATCGTTCCAGCCCATCGGAAGTGAACAAGGAATACCGCCCACCTCCGAACCAAAGCTTATCCCCGATCAATGGAAATTGTGTGGTAAGGGGCGACCTAGAGCTTCACGCATTCGCAATGAAATGGATGAGGTGGAGGTCCAACCTAGCTCTAGTCGACTGAGATGTGGTATATGTAAACAGTTCGGACATAATAGGCGTTCATGTCCTACGCGCATAGCGAATTAGTTGGCAATTGATACTTTGTAGAGTTATGTTCTACTTATGTTCTTATAGTCTCGCTTGATTTTGATTTTGAGTTATGAAGTTTCTCCTTCTCATATTTATACTTATGTGCTTATAGGGCATAATTAAGAATTTAGAAAAAGAAACAAATACAGTCATCCATGCAAATAAGTCTTAATACAGTCATCCATGCAAATATAACATAATACAGTCATCCATGGAAATATTTCATAATACAGTCATCCATGCAATTATAACATAATACAGTCGTCCATGCAAATATAACATAAGACCGATTGAAACGACACACTCATGGTGGAGTGTAACTGGGCCACGATCGCGAACGCGCATCACGATCTGGGTTCCTACGAATGACACGCTGTCCATCATGATAGTGAGTGAAGTTGAAATCCTTGGTGGCTGTTCGTATGAAGTCATCGGTGTGCTCACTCGTATCATCAGATGTGCGGTGTCCTGACGGGTACGGGCTGTTACTTGATCCTGCCTCCATCCAACCCTGTGCAGGCTGAGACGAACAAAAGGGGGCAAAACCCTGTGCCTGCTGAAATACACTAAAGCCAGGGTAGCCATATGCTGGCTGATAGGCACCGAATCCCACAAAACCTCGATCAGGCAAGTAAGAACTGGATGAAGCAAAGCCAGTCTGGGAGCTCTGTGCTGGGCACTCATACGAGTAAGGAACCTGTGCCTGCGGAGGAAGCATCGTACGTGGCTGTGGATAAGAAGGTCTAGGAACATGTATCTCGGGACGGATCGGTGGTGGCATCTCGGAAGACATCGTTGCTGTCACATCCTCTGGGTGCCACGGAACCTCAGTATAAGTGTGTGTGGGCCACATGAGTGGTCGATATACACCTCCGCCTCGTGGACCAGGTTGGGGTATCTGATATGCCTCCATCTCGTGCCATGGTCGTCGATGACCTAATCCCCTTCCTTCCTTCGTACAGGGCAGGACCTCCAGCGCAGGATCCGGTAATGCTGACTAAGAGTCCAGTTGGTGCGCTAGGACCAGGTTCCGCAACTCGACCGAACTCTCTAAGTGCTCTCAGTAGCTGGTCACAAACCTCCTGAACCTGCGGCTTGCTGAACTGAGCATCAAATTGTGGTGAATTCATCCACCAGATCCACTCTACACCATCTATCTGCATTTACCACGTGAAATAACGAATTTTAATTAAATTATAAAATGAAATAATTTATTTGGTTATGGATGATAACATGAAATATTCACGATGCAAAGTGGAAGCAATATCGGTATGTACCACGTACCCTATCCTGGCGACCTGCCTCGTCATATACCATCTGGTGTGTGTGAAGTACCAAGTCATGTACTCGGAGTTTGGGGAAATCGGGCCCTCATCAGGATCTGTAGTCTCGATCCTCTCATGGCGCGTGTTCCACAGCTGAATAAATTCATCCATCTTGGCCTCCCAATCTTCAGCAATCTTACCACGTAAGGTCAGGTCATGTGCACCCCGAAGCTGTGCAGCAGGTGCAGGGATGTGTTGCTGCATACCAAATTGCCGCATACATCGATCTGGTTGGTGCATCTCGACAATGTGAAAACAAAGTATGGGTGTCACCGCCCTCCATCTGTCCTGCATTTCATCATCTACACCCATAAAGTCATATTCGGCGTCCCTATATGGCTCCCATTTCACCTGTACATGTAAACAAATGCGAATTAGTTTACACTTTTAGTTCCATAATCGCAAATTTATTATACATACATCGTCTCGACCCATCTGGTCAAGCTCTGTCCGATATGTCTTTAAATGGCGTCGCAATAACCGTAGCTCGACATTATTGAACCTGCAATACGTAAGTCAATAACATTAGTAAAGTGACCAAGTCAAATGAGAACATAATCGCTCAGCTACTCAAAGCAGTTCAAAGAATTTATTATATCATAATGCTTGCATACCTTCGTTCGTAATGATCGCCTGCGTCAATGGGTGGTGGAATGTCAGGTGCTATGGCAGGAAATCTGGACCACGCCCATATCTGCAGCAACAACAAACAACCTCCCATGTCTTTCGCTGAAGCTGACGTGGCCTGACATAGCTCACGAAACAATGTGGCCAATACAGCTGACCCCCAACTGTATGTAGCAGTCTCCGAGAGGTCACCACCCAGTAATTGTATATATCGACAAGGGACCTCATGGCTGGACTTATCACACAACAAAAATCCACCAAATAAGCGCATGAGGTAAGCACGTGTGTACAAAAGCTGACCCTCAACCGACTCTGAGTGCTCCTCCCAGTGTCCCCAATGACGGTCAAACCAGCCCATCTTGATGTTTCCGCCAATCAATTCGGATGGGAGTGGAGTCACACCCATGTATTGCCACATAATTGATGCCCAGTTGCCATGCGTTCGACCGGAAACTACTCGACCCTCAGTGGACAGACCTAAAATGGCCTCTACATCCTGTAGAGTAATAGTCATCTCACCAACCGGCATATGGAAGGTGTGAGTCTCTGGCCTCCACCTCTCAACCAAAGCAGAAATAAGGTATTTATCAATCTGCACCAACATAAAAGTAAATAATAAATATGTCAAGGTCTTTTATTATCCATCTCATGTAATCACAACTAAATTTATATAATTAATCATATAACGAATTTTAAAACATACTGGGGGTTTCTTCATGCGAGTACATGCCAGAAACCTGCACGCATAAGGTGGTCCTGCAACTGTATTGGGATGAGATCTGGGTCTTGGAGATCTGCAGCAGACCCCTGTGAGGCTCGCCTCACCCTCAACACATTCCAGTCTCCGGTATTCCACACCACTTGTGATCGGTGTGTCAATTGCACCTCTTCATTTACAACTCCCCACTCTTTGAGGCCGGGCTCAATACTAAGCGCGCGTTAGTCATCCATCTTACTAACAAAAATTTACAATAAGACAAAACATAATTAAGTCACTACTTATTATTGTATAAATAATTAATTAGTGAAATAATTATTTGAGTAATTATTATTCTTCATTTAAGCTTATCTTATTTTTCGTCGGATACTATAAATAACAATATAATGTAGGTAATTATAATATTTTACATCTTATCTATGAAATTATTATTTTACAAAATATAAAATAATTAGTCTTCCATCTTAAGGTTTATAATTGACATACAAATTAAATAATGAATTGACAAACTAATTAATTTACCCATTATTATTCTTCTATTGTAAATATTTTAATTAGTGACGATAGATGCTTAATCACATACAAATTATTAATAATTACAAATAATAAAAAGAGAAAATAATAATTCAAATCAATCATTTATGGAATTACAATTTTTAAAATTTATTATTGGTTAATTAAAATATTTATTTTGTATATGATTAAACGTTAAATTCTATTATTAAACAATAAACATAACAATAAAATTAAATGTTAAGCGTGGAGTCATATTTTTATACATTTGTTAGGAATCTATAATAAATTGCATCTATATGATTAAAAGTTAAATCCTATTATTAAACAATAAATATAACAACAAAATTAGATATTAAGCATCTATCCTACTTTTATACATTTTTTAAGAATCAATAATAAATTGCATGTATATAATTAAAAGTTAAATCCTATTATTAAATAATAAAAATAACAACAAAATTAGATATTAAGCATCTATCCTACTTTTTTACATTTATTAAGCATCAATAATAAGTTAAATCCTATTATTAAACAATAAAAATAACAACAAAATTAAATGTTATGCATTTATCCTACTATTATACATTTATTTAAGCATCTATAATAAATTGCTTGTATATAATTAAAAATTTATTCCCATTATTAAACAATAAACATAACAAAAATATTAACTTTTACCTGTGTGCAAACGATACGTGTGTGCTCTATCCAATTTTAGTCTCCTTCTTCTTCCTCTTCCTCTTGTGTAAATCGGCCCCTCAGTGTTTTGAATGATGAAATGGAGATTGAATGGTTGAGGAGGTGTATGTATACGTGAATGTGAAAAGGGTGTGCGTGAATGTGAAAAGGGAAGGAGTGAAAAAGAATGAAATAGATAGAGTTTGTAGATAGAGATGGAAGGAGTGAAAGTGGGTGAGTGTGAAAAATAAGGAAGGAAGAGGACGTTGGGAAGGAGTGCGGATGATGGAAGGAGAGAATGAAAAAACGGGAGAGTGAATGGGAGATGAAGAAAGAAGAAAAGAGAATGAAGGAGAGGGTGTGCGGATGAGGGAAGCAGAGAGAGAGAGAGGTTGATGAACATATATTATAGGAAACAAAAAAAAAAAAGGAAAGAGGGAGGTTGCGTGTGGGATTTGGGGGGGGTCCTGTCGGGTCAGAGGGGGTAGCAAGGAGGATTCTCCACGCCATGTCAGGTGACAGGCGTGGAGGACGGTCACGCCCTTGATGGCGTGAACATCAGTCACACCTCCCTGGTGTCGTGACAGGTGTTCACGCCACCAGGGAGGCGTGCCACCTGGCAACGCCTTCAGCCACGTGGACCAGCCTCCCTACACTGCTGGCGTTTTTTCCCCGTGCGCCACAACCCAGACTCGCAACCCCTCACCACGCCTTCGACGACATAAGCATTAGTTTGGTTAATACTTTGAACAGTGCATCAATCTGGTAAATTTTTTTAAAAAAATGATTATTCTGGTCAAAAATCCCTTGATTAACATGTTAAATTGTTTGGTTTAAAAAATGAGAAAATCCCATATAAAGCTACTTAAAATAGAAAAAATCTAAATCAAGTTAGTAAATTCAATAAATCTTTAATTGAGTCATTAATTCAATTTAGGATTTTGAAATATAGGTAAAATATCTTTAATATCCTCTCCTCTCTCCTCATTAATGAGTTTTATTACTCTCTAACTTATGTTTCCCAGGTATATATCAAAATTAATTTTAATATATCAAAATATGATTCATTCAAATAATTAAATATATCATCATAAAAATAAAAATCTATAATATTTTCAGTAAAGAGTTCATTTTATTAACATGAACAATTTTTTTTAAAGAAAACTTATAATATATGTCACTCTAAAAAGGACATATTTTGGTAAAAATATTAAGCGTATGTTTGGATTGAGGGAGGGGTAGAGGAAAATTTGTGGGCCCCACTATACTCAATTTTGAAAAAAAAAATTCCCTCCTCTCCTTTTTTTAATATTAATATATATCATGTACTCTCTCCAAAACTTATTGACTCATCTTTGACTGTATGTTTTCAGGTAGGAACAGTGATTAAGTCCATAAATTTCGCCTTGAATTTGAATGTCGGGCAAGAGGTGAGAGACTTCTTCCGGCGTTTTATAATTGTCATTGTTGCAACATTATGTTAACCTGCCGAGTGATTTATATAATATAATGATGCATTGGCAGGCCAAATTGCCGCAGATAGCGCTGCTCACTAGTGCAGAGATCGTTCCGGATCCTCTGGGCCTTGTCCTCATCATTTCATCTTGGAATTTCCCCTTTGGTGAGTGAGTAGCAGTTGTAATTAAGCAGAGAGGCTCAGAATTTGTTACTCTAATGAACGGATTCCAAAGGCCACTCTAGATCACGTCCTCAGCTTCTTTCTGTAACTGAAAGTGCGCTTGTATTTATCTATCTATCTATCTATCTATATATGCAGGACTGCCGTTGGAACCCCTGATCGGAGCCATAGCTGCAGGAAACAGTGTGGTGTTAAAGCCGTCAGAGTTGTCAAGTGCGTCGTCTTCTCTGCTGGCTTTTGGACTCACCCAGTATTTGGATAATAAGGCCATTAAAATCACATGGGACAAAATATTCTTTACAGGTCGTCACTTTGGGTCTTGATAATTATCAGCTGCTTAATAGCTACTGATATATTTGCTGTAATGAATTAGCAGGAAGTAGTCGTGTTGGCCGGATTGTGATGTCCGCCGCCGTGAAGCATTTGACACCCCTCACTTTGGAGCTGGGTGGAAAATGCCCCGCCTTCGTTGACACCCTTTCCTCTTCCTGGGACTTGGAGGTTCACATTATTCATCTCTACTCTCTACTCATGCATATTTACGCCTCTCTCTCTCTCTTTTCATTTATTACTTAACATCCATTGACGTACGGCCCAGTCAACAGCGTCATTTTAACTGCCTGAATCATACAATTAAGGTGGCTGTAAAACGGATTATTGTGGGCAAATATGGGACTTGTGCTGGTCAGGCATGTATCGCTGTCGATTACGTCCTCGTAGAGAAGAGATTCTCTTCCACTCTGGTTTGTCTCTTGCACAATATACAGGGACGAAGGCACACTAGTGCCTATGGGTACAAGTGAACCTATAAAAAATTTAAAATATATATATAATGTGAGGGAATATTATTAGCTCTCGCTGGGTGATATAACTGGTCAGCATTTTGGTCTTTAAAACTGAGGACCCCGGTTCGAATCTGTGCTAAGGTAATAGTCATTCTTTGTTAATGTTCTCTTAATATACCCAATCCGCCTGCCCAATTGATACGATACCCGATCCCTCAGTCCGCCACTTGATCCGTGTTTCGTTTTGCTTCCTGGCTCAATCGATCCATCTTTCGTTTTGCTTCTTGGCTCAATCGATCCTAGGTTCGTTTTGCCTCAATCGACAGTCCGCCAGTCGATCCCTCTTTATACCCTAGGTTCGTTTTTTGACTCAATCGATCCTTCTTTTGTTTTGGTTCTTGGCTCAATCGATTTCCTTTCCTCATCCTCCCTCAGTTTTCTCAATAATCCTCAATTATCTGAATATGCTTTAGCTGTTGCAGCTGTGTGTTTATGGAACAATATGTTTTTGAGACTGATATAAATATATAATGAAGCATGATAACTTTGAGTCAAATTTCTCACTATTTTATGGAGCAATATGTTACGGTTCTATTCTATTTGGCAGGTTTACATAATTGATTTTGGTCTTGCGAAAAGGTATTGGGACTCCTCCACCAATCACCACATCCCTTATAGGTATTTTAATTTATTCCATTGATGCATACTTGTTCTTTTTAGGTTTTCCTGCCTCACCTAAAGAAAAAGTTCAAAATGTCTTTGTATATTTTTCTTTAAATATTTCCTTTTTCTTTTCATTTTGCTCGTCTTGTTCATACAGAAAACAATTCTGGTTTTCAATTTATGATAACAATTGTACCTCTCAGGGAGAACAAAAATTTAACAGGGACTGCATGTTATGCAAGCTGCAATACTCATCTTGGATTGGTAAGTCAGTGCAAGTTATTGAACCCCTGCATTCCAAAAAGTGCAGAAAGAAAGAGAGTAGAAATCAATTTCCTCATTTGCTTTTAATACTTGCAGAACAAAGCCGACAGGATGATTTGGAGTCACTGGGCTATGTTCTTCTGTACTTCCTGAGAGGAAGGTATGCTATTGCTCTCTAGATACTTCCGCAAGTCAATCCCTATCCCAAATAATCTATCATAAATTGAGACTGATATAATGAAGCATGATAACTTTTAAATGGCAATATTTTGTGTGTTTAGCCTTCCTTGGCAAGGTCTAAAGGTTGCAACAAAGAAGCAGAAGTATGATAAAATGTGTGAAAAGAAATTGTCAACCCCCATTGAGGTGAATGTCTTGCTTTCCCCACCTTCTTCACTCTTTTATTCTTTTTGTTTTGGTGCTGTATTGAATTCTTAATCATACGACTTATTTTGATTCTTATTTTCCAAAGGTCTAAAGGCTGCAACAAAGAATGATTTTGTAATCCTTTTGATGTAAAGGTTAGTTGACTCTTGATTATTATTTTTCTATGTTAATGCATTTGTGTTCTCATTATTTTCCTTCCTCTTGTTATGTAGATGTTCGATGTTTGATGTTATTTTAAGTGCATTTCCTCGTAGTATGAGGTTACCAGATCCATCCACGCCTAATCTAAAGGTCTTTTAGAACTCATCTTGTCTACTTTCTTGGTCACATTATTGAATATTGGCATGACACAGCTTCCTTTTCCACTTTCTTTTACAGATTGATTTACTTCAAGAAATAACTTTATCCCCTTGAATCTTTTTGGAGGTTGATGCAACACTCAAGGCTAAGCAAATGAAGGCTGATGTAAATGAATATCTGAAGGTAATACCCCACATTGTGATTTTCGTTTATGATGAATTGAAGACGAAGTTAGCATTTTGGTTTGCTTGCCCACCTTCTGGTTATTATAATTCTTCATTCTTTGATTTCTTATAGGTTGCAACATATTCTTTAGTTTTGTCAAACTTTTTTCTTTTCAGAAAATGCCAACAATACAATCTTAATGCATTTAAAACTTTTTATGAAAAAAAAAAAAAAAATCGGGGGCGTTGCCCCCGAACCCCTTCACTAATTGTGTACCCATAAATTCTAAATCCTGGCTCCATCCCTGACAATATATATATATATATGCATGTGTTTCGATATTTACATTTCACTGCTCAATCTTAGTTAGTAATTTGATATTCAGACGTCAACTCTTGGTTTCATTAATTAGGTGGAATTGATGAAGCTCTGGATCAAGAAAATGTTTGGAGAGAATCCAAAAGAAACCAACACGATTGCGAGAATTGTTAATAAACCGCACTTCTTCAGACTCAAGAGCCTTCTTGCCCAAAAAATCAGTGATTTATGGTCATGGACGAAGAAAATTTGTAATTATTACTCTTTGCACTACTCATATAGTCATATGCAATTGAACTTTCACACGTTAGATCTAGCATGCATTAATTAGAATCCAATCGCAGTAATTGATTAATACTTTGCTCACAGCGTCACGTTAATAGCTTAGCTCTATGTTTAAGAGCTAATTAATTATGAACAATCTTGGACAGCTCAAATTTAAGTTTTTTAAAAATAAAAAATAATTTTTTTAAGAAAAAAATATTTAAGAGATTATCTTTATTTTAAATTATATATCCATTAAAATATTTTTAAAATATATATATATATATAAACTAAAAAACAAATATGAACGGTTAGATTAGATTTGCTTCCCCCATAAATTTTTTTAATAAAGAACTATAAAACTAAAAACTAATGCTTTTATGCATGCAGATTTATTGAGCCAACAATCCTGGTTGATCCCCACTTGAAGCGGCAATCATGACAGACGAAATATTATTACTGTAATTAAGCCGTTAGTTAGTTCTTTATTGTGTTGTTGTGTAACACAAGGAAGGAATGAAGATTTGTGTTATTTCTGTGGCATGATTTTGTAGGTTGATAAGATTGAGGATGGCATAGAGTTCATAAACTGTAGGCCAAAGCCTCTAGCGCTGTATGTCTTCACCAAAAACAAAGACCTGCAGCGAATGAAGAATGATATACGAAACATTATCGGACCCGGTCTTATAATTAGGACCGGTGATAGTATCAAAGATTTTAGTGGAAATAGAAGTCAGCATCCACATGAGAACACCATTATAATACATATAGTATTTAAATTGGATCCATCTTAATGTAAAAAAAGCTAATTAGCCCACAAGAGTTATTAGCGGTCTAAACTCCATAAAAATACTACGTATAACATTAGTTCTGTTCCCGGGCAAAAAAAGAAAAAACATTTGTTCTGTTTAATGAAACATACTTTTATTTTGGGTGATATTCATGAATCATGTAAACCTTGTCACCAAGGCACATAACTACAAATTAACCATGCAGGTGGGTTAATTTCTACTCTTGTGGAACCTATGGGATCAGATCATCATCTACTCTTTGTTCAATTTCTTCCGGCTCCACATCGTAGGAAAAAGACTTTTAGATTTGAAGCTATGTGGGTTAATCACCCTAATTTTAACCAGGAGATTACGGGCTGGTGGAATGCGACACCTAGAGACATTTCTTCAGTTATTTCTGGCTTTGTGTGCAAACTCTTACGGTGTAAAGATGGGCTGGTACGGTGGAGTAAGAGAGAGTTTCCCAACAATATGAAATTGATTGCAGAAATGAAAACTCACCTGGCCTCTCTCTCCTTGGATGGGCGGACTTGCGATAATGTGCAGGAAATTTGTGATGTCAAGATGGCCATTGAGCAGTTGTTGGAATTGGAAGAAAAATTCTGGTTTCAAAGGTCAAGAGTGAGTTGGCTTTCGGCAGGGGATAAGAATACTCGATTTTTTTCATAAGTCAACCATTAAACGAAGGCAGAGAAATTGTATCCTTAGGCTCAAGGATGATGTGGGAAATTGGTTAATGGAGAAACATGAAATTGAAGGAAATATCACTGCTTTCTATCAACAGCTTTTCTCTTCCTCTGGGTCAAATAATTCTGACTTTGTCTTGGGCTTCATTGACTGTAAGATCTCAGCAGAAATGAATCATCAGCTTATGTTGCCTCTTTCTAGAGAGGAAATCAAAGCGGCTGCTTTTAGTCTTGGAAGCTCCAAAGCTCCGGGTCCAGATGGCTTCTCAGGTACGTTCTATCATAAATCTTGGCCACAGATTGGTGATTCTATTTGTCTCTTAGTTGAGGATTTTTTTGCTGGTAATTCTGAATTAGACCTAATCACTAATTTAACCTTAATCCCCAAGGTTGAGAGGCCAAAACATGTTTCTCAATTTCGCCCTATAGGCTTGTGTAATTTTGTTTACAAGATTATTTCTAAGCTGTTAGCTAATCGTATAAGGCCTCTTCTTGATGGTTGTATTTCACCAAACCAAAGTGCCTTTATCCCGGGTCGATGTATTTAGGATAACATTATTATTGCCCATGAAGTGTATCATTACTTGAGAAGGAAACAGAAGAGCAGTAAGTATGAATTTGCACTTAAGATTGATATGAGTAAAGCGTATGACCTGGTAGAATGTGATTTTTTGGAATCAACTTTGTTGAGAGTTGGTTTTTGCGCTCCCTGGGTAGCTTTGATCATGAAATGTGTGAGGTCTATCAAGATGAATATCTGTTTGGCAGGTGACCCAGTTAGCTCTTTCTCCCCTACTAGAGGTTTGTGTCAAGGGGATCCGCTTTCCCCCTACTTATTCATCTTAGTTGCTGAGGTGCTCTCAAGTATGATTAGTAAGAATTAGGAGGCTAATATGTTATCTGGTATTAAGCTGAGCCTTAGCTGTCCGGTACTTACTCATAGTTTTTTTGCGAATGATGCTCTGTTTTATATGAATGCTTCCAGGGATAATTGTAATCAGTTGGCCTATCTTTTGAATGAATATTTTTCTGCTTCTGGTCAAACCATCAACTTAGACAAATCAAGTGCCTTTTTCTCGGCCAATACTCCTGAGGATGTGAGAGCTACTGTGTGTGACATTCTTGATATCCCTAATTCTGAGGATCCTGGCAGGTACTTGGGCATTCCTAGTATATGGGGCAAAACCAAACATCAAGCCCTTGCCTACATTAGAGAGCGAGTCACAAGTAAGATTCAGGGATGGGGTAATTCTTTGCTCTCCTTTGCTGGTCGTGAGGTTATGATTAAAGCAGTGATCCAAGCTATTCCTATAATCCAATGAATTGCTTTAAATTTCCGCTCAAGACCTGTAGAGAGATCAATAGTCTGATTGCAAACTTTTGGTGGGATGGGAATGTATTTGGTTCTAAGACTCATTGGAAGGCTTGGGATTTTCTTACAAAAGGGAAGAGCAAGGGCGGAATGGGTTTCCAGGATTTGGTCACCATGAATGATGCATTATTGGCTAAAACAGCATGGAGGCTTATGAGGAGGCCTTCGGATCTATGGGCCCAGGTCGTGAAGAGTGTATAATTACCTAATGAGGAATTTATTGATGTGGGGAAGGGGCATAGAGCTTCTTGGTGCTGGTCAAGTATCATTGACGGAAGGGAATTCCTTAGGAAGGATTCGAGATGGGATTTGGGTTCAAGGAGAGCCATCCGAATATGGGGGGATAATTGGGTTCCGGGTGTCATCTTTCCAAAGAAACCCTTGAATAGCACTAATCCTCTTGTGGAGGATGGTAAAGTTAATGATCTAATTGTGGGTGGCCAGTGGGATCTTACTCCTATTTCTCATCTTCTGTCAGATGAAGTTAAGGAAGCTATCCTTTCTCTGCCTATTCCAACCAATGGCCTTGAGGATAAGTTGGTATGGACCTTTGCAAAAAATGGGGAATATTTAGTGAAATTAGGGTATTGCTGCGGAAAGGAAAGGGATAAGATTGATGCCAATAGGGCTAGCACTTCTATGGTTGTTCCACCCTCCTGTTGGAACGCTGTGTGGAAGGTTAAAGTCACCCCAAGGGTTCAACAGTTCATTTGGCGCATTTTAAATAATGCATTGGCCACTAACGCGGCTTTGTTCAAGAGGAAACGTTCTCGTGTGAACGCTTGCCCTATCTGTGAGGTTGTTGAGGAGAGTATTGAGCACCTATTTTTCCGTTGCCCTTGGACCCGCTGTGTATGGTTTGGTAGTAGCCTTGGGGGCCGTTTTGACTCCCCTATAGTTTCTAATTTTAAGGCTTGGTGGCTCCATATTTCTGATCCGAATGTCTTTAATCATTATGATCTGTCATTAGTTTGCTGGACTCTATGGTTTATATGGAAGCAAAGAAATGATTTTGTGTTTAATCATCTTTCCCCTAACCCATCTGCTGTTGTGGAAGTTGCAAAAAGAAGTAATACTAAATTTTGGGATAACCTGGATTGTCTGGAGGTTGGGAAGGAGAATATGGATAGGGTTGCATTAAGGTGTGCTCGATGGTCCCCCCCCCCCCAAAAAAAAATCCTGGAGTGGTTAAAATTAATATCGATGGAGCCTTTTCTTCTGATAAGGTTTCAACTGCTATCGATGTTGTGTGTCGGGATTGTTATGGCTCCTTCCAGTGGGGTTTTGTGGATAAGGTGAAGTCGATCTCAGCTTTTATGACGGAGGCTCTAGCTTTGAAGAGAGCCTTGTTGATTGTCATGGATCTAGGAATTGATAATGCTATTTTTGAATCTGATTGCCTTTTGTTGATTTCATGTATTGATGCTAAATCCTTTGATTTACGTGAATGGAGAAATAGGAGTGTTGTTCATGATATTGTTAGTCTCTTATCTGATAAGGTTGGTTTTTATTATCCTTTATCCCTCGAATGGGTAATAGAGTTGTTGATTTCATTGCAGCAAATGCTTTTAAGGAGGTGTACCCGGTCGGGTGGGTCGTGCAACCAACACCTTCTTTGTCGTCTCTTCTAACCTTGGATGCTCGGGAGGCTGGTATTATTGTGGATGATGGTCCTCTTGCTTTTTCTGTAAATGAGGGGATGTAACCTTTTGCTGGACTATTTCCTTTTCTTTAGTTCTTACTATGTCTTTGTTAGGCGTTGTTTCGATGGCTTTGTTTCCATCCTTGTCAGTTCTGATGTAGTTCTACTTTTCTGTATTGCGGTTTCATTTTGTACTGTTGGTATTTGGTAATAGATGCGTATCCATTTGAGAAAAAAAAATTAACCATGCAGGTGGAGGTGGTTGGTAAAAGTTATAGTGCTGGTCTTTTGTTACTATAAAAAAAAATGGAATAAATACTAATTTTGCCGTGGAAGTTTTAGTTTTGAAGCACCTAGCACCCAAAAGTTTTTTTGGTATTATTTTTACCATAGAAGTTTACAAACATAGCAGTCTTGTCCATTAGTTAATCTTGACCGTTAGATTGATCGTTTTCTGTATCATTTTTACTCTGGAAGTTTACAAAAATTTGTAAACTAGAAAAAACTTCCGTGGCAAATTTGCTCATAAAAAAAACTTCCAGGACTTATTTACTCTTCTTTGTAAACTTTCGAGACAAAAATGATACCAAAAAAACTTACAGGTGATGAATACCCCTTAACCAATACTTTCGTGGTAAAAATAGTATTTAACCCAAAAAATATTACTAATCTGTTCTCTCCTAAATATAGGAAATAGTTAATAGCCCGTTTGGTTTGATTACATATAATCCTGATAAAATAGACTGATTACAACATTTAGTTTGATTTACATAATATAAAGAGATTACGTTTTATAATCATGATTACATTATTTAATGTAATTAGGATTATACTGTTAAGACTGATGAATGAGAATACAGACATGTTGTAATCAAGTAAAAAAAAAAACATTATTGCCATTATAATTTTTAAATTGGCTAAAGTGTCAACCCATAAATGTGTTAAACATTAAAGAGTGATCACCATTAGATAGTAAAAAAATTTAATTAATAATATAAAAATTCAAAATATGTTCCCCATTAAAAAAATTATATTCCACCACTAAAAATATTAAAATATCCCATCAAATAATATTTTCACGATTAAATATTAAAAAGTCACCATGAACCAAACTTGTATACAACATAGTATTTCCATCATTAAATATTAAAGAATTACTATGAACCCAACATGTATACTACACAAATTAAAAAATTACCACATGAACCCAACATGTCCATGTGTAGTTAGGGGTAATTTTGTCTCTAGCTGTATTATTCTCATTTATTCTTATGTACAATGTAATACAATCCAATATTTTTATGCGCATTCATCATCTTTCCTTAATGGCGAACCAAACAAATGTATGTAATCATCATTCCATTCCATTACATTCTATTACATTACCTCTAATTCAGTGAACCAAACAAGCACTAACTAATTTATAAAAATTAAAAAATTAGCTAAATTAATTATTTGTAAAAATGAATATGCATTAGTTTTCCTAAAATATCCTCTTTAATAATTTACATTACAATTATTCCCTGATTTATTCTTATGTACAATGTAATACAATCCAATATTTTTATGCGCATTCATCATCTTTTCTTAATGGCGAACCAAACAAATGTATGTAATCATCATTCCATTCCATTACATTCTATTATATTACCTCTAATTCAGTGAACCAAACAAGCACTAACTAATTTATAAAAATTAAAAAATTAGCTAAATTAATTATTTGTAAAAATGAATATGTATTAGTTTTCCTAAAATATCCTCTTTAATAATTTACATTACAATTATTCCATGATTGAAACCTCTTAATATATATATAATTAATACTTAATAGAGAGTTTACAAAAAAGATAAATTTGAAAAATGAAGTGGATTGAGATATTATATTTCTAGTTAAAATATATCCCCCAGCCATCTCCTATATTTAAGATATATTATAAAGACCTAAATTAAATTACTTAAAATCCATGTAGAGGCAAACCTTTTGAAATGTTATAACAATTTTAAAATTTGCATAAATTAACCGCACCGATTTATTTAGTAAGTATGCAATTCGCTTGAAATTGTTCTATAAGATCAAAGGTAGTACATTAGGTTGCATTTGTTGTAGGGGCAATGAAAAGAAGTAAACATGTGCTGTTTCAAGAATCTTAGGGTCAAGCTTTTTTGTTTTTTTTTTTTTTAAAAAGAAAATTTGGATGCATTATAAGCCATGCAAATTGCAAATGAAAGTAGTAGACAAATGATATATATATCATCAGAAAGTAAGATAGTGTTTTGTTAAAGCACTCTCAATTTTATTTTATTTTTTGAAAGGTTCTTTTAATATGGGAATTATTCCCAAGTCACTAACAATGGCTTTGCAATATTCAAGATAAAGCAACTTGTGTCATTTATAGGTATATCAATTAATTAAGAATTTTTTATTGGGATGGTATTGATTAAAACAAGTTAAATAATTAAATTAAATATATTTATAATAAAGGAGCTTATGTTATTTTAGAACCATTTCGTTTCAATTTTTTTAAAAAAAATTATAAATGTAGTTAAAGGTGCTCTAAATACAACGTAAAGGTGACAAAGATAATCAAAATCAAATAACCCATTTGTCTCCCCACACACCACACATTCATGTAGGAATCTAATACCAATTTGTAACCTTTTAAGCCACAAAATATGAATTATCATTTCCAATTCTTAGAAAAAGTATAAACTGCTCATGATATAAGCACAATCTTGCTTCAATCAACACATCTAATAAAACTTACACACACACATTATAAGCTTCTTCTTTTTTTTTGGGTCTGAAATGGGGCATCAGCCCATTCACATTATAAGCTTTTTTTAATGTACCCTTTTTTCCCTGATCCAAAGGTTAAAACTAAAAGCATTGTTCAAAGGGTATTGAGTCTCTTTAACTTTATCTTATACTATAGAAGAACGTCCATTTAAAATCCCTATATTTTATATTAAATGAGTCTCTTTAACTTTACCTTATTCTATAGAAGAACATGCATTTAAAATCCCTAGATTTTATTAAATGTTTTTTGACCACTACAATTTATACTATTTCATATACCACTCTGGTCCTTTTTATAAGTCTCTTTTGACCAAAAAATTTAGTCCTTTTTATAAATCTTCTTTTAAGTAATAAATGAGATTGTAACAACCTTGCTTATATTAATTAATTGTATCAATAAAAATATGGAGAGAAGAAAGCATTGAAAGACATTCAATTATAAATAAGGGCAAAGTTAAAAATTTACCCCATAATCATTGAGCTATCTACCTCTCCTTGGTATGTATGATTTAGTTAAAAGAGACTTATAAATAGGATGAGAATGGTACTCTTCTGGTCCTCAATTTATGAATTAGATAACTAATTCACATATATTAAAAAATAGTTATTTACAAAAAAAAAATGGGTTGCTAGTTTTTCCAAAATACTATTTTTAATTATATAATTAGAAATTACCCCTACTGAAAAGTTATCCTTTTTTTTTTATGAAAAAGAATATTTGACAGACGACAACGTGCACACTCTCCCTTCAGTTCAAAATAAAAAATAAAAATAAAAAACATTTTTAACTAATTCGCACAAATCAAGAAATGTTTGTTAAGTCATTATATGTGTCTTAAATTAATAAAATGCACTTATTTTTTCTTATTAAAGAATGTGATTTTTAAATATAGATATTTATTATCTGTCACCTCTCTCTCTTTCCTAGCAGGGGTAAAAATGGAAAACAATCATTAATTACCATGTCAACATATTATATTTTATTGAATTTGAACCAAAATTTTCTTCTATAAGACTTCTTTTATTTTGGAAGTATATTTATGAACAAAACAAACCTCTTTACTTACTTTGAAAAGGGTATCACATTTATATAATGTACAGTGAGAATCAAATCAGGAACACGGTACCATCAACAACATGTGTTGATTAAGAAATAAGGAATTTTATTCTTGTATTATTTTTATTCCATCGTCTTCTTCTTCTATATATTACTGAAGCATCTTCTTAATTGTACTTGTTCTTTGGGAGCTAGCTTGTGAGAATGATGAAGTTCAAAGCTCACATGCTCATGGTTTCAACACAGATAGGCTACACGTTGTTGTATTTCATCACTGAGGCTTCCTTCAACCATGGCATGAACCCTCATGTTTATGTAACTTACAGGCATGTTGTGGCTGCCATTGCCATGTTCCCTTTTGCTTACTTTCTAGAGAGGTAATAAATTTGTATTTCTCTTTCAGTTGTTGAGTTTGGATTGAGTGAAAATAACTTATTGATGTCCTTTATGTGAATCTTTAGTTTAAATATTATGAATGAAGAGAACTATGATGGAAGAGTTTTACAATGTCTTAGAGACCTGACTTAATCCAAACATGAACTAGTCAGTAGTATAATAGTATTAACACTTAATTTGGGCCAGTCGATGAGTGAGCAGGTGAACTAGTCTGACGGTTAGTCAAATAAAAGTTTGGGACAGGTTAATTAGGTTTCGCTTTTAGGCCCCCCCTTCTTTTTTTCTTGCTGAGCACGTAAAATGAGGTTGTTTGTAGCTTAAAAAAGCAGACAGGCATATTTGTGTTTTAGTAACAAACTATGCTTTGTTTTATTATATGTTGTTTATACATGAAAAAATTATTTACTTGTAGATTAATGCTTTTGTATTTAGATATTATTCTTCTCATGGTTATATATGAATATTTTTGTATGTTTTAATTAAATTACATCATTTTAGTTGTGATTGGATTGACACCAATTCAACCTTGATTAAACCATTATCACTTGACCTGTTTAATGACTAGTCTAGTTTATTGTACCTATCATATGCTCATAATAAATAAATAAATAAAATTTCTATTGACGACATGGTAAGTTTGCCTCACTTTTTTAATTGATTTTTGTAACGCCTCATTTTCAATACCAAAATCTTGGCCAAAATAATAGTAACACCTCCAAATATAGGATATTCAACACTCAAACACATATTTACAATATGGCCAAAGATAGAAATCCATTTATACAGGGCCAAAATAAATCCAATAAATAAGAGTTATTTTAAAATGCGGAAGTCTTTTAGGTTCATGGCAAATAAAATAACACAACATAAACTAAAGGAGTACAGAAGAGCCTACAAAGCTCACTCCATGGGTGCATTCCCTTGATCTCTACTAAGTTATTCACCTGAAAAATGTTAATATGGGGTGAGATTACACATCTCAGTAACTACTAAATATTTCTACCGTACACGAGCAAATAATATATATAGATTCCATAATTTATCATACAAAATAATTTATACTAATAGTCATCAATATAGAAGGTATTAAAACATATATATCTCAAAAGTTCTCATCTCATGTCTTTACAGAATATTCATCATCATATCAAATTCTTGAACTGTTCAGAAATGCACTATGCAGTATGCAGCCTCCCTTATATCACCACCTCCCTTATACCGCAGACTGGAGCCATAGGCTAACACATAGTCCAATAGAAACTCATTCATTTGACTGAATTGTTCCAAGCTCACCAAAACTTAAGATACACCCGGCCAAAGGTATATAGCTTAAATCTGGACTATGGCTCCCCTCCTTTAAAATAACTAAGGAGGTGTCACATGTCCCACAACTCCAATGTAATCCCGGCCAGAGGAAAAACATGGAAGATGGGGCCCTGAAACAAGTACCATCCACTGTGCACCGAGTGGTGGCATAAATCATTCTTATCATTCAAATCCCTCCTTACTCCACCCATCATAATACAACCGCCATGATGAATATGTTCACTCAAAATAATGCATTATTATACCATAAAGTTTTATACATCAATATGCGTATTTATGAATAGTGAATACTATGCGTATATGTGAATAGTAAAATACGATATATATACATGAATAGTAAAAATGAAGAGTACATACGGTATGTATACGTGAATAGTAAATACGGTATGTATACGTGAATAGTATTATGAATAGTAAATACGGTATACGTGAATAGTAAAATGAATAGTAAATACGGTGTGAATAGTAAATATGGTATACGTGAATAGTAAATACAGTATACGTGAATAGTAACATGAATAGTAAAAATGAATAGTAAATACGATATACGTGAATAGTAACGTACGTATAAATAGTACCTCTGCAGATTTGCAAATCAAAGTTCCCACATCAGATCTTAAAACCATAAATATTTTCTAAATATTCTTGCCAAAATAGTAAACAAACAAATTTATAATCATGCATAATTCACAAGTATAAGGAAGAATATTCAGAGTTACCTGGTACTTGCTAATTCCCAAATCACCGACAAGCTTCTAAAAAAACTCTCAAATAATTATCTCTCTACTCTCTCTTTCTCTTCCTCTCTCTAAATAGCTCTAGGAGTTGTGAAGAATGAAATGAAATGAAAGGTCTATTTATAGTTGGAAAATGGGTCCTTAGGCGTAATTTTCACAAAATTATAAAATTATATAATATAAAAACATTTTCCTCGTGGGCTGCTGCGCTTCTGCCGTTTCAAAATTTTCTTCATTATTTTAATATTTAAATTTGTAAATTACTGTGCAAATAGTAAATTTATTAATATAATATTATTCTAATTATTATTGAGTGGGTCCCGCGTGATTTTTTTTAAAACTTCCCACGAGAAGCACAAGGAGAGGCGGCTGAAGATGAATTATTTTTGACGTGGGTCCTACGTATTTTCAAATAGTGAATACGTCTTTATAAATAGTAAATACCGTATTTTTAAATAGTAAATACGTATTTGTGAATAGTGAACACTATTCATATTTCACAAATTTCAAGTATTAAATACGCATTTGCGAATAACATATATATATATATATATATATATTTTTTAAATACGTATTTGTATATAGTAAAAACGTATACGTGAATAGTAAATACTATTCACGGGGCCCACAAAATACTGATTTCAAATTTATTACTTTCCAAAGATAGAGCCTACTAGTCTTCCCAAAATAGGTTTATGTTCAAGATATTAGATTCAAAATTCAGGATGTTACATTTCTCCCCTCCTAAAAGAAAATTTTGTCCTCAAAATTTCGCTATAATAAGAATTCTAACCTATTTAAATAAATGAGGATAGGTTTGTCGCATGCTCTCCTCCGTTTCCCAAGTAGCATCTCCGGGAGCCATTCCTTTACACACAACCTTTACAAGCTAATATCCTTGTTCCTCAATTGCTTATCCCCCGCATCAACAATCCGCTCCGACTCAGCTTTATATATCATATTATCCCTAAGTCCTATCTCTTTCCCAAACATGCTCACCAAGCACACAACACAATTTTCGTTCATCTTGTACCCAAAGTAATATTCAGACACAGGATCCACTAGTTCCTTATTTGAGCGCTTGGTTACACTGGCCTCACAGGCCAGTTCATTCTTCCTTTCTGCTTATTTCATTGTATTACCACGACACTGGATATTCAGATCTTACAGCTTAAGAAGCTACCCTCAGGCCATAATAACCACAACATGATATAATCTGATTATTCTACCAACCTTAAGATAAACTTTAGACATACAGGTCTAATGTTACCATGATAGGCAACAAACACAATACTAGGCACATAAGTCTTATAGCCTAGAGATACCACCATATGCAAACTAGCTCAACGGGTCTTACCGCTTCAAGCCTCTGCTCGTCTATCCTATACCCGTGCTTCCTCAATTCAAGTTTAAGAAAACACTTACTTACTAAATCTAGCTTTCACCAATGGCAAGTAATTCAAAAACAAGTACATTTGGCAAGATTCCGCAAACTAAGTATATCCACAACAGTTTCCAACCTCTTCTAACTTGTACACCTTCCACCACAATCATAATGTAAAAGTCAATTTTTGTTCGAATTTCGCAAGGATTCATTCCATGAGACATCATAGTTTATAAATGTCGATTACAAACTGGTCTTAAATCCTGTTGTAAATATTGCGTAAAAATTTCCAAACACAGCAAGTGCATTGGTAAGTTCAAAATTCAAATACTCAGGGACCTAGCAACTTATTTTAAATAGTCACCAACTCCGAATACATTCCAGGTTCCAACTTATTCTACTCAACTCATCCATGAAACACTCAATTCATTATTTCTAAAGAAAGATTCTATTATCAAGATCATTTCCTATGCTAGTTAAACAGTTGGCAATCTCTGAACACCTTATACATGTTGGTATCACATGATTCGAATTCAATCCTTAGTATCTCAAAGACATATACTAAATATCATCTGTTCCTCTCATAGTTATCTATTAATCACACCCAAATAACATACTAATATTGTAACATAAATCACCGGATTTCATACTTTCATAATTAGACATACTATCTTAACTCAGATTGAATTCAAGTCTATTCTCAAATATTCCCAGACATTAATAGTCAAGTTTACAATTTGATTCTTATAACCTCAACATCAACTGATAATTCGTGTTTCCCCAAAAATACCCATTATACATACTAAGATCATGATTCACAATTCCTAATCTAATTCTTGGATTATACGAAGACTATCTACAACCTCAGCAGCATTCACAAGGTTCTAATTCTACCTCAACCTGCAATATCACAACGGCTCATTTCGTTCTTAAGTTCTATTTCAGCTTAGATTAAATTAAAGCCTATCCTCAACATTTACTATATTCATTCTAACATCTTACTGGCATTCCTAAGGATCACCATTTCATACCTTTCCATCGATCTTCCAACATGTTTATCCAAAAACCTTAGTCTTTGAATTATCTGTGACTAATTCATAGAGTTCTTCGGATACTCAGAGAGTGAAGAATGCTCTCGGGTTAATTGGCACAACTCATCATCATTTCAAATCTTCGGATTCTCTCCGGTTCATCTAATATTATTAGGAAGTCACCCTTCCCAAGATTACTATCACCTTAGCACGCTTACGCTTAAAATCCTATTTTCAAATGTCAATTCCGACATCTTGAGTCAGCTGCACATCCAAGACAGATTTCTTAGATAAATGTGCGTATAAACGTCCAAACTTATTTTCTTGAAAACACAGCTAGCAATAAATGCCATAGTGATTTCTGTCTGCAAAGGTCTAGGAAACTGCGACCCCTAACGGTGGCTAGGGTGCACTAGGGTGCGGTGCCATAAAATTTTCCGCATAACAACAAAGTCTACATGATTATGAGCCAGCGACAGATGAGAATCCAATGCTGCTTAACAAAATCTAGACGTTACTAGCCCAGCTATAAACCGAGTAAAGAAAGAGTAAATGTTTCACGTTCTCTCAAACTTCACAAAACCTCCACATATTCATTTCCTCTCCGATCGTAACCTTCACTATAACCTTCCACATTATCCTTAAACATGGCCGGTTCAAGTAACTCTATTCCAGTCTCCGATTCATTCAACCCTTTCTTTCTTGAAGCCTTACTTCATGACTATCAGACTAACATGTTGTCTGATTTGTCAAACAATGCATCATACCCTTATTCTTCTTTACTTCCCCAAAATCCCGTAAGTATGAACGTTCATTCATCTGCCTCAACGATTAACATTCCTACTCCTCCTCCAAGGATACAAGATTCTATTTTTACCACTACTAACAGAAAGGAATCTGAAGCAGGTCCATCAAGGCGACCTGTCCAAAGGTGTCGTAATGTGGCAGAACTTATGGAGTCTACGGTACCTTCTCAACCAAGGAATCCTGCTTCTACCTTGACTGAGACTACTAATCCATTTTCATGTGGTTGCTGCCATGTTCTACGAGAGATCATTCATACCAATGGACTTCAATACCATAAACTTGAAGTTCATGGGAGGATTGGTATGATATGCCACGCTGTCTTTCACCAGGACGTACAAGGAGGTTCTTCCAGTCCTCAAGTATTTGACTTTGGTAAGAAGAATTTAGATGATGTCAAACATTTTCTAGAAAATTATTGTTTGAATCAAAAATCTTTAGGGTATGTCCTGGTGTCGGATCCCCTATCAGCCTACTATGAGGCCCTCTGTGTTGGTTTGGAATGGACTAAAAATCAAAATGAACTCCCTAATAGTTCATTTCCAACCAATACAGAAAATATATCCAATAAAGGAAAAGAGCTCATGGTTGTAAATAATAATCCTTCAGTCCCCATACCTAGTAATCCATACCGATCAAGAGCTGAACAAAATATTAGAGCTGCATCAATGTCAATAGATGATCTTAGAGACTTCTTCCATTTACCTCAACAAGAAGCGGCTCAACAAGTTCGTCTATGCAAAAATGTTCTAATGAAAATATGCCATAGGGGAGGAATAAAGCATTGGCCGTATGTAAAAATTCGAAGCACTATGAAGCAAATAGCTAGATTGAGAAGAACAATGTCTTCTGATGGTCCTCTCTCAAGTGCAGCCGCTCAGGAAGAAATTAATAGACTTAAACTTGAGATAGTCGAAGCTTGCGGTGGGATTGTACCAACTGTTGTTCTTGATGCTTGAATTAATATAGTCTACTCTTCTTAGCCTTCTTGCTAATGTTTGTAATCTCTATTCTAGGATTCATAAGGATTTTCGAGTTTTCCTGCCAAACTCAACTTTATCTTATTAAATTCAAACTTAAGCTAGTTATTCTGTATAATCAAGACTATGCCCGTATTCTGTTATGGTATTGTCATCTGTTACTCATATAAATTAGCTAGGTAAGTGAAAATCTAGCGAAAATCTCTTCATACTTTTTACAACGGCAACTAATTGAATAAACATCAAATAGGGGCTTAGTCTTTCAATCACTTTCCTAGACACCAATAAAAATATTCATCCTAGAAAGTAATTTTGGGCCTACAGAATCCAATATTCAATAAATTTTCTACTTACCAACTTCCGCTACGCAGCTCTGAAATTTAATCTCAATCACATCCTCAAATCATAAATCCTCATTATCAATCACTTGAATATTTTGATTAACCCATTCTTCTCCTATCATGATTGTCACAAGAAAATTGGTAAAAAGAATCCAAAGCTATAAAGGAAAATGCACATGTTATGATATTTAATTTGCCATGACCTCAAAATTTTTATTTAGAAAACTGATAGGAAATTTACAGATTGGCCAGAACCTTTGCTCTGATACCAAAAATGTAACGCCTCATTTTCAATACCAAAATCTTGGCCAAAATAATAGTAACACCTCCAAATATAGGATATTCAACACTCAAACACATATTTACAATATGGCCAAAGATAGAAATCCATTTATACAGGGCCAAAATAAATCCAATAAATAAGAGTTATTTTAAAATGCGGAAGTCTTTTAGGTTCATGGCAAATAAAATAACACAACATAAACTAAAGGAGTACAGAAGAGCCTACAAAGCTCACTCCATGGGTGCATTCCCTTGATCTCTACTAAGTTATTCACCTGAAAAATGTTAATATGGGGTGAGATTACACATCTCAGTAACTACTAAATATTTCTACCGTACACGAGCAAATAATATATATAGATTCCATAATTTATCATACAAAATAATTTATACTAATAGTCATCAATATAGAAGGTATTAAAACATATATATCTCAAAAGTTCTCATCTCATGTCTTTACAGAATATTCATCATCATATCAAATTCTTGAACTGTTCAGAAATGCACTATGCAGTATGCAGCCTCCCTTATATCACCACCTCCCTTATACCGCAGACTGGAGCCATAGGCTAACACATAGTCCAATAGAAACTCATTCATTTGACTGAATTGTTCCAAGCTCACCAAAACTTAAGATACACCCGGCCAAAGGTATATAGCTTAAATCTGGACTATGGCTCCCCTCCTTTAAAATAACTAAGGAGGTGTCACATGTCCCACAACTCCAATGTAATCCCGGCCAGAGGAAAAACATGGAAGATGGGGCCCTGAAACAAGTACCATCCACTGTGCACCGAGTGGTGGCATAAATCATTCTTATCATTCAAATCCCTCCTTACTCCACCCATCATAATACAACCGCCATGATGAATATGTTCACTCAAAATAATGCATTATTATACCATAAAGTTTTATACATCAATATGCGTATTTATGAATAGTGAATACTATGCGTATATGTGAATAGTAAAATACGATATATATACATGAATAGTAAAAATGAAGAGTACATACGGTATGTATACGTGAATAGTAAATACGGTATGTATACGTGAATAGTATTATGAATAGTAAATACGGTATACGTGAATAGTAAAATGAATAGTAAATACGGTGTGAATAGTAAATATGGTATACGTGAATAGTAAATACAGTATACGTGAATAGTAACATGAATAGTAAAAATGAATAGTAAATACGGTATACGTGAATAGTAACGTACGTATAAATAGTACCTCTGCAGATTTGCAAATCAAAGTTCCCACATCAGATCTTAAAACCATAAATATTTTCTAAATATTCTTGCCAAAATAGTAAACAAACAAATTTATAATCATGCATAATTCACAAGTATAAGGAAGAATATTCAGAGTTACCTGGTACTTGCTAATTCCCAAATCACCGACAAGCTTCTAAAAAAACTCTCAAATAATTATCTCTCTACTCTCTCTTTCTCTTCCTCTCTCTAAATAGCTCTAGGAGTTGTGAAGAATGAAATGAAATGAAAGGTCTATTTATAGTTGGAAAATGGGTCCTTAGGCGTAATTTTCACAAAATTATAAAATTATATAATATAAAAACATTTTCCTCGTGGGCTGCTGCGCTTCTGCCGTTTCAAAATTTTCTTCATTATTTTAATATTTAAATTTGTAAATTACTGTGCAAATAGTAAATTTATTAATATAATATTATTCTAATTATTATTGAGTGGGTCCCGCGTGATTTTTTTTAAAACTTCCCACGAGAAGCACAAGGAGAGGCGGCTGAAGATGAATTATTTTTGACGTGGGTCCTACGTATTTTCAAATAGTGAATACGTCTTTATAAATAGTAAATACCGTATTTTTAAATAGTAAATACGTATTTGTGAATAGTGAACACTATTCATATTTCACAAATTTCAAGTATTAAATACGCATTTGCGAATAACATATATATATATATATATATATATATTTTAAATACGTATTTGTATATAGTAAAAACGTATACGTGAATAGTAAATACTATTCACGGGGCCCACAAAATACTGATTTCAAATTTATTACTTTCCAAAAATAGAGCCTACTAGTCTTCCCAAAATAGGTTTATGTTCAAGATATTAGATTCAAAATTCAGGATGTTACAATTTTCATGTAAAATATGATTTCCACATGGTAAACCAGAAGTTTGAAAGTCAAAATTTCAATATAACTTCTTGCAGAAAAATGAGACCAAAGATGACAATGACTCTTTTCCTGGAAATTTTTGTGCTTTCTCTGCTGGGGTAAGCACAAAGAAATTACTCAACATTTTTACAAAACAATATTAATAATATCGGAGAGTATAGGCATTTAATTTTAACTTGGCCAATTTTTTCATGGACTTTTTAGGGTTAGCTTAACCCTGAACATGTATTTTGCAAGCCTGAGATATACTTCTCCAACCTTTGTTGCTTCCATGGTCAACACCATAGCTTCCCTCACCTTCGTCATTGCAGTGATACTCAGGTTTGGCTTCTTCTTTTCTTTGTTTGTTGATCAAAATGATACTAGTAATAAAAGATTAAGCTCTCATCCTAAAGCCTCATTTAGTGTATTAACTATTCTTAAGGCTTATCCTTTATATTAAAATAGTAGTTTATAGTTTAAACAACTTGATGGCATTCAACTCTATCATATATATCTTTAATTTGTCTTATAACCATTATATGGGACTTTTATACTCCACAAAACAACATTACTGATCTAAAGAAGAGATGGCTTTCTTTGTTAATCTTTCACCAATCAAAAAAGCATTTCTACATCGAGACTCTTATACCAATGGTTGTGGAGGTAGTATAAAATATGTGACTGGTGGCATTTTCATAAATAAGATGTGAGATTGATGAATTTTTACACTGATTAAAACAACAAATGGTGGTGCATACTTTAAACTATTTAATTTGTTTAAATATTTATTTCTTTCTACACTGGCTATATAAACAACTGATTTTGACAGTTACTCTCTATAGTGGTGGTGCAACCGATGTAAAAATGCAAAATCTAATTTTTTTTAAAGAAGAAAAAAATAAATTACTTTCTACACCTATTATTGGGTTAATCATTAATCATGCATTTTCAATCTTTTAGCCTTGGATCCATAATTTTAAGTTGAATAATTCAGGTTGGAAGTTGTTGATTTTCTTCATCCTAGAGGTATAGCAAAAGTTCTTGGAACCTTGTTATCATTAGGTGGTGTAATGACCATGACACTATTCAAAGGTCCTGTTGTAAGGAATCTGTGGGATCATCCTCTAATTCAGATTCATGAAAAATCTGCTAATCCTATTCATGAAGATTGGTTAAAGGGTTCAATTCTCACTGTCTCAAGCTGCTTAACATGGTCTATTTGGTATATCATGCAGGTTTTGATCTTCACCTTTCCCATCAACTTACTATATATGATTTTTAGGTTTTGAATTATTTCTTGTTTAGAAGTGACAATTCATATTGCTTATCTTGGCTCAATGTGCTTGTAGTACAACTTTGCGTAACATCTTAAAAATTACAGCCCTTAGAATCTTAGATCAACCATTTCGCCTCGGCAAAGAGCACTCTTACCGCAATGAAAATGATACTCATTGAAGCAAGTGACACAGAAAGACACTGTTAATTTAAGGCTTTTCGTTGCAGCATAGGCATTCTTCACCGAGGCAGAATACTTTATTTAAGAAAGTTTTAGGAGTTATTATACTTTGCAAATCAAATTAAAAACCCCTCACATCTTTATTTTTTTAAAAAAATAATAATAATTAAAATATCATTCTCTCTCCTACACGCACTTGTGCGCGTGTGTATAGATTGGTACATGCACATAATAGTGGATGAACCCTTCAAATTAAATCCAAATGATTCATTTAATATTACGAGCACATATTTTTTTTAAGATTTTGTGCTGTATGCAAAAATATATGTCTAATTTTTTAAAAGTTGCAATGAAGTGGGAAAAAAAAAAAGAAGAGAACATTATTTAGGTTCTAAATAAAAAATAATAATATATTGACAAGTCTTGCAACTTGTCAATGATAGCTATTTTATTTGTCAACTGTAGTTCTTCACTTGTTAATGTGGATTTTTTTTTTTTTTTTAATGATTGATATCATAATGATAGTAGAAATTTCCACACAAAAAAAAAAAAAAGACCCAGTTGCAGTGAAGAAGAATAATGATGCAATTAAGTGTGAAAATTGCAGGCTATGACCTTGAAAAGATACCCTGCTCAACTATCACTAACAGCTTGGATGTGTTTTGTTGGAGCAGCACAATCAGCTGTTTTCACAGTGATAATACAACATAAGCCATCAGCTTGGGCCATAGGCTTCAATATTGACCTTTGGTCCACCATTTATGGTGTAAGTATCATAGTCCACCATCTTCTAATGTTACAAGTCAATGGGCCTTTTGTATATATGTGTGTGTATAGCCTTACCAAAAGATTGGTATAGTTGGCTAAGACATTGATTTTTATCCTAAAAGAGAGGAGGTTCGATATCTGCTAGTCGATATGAGGGCATCATTGGTGGATAATCTATGAGTACCTCTGTAAGTGTTCTTTGAGTCTAGAGGCATGTCCTGACCCTGATAGCGTACCGGTGTCTATTCTCACCTAAACTTTTTTTATATCCAAAGAAAAAAAAAATATAGCCTTATCAACGAGGATTAGCACAAGTAGTAAGCAGCATGTATTGCTTAAACAAGGTTTCGAGTTCAAGCCTTGTGAATGCAAAAAAACCTCGTTGGGAGACTTTCCCACCATAGCCAGGTGCACAACCCGCGACTCTCCCACCATTGCTAGGTGCATAACGCAGGTCAGATCCTGATTAGTTAGAGCGAAGTTCTAGATACCGGATGGGCAACCAAAAATATATATACTTAAGGGTTTGTTCTAGCTCTAAATATGATTACTCAATCCACTTTGATTTATAAATCTATTATACTCCCTCCGGTCCTAATTATAAGATATAGTTGACTTTTTTGGAGAAATTAAGGAAACTAATTAAATTAACTTAGAGTATTTTTCTTTTTATTTTTTTCTTCAAAGTAATTAGTTTAACTCACATACTAATATATAATCTAAAGATATACAACATATAAAATGATTAAGTAACTTATTTAGCTTTATTGATTTCTCCAAACAAAGTCAACTATGTCTTATAATTAAAACCGGAGGTAGTAATTTTTTTTTTCTCAAACTATTTCTTTTTATTGCATAGAGTAAATGAGGCTTTCATAATTGAGGATAATGAATAAATGCGGTATTTTGGAGAAATCAACATATATTAGTTATAAATAACTAATTTTCTTAACATATGCAAATTAGTTATTTTACCCTTGCGTTTAAAATCAGAAGGAGCGTTTTGTTCTAGTGCACAACAAGCATGTGAATTGAAAGTAACCAAATGTAATGTTTTGATGATATATGAATAATCAATATAATGATTAATGGCAGGGCATCGTCATCTCTGGGATGATAATCTTCATTCAATTATGGTGCAATGAGCAAAAAGGACCAGTTTTTGTCACTATGTTTAACCCTATCTCTACAATACTAGTGGCCCTTTTAGCATACTTTGTCTTCGTTGAAAAACTTTATTTGGGCAGGTATGTAATAATTTATCTCTCAGCTTTTTCATTTTTGTAAGCAGTGGATTAATATGTTTAGTCATACTAACACTCTCTCTAATCTTAAGTATAGGAACTAGTTAAAAGTTTGTTTTTACTAAATATAAGACTTTCATTAATCTCCTCTATCTCTTATATTAGTTTTTTCTCCTCAAGCTATCTTTATTGATTACACAATGTTTTTAGGTAAGTTACATTAGAGAAGTATGGTTGCTGATCGACATAGAAAGCCAGTTTCTATGTTGTGTCTCTCACCCATGTAAATTTAGGGTAGACTACCATACTCTCATATACCATCCTCTACTAACCGACATGAAAAATCCTCTTTGACAAATATAGAAAGTCATGCCTACGATAATGAGAGAAAACCCCTCAGCGACACGGAATTTCTTTAATATTACCTCTGGTCCTAATTATAAGACATAGTTGATTTTGTTTGGAGAAATTAAGGAAGCTAAATAAGTTACTTAATCATTTTATATGTTGTGTATCTTTAGACTATATATTAGTTTATTAGTTAAACTAATTACTTTGAAGAAAAAAATAAAAATAATGTAAAGTAATTTAATTAGCTTCATTAATTTCCTCAAAAAAGTCAACTATGTTTTATAATTAGGACCGGAGGGAGTAGGCGTGAATTAGTTTCTATATCTTGAAAGATAGATACCAATAGATTTAGACCATCAAGATCTACACAACCTTATGGCCCAATTACTGCAACAACAAAAACAAACATAAATTAAATTTAAACAAGGGTGGAAGAGTAAGTTTTGAGATAGTCATTTAATTTCTATACTCATAGAAGGCCTTTTCTTCAGCATCATAGGAGCAGTTACTGTCATCATTGGCTTGTATTTGCTGTTGTGGGGCAAGGAAGGTGACCAACACGCTCATACTCATCAACAACATTAAACAACAAATTGCACAACACTTTTGAAGATTATGTGGATTGAAGAATATAGCCAACCTCACTTCTTAGCAGCTGCAGCAAAAAGGAATTACTCTTCCGGTCCTAAATGCAAAACCCCATTGATTTTTTGAAGAGATTAAGGAAACAAAAGAAATTCCTTTATCGTATATTTATAATCATTGTTTTTTTTTTAAACTGAATTGTCTGACTTATAAACTAATATATAATTTAATAATATACAATATATAATATGATAAAATAACTTATTTAGTTTTATTAATCTATTAAAAAAAATTTAATAGTTTCTTATATCAAGAACCAGGGAGTATTTATGATTCAAGAAAGAAAGGAAAAAACATTGAAAAGGTCAAATCATCATCAACAGCTTATTTCAGGTTGTACTAGTATTGAATATTCTTGTAAATCAACTTCAAATTAATCAACTTGCGTATAATTTATACTCCCTCCTGTCCTTATTATATATAACATATTTAGGGAATTAATTTAGGTCTTAAATATAAAACATATTTTTTATATTTTTTAATCTTTTTCTTAATTTACTCTTATTCATGCTTCTTCAACAATAATTAAGAAGAAGAGGAAATGGGGAAATTGAAGAAAATAACTAGAGTATATGAGAATATACATGTTATGTTAAACAATTTAACCAACTTCGTTAATTTAATTAAAGTTGGTAAATATGTCTTATATTAAAAACCGGAGGAAGTAACACCATGTCAAATTAGTATAGTTTTAATACAACATTATGAACAACAACTTACTACTTTGATTATAATAATTTTTTTTATAAAAAAAATGGATTATTTTTTTTTTAAAATGAAATAGAACTGCATTTATGATGACAAAACTTAATGTACAAAGTATCTTAATAATATACAGACATCTCAGAGGAGATATTGTAGATTCCAATGGACATTCTTGGCCTTCGTAATGATTTTATAGTGGGATTGTTTGACAAGTTTATAATAATGGATGGGAAACTTATTTGGACGATCCACTTGGCGCTGTCTGAGGATAAATGTCATTGCCTCCCGAAGTGCCATTAACTGTAGTCGAAGAGTTCGAAATCTGATATGAGGAGCAATCATCCATTGATGAAAGTGTATGCTGTCAACAAAGATTGTAATTAAAAAAAAAATAGATTTTCTTTTTCTATAATGCAGCTTTTATATGTAAGAGCTTCTAGCCAAAGAGTCACCAAAAATAATGTTCAAGGAGGAGTGGAGGCTAGTGAGGATGAACATAAGTGTCATTGGATTTTAATATTTGTATTTTTACATTTTTATTTATTTCATTTGTTGCTACATTGTTTTATTTTCTTACGTTACTTATTTTATATATTTTTAGTGAAACAATTTGTTAGTTTTAATGCTCTCTTAAGTGAATTATCAAGCAACAAGTCATGTTTTCCCCCCTTCATTCTCTTTCTCCCTTTCTTTCTTCTTTTTTATTTTATTTTATTTTATTTTTTCTATTTCTTTTATATCGTTCATGCTCTTTGTTCAAAGTTCAAACCTTCAGCTCCCTTGTTCATACTGTTATGTATACTCACTAGAGGACTCAAGAGGGAAGATAAAGTGGAAAAAATCAACTTAAAAGTGTTGTACTAAGCATACAAACGAATGTAAAATTCAATGCACTTGTATACCTTTTTATTTATTTGTCTGTTTATTTTGTCCTTTTCATTTAGAAGGGCCTTTATCATGTCGTGCCCATGTTTTTTCTTTGCTGTCTTACATTTGCACTGATAATAGCCTAGTTGAAGTTGGCATTTAGATGATCTTATACACAAATGATAAAATCAAATCAATTTAAAATAGTTTAGGGGCCAAAATTGTTCATAAGCTGAAAAGGATATCTTTTTGTTTAAGCCAATGATGAAGGATCATCTTGAATTTCTTTTTTGGTTAAGCATTTGTAGCCTCCTATTAGAAACAATTTTGTTCGAGATAATGACGAGTACTAAATGTGAGAATTTCTCCCCGTAGGAATTCGACCTTAGTCCTTCCGTTAGATCTAATCCTGTTGGCTGCATAAAAGAAATCACTGCCCAACACAACCCTTCCAGCAGTACCTTTTTTGGGATCAAACTCAGACACTTGTATCTTTCTAGCATTTATATTAAAGAGAGAGGACAGCTTTATTTGACCATTCACAACTAATAATCTGTTTTCATCACCATCTTCACAACCACACATCTAATAAGGGTATTCCACATTTCTGGTAAAAGCACAATTTTTGTTTTTCTTTGAAAGTCTCTGTGTATGGCGGATTAGTAATTACTCTACAGTGAGCAGTAACTGAGCTTGGAGCTAACACAAGAAGAGAATGATCAGATGACATTAGCTTCATTTTTAAGCTTGTCAATGAGCTCATCCACAGAAGAAACAAGTATCCCAGCTTTTCTCTTGGGGGGTTCAGTAACTTGAACAACCTCCAAATCAGATTTAATTTCCACATTCAGCTCCTGTGGAGTGAACTTCTTTATAGGCTTCGATTTTGCTTTCATTATATTGGGAAGCGTCGCGTACCTTGGCTGGTTCAGTCTCAGATCAGTGCTGCATCAAGAAAAATGTCAAGAAACAAATCATACTTGTTAATTTCAGTACTGTTCTGTTATTTTATTATAACATTAATAGTAATAGCTTATGTGGCACAGACACTAACAACATTGACACAGATTACTGGATAGATCCACACACAAACATTATGGCACGGAAAACTTTGATCACTCTCACACCGTTTAAAAATTAGTATTGTGCTGAGTTTGAGTGGAAGGGATTTTATTGACACAGATTACTGGATAGATCTGTATGCTGAAATTTAAATGGAGTATTGGATCTAATAGATATAAGTAAAAGGACCTACATTTTGTCCTGGGTTATTGGACCTAACAGATATGAGTAAAAGGACCTAAGTTTTCATCCTAAAATATAGACACAAGCGCGCAAGCGCACTTGCTACTGTTCAGTAAGGCACTACATCTCACTTGAGAAATGAATACAGCAACAACAATGCCTTATCCCACTAGGCAGGATCGGCTACATGGATGCACAGTGTGCTCTATCGAAAATCACTTGAGAAATGAATGACACCCCCCCCCCCCAAACAAAAAAAAAATTAATAAAATAAAATTATTCCGATAAATCAATTTAGAAACAAGATGAAAATAAACATAAACGTGTCTTGGGTCATCAAGGCACACACAAATGCACCAAAGGGAGGGAAGGAGGAAAGGGCAAAGCATTTCAAGAACCTGTATTACTGTGATAAAACATACAGTACTTAAAAAGTGTACAAATCACTTGAGAAATGAATGACACCCCCCCCCCCCCCCCCCCCCCGCGGGGGAAAAAAAAATTTTAATAAAATAAAATTATTCCGATAAATCAATTTAGAAACAAGATGAAAATAAACATAAACGTGTCTTGGGTCATCAAGGCACACACAAATGCACCAAAGGGAGGGAAGGAGGAAAGGGCAAAGCATTTCAAGAACCTGTATTACTGTGATAAAACATACAGTACTTAAAAAGTGTACAAGTTGAATACTTACGTGATTACCGCTGGTAAATTCAAAGAGAGGGTCTCAATACCATCATCTACCTCTCTGTCCACTGTAGCCACCTGTTTCTCCTTATCAAGGATAACCTACAGGGAAGAAGCAGCCAGTTAAAAAATAGTTCAATTACATGTCAAAAAATAACTTAACAAATCTTATAAAAGCACTGAAGGCAAATCTGCATGAGAGGCATAGCTAAATTCTTTACTACACAAGATGTATTGGGATCAAATATTTTAGCGTAAATCAGAAAATTGAGTACGTGTTTGAACTAAAATTTTTGTTATGTAACTTCTCTAACAAAATTGCTGAAGCATAGCTGATGGACACTTGGTAGTATGGGATACCAAATCACACATCATGTAGAATGGAATCCTCAATGGGGTATTTAAGTGGGTTGGTTCTCCCACCTCAACAGGGTAGGGTTCCCCATCCCTCTTAGCTATCCATCAATAACTTAATGAAGACTGAACACATTAAGGAAAAAACAAAAAAATCCATATCCATCCCACAATCGCAAATCTAGAAGGTCGACCTACATTTTAACATTGAAGCAAAGTGACTAACATGCAGAATTCATTCCAATAACTCAGATTAAGCTCATTACTTGGTTGATAACATGTTGCCCGGTAATTTTGGACTAGAAAGACGCAACTATGACAAAAAGTATTCTAAAATACTTCGGAGTTTGAGAAATAAATGATGAAAAATATTGACAAAAGGACAGATATAAGACGAATAATTATCAAGAGCAATATTGTAGAGACCAAAAATACAACAAACCCATCTAGTCAGATGGAGACTGCATATTTTAACAAGGGCAGATTTTTCCTAAGCCATTGCAACCAATGCCACATGAAAGAAATTCTCATCAATTAGTTTTCATCCAACTCAATGCTTGTGCTCCCTGATCTAGGGATTAAAAAAAACCAATCAAATGATGCATGTTTAATGATTTTTTGGAGGCTTCATTAGCATTATTACTAATTGTTAGGAAATAAATAGATTAGTAATATATTGAATAGTCAATCAGTATTCCTAACAATCAGGGATTAGAGAAAATCAATTATCATTAAGAGCCATCAATACTAAGGCTCTCTCCTATTGTATAAATAGACATCATATGTACATGAATAGATATGAAATTCAGATTATATTCTCTGTACTAACCTACAGTAATAAAATAAGGAGGGACATTCACGTGCAAAGTAGGAAACAAACATAGAGAACATAGAGAAAACATTTGCTAATTCAATAAATCGGATTGGAGGTTCAGGGAAATCCACTATCACAACCGGTGTTCAAATAAAATACTTGCATGGGTTAAACAAAGTAAATAATGAACATGGAACACAAATATGAATTGTCCAATACTCACTCAAGCAAATCAGAGCATATGAAAGTGTCAGTAATGAACATGGAACTCTGGCCTTAGAGAGAGAACAAGGAACAACTTAATCAAAAATCAGGAAGGTGGGCTAACCTTTGAAGCAAAAGTTCCTTGAGGCCAGTTGAGAAGCCCTGCTATCATCTGCCCTGTTTGATTGCAGTCATCATCAATGGCCTGTAAGCAGCACAAGAAGAAGAAAAAAGGATGTCAGATAATCATCCAAATGTTCTCAATTGAACCAAGTATCAAACACCAACCATATCTAAATTTTTCAAGTACACATTTAATGGAAACTAAGGTATCATCTTTCATAGAAGGTATAATTTCTCAAGTATACTTGACAGTTAGAATTATATTTGACAGCATAGAATAGAAGGTATCATCTTTCTGAAGTTGGTTGCACCAAATCTTTAAACAAGAAGATGACGAGTATAAGTGAACTCAACACCACATATTAACCTAAAGCTTTAAGGTTTTTGCCATTATATATCTTATCTCCAGCCAACTTCATCTCCCCATAACAAGTCAATTACACTCATACTTGACATCCCAAAAATCTCCCCTTTTGACCATACTTCATCACTTTCCTGAGAGGAGGATCCTGAAGGAATTGATTAACTGCTGATTTGGTTTGATAGCGTTTGTTTTTAGTCATCATCTTTACTTTGTGTGTGTTCTATTAGTCTTAATGTAGTGTGTTTGTTGCTGTTGTTCGATTTTCTGCTGTTGCTTCGTTGTATTTGGGTATTATAAGGCCTTGCATATTCTTCTTTCACAATAAAAGCACTACTGTGTTATTTAGACCCCACTCCCCAAAAGAAATAACTTCTAGGATTGCTGGGAATGAAAAACACCAGTATACAAGATGCACAGGAAGTACTTTATCCCAATGTTTGGCCGCAAAGGATCGTGTTTTGTCACATCATAACTTGGGATTAATTTATAAAGTTGGTCATTAGGATAATATTAAGACTTTTTGGAAAACTACGACATGATATATAATCAAATAAAACATAGTAGAATAGAAGTGTCCTTTCCTCTTCAATTAATAATCCTAAACAGTATCAACTTCACTATTTGTCATAACTACGGTTTCTAAACTACCAAAAAATTTTCAAGAATTTCATCATATCAAAACACAGATGTAGTACCTGTTTACCAAGAAGTAGAAGTCCAGGTTTTTCAACCTCCACAAGCGCCCTTAAGATCTTAGCCACAGAGAGTGGGTAAAGAGTTTGATTGAACTCCACATGAATACCCCTATCTGCACCCATCGCAAGACCCGTTCTCAGAGTATCCACAGACTGGGAGGGCCCCATACTCACTGCCACGACCTCCGACGCCAATTTAGCCTCCTTAATCCGAAGAGCCTCTTCAAGCGCGATCTCGCAGAAAGGGTTCATTGACATCTTCACGTTCTGCGTCTCGACACCTGTCTGCAACATTGCTTCGTTTTACAACTAAAAACATTGTGACAGCCTGAAATGTAAATCTATTGTACGCCATGGACGCAATTTTAGTTCGCACCTTATCGGGTTTGACTCTGATTTTGACTGCGTAATCTATTACTCTCTTGATCGCCACCATTATCTTCATCTTGGATTTGCAGTAAGTAGCTTTCTTGGATGATAATATGTTTCGTGTCGTCGAATCGCTCTGTGTTCACTTTTCCGGTGAAGGTGTGAGATCCGTAGCTGGGAATGACACCATTCTGCAGAACATTTGTGGAAGTCAAGAAGCAAATTGATTATTCAGAATCTTTTCTTAGTTGTCAATAAGTTTATATTTATATTTTTTTTGGTCCAAAATTTATATTTATATTGACCTCGTTTTGTGTGTATTATGATTATTGAATTTTGAAAATTTATATTTTAAAATTTAGAATAATAAATTTAAATGGATATTTAATGTTTCTATATATTTTTTTACAAAAAATAAACTTATCAAATATAAATGGGTTACCCAAAATCCGATCAACTTTTTCATTTAACATAGATTTAAATGGATTGAGGTATGGGTATGAGCTACAGTAACCTATACTCATTTAAAGTTTCATGGGTGAGCTATAGGTTTAAACATGAGCTATCCAACCTACCCATTACTCTGCCCTAAGTTCATGAGCTATTTTTTATTATCTTAATGCAACAGCTATTCTAATAATAATCAATTATAAATATTAAATTTTAATAGATCAGACAATTCTAAAGTTATAAGTAATTATTATATTACATTGAACTCATACTTAATTTGATTAATAGTTAATAGTTAATATCATATACTCGTTTTTCTTTAAAAAAAATATTATAAGGCATTTATCGCTAATTTTTATCTCAATAAAATAATCATTATTAAGAATTTCATACTCTTTCTATGTCTACCTTTTTTCATTCATTTAAAATATTTATTAAACATATTTTCCAAAAAAAAAACTCATTAAATCACTCATAGAAAGCACCAAAATGCTTTATATTTGTAAATATATAATAATAGAAAAATGTCTTATAATGAAAAAGAAATAAAGGGATTAAAAAAAACTCATTAAATTCATAGAAAACACAAAAATGATTTTTTTTAAAAAAAGAAGAAGAAGAAGAGAGATAAGATAACCACGTAGGATTTGTAAAGACGTGATAAGATTATCTGGAATGCGGCAAAAGCGAAGACTTTACTCATTTCTAATAATTCTAATAGATTGCTTTAATAATGTTAGAATTAATAATATTATTAATTCTTATACTATTTGTTACTGATCCCCAAGACCCATATCTGGGAAGCGGCCCAACGAAGAATATGTCACCAGATCCTATCTACCGAGATTATTGAAGAATCCGAATTATATCAATATGATATAGATTCCAGGATATTCGCCCCGGGTATCACGATAGGCCAAGATATCCGCCTCGGATGCCTTTATAAATACAAAGGTCGACTAAACAGGTGCCTACGTTCTAACTTGCCACCTTACTTTTTGTCACACAAAGCACACACACACCCCTCTGGCTAACGCCACCAAGTATATCGAACTACGTGGACTTTAATCCCTTCAAATGGTACATAGGCTCTAGGCTTCACACCTATTCAAGTCCAATCAGTCCTGTTCCCAGAACAGAACACTATTATTTATTATTTAATAATTTGTGTCATTTTTATCATTCACTTGTATTTATAATTGAGTTAAAATGAATTTAAAACTTTCATGTAGTTTCTAACAAGCACAAACTTCCCTCGCGCGATGCACATGTGCAACAGTTTCACAACATGAAAGCAAATCCTCACCTTCCACCATCTAAATTATTAAGAAAATGAATAAAACACAAAGGAAAATAAAGAACATATTTAAATTTCAAATCAACCAACTAAAAATAGTCACAACCCAAATATACAACATAAACCACAACCACATCAGTAGTTATACTCTTATATGTTTCGCAACTTCTGCTTCTGCTCAAAAGTGGAAAAAAAAAAAAAGGAAGAAGAAGAAGAAGCAATTGCATCAAAATGCTACCCATCATAATACATAAACATTCTTATCAGTGGTGGATCAAAGATTTTAGGTTTGTGGGTTGATGATTGAATATTATTACACTTAATTGTATCTCTTGGTGAATAAATTTAGGATTGTTTAGTCATTAAATAATGGGTTTTATTACCTAATTGAGCTTTGAGCTTTTAATGTAATTGATTTCATTTTTATGATTAAATTTCAAATTTACAGTGATTTAGTATTTTCGTCATAACTTTTGATCTAGATATTCGATTAGCCTGATTCTTCTTTCCTTTTTTAGATGATTCAGAGAGCTACAATTGTTATGAAGACTCGGAAGGCTGATTCTGACAAGAAGATGAACGAAATTGGAGTTAAAGACAGACCTATTTTTCTGGATTTTTATTTTGCTCGAATTTTGTAATAAAATACCAATTTTTAGAGGTTTCCTTTTTTATAGGAATTTCCTATTGATTAGGGGTTTCCTAATTATTAGAGGTTTCCTATTTTTTAGAGATTTTCTATTTATTAGAGGTTTCCTATTTTTAGTCATCTTTCCTATATAAGGAAAATTAGATGGTGGCTACAAACATATTCTCAATTACGTTGTAGGAGATTTTCAGATTAAATTAGAAGCTTTTTATTTTCCTTTAGCTGTTCTTCATGTTCTTCTTCATCTTTTCTTTTGTGTTTTTCCTAGCCATGCTTGGCTAAGCTTCTTTGATTGACCCAACGTTGAGAATTCCATGATTCGTCCGGAGAACTTGTGCTTTATCAATAATTTAACTCATTTCTATTTTCATTTTATCGGATCCGATTTCTGAAAATAGTTCGAATATTAGATTTAATATTCGGTTTGGTTCATCCCAAGGACTGAGTTCAAACTAGGTTTTAAGTTTTACTGTGCGATCGCACAGTGGGACGCCGCTGTTCGGACAAATTCTAGGTGATCGTCTAGTCGAGGGATTTTCTGGGCGGATGCAGAGATCTCGGTTCGTCCAGAGCCAAACGTGGGTTATTTATATTTCGTTCAATGATGGAAGTCTCTGGAATCTGAATGTTGGGTTGATCGATTTTAATATGTTTCTTCTCGTTTTCTTATATTCTATTTTATCTTTACTTCATTTAAATTGCATTTTTATTTTAGTTTATTAATTTAAAAATCCAAAACCCAATCCCCCTTGTTTTCATTGCATTTAGATTACTTAGAATTCAATAAAAAAGCTCCTCGGAAAGAGAGAACGATCCTAGGTTTGCCTATACGCAATCCTTGGTTAATTGTTGATTGTGGACCCCAAGGCTAATGACGAAGGTCTCCATCAAATGGCACCGTTGCCGGGGAGCTAAGTAATTGGCTCCCTAGGTGATTTAATTGTCAAATTCACTTTTGACAAGGGGTTTCTCTTGTGAAGCTTGTTAGATTTGCATTTTTGATTTTTTATTGCATATAGTTTAGGATTTTTGCATTTAGGTAGCTTGCATATAATTTATTGCATTGTCTTAACTTGGTAGCTTCTGTATGGTGTGTTTGTATCAAATTCGATATGATTTTGGGCGTATTTGTTTGAATTCACCATATCTCCAAGTGAATTCATAGCATACTTGCATCTTTAATCATTTTCACAAAAAAAAAAAAAAATCTTTTCTTTTTCACTTGCATTTGTATTTTATTAGATTCCTTTTCTTAGTTTTTATAGTTTATAGTTAGACAATTTTCTTGTAATTCTTTGGAAATTAATTGTTTTGAAATTTCATGGCTTGGTTTTATGGCAATCATAATCTACCTTTCAATTCTCACTCTTTTGTGGGCAATCAAGAATGTCATGGTCCTTTCCACCACCCATTACATGAACCATACCACCACCCATTTCAACAATATCATCAACCCTCTCACTTACCATACCATCCTTCATTCCATCCCACTTCAGGACCATGTCATTCATCTCATGAATCCCAATACTCATTTGACCCACCTTATGAACCTCATTCTCAACCATGTATGCCCAACCAAGATCCTTCATTTTGTGAAATCATTGGAGATCACCAAAATCAAATGGCTTGGGCTGTAAATAAGGAGTGGTCACATAAGGATAACCTTCATCAACAAATGGAATTTATTTGTAGAATGATGGAACAACAAGTGAAATCATCTGAGAGATTAAGAAAGGAAATTGAGCAGCAAGAACAAATGTTGAAAATGAATTTTCAACAAAATCCTTCTCTCATAGTCACACATACACAAGAAATGAAGCAAGTACAAAAGCATATTGACGAGTCTTCTCTCCCATTTGGTAATGATCCTATCCTTATAGAGGTAGACTCTCCTACTACTTTGATTAATGAAGCAATTCATGATTTGAGTGATAATGAGGTGGACGAGGAAATCATTGTTGAATCCCCTCAATTGTTTGGAAATGTAATTGCTCAACCAATTGGTTTTAGTAGTAGTGATTCGACTGTACTTGTTGATGAGTGTGTTCCTATTTCTTCATGTGATACTTTAACTGATGAAAATGCTTCTCTTCATAGTACTAGTGATTATTGCGATAAATTACATGACATATTTTCATGCTGTTGTGAAGAATATCAAATATGCGTAGATTGTTATCATGAAAAATGTCATTTACTTGTTGATCTTCAAAAGAAAGCATTTAGTGAAGTGGTTGATTCTACCATTGATCATAATGCACCCTCTTGTACTATTGATGATAGTAGGCATGTCAATTTTGAAAAGGTTGAATCAAGCATGGATGCCAATGTTGTTGAAGATGTTCTTGCTCAATGGTATGTTGATTATCCTGATTTTGCTTGGACAAGTAATTCTGCCAATTGTGCATGTTCTGATAATGAATGGTGCGCTATTTGCACTGAGATTAATGCTGCATTATTTGGTGATTCTGAATTGATTAGTGATTCTGTATTGATTTTGGATTCTGTTGTTGATGTGAGTGAAAACAATCATAGCCTGGAATGTCAAATGCACGAAATTCCTGTTGGATTACTTCCTTGTAGTCTTGTTGGTGCCAAAGATTCTAAAATTTTGATTGATAAAATCCTGCATGTTGATGAATCTTTCCAACAATTACTTTCTTGTGATTTGCCACCTGATTTAGAAAAACAAGATAATTGTTTTAAATATTTACATAGTCCAGGTCGTGATGATTTGAAAAATTCTCTTCATTCTTCCACTCTTTTCCCTTCCATCTCTTGTGATTGCAATGATGATGTGGTGTACTCCAACACTAAGTTGGATTCCACACCTTCCATTTTGCAAACACAAGAGAATGCTCACGATATGATTGGTTGCTTAACTCCTACTGATAGGAGTATTATTGATTTCCTTGGATGTGATAGTTACTTGGAGTGTTTGGAACTTAACATGTCTTTCATTCACTCAAAATCTCTCCATGTCTCTATTTTTGGATGGGATACTGCTATTTGCCTGTCTTATTTGCAGGCACATTCTTGGAAAGGTTGTCGATGGAACCAACATCCACCATACATTCTTGAACCTCCTCTAATAGATCCTGAGCCACCTCCACCAAGGAAATTCAATGTGGGAGAAGATGTTTCAAGGGAAAAATTCATGATTCTCATCAAAGATGAGAACTTCTCCTTCAAGCGACTCAAGGTACTCTAACAAAGGTTGTCTCTTTCCTTACTTATTTTCTTCCTAATTCATATGATTACTTGGGCTTAATTGTTATATGAGAAAGATAAGTGTGGGGGAGAGACACAATTCAGTAGAAAAGTAGAAATAATGTAGTTTAGTAGGTTAAAAAAAAAGTTTTTATGAATAACGCGCTCTCTTTCTATGATTGCTCTACCTCTTGTGAACCTTGACATCTTGGTTTTGATGGATCCTTCTTTTTGAGGCTGAATTTCTGGACTTTTGGATTATATTTATTGGTGATTAATTTTGGGATGCTGGTTGCATGATTTGGTATTAACCTTTGTGAGATTTTGGGCCTGCATGAATGGAATCCATCTTTTACCATTCTTTCTTTCATGTGTGCATATGCTCATGATTTGTGTTCTCTAGAACTTGCTCCTTTTCTTTTTGAAGCTAATTTTTCACTTACGTGCATAAGTATGATGGAAGCTTGTTTTCTTTCTTTCATTTTCCCACTTTGGCCAAATAGCCTTTCCCTTATATTATATTTCCTTTGCTAGCCCCTTTATGCCTTCTTGACTCATTCTTTTCTAAGCCACATTACAAGCCTAAGCATAAAACCATTTTATGCCGCACCTTGGAAATTTATTGAGCATTGGTTTCACCTTAGTTTTGTGCTTAAGTGTGGGGGTTGCCTAGGTGTGCAACATTTTAAGTGTGGGGGGAGTATTTGATTGTGTAGCATTCATCATTTGGCATTGATTTTGGCCATTGTTATTCTAAAAAGAAAAAAAAAGAAAAAAAAAGAAAAAAAAGTACAAAAAAAGAGAAAAAAAGAAAAAAAATACAAAAGAAAGAGGAAAAAAAAAGAGAAGAAAGAAAGAGAGAGGAAGCAATGTAAAGAATGAGTAATAAAAAAGAATGTTATTGAGGTGATTTGCTATTATTAACTGATGTTCTTTATACGCAGCCCATCATGAGATGCTTTCCCTTCCATTTCCCTACCAGAGACATTTGAACATGCTCGAACTAGACCCACCATTGTAAGTGTATCCCCACATGTCGCAACATTATCCCCACCGGCAAATACTGTTGGAAATTATGCCCTAGGGGCAAGTCATTATTCTCCATTAAGTTATCATTTCATACGCATGTTTATGGTGATAACTATATCCCTGGATATATCTTATAGATTATCCTAAATGTCTCTGGTCAGTCATCTATGCGGGAGCGAAGATGAGTTAAGACCAGTATGACTTTGATAAGGTATGGAGATACGAATCAAAGTCATAGGCACTTGTAAGAGTACAAGGTGCTGGACTGACCCACTATGAGAAAGCTGCATGGATTAAGTCATAAGCTTATCTCATGTATAACCGCGTCACGACGCCCTATGACCTGAGACCATCATAGATTTCTACATGATGAGTCACTGGTCTTTGATCTAGTCAAAAGTCACCTTTGACCGGGTGATGATAAAGGCTCAGATCGGGATCAGTGGTTTTCATGCGGAGGAATGTGAGTGGTCAAGATGGGATTTGTCCCTCACATATGTAGAGAGATAATGCTGGGCCCCTCGATGAGTGAGTCTAAGAAATGTATGGCCATACTGTGATGGAAAAGAGTTTCCATTTCACTTATTAGACTACTCGAGAATCGAGAAAGCAATGGTCAAGAAAAGGAAGTTGACATTATCCATGCCTCATCCTTGACCAAATTATCGCGTGACAAAAGGGATGTGACATGGTTGTACGATAGGTAGTATCGTGTCATCGATCCCCATGTGAATTGGATAGTCGCAATGTCTTGCTAGAGGCCGCTTGCGACTTGTGGGCTGATACAGTGTTAGCCCACTGCCAATCTCATATGGGCCTGCAGGGTCGCACACAAGAATAATCCAACACGGGTAAAAGTATCCAGATTCATTGAATCTCAAATTAATCTGAGATTAAATGAATACTAAATTTGATCTAAGATTTATATATATATATATATATAATTCGAAATTAATATATATATTATAAATAGAGATTATAATATTATATATGATATTTGTTTAGTATTTAATTTATTTGATAAATTAAATATCTGAAACAAATAGAGATATTGTATCTCATTTAATTTCGAATAAAGATATCATGTATCTGTTTAATATAAAATTGAGAAATGCTATCTCAGATTTAATTAAATGGATAAATATCATATCTCGGATTTAATTTATAATGATAAATTAAATCAAAAGGCTTTAAATTTAGATTTGATCTAAATTCAAGATTCGAATTTCAAATCTGGCTTTTAATATATTTGATTACATTTATGAGATAGATTTGATTGATATATTGTCCAGATTCGGAATTCGAGTTTCCAAAATTAATAAGGATTAATTTTGATTATATAATACGCCTATCGGGTTTAGAAATAAATCTACAGACTTTTAGTTGAGCGTATTAGAAAGCCGTGAGAAACCCTAGAGCAAATTGAGAGAGGCGCACAAGAAGCGCTAGCACGTTGCCGCAACCGTGTTCGGGGATTGTTTGTGTGGATACCAGTAGAGGAGGCCGATTCTAAGAGTCGACTTCTGTTGATCAAAAGAACGAGATGCAGACGTGTTGATCGCCCACCTGATCAAGAGAACGAGACACGGACGTGTTGATCGAGAAGGTAGCCCACCTGATCAAAGAAAACGGAACACGAACGAGTTCAATATAAGGTATGATTCGGTTTCCCTAACCTTGATTTAAACGTCGTTGAGTGATCCTTCGGAAGGGATTCGTAAGGAATTTAAATCTGCTGCGTGTACGGATCCCAACAGCATCCACTTTGGTGGATCATACAAATGGGTGATCGAGGTTTTGACAAGTATTCAATTATTGATGGCATTGTGACTTAAAATTTTATTTAGAGGGTATTATTAGATATAATCAAATTAATCCTATTAATTTAATTCTAAATTAATTATGAGTGATCTAATCAAATCATAATTAAAACTCTAAATTAATCATAACATATGTTAATTCATACAATTATGAAATAAATCATTATGATTAAATTATTGAGACTTAATAAATCATTATGATTAAATTATTGAGACTTGCAGCTGTCGCTTCATTTTAATATGACTAGATCTATATCTTATAGGATTTCTAAAACCCTAATTGGCCATATTAAAATATTCAAAAATTAATCTCAATTAATCTTGAACTCAAATTTTAGATTAAAATAATATTAATTAAATCTGTCCAACAGATCTAATCTGATCTATTTATTTTAATCTAAAATAAAAGCCTGCCGATTTAATTTATCTTTATTAATTCTACCTACATGAATGCAATCATTATTGTATATGTCATATAGAATCTAAATTAATCATGCAGTGATCATATCGAAACATAATTAAAACTCGTGAACAACATGGCTCATCTAATCTGTAGTCCCCTCAAGCCAATGAGAGGACTTCTCTAAATAATAAAAGAAAGTACATAGTCAAAAACCTCGTTTCACATATGAGGGGAATGAGATGAGAAGAGATTTAGAGAGAGGCATGGCACGCAGGCCATATTTAAAATTTACAACACTAGAGCTATCTTGTTCACCATACCCAAACAATACTTTGAAAGGTAAGTCATAACATGTAAAATTCATGATTAAAATTCTAATCTATATTACTTTATATCAAGATTTAATTACTCTCGCTACAAACAATTTCATTTCTCGCGCTTCAAACAATCAACCGCTCCGTACGGCGGTCCCGCTAGTCGGTTAGCGGGGCGGGGACAAGGGGCAGCGCCCCCAAAGTTTTTGAAAAACATCACATTTTTTTAGAAAGAGAGTTTCATAAAACTTAATTTCAAACCCCCAGAGACGTTGTCCGAGCATGATCGAAAATTCTGAACGATTCAGAACGTCTTCGATGCGCGCGAACATGACGGACAATTCCGAATATCGTGCGCTCTGAACAATTCAGATGTGGCTGCGAATTTGAACGATTCAAACCCTAACGCAACTATTTTATTATAAAGCATACAAGATTCGATTTCTTGATACAAAGATTCAGTTTCTTACATACAAAGATTCAGTTTCTTGCATATATATCATATATAATAGCATGTAGAAAAACCTAATTTAAACGCGAGTTGAGTTGGCTCTGATACCACTGTTGGGATCCGTACACGCATCGGATTAAAATATTTTACGAATCCCATCCGGAGGATCACTTAGGCGCGTTTAAATCAAGGTTAAGGAACCCGAATCGTACCTTATAGAATTCGAGATCATCTGGAGCCGGAGGTTTTTCTTTGATTTTGGCGAACTAGTAGCTCAAGAATCTACACAAATCTTTGCGCACATTTTCTCATGGTGATCAAGAAAACCCAAACTGTAGTGAATTCGTCCGCGTCTCGTTCTCTTTGAACTGGTGGGCTACCTTCTCGATCAGCAGAAGACGACTCTTAGAATTGGCTTCCTCTACCGGTATCCACACGAACAATCTTCGAACACGGACGCGGCAACGTGCTAGCGCCTCAAACTGTACGTCTCTCTCTTTTTCGCTCTAAGGTTTTTCACGGCTTTCTAATACGCTCGACTAAAAGTCCCGTAGGTTTTTCTAAACCCATCGGCGTATTATATTCAAAATTAATCCCCATTAATTTTGAATTTTGAATTTTAATTAAAAAATATATTAATTAAATCTATCTGATAGATTTAATCTAATGTATTTATTTAATTCAAATTAAAAGCCTTCTGATTTAATTTATCTCTATAAATTAAATCTGAGAAACGATATCTATCTATTTAATTAAATATGAGATACAATATTTTAATTTAAGTTAAATAGATAATGATATGTTTATTCGAAAATCAAATGAGATATAATATCTCTATTTGTTTTAGATATTTAATTTATCCGATAAATTAAATATAAAACAAATATCATACAATAATATTATAATCTCCATTAAATAATATTATTATATTATTTTCGAATTTAATACACACACACACACACACACATATATATATATATCCTAGATTAAATTCAGTATTCATTCAATCTCAAATTAATCTGAGATTCAATGAATCTGGACACTTTTACCCGTGTTGGATTATTCTTGTGTGCGACCCTGCAGGCCCATATGAGATTGGCAATGAGCCAAGACTGTATCAGCTCACAAGTCACAAGCGGCCTCTAGCAAGACATTGCGACTACCCAATTCACATGGGGATCGATAACACGATACTACATATCGTACAACCATGTCACGTCCCTTTTGTCACGCGATAATTTAGTCAATGATGAGGCATGCATAATGTCAACTTCCTGTTCTTGACCACTACTTTATCGATTCTCGAGTAGTCTAAAAAGTGAAATGGAAACTCTTTTCCATCACAGTATGGCCATACATTTCTTAGACTCACTCATCGAGGGGCCCAGTATTATCTCTCTACAAATGTGAGGGACAAATTCCATCTTGACCATTCACATTCCTCCGCATGAAAACCACTGATCCCGATCCTAGCCTTTATCATCACCCGGTCAAAGGTGACTTTTGACTAGGTCAAAGACCAGTGACTCATCATGTAGGAATCCATGATGATCTCAGGTCATAGGGTGTCGTGACGCAGTTATACATGAGATAAGCTTATGACTTAATCCATGCAGCTTTCTCATAGTGGGTCGGTCCAGCACCTTGTACTCTTACAAGTGCCTGTAACTTTGATTCGTATCTCCATACCTCATCAAAGTCATACTGGTCTTAACTCATCTTCGCTCCCGCATAGATGATCGACCAGGGACATTTAGGATAATCTATAAGATATATCCAGAGATATAGTTATCACCATAAACATGTATGAAATGATAACTTAATGGAGAACAATGACCTGCCCCTAGGGCATAATTTCCAACATTCGATGGTTTTCTTTGGTCAACCCATCCTTGTGGGAGAAATCCTCCTCCTTACAAGGAGAGGAGTAGGTCAAATGGAACTTAAAACACGAGGCACCAAGGATTTTGGTCAACCTTATTTGGTTACACATGTTGGCATATTTGGGTATTAAGATGTAATAACCACTTTGCAGATGAAGATCCTAGCACTAGTCCTCAAGCAATAGATAGTTTCTATTGAGTGTGTGCATACAAGATTTGTTCGGAAAATGCAGGTTCTATAAAAGAGAGTGGGAGCAACTCCATAGCACACATGGAGATTACATGCGACTCAAGGTGGATGGCTCAGTGCTAAGTGACAGAAGAAGTGAATGAGGAGGAGTTCTGCAGGATCACCATGTAAGATGGGTTTTTGGTTTCAAAAGCAAACTCAAGATGGCTCCACCAACTATTGTGGAACTATCAGCAGTTATTCATGGTCTTAATATCTGCTGGGCCAAGGGCCACAATAAGATTTGTGTTTTCACTGATTTTATTAATGTCATTAGAGTCGGGAAATCGGGTTGAGCCCGTTGGGCCTGCCCGTTTAAACCCTAACCTTTCAAATGGACTATTCAAATGAAGTCGGGCCTAAAAGGGCTAGCCCTATAGGCCCGAGAGCCTAAAAGAGCTGGCCATACAGGGCTAAGGGCCAGCTCTTTATTTCTTTTTAATTTTAGTGTCAATTGAGTTTGTTGGGTGTATAATTAATATTTACTTGAATTTTTTGTAACGATGCAGGATTATAAAGATATTTATGAGAGTATAGATCATTCTTCTATAAAACAAGTCTAAATTGGAAACTTATTTGGGAGAATCAATACTGAAGCCTGATAATTGGAAAGAATTGGATGTCTTGAATTGGTGGAAGAACAATGAACAAAGATTTTTGATTCTTTCAAAGATGACAATTGATATTCTGAGCATTCCAATTACTACAGTAGCCAGTGAATCTGCTTTCAGTATTAGTTCACGTGTTCTAACAAAATATAGAAGTTCCATTCTATCATTTAATGTTCAAGCTCTTATTTATACTCGCAATTGAATGCATAGATTCACATATGATGATAATTTATTAATTTATATGTATTTTGTTTTTGTTATAAAGTTATTTATCTTAGTTACAAAGACATAATAACTATACTTTGATTTTATGATTTGGTTTATTATTTGTTGTAGATAAATATTATGGATGTATTCATGATGTGAGAGAATAAATTCTTGATATTTTTACCCATAAAGTAGACTCTACTACTAGAAGTAAAGCACAATTAAATATTTTTGAAATTGATGATAGTAGCGAAGAAGATAAAAATGATAATCATCATACTCATGTTGTTTAATAGGAAGCTTCTTATGTTTTGTGTGAGTTATTAGTGGACAATAGCTTACTTTTGATTATGAATTAGTAACTGTGTTTGTTTATTGCATGATGCGTGTTGTTTAGACTTTAATATTAACAACATTTATTTGAAAAATTAGAATTTTAATTGTTATGATTTACTAATTATATTTCTTTTAAAAAGACGCAGGGAAAATAGCTTTCGGCCTTGGCCCGCATGCTCTCAGGGTGGGCTTGAAAAACATATATTTTACTTACCCCAAGCCTAAAAGGGTTGGATTCCCAGCTCTAATTGTCATTAACTTGTTAACTAAGGGATGTGTGAACAACCATTCTTTTAGAGATATTGTGGATTAGGCCCGAACTCTTGTTTTCAGAGATTGGCAAATTAGCTTTTGCCATCTTTGTAGGGAACAAAACACTATTGCTTTTTTTTTTTTTTGGGGGTCTGAAAACACTATTGCTAATAGGTTAACTAGGTTTTCTCATCAGTTGGTAGAGAACTTTTGTTTTTTTATCAACCACCACCTACTTTAGAGGAAGAGGTGGTTGATGAAAGAGATTAGGTTTTGTCTTTGTTTGTTTTTTTGTTTTTTGTTTTTGTAGGTTTTTTTTTTTTTTGCTAAAATATACTTTTAGTGTTTTAAGTTTTACATGAGATACACTTTTGATCTCTTAACTTAATAAAATATACTTTTAGTTTTATATTTCAAGCACCAATAATGTTATTAAAACAAAATGTTATTAACGGAAAATATTGGCGTAATAAATTCAAGTAATGACTGGACAGTTGACAAGTATATTTAAGTTTTAATTTTTTAATATAATATATTTAGATTATTAAATTAAAATAAATTGATGAAATTAAGATTTTGATATTTATATTATTAAATTAATTTTTTTATTACAATCAATGTTTTGATATTGACTTCTTCATTAGATTTTTAGATATTTCTTAATTTACACATATCTTAAATTTAAGATTAATAACATTTAATTACACAGTTATCATTTAAGTTTATATAACCATCACTTGAGTTTACTAGTCAGCATTTTCTATTAGCAACAGTAACGATGTTAGAACTATATGACTAAAAATATATTTTATAAAGTTATGAACCAAAAGTCTACCTTATATAAACTTAGGGGTTTCGAGGAAAAAAAAAAACTTGGGGGTTTATATTTCTCATGTTATATGAGAAGAAAGAGATTCCTACATACATATGAAATGGTGGGATCCACGTCTTTAAAAAAAAAAAAAAACTCAAGCATAGAAATAGTGGGACCCACATCTTTTTATATCTATGACATAGGGATACACTTCTCCTACAACATACAACATGAGAAGTGTATTTCTCATATACTTTAGTTAGCCATCTCTTTTATAAGATAATATTATCCCGTTTTTACTTAAAAGAAAAAATCTCCTATTTTTTAATTTTTTATAATAATAATAATAGTTGTTGTTGTTGTTGTTGTTGGATAGGGGAAAAATGTCTTGTAAGTTGTACCCCAAATCCAGAAGTTTTCATGGCGAACCAATTTGACGCACCGGGACCCCCAATTTCAACTTCCCAGCACTTGGTGAACATCTTCACTTGGAGATTGGTCAGCGTCTCTCTCCTCACCCCTTTATTCTATGTTATCACTTACCTTTCGTCTTTCTCCATTCTGCATTTCTTCAAATTTTAATCTTTTGCGTCTTATCTGTTTGATCTTTTGCCTCAGAAAAAGTGCATGTGTTCCTGACTTCTTCTTAAAGGGTTCGTCAATAGTCTTAGTTCGAAAGTTTAATCTTTCGTGATGTTGGGGAATCAGTGAAATTGAAGTTTTTTCCCCCAATATAGTATCTTTTAGACGTTGTATAGTTGAGACCTCTTAGTGTAATTATTATTTTTCTTCAGAAATTTTCTCTTAAGCTACGACCTTGTATTTCATGCTTTTGAGGTATCCATGTTTACTAACTTCTGTGGTTTCAGGAATGAATTGTGTTTCGAATAATGTCTCTGCTGGGACTGTGCTGCTCAGTAAAGGGATGGCTATAAGCCGACAAGAATTGTTCAAATTTTCCTTTAATCTAAGGCCCAACTTATCGTCTGGTCTTAGTTTTCTAAATTCTTTGCAGGTATGTCGGGAGTCGGGTCATTTGTTGATTGTAGATTTGAGTGGAGGATATTTGTAAAGCTGTCAATTGAAGTTTAATTTATATGGCTCAATTTAGAGTTGAGCTCAAAGTAAAATTACTCACTCTACTTCCTTTTATTGTTTGTGTTTTATGCTTGATTTAGGCAGTGGGAGGCTGAAAATGAAATGCTTTGTTTAATCTTGTCAGGAAAACTGTTCAATTCTTGAAACTAAACATATTTGTAGAGATGGCAGTTGTATGCGTATAATTCAAATTTTTTTGCTGTCTTGTACAGAATAGTTGCAGCAAGATTAGTGTTCCTATAAAGATTAGAGCTCCACCACATAATTTTTGTCAACATGCATTAACCATTAGAAATGAAATTCCTCAAAATGCTGATTTTCCTCGGAAATATTCAAGAAAGGAGAAAAAACCTTTTCCGACACCCATTGTTGAGCTGCGGCGAGCAGCTAGGGAGAGGCTAAAGAAGATGAAAGATGAACCAAAAAGGAGAGCATTACCACCTCCAAAGAATGGGTTGCTGGTGAAGAGCCTGATCCCAACTGCTTATGATGTATATAATGCAAGGATCACTTTGATTAACAATCTGAAGAAGCTGCTTAAAGTGGTGAACGTGCATGCTTGTGGGTAATTAGATTACTCGATATCTTCTAGCAGACTTTTGGCTAAAGTAGAATTTGGCTTATGTAAAATCTGGGAAACTTCATTTGTATGTGCTTTCACTGTGATTCAGCAAGTGTGGTATGGAATTCCATCGCTGTTTCTGTCCTTTTGGTTGGATAAATTTTTCATTCGGTTTAAATGGTTTCATTAACAGTTATAAGGGATGCTTGTCTTATAACATTGCTTTACCACAATAACTTTTAGTTGTTCATCGTACTGTCATTAGTATAGCTCTGATATATGTCATTGTCATCAAGAATTTACCATTTCCCTTGGAAAGTTGATAGACATTCACCTTATTTTTTTTTGGGGGAAAAATCAAATGGTTAAATCATAAGATGTTATGGTGACGTTATGACCTTGGATGGTATGGTTCAATGGTAGTTTAATATCTACTAGTTCCCCTTGCTGTCTCCTTAATCTTTAGCAAGCATGTTCACTGCTTGAACCCTTTAATGGTATCCATAAACATGCGTCCTTTTTCCTTAATAGTAGGCTGCCTCTTGACCATGTAGGAATTCAAATAGCTTGTCTCTCCACATTATCAATAATAATTTAGATGTTTTCTATTTATCCTCTATATGCATTTTTCAGCTGTACCCGTAAGAATATAGAAGGCAGAAATAATTTGATTTCAGTTCTCAATGAATGCAATTATCCAATGTGAAGGTTTTTGTGCTATCTTGTCTTAATGTACTTGGCTATAATTTTGTGATTCATCTTTGTAAGTTTCTAATTTTCGGCTGACCCATGTTCAATACCTTTTTTTTATTCACATATAATATCATTATATTTCCTTGATGTATGCATTTAGTTGATTCTGTTGGCATTGATGTTCTAGTGCAGGTGGTGCACTGATATCCATGTAGGACCTGTTGGACATCCTTTCAAGTCATGTAAAGGCTCGAAAGCTAATCTCCGCAACAGTCTTCATGAATGGACAGATGCATTTATTGAAGACATATTGGTGCCGGTTGAAGCCTATCACCTCTATGATCGTCTTGGAAAACGTATTCCTCATGAAGAGAGATTCTCTATCCCCCGAATTCCTGCAGTAGTTGAACTTTGCATTCAAGCCGGTGTTGAAATTCCTGAGTATCCCACCAAAAGGAGAAGAAAGCCTATAATCCGCATGGGGAGGAAAGAATTCATCGATGCTGATGAAAGTGAACTACCAGATATAGTCCCAGAGGAGCCTGTGAAACCATTACTAACTGAAATCCCTGATTCAGACGTAGTAGCTCCATCTAGCAAAGAAGAGACAGTTCGTCTTGCTGAGGAAGCTCTCGAAGCATGGGAACAAATGAGGAAAGGAGCCAAGAGACTAATGCGAATGTACCCTGTGAGGGTTTGTGGATATTGCCCAGAAATTCATGTTGGTCCATCGGGGCACAAGGCACAGAACTGTGGAGCTCATAAACACCAACAACGTAACGGGCAGCACGGTTGGCAGGCTGCAGTGCTCGATGACTTGATACCTCCAAGATACGTGTGGCATGTCCCTGATGTGAATGGACCACCATTGAAACGAGAGCTTCGGGATTTCTATGGGCAAGCCCCTGTTGTTGTGGAAATATGCATTCAGGCTGGCGCCGCTATACCCGAACAGTACAAACCAACCATGAGACTGGATGTGGGGATCCCATCAAATGTTAAAGAAGCTGAAATGGTAGTTTGAGATGAATAACTGTGGTAAATATCAAGAGGGTATGGATTGTGAAGGATATGCACTATATAGGATGTTAATGGAAGGCAATGAGAATTGTTGCAGACATGGAGAATGCCTCTCTTGGTTTGTGCTGGCTGGGGATTATTTTTTGGTTAAATCAGCATATGGTGTGATATGCTACCCTCTGAATATTATGGCAGGAAGTTTGGTTGCTGGAACAAAGAACATGATTTAAGCTCTTCTGTAACCTCTCCTGGACCATGAGATGAAAATTGCAATTTTTGGATCATTTTTTTAGGCTAGAGAAAAATTATTATTGTTGCCTAGTGTCACATAACCTTAAAAAACTTGGGAAAACCGTGATGCCATCATTGTAATGAAAATACTTTAATGACTAAGTTGAGTTGTTCAGTGAAGAGGGACGTGAACTTGTCTCATTTAAATCTCAAGTGTATGACGATGAAAATGGCTCGAACTTTTTTTTTTTTTTTTGGGGGGGGGGGGGTCCTTTATGAGAATCAAATAACTGATTTATTTCCTTAATAAACAAAGCATCACTAAAAGGAAATGTTTATGTAAAATGTGCTAGTTGCCTTTTAAGAGCTTTTAGGCCCTGTTTGTTACATAGAAGTTGGGTCATGGAAAGAGAACCAAACAAGGTTCCCTCCAAAAATACATGTTCAGTGTGCTCATCTTCCGTTGACAAGAGTTCCTACGAGGCTGAAAGTTCCATTAGACATGAGAAGATTGAATCTCTCCGAAAGAGGCTAGATAGTTGAAAAGTTCCTAGAGAGTGAAATTTTCGAACAAAAAAGCCCCTTGAAAAAATTGTATGTATTTAAAACAAAAAGGTAGCCACAAGCTAGATGAAGCACTTGGTGAAAAAGCTTCAAACGATAGTGGGCATTGAAGTCGAAGGAGAAGTTGAACCCAGGCGAAACTTAAGCTACAATCGAAGTCAATGTGACTGTGTGAGTTTCCGATTATAGCAGTTGTTAATTTAAGTGGAATATTGCTTCAAGGTTAAGTATCTTATGGCAAAAGTGTTAGGTTTTTATTGATTCGATAATCTTTGGTATCTTAAAATCGTTGTGGTGGAATGGGAGAGGATTTTCTCATGATCCATTTTTTCCTTTTCTTCTCCTTAGCCCATTTGGATCATTGATTGGAAAGAGGAGAGAGATGTTAAAGTAGTATTTTGATTGATTGGATGGATATGATTTAAAGATGATGAGGGATAATGAGAAAAGAAAATGAGAGAAACCCAACCCGTGGTGGAATGGGGAATTGGTACAGGAGGCTAATCCAAGGTGGTTGAAGAGAAAATCTATGTTGTTGTGTCTAAAGATGTGAAAGCTTGCAAATTAAATCTGATATGGCTATACAAAATTCTGGTTTGTTTCTTTTGGTTTTTTAGTGGGTGCCATCGAAGTAGCTTGTCATATTGCTATTATTGTTCTGTTCTAATATGAACTGAAGCAAAAGTTTGGTTATTGTCAAAATTCCAGTTCAAACATGGTCTCATTTTAGTGCCTTACGTTCAAACTTAACACCATCGTTTGAACGTATTCAAGTTTGGGCTAAATTGTACAAGCAATTGAAAAGGCAACGAGGCGAATGTGATTCCAGAGCAAAGTCTGATTTCAACAATTCAAAACTGGAGGACTATGACATTTGGTTAGTTGGCAAAAGTCTATAAAATTAGCAGGATCAATGTTGACAAGTTCGAGTCTGAGTCTAAGTTTTCATCCCCTTTTAACAAACCTTCACATCCTCCCAACTTTTATCGGGCTGCCATCATCTTGTCGCAAATGTCACAGTTTCATTAACAAAATTTTGAGTCCTCCCCCTCTAATTACTTTTATCTCCATTATCCTTCTCAGTTTCAGCAACCATTCTGCTCCTCGCCCTCTACTATCCCATTGACATCTCCTTCACTTTTGCTTCTCAACCATCACACCATCTGGTTTTAGCCTTGTTTATGTCCAATAAAAAAAGGGAAAAAAAAATTGTTACAGTCAATGCATTTTCTCCATTTTTTATTAAAGAGATATTGTCGGAATTTTGCCCCACCTTCCTTCTTAACCAACACTCAATTCTTTTTACCAAACATTTTATCTTCCCTCAACTCAAGTTTCATTTCCTTATCTCTCAAATAGCTCAACTTTTTAAGTTCTCTCCCAATCTTCTATTCCTTTCCTTTCTCTCCTCAAATCTTTCCCGTAACAAACAGGGCCTTATATGCGAGTTAAGTGCTCTTGTAACCGCTCTCATTCATGGTAAACAAAGGATTATTATTTTGGGGTAAATCTATCATTGCAATGAATAAAGGAAATGAGGATACTCCCAAAGTCCATAATAGTTATTTCTTGCTATTGAAAAATGTTTAGGCTCAAAACAGAATTACAGAACTTGTGTCAATTGGACGTTCAATCAGTTTGGAGATAAACAAGCTCACATTCAACAAGTTCAATAAAAAGGTGAAAACAAATATCAGAAGCATGATTACAGGGCCCTGTAAATATAAATCTTTAAGGGTTGGGTCTATATGTCCAAGAAGTTCTAGTACATCAAATTTTGCTTCCTGTTTTCTGGCATCTCCACCACATGCACAACAGTTACAGAAGAAAGTACAGTCCAATGCATAATGTGCACATTTTTGGCCTGGAAAGCCAAGAGGATGCGCCTAGATAGATTAAAAGCAAAGCAGTAAAACTCACACACCAAACATACAGAAAATTACAGGGCATATTAATTACACACAAAGTCATAGTCTTTATTGATGGTTTTGTAGCCAAGTGGCATGATGGCTCCTAGTAAATGAGAGGTGGGTTCGATGGTGTTTCTAGTCTCAGACCATAAACATCTGGATCTTTAAATTAAAACAAAAAGTCACAGCATCTATTTGTAAGAATGGCAGAGGGGCCTTGACGCCAAGCTTGGAGCAGAAAATTGAAGAATCACAGCCTTTCGGCTAGGTACTTTGCCAAAGAATCAACAGGCTTAGTAGAATCAACACTTCCGACTCCTTGATTCCTTATCTTAATACGAGCCAGGTAATCGACTGCAATCCATGGGAAACTCAACATCACTTTATTTCCATGATCAACGGACTTGTCTTGAAGATCAAGGGACTTCTTCACCCATTCAGGATGATATGTGACCTGGTACCAAGCCGATGCCTTCTGCTCATATAACAAATGTATTTTTTCATCGTTTAATTCTTCCATATCTGAATTCAATTTCTCAAAATTTTGCCTAAATTCTTTCTTCAGACCACTGTAGGCATGCTTGAGCCTTTCTTTAAGATCCCCTTGCTTTCTGCTGTTGTATTTGGGCATGGACCAGATCTGTCCAGTTACAATTTCTTCTTCCCTTTGCACTTTGTACTGACTAAGCAGTCCATTCAGCTGACCATCATAACAGCACTTCTGCTCCCATGCATCATTAATAAACTCAGCAGCCCCGGGAACCTCAAGACTAGAATCATAAGGTATATCATCTGTTCCATGCTTCAAACTAGTGCTATCCAAATCTTCATCATAAGCATCTCGGATTCGCCGGTAAAGCCTACCAAGGATTTTTTTGGATTTATACGACTGGTGTGGCTGCTTTCCCATAAAATCGGGGTATAGTTTTGGTTTCAAATGATGAGGCATAGAAACAATCTTTCCAGTTTTTGGAAAATCAACGGCTGTGGCTGCTAACTCAGCCAGGGTTATGCACTTCTGACTCATTGCGCCATAGTCATTGAGATCAGCATGTACCACATGTGCATTGCAGATTGCCCCCAAATTCTCATTTACCATATTTCTGACATAAAAGTCTACAATGTCCTGCAGCATGTAAGATAACAACTTTTACAACTTTCAGGAATTGGTGATGCATTTATAGAATGCAAATAAAGTATGTTCAACAAGAAAAATCAAATTAAAATTAGGCAGCCCAAGATAAGTTCAATGATAATGCACAGTGAGCTCATAGAGAATTTCAAGAGAACAAATATGCTGAACACCTTTAACACTCTAAGCACGACATTGGCGTCTCAATAATAAAAATGAATAGATATTTGCATTTAGTCTTTCCAATTTCAAAGGTACAGAACAGATTATTATAAGTCATTTCTACCTTTTATTTATATTTTTTTTTTTCATTCTTTACTTTTTATACATTTCATCAATGACCTAAAAGAACTTTGATACAAAAGTTTGAATATGGTTCCTATAACGGAGAGGGTGTCAATAGAATGATGGCAATGCTACTGCACCATTAAAAGCTCCAATTAATAGCTATAGGCAGAAGATGTGGGATTGTGGGCATCACTTTATGCAACTGTTTGTTCTAAATTTCATGTTTTGACACAATTTAAAATATCATGTCTCGATTTAGATCACAAGAAATATGCCCTAAATATTTACTTTGATCACTTTAGGCAAGTCCTTAACCTTTGCATGTTGCTTTATTTCTTATAAAAGAATGATGGTCTAATATGCTATATGAAAGATATTAAACAGTTATGTTGAGCTTTGCCCATGGAAAACATGTAACATAAGAGAGAAAGATGAATGAAAGAACACATACTCGAGTAGTAACTTGACGTGCCAGAAGTTTGCTTTCATGAGATGCATACTCCATAGGAGGCCAACTCCTCTTACTGGGAGGAATAAGATTCTCATCCCATGTGACAAAATAGAGGTCCCCATCAAGGTCACTTCCAGAAGCTTCATTGGTATGGGGTCTATCGCCCTTTTGAGGAAAGACAAGACAATCGTGTAAATGATGTAAACCAGGAGCATCAACTGCTTCCAAAATTCTTACGTCTCCTGGGTGAAGACAGGGATTTTTAGCGATAACCACAAAACCTTTAACTACCTGTAGGTTCTTTGTCTCCTTAAATCTTGAGCCATGCTTTGCAAAACAATTTTCAAGAGAGGGGTTAGAGACTTGAACGAAGCACTGTCCTTGTTCAAGCACACCCACCTCATCTAATACACCCATCAACCATCGCCCAGATGAAACAAAGATCCTGGCCTTTTCTCTAAGGCCCCAAAGCTGTGCGGCACGTACAGATGTTAATATGCCTCTAAGATGAGGTTCCAATTCAGGACTAAAACCAACACTTAACATTATTGCTGCAGCACTCCCATGATCAGCACAAGACTTCATGAGAACATCAAAAGCCACGTCTACATCCACAAGCATTTCATTTAACTTCAAAACCATTGCCTCCTGCATGTTCCAAAATACTTCATCAGGCACATTTAATGCTGAAAGCAACGTCACGATTTGCCTATTAAGGAAACCAGGTTGAAACCTAGTCCAAGAACAGATCTCCAAAGTGGTATGGGTGGATTCAAATTTTTTCATACTTGGTCTCAGTAAAAGTTGGGACCCATCCCCTTCAGATGGCCAACAGGCTACAACCCCTTTAAAACCAGCATATCTGATCTGATATGCGGAGGGCAAATCATCCAATTTCAATTTATGAGCAACATCTCTTGCAAGATCAGGTCTAATAATACCGATTCCATCAGAGAAATCATAATTATTCCTCTTGATATCAGGTATTGAATCATGTGCTGCAACCTCCACAGTCGCATATGTAGATGAGAAGCACTGTCCCATCCTCGCAGCACATTTTGCAACATTCTTTTGATTAAACCTCCCCATCCAATCTCTGATAGAATCACAAGTTATGCTCTTTTCTTCAGCAAAAAACCATGCAGAACGGTCTCGTAGTTGATTGGAAGAGAAGGCCAAAAATGAATATTTCCGGCCACACAAATGAAAACCCTTTTCCATGATTGTCTTCACCCTTCTATATATATTAGTCTTTTGTGAGAAGGAATTCGATGTGATCTCCCTCACTATGGGAGCAACAAAATAGTTTAGAGCAGATGAATTGATTGTCTGATGGCCTTCATCCATAAATGTGACTCTCAAGAATCGATCTGCAACTTTTTTGAATTTCCTTAGAACCCTATTAGACATTTCAACTTCTGGGGGTAGACAATAAGCTTTGGTTGGGGTGATGACCAGTCTATGAACCTCTGCAATATCATCTGATTCTTTAGAGACCTGGTAAAGCTTTGGATTTCTAAGCAACCACTCTTGGACCATCTTTAGCCTATTGACTGGATCAAATACTGGTCGCTTGTAAGAACATAAGTGCTTAAGTGCAGCCACATTGACCTCCTTAGGCTGATTTCTCAACAACCCAAAAAAGCTATCCGACAACCTGTGTTGATTGAATGTGCCTTTGTGCATAATCGCATTAATCAAGAACATAACGTCAAAGCTGATGCCTTTCTGGAAATGAATACTGAAGAAAGGATCTTGCATGCGCACCCCATAAAATGGTTCGTTCATTGTCCTAAGAGGCCGGCTAAGTAAAATCTCTTGGACTCTTTGGTCTTTTAGATACTTCATAGCCCTCAGCAATTTGGTATGATACCTGACTGGCATAGAAATTCTGTAAGAATTACATCGGCCAAGGGCCCCACTAGGAGTAAAATCTGTGGTTCTGATCCAAGGATCATCATCATCTAGTAAATCATGTGTAACTGACTCTTCAATGTCATCATCTGCAGTTCTGTACCAAACACATGGTGATGAAGCCAGCTGTAATAGGATAACTAAAGATGCAGATGGTGTATCATCATATCTCTTGATTTCATTTATATCTCTGACCAAGAATCCTACCTGGAAGTTGCACTTGATTACTGCTTTTTTATCTATACCTTTAAAAGAGAAAACAACATCTTTGTTGAAACATATTTTGCACATCGCATCAAATGGATCTACCAGAAAGTTGACCCCTTTATCAGGTCCTCTCCAGGCAACATAAAAGGTCTCTGGGTTAAATAAACTGCCAATTTCAACAAGAACATCAGATAACTTATAAGGAGTTGTGGTTCTCCTCCTTTGGTTTAAGAAGTAGGGATTTTCAGATCCCAAGCTAACCTTTAGATGTTGATGCTGCCAAGATAGATCCAAGCAGCCAGCAGCATTATGTGCCTCAGTTACATATTCAGGTAATGCAAAATGCACAAATGCATGAGGCTCCACCTTCTTATAGCCATCAGTTCTTTCAATTTTTGCTGTGTCAGTGATTGAAAAATCTGGATAAGACTCTGGAGGGGTCCAAGAAGTTTTCAGCCGACACCTGTCTACAAGTCCAATTTTATCTTCCAAGTATGTCACAAGATCTTTTGCTTTGACCTGGCCATCAAATCCACCAATGCTAATTTGAGTAACTATGCTTTCTCTTTCTCTTCCTTCTAGCTCCATTTTTGGGTAGTCTGCACAACATATATTGCACATTTTTGTCAGTTAAATTAGTTTTTGAGGTTCCCACCCCCAAACAATAGCCAACAAGAAAGGAGGTGTGAGAGACTACATTTCTAATAAGCTTGTTTATTAAAAGTAACATTCTTGCACTCCCAAGTATTGAACAATTGAAAAAAAAAAAAACATAAACAAGATTTCTGAATGCGTGATGAAGAAGGAAGATTATAGTTGGACGCACTTAATATTTATAAAGATGTAATCAACACAAAATCCACCAAATATAGTAAAATCAACAATGACAATAAGACAATGAGAGAGACATGGACAAGCACATACTCACACACACACAAAAGTAAATTAAATTTTATACACAACTGAGAATCATGGCACATTGTAAATTGCAACGCCCTCCTTTCTTTCCCCACTCCAAATCCTAAGCTTATAATACGCAAACTAGTCAATAGTAGCTACTGAAGGCCAACATTTGAGAACAATTTTCCTACGTTTATTGAGCACAGAAACTTAACTTCACTCTAACTAAGGAACAACATCAGGGTATATTCATATAACTTCCCCTAACCAAAGGACAGATGAACACTGACAAAATCTGGAAGCGATATCTTAATTACCTACTCTACTTACTCCTCCCTCAAGGCCAAAAGCCCAAAAATAGAGAGAAAAGCCGTTAAAACAGAAGCAAAATATTTTTGCCAGCAGTAATATGAGGTGCAAAGTTAATGGCAATCTATGCGCCAAACTTCTATAACTCTGATCAATTTGCCTGCACATATTCTTTGCACGTTCGTCGGATACAAGCTGATTTCCAACTTGCATATATTGACCAAAGCAAACAAACCACAACTTACATCATCCAAGTAACCTTAGATACGCGACGATCATTGGTAATAAAACCCACACCCACAACTAGAGTTAGAGCCCCCAAAGTACATTAAGATCCCAAAATTTACAAATTACACACGCAGATAATATCGTTGAACCAATCATTCGATAGCCATTGATAAGAATTTGAGTTGAAAAGCAAGATGGATTCACGTTATGCAAGAAAATGAGAAGAGAAAAGAGAAAACAACCTGCCGATTCAGTTACTAGCTAACATGAAACTGTGGAGAGCGCGAAGGAAGTGCCAGTCTGAGAAGAGGTAGTGAGTGAAGGAATTGAAGAAAGGGATAGTGCGATTCACTAAAGGCAAAGGATTGCTTCTGTGACTATACCCTCCCGCTTGTGGCTGGACTCTCACTCTCTGCGTGATGCTCTGCTACGCTTGCTTTTTTTGATTTTTTTTCGCTTTGATCAGTACCAGACGCCCAGTACAATACAAGACGCCTGGTGTGTGCTAGCTCAATTTTTATCTTCTTTTATATATATTCATTCCATCCTTCTCAAGGAAGGAATTGAGCCATTGAGGCGCCTAGCTAGAGAAACCAACGTCCACATTACCCTAAGTAGTAGTTTTTCTTCTTTTTGCAAACACTGCAGCGTTGGATTAGTAATGGGTAATGGAAGCTATTTTTTTAATATAATTGTTGTTTACTCTTCTTTATTTTTATTTTAAGGTAACAACTGACAAATATTCTTAATCATTTTTATAGGCACTTGTAAGGTTTCAATGATCATTTAATTTATCTTTTTATATCTGTTCATATTTAATAAGGCAGCGGGGAAAATAATAGTTAATATAATATTTGAGTTGGGTGTAATTAGTAAACGTAATATTAAAAATTATTAAAATTTTAGGATAACATTAATATTTTTAACTATTTTTATTGATTTATGATAATGGATAGTTGGTACTCATAGCTTATAATAAAAATCATAGGAAATATGAGATAAATATGTAACAAGACTTGTGCTTACTCTAGTGTGTTTCTGAGAGCCTGTTTTGGAAAGCATCATAAGCCCAAAAAAAGCTCATCGGGAGTGAAAACTTGTTTTTTGGGTGTTTGGAAAAACTTCACAATGTGATGGGCTTCAAAGGCTGAAGCCACTTATAGGCTTAAGCAATTGATCCAAGCTTCTGATTCTATCATATCCAATCACAGTAGCTTAGGCCTTTTATTTTTAATTTTTTATCTCAAATAATTACATTACACACACGTGTGTGTAAATATAATTAATTCATCCCACTTTCAGTCATTTTCCATTTCGACTTTCTATTTAAAAGCTATGCCAAACAAGCAAAAAAGTCACTTCTGCTACCGCTATCTCAGATACAAATCACATCAAGAAAAGTCCAACAGGGAAAAAAAAAGTCATTAGGAAAAGTCCATTAAAAACAAAAACCACTTTTACTACTACTATTCCAAGCGGACCCTCAAATCCCAAAAGTTGATTCAAAATCGACATGTGATAAAAAAAAAAAGACGGGAAAATTATAATAAATGATCTAAGAAAAATAATATTTATTAAGAAGAACCATAAAAAATTGTAATTATTTTAAAGGACCAAAAATTAAAACATTAAAATAGAAAGATTAAATTGCCCTTAGTCAGATTTCCTATATTATATCTAATTAAATCAGAATCTAAAGTGATTGATTAAAAATGATAAATAGATATCAAATCAAAATTTGGAATATGTAAGTTAGAATCTCTACTAGTAATTTTTTATCTCTCTGTGGAGGAACTATAGGTTATTCCATTGACAAAGATCTCTTAGGCCTCCTCCCCTAGTGTTCTATGAATTTTTATGAAATTATCTCTTTTCAAGACCTGAGGTAGTGTATACTGTCTAGTAAGCACGAAGACTTAGAATTGTAAAACTAAAATGTTTTTTTTGAATTTCTTACCTTTACACAAAAATTGTAGAACCAAAGACAATTTAGTCTTTTTATTTTAAAGTTTTAAATTTTGGTCCTTCAAAATAATTACTATTTTTATGGTCTTTCCTAATAAATATTATTTTTCTTAGGTCATTTATTATAATTTTCCCAAAAAAGACTTTTGCTTTTTTTATTTTAATTGTCTATTAATATTAATATTAATTACTGAAAAGGGTTTTTTTTAAAAAATACTCATATACTTATACCAAAATGTAAAACCAATTATAACCTTTTTTTTGTGTAAAAATAACTATAAATATTACAATAGTGTAAAAGTAACACCAATATTGTTTCCCCTTTGGTCCGCACTAGAATACCAGTAAAATACAACACAAGATGTTTGGCGATCTGGTTTCTCTCACATTCCCCCCTCTCCCCAACCCTTCCAAGCACACCTGGACCGTCGGATCCTTGATCCAACGGTCCAAAACTAAAACAAAAAACAAAAAAATTGTCTTTTTAAAAAAAGACAACAAAAAAAACAAAATTTTTTTAAAGATCTGAACTGTTGGATCCTGATCCAACGATCCAGATGCGCCTGTGAGAGAAAAGGAAAGAGGGTGATTGGGAGAGAATCCGCTCGCGATGTTTGGCGGGTGCGTGATGAGGGTCTTTTTTTTTTTCTTGAGAAAAAAAAATGAGGGTCATTTTTTATTCTGTATTTAAAAAAATTCCATTCTCCCCAAGGAAGGACCTTGTCGAAGAAGTTATTGAGCTCTTGAGGGACCTAGGGTCTAGGCAGCGAAAGCAACATTCAATGATCCAATCATTATCACATATTCACATTACTTTAAGTTGTCTCTCTGGTTTTTTACTTTTTTTACCGCAACACCCAAGTTGTCACTTTTGCTCTTTAACTCGGAAGGAGACAAAAATTAAATAATTCATCGTCTCCTTTTTTATTAACAAACAATTTTCTTACTTTTAACTTATTCTTTAATATAAGTAATTTTTATCTTGTGTTTTAAAATATATAATATTTTTTATGCCCCTATTAAATATTATTTTGATCCTATTTATAAATTATTTTTGACCAAAAAAAATTTGGTCTTATTTATAAGTCCCTTTTGACCAAATAAATGAGATTATAACAATTTTGCCCATATTAATTGTACCAATGAAAAGATAGAGAGAAAAAAGAGTTGAAAGATAGCCAATCATAAATGATTGGTAAAGTTGAAAATCTACCCCATAATCATTGAACTAACTACCCCTTCTTAGTATAAATAATTTGATCTAAAATGACTTATAAATAATACTAGAATTAGCGTGAGTGGGGGGAGTTATACTTGTCCCCCACCCCCTACTTTTTTTTTTAATCTTGTCATTTATTGCTTATTATCTCTCATATTTTAAGTTTATTCTCTCTCCTATGCTCTTTTCATAAATAGAAGTATATTTATAAAAAATTTTGATATATTTTTTTTCACATTTATTGTTTTTAACTATTATTATGATAGTTCATTTTATACAAAATCAAGAAAAAAAGTTGTTTATAAAAAAGATTTAGGAGAGTACTAGTTGAACTGTAAAATCTCATATCAATCTTATTGCTTATAAAAGTATACGTACTATAAGAGTATAACGATTGACAATTCATTTTAAAAGTAAATCATTAATTTGAGATTTTAAAGTTCAAGTGATACTCACCCCTCCTTAATATATATTTACCTTATTTGATTAGTAAGGAAGTCAGTTAAGTCAATTAATATGACATGTATTTTCTAAAGTACTCTAGTCATCTCTCTTAATGTCCTCTTTCTTTCCCCTCTTTAATTATAGTTGAAGGAGCATCAATAAAAGTAAATTAGAAAAATATTGACAAAAAAAATATCTTATATTTAGGAATAAATGAATATTTTCTTAACATTTTCCCTTTGTTATTTTAATTAACTATTAATATTAATTACTGATAATAATTAGGGAACCTCATTATTAGGTGTGCAGAAAACTAGAATAAATTATTTTATCCGGAGCTTATAGTGATTCTCTCTTATAATAAGCTAGTTATATTTTCCAAATTACTTTATTCTATCCTCATCATAAAGACATTCACTATGTTTCATAAAATAATATGTCTTGTTTCCCTTATTAATTTTTTACCTAGTATTCTAAACTAGAATCATAAAAATGGGACGAGTTCATCGGACGGCCTGTTTAAACCTTGGTCCTCTGAAAGCTGAGTTTATGAAATAGAGCTTTCAAATGAAATCAGATCTAAAATAATATGACTTGTTTACCTTATTAATATTCTTACTTGATGATATAAATTGGTAAACAATAAAAATTAAAAATAAATATGAGTTTAACCATTGTTAATTAAATAATATATTAAAAATTAGAAAAAGAGACCATCTATCATATTAGGCTGTTTTAGTTTTAATTTTAGTTATTTTTTAATTATGAATATAAAAGATAATATAGTAGGTTTGGTTTGGGGGAACTTAGTAATTTTAAATTTATATTATGATATTCGATCATTCTTAGTAATTATAATTTTTATGTTCCTATAAAATAAATATTATTTTCTCTAGGTCTTTTCTTTTAATTTTTCCTTAAATTATATGTCAGTTTATAAGTGAAATAAATTAGTCTAGAAAAAAATTAAATATAAATACTTTAAAGTAATTTAATTAACTTCGTTAATCCCTTAAAAAAATCAACTGAGTTTTATTTATATTCAGGATCAGACCTAATAAATTATTAATGTTGGTTGACTTAACAATCATACTACTCTTGTAGTATTTTAAACATTTCATATTTATTTTTCACCTCAAAAAGTTTATGATATTATTTGCACATTGTAAAATTCTTTATGAAAAATTTTACAAGTGAACTCTCATTTCAATATATGTCCTATTTCATTTCATATATGGAATTCTATGTTTCTTGCAATCTAAAATAATACCGTATTGTTTTTTTTTTTTGGAAAATTACACACAGGTCTCAAGGAACAGAGATATTTACATTTAGGTCTCTTGAAATGACAAAATTACACATAAGTCCCTTGAATTATTTCAGAACGTAAAATTACTTTGCTGCCCATAGTACATATTTCACACAGAAGCGATTAACAACAGAAAAAGCATAAATTAACAACAGAAAATGCATGTATTAACAATAACTTTTGAAAACTCTGAATTTTGTTAATAAATAAAGTTGTTGTTAATATATGCATTTTCTGTTGTTAATTTATGCTTTTTCTGTTGTTAATCGCTTCTGTGTGAAATATGCACTATGGGCAGCAAAGTAATTTTACGTTTTGAAATAATTACACAGAAGTCACAAGGGACTTCTGTGTAATTTTGTCATTTCAAGGGACCTAAATGTAAATATCTCTGTTCTTTGGGACCTATGTATAATTTTCCTTTTTTTTGGATAAATTTGATGGTTCTGGTTTCGGATTAAAGTGCGATCTATGACCTCAACTATGATGTGAAAGTATAGCTCTGAGCTGTTGTAGCTTTTGGGGATAAAACTCTGATAGGTCTCAAATCTTGTATTGCTTTCAGAGATAAAACTCAGGTTCCTGAAATCTCCTGTTCCAAAATTTTTATTTTCTTTTGGACATGAAACAAGCATTTTTTGCATTTTGCATGACATAGGCAGATTTGAATTGCCCCCTTGAATTTGTCACTTGGTTAAATTTTTTTTAAAGATGTATTTAGTGCTCTTATTGAATTTTGTCTCTTCCAAAAAAAAAATGTTAAAGATGTATTTGATAGCATGAATAATAAGGCAATTATGATGGAATTCCAAAAAGGCCTAGAAGAATGACATTTTAATTATTTTTATTGTAATATATGAAGAACCGGCTGAACCCAAGAGAGGGGGTGAATTGGGTGAAGATTTAAAAAAACTTGGATCTTTGAAAATCTTTTCGTGTCTTCTAAATCAACAGTTAGATATTCAAATAAGCATATACTGGAAATATAAGAGATAAGAAAAGAGAATTTGCAAACTGAGATTTATACTGGTTCGGCCAATCCATGACCTACGTCCAGTCCCCAAGCTTCACTTGAGATTTTCAATCCACTATCTTCTTTCAACTTGATTACACGCTCTGTACTTGAAGTAATCCTCTCACTATGATTCACTCTCCCTTACAAGCTGTAATCAATACGCCCACTTGATTACACACTCTGTACTCAAAGTAATCCTCTCACTATAATTCACTCCCCTTACAAGCTATAATCAATACAATAGATTTCCCACTCAAGATCACCCAATCTTGAGTAACTCTCAGATATAATGTTTACAAATAAATCTTCTCTTAGAAGTGAATGAATAAACACTGAAGTACATAATTGTTCATCTCACTCTCTACTATAAACTATATGAGCATTGAGAACATAGTGTATGAGTTATTGAACTATCAACGGTGAAGTAGTAAAATCATTTCGTTGGCTTTGTTGATTCATTCATCAATCATCGTCACTTCTTTCAGTTTGAAGGCTTCGCAATTTATAGGTTATTATGTTTCGACCGTTGCGAGCATTCTACCGTTGGAGATCAGTTGGGAGTAGTTGTTGAAGCTTTTGTTGCTTTTTGCCTGTTGAGCTCTAATCCAACTTTAATCATAAAATGTTTATCGTTGACTTTGTTAATGCTTCGTCTTGAGTGTTGTAATAATAGCCGTTGTAAAGATTCAAACAATCCATTAGATACAAAGGCTTTCATCTGTTTTCTGACGTAGCATTTAATGCTTCTGACACACAAATTGCTTTATGTCAATTTGTTGTTAATCCATGATAAAATCATCTGAAACTCATTAGCAAACTTATTAAAAACAATTAGCAATAGTAATATGAAATCACATACAATGATTTATGATTTACGAAAACGAAGATTTGAAAACAAAGGTTACTCTGCTCGAGCAAGACCAAAAATATGCTCGGGCAATAGTATAGAAGACGTGTTTGAAAAATATTGGAATTGCACAGTGCTTCCAGCAAGAGTTCAAGCTTCACTACTACAAAAAAAGCTATTTAACGTCCTATTTTTCCCCCTTTGACGTCCTTTTTTGTCCGACGTCTATCTAGGGGGCATAGAAAGTACAAGGTTTTCGGCGTCCTAAAACGTAGTAGGATGTCATATTTCAAGGCTTACGAAGTCCTAAGATTTTTTAGGACGTCATATATTTTTTTTTAGGAAAAAAAAACCCAAACTAAATCGATCTCCACAACATTCGACTTACCTTCATTGCCATCCTTCCGTTCGATTTGGATCACAAAATGGTGAATATTGCATAAACAAAAAAAAGAGACAAAGCATTTACATTCCAGATCAATGAATTCACGAGAAATAACGAGAAGCAAACCAGAGGATATGAAGTCGGAAGCCAAACCAACCAGGAAATCACGAGTAAAATTAAAAATTTATACTAGACTCATTGGAGAAGGAAGAAACACAAATTCCAGATCTACAAATTCCAAATATATATAAACAATCCAAAAATCAAAATCATCCTAAAACAAAGAAATAAAAAGTTTCAGAGGAGAAGGAAGAAATCACATTTAATCTCATGTAGAAATCATAGATCGAAGAAGGTTTCAGCGGCAAATCATCACAGATCAAAGAGCTGTACTGTGCATATTGAAGTTGGGATGGTGATCAATTTAACGAGCAAGTGACGGTGAGCGATTGAACTAACCAACAAGCGACCTTGAGCAAACGAGTGAGGGACGGCGGACAGGGATGGCAGGTGACCTTGCATGAACGAGTGATGGACAACGACAAGGTAAGCGAGGGAAGATAGGCAAAGGATGGCAGACGAAGCAGGTGAGGGGCGGCGAGCGAGGAACGGTCAGTGAGGAAGGTGAGAGAGATGTGAAGAAGGCAAGAGAGGGTCCGGTGGAGCGTTAATTCGGAGGCGTAGAGAAGAAAGAAGAAAGAGGAAAGAAGAAAATTGAAAGCTGAAGTGACGTGGTGCAGCGCATTTAATTTGAAGGAGGAGGTAGGTGGCATTTTGAATATGTTTTGGAGTCTAATATTTAAACTTAGACTCCAAAAGTCAACTTTTATTACATATAATTGCAAAATGCCACCGCCTTTATTTTTTACTTTCTTTTTATATATATATATATATAAAGTACGTCTTTTTGGGACGCAAAAACCGTTTTTTGTAGTAGTGCTTGCTTGGGCAAGCTTCCTAAAAATGGTCACTTATCGTCAATGCTCGAGCATCATCCAACAATAGGCTCGGGCAAGCAATCTTGAAGCATTTTGGAAAATGACTTTTGTTGCTCTTGCTCGAGCAAGGTCCAAAATCATGCTTGGGCAAGTATCTCTGAATGCTTTTGAAATATAATGGTTTATCGCTGATGCTCGAGTAAGCCAAAAGTCTTTGCTCGAGTAAGTTACAGACAGCGATGAGAGTAGTCATTTTACCAACGTTGCTCAAGTATGATTTTTCTTATGCTCAAGCACGTTGCTTGAGCAAGCCATTTTGCATGCTCGGGCATACTTTATTTGGAAGCGATAAATATAGATAGAATGATTTTACTCGAGCATATATTTACCTCTGCTCGAGCATGGTGCTCGAGCAACTCCTTTTTCTTGCTCGGGCAAGCCTCTTCCATTTCATCATTTTTTTACTTGATATGCTGATGCTTGAGCAAGGGTTTTTGGTCTGTTCGAGCACAACTCTTAATTCTGAATTCCTTCTTCTGAGTTCGACAATGCTTGGGTAATCCAATCAACAATGCTCGGGCATGACTTTGTAACTTAGAATTATGTTTTTATCCCAATGTTGCTCGAGTAGGCTGCCTTCGAATGTCCTGGCTACTATGATCTTGTCCAAGTATCAAACTCCATTGACTTTCAAAACGTAATAGCATTGGTAGAACAAGAGTCAATTTCTAGTGAGTGTAGCTTCTTCGATATGGCTTCAATTTTGGCAAACCACCCATGCTCATAAAGCTCTTCAAGTCTTCTTTCCAATGCAAGAAGAATCAACTCCAAACTCATTGTACTTTGTCCGTTATCATTAGATGATTGGAGGTTGTTCTTGATCAGCGTTTTTTGCAACATCCTGAACTGACCGTCAACTTCAAAACATCATATCTCCGTCCATTGATCTTTTTTTTTTTTGTGATCTTGATGTTTTTGAAAATGTATTTGAGTCTACTTTTAAATGGCACCAGTTTCAGCTCATTTGGATTTGTCGTTTGTGAGATATGCTCAAAATACCAAAGATGGGTCTGGATTGTGACATTGATTTTTGTTGCAACTTCAAAAATTCATAGCTCTCTCATATGAACTCCTTTGGACTTGAATTTTATATCAAAATGACGTATTGAGAGTCTAGTTTCATACAAAATTGGTTTCACCTCAATCAAACTTCTGGTTTGAGAGATATCATTGAATTACACTGAAACAGAGCTGAACAGAGTAGCTGGACCACGTTGTTGCTCGAGCATGACACTTTTTTGTGCTCGAGCATGACACTGTTTATGCAAGAATAAGAGCTGGAACTGCTGAAAAACGTTGTTGCTTAAGCATGGAATTATTTGTTCTCGAGCATGACACTGTTTATACGAGAATAGGAGCTAGAAATGTACCGTGCTCAAGTATAACATTGTTGTGCTTGAGCATGACTTCAAGAATGCAATTGTAGCTCATTTTAACTTTGAATTGAGCCATTTCAACTTCCACTTGATCATGGAGACTCCTAGAATCAATCTTAGAACTTGTATAATAATATTCTCATTCCATTCATCAAGTTCTTTCATCTCCAATCTCTATTCTTGATCATTCTTCATTATTTAAACTTTGCATCTACATTAAATATAAGAATTAGTCAAAGTAGAAAATAAATGTAGTATACAAACTTTTTGCTCTTATAAATGACATCTATATAAGACATCATCAAAACTAATCATAACCAATAATATACTTTTGTTATTAAAATATACGTACTTGAACTTATTGAGAACCCATCCTCCATTGTAATTTATGTAGCTGCATTTCTAACAGCACTTAGCCTTGTTTTCTAAATGACAAGTTTGTACCTCTTCCCGTCCTTCTCCTCATCCCAGCCATTGGATTAAAATCTTAACTGTTCAGATTTAATGTTTTATGAAAATATTTTTTAATAATTTAATATTTTATTAATATAAAAATAATATTTTTATAAACACAATAAATCTGAACCGTTCAGATTTCAATCTAACGGCCAAGATAAGGAAGAGGACGAGAAGAGAAGTGAACCATAGACAAATCCGTAAAATAACTGCCCATCTTATTACATCATCAGTATTCATTTGATTTCATGAATATCTTTTTGATATTATTTTCTTTTTTTTTTGTTTATATTCTTTTTTAATGCATTTAAAACTTTCCTTAAAAAAAATTCGAGAATCCCCCCTTCACTAGTGCCCTCCCTTGAATAATTTTCTGGATCTACCCTTGCTTCTTGACATATACTTTTCTTATTCTCATTGTAAGTTATTTCCAACATATTTAAAAATAAATTAAAAAAACCTTATACCCCATTTATTGACTCGTCTTAAGAATTTAACAACTTTACAATTTTATCTTTATTTAATATACCTTAAACCCTATAAAAGAAAACTTAATAAAGTAATAAATAAATGGTAAAATTGTACATTTATATAAAAATTTCTCCATTTACTCTATAAATAGGACACAAAATTTTATTCTCTGCTTGCTTTATAGATAGAAGCAAGGAGCAAAAAATTAGTAAAAACAATATTGAAAATCACTTAAATTTTAAAATAACATTAATATCTTTAACTATTTTTTATTTATTTATGACAATTGGTAATTAATACTCGTAGCTTATAATAAAAATATGTAATAAGAGTTGTGCTTAATTTATTATATTTTAGTTTCCTTTTTTTAATATTAATTGTAAACTTTTTAAGTTATTAATGCCATTTTTTGTTTTCATTAAAAAAGACTTTTTCGGTGCAGATTTGTCAACTAACTATTATCCGGGAAGCGTCTGACACAAATAACTATTGAGGGGACCAACATTACCAATCAACAATTAAAAAGTGAAAAAAAAAACACCAAATAACTATTAAAGGTGAAGAAAAAAAACCAAATAACTATTAAAAAAAACAACTATCACAATTAAGTTAAAATATGAGGCACTGGCGTAAGACGGTGGCGGAAACGCTGGAGAAAAGAGCGGTTAAGCCTTCTTGTTGGAAAAGGAAAACATCAACTGAGATGGGACCATGGGAGCAGGCATTGTGGTAGCAGCGGTTGCTGCTTGTGGCGTCGGAGGGATGGAACTAGGGTGCAGGTGCGTGCCAGTTGAACATTGTGACTATTGAATGAGTTCAAGAGGGTAAGTGGAACACCTAGCAATAATAGAAGCTTTGGAAATGTTGACGTCGCCGACACTGTGACAGTTAATGGAAGACGGAGACACCAAGACAGTGACGGGGTAATAGTTCATTGGCGAATCTGCTCCAAATTTTGTGTGTGTGTGTGTGTGTGTTTTTTTTTTCACTTTTTAATTGTTGATTGGCAATTTTGGTCCCCTCAATAGTTATTTGTGCCAGATACTCCTCGGATAATAGTTGGTTAGTAAATCTGCACCTTAACCCTTATTTTAATTGACTGTTAATATTAATATTAAATACTGAAAAGGGTTAAAAAAAAATAGTCATAAAATTACACCAAAATATAAAAATAATTATAACATTTTTTGTGTGAAAATAACTGTAAATATTACAATAGTGTAAAAATAACACCAATATTGTTTTCCTTTGATAGGGGTGAAAAAAGTCCAGACGATTTGTCAAGGGCCTATAGCCTGGCTTGATCAGGGCTAACCTATTAACTTAAAAGGTCAAGCGAAGACCTATTTCAAGGTCTGTTTTTTTTTTTTTTTAACAAGTTAGGCTTAGGCTTTCGAATGAGGGTTTTAAGCCTGTTAAAAAGGTAAAATTGTAAATTTGTAATTCCTCTCTCTGTCCTCCCTTGAGATTATGTAGTTTAGTCTATTTTCAACCTATTTAAAGTAGACATGTTTTCAACTTGTTTAAAGTAGGCTTATTTTACGATGAAGCTTGTAGTCTATTAGCCTACTTAAAAAGTTTAAAAAAAAATGCATACCAGTATTTACTAGGCCTATATATAAGTCAGGCTTAGACCTGAAAAAAGGACCTGTAACATGCCATAAGAGATTTAAACCATTTTGTAGTGAAACAGGCCTTACCTATTAAAAGTAAAACTTGATTTGGCCTGAACTATTTCAGGCCATACCATAGTCAGTCAGCACCAAAATAGCAGGTTCATACAATACAAGATGTTTGGTGGGTGCGCGGTGAGAGTCAATTTTTATTTTTTAAAAAAATTCCATTCTTCTCAAGGAAGGACCTTGTCGAAGAAGTTATTGAGCTCTTGAGGGGCCTAGGGTGTAGGCAGCGAAAGCAACATCCAATGATCCAATCATCACATTACTTTAAGTTGTCTCTCCCTTTTTTGACCCGCAACACCCAAGTTGTCTTGACTTTATAGACTTTTGCTCTTTAACTGGGAAGGAGACAACACTTAAATAATTCATCCTCCCCCTTTTTTATTAACAAATAATTTTCTTACTTTTAACACCCCCCTTCTAATTTTTATTATAAAGTATTATAACTAACCATTTACACAAACCAATAAAAACAATTAAAGTCAATAAAATTGTTCTACAATTTACGTAACTTTTAATATTCTTCCTACTAATTGTACTAAATTCTAATATTATATTATTGTTACTCTTACCCACTACCCCTATTAATTATAGGCATACATGAAAAAAAAAATTAATGTTCTCTGAAAATAAGCAAGTGCCTCATAAAAAAGACCAAATATATTTATTAGTTGGTACCTTATAATAAGGATAAAAGGGAGTAACTTGTTGTTTAATATAAGTGATTTTTATCTTATGTCTTAAAATTTATATTATTTGTTTCTTTTATACCGCTATTAAATAAATATTTTATATTAATTGTCGTCCACTCACTACTAATTTTTTTAATCTTGTCATTTATTGCATATTCTCTCTCCTAGTTTATTGCTTTGTTTTTATTTATAAGTTCATTTTAACAAAATCTCACATACGAGATAGTTAACTCAATGATTATGGAATAACTTTGCCTTAATTTATGATTGGGTATTTTTCAATTATTTCTTCTCTTTATCTTCATGAGTACAGTTGATATTGATAAAATTGTTATAGTCTCAATTATTACATGAAACTGAACTTATAAATTGGACCACATTTTTTGGTTATAATAGACTTATAAATAAAACTAGGGTGGTATAATCATTCTCTCTCCTATACTCTTTTCTTCAATAGGAGTGTATTTAGAAGAAATATGATATTCTTTACACATATATTATTTTTAACTAATATTAATGACACTTCGTTTATGCAGTCAAAAAAAAAGTTGCTTATAAAAAGAAATTAAGGGAGAGTACTATTTGAACCGTAAAATCTCATATCAATCTTGTTGCTTATAAGAGTATCTGTATCAACTATAAGAGTGCAGCGATTGACAGTTCATTTTAAAGGCAAATCATTGATTTGAGATTTTAAAGTTTGAATGGTATTCACCGATCTTTAATATAATATATATTTACCTAATTTAATTAGTAAGGAATTCGATTAAATTAGTTAACATAATATGTATTTTCTAAAATACCTTAGTGATCTCTTTTAATTTCCTCATTCTCTCCTCTTCTTAATTATGGTTGATTGAGCATCAATAAAGGTAAATTAGAAAAATGTTGATAAAATATCTTATATTTAGGAATAAAGCAACATTTTCTTGAAAAAATTTCCAAATTTGTAATTTTAATTAACTATTAATATTAATTACAGGTAATAATTAGGGAATCTCATTATTAGGTGTGCAGAAAACAAGAATACATTATTTTATCATGACCCCATAGTGATTGTCTCTAATAATAAGCTAGTTTTATTTCCCAAATTACTTTTTTCTATCCTCATCACAAGGACATTGACTATGTTTCATAAAATAATATGTCTTCTTCACCTTATTAATTTTCCTACTTAGTATCCCAAACTAGAGTCGGAAAAATGGGTTGGATAAGTTGAACCGGTCTGTTTAAGACCTGGCCCTTCAAGAGCCAGGCTTATGAAATAGAGCCTTTAAATAAAGTTAGACCTAAAATAATATGTCTTGTTTACCTTATCAATTTTCCTACTTTATGATATAAATTGGTGAACAATAAAAATTAAAAATAAGGGTTAAGGTGTAAAAATGTATATGTCCTTTACTCAGAGGAGCGCCCAACACCAAGTGCTTTTTTTAGGTGCAAAAGTGCACACGTGGTTACAAATTAAATGCAAAAATATCTTTTGATCACTACATTTGGCTTTGACCATTAAGTTTGACATTTTTGTCTTTCAAAGGTGCAAAAATATACATGTGGTCCAGCAAAAAGAACGCTCGACACCTATTATTATTATTATTATTATTATTTAATAATTTTATTTCAATTAAAGGAAAAGCAATATTCTCTCGCCATAATTCTTGGAAGAAAATTTTTTATTTCTATGATTTATTTTTTTAGAAAAATCCTTGTTAAATATAATAATTAATAATTAATAAATGAGTATTTATGTATTTGAAATTTGATATTATAAATACTATATTTAATTAAAAATAATTTTAATTGTTGATCTAACAAATAGAACCAGAAATTATTTAAATAATTTTTCAATCAAAATCAAACAATATTATTTAATTTTTATTGCATTAAGAAATATGCAATATGAACGCCTGCACTTCTAAATGAGTTATTTCTATTTATATGATGTATGAAAATAAATCAAGGAATGCTATAGACTTACCGTTATAAAGTTGACCTTTTCAAAGTAAATAAAATATATTTTTTTGATAGAATAAATGAATTATTTCTTTAACTATTTATTTTTCAAAAAATTAAAGTTATTTTAAAATTAATATACTATTTACAAGATTAAATTTCAAATGCATAAATACTCACTTATCAATTATTAATTAGAAAATTTAATAAGGATTTATAAAAATAAAATATGGAAATAAAATTTTTACCGTTTTTACAACCCATTGAATAATCATCCTTCCCAAAATGATAAATCAGAAGAAAACATTTGGTCTCTCAGTAATTATATTTAGAGAAATAATAATTTTATTTTAATTGAAATAAAATTATTAAATTTTAAAAAAAGTACTTAGTGTTGGATGCTCTTTTTACCAAAACACATGTGTATTTTTGTAGCTTTGAAAGCAAAAAAAAAAAAAAAGTTAAACTTAACAGTCAAACAATATTTTTGTATCTAATTTGTAACCACGTATGCATTTTTGTACCTAAAAGAATTTGGTGTTAGACACTTATTGAAGTAAAGTACATGTGCATTTCTACACCTTAATCCTAAAAATAAATGAATTTAACCATTGTTAATTAAATACTATATTATAAATTAGAAAAAGATACAATCTATCAGTTTTAATTTTAATGATTTTTTAATCATGAATACAAGAGATAATATAGGAGGTTTAGTTTGAGGCAGATTAGTTATTTTAAATTTATATTATGATGTTTGATCATTCTTGGTAATCATAATTTTTATGACCCTTTAAAATAAATATTATTTTCACTAGGTCCTTTATTTCAATTTTTTTTCTTAAATTATATCAGTTTATAAGTTAAATAAATTAGTTTAGAAAAAATAAATATAAGTACTTTAAAATAATTTAATTAACTTTGTCAAACTCCCTAAAAAAATTAATCGAATTTTATATTTAGGATCGGAGGTAGTAAATTATTAATGTTGATTGACTTAACAATCATATTATTCTTGAGGTATTTTAAAACATTTCATATTTATTTTTGCGAAAATCTCATATAAATACTATCTGAACTTGTAAAACTTCCAGAAGTCTATTGAATTTGTAAAAAGATTGAGAAGTGACATAGACCCATAAGGGATATGCAAATTTAGGGAAAAAAACCACAATACCCCTTAAGTAACAAAAGATTATCTCTCTCTCTTCTTCATCAGACATTCACACACTCACAAACAGAGCATAGCTTCGACCCAACAAAAAAAAAACGCAGTTTGATGGAAATTCATCCATTGATGCATAGGTTTTTTTTTTTTTTTTGCTCAACACATTGACGCATAGGTTTTTTTTTTTTGGACAAAAGAGTGATTCCATTACTGAAAGAAGGAGCTACAAAAATTGCAAATGGAGAAAAAACAACACAAGAACAACAAAATATGCAACATCAAGAACAAATACAGACAAAGGAACGAAGAAAAAGACAGCCAAAAAGCAAAAACAGACAACTAGACTTAGTCCCCATCAAAACCATGATCAGCATACAAAGAGATATCCGATCCCGTAGAAGTCTTCTGAGCTTCCAAAGTTAGAATAGATAACAAAGCGGGTGCTGTTGTCGAAACCCACCCAATCGGGCACACCCCTTTATAACACGGTTGCCCCCTCTCGGGGAAAAGGCCCAGGAAAACCCAACATTAGAGTTCAGGAGACCAATAACATCACTGATAATACTTTTGCATTGCCAATCGTACAAATCTGGAGACTTGGAGACAGCACAGGAAACAAGAGGGAGACAATCAGATTCAAAGATCACCTTATCATGACCCAGGTCAATAGCCAGAAGAAGAGCCCTCTTGAGAGCCAAGGCCTCAGTCATAAAAGCTGAGATAGACTTGACCTTGTCTACGAAACCCCAACTAAACACGCCATAAGAATCTCGACAGATGATCCCAATAGCAGCATCGATCCCATGAGATGAGAAGGCACCATCACAATTAATCTTTAGACTGCCTGGAGCCGGGGGGAACCATCTAGAACCAGGACTATCATAGCCCCTCGATCCTAAAAGATTCTCCTTTCGTCTCACACCCGCAGCCCAAAACTCACAATTATTCCTTTGAGCCAATTCAATAACCATAATCGGGTTTAGCTTTTTGTGTTCAAAAGTCATTTCATTTCGGGCTTTCCACATATACCACAAGAGCCAACATATGAGAGCAAGATCCATCTTACTTAGTAAGGACGATTCTGAGATCTTCATCCACCATATCTTGAAATTGGGAACCGAGGAAACATCAATTCTAGCACCAAGGGAGCAACCAAACCAGATGCAGCGGGTCCATGGACATTGGAAGAAAACATGCTCAATCGTCTCATCAGTCTCCTCACACACAGGGCATCGTCCATCTTTGGATCTTTTTCTACACAGCAGAGCGTAGTTAGCGGCCACTGCATCACTCAGGAGTCTCCAGATGAATTGTTGGACCCGAGGGATTACTCTAATCTTCCAAATAGACTTCCAGCAGTTTTTGGATATAACAGTCGACGAGCCAGATCGATTCACATTAATAGAACTCCGGTCCTTCCGGCGGTGATAACCCAACTTCACAGTATAGACTCCATCCCTTGCGGTAGTCCAAACTAGTTTATCTTCCAATCCATTCATAGGGATAGGAATTTTATATATAGCTTCTTTGACTTCAGTAGATACATATGAGCTAATAGGCGACAGATTCCATTGGCCATTAACAATCAGGTCACTCACTCTTCCTTTCTCAATGATTGGGATGTCAGTATTTCGCGGTCTTGCGGGAAAAATCTCCCCAGGCACCCAGGGGTCACCCCAAATCCTGATAGCTGAACCATTGCCTAGGTCCCACCTTAGATCCTTCCTGAGGAAATTTCTACCCTCTAAAATACTGGTCCAACACCAAGACGCTTTATAGCCTATCTCTGCATCTAAAAATTCCTGCTCCGGGAAATACACACTTTTTATCACACGAGCCCACAGATCATTGGGCCTTTGCAGAAGTCTCCACGCCGTCTTTGCCAAGAGCGCGTCATTCATCATCAGCAGGTCCCGAAAACCCATTCCACCTGAGCTCTTACTCTCAGTCATTGCCCCCCAGGCTCTCCAGTGAGTCTTGCCTCCCACAGTATTGCCATCCCACCAGAAATTAGCAATGAGGCTGTTGATCTCCTTACACGTCTTGATCGGAAACTTGAAACAGTTCATTGGATATATTGGGATAGCCTGGATCACAGCTTTAATCATCACTTCCCGGCCCGAAAAAGAGAGGAGAGAATGACTCCAGCCATGGATCTTGCTCGCCACACGTTCTCTGATATATGCCAGAGCCTGAGTCTTGGATTTCCCCCAAATGCTTGGAATTCCTAAGTATGCTCCGGGGTCTTCAGTAGCTGGAATATGCAGCACACCACACACCATACTTCTAACTGCAGGAGGACTGTTAGAGGAGAAAAATATACTAGACTTATCCAAATTAATAACCTGACCAGATGCTACGCAATACAAATTCAGAATATTAGCCAAATAAGAACAATTTTTATGAGTAGCACGCATAAATAAGAGGGCATCATCAACAAAGAAACTGTGCGTAAGAACCGGACATCCATTACTAAGCTTAACACCTATCAAACGCTTACTACTTTGGTTCTTGCTAATCATTAGAGAGAGAACCTCTGCAACCATAATAAACAGATACGGAGAGAGGGGGTCCCCCTGGCGAATACCTCTACTAGGCGAAAAGGATTTAATATTTTCACCAGATAAACAGATATTTAAATAAACCGAACGCACACATTTCATGATAAGGGACACCCACTCAGCACAGAAACCAAATCGCAATAATACATTCTCAATGAAATCCCTTCCACCCTGTCATATGCCTTGCTCATATCCATCTTAAGAGCAAATTCATACTTACCACCAGAATACTTACGGCGAAGATAATGATACACCTCATGCGCAATAATGATGTTATCATGAATACATCGACCTGGAACAAATGCACTCTGATTCTGGGAAATACACACATCTAAGAGAGGGCGCATCCTATTGGCCATGATTTTAGAAATGATTTTATAAGAGAAATTACAAAGGCCAATAGGGCGAAATTGAGAAACATGTTCCGGTTTATGAACCTTGGGAATTAAAGTGATATTAGTCATATTAATTCCATCTAGAACAGACCGACCTGCAAAAAAATCCTTGACCATCGAACAGACATTATCAGAAATATCAGGCCATGCCGAATGATAAAATTTACCAGAGAAACCATCAGGGCCAGGCGCCTTTGTACTTCCAAGACTAAAAACAGCAACTTTAATCTCCTCTGTAGAAACTGGGATCATTAGACTCTGATTCATATCCTCTGAGATCTTTGGATCAATATAATTCAAAACAGTCTCCATTGAATGCGAGCCAGAGGTAGTGAAGAGATTTTGAAAGAAGTTGGCAATATTATCTGATATATCTTCCTTTTCAAATAGCCAATTACCCCCATTATCCTTGATACAAGAGATACGGTTCCTTTGCCTCCTCTTTATAGTTGATACATGAAAGAAACGAGAATTTTTGTCCCCTGCTGTAAGCCAATTGATCCGAGAACGCTGCCACCAATACTGTTCTTCAAGCTCCAAGAGCCTATCCAGTTCCCTTCTTGCTTCCAGAATCTCTCTAGATACATCTGAATTGCGATCCCTCTGCGTCAAATCAGCCAGATGGCCTTTCACTTGAGTAATCCGTCTAGCATTGTTTGGGAATTCCATCTTGCTCCATGCTGTTAACTTCAATTTACACCTCCTTATATTATTAAGGAAGGACTCCATGGATGATACTTCCTGCCCATCAGTGTTCCGCCAACTTCCCCTGATTAGTTCTCTAAAACCAGTATGCGATGCCCAAGCAGCTTCAAAACGAAAAACCCTATTCCTTTCGCTTCTCTCATAATGGCATTGAACTAGTAAGAGATGATGGTCAGAAGTTCTTGCCGGATCAATATTAAAAACCTGGAGGGAAGGAAATTCTTCTCTTAATTGCAAGTTACCGAATGCTCTATCAAGGCGCTCATGGACTGTATCCGGGCTATCCCGGTTATTACACCAGGTAAAACAAGGGCCACTATAGCCCAGGTCCTCAAGCTCACAATCTGCCACGAAGCATTTGAAGTTAAGGATCTTCCTCCAGGCCTTGGGCAACCCACCACATTTCTCCTCTTGAGCCAAAATATCATTAAAGTCCCCCACACACAACCAGGATGAATTGATACTGTTACTAATTTTTTGGACCTCCTGCCAGCATAGCAATCTATCCCCCTCATCTATGGGTCCATGAATAAAGGTAATATACGACGGAGTAGATAGAGTGTTAGACATCACACTCGTATGGATAATATTTGCAGATGAGAACAGAATATTAACTGTAATCGCGTCAGACCACCACAATACCAGACCACCACCTTTTCCAACCGGATCAACCATCCACTCTTCAACGAAACCACACCTACATCTAATCTTTCGAACATACCGCGCCTTTTGTTTAGTCTCCATCAGGAAGACTAAATGGGGTTTTTTCCGGAAGCACTCTTCCTTCAGATTTCTGGCTGTCAAGGTAACCCCCAAACCTTGACAGTTCTAGGCTAGAAGATTCATGGCGAACCGGTGGCTGGTCCCACCCAACCACCGGCGTTTACAGCTACAAATTGATCTTGTTTCTCCTCAGAACAACTGTCTTCATTCGTCCCACTCATAGGAGAATCAATGTCAAGGCACGCTGAGGCACTCAGAGAACCAGGCGCACCACGCTTGCAAGCAGTAGCGGCACCTCGAAGGAGTCTTTTCACAGAACGAAAATTCCTACTTTTCCTCATAGAGGAATTAACCACTTGACCCTCTTTCTTTTCTGCCGCCTCTTCAGAAGGAAGACATAATTTCTTACATTTTGTATTCAATTCAGCACCATTATCTTCATCAAGAGGGCGTTTAAGATTAATCCCCCGCACACCAAGAGTAATTGCAGCAACCGGGGAGAGTCCCATATACGGAATCATCATCAGATTCGTTGGTTCATCTTCCGGGAATTCCACCATATAAGGTGTTTCATTAGCATCAGGAACTAGGCATCGACTTCCTTCCAAATTGCCTTGAGAATCATCTTGCTTGAGAAGATTTGTAAAGACATGATATTTAGAAGGTATATTTCCACCTGATGAATTATCCATCTGGACCGCAGGCTCCTCTATTGGGCTGATGGAGGCATTATTTGATTTTGCTGGCCCGTTTGCAACGTCCACTTCCTGCACTGAAATATTAGAATGAAGAGAATAACAGGAGTCCAATAAGTCCATACCTTTAGGATTTTTGAGGCCCAAAAGAGAAGGTCCCTCTGAATGTGCCACCCCAAAGCCCTTTTGGATCTTTTTCTCTCCACAAAAGCCCATTTCAGCAATGTTACTCCCACCATTAGCCGGTTTATGGCCCACTACCGATGACGACCACCCATTTGGAATCTTTCATGAGTTGGAGTCCTCCCACATGATCTACTTGCCTAAGGCCTGTCACACCTTTGTTCGTACGCCCAGCGACAACGGCACATCCTTCAACAGGCAAACCTTTATCCTAAGCAGCTGCTCTTTTCTTCTTCTTTTTTTTCATCCACAAATTCCCCAAGTGATTCCTCGACTATGCTACATCAAAATATATGTAGAAGAGCAAAAATAATCCATTTAACACATTTTATTGGTTTTCTTCCCCATATATCCTTATATCATAGATTACTAGCAATAAATTTTTTCATAAAACTAAAAATCAAGCACACAGCAAAGGTAGTTTGTTATTGGATATGTGGATGCCACCAACTGGCCATATCTTAATTTTGCAAAAAAAAAGGGGGGAAAAAACAACTGATTCAATCATCAGGCATGATATAAGTTAGATCCTATCAAAGGGTGCCAACATACCTACCAAAGCAACATTAACCACTGTCCCAACCCGAAGATCTGCAACATACGACTCAAATTCGGACTAAAAATCTTTGCCTCTCTTTTGAACTTCAGCAACAGTAGCACAACCTTTGTTTATCAAAGCAAATGCCGGAAAACAAAAAAGAAGAGCCGTCGGTCATTCTTTGAAGACAACAAGGCTTGCTCGCCATACTATGAAATCGACTTCCTTCCCTTTAACAGTGATCAACTGGCGGCCAGAAATCTTTCCATCTAAAGCCGGTGATTGACAGCAACGAAGATGAAGATTGCGGGAAGAAGACATTGGAACCAGTGAATGTTTTCAGAGCTTGAATGTTGACTGAAGAAGAAGAGGGAGAGATTAAGGGGAGTGTGGTATTTTTACCTGAATTTATATATCTCTCAATAGTTTATGTCACTTTTTAGTCTTTTTATAAATTCAATGGGTTTTGGGGTTTTACAAATTTATATAGTATTTATATGAAATTTTCTTTTTATTTTTCAACTCAAAAAGTTTATGATATTATTTGTGTAACATCCCAATTTTTCTAATAGTAACTAATTAATTTTAGGAATAAGTTTGAAATAAGAAAGCTACTAGGTTCTTGATAATCAATATTTTTCGATGCAATCAGGGTAAAGAAATCAGATATTAACTTGAATGGTAGATGGTTATGAAGTAGATAAGCATGTGATATTTGATCGGAAGATGAGTATTCGGTAGTTAGATGGTAGATGGAGATATGTATGGTAGCTACATATGAATGGTAGTTAGATGGTAGATGGAGATGTGTAGTTACATGGTAGATGGACATATGAATGGTAGATAAATGGTAGATGAGTAGTAGATGGACAAATAAATGGTAGATAAATGGTAGATGTGTAGTAGATGGACATGTGATTTTTGAAAAGTAGTTGAGACCCAAACTCTATAAATACCTCACCCCTTCTCATTTCTTTCACAATACAAGCACTCAAAACACATAGAGAGAGAGAGAGAGACGAGGAAGGAGAGTCGGAGAATGATGATAGAAATTATTTGGTATTAAGAGCATTGGAGTATGGTAAAAATAAGCTTGGAATTGAGGTAACCTTGGTTATTCTTTTATATACTTGTCAAATGTATTAACTGTTTTGGGATTTGTTGTGCCTATGGAAGGCTTAATTTGAAAACTAATAAAGTTGTTTTGATGAGATTGGATATTCTTGGATCCCTTGGTATCACTTTTCTTTTAACCGGGTTCAGTTTGACACCTCCTTAATTGTGATTACAAGGAGGGGAGCCATGTTGAAGTTATGAGTAATGGATATGTTTCGTTGGATAGTTATGAGTAATGGACATGTTTTGTTGGAGGATGTGTTATGTGTTAGATGGCTCCAGTCAACGGTTATAAGAGGTGATCAGGGTGATAAGGATGATCCATGCATCAATATTTGTTTGGCAGATTGCATATGTGATATCTCTTGTGAAATATTGGAAAGTAAATTATGATGTTTTGGAACCCTTTTTGAGAGGAAGTTTTGGTAACCGAGTCGAGAACTTTTGTGAAAGGTTTATATATATAAAAGCATATATTTTAATTATTGTGAATTTATAAATAAGTTCTCGATCTTGGTTTGCATGTATATTTCTGAATAACCAATGGTTACGGGGATCTTTGGATCTTACGGTTATTATGTTTATTTTTTTTTTTCAGGTGAATAATTTAGTAGGGAAATCAGGGAAGGCACATATGGAAAGTTCATGTTATGTTATTTTTATTTGTCATGACCATAAGACTTCCGCATTTTAAAAACTCTGATATACTATTTTGGATTTAAATTGGCCCTGTATAAATGGATCTTTACCTTTGGCCATATTGAAAATATGTATTTGGATGTTAAATATCCTACATCTGAGGTATTCCAAATATTTTGGTCAAGTTTTTGGGTGATGAAATTGAGGTGTTACATTTTTGGTATCAAAGCTAAAAGGTTCTGGCCAATTTGCTGATTTCCTAACAGTTTTCTAAAAAAAAAAGAGGTCATGGCAAATTAAATTTCATAACGTGTGCACTTCCCTACATTTAGATTTGAAAATTTATTTGGTTAATTGTTTAACCTGTCTAGCGTTCTTGGGTATCTATCATTGTTAATGAGGATTGATGGTTTGAGGTTGTGATTAAGGTTTGATTGTGAATAAGGTTTGATATTTTATCAGAGTGGCGCAGCGGAAGATGATGAATTTTGAGGACAAAATTCCTTTTTAGGAGGGGAGAATTGTAACATCCCAATTTTTCTAATAGTAACTAATTAATTTTAGGAATAAGTTTGAAATAAGAAAGCTACTAGGTTCTTGATAATCAATATTTTTCGATGCAATCAGGGTAAAGAAATCAGATATTAACTTGAATGGTAGATGGTTATGAAGTAGATAAGCATGTGATATTTGATCGGAAGATGAGTATTCGGTAGTTAGATGGTAGATGGAGATATGTATGGTAGCTACATATGAATGGTAGTTAGATGGTAGATGGAGATGTGTAGTTACATGGTAGATGGACATATGAATGGTAGATAAATGGTAGATGAGTAGTAGATGGACAAATAAATGGTAGATAAATGGTAGATGTGTAGTAGATGGACATGTGATTTTTGAAAAGTAGTTGAGACCCAAACTCTATAAATACCTCACCCCTTCTCATTTCTTTCACAATACAAGCACTCAAAACACATAGAGAGAGAGAGAGAGACGAGGAAGGAGAGTCGGAGAATGATGATAGAAATTATTTGGTATTAAGAGCATTGGAGTATGGTAAAAATAAGCTTGGAATTGAGGTAACCTTGGTTATTCTTTTATATACTTGTCAAATGTATTAACTGTTTTGGGATTTGTTGTGCCTATGGAAGGCTTAATTTGAAAACTAATAAAGTTGTTTTGATGAGATTGGATATTCTTGGATCCCTTGGTATCACTTTTCTTTTAACCGGGTTCAGTTTGACACCTCCTTAATTGTGATTACAAGGAGGGGAGCCATGTTGAAGTTATGAGTAATGGATATGTTTCGTTGGATAGTTATGAGTAATGGACATGTTTTGTTGGAGGATGTGTTATGTGTTAGATGGCTCCAGTCAACGGTTATAAGAGGTGATCAGGGTGATAAGGATGATCCATGCATCAATATTTGTTTGGCAGATTGCATATGTGATATCTCTTGTGAAATATTGGAAAGTAAATTATGATGTTTTGGAACCCTTTTTGAGAGGAAGTTTTGGTAACCGAGTCGAGAACTTTTGTGAAAGGTTTATATATATAAAAGCATATATTTTAATTATTGTGAATTTATAAATAAGTTCTCGATCTTGGTTTGCATGTATATTTCTGAATAACCAATGGTTACGGGGATCTTTGGATCTTACGGTTATTATGTTTATTTTTTTTTTCAGGTGAATAATTTAGTAGGGAAATCAGGGAAGGCACATATGGAAAGTTCATGTTATGTTATTTTTATTTGTCATGACCATAAGACTTCCGCATTTTAAAAACTCTGATATACTATTTTGGATTTAAATTGGCCCTGTATAAATGGATCTTTACCTTTGGCCATATTGAAAATATGTATTTGGATGTTAAATATCCTACATCTGAGGTATTCCAAATATTTTGGTCAAGTTTTTGGGTGATGAAATTGAGGTGTTACAATTTGCACATTGTAAAATGCTTTACGAATAAATTTACACATGAACCCTAATTTCAATATAAGCCCTATTTCTATTCATATATGGAATTCTCTACTTCTTGTAATCTAAAATAATATTGTTTTTTTTTTTGGGGATAAATTTGATGGTTCTGGTTTCGGATTAAGGGTAAGTTTGGTTTGAGGGAAAAGGAGGGGAGAGAAAAAAAAAGAGGGGGAGAAAAATTGTAAAAGAAAAAAAAAACAGTCTAGTGGGGCTCACAATTTTTTCCTCTTCTCCCCTCTTTTTCCCTCCCCTCCCTTCCCCTCAAACCAAACTTACCCTAAAGTGCAATGTATGACCTCAACTATGAGGTTTTTTTTTTTTTTACCAATTTGTCATTTATTAAATAACTATTTACCAAAATGCCTATGTCTGTAAACTATTCACCCATATGCCCTTGTTTAGTCGACTACACCCCTTGACTAAAACGCGGGGTCAATTTTTTTTTTTTTTTTTAAAAATATCCATGTGATAAAAAAGCATAGAAAATAATTAATATGGGTGAATAATAATGAATACTCCTTGCTAGCTTGGATGGAGGGCTAAAAAAGCATAGAAAATATGTACATCAAAATTTTCCATTATCTGAATTGGTCAATAAAGTCAGTTTAAAATTTGTTATCTTTTAATAGTCAAAGCTTATCATTTTAAGTTTAAAAAAATCTATCTTTTCATTTTTTAAAATAACTGTGATTCAGTATTTGAAATTCTATATAGAAATCCTATTCTTCCTTCTTCTTTACCTTTCTTATTCTTGGCCCATATTCATCTTCTTTTGTGGTGTCTGTTGTGATTTTTGAGGTTCAATAAGGATTTGGTGAAAAAAAGAGCGGAGAGAGGTTTGAGGAGGTTTAGTAGTCGATTAAGGTTCTAAATGTCGTGATTGGGATTTTTAAAAACCCTCTGTTGCGATTTAGTCGACTAAACAGTGTAGCTTAGTCGACTAAATCACGAAGATATTTAAAAAAGAAATTGACCTGCGTTTTAGTCGACTATATAAGGGATGTAGTTGACTAAACAAGGACATATAGGTGAATAGTTTCCTAAAACATTTTGCTAAATAGTTATTTAATAAGGGAAAACTTGGTAAAAGAGACTTACCTATGATGTGAAAGTATAGCTCTGAGGTGTAGTAGCTTTTGGGGATAAAACTCTGACAGCTCTTAACTCTCGTATAGCTTTTAGAGATAAAACTTTGGTTCCTGTAATCCCTTTTTCTAAAATTTTTATTTTATTTTGGATACGAAACAATCATTTTTGCATTTTGCATGCACTTCTTGACATCTACTTTTCTTATTCTCATGGTAAGTTATTTCCGACATGTTTAAAAATAAATTAAAAAAACCTTAAACCCCATTTATTGACTCGTTTTAAGAATTCAACAACTTTATAATTTTATCTCTATTTAATAGAAAACTTAATAAAATAACAAATAAATGATAAAATTATACATTTATATAAGGGTTAAGGTGCAAAAATATACATGTGTTTTTTTCGAGGAGCGCCCAGTTGCAAATACTTTTTTTGGGTGCAAAAGTACACACATGCTTACAAATTAGGTGCAAAAATACCGTTTGACCGTTAAGTTTGACTTTGACTGTTAAATTTGACTTTGACCGATGACGTGACATTTCAAAGGTGCAAAAATATACATGTGATTTGTCAAGAAGAGCGCCCGACAACAAATTTTTTTTATTTAATAATTTTATTTCAAGATCCTAAAATAAATTTTCAAGATTATGAAGTATTTTTTCAGTATCAGTCAATATCCTTTTAGTACCGGTCAATACTTGAAATACTTTTTCAAGATCCTAAAATAATTTTTCAAGATTATGAAGTATTTTTTCTGTACCAGTTAGTATCCTGAAAGTACTTTTTAGTACCAGTCAGTACCCTAAATTTTTTTTTCAGTATCAGTCAGTATCCTTTTAGTACCGGTTAATACTTGAAATATTTTTTCAAGATCCTAAAATAATTTTTCAAGATTATGAAGTATTTTTTTTATACCAGTCAGTATCCTGAAAGTAGTTTTTAGTACCAGTTAGTACCCTGAGATATTTTTTCCAGTATCAGTCACTATCCTTTTAGTACCGGTCAATACTTGAAATATTTTTTCAAGATCCTAAAATAATTTTTCAAGATTATGAAGTATTTTTTCTGTACCAGTCAGTATCCTGAAAGTACTTTTTAGTGCTAGTCAGTACCTTGAAATATTTTTTCAGATGCTAACTAGTACAGAAAAAATACTTCATAATCTTGAAAAATTATTTTAGGATCTTGAAAAAATATTTCAAGTATTGACCGGTACTAAAAGGATACTGACTAATACTGAAAAAATACTTCATAATCTTGAAAAAATATTTTAGGATCTTGAAAAAATATTTTAAGTGTTTACCGGTACTAAAAGGATATTAAAAAAAATATTTCAGGGTACTGACTGGTATTAAAAAATACTTTCAAGATATTGATTGGTACAGAAAAAATACTTCAAAGTATCTTTTTAGTACCAGTTAGTACCCTGAAATATTTTTTTCAGACCTGAAAATAATTTTTGAAGATTATGAAGTATTTTTTTTCAGTACAGGTCAGTATTCTAAATATCTTTTTAGCACCCGGTGGTAATTAAAATAAAATTATTAAATTAAAAAAAATTGTTGTTGGGAGCTCTTCTTGACAAATCACATGTGTATTTTTGCACCTTTGAAATGCCACGTCATCGGTCAAAGTCAAACTTAACGGTCAAACGGTATTTTTGCACCTAATTTGTAACCACGTGTGCACTTTTGCACAAAAAAAAAGCATTTGTTACTGAGCGCTCCTCGAAAAAAAGCACATATGTAGTTTTGCACCTTAACCCTTTCTATAAAAGATTTCTCCATTTTCTCTAGAAATAGGACAAAAAAATTTCTTCTCTGCTTTATAAATAGAAGCAAGGAGTATTCATTTCTTTCTTTCTTTCTTTTTTTTCTTTTTTTTTTTGGATACATCAAGGAGTATTTATTTCAGTCAATGGGAAAACAACACACATCTTCAATCTTTTAGAAAGGAATTTTTTTTTATCACTTAATTTTTCTGATATTAAAATTACAAATGTAGAAGCAATTAAATGAAAATTGATCAGGACAATTTTCATACTAATCATATAGTATCTAATAGAGTAAATACATTTTCTGGTTCATGAAAAAAAAAAAACACGGACCCCATTTTCATCCCCAGGGATTAAAATAAGATATTTTTATGGACTAAAAAGGGGTTTTTGGAAATTTTTGAGGGATCAAAATGTTCATCAATCAACCCTTATTCGTTCTTTTCAGGGGTCAAAAAGGGGTTTTCTTTGTATGAGGGATGAAAATGGGGTCCGTGTTTTTTTCAAGGACTAGAAAAATATTTACTCTATTTAATATCTCCATAAGAACCATGGGTCTCATGGGGGAATGAAATTTCACAAGTTTCAAGAAAAACTTTTAAGATTTTTATATGGAACCAAATTTTATTTTAAATTAAATTTCCCCCATTCTTTTTAGTTGGTTTTTTTTTCCTGATATATAAAAGTTTAGGTGGGGATAAAGCGCTTACATAGGTACTTATAGATTGTTCACCAATGAGACCCTCACATCAACCAGTAGGTATTGAATATTTTCCCTTTTGGGATGAAGACTGACGCCTTAACCCACTGTGCCAATCTTTATTAGTAGTTTGGTATTTAATTTTGATATTTTTATAATCTTCTTCTTTTCAAATTTTTGGTTGGACCAGTTTGCAACAGACTAGGCCCAATAATCACATTAACCCAAAAATTGAACTAAAACAATCCGGTTAATTGGGTTTTGACCCAAAAACTGAATGCCCACCCTGCTGAGGCTGGATTATGCCGCAAGAATAAAAGACGACGTCGTTGGCTTCTTCTCTCTGCCAATAAATTATTCATAAATCAATATTCATTTTGCAGTATTTTTGCTTGATACAGAAGTCTGTGCTGAGCGGACTAGCCGCAGAGGAAGAAGACGCAAGCATGGAGGAAGTGCCAAAGACTATCGCGCACCAAATCGGAGGGGTCCAAAACGACGTGCTTCGTTTCGGACTTCAGGGCGTCAAGAGTGACATCGTTGGAGCTCATCCCCTTGAATCCGCCCAGGAATCTGTAATCGTCTTCTCTTCTCTTACTCTGGATTTATTTGATTGGATTCTGTGTTTGAAGTTCCAATTATGAATTTGCCTAGGGTTTTCAGCTGTATCATTTGGGTCACAGCTGAATTTCATTTGAGCATTTGGAAGTTTTCCCCTTTTATTAGGGCTTTTGCTGGTTGGATATGCTTTTAATTTCGTTGATTTGTTCCCTATTGAGATTTTCTCCACAAATAGGCTTCTGTCACTGCAAGTTTCTTCAATCATTGTTATGAAGAACTCGGTGGTCTGAAAAGTTGGGAATTTATGATTATTAACCATTAGGGTTGAAAGGACTACAAAGTGTGGTATGGTCAATTGTGTTTGGCTGTTTTTATGATAAAAATTGTAGAAGTATTGTTGTTGATCATTGTTTACTCTGTAATAAAGTTTCTCCACTCCTTATTTTTAGGTAAGGAGAACACAGGAAACGATGAAGAGGAAATGCATTATGAATACTTATGGGTCAGCTTTTCCGCTGAAAATGGACCTGGACAGGCAAATGCTTTCTAGGTATGATAGTGTCCTATTTTTTGAATTTGTTGTAGTGTATATCTGGAGGCAATTGGTTACTTCTGATTATTTTTTGAGACTGATAGTTGGCAACGGCAAGGATCTGGTGTCTAGTTGGTCGCGGTCGCGGTGTAAACCAACCCCCCCCCCCCTCCCCCCCAAAAAAAAAGAAAAAAAAAACCCTCTATTTTTGTTTTAGTGGTGTTTGTGAACCTGATTTAGTTTGTTTAGTTAAGAATCTAGCTCCTTCTCATCCCAACTTATTTTTGATTTACTGGTGTTTGTGAACCTGATCAAGTTTCTCTGAGATGGAAAAGTATACTACCAAATTTTGTTGTTGACATATGCATTTCAGATAAAATGCTTAACTCTGTACTCTTGCAAATTCCTGCTGTTCTGTGAGGCAATAGAAACCACATGGTGTAGGGCAATTAGATGTGATACAAATATTTATATTACAACTTCTGTATATGCTTATAAAAGCAACAACTAACATGTGAAGAATATCAAACAATATGGCATTGTGGGTTATTAATGTCTGTTCTTTGGTGCATGTGGATGAGATTAGAGCTTGTTTTTTTTTAATGCTTACCATGCCGTATTCAATGGAATGAGATAGCCTGATATTTGATAAGGATTATCATATATATACCTCTTCTTATTTTTTCTTTTTTTCTTCTCACATTAATTAGTATGGTAAGTTAAATGGGATTTCAAGTCAATTAAGTTTACATAAATTAATCCACATTATAAAATAGGCATTCTTATCAAGAAATACTTTACAGTTTTGCTGATTTCATCCTCTCTGCCAATGATATACGGATATGGAAATATTTGAACATCATGGAATAGTTATTCTATATTTTCCATAGCAGGCCTGCAATCTGTATTTTTTCAATCATGGATCCTTGTTTGGACTCTAATTTAGATCGAGTTTTCTTCTAATGTGAAATATGTTTTGTTCTATTGCCTGTCTTTGGTATGTTATGTCTAACCCTGAATTTTCCACTAACATATGTCTATTTTATATGTGATTTATAATGTTTCTGGCTTTTATTTAATATCATCTCATTCTGTGTCAAATTAAAGATTAAAAGAAGGAACCCAGCCAAATTGTATCTTCTCTAGTCTTAAAACAACATGCTGAAATTGAACGCAATTGCATGTGTCCTAATTCCAGAAGCCTTCAGAATTAGAGAACATGAATATTCTTTTAGCATGATTAGAGAAGGAATTGATGCTTATCAGTTCTTATGAGTTCTGATCAATTCATTTTTATAGCCATTGTGGGTTCATACAGTCTGCCATTTCCCTTTATAAGAAGTGGTGCCCACATGACCTGATCTTGGCACTTGTCGATGCACTAAGTCCTACAGGTCGGCATATGACCTAATTCTCAGTCAGTGAGATGCATTCTGAGTTCTGACATGGCAACAAAGATAACTCTGCCATGAAACCTCAACAGTCTGGCAGCCTTTGTCTGGCTGATACATGACTTCTGCCATAGGTGGGGCAGTGGCGAATAATGTTGCCATATTGTCTGGGTTTGAAAGCTTTGCATATTTCACCTTCTTTCTTCTCGAAGTAAGCACATAGATTGTGTAGTTTTGAGTTTAAGGTATATAAGAGTCATGTGACTTTATCCAAGTGAAAAACAAATCACCAAACCCTAGAAAACGAGCAATCTGCTAGCATATTAGTGGTTCCACGTATATCATAAATTGTTGCTCTATAAAGAAGGATTAAGTGGACTGGAATTAATTCGCTTTGTGTGATATTTTATGCTGTATTTGTCCTGGCTACTTGCTGTGATTTGTCATCCTTACAGGCTTACACTCATCCCTCCTATGTGCTCCATGTTATTAGTAGCTTTTGTCTGCTTACTTTAGATGTTTATTGCTCCTGTTCCTCGTAGGTTCCAGAGACCTCCAGGAGCCATTCCATCTTCAATGTTGGGTTTGGAAGCTTATACCGGAAGTCTTGATCACATTGGTTTTGAGGATTATCTTAATGGTAATAATATAATCAGCCCACATCTTTATATTTTGTTGGCGTAGTTTATTTACTTGTTGAAGTTCCCAAGTTTCTCAACCCTCTGAATAAAGGATTATCTACATCTTGACTCTATTGTTAAATAAAAAGAGATGGGAAAGGCTGGGAGGATTGAAAATGTTACTGTATCATCTAGATTGTTGGACAATTATTCATTTGTCTCTTTTTTCTTTTGTTTGGAAACAAAATATCTTAAAGTGCAGTCTGTCCCTTGGATCTATATGATTATTACTCCTCCGGTTTTTAATACAAAACATATTTGGGGAGTTGATCTTGGTCTATGTAAGATATAGTTTTCATATTAGTCAATTTTTTTCTAATTTATCCTTATTGATGCTCCCACAACAATAATCTAGAGAAGAGGGAATGGGCGGATTAAGGGAGATGGGTAGGGTGTTTTAAACAGAAGCAAATCCTCTCACTGGCTTTTTTTTTTTTCCTCATCATCCCTTATTAAGCTTATCTGGACTGTGGATTGGGAAGAGGAGAGAAAAATTAAATTGCTATTGTCACATTTCAGATTGATTGGACGGACATGATTTAGAAATTATGAGGGATGATGAGAAAATGAGAGAAGCCTGACTTGTTCTAGACAATAGATGTCATATTAACTAATTTAATTTAAATAAATTAGGTAAATATGTCTTATATGAAAGACCGGATGAAGACAATATTAGTACAGTACTTTATTCCTCTCGATTCTAACAGCTGCTCTATTTTTCGTTGCATCACTCATTCTCAATTTCATTTTTGTTGCCTGCAGATCCCAGGGAATCTGAATCTGTTCGGCCACCGGACATGCACCATGGGATGGAAGTTCGCCTTGGTCTTTCCAAGGGGCCAGTCTACCCAAGTTAGCTCATCCGAATATTTCATTACAAAGAAAGGGATGGAGCCAGCAGCATATTTCATTATGGGTTCTATTTATCAAATGTTAAGGATGTTTCGGATGCATGGTTAATGGAAGGAAACAGCTTTTGTCATCAAAATCAGGATGTATTATTTTGTGGTCTGTGACGTATTTTAACCTTTATACGTTCCAAACATTTGAGTATTCAATGCTTAGGCTCTTTTATGACCCTTTTCAAGTGTCTACTTTCTAGGTATGCAATGCCTTTAGCCCTCAAGCTGAAGCCTGAAGGCGAAATCTAGCAGGGAAAGTTGCCTAGTTTAAACGTTTGTAACATACCGGTTTATGAATCAACCAAATTAAATTCTCGCCAAAGACTTTTAATTTAATAGTTAAGGATTTAAAAACTAAAAAGTGATAATGACGAGGTGAGTAATATTAATTTGTCATATTATCAAACTTGAGTCATTAAATCATATTTTAGAATTTTATAGTAATTTCCTCAATTTTTTTTTTCTTTTTGGTTGTCTTAAAAGCTTCCTTCCCTGTTGTCGGCTTTGTAACCCACCAAAGAATTAAACATGTTATCCTTCAATAGTTGCTACCACTGACCTCCTACATCCACCTTGCACTGATCTCCGATGCTCAACCACCGTTTCACAGCCGTCTATGCCGCGTCAAATATGCTCACCACCCCCTGCCCCTTAAGTTCAGCCGTCGTGAGGCTTTGCCATGAAAGTTCCCTAACCTCTTAATCATTGGGCGGCTGAGATTGCTTCTAGAAGTGAAATCCGTGTTCTAGTAATCGTGTGATGAGAATGCAGTTTTCCTCCTTTTCCTTTACCCTCCGCGGCCATCATTTTCTTTTGGTAAAATATACGTTTAGTCCTTTATGTTTACTCAAAAGTTTGATTTGGTCCCTTAAGTTTGTAAAGTGTACTTTTGTCCCTTAACCCTAACACTGTCAGTCTTGAAAATGCTGACTGTACAATTAAATAAAAATGCTTAAATTTTAAAAATATAAATAAATTCTTATATATTCCAACTCACCAATTAAAGCAAATTAATAGCTTTATAAAAAAAATAAAGAAAATCGATTGATCAAAGCGAATCGTTATGTTCTTCCATTTTTTCACTCTCGTGTAAATCAAACAAAAAAAATAATTTAGCAAGAAGACAACCAAATGCATCTCCAAAAAAATCGTAGCAATTTATTGCTAGTACTTTAGCAGCTTGATTATTCTGCTTTTGTAAACCTCGGATCACAAAGTTTACAATTTACATGAGATTTTTTACTCTCTTTTTTCCCCAAATAAAAAACAGTAAATAATCAGGATTTTTTTTTTTAAAAAAAATACAACAAAAATCAGAGGTATGAAATGAAACAGCCCAACCAAACAAGAAGCAAATCTCAGGGAAATTATATAACTGAGCAAAACTGAAAAGAAAATGATGCAGAATCTTCCTGGAGAACAACACAGTTTCCTTTAGAAATCAGAAGCCAAAAAGAAAATTGAAATTCAAAGAAACAATCACTCGAAAATCTAAGAACACAAATAAAGAGAAAACTAAACCATTCTAAGAAAACAGTATCATCATATCATCCTGAAAAAATAAATAAGAACAGCAAAAGCTCCCCCCCCCCCCCCCCCCAAAAAAAAAAAACCCGTACCTAAAACTTTGTGAGAAGACAAAACCGATAATTGGTTTGTTGAAATATATAAGAATTCATTTTATATTTTTAAAATTCAAGCATTCTTTACTTAATTGTACAGTTAGCATTTTTCGTTAGATGAGACTAACGGTGTTAAAGTTAAGGGACTAAAAATACACTTTACAAACTTAAAGGACCAAATCAAACCTCAGAGCAAACATAAAAGATTAAATGTATACCTTAGCATTTTCTTTTTAAACGGTTTCGGTGCCAAATGCACACTGTTTTTTTTTCTTTTTTAAAAATAGCATTGTGCATCCTGAAATATCTTTTTAATACCAGTTAGTATCTAAAATATTTTTTCAAAACCATAAAATAATTTTTTGATATCATGAATTATTTTTCAATATCATTCATGAAGTATCATTTCAGTACTAGTTAATACTTGAAATATTTTTTTTTAGGATCTTGAAAAATATTTCAGGGTTTGAATGGTACTAAAAATTTTAGGATATTAACTGATACTGAAAAGTACTTCATGATCTTGAAAAATTATTTTAGAATAATGATTAGTACTAAAAAGATATTTCATGATGGTGAATACTATATATATATATATATATTAAAAGGAACAATATGTATTTTGTACCAAAACGATGTTGTTTGAAAAAAAAAAAAAGGATGGCAGCAAAAGGTAAAGGAAAAGGAGGAAAGTTGGATCTGTTGGGCACCCAAAAGTTGGATCCAACTTCTCTTCTCTCTTAGGGTATGTTTGGATTGAAGGAGGGAGAGGGAGGGGGAGGGAAAAAAAAAGGATAGGAGGGATTTTTTTTTTTTCAAAATTGAGTGTAATGGGGTCCACAAGTTTTCCTCTTTCCTCCTTTTTTTTTCTCTCCCCCTCCCTCAATCCAAACATACCCTTATAGTCCGCTGCCTTCCTTTTCTTCAAAATTGTGCCATTTTGGTGCAAAACAATACTTGCTACCTTTATTTATTTATTTTTTTAAAAAAATTAGGGTATTGACGAATAATAAAAAGGTACTTCATGATATTGACGAATACTTAAAAAAATACTTCATAATCTTAAAAATTATTTTATGATATTACAAAAATATTTTAGGGTATTGAATGGTATTAAAAAGATACTTCAGGATATTGATTGGTACTGAAAAAATATTTCATGATCTTGAAAATTTATTTTAGGAGTTTGAAAATTTATTTCAGGGTACTGACGGTTGGTACTTAAAAAATATTTCATGATCTTAAAAAATTATTTTAGGATCTTGAAAAAATATTTCAGGGTACTGACTGGTATTAAAAAGATTCTTCCGAATATTGACTAGTACTGAAAAAATATTTCATGATCTTGAAAATTTATTTTAGGATCTTAAAAATTTATTTCAAGGTACTGATTGGTACTAAAAGAATACTTTAGGATATTGACTTGTATTTCAATACTTGATGATCTTGAAAAGTTATTTCAGGATATTGAAAAAATATTTCAGGGTACTAACTGGCATTAAAAGGATACTTCAGGATACTGATTGATACTAAAAAAAATACTTTATGATCTTGATAATTTGTTTTAGGATCTTGAAAAATATTTCCGGATACTGATTGGTATTAAAAATATAGTTCATAATATTCTTTCAAGATCCTAAAATAATTTTTCAAAATCATAAAATATTTTCTTGAGTACTAGTTAATATCGTAAAATATATTTTTAGTACCTGTCTGTACCTTGAACTATTTTTTTCCTTAAAAAAAAAGGGCAACTAGTACTGTTTTGGGCAAAAGCAGCGCTTAATTTTGAAGAAAAGAAGGGCAGTGGACCTAAGAGTTGAGGAGAGAAGCCAGATCCCAAAAGTTTTGTTTTGAGCGATGTTGCCCGAAGTTGCATAATAGTACTCTGGTCCTAATTATAAAACATATTTATATAATTTTATAGAGATTAATGTTAGTAGTTAAATTAGTAAATTATTATTTTTAATGCCCTTATTTAAAATTTAAAATGACAGATTCATATATTCTTATGTCCTTCCACTTCCACGTCCAAGGATGAAATCCAGATGCTTCTTAATTAGACCGTTATAATTAAGACATGTTATTATAGGTATAGCAGAGAAATTTTTCGATCTCTATATATCTTGTTCTTCTGTTATCCTAAGTTAAAAACATCTAAAGCTAGTAACTAATAACTAATGCTACAAAAAATAAAAGAAAATCAAGAGAAAAATTTTCCAGACCTGTAAATAAACCAGATTCAATACACGGAAAAGACAATTTAATTACAAAAACAATTAAACATTTTACTATGTTAATAGGAATTCTACAATACAATCTATGAAAAAAAGTTATACTGTATTAATGATGGGTTAAGGTGCAAAAATATGAATGTGTTTTACTCTAAGGAGTGTCCAAAACTAAGTGTTTTTTTAGTGATTATATGGTTATCCAATAGGTGCAAAAGTGACACCTGACGTTAATTGACCAGACAATCAACATGAAATTGGAAGAATTGAATAAAATTGCTTATGTGTACGCTGAGATGGAGGGGGAAGAAGCCATGTAGAAGGACATTTGATTATTAGGATAGATATTAATTCATTATTTTTTTCAAAAATAAAAATTCCCAACTCTAATTCGTCTCCAGATTCACACATCATCTCTGGTGCCTTTCTCAGCCTCAACCTCACCTCCAGTCCTCCTTCTCTCCGACCTACTTCCTGGCTGTCGTCCGCTGTTGCATCTCTTGTTGTGCCTTGTCTCTTTCCCACTTCCTTCCTTGGCTTGTGAAGTGGCGACGATTACCAAGTCCTTCCCTCTTTCTCGATGCCTCTCCCTTCCTTCTTTTCTGCCCCCGTTTTCCTCTCAAATGTCAAATCTTCTTCTCCATCTCTGCCTCTCTCCCCCTCACTCTTCATCCTGTGCAGCTATTGGCTTTGCTCACCTCAGATTTGTCAGCCTAGGGTCGTGCTTGATTTGTTTTTACCTCAGCTATTGGCTTCTTCAACGCTAGGATCGTGTCGGATTTGCACAACTCTAGGCTTCCCCCTGTTCTTGGCTTCTTCGATGCTTGGACCTAAAACTTTGGATTTGTGGTTCCCCCGTTAGCCTTGTCTTCTATTCCCCACCGGCACTGGTTTTGGTGTCGATGAAGGTGGTTTGGGTTGGGGAGCTGCTTCAATGGTGGTGGGTCTCTAAGCAAGATAGAGATGATGGAGAAGTGCCATGAGCCTGTTAGATCTAAGAGTGTTTAGTAAAAATAGAGATTGGTTGATTCTTCTTTCCCATATTCTTCATAGTGTACGAATTTTCTGCTACAACTTGCAAATTTAGCAGTTTCTTAATTGTGAATTTTAAACTTGTTAGCTTCTTCTTGTTCATTGGTTTCTTGCAAAGCTGCCACTGTACTCATGATTGTAAGTTTCGGCTGAATCCAAGAGGGGGGGTGAATTGGGTGAAGTATAAAAATTTTCATTCATCAAAGTATTTTCGCAATTCAGTAAATTCATCTTGGATATCAAAAGTAAGTTCACAAACAATTGGTAAACACTCAAATGTAAATGCTGGAAATGTAAGAGATAAGGGAGAAGAGTTTGCAAACAGATTTATACTGGTTCGGCCTTATCCTTGACATACGTCCAGTCCCCAAGCCTCACTTGGGATTTTTAATCTACTATCTTTAATCTTCTTGATTACACGATATGTAACTGAAGCAATCCTCTCTCTAGGATTCACTCCCCCTTACAATCTGTAATCAACACACTGCTTGATTACACACTCTGTACTCGAAGTAATCCTCTCACTAGGATTCACTCCCCCTTACAAGTTGTAATCAACACAATGTATATCCCACTCAAGATTACCCAATCTTGAGTAACTCTCAGAAAGATAATGTGTTTACAATAAGTTTCCTCTCAAAGGAATGAATGGATAATCACTGAAGTACAGATACAATTCATTTCACTCTCTAAGCTATCTAGATATGAAAAACAGAGTGAGAATGATGAAGAAGCAGAGTATCAGCATTTTGGCATTGTAAACTTGTATCTCCACGTTTTTCTGCTTGAGTCCATGTCTTTTATAGATAGAGAATGATGTGTGACCATTTTTGACCGTTGTAGGATGAATCAGACCGTTGTAGTTGATTGTCATTAAGTGTGGTCTGCTTCTCTCTCTAAACTCCAACTAATCCATGTGGTAATTTGATCTGAGGTGGCTCTCTGAGAATTTGCCCGTTGGAGATGACTTTACTTGTTGTAGTAAGCATTCTTTAACGTTTAGAAGGCGTTCTCAGATGGATTAGCTGAAAATAGGTTGATTTGCAGAAGTGCATTTAATGCACTGTACACTTTTTGCTTTATGGCTTTGACCTCCAATAATCTTCATCTAATCTTACTGAAATTCACTCAACAAACTTGTTAAACATAGCTAGGAATATGATTGAATGAATTATGGAAGCAATAAGATCAAACAATAATGATTTGCAAATTCGCGTAATTCAAAAATCAATTTTGACCGTTGTATACCGCGGTAAGTTCATCCATACTGCAGTATGGCACTGTGCATAAGTGCCTATACTGCGGTATCCAAAGTCATACTGCGGTATGCAGCTTCCAGAGACAAAAACATCGTGAATTGATTTTGAAAGATATGCTCTATACTGCGGTAAGCAACTAACATATTGCAGTATGCGAGTTTTTGTCAAAGAGAAGAGACCCCGTGATTGCCCAATACTGCAGTATGAAAACCTATACTGCAGTATGCAATGGTTATGAAACTTGAGAGCCTTCTGTGAGAGCCTTTACTGCAGTATGCAACTCCATACTGCGGTATTTACTTGAGTGAGAAAACTTGATTGCTCTCGGGTTGGTCCTATACTGCAGTATACATACCTATACTGCGGTATTGGCTTGACCAAGAGATTTAGTTGCTCTCTGTATGCCCTATACTGCAGTATACAAAGCTATACTGCGGTATTGGCTTGTTTTAGAAATTTAGTCGCTCTCTGGATGCCCCTATACTGCAGTATACAAAGCTATACTGCGGTATTGGCTTGTTTTAGAAATTTAGTTGCTCTCTGGATGGCCCTATACTGCAGTATACATACCTATACTGCGGTATTGGCTAGTTTTGAAAAACTCAGTTGCTCTCTGGATGGCCCTATACTACAGTATACAAAGCTATACTGCAGTATTGACCTGATTACAAAAATCTTTGCTTTCTGTATGACCCTATACTGCGGTATACGGACCTATACTGCAGTATAGCAACTTCTTGCACTGACTATCAAATTCTGAGGGCCATATCTCTCTGGTCCGAGCTCCGTTTTGGTTCATTCAACTCTTGATGGAAAACTCTATGAGTCTACTTTCATATGCCACTGATTTCAGCTCAAACGGATTTGTCGTTTGTGAGATATACTCAAAATACCGAGGGCCGTTCCTGACTGTAACGCTGATGTTTGTGTCAACTTGTAAAATTCATCAATAATTCATCAAAACTCCTTTGGGCATGAATTTTTGTCACCAATACGTGTTGGGAGTCTAGTTTCCAATGCTTTTGGTTTCGTATCAATCCGACTTCTGGTTTGTGAGATATCATTGAATTACCAGACGTCGCCCGTGCTGAACATGAACAGAGTTGCTGATCACGTTGCATACTGCGGTATATCACTTATATACTGCAGTATGCCTTTGGCATACTTGGAATTTTGGCCTCCGTCTGATCCTATACTGTGGTATAGCATACCATACTGCAGTATACAGTCACTTTTCTCAGCAATGTGCTCTCTGCCTTCTGGATACTCGAGTATCCACTTGCATACCGCGGTATAGCCCTTCTGAACTTCAGTTTTAGCTTTCTGCAACTTCTATATTATCTTGGAGCCTTCTAGCATCAATATAAGAACTTGAATATTTATATTCTCATTCCATTTAGCAAGTTCTTCTTTCTTTCTTCTCTTTTCTTGATCATTCTTGATAATTCAACTCTTTCTTCCTTCTCTTCTCTTGATCATTCCATATCATTTGACTTCACATCTTCTTTGATTCAATTTCTTCTTCTTGTAATCTCTTATCTCCTTCTTGTTTATTTTCCATAACTCAACTTGGACTAATCTACATTAAATACAATAGTTAGTCCAAGTAGGAGATAATTATATTACTCAATCTTTTTGCTTATAAGAATGTCATCTACATAAGACATCATCAAAACTAAGTATAACCAACAATGATGAACAAGGATTTGCACTTATGACTTGATTCCTTTCTGTCTTCTTCAGTTGATGATTCCAGTTTTGATTTGTCCTTTTTATTTTCTAAGTTTATTGATGTGTTCTATGAAGCTTTTATGTTTTGGTTTCTCCGATAATGAGGTTGATAAGTTTTTCTTTCTCCCTCCACTACCAGCTAGAATACTAGGATAAATGTCAGTCGATTTGGTCAAATTAATGTGTTTTGATAATCATATATGTAGGGTTGGGAATTTTTATTCTTTTTTAAGATAATGAATTAATATTAATCCTAATCATCAAATGTCTTTCCACGTGGCTTCTTCCCACTCCACCCCAGCGTACACATAAACAATTTTATTCAATCCTTCCAATTTCATGTTGACCGTCTGGTCAACTAACATCAGATGTGACTTTTGCACTCATTTGGTAACCATATAGTCACTGTTGGAGTTTAAAAAAAAGAACTTGATGTTGGATGCTCGTCGGGGTAAAACATATGTGTATTTTACACCTTAACCTTATATGTAACTAGAAAAAGAAGAAAGCCTAGAAGTTAGTTTGGCCTCATTTTTTCATTATTAAAAATATAAGCATTATTCACTTTATAAAATATATAAGTGCATTATTAAATTATTATTGTGTTTAATTATTATTAAAGAAGTATTAATAGGGGTATTTCGAGAAGAAATTAATAAAAATTAGAACTTTGTCTTATAATTAGGACCAAAATTAACTCTTAACAAAAAGCTTTGCACATTCAAATTTCAAAGATGAAATATGTTTGGCTTCTGACCAAAAGCCAATTTTATTGAGAGAATCTTGTTGGCTTGATACATATAAGTGCTACAATATGTATGATCAAATATTCCAGCATTGAAGTAGAAACTTTGTTCTTATAAGTATTGGTTTAACTATTTATAGAAGCTTTAATAAATGATTTTTAGATAATATAATATGGCAATTGCATGCTCAACATGATTTATTCAAATTGTGTTCCAAACTTCATGTTGTAATTTAATAATAATCATACATGTAACCATCTTATAGATGCATTTATCAAATTTATGGAACACTTGTATGATTTAGATGCTAACCATTTGAATGGGCTCATATAATTCAAATTAATGTATTTCCAAAAAAATGCATAAAATAAATCTATTCCAAATCATAATTACTGATAGTCAGATAGTCAGTTGTCTTTGAAAACAAGTAGCACAAAATAATTTTTGAATTTTATAATAGGTTGGCTATTCATGATGAGTCTTCCAGTTAATCAATAGATATCAATACATAATATTTAATAATTTGTTACATCATATTTGTGACGCAGACAATCAAACAAGTCAAGCTAATAATATAATTGTTTGGATTATTAAACTTTTGGTTTACTTAACCAACAATGAACTTGTCAATTTTTGTAACATATTGATTCAAAATCTTAATCTAACATCTATTTTTGGTAATCAATTAGGCTTTTTAGGGAAGTATATGAGTACAATTTTTCAATATTAACTCATATTTATATTATAGCAATTTCCCCCTCAAGTATGAGTCATATAACTATACTTTTGTTATTCCTTTATTTCAAAAACGGTGATCAATACAATAAGTAAATAACCTATCTTGCACTTCAAAGCCCATATACTTTATAGTTCACATGCAATCATGGATTTTAATCCAATTGGGTTATCAGTTTCAGGCCCTTCAATGAATGGAGCTTAGATGTAAATCTATGATTATACATTTTCAGAGTCAATTATGCTTCAGCCTATAGAATGAAAAAAAAAAAAAAATCTTTATTATTAGTTCTTTAGGAACTATATCAATTTTGTTATTAGTTCTTTGGCAACTATGTCAATATAGTTTTTAGGTTATGCCATGTATTGTTATATCATTATACAATGTCAGTGGCGGACCCAGCATTTTAAGTCTATGGGTGCATAATTAGTGGTAGGATTCGGGGGTTTGGGGGTAGCGCCCTCGAAAATTTTTTTTAGGAAAGTTTTAAACGCATTAAAAAAATAAAAGAATATAAACAATAAAGGAAAAGAAAACTTCAACTTAATATAGAAAAATAATAATCAAGAGTCAACTAACCTTTACATCAGAACGATTACAAAAGCATTCTTCGATTCTTCATTCCTTGAAAATATTGCATTATATCTTCATCATCAATCGTATCAAATATATTACATTCAACATAAGTTAGTATGTATGAGTTAAACTAATGGATAAACAATATCTTTTCTCTTCTCAACCATCTTCAAAGCAAGGTGAGAAATTATTTGCAAATTAACAAAAGTAACATGTTTTTTTTAGAAAAAAAGAAAGTAACATTTTTAATATGATTTTATTATCTACTAAAAAGAAGTAGGGAGCAAGGAGTCACGGTGGGTATTGAAAAAAATGTCCCGTGGACCCGATGTGTTTATAATATATATATATATAATTTAACAATTAGACCTACACAGTTATTCTTCTTCCTTCCCATTTATATTGTTAAATATATATATAGACCTATATTTTTTATAAAAAAAAATTGAAAACCATGTCTGCACGTGCGTGCACCTGCAATAACGTAGGTCCGTCGTTGTACAATGTGATTGCTCACCAATAATATACTTCAATTTGAGGCATATTCAAAGTATATCTTCTAACACATGGAGAAATATGAAGAGATGCATTCATCTTAATACAAAATAATGGATAATTATGATATTTATAGTCTTCTTTCAAATTTTTCCAACTACCTAAGCAAGGGTGGACCTACATGGGGGGCGAGGGGTGGCCCCCGCCCCCCTTAAAATTATGATCTTTTATCAAAGTAATGAAGGTAGTATAAGAATATGTGCATTGTAAGGATCGGGCCAACGTCAGAATTTTGTTTGTGTCAATTATTTGTATATATTGGGGTTATTATGCATATTTTTCGTTAACTTGTATGGATGTTTATAGGAACAACAAAGATTAAAACTGGGTCAAAATGTGGGGGGTCTTGGCAGTGAAACTATCAGATGAGGAGCTCAAAGAAATTTCTGAGATGGTTCCTATTGATGAAATGGCAGGTGATCGTTACTTTGATAAAATGGACAAAATGGGAAGGAGGGGTTGCCAACACACCTCCAAAGAATTTTGGGATCTCAACTTGAAGTACTTAAAGAATGCTGTAGTTTGTGTACACTGAATGCAACCGTATCAGCAAATATCGACGAGTTATTAATATATGCTGCAAAATTCTGTGTGCTAAACGAAATGATTTAAGAAGAATAATGGCCTCAGTTGGATGAAGTTGTTCTTTGTAACATACCAAATAGTACTTTTTAGTTTGAGCTAGAAATAGATTTTTCTATTTTCGCCCTCGGTCAATAAAATTCCTGGGTCCGCCCATGTACCTAAGTGTTCATATATATATATATATAGGGGTTATCGTTTATCATGTCACTTGACATAAGGTTATGTCAAGTCATCCCAAAACTACGTCGTTTTGGGTTAGAAGAATTAATGAACTCTCAAAACGACATAGTTTTGGAATTAGGGGAATTAATGAAGGATCTTTTAGTAAAATTTATATAATAAATACAAAATCAAAAATACAAAAAAACCTTTTATTAATTCTCTTAACTCCTAAAATGACATAGTTTTGGGATGATTTGATATTATGTCAAGTGACATGCCAAACGATAAACCCCCCCCCCCCCACACACACATATATATCCAAAAAAATGATTTTATCCAAAAAATCAAAATTAGTACTCCATAACCTATTCATAACAATTTTTTCTCAAAAAATTAAAGGTACACTCTTTGATTCGGTTAATTATATGTAAATGTGATATAAAGATAGGATTGTTATTTTTTCCTCAAATATCACAATGAAACTAATTAAATTGATTAAACTGTGATACACACATACATATATGTATGTGCGCGCGCGTGCTAGAAAGACCAATAACAATAGGGGAAAATTGCACCTAAGTCTCAAATAAGATAAAATACGATTTTTTTTTTTTTTGAAATCTTAAATTTGTAGTGAAGTTTCTTAGAATATTTAGGTAATATATTTCAATTGTTAAGAGGCCAAAATAACTTCATTGATTAAATAATTTGGGGTTTGAATTTGTACTAAAAGTCATTAAGGGTATTCTAGTCTTTTCACAATTGAAATATATTACCCAAATGTCCCACTGAACTTTGCTGCAAATTGGAGGTTTTAAGGGATATTTGAGTCATATTTTGTCTTACTTGAGACTTCATGTGCAATTTTCTCTTGAAGTAATTCATCAAAAAAAAAAAAAAAAAAGGTTATAGACCTTCTAAGAAAAACTTTAATTATCATTTGCGCAATATCTAATTTCTTCTAAGTGAGAAAACTCAAAGTTATAAAAAAGCCCCCAAAATATGAAGTATCCTTCAAAGTGAATATTAGAGAATAAAGTGTAAATCGAATTTACCGTTCTAAACATTTCATCATTAATCATAATACCATACATCATTATACTATGATTTAAAATATGTCATTTGGACAAAACATTACTTAAAATTTTCTATGTATTTATAAAATTATGCACACGGCAAGAATGCTTAGTTTTATTATTATTATCTAACTATTTTCATAGTTGGCTAACTTTAATAACAATATTTAAATTATTATAATAATTTTTATCATCAACAAATAAAATCACAATAAATTCAAACTAATGTTGAATAAGATCATATAATAAGATAAGAATGAAGAAAATATGAATAATCATCCCTTTAATTTGCACACAAAGAGCACTATCAAATGCATCAATATTATGATAAGACCACTGTCCACCTTTTAGTTATTCGATTTTGTAACTACCTTTGGCACATATGACTCAATAACCACTTGTATTCATTTTTAATGAATTCAGAGCCATTTGTCTATATGGCTCTGAGCCCGTTCCTCACGACATTTATTCATAATTCTATTTCAATGACCAAAGCAATATACGTATTTTATGTACTTCAATATGGCAAGACATTATTTTCTTCCATTGCCATGAATTTTCATTATTGAGTTTTAATGGTCAATAGTCAATATGTATATTGTCCATATGTCTTTTGTTGGCATGAGTTCTATCGTATAAACTTAGTCTTCATGAATCATGACTAAGATAAAATCTCTTGAGTCATTGGCATTCAAGACATGGTAAAAGTCCATCATATTATCAAGAGTTTTTTGCAAATATATGTCGTTTATTAAGATTATTATAGTGACCTTTTAAAAAGTCACCAAACATATGTGAGTATGTGACCATAGCTAAATATGCTAGTTAGTCTTTATAGACTATATTATTTTTCAGTGGCATAATTATCCATAAGTTATTTTTCTTTAAGACAATAGAAAAATATCTTTTCAATGCTAGAAAGCTTTTGTGTTATTCAATATTTGAATCTTAAGTAAGTTTTTCTATAATTTCATGCTCAAATATCAAGTAATAAGAACATGAATTAGGATCTTAAGAACTCATGATTTCTATAACACTAAATATTTAAGTCAAAATGCACTAACCTCTATCTATAATTGCGGAACCGATACTTCATAATATGTGACTTGTAGTACAATAATTGAAACCTTTATCATTCTCTTTACCCTTCATTTCACGCTCTGTCTTTTTGATGGAAAAATAGAGGCATCTATAATGGTCAGAGAGTAAATGGATAGGTTTCCATCCTTTAAATAACTTATGTATCCAAAAGATATGTACATCCTATGAATATAACTACTCCCATCAAGTAGTCAAGAAACCTCTTCCCAAAAGTCATTTAGCTCCTTCATTACTTATTAAATTATATACATTTTTTACAGCCACATGAGACATTTCTTACATTCTCCCACTTGGATTATGTGATATATGTCATTTCATGATTTAACAAAATATCAATAATTTTGCGCATAATCTTGGCTAAAAGATTTCATATATATTAGTTACATCATAAGTCATGGTTAAGGATAAAACTAATATGAGTCATGGCGGTTGTACACCAGCATATCGACATAGTCCCTTCCATGTACTACTTTATTAGTCTTTCTCCTTGACATGACAATTTAATGCAAGTAACTTTAATGTCCATCAATAAAGTCTTCATAGCAAACAAATCCTGTTTTCCAACAACATTATTTATGCATGCATACATAAAGTTAAAAACAAGAGAAACTCATAAACACATATATACTAATGAGCTCAAAGCGTCACTGACCAATACATAAGAATAATTTAAACATTCGCTAGCAGACATGATACCTATACTATACACATGATTAGTAAATGTCTTGGGCAGTAATCCCTTTGTTAAGAGATTAGCTATCATAAGATTGTTGCTAACATGTTCTATTGACAATCTATGTTTCTGAACCTCTTCTTTAACAGCAAACTATTTCCATTCCATATGCTTAGCACCTTTAGAATACTTTTCGTTTTTATAAAAGAAAATTGCTGCGGAATTATCACAATAAATTTTCAGCAACTTGGCTATATTGTCGACTAATCCAAGCCTTGAAATAAAATTCAATAGCCATTTATCCTAAACCATGGCCTCAAAGCATGCCACAAATTCAGCATTTATCTTGAACCATAGCCTCAAAGCATGCCACAAATTCAATTTCCATAATGGATGCAGCAATTACCGAATGCTTATCCAATCACTTCAAGGTTGCTAGACCTTCTATAAGTAAGCATGTAACCTTTAGTTCCTTGCAAATATCTCAAAACTTTCTTTGCAGCTTTCCAATGACTCATACCAGGATTACTCTGGTATCTTCCCAACATTCTAATTCCAAAGCTGATATCTGGTCTTGTACAAGTCTGAGTATACATTAAGCTCCCAACTTGTGATGCATATGAAATTGCTTCCATTTCTTTTCGTTCCAATTCATTTTTAGGATATTGTATGAGACTAAACTTATCTCCTTTCTGATTTGGAACTAGAGATGATGAGCAGTTTTCTATTCTAAATCTCTCTAAAACTTTATTAATATATGCTTTCTGAGACAAGCCCAACAATCCTTTTGATCTACCATGCTATATTTCTATCCTAATCATATAAGTGATGAGTACTATTTATGCTATGTTTTTCCCTATAATGTGTGGCTATTTTGTGTATTGAATATGAGCTTAAAAGCATTTAATTTGAGCAAATATGTCATAATTTACGCATATAGGGAAATGTAGGATAGATCTTATAAATTGTGATAAATGCATAATTATCCTATATATGAGCATAAGAAGAAGGCAAGTTCAAGGGTTTATTATTTTCTGAATGCACATAGCACAGCCGATACAATGCTATAGCATCAGGTCAGCCATATCAAGCTGCAATACAATGCAACCTATATGCTATAGCAGCGTAAGTGAAAGCAATTCTATGCGCCACATGTTCTGACTTTTCCTCGAGGCTGTTTTAGGAAATAAGTGCAGGTTAATGGATGGGCGTTAGCTCACGGTTAGATTGCTAACATATTGGACTAGAAGATACGGAGGATCGAAGATTGAGATTTGGAGAATCCCGCAGTATCAGTAGAAGCAGTCTACCGAATTTGGAAAGTTGGACCAGTTGGACCTGACATATTTGGAAAGGCCCAGCTTACTGAACTTTCACCGTAAGTAAACCTGACTATAAAAGGAAAAGACGGCCATCCCTAAAGGGGATCAAGTCGTTGAGAGTCAAAGAAATTCCTATTCGGCTAGGCTTGAAAGAAGAGTGAGAAAAGTTACAAAGCATGAGAACTCCAGAAGAACCCAACATTCCTTCCTTATAGTGAGACGGAGACGAGAAGACAGGGAGTTGTCACGTAACAAGCTTCTCTCCCATGCCGTCGAACCCTTCGACAAACTTTCTGTTTACTTTTGTTGATTTTTAGTTTATCTTTGGTCATGGGTTATTCTCCTGTGATTTTTCTTGTGATTCCCTCATCAATCATGAACTAAATTTCCTTTGGCTGAGCGAGGATGGATTCTTGATTGTAGAAGAACCCAGCTTGCTAGTTCTTTAATTTAATAAATTCAGTTTGTTTATTAGTATTTTTATCTCCTGTCAGTTAGCAGAATCTAAAGGCTAGATCAGTGGCCTGGCTTATTGGAAGGGAGTCGGGGTTAGACATCTGATAGACAGTGTTTACTAGGCAGGTTGGTGCAAGGCTTGACTTATCATTGTAGGTTTTAGGAATGAGTTTCCCGCTCATAACCATAACACCTTGGTTTGGAAAGATAATCTAAACTAGAAAATCGCCACATGTATATGGGAGAAGTATAGTTAAGGTTGTACGTATCAGACGTGGAAGCTTCTGTATAATATAGTAGTGGGTTAACTGAATAATATTGTGAAAGGTGGCTATGTTGTAGCATTGCGAAAGCTGTGTAGTATAATTGCTATAGCAATGTGTTAAGACAAATTGGGGGATTGATATGCTTAGGATGCAATTTGATGCTCAGCTTATTTTTTAATTGATATCTTCTTGCGACTACGATCGTTTGTTTGTTTTCATCCTTATTAGTTATAACCACAAAAATCCCAAGCCAATCATAATTTTCTTCTAATTTTATACTTAGTTGTTTGTGTAAATTAGCACCATCATCGATATTTCAGTCTCTGTGGGACGATACTCTACTGACTCTTTATTACTTGTTCGACTGGTTCATTTGCCATTAAGGAAATCGACCAACAATAAGCTGCCTCACCCATATCTTTCATTTCAAAGTTACTAGAGAGAAACTTCTTAGTCTCATTTAAAAGAAAAAGATCATTAACTATAAGCAAGATATCATTAACATCCAGAACCAGTATATAAACAGTGTTTTGAGCTTGGCACAATGTTTTCTTTAGATCCAAAGGAAACAATAATATCATTGAACTTAAGGTACTATTGTCTTGAAGCTCGTTTAAATCCGTATATTGATTTCTTTATTTTGCACACCATGAGCTCCTTTCCTTTTTCTATGAACCCCATTGGTTGGTCCATATATACATCTTCCTCTAAATTCCTATTTAGAAAGGCAGTTTTCACATCCATTTAGTGTAACTCTAAATCATAATGAGCTATTGATGAAGACCTTTTTGTCCTTAGCCTTGAGGTCTATAATCAACAATTAACCAAGGATTGCGTATAGGCAAACCTCGGATCGTTATCTCTTTTCGAGGAGCCTTTTATTGAATCCTAAGTAATCTAGATATCATGAAAATGCAATGAAAACAAGGGGGGATTGGGTTTTGGATTTTTAAATTAATAAACTAAAATAGAAATACAATTTAAATGAAGCAAAGATAAAAATAGAATATAAGAAAACGAGAAGAAACAGATTAAAATCGATCAACTCAACATTTAGATTTTAGAGACTTCCATCATTGAATGAAATATAAATAACCCACGTTTGGCTCTGGACGGACCGAGATCTCTGCATTCGACCAGAAAATCCCTCGACTAGACGATCGCCTAGAATATGTCCGAACAGCGGCGTCCCACTGTGCGATCGCATAGCAAACTTAAAACCTAGTTCGAACTCAGTCTTTGGGATAAACCAAACCGAATATTAAATCTAATATTCGAACTATTTCTAGGAATAGGATCCGATAAGATGAAAATTGAAACGAGTTAAATTACCGATAAAGCACAAGTTCTCTGGACGAATCATGGAATCCTCAACGTTGGGTTTATCAAAGAAGCTTAGCCAAGCATGGCTAGGAAAAACGCAAAAGAAAAGATGAAGAAGAACATGAAGAACAACTAAGAGAAAATAAAAAGCTTCTAATTTAATCCGAAAATCTCCTACAAAGTAATTGAGAATATGTTTGTGGCCACCATCTAATTTTCCTTATATAGGAAAGATGACTAAAAATAGGAAACCTCTAATAAATAGAAAATCTTTAAAAAATAGGAAACCTCTAATAAATAGGAAACCCCTAATCAATAGGAAATCCCTATAAAAAAGGAAACCTCTAAAGATTGGTCTTTTATTACAAAATTCAAGCAAAATAAAAATCCAGAAAAATACGTTTGTCTTTAGCTCCAATTTCGTCCATCTTCTTGTCCGAATTAGCCTTCCAAGTCTTCATAACAATTGTAGCTCTCTGAATCATCTAAAAAAGGAAAGAAGAATCAGGCTAATCGGATATCTAGATCAAAAGTTATGGTGAAAATACTAAATCACTGTAAATTTGGAATTTAATCATAAAAATGAATTAAATCCAATTAAAAGCTCAAAGCTCGATTAAGTAAGAAAATCCATTATTTATTGAAAGACGGAATATCACCAAGAGGGGGGGTGAATTGGGGATATTAAATTTTCTCGCGATTGTTGCTCTGTTAGCGCACTACAAGAACAGAGGTAAATAGAGTAGAGTTGAGGAAGAATGAAAACAGGAAATTTATACTGGTTCGGTCTAAATCCTTGACTTACGTCTAGTCCCCAGACTCTCCGGGATTTCACTAACTCGAAAGATTACACACTCTGTACTCTCGGAATAATTCTCTCACTTTAGAACTTACTCCCCCTTACAAGTTATAATCAGATAACCCAATCTCAAAGTCCCGATACTTTGAGATTCTTACAATAAATGATAATCAATGAAGAACTCTCTAAAAGAGTAGATGAGTAAACACTGAAGATTGAACTATCAGAAGATATTGATTTCTTGTCGAAACAGTAAATGAGGTTGTTCGATAATTGAATGTGTAGAGTTTCGGGGTTGTTTGGAGACTTGAATGCTTCTTGTATTTATAGATGCTTTCATTTAATGACCGTTGAGAAGAGATTAATGAGCCGTTGTGGGTAATGAATGTGACCATTGAGAATTATGTGGCTTTGTCTCTTCGTATGTCTCCGACACTCGTCCGTTATTCTCCGTTGACATTCCCTATTCAAATTGCCCGTTGAAGTTCATTAGGAATGTTGTCTGAAAAGTAACTGGAATGCTTTTCGTCTGCTCAGATGGTTTCTTGCCAAATTGGTGATTCTCTGTGCTTCGCATTAAATGCTTCTGACAGAAATTTGCTTTATGATAATTTGAAGTTTAAACCTGTTAAACCTGTCTAAAACACACTAGCAAACTGATTAAAGTTGATTAGAAATGATAAGAAACAATAATATCAAGTATCCATTGCATAATCACAGAGTTTCAGATTTCGAAATCGTTGAATTTAAAAATTGATATGGGTAACTCGAGTTGTACAGTGGTAACTCGAGTTACAGTCATGTTCTGGAAAATTTGGAAGAAGAAGACCAACTCGAGTTACACTCATTAACTCGAGTTGCTCTATTGTCAAATTTGAACAGAAGGCAATTTGCTTTAGTATAACTCGAGTTATTTTTTAAATAAAAAACATACAGAGAGCAATTGCATTTTCATAACTCGAGTTGCACAGTAATAACTCGAGTTACGTTAAAAATAAATTCAAACAGAAAGCAATTGCATTTTAGCATAACTCGAGTTGCACAGTAATAACTCGAGTTATGTTAAAGTTAAATTCAAACAGAGAGCAATTGCTACAGTACTAACTCGAGTTGTTGAAAATAACTCGAGTTACCTCAGATGTTAGAAAAATTATATCGTGAGAAGCTTTCTGAAAAGGTGAAGTACAGTCCATAACTCGAGTTATGACCCTTTGAAAAATAATTTGTAACTTGAGTTATGATTTCCAACTTGAGTTATGATTTTTGTGAGAATTCTTTAAGTCCTGTAACTTGAGTTGTAATCAATCAACTTGAGTTACTAATTTTCTAAAAATCATTTTCAAAGAACTCAAGATTGTTTTCAAGTATTTTTATCAGATGAAACAATTGTTAGTCATCATCAAAACATATAGAAAACTAACATTTATTAACTAAACAATTCTAAATTTATTCACCAAGAGATACAAATAAGTGTAATAATATTCAATTATCAGCCACCAATGCTATAATGATTCTTAGAGAATCCTTCTTAGAAATTGATGAGAAGGTTTTTTTTTTTTAAAAAAAAAATTATAGTCAATGCCATCTTTCTAAGTAAATTCTTTTGCAACTAGTCTAGCCTTGTAACGTTCCAAGTTACCATGTAAGTCATGTTTGGTCTTAAAGACCCATTTAAGACCCATTTGCAACCAACTCTTTTACATCCTTCTAGTAACTCAACAAGGTCCCAAATATCATTCTGTTTCTCAGATTTCAACTCATCTTTCATGGCATATAACGACTTGTCACCATTTTTACTATTCATTGTTTGTGAAAAAGTAACTGGATCATCCTGAATACCCATGTTGAATTCAAAGTCAAATTCAAACTCTTGTAGATATACCACATAATAATTAGAAATAGCGGATCTCTTTTCCCTTTGAGATCTTTTTAATGCTATTTATGGTGGTTCTTCTACCATGAGTTCATTCGGTTCATCAACAATAATCTCATCATGAGTACTAAGATTATTTATTTGTTGTTCTCCATTATTATTAATCAATTCAATAACACAAAAAACAATAAATTAACATTAATGCTTTGAGCATATATATCACATACCAATATGCTTCACAAATTTAGACATAATTCATTCAATTCATATCAATGATCACCTTTGGGGACCCACTAATATACATCATTTAACCATAATATTGCTATAAAAGATTTTACATAATTTGGCAGTGATACATATCCCAACTAGAAATATTTATCATCTTTGGATGTCTAAATAAAACTATAAGTATATGGATAATACCAACCTTTATATTTAATTATTATAAAGACAACTAATCAACCTTTGGGTTGATCCATAACCGTCCTATAATAATAAACTACAATTTACCCACATCTTAAACATAATTTCATAGCATCAAGGTTATGAGTAATTTGAAATATTATAATAATAATTGAAATTAAAATAATTCATAAGGAATTGGCCACTTTTATGACTAACAAATCTACCATACTTAATTCCAAGACTTAAATGTTTAATATACAATTGTTATTCACAACATCTAAGTAATTTACATTTTGGATCAATATATAGAGGTTTTAACAAAATAATAATAATAATAGGCTATTAACAAAAATAAGTTGTTCCCTTTTTAAGACATCAATAATAGGTAACTAAATGATCCAAAATAGAGCCTAAATTCAGCCCAGACAAACATACAGCCCATTCCATTTAAAAAAAACTTGAATTCGACCCCAAGAAAATAAATAATAAACGTATAGTTGGGCAAAAAACAACCCAAAAACATTGCTAGCCCAAACATTGTTTTTCCTACTTTACAGCAAAAAAACACATAGCCCAAAAAATTCAGCCCAAAAAACGCAAGGCCAAAAACGTATAGCTAAAAAAAAATTCAGCCCAACAAATTTCATTTAAACCCGGTACTTTTTCTTTTTCTTTTATTTAATAATTCTGGTTGAAGCCCAAAAAGACGCTGGCCCATAACCCTTTTCTTTTTCTTTTCTATAATAATTATGGGCCAAGCCCATTAATCCAATCCAAACAGCCTTATATGTTTTTTTTTAAAAAAATGAAACACACCGTTTCACTAAAGGGAAGGGAGAGACCATTTCAAACAAAACGATGTGTCATTCAGAGAGAAACGCCATGTACACAAAACGATGTGTAGTTCAGACCTTCTTCAACGTCCAGCTAGGTTTTGTGACCTAGATGGAGCGATGGACCCGACGCGTTTTTCCTTCATACCTGGCATTTTCGGCGTTAGTTTTATATGTTTTTGGTTTCTATCTCTTTGTTTTTTCTAAGATCTATACAATAAAACCTATTTTGTGGCCTAACAACCAATGTTTTGAAAAACTGGACCGGACCGGCCAATTCAGACCGGAAACCGATGAACTGGCCGGTGAGCAGGTCCGAGTTAAAGGGTGACCCCGGGTTCCGATTTGATCCAAGGTCAACTCGGCCAACTTGGCCTAACTCGACTGAGTTGACCAAGTCTCAATTTTTTACAAAAAAAAAAAAGTGACCTAAGTTTAAAACTTATTGTTCTCCACCAACTCGATGGCAAGAAATTTAAAAAAGCTAGAAATAGAAAGAGAAGGAGGAGAAATTTGAAGACTGAAGAGACACCTCCATTCGTGAAACCTTATTCTGAAGGAGGACTTGATCTATTTTAGCCATCGTTAGGTGTTTCTTTGATGGTCACTCTCCGATCCCGCCATTACTGGTCATCTACCATCAAAGATCGTCTCCATTGAGTCAATTGAAAAAAAAAAAAAATAGATGGTTGCTCTCGAACAAGGAGAGGTTGTTGGCGATGAAGTTTGAAGGTGATGGAAGCTTGGGCATGGAGGTTGTGTCGGTGATGGAAGGAGGTCGTCATGTAAAAGGGAGGAGGTAAGTGAAAATGTTTAATTCAATATGCGAATTTTTAGCTTTTGTTATTTTTCACTTTTGCTGATAGTTCAACTGCTAGAGCCTACAAGTAAAGCTGACGCTTACCTACCAAACCTACTTGCCATTTAATGCTCTGCTCTGCTAGATACTCGAGGATTTAGTCACGTGAATGATCTCTCTCTTTTTTTTAAAAAAAATGAATAAATAAATATAATATTACCTATTTTAATTAAATTATATATTTTTTTTTATTAATACCGGTCCAACTCATTGACCTTTGTCCCAATACCTCCATTGGTTTAGTGAGCGGTCCGAGTTTCATAATCTTGTTAAAAACATTATTTTCTCATGACCCAATTTCAAAACGAAAAAAAAAAATCCTAATATGATATTGTTCATATTTGGCTTCCAATATGTTTCTCTATAATAAATGGGTCTATAATCTTCATTTTCTTGTTCACTACATAATTTATGGTCTATGTAGCCTAAAATCTTAGTTTCATTGAAGCCAATCTCAAACTTTCCAAATACTTTCATTTGGCACATAGTAAACTCTTTATCAATATATCAAAGACATTCTCTATCCAATGAAAGACAACGAATTCAATAATCACATAATGGCAAGAATCATTATTTGGATTCAATAACATGAATTCATAGAATTATACCCAAAAAATTTGTTAGGAAGAAATCATAAATTTTAGAAACCCTAATCAAAATCAACAATCCACTCATAATTATACATGGGAAACATGAATTCCTAAACACAGGCTCTGATACCACATGTAAGTTTTTCCATAATTTCATACTCAAATATTAAGTAATAAGAACATGAACAAGGATCTTAAGAACTTGTGATTTCCACAACACTACATGCTTAAGTCAAGATACACTAACCTCTATCCATAATTGCGGAATCGATACTTTATAATATGTGACTTACAGATAATTGAAATATCATTCTTTTTACCTTTCATTTCACGCTCTCTCTTTTTAATAGAAAACTAGAGGTGTTTATAATGGTTAGAGAGTGAATAAACAAGTTTCTATCTTTTAAATAACTTATGTATCCAAAAGACATGTACATCCTATGGATATGACTGCTCTCATCAAGCAGTCAAGAAACTTCTTCTAAAAAGCCATTTACCAATAGTTATTTAGTCCCTTCATTAATTATTAAATCATATACATTAGTCATGGCCACATGAGACATTTTTGACACCTTAGTCCTTTAGGACTTTAATATTTATAATCAAGTTATCAAAGTAAAGACAATTTTTTCTTTAATAATGCTTTGATGGAATCATAGCCCTTCATAGCATTTATTGAAATAACAAGATGGTCTTGCCTAAGAGCCATTATCCAAAGCTAAGTGACATGACTTTTGATTGTATAGTCACAAATACGAAAGAATCATTAAAATGACTTTTGGCCCTCTAATAATAAAATTAAGAGTATTATGGTTGTTGGACATTGAACGAAATTTAAATAATACTGCATAATAAAAATAAATTAAGTAAATTCGAATTTATAATCAACAACAAGTAAACCCATATATAAGTCACATTATATAATCATATACAATAGTCATTAAGATAGATATAAAACAACATAATATAAACAATATAGGTGGGGATATAAATCAACAACACAAATTATATAGTGTGTGTATAAGAGAAAGTAAAGGCTAGAGGGACAACAGAAAACAACACAATAAGCAGAAAAACAGCATAATTAATATAGATAATGAACAACATAATAAGAAAGATTGAAAAATAACAAACAACATACTCCCTCCGGTCCTAATTATATGACAACATTTGAGAGTTTTTCTTGGTTTTAATTATTGAACAACATTTTGATTTTTGTTAATTTCTTCCTAAAATATCCCTATTGAAAAAAGCATTTCCGCCAAGCACTTACCTTTTCTAAACCAACAGATGAAGCAACCGTTTTCTCTTGTCTTCTTTTGTTGACACCATCATGCAATTCAAATTTACACTTATTTGTAAAGAATTGTAAACAAATTGAATTTTCTTAAATTGTCAAATATAGTTGTCCCTTTAATTGATCAGATAAACTTATATATATATATATATATATATATATATATATATATAAAATAAAATTAGATTCTTTTTTGACTTGGAAAAAAAAAAACTCAGGTTTACAGGAGTGAAAAGGCTCTTCCTCCCTAAACAATAGTTAGTAATTCGCTTTTTAGTTTTTATTCAGGAAACGAGCTTAATCGAGGAAAAACATATTCAAGGAAATCGGTACTCGTATTTGTTATTAATGAAGAAGGTTCATAAATTGTTTAAAAGAAATTATGTGATATATTTGGTATAAAGAAAAGAAAGTAGCCATCATCACCTATAGTTGGTTTGAAGCAAGATGTGGAGTTGGAAGAAAGCAGCAAAAAAAGTAATTGGAGGGAAATGTGAGACTAAGAACTGAGAGCTTAGGAGTCGAAAGCAGCTAAAATTGAATTTGAGACTGTTAAACTGATTTTTACTTATATAAGGGCATTTTAGGAAAATGGGTAAAATTACCTATTTGAACTCATATCCTTAATCCTTATGAAATCGGTTAAATATGTCCTATAATTAGAACTCGAAGGAGTAATATATAGCATAAAATGACACCATAATGTATAGAAAATCAAATTTGCACATGCATGATAATTGCGTAGAAGGGATAATTGAGAAGAGGGAAGCCAAGAGAGAGCATCACCATATACCACAAGAACATATTGATCTACAAAGAACTCATACCTCAAATCCTTTAAACAAACTCATATTGATAACATATTAAGAAAATACAAAAAATATAAGAAATTGAGATGAGAGAAATGAAGAGAGAGTTAGAGAGAGCGAAAAAGCAATATCTTATTTATTTGAAAGCAATTAAAGAGTGGTACATAGTATTTTATTTATTGGCCCTCAATTTCAATCAAAAATTATATTAAATAAATGGCAAATTTAATCCTCATGACTGCGTAATTTATAACCTCTAAGTTATGAATATAAAAACTTGTAAAGACTATTCATTAGAGAGGTTACAAAGTGTAGGAAATAAAAGACTAAGAGTTGAAAGAATTTACGGACATCTAGGTGTCTAATATTCCCTCCGGTCCTAATTATAAGAGCTAGTTGACTTTTTTGGAGAAATTAAGGAAATTAATTAAATTACTTTAGAATATTTTTATTTTTATTTTTTTCTTCAAACTAATTAATTTAACTTATAAATTAATATATAATTTAATGATACATAACATATGAAATAATTAAGTAACTTATTTAGTTTTCTTAATCTCTCCAAAAAAAGTCAACTAGTTCTTATAATTAGGACCGGAGGTAGTATCTAATATGGTTGAATTTTTACCTTAACTTATCACCAAATACCAGAATGTAACTAGACTTGACCCCTTTATGTTAGTCCCCTGACGATGCTATGACAAGGATTGGAATTTAACGACCCGGGGAGCAGTCTTGAAACGGCGTCGTTTCAGCATCTGGAATCAATCTCAGCCGTCAGCTAGGAACTAAATATCAGCATTTAAAGGATAGAGGATTTTCATCGCAAAGCCTCCCGACGTCTGAACTTGGCGGGGTTAGCGAGCATATTGCGAGTTGCGACGCGGCACAGACGGCTGTGAAAAGTGAAAACAGTGATTGAGCATCGGAGGTAGGGGCATGGTGGTCCTAGTTGGTCGAAGGTAGTGGCTATTGGAGCATTTGAGGCGGTGATGGCGTGATTAGGTCTTTGGTGGATTGCAAAGCCGGGCGATGGGGGAGGAAGCTTCTGAGACGGCGATTGATATCCAGAGAGGGACGCATGGTAGTGGAGGGTGGCCGATGATGGGACTAAGACATTGTAGCATTATTAGATAATTAGATAAAAAAAAAAACCTTTGAAGAAGAAAGTTGGACTTGTTTGATGCATAAACCGGTGTGTTTCAAATATTCTCTTTCTCGTCTGTGAAGTTCTCTTTCATTCATTCTAGTCTCTTCTAATTTCATGGATGAGAGCCAGATGGAAATTATCTTGCATTCAAAATCCCTTTTGGTCAAATTCAGGGTCTGTTCTCAACCACGTAGACATAAGTTCACTTCTCTCAGCCTGCGGGAGAGATGGAAATCTTCAACTTGGTGCTACAATCCATGCCTGCATCATCAAGCAGGCACGATCTTTTGATTTTGGAAGCTCGAATGGTACTCGCAATGCCCTGTTCATTTGGAACTCTCTCCTCGCTATGTATTCAAAATGTGGTGAACTATTGGATGCTGTTAAGCTGTTCGATCGTATGCCTGTTAGAGATACTGTATCTTGGAACATAATGATTTCTGGGTTTTTGAGTAACAAGGATTTTGAAACTGCCTATAGTTTGTTTAAACAGATGCATCAGTTGGAGTGTGATCGGTATGATAAAGCAACCATGACTACGATGCTATCAGTTTGTGATGGTCCTGAGTCTTCAAATCTGAATAAGATGATTCATGGTTTAGTATTTGTTGGTGGTTTTGACCGGGATGTTTCAGTGGGAAATGCTCTAATAACGTCTTATTTCAAATGTGGTTGTTTTAGTCATGGAAGGCAGGTTTTTGATGAAATGTCTGAAAGGAATGTTATAACCTGGACGGCTGTGATGTCAGGCCTTGTACAAAATGAATTATACGAGGATAGTTTAAGATTATTTGGTCAAATGCGGTGCTCTGGATCAGTGAATCCGAATTCTTTGACATATTTAAGCTCACTTACGGCTTGTTCAGGTTTACAAGCGTTGAAGGTTGGTTGTAAAATTCATGGCTTGCTCTGGAAACTGGGAATGCAATCGGATATGCTCATTGAAAGTGCATTGATGGATTTGTATTCAAAATGTGGGTGTATAGAATCTGCATGGAAGATTTTTGAGTCAACTGAAGAACTGGATGTGGTTTCCTTGACGGTAATACTTGTAGCTTTTGCTCAAAATGGGTTGGAGGAAGAAGCTATCCAGATTTTCATGAGAATTGTGAAGTCAGGGATTGAAATTGATCCAAACATGATTTCAGCTGTTCTTGGGGTATTTAGTGTTGACACTTCTTTGGCTCTTGGTAAGCAGATTCACTCCTTAATAATTAAAAAGAACTTCATTCATAATACTTTTGTTAGTAATGGACTTATAAACATGTATTCCAAGTGTGGAGATCTCAATGACTCACACCAAGTTTTCTGTCAAATGGCCGGGAAGAACTCAATCTCATGGAACTCCATGATTGCAGCTTTTGGTCGCCATGGAGATGCTTGTAGAGCACTTCAACTGTATGAAGAGATGAGAGTTCAAGGAACAACTCCCACAGATGTTACATTTTTGTCTCTAATTCATGCTTGCAGTCATGCAGGCTTAGTTGAGAAGGGCATGGAATTGATGGAAAGCATGATAAAAGATCACTGTATAACTCCTCGGTCAGAACATTATGCCTGCGTGGTGGACATGTTGGGTAGGGCTGGGCTTCTTAAGGAAGCTAAAACTTTTATCGAGGGATTAGGCAAGAATCCTGGTGTATTGGTTTGGCAAGCATTGCTTGGTGCTAGTAGCCTACATGGTGATTCTGAGATGGGTAAATATGCTGCTGATCAACTACATTTCGCCGCGCCAGATAGCACAGCTCCTTACATTTTGATGTCCAATATATACTCTACAGAGGGGAAATGGAAGGCGAGAGCAAAATCTATTAAGAGAATGAAGGAGATGGGAGTAGCGAAAGATGTAGGCATGAGTTGGATAGAGATCGAGAATAAAATCAGTAGATTTGTTGTGTGGGATAGGTTGCACCCACAAGCTGATATCATATACTGGGCTTTATTTGACTTGTTGAAGCACATGAAAGATGAAGGATATGTCCCTGATGAGAGGTACATTCTTCATCACATGGGTCAAGATTTGAAAGATTAGGCGCTGCTTTTATTCTGACTATTCAATTTCTGGGGAGGGTCATGGTGATGTTTGCGTCGAAAGTAGGCCAGCTCGAAAACATTTGTTCTCATGAATTGGATTCACAGGCAATTTGTGTGGTTTCTGCTTGTCATCAGTTATCGATTGAGTCCATTGGAATTTTGATGGTTCTGCAAAACCCAATTCAAATCCTTTGTTCTAGGTACATGTACTCCACTCAAGAAATATCTATATTTTATTTTATTTTTCGGAAAGCTTTAAATTATTGTCATACATCGTTCTCTTCAACAATATTGAATTAAATTGTAAACCAAAAAAAAAAAAAAAAGAAATCTTGGCATCAATTAAAGTTAGTTGAGCTAAAATGAAATTGAAGTACAATAGTGAAAGGTAAGGTAATTTTTTTTAAACAAAAATAAAAAATAAAAAGTAGAGCTAGATGAAACTATGGAATGAAAGTTTTTCAACCCTATCTTAAGAGCTCGTTTGGATGTAGTTTCTAGAGAATAACTTTTGAGATTTATGAGGTAAAAATGTCTTTTGGAGATTAGTTTTTGGATGAAAATGATAATGTTTGAATATTGTTTTTAGAATAGTTTTTGGAGGGTCAAGTTTACCAAAAAGGATATTAGCTTTTTGTATAATTGCATTAAAAGGATAAAACTGTATTTTAAATATTATAGACATTATATTTCATGATAAATACCAAAAGTTACATAAAATTGTTAGAAAAAATAAATTTCTACCATTAATAAATTATGTAACATGATAAAAATTAGATCAAATATATATGTATTAATAAATTATATAGACAAAAATATTTTCAACATATAAAAGTATATTGGTAAAATTGAATATATAAAGTTGTATTTTAACATATAATTTTGACATAAATATTTTTAGCACAAAATTTTTAAGCATATAATTTTAACATAATTGAATATATAGTTGTACAAAAATATTTTTAACATATAATTTTAGCACACTATCGCTCAGGCCCCATCATTTGCATATAGAAAGAACAAATGGTTTTTATCAAAAAAGAAAGAGCAAATGGGCCACTCAGGATTTTCTTCAACAAGAGCACGAATGAAAATGACATGAATTATTTATCAAAAAAAAAAAAAAGACATGAATTATGTGTGTGGAGGGCATTTTGGTGTTTCTATAATGATGGTGGGTTCCACGAACTTTGCAAACAGAGTTGAAAGTGAAAAAAAAGGATTTGGAAAACTTAGGTTTTGGCCCCAAAACCTAGGTTTTGAGTTTAGAATAGTTTTGAAAAAAAAAAAAGAGGTGTTCGTCAGACTAATAACAAAATCTAGGTTTTATTTCCAAAACTTAGGTGTTGAAACCCTCCAAACAGGTGAACCAAATATATTAAAAATTAATATTGAAGCTTAAGAAAGACATTAGAGGATCAAGTAAGCTACATACTTCAAGGAACAACAGTGTTACTTGAAATAAATTGAGTGCATGGTATCGGATATGACTGAATATGTTTATTTTTTATTTGTTTTTTTTCCTGAGATATAAAGTGCTTATAGATATTCAAGAAGCAGATATTACACTGGTCTAAATTTCTAAAAGTCACGCATATGGTAGTTTTGATTGACTATTGTTGATCAGATGTATAGTTGAAAAGAAGGTTGCAAAGCTGTGGAAACAAGAAGCCAGCCATTTTGAGAAGGATGAACATTGTCCCAGAAGATTGATTCCTTTGCATTCTCACATACTTTGTATTGTTTCTCTCCTTTCTTATTGACAATCCCACATCCCCCTCCACTCAAACCCACACAACATGGCTCTAATGGATTCATCAACGTTGAATTTCCTGCAAAAAGAAGAACCAAAAAAGAAAAAGGAGGATGTAATAGATAAAGGTATATTGAAAATACCAATCTTTGTATGATTTCAGGCTATTGGTTCAAGTGACTCGGTGTTGGTTCTCCTTTAGGGAGACATTCTCATCAAGCAAAATTTTAGATAACTCTAGAGGTGCATTCAAACCTACATTCATGGATGAGACTAAAGTTTTTTTGCTTTTAATATTTACCCATCTGTACTTCTAGTTTTAGGATCTGATAGATTTTTATAAACAAAAATACCGGTACTCTGCATATTTTGTGCACATAGAGCATTGGTACTTTGATTTAGGTCCTTCTAACAAATAAAATTTTTAATGGGGACTTTTCCCCTGATTTTCAAATAACAACAATTATTAATCTTTATACATATAACATACTACTTACTATAATAAAGCACAAGAGAAAGAAAAAGAAGATTGGAGAACATACCAGCACGTTTGTTCTGCAAGGCAGTAATAGTGTTGAGGAATGCACTGTAGAGATCTAGGGTTATGAAAACAGGTTGTCCTGAACCTGATGATTGATTATCGTTCAAGTTTTGTACTTGTTGAGAAAGTAGTTTGTTGTGATAAGTTGCCAGCTTGTTTGCATCATCACTGCAATTCTGATATGAAGAAGTCACAGATTCAACTGGTAAACATCCCAAAGGTGCCACTAACCCTACTGCTACTTTGCTCACTCCCAGACTGTGAATTCTTTCCAGATTCACTGAAAGTTGGTTCACAACTGACTCAGCAAAGCCTGGTAAGTCCTGAAACAGAAAAATGTATAGTTTGAGTTTTCCCCCAATTATGTGATATCGTATACCTGATGAATTAGATTTGAGTATTATCTAGCTCATATATAAGTATTTGAGTTATTTTTTAATCTAATATCCAGTACTAATAAGTATTCAAAGTTCGAGTTCATGCAAGTATAAAAAGTATTATTGGGAGAAAGACAAAATTACTCTTAGGGAAGGTATTTGCACATTAGGGAATGTGATCTACATATCATGAAATGTAGTTGCATATTAGGGAGGAGATTTGCATGCTAGAGAATTTACACAATTAGGAATGTGATTTGCACGTTAGGAAATTTTCACATGAGGGAAGGTGATTTGTATGTTGTGAAAGATATTTGCACATTAGAGAAGATGATTTACATGTTATCACATTGGAGAAAATAGTTACTACATATTCCCTCCGGTCCTATTTATAGGAACACATTTTAGAGTTGGTTTTGGTCCTAATTATAAGAGTAAGTTTTAACTTTTGTTAATTTTTTCCTATAATACCCCTATTTATACTTTCTCAATAATAATTTAATAATACACTTATATATTTTATAAAGTAAATAATGTTTATAACTCATATATATATACTTCAATTATATTTTTTTAAAAAACTTAAATATAAATTCTGCACGTGATTTGAGCCAAAAATCCCAGAATTTACCGTGTTCGTGGGATATTCATTGTTTTTTACACCCCAAAAAAAGCAAAGAATGAATCATACGCCATTCGATTTGTCAATATTTTATTATTTAAAAGTTTGTGCAGGGAAATATCAAAGAATGGGGGAAAAATACTTTTTAAATTAAAACAAGATGAAATTACGTGGAGCGAATAGGACGGCTACAGGCATGGGCTAACCACCACACGGTAAATCTAGATTTGTTTATTTATTTATTTATGGCTCAAAACGGTAAATCTAGATTCACAATAGGGTGGCTTTTCCTTTTAACTCTTTATCTTGATGTAATTTTTAATTTTAAATAGGGGTATTTTTGGAAAATAATTATAATTAACTAATTTAACTTTTCTCCTTAATCTCTCTAAATTTTAATAAATGGTTCTTATAATTAGGACCAGAACGAGTATTAGGAAAGGTACTTGCATATTTTATATATTCCACCTCAATAAGCATTATGAAATACCTTCCCTAATATGCCAGTCACCTTCCTTTAGTGTACGAATTCCCTTCCGGGCAAAAAAAAAAAAAAAAAGAAAAAAAGTACGAATTCCCTATGCAAATATCTTTCTTAATATGCAGATCCCCTCCATAATTTGCAAAATTACCTTCCCGAATGTGTAAATTCCCAAATATGCAAATCATTAGAGTCTGTTTGCCAGGAGGGAAATAGAGGGGAGGGAAAATTTTTATGATTTGAATTGAAGAAAATTGAAGAAGTGAGGTTATAAGATTTAAATAAAGAAAAATTAATTAAAATTTTTTAATCCCACTTCTCTAATTTTATTAAATGTAATTCACAAAAATTTTCTTTTCCCTTTCAATCCCTCTAGCAAACAGCGCCTTATGCACGAATTCTCTAGTATGTACACACCTTCGCTGATGTGCAAAAATACCTTCCCTAATGATAATTTGGTCTTTCTCCCATCATAATTGTTTACACTCATGGAACTAAATTATTCAAAAACCACTCCCTAAATAATTTTTCAAATGAGGATTTATCCTCAATTTCCCCTAGAAACTTTATTAAATAGATTACATATTTTTCTCATACTTTTACAATTTTAAAATAAACACAATTTTTTTTAATTTTTTTTTAATTTTTTTAATTTTTTTTGTGTGTAAAAGTTAAACATGTTTTCCTACCCGAGAACAATAAAGAAAAACATGAAATAGATTTTATCATATATTAATATTAATATCAACGTAGGTGAAATTCGTGTAATTGCAACAACACTCATAAATACTAATATACATAAACAAAAAGTCTGTATAATTTACTTTATGTTTTGAAAGTAATTTTGCCAACTTTTAAAACCAAAATAAAAAGTGAGTGTGCAATTTTACTTTTAATTCAAGACATATTGGTATTATTTTTTATTTTAAAGAAATATATGTAAGTTTTTATTTTTTAAAAAAACATTATTTTAATAAAATTTATGAAAAGATCTTCGTAATTTGTAATACTGCTTTAGAATTATCCTTCTCCACATAAGTAGTTTAACTACCTAAGAAACTCAGACAAATAATCATGTGTGAAGCAAATCAACGATCAACAAAACAGCATTAATACGTAGAAACACTAAGTAGCTTAACTAACCATACATCAAAGATCAAACTCGAACAATATATAATATTCACAACAAATCATAATAGAATCAGTCGTCCAACATCTGAATTAACCGACAGTATACGAGATTATTTGGTGATTTAACATGCACAACAAACCAAAAAGAAGGTAAATATATAAAAAAAAATCCATTATACCAATACTGACCTTAGTGGATCCATTTTTTGCCAAGAAAGTGGGATAATCATTGGAAGCAGCATTGACAAGAGCAATGGAGGATTGAAGGTCTTGTTTGGTGAACACATTTTGTTGAAGTAATTGTTGGAATAAGTCAATTTGGGAGGTGAGGTTTGGTCCATCCACCATTGTGTGGAACACACCAGTCCCTCCATGACCAAAGTTCATTCCATTCGCTATCTCTGATTGGTTCACTGAGTTTCTTTGTTCATATGGTATTGGAGATGTTATGTTCATAGACGCAGCTGCTTCAAGCCATACATATGCATATTTTAGAATGATAGAATAAGCAAGTAACGTGAAGATATAGTTTTTTTTTTTTTTTTTAACATAAAGTTTCATTTTGATAATTTTTTTTAAAATAAATAAAGTGTCTTTTTTGTCTTTTAATCCTAACACCATAATTTTTAGGGTTAAGGTTTATATTGGCCAAAATATGTTATGCTACGAGCATCAGGCACATAAATGTTTTGAAGAGAACAAAAATACTAATGAACAATTGAAAGGAAGCAAAAATACCAATGAAGAATGTAAAATTGTGAAAGTAGCACAATACCTGTTTTGGTTTATTTGCCAAAATTTTAAATTCTTTATTGGTATTTTTGCTTCATTTCAATTGTTCATTGGAATTTTTGCTCTCTTCAAAACATTTCTGTGTCTAGTGCTTTTAGCGTAATACTTTGTTGGTCAATTTACACCTTAGCCCTAATTTTTATTAACAAAAAGTATTTTTCATAAAATTTGATCTACCATGTAGGATTTTTTTTTTTGGGCTAAAAAATCATGTAGGACTAAAATAAAATTTAGTTGTCGTATTTCAATTAGTCAAAGTACAAATGAGTTATAAGTATTTCTCAGGAAATGAAACCCCATAATAAACTACTCATTCTGGTCCTTATTATAAAGCAACAACTAATAAATGTATTTGACATTTTTATCTGACACTTTCTTGTTTCAAAAAAGTATTAAATATATTTTTTTTTCATGTATGCCCATAATTAATAAGGGTAGTGGGTGAAAGTATTAAATAATATTATATTAGAGTTTTATGTAATTGTAGGGGTAACATTGAAAATTACTTCAATTTTAGGATAAATTTAATAATTTAATATGATTTAAAATATTAATTTATTAAAATACTAACATATAAGCATGCTTGGTCGACATTTAATTGTATCGTCATCGCTTAAAATTGTTGAGTCAGTATTTTCCATTAAGTCAGACTAACGGTGTTAACATTTAGGGATCAAACGTGCACTTTATAAACTTAAGGGACTAAAATGATACCAGAGGCAAACATAAAGGACTAAATGTATACTTTAGCCAATCTAAAATAAAACTTATATTTAGAACGGACCTATTCTAAAGTTTAAAAGTTATATTTAGGGACAGAGGGAGTATATATGTATGTATGTATAAAATACTTTCAACTAATTGACACAAACTAATGAACAACTAAACTTACTTATACACACACACACACATTGAATATTAACTCACTAAATATCTTTTAAATCAATTTTTTTTTCCAATTTTACCCCTATTATTGATGAGATGTTAAAGTAGAGAAAAAACATGAAGAACCACATTTAAGCATTAATTTTTCTTTGTCAATGACTCATTTAAACATTAATTACATAACCACGATTGACAAATATATGCGTTATTGAATCTTCATGTGACTTGTATCAAGGAACTAATAATCCTTCTAGAAGATGCTCTATATTAAAGACACGAGGGAATAGTTTACAAGAACATTTGATGAATAAAAATAAAAATAAAACTGTGTTACCAGTTTCGTTGAGTGGAGAATAGGGACATTTTTTACAAAAAAAAAAAAAAAAAAAGGACAGAATATGAGAGATTTGATATTTCTTTGACAAAACTAGTAAAAAATTATATGAGAGAAGTTTTTCTTTGAGAAGGATTTGATGCAACTCAAATTTGAGCTACTAGTTAAAAAGGTATACATAAAAATCCTAATAATAAAGTGTAAGAATTTCTTCTAATTAATCTTTTTTTGTGAACACTTAATTTCAAATTTACAGAAAAAATAATAAATTACCTAGATAATCAGAGAGGACACGACCATCACAGAACCTGCCGGCCGGTGAACCGGGAAAAGTGATGCCATAGGGAGGTTTGAACGCCGGAGAGTTTAAGAAATTGCCGATGTCAACATAGGAATCTCCAAAAACAAACAGCTTTTTCTCTGATATTCCTTCAGTTACTGCAACACATATAAAAATCAATAACCAAAATAATAAACATTAAAAAGCCATGGACATTTGAAGAAGGAGCTTGGGATATATTTTCATTATTAGTACCGGTGAAAATGGCAGAGAGATTAAGCAACAGAAAAAGAAAGAGAAGAGACGATAGATGAGCTTGCTTCGCCATTGGTGAAGCTTGTGAAACAGAAGAGAACATTAAAATGGCGATGACACACACAGAGAGAGATATATGAAATGATCAGGATGAAGAGTTGGAGCTTTATGCCGTATATATATGTGAAGAGATTACGTGCTTGCGTTTTCATATGTTTGATCTGTCGGGACTCGGGAGCATGAGACAAATATTTCTCTCTTTATTACTTTTTTTTTTTTTAAAAAAAAACTTTAACGAGGGTTCTTGATATAATTAAGGAACAAATTTATTTTATAAAAAATTTTAGATTAATCTTTTTAGCTTGACCCTGATTAAATATATGCCACTAATGATTTCTCTCAAATAAATGTTCACTCATTATTTCTCTTGTATTAAGGGTATAATTGGAAAGTAAAGTACATATATCTTACAGGTACATTTATTACTTCTAGTTAATATTTTAAACCACGTGATTTTTGTAGTTATTTTTTTATTAAAAAAGACCGAATGGAGTATTAATTGTCTCCCCCTCTCTCACAACACCCAAATCATTCCATCTCTTATTAATTATTAGTCTCTTCAATTCTTAATATAAGGCCAATTTGGGGAGATATGATAGCAATATTTTAAAAGCCGGATCGGATGTCGAGTTGCAAAAGCCAGCTGGTCAAGGTTCAAACGATTGGATCGGTTTAGCCGTTCGGTCAAACCATTAATATAGTTACTTAATTAAAATAATATTATACTTCCTTTAAGGTGTGTTTAGTTTGAAAGGAGCTAAAGGAGATGAGAGGGGAGAGAAAATTCATATTTATTATAATTATGCGGTTAATATAATTATTTAATTAAAAATATCTCTAAAGATAGTCATCCATATCTTACTATGCATGGTAAACCTATAATCAATTACCTCAATGTTACAAGAAAAGTATGTGTTATTTATAAATGACCAATATCATCAAATTTGGTAGATTAATTGTCCAAGTAAACCATCCCAAGTGCAAAGAGAAGAGATGTTATTAATTGATTGCGAAATTTTGCAATCAATTAACATGCAACACTGGTTTTCTTCTTATTCTTTTCAGTTTTAATTGATTGACCAATTTTCCACCGGTTTACTTTTAGGCTAAATTTGAGAGTGTTCCGGAATATAGTTCGTTCTTAATTAGTCTGATCAGTTGAACTGCCTGATCTGAATCAAATCTACAACATTGTTTGATAAGAAAATCCTTCTAATTATATAGGGAAAATTACAATAAAGGACTTAAGAAAAATAATATTTATTAAGAAGGATCATAAAATGGTAATTATTTTAAAGGACCATAAATTAAAACATTAAAATAGAAAGATTAAATTGTCCTTATCCAAATTTCTTATATTCTTTCTAATTAAATCAAGATTTGGAATGATTACTCATTATCATCCAATCTTCTTCATTTTGAGAAAATCATGGAGAGAGATGATGAAAAACCGAAAACATTTATGATCAAGAACTGAATATACTCGTGCTTGGACATTTATAAGTTTTTTATTGATAATATGAAATATATATAACTTAGATTGGAGAAGAAAGGAAACAATTTCCTTTGACTTTTATAATATCTATAGCCATTGAAATGTAATTGCTAGAGCGTTTTATCTTATGATAGTGACGGTTCAATCTGCAAATTGAGGGAATTATCTTCGATTTTAAAAAAAAAAAGTGGCTTTGTTTTGTTGGATAATATGAATTCAGAAGAGGGACGGATAAGGAAGTCACCTTGATCGTAATTAGGAGGAGATTTCGGTACAGTAGAGATGCCATTGATTTTGATTTGGTTTTTAATTGTTATTATTTATCAATCACTTCAAATTTTGATTTAGTTGGAGAGAACTTAGAAAATCTAGGTAAGGGCAATTTAGTCTTTCTATTTTAATGTTCTAATTTTTGGTCCTTCAAAATAATTACGATTTTTATGGTCCTTCTTAATAATTTTTTTTTGGTCCTTTATTATAATTTTTCTAATTATATTATAAGATCTCATAAACCAACTAACATGCTTCATAATTGGCCGCAGTGAACACTTCTTTTGGCACAAATAAAGTTTCTTTAAGTTAAGTTTTGGGGTCTCAAAGTTAAAACAAATCGAGAAACACCTAATTCTTACTTTATCATACGTCGTTCAAACTTGTGATCATATGGGAGAGGAATCTTTCTCTCTCATCGTACCAACATAACACTTGAACATTGACAATGAATGCTTAATTCAAACATGTGTTCTAATGATATGATTCCCGATAGGAAGTGACGATCGGATCAACTATGAATGGAATCTTCGCACCAGAATTTTAGCCTCTGATGCGTCCTAAAAGATCGGATTGTATCTCGCGCTACAGACCTCGGATTTGAGCGCTTCCAAAACGAGCTGAAAGATGACGTTCTGAATTACGATCTTGACTCAGAAAACACCGAAAAACGATAAGGGAAACTGGAGATACGGAAAGAAGAAATCTAGCACGAAAACTGGGTAGGCGCCACAATTCCAAAGAACTGATAAGCCAAAGAACGCCACAAGGATTGTTGCCCTTGATAAGTTCAGAGATTCTCAGAAGAACCCTAGAGAACTTGTCTCTCACCAAAAAGGTTAAAATCTCAATTCAAATCTCCTGTTTCAATAGCCATGGTGTCCCTCATACATATCAAGCTTAACCTAATTCTGCTTACACACAAATGAAAATAAGAAAGCCCAATAAGTGAGCCCAATAAGCGAGTCCAATAATCCTTATTACAAAAGTTCAACTAAATGTTGAAAATAAAAATAAGTGTAGAATTTGGGCCAAGGCCCAATGAAGCCTCCATGCATATTCATTGGGGCTTATTCTTCAAGGTCTTCAATCTGGAGCCTTTTTAGTGTTTGCTCTTGTCATTGGGTCTCCAAGACCTTGTATGTCCTCCAAGTTTGTTGCCTTGGTCATGCCGCCTCCTATGTCCTCATCATTCCCTCCTTCTTTAGAAGAATTTGTCCTCAAATTGCAATTCTCGTCTCCGTCTTTATGCACTTCCTTGAAGAACAAATCTGCAATGTGGATTGCATCATCAAGCTCTTTAGGAAAAACATCTTTAAATTCCTGCAACAAATCAGAAACCTCATTTGGAAGATAGTTAGTAAGACTTGCATATGTAAAATTATTCTCTTTACTCAAAAGTAAGAGCATTGGCTTTTTCAAATGCATTGCCTTTTTCACCTCTTTTTCTTTTATAAACAAGTTTGGTGCTTTTCTCTCCTTTTCTCTTTTTTTTCCTTGCTCTCTTCCACTCTCTTTTCTCTCTTGCTCTTTTTTTTTCCTCTCATTTTTAAAGTATCCTCACTAACTTCTCTTGGTGTTAAAGGTGCAAGAATAGTCTTGCGTTCTTTATGTACAAAAGAGAACTTGTCTCTCACCAAAAAGGTTAAAATCTCAATTCAAATCTCCTGTTTCAATAGCCATGGTGTCCCTTATACATATCAAGCTTAACCTAATTCTGCTTACACACAAATGAAAATAAGAAAGCCCAATAAGTGAGCCCAATAAGCGAGTCCAATAATTCTTATTACAAAAGTTCAACTAAATGTAAGAAAATAAAACTAAGTGTAGAATTTGGGCCAAGGCCCAATGAAGCCTCAATACATATTCATTGGGGTTTATTCTTCAAGGTCTTCAATCTGGAGCCTTTTTAGTGTTTGCTCTTGTTATTGGGTCTCCAAGACCTTGTATGTCCTCCAAGTTTGTTGCCTTGGTCATGCCGCCTCTTATGTCCTCATCATATGAGGTATATGTTAATTTTTGTCATAAAAAATTAGGGTGAAGAGTCAAAAATACACATGACCTTTTCCCCTAGGTTCGCCCAGCACCACGACCTTTCAACTGGACCAAAAATACACACGACGTTACGTTTTTGGGTCGCCCAGCACCACGGCCGTTAGTCAATGATTAATTACTGTTAGTTGACCATGGTGCTGGACGACCCAAAGACGTAACGTCGTGTGTATTTTTGATCCAGTTTAAAGGTCGTGATGCTGGGTGATCCTGGGGGAAAAGGTCATGTATATTTTTGACCCTTCACCCAAAATTATATCATATTTTTTTTTAGTTTAATAAACTATTAATTGTAATTTGGTGAAGGGTCAAAAATACACATGACATTTTCTCCATAACCCGAGTCCTTGCGGATGCATAAAACTCCCATGGAAGAGGTCCCCGCATATGTGCCCGACAGAATCTCGATCCAGACTAAGCAGGGCGAATCTCTGGTGAACCGGGTGCAATAGCAAAAAAAAAAAAATAAATAAAAAAATCCCTTGCGAGCCTCTTATTTGAAATTACTAGAATAATTATTAAAATTTACTTCTTCATTTCATTTAAGGATTTCTTTCTCAATTAAATTTCTTTAAGCCTTAAAAATATTATCTCTAGAATATTTATGCAAAAAAATATTCCCTTATTATTTGTGCTTAATTTATGGGAAAATATGCCTTAAATTCCAATAATTAATTTCATAATTATTTTAGGGAAAATTTCACAATTTAATTTCCCATAAAATATTCAAATCTCAAAATTTGAGATGTTACAGCATGAGACAAAATTTTTCTCTGTTACTTATTTTTTGTTTAAAAAAATACTTTAACGAGGGTTCTTGATATAATTAAGGAACAAATTCATTTTATAAAAAATTTTAGATTAATCTTTTTGGCTTGACCCTGATTAAATATATGCCACTTATGATTTCTCTCAAATAAATTATTTCTCATGTATTATACTTATTTATTAATAAGGGTATAATTGGAAAGTAAATTACATATCTTACCGGTACATTTATTGCTTCTAGTTAATATTTTAAACCACATGTTTTTTGTAGTTATTTTATTATTATTATTATTATTTTTTATAAAAAAGACCGAATGGACCCCTCTCTCACAACACCCAAATCATTCCATCTCTTATTAATTATTAGTCTCTTCAATTCTTAATATAAGGCCAATTTGGGGAGATATGATAGCAATATTTTAAAAGCCGGATCGGATGTCGAGTTGCAAAAGCCAGCTGGTCAAGGTTCAAACGGTTGGATCGGTTTAGCCGTTCGGTCAAACCATTAATATAGTTACTTAATTAAAATAATATTATACTTCCTTTAAGGTGTGTTTAGTTTGAAAGGAACTAAAGGAGATGAGAGGGGAGAGAAAATTCATATTTATAATTATGCCGTTAGTATAATTATTCAATTAAAAATATCTCTAACGATAGTCATCCATATCTTACTATGCATGGTAAACTTATAATCAATTACCTCAATGTTACAAGAAAAGTATGTGTTATTTATAAATAACCAATATCATCAAATTTGCTAGATTAATTGTCCGAGTAAACCATCCCAAGCAAGGTTGTCAAACTCATGAGTTTAAACAAACTCGTGATAATGACGTAAACTCGTATTATGAATTTGAATCGTAAACTTGTAAGAGTTTACTTTCATTACTAAATATGTAATACTAATGTATAATTAAATAATTAAAATATAAAAATGACAATAATTTGATTTAAATATATTTTAAATCCAAATAATTGAAATTAAATCCATTAACATTCATTGCTTATCATATTTAATAAAGAAATTTCTATATAAAGCCGTTGAGTATGATTAAATAAAAAAAGTTAACATGAATTTAAGAGTAAGTTAACACAATTTTGTAAGCTAAAAACGTAAAATCGATAAACTCAGTGTATAAACTCGTGAGTTTAATTGAGTTTATGACTAACATGAGTTTACTACTAATTCAACCGTTTTCATAAGGTAGAAATGTAAAAACGATAAATTCGGAGAATTAACTCGCGAGTTTGACAACAATGATCCCAAGTGCAAAGAGATGTTAATTGATTGCGAAATTTTGCAATCAATTAACATGCAACACTGGTTTTCTTCTTATTCTTTTCAGTTTTAATTGATTGACCAATTTTCCACCGGTTACTTTTAGGCTAAATTTGAGAGTGTTCCGGAATATAGTTCGTTCTTAGTCTGATCAATTGAACTGCCTGATCTGAATCAAATCTAACAACATTGTTTCATAAGAACATCCTTCTAATTATATTATAAGATCTCATAAACCAACTAACATGCTTCATAATTGGCCGCAATGAACATTTCTTTTGGCACAAATAAAGTTTTTTGGGGTCTCAAAGTTAAAACAAATCGAGAAATCGTCGTTCGAACCTATGACCATATGGGAGAGGAATCTTTCCCTCTCATCGTACCAACATAACACTTTAACGTTGACAATGAATGCTTAATTCAAACATGTGTTCTTATGAAGTATATGTTAATTTTTGTCATAAAAAATTATGTCATATTTTTGTCAGTTTAATAAACTATTAATTGTAATTCACAGAAAGTTGGTTTTTTATGCACAAGAAATCAAGTTGTTTTAAATGTATTTTTAAATTAAAGAAAATAATATTACTTGGTTTGTCATATATTTATTAGGAATCCGTTAATTTCAAATTAAACATTAAACGTGATCAGTATAATTTTCAGAAAAAAAAAAGGTCCACTAGGGGTTGATATGGGTGACCTAACAAGGTAAATAAAAGTGATGAGTCATATGGTGTCTCTAAGTTGTCAAATTTTTATTTTTATTTTTTGAAAACAATTTCTTTAATGTTGGTTATACTTGAATAATAATCTGATTTGACCCAACAAAGAACAATAATCTGATGAGGGTATTAAAAATTAAAAAACAAAAACATAATATTAATATGAATTTTGGAGAATGAATTATAATCAGAATTTGGAGACTAAATTAAATTTAATTGTAAGTTTGTTTGTTTTTTTAACAAAACAGTTTTATAATTTTTTTTTTAAAAAAATACAAGTTTGGAAAACAAAAAATTGTTTGCATAGTGTTTTTTTTTAAAAAAAATGTTTTTATGAAAAAATTAGTTTTAAAGTGATGTGGCGGAAGTAGTCATTGCTAGGTTTGGCTCACCATCAAATACAAAAAATAGCTCTTGAGCACTTGAGTGGGGTAGCAGACGGCATGGCTTTAGTGATATTGGGGTTGGCTACCATCCATTTCTCTTCCCATCTTTTTCTTTATTTCAACCATTGAATTGAAATCTCAATGGTTTAGATTTAAAGTTTTATAAAAATATTAAATTATTAAAATATTATTACAAAAATATTTAAAAATAATATTTTTTTTATAAAACATTAAATCTGAACCGTCGAGATTTCAATCTAACCGTTGAAATGGAGAAAAGATGTGAAGAGAAGTAGATGATAGCCAAACCCCAAACATGTATATGAAAAATTGACTTAGAATACCTTTTTGAAAATTCGCTCATAATATTATTATATTTTGTTAAACACAAATCCTTAAAAAATTGATTGGAAAAAAAGGCACTTAGAATGTTAATTATGAATCAGTTAAAAATGTAAACACACCTCAAGCTTAGTTAATTATGAATCAATTGAAAATATAAAGTCACTTCAACTTATCATGGTACATATATGTTATCTTAACGCGTTTTCACTCCTCTTAGAACATCCTCTGCATAGGTTACACCATACAAACAGACTTTGTAATTTCAGCAAAATTCAAAAGGATATAATGCTTGTGGAAGCTGTGTGCTTGCTATTTCTGCAAGGCCATTTTCCTGGTTGAATTGACTGCCGCAAATATAGTAAACTCTTCTGCTGGTAGGAGATCTCGTTACTTCACGGTAGACAGTTCGCTTCATCATTAATCTTAGTTCTACCTTATTAAATATTCTCAATCCTGGAAATTTTTTTCTGCAGCTTTTGCCATTGTTAGACGACTATTACTTTAAATGACAGAAATTTTTACAATGGTTGCCCCAATCCATTGGTGAAAAGTAAATAAATCAACATTACTTCACCCAAAAATATTGAATTTTCACAATATTATTCCATGTGTACATGTTATTTCTGTGAGGCCATGCTCCCCCTGATTGAATTACTAGTCACAAATAGTGTAGAATCCTTTGCCTATAGGAGATTTTGTTACTCCACCGTATTCAACTTGCTCCCTCACCCTCACTGACCTTAGTTCTTTGGAAATTTTTTCCGCATGTTTTACAATTAGTAGGCGACTGTTTCTTTGAATATTTGGGTGGACACTTTGTTAAGTCTCACTGCAAACAGATTCCTTTTAATACTTCATAACAAAGATCTCAATGTAAGTGATTGGAACAAATGGAGTCATGTAAGATTAATGAGTATAATACCAATCACACTTCATCAATAAAGATAGTGATTGGAACAAATGGATTTCAATGCAAGTGATTGGGACAAATGAACTCATGTGAGGTTAATGAGTATCATACCAATCACATTTCATCAACAAATCAACAAAGATCTCAACAGGAGTGATTAGAACAAATGAACTCGTGTCCCACCCTTGAAACAAATGGATTTAGGGCCTGTTTGGATGAGATTTTTGATTTAAAAAAAAACACTTTTTAATGAAAAAAAATGCATTTTTTTAAATTAATTTATGTGTTTAGATGATTTTTTTTTTAAAAAAACAGGAATAATTACAAAAAAAAAAGAAGCTAAAATACTGTTTTTTTAAATCTCCAATTTAGAGCTTAAAAAAGTAACACAAAAAAAAAACTTTTTTTAAAAGGTCATTCAAACGGGCCCTTAGGACATGACATAGTGGGAATGAAACTACTCTATAGCCCGGGCGTGCGTTGTATGCATAACCCATTTACAATGACATATAATAATTCATATAAAAAGGGTTGGAATTTTTCAATTTTCAGATTCTTTTTCTGTCCTTTTTGATATTTTTATTTAAGGATAGTAACATTTTTAATTTGTCATAAAATATTTTTCTTTTTAAGAAATAAGATTAATGAAGTTAAATAGGTTATTTTAAAGTATTTATACCCATTTAGTTGTCTTATAAGTTGATATATAATCTAATGATAAATAATGTATGATAAAATTAAATAACTTATTTAACTTCCTTAATTTTCCCCCCCTAAAAAAGTCAATTGCGCCGAGGGGAGTATATTTTGAGTATATTTTTCTATCATGCAAACACATTAACGTTACCACACATATCATGAGAGCAAAGTGTCCAATTAAGTTCGTAACACTTTTTTCTTAAAAAAATAAATGCTACACGGTAATCATCATACATGCTAAATTTTACTGTTTTATTAAAAAAAAAGGTGCATCCATCACTTAGATTCTTCTGAACCTGAGTTAATAAAAAATTATCAACAAAAAGAAATCAAACCTAACCATCAATAAATTACTAATTGACATTAACAAATAAAAACAAACTTTTTTGTGTTATAAAAAAAATAAAAACGAACTTTTTACCAAAAAAAATGATATTAATAAAATAAAATAAAAAACCATTTGGCGTGAGGTCGGTTAAGTAAGGGATGTCAAAACCTGCAAATTCAAGGGGATCTTCAAATATGATTGTTGTCTCACAATTTTGTAATCATTACCAGTTGGGCTGAACCCAAATCCTACAGCACACGCCTCAAACTCAGATTTGTTAAAAGTGTTGGGAACTTGTATAACCTCTCTAATAGAGGGATTTCAAAACCAAAAGGAATGATAAGAATCAACACTGAGCTCAACACAAAGTAAGCCATTACTGGAATAGACACTATTTATTACGGAAGTCATGGTATGTGGGTTCTGATTCTGAAATCCAAGGACTTGCATCTCACGATTGAGAGAACATAAGTGCCAATGATTAGATTCAGAGACAATACAATTGAAAACAAGTAAAGGGTTATGAAAAGTAGAATGGTGAAGGTGTTCTGCAATGAAAGATGGAGTTTTGAACAGATTCTTCCAACCTTTACACACACCTTGAAATCGGATAATGGATTTTACTGGAAGTCGTGCTAGAATATTTATGATGATTTCTTGGGGAAGACATGGTGTGTCGTTCTCCATTATTGTCTGCTCCAGTGGAGGGAGAACGAGAAGACGAATGGGAGACTGAGACACAGGGACAGTGATCGGTGTGAAGGAAAAATAAAAAATGGCGACCACGAGTGAGACTGTGGGAGCGATAGAGACAGCGCCCCGTGTAAGGGAGACGTGGCAAAAGCTGCGGATGAAGGGGAGGACGGTGGCGATCTGAGACTGATGACGGCGGAGAACGACGGAACAAGAGACGGAGGAAGAGAGTAGAGAAACCGAGCGAGAGTGTGGATGATCGAAGCTTTAGGTGCATGAAAACGTAGATTTTACCTGAAAACGAAAGAAGAATGAAAAATCGTAAAACGTAAAGTCGTAACGTAGTAAAATCGTAAAAAAATGTAAAAACGTAAAAGCGTTTGAAAAATTAGTAAAATCGTTTCAATGAGGAAAAAAAACTTAAAAACATAACATCGCAGTGATAAATCGAGTTTTTAACTTCTATGCTTGGGACACATTTGACTGGTTTCCTTATCGTTTTATATCTGCTTATTAAGACGATGGCGTTTTCATCCATTTCTAGATATAAAGCGTGTTTGGCAAATTTTAAAATCTAGGTTTTAGTAAAAATTTGTCAAACAATATAAAAAATGCCCGAAGCTATTATACACCTAAATATAGGTTTTGGCTCCAAAACCTAGATTTTAGGGGGGAAAAACTATTTTTTTTTCATATTTTTCTCTCTCTATCATTATTAGAGCTGGGAATCAGAGCCGGCCTGGTCCGACAGGGCCTGACCATACATGGCTAGGGCCTAACAAGGCCGGTCTTACCGGGTTTGGAATAAGAAAAACATCTGTTTTTCAAAGCTCAGCTGGATAGTGTACTAGGGCCAAGACCGGCCCTATAAAGCCTGAAATGTACTATTTCAAAATTTAACTATTTTTCCATTCGATTTTTTTTAAAAAAATATAATTAGAAAATTACAACCATTAAAATTCTAATTTATCAAATGAATGTTATCAACATTAATATCTAAACAATATAAATTATTCAATAAATAAACACATTTATTAATTCGTAATAAAAAACAAATAAACACAAAGAATATATTTTTTCCTTTTTTTTTTGAAAATATTAAACAAAGGAATTTTTTTATGTATGACGAAATACTTTTTTCTCTCATAATTTTATGTGTGTCTGCAGATTCCTTAAATTCATGCATGATTTTACTGATAGGTAAAAATAATTATACTGATTTTACACAAAAATATTTATAACTTATTAATTATATAATATTATAAACAATTATAATAACTGTTTCTAATAATTAATATTTAATAATTAAGTTCATGCATAATATTTATAACTATTTCTTTAAAATTATAATAACTAATTTTGTGTTTTAATACAAAATAATAATAAACATAAAAAAGGGTTATAGTTTCAACTAAAAAAATCTAAATAATTACAAATAAACAAATCATTAAGTGGAAGTCTAAGTTTTTTTTTAAAAAGCTACAGCTAAACAGGCTCTGGGTTGGCCTGATTAAGCCCGAGGCCTTACAGGGCCAGCCCTGCAAGTAGAGCTGGGAATCAGGGCCGGCCTGTGAAGGGCCAAGGCCAGGGCCTAACAGGGCCAGCCCTTTAGGGCCCGGAGTAAGAAAAACACCTATTTTTCAAAGCCCGGCCCGAGAGCACCAGGGCCAGGGCCAGGGCCGGCCCGCAGGGCCCGGAAATTACTATTCCAAATTTTAACTATTTTTCCTCCACTTTTTTAAAGAAATATAATTAGTAAATTACAATACGAATCATCTAATAAATAACTACAATCACTAATTTATAATCCAAAGCAAACTATCTTCACAAATAACTCACATAAAACATAAAAAGCATATTATGAATTTATTCTCCCGCATCATGAATACATTCATAATCTTTATTTGCAACAAATAATAAAATAAATCATAAAATTAGAGTATAGCTATTATATATTTGTAATTAAATGGATAAATAATTTTATAACAAATACAATATATATATATAAATTAATAAATTTAAAAAGAAAAAAAAAGTAAAAGCTACAGTGAAAAGGGCCTGCAGGGCCGGTCCGTCTAAGCCCGAGGCCCTTCAGGGCCAATTTCAAATATTTCGTCTATTTTTCAAGCCCGGCCCTTGAGGGGCCAGGGTTAAATGGGCCGGCCGAGGGGCTTGGCCCGTTTTACCGGCTCTACCTGCAAGGCTTATTTCAAATTTCTGGATTATTTTTCAAGCCCGAGCTTTACAAGGCTAGGGCATAAACGGGCCGGCTCGATGGGCTTGGCCCGATTTCCCGACTCTAGTCATTATAGTATTTTTTGAGTACTATCTTTAAGTATATTTTTAGTACTCATGAGTATTCTAAAATATTTTTTCAATATCAGTCACTACCTTAAAATGTTTTTTAAATATCATAAAATAAAATTTCAAGATCATGAAGTATATTTTCAATATCTTTTTAATAGCTCATTTTTTTATTTTTTTAAAATTTTAGATTAGTTAGTATCTTGAAATATTTTTCAAGATCCTAAAATAAATTTTTAAGACCATGAGAATATTAGTTCTCTATGTGTTTTGATGATAATCAACAATTGTAAATATGTTTTGAAGTTTCCAAATATGTTGAAAACCATCTGGCAATTGGAAACCCGAGTATAGGAAGCTATACTCGAGTATTGGGTTGACAGAGGATTGCTTAAATGCATTTTACAAAGCAATACTCAAGTATTGGAAGCAATACTCGAGTATTGAAGTTACAGAGAGCAATCAAGTTTTGAACTGAAGTGCATACTCGAGTATAGCACTTACATACTCGAGTATAGGCCATCCAGAGAGGATTCAAATTTTTCAAGCTGAGTCAATACTCAAGTATAGGAAGCTATACTCGAGTATTGGACTTACAGAGAGCAAATGTTTTTTCAACTTGAGTGCATACTCGAGTATCATATTTGCATACTCGAGTATAGGCCTTACAGAGAGCAAACAACTTTTCCACATTGAGTGAATACTCGAGTAAGGTACTTACATACTCGAGTATTGGTCTTACAGAGAGCTCCAAAAATTTTATAACTGTTGCATACTCGAGTAAGGGTTTTGGATACTCGAGTATTGGACTCTTGCAATGTTTTCAACTTAACACCTGATTTTGAATACTCAAGTATAGAAATGAATACTCAAGTATTGAGCTTTTTGAACTTAAAATTTTTCTCACAAATAGTTGCATACTCGAGTATAGTACTAACATACTCGAATATAGACTTTGGTTTTCAAGTTCAAGTCACGATGGTTTGCCTCTGGAAGCTGCATACTCGAGTATCAGTTTGGATACTCAAGTATTGACACTAGTACACAGTGCCATACTCGAGTATGGAGGAACATACTCGAGTATTCAACGATAAAAACTGATTTTCAAATTACACGAATTTGTAAAACACTGTTGTTTGATCTTATAGCTTCCATTTATCATTCACTCATGTTCCCAGCTATGTTTAACCAGTTTGTTGAGTGAATTTCAGTTATCATAGATGAAGATTAATGAAGGTCAAGGCAAAAAGCAAAAAGGTGTACAGTGCATTTATTGCACTTCGGTAAATCAACCTTCTTTTGGTTAATTCACCTGAGCACGCATTCTCAACGGTCAAGAATGCTTTCTTCATCAAGTAAACTCTTCTCCAACGGGCAAAATTCCAGAGAGCCACCTCAGATCAATTAATTACCTGGATTAGTTGGAGATTAGAGAGAGAAGCTGACCAAACTTAATGCTAATCACCTACAACGGTTGGATTCATCATACAACGGTCATTTAATGCCCTCTAGGTATAAATAGTGTGCATTGAAGTCTTCTCAAGTGTTGACAACAACTGAGAGCGAAATTCATTAAGTGTTCATTCAATACTTTCAGTTTTCATCAATATTGTATCTTGTGATACCTGTACTTCAGTGTTCAACTTATCTACTCTTTGAGAGAGTTATTCTTGTAATAATTTATTGGTTGTAAAGAACCACAAGTCAGGGGACTTGGTGGTTGGGAGAATTGATTGCAACTTGTAAGGGGGAGTGAGTTCTAGTGAGAGAACTACTCTGAGTACAGAGCTTGTAATCAATTGTTGAGTTATAGTGGATTGAAAATTCCAAGTGTGGCTTGGGGACTGGATGTAGGTCAAGGATAAGACTGAACCAGGATAAATCATCTTGTGCAAAGTTTTTCTTCCCTTCTCCTCTGATATACTCTGTTTTTCCTTGTTCAAAATAGAGAAATTCTTTAAATTTTTTTAAGATACCCAATTCACCCCCCTCTTGGGTATCAAGCTCCATTCTTCAGAGAACTATTTTTTTCTCACTACCAATTAATATCCTCAAATGTCTTTTTAATACTAGTTAGTACTCTTAAGTATTTTAATTTGTACATAAATTCATGTAATTTTTTATATTTATTATGAAATTAAATATTAAAAATATCTAAAATACAGTCTTATCCTTTATATCCAATTATACCATTTTAATGTCTTTTTGGTAAATTTAACTTTGGAAAAGCTATTCTAAAGATAGAAGCCTTAACATTTTTGAGTTGGGCAATAATGGGCTGGGATGGGTGGGCTTTCTCTGCCCATGTGGCGATATCATGCCACACTTTATGTGAAAAAATAGCTTCAATTATACCTGATAAACAATATTGCAAACTTCAAATGAAATTCAAAACTCTACCCTTTGGAATATTCCAAAATAAGTCTACAACTTGAGTCTTGAAATTAAATATACAACCATATGTCTTAACAAATAGTCAAATACTCATAAGTGAAAATAAAAATCTATAGTACTATTGTATAAAAAGTAATAAAAAATATATAATACCACATATACTACCGAGCAAGGCCAAATGGGTAAGGCAGCATACCCTACTCGTAAAAATGTCCAGCCCAATTGTGCCTAATTTTTTTTGGGCTGCTTTTTCTTAGGCTGGGCAGACCAATTTTTTCTGTAGGCTCGGGCGGACGTACAGTTATGGACATCATAAACATCCCTAATTTATGTACAATATGTAATATAATTAATGGCAATGGAATTGAAGTGGGGTCCCTGAGGGGCCAAAGCATAGAGCTGGGAAATTGAGGAGCCCTGGCCCTTCTAGGGTGGGGTATGAAAAGTAGAAGAGTTAAATGGAATAAGCCCTGCAGGGCTGGCGTTGCAGGGCCTCAGGTTTACAAGGGCCAGTTAGGCCCTGTTATTTTTTTTTTATTTAATAAAGAGTTGAAAAAGATGTCTCCCATTCAAATATTCATTAAAAATAAAAGTCAGCTTGTTTCTTATGTTGGTAACCTTCTCATCACAAGTCATATGATCAATCTTGTTATAGAAATATTGTATAATAGTTTAAATGTAAAACCTAGGTATACTTCTTAGATTTTATGTGAGTTATTTGTGGACAATAGTTTGCTTTTGATTTCGAATCAGTAAATGTGTTTATTTGTTGGATGATTCGTGTTGTTTGAATATTAATATTAACAACATTTATTTGAATAATTAAAACTTTAATAATTATTGTAATTTACTAATTATATTTCTTTAAAAAAAAAAAAAAGAGGAAATCGGGCCCTGTAGGGCCGATCGTAACCCTAATACTCTCAAGCCGGCCTTTGAAAAACAAATGTTTTTGTTACACCAAGCCCTATTAGACCCAGACCCTTAGGGTATGTTTTGTTTGGTATGAGGGGAGGGGAGAGAAAATGAAAAGAGAGAAAAGTTATTTGTAGTGGGGCCCACAAGAGTTTTCCTCCCCTTTTAATATTTTCCCTCCATTTTCTCTCCCCTCCCCTCATACCAACCATACCCTTAAAGAACTGACCCTAATTGCTAACTCTACCAATACATATCGGTGCCGTCTTCAGAACTGACAAAGAGGGGTGAGGCGGAAGGACACGGGTTGAGCTCCCAAGTTTGTTCACTAGTGCCGTTTCATTTTTCTCTAGTTTTCTAGTGTCGGGCCTTCGAGCCCCCAAATTACCCCAAAGAAAAAAACGATTTTATTACATAAATCTAACTAAAATTGAAGAAAATTGAAGGGAAAAAAATCAAAGTAAATTATATTACATATTCTATATAAATGAAAAGAGAAGGTGAGTGCAATAATATTTATTACAATAATAATAAATAAATATTGTTCTGTCCTAAGAACACAGATATATTGGACTTGACTAGGTTGTCAAGCCTAGAGCCTACGTACCCTGTAAAGGGATCAAAGTTCACGTAGTTCGAGACACACACAGGCGTGTAGCCAAGGGAGTGGGGTGTGTGCTCTGTGTGGCAAAAAGTAAAGGAGTTTAGAGTTAGAACCCGTGAACCTGGTTAGCGTCCCTCTGTATTTATAGAGGGGTTCGGCGCGAGTATGTTGGTCATCCTAAATCTCCGAGGCGAGTATCTAGGAGATTATCTCTTGTTGAGATAATCTAGATACCGATAGATCATATCTGCCATGATCTCCGGGGTCGAGATATTTGGGGCAAGTATCTTGGGATACCGATTAGGATAGATCCTATCTTGTTTGGATCCCGGATCTTCCCTGCTGATATGTCAACTATGTTTCCAGGCTCAGTTGGGTCGTAGCATGGATCTGGGCCGTTGGGCCAGTCCGTAACAGTTGCCCCCCAGCTTGGTCGTTCAGGCCTCTGGACGGCCGAGATGTACATTGCCCCCGGCCCCTGTTAAGGCCGGGGCATTCTTCTTCAATTGGACAGGCTTATAACTGCCGCGGCCCATAAGGTGACTTTAAGTCTGGGGCCTAGCTTCTCATGACTTTGAAAGGTTCAACTCTCGCCATCTTGCCAAGAATGCCCTGCTTCAAGTAGCCGGGGTGGTTACCCAACCCGGATTGGTCCGGGGTGTGTAGCAGTGAGCTGGTACCTACATTTGAATCCAGGTGTTGATCTTGGTCGTCTACTCCACAGATCTGAGGTGATGTCTCCAGGATCTGGGATAATGCCGAAGCGGTTCACCTTTTTTGAGGCTGGAATCCTTCTTCAGGTTACCCGGGCTAGATTGCTGTGAATCTATACCCTCTTGCCCATCTACTGCACAGTGCCGGGTTGTGTCATATTAACCCCAGTTACCAATGTCCTTTGCTCAAAGATCTGAGGTATGCCTCAAGGATCCGAGGTATCATCAAGGAGTTCGCCCGACTTTGGGGTCGGGATTCTTATGTATTCCGGCTTGTAAGTTATACGCGGACTTGATGCGTCCGTCGTGTCATGTACTTCGGCCCTTCCTTCTGGGCATAAAGGTCTCTAGGCTGCTGAGGCGCCTTTACTATTTTATTCCAGATTTTGTATCCGAATTACTCCATCTTTGATATGCTTTTGTCCGAGTCTTTGACGGATTTGGATTCGTACCCTTCTACTCATTTATTAGCTCGGATTCGTAGACTCGGTTCTTTGTCTTAGTTGGCCTCGGCCACGGTTGATGCTTTTCAAAGTTGCTTTGTGTTCCTGACAGCCTAACGGTGCCATTCCTGTCTTGTTGCCCCCCCAGCCTGGTAGTCGAGGGCTCTGGGCTGCCGGGGTGCATTGACCGCTTAACCTGGATCTCATGTCCGAGGTTTAAATTTCGTTCCCTCCATCAAGGTGGTTCCCTCAGATGATGTCGTTCCTCCGAGTTGGTCTTGACCAAAGACGCGCTTCTGGCAATGCATCAAGCTCATTCTGACACAACTTCCTCATTTGAAGCAGACTGACTCGGATTGCCTCAGCCCAGCCTTTGATCTAACCAAGCACTTGAAGCCGGACGTATCCCTGAACCTTGCCGGGTATGCCTACCGGGCTTATGTGAAGGACGGTGTCCAGGCTCCGCTCCGTCTTGCAAGGAGGTGATGAGGCCGGGTCAGGAGCTCCTGAGGCTAGTCTGTCCAAAGAGGTGGTGCCTTCTGGTGATGCTACTTTCCCGAGCTAAAGCACCTTTCTATATACTCGACCGGCGTTTACGTCCGGGAGTTTAATTTATTGACCGCGTTAAGTACAGGTCTATATACTCGACCAGCGTTTACGTCTGGGAGTTTAGATATTTGTTGACCGTAATGAATATAAGTTGCTTGACTCTACCACACTTATGCGTGGGAGGTTGGGGCAAGGTTGTCTTGTTTCAACCTCATCAGGTATAACTAACCGCACTACCTCATCCAACTTTCACTAGTCGGATTCCAACTTTTGTCTTAGTCGGATTAATGGTAACCGACGTAAGGGCTAAACTACCACATGTTCAACCGAGGCTTCTCCTGCCTCTAATCAAACATTTTGACTTGATCAAGGTCGGCATGATAGTCCGCCTGCTTAGTCGCGCGAGCGTTGACGCGTCAATTTCACGAAAGGCCACGTATGGCGCCTTCGCCGAGCTCTAACCAATGCCTGTCGGAGTACAACGACCGGTTTCATACATCTAGATGTTTTTTGTTTGCGGCCGGGTACGTGACTTCAGAGCCGTTTTTTGAACCAGGCTTAATGGCCTCGGTTCCATGCTGGGTTTCAGGACCTCGGCTTCACGCCGGGTTTATTGACCTCGGCTTCATGCCCGGTCTATTGACCTCGGCTTCACGCCAAGTTTATTGACCTCGGCTTTCCACCGGGTTTATGGACCTCGGCATCATGTTTATTACCGGGTGTAATGACCTCGGTTTCGAGACTTGACCGGGCTTAATGGCCTCGAAGCCAAGTTTTTGACTGGGCTTAATTGCCTCGATGTAATGCTTAAGCAGTCATTCGTGCACGTCTGGAAACTTCCACTGAAGAATTCTTTGTCTGGGGTCCGCGTGCAGAGTCAATTCTATACTGCTCTTTCACCGAGCTTCTTACCCTGGGCTTGTTGGCCCTGGTTTAATTTATGCCGGGGTTAGGGACCTCAGCGTCATGCCGGGTTTAGAGACCTCAGCGTCATGCCGGGTTTAGGGACCTCGGCTCCATACCGGCTTTAAAGACTTCGGCTTCATGCCGGGGTTCAGGATCTCGTCTACATGCCGGGTTTATTGACCTCGGCTTCACGCCGGGCTTATTGACCTCGGCTTGATGCTTAAGCGAATACTTGTGCACATTGGTGAATCTCCTTTGTGGGATCCAAACAATAACGTGGCGTTCCAAGTTCTTTTCACCGGCTTCCGTGCCAGGGTTTCGAGGATGTAGGCCCCTCCGTCGAGCCTTGATGAGTATATATTTTATGATTAAATAGGTGTATATTTTATGAGATTTAATTGGAATCATTGATATTATATACTTATTTAATTATCTTTTATGAGCGTTTCCATAATTGAATGAAACTCGGGATCAAAGAATAAATCGACATAAAATCTACTCATATCCTATTTTTATTGTGCATGAAATATTAGCTGATTTGGAATGAAGTAGAAAAGGAAATAAGAGGATATGCAATCAGTCAAATTCAGTGGTCTCACGCAAGAAAAATAGAAACAAAATCAATTGTGTGATCTGATGGAGTAAATTACAAGATATGATATATCTTTTTTAATAAGAAAAGGAGATTCAATGACCCAAGACCTAAATTATTATAAATAGGGAGGCAAAGACAAGAAAGAAAGAGGACGGAGCAGATTAGGAGACAGAGAACGAGAAGGAACAAGGAAGCAGAGGAGTAGAGTCTGAGCGTTTCGGTTCTCTTCATCATCTCCACGGAAGGACGGAAGGACTGTGGAGGCGACGGAGAAATTTTCTTTCTTCTCTCTTCTTCTTTGAATCTGAATTCTTATCTTTCTGTTATGGATTTGAATAAAGCCATGTGTGGCTAGTTTGTTTTGTAACCTAGAGAATCTATGAACTTGTTTGGGTTTTAGAGATTATTCCCACTTGTTAGTTTTGCTTAATTTTATTTCAGTTTATTTAATCCTGTGTTTATTGTTATTGCTTATTGACTGATCACCACTAAGCATGTTTTGGGGATTTAGGGTTGGACTTGGAAGAGGGAATCCTAAATTGACCTTGGGAATAAATAATGTGGAATTAGGTTTAAATTTAACGTGAAGTTAGGTTTTAATCTAATTTGCGTCTAGGATAGGAATATACCTAGAAGCTCTACATAATCAAATTAGAGTGAGCCCGATTTAAAAAGCATCTTATTTAGTTGTGTGAGACATTACATAATTAATTAAGATAGGTAGATAAATGAACCGGAAGGTATTTATAGACATTAATACTCTAGATTAGTTGATTAGGTTAAGTCAAAGTTAATTTAGTGGGGATAAAATCTAAAAATCAAATAAAGGATTAGTGACTTTAGGTTGCTCGTTTGATTATTGTGGTAATTTTCTTATTTTTATTTTAGTTTTAATTTCTTTTTCTTAACTAAATTCAATTTTTGTTTTCCTCAACTTAAACGAAATTGTGAAATTAATACTCAACTGAAGTTTGTGATACCAAGTCCTCGTGGGAACGATACTTTTCTTATCACTTTATTACTTAATGCGGCCCGTGCACTTGCGGAGTTTTTAGGCTTAAAGTTTTGCCCTATCAAGTTTTTGGCGGCGTTGCCGGGGACTTGTGTGCCACAATTTTTTTGGTTGGAATTGATTGAGCATTAGTAGTTTAAGTTTGAGTTTGTAAATATTTTATTTTATTTTTTAGAAAAAATAAAAAAAATGGATTTCAATTGACAACCAACTAGTCTTAATATTGAGAAGGAGATGAATTCTTCGTCTTCTATACAAGACGGATTGATTGCTATTATAAATTCTTTGAATGAATCTAAGCAACATAAAAGGAGCATAAATGATGGTTGTAGTCCATATGTTGATTCTTCTCAATATATTTGCATGTCTTGTGTTTATTGTGGAGGGAATCATCCATTTGAGCATGTTTTGGGGATTTAGGGTTGGACTTGGAAGAGGGAATCCTAAATTGACCTTGGGAATAAATAATGTGGAATTAGGTTTAAATTTAACGTGAAGTTAGGTTTTAATCTAATTTGCGTCTAGGATAGGAATATACCTAGAAGCTCCGCATAATCAAATTAGAGTGAGCCCGATTTAAAAAGCATCTTATTTAGTTGTGTGAGACATTACATAATTAATTAAGATAGGTAGATAAATGGACCGGAAGGCATTTATAGACATTAATACTCTAGATTAGCTGATTAGGTTAAGTCAAAGTTAATTTAGTGGGGATGAAATCTAAAAATCAAATAAGGGATTAGTGACTCTAGGTTGCTCGTTTGATTATTGTGGTAATTTTCTTATTTTTATTTTAGTTTTAATTTCTTTTTTCTTAATTAAATTCAATTTTTGTTTTCCTCAACTTAAACGAAATTGTGAAATTAATACTCAACTGAAGTTTGTGATACCAAGTCCTCGTGGGAACGATACTTTTCTCATCACTTTATTACTTGATACGGCCCGTGCACTTGCGGAGTTTTTAGGCTTAAAGTTTTGCCCTATCAAGCCTCTCTTTGATCCGATAGGGGCCTTCCTAGTTTGCCGCAAGCTTCCCGTCCCGGGCATTCTTATTGCCTATGTCGGCCCGTCGGAGTACAAGGTTCCCCCAGTTGAAAGATCGTGGTCGAACCTTTCTATTGTACTTAGCCGCGAGTAGTTGCTTGGCGGCTAATTCGCGGCAATCAGCCGTGACTCGGATCTCATCGATGAGGTCTAAGTCGGTCTTCAAGGCGTCGTCGTTCGACTCCTGCCCTTCTTGTCTGGCTTTAACCTTTCTCCAAGATGGTTGCCTGATTTCAACCGGGATTATTGCTTCGCATCCGTAGGTCAGCCTGAACGGGGTTTCCTGGGTCGAAGATTGCACGCTTGTCCGGTATCCCCAAAGAACGCTGTGCAGCTGCTCGGTCCAGCTGGTGTCAGCTTGCAGCATGCGCCTCTTTAGTCCATCCAGGATGATCTTGTTGGCGGACTCGGCCTGGCCATTTGACTGTGAGTGTTCCACGGATGAGAAGTGTTGTTTAATGTCCAGGTTGGACATTAACGCTTGGAACCCGTGGTCCATGAATTGGGTCCCATTGTCCGTTACGACCTCGGCAGGTATTCTGAAGCGGGAGACAATGTTGTGGCGAAAAAACTTCATTACTCTGGCCGAGGTTATTGTGGCGAGCGGCTCTGCCTCGATCCATTTAGTGAAGTAGTCGACAGTGACGATAAGCCACCTGCATTGCCCTTGTGCTGGTCTGAATGGTCCGAGGATGTCCATGCCCCATTTATAAAAGGGCCAGGGGCTGGCATACCTTTCAACTTTGTAGGCGGCGGCCATATGATCCTGGCGTGTTTCTGGCAACTATCACACTTCTTGGCTGTTTCCATGGCGTCATGCTTCATAGTAGGCCAATAGTAGCCGGCGCGTAGTGCCTTTCTAGCGAGAGCCTTGCCCCTATGTGGTGGCCGTTGCTGCCTTCGTGGAGTTCGGCCAGCACGTACCTTGCTTTGGATTCGCCTAGATAGCGGCCTCTCTGATCAACTTTTTGGCCTTGGTTGGGTCAGTAGGGATAATTCCCCTCTCCAGGTAGTCCTCTATCGGCTTCCTCCAGTCAAAGCCTGTCGAGATGGTCATGACGCAGCTCGGTTCGGTCAGATTCTGCTGGATGACGGTCCTGTGACTGTCCGGTCCCTTAGTGCTTGCCAACTTGGAGAGGATGTCGGCTCTTGTATTCTCCTCTCTTGGGATATGGGTGACGATCACTTCTTCAAACTCGGCCATGAGCTCTTTGGCGCGGTTTAGGTATTTCGCCATAAGAGGCCCCTTTGCTTGGTAGCTGCCGTCGATCTGGGCGGCAACGAGCTGCGAGTCAGTTAAGACCTTTACTCGATGTGCCCCATTGTCTCTTGCTTGGAGCAGTCCGGCCAACAGAGCCTCGTATTCGGCTTGGTTATTAGAGGTCGGGAACTTCAGTTGGAGGGAGTGCTCAGTGGCGACCCCCTGGGGGTTTTCAACGATGACTCCTGCACCGCTAGGACCCGTCTATGTAGACTTTTCAAGTTCCGTCACTTGTTATTGCCGGGGCCAGTTCCCTGATGAAGTCTGCCAACGCCTGTGACTTGATTGCCTGTCGGGCCTCAAACGTTATGTCAAACTCTGACAGCTTTATAGCTCAGTTGGTCATTCTTCCCGCTAAGTCTAGCTTGTGGAGGATCTGCTGGATCGGTTGGCTGGTGCGCACCACTATCCGATGTCCTTGAAAGTAGGGCCGGAGTTGTCTCGCCGCGGTGAGTAGGGCAAAGGCCACCTTTTCCAGCTTCTGGTATTGGAGTTCGGAGCTTTGTAGGGCTTTGCTTATGAAGTATATCGGCATTTGTCCGATCTCAGTTTCTCTTACTAAGGCAGCGCTGACGGCTTCATTGCCGATTGAAAGGTACAGGAATAAAGTCTCCCCCGGGTTCGATTTAGTGAGTACCGGCGGGGTTGCCAGACACCGCTTGATTTCTTCGAAGGCGGCATCGCAGTCCGGATTCCAACCGCCTTGGGTTTCCTTCTTTAGTAACTTGAAGAAAGGTAGAGCTTTCTCAGCCGACTTTGGTAGAAACCTTGTTAGGGCGGCCAGCCGGCCGGTCAATTGTTGCACCTCTTTCTTGGTCCTCGGGGGTTGCATTTCTAGGACGGCCTTGCATTTGTCCGGGTTGGCCTCGATTCCTCGGTTGGTCAACATGAAGCCCAAGAACTTTCCAACCGGAACTCCGAAGGCACATTTGGCCGGGTTCAACCTGATTCGATGTCTTCTTAACTTTTCAAACGTCTATTCTAGGTCCCGGATGTGGTCTTCTGGTAGTTTCGACTTTACAATCATGTCGTCTATGTAGACTTCTATGTTGCGGCCGATCTGGTCTTCGAACACCCGGTTCATCATCCTTTGATAGGTGGCACCGGCATTTTTCAATCCAAAGGGCATGACGTTGTAGCAGTAATTTGCCTTGTCCGTTATGAAAGCGGTTTTCTCCTGGTCTTCCAGATGCATGACGATCTGATTGTACCCGGAGTAGGCGTCCATGGAGGAGAGGAACTGATACCCTGCCGAGTTGTCCACGAGCTGATCGATGTTGGGTATTGGGTAGGAGTCCTTCGGGCACGCCTTGTTCATATTTGTGTAGTCGACGCAGACTCTCCATTTGCCGCTGGGTTTGAGTACCATGACTACGTTCGAGAGCCAAGTAGTGTACTGTACTTCTCGAATGAAGCCGGCCGCTAGGAGCTCTTCGACGTGGCTTTCGAGGGCCTTCTGTCTTTTGTCGGCGATATTCCTCTTCTTCTGTGCTACTGGTCTCGATCCTGGCCATATGCCGAGTTTGTGGCAGCAGAAGTGGGGGTCGATGCCGGGTATCTCAGCCGAGGTCCAGGCGAAGACGTCTTGGTTCTGTCTGAGGAAGCAGATCACCTGTGTTTTTAGGTCGTCCCTCATATCTCTGCCAATCTTGGCGGTCTTGGATGGGTCCGTGCCTAGCGCTAATTCCTCTAGTTCTCCTTCCGGCTCGGGTCTTGGATTTTCTGGCTCTCAGAGGTCGAGCTCTACCATGTTAACCGGCTGCCGGGGGTGCCTGTCGTCGTCGACCTCGGTCATCATCTCGTTGGATCCGAGCCAAGGTGGAGATGAGGGTCCTCCTTCCTCAACTCGGAGGGCTTCGAAGTAGCATTGCCGTGATTCCTTTTGGTCTCCGGATACTACGACCAGTTGATTTTTGTCGTTGACCATCTTCAGTTTCTGGTGCTTGGTGGACACCAGTATGTCCCAGTTGTGAATTGTGGGTTGGCCGAGGATAATGTTGTACGGGGATCGGAAGTCGGCTACTATGAACCTGACGCGGTCTGACTTGAACGCTTCTTTTGTCCCGAGGGTTAATCGGAGATCAATATAACCCTTTGGGAAAGATTTTTCGTCGTTGAATCCGATCAGGGTGGTCTTGCACGGTTTGAGATCCTCTTTGTCAAGGTGCATTCTTTTATAGGCGTCCCAGCTTATGATGTCGACCGACCTTCCTGAATCCACGAAGATTCTCTTGACACGGCAATTCACCACGGTGCCGGTGATGACCAATCCGTCCAGGTGGCCGGAAATGACGTCTCTTAGCTCCTCGTTGGTGAAGGTCAAGGTGGGCGGCTTCGGCTTGGCGAGGTCGTCCTTGAACTTAGGGAGGTCTCTGATGGTTAGGACTTCGCGGAGATATTACTTCCGCTGGCTTACCGTGTCTCCGCCCCCTCCAAATCCTCCGCTGACGACGTTGCACTGGAAATCCACGTCGGGAAACTCGTCGTCAGAGGCGGTTTTCTGCTTCTTTCCGGGCTTTCGGGTCTCCTTGGGCGAACTTCTAGTGCGGCCGCGGTGATTGCGTTTGCCGCTCGTCCTTCCCTGGGTCTTGATGACATACTAACGTAGCTTTCCTTCCCTTACGAACTTTTCAATGGCATCGTGGAGTTCATAGCATTCGTCGGTAGTATGTCCATGGCAGTCGTGGAACATACAGAACTTGGTACGGTCCGTGTTCGAGCGGCCTCTGAGCGGTCGCGGCTTGTCGACCTGCCTCATCTCAGCCTGGGCTACTTCTTTCCATACCTGCGACCGAGGGACATTCAAAGGAGTGTAGCTGTCGTACTTGGCCTTGTGGTCGGCTCGGTCGGGTTTGGCCCGACTCTCCCGGTTCCGCCTTCTCGGTTCGGCCCTCTGTTTTCTTGTCCGTTCTCCTTCATCGGGCGAAGTGTTTCTCGTCTGTTCGGGTTCATCTGCGTTGGCCGCCTCCATTTGCTCCACTTCCAGGTACTTCTTCGCCTGGGTGTAGAACTTGGTTAATGTGTAAACCGGGTTTTTGCATAAGTTCCGGGCCAGTCGTGATGACGGGTCTAGCCCGCTGACCAGGCAGTGTACGTGGACGTCCTCAGACAGCGGCCGAACTTGCATTGCCACGTCGCGGAATCGGTCCAGGTACTTCTGTAGTGCCTGGCCCTTCTTTTGTCTCACTTTACTCAGTGTGAATTCAGACTTCGACTGCTTTTTATTGGTGGCGAAATGCAACTCGAACTTCCGTCCGAGGTCTTCAAAACTCCGGATGGAGTTGTCCGGGAGCGAACTCAGCCACTGGATAACTGGGCCATCAATTGACCGGACCTACATGAGTTTTTTGAACACCTCCAGATGGTTGTGAGGATCCTGAGTTCCGTGGTACTTCGGGAGGTCGGCTAGGTCAAAATGTCTCGGGTAACGGGCCATCGCTGCAGCCCTGGAGAACGGGGATCTGCCGGATTCAGTTAGGTACTTCATTCGGTATTCTCGGGGTGATCCATGGCTGGGTGATCTATGAGCCCGAGGAGTTCTGTCTTCCATTCAGCGCTCTTCTTGGTCTCGGCCTTCCCTGGCGATCCGGTCGCTAGGGTTATTACCTTCATCCCGGTCTCGCGTGTCGTCGTTGTTTCCTGGAGATGGTAGGCGGCCTTATGCTGCGCTCGTCCTACCGTCTGGTTCGCCATTGTCTCTGCGTGTGGTTCTCGGTTCTGGGCTACTCGACGAACTACTATCGTCCACGGGAGCCCTTTTCCCTCTTTTATGATTTCTCCTGCGGTTTTCATGTCGGCGATTGAGTTGCAAGTTCGTCCCTGATCATAGGGCCAAAGGCTTCAAAGTCTGCCTCTCGCTGGAGGTGGTCTCGTTTCTCCTTGTTTTCGAGCCTTTGAAGTAATGACTCTTGTGTCCTTCATAAAATTTGGACGTCGACTTCGACTGCCTGGACGTCTCGGGTTGGAGCCTCCGTGCGCGCTTCTAGTAGCGACTGATTGCCTGCGGGAGGGGAAGTTACCGTGTCGGTCACGTGCCCTTCAGGGGTATTTTCTTGTTGCGGTTGCTCCTGCGACTGATTGGGTTCGGCCGGCGGTTGGCTTGCTTGGGGGTCTCCGCCAACCGGTGGTGGGTTTCTGCTGTGGCTTCTGGTGTTTGCCATCAGTGGTCACGGGGATAGAAGTTTATGGTTCCCCACGGTCGGCGCCAATGTTCTGTCCTAAGAACATAGATATATTGGACTTGACTAGGTTGTCAAGCCTAGAGCCTACGTACCCTGTAAAGGGATCAAAGTTCACGTAGTTCGAGACACACACAGGCATGTAGCTAAGGGGGTGGGGTGTGTGCTCTGTGTGGCAAAAAGTAAAGGAGTTAAGGGGGTGGGGTGTGTGCTCTGTGTGGCAAAAAGTAAAGGAGTTTAGAGTTAGAACCCGTGCACCTGATTAGCATCCCTCTGTATTTACAGAGGGGTCCGGCGCGAGTATCTTGGTCATCCTAGATCTCCGAGGCGAGTATCTAGGAGATTATCTCTTGTTGAGATAATCTAGATACCGATAGATCATATCTGCCATGATCTCCGGGGTCGAGATATTTGGGCCAAGTATCTCGGGATACCGGTTAGAATAGATCCTATCTTGTTTGGATCCCAGATCTTCCCTGCTGATATGTCAACTATGTTTCCAGGCTCAGTTGGGTCGTAGCATGGATCTGGGCCGTTGGGCCGGTCCGTAACAAATATTATTTCATTACTTTATTTAATTAAGTTTATTTTGTATTGGTGACAACTTATATACTAGTATCACTTAGCCAGTATCTACAATGCCCATACTTAATGGATTATGAGTACAGGAACTAATACTTATAGGAAAAATTGGGGTGTGGGAAAACTTAAATCAGAATACGTACAAAATTTATAGAGTATCAATATGTTCTGTGTATAAAAATTTTGCAGGTCCTTCGCACCTACAAAATTTTTAATGAAATATTTCTCCCAATTTTCCAAGCATGGGAAAGTAAGAAGGACAAAAAATTAATTTTTTAAAAAATAATAAATCAATTATCTCAAAAACATCCAAACAAATTTGTTGATTTATTAGGGTCAATTTGTGATGTGGTTTTTTAATACGCAGGTTCAATTTATTGTTTGTGCAATCACACTTTTCATTCTCCATGGAGGGATTCGGTTTCCCTACTTGTCTAAAGGACAATCACGGAAAGCTCATCTATATGGACAAACTCTAGATCATTCAGATCTTTTTCTTTTTTTTAATGAGAAATTATTTTTAAAACAATATTAGTTTAAATATTAATTTTATTTTAGATTCTTTACCCATTAAAATTATTTTATAAAAAGTGAAAAAAAAAAAACAGATCTAGACCGTCTAGATCTCATCTCGAAAGTCAAGGAAACTAGATCCTGTGTTTATGGTAGAGCTGATATTTTTCCCAATTTGTGACGTGGTTTTTCAACCAAACTTTTCATTGTGCAACCACTAAATTCTTCTTCAAAGGCTTTAAAATTCGGCATTTCTTTTTTAACCACACATGAGAATTATGGTCTTTTAACAACATTCAACAATTCATAATAACTAATAAGGGATATTAACTTGATATGAATGTATTAAAAGTACTGACCTATATTTTAATTTGACATTTTAGTTAAATTTAATTAAGATTTTTCCTACCAAATTCTTCCAAAGCTTTAAAAACTCTTCCGGCCATCTTTTAACATAAGGACGAGGGTTTCTACTATTTTTGCACGTCCAACAATAAAGAAAAGCATCAATTATTTTTGGTAGAAAATTGAGAAAGGCCATAAGGTGAAATATCACGTAAAGTATTAGCCACTTGGTCATCAAATCAGCAGAAGGCAAGTGCAAAAATTGGAACCATAGCATATTTCCACTTTTGTATTGGATTACATGCAACACACACAAACAAGCAGTGCTCCCAAGTCTTTAAATATAACGGTAGAAATCTTGAAGAAGCCTTGTAAGAAAACACACAAGAGCATTTAATATAGCAGCCGAAAGTGGCCCAATCAAGAGTATGTCTATAATCCAAGACTATTAAAATTGGACCAGTCGAGGTATTGCATCAAGGGTCAGTGGATCAAACCGGAGCTAACCCAAAATCAAACCGGTGAGAAAATAAAGATTTTAGGATTATTATGAAACTATAAAGAAAATAAATAAAAAATAGATTTTTTTTAAAAAAATGTAAACCGGTTTACTTTCCTGACCTGACCGGTTCACTGGTTTCCAGGCCAGTCCGGTCCATTTTCTATAATACTGGTATAATCATAACTAAAGAAAACAAATGCCTCAAGGACCATAAGAACTATATAGCATATTTCTCCTTTGTTCCGGTTTTCTACCAGAGGTTTTTTCAACATCTATAAAAGACTAAAAGTTAAACATATTCACTGTCATAATATGCTAAGGCGACATAAATAAATAACAGTCCATGCACAAGCCAATGCAAGAAGAGATAACCATCTCACGAGATAAACAGAATATCCCTCAGAGTTCAGAACACATGATCTGAGAGGACTGAGTTCTAAGAATTCTATAGTACATGATTCTTCATAGATAAACATAAGAAAAGATGCATACCTAAATATCATCAAAGTTCAACAGAAAGTATGACTTGTTATAATGAAAAGCCACTTCTTTCCAACTGCAGGAACATCCCTTAAAAACACATTTGTTTTCATCTTCAAAATTTACATAAAAACACACAGACAAGTATCATATCATAATTCGAAGTATATATATATGTACCAAAATTTATGTATATGTACATGTATATATAATTTATGTAATGCATTTCCAAACAAACTTACACAAGTTAAAAGAAAAATTTGAGAGCCCCAAAATTGGATCCCTGAAAACAGGCAGATCACTAGCATATGGCATTCGTTTCCTTAAATATTACAATCCTTCCCTAACATTACAAGTAGCAGCTTCGCAGTCCACGTTACATCAACAAGTCTATGAAGAGGAGTAGCAATATCTACTGCCATAGTCATCAAAAGGGCTCTGCTTTCAGCGACATTCAGGATTTAAGGTATTAGATTACAGAATAAAAATTCTGTGTAGAAAATGGAACTGCGCACATTTGATGTATACATAAATTTCAAAAAGCATTTTTCTTCTCTAAAATTATTATCATCAATATGGCTCATTGATGTCCCTTAAATGTACAAACAGGGATGTCATAACCTGCAAATAAAAAGGGGGGCTCACCACTTTACTGACCTGCATTTATCTTCAAACATGAATGTTGTCAAGTAGTACAAGACTTTCTACATATTCGAACATGTTTACAAAATAGCTACGTTTTGGGATGGCAAAGATGTTGAATTCATCTGTAGTGAGATTGCACAAAAGAACTTGTGATTCATGATTCTCTGGTTCATATATTGGGCGGGTACTGCAGACAATTTCATTTCTCCATATAATATTTGGATTAATGCTGAAATTGTGAGGATTGGGTCTGCTACTATATAATTTAATCCAAATCCATTTCTCTGGATCTGTAGACTCCTCCAACACCCACAAATGTATTGAATATGATTCAAAAATTTCATCCAGGCTGGGAGAAAGCATAGCAAGTCTGTTCTGATACATAGTAAGACTATTTAAAAAAGACATAGGATATGAAGTCACAGTAGGAAATGGTATCAATGTGAACACTTCCATTGCTATATCAAATGAAACTATCACAGCAAAATCTCCCTGTTGCCCAAACCAAAATACAGCTCCATTACATGCGAAACTGGTATGGATAACATCTAGACCCTCTAAGTTCCCGAGTTCAACTTTTCTCCATAACCCTGTTCTTAATGCATACACTTCTACTTGAACAATCAAATTATTAGACCTAAAAAGTTTCACAATCTTGTAATCATTAACTATTGGGCTGAACCCAAATCCAACCGTATAACGCCCACGCTTAGAATTGTTATTGTTATGAGAGTTGGGCACTTTTCTGACCTTTCTAATAGACGGATTCCACAACCAAAAGGAATGTCGAGATTCAACCATGAGTTCGACAAAAAGCAAGCCATTACTGGAGCAGATGCTCTCTATTTCTGAATCAATGATATGTGGGTTCAGATTCTGAAATTCAAGGACGTGCATCTCACGATTAAGAGAGCATAAGTGCCAATGATTAGATTCAGAGATAATACAATCGACAACAAGTAAAGGGTTTTGCTGGGTGGAATGGTGGAAGTGTTCTACAACGAAAGATGGTGTTATGAACAGATTCTTCCAGTCTTTACACACACATTGAAATCGGATAAGCGATTTTACCGGAAGTCGTACCAGAATATTTGTGATGATTTCTTGAGGAAGGCATGGTGCGTCGTTCGCCATTACTGTCTCCTCCAGTAAAGGAAGGAGGAGAAGAGGAGGGATGAAGGAGAGACTGAGACACAGACGGTGATCGTGCGAAGGAAAAATAGAAGATGACGACCACGAGTGAGACTGTGAGAGCGATAACGTCCGGCTGTGTGAGAAAGACGACGTCTGCAACAACCGTGGCGAGAGCTGAGGAAGAAGGGGAGGACGGCTGCAACCTGAGCACCTTAAGGGTGTGCATGGTAACTATTCTGTTGCCCAGCACTGTTTCTGAGATGAAACAGTTTTTTCTGATTCTGTGTTTTGGAAGGGTTCTGAGAATCAGAATTACGTTTGTTAACCCATTTTATTTTTACTCCGAGAATCAAAATTACGTTTGGTAACACATTTTTCCTCCTCTTGTTTGGGAGATAAAAAAATAGTAAAGGAGGAAGATGAAGAATTAATGAGTTATTTTTACCATTTTGTCTTTTTCTTTAATAATTAATATAATTATTATACTTTACAAATAAACTTAAATTTAAATTTCCTAAAAAAATTATTTATGTAATTTTTATATTCAAAAAATTATTTATGTGGCGATGGCGGTGGTGGTGGGGGCGGGGCGGTGATGGTGGCAACAGTGGGGGGCGGTGGTGGTGGCAGCAGCGGCGATGGTGGGAGCGGTGGCGGCGACGGCGGTGGTGCGGTGGTGGCGGTGGTGGCGGTGGTGGTGGCGGGGCGGTGGCGGTGGTGGTGGGGTGGTGGTGGCGGCGGCGGTGGTGGTGGCAATGGCGGTGGCGGTGGTGGTGGGGCGGTGGCGGTGGCGATGGTGGCGCGGCGGCGGCGGCAGCAGTGGTGTCGACGGTGGTGGTGGTGGTGGTGGCGGGGCGGTGGCGGTGGGGCAGCGGTAGTGTTGAGGGTGGCAACGACGGTGGTGGTAGAGCGATGGTGGTGGTGGAGCGATGGTGGTGGTGAACGAGGGTAAATTTCTGCTTCGATTGAAGGAAAAATAAATTCTGATTTTTTGCCCTGGAATAGGAAGCAAAAAATTTTAGCTTCTTTTTTTTACTCCCCAGCACAAAAAATAAACCGGTTCATCCCGGGAGCAAGAAAAAAAAACCGGATTTACCAAACATAATTCCTATCCATTTTTGTTCCGGGGCATAGAAATTAGGAAAAAAGTTATTTTGGAAGTGTTACCATGCACACCCTAAATCATCACCTTAGGAAAGTAGTCACAACGGTGGCGTTTTCATTCATTTCAACGCTGTGTCTGTGTTTGCCAAACTTTCACTTTTATTCTTGGAAAAGCATGGTTTTATTTTTTAAAAAAAAACTCAAAAAAAAAATATCTAAGGAAAAATTCCATTAAAATACCATATGAATTTACAAAACCCCCCCCCCCGGAAAGCCCATTGAATTTGTAAAAAGACTGAGAGGTGGCAAGGACTTTTGAGGGATATACAAATTCATGCAAAATGACCACAATGCCCTTAAGGTTTTCTGGATTAATTCACTCTGCATGCGTCTTATTCGGCGTCGTCGTTGTTGTCATGACCCACTGCGTCGCTGCCACTCCCCCCGCCTTGGACATCGCTCCTGCCACCGTGGGCGCCGCTCTCGCTGCCATGGACGCCGCCCCACCAGCTTCGTGGAGATTGAGCACAAAAAAGTGTTAGTTCTCTATGTGTTTTGATAATAACTGACAATTGTAAACGCAAGTTGAAGTTTGTCTTTGGTAAGTTGAAAAATTTAATGTCAAAGGCAAACTCGAGTTTTGGTTTTAAAACTCGAGTTTTGACTTAACAGAGAGTAGCTCAATTTTAATGAACTAAGCAAAAATCCAGTTTCCATTTAGAAACTCAAGTTTTGGTCTTACAGAGAGCACTCCAAGTTTTTCACATATCGACAAACTCTAGTTTTCACCACACAGAGACTCCTCAATATTTTTTTGAAGAAGACAAAACTCCAGTTTCCATTTGGAAACTCGAGTTTTAGTCATACAAAGAGTCTCCAACATTTTGAGCTTATGGAAACTGTAGTTTTGATATGGAAACTCCAGTTTTTAGTTTACCATGAGTTTTCCAAGTTTTTCAAAGTTTTAAGAAAACTCGAGTTTTGGTTTGGAAACTCGAGTTTACACTTGGCAGAGAGTTTTCAAGTTTTACTCAGTTTTTGAAAACTCCAGTTTTCATGGAAAACTCCCGTTTTGACTTGGCATAGATTTCTCAAAGTTTTTCATACATAAATGAAAACTCAAGTTTAGTTTTGGAAACTCGAGTTTTGGCCAAGCAGAGAGCTTTGCTTTCTTTCAATGTTTTGAAAACTCCAGTTTAGATTGGAAACTCCAGTTTTGAAGTTTTGGACGAAAATTGATTTAATATGTCAAGAGTCCAAAACTCGAGTTTAGAAATAGAAAATCGAGTTTTGAGCTTCTTTAAAAAAAATGTTCCAAAGCTCAAATCGCGACATTCCTCTCTGGATGAAGGAAATTCGAGTTTTGATTTGGAAACTCAAGTTTTGCTATTAGTGCACAGTGACAAACTCCAGTTTTGGTGAACAAACTCAAGTTTGTGTCGCAGAGTTTGAAATTCAAATATGACGAATTTGTGAAACCTTCTTGTTTGATCTTAATACTTCCTATCATCATTCATTAATATTCCTAGCTATGTTTAACCACTTTGTTAGTGAGTTTTAGATGATTTAGAGGATATTAATTGAAGGTTAAAAGCAAAAGCAAAAAAGTGATGTCAGCACATTAAATACAAAGTCCAGAAAACTTACATCCTTTTGGACAATCATTCTACACATGTTGCAAAGGGATTAATGTTTCCTTTCCACATCCAGTAGCTACTCTTCCAACGGATTAATATTCAAGAAGTCAACCATAAACTTTTGTGCAACTGGATTAAGCAAAGAGTAGAGAGAGAAGGAGACCTAAGCTCACCTTAATCCTTCCTGAATGTCTCCAACGGTTACATTAGGGATTTCAACGGTCATTTAATGCTCTCTTGATATAAATAGAGTTGCATTCAAGTCTTCTTAACAACCAATCTGCTAAAAACGAAAATCATTCAAGTTTCCAACTACTTTATGAGTTTTCTTGAGCAAAGTATCTGTTGATACATTCTGTACTTCAGTGTTTGTATTTATCCACTCTAGAGAGAGTTCACTTATTGTAAATCATTCATTGTAAGAATCTCAAGTCAGGGGACTTGGAGATCGGGTTATTGATTGCAACTTGTAAGGGGGAATAAGTTCTAGTGAGGGAATTACTCTTGAGTTATAGAGTGCGTAATCAATTGATATAGTGAAATCACAGAGTGTTTAGGGACTGGACGTAGGTCAAAAGGTTGGACCGAACCAGTATAAATTTCGTGTGTCTTGCTCTTCTTCCCTATACTCTATTTAGATCTGTTTTTAGTGTTCAAAAACAGAGCAATTTGAAAAGTTTTTAAAATCCCCAATGCACCCCCTTCTTGTTGATTTAGCTCCACTTGGAAGAAGAGCAATTCTGGATGACGGTGAAAAAGGAAAAAAAAACCACGACCATAAATTTTTCGATCATGTTGAGAGATTGGAAGAAGAAGAAGATTTACATGATTTACACAATGACAAAAGAAGAAGGAAGGAAAAAAATTGTGAGAATGCCTTAGCCTGAGGCATTCTTGCAGAAGTTGGTGACGACTTCTTCTTCTAATCTCTCAACGCGATCGAAAAATTTATGGTGGTGATTTTTTTTCCATTTTTCACCGTCATCCGGAATTGCTCTTCTTTGTGCTCGATCTCCATGAAGTTGGCGATGGCGTCGTCCATGGCGGCGGGAGAGGTGCCCCAAGCAATGAGAGCGGCGTCCAAGGCGAGGGGAGTGGCAGCAACGCAGTGGGTCACGATGATGACGACGATGAACAAGACGCAGGGTGAATGAATCCAGAAAACCTTAAGGGCAATGTGGTCATTTTGCATGAATTTGCATATCTCTCAAAAATTCTTGTCACCTCTCAATCTTTTTACAAATTCGGTGGGCTTCTAGGGGTTTTGCAAATTCAGATGGTATTTATTCGTCTTGTTCCCAAAATCAAAAGTCAAAAGTGTTTTTTTTTCCTTCCCAAAACCATGACTTTGGAGTAGAGCCGGGAAATCGGGCTCGGCCTATCGAGTTCGCCTTTTTAAGCCCAGATCCTTCAAGGACCGGGCTTGAAAATTGTAAGAGCTTAGTGAAATAAGCCCTGTAGAGCCTCGGGCTTAAAAGGGCCAATCCTGAAGGGCCTTGGGCCAGCCCTGCAAGCCCTTTTAATTAATTTATTATTATTATTTTTTCTATGCATGGATTTACATATGATGGTAATTTACTAATTTATATGTATTTTATATTGGTTATAAAGTTATTTATCCATTTAAGTACAAATACACAACTTGAGCAAAAAAGAAAAAAAAGTACAAATACACAAATATATAATAACTATACTTTAATTTTATGATTTAGTTTATTATTTGTTGCAAATAAAGATTATGGATGTGTTCATGATGCGGGAGAAGAAGAGCCTACTCAAAGCGAAGCACAATCAAATGTCGTTGAAATTGATGATAGTAGCGAAGATGACGATAATAATAGTCATTTTACTAATGTCATTTAGTGGTATACTTCTTATGTTTTATGTGTGTTATTTGTGAACATAGTTTGATTTTGATTATGAATTGGTTACTGTACTTATTTGTTAGATGATTCGTGTTGTTTTGATATTAATGTTGACAACATTTATTTGATAAATTAGAACTTTAATTGTTGTAATTTACTGATTATATTTCTTTGGGAAAAAATGAAAGAAAAATAGTTAAAATTTAGAATTGTAACTTCTAGGCCTGGAGTGCCGGCCTTGGCCCTTGTACTCTCGGGCCGAGCTTTAAAAAACAGATTTTTTTTTACCTCAGACCTTGGAGGGCCGACCCTATCAGGCTCTGGCCCTTCATTTAATATCTTGAATTTTGGACCCTAAGAATTGAGAATAAGCTTAATATAGGCAAACGACTAGGCCCAGTTTGGGAAGAGTCCCAAGAAGGTTGAGGCATGGAAAGCCTCTCTAGGACTAAGTAACTCGGCCATATGGGTCAGTAGACCAGTATGGATAAGCCTTGGAATTAAAGTGCCAATGAAAAAGGGTACAAAAGGCCTATACGATGTAAATTCGGTTGGAAAAGATGCCGCCCAACTATGTCCTAAGATATAGGACAATTAGTTGAGTGAAAATATGCCAGTATAGGTAAGTATATACCATTTTCAGGGTAGGCATGGATGTCCTGCGTTTTTGGAGAAAATAAGAAGGGAAGAAAGAGAGAATGTGTATCTGGACGAAATACAGGAGGAAAAGTCAGTAGTGGTAGTGCTACATCGGACACGTGGCATATCGAGGCCAGAAGTGGGATTATCGGGTAGTGCGCATTACGAGGTGGATCTGAGGTACTGGAATAAGGGTTTCTTGCTCCCCAAGGCACTACAATCCGTCCACCTGTGGTCAAGGAAAAGAGACTGATGATCCGAGCCCACACAAGCCCAATTGTGTGGCACATGTCACGAGGAAGGGTATAACTAGCAAAAAGGAGTTAAGCGAGACTAGTTAGAATTTCCCAGAGTCGGGCCCAGGCCCAAAAACATGGATTCTGTCTCGGACCAGTGGCTAAGTTTTGAGAATCCGAAAAGGACTCAAACCTAAATGGCTTTGGTAATTATTTTTACTATAAAATAGACATCCTAAGGGTTCTAAGGCCATTGATCCCATGTCGAAATGATTTTTCTAGAATTTATTTAAAATCGATGAAGTTCGGTCAGAGGTTTTGGAAAATTCGGGAGTTAGGCGAAATTTATGGAAGACTTAAAGCATGATGTTCTTGTTGTATCTAAGGTATTTGCACATGTGGATCATATTTTCAAACACCAAAGGAAGAGTTTACTATTTCAAGGCTTGCCAGGTAGTAACTGTAAACTCGCATACTCTTTGTGGCTCTTGTATGTTCTGTGTTATCATGATTGTGGATGTAGGGTAGGTAGCTTCTATGGTACTTCGCGTTCTATGGCTGTTACTGAGGCCCGAGGTATGCAGGGTAGGTAGTACCTATAAAGCTGCTACTGAGGCCCGAGGCATGATGGGTAGGTAGTATCTCTTTTGGGGTGTTACTGAGGCCCTTGGCATGTAGGGTAGGTGGAGCCTATGTGACTGTGTGTTCATAGGTGTCTACTGAGGCCCAAGGTATGTAGGGTAGGTGGAGCCTATATGACTGTGTGTTTATAGGTGTTCACTGAGGCCCTAGGGTAGGTGGTTAGGGTTGGCCACCCTGACTACTGAGGCCCTTTTCTGCGCTGAGTCCGGGGCTTGTCTTGACCAGGCGATCCTGCGGAGTACATGCTATGTTTGTGTTCCTGATTGTGATTTGCATTACATGCATTGCATACATATTGTATATGAGTTTAACAGTTACTCTGGGGTTCAACTTTGAACTCCAAACTGGTTTCAAAGAGACAAGTGCATGGCGGTGGGCTGGTTGGATTGTGGAAGAGTCAAGGGTAAGAGCAGTGAAGACGGAGATTGAAGACGTATGGAACACCTTATCTCATTTTGTATATTTTTGTGACTGTATGAACTTGCTTATTGTCCAGTACCTATGTTGGACTATTGTACCCTTAATCCTATGGGGATTACTTTATGTTTTTGTATGTACATTTACCAGTATATTGTAAGTTGTTCAAACCGATCCATTGCTCTGCCGCGCACACTCTGATATAAATTTAAAGTGATTATTTGACAAAGGAAAGATAATGAGCGAAAAGGATCCCCTAACCCGCCACCCGAAAGGGCAAGGCCGATAGGGGTGTAACATTTTGGTATCAGAGCATGGTTTGGACGGTACTGGTAAATGGTACATGGTTAAGGGTACATTTGGGCAAATGGAGCAGAAAGGATATATACCCTAAGGAAGAGGGTTGTGCTTTAGTAAGATAAGACCCTGGTGATAGATGAGTTAGCACAGAGTATGAGTTCTGCTGCTAACCTTAGGTCCTCTGATATGGAAATCAGGGACCGATTCCTGCAACAAAATTAGAAGGGAAGTGTGTGAGGAAGCTGATATCTGGTTTCTAAAAAGGCAAACGATTGGTACTGGTATGAGTACCCTCGAACAAGAAGGGCACCCAGAAGTTAAGCGTGCTTAGACAAGAGAAATCTCGGGATGGGTGACCCCCCCGGAAGTATTATAGGAATTTGAGATTCCTTTGTTTGAGGTTTTAGAACTTTAAGTTTTGACTTATAGTGATCTCTAGAGATGCTATGAGGATGTTAGGATATGATTGAGACTAGGCTTGAATATGATCTTAAATGTGAATGAGGTTGAACTAAGGTTCTAGTACCTAAGAGTGGGAACCTTGTGATTCTTGATCGATACTAAATTGACCACCCTTGCACCATCAAAACCTTGACCATGAATCTTTGTCAAGCTCAAGCCATTTTTGGCAAAAATTAACTCAATCGTTTCTTTAAGTGAACTAGCTATAGTATCTGAAACATGAACAAGACCAAGAAAACGCTCAATAATGTCACCCATGCAGTTTACATATCTTAAAACAATGGACATTTGTTCTTTAATTGATATATCATGAGCTTCATTAACTAGTATAGAGAAGAAATTATCCCTAATGTCTGAAATAATAGCTCTAGTAACTAAACTAGCAACAACATTAGTAATATCTTTCTTAATTTTGGGAGCTATCATTTTGAGATTCTCTCGGGCATTATTCAAAGTTACATTATTTACCTCCTCATTGCTTTCACAAAGGAATTTTACAAGCTCCACAAAATTTCCCTGATTCATTGAAGCATATGTCTCATCATGTCCTTAGAAAGCTAAACCTTGTCGTATGAGATATCGAAAACATCGAATAGAAGCATTTAGACAAATATGATAATCATGTTTGGCTTTGTCAGAAATGTCAGACATAACAATGTCAATATGTTGATTTTGATTCATCAAATCTTTGGCAGAACTGAAGCATAACTTATGAATGCTTCCAACTTTCCCAATATGTTTAAGAATCTGTTGTTTGTCCTTCCAATTGCTAAATCCTTCTCCTACAAATGAATCACGACCACCCCCTCATCACCATGCTCACAATTAAATAGATAACAATGTAAGCAAAATATAGCGTCTTTTGATTCACTATACTCCAACCAAGTGCCAAACTCATTGTACCATTGGGGATTAAATCTACGCATTTTACCTCCAATAAAGGATTGAGGAAAGTTGTAAAGTTTTGGTTTACAAGGACCATTCGTTGGATAAATTCTTCGAATCATTTCCCTTTCTTGAGCATTCTTTGCAAAACTCATAATAGGAAGTCTTTTACCCGGATCAAGAACATATAAATCTGGTAGACCTTCTATTATTGGTTTGTTCTGACTTGAGGGAGTAGCATACTCATTTTGCTTATCTTAAAATAAATCAATAGATGAAGATTTGGATTGAGAACACTTAGTTCTACTACCACTTGACTTTGTAAAAAAAAAAAAAAGAACCTAAATACCTTTCTATCCTAACAAACGGCTGTTGGTCGATTTTCTTGATGGCAAGTGAACTAGTCAAACAAGTAATAAAGTGTAAGTAGAGTATCGTCCCACAGAGACTGAGATGCCAGAAAGTGATGGTCAAATGCTATAATAGTTGTGCGAAACAGAAAATAAATCTGGTTTGGTTTGAGAGGTTTTTGTGGTTACACTAAATAACAAACAAAGTAAATAGAGTATCATAGTCGTAAGAAGATATCAGTAAGAAGTTACGCTAAACTCGGAATTATCCTTAAGCATATCAATCCCCAGTTGCTCTACCCATTGCTATAGCATCTACACTGCGTAGCTTCCGCAATGCTACAACATAGTTACTAACTACAATGCTATTCGGTTAGCCCACCACTATAATCTATCGAAGCTTCCGCGTCCGATACATATGACAGTAACTTTACTCCTTCCATATGCCTATGGCAACTTTCTAGTTAGGTCTGCATTACAAAATAGGGTGTAATGGTTATGAGCGGTAGACCCATTCCTGAAGCCTAAAATAATAGGTCAAGTCTTGCACCAGCCTGCCTAGCAATCACTGTTTCTCAGAGGTCTAACCTCGACTTCTTGCCAGTAAGCCGAGGCCACAAATCTAGCCCTTAGCTTCAGCTAATCGACTAGTAATTAAATCACTGATAAGCAAACCGAATTTATTGAATCAAGAACTTGCAACTGGGTTCATTTAACACTTAAGAAATCATCCTCGTTTAGACATATGAAAATCAATTCATGACTGACAATGGAAACACAAAACAGATAGTAATAGAATGACCTATGACAAAAAGATTAAACAAAAACAGAAAGCTTGACGAAGTTTCGAACGCGTGGAAGAAGCCCTGTAACGTTACCACTCCACGTCTTCTTCTCTCCGTCTTACTGCAGGGAAGGATGCTGGGTTATCCTGAGGTTTTCGTGCCTTAGGAATTCTCTCTCTCTTCTTTCGAGTCTGGTCGAATGTGTATTTCGATTGGACTCTCTATGATGCAACCTCCTCTTAGGGTTGGCTTGCTGCTTCCTTATATAACCAGACTTTCTTGCGGCGTAAGTTTCAGTGAGCGGGGCCTTTCCTAATCTGTTGAGATCCATCATATATCTCTTTCCAATCTTGGTATATTGATTCTGCTGATCCTGCGGGATTCTTCAAATCTTTCAGTTTCGATTCTTCGCATCTTCTATTTTATTATGTCAGCAATCTACCTGTCATTCTCGACCTTCACTAGTATTCCCGAAATCATTCTAGAGAAAAGATCAGAAAATATGCCGCATAGCATTGCGTCCTTTACTTTGCTATAGCTTTCGTGATGCCTTGTATTGCACTTCGATATGCTGTAAGAATGCTATAGTATAGTATCAGCTTTACTACACATTCTTCCTTCAAAGCCTTGTAACTTGCTCCTTTTTTAGCACATGTTTAGGATGTAAATGTTTTCTATCCTTCAGTTCCTTATATCATGAATTAATGCCTTTTTTGCTTAGATTGATTGCAATTAAGCTTATATTTACCATACAATTTAATCATAAAATATAGGGAAAACATGGCATAAATTTTGCTCATCAAATACTTCCACACTTAGCTTTTTGCACTCCTGGGCAAAATAAAATAAAGTCAACAAAATCTCATAGTCGTAGCGCTCTTGTCTGTATAACTTTGCTTGCACAATTGCTTTCAGTTATCGTCCCCTTTTCAACAATCCCACTGCCCAATACCAGTGGCTCACGATGCATGGTATTGCTTAGACGAAGAAGCCTCAAAAGGCTCTCATGTCAGTGTTTACGCTCTCTCACCTAGGGGATCTTTAGTTTCTCTCTTGTCATACGAGCCCAGAAGTTTCATAGCCTTGTCAAAGTTCTAAGATTGCTTCCTAGCATCTAAGCTTTCATTCATCCAAAGGACTTTTTGGTTTACAAAGGTGAGGATGGCTAAGTTTTTTAGATGAAAAAGTGATGGTGCACGCTATAGCAAATTAGGTAGACAAGTCTCTTAGCTTCAGTCGAGTGCTCCTTATTGAACTGTGCATTCCTTGTTGCTCTTCATTCTAGGTATTTTCCTTTCTTTTTCTCTTCTTTATAATCTTCTTCTTCTTCTTTTTTTTTTTAGCTAAATCACACCGAACAACAATTCTTTTTGTAGCATTTTTGTGGGAACACCCTTCCTCAACATTTTTTTCACAGTTTTCTTCAAGTTTTTATATCTAACTAGTTCTGCTATAGCACACTCATGTGGCTCAATGGGGTAGCAAAATGGAGATGATGATAAATGGGTTGTGTATGGGGGTGATGGATATTACATGAATGTCTTTATCCTACGAACTTCATGCTCAGATGCCAAATAGTATATCAAAGAACTGAGACAAATCAAGGACCATACATGGGCTAGCAGACATGCACACTAGAATAAAACAATTAGGCTCAAATCCTTCCATTGTGGGTTCTTCCCTTTAAACTTCCTCACTGCCACTTTACCCCACATCAGGTTGGTTAGCACTGTCAATTTCCCAAGCCTATAGGTTCAGTTTCCTTAGGCAATCATGCTATACTTGGTTATACAGACATTCATTCTCCTGCTACAAAATTCTATTCATGCTTTATCATGCAAATTGGAAAATCTTTCAGGTTGTGCAAAAAACTACATGCAGGGTGAACTAGTATGGCATACGCACTTTGAATAGTAGCAGATTATATCATTGATTAACATAACTAATCCCTCCCTCATACCTGAACGATGCAATGCCCTTATTGTAGCAACAGAGATGAGTGAAATTAAAAACAGAACGCGTATATGGGGCAGCAGGGGAAAGAAGAATAGCATGAAAACAAAATTAAGCACCGCATCATTCACAAAATGGCCCTGGGGTAGACACCCAGGGCATTAGCAGATTGTCAGAAAAAAGAACAAACTAGAATAAATTAACAAAAGAAAAGAAAACTACGGGGCAGGAGGAACGAGAGGGGCTGGGGAACTGTTGGTTGTATCCTCCTCGGCTGAAGAGTCACCCAGGGTGTTGACCACTGGAATCTTTGAGTGAGAGCGAGAGAGAGAGAGATGGCTGCCGGAAGATGATGGCGGTGGGCTTCAAATTTTGCCCAAGAGTCGCTCCGAATCGTTTTGAGCTCATTGTGTATCTGACGGAGGCGACGCGAAAATTTGTGCGGAGACTTCGCATCGGTGGCCAGGCACCAGTAAAGGGGGCATGGGTGAGGATGTAAGAATGATCAGATGAATCTGTGGTGCCTGACACCGGAGAGGGTTGAGTGGAGGAGGAGGAGGGAGAGGAGACCTTGATGGCAATGCGTGGTGATGCCACTGAGGGCGGGATGGGATGGGTTGGTTGACGAGCGTAGGCCGGTGGGGGCACTTGGCCATGCCATGCTACACATTTTACCCGAGTCTATGGGTGAGGGATGGAGAAGGAGAAAGAGGGTCGGTGGGGATGTGAGAAGACGCAGGAGGAGAGGATGGAGAGAATAGATAGGATAAAGGCAGAATTTTGAATGTGAAGCGTTACGTCTCTTCGGTAATGAGTTAAACTCAGTTGGCGCGTAGTGGGCCCACAAGAGTGGCTCGCTAAGATAAATGCATGCACATGGTGTTTTTTTAGAGAGGGGAGCGTACCTGACTAGCATTTATTAGGCTTCTGCTGTATTGCTGTGCTGGGGCCAAATGCCTTGCATCATGCCGTAGCATGGACTATGCTGGACTCGTTCCCTCCTGCTATTATGCTAAGAAAACAAGAAGTTGGGCTACCTCCCAATAACGCTTGCTTTAAAGTCTTCAGGTGGACTTTGCCATAGCAATTTAATGCTGTGGTAGTGCTTGACTACTTCCTGCTTCTTTAGTGCCTTTGCTGTCATCTTCAGAGGTTAAGTACTTCTCAACTGGGTCTTCAAATCTCTCAGTCTTAAGGATTGAGAAGGTGACCTGATCATCATTCACACACATAGTAAGTTCTCCTCTTTCCATATCAATCAGTGTACGCTCAGTTGCCATGAAAGGTCTTCCTAGAAGAATTGGGACATCGCAATCTGCTTCAAAGTCAAGAATAATGAAATCCACAAGAAAGATGAACTTATCCACTTTTACCAGAACATCTTCGATTTTTCCTTCAGGTAGAACTATGGAGCGATCGACCAGTTGCAACATAACTGTTGTGGGCTTGGCCTCCCCAACTACCAACTTTTTGAAAATAGACATGGGCATGAGATTGATGCTAGCACCTAGATCACACAGAGCTTTCCCTGAATATTGAGGTCCGATTGCACAAGGGATTGTGAAGCTGCCAAGGTCTTTTAATTTCGGTGGTAGCCGATCTGTTAGCATGGCACTACAGTCCTGGGTCAATGCTACTGCCTCGAATTCTTCCAGTCATCTCTTTTTGGACAGAATTTCCTTCATAAATTTCACATAGCTAGGCATTTGTTCCAAAGCTTCCACCAGAGGAATATTAATGTGCAATTGTCGTAGCATGTCGAGGAATTTCTTAAATTATTTCTCATGACCTTACTTCTGTAGCCTTTGTGGGAAAGGCGGGGGTTGCTTTAGCATCCTTGAAGACCCGGGATCATGATCATGCCTTGATGATGATGCAGTAACATTCATTGTTGGGTATTGCACAGGATCATCCAGTGCGGTGTGTGTAGGCAATGTCGTGGTGCTGATATCCTATTCCGATTGTGACAGTCTTGGTTGCCTCTGCTCGTCCTCAAGAAGCTGTTCAATGCTTTCTTGTCTCTCCTTTGATTTCTCCAATTTTAGATTAGTAACAACCATAGGTTGCTTGGTTGCTCTCATGGGTTCTAAGCTTTTACCACTTCAGAGTTCTATCAGCTTGACTTCCTCTCTTCCTTGGATCCTGGCTATTTTAGTGTCACTGTGCAGGGATCCTGAGGGTCTTTTATTGAGGGCAGTAGCTAGTTGTCCCACTTGATTTTTGAGATTTCTCAAGCTTACTTGCTGATTTTGAATGATTGTATCATTTTTTGCCATATATTCCTTCAAAAGGGTCAACATAAAGTGCTGCGGGTCTGAATCACTGCCCTGCTGCCATGCTTGCTGGGTAAACCCTGGTGGGTTTGATGTTCTGTTCGCATATTGAGGGCTTGATGGTTGTCCCGCTGCTTGTTGACATTGAGAATTCCATGAGAAATTGGGGTGCTGCCTCCATCCGAGATTGTACGTGTTCGATATGGATTGTTGGTGTTACTACACCTGTTGAAGTTGTTGACGAAGTTTACAGATTCAAGGTTGGTGGAGCACTGAGAGTAAGATTGCTCTCCGCCGCAGTACACACAAGCTACCTGAGATGGTTGCAGTGATGTGTTGCTTAATGGAAGGGTCAGTCTTTTCACCATATTAGTCAGAGATGATACTTGAGCTGTGAGAGCAGTCATAGCATCTAGTTCATGTATTCCAGCGACGGTTTGGGAGGAAGTAGCTCTGTCTGCTTGCCACTAATGACTATTCATGGCCATGCGCTTCAATAAATTATGAGCTTCTTAATAGGACTTCTTTAGGATGGATCCTCCAGATGAGGAATCTAGAATTAATCGTGTTTGTCCATCGAGACCTCTGTAAAATGTTTCTAACTGGACTCATTCACACAGTTCGTGTTGTGGGCATCTTCTGAGGAGGTCTTTGAATCTGTCCCAGGCTTCATAAGTAGATTCACCAGATTTTTGTTGGAAGTTGGTGATGTCCCCTCTGAGTTGAGCATTCTTAGTAGGTGGAAAAAATTTGAGCAAGAACTTACTCCCCAGATTTTTCCAGGAGACGATAGAATTGGCTGGTAAGTTGTTGAGCCATGTCCGAGCCTTGTCCCTAAGTGACAATGGGAATAATTTAATCCGGACGACGTCGGGTGTGACTCCTGGAATGACGAATAAATCACACACTTCCATGAAAGCCTTAAGATGTAAGTGAGGATCTTCAGATGGGAGACCTCCAAATTGGCCACTACATTCAGCATCGGAATCATGACACCTTTAATTTCAAAGTGTCCTGCATTGAGGATCGGTGGTGTGATGGCTGAATTCAGCTTGTTGAGATCTAGAATCCCGAATTCCATGATGGCCTTGTTGACATCTAGATTTAGAGGTGGAGGGATCTGATTGTCCCTGTTTATTGCTATTGGCTCTCGTTGATCTTGCTCATGCTTGACAGGTATATCCGCCATGCTTGCCGAGTCAAAAGGTTGACTTCTTCACTTCTGCTTTCTGCGCCTCTGCTTGTAAGTGCGTTCGATTTCTGGATCATAAGGCTCTAGGTTGGCTGAAGGCGAGTTGCGCATGCACTACAGAATGTACCTGAAAATCAAGAACATGGGATGAGTGAGCTCTTTCAGATAACTCACAATTATTAAGCAAGAGGGCGTCGTCACTAGGGGTATCGACAGTCCCCGGCAACGGCGCAAAAACTTGTTAGTTGATTTCCTTGATGACAAGTGAACCAGTCGAACAAGTAATAAAGTGTAAGTAGAGTATCGTTCCACAGAGACTGAGATACCAGAAAGTGACGCTCAAATGATATAATAGTTGTGTGAAACAGAAAATAAATCTGATTTGGTTTAAGAGGTTTTTGTGGTTACGCTAAATAACAAACAAAGTAAATAGAGTATCGTAGTCGTAAGAAGATATCAGTAAGAAGTTACGTTAAACTCGGAATCATCCTTAAGCATATCAATCCCCAGTTGCTCTACCCATTGCTATAGCATCTACATTGCGTAGCTTCCGCAATGCTACAGCATAGCTACTAACTACAACGCTATTCGGTTAACCCACAACTATAATTTATCGAAGCTTCCGCGTCCAATACATATGATAGTAACTTTACTCCTTCCATATGCATATGGCAACTTTCTAGTTAGGTCTGTATTACAAAACAAGGTGTAATGGTTATGAGCGGTAGACCCATTCCTGAAGCATACAATAATAGGTCAAGCCTTGCACCAGCCTGCCTAACAATCACTATTTCTCAGAGCTCTAACCTCGACTCCTTGCTAGTAAGCCGAGGCCACAAATCTAGCCCTTAGCTTCCGCTAATCGACTAGTAATTAAATCACTATAAGCAAACCGAATTTATTGAATCAAGAACTTGCAACTGGGTTCATTTAACACTTAAGAAATCATCCTCATTCAGACATATGAAAATCAATTCATGACTGACGAGGGAAACACAAAATAGATAGTAACAAAATGACCCATGACAAAAAGATTAAACAAAAACAAAAAGCTTGACGAAGTTCCGACGGCGTGGAAGAAGCCTTGTCACGTCACCACTCCACGTCTTCTTCTCTCCGTCTTACTACAGGGAAGGATGCTGGGTTATCCTGGGGTTTTCCTACCTTGGGAATTCTCTCTCTCTTCTTTTGTGTTTGGTCGAATGTGTATTTCGATTGGACTCTCTATGACTCAACCTCCTCTTAGGGTTGGCTTGCTGCTTCCTTATATAATCAGACTTTCTTGCGGCGTAAGTTTCAGCGATCTGGACCTTTCCTAATCTGTCGAGATACATCATATATCTCTTTCCAATCTTGGTAGATTGATTCTGCTGATCCTGCGGGATTCTTCATATCTTTCAGTTTCAATCCTACGCATCTTCTATTTCGTTACGTCAGCAATCTACCTGTCATTCTCGACCTTCACTAGTATTCTTGAAATCATTCTAGAGAAAAGATCAGAAAATATGCCGCATAGCATTGCGTCCCTTACTTTTTATAGCTTTCGTGATGCCTTGTATTGCACTTCGATATGCTGTAAGAATGCTATAGCATAGTATCAACTTTACTACACGTTCTTCCTTCAAAACCTTGTAACTTGCTCCTTTCTTAGCACATGTTTAAGATGTAAATGGTTTCTATCCTTCAGTTCCCTATATCATGAATTAATGCCTTTTTTGCTTAGATTGATTACAATTAAGCTTATATTTACCATACAATTCAGTCATAAAATATAGGGAAAACATGAGCATAAATTGTGCTCATCAATGGCAAATGACAAAAATGAATCAATAAATAATATATCTACCAAACAAACATATTGAAAAACAAAAGTTACATTATAGCAAACACTCCAGCAATACAACACAACACATTTATTCTGTTGGTAAAAATGGAGGAGGAAAGTAGACCACTAATACTTTATTCCGTGTGCCTCGATTGCTTTTTTATCTCACATTCTCAATTTCATTAAGATGAAAAACAATGGAGAGAGATGGTAATTGGAATTAACAATTCAAAGACCAAGTGAAGAGAGTTGTTTTATGCATCCGGACATCAACTATCACAGTGTAAGGAGAATTAGCAATGCAAGATTAGATAATCTATATGGAAGAAAAAAAAACTATATACTCTGTATTTCACATGAGGCAGAACACTTGCAAACAAAATTCAATAAGAAAAAACAAAACTCTTGCCTATAATGATAATATTAAACAAAATGCAACTTAAAGCACCATCATGAAGGGGTCAAAAAATGCAACTTAAATGCATATAGGGGATTGATGAGCACTATTTATGCCATGTTTTCCTTGTATTCTATGATCGAATTGTATGATGAATATGAGCTTAACTGCATTCAATCTAAGCAAAAAGACGTTAATTCATTGTATAGGGAACTTAAGGATAAATTCCACTTAACATGTGCTAAGAAAGAACAAGTTTTGAGGTTTTATGAGAAAGTTGCATAACATAGCCGATGCTATGCTATAGCATCAGGACAGCTTTATCGAAGTGCAATACAATAAATCCCTGAAGCTATAGCAGAGTAAGTGAAGCAGTGCTATGCGGCATATGTTCTGATTTTTTGCCAAGGTTGTTTCATGAAATATAGTGTAGGTCGAGAGCAACGGTTGGATTACTAACGTATTGAAGAACCCCGCAGGATTAGCAGAATCAATCTACCGAGATTGGAGAGAAAGATACGATTGGACCTTGACAGATTAGGAAAGGCCCAGATCGGTGAACTACGCTACAAGTAGACCAAACTATATAAGGAAACAATGGCTAACCCTAAAAGGAGTCAAAGTTGTCGAGAGTCAAAGACCAATTATATACAACTAGACTCGAAAGAAGAGGGAGAGAAGTTACAAAGCACAAGGACTCCAAGAGAACCTAGCATCCTTCCTTGCAGTGAGACGGAGTAAACAAGACGTGGAGTGGTGACGTGACAGGGCTTCTTCCACACCGTCAGAACCTCCATCAAGTTTTCTATTTCTATTCCTTTGTTCAATTCCAGTCAAACTTTTTTCCATGGGCTTTTCTGTAGTACTCTGTTTAGTGATTCTCTCGTCAGTCATGAACTAACTTCCTTTGGCTAAACGAGGATGATTTTCTAAATATAGAATGAACCCAGTTGCTTGTTCTTAATTTAATACATTCAGTTTTCTTATTAGTGATTTAATTTCTTATTGATTAGCGAGAGCTAAGGGCTAGATCAGTGGCTTCGGCTTATTGAGAAGGAGTTGGGGTTAGACATATGAGAAACAGTGATTGGCTAGATAGGCTGGTGCAAGGCTTGACCTATTATTATAGGCTTTAGGAATGGGTCTACTGCTTATAACCATAACACCTTGATTTGTAATGATAATCCAACTAGAAAAATCGCCATAGACATATGGGAGAAGTACAGATTAGGATTATACGTATCGAACACGAGAGCTTCGTTAGATTAGCGTGGTGGGTTAATTGAATAACATTATAAAGGGTATTCATGTTGTAGCATTTGCGAGAGCTGTGCAGTATGAATGCTATAACAATGCATATAGGCAGTTGGGGGATTGATATGCTTAGAAAGGATTCTGAGTTCAGTCTATCTTTTTACTGATATCTTCTTATGACTATGATCATTTAGTTATTTTCCTGTTTATTAAAGTAGCTATAAAAACTCTCAAACAAATCAGATTTATTCTCTTGTTAAACACAACTAATTTTGCAATTCAGTGTCATCATTTGGTATCCCAGTCTCTATGGGACGATACTCTACTTACTCTCTATTACTTGTTCAACTGGTTCACTCACCATCAAGGAAATCAACCAACAAGGATCTTAATGCAGGCAAAGAGGCAAAGACCAAAAAATTGACCATATATAAAGACAAAATATATTATTTTGCTTGGGGAAGATCCAAAAGAACACTGCACAATTTGAATTTATAAAGACTATTGCCCATTTAGAGTTTAAAGGCAAAATCTATTAGAAAGGTTTGACAGCAGGATCCATTCCATCTAATCAATCATAATGGTGGTCAATGTAAGAATAAGGATAAAGTAGTTTACATCGCAAAAACCAAGGAAACCCCCCCCCCCCAAACTTATATGAAACTCTACAAACTATTCCCGAATTTTCAAGCCAACTCCTCAGCCAATTATATGATACAGATAAAGTTTTATTTCAAAAGCACACTAAATTAATCAGACAAGGAGAGGGAGTAGAGGCTGAGGACTCACCGATTGAGGACTGAGGAGAGAGGAAGGAGAGATTATAGATGGCAACCATAGAGCGGAGAAGACTGAGACATTGAGCACTAAGACCGGAGGGTGAGGAAATGGCGAGCAAGTGGGTGAAGTTGGAAGAGATTACTCAAGTAAGCCCTTTTATTTACTCGAGCAAACTCAATTTAATTATGTGTTCAAGTGTTCATAGAAAGCTCTCAATATTTGATGAGCACAAATCATACCATATTTTCCCTATACTTTTTGACTCAATTGAATGGTAAAAATAACCTTAACAATGATTTAAACAAGCAAAAAGGCATGTATTATGATATAGGGACTGAGAGATAGAAATCATCCACATGTGCTAAGAACAACGTAATTCGCGATTCTTTTGAGGAAAACTGTGTAGCAGAGTTGATACGATGCTATAGCATTCTGACAGCAAACCGAAGGGCAATACAAGGCACACGAATGCTATAACAAAGTAGAGGACGCAATGCTATGCGACTTATATTCTAATTTTTTTATCCAGATGATTTTAGGAATTAAAGAAAATGGCGATATTGACAGATAGGTTGTTGATGTAACGGAATAGAAGATGCGGAGGATCAGAACTAAAAGATTTGAAGAATCTCGCAGAATCAACAGAAACAATCTAATCTACTCAAATTAGAAGATACGATAGATCCCGACGAAATAGGAAAATCTCAACCAGTTGCAACTTGCGCCGCAAGAAAGCCTGATTATAAAAGGTAGCCGAGCGAACCCTAAAGCAGTCAGAGACCCTAGACAGAATTCTATCTTCGACAGACTTAAGAGAAGAGTGAGAAAGTTCACAAAGCACGCGATTTCTACGACAACCCAGCATCCATCACTGTAGTTCGACGGAGAGAAGACGACGTGGAGTCGTGACGTGACAGGACTTCATCCACGCACTGGAACTCTGTTCAAGATTTCTGTTTTCCTTTTGTTTATTTCGTATTTCAATCATAGGTCATTCTGTTAATGTTTGTTTCGTGTCTTGCTCGTCAGTCATGAATTGATTTTTATATGGCTGGACGAGGATGAATCTTTAAGTGTCAAATGAACCCAATTGCAAGTTTTTAATTCAAGAAATTTGGTTTGCGTATCGGTGTTTTAATCACTAGTCGGTTAACGGAAGTTAAGGGCTAGAATTGTGGCCTCAACTTACTGGCAAGGAGTTGGGGTTAGAACTCTGAGAAACAATGTTTGCTAGGCAACCCGTGCACGGCTTGACCTATTATTGTAGGCTTCAGGAATGGGTCTACCTCTCATAACCATAACACTCTGAGCATAGCAAAGATCTAACTAGAAAGTTGCCATAGGAATATGGAAGAAGTATAGTTAGCATCCTACGTATTGGACGCGGAAGCTTCGGTAGACTATAGATGTGGGTTAACCAAATAGCTTTGTGAGTAGCAACTATGCTGTAGCAATTGCGAAAGCTGTACAATGTAGATGCTGTAGCATTAGGTAAAGCAACTGGGGGATTGATGCACTTAAGGGTGACTCTGAGTCCAGTCTAACCTCTTACTGATATCTTCTCATGTTTATCGCTATTTTGTTTACTTTTGCTAGTAGCATAATCACCACAACCCATCAACCTGATTGTATTCATTTTCTGCTTTCACAACTATCATAGCAATCGAGCGTCATTCCTTGGTATCTCAGTCTCTGTGGGACGATACTCTACTTTCACTTTATTACTTTTTCGACTGGTTCGCTTGCCATAAGGGAATTTGACCAACAATATTACTAAAGTAAAGGAAAATATTACTCAAGTAATATCGGACAAAAAGCAGAAGTTCCCACAAAAGCTCTCAATATTACCTAAGTAATTGGTAAGAATTACTCAAGTAATTTACTCAAGTAGAGGTAATATTTTACTTAAGTAATTTAGTTCATCTCTTGCATTTGCTCTCTGTCTAACTGCTAATTACTCGAGTAAGAATTTATGTCACTAGAGTAATCTCGTTGCTAGAACAATCATATTTTACTTACGCGAAATTACTCAAGTAACAATATTTGTTACTCAAGTAATTTCGCTTTAGCCACTACTATTTTGAATACCCACAAAATTACTCAAATTACCAATGTTACTCAAGTAATATTGGATATTACTCAAGTAACAAATGAGGTACTTAAGTAATATTGAATATTACTCAAGTAACAAATATGTTACTCAAGTAATTCTGTTCCCAGCGTTATTATCTTTGAAGCTTCACGACATTACTCAAGTAACAAAAGTGTTACTCTAGTAATATTTGGATATTACTCAAGTAACAAATTTCGTTACTCAAGTAATATGGCTCCAGTAGATTTTTTCGAATTGCAACTTTCGACATTACTTAAGTAATGAGAAATGTTACTCAAGTAATGTTGTCTCCGTAAGCATCCTAACTTAAAATTACTCAAGTAACAATAATGTTACTCGAGTAATTCAATTCCAGAGACTATTATTTTGAGAGCTTATGTTATTACTCAAGTAACATTCCATGTTACTCGAGTAATATTATTCTAGAAGATATTACTTTTGAACCTTACTTAAGTAACACATATATGCTTCGCAAGTAATATCATTCCAGAAGCAAATATTTTTCAAACTTTCATTGTTACTAGAATAAGACATAGGTATTACTCGAGTAAAATTTTTCAAAGTCTCAGAACACTTCACTGCATCATTAATCTCTGTCTTAATCATACTGGGTTGTTTCTATTTATTCTTAATCTCACTCAAACTCATTTATACCATATCTAATCATCTTCTTGAGTGATTTACAGTTGATTAACCATGTTTAAATTGAGATTAGCCGAAGAGCCGTTCGCTATGTCAGAAGCATTAAATGCAACTCAGAAAATGGAGCCTACAAACGGAAGAAACACTCTGAGTAGACGAATACATTTCTTAGAGGCATACCAATTAAGGAAATCATTCTGAGTCAACTTCTGCACAAGTACATCGCCCATGAACGCATTTAATGAAGCAACGGTCGATTATACTCAACGGAATCCATCTATGCCTAATGGAATTATGAAGTGTCTCAATGGCTATATTCAAAGCTTTTCAATGGTTATTAATGACGATCAATTATAAAAGAAGAAGGATTCAAAATGGACGAAGACATGAGCTTGCACTGGCAAAATGCTGACATTCTGAATCCAACATTTATCTCATACGCTCTCTGTTCTCAATGCTTACATAGCTCATCATAGAGAGTGAAATGATTTATATTGTACTTCAATGTTTATTCATTCACTTCTGAGAGGGAGAAGATTCATTATAATTACTTATCTGTTTATTTAGAGTTACTCAAGATTGAGTGATCTTGAGTGGGAAACCCATTGTATTGATTATAGCTGGTAAGGAGGAGTGAATCCTAGTGAGAGAATTACTTCGAGTGCTGAGTGTGTAATCAAGTAGGTGTATTGATTACAGCTTGTAGGGGGAGTGAATTCTAGTGAGAAGGTTACTTCGAGTACAAAGCATGTAATGAAGTTGTATAGGCTTCTCTTGTGCTCGGATTAAACAAGAGGATAGTGGATTGAAAATCTCAAATGGAGCTTGGGGACTGGACGTAGGTCAAGGATTGGACCGAACTAAGATAAATCATAGTTTACATATTCTCTTCCCTAAACTCTTATATTTCCAGCATATATGTTTGAATGACTGACTATTGCTTTATAAAGTATTACTGTCATACGAACTGCTTTCAGTAAGTTGCGAAAAAAGCCTCAAAGTTATCCAAATTTTTATCAGACACCTCATTCATCCCCCTCTTGGGTGATAGCCTGGTCTTACAAGAGCACCTAGGGACTGGACGTAGGTCAAGGATTTAGATTGAACCAGTATAAATTTCCTATGTCCATTCTTTCTCTATTCCTCTCTGTTTAACTCTTTTTTAAGAGTGAGTTCTAGAGTCTTTCGAGAAAAATTTTAAATCACCCAATTCACCCCTCCTCCTCTTAGTGATATTTCATCTTTCATTTAGTATCAAAGCATCGATTATCTATTTGAGGATTAACATCCTAGATAAAAGATCCAACGGAACGAATATTACCTAATAGAACATCTATCAATAGACCACCGGGTTTCAATGGTAAGCATTACTCCTTCTGGAAGGTTAAGTTCAAAGTCTTTGTAATGGCAACCGAATATGGCTTATGGAGAGTATTCGAGAGAGGAGACTATGATCCAACTACCATTGAAGATGGTGTTAGAACTCCAAAGCTATAAGAAGAATATGATGAGAATGACAGAAAACAAGTCACTCTCAACAGCAAAGCAATCCTAATACTTCAAAGTGTTCTAAGTCAAAAAGAGTATTTCCGTATATGCACTTTGTTATCTGCTAAATCTAGGTGGGATGCTCTTGAGATTGCTCATGAAGGGACAACTGGAATCAAGGAAAACTTTGTAAATACCCTGATAACTGAATACAATTTACTTCGTATGAAGTCTGGGGAATCTATTGGCGAATTCTAGCTCAAATTCACTCATCTGATCAGTCAATTTGCTGTCTTGGGTAAGAAATATGATCAACCTGTTCAAGTGAGAAAAATCTTAAACATTCTTAGCAACGATTTGGAAGCTAAAGTCAGTGAGATTGAAGAGGCTTGTAGAGAATCAATGGCTTTAGTGGCAGCTCTTTTTGGTAGCTTGTGTGAGTATGAAGGAAAAATCAAGTTCAGAAAAGGACTTGATGAAATTGGCAGCAAAAATAAGGGAATTGCCCTTAAAACTATCAAGGAAGACAAGGAATCAAATAATGATGATGATGAAGACGAAGATGAAGAGCTAGGCATGATGGTCCGAAGATTCAAGAAGTTTTACAAGAAGGACAATAGATTCAAAAAGTTTCACAAGGGTAGCTCCAGCACTGAGCCTAAGAAGCCAATCATCTACTATGAGTGTGAAAAGCCCAACCATATCAAGTTTGAATGCCCCCAGCTGAAGAACAAAGAGAAAGACAAGAAAAGATTCAACAAGTTTAAAAAGAAGGCCTATGTCTCAGCTTTTAGGAGGAAATAGCTCATCTGATGATGATGAAGTTGATGAAGAAGAAAGAGCCAACATTTGTCTCGTGGCTCAAGAAGAAGAATCTGAGAGTGAAGAGGTAAATGATACCAAACCCTCTTTTGATGAACTACTCACTGAGTATAACTCTCTTCACTCAGAATTTCGAAAATTAGCAAAGGAACTTCTTGCTTCAAAAAGAAAAGTGAAAAGTCTTGAAGAACAAGTTCAAATTCTCCAACTTTTGATTGTGAAAAGAATTCTGAAAAGATTTGCGAAAATTGTTGTGTTTTAGAGGAAAAAAATAACTATCTTACTAAAATGCTTGAGAAATTCACTCAAGGCAGTGAAATGCTCAATGTAATTTTGAAACAACAACGATTTACAAATAATAAATCAGGAATTGGTTATAAACCTGATTTTGATAAAAAGAAAAGTAAGAAGAAATTTAGAGAAAAGAATTACTTGAACTATTTTGGATATGGCTTACTGATATCCCTTATATGGGGGTTGATGTTCCTATTTATTCATCAAACTTACGCCTTGTTTGGTTGGAGGCACTGGGGGTTGATGTTGGGATTGCTACTAAGATTGTCCATTTTGTCTTGTTTGGTATAAGGATTTCAACAATCCTAAGACTGTACGGGTGTACATGGCAACCATTCTATTGCCAAGCACTGTTTTTGAGATGAAACAATTTTTTCTGATTCTGTGCCTGGCAAGAGTTCTAAAAATCAGAATTACGTCTGTTAACTCATTTTATTTTTACTCCGAGAATCAGAATTACGTTTGGTAACACTTTTTTTTTCCATTCTGAGAATCAAAATTACGTGTGTTAACACATTTTATTTTTATTCCGAGAATTAAAATTACATAATACGATACAAATCTATTTCTTTATTTTTTGTTTACAGATTTCTTCAACTGTATAAAATAATAAATGGGAAAAACACTTCTCATGTTGTAGGAGAAGTGTTTTGTCATATCACACACACATAAAATGGTGGAATCCACATATATATATAATTAACATTATATATATATGTGAGTCCCACTATTTCATGTGTGTCTAGAAATCTTCTTTTTCTCATGCAACATGAGAAGTTTAAACCCCATAATAAATTGGGATAAATTTTAACTAAAATGCCAACATTTCATAAATAAAAAAAATAATCTATTTCTTTACGTTTGCTCTCATTTTTTAATACCATATTATTACCTTAACATTAATTATACAAATGAACAAATAAATATACATAAGTCGCATGACTCAACTAAATTTTCATGATATCACAATAATTTAAAGCAAAAATAATTGATGTTATATTGAACAAAAAAAATATGACAAGTCTCCAATTATACATATCATCCCTATTCGGGATGATATTATACAAGCATCATCAGATGAGCTGGTCCTAAGTCAAATTTTAACCTGAAATAACTATAACCAAACTATAATAACTTTGATCCTACAGAATGACTAATCCACAAGATCCCAAAAGCCTACCAGTTATATCATATGTTAGAATGAAATACCTTCATGGCATCATACAACAACGACAAAGTTCTTTAATTTTTCTATTTTAACTCTGTCCCCATAACACCTCTTAGGCCTCTTGTCAATGTCGATCCATGGTTTGAGCATGTCGGAAATGTCGGCCACCACATCCATCTGTCCAAACAATAAGAACACACAAGTCTTAACAATTCCCTCGAGACACAGTTTCTGCAAGGCGTTTCGTCGAACAATTGAAAGGCAAGAATTTCCATAGCACCAAATGGAGCCCTTTTTCTTAGCACCAAATAGCACTATCATCTTCCTGTTTTGCGTATAAATAAACCAACATATTATGAATTCCAGGGTCCACAATACTCAAGATATTTGATGACTTCATGTGCCTTTTTTTTTTTTTTTTTTTGCTCAAAGGGTACTTATATTACTACCGAAAGAAAAGATACATCAAACCATAACAATTACAACTGAAATAAAATGAACCATAACAATTACAACTGAAATAGATAAGCCAGAACAAGAACAACAACAGGAACACAAGTACATAAAATAGTACAAACCAAATGAGAGAAAAACTAAAAACCAGAATCACTGAAGAGGTAAGAATAAAAGCCTCAGAGACTGCACCGACTTTCTGAACATCCAAGGTTAAAAGTAACAAGAAAGAAGGTGTTGGTTGTGAAACCCACCCAACAGGGCACACCTTCTTATAAGGATAAGCTGCAATTAGATCAGCTACACAAACACCCTGATAAGGGGCAAGAACAAGAGAAAACCCAACCTCAGAAAGAAAACCAATGAAGTCCATAAGAATACTTCTTTTCCTCCACTTAAGTAAATCTGGCGAACACCAACCAAACAAACTAAAGCTAATACTAGTGATTTGAATCTGCCACCATCGCACAGCCCTAAGAATGGTTTTCTCATAAATAAATCCTATAGCATAATCAACCATCCATAAAACCCTTCCCCCAAAATTGCAAATCCAAAACCACATAAACAGAGGAAAATAACTCCATAAAACAGGAACCACCGCCATGGTCATCCCCTTCGCCAGAGACCTCATCAACACAAGCAAACCATATACATAAAACAACAATAATAAAAACAGAGGAAAAGGAACATAGCTCCCATTACCACCGACGTCCCTTTCGCCGGAGACCACCGGATCGGGAAACATCGTGACAATAGCTCCCACTGCCAGGAGTGAGAGAGGGCCACAGCCGAACTCAGAAATCAGACGGATACCACAGCTGGAGAGCCGATGAGGACGGACACCAGAGAAGAGCCTGCGCCGGAGAAGAAGGACCGCCGCCGCTTTATGTCTCTCTTCCGAACTAAAACTCGTCTTCTCCTGGCTCGAGATCCGATCTGCACTTCTACCGCGGTTGTAGCTTGAGAGGAGGCGGCTCGCCGGCGGCACAGGCGCCACCGGCGAGACAGAGAACCAGCAGAAGGTGAAACTGAGGGAGAGCGTCTTAGGGTTAGCCGCGGCGCGAGGCGAGACTTCATGTGCCTCATTCTTTGCATGAGGTTCACTTGAATAACATCATTGCAGGAATCAGTTTCCTCGGGTTCATATTCTTGCAGCATGCTTCACAAGTTTCATGCATCCATTATGTCCTAATGGAGCCCTTTTTCTTAGCTTATGGGCCTGTTTGGGTTGGCTTTTTTATCAGCGTTTTAGTGTAAAAAATCAGTGGCTTTTAAGCAAATGATCCAGTTAGGAAAAAAACCCAACGAGCCCTGTTTGGTTTATCTAATACATTGGCTGGACTTATCTCATTTGTCCAAACGCCACCGGACTTGATCAACGCCCCAATTTGGAGCTTTTTTGACGTTACGTTATTGGAGTTCTCAACCTTTTCACGTGAAGAGGCCCACCACCAATAATCATTGTTCCTCTCTTCCTCTCAGTTTAGAGCATGGACCCCACCACCAATTTTTTTTTAAATTCTTTCCTTTTTTTCCCCTTTTTAAGAATTTCTATATTTATTCATTCTCTTTCTTCCAAAAACATAATTTGGCATTATACTTCTAAAATTTAAATCCTTCCATGCAAATTCTTTATACTGAATTAATATATGTAAATTTAAATTAAAATATATTTTTAAATAATAAATACATTTATTTTTTATTTTTTCAATTTTAAATATAAATATACATTTTTATTTTTATTTATTGCAATATATACAACTAATATTAATATATGTAGTATTTAATAAGACTCATGCCCTTTTAATCATTTTTTATCTCAACTCACGTTTCAAATAATAATTCAAACACTCTTCAGTTTGGAAAAAAAAAAAAAAAAGGTCACTTCTACAAAAGCTAAATGGGCAATCCAAACACAAATCACATTTACAACCTGACTTTTTTTCTACCGAGCTTTTAAATAAGTTAGATAACTTTTAAGCCACCGTTCCTACGGCTAACCCAAACAGCCCTATAGTCTTAACCAAAGGAAGGAAACACAGGTGAAGTAAAGATGTTGTACGAAATATATGCATCCACGGATCCACCCCCAACAAAGATCATCTAAGATGAATTTGAATCACCAACAAAGATTATCATCATCAAAATGGAAAGCTGCACCATTCCACACGGCACATTGCACAAGCAAACCCAGAAAAACATAGACAATTCAGATCTGATATCCACAACAAGAAGAAGCTGAGAACTATACAAAACCTTGAAACCTAACCATGAGGGTTGTTTTCGGGTTTTGATCAAAGAACAGAGGCGCGGAAGCAATGAGTGCAAAATAGCAAAGTAGAATCGCCGAACAGAACCAAGTGGAGACGCAGCAATATGAAATCGACATCTATTTTAGGCTTTGTCAACCCTATTGTCTGGACTTGAGAATCAAATGAATTGGGAAAATAATTTTCAATTACAAAGAGAGGAGTGTTCACGGGAAGCTTTGGCATGGTCATATCTGCAGCGACTACCTTAGGCACAGACTCCTTTCTGAAAAAACGTGCCTATATTGTTTGGAGGATCTTTCCGGTCATGAGAAAAATCACAATGCTCCCCCTTCAAACATGCTCCATGGGCAAATAATTTGCAAAGAACCCTAACATTGCTGGCATCCAACAATGGCTTCCCAAAATCATCAACAATAAAAGAAAACAATACTCATGCCTTCGGAATAATTTATGGGCCCAAATTCAACAGTAAAATTTCCCGTTGTAGCATATTAATACAAACTTCGAGTGAATACTTATCCATTTTGCATATCTTCTTGGCTTTCCTTGTCGACGAGACGAGCACAGTAAGAACAGATGAATAAAAGGAAGATTTTCAACCACACTGTCATCTCTCTTTTCTGTCATATTGACTCCGCTAATTGAAATTACTAAAGAACAGATGAAATTCCGGCGAACCTTCTTCAATTTGCCGTCGGACCCTTCTCAAAATCTCGTCGAACTAAAGAACTTGACCCAAATCACTAAAGGCGGGTGTCGATCTCTCCCCTCTTCAGAGGTGATGCACCGTTGCACAAAGTCAATCAGAGAGAACGCCTTGATTCTCGTCGTCGACCATCGATAGGTATAAGGGCGAAGAGAGAACGTGAGGTCGAGCAAAAATCAGAGACACAGAGATTGGAACTAAACCGAGTCTTGGACGTACCGAGCGAAAGAGAGGTTGCTCCCAAAAAAAAAAACGATTCTGAAAAGGAGCATAAATTTTTTTTGCTTTTTTTTTTTTTACTCGCACAAGAAATAAACCAGTTCATCCCGAGGAAAAAAAAAAAACGAATTTATCAAACACAATTTCTATCCATTTTTATTCTTGAAAACAGAAATTTAAAGAAAACTCATTTTGAGAGCGTTACCATGCATACCCTACAAATACCAACTTTCATGGGATTACTCAGTACTAACAGCCCCTTGCACTAGAAAATCAGTCCTAAGATTCAACATTTTATGACCAAATTGCCCCCCTCACCACATCCCTCTCTTGTATCTTCCTCTGCCATCGTCTTTGAATTCTCCTATGCATAGCAATTAGCAGATTACATCCTAGCTTCTTTAGTTTTTTTTTCTCCTCTGTAAATAACTTATTTGTAGTCTGGTGCTTATTTTGTAAACCAAGTGCTGCCTCTTTATTTCTTTCTGGTGAATCGATATTCTTCCTTTCACTCAAAACAGATCAGTTTGAAAACGTCTAGTCGTAAATGTTGAAAGGTCAATACAAAAATAGTTGAATCTTACTTAATTGTATTACAATTGTTATGTTTCAAAATTTACACAAAAACATGCAGACAAGTATCATATCAAAATTCGATATATATATATATATATATGAAAAACACTTCTTATGTTGTAGGAGAAGTATATTCTCATCTCACACACACATGAAATGATGAGACCCACATATATATAATTAGCATTTTATATATATGTGGGTCTCACCATTTCATGTATGTGTAGGAATATTCTTATTCTCATTTAACATGAGAAGTTTAAACTCCTATATATATATATATATATATATATATTAAAAAAATTATAGAATGTATTTCCAAACAAACTCACAACTTACATTGGATATGGACTATGCCAGGTCCTGTCCGATTCAGCCTACACAAGTTAAAAGAAAAATTTGAGAACACCAAAATTGGGTCTTTGAAAACAGACAGGCAGATCACTAACATTTGGCATTTGTTTCCTTAAATATTACAAATCCTTCCCTAACATTAAAAGAAGCTTCTCTGCAGTCCATGTTACAACACTAAGTCTATGAAGAAAAGCAGATATATCTTCTGCCATAGTCATCAAAAGGGTTCTGCTTTCTGCAACCTTCAGGATTTAAGGTGTCAGACTACAGAATAAAAATTATCTGAAGATAATGGAACTGCACATACACGATGTAAACATTAATTACAAAAAACATTTATCTTCACTATTATCAATATGGCTTACTGATATCCTTTATATGGTCACAACAACACGGTTAATGACATGGTTAATCAGAGAACAACATTAAATAAGGATGTCACCACTGAACTAACCTGCATTTATCTTTAAATATGATCGTTGTTAAGTAGTACAAGACTTTCCACATGATCAAACATATCAACAATACAGCTTTCTCTTGGGATAGCAAAGATGTTGAATTCATTTGTAGTGAGATTGCACAAAAGAATCTGTGATTCATGATTCTCCAGCTCACCTTCAATAAAGTCTTCATATTTCGGGCCACCAGAGCAAACAATCTCATTTCTCCAAACAATACCTGGAATAGTGTTGCAGCTATATGGATTGAGTTTGCTAGTGTATAATTTAGTCCAACTCTATCTCTCCCTGGATGGATCTGTAGACTCCTCAAGGAAGTGAAACTAGTCTTAGCATTAGTTCATCATATTTGAAGGCCCTCTCCTCTTTCGTAGTAGGTAATAGTGGGGTTTGTATTTGGATTGGTGCTGTGATTGTCCAATTTGTCATGTTTAGTATGAGTATTTCAACAATCGTGACACCACACAATACTCTCTCTTATAATAAGGAATCAACTAACAATTCTCATGAGTCAATTAAAACAGTTAAAATCATTAAATTTATCCTAAAAATTAAATAATTAAATAATTTCTAATATATTACCCCTACTAATTGCACTAAACTCTAATGTCATATTAATTATTACTCTCATCCACTACCCTTATTAATTATGGATTTACATGGGGAAAACAAAATTTAATACTCTTTAGAAACAAGCAAGTACATTATAAAAAGGACCAAATACACTTGTTAGTTGGTGCCTTATAGTAAGAACTAAAAGAAATACCAATTTCCATTGCAGCCCTGTGCTTATTTTGTAAACCAAGTGCTGCCTCGGTCGTTCTTTTCGATGAAATGATGTTCTTCCTTTCACTCAAAACAGATCCGCTGAAAGCTTTTATTCGTAAATGTTGAAAGGCCAATACAAAAATGGTTTAACATACTTTATTGTATTTACGGTTGTTTTTCTTATATAAAATTTAAGATATAAAAATATACAGTCAAACATCACATCGTAACTCAATCTATATATACACACACTAACACACACATATATACATAATTTATGTAAATACATTTCTAAACAAACTTAAAACTTACGTTGGAGATGGACTATGCCAAGTCCTGAATGAAGCAGCCTCCGCAAGTTAAAAGAAAAATTTGAGAACACCAAAATTGGATCTCTAAAAACAGGCAGATCACTAGCATATGGCTTTCGTTTCCCTAAATATTACAATTCCTTCCCTAACATTACAAGAAGCTGCTTTGCAGTCCATGTTACATCAACAAGTCTATAAAGAGGAGCAGTAATATCTTCTGCCATAGTCATCAAAAGGGCTCTGCTTTCTGCAACATTCATGATTTAAAGGATTAGACTATAGAATAAAAATTCTGTGTACATAATGGAAATGCAAATATATGATGTATACATTAATTTCAAAGAGCATTTATCTTCACTATTGTTATCATTATGGCTTACTGATATCCCTTAAAGATGTTCACAACATAATACAGTTAATCAAAACAGAATATTAAATCGGGATATCATAACCTGCAAATACAAGGGGAGTTAGATGTACCTAATGACATCTAATGAAGTTTATCTTTAGGTTAAAGTATATTTTTACTCTTTTAAGTTTTACATGAGGTATATTTTTAGCCCCTTAACTTTGAAAAGTATACTTTTGGTCCTATAATTTTAACATATTTTATTTAGCCTTATCTTTACCAATAGATGAAGTACATATAATGTGGTACTCTAGGAATACCTAAAAATTTCTCTATTCAACATGATATCACTCATAATTTAGAATCATCAAACTTTTACATTATGATCTTTTTAATATTAATATTCAAGTTTGAGGAACTAAGTTGTAAGCAAAGTATTAGTAATATTCACTTCCCAACCTAACTACCTAAGGAAGAGTGTTGGAAATAATTGGAGTATCTGTTATGATCTTTTCTGATGTTAATATTAGCTAGTAAACAGTATCCTTACTTTGCAACAGTTCTAAAATTGGACGAAATTTTTAGAAGTTAAGAAAGAGAAGGAAATGTTCACAAACCTGGTATCTTACTGAAATAAAACAAGGACAAAGAAGCAAGAGTCTTGAGCTCAAGATCTCCACTGCGCAGTATTCCTTTGATCTGATAGATGATGGCCGGGAATGCAGGAAGGGGTGAACCAGAGTTACTTAGTAGAGAAAGTCTGGAACTGAGCCATGTAACTGTTAATAAACACACCCTCACCAAATCCAGGTATCTAGAGGCTAAACATCTTGAAATGTTCTTCAAAAATGGGCTTTCTCCATCACCAATCAACAATTCTAACAAGGTCACGAGCCACTCTTTGTTCTTTTCTTCTTCATCTTCCTATGGTTTCATTTAAGATGTCAGCCAAGTTAAATCATGTAGATTATGCAAGCAAAAAAATTTCAATGACAGTGCTAAATTGTTCTGCATAAGAATCAAATGCTTCTAGAAGCTTGGCGCTAATTTTATTTGGTCAATGAAAAAACCATGCAACTGTAATGGATGAAAGAGTGCGTAACGAAATGCTGACGTAAGCATCATAATTACATGCCTAAAACAAAACTTTCAGGAAATCATAGCAATAGTTACTTATAAATGTTAGGGGAAAGTTACAACTAGCACCTGAACTATTTTTGAAGATGTAATTAGCATTATAAAATATTTAGGGGTGCAATTTTGACTCTAAAGTAATTAAATTAGAGCAATTGTGCCTCTCACCCTAGCATAATGTTACCTAACGCTGTTTAGGAGAAAAAAACCTTCACTTGGAGCATGAACGGACTTGGTTTCTATTCTAAGCAATGTCCTTAGTTCTCTCAACTTATCATATCTAGACCATTAAATCTGATTTGAACCATCAATTCTAAATTTCTAAAATTATATTTTTTAATAGAAATTATTTTAATGGATATACGATTGAAAATAAAGATAATCTCTTAGCTATTATTTTTTCAAAAAATAATTTTTTATTTAAAAAATCATAATTTTAAAAAAATTCAAACCTGGACGGTCCAAAATCAAATCAAGACGGGCCTGAGTCTAATGAGTTGGGAGAGCTATACACATGCACACTGCTTAGCAAGTCCGTCCATGAATATCTCCCTAATCCTTTCCAAATCCATCCTCACCATCCTCTCAGTAAAACCAAAATTTGCCTTCGAATTCTTCCCCTTTGTATCACATGGCCAGAGTTTTCACGATTCGCCAGTTCTATCTAGCCAAACAAAAAAGTCATATCTCAGCTGAATATTTAAATGCACTCTCCCTCGCCTGGCTCATAGCATAAATTTATAGCGCAATTTTCTGTCTATAGAATACTGGCCGCTTATATTGGGGATCTATGAGATGCATTTTAGATTGAACTTTCACATTTTTCGCGGCAGACTTAGTTGTCAGAGCTTTCACATGGGGACAAGGTTTAGTATTGGGGGTTTGGTGATTGTCCAGTTGGTTGCAAGCTATGAGCAGCAAGCCTTTTTATGTGAAGCTGCACTGGACGGAGAGGGTGTGTGATGGGTCCATAGTGAGTGAAGCCACTTTTTAATTCTAAACGGGGTTAATATTCTGTTTGGGTGAGGGACACAATTGCGCTAATTAAATTACTTTAGGGTGCAAATTGCACTCCTAAATACTTTTGAGTGCAAATTGAACCTTCAAAAATAGTTCAAGCCGCTGGTTGTACCTTTACCCTAAATGTTAATATGGAGGAGAAAAGGACATGAGCAACAACAAGATAACTTTGGATTGCAAACATACCAATGATATTAAACCCTCTTCTTCATGCTCACAAGCATTGACTTCTGAACTATCATTTTCATCTTCATTTTGCTTTAAAATGTCAGTCTTGGCTTGTTTCTTTCCTTTGGTAGCAAAAAGTCCTTCCAAAATAAGCAGTGCCCTGCAACACTTTTCTTGGACCTTGTCATCATGTAAGCTGGCATCGAGAACAACTGCAATGACATTTACTGCCTCCTCTCTGTATATGCTATGCGTTTGAGGCCCAGTCTTCGGTGAGAGATTGTCCTAGCCAATGGCAGAGATTGAATTTCATACCTCACAGATTGGAAAGAGGCCATAATGTAGAGAAAACAAACATGTATATCTAGCAATAACTTTTTATACATTACTTCTCCATTTGCATTCGATGTGTACATTCTGTTTTTAATTTTGCAGACTCAGTTACTTATGCTATTTCGTTTGCTCCTTTCTAACCCTTCAAGTCTTCTTGCATGTCATTTAGTTTATGCAAGTAATTAATTAGAAAGGTCATTACTTTCTGATATCTAGCTTATATAATTTATAAAGTTGCAAAAGATTTGGACTCTCCCATTCTCAAGATTCCTACATTAAATGTGTTAGGATTGTTATGTTGCCCGATCCGTTTATACTTTTAATGTCAGACAAGTCAAGATTGTTTCTGATAGTACAAGAAAAATGTCATTGAATGAATATGGTGAGAAAACCAGAATAAGGTTAACAAGGCTATTGGAACATACCAGTAAATCGAGGTGTAACAGAAGAACTGCAACAAGGGGTTTTTGATGCAGAGAAGAATTCTTAAGAAACAAAAGTAGAGCAGTCATTGTGTTCAATACATCTGGACCAGCAAAATCACTTAAGAAGGAAATAGCATCATTTCTGCAACAAAAATATTAAAAAGAATTAAAGAACAAAGTAATGTATCACTGAAAGGAACAACGTTAGTGACCCTAAGGGCTATAATTATGTAAGAATTTCTAGTACTACTAAAGTGCCTGAAGGACTAACCCTCAACAATTTGTTCAACATGATATCACCATGATTTAAAACTAATTATCCTTTGGGTATGAAAAAGAACAGAATCATTTACCCCATTTGACTTTTTAAAGCCATTATATTGATATAAGGATTCCATATTTAGATGAAGTGGTTCATTAACATGATATCAAATTCTAGTTGATCAATACATTTAGAGCACAACCCCCACAACCACAACCATAAGGTTATAGTTAATTTTCAGTGCAAAGTACTATTTACCTTCAGTAGCTGTAAGACTGTATGGTATGCATTTCAATTCCAATGGGATTTCATTTCATCAACATGTTTAGAACTAAACAGTACAGTAGTACTAGTAATTTAAGCATCAACAATATGCAATCCATATGCGCTTATGCCTCTTCTCAACTAAAATATCTACATCTTTCTTATTTTAAATTTCTTTTATGAATTTTTCAGTAGTAATGATTATAGAAAAGATTAGAATTAAAACTAAAACCTTTTATAGGTGCTTTGCCTGGTATTCTACTTTATATGAGTAAGAACTATTTTATTCTTGGAAGATAGTAATGCTTTGTTTGCGTAAAATGCTAAAAAATATTAGCTTTAACGTTTCAAATTTAAAGATGCAAAAAATACTGGAGTATAAAGCAGCTTTAATGGAGCAACAACATATTTAATGTAACCCTTTAAAGAATTAGAAGCGGTGGACAAACGAGTTGATGGAGAGAGGACGTTATCAAATGAGGTAAGCCATTCAAACTGAGTTATTGCTAAACTATCAAAGACAAAGACAGGGTTCATGTTTTTTCATTTGCCGTAGACATATGAATAAACACAGAAAACATGAAGAGTCATATGAATAAATAATTTATTTCATCTATAAAAGGGAGCTAGAAAGTTGGGGTTTCTGTGTCATTCTCTCTTACAGCTCGCACTACTCTAGAAGATGCAAACTAAAGCATTAATAGGAAAGAGACCCAAACAAGTGAGACCACCGGTAATATAATAAAATTTTAAATTAAAGGTACCAGAAAAAACCCAAGAAATCTAGAAATAATGATAATACTCACCTTTTAAGAGAAAATAATTCAGCAAGCAATGAAATTGCAGCTGTTCTTAGGGCAACATCGTTGCTGCAAAGAAGCTGTAGAAGAAATTTTTTATCAATGTTCCTTGCGATCTGATATATGCAACTTGAATCTGCTTCACTGCAATTTAGCAGAAGTGCCAACGCATGTGTTTTCTCTTCCACATTTCCCAATTCAACCCTCCTAAAAAGAAATGACAGAAGCCCTATAGAGATGAGTTGTTTGACATAATTTATTTTGTTTGATCCATTCAATGAAGTGAAGAGACTCTCTAAATTAAAAACAGCAGCCTCATCATGTTTCAGCTTATGGCTTTCTTTGTCTGCAATTTGAGAAGCAAAATCCAGTATGCGATTAAATTGCTCTGACTTCCAATTATCAATCAAACGCTTCAAAACAAGGTTAGTTAACGGCATGGCAACACAATCTAAACTATTTCCAGACACCGGGCAAGTTCTGTTTCCCTTTTCAAACCAGGCTTTGATAGCTGCTCGTTCATAGGTTTGACCAGTCTCAAGGGTAGTTGGTTCCTCAAATATAGTTCCAGTCAAAGGACAAATGAACTCCTGTGGAATAGTGGGAAAATATAATCCTGCAACAAAGTAGTTATGTACTTCATTCACCCTCATCCACAAAATGATGATAGAATAAGACATGATTTCTCATGGAACTTGAATTAATGAAATGTAATTATTTTTCACCTTTAGGAGAAGAACTCGTCTCTGTTGCCTACATGTAGATAATAATGGGTTAGATGAGGTCACAAGAAAAAAAAAAAAAAAAAACATAACAGAACGCGCTATCAAACAATAGAAATAGCTAAGAGTACAATACATTTACAACAGAGTTGGAGACTGATTCCTCACTGGACAGTGAACCAGCAGACACAATGGGATCAAAATGCCTTTTGGTATCTTGCATGCCTAAAACAGATCCTGTCACCTTGCTAAGGGTGACTTCATCAGTTCTCTCATGTGGTAGATCATATAGCAATGAGGTTTCTTTCTGCACAAAAAATGTAAATAAACATATTATATAACGAATGTGAGGATATGTTGGATGCAGAGCAAGAGAAGAGAGAAACTAATAAGTGTGTGTGACTCCAATCGACAATTTATTGGAAAAAAAAAAAACAAACAAACAAATCATAAAAATCATAATGTAACTGCAAATGTATTCCAATAGTATTGTAGAGCAGTAAGAATAATCTGTTCACTTTATAAACTTGATGTTGTAAGTGCACCTTATAATCACATGGTAAACGAGAAAATAAATATACTAATGCACTCTAATGTTTGGCCAAAAAGAAAATGCACTAAGGCATAACTCATAAGATGAAAAGAAATAATAAAAATGAAAGTCAAAACATACAGTATGGAGCTCAATAGCAAGCGTCATCTTCTTAGAATCTTCTTCGGTATCTTCATCTGTATATTTAACCCTTTCAGAGACAAATGTTAATTTTTGTTCAGCAATAGATGAACTGCACGAGTGTCTCATTTGGTTGTGTAAGTTATCTTCTATGGAATTATCTCTCTCTTCTTCAATTCCAGCTTTACTCGAGCTACCAAAGACAGAATCGTACAGTTTTTTGCTAACCATTGTCTGAGGTGAGAATGAATCAACAGGCGAAGCTAATTCAGAAGATTGACCAAGGGGACTTCCATGGTGACTTTCTGAAGCAGATATTGATGGAATGGTGACAGAAGGAACCGATGGAGCTTCTGCTCCTTCAGTGAGCCAGTCCTTGTAGTATACCGCAAATGAATATGTACCAGAATCCAAATGCTCATTATACACTTTTTCAAGATTCTTTACTTTTCTTGTTCTGCTTGGCATATCCAGTAGCATATGAACTTCCCTTTTGTACCATGCCCTCAAATGAGAAAGATGTGGAGAAAATAAGTACTCCCACAATTCAGGCAGCAATGTTGTCCGCGCCTGAAAAGGTGAATCACAAAACACTTGCAAAAGATGCTTTGCCGATACCTTATCTTTTCTCTGTATCTTATAGACTACACTGAGGTAAAGATGAGCACAGGCTGACAACTTATAATTAGGCATCCCACATGTAAAACCATACTTCAATTCATTTAAGCTTAGACCTGTAATAATGCTTAGCTGCAAAGAGGTTCTCTTCAATTCTTTTTCAGATACAGATTCCTCAGCAGCTTGTTCTATTGTATCAATTGCTTGTTCAAGGCTTCTTATGACTTTGATCTCAGTACTGTTCTCATCTTCGAGTTCAATGAAATTCAAGGAGGAAAAACAATTGTGACGCAACGTGCTCCGAAAATCTTCATCATTTAGAAAGCGTTTTATATATCCATTTAGAATAGAAACAACTGCTTGTACAGCAACTTCATCGAGAGCTACATCAGCCGGTGTCTGCGAAACATGCCCATGATTTTTATCATTAATTTTTTCAAAGCTTTCACTGGTTGATTGACTGTATGATCTTTCCTTCTGCTTTATATTCTTCTTTATACTTCCATTCAACTGTCCATCCTTATGTGCACTAGAACTACTGCTGTGCCTCTTATCCAACTTTGCATCCTTGAGTAGCATCCTGGGCCACTTATTCCTAAAGTCATTCAGATACTCTTCTTTCCCTCTTTTTGCAATTAACAATTCATTGGAATAATCATCTTTAACTCTGTCCTCTTGCTCACCCACCTCAATTATCTCATTTCTGGGTTTGTGTCCTGGTTTTTTGCTATCAAATTTTTTACTTAACTCCGTATTGCCGGAAGATTTCTCAACAATGTCATTCTTCAATCCTTCGTCCAAATTCTCTCCTTCAGCAAGATTATCCCTTGGTCTCCTGCTCAGAGCAGCATCTCTATTTAAAAAGTCATCCCCAATCCGATATTGTGAGACATAAGATTTCGTTCTCTCCACTCTAATTCTGTCCTCTGACACAGATAGCCTCATTTCCTGGTCCCTGATGGAGTAATGAGGAAGTTTTTCAGGATAAGGCTGGAGGGAAGATCGGGATCTTGCGATTCTTCTACTTCCCTTGAACCCTTCTTCTGCTAGGAGTTCCTCCAAGGATGAAGCCATTTATCTTGGAAATTAGACCTCTACAGTAATCTTCACAAGGAAAAAAATCCTTACAGAGGATAAGTTCAATCCATAAGTTAAAATATTTTGATTGGATGGGATCCCTGCCTGTATACAAAGAACAGAATTGAAAACAAAAATAGAGTTGTAAATATCTTTCTTAATACTCCTGATGAAGTGAACTCCATGACCAGTTAACCGTTAGTGTGTGGAAAAGAAAATAAAACAGGGGAAAATCCCCCTCAAGTTCCAAGGACCAACATATTTTAAAAAAAGTCTCTAATAAACGTCGCATGTCAGAAAAGTCCCAAAGGACTTGCTGGGTGTTAAGGAAAAAGACGAAATTACATTGGTGCCTCCAAGATTAAAAAAGAAAAAGAGGGTCAAATGTGTTTTGATCACAGAGAAAGGAAAAAACGAAGAACACGAATGCAAGACACACAGCAGGGGGGAGTGATCAAGGTTGAAGGTCCAATATTGAAGGACATGTTGATTACATGTATGTTGTTTTCATCAACTGTGCAAGAGGCTAAACTAAGGTGGTTTTTCTTTGCTGTGTACGCTCCTCTCTTTTTTTTTTTTCAGATGGAAGGGTGGGTGGTTAAAAGGTTGAAGCTTGGCTCGTTTATGTTATTATCGGCTAGGAGATAAGTAAAAAATACTAAGATTTTGATGAATATATCATCAACACCATTGTAGTTGGTACTTAATCATTGTTGAGTAGGGTTAATAAAATGTTGCTTTGTTTTTGGGCATGGAAATAGAGGGAAGGGTCTGTATTTGAGTGGAAATGATTGAAAATAATTAAGGTCTTGTGGCTAAAAAAACGCCGATATGGAATAGTTGTTAATACTTATAGTTGTAGTTGTTAATATGACTATTTAAGTTGTTAATATAAAGTGTATGTTGTAGGGTAGGTTAATAATATATTGATCTGTTTTTGGGCACGGAAATAGAGGGAAAGGTCTGTTTTTTAGTGGGAATAGTTCAAAGTGATCAAGGTATTATGGCTACAAAAACGCTAATATTGGATAGTTGTAATACCTATAATTGTAGTTGTTAATATAATTATTTAAATTATTAAAACAAAGTGTATGTTGTAGGATAGGATTAATAAACGGTGACCGCAACGGCGGTTGAGGGTTTCGCCTTTCCACCATTAGGGAAAATAGTGTCAGACAGTCAAGAGACGAGAGACGGGAGAAGAGATTTGAGAGATGGGAGACGAGAGTCGAGAGTTTGAGTGATTTTGAATTTGGGAATCGCCTCCTTCTTCAGCAATCTTAATGGTTTTTTTGTCATTTCACTTCTAAATTGTATGTCAGAAAAATCTCAAGAGACTTTTCTAACATAAGATTATTATGAGGGACTTTTTGGAAAATATGTTGGTCCCTTGACACCTAAAGGGGATTTTCCCATAAAACAGATAAAGAAAGACGCAATACTAATCATAAACATTCCTGTTCACCTAAACATAAAATGGTGACGTTAAAGAAATGCAGAATCTTCAAGTAGAAGAAGTTTCAGAAATGATTTTCCTATTATTCATGCTGACTTCTACCACGAGTTAACAACAGTTGTAGATGAAAAAAGAATATAAAATAGATTTTTTAAAAAGGAAGCAATAACAGTAACAAAATTCCTGTTCGCCAAACATGAAGTTAGGATGCAACATTGAAATAAAAGCCAGACTCTGTTACCAGGATCAATTTCAGATATAGTGTTTGCACTATTCATGCTGTCTTCCGCAACAAGTTGAACGTAAAATAGATAAAGAAAGACGCAATACTAATCAGAAACTTTCCTGTTCGCCTAAACATGAAGCCAAGGGATAACATCGAAGAAATATCGGGCCTGTAACTAGAATCAATTCCACAAATGGTGCTCTTGTGTACTAGTCATACTGGCTTCTATCACAAGCTACTGCTGAAACGGGAAAAAAACATAAAACGGACAAAGAAAGACGCAATAATAATCACAAGCATTCCTGTTCGCCTAAACACGAAGCTGAGAGACACAATTAAAGAAATATTAAGACCGGTATTTAGATTCCAGAAATTGTGCTCTTATTTATTATCCATGCCGATGCTTCCATCACAAGTAAACAATAACAGCAACATAAACAAAGAAGATAAAAGAAAGAAAGACGCACCACGCAGAAGATTCAGAAATTTCCGTTCATCCGAAATACAGGAACGCTGAAACAAACACCTGCAATCCAATCGATCTAGCAGCAATTGAGTCTCCAAATCCAATAGAAGAAAGTTGAGAAAAATATTCGAGAGAATGTTGAGGGAGAGAACGAAGGAGAACGGTGATTGGAGAAAGTCCATGACGAGCGTCGTGCTATAATTAAATTAAAGAAGGAGGATTGAGAGAAGAAAAAACAAATAGAAAATAATGAGAAGAACAACAATTGGCGACAAAGAGAGAATCCTGAATGTTCAGGTGAAGAAGATGGATGGTGACAAAAGCCATTTATTTGAATGTTTCAAGCTTTATGACTGGTGAAAGCGGCCATTATCAAGCATTTGTTTAATGGATTTGGTATTGGCCGGCCGTTGCAGGTTTTAACGCTAGTGAGCGCTCGCGATCTTACTATTAATGGACTGCTTGTATGGCCTTCGAATGTGATTTGACTTAGTGAACGTGTTTATTTACGGTATATATTGTGATTTTATAATTTATTTAGTTTATTTAATATCCTTAAATAAATTCAATCATGTCTTATATTAAATAGGGTTGTAAAACTTATAGAAAACAAACAGTAATATCCCAAAAATTGTAACCGGATAGGAACTGGGTAAAATATTCAAAAAATTCTTGAGTCCACCAGGTCAATAACATTATGACAGGTCAAAGAGTTGAGAATCTTAAAGAGTTAGGGCCTAACAAAATCGGCCCTACAAGACCTAGGATAAGAAAAATATCTGTTTTTCAAAGTCCAGCCTGAGAGCTTAAGAGTCGGGGCTGGCCCTACAGGGCCCAAAAGTAATTATTTCAAATTTTAACTATTTTTCCTCCTTTTTTTAAGAAATATAATTAGTAAATTATAACAATATAATTAAAGTTCTAATTTATCAAAATAAAATATTGTCAACATTAATATCCAAATAACACGAATCATCCAACAAATAAACACATTTACTAATTCATAATCAAAAGTAAAATATTGTTCACAAATAACTTATATAAAACATAAGAAGCATACTACTAAGCAACAGTAGTACGATGACTATCATTGTCATCTTCTTCGCCACTATCATCAATTTAAAAAACATTTGATTGTGCTTCAAGTCTATAGTATGAGTGAGATTTTCGAAGGGAAAAAGGAAAGAGAGACCAAGTTTGAAATTTTTAGAGTTCTCACTTCTCAACTATTAAGTCTAAACAGCCTAGGTAATTTTTTTAAAAAAATAAAAACTTTAAAAGGGCCTAAAGGGCCAGCCCGAGGAGGGCCATTCCTTTTAAGCCCGAGTCAATTTCATTTAACTCCTCTAATTTTCAAGCCTGACCCTTGAAGGGCCAGAGCTTAAATAGGCTGCCTGACAAGCTCGGATTGATTTCCTAGCTCTACTCCCTCCGGTCCTATTATAGGGGCAAATTTACTAGATTTTGAAGAGACTAAGAATAATAGTTGAATTAGTTAATTATATTTATTTTCTTAAAATGTCCTTATTTAAAATGATGTCATTGTTGAATCAGTAGCCCCTGCATATGTCAGAGCTCTTTGACCTCACACGATTTCTCCTAGCGGCATTGTCGACTTCTCTAAACTCTCACACAGTCTGACATCATCAACTTCTCCTAACTCTCGCATAGTTCGGCATCGTTGACTTCTACAAACTCTCATATGGTCGGACATCAATGTCAAGAAAATGGATAAAATGTTGGCACGAAAATGCCTCAGTATTATACGTGCCCCGCTTGTGTTAGACTCAGACCTTACGTTGGAAATTTAATCGTTTCATGATCATATGAGAAGCTGAAATTGAAAATTTTGGCCTCAGCTTGTCAAAATAAGAAATTAATTCGAAAATTAGTTTTATATATTAAAATCTGACATTACATTCAGGAGTGCGTGTCTGGGAAATTATGTTAAAGTGTATGTGATATTAATAAATTGCAAACATTACTTACTTTATAGAACGTATATATGCATTATTAAATTAACATTGTGTTTAATTGTTATTGAAAAGTATCAGGAGTATTTTAATGAAAAAAAAATGACAAAAATCATAACTTTGTCCTATATTAAGATTAAACTCAACTCTCAAATATTGTCTTATAATTAGGACTAGAAGGAGTACTATTACTATTATTATTATTATTATTATTATTATTATTATTATTATTATTATTATTATTATTATTATTATTTTGGAACTATTGTGCTTCTTCTCCTGCGTTGTGGAGATCTGCATGGATTGTTCAGTGACAAGTAGATTGCCAGATAATAGAAAAAGTACTTGAGCTGCCATGATGTTATTGGCCAGTGCATAATTGACCTAGTGCACTGAGTGCACACAAGAATTTCTCAAAATACACGTCCTACTTGAATTATTTATAACTGTTTCAAATTTTGACAGTCATCTTTGTTACAAAAAAACTCCATTTTCCCTCGTCACAATCACAATGCCGAAACGTGCTCCGCAATTGCAACACCTCTCTCCCAAGGGCAACAAAACAAAACTCCATTAGTGAAAAAGAAAAATCTCGAGCTATATATAAATTGAAATGGTCAAACTGATTAAAAAGGCCTTGGCAGCCAAGTTGCATACAAAGTGAAAAAACAAAAGAAATTGACATTTACAAGTGATGTCCAAATGAGTGATACAATATCAATGGGTCAATGTATCTTTGTCTTGGAGATTGACTACTTATATTTGTGCATTACTATATAATTGCCAATAAATAACGGTTATTATCGGCCATAAATTACAAATCCGAACCGTCATATATGTGGTGTTATATATGCTTAGTTCCGAATTGTAATATATGTTGAGGGCATATATAACAGTTAATTAGTCAATAACCATAATGTATTGACTTTATTTTTTATTATTTGTTTTTAGTTTTATTGTTAATATTTATTATATAAAACATAATATAATCATAGATAATAACACGATAATAATATTAAATAAAAAAATTTTATTTATACTATTCGAAATTCAATAAATTATAGATAAACATCATACAGTTTAAAAGAAATTAATTACTTAAACATTCTAGAACATTATCTTATAATTTTTGAATTATAAAAGAAACTCTATTAAAAAATTCTACAATATTCTCCAATGAGTTTGTTGTAGATTGTCGACCATGTACTAGCACTCTAGAGTTCTCATAATTGCAAAAGGATAATATAAGTTTAAAAATCATAATATATATAATACAATTGGAAAATAAAACTTAAGCAAATCTAGGATATCATCAACAAAATTTGATTTCAACATATCTACTAAAGCTTTAGGAACGTGAAAGGGTGACCCCTTAACCCGTCCAAAGGAAATGGTAATATCGAGGGTCTTGAGAATGTCAACCATTCACTATGCGCACATTGACAACTATACCATATAGTATAAAAATTAACCTCCCACAATCACATTTCGTCACAATCCCGTGTAATGTCACAACTTCAACATCAATAACTTATACTTATATTCAATATTTAATATCATGCATAGCTTATCACAATTACAATTTAAACCCACTTAACTTAAAAGTTTACTCTCAAACATTTGTCTTATATATACATTTTCTATATGTAAAATAGCACGGCACACAAACACATATATATCATTTGCAAATATGAACATATAATCACCTAAACATGTATACAAGATAAATTAGAAAGTGGTTACATTAAATTCTTGACACATGAACTAAGCTCGAAAGAAATCAAGTACACTCTAAAAATAAATATATGTTGTAGCAACTTCATCAGTTTTTCTGAATGGCTGATTCTGCCCTTTTTCTCTCATCCCGTCAAGATTATCAAAAGCAAATTGTAAAGAGCTTGGTATTTGATAAAGAATTATGATTTGGTCCATACTTTTTTTTTTTTTTTTGCTACGATGATTGGTTCATACATAGAATAAAACCATTTAGGTTTTTTTTTTTTAAAAAAAAGAAGCCCATGGATCCAAACTGAGCCTGCTCCAGAACAAACGAGACATTCAAGCTTGCTAGACGTACTTTTTTTTTTTTTGGGTAATAGCTAGACGTACAGTTTTGATCTTCTGTTCAAGAGAGAGCTTGAGCCCAATGCAAATACTAAGAAAGCGTAGGAGAAACAAAGCCCAAAACAATAAATAAACCCAGGGCCCCAAACACTGGCACCAGCACCATTTATTAATGTGTCCAAAGAGTGAACCCCACCAATCGCATGCCACCAGTACCTTCAAAGTCTGCTGGACATTACCTTCAAAGTGAGCCGTGGGATGTAACTGTGGGAATCTCACCAGAAACGCGGAAGCGTATCGTACCACGCGATAAGGAAAAGTTAAAACCTTCATCGTTTTGATTACCTGGAAAGATGCAGCGATCTGAAATAGCGATCTGAAAGCTTCTCTACGAACAGTCCTCGTATCTGAAGAGCGATCTGAAAGCCTCTCCACGAACAGTCCTCGTCTGCTCTATGATCGATCTTCCAGACTATCTCTCGAGGGGAATAGGATGGTTGTGTGGGCAACCGTTCAGATGATGAACGTCTGCCTCTAGGGTTTGTTTCTGATGAGAGCCTCCTTATGCGTCTCTTGCTCTCAAGCAGGTGAAAATAGGATTATATGTGTAACACCCCAACTTTTCTAAAGCATTTTCGAAATTATTTGATCAGAGTTCAAAATAATTTAACCAGAGTTGAGCAACGAAATGATTTTAAATACAAAGTAACTGATATTCAACCACTGTAGTGTACTGGTTTGCTGATACAAAGAGTTCGAAAGACTATACATATCTACAGAACTTTCTCCAGCTAGTCCTTCTGCCTGCTGCTTACCCTTGTTTCTGTTTCTGTTCACTCCGAAAATCCTGAAGCTACAGTAAGAGCTGAGGTTCAATACCCATTGAACCTCAGGTAACGGTTAACCTCATGCTTATGTATCAAATATGTATGACAGATATTCATGTCAAAACAGCAATAATCACATACATTATTCATATATTCACATAATAACATAACACAGCCACTGCAATATGCATGTTATTATAGTCTGCACTATTCACCAGTGCCACGGTGTACATCCGTGTCCTCAGCGCTAGGAAAACATAACGGCGTTATCAAGACTATAACCCGTATCAAGTTGTATGTGTATGATCAATTTTCAAAAACAGAATTTCAGACTATCTATCACATATAAGCATACCATAAGCATCAGAGTTAAGGTTACAATACGCGTCCGTACCTTCCTTCCACGTGAATAGTAAATTACTATTCATGTATACGGCACTATTCATGTATACGGTACTATTCACGTATACGGCACTATTCATGTATACGGTACTATTCACGTATACGGCACTATTCACGTATACGGACTTCCTTCGAATCTGACTCCGGAATCCTCGGATATCCTATAATATCATTTTTATCAGTGACCATTAATTTTCAGCATTTGCGGAAACTATGTTGAATATTCACTATTCACGTGAATAGTGTATATATACCGTGTTTTACTATTCACATATACGTATTTACTATTCACAAATACGTATTCACTTTTTATAAATACGGTATTTAATCGATATTTTGAGAAATATGAAAAGTATTTACTATTTACAAATACGTATTCACTATTCAAAAATACGGTATTCACTATTCCTAAATACGTATTCACTATTTGAAAATACGTATTTACTATTCATGCGGGACCCACGTCAAATTATTTCTCCTCTGCCAACACCCGTGAAGTTTGAAAAATTTTGCGCGCGGGACCCACTCAATAATAATAATATTATAATATAATATCTTATACTTTGGAAAACAATAGAAATAAAATTATTTCCAATAAACCGTGAATTAGGTTTTTAAAGTAAGGGTATATTATAAATAAGTGAATTTTTATCTCAGAGTGGGTTATCTCCGAAGTCATTTCCGTAATCGGCGGAATGATTATTTGAGATAGGTTGAACCGATATTTTGAAGCAGGACAGATAGTGGAACCTGTAGGAAATAAATCATAACTCAAAATCCTTGAACTAAGTAGTAAACAACTGCACATATTATGAATCAGTGAATTTTTGTCTAGAAGATGGTGTCACCCGAAGTAATTTCTGTAACTGTCAGTGTCCGACTTAAAATCTTCGGCAGGTTACGGAATACCCTAAATATGGTCAAAAATTCAGTTGACCCAGATATTTTTAAAGAGGAAGAATAGAGCTTCAAGGCTGTGCTTCCGGATTTTTGAAATTTTGCAAAAGATCACGCGATCAGAAACAGAAACAAGGGTAAGCAGCAGGCAGAAGGACTAGCTGGAGAAAGTCCTGTAGATATGTATAGTCTTTCGAACTCTTTGTATCAACAAACCAGTACACTACAGTGGTTGAATATCAGTTACTTTGTATTTAAAATCATTTCGTTGCTCAACTCTGGTTAAATTATTTTGAACTCTGATCAAATAATTTCGAAAATGCTTTAGAAAAGTTGGGGTGTTACAATATGCTACTACACCCAAGACCTAACCCTAAACCACATGGGCCATAGAGTTCTTGGGCTGTAGTCTCAATTAAGCCTTATTGGGCTTAAGTGACCAAAAAGCACATTAACCCAACAATCTCCCACTTGCTCTTTAAGATACAAACTTGAGTTCGTAAACCCAAGACCATGTAGCCCATAAGCCATCATCATCTGATTATATACCCTATCCTTTGTTTCGAGCTAGCCTGGGGATCTACCATTTGTCATTCATCAAGGCTCATGATAATCTACAGAAGATTATCTAGTTTGGTGCTATTCCACTAAAAGCCCAAACGTGATCTCCAAGAATAATGACACTTATAACAAAAACATGCATTACCTCTTTATAGAATGTCTATAATTGATTGACTAGTTTTCTGTAACCCAATCAATTATTTATTCCCTTTGTAATATCCCGAATTTTGGGTCTAAAGATTTGGAAATTAGTCTATATTTGGAAGACTACTGGACCCAGTATTTGAATGTGACAAATTTGAGATCAGTATATTTTGGGACTATGAATAGTAATTTACTATTCACATGTACGTTTTTACTATTCACGTATACATTATGAAAAATTGGTCTGAAAGACTATATGAGTAATTATTGAAAATAAGAAAATTTTATTGGAGGATTACAAGTAGGAAATTCCAAATGCTCATATGAATATATTTCATTGGTCAATAAGAGTAGGCTATACAGTATATTGTTTAATAGCTACTTGATCATTCTTTGCGGTTTTTCATGCAGCCAAATGAATTATCCAATTAGGTAGCATTTTCCATCCTCAAATTTCCCTTAAGTTGGCAGTAAGGAAATGTACGCATGCACATCCATTTCATTTCTTAATTTCACACCATCAAAATTACCTTTGGCCAACCTATATGAAAAATTGGAAGATATGTTGAAGTGTGCCGTAGGAAAAGAAAATTAGGTGAAGTATGAAATGAAGGAAATTTCAATTTACGCAAATACCTACCACTATCTTGCAAAATGCACAATTTTCACACACATATTTTCTTCACTAACTTTGGCCATTATCTACCAATATTCCACCAAACTACAACACTCTTACTCCACCTTTTGGCCTATATAAATAGAGGACACACATCAGATTTTTCCATTAATGTTGTCCAACGAAAGAGAGAAATTGTGGAGAGTTGAAAGACAAAAGGAAAAGAATAGTGGAGATACCAAGAGAGTAGGAGAGAACAATAGAAATTGGGAGAGTTTTCGGTGAAGACAAGAAGATTTAATACAACTGATTTTTTTGGGCTTAGGTAAGGATTTTAATCCCTCTCTTATCTTTATTTCAGCGGATTAATATTGTTTTTGAGGTTCAAAAGCTTGCTAGAAAATAAGAGTTTTCATAAGAATTTTCTGTCACCTCATAACACTGTTATTTTGAAAAGTTTTTATGGACAGTGTTCACATTTTTAAAATCTGGGAATAAACGGCATGTGATAAAATTATGAAATTTTCCAGATATAAAGTAGACATCTAGGGCTTTCAGTTGATATATAATTTGTAACGTTTTGAGCTCTAGACAAGGAGATCATGATTTTTGAAGTTAAGCCTTATTTCTGAAGTTACAATCTGAACAATGTTGAGAAATATTTAAACTGGGAATGATACAGAGATTTTGAGTTTGTACCGTTATTTTTTCTTGAGAATAGACATATCAAGGGTTATGTGGAATTTTGCAGCACCTCATTTGGAGTTTTGTAGAATTAATTATGATTTTTCAAAGTTATCGAAAAAAAAAAATCTAGGAAGAAATGCAGAAATTCCGTTTTTGAGGAAATGTAAGGGTAAAATGGATCAAAAAAAAATGAGGAACAGAGTCAAACAGAGTAGGTGCTACAATGATTTCAACTTTTTTTTCGTAATGCAATAGTGGTACTGTAGCAATAGTGGTACTATTACAGTATACGGTATGGTACTGTAGCAGTATACGGTTACTGTAGCAACTGAAAGAATTTTTCCCAGAATTGTGAAAAAAATGGTATTTAAGATAATACTTTGCAATTTATAAAGGAAAAATGTTGATGGATTGGGAAACCATGAGAAACATTAAAATAAATTATATTGTGATAGTGTTGCTAGACGTGAAGAAGTGACTAATGACAATGATAAACATTTTAGGCATACCTTGACACCTCTACTGATCCCAATATCTTCAGACGAGTTAAGGATTCAAGCTTGAGGTGGGTAACTGTTATCTTATTAGCATGTATGTATGTATTTCATGTATGACTGATCATGTTTGCTAGATTATTTTGCATGTGAGTATCCTAGCTATGGATTGAGGCTGCGGTCTCATAGGGCTGCGTGTCCTAAAGGGCTGAGGTCCTTTGCCGTTAACTGCGGTTACGGTGTGATTTGTTTACTGCGAATTTTTCTATGCTTATACATGTGTTATACTGCATTTACATTTCATATATGCATATGAGATTAACTGTTACCCCTGGGGTTCATTCATTTGAACTCCAGATCACATGAAAGAGACAGGTAGTGGATCGGGATCAAGAGGAAAGAAGCAGCTGTAAGGGTTCCAACAGAAGGGACTTATATATTATAATAAAATTTATGGTCCATATTATATTGTTTATCATTTGTCTACTCTGGATTATTGTATTAAGAACCCGCTGTGGGATAGATTTGAACCACGAATTATTTTCAATTTACTTATTTAATTCCGCAAATAAGTCGTCCAAACCACTTCGATGTCTGTGCGCTTACACTCTGATATATATAAAGGCGTATTAAGGACGGGTGTTACAATTTTTGGTATCAGAGCCTGGTTTGGACAAAATATTTGGAATAAGGAAACCCAATTTAGTATTGGTTTGTGAAATGCGAGTAACAAGTATGACATATGTTTTAAGTGCATATGCATATTAGGAATGATTATTATACCTCTGTTATTAATAACTAAACTTCTTGACATATAGTACTAGAGTATTACAAATGGAGCCCCAGCAGGAAGCAAATCCACCTACACGTGGAAGGGGCAGAGGCCGAGGTCGAGGCAGGGGAAGGACCAATCAACAGGAACTTCCAACTCAGGATCCCATGCAACAAGCACGGGCGATGTTGGGTGAATATCAAGATTCGTTGAGAGAGTTCAGAGAAGAGGTAATCTTATTGAGGACAGAACGAGATGAAGCAAGGCAGCGTGCTGAAGCTGCTGAAGCTCGACTAGCTCAGAGGGTGGAGATGGAAGAAGAGGAGAACCAAGAAGATAACCCTCCACAGAGAGAAGCTCCACCTCCTGTTGAACCACAAAGACAGAGATCTGTTAGAGAGTCTCAATTCTGGACTATTCAATTTTGCAAGCATAACCCGCCATCATTTACTGGTGAACATAATGCAGAAGCTGCTGAGAATTGGCTACTCAGACTGGAGAAAATATTTGAGGTGATGGACTGCCCGGAAGAGCGGAAGGCACAACTAGCCATTTACAAGCTGGAAGGTGATTCGGACCATTGGTGGAAAAGCATAGCCAAGGCTCTGCGTGCTCAATGCAGACCAATAACATGGGAACTGTTCCAGGAGAAATTTAATGAGAAGTACTTTCCCCACTCAGTCCAAGTAGAAAAGGAACATGAGTTCATAACCATTACCCAGAAACCAGGAGAGTCTTTTGACAGATATCTGGCAAGGTTTGTCAATCTGTCCCGTTACTCCTCCTACCTAAAGGAGAATGAAGCAGAGGGATGGAAGATAGACAGGCTCATCAAGGGATTAACATTTGAAATGAGGGATAGACTAGTCTCTCGAAGATTTCTTACATTCCACCAAGCTGAGGAAGAATGTAGGATAATTGAACGCAATCTGAAGGAGCTGCATGCGAGTAGGATGATGATAAATAACAGTGGACATAGCCGTGGGAATTCCATAAGTAATCAGAAGAGAAAAGGGAAATGGTCTGGTTACAAGGGCGGAAACAAGAAGCCTAATCACTCCAGGCAGGAAGATCCAAGACTACCAGTACCCCGAACATGTGGAAAGTGCGGGAAGAGCCACCCGGGGGTGAATTGTGATGGAAAGTTGATCTGCTTCAAGTGTAACCAGCCGGGACATCTCAGTTTTAATTGTCCGCAGAAGGCTGGGGAAAAGAGGCCACAAAATTATGGAAGGGTCTTTGCTTTAACCCATGAAGAGGCTAGAAAATCTCCTGACATGATCCAAGGTACAATTTCATTAAATGGTAATTCTTTACAAGCACTATTTGATTCAGGAGCTAGCCATTCTTTTATTGCTAGTAGTTGTGCTAAAAGACTAGGGATGAATACCTATAGGTTACCATATGATTTGATTGTAAATACACCGCTAGGTGTTAAGTCTGTAGTATCTGATGCATGCTTAAATTGTGTGTTGATTGTAAATGGACATGAGTCCACAATAGACTTAATTTGTCTACCGTTAGTTGGTATTGACATCATACTGGGATTGAACTGGCTGACGGCCAACAATGCGTTGATCGATTGCGGTAACAAGCAAATCCTGTACACACAGTCAACAAAGGATACTACGGCAGGCAATTTGAATCTTCTCACTGCTCGAGAGGCGAAGAAATGTCTGAAACAAGGTTGCTTAGGATATATGGTGTTTCTCTCAGTGCAGGCAGAGACTGAACCATCATTGATTGATATACCAGTAGTGAACGAGTTCCCTGAAGTATTCCCAGAAGATATTAGCGGATTGCCACCGGTGAGGGAAGTTGAGTTTACTATTGAGTTGATGCCTGGCACGGGACCGATATCTAAAGCACCCTACAGAATGGCGCCTAACGAAATGGCAGAATTAAAGAAACAAATCGAGGAGTTACTGGAGAAAGAATTCATCCGACCCAGTGTGTCACCCTGGGGAGCTCCAGTACTGTTTGTGAAGAAAAAAGATGGAAGTCTTCGACTCTGCATTGATTATAGGGAGTTGAACAAGGTGACAATAAAAAACAAATATCCACTCCCTAGAATTGATGATCTGTTAGACCAATTATCTGGTTCTTGCGTTTTCTCAAAGATTGATCTGCGCTCGGGATACCATCAATTACGAGTAAGAGCTGAGGATGTTCCGAAGACAGCTTTTAGAACCAGATACGGGCACTATGAATTTATGGTAATGCCCTTTGGTTTGACCAATGCGCCTGCAGTGTTCATGGACTATATGAATCGAATCTTTCGTGAGTACCTAGATCGATTCGTAGTAGTTTTCATTGATGACATTTTGATTTACTCCAAGAGTAAGGAGGAACATGAGCACCATCTGCGACAGGTACTTAATGTACTGAAAGGGAAGCAACTCTATGCTAAGTTGAGCAAATGTGACTTTTGGCTATCAGAAGTTAAATTTCTGGGCCATGTGATATCACGAGATGGGGTCGCTGTTGATCCTAGTAAAGTGGAAGCAGTACTAGACTGGAAGAGACCAGAAACAGTAACAGAAATACGGAGTTTCTTGGGTCTGGCGGGATATTACCGCAGATTCATAAAGGATTTCTCCAGACTTGCCTTGCCATTAACAAAGCTGACGCGAAAGAACCAATCATTTGTTTGGGATGAGCATTGTGAGGGTAGCTTCAAAGAACTGAGGGAGAGGTTGACTACAGCACCAGTGTTGATCATCCCGGATCCGACTCAGACATTTGTTGTCTATAGTGATGCTAGCAAGCATGGATTGGGATGTGTCCTGATACAGCAGGGCAGAGTGGTGGCGTATGCCTCTCGACAGTTGAAGCCTCACGAGTCAAACTATCCAACTCATGATTTGGAGCTCGCGGCTGTTGTTTTTGCATTGAAGATTTGGCGGCATTATTTGTATGGTAATACCGTGGAACTATACTGTGATCACAAGAGTCTCAAATATCTCTTTGACCAGAAAGAGTTAAATATGAGACAACGTAGGTGGATGGAGTTGCTGAAGGATTACGACCTGGAGATTAAATATCATCCAGGGAAAGCAAATGTTGTCGCAGATGCTTTGAGTAGGAAAGTGGTGCAGGCAGCATTCATGATGATTCAGGAGCAGAAACTGTTGGAGGATTTCAGAGATTTGAACCTGTCCAACCAAATCACGATAGCACGGAAAGAGTCCCATAAGGTTTATCTTGCAAGTCTTCTTGTTAGCCAAGAAGAGTATGATCTGAGAGATGAAATTGAAGAAGCTCAGAGGCATGATGAACAGGTGAATGCTATACGAGAATTAATATCTCGGAATGAGACTCAAGACTACGACCTGTCACGTAACGGATTGGTTAGATATAAGAAGAGAATTTATGTACCGAAAAACGACAAGTTGAGACAGAAAATATTGGATGAAGCTCATAAGAGTAAATATACCTTACATCCAGGCATAGTCAAAATGTACCAGAATCTGAAATCTGAGGTCTGGTGGCCAGGGTTGAAGAAAGATGTAACCCAATATGTGGCCAAATGCTTAACCTGTCAGAAGGTGAAACTCGAACATCAACGGCCACCAGGACCACTACAGAGGATTGAAATCCCAGAATGGAAGTGGGAGGATGTTACCATGGACCTGGTAGTGGGATTGCCCAAGATTAGACATTTTGATGCAATCTGGGTAATTGTTGATCGTTTTACAAAGTCAGCACACTTTATTCCCATCAGTGCTAGTTATTCTCTTGTGAAGTTGGCTGAGGTCTACATCAAGGAGATAGTGAGACTCCATGGTATACCAAAAAGTATTATTTCTGACAGAGATCCTCGATTCACATCTCGATTTTGGAAAGCTTTACAGGAAGCTCTGGGGTCAAAGTTTAAATATAGTACAGCTTATCACCCCCAGACTGACGGTCAATCCGAACGGACCATACAGACGCTAGAAGATATGTTGAGGGCGTGTGTATTGGACTTTAAAGGAAATTGGGATCAATATCTTCCACTAGCAGAGTTTGCATACAATAACAGCTATCATTCGAGCATTCAGATGGCTCCGTTTGAAGCACTATATGGAAGGAAATGTCGATCACCCATTTGCTGGACAGAGTTGTCTGAAAGAAGGCTAATTGGACCAGAGATAGTTGACAAAACCTCTGAGGGTATTGAACTAATCAAGAAGAGGCTATTAGCAGCGCAAAGCAGGCAGAAAAGCTATGCAGATAAAAGGAGAAGACCTCTGGAGTTTGATGTAGGAGATCACGTTTTTCTGAAGATATCTCCTGTTACAGGTGTTGGTAGAACATTGAAAAGGAAAAAGCTAAGTCCTCGATATGTTGGACCATTTGAAGTGTTGGCGAAACGTGGACCAGTAGCTTATCAGCTAGCCTTACCCCCAAATTTGAGCAAGCTTCATGACGTATTCCATGTTTCTCAACTAAAAAAGTATCAACCAGACCATGATCATGTCATAGAATATGAGAATGTAGAACTCCGACATGATAATACCTTTGTAGTTGAGCCGATACAAATTAGTGATAAGCGAGAAAAGCAGCTCAGGCATAAAAGAATCCCATTGGTGAAAGTGATCTGGAAGGGGTTATCTCCTGAGGAGGCAACATGGGAAACATTGGAAAGCATGAAGGAGAAGTACCCGGAATTTATGGCTCAGAGTTTACATGATGTGTAGCAAATTTCGGGGACGAAATTTAAATTAACGGGGGGAGAAATGTAATATCCCGAATTTTGGGTCTAAAGATTTGGAAATTAGTCTATATTTGGAAGACTACTGGACCCAGTATTTGAATGTGACAAATTTGAGATCAGTATATTTTGGGACTATGAATAGTAATTTACTATTCACATGTACGTTTTTACTATTCACGTATACATTATGAAAAATTGGTCTGAAAGACTATATGAGTAATTATTGAAAATAAGAAAATTTTATTGGAGGATTACAAGTAGGAAATTCCAAATGCTCATATGAATATATTTCATTGGTCAATAAGAGTAGGCTATACAGTATATTGTTTAATAGCTACTTGATCATTCTTTGCGGTTTTTCATGCAGCCAAATGAATTATCCAATTAGGTAGCATTTTCCATCCTCAAATTTCCCTTAAGTTGGCAGTAAGGAAATGTACGCATGCACATCCATTTCATTTCTTAATTTCACACCATCAAAATTACCTTTGGCCAACCTATATGAAAAATTGGAAGATATGTTGAAGTGTGCCGTAGGAAAAGAAAATTAGGTGAAGTATGAAATGAAGGAAATTTCAATTTACGCAAATACCTACCACTATCTTGCAAAATGCACAATTTTCACACACATATTTTCTTCACTAACTTTGGCCATTATCTACCAATATTCCACCAAACTACAACACTCTTACTCCACCTTTTGGCCTATATAAATAGAGGACACACATCAGATTTTTCCATTAATGTTGTCCAACGAAAGAGAGAAATTGTGGAGAGTTGAAAGACAAAAGGAAAAGAATAGTGGAGATACCAAGAGAGTAGGAGAGAACAATAGAAATTGGGAGAGTTTTCGGTGAAGACAAGAAGATTTAATACAACTGATTTTTTTGGGCTTAGGTAAGGATTTTAATCCCTCTCTTATCTTTATTTCAGCGGATTAATATTGTTTTTGAGGTTCAAAAGCTTGCTAGAAAATAAGAGTTTTCATAAGAATTTTCTGTCACCTCATAACACTGTTATTTTGAAAAGTTTTTATGGACAGTGTTCACATTTTTAAAATCTGGGAATAAACGGCATGTGATAAAATTATGAAATTTTCCAGATATAAAGTAGACATCTAGGGCTTTCAGTTGATATATAATTTGTAACGTTTTGAGCTCTAGACAAGGAGATCATGATTTTTGAAGTTAAGCCTTATTTCTGAAGTTACAATCTGAACAATGTTGAGAAATATTTAAACTGGGAATGATACAGAGATTTTGAGTTTGTACCGTTATTTTTTCTTGAGAATAGACATATCAAGGGTTATGTGGAATTTTGCAGCACCTCATTTGGAGTTTTGTAGAATTAATTATGATTTTTCAAAGTTATCGAAAAAAAAAAATCTAGGAAGAAATGCAGAAATTCCGTTTTTGAGGAAATGTAAGGGTAAAATGGATCAAAAAAAAATGAGGAACAGAGTCAAACAGAGTAGGTGCTACAATGATTTCAACTTTTTTTTCGTAATGCAATAGTGGTACTGTAGCAATAGTGGTACTATTACAGTATACGGTATGGTACTGTAGCAGTATACGGTTACTGTAGCAACTGAAAGAATTTTTCCCAGAATTGTGAAAAAAATGGTATTTAAGATAATACTTTGCAATTTATAAAGGAAAAATGTTGATGGATTGGGAAACCATGAGAAACATTAAAATAAATTATATTGTGATAGTGTTGCTAGACGTGAAGAAGTGACTAATGACAATGATAAACATTTTAGGCATACCTTGACACCTCTACTGATCCCAATATCTTCAGACGAGTTAAGGATTCAAGCTTGAGGTGGGTAACTGTTATCTTATTAGCATGTATGTATGTATTTCATGTATGACTGATCATGTTTGCTAGATTATTTTGCATGTGAGTATCCTAGCTATGGATTGAGGCTGCGGTCTCATAGGGCTGCGTGTCCTAAAGGGCTGAGGTCCTTTGCCGTTAACTGCGGTTACGGTGTGATTTGTTTACTGCGAATTTTTCTATGCTTATACATGTGTTATACTGCATTTACATTTCATATATGCATATGAGATTAACTGTTACCCCTGGGGTTCATTCATTTGAACTCCAGATCACATGAAAGAGACAGGTAGTGGATCGGGATCAAGAGGAAAGAAGCAGCTGTAAGGGTTCCAACAGAAGGGACTTATATATTATAATAAAATTTATGGTCCATATTATATTGTTTATCATTTGTCTACTCTGGATTATTGTATTAAGAACCCGCTGTGGGATAGATTTGAACCACGAATTATTTTCAATTTACTTATTTAATTCCGCAAATAAGTCGTCCAAACCACTTCGATGTCTGTGCGCTTACACTCTGATATATATAAAGGCGTATTAAGGACGGGTGTTACACCCTTGACTTTAACAGTTTCTCTAATGGATTACATGCACTGGCCAGTGTCTTAAATATCCAAGTACCGAAACATATCAAGGGGACATTTCCTATAAATTCCATGTTGTTTATCTCATAAACACTGATAACCAAATGGTCTCAATCCCAAAATACCGAGTTATTGGCCATTATATAGATCAAACCTCACCCGTTGGTAAATCAAAGAGTGAAAACCATTTGACTACCTATTTAAAATAAACTCAGGATTAAGAGTAACTACATGACTATAGTTATCTAGAGATTTGATTCCTTATGACAGAAAGAACAATCTTAATCAAATCTCTCCTTGATCCATTCAATGTAAGTATTAACTCACACCAATATTTCATAATGATTCGGACAAAACCATTTCATAAAATATTGCAGCCTAAATAAAGTGCCCAACTTAATTTAATAGCTATGAACCAATTCATCAATTGTGATAACTTATGACCATGTCCTCCATGAACGTATCCATATGATCATATACTCCACAATTGATCCGGACCTTAAAGTTTGTAAATAGTGTGCGAAATAAATGAAAAACACCTCATTTATTAACATTCAGAAAAAAAAATGCAATGTCATAATGTCTTGCTCAAAAGGCACAAAATAACAAAGTAAAATAACAACTACCTAAAGCCATAGCAAATCTGGAATCCTCATAAGACCCATAGATGAAACATGCCTCTCGAACACACGTTCAGGCAAACTCTTAGTAGAAGGGTCAGCAAGGTTCTCGTCTGATTCCTTTGCAGCCTCAGAAGCAGCTACATACTCAGCCTCATTGGCAGAGTCAGCCACACATGATTGTTTTACACTTCTCTAACAAATGGCACCGCCATTAAGAGTGTACACATATCCCGAGGTGAACTTACTTGAGTAAATATCTCCCTGGAAATCTGAGTCCGTGTAACCAATGGTTTCAAGACTCCCACTCGAGTAGACCAACATATAATCTCTCATTCTCCGTAGGTACTTGAGTATATGTTTAACTGCTACCCAATGTTTCTCTCCATGGTTAGATTGGTACCGGCTTACTACTCCCACTGCATAGCAGATATCTGGTCTGGTACATAGCATAGCATACATGAGACTACCTACTGCTGAAGCATAAGGTATCCTACTTATGCGTTCTCTCTGCTCAGGAGTTTTAGGAGATTGCTTCTCAGAGAGATGAATCCCATGCTTGAAGGGTATAATTCCCCTCTTGGAATTCTCCATGCTAAACCTGGAAAGTATTTTGTCAATGTATTTAGCCTGGGATAATGCCAAAACCCTATTCTTCCAGTCTCGCAAGAGTTTAATACCAAGAATATAATTGGCTTCCCCCAGGTCCTTCATATCAAAATGCTTGCTCAGCTAGGTTTTTATACCTAACAATACCTCTGTATCATTTCCGATAAGGAGAATATCATCTACATAAAGTACCAGAAAAGATACTGCACTACCTTGGATCCTTTTATACACACACGGCTCATCAGGACTTTTCTCAAAGCCATACGACTCAATGGCTTGATCAAATATGATGTTCCATGATCTGAATGCTTGCTTAAGTCCATAAATGGACCTCTGCAACTTGCATATCATTTCTTCTTACCCTTTGGCTATAAACCCTTTTGGTTGCTGCATATAGATTTCCTCTTCCAAATTTCCATTTAGAAAAGCAGTTTTGACATCCATTTGCCAAATCTCATAATCAAGATTTGCTACAACAGCTAAAAGAATCCGGATGGACTTGAGCATGGCAACTGGCGAAAAAGTTTCATCATAATCCACACCTTCTTTTTGGGAGTACCCTTTCGCCACCAATCTAGCTTTGAAGGTTTCAACCTTCCCGTCCGATCCTCTCTTTCTCTTGTAAATCCACTTACACCCAATGGGTCTTACCCCTTCAGGTGCATCTACAAGAGACCAAACTGAGTTGGAATACATAGAATCCATTTCACGATTCATAGCCTCAAGCCATTCCTGAGCATTAACATCTCCTAGTGCTTCGTCATAACTCGTGGGATCACCATCTTCATTAATGATGACATCCTGATTTGACTCACCCAACAAAAGATATCTTGCAGGTTTACGAATCAATCTCCTACTATGACTTTGTCGCACTTGATGTTGTGCATCTACAGGGGGTCCACATTTTGTGGGTTAACAATCTCTAGATGAGGACCCTCATTAAGTGGATTAGCCAATTCATGATTTTGTTCTTCATTAAGTTCATCATGATGTTGAACTTCATCATTATGCTGAACTTCTGGTTCTGTCTCTAGTTCCTGTGTATGTTCAGGTACATTTTCCCCTCTTTGAACAACCACAGGAACAAAAGCTGGAACCCTTTGAGGTTGTGGTGAAACTTGATCTAAGACTAGCTCATCAAGAATAACCTTATTTCTTGGCTTATAATTTGTCATATAGTCCTCCTCTAAGAAAGTTGCGTGAGTGCTCACTATGACCTTCTTTTCTTTTGGACTATAAAACAACCAACCTCTGGTTCCTTTAGGATAGCCTATAAAGATGCATACTTCAGTACGTGAGTCCATCTTATCTGGTTTCTGTTGCAAGACATGTGCCAGAGCACCCCAAATCCGAATATGGTTCATGGTGGGCTTACACCCTTTCCACAATTCTATTGGTGTCTTTGAAACCGACTTGGACGGAGCTAAGTTCAATAGATACATAGCTGTTTCTAAGGCATATCCCCAGAATGAATAAGAAAGAGATGAATAACTGAGCATAGATCTTGTTATTTCTAAAAGGGTTCTATTTCTCCTTTCAACTCCATTTTGCTGGGGTGTCCTTGGAGAAGATAATTGTGAAACTATCCCCTCTCTGGTCAGGTAAGACCTGAACTCTTCAGATAGGTATTCACCCCCTCGATCAGATCGAAGAGTCTTAATTTGAACACCTAGATGCTTTTCTGCCTCAGCCTTGAACTCTTAGAATTTTCCAAAAGCTTCAGACATGTGACGCATCAGATAGACATGTCCAAATCTAGAGTAATCATCAGTAAATGTGATGAAATACTGATACCTTCCTCTGGCTTGGACATTTATTGGTCCACATACATCAGTATGTACCAATTCCAGCTGAAGTGTGGCACGTTTTCCCTTGGCCTTGAAAGACCTCTTAGTCATTTTACCCTCTAAACAGGATTCACATACTGGTATCGGTTCAAAGTACAAGGATTTCAAAATCTCACTTTTGACCAAACCTTGTATCCTGTTAGAGTTAATATGACCCAATCTCAAATGCCAAAGATAAGTTTCATTTGAAACTTTTCTTTTCTTTAATGAATTAATATGCTCAAATCTTTTAATTCAACATGATTAACTTCACGGGGAACAGGATTAAGGAAATAAAGACCATTAAGCTTTACACCAGAACAAATAAAAGAAGATGAACTTCTTATTGAAACTGAGGAATTAAACTGAACTGTCAAACCATGTTTATCCAAACAACTAACAGAAATTAAATTCCTCTTAAAATCTGGAATAAATAAACAGTCTTCTAAAACCAAAGTCCTGCAATTATCAAAAGAGAAAATAACTTGTCCTACTGCTACTGCAGACACAAGCTCCCCAGTTCCAAGCTTCAAATCTCTTTGTCCTTTACTTACAGGTAAGCTATGTTTGAACCACTGCAAAGAGTAACAAACATGGTTAGTGGCTCCTGAATCAACGATCCATTTATCATCATGATTCTCCACTAAACAAGCCTCAATCACATGTAAATCACCCATGCTAGGCGTAACAAACATGTCATCAAGAGTCTGGAGCATTGTTGCTCCACTCTCAATCATGCTCACTTGCTCCTGAAGGTGATTGGCGAGACTGGCCAAAATGTAGCAGCGAACTGACACATTCGCCTTCTCCCATCTATCCTTCTCCTGATGAAATCGAGTCCGAATTGCATCAGACGCATCTACAGCAGGCTGCGCTGGCATAGGAGTAGTGAGAACAAAGTTGAGCTTTTCATATTGAAGAGCAATATCCAAATTAGTTTTCCATTGTTTGTAGTTTGTACCATCCATAGGTTTTTGGCTCGAGATAGTAGCTAAAGGATTGAATAAAGACATTTTTCTGAAAATAAGGAAAAGCACACTAATTACAAACTAGATTTAACAACAAGTAGATTCTAATAACTACTATTCGTTTATTGTTTAACAATCCATTAGTTATTTTTACAAGGCTTACGATGGGCAAGATTCTTGTAAAACTAATATTGTTAATTTGGGCCTTCAGTTCCATTGCCAGAGCCTCGATGGGAGGGTTAACAATTTTACCAAAGTTGAATGTATTTAACCATTGTTTACTTTCAAAATTATCTTTAGTGTCTAAGTGTTGCCGACGATGGGCCGTACAAAACTTTACTAAAATTTTGAAAATATTAAGGTTTAATCTAGCGAAATCCGATTATCCTTATCCGATGGGGCTTCAGCAACAACCATTTCACTAATAAACCCACAATTGGGGCCCGTAGGTTTTAAAATTAAATACTTAATTTAAAACCTTCACCCATTCAATATTTTAAATTTAGAATTTTCAATTTCCAAGAATTTGTTCAATTTAGAGTAAATTATTAGGTATCTAAAATCTAGTCATGATTGGCAGAATGTGCATCACATGACCATTTTAAATAACTAACAAAATACTCTAAAAGGTACAATTCTCTTAGGAAATTGTCTGGATTATTTGTCTAGACTTTAATTCCACAATTATTATTCTAGATTTTAATTTAAAATCATAATAATTGATAATTAATGTCTAAACTCTAATCTCACAATTAATTAATCCAATTATTATTCTAGATTTTAAAATCATAATAAATGATAATTAATGCAGAGATTTTAATTCCGCAATCAATTAATCCAATTATTATTCTAGATTTCAAAATCATAATAAATGATAATTAATGTCTAGATTCTAATCCCACAATTAATTAATACAATTATTATTCTAGATTTCAAATCATAATAAATGATAATTAATGTAGAGATTCTAATCCCACAATTAATTAATCCAATTATTATTCGAGATTTCAAATCATAATAAATGATAATTAATGTAGAGATTCTAATTCCACAATTAATTAATCCAATTATTATTCTAGATTTCAAATCATAATAAATGATAATTAATGTAGAGATTCTAATCACACAATTAATTAATCCAATTATTATTCTAGATTTCAAATCATAATAAATGATAATTAATGTAAAGATTCTAATCACACAATTAATTAATCCAATTATTATTCTAGATTTCAAATCATAATAAATGATAATTAATGTAGAGATTCTAATCCCACAATTAATTAATCCAATTATTATTCCAGATTTCAAATCATAATAAATGATAATTAATGTAGAGATAATCTAAAGAATCTCGCATAAATGCATACAATGGACTAGTATGATAGTTATTATGCATTTATGACATGTGATTATGCAACAATATGGCATCTTCCTATTCTATATGACATGTTATTTACGAACATCATGATAATCGCATATATAATTCATACAATTAATTTTAATCCATGGCTTTCCTAAAAAAAATAGGAATTACAAAAAATTACAACTTTGGAATTCCTCTTTTGTTAGCCCATAGTATCTGTCTCTAGTCCCTTTAGGATATCTATGGGCCCAAAAGCCCAAAAGCTCATACTTTGGCTAGAAACCCTAGAACACACAAGAGGAACCCTAGCCGTCACTTCTGCCAACGCCTTTAGCCGAAGTCATCTCATCTTCTTCACAGTTTTTTGATCTCCAACTTTTACAGAATTTCGAAAAATACATAGAAATTTCAAAATAAAATTAAAAACAGCAAGGAGGAAACCTAATCATATGGAATTAGCCTCCTTGTTACAAATCAAGAAATACACGAGAAAATCTAACCATGGATTAAAGAGATTAACTGATTGAAATCAAAAATTAATACAAAATATGAATTATAAACGAATAGCTACCATGAAATAAATAACAAATATAAAAAAAAAAGAAGATGCCATATTTTTGAAAAATAATTTTTGAAAATCACATGAAATATAAATTAATATCAAAACTCGGTTCTTTTCCTCATCGCTCTTGGCTCTGATACCAATTGTAGGAATCTCACCAGAAACGCGGAAGCGTATCGTACCACGCGATAAGGAAAAGTTAAAACCTTCATCGTTTTGATTACCTGGAAAGATGCAGCGATCTGAAATAGCGATCTGAAAGCTTCTCTACGAACAGTCCTCGTATCTGAAGAGCGATCTGAAAGCCTCTCCACGAATAGTCCTCGTCTGCTCTATGATCGATCTTCCAGACTATCTCTCGAGGGGAATAGGATGGTTGTGTGGGCAACCGTTCAGATGATGAACGTCTGCCTCTAGGGTTTGTTTCTGATGAGAGCCTCCTTATGCGTCTCTTGCTCTCAAGCAGGTGAAAGTAGGATTATATGCTACTACACCCAAGACCTAACCCTAAACCACATGGGCCATAGAGTTCTTGGGCTGTAGTCTCAATTAAGCCTTATTGGGCTTAAGTGACCAAAGAGCACATTAACCCAACAGTAACCCACGTTGACACCTTCACGTATTATTGAGCAATCCACCATGAAAATTAACAAAACCACATATTGAAAATAGGTCAAGGTGCAAAAATATACATGTAATTTGGTTATAGGAGCACCCAACATCATATGCTTTTTTTAGGTACAAAAATGACTATGTGGTTACCAAATTGAAGCAAAAGTCACATTTTCTATTAAACTCTTTAAACGTCAGTCAGTTTGCCATAACTGTGCCAGCTGGATTTAGTCATTATTTGACCATAGAAGACGTGGTAGGTGGAGGGTGGAGAGCTCAGCGGGCGGACATGGATTTGGCCCTTTTTTGCCCACATTGGACTGGATGAAAGGTCTGGATTTGATGGTACTAGGCTCAAGATCTATGAGGACGGGGTCGGAATCGCCTTTGTATTTGCCGGTGGGGATAATGTTGCGACATGTGGGGATACGCTTACAATGGTGGGTCTGGTTCGAGCATGTTCAAATGTCTTTGGTAGGGAAATGGAAGGGAAAGCATCTCATGGGTTGCATATAAAGAACAATTTTTAGGCTAATGCCTATTTGCCGACGTCCATTGCCCATATATATATATGGAAATGATGAGTACATATTTTATGATTAAATAGGTGTATATTTTATGAGAATTAATTGGAATTATTGATATTATATACCTATTTAATTATCTTTTATTGATTTGTTCATCATTGAATCAAACTTAAGATCAAAGAATAAATCGACATAAAATCTACTCATATCCTATTTTTATTGTGCAGGAAATATTAACTGATTTGGAATGAAGCAGAAAAAGGCAATTGAGAGGATATGCAATCAGTCAAACTCAATGGTCTCACGCAAGAAAAATAGAAACAAAATCAATTGTGTGATCTGATGGAGTAAATTACAAGATATGAGATATTTTTGTAATAAGAAAAGGAGAATCAGTAACCCAACACTTAAATTATAAATAGGGAGGCAAAGACAAGAAAAGAGGAGGATCTGAGAGACACAGAACGAGAAGGAACGAAGAAGCAGAGTAGAGGCTGAGCGTTTTGGTTCTCTTCATTATCTCCACGGAAGGACTGTGGAGGCGACGGGAAAATTTTCTTTCTTCTCTCTCCTTCTTTGAACCTGAATTCTTTTTCTTTTTCTTTTGTTATGGATTTTATTAAAGCCATGTGTGGTTAGTTTATTAGAAATTTTCTTTCTTCTCTCTCCTTCTTCTTTGAACCTGAATTCTTTTTTTTTTTTGGTTATGGATTTTATTAAAGCCATGTGTGGCTAGTTTATTTTGCAACCTAGAAGACCTATGAACTTGTGGGTAAATTGAATTTTGTTTTCATTATTTAGTTAAATTTGATATTAATTTTGGTTACTTAATCTTGGTTAGTTTTATCTATTTAGTGATTGGCCATCATTGAATATGATTTTGAGCATTAGGATTTACCTTGACGAAGGAGATTTTAATTAGGCTCTGAGATCAAGTAATATGATATTAAATTACGATTTAATTTGTAGTTAGGATAGACATATACCTAATGGCCCCATATAATTGTTGAAGAGTGTGTTTGATTTTTGTTGCTTTTTGAGCAACTATACTATGTTAGACATAATAAGTTATACTCAAGAGAGGGTTGTAAGTGTACCGATAGACACTTATAGCTATTTATACTCGAGATTAACAAAATTGATATTAAAGCTAATTAAATTAGTGAAAACAAGGTTTATGAAGTTAATAAGGGATTAGTGACTCTGAATTGCTCATTTGATTATTGTGGTAATTTTCTTATTTTTATTTTAGTTTTAATTTATTTTCTCTTAATTAAATTCAATTTTGGTTTTCTCAACTTAGACGAAATTGTGAAATTAATGTTCAACTAAAGTTGTGACACTAAGTCCTCGTGGGAATGATACTTTTCTTATCACTTTATTACTTGATATGGCTCGTATACTTGCGGAGTTTTTTTAGACTATAAAGTTTTGCCCTATTAGGAAGGTGGATGGGTTTCTTATGTATGCAGACAGTGTTTGAAGAAGCTAATGATGAGCATGTGGTGCTACGAAGTACTGTCATAGATGGTTATGCTATCAAAGGGAGAATTTTAGAAGCTATGTCCCTGTCCAAGCAAATGTTGGTAAAATTAGTCACCCCAGATCCAATAACACTGTGTAGCATGCAAGGCAAGAGTGCTCATGGTTTTGTGATTCGAAACAAGGTTGACTTGGTTCTGGAAAATTATACTGATCTTACCAATGCACTAAGCCAGTAATTCTTTTTCAAACATGCAAGATTCATAGCCAGCACTGCAATTACAGATGCAACATCTGTATAATAGAGAAAAGTGAAGAACCAATGGAGGGGATACAAGGATAGAACCATTGCTTGAAGCATCGCCTTTTTATCATCAAGTGTTGGCTTCAAAGGAGTATTTATGTCATATACAATTATGCTGCATATGACTGCTAAGACACAGTTCAATGATCGAAGAATTGAAGTGGAGCACAAATCTGCAAATGATGAAGCAGCTTGCACAGAGTAAGAGCCTGGAAACAAAGAAGCAACATGGGCAAGTGGAAGCCAGTACCTGCAAAGTTTCAATATTGCAGAGATCAACCTTGGTATTTGATACTATCCTATTCTGATAATATGTTTTTGAGATTATTAAAAAATATTTGCCTGTATGGGACTATTAAAGTTCTTAAGACATGCTAAGCACTAAATATAATTCGTGTATCAATCACCATGATTTTCAAATACTATTTGACAAAATCAAAAGAATGCAATGAAATCAATAAACAAAACTTTGAATAATATATAGCTAAACTTATGCTGTATATAAATAAATTATATTAGAAAACAACAGCATTGCAGAAATTTAATAACATCAATTACCACAATTACATGTCTTAATGACTTAAAAGATCATAGCACATGGTGTTGGGCGCTTCTCTAGTCAAATCACATGTGTATTTTTGCACCTTAACCCGATTGAAAAAACCATCACATTTTCCAGCGTTTGCATATAGATTTGGTTCTAATTTTACTTATTAGTCCATCTTATTTACAACTTTAACATTGCTTCATACTCGACAACTTAATGTTTAAGGAAAACAACTTTTTAATGAAAATCTTACCTCATAGTTGAAATACAATTAGAAACTTCATTGTCAGTGTCGTAAATGTACGATTGAGCGTATATCGGAGGGTTTCCATCTGGCGGCAATAAACTCCCGATGAAATGGTGATTTTGTCTTGAAAGTACAAATGAGTAAGGAACTCCACCCTTTGAGTTCATTGAATGATCAATTCTGACACCCATTGAAGTAAAACAAAACATATTGTTGTATAAACGAATATACGTAAAAAGAAAAAAATAAATTTGAGAGAGGCAATTGTTTATTGAAAACAATTCACAAAGCTCTTCAGGTGGATCTTATAGTAAGGGGACAATAATCTTTCCATGACCACAACAAATGCTGAACTGTGGTCTTTCAAATTTCTTCAATCTTTTCAACCTTTCTGAAAGCCACATATATGCACCACAAACCTGACACTCATAAATAGCATCACCTTCATCTAAATAACTTGAAGCAAATGTACGAGGGAAGTTGGTGTCAATATCTCCATGCAGAAATCCTTTATGACATTGTTCATTAGTAACCCCCACAGATTCTTAAATATTTTAGTTGACAAAAATATTGATTTAAACAACATACAGTATAGTAAATCAGTTAAGAATAAGCAGGAAATTGTTAGCAATACTTACCTTCTTTAGTCAATTCATCTATCTGTTTGCATAAATCTGTTGCAACTTCATTGACATTTTTTGCAGGTCTCCTTCTATGGCTCTTTTGATTTATATGAAGTGAGTTTAGTTTAGATTATGGAGTCGCAACTATGCTATTCTAATCCATAATTGAATTGACATTGTTTTGAGTTGAGTTACAGTTACTTGGAATGCTAGTGATATCAGTCAAAATGGATCTTTTGTCAAATGTTGAAATCGAAGAACCAATTGCGGACTCAGGTGTTCTAATATCATATTCTGTAGGTGGATGACAATCTTTGTACCTTATATTTATTACTTGTTCTTTGTCATTATCAACTGAACTATGACTTTCTTGTGTTGCTTGTTTCTCTGAACATTTTCGCTTACCTACAAAAGCATTGAAATGAACCATAACAAAAAACATTATTTCGCATGCATGATAAATGAATAACTTATTAGTTTAATAATAACACAAAAACAATTTGGACAACTTACCACTTCCACTATTGAGTATCTGGTTTCCAAGGTTGGTCCGTTTCTTCCTCATGTGATGAAAAACTGTTTTGGAGACAAAAATTATCTCGAAATGGCACTAATGGAACCTTCATACGTCATCATGCAATATATGTATATGATCTAACTCTAATGACAGATTCAAAAAGTTTAAACCCGAAGGATTATCTGGACTTCGAAAATAACATCTAAGGAAATGGACGAATAGATTAGATTAACTTTTGCATATACTTGCCATGGATCGCCAGGTTAGCAGTATTTAAAACTATCAATTAACATTGCTCCTTTATTACAACAAAAAAGACTGATTCTCCAGTTGAATGTTGAAAAATCATGACATCTTAAGAATGGATTTTGGAAATTGCACCTTATTCAAAAGAAGGTTGAAAATATTAATTACTTTCATCATGAGATGACAGTTTGAACAAAGTGCCATTGACTTATTAAACTTCTGTGCATTTTTAATGGAGTCTATATAGTTGGGAAAAACGCACCCCATTAAATATATGAGTTAACTCATTAAGAGGGGATAGATGTAGTCAAATAAATACAATAAATGCGTTAAGACCTTAAGAGGGTATAAATATACTCAATGCCAAACGTTGAAAAATAGGAAACTAAGGTTCTAGGCTAATAATCTTTATATGTTAAAAAAATCTGATAATTTTAAAAATAATATCTACTATATAAGATAGCATAATACTAACATTTAGTTGAAAATTTGTTCTGAAAAAATAATTACTTGAAAATGTTAAATTGTAATTGTCTCATAAACTATTTACATCAGTCCATGTATTGCAAATCCATTAAGAAACTCTACACTTATATATTTGAAAGTAAGGTATATAATGTAAAAATATTAAATAACTAAAAAATTACGAGAGCAGAATTTTAAAATGTCCAAATTGTTTTTATTAAAAAGTTTTGTTATAAAAGATTCAAAAAATTTAATAATTGTTAATATGTGTGTGTGTGTTTATGAAAAATTAGACAGTTGATCTCATCAATCAATCATATATGCATCTGATGAAGCTTACTTTCGTCGCTAAAGCAGTCAATTAAACTAGGACCAACTAATAATGCAATATAGTGGCAACCTAGGTCATTCTCCCAAGGAGCAATCTGTGGGTTTTTCTTTAGGTTGAATTTAGGTGATAAAAAAGATGCAATGGAATGAACCTAAACTAAAATGCAAAACACTACTACCTAGATGAAATTAAACTAACTAAATGCACTAATGCAATTGACTCTAAAACTAAATGAGAATGAAACTAACCTATATGAATATGAATGCAATTTTGGGGGTTTTTGTTATGAGAGAAAAATTAAAATCCTAAGAAGAAAATTGATTGAAATCAAATTAAATGACAGAGATCTAGTTCAGTTATGAGGAAGAAGGAGACAACTTAGGAATTACATGGAGTTAACTTTCTTAGCCCAAACCAATTAATTAGACCAAAGGAAGATTAATGAATTTAATCACCTAATTGAACACGGGAAACCCTCTAGCTCAATAACACATATTCCACTAGAAAACTCATAATGAAATAAGCGGTGGTTAATTAAACTCATTAAAAATCAATCACAAAATAGTTTTGAAAATCTTGTTTGCAATTATCCAGTTGAACAACTAGATAATTTATCAACCCAATTAAACAATTAAGATGATAAACCAAATTGACAATTAAATTAATAATGAAAACTCAATTAATAATTCAATTAACAATCAAAAGGTTGTAAACAAAACTCCAACAATTGTCTCACACATAAAAACTTCAAATTATCAATCCAATCCAAAAGAAATATGTTTACAATCTAAAACTAGATTGTTCTCAATTAACACAACTTGAAATCCTTTAAAACTAAATAATCTCAAGTTTGAATTAAAAAGATAAAAAGAACAACACTCCCTTGTGGTCTTCAAGCGTAACCCTAGGCTCTAGCCTTCTTCATGCTCCTCCCAAGTTGCCTCCAATTGCTTACGCTTCCATCACAACCCTTCCTCCCAATTCCGAGCAACAGGTCGCAATCATTTGAATTGATGAATTGAATATTCAATTGATGCAATAGGAAATAGCGTGGGTCCCGCGGCTTTGATTGAATGAATGGATGAATAGAAGATTCAATTGAATAAAACCTTGTATAACTGTGTGTGGGAGGCTCAATTAGCTTCCGTGAGAGAATTAATCAATTCGCGCGGCTGTGTCTCTCCGCCTCCGCCTTCTTGCGCCCGTACGTCGGCTCTTAGTGAGAGCATGAATAATCAATAGGCAGCTAGGTTAATTTTATAGGAGAAAAAGAGAGCTTTTTGGGTATCAATTGAGCCAATTAAAATTCCAAAAACCCAACAAAATTCCACCATTAGATCTTCTTTTAGCTTCCAAGTTTAATTCTCCATCGTAGGATTTTCCAATATGCTTTTTCTTATCCTGCAAGAATTAAATAAAATCGTGATCTATCATATATTTAGAAATATTATTCAATCACAAGATCTCAATCAGAATATTGATAATTTAAGTCCAATAATCTCATAATTAATTCTGATTTATATTATTTCCTAAAATAGGCTAACAATCCAATTACTGTCTAATAAATCCAAATTAGCCTAAAATAGTCCCCAAAATAAATGAATAAGGCGGGATAAAATATATTAAATTGGGATTTATCAACTCCCCCACACTTATCATTTGCACTCCTGGGCAAAACAAATCAAGACTAAGCGAGAACAACAATAAAAAAAACAAAAACAAAACAAAAGCAAACTAAAACTTCAAAAGTGAATGTTCCAACCACAAGCAAAAAGTAAACAAAAGTATTTCAGCACCTCTCATGTCCAAGTGATCTTCTCATAACTTAAGAAAGCAAACATCATGGCAATTTACTTGACAAAGGGGAACCTAAGCTAAAAATCTCTCACCAAGGATAATGTGTATGTCACTCTTCACTCAAAAGTGTATAGGTTTGTGTTTACACTCAAATCATCCCTATCAAATACTCTTTCCATAGGCTTGACAAGAATCTAAGTTCTCCACCGCTAATAAAGCAAGTGTATTCATAAATCCAAAGGACTTTTATTAGGTTGTAATGGGGCTAAGGTTAAGAAAGAAAGGGTGTGGTGTTTGGAAAAACAAAGTTGAATATCTTAAAAGATGAAGAGAACGTTACAATAGAGAATATTAGATGCAAGAGACCAAACTAAATTTGAACTGGGTCATCATTCTTTTTCTTTTTCTTTTTTTTTTTTTGCTTTTTTTCCTTCCTTTTTTTTCCAATTTTTTTCAACTCTTTTTTCCCAATTTTTCTTCTTCTTTTTTTTTCTTCATTTTTTTTCTTTTTCAAAATAACATACCATATTTTCCATAATAACCCAATTCCTAATAATTTTTCCGCATGTTCTTCCATCCAAAAGAGATAAATACAATGCTCTTCAACTCTCAAGACATTCAAAAGTGTAGAGATTTTTTTTTTTTGTTTTTTTGGCAATGGGTGTAGACAAAATGGAAAAGCTAACAAATAAATAGGCTCAAAGGGCTAAACAAAGGATATACGCATGAAAATGGTAGGCCTTTTGGCTTATCTGGCTAAAATGAAATGAATGCCTTTATCATCTTTATGAATACTCATGCATAAAATGCAGCTTCAAATAAGATTCAAGTCAAGTTCTAGATCAAGCAAAGAGATAGGGGTACACACTAAAAAAAAAAAAATATGCATTAGGCTCAAAATCTCACTAGGAATATGATCACTAGCTTAAATTCACCAAAGTCAAATTCATTGCCGCTAGGTTCTCCAACTCAAAACATGATCAATCACTTTTCAAATCAAGAATGCATCATACTAAAGTTACTCAAAACTTGCAATTTTCACATTAGAATTTTTTTTATTTCTTTTCTTGAAAACAAGGAACAAAAACCAAAGTAAAAACCAAAATATTTTTCTTTTTCTCATTTTAAAAACAAAAAACAAAAACCAAAAGTAAGAACAAAATCCCTCCCCCACACTTAAATCATGCATTGTCCTCAATGCAAAATATAAGTCTAACCAATAACAACCAGCAATGCAAGTGAAAGAGTAAGGAAGGAATACGACCAGACTATTAGAAGCTTGGAGACTTAAATGAAGTAACACAATTGGCTTCTCTCCCTTGTCTGGTTGTAAGTCACATGAAAGCACTAGTGATGTCTTCTTTTGATGTTTAGCAAGCATCTCCTCTTTTAAGCTTCGTAGATAACATTTCAGCTCAAGTAAGGAGGGTGTTTGGATGGGAGGAATCAATCCATGTACCTGCACAAAATCATAGCTCCAAGCAGTATCTCGTCCCATATAAATATAATCAATAAAATTTGCTTGATCAAGAATAAAGGAATATCCCAAAAGAAATTGATCAACAGAAAGTATTGGAACTACCAGATATTTTGAACAACCCACAAAGTCAATATGACTCTCCTTAGTAAGAGTCAAATTCTCTAAAGAATGTATCAAGTGATCACTCAAAATGGTCTCACTATGCTTGCTCAAATCATCACTCAAGACAAATTCTTCCTGTGAAACATCATGATTTAATATGATTTTACCCTCTAAATCTATATCTAAATCAAGGCTTCCCCCACACTTATCTTTAATAGTATCCCTACCAACAATAGTCATGTCAATATCATGAGTAGTATCAATAAAATCATTAGAGATATCACTTTCATCATTCAAAGCATCATCATGATTAGTGTTAAGCTGGGTGTCTTGAAAATCAATAGTGTCAGGGGAGTCAACAACAATTTCTTCATCAACTTCCTCATCAGAATCAATAGAATTTATAGGATCAGAGGTATGAGAAGAAGTATCAATGCATGCACTACAAGATTCAGTATAATTTAAGTCAACAAAACTAGTCAATTCAGGAACAGCATCAGTGCATGCATACTCAGCTAATGTACCAATCATCTCATCATTTGAAGTGGTAGAAGAAAAAAGTGATGAATCATTAGAGGGTGAAAGTATATTACCACATGGAAATTCACTTTGAACTTCTAAATCTTCACTCAGGCGATTGTTAATTGCATTTGACCACTCCCTGATTTGAACGCCTCGAGCTTCAAGCTGCTCTCCATTTTTTTGAAGGAGTTCTCCCCTTTCTTGAAGGAGTTCCATCATAACATCCATCATATTTTCTAGCCTTGAGTGCTGGTCATCAGTTGGAATAGTTTGATTGTCATATCCAAAATTTGATTGATCATGCCATCCAGGGTCATATGCACTCGAATATGGATCATAGTTTTGGCCACCTTGAGTTATGGATCTAGAAGGATATATTGCATTGCAAGATCTAGCTCCATCATTCAAGTATGGGCAAGAGTCAGTAGTATGAGTGGCTAGAGAGCAAATAGAACACAGTGGCCTTATTAAAGCAGAAGACATAGGCTGTGGGGTAAAAGAAGTAGAGAGTCCCATAGGATTGACCATATTAGAAGAATTTTGCATATAGGACATAGTCATTCTTTCCACAACAGATGTAATCCTATCAATTTTGCTCTCCAGGCGAGACTCATAATTAGAAGAAAGTGATCCCACCTCAGATATCTGCTCAACACCATAGTCATAATAATAAGGCACAGAAGTATAATAGTTATTTCCATAAACTGAAGCATGCCAAGCCATAATATGGGGGATCAAGTTCAATTTTTCAAGAGTGGATTGGATCCAATAAACAACTACCTAAAAAAAAATAGAAATCAAACCTAAAGCCTAACCATCGTTCCCCGGCAACGGCGCCAAAATTGATGAAGCTTACTTTCGTCGCTAAAGCAGTCAATTAAACTAGGACCAACTAATAATGCAATATAGTGGCAACCTAGGTCATTCTCCCAAGGAGCAATCTGTGGGTTTTTCTTTAGGTTGAATTTAGGTGATAAAAAAGATGCAATGGAATGAACCTAAACTAAAATGCAAAACACTACTACCTAGATGAAATTAAACTAACTAAATGCACTAATGCAATTGACTCTAAAACTAAATGAGAATGAAACTAACCTATATGAATATGAATGCAATTTTGGGGGTTTTTGTTATGAGAGAAAAATTAAAATCCTAAGAAGAAAATTGATTGAAATCAAATTAAATGACAGAGATCTAGTTCAGTTATGAGGAAGAAGGAGACAACTTAGGAATTACATGGAGTTAACTTTCTTAGCCCAAACCAATTAATTAGACCAAAGGAAGATTAATGAATTTAATCACCTAATTGAACACGGGAAACCCTCTAGCTCAATAACACATATTCCACTAGAAAACTCATAATGAAATAAGCGGTGGTTAATTAAACTCATTAAAAATCAATCACAAAATAGTTTTGAAAATCTTGTTTGCAATTATCCAGTTGAACAACTAGATAATTTATCAACCCAATTAAATAATTAAGATGATAAACCAAATTGACAATTAAATTAATAATGAAAACTCAATTAATAATTCAATTAACAATCAAAAGGTTGCAAACAAAACTCCAACAATTGTCTCACACATAAAAACTTCAAATTATCAATCCAATCCAAAAGAAATATGTTTACAATCTAAAACTAGATTGTTCTCAATTAACACAACTTGAAATCCTTTAAAACTAAATAATCTCAAGTTTGAATTAAAAAGATAAAAAGAACAACACTCCCTTGTGGTCTTCAAGCGTAACCCTAGGCTCTAGCCTTCTTCATGCTCCTCCCAAGTTGCCTCCAATTGCTTACGCTTCCATCACAACCCTTCCTCCCAATTCCGAGCAACAGGTCGCAATCATTTGAATTGATGAATTGAATATTCAATTGATGCAATAGGAAATAGCGTGGGTCCCGCGGCTTTGATTGAATGAATGGATGAATAGAAGATTCAATTGAATAAAACCTTGTATAACTGTGTGTGGGAGGCTCAATTAGCTTCCGTGAGAGAATTAATCAATTCGCGCGGCTGTGTCTCTCCGCCTCCGCCTTCTTGCGCCCGTACGTCGGCTCTTAGTGAGAGCATGAATAATCAATAGGCAGCTAGGTTAATTTTATAGGAGAAAAAGAGAGCTTTTTGGGTATCAATTGAGCCAATTAAAATTCCAAAAGCCCAACAAAATTCCACCATTAGATCTTCTTTTAGCTTCCAAGTTTAATTCTCCATCGTAGGATTTTCCAATATGCTTTTTCTTATCCTGCAAGAATTAAATAAAATCGTGATCTATCATATATTTAGAAATATTATTCAATCACAAGATCTCAATCAGAATATTGATAATTTAAGTCCAATAATCTCATAATTAATTCTGATTTATATTATTTCCTAAAATAGGCTAACAATCCAATTACTGTCTAATAAATCCAAATTAGCCTAAAATAGTCCCCAAAATAAATGAATAAGGCGGGATAAAATATATTAAATTGGGATTTATCAGCATCAAAAAGGATTTAAAAAGATATTGACATAGATTAAACGATGTTTTTATAATTATTGAATTGATGACAAATATCAGAGTTAACTACTCAAGCTAATTTGAATGTCCGATATTTGCAGTGTGATGGAATACATTGTTATCTAATAATTATGTTGGAAATAAGTGTAAATTGAAAAATAATAGAAGAGTCCAACCATAAATGAATGCATTAAGAAAACCATAAAATGATTCATATTGTCAAACTTAACAACAACAAAGTACAACAACACTCATAGAGAAGTGTTGCATAATAATAAACCATAACGATGAGGACCAAAAAGGAATAAGTAATGTGGACTATGATAACACATAAAACTAAATTTTCTCCTTCTTGATATTTTTGACAGGTTTTGGTAGAGCTTAACTTCGGTGTTGACAATTCATAAAGGCCAAGATCTTCACATATATTAAGAATGTCACCAGTCAGTGTCTTCCTTTTGGTGTTACTATCTGACGGAGTTATAAGCTATGACAATGAATTATCATCATCTTCAATGGCAATAGTTTGTGAGTCCTTCGAGGCGGTTGATTCCTATGGGATTGTAAATGTTATACAAAAATTAAGTTACATGAAACACATAATGATAATTACTTTGTATAAATTTGTACCTCTACCATGTTTCCAGTTTGAACCTACATGATTCAAAATAACAAATCGTTAATTAATCAAGCTATATTAGTATTATTATAACATATAATTTGTTAAATTTACTTAAGAATCAACCTCACCATTTGAATACTAAAATTGTTCAACCAAGTGAGTATCAACACAAAACTAAGTGACACCAATGCTACTTGTCCTATGTTTAATATTGTGGCTTTTAATCCTTAATTTTACAATGACAACCTTTCCTGCAACCTTATCGAGCTCTTTCGGAACATTAGAATTTCGACCCTCCTATTATAAAAAAATTAAAATATATAAAAAATGTACATCGAAACATTAAAATGTATATGAATGTAAATGAGATAATAAAAACGAAATAACCTCCTACATATCTTCTTTGACCTTTGATGCAAATTTTCCCAATAACTCAGTAGCATGAAGATCAAAGAATATGATTGAACATTTTTCTGTGTCGTCATAGACCTTGTAGTGAATCTTATGTCTACAAAAATGAGTGACATTACACCGATCATGAGTTATACTTACAAATGAGGATATATTTAATAAAATTAATGACACCATAGAAATCATACTTATGAACAGTCATCAGTACATCGTTATCACACTTTGAACATCTGAGGGTACCATTTGACTAGTACTCAGGCTTCTTGTCACACGGACAGGCATCATATGACCACCCATAAAGTGTTTCAACCTTCTAAATTGTTACTTTTGTCACGACATCACATTCCTATTAGTCCACTGTCGATAAGATTACATTGTTGTATGTCTGTAATAGACTTAAAATTATAAGCCTAATCCGAAATGGATATATCTGACTTTTCAAGAAACGTGAAGGAATCAAAGCTGAACCTCCACTGATGTGTGGTTACTTTATACTTATCATCATTTTCAAGGACCTGGGAATTCTGGAATTTGTATACCATACCTTCCTTAGGTTCGCCAGTCCATTTTTCAATGAGATCCTTGTGTGTAGCTATAACCTCTATCCTGGTAAACTATATACAGTAATTGCCATTAAGAAAGGGTGACGCTAATACAGAAACATAATGCAGAAAAAGGAAAACCATCGAATGATATCGTAATATAAATGACATGAACCTCTTCATCAACCAAAATCATGCCTATCTTCCACATCGCATAAGGAGCCGTCTTTCTTCTTACCACCCACTTCCTCAACACTTTTGCATAATTGTCCAAGTCTCCTTGCTATTGTTTACATCAGAAAAAAGAGTCTTCATATCCTGATAAAGCTGTATTAGTATGATATGAAAGAGATAATTTTATATGTATGCAACTAGGAATAAGTAATGTTTTTCCTTACTTTTAACTTTAGGAATAGAACATATGTTTACATGAGGATCTATCATAGGGATTATGATCATGAGGACTCGAGAACACTAAATGTCTATTGCCTAAAACTTGTTCCTAGTCTTGAATCACCAAGAAAGGGTATTGATGATCTCAATAAAACTAGTACGACATCATCTACTTGTATAGAGATACAAGGTAAGAACATCATGAAATACAGGCATTTGATGCCTTAGCTAATGTCGTGGGTAGATCTATTGGAGAATAGGTAGTACCGGATTGACCCGCCGAGAGAATCCATAAAGATTTGTAGAAAGTATAATTGGATATAAAAGTCTCTTAACATTTGGTAGTACGAATTGTCCTAAACTTGAGGATGTTGTCGAGCACTATATACTAGGGTTTGACTTACAACTCTACCACCTGAGATGCAGAACACAATGTACTATTGGGTATGACTCAAATGCATGAGTGTAGATGGACATGCGAAAAAGGACTCATAGTCCCTACAAGAGATTAGTCATTCACAAGACCTGTAGGGCTTGGATGGTTTCTAGTTGACTTGGGAATCTGTGCACAGTAAGCGATCATGAAGAGTCATGATGCATCTTAGAATCAATAAAAGAAGATTCCTAGTTCCATGAAAAGCTACATTTAATTAACCAAAAGAGATGATACTGTATCTTTGCTCTCAAGTAAATGTGAATGACGATGTGAGGGATGAAGCTGGCACAGTATCCAAATTGGAAAAAGGTAGATCACTTTATTAACTCAATTAATTCTAGGGCCATAGAGCATTGCTAGTGTCTTATGTGGTCATTAGATAACTTGGGCCCATTAAAGGAGTTTGATTGGTCCAATGTTTTATATATCAATGATTAATTGGGTCTAATGGGTCACACACAAAGATTATTCTTGATTGCTTAAAATTCGCAAGCTTGGGCCAATAATTATTGTTAGGTCTTTTCAAGAGAATAGGTGTATTTAGGTTGGAGTAGGACTCCAAACTCAATATACAAAAATGACACCATATATGGTTTCTTTGTGGGAAATTAGTTTCTCCACAAATAGGTCCAAATATGTTAGAAGACCAAATGCGTTTGAATTTTAAATTCAAATTTTAAATTTGAGAGTTAAATTTGAATTTTAAATTCAAGAGATTAGGTTATAAAGATAATTTTGAAGTATTTTAATATATTTATGTATATATATTTATATATAAATAAATGCCCAATAAAGATTGAAGAAATAAAAGGAAAAAAGAAATAATTAAAGAAATGGATATGACCCTTTATCTTGAATTATTAATTCAAGAAATAATTAAATATATGGATGAGATTTATTATCTTAAATAATTAATTTAAGAAATAATTCAAGATATGCATTTAATTTGTTTATTTTAATTATTTGGACAATACTAATTAGTGGGCCATTATTCTTGAACCCTAATTATGGTGTTAGCTAAAAAATTCATACAACACTTTCAATCTTGAATGTTTTGCGCCAAGGTACAAAAACCCTAAAATGTTGGCCGATATATTAAGCTCTCTTGAAGCAAAAGAAAGTTTCAGCCAAAGGACCAAGAAATGGGGCAAGAGGTGCCATCCATAGGTAATCAAATCTTGTTCTTCTTATCATAAACCTAATTTCAAGAAACCTTATCGTAAAAATTGTAATTACTTAGAAAGACCAAATATCATAATATAAGTTTAAAATTACTATATTATCCTTAGCCAAACCTCTTACATTATCTATTGTATTCATAAATAAAAAAATTGACTAAAATGAAAATTAAAACCGTCAATCTTCCACATGTAATATTATACTATCTCTCTCTCTTTTTTTCTTTTTTTTTTCCATCATGTTTCATACTCATGCATACTAGCTATTCGGTTCATCAAACTCATATGTTTTAAAATTTTAATTTTTAACAAGTTCCATATTCATATAAACAATAGATAATTTAATGAAGGAACATATTTTCAAGCTGCCATATTTATATTAGCAAGTATCAATGTTAATATTAGTTAAGCACTTTTTATAAAAATAAAAACAAAACTCATTTTATGTTTTTTCAATAATAGATTTCTTTTTTATTTTATTAATATTAAATCCATTTTTAACCCACATAAATTTCTTCTAAAAAAATTAAATCATATAAACTCTTTTGGTTTAAGATATATAGTAAATTTTAAATGACCTTATTTTTGACTAAAATTATATAAATATATTTTTAATTAAATTTTTGTTGATTTTAAGAAATTTTAATTTTGAAAAATTGAAGAGTTTGTAATTTTTTCACATCTATGCAAGTTGTGAAAAAAGAAAATCTTAGAAAGATTTTATTTAATTTAGTAAAATTTACAATTTTGTATTAGTTTTAAAAATAGAATATAGGAGAGAATGTAGGAATGAATGAATAAGATTTTCTTAGGGGTATTTTAGTATTTTTGATTTTGTAGTTTTATATTTGATCCTTCTAAATAATTACAATTTTTATGGTCTTTCTCAATAAATATTTTTTCCTCCAGGTCCTTTATTATAATTTTCTCTTAAAAATAAGCGTATAGTTTTTTTAAAAATACATATTTATTGTCTTAACTAATTTTAATTATTTTTTATAAATACAAATTAGTTACTTGAAACTTATAATTAGGATGAAGGGACTATTATATGATGGTGAATATTGGATTTAAAGGAATAACATTAACATAAAGTGAAGGTAGCTGAAATGATAATATTAAGATGAATATGTGATTAAATAAGAAAAGATAAGATTAATAACAAACATAAACAGGGAAGACTTTGAGTAGCACTTATTGAAGATATGATAAAATAGTAGAAAATCGTCTTGGGTGATTCAGACATATACAAAAAAGGTCATTCAATGCAATAATAAGAAAGAAAGATAAAATAATATGAAATTATATAAAAAAGAGTATAAGATAGAAGTAAACAATTAATAAAATTATTGATCAACGATTAACCTAGATATTATTTAATTGTTGATATCAAATATTTTAGAAAAGGGAAAATTAGAATAAAGAACCTGAAGAAAATGATATTTATTGAGAAGGACCATAAAAATTGTAATTACTTAGAAGGACCAAATATTCTAATATAAATTTAAAATTATTAAATTGTCCTTAATCAAACCTCATACATCATCTCTTTTATTTATAATTAAAAAATAACTAAAATTAAAAGTAAAACCGTCTTCCATTCACATATAGTATCATCGTATCTTTTAAAAAATAAATAAATTATTTTTCACCATGTTTTAGGTTCATGTAAAATCAATATATTTTTAATTAACTATGGCTCAAACTCATATTTTTTTAATTTTTATTTTTCAACAAGTTCTATATTCATATAATCAAGAGATCATCTAATTAAGGAATATATTATTAAGTTGCCAAATTTATATTATCAAGTATTAACGTTGACATCAATTAAATACTTTTTATGAAAGTAAAAACTAGATTCATTTATTTGAAAATAAAAATAGATTTTTTAATTTTATTAACATTAAATGAATTTTTTAACTCACATGAATTTCTTTTAAAATAAAAATAAGTCATATTTTTGGTCTAACATTAAATTATAATAGACTTTGTGTTTTATTAAAATCATATAATTATATTTTTATTTAAAACTTTATTGATTTTAACAAATTATACTTTTGAAAAAAATTGAAGCATATGTGATTGTTTTCTATAGATATCTATGCAAGTTGTGCAAAATGAAACTTGAGAAAAATTTATTTAATTTAGTAAAATTTAAAATTTTGTATTAGTTTTTATAAATAGGATGTGGAAGGGAATGAAGAAGATTTTCTTAGAAGTAGTTTAGTATTTTATATTTTATATTTTTTGCATTTAGTCCTTCTAAATAATTATAATTTTTATGGTCCTTCTTAATAAATAATTTTTCCTCCAGATCCTTCATTATAATTTTCCCTTTAGAAAAACTATAGTGCAAGTTTTACTATTAACTACTTCAGATAATTTATTTTAGTAAAATTGTTACTAATAACTAATTTAAATAATTTCTTTAATTACTAAAATATTATTTGTGAGGATGATGTCGGGAAAAAACACATTTGTGGAAAGAAAAATATAGTGTAGGTCCCACCATCCTCACAATCACCATATTTTCCCCCGTTTTTTCAACTCTTTATTTCGTCTCCTTCCATTTTCCTTTCTAAGCTGACCTGGGAAAGCACAAAACCCGTTGGCGTTCGACTGGATTTGAATACGGGCATTCTCCTGAAACAAAAAAACCTGGGGAAAAAACAAAATCCGTTGGCGTTCGACTGGATTTGAATACTGGCATTTTCCTGAAACAAAAAAGGTAAGAAACAAGACAATTGACTCAAAACAAGCAATAGCTGTTTCTTCGTGTTCTTAATAAACGCACAACGGTTCCCATTGAATCAGTGTCTTCGTTTCTTTGATTTCACTCTCTTTCATTATTCATTTTTTCTTCGTCTCTACACCGGCAAGTAGCTCATGGTTCTTACAATGAAGTTCATCTTCGGACTTCTCTCATTTGTCTCTATCGGCTTGATCATCGGTAATTATGGTTGTTTGGTGTGACTCTTGCATGTCATTTTCCAGTTGAGTTTCATGTTGTTTTCTTAGGAAATGAGAAATAGTGCATTTAGTTTTGTTTGTTTTGTCTGTACATTACTAATTTACAAGTTCAGGATGATGATCATGATCTGAATTCATGATGGCTTCCTAACTTTCAGTTTCTATTTGATGAGTAATTTCTCAGTTTCTGGTTTTTCTGCTGTATTGTTCACTGTGGAGTTACTAAGAGAAATAAACAATGTATCCCGGGGAAGAAAGAACCAAGAAGTAGGCCCCGCTTAATGGGCCCACGACCCTGTTCCTCCATAATAAAAATTTTCCCGCATTTTTTGTTTTTCACCTTAAAATTTGAACAAAAACGATGAAAGAGGTGAAGCCAAGTCCTATTGTATCTAAGTTGATGAAACATCCTGAACTGGGGGATTTGTTCTTTTGGACCCTTTTCTGTCTTGCCTTCCTGGAAAATTTATCAGCTTCCAGGAAACTGAATGCAGTATCCAACTTTTGTTTATTTGTGTTTATTTTCTCCCCTTAACTGGAGAATGATATCTTCTGCCTTGATGTAGAGCGGATAACAGAAATAGAATGATTATATATGTCACAATATATTGGATTACTAACTAGCAATTTCAGGAAAGCTTGGCACAATGGGATCATATGAATGAATTGTTTTCTTTTTGGAATTACAGGCTCCGTCTATCAATTGACACTTTTAAGACACTTGGAAGACTCTCTTGGTAAACACGTGCAATCATATTCTTTCACAATGTGGCTTAAGAATCTTTGAAGATGTTGAAATTATTCTGTTTTGTTACACACATATATACTTTCCAGTGTTACATTGTTATTTTGCACTGTATCAAAATCTTTGTTCTACCCTCTTTGATTATGTGGAACTCAGATACTAGTTTTACATACTTCTTCCTGGTGGCTGTTTTCTTAATTTTTTTGGGGGAATGATTTTGATTATTCTTATAGCCAATGATCATGTCACATTTGTGCTAGAATGATTTGTGGTTTGAAACCGTTAGTCATCTTAACTGAGGTTAGGTCAAGTAACCTGTCCAGGATAGATACGAGAGATGTAATGTCAGAAAGATTTATGGTAGAGATTTTGTTTCAATAATCCAAGAATCAATCCAAACAAGAAAATGCTTCCAAGGATTTTTAAACAGTGTTATGCTAATGCCAAGTTATCTTGAAAGTTACATAGGATTATAATCCTTAAGGGGGAGATGATATAGTAGCAGTTGCATGAAGGCTTTTTTAGCATGATCACAATAGAGGCCTGGTCCTAAGGAAATGTTTTAATGCTTGTGATAGTAAGAGTCTTCAGCAATGAGGGAAGTTTAGAGAGTGGAAATCATATTTGGGAGGCCTCTGGGACTTTTATTGGTAAATTTGGAGGTGGTGTAATGGTAACTTCTAACTGTAAGATAGTGATAGGCCGTGAGACATGTCGTGAATTTTGGCTGGATCTGGGAGATTTGATACAAAGGCAGAGGGTTTGTGAAGGTGCTTAATTCTGCTATACCTTTAGGACCCTTGAAATTGGGATTTAAAATTTAGTTGTTTAGTCTCTGGGAGTATTTGATTATTATCCTCCTTATAGCCTAACTGTTACGCACAGGCACAAAGTCTCCAAGAGTTAGAAGACTGCATCAGAGTGACGGTTTCCTTCAATTGCCCAGAGGTCAGCGTCTTAGATGCATAAAACTTTTATGTCTTTATGTAATTTCTTGTTTTATACCTTATGGGAAATGTTGCTGTCCTTCAGGGTTTTAGTTTCAAGGCTCTTAATTCTATTTGGGCAGACCTAATAGATATTGATGCACAAAGAAAGAAATATATCCAATGGTGCATAAGTAATCCTCGCATAGCATTAATAAAAAAATGAAGACACTGAAACATTAGCTCAAAAGAACTTTGCAATCTGTATGTGGATCTTGGCCAAAAAAATTTCCAATTGTGAATCCATGATGGTAGCTCCTAGAAAATTCATTTTCTAAATCCCATGGAGTGGCCAAGAAAATAATTCTTCCACGAAGAAGATGTATGAAAACACTGATGGAAACCATTTGAAACTTGTATTATTTATCAATAAAGATCCCGCTACTTCCTTCCAAACCAGCGAAAAAGATGGTAACTAACAGATTTTAGTATTTAGAGAAGAAAAGAAAATGCAGAAAAGATAGAAGTAAAATTCCCCAGCATTTGAGAGGCTAGAAACTCCTCCACAAAACAGCCAAATTCTTCTTTGACCCCTCACTGACCTCTCACTTCAAAATTCCCTACCAGTGGACCAGCTCTCTCTCTCTCTCTTCTTTTACACCTCATAACCCATGGGAATTAGTTAGCACTGTTATTTCCCTTTTCCACCCCTCTAGCCAGCTCATCCCAAATCATCACAATTTGCGTCCCTCTTTGATCCTTCTCCTCTCATTCATCTTCAACACTATCGGTTGAGTAAGTTTAGGACCCTTGGACTAGCTTTCAAATTTCAATTCTAATTATGAAGATCACAAGCCTGCAAACACAGTAACTTGCAAAAGCATTTTTTCTCCTTGTTATGCCCAAAAACCTTTAACTAATGGCTGAGGAAAGGACTAAGTTTTCTCGACGAACTCACTGCATAATAAGTTGACTAAATAATGTTTCTATCTGCCATTCTAGAAGGAATAAGTTTCTTACTATAATGATGTTACTGTTACAATATGGTGTAAATACTAAATACTAGATGCTATAGGTGTCAACACTAACTATGCATAACTTTTTTTTTCCCTGACCATTGCACTTCTATTAATTTGAAATAATTCTTTTTGACCCAAATATATGTAGCGTGTTAGTATTCCATCTCTGCTTATAAGTCTTTCTTTTATTTTTTCTTCATTTATATTTTCCGATTTTCAGGTATTCCATTTTGGAAAAATGACAAGGAAGTGGAAATCTTACGTTTTGGATACGTATGTAGATTTCTCTCTTGTTTCCACTAACTTTTCTTGTTTGAAACTTATTCCAACTCTAAAAGAACTATCAACCTCTGATAAATTAAAAGGCCAGTGTAAGTATAGGAAGTATTTTGTAGTTTATGGTCCAGATGATAGGAAGAGAATTTTGTTTATATTCCTTAATTATCATTTGCACATATGTAGATAGGCTATGGTATTCAAAACAGTAGCTATATATTTTTCTTTTGGATAATTCAGATTGTTCTATGATCATCAATGCCGTAGTCTCTTTGTCTACAATTTAATATATCAAGATTGTATATTATGAACTTTGCCGTAGTCTCTTTGTCTACAATTTAATATATCAAGATTGTATATTATGAACTTTGTTACCTTTACATCTTTTGATTTTTGTCAAATAAAGTCCAAAACACCATATGGTCATGATTGCATTTTGTTGCTGAAGTAGAATAAGTTATTTCTTTGTCAATGGAAATGAACTTTTTAGGCTTGTATATGGCTAAGATATGATATATGGATTGTCTCTCCATATATTCTAGTTTTTACATAGTTTATACACTCTCTCAAACTTGTTGGTTTAAGTCATTTCGCATTGTTGTGTTGGTGTACTATTTTCTTGATGAAAAATTTGATTTTGATTATTCTCCCATGCTCCTAATTCTGGTTGTAGATCAAACCTGAAGTTCTGAGCTGGTCTCCTCGAATCATTTTACTGCATAACTTCCTAAGCATGGAGGTATGCCTTTTATCTGATTGCCAAAGTTTCTGTATTATTTGGGTTCAATTTATAGATTAGCGGATCAATATTGTGGCCAAGTCTATGCTTTTCCTTTTTCCTCCTTTATCGACAGATGTGCATTTTTTGGTGTGGCTAGCAGACTCAGTTCATTTTAAATCAGTTCTGGCAGATGGTGTCAAGCATCAGCTATCACCATATTGCAGATTCTCTGTTCGTTTGTTCATACTTTAATTTCTCCTGACAACATAATTTTGGTGGATATTTTTCTAGTACTTCTCGCATGGTACTGCTAGCTGTGAACTGTGATGTAGTGTAGGCTGTTTTTGTTGTTTTGTTGGGAAACCCCCAGATAAGGTCTTCTGATGATGCGATACAAGAAAAAACCATGACTATTAAATAAATAACATCAATACTACTCATTCTTAACAAATTTAGCTTCTGAATAAAGTTTTTGATGATTATAACTTTACAGCTTAAGGCCATTTGCATATAAATTGAAATTTGAAGTTATATTTCCTTTACAGGAATGTGAGTATCTTAAGGCTATTGGGCACCCTCACCTTCAAAATTCACAAGTGGTAGACAGAGAAACAGGAATGGTACATTGGTTTTATTTTGATTAGTTTTCATTATCCAGACACAAAAAATATGAGCTGGGATGCCTATAATTTTTGTGTGGTTTTCTATGATGCTTTATTCATTATATGTAAGAAATGAGGTTAGCTTTACGTTTTTTCTGTTTAAACAAGCTGTTGGATTGGGTGGTGCTCCAAGAAACTGTAGGGCACTGTGGTTGGAAAGTCAGATACCACTTAAAAAGGTCACACTAGCATTGGAACTAGGGATTCCTTTCCTCTCCTATCTCTTATAACATTTGAAGCTTGAAATAAAAGGGGGAAAACCTTTTGTTTGACAATCGGCATCGTTGATGATATTAGGCTGCACAATTCTTGGACTTATGGATAGAGTATAATATATTGACAACTATGTACAAATTTACACTCCATCCAGTAGTGCATCAGGAATATAACCAGGTCACGCCAAATTTGCACAATCCTAGCTAGTGACATGACCCAAAGACAATGTTTTCTTATAAAGGGGTAGCAGCTGAAATTTGTCATTGAATATTCTTGCATATATCTCGAGCTACAAACACACAAAATATCTGCACATACCGTACAACACCAAAGGATCTTACCTTCATTACATCTCCAGAGAACCTTGATGATGACTGAGGGAGTAAGAAAAGGGAGAGAAAATGAGGGAAAACGTTATAAACCCGTGGTTATTCCCTTTCTAAAAGAAGTCTTTTCTATGCCGTCAACTTCTCTATTGTCTGTGTCCTTCAAATAAGCATTGTAGTTTGCAGCCTGCCAGGTAGCCTCTCATCTGATTTTCCTTCATCGTTTGTAGAGTGTCAAGAGCAATGTTAGGACAAGCCATGGTATGTTCCTGAGTTCAAAAGATAGAGAACACCCAATGGTGCAGGTAGGTTGTTTATATTGCAATTTTTATAGGGGAATGCTTTATAGTTTTATGATTTTTATCCTCAAATATAATTTCATATTTGCGGCCTCTTACACAGGTAACTTGGTTTCATCCGAAAAATTTTAAAGTCATACTATTGTTGATGTTAATTGCTAAAATTCTGAAACAGGGCACAAGTATAAAAGAACTTAATTCTACGCCCCTGCCCCATGGGGCCCACAATGTACTACCACACACCTACAATCTGATCTCTATATATATGTCATCTTGACATGCCTTTTTTCTTGTGCAGCCTTTTTTAATATTAATGTTTGCATCATTATATAAAAATTTTAGTTCCCTTTAAAATCATTGTTATCTGCTTGGGCTTAGGTTGCATCTTGGAAAACCTTTTCTTTTTGAAGAGGATTAACTGACCACTTTAATAAAACATGTTCAACAATCACACCCAGGCAATTGAAAAAAGAATTTCAGTCTATGCTCAAGTACCAATTGAAAATGGAGAGCCTATTCAAATTTTGAGGTAGGATATGACTTTATTTCCTACATTCTTTCAAACAAAAAGGAATGATTTTCCTGGTACCAAGGCTAACTTCTGCAGAATCACAGGTATGAGAAGAATCAATATTACGTACCCCATAATGACTATTTCATTGATACTGTGAGTTTTATGCCCTCCTTGCGTTCCTTGCCATTTTGTAATGATAAGAATTGCCTTGCAGTGGCTTTAATCAAACCATTTGCTCTTTTTTTTTTTTTTTTTGTCAAAAAATTATTCTTCCACAACAGTACAACTTGAAACATGGTGGGCAGCGAATAGCGACAATGCTTATGTATCTAAGTGACAATGTTGAGGGCGGTGAAACATATTTCCCAGCGGTAAACTTCTTGCTTCCTGAAGTCTACCATTTAGATTATTTTACCTCATTATTAGGTGATAGATATGAAGCAGATGTGTAGATCATCTCTACAGTGTCACAAATATAGGTTCCTTTGTATCTGAGATAAGGAATCATGTTTGATTTAAAACAAATAATGGTGTCTATGTGTTTCAGTTTCTATTCTAAGAACTACAACTCTCCTAATATAAGGAGACCAGTAGTTAAATGTTGAATGAAACATAGGTATAGAGATGACACTGAATAGACAGGAATGATTATCATTTACTTCTTGTCATATTTAGCATCTGTTACCAATGGATATCGAACATGGACAGACTCCAGAACTATGTAGTTTAAATACATATAAGTATTGTACTTGTTTATCTGTTTTAGAATTTTGCTGAGTGATTTCTGGTTGATAGAATCATCATCATAAATGTTGGGTTGATTTTATATTAAATAAAATCTATATGAAGCTGCACTATCGGCTCACCTTATATTCCATCCAAACTATGGTCCCATAATCTGGTACTTACTTAAATTTAGGGAATTCATGTGAATGTTGTAGTTAACTTTTTTTCTTTTTTGGATATGTTTTTGTTATAAGGTTATGATATCATATTCTGTAGTTACAAAATTGTGGTTCTCTTAATCCTATCCTAAATGAATTATGGATCCAATATTTACCCGTCTAAGTAAATTATCTCTTTATAGTTCAAACCAGTTACGTTAATGAAACATTTTTTTAATGAAGATATAACTTGTATTATTGTTATTGTTATTAGTATTTTATCTATACTCCACCTTTTACTTGAAACATACAATGATCTGGTAAGATAACTGCTGTTTTGATTGGAATCTCTTGTAAGGAGATCCTCTGGCTGTTATTGATATACAAAAATGCATTGCAGGGTGGTACGGGTGAGTTTAACTGTGGTGGGAAAATTGTTGAAGGGCTCTCTGTGAAACCTGTTAAAGGAAATGCAGTACTTTTCTGGAGTATGGTTAGTATTCATTTTTGCTTTTATGAGAGCAACTAGGCACATTTTTCTGTGCAATTCTGATAAATGAGTTTCACTTTTTGTGCTTATAAATAATGTGATTTTCTCTTGATTTTACTCCCTCTAGTCCTTATTATAGGACCTTTCTCATGGTCCTTAATATAAATCCCTTTTGTCGAAAGCAGTAATTCCCCCCCCCCCCCCCCCCCCCAAAAAAAAAAAAAAAAAGCCCATTGCCTTGATATTCATTAACCAACTAAACAATCTATTACGGACTGGAGGGAGTGTTATATACGGCATTCCGTAATGACTAAGAATCATACAAGTTTTATATGCTAATTTTAAATGATACTTTTGGTTTTAATATAAGAGCTAGTTAGGGAGTTGGATTTGGTCCCAAATATAATATTTCAATCCATTTTATCTCCTTTATTTATCATTTTTCTTCCAAACTAATTTATCTAATTTATGAAATGATAAACTTCCTCAATCCCTTATTATAAGCTTCAAATTTGTGAATGGATGTATTTTAAAATATAAACTTCATTTTAGATTTGTACAAAGATCTATTGCGTTTTTCCAACTTTACCCCTTTTAAGTTGTATTTATTACGCCTATTCTCTCTCACTTATTCTCTTTACACATATGGGAATAGTTGGAAAAATAATACATATTTATTGCCTTTAACTAATTTTAATTGTTTTACTTATTAATGTAAATCGGTTATTTAAAGCTTATAATAAGGGATAGGGGAATTCTGCCTATGATAGTCGGTCTTAAGCCCGGATAAAGGAGGAGAATTGTGTTAGGCCCTCAATAGCCAACATAAAAATTTGTCAAATCTTTATGAACATGGATCAACGAAGACCAAAGAGAACTTTATGAGATTATTGCGCAACATCTTCTAGTCAAACAATTTATCTTGAGACTTGGTTTTTGGCTGAGCTTAATGGCATCTTTGATCCATGTAGCTGATCCTACTAGTGGGATGAGGCTATGTTGTTGTTACAATAAGGGGTGTGAGAATATTATGCATTTATTATGATTATTATCTTGGTATTATGATTAGATATAGGTATATTTCTATCTTAGGATATTTCCTATTATATCTCAATTAGTTTGATTTATTTTGATTTGATTAGATTCTATGAGATTTTAGGGTTAGCTCTAGGTTTGCCTATATAAAGGCTTATATGTATTCTTTCAGTTTAAAAGATTAAGAATAATATTTTTATCTCTCAAATTCTTCCACATGGTATCAGAGCTGGACTGATCTTGAGGGCAAAAGAGTTCAGTAAAGATTGTCCGGCGCTGGTGACTCACTGCAAGTCACCAGCGCCACCGCCACTTTCACCATCGGTAGTTTGTAGGGTCAACCAGTCGTCCAGTTTGTGATTTCACCCGTCATCTCATCTTTATCGTCCTTGTCGTGGCGCTCCGTGGGTTCTCCATCTGTCAGACCCAGTGTCAGCAGGCTCCGACGAAATTACCAGATTCCGACGAGAGTCCGGCGAGTGTTTTGGAAAGAGGAAAGGAGAGGTCCAGATTCGGTAGGAGAAACAAAGCAATATAGATTGTCACCTTCACCGTTGGACAAGCTTAACCTCATTGCTGAAAAACTAGAATCAGCATCAGCAGTAGGAATTCGAACCAGAATCAGCAGCAGTCGAGTCTAGAAAGTCTGGAAAACCAGAATCGCCGACGTCGGAAATCACGTTATCACCGCCATCTCCCCTCCTCACCATTATTGTAGATCGAAGGAGAAGGAGAAAAGAGAAGAAGAAAAAGAAAGATCCGGTCCGTTCTCATCCGTGGAGTTGTGAAGAAAAAAAAAGAAGAGAAGGTACCGAGACGCACAAGGAAGAAGTCACGATAGGAAGAAACACAGATTTGACCTAAATCATTATTGTTATTATTTTTTTTTAAGAAAAAGACTAAACTGCCCTTTCAGAAATTTGAGAATCAAAAAGTCATTTCTTCTGAAATTCACAGCTGTTGCCCGTCAATCTTGTCGCAACCGTTGCCCGTCGATCTTGTCGCAGCCGTTGCCTGCCGACGTTCATCTTGTCGAGTATCTGGTGCCCGTTCATCTTGTCGCAGCCAGTAACTCTCAATGTTGTCAAGTATTTATTACTCTCAAAATGAGTCTCTGAGACTCAAGAAGTACAAGCCTAAGGGGGAGTGTTAGTAGTATAAAGTTGTATAAGCAAGTTAGACATGATTAACATCCATGATCCAACTTGAGGGGGAGTGTGAGAATATTATGCATTTATTACGATTATTATCTTGGTATTATGATTAGATATAGGTATATTTTTATCTTAGGATATTTCCTATTATATCTCAATTAGTTTGATTTATTTTGATTTGATTAGATTCTATGAGATTCTAGGGTTAGCTCTAGGTTTGTCTATATAAAGGCCTATATGTATTCTTTCAGTTTAAGAGATTAAGAATAATATTTTTATCTCTCAAATTCTTCCACAAGGGGCAATAGGAGTATAATCTAATGTCATATAGGGTTATTTTAGGAAGATCATATCACATTACATTTGTTATAATTTACAAATTTATCTCATTTTCTTAATCTACTTAAATTAGTTAAATAAGGTAGTGATCATTTTTGTAATAGTTTAAGGGAATTTTGTGTTATGCATTAAAGTTTTACCAAGTCCAGTTAAGCTATAATTTAAGAGAAATATATGTATGTTCCCAACTTGGTTGAACAAGCAATATGTAGTACTTTTAATGGGATAGAGGATAACAAAAGAAAACACTCAATAAAGTTATTGAGCGAAATCTTTCACTTAACGATCTATCCGAATATTTGGTTGTTGATAGAACATAATTGTGTTATTCAATTTATATAGCCTATCCCACTTAATAGAAAGGCTTTGTTGTTGTTGTTATTGTCGTTGTTATTATAGTATGTGTGTTCTCAACTTATGTGAACTTCATGAGTGAAAATAAGTAACATTTTTTATAATGTTTTGGTTTGATACTTCAGGGACTAAATGGAGAATCAGATCCGAAAAGTCTTCATGGAGCATGTGAGGTACTTTCTGGGGAAAAATGGTCTGCAGTAAAGTGGATGAGACAGAGGGCTTTCCTTTGACTTATATGTTTACCATCTCCTATAAATATAAATTAATTATAAAAGGGTTCACCATTTATGGAATTTTCCCTTATACAATAAATTAATGATTATGATTTATTCTTGACAAATACATAATAAAGTTAGATTACATCATAGTTTTAATTTAAAAATAAATAAATAAAGAAACGAACTTTAGTTAATTTGTTAATATTACTAGTAGAGCTACTGTAGAGCTGGGATATCATTAGAGCTACTGTAGAGCTGGGATATCATTAAGCATATTGTCCAAACGATTTCTTGACATGTTTCATTTCGCTGTAGAATTACATCCAACCTAATTTACATTTTTTTAAAAAAAATAAAAAATAAAAAATAAAATAATTTATTTATTTATTTTTGTTATATTGGAAGCATTTAAATATCTTACTTCAACTTGGAACCTACCATTGTTATTCAGTTATTTCCAAGTGGCCTATATTTATTTTCATTTAAAAAATTGGGTAACTTATTATTCTGGAATCACAAGTACTATTTCAGTATTTTGTTTTTTTTTTTCCCCCTCCCTACTTTGCTATAACACTAATGCGAAGAAATGCACAAGTGGATCATCGTTTAGGTCTATTTTTTTTTGGTTAAAGGATCATCCTTTAGAGTCTTAAATAAAAGATAAAGTTAACTTTTTTCTAGAGACTAAAAAAGGTAATCAAAATACTTTAGAATATTTTTATTTTATTTTATTTCTTTCAAACTAATTAGTTTGACTAATAAAATGATATATAATCTAAGGATACACAATTTATGATATAAGTAAATAATTTATTTAGCTTTTTTAAACTCTAAAAAAAAAAGTAACCTTTTCTCATCTTTAAAATCAGAGGGAGTATAAAATATGGAATATAAACATTCTAATAAGTCATATTATTATATAAATCATAAATAATATCATGCATATTTCAACTTATGCAACAAAACCTCAGTTTTTTTTTAAAAAAAAATCAAAATGCACGAGTTAATAGCAAATATCACCATGAAAGTTTAAATGTTAGACTGTCATTTAATAAGAAAATGAGATAAATCTCTGAAATAGAAAGAATACTTAAAGCAAAGGAAATCACTCACCCACCCCCTAAAATGTCACATAATTATCAACCCAAGACATGGACTCAACTTGATCATTATTATTATTATTATTATAACATATACTAGTTGAGACCAATTGATCAAATCTGAACACCTTCTTTATCATCATTTGATTTTTACTATCATGCATCTTCTTCTTTAGCCGAGCACGCCGGTTCTGGAACCAATTGTACACATTTGCATCAGAAACCTGGCCATGCTGGCTCAACACCACCGTAATCTTCTTAATCTTCTGCTTGTTTGGATGAGTTCCATTGCCTTCCTTAAAGAAACTCTCTAGAATCTCAATTTGTTCTTTTGTTGGAGTCCATCGCCTTCTTTGACCACCATACAATGTCAAGGGCTTTTTCTGTTGTGTGTTTTCCACTTTAACTTCTGGAACCCAAAAAAAAAAAAAAAATCTAATTGCAATTAGCAGTTTTGTTTATTAGAAGTTATTTACAAAATACTGAACTAACAAAATAGAAAATTTCTGACATCACTGTAAAATTCCATTGCAAAAAATTCGTGACAAAACCTTGTATTGGATATTGCGAAAGAAGTCCCCCAAAAAAAAAAAAAACAACAACAACACACTTATTACCTTTCCTCTCCATTATAAGTATATAACCTAGATCTCCATAACTAATTTATAAAGATTAAAAAAATTATTTAAATTATTTGCAAAAGAGGCATTGCTTTATCTAAAATACCCCATTGAGCCATTCACATTGAAAACTACTTTTGATTAAAACCTGTTTAACGTATGTAAGAAATAGGGAATAGCTAGTTTTGTGAAAAAAATTGTAAATTTAAAAGATAAAATGAATAAAGATGTTACATTTTTTTTTTTTGGGGGGGGGGGGGGATAATAACCCACTAACTATTAGAAGAGGAGAAAGTAGTTCCGGAACAATCTAGTACATGGGTGTGTGTGTGTTTATATATATATATATAAAGATGAACAATGCAAAAAGCTTTGTAATGTATACATATGCTTGTTTTAACTTTTTAAGAGTGATTCTACATATGTAAGAAGAGTTTTATCTCAATTTTCGAAAAGAAGCACTTTTTTGTGCTTCCTAAAGAAGCACTTAGTTGTTTACTAACACCAACATCCTCAAAGTTACTAGTTCAATTCTACTTGTTTGTATGTAATAAAAAAGGGTTAAATAGCAAATTTGTCCCGCAATGTTACTCTGAAAGTTTTTCTTGTCTTAATGTTGTCTTAAAAATTTCAAAACTTAGCAATATTACCTATTTCCTTTAAAAAGTTAATAGTCAATGATAATATTTTAATGAAATAGGGCGACATTGCTATATTTTAAAACTTACGGGTCAACACAAGACAAGAAAAATTTTTAGGGCAACACTGTTCTTGGGCCTATACTTCCAAGACAGATTTACTACTTAACCCTAAAACAAAGTTACAATTTTAATAATAGAAGAGAAAGCAAGCATATGTGTAGGGAATGAGAAAGAAACCTGGAAGTGGAAGATCTAGCAGTGATGGCTGAAGGGTGAGGCAGCAGTTGTGTACATCAGCAAGCATGTCACATATGAAGTTATATAATGCTATTTGCATCCTTAATGTCTCTATTTGTTCATTACTCATCACCTTCTTATTATTATTATTATTTTCCATCTTCTTTATTTTCCCCTTCTGACTTTCTTTTTCCGTTCTTCTTCTTTGCAATGGTATATATATATATATAGACTAAAGTATACTTTTAGTCCTTTAAGTTTACATGAGCCATACTTTTGTCCCTTAACCTCATAAAGTATATTTTTAGTCCTAAAATTCTAACACCGTTAATTTTACTAACAGAAAATGCAAACTTAAGTGATAACGGTGTAAATTTAAGTGATGATTTTGTAATTAAATACTATTAGGCTTAAATTTAAATATAGGTAAATTGAAGAATATATAAAATTTGTGTAATTAAGTGCTATTAGTCATCAATTGAGTTTGCTACATCAGCGTTTTCCGTTAGCAACATTAACGGTGTTAAGAATTTTAGGACCAAAAGTATACTTTATAAAGTTAAGAGACCAAAAGTATACCTTATGTAAAATTTAAAGGACTAAAAATATAGTTTAGCCTATATATATATATATATATATATATATATATAGCTAGGGAGACAAAGACTAAAGAAGAACCCTAATCAGAAACAAAGAAAACTTTCCTATTTTTATTTGATGGCTTGCGGTTTAAGTTTAGGAAACATATCTAAGATTGATTTTGTTTCTCTTTTTTACCGCAAAATTAAAGACCCCATATAATCTTTTTGATGATTCAATATTGGACAGTGTTTGAAAGTCATACTATTATTAAATGGTCATATTTTTGGTAATAATCAAAATTTAAAATAGTAGGAGTACTTGTAGTCGGTTTATTAAATTTAAAAGGGTTAATAAGGTATAAAAATACATATATGTTTTTCTTGAAGGAGTGTCTAGTAGCAAGTGCTTTTTTTAGGTGCAAAAGTGCATACGTGGTTATAAATTAGGTACAAAAATACCGTTTGACCATTAAATTTAATTTTTTTTTGCTGACTGGACAATGACGTGGTATTTCAAAGGTATAAAAATATACATGTGATTTGTCAAGAAAAGCGTCGAGTAGCAAATTTTTTTTTAATTTAATAATTTTATTTTAATTACTACCGGTACTAAAAAGATATTTAGGATACTAACTTATACTGAAAAATTACGTCATGATCTTGAAAAATTATTTTAAGATCTGAAAAAATAATTTCAGGTATTGACTGGTACTAAAAAGATACTGACTGAGACTGGAAAAAATATTTCAGAGTACGGACTCGTACTAAAAAGTACTTTGAGGATACTGACTGGTGCAGAAAAAATACTTTATAATCTTGAAAAAAATATTTCAGATATTGACTGGTACTAAAAGAATATTGACTGGTACTGAAAAAAATATTTCAGGGTATGGACTAGTACTAAAAAGTACTTTGAGGATACTGACTGGTACAAAAAAGATACTTCATGATCTTAAAAAATTATTTTAAAATCTTGAAAAAATATTTCACGCTATTGATTGGTACTAAAAGGATATTGACTGGTACTAAAAAATACTTCATAATATTGAAAAATTATATTAAGATCATGAAAAAATATTTCAGGGTACTGACAGGTACTAAAAATATACTTCAGCATATTTTTTTAAGATTCTAAAATAATTTTTCAAGATCATAAAATATTTTTTTTTTCTGTACTAGGCAGTATTCTCAAAGTATCTTTTTAGTACATGTTAGTATCCTGAAATATTTTTCAGATCTTAAAATAATTTTTCAAGATCATGAAGTAATTTATCAGTACATGTCAATATCTGAATATCTTTTTAGTACCGGTAGTAATTAAAATAAAATTATTAAATTTTTTAAAAAATTGTTGTTCGACGCTCTTCTTGACAAACCACATGTGTATTTTTGTATCTTTGAAATGCCACGTCATTGTCCCAGTCAGCAAAAAAAGTCAAATTTAACGGTCAAAGTCAAACTTAATGGTCAAATGGTATTTTTGCATCTAATTTATAACCATATAGTCACTTTTACACTTAAAAAAACGCTTGCTACTAGGCGCTCTTTTAAGAAAAATACATGTATATTTTTGCACCTTAATCCAATTTAAAAGATAAAGAGAGGATTTTTCCTTAGGGTTGTTTGGTACAAGGGATTTTGACGGAAAGTGAAGTGAGAAAATTTTTAATAGTTGAATTTAAAAAGTGGGGTTAAAATTTTTTAATTAATTGTTTATAACTTTTTATTTTTTAATTAATTATTTATACTTTTTTTTATGTTACATCTTTTCTTTATTAAAATTTCACACCCCCAATTTTCCAACTTTTTAAAATTCAACTCAACATTTTTATTTTTCCTCCCCTCTCCTTTTGTACCAAACAACCCCTTAATCAAAGACACGACCAAAAAGAAATGCAAGACAAGGTTGAGATTTGTGATGCATGAATTAATTTTATAAATTAATTTACGATATTAATCAATTGGTCACTAATCACTCTACTCCTATTTTTAAGCAATTATCCATATATAATTTAAAATGTTTATAAATAAAAAATTCGTTTTAAAAAATTTAGGAGTAGTTGAATAAATTACTTTAACGCACGTACATGTTGGGGTTAATTATATGGACCTCTTTCCTTCTTAAAATCATACCCTTAATCCCCCCTTGTACTGGGTTTGATCCCCCCATCCCCTATCGCCTATGTATCAAAAAAAAAATAATCAAACCCTCAATTTCATTATTTTTAAAAAATAAGTAATAAGTAAGCGCTTTATATATATATATGTGACGGTAAGCCTAAGCTGGAAAGGTACAATATGGGACTTAGACGTGATAGCCTAACCCATAATACATAGTCAACATAAACTAGCCATTACAAGTCTACTGGTCTTTGAGAATCATATGAAGGCACCCTGTTGGAACTGTGGAAAGAAGAACCACACCACCATCATCTGGAGAGTCGTGCCCTTGCTTTGCCATATAGTCTGCGCACGCAATATTGTCCCTAGGCGTATGGCGAATCTCTACATTCCAGTCTTGAAAGACAAGATCACGAACGTCATTAATGGTGTCTCTGAGCGGGTGGTCAGCGTGGTGGTCTCTCATAATGTTGTTGATCGCGTCCAGAGAGTCAGAATATAGGACGATTCGCTTAAGGCCCATTTGGAGACCCAGAGTTAGCCAGTAATAAGTAAACTTTAAATATAACAGTTAGTTCTATCTAAATTTTGATAAAATTTAAATTTAAATCATATTTTTTTTACTTAAATTTATATGAATTTTATTTTTATTTTTATAAAAATTTTATACTCCTATAAAACTTAAGAATAACCAAAACTTAAAAATGAAAAAAAAATCAATTTTAGTTCTCTAACTTCATATAATAATTTTTTTTAATAAGTACTGAATTCATCCACAACAAAAAATTACATGACCAATCACACCTAGAGACGGAGCTTGAGATAAATATTTAAAGGGTCAAATATATACTCATTAACTAATTGAAAAGAAAAAAAAATTTGGGGGGCTGAATGTATATTTTTTTGGAACAAATGTATAAATTTTTGAGCTAAATGTAAAAAAAAAAAACTGATTTTCATTAAATTTTTTAAACATTTTTTTTGGGGGCCCTTGTATACTAAAAGATCCATCTCTGACCACGCCTAACTTCCATTATACCCAAATAGGGGGAAAAAAAAAACCGAACATCCTTCATAAAACTTCACCTTGTCTTAAAAGTGGAGGTTGATCAAGAATATAAAAGTTTTTTTTTTAAAAAATTTATTTATCATATATACCATGCAAATGCTTTGTTAAATAATTAGCATAATGAAGTTCCTCTTTGTATCTGTCTCAACAACACTTGTCAATCTGTATGACTAAATCTCCTAATCTCATCAAGGATGTCTATTAAAGGATGGTTATGAAGGGCTTGAGTTTCTTTCCTCATCTTTTTCTTTTCAACCTCTAAAATCTCTAAATCATATCAATCCAATTAATACAATGCTAATTTAACTTTTCTCTCATTTTCTCAATCAATGGCCTAAATGAGAAAAAATGAGAAAGACGATTAGGAGATGGTCTCCATCCGGTTATACACACACCCTCACAAGACCTTACCAAAGCCTCTATGTAATCATAATAATCGTCCATAAACTTATATGTATGTTTATAATCATTTTTGGGGTCTTAAAAATGTTTATTCATATAAATCGAGATAAAACTTCTCTTACATACTTATTTTATATATTGTCACATGTTTACTTTATATATATATGATTAATCACGATTGAAAAACTACTTTTAAATGTTGAAATTGCTATTCCAAAGTTGTTTTATTTCAAAAAAAGTGAACGTTTTTCAGAATTTTCAAATCTTAACAAATTGTTGTAGGGACTCTACATAGCCTCCAACTAAAACCACACACACTTTGTCCCTCATCATCCCAAATGACCCCACCTTCACTCCAATATTACCGTTACCTTGACGTTGACGTTAACATTGACGAATATTTTATCAACGTTTAAAAATTTCAATATTGAATTTTTTTATTAAAATAAAACTTTAGGAAATCAAATGAGCACAGTAACATTTTATGCAATATTAAAGCATAATTGTTTTTTTTTAAAATATGGGATTATTTTCACTATAAATTTTGGTCATTACCACTTTTTGTATCGTTAGATCAGAATCTCAATAAGAAAGAGAAAATGAGATTCTAATCTAACGGTGAAAAAACTGATAGTAACATCAAAATTACTAGTGGCAATATTCTATCCTAAATTCCTAATATATAGGGGAAAAGTATTTCTTTAGTAACTGGAGATAAGTTATCTCTAGTTACTCTTAAAACTACGTCGTTTTGAATTAATGAAAGGTGTGTTTGTAATTTTAGGTAAATTAATAAAGGGTGTAAAATTACAGAAACACTTTTCATTAATCCTAAACAACATAGTTTTGGGGTCATTGGAGATAACTTATCTCCAGTGACTCGATAAATCCTTCACCTTATATATATGAGATAGAATATTGTCACTACCAATTTTATGTTACTACCAAGTCACTACCACTTTTTCACCGTTAGATCAGAATCTTATATATCTTTATCATTTCTCTCTCCTATTGAGATTCTGATCTAACGATGAAAAAGTGGTAGTGATTTGATAGTGCCATTGGTAGTGACAATATCCTATCTATATATATATACACACACATATGCAAAAGGACAGCTGTACAAAAAGGGGAAAAATCAAGAACCAAATCATTTGGCGTTTCCGGATTAAATATTGGTATAGTAGAATGACCATACCTCACCGAAACAAGTCATTAGAGTTTGAAAGCGAAAGGGAAAGGCAAATCAAGCAAGCAATGGGCGATCAAAGCTGTTTCTTCGTGTTCTTAAGGGACATATTACATTTGCCATTTAATCTGTTTCTTTATTTCTTTCCGTACTCTTTCATTGTTCGTTTTCTATTGGTTTCTTCACCGCCAAGTAGTTCCTGGTTTCTACCACCATGAAGTTCATCACTGGACTTCTCTCATTCGTCACCGTTGGCTTGTTCATCGGTAAGGAAAAAAGTTCACAAAAAAAAAAAAAGAATTACATGCTCAATATAAATTTAGGTTTTTGATGTGACTTCAGCATGTATTTTTCAAGTTGAGTTTCGTGTTGTTTTTTTACCAAACAAGAAATAGTACATTTTGCTTATTTGTTACGTGAAGGTGATTGAGAATTCATGATAGCTTTCTAACGTTCTGGTTTTTCTACCGTATTGTTCACTGTGAAGTTACTAAAGAAAAAGAAGACAAAAAAGGGGGAAGAATCAAGAAATGGACCCCACTTGATGACATTGAGTCCACAACCCTGTTAGTCCATAATAATTTTTTGGGAAAATTACACACACGTCCCAAGGAAGGGATATATTTACGTTTAGGCCCCGTCAATTCATGAAATTACTCTGAAGTCCCAAGGGACTTCATTATAAATATTTCATATGAGTAAAAGACGTTATTGCCCTTCAGAAGTTGTGGTTAATTTATGCATTTTGAGTTGTTAATTTATGCATTTTGTGTTGTTATTCGCCTCTGGAACTCAGAAATCACAAATTCAAGGTTTTCAGAAGTTGTGGTTAATTTATGCATTTTGTGTTGTTAATTTATGCGTTTTGTGTTGTTATTCGCCTCTGGAACTCAGAAATCACAGATTCAAGGTTTTCAGAAGTTGTGGTTAATTTATACATTTTGTGTTGTTAATTTATGCATTTTGTGTTGTTAATCGCCTCTGCAACTCAGAAATCACATATTCAAGGTTTTCAGAAGTTGTGGTTAATTTATGCATTTTGTGTTGTTAATTTATGCATTTTGTGTTGTTAATCGCCTCTACAACTCAAAAATCACAAATTCAAGGTTTTCAGAAGTTGTGGTTAATTTATGCATTTTGTGTTGTTAATTTATGCATTTTGTGTTGTTATTCGCCTCTAGAACTCAGAAATCACAAATTCAAGTAGAAGGGCAATAAGGTCTTTTACTCATATGAAATAATTACATAGAAGTCCCTTGGGACTTCAGAGTAATTTCATGAATTGACGGGACCTAAACGTAAATATATCCCTTCCTTGGGACCTGTGTGTAATTTTCCCTAATTTTTTTCCTGATTTTATTTTATTTTATTTTTTTGTTATCCTCCGAAAAATTTGAACAAAACAATGAAAGAGGTGAAAGCTAAAGTCCGAATGTATCAACAATATGAAACAGCCAAAACTGGGGAATTTGTTTGTGCTTTTGGATACTTATCTTCCTTGCCTTCATGGAAAAATTATCAGCTTCCCAGAAACAGAATGAAAGTCCAACCATTTGTTGTTGTTGTTTTTTTTTTTTGAAAAAAGGAGAAACATATCTTCCACTTTGATGTAGAACTGATAACAGATATCTTCCAGTTTGATGTAGAACTGATAACAGAAATAGAATGTTGATACATGTAAAAAATAATGGATGATTGATTAGCAATTTCAAAAAAGATTGGCATAATTGTACATGGATTGTTTTCTGTTTTGGAATTACAGGTTCCTTTTCTCAATTGGCACTTGTACGACAACTGGAGGACTCACATGGTAAACATGTGCACCATTTGGGCTTAAGAATTTTTGAAGATGTTGAAATTGTCCTGATTAGTTACATATATACTTTATACCATCACATCATTGTTTGGCACTTTCTCGTTATAACTATTGAAATGTTTGTATTGCCCTGTTTGTTTACTTCCAGTTTTACATACTTTTTCCTGGTGTCTGATTTTTTTAATTTTTTTGGAATGATTTTGATTATTCTTCTAGGAAATAAACATGTCTCAGATTTGTACTGAATGATTTTCTCAACACTAATTGTGCCCTCCTTTCTTTTGTTGTTTTTTTTTTTTTAAAAAAAAAAATTTGGTGGAGCTATTATGCTACTATTCTTTTGAAATATTTTTTCTTGATTTTTAATATATACAGCTTGCCCGCTTCATGATTAGAACCCTTTATTTTATTTTATTTTTTAATTTAATGTTTTCTGATTTTTCAGGTATTTCATTATGGAAAAATGACACGGAAGCAGAAATCTTACGTGTTGGATATGTATGTGGATTTCACTTTTGTTTCCTCCATTTATACCTGAAGTTATTCTTCTTATTTGAAAGTTTTTCAGTCTCTCTGTAACTGTTGGAAGTATTTTGTAGTTTTTGGTCTAGACACTAGTAAGAGAATCTTCTTCGTATTCCATAAATCTCTTTTGGACTTGTATAGATAGGTTGTCATTTTCAAAATGGTAATGATCTATTTTCATTTGGATAATTCAGATTGTTCTAGAAATTTCTTTGTATCAACCCTGTGCTCTCTCTGTTAATAGCTTAACCTGTGGAGATTGTATATTATGATAATGCCTTAAAGTCTCCTGTTTTTTTATTTTTGTTGTTGTTGTTGTTGTCAAATTAAGTCCAAAACACCACTTGGTCCTGATTGCCATTTGTTTCCAAAGTAATATAAGTTATTTCTTTTTGAATGTAGGCGAACTTTTAGGTTAGTGTATTACTAAAATTCGATGATGCTTGTTATGTTGATTTATGGATTGAATGAATTAGAGTTCCTTTTTATTTTCTTTTTTGCTTGTTAGTGTAATAATTTAGTTTGATAAAATTAATCGAACTAGTCTTTCTGTTTATTCTAGTTTTTAATTAGTTCATATTCTCCTGTGCTCCTATATATGGTTGTAGATCAAACCTGAAGTTCTTAGCTGGTCTCCACGAATCATTTTACTCCATAACTTCCTAAGCATGGAGGTATGCTTTTTTTTTTTTTTTTTTGCCAAATTTTCTGTATTAACATGTTGGATTTGGGTTTGTTTTATAGATTCGAGGATCAATATTGTGGCTAAGTTTATTATTTTCTTTTTTCCTCCTTTACCGACACAAATGTGCATTTTTTGGTGTGGCTAGCAGACTCAGTTGATTTTAAATCAGTTCTGGCAAATGGTTTAATTTCTCCCGATAAAGCATAATTTTGGTGGATCTTTTTCTGGTACTTTCTCACTTGGTGCTGCTAGCAGTGAACTGTGAAGTAGCCTAGGCAGTTCTTGTCTTCTAATGGTGTGAAACAAGAAAAATCATGACCACTAAAAACAATAACATTAATACTTATCATTTTTAACAAATTTAGCTTCTGAATAAAGTTGTTGATAACTGCAACTTTGCAGATGAAGACCATTTACATATTAATTGAGATTGAAGTTTTATTTCCTTTACAGGAATGTGAGTATCTTAAGGCCATAACGCACACTCGCCTTAAAGAGACATTTTTGGCAGATCCAAAAACAGGAATGGTACATTGGTTTTCTTTATTTAGATGTCCAAAATATGATTTTCTTTTGCGGTTTTCTATGATGCTTTATTCATTAGATGTGTGAGATGAGGTTAACCTTGCACTTTTTATCTTTATACTAAGGTGTAGCATGAGGCATGTTGGGTATGTTTCGTTGGGCAGTAATCCAAGAAACGATAGGACACTGAAAGAACCCTTCCATACATTGGTAAGGTTTACACACAGACTCCTAGGCAGACCCAAACAACACAAACAAAGGGGCAAGATGCTTTTTAAGGTTGCAAAATTGACCTTTTAGTTTACAACAGTTTTGGAGTAAGAATAGGAACAGTAGCTGTTTATTAGGGTGTTTATGGTGGACTGTGAAAGTACCCTTCTTTTGACAATATTAGCCGCTAGGTGTCTTGAGGGCAGGCATCGAATAATATATGTAATATAAACATTCTAACAAGTCATATTATTTTATAAATCATAAATAATATCAGGCATATAATTTAGGCTATGCAACAAAACCCCAGTTTTATATCAAAATACACAGTGAATATCAATATCACCATGAAAGTTTAAATGTTAGACTGTCAGCTAATAAGAAAATGAAACAAATCTCTGAAATAGAAAGAATACTTAAAGCACAAGAAATAACTCACCCACCCCCTAAAATATCACATAATTATTGACCCAAGGTAGGGGCTCAACTTTATTATTATTATTATTATTGTTACTCTTATTCTTATTATAACATGTACTAGACTACTAGCTGACACCAACTAATCAACTCGAAACATCTTGTTCATCATCATTTGATTTTTACTATCATGCATCTTCTTTAGCCGAGCACGTTAGTTCTGGAACCAATTGTACACAATTGCATCAGAAATCTGGCCGTGCTGGCTCAACACCGTCGTAATCTCTTTAATCTTATGCTTGTTTGGATGAGTTCTGTCGCCTTCCTTAAATAAACTCTCTGGAATCTCAATCTGTTCTTTTGTTGGAGTCCATCAGCTTCTTTGGCCACCGTACAACGTCAAGGTTGTGTGTTTTCCACTTTAATTTTCGGAACAAAAGAAAAAAAATCTAATTATAATTAGCAATTTTGTTTATTTCTTGAGAAGATGAAAAGCTTTTCTTTTTTCATTAGGAAAATAACACTTGAGAATGTTAAAAAGGATATAATGATAAATGAAGCAAGACCTTAGTTTTGAGAATGAGTTTAAAAGAAAATGATATTATGCATAAAAGTACTCCTAACAAGTCAAAAAAATACCTGCAGCTGAACTTTGTCATTGAATATTCTTGCATATATCTCCAGCAATAAACACACAAAATATCTGCAGATACCGTACAACACCAAAGGATCTTACCTTCATTACATCTCCAGAAAACCTTGATGATGACTTTTGAGGGAGTAAGAGAAAAGGGAGAGAAAATGAGGGAAAACGTTACAAACCCGTGGTTATTCCCTTTCTAAAAGAAGTTTTTTCTATCCTGTCAACTTCTCTATTGTCGGTGTCCTTCAAATAAGCATTTTAGTTTGCAGCCTGCCAAATAGCCTCTCTTCTGATTTTCCTTAATCTTTTGTAGGGTATCAAGAGCAATGTCAGGACAAGCCATGGTGTGTTCCTGAGTTCGAAAGATAGAGAACACCCAATGGTGCAGGTAGGTTTGTTTATATTGCAATTTTTTTAGGGCAATGCTTTATAGTTTGATGATTTTTATCCTCAAATATAATTTCATATTTGTGGCCTCTTACACAGGTAACTTGTGTTAAAATAGGAAATAAATCACATTAGAATAGGAAATAAATCACCCATGATTAGAATCCCTTGATTGTAGGATCTGATTAGAATAGGGAATAAATCACCCATGATTAGGATCCCTTGATTGTAGGATCTGATTATAGAATCTGATCTGATTTTATTTTCTGATTTATTAGTCTTAATTAGGCTTTATTGTATTTTCCAATTTACCTCTTATGTTCTCCCTTACTTCTTCTATAAATTCATTGTAACCCTTTCTGTCAAAATATACAATTGAGAGTGTTATGCCTCTGATTTCAAGCATGGTATCAAAGCCAGGGACATCTGTCCAAGGCCAAAAAAGGCGAGAGAAACAGTGAGCGACTGTGAGGTTGAGAGAAACAGTAAAGTGAATTTTTCCGACGAGATCTCCGGCGAAATTCTTCCAGAAATATGGGTTCCCCTCAGTTCCCTCCTGTGTTCGGATCAATTCCCGGAAAATCAACCGGAAACCCCATGGTTTTTATGTCCTGTACCGATTCTCAAAATTCCTCATCATCTTCTTCCTCTCTAACCAGCAACCCAGTACCAAACAGAACCTCAGAGATGGCTTCAGAATTTTCAGACCATCACGTTATGGTTATTAGCCATAAATTGAATGGTAAGAACTATCTCCAGTGGTCACAAAGCGTACTGAGGTATATTCGAGGTAAAAGAAAGGAAAAACACATCAATGGGGCAGCCCCTCAACTAGCCCCCGATGACCCTAATTTTGACACATGGTTTGCTGAAAACAACCAAGTCATGACGTGGTTGTGTAATTCAATGACCTTGGAGATCAGTGAGGGCTACCTACTTGCGCACACGGCTAAGGAGATATGGGATGCTGCTAGAAGGACCTACTCCTCCCTTGAAAACACCGCTGCATTGATTCATCTAAAGAGACAACTCCAGGATTTACAACAAGGTAATATGTCAGTCATTGAATATTATAATGCGTTGCTAAAATTGTGGCAGCAACAAGATTTGTTTGAGGTTCATCCCTGGGAAAGTCTCAAAGATGCACAATTGTACAAGCGAATTGTGGAAGAAGGAAGGATACATGACTTCCTGTTAGGCCTAAATGACGCATTCGAAGAGATAAGGGGAAGAATCATGGGGCTGAAGCCACTCCCACAACTCTTTGATGTGGTTAACTTTGTGTAATTTGAAGAAAGTAGGAAGCTCTTGAACCAAAGTGGACCAAGTCACGTTGAAAGCTCCGCACTCGCAGTTCAGGGACCACACGGGGAGCGAAAAGCTAGTAAATGGTGCAGCTATTGTAAGAGGAAGGGCCATAATAGGGAAGAATGCTGGAAACTCCATGGCAAACCCTCTGGGGGAAAATCAAACTTCCAGAGTCACCTAACTGCAACTGAATCAAAGGTGGAGAATAATGATCGCCTGAGTATGGAGGAGTTACAGATGTTTCGCAGAATGCTCAATAAACAGAATAAGTCTAGTTCTGTTCCTAACGTGAACCTTGTACAATCAGGTAACTCTATTATTGCTCTCAACACTGTGATGACTAGTGACGATACCTGGATTGTTGACTCAGGACCTACAGATCATATGACTGGTAACAAAACACTATTCCACAACCTTAAACTCTGGCCTGAACGTCTCAAAGTAAAGGTAGCTAATGGTGTATTCACATAGGTTGAGGGTATTGGCACGATTACATTATCTAATCACTTGGCAATACACAATGTTCTGTTTGTACCGGAACTTACTTGTAATCTGATATCTGTAAGCAAGTTGACTAGAGGTCAAATATGTTGAGTGATTTTTGATGATGGTATATGTGTGTTTCAGGATTTAAGAACGAGGAGGACGATTGGGACTTCTAGAGAATGAGATGGATTTTTCTACCTTGAAAGATCAAACTCCACGAATAAAGATACATGGAAGGCAAGACGGGCGCTGGTTAGCTTGAATTCACAGAATAATGATGTACTGTTATGGCACTGTCGATCAGGTCACTCTAGTTTTGATTATATGCAACATGTGTTTCCAAGTTTATTCAATAAAAATTCTGTGCCTTTTCATTGTGAAACTTGCCAATTTGCAAAACAGACACGATCCTCATATCCCAAACAGCCCTATACTCCCTCCTCACCTTTCACACTGATTCACAGTGATATTTGGGGCCCTGCTCGAGTTACTACCCTCACTCACACTAGGTGGTTTGTTACTTTCATTGATGATCATACTCGAACCACATGGGTTTACTTAATGAAAGACAAATCTGATGTTGCCAAAGTCTTTCAGAACTTCTATACCTTTGTCCAAACCCAATTCAACACGTCTATTAAAGTCCTTCGAAGTGATAATGCCAAAGAATATATGAGCACAGTCTTTAAAGAGTTTCTTGATCACCAAGGAATTCATCATCAAACTTCTTGCCCTTACACCCCCCAACAAAATGGGGTAGCAGAACGAAAAAACCGTCACCTGTTGGAAGTAACCCGTGCCTTGCTAATGGAATGAAATGTTCCCACCATATTCTGGGGCGATGCCATTCTCACAGCAGCCTATCTAATTAACCGCATGCCGTCTAAAGTTCTCAAATATGACACTCCCATTCAAAAACTTCTAGAACTTTTCCCAAATTGCCCACTCATCAATTCATTACCTCCCAAGGTGTTCGGCTGTGTTGTTTTTGTTCACAAAAAGGAGGGCAACAAATTCAGTGCTCGAGCTGACAAGTGTATCTTCCTTGGCTACTCCTCTACTCAAAAAGGGTACAAATGCTACTGCTCGTCGTCCAAGAAACTTATTATCTCTCAGGATACAGTGTTCTCGGAAGACGAGGCTTATTATCCCAAATTACCCATTCAGGGGGAGAATTCTGATATTGAATGGCTAATTTTGGAAGCATCTAATGCCAACACTTCAAACTCACCTGCCACATCATCATCAATGCCCCCTAACCTTATAGCCTCTCTTGACTCACCTACTCCCACAAACCTGCCTAATACACACATTCCACCCCCACCTGAACCCAATGAACCGGAAACTCATGTTGAGATCAATTCAGGGGTGGATGAAGAGTCACGATAGGAAATAGAGTCCAGCTCACCAGTTCAACTTGAACCAGACACCGGTAGAACTATCTCTCCCATTCAAAGGAACGACCATGAATCCAATTTGGGATTAAATCCTGAAGAATTGGGTTGGCCTATTGCCTTGAGAAAAGGGGTAAGATCGTACACTCAGCATCCCATTCAACGATTTGTCTCATATGGTAATCTATATGCAAAAATGCAAAGTTTTGTTGTAAACAGTGCCCTGATAACCATTCCTAACACGTTTCACCAAGCTATGACTGATCCAAAGTGGAAGCAAGCTGCAGAAGAGGAATTAAGAGCACTCAAGGAAAATAGAACATGGGAGATCACAAACCTTTCTAAAGGAAAGAAACCAGTCGGATGCAGGTGGATTTTCACTCCAAAATTCAATCCCGATGGTAGCATCAACAAATACAAGGCGAGACTTGTTGCAAAAGGGTATACCCAGACGTACGGGATCGACTATCAGGAGACATTTGCTCCAGTAGTCAAGTTCAATACCATTTAGGTTCTGTTATCACTTGCAACAAACTTGGATTGGTCACTGTACCAACTGGACGTGAAGAATGCATTCCTGAATGGCAACTTGGAGGAAGAAGTATACATGGAGATTCCAGATGGAGTTCTAGCTCCTAATAACTCTGTGTGTAAGCTAAGAAAGTCTTTGTATGGCCTGAAACAATCTTCGAGGGCATGGTTTGGTAGATTTACCAAAGCAGTAAAAGAACTTGGGTATACTCAGGGGCAAGCAGATGACACGTTTATCAAACGTGTTAATGACAAAATCACCATATTGATTGTTTATGTTGATGACATAATCATTACAGGAAATGATGAAGAATCCATTGCTCAACTAAAAAGTGACTTGTCGACTGAATTCCAGGTGAAAGATCTTGGCCAAATGAGGTACTTCTTAGGCATGGAAGTGGCAAGAACTAAGAAGGGCATCAATGTATCTCAGCGCAAGTATACACTAGACCTGTTACATGAGACAGGTATGTTGGGCACTCAACCAGATGGGACACCAATGGAAGAGGGATGTCACTTACAGATCAAACCAAAAGGTGTTCCAACTAATTCAGAAAGATACAGAAGACTTGTGGGTAAGTTGATATACTTAACCCACACTCGTCCTGACATTAGCTATGCAGTTGGAATAGTAAGTCAATTTATGCATCAACCACAAGAAGAGCACATGGAGGCTGTATACAGAATCTTGAGCTACCTAAAGCTTAATCCTGGAAGAGGAATATTCTTTAAGAAAAGTACTACTAGAAATATTGAAATCTACACTGATGTAGACCATGCAAGAGATACAGAGACCAGGAGGTCAATCTCAGGGTACTGTACATACGTGTGGGGAAATCTGGTTACATGGAGAAGCAAGAAACAGACAGTAGTGTCACCAAGCAGCGCAGAAGCAGAACTGAGAGCTGTTAACAAAGGAGTTTGTGAGGGAATGTGGATCATCAGATTACTAAAGGAGTTGGGGATTTAACATGAAGGACCAATGCAACTCTGGTGTGACAACAAGGCCAGCATTGAAATGGTCAAGAACCCAGTACATCATGATCGAACCAAGCATGTTGATATAGACAGACATTTCATTAAAGAGAAGATTGAAGCAGGCATTATGACTCTGTCTTACATAAGATCTCAAGAACAAATTGCAGACATTCTGACTAAACCACTCGGTCGAACAAAGTTTGAAGGATTTCGTGGCAAGCTGGGATTACTCGACATATACTCTCTAGCTTGAGGGGGAGTGTTAAAATAGGAAATAAATCACATTAGAATAGGAAATAAATCACCCATGATTGTAGGATCTGATTATAGAATCTGATCTGATTTTATTTTCTGATTTATTAGTCTTAATTAGGCTTTATTGTATTTTCCAATTTACCTCTTATATTCTCCCTTACTTCTTCTATAAATTCATTGTAATCCTTTCTATCAAAATATACAATTGAGAGTGTTATGCCTCTGATTTCAAGCAACTTGGTTTCATCCGAAAAATTTTAAAGTCATACTATTGTTGATGTTAATTGCTAAAATTCTGAAACAGGGCACAAGTATAAAAGAACTTAATTCTACGCCCCTGCCCCATGGGGCCCACAATGTACTACCACACACCTACAATCTGATCTCTATGTGTTTGTCATCTTGACGTGCCTTTCTTCTTGTGCAGCCCTTTTTAATATTAATGTTTCCATCATTATATAAAAATTTTAGGTCCCTTTAAAATCATTGTTTTATTCTTGAGCTTATGTTGCATCTTGGAAAACCTTTTCTTTTTGAAGAGGATTAATTGACCACTTTAATAAAACATGTTTGACTATCACTCCCAGGCAATTGAAAAAAGAATTTCAGTCTATGCTCAAGTACCAATTGAAAATGGAGAGCCTATTCAAATTTTGAGGTAGGATATGACTTTATTTCCTCCATTCTTTCAAACAAAAAGGAGTGATTTCCCTGGTACCAAGGCTAACATCTGCAGAATCACAGGTATGAGAAGAATCAGTATTACGTACCCCACAATGACTATTTCACTGATACTGTGAGTTTTATGCCCTCCTTGCTGTCTTTTCCATTTTGTCATGATAAGAATTGCCTTGGAGTGGCTTTAATCAAACCATTTACTCCTTTTTTTAAAATTCTTCCACAACAGTACAACTTGAAACATGGTGGGCAGCGAATAGTGACAATGCTTATGTATCTAAGTGACAACGTTGAGGGCGGTGAAACATATTTCCCAGCGGTAAACTTCTTGCTTCCTGAAGTCTACCATTTAGGTTATTTTACCTCATCATGAGGTGATAGATATGAAGCAGATGTGTAGATCGTCTCTATAGTGTGACAAATATAGGTTCCTTTCTATCTGAGATAGGGAGTCATGTTTGATTTAAAACAGATAATGGAGTGTATGTGTTTCAGTTTCCATTCTAAGTACTATAACTCTCCTAACTTTATAAGGAGAGCGGTAGTTAGATGTTGAATGAAACATAGATGTAGAGATGACACTGCATAGACAAGAATGATTATCATTTACTTCTTGTCATATTCAGCTTCTGTGCCAATGCATATCGAACATGGATAGACTCCAGAACTATGTAGTTTAAATACGTATAAGTATTGTACTTGTCTGTCTGTTTTAGAATTTTCATAGTGATTTCTGGTTGATAAAATCATCACCGTAAATGTTGGGTTGATTGCTTCAATCTATGTTTATATATAATATAAAATCTAGATGAAGGCGCACTATCGGCTCACCTTAGATTCCATCCAAACTATGGACCTATAATCTGGTTCTTACTTAAATTTAGGGAATTCATGTGAATGCTGTTGTTAACATTTTATATATATATATATATATATGTTTTTGTTATAAGGTTATAATATCCTAACCTGTAGTTACAAAATTGTGGTTCTCTTAATCCTGTCCTGAATGAATTATGGATTTTATATTTACCCATCTCAGTAAATTATCTCTTTATAGTTCAAACCAGTTATGTTAATGAATCATTTTTTTAATGAAGATATTACTCGTATTATTGTTATTGTTATTAGTATTTTATCTATACTCCACCTTTTACTTGAAACATACAATGATCTGGTAAGATAACTGCTGTAGTTTGCCTGAATTGCCTAAAATTTTGATTGGAATCTCTTGTAAGGACATCCTCTGGCTGTTATTAATATACATGAATGCATTACAGGGTGGTTCGGGCGAGTCTAGTTGTGGTGGGAAAATTGTTAAAGGACTCTCTGTGAATCCTATTAAAGGAAATGCAGTACTTTTCTGGAGCATGGTTAGTATTCATTTTCTCTTGGCACATTTTTCTGTGCAATTCTGATAAATGAGTTCCACTTTTAATGCTTATAAATAATGTGATTTTCTCTTGATTTGACTGCCTCTAGTCCTTATTATAAGGACCTTTCTCATGGTCCTTAATATGAAACCCTTTTGTCCAAAGCAGTAATTTCCCCCCTCCAAATTGATGAACTTCATTGAGGATAATTTTGCTTGTTGAAAAGCATGAACTAATTTTAACCGAATTCCTTTATCTATGTGAAGTTGTTAATAGGCCCTTGTATCAAGGATTGGAGGGAGTTTTATATAAGGCATTACATAATGACTAACAATCATACAAGTTTGATATGCTAATTTTAAATGATACTTCTGGTTTTTAATATAAAGGTGAATTGGGAGTTGGATTTGGTCCAAAATATAAGATTTCAATCTATTTATCTCTTTTATTTATTTTTTTTCTTCCAAACTAATTTATCTAATTTATGAAATGATATACTTCCTCCATCCCTTATTATAAGCTTCAAATGTGTGAATCGATGTGTCTTGAAATATAAACTTTATTTTAGATTTGTCTAAGCATTTATCTTGTTTTTCCCACTTTACCCCTTTTTAACTGTATTTATTACACTTATTCTCTCTCATTTGTTCTCTTCACATATAAGAGAATAGTTGGAAAAACAATACATACATATTTATTGCCTTTTAACTAATTTTAATTGTTTTATTGATTAATGTAAATCGGTTATTTAAAGCTTAATAAGGGATTGGGGAACTTCGCCTATGTATTATAGTTGGTTTGAAGCCTAGATAAAGAAGGGTTGTGTTAGGATCTCGACAGCGAATGTAAAACTTTGTCGAATTTTTATGAACATGGATTAACAGAGACCAAAGAGAACGCTCAATGAGGTTATTGAGCGATATCTCCTTATCAAACAATTTATTTTGAGATTTGGTTTTTTGCTGAGCTCAATGGCGTCGTTTGAACGCTCAATGTTGTTGTTGTAATAAGGGACAGGGGGAGTATAACCTAAATGTCTTATGGGGGTTATTTTAGGAATATCATATTACATTACATTTGTTATAATTTATGAATTTATCTAATTTTCTTAATCTACTCAATTTAGTTAAATAAGGTAGTGATATGTTCATTTTTGTAATAGTTTAAGGGATTTTGTGTTTTGTTTTAAAGTTTTACCAAGTTTAGTTACGCTAAATTTAAGAGAAATGTATGTATGTTCTAAACTTGGTTGAACTAACAATATGTAGTCCTTTCTAATAGGATAGAGGAAGACAAGAGAAAATACTCAATAAAGTTATTGAGCAAAATCTTTTGGTTAATGATCTATCCAAATATTTTGTTGTTGATAAAACATAATGGCGTTATTGAATTTATATAGTCAATCCCACTTAGTAGAATAAGGTTTTGTTGTTGTTGTTGTTATAATATGTATGTTCTCAACTTATGTAAACCTCATGATTGAAAATAAGTAACATTTTTTTTTAAATGTTTTGGTGTGTTACTTCAGGGACTAAATGGAGAATCAGATCCGAAAAGTGTTCATGGAGCATGTGAGGTACTTTCTGGGGAAAAATGGTCTGCAGTAAAGTGGATGAGACAGAGGGCTTTCCTTTGACTTATATGTTCTCCATCTCCTATAAATATAAATTAATTATAAAAGGGTTCTCCATTTATGGAATTTTCCCTTATACAATAAATTAATGATTATGATTTATTCTTGACAAATACATAATGAAGTTATATTACATCATGGTTTTAATTTAAAAAAAAAAGAATTAAAGAAATGAGCTTTAGTTAATATTAATGGCAGAGCTACTGTAGAGGCGGGATACCATTAAGCATATTGTGCAAACGATTTCTTGAGATGTTTCATTTCACTGTAATTAAAAAAATAAAAAAATTAATTTACTTACTTATTTTTGTTATATTGAAAACATTTAAATATCTTACTTGCATCCTACCATTGTTATTCAGTTAGCCCCAAGTGGCCTAGATTTATTTTCATTTTAAAGATTAGATTAATTGTTATTCAGGAATCACAAGTACTATTTCAGTATTTTGTTGCTTTTGTCCTCCCTACTTTGCTATAACATTAATGCTAAGAAATAATCCCTCCACTCCTAATTATGGAACACTTTTGTAGTGTAAATTATACTATAAAAGTGTTTATATAATAAAGACCAAAGGTAGTACACAACTTGATGATCCTCTAGGTCCTAAATATAAGATAAAGATAACTTTTTTAGAGAAATTATGGAAGTTAATTAAATTATTTTAGAATATATTTATTTTTACTTTTCTCTAAACTAATCATTTTGACTAATAAATTGATATATAATCTAAGGATTTGACTAATAAATTGATACATAATTTAAGGATATACAATATATGATATGAGTAAATAATTTATTTAGCTTTTTTTATCACTCCAAAAAAAATTAACTTTTTCTCATATTTAGAACCGGAGGGGAGTATCATATATGGAATATAAACATTCTAACAAGTCATTATATAAATCATAAATAATGGGAGTATCATATATGGAATATAAACATTCCAACAAGTCATTATATAAATCATAAATAATGTCAGGCATATTTCAGGCTATGCAACAAAACCCTAGTTATGTATCAAAATGAACGAGTTAATAGCAAATATCACCATAAAAGTTTAAATGTTATACTGTCATCTAATAAGAAGATGAAATGAATCTCTGAAATACAAGGAATACTTCAAGCAAATGAAATGGCTCTTCCAGCCCCTAAAATGTCACATGATTATTAACGGAAGACATGGACTCAACTTAATCACTATTATGATTAAGTTGACACCAACCGATCAAATCAGAACACCTTCTTCATCATCATTGGATTTTTATGATCATGCATTTTCTTCTTTAGCCGAGCACGCCGGTTCTGGAACCAATTGTACACATTTGCCTTAGAAACCTGACCGTGGTGGCTCAACACCGTCGTAATCTCCTCAATCTTCTGCTTGTTTGGATAAATTCCATCATCTTCCTTAAATAAACTCTCCAGAATCTCAATCTGTTCTCTTGTCGGAGTCCATCGCTTTCTTTGGCCACCATAGAATGTCAATGGCTCTTTCTGTTGTGTGTTTTCCACTATAACTTCTGGAAAAAAAAAAATCTAATTATAATTAGCAATTATGTTTATTTTTTGAGAAGATGAAAAGTTTTTCTTTTTTCAATAGGAAAATGACACTTGAGAATGTTAAAAGGGATATAATGATGTATAAAGCTAGAGCTTAGTTTTGAGAATGAGTTTAAAAGAAAATAATATTATGGATAAAAATACTCCTAACAAGTCAAAAAGTTTCTAAATTTTAATGCATAAATAACATGAAAATATTAAAAAAATTGAAATTTGATATAATTTACAGCCAAGTCTACTCTTTTTTTTTTGGGTGACAAAACCTAGTGTTGGATTTTGGGAAGCAAGTCAAAAAAGAAAAGAAAAAGAAAGTACAACTCGCTAAAAAATTATTTAAATTATTTGTAAAAGAGGCTTTGCTTTATCTAACATACCCCATTGAGTCATTCACAGCAATAGGGGATAGCTAGTTTTGATAAATTTGAAAGATAAAATGAATAAAGATATTTAGCAATAAATAAATAAATAAATAATAATCCACTATATATATATATATATATATGAACAATGAAAAAAGCTTTGTGATGTTACATGCATGTTTGTTTTTATTTTTTAAGAGGGATTATAAGTATGTGAGAAGTGTTTTATTTCAGTTCGTGAAAAAATAGTTTTAAAAAAAACTTTTTTATGTTGTGCTTCCCAAAGAAGCATCTAGTTGTTTATTGACACCAATATCCTCAGAGTCGCTACACCCTCGATGTTGCTAGTTCAATTCTTCTTGTTTGAATGAAATAAAAAAAAAAGGTTAAGTATTAAATTTGTCCTGAAAGTTTTCGTTGGGAAGCAAAGTTATCTTGAAAGTTTCAAAATGTAGCAATGTTGTCTATTTTCGTTAAGAAGTTAATGATCAACGTTAATGTTTTAACGGGATAAAGCAACATTGCTATATTTTAAAACTTATAAGACAATATTGAAACAAGAAAAACTTTCAGGCCAACATTGCTTCTAGGCATCTACTTTTTGGGCAGATTTGCTACTTCACCCAAAAAAAAAAAAAAATTGCTACAATAATAATAAGAGAAGAGAAAGAAAGCGTATGTGTGGGGAATAAGAAAGAAACCTGGAAGTGGAAGATCTGGTTGTGATGGCTGAAGGGTGAGGCAGTAGTTGTGTACATCAGCAAGCATGTCACATATGTAGTTATATAATGCTATTTGCATCCTCAATGTCTCTATTTGTTCATCACTCATCACCTTATTATTATAATTTTCCATCTTCTTTCTTTGATTCGCTCTCTCTCTCTCTTTTTCTTTTTCAGTTCTTCTTCTTTATTTTCAATGGTGTGTATATATAGCAAGGGAGACAAAGACTAACGAAGAACCCTAGTCAGAAACAAAGAAAACTTTCCTATTTTTATTTGATGCCTTGCTGCTTAAGTTTAGGGAATATATCTAAGATTGATTTTGTTTCTCTTTTTTACCGCAAAATTAGAGATCCCATATAATCTTTTTGATGATTCAATATAGGATAGTGTTTGAAAATCGTACTATTATTAAATTCTCAAATTTTTTGTAATAATCAAAATTAAAAATAGTAGGAGTACTCGTAGTAGGTTTAGTAAAATTAAAAGAGCCATGTTTGTCATATAAAGACATGATTTTTCCTAGCTTGTTTGGTAAAAGGGATTTCAAGGGAGAGAGAAGTGAGGGAAATTTTTTAATAGTTGAATTTAAAAAAATTAGTAAAGTGGGGTTAAAATTTTTAATTAATGGTTTATACTCTTTTATGTTGCATCTTTTTTCTTTATTAAAATTTCATAACCCCAATTCTCTCTCTCTCTCTCTCTCTCTCTTTTAAAATCAACTCATAAAATTTTTATTTTCCCACCCTTCCTCTCGTACCAGACAACACTTTAATCCAAAGACACAACGAAAAAGAAATGCAAGATAAGGTTGAGATTTATGATGCTTGAAGTAATTTTTATAAATTTAATTAAAAAATTCTAATTAATTAGTCACTAATCACCCTACTCCTATTTTTAAGCAATTCTCCATGTATACTTTAAAATGTTTATAAATAAAAAGTTCATTTTTAACAATTTAGGAGTATTTGAATAAAATACTTTAACTCCCTTGCATGTTATGTTAATTACATGGACCCCTCTCCTTCTTAAAATCATACCCTCAATTTCATTATTTTTTAAAATAAGTAATAAGTAACATAAGTTTTAAATATAACAGTTAGATCTATCTAAATTTTGATAAATTTAACTTTAAATTATATTTTTAATGCAATTTATTTTTATCTTTGTAAAAGGTTATTATACTCCTATAAAACTTAAGAATAAAATCAAAAAGTTTCTTCAACCAAAACTAAAAAATGAAAAAAAAAAGAATTTTAGTTCTCTAACTTTATATAATATATATATATATATATATATATATATATATATATATATATATATATATTTTTTTTTTTGAATAAGTACTGACCTCATTCCACACCAAAAAATTACATGATCAACCACACCTAACAACAAAAAATACCTAACTTCCTTCATAAAACTCCACCTCTTGTAGGTTAGGTTGATCAAGAATACAAAAGCTCTATATCATATATACTATGCAAATACTTTGTTAAATAATTAGCATAATGAAGTTCCAATATTATCATTCCCCATAACCGGACTATCCACTTGGAGCTTGATGACTCTTTCTGGGTGATCATTTGCGCTAGAGAAATTTATAGAAAATGTAGTGAATAATGTGTATTGCTTTGACAAATCCTTATCCCACCAAGCCTTGAAAAGGATATTATATTGGGCCTATCTAGGTTAGCGGTGATAGTGATGACTTATTTTCTATTTGACTTTTTAGAAGACCGGTAGGAAAAAAATCAGGTTGTAAATATGATTTGTATTTGGATTGATGATAGTAGAAGTAGTGGGGCTGATGTCAAAAGGTTGAGAGCTTTTTACAAAATGCTAGCGCATGGAGCTTTTTCCTTGATTGACTTTTAGGAGTTAGTTATTATTATTTTCTTAAAGCCTAATAAATTTAAAGCTCAACCCCAAACACCTCACTTCTAAATTTTTTTCTACTGCTACTTTTTTATAAATTTAAACTACTTAAAGTTCTCTCCAAGCAGGCCCGTTCAGTTCTCCAATTTTAATACCACCATTAATGATAAAAATAATGATTTTTTGAAGTAATTATTATTCTAATTCTAATAAATTAAACTTAATATGTTAACGTTGACGAATATTTTATCAACGTTTAAAAATTTCAATATTGAAAATTTTTCTTACGAATATTGGATTACAAAATTAAAATAATGCTTTAGGAAATCAAATGAGCACAGTAAAATTTTATATAATATTAAAGCATATATTTTTTTTCTGGAAAAAATATATATGCGGAAGGACAACGGTAAAAAAGGGGGAAATCAAGAACAAAATCCGTTGGCGTTTCAGGATTAAATATTGGTATAGCGGTATGATCATACTTCATCGAAAACAAATCAGAGTTTGAAAGTGAAAGGAAGAAGGCAAATCAAGCAAAGCAAGCAATGGGCGATCAAAGCTGTTTCTTCGTGTTCTTAAGGCTATGTTGTTGTGGTAATAAGGGACAGGGGGAGTATAACCTAATGTCATATGGGGTTATTTTAGGAATATCATATTACATTACATTTGTTATAATTTATGAATGTATCTAATTTTCTTAATCTGCTCAATTTAGTTAAATAAGGTAGTGATATGTTCATTTTTTAATAGTTTAAGGGAATTTTTTGTTATGTATTAAAGTTTTACCAAGTTCAGTTAGACTATAATTTAAGAGAAATGTATGTATGTTCTAAACTTGGTTGAACAAACAATATGTAGTCCTTTTTAATGGGATAGAGGAAGATAACAGAAAACACTCAATAAAGTTATTGAGCAAAATCTTTCGGTTAACGATCTATCCAAATGATTGGTTGTTGATAAAACATAATGGCGTTATTCAATTTATATGGTCAATCCCAGTTAGTAGAATAAGTCTTTGTTGTTGTTGTTATAATCACTACAAAAAAAAAATCAATTTTAATGACGGAAAAAATCCGTCACAAAAAAAGGTTTTTCCGTCGCAAAATGGGTTTGTGACGGATTTCATTTGTCGCAAAAAAGCTCGTCACAATTGCAACAGAAAATCCAAAATCCGTTGCAAATTTCGAATTTTGCGATAGAAATAATTTTCCGTCGCTATTTAATCCGTCGCTAATCCTACGGAGTTAGCGACGGATTTAATATTAACGACGGACAAAAATCCGTCGCTAACCCCGTAGGATTAGTGACGGATTATTTTCTGTCGCTAATCCCAATAATCCGTTGCTATGATTATCCGTCGCTAACCCCGTAGGATTAGCGACAGATTATTTTCTGTTGCTAAATTCAAATTAAAAAATATATTTTTTTTTTCATTTTTTAAATTTTTATTTTTATAAATTTGATTTTTTTTAAAATTATTTAATCCTATCACAAATATGGATTTTAATTGTTTTTTGAAAAATTAATTAAAAACATTTAGAAATATGATAATAAACCTGTATATAATAAAAACATCAGAAAGAGTTTACACATCGAAAACAAAATATAAATAATATTGTTTAAAAGAAAATCTACTGAAAAGTAGTCTAAACAACATCATCATCATCAGCACCACCAGGAGCCGACTCCTTACCCTTGTCTTTCATTAGGGATAGGAGTTGAAGCTGCATCTCCTTCATCATCTATTGTTCCTGAAGCATCTGCTGCTTGATCATCTCTTGTTCCTTAATCATCTGCTCCCTCATCATCTCTTGTTCTAGAGTCATCTGCTGTCGTGTCTTAGTAAGCTCCTCCACCAATGCCTTCATCTTTTTTATCTCATATGCAAATGTATTAGGGAGTACATTTATTTTTTGTACATCATTTAAATAGACCAGGGAATGAAAATGTCACAATCAATAGCAAATGTATAACGTTTACCTGTAGAAACACCTTCAATGCCGGATGAGGAGCGCTTTGTTTGCTTCAATCGACTCGCAGAGGCACCGAGCCTGAAGACTCTCCCTTTCTTGTTAAATCCGCTTGCAGCCTCAAAGAACAGACTCTCGTTATCAGGCTGAGACGATAGGGGGTCGGACCCACTTTGTGAGGCTCTATCCTGTGACAGCTTCTGAAAGGTTTCCTACAAGCACAAAAATGCATAACAAATAAGATGTGTGAAATGAAATAAATATGGTGGTGCACAAAACAAATAATAAATGCAATAAATGTCTCACCGCTATTTGTGCTGCCTTGGGGTTAATCCAGCGCCTCTCACTCCCTTTAGACTGCTGGGAATGGGTCCGCTCAAAGGTAGCCCACTCAACCGATCCTGTAGGAACTTCCCCAGACTCTACCTGCAAACACAAATGATTATCTTAATTCATTACTTCACAGTACAAAATAATGAATACTTAAATAGAAAATAACGTGTACTCACAATTTTTCGTCGATGCTCACTAATTGGAATGGAGCCGCCAACATATGACGGTCCTTCCATTCTGGCCCTATTTTGCTTATTTTTGTCACTTTTGTTACGAAACTTGGGATATTGGGCCCATTGTTGAATTAATTCATCTACAGTGTCGGGTTGAATCCAATCTTGCTTGCCTTTATGCTTTCTCAACTTATAACACCTCTCAGATAACCACCGGCCTCCCTCGTGGTTATAAGCTTTTTTCATATTTTCACGATCTTTAGGCAATGTCCTATACTGACGCTGCAAATCAATAACAAACAATTAGTGCTCTAAATTTTAAAACTGTTTAATCATAAAACACATAACTTACCAAGAAATCTTCAAACAAACAATCCCGATTTGCCTTTGGGATCTATGTCCAACAACCCCAAGGCTGATTGAAATTACAGAATATTTGGTTCGAGATCCAATCTGAAACTTGATTATAAGGGTAAAATCTGAAGACAAAGAACATAATGCAAATATTAGCATACAAACTAAAGGAATAAAATCATAACATTACTAGTAACTTTACATAACTTACTCGGTGGTGCCTTTAGGATGGATCCAAAGCTTCCCTGTCGCAGGATCCACTGTTCCCCAATTTGGTGTATCAGAGGAACTACCTTCTTCCTCAACGTGGCTCAGAGGTGACCCAGTATGCTAAAGGAACGAATGTGAGCTATTGAAGATGTTTGTACATAGATGGTTCAAGAAAACTAAACATATGTAAATTAATCAAAAATCGTAAAGTAAACTTGTTGTGAATCTTACTGTGGATTAGTGGAGGTAGATGGTGACGATGACATATGAAGTGACGGTGAAGATGACAAATAAACTGATGGTGAAGATGACAGATGATCAAGTGGCGGCAACTCTGGGGAACCGCCGAGCCCTCTGCCTACAGAAGGGCCAGATGGCGTCGTCCTACCCCCTCTGATAGGATGGGGCCGGGATCGACCACCACTACGTCCTCTACCTGAACGCCCTCCTGTATGCTCCATCTCTGAACACTCATAAACATTATGTCAAAATGTTTATAAATTAAAGAAATTTAATTAATATCACACTGGAAGTAGGATGTATCTAGTATAATATATCGTCATAAACAAAGAATTAACACAAATCAATCAAACGATTCCTGTTCTTTGGCCTCAGCCTCCATGCCTTCCTCTGGAGTCTCATAATCGTCGAACTCAGATTCACTATCAAAATAAATCTCGTCTGCCTCATCGTCTGATTCCTCATCGTCAATTTGGATAGGAATCAACTCTAACTCCACAGCAGAATCGAACAAATTGCTTTGTGAAGATTGGAGCTAAATACCCAAGAGGGGGGTGAATTGGGTATCTTAAAAAAAATAAAGATTCTACTCTGTTTTTGACAAATGAACACAGGGTAAAACAGAGGAGAAAGGGAGAGAAGCAATACACCATAAGATTTATACTGGTTCGGTCCTTTCTCTGACCTACATCCAGTCCCCAAGCCTCACCTGGGATTTTCAATCCACTATAATCAAATATTGATTACACACTCTGTACTAAGAGTTGTTCTCTCTCTAGAACACACTCCCCCTTACAAGTTGTAATCAATACTCCCCAACTACCAAGTCCCCTGACTTGTAGTTATCTCAATCAATAAATGATTTACAAGTATTTGACTCTCTTACAGAGCAGATAGGATAAACACTGAAGAACTAAGTATCAAAAAGATACAATACAGATGAAAGCTTGATACAATAAATGACTCAATAAATTTTCGCTCTAAGTAGTTGTATCAGCTTGTGAAGAAATTAATGTTCTCTATTTATAGGTAGGGAACATTAAATGACCGTTGTAGGATGATTCCAACCGTTGGAAGTGATTAGCTTGGGTTCTGGTTATCTTCTCTCTCTAAACTTCTGCTAATCCAAGTGTTTATGTGATCTGATGTGGATTTCTGAGTTTCTGCCCGTTGGAATTGACTTTACTTGATGTAGTAAACATTCTTTAACGTTAACAAGGCGTGCTCAGATGGATTAGCCGAAAGTAGATGAGGTTGTGCAGGTGCATTAAATGCACTGTTCACCTTTTTACTTTTTCTTACAAATCTTCAATAATCTTGATCTGTGCTAACTGAAAAACACTCAACAAACTTGTTAAACATATCTGGGATCATGAGTGAATGATATATGAAAGCAAGTAGATCAATTAACAAGATATAACAGATTTCACAAATTTGAAAAAGCTTCAACGGTCACTAACCTCGAGGTTAGTTCATCCAACCTCGAGGTTGGCCTGAAAGCTTCAGGCAAACCTTCGTTTTGAAAACATTCAACCTCGAGGTTGCACAGTGAACCTCGAGGTTTCTCTTGAGGAGAAACCTTCTGATAAATCTCATTAACTTGCAAACCTTGAGGTTCCAAAAGTAACCTCGAGGTTTGAAGTTTGTTACAAACCTTTAGTTTTCACTGGAGCTCGACAACCTCGAGGTTGTACATCTGTACTCGAGGTTGGCTCTTTGAAAGTGCAAAGTTCAAAGTTAAACATAAAGCCCAGCCTCGAGGTTACAATGTTAACCTCGAGGTTTTCAATACTTTGAAAACCAGTGTGCTCTCTGTAAGTGATAAAACTCGAGGTTGCAACATCATACTCGAGGTCCAAGGTGTTTTTATCGAGCTTAAGTTTCAAACCAAAGCGTCCAACCTCGAGGTTGGAACATGAACCTCGAGGTTCATGTGCTTGATAAAAAAATGACCTTTCTGTATGAGTTGAACCTTGAGGTTTGCTTTGCATACTCGAGGTTGCAAGTGTTAATGAAGAAACTTGGGTTCTCCAAATGAACCAGAACCTCGAGGTTGACTTCTCAACCTCGAGGTTTCACATATAATATGTGAAACCAAGCTTTGCAACATTAGAACACTTGATTTTTCCCTTTTTTTAAAGGCATCTGTAAGGTCAAACCTCGAAGTTTGCTCTTAACCAGAGTCTTGACACTCAAGAGCAAAACCTCTTCAATTGTCTGTAGTTGTTGACAATCATCAAAACCATCAGAGAACTAACATTCTCCCCCTTTTTGATGATGACAACACCTACAAGCAATACTTCTTTAAACATTTAGAAGATTATCAGTGAGATTATCAGAGAGTTTGAAAAAACAGATTTTTGCACAAGTAAAGAGTCAGAGATAAGCAGAAGCATGAAATTGAGACTGATATTTCAATTGACATTCCATTTCAACAAAGTTATACAGGATACAATGGAATTCAAAAGGAAAAATACAGACAGCAATAAAAGAAAACAAATACATGAAAATACATATGCTGCTGCAAAAGAAACAACCCTAAGGACCTCCAATCCTTATTGATTCCTTTCCCCCTTTGACTCCTATAGGTTCCTCATTGCTTGTTCCTCTCCCCCTTTGTCATCATCATCCACATATTCTGGGTCAAGAACAATAAGAGGGGGCTGGTAAAGCACCATAGCAGTGGTAGGATCAAAGGAGGGATCAAGAAGAGAAGGATGGGTATAGGGAGAAGGTGTGGGAAAGATCTCAGTAGAGGGGGTAGGTGGAGATAGGAATGGTGGAATGAGGACCTCTGTGGAAGGGGTAGTGGGTGAAGGTTGGGTCTCAGAGACTGGAGTGGTATGAGATGGAGAAGTGTGTGGAGAACTGGGAAATGAGAAAGAGGGAGAGGGAGGTGAGTGAATGGGAGAGTGAGCAGGAGACTCAGAGAGTGAGGAAGATGAAGATGGGTCAGGCAAAGGAAGTGATGAGCTAGGGCCATCAGCTGGAGCAGGGATAGGATCAGAATCCATCTCAGGAACATGAATAGCAGTGGCAACCTGGACTGGAACTGAGGATGAACCAGGAGTAGATGAGGAAGCGCCGAGACCAAAATGTCTAAGAAGCATGTCAGCTCTGTCTCTGGCATCAGATGCAGCTGAGAGTGTGACAGCTAAAGAGGAATCCAATTCAGTAAACTTTTGATCCACTTCCTCCTTTAGCTTGTACAAGTGGGACATTGCCTCAGTCTGTGCAACTATGACATCCATAAGTCCCATCTTGATGTCAGCCCGCAATACATCAACTTCAGTCTTCATGATAGCTCTGTGGGAGATTAGGGCTTGATCCACTATCTGTTTGATCTGTCCCATCAGATCATCTGGTAAAGAGGCCTGAGAAGGTGGAGGAGCTGACTGTGCTTCCTCAGGAGCTTGAGAGGCTTGAGACTGAGCTTCACCCTCTGCACCAAACTTGATACGCATAAGATTCAGCTGATGCTTCCCAAAATATAGGGGATACTCAAGGGTATCAGTGTTCCCCACATACCAAATTCTGTGATAGTAGAGTATCACAGAAACAAGAGAAGGGTAGGGTATATGAGTCAATGGCTTCTTGGCAAATTTGAAGGACTTCATCCCCTGAAGTAGCCAATCCCCAATATTAAAAGGCACTCTCCTCACAAAGGCAGTGAATGGTCTGTAATCGAGGGAGGTAAAGTGGGTGTAGTTCCCAGCCTTAGGAACAAAGTTCCTTGAATAAACATACCACAGAACTCTGTGTTCTTGAGGCATGTCCCTAGGCTTGAAGGTTAGCTTTATCTGTTGGTCAGGTGGGAAGGGTTTGCCTGGAATAAGAGTTTCATATACCTCTTGATTGGTATAAGAAAACTCAGAAACAGGAGGTGGGTTCTTAATCTTCAGAATTTTGTTCAAAATATCAGCAGAAAGTGTAAACTTGACACCCCTCACTGTGGTTGACACCCTTTCCTCTACCAACTCACCCTCAGAGTCCAGTATACTCACATCTTCCATCTTAAAGTAGAACATCCTAACCAGACTAGGAGTGTATGGACAGTAGATGGAGATAAAGGGTTCATACATTTTGATCCAAGGACTGAGATCAAAATTGCATTCCCTATGGAAGGTATCTAAGTTGATGGCTACTGAGGCACAGAAAACTTTAGAGAGATAAGTTTCTCTATACTTATCATTTTCCTCCTTGGTGGAGAAGGTTGAGGCAGCAGTGATGAATCCTTCTGGAGGCGATCTGATATCCCGGATGTCCTCAATAGCATTGACAGCAAATTTCTCCAATTTCTTTTGCTGTGAAGCCTGAGAGGTAGATTGAGCTTGAGGCTTTGAGGGATTCTTGGTTCTTGCCTTTTTGGCCTTTTCTACCACTTTCTCTTTCCCTTTACCGGTTGCTTCAGGGACTTTCCTCTTTTTAGACTCAGCTTGACTGGGCTCTTTGATGGAAATGCCCTTCGGTTTGCTCTTCGGAGGAGGAGATGGAGGAGGATCAATAGGCATCCTTGGGATGTGTTTATCAACCCCAGAGCGCAAGCGAATAGACCGAGTTTTCTTCCTCACTGGCTTGCTTGGTCGAGGTTCAGGTGAAGGTTGACGTTTTGGAGGTGGAGATGGAGACCAAGATTCTGTCTCATCGTTCGAATGGGAGGAAGATTCTGACTGAGAAGGAGATTTCGAGGCCATTTGGAGACAGAGTATGAAAGAAATTTGCAGAAAAGTGAAGATTGGAGAAGGAAGTGACGAGAGGAAAGGAATGAACTCGAGGTTAGGGTTCAGTAAAATTGAAATTTCACAGCAGCATATATATAGACACACGCTCAACCTCGAGGTTGACATCCCAGCCTCGAGGTTAGATGAATAAAAATTCACTAATCTCTGCGATCAACCTCGAGGTTGACATCTCAGCCTCGAGGTTAGATGAATAAGACTTTACTAACCTTTGAAATTCTTACCTCCAACCTCGAGGTTGCCTCCAGAACCTCGAGGTTCCACTGTCTGATTGATGAGGTGTTCTCTCTGTCTGCTACCAACCTCGAGGTTCCAATCCCATACTCGAGGTTCAAGCTTTTAAACATTCTCAATTTTGACAGTTTGCCCCGATAACCTCGAGGTTAGCTTTTGAGCCTCGAGGTTCCATCCATCAGACACCTTGAGCCTTTTGACACCCTTCCAACCTCGAGGTTGGCTACTGAACCTCGAGGTTTGCCCCTTTGATAGCAAACCTAAGTCCTGCATAAGATTGTCTATGTACTCCGATGCTAAAGTTAGATATCTATAATCATCAAAACCATAATTTAACATAAGAGTAGACAGAAATTACTCATAACTCATTGGGATTTACCATTCCCAATTCTCTTCTTATGAATGTGAATGGGTCCTTGGCTAATGGTTTGGTGAAAATGTCTGCCAATTGAAGATGAGTTGGGATGAACATCACTTTCACATCTCTCTTCTGGACATGATCCCGGATGAAGTGATGTCTCACATCAATATGCTTGGTTCTTGTATGTTGCACGGGATTCTTGGCCAAGCTTATTGTGCTAGTGTTGTCACATAGTATTGGGATCTCCTTTACGTGCACTCCCAAGTCAGCAAGTTGTTGCTTCAGCCACAACACTTGAGCACAGCAGCTTGAGGCAGCCACATATTCAGCTTCTGTTGAGGACACAGCCACGGTAGTTTGCTTCTTGCTAAACCAAGAGACAAGTGAGTTGCCAAAGAACTCGCATTGCCCACTTGTGCTCTTTCTATCCGTCTTATAGCCAGCATGGTCAGAATCTGAATATGCCACAAGATGCTCCGGCTGACCTTTGGGAAACCATAGCCCAAGAGTCTTTGTATCAGATAGATATCTGAAGATTCTCTTCACGTGTTCAGCATGAGACTCTTTGGGTGCGGATTGGAACCGAGCACACATTCCAACACTGAATTGGATGTCCGGGCGACTTGCAGTGAGATAGAGCAATGATCCAATCATTCCTCTATACTTGGTGATGTTGAATCCTTGCCCTCTTCATCAGCATCCAAGGAAGTAGTTGTGCTCATTGGTGTGTCAGCCCCATTACACTTGTCCATTCCAAACTTCTTCAGCAAATCATTTAAATACTTTGTTTGAGATATGAATATCCCATCTTTACGTTGCTTGATTTGCAGCCCAAGGAAGTAATTCAGCTCTCCCATCATTGACATCTCAAATTCACCTTGCATAGACTTCGAAAATTCCTCACATAAAGAGTCATTAGTAGCACCGAAAATAATATCATCAACATATATCTGTACAATTAAAATCTCATTTAACTTATTTTTCTTGATAAACAATGTTGTATCAGCCTTTCCTCTAATAAATCCTTGATTGAGTAAGAATTGACTCAATCTTTCATACCAAGCTCTAGGAGCTTGCTTAAGACCATACAAGGCTTTCTTAAGTCTAAAAACATGATCAGGAAATTGATCATTTTCAAAGCCTGGAGGTTGTTCAACATACACCTCCTCTTGGATGAAGCCATTTAGAAATGCACTTTTAACATCCATTTGATAGAGTTTAAAACCTTTTGTGCATGCAAATGCTACTAGGAGAACTCTTATTGCTTCCAATCTAGCTACTGGAGCATAAGTCTCTTCATAGTCTATTCCTTCTTCTTGATTGTAGCCTTTGGCCACTAATCGAGCCTTGTTACGCACAATGATGGCTGACTCATCACGTTTGTTCTTGAATACCCATTTTGTCCCAATTACCGGATGGTCTTTGGGTCTAGATACCAAGTCCTAAACTTGATTTCTATCAAATTGATGTAGCTCCTCTTGCATAGCAATCACCCAATCATTGTCTGAAAGGGCTTCTTCTATCTTAGAGGGCTCTATATGTGAAATAAATGCAGAAAATGTGACTTCATTCAAAGTACTATTTCTGGTCCTAACTCCTTGATTCACATCACCTATAACTTGGTCTAAAGGATGATTCCTTATAAATCTCCAAGCTCTAGGTTGAGACTGATCAGAATTTTCTAAATTGTTTTCAGGATTAGCCTCAAAAATATTTTCAGAATTTTCAGAAGGAGTAGGAGCATTTTTCGAAAAGAATTTGTTTTTGAAAATAGTCTCCTCTTCATCATCCAAGGATTTATCAGATTCAGATTCGCAGAATACAACGTGTATAGATTCTTCCACAATCTTAGTTCTAGTATTAAAGACTCTATATGCTTTGCTCCTATTAGAATAACCAATAAAGATAGCTAAATCAGCTTTAGGATCGAATTTACCAAGATTATCTTTACCGTTATTGTGCACATAGCACTTACAGCCAAAGACATGAAGGTGGCTGAGGTTTGGCTTTCTTTCTTTGTAGAGTTCGTATGGAGTCTTATTCAGCTTCTTTCTCAAGTATGCTCTGTTGGAGACGTAGCAAGCCGTACTCATGGCATCAGCCCAAAACACTTGAGAAGTGTTGTACTCGTTCAACATTGCTCTAGCCATTTCAGTGAGTACACGATTCTTTCTCTCCACAACACCATTTTGTTGTGGTGTTCTTGGTGCTGAAAAATTGTGATCAATCCCCATACTGTCACAGAACTCAGCAAAGGCTTGATTCTCGAACTCTCCACCATGATCAGTCTGTATTCCTGAAATTGAGAACCCTTTCTCGTTTTGGACCTTCTTGGCAAATGAAACAAACTGATCAAAGGTTTCATCTTTAGAGGATAAAAATATTGTCCAAGTAAATCTAGAGAAATCATCAACAATGACCAAGGTGTATAAGTTTCCACCAAGACTTTTCACTCTAGCTGGTCCAACTAGATCCATGTGAAGAAGTTGAAGGGGTATGTTTGTTGAAATCTCATCTTTAGCCTTAAAGGAAGATTTGGTCTGTTTTCCCTTTTGACAAGCATCACAAATCGTATCATTTTTGAAATTCAGTTTGGGAATGCCAATAACCAAATCCTTTTTCAATAACTTGTCAAGTTGATACATATTGACATGAGCTAATCGCTTATGCCATAGCCAACTCTCATTCAAGTTGAAAGCGCAGCTAAATCACCAAGAGGGGGGGTGAATTGGGGATTTTTAAAATTCTTTTCAAACAAGCTCAGTTTCAAAATAAAGTTTGAAGAAAGACAACTGAATGAAAAGAGTATGAAAAGGAGAATAGGAGAACACAGAGCAATTATCCTGGTTCGGTCTTAACAGATGACCTACGTCCAGTCCCCAGATCTTCTGGGTTTTCCACTAACTTCTTAATTACACCTTCAGCAAACGAAGGAGGATTCACAATCTTGAACTCGCTCCCCCTTACAAGATGTAATTGTACAATCCCAATCTCAAAGTCCCTCTACTTTGAGATTCCTTACAGAAGATGGATTACAACAATGAAATCTCTCTCTAAGAGTGAATTCTGATAATCACTGAGGTACAATAATATCAAAAGAGCTGGACCTTTCTTGAGTTTTCAAGCAAGAATGTATATATGATAGTTCTGTATCTTCCAGGTTGAAATCTTTAGCTATTTATAATATCTTGAGGCTTGTGAACGTTAGAAGACCGTTGGGGCTTTGTTCTTTTTAAAGAAAAACTGTTGGTGAAGTTATTTGCATGAATTGTATAGCTGAAGTTGCTCCTTGACTGTTTGCTGAACTGATCTTGTGATTTTGTTTCTTCTTAATGATTTGTTCCGTTGGGAATGATTCATAATGGTCAATTGATCTTCTGCAACGGCTATTTGATCTTGTTTAACGGCTAGTGATCTAGAGTTATGTTTCTCCATCATTTCAGCAAATTTCCTAAAGTGGCTCTGTTTCTTTTGATTCTTCACTCAAATGTATAAATTTCCTGTAATCTCATGAATACACTCATTAGAACAGTTCAGGAATATACATAAATTATTTATGTGAAGTAAATAAACAATGGGTATCTTAAAAGATCAAAGATTAAGATAATTTTGGCAAGTTTAAGCGAAAAGCGTTTTTTTTCAGTTAAAATGGCCAACACTCGAGTGTTGAGTATCAACACTCAAGTTATGAACTGTGCTAAGTTCATAACTGGCAGTGTTCAAGAACAACACTGGCAGTGTTGATTCTAAAAAGAATTCAATGCTCTCTGTCTGGTCAACACTCGAGTTTTTCTTCTCAACACTCGAGTGTTGAAACTTTGATAAAAAGTTTCAAACTCCAAAACTGTAGTTTTGAGTCATCACTGGCGGTTTTCAACTGGATGAATTTTAAAGGCTCTCTGCCTTGTCAACACTTGAGTGTTGGTATGCAACACTCGAGTTTTCACTTATATTGAAAACTCAGGTTCAGTTGAACACTGGCAGTGATGGAGCAACACTGGCGGTGTTGAAACTTTGAAAACCATGGGTTGCTCTCTGTCTCTTCAACACTGGAGTGTTGGTTTCCAACACTCGAGTTTTGATCTTTCTTTGAAAAAATAAAAGACTCAAAACTGCAGTGTTAGACTAACACTGGAGGTGTTGGGGTTTTGAAAAACTTGATATTTCTCTGCCAGGCCAACACTCGAGTGTTGAAAACTCAACACCCGAGTTTTGAACTTTTCATAAGTTCAAAACTGGCAGTTTTGCTAGAACACTGGCGGTGATGCTTTCTAAAACATCTTGCCAATGTCCAACACTCGAGTTCTGGAACTCAACACTAGAGTGTTGCTATGTTTAAAAATGATCAACTGTTTTTCTCTTTTAAAAACTCATATCTTCATCTTCCAATGATTTCCAATTTGTTCAATCATCATCAAAACCTTATGAGAACTAACATTCTCCCCCTTTTTGATGATGACAACCCTTGAAAAACAAATTTTATAGAATTTGAGAAAATCTGATTTGGAAATCATGAAGTTCATTTATCATTTTAAAAACTTATGCATCAAAATAAGTTTACACATAAAAGACTAAGACAGATGACTTCATTCATGTAATTCAACTAGAGAATCAAGTGTTTGACAAGACACTTACAAAGGATTACAAAATATGCACTACAAAAGATACAAATTAAAACATCAGAAATTACACAACACTCTCAAATCACAATACTCTCAAATTCTGACTCTGATCTTCTCCCCCTTTGGCATCATCAATAGATGGGGGTACAACGGATAGAGGTGTTGGTGAAAGAGGAGGTGTTTGTGCCTCTGCAGCTAGAGTGACTAGAGGATCTGAGGTATGATGCTCCGAAGTGTGAGGCTCAGAAGATTGTTGAATGTCTGCAGCTGGAGTGCCCAAAGGTTCTACAAGTGGTGTAGAGGCTGAAGGTATATCAGAAGCAATTCCAGAAGGTTGAGGATCTGAGCCTGAAGAAAGACCTATGTTGAAATGTTTTAACAACAAATCAGCTTTGTCGTGAAGGCTTGAATTTGATATACTCAGAGACGTGAGCAGAATATCATGATTCTGAACTAGGTCTATAAGCTTGGCATTTTGGTCAGTGAGTTTGACCAAGTCCAGCTTCATGTCATCTTGAATGTCAGCTAGCTGTTTGGTACTCCTATACTGTTCACCCCTCAGCTGTCCAATTTCATAGGCAATCTTATTGGACATTTCTTTAACAGCTGAGTCAATGATCTCTTTCACTCGGGCATTAAAATCAGAGGTAGGAGGAGGAGGTGCAGATTGAGCCTCTTGATTCTGAGACTGAGACTGTGTAGCTTTTGATCTTGCAGGGCCTTTGGATCTAGTAGGGGCTTTTGATTGCCCTGATCCTTCTTCCTCAAATGTCAAATTCATCAAATTCAATTTACCCTTATCAAAGAATGGTGGAAGCTTTAAAGCTTCAACAGACCCAACATGCCATATCTTGAAGTAAAACAGAATAACCGATACTAGTGAAGGAAATGGCATATGAGAGAGTTTCCTAGTGGGGAACTTGAACCTGATCATTTCCTTCAAAATGTGATGGCCTAGATTGAAAGGAGTCTTGTTGACAAAAGAAGTAAACAAGGGGTAATCTCTCTGGGCAAAATGAGTGAAATTACCACTCTTTTGAATGAAATTTCTAGAGAAGATATACCACAAGACTCTATTCTTAGGGGGCATTGAGCTAGGATTAAAATTGAAATAGTGAGATTGGGCTTCAGGAAATGGCTTGTGTGGCATGAGGATGGACCAAATTGTCCTATTACCATATTCAGAAGTGTGAATTGGAAATTGGTCCATTTTCAAGATCGTGTTCAAGATAGAGGCTGAAAGGGTGAATTTGGTGTGTCTCACTGTAGTGGTTACCCTTTCTTCTAACAATTCTCCCTCTGGACCCAGTAGGTTGTCATAGGCCATATTAGAATAAAATTGCCTAACTAATGTAGGTGAGTAGGGACAAGCAATGGAAATGAAATTTTCATAGAATTTGAGCCAAGGTTTCAAATCCAAACTGTTTTCTTCCTCAAATTTGTCCAAATCCAAGGCTACTACTGCACAGGATTCTCTTGAAGCAAATTTCTCTTTAAAAATATTATCTTGGTCTTTCAAATGCACAGTAGTAAAATCAAAGTCTTTAGGTGGAAACTGAAAATGATAAATTTCTTCAATGGCATTTTCTTTTACCAGTGAGGAGCTAGATGAAGAAGGTTGTGAAGTAGAGGACTTCTTCTTTTTCTGGGGAGGTGCTTCCTCTGGTTCAAAATTTGATGCCCTTTTTGTTCTGACTTTCTTTTTAGACTTAGTAGCTGATTCTGGTTCAGCTTCTTTCTTTTTCTTCAGAGGTGCCGCAATCGGTTCTTGAAACGATACACCCTTTGAACGAGTGGGTGTGGCTGAGACAGCTTTTGAAGATGATTGAGGAATTTCACCACTAATTCCTGGGAGTGTTTGGTCTATTCCATCGTGAAATCTATTGGGTATCATTTTTATTCTCGATGGTCTCTGTGAAGGAGGAGAGGTTTGAGAAGGAGACTGTTCAGACGGTGATTTAGTCTCAGATTGAGTGGGTTTCGTCGATTGAGAGGCCATTGTAGAGTTGTAAGATTTTTTCGAGGTTAGATTGGAGATCTGAGAGAGAATCAGAAAGATTTGAGAAGAAGAGAAGTGAGAGCACCGAAGAACACTTAGGGCAAAACTGCGGTTATGAAGGCAGTTTTGGAGAACATATATATATAGAAGCGTCAACACTCGAGTTCTCATAATCATCACTGGAGTGTTTAACTGTTTACACTACCAACACTCGAGTTCTCACAATCAACACTGGAGTGTTGATAAAAATTTGACTAACCTGGGTGCCAATAGTGTACTGAGAACCGTTGGCATTTCTTGTTCAAAACTAGAGTTCAAAACTCGAGTGTTGAGTTTCAACACTCTAGTTTTCATTTCTCCTTATTTCTCTGACCTCGACACTGGACTCCCAACACTGGAGTTTTGATTATCAAAACTCGAGTGTTCAGATTTGCAGGTACTTTGGTATTGCCATTGATCCACAAATACTGGAGTGTTTCATCCCATAACTCAAGTGTTCATCTTTTGATATGAAACATCAATCTGTTAAGTCCTACAAAAGAGAAAAACTCCAACACTCGAGTGTTTGATCCCATAACTCGAGTGTTCAAAACTCATTGGGATTCACCATTCCCAATTCTCTTCTTATGTAATTAAATTGTTCTTTAGCTAGTGGCTTTGTGAAGATGTCTGCCAATTGGAGATCAGTTGGGATGAACATGACTTTAACTTCCTTTTTCTGGACATAATCTCTTATGAAATGATGCCTTACATCAATATGTTTGGTCCTAGTGTGTTGGACTGGATTTTTGGCCAAGCTAATAGTGCTTGTGTTGTCACACAATATTGGGACTTCTTTGAGATTGATTCCCAAGTCTGAAAGTTGTTGTTTCAGCCACAAAACTTGTGCACAACAGCTTGAAGCAGCCACATATTCAGCTTCAGTGGATGATACAGCTACTGTTGTTTGTTTCTTGCTAAACCATGACACAAGTGATCCACCAAAGAATTCACACTGTCCACTTGTGCTTTTCCTATCGGTTTTGTATCCAGCATGATCTGAATCTGAATAGGCTACTAAGTGTTCTGGTTGTCCTTTAGGAAACCATAATCCTAGAGTTTTAGTGTCAGCAAGATATCTGAAAATTCTTTTCACATGTTCAGCATGTGACTCCTTTGGAGCTGATTGAAACCTTGCACACATTCCAACACTAAATTGGATGTCCGGGCGACTTGCTGTAAGGTAGAGTAAGGAACCAATCATCCCTCTATATTTTGTAATATTAAAGTCCTTTCCTTCCTCATCTGCATCCAATGAAGTAGTTGAACTCATAGGAGTGTCAGCACCATTACATTGATCCATTCCAAACCTTTTTAAGAGATCATTCAAGTACTTGGCTTGTGATATGAAGATACCATCTTTCTTTTGCTTAATTTGTAAGCCAAGGAAGTAGTTGAGTTCTCCCATCATAGACATCTCAAATTCTCCCTGCATTTTCTTTGCAAAATCTTCACACAAGTAATCATTAGAAGCACCAAATATAATATCATCAACATATATTTGTACAACTAAAATTTCATTCAATTTATTAGTTCTAATGAATAAAGTAGTGTCAGCTTTTCCTCTAACAAAGCCTTGATCAAGAAGAAATTTACTTAGGCGTTCATACCAAGCTCTAGGAGCTTGTTTAAGGCCATATAAAGCTTTCTTGAGATGATAAACATGATCTGGAAATTTTTCATTTTGAAATCCAGGTGGTTGTTCAACATAAACTTCTTCTTGTATGAAACCATTTAAAAAGGCACTTTTAACATCCATTTGAAAGAGTTTTATTCCTTTAACACAAGCAAAGGCTAGAAGAACCCTTATGGCTTCCAATCTTGCCACTGGAGCATAAGTTTCTTCATAATCAATTCCTTCTTCTTGATTGTAGCCTTTGGCAACTAGTCTTGCCTTATTTCTGACTATGATTGCAGATTCATCACGTTTGTTTTTGAATACCCATTTGGTGCCAATGACCGGATGGTCTTTAGGCCTAGGTACCAAATCCCAAACTTGATTTCTTTCGAATTGGTGTAATTCTTCTTGCATTGCAATTACCCAATCATTATCAGAAAGTGCTTCATCAATTTTAGAAGGTTCAATGTTGGATATAAAAGCAGAAAATGTAACTTCATTTAAGGTGCTTTTTCTGGTTTTAACACCTTGATTAACATCACCTATCACTTGGTCTAAAGGATGACTTTTGTTATATTTCCAAGCTTTAGGTTGTGATGGTTCAGGATTTTCAAAATGATTTTGAGGATCTGTTTCAAAAACATCTTGTTCTTCTGTATTAGAGGGAGATTTTAGAAGATGTTTGTTTTCAGAATTTTGAGTTTGATTTTTCAAGATTATTTCATCATCATCATCATTCAAAGGCTTGTTAGAAGAAGAGTCACAAAATACCACATGCACAGATTCTTCTACACAACGTGTTCGGATGTTAAATACTCTATAAGCTTTACTTCTATTAGAATATCCTAGAAAAATACCTTCATCTGCCTTGGCATCAAACTTACCCAAGTTATCCTTACCATTGTTGTGGATGAAACACTTACATCCAAATACATGTAGATGTGCTAAGTTGGGCTTTCTTCCTTTGTACAGCTCATAAGGAGTTTTGTTTAGATTCTTCCGTACATACGCCCTATTTGATATGTAGCATGCTGTTGACATTGCATCAGCCCAGAATGCTTGAGATGTTTTGTTTTCATTCAACATTGCTCTTGCCATCTCAGTGAGGACTCTATTCTTTCTTTCAACTACACCATTTTGTTGAGGAGTCCTTGGCGCTGAAAAGTTGTGATAAATTCCTATGCTTTCACAGAAGTCAGCAAAGGCTTGATTGTCAAATTCTCCTCCATGATCAGTTCTAATACTTGAAATAGAAAGACCTTTCTCGTTCTGGACCTTTTTGACAAAAACAACAAATTGATCAAATGTTTCATCTTTAGAGCATAAAAATATGGTCCATGTGAATCTGGAAAAATCATCAACTATAACTAAGGTATATAAATTACCTCCTAGACTTCTAACTCTAGCAGGTCCAATTAAATCCATGTGAAGTAATTGAAGAGGTTTTTGAGTTGATATTTCATTTTTGGAATTAAAAGACGACTTGGTTTGTTTACCTTTTTGACAAGAGTCACAAATCATGTCGTTTTTGAAAGATAGTTTAGGAATGCCAAAAACCAACTCTTTCTTAACTAATTTGTCAAGTTGAACCATATTCACATGAGCTAATCTTTTATGCCATAGCCAAGTTTCATCTGATTTACTTATAAAGCATTTCTCTGAGATATCATCGTTAGAAAGATTAAGTGAATAGCAATTACCTTCTCTAGGTGCTCTGAACAATGCTTTAGACTTAATCTCTTCTAGGGGAAGTATATTACTGCTAACAATTAAACATTCTTCTGAATTAAAGATAACTAAGTTACCTTTATCTGTGCTTTGACTTACGCTCAGAAGATTATGACATAATCCTTCAACAAGGTATACGTCTTTAATTTTTGGTCCATCGGAATTTCCAATGTCTCCAATTGCTGCAATCTTGCCGGTTTGATTTCCACCGAATGTTACCTTGCCTCCATCCTTAGTTTTAATTGTTACAAACTTTGATTGATCCCCTGTCATATGTCTTGAGCACCCACTATCAATGAACCACTTGTTGGATTTTGATGCTCTAAGACAAACCTGCAAAACATAAAGTATCAAGTCTTAGGTACCCACTTTTTCTTGGGTCCTCTGGGGTTAGTTTGTGTCTTAGGATCCTTATAGGATCCTTTTGGCACCCATTTATAGTTACCTACAGGCTTGCTCTTACCTTCCTTTTTATGAAAACAAGAAGAAGTAGTATGTCCTTTTCTATTGCAATAGTCACAGTGGGCAAAGGGATTGGATGAATGCACAGATTTTTGGAAAAAATTCATGTAGGATTTATGTCCTAATTTCTTCCTTCCTTTTTGTTTATCAAAATCTGGTTTATACCCTATTCCTGATCTATCATTTGTAAATCTTTGTTGTTTCAGGATAACATTTAGCATTTCACTACCATTTGTGAATTTTTCAAGAGTTTTGGTAAGAAACAGGTTTTTCTTTTCTAAAGCACAGCAATTTTCACAATTCTTTTCAAGGTTCCTTTCAGAAACTTTTTCAGAAATATTTTCATTATTTTGAATTTGTTTTTCTAAGAGTTTGATCTTTTTCTTTGCAGATGAAAGTTCTTTGGCTATTTTTCTAAACTCAATAAAAAGCAAATTATACTCAGAAGATAATTCATCATAGAAAGAATTAGAAGCATTTACCTCTTCATCATCTGACCCTTCTTGGGCTACAAGACAAATGTTGGATTTTTCTTCTTCCTCATCATCATCGGATGAGCTATCTCCCCATATACCTGACACATAAGCTCTTCTTTTGAATTTGTTAAATTTCTTCTCTTTATTCTTGAGCTGTGGGCAATCAGATTTGAAGTGTCCAGGTTGTCCACATTCGTAGCATGTGATGGATTTCTTTGTTTCAGTGTTTGAGCTACCTTTGTGAAATCTTTTGTTGGCTTGATCCCTTTTGAAAAATTTCTTGAATTTTCTGACCATCAGACTCATCTCTTCATCATCATCCTCATCTTCTTCATCATCATCAGATTTGGATTCTTTAGAGGTTTTGAGAGCTATACTTTTGCTTTTACCATGCACTTCTTCAAGTCCCTTTTTGAATTTCAGTTTAGCCTCATATTTAGAGAGACTTCCAAAGAGAGCTGCTACAGATGTCATTGATTCACCACGTGCTTCTTCAATGGCAGTGACCTTTGCCTCCCATTCTTTGTTGAGGATATTTAGGATCTTTCTTACTTGTACAGATTGTTCATACACTTTTCCTAAAGAAGCAAGTTGGTTAATCAAATGAGTAAATCTTAATTGAAACTCACCAATGGTTTCTCCTTGTTTCATGCGAAGGAGATCATATTCTGTCATGAGGGTGTTGATTCTATTCTGTTTCACCCCAGTTGTCCCTTCATGTGCAATCTCCAAAGCATCCCACATGGCTTTAGCTGAGCTCAGAGTACATATGCGGAAGTATTCTTGTTGACTTAAGGCGCTTTGTAACATGAGTATGGCTTTACTATTGAGAGTGATGTTTCTTCTATCATTCTCATCATAGTTCTCTTCAGGTTTTGGAATCCTGATGCCTTCCCTTTCAATTGTTGGAGCATAGTCTCCTTTTTCGAACACTTTCCATAAGCCATATTCTGTAGCCATAACAAAGACTCTGAATTTAGCTTTCCAAAAAGAATAATGCTCACCATTAAAACCTGGGGGACGATTGATAGAGGCTCCATCGGGCAAAATTCCCTCCATTGTGATCCTTCTCGAGTTGTTAAGCTCTTTAGAGAAGACCTTGCTCTGATACCAAATGAAAGCGCAGCTAAATCACCAAGAGGGGGGGTGAATTGGGGATTTTTAAAATTCTTTTCAAACAAGCTCAGTTTCAAAATAAAGTTTGAAGAAAGACAACTGAATGAAAAGAGTATGAAAAGGAGAATAGGAGAACACAGAGCAATTATCCTGGTTCGGTCTTAACAGATGACCTACGTCCAGTCCCCAGATCTTCTGGGTTTTCCACTAACTTCTTAATTACACCTTCAGCAAACGAAGGAGGATTCACAATCTTGAACTCGCTCCCCCTTACAAGATGTAATTGTACAATCCCAATCTCAAAGTCCCTCTACTTTGAGATTCCTTACAGAAGATGGATTACAACAATGAAATCTCTCTCTAAGAGTGAATTCTGATAATCACTGAGGTACAATAATATCAAAAGAGCTGGACCTTTCTTGAGTTTTCAAGCAAGAATGTATATATGATAGTTCTGTATCTTCCAGGTTGAAATCTTTAGCTATTTATAATATCTTGAGGCTTGTGAACGTTAGAAGACCGTTGGGGCTTTGTTCTTTTTAAAGAAAAACTGTTGGTGAAGTTATTTGCATGAATTGTACAGCTGAAGTTGCTCCTTGACTGTTTGCTGAACTGATCTTGTGATTTTGTTTCTTCTTAATGATTTGTTCCGTTGGGAATGATTCATAATGGTCAATTGATCTTCTGCAACGGCTATTTGATCTTGTTTAACGGCTAGTGATCTAGAGTTATGTTTCTCCATCATTTCAGCAAATTTCCTAAAGTGGCTCTGTTTCTTTTGATTCTTCACTCAAATGTATAAATTTCCTGTAATCTCATGAATACACTCATTAGAACAGTTCAGGAATATACATAAATTATTTATGTGAAGTAAATAAACAATGGGTATCTTAAAAGATCAAAGATTAAGATAATTTTGGCAAGTTTAAGCGAAAAGCGTTTTTTTTCAGTTAAAATGGCCAACACTCGAGTGTTGAGTATCAACACTCAAGTTATGAACTGTGCTAAGTTCATAACTGGCAGTGTTCAAGAACAACACTGGCAGTGTTGATTCTAAAAAGAATTCAATGCTCTCTTTCTGGTCAACACTCGAGTTTTTCTTCTCAACACTCGAGTGTTGAAACTTTGATAAAAAGTTTCAAACTCCAAAACTGTAGTTTTGAGTCATCACTGGCGGTTTTCAACTGGATGAATTTTAAAGGCTCTCTGCCTTGTCAACACTTGAGTGTTGGTATGCAACACTCGAGTTTTCACTTATATTGAAAACTCAGGTTCAGTTGAACACTGGCAGTGATGGAGCAACACTGGCGGTGTTGAAACTTTGAAAACCATGGGTTGCTCTCTGTCTCTTCAACACTGGAGTGTTGGTTTCCAACACTCGAGTTTTGATCTTTCTTTGAAAAAATAAAAGACTCAAAACTGCAGTGTTAGACTAACACTGGAGGTGTTGGGGTTTTGAAAAACTTGATATTTCTCTGCCAGGCCAACACTCGAGTGTTGAAAACTCAACACCCGAGTTTTGAACTTTTCATAAGTTCAAAACTTGCAGTTTTGCTAGAACACTGGCGGTGATGCTTTCTAAAACATCTTGCCAATGTCCAACACTCGAGTTCTGGAACTCAACACTAGAGTGTTGCTATGTTTAAAAATGATCAACTGTTTTTCTCTTTTAAAAACTCATATCTTCATCTTCCAATGATTTCCAATTTGTTCAATCATCATCAAAACCTTATGAGAACTAACACAAGTTACTTACAAAGCAATTTTCAGAAGTAGAAGCATTGCTAGAGAGGTTCAAAGTATAACAGTTTCCATCTCTAGGTGCTCTAAATAAAGCTTTATTTTTCAAATCATTTATGAAGATCAAATCCTTTTTAACAATGAAGCACTCATCTGAATCAAATATTACCAAATTACCCTTATCAGTGCTTTGGCTCACACTTAGGAGATTGTGACACAATCCTTCTACAAGGTAGACGTCTTTGATGAGTGAACCTTCATTGTTGCCTATCTCACCAATGCCAGCGATTTTCCCGGATTGATCACCTCCAAATGTGACTCTACCTCCATCTTTTGGCTTTATTGATAAAAACTTTGATTTGTCTCCAGTCATGTGTCTTGAGCATCCACTATCGATATACCACTTGTTTGGCCTTGATGCTCTCAGACAAATCTGCAGATCACAAAGAATCAGGTTTTAGGTACCCATCTTTTCTTGGGTCCTTTGGGGTTAGCATGTACCTTGGGAACATATGTTCCTTTTGGTACCCAGACATAATTCCCTACAGGTTTAGCTTTTCTTTCTTTTCGATGAAAACAAGATGAAGTGGTATGTCCCTTCCTATTACAGTAATTGCAATGAGCAAAAGGATTTGAAGAATGAACAGATTTTGTAAAATAATTCATGTAAGATTTTTGACCATTCTTTTTCTTTCCTTTCTTTTTGTCAAAGTCTGGTCTATATCCAATGCCTGATCTATCATTTATAAACCGCTGTTGTTTTAAAATTACAGTGAGCATTTCACTTCCCTTAGTGAACTTCTCAAGTGCTTTTGTTAATTGTAAATTCTTTTTCTCCAAAATAGGGCATTCGTCACAGACTAAAGATTCAGGAGAAGTAAGATTTTCAACATGTAATTCAAGAAAAGAATGTTTTCTTTTTAAACTCATATACTTATCTGCTAATTTTTCAAATTCCTTTTGAACCACATTGTACTCAGTAAATAGTTCATCATAGGAAGGGAGAGATTCATATACCTCACTTGTTTCACCGGATTGCTCTTCTTCTTCAGCAACAAGGCATATGTTGGCTTTTTCACTTTCATTTTCTTCAGCTTCATCCTCATCTGATGAGCTATCCCCCCATATGGCTGAAACATATGCTTTCTTCTTCTTGAAGTTCTTGAACTTCTTCCTTTCTTTCTCTTGGTTCTTCAGCTGAGGACATTCAGATTTGATGTGTCCGGGCTTCTCGCATTCGTAGCATATGATGGGCTTCTTTGATTCATAGCTGGAGCTACCTTTTTGAAACTTCTTGAAGCCTTGATCCTTTTTGTAGAACTTCTTGAATCTTCGGACCATCATGCCGATTTCTTCATCCTCATCTTCATCTTCTTCATCTTTATCAGCATTGAGAGCAACTCCCTTGTTGCGATTGTTGGTACCGTTGACTTCTTCCAAGTCCTTCTTAAATTTCAATTTGCTCTCATACTCAGATAGACTTCCGAACAATGCAGCAACAGAAGTCATAGACTCACCACGAGCCTCTTCAATAGCAGTAACCTTGGCTTCCCAATCCTTCGTGAGAATATTGAGAATTTTTCTCACTTGAGACCTTTGATCGAAGATCTTTCCCAGGGCTGCGAACTGATTCGTGAGATGAGTATATCTAAGCTGAAATTCATCGATAGTTTCTCCTTGCTTCATTCGCAATAGGTCGTATTCGGTTGTTAGGATGTTGATGCGGTTCTCTTTGATTCCAGATGTTCCTTCATATGCGATTTCCAGAGCTTTCCACATATCCTTTGCTGTAGACAAGTTGCAAACACGAAAGTACTCCTTTTGACTAAGAGCACTTTGAAGCATCAGAATAGCCTTGCTATTAAGAGTGATATTCTTCTTATCATCATCGTTGAACTCAGCTCGGTCTTTGGAACAGTGATGCCTCCTTCAACCTTTACTGGAACATAATCTCCAGTTTCAAATACTCTCCACAATCCATATTCTGTGGCCATCACGAACACACGAAACTTTGCTTTCCAGAAAGAGTAGTGTTCGCCATCGAAACCGGGAGGTCTGTTGATTGAAGCTCCATCCGGAAGAATTCCTTCCATAGTGATCCTTCTCGAGTGGTTAAACTCTTCTGAGAAGACCTTGCTCTGATACCAAATGAAGATTGGAGCTAAATACCCAAGAGGGGGGGGGGTGAATTGGGTATCTTAAAAAAATAAAGATTCTACTCTGTTTTTGACAAATGAACACAGGGTAAAACAGAGGAGAAAGGGAGAGAAGCAATATACCACAAGATTTATACTGGTTCGGTCCTTTCTCTGACCTACATCCAGTCCCCAAGCCTCACCTGGGATTTTCAATCCACTATAATCAAATATTGATTACACACTCTGTACTAAGAGTTGTTCTCTCTCTAGAACACACTCCCCCTTACAAGTTGTAATCAATACTCCCCAACTACCAAGTCCCCTGACTTGTAGTTATCTCAATCAATAAATGATTTACAAGTATTTGACTCTCTTACAGAGCAGATAGGATAAACACTGAAGAACTAAGTATCAAAAAGATACAATACAGATGAAAGCTTGATACAATAAATGACTCAATAAATTTTCGCTCTAAGTAGTTGTATCAGCTTGTGAAGAAATTAATGTTCTCTATTTATAGGTAGGGAACATTAAATGACCGTTGTAGGATGATTCCAACCGTTGGAAGTGATTAGCTTGGGTTCTGGTTATCTTCTCTCTCTAAACTTCTGCTAATCCAAGTGTTTATGTGATCTGATGTGGATTTCTGAGTTTCTGCCCGTTGGAATTGACTTTACTTGATGTAGTAAACATTCTTTAACGTTAACAAGGCGTGCTCAGATGGATTAGCCGAAAGTAGATGAGGTTGTGCAGGTGCATTAAATGCACTGTTCACCTTTTTACTTTTTCTTACAAATCTTCAATAATCTTGATCTGTGCTAACTGAAAAACACTCAACAAACTTGTTAAACATATCTGGGATCATGAGTGAATGATATATGAAAGCAAGTAGATCAATTAACAAGATATAACAGATTTCACAAATTTGAAAAAGCTTCAACGGTCACTAACCTCGAGGTTAGTTCATCCAACCTCGAGGTTGGCCTGAAAGCTTCAGGCAAACCTTCGTTTTGAAAACATTCAACCTCGAGGTTGCACAGTGAACCTCGAGGTTTCTCTTGAGGAGAAACCTTCTGATAAATCTCATTAACTTGCAAACCTTGAGGTTCCAAAAGTAACCTCGAGGTTTGAAGTTTGTTACAAACCTTCAGTTTTCACTGGAGCTCGACAACCTCGAGGTTGTACATCTGTACTCGAGGTTGGCTCTTTGAAAGTGCAAAGTTCAAAGTTAAACATAAAGCCCAGCCTCGAGGTTACAATGTTAACCTCGAGGTTTTCAATACTTTGAAAACCAGTGTGCTCTCTGTAAGTGATAAAACTCGAGGTTGCAACATCATACTCGAGGTCCAAGGTGTTTTTATCGAGCTTAAGTTTCAAACCAAAGCGTCCAACCTCGAGGTTGGAACATGAACCTCGAGGTTCATGTGCTTGATAAAAAAATGACCTTTCTGTATGAGTTGAACCTTGAGGTTTGCTTTGCATACTCGAGGTTGCAAGTGTTAATGAAGAAACTTGGGTTCTCCAAATGAACCAGAACCTCGAGGTTGACTTCTCAACCTCAAGGTTTCACATATAATATGTGAAACCAAGCTTTGCAACATTAGAACACTTGATTTTTCCCTTTTTTTTAAAGGCATCTGTAAGGTCAAACCTCGAAGTTTGCTCTTAACCAGAGTCTTGACACTCAAGAGCAAAACCTCTTCAATTGTCTGTAGTTGTTGACAATCATCAAAACCATCAGAGAACTAACACTTTGTACATCGTCGTCGGCAATGTATACGGGCTGTACATGTTCTGCATCAGATTGGAACGGTTCTGTCATACCGTCATTTGTTTTCGACTCTTTCGACTTGGGTATAATGTTCCGTGCTTTGGTTTTGATAACTCCCCTCCACCCTTGGCGGGATGTGGGGTATAATGTATAGTAAACTTGTTCCGCCTGTTGAGCAAGGATGAATTGGTCATAACCAACCATATATCTCCATGTCCAGTGGACCTCAACATTTCCATATTGGTCCACTTTTGTCCCACGTGGACTGTTATCAAACCACTCACATTTAAAAAGGGTCACCACTTTGTCCCACGCATAAGTCGGTTGAATTATGTCAATTAACTTCCTGTAGTAGTCGCCCTCCACCCCGTCACCTTAGCCACCTCGACAACATACACCATAATTGCAACAGTTCGTATTTGCATTCGCTTCTTCAGTTGAAAATCGACACCCATTGATTAGATATTTTTTGCACCGGCTAACAACTATTGCAGCTCCATGAGATAAACTCCACACAACTTCATTGGGATCTTTTGGATTTTGCACGAAGTAGGATTGAAACCATTTTGAAAACTCGTAGTTCATGAATTGATCAACTTCGGGATCCGACATTGAACGATTTTCCGATCGAATCCAATTAGAGAAGTAACTATACGAAAAGAAATGAAGTTAATATTTTAATACTTACCGTAATAGTAAAAAGCAAAAGAAATCTTACTTTAAATATTGGACGACCTCTTCACAGTTGTTTAGAATGTACCACTCTGCTACCTTCTTGTCGCTTCGTTTCAGAGTTGACCTCCAATGTTTTCCCACGACTCAGCCTGGGTAATTAGATATTGATTTTTGTTTGCTCATATCACCGCCATCATTGTTGCGAGGTACCCCTCTCCATCTTGATATCATTTCAGGGGGATAATAGTATGACGCAAATTTTGTCACCTCTTCAACTAGATACGCTTCTGTGATAGATCCTTCAACGTACCTTGGATTTTTGATCTTCTTCTTAAGTGTGCGTAAAAACCTACAATGGATAGTAAGAGAGTATTGATAAACTAAAGTACCATGTCCGTCAATTAATAAATGCGCGAAAGAAATATATATTACCTCTCAAACGGATACATCCACCTATATTGTTGCGACCCTCCTACCTTTGCTTTGTAGGCCAAGTGAATAGGAAAATCTTCCATTGAGTCAAACATGTTAGGAGGAAACACCATCTGTAACTTGCATAGCATTATTGGTATGCTTGTCTCCAGGTGCCGTAACTTTTGAACATTAAGCTCAGAAGCACAGATTTCTCTAAAAAACATGAAAAATTCTGTCAGAATAGACCATATATGCTTCGGAAGTGCTTTGAAGACCCACGACAACAATCTTTGGAAAAAACATGACAATTATGACTCTTCATCCCGAATAACTTCGCCTTGTGCATGTTGACACATCTTTTCAAGTTTGACGCATAACTGTCTGGGAGTTTCAGATTTTTAACCCATTCCAACAATTCTAAATTCTGCTGTTTGTTGAGTGTGTACGACGCTCTAGGCTTGGAAGTCCGTCCCCTGCCATTCTCCACCAAATGCAAATTAGGCCTTTTGCAAATTGTTTCTATGTCCAGTCTTGTGTTGATTGTGTCCTTCGTCTTGCCTTTGGTGTCCATCACGGTGTACAGAATATTGTAAAACACATTCCTCTCAATATGCATGACATTAAGGTTGTGTCTTAACAATTGATCTTTCCAATATGGTAGTTCCCAAAAGATGCTGCGTTTGTTCCAATGATGATCAACGCCGTATCCTTCAGGTTGGCTAGAAGCATCCCCCTCTTCAACACTTTGAATGTACTTGACCTTGTCCCATACTTCTTGGCCACTTAAATGACGAGGTTGATCTGCGTGTTCGACCACACCCCGCATGAAGTCTTTTTTATTTTTCCTATACGGATGCTCGGGGGGCAGGAACCGCCGGTGCCTGTCAAACCAACAGACCTTGTGACTGTAATCCAAGGTAAAACCCATGTTTTGTTCAAGACATATTGGGCATGCAAGCTTCCCTGACGTTTGCCAGCCACTCAACATCCCACATGCAGGAAATTCATTTCGTCCACATTAAGGCAGCCCGCATGGTGAAATTCTGGCTCGACGATATATCGTACGTAAGAACCCCTTCACTCCACAACATCTTCAACTCGTCTATCAAAGGCCTGAGGTACACATCTATCTTCTTTTTTGGGTTGGATGGCCCAGGGATTAACGCGTTAAGAAACAAAAACTCTTTTCTCATGCACATAGAAGGTGGGAGGTTGTCTAGTGTCACAATGACAGGCCAACTGGAATAAGTCCTGCTCGTACTGTCAAAAGGAGCGAACCCATCCAAACATAGACCAAGACGGACATTACGGGGATCCATAGCAAAGAAAGGATTCGTCTCGTCAAATTTACGCCAAGCTTCGGCATCGGATGGATGTGTCACAAAGTTTTCATCCTTGTGATGCTCCCGGTGCCATCTCATGTGAGCAGCTATTTGTTCTGATGCATACAATCTCTGAGGTCGGGCACGAGAGGAAAGTATGTCATCTTGCTTAATGCCTATCGGGTCGTTTTCCTTCCAATCCTCACAACTTTATATCTGTCATGTCCACAAAATTTACAGTTGGTCAGCTCAGCATCATCCTTGTAATACAACATACATCCGTTGGGGCAGCAGTGGATTTTTTCACATCCAAGCCCTAGCTCTTTCACCTTTTTTTTTTGCTTGATAAAAATCCTTCGGCAAATTATTGTCTTTGGGAACAACCTTACTCATGATCTGCATCATTTCGTTGTAATTCCTCTCACTCATGTGGTGATCAGTCTTTAAGCTTAGTGTTGCTAGGGTAGCCGATAGCGATGAATATTCACTATTTTCAAAGTGTTTGCAACCTTCCCATAACGGACGTTGCGCTTCTTGAAGCATTTTATAGAACCTATCAGCTTCTGGATGAAGATCCTTTCCCATGTATGATGGTTGAGTATGTGTATCGGTCTCCACTCCCATGTATGACGGTTCAGCATGAGTAACGGGATCGAAATATTGGCCGATCGACGGTCCCACTGCGTCCATAACCAACTACTCATATTGATTAAGGTTGTCTCGATGACTACTATCCCCACAATAACCACTCGGTGTCTGTCGGACTTCGCCATGACATTCCCAACACTCATAATCCTTCATGAATCCCTTTTTACACAAATGGATTTTGACCGTCTCCAAATCTTGAAATCTTAAACACCTACATTTGACACACGGACAATTGATCGCCCTACTTGAATTAGGTGAATGGGCCAAAGCAAATTCGATGAACTCTTTCAAACCTGCCAAGAATGCTTTAGTTAGTTGTCTTCTCTCAGTTAGACGATTGTACATCCAACTCCTATCACGATCGCCTTCCATACTTCCTAGCTATGTCAGTTACTAAGCTAATTAACATCTCATTATGCCACAAATATATATAAGTGGTGCCAACCAATTGTCACTTACTCAAGAAATTGAGAAACCAACACATGCATTGAACTAATAATGTAATTTTATAGTTGTAATAAAATTCAAGGCTAATGAATTATAATCTTTTAAAAACAACAAAAAATTTGTTTGATTATTTTAATACTATATAAGACTTAATCAAGTTTGTACAATATTTATAATTTAATTGTTCAAATTATCCATCCATATGTATAACTTGTTGACGAATTTTTCACAAACAAAAAAAGAAAGAAAATTAAAATATGAAATGAAATTCATATTTTAATTATAAATTTCAAATTCTATATTATATATATGAAATTCTATAATAAAATAAAAAAAATAAAATAGAATACTCTAATATTAATAAAATAATTATATAAAGAAATACAAATATATTAAATAAATAATCTTATATTCATATTATTATTTTTTTAAAACGAATATACTAATTAAATATTCTAATAAACTGAAAAATGAAATAGAAATATTTATTAACATATTAGAGATTATTAAAAGATATTTCCTAAATTTACATCTTCCTCAAACTCAGTACATACCTAGTTTAATTAAGATACATATTCAAAAGCAATATAATAGGAGTAACTTAAAATGCTAAAATAGAATCCGATGTTCACCCACAACAAGAAAAAATTATTTCATGCATGTACACAAAATAAACAGAACATGTACAACTTAATTTTTTACCACAGCATAACCATACACAGAAAATTTTCGGAGAAATAAGAGGCATATGACTAATAAAGACCACAACATTATGATTATTTTAACAAGGAGATTTACGACATCAAAATTCATACTTACAATTGCAGTTTTAAGTTTTGAAGTTTTTCTACCCAAACTTATAAAGAAAGAACGAATATTGAATATTATAGGAAGTTGTTAGGCTTACCTGGAGGTTCAGACCACAAGTAAGGAGTTCCAGAGGTTGTGAGACCAAGGAGGAGGAGAGGAGAACCCAATCACCAATTAGAGACCACAGATCACAATGGGGAAGACTGCCGGAGCAATAGGAAGAAGAAGAGGAGGAGCGCGTGGGGCACGTAGGGGAAGGGGGTGGGGGACAATAGATGTGTGTTGGGGGGGCCGTGAAGGGGGTGGGGGACTGATGGAAGAGGGGGAGGGGCGGCGGTGGAGGGGGGGGTGGGGGGCACGATGCAGGAGGGGAGGGGGTAGGGGACGGTAGAAGGAGGGGAGGGGGGGTCGGCTGTGGAGGAGGGGGGCGGCCGTTGAGGAGGGGAGAGGGGGGGTCGGTGGCGAGGTTGGGGGGGAGGGGAAGGGGTTCGGCGGTGAGGGTGGGGGGGTGGGGGGCGTGGGGACAATGATGCAAGGGGGGTTGTTTTAAATTTTTTTTTGAAAAAATGGGGATGGGGATGAGTAGATCGGCGACAAAAATGCAGCCGATCTGCGATGGACATTGAATTCGTCGCTACCCCCAGTTGGGGGTAGCGACAAGCATTAAATCCTTCGCTACCCGCAGCTGGGGTAGCGACGGAATTAAGATGGACATTAACTCCGTTGCTACCCCCAGCTGGGGGTAGCGAGTCCGTCGCCACCCCCAGCTGTGGTTAGCGACGGACGTTAAATTCGTCGCTTAAAAAAAAAATTTAGAGTTTGGATTTTTTGACGGATTTATTTTTCCGTCGCTAATTTTTATTTTTTCTGACGGAATTTTTTTCCGTTGTAAATTCTCAATTATTTGCGATGACATTTTTCCGTCACAAAATCCGTCACTGTTCACGATTTTTCTAGTAGTAAATATGTATGTTCTCAACTTATGTAAACCTCATGTAAACCTCATGATTGAAAATAAGTAACATTTTTTTTAAAAATGTTTTGGTGTGTTAATTCAAGGACTAAATGTAGAATCAGATTTGAAAAGTCTTCATGGAGCATGTGAGGTACTTTTTGGGGAATAATGATCTGCAGTAAAGTGGATGACAGAGGGCTTTTCTTTGACTTATATGTTCTCCATCTCCTATAAATATAAATTAATTATAAAAGTTTTCTCCATTTATGAAATTTTCCCTTATATAATAAATTAATGATTATGATTTATTCTTGACAAATACATAATGAAGTTATATTACATCATGGTTTTAATTAAAAGGAGAATTTAGGAAATGAGCTTTAGTTAATATTAATAGTAGAGCTACTGTAGAGACGGGATATCATTACGCATATTGTCCAAACGATTTATTGAGATGTTTCATTTCAATGTAAAATTACATCCAACCTAATTTACATTTTAAAAAACAATAAAAAAAATTAATTTATTTACTTATTTTTGTTATATTGGAAGCATTTAAATATCTTATTTGCATCCTACCATTGTTATTCAGTTAGCCCCAAGTGGCCTATATTTATTTTCATTTTAAAAATCAGATAACTTATTATTTAGGAATCACAAGTACTATTTTAGTATTTTTGTTGTTTTTTTCCTCTATACGTTGCTATAACATTAATGCTAAGAAATACTCTCTCAGCTACTAATTATAGGAACACTTTTGTAGTGTAAACAAGACTTTTGACTCGTGCGATGCACGGATATGTTTGTACCAAAAAGACTTAAAATGAATAAGATGGACTAATATGTAACAAATTAACTGTTCTATTAAATCAATACACTTTTACAAAGATCATAACATAGTACTCATTCTGAAACCTACACTATTGCTATCAATGAAACAAAAGGTTTTGGAAAACTTCTCTATAAACAACATTTATTGTGGTATTACTGCATTTACCAAACTCGTTTAGTTCAAGGATTTTTAAACCACTGAAATTCTTAACTCTAGACATGGAAACATATAATTGCCCATGTGAGAAAATTGGGCTTGGTAGGTAAAGGCCTGCATTTGACATTGATTGACCTTGGCTTTTGTCTATCGTCATTGCAAATGAAATTATGATTGGAAATAGTCTTCTTGTCATTTTGAATGGCAGTGTAGTTTCAGAAGGATTCATATCCATTATGTGTATCAAAATCTCTTCACTTGCGCTTGTTCCATTCAATGCCTTAGCTTTAATGACATTCTTCCCAAGTTGTGTAATTTGAAGTCTTGTACCGTTGCACAATCCTGCAGCTTGGTCAATGTTCCTTATTAACATAACAGGTACACCAATTTTCAAAACCAATTTATGATGAGGAAAGCCAGAGCATTTAATTGGATTCAGGTATTCTATGTCATATAAATCCGCAAAGCTTTCATTTGCATTGTCGAGACGATTTATAGAATCTGAATTGAAGTACTGCACTGCATCTCCTGGCAAAAAGAGCAAATGTAGTCATTCAATGTGTCGACACTCTCTGTTGTTGGTGTTAGGAATGACCTACTATGCAAAGAATCTTCGTCAAATAGGCGCTCTATTAAATCTAGATAGGTAGATTTAACGATACAACTAATTGGATTACAATCATCGTGAAGCAAAAAATCTTCTGGAATAACGACGTCTGCAATACCATCGTGTGGTAATCCAATGTCTCCATCTCCTACAAGTAACAACCATTCTGAAAAAGATTTTATTTTTTGTTGCTCAATTGGATCGTTGGAAGACTTCAGCCTCATGTTCCTTGTTAATCGCAGTAATTTGCAATCATTCCATAGATAAAAAGCGTTGATTGTTGCATCTACAATCTCTACTCGCCCACTTTTTGGTATGACCGGAAGGATTTGCATAAAATCACCACCCATGACGACAAATTTTCCTCCAAATATATAATTGCTCTTCAATAAGTCCCTCAACGTTCTATCAACAGCCTCGACACAATATTTCTTCACCATGGGCGCTTCATCCCAAATAATGATGTCAGTAGCTTTTAGTAAATTTGCCATTGGCGATTGATGAGAAATAGAACAAATGGAGTCTTGATTGACGTCAATAGGTATACAAAACCTAGAATGTGCGGTCCTACCGGATGGTAGTAGAGTTGCAGCTTTTCCACTTGATGCTACATTTAGTATGATTCTCCCATTTGATCTTACTGAAGCTGTCAATGCATTCCATATAAATGTTTTTCTAGTTCTGCCAAATGCATGCAGAAAGAAGAACCCACCTTTCTTTGAAGAAACAACACCCATTATCTCATCAAACACCTGCTTTTGCTCAACAGTCATCAACCGTTGCAACATTTCTGATTCTTCTCTTTCCCTTAGCTTGTTGTAGTTTAGTTCTTGAAGAATTAACTGGTTTGAAATATCAAAGTATTATCTGTATCAGGTGTAGGAAGTGATGGATAGTCGTTTAGACTCCTGCCATTGCGTAGCAAGAGTTTTTCAATTATAGATAAGCCTGCAGCTTCTTTATCAGCATATGATATTTGCAAATCTTAGTCAAACAATATAAGGTATTTAAAAACATGTGATATAAACAAATAATAGACATATATAATAATACGTGAACATGTTGATACATGAATATTTTGAATTCTATTATGAATTGTTGAACATGCATTCGCAGCCATATTTGAATTACTTAACTATCAGTAGATATATTTATATTGAAATGTTATAATGCACAACAAAAATAACAAAGTACAAGTACAAATTATAAATAATCAAATACCTGGAAAACGATTGTCACCATGACTAATATGTAACAAATCTTCACATAAAAATCCTTTCGTATGTTCCCAAACAATAGCGGGTTGAGATAAATAATGGCTTAACAACATGCTTGTGAAAAACTGACGTAGATAATTGCGTGATGCCCATGATGATGCCACTTTAATTGCATCAATGTATTCTTTGTCATTATCTAACAATCCAAGCGCGTATCATGCTTCCTTGAATGTTGGATAAACTATAGTATTCACAGTTCTTATATCGATGTAAGTCTTTGCGCCACGAACCTTTGTAAGCAACAAACGAAGATAATATAGTTCTCCTTGAGCTGGGGTACAATGACCAATCCTTCCAACTGAAAAGCCACACTCACGAATTTTCCAAAACCTTTTTTCCCTAGCAAACATGAAGTGGTTGGGGAATTGAGAATAAGTCAGTGTTCTTGCAAAAGGGTCATCCTTGTTTTTTTCAAACCAAGCAAGGAACATTGACTCCTTGACCCAGGGGTTGTTCACAAGGGAGGATATTGTTTCACCTTAAGTGTAGTAAATTGATTGCTGTTGAGGCAGATGAAAACTGAGTCTCTCTACAGGTGGATGTCTATGGTGTATTTTGAAACCAAATATTCGCCACGACGCCTCACATGAAGATACATACCTACAATTGAGGTAGTGAGAAACTTCATCAAAAGATTGTTGAGAGTCTAGACTATCATTGTTGTTATATATACCAGCAATGACACGGTCATTCCCTTTACTAATGTATTTGAACAGGTACTTGATGGCACGTGATTGATTTGTCTTCTCAATGTTCAAATGACCACAAAATAGTTTCAGCAACCTAGCATTATAAGGGATGACAAATCTATTATCAAGCTTAACTCCCTTTGAAACCGTACGACCGTCATTTCTCCTACGATATGTTGGGTAACCTTTTTCATCCAAAATTGTATGTGCATTATATCTTTTTGGGAAATACTTTGAACATTTACCATCTTTCATGTAAGGCGCATTTCTTGATGATCGACCACATGGACCATGAACCATGTAGCTCCCAACTAATTCATACAATTTAGGATCTACAGTTTATCTGGTATCTCTGCTGATATTAATTCGTCAACATCAAACGGAGATGTTAATTTGTCCGCCTCAAACAACCATAGTATGATATGTGCATGTGGAAGCCCTCTCTTTTGAAACTCAACAGTGTATACATCTGCATTTTTCAAAGGCATAAATTTAGTTAAAATGTTTAAAAGTAAACATCGATATTTAAACAATCTTGGAACTATATTGACTATTAAAATGTCAGATCTGGATAATTTAAAGTATTTTTTTAGAAAAATACAACAAACATTTAATGATCGATATGCATATTCTGTAAATTATATAAATCCAAAAGTTGATTATCAATGACAAAAAAATATTGAATTACTTTACAATGATTATTTAATCTTGTTCAAATAATAGTAAAAGGATACCTGCTTTGATGGAGCCGAGTATCTTCTCATCCTTCAAAATCCTGATTAATTTGTCAAGCTTCATGTGCAATACCCTACTCAATATTTCTGGTTTGTCACAGGGTTTTAAACCGTCTTTCTCACAATGATGGGTAATCTCAGGCCACATTGGGTTGCATGTGAAGGTCAGAAATATATCTGGATAACTAGCCCAAGCACAAATGGTCATAGCATCTTGATAGTTTTGAATCATGTATTGTGCGCCACCAGTGAAAGAAGATGGTAAAATAACTCGCCGTCCTGTCGATGAAGGTTCCATCTCTCCTCTGGTAACTACATCAGTTAGTCCATTGTAAAGATCAACCCTTAAATCCTTTTGATGCTTTCTAATGTAATCAAGCCGATCGCTTTCAACCATTGAGTATCCGTCTACAATGAACTACTGTAGTAATTTTTTTCCATGCAATATGATTGACCTTCAGACTTCCTCCTTATTAAATGGAATGCCATGTACTCCCTTGGTGTTAGCTTCTTCTTCTTTTTGTGGTTGATAATGACTCTTGAGCATGTTCATTTGACGAGTCATAACCGTTGTCTCCATATGGGAATAGCAACAGATACTGCAATGGGAGATATGCCATATGTAGCTCATCGATTCCTTGTAAACTTCCACTTTGTCGTTTGACAATGATGTCCCTTTTTGTATATGAATTATCAAAGTCACCTACAATTAGAGCTGCAAGCTCAGAAGTTGTGGGCATATTATATTGCTTAGACTGGCCAGTTACATTGCTATTTCTGATTAGCCTTATACTAACATCAGAATTGACATTCTGCTTAATGATTTCTGCAGCGTTCCTATAATTTTTGACCACACAGTTGTGTTTATCCAGGCATTCTTTTAACATTTCAACAATACATTGATCCAAATGTCCGCCACTAACATGACTACTGGGAAAAATCAGAATGTACAAAATATTGTTAGTTCTCAATGTGTTTTGATGATTAACAACAATTGTAAAACATGTTATGAAGTTTTCAAGAACTTTTGAACATCATCTGATAGTTGCTTACCGCAGTATGGCTTTGCATACTGCAGTATAGAGTCTTCCAGAAAGGAGATAATCTTTCGGGATTACTCAATACTGCAGTATAGGTGTCTTTACCGCAGTATAGCTATGTATACTGCAGTATAGGGACTTCCAGAGAGCAACCGTATTTTCAAAGTAAGTCCATACCGCAGTATAGCTATGTATACTGCAGTATAGGGACTTCCAGAGAGCAACCGTGTTTTCAAAAGAAGTCCATACCGCAGTATAGCTATGTATACTGCAGTATAGGGACTTCCAGAGAGCAACCGTGTTTTCAAAATAAGTCCATACTGCAGTATATCTATGTATACTGCAGTATAGGGACTTCCAGAGAGAAACCATGTTTTCAAAACAAGTCTATACCGCAGTATAGGATGACATACTGCAGTATAGGGCCAACCCGAGAGCAACCAAATTTTCTCACTCAAGTAAATACCGCAGTATGGAGTTGCATACTGCAGTAAAGGCTCTCACGGAAGGCTTTTAAATTTCATAACCATTGCATACTGCAGTATAGGTTTCCATACTGCAGTATTGGGCAATCACGGGGTCTCTTCTCTTTGACAAAAACTCGTATACTGCAGTATACTAGTTGGATACCGCAGTATAGAGGATATCTTTCAAAATCATTTCGCGAGGTTTTTGTCTCTGGAAGTTGTTTACTGCAGTAAGCCCTTGGATACTGCAGTATGCACAGTGGCATACTCCAGTATAGAGGAACTTACCGCGGTATACAACGGTCAAAATTGGTGTTTGAATTACACGAATTTGCAAATCATTATTGTTTGATCTTATTGCTTCCATAATTCATTCAATCATATTCCTAGCTATGTTTAACAAGTCTGTTGAGTGAATTTCAGCAACCACAGATGAAGATTATTGAGATCAAAGACAAAAAGCAAAAAGGTGCTCAGTGCATTAAATGCACTTCTGCAAATCAACCTATTCTCAGCTAATCCATCTGAGCACGCCTTCTAAACGTTGAAGAATGCTTACTACAACAAGTAAAGCCATCTCCAACGGGCAAATTCTCAGAGAGCCACATCAGACTTCATTAAGACTTGGATTAGCAGAAATTTAGAAAGAGAAGATGACCAGAACCCAAGCTAATCACTTCCAACGGTTGGAATCATCTTACAACGGTCATTTAATGTTCTCTGCCTATAAATAGAGAGCATTAACTTCTTCTCAAGCTGATACACCAACTGAGAGCGAAAATTTATTAAGTGTCATTTATTGTGTTCAGCTTTTATCTGTAATAGTATCAATTTGATACTTTGTACTTCAGTGTTTATTCTATCTACTCTTTGAGAGAGTTATCATCTTGTAAATCATCTACTGATTGTGATAACTACAAGTCAGGGGACTTGGTAGTTAGGGTGTATTGATTACAACTTGTAAGGGGGAGTGTGTTCTAGTGAGAGAACAACTCTTAGTACAGAGTGTGTAATCAATATTTGATTATAGTGGATTGAAAATCCCAGGTGAGGCTTGGGGACTGGATGTAGGTCAGAGAAAGGACCGAACCAGTATAAATCGTTGTGTGCAAAGCTTTTCTCTCTATCTCCTCTGTTCTGCCCTGTTCTGAAAGTGTAAAAACAGAACAAGTTGTCGAAAATTTTCATTATACCCAATTCACCCCCCCTCTTGGGTATAAAGCTCCTCTTTCAAATATTAAATCTAATGTCGTATTTATTAAAGAAATATGTACAACGGGTAAATATATTTAAATAACACTAACCTCACGGTCGAAATTCGATTTGATACTTCATTTTCAGTGTCGTAAATATATAGTTGGGTGTAAACTGGAGGATTTCCTTGAGGAGGCAATAAACTACCAATCAAATGGTGGTTTTGACCTGAAAGTACAAATGAATAAGGGCCTCCTCCCTTAGAGTTGATTGAATGGTCAATTCTGCCACCCATAGAGGTGAATGAAAACATGTTGTTGTACAAACGAATATTTCTCAAGAAGTTTTTTTGAATGTGATGAATCTTTGTTGAACAAGAGTTGTTCAAGCTCTTCAGGAGGCCTTTTCAACAAAGGAACGATAATATTTCCTTTACAACAGCAAATGCCAAACTGCGCAACTAAATTTTTCTTGAGACCTTTCAATCTCTCTGCAAACCACATCGGTGAACCACAGAATTGACATTTAAGACTAGCATCTCCATCGTCTAAGTAATTGGAATGAAATGTACACGTCAGATTGTTTTCGACCACTCCATGAGTGGTAAATGTATCATGTTGGTCGTTAGTAGCTCGAGAATTTGGTAGAAAATGTTTTCAAGAAGTTTTATTTAAATATGATGATATCTGACAATAAAAAAAAGAAAGAGAGAGAGAGAGACAAAGAGAAAGAGAGAATGTATTTACTTTTTTAACCGATACTTACTTTCATGTAATGGAATGTCTAGATTTTTGCATAAATCAGTAGCAAATTCACGAATTTGTGGCAGATGTGTTTTCCCTCGCTTCTTTTGATTCATGGATTGTGATCCAGGTCGAACTATATGAGTAACATTAAGGTTGCTGCTGTACGTTAAACAACTGTCATCGCGTTGCATGCAATTTGAGCTACTGGGTGTGTTAGTAATATTCGTAAAACAGATTGGATATGGTTACTTGACAATGGATTCAAAAGAGAAGATTTGGCAGTTGGTAACTCATTCTCAGTTACAGTCCTCGGACAATGGATATGGTTACTTTCATGTAATCGTATTTATGAATTTCCAGTTTTTGTCAAAATTGAATCATGAAAGTAAATGGAATTAATTGTCGTGGTTAATGTAGTTGACAAAATTCTTATTTCCTTCCTTTGAAAGACAATTATTTGATCAAATTTTCCTTCCTTTTTTAGTTTCTCTTTCCAAATTTTCTCTCGTAATCATAATGTGATCAAACCACAAAAGTCAACGAAGGTGAAAAAAATGATATGAACTCAACTTCTTAAGTTGTTATTACTAATTTTCGCACTGCAATTAAAACAAAAATACTTACGAATCAGCCTTATAATTCTGATTGGTAATATAATAATGAATGATTCCATCATTTTACAAATTAAGCGAGTCATACATTCATACTTTAGTATGTCAAAACTCTAGATTCTTTGCAGCTCTTTAAGGATATTAATATTTAAAATATACCACTTTGGTCTTATTTATAAGAGAAAATTCCATATAAAGACGGTTGAATTAATATTTATTACCTATCTTCAAAATCAGAGTCTATGTAAAATTCGAGAACATGTTTTTTTCCTTGAATATTAAATTAATAATATGTATTAACGGTTAAACAAATCCCAACATTAATTCTTCAAAAATGGATTAGAGATTCCAACAACAATGGAAAATGGAGTTTTTGGTTATTTTTGGGAAATGCCTATTACTTGGTTATGATTTTTGATTCAATTATGATTTAATGTATATTTTCAATTTAAATTTCTTTTATTACATTATCTTCGAAATGGAAACAATATCCTAATTAATTCGAATGGCTTGAAAATGAAATGTGTAACTGTAGCCCACAATTATTATTAAAGTCATCAAACTTTTTGGAGTATTGGGAAATTATCTAAACCACAATAATAAAAAATATGAATTAAATAGGAATAATATCCTAATAAATTCAAATAACTTGAAAATGAAATGTGTAATTTTAGCCCGTAATTTTTATTGAGAGGATCAAAATTTCTGGAGTGAAGGGAAATTGTCTAGGAAATAATTTATATTTGTCTTTTAGAAAAAGAAAATTACTTTAACAGGTATTAACTGAATTATTTTTAATGTAATAACACATGGACTAATTTAATGATATGATTATTTGACCTGTTTTGCAGTCAAACGAGTTCGGAAGACATGGCTCACAAGAAAGCAGCGAGGAATTTAAATATCCAAATTTCATATATCCCATGAAATAAAAGTTATCCATTCATTTTGCATGTAAGTAACTACGCCTCCACAAAACTACAAAGAGAAATAAATGCACAATAGGATGCTAACATAATACTAAACATCCAAGAAAAACATAATACTAATTCAGGAATTCAAAAAAAAAACCATGATATCCATAGATTCATGCTAAAATAGGATGCTAAACATGATAGGAATTATTTCTCCTTTTTGATGTTTTTCAAGGGTTTAGTTGAGCTCATTTTTGGTGTGCAAATCTCTGCAAGCCCAAGGTCCTCATATACAATTGGAGTATCATTGCCAAGCGTCTTCCGTTTTGTGTAAGCCTCAGGTGGTGTTGTTAGTTGTGACACAGTATTATCACCATCTTCGATGACATTTTCTTGTGATATTGTGTGAATATTACCTGTGGAGGCAGTTGATTCCTATGGGCATAGAAAATAATATGTTATTAATAACACCAGAACATATCAAAAAATAGACTATGTATAAAAACTTATACCTCTATTATGGTTGTTGTTTGTTCCTACAAATACAAACAAAATTTAGTAGTTGTTATGAATATTCCAATATTTGTGCGAATGTCCACAACATTTTCAAGAAGAGTCTTTCGGAGTTTTTAAAGCCATGTAACCTATGACATGAATGACATGAGAGTTTTATATGACTAATGTAAATAACTTACAAAACCTCATAATATACCATTATGTAGATTTATTCTTTTGTAACTCTTGTAATGGAAGTTAAGGATTCATTGCCTATACATAGTAGGCATGTATCAAAGGTTGCAAGAGTACCAATAGAAAGAAGAATCAATCTCTCCTTGCTCTCATTTTTCCCTTGCATTTCTTCATCTCCCTCATCTGAATCTCTCTTGTGTTTTACTTAGTTTCATAACACGTTATCAGCACGATTGCTATAACGAAGGTATAATTTCTTTAACGATTTCATCTACTTTCTCTAATGATTTTATTATATGTTTATTTATATATCTGGGATAATCTAAACCACTATATGGAATTTAAAATTACTCTTTTACAAATTGTTTTTATACATCGGGTTCCATGATTAAGATTGGATATTATTTACTATTTTATATAGTACTTTTACTATTTATCGTTATTCATCCATCAATTTTATTTATGCACAGTAATTGTATAGTAATTTACGATTGTTTTACTATTTACATTATTGCATAGTGCTTTACTTTTACACAATATATGTTACTAACTTTAACATAAAATAACATTTTACTTTTATTGTTATATTATGTTACTAACATAACATTTATATTATTGTTACTAACATAACATTTAAATTAAGCATTTACTTTTATGTTACTAACATAACATTTTACCTTTATGTTACTAACATAACATTTTACTTTTATTGTTGTTAACATAACATTTTACTTTTATTGTTATGTTATTGTTGCTAACATAACATTTCACTTTTATTGTTATGTTATTGTTGCTAACTTTTAATGTTATGTTATTTTATATTTAATGCAATCTCTTTTATGTTATTAATATTATCATGGCCAGAAGCCATACACATCTGTTTTCCTATTCTAAAATTATATGACCAGAAGTCCTATCATTTTAGTTTCTTAATTTTATGGCCAGAAGCCATATAAATTTAATTTCTCGTTATGAGAACTACATGGCTTGAAGCCATAAAGTTTTAATCCTTATTATTATACTTTACTTATTGTGTTTCTAAATTTCATCTTATTATCATTAGTATTTCTATGTTAATAATTCTTGTTTATTTTTCTTAATTAGTTTGAGCCATGACAAACACAACAAGAACAAACCATGCAAAACTTGAATTTGTGGCTCTTGATATTACCGGAAATAATTATTTATCTTGGATGCTGGATACGGAAATCCATTTGCATGCCCATGGTCTGGAAGACACAATTAAAGAAGGAAATAAAGCATCTAATCAAGATAAAGTCAAATCCATGATTTTCCTTCGCCACCATTTACATGAAAATTTAAAAATTGAATATTTGACAGTGAAAGACCCACTGGTTCTTTGGAAGAATATAAAAGAAAGGTATGATCACCAGAAGATGGTCATTCTCCCAAAAGCTCGTTATTGTTGGATGCATCTGCGTTTACAAGATTTTTAAACTGTGAGCGAGTATAACTCAGCCATGTTCAGAATTACTTCTCAATTAAAATTATGTGGAGAAAAGATTACTGATGAAGATATGTTAGAGAGAACATTCTCCACATTTCATGCCTCCAATTTGCTCCTGCAGCGGCAATATCGTGAAAAAGGTTTCAAGAAATACGCTGAATTAATTTCTTGTCTCCTTGTAGCTAAGTAAAACAATGAGCTTTTATTGAAAAATCATGAATCTCGTCCAACAGGTTCAACTCCATTCCCAGAATTGAATGTAGTAAGTAATGAATATTTTATTGGCTGAGGACGTGGACGTAAAGGTGGCTACAACCGTGGTTATGGGCGTAGCCATGGTCGTGGTCCCAATCGTGGTGGATCAAATTCTCACCCTAAAGGGGGGAAGATTGAAAAGAACCCCAGGAGGGAAATTAGTGGAAATAAGAAGTATTCTGAAAATGCATGTTATCGTTGTGGTGGCAAAGGTCATTGGTCTCGTACCTGTCGTACGCCAAGACACTTGGTTGAACTTTATCAAGAATCACTTAAAAGTAATGGTAAAGGGTCAAAGATTGAAGTAAATCATGTTGAGAACTCCAAGTTTGACGATGTTGATTTTACTCATTTGAATATTGATAAGGCTGAGAATTCTGAGTTTGAAGATGTTGATTCTACCCATTTGGATGTTGCTGATTTCTTAGTATAAATTATCTTTTCCTATTTGGAACTGTTTGGTTTTAGTATGTTTAAACTTTCTTCTATCATATGTATTTCTTTTAATTATGTTTTTATTTATTTTCATGTATCCTTTAATGAAGAATGAATCTTATTAGCATCAATCCTGAAGATCTGTGTCTCGTTGATAGCGCAACAACCCACACTATACTAAAAAAATGATAAATATTTTTCTTCCTTGGTAATGCGAGAAGCCAATGTTCAGACTATATCTGGTAATATAAATTTGATTGAAGGCTCCGGAAGAGCTAATATTTTGTTACCTGAAGGAACAAAATTATGTATTGATAATGCATTTTATTCTACCAAATCTAAGAGAAACTTATTGAGTTTCAAAGATATCCGTAGAAATGGATATCATATAGAAACAACAACTAAAAATGATCAGGAATGTCTTGCTATCACAAATATTGTTTCTGGTAGAAAATGCATGTTAGAAAGTTTTCCTGCTTTCTCTTCTGGTTTGTATTATACATTTATAAGCACAATTGAAACATATGCTATTGTAAACCAGAAGTTTACTAATATAAATCAGAAGTTTACCAATACAAACCAGCAGTTTACTAATGTAAACCAGATGTTTAAAAATAAATTTAATGTTTGGCATGACGGGTTAGGCCATCCCGGGTCAATCATGATGCGACAAATAATTGAGAATTCATGTGGACATACCCTGAAGTGCAAACAAATACCACAATCTCATGATTTCTCATGTGATGCATGTTCTAAGGGAAAGTTAATAATTTGGCCCTCACCAAGCAAAGTAGAAAGTGAATCTCTCACATTTCTAGAACGGATACAGGGAGATATTTTATGGCCCAATACACCCACCATGCGGACCATTTAGGTACTATATGGTTTTAATTGATACATCAACCAAATGGTCGCATGTTTGCTTATTATCTTCCCGCAACCTGGCGTTTGCGAGATTACTTGCTCAATTGATTAGATTAAGAGCACATTACCCTGATTATCCTATCAAGAAAATACGTCTTGATAATGCTGGTGAATTTACTTCACAAGCTTTTAATGAATATTGTATGTCCCTTGGAATAGATGTTGGACATCCCGTAGCTCATTTTCATACGCAAAATGGACTCGCAGAATCATTGATTAAACGATTGCAACTTATTGCAAGACCTTTACTTATGAGATCTAATCTCCCAATTTCTGCTTGGGGCCATGCCATTTTGCATGCAACAATGTTAATTCGCATCAGGCCAACTAGTTACCTAAAAGTTTCCCCCATACAAATGGTTTTTGGTCAAGAACCTAATATTTCCCATATACGAATTTTTGGATGTGCAGTATATGTGCCAGTAGCACCACCACAACGCACCAAAATGGGTCCTCAAAGAAGGATGGGAATATATGTTGGGTATGAATCTCCTTCAATCATTAAATATTTAGAACCATCTATAGGAGATTTATTTACTGCAAGATTAGCAGATTGTTATTTTGATGAATCGGTTTTCCCAACATTAGGGGGAGAAAATAAGCAGTTGGGTAAAGAGATTAGCTAGAATGAATTATCATTGGCTCATTTTGATCCTCGTACAAAACAATGTGAACTAGAAATTCAAAAGATAATTCATTTGCAAAATTTAGCTAATCGAATGCCAGAAGCATTTACTGACCCAAAGAAAGTGACAAAGTCACATGTTCCAACTGCTAATGCTCCTATTCGAATTGATGTCCCTGAAGGACAACCTATTATAAATGAATCTAAAGCACGCCTGAAGCGTGGTAGGCCTATCGGTTCCAAAGATAAAAATCCTCGAATGAGAAAAGGAGCTAAGAATATCGATGGTCAAGTTGAGGATAATCAAGAAAAGTTGGTAGCTCCTGAAGAGTCATTATCTCCAGTAGAGATATCTCCAGAAGAGAATGTTATGATCCCAGAAGAGACCCGGGTACCTGAAATATGTGAAAATAATGAGATCTCAATAAATTATTTTATGAATGGTATCCGATGGGACTGAAATGAAGTCAACATTGATGACATCTTTGCTTATCATACAACATATGATGTAATGAATGATAATGAGGATCATGAGCCAAAATCCATTAGCAAGTGCCAACAACGAAAGGATTGGCCCCTATGGAAAGATGCTATTAATGCAGAATTAAATTCACTGGCAAAACGAAAAGTATTTAGACCTGTAGTCCATACACCTGAAGATGTAAAGCCAGTTGGGTACAAATGGGTTTTTGTACGAAAGAGAAATGAAAAGGGTGAAATCACAAGATATAAGGCACGTCTTGTAGCCCAAGGCTTTACACAAAAACCTGGCATTGATTTTGAAGAAACGTACTCACCGGTAGTGGATGCAACTACTTTTCGTTATTTGATTAGCTTAGCAGTAAGTGAAGGACTTGATTTGCGTTTAATGGATGTCGTGACTGCCTATTTGTATGGCTCGCTTGACAATGATATTTATATGCAAGTCCCTGAAGGACTTAAGGTACCAGAAGCATCTAATTCGAATTCTCGAGAACAATACTCGATTAAGTTAAATAAGTCTTTGTATGACTTGAAGCGATCAGGGCGCATGTGGTATAATTGTCTCAAGGAATATTTGTTGAAAGAAGGGTACAAAAATGACCCAATATCCCCATGCATTTTTATGAAAAGATCTAGAAATGAATTCGCTATAATTGTTGTTTAAGTTGATGATATCAATATCATTGGAACTCCTGAAGAGCTTCAAAAGGCAATTAATTGTTTGAAAAAAGAATTTGAAATGAAAGACTTGGGTAGAACAAAATTCTGTCTTGGATTACAGATCGAGTACCTAAAGAATGAGATCTTTGTATATCAAGAAGCTTATACAAAGAAGATCTTGGAGCGATTTTATATGGATAAGTTGCATCCATTATGTACCCCAATGATTGTAAGATCTTTGCAGGTTGATAAAGACCCATTCCGACCTCAAATAATTACTGAAGAAGGTGAAGAAGAACTACGTGGTCCAGAAGTACCATATCTTAGTGCAATTGGAGCACTAATGTATCTTGCTCAACATACACGCCCTGATATATCATTTGCTATTAATTTATTAGCAAGATATAGTTCTGCACCAACACGGAGGCATTGGAATGGAGTAAAACACATTTTTCGTTACCTCAGAGGCACCATGGACATGGGGTTATACTACTCAAATGTATCCAAGCATGAACTGATTGGTTATGTAGACGCTGGATTTTTGTCTGACCCAAACGATGGTAAATCACAAACAGGCTATCTGTTTACATGTAGAGGTGCAGCTATTTCATGGCGATCTATGAAACAGACTATATCAGCCACATCATCTAACCATGCAGAAATTCTAGCAATGCATGAAGCAAGTCGAGAAAGTGTGTGGTTAAGGTCAGTATTACATCATATACGAACAACTTGTCATTTATCTTCTGCATGTATCAAGGGCAACAGAACGAAGCATATTTCGCCAAAATTCTTCTTCACTCGTGATCTTCAAAAGGATGGTGAAATAGATATCCAGCAAATCAATTCAAGTAAAAATCTTGCAGATTTTTCACCAAGTCACTTCCAAGAGCAAGCTTTGAAAGACTCGTCCATGGTATTGGTCTTCGGAGACTCAAAGATCTCAACTGATGTTGTCAAGAGGGGGAGTCGATACACACTGTACTCTTTTTCCCTTATCTAGGTTTTATCCCACTGGATTTTCCTAGAAAGGTTTTTAATGAGGCAGCATTGGATAGTGTATCAATGGATGTTGTACTCTTTTCTTTGGCTAGGTTTTTATCCCACTGGGTTTTTCCTAGTTAAAGTTTTTAATGTGGCACATTCATAATGGACATTCAAGGGAGAGTGTTATGAATATTCCAATATTTGTGTGAATGTTCACAACATTTTCAAGAAGAGTCTTTTGGAGTTTCTAAAGCCATGTAACCTATGACATGAATGACATAGGAGTTTTATATGACTAATGTAAATAACTTACAAAACCTCATAATATACCATTATGTAGATTTATTCTTTTGTAACTCTTGTAATGGAAGTTAAGGATTCATTGCCTATATATAGTAGGCATGTATCAAAGGTTGCAAGAGTACCCATAGAAAGAAGAATCAATCTCTCCTTGCTCTCCATTTTTCCCTTGCATTTCTTCATCTCCCTCATCTTAATCTCTCTTGTGTTTTACTTAGTTTCATAACAGTTGTAATTTAATCGTTGACATATAATTCAATAGTACGAATAATTGTTGTTCCTTACATGTCATGAACACTTACCTCTTGATTGGAATACTTAAACTGTTTGATCAAATTATTGTCAGCACAGAATTGTGTAACCCCAATGCTACTTGTCCTATGCTTTATGTTGTGTCTTTTAATCTTAAGTTTGACAATGACAAGCTTCCCAGCAATTTCATCGAATTCCTAGGGAATAGTATAATTTCTTCCCTCCTTCATTTAAACAAATAAATACATTAATATGTTTACAATATCAAATGAATATAAAGTACTTTGATGATTACATGTGCGTAACTTTTTCACAACCTCTTGCATATCCTCTTTCATCTTTGATGCAGATTTACCCAATAACTCAGTTGCATGACGATAAAAGAAAATGATCAAACATTTGCTAGTGTCATCGTACACTTTGTAGTGCACCTTATATCTATCAAGTCAAATTGAAAAGTTTGCAAAGTTTATTAGTGTACATAAACTTTGTTCTCTAAACAAACTGTACTGAATATAAATGCCTTACTTAGGAACAGTCATAAGCACGTCTTTATCACACTTTGTGCATTTTAGAGGGCCGTTCGATTGATACTCAGGCTTCTTATCACACGAACATGCATCATAGAACCAACCATACAATGTTTCACATTTTTGAATTGTCACTTTTGTCATGATATCACACTCCTGATCAATGAAGAAGTACAAAAAATATTTGCTTACATAACCAATAATTATTAGCAATACAGTCATCGTTGATTTATTAATTCTAAATAACATTACAAAAATAATAACCTAGAAACAAAAAACATAATACTTACTTGATCTAACTTAGCAATGTCACATAGTGGAATCCTTGTTCTGAAGCTTAACATTGATTCAGCTGAGTATGTAGGATAATCTGCACTTGATACTTGACTAAACAACTGTGTGCCAAGAGAGTCTTGACTAAGTCTGTACATTGGGACGTTTATTCAAAGTATAAATATTTTTTTTTTTCAATAGGAAAGACAATAGCATTTGAAATTCTTTTAATATAGTCTTATACTGTTATCCCACCTTTCCTTCATCAAATTTGCCTAAGGAATGTATGGATTTAGAGTGACCAAAGTAGCATTAAATGCATTACTTAGATGTCCATAATCTGGTAAGAATAAAATATGCTATAAAATTAACAAAGAGATAAAAAAAAAAGACTATACTTATGTGGTAGATAATATCATAATCTGAGTAGAACCTGTGTTTCTATTTAGTCTGACAAAATGTACAAGCACTGTAATTGTAGGTTCCATATCCTCATGCTTCTTTCCAAAAGTTTCTTCAGCGCAATCACCCCAAAGAGCAACAATTATAGTGTTTTCACTTAAATAAGTATAGGAAAAACATATGTCATAAATAAAATTAGAAATGTATACATTAAACGAAAATAGAATAATGAGGTGGTATTTTACCTTTGATCAGCAATACTGAAATTTAATCTCTTGATTATATCACACTCCCTTCTTTGATCCTGCAAACGTCCAAAAGCTTGCAAAAAGCCAATGACATCTACAAATCATTCCTTTCAACTTACTTAATTGTTTACAAATGACATATTTAAAATAAATGTCAACATTATTAACATATACTAGGCGCACCTATTAAACCTTCGTCACTGACATTGCCTTGTTGTATGTCTGCAATATTCTTGAAATTATATGTCTCACCCAAGATGAGTTTGTCAAATTGTTCAATATACGTATGAGAGTGGAAGTTTAATTTCCACGGACTTGTGGTAATTCTATATTTATCATCATTTTCCAGAACCTGAAAATTCTGGAAGTTGTAAACCATGCCTTCTCTAGGTTCGTCTTTCAATTTGCCAATGAGATTTTTGTGAGTAGCAGAAACCTCGATTCTTGAACCCTAACAAAAAATATAGTTTAAAAACCCGTCATTGGAGACTCTACTAAAACCGGAAGATGGTAGATGAATGTTGAATGACACATGGGTGAAGTATATATAGAGATGTACCTTTTCATCAGCCAATAACATGCCAACTTTCCGCATTGCATACGATGCAACCTTTCTTTTGACACTCCACTTCCGCAGAACTTTAGAGAGAATTGACCATGTGTCCTTGGTATCGTTGACATCACAGAAGAAAGTCTTATTCATCTCCTTGAACATATAAAATAAGATGTTGATGCACTTTAGAAAAATATAGGATCAGGTTTCAAAGAATTGAAATTGTATTTGCTTACGTAAGGATGCTCCTGCAAAATGTTGTGGGAGATATATTTGTCCCAAAAATGGTATTGCAGAGTCCTTGTATGATCTGTTGCTTCATGACCAGAATATTATTATATAAACATTAATTTTGGCGAGAAAAGGAATATAGTCAGGAGAGTAGCAGTCTTTGTTGTTAAACTCGTGAGTCAACTTGCCGAGTTTAACGAGTTTGCGTTCTTACCTTAGGAAAACGTGTTAACTCGGATACAAAATCGTTCAAGGCTCAAACTCGGTCAAACTCGTTTCTAACTCGGTCAAACTCGTTAAACTCAGCGATTTGAAACTGAGTCAAGCGAGTTTTGGATCTGGGTAGAGAAAGACTAAAAATCTCACGAAAAAAGGAATAAAAAACATATGAGGGTAAAAAGAAGCTAAATATTACTTATTTATTACTTATTTAGGTGCCCTATTTTCATCTTGGAACATTGTTGCTACCGCCGTCTTTGAATTTTTTCCAAGTTCACACCTTTGGTTTTGCTTCTTCTTCGCGCCTCTGCTTTTGACTCTGCTAGTCTACTTGTTGTATTCTTCATTTCTCCTTCAACTGGAGATTTAGGACAAAGAACTGAAGAACAGAGAAAGAGAAAGAGAAAATAAAGAAGCAACGGAACAAACTACGAAGAAGAGAGAAAGAGAGAGAGACAGAGAATACAAAAAACCAGTGGAGGCCTCAGCAAAGAGTGGTGAATTTTATTTTTTATTTTTCGTATAAAGGGGGCAGGTGGTAAGTCTGGTACGGTACGATCTATATTGAGAATTTATTGCACACTGTGACACTGGCTTGTCTTGTTACATCACATAATTGCAATTGGAAGGAACACTAAAAAGTAAAAGCAACAAAAGGTGTGGATGACGGTTGCTTTTCATCCGTCTAGTTAGCAGCGCATGAAAAGCAACAAAAGGTTGCTTCTAGACATGGTTTTTGTTTTGACTGTTAGTTCTCAGAAGTGTTTTGATGATCACTAACAATTGTAAACAATATTGGAAAGATTTGACAAGTTAAGGATGTTTAAAACTTGTGATTTTTCTATCTGTCAAAATCAAACTCGAGCCTATGAGTAATGAACTCGAGCCTGGATTTGACAGAAAGCATAAACTTGCAAAGCCAAAGTTCAAACTTGAGACTGAACCTGAAGTTCAGAATTAAACCTTTGGAAGTTTGCATGAACTCGAGCCTACTAAGGGCGAACTCGAGTTCATCATTGCCAAAGAGTTTTTTATCTGTTGAAAATCTGCTTCAAACTTTAAACTTCTACTCAAACCTCAAGTTTGAAAAAGTTCAAAATTTTGGAGTATGAACTCGAGCCTAAGCTCTTCAAACTCGAGCCTAGTTTTGGCCGAGAGCCTTCAGAGTATTTCGGAGAAAACCAAACTCCAGCCTAAACTCTTCAAACTCCAGTTCAAAAGTTCCAGAGAGCAATTAGCTATTTTCAATAGTTTCAAACTCGAGGCCATTTGTCTTAAACCTCCAGTTTGATTTTGGCAGAAGCAAAATTTTGAAGGGCGAACTCGAGCCTAACATTGTAAACTCGAGTTCAGACCTCCAGATCTGAAAAACGCAGATGAACTCAGATTTCCAAATCAGATTCTATCTTCATGTTTTAAGTTACCCATTCAATCTAGTTGTTATATCTATCTCACATCAGTGTAACTGAACTTTTCTAACACATTTATTCATGAGATTACAGGAGATCTTCTGATTTGTCTGAGATTCAAAAAGAAAGTTATTTTCAGAAACTTGCAAAAACTAAGGAAAGCTATTACTCAAGATCATCTAGCCGTTAGAGGAGATCATATAGCCGTTGTGCAACATCTCCAATGGATATATACCTTAAAAAGAAAGACCAGAATCAAGGAAGTCTGAGAATAAACTCTCAACAGCCATATTTTGGACAAAGAGTGATTTCAGCAAAACAAGATCAAGACATAACACCTGCAACAGCTATATTTTCAGAAAGGAAATAGCTCCAACGAATCTATGACGTTCACAAGCCTCAAAAACACTATATATAGATGAAGATTCGAAGGAGAAAAGATAGAGAACAAAAATTCTACATTACTACTCAACAATATCAGTGGAAGAGTTGTTATCTTGAATTGTTGTACTTCAGTGATTAACAATATCCACTCTTAGAAGAGAGTTCTTTTCTGTAATCAAATTTTCTGTAAGGATCTCAAAGTAGAGGGACTTTGAGATTGGGTTATTCAATTACAACTTGTAAGGGGGAGTGTGTTCGAGGTTGTGAAACACTCTTTGTTTGCAGAGTCTGTAATTCTCTAGAGAGATAGTGGAAATCCCAGAGTGACTGGGGACTGGACGTAGGTCATTAGATTGGACCGAACCAGGATAACTTCGCTGTGTTCTGCTTTTCTTGTCTTCTCACTCCCTTACTTTCGGCTCTATCGGATTTCTGACAAAAACAGAGTATATTTCAAAAGAATTTTAAGAATCCCCAATTCACCCCCCCTCTTGGTGATTCAGCCGCATTTTCATTTGGTATCAGAGCAAGGTCTTCTCTGAAGAGCTTAACATCTCGAGAAGGATCACTATGGAAGGAATCTTGCCCGATGGAGCCTCTATCAACCGTCCTCCAGGTTTTAATGGTGAGCATTATTCTTTTTGGAAAGCTAAATTCAAGGTTTTTGTTTTAGCCACAGAATATGGCCTATGGAAGGTATTTGAAAAAGGAGACTATGCTCCAACAATTGAGAGAGAAGGAATCAGAATTCCAAAATCTGAAGAAAACTATGATGAGAATGATAGAAGAAACATCACTCTCAACAGCAAGGCCATACTCATGCTACAAAGTGCCTTGAGTCAACAAGAGTACTTCCGTGTATGCACTCTAACTTCAGCAAAAGCAATGTGGGATGCCTTGGAGATAGCTCATGAAGGGACAACTGGAGTCAAACAGAATAGAGTCAACACCCTCATGACAGAATATGATCTCCTTCGCATGAAACAAGGAGAATCCATTGGTGAGTTCCAGTTGAGATTTACTCATCTGATTAACCAACTTGCTTCTTTAGGAAAAGTATATGAACAATCTGTTCAAGTGAGGAAGATCCTAAATGTCCTCAACAAAGAATGGGAGGCAAAGGTCACTGCCATCGAAGAAGCACGTGGAGAATCAATGACATCTGTAGCAGCTCTCTTTGGAAGTCTCTCTGAATATGAAGCTAAACTAAAATTCAAGAAAGGACTTGAAGAAGTGCATGGGAAGAATAAGAGTATAGCTCTCAAAACCTCTAGAGAACCTAAATCTGATGATGAAGAAGAAAATGAGGATGATGATGATGAAGAGATAAGTCTGATGGTCAGAAAATTCAAGAAATTTTTTAAAAAGGATCAGGCCAACAGAAAATTTCACAAGGGTAGTTCGAACACAGAAACAAAGAAGTCCATCACATGCTATGAATGTGGACAACCCGGTCATTTCAAATCTGATTGCCCTCAGCTCAAGAACAAAGAAAAGAAATCAAACAAATTCAAAAGAAGAGCTTATGTCTCAGGCATATGGGGAGATAGCTCATCAGATGAAGATGAAGCTAAAGAGGAAGAAAGGACCAATATTTGTCTTGTTGCTCAAGAAGAATCTGATAATGAAGAGGTAAATACTTCCAATTTCTCTTATAATGAGTTATCTTCTGAATATGATTTACTTTTTATTGAATTTAAGAAAATTGCAAAGGAACTTTCATCAGCCAAGAAGAAAATCAAATTTCTAGAAAAACGAGTTCAACATACTTCCTCTCCTACTATAGCTTCTGAAAACAATGTTGAGAAACATGTTGAAAAAGGTTGTGAAAAGTGTTGTGTTTTAGAAAAGAAAAATTTGCTTCTTACTAAAACTCTTGAAAAATTCACCAATGGTAGTGAAATGCTAAATGTTATTTTAAATCAACAAAGGTTTACAAATGATAAGTCAGGAATTGGCTATGAACCTGATTTTGATAAACAAAAGGGAAAGAAGAAAATTGGACATAAATCATACATGAACTATTTTCAAAAATCTGTGCATTCATCCAATCCTTTTGCTCACTGCAACTATTGCAATCGTAAAGGTCACACTACTTCTTCCTGTTTTCATAAAAGAGAAGGTAAAAACAAACCCATAGGTAATTATCAATGGATGCCAAAAGGATCCTATAAGGGTCCTAAGACACTAACTAACCCAAAAGGACCCAAGAAAAAGTGGGTACCTAAGTCTTGATATTCTATGTCTTGCAGGTTTGTCTTAGAGCATCAAAATCCAATAAATGGTTTATTGATAGTGGATGCTCAAGACACATGACAGGGGATCAATCAAAATTTGCAACAATCAAATCAAAAGATGGAGGCAAGGTAACATTTGGTGGAGATCAAACAGGCAAGATTACTGGAGTTGGAGATATTGGAAATACCAATGGACCAAAAATCAAAGATGTATACCTTGTTGAAGGTTTATGCCACAATCTTCTGAGCGTAAGTCAAAGTACAGATAAAGGTAACTTGGTTATCTTTAATTCAGAAGAATGTTTAATCATTAGCAAAGATATTCTTCCTCTGGAAGAAATCAAATCTAAAGCATTGTTCAGAGCACCAAGAGAAGGTAATTGCTATTCACTCAATCTTTCTATTCATGATAGAGCTTCAGAAAAATGTTTTCTAAGTAACTCAGATGAAACTTGGCTTTGGCACAAAAGGTTGGCACATGTGAATATGTATCAACTTGACAAACTTGTTAAAAAGGAATTAGTTATTGGCATTCCTAAACTTGTTTTCAAAAATGACATGATTTGTGACTCTTGTCAAAAAGGGAAACAAACCAAGTCTTCTTTTAATACCAAAAATAAGATTTCAACTCAAAGACCACTCCAATTACTTCACATGGATTTAATTGGACCTGCGAGAATTAGAAGCCTAGGCGGTAATTTATATACTTTAGTTATAGTTGACGACTTTTCAAGATTCACATGGACCATATTTTTATGCTCTAAAGATGAAACTTTTGATCAATTTGTTGCTTTTGCCAAAAAGGTCCAGAACGAGAAAGGTATTTCTATTTCAGGTATTAGAACAAATCATGGAGGAGAATTTGACAATCAATCCTTTGCTGAGTTCTGTGAAAGCATAGGAATTGATCACAACTTTTCAGCCCCAAGGACTCCTCAACAAAATGGTGTAGTTGAAAGAAAAAATAGAGTCCTTACAGAGATGGCAAGATCAATGCTGAATGAAAACAAAACATCTCAAGCATTCTGGGCTGATGCAATATCAACAGCATGTTATATTTCAAACAGAGCATATATGCGAAAGAAACTAAACAAAACTTCCTATGAGCTATACAAAGGAAGGAAGCCTAACTTAGCACATCTACATGTGTTCGGATGTAAGTGTTTCATCCACAACAATGGTAAGGATAACTTGGGTAAGTTTGATGCCAAAGCAGATGAAGGTATTTTTCTGGGTTACTCTAATAGAAGTAAAGCCTATAGGATATTTAACATTCGAACCCGTTGTGTAGAAGAATCTGTACATGTTGTGTTCTGTGACTTATCCTCTAAAAAACTTTTGAATAATGATGATGATGAACTTATTTTGAAAAATCAATTTCAAACTTCTGAAAACAAGCATCTTCTAAAACCTCCTTCTGATTCAGAAGTACAAGATGTTTTTGAAACAGACCCTCAAAACCATTTTGAAAATCCTGAACCATCTCAGCCTAAAGCTTGGAAATATAATAAAAATCACCCTTTAGACCAAGTAATAGGTGATGTTAGTCAAGGTGTTAGAACCAGAAAAAGTACTTTGAATGAAGTTACATTTTCTGCTTTTATATCTCACATTGAACCTTCAAAAATTGATGAAGCTCTTTCTGACAATGATTGGGTGATCGCAATGCAAGAAGAATTACACCAATTTGAAAGAAATCAAGTTTGGGATTTGGTACCTAGGCCTAAAGACCATCCGGTCATTGGGACTAAATGGGTATTCAAAAACAAACGTGACGAATCTGCAATCATTATCAGAAACAAAGCAAGATTGGTTGCAAAAGGCTATAATCAAGAAGAAGGAATTGATTATGAGGAAACTTATGCTCCAGTGGCAAGATTGGAAGCCATAAGAGTTCTACTAGCCTTTGCTTGTGTTAAAGGAATAAAACTTTTTCAAATGGATGTAAAAAGTGCTTTCTTAAATGGCTTCATACAAGAAGAAGTTTATGTAGAACAACCTCCTGGTTTTCAAAATGAAAAATTTCCAGATCATGTTTATCATCTCAAGAAAGCTTTGTATGGACTTAAGCAAGCTCCTAGAGCTTGGTACGAACGTTTAAGCAAATTTCTTCTTGATCAAGGCTTTGTTAGAGGAAAAGCTGATACGACTTTGTTTATTAGAACCAATAAGCTAAATGAAATTTTAGTTGTACAAATATATGTGGATGATATCATATTTGGTGCTTCTAATAATAGTTTGTGTGAAGACTTTGCAAAGAAAATGCAGGGGGAATTCGAAATGTCCATGATGGGGGAACTTAATTACTTTCTTGGTCTTCAAGTAAAGCAAAAGAAGGATGGCATCTTTATATCACAGACAAAGTATCTAAATGATCTGTTAAAAAGGTTTGGACTAGATCAATGCAATGGTATAGACACTCCTATGAGCACAACTACTTCATTGGATGCAGATGAAGAGGGAAAAGACTTCAATATCACAAAATATAGAGGAATGATTGGATCATTACTCTATTTAACAGCAAGCCGCCCAGACATCCAATTCAGTGTTGGAATGTGTGCAAGATTCCAATCAGCTCCAAAGGAGTCACATGCTGAACATGTGAAAAGAATCTTCAGATACCTTGCTGACACTAAGACTCTAGGATTGTGGTTTCCCAAAGGCCAACCAGAACATTTGGTGGCATATTCAGATTCAGACCATGCCGGATACAAAACCGATAGGAAAAGCACAAGTGGACAGTGTGAATTCTTTGGTGGGTCACTTGTGTCATGGTTTAGTAAGAAACAAACAACGGTAGCTGTATCATCCACTGAAGCTGAATATGTAGCTGCCTCAAGTTGCTGTGCACAAGTGTTATGGCTCAAACAACAACTTTCAGACCTTGGAATCAACTTGAAGGAAGTTCCAATACTATGTGACAATACAAGCACAATAAGTTTGGCCAAGAATCCAGTCCAACATACACGAACCAAGCATATTGATGTGAGACATCATTTCATCAGAGATTATGTTCAGAAAAAGGAAATCAAAGTCATGTTTGTCCCAACTGATCTCCAATTGGCAGACATTTTCACAAAACCATTAGCAAAAGAACAATTTAACTTCATAAGAAGAGAATTGGGAATGGTAAATCCCAATGAACTGTAAGTATTTCTTACCCAAATTCAATGTTAGTTATGATTTTGCTGATGATTTGTCACTAATTTAAGCATCGGAGTATCTAGATATGTTTTATGCAGGATGTTTATGTCCCAAACTTGCTGAAATTATGGACAAACTCGAGCCCGTGGTTGTTAAACTTGAACATATAAGAGACAGAGAAGAAATGAAAGTTTGATGAATGAGCAAACTCGAGCCTAAGAAGGATGAACTCGAGCTCGAGAGAGACTAAGAAGAAGTGAAGTGCAAAGCAAGAGAGAACTCGAGTTCATTAGTAAATAAACCTCAAGTTCATTTTTGAAAGAGAGCAAGACTGGAACCCAGACATGGTGAACTCGAGCCCATAAGTGACGAACTCGAGTTCGTGAATCACAGAAAGCCACCCTGGAGAAATCTCATTCTAAACTCGAGCCCGTTAGTAAGAACCTCAGGTTCACGAGGAATTTCAAGAGTTCTCAGCACACTCTTGAAGTCCAGGTAAGTGGAAATTTTTGACGAACTCGAGCCTGTAAGAGGGGAACTCGAGTTCGTGACGCACATTATATATACTACAGTTGCAAACTCGTCATTTCACTCCTCACAGACCTCCAGTTTGCCCTAACTTTCTTCGAACTTCTTCTTCCTCTGATCACTGCGAAAATGGCCTCACAATCCTCCAATCCCAAAGATACAAACCCTAATCCTTCACAATCTATTTCTCAAACTCATTCTGAGCGCCCTGTCCGTTCAAGAACTCGATCAACTCGATTACAAGATGGAATTGACACGTACATTCGAGGTATCAACGGCAAAAACACTGAAACTCCTCCTCCCAAACCAAAAGGAGTTGTGATTTCAGAAGAGAGAACGAAGAAGAGGCACGACCCAGAGCCCCCAGTTCAAGGAAAGGGAAAAGCACCTCAGCCGTCTGCTCCTCTGAGGGAAAAACAACCCTTTAAGAGAAAGAAAACCGCGGGTATCCCCTCTGTTCCTACTCCAGGCCAAGGCAGTGGCCAAGCTCAGGAGCAAGATGCTCCTCAGGTATCACAATCTTTGCCAGCAATCATAGAAATTTACAAACATAAGAGATGTCCAGATGGCTTCAATGTAGATCCATGTAGGATGACTATAGAAGAGGGTAATTTGTTTAAGAAGAAGTTTGATGAGAAGAAAAAGTTTTGTCCAATTGTGTATGTAAATTTGGCCAAACTGAAAGAAGAATGTGATTTGGACTTAACCCCTTGGATGAAACAGTTTGAGACCTTAATTTCAATAAAGACTCCCTACAGTCCTAAACTTGTGAAAGTCTTTTACTTTCACATGAAATCTGATAATATACTGAACTCTGAAGGTGATTTGGTAGAGGAGAGAATTGTCACAAAGGTTAGAGGCCAGAAAATCACAATTACTCCTAATTACTTGAACTCTATCCTTCAAATTACCAACCCTCCCAAGCCTGAAACTCACAGATATAAGCAACAGGCTATTTTTAGTTTACTTAGACCAGATGAGCCTATTCCTGACGCCTTAGAGATACTAAATTTTACTCTAGCTGCCATGCCTCTAAGAAACCGAGCAATCTGGTATATTTACTCTAGGAATCTCCTACAGAAGGGAGGCAATTTTACCCATTTTGCCAAGAAAGATTTTAATATCTTCGCCTCCATCCTAGATGAACAACCACAGAATGTAGGTGACTGGATTTTTCAAGAAATGGCAAAGTTTGCATTTCATTCACGCCAATCATCCCAGATTCCCTTTGCCAGCTTGGTTTCAGTAATTCTGTTTCATGAGAAGATTTGGCACTTGGCCGAGAATGATTCTCCTCAATTTCCAGCTGAATTTGGGCAGCATATCATGAACTTAATGACGACTCATAGGCCTGAGTATTCGGATCAGTCTAGAGCTCCAAGGAAGTCCAAGCCAGCAACATCCAGAGCCACACAGTCCAGAGCTGAGGAAGCTCAAAGTGCTCCACCTGCCTTTGATATTGAGACAAAGGTCCAAGAAATTGTGGACAAAGCTGTGTCTGATCTGATTGAAGGAATTGAATTGGCTGTGGGTAAATTGGTTACCGAGGTGAACAAAGGGCACAACAATTTAGTAGATACTCAAGAAGCCTTCAGAGTTGAACAAGAAGCACTGAAGACTCAAGTCAATGAACAGACTTCTACTATGTCCACTCTATTGGTTACAATGATGAATTTAAGCGACAAGATGGACAAGATCTTGAAGTCTCAGTCTCCGGATGCTTCTACTTCTGTACCTGTCCCAGACTCAGATCCTGTTCATGCTCAGCCTGCACAGACACCTCCTTCTGCTCCTATACCTTCTACTTTCACATCCTCTGCTGAGCCACTAGCCGTAGTACCCTATGTCTCAATTGAGCCTATCTCTTTTGATGATGCCAAAGGGGGAGAAGATGTGGAGTGAATGCCACAATGTTGTTGATTTGTAACCCTTGTGGTTTCTATAAACTTTTGTAGTTATTTTGGGATTCTGTGAACATTTTGATTAGTGATCAGTTTTTAATATGTTTGGTTTTGCTTCTGGTATATGCCTTGAAGTTTGTCTCTGATAATTTGGTTAAGTCTCTGATAATCTGCGCAAAAAAGTTTTTCACAAAACAAATCTTTGATATTTTGCTATATTCTGCTCCTAAGTATATGTTTTCTGATAATTTGATCAAATCTCTAAAATTGGTTTTCACAAACTGAGTTTCAAAATGAATTTCAAACTAAGTTTCTCAATTAATTGTTTGCAAGTGTTGTCATCATCAAAAAGGGGGAGAATGTTAGTTCTCAGAAGTGTTTTGATGATCACTAACAATTGTAAACAATATTGGAAAGATTTGACAAGTCAAGGATGTTTAAAACTTGTGATTTTTCTATCTGTCAAAATCAAACTCGAGCCTATGAGTAATGAACTCGAGCCTGGATTTGACAGAAAGCATAAACTTGCAAAGCCAAAGTTCAAACTTGAGACTGAACCTGAAGTTCAGAATTAAACCTTTGGAAGTTTGCATGAACTCGAGCCTACTAAGGGCGAACTCGAGTTCATCATTGCCAAAGAGTTTTTTATCTGTTGAAAATCTGCTTCAAACTTTAAACTTCTACTCAAACCTCAAGTTTGAAAAAGTTCAAAATTTTGGAGTATGAACTCGAGCCTAAGCTCTTCAAACTCGAGCCTAGTTTTGGCCGAGAGCCTTCAGAGTATTTCGGAGAAAACCAAACTCCAGCCTAAACTCTTCAAACTCCAGTTCAAAAGTTCCAGAGAGCAATTAGCTATTTTCAATAGTTTCAAACTCGAGGCCATTTGTCTTAAACCTCCAGTTTGATTTTGGCAGAAGCAAAATTTTGAAGGGCGAACTCGAGCCTAACATTGTAAACTCGAGTTCAGACCTCCAGATCTGAAAAACGCAGATGAACTCAGATTTCCAAATCAGATTCTATCTTCATGTTTTAAGTTACCCATTCAATCTAGTTGTTATATCTATCTCACATCAGTGTAACTGAACTTTTCTAACACATTTATTCATGAGATTACAGGAGATCTTCTGATTTGTCTGAGATTCAAAAAGAAAGTTATTTTCAGAAACTTGCAAAAACTAAGGAAAGCTATTACTCAAGATCATCTAGCCGTTAGAGGAGATCATATAGCCGTTGTGCAACATCTCCAATGGATATATACCTTAAAAAGAAAGACCAGAATCAAGGAAGTCTGAGAATAAACTCTCAACAGCCATATTTTGGACAAAGAGTGATTTCAGCAAAACAAGATCAAGACATAACACCTGCAACAGCTATATTTTCAGAAAGGAAATAGCTCCAACGAATCTATGACGTTCACAAGCCTCAAAAACACTATATATAGATGAAGATTCGAAGGAGAAAAGATAGAGAACAAAAATTCTACATTACTACTCAACAATATCAGTGGAAGAGTTGTTATCTTGAATTGTTGTACTTCAGTGATTAACAATATCCACTCTTAGAAGAGAGTTCTTTTCTGTAATCAAATTTTCTGTAAGGATCTCAAAGTAGAGGGACTTTGAGATTGGGTTATTCAATTACAACTTGTAAGGGGGAGTGTGTTCGAGGTTGTGAAACACTCTTTGTTTGCAGAGTCTGTAATTCTCTAGAGAGATAGTGGAAATCCCAGAGTGACTGGGGACTGGACGTAGGTCATTAGATTGGACCGAACCAGGATAACTTCGCTGTGTTCTGCTTTTCTTCTCTTCTCACTCCCTTACTTTCGGCTCTATCGGATTTCTGACAAAAACAGAGTATATTTCAAAAGAATTTTAAGAATCCCCAATTCACCCCCCCTCTTGGTGATTCAGCCGCATTTTCATTGACCGTTGCTTGCACAAGGTTTTTTTTTTGGGGGTCAAAGTCTAGACATAGTTTGGGTGTAAAGCAAGGTACATAAAAGCTTTGATCTAAATGTATGGCTTTTATCTCTTGATTCTCTTCCACTGTGATACCAAATATTCTTAAATTACAAGCTAGGGTATTTATTGAATAGATCAGCAATATACTAAGCTCCCTTCTTTTTGAATTTGTTGTTAAAAATTGTTGTTGATTTAGGTGGGAGTTTGACTTGTGAGGCTAAGGTGTTGGAGGCTTGGAGCATTGTGAAGCAATTGACCAAACACTGCAATAAGCAATTGACCAAACACTGCAATACTCGGTGAAGGTATTTCGACTAAATTTATTTTTTTTTATCTTGAGATATTTGATGTCTTCTTTGGTTGCCTCTTTTTTCTTAATTTGAGATTTTTTTTAACTGTTAATTAAGTAGGTAGTAGATTAAATTGAAGATGTCTTCAAGTGCAAAGGAAAATACTGGAAAAAAAGTAATCACTGCAAGAAAAAATTATCCCGGTAATAGATCTGATATAGGATGGAAACATGGGATGGATGTTGATGGAAATGGCAAAAAAGTGAAGTGTAATTATTGTGAAAAAATTGTTAATGGGGGTATTTATAGATTCAAAAATCATCTAGCATGCACTAAAATAGATGTTGAAGATTGTGCCAATGTTCCTGAAGAAGTAAAGACCACAATACTGCAGCTTGTTTATGATACAAAATGTGCTTCATCTAAAAGGAAAAAACAATGGGTTGATACTGGTGATGAAGATGATCAAGGTGCGCATGCACAAGTTGAGTCTCAAAATTCAGAGAAAGGGCTAATGAATTTCTTGAGAAATACAAAAAATAATAGCAAAGGGGTAGGCAACACACAATCTACCATTAATCATATGTTTAAGAGAGACTTGAAGGAAGAGGCATGTCAACAAGTAGCTCGATTTTTTTATACAAGTGCTATACCTTTTAATTGTATAAAAAATCTTGAGTTTACAAAGATGTGTGAAGTTATAGGAAGATTTGGTCAAGGATTTAAGCCTCCTTCTTATCATGAGATCAGAGAAAAATATTTAAACTTGGAATTAGAAAACACACAGGCCTTGCTTGAGAATTTTAAGAGTGAATGGACAACAACAGGTTGTTCCATAATGTCTGATGGGTGGACTGATAGAAAAAGGCGTTCAATTTACAATTTTCTAGTGAATAGTCCTAAAGGGACAGTATTTTTATATTCATTAGATACTTTTGAAATTTCTAAGACGGCTAATAAAGTATTTGAGATGCTTGATGAGGTTGTGGAAAAAGTAGGTGAAAAAAATGTGGTGCAAATAGTAATTGACAATGCTGCAAATTATAAAGCAGCTGGGCAAAAATTAATGGAGAAAATAAAACATTTGTATTGGACTCCATGTGTAGCCCATTGTATAAACTTAATGTTGGAGGACTTTGAAAAAAAAATATACTGTAAGTTACGGCTGAACCCAAGAGGGGGGGTGAATTGGGTGAAGTATAAAAATTTCCATTCTTTAAAAGATTTTCGCAATTCAGGAAATTCATCTTTGAGTAATAAAAGTAAGGTCACAAACAATTGGTAAATACTCTAATGTAAATGCTGGAAATGCAAGAGATAAGGGAGAAGAGCTTGTAAACAGATTTATACTGGTTCGGCCCAATCCTTGACCTACGTCCAGTCCCCAAGCCTCACTTGGGATTTTCAATCCACTATCTTTAATCTTCTTGATTACACGATCTGTAACTGAAGCAACCCTCTCTCTAGGATTCACTCCCCCTTACAATCTATAATCAATACACTGCTTGATTACACACTCTGTACTCGAAGTAATCCTCTCACAAGGATTCACTCCCTCTTACAAGTTGTAATGAACACAATGTATATCCAACTCAAGATTACCCAATCTTGAGTAACTCTCAGAAAGATAATGTGTTTACAATAAGTTTCCTCTCAAAGGAATGAATAGATAATCACTGAAGTATAGGTACAAATCATTTCACTCTCTAAGCTATCTAGACATGTAAAACAGAGTGAAAAGGATGTAGAAGCAGAGTATCAACATTTTGGCATGGTAGGTTCGTATCTTCTTCATTTTCTGCTTGAATCCGTGTCTTTTATAGGTAGAGGAAGGTCTGTGACTGCTTTTGACTGTTGAAGAATGAATCAGACCGTTGTAGCTGATTATCATTAAGTGTGGTCTGCTTCTCTCTCTAAACTCCAACTAATCTATGTGTTAATATGATCTGATGTGGCTCTCTAGAGTTTTGCCCGTTGGAGTAGACTTTGCTTGATGAAGAAATGTTTCTTGACCGTTGAGAATGTGTGCTCAGATGGATTAACCAAAAGGAGGTTGATTTGCAGAAGTGCATTAAATGCACTGAGCACCTTTTTGCTTTTTGCTTTGGTCTTCAATAATCTTCATCTGTGCTAATGTTGTATACTGGAGTAACTTCATCTATACTGGAGTATGGCACTGTGCATAAGTGTCCATACTGCAGTATCCAAAGTGATACTGGAGTATGCAGCTTCCAGAGGCAAACCATCGTGACTTGTGTTTGAAAATCAAGGCCTATACTGGAGTATGTTAGTAGTATACTGCAGTATGGCACTGTTTGTGTGAAAAAGTTTAAGTTCAAAAAGCCTCTATACTAGAGTAAGCATTTGTATACTGGAGTAAGCAAGTCTTGACAAGTTGAGTGACCTCTCTGTATGGTCCCATACTCGAGTATGCAACTCTAATTTCAAAAAGTGTGAAGTCTTCTCTTGTCTATACTGGAGTATACAAATTCATACTGAAGTATGCAAGAACATGTGTCAAGTTGAAAATCAGTTTAAGAGCCCAATACTGCAGTATGCAAACCTATACTGCAGTTTGCAATAGTTATAAAATTTGGGAGCTCTCTGTATAAGCCTATACTCGAGTATGCATACATATACTGCAGTATGCAACTCAAGTTGAAAAACTTATTTGCTCTCTGCAAGTCCAATACTCTAGTATAGCTCCCTATACTGCGGTATTGCCTTATCTTGAAAAGTTTGGTTGCTCTTTGGATGGCCCTATACTGCAGTATACATACCTATACTGCGGTATTGACTTATCTTGAAAAATTTGATTGCTCTCTGGATGGCCCTATATTGCAGTATACATACCTATACTGCGATATTGACTTGTCTTGAAAAATTTGATTGCTCTCTGGATGGCCTATACTGCAGTATACATACCTATACTGCGGTATTGACTTATAAAATGCAATTGAGCAATCCTTTAACTGACTATCAACTTCTGAGTTCCATATCTCTCTGGTCCGAGCTCTGTTTTGGTCTGTTCAACTCTTGATGGAAAGCTCTGTGAGTCTACTTTCATATGCCACTGATTTCAGCTCAATCGAATTTGTCGTTTCTGAGATATACTCAAAATACCGAAGGTGGGTCTCGACTGTGACGTTGATTCTTGTTCCAACTTGTAAAATTCATAAATAATTCATATGAACTCCTTTGGGCATGAAATTTTGTCACCAATATGTGTTGGGAGTATAGTTTCCAATGCTTTTGGTTTCGTCTCAATCCGATCTCTTGTTTGTGAGATATCATCAAATTACCAGACATCGCCCGTGTTGAACGTGAACAGAGTAGAGCTGAAGGGCTGATCACGTTGCATACTCGAGTATGTTAGTTGCATACTCGAGTATAGCTTAGTCCAGAGACACCAGAAATGCTGAAAACACTACAAACTCGAGTTTTGAGTCCCATACTCGAGTTTTGACTTGGAAACTCGAGTTTTCTCATCCTGAAGCTGATTTTTGCTGACTTTAACTCCAAATTTAGCCATTTGAACTTCCATATGATCTTGGAGCCTTCTAGCATCAATATAAGAACTTGAATATTTATATTCTCATTCCATTTAGTAAGTTCTTCTTTCTTTCTTCTCTTTTCTTAATCATTCCTGATGATTCAACTCTTTCTTCCTTCTCTTCTCTTGATCATTCCATATCATTTGACTTCACATCTTCTTTGATTCAATTTCTTCTTCTTGTAATCTCTTATCTCCTTTTTGATTAATCTTCTTTACAATTCAACTTGAACTAATCTACATTAAACATAGTAGTTAGTCAATGTAGGAGATAAATATATTATATAAACTTTTTGCTTCTATATTAGACATCATCAAAACTAATCATAACCAACATATACTGCATAAGGAAACGATTGGTAGGGGTAGAAAAATCACAATATATATTTATGCAAGATCAATGCTCATTAGCCTTTTGAGAAAATACACGAATGGCAAAGATTTAATCAAGCCTGCTGCAACTCGATTTGCCACTGCATATTTGACTTTGTCATGTCTTAATGAGCATAGAGTGTTAGTTATGATTAGTTTTGATGATGTCTTATATAGATGCCATTGTTATAAGCAAAAAGATTGAGTAATATAATTATCCCCTACTTGGACTAACTATTGTATTTAATGTAGATCAATTCAAGTTGAATTATAGAGATTAATCAAGAAGCAGATAAGAGTTGAAAGAAAGAAGTATCTGCAGAGGTTATCAAGAAAGCAAAATGTTATCAATGGTTTTTGGTGATAACCAAGTAGAAGAGAAGAGACCAATTAAAGAAGAACTTGATGAATGAAATGAAGATTTTAATATCCAAGTTCATATATTGAAGCTAGAAGCCTCCAAGATCATACAGAAGTTGGAATGACTCAATTTGGAGTTGAAGACAACAAAAATCATCTTTTGGATGAAGAATACTCGAGTTTCCAAGTCAAAACTTGAAGTATGGGACTCCATACTCGAGTATGGGACTCAATACTCGAGTATGCAGTGTTTTCAGAATTTCTGGTGTCTCTGGACTAAGCTATACTCGAGTATATAAGTGCTTACTCGAGTATGCAAGATCAGCAATTCTGTTCACGTTCAGAACGGGCGACGTCTGGTAATTCGATGATATCTCACAAACCAGAGATCGGATTGAGACGAAACCAAAAGCATTGGAAACTAGACATCTAACACGCACTAGTGACAAAAATTCATGCCCATAGGAGTTCAGATGAATTATTGATGAATTTTACAAGTTGACACAAAGATCAGCGTCACAGTCAGAAACAGCCTTCGGTATTTTGAGTATATCTCACAAACGACAAATCCAATTGAGCTGAAATTAGTGGCATATGAAAGTAGACTCACAGAGCTTTCCATCAAGAGTTAAACGGATCAAAACGGAGCTCGGACAAGAGAGATATGGCTTTCAGAAGTTGATAGTCAGTTCAAGGAGTTGCTCGAATGCATTCTACAAGGCTATACTCAAGTATAAGGAGCCTTACTTGAGTAAAGGACTTACAGAGAGCAAATGAATTTTTGAACTTAAGTGTTTACTCAAGTAAGCACTTGCTTACTCGAGTAAAGGACTTACAGAGAGCAAATGAATTTTTGAACTTAAGTGTTTACTCAAGTAAGCACTTGCTTACTCGAGTAAAGGACTTATAGAGAGCAAATGAATTTTTGAACTTGAGTGTTTACTCAAGTAAGCACTTGCTTACTCGAGTAAAGGATTTATAGAGAGCAAATGAATTTTTGAACTTAAGTGTTTACTCAAGTAAGCACTTGCTTACTCGAGTAAAGGACTTACAAAGAGCTCCAAACATTTTATAACTAATGCTTACTCAAGTAGGATTTGGTTTACTCCAGTAAAGAGCTCTTAAACTGTTTTTCAACTTGGCACTTGTTCTTGTGTACTCATGTAAAGGTTTGTTTACTCAAGTATACAAGTCCTTACTCAAGTAAAGAGGCATTTTGAACTTAAAATTTTTCACATGAATAGTTCCTTACTCGAGTAGACTACTAACTTACTCGAGTAAAGCTCTTGGTTTTCAAATACAAGTCATGATGGTTTGCCTCTGGAAGTTGTTTACTCAAGTAAACTTTGGTTACTCAAGTAAAGACACTTACACACAGTGCCTTACTCGAGTAGAGATGAACTTACTCAAGTATTGCATACTTGCACTTACTTACTCGAGTAAAGACTCAAGTATTGAACGCCAACTTCAGAATTTCAAATCTGACGAATTTGCAATGCCTTCTTATTTGATCTTAATACTTCCCATGATTAATCTCTAATGTTCCTAGATATGTTTAACCACTTTATTGGTGAGTTTCAGATGATTAAAACGAAGGATATCAGATTTGTGCAAGAAACATCGAAAGCCGTGCAAAAGCTCTAACGGCTAGTTTCTAACGGCTATATTTCTTTATCCAACAGTCATTGAATATTCTCAACGGTCAAGAAACATTTCTTCATCAAGAAAAGTCTACTCCAACGGGCAAAACTCCAGAGAGCCACATCAGATCACATTAACACATGGATTAGTTGGAGTTTAGAGAGAGAAGCAGACCACACTTAATGATAATCAACTACAACGGTCTGATTCATCCTACAACGGTCATAAACGGTCACAGACCTCTCTCTACCTATAAAAGACATGGACTCAAACAGAAAAACGTGGAGATACAAGTTTGCAATGCCAAAATGCTGATACTCTGCTTCTACATCCTTTTCACTCTGTTTTACTTGTCTAGATAGCTTAGAGAGTGAAATGATTTGTGTCTGTACTTCAGTGATTATTTATTCATTCCTTTGAGAGGAAATTTATTGTAAACACATTATCTTTCTGAGAGCAACTCAAGATTGGGTAATCTTGAGTGGGTTATACATTGTGTTGATTACAACTTGTAAGGGGGAGTGAATCCTAGTGAAAGGATTACTTTGAGTATAGAGTGTGTAATCAAGCAGTGTATTGATTACAGATTGTAAGGAGGAGTGAATCCTAGAGAGAGGATTGCTTCAATTACAGATCGTGTAATCAAGGTTATTGAAGATAGTGGATTGAAATTCCCAAGTGAGGCTTGGGGACTGGACGTAGGTCAAGGATAAGGCCGAACCAGTATAAATCTGTTTGCAAGCTCTTCTCCCTTATCTCTTGCATTTCCAGCATCTACATTTGAGTGTTTACGAACTTACTTTTATTACTCAAGATAAATTTACTGAATTGCGAAAGTTTTTCTAAGAACGAAAGTTTTTATACTTCACCCAATTCACCCCCCTCTTGGGTTCAGCCAGAACTTACATAGAGCACCCCTGGTAAATTTGCTTAATTCTCAAGATTGGAAGGATAGCAAATTTTCATCTACCAAGGATGGAAAAGAAGTAGCAAAAAGTGTCATGGACAATAATGTGGAAGAATATTGTGACATGCCTTAAAGGTGTTGCTCCTCTTGTTAAAGTTCTTCGCTTAGTAGATTCAGAAGAGAAGCCAGCTATGAGATTCATATATGAAGCTATGGAAAGTGCGAAGGAAAAGATCAAACAAAATTTTAATAGTGTTAAGAAAAAGCAAGTATTAAATTAAATTTTTGTACTTAATTTTATTATGCATGTTTTTATGTTTTTTATAATTTGATTTTTTTGGTGGAATGACTTTTTTTTTATTGATTTTGATTTGTGATAGTTATGAGCTTATATGGAATATAATTGATGAAAGGTGGGAAGCTCAACTACATAAGCCTTTACATGCAGCGGCATACTACCTCAATCCTCATTTCCATTATGACACTAATTTTAAGCCTCATTATATGATTAAACAAGGGTTATATGATTGTTTGTCAAGGATGGTTGGGGATCAAGATGAACTTAACAAAATTGAGTTTCAATTGAATGACTTTCATAATGCAAGAGATATGTTTGGGCGTGAAACTGCACAAGCATTAAGGAAAAAATTACCTCCAGCAGAATGGTGGGATTCTTATGGAGATGGATATCCAGAGCTTCAAAGAATTGCAATTCGTATTCTTAGCTTATGTTGCAGTTCTTCTGGTTGTGAACGTAATTGGAGTACTTTTGAGATGGTAAGATTTTTACTTTTTTTTTTACAAGAAAGAATTCAACATAACTTTTTTTGATTGATAGAATAATTATGAAGTTTTTTCTTCTTCAATTTTTTTGTAGATTCATACAAAAAAAAAAGAAACCGTTTGCATCAAAAGAAGATGAATGATTTGGCATTTGTCATGTGCAATTTGAAACTCACAAGAAAACAAAAGAGTAGAACTTTCAATTATGATTTTGATGATATATGTTCTGATGATGAATGGATTACTGAAGGAAGGATAGGTGGAGATGATGTGGAGGAAGAGGATGATGAGGTTTTTCAACCTTATGAAATTAACGAGAATATGGCTAATCCATTATCTAGTGTTGACCTTAATGTTGATTTTAACATTGATGATGTTAGGACAAATTATAATGATAATGATGAGGTGGGTGATGCAAATGGAGATTATAATAGTGAAGGTGAAGAATTTGAAGACAATGGAGATGATGATAATCCAACATTCGAGGATCTTTGTTGAATTTATAATTATTCTTATTTAATTATGTTTAATAGCTTTATATTTGTACACGAATTTCGTACAATTTTTTTATGTTAAGTATGATAAATTATAAATGTTGATGAATTAAATTTTAGTTATTTGAATTTAAAATATATTTAAATCAAATTGTTATCATTTTTAGTATTTTAATTATTTTATCATATAATTTTAATTGTTATTTATTTTATTAATGTAGGTAAACTCTTACGAGTTTATGTTTCCGAGTTTACGTCCCTCTCACGAGTTTGCTTAAACTCGCGAGTTTGACAACATTGATAGCAGTTGATTGGTGCCGAAATTGAATAGAAAAAGTCAGCATAATGGTAATAACAATAAATTCGTCATTAATTTTTTTCCAGAGGAAAATTTCGAATTGATGACGATAATTGATGATAATTGATGACAAATTTCTATTATTACAATGATGTATAGAAAAAGTCAGCATAATGGTAATCACAATAAATTCATCATTAATTTTTTCCTGGTAAAAATTTCGAATTGATGATAATTGATGACGATAATTGATGATAATTGATTACGAATTTCTATTATTATGATGATATATAGAAAAAGTATGGTAATCACAATAAATTAGTCATTAAATTTTTAACTTATTAAAATTTCATGTTAATAATGGTAATCACAATAATTGATGATAATTGATGACGGATTTCTTAGTGATGATAATTGATGATTGATTGATTGAGGTTTAGTGGACCAATAACTATGTTATAAAACGCATAGTTGGCAGGCCAAGTGGACCAATAACTATAACTGAGTGGCTTAAAGGTTTAGTGTTTTATAATTGATTGATTGTACTACAAAATTCTTCATATAATAAAGACTGGAGGTAGTAAACAACTTGATCATCCTTTAGATCATAAATATAAGATAAAGATGATTTGTTTAGAGAAATTAAGGAAAGCTAATTAAATTATTTTAGAATTTTTTATTTTTATTTTATCTCCGAACTAATTAGTTTGACTAATGAATTGATATATAATCTAAGAATACACAAAATATGATATGAGTAAATAATTTATTTAGTTTTTTTTTATCGCTCCAAAAAAAATTAACTTTTTCTCATATTTAGAACCGGAGGGAGGGAGTATCATATATGAAATATAAACATTCTAACAAGATGTTATTATATGAATCACAAATAAATTAGGCATGTTTCAGGCTATGCAACAAAACCCCAGTTTTATATCAAAATGAACGAGTTAATAACAAATATCACCATAAAAGTTTAAATGTTATACTATCATCTAATAAGAAAATGAAAAAAATTTCTGAAATACAAAGAATACTTCAAGCAAATGAAATGACTCTGCCATCCCCTAAAATGTCACATAATTATTATTGACCCAAGACATGGACTGAACTTAATCATTATTATGATTGTTATTATTATTATTATTACTACTACTACTATTATTATTGTTATCATTATTATTATAATAATAATAACATGTACTCGTTGACCCCGATGGATCAAATCGAAACATCTTCTTCATCATCATTTGATTTTTATGATCATGCATCTTCTTCTTTAGCCGAGCACGCCGGTTATAGAACCAATTGTACACATTTGCCTCGAAAACTTGACCGTGTTGGCTCAACACCGCCGTAATCTCCTTAATCTTCTGATTGTTTGGATGAATTCCATTGCCTTCCTTAAATAAACTCTCTAGAATCTCAATTTGTTCTCTTGTCGGAGTCCATCGCTTTCTTTGGCCACCATTCAACGTCATTGGCTCTTTCTGTTGTGTGTTCTCCACTATAACTTCTGGGGAAAACAAAAAATTCTAATTATAATTAGCAATTTTGTTTATTTCTTGAGAAGATGGAAAGCTTTTCTTTTTCTTTTTTATTTTCAATAGAAAATGACATTTGAGAATGTTAAAAAGGGATATAATGACATGTAAAGCTAGACCTTAGTTTTAAAGTGAGTATAAAACAATAATATTATGGATAAAAATACTCCTAACAAGTCAAAAAGTTTCTAAATTTTAATGCATAAATAACATGAAAATATTTAAAAAAAAATTTTGAAATTTGATATAATTTACAGCTAAGTCTAAATACTCACTCTTTTTTTTTTATTTTTACGCCCAACGTGCATGAAATTGATAAGTTGTTTTTTGGAAAATAAAATATTACCAATATTCTTGTTCCTTCTTCCCCCCCCCCCCCCCCCCTACTCTTTTTTGGTATAATTCTTATTCTTGTTCCTTCAATTTGTTTCATTATGTTGGTGAACTTTTCGTAACACAGCAGAATGAGCAATGGAGGGGACAAGATGTGAATTTTACTTTTTTCTTGTCTTATTCTAGTATATCTTGTTTCATATTTGAAATAATAAAATATTATTATAAAAAAAATTATCGATGTATAATTAATAATTTTACACACGTTATAAATATTGTAACTCTATCCTTAAATTTTGTAAAATATGCAAAAAGTTCTTCCCATCAACACCAATATTCAAGCATAAAATTATTATTATTTACAAAATATTGAACTAACAAAATAGAAAATTTCTGACAGAAAACTTTTCGCTGTAGAATTTCGTTGCAGAAAATTTGTGACAAAACCGCGTGTTGGATTTAGGGAAATAAGTCAAAAAAAAAAAAAAAAAAGTGCAACACGCTTAAAACCTTTCCTCTCGATTATAAGCATATAACCAAGATAATTAATTTATAAAAATTAAAAAATTATTTGTAAAAGAGGCGTTGCTTTATCTAACATACCCCATTGAGTCATTCACATTGAAAAATGAAAACTACCTTTGATTAAAACCTGTTTAAGATAAGGGGGTTGCTAGTTTTGTGAAAACGATTATAAATTTAAAAGATAAATTGAAGAAAGATATTACATTTAGCATAAAATAATAATAACCCACTATATATATATACATATACACACACATATCTATGTATGTATGTATAGATGAACAACGCAAAAAGTTTTATGACGTTACATGCATGTTTGTTTTTACTTTTTAACAGTGATCATAAGTATGTGAGAAATGTTTTATCTCAGCTCGCAAAAAAATAGTTAATAAAAAACTTTTTTGTGTTGTGCTTCCCAAAGAAGCATCTAGTTGTTTACTAACACCAACACCCTCAAAGTCGCTAATTCAATTCTACTTGTCTGTATGAAATAAAAAAACAAGGGTTAAGTAGCAAATTTGCTCTAAAAGTTTTCGCTAAGGAACAATTTTGCTTCAAAAGTTTCAAAACCTAGCAATGTTGCTTATTTCCGTAAAGAAAACAGGATAGAGCAATATCGCTATGTTTTAAAACTTATAGGGCAATATTGAGACAATAAAAACTTTTAGGGCAACATTACTTCTAAGCATTTACTTTTTGGGCAGATTTGCAACTTCACCCAAAAAAAAAAAAAATACTACAATGATAATAATAGAAGAGAGCAAGCGTTTGTGTAGGAATGAGAAAGAAACCTGGAAGTGGAAGATCTGGCAGTGATGGCCGAAGGGTGAGGTAGCAGTTGCGTACATCAGCAGGCATGTCACATTTGTAGCCATATAATGCTTTTTGGATCCTTAATGTCTCTATTTGTTCATCACTCATCACCTTCTTCTTCTTATTATTATTATTTTCCATCTTCTTTATTTTCCCCTGACTTCTGATTTTCTTTTTCAGTTCTTCTTCTTTGCAATGGTATATATATATATATAGCTAGGGAGACAAAGACTAAAGAAGAACCCTAATATGAAACAAAGAAAACTTTTCTGTTTTTATTTGATGGCTTGCGGCTTAAGTTTAAGGAACATATCTAAGATTGATTCTGTTTCTCTTTTTTACCGCAAAATTGAAGATGCCATATAATCTTTTTGATGATTCAATATTGGACAGTGTTCGAAAGTTGTAATATTATTAAATTGTCATATTTTTGGTAATAATCAAAATTAAAAATAGTAGGAGTACTCGTAGTCCGTTTAGTAAATTTAAAAGTGTTGTGTTTCTCTTATAAAGAAAGGATTTTTCCTTCGGGTTTGTTTGGTATAAGGGATTTTGAGGGAAAGGGAAGTGAGAGAAAATTTTTAATAGTTGAATTTAAAAAATTAAGGCTAAAGTATATATTTGGTCCTTTATGTTTGCCTCTGGTATCATTTTAGTCCTTTAAGTTTGTAAAGTGCACGTCTGGTTCCTTAATGTTAACACCGTTAGTCTGACTTAATGGAAAATATTGACTCAACAATTTTAAGCGATGACTGTGCAATTAAATGCTGACTAAGCATGTTTATATGTTAGTATTTTAATAAATTAATATTTTAAATCTTATTAATTGAAAAAAAAAATCTTCACAGACCGTTTTGTGGTTTTTCACAATTTCTGAAGATTAAATATATATTTTTATGTTGAAGACAATTAAATATTTTTCAAGTAATAGATTTAAAATATTAATTTATTAAAATACTAACATATTAGCATACTTGATCAACATTTAATTGCACAATCATCGCTTAAAATTGTTGAGTCAGTATTTTCCATTAAGTGAGACTAACGGTGTTAACATTAAGGGATCAAATATATACTTTACAAACTTAAGAGACTAAAATAATACCAGAGGCAAACATAAAGAACCAAATGTATACTTTAGCTAAAAATTAATGAAGTGGGGTTAAAATTTTTTAACTAATTATTTATATTTTTTTATTTTTTAATTAATTATTTATACTTTTTTATGTTACATCTTTTCTTTATTAAAATTTCACACCCCCAATTCTCCAACTTTTTAAAATTCAACTCAACATTTTTATTTTTCCTCCCCTCTCCTTTTGTATCAAACAACCCCTTAATCAAAGACACGACCAAAAAGAAATGCGGGACAGGGTTGAGATTTGTGATGCATGAATTAATTTACAATATTAATCAATTAGTCACTGATCACTCTACTCCTTTTTTTAAGCAATTATCCATATATAATTTAAAATGTTTATAAATAAAAAATTCATTTTTATGAATTTAGGAGGAGTTTTTTTGGCAAAAAATTTAGGAGTAGTTGAATAAAATACTTTAACTCACTTATATATCGCGTTAATTACATGGACCCCTCTCCTTCTTAAAATCATACTCTCAATTTCATTATTTTTTTAAAAAATAAGTAATAAGTAAGCTTTAAATATAATAGTTAGATCTATCTAAATTTTGATAAATTTAAATTTAAATCATAATTTTTATGAAATTTATATGAAATTTATTTTTATTTTTATAAAAAGTTTATACTCCTATAAAACCTAAGAATAACCAAAACTTACAAATGAAAAAAAAAACAACAATTTTAGTTCTCTAACTTCATATAATAATTTTTTTTAAAATAAGTACTGAATTCATCCACACCAAAAAATTACATGATCAACCACACCTAACTTCCATTATACCCAAATAGGAGGGGGAAAAAACACCTAACTTCTTTCATAAAACTCCACCTCGTCTTAAAAGTGGAGGTTGATCAAGAATATAAAAGTTTTTTTTTTGAATCATATATACCGTGCAAATGCTTTGTTAAATAATTAGCATAATGAAGTTCCTCTTTGTATCTATCTCAATAATACCTGTCAATCTGTATGACTCAATCTCCTAATCTCATCAATGATGTCCATTAAAGGATGGTTATGAACGGGTTGAGTTTCTTTTTTCATCTTTTCCTTATCAACCTTCAAATCTCTAAATCATATCCGTCCAATCAATACAATGCTATTTTAACTTTTCTTCATTTTCTCAATCAACGGCTTAGATGGACTGATGAGAGAAAATGAGAAAAACGATTAGGAGATGGTCTCCATCCGGTTAGGCACCCATTCTCACAAGAGCTTACCAATAGCCTCTACAAAACCATAATAAACGTCCAAAAACTTATATGTATGTTTGTAATCACTTTTGGGGTCTTAAAAATGTTTATTCATATAAATCGAGACAAAACTCCTCACATACTTACTATATTGTCATATGTTTACTTCATATATTATTAATCACGATTGAAAAGCTACTTTTAAATACTAAAATTGCTATTCCAAGGTCGTTTTATTTCAAAACAAGTGAACGTTATTCAGAATTTTCAAACCTCAACAATTGTTGGAAGGACCCTACATAGCTTCCAACTAAAACCACACACACTTCGTCCCTCTTCATCCCAAATGACCCTTCCTTCACTCTAATATTGGGTCCGTTTGGCATCACTTTTTTTGGAGCGTTTTAGTTCAAAAAACCCAATAGCTTTTAAGCTACTGGAGCATCGAAAAAAAAATGGAGGTAGCCTTGTTTGGACAGCCCAGTACGTTTGATGGGATTTTTCCATTAACCCAAACATGGCCAGGCTTTTTGAACGCCCCATATCCGAGCTGCCAGGTTAACGCACTGAACCAGCAACCTTCCAGCAACCTTCTTCGTTCTTCTTAGCTCGACCTCCAGTCCCAAGCTCTTCCTGAAATCCTAATGCATTGGTTTCGGTAGGTGTTTCTTCATTTTGCTCTTAGCTCGAACCCCTCCAGTCCCAATCTCACCGGTGGTCCCTCGTCAGGATCTCTCTACTCCACTCCATAACTCGAACAAGATCTCCGATTTATGGTTTTACGTTTGCAAATTTTCATATTTGCATGCTAAATTTCCAAGTGTTAAAATGTCTATATATATAAATATATATGTTCCTGTTGTTCCTGGAATTTCTCTCTTGGCCCGTCCTCCTCTCTCCACTCTCCTCACGGTGGCCGTCCAAGTTCTGGAATCTGAGGCGGCCGGCGGGAATGCAGCGCGATCGGTACGGTGCTTTCTACTTGTCATTTCGCTGATTCATTCTTGGAAATGGATTTCTAGTTACCTAAGACATCTTCCACTGTCAATTGGACTAAATTGAATCAAATTCCCTGTTTAGCTTCAAAGTAAGCTGGGAGAGGAGCTATGAAGTTAATAAACTATGACGCTTCATGATCTGGGATTTTTATGTTTTATTGAAATCGAAATTAATCTTTTGATCGATGCTTCCTAAGAAAGTGAAGTTAAAAGTGAAGCTTCCTAATAAATTAATCTTTTGCTAGATCTCTTGTGTTATAAACAGTTTTATCCATTAATTATATATAATTAAGGACTTTATTATTTATTAACTTTTTTAATAATCATTTAACTTTTTTCCAAATTAAAATTTTTATTATCCTAATATATACAACTAATAAGTATAGTAGTACTCAATATGAGTCATGCCCTTTTCAGTCATTTTCTATCTTAACTGACTTTTCAAATAATAATCCAAACACTCATCAGTTAAGAAAAAAGCTACTTCTGCAAAAAGCCACACTGACAATCCGAACACAACTCACCATTTACAACTTGACTTTTTTCCTACCGGGCTTAAAAAAAAGTCAGATAGCTTTTAAGCCACCGCTCCTACCGCCAACCCAAATAGACCCATTACCATTACCTTAATATGTTAACGTTGACGAATATTTTATCAACGTTTAAAAATTTCAATATTGATTTTTTTAATAAATATTAGATTAGAAGATTAAAATAAAAACTTTAGGAAATCAAATGAGCACAGTAACATTTTATGCAATATTAAAGCATAATTGTTTTTTAAGAAATATGGGATTATTGTCACTACAAATTTTGGTCAGTACCACTTTTTCATCGTTAGATCAGAATCTCAATAAGAAAGAGAAAATGATATTCTAATCTAACGGTGAAAAAACTGGTAGTGACATCAAAATTAGTAGTGATAATATCTTATATATATATATATATACTCCCTCTGATTCTTATTATAAAGCACTAACTAACTTTTCTCACAAACCAACAAAAGCAGTTAAAGTCAATAAAGTTGTCCTAGAATCTAAGGGCCCGTTTGGTTCAAAGAACTTGGAGGGAGGGAAGGGAACTTAATTAAGTTCCCATGCAAAATGACCGTTTGGTGCGTCAAGTTCCTGGAACCTAACTTCTCAGGCCCACACCGGGCCCACCACTCTTCCCTCATATGTGGGAACTTGAGATCCCACCAAAATTGGTGGGTTTTCAAGTTCCCTGGTCACTATTCACATTTTTGGACAGATTTACCTCTGAAATTCAAATTTGGCGGGAAAGTTCAAATTTGGCGAGAAAGTTCGAACTTTGCGAAAATTTTTTGGGTCAGAAGTTCGAACTTAATAGGGACATTTTTTTAAAAAATATATTTTGGAAAAAAATATTTTTCTTTTTTATTTTGAATTAATTTCTTTTGAGGGTAAAATAGACATTTCTTAATTCTTTACCAACTACCACCCATTCATTTTCTTCCAACCAAACAACTCAAACCATCTTCTCTCATCTTTTAAATCTTCCCTTCCCTCCCTTTAAGTTCCCTTCCCTCTTCAAAATTCCTTTCCCTCCCCCCAAATTCTTTGAACCAAACGGGCCCTAAGTAATTTCCAATACTACCCCTAATAATTGCACTAAACTTTAATATCATATTAATTATCACTCTCACCCACTACTTTTATTAATTATGGGCAAAAATGAAAAAAATAATTAATGCTCATTGGAACAAGCAAGTATTTTATAAAAAAGACCAAAACTTGTTAGTTGGTGCCTTGGAAAAATCAAGAACAAACTCCATTGGCGTTTCAAGATTAAATATTGGTTTGGCGGTATGATCATACTTCATCGAAAACAAATCAGAGTTTGAAAGCGAAAGGAAGAAGGCAAATCAAGCAAGCAATGGGCGATCAAAGCTGTTTCTTCGTATTCTTAAGGGACATATTACATTTGCCATTTAATATGTTTCTTTGTTTCTTTCCATACTCTTTCATTGTTCGTTTTCTATTGGTTTCTTCACCGCCAACTAGTTCTTGGTTTCTACTACCATGAAGTTCATCACTGGACTTCTCTCATTCGTCACTGTTGGCTTGTTCATCGGTAAGGAAAAAAGTCCCAAAAAAAAAAAATACACGCTCAATATAAATTTAGGTTTCTAATGTGACTTCAACATGTATTTTTCAAGTTGATCGTTTCATGTTGTTTTTTTACCAAACAAGAAATAGTACATTTTGCTTATTTGTTTCATGTTGAGGGCTTTGTTCGTCAAGAGGACTCTTGTAAAGTATGTAAGCTTCAAAGGCCCATTTATGGATTGAAGCAAGCATCTCGAATCAGGAATCATCATTTTGATGAAGTAGTCAAAGAGTTTGGATTCATTCAAAACATCGATGAACCTTGTGTTTACAAGAAGGTTAGTGGGAGCACAGTTATATTTCTAGTGCTTTATGTCGTAACATCCTTCTCATTGGGAATGAGATTCCTACATTGCAGAGTGTTAAGTCTTGGCTAGGAAATTCTTTCTTAATAAAAGATTTAGGTGAAGCCACTTATATCATAGGGATTAGGATCTATAGAGATAGATCCAAGAGGCTTATAGGCCTAAGTCAGAGCACATACATAGACAAGATACTGCATAAATTCAGTATGCAGGATTCTAAAAGGGGTTACATGCCCATGTCTCATGGCATTCATCTCAGTAAGGATTTGTGTCCTAGTACACAAGATCAAAGAGACCACATGAGTAAGATTCCATATGCCTCCGCTATTGGAACTATCATGTATGCCATGTTATGTACATGACCGGATGTGTCATTTGTCTTGAGTATGACCAACAGATATCAACAAGATCTTGATGAGGGTCACTGGACTACCGTCAAGAATATCCTTAAGTACTTAAGAAGGACTAAGGACTTATTCTTGGTATATGGTGTTAGTTCTCTATGTGTTTTGATGATGATCGAACAATTGCAAACCCAAAAATGAAGTTTTGTCTTGATAAGTTGAAAAACTTACTGTTAAGACAAAACTCGAGTTTTGGTTTCAAAACTCGAGTTTTGGCCTTGACAGAGAGTTGCTCATTTTCATTAAACAGAGCAAAACTCGAGTTTCCACAGGAAACTCGAGTTTTGAATCATACAGAGAGCACTCAATCTTTCATCTCAAGACAAAACTCGAGTTTCAGTTTGAAAACTTGAGTTTTGGTTCTTACAGAGACTCATGACATTTTTCAACTAAAGACAAAACTCGAGTTTTGTTTTGCAAACTCGAGTTTTGGACATACAGAGAGTCTTTGATTTTTGAATCCAGTTTCGTGCCAAGACTTCATCGTTTAAACTGCCTCTGAATATTTCAAAGTTTTCTCTAAGTTAAGGGAAAACTCGAGTTTTGATTTCAAAACTCGAGTTTTGACTTAACAGAGAGTTTTCAAGTTTTCACCCTATTTTGAAAAATCAAGTTTCAAAATGAAAACTCAAGTTTCCAACTTGAGCGGTTTTTCAAAGTTTTCATCATTGGATGAAAACTCGAGTTTTGTTTTCAAAACTCGAGTTTTGACCCAACCCGAGAGCATTGCCAAATTTCAAAGTTTTCATAACAATATGAAAACTCGAGTTTTGATTTCAAAACTCGAGTTTTGGTCACACAGAGAGAAATGCATTTTCATGATGATTTGAAAACTCGAGTTTCAGTTTTGAAACTCAAGTTTTGGCCCGGTATGAACTTTTCAATGTTTTCACAGATTAAGTGAAAACTCGAGTTTTACTTTGAAAACTCGAGTTTTGGCCAAACAGAGAGCATTTGTTTTCCAACCTTTTGAAAACTCAAGTTTTAATTTGAAAGCTCAAGTTTTGATGTTTTGGACTTCCACGTGCTAACTTCATTAAAAATCCAAAACTCGAGTTTTGGTTTGAAAACTCGAGTTTTGACATTTATTCAAACTATGGTCCAAAAGCTAAAAACACGATATTGCTCTCTCGAAACAGAAAACTTGAGTTTCAGTTTTGAAACTCAAGTTTTGTGTTAAGTGCACAGTTGAAAACTCGAGTTTCCATGAACAAAACTCGAGTTTCCATCGCTGAACTGCAGATTTGAATTTGACGATTTTGGAATGCTTTGTTATTTGAGTTCAATACTTTCTAGCATTAATCCTCCATATTCCCTGCTATGTTTAACCACTTTACTTGTGAGTTTAAGGCAGATTAACGAAAGATATTGAAGATTTCAACTAAAAGCAAAAAGCATGTCAGCACAATAAATGCTGTCCAGAAAAGAAGCACTCTTTCAGCTAAACCACCTGTGCACGGTTGCAAGGCATTAAAGAATGTTTTCTACAACAAGCAACCTCTTCTCCAACGGACTAATCCACAGAGAGACAGCTCAGAGTCATTATCCACCTGGATTAAGTGGAGAATAGAGAGAGAAGCAGACCAAAGTTGCAACTAAACACCTCCAACGGTTTGATCTATTTTGCAACGGTCATTTATTGCCTTCTGAGTATAAATAGAAGAGCATTCAAGTCTTCTCAACAACTGAGAACGAATTTGATTAAGTTTTCATTCAATTCTTTCAGTTTCTATCTGTACAGTATCTTGTGATACTTAAGCTTCAGTGTTTATCATTATCTGCTCTAAGAGAGAGTTTTCCTTGATTATCAAACATTCATTGTAAAGAACCACAAGTCGGGGGACTTGGTGGTTGGGATCATTGATTAGAACTTGTAAGGAGGAGTGAGTTCTAGTGAGAGAATCACTTCTTGAGTGCAGAGTGTGTAATCTTTGATATAGTGGAAATCCCAGAGAGGCTGGGGACTGGACGTAGGTCAGTGGTTAGGACCGAACCAGTATAAATCTTCTTGTGTCTTGCTTTTCTTCCCTCTATTTTACCCTGTTTTCTTAGTGCAAAAACAGAGGAATTTCAAAAATTTTATATTACCCAATTCACCCCCTTCTTGGGTATTTGACTCCATCTTCATTTGGTATCAGAGCAAGGTCTTCTGATAAGAGTTTAACATCTCGAGAAGGATCAACATGGAAGGTATCTTACCTGATGGAGCTTCTATCAATAGACCACCAGGCTTCAATGGTGAACATTTTTCCTTCTGGAAAGCAAAGTTCAAGGTCTTCGTGAATGCTACAGAGTATGGGCTTTTGAGAGTATTTGAAAGAGGTGAGTATATGCCAACGGTTGTTGAAGATGGTGTGAGGGTCATAAAGTTAGAAGAAGATTACGATGACAATGATCGAAGAAATGTTACTCTCAACAGTAAAGTAGTACTTCTTCTACAAAGTGCATTAAGCCAACAAGAGTATTTTCGTGTATGCACTTTGCCATCTGCTAAGGCAATGTGGGATGATCTAGAGATTGCTCATGAAGGAACAGCTGGTGTAAAGCAAAACCGAGTCAATACCCTTATGACTGAATACGATCTCATGCGTATGAAGCCTTGAGAACTGATTGGTGAATTTCAGCTAAGATTCACTCACTTGATCAATCAACTTGCAGCCCTTGGAAAAGAATATGACCAGTCAGTGCAAGTGAGAAAGATTTTAAATATTCTCAACAAAGATTGGGAAGCTAAAGTCACTGCTATCGAGGAAGCAAGAGGAGATTCAATGGCCTCAGTAGCTGCACTCTTTGGAAGTCTCTCTGAATATGAGGCCAAACTCAAGTTCAAGAAGGGACTTGATGAGGTCCATGGCAAGAACAAAGGGTTGGCTCTCAAAGTTGCGAAAGAAGCCAAAGATTATGATGAGGAAGATAATGAGGAAGATGAAGATGAAGAAATTGGGATGTTGGTCCGGCGTTTCAAGAAGTTCTATAAGAAGGATCAAGGCTTCAAAAAGTTCCACAAAGGGAGCACTAGTTTCGAATCAAAGAAGCCCATTATTTGCTATGAATGTGAGAAGCCCAAACACATCAAATCAGAATGTCCTCAGCTGAAGAATCAAGAGAAAGGGAAAAAAAATTCAATAAGTTCAAAAAGAAGGCATATGTTTCAGCTATATGGGGAGATAGCTCATCAGATGAAGATGAAGCTGAAGACGAAGAGAAAGCAAACATATGTCTAGTTGCTGAGGAAGAAGAGCAACATGCTGAAAATGATGAGGTGTGTCTTAGAGCATCAAAGCCCAACAAATGGTATATTGACAGTGGATGCTCAAGACATATGACAGGAGACAAATCCAAGTTTCTCATAATCAAACCTAAGGAAGGTGACAAAGTAACCTTTGGAGGAGATCAATCTGGAAAGATTGCTGGGATTGGTGAGATTGGGAACAATGAAGGTCCTCTCATCAAAGACGTATACCTTGTTGAAGGTTTGTGTCACAACCTCCTTAGTGTGAGCTAAAGCACCGACAAGGGTAACCTTGTTATTTTTGATTCAAATGAATGTCTGATTGTGAAAAAGGATTTGCTTCCCTTAGAAGATTTGAAATCAAAAGCTTTATTTAGAGCACCTAGAGATGATAATTGTTACACTCTCAACCTCTCTAGCAATGCTTCAATTTCTGAAAAATGTTTTGTAAGCAATTTGAGTGAAAGTTGGCTGTGGCACAAGCGATTAGCTTATGTCAACATGTTTCAACTTGACAAATTGCTAAAAAAGGATTTAGTAATTGGTATTCCCAAACTAAGTTTTAAAAATGATTTGACTTGTGAAGCATGTCAAAAGGGAAAGCAAACTAAATCATCTTTCAAGGCCAAAAATGAGATTTCTACTAATAGACCACTACAATTGCTTCATATGGATCTTGTGGGTCCAGCAAGGGTGAGGAGCCCTGGTGGCAATTTGTACACATTGGTTATTGTAGACGATTTTTCAAGATTTTGTTGGACTATCTTCTTAACTTCAAAAGATGAAACATTTGATCAGTTTGTTGTGTTTGCCAAGAAGGTCCAGAACGAGAAAGGATATTCTATTTTAGGCATAAGAACTGATTATGGTGGTGAATTTGAGAACAACGCCTTTGCTGAGTACTGCGACAATGTGGGGATAGATCACAACTTCTCAGCTCCAAGGACTTCACAACAAAATGGTGTTGTAGAAAGGAAGAATCGTGTCCTCACCGGGATGGCAAGGGCAATGCTGAATGAGAACAACACTTCTCAAGTGTTCTGGGCTGATGCTATAGCACCGCTTGCTACATTTCAAACCGAGCATATCTGAGAAAGAAGTTGAACAAGACCCCATATGAGCTATACAAAGGAAGAAAGCCCAACCTAAGCCATCTACACATCTTCGGATGCAAGTGCTATTTGCACAACAATGGTAAAGAAAATCTGGGTAAATTTGATTCTAAAGCAGATGTAGGAATATTTATTGGTTATTCAAATAGGAGCAAAGCATATAGAATTTTCAATACTAGAACTAAAGTAGTTGAAGAATCTATTCATGTTGTGTTCAGTGAAGAAAAGACTGATAAATCCTTGAATGATGAGGAAGAAAACATTTTCAAAAATCAATTCTTTTCGAAAACTACCCCTTCTTCTACTGAAAAATATGAAAATATTTTTGACGTTGATCCTGAAAACAATTTAGAAAACCCAGATCAGTCTCAGCCTAGAGCTTGGAAATTTATAAGAAATCATCCTTTAGACCAAGTTATAGGAGATGTGAATCAAAGAGTAAGAACTAGAAATAGTACTTTGAATGAAGTTATATTTTCTGCATTCATTTCTCACATAGAACCCTCTAAAATAGATGAAGCCCTTTTAGACAATGATTAGGTGATAGTTATGCAAGAGGAGTTACATCAATTCGATAGAAATCAAATTTGGGACTTAGTACCTAGACCCAAGGACCATTCGGTTATTGGGACTAAATGGGTATTTAAGAACAAACATGATGAATCTGCAATCATTGTCTGGAATAAGGCAAGATTGGTAGCAAAAGGGTACAATTAAGAAGAAGGGACAGACTATGAAGAAACTTATGCTCCAGTGGCCAGATTGGAAGCTATAAGGGTTCTTCTAGCTTATGCTTGTGTTAAAGGTTTTAAACTTTTTCAAATGGATGTTAAAAATGCATTTTTGAATGGTTTTATTCAAGAGGAGGCTTATGTGGAACAACCTCCAGGTTTTGAAAATGAACAGTACCCTGATCATGTTTTCAAACTCAAAAAGGCTCTATATGGACTCAAGCAAGCTCCAAGAGCTTGGTATGAGAGAATGAGCCAATTTCTCCTAGATCAAGGATTTATCAGAGGAAAGGCTGACACAACATTATTTATCAAAAGAAATAAATTAAATGAAATTTTAATTGTTCAAATCTATGTTGATGACATAATCTTTGGTGCTACTAATGATGCTTTGTGTGAGGAATTTTCAAAGATTATGTAGGGAGAGTTTGAGATGTCAATGATGGGAGAGCTGAACTATTTCCTTGGTCTGCAAATCAAGCAAAGGAAGGATGACATCTTTATCTCCCAAACCAAATATCGGTCTGAAGAAGTTTGGGAAGGACCATTGCAATAGAGCTGACACACAAATGAGTACAACCACTTTATTGGATGTTGACGAAAAGGGCAAAGATTTCAACATCACAGAGTATAGAGGGATGATTGGATCATTGCTCTATCTAACTGCAAGTCGCCCGGACATCCAATTCAGTGTTGGGATGTGTGCAAGATTTCAATCTGCTCCAAAGGAGTCTCATGCTGAACATGTGAAGAGAATCTTCAGATATCTTGCAGACACCAAGACACTGGGTTTGTGGTTTCCTAAAGGTTAGCCTGAACACTTGGTGGCATACTCAGACTCAGACCATGCCGCTACAAAACTGATAGGAAGAGTACAAGTGGCCAATGCGAGTTCTTTGGCAATTCACTTGTATCTTGGTTCAGCAAGAAACAAACCAGTGTAGCTGTGTCATCAACTGAAGTTGAATATGTGGCTGCATCAAGTTGCTGTGCTCAAGTGCTGTGGTTGAAACAACAACTTGCTGACCTTGGAGTCAATCTGAAGGAGATCCCAATTTTGTGTGACAACACAAGCACAATAAGCTTGACGAAGAATCCGGTTCAACACACAAGAACCAAGCATATTGATGTGAGACATCATTTCATAAGGGATCATGTCCAGAAGAAAGATGTCAAGATCATGTTCATCCTAACTCATCTTCAACTTGCTGATATCTTCACAAAGCCATTAGCCAAGGAGCAATTCAATTTCATAAGAAGAGAATTGGGAATGGTAAATCCCAATGAGTTGTAAGTATTTTGTGTTCATTCTAGTGTTAAAATTATGGTTTTGATGATTACAGGATACTAACTTAAGCATCGGAGTGTCTAGTTATGTGTTATGCAGGATGCTTTTATGGAACCTGGGTTTTTGCTGATAAGGTGTGAAAAGTATCGGGGAGAGAGAAGAATACTTGAGTTTTTGAAGGAGTTCAAAACTCGAGTTTGCCAATTGGAAACTCGAGTTTCCATCAAACAGAGAGTCACGAGTTTTTGAAGAAAGCTGAAAACTCGAGTTTTTCACAGTAAAACTCGAGTTTTGGACAAGAAGTTCAAAAGTTCACAGTTCACTTTTGAAGTCCAGGTAAGTCATTATTTCTTCAAAACTCGAGTTTTGAATACAAAACTCGAGTTTAGGTCGCGGCTATAAATATGATTTAACACCTGTTTTTCAAAACTCGATTCAAAACTCAAGTTTTGCCCTAGCTTCTCTCTGTGTCCTCTCGTCTCCTCTCATCTCATAGCCTTAAATTCTTCACATTTCCCGAACAAATGTCTTCTTCCACTCCTTCTCAAGCGGCAAAATCCTCTCCAAACCCTAAGGGATCCCCTCAACCGACGGCTGCTGCTTCCTTTGAACGCCCTACTCGTCTGAAAACTCGCTCAACGAGATTGCGTTTCGGTGTAGACAAGTCTATTAGAGGAATTCCGGACCAGATGTCCCCACCGAAGTCTCAAGCATCTAAGGCCAAGGGTATTGTCATCGACGACAGTAGTGAAGGAAGAACGAAGAAGAGGCATGACCTAGAAAAGACTCCAAAAGGGAAAGGAAAAGCAAAGGTGCCTGAGGTTCCTGATATTCCTAAGCCGCCGAAGGCCAAACGATCCAAGAAATCCTCAGTTCCGGAAAAAGGGCAAGCGTCTTCACCTCCCAAATCTCCTGCCGAAGAATTCTTCCCAAAGACTACTGATTTTCTAGAGGATGCAATCACTAAGATTTACAATCATTCCTCTGCTCCCGAAGGTTTCTTTGCTGCCACAACTCAATTGTCAAAAGCCGAAGGAGAAAGGTTTAAAGAATTCTTTGCCAACAAAGCTTTCTGTCCTTCTGTTTCAGTTGATTTAGTTAAATTGAAGGAGGATTTTAATTTGGATTTGTCACCTTGGTTGAAGGATTATGAAACTTTCATATCTATTTCCGCTCCTTTCACTTCAAACATTGTTAAAGTATTCTATTTTAACATGGTTTCTGATAATCTACTTGATTCGGAGGGTTGCCTTGTGGAAAAGAGAGTGACCATAATGGTGAAAGGTGCTGAGTTCACCATTTCTGCCTCCACCATTAACCAAATTCAAAATTGCAAACCCACCTACAACTCCTAATATCAGACTTAGCAATCGAGAGATTTTCACTACTCTTTGTCCAAATGCCCCTTTCCCTGTCAATCAAACTCATACTCTCACTTTTAAGCCTTCAGATATGCCTACCATAAACAGAATCCTCTGGTACATTTACCCCCGAAACTTCATACAGAAAGGGGGTAACTTCACACACTTCACCCAGAAGGATTATCCACTATTTGCTGCCTTTGTGAGACAGACCCAATTTGACCTTGGTCACTGGATTTTCCAGGAAATGATCAAGTTCAAATTTGCCTCTAGAAGACCCTATCATATCCCCTTTCCTTCATTGGTATCTGTGATCCTGTTCTATCACAAGATCTGGCATTTGGGCACCCCAGAGACAATCAAACGGCCAGTAGCTTTTGGGAAGAGCCAATTGAATTACATGAAGATAAATCTGGAAGGAGAAGGCTCAGAACATTCTCAGGCACTCACAAGATTATACACTCGGGCTACACAATCAAGAGCTCAGGAAGCTCAATCTGCTCCTGCCTCGTCTGTACTGCCAACTGACCTTGAGGCCAGAATTAAAGGAATAGTGGATGCTGCTCTTGCCTCTCTCTCGATTAGAATGGAATTTGAGATTGGAAGATTGGTAACTGAGGTGAGAGAGGGAAATCATGAGATGGTAGATGCACAAGTGGCAATGAAGGTTTAATTGGATAAGTTCCAGGAGGAAACTGAGAAAAAGTAGAATGAGCATTTTGATCAGCTCATTGATCTTGATGCCAGGATATCCACTAATTTGGTGACCACGATCAACATTGACAACAAGATGGACAAGATTCTGAAGTACCTGGGCACTACATCCTCCTCCACTACGTTTGGCACTACCTCCACACCTACACCTGCACCATCATCTCCTCCTTTCTCATTCCTAAGCCCTCCTGCATCTTCATCTCCTGCCTCTACTTCTACTCCTGCAATTGTGATTCTGTCATCTCCCTCCACACCTGCCACTGAGGTGTTCCCTTCACCCACTACTCCAGCTACAATTGTTTTACCATCACCATCAACACCAGCTACTGAAGTCCTTCCCCACTCCACTCTTTCCCCAACCACTCCTGCTACCATTGTCCTCCCGTCTCCACTCCCTAAAACTATTCCACCTCCCCATTTTGAAGATGACAAAGGGGGAGAGAAATAGGAGAGTTAGGAGAAGATAGGAAGAATTTGAATTTTTTTCTTTTCTAAAAACTGTAGTTCAGTTTATGAAGTTGTTGTATCAACTCTGATATTTCTGTCTGATAACTTGCAGTTCAGTTTATGAATGACTTTTGAAGTTTCTTGAATTGTGTTTTAATTTCAGTTCATTCATGAAATTCGTATTTAATATTGCTTCTGTTGCTTATCTCTGATATACTGCCAAGAATTGTGAATGTAAACTCATGACAGTCTTTTTAAACTTAGATTTTTTTGAAAAATCCTGTCATGGTTTGTTAATTATCAGAAATTCTATGATTTCTGGTTTACAAATGTTGTCATCATCAAAAAGGGGCAGAATGTTAGTTCTCTATGTGTTTTGATGATGATCAAACAATTGCAAACCCAAAAATGAAGTTTTGTCTTGATAAGTTGAAAAACTTACTAGTAAGACAAAACTCGAGTTTTGGCCTTGACAGAGAGTTGCTCATTTTCATTATACAGAGCAAAACTCAAGTTTCCACAGGAAACTCAAGTTTTGAATCATACAGAGAGCACTCAATCTTTCATCTCAAGACAAAACTCAAGTTTCAGTTTGAAAACTCGAGTTTTGGTTCTTACAGAGACTCATGACATTTTTCAACTAAAGACAAAACTCGAGTTTTGTTTTGCAAACTCGAGTTTTGGACATACAGAGAGTCTTTGATTTTTGAATCCAGTTTCATGCCAAGACTTCATCGTTTAAACTGCCTCTGAATATTTCAAAGTTTTCTCTAAGTTAAGGGAAAACTCGAGTTTTGACTTAACAAAGAGTTTTCAAGTTTTCACCCTGTTTTGAAAACTCAAGTTTCAAAATGAAAACTCAAGTTTCCAACTTGAGCAGTTTTTCAAAGTTTTCATCATTGGATGAAAACTCGAGTTTTGTTTTCAAAACTCGAGTTTTGACCCAACCCGAGAGCATTGCCAAATTTCAAAGTTTTCATAACAATATGAAAACTCGAGTTTTGATTTCAAAACTCGAGTTTTGGTCACGCAGAGAGCAATGCATTTTCATGATGATTTGAAAACTCGAGTTTCAGTTTTGAAACTCAAGTTTTGGCCCGGTATGAACTTTTCAATGTTTTCACAGATTAAGTGAAAACTCGAGTTTTACTTTGAAAACTCGAGTTTTGGCCAAACAGAGAGCATTTGTTTTCCAACCTTTTGAAAACTCAAGTTTTAATTTGAAAGCTCAAGTTTTGATGTTTTGGACTTCCACGTGCTAACTTCATTAAAAATCCAAAACTCGAGTTTTGACATGTACTCAAACTATGGTCCAAAAGCTCAAAACATGATATTACTCTCTCGAAACAGAAAACTCGAGTTTCAATTTTGAAACTCAAGTTTTGTGTTAAGTGCACAGTTGAAAACTCGAGTTTCCATGAACAAAACTCGAGTTTTCATCGCTGAACTGCAGATTTGAATTTGACGATTTTGGAATGCTTTGTTATTTGAGTTCAATACTTTCTAGCATTAATCCTCCATATTCCCTGCTATGTTTAACCACTTTACTTGTGAGTTTAAGGCAGATTAACGAAAGATATTGAAGATTTCAACTAAAAGCAAAAAGCATGTCAGCACAATAAATGCTGTCCAGAAAAGAAGCACTCTTTCAGCTAAACCACCTGTGCACGGTTGCAAGGCATTAAAGAATGTTTTCTACAACAAGCAACCTCTTCTCCAACGGACTAATCCACAGAGAGACAGCTCAGAGTCATTATCCACCTGGATTAAGTGGAGAATAGAGAGAGAAGCAGACCAAAGTTGCAACTAAACACCTCCAACGGTTTGATCTATTTTGCAACGGTCATTTCTTGCCTTCTGAGTATAAATAGAAGAGCATTCAAGTCTTCTCAACAACTGAGAACGAATTTGATTAAGTTTTCATTCAATTCTTTCAGTTTCTATCTGTACAGTATCTTGTGATACTTAAGCTTCAGTGTTTATCATTATCTGCTCTAAGAGAGAGTTTTCCTTGATTATCAAACATTCATTGTAAAGAACCACAAGTCGGGGGACTTGGTGGTTGGGATCATTGATTACAACTTGTAAGGAGGAGTGAGTTCTAGTGAGAGAATCACTTCTTGAGTGTAGAGTGTGTAATCTTTGATATAGTGGAAAACCCAGAGAGGCTGGGGACTGGACGTAGGTCAGTGGTTAGGACCGAACCAGTATAAATCTTGTTGTGTCTTGCTTTTCTTCCCTCACTCTGTTTTACCCTGTTTTCTTAGTGCAAAAACAGAGGAATTTCAAAAATTTTGTAATACCCAATTCACCCCCCCTTTTGGGTATTTGACTCCATCTTCATATTGTGGCTTGGAGGATGATCTCTATGTGACTGGTTACACAGATGTGAGTTTCCAATCTGACCAAGATGATCTAAGATCGCAATCAGGATATGTATTCTTTTTTAATGGTGGTGCAGTAAGCTGGAAGTGCTCTGAGCAGAGCACTATAGCTGATTCTGCAATAGAAGCTGAGTATATAGCAGCATCGGATGCAGCTAAGGAGACCTTTTGGATTAGAAAGTTTATTAATGAACTAGGGGTGGTTCCTACCATCTCAAATCCAATAGACTTGTTCTGTGACAATAGTGGTGCTATTACGCAGACCAAGGAGTCGATGTCACATCTAAGGACCAAGCAAGTACTCAGGCGATTTCATCTTATCAGAGAAATCAATGATAGAGGTGATATAAAAGTATGCAAAGTACCAGGAGAAGACAATGTTGTTGATCCTCTTACTAGGCCACTTGCACAGGTAAAACATGAGCGTCATGTTAGTGTTGGAAATTATGCCCTAGGGGCAAGTCATTGTTCTCCATAAGTTATCACTTCATACGCATGTTTATGGTGGTAACTACATTCCTGGATATATCTTATAGATTATCCTAAATGTCCCTGGTCAGTTATCTACGCAGGAGCGAAGATGAAACAAGACCAGTATGACTTTGATGTTGTATGGAGATACGAATCAAAGTCATGGGCACTTGTAAGAGTACAAGGTGCTAGACCTACCCACTATGAGAAAGCTGACTGGATTAAGTCATAAGCTTATCTCATGTATAACCGTGTCATAACTCACAATGCCCTATGACCTGAGACCATCATGGGTTCCTACATGATGAGTCACTGACCTTGATCTAGTCAAAAGTCACCTTTGATCGGGTGATGATAAAGGCTGGGATCGGGATTAGTGGTTTTCATGCGGAGGAATGTGAATGGTCAAGATGGAATTTGTCCCTCACATTTGTAGAGAGATATTACTGGGCCCCTCGATGAGTGAGTCTAAGAAATGTATGGCCATACTGTGATGGAAAAGAGTTTCCATTTCACTTATTAGACTACTCGAGAATCGAGAAAGTAGTGGTCAAGAAAAGGAAGTTGACATTATCCATGCCTCATCCTTGACCAAATTATCACGTGACAAAAGGGACGTGACATGGTTGTACGATAGGTTGTATCGTGTCATCGATCCCCATGTGAATTGGGTAGTCGTAATGTCTTGCTAAAGGCCGCTTGCGATTTGTGGGCTGATAAGGTCTTGGCCACTGCTAATCTCATATGGGCCTGTAGGGTGGCACGCAAGAATAATCCAACACGGGTAAAAGTGTCCAGATTCATTGAATCTCAGATTAAATGAATACAGAATTTAATCTAGGATATATGTATGTATGTATGTATGTATGTATGTATATTAAATTCGAAATTAATATATATATATATATATATATATATTATTAATGGAGATTATAATATTATATATATAATATTTGTTTTGTATTTAATTTATTTGATAAATTAAGGGATAAGGATCTTAAATGCTATGGAAGTTTTTGTTAGTTCTCAGAGTGTTTTGATGATCACTAACAATTGTAAACAAAATTGGAAAGATTTGACAAGTCAAGGATGTTTAAAACTTGTGACTTTTCTATCTGTCAAAATCAAACCCGAGCCTATGAGTGATGAACTCGAGCCTGGATTTGACAGAAAGCATAAATTGCAAAAGCCAAAGTTCAAACTTGAGACTGAACCTGAAGTTCAGAATTAAACCTTTGGAAGTTTGCATGAACTCGAGCCTACTAAGGGCGAACTCGAGTTCATCATTGCCAGAGAGCTTTTTATCTGTTGAAAATCTGCTTCAAACTTTAAACTTCTACTCAAACCTCAAGTTATGAAAAGTTCAAAGTAATTTTGAGGTATGAACTCGAGCCTAAGATCTTCAAACTCCAGTTCAAAAGTTCCAGAGAGCAATTAGCTATTTTCAATAGTTTTAAACTCGAGCCCATTTGTCTTAAACCTCCAGTTTGTCTTATGTTAACCCTTTTTCAAAAGTTCTCTAAGTAAAGAGAACTCGAGTTCACCATTAATGAACTCGAGTTCATGTTCTTACAAACCTCAGGCTTACACACAAACCTCCAGTTTGATTTTGGCAGAAGCAAATTTTCAAAACTGAATGAAGGGTGAACTCGAGCCTAACATTGTGAACTCGAGTTCAGACCTCCAGATCTGAAAAACGCAGATAAACTCAGAATTCCAAATCTGATTCTATCTTCATGTTTTTAGGTTACCCATTCAATCTACTTGTTATATCTATCTCTCATCAGTGTAACTGAATTTTTCTAACACATTTATTCATGAGATTACAAAAGATCTTCTGATTGGTCTGAGATTCAAAAAGAAAGTTATTTTCGGAAACTTGCGAAAACTAAGGAAAGCTGTTACTCAAGATCATCTAGCCGTTAGAGGAGATCATATAGCCGTTGTGCAACATCTCCAACGGATATATACCTTAAAAAGAAGATCAGAATCAAGGAAGTCTGTAAAATAAACTCTCAACAGCCATATTTTGGAACAAAGAGTGATTTCAGCAAAACAAGATCAAGACATAACACCTGGAACAGCTATATTTTCAGAAAGGAAATAGCTCCAACGAATCTATAACGTTCACAAGCCTCAAAGCACTATATATAGATGAAGATTCGAAGAAGAAAAGACAGAGAACTGAAATTCTACATTACTACTCAAAAATATCAGTGAAAGAGTTGTTATTTTGAATTGTTGTACTTCAGTGATTAACAATATCCACTCTTAGAAGAGAGTTCTTTTCTGTAATCAAATTTTTTTTTGTAAGGATCTCAAAGTAGTAGGACTTTGAGATTGGGTTTTTCAATTACAACTTGTAAGGGGGAGTGTGTTCAAGGTTATGAAACACCCTTTGGTTGCAGAGTCTGTAATTGTCTAGAGAGATAGTGGAAATCCTAGAGTGACTGGGGACTGGACCTAGGTCATTAGATTAGACCGAACCAGGATAATTTCTCTGTGTTCTGCTTTTCTTCCCTTCTTACTCCCTTACTTTCGGTTCCATCGGATTTCTGGCAAAAACAGAGTATATTTCTAAAAGAATTTTAAGAATCCCCAATTCACCCCCCCTCTTGGTGATTCAGCCACATTTTCAGTTTTCGCTCAAGAGCACTGGTAAGACGGAAGTTTTTTTTGGACCAAAAATGCCACGGAAGTTCACAGGAAGTATCAATTTTGCCCTGGAAGTATCATTTTTGCCATGGCAGTTTTCGCTGAGGAGCAATTTTGCCCCGGAAGTTTTCACTAAGAAGCAATTTTGCCCTGGAAGTTTACAAAACGTAGCAATTTTCTTAGCAATTGTGCCCTTCTATTCCCAAATATTAAATTTGACTACTAAATCAATCAAAGACCACACATGCCATGCCTTGAAAAAGTCGAACTTGGAGTCAGAGAAGGAGATCCTTCAGATTTTGATCTCAAGGCGGCTAGAATTTGTGAAACCGAACTGGTTAGAGGGACTGAAAGGTTGTCACAAAACGCAAATGAAACACAACAATAAATGAATTGTTCCAAAAATTGGTTCAGTAAAACAAATCAATAGTGATAATATTTACGTTTGTATAAACTGATCATTTGCTTAGATCATAAGTGATGCTTCCTTTGGGTTTTGTGACAGTCGACTTTTCAGTCCCTTTAACCAGTTCGGCTTCACAAATTCTAGCCGCTTTGAGCTCAACATCTCAAGGATCTCCTTCTCTAGATCCAAGTTTGACCTTTTCAAGTCATAACATGTGTGGTCTTTGACTAATTTAATAGTCAGATTTAATATTTGGGGACAGAAGGGCAAAATTGCTCCTTAGTGAAAACTTCCGGGGCAAAATTGCTTCTCAGCGAAAACTTCCGTGGCATTTTTGGTCCAAAAAAAACTTCCATCTTACCAGTGCTCTTAAACAAAAACTTCCATGGCATTTAAGACCATTATCCCATAAATTAAATATCTGAAACAAATAGAGATATTGTATCTCATTTAATTTCGAATAAAGATATCGTATATCTGTTTATATTTGAATTGAGATGTAGTATCTCAGATTTAATTAAATAGATAGATATCATTTCTTGGATTTAATATATAAAGATAAGTTAAATCAAAAGGCTTTTAATTTAGATTTGATCTAAATTCAAGATTCAGATTTCAAATCTGGCTTTTAATATATTAGATTAGATCTATGAGATAGATTTAATTAATATATTATCCAGATTCAAAATTTGAATTTCAAAATTAATGAGGATTAATTTTGATTATATAATACGCCTATCGGGTTTAAAAAAACCTACGGGAGTTTTAGTCGAGCGTATTATAGAAAGCCGCGAGAAACCCTAGAGTGAAAAATTGAGAGAGACGCACAAGAGGCGCTAGCACGTTGCTGTAGCCGTGTTCGGGGATTGTTCGTGTGGATACCAGTAGAGGAAGCCGATTCTAAGAGTCGTCTTCTGCTGATCGAGAAGGTATCCCAGCTGTTTAAAGAGAACGAGACGCGAACGAGTTCAATAAAAGGTATGATTCGGGTTCCCTAACCTTGATTTAAATGTCATTGAGTGATCTTCCAGACGGGATTCGGAAAACTTTTTTAAATCCGCTGCGTGTACGGATCCTAACAGTTAGGTCAATGGGAATTAGAGTAATTAATGATTGCACCTAGTGCAAGTGGGAGTCTGTCGGAAGTTATGCCCTAGGGGCAAGTCATTGTACTCTAAACGTTTATGTTTTTTAAAGTATTCTCCTTTAGTTATCATTTCATTTGCATGTTTATAGTGATAATTGTATTCCTGGATATATCTTATAGATTATCCTAAATGTCTCTGGTCGGTCATCTACGCGGGAGTGAAGATAAAATAAGACCAATAGATAACTTGCTATGCTTTTGTCCTAGCATAACCCCTACAGTAGAATTGGAGGCATCACATGTTAGTTCAAAAGGCAAAGTCCAATCTAGTTCATGCAAAATAGGACGAGATATCAAGTGTGCTTTTAACTTATCAAATGCTTGTTTGCAAGAAGTATCAAAGACAAAATCAACATCTTTTTGCAATAGTTTGGATAAAGATAGAGCTATCTTACTAAAATCATTTATGAATCTCTGGTAAAAACCCACATGCCCTAAGAAAGAACGAAGTGTTTTAATATTAGTGGGGTAGGGCAAGGAAGAAATCACCTCGATTTTAGCTCTATCGGCCTCAATGCCCTTGCTAGATATCAAGTGACCAAGTACTATTCCATGATCAACAATGAAATGGCACTTCTCATAATTGAAAACCAAATTTTTTCAATGCATCTAGCAAGAACATTGTCCAAACTATTTAAACAAGCATCAAACGAATTTCCATACACTGTAAAATCATCCATAAAAACTTCCATACAATTTTCAAGAAAATCAAAGAACAGTGACATCATGCAGCGTTGGAAAGTACTAGGTGCATTGCACAATTCGAATGGCATTTCCCTATAGGCATAGGTACCAAATAGACAAGTAAAAGTGGTCTTTTCTTGATCTTCAAGAGCTAATGGAATTTGGAAATGTTAGTTCTCTTATGGTTTTGATGATTGCCAACAATTGTAAACAAGAATGAGGATTTGCTCTTTAAATTTGAAAACTCTGATTAAGAGTAAACCTCGAGGTTTGCACTGAAACCTCGAGGTTTGGCCTTACAGAAAAAGCATCAAGTTTCAGCACCTTATCTCTGAAAGGCTTAGGTTTCACAAATCAATGTGAAACCTCGAGGTTTGTAAAGTAACCTCGAGGTTCTGCACTCTCACAGAAAACTCAGTTTTACACCAACTCATGAAAATCTCGAGGTTTGTGGCAAAACCTCCAGGTTTGTGGTTTGGCGCCTAACTGAAATTTTTGAAAAACAATGTGAAACCTAGAGTATTAGAAGAAACCTCGAGTTTTCTTCATCCAGAGAGCATTTGGTTTTCATTGAGTATGAAAACCTCGAGGTTCAATTTGAAACCTCGAGGTTTGGTGTTTTGACTGAAACTTGACTCTTTCAAAAATTACTTAGAACCTCGAGTATTCTGCCATACAGAGAGCAAACAGGTTTTCACATGAATGAAAACCTCGAGGTTCATTTCTAAACCTTGAGGTTGTGTCCCTGGAACAAAGTTTTGGCTTTTCAATATTTTAGCCAAACCTCGAGTATTGTTGAAAACCTCGAGGTTTGTGGGTTCCAGAGAAGAAATGAATTTTTCACCAAGTTACAAACCTCCAGGTTTCTTATTAAACCTCCAGCTTGTCTTCATCAAAGTTTTCCACATGGTTTCTTTACAAAGGAAACCTCGAGGTTCACCAAGAAACCTCGAGGTTATGTGTTTCTAAAACTGAAAATGCTCAAGGTATACAAGCAAACCTCGAGGTTTGTAGAACAAACCTACAGGTTTCTAGTCGTTACTGGAAATTCAAAATTGGCAAATCTGTTATACCTTCTTGTTTGATCTCAATGTATTACATGTTTAATCTATAATGATTCTAGACATGTTTAATCATCTTTTTAGTAAGTTTCAGACAGATTAAAGAAGGATTATTGAAGGATTAGAGCAAAAGCAAAAAGTGTGTTAGAACATTAATTGCTCAACCCAGAAACTTGCTTCCTTTTGGTTAATCCACTTGTACACGACTGTAAAAGATTAAAAGGAAGATTACTACAACAAGCAACAACCTCTCCAATGGATTTATTGCCAGAAAGTCAACTCTGAACCAAGGGCCAGCTGGATTGTGCATAAACAAGAGAGAGAAGTTGTCCAAGGTGGAACCAACTCTCAGCAGAAGTCTCCCAACGGCTCAATCCAAGTTGCAACGGTCATTTAATGATCACTATGCATAAATAGAGTTGCATTCAAGACTTGACAGAGGTTACAACATCTGAAAACGCTCAACCAATCAATTCTCTCAACTACTTCTTACTTTTCATTTGTATATTGTCTTTTGACAGAAAAGCTTCAGTGTTTATCATCATCTACTCCTAGAGAGAGCTTTTATTGCTTATCATTTATTGATTGTAAAGAACAACAAGTCAGGGGACTTGGTGGTTGGGATATTTGATTACAACTTGTAAGGGGGAGTGAGTTCTAGAGAGAGAACTACTCTTGAGTATAGAGTTTGTAATTAGTTGAAAGTTATAGTGGATTGAAAATCCTAAGTGTGGCTTGGGCACTGGATGTAGGTCAAGGATAAGACCGAACCAGGATAAATCATCTTGTGCAAGCTTTCTCTTCTCTCCATCTCTGTTATACTCTGTTTTTACTTGTCAAAAACAGAGCAAATTGTTTAAATTTTTAAAGATACCCAATTCACCCCCCTCTTGGGTATCAAGCTCCATTTACAGGAAATACCCTGAATAGCCATCTAGGAAACAATAGTGACTCTTACCTGCCAACCTTTCAAGCATCTGATCTATGAAAGGTAAAGGAAAATGATCTTTCCTAGATGCTTCATTCAACTTCCTATAGTCTATGCACACTCTCCAAGCATTTTGCACTCTAGTAGGTATCAACTCATCATTTTCATTTTTTACCACAGTTATCCCACTCTTCTTAGGCACTACATGCACCGAACTAACCCACTCACTGTTAGAAATTGGGTAGATGATACCCGCACTCAATAGCTTGGTTACTTCTTTCTTAACCACATCTAGGATTAAGGGGTTGAGTCTCCTTTGGGGTTGCCTAAGGGGTTTGGATTCCTCATTCAAAATAATCCTATGGGTACAAATGGCCGGACTAATCCAAGAATGTCAGCTAAAGTTCAACCTAGAGCCTTTCTATCTCTACTCAAAACGTCAAGCAATCTCTCCTCCTCACTCACAGACAAAGAATTTGAAATAATAACAGGCAATTTTCCATCAAAAGCAAGAAAAGCATATTTCAAATTAGAGGGGAGAGGTTTAAACTCTAAATCAGGAGGTTGGACAATAAAGGGAATTAATCTCGGAAGATCAAGGGTAGGAGAAATACTTCCCTTTACAAGCTTAGGAGGTGCATGTTGGAAATTATGCCCTAGGGGCAATTCATTGTACTTTGGACATTTAAGTTATTTAAAGTATTCTCTTTTGTTATCATTTTCGTTTGCATGTTCGTATTGATAACTGCATCCCTGGATAATCTTATAGATTATCCTAAATGTCCCTGGTCGGTCATCTATACGGGAGTGAAGATGAAATAAAACCAGTATGACTTTGATGAGGTATGGAGATACGAAACAAAGTCATGGGCACTTGTAAGAGTACAAGATGCTGGACCGACCCACTATGAGATAGCTGCATGGATTAAGTCATAAGCTTATCTCATGTATAACCGTGTCACGATGCTCTATGACCTGAGATCATCATGGATTCCTACATGATGAGTCACTGGTCTTTGACCTAGTCAAAAGTCACCTTTGACCAGGTGATGATAAAGGCTAGGATCGGGATCAGTGGTTTTCATGCGAAGGAATGTGAGTGGTCAAGATGGGATTTGTCCCTCACATATGTAGAGAGATAATGCTGGGCCCCTCGATGAGTGAGTCTAACGAATGTATGGCCATACTGTGATGGAAAAGAGTTTCCATTTTACTTATTAGACTACTCAAGAATCGAGAAAGTAATGGTCAAGAAAAGGAAGTTGACATTATCCATGCCTCATCCTTGACCAAATTATCACGTGACAAAAGGGACGTGACATGGCTGTACGATAGGTAGTATCGTGTCATCGATCCCCATGTGAATTGGGTAGTCGCAATGTCTTGCTAGAGGCCGCTTGCGACTTGTGGGCTGATACAGTGTTGGCCCACTGCCAATCTCATATGGGTCTGCAGGGTCGCACACAAGAATAATCCAACACAGGTGAAAGTGTCCAGATTCATTGAATCTCAGATTAATCTGAGATTAAATGAATACTAAATTTAATCTAGGATTTATATATATATATATAATTCAAAATTAATATATATATATTATGAATGGAGATTATAATATTATATATATGATATCTGTTTAGTATTTAATTTATTTGATAAATTAAATATCTGAAACAAATAGAGATATTGTATCTCATTTAATTTCGAATAAAGATATCATATATCTGTTTAATATTAAATTGAGATATAGTATCTCAGATTTAATTAAATAGATAGATATCATATCTCGGATTTAATTTATAATGATAAATTAAATCAAAAGACTTTTAATTTAGATTTGATCTAAATTCAAGATTCGGATTTCAAATCTGGCTTTTAATATATTGGATTACATTTATGAGATAGATTTAATTACTATATTAAACAGATTCAAAATTCGAATTTCAAAATTAATAAGGATTAATTTTGATTATATTATACGCCTATCGGGTTTAGAAAAACCTACGGGATTTTCAGTCGAGCGTATTAGAAAGTCGCGAGAAAACCTAGAGCGAAAAAGAGAGAGACGCACAAGAGGCGCTAGCACGCTGCCACAACTGTGTTCGGGGATTATTTGTGTGGATACCGGTAGAGGAAGCCGATTCTAAGAAGTCGTCTTCTGCTGATCGAGAAGGTAGCCCACCTGATCAAAGAGAACGAGCCGCGGACGTGTTCAATATAAGGTATAATTCGGGTTCCCTAACCTTGATTTAAACGTCGTTGAGTGATCCTCCGGACGGGATTCGTAAGAAATTTTAATCTGCTGCGTGTATGGATCCCAACAGTGCATGGCTTGTGTTAAGCTCCATAGACTCTACCACCTGTTTATTGGTCTTCCCAAGTGTTGAACCAACACTAGGTTGGCTTACAGCAGCAACAGGCTTGGGGAAAGTAGTCTCCTCCATACCTAGTTCACAAGGAGTGATTAGCTCATTCAAAAATCTCAAGGTATGCGGAGTGATCTTAGTTCTATGATTAAGCAATGAGTTAGAAAGTGGCCCTTTAACCACATTGTGTTGAGGTCCAAAGTGAGTCACATGAAAGGATGTCTTTGTCAGTGTGAGGGCTATCCCCTTGGAGAACAAATCATCCAAATCTTGGCTACCGGCTTCAAACTCAGCTTCCTCCACCAGTTTGTGACCTAAAACATTGACAAAAACACCTTCCTCACAAGCATCATCACTAGGTAATGAATCATTGGAAGAATTTAAGGCTCAAATATCCTTCCAACAAGGTTTTTCTCCAATGCTCACTCCAATACAATCAATTGTATAGTAAGCTAACCACAAAACATTTGCTTAACTATTCCAAGTGCTAACCTTACCAAACACAGCCAATCAAAGCATTGCAATCAGTTAAAATAATGCTCAACTCCTAAATGCACAAACGATATATAAAATCTCTATTTCAAAATGAGGAGTAAGTAAAAATCAAATTGTGGGTTCATTTCTCTTCCCATTCACTTGAAAAACAAGACATGGTTTTATAAAGTTGCCAAAACACTAGATCTCATGAAAGCTCAAAGAATTTCCCACAAATTATACACTTCCAAAGTGGCAAATGTGACCCGTTACCATTTAGGGCATGCATTAGAGCAAGTCATTCTTGAAAAATTTTCTAGTTTTAGGCATTTTCTCATTTAAAAACAACCAATTAATTGGGATTCAAAATGTATTCCCCTCCCCCACACTTAATCAACACATTATCCTCAATGTGAAAAAACACTCTAAAGAGAATGATAGACAAGTTGAAATTTAAGGCACAATGGTAATTAAGTAGGGTAGTGGCCAACAAAATGCAAAGCATACATAGGGGGTTCTTATTCTGCTTACTAAACTAAATTATTTCTACTTTTTCTACTGAATTGTGTCCCTCCCCCACACTCATCTTCCTCACATAACAATTAAGTCCAAAACAATCATATGAATTAGGAAGAAAATAAGTGAGAAAAGAGACAACCTGGGTTAGAGTATCTTGAGTCGCTTAAAGGAGAAGTTCTCATCCCAGATGAGAATCATGCATTTGTCTTTGAAAAATTCTTCTCCCGCATTGATTTTCCTTGGTGGAGGTGGCTTAGGATCAATCGGGAGAGGTCCAAGAATGTACGGTGGAGAGTTGTACAACAAAGGACTTCTCCAAGAATGTGCTTGCAAAGAAGACAAGCAAACAACAGTATCCCATCCAAAAATAGAAACATGGAGAAGTTTCAAGTGAATTAAAGGCATGTTAAGTTCTAAACTCTCCAAGTAACTATCACATCTAAGGAAATCAATATTACTCCCATCAGTAAGAGTCAAACAAGCAGTTCTATTTTGTGAATTCTCTTGTGTTTGCAAAGTGGAAGGTGCGGAATCCAACTTGGTGTTGGGGTACACCACATCATCATTGCAATCACAAGAGATGGGAGGCAAAAGAGTGGAAGAAGAAAGATAATTTTGCAAATCGTCTCCACAAAAAACTTTCGAATTTTCAGAAGAATCATTTTCTTTGTCTATACCGGGTCGCAAATCATAAGAAAGAATCATATGGAAAGATTCATTTTCATTTGTAATATCATCAATCAAAACAAACGAATTTTCTCTTATTAAACTATCATGCAATTCATTGGAATCAAGAAAAACATCTTTTTCTAGGCTATGGTCTTTTTCACTCAAATAAACCACATTTTCATCCATGCAAGATTCAACCTTTTCACAATTGGCATGCTTACTATCATCAATAGTACTAGAGGGTGCATTATGATCAATGGTAGAATCAACCACTTCGCTAATTGTTTTCTTTTGAAACTCAACAAGTGAGTTTTTTCATGATAACAATCTACACTTATTCGATATTCTGTACAAGAACATGAAAATGTTTCAGTTAGTTCATCACAAACATCCCTAGTACTATGAAGAGAATCATTTTCAACAGTTAAAGCATCACCTAAAGAAGTAAGATCACAATCATCAACAAGTACAATTGAATCATTACTATTAGAGCTAATGGCTTGAGCAATTACATTTTCAAACATTTGAGGGGATTCAACAATAATTTCCCCATCCACCTCATTATCACTCAAATCATGAATTGCTTCATTAGTTAAAGTTGTAGGAGAGTCTACTTCTATTAGGATACGATCATTATCAAATGGTAGAGAAGACTCTTCAATGCTTTTTTCTAGTTGCTCCACTTCTTGTGTATGTGTGAACATGGGAAAAGGATTTTCTTGGAAATTAGTCTTCAACACTTGTGATTGCTGAGTGAGACGCTCAATTTCCTTTTCCATTCTCTCATTCTCTTTCTCTTGATGTTCCATTCGTCTCATTATAGAGTCCATTTGATGGTCAAAGTTGGCCTTGTATGACCGCTCCTCATTTACAGTCTGAGTCACTTGATTTGCAATTTTTCAAGGACTTCACGAATGGTCATTTTTTTGTTTGGCACACATGGTTGAGAATGAGGTCCAGAAGGATTTTGCAATTTTTCAAGGACTTCACAAATGGTAGGTTTTTTGTTTGGTATACATAGTTGAGAATGAGGTCCAAAAGGTGGCTCAAATGGGTTTAGGAATTCATGAGATGGATGACATGATCGGGAAGTGGGATGGAATGAAGGAGGGGGTTCATGATATGGCATGCGGTTGTAAGGTGGAGGATTATGAGAAGGATCATAATATGGGTTGTATGGTGGTGGAGAAGGCTCATTGTATGATCTATAGGATAGGTGTGGTGAGTGGTTTGGTTAAATGGAGGTTGGTGGTAAGGTTCATGGTGTGGGTGGTGGAATGGACCACGACATTCTTGACCTATTGGATTCTCATATTGAATTCCCAAGTTAGCTTGAAGAGCCCGTATTGTTTGTTGAATGGAATTGATACTCTGAGAGATGGACTATTCCCTTCTGGTTGAATCTCATACAAAAGAGTGTGATTGAAAGAGTGAATCTTGATTACCATTAAACCAAGCCATGAAAGTGCAATACAATTAATTCCCAATGAATTACAAGATGACTATCTAACTATAAAAATTAAGAGAGAAAAAAATAATATAAGAAAATTCAAATGCAAATGCAAAAGAAAAAGAAATTTCAAACTAAAATAAAAATGCAAGTATGCTATAAATTAACTTGGAGACATTGTGAATTTGTACAATTAAGCTCAGCATCATATGAAATTTAATGCAGAAACATCACATAGAAGCTACCAAGTCAAAACAATGCAATATGCTAAGCAAATTACCAAAATGCAAAAATCCAAAAATATGTGCAATGGGATATATATATATATATTTTTTTTTTGAAAAAAAATGCAAAACTATTAAGCTTCACACGAGAAACCCCTTCTCAAAAATGAGTTTCACAATTAGATTACATAGGGAGCCAATTACTTAGCTCCCCAGCAACGGCGCCATTAATGATGGCCTTTTTATCTTTAGCCTTGGGGTCCACAATAAAAAATAACCAAGGATTGCGTATAGGCAAACCAAGAATCGTTTTCTCTCTAGAGGAGCCTTTTATTGAGTCCTAAGTAATCTAAATGACATGCAAATGCAATTAAAACAAGGGGGAAATTGGTTTTGGATTTTTCAGTTGATAAACTAAAATAAGTTTGCAATTAAATTAAATGCTAAACTATTATTTTTGGTATTTTTATAAAATTGGTGAATGAGTAAATTAAATGATATGGAATTAAAATATGGATGATGGTGCTCTTGGTGATTAAGAAATGACTATCCTTGCTCAAAAAGATTATGGGAGTTAAAATTCATCAAGTCTTTATGAAAAACCCCAAGATAACACTTGAGTCCATTATTCCCAATTAATAGTAGTTCTTACAGATATAGATAACCACTACCTCTTGAGAAATTGTTAAAGACCACTTGATGTGTAATTAAAATTGGAATAATACAACATGAGTCTTCTTAAAATTGAGTACATAACAGTCCCTCAAAGTGCACAATTCAACTACATTAACTAGACAATAACACGCTAATTAATATAATCTCACTGCAACCACAAGAAATCAAAACAAATATAATCTTCACATTGCATAATCCAATCTCAATCACAATTATCAAACTAACAGTGACAATAAACATTAATCTCAGTTCTAGAATTTATACACAATGATTCCTAAAACTAGGCAACCTAAATGTATAAATCTAGACTAATAGAATGAATAAATTAACTCCTCTTTAAAGCTTTGGAGCTCAAACATTAATCTTCACCACCAAGAAGCAAGGAATCAGCCACTCATAGCAATTAGAGAACCCCACAATATCCGCAAAATGTGAACACTATGGAAGGAGTGAAAGACAGTGGTTGAAGAGTGATGGAGGATCGATTGTTATGGTGGAATGGGAAAATGGAAGGAGAAGATGGTGGTGGTTCTCGTTCTCAGGTTCTGTTTCAGTGATTGGATCAAGTCGATGAAGGTGGGTGGTGGTGAGTGATGAAGGTTGAAAACATGAGGGAAAGTGGGCGACGATGGTCGGACGTTGCCGCTGGTGATGGAGGAACGGTGCTCGCCGGCAACCGTGAAGAGGATGATAGCCACCGGCGAGAGGAAAGGAGAGAAGGTGTGGGTCTGCGTCTGGTTCAGCGATGATTCCAAGATGAAGCAACTCGTAGCGCTAGGTCTGAAAGCATTTAATCTCCATTAAGAGTGTCGGGTTCACGGGTCTCAGCTCCTCATGCATTTTTGTGCTTCGTCTGAAAGTGTCGGATCCTCCATTAAATTGCTTTCAGCTGATTTAATTAATTCAGTGGCCAAAACGCTGTGTTTTAGACAAGGACCTAGCTGCAAAGATTAAACTTCTGAAGAAGGGACTTAACTGAAAAATTTATAACTTGAGCTCAAACTCCTATTTTCAAATTTAATCTAATCTTTTTAGGCATCTACAAATAAAATAATTAGTATAACATCAAATATCCTCAGAAAAATCAATGATTAAGAGTAATTACATTTTTTTTTGACAATTTTGCCCCTTTTTTAGCCCCAATTTAACATATTTACTCTTAATCTCAATTTATCATAAGAAAGGCATTTTAAGCTCAATAACTATGATAAAGTCCATTAAAAATCCCAATTTAATCATGTAAATTCATATAAAAATATGGTTCGATCAGGCTCATAGGCCTAAGTCAGAGCATATACATAGACAAGATACTGCATAGATTCAGTATGCAGCATTCTAAAAGGGGTTACATGCCCATGTCTCGTGGCATTCATCTCAGTAAGGATTTATGTTCTAGTACACAATATCAAAGAGACAACATTAGTAAGATTCCATATGCCTCTGCTATTGGATCTATCATGTATGCCATGTTATGTACACGATCGGATGTGTCATTTGCCTTGAGTATGACCAACAGATATCAACAAGATCCCGGTGAGGGTCACTGGACTGCTGTCAAGAGTATCCTTAAGTACTTAAGAAGGACTAAGGACTCATTCTTGGTATATGGTGGCTTGAAGGATGAGCTCTGTGTGACTGGTTACACAGATGCGAATTTTCAAACTGACCAAGATGATCTAAGATCCCAATCAGGATATGTATTCCTATTGAATGGTGGTGCGGTAAGCTGGAAGTGCTCTGAGCAGAGCACTGTAGTTGATTTTGCAATAGAAGCTGAGTATATAGTAGCATCGGATGCAGCTAAGGAGACCTTTTGAATTAGAAAGTTCATTAATGAACTAGGGGTGGTTCCTATCATCTCAAATCCAATAGACTTGTTCTGTGACAATAGCAGCACTATTACACAGACCAAAGAGCCAAGGTCACATCAAAGGACCAAGCAAGTATTCAGGCGATTTCATCTTATCAGAGAAATCAATGATAAAGGTGATATAAAAGTATGCAAAGTACAAGGAGAAGACAATGTTGTTGATCCTCTTACTAAGCCACTTGCACAGGTAAAACATGAGTGTCATGGGAATTAGAGTAATTAATGATTGCACCTAGTGCAAGTGGGAGTTTGTCGGAAATTATGCCCTAGGGGCAAGTCATTGTACTCTAAACGTTTATGTTTTTTTAAAGTATTCTCCTATAGTTATCATTTCATTTGCATGTTTATCGTGATAACTGTATTCCTGGATATATCTTATAGATTATCCTAAATGTCCCTGGTCGGTCATCTACGCAAGAGTGAAGATGAAATAAGACCAGTATGACTTTGATGAGGTATGGTGATATGAATCAAAGTCATAAGCACTTGTAAGCATGGTAGTGAAAACACAGTTTTTACCTAAAAACGGAAAGAGAATGAAAAATCGTAAAACGTAAAATTGTAACACAAAACGTAGTTTTTACCTGCAAATGTATATAAATATATATATATATATATATATATATATATATATATATATATATATTCAAGAAAAGTAAGGCACCTGCCATCATCCATACATATACTGATCAATGCAATATCAATCAAAATATCCAACATTGTCATCAAATACATTTAAACAAAGGCAAACAACCTCAATACAGTTCAAAATTCAAGTCTAATTTAAATTCAATACCACAATACCACTCATTATCCAACTGAATTGTAAATAATTGTCACAAGTCACAACACAATCTAAGCTAATAAATCATTCAAGTTATTATCATCAAAGGCATCATGCTCCACATGATCTTCAACTACATCATGATGCATGGCAACTTCTCTTTCTCTTCTATCAACCTCATTGTCCAACTCAAAATTAGGAATCACCATATCATCTTCAAAGGCACCAACATCACCAGTGTCATCCTCTCCTCCAATTGGAGCCAAGTTTTCTTCAATTAAATTATCCAAATTGAAATCAAATTTGTCTTCATCTAAACCTTCAACATTAGAAGATGTTCTTTCATTTTCCACAATCCATTCATCTTCAGATGAAACATCGTCAATGTTATATTCTCTAGTTTTTCTAACTTGTTTCTTCCTGGCCAATTTTGAATTTGTCATCACAAACACAACATTATTCATTTTTTGTTGTTTCAAATGATTTCGTCTCTTTGAGTGGACCTAAACAAAAACAAATCCATTTAATATACAACAAGTATCAAGTACAAACCCAAATTTACAAATTAAAGACAACTTACCATCTCACACGTACACCAATTCCTCTCACAACTAGATGAACTACATGTCAAGCTTAAAATGTGCATTGCAAATCTTTGGAGCTTTGGATGATCAAAACCATAAGATTCCCACCATTGTGTTGGAGATTTTGTATAAATGCCGCCTTGGGCTAATTCAGAACCAAATCTCCTTAATTGAAACTTGAAATCATCCTTTTAATCATCAATTTTTCTTTTTTCTTCAGCACTTTCCACCAACTTTTCTAAACATTGATATTGTCCAAATTAACTTCGGGGTCACCACGAAATCCTACCCTATATTGTATTTGAGGGTTGAGGAAGTAGCCTGTTGCATGCAAAGGCCTCATTAATTGATTGTCCCATCTAGCGTCAATGATATCACATAGAGGCTGATAAATAGAGAGTAAAGAATGACAAATAAAAAAATACATTAGATTCAAAATAGCAAACAAAAGTTAAAAAATTATATTAGATTGAGTAAAATAATACTACCTTCTTTCTACACCATTGAATGCCTTCTGAATTTTGTCCTTGGATTGAACCATCTCATCAAAAATGAACCCCATGGCTGGTTTCTCATTTGAATCCACCAAACGAAGCACTTTGATAAGTGGAAAAGCACCCTTTAAACATGTCACAACATTTTTCCAAAACTCCCTATCCATAACCACATCTGCAATATACTTGCCATCATTTGTTTTAGCAAACTTGTTAGACATCCATTGATCTGAAGTAAACATCCTTATCAATGCTCCTTTGTTGTCATTGAGGCACCCCAAGGTTAGGTAAGACATGGCAAAGCGAGTCTTGCCTGGTCTCACCAAGTCTCTTCCATTTGTATGAAATTGCAACATGGAAATTAAAGAAGTCCTTGAATATATAGATGTAGTAATTTTTCTTCCTTTTGCAATTGTCTCATGATGAACTGACAACTTGTTCTCAAAGTCCTCCAACAATAGGTCAATACAATGAGCCGCACAAGGTGTCCAATACAACATTGTTCTTTTTGCCATCAACAATGCTCCTGCAGCTTTATAGTTCACAGTATTGTCCGTCACAATTTGCACATCCTTTTCTTCTCCTACCTCCTCAACTACTTCATCAATCATATGGAATATCTTCTCAGCTGTTTTGGTGATGTGAGATGCATCAATTGACTTCAAAAACACACTTCCTTTTGGGCTATTTACTAAGAAGCTTATAAGCGTTCTTCTCCTTTTATCTGTCCAGTCATCTGTCATTATGGAGCAGTCCATATCCTTCCAATAAACTTTATGTTTTTCAATACTTTGCATTGTCTCCATATATTGTTTCTTCAAATATTTCTCTCTAATTTCATGGTAGGATGGTGGCTTAAAGCCAATACCGTGTCGACCGACCATTTCAAACATCTCTTGAAATTCAACACTTCGTGCCATATTGAATGGTATGGCATTGTTATAGAAAAAAGAAGCAGTTTTCTCACATGTACCCTTTCTTTAAACTCTGCTTAAAAATATTATTGATGGTAGGTTGGGATTGGGTGCTTGCTCTTGCTCCTCTTTTCTTGAAGATGTTCTTAGAGCTCTCTTTATCTTCATCACGTGATCTTTTTTCTCCACTTTGTACTACCTCATCCTCATCATCAATGCCAGATTTCTTATTTAGTCTTTTTTGTAAACCACATACAATGTCCCACATTTCTTTCTTGATTGCCTCAGGAACAGATTTGCGTATTCCAACGTCTTTTTGAGTGCAACCCAAATGATGTTTCATTCAATAAACACCTCCTTGTACAATCCTTTTGCAGTAATTGCATTTAATTTTATTAGTACCTCCATCAACTAAAGTACCATGCTTCCATGCCACATTAGTTCTACTTCTGGGAGCATTCTTGTAAGTTCTTGAAGATGTTCCTGATCCACTCACTGGGATAGAAGGCGTAGAATTACTCTAAACTACAGCACTACTACTTCCACTTCCACCAGAAGCCATTTTCAAAACTGCAAACAGAATCAGAAGATAAAAGCAACTACCTACTACCTAGCAACAGAACAGAAGGCCTACACAAGTTCTAAAATACTAATTCTGTAGCAGTTTTTATGGTCTCTAAAATACCATATAGTGTAAAAATTCCAGATCAATGCAACAAAACAGAACAGAAGGCATACAACAACAGCAGTATCGTGCATCCTAAATAGACAACTAGTTGCAAGAAAACTCACGAATATTATTCAGAACAACCACCCAATATTATCCTAGCAGCCACCCAATATTATTCAGAGCAACTTAAAATAATATTCTAAGTTCAAATATAGAAGAAATAAAACAAGTTGCAGTAGGAATGAGCTTCAATTGACTAGAAAGATTTAAAATCACTCAATCAAATATTACAGGGACGAAGCATTATTAATATTCAGTCCCAATTCCCAAATCAAAGCTTCCCTAGTTCCCTCTAATCTATCTAGAAATCCAAAATGATAGGGGAAGAGGAAAAATGAACATACCGTTTGGAGTATAATAGGGATGATTAACGAACACAGCAGAAGGAGAGGAAGCGAGCTTTGACTGGCAGTGAGCAAGGGAGAGCTAAATTATCGCGTGACAAAAGGGATGTGACGTAGTTGTATGACAAGTAGTATCATATCATCGATCCCCATATGAATTGGGTAGTCGCAATGTCTTGCTAGAAGCCAGTTACGACTTGTAGGCTGGTACAGTATTAGCCCACTTCCATTCTCATGTGGGCCAGAGGGTCGCACACAAGAATAGCTCAAGACGAGCAATAGTGTCCAGATTCATTGAATCTTAGATATGTCTAAGATTTGATGTATACTATATTTAATCTAGGATGAATATATATATATATATATATATATATATATATATATATATATATTTAATATTTAATTTTAAAATAATATTATAATATTATTTAATAAAGATTATATTATTATTATATATAATATTTGTTTTGTATTTAATTTATTTGATAAATTAAATATCTAAAATAAATAGAAATATTGTATCTCAGATTTAATTTTTGAATAAAGATATCATATATCTGATTTAATTTAAATTGAGATATAATATCTCAGATTTAATTAAATAGATAGATATCATATCTCATATTTAATTTATAGAGATAAATTAATTTAGAAGGCTTTTAATTCGGATTAAATAAATAGATTAGATTAGATCTATTTGATAAATTTAATTTATATATTATTTTAATCCAAATTAAATTTCAGAATTAATAAGGATTAATTTTGAATATATAATACGTCTAATAGGTTTAGAAAAACCTACAAGACATCTTGTGAATCGTATTAGAAAAGCCGCGAGAAACCCTAGAGAGAAAAGAAGAGATGTGAGAATACTGAAGGCATTAGCACGCTGCCGTCCGTGTTCGAGGCTATTTATGTGGATTCGCAGAGTCAGCTCATGTTGATCGAGTAGGTAGCCCATAAGTTCAAATAGGAACGAGGCACACACCGAAAGATATAGGCATGGTTCTTTCTAACCTTGATTTAAACGCTGTTGATGGATCCTCTGATAGGATTCGTAGTTTGAAATGGATGAAAATCCTTCCGATGCGTGTATAGATCCCAACAGTGCTTTCGAGTGAATTCACCCTTTTGTCCTTAGTTTTAAATATTTTTTTTAAAAAAACCCTCCCCAGAGGGCCATCATGGTCGTCCGATGGTTGCCGGCAGCTGGACGCCGACCACTGGCGGTTGGAAATCCGACAATGGTTTTTTTTTTAAAAAAAAAAAAGATTCATTGAAACTGAGGGAGGTGGGGTTTGAACCCCCCACCTTCATGGAGCCAAATGGCCCAACCACTGGGCGACTTGGTTCCTTTGATATATATATCCATTAACAAATATATGAGTTTATCATTTGTCATGTCACTTGACATAAAGTTATATCAAGTCACCCCAAAACTACGTCGTTTTGGGGGTTCATTAATTCCCCTAACCTCAAAACGACATCATGTTTCCTTGGGTGAAACGCCCGTCCTAATTTATCAGAGTTGTAGCGCACAGGCATCGAAATGATTTGGACGACTTAATTACAGAATAAAACTTTCATAAAATAACTTAGTTTGAAAATACAAGGATAAATTTTTTCGCTATTCGAATACATCCCACAAAGGGATGTTAATACAGTAATCCAAAGTAGACAAATGATAAACGCTAAAGTACAGCCTAACTACTCATATTTTCCAAAAGGTTTCGTCTGCTGTAACCCTTACAGCTTCATCTTGCCTCTTGATCCCGAACCACTACTTGTCTCTTTCATGCAGTCTGGAGTTCAAATGAATGAACCCCAGGGGTAACAGTTAATCTCATATACAGGTATGAAATGTAAATCACAATATAACACATGTATAAGCATAGAATAATTCACAGTAAACAAGTCAAACCGTAATTGCAGTTAACGGCCAAGGACCGCAGCCCTTTATGGAACACGCAGCTCCGTACTTAGGACACGCAACCCCAATCCATAGCTAAGATACACATATGCAAATTATCTAGCAACCATGATCAGTCATATATGAAATACATACGTACAAGCTAATGAGATAATAGTTACCTACCTCAAGCTTGAATCCTTACTCGTCCGAAGTTGTTGGGATCAGTAGAGGTGTCAAAGTATGCCTATAAACGTTTATCATTGTCGTTAGTCACTTCTTGCGTCACAAAGTAATTAGCTACGGAATTGTTTTTAGAGGATTAAAAATAGCTATTAATCCCTAAAAATCCCCTTAATAATAACCCCCTTTTTAATAAATAATAATACTATTTATTATTATTTATTACTTATTATCAATTAATAATTTTCCTTTAAAAATATTAAGAAGGGTTTTCTTTGGCTAATCTAAGACCTACCCAAAAATTCAGCTTCTAACTTTTCTGAGAATTTAGAAAATTCATAACTGAACCTATACAACTCCAAATGGAGTGATTCCAATTTCCACTTAAATCTTGATTAGTCTATTTTCATAAATTAAAGTCACAAGGTTCATTTATGGTTTGAGAAAATTCCCAACTTTTGAAAACACAAGCAACGTCCAAAGTTTTCCAGAAAACTTTCCAAAATTATGACTTAACTTCCAAAAATTATAACTAAAGTTGTAGACCTCCATTTTAGGTGTTCTTTGGCTCGTTGGAAAGGTTCAGATGTCTACTATTTACTGTAAAAATTTCAAGATCAAACTCAAACATTTGCCATTTCAAAATCAAGCTCAAAAAGTGCTGTTCATCCAAAAGTTGCAGAAAAACGTTTCAGATTTTGGCTAAACTTTGGAAAATCATATCTCTCTCAATACTTATCAGAATTCGACGAATTACCTATCAAATTAAACCTCTATGTGTCTACTATTTAACTGGAAAATTTCAGGTAAAAAATCAAAACTTTACTGGGTCCGGAATGCAACGTCATTTTGTTGCTCCAGAGCCCTACCGAAAATAGCAGGTTTTTATCTTAACTTTGAAAAATCATATCTTGAGCTACAGACCTCCGTTTAAGGTGATTCAAAGCTTGATGTAAAGATTGTTATGTGAACTATATGTCCACAAAATTTCAGATTTAAATGAGTTCATTTGCCCTAGTTTTTACTTGCTCAAAAATCGCTGTTCCAGTAGCAAAGTTCATGACAGCTAGGTTTTTGTTTATGCAATCACGTTTCAGCACTTTTTAGAGTTTTTTAAATAGTAAGAACAGCAACCTATTACGGTGATATGAATATATGTATTGATGCTAAAAGCTTCCTCTTGTTTTAAACAAAAACTCCTAACACAGAGACCTATCCGTAGCTTTAATGACAGTAACTCAAACAACACTTTGGTTCTCTTTATCTAATCATCGCTCTTTTTGTTCTTCATGTATCAGCGACACACACACACCGCCTTGGGTTATTTTTCCTATTTTCTTTCTTCCTTTACTACATACATATATGTATATATACACTATGACACTACCCAGCAACCCAAAACTAGAAGGATGAAACTCACCTTCTTGCAAGCCGTGACCTTCAAGGAGGAGCAGACACCCCTGTTTTGCTGTTATAAAACAGGGAAAAATGAATGCGGTAACCTCTCTCATGCTCTCTCTCTCTCTCTACTGTTTTTTTTTCTCTTCTCCAACTCTCGTTCTCTCCTTTGCTACTGTTGTCCGTTCTCCATCTCGGCGTGAAGTAAAATGAGTGCTGAAGACATGAAGCTACGGTTTATAATGAGAGGAAGTGGGGAAGTGCGCTGGCAGAGGGGGGTACAGCGCTGATAAAAACTTGCGTGAATGGTTCACTGTTTCATGTGTGTTCAGACTTTGGCCGAAAGCATTTGTGCTTGCGTGACGGTGCTGGGTTCCTTTCCTTCCCTTCACTGCGGTTCCATCGTTGGGCGTATATGTAACATCCCAATTTTCAAAAGCGGAATAAATTTTTTTTTTCATCAGAGTAGAGCATCGGAATAATTTCAAAAGAGTGTGTATCTGATAAACCTTCACTGTTGTAGTATCTGGCTGCTTACACAGCGGTACAGTAGTCTAAAAATAGTTCAATAAAATAACGTTGGAATAAAAATTTCTCCATCTTCGTCCTCGCGCTGGCTCCTTATCCCTGTCTTTGGCCCTGGTTCCTCTGGACCCTGACGCTATGATAAGAGCTGAGGTTCAATTACCATTGAACCTCAGGTAACAGTTAACCTCATGCTTATGTATCAAACATGTATGACAGATATCTATGGCAAAACAGTAATAATCACATACAATATTCTCATATTCACATAATAACATAACACAGCCACTGCAATATGCATGTTATTATAGTCTACACTATTCACCAGTGCCACGGTGTACATCCGTGTCCTCAGCGCTAGGAAAACATAACGGCGTTTTCAAGACTATAACCCGTATCAAGCTGTATGTGTATGATCGATTTTCAAAAACAGAGTTTCAGACTATCTATCACATATAAGCATACCATAAACATCAGAGTTAGTGTTAGAATACGCGTCCGTACCTTCGTCGGAGATATCGGTACGTTCGTCGGTCGGAGTATGGTCACGTGTATCCTATAATGGTAATATCGCATTTATTAATTCACCAGTAATATTTTAGAGGATATCCTAGTCACTAATGACCCTTTTTACCTTGGTAGGATTGTTTTTCAACTTATCAACTTTAATTCTCAAAAACGCTGGTTCAGAAATTCTGGACAAATTTTCTCTTAACTTCAAAATATCATATCTAATTCTAGAAAAATCGAAACGAAGATCCGTAAAATTTCCCGGACTCCTTAAGATGTCTATTTTTGAGGAAAAATATCAGTTTTCACCCAGAATTCAAGAACAATTCCCAGATTTCATGTGTTCATACCTTGCCCAGAAATTCGCCCAGAAAAATAGCCTAATGTTCAAAAATTCATATCTCCTTGTCCAGAGATCAAAACGTTACATATTTTATATATTTGGAAATACATACATGTCTACTTTATTTCTGGAAAATTTCATGATTTTTAAAGATCATTTGATACAGAAAATAATGCCCCCTATCCAATTGACTCTCAAAATCCAGCAATTCTAGACTTCTTTCATCTTACTCTAACTTGTTCCCTTAATCCTAAAAGTCACTCCCCAACATGTTTCCATCTTGTCAGGCATCTTTTTGATGCAATAAGGCTTGAAAACAAATATCGGGAATCACTTTACCTATTTACTAGATTAAACTAACATCTATATTAAAAACTACTAAGAACAACTAAAAACTATAAAACTAAGAACAAGCTTACCTCTTGAAGACTCTTGCTTCTTCCTTCTAGCCCCAAGAGAACTCTCACTCTCACTCTCTTAATCAAAGGATTAGAGGTGTATGTGGTGATGGTGTGAAGAAATGAGGAGGGGAAGCCTCCTATTTATAGGAAAATCCCTAACTTCTTCAACAAGCCTCTTCTTAAATCCTAACCATTAGATCTAAACTTAATGAAGAAGTTTAAATCTATACCCTTCATGTGTTCTTGTGATGTCATCCTTATGATGTCATCTTGATGACATAAGCAAGGCTTAGGTGTTATTTGTGTTTAGAAAACCCTAACTTAATCAACAAGTTGTTGACTTCTTCTAGCATTCTAGCCAATTCTTACTTGCTCTCCAAGTTTTCCCGACTTGCTCAACTTACTCTCCAAGTCTTCCCGACTGGTTCTCCAAGTCTTCCCGACTTGCTCTCCAAGTTTTCCTGACTTGCTCTCCAAGTTTTCCTGACTTGCTCTCCAAGTTTTACAACTTGTCCACCAAGTAACTTGCTCGCCAAGTAACCTTGTCCGCCCAGTAACTTGTCTGCCAAGTAACTTGTCCGCCAAGTAACCTCGTCCGCCCAGTAACTTACTCGACAAGTAACCTCGTCCGCCCAATAACTTGCTCGCCAAGTAACCTCGTTCGCCCAGTAACTCGTCCGCCAAGTAACTTGCTCGCCAAGTAACCTCGTCCGCCCAGTAACTTGCTCGCCAAGTAACCTCGTTCGCCCAGTAGCTTGTCCGCCAAGTAACTTGCTCGCCAAGTAACCTCGTTCGCCAAGTAACTTACTCTCCAAGTAACCTCGTTCGCCCAGTAACTTTCTCTCCAAGTAACCTCGTCCGCCCAGTAACTTGCTCGCCAAGTTGGAAGGTTCCAACTTCATCCACAAGCCTTTGCATGTGTTTGAATTTGTGTTTCTTGCTTCACAAGCTAAAAACGTCCCCCTCTTCCTTCCTTTCTTTTTGTTCATTTTATGTTTTAATTTTAATAGTTGGATTTGCCTCTTTATTATTATTGAATTTTCGCCATATATATTGAATCTTTAGGGGATGATAATTTAATCCAAGTTATCATCTTAGTATAGTGTTTCAGATTTTACTAGGCTACACAGTGTGATCAAATTAATTATGATCTCTGTACTAATATTAAACCTTTATTGATCTTTAATTAAGCCAAAATATAATGTTTATAACGATTACGAACTTTAGGGTATTACAGTATACATCTGGAGAAGCTGGTGTTGCCTCCCACCGACATGTTTTCGTATTGCAGTAGACAAGAGTGTGAGTCAACTTTATTTCTTTGGTTTCTGCATTCCAGTCGTTTCCTAACCATTGTGTTTTCGTGCCTGGTTCGTTTGAATTAGAAAGCTGAGGTGTTTTTGGGCTGATTTAGTTTGAGGTTGGTTATGCTGGTTGCGTTTTTGGTTCGTGTTTCAGCTCACGCGTTAAAGTTACAGAGGGAGCATCTGATTCATCTAGCTAAAAGGTATTGAATAATGGCCTGAGTTTTTGATCTTGGGCCGAGAGGTGCTGTGTGGGTTGTGTGCATGGGTTTTTGCCGTGTTAAGTTGAATGGGTGATAGGTTTAGTTGGTCATACTATTTGGGCCGAATGAATGTAGTTGAGGTAATAAGCTCCCGATTTGTGTGTGTTAATGAAGAATTGGTTTTGTTGTGAAATTTCTTTACTCACGTGTTGAGCCTAATGGTTCTAGTAGACATGGGAGAATATGGACTTAAAGAATATTAAGGGAAATTGGTTTGAATGAGATTGTAAACTTATCCCATTTAATTATTTTGGCCCTAAGATATCATCTCCAAAATATTTTGGCTAATAATTATTCTCAACTATCCATTCTCAATCAATGGAAAATATGCCTTTAAATTCTACATATTAATTTTATAATAATTAAGGCCAAAACTTTCCATAATTAATCCCCTCATATTATTTCTAATTTCTCGAAATATTATTCCATAATTTTAGGCCTAAATTATTCTTTACTTAATTTATTCTTTTCCCCAAAATTAAGGGAGAAAGAAGCCTAATTTCCAAATAATTATTCTCCTAATGGTTTTAAGTCAAATACCATAATTAAATTTCCATAAGATATTTCAAATTTCAAATCCCAAAATTTGGGATGTTACCTTAGGCACTACTCCAAGAAACCATAGGAAACCATGATTAAGTCAAATGCTGCTTGAAATAGTCACACTAACATTGGAAGAAGGGTTTTCCTTCCTTTCGTAGCTCTTATGATAATCTGCATCATTAATGACGTTAGCCTGCAAAATTAGTGTGTGTGGATATGTGTTAAAACTTTTATAATAAATTCAACTGTGTACAAATTTGCATTTCAGCCAGTAGTGCAGCTGGAACATAACTAGGTCGGACCTCATTTTCACAGTCGTAGTTAGGGTTCATAGTTATTCTAGGATAACCCAAAGCAACAATATTTTCTTATGAAGGTGCAGAAACTGAAATTTGTCGTAGAACATTCTTGCATTTATCCCCTACTATAATCATTAAAACATCTGCAAACACTGCAGAACGCCAAAGGATCTTACCTTCTTTACATGTCAAGAAAACCTTGGTGATGAGTTTTGAGAGAGTATGAAAAAGCAAGAGAAAATGAGGGAAAAAGTATGAAGCTTTGATTATACTACTTCCACAGATAATTTTTTTATAGCCTATCTACTTCTTTATTGTCTGTGTCCTTCAAACAGGAATCTTAGTTTGTGCCCTGTCAACTTGCATCTTATCTTTGAAAGCAGGAGCTTTATATCCAAGAGGGGGGGGTGAATTGGGTATCTTTAAAAATTTCAAAACTTGTTCTGTTTTTGGTCACTCAGAACAGGGCACAACAGAGAGGATAAGGAGAAGAAGCTAAACACAATGCAATTTATACTGGTTCGGTCCTTTCCTGACCTACATCCAGTCCCCAAGCCTCATTTGGGATTTTCAATCAACTAACTCAACAATATTGATTACACACTCTGTACTAAGAGTTGTTCTCTCACTAGAACACACTCCTCCTTACAAGTTGTAATCAATACACCCCAACTACCAAGTCCCCTGACTTGTAGTTATCTCAATCAATAAATGATTTACAAGTATTTGACTCTCTTACAGAGTAGATATGATGAACACTGAAGTGCTTGTATCAAGTATGATACTTTACAAGTGAAAGCTAATACACAATAAATGAACTTAGTAGACTTTCGCTCAAAGTAGGTGTATCTTCTATAAATGAAGTTAATGCTCTCTATTTATAGGTAGAGAACATTAAATGACCGTTGTAGAAAGATTTCAACCGTTGGAAGTGATTAGCTTAGGTTCTGGTCATCTTCTCTCTCTAAGCTTCTGCTAATCCAAGTGTTAATGTGATCTGATGTGGATTTCTGAGTTTCTGCCTGTTGGAATTGACTTTACTTGATGTAGTAAACATTCTTTAACGTTAACAAGGCGTGCTCAGATGGATTAGCCGAAAGTAGATGAGATTGTGCAGGTGCATTAAATGCACTGTTCACCTTTTTGCTTTTTCTCACAAATCTTCAATAATCTCGATCTGTGCTAACTGAAAAACACTCAACAAACTTGTTAAACATATCTGGGATCATGAGTGAATGATATATGAAAGCAATTAGATCAAACAACAAGATATAACAGATTTCACAAATTTGAAAAAGCACCAATGGTCACAAACCTTGAGGTTAGTTCATCCAACCTCGAGGTTGACCAGTAAACTTCAGCCAGACTCAGGTTTTAAAACATTCAACCTCGAGGTTGCAAAGTGAACCTCGAGGTTTCTCTTAAAAAGAAACCTTCTGAAAAATCTCATTAACTTGCAAACCTTGAGGTTCCAAAGGTAACCTCGAGGTTTGAAGATTGTTTCAAAACTTCATTTTTCACTGGAGCCCGACAACCTCGAGGTTGTGAATCTGTACTCGAGGTTGACCTTTTGAAAATGCAAAGTGCAAAGTTAAACATAAAGCCCAGCCTCGAGGTTACAATCTTAACCTCGAGGTTTTCAATGCTTTGAAAACCAGTTTGCTCTCTGTATGTCACAATACTCGAGGTTGAAATACCATACTCGAGGTCAACAGGTTTTTCTTCAAACTTAAGCTTCAAAATAGAATGTCCAACCTCGAGGTTGAAACATGAACCTCGAGGTTTCCATGCTTGATGAAAACCATGACTTCTCTGGATGGATCAAAAACTCGAGGTTAGCTCTTGATACTCGAGGTTATAAGTCTAAATGTAAAACTTGGGGTTTTCAATAAGGCCTGAACCTCGAGGTTAACTTTCCAACCTCGAGGTTTCACGTATTTCTTTTGTGAAACCAAGTTTTGACACTTAACCTTAAAACCATTTGTAAGGCTCAACCTCGAGGTTGAAAAACCAACCTCGAGGTTTGCTCTTCAACAAAATTTTAACACTTAAGAGCAAAACCTCTTTAATTGTTTGTAGTTGTTGGCAATCATCAAAACCATTAGAGAACTAACATTCTCCCCCTTTTTGATGATGACAACATCTACAAGCAATACCTCTTTAAACACTTAAAAGATTATCAGTGAGATTATCAGAGAGTTTGAAAAACTGAGTTTTGCACAAGTTGAGTTCTTAAAAAAAATCAGATATTATCAGAGATAAGCAAAAGCATGAAATTGAGACTGATATTCCAATTGATATTCCATTTCAACAAATTCACACAAGATACAATGGAACTCAATTGAAGGGTAAACTAAACGAGATGCAAAACAGTAATACAAAGATGAAAAAAAAAAATACAAGTGCTGCTACACAATAAAGAACAACCCTAAGAACCTCTAATCCTCATTGCTTTTCTCTCCCCCTTTGTCATCATCATCCACATATTCTAGGTCAAGAACAATAAGAGGGGGCTGGTAAAGCACCATAGCAGTGGTAGGATCAAAGGAGGGATCAAGAAGAGAAGGATGGGTATAGGGAGAAGGTGTGGGAAAGATCTCAGTAGAGGGGGTAGGTGGAGATAGGAATGGTGGAATGAGGACCTCTGTGGAAGGGGTAGTGGGTGAAGGTTGAGTCTCAGAAACAGGAGTGGTATGAGATGGAGAAGTGTGTGGAGGACTGGGAAATGAGAAAGAGTGAGAGGAAGGTGAGTGAATAGGAGAGTGAGCAGGAGACTCAGTGAGTGAGGAAGGTGAAGATGGGTCAGGTATATGAAGAGATGAGCTAGGGCCATGATGAGTGTCAGAAGCAGGAACAGTAGAAGGGCCAGTGGTGGAAGAAGATCCAAGACCAAAATAATGGATGAGCTTGTCAGCCTTGTCTCTGGCATTAGAAGCAGCTGTAAGTGCAACTGCTAGAGAGGAATCCAAGCCAGTAAACCTCTGATCTACCTCCTCCTTGATCTTGTGAAGATGGGACAACACCTCACCCTGAGCTACCACTACGTCCATAATCCCCAACTTGATATCAGCCCGCAAGATGTCAATCTCAACCTTCATTGATGCTCTGTGATGTGATAATGCTTGATTGAACATCTGCTGTATCTGGCCCATAAAATCAGCTGGCAAGGATGTTTGAGGAGGTGGAGGAGCTGATTGGGCTTCATCAAGAGCTTGAGATGCCTGAGACTGTGCTGTACCCTCTGTATCAAGCTTGATCTTCATGAGGTTGATCTGATGTTTGCCAAAATAGAGAGGGTATTCAAGCGTATCAGTTGACCCCACATACCAGATTTTGTGATAGAAAAGTATCACAGAGATTAGAGAAGGATAAGGTATGTGTGTCAATTCCTTCTTGGCAAATCTGAAACTCTTCATCCCTTGGAGCAGCCAATCCCCAATGTTGAAAGGAACTTTCTTCACAAATGTAGTGAAGGGTCTGTAGTCTAGTGATGTGAAGTGAGTGTAGTTCCCAGCCTTAGGAATGAAATTCCTAGAATATATGTACCAAAGGATTCTATGCACAGGAGGCATGTCACTTGGTTTGAATGAAAGCTTAATGGCTTGGTCACGAGGGAAGGGTTTGCCTGGGATGAGAGTTTCATACACCTCTTGATTGGTATATGAAAACTCAGGAACATGAGGTGGGTTTTTGATTTTCAAAATTTTATTGATCTTCTCAGCAGTCAATGAGAATTCAACATCTCTGACTACAGTGGATACTGTCTCTTCTAGCAGATCACCATCATCATCCAATGTACTACTATCCCTCATCTTGAAGTAAAACATCCTAACCAAACTAGGGGTATAGGGACAGTATATGGAAACAAAAGGTTCATATGTGTTTTATACTCTATAAGCTCTTCTCTTTTATTTGAAGAAAATCCTTTTTAAACATGCTCATCTACATTCACTATTTTTTATTAGTTTTGATGATGAGTTAATTTCACTCTTGAAAATATCTTATATTTTTCCTTTCATTATCTTTATTTGAAGATATCATTTAGAAAGGAGTACTTTGATATCTGGTTGCACTAACAAATCTCTTCTGGAAAGGATGTTTTAACTTGTAGCAGAAGATTTGGTTATGTGTTGCAACTTTGGAGATCAATCATTAAAGCTGAGATATGCTCTACATCGATGATCTTTGAAGAAAAAGCAAAGGATGGAAGCTGAGTGCTGATCATATTCGGATGTGATAGTCTTCAAGAAGCAAATATTTTCATCCTATTTACATTATACAGGATACTCATGATCCTGCTATTGATCTTCTTCAAAGAATCTCACACAACAAGGAAGAGAGCCTTCCACTGCTTCATCTCAGACCATGACAACACAATCAAACTTCATGCATCAAGCAAATAGACTTCTTTGATCATTCATCAGTTTGCAGAACCAACATGAGCATTTCTAAACTCTATCTTTTGTATTCAGTAGAAATTTTGCACATGTTTGGTATCTATATGTTTTAAATGTGAAACATGTCTTGAAAACCTCTCAAAATTCTCTCAAATTTGTTTTTCATAAAAACATTCCAAATTGCTTCATATTTAGAATGAAAACACTTTTAATTGGGGAGAGAAAATCAGTTCTTTGACCCTTTTAATATGGTTTCATATGTGTCTCTTTAAACATTTCCTCTTTACTTCAACTTTTTGCTAATGACAAATAAGGGGGAGAGAATGGCAAGAAAAATATGTTGCATCTAATACATTCTCATATTCATACATATTTTTCTTAAGGTATTTGTCATCATCAAAAAGGGGGAGAATGTTGATTATGATTAGTTTTGATGATGTCTAATATAGAAACAAAAAGTTTATATAATATATCTCCTACATTGACTAACTACTATGTTTAATGTAGATTAGTTCAAGTTGAATTAGAAAGAAGAATAATCAAGAAAGAGATAAGAAATTACAAGAAGAAGAAATTGAATCAAAGAAGATGTGAGTCAAATGATATGGAATGATCAAAAGAAGAGAAGAAAGAAAGAGTAGGATTATGAAGATTAATCAAGATGGGAGATTAAAGAAGGAAGAACTTGTTGAATGGAATGAGAATATAAATATTCAAGTTCTTATATTGATGCTAGAAGGCTCCAATATCATATGGAAGTTCAAATGGCTCAATTTGGAGTTAAAGTCAGCAAAAATCAGCGGTTAGAAGGCTCCAAGATCATATGCAACGTGATCAGCAACTTTGTTCTACTCTGTTCACGTTCAGCACGGGCGACGTCTGGTAATTCGATGATATCTCACAAACCAGAGATCGGATTGAGACGAAACCAAAAGCATTGGAAACTGGACATCTAACTCGTATTGGTGAAAAAAATTCATGCCCAAAGGAGTTCATATGAATTATTCATGAATTTTACAAGTTGACACAAAGATCAGCGTCATAGTCAGGAACAGCCTTTGGTATTTTGAGTATATCTCACAAACGACAAATCTGATTGAGCTGAAATCAGTGGCATATGAAAATAGACTCACAGAGCTTTCCATCAAGAGTTGAACGGACCAAACCGGAGCTCAGACCAGAGAGATATGGCCCTTAGAAGTTGATAGTCAGTTCAAGTATTGCTCAATTGCATTTTATAAGTCAATACTGCAGTATAGGGTGCTATAGTATTGGACTTCAATACCGCAGTATAGGGTGCTATACCGCAGTATAGGCCATCCAGAGAGCAATCATTTTTTTTAAGTCAAGTCAATACCGCAGTATAGGTATGTATACTGCAGTATAGGGCCATCCAGAGAGCAACCAAGTTTTTCAAGGCAAGTCAATACCGCAGTATGGGTATGTATACTGCAGTATAGGCTTATACAGAGAGCTCCCAAATTTTATAACTATTGCATACTGCAGTATAGGTTTGCATACTGCAGTATTGGGCTCTAAAACTGATTCTCAATTTGTCGAGAACTCTCTTACTGCAGTATGTTACTTACATACCGCAGTATAGGTCATGACTTTCGAACACAAGTCACGATGATTTGCCTCTGGAAGCTGCATACCGCAGTATGACTTTAGATACTGCAGTATGGGCACTTATGCACAGTGCCATACTCCAGTATGGATGAACATACCGCAGTATACAACGGTCAAAATTGATTTTTGAATTACACGAATTTGCAAATCCTTATTGTTTGATCTAATTGCTTACATATATCATTCACTTATGTTCCCAGATACGTTTAACAAGTTTGTTAAGTGAATTTCAGTCAGCACAGATGAAGATTAATGAGATCAAAGGCAAAAAGTAAAAAGGTGCTCAGTGCATTTAATGCACTTCTGCAAATCAACCTCCTTTTGGTTAATCCATCTGAGCACGCATTCTCAACGGTCAAGAATCATTTCTTCATCAAGCAAAGTCTACTCCAACGGGCAAATCCTCAGAGAGCCACCTCAGATCAAATTACCACATGGATTAGTTGGAGTTTAGAGAGGGAAGCAAACCACACTTAATGACAATCAACTACAACGGTCTGATTCATCCTACAACGGTCAAAAACGGTCACACATCATTCTTTACCTATAAAAGACATGGACTCAAGCAGAAAAACGAAGAGATACAAGTTTACAATGCCAAAATGCTAATACTCTGCTTCTACATCATTCTCACTCTGTTTTTTATATCTAAATAGCTTAGAGAGTGAAATGAATTGTTTCTGAACTTCAGTGATCATTTATTCATTCCTTTGAGAGGAAAATTATTGTAAACACATTATCTTTCTGAGAGTTACTCAAGATTGGGTAATCTTGAGTGGGATATACATTGTGTTGATTACAACTTGTAAGGGGGAGTGAATCCTAGTGAGAGGATTACTTCGAGTACAGAGTGTGTAATCAAGCAGTGTGTTGATTACAGATTGTAAGGGGGAGTGAATCCTAGAGAGAGGATTGCTTCAGTTACAGATCGTGTAATCAAGCTTATTGAAGATAGTGGATTGAAAAACCCAAGTGAGGCTTGGGGACTGGACGTAGGTCAAGGAAAAGACCGAACCAGTATAAATCTGTTTGCAAGCTCTTCTTCCTTATCCCTTGCATTTCCAGCATTTACATTTGAGTATTTACCAATTGTTTGTGATCTTACTTTTATTACTCAAAGATGAATTTCCTGAATTGTGAAAATCTTTTAAAGAATGGAAATTTTTATACTTCACCCAATTCACCCCCCCTCTTGGGTTCAGCCGTAACTTACAATCTTCACTCCATAAAAAAAAAAAAAAAACCTGAATTCTCAAGATAGAAAACACCCAATGGCGCAGGCAAGTTTGTTAACCAGTATATTTTTTAGTATTTTATCTGAATTACCTCCCACTATTATTTACACCCAACATTTTCATTTTAATTCATTACATCATTTCTTCCTAGTCATTGAGAAGTTATTTTCAAAATTTTTGGAGTTGAAACAAGGGGAAACAAAGAACTTGTAAGAACTGATGGAATCGAAGACATTCAAGTGATTAAAAAGAGACCGGCTTTCCTATGCAAATTGAGAAGTAATTTCTTCCTATGCAAATTTTGAGGTAGGACATGTTTATTTTCATCCATTCTTTTCAAGCAAAAGAGACCGGCTTTCCTGGTCCCAAGGCTGACATCTACTGAATCACAGGTATGAGAAGAATCAGTATTTCAACCTGCATAATGACTTTTTTCCTGATACTGTGAGTGTTATTCCCCTCATTGCTGTATTTTCCATTTTTGTAGTGATAAGAATTGCCTTGAAGTGTTTTAAATCAAACAATTTGCAATTCTTTGTGCCTTTTCTTTTGTTTTCACACCAGTACGAATTAGAGGAAAGTGGGCAGCGAATAGCGACGATGCTTATGTATATAAGTGACAATGCTGATGGCGGTGAAACATATTTTCCCAATGGTAAACTTCTTCTTGTAGTCTTTCATTTACCTTTTGATATGAAGCAGATGTGTAGACATTAAAAGAGTTACAAATATAGGTTTGTTTCTATATGAGATAAGGAGTCGTGTTTGATTAAAATATAAAGTTGGTATGTGGGAGTCCAGCACTCCTGTGCTCGTGTTTGCGTGTGTGTGTTAGGCTTTTCTTCTAACTCTGCAACTCTACCACTTTTTATTCTTCCTTTAACTTTTAAAGTTTGATTCCACATCTATATCCTCAGTAACCAGTTAATTGCAAGGATCCAAAATGTTTTATTATCCTTGGGCTTCACCAAATTTTCAATTTCGGGAACCATCTTGCATTTTTCTAACAAGTCTTTCGGAGAATATTTTAATGGACAATGTGTGCCAATTAGTTATCTGTTAGACGATATCAGTTTCACTTGCTACTGTCAGAATAGTTAAATGCTGAGTGAAGCATAGATAAAGAGATGGCACGGCATGGACGGGAAGGATTTTCAATATTTACTATTTGTCATATTCTGTGTCTGTTACAAATGTGTGACTGATATGGACAAGTCCTTTTGCTTGAGTTATCTTTAGTCAGAGCTTCATAAAGTCCAGAATTTTGCATAGTGGTATCTGGTTGATAAAATCATCGTTCATGGATGTCTGGTTGACCCCTTAAATCCACATCTATATATAATATAAAAAATTTATAAGAAGTCCCACTATTTTTAGGCTATGAGCAGTCTGGCAGACCTTAGACTTTGTGTGAAGCATGGGCCCATAATCTAGTCCTTAAACTTGATTAGACTCAAAGTGTTCATGAGAATGTAGTTGTAATATTTTTTGGATATATTTTTATTATAAGGTTATGATGTCATATGAAGAATGACTCTTAAAGAACCAATTAGAGAAATCACTATGAGATCTGAAGGAAAGATGGTATGGTAAGATGGATTGCTGTAATATGCTGCCATGCTGGCATCACCTAAAATTGTGATTGGAATCTTTTGAAAGAGGATCCTCTGGCTATTACTAACACACATGAATGCATCGCAGGCTGGTTCAGGTGAGTGTAGCTGTGGTGGAAAAATTCTCAAAGGGCTATCTGTGAAACCTATTAAATGAAATGCAGTACTTTTTTGGAATATGGTTAGTATCCACAGTTTCTTGTTATATGGGGCAACTAGCTAGACACATTTTTCTGTGCACTTTTGAAAACTGAGCTACATTATTCATGCTTATCAAGGTTATTAAATCCAGACCGGTCATTAAACTAGCTGGGGTACTGGGTCAAGAGTTAGTGGGTTAGACCGGAGCTAACCTAGGGCCAACCCGATGAGAAAATGAAGATTTTAGGGTTATTAATATAAAATTCGAAAGAAAAAAAATCAATTTTTTTTATTAAAAAAAAAGGTGAACAAGGTTGATGCGCAGACCGAATAGGTTTGCTGGTTTTTAGGCCAAACGACCTAGTCTGATTTGGGTTTAACAACCTAAAGGCTTACTAATAATGTGATTTGCCGTATAGTATTTTATAAATAAATTGATGATGGTACAATGAAATAGGATCTGCCTAGGAAACATGAACACTAACATGGACCCAGAATAGAATAGCTAGAGACATTATCGGAGTATAGATGTGGTTTGTAGGGAGCAACTAATTATTCTAATTGTGACATGACTTCCTCTTTTTGGTGGTTTTAAGTCAAAGGGAATAAATGTGTCACCATACTTTAAAAAAGAATTATGTGGAGCTGAAAATTAGTGGAAATTTTAGAAAAAATTCTAAATAAATACCATTTGAATTTGGAAAACCCCAAAAAGTCTGGTAACACATTGAAAAGACAACTAGGTCTCAAGGAGACTAATTTGGGATTTTAAAACGTTGTGCTTTTATGAAAATGCACCTCAAATTTTTTCTTTGATAAGAAGAAAAAAGCCTCGTCGTTGGCAGGCCTCAAGCGGCCAGTTGTCGAAACTCTAATGACGACTTGAGTAATGAAATTGACTACTTGAGTATAGGGATTGACTACTTGAGCTCCCTAAGCTCTATTAAACGTTGTTGACAAGTTAAATAAAGACAGTGACAACTTAAGTGTAGCTGTTAATAACATTGGGAGTGCAATTTGTCAATTGTTATACTCAAGTTATCATTATCTTTTATTAACTTGTTAACAATATTGGATAGGGTTTATGGAATTCAAGTAGTTAATCTCATTATTCAAGTTGTTACCGGAACTCTAGCAGCTGTCCATCAGAGTCCCGCTGGCGGGGTGGTGCCAACGGCGGAGCTTTGACGCCAATGAGGTTCTTTTTTTGTTTAAACAAAAAAACTTGAGGGGCATTTTGGTAAAAGTACAATATTTCAAAATTTTAGAATAGTTTTTATAGAATTATTTGTCATTTTCATGTGTTAGCAGACTTTTCTAGTTTTTTCAAATTCAAATGATATTTATTTAGAATTTCTCCAAATTTTTACATGTCATATGTGGCAATATACAAATAATTTAATGTTTTGCACAACAACAAAAAGTTTATTTTTAACAACGACCTTAGAATTTTACTCCTTTTCTTGTTATTTTATATATTGCCGTAAAAATTATGTGTTGCAAGTTCATGTCCTCCAGCCTTGTTTTGGATTACCACCAGCATTTCTTCTTGAATCTGTTTAGCTTTCTATTTCATTTTCTTGTATCCATTGTGATTCAATTTACCTTTTCATTCATATATTCATGCATTTGGAAAGAGTTACATAAAAATAAAAAATATAATTGTTTTTGCGTTCACATTCTATTTTCATAACCTTTTTCCTTTTTTCTTTTCCTTTTTCCTCTACCTCTCCAAATACACTATCTACATTTACTTTTGTAACTTTTTTTCTTGGCCATGTTTACTTTTTGAATATTTAGGATTTAGATTACTTATAATTATGCCATGGCTGGCTCAGCAAAAGTTTATCCCTAATGACCTAGTGTTAGTGAATATATATCATGCTTAGTACTCTCCCTAATGAACTAATAGAGGAGTTTGCTTTCATATTAAATATAAGACCCTAATCTACTTTATTTCCCAACTAAATAATTTTTCCCTAAACCCTCTTTTTTTTGCCAAGCCAAACTCTCTTTATTAATTGCATATATTAAGGGAGATTTCTATCAAAGTAGTAGTATCCAATGCAAATAATTAAAATGGACATTTTAAGGAAGCCAACAATTTCTAAACAAATAACTAATATTTACTATTTTTATTAATCTCTACAGATTAGTTATTTAGTTCCTACATTTAGGGCTAGAGGAAGTATTGTGATATGGAAGGAAAATGATGTGGACTTCAAGTATCACATAATTATAGACAATTGTTTAACTTTTAGATACTAATTTCAAATTATATATTCAGTTTTGTGATAGTTCAAGGGAATTTAAATGCTCTGAATCAAAGCTTCACCAATTAAAATTAGACAATAATTTTAAGAGAATTGCATGTGTGATCTTTTTTGTTTTTGTAAACTTCATGATTGAAAATAAGTAACATTTATTTGTTGGTGTGTTATACAGGGATTAAGTGGGCAAAAAGATCCAAATAGTATTCATAAAGCATGTGAGCCACTTTCTGGGACAAAGTGGTCTGCAGTAAAGTGGATGAGAGAGAGAGCTCACGTTTGACTTAGGTTCACCATCTGATATAAATATACCACTTTGGTCTTATTTATAAGTCTACTTTCATAGAGTAAAAGTGGATTTATAAATAGGACCAAAGTGGATTTAAATCTAGAGATGTAATAAAAAATATCAGAGATAGTTAGTATTTAACAAATAGTTGGTCAATGTATGTACCCAGGAATGATTCTTGCCAACATGTAAGTATTAACAATGTGACGTCTCATAGAGAAGAAGTCTCATAGAGAAGAAATAGAGCAAGGGAAGGGTTTGCCACCTGGAAACATTGTTTGCTTTTGTTTTTTTTTTTTAAAAAAAAAACTAAAAGACTTGTTTGAAAAACTGAGTTTTAAACTTTTAATAAGTTGTTTTTAAAAACTAAGATATTAAAACATTTTTTACTTTTTTTTTGTTTTTATATTTTTTATTTTTTGAGGCTGCCACTAATTCACTATCGACACCACTTTATTAGGGATTATTATTGGCATGTCAATACTGGTGATGACCACAACTTCGTCATTTCAAAAAACAAATTTTTTAAAACAACTATCCAAATAATATTTTTTATTTTTTTTTCAAAGCTTGTTTTTAAAAACAATTTTATAAAATTTTATGGGGGAAAAAAACAGAAACGAACAAGCATGTTACTATACTGAACAAGCATTTTATAAAATTTTATTACTTTAATAATAAGGAGGGTGCATTATCTATCACTGAAGGAGGGGTAGAGGGAAAATAGGCTTAATCAAGTTTGGGATTTAGTTTTGCTTTTTCTCACATTTATTTCTTCGCCTAAGCAAGCAAAAACTCCAACCCCCTTTTTTTGTTTGATTTTTTTTTTGATACATCGTAGTAGGGAGGACATGGGGGAGGGAGGACAGTTAATACTGGCTCCTATACTACTGTGCTATTAAACCCTGCCATAATTTTTTTGGAAATGTTTTCTTTCTTCTCAACTCTTTCCAGTTTTGTAAGAAGAATTATAAATTTAAAAGATAAAAAGAATAACGATATTACATTTAGGAAAAAAATAACCCACTAATTAATACAAAAGAAAAAAGTAGTCACGAAACAATCTAGTGCATGTGTGTATATATAGAAAGATGAACAATGCAAAAACCTTTGATGTGTACATGCATGTTTGTTGTAAGTTTTTAAAAGTGATTGTAAGTATGTAAGAAGTGTTTTATTTTGGTTTGTAAAAAAATTGTTTGAAAAAAAAAATTTGTGCTTCCCAAAGAAGTATCTGATTGTTTACTGACACCAACACCCCCTCAAAAAGCTAATTCTCACGCACACTGTTTAGAAAAATTACTTTATGATTGTAACTTCACAATGTTTGTTTTAGCTTAAAAAAAAGTGTTTTTATACTTTTTTGGTTAAGAATCTATCCAAATATTTGGTTGTTGATAGAACATAATGGTGTTGTTCAATCTATATAGCCAATCCCACTAAGTAGAATAAGATTTGGTCGTTGCTGTTGTTATAGTATGTATGTTCTCAACTTATGTACACCTAATGAGAGTGAAAATAAGTAACATTTTTTTAAATGTTTTGGTCTGTTACTTCAGGGACTAAATGGGGAATCAGAATCGAAAAGTCTTCATGGAGCTTGTGAGGTACTTTTTGGAGAAAAATGGTATGCAGTAAAGTGGATGAGACAAAGGGCTTTCCTTTGACTTATTTGTTCACCATCTCCTATAAATATAAATTAATTATAAAAGGGTTCCCCATTTATGGAATTTTCCCTTATACAATAAATTAATGATTATGATTTATTCTTGACAAATACATAATGAAATTAGATTACATCATGGTTTTAATTAATAAATAATGAGATTTAGTTAATTTGTTAATATTACTACTAGAGCTACTTTAGAGATGGGATATCATTGAGCATACTTGATATATTCCATTTCATTGTAAAATTACATCCAACCTGATTTACATTTTTTAAAAACAATAAAAATATTATATAATCTGTTTATTTATTTTTGTTATATTGGAAGCATTTAAATATCTTACTTCAACTTGCATCCTACCATTGTTAGTCAGTTAGCCCCAAGTGGCCTATATTTATTTTCATTTTAAAAATTAGATAACTTATTATTCAGGAATCACAAGTACTTTTTCAATAGTTTTTTTCCTTCCTACTTTGCTATAACATTGATGCTAAGATATGCACAACTTGATCATCCTTCAGGACCTAAATGACTTTTTTGAAGAGATTAAGAAAGCTAATTAAATTATTTTAGAATATTTTTATTTTTTTTCCAAACTAATTAGTTTGACTACTCAACGGATATATAATCTAAGGATACACAATACTACCTCTGGTCCTAATTATAGGAACCACTAGTGCAAAAAAGGCTTTTAAGACCAGACAAAAGAGGCTCGTAAGACCGGACCCGCAACCGGTCTTGTATCAGCTGGTATTAAAAGTCAACATTTAAGACCGGACTACGACGGTCTTAAAGAATCTATTTTAGACCGGACATTTGAACATGCGGTCTTAAAAGTCATGCTAAACAAACCAAGGACTAGCTTTCTGTGCAGTCCTAAAACTCAACTTTTAAGACCGGCTAATAAATTGGCCACTCTTAAAAGATCTGACTTGTAAGAGCGGACAAAAATAAATACGGTCTTAAACTTAGCGACTTCTAAGACCGACTAATTATACGCGGTCTTAAACATAGCGACTTTTAAGACCGGACATATAAATACATGCGGTCTTAAAATCTCAACTTTTAAGACCGGCTAAAACTTGGCCGCTCTTAAAAGTTATGACTTTTAAGACCGGACAAAAATAAATACGGTCTTAAACTTAGTGACTTCTAAGACCGACTAATAATACGCGGTCTTAAACATAGTGACTTTTAAGACTAGACATATAAATACATCCAGTCTTAAAATCTCTACTTTTAAGACCGGAAAATTTATTTGCGGTCTAAATTTTCTTGAATTTTTCCTTGTTCTGTTCTTCCTGATTATATTACACAAAAATCACCTACCCAATCCAGCACACAAAAGTCGATACTTTGAAGCTACAAGCTATGAACAATTATTTGAATAAATTGAATTGGAAAAATGATACAAATATTTATTCACCATGAGTTATTTGGCCTCTTAATTAATGATTATACTATGTCTACAACACCTAAATTAATTCATACAATAAGATAACTTACTTACAAATAAATACAATAAGTTACAAATATACATGCGCCCAAAATAATATTCACCATGCCTTCATCTGATTCAGTTCAACAATGCAGCTCCCTCCAGTTCAACATGCCCCTTTGGATCGGATCCTGCCACAAAAATAAAACAAAGAACAAACTTCATAGTCAAAGACTTGATGAACATAGAAGGAATAAATGTTATAGTTAAAGACTTAAAGTAGTTTTCAAAGAAATCTGCATATATATGAATATTACCTTATGAATTGACTCTTTTATCAAGTGATATCTTCCCATATCCCTTCTTGATGATCACTTCTTATGGCGGGTTCATTATCCGCTTCATCTTCTTCGTTCATGTCCGGTAGACCCCTTGAAAAAGGAGTACTCTCAGGAATACCATAATTTGAATTCATTTCCTCATCAATATCAATGACCCTCTTTCCCTGGAGAGCTACAGACCACATTTTATTTTCTTGATCGGTGATATAGAACACTTGTTTCGCCTGGTCTGCCATAATAAAAGGTTCATCGTCAAAACTTCTACCATTGACATCGACTAATGTAAATCCTAGCCGATCGATCCGAACACCATTATTGACATTAACCCACTTGCATTTGAAAATGGGAAATCTAATTTTCACATAGTCCACCTCCCATATCTCTTCAATAACCCCATAATATGGCATGACTGCCAATAAAGGGCTCTTGTCTTTCGAACTGGAGAAGTGCATAGATTCAGCCTCTAACATAACACCACTGTTCTGAACTGTGCTCCTATCATCTAGGGACTTCGTGTAAAATGTATAATCATTGATCACACACGAATTCCAACTTATGACATCAACCTCAGGACCACGTGCTAACCATTTGATTGTATCAAAAACAAATTCCTCCCCCTCGACCTTTTGTTTGAACCAGTGTGCAAAAGTTTTGTTATGCTCCCTAATCAACCTTTGTTCAGTCATTCGAGGATTTTCTTTCCTCACAGTTTCTTTATGTGCAGCTATGTTGGCTTGAACTTCATCAACATTATTGAAGATGTATAAGTGGACTTGTGACAATTCATCAGGATCCACAGTCTTTACTGAAGCCCCTCGCCTACCCCCTTCAACATGATGACGTTTTGGAAGCCCAATATGTCTTACTTTGGCCAAATAATTTTGACAAAATTCCATGGCTTCTTCAGAAACATATTTCTGAAGAATCGAGGCTTCTGGACGGTATGCATTCTTCACGTACCCTTTAAGGAATTTCATAGATCTTTCAATTGGGTACATCCATCGTAAATGGATAGGGCCGCACAATTTTATCTCCCTCACTAGATGAACAATTAGATGAACCATGATGTCAAAAAATGTAGGAACAAAAAGCTTCTTAAGGTGGCACAAGATAAGATATCCTTCATTCTCCAATTCATCCAACTTTTTGATGTCAAAAACTTTACCACAAACCGCATTGAAGAAGACACAAAATCTAGTCAAAACGACCCGAAGATCATATTCGGCGATGCCTCGAATAGCAATTAGGAGTAGCTGTTGCATCAAGACATGACAATCATGCAATTCTTGGCCAACTAATTTCAAGTCCTTCATCGATACAAGCCGTTTAAAATTTGAAGAATACCCCGATGGAACTTTTGTGTCATGTAAGCACTCACAAAAACTTCGTTTCTCATCCTTAGACAAAGTATGAGAAGCCGGGGGAGAATAAGTTCTCTTCCCATAAGGCCTTGGATGTAACTCTTCACGTATTCCTATTGCTTGCAAATCCAATCTTGCCTTCACACCATCCTTGGAACTGCCTTGTATGTTGAGAAGCGTGCCAACAATACTATCAAAAAATCTCTCATGGATTTAGTTTAATTATGTAATTAATTAGAACCCTTGGATTTAGCTTTATGAAATTTAATCTTGGCCTTTTATTTTTAATCCTAATTAGCATCCTTAATGTAGTGTTTAACATGCCTACTAGGTATATTTATCCTAGAGTGATTTGTTCTTAGATTAATTATGAGCATAAGAAATTCATTTTATGCTAATCTTGAACTCTTATTAGCCCTTGATTTTTAATTAAGCTAAAATATCCTAATTGATGCCTCTTATCAAGCCATTAGATTAATTATGAAAATTATACAACTATTTTAATTATTGTAAATTTAATTGCCATTTAATTATTGGTAATTTCCTTTAATTGGTTTAGGTACTTCCACAATTCTTTATGGCCTTTTATGAACTAAATATGAACTATGTACTAGTTTGCTAATTATTGGACATTTTATAATCCCTAGATGAAATTCAGAAGATTGGCCTTTGGTTAGTTTTAATTTCAAGAGAAAATTCCCTAATATTCAAATAAATAAGCTACAATATTTTGAGACCACATATTCATCGATTTTAAATACGTAATATTTATCAAAATATTGTATTTATGAGAATTATAAATTTTGGGTATTACAATTCTCGTATAGGTAAAATTACTTCAAAAAGCTAATTCTCACGCACACTGTTTAGAAAAATTACTTTATAATTGTAAATTCACAATCTTTGTTTTAGCTTAAAAAAAGTGTTTTTATACCTTTTTGGTTAACAATCTATCTAAATATTTGGTTGTTGATAGGACGTAATGGCGTTGTTCAATCTATATTGACAATCCCACTTAGTAGAATAAGATTTGGTCATTGTTGTTGTTATAGTATGTATGTTCTCAACTTATGTACACCTAATGAGAGTGAAAATAAGTAACATTTTTTTTAAATGTTTGGTATGTTACTTCAAGGACTAAATGGAGAATTAGAACGGAAAAGTCTTCATGGAGCATGTGAGGTACTTTTTGGAAAAAAAAAAGGTCTACAGTAAAGTGGATGAGATAGAGGGCTTTCCTTTGACTTATTTGTTCACCATCTCCTATAAATATAAATTAATTATAAAAGGGTTCTCTATAAATGTAATACCCTAAAATTCATATTCACTATAAATATTATATTTTGGCAAATAATACCTATTTAAAATAGGTGAATATGTGGTCTCAAAAATAGTGTAGCTTATTTATTTGAATATTAGGGAATTTTCTCTTAAAATTAAAACTAACTAAAGACCAATTTTCTAGTTTTCACTTAGGGATCATAAATTGCCCTATAATTATTAAAATAATACATGGTGCATAAATGACTATGAAAAGCCAAAGAGCTGTGAGAAAATAATTAAACCAATTAGAAAAAATTGCCAATAATTAGAGGATGATTCGATCTACATTAATTGAATTAATTTCATAAACATCCATGATTGATGTAGTGACATATGTTAAAGGCATAATTAAGGATGTATTACCTTAATTAGGAATCAATGACTAAGTTTTATTAAGTCTTACTGGGAATCATAAAATACCTTAAAATTGTCATAATTAAGTTTAATCTTAATTAAGTTATAAAAAGGTGATTAAGTGCTATGGAAACTCCTACATCGGTTATAGAAAATTATCAACAAGTATTAGACAATTAAATTGCAAGGATTAAAGTACTTATTTCAATTAGAGAAAATTATCAAATACTAATGGGCAGTTAAATTTGCAATAATTAAAATATTAACATTAATTTTCAAAATTAATTAACCAACGGTTAATTATGAGACTACATATTAAGGGCTATTTAATGTGATAAAAATAACACATAAAGTAATGGATATTTTAAGTTCAAATTAGCCATGGAAAGATTATAAAAGTGCTTAATTAAATCAGGTGCCAATTAGCAAATAATAGGCAAATAAGCCTTGTACTAATTGAGATTAGTAGCATAATTCTTCAATTTATTTATAGGAAAATTAAGTCATCATTTTTTTTAAACAAAAGAGGGCTGATTATTCAAGAAAAATTAAACGCCAAAGAAGATGAAATAATACTCTATTAATAAATGAATAAATATACTTGATTAAATAAACAACCAACTATAGATTGGCATTTGACATTAATGGAATACTTAAGCACCTAATTAAGCCATTAAAAAGACATTACTACTTGGCCCAAAGATCAACTTAATTCACGTCTTGCACAAAAGATGAAGAAGCGATAATAATTCATTTGGGTTGAAAAGTCAAATAAGCCAACTAACCAATTAGGAGGCTTGAAGCAAAAGATGTTTTGTCAATAAAATAACATATTAAATTGCCTAAAAGAAAGAGGTGTACGGTTTTGCTTGAAGAAGAATAATAATTGTATTCAATTCAAGACTTTAAATGAGCACATGGGATAACTAATGACAAGTGAAGAATGGAAGAGGATAAGGAGAGAGAAAGAGCTTATTTTATTTAAATCAAAATATTATTAATTGAATCAACCAATAGGAAAAATCAAAGAAAAATGGCTTAATCCAATGTAATTAGAATTGATCAATGAGAGACCTTGAACCCTAATTTGTGTCTTCATCAAAACACAAATAACACCTAAGCTTTGATTATGTCATCAAGATGACATCACAATAGCACATGTTTTATAGTGGATGGAGGAGATTTAAACTTCTTCATTAAGTTTAGATCCAATGGTTAGGATTAAAGAAGAGGTTTTGGGCGATTACCATTATTGCCCTTAAGCTCTTCCTATAAATAGGCACCTTGAGCTTCCTCATTCTTCACACCAAACTCAAACCAAACAGGTGAGTTTAAGAGAAGAGTGAAGCAATAAGGAAGAAGGAGTAGCAAGGTTCTTCAAGAGGTAAGGTTCTCTAGTTCTTAAGTTCTAGTCTTTAGTTTTTATAGTTCGTGAGTTTAGTTTTTAAATTCATAGTTAACTTATGCTTTGATCTTAAATATTAAAGAGTAGTTTTGTTTTCATGTTTTTATGGTTAAAAATGAGTTTATTTCAAAAATTTGATGAAGAATATGGTGGAGCAAAATTCTTGAAAGTTGAAGATCAAAGTCGCGAAATTCTGGTAGAGTTTACGGTTGGGAGTTTTCTGGAGTCAGCCACGTTGAGGCTATCATTTTTTGTAGCAAATGAAATCATTAAATCATGAAATTTTACAGAAATAAAATATACATATAGGGCTTTTCAAATATGCCAAGAACATGTCAAAATGAGCTCTGTACTGTGAGATAAAAATTCTCAAAGTTTGATTGCGAATTTCTGGAAAATTTCTGGGCAGAGGCTCAAAACCTTAAAACTGGGAATGACTCATGTAATCTGGGAAAAATGAGTATTTTTAATTAAAAGTAGACATCCTAAGGATTCCGAGGAATTTTACGGAACCTCGTTCCAATATTTCTAGAAATAGTTATGATTTTTCAAAGTAAGGCGAAAAATCTACCCGAAATGCTGAAATTAGTGTTTTTACGAAATTTAAGGGGAATAAATTGAAAAATAATTCCACCAGGGTTAAAATGGACATTAGTGACTAAGATATCTATTAGGATATTATTTGTGAATTAATAAATGAGATATTACCATTATAGGATACACGTGACCACACTCCGACCGACGAACGTACCAATATCATCGACGAAGGTACGGACGCGTATTGTAACGCTAACTCTGATGCTTATGATATGTTTATATATGTGATAGATGACAAATGTACATGCGATGTGTACATGAACAACTTTACATGTGATGTGTATTGTTGACATGAATAACCTTACATGTGATGTGTATTGTTAATTCGGATAACTGTACATGTGATGTGTATTGTTAATTCGGATAACTGTACATGTGATGTGTACTGTTGATATATTAAACTTACATCTACTGTGTGATTGTGTGTTGATTAATGTTATAATATCTGTCATACATATTTGGTCATACATAAACATGAGGTTACCCATTACCTGAGGTCCAATGGGCATTGGACCTCAGCCCTTGCTATAGCTTCAGGGTTTGGAGGATCGAGGGCCGACGACAAGGGTAAGTAGCCCGTGTGAAGACCTAACCGGAGTTTTCTTTTGTTTTTTCGGATTGTATAATATTTTGAATTATTGGGATGAATGTACCACTACTATAACCAACCATGGTTAATATTTTAATACACTCATCAGTTACTCGCTCTCTTGAATTGCTCCGATGCGCCACTCTGATCAAACTATTTTGAAAACGCTTTAGAAAAATGAGGTGTTACAGATAAGGTACTTTCAATTAAGTGACTTAATGACCTTTGGAAAGAGAAAATAGTTGTGAGTGTGTGGGTGTGTAGTGTGTAGATGTGTGAGTGTTGTGAGCCTAGTGAAGGAGAGAGAAAAGTGTGTAATTAGTTGAGTTTGAGAGTTAAAAACCACTAGGATTAATGAGAATCTGTACAAAATAAATTGTATCCTAAGATACGTTAATCCTAGACCAAATATAAGGATTTATTATGAACAAGCATATTTTAAGATTGGAATAGGTTATTTCCAAAATCTTTTTCTAAATTTTTGAAATTAATCTTAAAATAAGTAAAAGGTTAGTTAAGACCCCTATTGAAGCCAAAATTTTGAGATTAGTGAGTTGAAGAAGAAAAACTTGAATAAACCCTAAAAGCATTTTTGCTTAGGTGATAACCAACTACCAATTTTATCTAGTTACAAACACACTTAGAGTAATTAGGAATTGAAGCACAAAATTGGAGAAAAGAGAGGGAGAGTGGGCAGATGTTTTGGCTTGAAAATGGGGTAATGAATTGTTTATATTAAACAATCAACACATGCTAATTCAACATTGATGAAGGGGACAAATTGAAGAGAGAATTGTGTACTTAAGGGAAGGAGAATTAATGGAAAATGGAAGAGGATAGGGGAGTGAGAGAGGGATCACGTTTTTTTTTTTTGGAGATGGAAGGTGAGGATTTATGCTTCAAATTAACCTAGATCTAAGGGTCCAAATTCAAGAAGAGTAGGTTTGAAAGAATTACCAAATTGCCATACCTAATTGCTATAAATAGGGGGCTTGGGTCTTCACATTTCTTCACACCAAAACAAGCTTAGAAATCTGATATAGAGAGTGAAAGTGAGAGTGAAGAGTCTTGGAGATATAGGAGCAAGGCTCTTGGTAAGTTCTCTAGTTCTAGCTTTTAAGTTCTTTATGTTTTAGTTCTTAAGTTCATAGTTAGAAGTAGTTTTGATCTTAAATATGCTAGAGTAATTTTAAGATCATGTTTTTATAGCCAAAAATAGTGATATTTCGAAAAATAGATGAGCCAGTTGGTATAGAAAAATTCCTGGAAAATTATTATCAAAGTAGCGAAGCTCTGGCAAAAATTCTTCGGGTAGAAATTTCTGAAATCAGTGATAAAAACTCCAATATTTTATGTTGAAAATGAAGTTGCCAAATTCTGAGAAAATTCATGGTTAAATTAGACATGTAGGGTTTTTCAAATATGGCAAGAACATGTTAAAATGAGCTCTGTACAGTGAGATAAAAAATCTCAAAGTTGGGCTATAGATTTCTGTAAAAATTCTGGGTAGAGGCACAAAACCTTAATACTGGGAATGACTCGTGTAATATGGGAAAATTTTAGTATTTTTACAAAAAAATAGACATCCTGTCACACCCCTTCGATATACCGACATTCGCAAGAGTAAATATGCACAGCTTAAAGGATAAACTAGTTCCAGCATAGTAATACTGATATTGAAGTCCGGCACATAATCGAAATTCATAAAAAGGTTCATACAGAATTTAACAAGTACATAATATTTCAAACACAATGAGGGAAAATAAATCAGATCTCTGCTCCATCTAGCACCGTCAGTTATCCATATCCACCGCCTTATCACGTGAGCCACGACCGCTGTTAGGTTTCCGTCCTGAACTTTGGGGATTGTCTGGGATTCAAGTGAATCCCAGTAGTAACGTTAATCACTCACATAAGATGCATGCACAGTACATGGTAGACAACCAGTTGCAATAAATGTAATTCACATTAATTTTCAAGTACAAAATTCAAATATGCAGTTTAACAATATTCAAGAACCTACCGGTTCATACGCACAGTACTGGATAATTCAAATACTCAAATGGGCTTTCACCCTTCTGCATAAAAATTCACTTATCGGAGTACCACCCCCGGCCTCAACCGTGATGGCATCCAGGGTTACCCCACATTCAAGGGCACTACCTCCCAGCTTATACCGGCGATAAGGTTAGAAATTCACAATTCAAATATCACAATGGTACGTACATGCATATAAAGGCACACAGAGTATGTGAGAGAAAAGTTACTACCTCAACTCCAATTAGCTATAAGAAATTCACTGGTACTCGAACCACTTGACAGTCAACTCCTAAAATAGTATCATCATAAATATTAATCTTCACTATAATCCATTTCTTCCAAAATATCCAAAAGGGTTCTTTTCATCATTTAGAATCCTTGTAATCCTTAAATGATAAATCACCCATTTAAAATTATTATTGTAGCAATTTTCGGATTAATTCCCTTTTCTGTCCAGAATTTTCATTAATCTTTGAAAATTCATAACTAATTGTACAAAACTTGAAATGATGTGCTTCCAAAACCTAAATGTCCTTTGGTGAGTCTATTTTCACCGAAAAATATTCTCAACAGCCAAAAACGTCCACATCATTCCCAGTTTAAATAAACAACTTTGCTGACCAGCTTGAACTTCCAGTATTTTAGGCCAGATTGTAAAATCCATAATTCCTTGTACAGAGCTCTAAAAATTACATATTATATATCAAAAGAAAGCTCTGGATGTCTACTTCAAAACTGGAAAATTTCATGATTTTTAGACACCATTCACTTGACCGAAAACCATTTACAATTCGACTGCCTTCCAAACCGTTAAAACTGGCAGTTTTGGTAGCTTGCTTAATTAATTCTTTTTGATTCTAAAAATCATTTCCAACCTTATTCTTACTCTATTTTCCGTGATAAACACTATGGTAACCTTAAAATCATCAAAAATTCTTACGGTTTTACCACTTCTTAATTGACCCAAAATAATAACCAGCTTCACAAAGTAACATAAGACAAGTTATAGCCTTACTTACTTGTTTTACTCCTTGGACTTTAGTAGCTTCTCCTTTCTTTTGCTTCTAAAACGAGCGGCCTTCTCTATCAAATTTAATATAAGAAGGTATCTCTCACTGTGGAAGCTCTCTCACACTCTCACTTTCTATTTCTCTTTGTCGTCAGAAATGAATAAAAGAGAGGCATACGTTTGAATATATAAAACATGCTTCTAATGAATGTGATACCCGTGATTGAACAATAAAGAGTAGCCTCCACTGCTTGCACCCGAGAATTATTAAAGAAATAATGTTGAATGGTTGGACAATCACATGGCTACAGATTGTATAATTGATTAACAAAGTGAAAGAGAATTTTGGTGCAAATGTGCTACACGTTGGCCGTCGTCTTGTAATCATAAGGATAATAGTATGTTGGTATATGAATATTTTATTCATAGAAAAGCTGAATTAAGGGACAAAAGCTTGGATGATTATCCATAAGTGGAAGACAAGTTGTCTTCTTGCTCTACAATTATACACGGATGTTACAATTCTCCCCCCGTAAAAGAAATTTCGTCCCCGAAATTTGCTTCATTCCTTGTGTACTGAGCCATAAACTCTGGATAATGATTCTTCATGTCTTCTTCTGTTTCCCAAGTTGCTTCTTCAGGAGATAATCCCTTCCAAACCACCTTCACCATCTGGATACTCTTATTTCTGAGCCGCTTCTGTAGTCGATCAATGATTCGCTCAGGCTCAACCGCATATGTATGGTTATCTTGTACATCAACATCTTCGTACTCGATAACATGTTCAGGGTCTGGTATGTACTTCTTTAACTGTGATACATGAAAAACATTATGAAGCCTGCTCAAATTTGGGGGTAATGCTATTTGGTATGCCACTGATCCAAATCTTGCCAAGATCTGAAATGGACCAATGTAACGAGGACTTAGTTTTTTCCTCTTGATCGCTCTTCCAATTCCAGTTACTGGTGATACCTTCAGGAACACATGATCTCCAACTTCAAATTCTAGAGGTCTTCTCCGTTTGTCAGCATAACTTTTCTGTCGACTTTGTGCTGCTAGGAGCCTCTTTCTTATAAGCTTGATATGTTCTGAAGTTTTATCAACATAATCTGTCCCATGTAACTTTCTCTCAGACAATTCTGTCCAACATAAGGGTGACTGACACTTCCTTCCATACAGTGCTTCATACGGAGCCATTTGAATGCTCGCATGATAGCTGTTATTGTAAGCAAATTCAACAAGTGGAAGGTTACGGTCCCAACTTCCCTTGAAATCCAACACACACGCCCTTAACATGTCTTCCAGCGTCTGTATAGTTCTTTCCGATTGTCCATCCGTCTGAGGATGATAAGCCGTACTATATCTCAGTTTTGTACCCATGGCTTTTTGTAAAGCTTTCCAAAATCGAGAAGTAAAACGAGGATCTCTATCGGAGATAATAATCTTTGGTACACCATGAAGTCTTACTATCTCTTTTACATAAATTTCTGCCAACTTTGCAGGAGAATAGTTGACACCAATGGGAAGAAAATGTGCCGACTTGGTGAGACGATCAACAATTACCCAGATCGCATCATGATTCCTGATCCTGGGCAATCCCACTACTAGATCCATCGTAACGCTTTCCCATTTCCATTCAGGAATCTCCAAACTTTGAAGAAGTCCTGGTGGTTGCTTGTGTTCAATTTTAACCTTTTGACAAGTAAGACAACGAGTTACGTACTTAGTCACGTCACTCTTCAATCCTGGCCACCAAAATTCAGACTTCAAATTATGGTACATCTTGACCACCCCTGGATGAAGAGTATACTTGCTTTTGTGCGCCTCATCTAATATCTTTAGTCTCAACTCAGGTTTCGGTGGTACATAAATACGCTTCCTGAATCTGATTAGTCCACTTGGAGAAAGATCAAAATCCTGAGCTTCTCCACGTGAGATCTTTTCTCGAATGGAGTTTGCTAGTTCGTCTTGCCTTTGAGCTTCTACAATGTCTGCTCGTAGTTCGCTTTCTCCTTGACTAACACTAAGGTTAGCAAGTATTACTTCTTTGCGCCTTCTCGAGTTTAAAATTACCTGATTTAACAAATTTAAATCTCGAAAATTTCCTAGCAAATTCTGTTCTTGAACCATCATATATGCTACCTGCACCGCCTTTCTACTCAGAGCATCTGCAACAACATTAGCTTTTCCTGGATGATATTTGATTTCCAAGTTGAAATCTTTTAACAACTCCATCCATCTACGCTGTCTCATATTCAATTCTTTCTGATCAAAAAGATACTTGAGACTTTTATGGTCGCAGTACAATTCAACATTAGTACCGTACAAATAATGCCGCCATATTTTCAAAGCAAACACAATTGCTGCAAGTTCCAAGTCATGAGTGGGATAATTTATTTCATGAGGTTTCAGCTGTCGAGAGGCATACGCCACCACTCTGCCCTGCTGCATCAGGACACATCCCAATCCTTGCTTACTAGCATCACTATAAACCACATAGGTTTTACCAGGATCTGGGATAATCAAAACTGGTGCGGACGTCAATCTCTCCTTCAGCTGCTTAAAGCTTTCTTCACAACGTTCATCCCACACGAATGACTGGTTCTTTTTTGTAAGCTTTGTCAATGGCAAGGCAATTCGGGAAAAATTCAATATAAACCGTCGGTAATAACCAGCAAGACCCAAAAAACTGCGTACTTCAGTCACAGTCTCTGGCCTTTTCCAATTCAGTACTGCTTCCACTTTACTGGGATCTACAGAGACCCCTTCTTGTGAGATGACATGGCCAAGAAATCTAACTTCTTGAAGCCAAAACTCACACTTGCTCAACTTAGCGTAAAGTCGCTTGTTTTTCAAAATATTCAACACGATCCTCAGATGATTCTCATGCTCTTTGCTGCTCTTTGAGTAGATTAGGATGTCGTCGATAAAGACTACCACAAACTGATCTAAGTATTGACGGAAGATTCGGTTCATGTAGTCCATAAACACGGCAGGTGCATTGGTCAAACCAAACGGCATTACTAAAAATTCATAATGTCCGTATCTGGTTCTAAAAGCTGTCTTTGGAACATCTTCAGCTTTTACTCGTAGTTGATGATAACCCGAACGCAAATCGATTTTTGAAAATACGCTAGAACCAGCTAACTGATCAAGCAAATCATCTATTCTGGGGAGAGGATACTTATTCTTGACAGTCACCTTGTTTAATTCTCGATAATCGATACACAATCTCAGGCTCCCGTCTTTCTTCTTTACAAATAACACTGGAGCTCCCCATGGAGAAACACTGGGTCGTATAAACCCTTTCTCTAGTAATTCTTCAATTTGTTTCTTCAGCTCCGCCATCTCGTTAGGTGCCATTCGATATGGTGCTTTAGATATTGGTCCAGCTCCAGGCATAATTTCGATGCCAAATTCTACTTCTCTTTCCGGAGGTAGTCCACTAATGTCTTCCGGAAATACCTCAGGAAATTCATTCACAACTGGAATATTTTCAAGTGCAGTCCCAGTTTCTGTTTGTACTGAGAAAAACACAACATACCCTTGGCAACCCTTTCTCAAACACTTCTCAGCTTCATCTACTGAGAGGAAATTCATATTTACATCTTTACTAATATCTCTCTGCGGATTTGGATATACAATCCTTTTATTTCCGCAGTCTAACAGCACATTATTTGCTGTCAACCAATTTAAACCAAGTATAACATCTATACGATGAAGTGGCAAACATATCAAATCTACCACAGAATCTTGGCCGTCCACATTTACAATGCAATTCAAACAGACATCAGCAGTCAAAGATTTAACACCAAGTGGTGTCGTCACAACAAGATCATAAGGCAGTTTGTGGATAACCAATCTTAGCCGACTAACACAATCGTATGATATAAAAGAATGACTAGCACCCGTATCAAACAATGTTTGTAATGTATTTCCATGAAGAAGAATGGTACCTTGAATCATCTCCGGAGACTTTCTAGCCTCCTCATGCGTCATAGCAAATATTCTTCCAAAATTCTGTGGCCTCCTCTCTGTGGCACGCTGTGGGCAATCCGAGCTATAGTGACCCGTCTTGCGACAATTATAACAAATGATCTGCCCGCTACAATTCCTGCCTTGATGGAATTTACCGCATTGAGGACATGGTCTAGGCTCTGCTGGCTTTTGATTGATACGTTCGCTAGACTGAACAGGTTTCTTATTACTTCCTTGGAATTTGGTCCCTGCCCCTTTTCTTTTCTGGGAAGAATTCCTTCGGCTGGACTCACCTTGATTCGTAGTAACCTCAGGCAGCTGCAAATCCCTCAGATTCCTCTCAACCATCCTGCATTCCTCAATTGCAAGACTAAATTTTTGGAATTTACGGGAGACCAGCTCTTTTCTCAGTTCATATTTTAACCCCCTAATCAACCTTCCTGACTTCCATTTCTCGTCATTACTGATTTTCAAAGTTGAAGAGTAACGAGCTAGTCGGTTGAAACGACTCAGATATTCATTAAAGGACTCTTCTTTACCCTGTTGTATAGCCAGGAATTCTAACTCCTTCTCGTCCCTAGTGGATTCAGGAAAATACTCTTCATCGAACTTATCTTTGAAAGTTTCCCAGGTGATGGGGACATTCTGAGCCCGCAGAATTAATTCCGTGTTCTTCCACCATCGATCAGCATCACCTTCCAATTTGTAGATTGCCAATTCAACTTTCCTTTCTGTAGGGCACCGCATTACTCGAAAAATCTTCTCCAATCTCAGCACCCAATTCTCAGCTACCTGGGGATCAAAACTCCCGCGAAAAACTGGTGGTTGATGCTTGCAAAATTTGGTAATCCAATACTGTTCATCCTCTACGTCAAGTTGCATCCTGTCAGCTACAGGTTCATTTTGTTGAATCTCGGGTTGAGTGGATCTTTCCCCTTCCGCAGTTGCAGCTCGCTGTCCACCCTCGTTCTGCCTAGCCTTTACTTCACGTATTTCCTCCTGTAGTTTATTTATCATCTCCATCATTTGTTGCACATAGTGAAGAGGATCTTGTTCTGGTATATTCTCCTCTTGTGCCCGCTCTTGTTCATGTGATTGTTCTCGCTCCTGTTCTTGTTCATTTGACTGCTCTTGAGCCTGCACTTGCTTACGTGGTCTGCCTCTACCACGACCTCTGCCTCTGCCTCTGCCACTGCTACCTCCTCGAACATTCACCATAATGTCTTTTTGCTATTCAGGTAAAGATTCTTGTTAATATCATTTTAATTCAAAATTCCTCAAATAATGACATGCACATGCCATTCTATATATACCACTACACACTTCTATCTATCCAAGACTTTATCAGTATACTATACTGACATTGCCGGAACTAAGGCTCTGATACCACGAATGTCACACCCCTTCGATATACCGACATTCGCAAGAGTAAATATGCACAGCTTAAAGGATAAACTAGTTCCAGCATAGTAATACTGATATTGAAGTCCGGCACATAATCGAAATTCATAAAAAGGTTCATACAGAATTTAACAAGTACATAATATTTCAAACACAATGAGGGAAAATAAATCAGATCTCTGCTCCATCTAGTGTAATATCCCGAATTTTGGGTCTAAAGATTTGGAAATTAGTCTATATTTGGAAGACTACTGGACCCAGTATTTGAATGTGACAAATTTGAGATCAGTATATTTTGGGACTATGAATAGTAATTTACTATTCACATGTACGTTTTTACTATTCACGTATACATTATGAAAAATTGGTCTGAAAGACTATATGAGTAATTATTGAAAATAAGAAAATTTTATTGGAGGATTACAAGTAGGAAATTCCAAATGCTCATATGAATATATTTCATTGGTCAATAAGAGTAGGCTATACAGTATATTGTTTAATAGCTACTTGATCATTCTTTGCGGTTTTTCATGCAGCCAAATGAATTATCCAATTAGGTAGCATTTTCCATCCTCAAATTTCCCTTAAGTTGGCAGTAAGGAAATGTACGCATGCACATCCATTTCATTTCTTAATTTCACACCATCAAAATTACCTTTGGCCAACCTATATGAAAAATTGGAAGATATGTTGAAGTGTGCCGTAGGAAAAGAAAATTAGGTGAAGTATGAAATGAAGGAAATTTCAATTTACGCAAATACCTACCACTATCTTGCAAAATGCACAATTTTCACACACATATTTTCTTCACTAACTTTGGCCATTATCTACCAATATTCCACCAAACTACAACACTCTTACTCCACCTTTTGGCCTATATAAATAGAGGACACACATCAGATTTTTCCATTAATGTTGTCCAACGAAAGAGAGAAATTGTGGAGAGTTGAAAGACAAAAGGAAAAGAATAGTGGAGATACCAAGAGAGTAGGAGAGAACAATAGAAATTGGGAGAGTTTTCGGTGAAGACAAGAAGATTTAATACAACTGATTTTTTTGGGCTTAGGTAAGGATTTTAATCCCTCTCTTATCTTTATTTCAGCGGATTAATATTGTTTTTGAGGTTCAAAAGCTTGCTAGAAAATAAGAGTTTTCATAAGAATTTTCTGTCACCTCATAACACTGTTATTTTGAAAAGTTTTTATGGACAGTGTTCACATTTTTAAAATCTGGGAATAAACGGCATGTGATAAAATTATGAAATTTTCCAGATATAAAGTAGACATCTAGGGCTTTCAGTTGATATATAATTTGTAACGTTTTGAGCTCTAGACAAGGAGATCATGATTTTTGAAGTTAAGCCTTATTTCTGAAGTTACAATCTGAACAATGTTGAGAAATATTTAAACTGGGAATGATACAGAGATTTTGAGTTTGTACCGTTATTTTTTCTTGAGAATAGACATATCAAGGGTTATGTGGAATTTTGCAGCACCTCATTTGGAGTTTTGTAGAATTAATTATGATTTTTCAAAGTTATCGAAAAAAAAAAAATCTAGGAAGAAATGCAGAAATTCCGTTTTTGAGGAAATGTAAGGGTAAAATGGATCAAAAAAAAATGAGGAACAGAGTCAAACAGAGTAGGTGCTACAATGATTTCAACTTTTTTTTCGTAATGCAATAGTGGTACTGTAGCAATAGTGGTACTATTACAGTATACGGTATGGTACTGTAGCAGTATACGGTTACTGTAGCAACTGAAAGAATTTTTCCCAGAATTGTGAAAAAAATGGTATTTAAGATAATACTTTGCAATTTATAAAGGAAAAATGTTGATGGATTGGGAAACCATGAGAAACATTAAAATAAATTATATTGTGATAGTGTTGCTAGACGTGAAGAAGTGACTAATGACAATGATAAACATTTTAGGCATACCTTGACACCTCTACTGATCCCAATATCTTCAGACGAGTTAAGGATTCAAGCTTGAGGTGGGTAACTGTTATCTTATTAGCATGTATGTATGTATTTCATGTATGACTGATCATGTTTGCTAGATTATTTTGCATGTGAGTATCCTAGCTATGGATTGAGGCTGCGGTCTCATAGGGCTGCGTGTCCTAAAGGGCTGAGGTCCTTTGCCGTTAACTGCGGTTACGGTGTGATTTGTTTACTGCGAATTTTTCTATGCTTATACATGTGTTATACTGCATTTACATTTCATATATGCATATGAGATTAACTGTTACCCCTGGGGTTCATTCATTTGAACTCCAGATCACATGAAAGAGACAGGTAGTGGATCGGGATCAAGAGGAAAGAAGCAGCTGTAAGGGTTCCAACAGAAGGGACTTATATATTATAATAAAATTTATGGTCCATATTATATTGTTTATCATTTGTCTACTCTGGATTATTGTATTAAGAACCCGCTGTGGGATAGATTTGAACCACGAATTATTTTCAATTTACTTATTTAATTCCGCAAATAAGTCGTCCAAACCACTTCGATGTCTGTGCGCTTACACTCTGATATATAAAGGCGTATTAAGGACGGGTGTTACAATTTTTGGTATCAGAGCCAGGTTTGGACAAAATATTTGGAATAAGGAAACCCAATTTAGTATTGGTTTGTGAAATGCGAGTAACAAGTATGACATATGTTTTAAGTGCATATGCATATTAGGAATGATTATTATACCTCTGTTATTAATAACTAAACTTCTTGACATATAGTACTAGAGTATTACAAATGGAGCCCCAGCAGGAAGCAAATCCACCTACACGTGGAAGGGGCAGAGGCCGAGGTCGAGGCAGGGGAAGGACCAATCAACAGGAACTTCCAACTCAGGATCCCATGCAACAAGCACGGGCGATGTTGGGTGAATATCAAGATTCGTTGAGAGAGTTCAGAGAAGAGGTAATCTTATTGAGGACAGAACGAGATGAAGCAAGGCAGCGTGCTGAAGCTGCTGAAGCTCGACTAGCTCAGAGGGTGGAGATGGAAGAAGAGGAGAACCAAGAAGATAACCCTCCACAGAGAGAAGCTCCACCTCCTGTTGAACCACAAAGACAGAGATCTGTTAGAGAGTCTCAATTCTGGACTATTCAATTTTGCAAGCATAACCCGCCATCATTTACTGGTGAACATAATGCAGAAGCTGCTGAGAATTGGCTACTCAGACTGGAGAAAATATTTGAGGTGATGGACTGCCCGGAAGAGCGGAAGGCACAACTAGCCATTTACAAGCTGGAAGGTGATTCGGACCATTGGTGGAAAAGCATAGCCAAGGCTCTGCGTGCTCAATGCAGACCAATAACATGGGAACTGTTCCAGGAGAAATTTAATGAGAAGTACTTTCCCCACTCAGTCCAAGTAGAAAAGGAACATGAGTTCATAACCATTACCCAGAAACCAGGAGAGTCTTTTGACAGATATCTGGCAAGGTTTGTCAATCTGTCCCGTTACTCCTCCTACCTAAAGGAGAATGAAGCAGAGGGATGGAAGATAGACAGGCTCATCAAGGGATTAACATTTGAAATGAGGGATAGACTAGTCTCTCGAAGATTTCTTACATTCCACCAAGCTGAGGAAGAATGTAGGATAATTGAACGCAATCTGAAGGAGCTGCATGCGAGTAGGATGATGATAAATAACAGTGGACATAGCCGTGGGAATTCCATAAGTAATCAGAAGAGAAAAGGGAAATGGTCTGGTTACAAGGGCGGAAACAAGAAGCCTAATCACTCCAGGCAGGAAGATCCAAGACTACCAGTACCCCGAACATGTGGAAAGTGCGGGAAGAGCCACCCGGGGGTGAATTGTGATGGAAAGTTGATCTGCTTCAAGTGTAACCAGCCGGGACATCTCAGTTTTAATTGTCCGCAGAAGGCTGGGGAAAAGAGGCCACAAAATTATGGAAGGGTCTTTGCTTTAACCCATGAAGAGGCTAGAAAATCTCCTGACATGATCCAAGGTACAATTTCATTAAATGGTAATTCTTTACAAGCACTATTTGATTCAGGAGCTAGCCATTCTTTTATTGCTAGTAGTTGTGCTAAAAGACTAGGGATGAATACCTATAGGTTACCATATGATTTGATTGTAAATACACCGCTAGGTGTTAAGTCTGTAGTATCTGATGCATGCTTAAATTGTGTGTTGATTGTAAATGGACATGAGTCCACAATAGACTTAATTTGTCTACCGTTAGTTGGTATTGACATCATACTGGGATTGAACTGGCTGACGGCCAACAATGCGTTGATCGATTGCGGTAACAAGCAAATCCTGTACACACAGTCAACAAAGGATACTACGGCAGGCAATTTGAATCTTCTCACTGCTCGAGAGGCGAAGAAATGTCTGAAACAAGGTTGCTTAGGATATATGGTGTTTCTCTCAGTGCAGGCAGAGACTGAACCATCATTGATTGATATACCAGTAGTGAACGAGTTCCCTGAAGTATTCCCAGAAGATATTAGCGGATTGCCACCGGTGAGGGAAGTTGAGTTTACTATTGAGTTGATGCCTGGCACGGGACCGATATCTAAAGCACCCTACAGAATGGCGCCTAACGAAATGGCAGAATTAAAGAAACAAATCGAGGAGTTACTGGAGAAAGAATTCATCCGACCCAGTGTGTCACCCTGGGGAGCTCCAGTACTGTTTGTGAAGAAAAAAGATGGAAGTCTTCGACTCTGCATTGATTATAGGGAGTTGAACAAGGTGACAATAAAAAACAAATATCCACTCCCTAGAATTGATGATCTGTTAGACCAATTATCTGGTTCTTGCGTTTTCTCAAAGATTGATCTGCGCTCGGGATACCATCAATTACGAGTAAGAGCTGAGGATGTTCCGAAGACAGCTTTTAGAACCAGATACGGGCACTATGAATTTATGGTAATGCCCTTTGGTTTGACCAATGCGCCTGCAGTGTTCATGGACTATATGAATCGAATCTTTCGTGAGTACCTAGATCGATTCGTAGTAGTTTTCATTGATGACATTTTGATTTACTCCAAGAGTAAGGAGGAACATGAGCACCATCTGCGACAGGTACTTAATGTACTGAAAGGGAAGCAACTCTATGCTAAGTTGAGCAAATGTGACTTTTGGCTATCAGAAGTTAAATTTCTGGGCCATGTGATATCACGAGATGGGGTCGCTGTTGATCCTAGTAAAGTGGAAGCAGTACTAGACTGGAAGAGACCAGAAACAGTAACAGAAATACGGAGTTTCTTGGGTCTGGCGGGATATTACCGCAGATTCATAAAGGATTTCTCCAGACTTGCCTTGCCATTAACAAAGCTGACGCGAAAGAACCAATCATTTGTTTGGGATGAGCATTGTGAGGGTAGCTTCAAAGAACTGAGGGAGAGGTTGACTACAGCACCAGTGTTGATCATCCCGGATCCGACTCAGACATTTGTTGTCTATAGTGATGCTAGCAAGCATGGATTGGGATGTGTCCTGATGCAGCAGGGCAGAGTGGTGGCGTATGCCTCTCGACAGTTGAAGCCTCACGAGTCAAACTATCCAACTCATGATTTGGAGCTCGCGGCTGTTGTTTTTGCATTGAAGATTTGGCGGCATTATTTGTATGGTAATACCGTGGAACTATACTGTGATCACAAGAGTCTCAAATATCTCTTTGACCAGAAAGAGTTAAATATGAGACAACGTAGGTGGATGGAGTTGCTGAAGGATTACGACCTGGAGATTAAATATCATCCAGGGAAAGCAAATGTTGTCGCAGATGCTTTGAGTAGGAAAGTGGTGCAGGCAGCATTCATGATGATTCAGGAGCAGAAACTGTTGGAGGATTTCAGAGATTTGAACCTGTCCAACCAAATCACGATAGCACGGAAAGAGTCCCATAAGGTTTATCTTGCAAGTCTTCTTGTTAGCCAAGAAGAGTATGATCTGAGAGATGAAATTGAAGAAGCTCAGAGGCATGATGAACAGGTGAATGCTATACGAGAATTAATATCTCGGAATGAGACTCAAGACTACGACCTGTCACGTAACGGATTGGTTAGATATAAGAAGAGAATTTATGTACCGAAAAACGACAAGTTGAGACAGAAAATATTGGATGAAGCTCATAAGAGTAAATATACCTTACATCCAGGCATAGTCAAAATGTACCAGAATCTGAAATCTGAGGTCTGGTGGCCAGGGTTGAAGAAAGATGTAACCCAATATGTGGCCAAATGCTTAACCTGTCAGAAGGTGAAACTCGAACATCAACGGCCACCAGGACCACTACAGAGGATTGAAATCCCAGAATGGAAGTGGGAGGATGTTACCATGGACCTGGTAGTGGGATTGCCCAAGATTAGACATTTTGATGCAATCTGGGTAATTGTTGATCGTTTTACAAAGTCAGCACACTTTATTCCCATCAGTGCTAGTTATTCTCTTGTGAAGTTGGCTGAGGTCTACATCAAGGAGATAGTGAGACTCCATGGTATACCAAAAAGTATTATTTCTGACAGAGATCCTCGATTCACATCTCGATTTTGGAAAGCTTTACAGGAAGCTCTGGGGTCAAAGTTTAAATATAGTACAGCTTATCACCCCCAGACTGACGGTCAATCCGAACGGACCATACAGACGCTAGAAGATATGTTGAGGGCGTGTGTATTGGACTTTAAAGGAAATTGGGATCAATATCTTCCACTAGCAGAGTTTGCATACAATAACAGCTATCATTCGAGCATTCAGATGGCTCCGTTTGAAGCACTATATGGAAGGAAATGTCGATCACCCATTTGCTGGACAGAGTTGTCTGAAAGAAGGCTAATTGGACCAGAGATAGTTGACAAAACCTCTGAGGGTATTGAACTAATCAAGAAGAGGCTATTAGCAGCGCAAAGCAGGCAGAAAAGCTATGCAGATAAAAGGAGAAGACCTCTGGAGTTTGATGTAGGAGATCACGTTTTTCTGAAGATATCTCCTGTTACAGGTGTTGGTAGAACATTGAAAAGGAAAAAGCTAAGTCCTCGATATGTTGGACCATTTGAAGTGTTGGCGAAACGTGGACCAGTAGCTTATCAGCTAGCCTTACCCCCAAATTTGAGCAAGCTTCATGACGTATTCCATGTTTCTCAACTAAAAAAGTATCAACCAGACCATGATCATGTCATAGAATATGAGAATGTAGAACTCCGACATGATAATACCTTTGTAGTTGAGCCGATACAAATTAGTGATAAGCGAGAAAAGCAGCTCAGGCATAAAAGAATCCCATTGGTGAAAGTGATCTGGAAGGGGTTATCTCCTGAGGAGGCAACATGGGAAACATTGGAAAGCATGAAGGAGAAGTACCCGGAATTTATGGCTCAGAGTTTACATGATGTGTAGCAAATTTCGGGGACGAAATTTAAATTAACGGGGGGAGAAATGTAATATCCCGAATTTTGGGTCTAAAGATTTGGAAATTAGTCTATATTTGGAAGACTACTGGACCCAGTATTTGAATGTGACAAATTTGAGATCAGTATATTTTGGGACTATGAATAGTAATTTACTATTCACATGTACGTTTTTACTATTCACGTATACATTATGAAAAATTGGTCTGAAAGACTATATGAGTAATTATTGAAAATAAGAAAATTTTATTGGAGGATTACAAGTAGGAAATTCCAAATGCTCATATGAATATATTTCATTGGTCAATAAGAGTAGGCTATACAGTATATTGTTTAATAGCTACTTGATCATTCTTTGCGGTTTTTCATGCAGCCAAATGAATTATCCAATTAGGTAGCATTTTCCATCCTCAAATTTCCCTTAAGTTGGCAGTAAGGAAATGTACGCATGCACATCCATTTCATTTCTTAATTTCACACCATCAAAATTACCTTTGGCCAACCTATATGAAAAATTGGAAGATATGTTGAAGTGTGCCGTAGGAAAAGAAAATTAGGTGAAGTATGAAATGAAGGAAATTTCAATTTACGCAAATACCTACCACTATCTTGCAAAATGCACAATTTTCACACACATATTTTCTTCACTAACTTTGGCCATTATCTACCAATATTCCACCAAACTACAACACTCTTACTCCACCTTTTGGCCTATATAAATAGAGGACACACATCAGATTTTTCCATTAATGTTGTCCAACGAAAGAGAGAAATTGTGGAGAGTTGAAAGACAAAAGGAAAAGAATAGTGGAGATACCAAGAGAGTAGGAGAGAACAATAGAAATTGGGAGAGTTTTCGGTGAAGACAAGAAGATTTAATACAACTGATTTTTTTGGGCTTAGGTAAGGATTTTAATCCCTCTCTTATCTTTATTTCAGCGGATTAATATTGTTTTTGAGGTTCAAAAGCTTGCTAGAAAATAAGAGTTTTCATAAGAATTTTCTGTCACCTCATAACACTGTTATTTTGAAAAGTTTTTATGGACAGTGTTCACATTTTTAAAATCTGGGAATAAACGGCATGTGATAAAATTATGAAATTTTCCAGATATAAAGTAGACATCTAGGGCTTTCAGTTGATATATAATTTGTAACGTTTTGAGCTCTAGACAAGGAGATCATGATTTTTGAAGTTAAGCCTTATTTCTGAAGTTACAATCTGAACAATGTTGAGAAATATTTAAACTGGGAATGATACAGAGATTTTGAGTTTGTACCGTTATTTTTTCTTGAGAATAGACATATCAAGGGTTATGTGGAATTTTGCAGCACCTCATTTGGAGTTTTGTAGAATTAATTATGATTTTTCAAAGTTATCGAAAAAAAAAAAATCTAGGAAGAAATGCAGAAATTCCGTTTTTGAGGAAATGTAAGGGTAAAATGGATCAAAAAAAAATGAGGAACAGAGTCAAACAGAGTAGGTGCTACAATGATTTCAACTTTTTTTTCGTAATGCAATAGTGGTACTGTAGCAATAGTGGTACTATTACAGTATACGGTATGGTACTGTAGCAGTATACGGTTACTGTAGCAACTGAAAGAATTTTTCCCAGAATTGTGAAAAAAATGGTATTTAAGATAATACTTTGCAATTTATAAAGGAAAAATGTTGATGGATTGGGAAACCATGAGAAACATTAAAATAAATTATATTGTGATAGTGTTGCTAGACGTGAAGAAGTGACTAATGACAATGATAAACATTTTAGGCATACCTTGACACCTCTACTGATCCCAATATCTTCAGACGAGTTAAGGATTCAAGCTTGAGGTGGGTAACTGTTATCTTATTAGCATGTATGTATGTATTTCATGTATGACTGATCATGTTTGCTAGATTATTTTGCATGTGAGTATCCTAGCTATGGATTGAGGCTGCGGTCTCATAGGGCTGCGTGTCCTAAAGGGCTGAGGTCCTTTGCCGTTAACTGCGGTTACGGTGTGATTTGTTTACTGCGAATTTTTCTATGCTTATACATGTGTTATACTGCATTTACATTTCATATATGCATATGAGATTAACTGTTACCCCTGGGGTTCATTCATTTGAACTCCAGATCACATGAAAGAGACAGGTAGTGGATCGGGATCAAGAGGAAAGAAGCAGCTGTAAGGGTTCCAACAGAAGGGACTTATATATTATAATAAAATTTATGGTCCATATTATATTGTTTATCATTTGTCTACTCTGGATTATTGTATTAAGAACCCGCTGTGGGATAGATTTGAACCACGAATTATTTTCAATTTACTTATTTAATTCCGCAAATAAGTCGTCCAAACCACTTCGATGTCTGTGCGCTTACACTCTGATATATAAAGGCGTATTAAGGACGGGTGTTACATCTAGCACCGTCAGTTATCCATATCCACCGCCTTATCACGTGAGCCACGACCGCTGTTAGGTTTCCGTCCTGAACTTTGGGGATTGTCTGGGATTCAAGTGAATCCCAGTAGTAACGTTAATCACTCACATAAGATGCATGCACAGTACATGGTAGACAACCAGTTGCAATAAATGTAATTCACATTAATTTTCAAGTACAAAATTCAAATATGCAGTTTAACAATATTCAAGAACCTACCGGTTCATACGCACAGTACTGGATAATTCAAATACTCAAATGGGCTTTCACCCTTCTGCATAAAAATTCACTTATCGGAGTACCACCCCCGGCCTCAACCGTGATGGCATCCAGGGTTACCCCACATTCAAGGGCACTACCTCCCAGCTTATACCGGCGATAAGGTTAGAAATTCACAATTCAAATATCACAATGGTACGTACATGCATATAAAGGCACACAGAGTATGTGAGAGAAAAGTTACTACCTCAACTCCAATTAGCTATAAGAAATTCACTGGTACTCGAACCACTTGACAGTCAACTCCTAAAATAGTATCATCATAAATATTAATCTTCACTATAATCCATTTCTTCCAAAATATCCAAAAGGGTTCTTTTCATCATTTAGAATCCTTGTAATCCTTAAATGATAAATCACCCATTTAAAATTATTATTGTAGCAATTTTCGGATTAATTCCCTTTTCTGTCCAGAATTTTCATTAATCTTTGAAAATTCATAACTAATTGTACAAAACTTGAAATGATGTGCTTCCAAAACCTAAATGTCCTTTGGTGAGTCTATTTTCACCGAAAAATATTCTCAACAGCCAAAAACGTCCACATCATTCCCAGTTTAAATAAACAACTTTGCTGACCAGCTTGAACTTCCAGTATTTTAGGCCAGATTGTAAAATCCATAATTCCTTGTACAGAGCTCTAAAAATTACATATTATATATCAAAAGAAAGCTCTGGATGTCTACTTCAAAACTGGAAAATTTCATGATTTTTAGACACCATTCACTTGACCGAAAACCATTTACAATTCGACTGCCTTCCAAACCGTTAAAACTGGCAGTTTTGGTAGCTTGCTTAATTAATTCTTTTTGATTCTAAAAATCATTTCCAACCTTATTCTTACTCTATTTTCCGTGATAAACACTATGGTAACCTTAAAATCATCAAAAATTCTTACGGTTTTACCACTTCTTAATTGACCCAAAATAATAACCAGCTTCACAAAGTAACATAAGACAAGTTATAGCCTTACTTACTTGTTTTACTCCTTGGACTTTAGTAGCTTCTCCTTTCTTTTGCTTCTAAAACGAGCGGCCTTCTCTATCAAATTTAATATAAGAAGGTATCTCTCACTGTGGAAGCTCTCTCACACTCTCACTTTCTATTTCTCTTTGTCGTCAGAAATGAATAAAAGAGAGGCATACGTTTGAATATATAAAACATGCTTCTAATGAATGTGATACCCGTGATTGAACAATAAAGAGTAGCCTCCACTGCTTGCACCCGAGAATTATTAAAGAAATAATGTTGAATGGTTGGACAATCACATGGCTACAGATTGTATAATTGATTAACAAAGTGAAAGAGAATTTTGGTGCAAATGTGCTACACGTTGGCCGTCGTCTTGTAATCATAAGGATAATAGTATGTTGGTATATGAATATTTTATTCATAGAAAAGCTGAATTAAGGGACAAAAGCTTGGATGATTATCCATAAGTGGAAGACAAGTTGTCTTCTTGCTCTACAATTATACACGGATGTTACACATCCTAAGGATTCCAAATAATTTTACGGATCCTTGTTTCAATTTTTCTAGAATTAGTTATGATTTTCCAAAGTTAGAAGAAAAATCTGCCCAAAAATACTGTGACAGCGTTTATTCAACAAATAAGGGAAATAAGTTAAAAAAATAATTCCACCAAGAGGGAAATGGTCATTTGTGACCAAGATATCTACTAGGATATTATTTGTGAATTAATAAATGCGATATTACCATTATAGGATATACGAGATCATAATCCGACCGACGTACGTACCACGATCATCGACAAAGGTACGGACGTGTACTATAACACTAACTCTGATGCTTATTGTATACTTATATGTGATAGATGTATTCATAGACTAAGACTCTGTCTTAAAGTTTTTCATATACATTTAGTTGTACACGGGTTATGGTTTTGATAATGCCGTTGAGTTTTCCTAGCGCTGAGGATACGAATGTATATCGTGGTACTGGTGAATAGTGCAAACTATAATAACATTCATATGCAGTGGCTATGTTCTGTTATTATCTTTCATATGTAATTATTGCTGTAATGTCATGAATATCTGTCATACATAACTGTTAAATAAGCATGAGGTTAACCGTTACTTGAGGTTTAATGGGTATTGAACCTCAACTCTTGCTATAGCCTCAGGATCCTGATGCGTCAGGGCCGAGGACAAGAGTAAGCAGTATCAGTGAGCACCAGGCCGGAGAATTTTATTTATTTATTTTTGGATATGTATTAACGTACTTTTAAATATTCGGATGAATGTACTGCTGTTTAAAGCAACCGGATACACAAGCAGAGAATATTTATTAGATACTCGCTCTTTTAAATTCTTCCGATGCTCTACTCTAATCAAACTATTTTGAAAACGCTTTAGAAAATTGGGATGTTACAATTACATGGACCCCTCTCCTTCTTATAATCATACCCTCAATTTCATTATTTTTTAAAAAATAAGTAATAAGTAGCGTAAGTTCTTAATAGTTAGATCTATCTAGATTTTGAGAAAATTTAAATCATAATTTTATGCAATATATTTTTATTTAAAAAAAAGTTATACTCGTATAAAATTAAGGATAAAACCAAAAAATTTCCTTAACCAAAACTAAAAAATGGAAAAAAATGTTGAATTTTAGTTCTCTAACTTTATATAATATTTTTTTAATAAGTACTGAATTCATTGCCCGCCAAAAAATTACATGATCAACCACACCTAACCTCCATTAAAAAAAAAAAGGAACAGAAAAAAGAAGGCACCTAACTTCCTTCATAAAACTCCATCTCTTGTCTTAAAAGTGGAGTTTGATCAACAATATAAAAGTTTTTTTTTTTATCATACATTCCATGCAAATACTTTGTTAAATAATAAGCATAATGAAGTTCCTCTTTGTATTTGTCTCAACAATACATGTCAATGAATAAATCTCCTAATCTCGTGAATGATGTCTATTATAGGATGGTTCTCCACGGTTGCATTTCTCTTCTCATATTTTTCTCATAAACCCTTATAATCTCTAAATCAGATCTGTTCAATCAATACAATACTACTTTAACTTTTCTTTCATTTTCTCAATCAATAGGTCAGATGGGTTGATGAGAGAAAATAAGAAAAAAGATTAGGAGATGGTCCCCATCCGGTTATGCACACACCCTTGCAAGACCATACCAATAGCCTCTACATAATCATAATAAACAACCATAAACTTATACTCCCTCTGGTTGTTATTATAAGTCACCAATTAACAATTCTCACAAACTAAGAAAAAAAGTTAAAGTCAATAAAGTTGTCTTATAAGTTAAGTAACTTTCAATATTATTCCTACTAATTGCACCAAACACTAATTTCTATTATACTCCCATCCACTACCCCTTTTTTTTTATTGTTATAGGCAAACATTAAAAAAAAAAATTAATGCGCTTTGAAAATAAGCAAGTGCCAAAAGGATTAATTAAACACAATTGCTAGTTGGTGCCTTACAAAACTCACATACTTACTTCATATATTGTTAATCACAATTAAAAAATTACTTTTAAATATTGAAATTAACATTCCAAAGTCGTTTATTTCAAAACAAGGGAATGTTTTTCAGAATCTCAAAACCTTACCTTGGAGGGACTCTACATAGCTTCCAACTAAAACCACACACACTTGGTCCCTCTTCATCCCAAATGAAATCCAATGAGCATGTAACATTAAAGCATAATTTTTTTCCGTACTCTTTCATTGTTCGTTTTCTATTGGTTTCTTCACCAGCAACTAGTTCCTGGTTTCTACCACCATGAAGTTCGTCGCTGGACTTCTCTCATTCGTCACCGTCGGCTTGTTCATCGGTAAGGAAAAAAGTCCAAAAAAAAAGGAAAAAAAGAAAAAGGACCCCACTTGATGAGCCCACAGCCCTGTTACTCCATAATAATTTTTTCCTGATTTTTTTTTTATTGTTTGTTATACTCCATTTGTTTTTTTTTTTTTGGGGACAAAAGGAGAAAGATATCTTCCACTTTGATGTAGACCTAACAACAGAAATAGAATGTTGATACATGTAAAAAAATAATGGATGACTGATTAGCAATTTAAAAAAAGATTGGCATAATTGTGAATGGATAGAATGTTTTCTGTTTTAGAATTACAGGTTCCTTCTCTCAATTGGCACTTATACGACATCTGGAGCACTCACATGGTAAATATGTGCACTCATATTATGTCAATTTGGGCATAAGAATTTTTGAAGATGTTGAAATTGTGCTGTTTTGTTACATATAGACTATATATCATCACATCATTGTTTGGCACTTTATCGTTATAACTATTGAAATGTTTGTATTACCCTGTTTGTTTAATTGAAATTGATATACCAGTTTTACTTACTTTTTCCTGGTTCTGATTTAATTTTTTAATTTTTTTTTTGGAATGATTTTGATTATTCTTATAGGAAATAAGCATGTCTCTTATTTATGTAGCAGCATATCATTGTAATGTCATGCCTCCCACAAACCTTAACTTGGTGGGGACTAGCAAGCTTATATATGGCTGTCATTAATTAATCCAAGTAATAATCCTTGTGGATTGAGTTTTTCTTTTTTTTTAAAAAACACTATTGCAATTAATTTATGATGATGATTGTGGTGTATCTGTATGTGGGCACAACTCTAGGAGTAGCAACATTTGGGCTATTTAATTTATGACAACCTTCTTGATAAGTAAATTATAGACATTTTCTTAGAGAATTATTCAACAATCAGATAATTCTCGTATAGGTAAAATTACTTCAAAAAGCTAATTCTCACGCACAATGTTTAGAAAAATTACTTTATGATTGTAACTTCACAATGTTCGTTTTAGCTTTTTATAAAAAGTGTTTTAATACTTTTTTGGTTAACAATCTATCCAAATATTTGGTTGTTGATAGAACATAATGGCGTTGTTCAATCTATATAGCTAATCCCACTAAGTAGAATAAGATTTGGTCGTTGTTGTTGTTATAGTATGTATGTTCTCAACTTATGTACACCTAATGAGAGTGAAAATAAGTAACATTTTTTTTTAAATGCTTTGGTGTGTCACTTCAGGGACTAAATGGAGAATCAGAACCGAAAAGTCTTCATGGAGCATGTGAGGTACTTTTTGGAGAAAAATGGTCTACAGTAAAGTGGATGAGATTGAGGGCTTTCCTTTGACTTATTTGTTCACCATCTCCTATAAATATAAATTAATTATAAAAGGGTTCTCCATTTATGGAATTTTCCCTTATACAATAAATTAATGATTATGATTTATTCTTGACAAATACATAATGAAATTAAATTACATCATGGTTTTAATTAATCAATAAATAAAAAATGAGCTTTAGTTAATTTGTTAATATTACTAGTAAGCTACTGTACAGATGGGATATCATTGAGCATACTTGAGATATTCCATTTCATTGCAAAATTACATCCAACCTGATTTACATTTTTTAAAAACAATAAAAAAATATATAATCAATTTAATTATTTTTGTTATATTGGAAGCATTTAAATATCTTACTTCAACTTTCATCCTACCATTGTTAGTCAGTTAGCCCCAAGTGGCCTATATTATATTTATTTTCATTTTTAAAATTAGATAACTTATTATTCAGGAATCACAAGTACTTTTTCAATATATTTTTTTTCCTCCCTACTTTGCTATAACATTAATGCTAAGATATGCACAACACTTGATATCTTTCAAGTCCTAAATGACTTTTTTGGAGAGATTAAGGAAGCTAATTAAATTATTTTAGAATATTTTTATTTTTTCCAAACTCATTGGTTTGACCAATAAACTGATATATAATCTAAGGATACACAATACTTATCTCTGGTCCTAATTATAAGAACACTTTTATAGTCCAAATTGTGCTACAAAAGTTTTCTTATAATTAGGATCAGAGGGAGTATTATATGATATAAATAAGTAATTTATTTAGTTTTCTTAATCTCTCCAAAAAATAATTAACTTTTTGTGATATTTAGAACCGGAGGGAGGGAGTATAATATATGGAATATAAACATTCTAACAAGTCTAATTATTATATAAATCATAAACAATATCAAGCATATTTCAGGCTGTGCAACAAAACCCCAGTTTTATATCAAAATGCACAATTAATAGCAAATATCACCATGAAAGTTTAAATGTTGGACTGTCATCTGATAAGAAAATGAAATAAATCTCTGAAATAATAGAAAGAGTACTTAAAGCAAAAGAAATAACTCAACTACCTCCTAAAGCGCCACATAATTATTGACCTAAGACATGGACTCAACTTGATCATTATTGTTATCATCATCATCATTACTAGTATAATAACAATATGAACTAGTTGACACCAACTGATCATGATCAAATCGATACGTCTTCCTCATTGTTATTTGTTTGTTATCATCATGCATCTCCTTCCTTAGTTGAGTACGCCGGTTCATGAACCAATTGTACACATTTGCATCAGAAACCTGGTTGTGCTGGCTCAACACCGCTGTAATTTCCTTAATCTTTTCCTTGTTTGGATGAGATACCTTGCCTTCCTTAAATAAACTCTCCAGAATCTCAATCTGTTCTCTTGTTGGAGTCCATCGCCTTCTTTGGCCAACATTCAACGTCAAGGGCTCCATCTGTTGTGTGTTTTCCACTTCAACTTCTGGAACCAAAAAAAAAAAAAATCTAATTATAATTAGCAATTTTTTTAATTTCTTGAGAAGATGAAAAGCTTTTGTTTTTTAAATAGGGAAATGACACTTGAGAATGTTAAAAGGGATATAATGACATATAAAGCTAGACCTTAGTTTTGAGAACGAGTTTAAAAGGAAATAATATTATGGATAAAAATACTCCTAACAAGTCAAAAAGTTTATAAATTTAATGCATAAATAAAATTAAAAAAATTGAACATTGATATAATTTACAGCTAATTTTATTTTTCTGAATTTAAAGCTAAGTCTACACATACACTTTTTTTTTCCCCATACGCCCAACATGCATGAAATTGATATTTTTTTTGTGGAAAATACAATATTACTATTATTCTTGTGCCTTCTTCTTCTTCTTGTTTTTTTGTTGTTGTTGTTGTATAATTCTTCTTCTTGTTCCTTCTATTTGTTTCCTTATGTTCGTGAACTTTTCAGACCACAGCAACATGGGGAATGGAGGGGACAAGATGTGAATTTTTCTTTTTTTTATGTCTCATTCTAGTATATTTTGTTTCTGATTTAAAATAAGAAAATATTATTATAAAAAATTATCGATGTACAGTTGATAATTTTATGCACGTTATAAATATTGTAACTCTATCCTTAAATTTTGTAAAATATGCAAAAAGTTCTTACCATCAACACAAATATTCATACATAAACTTATTAGAAGTTATTTACAAAATACTAAACTGACAAAATAGAAATTTTCTGCCCGAAAACTTTTCACTGTAAATTTTCGTTGCAAAAGATTTCTGATAAATCCTTGTATTGGTTTTGCGAAAGAAGTAAAAAAAAAAAAATACAAAACACTTAAAACCTTTCCTCTCCATTATAAGTATATAGCCAGGATAACTAATTTATGAAGATTAAAAAAATTATTTGTGAAAGAGGCGTTGCTTTGTCGAAAATACCCCATTGAGCCATTCACATTGGAAACTACCTTTGATTAAAACCTGTTTAATATATGTAAGCAACCGGGGATAGCCAGTTTTGTAAAAAGAATTATAAATTTAAAAGATAAAAAGAATAACAATCTAGTGCATGTGTGTGTATAAAGATGAACAATGCAAACACCTTTGATGTGTACATGCATGTTTGTTTTAAGTTTTTAAAAGTGATTGTAAGTATGTATAGGAAGTGTTTTATCTCGGCGTGCAAAAAAATGGTTGGAAAAAAAAATTGTGCTTCCCAAAGAAGCATCTGGTTGTTTACTGACACCAACACCCTCAAAGTTGTTGGTTCAATTCTACTTGTCCGTATATAATAATAAAAAAAAATTACAATAATAATCAGGTTTAATGTTTTTGTTTTTCCTACAGAAATATTTTTCTGTCACACTTACATAAAAGTGAAAGGGTCTCACTAGTATTTTGTTTCTCTTCTCTTTATAGTGGGACCTGCTCACTTTTATATAAGTGTGGTACAAAATATTTTTGCAGCAAAAAGTAGAAACATTAAACTCAAAATAATAATAGAAGAGAGTAAGCGAATAATAATAGAAGAGAGCAAGCGTTTGTGTAGGGAATGAGAAAGAAACCTGGAAGTGGAAGATCTGGCAGCGGTGGCCGAAGGGTGCGGTAGCAGTTGCGTACATCTTCATCACTCATCACCTCGTTATTATTATTATTTTCCATCTTCTTTATTTTCCCCTTCTGATTTTATTTTTCCGTTCTTCTTCTTTGCAATGGTATATATATATAGCTAGGGAGACAAAGACTAAATAAGAACCCTAAACAGAAACAAAGAAAACTTTCCTATTTTTATTTGATGGCTTGCGGCTTAAGTTTAAGGAACATATCTAAGATTGATTTTGTTTCTCTTTTTTACCCCAAAATTAAAGATCTCATATGATCTTTTTGATGATTCAATATTGGACAGTGTTTGAAAGTTGTACTATTATTAAATTTTCATATTTTTTGTAATAATCAAAATTAAAAATTAATAGTAGGAATACTCGTAGTCCGTTTAGTAAATTTAAAAGTGCTGTTTTGTCTTATAAAGAAAGGATTTTTCCTTCAGGTTTGTTTGGTATAAGGGATTTTGAGGGAAAGGGAAGCGAGAGAAAATTTTTAATAGTTGAATTTAAAAAATTAAGGTTAAAGTATACATTTTGTCCTTTATATTTGCCTCTAGTATCATTTTAGTCCTTTAAGTTTGTAAAGTGCACCTTTGGTCCCTTAATGTTAACAACATTAGTTTTGATTTAACGGAAAATACTGACTCAACAATTTTAAGCGATGACTGTGCAATTAAATGCTGACCAAGCATGCTTATATGTTAGTATTTTAATAAAATAATATTTTAAATCCTGTTAATTGGAAAAAAAAATCTTCACAGACCGTTTTGTGGTTTTTCACAATTTGTGAAGATTAAATATATATTTTTTTGTTGAAGACAATTAAATATTTTTCAATTAATAGATTTAAAATATTAACTTATTAAAATACTAACATATTAATATGCTTGATCAACATTTAATTGCACAATCATCGTTTAAAATTGTTGAGTTAGTATTTTTCGTTAAGTGAAACTAACGGTGTTAACATTAAGGGGTCCAAACATGTACTTTACAAACTAAAGGGTTTAAAATGATACCAGAGGCAAACATAAAGGACCAAAATGTATACTTTAGCTAAAAATTAATGAAGTGGGGTTAAAAAATTTTAATTAATTGTTTATTCTTTTTTATTTTTAATTAATTATTTATACTTTTTTATGTCACATCTTTTCTTTATTAAAATTTCACACCCACAATTCTCCAACTTTTTAAAATTCAACTCAACATTTTTATTTTTCCTCCCCTCTCCTTTTGTATTAAACAAACCCTTAATCAAAGACACGACCCACTGCTAGAAAAACTATAATCTGCTACGGAATTTTGTGACGGACTATTTTCCGTCGCAAATTGCGACGGAATATAGCATTCGTCGCAATGAAAAAAAATTTGTGGCGGAATTACTGCTCCGTCTCAAATTTTGCGACGGAAATACTGTTCCGTCACAAATTTTGCGACGGAACACACATTCCGTCGCAAAGCATGAGGAATTGGCGGACATTGTGTCCACCAGTTTGCGACGGATCACTTTATCCGTCGCAAATTTGCGACGGATAAAGTATGAATTAATTTACAATATTAATCAATTAGTCACTAATCACTCTACTCCTTTTTTTAAGCAATTATCCATATATAATTTAAAATATTTATATATAAAAAATTCATTTTTAAAAATTTAGGAGGAGTTTTTTTGGCAAAAAATTTAGGAGTAGTTGAATAAAATACTTTAACTCACTTACATATCGCGTTAATTACATGGACCCCTCTCCTTCTTAAAATCATACCCTCAATTTTATTATTTTTAAAAAATAAGTAATAAGTAAGCTTTAAATATAACAGCTAGATCTATCTAAATTTTGATAAAATTTAAATTTAAATTATAATTTTTATGAAATTTATTTTTGTTTTTATAAAAAGTTTATACTCCTATAAAACTTAAGAATAACCAAAACTTAAAAATGGAAAAAAAAATCAATTTTAGTTCTCTAACTTCATATAATAATTTTTGGGAAAATCTCATATAAAGTTGGTTGAAATAATGAAATTCTAAATTAGGTTGGTAAAATCAATAAATCTTTCATTAAGTTATCGATCCAATTTAGAATTTATAAATATGAATTAAATAACTTTATTGCCCTCTCTTTATTATCTCATCTCTCATCTTAAAAGGGTTTTAGTGCTTTCAAACTTATTTTTTCCAATAAGTGTATGCATATAACAACATTAATGTATAATAAAACAAAATATGATTTGCATAAACCAAAGATTTTTTTTGTTTGGAAAGATCATCAAGAATAATTCCAACCAAAAGAAATGAAAGCATAATCCCAAAAAAATTAAATGATTTCCATCTCAATATTGAGAATTGAGAATTTTATTTTTTGACTTGAATTTTTTTAATGAGAAGAAAATTAAAATATGTTAATAAAAAAAATCTTACTTATGTGATATTATATATCAAATATTTTCACTAAAGGAATTAAAAAAGAAAGTTTCATTAATGTAAAAAACCAAACTATATAAGAGTATCACATATGTCATAATTTTTTATTAAATTATTTTAATTTCAATATTGTCAATAAAAAATTTTTATTTTTGGACGAACTACACTTAAATTTGTTTTGTTAATAAAAATAAAACCAAACTTCACTAATGACAGAATTCTGACATGTGTGATACTCCTATTCAAATTGGTTTTTTATGTTAATGAAACTTTTCTTTTTAATTCCATTAATGAAAATATTTTATTATAATATCACATAAGTAAGATTTTTCTTATTAATATATTTTAACTTTCTTCTTAAAAAAAATTCAAGTCAAAAATAAAATTTTCGATTCTCAATATTGAGATGGAAATAATTTAATTGTTTTTTGGCTTATGCTTTTCTTTCTTTCAGCTGGAATTATTCTTGATGATCTTTCAAAACAAAAAAATTTTGATTTATGTGAATCATATTTTGTTTTATTATACATTAATGTTCTTACATGTATACACTTATTGAAAAAAATAAGTTTGAAAGCACTAAAACCTTTTTAAGATGAGAGATGAGATAAAGAGAGGGCAATAAAGTTATTTAACTCATATTTAGAAATTCTAAATTGGGTCGATAACTTAATTAATAATTTATTGAATTTACCAACCTGATTTAGAATTTTATTATTTCAACCAACTTTATATGGGATTTTCCCATTTTTTTTTAGTAAGTACTGAATTCATCCACACCAAAAAATTACATGATCAACCACACCTAACTTCCATTATACACCTAACTTTTTTCATAAAACTCCACCTCGTCTTAAAAGTGGAGGTTGATCAAGAATATAAAAGTTTTTTTTAATCATATATACCATGCAAATGCTTTGTTAAATAATTAGCATAATGAAGTTCCTCTTTGTATCTGTCACAACCATTGTTGTCAAACTTGCGAGTTGATTCTCCGAGTTTACTATTTTTACGTTTCTACGTACCTTATGAAAATGAGTCAAGTTAGTAGTAAACTCGTGTTAGTCATAAACTCAGTTAAACTCACGAGTTTATACACAGAGTTTACCGTTTTTACATTTTTAGCTTACAAAATTGTGTTAACTTACTCTTAAATTCATGTTAACTTTTTTTATGGGAGAATTATAATAAAGGACCTAAGAAAAATAATATTTATTAAAAAGGATCATAAAAGTAGTAATTATTTTGAAGGACCAAAAATTAAAATATTAATATAAAGAGACTAAATTGTCCTTGGTCGAATTTCCTATATTATCTCTAATTAAATCAAAATCTAAAGTGATTGATTGAAAATGATAAATAGAGATCAAATCAGAATCTGGAATATGCAAGTTAGAGTTTTTACTGGTAACTTGTTTATCTCTATGTGAAGAAGAAATCGTAGGTTCTTTAATCTACAAAGATCTCTCAGACATCCTCCCATCTATTCCATGATCTTCAAGTTCTTATTCCTGGTAATTTTTTATCTTGTTTTCTTTTAGTTCGATTCTTATTATAATCATTAAAATCTGATTAATCTTTACCCCTTTAGTATTGTAGATTTTTCAAACTTTTGTTTTGAATTACCGAAGCCAATTTTCAAGATCCGTCACTTTCCTTTCTTTATGTGGAATGGAAGATTGCCATATATTATTGTTAAAAAAAAAGTTCAAAAATATTGACCTGTAGGTTTTTTTTTTAATTAGATATTTCATTCCAAAAAAAGGATGTCATGTATTATTGTTCCAAAAAGTTTTTTTTTCATTTCTCACCTTTATATAAAAATTATAGAACCAAGGGCAATTTAGTCTCTTTATATTGGGCTTGTTTGGAGTAGCTTATTTTTTAGCATTGGTGTGTACAAATTTCAGTAGCTTTTAAGCCACCGACCCAGTGAGAAAAAAGCTTGTTTGGATTGCCCATTACGTTGGCTTAACTTTAAGTCAAAAAAGCTCAAAAAGCCAGTTAAGGAAAAAGCTCCATAATCCAGCTTTTTAACGTGGGCCCCGCCACTTCTACCACCATCAATCCAAACACAAATCATTATCTATAACCTGACTTTTTTCCTACCGAGCTTTTTTTAGAGTTAGATAGCTTTTAAGCCACCACTCCTACCGCCAACCCAAACAGGCCCATTAATGTTTTAATTTTTTGTCTTTCAAAATAATTACCATTTTTATGGTCCTTCTTAATAAATATTATTTTTCTTAGGTCCTTTATTATAATTTTCCCTTTTTTTATTTGATCATACTCAACGGCTTAATATAGAAATTTTATAGAAATTTCTTTATTAAATATGATAAACAATGAATGTTAATGGATTTAATTTCAATTATTTGGATTTAAAATATATTTAAATCAAATTATTGTCATTTTTATATTTTAATTATTTAATTATACACTAGTAATACATATTTAGTAATGAAAGTAAACTCTTACAAGTTTACGATTCGAGTTCATAATACGAGTTTATGTCATTGTCACGAGTTTGTTTAAACTCATGAGTTTGACAACCTTCATCTCAACAATACCTGTCAATCTGTATGACTCATTCTCCTAATCTCATCAATGATGTCTATTAAATGATGGTTATGAACGAGTTGAGTTTCTTTTCTCATCTTTTCCTTATCAACCTTCAAAATCTCTAAATCATATCCGTCCAATCAATACAATGCTATTTTAACCTTTCTTTCATTTTCTCAATCAACGGCTCAGATTGACTGATGGGAGAAAATGAGAAAAACGATTAGGAGATGGTCTCCATCCGGTTAGGCACCCACTCTCACAAGACCTTACCAATAGCCTCTACATAACCATAATAAACGTCCAAAAACTTATATGTATGTTTGTAATCACTTTTGGGGTCTTAAAAATATTTATTCATATAAATCGAGACAAAACTCCTCTCACATACTTTTTTTTTTTGTGAAACAGCGGGGCCTCAGCCCATTCTTATTTCTAAATCAGTATGGTCCTCTCACATACTTACTTCATATATTGTCACATGTTTACTTCATATATTATTGATCACGATTGAAAAGCTACTTTTAAATATTAAAATTGCTATTCCAATGTCGTTTTATTTCAAAACAATTGAACGTTTTTCAGAATTTTCAAACCTTAACAATTGTTGGAGGGACCCTACATAGCTTCCAACTAAAACCCCACACACTTCGTCCCTCTTCATCCTAAATGACCCCTTCTTCACTCCAATATTACCATTACCTTAATATGTTAACGTTGACGAATATTTTATCAACGTTTAAAAATTTCAATATTGAATTTTTTTTATAAATATTGGATTAGAAGATTAAAATAAAACTTTAGGAAATCAAATGAGCACAGTAACATTTTATGCAATATTAAAGCATAATTGTTTTTTAAAAAATATGAGATTATTGTCACTAGAAATTTTGGTCAGTACCACTTTTTTCATCGTTAGATCAGAATCTCAATAAGAAAGAGAAAATCAGATTCAAATTTAACGGCGAAAAAACTGGTAGTGACGTCAAAATTAGTAGTGATAATATCATATATATATATATATATATATATATATATATATACTCCCTCTGATTGTTATTATAAGGCACCAACTAACTTTTCTCACAAACCAATAAAAGAAGTTAAAGTCAATAAAGTTGTCCTAGAATCTAAGTAATTTCCATTACTATCCCTAATAATTGCATTAAACTCTAATATCATATTAATTATCACTCTCACCCACTACCCTTATTAATTATGGGCAAAAATGAAAAAATAATTAATGCTCAATGAGAACAAGCAAGTCCCTTATAAAAAAGACCAAAACTTGTTAGTTGGTGCCTTGGAAAAATCAAGAACAAACACCGTTGGCGTTTCAGGATTAAATATTGGTTTGGCGGTATGATCATACTTCACCGAAAACAAATCAGAGTTTGAAAGCGAAAGGAAGAAGGCAAATCAAGCAAGCAATGGGCGATCAAAGCTGTTTCTTCGTGATCTTAAGGGACATATTACATTTGCCATTTAATCTGTTTCTTTGTTTCTTTCCGTAATCTTTCATTGTTCATTTTCTATTGGTTTCTTCACCACCAACTAGTTCCTGGTTTCTACCACCATGAAGTTCATCACTGGACTTCTCTCATTCATCACCGTTGGCTTGTTCATTGGTAAGGAAAAAAGTCCAAAAAAAAAAAAGGTTTTTTATTTGACTTCAGCATGTATTTTTCAAGTTCAGTTTCGTGTTTTTTTTTTTTTACCAAACAAGAAATAATACATTTTGAATATTTGTTTCGTGTTGAGGGCTTTGTGCATCCAGAGGACTCTGGTAAAGTATGTAAGCTTCAAAGATCCATTTATGGATTGAGGCCGCTTGCGACTTGTGGGCTGGTACAGTATTAGCCCATGCCAATCTCATGTGGGCTTGCAGGGTCGCACACAAGAATAGCCCAACACGAGCAATAACATCAATATTCATTGAATCTTAGATATGTCTAAGATTTGATGAATACTGTATTTAATCTAGGATGAATATATATATATATATATATACTGTATTTAATCTAGGATGAATATATATATATATATATATATATATATATATGTATCTATATAATATTAAATTTGAAAATAATATTATAATATTATTTAATAGAGATTATATTATTATTATATATAATATTTGTTTTATATTTAATTTATTTGATAAATTAAATATCTAAAATAAATAAAGATATTGTATCTCAGATTTAATTTTTGAATAAAGATATCATATATCTGATTTATTTTAAATTGAGATATAGTATCTCAGATTTAATTAAATAGATAGATATCATATCTCATATTTAATTTATAGAGATAAATTAACTCAGAAGGCTTTTAATTTGGATTAAATAAATTGATTAAATTAGATCAATTTGATAGATTTAATTTATATATTATTTTAATCCAAATTAAAATTTCAGAATTAATAAGGATTAATTTTGAATATATAATATGTCTAATAGGTTTAGAAAAACCTACGGGACATCTTGACAATCAAATTAGAAAAGCCGTGAGAAACCCTAGAGAGAAAAGAAGAGATGCGAGAATACTGAAGGCGCTAGCACGCTGCCGTCCGTGTTCGAGGCTATTCGTGTGGATACCGGTAGTTGGAGTGGATTCGTAGAGTTGTCTCATGTTAATCGAATAGGTAGCCCACAAGTTCAAATAAGAACGAGACACACACCGAAATCCGATGTGGATACCAGTAGATGGAGTAGATTCGCAGAGTCGGCTTATGTTGAACGAGACGCACACTGAAATGCCATTGAAACATTTGTGATAATCCACTTTTATTTGTTGTTCCCCCATAAACAAAAATGGTACACCTCAAAAAACAACTCGTTACTGCCATTGAAAAATTTGTAAATACCATTGAAGAATTTGTAAATATCATTGAAAGATTTGTGATAATTCACTTTGATGGAAAAAACTGCAATTATAAGAGAAGGGGGGAACGTGCCCCCCCTGAAATTACCTACCAAAAGCCCTTTCATTTTCTCCTCTCATTGTGTGCAAGAGCTCCGTCGACTTGCCTGCTCTATTGCCGTTGCGCGTGAGAGCTCTGTTGAATTGCTTGCTCTGTTGACGTCGCCAGAGGTGGACTGAGGTATAAGAGAAGGGGGACACATGCCCCCCCTGAAATTACCCTTTTTTTTAAATTTAAATTTTATTTTTATTTTTTAAAAAATCACTATGCCTTCTGTCTCACTCTCCTTCTTCCTCGTTTTTGACCTAGGGATTGAAATTCCCTTCTTTGCCTTCGGACCCAGAAGCTCACTCTACTCCTCCCTCCTTCCATTATCACCACCCACCTCCGTCGTCCTTCGGCACGATGGCACAACCCAGAACTCCAAAAGCTCGGACGCACAGAAGCTTGGAGTCGGACCGTGAAGCTTAGGGAGGTCTTGGGTTTTCCTTTTCACAATTTTGTCAGCTGCTGCTATTCCAAACCGTGGCTTCCTCTGTTTCTTCAGGTGAGTTTAATCTTCCCACTCTTACCTTTTGTTTTCGTTTGATTGATTGGCTATGGAATTGAAACAATGAATCACTGGAATTGATTGGCTTCCTCTATTGCAAAATCTTTGATCTGTTAAATTTCAATAGAATCGCAGGAAAATCTGTTTGTCTTTAAATTTCTGCATCATGGTTGTCTGCTGTGATAATTAGGCTTGTCTGCTGTTCTTCCTCTGTTTCAAATATATATCAGGTCTTATTTGCATTTTTCGAATTTATCATCAGCTTTGGTCGAGCTCTGCTTCTATGCATTTTTTGAATTTTGTGATTTGATTGTTTTGGGTAGCTGATTTTTTTTTCAAGCATAGAGTGGCCTTAATCAAGCACATGTGTGCTGGGATACATAAGTGGTAATACCAAACCCAATGACTTGGGTTTTCTTCACACATGACAGCACCAAATATCCGCCACAAACCTCCTTTTGGATGCTTGGCATCCTTTATATTCTTTTGTTTTTTTTAATGCATTTAAAATTTTGTTTCCATCCTTTAGTCCTTGCAGTCATGCATGAAAGTTGTTGCTATACCATTATGACACTGATACTAATACTTGAGAGTAACTAGAATTCATGGATATTTGGCTGTTAAACATGTTAAAATTGCCCATTGCTGGACCTTTAGCTCAAATTTTTCCCCAAGCTGAATCTGCTTTGCAATTTGTTTACATTCTGGGAGCTAGAATGTGTTGCTGGACATCAATTTATGTCATTATAATTAGCTTGTGCTTCACATTGCCTTTGTTCCTCCCCATTGTTATTGGAATTGTGTAATTTCCGTTCCAATGAGATTTGATTGCATTAAGATGATCGCTACTCATGCAATTGTAGTATTTGCTATGTGAATTCCATATTTGATTGCTAAATTTCTTTAGCGTCAATATATTTTTTTTAACACAGGGCCACCCTTTTATTGGATGTGGTAGGCCATCTATTATGATGCCAAATAATCTTGTTTTCTTTTTAACCAGTTGGACGACTTAATTGATGAAACTTCTACAGATGTTGACTGGAGGCATTCATTTTACCTGAACTTAATTGCTCATACGTCCTTTAGTGTAACTATTGCAATTTGTAGGTAATGTTCTTCTTTGATTTCCTTTAGTGAAACTTCTTTGATTCTTGTTCCTTGTGTTTTTCCATAAACATTCATCAATGGAATTTGAACTATCTCTTTCTCCAGTCATCAGGTTCTTCAGAATCATCAAGCTTCACAAAGTACACCATTGTCTCCTATATATAAGGTAATTGCAGTGTATTGAAACTTTGTCAATCCTTTGAAATCACAGTCAGTTCCTTAGCTCTATAATTGATTTTAGGAGTTGAGTTTTCTCCAGAATCATTCTGATACAGAAAGCATGTGGTTAGATTGGGGTCTTTTAATTCATCTTTGTTGTTGATGTTGACTAAACATTCCAAAGAGTTTATTTTCAGACTCTTGTATTTTTTCCTTTGGTTATGCTTCAAGTTCCACCACTATGTTCTTGTGTGCATCCTTTGGCATATATAAGTTAGTGTTACTTTTCTCCTATAGAACTCTTTCAATCTCTTCAGAGGATGCTTTTCTCCTCAATAAGTCATGGCTATTATGGTGCCTGTGTCTTTGACTCTTGTCTCTCCCATGGTTTATTGTGGTGACTTGTACATCTGAATAAAGATGATTAGAAGTCCATAATTTAATAGTTTATGACTTAGACTATTAAAAGCATCTGAATTTAGAAACTATGGGATTTAATAGTTGATATTGATCTAAATTGCCTTAGTTAGTAAGTTTTGTTGAATGAAGTTGAAATTGTTTGTTGTTGAAATTTTGGGATGTGTTACTTTTAAGGGGAAATGTTGCCGAAATTTTAGTTCAAGATTGACAAAAAAGCATGTCGTTCTTTAAATTGTTATAAACTTGAGTGTTGTTGGAAATGTCATAGGTGGTATTAAAATGGCGCATAGTTGGATGAATGCTTTGAGAACTAGTGAAGAATATGAGAATGGGGTGGAAGAGTTTATTGAATTTGCTAGAAGGAATGTGGCTACAAAAAATGGGATGTATTATTGTCCATGTGTTAATTGCTTAAATGGGGTTTGACAGGATATTGCTATTATAAGGGATCACCTAATTTGTGATGGAATAAACCTTCGATACACAACGTGGATATGGCATGGTGAGGAGGTAACTACCAGTGTGTCCCACGAAAATGAAGATGAGGTAGATGACGATGGAATGGAGAGGATGATTCATGATGTTGAGGTTGAATCTTTTGCACAACCGCATGAATATGATAGCGTGCGGAGTGATGCAGAAACACCTTTATTCCCTGGGTGTGCAAAGTATACATGGTTGATAGGGACATTACATTTAATTAACTTAAAGGCAACTTGTGGGTGGACCGATAGTAGTTTCACGTCACTGCTTCAATTGTTGTGTGATATGTTGCCAGACGATAATGTACTTCCAAATCGTATGTATGAGGTCAAGAAAATCTTTTTTTCGATGGGTATGGAGTATAAAAAGATACACAGTTGCCCTAATGACTGCATATTGTACAAAAATGAGTATGAAGGCCCGAGTAATTGTCTGAAGTGTAAAACTTCAGGATACAAAGTGAAGAAAGGTGGTGGTTCTGGATATGATGAGACAACAAAAAGGCAAACTATGAAGGTATTATGGCATCTTCCAATAATACTGCGGTTTAAGCGTCTCTTTACTAGTGAGCAACGGCGAAGAAGTTGAGATGACATTCTGATAAGAGAATATCCGATGGAAAATATCTTCGGCACCCGGCTGACTCTCTGCAATGGAAGAAATTAGACGAAATGTTCCCTCAATTTGGCTGTGAGCCAAGAAACCTTCGTCTGGGGCTTCGTACAGGTGGCTTCAATCCGTATCGGACTCTTAGTAGCACCCATAGTGCATGGCCGGTTCTCCTTGTAATAGAACTTACCTCCCTGGCTATGTATGAAACGCAAGTATGTGATGCTCTCTATGATGATTTCTGGACCAAAACAGCCCGAGAACAATATCGATGTGTACTTGGCGTCTTTGGTTGAGGATTTGAAGAAATTGTGGGAGGAAGGCGTAGATGTGTTTGATGCATATAAGAAGGAGTCCTTCAAGATGCGTGCAATGATTTTTACCACGATAAATGACTTTCGCATACGGAAATTTCTCAGGGTACAATGTCAAGGGGCATAAAGCATGTCCAATATGTGAAGCAGACATAGACTTCCATAAACTAAAGCACGGAAAAAAACGGTCTACCTCGGTCACATGAGGTTTCTTGATCGGTTCCACCCATATCGTAAGTTAAGAAAGCGTTTTAATGACTTATTAGTGTTAGTTCTGATTAGTTTTGATGATGTCTTATATTGATGTCATTCTCTAGAGCAAAAAGTTTGTATACTACATTTATCTTTTACTTTGACTAATTCTTATATTTAATGTAGATACAAAGTTTAATACGATGAAGGATGATCAAAAATGGAGTTTGAAGAAAGAAGAATCTGTCAATTATCATGAAAATATCAATATTCAAGTTTATGTGATCAAATAGAAGTTGGAACGGGTCAATTCAGAATTAAAATGAGCAAGTTTGAGCTTCCGGAAGAATACTAGTTTGTTTTGGGGTCAAAATGTAATTTCAGCACATTTTCAAGTACCTTGCTCGAGCATAAATATTTCCATGCTCAAGCAACATGTTTCCAGGCCATTTTTCACCCAAACAGTACCTTGCTCGAGCAACAAGAGGAACCATGCTCGAGCAAACTCATATACATTCAGCTATACACGGGTTATGGTTTTGATAATGCTGTTGAGTTTTCCTAGCGCTGAGGACACGAATGTACATCGTGGCACTGGTGAATAGTGCAAACTATAATAATATTCATATGCAGTGCCTGTGTTCTGTTATTATCTTTCATATGTGATTATTGCTGTAATGTCATGAATATTTGCCATACATAATTGTTACATAAGCATGAGATTAACCGTTACCTGAGGTTCAATGGGTATTGAACCTCAGCTCTTGCTATAGCCTCAAGATCCGGAGCCGTCACGTCCGAGGACAAGGGTAAGCAGCATCAGTGAGCACCCGGCCGGAGATTTTTTTTTTTTTTTTGGATATGTATTAACATACTTTTAAATATTCGAATGAATGTACCGCTATTTAAAGTAACCGGATACACCAGCAGTGAATGTTTATCAGATACTCGCTCTTTTAAGTTGTTCTGATACTCTACTCTGATCAAACTATTTTGAAAACGCTTTAGAAAATTAAGATGTTACAGTTACATGTACCCCTCTCCTTCTTAAAATCATACCCTCAATTTCATTATGTTTATTTTAAAATAAGTAATAAGTAGCGTAAGTTTTTAATAGTTAGATCTATAGATTTTGAGAAAATTTAAATAATAATTTTATGCAATATATTTTTATTTATAAAAAGGTTATACTCGTATAAAATTAAGAATAAAACGAAAAAATTTCTTTAACCAAAACTAAAAAATGAAAAAAAAATGTTGAATTTTAGTTCTCTAACTTTATATAATATTTTTTTAATTTTTTTTAATAAGTACTGAATTCATTGCCCACCAAAAAATTGCATGATCAACCACACGTAACTTCCATTATAAAAAAAAGAAAAAAGAAAAAAGAAGGCACCTAACTTCCTTCATAAAACTCCACCTCTTGTCTTAATTAAAAGTGGAGTTTGATCAACAATATAAAAGTTTTTTATCATACATTCCATGCAAATACTTTGTTAAATAATAAGCATAATGAAGTTCCTCTTTGTATCTGTCTCAACAATACATGTCAATGAATAAATCTCCTAATCTCGTGAATGATGTCTATTATAGGATGGTTCTCCATGGTTGCGTTTCTCTCCTCATATTTTTCTCATAAACCCTTATAATCTCTAAATCAGATCTTTTCAATCAATACAATACTGCTTTAACTTTTCTTTCATTTTCTCAATCAATGGCTCAGATGGGTTGATGAGAGAAAATAAGAAAAAAGATTAGGAGATGGTCCCCATCCAGTTATGCACACACCCTTGCAAGACCATACCAATAGCCTCTACATAATCATAATAAACAGCCATAAACTTATACTCCCTCTGGTTGTTATTATAAGTCACCAATTAACAATTCTCACAAACTAATAAAAACAGTTAAAGTCAATAAAGTTGTCTTATAAGTTAAATAACTTTCAATATTATTCCTACTAATTGCACCAATCTCTAATTTATATTAATTATTACTCCTATCCACTACCCTTATTTTTTTTTATTGTTATAGGCAAACATCAAAAAAATAATTAATGCGCTTTGGAAATAAACGAGTGCCAAAAAGATTAATTAAACACAATTGCTAGTTGGTGCCGTACAAAACTCACATACTCACTTCATATATTGTTAATCACAATTAAAAAATTACTTTTAAATATTGAAATTACCATTCCAAAGTCGTTTATTTCAAAACAAGGGAACGTTTTTTAGAATCTCAAAACCTTACCTTGGAGGGACTCTACGTAGCTTCCAACTAAAACCACACACACTTGGTCCCTCTTCATCCCAAATGAAATCCAATGAGCATGTAACATTAAAGCATAATTTTTTTCCGTAATCTTTAATTGTTCGTTTTCTATTGGTTTCTTCCCCGGCAACTAGTTCCTGGTTTCTACCACCATGAAGTTCGTCGCTGGCCTTCTCTCATTCGTCACCGTCCGCTTGTTCATCAGTAAGGAAAAAAGTCCAAAAAAAAGGAAAAAAAAGAAAAGAAAAAGGACTCCACTTGATGAGCCCACAGCCTTATTACTCTATAATAAATTTTTTCCTGATTTTTTTTTGATTGTTTGTTATACTCCATTTGTTTTTTTTTTTTGGGGACAAAAGGAGAAAGATATCTTCCGCTTTGATGTATACCTGATAACAGAAATAGAATGTTGATACATGTAAAAAAATAATGGATGACTGATTAGCAATTTCAAAAAGGATTGGCATAATTGTGAATGGATTGAATGTTTTCTGTTTTAGAATTACAGGTTCCTTCTCTCAATTGGCACTTATACGACAACTGGAGCACTCACATGGTAAATATGTGCACTCATATTATGTCAATTTGGGCATAAGAATTTTTGAAGATGTTGAAATTGTGCTGTTTTGTTACATATAGACTATATATCATCACATCATTGTTTGGCACTTTATCGTTATAACTATTGAAATGTTTGTATTACCCTGTTTGTTTAATTGAAATTGATATACCAGTTTTACTTACTTTTTCCTGGTTCTGATTTAATTTTTTAATTTTTTTGAAATGATTTTGATTATTCTTATAGGAAATAAGCATGTCTCTTATTTATGTAGCAGCATATCATTGTAATGTCATGCCTCCCACAAACCTTAATTTGGTGGAGACTGGCAAGCTTATATATGGCTGTCATTAATTAATCCAAGTAATAATCCTTGTGGATTGAGTTTTTTTTTTTATAAAAAAAAACACTATTGCAATTAATTTATGATGATGATTTGTGGTGTATCTGTATGTGCGCACAACTCTAGGAGTAGCAACATTTGGGCTATTTAATTTATGACAACCTTCTTGATAAGTAAATTATAGACATTTTCTTTGAGAGTTATTCAACAATCAGATAATTCTCGTATAGGTAAAATTACTTCAAAAAGCTAATTCTCACGCACACTGTTTAAAAAAATTACTTTATGATTGTAACTTCACAATGTTCGTTTTAGCTTTTAAAAAAAAGTGTTTTTATACTTTTTTGGTTAACAATCTATCCAAATATTTGGTTGTTGATAGAACATAATGGCGTTGTTCAATATATATAGCTAATCCCACTAAGTAGAATAAGATTTGGTCGTTGTTGTTGTTATAGTATGTATGTTCTCAACTTATGTACACCTAATGAGAGTGAAAATAAGTAACATTTTTTTAAATGTTTTGGTGTGTCACTTCAGGGACTAAATGGAGAATCAGAACCGCAAAGTCTTCATGGAGCATGTGAGGTACTTTTTGGAGAAAAATGGTCTACAGTAAAGTGGATGAGACAGAAGGCTTTCCTTTGACTTATTTATTCACCATCTCCTATAAATATAAATTAATTATAAAAGGGTTCTCCATTTATGGAATTTTCCCTTATACAATAAATTAATGATTATGATTTATTCTTGACAAATACATAATGAAATTAGATTACATCATGGTTTTAATTAATCAATAAATAAAAAATGAGCTTTAGTTAATTTGTTAATATTACTAGTAAGCTACTGTAGAGATGGGATATCATTGAGCATACTTGAGATATTCCATTTCATTGTAAAATTACATCCAACCTGATTTACATTTTTTAAAAACAATTAAAAAATTATATAATCTATGTATTTATTTTTGTTATATTGGAAGCATTTAAATATAGGTTAAATATCAAATTTGCCATGGAAGTTTCCCAAATGGAGCGTCCAGCACTCGGAAGTTTTTTGGGTACCAAATTTGCCCCGGAAAGTATTGAAAAGGTATCAAATTTACCCAAAAGTGACGGAAGTCCATGTAGATGCCACGTCATCACACGTGGCATGCCACCTCATCAATCAAAAGTTTCATTTTTGCCCTGGAGGTTTTCATTAAAGAGCAATTTTGCCCTGGAAGTTTTCATTGAGGAGCAATTTTGCCTCGGAAGTTTACAAAAGTAGCAATTTTGCCCTTCTTTTAAATTCCATGTGTGATGAGGTGACATGCCACGTGTGATGAGGTGGCACGCCACGTGGACAGTTAGTCAAACTTAACGGTCAAAATTAACGGATGGGCAAATTTGCTAACTTTTATATACTTCCGGGGCAAATTTGCTACCTTTCTCATACTTCCGGGGCAAATTTGATACCCAAAAAACTTCCGGGTGCTGGGCGCTCCATTTGGGAAACTTCCATGGCAAATTTGATATTTAACCCTTTAAATATCTTACTTCAACTTTCATCCTACCATTGTTAGTCAGTTAGCCCCAAGTGGCCTATATTATATTTATTTTCATTTTTAAAATTAGATAACTTATTATTCAGGAATCACAAGTACTTTTTCAATATATTTTTTTCCCTCCCTACTTTGCTATAACATTAATGCTAAGATATGCACAACACTTGATATCTTTCAAGTCCTAAATGACTTTTTTGGAGAGATTAAGGAAGCTAATTAAATTATTTTAGAATATTTTTATTTTTTCCAAACTCATTGGTTTGACCAATAAACTGATATATAATCTAAGGATACACAATACTTATCTCTGGTCCTAATTATAAGAACACTTTTATAGTCCAAATTGTGCTACAAAAGTTTTCTTATAATTAGGATCAGAGGGAGTATTATATGATATGAATAAGTAATTTATTTAGTTTTCTTAATCTCTCCAAAAAATAATTAACTTTTTGTGATATTTAGAACCGGAGGGAGGGAGTATAATATATGGAATATAAACATTCTAACAAGTCTAATTATTATATAAATCATAAACAATATCAAGCATATTTCAGGCTATGCAACAAAACCCCAGTTTTATATCAAAATGCACAATTAATAGCAAATATCACCATGAAAGTTTAAATGTTGGACTGTCATCTGATAAGAAAATGAAATAAATCTCTGAAATAATAGAAAGAGTACTTAAAGCAAAAGAAATAACTCAACTACCTCCTAAAGCGCCACATAATTATTGACCTAAGACATGGACTCAACTTGATCATTATTGTTATCATCATCATCATTATTATTAGTATAATAACAATATGAACTAGTTGACACCAACTGATCATGATCAAATCGATACGTCTTCCTCATTGTTATTTGTTTGTTATCATCATGCATCTCCTTCCTTAGTTGAGTACGCCGGTTCATGAACCAATTGTACACATTTGCATCAGAAACCTGGTTGTGCTGGCTCAACACCGCTGTAATTTCCCTAATCTTTTCCTTGTTTGGATGAGATACCTTGCCTTCCTTAAATAAACTCTCCAGAATCTCAATCTGTTCTCTTGTTGGAGTCCATCGCCTTCTTTGGCCAACATTCAACGTCAAGGGCTCCATCTGTTGTGTGTTTTCCACTTCAACTTCTGGAACCAAAAAAAAAAAAAAATCTAATTATAATTAGCAATTTTTTTAATTTCTTGAGAAGATGAAAAGCTTTTGTTTTTTAAATAGGGAAATGACACTTGAGAATGTTAAAAGGGATATAATGACATATAAAGCTAGACCTTAGTTTTGAGAACGAGTTTAAAAGGAAATAATATTATGGATAAAAATACTCCTAACAAGTCAAAAAGTTTATAAATTTAATGCATAAAAAATTAAAAAAAATTGAAAATTGATATAATTTACAGCTAATTTTATTTTTCTGAATTTAAAGCTAAGTCTACACATACACTTTTTTTTTTCCCCATACGCCCAACATGCATAAAATTGATTTTTTTTTTTGTGGAAAATAAAATATTACTATTATTCTTGTGCCTTCTTCTTCTTGTTTTGTTGTTGTTGTTGTTGTATAATTCTTCTTCTTGTTCCTTCTATTTGTTTCCTTATGTTCGTCAACTTTTCAGACCACAGCAACATGGGGAATGGAGGGGACAAGATGTGAATTTTTCTTTTTTTATGTCTCATTCTAGTATATTTTGTTTCTTGTTTAAAATAAGAAAATATTATTATAAAAAATTATCGATGTACAATTGATAATTTTATGCACGTTATAAATATTGTAACTCTATCCTTAAATTTTGTAAAATATGCAAAAAGTTCTTCCCATCAACACAAATATTCATACATAAACTTATTAGAAGTTATTCACAAAATACTAAACTAACTAGAAATTTTCTGCCCGAAAACTTTTCACTGTAAATTTTCGTTGCAAAAGATTTCTGATAAATCCTTGTATTGGTTTTGCGAAAGAAGTAAAAAAAAAAAAAAAATACAAAACACTTAAAACCTTTCCTCTCCATTATAAGTATATAGCCAGGATAACTAATTTATGAAGATTAAAAAAATTATTTAAATTATTTGTGAAAGAGGCGTTGCTTTGTCTAAAATACCCCATTGAGTCATTCACATTGGAAACTACCTTTGATTAAAACCTGTTTAATATATGTAAGCAACCGGGTATAGCCAGTTTTGTAAAAAGAATTATAAATTTTAAAGAAAAAAAGAATAACAATCTAGTGCATGTGTGTGTATATAAAGATGAACAATGCAAAAACCTTTGATGTGTACATGCATGTTTGTTTTGACTTTTTAAAAGTGATTGTAAGTATGTATAAGAAGTGTTTTATCTCGGCTTGCAAAAAAATGGTTGGGAAAAAAAATTGTGCTTCCCAAAGAAGTATCTGGTTGTTTACTGACACCAACACCCTCAAAGTTATTGGTTCAATTCTACTTGTCCGTATATAATAATAAAAAATTACAATAATAATAGGGTTTAATGTTTTTGTTTTTCCTACAGAAATATTTTTCTGTCACACTTACATAAAAGTGAAAGGGTCTCACTAATATTTTGTTTCTCTTCTCTTTATAATAGGACCCGCTCACTTTTATATAAGTGTGGTACAAAATATTTTTGCAGCAAAAAGTAGAAACATTAAACTCAAAATAATAATAGAAGAGAGTAAGCGAATAATAATAGAAGAGAGCAAGCGTTTGTGTAGGGAATGAGAAAGAAACCTGGAAGTGGAAGATCTGGCAGCGGTGGCCGAAGGGTGAGGTAGCAGTTGCGTACATCTTCATCACTCAGCACCTCGTTATTATTATTATTTTCCATCTTCTTTATTTTCCCCTTCTGATTTTATTTTTCCGTTCTTCTTCTTTGCAATGGTATATATATATAGCTAGGGAGACAAAGACTAAATAAGAACCCTAAACAGAAACAAAGAAAACTTTCCTATTTTTATTTGATGGCTTGCGGCTTAAGTCACTACTACAAAATACTAAAAAGACGACCTAAAAAAGACTCAAAAGACGACCTTATTTTAAGGGACGTCGGGGAGAGTGTAGTTGTAAGTTTCAATTAGGCGACCTGAATTTAAATCAGGTCGTTTAATATGAGACGACCTGATTTAGATTTAGGTCGCCTAATATGTCACTACCTAAATTTTATTCAGGTAGAAAAAGACTACCTAAAGACAAAATCAGGTCGCCTATTGTACCTAGATTATGGAATATTTTAGTAAATTTCCTCAAAAAGACAACCTTAATTGCTTTTAGGTAGTTTATTTGATTCAAAAGACTACCTGAATAGGTTTTAGGTAGTCTATTTTATTCAAAAGACTACCTAAACATGTTTTAGGTCGCCTATTATACCAAAAAGACAACCTAAATTATTTTTAGGTAGTTTATTTCATTCAAAAGACTACCTGAATAGGTTTTAGGTAGTCTATTTCATTCAAAAGACTGCCTAAACAGGTTTTAGGTCGCCTGTTATACCTAAAAGTCTATTTTATTCGTTTTGTTTTAATTATGCCTATTTGATTAAAAAGACTACCTAAATTGTCTTTCAGGTCGCCTATTTTATTAAATAGACTACCTAAATGTTGTTCAGGTCGCCTTATAGTAGTTTTTTTTTACAAAAAATTAGTTCTCGCTCTTTGTTTGTCCAATTTGCTGCAAAACTAAATACTGCAATTACAGCAAGGCAATTCATAATTTCCTGCCAAATTCCTGTTTTCTAACACCAATTACAGCAAGGCAATAATTCAAAATGTACAACTTTTTACCATAATACTCAGCCAACCATAGCAAAATTCAAACAACGTTAATGGTACATACATGTCCATAATTCACAACAAAACTACAGTTACAATCAATCAAATTCAAGTCATTCACTCAACTCCCAAAGTCAGAAACTATCCCCTGAACAAGTTACTACAACAATTTTAACTATACCACTGCAAAACAAAACCAATTTGTACAATATTAACAAGGGAAGGCTAGACAGAGCTAAGTCATACCACAACAAGTCATACCCTAACAATAGATTAACTTGCAAGTGAGCCATGTTCAAGAAGATATCTAGCCATCATGTCTCGAGTCGAATCCAGGTCATCCTGTGAGTACGGATCCTCAGTATGAAAATACTGAAAATTGGAAAACAAGGTATAATTAACAACTGAAGTACCACAACATAAAATATTATCATTTGAGGATCACAGAGCATTACGTACGTTTCCAAAACCAGTAGTTTTTCCGTTGGAAACGATAGTTTGCATCCAACTGATAACATAGTATCCGCACTCGGTGTTCCCTGGTTGTTGATGGCACTATAAATCAAAAACAAATTGTTAAAACGAAAGCTATTGTGGCACAGAAAAACACTTCAATTGAAACTACTTACCTTGGGGTAAAACCACTTCGGTCCACCCTGGTCTTTAAGTCCAGCAAGATCTCTATACGTCCTAAGAGCCCTATCATCATTAAAATGGAAATTAACAGACATGAAAACAATTCATTTAAAAAACGAATCGATGATTTAGACAAAAATTTACTTACTCGGCAAACATGTTTTTGATATCCTCGGTTGGCCTGCCATTTATAGAATCATACCAATAACACGCGTTCTTAGAGGGGCATACTACACACAAGGTCCAATGAGCACTACAACATATACATATTCATATTAAACTAATATAAGAAAACAATTAATTCTTAAAAATCTTATATAGACAAAAAAAACGTACCCTTCATGTATTGGCGCTAGATAACAAGTCGAATTAAGGTCACCCATTGCTAACCCAGCATAAATGGCCCTCCTCGCTAAGTTATTGCCAGCCGAAGCCGTGCTTCCAGGACATAAGAATCCAAACGAACCCAATCGACCTCCCTTTTTGCACAGGTCGTGGCAGACACTATGATCAAAATAAAATGATAGATGTTGAATATATTAAACAAAAAATTAGTAACTGACATAATTAAAGGGTATAAAAAACTTACAAGATTGAAAGTTGAAGCCACTGTATATCTAAATCTTCCATATGCATAAACTCTGTCAGATCTTTGTTGTCAATATTGATCGAATATGACTTGTCTGCACCGACAATGCCTGAAGGCATCTGCAAGCCTATAGAGATGACGTCCTTGTAGAGCCCTCGCAGCTGTGCTAAGTATGGAAATATGTCCGCAGCTTGTTCATGCTATGAAAACATAATAAACAGATTACAAGTGGGTTAGCAATGAAAAATCAAACAGGAACCTACTCATCGTCAATCAGTAAAGTATGGAAATACCATTGGAGGTGTCGTCCCCATCTCAATAAGATGATGTGGCCAAAGGATGAACGATATGGTGGCAGCGCTGAGATAGGGAACCTCCTCATCATCAATCGGGATGGCTGTCTTTTCTTCACCCTCTCGCACACTTCTTACAGTCACCCTACGTACATCTTGTGGAATTTGCATATTGTGGTGTGTGGTTTGTTCTGGGTAAACAAGACCATCAGCAACAATACGCCGGTGTGGGTCATCCAAATATAGAGTGCAGGGTTGTCCACCCTGTGGAATGTGAGAAGGCTCGCCAATATATACATCTGGAGAGTGATGAGAAGGTTCGCCAACAGGTACATCTGGAGCGTGAAAACTTTCTTTGCTGCTTGGGAAGGCCAGAGATTCCTGGTTTGTAGGCTGTGTATTTCCCCTCTCTTGTATCATAGCCCTCATTTCACCCCGTAGTTGTGCCATAACCTCATCTACGAGGGACGCTCGAATTTTGGCTACAAGCTGAGGGCTAGGGTTGTCATCGTCATGCGAACAAGTAGAACGGCGTCCAAAATATTTCTCGACGCTAACTCCCCTCGGCTCCCCTCGAACAGCATCAAGGTAATCCGGCTTCCCAATCGCCGTGGACAAAATGTCCATCCGTGTACCTGGCGTGAATGAACCTTGGCTACTCTGCTGCTCAAGCGCATCCTGTATCATAAGATTTTTTATAAATAGTAACTAAACGCTAAAAATATGAAACAACAGAGGCGATTATGTAATACTTCTAATTTAACTACTTACAATCTTCTTGGCAACCTCAGCCACATCTTCATTTACGAAATTGTCACCCTTCTTCCTCGCAGCTATCCATTTTTTGTGGCGAGGAGGACACTCAGGGGCCTGGATAACAGTGGAAGGATCGGATTGCGCAGCTTCCGTCATTCTCTGCAACTCTTCTTCCATCAGCTTCCGTTCAAGCTTCTTATAACCACCCCTAGACATGCAGTGCGGATACTTATTTCTCGCTTGCCTCTCTCTATTGGCCTGACTTTGTTCCTGTGACATGAAAACAAATAAAATTGTAAATTTGATGTCAAACCAATGCGAACTAAAAGAGAAGATATGAAAGAAACTTTACAAGAAATTCAGGATTTTGGCGTAACGCCACAAACTCCCGCCAGTCCTCTGGAGAAATGTAATCATAGTCCTGACATGGGTCCTTGTCCCTCTTTGCCCCTCGGATATACTTTTTAGTGAGCTTGTTCTTAAAGTCTTTCCAACGCAGACGAACCTCGCCCATCCAATGCTTGTACATGGCCTTATTGTTAGGCACATCATATGTTTGCTGCAAGGTAAAAGATAGAAGATATTAGACAAATCAAGTAATAAAACTAAAGATACAAATGCAGAATGAATCGAAAGTGAGATACCAAAAGTTGTGCCCAGATCAACTCTTTCGTTTTCTGAGGAACCAACTTCCAATGAGTGAAAACAATGCGCACTTTGCTTCGAGCCAGATAGCCTACGTAGCTAATGAAAGTGTCTTCCTCTGGACCAATCGGATTCATATTGGCATCGAACTCCACATGCACCCTCTTTTTCTGACCCTGACGACGTGCAATTAACGCACCCATATGTGTGCTACCTCTACCCTTTCTCCCTACCGGTACATCATTCCCCTCATCTCCCGATGGCTCGTCAGAGCTAGACATATTCCTGATTGTCAAAGACAAATCAATAATGTTAGATAGGGTTATTATTAAATAATAAACAAATGAATAAAATGAACTAACATGTTAAACCTGTACAACAATAACATAGCACTTTTTCATAACTTAAGATCTTACTTTATATGGTCTCCCATATTCCTTCAGAATGATCCTTTCTTGGAGCATATTCTTCATCATCTACCAATTCTACTTCACGTGTTGTAGGTGGATTTGTTGTGAAAGGGAGTGTATCGTCTAGGTTCAAGGATTCTTCACCATATGTTTGTTTTTTACTTTGAAGTACAATGGACATTTTCTTATTTGCAGGGTCTGTAACATAAAACACTTGTTTCGCCTGGCTTGCTAGAATGAATGGCTCGTCTCTATGACCAAGTCTTTGAAGATCAACTGAGACAAATCCAAATTTAGGATCTATTACAACAGCACTATTGTTAACCCACTTACATTTAAATAAAGCAACTTTGAATTTGGTGTAGTTCATCTCCCATATTTCTTCAATAACTCTATAATAGGCCATTGATGCTAACACCGGGTTTTTGTCTTTAGAACTTGAAAAGTGCATGGATTCAGCTTCAACCATCACCCCACTGTTTTGCACAGAACTTCTGTCATCTTGGTCTTTTGTGTAGAAAGAATATCCGTTTATATCATAACCTGTCCAAGTGATGACCTGATAAGAAGGCCCCCAGGCTAACCACTCGATTGTATCCGACACTCCGGTCTCGTGCGATACCTTCTCCTCGAACCACTTTATGAACGTCTTCGTTTGCTCATGAGCTATTTGCATGTCATTCTTCCTTGGATTCTTATTCTTCAAACTCTTTCTGTGTTCATCAATGTATGGTTGAACTTCTTCCATATTATTCAAGATGTACAGGTGTGCTTGCAACACCTCTTCACGAGGCTTATTCTTCAGTTTGATTCCTCGAGTTCCCTCACTTATCCCTTTATCATGCTGAGATTGTAACATCACCCCTGATAGATAATCTTTACAGAACTCCATAGCCTCTTCCACTACATATCTCTCAACTATTGAGGCTTCCGGTCGATAAGGATTTTTAGAATACCCTTTTAAGATCTTCATGTATCGCTCAAAAGGGTACATCCACCTTAGGTAAACTGGACCGCAAAACCTTACCTCCCTTACCAAGTGCACTATCAGGTGCACCATTATATCGAAAAATGCAGGAGGAAAATGCATCTCGAGTTGGGACAAAATAATATAACCCTCATTTTCCAAGTCATCCAACTTTTCAATGTCAATGACTTTGTTACATATAGCATTAAAGAAAATACACAATTTTGTTATAGTGGTTCGCACTTCATCTTTCATAATGCCCCTAATAGCTACTGGTAATAGTTGTTGCATCAACACATGATAATCATGGGACTTCATTCCCACTAACTTCAAATCGTCCATTGAAACACACCTTCTCAAATTTGAAGAATATCCTTGTGGAACCTTAATGTCATATAAACACCCATACAAACTTTTTTTCTCCGCTTTTGACAGTGTATGAGATGCTGGCTCCATATATGCCCTCTTACCATCTTCCATTACTCGTGGATGTAACCGTTCTCTTATTCCCATATTAACCAGGTCTAGTCTCGCACTAATTCCATCCTTAGTCTTCCCTGGTATGTGCAAAAGAGTACTGACAAGGCTATCACAAACATTTTTTTCCACATGCATCACATCAAGACTGTGTCTCACATCAAGACTATGCCAATATGGAAGATCAAAGAAAATTGATCTCTTCTTCCATATATTCTTCTCACCCGCAATCCTTTTCTGCTTACCTAATATGACATTGATATGCATCACCCGACTATAGACTTCCTCTCCGGTTAATGCCTTTGGAGCCGTTCCATGCTCCGGTAAGCCGTTAAAACGCTTTCTTAACTTACGATATGGGTGGAACCGATCAAGAAACCTCCTGTGACCGAGGTAGACCGTTTTCTTTCCATGCTTTAGTTGCTGGAAGTTTGTGTCAGCTTCACATATTGGACATGCTTTATGCCCCTTCACATTGTACCCAGACAAATTTCCGTAGGCAGGAAAGTCGTTGATCGTGGTAAAAATCATTGCTCGCAACTTGAAGAACTCCTTCTTATATGCATCAAACACATCTATGCCTTCCTCCCACAACTTCTTCAAATCCTCAACCAAAGGCGCCAAGTACACATCGATATTGTTACCGGGTTGTTTTGGTCCAGAAATCATCATAGACAGCATCACATACTTGCGTTTCATACATAGCCAGGGAGGTAAGTTGTATATTACAAGGAGAACCTTCCATGCACTATGGGTACTGCTAAGAGTTCGATACGGATTGAAGCCATCTGTACAAAGCCCGAGCCGAAGGTTTCTTGGCTCACTGCCAAATTGAGGGAACATTTCGTCTATTTTCTTCCATTGCAGAGAGACAGCCGGGTGCCGAAGATATTTTCCATCAGATATTCTCTCATCAGAATGCCATCTCAACTTCTTCGCCGTTGCTTCACTAGTATACAGACACTTAAACCGTGGAATTATTGGAAGATACCACAATGTCTTCAAAGGTTGCCTTTTTGTTGTCTGCTCTCCGGAAACACTACATTTCTTCACTTTGTATCGTGAAGTTTTACACTTCGGACACTTATCGAGGCCTTCATACTCGTTTCTGTACAATATGCAGTCATTAGGGCAACTGTGTATCTTTTTATACTCCATACCCATCGTAGATAAGATTTTCTTAGCCTCATACATACGATTTGGAAGTACATTATCATCTGGCAACATATCACACAACAATTCAAGCAACGACGTGAAACTGCTATCAGTCCACCCACAAGTTGCCTTTAAGTTGACCAAATGTAAGGTCCCAGTCAACCGTGTATACTTAGTACACCCAGGGAACAAAGGTGTCTCTGCATCACTCCGCACGCTATCATATTCATGCGGTTGTGCAAAGGATTCGACCTCAACATCATGAATCATTCTCTCCATTCCATCATCATCTACCTCAACCTCATTTTCGTGGGATGCACTAGGTGTTACCTCCCCACCATGCCATATCCACGTTGTGTATTGAAGGTTTATTCCATCACAAATTAGGTGATCCCTTATATCAGCAATATCCCTTCGAATCCCATTTAAACAATTAACACATGGACAATAATACATCCCGTTTTTTGTAGCCACATTCCTTCTAGCAAATTCAATAAACTCTTCCACCCCTTTCTCATATTCTTCGCTAGTTCTCAAAGCATTCATCCAACTATGACCCATTTTATTATCACCTAAGACATTTCCAACAACAGTCAAGTTCATAACTATTTCAAAAAATTTCGGCAGCATTTCCCCACAACAGTAAGACATCCCAAAATTTCAACAACAAAAAATTTCAACTTAATTCAACAAAACTTACTAACTAAGGCAATTTATAAAATATCAGCTATTAAATCCAATACTTTCATCAATACAAAAAACTAAAATATATCTAAGTTGTAAAATTAGAAAGGTGCAGCAGCAATAGGAGAATTCACTGAGAACTTGTAATTAAATTTAAGAATTACAAAGGTACAGCAATAGGAGAATTCATATTCACTGAGGATAAAATGAGCAAAAGTACAATAGTCTTATGCTCACAATGATGCAACACTTTCCAAATATTCAGTTTCTAAGCAAGCCAGCAAGTAAATTTGAACATTTTACTCACGCACACAACAAGCTAAGTCAATTGCAATAAAGAAATCTGTAAAATTAAACAATAAAAGCAACAAAAAACAGAGCAGAAGAAGCACAGACCTTCAAGACAACTAACAGCGAACGGCAACCCAAAGCCGACGAGAGGCAAAAAGAGTAAAAGGCTCGACCTAACCTTGCGTGCGTCTCTGGTTTGGGTCAGTAGGCAGCAGTCGTGACATGAGCAAAATTCACATTCATTGAGGATAAAATGAGCAAAAGAACAATAGTCAGCAATAGGAGAATTCATATTCACTGAGGATAAAATGAGCAAAAGTACAATAGTCTTATGCTCACAATGATGCAACACTTTCCAAATATTCAGTTTCTAAGCAAGCCAGCAAGTAAATTTGAACATTTTACTCACGCACACAACAAGCTAAGTCAATTGCAATAAAGAAATCTGTAAAATTAAACAATAAAAGTAACAAAAAACAGAGCAGAAGAAGCACAGACCTTCAAGACAACTAACAGCGAACGGCAACCCAAAGCCGACGAGAGGCAAAAAGAGTAAAAGGCTCGACCTAACCTTGCGTGCGTCTCTGGTTTGGGTCAGTAGGCAGCAGTCGTGACACAAGCAAAATTCACATTCACTGAGGATAAAATGAGCAAAAGAACAATAGTCAGCAATAGGAGAATTCACATTCACTGAGGATAAAATGAGCAAAAGTACAATAGTCTTATGCTCACGATGATGCAACACTTCCCAAATATTCAGTTTCTAAGCATCAATGGGCGATAAATTGGTTAAGATTTCAAGTTTCCAAGTATATCAGTGGGGCTTTTGAAACATATCTCTCCGAAGAAGTTTATATGTTGCAGCACTGTGAAAGCTCTCAGTGTGTGTAGATCCTATTAATAAGTTCTTCCCCCTAAATTTTCATTCATCTTATTTTCTTTTCACTGCCCCAGTCAAGACAATCTTCACTTAGGTTAAGGTACAATATTGAGCACTAGTAATTGGCTTCAAAGAGATCAAAAGGTTTAGCAAAATAAACAGCTGGGCGTCATGTATGTAATTGGCAGTGTTCACATTAATAGGCAGCTGGCTATATATATATAAATCTATATTGTTAGTTTGAGGTTTGACTCAATTAAGTGTCAAATCTCAACTTCAAATTTCATGTAACAACTTGGAGTCTTCAAATCAGTCAACACATATACATGCATGAGGGTTTTTGTGAGAAGGTACTTCTTGTTTTGGTAGGCATATCATCTATAATTTTTACACTATTTTATAAAATACAAAAGTTTTGAACAAGAATAATACTTTGGACGAGTATACCTCCTTTGGGGAAAACTAAAAAAACATGGATCTGTAATAAAATAAAAATAAAAATCAAACTGGGCTAATTTGCCTCTAACCCCAGGGTTTTGTGGACTGAACCCAATTAAGTGGGCTAACCACAAAGTTAGGCCCATAGTCTCAACGTTTGCAAAATGCTAATGTGGCTCTTTCTATTTAGGCTTAAGGGGACATTTTCCTATGTAAGTTCTAAATCTAACTTAAAAAAACTGAAATAGGTAATACACAGAACTTCAGGATAAATTTTTACCTACACCAAAATGACATGTATACTAACAACTTAGCATATTTAGTTAAGTAACGGTCAAAACTAACTAAGATAACGGACAGGGCAAAATTACTTCCTTTTTTAAACTTTCGGGCCATGTAAAATTTTCCCCAAAAAACTTCCAGAAAAAAAGTTTCCTCTCGATGACAACTTTCGGGTGCACAAGTGCACAAATGCCGTTTAACTCTTTTGTCTATGATTAAAGTAGCATATAGAACCCTAAATAATAGTATTATTTTTCAATTGCATACAGTATTCTAATCATATTTGTGCCACAATTTCAATCTTAATGTTATAAATTTATATTAGTTTCACCCATACTTAAACACCCACAAACTGAGACCGTATAAGCCTTTGCCAATTGAGCTAAGATGAACTTTCAAATTTCAGATGCAAAAATTATATATATATAATTGGTTCCAAAATCCAAGTATTCAATCCTTATGATTTCTAATATGGTGCAATAGACAAATTCAAAATTTTTTAGTCAAATAGTTCATATGTAATCTCAAAAATGTTCAACAAAATTTTCAAATTGCAACAAAGATACATGATGCAAGGGGATAAGAAATCATAATTTTAATGGACCAAGAGCAATATACAGTTTAAAATGGGTCCCAATGCAATACATGAACCAAAATTCCAGAAGTGTAGTTTCAATAGCTAAAACAAGGTGATGTATCAATTTTTAGCTAATTCAATCATGCACAACTTGAAAACAGTCTTCTTTCAACAAACCAATAACTAATCCCCAGACTTGAAGCCAAACAGATCACCAAAAGGTAAGAAGATGATCTAGTAATTTGAGCCTAAAATGATATGAACAGTATTATTTGGTCCAAATTCCCAAAGTGTCAGCCAAAACTCGGTGAGTGGCAATGCTCATAAGAAAAGAAATGGAACTGACAGTGCTATCAGTCCACACCTAAATTTGTAAGTTCGGTCTTTTTTTAAATTTTCAGGTATAGTGAAGTAGAATTCCCAAATCTTATTCTCAAACAAATAAATCCATATGTTTTTCTTTTCTTTTTTTTTCTCCCCCAAGTGAAATCACAAATTCTATTTTGTTCACTCGTTAAAACCCAACTCAGAAAAATTTACCATGAAGAAATAATCATCAAAAACATTCTCAATGTCAATTTAGAAAACGTCAAGTAAAGATCTAATTATCGAAACATTATAATTTACAGCCTTCTTTTGAAACATGCAACATGCACCTCCAAAAATAAGCCTAAAGAATACTAAAAATTTTTCCTCAAGATTTTGAAATAATCCTCTTTCCTATTTCATTTCATATTAAAGTTTTCACTTTTGAGTTCACCAAAACTTAATAAAGAAGGATCTCATCTCCTTGGATTTCAACCAAGCATAAGCCACTTTTCTCCTTGATTTTGGGTTTACGAATTGCATTTGAAATAGGATCAAATCATTGCAGCAACTAGGACCAAATCAAGGAACTGAATCACTTCAATTTTCTACTTTCTATCCTGAAACACACACTTTTGTTGCACACTATTATTTGCTTGTGTCTAGCTATAAGAATCAGACAGAAATCAAAATTAAAGTGTGAATGAATATCATCTTTATGAGCATCTTCTCACTTATGAATCAGACATATACATGCATGAGTCTTCAAATCAGAAAATAAAAATGGAAGGAGGTTTATGTGACTTACCTTGATCAAGATCTTCGACTGAATCTGAGTCCGGTCTTCTCTTCCCCTCCTTCTTCCCCTTCGACGTTGCTTCGTCTGGTTCTCGGCTTCTCACTTTCGACTTAACTGTCCGTTCAGTCACAATGAAGAGGGAGGCGGTGGCAGTCAAGCCGAGGTCAGATTTTGCCTCGCTTGTACTACTGTTGATGAAATTGGATTTTGGAGAACTGGAGAAGAGGTGGATCAAAGTCGTAGATGCCTTTTCTTCGAACTTCAACCCCGACGAGCTGACCACCGGAAGTGAAGAGAGAACACGCTGTGAGGGGGAAAAAGAGATAGGGCAGGGAGAATGAGAAGGAGGAGATGTGGATCGGAGGTGCGCCGCGAGAGGATTTCGGCTGGGTATTTTTATTTCCCGTGAGATAGGGCAGATACTGAAAACGCGGGTGATTTGGGGTTATTTGGGTGCCAATAGGCGACCTGAAATGGGTTCAGGTCGCCCATTTTGTCAAAAAAACGACCTGATTACGTATCAGGTCGCCTATTTTGTGAAAACAGGCGACCTGATTCTATATCAGGTCGCCTGTTTTCTGCAAACAGGCGACCTGATTCTGTATCAGGTCGCCTGTTTTCAAAAAACAGGCGACCTTATACAAATCAGGTCGCCTTTTTTCTAAATTAGGCTACCTAATAAAAAATCAGGTCGCTAATTTTTACAAAAAGGCGACCTGATTTCATTTAAGGTCGCTTCTTTAGGCCAAAAATGTATTCTTTTTCCATATAAATTAAATATACCATGGCGCCAAACAAAAATTCTGGCGGGAAGCAATTAAATACTACCTATTTTTTATTTAGGACGTTTTTTGGAGTAGTAATATCCAAATTTTGTAGTAGTGAGTTTAAGGAACATATCTAAGATTGATTTTGTTTCTCTTTTTTACCCCAAAATTAAAGATCTCATATAATCTTTTTGATGATTCAATATTGGACAGTGTTTGAAAGTTGTACTATTATTAAATTTTCATATTTTTGGTAATAATCAAAATTAAAAATAGTAGGAGTACTCGTAGTCCGTTTAGTAAATTTAAAAATGTTGTTTTGTCTTATAAAGAAAGGATTTTTCCTTCAGGTTTGTTTGGTATAAGGGATTTTGAGGGAAAGGGAAGCGAGAGAAAATTGTTAATAGTTGAATTTAAAAAATTGAGGTTAAAGTATACATTTTGTCCCTTATATTTGCCTCTGGTATCATTTTAGTTCTTTAAGTTTGTAAAGTGCACCTTTGGTCCTTTAATGTTAACAACGTTAGTTTTGACTTAACGGAAAATACTGACTCAACAATTTTAAGCGATGACTGTGCAATTAAATGCTGACCAAGCATGCTTATATGTTAGTATTTTAATAAATTAATATTTTAAATCCTGTTAATTGAAAAAAAAATCTTCACAGACCGTTTTGTGGTTTTCACAATTTGTGAAGATTAAATATATATTTTTTTGTTGAAGACAATTAAATATTTTTCAATCAATAGATTTAAAATATTAACTTATTAAAATACTAACATATTAGTATGCTTGATCAATATTTAATTGCACAATCATCGTTTAAAGTTGTTAAGTTAGTATTTTTCGTTAAATTAGACTAACGATGTTAACTTTAAGGGATCTGTTACGGACCAGCCCAAAAGGCCTATAACCAGACCACGACCCAACCATGCCTAAGGCAGAATCAGCGCCATAATGGGAAAAGGTATGGAATCCCACTAATCTAGGATCCCATTAATCGGGGATCTTCCCCAATCGTGATCCCGAGATATCAGCCCCTGATATCTCGACCCCAGATATCACTCATTAACCCGAGGATACTCGCACCAGACTCCTTTATAAATACAAGGAAACCCTAATAAGGTGCACACGTTCTAATCTATGCTCTACTTACTTCCTGTTACACAGAGCACACACACCACCCCCTGGCTTCACGCCTCCAAGTATATTGCGAACTACGTGACCATAGATGGCAAACACTAGAAGCCACAGCAGGAATCCACCACTGTAGGGCGGCGGAGCACCGCCACTGGACCAAACTCTAGCCAGGCCAAGCCAGCCAAAGGATCTACCACGACGCGAGAATACCCTTGAGGGTCATGTCACTGACACGGCCACTTCCCCCTCCGCGGATGTTCCACCGTTGTTGGAAACGCTCGAGGAGATTCCTACCCAGGACGCTCTGGCATTAGAAGCCGAAAGCCGACGTTCGGATCCTTCGGAGAACGCAAGAATCGCTTCTGTAGAGGCTCGAGGACAAGGAAGGGCTGGATTAGTTGCAACAACAAGCGGATCACCAAGCCTTCGCACAGATGATAAGGGAGGAACTCCAGAACCATCACTCACAAGGAAACTGGAGAGAGCTTCGCACTGAGAGACGCCCGGCCACGAACAGTAGCCACTCGTCCAGTAGTCTGCAACCAAGGACTGGGCGGAGAAGCGCTAGCAGGCCAAGCAGGAGGACGAATACGAAAAGGGGTCACCCACCGCCTTCAGAAAGTCATGACAACACAGAAGGCCGAGATGGTTCCACGAATCGCAGCGGCCGAAGCGGAAGAGGAGCCAGAGACCGAGAAGAGCGCCGAGAGGCCGACAGGGCCCGCCGAGCCCCCCATCAGAGATTGAAAGCAGGAGCTTTATACCCAAGAGGGGGGGTGAATTGGGTATCTTTAAAATTTTCGTAACTTGTTCTGTTTTTGATAACTCAAAACAGAGCACAACAGAGAGGATAAGGAGAAGAGGCTAAACACAATGCAATTTATATTGGTTCGGTCCTTTCCTGACCTACATCCAGTCCCCAAGCCTCACTTGGGATTTTCAATTCACTAACTCAATAATATTGATTACACACTCTGCACTAAGAGTTGTTCTCTCACTAGAACACACTCCCCCTTACAAGTTGTAATCAATACACCTCAACTACCAAGTCCCCTGACTTGTAGTTATCTCAATCAATAGATGATTTACAAGTATTTAACTCTCTTACAGAGTAGATATGATAAACACTGAAGAGCTTGTATCAAGTATGATACTTTACAGCTGAAAGCTAATACACAATAGATGAACTTAGTAGAATTTTGCTCAGAGTCGTTGTGTTTTTTGTGAAGATGTTAATGAACTCTATTTATAGCTAGAGAACATTAAATGACCGTTGTAGCTTGAATCAGACCGTTGGAAAAGTTGCCCAAGTGTTCTGAAGTGGTTTTGGGGTCTTCTCTCTCTCTTGTTTTCACTTAATCTAGTTGGCCAAGACATCAAGGCTGACTTTCTGCGAATTAATCCGTTGGAGAGGAGTTTTCTTGTTTCAGCTAACATCCTTAAATACTTTGTAAGCGTGTGCAGAAGGATTTGGGTAGAAGGAGTAACTTTTGTGCTTTGCAATAAATGCTCTGAGTTGCTTTTTGCTTTATACTCTAACCTCTCACCAAACATTCTTTAATGCTCTGAAATCCACTAATAAGTACGTTAAACATAGCAGGGAATATCAGAGAATAATATTGGAAGAAGATAGGATCAAATAACATTGATTTCTGAAATGCCCAAATTCAAAAATTCTGAACCAGCGTCACGAACTCGAGTTCAGTTCTTACAGGCTCGAGTTCGAGGCTTCAGTGTTCAAAACTATGCAAGTTCAAAAAGTGTAAACCTGAGGTTTGTTTTATAAACCGGAGGTTCTCAAGTCATTGAAAAACTAAAAAGCTCTCGGGTTGAAATGAACTCGAGTTCATTAATGTCAGGCTCGAGTTCGAGACACTTTTGAGCAGACTTCGTTTTAGCTTGAAAGAACAAACCTGAGGTTTGCAAAACAAACTCTCGAGTTTAAAACATATCCAAAAGTTCTTTGCTCTCTGGAACTTTTAGGCTCGAGTTTGAAAGTCTCAGGCTCGAGTTTAAATAGCTTAAAAACAGTTCTTTGCTTTCGCCCAAAACTAGGCTCGAGTTTGAATATGTTAGGCTCGAGTTTGAGCATTGGTTAACTTTTCAAACCGAAAAACTTTTCTTTCAATGGAACAGTGCAAAGTTTGAAAATATCTTTAAGTTTCAAACAACTTGTCCCGCCAGAGATGAACTTGAGTTTGCCATGACAGGCTCGAGTTCATGCTCCTAAAATCTTTGAAAAACTTTCAAACCTGAGGTTTGAAGAAAGCAAGTGTAAGGTTTAACATGTTTTCAAAGTTCAAAAACTCTCTGGAAAGAATGAACTCGAGTTTGACCTGAGTAGGCTCGAGTTCATGTGAAACTTTTCAAAAGTTTAACTTTAAACTTCAGGTTCAATCTCGAGTTTGGAAATCAACTAGACAAGTTTGTGCTCTCTGTCAAATCCAGGCTCGAGTTCAACACTAACAGGCTCGAGTTTGGTTTTGACAGATTGAAAAATACAAGTTTAAATTATTCTAAACCTTGTCAAACCTTATCAGTAGTGTTTACAATTGTTAGTAATCATCAAAACACACAGGGAACTAACAGAGATCACCTCGCCGCGGGTCTCCCCATCATGACTCCCCTCGCCATGGCTCACCCCGAGAATACAGAAGAAAGTTTCTTATGGGATCCAGCAGGTCCCCATTCTCGAGGGCAGCAGCGTCGGTCCCCTATCCCAAAGACTTCGACTTGGCCGACCTTCTGAAGTACGACAGAACCTAGGATCCGCGTAACCATCTCGACATTTTTGACAAATTTAGATGGGTCCGATCCATCGATGGCCCGGTCATCCAACGCCTCTTTGCGGCTACGCTGACTGGAACAGCGCACAAGTGGTTAAGTTCCCTCTCAGAAAATTCTATCAGAAGCTTCGAAGACCTCGGCCGGAAGTTCGAACTGCACTTCGCCACGAGAAAAAAGCATCCGAAGTACCAGTTCACGCTTAGCAAGGTGAAACAAAAGAAGGGCGAGTCACTGCAGAGGTACCTCGACCGTTTCCGGGACGTGGCAATGCAGGTATGATCGCTGTCAGAAGAAGTCCATGTGCACTGCCTGATTAACGGGCTTGACGCATCGTCACGCCTGGACAGAAGCCTATGCAAGAACCGAGTCTGCACCGTGACCGAGTTCTACACCCAAGCGAGGAAATACTTGGATGTGGAACAGATGGAAGCGGCAAACGCAGACGAACCCAACAAGGTAAGACATAGCTCTCCTGATTATAAAGAACGGCCAAGCAAGCCGAAGGCCGAGTCCCGTAGCCGGAACAGGGATAGCAGGACCAAACCCGACCAAGCCGACTCCAAGGCAAAATACGACAGCTATAACCCCTTGAATGTACCTCGGTCACAGATGTGGAAAGAGGTAGCCCAGGCCGAGATGAGGCAGGTCAACAAACCAAGGCCGATTAGGGGCCGCTCCAACACAGACCGCACCAAGTTTTGCACGTTTCACGATTGCCACGGACACACCATCGACGAATGTTACGACCTCCGTGATGCAATCGAAAAATTTGTAAGAGAAGGGAAGCTGCGTCAGTATGTCATCAAGACCCAGGGAAAGACGACCGGCAAGCGCAACGACCACGGCCGCATTAGAAGTCCGCCCCGGGAGACCCAAAAGTCGGAGAAGAAGCAAAAGACCGCCTCGGACGACGAGTTTCCCGACGTAGATTTCCAGTGCAACGTCGAAAGCGGAGGCTTCAGAGGGGGAGGCGACACAGTAAGTCAGCGGAAGAAATACCTCCGCGAGGTCCTAACCGTCTGAGATCTACCCAAATTCAATGATGATCCCGCCAAGCCGAAGCCGCCCCCCTTGACCTTCACCAACGAATAACTCAAGGACGTCATCCCCGGTCACCTGGACGGACTGGTAATAACCGGAACCTTGGTGAATTGCCGTGTCAAGAGGATCTTTGTGGACATCGAAAGTTCAGCCGACATCATAAGCTGGGACGCTTATAAAAGGATGCACCTCGACAAAGAGGCCCTCAAGCCGTGCAAGACCACCTTGGTTAGATTCAACGGCGAACAATCCTTCTCAAAAGGTTATATTGACCTCTGGTTAACCCTCGGGACCAAGGAAGCCTTCAAATCCGAACGCGTGAGGTTCATAGTCGCCGACTTCCGGTCCCCATACAACATCATCCTGGGCCGGCCAACAATTCATAACTAGGACATACTGGTGTCCACCAAGCACCAGAAATTAAAGATGGTCAATGACAAAAACCAAATAGTCGTGGTGTCCAGAGACCAAAAGGAGTCGCGGCAATGCTACTATGAAGCTCTTCGGGTCGAGGAAGGAGGACCCTCATCTCCACCATCGGGCTTGAATCCGGCAAGTCAATGACCGAGGTCGACAGCGACAGACACCCCCGGCATCCGATCAATATAGTAGAGCTCAACCTCCGTGAGCAGGAAAACCCGAGGCCCGAGCCGAAAGCGGAACTGGAGGAAGTAACGCTAGGGACGGACCAGTCCAAGACCGCCAAAATCGGCCGAGACATGAGGGACGACCTCAAAACTCAGATGATCCATTTCCTCAGACAAAACCAAGACGTCTTTGCCTGGACTTCGGCAAAGATACCTGGTATTGACCCCCACTTCTGCTGCCACAAACTCGGCATGTGGCCGGGTTCGAGACCAGTGGCACAAAAGAAGAGGAATATCGCCGACAACAGACAGAAGGCCCTCGAGAGCCACGTCGAGGAGCTCTTAGCTACCGGCTTCATTTGAGAAGTGCAATACACCACCTGGCTCTCAAACGTAGTCATGGTACTCAAACCCAGCGGCAAATGGAGAGTATGCGTCGACTACACGAACCTCAACAAGGCGTGCCCAAAGGACTCCTACCCGATGCCCAATATCGACCAACTAGTGACAACTCGGCCGGGTACCAGCTCCTCTCCTTCATGGATGCCTACTCTGGATACAATCAGATCGCCATGCATCCAGAAGACTAGGAAAAAACCTCTTTCATGACGAACAGAGCAAACTACTGCTACAACGTCATGCCATTCGGGTTGAAAAATGCTGGGGCCACCTACCAAAGGATGATGAACCGGGTGTTCGAAGACCAGATCGGGCGCAACATAGAAGTCTACATAGACGACATGATCGTCAAGTATCGTGTTGATCTTGTTGTTGACGGCGTGGTAGACCTGAAAAAGCTGGCCCTGTCATCGATCTATATGATCGACGCGGGCCAGGAGGTGGCGCAGCAGCTGTTTGGTGGTCGGGTTTGGAGGTAGAGGAGGACGGTAAAGATTGTTATGCCCAGTGGGAGGAGGAAAAGGAGGACCTGGTGGTGGTGAAGGACCTTGGGGCGGTGGAGCAGCCATTGTAGAAGTGATGATGAAGAATGTGAAGAAAGTAAAGTAACAACGGCTTTAAATAGAGAACGCATCCAAAGTGAAACGTCGGAACCTTTAATGAGCAGACGCATAGTTCATCAGAATACAAGGAGACGCCTAGTTACGTTGGGAAGTTTATCTGGAAGCCGAAGAGATCCTTTGATAGAGTGTAAGGATACGACTCTGCTATCGGAATTTGAAACGATGAACTTTTTTTAGGAAATTAAATCTTGAATAAATGAATTTTAGGACCGGAAAACTGATAAAAGATCGGTCTTAAAAGTAATTTAATTGACTAAAAAAATAAATAATATACTTATAGGACCAGAGAAGTGATAAAAGGTCGGTCTTAAAATTAATTCAGTTAAAAAAATAAATAATATACTTTTAGGACTGGAGAAATGATAAAAGGTCGGTCTTAATATTAATTCATCTTAAAAATTAAATAATATTTATAAAACTCGCTCATAAAGTGTAGACCATTCGTCTGCTCTTTACCTCTCTGTCCTTAACACTCCTTATTAACTCTGCACTACCTCGTAACTCCAAACTACCTCTAGCTCTGCCTTTATTAATAAACGCCTCATACCTCTTTGCGCCAACGTACTGCTCAAACCATGGTTAGATACAAGATAACCGCTCGTAGGGGTGCTCTTACTCGTGATGCTCGTGCCTTCCGTCGATCGTTATACGGTGTGCCTCCTCCATCGAGAGTGCGTTTGATTGAAACAGAAGAGTCTCAGGTCATTGGACCCATTGTTATTTCCGATGATGAAGACATTGTCGTACCCCCCCTCCAGCCTTCCGACCATGAAGAGGTTCCTGCTCCACCTCTCCAACCAGTTGGCCCCAGCATGCCGACCGCTGACCCTCGTCCTCTTTCCTCTAACGACCTGATACGAATAAGATGGGAACTTGCTGATATCCGGCGGGAAATTAATGCTACTCAAGCCGATATTGCCTGGGCTTTGAAGGATAACAAGCTTTGATAATTTTCTGCTTTTTTTTTTGGCAATGTGTACGGAAATATTCAAGTAATTGATAATAGCATTAATTAAGAACCATAAGCTTGTAGCATTAATTAAGAACTCTAACCTTGTCTCTTTTTAATTTTTTCTTCAAGTGATTAATAGTAGCATTAATTAATAGCATTGATAATTTTCTGCGCTCGCCAAAGGCCCAAAGTCAATACTCTTTTCTCTGGAAAATTAACTTAGGTCTGGAGTATTATAAAACTGCGGTCTTAAATATTTAGGACCGGACAGGATAAGAATTCGGTCTTAAAAGTAACACTTAAAAATTTAATATAAAATATTTAGGACCGAATGCTTTATAATTAATCGGTCTTAAAAAATCCGAACATAAAACCATGTCTCTGTCGTGCGGAAAATTAAATTTCCCTCTCTAAATTTCTCTTGTCGCGCCGAAAGTGATTACTGAGGAGGTTCTGTCTCCCGTGGTTGTGTGTTGCTCCGTCAGTGCTTCGCGTTGCTCTATCGACAATCACTTCCTTGTTCCTCAGCTAAACTTAGACCAAGCTGTAAGAGGTGTTTCGGTTATATAACTTCATGGTTTTCTTACTTATTGTTCTGGGCTTTTCTTGAGTTGAACGAAATCGATGAAATGCTCTTGTGTGCTTCTCTGTTCTTAATGAATATTCTATTCTGAAGATTATATTTGGACTTGAGACCTACCCAATTGACCAACAAATGTTTTTAGGGTACTCTTGCTGTCTCCAACATCAATGTTTGTGGCAGGAGAAGAAAGACTCTTATTTGGCATTTGAATTTATATGCTACAGGTGAGTCCACAAGACCTTCATGCGAAGCATTTAAATTTCCTCATCATGCATTTATTTTGCTTCGGGAGTATTTTAGTTTGGCTTCACTGTGATATTCATGACCAAAAGTGATTCTTCGTTATGCATTTATTTTGCCTTATTTTACGTATGTTAAATCTTTCCGTCCATAGGAATTCTACTATGGATCACAGTTAGATAAATGCTTTACGGACGAGCGTTAAATATCAAAATGGGGTGAGAGACTTTATTGAATTTGCTAAACAAAATGCCAATGATGATAGTGGGAAATTTTATTGCCCTTGTGTAAAATGTTTGAATGAGAGGCAACTAAGTCCTGAAGTTATACGCACACATTTAATTTGTCATGGATTTTGTAAGACGTATACAGTATGGGTATGGCATGGTGAAAAAGTACCAAGTAGGTCTCAACATGGGGAAGTGGCCTTTGATGATAACGACACGGATATGGACGATCACATAGAGGACATTATTCGTGATGTAGGAGAATAGGCCTTTCAACAATCACATGCATATGGTAATATGTGCAGTGATGCGGAGACCCCGCTATACTCAGGGTGTCAAAAATACCAATTGTTGAACGCTGTATTGAAATTGGTAAGCTTGAAGGCACGCCATGGATGGAGCGACAAGAGTTTTTCTAAAATGCTTGAGGCTTTTAAGGACATGCTTCCGGATGATAATGTGTTGCCGCATCGATACTATTATGCTAAGAAAATACTTTGTCCACTGGGGATGGAGTACAAAAAGATCCATGCATGCCCGAATGACTGCGTATTGTATAGAAAAGAGTTTGAAGACAAGCAGAATTGTCTGATATGTGAAACCCCAAGGTACAAGTCAAACAAGGGGCCTGCAAAAGTGTTGTGGTATCTTCCAATCATACCAAGGTTCAAGCGATTGTTTGCGAATGAAAATGATGCAAAACATTTGTGGTGGCATGCAGATGAGAGGATTTCCGATGGAAAGCTTCGTCATCCAGCCGATTCTGCTCAATGGAAGAAAATCGATCAATTATTTCCCAACTTCGGCGAAGAACCTAGGAACCTTAGGCTTGCCCTTAGCACGGATGACATGAATCCATATGGAAGCCTTAGCAGCGTACATAGTTCATGGCCTGTACTCCTCATTATTTACAACTCATCTCCTATGTTATGCATGAAGAGAAAGTACATCATGCTGTCTATGTTGATTTCGGGACCAAAACAACCCGGAAATGACATTGATGTTTACCTTCAGCCCTTGATCGAAGACTTGAAGGAGTTATGGGAAGAAGGTGTGGATGTTTTTGACTCTTTCAAGAAGGAGGTATTCAAATTGCCAGCCATGATATTCTGTACTATAAACGACTTCCCAGCATATGGTAACTTGTCAGGGTATAGTGTAAAGGGCCATAAAGCATGTTCGGTTTGTGAAGAAGGCACATGCTACCATCAACTCCAACATGGAAGAAAGACGGTTTACCTTGGACATAGGAGATTTCTTAGACGGGGCCACCCATTTCGTCGATTAAAGAAAGCCTTCTTTGGTGGCCAAGAATATGAAGATACTCCGGTGCCATTGACTGGGGAGCAAGTTTATGAGAAGGTGAAAAATATCAATGTCATCTTCGGCAAGTCAACCAACAGTAGAAAAGATACAAATATATGGAAAAAGAGATCTGTATTCTTCGATCTTCCTTATTGGCGCAATCTTGATGTGAGACACTGTATCGATGTCATGCATGTGGAGAAAAACGTATGTGATAGCATTGTTGGCACGCTTCTCAACATACAAGGCAGTTCCAAGGATGGTGTGAAGGCAAGATTGGATTTGCAAGCAATGAGAATACGTGAAGAGCTACATCCAAGGCCGTATGGGACAAGAACTTATTGTCCCCCGGCTTCTCATACTTTGTCTAAGGATGAGAAACGTAGTTTTTGTGAGTGTTTACATGGCACAAAAGTTCCCTCGGGGTATTCTTCAAATTTTAAGAGGCTTGTATCGATGAAGGACTTGAAATTAGTAGGCCAAAAATCGCATGATTGTCATGTCTTGATGCAACAACTACTCCCAATAGCTATTCGAGGCATCGCTGAATATGACCTTCGGGTTGTTTTGACTAGACTTTGTGTCTTCTTCAATGCAGTTTGTTCTAAAGTTTTCGACATTGAAAAGTTGGATGAATTGGAGAATGAAGGACATCTTATATTGTGCCACCTTGAGAAGCTTTTTGTTCCTACATTTTTTGACATCATGGTTCATCTAATTGTTCATGTAGTGAGGGAGATAAAGTTGTGCGGCCCTATCCATTTACGGTGGATGTACCCAATTGAAAGATCTATGAAATTCCTTAAAGGGTACGTGAAGAATGCATACCGTCCAGAAGCATCGATTGTTCAGAAATATATTTGGCCAAAGCAAGACATATTGGGCTTCCAAAACGTCATCATGCTGGAGGGGGTAGGTGAGGGGCTTCAGTAAAGACTGTGGATCCTGATGAATTGTCACAAGTCCACTTATACATCTTGAATAATGTTGATGAAGTTCAAGCCAGCATAGTTGCACATAAAGAAGCTATGAGGAAAGAAAATCCTCGAATGACTGAACAAAGGTTGATTAGGGAGCATAACAAAACTTTTGCACACTGGTTCAAACGAAAGGTCGAGGGGGGGGGGAATGTGTTTTTGATATCCTCAAATGGTTAGCACGTGGTCCTGAGGTTGATGTCATAAGTTGGAATTCGTATGTGATCAATGGTTATACATTTTACACGAAGTCCCTAGATGATAGGAGCACAGTCCAAAACAGTGGTGCTATGTTAGAGGCTGAATCTATGTACTTCTCCAGTTTGAAAGACAAGAGCCCTTTATTGGCAGTCATGCCATATTATGGGGTTATTGAAGAGATATGGGAGGTGGACTATGTGAAAATTAGATTTCCCATTTTCAAATGCAAGTGGGTTGATGTCAATAATGGTGTTCGGATCGATCGGCTAGGATTTACATTAGTCGATGTCAATGGTAGAAGTTTTGGAGATGAACCTTTTATTAAGGTTGACCAGGTGCAACAAGTGTTCTATATCACCGATCAAGAAAATAAAATGTGGTCTGTAGCTCTCCAAGGAAAGAGGGTCATTGATATTGACGAGGAAAATTCAAATTATGGTATTCCTGAGAGTAAACCTTTTTCAAGGGGTCTACCGGACATGAACGAAGAAGATGAAGCGGATAATGAACCCGACACAAGAAGTGATCATCAAGAAGGGATATGGGAAGATATCACTTTATAAAAGAGTCAATTCATAAGGTAATATTCATATATATGTAGATTTATTTGACTACTTTAAGGCTTTAACTATATATATTATTCCTTCTATATATGTTCATAAAATGTCTATGACTATGAAGTTTGTTCCTTGTTTTATTTTTGTGGCAGGATCCGATCATGTTATAAAAGAGGATGTTACGTTGTTGGGTGGGAATCAAATGAAGGCATGGTGAATATTATTTTGGGCGCATCTATGTTGTATTTGTAACTTATTGTATTTGTAAATAAGTTATCTTATTGTATGAATTAACTTAGGTGTTGTAGATTAATTAAGAGGCCAAATAACTCATGGTGAATAATATTTGTATCATTTTTCCAATTCAATTTATTCAAATAATTTTTCATAGCTTGTAGCTTAAAGTATCGACTTTTATGTGCTGGATTGGGTAGTGGATTTGTGTATATATATAGTAGCAGGAACAACAGCAGGGAAAAATTCGGGAAAATTTAGATTGGAAATAAATAAGCTGGTCTTATACGTTTAACTTTTAAGACCGGATGTAATTATATGACAAGTCTTAAAGGTCATATTAAGCCGGTCTTAAAAGTTGACCTTTTTAAGACGGTTATGTTATATTTAGATGTCCGGTCTTAAAGGAAGATTTTTTAGACCGGACGTAATTATCATCCGGTCTTAAAAGTCAGTCTTTTAAGACCGCATATGATTAGTCGGTCTTAGAAGTTGCTAAGTTTAAGACCGTATTTATTTTTGTCCGGTCTTAAAAGTCCGATATTTTTAAGAGCGGCCTATTTTAGGCCGATCTTAAAAGTTGAGTTTTTGGACCGACCAAATCAAACTATTTCATGTTCATTTAGTACAAATTTTAAGACTGAATGTTTTAAATGTCCGGTCTAAAATATGTAGACTTTTAAGACTGGATGAAAGTCCGGTCTTATATGTAGACTTTTAATACCGGCTGGAATAAGACCGGCCGTCCGTCCGATCTTATGAGCCTGTTTTGTCCGGTCTTAGAAGCCTTTTTTGCACTAGTGCATGGTAAATATGTGCACTCATATTATGTCAATTTGGGCATAAGAATTTTTGAAGATGTTGAAATTGTGCTGTTTTGTTACATATAGACTATATATCATCACATCATTGTTTGGCACTTTATCGTTATAACTATTGAAATGTTTGTATTACCCTGTTTGTTTAATTGAAATTGATATACCAGTTTTACTTACTTTTTCCTGGTTCTGATCTAATTTTTAAATTTTTTTGGAATGATTTTGATTATTCTTATAGGAAATAAGCATGTCTCTTATTTATGTAGCAGCATATCATTGTAATGTCATGCCTCCCACAAACCTTAATTTGGTGGGGACTGGCAAGCTTATATATGGTTATCATTAATTAATCCAAGTAATAATCCTAGTGGATTGAGTTTTTTTTTAAAAAAAAAAAAACTATTGCAATTAATTTATGATGATGATTGTGGTGTATCTGTATGTGCGCACAACTCTAGGAGTAGCAACATTTGGGCTATTTAATTTATAACAACCTTCTTGATAAGTAAATTACAGACATTTTCTTTGAGAATGATTCAACAATCAGATAATTCTCGTATAGGTAAAATTACTTCAAAAAGCTAATTCTCACGCACACTGTTTAAAAAAATTACTTTATGATTGTAACTTCACAATGTTCGTTTTAGCTTTTAAAAAAAAGTGTTTTTATACTTTTTTGGTTAACAATCTATCCAAATATTTGGTTGTTCATAGAACATAATGGCATTGTTCAATCTATATAGCCAATCCCACTAAGTAGAATAAGATTTGGTCGTTGTTGTTGTTATAGTATGTATGTTCTCAACTTATGTACACCTAATGAGAGTGAAAATAAGTAACATTTTTTTAAATGTTTTGGTGTGTCACTTCATGGACTAAATGGAGAATCAGAACCAAAAAGTCTTAATGGAGCATGTGAGGTACTTTTTGGAGAAAAATGGTCTACAGTAAAGTGGATGAGACAGAGGGCTTTCCTTTGACTTATTTGTTCACCATCTCCTATAAATATAAATTAATTATAAAAGGGTTCTCCATTTATGGAATTTTCCCTTATACTATAAATTAATGATTATGATTTATTCTTGACAAATACATAATGAAATTAGATTACATCATGGTTTTAATTAATCAATAAATAAAAAATGAGCTTTAGTTAATTTGTTAATATTACTAGTAAGCTACTGTAGAGATGGGATATCATTGAGCATACTTGAGATATTCCATTTCATTGTAAAATTACATCCAACCTGATTTACATTTTTTAAAAACAATAAAAAAATATATAATCTATTTATTTATTTTTGTTATATTGGAAGCATTTAAATATCTTACTTCAACTTTCATCCTACCATTGTTAGTCAGTTAACCCCAAGTGGCCTATATTTATTTTCATTTTAAAAATTAGATAACTTATTATTCAGGAATCACAAGTACTTTTTCAATATATATTTTTTCCTCCCGACTTTGCTATAACATTAATACTAAGATATGCACAACTTGATATCCTTCAGGTCCTAAATGGCTTTTTTGGAGAGATTAAGGAAGATAATTAAATTATTTTAGAATATTTTTATTTTTTCCAAACTAATTGGTTTGACCAATAAACTGATATATAATCTAAGGATAGACAATACTATCTCTGGTTCTAATTATAGGAACACTTTTATAGTCCAAATTGTGCTACAAAACTTTTCTTATAATTAGGATCAGAGGGAGTATATGATATGAATAAGTAATTTATTTAATTTTCTTAATCTCTCTAAAAAATAATTAACTTTTTCTGATATTTAGAACCAGAGGGAGGGAGTATAATATATGGAATATAAACATTCTAAGAGTCTAATTATTATATAAATCATAAACAATATCAAGCATATTTCAGGCTATGCAACAAAACCCCAGTTTTATATCAAAATGCACAGTTCATAGCAAATATCACCATGAAAGTTTAAATGTTGGACTGTCATCTAATAAGAAAGTGAAATAAATCTCTGAAATAATAGAAAGAGTACTTAAAGCAAAAGAAATAACTCAACTACCTCCTAAAGTGCCACATAATTATTGACCTAAGACATGGACTCAACTTGATCATTATTGTTATCATCATCATTATTATTAGTATAATAACAATATGAACTAGTTGACACCAACTGATCATGATCAAATCGATACGTCTTCCTCATTGTTATTTGTTTGTTATCATCATGCATCTCCTTCCTTAGTTGAGTACGCCGGTTCATGAACCAATTGTACACATTTGCATCAGAAACCTGGTTGTGCTGGCTCAACACAGCTGTAATTTCCTTAATCTTTTCCTTGTTTGGATGAGATACCTTGTCTTCCTTAAATAAACTCTCCAGAATCTCAATCTGTTCTCTTGTTGGAGTCCATCGCCTTCTTTGGCCACCATTCAACGTCAAGGGCTCTTTCTGTTGTGTGTTTTCCACTTCAACTTCTGGAACCCAAAAAAAAAAAAAAAATCTAATTATAATTAGCAACACAACATGGGGAATGGAGGGGACAAGATGTGAATTTTTCTTTTTTTATGTCTCATTCTAGTATATTTTGTTTCTTATTTAAAATAAGAAAATATTATTATAAAAAAATTATCGATGTACAATTGATAATTTTATGCACGTTATAAATATTGTAACTCTATCCTTAAATTTTGTAAAATATGCAAAAAGTTCTTCCCATCAACACAAATATTCATACATAAACTTATTAGAAGTTATTTACAAAATACTAAACTGACAAAATAGTAATTTTCTGACCGAAAACTTTTCACTGTAAATTTTCGTTGCAAAAGATTTCTGATAAATCCTTGTATTGGTTTTGCGAAAGAAGTAAAAAAAGAAAATACAAAACACTTAAAACCTTTCCTCTCCATTATAAGTATATAGCCATGATAACTAATTTATGAAGATTAAAAAAATTATTTAAATTATTTGTGAAAGAGGCGTTGCTTTGTCTAAAATACCCCATTGAGCCATTCACATTGGAAACTACCTTTGATTAAAACCTGTTTAATATATGTAAGCAACCGGGGATAGCCAGTTTTGTAAAAAGAATTATAAATTTAAAAGATAAAAAGAATAACAATCTAGTGCATGTGTGTGTATATAAAGATGAACAATGCAAAAACCTTTGATGTGTACATGCATGTTTGTTTTAAGTTTTTAAAAGTGATTGTAAGTATGTATAGGAAGTGTTTTATCTCGGCTTGCAAAAAAATGGTCGGGAAAAAAAAAATTGTGCTTCCCAAAGAAGCATCTGGTTGTTTATTGACACCAACACCCTCAAAATTGTTGGTTCAATTCTACTTGTCCGTATATAATAATAAAAAAATTACAATAATAATAGGGTTTAATGTTTTTGTTTTTCCTACAGAAATATTTTTCTGTCACACTCACATAAAAGTGAAAGGGCCTCACTAATATTTTGTTTTTCTTCTCTTTATAATAGGACCCACTCACTTTTATATAAATGTGGTACAAAATATTTTTGCAGCAAAAAGTAGAAACATTAAACTCAAAATAATAATAGAAGAGAGCAAGCGAATAATAATAGAAGAGAGCAAGCGTTTGTGTAGGGAATGAGAAAGAAACCTGGAAGTGGAAGATCTGGCAGTGGTGGTCGAAGGGTGAGGTAGCAGTTGCGTACATCTTCATCACTCATCACCTCGTTATTATTATTATTTTCCATCTTCTTTATTTTCCCCTTCTGATTTTATTTTTCCGTTCTTCTTCTTTGCAATGGTATATATATATAGCTAGGGAGACAAAGACTAAATAAGAACCCTAATCAGAAACAAAGAAAACTTTCCTATTTTTATTTGATGGCTTGCGGCTTAAGTTTAAGGAACATATCTAAGATTGATTTTGTTTCTCTTTTTTACCCCAAAATTAAAGATCTCATATAATCTTTTTGATGATTCAATATTGGACAGTGTTTGAAAGTTGTACTATTATTAAATTTTCATATTTTTGGTAATAATCAAAATTAAAAATAGTAGGAGTACTCGTAGTCCGTTTAGTAAATTTAAAAATGCTGTTTTGTCTTATAAAGAAAGGATTTTTCCTTCAGGTTTGTTTGGTATAAGGGATTTTGAGGGAAAGGGAAGCGAGAGAAAATTGTTAATAGTTGAATTTAAAAAATTGAGGTTAAAGTATACATTTTGTCCTTTATATTTGCCTCTGTTATCATTTTAGTTCTTTAAGTTTGTAAAGTGCACCTTTGGTCCCTTAATGTTAACAACGTTAGTTTTGACTTAACAGAAAATACTGACTCAACAATTTTAAGCGATGACTGTTCAATTAAATGCTGACCAAGTATGTTTATATGTTAGTATTTTAATAAATTAATATTTTAAATCCTGTTAATTGAAAAAAAAATCTTCACAGACTGTTTTGTGGTTTTTCACAATTTGTGAAGATTAAATATATATTTTTTTGTTGAAGACAATTAAATATTTTTCAATTAATAGATTTAAAATATTAACTTATTAAAATACTAACATATTAGTATGCTTGATCAATATTTAATTGCACAATCATTGTTTAAGATTGTTAAGTTAGTATTTTTCGTTAAATGAGACTAACGGTGTTAACTTTAAGGGATCTGTTACGGACCAGCCCAAAAGGGCCATAACCAAACCACGACCCAACCATGCCTAAGGCAGAATCAGCGCCATAATGGGAAAAGGTATGGAATCCCACTAATCTAGGATCCCATTAATCGAGGATCTTCCCCAATCGTGATCCCGAGATATCAGCCCCTGATATCTCGAGCCCGGATATCTCATTAACCCGAGGATACTCGCACCAGACTCCTCTATAAATAAAAGGAAACTCTAATAAGGTGCACACGTTCTAATCTATGCTCTACTTACTTCCTGTCACATAGAGCACACACATCACCCCCTGGCCTCACGCCTCCAAGTATATTGCGAACTACGTGGACTTTGATCCCCTCAAAGGGTACGTAGGCTCTAGGCTTGACAACATAGTCAAGTCCAATTGATCTGCATTCTTAGGACAGAACATTGGCGCCGACCGTGGGGACGGGTAAATTTCCATCCCCGTGACCATAGATGACAAACACTAGAAGCCACAGCAGGAATCCACCACCGCAGGGCGGCGGAGCACCGCCACTGGACCAAACTCCAGCCAGGCCAAGCCAGCCAAAGGATCTACCGCGACGCGAGAATACCCCTGAGGGTTATGTCACTGACACGGCCACTTCCCCCTCCGCGGATGTTCCACCGCTGTTGGAAACGCTCGGGGAGATTCCTACCCAGGACGCTCTGGCGTTAGAAGCCGACGTCCGGATCCTTCGGAGAACGCAAGAATCGCTTCTGTAGAGGCTCGAGGACAAGGAAAGGCGGGATTAGTTGCAGCGACAAGCGGATCACCAAGCCTTCGCATAAATGATAAGGGAGGAACTCCAGAACCATCACTCACAAGGAAACCGGAGAGAGCTTCGCACTGAGAGACGCCCGGCCACGAACAGTAGCCACTCGTCCAGTAGTCCGCAACCAAGGACTGGGTGGAGAAGCGCTAGCAGGCCAAGCAGGAGGACGAATACGAAAAGGGGTCACCCACCGCCTTCAGAAAGTCATGACGACACAGAAGGCCGAGATGGTTCCACGAACCGCAGCAGCCGAAGCGGAAGAGGAGCCCGAGACCGAGAAGAGCGTCGAGAGGCTGACAGGGCCGCCCCCCATCAGAGATCACCTCGCCGCGGGTCTCCCCATCATGACTCCCCTCGCCATGGCTCACCCCGAGAGTACAGAAGAAAGTTTCTTATGGGATCCAGCAGGTCCCCATTCTCGAGGGCAGCGGCATCAGCCCCCTATCCCAAAGACTTCGACTTGGCCGACCTTCTGAAGTACGACAGAACCCAGGATCCGCGTAACCATCTCGACATTTTTGACAAATTAATGTGGGTCCGATCCATCGATGGCCCGGTCATCCAACGCCTCTTTGCGGCTACGCTGACTGGAACGGCGCACAAGTGGTTAAGTTCCCTCTCAGAAAATTCTATCAGAAGCTTCGAAGAACTCGGCCGGAAGTTCGAACTGCACTTCGCCACGAGAAAAAAGCATCTGAAGTACCAGTTCACGCTTAGCAAGGTGAAACAAAAGAAGGGCGAGTCGCTGCAGAGGTACCTCGACCGTTTCCGGGACGTGCCAATGCAGGTATGATCTCTGTTAGAAGAAGTCCATGTGCACTGCCTGATTAACGGGCTTGACCCATCGTCACGCCTGGACAGAAGCCTATGCAAGAACCGAGTCTGCACCCTGACCGAGTTCTACACCCAAGCGAGGAAATACTTGGATGTGGAACAGATGGAAGCGGCAAACGCAGACGAACCTGACAAGGTAAGACATAGCTCTCCTGATTATAAAGAACGGCCAAGCAAGCCGAAGGCCGAGTCCCGTAGCCGGAACAGGGATAGCAGGACCAAACCCGACCGAGCCGACTCCAAGGCAAAATACGACAGCTACAACCCCTTGAATGTCCCTCGGTCATAGGTGTGGAAAGAGGTAGCCCAGGCCGAGATGAGGCAGGTCAACAAACCAAGGCCGATTAAGGGCCACTCCAACACAGACCGCACCAAGTTTTGTACGTTTCACGATTGCCACGGACACACCACCGACGAATGTTACGACCTCCGTGATGCAATCGAAAAATTTGTAAGAGAAGGGAAGTTGCGTCAGTATGTCATCAAGACCCAGGGAAAGACGACCGGCAAGCGCAACGACCGCAGCCGCATTAGAAGTCCGCCCCGGGAGACCCAAAAGTTGGAGAAGAAGCAAAAGACCGCCTCGGACGACGAGTTTCCCGACGTAGATTTCCAGTGCAACGTCGTAAGCGGAGGCTTCGGAGGGGGAGGCGACACAGTAAGTCAGCGGAAGAAATACCTTCGCGAGGTCCTAACCGTCCGAGATCTACCCAAATTCAAGGATGATCCCGCCAAACCGAAGCCGCCCCCCTTGACCTTCACCAACGAAGAACTCAAGGACGTCATCCCCGGTCACCTGGACGGACTGGTAATAACCGGAACCTTGGTGAATTGCCGTGTCAAGAGGATCTTTGTGGACATCGGAAGTTCAGCCGACATCATAAGCTGGGACGCCTATAAAAGGATGCACCTCGACAAAGAGGACCTCAAGCTGTGCAACACCACCTTGGTCGGATTCAACGGCGAACAATCCTTCCCAAAAGGTCATATTGACCTCTGGTTAACCCTCGGGACCAAGGAAGCCTTCAAATCCGAACGCGTGAGGTTCGTAGTCGCCGACTTCCGGTCCCCATACAACATCATCCTGGGCTGGCCAACAATTCATAACTGGGACATACTGGTGTCCACCAAGCACCAGAAATTAAAGATGGTCAATGACAAAAACCAGATAGTCGTGGTGTCCGGAGACCAAAAGGAGTCGCGGCAATGCTACTTTGAAGCTCTTTGGGTCGAGGAAGGAGGACCCTCATCTCCACCATCGGGCTTGAATCCGGCAAGTCAATGACCGAGGTCGACGGCGACAGACACCCCCGGCAGCCGATCAATATGGTAGAGCTCGACCTCCGTGAGTAGGAAAACCAGAGGCCCGAGCTGGAAGGGAAACTGGAGGAAGTAACGCTAGGGACAGACCCGTCCAAGACCGCCAAAATCAGCCGAGACATGAGGGACGACCTCAAAACTCAGATGATCCATTTCCTCAGACAGAACCAAGACGTCTTTGCCTGGACTTCGGTAAAGATACCTGGTATTGACCCCCACTTCTGCTGCCACAAACTCGGCATGTGGCCGGGTCCGAGACCAGTGGCACAAAAGAAGAGGAATATCGCCGACAACAGACAGAAGGCCCTCGAGAGCCACGTCGAGGAGCTCTTAGCTGCCGGCTTCATTCGAGAAGTGCAATACACCACCTGGCTCTCAAACTTAGTCATGGTACTCAAACCCAGCGGCAAATGGAGAGTATGCGTCGACTACACGAACCTCAACAAGGCGTGCCCAAAGGACTCCTACCCGATGCCCAATATCGACCAACTAGTGGACAACTCGGCCGGGTACCAGCTCCTCTCCTTCATGGATGCCTACTCTGGATACAATCAGATCGCCATGCATCCAGAAGACTAGGAAAAAACCGCTTTCATGACGAACAGAGCAAACTACTGCTACAACATCATGCCATTCGGGTTGAAAAATGCTGGGGCCACCTACCAAAGGATGATAAGTCGGGTGTTCGAAGACCAGATCGGGCGCAACATAGAGGTCTACATAGATGACATGATCGTCAAGTATCGTGTTGATCTTGTTGTTGACGGCGTGGTAGACCTGAAAAAGCTGGCCCTGTCGTCGATCTATATGATCGACGCGGGCCAGGAGGTGGCGCAGCAGTTGTTTGGTGGTCGGGTTCGGAGGCAGAGGAGGAGGGTAAGGATTGTTATGCCCAGCGGGAGGAGGAAAAGGAGGACCTGGTGGTGGTGGAGGACCTTGGGGCGGTGGAGCAGCCATTGTAGAAGTGATGATGAAGAATGTGAAGAAAGTAAAGTAACAACGGCTTTAAATAGAGAACCCATCCAAAGTGAAACGTCGGAACCTTTAATGAGCAGACGCATAGTTCATCAGAATACGAGGAGACGCCTAGTTACGTTGGGAAGTTTATCTAGAAGCCGAAGAGATCCTTTGATAGAGTGTAAGGATACGACTCTGCTATCGGAATTTGAAACGATGAACTTTTTTTAGGAAATTAAATCTTGAATAAATGAATTTTAGGACCGGAAAACTGATAAAAGATCGGTCTTAAAAGTAATTTAATTGACTAAAAAAATAAATAATATACTTATAGGACCAGAGAAGTGATAAAAGGTCGGTCTTAAAATTAATTCAGTTAAGAAAATAAATAATATACTTTTAGGACCGGAGAAATGATAAAAGGTCAGTCTTAATATTAATTCATCTTAAAAATTAAATAATATTTATAAAACTCGCTTATAAAGTGTAGACCATTCGTCTGCTCTTTACCTCTCTGTCCTTAACACTCCTTATTAACTCTGCACTACCTCGTAACTCCAAACTACCTCTAGCTCTGCCTTTATTAATAAACGCCTCATACCTCTTTGCGCCAACGTACTGCTCAAACCATGGTTAGATACAAGATAACCGCTCGTAGGGGTGCTCTTACTCGTGATGCTCGTGCCTTCCGTCGATCGTTATACGGTGCGCCTCCTCCATCGAGAGTGCGTTTGATTGAAACAGAAGAGTCTCGGGTCATTGGACCCATTGTTATTTCCGATGATGAAGACATTGCCGCACCCCCCCTCCAGCCTTCCGACCATGAAGAGGTTCCTGCTCCACCTCTCCAACCAGTTGGCCCCAGCATGCCGACCGCTGACCCTCATCCTCTTTCCTCTAACGACCTGATACGAATAAGATGGGAACTTGCTGATATCCGGCGGGAAATTAATGCTGCTCAAGCCGATATTGCCTGGGCTTTGAAGGATAACAAGCTTTGATAAATTTCTACTTTTTTTTTTTGGCAATGTGTACGGCAATATTCAAGTAATTGATAATAGCATTGATTAAGAACCATAAGCTTGTAGCATTAATTAAGAACTATAACCTTGTCTCTTTTTAATTTTTTTTTCAAGTAATTAATAGTAGCATTAATTAATAGCATTGATAATTTTCTGCGCTCGCCAAAGGCCCAAAGTCAATACTCTTTTCTCTGGAAAATTAACTTAGGTCTGGAGTATTATAAAACTGCGGTCTTAAATATTTAGGACCGGACAGGATAAGAATTCGGTCTTAAAAGTAACACTTAAAAATTTAATATAAAATATTTAGGACCGAATGCTTTATAATTAATCGGTCTTAAAAATCCGAACATAAAACCATGTCTCTGTCGCGCGGAAAATTAAATTTCCCTCTCTTAATTTCTCTTGTCGCGCTGAAAGTGATTACTGAGGAGGTTCTGTCTCCCGTGGTTGTGTGTTGCTCCGTCGGTGCTTCGCGCTGCTCTATCGATAATCACTTCCTTGTTCCTCAGCTAAACTTAGACCAAGCTGTAAGAGGTGTTTTGGTTATATAACTTCATGGTTTTCTTACTTATTGTTCTGGGTTTTTCTTGAGTTGAACGAAATCGATGAAATGCTCTTGTGTGCTTCTCTATTGTTAATGAATATTCTATTATGAAGATTATATTTGCACTTGAGACCTACCCAACTGACCAACAAATGTTTTTAAGGTACTCTTGCTGTCTCCAACATCAATGTTTGTGGCGGGAGAAGAAAGACTCTTATTTGGCATTTGAATTTATATGCTACAGGTGAGTCCACAAGACCTTCATGCGAAGCATTTAAATTTCCTCATCATGCATTTATTTTGCTTCGGGAGTATTTTAGTTTGGCTTCACTGTGATATTCATGACCAAAAGTGATTCTTCGTTATGCATTTATTTTGCCTTATTTTACGTATGTTAAATCTTTCCGTCCATAGGAATTCTACTATGGATCACAGTTAGATAAATGCTTTACGGACGAGCGTTGAATATCAGAATGGGGTGAGGGACTTTATTGAATTTGCTAAACAAAATGCCAATGATGATAGTGGGAAGTTTTATTGCCCTTGTGTAAAATGTTTGAATGAGAGGCAACTAAGTCCTGAAGTTATACGCACACATTTAATTTGTCATGGATTTTGTAAGACGTATACAGTATGGGTATGGCATGGTGAAAAAATACCAAGTGGGTCTCAACATGGGGAAGTGGCCTTTGATGATAATGACACGGATATGGACGATCACATAGAGGACATTATTCGTGATGTAGGAGAATAGGCCTTTCAACAATCACATGCATATGGTAATATATGCAGTGATGCGGAGACCCCGCTATACCCAGGGTGTCAAAAATACCAATTGTTGAACGCTATATTGAAATTGGTAAGCTTGAAGGCACGCCATGGATGGAGCGACAAGAGTTTTTCTAAAATGCTTGAGGCTTTTAAGGACATGCTTCCGGATGATAATGTGTTGCCGCATCGATACTATGATGCTAAGAAAATACTTTGTCCACTGGGGATGGAGTACAAAAAGATCCATGCATGCCCGAATGACTGCGTATTGTATAGAAAAGAGTTTGAAGACAAGCAGAATTGTCCGATATGTGAAACCCCAAGGTACAAGTCAAACAAGGGGCCTGCAAAAGTGTTGTGGTATCTTCCAATCATACCAAGGTTCAAGCGATTGTTTGCGAATGAAAATGATGCAAAACATTTGTGGTGGCATGCAGATGAGAGGATTTCTGATGGAAAGCTTCGTCATCCAGCCGATTCTGCTCAATGGAAGAAAATCGATCAATTATTTCCCAACTTCGGCGAAGAACCTAGGAACCTTAGGCTTGCCCTTAGCACGGATGACATGAATCCATATGGAAGCCTTAGCAGCGTACATAGTTCATGGCCTGTACTCCTCATTATTTACAACTCATCTCCTATGTTATGCATGAAGAGAAAGTACATCATGCTGTCTATGTTGATTTCGGGACCAAAACAACCCGGAAATGACATTGATGTTTACCTTCAGCCCTTGATCGAAGACTTGAAGGAGTTATGGGAAGAAGGTGTGGATGTTTTCGACTCTTTCAAGAAGGAGGTATTCAAATTGCCAGCCATGATATTCTGTACTATAAACGACTTCCCAGCATATGGTAACTTGTCAAGGTATAGTGTAAAGGGCCATAAAGCATGTCCGGTTTGTGAAGAAGGCACAAGCTACCATCAACTCCAACATGGAAGAAAGACGGTTTACCTTGGACATAGGAGATTTCTTAGACGGGGCCACCCATATCGTCGATTAAAGGAAGCCTTCTTTGGTGGCCAAGAATATGAAGATACTCCGGTGCCATTGACTGGGGAGCAAGTTTATGAGAAGGTGAAAAATATCAATGTCATCTTCGGCAAGTCAACCAACAGTACAAAAGATACAAATATATGGAAAAAGAGATCTGTATTCTTCGATCTTCCTTATTGGCGCAATCTTGATGTGAGACACTGTATCGATGTCATGCATGTGGAGAAAAACGTATGTGATAGCATTGTTGGCACGCTTCTCAACATACAAGGCAGTTCCAAGGATGGTGTGAAAGCAAGATTGGATTTGCAAGCAATGAGAATACGTGAAGAGCTACATCCAAGGCCGTATGGGACGAGAACTTATTGTCCCCCGGCTTCTCATACTTTGTTTAAGGATGAGAAACGTAGTTTTTGTGACTGTTTACATGGCACAAAGGTTCCCTCGGGGTATTCTTCAAATTTTAAGAGGCTTATATCGATGAAGGACTTGAAATTAGTAGGCCAAAAATCGCATGATTGTCATGTCTTGATGCAACAGCTACTCCCAATAGCTATTCGAGGCATCGCTGAATATGACCTTTGGGTTGTTTTGACTAGACTTTGTGTCTTCTTCAATGCGGTTTGTTCTAAAGTTTTCGACATTGAAAAGTTGGATGAATTGGAGAATGAAGGACATCTTATATTGTGCCACCTTGAGAAGCTTTTTGTTCCTACATTTTTTGACATCATGGTTCATCTAATTGTTCATGTAGTGAGGGAGATAAAGTTGTGCGGCCTTATCCATTTACGGTGGATGTACCCAATTGAAAGATCTATGAAATTCCTTAAAGGGTACGTGAAGAATGCATACCGTCCAGAAGCATCGATTGTTCAGAAATATATTTCTGAAGAAGCCATGGAATTTTGTCAAAATTATTTGGCCAAAGCAAGACATATTGGGCTTCCAAAACGTCATCATGCTGGAAGGGGTAGGTGAGGGGCTTCAGTAAAGACTGTGGATCCTGATGAATTGTCACAAGTCCACTTATACATCTTGAATAATGTTGATGAAGTTCATGCCAGCATAGCTGCACATAAAGAAGCTGTGAGGAAAGAAAATCCTCGAATGACTGAACAAAGGTTGATTAGGGAGCATAACAAAACTTTTGCACACTGGTTCAAACGAAAGGCTGAGGGGGGGGGGGGAATGTGTTTCTGATATCCTCAAATGGTTAGCACGTGGTCCTGAGGTTGATGTCATAAGTTGGAATTCGTATGTGATCAATGGTTATACATTTTACACGAAGTCCCTAGATGATAGGAGCACAGTCCAGAACAGTGGTGCTATGTTAGAGGCTGAATCTATGCACTTTTCCAGTTTGAAAGACAAGAGCCCTTTATTGGCAGTCATGCCATATTATGGGGTTATTGAAGAGATGTGGGAGGTGGACTATGTGAAAATTAGATTTCTCATTTTCAAATGCAAATGGGTTGATGTCAATAATGGTGTTCGGATCGATCGGCTAGGATTTACATTAGTCGATGTCAATGGTAGAAGTTTTGGAGATGAACCTTTTATTAAGGCAGACCAGGTGCAACAAGTGTTCTATATCACCGATCAAGAAAATAAAATGTGGTCTGTAGCTCTCCAAGGAAAGAGGGTCATTGATATTGACGAGGAAAATTCAAATTATGGTATTCCTGAGAGTAAACCTTTTTCAAGGGGTCTACCGGACATGAACGAAGAAGATGAAGCGAATAATGAACCCGACACAAGAAGTGATCATCAAGAAGGGATATGGGAAGATATCACTTTATAAAAGAGTCAATTCATAAGTTAATATTCATATATATGTGTAATATCCTGAATTTTGAACCCGGAAAATTGAGAATAAGCCTTAATTAGGCAGACTACTAAGCCCGATTCGAGAAGAATCCCTAGAATGACAAGAGTCTCTGATGGGCCCGGGTTTGTAAAGATGTGGGCCCAGGGCAAGATACCTGTGAGGTATAATGCCGATGTGATGAAGCGGCGCCCGGGGAAAATGGTAAAACACTATATAAACTAAAGGGCCACTTTTGGGGAATATTCTAAAAAGCTTGTTCAGCCATTTTCTTTCCCCAAATTTTGTGCTCCAGCTGAAGAGGAAGGAGGAGATCATCAAGCTTCCATAGCTCAACTCAAGCTCTCAACCTTGCTCCACCAATCCAAAATTCCAAAATAGGTAATTACTGACAACTAATCTGTAAAGCTTTACCTTTGGATTTTTGTGCTGCTTGTTGGGGCTTGGTTTTGGGGTCTGATTTTGGAGTTGTTGATTGTTCCAAAGTGTTTAAAATGTGATTTTGTATGGGGTTAAGCTATGGTTAACGTTTCCGAACTTGAAAACACCAAAAACTCTAGAAGAAGCTTGCTGCCAGTGCTCTGGGATTCTGGGCAGTGAAGCTTTAAAAATGTTTTTAAAACAGTGTAGACTTCGGTTCGAGCTGAAATTTTACAAGTGAAAAGTAGACATCGGGGGCATCATTTTGATATGTAATTTGATATATTTTCGATGCACCGATTGAGAGATACAAATTTTCTAAGCTAGATCTGTGTGCATCAGGGCGAAAATTGACCCAGGTGTGAAAAGTGAGCACCACGCCAAAATATAAGTGCTTTCTGGGTCTGGGAGTATTTTTCATGGAAAATAGACATTTCAATGGTTCAAATGGCGCTGGTTTTGTGTAAAAATGATTTTTTTGGAATTTATTTAAAATCCCATAAGTTGGATCAAAATCACTGGATTTCTGGAACTTGAGGTTTGGGCTCGGTTTTTGGAAGAAAAATGAGAATTAAAATGACCAGCTGCTCCGTACTTTTCAAACCGATACAAACATTCTTTGACTAATGATTTGAAGAATTGTTTAACCAATTAGATTAATGAACCAGAACTCTCAATTGTTTCGGCCAGCAAACTCGTTGAATTGGAACTATATGGCAATAAGTAAATTCAGCAAAGTTCAGGTCTGAATGTTAATCCCTTTTTGCCCAACCGACATGCTAATATTAGATAAATCATATGATCATTTTCCTTTAGCCAATTCGGACAAAAGCACAAGCACCGAAAAGAAGCAAAAGAGTGTGAGTGATTAATTCATATATGCCCAATTCCTCTTAGCCACTTCGGTCAAAATCGAGGGCACACCGAAGAGAGTAATAGCAAGAGGGTGAGTGACTAGGAAAAAGCCAAGAAGCACCGAATGGAAGTAGGAGTTTGAACCAAGAAGGATTTGTTGCTTCAACAAATGGTTAAGAGGAACCGAGGAGGCTGGCGGATTTAAGCAAATTGAACAAGTGGTAAGTGTCTAATGCTTCTTGTTCAAACCGTGAAGTATTTAGGAAGGTATATAAAAGTCTGAAAACTTGATTTGGATTGGGAAATAGTAGGAGCTAGTGGTGATTTATGAATTGGAAACTTAGAAGATTGGCATGTTTGGTTGGTATGAAAAAAAGTAGGGTAGAATTAATGCTTGGTTGTGTTCACTTGCTGTTTGACACCGAAAGAATGAAGTATAGTATATTGTTATATATTCATGCTGCCTTGTCACCGAATGGAGGAAAGATAAATGTTTTGATCTATAAATATTCTTGCTGTTTTGTCATTGATTGGAGGGGAATTTCGGATGCCATAACCTGAATATTTTTGGAAGATAATTTCCCTTGCTTTGTCTCTTTCGGTCAGCATATTTGTCAATGGAAGAGTTGGGTTTTGGCAAAATTGATGACTTTATGATGATTAAAATGGAAGATGCCTATAGGTTAGGCACGGTTTTGAGAAAAGCAAGATAATAAAGTAGTAGCATTTTTGTGACACTGAATAAGTGTAATTTTAATGGTTGATAGGTTTAAGGAATCCTTCGAAAGTCTTCGGGTCTACTAAATATTAAGGACAATAATTATCACAACAGGTAGTAACCACTTTACCCAAATATCTTTATGTGTTTTGTTGTATGTTTGTGTTTTGCCATGTGTGTTTTTCCTTGTATATGTTGTGCCAAATATGCATACAGTATTGTATGATTCCTAGCGCTGAGGATGTTCAGTTCAAGGCCGGCCTTGGTTGGCGGCTGTACGGGTTGAGTTATCAGTCCGGGGCTAGCCTAGAAAGGGCAGCTCTACGGGTTGTGAGTCCAGTGAGTCCGAGGTTTGCCTTGGTTGGCAGCTGTACGGGTTCTTGCAATTTTTGGTATGTGCTTTACTGTGAAATGATCTGGATGCATATATGGTATGTATTTGGCATGTTAATATATTCCTGTTTGCATGGTAGCGTACATACTCTTTACACATTTAGTATTTGAGTACTGACGGTTACTCTGCGGGCTGTTATTGGACCCCAGCCTCTTCTGTTGTCCCAAGAAGATATGCCCGATGAGAAGTGCCCTCCTCAGAATGATAATTGCTTATTAGTACTGACTGAAGAATAGGGGATGCCCTATCATGTTTGTACATATATTTGAGATGACGGTATGTTTGTTTTGAAATTGATTCTGGATGACTGTACCCTTAGCCCTTCGGGGACTTGTATTTTTCTGTTTATTTTACCTTTTCCAATACAGTAGATAGTCTAAACCAGTTTGATGCTCTGTTGCGCTCACTTTGATATAAGTTAAATGGACCAAATAACGAAGGAAAGGTAACCAAGTAAGTGAATCCCTCTAACCCGCCACCCGAAAGGGCGAGGCCGGTAGGGGTGTAACAATATGTAGATTTATTTGACTACTTTAAGCCTTTAACTATATATATTATTCCTTCTATATATGTTCATAAAATGTCTATGACTATGAAGTTTGTTCCTTGTTTTATTTTTGTGGCAGGATCCGATCATGTTATAAAAGAGGATGTTACGTTGTTGGGTGGGAATCAAATGAAGGCATGGTGAATATTATTTTGGGCGCATCTATGTTGTATTTGTAACTTATTGTATTTGTAAATAAGTTATCTTATTGTATGAATTAACTTAGGTGTTGTAGATTAATTAAGAGGCCAAATAACTCATGGTGAATAATATTTGTATCATTTTTCCAATTCAATTTATTCAAATAATTGTTCATAGCTTGTAGCTTAAAGTATCGACTTTTATGTGCTGGATTGGGTAGTGGATTTGTGTATATATATAGTAGCAGGAACAACAGCAGGGAAAAATTCAGGAAAATTTAGATTGGAAATAAATAAGCTGGTCTTATACGTTTAACTTTTAAGACCGGATGTAATTATATGACAGGTCTTAAAGGTCATATTAAGCCGGTCTTAAAAGTTGGCCTTTTTAAGACCGTTATGTTATATTTAGATGTCCGGTCTTAAAGGAAGATTTTTTAGACCGGACGTAATTATCATCCGGTCTTAAAAGTCAGTCTTTTAAGACCGCGTATGATTAGTCGGTCTTAGAAGTCGCTAAGTTTAAGACCGTATTTATTTTTGTCCGGTCTTAAAAGTCCGATATTTTTAAGAGCGGCCTATTTTAGGCCGGTCTTAAAAGTTGAGTTTTTGGACCGACCAAATCAAACTATTTCATGTTCATTTAGTACAAATTTTAAGACCGAATGTTTTAAATGTCTGGTCTGAAATATGTAGACTTTTAAGACCGGATGAAAGTCCGGTCTTTTATGTAGACTTTTAATACCGGCTGGAACAAGACCGGCCGTCCGTTCGGTCTTATGAGCCTGTTTTGTCCGGTCTTAGAAGCCTTTTTTGCACTAGTGCATGGTAAATATGTGCACTCATATTATGTCAATTTGGGCATAAGAATTTTTGAAGATGTTGAAATTGTGCTGTTTTGTTACATATAGACTATATATCATCACATCATTGTTTGGCACTTTATCGTTATAACTATTGAAATGTTTGTATTACCCTGTTTGTTTAATTGAAATTGATATACCAGTTTTACTTACTTTTTCCTGGTTCTGATTTAATTTTTTAATTTTTTTGAAATGATTTTGATTATTCTTATAGGAAATAAGCATGTCTCTTATTTATGTAGCAGCATATCATTGTAATGTCATGCCTCCCACAAACCTTAATTTGGTGGGGACTGGCAAGCTTATATATCGTTGTCATTAATTAATCCAAGTAATAATCCTTGTGGATTGAGTTTTTTTTTTTTAAAAAAAAACTATTGCAATTAATTTATGATGATGATTGTGGTGTATCTGTATGTGCGCACAACTCTAGGAGTAGCAACATTTGGGCTATTTAATTTATAACAACCTTCTTGATAAGTAAATTACAGACATTTTCTTTGAGAATGATTCAACAATCAGATAATTCTCGTATAGGTAAAATTACTTCAAAAAGCTAATTCTCACGCACACTGTTTAAAAAAATTACTTTATGATTGTAACTTCACAATGTTCGTTTTAGCTTTTAAAAAAAAGTGTTTTTATACTTTTTTGGTTAACAATCTATCCAAATATTTGGTTGTTGATAGAACATAATGGCGTTGTTCAATCTATATAGCCAATCCCACTAAGTAGAATCAGATTTGGTCGTTGTTGTTGTTATAGTATGTATGTTCTCAACTTATGTACACCTAATGAGAGTGAAAATAAGTAACATTATTTTAAATGTTTTGGTGTGTCACTTCATGGACTAAATGGAGAATCAGAACCAAAAAGTCTTAATGGAGCATGTGAGGTACTTTTTGGAGAAAAATGGTCTACAGTAAAGTGGACGAGACAGAGGGCTTTCCTTTGACTTATTTGTTCAGCATCTCCTATAAATATAAATTAATTATAAAAGGGTTCTCCATTTATGGAATTTTCCCTTATACAATAAATTAATGATTATGATTTATTCTTGACAAATACATAATGAAATTAGATTACATCATGGTTTTAATTAATCAATAAATAAAAAATGAGCTTTAGTTAATTTGTTAATATTACTAGTAAGCTACTGTAGAGATGGGATATCATTGAGCATCCTTGAGATATTCCATTTCATTGTAAAATTACATCCAACCTGATTTACATTTTTTAAAAACAATAAAAAAATATATAATCTATTTATTTATTTTTGTTATACTGGAAGCATTTAAATATCTTACTTCAACTTTCATCCTACCATTGTTAGTCAGTTAACTCCAAGTGGCCTATATTTATTTTCATTTTAAAAATTAGATAACTTATTATTCAGGAATCACAAGTACTTTTTCAATATATTTTTTTTCCTCCCGACTTTGCTATAACATTAATACTAAGATATGCACAACTTGATATCCTTCAGGTCCTAAATGACTTTTTTGGAGAGATTAAGGAAGATAATTAAATTATTTTAGAATATTTTTATTGTTTTCAAACTAATTGGTTTGACCAATAAACTGATATATAATCTAAGGATATACAATACTATCTCTGGTTCTAATTATAGGAACACTTTTATAGTCCAAATTGTGCTACAAAAGTTTTCTTATAAGTAGGATCAGAGGGAGTATATGATACGAAAAAGTAATTTATTTAGTTTTATTAATCTCTCTAAAAAATAATTAACTTTTTCTGATATTTAGAACCGGAGGGAGGGAGTATAATATATGGAATATAAACATTCTAACAAGTCTAATTATTATATAAATCATAAACAATATCAAGCATATTTCAGGCTATGCAACAAAACCCCAGTTTTATATCAAAATGCACAGTTAATAGCAAATATCACCATGAAAGTTTAAATGTTGGACTGTCATCTAATAAGAAAGTGAAATAAATCTCTGAAATAATAGAAAGAGTACTTAAAGCAAAAGAAATAACTCAACTACCTCCTAAAGTGCCACATAATTATTGACCTAAGACATGGACTCAACTTGATCATTATTGTTATCATCATCATCATTATTATTAGTATAATAACAATATGAACTAGTTGACAGCAACTGATCATGATCAAATCGATACGTCTTCCTCATTGTTATTTGTTTGTTATCATCATGCATCTCCTTCCTTAGTTGAGTACGCCGGTTCATGAACCAATTGTACACATTTGCATCAGAAACCTGGTTGTGCTGGCTCAACACAGCTGTAATTTCCTTAATCTTTTCCTTGTTTGGATGAGATACCTTGTCTTCCTTAAATAAACTCTCCAGAATCTCAATCTGTTCTCTTGTTGGAGTCCATCGCCTTCTTTGGCCACCATTCAACGTCAAGCGCTCTTTCTGTTGTGTGTTTTCCACTTCAACTTCTGGAACCCAAAAAAAAAAAAAAATCTAATTATAATTAGCAACACAACATGGGGAATGGAGGGGACAAGATGTGAATTTTTCTTTTTTTTATGTCTCATTCTAGTACATTTTGTTTCTTATTTAAAATAAGAAAATATTATTATAAAAAAATTATCGATGTACAATTGATGATTTTATGCACGTTATAAATATTGTAACTCTATCCTCGTAAAATATGCAAAAAGTTCTTCCCATCAACACAAATATTCATACATAAACTTATTAGAAGTTATTTACAAAATACTAAACTGACAAAATAGAAATTTTCTGACCGAAAACTTTTCACTGTAAATTTTCGTTGCAAAAGATTTCTGATAAATCCTTGTATTGGTTTTGCGAAAGAAGTAAAAAAAGAAAATACAAAACACTTAAAACCTTTCCTCTCCATTATAAGTATATAGCCATGATAACTAATTTATGAAGATTAAAAAAATTATTTAAATTATTTGTGAATGAGGCGTTGCTTTATCTAAAATACCCCAATGAGCCATTCACATTGGAAACTACCTTTGATTAAAACCATTTTAATATATGTAAGCAACCGGGGATAGCCAGTTTTGTAAAAAGAATTATAAATTTAAAAGATAAAAAGAATAACAATCTAGTGCATGTGTGTGTATATAAAGATGAACAATGCAAAAACCTTTGATGTGTACATGCATGTTTGTTTTAAGTTTTTAAAAGTGATTGTAAGTATTTATAGGAAGTGTTTTATCTCGGCTTGCAAAAAAATGGTTGGAAAAAAAAAATTTGTGCTTCCCAAAGAAGCATCTGGTTGTTTACTGACACCAACACCCTCAAAGTTGTTGGTTCAATTCTACTTGTCCGTATATAATAATAAAAAAATTACAATAATAATAGGGTTTAATGTTTTTGTTTTTCCTACAAAAATATTTTTCTGTCACACTCACATAAAAGTGAAAGGGCCTCACTAATATTTTGTTTTTCTTCTCTTTATAATGGGACCCACTCACTTTTATATAAATGTGGTACAAAATATTTTTGCAGCAAAAAGTAGAAACATTAAACTCAAAATAATAATAGAAGAGAGCAAGCGAATAATAATAGAAGAGAGCAAGCGTTTGTGTAGGGAATGAGAAAGAAACCTGGAAGTGGAAGATCTGGCAGTGGTGGTCGAAGGGTGAGGTAGCAGTTGCGTACATCTTCATCACTCATCACCTCCTTATTATTATTATTTTCCATCTTCTTTATTTTCCCCTTCTGATTTTCTTTTTCCGTTCTTCTTCTTTGCAATGGTATATATATATATATATATAGCTAGGGAGACAAAGACTAAAGAAGAACCCTAATCAGAAACAAAGAAAACTTTCCTATTTTTATTTGATGGCTTGCGGCTTAAGTTTGAGGAACATATCTAAGATTGATTTTGTTTCTCTTTTTTACCGCAAAATTAAAGATCTCATATAATCTTTTTGATGATTCAATATTGGACAGTGTTTGAAAGTTGTACTATTATTAAATTTTCATATTTTTGGTAATAATCAAAATTAAAAATAGTAGGACTACTCGTAGTCCGTTTAGTAAATTTAAAAGTGCTGTTTTGTCTTTTAAAGAAAGGATTTTTCCTTCGGGTTTGTTTGGTATAAGGGATTTTGAGGGAAAGGGAAGTGAGAGAAAATTTTTAATAGTTGAATTTAAAAAATTAAGGTTAAAGTATACATTTGGTCCTTTATATTTGCTTCTGGTATCATTTTATTTCTTTAAGTTTCTAAAGTGCACCTTTGGTCCCTTAATGTTAACAACGTTAGTTTTGACTTAACGGAAAATATCGTCTCAACAATTTTAAGCGATGACTGTGAAATTGAATGCTGACCAAGCATGCTTATATGTTAGTATTTTAATAAATTAATATTTAAAATCCTGTTAATTCAAAAAAAAAATCTTCACAGACCGTTTTGTAGTTTTTCACTATTTGTGAAGATTAAATATATATTTTTTTGTTGAAGACAATTAAATATTTTTCAATTAATAGATTTAAAATATTAACTTATTAAAATACTAACATATTAGTATGCTTGATCAACATTTAATTGCACAATCATCATTTAAAATTGTTAAGTTAGTATTTTTCGTTAAGTGAGACTAACGGTGTTAACATTAAGGGATCAAACATGTACTTTACAAACTTAAGGGACTAAAATGATACTAGAGGCAAACATAAAAGACCAAAATGTATACTTTAGCTAAAAATTAATGAAGTGGGGTTAAAAAATTTTAATTAATTGTTTATACTTTTTTATTTTTTAATTAATAATTTATACTTTTTCATGTTACATCTTTTCTTTATTAAAATTTCACACCCACAATTCTCAAACTTTTTAAAATTCAACTCAACATTTTTATTTTTCCTCCCCTCTCCTTTTGTATCAAACAAACCCTTAATCAAAGACACGACCAAAAAGAAATGCGAGACAAGGTTGAGATCTGTGATGCATGAATTAATTTACAATATTAATCAATTAGTCACTAATGACTCTACTCCTTTTTTTAAGCAATTATCCATATATAATTTAAAATATTTATATATATATAATTCATTTTAAAAAATTTAGGAGGAGTTTTTTTGGCAAAAAATTTAGGAGCAGTTGAATAAAATATATTAACTCACTTACATATCACGTTAATTACATGGACCCCTCTCCTTCTTAAAATCATACCCTCAATTTCATTATTTTTAAAAAATAAGTAATAAGTAAGATTTAAATATAACAGCTAGATCTATCTAAATTTTGATAAAATTTAAATTTAAATTATAATTTTTATGAAATTTATTTTTGTTTTTATAAAAAGTTTATACTCCTATAAAACTTAAGAATAACCAAAACTTAAAAATGGAAAAAAAAACAATTTTAGTTCTCTAACTTCATATAATAATTTTTGGGAAAATCTCATATAAAGTTGGTTGAGATAATGAAATTCTAAGTGTTCAGAAAGAGATAATGAAATTCTAAATTAGGTTGGTAAAATCATTAAATCTTTCATTAACTTATCGATCCAATTTAGAATTTATAAATATGAATTAAATAACTTTATTGCCCTCTCTTTATTATCTCATCTCTCATCTTAAAAGGATTTTAGTGCTTTCAAACTTATTTTTTCCAATAAGTGTATACATATAACAATATTAATGTATAATAAAACAAAATATGATTCGCATAAACCAAAGATTTTTTCTGTTTGGAAAGATCATCAAGAATAATTCCAACCAAAAGAAACGAAAGCATAATCCCAAAAAAATTAAATGATTTCCATTCCAATATTGAGAATCGAAAATTTTATTTTTTGACTTGAATTTTTTTAATGAGAAGAAAATTAAAATATGTTAATAAAAAATCTTACTTATGTGATATTATATATCAAATATTTTCATTAATGGAATTAAAAAAAAAGTTTCATTAATGTAAAAAACCAAACTAAATAAGAGTATCACACATGTCAGAATTTTTTATTAAATGATTTTAATTTAAATATTGTCAATAAAAAATTTTATTTTTGGACGAACTACACTTAAATTTGTTTTGTTGATAAAAATAAAACCAAACTTCACTAATGACAGAATTCTGACATGTGTGATACTCCTATTGAAATTGGTTTTTTATGTTAATGAAACTTTTCTTTTTAATTCCATTAATGAAAATTTTTTATTATAATATCACATAAGTAAGATTTTTCTTATTAATATATTTTAATTTTCTTCTTAAAAAAAATTCAAGTAAAAAAAAAATTCAATTCTCAATATTGAGATGGAAATAATTTAATTGTTTTTTGGCTTATGCTTTTCTTTCTTTCAGCTAGAATTATTCTTGATGATCTTTCAAAACAAAAAATTGTGATTTACGTGAATCATATTTTGTTTTATTATACATTAATGTTCTTACATGTATACACTTATTGAAAAAAATAAGTTTGAAAGCACTAAAACCTTATTAAGATGAGAGATGAGATAAAGAAAGGGAAATAAAGTTATTTAACTCATATTTAGAAATTGTAAATTGGGTCAATAACTTAATTAATAATTTATTGAATTTACCAACCTGATTTAGAATTTTATTATTTCAACCAACTTTATATGGGATTTTCCCATAATTTTTTTTAGTAAGTACTGAATTCATCCACACCAAAAAATTACTTGATCAACCACACCTAACTTCCATTATACCCAAATAAGAGGGGGGGAAAACACCTTACTTTTTTCATAAAACTCCACCTCGTCTTAAAAGTGGAGGTTGATCAAGAATATAAAAGTTTTTTTTTAATCATATATACCATGCAAATGCTTTGTTAAATAATTAGAATAATGAAGTTCCTCTTTGTATCTGTCTCAACCATTGTTGTCAAACTCGCGAGTTGATTTTCCGAGTTTACCATTTTTACGTTTCTACGTACCTTATGAAAACGAGTCAAGTTAGTAGTAAACTCGTGTTATTCAGAAACTCAGTTACACTCACGAGTTTATACACAGAGTTTACCGTTTTTACGTTTTTAGCTTACAAAACTGTGTTAACTAACTCTTAAATTCATGTTAACTTTTTTTATTTGATCATACTCAACGGCTTTATATAGAAATTTCTTTATTAAATATGATAAACAATGAATGTTAATGGATTTAATTTCAATTATTTGGATTTAAAATATATTTAAATCAAATTATTGTCTTTTTTATATTTTAATTATTTAATTATACACTAGTAATACATATTTAGTAATGAAAGTAAACTCTTACAAGTTTACGATTCGAGTTCATAATACGAGTTTACGTCATTGTCACGAGTTTGTTTAAACTCATGAGTTTGACAATCTTTGTCTCAACAATACCTGTCAATCTGTATGACTCAATCTCCTCAGCTCATCACGAGTTGAGTTTCTTTTCTCATCTTTTCCTTATCAACCTTCAAAATCTTTAAATCATATCCGTCCAATCAATACAATGCTATTTTAACCTTTCTTTCATTTTCTCAACAACGGCTCAGATGACTGATGGGAGAAAATGAGAAAAACGATTAGGAGATGGTCTCCATCCGGTTAGGCAGCCACTCTCACAAGACCTTACCAATAGCCTCTACATAACCATAATAAACGTCCAAAAACTTATATGTATGTTTGTAATCACTTTTGGCGTCTTAAAAATGTTTATTCATATAAATCGAGACAAAACTCCTCTCACATACTTTTTTTTTTTTGTGAAACAGCGGGGCCTTAGCCCATTCTTATTTCTAAATCATTATGGTCCTCTCACATACTTACTTCATATATTTCACATGTTTACTTCATATATTATTAATCACGATTGAAAAGGTACTTTTAAATATTAAAATTGCTATTCCAATGTCGTTTTTTTTTTTTTCAAAACAATTGAACGTTTTTCAGAATTTTCAAACCTTAACAATTGTTGGAGGGACCTTACATAGCTTCCAACGAAAACCCCACACACTTCGTCCCTCTTCATCCTAAATGACCCCTCCTTCACTCCAATATTACCATTACCTTAATATGTTAACGTTGACGAATATTTTATCAATGTTTAAAAATTTCAATATTGAATTTTTTTAATAAATATTGGATTAGAAGATTAAAATAAAACTTTAAGAAATCAAATGAGCACAGTAACATTTTATGCAATATTAAAGCATAATTGTTTTAAAAAATATATGAGATTATTGTCACTAGAAATTTTGGTCAGTACCACTTTTTTCATCATTAGATCAGAATCTCAATAAGAAAGAGAAAATGAGATTCTAATTTAACGGTGAAAAAATTGGTAGTAACGTCAAAATTAGTAGTGATAATATCTTATATATATATATACTCCCTCTGATTGTTATTAAGGCACAAACTAACTTTTCTCACAAACCAATAAAAGAAGTTAAAGTCAATAAAGTTGTCCTAGAATCTAAGTAATTTCCAATACTACCCCTAATAATTGCATTAAACTCTAATATCATATTAATTATCACTCTCACCCACTACCCTTATTAATTATGGGCAAAAATGAAAAAAAATAATTAATACTCATTGAGAACAAGCAAGTGCCTTATAAAAAAGACCAAAACTTATTAGTTGGTGCCTTGGAAAAATCAAGAACAAACACCGTTGGTGTTTTAGGATTAAATATTGGTTTGGCGGTATGATCATACTTCACCGAAAACAAATCCGAGTTTGAAAGCGAAAGGAATAAAGCAAATCAAGCAAGCAATGGGCGATCAATGCTGTTTCTTCGTGTTCTTAAGGGACATATTACATTTTCCATTTAATCTGTTTCTTTGTTTCTATTGGTTTCTTCACCACCAACTAGTTTCTGGTTTCTATCACCATGAAGTTCATCACTGGACTTCTCTCATTTGTCACCGTTGGATTGTTCATTGCTAAGGAAAAAAGTCCAAAAAAAAAAGGTTTTTGATTTGACTTCAGCATGTATTTTTCAAGTTCAGTTTCGTGTTTTTTTTTTCTTTACCAAACAAGAAAGAGTACATTTTGCTTATTTGTTTCGTGTTGAGGGCTTTGTGCGTCCAGAGGACTCTGGTAAAGTATGTAAGCTTCAAAGGTCCATTTATGGATTGAAGCAAGCATCTCGGAGCATGAGGCCGTTTGCGACTTGTGAGCTGGTACAATATTAGCCCACTCCAATCTCATGTGGGCTTGCAGGGTCGCACCCAAAAATAGCCCAACATGAGCAATAGTATCAAGATTCATTGAATTTTAGATATGTCTAAGATTTGATGAATATTATATTTAATCTAGGATGAATATATATATATATATGTATCTATATAATATTAAATTTGAAAATAATATTATAATATTATTAATAGAGATTATATTATTATTATATATAATATTTGTTTTATATTTAATTTATTTGATAAATTAAATATCTAAAATAAATAGAGATATTGTATCTCAGATTTAGTTTTTGAATAAATATATCATATATCTGATTTATTTTAAATTGAGATATAGTATCTCAGATTTAATTAAATAGATAGATATCATATCTCATATTTAATTTATAGAGATAAATTAACTCAGAAGGCTTTTAATTTGGATTAAATAAATTGATTAAATTAGATCTATTTGATAGAATTAATTTATATATTATTTTAATCCAAATTAAAATTTCAGAATTAATAAGGATTAATTTTAAATATATAATATGTCTAATAGGTTTAGAAAAACCTATGGGACATCTTGTCAATCGTATTAGAAAAGCCGCGAGAAACCTTAGAGAGAAAAGAAGAGATGCGAGAATACTGAAGGCGTTAGCATGCTACCGTCCGTGTTCGAGGCTATTCGTGTGGATACCAGTAGATGGAGTGGATTCGTAGAGTGGCTCATGTTGATCGAGTAGGAAGCCCACGAGTTCAAATAAGAATGAGATGCACACCGAAATCCGATGTGGATACCGGTAGATGGAGTGGATTCGCAGAGTTGGCTCATGTTGATCAAGTAGGTAGCCCACGAGTTCAAATAAGAACGAGACGCACACCAAAATCCGAAAATGGTTTTTTTTTTTTAAAGATTCATTGAAACTGAGGGAGGTGGGGTTCGAATCCCCCATCTTTATGGAGCCAAATGGCCCAACTACTGAGCCACATGGTTCCTTTGATATATATATCCAGTAACAAAGGTATATATTCTTCTTAATATTTTCCATCAACAAACACTCTTGTAAATCTCATTATTGAACTTGTAAATGTCATTGAAGAATTTGAAAATGCCATTGAAAGATTTGTGATAATCCACTTTTATTTGTTGTTCCCCCATAAACAAAAATGGTACACCTCAAAAAACAACTCGTTACTGCCATTGAAAAATTTGTAAATACCATTGAAGAATTTGTAAATATCATTGAAAGATTTGTGATAATTCACTTTGATGGAAAAAAATGCAATTATAAGAGAAGGGGGCAACGTGCCCCCCCTGAAATTACCTACCAAAAGCCCTTTCATTTTCCCCCCTCATTGTGTGCGAGAGCTCCGTCGACTTGCCTGCTCTGTTGCCGTTGCGCGCGAGAGCTCCGTCGAATTGCTTGCTCTGTTGACGTCGCCAGAGGTGGACTGAGGTATAAGAGAAGGGGGCACGTGCCCCCCCTGAAATTACCTTTTTTTTTTAAATTTTAATTTTAATTTTATTTTTTAAAAAATCACTATGCCTTCTGTCTCACTCTCCTTCTTCCTCGTTTTTGACCTAGGGATTGAAATTCCCTTCTTTGCCTTCGGACCCAGAAGCTCACTCTACTCCTTCCTCCTTCCATTATCACCACCCACCTCCGTCGTCCTTCGGCACGATGGCACAACCCAGAACTCCAAAAGCTCGGACGCACAGAAGCTTGGAGTCGGACCGTGAAGCTCAGGGAGGTCTTGGGTTTTCCTTTTCACAATTTTGTCAGCTGCTGCTATTCCAAACCGTGGCTTCCTCTGTTTCTTCAGGTGAGTTTAATCTTCCCACGCTTACCTTTTGTTTTCATTTGATTGATTGGCTATGGAATTGAAACAATGAATCACTGGAATTGATTGGCTTCCTCTATTGCAAAATCTTTGATCTGTTAAATTTCAATAGAATCGCAGGAAAATCTGTTTGTCTTTAAATTTTCTGCATCATGGTTGTCTGCTGTGATAATTAGGCTTGTCTGCTGTTCTTCCTCTGTTTCAAATATATATCAGGTCTTATTTGCATTTTTTGAATTTATCATCAGCTTTGGTCGAGCTCTGCTTCTATGCATTTTTTGAATTTTGTGATTTGATTGTTTTGGGTAGCTGATTTTTTTTTTTTTTAAAAAGCATAGAGTGGCCTTAATCAAGTACATGTGTGCTGGGATACATAAGTGGTAATACCAAACCCAATGACTTGGGTTTTCTTCACACATGACAGCACCAAATATCCGCCACAAACCTACTTTTGGATGCTTAGCATCCTTTATATTCTTTTGTTTTTTTTAATGCATTTAAAATTTTGTTTCCATCCTTTAGTCCTTGTAGTCATGCATGAAAGTTGTTGCTATACCATTATGACACTGATACTAATACTTGAGAGTAACTAGAATTCATGGATATTTGGCTGTTAAACATGTTAAAACTGCCCATTGCAAGAGAAAATTGTTAATAGTTGAATTTAAAAAATTGAGGTTAAAGTATACATTTTGTCATTTATATTTGCCTCTGTTATCATTTTAGTCCTTTAAGTTTGTAAAGTGCACCTTTGGTCCCTTAATGTTAACAACGTTAGTTTTGACTTAACGGAAAATACTGACTCAACAATTTTAAGCGATGACTGTTTAATTAAATGCTGACCAAGCATGCTTATATGTTAGTATTTTAATAAATTAATATTTTAAATCCTGTTAATTGAAAAAAAAATCTTCACAGACTGTTTTGTGGTTTTTCACAATTTGTGAAGATTAAATATATATATTTTTGTTGAAGACAATTAAATATTTTTCAATTAATAGATTTAAAATATTAACTTATTAAAATACTAACATATTAGTATGCTTGATCAATATTTAATTGCACAATCATTGTTTAAGATTGTTAAGTTAGTATTTTTCGTTAAATGAGACTAACGGTGTTAACTTTAAGGGATCTGTTACGGACCAGCCCAAAAGGCCCATAACCAGACCACGACCCAACCATGCCTAAGGCAGAATCAGCGCCATAATGGGAAAAGGTATGGAATCCCACTAATCTAGGATCCCATTAATCGGGGATCTTCCCCAATCGTGATCCCGAGATATCAGCCCCTGATATCTCGACCCCGGATATCACTCATTAACCCGAGGATACTCGCACCAGACTCCTCTATAAATACAAGGAAACCCTAATAAGGTGCACACGTTCTAATCTATGCTCTACTTACTTCCTGTCACACAGAGCACACACACCACCCCCTGGCCTCACGCCTCCAAGTATATTGCGAACTACGTGGACTTTGATCCCCTCAAAAGGTACGTAGGCTCTAGGCTTGACAACATAGTCAAGTCCAATTGATCTGCGTTCTTAGGACAGAACATTGGCGCCGACCGTGGGGACAGGTAAATTTCCATCCCCGTGACCATAGATGGCAAACACTAGAAGCCACAGCAGGAATCCACCACCGCAGGGCGGCGGAGCACCGCCACTGGACCAAACTCCAGCCAGGCCAAGCCAACCAAAGGATCTACCGCGACGCGAGAATACCCCTGAGGGTCATGTCACTGACACGGCCACTTCCCCCTCCGCGGATGTTCCACCGCTGTTGGAAACGCTCGGGGAGATTCCTACCCAGGACGCTCTGGCGTTAGAAGCTGACGTCCGGATCCTTCGGAGAATGCAAGAATCGCTTCTGTAGAGGCTCGAGGACAAGGAAAGGCGGGATTAGTTGCAGCGACAAGCGGATCACCAAGCCTTCGCACAGATGATAAGGGAGGAACTCCAGAACCATCACTCATAAGGAAACCGGAGAGAGCTTCGCTCTAAGAGACGCCCGGCCACGAACAGTAGCCACTCGTCCAGTAGTCCGCAACCAAGGACTGGGCGGAGAAGCGCTAGCAGGCCAAGCAGGAGGACGAATACGGAAAGGGGTCACCCACCGGCTTCAGAAAGTCATGACGACACAGAAGGCCGAGATGGTTCCACGAACCGCAGCAGCCGAAGCGGAAGAGGAGCCCGAGACCGAGAAGAGCGCCGAGAGGCTGACAAGGCCCCCCCATCAGAGATCACCTCGCCGCGGGTCTCCCCATCATGACTCCCCTCGCCATGGCTCACCCCGAGAGTACAGAAGAAAGTTTCTTATGGGATCCAGCAGGTCCCCATTCTCGAGGGCAGCGGCATCGGCCCCCTATCCCAAAGACTTCGACTTGGCCGACCTTCTGAAGTACGACAAAACCCAGGATCCACGTAACCATCTCGACATTTTTGACAAATTAATGTGGGTCCGATCCATCGATGGCCCGGTCATCCAACGCCTCTTTGCGGCTACGCTGACTGGAACGGCGCACAAGTGGTTAAGTTCCCTCTCAGAAAATTCTATCAGAAGCTTCGAAGACCTCGGCCGAAAGTTCGAACTACACTTCGCCACGAGAAAAAAGCATCCGAAGTACCAGTTCACGCTTAGCAAGGTGAAACAAAAGAAGGGCGAGTCGCTGCAGAGGTACCTCGACCGTTTCCGGGACGTGCCAATGCAGGTATGATCTCTGTTAGAAGAAGTCCATGTGCACTGCCTGATTAACGAGCTTGACCCATCGTCACGCCTGGACAGAAGCCTATGCAAGAACCGAGTCTGCACCCTGACCGAGTTCTACACCCAAGCGAGGAAATACTTGGATGTGGAACAGATGGAAGCGGCAAACGCAGACGAACCTGACAAGGTAAGACATAGCTCTCCTGATTATAAAGAACGGCCAAGCAAGCCGAAGGCCGAGTCCCGTAGCCGGAACAGGGATAGCAGGACCAAACCCGACCGAGCCGACTCCAAGACAAAATACGACAGCTACAACCCCTTGAATGTCCCTCGGTCACAGGTGTGGAAAGAGGTAGCCCAGGCCGAGATGAGGCAGGTCAACAAACCAAGGCCGATTAAGGGCTGCTCCAACACAGACTGCACCAAGTTTTGCACGTTTCACGATTGCCACGGACACACCACCGACGAATGTTACGACCTCCGTGATGCAATCGAAAAATTTGTAAGAGAAGGGAAGTTGCGTCAGTATGTCATCAAGACCCAGGGAAAGACGACCGGCAAGCGCAACGACCGCAGCCGCATTAGAAGTCCGCCCCGGGAGACCCAAAAGTTGGAGAAGAAGCAAAAGACCGCCTCGGACGACGAGTTTCCCGACGTAGATTTCCAGTGCAACGTCGTAAGCAGAGGCTTCGGAGGGGGAGGCGACACAGTAAGTCAGCGGAAGAAATACCTCCGCGAGGTCCTAACCATCCGAGATCTACCCAAATTCAAGGATGATCCCGCCAAGCCGAAGCCGCCCCCCTTGACCTTCACCAACGAAGAACTCAAGGACGTCATCCCCGGTCACCTGGACGGACTGGTAATAACCGGAACCTTGGTGAATTCCCGTGTCAAGAGGATCTTTGTGGACATCGGAAGTTCAGCCGACATCATAAGCTGGGACGCCTATAAAAGGATGCACCTCGACAAAGAGGACCTCAAGCCGTGGAAAACCACCTTGGTCGGATTCAACGGCGAACAATCCTTCCCAAAAGGTTATATTGACCTCTGGTTAACTCTCGGGACCAAGGAAGCCTTCAAATCCGAACGCGTGAGGTTCATAGTCGCCGACTTCCGGTCCCCATACAACATCATCCTGGGCTGGCCAACAATTCATAACTGGGACATACTGGTGTCCACCAAGCACCAGAAATTAAAGATGGTCAATGACAAAAACCAGATAGTCGTGGTGTCCGGAGACCAAAAGGAGTCGCGGCAATGCTACTTTGAAGCTCTTTGGGTCGAGGAAGGAGGACCCTCATCTCCACCATCGGGCTTGAATCCGGCAAGTCAATGACCGAGTTCGACGGCGACAGACACCCCCGGCACTCGATCAATATGGTAGAGCTCGATCTCCGTGAGTAGGAAAACCAGAGGCCCGAGCTGGAAGGGGAACTGGAGGAAGTAACGCTAGGGACGGACCCGTCCAAGACCGCCAAAATCGGCCGAGACATGAGGGACGACCTCAAAACTCAGATGATCCATTTCCTCAGACAGAACCAAGACGTCTTTGCCTGGACTTCGGTAAAGATACCTGGTATTGACCCCCACTTCTGCTGCCACAAACTCGGCATGTGGCCGGGTTCGAGACCAGTGGCACAAAAGAAGAGGAATATCGCCGACAACAGACAGAAGGCCCTCGAGAGCCACGTCGAGGAGCTCTTAGCTGCCGGCTTCATTTGAGAAGTGCAATACACCACCTGGCTCTCAAACGTAGTCATGGTACTCAAACCCAGCGGCAAATGGAGAGTATGCGTCGACTACACGAACCTCAACAAGGCGTGCCCAAAGGACTCCTACCCGATGCCCAATATCAACCAACTAGTGGACAACTCGGCCGGGTACCAGCTCCTCTCCTTCATGGGCGCCTACTCTGGATACAATCAGATCGCCATGCATCCAGAAGACTAGGAAAAAACCGCTTTCATGACGAACAGAGCAAACTACTGCTACAACGTCATGCCATTCGGGTTGAAAAATGCTGGGGCCACCTACCAAAGGATGATAAATCGGGTGTTCGAAGACCAGATCGGGTGCAACATAGAAGTCTACATAGACGACATGATCGTCAAGTATCGTGTTGATCTTGTTGTTGACGGCGTGGTAGACCTGAAAAAGCTGGCCCTGTCGTCGATCTATATGATCGACGCGGGCCAGGAGGTGGCGCAGCAGCTGTTTGGTGGTCGGGTTCGGAGGTAGAGGAGGAGGGTAAGGATTGTTATGCCCAGCGGGAGGAGGAAAAGGAGGACCTGGTGGTGGTGGAGGACCTTGGGGCGGTGGAGCAGCCATTGTAGAAGTGATGAAGAAGAATGTGAAGAAAGTAAAGTAACAACGGCTTTAAATAGAGAACCCATCCAAAGTGAAACGTCGGAACCTTTAATGAGCAGACGCATAGTTCATCAGAATACGAGGAGACGCCTAGTTACGTTGGGAAGTTTATCTGGAAGCCGAAGAGATCCTTTGATAGAGTGTAAGGATACGACTCTGCTATCGGAATTTGAAACGATGAACTTTTTTTAGGAAATTTAATCTTGAATAAATGAATTTTAGGACCGGAAAACTGATAAAAGATCGGTCTTAAAAGTAATTTAATTGACTAAAAAAATAAATAATATACTTATAGGACCAGAGAAGTGATAAAAGGTCGGTCTTAAAATTAATTCAGTTAAAAAATAAATAATATACTTTTAGGACCGGAGAAATGATAAAAGGTCGGTCTTAATATTAATTCATCTTAAAAATTAAATAATATTTATAAAACTCGCTCATAAAGTGTAGACCATTCATCTGCTCTTTACCTCTCTGTTCTTAACACTCCTTATTAACTCCGCACTACCTCATAACTCCAAACTACCTCTAGCTCTGCCTTTATTAATAAACGCCTCATACCTCTTTGCGCCAACGTACTGCTCAAACCATGGTTAGATACAAGATAACCGCTCGTAGGGGTGCTCTTACTCGTGATGCTCGTGCCTTCCGTCGATCGTTATACGGTGCGCCTCCTCCATCGAGAGTGCGTTTGATTGAAACAGAAGAGTCTCGGGTCATTGGACCCATTGTTATTTCCGATGATGAAGACATTGCCGCACCCCCCCTCCAGCCTTCCGACCATGAAGAGGTTCCTGCTCCACCTCTCCAACCAGTTGGCCCCAGCATGCCGACCGCTGACCCTCATCCTCTTTCCTCTAACGACCTGATACGAATAAGATGGGAACTTGCTGATATCCGGTGGGAAATTAATGCTGCTCAAGCCTATATTGCCTGGGCTTTGAAGGATAACAAGCTTTGATAATTTTCTACTTTTTTTTTTGGCAATGTGTACGGCAATATTCAAGTAATTGATAATAGCATTAATTAAGAACCATAAGCTTGTAGCATTAATTAAGAACTATAACCTTGTCTCTTTTTAATTTTTTCTTCAAGTAATTAATAGTAGCATTAATTAATAGCATTGATAATTTTCTGCGCTCGCCAAAGGCCCAAAGTCAATACTCTTTTCTCTGGAAAATTAACTTAGGTCTGGAGTATTATAAAACTGCGGTCTTAAATATTTAGGACCGGACAGGATAAGAATTCGGTCTTAAAAGTAACACTTAAAAATTTAATATAAAATATTTAGGACCGAATGCTTTATAATTAATCGGTCTTAAAAATCCGAACATAAAACCATGTCTCTGTCGCGCGGAAAATTAAATTTCCCTCTCTTAATTTCTCTTGTCGCACCGAAAGTGATTACTGAGGAGGTTCTGTCTCCCGTGGTTGTGTGTTGCTCCGTCGGTGCTTCGCGTTGCTCTATCGATAATCACTTCCTTGTTCCTCAGCTAAACTTAGACCAAGCTGTAAGAGGTGTTTTGGTTATATAACTTCATGGTTTTCTTACTTATTGTTCTGGGTTTTTCTTGAGTTGAACGAAATCGATGAAATGCTCTTGTGTGCTTCTCTATTGTTAATGAATATTCTATTATGAAGATTATATTTGCACTTGAGACCTACCCAACTGACCAACAAATATTTTTAAGGTACTCTTGCTGTCTCCAACATCAATGTTTGTGGCGGGAGAAGAAAGACTCTTATTTGGCATTTGAATTTATATGCTACAGGTGAGTCCACAAGACCTTCATGCGAAGCATTTAAATTTCCTCATCATGCATTTATTTTGCTTCGGGAGTATTTTAGTTTGGCTTCACTGTGATATTCATGACCAAAAGTGATTCTTCGTTATGCATTTATTTTGCCTTATTTTACGTATGTTAAATCTTTCCGTCCATAGGAATTCTACTATGGATCACAGTTAGATAAATGCTTTACGGACGAGCGTTGAATATCAGAATGGGGTGAGGGACTTAATTGAATTTGCTAAACAAAATGCCAATGATGATAGTGGGAAGTTTTATTGCCCTTGTGTAAAATGTTTGAATGAGAGGCAACTAAGTCCTGAAGTTATACGCACACATTTAATTTATCATGGATTTTGTAAGACGTATACAGTATGGGTATGGCATGGTGAAAAAATACCAAGTGGGTCTCAACATGGGGAAGTGGCCTTTGATGATAATGACACGGATATGGACGATCACATAGAGGACATTATTCGTGATGTAGGAGAATAGGCCTTTCAACAATCACATGCATATGGTAATATGTGCAGTGATGCGGAGACCCCGCTATACCCAGGGTGTCAAAAATACCAATTGTTGAACGCTATATTGAAATTGGTAAGCTTGAAGGCACGCCATGGATGGAGCGACAAGAGTTTTTCTAAAATGCTTGAGGCTTTTAAGGACATGCTTCCGGATGATAATGTGTTGCCGCTTCGATACTATGATGCTAAGAAAATACTTTGTCCATTGGGGATGGAGTACAAAAAGATCCATGCATGCCCGAATGACTGCGTATTGTATAGAGAAGAGTTTGAAGACAAGCAGAATTGTCCGATATGTGAAACCCCAAGGTACAAGTCAAACAAGGGGCCTGCAAAAGTGTTGTGGTATCTTCCAATCATACCAAGGTTCAAGCGATTGTTTGCGAATGAAAATGATGCAAAACATTTGTGGTGGCATGCAGATGAGAGGATTTCTGATGGAAAGCTTCGTCATCCAGCCGATTCTGCTCAATGGAAGAAAATCGATCAATTATTTCCCAACTTCGGCGAAGAACCTAGGAACCTTAGGCTTGCCCTTAGCACGGATGACATGAATCCATATGGAAGCCTTAGCAGCGTACATAGTTCATGGCTTGTACTTCTCATTATTTACAACTCATCTCCTATGTTATGCATGAAGAGAAAGTACATCATGCTGTCTATGTTGATTTCGGGACCAAAACAACCCGAAAATGACATTGATGTTTACCTTCAGCCCTTGATCGAAGACTTGAAGAAGGTGTGGATGTTTTTGACTCTTTCAAGAAGGAGGTATTCAAATTGCCAGCCATGATATTCTGTACTATAAACGACTTCCCAGCATATGGTAACTTGTCAGGGTATAGTGTAAAGGGCCATAAAGCATGTCCGGTTTGTGAAGAAGGCACATGCTACCATCAACTCCAACATGGAAGAAAGACGGTTTACCTTGGACATAGGAGATTTCTTAGACGGGGCCACCCATATCGTCGATTAAAGAAAGCCTTCTTTGGTGGCCAAGAATATGAAGATACTCCGGTGCCATTGACTGGGGAACAAGTTTATGAGAAGGTGAAAAATATCAATGTCATATTCGGCAAGTCAACCAACAGTACAAAAGATACAAATATATGGAAAAAGAGATCTGTATTCTTCGATCTTCCTTATTGGCGCAATCTTGATGTGAGACACTGTATCGATGTCATGCATGTGGAGAAAAACGTATGTGATAGCATTGTTGGCACGCTTCTCAACATACAAGGCAGTTCCAAGGATGGTGTGAAGGCAAGATTGGATTTGCAAGCAATGAGAATACGTGAAGAGCTATATCCAAGGCCGTATGGGACGAGAACTTATTGTCCCCCGGCTTCTCATACTTTTTCTAAGGATGAGAAACGTAGTTTTTGTGACTGTTTACATGGCACAAAGGTTCCCTCGGGGTATTCTTCAAATTTTAAGAGGCTTGTATCGATGAAGGACTTGAAATTAGTAGGCCAAAAATCGCATGATTGTCATGTCTTGATGCAACAGCTACTCCCAATAGCTATTCGAGGCATCGCTGAATATGACCTTCGGGTTGTTTTGACTAGACTTTGTGTCTTCTTCAATGCGGTTTGTTCTAAAGTTTTCGACATTGAAAAGTTGGATGAATTGGAGAATGAAGGACATCTTATATTGTGCCACCTTGAGAAGCTTTTTGTTCCTACATTTTTTGACATCATGGTTCATCTAATTGTTCATGTAGTGAGGGAGATAAAGTTGTGCGGCCCTATCCATTTACGGTGGATGTACCCAATTGAAAGATCTATGAAATTCCTTAAATGGTACGTGAAGAATGCATACCGTCCAGAAGCATCGATTGTTCAGAAATATATTTCTGAAGAAGCCATGGAATTTTGTCAAAATTATTTGGCCAAAGCAAGACATATTGGGCTTCCAAAACGTCATCATGCTGGAGGGGGTAGGTGAGGGGCTTCAGTAAAGACTGTGGATCCTGATGAATTGTCACAAGTCCACTTATACATCTTGAATAATGTTGATGAAGTTCATGCCAGCATAACTGCACATAAAGAAGCTGTGAGGAAAGAAAATCCTCGAATGACTGAACAAAGGTTGATTAGGGAGCATAACAAAACTTTTGCACACTGGTTCAAACGAAAGGTCGAGGGGGGGGGGGAATGTGTTTCTGATATCCTCAAATGGTTAGCACGTGGTCCTGAGGTTGATGTCATAAGTTGGAATTCGTATGTGATCAATGGTTATACATTTTACACGAAGTCCCTAGATGATAGGAGCACAGTCCAGAACAGTGGTGCTATGTTAGAGGCTGAATCTATGCACTTCTCCAGTTTGAAAGACAAGAGCCCTTTATTGGCAGTCATGCCATATTATGGGGTTATTGAAGAGATATGGGAGGTGGACTATGTGGAAATTAGATTTCCCATTTTCAAATGCAAGTGGGTTGATGTCAATAATGGTGTTCGGATCGATCGGCTAGGATTTACATTAGTCGATGTCAATGGTAGAAGTTTTGGAGATGAATCTTTTATTAAGGCAGACCAGGTGCAACAAGTGTTCTATATCACCGATCAAGAAAATAAAATGTGGTCTGTAGCTCTCCAAGGAAAGAGGGTCATTGATATTGACGAGGAAAATTCAAATTATGGTATTCCTGAGAGTAAACCTTTTTCAAGTGGTCTACCGGACATGAACGAAGAAGATGAAGCGCATAATGAACCCGGCACAAGAAGTGATCATCAAGAAGGGATATGGGAAGATATCACTTTATAAAAGAGTCAATTCATAAGGTAATATTCATATATATGTGTAATATCCTGAATTTTGAACCCGGAAAATTGAGAATAAGCCTTAATTAGGCAGACTACTAAGCCCGATTCGGGAAGAATCCCTAGAATGACAAGAGTCTCTGATGGGCCCGGGTTTGTAAAGATGTGGGCCCAGGGCAAGATACCTGTGAGGTATAATGCCGATGTGATGAAGCGGCGCCCGGGGAAAATGGTAAAACACTACATGAACTAAAGGGCCACTTTTGGGGAATATTCTAAAAAGCTTGTTCAGCCATTTTCTTTCCCCAAATTTTGTGCTCCAGCTGAAGCTTATATTCTGGGCATCTGGGGCTTGTTTAAGCTTGTTTTTAAAACAGTGTAGACTTCGGTTCGAGCTGAAATTTTACCGGTGAAAAGTAGACATCTGGGGCATCATTTTGATATGTAATTTGATATATTTTCGATGCACCGATTGAGAGATACAAATTTTCTAAGCTAGATCTGTGTGTATCAGGGCGAAAATTGACCCAGGTGTGAAAAGTGAGCACCACGCCAAAATATAAGTGCTTTCTGGGTCTGGGAGTATTTTTCATGGAAAATAGACATTTGAATGGTTCAAATGGCGCTGGTTTTGTGTAAAAATGATTTTTCTGGAATTTATTTAAAATCCCATAAGTTGGATCAAAATCACTGGATTTCTGGAACTTGAGGTTTGGGCTCGGTTTTTGGAAGAAAAATGCGAATTAAAATGACCAGCTGCTCCGTACTTTTCAAACCGATACAAACATTCTTTGACTAATGATTTGAAGAATTGTTTAACCAATTAGATTAATGAACCAGAACTCTCAATTGTTTCGGCCAGCAAACTCGTTGAATTGGAACTATATGGCAATAAGTAAATTCAGCAAAGTTCAGGTCTGAATGTTAATCCCTTTTTGCCCAACCGACATGCTAATATTAGATAAATCATATGATCATTTTCCTTTAGCCAATTCGGACAAAAGCACAAGCACCGAAAAGAAGCAAAAGAGTGTGAGTGATTAATTCATATATGCCCAATTCCTCTTAGCCACTTCGGTCAAAATCGAGGGCACACCGAAGAGAGTAATAGCAAGAGGGTGAGTGACTAGGAAAAAGCCAAGAAGCACCGAATGGAAGTAGGAGTTTGAACCAAGAAGGATTTGTTGCTTCAACAAATGGTTAAGAGGAACCGAGGAGGCTGGCGGATTTAAGCAAATTGAACAAGTGGTAAGTGTCTAATGCTTCTTGCTCAAACCGTGAAGTATTTAGGAAGGTATATAAAAGTCTGAAAACTTGATTTGGATTGGGAAATAGTAGGAGCTAGTGGTGATTTATGAATTGGAAACTTAGAAGATTGGCATGTTTGGTTGGTATGAAAAAAAGTAGGGTAGAATTAATGCTTGGTTGTGTTCACTTGCTGTTTGACACCGAAAGAATGAAGTATAGTATATTGTTATATATTCATGCTGCCTTGTCACCGAATGGAGGAAAGATAAATGTTTTGATCTATAAATATTCTTGCTGTTTTGTCATTGATTGGAGGGGAATTTCGGATGCCATAACCTGAATATTTTTGGAAGATAATTTCCCTTGCTTTGTCTCTTTCGGTCAGCATATTTGTCAATGGAAGAGTTGGGTTTTGGCAAAATTGATGACTTTATGATGATTAAAATGGAAGATGCCTATAGGTTAGGCACGGTTTTGAGAAACGCAAGATAATAAAGTAGTAGCATTTTTGTGACACTGAATAAGTGTAATTTTAATGGTTGATAGGTTTAAGGAATCCTTGGAAAGTCTTCGGGTCTACTAAATATTAAGGACAATAATTATCACAACAGGTAGTAACCGCTTTACTCAAATATCTTTATGTGTTTTGTTGTATGTTTGTGTTTTGCCATGTGTGTTTTTCCTTGTATATATTGTGCCAAATATGCATACAGTATTGTATGATTCCTAGCGCTGAGGATGTTCAGTTCGAGGCCGGCCTTGGTTGGCGGCTGTACGGGTTGAGTTATCAGTCCGGGGCTAGCCTAGAAAGGGCAACTCTACGGGTTGTGAGTCCAGTGAGTCCGAGGTTTGCCTTGGTTGGCAGCTGTACGGGTTCTTGCAATTTTTGGTATGTGCTTTACTGTGAAATGATCTGGATGCATATATGGTATGTATTTGGCATGTTAATATATTCATGTTTGCATGGTAGCGTACATACTCTTTACACATTTAGTATTTGAGTACTGACGGTTACTCTGGGGGCTGTTATTGGACCCCAGCCTCTTCTGTTGTCCCAAGAAGATATGCCCGATGAGAAGTGCCCTCCTCAGAATGATAATTGCTTATTAGTACTGACTGAAGAATAGGGGATGCCCTATCATGTTTGTACATATATTTGAGATGACGGTATGTTTGTTTTGAAATTGATTCTGGATGACTGTACCCTTAACCCTTCGGGGACTTCTATTTTTCTGTTTATTTTACCTTTTCCAATACAGTAGATAGTCTAAACCAGTTTGATGCTCTGTTGCGCTCACTCTGATATAAGTTAAATGGACCAAATAACGAAGGAAAGGTAACCAAGTAAGTGAATCCCTCTAACCCGCCACCCGAAAGGGCGAGGCCGGTAGGGGTGTAACAATATGTAGATTTATTTGACTACTTTAAGGCTTTAACTATATATATTATTCCTTCTATATATGTTCATAAAATGTCTATGACTATGAAGTTTGTTCCTTGTTTTATTTTTGTGGCAGGATCCGATCATGTTATAAAAGAGGATGTTACGTTGTTGGGTGGGAATCAAATGAAGGCATGGTGAATATTATTTTGGGCGCATCTATGTTGTATTTGTAACTTATTGTATTTGTAAATAAGTTATCTTATTGTATGAATTAACTTAGGTGTTGTAGATTAATTAAGAGGCCAAATAACTCATGGTGAATAATATTTGTATCATTTTTCCAATTCAATTTATTCAAATAATTGTTCATAGCTTGTAGCTTAAAGTATAGACTTTTATGTGGTGGATTGGGTAGTGGATTTGTGTATATATATAGTAGCAGGAACAACAGCAGGGAAAAATTCAGGAAAATTTAGATTGGAAATAAATAAGCTGGTCTTATACGTTTAACTTTTAAGACCGGATGTAATTATATGACAGGTCTTAAAGGTCATATTAAGCCGGTCTTAAAAGTTGGCCTTTTTAAGACGGTTATGTTATATTTAGATGTCCGGTCTTAAAGGAAGATTTTTTAGACCGGACGTAATTATCATCCGGTCTTAAAAGTCAGTCTTTTAAGACCGCGTATGATTTGAAACCAGGAGCTTTATACCCAAGAGGGGGGGTGAATTGGGTATCTTTAATAATTTCAAAACTTGTTCTGTTTTTGGTCACTCAGAACAGGGCACAACAGAGAGGATAAGGAGAAGAAGCTAAACACAATGCAATTTATACTGGTTCGGTCCTTTCCTGACCTACTTCCAGTCCCCAAGCCTCACTTGGGATTTTCAATCCACTAACTCAACAATATTGATTACACACTCTGTACTAAGAGTTGTTCTCTCACTAGAACACACTCCCCCTTACAAGTTGTAATTAATACACCCCAACTACCAAGTCCCCTGACTTATAGTTATCTCAATCAATAAATGATTTACAAGTATTTGACTCTCTTACAGAGTAGATATGATGAACACTGAAGTGCTTGTATCAAGTATGATACTTTACAAGTGAAAGCTAATACACAATAAATAAACTTAGTAGACTTTCGCTCAAAGTAGGTGTGTATCCTCTGTAAATGAAGTTAATGCTCTCTATTTATAGGTAGAGAACATTAAATGACCGTTGTAGAAAAATTTCAACCGTTGGAAGTGATTAGCTTAGGTTCTGGTCATCTTCTCTCTCTAAGCTTATGCTAATCCAAGTGTTAATGTGATCTGATGTGGATTTCTGAGTTTCTGTCCGTTGGAATTGACTTTACTTGATGTAGTAAACATTCTTTAATGTTAACAAGGCGTGCTCAGATGGATTAGCCGAAAGTAGATGAGATTGTGCAGGTGCATTAAATGCACTGTTCACCTTTTTGCTTTTTTCTCACAAATCTTCAATAATCTTGATCTGTGCTAACTGAAAAACACTCAACAAACTTGTTAAACATATCTGGGATCATGAGTGAATGATATATGAAAGCAATTAGATCAAACAACAAGATATAACAGATTTCACAAATTTGAAAAAGCACCAACGGTCACAAACCTTGAGGTTAGTTCATCCAACCTCGAGGGTGACCAGTAAACTTCACCCAGACTCAGGTTTTAAAACATTCAACCTCGAGGTTGCAAAGTGAACCTCGAGGTTTTACTTAAAAAGAGACCTTCTGAAAAATCTCATTAATTTGCAAACCTTGAGGTTCCAAAGGTAAACTCGAGGTTTGAAGATTGTTTCAAAACTTCATTTTTCACTGGAGCCTGACAACCTCGAGGTTGTGAATCTGTACTCGAGGTTGACCTTTTGAAAATGCAAAGTGCAAAGTTAAACATAAAGCCCAGCCTCGAGGTTACAATCTTAACCTCGAGGTTTTCAATGCTTTGAAAACCAGTTTGCTCTCTGTATGTCATAGTACTCGAGGTTGAAATACCATACTCGAGGTCAACAGGTTTTTCTTCAAACTTAAGCTTCAAAATAGAATGTCCAACCTCGAGGTTGAAACATGAACCTCGAGGTTTCCATGCTTGATGAAAACCATGACTTCTCTGGATGGATCAAAAACTCGAGGTTAGCTCTTGATACTCGAGGTTATAAGTCTAAATGTAAAACTTGGGGTTTTCAATAAGGCCTGAACCTCGAGGTTAACTTTCCAACCTCGAGGTTTCACGTATTTCTTTTGTGAAACCAAGTTTTGACACTTAACCTTAAAACCATTTGTAAGACTCAACCTCGAGGTTGAAAAACCAACCTCGAGGTTTCCTCTTCTACAAAATTTTAACACTTAAGAGCAAAACCTCTTTAATTGTTTGTAATTGTTGGCAATCATCAAAACCATCAGAGAACTAAAATGATTAGTCGGTCTTAGAAGTCGCTAAGTTTAAGACCGTATTTATTTTTGTCCGGTCTTAAAAGTCCGATATTTTTAAGAGCGGCCTATTTTAGGCCGGTCTTAAAAGTTGAGTTTTTGGACCGACCAAATCAAACTATTTCATGTTCATTTAGTACAAATTTTAAGACCGAATGTTTTAAATGTCCGGTCTGAAATATGTAGACTTTTAAGACCGGATGAAAGTCCGGTTTTACATGTAGACTTTTAATACCGGCTGGAACAAGACTGGCCGTCCGTCCGGTCTTATGAGCCTGTTTTGTCCGGTCTTAGAAGCCTTTTTTGCACTAGTGCATGGTAAATATGTGCACTCATATTATGTCAATTTGGGCATAAGAATTTTTGAAGATGTTGAAATTGTGCTGTTTTGTTACATATAGACTATATATCATCACATCATTGTTTGGCACTTTATCGTTATAACTATTGAAATGTTTGTATTACCCTGTTTGTTTAATTGAAATTGATATACCAGTTTTACTTACTTTTTCCTGGTTCTGATCTAATTTTTTAATTTTTTTGGAATGATTTTGATTATTCTTATAGGAAATAAGCATGTCTCTTATTTATGTAGCAGCATATCATTGTAATGTCATGCCTCCCACAAACCTTAATTTGGTGGGGACTGGCAAGCTTATATATCGTTGTCATTAATTAATCCAAGTAATAATCCTTGTGGATTGAGTTTTTTTTTTTTAAAAAAAAAACTATTGCAATTAATTTATGATGATGATTGTGGTGTATCTGTATGTGCGCACAACTCTAGGAGTAGCAACATTTGGGCTATTTAATTTATAACAACCTTCTTGATAAGTAAATTACAGACATTTTCTTTGAGAATGATTCAACAATCAGATAATTCTCGTATATGTAAAATTACTTCAAAAAGCTAATTCTCACGCACACTGCTTAAAAAAATTACGTTATGATTGTAACTTCACAATGTTCGTTTTAGCTTTTTAAAAAAAGTGTTTTTATACTTTTTTGGTTAACAATCTATCCAAATATTTGGTTGTTGATAGAACATAATGGCGTTGTTCAATCTATATAGCCAATCCCACTAAGTAGAATCAGATTTGGTCGTTGTTGTTGTTATAGTATGTATGTTCTCAACTTATGTACACCTAATGAGAGTGAAAATAAGTAACATTTTTTTAAATGTTTTGGTGTGTCACTTCATGGACTAAATGGAGAATCAGAACCAAAAAGTCTTAATGGAGCATGTGAGGTACTTTTTGGAGAAAAATGATCTACAGTAAAGTGGACGAGACAGAGGGCTTTCCTTTGACTTATTTGTTCGGCATCTCCTATAAATATAAATTAATTATAAAAGGGTTCTCCATTTATGGAATTTTCCATTATACAATAAATTAATGATTATGATTTATTCTTGACAAATACATAATGAAATTAGATTACATCATGGGTTTAATTAATCAATAAATAAAAAATGAGCTTTAGTTAATTTGTTAATATTACTAGTAAGCTACTGTAGAGATGGGATATCATTGAGCATACTTGAGATATTCCATTTCAATGTAAAATTACATCCAACCTGATTTACATTTTTTAAAAACAATAAAAAAATATATAATCTATTTATTTATTTTTGTTATATTGGAAGCATTTAAATATCTTACTTCAACTTTCATCCTACCATTGTTAGTCAGTTAACCCCAAGTGGCCTATATTTATTTTCATTTTAAAAATTAGATAACTTATTATTCAGGAATCACAAGTACTTTTTCAATATATTTTTTTTCCTCCCGACTTTGCTATAACATTAATACTAAGATATGCACAACTTGATATCCTTCAGGTCCTAAATGACTTTTTTGGAGAGATTAAGGAAGATAATTAAATTATTTTAGAATATTTTTATTGTTTTCAAACTAATTGGTTTGACCAATAAACTGATATATAATCTAAGGATATACAATACTATCTCTGGTTCTAATTATAGGAACACTTTTATAGTCCAAATTGTGCTACAAAAGTTTTCTTATAATTAGGATCAGAGGGAGTATATGATATGAATAAGTAATTTATTTAATTTTCTTAATCTCTGTAAGAAATAATTAACTTTTTCTGATATTTAGAACCGGAGGGAGGGAGTATAATATATGGAATATAAACATTCTAAGAGTCTAATTATTATATAAATCATAAACAATATCAAGCATATTTCAGGCTATGCAACAAAACCCCAGTTTTATATCAAAATGCACAGTTAATAGCAAATATCACCATGAAAGTTTAAATGTTGGACTGTCATCTAATAAGAAAGTGAAATAAATCTCTGAAATAATAGAAAGAGTACTTAAAGCAAAAGAAATAACTCAACTACCTCCTAAAGTGCCACATAATTATTGACCTAAGACATGGACTCAACTTGATCATTATTGTTATCATCATCATCATTATTATTAGTATAATAACAATATGAACTAGTTGACACCAACTGATCATGATCAAATCGATACGTCTTCCTCATTGTTATTTGTTTGTTATCATCATGCATCTCCTTCCTTAGTTGAGTACGCCGGTTCATGAACCAATTGTAGACATTTGCATCAGAAACCTGGTTGTGCTGGCTCAACACAGCTGTAATTTCCTTAATCTTTTCCTTGTTTGGATGAGATACCTTGTCTTCCTTAAATAAACTCTCCAGAATCTCAATCTGTTCTCTTGTTGGAGTCCATCGCCTTCTTTGGCCACCATTCAACGTCAAGGGCTCTTTCTGTTGTGTGTTTTCCACTTCAACTTCTGGAACCCAAAAAAAAAAAAAAAAATCTAATTATAATTAGCAACACAACATGGGGAATGGAGGGGACAAGATGTGAATTTTTCTTTTTTTATGTCTCATTCTAGTATATTTTGTTTCTTATTTAAAATAAGAAAATATTATTATAAAAAAATTATCGATGTACAATTGATGATTTTATGCACGTTATAAATATTGTAACTCTATCCTTAAATTTTGTAAAATATGCAAAAAGTTCTTCCCATCAACACAAATATTCATACATAAACTTATTAGAAGTTATTTACAAAATACTAAACTGACAAAATAGTAATTTTCTGACCGAAAACTTTTCACTGTAAATTTTCGTTGCAAAAGATTTCTGATAAATCCTTGTATTGGTTTTGCGAAAGAAGTAAAAAAAGGAAATACAAAACACTTAAAACCTTTCCTCTCCATTATAAGTATATAGCCATGATAACTAATTTATGAAGATTAAAAAAATTATTTAAATTATTTGTGAAAGAGGCGTTGCTTTGTCTAAAATACCCCATTGAGCCATTCACATTGGAAACTACCTTTGATTAAAACCTGTTTAATATATGTAAGCAACCGGGGATAGCCAGTTTTGTAAAAAGAATTATAAATTTAAAAGATAAAAAGAATAACAATCTAGTGCATGTGTGTGTATATAAAGATGAACAATGCAAAAACCTTTGATGTGTACATGCATGTTTGTTTTAAGTTTTTAAAAGTGATTGTAAGTATGTATAGGAAGTGTTTTATCTCGGCTTGCAAAAAAATGGTTGGAAAAAAAAAATTGTGCTTCCCAAAGAAGCATCTGGTTGTTTACTGACACCAACACCCTCAAAATTGTTGGTTCAATTCTACTTGTCCGTATATAATAATAAAAAAATTACAATAATAATAGGGTTTAATGTTTTTGTTTTTCCTACAGAAATATTTTTCTGTCACACTCACATAAAAGTGAAAGGGCCTCACTAATATTTTGTTTTTCTTCTCTTTATAATAGGACCCACTCACTTTTATATAAATGTGGTACAAAATATTTTTGCAGCAAAAAGTAGAAACATTAAACTCAAAATAATAATAGAAGAGAGCAAGCGTTTGTGTAGGGAATGAGAAAGAAACCTGGAAGTGGAAGATCTGGCAGTGGTGGCCGAAGGGTGAGGTAGCAGTTGCGTACATCTTCATCATGACTCATCACCTCATTATTATTATTATTTTCCATCTTCTTTATTTTCCCCTTCTGATTTTCTTTTTCCGTTCTTCTTCTTTGCAATGGTATATATATATATATAGCTAGGGAGACAAAGACTAAAGAAGAACCCTAATCAGAAACAAAGAAAACTTTCCTATTTTTATTTGATGGCTTGCGGCTTAAGTTTGAGGAACATATCTAAGATTGATTTTGTTTCTCTTTTTTACCGCAAAATTAAAGATCTCATATAATCTTTTTGATGATTCAATATTGGACAGTGTTTGAAAGTTGTACTATTATTAAATTTTCATATTTTTGGTAATAATCAAAATTAAAAATAGTAGGACTACTCGTAGTCCGTTTAGTAAATTTAAAAGTGCTGTTTTGTCTTTTAAAGAAAGGATTTTTCCTTCGGGTTTGTTTGGTATAAGGGATTTTGAGGGAAAGGGAAGTGAGAGAAAATTTTTAATAGTTGAATTTAAAAAATTAAGGTTAAAGTATACATTTGGTCCTTTATATTTGCCTTTGGTATCATTTTAGTCCTTTAAGTTTGTAAAGTGCACCTTTGGTCCCTTAATGTTAACAACGTTAGTTTTGACTTAACGGAAAATATCGACTCAACAATTTTAAGCGATGACTGTGTAATTGAATGCTGACCAAGCATGCTTATATGTTAGTATTTTAATAAATTAATATTTTAAATCCTGTTAATTGAAAAAAAAAAATCTTCACAGACCGTTTTGTGGTTTTTCACAATTTGTGAAGATTAAATATATTTTTTTTTGTTGAAGACAATTAAATATTTTTCAATTAATAGATTTAAAATATTAACTTATTAAAATATTAACATATTAGTATGCTTGATCAACATTTAATTGCACAATCATCGTTTAAAATTGTTGAGTTAGTATTTTTCGTTAAGTGAGACTAACGGTGTTAACATTAAGGGATGAAACATGTACTTTACAAACTTAAGAGACTAAAATGATACTAGAGGCAAACATAAAAGAGCAAAATGTATACTTTAGCTAAAAATTAATGAAGTGGGGTTAAAAAATTTTAATTAATTGTTTATACTTTTTTATTTTTTAATTAATAATTTATACTTTTTGATGTTACATCTTTTCTTTATTAAAATTTCACACCCACAATTCTCCAACTTTTTAAAATTCAACTCAACATTTTTATTTTTCCTCCCCTCTCCTTTTGTATCAAACAACCCCTTAATCAAGACACGACCAAAAAGAAATGCGAGATAAGGTTGAGATATGTGATGCATGAATTAATTTACAATATTAATCAATTAGTCACTAATGACTCTACTCCTTTTTTTAAGCAATTATCCATATATAATTTAAAATATTTATATATAAAAAATTCATTTTAAAAAATTTAGGAGGAGTTTTTTTGGCAAAAAATTTAGGAGCAGTTGAATAAAATATATTAACTCACTTACATATCACGTTAATTACATGGACCCCTCTCCTTCTTAAAATCATACCCTCAATTTCATTATTTTTAAAAAATAAGTAATAAGTAAGATTTAAATATAACAGCTAGATCTATCTAAATTTTGATAAAATTTAAATTTAAATTATAATTTTTATGAAATTTATTTTTGTTTTTATAAAAAGTTTATACTCCTATAAAACTTAAGAATAACCAAAACTTAAAAATGGAAAAAAAAAACAATTTTAGTTCTCTAACTTCATATAATAATTTTTGGGAAAATCTCATATAAAGTTGGTTGAGATAATGAAATTCTAAATTAGGTTGGTAAAATCATTAAATCTTTCATTAACTTATCGATCCAATTTAGAATTTATAAATATGAATTAAATAACTTTATTGCCCTCTCTTTATTATCTCATCTCTCATCTTAAAAGGATTTTAGTGCTTTCAAACTTATTTTTTCCAATAAGTGTATACATATAACAATATTAATGCATAATAAAACAAAATATGATTCGCATAAACCAAAGATTTTTTCTGTTTGGAAAGATCATCAAGAATAATTCCAACCAAAAGAAACGAAAGCATAATCCCAAAAAAATTAAATGATTTCCATTTCAATATTGAGAATCAAAAATTTTATTTTTTGACTTGAATTTTTTTAATGAGAAGAAAATTAAAATATGTTAATAAAAAATCTTACTTATGTGATATTATATATCAAATATTTTCATTAATGGAATTAAAAAAAAGTTCCATTAATGTAAAAAACCAAACTAAATAAGAGTATCACACATGTCAGAATTTTTATTAAATGATTTTAATTTAAATATTGTCAATAAAAAATTTTATTTTTGGACAAACTACACTTAAATTTGTTTTGTTAATAAAAATAAAACCAAACTGCACTAATGACAGAATTCTGACATGTGTGATACTCCTATTGAAATTGGTTTTTTATGTTAATGAAACTTTTCTTTTTAATTCCATTAATGAAAATTTTTTATTATAATATCACATAAGTAAGATTTTTCTTATTAATATATTTTAATTTTCTTCTTAAAAAAATTCAAGTAAAAAAAATTTTCAATTCTCAATATTGAGATGGAAATAATTTAATTGTTTTTTGGCTTATGCTTTTCTTTCTTTCAGCTAGAATTATTCTTGATGATCTTTCAAAACAAAAAATTGTGATTTACGTGAATCATATTTTGTTTTATTATACATTAATGTTCTTACATGTATACACTTATTGAAAAAAATAAGTTTGAAAGCACTAAAACCTTTTTAAGATGAGAGATGTGTTAGTTCCCTGTGTGTTTTGATGATTACTAGCAATTGTAAATACTACTGATAAGGTGAGACAAAGTTAAACTTGTATCTTTCAATCTGTCAAAACCAAACTCGAGCCTGTTAGTGTTGAACTCGAGCCTGGATTTGACAAAGAACTCAAACTTGTTCAGTTGATTTTCAAACTCGAGAATGAACCTGAAGTTTAAAGTTAAACTTTTGAAAAAGTTCACATGAACTCGAGCCTACTAAGGTCAAACTCGAGTTCATTGTTTCCAGAGAGTTTTTGAACTTTGAAAAACATGTTAAACCTTACACTTGCTTTCTTCAAACCCCAGGTTTGAAAGAATCCCAAGAAAGTTTTAAGAGCATGAACTCGAGCCTGTCATGGCAAACTCGAGTTCATCTCTGGCGGGACAAGTTGTTTGAAACTTAAAGATATTTTCAAGCTCTGCACTGTTCCATTAAAAGAAAAGTTTTTCGGTTTGAAAAGTTCACCAATGCTCAAACTCGAGCCTAACATATTCAAACTCGAGCCTAGTTTTGGCCAAGAGCAAAGAACTGCTTTTAAGCTATTTAAACTCGAGACTGAGACTTTCAAACTCGAGCCTAAAAGTTCCAGAGAGCAAAGAACTTTTGGGTATGTTTTTAAACTCGAGAGTGTGTTTTGCAAACCTCAGGTTTGTGCTTTCAAGCTAAAACGAAGTCTGTTCAAAAGTGTCTCGAACTCGAGCCTGACATTAATGAACTCGAGTTCATTTCAACCCGAGAGCTTCTTAGTTTTTCAATGACTTGAGAACCTCCAGTTTAAAAGACAAACCTCAGGTTTGTTCATTTTGAACTTACATGCTTTTAAACACTGAAGCCTCGAACTCGAGCCTAACTTTAATAAACTCGAGTTCATTTCAACCCGAGAGCATTTTAGTTTTTCAATGATCTGCAAACCTCAGGTTTATAAAGCAAACCTCAGGTTTACACTTTTTGAACTTGCACAGTTTTGAACACTAAAGCCTCGAACTCGAGCCTGTAAGAACTGAACTCGAGTTCGTGACGCTGGTTCAGAATTTTTGAATTTGGGCATTTCAGAAATCAATGTTATTTGATTCTATCTTCTTCCAATATTATTCTCTGATATTCCCTGCTATGTTTAACGTATTTATTAGTGGATTTCAGAGCATTAAAGAATGTTTGGTGAGAGGTTAGAGTATAAAGCAAAAAGCACCTCAGAGCATTTATTGCAAAGCACAAAAGTTACTCCTTCTACCCAAATCCTTCTGCACACGCTTACAAAGTATTTAAGGATGTTAGCTGAAACAAGAAAACTCCTCTCCAACGGATTAATTCGCAGAAAGTCAGCCCTGATGTCTTGACCAACTAGATTAAGGGAAAACAAGAAAGAGAAGACCCCAAAACCACTTCAGAACACTTGGGCAACTTCTCCAACGGTCTGATTCAAGCTACAACGGTCATTTAATGTTCTCTAGCTATAAATAGAGTTCATTATCATCTTCAGAAGGATATACAACTACTCTGAGCGAATTTCTACTAAATTCATTTATTGTGTATCAGCTTTCACTTATAGAGTATCATACTTGATACAAGTACTTCAGTGTTCATCATATCTACTCTGTAAGAGAGTTAAATACTTGTAAATCATTTATTGATTGAGATAACTACAAGTCAGGGGACTTGGTAGTTGGGTGTATTGATTACAACTTGTAAGGGGGAGTGTGTTCTAGTGAGAGAACAACTCTTAGTACAGAGTGTGTAATCAATAGTTGAACATAGTGGATTGAAAATCCCAAGTGAGGCTTGGGGACTGGATGTAGGTCAGGAAAGGACCGAACCAGTATAAATTGTATTGTGTTTAGCTTCTTCTCCTTATCCTCTCTGTTGTGCTCTGTTTTGAGTAATCGAAAACAGAACCAGTTACGAAAATTTTAAAGATACCCAATTCACCCCCCTCTTGGGTATAAAGCTCCTGCTTTCATTTGGTATCAGAGCGAGGTCTTCTCAGAAGAGCTTAACCACTCGAGAAGGATCACTATGGAAGGAATTCTTCCAGATGGAGCTTCAATCAACAGACCTCCCGGTTTCGACGGCGAACACTACTCTTTCTGGAAAGCCAAATTTCGTGTGTTCGTGATGGCAACAGAATATGGTCTATGGAGAGTCTTTGAAACTGGAGACTATGTTCCAGTCAAGGTAGAAGGAGGCATCACTGTGCCCAAGACAGAAGCCGAATTCGATGATAATGATAAGAAGAACATTACTCTCAATAGCAAGGCTATCCTGATGCTTCAGAGTGCTCTTAGTCAAAAGGAGTACTTTCGTATCTGTAACTTATCAACGGCTAAGGAAATGTGGAAGGCGCTAGAAATAGCTTATGAAGGAACCTCTGGAATCAAGGAAAATCGCATCAACATTCTAACCACTGAGTATGACCTGTTGCGGATGAAGCAAGGCGAGAGTATTGGAGAATTTCAGTTGAGATATACTCATCTGACCAATCAGCTAGCAGCCTTAGGAAAGCTTTTCGATCAAGGAGCTCAAGTGAGGAAAATCCTCAATATTCTGACAAAGGACTGGGAAGCCAAGGTTACTGCCATTGAAGAAGCTCGTGGAGAATCAATGACTTCAGTTGCTGCATTATTTGGAAGTCTATCTGAGTATGAGAGCAAACTGAAGTTCAAAAAGGACTTAGAAGATGTCAATGGTGGCAACAATCGCAACAAAGGAGTGGCTCTGAATGTGGAAAAGGATGACGAAGATGAAGATGAGGATGAAGAAATTGGGATGATGGTCCGGAGATTCAAAAAGTTTTATAAGAAGGATCAAGGCTTCAAGAAGTTTCAAAAGGGAAGCTCAAGTTATGAATCGAAAAAACCTATCATCTGCTATGAATGTGAGAAGCCCGGACATATCAAGGCAGATTGCCCTCAGCTGAAGAATCAGGACAAAGAAAAGAAGAAGTTCAAGAAATTCAAAAAGAAGGCATATGTGTCAGCAATATGGGGAGATAGCTCATCGGATGAGGATGAAGCTGACGAAGACGAAAGCGAAAAAGCCAACATATGCCTAGTCGCTGAGGAAGAAGAGCTACACAATGAAAGAAATGAGGTATATGAATCTCTTCCTTCCTATGATGAATTGTTTGCTGAATACAATGTTGTTCAAAAGGAGTTTGAAAAACTTGCAGACAAGTATATGTCATTGAAAAGAAAAAATTCCTTTCTTGAGCTGCAAATTGAAAACCTCTCTTCTCCTCAATCTCTGATTTGTGATGAATGCTCTATCCTAGAGAAAAAGAATTCACAACTTACAAAAGCACTTGAGAAATTTACTAAGGGAAGTGAAATGCTCAATGTGATTTTGAAACAACAACGTTTTACAAACGATAGATCGGGCATTGGTTATAGACCAGACTTTGATAAGAAGAAAGGAAAGAAAAAGAATGGACAAAAATCTTATATGAATTATTTTACTAAATCTGTTCATTCCTCAAACCCTTTTGCACATTGTACATATTGCAATAGGAAGGGTCATTCTACTTCATCTTGTTTTCATCGAAAAGAAAGAAAAGCGAAACCTGTAGGAAATTATGTCTGGATACCAAAAGGAACATATGTTCCCAAGGTACATGCTAACCCCAAAGGACCCAAGAAAAGATGGGTACCTAAAACTTGATCTCTTGTGATCTGCAGGTATGTCTTAGAGCATCAAGGCCAAACAAGTGGTACATCGATAGTGGATGCTCAAGACACATGACTGGAGACAAATCAAAGTTTTTATCAATAAAGCCAAAAGATGGAGGTAGAGTCACATTTGGAGGTGATCAATCCGGGAAAATCGCTGGCATTGGTGAGATAGGCAATAATGAAGGTCCACTCATCAAAGACGTCTACCTTGTAGAAGGATTGTGTCACAATCTCCTAAGTGTGAGCCAAAGCACCGATAAGGGTAATTTGGTAATATTTGACTCTGATGAATGCTTTATTGTTAAAAAGGATTTGATCTCTATGAATGATTTGAAAAACAAAGCCCTATTTAGAGCACCTAGAGATGGAAACTGTTATACTTTGAACCTCTCTAGCAATGCTTCTGTTTCTGAAAATTGTTTTGTCAGTAACCTGAATGAGAGTTGGCTATGGCATAAGCGATTAGCTCATGTCAATATGTATCAACTTGACAAGTTATTGAAAAAGGATTTGGTTATTTGCATTCCCAAATTGAATTTCAAAAATGATATGATTTGTGATGCCTGTCAAAAGGGAAAACATACCAAATCTTCCTTTAAAGCTAAAAATGAGATTTCAACAAACAGACCTCTTCAACTTCTCCACATGGATCTAGTTGGACCAGCTAGAGTGAAAAGTCTTGGTGGAAACTTATACACGTTGGTCATTGTTGATGATTTTTCTAGATTTACTTGGACAATATTTTTATCATCAAAAGATGAAACATATGATCAGTTTGTTGCTTTTGCCAAGAAGGTCCAGAACGAGAAAGGTTTTTCAATTTCAGGTATAAGGACCGATCATGGTGGAGAATTTGAAAACAATGCCTTTGCTGAGTTTTGTGATAGTATGGGGATCAACCATAATTTCTCGGCACCAAGAACACCCCAACAGAATGGAGTTGTGGAGAGAAAGAATCGAGTACTCACGGAAATGGCCCGGGCAATGCTGAACGAATATAACACTTCACAAGTGTTTTGGGCTGATGCGATGAGTACGGCATGTTACATCTCCAACCGAGCCTACATGAGAAAGAAGATGAACAAAACACCATACGAAATCTACAAAGAAAGAAAGCCGAATCTCAGTCATTTGCATATCTTCGGATGCAAGTGCTATGTGCACAATAATGGTAAAGATAATCTTGGTAAATTCGATCCTAAATCTGATCTAGCTATTTTTATCGGTTATTCAAATAGGAGTAAGGCATATAGGGTGTTTAATACTAGGACTAAGATTGTTGAAGAATCTATACATGTTGTATTCTGTGAATCTGAATCTGATAAATCCTTGGATGATGAAGAGGAGACTATTTTCAAAAACAAATTCTTTTCGAAAAATGCTCCTACTCCTTCTGAAAATTCCGAAAATGTTTTTGAGGCTGATCCTGAAAATATCTTAGAAAATCCTGATCAGTCTCAACCTAGAGCTTGGAGATTTATAAGGAATCATCCTTTAGACCAAGTCATAGGTGATGTGAATCAAGGAGTTAGGACCAGAAATAGTACTTTGAATGAAGTTACATTTTCTGCATTTATTTCACACATAGAACCCTCTAAGATAGAAGAAGCTCTTTCAGACAATGATTGGGTGATTGCTATGCAAGAGGAGTTACATCAATTTGATAGAAATCAAGTTTGGGAATTGGTGCCTAGACCCAAAGACCATCAGGTAATTGGGACAAAATGGGTATTCAAGAACAAACGTGATGAGTCAGCCATCATTGTGCGTAACAAGGCTAGATTAGTGGCCAAAGGTTACAATCAAGAAGAAGGAATTGATTATGAAGAAACTTATGCTCCAGTGGCAAGATTGGAAGCCATAAGAGTTCTTCTAGCCTTTGCTTGTACAAAAGGTTTCAAACTCTTTCAAATGGATGTCAAAAGTGCATTTTTAAATGGTTTTATTCAAGAGGAGGTATATGTTGAACAACCTCCAGGCTTTGAAAATGATCATCTTCCAGATCATGTTTTCAAATTAAAGAAAGCACTTTATGGCCTTAAGCAAGCTCCTAGAGCTTGGTATGAAAGATTGAGTCAATTTTTACTCAATCAAGGATTTATCAGAGGCAAAGCTGATACAACACTTTTCATAAAGAAAAACAAATTGAATGAAATTTTAATTGTTCAAATTTATGTTGATGACATCATATTCGGTGCTACTAATGACTCCTTGTGTGAGGAATTTTCCAAGACTATGCAGGGTGAATTTGAAATGTCAATGATGGGTGAGCTCAACTACTTCCTTGGACTGCAAATCAAGCAACGAAAAAATGGGATATTCATATCCCAAACCAAGTATCTAAATGATTTGCTAAAGAAGTTTGGGATGGACAAGTGCAATGGAGCTGACACACCAATGAGCACAACCACTTCCTTGGATGCTGATGAAGAAGGCAAGGATTTCAACATCACCAAGTATAGAGGAATGATTGGATCATTGCTCTATCTTACCGCAAGCCGCCCAGACATCCAATTCAGTGTAGGGATGTGTGCACGATTCCAATCCGCTCCCAAAGAGTCTCACGCTGAACATGTAAAAAGGATATTCAGATATCTCTCAGATACAAAAACTCTTGGACTATGGTTTCCCAAAGGTCAGCCAGAGCACTTGGTAGCATATTCAGATTCGGATCATGCTGGCTACAAGACGGATAGAAAGAGTACAAGTGGGCAATGCGAGTTCTTTGGCAATTCACTTGTCTCTTGGTTTAGCAAGAAGCAAACTACCGTGGCTGTGTCCTCAACAGAAGCTGAATATGTGGCTGCCTCAAGTTGCTGTGCTCAAGTGTTGTGGCTGAAGCAACAACTTGCTGACTTGGGAGTGCACTTAAAGGAGATCCCAATACTGTGTGATAATACTAGCACAATAAGCTTGGCCAAGAATCCCGTGCAACATACAAGAACCAAGCATATTGATGTGAGACATCACTTCATTTGGGATCATGTGCAGAAGAGAGATGTCAAAGTGATGTTCATTCCAACTCATCTTCAACTGGCGGACATTTTCACCAAACCTCTAGCCAAGGAGCCATTCACTTTCATAAGAAGAGAATTGGGAATGGTAAATCCCAATGAGTTGTAAGCTTACTCTTAACCCAATGTTAGATCAAGGTTTTGATGATTATCTGTTACTAACTTAAGCATCGGAGCTTCTAGATATGTTTTATGCAGGATGCATCTATCTAACATCTGCTGAAAGCTGAGATGAACTCGAGCCTGTGAATGATGAACTCGAGCTAGAGGAAGGCAGATAAAAGATGAAAGGCAAAAGGGTGAGTGAACTCGAGTTCATTAGTAAATGAACCTCAGGTTCACTTCAGGCAGAAAGCAAAAATGAACCTCAGACAAGATGAACTCGAGTCCATCAATAACGAACTCGAGTTCGAAAGTCACTGAGAGCAACCCTGCTGAGAAATTATTCTGAACTCGAGCCCATAAGTGAGAACCTCAGGTTCACGAGAAAGTTCAAGAGTTCACAGTACACTCTTGAAGTCCAGGTAAGTGGATTTTTATGACGAACTCGAGCCCACAAGTTGTGAACTCGAGTTCATCGTGTGCCTTATATATACTACAGTTGTGAACTTTCCACTTCACTTCACTCGAACCTCTGGTTTGCCCTAATTCTTCTCATCTTCTTCATTCTCTGATCTCTGCGAAAATGACTTCCAAATCCTCAAACCCTAAAGAACCTAACCCTAATCCCTCTCAAACTTCCTCTCAAGCTCAATCTGAGCGTCCTGTTCGAACAAAGTCTCGGTCCACTCGTTTACGGTATGGCATTGACAAAGAAATCAGAGGAGTTCAGAGTGGCAACCCCGCGGTTCCTCCCTCTAGACCAAAGGGAGTAGTGATTAGAGAAGAACGAACCAAGAAAAGACACGATCCAGAACCAGAGGTTCAAGGAAAAGGAAAGGCTCCTCAAGCGTCAGCACCGTTAAGAGAGAAGCAACCGTTCAATAAGAAGAAGACAGCTGGTATCTCCTCTGTTCCTACTCCTGGCCAAGGAAGTGGACAAGCACAGTCTCAACCCCAAGCTCAACCTCAACAACATCAGCAGGACCAAGGTGGTCCTCAGGTATCTCAGACACTTCCTGCTCTATTAGACATTTATCATCATAAGAAATGTCCAGCTGGTTTCAATGAGAATCCCTGTAGGATGACTCCTGAGGAGGGAACTCAGTTTAGGAAGAAGTTTGATGAAAAGAGAAAATTCTGTCCGATTATATCTGTTGATTTGGATAAGATCAAAGAAGAATGTAGTTTAGATTTGAGGCCTTGGTTGAAGTCTTTTGAGTCTTTAATCTCCATCAAGGCACCTTATAGTCCTAAACTCATCAAAGTGTTTTATTTTCATATGAGGTCTGCTAACATTTTAGACTCAGAAGGGGATTTAGTGGAAGAAAGAATAGTTACTAAAGTCAGAGGGCAAGAAATTACCATTACTCCAGCTTATCTCAATTCCATTCTGCAAATTGTCAATCCACCTAGACCTGAGACTCACCGATATAGCCAACAAACCACCTTTAGTCTGCTTAGGCCAAATGAGACTGTTCCTGAGGGATTGGAGATCCTTAACTTCACACCTGCTGCAATGCCCCCTAGGAACCGGGCAATTTGGTACATTTACACAAGAAATCTGCTGCAGAAAGGAGGAAACTTCACTCATTTTGCCAAGAAGGACTTCAATATATTTGCCTCTATCCTTGACAAACAGCCTCAGAATGTGGGATATTGGCTTTTTCAAGAAATGGCTAAATTTGCCTTTCACTCTAGATTGTCCTCACAAATACCCTTCCCAAGCTTGGTCTCAGTCATCCTTCATCACGAGAAGATTTGGTATTTGGCTGAGAATGATCCTCCTCAGTATCCTATTGAGTTTGGACAACACATCATGAATCTCATGAGAGTGGATGAACCCCAGGGATCTGACCAGTCAAGAGCTCCTAAGAGATCCAGACAAGCAAGGTCCAGAGCCACACAGTCCAGAGCTGAGGAAGCTCAAAGTGCTCCTCCTCCATCTGATTTTGATACAAGGGTACAAGCGATTGTAGACAAAGCTGTGTCTGATTTGGTTGAGGGAATAGAACTGGCAGTTGGGAAGTTGGTTGCTGAGGTCAATAAAGGCCACAGTGATTTGGTGGACATCCAAGAGGGCTTCAAATTAGAACAAGAAGCTTTGAAGAATCAGATTAATGACCAAGCTTCCACTATGTCTACATTACTGGTCACTATGATGAGCCTAAGTGATAAAATGGACAAGCTCATGAAGGCTCAACCACCAGAAGCCTCTACTTCTGTGCCTGCCTCTCAAACCTCAACTATGCCTGACCCTCAGCCTGACCCTGAGCCTGCTGAACCTCTTCCTGAACCTCAGGCAGCACCTCCAGTTCCTGTCTCTATACCTACATCTTCCACATCTGAACCCCATTCTCAACCTGATATCCAGCTTGCATCATCCCCTCCTTTTGCTGATGACAAAGGGGGAGAGAGTGTGGAGTGATTTGTGAATGTGGAGTGGTTTTTGTTTACAATTGTGTATTTTGAGCTGTCTGTGCATTTTGAAATTTCTGTTGGAACTTCTGTGTGTATTTTTGCAACTCTAAGTTATATGAAATTACAGTCGCATATGCCTATCTATGAATTGTTTGTGCTTCTGCTGTGGTTCTGTTTTGTCTCTGACTGAATTTCACAAAGAAGTTTTTTTTTTTCTCTAAATTTCAAAATCAATTGTTTACAAATGTTGTCATCATCAAAAAGGGGGAGAATGTTAGTTCCCTGTGTGTTTTGATGATTACTAACAATTGTAAATACTACTGATAAGGTGAGACAAAGTTAAACTTGTATCTTTCAATCTGTCAAAACCAAACTCGAGCCTGTTAGTGTTGAACTCGAGCCTGGATTTGACAGAGAACTCAAACTTGTTCAGTTGATTTTCAAACTCGAGAATGAACCTGAAGTTTAAAGTTAAACTTTTGAAAAAGTTCACATGAACTCGAGCCTACTAAGGTCAAACTCGAGTTCATTGTTTCCAGAGAGTTTTTGAACTTTGAAAAACATGTTAAACCTTACACTTGCTTTCTTCAAACCCCAGGTTTGAAAGAATCCCAAGAAAGTTTTAAGAGCATGAACTCGAGCCTGTCATGGCAAACTCGAGTTCATCTCTGGCGGGACAAGTTGTTTGAAACTTAAAGATATTTTCAAGCTCTGCACTGTTCCATTAAAAGAAAAGTTTTTCGGTTTGAAAAGTTCACCAATGCTCAAACTCGAGCCTAACATATTCAAACTCGAGCCTAGTTTTGGCCAAGAGCAAAGAACTGCTTTTAAGCTATTTAAACTCGAGACTGAGACTTTCAAACTCGAGCCTAAAAGTTCCAGAGAGCAAAGAACTTTTGGGTATGTTTTTAAACTCGAGAGTGTGTTTTGCAAACCTCAGGTTTGTGCTTTCAAGCTAAAACGAAGTCTGTTCAAAAGTGTCTCGAACTCGAGCCTGACATTAATGAACTCGAGTTCATTTCAACCCGAGAGCTTCTTAGTTTTTCAATGACTTGAGAACCTCCAGTTTAAAAGACAAACCTCAGGTTTGTTCATTTTGAATTTACATGCTTTTAAACACTGAAGCCTCGAACTCGAGCCTAACTTTAATAAACTCAAGTTCATTTCAACCCGAGAGCATTTTAGTTTTTCAATGATCTGCAAACCTCAGGTTTATAAAGCAAACCTCAGGTTTACACTTTTTGAACTTGCACAGTTTTGAACACTAAAGCCTCGAACTCGAGCCTGTAAGAACTGAACTCGAGTTCGTGACGCTGGTTCAGAATTTTTGAATTTGGGCATTTCAGAAATCAATGTTATTTGATTCTATCTTCTTCCAATATTATTCTCTGATATTCCCTGCTATGTTTAACGTATTTATTAGTGGATTTCAGAGCATTAAAGAATGTTTGGTGAGAGGTTAGAGTATAAAGCAAAAAGCACCTCAGAGCATTTATTGCAAAGCACAAAAGTTACTCCTTCTACCCAAATCCTTCTGCACACGCTTACAAAGTATTTAAGGATGTTAGCTGAAACAAGAAAACTCCTCTCCAACGGATTAATTCGCAGAAAGTCAGCCCTGATGTATTGACCAACTAGATTAAGGGAAAACAAGAGAGAGAAGACCCCAAAACCACTTCAGAACACTTGGGCAACTTCTCCAACGGTCTGATTCAAGCTACAACGGTCATTTAATGTTCTCTAGCTATAAATAGAGTTCATTATCATCTTCAGAAGGATATACAACTACTCTGAGCGAATTTCTACTAAATTCATTTATTGTGTATCAGCTTTCACTTATAGAGTATCATACTTGATACAAGTACTTCAGTGTTCATCATATCTACTCTGTAAGAGAGTTAAATACTTGTAAATCATTTATTGATTGAGATAACTACAAGTCAGGGGACTTGGTAGTTGGGTGTATTGATTACAACTTGTAAGGGGGAGTGTGTTCTAGTGAGAGAACAACTCTTAGTACAGAGTGTGTAATCAATAGTTGAACATAGTGGATTGAAAATCCCAAGTGAGGCTTGGGGACTGGATGTAGGTCAAGAAAGGACCGAACCAGTATAAATTGCATTGTGTTTAGCTTCTTCTCCTTATCCTCTCTGTTGTGCTCTGTTTTGAGTAATCGAAAACTGAACCAGTTACGAAAATTTTAAAGATACCCAATTCACCCCCCCTCTTGGGTATAAAGCTCCTGCTTTCAAGATGAGATAAAGAAAGGGAAATAAAGTTATTTAACTCATATTTAGAAATTGTAAATTGGGTCAATAACTTAATTAATAATTTATTGAATTTACCAACCTGATTTAGAATTTTATTATTTCAACCAACTTTATATGGGATTTTCCCATAATTTTTTTTAGTAAGTACTGAATTCATCCACACCAAAAAATTACATGATCAACCACACCTAACTTCCATTATACCCAAATAAGAGGGGGGAAAAACACCTAACTTTTTTCATAAAACTCCACCTCGTCTTAAAAGTGGAGGTTGATCAAGAATATAAAAGTTTTTTTAAAATCATATATACCATGCAAATGCTTTGTTAAATAATTAGAATAATGAAGTTCCTCTTTGTATCTATCTCAACCATTGTTGTCAAACTCGCGAGTTAATTTTCCGAGTTTACCATTTTTACGTTTCTACGTACCTTATGAAAACGAGTCAAGTTAGTAATAAACTCGTGTTATTCAGAAACTCAGTTAGACTCACGAGTTTATATACAGAGTTTACCATTTTTACGTTTTTAGCTTACAAAACTGTGTTAACTAACTCTTAAATTCATGTTAACTTTTTTTATTTGATCATACTCAACGGCTTTATATAGAAATTTCATAGAAATTTCTTTATTAAATATGATAAACAATGAATGTTAATGGATTTAATTTCAATTATTTGGATTTAAAATATATTTAAATCAAATTATTGTCTTTTTTATATTTTAATTATTTAATTATACACTAGTAATACATATTTAGTAATGAAAGTAAACTCTTACAAGTTTACGATTCGAGTTCATAATACGAGTTTACGTCATTGTCACGAGTTTGTTTAAACTCATGAGTTTGACAATCTTTGTCTCAACAATACTTGTCAATCTGTATGACTCAATCTCCTAAGCTCATCAATGATGTCTATTAAATGATGGTTATGAACGAGTTGAGTTTCTTTTCTCATCTTTTCCTTATCAACCTTCAAAATCTTTAAATCATATCCGTCCAATCAATACAATGCTATTTTAACCTTTCTTTCATTTTCACAACAACGGCTCAGATGACTGATGGGAGGAAATGAGAAAAACGATTAGGAGATGGTCTCCATCCGGTTAGGCAACCACTCTCACAAGACCTTACCAATAGCCTCTACATAACCATAATAAACGTCCAAAAACTTATATGTATGTTTGTAATCACTTTTGGGGTCTTAAAAATGTTTATTCATATAAATCGAGACAAAACTCCTCTCACATACTTTTTTTTTTTGGGTGAAACAGTGGGGCCTTAGCCCATTCTTATTTCTAAATCAGTATGGTCCTCTCACATACTTACTTCATATATTTCACATGTTTACTTCATATATTATTAATCACGATTGAAAAGGTACTTTTAAATATTAGAATTGCTATTCCAATGTCGTTTTTTTTTTTCCAAAACAATTGAACGTTTTTCAGAATTTTCAAACCTTAACAATTGTTGGAGGGACCCTACATAGCTTCCAACTAAAACCCCACACACTTCGTCCCTCTTCATCCTAAATGACCCCTCCTTCACTCCAATATTACCATTACCTTAATATGTCAACGTTGGCGAATATTTTATCAATGTTTAAAAATTTCAATATTGATTTTTTTTTATAAATATTGGATTAGAAGATTAAAATAAAACTTTAAGAAATCAAATGAGCACAGTAACATTTTATGCAATATTAAAGCATAATTGTTTTAAAAAATATATGAGATTATTGTCACTAGAAATTGTGGTCAGTACCACTTTTTTCATCGTTAGATCAGAATCTCAATAAGAAAGAGAAAATGAGATTCTAATTTAACGGTGAAAAAACTGGTAGTAACGTCAAAATTAGTAGTGATAATATCTTATATATATATATACTCCCTCTGATTGTTATTAAGGCACAAACTAACTTTTCTCACAAACCAATAAAAGAAGTTAAAGTCAATAAAGTTGTCCTAGAATCTAAGTAATTTCCAATACTACCCCTAATAATTGCATTAAACTCTAATATCATATTAATTATCACTCTCACCCACTACCCTTATTAATTATGGGCAAAAATGAAAAAAAATAATTAATACTCTTTGAGAACAAGCAAGTGCCTTATAAAAAAGGCCAAGACTTATTAGTTGGTGCCTTGGAAAAATCAAGAACAAACACCGTTGGTGTTTCAGGATTAAATATTGGTTTGGCGGTATGATCATACTTCACCGAAAACAAATCAGAGTTTGAAAGCGAAAGGAAGAAAGCAAATCAAGCAAGCAATGGGCGATCAATGCTGTTTCTTCGTGTTCTTAAGGGACATATTACATTTTCCATTTAATCTGTTTCTTTGTTTCTATTGGTTTCTTCACCACCAACTAGTTCCTGGTTTCTATCACCATGAAGTTCATCACTGGACTTCTCTCATTCGTCACCGTTGGATTGTTCATTGCTAAGGAAAAAAGTCCAAAAAAAAAGGTTTTTGATTTGACTTCAGCATGTTTTTTCAAGTTCAGTTTCGTGTTTTTTTTTTTTACCAAACAAGGAATAGTACATTTTGCTTATTTGTTTCGTGTTGAGGGCTTTGTGCGTCCAGAGGACTTTGGTAAAGTATGTAAGCTTCAAAGGTCCATTTATGGATTGAAGCAAGCATCTCGGAGCATGAGGCCGCTTGTGACTTGTGGGCTGGTACAGTATTAGCCCACGCCAATCTCATGTGGGCTTGCAGGGTCGCACACAAGAATAGCCCAACATGAGCAATAGTATCAAGATTCATTGAATCTTAGATATGTCTAAGATTTGATGAATATTATATTTAATCTAGGATGAATATATATATATATATATATATATATATATATGTATCTATATAATATTAAATTTGAAAATAATATTATAATATTATTTAATAGAGATTATATTATTAGTATATATAATATTTGTTTTATATTTAATTTATTTGATAAATTAAATATCTAAAATAAATAGAGATATTGTATCTCTGATTTAGTTTTTGAATAAAGATATCATATATCTGATTTATTTTAAATTGAGATATAGTATCTCAGATTTAATTAAATAGATAGATATCATATCTCATATTTAATTTATAGAGATAAATTAACTCAGAAGGCTTTTAATTTGGATTAAATAAATTGATTAAATTAGATCTATTTGATAGAATTAGTTTATATATTATTTTAATCCAAATTAAAATTTCAGAACTAATAAGGATTAATTTTGAATATATAATATGTCTAATAGGTTTAGAAAAACCTATGGGACATCTTGTCAATCGTATTAGAAAAGCCGCGAGAAACCTTAGAGAGAAAAGAAGAGATGCGAGAATACTGAAGGCGTTAGCATGCTACTGTCCGTGTTCGAGGCTATTCGTGTGGATACCAGTACATGGAGTGAATTTGCAGAGTTGGCTCATGTTAATCGAGTAGGTAGCCCACGAGTTCAAATAAGAATGAGATGCACACCGAAATCCGATGTGGATATCGGTAGATGGAGTGGATTCGCAGAGTCGGCTCATGTTGATTGATAATCATTAAATTCATATTATTTTAAATGCGAAAAGGAGTTAAGAACTCTATCATTGTCATGGTTTAATGGATCAAATTAGTTGAATATGTGGTTTCATCTTCATAATGAGTTTTTAGACTTCATTTGCATTAATTTTGGTCATATTTGAAGTTTGGTTAAAAATTGGGCTTAAATCACACCTCTTTTACAATCGGGTGATAAACACTGTTAGGTATTTTGATCATAACTTGAGTTATAGAAATCCAATTGATACCCAATTTGCATTTTCAGAAAGCTAAGAGGAAGCCCTACAACTCCTATGAAGAGCCCAAAAGCTAAATCAGATGTTTAGAGGGCCAAAATTGGCCTGGAAACCGAAACAGGCTGCTTTCACTGGACTCTGGAATGACGTTCGGTATTTGGCCCATATCTAGAGTTACAGACCTCCAAATGGGGCTCCGTTTGAACGACTGGAAAGCTGACATCCGGGGCGACACTTCATATGAAGATCACATGGCCAGATTCGGATTATTTCGTGGCCTAACATGGGCTGGAAAAGAGGACATTGTTTTGGAGCTGTAAAGTGATTCAAAGATGCTTCCAAGTTGGCCACTAACTAAAGTGACGAATTTGAGTTGTAAAGTGCATGGAAGAGATGCTCCTAGCTGCCTATAAATAGAAGGGTGTTATGAAGAGCAAGACACACCTTGGAGATGACCAAGATCTCTCCCATTCTTTCCTTCTTGTATTTTCTTGCCTCCTACATGGAAGGCTTAGTTTTTCTTTATTAGTTTCATGTATTGTCTTTAATTCTTGTCTTTAATTTCTTGCCTCCTACATGGAAGGCTTAGGTTTTAATCTTTCCTTTTAATTATTTTATTTTGATTTTATGTTCTTTATCTTTTTCTGTATGGATTCACTATGTTGTTGAGATTTATTTTGGAATAGAAGCTTTCATTTTCTTTAATTGTTCTTTGTGTTCTTCGTGTTCATGATGAACTTGTTCATGTTCTTCATGGTCATGCTGAACATCATTGTTTTTGCATTTTCATTTTGCAAAGCCATGCTTGGCTAAGTTTCTGTGATCGACCCATGAGTTGAGGATTCCATGGTGTCATCCGGAGGACTTGCGCTTTAATCAGTAACTGACTTGTTTCTATTAATTTTAATCGGATCCGATTATAATTATGGATTGGGTATTAGATTTAATATCCAGATTGAAATCCCAAGGACTTAGGTCGGACCGGGTTGCAGAGAGCGTTGTGCGATCGTACAACGAGCTCACCACGTGTTCGATCAAATGCTAGGCGATCGTCTAGTCGAGGGAGTTTCTGGTCAAATGCAGAGATTTCGGTTTGTCTAGAATCAATCACAAGTTCAGTCATTCTATTTTTGTTCGATGATGGAAGGTCTTGGAATCCCAATTCTGGGTTGATCCGTTTCAATTTGATTAATCTCACTTTTCTCCATTCTGTCTTTAATTTCTATTCTAATTTCAACAAAAACCAATCCCCCCCTTGTTTTCATTTCATTTGCATGACATCTAGATTACTTAGGATTCAATAAAAGGCTCCTCGAGAAGAGAGAACGATCCTTGGTTTGCCTATATGCAATCCTTGGTTAATTGTTGATTGTGGACCCCAAGGCTAATGACAAAAGGTCCTCATCAAATGGCGCCGTTGCCGGGGAGCTAAGTAATTGGCTCCCTAGGTAATCTAATTGTCAAATTTACTTTTGACAAGGGGTTTCTCGTGTGAAGCTTGTTAGTTTTGCATTTTTGATTTTTCATTGCATATAGTTTAGGATTTTTGCATTTAGGTAGCTTGCATAGCATTCATTGCATTATTGCACCGTCTTGACTTGGTAGCTTCTGTGTGGTGTGTTAAAATCAGATTCGATATAATTTTGAGCTCATTTGTTTGAATTCACCATGTCTCCAAGTTAATTCATAACATACTCGTATTTTTTTTAAAAAAAAAAAAATTCTTCTTTTCTTTTTCACTTGCATTGGTATTTTCTTAAATTCCTTTTCTTAGTTTTATAATTTATAGTTAGATAGTCATCTTGTAATTCCTTGGGAATTAATTGTAGTGAAATTTCATGGCTTGGTTTTATGATAATCATAATCCACCTTTCAATTCTCACTCTTTTGTAGGCAATCAAGAATGTGATGGCTTATTCCACCAATACCATGAACCATACCAACAACCTCCATTCCAACAATATCATCAATCCTCTCCATTCCAACAATATCATCAACCCTCTCACCTACCTTACCATCCTCCATTCCATCCCACTTCTATACCATGCCATCCATCTCATGAATCCCTATACTCATTTGAGCCACCTTATGAACCTCATTATCAACCATGTTTGCCCTACCAAGATCCTTCATTTTGTGAAGTCATTGGAGATTTCCACAATCAAACGACTTGGGCTATAAATGAGGAGTGGTCACATAAGGATGACTTTCATCAACAGATGGACTCTATGCTTAGAATGATGGAACAACAAGCGAAATCAACTGAGAAATTAGCAAGGAAAATTGAGCAGCAAGCACAAGTTTTAAAAATGAGTTTTCCTTCTATCATGGGCACACATGCACAAGAAGTGAGACAAGTGCAAAAGCACATTGAAGAATCTTCTCATCCATTTGGTAATAATCATACCCTTATAGAAGTAGACTCTCCTACTACTTTGGTTAATGAAGCAATTCATAATTTGAGCGATAATGAGGTGGACGAGGAAATCATTGTTGAATCCCCTCAATTCTTTGGAAATGAAATTGCTCAGCCAATTGACTTTAGTAGTAGTGGTTTGACTGTACTTGTTGATAAGTGTGTTCCTATTTCTTCATGTGATACTTTAACTGATGAAAATGCTTCTCTTCATAGTACTAGTGATGATTGCAATCAATTGAATGACATATTTTCATGCTGTTGTGAAGAATATCAAATATGTGTAAATTGTTATCATGAAAAATGTCATTCACTTGTTGAACTTCAAAAGAAAGCATTTAGTGAAGTGGTTGATTCTACCATTGATCAAAATGCACCGTCTTATACTATTGAAGATAGTAAGCATGTCAATTCTAAAAGGGTTGAATTAAGCATGGATGCTCATGTTGTTGATGATGTTCTTGCACAATGGTATGTTGATTATCCTGATTTTGCATGGACAAGTAATTCTGCCAATTGTGCATGTTCTGATAATGAATGGTGTCCTATTTGCACTGAGATTAATGCTGCATTATTTGGTGATTCTGAATTGATTAGTGATTCTGCATTGATTGTGGATTTTGCTGTTGATATGAGTGAGAACAATCATAGCTTGGAATGTCCGATGCACGAAATTCCCATTGGATTACCTCCTTGTAGTCTTGTTGGTGATGAAGATTCTGAGATTTTGATTGATAAAATCCTGCATGTCAATGAATCATTCCAACAAGTACTCTCTTGTGATTTGCCACCTGATTTAGAAAAACAAGATAATTGTTTTAAATCTTTACACATTCCGGGTGGTGACACTTTCCAAAATCCTCTTCCTTCTTCCACTCTTTTCCCTTTCATCTCTTGTGATTGTGACAATGATGAGGTATACTCCAACACTAAGTTGGATTCCATACCTTCCATCTTGCAACCACAAGAGAATTTTCAAACTATAATTGGTTCCTTGACTCCTACTGATGGGAGTATCATTGATTTCCTTGGTTGTGATAGTTACTTGGAGAGTTTGGAACTTAGCATGCCTTTAATTCACTTGAAACTTCTCCATGTTTCTATTTTTGAATGGGATACTGCCGGTTGCTTGTCTTCTTTGCAGGCACATTCTTGGAAAGGTCCTCGATGGAACCAACATCCACCGTACATTCTTGGACCTCTTCCAATGGACCCTGAACCACCTCCACCAAGGAAAATCAATGTGGGAGAAGATGTTTTAATAGACAAATGCATGATTCCCATCCGGGATGAGAACTTCTCCTTTAAGCGACTCAAGATCTGCTAACCCAGGTTGTCTCTTTCCTCACTTATTTCCTTCCTAATTTCTATAAATTTTTTGGGCTTAATTGTTGTATGAGGAAGACAAGTGTGGGGGAGGGACACAATCCAGTAGAAAAAGTAGAAATAATGTAGTTTATTAAATAGAATAAGAACAATACATTCTCTCATTCTATGATTGCAACATATTATGAACTTGAACATTTTTGTTTTGATGGATCATTCCATTTGGTTTGCAATTCTGAACTCTTCGATTTCATGTCTTGGTAGTTGAATTGGTGATGTTGATTGTATAAGATGGTATTGACCCGGTGAGGTTTTGAGCCTACATGAATGGAATTCATCTTTTGCCATTCTTTCTTTCATGTGTGCATCTACTTATGATTTACGTTCTCTAGAACTTGCTCCTTTTCTTTTTGAAACTACATTTTCACTTATGTGCATAGGTATGATGGAAGCTTGTTCATGTTTCCTTTTGTTTTCCACACTTTGACCAAATAGCCTTTCCCATGCATTATTATTCCTTTGGTAACCCCTTTGTGCCTTTTTGTCCATTCTGTTCTAAGCCACATTACAAGCCTAAGCGTAAAACCATTTTATTCCGCACCGTGAAAAATTATTGAGCATTGGTTTACCTTGGTTTTGTGTTTAAGTGTGAGGGTTGCTCAGGAGCGCAACAGTTTAAGTGTGGGGGGAAGATATTTGAGTTTACCATTGTGATTATATATATAGCACAGTTCAAAAAAAAAAAAAAAAGAAAAGAAAGAAAGAAAAAGAAGAAAAAAAAAGATAAAGAAGAAAAAAAGGGGTGTAAAAAAAAAAATTAGAAAGAAATGAGGTATTTGAGTTAAATAAAAGTTTTCATACATAGAGAATGATTGTGTTAATCAGTGCTCAATTTAATTTCTTTGGTGCTTAGCCTCTCATTCCATATTTTTACCTACCTTTACCCTAACCCCATTACAACCTGTAATAACAAGCTCTCTTGATTTGTGCATGTATGTGTTATGAGTAGTAGAGACGTAGAAATTGAGCAAGCTTATGGTAGAACAATTTTCTTGGGTAGAATTTGAGCGATACACTTATATACCTTAAACACTTGAGAGATTCATTTGAGAGGTTGATTGATTGAGCGTATCATTTGAAAGACCATCTTATGTAATTAGTGTCATTGATTGAAATTGCCAAAATTGTGATTGGAGATAAAAGAATTTTGGTTTTCATTTATCGATCTTTTGAAGCTTTCTATCCCTTGTTCAATTTTTACATTACTGGCAACTATTTGAAAAAAAAAAAAGTTTTCTTGCTTTAGATTTTTGCCCAGGAGTGCAAAAGGCTAAGTGTGGGGGAGTTTGATAATCATTAAATTCATATTATTTTAAATGCGAAAAGGAGTTAAGAACTCTATCATTGTCATGGTTTAATGGATCAAATTAGTTGAATATGTGGTTTCATCTTCATAATGAGTTTTTAGACTTCATTTGCATTAATTTTGGTCATATTTGAAGTTTGGTTAAAAATTGGGCTTAAATCACACCTCTTTTACAATCGGGTGATAAACACTGTTAGGTATTTTGATCATAACTTGAGTTATAGAAATCCAATTGATACCCAATTTGCATTTTCAGAAAGCTAAGAGGAAGCCCTACAACTCCTATGAAGAGCCCAAAAGCTAAATCAGATGTTTAGAGGGCCAAAATTGGCCTGGAAACCGAAACAGGCTGCTTTCACTGGACTCTGGAATGACGTTCGGTATTTGGCCCATATCTAGAGTTACAGACCTCCAAATGGGGCTCCGTTTGAACGACTGGAAAGCTGACATCCGGGGCGACACTTCATATGAAGATCACATGGCCAGATTCGGATTATTTCGTGGCCTAACATGGGCTGGAAAAGAGGACATTGTTTTGGAGCTGTAAAGTGATTCAAAGATGCTTCCAAGTTGGCCACTAACTAAAGTGACGAATTTGAGTTGTAAAGTGCATGGAAGAGATGCTCCTAGCTGCCTATAAATAGAAGGGTGTTATGAAGAGCAAGACACACCTTGGAGATGACCAAGATCTCTCCCATTCTTTCCTTCTTGTATTTTCTTGCCTCCTACATGGAAGGCTTAGTTTTTCTTTATTAGTTTCATGTATTGTCTTTAATTCTTGTCTTTAATTTCTTGCCTCCTACATGGAAGGCTTAGGTTTTAATCTTTCCTTTTAATTATTTTATTTTGATTTTATGTTCTTTATCTTTTTCTGTATGGATTCACTATGTTGTTGAGATTTATTTTGGAATAGAAGCTTTCATTTTCTTTAATTGTTCTTTGTGTTCTTCGTGTTCATGATGAACTTGTTCATGTTCTTCATGGTCATGCTGAACATCATTGTTTTTGCATTTTCATTTTGCAAAGCCATGCTTGGCTAAGTTTCTGTGATCGACCCATGAGTTGAGGATTCCATGGTGTCATCCGGAGGACTTGCGCTTTAATCAGTAACTGACTTGTTTCTATTAATTTTAATCGGATCCGATTATAATTATGGATTGGGTATTAGATTTAATATCCAGATTGAAATCCCAAGGACTTAGGTCGGACCGGGTTGCAGAGAGCGTTGTGCGATCGTACAACGAGCTCACCACGTGTTCGATCAAATGCTAGGCGATCGTCTAGTCGAGGGAGTTTCTGGTCAAATGCAGAGATTTCGGTTTGTCTAGAATCAATCACAAGTTCAGTCATTCTATTTTTGTTCGATGATGGAAGGTCTTGGAATCCCAATTCTGGGTTGATCCGTTTCAATTTGATTAATCTCACTTTTCTCCATTCTGTCTTTAATTTCTATTCTAATTTCAACAAAAACCAATCCCCCCCTTGTTTTCATTTCATTTGCATGACATCTAGATTACTTAGGATTCAATAAAAGGCTCCTCGAGAAGAGAGAACGATCCTTGGTTTGCCTATATGCAATCCTTGGTTAATTGTTGATTGTGGACCCCAAGGCTAATGACAAAAGGTCCTCATCATTGATCAAGTAGGTAGCCCACGAGTTCAAATAAGAACGAGACGCACACCAAAATCCGATAATGGTTTTTTTTTTAAAGATTCATTGAAACTGAGGGAGGTGGGGTTCGAACCCCCCATCTTTATGGAGCCAAATGGCCCAACTACTGAGCCACATGGTTCCTTTGATATATATATCCACTAACAAAGGTATATATTCTTCTTAATATTTTTCCATCAACAAACACTCTTGTAAATCTCATTATTGAACTTGTAAATGTCATTGAAGAATTTGAAAATGCCATTGAAAGATTTGTGATAATCCACTTTTATTTGTTGTTCCCCCATAAACAAAAATGGTACACCTCAAAAAACAACTCGTTACTGCCATTGAAAAATTTGTAAATACCATTGAAGAATTTGTAAATATCATTGAAAGATTTGTGATAATTCACTTTGATGGAAAAAATGCAATTATAAGAGAAGGGGGGCACGTGCCCCCCCTGAAATTACCTACCAAAAGCCCTTTGATTTTTCCCTCTCATTGTGCACGAGAGCTCCGCCGACTTGCCTGCTTTGTTATCGTCGCGTGCGAGAGCTTCGTCGACTTGCTTGCTTTGTTGCCGTCGCCAGAGGTGGACTGAGGTATAAGAGAAGGGGGGAACGTGCCCCCCTGAAATTACCTTTTTTTATTTTTATTTTTATTTTATTTTATTTTTTAAAAAAATCCCTATGCCTTCTGTCTCACTCTCCTTCTTCCTCATTTTTGACCTAGGGATTGAAATTCCCTTCTTTGCCTTCGGACCCAGAAGGTCACTCTACTCCTTCCTACTTCCATTATCACCACCCACCTCCGTCGTCCTTCGGCACGACGGCACAACCCAGAACTCCAAAAGCTCGGATGCACAGACGCTTGGAGTCGGACCGTGAAGCTCAGGGAGGTCTTGGGTTTTCCTTTTCACAACTCTGTCGGCTGCTGCTATTCCAAACCGTGGCTTCCTCTGTTTCTTCAGGTGAGTTTAATCTTCCCACGCTTACCTTTTGTTTTCATTTGATTGATTGGCTATGGAATTGAAACAATGAATCACTGGAATTGATTGGCTTCCTCTATTGCAAAATCTTTGATCTGTTAAATTTCAATAGAATCGCAGGAAAATCTGTTTGTCTTTTAATTTTCTACATCATGGTTGTCTGCTGCGATACTTGTCTGCTTGATGAGAACCTCAGAAGAACCATAGGCTTGTCTGCTGTTCTTCCTCTGTTTCAAATATATATCAGATCTGATTTGTATTTTCCGAATTTATCATCAGCTTTGGTCGAGCTCTGCTTCTATGCATTTTTTGAATTTTGTGATTTGATTGTTTTGGGTAGCTGATTTTTTTTTTTCAAGCATAGAGTGGCCTTAATCAAGCACATGTGTGCTGGGATACATAAGTGGTAATTGTAAGTGGAGCTAAATCACCAAGAGGGGGGTGAATTGGGGATTTTGAAATTCTTTTTGAAGTTCTATTTTTGTTTGCTAAAACAAAGTAGATGAGAGTATGAAAGGAAGAGTAGCAAGACACAAGGAGTTTATCCTGGTTCGGTCTGATCTCTTGACCTACGTCCAGTCCCCAGTCGCTCTGGGATTTTCACTATCTCACTTCGATGATTACATACTCTACAAATGAAGGATGTTTCACAACCTTGAACACACTCCCCCTTACAAGTTGTAATCAAATAACCCAATCTCAAAGTCCCACTACTTTGAGATCTTTACAGAAAAGAAATTACAGAAAATGAACTCTCTTCTAAGAGTGAATAATGATAATCACTAAAGCACAATGTATCTAAGATACAATCAAATGTGTAAGAACAGCTCTTTACTGATATTTTCAAGCAAGCTTGTTGTATTTCACTTCTGTGTATGTCCAGCTTCAAATCTTCAGCTATTTATGGTGGTTTGAAGCTTGTGAACGTTATAGATCCGTTGGAGCTTTTACCCATTCGAACATATAGCCGTTATGAGTGTTGCATAATAAATCTATCTGCTAAAACCACTTGCTGTTTGAATATAGCTATTGGGAGATTTTTGCAGATTTGAATATTTGAATTTTGGCTCTTCCCATGTGGTCTTGTCTGAAGAATAATGATGTTCAGCCTTAATTGGTGGAGGCATTAAATGACTGCATTCAGAAATGGCTGTTCATCTTGCCAGACTATCTTTAAAATATTGCAAGTTGCACAAAATGAATCTTCATTTCATTCTCAATTAAATTCAAGAGCTTTCTGTAATCTCATGAACAAACTCGTTAAAACAGTTCAGTTACAATGATAAATGGAATATGAAACATATAAGATCAATTCGTAGACATTGGGTCAAAGTATAAATCAGATTGAGCATTTTCTATAAAACAGCGTTTTTATGACAGAGGCACCAAAACTCGAGTTGTGATAACCAAAACTGGACTTTTGAACTGTTCATACTTTAAAACCGGCAGTTTTTAAAACAAAACTGGCGGTTTTCATAGTTTGGAAATGTTGAACCTCTCGGGTTGCCCAAAACTCGAGTTTTTCTTCCAAAAACTCGAGTTTTGAACTTTTGGTATCAAGTTCAAAACATCAAAACCGGAGGTGTTGGTCCATAACTGGCAGTTTTCAATTGTGAAAATCTTGAATGCTCTCTGCCTCACCAAGACTCGAGTTTTGCTTCCCAAAACTCGAGTTTTCATTTGTTCAATGAAAACTTGCGAAAACACATGAATGGTCGAAAACTGGCGGTTTTGGCTCAAAACTGGCGGTGTTCACCTGATATAAACTTGGTTGCTCTCTGTCTCTCCAAAATTCGAGTTTTGCTTCTCAAAACTCGAGTTTTGAACTTTCTTGCAAAACATAAGAAGTTCAAAACTGGCGGTGATCACTAAAACTGGCGGTGATGACTTTTGTGCAGTTTTGCTGCAGACCAAAACTCGAGTTTTGAATCCCAAAACTCGAGTTTTCCTCTGACAGCAAGGAAAATTGATTTTCTTAAGATAAAACTTGTCATTTTGATTTCCATGGCTTTACAATTGTTCCAATCATCATCAAAACACATTGAGAACTAACATTCTCCCCCTTTTTGATGATGACAACACTTGTAAATCAAAGTTTTTAGAATTTGAGGAAATTTTTGTTTTGAAACATGGAAATTCATTTGTCAGTCAAAAACTGATATACATGAAAACTTGATGAGCATCATAAGTGTTTTAAACCTGTCAAACTGTTTTTGCTTAATTGAAACTTATGTGAAAATCATAGTAACTGAGATATACAGCAGAAACATAAATTATCAGAAGCATCAATTATCAGAGCAAATAAGTTAAGCAACTTCATTCATAGAATTTAAAGCATTCAATGCAGAAATTGCTTAATGTCAAAAAGATAAATATAGAACATTGAAAAACACTTCAAAACAGAAATCACAACACTCAGACACTCAAATTCTGCTCTAGCTAGCTCTGACCTTCTGCCCCTTTGTCATCGTCAAAAGGTGGGGTAGGAGGTTTATAAGGTATAATGGCTAGAGGATTTGGGGTTGGATCAGGTGACTCTGCAATTGGAGTGGAGACTGAAGGCATAGGAGGAGTGGAACTTCCAGGAGCAGTTCCAGAAGGCTGTGGATCTGAGGTGACTCCAAAAGCTGAAGAAAGCTCAATGTTGAAATGCTTCAACAGCTGATCCATTTTGTCATGCAGGCTGGAGTTGGACACACTCAGTGAGGTAAGAATGATATCATGACTCTCAACTAGGTCTGTAAGCTTCGCATTCTGTTCTTGAAGCTTGGCAGTCTGTTCTGTGAGCTCAACCAAATCTTCCTTCAGAGCATCTTGAACCTCAGCCAGATGCTTGGTACTTTTAAAATGTTCACCTTTCAATTGCCCAATTTCGTAACCAATGCTCATAGACATATCTCTGACTGCTGAGTCAATAATCTCCTTCACCCGAGCATCAAAATCTAAAGGAAATGTGGAAGGTGGAGGAGGTGCAGACTGGGCTTCTTGGTTCTGTGACTGAGACTGAGCTTGAGAGGCTCTGGAATATGATCTAGCTGGAGCTTTAGACCGTGTAGGAGCTCTTGATTGCCCTAGACCCTCTCCCTCAAAGGTCAAGTTCATTAAGTTCAACTGACCCTTACCAAAATAAGGAGGATATTTCAAAGTCTCTGCTGACCCAACATACCAAATTTTGAAATAAAATAAGATGACTGATATCAGTGAAGGAAATGGCATGTGAGATAACTTCCTGGTAGGGAATTTGAATTTGATCATCTCTTTCAGAATGTGATGACCAAGATTGAAGGGAGTTTGTTTTACAAAGGAGGTGAACAGGGGATAGTCTCTCTAGGCAAAATGGGTGAAGTTACCACCCTTCTGTATGAAATTCCTGGAAAAGATATACCAAAGGACTCTATTCCTAGGAGTCATAGAACTTGGTCTCATGGTAAGAGTGTGTAATTGATCCTCAGGAATGGGTTCATTTGGTCTAAGTGTAGACCAAACCTCTCTATTACTGTACTCAGAGTCATGAACAGGGTATTGGTCTAACTTCAAGATTTTGTTCAAGACAGAAGCAGATAGGGTGAATTTGGTACCCCTCACTGTTGCTGTGATCCTCTCCTCTATCAACCCTCCCTCAGGACCCAAAACATTGTCATAAACCATGTTGTAATAGAATAAACGAACAAGGTTTAGGGAATATGGGGCAGCTATAGAAATAAAGTTTTCATAAAAACTCAACCAGGGACGTAAGTTCAAATTTGTTTCTCTATCTAGTTGTTCAAAATCTAAGGCCACTACTGCACAGAATTCCCCAGAGGCAAATTTTTCTTTGAAAGAATTGTCTAAGGCTTTCATGTTAACAGTAGTAACATCAAAGTCTTGAGGATAGGATTTTATACGATAGATATCTTCTATGGCGTTTTCCATAGTTGAAGGACACTAAGAAGAGGATGGCTCTGCTCTTGGAGTTGTCTGAGGCCCAGAGGTTGTTGCTTTCTTCTTCTTTGGAGCTAGGGAAGTCTCTGGCTGATAGTTGGAAGCTTTCTTGATTCTGGGTTTCTTCTTCCCTATAGCTTTTGGTTCAGTCTCTGTTTCCTTTCGTTTCCTCAGAGGAGTGGCTATGGGTTCTTGAAAAGAAACCCCTTTGGATCGAGATGGAGTAGCGAAGGTTGCTTTCGATGTAGACTCTGGAATCTCGCCTCTAATTCCACGGATAGATCGATCTACGCCATTGTGAAGCTTGCTGGGGATTGACTTTGTCCTCGGTGGTCGTTGAGAAGGAGGAGATGACTGAGATTGAGACCTTTCTGGCTGTGATTTGGGCTCAGATTGTGTGGGTTGTGTCGATTTGGAAGCCATTTTCAGGATTTGGGTGGAGATTTTGATTGAATCAGAGAGAACAAAAGAGAAGAAGTTAGAGCGTTTAGGGCAAGACCAGCGGTTCTGAGTATGGTTTTGAAGAACACGGACTCTCATATTTATAGACACAGTCCAAAACTAGAGTTTTCATACCCAAAACTCGAGGTTTGATGGGTTTTTGTTACTGACCTGTACGTCAATGTTGTACTGTAAACCTTTGACATTCTGAGTCCAAAACTCGAGTTTTGCACCCCAAAACTCGAGTTTTCATCTGTGTGAAAACTTTGGTTCATTCTCTGACCCCGATACTGAAACTCCAAAACTCGAGTTTTGCACCCAAAAACTCGAGTTTTCACCTTTTGACAGCAAAAACTCAGATTTTTAAACATCCTGCAAAAGAGAAAACTAGATACTTCGATGCTTAAGTTAGTAACTTACAATCATCAAAACCATAACTAACATTGAATTGAGTGAGAAATACTTACAGCTCATTGGGATTTACCATTCCCAATTCTCTTCTTATGAAATTAAATTGTTCTTTGGCTAGTGGTTTTGTGAAGATGTCTGCCAATTGGAGATGAGTTGGAATAAACATAACCTTCACATCCTTTTTCTGCACGTGATCTCTTATGAAGTGATGCCTCACATCAATGTGCTTGGTCCTAGTATGCTGTACTGGATTTTTAGCCAAGCTTATTGTGCTTGTATTATCACACAATATTGGAATCTCTTTCAAGTTGATTCCCAAGTCTGAAAGTTGTTGCTTGAGCCACAAAACTTGAGCACAGCAACTTGAGATAGCTACATACTCAGCTTCAGTAGATGATATAGCTACAGTTGTTTGTTTCTTGCTGAACCATGACACAAGTGAGCCACCAAAGAATTCACATTGTCCACTTGTGCTCTTCCTATCGGTTTTGTATCCAGCATGATCTGAATCTGAATATGCCACCAAATGTTCAGGTTGTCCTTTGGGAAACCACAATCCTAGAGTCTTAGTGTTAGCGAGGTATCTAAAAATTCTTTTCACATGATCAGCATGTGACTCCTTTGGGACAGATTGGAACCTTGCACACATTCCAACACTGAATTGGATGTCCGGGTGGCTTGCTATTAGGTAGAGCATGTAAGTTCTGGCTGAACCCAAGAGGGGGGGTGAATTGGGTGAAGTATAAAAAAATTTCTTTCTTTAAAATGTTTTTGCAATTCAGTAAATTTAGCTTCCCAAAAGGATGTGAGTTGAAAAACCAGATGACAAAACAATCAAATGCGAATGCTGGAAATATAAAAGATAAGGGAGAAGAGTGTGCAAACAGATTTATACTGGTTCGGCCCAATCCTTGACCTACGTCCAGTCCCCAAGCCACACTTGGGATTTTCAATCCACTATCTTCAATAAGCTTGATTACACGATCTGTAACTGAAGCAATCCTCTCTCTAGGATTCACTCTCCCTTACAATCTGTAATCAATACACTGCTTGATTACACACTCTGTACTAGAGATTATCCTCTCACTAGGATACACTCCCCCTTACAAGTTGTAATCAACACAATGTATAATCCACTCAAGATTACCCAATCTTGAGTTACTCTCAGAAAGATAATGTGTTTACAATAAATTTCCTCTCAAAGGAATGAATAAATGATCACTGAAGTTCAGATACAATTCATTTCACTCTCTAAGCTATTTAGATATGAAAAACAGAGTGAGAATGATGAAGAAGCAGAGTATCAGCATTTTGGCATAGTAAACTTGTATCTCCACGTTTTTCTGCTTGAGTCCATGTCTTTTATAGATAGAGAATGATGTGTGACCGTTTTTGACCGTTGTAGGATGAATCAGACCGTTGTAGTTGATTGTCATTAAGTGTGGTCTGCTTCTCTCTCTAAACTCCAACTAATCCATGTGGTAATTTGATCTGAGGTGGCTCTCTGAGAATTTGCCCGTTGGAGATGACTTTACTTGTTGTAGTAAGCATTCTTTAACGTTTAGAAGGCGTGCTCAGATGGATTAGCTGAAAATAGGTTGATTTGCAGAAGTGCATTTAATGCACTGTACACTTTTTGCTTTATGGCTTTGACCTCCAATAATCTTCATCTAATCTTACTGAAATTCACTCAACAAACTTGTTAAACATAGCTAGGAATATGATTGAATGAATTATGGAAGCAATAAGATCAAACAATAATGATTTGCAAATTCGCGTAATTCAAAAATCAATTTTGACCGTTGTATACTGCGGTATGTTCCTCTATACTGGAGTATGCCACTGTGCATACTGCAGTATCCAAAGGCTTACTGCAGTAAGCAACTTCCAGAGACAAAAACATCGTGAATTGATTTTGAAAGATATGCTCTATACTGCGGTATGCAACTAACATACTGCAGTATGCGAGTTTTTGTCAAAGTTGAGAGTCCCCGTGATTGCCCAATACTGCAGTATGAAAAACCTATACTGCAGTATGCAATGGTTATGAAATTTGAGAGCCTTCTGTGAGAGCCTTTACTGCAGTATGCAACTCCATACTGCGGTATTTACTTGAGTGAGAAAACTTGATTGCTCTCGGGTTGGTCTTATACTGCAGTATACATACCTATACTGCGGTATGGGCTAGTTTTGAAAAACTCAGTTGCTCTCTGGATGGCCCTATACTGCAGTATACAAAGCTATACTGCAGTATTGACCTGATTACAAAAATCTTTGCTTTCTGTATGGCCCTATACTGCGGTATACGGACCTATACTGCGGTATAGCAACTTCTTGCACTGACTATCAAATTCTGAGGCCCATATCTCTCTGGTCCGAGCTCCGTTTTGGTTCATTCAACTCTTGATGGAAAGCTCTGTGAGTTTACTTTCATATGCCACTGATTTCAGCTCAAACGGATTTGTCGTTTGTGAGATATACTCAAAATACCAAAGCTTGGTCTGGTCTGTGACGTTGATCTTTGTGTCAACTTGACAAATTCATCAATAATTCATCTGAACTCGTTTGGGCATGAATTTTTGTCACCAATACGTGTTAGATGTCTAGTTTCCAATGCTTTTGGTTTCGTCTCAATCCGATCTCTGGTTTGTGAGATATCATCGAATTACCAGACGTCGCCCGTGCTGAACATGAACAGAGTTGCTGATCACATTGCATACTGCGGTATATCACTTATATACTGCAGTATGCCTTTGGCATACTTGGAATTTTGGCCTCCGTCTGATCCTATACTGCGGTATAGCATACCATACTGCAGTATACAGTCACTTTTCTCAGCAATGTGCTCTCTGCCTTCTGGATACTCGAGTATCCACTTGCATACCGCGGTATAGCCCTTCTGAACTTCAGTTTTAGCTTTCTGCAACTTCTATATTATCTTGGAGCCTTCTAGCATCAATATAAGAACTTGAATATTTATATTCTCATTCTATTTAGCAAGTTCTTCTTTCTTTCTTCTCTTTTCTTGATCATTCTTGATAATTCAACTCTTTCTTCCTTCTCTTCTCTTGATCATTCCATATCATTTGACTTCACATCTTCTTTGATTCAATTTCTTCTTCTTGTAATCTCTTATCTCCTTCTTGTTTATTTTCCATAACTCAACTTGGACTAATCTACATTAAATACAATAGTTAGTCCAAGTAGGAGATAATTATATTACTCAATCTTTTTGCTTATAAGAATGTCATCTACATAAGACATCATCAAAACTAAGTATAACCAACAGAGCAATGATCCAATCATTCCTCTATATTTTGTAATGTTGAAATCCTTGCCCTCTTCATCAGCATCCAATGAAGTAGTTGTACTCATAGGAGTGTCAGCACCATTACATTGATCCATTCCAAACTTCTTTAAGAGATCATTCAGATACTTGGTTTGTGATATGAAGATCCCATCCTTCTTTTGCTTAATTTGCAAACCAAGAAAGTAATTAAGTTCTCCCATCATAGACATCTCAAATTCTCCCTGCATTTTCTTTGCAAAATCTTCACACAAATCATCATTAGAAGCACCAAATATGATATCATCCACATATATTTGAACAACTAAGATTTCATTTAACTTGTTAGTTTTAATGAAAAGAGTTGTGTCAGCTTTTCCTCTAACAAAGCCTTGATGAAGAAGAAACTTACTTAAACGTTCATACCAAGCTCTAGGAGCTTGCTTAAGGCCATACAATGCTTTCTTGAGATGATAAACCTGATCTGGAAATTTTTCATTTTGAAATCCTGGAGGTTGTTCAACATAAACTTCCTCTTGTATAAAACCATTTAAAAATGCACTTTTTACATCCATTTGATAAAGCTTAATTCCTTTAACACAAGCAAAGGCTAGAAGAACTCTTATGGCTTCCAATCTTGCTATTGGAGCATAAGTTTCTTCATAATCAATTCCTTCTTCCTGATTATAGCCTTTAGCAACTAATCTTGCCTTGTTACGGACAATGATTGTAGATTCATCTCGTTTGTTCTTGAATACCCATTTAGTGCCAATGACTAGATGGTCTTTAGGCCTAGGTACCAAATCCCAAACTTGATTTCTGTCAAATTGATGTAACTCCTCTTGCATTGCTATCACCCAATCATTATCTGAAAGGGCTTCATCAATTTTTGAGGGTTCAATGTGAGATATGAATGCAGAGAATGTTACTTCATTCAAAGTGCTTTTTCTGGTTCTTACTCCTTGATTGATATCACTTATTACTTGGTCTAAAGGATGATTCCTAATGTATTTCCAAGCTCTAGGCTGAGATTGTTCAGGATTTTCAAAATGGTTTTGAGGATCAGTTTCGAAAACATCTAGTTCCTTTGAATCAGAAGCAGTTTTTAAATGAAGCTGATTTTTCGAAATTGCTTCATCATCATCATTATCCAAAGGCTTGTTAGTAGATGAATCACAAAATACAACATGTACAGATTCTTTTACACAACGTGTTCGAATGTTAAATACTCTATATGGTTTACTTCTATTAGAATATCCCAGAAAAATACCTACATCTGCTTTGGCATCAAACTAACCCAAGTTATCCTTACCATTGTTGTGGATGAAACACTTACATCCAAACACATGTAGATGTGCCAAGTTTGGCTTCCTTCCTTTGTACAGCTCATAGGGAGTTTTGTTCAATTTCTTTCGGACATAAGCTCTATTTGAGATGTAGCATGCCGTAGACATTGCATCAGCCCAGAATACTTGAGATGTGTTGTTTTCATTCAACATTGCTCTTGCCATCTCAGTGAGGACTCTGTTCTTTCTTTCAACTACTCCATTTTGTTAAGGAGTCCTTGGAGCTGAAAAATTGTGATCAATTCCCATGCTTTCACAGAACTCAGCAAAGGCTTGATTATCAAATTCACCTCCATGATCAGTTCTAATTCCTAAAATAGAAAGACCTTTCTCATTCTGAACCTTTTTGGCAAAGGTAACAAACTGATCAAATGTTTCATCTTTAGAAGCTAAAAATATAGTCCATGTGAATCTAGAATAATCATCAACTATGACTAGAGAATATAGATTGCCACCTAGATTTCTAACTCTAGCAGGTCCAATTAAATCCATGTGAAGTAATTGAAGAGGTCTATGAGTTGAAATTTCATTTTTGGCATTAAAAGAGGTCTTGGTTTGTTTTCCCTTTTGACAAGAGTCACAAATCATGTCATTTTTGAAAGCAAGTTTAGGAATGCCAATTACCAAGTCTTTCTTAACTAGTTTGTCAAGTTGAGACATATTAACATGTGCTAATCTTTTGTGCCATAGCCAAGTCTCGTCTGAATTACTTACAAAACATTTTTCAGAAACTGCATCATTGTTGGAAAGATTAAGAGTATAACAATTTCCTTCTCTAGGTGCTCTAAACAATGCTTTAGACTTAATATCCTCTAGGGGAAGAATATCTTTGCTAACAATCAAACATTCTTCTGAATTAAAGATAACTAAGTTACCTTTATCTGTGCTTTGACTTACACTAAGGAGATTATGGCATAAACCTTCAACAAGATAAACATCTTTGATCTTTGGTCCATCGTTGTTTCCAACGTCTCCAATTCCAGCAATCTTGCCTGATTGATTTCCACCAAATGTTACCTTGCCACCATTCTTAGATTTGATTGTAGCAAACTTAGATTGATCCCCTGTCATGTGTCTTGATCATCCACTATCAATGAACCATTTATTGGATTTTGATGCTCTAAGACAGACCTGCAAAACATAAGACATCAAGTCATAGGTACCCACTTTTTCTTGGGTCCTTTTGGGTTAGTTTGTGTCTTAGGATCCTTTTGGCACCCATTGATAATTACCTATAGGTTTGCTTTTACCTTCTCTTCTATGAAAACAAGAAGAAGTAGTATGACCTTTTCGATTGCAATAGTTGCAGTGAGCAAAAGGATTGGATGAATGAACTGATTTTTGAAAACAACTCATATATGATTTCTGTCCAAACTTCTTCTTTCCCTTTTGTTTATCAAAATCAGGTTTATAGCCAATTCCTGACTTATCATTTGTGAATCTTTGCTGTTTTAAAATGACATTAAGCATTTCACTACCCTTGGTGAACTTTTCAAGAGTTTTAGTAAGAAGCAGATTTCCTTTCTCTAAGGTACAGCAATTATCACAAATCTTTTCTGTGACCTTTTCAAAATTCTTTTCAGAAGTATTTTCAGAAACTATAGTAGGAGAAGAAGTAGTTTGAACTTGTTCTTCTAGCAATCTGATGTTCTTCTTTGCAGATAATAGTTCTTTAGCTATTTTTCGAAATTCAGTGAAGAGTGAATTTTATTCTGAGGATAATTCATCATAAAGTGAATTAGAAATATTTACCTCTTCATTATCGGATTTTTCTTGATCTACAAGACAGATGTTAGTTCTTTCTTCCTCTTTAGCTTCATCTTCATCGGATGAGCTGTCTCCCCAAATGACTGAAACATAAGCTCTTCTTTTGAATCTATTTGATTTCTTTTCTTTGTTCTTGAGCTGTGGGCAATCAGATTTGAAGTGACCGGTCTGTCCACATTCGTAGCATGTGATGGGTTTCTTTATTTCTGTGCTTGGGCTACCCTTGTGGAATTTTCTGTAAGCTTGATCCTTTTTGAAAAATTTCTTGAATTTTCGAACCATCAAGCTTATCTCTGCATCATCCTCATCTTCTTCATCGTTTGATTTTGTTTCTTTGATAGTTTTGAGAGCTATACCTTTGTTCTTCCCTTGAACTTCTTCAAGTCCCTTTTTGAACTTAAGCTTTGCTTCATATTCAGAAAGGCTACCAAAGAGAGCAGCTACAGATGTCATCGATTCTCCACGAGCTTCTTCAATGGCAGTGACCTTTGCTTCCCATTCTTTGTTGAGGACATTTAAAATTTTCCTCACTTGGACAGGTTGTTCATATTCTTTTCCCAAGGCAGCAAGTTGATTAATCAAATGAGTGAATCTTAATTGAAACTCACCAATGGTTTCACCTTGTTTCATGCGAAGAAGATCATATTCTGTCATAAGAGTATTAACTCTATTCTGTTTGACTCCAGTTATTCCTTCATGAGCTATCTCCAGAGCATCCCACATGGCTTTTGCTGAACTTAGAGTGCATACACAGAAGTATCCTTGTTGACTCAAGGCACTTTGCAGCATAAGTACAGCTTTGCTATTGAGAGTGATGTTTCTTCCATCATTCTCATCATAGTCTTCTTCAGGTTTTGGAATCCTGAGACCATTTTCCATAATTGTTGGAACATAGTCTCCTCTTTCAAATACTCTCCACAAGCCATATTCCGTAGCTAGAACAAAGACTTTGAATTTGGCCTTCCAAAAAGAATAATGTTCACCATTAAATCCTGGTGGACGGTTGATAGAAGCTCCATCGGGTAAAATTCCTTCCATAGTGATCCTTCTCGAGATGTTAAGCTCTTTAAAGAAGACCTTGCTCTGATACCAAATGTAAGTGGAGCTAAATCACCAAGAGGGGGGGTGAATTGGGGATTTTGAAATTCTTTTTGAAGTTCTGTTTTTGTTTGCTAAAACAAAGTAGATGAGAGTATGAAAGGAAGAGTAGCAAGACACAAGGAGTTTATCCTGGTTCGGTTTGATCTCTTGACCTACGTCCAGTCCCCAGTCACTCTGGGATTTTCACTATCTCACTTTGATGATTACACACTCTGCAAATGAAGGATGTTTCACAACCTTGAACACACTCCCCCTTACAAGTTGTAATCAAATAACCCAATCTCAAAGTCCCACTACTTTGAGATCTTTATAGAAAAGAAATTACAGAAAATGAACTCTCTTCTAAGAGTGAATAATGATAATCACTGAAGCACAATGTATCTAAGATACAATCAAATGTGTAAGAACAGCTCTTGACTGATATTTTTGAGCAAGCTTGTTGTATTTCACTTCTGTGTATGTCCAGCTTCAAATCTTCAGCTATTTATAGTGGTTTGAAGCTTGTGAACGTTATAGATCCGTTGGAGCTTTTACCCATTCGAACATATAGCCGTTATAAGTGTTGCATAATAAATCTATCTGCTAAAACCACTTGCTGTTTGAATATAGCTGTTGGGAGATTTTTGTAGATTTGGATATTTGAATTTTGGCTCTTCCCATGTGGTATTGTCTGAAGAATAATGATGTTCAGCCTTAATTGGTGGAGGCATTAAACGATTGCATTGAGAAATGGTTGTCCATCTTGCCAGACTGTCTTTAAAATATTGCAAGTTGCACAAAATGAATCTTCATTTGATTCTCAATTAAATTCAAGAGCTTTCTGTAATCTCATGAACAAACTCGTTAAAACAGTTCAGTTACAATGATAAATGGAATATGAAACATATAAGATCAATTCGTAGACATTGGGTCAAAGTATAAATCAGATTGAGCATTTTCTGTAAAACAGAGTTTTTATGACAGAGGCACCAAAACTCGAGTTTTGATAATCAAAACTGGAGTTTTGAACTGTTCATACTTTATAACCGGTAGTTTTTAAAACAATACTGGCAGTTTTCATAGTTTGGAAATGTTGAACCTCTCGGGTTGCCCAAAACTCGAGTTTTTCTTCCAAAAACTCGAGTTTTGAACTTTTGGTATCAAGTTCAAAACATCAAAACCGGAGGTGTTGGTCCATAACTGGCAGTTTTCAATTGTGAAAATCTTGAATGCTCTCTGCCTCACCAAAACTCGAGTTTTGCTTCCCAAAACTCGAGTTTTCATTTGTTCAATGAAAACTTGCGAAAACACATGAATAGTCGAAAACTGGCGGTTTTGGCTCAAAACTGGCGGTGTTCACCTGATACAAACTTGGTTGCTCTCTGTCTCTCCAAAATTCGAGTTTTGCTTCTCAAAACTCGAGTTTTTGAACTTTCTTGCAAAACATAAGAAGTTCAAAACTGGCGGTGATCACTAAAACTGGCGGTGATGACTTTTGTGCAGTTTTGCTGCAGACCAAAACTCGAGTTTTGAATCCCAAAACTCAAGTTTTCCTCTGACAGCAAGGAAAACTGATTTTCTTAAGATAAAACTTGTCATTTTGATTTCCATGGCTTTACAATTGTTCCAATCATCATCAAAACACATTGAGAACTAACAATAATACCAAACCCAATGACTTGGGTTTTCTTCACACGTTACAGCACCAAATATCCGCTACAAACCTCCTTTTGGATGCTTGGGCTCCTTTATATTCTTTTGTTTTTTTTAATGCATTTAAAATTTTGTTTCCATCCTTTAGTCCTTGCAGTCATGCATGAAAGTTGTTGCTATACCATTATGACACTGATACTAATACTTGAGTGTAACTAGATTTCATGGATATTTGGTTGTTAAACATGTTAAAACTGCCAATTGCTCGAATTTTTAACCCATTGCTGGACCTTTAGCTCAAATTTTTCCCCAAGCTGAATCTGCATTGCAATTTGTTTACATTTTGGGAGCTAGAATGTGTTGTTGGACATCAGTTTTTGTCATTATAATTAGCTTGTGCTTCACATTGCCTTTGTTCCTCCCCATTGTTATTGGAATTGTGTGATTTCAGTTCCAATGAGATTTAATTGCATTAAGATGATCGCTACTAATGCAATTGCAGTATTTGCTATGTGAATTCCATATTTGATTGCTAAATTTCTTTAGCGTCAATATTTTTTTTTAACACTGGGCCACCCTTTTATTGGATGTGGTAGGCCATCCATTATGATGCCAAATAATCCTGTTTTCTTTTTAACCAGTTGGACGACTTAATTGATGAAACTTCTACAGATGTTGATCGGAGGCGTTCATTTTACCTGAACTTAATTGCTCTTACGTCCTTTAGTGTAACTATTGCAATTTGCAGGTAATATTTTTCTTTGATTTCCTTTAGTGAAACTTCTTCGATTATTGTTCCTTGTGTTTTCCCATAAACATTCATCAATGGAATTTGAACTATCTCTTTCTCCAGTCATCAGGTTCTTTAGAATCATCAAGCTTCACAAAGAACACCATTGTCTCCTATATATAAGGTAATTGCTGTGTATTGAAACTTTGTCAATCCTTTGAAATCACAGTCAGTTCCATAGCTTTATAATTGATTTTAGGAGTTGAGTTTTCTCCAAAATCATTCTGATACAGAAAGCATGTGGTTAAATTGGGTTCTTTTAATTCATCTTTGTTCTTGATGTTGACTAAACATTCCAAAGAGTTTATTTTTAGACTCTTGTATTTTTTCCTTTGGTTATGCTTCAAGTTCCACCACTATGTTCTTGTGCGCATCTTTTGGCATATATAAGTTAGTGTTACTTTTCTTCTATAGAAGTCTTTCAATCTCTTCAGAGGATGCTTTCCTCCTCAATTAGCCATGGCTATTATGGTGCCTGTATCTCTGACTCTTGTCTCTCCCATGGTTTATTGTGGTGACTTGTACATCTGAAGAAATATGATTAGAAGTCCATAATTTAATAGTTTATGACTTAGACTATTAAAAGCATCTGAATTTAGAAACTATGGGATTTAATAGTTGATATTGATCTAAATTGCCTTAGTTAGTAAGTTTTGTTGAATGAAGTTGAAATTGTTTGTTGTTGAAATTTTGGGATGTGTTACTTTTAAGGGGAAATGCTGCCGAAATTTTAGTTCAAGATTGACAAAAAAGCATGTCGTTCTTTAAATTGTTATAAACTTGAGTGTTGTTGGAAATGTCATAGGTGGTATTAAAATGGGACATAGTTGGATGAATGCTTTGAGAACTAGTGAAGAATATGAGGATGGGGTAGAAGAGTTTATTGAATTTGCTAGAAGGAATTTGGCTACAAAAAATGGGATGTATTATTATCCTTGTGTTAATTGCTTAAATGGGGTTCGACGGGATATTGCTATTATAAGGGATCACCTAATTTGTGATGGAATAAACTTTCGATACACAACGTGGATATGGCATGGTGAGGAGGTAACTACCAGTGTGTCCCACGAAAATGAAGATGAGGTAGATGATGATGGAATGGAGAGGATGATTCATGACGTTGAGGTTGAATCTTTTGCACAACTGCATGAATATGATAGCATGCGGAGTGATGCAGAAACACCTTTGTTCCCTGGGTGTACTAAGTATACATGGTTGATAGGGACGTTACATTTAGTCAACTTAAAGGCAACTTGTGGGTGGACCGATAGTAGTTTCACATCACTGCTTCAATTGTTGTGTGATATGTTGCCAGACGATAATGTACTTCCAAATTGTATGTATGAGGCGAAGAAAATCTTGTCTTCGATGGGTATGGAGTATAAAAAGATACACAGTTGCCCTAATGACTGCATATTGTACAGAAATGAGTATGAAGGCTCGAGTAATTGTCCGAAGTGTAAAACTTCACGATACAAAGTGAAGAAAGGTGGTGGTTCTGGAGATGATGAGACAACAAAAAGGGAAACTATGAAGGCATTGTGGTATCTTCCAATAATACCGCGGTTTAAGCATCTCTTTACTAGTGAAGCGACGGCGAAGAAGTTGAGATGACATTCTGATGAGAGAATATCTGATGGAAAATATCTTCGGCACCCGGCTGACTCTCTGCAATGGAAGAAATTAGACGAAATGTTCCCTTAATTTGGCTGTGAGCCAAGAAACCTTCGTCTGGGGCTTTGTACAGGTGGCTTCAATCCGTATCGGACTCTTAGCGGCACCCATAGTGCATGGCCGGTTCTCCTTGTAATATACAACTTACCTCCCTGGCTATGAATGAAACACAAGTATGTGATGCTCTCTATGATGATTTCTAGACCAAAACAGCCCGAGAACAATATCGATGTGTACTTGGCGTCTTCGGTTGAGGATTTGAAGAAATTGTGGGAGGAAGGCATGGATGTGTTTGATGCATATAAGAAGGAGTCCTTCAAGATGCGTTCAATGATTTTTACCACGATAAATGACTTTCCCGCATACGGAAATTTGTCAGGGTACAGTGTCAAGGGGCATAAAGCATGTCCAATATGTGAAGCAGACACAGACTTCCATCAACTAAAGCACGGAAGAAAAAATGGTCTACCTCAGTCACAGGAGGTTTCTTGATTGGTTCCACCCATATCGTAAGTTAAGAAAGCGTTTTAATGACTTATCGGAGCATAGAACGGCTCCAAAGGCATTAACCGGAGAGGATGTTTATAGTCGGGCGAAACATATCAATGTCATATTGGGTAAGCAGCGAAAGATTGTGGGTGAGAAGAATATATGGAAGAAGAGATCAATTTTCTTTGACCTTCCATATTGGCGTAGTCTTGATGTGAGACACAGTCTTGATGTGATGCATGTGGAGAAAAACGTTTGTGATAGCCTTGTTAGTACTTTTTTGCACATACTAGGAAAGACTAAGGATGGAATTAGTGTGAGACTCGACATGGTTGATATGGGAATAAGAGAACGGTTACATCCACAAGTAAAAGAAGATGGTAAGAAGGCATATATGGAGCTAGCAGCTCATACACTATCAAAAGCGGAGAAAAAAAGTTTATGTGGGTGTTTATATGACATTAAGGTTCCACAAGGATATTCTTCGAATTTGAGAAGGTGTGTTTCAATGGACGATTTGAAGTTAGTGGGAATGAAGTCCCATGATTATCATGTGTTGATGCAACTATTACCAGTCACTAGTGCAAAAAAGGCTTTTAAGACTGTCTCATTTAGAGCGGACTATCGACGCCCCGGTCTTAAAGGTATGACTAGTGGCAGTTTTGTAAATATAAAGAACTTTAAAGGTATGACCGGTAGCAGTTTTGTAAATATAAAGAACTTCTTGGACCGAATCGTTTACCAATGGGTCTTAAATATATTATTCAGACCGCTTAGAAAAACAACCGGTCTTAACAATGTTATTAAAAAATTGAAATATAAAATTTCTTTATAGAGAAATATTGAACAGGCCGACTTATTTTTTCTACGGTCCAAAATAATAAGGAAAAAATTAAATAAAACTTTTAAGATCGGATATATATAACAAGAGGTCTTAAAGATTATACTTTTAAGCCGGACATAAATCGTGCCCGGTAGTAATACTTTTAAGACCGAAGTTTAACAAAGGACAGTCTTAAAACTTAACCTTTAAGACCGTCGTTGTTGTTCATCCGGTCTTAAAAATAAACCGCCAAATATATCTTCGCGCGAAACGTTACCTTAAGACTTACGTTGTACCTCTGAATTCTGAAACCCCTCTTGTTGTTGTGAAGCCACTCTTCCTGTTACATTACCACTCTTCCTCGCCCACGTACCACTAGCTTCTCTTACTCTCTCAGTTGCTCAGGCATTCTCTCTTACTGTCTCAAAAATGAACGGTGAAGACGATTCCATTCATGTTCCGGGAACGCTAGTTAATGGTGTGAGTCAGAACGAACCCTCTTCATCTGACAATGTACCTCGTAACCGCCCTGCACGCCGTGGTAGAAGAGGCACACGAATGATGGATGTATCTCTAAGTCGGTCTTCTGGATCAAGGCTCGAGATTCAGTTTGACGACAAGTTGCGACCTTTCGGTCCTAATAAAACCAAATATAATAGTTTTGTCGGCTATCTTGCACGCATCAAGGTTAGCATCTTGATAGATGAGTGGAAAAGTGTTGACTTTGACAAAGTAAAGCAACCTATTTGGGACACTATCCGTCTCTAAGGACTTGAAAGACAAGACATTGTCTTATTGTGATGATCGGTGGAGGAAGTTTAAGACCTCTCTCGCTAACACGTATATTTTTGCCGAGGTTCAGCCTGCCAAACAGCCTTGGCAATAGTACATATTTATTGATGAACGAATTTGATGACAATTTGTTCTGCTGCGAACCACTCCTGAAGCTCTGGTGAGTCTATATTTAGTTTTGTTTGCTTATATAACCTGTGAGCTTATATTTGTTCATCTAATCCTGTTTGTTAAATTGTTTGGTGTATGTATAGAAGTATACATTTCATGCCTTTGTCTATGCAAGTCTGATATGTAAACCCTGAAAAGGTAAAATACTAAGGAGGTAATTGTGTAATGGTTTGTCTTGCAAAGGAGGAAATGAATAGTCTTAAAAGGGGGAAACTTTATATACCCAATTGTTACTATCTATTGTGGACTGATGATCACTAGATACCTTAAAAAGGATCAAGTTTGTATTATTCTGTAAGCATAATTCTCTTTTGTTTCTTAACTTATCTACGTAGCAGTACAAAACATAGCTCTTTTGTAAGCATAATTCTTTTTTGTTTCTTAACCTATCTACATCTTCCTTAAATAAAATGTTGAAACTTGATCAAGTGAATTTCACTAGTGTTTGAGGTTCATATCAAGCAGAAGTTCTCTAATTTCTGTTAGTCTGTTAGTGAGATGGCTGGAATTCATAATTAATAGTTGTTCTCAATTCTGATTCACAGGAAAGAAGGGGAAAAGCACAAGAGATAGGCAGAAAGAATGATTGCCCGCATAGGGCTTCTCGCGGCGAATATGAAAAGGCTGAAAAAGAATTGATGGCGGCCAAGCGGAAGAGATTTGAGGATGAAGTAGAATCCAATCCTTCTGCGGTACATGGTCTGCCATCTCCAATACGTCGCGAGGAGTTGTGGTTGCACATCCGGCAAAAGCCAAGCAGCGCCTACACGAGTGAACAAACTCGTGTAGTTGCTGAAAAAATTGCAAGTATCGTTATTATTGTTATTTTTTAGTTACTAAACATTTTTCATTACTAAGCTTCTCGTTATCTGTACCTTACAGGAAGATCTTAAAAAGAAAGAAGCAGAGGGATCTTTTGTGTCGGCCGGGAGGAGTGATATTCTCACTGTTGCCACCGGAAAACCGGACCATGGTAGGCGTGTAAGGGGGATTGGAGGATGGGTAGGCCTGAAGGAATTCTTTGGTTCATCAACAAAACGCCATAGGAAATAGGTGGTTACCCGGGAGGAGATGGAACAGACAGTGGCCAAATTAAATGAGCAAGCAGCTACTAAAAAAGCAAGGTATCAATCCGATATGAGCCAGTTGAGGGAGGAACTGAATCAGATGAAGCTGCTTTTGAGCTCTTGTCCAGAGACCAATGTGGCCTTCACACATTGATAACCTTAGAATTTATGATATTTTAATTAGCTAAAAACTCTGTCATTGTCATGGTTTAATGGATCAAAATAGTTAAATATGTAGTTTCATCTTCATAATTAGTTTTTAGACTTCATTTGTATTGATCTTGGTTATATTTGAAATTTGGATCAAAACTGGGCTTAAATCACACCTCTTTCACAATTGGGTAATAAACACTGTTTGTTATTTTGGGTATAACTTGAGTTATAGAAATCCAATTGATCCCCAATTTGCATTTTCAGAAAGCTAAGAGGAAGCCCTACAACTCCTATGAAGAGCCCAAAAGCTAACTCAGATGTTTAGAGGGCCAAAATTGGACTGGAAACCGAAACAGGCTGCTTTCACTGGACTCTGGAATGACGTTCGGTATTTGACCCATATCTGGAGCTACAGACATCCAAATGGGGCACCGTTTGAACGACTGGAAAGCGGACATCCGGGGCCACATTTCATATGAAGATCACATGGCCAGATTCGGATGATTTCGTGGCCTAACATGGGCAGGAAAAGAAGACACGGTTTTGGAGCTGTAAAGTGACTCAAAGATGCTTCCAAGTTGGCCACTAACTAAAGTGACGAATTTGTGTTGTAAAGTGCATGGATGAGATGCTCCTAGCTGCCTATAAATAGAAGGGAGTTGTGAAGAGCAAGACACACTTGGAGTAGACCAAGATCTCTCCATTTTTAGGTTCTTTCTTTCTTAGTTTCAGATTTCTCTTCATGTTCTTTCCTTCTTGTTCTTTGCCTCCTACATGGAAGGCTTAGTTTATTCTTATAACTTTCATGCAATTTATTTTCCATTGCTTTCCTTTTTGATCATTGCCTCCTACATGGAAGGCTTAGTTTTTATTTTTTTAGTTTCATGTATTGTCTTTAATTCTTCTCTTTATTTTCTTGCCTCCTACATGGAAGGCTCAGGTTTTGCTTATTTAGTTTTATGTATTGTCTTTAATTCTTATCTTTAGTTTCTTGCCTCCTTCTTGGTATGACTTAGTTTTAATCTTTCCTTTTTGGTTGTTTTAATTAAATTTCATGTTCTTCATCTTTTACCATTTTATTGCTTGGCCATGATTAGCATGAACTAAGTATCTTTCTAAGGTCATGTATGGATTCTTTATGAAGTTTAATTGAAATTCTGTTTTTAATTACATAATCGTTGTCTTGGATATGTTTCTTTAATCCATGCTTAATGCCTTGGTTAGTTTGATCACCTAATTAAGGAATTGAAAGATTAATTAGACCTTGGGAAAGGCTAGTTAGTTCTAGGTTCAATTGATTAAAGAACATAAGGTACTAGCAAGGGAACTTGTCATAGGCTTTATGCAATCATAAAGAATTCTGGACTTAATGCATGAATTGATTCTAATGAGCATGGGAACATGACTTTAGGATTAAGGATTAGGCTAATTGACTTAGGGATAAGCAATTAGATTAAAATCTGAAATTCGATTGACATACTTCAATTCACGGGTTAAGTAGTTAATTTCTACCTTAAAAGAAGATTAGGTCTTAATCTAGCTTTTGGTAAAGGAAGAACATTTAAATGGATTATTGATGATATACATGACCCTAGGCTTTTGTTAATTTCATTTTACAAAGTTTAATTCAATTTCTGTGTGATTTTACTGTTTTTTAATATTTTTCATCAAAAACTCTTACGGTTGCATCAACTATAAATTAAAGTGATTTGGGTGGGTAGTTGGAACTTTGGTCCCTGTGGGAACGATATTTTATTACCTTGGGATACTTGCCGGTATTACATTGATAGTGTATACTTGCACTGGTTACCCCTTCATCAAGTTTTTGGCGCCGTTGCACTGGTTAGAAAGATACTTAGTTCATGCTAATCATGGCCAAGCAATAAAATGGTAAAAGATGAAGAACATGAAATTTAATTAAAACAACCAAAAAGGAAAGATTAAAACTAAGTCATACCAAGAAGGAGGCAAGAAACTAAAGATAAGAATTAAAGACAATACATAAAACTAAATAAGCAAAACCTGAGCCTTCCATGTAGGAGGCAAGAAAATAAAGAGAAGAATTAAAGACAATACATGAAACTAAAAAAATAAAAACTAAGCCTTCCATGTAGGAGGCAATGATCAAAAAGGAAAGCAATGGAAAATAAATTGCATGAAAGTTATAAGAATAAACTAAGCCTTCCATGTAGGAGGCAAAGAACAAGAAGGAAAGAACATGAAGAGAAATCTGAAACTAAGAAAGAAAGAACCTAAAAATGGAGATTCTTGTTAAAATTGATAAATTAATTGAGGACATTCTTGTTAAAATTGATAAATTAATCTTGCCTGCAGATTTCATCATCTTAGACATGGAGGAGGACAGAGATATTCCTATCATTTTAGGAAGACCCTTCCTAGCCACTGGAGGAACATTGATAGATGTAAAAAAGGGTGAGTTGACTATGCGGGTTGAAGATCAACAGGTTACTTTTAATGTTTTTAAGGCGGTTAAATTTTCTGATAACTATGAGAATGTTTTCTCAATCGATGTGCTTGATAACTGCCTTAATAATTTAAAAGTAATGACACTTCCTTTAGACCCTTTGCAAGCAGCATTGGAAGAGACAGAGTCCTTTGATGGTAAGGATTATGAGTTTTGTTTAGATGATCTCTCTCCCTCTTTACAAGAACAAAACTTTGAAACTTTGCATGTTGTTAAAGGAAAAGAGGTAAGTGAACCACCTTCTACTCTTAACAATGTTCCTAGTCTTGATTTGAAACAGCTTCCATCACACCTTTCCTATGCCTATCTAGGAGAGGATGCTTCTTATCCTGTTATTATTGCAGCTGACTTAAATCAGGTTCAAAAGGAAAAATTATTGAGGGTGTTGAGGGAGCACAAGAAGGCAATAGGTTGGACTCTAGCTGACATCAAAGGTATAAGCCCTTCCTACTGTATGCACAAGATCATTTTGGAAGAAGGGAGCAAACCTTCAATTGAAGCACAGAGGCGTCTAAACCCCCATATGAAGGAAGTGGTGAAGAAGGAGATAATCAAGTGGTTAGATAATGGAATCATCTATCCCATATCTGGCAGTTCTTGGGTCAGCCCAATACAATGTGTTCCAAAGAAAGGAGGAACAACAGTGGTGAAAAATGGCAACAATGAGCTGATTCCCACAAGGACCGTGACTGGTTGGCGGGTATGCATGGATTACAGGAAGTTAAACAAGGCGACCAGGAAAGATCATTTTCCTCTCCCATTCTTGGATCAGATGCTAGACAGGATAGCCGGGTATGATTTTTACTGTTTTCTTGATGGCTATTCAGGTTACAATCAGATAGTAATTGCTCCTGAGGATCAAGAGAAGACAACTTTTACCTGCCCTTATGGTACATTTGCATTTAGAAGGATGCCCTTTGGCCTTTGTAATGCCCCTGCCACGTTTCAAAGGTGTATGATGGCAATCTTCTATGATCTTATAGAAGACATAATGGAGGTATTTATGGATGACTTCTCTGTCTTTGGTTCTACCTTTGATGCATGTTTAGCAAATTTGACAAAAGTGTTGCAAAGATGTGTAGAAACAAACTTGGTTTTAAATTGGGAAAAATGCCATTTTATGGTACGTGAAGGGGTGGTATTAGGCCACAAAATTTCAAAAAGGGGAATTGAGGTAGACAAAGCAAAAATTGAAGTGATTGAAAAATTGCCCATTCCCACTAATGTCAAGGCCATTAGAAGTTTTCTAGGACATGCAGGTTTTTATAGGCGCTTTATAAAAGATTTTTCCAAAATTAGCAAACCTTTGTGCAATTTGTTGGAAAAAGATGCAATTTTTAAAATTGATGATGATTGTGTGAAAGCTTTTGAGACTCTAAAGAACAAGCTAGTTTCAGCCCCTATTATGTGTGCTCCTGATTGGAATGCTTCATTTGAACTAATGTGTGATGCAAGTGATCTTGCAATTGGGGCTGTTCTAGGTCAAAGAAAAGAGAAAATTTTTCATGCAATTTACTATGCTAGTAGGACTCTTTCAAATGCTCAAAAGAATTATGCAACAACTGAGAAAGAATTACTAGCTATAGTTTTTGCATTTGATAAATTTCGCGCTTATCTGTTGGGGTCCAAGGTAGTTGTTTACACAGATCATGCTGCCATTAAATACCTGCTGTCTAAGAAAGATTCTAAGCCGAGGTTGATACGGTGGATCCTCTTGTTACAAGAATTTGATTTGGAAATCAGAGACAAAAGGGGGTCAGAAAATCAAGTGGCTGATCACTTGTCAAGATTAGAAGGTAGTAATGAGGACAAGACGGAACCTGTGCATGGATTCTTCCCAGATGAACAGCTCTTTAGAATTGCAACTTCAATCCCCTGGTATGCTGACATTGTTAACTTTCTGGTATGTGGTATTCTACCTTCTGATTTTACTTTTCAACAAAAGAAAAAGCTCATGCATGATTCAAAATTCTATTTTTGGGATGAGCCTTTTCTTTTTAAGAGATGTCCTGATCAAATAATTCGGAGGTGTGTACCACAAGAGGAAATTAATAATATTCTTGTTCATTGTCATAATTCAGATTATGGGGGGCATTATGGGAGCACTAGGACAGCTGCCAAGGTCCTAGAAAGCGGATTTTATTGGCCATCTTTATTCCATGATGCTCGTGAGTTTGTTGTTTCTTGTGACAGGTGTCAAAGAACAGGTAATATATCAAGGAGGAATGAGATGCCCCAACATGGTATTCTTGAAATTGAACCATTTGATGTGTGGGGAATTGACTTCATGGGGCCCTTTCCATCATCCTCCAACTGCAAGTACATCCTGGTGGCAGTTGACTATGTTACCAAGTGGGTTGAAGCGGTGGCTCTTCCTACCAATGAAGCACACCAAGTGACCAAGTTTTTAAGGAAGAATATCTTCACAAGGTTTGGTACCCCAAGAGCCATAATCAGCGATGGTGGTTCTCACTTTTGTAACAAATGGTTTGAGACACTATTAGTGAAATATGGGGTCAAGCACAAGGTGTCTACCGCTTACCACCCTCAAACCTGTGGCCAAGTGGAAGTATCAAATAGGGAGATCAAGCGAATCTTGGAGAAAGTGGTAAGACCTACAAGGAAGGATTGGGCTATAAAGCTAGATGATGCTCTTTGGGCCTACAGAACAGCTTACAAGACCGTCCTCGGAACATCTCCCTACAGGTTAGTATATGGTAAGGCTTGTCACCTACCTGTTGAAATAGAACATAAAGCATATTGGGCCATAAAACAGCTTAATCTTGATCCCACTGTGGCTAAAGAACATAGGCTCCTTCAGTTGAATGAATTAGATGAGATTAGGAAGGATGCTTATGAAAGTGCAAGAATCTACAAAGAGAAGACCAAAGCATGGCATGACAAGAAGATTGCTCCACGTCACTTTGAGGTAGGCCAAAAAGTATTGTTATTCAATTCAAAATTGAAATTGTTTCCAGGAAAACTCAAATCAAGGTGGAGTGGTCCCTTTAAGGTAACAAAGGTCTTCCCTTACGGAGCTGTGGAATTGGAAGAGGAGAGTTCCAAAAGAACCTTCATTGTGAATGGCCAAAGATTGAAGCATTATTGGAGCCAAGATGTGCACCTGAGTGAGATTTCTCATTCACCCCAGCATCCCTAAATGAATATGGGTAACATGTCTGCTAAAGACTATAAACTTAGCAAAGTGTACTACTGTCTGTATATAATTTGCTGCTGATTGTGGTTCTGTTTTTCAAAAAAAAAAAAAAAAAACATAAAAAAAAAACAACAACAACTTTGGTTTGCTGTTCCTTATTTTCTATTTGCAGTTTTTTGGATTTTGTTTGCTGTTTGTGCAGAATTGTCAGCTTCAAACCTTTAGCGGCTGCCCTTACATTAAGCTTTGGGTGTCTTCTAAGTTTGGGGGAGTCCCTTTAACCTTTCCCTTTTATTTATGTTTTTCTCTCACTCCTTATTCACCTCACATGTTTAGATAACATTGAGGACAATGTTGGTTTTAAGTTTGGGGGTGTTGTTTGGAAACATACATTTATTTTCTTTAAGGATAGGTTTTAAATACTTTTCCCCAATAAGGTTTGGTGTTTTCATTTCATGATTAGGTATTAGATGTTTTATTCAAAAAAAAAAATCTTTTAAAACATGACATGAATGAATTCTAAGGTAGAGTAGATACCGTGAGATTGGAAAATAAGAATCATGTGTTTTTGGCAATGCAAAATGTGAATATCAAATACGCTATTCTTGAGTGAGTATGATCACATGTTTGAATAAACAAGTTACTGAATTTCTGGAGTAGTAGTTTAAAGTTAATGATCTTGAGGATGGTGTAATTGATTCCCATATCCGTGAGGGATTGAGCTTCATATACTTATATTCTTTTGCTGTGTGCACCTCACTATTTTAGCACTCTAGAACTTGTTCTATTTCTGGTTTGAGATGGCAAGTATTGCATGCATATTCTGAAATGATAAAAGGCAATTTATTTCTTGTATAAACCAGTTGGCCAAATAGCCCACCTAGCATTCTCCATTGATTAACCCTTTTGAGCCTGAGGCCTTGTTTGTTCTTATTATTAACCACTGTTATATAACCATTCCATACATATCCTACCTCACAATGGAAAGCAGAGTATGCTACAGGTGAAAGTATGAACTTAATTGATGAATTTTGGAATTGTATGACGGTTATGATCTGTATAATGAATATATCAGTGTAAAAAAAAAAAGAGTAATGGTACTGGTAGCTCAAAAAAAAAAAAAAAAAAGAAGAAGAAGAAAGAAATGAGTTAGTGAAGGATGAAAACAGTTATATGAGACACAATTTGGGTTTGACTGATGATTCATATTTTCTGTTTTCCATTGTTAAAGCTACTTATCCATATATTATCCTTCCCTAACCATAGCCAACCTTTGAAAGACCTTTTGATTGGTTTATGCATGTATTACAGAGCAGTGGAGAAGTAGAATATGAACAAGCCTATGGTAGTGTTATTAGAGTGATGGTTGATTGAGTGAAATACACACCCTAAAATACTTGAGAGTTTGAGTGGATTGAATATCCAAGTGAGGGGTTATTCCAATTTACTATTTTCCTCTTGATAACTCTACTTTCTACTACTCTGGAAATTAGTGAAGTGTTGATACAAGCATAATGTATTACTCATTTTTGAACTGTGCTTTCATTGATTGATATATCCATTTGCAATGCTAAGTTAAAGAAAAAAAAAATTTGGTCTAATAAGTTATCTTATTTTCCTCACTCACATCGATCTGCACATCCCCTTGTTTTTAAGCTATATCTGTTATCTTTAATTGATTTGCTTGAGGACAAGCAAAGATCTAAGTTTGGGGGAGTTTGATAACCTTAGAATTTATGATATTTTAATTAGCTAAAAACTCTGTCATTGTCATGGTTTAATGGATCAAAATAGTTAAATATGTAGTTTCATCTTCATAATTAGTTTTTAGACTTCATTTGTATTGATCTTGGTTATATTTGAAATTTGGATCAAAACTGGGCTTAAATCACACCTCTTTCACAATTGGGTAATAAACACTGTTTGTTATTTTGGGTATAACTTGAGTTATAGAAATCCAATTGATCCCCAATTTGCATTTTCAGAAAGCTAAGAGGAAGCCCTACAACTCCTATGAAGAGCCCAAAAGCTAACTCAGATGTTTAGAGGGCCAAAATTGGACTGGAAACCGAAACAGGCTGCTTTCACTGGACTCTGGAATGACGTTCGGTATTTGACCCATATCTGGAGCTACAGACATCCAAATGGGGCACCGTTTGAACGACTGGAAAGCTGACATCCGGGGTCACATTTCATATGAAGATCACATGGCCAGATTCGGATGATTTCGTGGCCTAACATGGGCAGGAAAAGAAGACACGGTTTTGGAGCTGTAAAGTGACTCAAAGATGCTTCCAAGTTGGCCACTAACTAAAGTGACGAATTTGTGTTGTAAAGTGCATGGATGAGATGCTCCTAGCTGCCTATAAATAGAAGGGAGTTGTGAAGAGCAAGACACACTTGGAGTAGACCAAGATCTCTCCATTTTTAGGTTCTTTCTTTCTTAGTTTCAGATTTCTCTTCATGTTCTTTCCTTCTTGTTCTTTGCCTCCTACATGGAAGGCTTAGTTTATTCTTATAACTTTCATGCAATTTATTTTCCATTGCTTTCCTTTTTGATCATTGCCTCCTACATGGAAGGCTTAGTTTTTATTTTTTTAGTTTCATGTATTGTCTTTAATTCTTCTCTTTATTTTCTTGCCTCCTACATGGAAGGCTCAGGTTTTGCTTATTTAGTTTTATGTATTGTCTTTAATTCTTATCTTTAGTTTCTTGCCTCCTTCTTGGTATGACTTAGTTTTAATCTTTCCTTTTTGGTTGTTTTAATTAAATTTCATGTTCTTCATCTTTTACCATTTTATTGCTTGGCCATGATTAGCATGAACTAAGTATCTTTCTAAGGTCATGTATGGATTCTTTATGAAGTTTAATTGAAATTCTGTTTTTAATTACATAATCGTTGTCTTGGATATGTTTCTTTAATCCATGCTTAATGCCTTGGTTAGTTTGATCACCTAATTAAGGAATTGAAAGATTAATTAGACCTTGGGAAAGGCTAGTTAGTTCTAGGTTCAATTGATTAAAGAACATAAGGTACTAGCAAGGGAACTTGTCATAGGCTTTATGCAATCATAAAGAATTCTGGACTTAATGCATGAATTGATTCTAATGAGCATGGGAACATGACTTTAGGATTAAGGATTAGGCTAATTGACTTAGGGATAAGCAATTAGATTAAAATCTGAAATTCGATTGACATACTTCAATTCACGGGTTAAGTAGTTAATTTCTACCTTAAAAGAAGATTAGGTCTTAATCTAGCTTTTGGTAAAGGAAGAACATTTAAATGGATTATTGATGATATACATGACCCTAGGCTTTTGTTAATTTCATTTTACAAAGTTTAATTCAATTTCTGTGTGATTTTACTGTTTTTTAATATTTTTCATCAAAAACTCTTACGGTTGCATCAACTATAAATTAAAGTGATTTGGGTGGGTAGTTGGAACTTTGGTCCCTGTGGGAACGATATTTTATTACCTTGGGATACTTGCCGGTATTACATTGATAGTGTATACTTGCACTGGTTACCCCTTCATCACACATTCACCTGCAACTGTGCAGCAGAGCACTGAAGGGAGCTGTATTGTTGGACAATCAGAGCAACCTTGTGACCTTTATGTGGAGGATCCTGATCATCATGATAGACTACTATTGGTTGCAAAAGGGACTGTCCACAACTTTTTGGAATCAACTGTACACCACCAACAAATGTCTGATGATGAAGTCAGAGTGCCAGTTGCAAAGGTGATCATTGATGCACCTCTCCCTCTTCCAACTGATGAGATGAAGATTGTGAGTGATGTCAAGGGAAGCTTCATCTCTTGGCCAGTGAAGCTTGTATATGTCTGTACTCCTCCCCAAGCTTCAACCCCTCGTCCTCAAGTTCCATCCCCTCGTCGAGCTCCATCCCCTCTTCAAGCTCCATCCCCTCCTCAAGCTCAATCCCCTCCTCAGGCTCAATCCCCTCCTCAGGTTTAATGCCCTCCTCCTCAAGCTCAATCCCCTCCTCCTCAGGCTCAATCCCCTCCTCCTCAAGCTTAATCCCCTCCTCCTCAGGCTCAATCCCCTACTGCTAAGTTGACTGGCCGCGAAAAATAACCGATATGGTGAAAAGTGGAGGTTTTAAAGATAAATCGTGGTCTGTCATTGAAGTAGTAGGCGTCCCTCATCCCCTACCAGTCCAAGTTGACACCGTTGATATTGACTCCTTGCTGCTTCCTAGACAAGAGCTTAGTGATGCAATTATTCAAATTTGGATGAAGTAAGTATGTTCTTCTATGAGTACATAATTTAAATGCATCGTTTAGACGCACAAACATATACTAATTCCCTGATCGATGTAATTATTGTAGGTTCTTGCATCAAGAATTGGAGAATGAGGGCAGGAGCGACGATTTTGGATTCTTGTGCCCACAGTATTCAAGTCAAACAACCATGAAGGAAAGACAAGAGTACATATCAAGGAGGTTGTGTAATGTGAGAAGAAAGGTGTACTTGTTGCCATTCTTCCACAAGTACATATCATAAATCTTGTCTACAATTCACTTAATTCTGCTACATATATCACTGAGTATACTTTACTGCTGTGAATTTTCAGCCGCCACTGGCAGTTGGTCCTCATGTGCATGGAAGTTAATAAAGTTATCTTATTATGCTCCACTCACAGCGAGCCAGTGCTCATGTTGTTGCAGACCATCAACTAGTAAACATGTCATCTTGATTCTCTTGTCAGAAATCTCTGCTGTGAATTTTCAGTGAACATTGATAAATATGCATTTTTCATGATAGTGCCATGAGAACCTTCCAAATCGACGCACTCCAAAGGCGTCCTTCAAAGGCCAAAGAGCCTAAATGGCTCAGACCAGAGGTTGGTACAATATTTGTACACTTCGGCACACTGCCTTGTGAACTTGGTCAGTAAGATATATATTACTTATATATTTCTTGTTCTTTTTAGACTCGTTGGCAACCACCGGTGTCCAACCTATGTGGCAAATACGTCATGAAACACATGTATGATATTGTTACTAAAGGAAATACTAAATTATATGCAAAGGTAAATATTTGATGTTACATATAATTATGCACGCAAGTTAGTTTAGTTTCTGGCTTAATGTTACATATGAAATATGGACGCAAGTTAATTCAGTTTCTGTCTTTGATGTTACAGATGTTTCACAGCCCTGCCCCCTTTTCGGATGCTGAATTCGAGCACATACGCAATTTATTTTGTCAATATCTGTATGACCTGATCTTAAGTGATCAGGGACAATAATTAATGATGTCATTCATTTGTAAATATTCTGTAGCAACAATAATCTTCTGTAAATTTGATTATTTTTTCGAATAATTTGTAAATAATACACAGGCAATGTAAAATTCAATAGATAAATTTGTTTAATTTTTCGAACAATTTTCTTGTGTCCATTTTGGGTATCTGAAATTGGATAGTGGATATAGCTATTTAGTGCTTGAAATTTGAGGTTTAGTATGCTGTAAATAAGCAAGAGTTCGCGACTTTAGGACCGTATATGGGTAAACTTCCGGTCCTAAAAGTATTCAGTTTAAATAATATAAGACTTTTAGGACCACATATTTTAAACTTCTGGTCCTAAAAGTATTTGGTTCAAATAATATGAGACTTTTAGGACCGCATATTTTAAACTTCTGGTCCTAAAAGTATTCGGTTAAATAATATGAGTCTTTTATGACCGTATATTGTAAACTTTCGGTCCTAAAAGTATTCAACCTAAATATTGTGAGACTTTTAGGACCGTATATGGGTAAACTTCCGGTCCTAAAAGTATTTGAGACTTTTAGGACCATCTATTATTTTATTGTCCTCTCCTAATAATCTTCCTTTAAATATGTTGACTTGCTTTTCAGACAAATCATTAATTAGGGTTCAAGGCAACCAAGGTTCTGGCGTTCTGCTCCAGCTAGGACCCTCATTGTCGTTGATTTTACCTCTCCTGATGTTGAGTAGCAACATCGTTGTCCCTTTTCTTTGTCTCTTTTCTTTTTGTCGGAAAAAGAAAAGAGACAAAGAAAAGGACACTTTGTTTCTAATCAGGGCGAGGCAAAACCGACGTCAATGACGGTCCAACCTTGAGAAGAATTGTCACTGTGTTTGTTTTTATTCGAATAAGGTAAACAATGTTTTTTGTTTTGTTGATCTGATCTTAACTGCATTGTTGGATTTTTTAATGTGCGAGTTTTTAATGTTAATCAACCACACGAGGACAATGTTTTGTTTTCTTCCTTCTTGTCGGAAACAGAAAGAATCTTTTGTTGGATCTTAACTATATATCGTTGGATTTTTTAATGTGCGAGCTTTTAATGTTGATCATACACACGATGACAATTTTTTTTTCCTCCTTGTCGGAAAAAGAAAGAATGCACTGAGAAGGACGAGGGCGATCGAAATAAAGCATGTAACAAATTTATTATAGATTTTTTAATGTTGCCCCGTGGGGGGCAGTGCAGTACATGATAAAAAAAGAAAAAAAAACATAAAAATATTTACTCCTCCCCATCATTGTTGGAGGGGAGGGATTTGTTGGAGAGGTCGGTGTCGTCGTCATCGAACGGATTGTACTCAACGTCCTGGGCGTCGAGTATCACATTGATCTTGTTGTTGACGGCGTTATAGACCTGAAAAAGCTGGCCCTGTCGTCGATCTATATGATCGACGCGGGCCAGGAGGTGGCGCAGCAGCTGTTTGGTGGTTGGGTTCCGAGGCAGAGGAGGAGGGTAAGGATTGTTATGCCCAGCGTGAGGAGGAAAAGGAGGACCTGGTGGTGGTGGAGGACCTTGGGGTGGTGGAGCAGCCATTGTAGAAGTGATGATGAAGAAGGTAAAGAAAGTAAAGTAACAACGGGTTTAAATAGAGAACCCATCCAGAGTGAAACGTCGGAACCTTTAATGAGCAGACGCATAGTTCATCAAAATACGAGGAGACGCCTAGTTACGTTGGGAAGTTTATCTGGAAGCCCAAGAGATCCTCTGATAGAGTGTAAGGATACGACTCTGCTATCAAAATTTGAAACAATGAACTTTTTTTACGAAATTAAATCTTACTTTAAAAAATAGGAAAAAAATAAATGAATTTTAGGACTGGAAAATTGATATAAGATCGGTCTTAAAAGTAATTTAATTGATTAAAAAATAAATAATATACTTTTAGGACCGGAGAAATGATAAAAGGTCGGTCTTAAAATTAATTTAATTGATTAAAAAAGTAAATGAATTTTAGGATCGGAAAACTGATAAAAGATCGGTCTTAAAAGTAATTTAATTGATTAAAAAAATAAATAATATACTTTTAGGACCGGAGAAATGATAAAAGGTCGGTCTTAAAATTAATTCATTTAAAAAAATAAATAATATTTATAAAACTCGCTCGTAAAGTAGACCATTCGTCTGCTCTTTACCTTTTTTAACTCCTCAGTCCTCATACCTATCTGTCCTTATCACTCCTTATTAACTCCGCACTACCTCGTAACTCCAAACTACCTCTAGCTCTGCCTTTATTAATAAACTCCTCAAACCTCTTTGTGCCAACTGCTCAAACCATGGTTAGATACAAGATAACCGCTCGTAGGGGTGCTCTTACTCGTGATGCTCGTGCCTTCCGTTGATCGTTATATGGTGCGCCTCCTCCATCGAGAGTGCGTTCTATTGAAACAGAAGAGTCTCGAGTCGTTGGACCCATTGTTATTTCCGATGATGAAGAGATTGCCACACCCCCCCTCCAGCCTTCCGTCCATGAAGAGGTCCCTGCTCCACCTCTCCAACCAGTTGGCCCCAGCGTGCCTACCGCTGACCCTCGTCCTCTTTCCTCTAACGACCTGATATGAATAAGACGGGAACTTGCTGATATCCAGCGGGAAATTAATGCTGCTCAAGCCGATATTGCCTGGGCTTTGAAGGATAACAAGCTTTGATAATTTTCTGTTTTTTTTAATTGCAATGTGTACGGCAATATTCAAGTAATTAATAATAGCATTAATTAAGAACCATAAGCTTGTCTCTTTTTAATTTTTTGTTCAAGTAATTAATAATAACATTAATTAAGAATAGCATTAATTAAGAACTATAAGCTTGTCTCTTTTTAAGTTTTTGTTCAAGTAATTAATAATAGCATTGATAATATTCTGCGCTCGCCAAAGCCAATACTTTTTTCTAGAAAAAATAATTGGGAATTTATTTTCTTCGTTTTCAAAAAAAGTTGTATATTTAGGACCGTCTACTAATAATTAACCAGTCTTAATAAAATCTACGAATGAATAGTAAAAACTTAGGTCCGGAGTATTATAAAACTGTGGTCTTAAATATTTAGGACCGAACAGGATAATAATTCGGTCTTAAAAGTAATACTTAAAAATTTAATATAAAATATTTAGGACCGGATGCTTTATAATTAATCGGTCCTAAAAAATCCAAATACAAAAACATGTCTCTGTCGCGCGGAAATTAAATTTCCCTCTCTGAATTTCTCTTGTCGTGCCGAAATTGATTACTGAGGAGGTTCTGTCTCCAGTGTTTGTGTGTTCCTCCATCAGTGCTTCGCGTTGCTCTCTCGACTATCACTTCCTCATTCCTCAGCTAAACTTAGGCCAAGCTGTAAGAGGTGTTTCGGTTATATAACTTCATGGTTTTCCTACTTATCGTTCTGGGTTTTTCTTGAGTTGAATGAAATCGATGAAATGCTCTTGTGGGTTTCTTGTTGTTAATGAATATTCTATTTTGAAGATTATATTTGCACTTGAAACCTACCCAACTGACCAACAAATGTTTTTAGGGTACTCTTGCTGTCTCCAACATCAACGTTCGTGGCGGGAGAAGAAAGACTCTTATTTGGCATTGGAATTTATATGCTACAGGTGAGTCCACAAGACCTTCATGCGAAGTATTTAATTTCCTCGTCATGCATTTATTTTGCTTCAGGAGTATTTTAGTTTGGCTTCACTGTGATATTCATGACCAAAAGTGATTCTTCGTTATGCATTTATTTTGCCTTATTTTACGTATGTTAAATCTTTCCGTCCATAGGAATTCTACTATGGATCACAGTTGGATAAATGCTTTACGGACGAGCGTTGAATATTAGAATGGGGTGAGGGACTTTATTGAATTTGCTAAACAAAATGCCAATGATGATAGTGGGAAGTTTTATTGCCCTTGTGTAAAATGTTTGAATGAGAGGCGACTAAGTCCTGAAGTTATACGCACACATTTAATTTGTCATGGATTTTGTAAGACTTATACAATATGAGTATGGCATGGTGAAAAAATACCAAGTGGGTCTCAACATGGGGAAGTGGCCTTTGATGATAATGACACGGATATGGACGATCACATAAAGGACATTATTCGTGATGCAGGAGAAGAGGCCTTTCAACAATCACATGCATATGGCAATATGCGTAGTGATACAGAGACCCCGCTAAACCCTGGGTGTCAGAAATACCAATTGTTGAACGCTGTATTGAAATTGGTAAGCTTAAAGGCACATCATATATGGAGCGACAAGGGTTTTTCTGAAATGCTTGAGGCTTTTAAGGACATACTTCCGGATGATAATGTGTTGCCGCATCGATATTATGATGCTAAGAAAATACTTTGTCCACTGGGGATGGAGTACAAAAAGATCCATGCATGCCTGAATGATTGCGTGTTGTATAGAAAGGAGTTTGTAGAGAAGCAGAATTGTCCGATATGTGAAATCCCAAGGTACAAGTCAATTAATGGGCCTGCAAAAGTGTTGTGGTATCTTCCAATCATACCAAGGTTCAAGCGGTTGTTTGCGAATGAAAATGATGCAAAAAATTTACGGTGGCATGCAGATGAGACGATTTATGATGGAAAGTTTCGTCATCCAGCTGATTCTTCTCAATGGAAGAAAATCGATCAATTATTTCCCAACTTCGGCGAAGAACCTAGGAACCTTAGGCTTACCCTTAGCACGGATGGCATGAATCCATATGGAAGCCTTAGTAGCGTACATAGTTCATGGCCTGTACTCCTCATTATTTACAACTTATCCCCAATGTTATGCATGAAACGAAAGTACATGATGCTATCTATGTTGATTTCGGGACCAAAACAACCCAGAAATGACATTGATGTTTACCTCAACCCTTGATCGAAGACTTGAAGAATTTATGGGAAGAAGGTGTGGATGTTTTTGACTCTTTCAAGAAGGAGGTATTCAAATTGCGAGCCATGATATTCTGTACTATAAATGACTTCCCAGCATATGGTAACTTGTCAGGGTATAGTGTAAAGGGCCATAAAGCATGTCCGGTTTTTGAAGAAGGCACATGCTACCATCAACTCCAACATGGAAGAAAGACAGTTTATCTTGGACATAGGAGATTTCTTAGACGGGGCCACCCATATCATCAATTAAAGAAAGCCTTCTTTGGTGGCCAAGAATATGAAGATGCTCCGATGCCATTGACTGGGGAGCAAGTTCATGAGAAGGTGAAAAATATCAATGTCATCTTCAGCAAGACAGTCAAGAGTAAAAAAGATACAAATATATGGAAAAAGAGATTTGTATTCTTCGATCTTCCCTATTAGCGCAATCTTGATGTGAGACAGTGTATCGATGTCATGCATGTGGAGAAAAACGTATGTGATAGTATTGTTGGCACGCTTCTCAACATACAAGGCAGTTCCAAGGATGGTGTGAAAGCAAGATTGGATTTGCAAGCTATAGGAATACATGAAGAGTTACATCCAAGGCCGTATGGGACGAGAACTTATTGTCCCCCGGCTTCTCATACTTTGTCTAAGGATGAGAAACAAAGTTTTTGTGAGTGTTTACATGGCACAAAAGTTCCCTTGGGGTATTCTTCAAATTTTAAGAGGGTTGTATCGATGAAGGACTTGAAATTAGTAGGCCAAAAATCGCATGATTGTCATGTCTTGATGCAACAGCTACTCCCAATAGCTATTCGAGGAATCGCCGAATATGACCTTAGGGTCGTTTTGACTAGACTTTGTGTCTTCTTCAATGCGGTTTGTGGTAAAGTTTTTGACATTGAAAAGTTGGATGAATTGAAGAATGAAGGATATCTTATCTTGTGCCACCTTGAGAAGTTTTTTGTTCCTACATTTTTTGACATCATGGTTCATCTAGTGAGGGAGATAAAGTTGAGCGGCCCTATCCATTTACGGTGGATGTACCAAATTGAAAGATCTATGAAATTCCTTAAAGGGTACATGAAGAATGCATACAGTCCAGAAGCATCGATTGTTCATAAATATGTTTTTGAAGAAGCCATGGAATTTTGTCAAAATTGTTTGGCCAAAGTAAGACATATTGGGCTTCCAAAACGTCATCATGCTGAAGGGGCTAGGCGAGGGGCTTCAGTAAAGACTGTGGATCCTGATGAATTGTCACAAGTCCACTTATACATCTTGAATAATGTTCATGAAGTTCAAGCCAGCATAGCTGGACATAAAGAAGCTGTGAGGAAAGAAAATCATCGAATGACTGAACAAAGGTTGATTAGGGAGCATAACAGAACTTTTGCACACTAGTTCAAACAAAAGGTCGAGGGGGAGGATTGTGTTTCTAATATCCTCAAATGGTTAGCACGTGGTCCTGAGGTTGATGTCATAAGTTGGAATTCGTATGTGATCAATGGTTATACATTTTACACGAAGTCCCTAGATGATAGGAGCACAGTCCAGAACAGTGGTGTTATGTTAGAGGCTGAATCTATGCACTTGTCTAGTTCGAAAGACAAGAGCCCTTTATTGGCAGTCATGCCATATTATGGGGTTATTGAAGAGATATGGGAGGTGGACTATGTGAAAATTAGATTTCCCATTTTCAAATGCAAGTGAGTTAATGTCAATAATGGTGTTCGGATCGATCGGCTAGGATTTACATTAGTCGATGTCAATGGTATAAGTTTTGGAGATGAACCTTCTATTATGGCAGACCAGGCGAAACAAGTGTTCTATATCACCGATCAAGAAAATAAAATGTGGTCTGTAGCTCTCCAAGGAAAGAGGGTCATTGATATTGATGAGGAAATGAATTCAAATTATGGTATTCCTGAGAGTACTCCTTTTTGAAGGGGTCTACCGGACATGAACGAAGAAGATGAAGCGGATAATGAACCCGGCATAAGAAGTGATCATCAAGAAGGGATATGGGAAGATATCACTTTATAAAAGAGTCAATTCATAAGGTAATATTCATATATATGTAGATTTCTTTGAAAACTTTAAGGCTTTAACTATATATATTATTCCTTCTATGTTCATAAAATGTCTTTGACTATGAAGTTTGTTCCTTGTTTTATTTTTGTGGCAGGATCCGATCCAAAGGGACATGTTATAAAAGAGGATGTCACGTTGTTGGGTGGGAATCAGATGAAAGCATGTTGAATATTATTTTGGGCGCATGTATGTTGTATTTGTAACTTATTGTATTTGTAAGTAAGTTATCTTATTGTATGAATTAATTTAGGTGTTGTAGACATAGTATAATCATTAATTAAGAGGCCAAATAACTCATGGTGAATAATATTTGTATCATTTTTCCAATTCAATTTATTCAAATAATTGTTCATAGCTTGTAGCTTAAAGTATCGACTTTTATGTGCTAGATTGGGTAGTGGATTTGTGTATATATATAAGTAGCAGGAACAACAGCAAGGAAAAATTCGGGAAAATTTAGACTAGAAATGAATAAGTCGGTCTTATATGTTTAACTTTTAAGACCGAATATAATTATATGACAGGTCTTAAAGGCCATATTAAGCCGGTCTTAAAAGTTGGTCTTTTAAGACCGTTATGTTATATTTAGACGTCCGGTCTTGAATTAAAATTTTTAAGACCGGAGGTAATTATCATCCAGTCTTGAAAGTCAGTCTTTTAAGACCGCATATAATTAGTCGTCTGGTATTAGAAGCCCCTATTTTTTAGACCGTATGTGTTTTGTCCGGTCTTAAAAGTCCGATATTTTAAAAGCGGTCTATTTTAGGCCGGTCTTAAAAGTTGAGTTTTTGGACCGAACAAAAACTATTTTATGTTCATTTAGTATAACTTTTAAGACCCAATATTTTAAATATCCGGTCTAAAAGATTTTCTTTAAGATCGGTTCGTGTCCGGTCTTATATGGTAGACTTTTAATACCGGTTGGAACAAGACCGATCGTCCGTCCGGTCTTACAGGCCTCTTTTGTCCGGTCTTAAAAGCCTTTTTTGCACTAGTGAGTAGCTATTTGGGGCATTATGAAAGATGAAGTGCGAACCACTATAATGAAATTGTGTATTTTCTTTAATGCTATCTGTAACAAAGTCATTGATATTAAGAAGTTGGATGAATTGAAAAATAAGGGTTATATTATTTTGTTCCAACTAGAGATGTATTTTCCTCCTGCATTTTTTGATATAATGGTGCATCTGATAGTGCACTTGGTAAGGAAGGTAAGGCTCTGTGGTCCAGTTTACCTAAGGTGGATGTACCCTTTTGAGTGATACATGAAGATCTTAAAAGGGTATTCTAAAAATCCTTATCGACTGAAACCCTCAATAGTTGAGAGACATGTAGTTGAAGAGGCTATGGACTTTTGCAAAGATTATCTATCAGGGACGACGATACAATCTCAGCATGACGAGGGGATAACCGAGGGAACTCGAGGAATCAAACTACAAGCACACCTGTACATCTTGAATAAAAGGGAAGAAGTTAAACCATACATTGATGAACCCAGAAAGAGTTTGAAGAATAAGAATCCATGGAAGAATGACATGCAAATAGCTCATGAGCAAAAGAAGACATTCATAAAGTGGTTTGAGGAGAAGGTGTTACACCCCTACCAGCCTCGCCGTTTCGGGTGACAGGTTAGAGGGATTCACTTACTTAGCTACCTTTCCTTTGTTATTTGGTCTATTTAACTTATATCAGAGTGAGCGTAACAGAGCATTTAACCGGTTTAGACTATCTACTGTACTGGTAAAAGTAAAATAAACAGAAAAATAAAAGTCCCCAAAGGGTTAAGGGTACAGTCATCCAGAATAAATACCAAAACAAAATATACCGACATCTCAAATATATGTACAAACATGATAGGGCATTCCCTATTCTTCAGTCTGTACCGATAAGCACTTATCATTCCGAGGAGGGCTCTTCACATCGGGCATGTCTCCTTGTGACAACAGAACAAGCTGGGGTCCGATAATGGCCCCCAGAGTAACGGTCAGTACTCAAATAACAAATGTGTAAGGAGTATGTAAGCTACCATGCTAATCAAAAATCATAAGAGCATGCCAAATACATACCATATATGCATCCAGATCATACCACAGCAAAGTACATATCACAATCCAAGAACCCGTACAGCTGCCAACCAAGGCAAGCCTCAGACTCACTGAACTCACAACCCGTAGAGCTGCCCTTTCTAGGCTAGCCCCGAACTGATAACTCAACCCGTACAACCGCCAACCAAGGCCGGTCTCGGACTGAACATCCTCAGCGCTAAGAATCACACAATACTGTATGCAAATTTGGCACAACATATACAAGGAAAAACATACATGGCAAACACAAACATACAGCAAAACACATAGAGATATCTGAGTAAAACGGTTACTACCTGGTGTGGCAAATATTTTCCTTACTATTTTATTGGGCCCGTTGACTTCCCAAGGGTTCCTTTGACCTATAAATCATTAAAATACATTTATTCAGTATTTACAAAATTGTCATAGCATTTTTCTTGCTAAAACCGAGCCCAACACCAAATTTCCAGAAATCCAGTGATTTTGACCCAACTTGTGGAATTTTTAAAAAATTCTACAAAACTAATTTTTGAATTATTCCAGCTCCATTTTAACCATTGAAATGTCTAGTTTCCATGAAAAATACTCCCAGACCATGAAAGTACTTTTATTTTATCGTGGTGCTCACTTTTCACACCTGGGTCAGATTTCATCCTGTTGCACACAGATCCAACTTTACCAATTTTTATCTCTCAATTGGTAAATCCAAAATATGTCGAATTATATATCAAAATGATGCCCCAGATGTCTAATTTAAACCTGTAAAATTTCATCTCCAACCGAAGTCTAAAATATTTTAAAAACATTTTTGAAGCTTCGCTGCCCAGAATCCAGAACACTGGCAGCAAGCTTCTTCTTTGAGTTTTGAGGGTTTTTGAGTTCGGAAACTTAAACCATAGCTTAACCCCACACAAAATCACGTTTTAAACACTTTGAGACCATCAAAAACTCCAAAATCAGACGCCAAAACCAAGCCCCAACCAAAAGCACGAAAATCCCAACTTTGAGCTTCAAAGAGTTGAGTTTTCAGTGTTTACCTGAATCGGAAGTTGAGTTGATGATCCTAGGAGCTTGGAGCTTGAGCTTGGCTATGGAGGTTGGCTGAATACTCTCTATTTCCTCTGCAAATTTCGTGCTCCCTATGGTCAAGGAGAGAGAGAGCATGGATATTTAATAATATCCCAAAGTAACCAACTAGTTCCAAAGTAATCGGTATTTCTTCTATTCGGTTGGTAATTGATTGGCCTAGTTTGATCTTTATCCCATGTGACAATTTGAGATTCTTCTAGGGATGGATATGTGGTGTATTCTCTTCCTAATTATGCAGATTCCTTTGTTTAATTTGATAAGAATTATCCATTAAGACTTCAAATTCCATTTGACTTCCCGGCGGGCCCCACGCTTAATTGAATGAATTAGTCAACCTTATTTTTGGTCTTAAAATCAGATTTTTGCTGACCCAAAAGAGTCTTACACGTCCAAGGGGTCCCACCAAAATGATCTCCAATAATTAATTCCAATTTCCCACTTTATCGGTCAATTCCGGGGTCTACCGACCCCTATCGGATCCCACCGGGTCCAAAAGTGCGTCTTTTTGTCCTTTTCTCTGTCTTTTCCAAATATTCTTCTCTGCTTGGGCATACTCATGTGGTGCCTTCCCTCTTCCCAATGTAGCCCCGCATTTGTCTTATTCCGTCTAGAATAATCCCCTAACTGGTCCCTATCGGTCCCCTTTTCTATCGGTTTATCGCCTACGGATGCCGTGTCTTGTGTCTGGACCGGGGTATGGATAAAATCATCTGATTTTCTTCCCTTTCTCATGTAGGACGAAATTCAATGCCCAAAGGACAAGGAATTGACCATTTTGCCCTTGCCTTATCTTCCTTTAATCTTGTGGTGACACGTGTCCATGTGCAATGATCACCCTATCTCTTGCTTTTTGGAACATGCCTATTTTAGTGTCTCTTTCTCTCTCTTGTCCTTGTATGGCACATACACACTTCCAGGGGTCAAGAATCTTTGCTTTGTCATCTTTTCCGGGTCCCGCTTCATCACACCGGCTTTAGACCTCACTGGTATCTTGCCCTGAGCCCACTAGAGACTTCCTATCTCTTGTCATTCTAGGGATTCTTCCCAAATCGGGCTTAGTAGTCTGCCTAATTTATGCTTATTCTCAATTTTTCGGATCTAAAATTCGGGATATTACAGAAGGTATCGCATGAGACCGGAGTGTCGGATACAATCGAGTGGTTGGCCTGGGGGCCTTCTTTTTAGGTCATCACTTGGCGCGGTTATGAAATAAACGGGTATACCTTCTACACGAAAGACCAAGATGATAGAAGTTCTGTGCAAAATAATGGGGTGATGGTTGAATCTGAATCCATGCACTTTGCGAGCACGAAAGACAAAAACCCGGTATCAGCATCAACGGTTTATTATGGAGTTATTGAAGAAATATGGGAGATGAGCTACAACAAGTTCAAAGTTTCTCTATTAAAATGTAAGTGGGTTAGCAATAATGCTGTTATAATAGATCCACAATTTGGAGTTGTCTCAGTTGATCTTCAAAGAGTTGGTCATAGAGATGAGCCATTCATTCTAGCAAGCCAGGCGAAAAAAGTGTTTTATGTTACAAACCCTACAAATAAAAAAATATCCATTCTAATTCAAAGTAAAAAACAAAAATATGGTGAAGAAACCTTCGACCTTGACGATACACCCCCATTCACAACAAATCCCCCTACAACATGTGAAGTGGAATTGGTAGATGATGATGAAGATGCTAAAAGAAAAGATCATTGTAAAGGAATATGGGAAACCATATAAAGTAAGATCTTAAGTTATGAAATAGTAATATGTTGTTTTTGTGGTGGTTTAACATTTTAGTTCATTTTATTAATCTGTTTACTATTTAATAACCTATCTAACATTGATTTGTCCTTGATGAACAGGATCATGTCTAGCTCTAGCTCGATGAGTTAGGAGGTGATAGACATGACGAGCCTATTGTGAGAAGGGGTAGAAGTGGCACACAGATGAGTGCACTAGTGGCCCGTCGTGACAATCAAAAAAAGAGGCTGCATGTGGACTTTGATGACAAGTTGAATCCAATTGGCCCGGAGGAAGACAATTTCATTAGCTATGTAAGCTATCTGGATCGAAGCAAAGTTCGCATTGTTCACACTGCTTGGAAGTTCGTTCCGGAGAAAACGAAGCTGTTGATTTGGGCACAAATTTTGGTTCGTCACTTTCGATATATCTGCATTTGTATCATTTGGTTTATTACTTGAAATTTAATTATCTTTCCTTTTACCTTGCAGCAAACGTACGACGTCCTTAACAATACGGCAATGCACAAGCATTGGATGGGGGAAGTCCGTATACATTGGAAAGAATTCAAGAATAAGCTGACTAAAAAGTTTATTCGAGGGGAAGGGAGGAATGAGGATCCATGCCAGAAATATCCTTATATTTCTCCCGAGGACTGGAGGGAGTTTGTGGCGTCGCGGCAAAATCCATAATTTATTTTAAAATTTCTTTCATATCATTTCTTTTATTTGACAACTTAGGCTCAATTTTATTTGTTTTCGTGTCACAGGAAATAAGTCAAGCCAATAAAGAGAGGCAAGCAATAAACAAGTATCCGCATTGTATGTCTCGTGGTGGCTATAGAAAGCTGGAACGGAGAAGGATGGAAGAGCAGTTAGAGAGAATGAAGGAAGCTGCCGAATCCGATCCTTCCACTATTGTCCAGCCCCCTGAACCTCCTCCTCGTCACAAGAAATGGAAAGCTGTGAGGATGAGGGGCGACAAGTACAAAAATGCAGATGTTGCTGAGGTTGCCTCAAAGATTGTAAGTAATTAAATTAGATGTTTTAAATAGTCTCAGTTGTTTCATATTATATGGTTTAGTTGTTATTTATGAAACATCTTAATGATACAGGATGCACTTGAGGATCAGAGTTCCCAAGGTTCATTTATGCCGGGTTCACGGATGGACATTTTGTCAATGGCAATTGGGAAGCTGGATTACCCTGACAGCATTCGAGGGGAGCCTAGGGGAGTTACTACCACAAAATATTTTGGACGGCGTTCACGGTTCTATGACAATAACAACCCTAGTCCTCAGCTTGTAGCCAAAATTCGAGCGGGACTATTTGACGAAATCATGCAACAAGTACGATCCGAAGTGAAAACTATGATGGATTCGAGGGACAATACAGAACATACAACCCGTGAATCCCCGGCCTTCCCCAGCATTAAAGAGAGTTTTAACCCTCCGGATTTTGATCTCGACGAACCTTCTCACATTCCACAGGAGGACAACCTTGCACTCTCTATTTGGATGTCCCACACCGGCGTATTGTTGCCAATGCTCTTATTTACACAGATCACACCATCCACCATAATATTGAAATTCCAAAAGACCTACATAAGGTGACTGTGAAATGTGTTCGAGAGGGGGAAGACAAAACAGACATCCCGATTGAAGATGACCAGGTTCATGATTTAGGCCGGGCCATAGGATCGTTCATCCTTTAGCCGAATCATCTTATTCAGATGGTGGCGGCGACACCTCCAATGGCAGGAAATACATTACTAGAACTTGCTTTTCATTGGTAACTCACTCATAATATGTTTGTTTATGTTTTCATAGAATGAACAACACGCGGGCAAATTTCCATACTTAGCACTACGGCGAGACATGTACAAGGACATCAGCTATCTCTCCTTCAAGATGCAACCGGGCATTGTCGGCACAGACAAGACATATAAGTTTACAGTTGACAAAAAAGATCTTGTCGAATTTATGCATATGGAGGATTTAGATTTAGTCGTTCTTGAAGTTGCGATAAGTTTTTTTCCCCTTTAATTATTGCATGAATCTTTTTTGTTTTCTATACTCAACAATGCTTATCATTTTTTTTCGATCATAGTGTCTGCAATGACAAGTGCGTCCAGAAAGGCCATCCGGGTTTGTATGGATTCTTAAGTCCAATAAACATGACCCAGGCTCACAGTAAGTTAACCAAAAGGGCGCTTTATGTTGGTGCTACAATTGCCGAGAAAGATGATCGTTGTTATCTAGCCCCAATACCTGAAGGGTATGTATTTTAGTTTTGTCTATTTAAGATTTTTAAGAATAAATTCCTTTCTTATCTTAATTAATATTAAAATGTATATGTTGTAGTGATCATTGAACCCTATGTGTTGTTTGTCCCTCCAAGAACGCATGTTATTGGTTTGATCCCTTAAGTGGTGGCAGGCCAAACGATGAAATCAAATCCATGTTTGCCAAGTAAGTAAATTTTCATCTAAATCATTGATTATTCATTTATATGATTTGTTTTCATGTCTATTAACTTCCATTTTAATGAAAGTGCATTCAAGGCGGCTAGATCGATTTCTGGAGCACCAGAGTAGGGTGGACCGAAGTGGTTTCATTGACACAATGGTAGCTAGAGATATGCCTTTATTCATTTTAACAATTTGCTTTTGATTTATAGTGCCCAAAACAACCAGGGAACTCTGAGTACGGATACTACATTATGTTTTATATGCATACCATCGTTGAGAGCAGACGTACTACAGGTTTTCAAAACATACGTGATCGCTCTGTGTTTCAACGCATATAGATATGTACATCATGTGTTGCCTTGCTCACCTTTAAAACTCTTGGTTTCTATGAAATTGATAACTTAGATTTGTTAATAGCCTTGAAAATCATATCAATCATTTAGAGTTTTGTTGTTGGTGTGATCCTTGTTATGTATTGGAATTGAAACTTGGAGATGAAAGTTGAAATTTTGGTTAGTTTAAGTAATAGTTTGTTGTTGAAGTTGTTGGTCACATGCTGCTGAATTTTATAACAGTACTTTGTTTTGTTGTTGGTTACTTGCTGTTGTTGGTCACATATAGATATGTACATCATGTACATCATGTTTTGATGTTGCTGTTGTTGTGGGATGCTCATTGTTATTACAGAAGTTTGGAAAATAAAATTCTGAAGTTGTTGTTCCCTTGCTGCTGAATTTTACAACTGTACTTTGTTGTTGTCAATATTCCTTAATTGTTCATTAGATGAAAACATTAAATTGTCGAAGTTTTACCCTGAAACTTTTGTTGTTGCATTATGGAACTTTACCTCTACATTTCATGAGCTATTATGATCAGCTGTGTTCTTACTGGTTGCCAAGTGCATTTTGGTCTAAACTGATCTGTACATGAATTTCTGCATATGTGAAATAGTTTTGCTGTCACAAATCACAGTGGTTTGCTGCACTTGTTTTGATTTGAAATCGGATTGCATCTATCTTATTTGCATTGTTCTATCATCGCAGGTTTCAGTTTATTCTTTGTAATCAATGCCCACGAAATAGCAGGGGACATTTTAAAAAAAAAAAATTTATAATATAAGGCGTCCTAAACTTAAGTCTAGGGCGCCTTATATACAATACTGGAGTCCTGATTTTAAATCAAGACGCCCAAAATACGCCTTGATAACCTGGTTTTGTTGGAAATAAAGCGTCCTAGGTTAAATACAGGACGCTTTAGAAAAACCGTCTTACGGTAAATACAAAACGCCTTAAAAAAGGCGTCCTTGGTTTAATATAGGACGCCTTAAAAAAGACGTCCTGAATTAGGTGTAGGACGCCTTAAGAAAGGCGTCCTGTATTTAACATAGGACACCTTTTTTAAAGCGTCCTGTATTTAACCTAGGACGCCTTATAGGCTACTTTTACTACTATCCATAATCAGACGTCCTTCTAAAAAATGATGTTAATTGCCTCTAATTCAGGACGCTTTTAACGTTTTTTGTAGTAGTGTTTTATGCTTGGGCTTATGTTGCATCTTGGAAAACCTTTTCTTTTTGAAGAGGATTAATTGACCACTTTAATAAAACATGTTCAACTATCCACTCCCAGGCAATTGAAAAAAGAATTTCAGTCTATGTTCAAGTACCAATTGAAAATGGAGAGCCTATTCAAATTTTGAGGTAGGATATGACTTTTTTTCCCAATTCTTTCAAACAAAAAGGAGTGATTTTCCTAGTACCAAGGCTAGCATCGGTAGAATCACAGGTATGAGAAGAATCAGTATTACGTCCCACAACGACTATTTCACTGATACTGTGAGTTTTATGACCTCCTTGTTGTCTTTTCCATTTTGTCATGATAAGAATTGCCTTGCAAGTGGCTTTAATCAAACCATTTGCTCCTTTTTTTAAAATTCTTCTCCCACAACAGTACAACTTGAAACATGGTGGGCAGCGAATAGCGACAATGCTTATGTATCTAAGCGACAGCGTTGAGGGTGGTGAAACATATTTCCCAGCGGTAAACTTCTTGCTTCTTGTAGTCTACGATTTAGGTTATCTTACCTCATTATGAGGTGAAAGATAAAGCAGATGTGTAGATCGTCTCTATAGTGTCACAAATATAGGTTCCTTTCTATCTGAGAAATTTAATCTCGGCCTTTTATTTTTAATCCTAATTAGCGTCCTTAATGTAGTGTTTAACATGCCTACTAGGTATATTTATCCTAGAGTGATTTGTTCTTATATTAATTATGAGCATAAGAAATTCATTTTATGCTAATCTTGAACTCTTATTAGCCCTTGATTTTTAATTAAGCTAAAATATCCTAATTGATGCCTCTTATCAAGCCATTAGATTGATTATGAAAATTATATAACTATTTTAATTATTGTAAATTTAATTGTCCTTTAATTATTGGTAATTTCCTTGTATTGGTTTAGTACTTCCACAATTCTTTATGGTCTTTTATGAACTAAATATGAACTATGTACTAGATTGCTAATTATAGGACATTTTATAATCCCTAGATGAAATTCAGAAGATTGACCTTTGGTTAGTTTTAATTTCAAGAGAAAATTCCCTAATATTCAAATAAATAAGCTACAATATTTTGAGACCACATATTCACCAATTTTAAATAGGTAATATTTATCAAAATATTGTATTTATGAGAATTATAAATTTTGGGTATTACAATTCTCGTATAGGTAAAATTACTTCAAAAAGCTAATTCTCACGCACACTGTTTAGAAAAATTACTTTATGATTGTAACTTCACAATGTTTGTTTTAGCTTTTAAAAAAAAGTGTTTTTATACTTTTTTGGTTAACAATCTATCCAAATATTTAGTTGTTGATAGAACATAACGGCGTTGTTCAATCTATATAGCCAATCCCACTTAGTAGAATAAGATTTGGTCGTTGTTGTTGTTATAATATGTATGTTCTCAACTTATGTACACCTAATGAGAGTGAAAATAAGTAACATTTTTTAAAAATGTTTTGGTGTGTTACTTCAGGGACTAAATGGAGAATCAGAACCGAAAAGTCTTCTTGGAGCATGTGAGGTACTTTTTGGAGAAAAATGGTCTACAGTAAAGTGGATGAGACAGAGAGCTTTCTTTTGACTTATTTGTTCATCATATCCTATAAATATAAATTAATTATAAAAGGGTTCTCCATTTGTGGAATTTTCCCTTATACAATAAATTAATGATGATGATTTATTCTTGACAAATACATAATGAAATTAGATTACATCATGGTTTTAATTAATTAATAAATAAATAATGAGATTTAGTTAATTTGTTGATATTACTACTAGAGCTACTGTAGAGATGGGATATCATTGAGCATACTTGAGATATTCCATTTCATTGTAAAATTACATCCACCCTGATTTACATTTTTTAAAAACAATAAAAAAAATTATATAATCTGTTTATTTATTTTTGTTATATTGGAAATGTAACATCCCAAATTTTGGGATTTGAAATTTAGATATTTTATGGGAATTAATTATGTAATTTTGGTTTAGAATAATTATGAGATTAATTATTGGAATTTAAGTCATATTTTCCCATAAATTAAGGACAAATAATTAGGGAATAATTTTTGGCATAAATATTTGGAAATAATATTTTAAGTCCAAACGGAATTTAATTGAGAAATAAAATCTTTAAATAGAATTAAGGATTTAAATTTTAATATTAGGAAGAAAAAGAAAAAAAATAGAACAAATACTATTAAGCATTTGATCTTATTCATTTACAACATCAACTTCCAAAATTTCATCATCAGACACAAAGCACACCTATGCATTGTTGTCAAACTCACGAGTTGACTCTTCGAGTTTACCGTTTTTACGCTTCTAGCTTACAAAAATGAGTCGAGTCAGTTGTAAACTCGTGTTAGTTGTAAACTTAGTTAAACTCACGAGTTTATGCACCAAATTTACCGTTTTTACGTTTTTAACTTACAAAGCCATGTTAACTTACTCTTAAACTTGTTCAACTTTTTTGATTTGATCATGCTCAACGGCTTTATATAGAAATTTTATAGAAATTTCTTTATTAAATATAATAAATGATGAATGTTGATGAATTTAATTTCAATTATTTGGATTTAAAATATATTTAAATCAAATTGTTGTCATTTTTATATTTTAATTATTTAATTATACACCAATAATACCTATTTAATAATAAAAGTAAACTCTTACGAGTTTACGATTCAAATTTACGATACGAGTTCACATCATTGTCACGAGTTTGTTTAAACTCAATGAGTTTGACAACCTTGCACCTATGTATTCTCATTCATTCAACGGCCCAAGTTTAAACTTCAATTGAAAAGTGCCTATTCACTGATTTCCTTCCGCACAAGCACAAAAGTTGTTGCATCCTTAATGTCTCTATTTGTTCATCACTCATCACCTTCTTATTATTATTATTTTCCACCTTCGTTATTTTCCCCTGCACTTGTGATTTTCTTTTTCAGTTCTTCTTTTTTGCAATGGTGTATATATATAGCTAGGGAGAGAAAGACTAAAGAAGAACCCTAATCAGAAACAAAGAAAACCTTTCCTATTTTTATTTGATGGCTTGCGGCTTAAGTTTAAGGAACATATCTAAGATTGATTCTGTTTCTCTTTTTTACCGCAAAATTAAAGATCCCATATAATCTTTTTGATGATTCAATATTGGACAGTCTTCGAAAGTCATACTATTATTAAATTCTCATGTTTTTGTTTATAATCAAAATTAAAAATAGTAGCACTACTCGTAGTAGGTTTAGTAAAATTAAAAGTGGTGGTGTTTGTCATATAAAGATATGTTTTTTCTTTAAAATGTTTATAAATAAAAAATTTAGGAGTTCTTTTTTTTTTAAGGAAAAAAATCATAGTTGATTTTTTTTTTTAAGGAAAAAAATCGTAGTTGAATAAAACACTTTAACTCCCTTACATGTTGTGTTAATTACTGTAATACCCTAAAAATCCTATTTAGTATAGCCATTATATGTTGATAGGAAATACCTATTAAAAATAGGTGAATATGTGGCCTCAAATTTAGTAGCTTATTTAATTTAAGACCTAAATCTTCTAATTTCATTTAGAGATCATAAAATACCCTAAAATTATCATATTACAACATAGTTTTTATTTAATTATAGAGAGTCATAAAATGTTATGAAAATACCTAAATCAATTAAAGGAAATTACCAAAAAATAAGTGACAATTAAATTTACATTAATAAATCTTCATAATAAATCTAGTGGCAATTAAAAGTCATCAATTAGGGATATTTTAATTTAATGAAGAATCAAGGGCCAATTTTTAAATTATATTGAAGGATCGTAAATTATGATATAAATACCATATTAAACCATAGTTCTCACATGATCAAATGAGCAAGAAAATATTATGAAAACACTTAATCTAATTAATGGGAATTAGCAACAATAAATGAACAATTTAGCTTGCACTAATTGGGATTAGTTGCAAAATAATTAAGAGGCAAAATAAAAAGTATAAAATGAGGGTGAAATAATACTTGCCTAATTAAGCACTAATTTTCATGATTAGTTAATAAATCAATTAATTAATATCAAAGGCAATCAAGGGAGAAGATTTAATCTAAACAAACACAAAGAAATCCAATGCTTGTGATTAAACCAATAATTAACCTTAATCCTTGTGAAATTGAATTGGCCAATTATAAATCAAGAAAATTAAATATTCTTATTCCTCATGAAATTAATTGGACCAATGAGAGATTAGCATAAATAAAAGGCCAAGATTAAGCCTCATAAAGCTAAATCCAATGGCCTTAATTAACAAATCCTTTAGAGTTGAGATAAGCCAGTAGGAGGCTAAAGTCTTTAATTATTAGAACACAATGGAAACACAATTTAAGGGCCAAGGGAAAGCGGTACACGGTTTTGCAAGATTGAAGAAGAAGAATGAGTTTATAATATATTAATCTAGATGTTATTAAAGCAATCACATGCAAGACTTAATGATGGAAGATGATAAGGTACTTTCAATTAAGAGACTTAATGACCTTTGGAAAGAGAAAAGAGTTGTGAGTGTGTGGGTGTGTAGTGTGTAGGTGTGTGGGTGTTGTGAGCCTAGTGAAGGAGAGAGAAAAGTGTGCAATTAATTGAGTTTGTGAGTGAAAAACCACTAGGATTAATGAGAATCTATACAAAATAAATTGTATCCAGAGATACGTTAATCCTAGACCGAATATAAGGATTTATTATGAACAAGCATATTTTAAGCTTGGAATAGGTTATCTCCAAAATCTTTTTCTAAATTTTTGAAATTAATCTTACAATAAGTAAAAGGTTGGTTAAGACCCCTAATGAAACCAAAATTTTGAGATTAGTGAGTTGAAGAAGAAAAACTTGAATAAATTTCAAATTAAACCCTAAAAGCATTTTTGCTTAGGTGATAACCAACTACCGATTTTATCTAGTTACAAACACACTTAGAGTAACTAGGAATTGAAGCACACAATTGGAGAAAAGAGAGGGAGAGTGGGCAGATGTTTTTGGCTTGAAAAAGGGGTAATGAATTGTTTATATTAAACAATCAACACATGCTAATTCAACATTGATGAAGGGGACAAATTGGAGAGAGAAGTACTTAAGGGAAGGAGAATTAATGGAAAATGGAAGAGGATAGGGGAGTGAGAGAGGGAGCACTTTTTTTTTTTTTTTTGAGATGGAAGGTGAGGATTTATGCTTCAAATTAACCTAGATCTAAGGGTCCAAATTCAAGAAGAGTAGGTTTGAAAGAATTACCAAATTTCCATACCTAATTGCTATAAATAGGGGCCTTGGGTCTTCACATTTCTTCACACCAAAACAAGCTTAGAAATCTGATATAGAGAGTGAAAGTGAGAGTAAAGAGTCTTGGAGAAGAAGGAGCAAGGCTCTTGATAAGTTCCCTAGCTCTAACTTTTAAGTTCTTTATGTTTTAATTCTTAAGTTTATAGTTAGAAGTAGTTTTGATCTTAAATATGCTAGAGTAATTTTAATATCATGTTTTTATAGTCAAAAATAGTGATATTTCAAAAATTAGATGAGCCACTTGGTATAGCAAAATTTTTGGAAAATTATGATCAAAGTAGCGAAGCTGTAGCGAAAATTCTTCGGGTAGAAATTTCTGAAATCAGTGATAAAAACTCCAATATTTTATATTGAAAATGAAGTTGAAAAATTCTAAGAAAATTCATGGTTAAATTAGACATGTAGGGCTTTTCAAATATGCCAAGAACATGTTAAAATGAGCTCTGTACAGTGAGATAAATAATCTCAAAGTTGGGCTATAGATTTCTGGAAAAATTCTGGGCGGAGGAACAAAACCTTAAAACTGGGAATGATTCGTGTAATTTGGGAAAAATTTAGTATTTTTACTTAAAAATAGACATCCTAAGGATTCCAAATAATTTTACGGATCCTCGTTTCAATTTTTCTAGAATTATTTATGATTTTCCAAATTTAGACAAAGAATCTACCCAAAATACTATGCCAGCGTTTTTTCAACAAATAAGGGAAATAAGTTTAAAAAATAATTCTACCAAGAGGAAAATGGTCATTTACGACCAAGATATCTACTAGGATATTATTTGTGAATTAATAAATGCGATATTACCATTATAGGATATACGAGATCATAATCTGACCAACTTACGTACCACGATCACCGACGAAGGTACTGACGCGTACGGTAACACTAACTCTGATTCTTATTGTATACTTATATGTGATAGATGTATTCATAGACTAAGAATATGTCTTAAAGTTTTTCATATACATTCAACTATATACTGGTTATGGTTTTGATAATGCCGTTGAGTTTTCCTAGTGCTGAGGACACGAATGTACATCGTGGCACTGGTGAATAGTGCAAACTATAGCAACATTCATATGCAGTGGCTATATTCTGTTATTATCTTTCATATGTGATTATTGCTGTAATGTCATGAATATCTGTCATACATAATTGTTACATAAGCATAAGTGTAATACCCTAAAAATCCTATTTAGTCTAAATCACTATATTTTGCTATGAAATACCTACTAAAAATAGACGAATATGTGGTTTCAAATTTTGAGATATAATTATTCTATTTTCTAGGAAATCTTTCTTTAGGATTAAGGCAACCTACGGCTGAATTTTCTTAGGAATCAATAAAATACCATAAAGTGCAAATAATTACCATATTAAGGTATGGCTCTCAGGGAATTAAAAAGAGTAATAAGGTACTATGGAAAATTATTGAACCAAATAGGGGAAGATAATAAAATCAATAAATAATTAGGTATTTATTAAATTAAGTAATTGTGCATGATAATTGAATATTTCATACACCATTTTTTGCCTCTTGATTAATAATTTAGGACTCTTTGGCTAATAAATAATGGCTTTTATATCTATTTGGGCTTTGGGCCTTTTGATTTATTTTAGCCATTTTTCATAGCGAAAATTCCACATTTACATTGCTTCACTATTTTAACCATAACTCTTGAACCAGACATCGGATTTGCCTCATTTTTGTCTCATATTTCAGATGATTCAGAGAGCTACAATTGCTATGAAGACATGAAGAGCAAATTCGGACAAGAGGGTGGTCGATTTTAGAGCCGAAGCATATGTATTTTTGGGTTTTATTTTGGGCTCGAATTTTGTAATTAAAGCCCATATTATTTTATTTTCGTTTTTGGGCTGAACCCATTTCCCAATTAGGTTAACTTTAAGTGTGGCAGCAGCCACAAACACCTTTTCATTCATGTTTTTTGTGTTTTAGTGGATCAAAACAGAAGCTTTCATTTTCTCTCAACTGTTCTTCAATGTTCTTCGTGTTCATCATCTTTTCTTCATCTTTTCCAGCCATGCTTGGCTAAATATCTGTGATTAACCCAACGTTGAAGATTCCATGACTCGTTCAGAGAGCTTGTGCTTAATCGGTAACGTTTCTCGTTTCTGTTTTCATCTATCGGATTCGATTTCTGAAAAATAGTTCGAATATTGGATTAAATATTCGGTTTGGTTCATCCCAAGGACTAAGTTCAAACTAGGTTTAAAGTTTGCTATGCGATTGCATAGTGGGACGCCACTGTTCGGACATATACTAGGCGATTGTCTAGTCGAGGGATTTCTGGATGAACGCAGAGATCTCGGTTCATCCAGAGCCAAACGCGAGTTCGTTTATTTTTTGCTCAATGATGAACGTTTCTGGAATCAAAATGTTGGGTTGATCGTTGTTAATCTATTTCTGTTTAATCCTTTAATCCTCTGTTTGGTCTCTGTTTAGTTTCGTTTTGTCTCTGTTTAGTTATGTTTTTATTCCTTTCAAATTAAAACCCCCTCATTTACCATTCTGTTTCTGTTTCGCTATCGCCAATCAAACCTGCTGTGAATTCATCGGAGAAACGACCCAGGTTACACTATACTACAAATCTTTAAATCCTGGTTATTTTGGGAGAACACGGCAAATCCTCTGCCAAAATATGGCACCGCTGCCGGGGAATTTGCATCGGTTTGATTAGTAACAGTAGTGTAAATAGTTTTGTTTCGGTAGTTTTGGTGGTTCGGGTGGCTAGACAGAAATTTTTCTGACCCAAATCACTCAACCCAGGTCTTATTCACATGGAATTGGGCATTCTAAGCAAGAATCATTTCCCTAAGGGGAAGTGTGGTCTCACCTATTTTGCCCAAATTCCATCGTTTAGACCCTGTTTTTACTGTTTTTTTGGTCTTGGCAGGATATATCGGGTATTTTTGCAATTGTTTGACTTACTCCGATTGGGCTGATTTTTGGTGAGCTGAATGAAAATGGCATTTGGGATAGGACACAAGCTAAAGCACTGTGGTCTTGAGATATAAGCCAAATTCCATCGTTTAGACCACATTTTCAATTTTTTAAGTTTTTTTATTACATTTTTGGGTTCCCCAATGGTCTAGGAATTGCCCTGTCCAAGTCCCATAAATTTTAAAAATCATTTGATAGTGTTTCGGGATTTATTTTGGTCAATTTCTACCATAGGTTCTTGTTTTCTTTGTGTTTGCTTTTGTGTGTCTTAGTGTTTTTCTACTTTTTACCACTTTTAGTGTGGCATTTTTGTAATTTTGAGTTTCCAGTGGCATTTTCGGAATTCTTGATTTTCTGCAAATTTTGCCTTGTGATTATGCTGCATGAGTACTAGGAGCACTGTCAACCCAGAAGACTTGTTGCCATTTGATCCTGAAATAGAAAGAACGATTCTTACTGCTAGAAGAGTTGTTAGGCAAAGTCGTGGGGTTAACACTGAATTTGATTGTGACCATTCTGATTGTGTCCATTCTGTTGATCTTTCTGATTGTGTTTTTGATAGTACTTCTGATAGTCTTGTTGTTTTCACTGATTCTAGTAGCAATTTTGCTCACTCAGAAATTATGGCAGAGCAAGCAGATCGTACTTTGAGAGAATTAGCAACCCCTGATGTGGGCAATCAAAATTTGTGTATTCAATATCCTGAACTTGCTGCTAACTTTGAACTGAAATCTGGTCTTATCCATTTGTTGCCCAAGTTTCATGGTCTTGCAGGTGAATGTCCTCATAGGCATCTAAAGGAGTTCCATGTGGTATGCAGCACGATGAAACCTCAAGCAATTGATGAAGACCACATTAAGCTGAGAGCCTTCCCATTTTCCCTAGAAGGATTGGCTGTACAATTTGCAACCAGCATCTATTGGGAGTTGGGATGATATGCAGAAGTTATTCCTAGTGAGGTTCTTTCCTTCCTCAAAGGCCATTGCTATTCAGAAGGAGATCACTAGTGTTAAACAAGTCAATGGGGAGACCATGTATGAGTATTGGGAGAGGTTCAAGCGATTGTGTGCTAGCTGTCCACACCACCAGATTTCAGACCAACTTCTAATTACATATTTCTATTCTGGTTTGTTGCCGTTGGATAAAAGTTTTGTGGATGCTTCTAGTGGTGGGGCCTTAGATAGAAAGACACCTGAAGAGGCCCGAGAGTTGATATCTACTATGGCTGCCAATTCTCAGCAATTTGGCACCAGGGCCAATAGTACTCCTGTTTACCAGATTCAAACACCTCCAGCCCAGTACGATTCTCAGAGATTAGAGACTAGACTTGATGATTTGACCTCCCTTGTGAGGCAGTTGGCAGTGACACAAACAGTCCAGTCTTCTCCTCCTCAGATTGGGTCCTCCTGTGGGTTTTGTTCTGACCCTTATCATCCTACTAATTCTTGCCCTACTTTGCATGATCCTACCTATCAAGACCAATCGGTAGCTACAGTGGGTGTTTTTCTAGGAAAGCCACAATACCAGCAGAATAATGCCTACTCCAATACCTACAATCCGGGTTGGAGAAATCACCCCAATTTCCGTTGGAACTAGAATCAGGACCAGGGTAACCAATATCAACAAAATTCTGGGAATTACCAATAGAGACAGTACAGACCACAGAACTTCCAACAGCAATCTGCTCCTCCTTTTCCTTTGCCAGCAGCACCCCCTCGACCAGCCATATGTGCACCTCCACAGGCAACACAACAGCAGGCTAGTAGTAGTGGTAGTGGTGGTCTCTCACTTGAGGATATGATGAAGCAATTTGTCCAAGCCAATATGCAGTTCCAACAGCAAACATCCCAGCGCCAACAGCAAACTGACACTGCCATTCAGGGTTTGCAAACACAGATTGGGCAGTTGGCAACATCATTGAACCAGCTTCAACCTCCGGGATCCAACACTCTTCCTTCCCAAACCATCCCCAATCCTAAGGGTAATGTGAGTGCTATCTCACTACGGTCTGGCAAACAATTGGAGGAGCCCAAACTAGCTGCAGATGTGACTTCCACATCAGAAAGAGAGTCAGAAAATGTGAAGATTGACTCTAACAATGAAAAGGCAATGCAGCAAGGTGAAGAGGAGGACATCCCCATCCCTCTTCCCTTCCCTCAGAGAGCGGTTCAATCCAAGAAGTTGGTAGAAAAAGCACAAGAGAAGGATATACTTGAGACCTTCAGAAGAGTAGAGATCAACATTCCTCTCTTAGATGCAATCAAGCAAATCCCAAAGTATGCCAAGTTTTTGAAGGAGTTGTGCACCAACTGTTAGTTATGATTAGTTTTGATGATGTCTTATATAGATGCCATTCTTATAAGCAAAAAGATTGAGTAATATAATTATCTCCTACTTGGACTAACTATTGTATTTAATGTAGATCAATTCAAGTTGAATTATAAAGAAGATTGATCAAGAAGGAGACAAGAAAGAAGAGCTTACAGAGTTTGTCAAGAAAGCAAGATGTTATCAATGTATTTTGGGAATAATCAAGAAGAAGAGGAAATATTGAAGAAGATATAGAACTTGCAGAGAATGATAAGTTCAAGTTTAATGAGAGAGAATGATCAATAGAAGAGAAGAAAGAAAGATTTGAATTGTGGAAAATGATCAAGAAAAGAAAAAAGAAAAGAAGAACTTGTTGAATGGAATAAGAATATAATTATTCAAGTTCTTATATTGATACTAGAAGTCTCCAAGATCATATGGAAGTTGGAATGGGTCAATTCAGAGTTAAATCAAGCAAATATGAGGTTTAGGATGAGAAAACTCGAGGTTTGAGTATAAACCTCGAGGTTTGAGTGTCTTTAGCATCTTCGGTGTCTCTGGACTAGTAAACCTCGAGGTTGCAAGTGAAAACTCGAGGTTGCAAGTGAAACCTCGAGGTTTCAGTCAAAACCTAAAGGTTTCAGCACTATCAGCAACTTTGGTGCACTTTGTTCCACGTTCAGCTTCTAGCGACCTTCGGTAATTTGATGATATCTCTCAAACCAAGATTCGGATTGACATGAAACAAATGGCATATGAAACTAGATATCCAACACGTACTTTTGACAAAGATTCAAGTCCAAAGGAGTTCAGATAAAAGATCTATGAATTTCACAAGTTGACACAAACATCACCGTCACAGTCAGAACCAAGCTTCAATGTTTTGGGTGTATCTCACAAACCACAAATCCAATTGAGCTCAAATCAGTTCCATTGGAAAGTAGACATATAGAGCTTTCCAACGAGTGTTGAACGGACCAAAACGGAGTTCAGACCAGGGAGATATGGCTTTTGAAAGTTGACGGTTAGTTCAGGACATTGCAAAAATGCTGATCAAGAACAGCCTTCATTCATCAGATCATAACGGACATAATACAATGGGTTTGGAGCTGATTCTTCTTGCATTGGATTCTTACCTCGAGCTTGGACATGTAAACTTGAGTTTGGTATTTTGCCTTAAACTGGAAAAACCATGAAAAATACTTGAAACCTCGAGTATTGCTTTTCAGCCTCGAGTATTATGGCTTACAGAGAGCAAACAGGTTTTCAAAGAAATGAAAACCTCGAGGTTCAGATTGAAACCTCGAGGTTGTGGTTTTAGTTCAAAGTATTGTTTTTGAAAAATTCAAGCCCAACCTCGAGTATGGCTTTAAAACCTCGAGTTTATCGGGCTTCAGAGGAAAAATGCCTTTTCAACCAAATTTCAAACCTCAAGGTTTCTTTTGAAACCTCCAGGTTTGTGATCTTCCACGTTTTTCTCAAAAGGTTTCTGAACAAGAGAAACCTCGAGGTTCACAAGGAAACCTCGAGGTTACATGTTTTTATAACTGAGTTTGCTTGAGTTATTCAAGCAAACCTCGAGGTTTGAGAAGCAAACCTCAAGGTTACTAGCCGTTATTGCAGATTCGAATTTGAGAAATCTGTAATACCTTCTTGTTTGATCTCAATGCTTTACATGATTATTCTATATTGATTCTAGATATGTTTAACCATCTTCCTAGTAAGTTTCAGAGAGATTAACGAAGGTTTATTGAAGGATTAGAGCAAAAGCAAAAAGTGTGTCAGAACATTTAATGCTTAGTCCAGAAAACTTGCTTCCTTTGGTTAATCCACTTGTACATGACTGCAAAAGATTAAAAGGAAGATTACTACAACAAGCAACAACCTCTCCAACGGATTTATTGCCAGAAAGTCAACTAAGAGCCAAGTGACAGCTGGATTATGCATAAACAAGAGAGAGAAGATATTCAAGGTTGAACTAACACTCAGCAGAAGTCTTCCAATGGTTCAATCCAAGCTACAACGGTCATAAACGGTCACATACCATTCTCCATCTATAAAAGACATGGATTCAAGCAGAAAAACGAGGAGATACAAGTTTACAATGCCAAAATGCTGAACCTCTGCTTCTTCATCATTCTCACTCTGTTTTTCATATCTAGATAGCTTAGAGAGAGAAATGATTTGTATCTGTACTTCAGTGATTACTTATCCATTCCTTTGAGAGGAAACTTATTGTAAACACATTATCTTTCTGAGAGTTACTCAAGATTGGGTAATCTTGAGTGAGTTATACATTGTGTTGATTACAACTTGTAAGGGGGAGTGAATCCTAGTGAGAGGATTACTTCGAGTACAAAGTGTGTAATCAAGCAGTGTATTGATTACAGATTGTAAGGGGGAGTGAATCCTAGAGAGAGGATTGCTTTAATTACAGATCGTGTAATCAAGCTTATTGAAGATAGTGGATTGAAAATCCCAAGTGAGGCTTGGGGACTGGACGTAGGTCAAGGAGGGCCGAACCAGTATAAATCTGTTTGCAAGCTCTTCTTCCTTATCTCTTACATTTCCAGCATTTACATTTGAGTATTTACCAATTGTTTGTGATCTTATTTTTATTACTCAAAGATAAATTTCCTGAATTGCGAAAATATTTCAAAGAGTGGAAACTTTTATACTTCACCCAATTCACCCCCCTCTTGGGTTCAGCCGGAACTTACACCAACAAGAGGCAACTGAAGGGGGATCGAGTGAGTTTGAACCAGAATGTATCAGCACTCATCCAGCCTACAATGCCTCGCAAGTGCAAGGATCCAGGGATGTTTTCTATTCCTTGCTGTTTTGGTAGCTATAGATTTGATGATTGCATGCTAGATTTAGGTGCCTCTATTAATGTCATGCCTTCATCTGTTTATAAATCTCTTGGTCTTGGTCCTTTACGTCCTACTGGTGTTGTTGTTCAGCTAGCTAATAGGAGCAATGTCCATCCTTCTGGTGTAGTTGAAGATGTATTAGTCAAGGTTAATGAACTGATATTCCCTGCTGATTTTTACATCTTAGATATGGAGGATGAGTCTCCCAATAGTAGGTCACCAATCATTCTAGGACGGCCTTTCATGAAAACAGCTAGGACTAAGATAGATGTGTATTCTGGTACTCTTTCCATGGAGTTTGGTGATATATCTGTGAATTTCAATATCTTTGATGCCATGAAACATCCTAGGGAAGAGCATTCTGTTTTCTGCATTGATGTTATTGATGATGCTGTGGATGATGTTCTTGCTGATTGGTGTTCTGATTATCCTGATTTATCCTCTGAGAGTGATTATGCCATTTGTGCATGTGCTGATAATGAATGGTGCTCTGTTTGCACTAACTTGGTTAATGCTGCACTATTTGACGATTCTGTCTTGCTTGGTGATTCTGCATTGCATGTGGATTCTGATATTGATTCTGAGTTTGAGCTTCATCCTGATCCTAATGTGCATCCTGATTCTGATTTTGATGAGTTTGACTCTGATTTTGATGAGCTGACTTCTGATGTTAATATTGAGCTGGATAGACCTAGTTCTTCTGCCTCTTTGAATGTGGTTTCAGGTATCTCTAGTGTGATGACATCAGAATTGTTGCAACAACCACCCAAGCTTCTTCCCTCCACTGAACAACCACCTAAACTTGAGTTGAAATCCCTTCCAGATCACCTAAAGTATGCATTTTTGGAGGTGGATGAACAGTTGCCAGTCATTGTGGCCAACAATCTTCTTCCTGACCAAGAAGAGAAGCTGCTAAGCTTATTGAGGGCCAACAAGAAAGCCATTGGGTGGACATTAGCTGACATTGTTGGCATCAGCCCTTCCATGTGTATGCATCGAATTCTATTGGAAGAGGATTCTAAGCCAGTGAGGCAACCCTAGAGACGCCTTAATCCTCTTATCCTTGATGTGGTGAAAAAGGAGGTCACTAAGCTTCTGCAAGCTGGTATCATCTATCCCATTTCTGATAGCCAGTGGGTTAGCCCGGTCCAAGTGGTTCCTAAGAAGTCCGGAGTCACTGTGGTAGCCAATCAGAAGAATGAGCTCATTCCTACTCAAGTTCAGAATAGTTGGAGAGTTTGCATCAACTATAGGAGACTCAACCAAGCCACTCGCAAAGATCATTACCCTCTACCATTCATTGATCAGATGTTAGAGCGGTTGGCTGGTAAATCTCACTACTGCTTCCTAGATGGCTACTCCGGATATTTCCAGATCCATATTGCTCCTGAGGACCAGGAGAAGACGACCTTCACATGCCCCTTTGGAACATATGCCTACCGAAGGATGCCTTTTGGCCTCTGCAACACACCTGGCACCTTTCAGCGTTGTATGGTAAGCATTTTCTCTGAGTTTCTAGAGGACTGCATGGAGGTTTTTATGGATGATTTCACTGTATATGGGTCTAATTTTGATGCATGCTTAGCTAATCTGTCTAGAGTTTTGCATAGATGCATTGAGTCTAATCTTGTGCTTAATTATGAGAAGTGTCACTTCATGGTTGAGTCAGGTACAGTTTTGGGACACATAGTGTCTAGGAAAGGAATTGAGGTTGATCCTGCTAAGATAGATGTAATTACTGCTTTGCCTTACCCCGCATCTGTGCGGGAAGTTCGCTCTTTTCTTGGTCATGCAGGTTTCTATCGGCGTTTCATTCGGGATTTCAACAAGATTGCCTGACCCTTGTCCAACCTTCTGCATAAGGACACTGACTTTGTATTTGATGATGGGTGCAAGGCGGCCTTCGATCACTTGAAGCGTTGCCTGACTACAGCTCCAGTGATCCAACCCCCCAATTGGTGCCTTCCATTTGAGTTGATGTGTGATGCTTCTAACTATGCGATTGGTGCTATCTTGGGACAACGGGTTGACAGAGCATCTCATGTGATTGCATATGCCTCTAAGACTTTGGATCCTGCCCAGTCTAATTACACCACTACTAAAAAGGAGTTGTTGGCTATTGTATTTGCTTTTGATAAGTTTAGATCATACCTGCTAGCAAGTAGAGTAGTTGTATTTTCTGACCATGCTGCGTTGAAATTTCTTCTGAAAAAGGCAGATGTTAAGCCACGGCTCATCTGGTGGATGCTCTTGCTCCAAGAGTTCGATGTTGAGATTCGAGACCGAAGTGGAGCACAAAACTGGGTAGCTGACCACTTGAGTCGCATCACCCATTTCCCCTCTCACCCCTCTTCTATTCGAGATGATTTCCCTGATGAGCAGCTTCTACAGCTGCAAGGTAAGCTTCCATGGTATGCTGATCTGGTTAACTACTTGGTAGCTGGTGTTCTGCCTGTGGATTCCACTAAGGCCCAAACCCTTAAATTAAAGAGTGAGTCTAAATATTATGTTTGGGATGACCCTTATCTGTGGAAATTTTGTAGTGACCAAGTAGTTAGGAGATGTGTGCTTGATCATGAGTTTCACTCTATATTGCATTTTGCTCATGCTTCTGCTTGTGGTGGTCACTTTGGACCCCAAAGAACTGCTAGGAAAGTGTTAGACAGTGGACTATTTTGGCCTTCCTTGTTTCATGATTCCCATATGTTTTTTAAGTCATGTGATAACTGTAGGAGAGCAGGGAGTATTTCCCGTAGGCATGAGATGCCTCAGAACCCTATATTGTTTTGTGAGATCTTTGATGTTTGGGGTATTGATTTTATGGGTCCATTTCCTGCTTCCTATGGTTATACTTACATACTGCTAGCTGTTGATTATGTCTCAAAGTGGGTTGAGGCGAAAGCCACCCGGACTAATGATTCTTCTGTGGTGGTGGATTTTGGTAAGTCTAACATTTTCTGCAGGTTTGGTGTTCCTAGAGCCATTATCAGTGACCAGGGATCCCATTTTTGCAACCGAAGCATGGGTGCTTTGCTACGCAAGTATGGAGTGCTCCACAAGGTCTCCACAGCATACCATCCTTAGACCAACAGTCAAGCTGAAGTCTCGAATAGAGAGATTAAGCAAATCCTTCAGAAGACTATTAACTCTACCTGGAAAGATTGGAGTAAGCGACTAGATGATGCTTTATGGGCATACCGCACCGCCTACAAGACTCTGATTGGGATGTCTCCTTATCAGCTTGTCTTTGGGAAGGCATGTCATCTCCCGGTTGAGTTGGAGCATCAAGCCTATTGGGCCATTAAGCAGTGTAACATGGATTTGGCTAAGTCTGGGATGGAGCGGAAGCTACAATTGCAAGAGTTGGATGAGCTTAGATTGGATGCCTATGAGAGCTCGCGGTTATACAAGGAAAAGACTAAGGCATTCCATGATAAGCATATTTTGAGGAAAGAATTTTCTGTGGGCCAGAAAGTTCTTCTGTTTAACTCCCGTTTGAGGTTTATGACAGGTAAGCTTCGATCTAAATGGGATGGCCCTTTTGAGATCACTAACATATTTCCATTTGGTGCTGTTGAGTTGTGTGATCCAGCCACAGGACAGACCTCTAAGGTCAATGGGCATCGCCTCAAGCCATTTCATGAGGGATCCCAGCAGCAGCCTGAGGAAGCGGAGATTCTCCTCATTGATGCCACTTATCCTCCATAAACCCCTTGGGGAGTATTCTTCTTTCTTCTCCCTCCTTCTCTTTTATTTGTTTTCCTTTTTCTGCTCTGCTCTTTGAAATAATACAGTCTCTCTTTCTATGATTGCTACATATTACGAACTTGGACATGTTGGTTTTAATGGATCATTCTGTCTGGTCTACAATTCTTGACTCTTCGATTACATGTCTTGGTAGTTGATTTGATGTTGTTGATTGCCTAAGTTGGTATTGACCTTGTGAGGTTTTGGGCCTGCATGAATGGAATTCATCTTTTTCCATTCTTTCTTTCATGTGTGCATCTGCTCCTGATTTGCGTTCTCTAGAACTTGCTCCTTTTCTTTTTGAAGCTACATTTTTCATTTACATGCATAAGTATGATGGAAGCTTGTTTTCTTTCTTTTATTTTCCTCCACTTTGGCCAAATAGCCTTTCCCTTGCATTATGATTCCCTTGCTAACCCCCTTGTGCCTTTTTGCCCATTCCTTTCTAAGCCACATTAAAAGCCTAAGCGTAAAACCATTTTATTCCGCACCTTGAAAATTTATTGAGCATTGGTTTACCTTGATTTTGTGTTTAAGTGTGGGGGTTGCTCAGGAGTGCAACAGTTTAAGTGTGTGGGGGGGAGATATTTGATTTTGTCATTGTGACCATGTATATAGCATAGTTCTTCGTCTTAAAAAACAAAACAAAACAAAACAAAAAAAACAAAACAAAACAAAAAAAATCAAAAAGAAAAAAAAAGAGAAAGGGAAAAAAATCAAAAAGAAAAAAAGAAAAAAGAAAGAAAAACAGAAAGAGAAAAAGGAAAGAAAGAAAGAAAAAAAAAGTAATAAATACGTAGAAGGAAAGGATATATTGGGGTTAAATAAAAGTTTTCATACATAGAGAATGATTGAGTTAATTAGTGCTCTTTTTAATTTCATTGGTGCTTAGCCTCTCATTCCATACTCTTACCTACCTTCACCCTAACCCCATTACAACCTTTAATAACAAGCTCTCTTGAATTGTGCATGCATGTGTTATGAGTGGTGGAGACGTAGAAATTGAGCAAGCTTATGGTAGAACAATTTTCTTGGGTAGAATTTGAGCGATACACTTATGTACCTTATACACTTGAGAGAAACACTTGAGAGATTGATTGAGCGCATCAATTGAGAAACCATCTTTTGTGATTAGCATCATTTATGAGATTACCATGAATTGTGATTTGAGATGAAGGGATTGTGGTCTTGATCGATTGATCTTTTGGAGCTTTGTGTCCCTTATTCAATTTTTGCATTGTTAGCAATTGTTGGAAAAGAAGAGTTCCTCCTTTAGGTCTTTTGCTTTGAATTTTGCTCAGGAGTGCAAAAAGATAAGTGTGGGGGAGTTTGATAATTGAATATTTCATACACTATTTTTTGCCTCTTGATTAATAATTTAGGACTCTTTGGCTAATAAATAATGGCTTTTATGTCTATTTGGGCTTTGGGCCTTTGGATTTATTTTAGCAATTTTTCATAGCGAAAATTCCACATTTACATTGCTTCACTATTTTAACCATAACTCTTAAACCAGACATCGGATTTGCCTCATTTTTGTCTCATATTTCAGATGATTCAGAGAGCTACAATTGCTATGAAGACATGAAGAGCAAATTCGGACAAGAGGGCGGTCGATTTTGGAGCCGAAGCATATGTATTTTTGGGTTTTATTTTGGGCTCGAATTTTGTAATTAAAGCCCATATTATTTTATTTTCATTTTTGGGCTGAACCCATTTCCCAATTAGGTTAACTTTAAGTGTGGCAGCAGCCACAAACACCTTTTCATTCATGTTTTTTGTGTTTTAGTGGATCAAAACAGAAGCTTTCAGTTTCTCTCAACTGTTCTTCAATGTTCTTCGTGTTCATCATCTTTTCTTCATCTTTTCCAGCCATGCTTGGCTAAATATCTGTGATTAACCCAACGTTGAAGATTCCATGACTCGTTCAGAGAGCTTGTGCTTAATCGGTAACGTTTCTCTTTTCTGTTTTCATCTATCAGATTCGATTTCTGAAAAATAGTTCGAATATTGGATTAAATATTCGGTTTGGTTCATCCCAAGGACTAAGTTCGAACTAGGTTTAAAGTTTGTTGTGCGATTGCATAGTGGGACGCCACTGTTCGGACATATTCTAGACGATCGTCTAATCGAGGGATTTCTGGATGAACGCAGAGATCTCGGTTCATCCAGAGCCAAACGCGAGTTCGTTTATTTTTCGTTCAATGATGAACGTTTCTGGAATCAAAATGTTGGGTTGATCGTTGTTAATCTATTTCTGTTTAATCCTTTAATCCTCTGTTTGGTCTCTGTTTAGTTTCGTTTTGTCTCTGTTTAGTTACGTTTTTATTCCTTTCGAATTAAACCCCCCCCATTTACCATTCTGTTTCTGTTTCGCTGTTGCCAATCAAACCCGCTGTGAATTCATCGGAGAAACGACCCAGGTTACACTATACTACAAATCTTTAAATCCTGGTTATTTTGGGAGAACACGGCAAATCCTCTGTCAGTGCCAAATATTTATAAATAATCAAGAGATTAATTAAGTATAATTTAATTTATCAAAAGGCTAAATTTACTAGAATACCCTTAATTAACACACTAATGTTTAAATTCATAATTAAGTCATAAAAAGCCATAAAGAACTGTCATCACGCTGAGGCCAATTAAGGGACAATTATTAACAATTAATGAACAATTGAAATTGCAACAGTTAAGACACTAAATTTAATAACTAAATTAAAATAAGCATAATTGAAGATGTATAATCCTAAGTAAAAGCCAATAGCTAATTAAGAGTTGTCTGAATGAATTTCTAAGGACTATGATTAAATTAGGGTTCCTAAAATATTATAAAATATCATGAAAGTACCTAAAACAATTAGAGGGAATTTCCAACAATTAAAGAACAATTAAATCTACATTTAAAAAGATATTAACATTTAATTCTTATATTTTCAAGAATAAGGCGTAAAGGAGTATGAAAAGGCTTAAAGTAATTAGAGAATACCAAGAATAATTATTGGACAAGTCTTCAAACTGCTTGAGCAAGTTACTTAGAGAGCAAGGTTACTTGGCAAACAAGTTACTGAACGGACGAGGTTACTTGGTGGACAAGTTACTGGGCGGACAAGGTTAGTTGGCGGACAAGTTACTGGGTGGACAAGGTTAGTTGGCGGACAAGTTACTTGGCAGACAAGTTACTTGGTGGGCAAGTTACTTGGTGGACAAGTTACTTGGAGAGCGAGTTGGGACAACTTGGAGAGCAAGTTGTGAAACCTGGTGAACAAGTTGTGAAACTTGGTGAACAAGTTGGAAGACTTAGGAAGCAACTTGTTGAGCACGGTGAAGAAAAGAGAGAGAGTGAGGGGGACAGATTCAACAACTTGGAGAGGAAGTAAGAATTGGCTAGAATGCTCTAGAAGAAGTCAACAACTTGTTGGTTAAGGAAGTTGGAGAAACTTAGGAGACAAGTTAGGGTTTTCTAAACTTGTTGATTAAGCTAGGGTTTTCTAATCACATGGATGGATGAGATTAAAACTTCTTAGTTAAGTAGGATCCGAAGGCCAAAAATTGAGAAGATGAAGCTTGTAGGAGGCGTTGCATTTTTCCTATAAATAGGAAGCCTTGCTCTTCATTTTCCTCACACCAAATCAAACTTCAAGAGTTGATTTCTAAGAGGAGCAAGAGGGAGGAGGAAGAGCAAGAAGCTTGAAGAGGTAAGCTTGTTCTTAGTTTTATAGTTTTTAGTTTTTAGTTGTTCTTAGTAGCTTTTAATATAGGTGTTAGTTTAATCTAGTAAATAGGCAAAGTAATTTCCTATAATTGTTTTCAGGCCTTATTGCATCAAAAGATGCCTGACAAGGTGGAAACATGTTGGGGAGTGACTTTTAGGATTAAGGGAATAAGTTAGAGTAAGATAAAAGAATTCTGGAATTTCTGGAGTTTGGGAGTTAACTGGATAGGGAACATTATTTTATGCATCAAATGATCTTTAAAAATCACAAAATTTTCCAGAAATAAAGTAGACATGTAGGGCTTTCCAAATATATAAAATATGTAACGTTTTGATCTCTGGACAAGAAGATATGAATTTTTGAAGATTAGGCTATGTTTCTGGTCGAATTTCTGGGCAAGGTTTGAACACATGAAATCTGGGAATTGTTCTTCAATTCTGGGTGAAAAATGATATTTTTCGTCAAAAATAGACATCTTAAGGAGTCCGGGAAATTTTACGGATCTTCGTTTTGATTTTTCTAGAATTAGTTATGATATTTTGAAGTTAGGCAAAAATCTGTCCAGAATTTCTGAACCAGCGTTTTTTGAGAATTAAAGTTGATAAGTTGAAAAATAATCCTACCAAAGGTAAAAAAGGTCATTAGTGACTAGGATATCCTCTAGAATATTACTGGTGAATTAATAAATGCGATATTACCATTATAGGATACACGTGACCATACTCCGACCGACGAACGTACCGATATCGCCGACGAAGGTACAGACACGTACTGTAACACTAACTCTGATGCTTATGGTATACTTATATGTGATAGATAGTCTGAGACTCTGTTTTAAAAAGTTGTGCATACAATTCAGCTTTATTTATACAGGTTACAGTCTTGGTAATGCCGTTGAGTTTTCCTAGCGCTGAGGACACGATAGGCCATCGTGGAACTGGTGAATAGTGCAGACTGGGGGTAACGGACATATTGCAGTGACTGTGTACCGTTATCTAGATGAATCAGTTATGATTTTTTATATTGATTATTGCTATAATGTCATCAATATCTGTCATACATACCTTGTTTATATAAGCATGAGGTTAACCGTTACCTGAGGTTCAATGGGTATTGAACCTCAGCTCTTACCATAGCTTCAGGGTCCGGGGAACCGTGGACCGAAGTCAGAAGTAAGCAGAGTAAATAGCACGCGTAAAAGACCTGACTGAGGATCCTCTTCTCAGATTTGTACCGTTATGACAGTACTCAGATAAATGTACCTTACATTATGAACAGACAGATATGGCACAGTTAATGATATATCAGTTACTCACTCTTTTACTTGCTCCGATGCTCTACTCTGATGAAAAAAAAAATCCGCTTTTGAAAATTGAGATGTTACAATAAGGTTAACCGTTACCTGAGGTTCAATGGCTATTGAACCTCAGCTCTTGCTATTGCCTCAGGATTCGGAGGCGTCAGGGCCGAGGACAAGGGTAAGCAACATAGTGAGCACCCGGCCGAAGATTCTTTTCTTTTTTTTTGGATATGTATTAACGTACTTTTAAATATTCGGATGAATGTACCGCTGTTTAAAGCAACCAGATACATCAGCAGTGAATGTTTATCAGATACTCACTATTTTAAATTGTTCCGATGCACTACTCTGATCAAACTATTTTGAAAACGCTTTAGAAAATTAGGATGTTACAATTACATGGACCCCTCTGCTTCTTAAAATCTTACCCTCAATTTCATTATTATTTTTTAAAATAAGTAATAAGTAACGTAAGTTTTTAATAGTTAGATCTATCTAGATTTTGAGAAAATTTAAATCATAATTTTATGCAATATATTTTTATTTATAAAAAGGTTATACTCGTATAAAATTAAGAATAAAACCAAAAAATTTCTTTAACCAAAACTAAAAAATGGAAAAAAAATGTTGAATTTTTGTTCTCTAACTTTAAATAATATACTTTTATTTTTTTTAATAAGTACTGAATTCATTGCCCACCAAAAAATTGCATGATCAACCACACCTAACTTCCATTAAAAAAAAGAAAAAAAGAAGGCACCTAACTTCCTTCATAAAACTCCACCTCTTGTCTTAAAAGTGGAGTTTGATCAACAATATAAAAGTTTTTTATCATACATTCCATGCAAATACTTTGTTAAATAATAAGCATAATGAAGTTCCTCTTTGTATCTGTCTCAACAATACATGTCAATGAATAAATCTCCTAATCTCGTGAATGATGTCTATTATAGGATGGTTCTCCATGGTTGCGTTTCTCTCCTCATATTTTTCTCATAAACCCTTATAATCTCTAAATCAGATCTGTTTAATCAATACAATACTAATTTAACTTTTCTTTTATTTTCTCAATCAATGGCTCAGATGGGTTGATGAGAGAAAATAAGAAAAAAGATTAGGAGATGGTCCCCATCCGGTTATGCACACACCCTTGCAAGACCATACCAATAGCCTCTACATAATCATAATAAAAAGCCATAAACTTATACTCCCTCGGGTTGTTATTATAAGTCACCAATTAACAATTCTCACAAACTAATAAAAATAGTTAAAGTCAATAAAGTTGTCTTATAAGTTAAGTAACTTTCAATATTATTCCTACTAATTGCACCAAACTCTAATTTATATTAATTATTACTCGCATCCACTACCCTTTTTTTTTTATTGTTATAGGCAAACATTAAAAAAATAATTAATGCGCTTTGGAAATAAACGAGTGCCAAAAAGATTAATTAAACATAATTGCTAGTTGGTGCCTTACAAAACTAACATACTTACTTCATATATTGTTAATCACAATTAAAAAATTACTTTTAAATATTGAAATTACCATTCCAAAGTCGTTTATTTCAAAACAAGGGAACGTTTTTCAGAATCTCAAAACCTTACCTTGGAGGGACTATACATAGCTTCCAACTAAAACTACACACACTTGGTCCCTCTTCATCCCATATGAAATCCAATGAGCATGTAACATTAAAGCATAATTTTTTTCCGTACTCTTTCATTGTTCGTTTTCTATTGGTTTCTTCACCGGCAACTAGTTCCTGGTTTCTACCACCATGAAGTTTATCGCTGGACTTCTTATAATACCCCAAAATTTGTATTCCTCCTAACTATGATATTTTGGCTATTAGGACCCATTGAAAATAGGAGAGTATGTTGTCTTCAAATTTGTAGTGCATTTATTATATTTCTTGAATAAGTTTTCGGTAGGACTTAATAGGGCAAAATCCAACTCTCTAAATTTAATTAGGAGTCATAAAATATTATAAAATGTCATAAAAACATCTAAATTAATTGGATAAAATTTTCAACAATTAGAGAACAATTTAATCTACACTTAAAGATACATTGACACATAATGCGTATATTATCAAAAATAAGCCGTAAAGGAGTAGGAAGAGGTTTAAAATAATTAGAGGACACTAAAAGTAATTAATGGACACCAAAAATTAATCTTAATCGAATTAACATTCATAATTAATTTAATGTCAAATATTAACAAGCAATTTGCAATATTTTGGCTAAATTTTATATTAAAGCTTAACAAGGGATCAATAATTGAAACAATTGAGTTTAGTAGGATCATAATGGAATTGGTAATCAATAAAATCACTACAAACCAAACTTAATTAAGCTAAACATAATAGTAAACAAGAGGGATTTAATTTAGGGCTTTTTGTCACAATAAATCACCACTGGACCAATTTTTGTAACCCAAACTTTTGCCCAACAAATCAATAAAGCCCAAAAGTAAAATCAAACAAAAAAGTCCATAGGAGGGGACGGTTTTGTGAGGCTTCTAGGGCAAGGAAATGAATTCAAACACATGGTCAATTGTGGTCAAAACTTGGGCATGAAGTAATTACTATTCAATACTTGGTCTCCAAGTTCTTTAGCTTCTTGAGGAAGGAGAAGAAAATGATGAAGGAGGAGAGAGAGAGGGAGGTCGGATGGGTTGGAGTGAATGGTGAGGATGTGAGTTTTGAATTTTAAACTAGATCCAAGGGTCAAAAACCAACAAGAGGGTAGTTGCAAATATTTACACAATTGTCCAACCTTTCCACTATAAATAGGGGCAAGGGTCATTCACTTTTCCTCACACCAAGCAAAGCAACATCTGAATATTTGAGACAGAGTGAGAGGAAGTGGAAGAGCTTGAAGGAGTTCAAGCATTAGGTAAGCAAGTTCTTTAGTTTTGAGTTTTAAATTCAAAGCTAGAAGTAGTTTTAATCTTTAAAATTCTAGAATAGTTTTATTTTCATGTTTTTATGGTTAAAAATAGATTTATCTCAAAAAATTAGTGAAGAAAGTGGTTTAGCAAAATTTCTGGAAGGAAAACACTGGAGTAATGAAGTTCTGGCTAAAATTCGTCGGTTAGGCGATTTCTGAACTAGTAACAGAAATGTTCATATTTCATTGTGAAAATGATATTTAAAAATTCTGGGAAAATTCATGGTCAAAATATACATATAGGGATTTCCAAATATGTAAAGAATATGTTGAAATGAGCTCTGTACAGTGAGAAAGAAATTCTCAAAATTTGTGTTGCGAAAATGCTGGAATTTCTGGGCAGAGGATGAACACGTGAAATCTGAGAATTATTTTTGAAGTCTGGGAAAAGCATGATATTTTTTATGGAAAATAGACATCCTAAGGAGTCCGGAACATTTTACGGATCTTCGTTTCAATTTTTCTAGAATTAGTTATGATTTTTCAAATATGGGCGAAATTCTGCAAATGATTTCCAGCGTCCTCCAACGAATTTTGAGGAAATAGAATGGAAAATAAATGTACCAAGGGTAAAATAGTCATTAGTGGCCAAAATATCTGTTAGGATATTATTTATAAATTAATAGAGCGATATTACTATTATAGGCTATCCGAACGAACGCAGACTGATCAAACTACGTACCGGAATTACCGACTCAGGTACGGACGCGTATTGTAGCACTAACTCTGATGCTTATGGTATACTTATATGTGATAGATAGTCTGAGACTCTGATTTTGAAAAGTTGTGGATTCTGTTTTAAAAATTGATCACACACATACAGCTTGATACGGGTTATAGTCTTGATAACGCCGTTGAATTTTCCTAGCGCTGAGGACACGGATGTACACTGTGGCACTGGTGAATATTGCAGACTATAATAACATGCATATTGCAGTGGCCGTGTTATGTTATTATCTTGAATATGAGAATATTGTATGTGGTTATTGCTGTATTACCATGAATATCTGTCATACATATTTGATACATAAGCATGAGGTTAACCGTTACCTGAGGTTCAATGGTAATTGAACCTCAACTCTTACCTTAGCCCCAGTACCCGGAGGAGGCAGCTCCGAGGAGAAGGGTAAGTAGGTAGCGTGAAGAAGCAGACGAGGAATTTCTTTTGGAATTTTTATTTTCCGTCTTTTTTGAATATCCGATTATTTGGATGACTGTAACAGTACACAGATACACCATTGATGAATGTTGATCAGTTACTCGTTTTTAAAACTATTCTGATGCTCTACTCTGATCAAACCTTTTGAACTCTGATAACACTATTTCAAAAACGTTTTAGAAAATTGGGATGTTACATTTTTGGTATCAGAGCAGACATTCTGGCCCAAAGTTAACTAAGTTACTCCAGACAATCTGGTGTCTAGAAAGGGTTTTGTGGTTGGCAATCAGTTCCCGTGAATTTGGCGAGCCTTCCAAAATACACCGGCCTGGCCAGATTGCTTGAGTAACGGAGTTAGATTCAGAGTTTTTTCAAAAATTATTTTCTGGCTAGAACCTAGCTCAGTTATAAGAAACCATTGGTGCTGAAGGTAAGGCTAATCTATATGGGTCAGTCAATCAGTCGCCATAGAGTTGGTGAGACCCCCATGATAGACACTTACCTGGCCAATCGGTTGAGTAACTGAGTTGGGCTCTAAGCCCTAGTTTTGGAACATATTTCAAAAAAGAGTACTGATATAACTTCAGTGTACATGTTGCAGGAAATGGCTAGACCCCCTTTTAGTCATTACAGGCACCACGTATGACGAACTGCATGGAAAACTATAAACCCCCGGTTGATGGGCCGAAGATTGAACCCTGACCCGATCTACCCTCTGCCCGCACCAGCACCTCATTTTGTACCATTACATCCCGCTCCTGCAAATGACTTAGGACTGCCTTATAACCCACACTACCCGGTCGAACACCTACATGGGCCGGAGCCCGAATACCACCCGGGCCCAGAATATCCTGATGACCTATATGATCCTAACCCCATACCAGCTGTACTTCTGAATGCAGTACCTGCACCTGATAACCCGGCAGGATCGCATCACTCTTCTGTTGGAGACAACTTTGACTACATCGATGTAGCAGACCTGGTAGATGAGAGTGCTGATTCCGAATATGATTTCATCGAGCTAGCCGATTTAGAAGGAGAGAACGCTGACATTGAAAACTTACGGTATGTGCTGGATGGCAACCGCGACTTGACTCAGACTTTGTATGAGGACTTCGAGCGAGCAGGATGGAACGTGGAGACCGTTCAAGAGGAATACCTACGCTTTTTGACCCGTGTCAGGGAGCTGTACGACATGAGCATGCCTTTCAACAATCCCTATCCTCCTGACGACTGGATTCGATCCACTCTTCATCATTTCCCTCGTACCAACTTCTGGATCCGCGAGACGAACGAGCTTCTCGACGAAGGGCCTATCGAGGAGGTCTACATCCACCTCTGGCAGATACGAAGTTGGGTACATCGAGGCATGTGAACCAGGAAGAAGGAAGACAGAACCCGAACCAGTCCAAGAAAGAAGTAGAAGTATATGACACATAATAGTAGAACTAAGTAGTAGCGCAGACTAGTAGAAGTAGTTATAGATGCTATATATTTTGGTACTCCCTGAGGGGATAGTTAGAGAACGTAGTGAGTTGTAATATAGTGACTATGATGACAAATACAGCTTATCCATGTGATATATTGACAATATATGGAATGTGATATTTACCACTATTTTGTCTTTCTCTAATGATCTACCTATTATTCGTTGAAATTAGACAAATGGCAACTTTAAGAAGAGCCGGAGCTCCCCGAGGTCGAGGCCGAGGTAGAGGTCGTGGTAGACAACCACGAATGGTGCCCGTACACGAATTAGACCAGCAGGAACCACCACCACCACCTGTTCGGGATGAAATACAAGAAATGAGACGTATGATACAAGAACAAAGGGCCCTCATCGAGACACTCCTTGCTGACCGACAAGGAGGACAGAACGGAGGACAAAACGAGGAACAACAAACTGAAGATGAACAGCAGAATACCGAGGAAGAAGAGGATAACAACGATCAAGATGACGAACAAAGCGATGCGTCTGGGAGATCCAATCATTTTCAATCACCTCCCCGACGGGAAAGAGCGATGGCGATGTTACAACAACCTATTAGAGCAGTCGAAAACACACAATACTGGGTGACTCAGTTTTGTAACCTGAAACCACCAGCTTTTCGAGGCAAGCTCGATTCAGCGGAAGACTGGTTGATGCGTATGGACAATATCTTTGAGGTCTTGGGATGCCCGGAAGACTGAAAAGCACAACTAGCAATCTACAAACTGGAAGGAGATGCCGACCGTTGGTGGAGAGGCACTGCGGCGACACTGCAAGCACGCCACTGTCCCATTACATGGGAGAAATTCCAGGAGAAATTCAACAAGCAGTATTTTCCACCCTCTGTCCAGATGATCAAGGAATCCGAATTCCTGCACATTCGGCAAGGGCAAGAGGAGTCTTTTGACGATTACTATGCTCGCTTCACCAACTTGTCTCGATATTCAACCCACTTTAGGCGAAATGAAGATGAAAGCAGTATGGCAAACATACTGATTTATGGGTTGAAGTACGACATAAGGGAGAGGCTTGTGTCGCAACTGTTCTCTGAGTTGATTCAAGCGGTGGAAGCCTGTCGACTGATTGAGCGAAACCTGAAGGAGCTCAGGAAGACCAGAGTCTTCCATAGTAGTGGTCCCAATCGTGGCGGTCTTAACCGCAGGAATCCATCGCAGAAACGGAAGACATCTTGGGGTAATTCCCGCGATGGATGTTAGTTCTCATAAGGTTTTGATGATGATTGAACAAATTGGAAATCATTGGAAGATGAAGATATGAGTTTTTAAAAGAGAAAAACTGTTGATCATTTTTAAACATAGCAACACTCTAGTGTTGAGTTCCAGAACTCGAGTGTTGGACATTGGCAAGATGTTTTAGAAAGCATCACCGCCAGTGTTCTAGCAAAACTGCCAGTTTTGAACTTATGAAAAGTTCAAAACTCGGGGGGTGTTGAGTTTTCAACACTCGAGTGTTGGCCTGGCAGAGAAATATCAAGTTTTTCAAAACCCCAACACCTCCAGTGTTAGTCTAACACTGCAGTTTTGAGTCTTTTATTTTTTCAAAGAAAGATCAAAACTCGAGTGTTGGAAACCAACACTCCAGTGTTGAAGAGACAGAGAGCAACCCATGGTTTTCAAAGTTTCAACACCGCCAGTGTTGCTCCATCACTGCGAGTGTTCAACTGAACCTGAATTTTCAATATAAGTGAAAACTCGAGTGTTGCATACCAACACTCAAGTGTTGACAAGGCAGAGAGCCTTTAAAATTCATCCAGTTGAAAACCGCCAGTGATGACTTAAAACTACAGTTTTGGAGTTTGAAACTTTTTATCAAAGTTTCAACACTCGAGTGTTGAGAAGAAAAACTTGAGTGTTGAAGAGACAGAGAGCAACCCATGGTTTTCAAAGTTTCAACACCACCAGTGTTGCTCCATCACTGCGAGTGTTCAACTGAACCTGAATTTTCAATATAAGTGAAAACTCGAGTGTTGCATACCAACACTCAAGTGTTGACAAGGCAGAGAGCCTTTAAAATTCATCCAGTTGAAAACCGCCAGTGATGACTTAAAACTACAGTTTTGGAGTTTGAAACTTTTTATCAAAGTTTCAACACTCGAGTGTTGAGAAGAAAAACTTGAGTGTTGACCAGACAGAGAGCATTGATTTCTTTTTAGGATCAACACTGCCAGTGTTGTTTTTGAACACTGCCAGTTATGAACTTAGCACAGTTCATAACTTGAGTGTTGTTACTCAACACTCGAGTGTTGGCCATTTTAACAGAAAAACGCATTTAAACTCTGATATGTCAAATCTGATTCTTTCTTCATGTTTCAAGTTACCCATTGAATCTAATCATTATATCTATCTCTTATATATGTAAGTGAACTGTTCTAACAAGTTTATTTATGAGATAACAGAAAGAATTTGAAATAGACAGAGATTCAATTGGAGCAACACTTTATGCAACTTGGATTATTTTATCTTATCCTTCAAGACAAGATTAAATGCATGACAGGTTGGCATTACAGACAGTACAATCACCTCTGAAGAAAGCCAAACGTGATTATTCTAAAAACAGAATGTCATGGGTCACCAATATTCAAATACAAAAGCTACAAACACCCAAATCTGGAAAGTAGCAACAGAATATTACCCATCAGCTTCTGCAGTACCTTTACACATGGAAGAACACTCACAACAGTCACATTTTCGAATGGGAACAAGCTTCAGTGGATTATTAACGTTCAAATGATTCAAACAATTATAAATGACTGAGGAACTGAAGCCAAACAGACAGATCTGATGAACAACTACTCTACTCGAAAATAATCATCCTGAGTTGTTCTTTTCATTAGGCTGTATCTTTGATACATTGTACTTCAGTATTTATCTTATCTACTCTTTGAGAGAGTCTTTCTTGTAATCATTCATTGATTGAGATAACCACAAGTCAGGGGACTTGGTGGTTGGGAGTATTGATTGCATCTTGTAAGGGGGAGTGAGTTCTAGTGAGAGAACTACTCTGAGTACAGAGATTGTAATCAAGTCTTGTGAAGTTAGTGGATTGAAAATCCCAAGTGAGGCTTGGGGACTGGATGTAGGTCAGAGAAAAGGCCGAACCAGTATAAATTGATCCTTGCAAAGCTTCTCTACTCCTCTCTTCATTTATCCTCTGCTTTAACTTGCCCAAAACAGAGCCAAGTCTTTAAAATTTTATAGATACCCAATTCACCCCCCCTCTTGGGTATCAAGGTCCATTCTTTCATTTGGTATCAGAGCAAGGTCTTCTCAAGAGAGTCTAACAGCTCGAGAAGGATCATTATGGAAGGAATTCTTCCCGATGGAGCCTCTATCAACAGACCACCTGGTTTCAATGGAGAGCACTACTCATTCTGGAAAGCCAAGTTCAAAGTTTTTGTCATGGCTACTGAATATGGACTATGGAGAGTATTTGAAAGAGGAGATTACACTCCTACAACTATGGAAGATGGTGTGAGAATTCCAAAGCTTGAAGAGGAATATGATGACAATGATCGAAGGAACATCACACTCAACAGTAAGGCAGTTCTACTTCTCCAAAGTGCATTAAGTCAACAAGAATACTTCCGGATTTGCACACTTCCATCTGCAAAGCATATGTGGGATGCACTAGAAATTGCTCATGAAGGGACAGCAGGTGTAAAGCAAAATCGTGTAAACACCCTCATGACAGAATATGATCTCCTTAGAATGAAGTCCGGCGAATCCATTGGTGAATTTCAACTTCGTTTCACTCATCTCATAAATCAACTTGCTGCACTTGGTAAAGACTATGATCAGTCAGTCCAAGTAAGAAAAATTCTCAATGTTCTCAACAAGGAATGGGAGGCCAAAGTCACAGCAATAGAAGAAGCTAGAGGAGAATCAATGACTTCTGTGGCTGCTCTATTTGGTAGCCTCTCAGAATATGAAGCAAAAATCAAGTTCAAGAAAGGACTTGACGAGGTACATGGAAAAAGCAAGGGATTGGCTCTTAAAACAGCCAAGGAAGCAAGAGATTCTGATAATGAAGAAAATGAGGAAGATGAAGATGAAGAAATCGGTATGTTGGTCAGGCGCTTCAAGAAATACTTCAAGAGAGACCAAGGATTCAAAAGGTTTCAGAAAGGAAGCTCAAGTCATGAAACAAAGAAACCAATCATCTGTTATGAGTGCCAAAAGCCTGGACACATCAAGTCTGAATGTCCTTTGCTGAACAACACCAACAAAGAGAAGGACAAAAAGAGCTTCAGCAAGTATAAAAAGAAAGCATACATTTCAAGCATATGGGGTGATAGCTCTTCAGATGAGGATGAAGAGGATGAAGATGGAAAAGCAAACATATGCCTAGTAGCTCAAGAACAACAAGATGATGATGAGGTTTGTCTTAGAGCATCAAGACCCAACAAATGGTATATTGATAGTGGATGCTCAAGACACATGACTGGTGATAAAACCAAATTCCTTACAATTAAACCAAAAGATGGTGGTAGAGTCACCTTTGGAGGAGACCAATCAGGAAAGATTGCTGGCATTGGTGAGATTGGAAGTAGTGATGGTCCACTCATCAAGGATGTCTATCTAGTAGAAGGATTGTGTCACAATCTCCTAAGTGTGAGCCAAAGCACTGATAAGGGTAACTTAGTTATCTTTGATTCTGATGAATGCTTTATTGTCAAAAAGGATTTGATTCCCATAGAAAATTTAAAAACTAAAGCCTTGTTTAGAGCACCTAGAGATGGCAATTGTTATACACTTAACCTCTCTAGTAATACCTCCGTGTCAGAAAAATGTTTTGTAAGTAACTTGGATGAAAGTTGGTTATGGCACAAAAGATTAGCTCATGTGAACATGTCTCAACTTGACAAGTTGCTGAAAAAGGATTTGGTTATTGGTATTCCAAAATTGAATTTCAAAAATGATAAGATATGTGATGCTTGCCAAAAAGGAAAACAAACCAAATCATCCTTTAAAATGAAGAATGAGATTTCTACTACCAGACCCCTTCAATTACTTCATATGGACTTAGTTGGACCAGCTAGAGTTAGAAGTCTTGGTGGAAATTTATACACTTTGGTCATAGTTGATGATTATTCTAGATTCACATGGACAATTTTCTTATCATCTAAAGATGAAACATTTGATCAATTTATTGTATTTACCAAGAAGGTCCAGAACGAGAAAGGTTTCTCAATTTCAGGTATACGAACCGACCATGGTGGAGAATTTGAGAACAACGCCTTTGCTGAGTTCTGTGACAACACGGGGATTGATCACAACTTTTCAGCACCAAGGACACCACAACAGAATGGTGTTGTGGAGAGAAAGAACAGAATACTCACTGAGATGGCAAGAGCAATGTTGAGTGAAAACAACACATCACAAGTATTTTGGGCTGATGCCATGAGCACTGCATGCTATATCTCCAATAGAGCTTACTTAAGGAAGAAGTTGAACAAGACTCCTTATGAGCTCTACAAAGGGAGAAAGCCAAATCTCAGTCACCTTCACATTTTTGGTTGCAAGTGCTATGTGCACCATAATGGTAAAGAGAATCTTGGTAAATTTGATTCTAAGGCTGACTTAGCGATATTTATTGGTTATTCTAATAGAAGCAAAGCATATAGAGTTTTTAACGCTAGAACTAAAGTTGTAGAAGAATCAATACATGTTGTGTTTTGTGAAAATGATTCTAACAGATCCTTGGATGATGAAGAAGAAAACATTTGCAAAAATCAATTCTTTTCAAAAACTACCCCTTCCTTTGAAAATTCTGAAAATGTTTTTGAAGCTGATCCTGAAAACAGTTTAGAAAATCCTGATCAGACTCAGCCTAGAGCTTGGAAATATATAAGGAATCATCCTTTAGACCAAGTTATAGGTGATATTAATCAAGGAGTAAGAACCAGAAGAAGCACGTTAAATGAAGTAACCTTCTCTGCATTTATTTCACACATTGAACCCTCTAGAATAGAAGAAGCCCTTTCAGACAATGATTGGGTGATAGCTATGCAAGAGGAATTACATCAATTTGACAGAAATCAAGTTTGGGACTTGGTACCTAGGCCTAAAGACCATCCGGTCATTGGCACCAAATGGGTATTCAAAAACAAACGTGATGAATCTGCAATCATAGTCAGAAATAAGGCAAGACTAGTTGCCAAAGGCTACAATCAAGAAGAAGGAATTGATTATGAAGAAACTTATGCTCCAGTGGCAAGATTGGAAGCCATAAGGGTTCTTCTAGCCTTTGCTTGTGTTAAAGGAATAAAACTCTTTCAAATGGATGTTAAAAGTGCCTTTTTAAATGGTTTCATACAAGAAGAAGTTTATGTTGAACAACCACCTGGATTTCAAAATGAAAAATTTCCAGATCATGTTTATCATCTCAAGAAAGCTTTATATGGCCTTAAACAAGCTCCTAGAGCTTGGTATGAACGCCTAAGTAAATTTCTTCTTGATCAAGGCTTTGTTAGAGGAAAAGCTGACACTACTTTATTCATTAGAACTAATAAATTGAATGAAATTTTAGTTGTACAAATATATGTTGATGATATTATATTTGGTGCTTCTAATGATTACTTGTGTGAAGATTTTGCAAAGAAAATGCAGGGAGAATTTGAGATGTCTATGATGGGAGAACTCAACTACTTCCTTGGCTTACAAATTAAGCAAAAGAAAGATGGTATCTTCATATCACAAGCCAAGTACTTGAATGATCTCTTAAAAAGGTTTGGAATGGATCAATGTAATGGTGCTGACACTCCTATGAGTTCAACTACTTCATTGGATGCAGATGAGGAAGGAAAGGACTTTAATATTACAAAATATAGAGGGATGATTGGTTCCTTACTCTACCTTACAGCAAGTCGCCCGGACATCCAATTTAGTGTTGGAATGTGTGCAAGGTTTCAATCAGCTCCAAAGGAGTCACATGCTGAACATGTGAAAAGAATTTTCAGATATCTTGCTGACACTAAAACTCTAGGATTATGGTTTCTTAAAGGACAACCAGAACACTTAGTAGCCTATTCAGATTCAGATCACGCTGGATACAAAACCGATAGGAAAAGCACAAGTGGACAGTGTGAATTCTTTGGTGGATCACTTGTGTCATGGTTTAGCAAGAAACAAACAACAGTAGCTGTATCATCCACTGAAACTGAATATGTGGCTGCTTCAAGCTGTTGTGCACAAGTTTTGTGGCTGAAACAACAACTTTCAGACTTGGGAATCAATCTCAAAGAAGTCCCAATATTGTGTGACAACACAAGCACTATTAGCTTGGCCAAAAATCCAGTCCAACACACTAGGACCAAACATATTGATGTAAGGCATCATTTCATAAGAGATTATGTCCAGAAAAAGGAAGTTAAAGTCATGTTCATCCCAACTGATCTCCAATTGGCAGACATCTTCACAAAGCCACTAGCTAAAGAACAATTTAATTACATAAGAAGAGAATTGGGAATGGTGAATCCCAATGAGTTGTAAGTATTTCCAACTAAATTCCAATGTTAGCTCTGGTTTTGATGATTACAAATTACTAACTTAAGCATCGGAGTATGTAGTTTTTCTTTTTTGCAGGATTTAACAAGTTAATTTTTGATATCAAAAGATGAACACTTGAGTTATGGGATGAAACACTCCAGTATTTGTGGATCAATGGCAATACCAAAGTACCTGCAAATCTGAACACTCGAGTTTTGATAATCAAAACTCCAGTGTTGGGAGTCCAGTGTCGAGGTCAGAGAAATAAGGAGAAATGAAAACTAGAGTGTTAGTTTTGAACAAGAAATGCCAACGGTTCTCAGTACACTATTGGCACCCAGGTTAGTCAAATTTTTATCAACACTCCAGTGTTGATTGTGAGAACTCGAGTGTTGGTAGTGTAAACAGTTAAACACTCCAGTGTTGATTATGAGAACTCGAGTGTTGACGCTTCTATATATATATATGTTCTCCAAAACTGCCTTCATAACCGCAGTTTTGCCCTAAGTGTTCTTCGGTGCTCTCACTTCTCTTCTTCTCAAATCTTTCTGATTCTCTCTCAGATCTCCAATCTAACCTCGGAAAAATCTTACAACTCTACAATGGCCTCTCAATCGACGAAACCCACTCAATCTGAGACTAAATCACCGTCTGAACAGTCTCCTTCTCAAACCTCTCCTCCTTCACAGAGACCATCAAGAATAAAAATGATACCCAATAGATTTCACGATGGAATAGACCAATCACTCCCAGGAATTAGTGGAGAAATTCCTCAATCCTCTTCAAAAGCAGTCTCAGCCACACCCACTCGTTCAAAGGGTGTATCGTTTCAAGAACCGATTGCGGCCCCTCTGAAGAAAAAGAAAGAAGCTGAACCAGAATCAGCTACTAAGCCTAAAAAGAAAGTCAGAACAAAAAGGGCATCAAATTTTGAACCAGAGGAAGCACCTCCCTAGAAAAAGAAGAAGTCCTCTACTTCACAACCTTCTTCATCTAGCTCCTCTCTGGTAAAAGAAAATGCCATTGAAGAAATTTATCATTTTCAGTTTCCACCTAAAGATTTTGATTTTACTACTGTGCATTTGAAAGACCAAGATAGTATTTTTAAAGAGAAATTTGCTTCAAGAGAATCCTGTGCAGTAGTAGCCTTGGATTTGGACAAATTTGAGGAAGAAAACAGTTTGGATTTAAAACCTTGGCTCAAATTCTATGAAAATTTCATTTCCATTGCTTGTCCCTACTCACCTACATTAGTTAGGCAATTTTATTCTAATATGGCCTATGACAACCTACTGGGTTCAGAGGGAGAATTGTTAGAGGAAAGGGTAACCACTACAGTAAGACACACCAAATTCACCCTTTCAGCCTCTATCTTGAACAAGATTTTGAAAATGGACCAATTTCCAATACACACTTCTGATTATGGTAATAGGACAATTTGGTCCATCCTCATGCCACACAAACCATTTCCTGAAGCCCAATCTCACTATTTCAATTTTAATCCTAGCTCAATGCCCCCTAAGAATAGAGTCTTGTGGTATATCTTTTCTAGAAATTTCATTCAAAAGAGTGGTAATTTCACTCATTTTGCCCAGAGAGATTACCCCTTGTTTACTTCTTTTGTCAACAAGACTCCTTTCAATCTAGGCCATCACATTTTGAAGGAAATGATCAGGTTCAAGTTCCCCACTAGGAAACTCTCTCATATGCCATTTCCTTCACTAGTATCTGTTATCCTGTTTTACTTCAAGATATGGCATGTTGGGTCTGTTGAAGCTTTAAAGCTTCCACCATTCTTTGATAAGGGCAAATTGAATTTGATGAATTTGACATTTGAGGAAGAAGGATCAGGGCAATCAAAAGCCCCTACTAGATCCAAAGGCCCTGCGAGATCAAAAGCTACACAGTCTCAGTCTCAGAATCACGAGGCTCAATCTGCACCTCCTCCTCCTACCTCTGATTTTAATGCCCGAGTGAAAGAGATCATTGACTCAGCTGTGAAAGAAATGTCCAATAAGATTGCCTATGAAATTGGACAGCTGAGGGGTGAACAGTATAGGAGTACCAAACAGCTAGCTGACATTCAAGATGACATGAAGCTGGACTTGGTCAAACTCACTGACCAAAATGCCAACCTTATAGACCTAGTTCAGAGTCATGATATTTTGCTCACGTCTCTGAGTATATCAAACTCAAGCCTTCATGACAAAGCTGATTTGTTGTTGAAACAATTCAACATAGGTCTTTCTTCAGGCTCAGATCCTCAACCTTCTGGAATTGCTTCTGATATACCTTCAGCCTCTACACCACTTGTAGAACCTTTGGGCACTCCAGCTGCAGACATTCAACAATCTTCTGAGCCTCACACTTCAGAGCATCATACCTCAGCTCCTCTAGTCACTCCAGCTGCAGAGACACAAACACCTCCTCTTTCTCCAACACCTCTATCCGTTGTACCCCCATCTATTGATGATGCCAAAGGGGGAGAAGATCAGAGTCAGAATTTGAGAGTATTGTGATTTGAGAGTATTGTGTGATTTCTGATGTTTTAATTTGTATCTTTTGTAGTGCATATTTTGTAATCCTTTGCAAGTGTCTTGTCAAACACTTGATTCTCTAGTTGAATTACATGAATGAAGTCATCTGTCTTAGTCTTTTATGTTTAAACTTATTTGGATGCATAAGTTTTTAAAATGATAAATGAACTTCATGATTTCCAAATCAGATTTTCTCAAATTCTATAAAATTTTGTTTTTTCAAGGGTTGTCATCATCAAAAAGGGGGAGAATGTTAGTTCTCATAAGGTTTTGATGATGATTGAACAAATTGGAAATCATTGGAAGATGAAGATATGAGTTTTTAAAAGAGAAAAACTGTTGATCATTTTTAAACATAGCAACACTCTAGTGTTGAGTTCCAGAACTCGAGTGTTGGACATTGGCAAGATGTTTTAGAAAGCATCACCGCCAGTGTTCTAGCAAAACTGCCAGTTTTGAACTTATGAAAAGTTCAAAACTCGGGGGGTGTTGAGTTTTCAACACTCGAGTGTTGGCCTGGCAGAGAAATATCAAGTTTTTCAAAACCCCAACACCTCCAGTGTTAGTCTAACACTGCAGTTTTGAGTCTTTTATTTTTTCAAAGAAAGATCAAAACTCGAGTGTTGGAAACCAACACTCCAGTGTTGAAGAGACAGAGAGCAACCCATGGTTTTCAAAGTTTCAACACCGCCAGTGTTGCTCCATCACTGTGAGTGTTCAACTGAACCTGAATTTTCAATATAAGTGAAAACTCGAGTGTTGCATACCAACACTCAAGTGTTGACAAGGCAGAGAGCCTTTAAAATTCATCCAGTTGAAAACCGCCAGTGATGACTTAAAACTACAGTTTTGGAGTTTGAAACTTTTTATCAAAGTTTCAACACTCGAGTGTTGAGAAGAAAAACTTGAGTGTTGAAGAGACAGAGAGCAACCCATGGTTTTCAAAGTTTCAACACCACCAGTGTTGCTCCATCACTGCGAGTGTTCAACTGAACCTGAATTTTCAATATAAGTGAAAACTCGAGTGTTGCATACCAACACTCAAGTGTTGACAAGGCAGAGAGCCTTTAAAATTCATCCAGTTGAAAACCGCCAGTGATGACTTAAAACTACAGTTTTGGAGTTTGAAACTTTTTATCAAAGTTTCAACACTCGAGTGTTGAGAAGAAAAACTTGAGTGTTGACCAGACAGAGAGCATTGATTTCTTTTTAGGATCAACACTGCCAGTGTTGTTTTTGAACACTGCCAGTTATGAACTTAGCACAGTTCATAACTTGAGTGTTGTTACTCAACACTCGAGTGTTGGCCATTTTAACAGAAAAACGCATTTAAACTCTGATATGTCAAATCTGATTCTTTCTTCATGTTTCAAGTTACCCATTGAATCTAATCATTATATCTATCTCTTATATATGTAAGTGAACTGTTCTAACAAGTTTATTTATGAGATAACAGAAAGAATTTGAAATAGACAGAGATTCAATTGGAGCAACACTTTATGCAACTTGGATTATTTTATCTTATCCTTCAAGACAAGATTAAATGCATGACAGGTTGGCATTACAGACAGTACAATCACCTCTGAAGAAAGCCAAACGTGATTATTCTAAAAACAGAATGTCATGGGTCACCAATATTCAAATACAAAAGCTACAAACACCCAAATCTGGAAAGTAGCAACAGAATATTACCCATCAGCTTCTGCAGTACCTTTACACATGGAAGAACACTCACAACAGTCACATTTTCGAATGGGAACAAGCTTCAGTGGATTATTAACGTTCAAATGATTCAAACAATTATAAATGACTGAGGAACTGAAGCCAAACAGACAGATCTGATGAACAACTACTCTACTCGAAAATAATCATCCTGAGTTGTTCTTTTCATTAGGCTGTATCTTTGATACATTGTACTTCAGTATTTATCTTATCTACTCTTTGAGAGAGTCTTTCTTGTAATCATTCATTGATTGAGATAACCACAAGTCAGGGGACTTGGTGGTTGGGAGTATTGATTGCATCTTGTAAGGGGGAGTGAGTTCTAGTGAGAGAACTACTCTGAGTACAGAGATTGTAATCAAGTCTTGTGAAGTTAGTGGATTGAAAATCCCAAGTGAGGCTTGGGGACTGGATGTAGGTCAGAGAAAAGGCCGAACCAGTATAAATTGATCCTTGCAAAGCTTCTCTACTCCTCTCTTCATTTATCCTCTGCTTTAACTTGCCCAAAACAGAGCCAAGTCTTTAAAATTTTATAGATACCCAATTCACCCCCCCTCTTGGGTATCAAGGTCCATTCTTTCAATGGAAACAAAAGACCTTTCCAAACTGGGCAGCAGAACTTTCCAAGGATACAGACGTCCAGAGCATGTCTGAAATGCGGAAGGTACCATCAAGGGACTAACTGCGAAGGGAAGCTTGTGTGCTACAAATGGCAGAAGCCGGGGCACATTAGCACGAACTATCCTCAAAGAACGCTGAAGGCGAGGCTGCAAAACCCAGGACGGGTTTTCGCTCTGACAAATGAAGAAGCCAAAAGATCTCCCGAAATGATCAAAGGTACTATTTCTCTTAATGGGAATCTACTCCAAGCATTGTATGATTCGGGTGCTAGTCACTCGTTTATTTCATATGATTGCGCAAAGCGACTAGGAATTCATGCTTATAGACTACCTTATGATCTGCTAGTAGCCATACCATTCGGTGCGAAATCTTTAGCTTCTGATGCATGCCTTAATTGTATTGCGAGTGTAAAAGGACGAGATTCAAACATAGATCTTATCCGGCTATCGCTCAGTGGCATCGACGTCGTTCTCGGTCTTGACTGGCTGACGGCTAACAAAGCGATAATTGATTGCAGAAGTAAACAGATATCATTTGCACCCCCGCGCAACCGGAGCAAGGTTGAGGGGAGTCTGAGTTATATCTCTGTTACAGAAGCTGAAAAATGCATAAAGCATGGTTGCTAAGCATACATGGTCTTTTTCTCTGTCAAGGCAGAAGCGGAACCCTCACTCAAAGATATTCTGATCGTCAACGAATTTCCTGATGTATTTCCAGAGGATCTCACTAAGTTACATCCTGAGAGGGAAGTTGAGTTCGCCATTGAGTTGATGCCTGGAACAGGATTAATGTCAAAAGCACCATACCGTATGGCACCGAACGAGATGCAAGAACTGAAGAAGCAACTCGAAGAACTACTGGAGAAAGGGTTTATCCGGCCCAGCGTGTCACCGTAGGGAGGCCCCATATTGTTCGTGAAGAAGAAAGATGGGAGCCTACGACTTTGTATCGACTACTGTGAGTTGAACAAAGTAACTGTCAAAAACAAATATCCACTTCCCCGAATCGATGATCTACTTGACCAACTATCTGGTTCCTGTGTATTCTCAAAGATCGATTTGCACTCAGGATACCATTAGCTTCGAGTAAAAGCCAGTGATGTTCCAAAGACAGCTTTTAGAACCAGATATGGGCATTACGAATTCCTTGTGATGCCTTTCGGATTGACTAATGCACTTGCCATATTCATGGATTACATGAATCGGATCTTTCGCCAACACCTAGACAAGTTCGTGGTGGTATTTATCGACGATATCCTGATCTATTCGTAAAGCAGAGAGGAGCATGAGGAACATCTGCGACTCGTATTAGGAATACTACGTGACAAGCGACTTTTTGCTAAATTAAGCAAATGTGAATTTTGGCTACCAGAAGTGAGATTTCTGGGCCATGTCATATCTCGCGACGGAGTTGCTGTTGATCCCAGCAAGGTGGAAGTAGTTCTGGACTGGAAAAGACCAGAAACAGTGACGGAGATACATAGCTTTCTGGGTCTAGTGGGATACTACTGCAGATTCATACAGAATTTCTCACGTCTTGCCTTACCATTGACAAAGCTCACGAGGAAGAATCAACCTTTTGTGTGGGACGAGGATTGTGAGTCGAGTTTTCAGATACTGAGGGAGAGGTTAACTACAGCGCCAGTGTTGATCATCCCAGATCCGGATGAGACTTATATAGTCTATAGTGATGCCAGTGGGCAGGGATTGGGATGTGTCCTGATGCAACAAGGCAGAGTTGTAGCTTATGCCTCTCGTCAATTGAAGCCTCATGAGGCGAACTATCCTACGCATGACTTAGAACTTGCGGCTATCGTGTTTGCTTTGAAAATATGGAGGCATTATCTCTATGGTGCAACCGTAGAGTTATACTGCGACCACAAAAGCCTGAAATACCTTTTTGATCAAAAGGAACTCAACATGAGACAACGTCGCTGGATGGACTTACTAAAAGATTACGACCTGGAGATCAAGTATCATCCGGGAAAAGCAAACGTCGTAGTGGATGTGCTCAGTAGAAAGATGGTGCACACGACATATATGATGATTCAAGAACAGAGACTACTTGAAGATTTCAGAGACCTGAATTTGTCCAATCAGATCTGTATGAACTATAATACGCCCGGTGACGCTTACCTTGCAAGTCTCCTTGTTAGTCAAGGAGAATATGATCTGAGAGATGCGGTTGAGGAAGCTCAAAAGCGCGACAAATGGGCTGTAGCAGCACGAGAGATGATCTCACGGGGAGAGACTCAAGACCACGACCTATCACCTAGTGGTTTGGTCAGGTACAAGAAGCGGATCTACATACCGAAGGATGGTGAGTTGCGGCAGAAGATACTAGACGAGGCTCGTAAGAGTAAATATACTCTACATCCGGGAATGGTCAAGATGTACCAGAACTTGAAATCTGAGCTTTGGTGGCCCAAGCTGAAGAAAGGTGTAACCGAGTACGTAGGTAGATGCTTGACTTGTCAAAGAGTTAAAATTGAAGATCAACGAACCCCTGGTCTTCTTCAGGGACTAGAAATTCCGGAATGGAAATGGGAGAACATTACCATGGACCTAGTGGTAGGGTTACCTAAGATCAGACATCACGAAGCGATTTGGGTGATTGTTGACCGATTGACTAAGTCGGCACACTTTCTCCCTATTAGTGTTAATTGCTCACCAAAACGATTGGTAGAGATTTATATAAAAGAGATCGTGAGACTTCATGGTGTACCTAAGAGCATTGTCTCTGATCGGGACCCGTGATTCACATCCCGATTCTGGGAGGCATTGCATGAAGCAATGGGAACTACACTAAGACCTAGTACGGCTTATCACCCGCAGACCGATGGTCAATCTGAAAGGACAATACAGACGCTAGAAGATATGCTTAGAGCGTGCGTATTGGACTTCAAAGGCCATTGGGATCAACTTCTACCGCTGGCCGAGTTCGCATACAACAGTAGTTATCATTCGAGCATACAGATGGCTCCGTTTGAAGCATTGAACGGGCGAAAGTGTCGATCGCCTATATGCTGGACGGAACTGTCGGAGCGAGAATTTCTCGGGACAGATTTAGTTGATAAGACCTCCGAACAAATCGCACTGATCAAACAGAGACTCCTAACAGCACAAAGCAGACAGAAGAGCTATGCTGATAAGAGGAGAAGACCGTTAGAATTCGAAGTAGGAGACTATGTGTTTCTGAAACTATCACCAGTCACTGGTGTCAGTAGAATGTTAAAAAGGAAAAAGTTGAGTCCACGTTACGTAGAGCCATTCGAAATCCTGGCCAAACGAGGACCAGTCGCGTACCAGTTAGCCTTACCCCCGAACTTGAGTAAACTCCATGATGTTTTCCATGTTTCTCAGTTGAAGAAATACCAACCTGACCCCGATCATATTATTCAGTATGAAGATGTCGAGGTACGACATGATAACACTTTCGAGGTCGAGCCAGAGCGAATTCTCGATTACCAAGAGAAGCGGCTTCGACACAAAAATATTCCTTTTGTGAAGTTGGTCTGGAAGGGTTTATCTCCTAATGAGGCAACTTGGGAAACAGAAGAAGATATGAAAGAAAGATATCTGGAGTTTATAGCTCAGTGTTTAGTTAGTGTAGAGTAAATTTCGAGGTCAAAATTTTACTTAACGGGGGGAGAAATATAATACCCCAAAATTTGTATTCCTCCTAACTATGATATTTTGGTTATTAGAACCCATTGAAAATAGGAGAGTATGTTGTCTCCAAATTTGTAGTGCATTTATTATATTTCTTGAATAAGTTTTCGGTAGGACTTAATAGGGCAAAATCCAACTCTCTAAATTTAATTAGGAGTCATAAAATATTATAAAATGTCATAAAAACACCTAAATTAATTGGATAAAATTTCCAACAATTAGAGCACAATTTAATCTACACTTAAAGATACATTGACACATAATGTGTATATTATCAAAAATAAGCCGTAAAGGAGTAGGAAGAGGTTTAAAATAATTAGAGGACACTAAAAATAATTATTGGACACCAACAATTAACCTTAATCGAATTAACATTCATAATTAATTTAATGTCAAATATTAACAAGCAATTTGCAATATTTTGGCTAAATTTTATATTAAAGCTTAACAAGGGATCAATAATTGAAACAATTGATTTTAGTAGAATCATAATGGAATAGGTAATCAATAAAATCACTACAAACCAAACTTAATTAAGCTAAACCTAATAGTAAACAAAAGGGATTTAATTTAGGGCTTTTTGTCACAATAAATCACCACTGGACCAATTTTTGTAACCCAAACTTTTGCCCAACAAATCAATAAAGCCCAAAAGTAAAATCAAACAAAAAAGTCCATAGGAGGGGACGGTTTTGTGAGGCTTCTAGGGCAAGGAAATGAATTCAAACACATGGTCAATTGTGGTCAAAACTTGGGCATGAAGTAATTACTATTCAATACTTGGTCTCCAAGTTCTTTAGCTTCTTGAGGAAGGAGAAGAAAATGATGAAGGAGGAGAGAGAGAGGGAGGTCGGATGAGTTGGAGTGAATGTTGAGGATGTGAGTTTTGAATTTTAAACTAGATCCAAGGGTCAAAAACCAACAAGAGGGAAGTTGCAAATATTTACACAATTGTCCAATCTTTCCACTATAAATAGGGGCAAGGGTCATTCGCTTTTACTCACACCAAGCAAAGCAACATCTGAATATTTGAAACAGAGTGAGAGGAAGTGGAAGAGCTTGAAGGAGTTCAAGCATTAGGTAAGCAAGTTCTTTAGTTTTGAGTTTTATATTCATAGCTAGAAGTAGTTTTAATCTTTAAAATTCTAGAATAGTTTTATTTTCATGTTTTTATGGTTAAAAAAAGCTTTATCTTGAAAAATTAGTGAAGAAAGTGGTTTAGCAAAATTTCCGGAAGGAAAACATTGGAGTAACGAAGTTCTGGCGAAAATTCGTCGGTTAGGCGATTTCTGAACTAGTAACAGAAATGTTCATATTTCATATTGAAAATGATATTTACAAATTCTGGGAAAATTCATGGTCAAAGTAGACATATAGGGATTTCCAAATATGTAAAGAACATGTTGAAATGAGCTCTGTACAGTGAGAAAGAAATTCTCAAAATTTGTGTTACGAAAATGCTGGAATTTCTGGGCAGAGGATGAACACGTGAAATCTGGGAATTATTTTTGAATTCTGGGCAAAGCCTGATATTTTTGCTGGAAAATAGACATCCTAAGGAGTCCGGAAAATTTCACGGATCTTCGTTTCGATTTTTCTAGAATTAGTTATGATTTTTCAAAGATGGACGAAATTCTGCCAAATGATTTCCAGCGTCCTCCAACGAATTTTGAGGAAATAGAATGGAAAATAAATGTATCAAGGGTAAAATAGTCATTAGTGGCCAAAATATCTGTTAGGATATTATTTATAAATTAATAGAGCGATATTACTATTATAGGCTATCCGAACGAACGCAGACCGATCAAACTACGTACCGGAATTACCGACTCAGGTACGGACGCGTATTGTAACACTAACTTTGATGCTTATGGTATACTTATATATGATAGATAGTCTGAGACTCTGATTTTGAAAAGTTGTGGATTCTATTTTAAAAATTGATCACACACATATAGCTTGATACGGGTTATAGTCTTGATAACGCCGTTGACTTTTCCTAGCGCTGAGGACACGGATGTACACCGTGGCACTGGTGAATAGTGCAGACTATAATAACATGCATATTGCAGTGGCTGTGTTATGTTATTATCTTGAATATGAGAATATTGTATGTGGTTATTGCTGTATTACCATGAATATCTGTCATACATATTTGATACATAAGCATGAGGTTAACCGTTACCTGAGGTTCAATGGTAATTACCTTAGCTCCAGGACCCGAAGGAGGCAGCTCCGAGGAGAAGGGTAAGCAGGTGGCGTGAAGAAGCAGACGAGGAATTTCTTTTGGAATTTTTATTTTCCGTCTTTTTTGAATATCCGACTATTTGGATGATTGTAACAGTACACAGATACACCATTGATGAATGTTGATCAGTTACTCATTTTTAAAACTATTCCGATGCTCTACTCTGATCAAACCTTTTGAACTCTGATAACATTATTTCGAAAACGTTTTAGAAAATTGGGATGTTACACTTCTCTCATTCGTCACCATCGGCTTGTTCATCGGTAAGGAAAAAAGTCCAAAAAAAAAGGAAAAAAAGAAAAAGGACCCCACTTGATGAGCCTCACAACCCTGTTACTCCATAATAATTTTTTCCAGATTTTTTTTTTTGATTGTTTGTTATACTCCATTTGTTTTTTTTTTTTTTTTGTTTGGGACAAAAGGAGAAAGATATCTTCCACTTTGATGTAGACCTGATAACAGAAATAGAATGTTGATACATGTAAAAAAATAATGGATGACTGATTAGCAATTTCAAAAATGATTGGCATAATTGTGAATGGAATGAATGTTTTCTGTTTTAGAATTACAGGTTCCTTCTCTCAATTGGCACTTATACGACAACTGGAGCACTCACATGGTAAATATGTGCACTCATATTATGTCAATTTGGGCATAAGAATTTTTGAAGATGTTGAAATTGTGCTGTTTTGTTACATATAGACTATATATCATCACATCATTGTTTGGCACTTTATCGTTATAACTATTGAAATGTTTGTATTACCCTGTTTGTTTAATTGAAATTGATATACCAGTTTTACTTACTTTTTCTTGGTTCTGATTTATTTATTTTTTTTGGATTGATTTTGATTATTCTTATAGGAAATAAGCATGTTTCTTATTTACGTAGCAGCATATCATTGTAATGTCATGCCTCCCACAAACCTTAATTTGGTGGGGACTGGCAAGCTTATATATGGCTGTCATTAATTAATCCAAGTAATAATCCTTGTGGATTGAGTTTAGTTTTTTTTAAAAAAAAAAATCTATTGCAATTAATTTATGATGATGATTGTGGTGTATCTGTATGTGCGCACAACTCTAGGAGTAGCAACATTTGGGCTATTTAATTTATAACAACCTTCTTGATAAGTAAATTATAGACATTTTCTTTGAGAATGATTCAACAATCAGATAATTCTCGTATAGGTAAAATTATTTCAAAAAGCTAAGTCTCACGCACACTGTTTAGAAAAATTACTTTATGATTGTAACTTCACAATGTTTGTTTTAGCTTTAAAAAAAGGTGTTTTTATACTTTTTTTGGTTAACAATCTATCCAAATATTTGGTTGTTGATAGAACATAATGGCATTGTTCAATCTATATAGCCAATCCCACTTAGTAGAATAAGATTTGGTCGTTGTTGTTGTTATAGTATGTATGTTCTCAACTTATGTACACCTAATGAGAGTGAAAATAAGTAACATTTTTTAAAATGTTTTGGTGTGTCACTTCAGGAACTAAATGGAGAATCAGAACTGAAAAGTCTTCTTGGAGCATGTGAGGTACTTTTTGGAGAAAAATGGTCTACAGTAAAGTGGATGACACAGAGGGCTTTCCTTTGACTTATTTGTTCACCATCTCCTATAAATATAAATTAATTATAAAAGGGTTCTCCATTTATGAAATTTTCCCTTATACAATAAATTAATGATTATGATTTATTCTTGACAAATACATAATGAAATTAGATTACATCATGGTTTCAATTAATCAATAAATAAATAATGAGCTTTAGTTAATTTGTTAATATTACTAGTAAGCTACTGTAGAGATGGGATATCATTGAGCATACTTGAGATATTCCATTTCATTGTAAAATTACATCCAACCTGATTTACATTTTTTAAAAACAATAAAAAATATATAATCTATTTATTTATTTTTGTTATATTGGAAGCATTTAAATATCTTACGTCAACTTTCATCCCACCATTGTTAGTCAGTTAGCTCCAAGTGGCCTATATTTATTTTCATTTTAAAAAATTAGATAACTTATCATTGAGGAATCACAAGTACTTTTTCAATATATTTTTTTCCCTCCCTACTTTGCTATAACATTAATGCTAAGATATGCACAACTTGATATCCTTCAGGTCCTAAATGACTTTTTTGGAGAGATTAAGGAAGCTAATTAAATTATTTTAGAATATTTTTATTTTTTCCAAACTGATTGGTTTGATCAATAAACTGATATATAATCTAAGGATACACAATATTATCTCTGGTCCTAATTATAGGAATACTTTTGTAGTCCAAATTGTGCTACAAAAGTTTTCTTATAATTAAGATCAGAGGGAGTATATGATATGAATAAGTAATTTATTTAGTTTTCTTAATCTCTCCAAAAAATAATTAACTTTTTCTGATATTTAGAACCGGAGGGAGGGAGCATAATATATGGAATATAAACATTCTAACAAGTCTTATTATTATATAAATCATAAACAATATCAAGCATATTTCAGGCTATGCAACAAAACCCCTGTTTTATATCAAAATGCACAGTTAATAGCAAATATCACCATGAAAGTTTAAATGTTGGACTGTCATCTAATAAGAAAATTGAAATAAATCTCTGAAATAATAGAAAGAGTACTTAAAGCAAAAGAAATAACTCAACTACCTCCTAAAGTGCCACATAATTATTGACCTAAGACATGGGCTCAACTTGATCATTATTGTTATCATCATCATCGTCATCATTATTATTAGTATAATAACAATATGAACTAGTTGATACCAACTGATCATGATCAAATCGATACGTCTTCTTCATTGTTATTTGTTTGTTATCATCATGCATCTCCTTCCTTAATTGAGTACGCCGGTTCTTGAACCAATTGTACACATTTGCATCAGAAACCTGGTTGTGCTGGTTCAACACAGCTGTAATTTCCTTAATCTTTTCCTTGTTTGGATGAGATACCTTGCCTTCCTTAAATAAACTCTCCAGAATCTCAATCTGTTCTCTTGTTGGAGTCCATCGCCTTCTTTGGCCACCATTCAACGTCAAGGGCTCCATCTGTTGTGTGTTTTCCACTTCAACTTCTGGAACCAAAAAATAAAAATCTAATTATAATTAGCAATTCTTTTAATTTCTTGAGAAGATGAAAAGCTTTTGTTTTTTAAAAAGGGAAATGACACTTGAGAATGTTAAAAGGGATATAATGACATATAAAGCTAGACCTTAGTTTTTAGAACGAGTTTAAAAGGAAATAATATTATGGATAAAAATACTCCTAACAAGTCAAAAAGTTTATAAATTTAATGCATAAATAAAATTTAAAAAATTGAAAATTGATATAATTTACAGCTAATTTTATTTTTCTGAATTTAAAGCTAAGTCTACACATACACTTTTTTTCTTTTTTCCATACGCCCAACATGCATGAAATTGATTTTTTTTTTTGGAAAATAAAATATTACTATTATTCTTGTGCCTTCTTCTTCTTCTTCTTCTTGTTTTTTATTTTTTTATTTTTTTTGTTGTTGTTGTATAATTCTTCTTCTTGTTCCTTCTATTTGTTTCCTTATGTTCGTGAACTTTTCACACCACAGCAACATGGGGAATGGAGGGGACAAGATGTGAATTTTTCTTTTTTTATGTCTCATTCTAGTATATCTTGTTTCATATTTAAAATAAGAAAATATTATTATAAAAAAATTGTCGATGTACAATTGATAATTTTATGCACGTTATAAATATTGTAACTCTATCCTTAAATTTTGTAAAATATGCAAAAAGTTCTTCCCATCAACACAAATATTCATACATAAACTTATTAGAAGTTATTTACAAAATACTAAACTGACAAAATAGAAATTTTCTGACCGAAAACTTTTCACTGTAAATTTTCGTTGCAAAAAATTCCTGATAAATCCTTGTATTGGTTTTGCGAAAGAAGTAAAAAAACAAAAAACAAAAAACAAAAAAACAAAACACTTAAAACCTTTCCTCTCCATTATAAGTATATAGGCAGGATAACTAATTTATAAAGATTAAAAAAATTATTTAAATTATTTGTGAAAGAGGCGTTGCTTTGTCTAAAATACCCCGTTGAGCCATTCACATTGGAAACTACCTTTGATTAAAACCTGTTTAATATATGTAAGCAACAGGGGATAGCCAGTTTTGTAAAATGAATTATAAATTTAAAAGATAAAAAGAATAACAATCTAGTGCATGTGCTTGTATATATAAAGATGAACAATGCAAAAACCTTTGATGTGTACATGCATGTTTGTTTTAACTTTTTAAAAGTGATTGTAAGTATGTATAAGAAGTGTTTTATCTTGGCTTGCGAAAAAATGGTTGGAAAAAAAAATTGTGCTTCCCAAAGAGGCATCTGGTTGTTTACTGACACCAACACCCTCAAAGTTGTTGGTTCAATTCTACTTGTCCGTATATAATAAATAAAAAAAATACAATAATAATAGGGTTTAATGTTTTTGTTTTTCCTACAGAAATATTTTTCTGTCACTCACATAAAAGTGAAAGGGTCTCACTAATATTTTGTTTCTCTTCTCTTTATAATGGGACCCGCTCACTTTTATATAAGTGTGGTACAAAATATTTTTGCAGCAAAAAGTAGAAACATTAAACTCAAAATAATAATAGAAGAGAGCAAGCGAATAATAATAGAAGAGAGCAAGCGTTTGTGTAGGGAAGGAGAAAGAAACCTGGAAGTGGAAGATCTGGCAATGATGGCCGAAGGGTGAGGTAGCAGTTGCGTACATCTTCATCACTCATAGTTTGGTAAAGACTAAAGAAGAACCCTAATCAGAAACAAAGAAAACTTTCCTATTTTTATTTGATGGCTTGCGGCTTAAGTTTAAGGAACATATCTAAGATTGATTCTGTTTCTCTTTTTACCGCAAAATTAAAGATCCTATATAATCTTTTTGATGATTCAATATTGGACAGTGTTCGAAAGTCGTACTATTATTAAATTATCATATCTTTGGTAATAATCAAAATTAAAAATAGTAGGAGTACTCGTACGTAGTCCGTTTAGTAAATTTAAAAGTGCTGTTTTTGTCTTATAAAGAAAGGATTTTTCCTTCGGGTTTGTTTGGTATAAGGGATTTTGAGGGAAAGGGAAGTGAGAGGAAATTTTTAATAGTTTAATTTAAAAAATTAAGGTTAAAGTATACATTTGGTCCTTTATATTTGCCTCTGATATCATTTTAGTCCTTTAAGTTTGTAAAGTGTACATTTGGTCCCTTAATATTAACACCGTTAGTTTGACTTAACGGAAAATAATGACTCAACAATTTTAAGCGATGACTGTGCAATTAAGTGCTGATCAAGCATGCTTATTTGTTAGTATTTTAATAAATTAATATTTTAAATCCTGTTAATTGAAAAAAAAATCTTCACAGACTGTTTTGTGGTTTTTCACAATTTATGAAGATTAAATATATATTTTTTTGTTGAAGACAATTAAATATTTTTCAATTAATAGATTTAAAATATTAATTTATTAAAATACCAACATATTAGTATGCTTGATCAACATTTAATTGTATAATCATCGTTTAAAATTGTGGAGTTAGTATTTTTCGTTAAGTGAGACTAACGGTGTTAACATTAAGGGATCAAACATGTACTTTACAAACTTAAAGGACTAAAATGATACCAAAGGCAAACATAAAGGACCAAAATATATACTTTAGCAAAAAATTAATGAAGTGAAGTTAAGAAATTTTAATTAATTGTTTATACTTTTTTATTTTTTAATTAATTATTTATACTTTTTTATGTTACTTCTTTTCTTTATTAAAATTTCACACTCGCAATTCTCCAACTTTTAAAAATTCAACTCAACATTTTTATTTTTCCTCCCCTCTCCTTTTGTATCAAACAACCCCTTAATCAAAGACACGACCAAAAAGAAATGTGAGACAAGGTTGAGATCTGTGATGCATGAATTAATTTACAATATTAATCAATTAGTCACTAATCACTCTACTCCTTTTCTTAAGCAATTATCCATATATAATTTAAATGTTTATAAATAAAAATTCATTTTTAAAAATTTAGGAGGATTTTTTTTGGCAAAAAATTTAGGAGTAGTTGAATAAAAAACTTTAACTCACTTACATATCGCGTTAATTACATGGACCCCTCCTTAAAATCATACCCTCTAAATTTTGATAAAATTTAAATTTAAATTATAATTTTTATGAAATTTATTTTTGTTTTTATAAAAAGTTTATACTCCTATAAAACTTAAGAATAACCAAAACTTAAAAATGAAAAAAAAAATCAATTTTGGTTCTCTAACTTCATATAATAATTTTTGGGAAAATCTCGTATAAAGTTGGTTGAAATAATGAAATTTTAAATTAGGTTGGTAAAATCAATAAATCTTTCATTAAGTTATCGATCCAATTTAGAATTTATAAATATGAATTAAATAACTTTATTGCCCTCTCTTTATTATCTCATCTTAAAAGGGTTTTAGTGCTTTCAAACTTTTTTTTTTTAGTTCTCTATGTGTTTTGATGATGATTTGACAATTGCAAACCCAAAAATGAGATTTTGTCTTGTTAAGTTGAAAAACTTACTGTCAAGACAAAACTCGAGTTTTGACCTTGACAGAGAGATGCTTGTTTTCACTGAACAAGAGCAAAACTCAAGTTTCTTTAGGAAACTCGAGTTTTGAACATTACAGAGAGCATTCAATTTTCATCTCAAGACAAAACTCGAGTTTTGACTCTTACAGAGACTTATGACATTTCTCAACTAAAGACAAAACTCGAGTTTTGTTTTGGAAACTCGAGTTTTGGCTATACAGAGAGTCTCTAATTTTTGAATCCGGTTTTGCGCCAAGACTTCATTTTTATAAGTTTTCTCTAAGTTAAGAGAAAACTCGAGTTTTGATTTCAAAACTCGAGTTTTGACTTAACAGAGAGTTTTCACAATTTCACCCAGTTTTGAAAACTCGAGTCGTCATTTAAAAACTCAAGTTTCCAACTTGAGCAATTTCTCCAAGTTTTCATTGTTGGATGAAAACTCGAGTTTTGGACTGCAAACTCGAGTTTTGACCCAACCCAAATTTCAAAGTTTTCATAACAATATGAAAACTTGAGTTTTGGTCAGGCAGAGAGCAATGCATTTTCACGATGATTTGAAAACTCAAGTTTCAGTTTTTGAAACTCAAGTTTTGGTCTAACTTAAATTTCTCAGTGTTTTCACGATTAAGTGAAAACTCGAGTTTCACTTTGGGAACTCGAGTTTTGGCCAAACAGAGAACATATGACTTTCCAACGATTTGAAAACTCAAGTTTTGATTTAGAAACTCAAGTTTTGATGCTTTGGACTTCCATATGCTATATTCATTAAAAGTCCAAAACTCGAGTTTTGGTTTGGAAACTCGAGTTTTGAGTTTTACTCAAACTATGGTCCAAAAGCTCAAAACTCGACTTTGCTCTCTGGAAGTAGTAAACTCGAGTTTCAGTTTTGAAACTTAAGTTTTATATTAAGTGCACAGTTGAAAACTCGAGTTTTGATGAAAAAACTCGAGTTTCCATCGCTAAGTTTGAAAATTGAATTTCGCGATTTTACAAGAGCTTCATGTTTGATTCCAATACTTTCCAGGATTAATCTTCTATATTCCCATCTATTTTCTTCTTAAAAAAAATTCAAGTCAAAAATAAAATTTTCGATTCTTCAATATTGAGATGGAAATAATTTAATTGTTTTTTGGCTTATGCTTTTCTTTCTTTTGGCTGGAATTATTCTTGATGATCTTTCAAAGAAAATTTTTTTTTAATTTATGTGAATCATATTTTGTTTTATTATACATTAATGTTGTTACATGTATACACTTATTGAAAAAAATAAGTTTGAAAGCACTAAAACCTTTTTAAGATGAGAGATGAGATAAAGAGAGGGCAATAAAGTTATTTACCTCATATTTAGAAATTCTAAATTGGGTCGATAACTTCATTAATAATTTATTGAATTTACCAGCCTGATTTAAAATTTTATTATTTCAACCAACTTTATATGGGATTTTCCCATAATTTTTTTTAATAAGTACTGAATTCATCCACACCAAACAATTACATGATCAACCACACCTAACTTCCATTATACCCAAATAGGAGGGGGGGAAACACCTAACTTTTTTCATAAAACTCCACCTCGTCTTAAAAGTGGAGGTTGATCAAGAATATAAAAGTTTTTTTTTAATCATATACACCATGCAAATGCTTTGTTAAATAATTAGCATAATGAAGTTTCTCTCTGTATCTGTCTCAACCATTGTTGCCAAACTCGCAAGTTGATTCTCCGAGTTTACCTTTTTTACATTTCTACCTTATGAAAACGAGTCGAGTTAGTAGTAAACTCGTGTTAGTCATAAACTCGGTTAAACTCACGAGTTTATACACGGAGTTTACCGTTTTTTCGTTTTTAGCTTACAAAACTGTGTTAACTTACTCTTAAATTCATGTTAACTTTTCTTATTTGATCATACTCAATGGCTTTATGTAGAAATTTTATAGAAATCTATTATTAAATATGATAAACAATTTAATGGATTTAATTTCAATTATTTGGATTTAAGATATACTTAAATCAAATTATTGTCATTTTTATATTTTAATTATTTAATTATACACTAGTAATACATATTTAGTAATGAAAGTAAACTCTTACAAGTTTACGATTCGAGTTCATAATACGTGTTTACGTCATTGTCACGAGTTTGTTTAAACTCATGAGTTTGACAACCTTCGTCTCAACAATACCTGTCAATCTATATGACTCAATCTCCTAATCTCATCAACGATGTCTATTAAATGATGGTTATGAATGAGTTGAGTTTCTTTTCTCATCTTTTCCTTATCAACCTTCAAATTCTCTAAATCATATCCGTCCAATCAATACAATGCTATTTTAACCTTTCTTTCATTTTCTCAATCAACGGCTCAGATAGACTGATGGGAGAAAATGAGAAAAATGATTAGGAGATGGTCTCCATCTGGTTAGGCACCCACTCTCACAAGACCTTACCAATAGCCTCTACATAACCATAATAAATGTCCAAAAACTTATATGTATGTTTGTAATCACTTTTGGGGTCTTAAAAATGTTTATTCATATAAATCGAGACAAAACTCCTCTCACATACTTTTTTTTTTGGTGAAACAACGGGGCCTCAGCCCATTCTTATTTCTAAATCAGTATGGTCCTCTCACATACTTACTTCATATATTGTCACATGTTTACTTCATATATTATTAATCATGATTGAAAAGCTACTTTTAAATATTAAAATTGCTATTCCAATGTCGTTTTATTTCAAAACAAGTGAACGATTTTCAGAATTTTCAAACCTTAACAATTGTTGGAGGGACCCTACTTAGCTTCCAACTAAAACCCCACACACTTCGTCCCTCTTCATCCCAAATGACCGCTCCTTCACTCCAATATTACCATTACCTTAATATGTTAACGTTGACGAATATTTTATCAACGTTTAAAAATTTCAATATTGATTTTTTTTATATAAATATTGGATTACAAGATTAAAATAAAACTTTAGGAAATCAAATAAGCACAGTCACATTTTCTGCAATATTAAAGCATAATTGTTTTTAAAAAAATATGAGATTATTGTCACTAGAAATTTTGGTTAGTACCACTTTTTTCATCGTTAGATCAGAATCTCAATAAGAAAGAGAAAATGAGATTTTAATTTAACGGTGAAAAAACTGGTAGTGATGTCTATAACGGCCATCCTAAATGCGCCTTTATTTATCAGAGTAGTAGCGCACAGACATCAAAATGATTTGGACAACTTAGTTGTGGAATAAATCTTTCATAAAATAACTTCGTTCAAAAATATGAGGATAAATTTTTCACGATTTGAATCAATCCCTTAGGGATATCTTACTACAATAATCCAAAAATAGACAAATGATAAACGATACAATACAGTCTATCTAATCCTATTTTTCCAAAAGGTTCCATCTGCTGTGACCCTACAGCTGCATCTTTCCTCTTGATCCCGAACCACTACCTGTCTCTTTCATGCGGTCTGGAGTTCAAATGAATGAACCCCAGGGGTAATAGTTAATCTCATATGCAGGTATGAAATTAAAAAACAGTATAACACATTTATAAGCATAGAATAATTCACAGTAAACAAGTCGCACCGGTACCACAGTTAACGGCCAAGGACCGCAGCCCTTTATGGAACACGCAGCTCCATTCTTAGGACACGCAGCCCCAATCCATAGCTAGGATACACATATGCAAATTATCTAGCAACCATGATCAGTCATACATGCAATACATACATACAAGCTAATAAGATAACTGTTACCCACCTCAAGCTTGAATCCTTACTCGTCCGAAGTTGTTGGGATCAGTAGAGGTGTCAAAGTATGCCTATAAACGCTTATCATTGTCATTAGTCACCTCTTACATCGCAAAGTAACTAACTACACGAATTAATTTTTAGAGGATTAAAAAAATGGTTCTTAATCCCTAAAAATTCCCCTTAATAATAACACCCTTTTTATTTTTTTATTATTAATTAAGAATCTCTTTTTCTCTTTATTATTAATTAATAATTATCTTAATTATTATTTTTTTTTCTTTTCTATAATAATAATAACAATATCTAATTATTATTATCATTATTACTCTTATTATTATTATTATTCTATTTTATTACTTATTATTTCTCCACAATTAATTTAAACTATTAGAGGCTAACCACACTCTTTAAATTAGGAGTTTATAAATACCAGTCATCATGTAAAACATTCTTTAATATTTCTCATGGCTTCCTCCAAAACCTTTGATAAATACTAATATTATATGCCACATAATTATATACATAACAACACAATTAGATTTTCCATTATTCTCTAACTTTTTTTTTTATATTTTACAATGGGTATAGAATTTATTAAATCTTTCCATATTAAAACTCAACACCAATTCTTTGAAATTAAAGCTTTAGGTTCAGGTTGTAAACCCAACATAATGAAAAACACATGAACTCATCCAAGACATGTGCTTTTGCTCAAATAAGAAAAACGTTAATATATATCCTACGTGTATCGGTAGTTGGACTCTTTTTTTTTTTTTTACAAAACAATGACTTTAATTTCACTTGATTTATGCATCCAAATATTTACCAGCTATACCCACGTCAGATGTAACATCCTCATTTTTGAAATCCGTTTTCACAATATTTAAACCAGAGTAGAAGTGTTTTTGAAATAATTGATCAGAGTAGAGCATCGGAATAATTTCAAAATTTTGAGTATCTGATAAACATTTACTGATGTAGCATCTGGCTGCTTACACAGCGGTACAGTAGTCTGAAAATAGTTCAACAAATAACGATGAAATAAAAATTTCTCTGTCTTCGTCCTTGCGCTGGCTCCTTATCCTTGCCTTTGGTCCTGGTTCCTCCAGACCCTGACGCTATGTTAAGAGCTGAGGTTCAATTACCATTGAACCTCAGGTAACGGTTAACCTCATGCTTATGTATCAAATATGTATGACAGATATCCATGGCAAAACAGCATTTAATCACATACAATATTCATATATTCACATAATAACATTACACGGCCACTGCAACATGTATGTTATTACAGTCTGCACTATCTCCAGTGCCACGGTGTACATCCGTGTCCTCAGCGCTAGGAAAACATAACGGCATTATCACGACTATAACCCGTATCAAGATGTATGTGTATGATCAATTTTTCAAAACAGGGTTTCAGACTATCTATCACATATAAGCATACCATAAGCATCAGAGTTAGTGTTACAATACGCGTCCGTACCTGAGTCGATAGTCTCGGTACTCAATTGATCGGTCTGCGTTCTTTCGGACAGCCTATCAGAGCAATATCGTCCTATTAATTTAAAGATAATATTCTAAAAGATATTTTGGCCACTATTGACTATTCTACCCTTGGTATATTAAACCATTATTTTATTTTCTCATAATTTATTGAAAAACCGCTGGAATTATTGGGCAGAAATTCTCCTATCTTTGGAAATTCATAACTAATTCTAGAAAAATCGAAACGAAGATCCGTAAAATGTTCCGGACTCCTTAGGATGTCTATTTTCCATTAAAAATACCATAATTTGCCCAGAATTTAAAAATCATTCCCAGATTTCACGCATTCATCCTCTGCCCAGAATTTCCAGCATTTTCGCAGCCTAAACTTTGTGAATTTCTTTCTCACTGTACAGAGCTCATTTCAACATGTTATTTACAGATTTGGAAAGCTCTATATGCCTACTTTCCTCATGAATTTTCTCAGAATGTTTCAATAACATTTTCAACATGAAATATGCGTTTTTCTGTGACCCGTTCAGAAATCGCCTAACCGATGAATTTTCGCCAGAACTTCATTACTACAGTGTTCTTAACCTGGAAATTTTGCAGAACTACTTTCTTCACTAAATTTTCTAAATGAAGCTATTTTTAACTATAAAAACATGAAACTAAAATTATTCTAGAATTTTAAAGATTAAAACTACTTCTATCTATGAATATAAACTCAAAACTAAAGAACTTTGCTTACCTAAAGCTTGGACTCCTTCAAGCTCTTCCTCCAACTCTCTCAACTCTCTCTCAAATAAGCAAGTGTTGCTTTGCTTGGTGTGAGGAAAAGTGAATGCCCAAAGGCCCTATTTATAGGAATTTCTCAAGGTAATTTGGTAAATAAAAGCAACTTCCCTCTTGTCAATTTTCCACCATTGGATCTAGGGCAATTTTGCAACTTCAAATCCTCACCACTCTCCCTCTCATCTGCCCTCTCTCTCTCTCTCCCTTCTTCTCTTTCTTCTTCCTTCTCCTAGAAGCTAAAACAACTTGAAGTGCAAGAATTGAATAGTAAGTTGTATCCTACAAGCTTTGACCAATTGGCACATGTGATGAAACTCAATTCCTTCCTCATGAAGCTCCCAAAACCGTGCCCCCTCTGAATTTTTGGGTTTTAGGTTTGTTTCGGGCTTTATTGCTTGGTTGGGCAAAAGTTTGGACTCCCAAAAATTGATCCAATGTGCATGGTTGTGGTAAAAAGCCCTAATTTAATTTCCTCTTGTTTATTATTTGGTTTAGCTTAATTAAGTTTTATTTGTAATGCTTTTATTGATTACCAACTTAATTATGATCCTACTAAATCCATTTGTTTCAATCATTGGTCCCTTGTTAGGCTTTATTGTTGAATTTAGCCAAAATATTGCAACTTGCTTGTAAATATTTATCATTAAGTTAATTATGCATGTTAATTCAATTAAGATTAATTTTTGATGTTTACTAATTATTTTTAGTGTCCTCTAATTATTTTAGACCTCTTCCTATCCCTTTACGGCTTAATTTTGCCAATATGTGAATTATATGACAATATACCCCTAAGTGTGAATTTAATCGTTCTTGAATTGTTGGAAATTTCATTTAATTGGTTTAGGGGTTTTTAGGAAATTTTTACAATATTTTATGACTCCTAATTAAAATTTAAAGAATTAAATTTTGCCCTATTAAGTCCTACCGACAACTTGTTCAAGAAGTAGAATAAATACACTACTATTTTGGAGACAACATACTTTCCTATTTCCATGATATCTTATACTATTTTAGGAACCCCAATTTAATTATAGTCCTTAGGAATTCATTTGAACAACTCTTTAATTAGTCATTGACTTTTAATTGAAATTATGCATCTTTATTTATGCCTAATTTAATTTAGTTAAATTTAGTGTCTTCATTGTTGTAATTTCAATTGCTCATTAATTGTTATTATTCACCCCTTAATTAGGCTCAGTGTGGTGATAACTCTTTAGGGCTTTTTATGAATCAATTATGATTTTATGCATTGGTGTGTTAATTAAGGGTATTTTAGTAAATTTCACCTCTTAATAAGTTAATGATGCTTAACCAATTCCTTGATTATTTATAAAGATTTGGCACAATTATTTAATTTAATGAACACCTAACTATTTATTATTTTTCTCGTATCTTGTTTAAGTATTCTCCATAGTTCCTTATTGGTCCTTTTAATTCCATGTGAACCATAATTTAATTTGGTAATTACTTGCGTTTTATGCTATTTTATGGTTCCTAAGAGGATTCAATAATTAATGTACAATTATTTGTCCAATCAATTATTCACATTTTCCTTTAATTTGTTTGGGTATTTCAATGACATTTCATGCCCCTTTAAAATTTAAATATAAACTATGCTTCAATATGAAAATTATAGGGTATTTTATGATCCCTAAATGAACTTAGAGTATTTGAGTTGTTTTGGTTTATTTAACTCTAGGAGAAAATTCTCTAGTTTTAAACTAGATGAACTATAATATCTTTGAAACCACATATTCACCTACTTTAATAGGTATCGTTTAGTGGTTATGCTAAATAGGATTTTTTTGGGTATTACATCAGATACTGACCCAACGTGAATACCCCAAGCTTTCTCAAGTTTCAATAAAATCCCCAGATAGTAACAAGCTCACCATGTAACTATGTCTTGTTTTGATATATTATATATATATGTATTTAAATCAATAAGCTTTCTCTTTTATATGTTTGCATCGTTCATGTATGTATATATTTACTTGATAAGTCATGCCGTGTATGATGGATTGTGGATTAATTGCTTATGCATTCATGTTTATCTCTTGCATGATTAGATGACTTGGTAACTAATCACTGCTTGGTTAATCCTAGTGGAAGTCCTAATACAAATGATCTATCTGACCAGAAGGTGACAAGTGGTGGAGTAAATATTGAAGATGAGATCTAGGTAACACTAGATTGACCTTTAAAAATCACTTTTAGCAAATTGAAGCAAATCTGAATATGAGCTTCTTTCCTCTGAATTTTCCCAAAATCACGTCATCCTCCATTTTGGTTTATTTATCTTCATCCATTACAAACATGCTTACTTAACTTTTATGACAGCAACCTTCCTATGACAGCAAGTAAAAACCTTTTTCTCTTTCTTTTATTTCCAAATGCCACAACTCACGTGTTTGTATATATTTCATGGTAGCCAAGTTTCTGGGTTACTGTGATAACTAACCTAAATATACTAACTCACGCGTGAAATATTTAAGCTTTAGCCATACTATGTTTCGGCACCCACAACCAGAGAATGACCTGCTAAAGCTTCTTCTTTTCAACTTCATAAAATAGAGAGTTATTATGCAGAACCCACGTGCAGTAAAACCACAAAAATTAATGTGCAGAAATTTTCAGCAAGAGCATTTCCATTCTTTTCCAAATGCAGAAATATACACAGCAACACACACGTATTTGTTGTAAACATGTGAGCAAAACATGTGAGTAAATGTGTGGGTGTGTCAAAGAAACAAGTCCCACATTGCTTAGGGAAAGGAGAGTACAAGTCTATATATAGAATCATGTGATGTTGGGCTTGTAAAGGGCTTAGAGGAGTAGTAGGCTCACGCGCACAACAATGGGCCACCAAGAGGCAAACGCAGTGGAAATCCGGCGATTTCCCCCTGCACGCGAGTACACCTTTTATGAAAATATTTTTGCTCCCCAGAAATATTATTATTTTAGTACCGAAAAGGCTCTATTTTAGGGGTTCAAAAGTTGAGAACCCTTCGTGACCAGCAATTGCCAACGGCCGAGCGCTTCTCTGGTTTTACCGTTGTTAGCGGATAGACTCGCTTTTTCGGGCGGTGTCTGTTGGGTCATGAGGGACGCATTGTCCAAATGGTTTCATGTCCGTTGGCTCTCCATGGACAATGTTTATAAAAGGGATTCGGACGGAGTTACCGGTACAGTATATACAATCTTCTCTCCTCTGCCTATTTTATTGCTGTCGATTACCAATTACTTTTGCCAATTTTGCCGCCTTGTTGTTTCAAGCAAGAAGGGTCTGTTTAATCCTAGGGAGTACCGTTTCCTCTTTGCCGGTGGTTGCGGAATAACTCTATAGGACAGCGTGTTCGTGAGCGACTCAGATCATCCATTGCTCGTGATTTTACTACAATCTATAGAGTTAATACGAGTATGGACAACGACGCTGCTAACAACGTTCCTCAGAATTCTGATGTTCCCGGTTCCAATTCCACAGCGGTGCCTTTTGCGATGCCACTTCCCAAACCTTTTCCCGATACATCTAAGATCGAGGTTTTTGATGGAAAGAATTTCAAACGATGGCAAGAACGGGTTTATTCTGTCCTTGACATGCACGGTGTGGCTACTGCTCTTACTCAACCTCAACCTGCACAAGAATCTGACCAAGCAGCGAAGGATGCATGGACATATGCTAATAAGGTTTGCAGACACACCCTCATAAGTACTCTATCTAATGATCTGTTCGATGTGTATTGTGTGTACAAAGAGGCGTTGAAGATCTAGGAGTCTCTAATTCTGAAATACACCGCTGAGGACGCTGGAAAACAAAAATTTGTTGTCGGAAATTTCTACAGATGGGAAATGAGTGAAGACAAAGATGTCAAACTACAGATCAACGAGTATCATAAACTGTTAGAGGAACTTCGGGCTGAAAACATCAATTTGCCAGATGAATTCGTGGCTGGAGTCCTGATTGAAAAACTACCAGAGACATGGAATCATTACAAGCAGCAACTCAAGCATAAGTAGAAACAATTGTCGCTGTCAGATCTGATTACGCACATCATTATAGAAGATACAAATAGGAAGGCAATACAAGCAGAAAAGGGAAAGCAAATTACTGCAAAAGCCAATCTACTGGAAGCAAAGCTGCACAACAAGAGGTATGATTCTAAACACCAATACAAAAAGAAATCTGATTATAATCCCAGTGATTCTAACCCCAAATTCAAGAAGAATGGTAGTTGTTTTTTTTGTGGCAAGCCAGGACATTTTGCTGCTAAGTGTAGGAAAAAGGCCAGAATTGAAAAACGTAAGATAGACGAAAATCCTCCAAAGCCAAATGTAAATTTGGTTGTTAGAGATGAAAACAGTGATGATGAGGTTATCGTTGCAATGGTCTTTTCTCAAGCCTTACTAGTCGCTGATGTGAAAAAATGGGTGGTAGACTCTGGAGCTACCAAGCACATTTGTGCAACTAAGGAGATGTTTTCCACTTTCCAAGAAGTAGAAGACCAAGTTTATTTGGTTGATTCACGAACTCCAAAAGTTCAAGGAAAAGGAAAAGTGGAGTTGAAACTTACATCAGGAAAGACATTGGCGCTTACTGACGTTCTTTATGTGCCTAAACTTAAAGCAAATCTGATTTCTGTGGCTTTATTAGAAAACTCTGGGGTTAAGGTGTCATTTGAATCAGATAAGATTATTATGACGAAGAACAATGTTCTGATAGGAAAGGGTTATTGTAATCAGGGTCTTTTTTACTGAGTGTTGATGGAAATAATGATAATGCTTCTTTTTCTGCTAACTTGATTGATTCCTTTGATTTATGGTATGCTAGACTAGGACATATACATAGATCTTATATAAAGAGATTACAAAATCTTGGGATAATTTCTGGAATTAATATTAATGATATTAATAAATGTGAAGTATGTGCAGAAACAAAACAAACTAGGAAGACACATTTTGTTACTCAAAGAGAAACTGAATTGTTGTCTCTAATACACACTGACTTAGGAGATTTAAAACAAACAGAGACAAGAGGTGGAAAGAGATACTACATTACTTTTATTGATGACTTTTCAAGATATACTAGAGTATATTTGCTTAGAAATAAAGATGAGGCCTTTGAAAAATTTCTTTTATACAAGGCAGAGGTAGAAAATCAATTAGACAAAAAGATAAAAAGAGTAAGGTCAGATAGAGGAGGAGAATACTCGTTGCTTAATGATTTTTGTGAAAAGGAAGGAATAATCCATGAAGTAACTCCCCCATACTCACCTGAATCTAATGGTGTTGCTGAAAGGAAAAATAGAACCTTAAAGGAAATGATGAATGCTTTACTTGTAAGTTCTGCTGCTCCCAATAACTTGTGGGGGGAAGCTTTGTTGTCTGCATGTTTTCTACAAAATAGAATACCTCATTGGAAAACTAAGAAGACACCTTATGAGTTGTGGAAAAATTTTACACCAAATTTGAAATATTTGAAAGTGTGGGGGTGCCTAGCAAAAGTATTATTACCTAATCCTAAAAGGAAAAAGATAGGTTCTAAAACTGCTGATTGTATGTTTATTGGTTATGCTCAACAAAGTCCTGCATATCGGTTTCTAGTTTTAAAAAGTGAAATTTTAGAACACAATACAATTATTGAAACTAAAGATGCATAATTCTTTGAAAGTGTTTTTCCTTTAAAAGTTGAGCATATTCCTAAGAGAATTGAACAAATTCCTGAACAAAACTCAAATGAGGATATAGTTGAAAACTTACGAAGGAGTAAAAGACAAAGAAAAGAAACCTCTTTTGGAGATGATTTCTATACATATTTAGTAGAAGGTGAACCTATGAATTATTATGAAGCTATCTCTTCTCCAGATGCAAGGTTTTGGGAAAAAGCTATTAAAACTGAAATAGATTCTTTGAATCAAAACAAAACTTGGATTTTAGTAGACTTGCCTTTAGGAGCAAAACCTATTGGATGTAAATGGGTGTTTAGGAAAAAATATTTTCCTGACGGATCGATAGACAAATATAAAGCTAGATTAGTAGCCAAAGGTTTTACCCAAAAGGAAAATATTGATTACTTTGATACATTCTCACCTGTAACTAGGATTTCTTCTATTAGAGTCCTAATTGCATTAGCCTCTATTCATAACCTTATTATACATCAAATGGATGTCAAAACAGCGTTTCTAAATGGTGAGTTAGAAGAGGAAATTTATATGGTTCAACCTGAAGGATGTATCATTCCTGGGCAAGAAAAGAAAGTTTGCAAGTTAGTTAAGTCGTTGTATGGTTTGAAGCAAGCACCTAAACAATGGCACGAGAAATTAGATCAAGTATTGATAAGTGGTGGTTTCTCTACTTTTGAAGTAGAAAGATGTGTTTATATAAAAGTTGTGAATAATAATTGTGTGATTATTTGCTTATATGTGGATGATATTCTTATCTTTGGTACTAGTTTAAATGTTGTGCTTGAGACAAAAAGTTTTCTTGCTTCAAATTTTGATATGAAAGATCTTGGAGAAGCAAAGGTAATACTGGGTGTAAAAATCATAAGGAATGAACATGGTATTCAACTTTCTCAAGAACACTATGTTGAGAAGATTCTGAGAAAGTTTGAACAGTTTAATGAAGATCCTTTAAGTACTCCTTATGATAGTAGTGTACATCTCACAAAACATGAAGGAGATCCAATAGCTCAATCTAAATATGCACAAATCATTGGGAGTTTGTTGCATTTGATGAATTATACAAGACCAGACATAGCATATGCTGTGTGTAGATTGAGCAGGTATACACATTGCCCAGGCAGTAAACATTAGGAGGCTCTCATAAGATTACTACGGTACTTGAGAGGTACTATGAATTATGGAATACAGTATAGTGGGTTTCTCGCTGTATTAGAAGGGTACAACGATGCTAACTGGATTTCGGATTCAGACGAAACAAAATCCACTAGTGGCTATGTCTTTATTCTTGGTGGTGGTGCAGTCACATGGAAGTCAACCAAGCAAAACTTAATAGCACCATCTTCAAGGGATTCTGAGTTTATTGCTATGGAGTTGGCTGGTACTGAGGCTGAGTGGTTGAAAAACTTCTTAGCTAATATCCCACTGGGTGACAAACCAACACCATCAGTGTCGTTGCATTGTGCTAATAAAGCGGCAATAGCCACAGCAAAGAACAAAACCTTCAATGGTAAAAGTAGACACATACGATTGAGACATAATATTATAAGGCAGCTGCTAAAGGATGGTGTTATCTCAATCGATTATGTAAAGTCAGAAATGAACTTGGCGGATTTGTTAACAAAACCCCTTTGGAAGAAAATGATTGTTGAAACGTCGAGAGGAATGGGACTAAAGCCTACACATAATTGACAGCGATGGCAACCCAACCTTTGTGATTGGTGATCCCATGAAGAAGGTTTAATGGGTAAGAACAAGTCGTTCGTTGATTTCGACTAGCACGAAAATTGTTTGTCCCTTCCTATGATAATGAGGAAGTGCTAGAATGCATGTCTTGAGGGTGAACAGAGCTCTTAATGATTTCATAGTCATACAAGACGGTGTGCTCAATGCAAGCACACTTACATGAAATCACCTCTATGAATGTGGAGTGTGGCTGCTCCTGTGAGATCGTGGCGAAATCTCTAGAGCATTCGTTATGCACCAGGCACGCGCATGGCCGTCATAACGCGCAAAATCATTGATTAACAGCGGAAATGTTAGGATATAATCTGACCATTAATGCCTCTAATACACACCAAGATTTGTTAGTTCATAGAAGCATGCTTCACTAACATATATGTGTATTAAGTATTATTGGTCTAGGTCTGGTTCATAGTTCTAAGGACCACCAGATACAACGGTTATAGTTCTATGGGTAACACAGCGGGTTTCTTTGACACATGTGGGGGATTGTTGTAAACATGTGAGCAAAACATGTGAGTAAATGTGTGGGTGTGTCAAAGAAACAAGTCCCACATTGCTTAGGGAAAGGAGAGTACAAGTCTATATATAGAATCATGTGATGTTGGGCTTGTAAAGGGCTTAGAGGAGTAGTGGGCTCGCGCGCACAACAATGGGCCACCAAGAGGCAAACGCAGTGGAAATCCGGCGATTTCCCCACCCCCCTACGCGCGAGTAATATATGATACCGGCAACTTTTATGAAAATATTTTTGCTCCCCAGAAATCTTACTAAAATAATAATAATAATTTATTTTTATGAGGCTTACCGAAAAGGCTCTATTTTAGGGGTTCAAAAGTTGAGAACCCTTCGTGACCAACAGTTGCCAACGGCCGAGCGCTTCTCTGGTTTTACCGTTGTTAGCGGATAGACTCGTTTTTTCGGGCGGTGTCTATTGGGTCATGAGGGACGCGTCGTCCAAATGGTTTCACGTCCGTTGGCTCTCCATGGAAAGTGTTTATAAAAGGGATTCGGACGGAGTTACCGGTACAGTATATACAATCTTCTCTCCTCTGCCTATTTTATTGCTGTCGATTACCAATTACTTTCGCCAGTTCTGCCGCCTTGCTGTTTCAAGCGAGAAGGGTCTGTTTAATCTTGGGGAATACTGTTTTCTCTTTGCCGGTGGTTGCAGAATAACTCTATAGGACAGCATGTTCGTGCGCGACTCAGATCATCCATTGCTCGTGATTTTACTACAGTATTTTCTTGACAACAAGTTTCTATTTCTCTCCTTTTTTTTAGTGTGTAGCGTTCTACTTAGGAGACTCACGGAGCAAAGAGGAAAAAGGCTTGAAGGCTTACCTCTGTTTTCGGAACTAAGCGCAAGGGAGTATGATCGATCACGGCCCAAGCTCTTTTCTTTCCTTCCTCGGTTCCACAGTGTTTCCTGGCCTATTTGTAGAGCACGCACGATGAGGAGGTTCATAGATGGATCTCACTCTTTTCTCTCGGATCCACACTTTGCTCTCGACTCTCTCTCTCTCTCCATCCACACTCTCGGTTCCTTTCTTTCCTTGGTGAAAGATATTGCTGAATATAAAGAGAGCAACGTGTATGGTGTTGGGCTCGAGATGTATCGAAAGGGGATTGCTGCGCCGAAACCGTGATCTCATTTTCTTGTGTGTTTGACCTGCTTCTGCGTCTTTTCTTTTCGTGTATCAGCTAATATTTATGACTAAAAGATAATCCTTGTTTATTGTGATATCTTTGCTGCTGGTTTTGGGTAAGGCTGAGATTAGATGAAATGTTTTGGGTTTTGAATCATAGGCCGTGAGGTTTGGAGGAGGAGGAAAATGAAGGAGGAGTTGGAGGAAAATTTCATTTGAGGGAGGGGGAATGAAAATGAAGTGTGTGTGTGTGTATTGTTTACGTGTGAAGTGAACTAGGAGTGAATTTATGTGTGTGTGATGTGTTGTGTGTAAGTGTACAGGAAGGAGGCAGTTTTAGGGCTTGAGTGCTATATGGGCCGAATTAGATAATAGGCTGGATTGATTTATTAGAGAATATCAGTTTAAAAATATAGTCCAACACTCATAATACTACTAATTCCAACACTTATATACCCCCCCTTTTTTCCCTTTTCAATCTGATTGCAACATTAAATAATTGATGGAAATTAAATCCTTATTTTTATTTAAGGATTTTTTTTCCTCAAATAATTCCTTTAGGCCATAAATTATCCCTTCCATATATTCCTTGAATTTATTCTTTTCTTGCAAGTTTCAAGAAAAGAAAGTAAAGCCTTTATCTCAAACAATTATTCTCATGATTATTTTTGAACCAAAGTTTCATACTCAATTTCCATAAAATATTCCAATTCCAAATCCCAAAATTTGGAATGTTACAACGTCAGAATTAGTAGTGATATTATCTTTTATATATATATATATATATATACTCCCTCTGATTGTTATTATAAGGCACCAACTAACTTTTCTCACAAATCAATAAAAGCAGTTAAAGTCAATAAAGTTGTCCTAAAATCTAAGTAATTTCCAATACTACCCCTAATAATTGCATTAAACTCTAATATCATATTAATTATCACCATTGTTGTCAAACTTGCGAGTTGACTCTCTGAATCTACCGTTTTTATGTTTCTACCTTACAAAAACGAGTCGAGTTAGTGGTAAACTCGTGCTAGTTGTAAACTCGGTTAAACTCACGAGTTTATACACCGAGTTTACCGTTTTTACGTTTCTAGCTTATAAAACTGTTTTAACTTACTCTTAAACTCGTGTCAACTTTTTGATTTGATCATGCTCAGCGGTTTTATATAAAAATTTTATAGAAAGTTCTTTATTAAATATGATAAATGATGAATGTTGATGGATTTAATTTCAATTATTTGGATTTAAAAGATATTTAAATTAAATTATTGTCATTTTTATATTTGAATTATTTAATTATACACTAATAATACCTATTTAATAATAAAAGTAAACTCTTACGAGTATACGATTTGAGTTTACGATACGAATTTACGTCACTGTCACGAGTTTGCTTAAACTCGTGAGTTTGACAACCTTTATTATCACTCTCACCCACTACCCTTATTAATTATGGGGAAAAATAAAAAAAAAATAATTAATGCTCATTGAGAACAAGCAAGTGCTTTATAAAAAAGACCAAAACTTGTTAGTTGGTGCCTTAGAAAAATCAAGAACAAACACCGTTGGCTTTTCAGGATTAAATATTGGTTTGGTGGTATGATCATACTTCACCGAAAACAAATCAGAGTTTGAAAGCGAAAGGAAGAAGGCAAATCAAGCAAGCAATAGACGATCAAAGCTGTTTCTTCTTGTTCTTAAGGGACATATTACATTTGCCATTTAATCTGTTTCTTTGTTTCTTTCCGTACTCTTTCATTGTTCATTTTCTATTGGTTTCATCACCACCAACTAGTTCCTGGTTTCTACCACCATGAAGTTCATCACTGGACTTCTCTCAAAACCACCATGAAGTTCATCACTGGACTTCTCTCATTCGTCACTGTCGGCTTGTTCATCGGTAAGGAAAAAAGTCCTAAAAAAAAAAGGTTTTTTGATTTGACTTCAGCATGTATTTTTCAAGTTGAGTTTCGTGTTTTTTTTTTTACCAAACAAGAAATAGTACATTTTGCTTATTTGTTTTGTGTTGAGGGCTTTGTGCATCCAGAGGACTTTGGTAAAGTATGTAAGCTTCAAAGATCCATTTATGGATTGAAGCAAGCATCTCGGAGCATGAGGCCGCTTGCGACTTGTGGGCTGGTACAGTAATAGCCCACTGCCAATCTCATGTGGATTTATAGAGTCGCACACAAGAACAGCTCAACACGAGCAATAGTATCAATATTCATTGAATCTTAGATATGTCTAAGATTTGATGAATACTCTATTTAATCTAGGATGAATATATATATATATATATATATATATATATATATATATATATAGAAAAGCCACGAGAAATCCTAGAGAGAAAAGAAGAGATGCGAGAATACTGAAGGCGTTAGCACGCTGACGTCCGTGTTCGAGGCTATTCGTGTGGATACCGGTAGATGGAGTGGATTCGTAGAGTTGGCTCATGTTGATCGAGTAGGTAGCCCATGAGTTCAAATAAGAATGAGATGCACACCGAAATCCGATGTGGATACCAGGAGATGGAGTGGATTCGCAGAGACGACTCATGTTGATCAAGTAGGTAGCCCACGAGTTCAAATAAGAACGAGACACACACCGAAATCCGATGATGGTTTCTTTTTTTTTTTTTTTTAAAAAAAAAGATTCATTGAAATTGAGGGAAGTGGGGTTCAAAACCCCCACCTTTATGGAGCCAAATGGCCCAACCACTGAGCCATATGGTTCCTTTGATATATATATCCATTAACAAATATATATATTCTTCTTAATATTTTCCATCAACAAACACTCTTGTAAATCTCATTATTGAACTTGTAAATGTCATTGAAGAATTTGTAAATGCCATTGAAAGATTTGTGATAATCCACTTTTATTTGTTGTTCCCCCATAAACAAAAATGGTAAACCTCAAAAAACAACTCGTTACTGCTATTGAAAAATTTGTAAATACCATTGAAGAATTTGTAAATATCATTAAAAGATTTGTGATAATTCACTTTGATGGGAAAAAAAAATACAATTATAACAAATCTTTCAATGACAATTATCAATTCTTCAATGACATTTACAAGTTTAGTAATGGGATTTACGAGAGTATTTATTGATGAGAAAAATGTTAAGAAGAATATATATATATATATATATATATATATATATATATATATTTGGGCCATTTGGCCCCATGAAGGTGGGAGGTGAAGGGTTTGAACCCCACCTCCCTCACTTTCAATGAATCATTTTTTTCTTCAAAAAAAACAAAAAACAAAAAACAAAAACCCCACCCTCTGGGTTTCAAGCCGGGCGGTTGCAGGCCATCCGGTGGCTAGCTGCGGCAGCCCTCTGGCGAGAGTCTTTTTTTTTTTAATTGATTAAAAACTAAAGGTAAATTCACTCGAATTTGTAAATCCCCATATGGTTCTTGGTACGTTTAAGTCCTTTAACAATTTCAACAGACATTTGGAGGTTTTACAAATTCAAATGGTATTTAAATGTAATTTTTTCTTAATATTACTAGTAGACCTACTGTAGAGATGGGATATCATTAAGCATATTGTCCAAACGATTTCTTGAGATATTCCGTTTCATTGTAAAATTACATCCAACCTAATTTACATTTTTTAAAAACAATGAAAAAAGTATATAACCTATTTTTTATTTTTTGTTTTTTTGGTAAATGATATTTATTTGTTTTTGTTATATTGGAAGTATTGAAATATCTTACTTCAACTTGCATCCTACCATTGTTATTCAACTAGCCCCAAGTGGCCTATATTTATTTTCATTTTGAAAGTTGGATAACTTATTATTCAGGAATCACAAGTTAGAGTATTTTGTTGTTTTTTCCCCCCTTCCAACTTTGCTAAAACATTAGGGATATGATATTGTCACTATCAATGAGAGAAATGATAAAGGTAGATGACATAAAATCGGTAGTGACAATATCCTATCCCATAACATTAATGCTAAGAAATGCACAATTTGATCATCCTTTAGATCCTAAATGACTTTTTTGAAGAGATTAAGTAAGTTAATTAAATTTCTTTAGAATATATATATTTTTTCAAACTAATTAGTTTGACTAATAAAATGATATATAATCTAAAGATACACAATATATGATATGAGTAAGTAATTTATTTAGTTTCTTAATCTCTAAAAAAAAAAATTCTCATATTTAGATCTAGAGGGAGTATAATATATGGAATATAAACATTCTAACAAGTCATATTATTATATAAATCATAAATAATATCAGGCATATTTCAGGCTATGCAACAAAACCCCAATTTTATATCAAAATGCATGAGATAACAACAAATATCACCATGAAAGTTTAAATGTTAGAGTGTCATCTAATAAGAAAATGAAATAAATCTCTGAAATAGAAAGAATACTTAAAGCAAACGAAATCACTCACCCACCCCCTAAAATGTCACATAAGTATTGACCTAAGACATGGACTCAACTTGATCATTATCATCATTATTATTATTATAACATGTACTAGCTGAGACCAACTAATCAAATCGAAACACCTTCTTCATCATCATTTGATTTTTAGGATCATGCATCTTCTTCTTTAGCCGAGCACGTCGGTTCTGGAACCAATTATACACATTTGCATTAGAAACCTGGCCATGCTGGCCTAATACCGTCGTAATCTCCTTAATCTTCTGCTTTTTTGGATGAGATCCGTCGCCTTCCTTAAATAAACTCTCCAGAATCTCAATCTGTTCCCTTGTCGGAGTCCATCGCCTTCTTTGGCCACTATGCAACGTCAAGGGCTCTTCCTGTTTTGTGTTTTCCACTTTAACTTCTAGAACCAAAAAAAATAAAAAATAAAAATCTAATTATAATTAGCATTTTTGTTTATTTCTTGAGAAGAAGAAAAGCTTTTCTTTTTTCAATAGGGAAATGACACTTGAGAATGTTAAAAGGGATATAATGACATATAAAGCTAGACCTTAGTTTCAAGAATGAGTTTAAAAGAAAATAATATTATGGATAAAAATGCTCCTCACAATTTAAGAAGTTTCTAAATTTTAATGCATAAATAACATGAAAATATATATAAAAAAATTGAAATTTGATATAATTTACAGCTAAGTCTAAACACTCACTCTTTTTTTTTTAATGCATGAAATTGATAAATTTTTTTTTTTTGGAAAATAAGATATTACTATTATTCTTATTCGTTTTTTCTTTGGGTATATTTCTTCTTCGTGTTCTTTTTTTTTTTTTTTTTTTAAAGAAAATTCTTCTTCTTGTTCCTTCTATTTGTTCCCTTATGTTGTTGAACTTTTCAGATCGCAGCAGCATGGGGAATGGAGGGAACAAGGTGTGAATTTTACTTTTTTCTTCTTTCATATTTAAAATAAGAAAATATTGTTATAAGAAAAATTATCGATGTGTAATTAATACATAATTCATTTTATACACGTTATAAATATTGGAACTCTATCTTTAAATTTTGTAAAATATGCAAAAAGTTCTTCCCATCAACACCAATATTCATACATAAACTTATTATTAGAAGTTATTTATAAAGGAAAATCTCATATAAAGCTACTTAAAATAGAAAAATTCTAAATCGGGTTGGTAAATTCAACAAATCATTAATTAAGTCATCAATCCAATTTAGGATTTTAAAATCTGTGTAAAATAATTTTAATGCCCCTCTTCTCTTTTCTGCCAGCCTTTCTTCTCTCTCCTCTTAAAAGAGTATTATTGCTTTATGACTTTATATAAAAGAATAATCAAGAAAAATTCAAGTATGTCATGTCATAATAGTATCATTGATAATTAAATATATTTTAATTGAAAGTCAATTAATTGTATTAATGATTAAAAAAAATAAATGTGAGCTTTAAAAAAAACAAAAAAAGAAAGTTGTTATTTTTATCGGGTGAGATAAAAGGGGGAAAAAATAGAGTATATCACATGCCAACTTCACGTTTTACAAAATTTAATTGAAATAAAAGTCATTTTTACCAATATTAACCTAAACCAGAATAATTTTTCTAAACACATGAATGTGAGTTTTTAGATAGTAATTTAGTTAATATTTCAATTTCAATTTTTTAATTCTTTAATATAAATCAGTGATATTATTTATCTCTTTCAAAAAGAGACGTTTAAATTTCATATACTTTTATTAATATTTCAGAAAAAATATGTAAAATGCACTTAAAATTTCATAAAATGGTTTACATCAATATAAAAATTTCCAAAAAAAAAAAACTATATATGTGTGTGTGTGAAAAATATAGAAAAATTCATACTTAATTAATATATTTATCAAAATATGTCCTTTTTATAGTGACATATATTATAAGTTTTCTTAAAAAAAAAAAATTGTTCATGTTAATAAAATGAACTCTTTGTTGAAAATTTTGTAGGTTTTTATTCTTAAAATGATATACCTAAGATATTTGAACGAATCCTATTTGTATTAAAATTAATTTTGATATATACATGGGAAACATAAGTTTGTGAGTAATAAAACTCATTAATGAGGAGAGAGGAGAGGGTATTAAAGTTATTTACCCATATTTTAAAAATTGAGTTAGTGACTCAATTAAAGATTTATTAAATTTACCAACACGATTTATAATTTTTCTATTTTAAATAGCTTTATATGTCAATTTGTATGAATAAATATCCTAATCTCATTAGTAATGTCTATTAAAGGATAGTTATGCACAGATTTAGCTTATCTCTTCATTTTTTTTCTTATCATCTCTCATAATCTCTAAAAAATTAAGAGATGGTTTTTGTCTGGTTATCCTTGCAAGAACATACCAGTAACCTTTACATAATCATAATAAACGGCCATAAACTTATATAAATGTTTGAGATTATTTTTGGGATCTTAAAAGTGTTTATTAATATAAATCAAAACAAAACTCCTCTACATACTTCATATATTATTAATCACGATTGAAAAACTACTTTTAAATATTGAAATTGTAATTCCAAAGTCTTTTATTTCAAAACAAGTGAACGTTTTTCAGAATCTCAAAACCTTAACAATTGTTGGAGGGACTCCAAATAGCTTCCAACTAAAATCACACACACTTCCTCCCTCTTCATCCCAAATGACCCCTCCTTCACTCCAATATTACCATCCCAAATGAAATCAAATGAGCACAGTAAAATTTTATGTAACATTAAAGCATAATTTTTGTTTTAAATATATATATATATATATATATATATATATATATATTTATATATGCGGAAGGACAACTGTAAAAAAGGGGAAAAATCAAGAACAAAATCCTTCGACGTTTCAGGATTAAATATCGGTATAGCGGTATGATCATACTTCACCGAAAACAAACCAGAGTTTGAAAGCGAAAGGAAGAAGGCAAATCAAGCAAGCAATGGCCGATTAAAGCTGTTTCTTCATGTTCTTAAGGGACATATTACCTTTGCCATTTAATCTCTTTCTCTGTTTCTTCCGTACTCTTTCATTGTTCGTTTTCTATTGGTTTCTTCACCGGCAACTAGTTCCTGGTTTCTACCACCAAGAAGTTCATCACTGGACTTTTCTCATTGATCCCGTCGGCTTATTCATCGGTAAGGAAAAAAGTCAAAGAAAAATCCATGCTCAATATAAATTTAGGTTGTTTGATGCCGAGTGGGGAGTGGCTACGGTCCATTGCAGTGGACTGTCCACTTCCCTCCGCCCAAAAATTGTGTCGTCTTTGACACAAGCTCTGCCTTTTTTTTTTTTTTAATAATAAATAGACTTCAGCATGTATTTTTCAAGTTGAGTTTCGTGTTGTTTTTTTACCAGACAACAAATAGTACATTTTGCTTATTTGTCACGTGAAGGTGGTTGAGAATTCATGATAGCTTTCTAACATTCTGGTTTTTCTACTGTGTTATTCACTGTGAAGTTACTAAAGAAAAAGAAGACCAAAAAGGGGGAAGAATCAAGAAATGGACCCCACTTGATGAGCCCACGACCCTGTTACTCCATAATAATTTTTTCCTCATTTTGTTATACTCCTAAAAATTTGAACAAAACATTGAACGAGGTGAAAGCTAGAGTCCAAATGTATCCAACAATATGAAACAGCCAAAACTGGGTAATTCGTTTGTTCTTTTGTAAACTTATCTTCCTTGCCTTCATGGAAAAATTATCAGCCTACCAGAAACAGAATGAAATTCCCAACCATGTGTGTGTGTGTGTGTGTTTTTTTTTTTTTTTTTTTTTAAAAGGAGAAAGATATCCTGCACTTTGATGCAGAATTGATAACAGAATTAGAATGCTGATATATGTGAAAAATAATGGATGACTGATTAGCAATTTCAAAAAAGATTGGCATAATTGTGAATGGATTGTTTTCTGTTTTGGAATTACAGGTTCCTTCTCTCAATTGGCACTTATAGGACAACTGGAGGACTCACATGGTAAACATGTGCACTCATATTATGTCACATTTGGGCTTAAGAATTTTTGAAGATGTTGAAATTGTCCTGTTTTGTTACGTATAGACTTTATACCATCAAATCAATGTTTGGCACTTCATCGTTATAACTATTGAAATGTTTGTACTACCTTTAAGTGGAACTGATACCAGTTTTACTTACTTTTTCCTGGTGTCTGATTTTATTTTTAAATGTTTTTGGAATGATTTTGATTATTCTTATTGGAAATAAGCATGTCTCTTATTTGTACTGAATGATTTTTTCCCCTATTTAAGAGTCAACACTAACTGTGCCCTTCTTTTCTTTTGTTGTCTTTTTTTAAAAAAAAAAAAATTGGTGGAGCTATTATGCTACTATTCTTTAGAAATATTTTTTTCTCGATTTTTAATATATACAGCTTGTATGCAGCTTGCTTCATGAATAGAACTCTTTCTTTTAATTTTTTTAATTAATATTTTCTGATTTTTCAGGTATTTCATTATGGAAAAATGACAAGGAAGCAGAAATCTTACGTGTTAGATATATATGTATTTATATGAACTTCATAGTAGCGGCTTTACTGCTACCCGCTATACCGCTATACCATTTTTGGGGTCGACCGCTACCGGCCGCTGTAATATCCCGAATTTTGGGTCTAAAGATTTGGAAATTGGTCTATATTTGGAAGACTACTAGACCCAGTATTTAAATGTGACAAATTTGGAATCAGTATATTTTGGGACTATGAATAGTAATTTACTATTCACATGTACGTTTTTACTATTCACGTATACATTATGAAATTTGGTCTGAAGGACTATATGAGTAAAGTGTGAAATGAGGATTTAAAGTGTGAATATTTATGTCGTAAGAATTGCAAATTTGGTGAAGAGTAGGTGATGTACGAAGTGGAGAATGGAAGTGTGAATAAGCATGTATGTGCATTAAATAATTTTTGACAGCATGCACGTAAGCTTTATTATGCACTTATTTATTTATTTTTTTTAATGGATACACACACACACCCATTCGGTATCTATTTTTGGTTAATGATGACAGGAAGCACATCAACATCTTTCCATCTTTTTACTTCTCTTAAAATGGTAGCAAAATTTGTACACATATACTCCCTACCTTCCACCAAACACACCAAACTTCACCAAATTGTCTACGTATACTCCACCTCCCTTCTTCACTCTTGGCCTATATATAGAGGACATGCACACCTCCCCATTTCTATATGTATGTCGTCCAAAAGAGAAAGAGAAGAATAGTGAAGAGGAAAAGAATAGTGGAGATACCAAGAGAGTATGAGAGAATAATAGAAACTGAGAAAGTGTTCGGTGAGGACAAGAAGATTTTATGCAATTGACTTTTGGGCTTAGGTAAGGATTTTAATACCTCTCCCATATTTATTTCAGTTGTTTAATGTTATTTTTGAGGATCAAAAGCTTACTGGAAAATAAGAGTTTTCATAAAAATTTTCTGTCACCTTATAAGACAGTGTTATTTTGAGATGTTTTTCTGGATAATGTTCACATTTTTAAAATCTGGGAATAAACGGCATGTGATAAAATTATGAAATTTTCCAGATATAAAGTAGACATCTAGGGCTTTCCGTTGATATATAATTTGTAACGTTTTGAGCTCTGGACAAGGAGATCATAATTTTTGAAGTTAAGCTTTGTTTACTGGATTTAAATCTGAGCAGTGTTTGGAAACGGAAAATCTGGGAATGACTCATGAATTTCGAGTTAAAGCCGTTATTTTTCCTTGAAAATAGACATATCAAGGGTTATGTGGAATTTTACAGCACCTCATTCGGAGTTTTGTAGAATTAATTATGATTTTTCAAAGTTAGAGAAAAATCTGGGCAAAATGCTGGAAATTCCGTTTTTGGAGAAATGTAAGGGTAAAATGGTCAATGCTGATATAAATAACCCTTAGAGCATTATTCTAAGTGATACGGTGATATGTTAGGATGTCCGGGAAGTTTGGAGTCGGATTCAAAGGACGGGCATATTACTATTCATGAATAGTGACGTATACATGAATAGTAAACTACTATTCACGTGGAAGGAAGGTACGTTCGCGTACAGTAACATTAACTCTTATTAGCATGTATGTATGTAATCATGTATGACTGATCATGTTTGCTAGATGATTTACATGTTTATTTCCTAGCTATGGATTTGAGGCTGCGGTCTCATAGGGCTGCGTGTCCTAAAGGGCTGAGGTCCTTGGCCGTTAACTGCGGTTACGGTGCGACTTGTTTACTGTAAATTATTCTATGCTTTTACATGTGTTATACTGCATTTACATTTCATATTTGCAAATAAGGTTATCTGTTACCTGAGATTCAATGTGTATTGAATCTTAGATTTGGCAAAAGCTTCAAGAAGAGAAGCTGGATGAAAGAAGGAACTATTCAAGGAAGTACGTGAAATGTCACCAGACAGAACGAAGTTCGGAAGAAAGACTAGTTCTGGAAAGAATATTCGTTCGAGATTTTTAATATGCCAGCTTAAGTTTGGGCATTGTATCGGATACTCATTATCCAAATGATAATGTATGCTCTATCATCCGCATTACTCTGATTTGACAATACCGTATTCCTCAGTATTATGTGTTTATGAACACAATAAGTGGTATGGAAATTGGGGTGTTACAATTTTGGTATCAGAGCAGAGATTCTGGCATTTGGCTAGTATGCTCGAGTGAATAGTGAATAATACGTATACGTGAATAGTACCGTATACGTGAATAGTAACTAATTCTTAGAAAATTCTGAGTGACAAGAGTGAAAATTATGGAAATTATCTACTCAAATTTAGAAGTCCAATCTTTTTCTTGGTCCTAACAATAAGTTAGAATGACTTGCTTAAGTTTGAATTTAATAGATAAAGTTGAGTTTGGCAGAAAAGCTTGAAAATCCTTATGAATCCTAGAATAGAGATTACAAACATTAGCAAGAAGGCTAAGAAGAGTAGACTATATTAATTCAAGCATCAAGAACAACAGTTGGTACAATGCCACCGCAAGCTTCGACTATCTCAAGTTTAAGTCTATTAATTTCTTCCTGAGCGGCTGCTCTTGAGAGAGGACCATCAGGAGACAATGTTCTTCTCAATCTAGCTATTTGCTTCATAGTGCTTCGAATTTTTACATAAGGCCAATGCTTTATTCCTCCCCTATGGCATATTTTCATTAGAACATTTTTGCATAGGCGAACTTGTTGAGCCGCTTCTTGTTGAGGTAAATGGAAGAAGTCTCTAAGATCATCTATTGACATTGATGCACCCCTAATATTTTGTTCAGCTCTTGATCGGTATGGATCACTAGGTATGGGGACTGAAGGATTATTATTTACAACCACGAGCTCTTTTCCTTTATTGGATATATTTGTTGTATTGGTTGGAAATGAACTATTAGGGAGTTCATTTTGATTTTTAGTCCATTCCAAACCAACACAAAGGGCCTCATAGTAGGCTGATAGGGGATCTGACACCAGGACATACCCTAAAGAATTTTGATTCAAACAATAATTTTCTAGAAAATGTTTGACATCTTCTAAATTTTTCTTACCAAAGTCAAATACTTGAGGATTGGAAGAACCTCCTTGTACGTCCTGGTGAAAGACAGTGTGGCATATCATACCAATCCTCCCATGAACTTCAAGTTTATGGTATTGAAGTCCATTGGTATGAATGATCTCTCGTAGAACATGGCAGCAACCACATGAGAATGGGTTAAAGGTCTCAGCTAGGCTAGAAGCAGGATTCCTTGGTTGAGAAGGTACCGTGGACTCCATAAGATCTGCCATATTACGACATCTTTGGACAGGTCGCCTTGATGGACCTGCTTCAGATTCCTTTCTGGTAGTAGTCGTAAAAATAGAATCTTGTATCCTTGGAGGAGGAGTAGGAATGTTAATCATTGGGGCAGATGAATGAACGTTCACACTTACGGGATTTTGGGGAAGTAAAGAAGAATAAGGGTATGATACATTGTTTGACAAGTCAGACAACATGTTAGTCTGATAGTCATGAAGTAAAGTTTCAAGAAAGAAAGGGGTGTATGAATCGGAAACTGGAATGAAGTTGCTTGAACCGGCCATGTATAAAGATAATGTGGAAGAATATAGGGAAAGTTACGATCGGAGAGGAAATATGTATGTTGATGTGAAGCTTGAGAGGATGTGAAGCCTGAGAGAATGTGAAACAATTACTCATGCTTTACTCGGTTTATAGCTGGGCTAGTAACGTCTAGATTTTGTTAAGCAGCATTGGATTCTCATCTGTCGCTGGCTCATAATTGTGCAGACTTTGTTGTTATGCGGAAATTTTATGGCACCGCACCCTAATACAACCTAATGCACCCTAACCGCCCTTATAGGTCGAAACCTTTTTGAATTTTGGTGCAGGCGGTAATCGACACAACATTTATTGTTAGTCATTAAGTTTGGACGTTTATAAGTCACATGGTGATTACTTAATGACCAAATCTCCAGGAAATCCGATTTAGGTATGCAGCTGTTTTGAGATGTCGGGACAGACATTTGAAAATGGGATTCTGAGTGTAAGCGTGCTAAGGCGATAGTAATCTCGGATAAGGTGATTGTTGACAGAGTTTGAAATTTGAAACTTTTTGATTAAAGGTCGAGTACCTTGTAGAGAGAAAAATTGGTGATTGTTAGGGATGCTAAGAAAATGCTGATATGAATTCGTATAATTGAGGATATGCTTGAATATGGTCTAAGTTGAAATGTAACTAATGATTACCTTTGAGGTAGTATTAGAACTTTGTGATAATATTGACATTGTGAGAAGAGCCTTTGTATGTTTTGAGGATCAGATTAAGAATTGTGAATCACAATCCTAATATGTACAATAGGCAATATGATTTCTCAACTCAGTTGATATTGAGGTTCTAAAAGTCAAATTGTGAATTTGATGATTGTTATTTTGGGAATATCTGAGGATAATATTTGATTGTTGTAAGCTATGAATCTTGATAATTCTAGCATGTGTATTGAGTATGGTCGAGATTTCAAAAATGGATTGGTGAGCCTAAGAATTGTTTGGGTATCCAGAAGGTTGCCACCAACTGAATTTTTATCTAAGAATCAAACTTGATGATTGAGTGATTCTTTAGGTGTGTGAATCGACCAAAATAAAACCAGCTACTAGAATGTAGTACCAATGTATATGAATGGTTTGTGTAGCCAAGGATAAGGTTTGTTAGTGTTGACCATCTAAGAAATTAGTTGTCTGGTTCCTGGATATGTTTAAAGGTTGAATTCTTAAACTTGCCAATACACCCGCTAATTTTGTTGAAATTTGAACTTGTGAACTTTCGAAATTGAGTTTTCGAATGAAATGTTTTTCAACAAAATTTGAGACCAGTTTGAATGGTTGATTTGTGAAACATGTTGTCTCATAAAAAAGGGTTTTGTTAGAACCTAAAATTTGAAATTGAGTTTTCAAATATGTTGTGGTAAAGGCAGTACACAAAAACTGGAAGAGTCCGAAAACTGTTGTAGATGTACACGGTTTATTGGATCTTACCAGATGTTTTATAATGTTTGAAATTGCTGGCCATTATTGAAAGTTCTTTCGAGGGGATTAGTTTTTGAAAAGCTTATTTTCGCACCAGCAGTGTATGCATCCAATCTAAGAAGTTTCGCCTTGGAGGGGCGTGTGTTTTGCCTTGTTTGGTTGGGACCCATGCAGACGTTTGGAGCAGGGCTCCTGGACATTGTCCTTTTTCCCGAGGAGGGATTCTGGTGGGGTGGCCCATTAATGTGCCAGTGCAAACACTGGGTCTCTTATGGGGGGGACGGAAATTTTCCCACATTGACCAACAAGTGCATTACCACTGCGGTGGTTTGTGTATGAAAGGATTGCGATATGCTGCTACACCGAAAGGTTGAAGTGGTGACGAGAGCTTTCAAATGTTGAATTTGTGAAAAGAATAATCCTACTCATAAATGTGTGTCGGTAGTAAAGTTCTTTTGAAACCGAACCGGCAGTGAATGTGTTTTCACTAATTTTTGTTGGCAGCAATTATGTTTGAAAATGTGATAGCACTATTACTTTTTGGTTTAGTGCGGATTGTGAAATGTACTGAGACCACAGAAAATTTTCAATGTGTGAAAATTTGAAAACGAGACAACAAAATAGTTTTTGGTAGCAATGACATGATTGTCGATGCTATTGTATTGAAAAGAAAAGCGGTGTAGTTGGAGTTTAAGATATAGGAACAGAAACTAATAGAGAATTTAAACCAGATGGGTCAGATAGTAGTGGTCAGCTACAATACTTTGAGAGCTTGAATGAAAGAAGCTCAGATGAAACAGATGAGCAGAGACTCAAGGCAATAAGACTCGGTATGCAAGTTTGCATGGGGCAGAGTCCCTGAGCCGTAAGACCTATATGCCAAGTGTGGTATTTGTTGCTTTGCATGGTGACTTTAGGCCAGTGTTGTGTCTGAAGTAAATTTTGAGACTGGCAAAATATTTAGACTGTACAGAGTTGTAGTTGAGATGTCTATGAATGAGGGTGATTCCCTAAGCAGTAAGATCAGAATATCCAGTGCTGTGATAATTGAATGAGCCGGAAGGCTAGAATGAGATAAGCTGAGAGGCAAAATGTATCAGGTCGTGATGCCTGTGTAACCAAGCACTTGGAGAATGGACCAGAGGGTCATATATTTGAAAACTACATACTGGGATAGGATGAATGATTGTGTTACGTGAATAGTAAGCATGCATATGGAAGAATAGACTGAAAGTCTAAGGTGTTTTCTCTCAGATTGTACGTTCAAATTTCGAGGACGAAATTTATTGAACAGGGGGAGAAATGTAATATCCCGAATTTTGGGTCTAAAGATTTGGAAATTGGTTTATATTTGGAAGACTACTAGACCCAGTATTTAAATGTGACAAATTTGGAATCAGTATATTTTGGGACTATGAATAGTAATTTACTATTCACATGTACGTTTTTACTATTCACGTATACATTATGAAATTTGGTCTGAAGGACTATATGAGTAAAGTGTGAAATGAGGATTTAAAGTGTGAATATTTATGTCGTAAGAATTGCAAATTTGGTGAAGAGTAGGTGATGTACGAAGTGGAGAATGGAAGTGTGAATAAGCATGTATGTGCATTAAATAATTTTTGACAGCATGCACGTAAGCTTTATTATGCACTTATTTATTTATTTTTTTTAATGGATACACACACACACCCATTCGGTATCTATTTTTGGTTAATGATGACAGGAAGCACATCAACATCTTTCCATCTTTTTACTTCTCTTAAAATGGTAGCAAAATTTGTACACATATACTCCCTACCTTCCACCAAACACACCAAACTTCACCAAATTGTCTACGTATACTCCACCTCCCTTCTTCACTCTTGGCCTATATATAGAGGACATGCACACCTCCCCATTTCTATATGTATGTCGTCCAAAAGAGAAAGAGAAGAATAGTGAAGAGGAAAAGAATAGTGGAGATACCAAGAGAGTATGAGAGAATAATAGAAACTGAGAAAGTGTTCGGTGAGGACAAGAAGATTTTATGCAATTGACTTTTGGGCTTAGGTAAGGATTTTAATACCTCTCCCATATTTATTTCAGTTGTTTAATGTTATTTTTGAGGATCAAAAGCTTACTGGAAAATAAGAGTTTTCATAAAAATTTTCTGTCACCTTATAAGACAGTGTTATTTTGAGATGTTTTTCTGGATAATGTTCACATTTTTAAAATCTGGGAATAAACGGCATGTGATAAAATTATGAAATTTTCCAGATATAAAGTAGACATCTAGGGCTTTCCGTTGATATATAATTTGTAACGTTTTGAGCTCTGGACAAGGAGATCATAATTTTTGAAGTTAAGCTTTGTTTACTGGATTTAAATCTGAGCAGTGTTTGGAAACGGAAAATCTGGGAATGACTCATGAATTTCGAGTTAAAGCCGTTATTTTTCCTTGAAAATAGACATATCAAGGGTTATGTGGAATTTTACAGCACCTCATTCGGAGTTTTGTAGAATTAATTATGATTTTTCAAAGTTAGAGAAAAATCTGGGCAAAATGCTGGAAATTCCGTTTTTGGAGAAATGTAAGGGTAAAATGGTCAATGCTGATATAAATAACCCTTAGAGCATTATTCTAAGTGATACGGTGATATGTTAGGATGTCCGGGAAGTTTGGAGTCGGATTCAAAGGACGGGCATATTACTATTCATGAATAGTGACGTATACATGAATAGTAAACTACTATTCACGTGGAAGGAAGGTACGTTCGCGTACAGTAACATTAACTCTTATTAGCATGTATGTATGTAATCATGTATGACTGATCATGTTTGCTAGATGATTTACATGTTTATTTCCTAGCTATGGATTTGAGGCTGCGGTCTCATAGGGCTGCGTGTCCTAAAGGGCTGAGGTCCTTGGCCGTTAACTGCGGTTACGGTGCGACTTGTTTACTGTAAATTATTCTATGCTTTTACATGTGTTATACTGCATTTACATTTCATATTTGCAAATAAGGTTATCTGTTACCTGAGATTCAATGTGTATTGAATCTTAGATTTGGCAAAAGCTTCAAGAAGAGAAGCTGGATGAAAGAAGGAACTATTCAAGGAAGTACGTGAAATGTCACCAGACAGAACGAAGTTCGGAAGAAAGACTAGTTCTGGAAAGAATATTCGTTCGAGATTTTTAATATGCCAGCTTAAGTTTGGGCATTGTATCGGATACTCATTATCCAAATGATAATGTATGCTCTATCATCCGCATTACTCTGATTTGACAATACCGTATTCCTCAGTATTATGTGTTTATGAACACAATAAGTGGTATGGAAATTGGGGTGTTACAGCCGCTACCCGCTATTCAAAACATAGTTTTGTAGTTTTTGGTCTAGACACTAGTAAGAGAATTTTCTTAGTATTCCATAATTCTCTTTTGGACATGTATAAATAGGTTGTCATTTTCAAAATGGTAATTATCTATTTTCATTTGGATAATTCGAATTGTTCTAGAAATTTCTTTGCATCAACCCTGTGCTCTCTCTGTTAATAGCTTAACATGTGGAGATTGTATATTATGATATTTAATACATTAATGTCGATTAGTTTTTTGTCAAATAAAAGTCTAAAACACCACTTGGTCTTGATTACCATTTGTTTCCAAAGTAATATAAGTTATTTCTTTTTGAATGTAAGTGAACTTTTGGTTAGTGTGGTACTAAAATATGATGATACTTGTTGTGTTGATTTATGGATTGAATGAGTTTGAGTTCCTTTTTATATCTCTTTGCTTGTTGGTGTAACAATTTACTATGATAAAATTAATCAAACTCGTCTTTCTGTTTATTCTAGTTTTTAATTAGTTCATATTCTCCTGTGCTCCTAAATATGGTTGTAGATCAAACCTGAAGTTCTTAGCTGGTCTCCACGAATCATTTTACTGCATAACTTCCTAAGCATGGAGGTATGCCTTTTTTTTCCCCCAAATTTTCTATATTAACATAGTGGATTTGGGTTCGTTTCATAGATTCAAGGATCAATATTGTGGCTAAGCCTAAGCCTATTATTGTGGCTAGCAGACTCAGTTCATTTTAAATCAGCTCTGGCAAATGGTTTAATTTCTCCTGACAAAGCATAATTTTGGTAGATCTTTTTTCTGATACTTTCTCACTTGGTGCTGCTTACTGTGAACGGTGAAGTAGCGTAGGCAGTTCTTGTCTTCTAATGGTGTGAGACAAGAAAAATCATGACCACTAAAAACAATGACATTAATACTAATCATTTTTAACAAATTTAGCTTCTGAATAAAGTTGTTGATGACTGCAACTTTGCAGATGAAGGCCATTTACATATTAATTGAAATTGAAGTTTTATTTCCTTTACAGGAATGTGAGTATCTCGAGGCCATAGCGCACACTCGCCTTATCGAGACATTGGTGATAGATCCAAAAACAGGAATGGTACATTGGTTTTCTTTATTTAGACATCCAATATATGATTTTCTTTTGCGGTTTTCTATCATGGTTTATTCATTAGATGTATGAAATGAGGTTAGTGTAGCATGAGGCATGTTGGGTATGTTTCCTTGGGCACTACTCCAAGAAACCATTGGAAACCATGATTAAGTCAAATGCCGCTTGAAATAGTCACACTAACATTGGAAGAAGGGTTTTCCTTCCTTTCGTAGCTCTTATGATAATCTGCATCATTAATGACGTTAGCCTGCAAAATTAGTGTGTGTGGATATGTGTTAAAACTTTTATAATAAATTCAACTGTGTACAAATTTGCATTTCAGCCAGTAGTGCAGCTGGAACATAACTAGGTCGGACCTCATTTTCACAGTCGTAGTTAGGGTTCATAGTTATTCTAGGATAACCCAAAGCAACAATATTTTCTTATGAAGGTGCAGAAACTGAAATTTGTCGTAGAACATTCTTGCATTTATCCCCTACTATAATCATTAAAACATCTGCAAACACTGCAGAACGCCAAAGGATCTTACCTTCTTTACATGTCAAGAAAACCTTGGTGATGAGTTTTGAGAGAGTATGAGAAAGCAAGAGAAAATGAGGGAAAAAGTATGAAGCTTTGATTATACTACTTCCACAGATAATTTTTTTATAGCCTTTCTACTTCTTTATTGTCTGTGTCCTTCAAACAGGAATCTTAGTTTGTGCCCTGTCAACTTGCATCTTATCTTCACTCCATAAAAAAAAAAAAAAAAAAAAAACCTGAATTCCCAAGATAGAAAACACCCAATGGCGCAGGCAAGTTTGTTAACCAGTATATTTTTTAGTATTTTATCTGAATTACCTCCCACTATTATTTACACCCAACATTTTCATTTTAATTCATTACATCATTTCTTCCTAGTCATTGAGAAGTTATTTTCAAAATTTTTGGAGTTGAAACAAGGGGAAACAAAGAACTTGTAAGAACTGATGGAATCGAAGACATTCAAGTGATTAAAAAGAGACCGGCTTTCCTATGCAAATTGAGAAGTTATTTCTTCCTATGCAAATTTTGAGGTAGGACATGTTTATTTTCATCCATTCTTTTCAAGCAAAAGAGACCGGCTTTCCTGGTCCCAAGGCTGACATCTACTGAATCACAGGTATGAGAAGAATCAGTATTTCAACCTGCATAATGACTTTTTTCCTGATACTGTGAGTGTTATTCCCCTCATTGCTGTATTTTCCATTTTTGTAGTGATAAGAATTGCCTTGAAGTGTTTTAAATCAAACAATTTGCAATTCTTTGTGCCTTTTCTTTTGTTTTCACACCAGTACGAATTAGAGGAAAGTGGGCAGCGAATAGCGACGATGCTTATGTATATAAGGGACAATGCTGATGGCGGTGAAACATATTTCCCAATGGTAAACTTCTTCTTGTAGTCTTTCATTTACCTTTTGATATGAAGCAGATGTGTAGACATTAAAAGAGTTACAAATATAGGTTTGTTTCTATATGAGATAAGGAGTCGTGTTTGATTAAAATATAAAGTTGGTATGTGGGAGTCCAGCACTCCTGTGCTCGTGTTTGCGTGTGTGTGTTAGGCTTTTCTTCTAACTCTGCAACTCTACCACTTTTTATTCTTCCTTTAACTTTCAAAGTTGGATTCCACATCTATATCCTCAGTAACCAGTTAATTGCAAGGATCCAAAATGTTTTATTATCCTTGCGCTTCACCAAATTTTCAATTTCTGGAACCATCTTGCATTTTTCTAACAAGTCTTTCGGAGAATATTTTAATGGACAATGTGTGCCAATTAGTTATCTGTTAGACGATATCAGTTTCACTTGCTACTGTCAGAATAGTTAAATGCTGAGTGAAGCATAGATAAAGAGATGGCACGGCATGGACAGGAAGGATTTTCAATATTTACTACTTGTCATATTCTGTGTCTGTTACTAATGTGTGACTGATATGGACAAGTCCTTTTGCTTGAGTTATCTTTTGTCAGAGCTTCATAAAGTCCAGAATTTTGCATAGTGGTATCTGGTTGATAAAATCATCGTTCATGGATGTCTGGTTGACCCCTTAAATCTACATCTATATATAATATAAAAATTTATAAGAAGTCCCACTATTTTTAGGCTATGAGCAGTCTGGCAGACCTTAGACTTTGTGTGAAGCATGGGCCCATAATCTAGTCCTTAAACTTGATTAGACTCAAAGTGTTCATGAGAATGTAGTTGTAATATTTTTTGGATATATTTTTATTATAAGGTTATGATGTCATATGAAGAATGACTCTTAAAGAACCAATTAGAGAAATCACTATGAGATCTGAAGGAAAGATGGTATTGTAAGATGGATTGCTGTAATATGCTGGCATCACCTAAAATTGTGATTGGAATCTTTTGAAAGAGGATCCTCTGGCTATTACTAACACACATGAATGCATCGCAGGCTGGTTCAGGTGAGTGTAGCTGTGGTGGAAACATTCTCAGAGGGCTATCTGTGAAACCTATTAAAGGAAATGCAGTACTTTTTTGGAATATGGTTAGTATCCACAGTTTCTTGTTATATGGGGCAACTAGCTAGACACATTTTTCTGTGCACTTTTGAAAACTGAGCTACATTATTCATGCTTACCAAGGTTATTAAATCCAGACCGGTCATTAAACCAGCTGGGGTACTAGGTCAAGAGTCAGTGGGTTAGACCGGAGCTAACCTAGGGCCAACCCGATGAGAAAATGAAGATTTTAGGGTTATTAATGTAAAATTCAAAAGAAAAAAAAATTGATTTTTTTTATTTAAAAAAAAAGGTGTAAAAGGTTGATGCGCAGACCGAACAGATTTGCTGGTTTTCAAGCCAAACCACCTAGTCTGGTTCGGGTTTAACAACCTAAAGGCTTACTAATAATGTGATTTGCCGTATAGTATTTTATAAATAAATTGATGATGGTACAATGAAATAGGATCTGCCTAGGAAACATGAACACTAACATGGACCCAGAATAGAATAGCTAGAGACATTATCGGAGTATAGATGTGGTTTGTAGGGAGCAACTAATTATTCTAATTGTGACATGACTTCCTCTTTTTGGTGGTTTTAAGTCCAAGGGAATAAATGTGTCACCATACTTTAAAAAAGAATTATGTGGAGCTGAAAATTAGTGGAAATTTTAGAAAAAATTCTAAATAAATACCATTTGAATTTGGAAAACTCCAAAAAGTCTGGTAACACATTGAAAAGACAACTAGGTCTCAAGGAGACTAATTTGGGATTTTGAAACATTGTGCTTTTATGAAAATGCACCTCAAATTTTTTCTTTGATAAGAAGAAAAAAGCCTCGTCGTTGGTAGGCCTCAAGCGGCCAATTGTCGAAACTCTAATGACGACTTGAGTAATGAAATTGACTACTTGAGTATAGGGATTGACTACTTGAGCTCCCTAAGCTCTATTAAACGTTGTTGACAAGTTGAATAAAGACAGTGACAACTTAAGTGTAGCTGTTAATAACATTGGGAGTGCAATTTGTCAATTGTTATACTCAAGTTATCATTATCTTTTATTAACTTGTTAACAACATTGGATAGGGTTTATGAAATTCAAGTAGTCAATCTCATTATTCAAGTTGTCACCGGAGCTCTAGTAGCTGTCCATCAGAGTCCCGCTGGCGGGGTGGTGCCAACGGCGGAGCTTTGACGCCAATGAGGGTTCTTTTTTTGTTTAAACAAAAAAACTTGAGTGGCATTTTGGTAAAAGTACAACATTTCGAAATTTCAGAATAGTTTCTATAGAATTATTTGTCATTTTCATGTGTTAGCAGACTTTTCTAGTTTTTTCAAATTCAAATGATATTTATTTAGAATTTCTCCAAATTTTTACATGTCATATGTGGCAATATACAAATAATTTAATGTTTTGCACAACAACAAAACGTTTATTTTTAACAACGACCTTAGAATTTTACTCCTTTTCTTGTTATTTTATATATTGCCGTAAAAATTGTGTTGCAAGTTCATGTCCTCCAGCCTTGTTTTGGATTACCACCAGCATTTCTTCTTGAATCTGTTTAGCTTTCTATTTCATTTTCTTGTATCCATTGTGATTCAATTTACCTTTTCATTCATATATTCATGCATTTGGAAAGAGTTACATAAAAATAAAAAATATAATTGTTTTTGCGTTCACATTCTATTTTCATGACCTTTTTTCTTTTTTCTTTTCCTTTTTCCTCTACCTCTCCAAATACACTATCTACATTTACTTTTGTAACTTTTTTTCTTGGCCATGTTTACTTTTAGAATATTTAGGATTTAGATTACTTATAATTATGCCATGGCTGGCTCGGCAAAAGTTTATCCCTAATGACCTAGTGTTAGTGAATATATATCATGCTTAGTACTCTCCCTAATGAGCTAATAGAGGAGTTTGCTTTCATATTAAATATAAGACCCTAATCTACTTTATTTCCCAACTAAATAATTTTTCCCTAAACCCTCTTTTTTTTTTTTGCCAAGCCAAACTCTCTTTATTAATTGCATATATTAAGGGAGATTTCTATCAAAGTAGTAGTACCAATGCAAATAATTAAAATGGACATTTTAAGGAAGCCAACAATTTTTAAACAAATAACTAATATTTACTATTTTTATTAATCTCTACAGATTAGTTATTTAGTTCCTACATTTAGGGCTAGAGGAAGTATTGTGATATGGAAGGAAAATGATGTGGACTTCAAGTATCACATAATTATAGACAATTGTTTAACTTTTAGATACTAATTTCAAATTATATATTCACTTTTGTGATAGTTCAAGGGAATTTAAATGCTCTGAATCAAAGCTTCACCAATTAAAATTAGACAATAATTTTAAGAGAATTGCATGTGTGATCTTTTTTGTTTTTGTAAACTTCATGATTGAAAATAAGTAACATTTATTTGTTGGTGTGTTATACAGGGATTAAGTGGGCAAAAAGATCCAAATAGTATTCATAAAGCATGTGAGGCACTTTGTGGGACAAAGTGGTCTGCAGTAAAGTGGATGAGAGAGAGAGCTCACGTTTGACTTAGGTTCACCATCTGATATAAATATACCACTTTGGTCTTATTTATAAGTCTACTTTCATAGAGTAAAAGTGGATTTATAAATAGGACCAAAGTGATAATTAATTATACAAGTGTTCTTCGTTGATGGAATTTTCCCTTAATATTAAATATACTAGTGATTGGGAATCATTATACTAGAGACCATATAAGCATACGGTACAAATTTGATGTGTGTTTGGTTTCACGTTAGAAATTATCAAAACTATTTTCCAAGGTAAAATCAAACAGACTTTTCATGGTTGGTTTTGAAATTTAGATTTTCTGAATGAAATGGGGTCCTCTCATTTTGTTGTGGAAAGAAAAAAGATATCAGTTTGACATAGCTATGCAATTTGGTCAATGGGAAGTCTTTATATTTGGATATTTAGATTTTGTGATGGGGTCTATTATTATTATTATTTGATAGATCCATACAGATTAATACATATGATAAAAGGAATCAGTTCTAAATCTAGAGATGTAATAAAAAATATCAGAGATAGTTAGTATTTAACAAATAGTTGGTCAAGGTATGTACCCAGGAATGATTCTTGCCAACATGTAAGTATTAACAATGTGACGTCTCATAGAGAAGAAGTCTCATAGAGAAGAAATGGAGCAAGGGAAGGGTATGCCACCTGGAAACATTGTTTGCTTTTGTTTTCAAAAAAAAAAAAAAAACTAAAAGACTTGTTTGAAAAACTGAGTTTTAAACTTTTAATAAGTTGTTTTTAAAAACTAAGATATTAAAACATTTTTTACTTTTTTTTTGTTTTTATATTTTTAAATTTTTGAGGCTGCCACTAATTCATTATCGACACCACTTTCACTTTACTAGGGATTATTATTGGCATGTCAATACTGGTGATGACCACCACTTCGTCATTTCAAAAAACAAATTTTTTAAAACAACTATCCAAATAATATTTTTTATTTTTTCTTATTTTCAAAGCTTGTTTTTAAAAACAATTTTATAAAATTTTATGGGGGAAAAAAAAAACAGAAACGAACAAGCATGTTACTATACTGACCAAGCATTTTATAAAATTTTATTACTTTAATAATAAGGAGGGTGCATTATCTATCACTGAAGGAGGGGTAGAGGGAAAATAGGCTTAATCAAGTTTGGGATTTAGTTTTGCTTTTTCTCACATTTATTTCCTCGCCTAAGCAAGCAAAAACTCCAATCCTCTTTTTTTGTTTGATTTTTTTTGATACATCATAGTAGGGAGGATATGGGGGAGGGAGGACAGTTAATACTAGCTCCTATGCCACTGTGCTATTAAACCCTGCCATAATTTTTTTGGATATGTTTTCTTTCTTCTCAACTAGCTCTTTCCAGTTTTCTAAGAAGAATTATAAATTTAAAAGATAAAAAGAATAACGATATTACATTTAGGAAAAAAATAACCCACTAATTAATACAAAAGAAAAAAGTAGTCACGAAACAATCTAGTGCATGTGTGTATATATAGAAAGATGAACAATGCAAAAACCTTTGATGTGTACATGCATGGTTGTTGTAACTTTTTAAAAGTGATTGTAAGTATGTAAGAAGTGTTTTATTTCGGTTTGTAAAAAAATTGTTTGAAAAAAAAAATTGTGCTTCCCAAAGAAGCATCTGGTTGTTTACTGACACCAACACCCCCTCAAAAAGCTAATTCTCACGCACACTGTTTAGAAAAATTACTTTATGATTGTAACTTCACAATGTTTGTTTTAGCTTTAAAAAAAAGTGTTTTTATACTTTTTTGGTTAAGAATCTATCCAAATATTTGGTTGTTGATAGAACATAATGGCGTTGTTCAATCTATATAGCCAATCCCACTAAGTAGAATAAGATTTGATCGTTGTTGTTGTTATAGTATGTATGTTCTCAACTTATGTATACCTAATGAGAGTGAAAATAAGTAACATTTTTTTAAATGTTTTGGTCTGTTACTTCAGGGACTAAATGGGGAATCAAAACCGAAAAGTCTTCATGGAGCTTGTGAGGTACTTTTTGGAGAAAAATGGTCTGTAGTAAAGTGGATGAGACAAAGGGCTTTCCTTTGACTTATTTGTTCACCATCTCCTATAAATATAAATTAATTATAAAAGGGTTCTCCATTTATGGAATTTTCCCTTGTACAATAAATTAATGATTATGATTTATTCTTGACAAATACATAATGAAATTAGATTACATCATGGTTTTAATTAATAAATAATGAGATTTAGTTAATTTGTTAATATTACTACTAGAGCTACTTTAGAGATGGGATATCATTGAGCATACTTGAGATATTCCATTTCATTGTAAAATTACATCCAACCTGATTTACATTTTTTAAAAACAATAAAAATATTATATAATCTGTTTATTTATTTTTGTTATATTGGAAGCATTTAAATATCTTACTTCAACTTGCATCCTACCATTGTTAGTCAGTTAGCCCCAAGGGGCCTATATTTATTTTCATTTTAAAAATTAGATAACTTATTATTCAGGAATCACAAGTACTTTTTCAATATTTTTTTCCTTCCTACTTTGCTATAACATTGATGCTAAGATATGCACAACTTGATCATCCTTCAGGACCTAAATGACTTTTTTAAAGAGATTAAGAAAGTTAATTAAATTATTTTATAATATTTTTATTTTTTTCCAAACTAATTAGTTTGACTACTAAACGGAAATATAATCTAAAGATACACAATACTACCTCTGGTCCTAATTATAGGAACCACTAGTGCAAAAAAGGCTTTTGTAAGACCGGACAAAAGAGGCTCGCTCTTCTCTCTCTCTCTCTTTGAGACCGAATCTTTATCATTCACTTCCAGGCCCAAGGCGAGAAAGAGACCAGGCTCCGGGAAAAATGGATTGAGGAATGATCAAAGCAAGTGCCGAACCCGCGACCGGTCTTGTATCAGCCGGTATTAAAAGTCAACATTTAAGACCGGACTACGACCGGTCTTAAAGAATCTATTTTAGACCGGACATTTGAACATGCGGTCTTAAAAGCCATACTAAACAAACCAAGGACTAGCTTTCTGTGCAGTGTAACACCCGCCTTAAATACACCCTTTAATTGCATACACGGAAGCGTTCTTTACAAATTTAGTGTGGAGTTACTATTCACGTATACGGTACTATTCACTATTCATGTATACGACACTGTTCACGTATACGTACTATTCACTAATACGTACAAATATACGTCTAAGTATAAATCCAACGGAAATAAAAATCTTTTTCTTTCTTGTACTCATCCGTTTGCATCTTCTTCATTCTTCAATCTTCTTACACGAGCTGCAAATTAACTAATTCAAAAATATATGCTGGGATTCAAATGAATCCCAGTAGTAACGTTAATCATCGCTCACATAAAATGCATACACAAAACATGCAAGTCAACCATCAAATATACATACAATTCATTCAACATATTCAACATTCAGAACATTCAAACAATATACATATATATATACAATGGTAAATACATGCATGTAAAGGCATACATAGTATGTGAGAGAAGCGTTACTACCTGATAGTCTTTCCAATTCCTGATCCGGTTCTCTATCCTCTGATCATCTCAGATAAATACCGATTCCTATATTTAAATATTCATAGATGGCAAGTTATTACTTGTCCAAATTCTCTATTTCTTATTTCTGAACAAATTCTATATTCCGGTAGAATTTCCAATTAACTTAGAAAATCCATATTTAATTGCACAAAAAATCCAATTGATGTGCTTCCAAAAATCATGTATCGTTTATTAAGTCTATTTTCAAAGAAAAATACATTTCACTTCCAAATCCTCAGACACTTTCCCAGATTAATTAATAAATCTTTACTGTTTCAGAAAAACGTTCAGATTCATTGTCTAACTTCAAAAATACATATCTGGAGTTCTAGGTGTCCAAATCAGGTGTTACAAAAATCCATGAACTCCTTGTTAAGTCTAGTTTCTAGGAAAATTGGTTTAAACATTTAATCATATGCCAATAATTCCCAAATTTCAAAAATGTAAACACTGTTCAGAAGATGTTTCAGAAAACGTCCAGATTTCATACTTAACTTCAAAAATTCATAACTCCATGAATATAAATCCAAATAAGGCTTGTGACCTATCAAATTAAATCTTGATAAGTCTACTTTTATTCTGGAAATTTTCATAGAAAAACTCAAATTTTCACTATTTTAAAAGTGAATTCGAAAATCACTGTTCATTTCTGGAAACCAGTGTTTTTCAGTATTCAACTTCTAACTTTGAAAAATCATAACTAATTCTTTAGAACTCCGATTAAGGTGATTCAAAATTCTATTTGAAGTTCTATAAGTCTAGTTTATGGGAAAAATATTCATCAAGCCAATTAATGGCTGTGTAATTCCCAGAAATTCCAAAAGTGAACGTTGCTCTATTCAGAAAGTCAGATTTTCCCATATTTTCTAACCAAACTTAGAAAAATCATAACTAGAGTTCTAGACGTCGGAAAAATACGTTCTAGCACTTATTTGAAAGACTGAGAAGTCTACTTTCAACTTACCAAATTTCATGGTCAAAGGAAGTCATTTTCCTATTCAAAACCTCGAATGAATCTGTCTAACTCCTTAAAATCTCCAGAAAACAGCTTACATACAAGTTTCAAACATTCTTCTTTTTCTTCGATGGCCTCATTCTCATGGCTCTCCCCTTTTTTTTTTGTGTGTGTGTTTTACATTCACAGCTCTCTCTCTCTCTCTCTTTCCATTCTCATTCTCTCTCTTTCTCTTTTCGGTGACAGAACAAAATAAAGAATGGAAGGAGTGTACTACATTTTCTCCCGTAAATGAATAAGAGAGAGTGAATGATTATTTGAAGGAATAGTAGGTGTGCATGTGAATGGGAGAGGGGCCAGCAAAATGAGAAAATGAGTGGAGAATGATTTGCATATGCCATCTCCCTTTTTGTCTTCATATACATTGTGAGTGGAAAAATTAGTGCATGCCCGTGAGTTAATAAGAAGGAGTGTGAATATGTGAGTAAGTAGGTCTTGTTCGGATAAGGAAATAAATGAAGCATGAGTGGAGTTGTTAGATGATAGTGGGAAACAATTTGGCTGCATGTGTGTGTCGTCCTTGTGCAGCCCACGAAGAGATAAGGAGCATGTGAGCAATGTACTAATGATAAAGAAACAAATTGACATATGAGTTGTCCATTGCTAAATAGGTGCAGATCTCTTCTTCTTTCTATATAGCCTCCTTTATTGACTTTGGTTCCAAAATTTCTTTACTTCACGTGATTGAAGAAATAGATAGAAACTTTACAAATTCTAACAAGTAAAATCTGAAGATATGGTCCAAAATAATTTCATTTGATCTTCTTTGATTCCCAAATAAAAATACTTTTGTTTGCAACTTCATCTTTTCCTCATTTAATTGCAAACATTAGATAAATATTCTAAATAAATTCTTAATACCATATATGGATTCTTCTTTCTCAATTGGCTTCTAAAAGCCATAAAATATTGGCTCTAAAATTTCTAAACCAATATTTATTCTCCAACTATTTTTCCTTGAATTCAAAGTCCATGATAATTATAATAATTATCTTAAGCTTTTCCTCAATAAGCTTAATACTTTGGAATTTTACCGGCTTAGAAGCTTATTCATCTCAGTCTTAATTCTAAATTCATTGTCCCAAAATTTGGGATGTTACATGCAGTCCTAAAACTCAACTTTTAAGACTGGCTAATAAATTGGCCGCTCTTAAAAGATCTGACTTGTAAGAGCGGACAAAAATAAATACGGTCTTAAACTTAGCGACTTCTAAGACCGACTAATTATACGCGGTCTTAAACATAGTGACTTTTAAGACCGGACATATAAATACATGCGGTCTTAAAATCTCAACTTTTAAGACCGGCTAAAACTTGGCCGCTCTTAAAAGTTATGACTTTTAAGACCGGACAAAAATAAATACGGTCTTAAACTTAGCGACTTCTAAGACCGACTAATAATACGCGGTCTTAAACATAGTGACTTTTAAGATCGGACATATAAATACATCCGGTCTTAAAATCTCTACTTTTAAGCCCTGAAAATTTATTTGCGGTCTAAATTTTCTTGAATTTTTCCTTGTTCTGTTCTTCCTGATTATATTACACACAAATCACCTACCCAATCCAGCACACAAAAGTCGATACTTTGAAGCTACAAGCTATGAACAATTATTTGAATAAATTGAATTGGAAAAATGATACAAATATTTATTCACCATGAGTTATTTGGCCTCTTAATTAATGATTATACTATGTCTACAACACCTAAATTAATTCAGACAATAAGATAACTTACTTACAAATAAATACAATAAGTTACAAATATACATGCGCCCAAAATAATATTCACCATGCCTTCATCTGATTCAGTTCAACAATGCAGCTCCCTCCAGTTCAACATGCCCCTTTGGATCGGATCCTGCCACAAAAATAAAGCAAGGAACAAACTTCATAGTCAAAGACATGATGAACATAGAAGGAATAAATGTTATAGTTAAAGACTTAAAGTAGTTTTCAAAGAAATCTGCATATATATGAATATTACCTTATGAATTGACTCTTTTATAAAGTGATATCTTCCCATATCCCTTCTTGATGATCACTTCTTATGGCGGGTTCATTATCTGCTTCATCTTCTTCGTTCATGTCCGGTAGACCCCTTGAAAAAGGAGTACTCTCAGGAATACCATAATTTGAATTCATTTCCTCATCAATATCAATGACCCTCTTTCCTTGGAGAGCTACAGACCATATTTTATTTTCTTGATCTGTGATATAGAACACTTGTTTCGCCTAGTCTGCCATAATAAAAGGTTCATCTCCAAAACTTCTACCATTGACATCGACTAATGTAAATCCTACCCGATCGATCCGAATACCATTATTGACATTAACCCACTTGCATTTGAAAATAGGAAATCTAATTTTCACATAGTCCACCTCCCATATCTCTTCAATAACCCCATAATATGGCATGACTGCTAATAAAGGGCTGTTGTCTTTCGAACTGGAGAAGTGCATAGATTCAGCCTCTAACATAACACCACTGTTCTGAACTGTGCTCCTATCATCTAGGGACTTCGTGTAAAATGTATAATCATTGATCACACACGAATTCCAACTTATGACATCAACCTCAGGACCACGTGCTAACCATTTGATTGTATCAGAAACACATTCCTCCCCCTCGACCTTTTGTTTGAACCAGTGTGCAAAAGTTCTGTTATGCTCCCTAATCAACCTTTGTTCAGTCATTCGAGGATTTTCTTTCCTCACAGCTTCTTTATGTGCAGCTATGTTGGCTTGAACTTCATCAACATTATGGAAGATGTATAAGTGGACTTGTGACAATTCATCAGGATCCACAGTCTTTACTGAAGCCCCTCGCCTACCCCCTTCAGCATGATGACGTTTTGGAAGCCCAATATGTCTTACTTTGGCCAAATAATTTTGACAAAATTCCATGGCTTCTTCAGAAACATATTTCTGAAGAATCGAGGCTTCTAGACGGTATGCATTCTTCACGTACCCTTTAAGGAATTTCATAGATCTTTCAATTGGGTACATCCACCGTAAATGGATAGGGCCACACAACTTTATCTCCCTCACTAGATGAACAATTAGATGAACCATGATGTCAAAAAATGTAGGAACAAAAAGCTTCTTAAGGTGGCACAAGATAAGATATCCTTCATTCTCCAATTCATCCAACTTTTTGATGTCAAAAACTTTACCACAAACCGCATTGAAGAAGACACAAAGTCTAGTCAAAACGACCCGAAGATCATATTCGGCGATGCCTCGAATAGCAATTGGGAGTAGCTGTTGCATCAAGACATGACAATCATGCGATTCTTGGCCAACTAATTTCAAGTCCTTCATAGATACAAGCCGTTTAAAATTTGAAGAATACCCCGATGGAACTTTTGTGTCATGTAAGCACTCACAAAAACTTCGTTTCTCATCCTTAGACAAAGTATGAGAAGCCGGGGGACAATAAGTTCTCTTCCCATATGGCCTTGGATGTAACTCTTCACGTATTCCCATTGCTTGCAAATCCAATCTTGCCTTCACACCATCCTTGGAACTGCCTTGTATGCTGAGAAGCATGCCAACAATACTATCACATACGTTTTTCTCCACATGCATGACATCGATATAGTGTCTCACATCAAGATTGCGCCAATAGGGAAGATTGCAGAATACAGATCTCTTTTTCCATATATTTGTATCTTTTATACTCTTGGCTGTCTTGCCGAATATGACATTGATATTTTTCACCTTCTCATAAACTTGTTCCCCAGTCAATGGCACCGGAGCATCTTCATATTCTTGACCACCAAAGAAGGCTTTCTTTAATCGACGATATGGGTGGCCCCGTCTAAGAAATCTCCTATGTTCAAGATAAACCGTCTTTCTTCCATGTTGGAGTTGATGGTAGCATGTGCCTTCTTCAGAAACCAGACATACTTTATGGCCCTTTACACTATACCCTGACAAGTTACCATATGCTGGGAAGTCGTTTATAGTACAGAATATCATGGCTCGCAATTTGAAGACCTCCTTCATGAATGAGTCAAAAACATCAACACCTTCTTCCCATAACTCCTTCAAGTCTTCAATCATGGGTTGAAGGTAAACATCAATGTCATTTCCAGGTTGTTTTGGTCCCGAAATCAACATAGACAGCATGATGTACTTTCATTTCATGCATAACATATGAGATAAGTTGTAAATAATGAGGAGTACAAGCCATGAACTATGTACGTTGCTAAGGCTTCCATATTGATTCATGCCATCCGTGGTAAGGGCAAGCCTAAGGTTCCTAGGTTCTTCGCCGAAGTTGGGAAATAATTGATCGATTTTCTTCCATTGAGAAGAATCGGCAGGATGACGAAGCTTTCCATCAGAAATCCTCTCATCTGCATGCCACAATAATTTTTTTTTGCATCATTTTCATTTGCAAACAACCGCTTGAACCTTGATATGATTGGAAGATACCACAACACTTTTACAGGCCCCTTATTTGACTTGTACCTTGGGGTTTCACATATCGGACAATTCTGCTTCTCTTCAAACTCTTTTCTATACAATATGCAGTCATTCGGGCATGCATGGATCTTTTTGTACTCCATCCCCAGTGGACAAAGTATTTTCTTAGCATCATAGTATCGATGCGGCAACACATTATCATCCGGAGGCATGTCCATAAAAGCCTCAAGCATTTTAGGAAAACTCTTGTCGCTCCATCCATGATGTGCCTTCAAGCTTACCAATTTCAATACTGCGTTCAACAATTGGTATTTTTGACACCCAGGGTATAGCGGGGTCTCCGTATCACTGCACATATTATCATATGCATGTGATTGTTGAAAGGCCTCTTCTCCTACATCACGAATAATGTCCTCTATGCGATCATCCATATCCGTGTCATTATCATCAAAGGCCACTTCCCCATGTTGAGACCCACTTGGTATTTTTTCACCATGCCATACCCATACTGTATAAGTCTTACAAAATCCATGACAAATTAAATGTTTGCTTATAACTTTAGGACTTAGTCGCCTATCATTCAAACATTTTACACAAGGGCAATAAAACTTCCCACTATCATCACTTCCATTTTGTTTAGCAAATTCAATAAAGTCCCTCACCCCATTTTGATATTCAACGCTCGTCCGTAAAGCATTTATCCAACTGTGATCTGTTAGATATGATTAGTTTTGATGATGTCTAATATAGATGCCTTTATAAGAGCAAAAAGATGATATATTTATCTCCTACATTGACTAGCTACTATGTTTAATGTAGATTAGTTCAAGTTGAATTATAAATCAAGAAGGAGATAAGAGATTATAAAAAGAAGAAATTGGAGAAAATATCAAGTTCAAGAAGAAGAAGAAATATTAAAGAAAGAAGAACTTGCAGAGGTTGTCAAGTAAGCAAGATGTCATTCCAAGTTAAATGATGCAGAATGATCAAAAGCAGAAAAGAAAGAAAGAGTTGAGTTATAGAGATGAATTAAGAAGGAGATAAGAGCTCACAGCAAGAAGAACCTGCAAAAGTTGTTAAAGGATTTTTTTTTTGGGAATAATCAAGAAGAAGAGAAGGGGTTGAAGAAGGAAGAACTTGTTGAATGGAATGAAGATATCATTATTCAAGTTCTAAGATTGATTATGAAAGTCTCCATGATCAAATGGATATTAGAATGGTTCAATTCAGAGTTAAAGTCAGCAAAAATCAACTTCTGGATGAGCAAACTCGAGTTCCCAAGTATTACCCTCGAGTTTACCACCTTGCTGCAGTATTTTGCCTCTCTGACATGAACAAACTCGAGTTCAGGACCCCAAACTCGAGCTTAGGACTTCAAACTCAACACAGGAATCACAAACTCGAGCCTATAAGTGCAAACTCGAGCCTATAAGTGTCTTCAGCATTTCTGGTATCTCTGGACTAGGCAAACTCAAGCCTGTAAGTGCAAACTCGAGTTCACAGCGGTCATCAGCACTTCAGCTCCACTCTGTTTCACATTCAGCTCGGGCGAGGTCTAGTAATTCGACAATATCTCCCAAACCAGAGATCGGATTGAGGTGAAACAAGTGGTATATGAAACTAGACTCCCAATGCGTCATTTTGATATAAAATTCAAACCCAAAGGAGTTCAGATCAAGGAGCTATGATTTTTACAATTTTCCACAAGAATCAACGTCACAATCCAGACCCACCTTCGGTATTTTGAGTGTATCTCACAAACTACAAATCCGATTGAGCTGAAATCAGTGGCATATGAAAGTAGACTCATAGAGCTTTCCATCAAGCTTTTAATAGATCAAAACGGAGTTCAGACCAGGGAGCTATGGCCTTTGAAAGTTGACAAAGTTGCAAACTCGAACCAGGCCAAGTCAGAAGCAACCAAGTCACAAATCAACTTACAAACTCGAGTTCATCAGTCACAAACTCGAGCTCGAGAGTTCCAGAGAAGAAATGAGCATTTGGGAAAAGCCAAACTCGAGCGTATAAGTGAACGAACTCGAGTTCATCTCAGACAAAGAGCAATGTAACTTTTCAATGAGTTGCGAACCTTAGGTTTAGATTGCGAACCTCAGCTTCATTTCAACCTGAGAGCTTTTTGGACTGTCAATGACTTAAGAACCTCAGGTTCACACTTTTTGAACTTACTTATTTTTGAACACTAAAGCCTCGAACTCGAGCCTGCAAGAACTGAACTCGAGTTCGCGATGCTGATTCAGAATTTCAAACCTGACGAATTTGCAATGCCTTCTTGTTTGATCTTAATACTTCCCATGATTAATCTCTAATGTTCCTAGACATGTTTAACCACTTTCTTGGTGAGTTTCAGATAGATCAAAGAAAGTTTATTGAAGGTTTAAAACAAATGCAAAAGTGATGTCAGAACATCAAAAGCTGTGCAAAAGTTCTAACGGCTAGTTTCTAACGGCTATATTTCTTTATCCAACAGTCACTGAATCTTCTCAACGGTCATATCTTGATCTCTACCTATAAATAGAAGACAGATTCAAGCAGAAAAACATGGAGAAACAAGATTACACTTCCAACATGCTGAAACTCTGCTCCTACAACATTTGCTCTCTGTTTTTCATGTTTAGATGACTTAGAGAGTGAAGTGATTTGTATTTAATCTTCAGTGTTTTTCTATTCACTTCTAAGAGAGAAGATTTATTGTAATCATTCTATTCTTCTGAGAGTTACTCAAGATTGGGTGATCTTGAGTGGGAAACACATTGTGTTGATTACAACTTGTAAGGGGGAGTGAATCCTAGAGAGAGGATTACTTCGAGTACAGAGTGTGTAATCAAGCGGTGTGTTGATTACAGTTTGTAAGGGGGAGTGAATCCTAGTGAGAGGATTACTCCAAGTACAGAACGTGTAATCAAGTTGAAAGAAGATAGTGGATTGAAAATCCTAAGTGAAGCTTGGGGACTGGACGTAGGTCAAGGATTGGGCCGAACTAGGATAAATCTTAGTTTGCACATTCTCTTCCCTTATCTCTTACATTTCCAGCATATAAGTTTGAATGTGCATATACATTTGAATGATTGATTATTGTTTTATAAATTAGTTCTATCATTCAAACTGATTTCAGTTAGTGTCGAAAAGTTTTTCAAAGTAACTCAAGTTTTAATCTAACACCCAATTCACCCCCCTCTTGGGTGACAGCTGGTTCTTACATTTGGTATCAGAGCTAGGCTCTTGTTTAAAGGACTTAACCGTCTCAAGAGTTTCAATGGCTAATTTTGGGTGTTCCTCGTTTTCAGAAGGTTTCGACTATACCATTCCACCATTTTTCAAAGATATTGATTTTTGGTTTTGGAAAGCTAGAATGACTAACTTTATCAAAGCAATTGATCTTGATATGTGGTATGTGGAATGTTTTTATAAATGTCTTTGATTTCAAACCAAGAAAGGATTGGACAGAAAAAGAAAAGAAATTGTTTTTGTTGAACATTAGAGCAATAAAAATTTTGTATTGTGCTTTAACTGAAAATGATTTTGTGAAAATCAAATGTTGCTCTAGTGCTAAAGATATTTGGGATTCTCTTGATTCTATTTATGGTTCTAACAATTGTGTTGAAGTTAATAGTTTTGGTAGTTCATCAGAAATTATAAATTGCATATCCACAACTGATGAACAACTGGAGATTGAAGAAGGAGAAATCATTGAATACTTCCATAATCCAACCAACGCTAAAGAACAAGAGGAAGATGATTCCCAGAAAGAGCTCATGGATGATTATTATATATCATCATCAGGAGCTTAAGATACAGATGTGGTAAACAATTCCAATTCTTCTTGTGTAATTAAGAAAAATGATTTTGAACATTTCCATAAAATTGTCTTTCAACCAATTACTGATTCTGTTTTGAAAAACAAAAGTATTTTCAATCATGCTGGAAAATCATGTGGGAAGAATGAATGTTTAAATAAAGATTATTTGAAGTCTTACTCTCATGACCAATACAATACTTGCAAAAATGTTCATAACAAGCATTTCTCTATCATGTGCAATTATTGTGGAAAATCTGGGCATATTTCTCATACATGTTATATTAGGAGAAATTCTAATGTGAGAAATCATTTTGTTTGGATTCCTAAAGGACAAGTAAGGTCCAATACTAACTATCAAGGACCCAAGAATAAATGGGTACCAAAATGTCCATCTAGTACTCCATGTGTGCATTATGATTTGAATAGCAATGGACATCAAGGTACAAAGAAGACGAGCAAGAGAACTCTCAAGGTACCCATTGCTGGAGCAACAAGGTTTAAACACCAAAGGAAGCAATGGATACAAGCAAGAAGAGTATCATCTACCTCAAGAATGGATTACCATAGAGTTCCATTCAATTATCTTGAGGAGAACATGAAGAGGAGAAGCTCTCAAATGTCAAATAGAAGACTATTGAAGTTTATACCCCTTGAGAGAACTTTGCCAACACCCATTAACAGACATATGAAGAGGCAGTGGGTGAGCAAAATCAATCCTCCAAGTACCTAAGGCTAAGGTATACAATGGTAAAACCTCCCATGCTATCATCTGGAATTTTTCTTTGAGGTTTTATATCTTGTAGCCTTAGGAATGAGCATTGCAATCTATTCCTCTTAAAAAACTGGGTTCTCACATCCTAATCTATTTTGAAAAGGGTTGCAATGTTCAATAGGTTTAACTCTTTATGCATACATGATTATTTGAAAAGGAAAATATATCTTTTATGCATAAAATCATGTTTAATTCATTGTGCTTTATTGTTCTGAATTGATTATATTCATAAGAACATGTAAATTTAATTTTGGTTCCTACAAGCTAATGATGATTGGATCCAAGTAAGGTTGGATACCAAGAAAGAAAAAGATTTATACGGTTTTGTAGGATCAAAGGAAGCTTCTCAAGAATGTAACATAAAGAATTGATCTAACTCTTGAGAAAGCTCAACAAGCTATGCTTAATGTTGATGGTGAACATTGAAAAGGAGTTATCTACATCAATCCATCCCAAGCAAGCAAGCTTCTATGAGGATATGAGAAATTATGGTGATATCTAATTCTTACCTCATTCTATGTTTACATGAAATTCATTTGCGGTTTGTCTTTAGTTAAGTTAAAAAGGTTTTGAAACTTATTCAATTTCAATTAGCAATCATACTGTCAAAGACAAACTCCAGTTTGCAATTGGAAACCTCCGGTTTGCGAGAGGCCGAGAGCTTTCTTATTTGAAAACATTTTAAACTCGAGCCCGTTAGTTCTAAACCTCAAGTTTGCACTTTGAAAGTTTAAACTAAGTTTTGGCTTAAACATGTAAACTCGAGCCTAAATATGCAAACCTCAGGTTTGGTCCTAAACAAATTTTACAAACCTCAGGTTTTCCATGTAAACCTCAGGCTTGGTCCTAAACAAATTTTACAAACCTCAGGTTTTCCACGTAAACCTCCGGTTTGGTCCTGAAGAAAATTTCCAAACTCCAGTTTGTCTTTCCAAACTCAAGTTTGAGTCAACCATGCTTTTGAAATCATCTTGCTCGAATTTCCAAAATTCATTTACTTTTTTAATCAATTAAATTACTTTTAAGACCGACCTTTTATCATTTCTCCGGTCCTAAAAGTATATTATTTATTTTTTAATCAAGTAAATTACTTTTAAGACCAATCCTTTATCAGTTTTCCGGTCCTAAAATTCATTTATTTTTTTCCTATTTTTTAAAGTAAGATTTAATTTCGTAAAAAAAGTTCATTGTTTCAAATTCCGATAGCAGAGTCGTATCCTTACACTCTATCAGAGGATCTCTTCGGCTTCTAGATAAATTTCCCAACGTAACTAGGCGTCTCCTCGTATTCTAATGAACTATGTGTCTGCTCATTAAAGGTTCCGCGTTTGACTCTGGATGGGTTCTATATTTAAACCCGTTGTTACTTTACTTTCTTTACATTCTTCATCATCACTCCTACAATGGCTGTTCCACCACCCCAAGGTCCTCCACCACCACCAGGTCCTCCTTTTCCTCCTACCGCTGGGCTAAACAATCCTTACCCTCCTCCTCTGCCTCCGAACCCGACCACCAAACAGCTGCTGCGCCACCTCCTGGCCCGCGTCGATCATATAGATCGACGACAGGGCCAGCTTTTCCAGGTCTACAACGCCGTCAACAACAAGATCAACGCGATACTCGACGCCCAGGATGTTGAGTACAATCAGTTCGATGACGACGTCTCCGACCACTCCGACGACACCCTCCCCTCCGACAACGATGGGGAGGAGTAAATATTTTTATGTTTTTTTTAATATCATGTACTGCGCTGCCCCCCTCGGGGCAGCATTAAAAAATATATAATAAATTTGTTATTTTCCTATTTCGATCGCCTTTGTCCTTCTCAGTACATTCTTTCTTTTTCCGACAAGGAGGAAAAAACAAAACATTGTCCTCGTGTGTATGATCAACATTAAAAACTCGCATATTAAAAAATCCAGCCATATACAATTAAGATCCAACAAAAAATTCTTTCTTTTTTCGAGAAGAAGGAAAAAAACAAAACATTGTCCTCGTGTGTATGATCAACATTAAAGACTCGCACATTAAAAAATCCAACAATATACAGTTAAAGATCAGACCAACAAAACAAAAAGTTCGTTTACCTTATTCGAATAAAAACAAACACAGTGACAATTCTTCTCAAGGTTGGACCGTCGTTGTCCTTGATATTACCTCGCATGATTAGATACAAAGTGTCCTTTTCAATATCTCCCATCTTTTTCCGACAAAAAGAAAAGGGACAAAGAAAAGGAAAACCGATAATCTAAATCAGGAGAGGTAACATCGACTACAATGAAGGACCTAGCTTGATCAGAACGCCAGAACCTCAGTTGCCTTGAACCCTAATTAATTTGTCTGAAAAGCGAGTCAACTCTATTTAAAGGAAGACTATTAGGAGCGGATGGTACAAGGAGATACGGTCCTAAAAGTCTCGAATACTTTTAGGATAGTCATTTTACAATATACGGTCCTAAAAGTCTCACCAATATTTAGTCAAATACTTTTAGGACCGGAATTTTAAAATATATGGTCCTAAAAGACTCATATTATTTAGTCGAATACTTTTAGGACCGGAAGTTTAAAATATGCGGTCCTAAAAGTCTCATATTATTTAGACCGAATACTTTTAGGATCGGAAGTTTAAAATATGCGGTCCTAAAGTCACGAACTCTTGCTTATTTACAGCAACCTGAACCTCAAATTTCAAGCACTAAATACCTATATCCACCATCCAATTTTAGAAACCCAAAATGGACACAAGAAAATTGTTTGAAAAATTAAACAAATTTTTCTATTGAATTTTACAATTGCCTGTGTATATATATCCAAATGAATTGTTCGAAAAAATAATCAAATTTACAGAAGATTATTGTTGATACAGGATATTTACAAATGAATATTAATTATTGTCCTCGATCACATAAGATCAGGTAATACACATAATCACAAAACAAATTGCGAATGTGCTTGAGTTCGGCATCTGAAAAGGGGGCAAGGCATTGAAACATCTGTAACATCAAAGACAAAAACTGGATTAACTTGCGTCCATATTTCATATGTAACATTAAGCCAGAAACTGAATTAACTTGCGTGCATAATATGTAACATCAAATATTAACTTGCTGTCTTTTCCATTTTGTCATGATAAGAATTCGCTTGCAAGTGGCTTTAATCAAACCATTTGCTCATTTTTTAAAAATTCTTCTTCCACAACAGTACAAGTTGAAACATGGTGGGTAGCGAATAGTGACAATGCTTATGTATCTAAGTGACAGTGTTGAGGGTGGTGAAACATATTTCCCAGCGGTAAACTTCTTGCTTCTTGTAGTCTACGATTTAGGTTATCTTACCTCATTATGAGGTGATAGATATGAAGCAGATGTGTAGATCGTCTCTATAGTGTGACAAATATAGGTTCCTTTCTATCTGAGATAGGGAGTCATGTTTGATTTAAAACAAATAATTGAGTGTACGTGTATCAGTTTCCATTCTAAGTACTATAACTCTCCTAACTTTATAAGGAGACCAGTAGTTAGGTGTTGAATGAAACATATATAGATTTAGAGATGACACTGCATAGACAGGAATGATTATCATTTACTTCTTGTCATATTCAGCGTCTGTTACCAATGCATATCAAACATGGACAGACTCCAAAACTATGAAGTTTAAATACGTATAAGTATTGTACTTGTCTGTCTGTTTTAGAATTTTCATAGTGATTTCTGGTTGATAAAATCATCACCGTAAATGTTGGGTTGACTGCTTAAATCTATGTTTATATATAATATAAAATCTAGATGATGGTGCCCCCTCCCCTTCATGGCTCAAAAATTGTGCTTCTTTTAGTCTAATAGATGGTGTTTAAAGCTTCCTCATTGGTCCATAAAATCTCTCATGGATTTAGTTTAATTATGTAATTAATTAGAACCCTTGGATTTAGCTTTATGAAATTTAATCTTGGTCTTTTATTTTTAATCCTAATTAGCATCCTTATTGTAGTGTTTAACATGCCTACTAGGTATATTTATCCTAGAGTGATTTGTTCTTAGATTAAGTATGAGCATAAGAAATTCATTTTATGCTAATCTTGAACTCTTATTAGCCCTTGATTTTTAATTAAGCTAAAATATCCTAATTGATGCCTCTTATCAAGCCATTAGATTAATTATGAAAATTATACAACTATTTTAATTATTGTAAATTTAATTGTCATTTAATTATTGGTAATTTCCTTTAATTGGTTTAGGTACTTCCACAATTCTTTATGGCCTTTTATGAACTAAATATGAACTATGTACTAGTTTGCTAATTAGGACATTTTATAATCCCTAGATGAAATTCAGAAGATTGGCCTTTGGTTAGTTTCAATTTCAAGAGAAAATTCCCTAATATTCAAATAAATAAGCTACAATATTTTGAGACCACATATTCATAGATTTTAAATACGTAATATTTATCAAAATATTGTATTTATGAGAATTATAAACTTTGGGTATTACAATTCTCGTATAGGTAAAATTACTTCAAAAAGCTAATTCTCACGCACACTGTTTAGAAAAATTACTTTATGATTGTAAATTCACAATGTTTGTTTTAGCTTAAAAAAAGTGTTTTTATACTTTTTTTGTTAACAATCTATCTAAATATTTGGTTGTTGATAGGACGTAATGGCGTTGTTCAATCTATATTGACAATCCCACTTAGTAGAATAAGATTTGGTCATTGTTGTTGTTATAGTATGTATGTTCTCAACTTATGTACACCTAATGAGAGTGAAAATAAGTAACATTTTTTTAAAAATGTTTTGGTGTGTTACTTCAAGGACTAAATGGAGAATCAGAACCGAAAAGTCTTCATGGAGCATGTGAGGTACTTTTTGGAAAAAAAATGTTCTACAGTAAAGTGGATGAGACAGAGGGCTTTCCTTTGACTTATTTGTCCACCATCTCCTATAAATATAAATTAATTATAAAAGGGTTCTCTATAAATGTAATACCCTAAAATTCATATTCACTATAAATATTATATTTTGGCAAATAATACCTATTTAAAATAGGTGAATATGTCGTCTCAAAAATAGTGTAGCTTATTTATTTGAATATTAGGGAATTTTCTCTTAAAATTAAAACTAACTAAAGACCAATTTTCTAGTTTTCACTTAGGGATCATAAATTGCCCTATAATTATTAAAATAATACATGGTGCATAAATGACTATGAAAAGCCAAAGAGCTGTGAGAAAATAATTAAACCAATTAGAAAAAATTGCCAATAATTAGAGGATGATTCGATCTACATTAATTGAATTAATTTCATAAATATTCATGATTAATGTAGTGGCATATGTTAAAGGCATAATTAAGGATGTATTACCTTAATTTGGAATCAATGACTAAGTTTTATTAAGTTTTACTGGGAATCATAAAATACCTTAAAATTGTCATAATTAAGTATAATCTTAATTAAGTTATAAAAAGGTGATTAAGTGCTATGGAAACTCCTACATCGGTTATAGAAAATTATCAAGAAGTATTAGACAATTAAATTGCAAGGATTAAAGTACTTATTTCAATTGGAGAAAATTATCAAATACTAATGGGCAGTTAAATTTGCAATAATTAAAATATTAACATTAATTTTCAAAATTAATTAACCAATGGTTCATTATGAGTCTACATATTAAGGGCTATTTAATGTGATAAAAATAACACATAAAGTAATGGATATTTTAAGTTGAAATTAGCCATGGAAAGATTATAAAAGTGCTTAATTAAATCAGGTGCCAATTAGCAAATAATAGGCAAATAAGCCTTGTATTAATTGAGATTAGTAGCATAATTCTTCAATTATTTATAGGAAAATTAAGTCATCATTTTTTTTTGAAACAAAAGAGGGCTGATTATTTAAGAAAAATTAAACGCCAAAGAAGATGAAATAATACTCTATTAATAAATGAATAAATATACTTGATTAAATAAGCAACCAACTATAGATTGGCATTTGACATTAATGGAATACTTAAGCACCTAATTAAGCCATTAAAAAGACATTACTACTTGACCCAAAGATCAACTTAATTCACGTCTTGCACAAAATGGTAGGAAATGAAGAAGAGATAATAATTCATTTGGGTTGAAAAGTCAAATAAGCCAACTAACCAATTAGGAGGCTTGAAGCAAAAGATGTTTTGTCAACAAAATAACATATTAAATTGCCTAAAAGAAAGAGGTGTACGGTTTTTTGCTGGAAGAAGAATAATAATTGTATTCAATTCAAGACTTTAAATGAGCACATGGGATAACTAATGACAAGTGAAGAATGGAAGAGGATAAGGAGAGAGAAAGAGCTTATTTTATTTAAATCAAAATATTATTAATTGAATCAACCAATAGGAAAAATCAAAGAAAAATGGCTTAATCCAATGTAATTAGAATCATCAAATATATATCGTTAAACCTTGTGGCACTAAGCTGATTGGTACATAGTGTCATCCTATTTAGCAGAATCTGATGATATTATTGGGTGTTTCATTTTCTCATCCAATTTCAACATCGTAATTAATTCTCCTACAAAATTGTGTGCCAGTGTGAACAAAAAATAAATGCCGTGGGGGCCGTATTGGGCCGATTTCTCAAGTCAAAGTTAGCCCATTTAATGATCTGAAATTCCCGAAGAATTATATTCCCACTCCCCATGGATACAATGCAAATTGGGCCAAAAGTTCAAAATACTATTCAACCCAGTTCATTTACTTTGGTGTTCAATTAATTTTTTTCATTTTCCCATGCTTTATCCTCTATTCCCATGCAAATGAAATTTCTTCTCCCGACGTAAACGGAAAATGGGTTATCTGTATTTAAACTCATGTGAGGTCTTATTGCAGTCGCAGTTTGGGACTCCATTCCACAAAACTGTGAATCCAATATTGCCATCCTCTAGATTCTTTTTCACTGAAATGCCACCTGCCAGAGTTGTTTCATTCCTGCAGTGTGATTGTAGAAGCAACAACTGGTCCATTTGCGTGAGGCACTGCCAAATGACCTATAATGTTGTTTTGAGTAATGCGGAGGTAATATTGTTTATTCCACAATCATATTTTTATTACACGGTGTTCGTTTTTATGTATGCATTCATTTTGACATTTGGCTTGCATGAATAATTGAAGTTTGTACCTTACGAATGTTTTTCCCCCCTGCTACTATAGGGATATATTGCTTTGGCTATTTTGCGCAGGAGGGATATGATTCGAAGACTTTCGGCCGTACTCATCCCTGGCTTATGCTTCATTTTAAGGAAATTTAGTGTTCAACGTGGGCCTAATTTAATCAACCCCGATATGATGATTGTGTTGGAAACCTTTACTCAACTGGAGCTTGTGAGAGACATCATTATAACACCAGATACTGTTTTTCAACCATTGCTCCCTTTTGCTGCAACGACCTTTACAGAATCAACGTTGATAAGTACTACATTTTAGTCATATCCTCATTCCTTCGTATTTTCATTTTCCATACTAACAACTAAGTGTATTCCAGATGTGGTAGGCCTAGTGACATCAGTGTATGGTATGACTGAAATAGTGGTGGATGGTGAGACCGAAAGCCAGTTGAACTTCAAAATAATGGACAAGAGGTCTGCATTTTTAATTATTGCCCACGTTAATTATAATACTCCTTAACCTTTTCTTACCCTTGTGTAATGTTTTGTTAGTGGAAATCCGTTTTACTGCTGTTTTAGAGGATCTGCGGCATTTTGGGCATTGGAAAGTTATTTCCAGATAGAAGATAAAGATGATGTTGTTGTAGCTTTATTGTGGGTGAAGATGAAGAGATTCAGTGGTTTGTATACATTTATTACAACATAGATTTCTTAACAACAACGCTTTCTAATTCATTCTACGCAACATTGTAGATGGGGACATACTGTTTTCAAGCCACTGCGAGTTATCCAAGGCTCACTTCAACTACCATAATCCTACGGTGATAGATTTCCGTTTGAAGCTTACAAGTGCCATTGCTCGTGAGGTTGAGATAGCCCTGATTCTGGTACAAGTTAGAAAGTTTAGTATGAAGCTATCAGCTGGTGGAAGGAAATGTTTTTTGTGGTCTTCAATTAGCGTTTGGTTTTTTAGTTTTTATGTTTTTTTTTAGAAACCGTTGTTATATTTCCTCCTCTTTCGTCTTTTTGTACGCTTTATTTAAGACATGGCCATATCATGTTGTTGCAGTAATAGTTTGTTTCAGTCTATGCACGTTGATGTACGCGTTATTTGTTTTTCGTTTTTATTTGAATGAGGAGATAACGTCATATTAGGTTTTTTTTTTAATAAATAATTTATTATACCCTTACGCATGTTACATGACGTTTCGAATACTTACAACCTAATTTAAACAGCGTTAATCATCATGTCTCAGCAAATAAATCGGTAGGCACGTTTCAAAAGTTAATAACTGCTTCTCTATCAATTATAAATAAGCCTACCTTTTACGTTTACTCTTTTCAACCAAACATCGACTTTCCTGCAAGTGCACTTTTGGTAAAAAAAAAAAAAAAAACTGCCCAGTGTCTCGCACGACATGGATTCCTCTTTGCTAATTTTGAATGAGGGGCTTACAGATGTAACTATAACAGTAAGGGTTGATTGGATAATTCAAAGGTTTGTCGAACGATCTAGCGCTGTTGGCCGTTGACCCAGGATGGATCTTGAATCTGTGGACTTGATTGTTTTTGATACCACGGTGAGTCTATCAAACACATACAAGTCTTGCATGTTGTGAATACATATTTCTCCACCCGTTAGTTGTGTAATGATTTTCTTATTCTTAACCAGTTTCATACTCGTATGATGGTAAGAATCATGTCCAAAGAGTTGATGGACAGACACTGTTGGAATTTAATTGAAGGTGGATGTTATGACATTTCTAAGTTCATAGTTAAAGATTCAAGAGAAGGTGTCCACCAGTTCATTCATGTCGTAATAACTCAAGCTTCAAAGATTGTTGCTGTTTTAAACGAAGAGATCCCTAAAAGATTTTTTAGTCTACACTATATCGAGGATGTGAACTGGTGGGGTGTCCCACATAACATATCGACCATTGGTAGTATTATTGTTTATTTTTTCCCTACTTCGTCTTTTTGCATGTTTAGAATCACTTTTCTGAAATAAGTTAACTTTATTTTCTTGGTCATGATTCTTCAGATGTGTGTGGTATCTTACGTTCCTACTATCGTTTTGCTAATTACAAGTTCAGAGGTATTTACTCCATGGGATTGATCTTGGAGTTAGAGGATATTGGGTATGAATACACTCACTTCTTTTTAAAATTATTAAAATCGTAACTCTGACAATTGTTTACAGACTAACGTTTGTCCTTATTGCCGCAGGAAAAAATTTATGATTAGATGTATTTTGCACGGCGATGCTATATAACATACATTGGTGATATATTGGATAACATAGAGGATGGATCTCCAATCTTCATTGTTGTTCAATAGGTTCAGTTTGGTCGGATCATTGAAAGAGGTGAGTTCAACATCAATTCATCAAATTATTCTATTTTATCAGTTTTGATAGTCAATAGTACCGCACGTTTTTCAAACTGTTGTAGGTGTTGAGTTAGACAGATTTCTTGGAGCTACTCGTGTATATGTCAATCCAGATTTTCCGGAGGTTGCAGATGCAAAGAGAAGAGTGTTGAATGCTTGAATGATTTCATCTTTCCAAATACTCAGTGAATGTTAATAGTACTGTTGGGCCTATTTTGATGTGTTATTTTATTTCCTTAACTTGGTAGTTTTGGACAAGTTGTAGTTGTTGTCATCATTTTGTATCATAGCTGTTATGCATGTTTAATGTTATGGGTTCCTGTCATACTTTATTTGAATTGGTGTTTAATTTTTCTACCTAATTAAAAGTGTTTTTTATCCTCCATTATTGTATTTGTTCGTAATAATTAGAGCTACACCTTAACTTTTCTCCCCTCGTCTGTATTAATTAATAAGTATAAGTGTTTTTGTTTCTATATTTAATTATTTCAATTAATTATGAACAGGTGATAACATAAACTTTAATGGAAGTAACGGTTTTTAATCAATTGTATTGTGAGATTAGTTTTGCAAGAATCACCATTTCAATGTTACGAATATCATATTTACAAACTATCATGTATACTGAAGGAATATAGTGTAAATGAGTGCTCAAGTTAATACGATGTCTTTGTGTTTACCCAAGAACAATGAATGAAATTAGTATAAAAAGAAGTGATATTCTGTCAAACCTGAAAAAAGAAGTGATATTTATTGTTGGAATACGGTCGTTTTGAAAAAAAAGTAATGTTTATAACTATTGCATCTAATACTGCTTTCACGACAACTCTGATACATATTTATTGATTCAAAGATGTTCTGAATCCTTTTCCACTAATATTAATTTGTTTTTCCAATATCATTATACTCTCTCCTCTTTTACGAGAAGAATTGATTGTCCTTCTCTGTAAACCGTGTATATTTATTGGAAATGGTTGTTGTTTAATTTCAAAATTCGTCTGCTTATTTAATCTGAAGCAATGATGAGTAATACAGTTCGGCGGCAACCTATACTTTGATTTCCAGCATAAAATTTTTTCAACTCCTTCAAGTGAACTTGCTCATACTACAGTTATTCCGAACTGTCTCATAAATGCCGATCTGTTTATTCCAACGTAAATATTGCCATCAAATCCTTTATCGAAATATGCATCCAAGTAGTTGAACAAAGAGTAAATATCATACGTTGGCATAAACATTTCAGAACTTTGGAAATGTCATATTGAACAATTCCATAAATGTTAGCATTTACTTAATATGCAGTAAATGAATTTTCCTGTGCATTTTGTTCATATTAATTAATAATTAATAGTTAATTTTACGTATCTTTTTTAGGTATACGCAGTGTATTAGTTGTACGTGGGCAATTGACAGTTGTAATATATAATTCATTTTTACAAAAATAACTATGAAGATTGAAACGTATACACTCCCTTTAATATCATTGTGTCATCAGTGATACCTAAATTTGGTTATAAAGACAGTTCCTATAAGGTCTTCTACAAACAACCCGTTCGTGATCACCGGGAGTTGTCCATTTCCTTCTATACGGAAAAGTAAGGAAACACAGAGTCGAATATTCTCAAGTTGCTATTAACAACCACTTTGATATTATAATTTGATACATAGAAATTCATCTCTTCCACAACATACTAACACAATTTTGTCAGGAGATGAAGATTTTATTTTCTGAAGTAAACGATAGCAAGGACACTTGGACAGTACATGCGAAGGTGCTTAGGAAATGGGTGGTAAAAAGAAAGGCGGCTCCTTATGCGGTATGGAAGATCGACATGATCTTGGTTGATGAAGAGGTGAATATTAAATTCAATTTTTACTTCATGGCATTGTTTTAATTTTCTGAGTTTACGTTTCTGTATATGTTTTATATTTTCAGATTAATGACTCAAAGCAATATCCCTTCTTTCTATACTTTTGTCCACTTACCTTACCAGGATAGAGGTTACAGCTACACACAAGAGTTTGATCGAAAAATGGACTGATGAACCTAAGGAAGGTGTTGTTTACAAATTTCAAAATTTCCAAGTCTTGGACAATGATGATAAGTATAGGGTAACAACACATCAATGGAGGTTCAACTTTCACAGTTACACCTATGTTGAAGAGTTCGATACAGACATTTCGGATGATGCCTATAATTTCAAGTCTATTAAAGACATACAACAACGTAATGTAACCGACGGTGGACTAATAGGTTTATAGAAATCATATTATCCATATACTTCCATATTGAAGCACATAGTTAATACCCATTACTTTATCCGTTAACCTTATTTTGTCTGAGATTATTTTGTTTGTATAAAAAAACAGACGTCATCGGTTTTTTGCAAGCGTTTGGACGTTTGCAAGATCAAAGAAGGGAGTTTGATATAATTAAGAGGCTAAACTTCAGCATTGCTGATGAAAAGTACTTTATATATTATCAACATTTAATCTTATTTCTTTGGAGATTTCTTACCATTGCACCTGTAATTTATGACATGTTCTTATAACTTGTAGCGAAAATTTAATAAACACCAACCTTTGGGGTGATTGTGCTGAAGAAACATTTGCAAAGAAACATGAGGACATGGAACCACCAATTATTGTGCTTGTCGGCTTTGCTAGATTAAATAGGAACACAGGTGATTCACAAAGTTATTCAAATCTTTTCCTTATTGGGCATAATCACATGTGCTTTAATTTTTTTAACTTACTTTTTAGAGTATGGACATTTGAGTAATGCCTTCAATGCAATTTTGGTTACTCTTAATCAAAAAATTACCGAAGCAAATTTGTTGAAGGAAAGGTTAGATATTTCTTCAATCTGTATGTACCTTTTTGAATTATTTGTTATTTTATAAAAACATAACAAATTAATATATGTTCACATATATTGAATGTACAGACTTAGTCAAGAATCAGTTGGGAGTCAACTGTTTACTCAAATTTCAAACGTTGAACATCCTACATATTCAGTTGAATCTCTGTTAACTTTCCGAACAAGGATTCCATTGTGTGACATTGCAAAGATTGATCAAGTCAGCTTAAATTTTTAATAATTTAATCATGATTCGGAAATTTTTAAATCATTTGATTATTATTTGTTATTCCGTCTTCAATATATATATATATATATATATATATATATATATATATATATATATATATATATATATATATATATATATATATATATATATATATATATGCCAAAATGCAAGTTCACTAACCATTTTTTTAGGAGTGTGATTTGGTAACCAAAGTAACTATTCAGAAGGTTGAAACACTGTATCGATGGTCAATATAACTGATGCCTATACCAGAGGAGGACAATATAACTGACAATATAACAAGATATTCATTAGCCTCCGTGACTATCTGATCCATCGATGCCTATACCGGAGGAGGACAATATAACTAATATGTCTTCACTTCTAATTTTGCAAGAGATTAATTATAATAGGGAAAAGGAGATGGAAGCATCTGATAAAATGCAGAGATTAATAACGGAGGAGTAGAAAGTAGTGTTTGATGAGATCATGAGAGCAGTTACTTCAAAAAAGGGAGGTTTCTTTATTTTTTGTCCATGGTTTTGGTGGAACGGGTAAAACTTTCATATGGAATGCCTTTACATCTTCCATACGGGGAAATGGCGGAATCATACTCAATGTAGCTTCCAGTGGGATAGCAGCAACCCTACTGCCTTCAGGTAGAACTGCACATTCCAGGTTTTGTATTCCTATTGATGTAAATGAAGATTCTTTTTGTTCAATTAGTCAAAATTCTCCGATTGCGAACTTAATCAAGTCATCGAATCTCATTATTTGGGATGAAGCACCAATGATTAAGAGACATTGCGTGGAGGGTTTGGATCGGACTTTGAAGGATTTAATGCAATGCCATTCAATTTAAGAGACATTGCGTGGTGATTTTAGACAAATTCTACCGGTGATCCCTAAAAGTGGTCGGGCAGAAATTGTTGATGCAGCAATCAACACTTCTTATCTTTGGAAACAATGCAAATTACTTCGCCTTACCAAGAATATGAGGCTTCAATCTTCAATTGATCCAGATGAACAAGAGAAGATAAAAGCATTTTCTGAATGGTTGCTAGAAGTAGGGGATGGCAACCTTGGATTACCACATGATGGTATTTGTAACACCCTACTGTTTTGAGCCCAGAACAGAGTGGCATCTTCACCTATTATGCAAAGATGTAATATTTAATGTAAACTTAAACCACTAGTTAGTTTTGGTTCTTGCAAAGAAAGCCCTTCTTTAAGCAAAAATTTCTAAATAATAATAAAGTTCGGATAGGCTTTTCTGAAACATTTAAAACATTTGAAAATAGTTTATCAGTGGTTCAAACTTATCATTAAAATTACGTCATACTTAAAACCTTTTCAAGTTTCATCAGAGTATTTCCTTATTTCTCCAATTAAACTAGTGCTCTACCAATTCATTCACCATGATTTGGGCTTGTTATATACATGCCTGCCCTGTAGCAATCGTTAGCACCATATATGAATCTTGACTACTTCAATGAACCATGTGTATCTAACTAAATATATACATCCCAATAGCCACATATGGCTTTCTCAAAATAATATCCAAGTCATAGGGAAATATAACTATCCATATACAAAGGTGAAACTATATGTTTCAGTCTACAACATCAACTCCACCTTCTTCTCAAGACCAATCAATATCTACGCCTTGCCTCTTCCACCTTGCCTACCAATCTGCCCATATCCTGGATTTATGGAAGGCTCTGAGATTCAAATGAATGAATCCCAGAGTAACAGGTTAATCTCAAATTCGAACATATGCAATACATGTAAATTCAACCAAACAAAGTAGTCCACACAGCATATAAAGCATTCAGATTCAATTCAAATTCAAACGAAAAATATTACATACCAATGCAGCTTGTAATACAAGTAAATCATAAAATGATTTCAAATACCTTGGCGCAAGGAAATTCATTTTAGGTAATTCAACACCAAAATACTGAATGCACTAGGCCCTGCCTAGCCACCGGGAAATTGGCCTCATGGTTGGCCCTTCCGCTCAATCGAGCCACGAGTGGTGCTGGCCCCATACAGGTAGGACATACAAATATGGCATACATAAACATATATAGCTATGCAAAGAATGTGAGATTAGAGTTACTACCTGTTGGTCTTACCGACAAAACCCCTTCCACCAGATTCTTATCATTACGCTTGTCCTTTAGGCACGGCGATTCTCAGGTCCTATAATTAACATTTACATATAGAGTGGGTCACTAACCAATTCAATCATAATTATAAATTCAACTTCTCTATACCCAACCCCAAAAATACTTGTCTTTTAATATCCTTATGACTAGGGATATATACTCATTGAAACTTATTTAATTAGATACTTCTCACTATAAGATAATTATCATCTCAGCCATTTAACCTTGATTTTTATCCAAAGAAACCTTTACTTTAAAGGTTTAACATAATTAACAACTTATATGACTTTGTAAGACTTATAAAAAATTCAGCCTTCAACTTTTCTGAGAATTTGGAAAATTCATAACTTGACTTATACAACTCCAAATGGAGTGATTCCAATTTCTATTTACTCCTTGATAAGTCTATTTCCATAAATTAAAGCCACCAAGTTGATTTATGGCTGAGAAAAACTCCCAAAATTCAAAAACATCAACACTGTCCAGAAATTCTTCAGATTTTCTGACCAAACTTTGAGAAACCATAACTTCTTCAATATTTATCGGAATTCGACAAATTACCTATCAAATTAAACCTCTATGAGTCTAATATTTAACTGGAAAATTTCACAATTTTATGATCTTGTTAAGGCAATCCGAAGAGCCACGCCATTTTACAACTCCTGAGACAAACCAGAAATTTTCCCAGATTTTGGCTCAACTTCGAAAAATCATATCTAGAGTTGTAGACCTCCGATTTAGGTGAACCAAAGCTTATTTTAAAGCTTAAGAAGTCCATTTTCTCCTGTAAAAATTTCAGATCAAAACTCAACCTCTAACCCTTGAAAACAACCAGAAAATCATCCCCTGTTTTCGGATTACTGTGCAGAGGTAAAATAAAGCATATGCAATGATATATTCAACTTAAAGAAGCTTTAATCTTCCCTTATCATTCATTTAATCCGAGGTTCTTCATCCTTCTCCCCAAACTCTACTATTTTATCCACCCAACCAGTAAAAAAAAACTAACATGCAGAACCATAGACATCACATTTCGAAGTTTCACTCATGATTTATCCCTTTCCCTCTATTCAAAGTCAGATTTGAAATCATCATCTTCCTCCCAAAAACATCCCAGACCAGAGAAATAATGATGGAGGAGAGGTTAAGGAACTTACCTCACTCTAAATTCAAGCTTGCATGTGAGGTTTTCTCCTTCTCTTCCACCTCAATCTTCTTCTTCGCCGAAGTGCTATGATTCCTCTCTCAGTATTTCTCAACTCTTAAATCACACTCTCTGATTCTGCAGATGTCTGGACCGAATAGGAAAAATTAAATGGGAGAGGTGAATGTGCGGGTGTGTTTCTGATCATGGGGGATGAAAAAAAAAAACGATATTGGGAGAATGGTGGTGTGTGACGGAAGTTTTGGGGAAAAACAGGATGAATGAAAAAAATGAAAGAATGAGCTGCTGACCGAAGGAATAAATTGAGGAATAAAGGAGTCTGCATGTTGGTTACGTGGCTGAAATTTAGAGAAGATGAAAGGTGAGCTGGCAAGCATTCAAAGATGTGAATATGTGTGTGTAAATGCATGTTGTATCTGATGGTAATAAAGAAGCATTGGGCTAGGGAAAAAAACGATGAATGAGTTACATTGGGCCTAATGAATTAATGAATGGAGATTTATGTATGTTGGTGAATTTGATTGAATGATCCAACACAAAAATGCTACTAATTTCCACAACCACGTTTTCTAACAATTATTGCAAACCATAGATAGGAGAACCAAAATCAATCCTTAATTCCATGTAAGGATTTCTCTTTCTCCAATAATTCCTTTAGGCCATAAAATATTACCTCTAAAATATTTAAGCCACAAATTATTCCCGACTATTTATCTTTAGTTTTCGGAAAAGTATGCCTTAAATTCCAATTACTAGCTTCATAATAATTAGGGCCAAATTTTCCATCATTATTTCCTTCTCATATTTCTAATTTTCCCAATCCTGAATTTTGGGGATGTTACAGTATTGTAGACATTTCTATTGCCGAAAGAGTTACTGCTAAATGATGAATCTAATCCAATTAGGTCCATTGTTCAATCTACCTACCCAAATTTGGTTGAACATGTTGCTGACGTAGATTACCTCAACAATCGGACCATTCTAACTCCTTTAACTGAAAATGTTGACGCTCTTAATGAATACATATGTTCTTTGTTGCCAAGTGATCCGGTGGAGTATTTCAACTAAGACTTTATAAGTCGCACAGACCAGGCAAACGGCAGTTTAGCGGATTTGTATGACACAGAATATTTGAATGCAATTAAGTACTCAGGGATTCCTCACCATAAATTGGTTTTGAAAGTAGGTGTACCAATTATGTTGATAAGAAATATTGATCAAGCGGCTGGATTGTGCAATGGTACAAGCCTACAAGTAACACAACTAGGGAAGAACGTCATTAGGGCAAAGGCATTGAATGGCATAAGCTCTGGTGAAGATATTTTTGTTACACAGAATGGATATGAATCCATCTGAATCTAAATTGCCTTTCAATATGACCAGGAGGCAATTTTCAATCATAATATCATTTGCCATGACCATTAACAAAAGCCAAGGCCAATCAATGTCACATGTTGGTCTCTACCTACCAAGTCCAGTATTTTCACATGGGCAACTATATGTTGCATTATCCAGGGTGAGGAGTTTCAAAGGATTGAAGATACTTATATTGGATGGATTGGGAAAATCCAGTAGTACAACAACAAATGTTGTCTATAGAGAAGTTTTCCAAAACCTAGATTTCAACTAATTGGTATGTTATTTAAATTTTGATTTATTGTCATGTAGAAAGATGGTTTTGTTATTTACAACTATTTTCAACATAGTCAAATCCGTGCAACGCACAGGGAGAATGTCTTGTTGATCAATGAGAGACGTTGAACCCTAATTTGTGTCTTCATCAAAACACAAATAACACCTAAGCTTTGATTATGTCATCAAGATGACATCACAATAGCACATGTTTTATAGTGGATGGAGGAGATTTAAACTTTTTCATTAAGTTTAGATCCAATGGTTAGGATTAAAGAAGAGGTTTTGGGTGATTACCATTATTGCCCTTAAGCTCTTCCTATAAATAGGCACCTTGAGCTTCCTCATTCTTCACACCAAACTCAAACCAAACAGGTGAGTTTAAGAGAAGAGTGAAGCAAGAAGGAAGAAGGAGTAGCAAGGTTCTTCAAGAGGTAAGGTTCTCTAGTTCTTAAGTTCTAGTCTTTAGTTTTTATAGTTCGTGAGTTTAGTTTTTAAATTCATAGTTAACTTATGCTTTGATCTTAAATATTAAAGAGTAGTTTTGTTTTCATGTTTTTATGGTTAAAAATGAGTTTATTTCAAAAATTTGATGAAGAATATGGTGGAGCAAAATTCTTGAAAGTTGAAGATCAAAGTAACGAAATTCTGGTAGAGTTTACGGTTGGGAGTTTTCTGGAGTCAGCCACGTTGAGGCTATCATTTTTTGTAGCAAATGAAATCATTAAATCATGAAATTTTACAGAAATAAAATATACATATAGGGCTTTTCAAATATGCCAAGAACATGTCAAAATGAGCTCTGTACACTGAGATAAAAATTCTCAAAGTTTGATTGCGAATTTCTGGAAAATTTCTGGGCAGAGGCTCAAAACCTTAAAACTGGGAATGACTCATGTAATCTGGGCAAAAAGGAGTATTTTTAATTAAAAGTAGACATCCTAAGGATTCTGAAGAATTTTACAGAACCTCGTTCCAATTTTTCTAGAAATAGTTATGATTTTTCAAAGTAAGGCGAAAAATCTACCCTAAATGCTGTAATTAGCGTTTTTACGAAATTTAAGGGGAATAAATTGAAAAATAATTCCACCAGGGTTAAAATGGACATTAGTGACTAAGATATCTATTAGGATATTATTTATGAATTAATAAATGAAATATTACCATTATAGGATACACGTGACCACACTCCGACCGACGAACGTACCAATATCACCGACGAAGGTACGGACGCGTATTGTAACGCTAACTCTGATGCTTATGATATGTCTATATATGTGATAAATGACAACTGTACATGCGATGTGTACATGAACAACTTTACATGTGATGTGTATTGTTGACATGAATAACCTTACATGTGATGTGTATTGTTAATTCGGATAACTGTACATGTGATGTGTATTGTTAATTCGGATAACTGTACATGTGATGTATACTGTTGATATATTAAACTTACATCTACTGTGTGATTGTGTCACGCCCCGAAATTTAGCAACGTGACGGATACGGAGAGTGAAGGGAACCTACCCTTCCCAGACCGTAGGACCACAACCAACACTGCTAAATACCATAACCTTCACAGCATAGTTACTACCAAGGTTAGACCATATCATAATAAAATATTCAAAATAATTGACAGCACAAAACATAGAGTTCAGCTCCATCCGTACACACTGGATACATGCTCTGAACTAAAATACGGGCCGGGATCCTGCCTAAGGTCTACGTGGAGCTTCTAGCCTGATTAACAGTAATACGAACAAGCAACAAGAGTTTACATCACGAAGAGGCTCTACAAAAGAAATGCCAACAACTTTGGATTCCAAGAGGCTTCTCACAGATTGGACGCGGGCCCAACGTCAGCAGTCCTATCTGAACCAAGCAAATTTTTCCGGTGAATAACGTCCCATGTATAATAATAAAATAAGTACAGAAGTAAACAGTTAAAATATGAACTCTCTGATAATATCGGTTTCAGAAATAAACCACAGTTCTATGCCATGCAAATATAATTGGAGCAAAACGATATAAGAACGAAAAAATCAAGTGCTTGAAAACATGAAATCACTTATTTTGATACATGTAATAAATCATCTGTCTAACAGAATCAGTTCAAACAGCAAATCTCAAAACCACATCTTTTAGTAGGACTTCAACAGAACGGAGTAACAAGCATGGACACACAGTCCACGAGGGTAAGCTAACCAAGCGCGGCAAAGCCACGAAACAAGCGTGGACACACAGTCCACGAGGGTAAGTAACCAAGCATGACAGAAGTCATGAAACAAGCATGAACACACAGTCCATGAAACAAGCATGAGAACAAATCCCATGAGTAACAAGCGAGCTCGAGGTTAACCATGGTGCACCAAGGACTAACAGTACTGCTGTTAGTAACCAGCGTTCTGTATTCGGTCCTCTCAAAAACGTTTTCAAGCATGTTTGGGGTGATGTTTCCTTAAATAGAATAAACTCTTCCTTTAACATTAAAATTTGAGAGGGATATTGCGTAATAGAACACCCCAACATGAAAACTCTTTCAAACACAATAACCATAGTTTGCAGCTGAATAACTCACAATACAAAATCTGAGCCAAAAACTTTATAAATATCGTATTAGAACTTTTCTTTCATATTTCGTGCATAAATATTCGTTGAAATTAGAAAGGAGAGTAATATATAAAACATTAAATAAAATCCTTTTCTTATTACACTCTCAAGTATCAATAAGCAAGATATATAATTCCAACAAGTATACTCAGGTGACATAGTATTGAAAAATCATTAAAACTGAGGAGAGAAATAATTAACCTTAATATAAACTCTTACTATCTACTCATTTCAATATCAATGAAAACTAAAATAATTTGACAAATACTCGTTAATCAAATCGTGCTAAAGAATTGTGGTAATTAAATAAAAATACCAAGTAGAAAAATGGGACGTTATCCACTCACCTAAAGACCTATTCTACGCCTCTTCCTCCCCCTTGCCGGTTTCCAAACGATGCACTCCTCCTCCTTCTAACACCCAAAAACAATACACCAATCAAAGTTCTGCACAGAATGAACTATTACCACATACAATTTACACCCTCTAGTTGGCACATAATCCCTTTTAATCATGATCACATCTTCTACAAACCCTTATGGACTCCGTAGTGTCACTTACTAAAGTCTCCTTCTTGCATACCGATAACAATCATAACCCAATAAGCATAGGAACCAAACCCATTGCTTCCCTTACATATAATTATACAGCCACAAGCAACACGTCACATACCCAAAATAATGATCCCACAATAAAATATTAATTTAATCAACAAGCTCTATCCTAGCGCCCTCCCTAGCACACATGAACACCAGATTCAAAATAACACACCCACCACCGCCAAAATAAAGACTCGATTGGATTGCACAGCTCACGGACTCACAAAATTGCCCATACACGACCACCAACAGCAAGGAAAGGCGGGAAGAGAAAAGAAAATAGAAGAGACAGAACGGATGAGGCCAAAGAGACAAACCTACGACAACTCCTTCGCAACACTCCCTTCAGCCGAAAAAACCTCCAACCATCCAACTCCAAAAGCTGACTAGCAGAGGCAAAACCAACTTCCAGCCCTAAATGCATCAAACGACACCATAGCCCTAAGAACTGGTGACAGGGAAAAACAGAACAAAACTAAGAAAGATTACCGATCAACAACAGAAAAATCTGAACCAGAGGGGAACGCCGGCGGTAAACAGACCCTCCACGCTGGCCGAACTCGGACGGAAAGGAAGAAGGAGAAGCTGCACTATGGTTAGGATTACATCGCTAGAGCCAAAAGATTTCCAAATCGCGAAGCTTCGATTTTCTCTCCTCTGCTTTGCAAACATCCAGATAGATAATAAGGAAAAGAACAAATAAATAAATAAAAGACTGATCCCCCCTGATCACACATTTAAATTTTCTTTCTTTTTTTTTCACCAAGGACATTTTGGTAAAACAACTGGTCCAATTCCCTTATAATATATATATTCTTCTTCTCTTTTTTGTTCTCTTCTCTTTTTTTTCTTTCGGGTGTTACAGATTGTGTGTTGATTAATGTTATAATATCTGTCATACATATTTGGTCATACATAAGCATGAGGTTACCCATTACCTGAGGTCCAATAGGCATTGGACCTCAGCCCTTGCTATTGCTTCAGGGATTGGAGGATCGAGGGCCGACGACAAGGGTAAGCAGCCCGTGTGAAGACCTGGCCGGAGTTTCCTTTTGTTTTTTTGGATTGTTTAATATTTTGAATTATTGGGATGAATGTACCACTACTATAACCAACCATGGTTAATATTTTAATACACTCATCAGTTACTCGCTCTCTTGAATTGCTCCGATGCGCCACTCTGATCAAACTATTTTGAAAACGCTTTAGGAAAATGAGGTGTTATAGATAAGGTACTTTCAATTAAGAGACTTAATGACCTTTGGAAAGAGAAAATAGTTGTGAGTGTGTGGGTGTGTAGTGTGTAGATGTGTGAGTGTTGTGAGCCTAGTGAAGGAGAGAGAAAAGTGTGTAATTAATTGAGTTTGTGAGTTAAAAACCACTAGGATTAATGAGAATCTATACAAAATAAATTGTATCCTGAGATACGTTAATCCTAGACCAAATATAAGGATTTATTATGAACAAGCATATTTTATGATTGGAATAGGTTATTTCCAAAATCTTTTTCTAAATTTTTGAAATTAATCTTAAAATAAGTAAAAGGTTAGTTAAGACCCCTATTGAAGCCAAAATTTTGAGATTAGTGAGTTGAAGAAGAAAAACTTGAATAAACCCTAAAAACATTTTTGCTTAGGTGATAACCAACTACCAATTTTATCTAGTTACAAACACACTTAGAGTAATTAGGAATTGAAGCACAAAATTGGAGAAAAGAGAGGGAGAGTGGGCAGATGTTTTGGCTTGAAAAAGCGGTAATGAATTGTTTATATTAAACAATCAACACATGCTAATTCAACATTGATGAAGGGGACAAATTGAAGAGAGAATTGTGTACTTAAGGGAAGGAGAATTAATGGAAAATGGAAGAGGATAGGGGAATGAGAGAGGGATCACATTTTTTTTTTGGAGATGGAAGGTGAGGATTTATGCTTCAAATTAACCTAGATCTAAGGGTCCAAATTCAAGAAGAGTAGGTTTGAAAGAATTACCAAATTGCAATACCTAATTGCTATAAATAGGGGGCTTGGGTCTTCACATTTCTTCACACCAAAACAAGCTTAGAAATCTGATATAGAGAGTGAAAGTGAGAGTGAAGAGTCTTGGAGATATAGGAGCAAGGCTCTTGGTAAGTTCTCCAGTTCTAGCTTTTAAGTTCTTTATGTTTTAGTTCTTAAGTTCATAGTTAGAAGTAGTTTTGATCTTAAATATGCTAGAGTAATTTTAATATCATGTTTTTATAGCCAAAAATAGTGATATTTCGAAAAATAGATGAGCCAGTTGGTATAGAAAAATTTCTGGAAAATTATTATCAAAGTAGCGAAGCTCTGGCAAAAATTCTTCGGGTAGAAATTTCTGAAATCAGTAATAAAAACTCCAATATTTTATGTTGAAAATGAAGTTGCCAAATTCTGAGAAACTTCATGGTTAAATTAGACATGTAGGGTTTTTCAAATATGCCAAGAACGTGTTAAAATGAGCTCTGTACAGTGAGATAAAAAATCTCAAAGTTGGGCTACAGATTTCTATAAAAATTCTGGGCAGAGGCACAAAACCTTAAAACTGGGAATGACTCATGTAATATGGGAAAATTTTAGTATTTTTACTTAAAAATAGACATCCTAAGGATTCCAAATAATTTTACGGATCCTTGTTTCAATTTTTCTAGAATTAGTTATGATTTTCTAAAGTTAGAAGAAAAAGAAATCTGCCCAAAAATACTGTGCCAGTGTTTTTTCAACAAATAAGGGAAATAAGTTAAAAAAATAATTCCACCAAGAGGGAAATGGTCATTTGTGACCAAGATATCTACTAGGATATTATTTTTGAATTAATAAATACGATATTACCATTATAGGATATACGAGATCATAATCCGACCGACGTACGTACCATGATCACCGACAAAGGTACGGACGTGTACTGTAACACTAACTCTGATGCTTATTGTATACTTATATGTGATAGATGTACTCATAGACTAAGACTCTGTCTTAAAGTTTTTCATATACATTCAGCTGTACACGGGTTATGGTTTTGATAATGCCGTTGAGTTTTCCTAGCGCTGAGGATACGAATGTATATCGTGGTACTGGTGAATAGTGCAAACTATAATAACATTCATATGCAGTGGCTATGTTCTGTTATTATCTTTCATATGTGATTATTGCTGTAATGTCATGAATATCTGTCATACATAACTGTTAAATAAGCATGAGGTTAACCGTTACTTGAGGTTCAATGGGTATTGAACCTCAACTCTTGCTATAGCCTCAGGATCCGGATGCGTCAAGGCCGAGGACAAGAGTAAGTAGTATCAGTGAGCACCAGGCCGGAGAATTTTATTTATTTTTTTTGGATATGTATTAACGTACATTTATATATTCGGATGAATGTACTGCTGTTTAAAGCAACCGGATACACAAGCAGAGAATATTTATTAGATACTCGCTCTTTTAAATTCTTCTGATGCTCTACTCTAATCAAACTATTTTGAAAACGCTTTAGAAAATTGGGATGTTACAATTACATGGACCCCTCTCCTTCTTATAATCATACCCTCAATTTCAATATTTTTTAAAAAATAAGTAATAAGTAGGGTAAGTTTTTAATAGTTAGATCTATCTAGATTTTTAGAAAATTTAAATCATAATTTTATACAATATATTTTTATTTATAAAAAAGTTATACTCGTATAAAATTAATGATAAAACCAAAAAATTTCTTTAACCAAAACTAAAAAATGGAAAAAAATGTTGAATTTTAGTTCTCTAACTTTATATAATATTTTTTTAATAAGTACTGAATTCGTTGCCCACCAAAAAATTGCATGATCAACCACACCTAACTTCCATTAAAAAAAAAAAAGAAAAGAAAAAAGAAGGCACCTAACTTCCTTCATAAAACTCCACCTCTTGTCTTAAAAGTGGAGTTTGATCAACAATATAAAAGTTTTTTTTTTATGATACATTCCATGCAAATACTTTGTTAAATAATAAGCATAATGAAGTTCCTCTTTGTATCTGTCTCAACAATACATGTCAATGAATAAATCTCCTAATCTCGTGAATGATGTCTATTATAGGATGGTTCTCCACGGTTGCGTTTCTCTTCTCATATTTTTCTCATAAACCCTTATAATCTCTAAATCAGATCTGTCCAATCAATACAATACTACTATAACTTTTCTTTCATTTTCTCAATCAATAGCTCAGATGGGTTGATGAGAGAAAATAAGAAAAAAGATTAGGAGATGGTCCCCATCAGGTTATGCACACACCCTTGCAAGACCATACCAATAGCCTCTACATAATCATAATAAACAGCCATAAACTTATACTCCCTCTGGTTGTTATTATAAGTCACCAATTAACAATTCTCACAAACTAAGAAAAATAGTTAAAGTCAATAAAGTTGTCTTATAAGTTAAGTAACTTTCAATATTATTCCTACTAATTGCACCAAACACTAATTTCTATTAATTATTACTCCCATCCACTACCTTTTTTTTTTATTCTTATAGGCAAACATAAAAAAAAAAAATTAATGCGCTTTGAAAATAAGCTAGCGCCAAAAGGATTAATTAAACACAATTGCTAGTTGGTGCCTTACAAAACTCACATACTTACTTCATATATTGTTAATCACAATTAAAAAATTACTTTTAAATATTAAAATTACCATTCCAAAGTCGTTTATTTCAAAACAGGGGAATGTTTTTTAGAATCTCAAAACCTTACCTTGGAGGGACTCTACATAGCTTCCAACTAAAACCACACACACTTGGTCCCTCTTCATCCCAAATGAAATCCAATGAGCATGTAACATTAAAGCATAATTTTTTCCGTACTCTTTCTTTGTTCGTTTTCTATTGGTTTCTTCACCGGCAACTAGTTCCTGGTTTCTACCACCATGAAGTTCGTCGCTGGACTTCTCTCATTCGTCACCGTCGGCTTGTTCATCGGTAAGGAAAAAAGTCCAAAAAAAAGGAAAAAAGGAAAAAGGACCCCACTTGTTTTTTTTGGGGGACAAAAGGAGAAAGATATCTTCCACTTTGATATAGACCTGACAACAGAAATAGAATGTTGATACATGTAAAAAAATAATGGATGACTGATTAGCAATTTCAAAAAAGATTGTCATAATTGTGAATGGATTGAATGTTTTCTGTTTTAGAATTACAGGTTCCTTCTCTCAATTGGAACTTATACGACAACTGGAGCACTCACATGCTAAATATGTGCACTCATATTATGTCAATTTGGGCATAAGAATTTTTGAAGATGTTGAAATTGTGCTGTTTTGTTACATATAGACTATATATCATCACATCATTGTTTGGCACTTTATCGTTATAACTATTGAAATGTTTGTATTACCTTGTTTGTTTAATTGAAATTGATATACCAGTTTTACTTACTTTTTCCTGGTTCTGATTTAATTTTTTAATTTTTTTGGAATGATTTTGATTATTCTTATAGGAAATAAGCATGTCTCTTATTTATGTAGCAGCATATCATTGTAATGTCATGCCTCCCACAAACCTTAATTTGGTGGGGACTGGCAAGCTTATATATGGCTGTCATTAATTAATCCAAGTAATAATCCTTGTGGATTGAGTTTTTTTTTTTTAAAAAAAAAACACTATTGCAATTAATTTATGATGATGATTGTGGTGTATCTGTATGTGCGCACAACTCTAGGAGTAGCAACATTTGGGCTATTTAATTTATGACAACCTTCTTGATAAGTAAATTATAGACGTTTTCTCTGAGAATTATTCAACAATCAGATAATTCTCGTATGGGTAAAATTACTTCAAAAAGCTAATTCTCACGCACACTGTTTAGCAAAATTACTTTATGATTGTAACTTCACAGTGTTCGTTTCAGCTTTTAAAAAAAGTGTTTTTATACTTTTTTGGTTAACAATCTATCCAAATATTTGGTTGTTGATAGAACAAAATGGTGTTATTCAATCTATATAGCTAATCCCACTAAGTAGAATAAGATTTGGTCGTTGTTGTTGTTATAGTATGTATTTTCTCAACTTATGTACACCTAATGAGAGTGAAAATAAGTAACATTTTTTTAAATGTTTTGGTGTGTCACTTCAGGGACTAAATGGAGAATCAGAACCGAAAAGTCTTCATGGAGCATGTGAGGTACTTTTTGGAGAAAAATGGTCTACAGTAAAGTGGATGAGATAGAGGGCTTTCCTTTGACTTATTTGTTCACCATCTCCTATAAATATAAATTAATTATAAAAGGGTTCTCCATTTATGGAATTTTCCCTTATACAATAAATTAATGATTATGATTTATTCTTGACAAATACATAATGAAATTAGATTACATCATGGTTTTAATTAATCAATAAATAAAAAATGAGCTTTAGTTAATTTGTTAATATTACTAGTAAGCTACTGTACAGATGGCATATCATTGAGCATACTTGAGATATTCGATTTCATTGTAAAATTACATCCAACTTGATTTACATTTTTTAAAAACAATAAAAAAAATATAATCTATTTATTTATTTTTGTTATATTGGAAGCATTTAAATATCTTACTTCAACTTTCATCCTACCATTGTTAGTCAGTTAGCCCCAAGTGGCCTATATTTATTTTCATTTTAAAAATTAGACAACTTATTATTCAGGAATCACAAGTACTTTTTCAATATATATATTTTTTCCTCCCTTCTTTGCTATAACATTAATGCTAAGATATGCACAACTTGATATCCTTCAAGTCCTAAATGACTTTTTTGGAGAGATTAAGGAAGCTAATTAAATTATTTTAGAATATTTTTATTTTTTCCAAACTAATTGGTTTGACCAATAAACTGATATATAATCTAAGGATACACAATACTATCTCTGGTCCTAATTATAGGAACACTTTTATAGTCCAAATTGTGCTACAAAAGTTTTCTTATAATTAGGATAAGAGGGAGTATATGATATGAATAAGTAATTTATTTAGTTTTCTTAATCTCTCCAAAAAATAATTAACTTTTTCTGATATTTAGAACCGGAGGGAGGGAGTATAATATATGGAATATAAACATTCTAACAAGTCTAATTATTATATAAATCATAAACAATATCAAGCATATTTCAGGCTATGCAACAAAACCCCAGTTTTATATCAAAATGCACAGTTAATAGCAAATATCACCATGAAAGTTTAAATGTTGGACTGTCATCTAATAAGAAAATGAAATAAATCTCTGAAATAATAGAAAGAGTACTTAAAGCAAAAGAAATAACTCAACTACCTCCTAAAGTGCCACATAATTATTGACCTAAGACATGGACTCAACTTGATCATTATTGTTATCATCATCATCATTATTATTAGTATAATAACAATATGAACTAGTTGACACCAACTGATCATGATCAAATCGATACGTCTTCCTCATTGTTATTTGTTTGTTATCATCATGCATCTCCTTCCTTAGTTGAGTACGCCGGTTCATGAACCAATTGTACACATTTGCATCAGAAACCTGGTTGTGCTGGCTCAACACCGCTGTAATTTCCTTAATCTTTTCCTTGTTTGGATGAGATACCTTGCCTTCCTTAAATAAACTCTCCAGAATCTCAATCTGTTCTCTTGTTGGAGTCCATCGCCTTCTTTGGCCACCATTCAACGTCAAGGGCTCGTTCTGTTGTGTGTTTTCCACTTCAATTTCTGGAACCCAAAAAAAAAAAAATCTAATTGTAATTAGCAATTTTTTTAATTTCTTGAGAAGATGAAAAGCTTTTGTTTTTTAAATAGGGAAATGACACTTGAGAATGTTAAAAGGGATATAATGACATATAAAGCTAGACCTTAGTTTTGAGAACGAGTTTAAAAGGAAATAATATTATGGATAAAAATACTCCTAACAAGTCAAAAAGTTTATAAATTTAATGCATAAATAAAATTAAAAAAAATGAAAATTGATATAATTTACAGCAAATTTTATTTTTCTGAATTTAAAGCTAAGTCTACACATACACTTTTTTTTTTTCCATACGCCCAACATGCATGAAATTGATATTTTTTTTGTGGAAAATAAAATATTACTATTATTCTTGTGCCTTCTTCTTCTTCTTTTGTTGTTGTTGTTGTTGTATAATTCTTCTTCTTGTTCCTTCTATTTGTTTCCTTATGTTCGTGAACTTTTCAGACAACAGCAACATGGGGAATGGAGGGGACAAGATGTGAATTTTTCTTTTTTTATGTCTCATTCTAGTATATTTTGTTTCTTATATAAAATAAGAAAATATTATTATAAAAAATTATCGATGTACAATTGATAATTTTATGCACGTTATAAATATTGTAACTCTATCCTTAAATTTCGTAAAATATGCAAAAAATTCTTCCCATCAACACAAATATTCATACATAAACTTATTAGAAGTTATTTACAAAATACTAAACTGACAAAATATAAATTTTCTGACCGAAAACTTTTCACTGTAAATTTTCGATGCAAAAGATTTCTGATAAATCCTTGTATTGGTTTTGCGAAAGAAGTAAAAAAACAAAAAAACAAAAAAAAACAAAACACTTAAAACCTTTCCTCTCCATTATAAGTATATAGCCAAGATAACTAATTTATGAAGATTAAAAACATTATTTAAATTATTTGTGAAAGAGGCGTTGCTTTGTCTAAAATACCCCATTGAGCCATTCACATTGGAAACTACCTTTGATTAAAACCTGTTTAATATATGTAAGCAACCGGGGATAGCCAGTTTTGTAAAAAGAATTATAAATTTAAAAGATAAAAAGAATAACAATCTAGTGCATGTGTGTGTATATAAAGATGAACAATGCAAAAACCTTTGATGTGTACATGCATGTTTGTTTTAAGTTTTTAAAAGTGATTGAAAGTATGTATAGGAAGTGTTTTATCTCGGCCTGCAAAAAAATGGTTGGAAAAAAAAATTGTGCTTCCCAAAGAAGCATCTGGCTGTTTACTGACACCAACACCCTCAAAGTTGTTGGTTCAATTCTACTTGTCCGTATATAATAATAAAACAAAATTATAATAATAATAGGGTTTAATGTTTTTGTTTTTCCTACAGAAATATTTTTCTATCACACTCACATAATTTTTCTGTCACACTCACATAAAAGTGAAAGGGTCTCACTAATATTTTGTTTCTCTTCTCTTTATAATGGGACCTGCTCACTTTTATATAAGTGTGGTACGAAATATTTTTGCAGCAAAAAGTAGAAACATTAAACTCAAAATAATAATAGAAGAGAGCAAGCGTTTGTGTAGGGAATGAGAAAGAAACCTGGAAGTGGAAGATCTGGCAGTGGTGGCCGAAGGGTGAGGTAGCAGTTGCGTACATCTTCATCACTCATCACCTCGTTATTATTATTATTTTCCATCTTCTTTATTTTCCCCTTCTGATTTTCTTTTTCCGTTCTTCTTCTTCGCAATGGTATATATATATATATAGCTAGGGAGACAAAGACTAAAGAAGAACCCTAATCAGAAACAAAGAAAACTTTCCTATTCTTATTTGATGGCTTGCGGCTTAAGTTTAAGGAACATATCTAAGATTGATTCTGTTTCTCTTTTTTACCGCAAAATTAAAGATCCCATATAATCTTTTTGATGATTCAATATTGGACAGTGTTTGAAAGTTGTACTATTATTAAGTTTTCATATTTTTGGTAATAATCAAAATTAAAAATAGTAGGAATACTCGTAGTCCGTTTAGTAAATTTAAAAGTGCTGTTTTGTCTTTTAAAGAAAGGATTTTTCCTTCAGGTTTGTTTGGTATAAGGGATTTTGAGGGAAAGGGAAGCGAGAGAAAATTTTTAATAGTTGAATTTAAAAAATTAAGGTTAAAGTATACATTTTGTCCTTTATATTTGCCTCAGGTATCATTTTAGTTCTTTAAGTTTGTAAAGTGCACCTTTGGTCTCTTAATGTTAACAACATTAGTTTTGATTTAACGAAAAATACTGACTCAACAATTTTAAGCGATGACTGTGCAATTAAATGCTGACCAAGCATGCTTATATGTTAGTATTTTAATAAATTAATATTTTAAATCTTGTTAATAGGAAAAAAAAATCTTCACAGACCGTTTTGTGGTTTTTCACAATTTGTGAAGATTAAATATATATTTTTTTGTTGAAGACAATTAAATATTTTTCAATTAATAGATTTAAAATATTAACTTATTAAAATACTAACATATTAGTATGCTTGATCAACATTTAATTGCACAATCATCGTTTAAAATTGTTGAGTTAGTATTTTTCGTTAAGTGAGACTAACGGTGTTAACATTAAGGGATCAAACATGTACTTTACAAACTTAAGGGTTTAAAATGATACCAGAAGCAAACATAAAGGACCAAAATGTATACTTTAGCTAAAAGTTAATGAAGTGGGGTTAAAAAATTTTAATTAATTGTTTATACTTTTTTATTTTTAAATTAATTATTTATACTTTTTTATGTCACATCTTTTCTTTATTAAAATTTCACACCCACAATTCTCCAACTTTTTAAAATTCAACTCAACATTTTTATTTTTCCTCCCCTCTCCTTTTGTATGAAACAAACCCTTAATCAAAGACACGACCAAAAAGAAATGCGAGACAAGGTTGAGATCTGTGATGCATGAATTAATTTACAATATTAATCAATTAGTCACTAATCACTCTACTCCTTTTTTTAAGCAATTATCCATATATAATTTAAAATATTTATATATAAAAAATTCATTTTTAAGAATTTAGGAGGAGTTTTTTGGCAAAGAATTTAGGAGTAGTTGAATAAAATACTTTAACTCACTTACATATCGCGTTAATTACATGGACCCCTCTCCTTCTTAAAATCATACCCTCAATTTTATTATTTTTAAAAAATAAGTAATAATTAAGCTTTAAATATAACAGCTAGATTTATCTAAATTTTGATAAAATTTAAATTTAAATTATAATTTATATGAAATTTATTTTGTTTTTATAAAAAGTTTATACTCCTATAAAACTTAAGAATAACCAAAACTTAAAAATGGGAAAAAAAATCAATTTTAGTTCTCTAACTTCATATAATAATGTTTGGGAAAATCTCATATAAAGTTGGTTGAAATAATGAAATTCTAAATTAGGTTGGTAAAATCAATAAATCTTTCATTAAGTTATCGATCAAATTTAGAATTTATAAATATAAATTAAATAACTTTATTGCCCTCTCTTTATTATCTCATCTCTCATCTTAAAAGGGTTTTAGTGCTTTCAAACTTATTTTTTCCAATAAGTGTATACATATAACAACATTAATGTATAATAAAACAAAATATGATTCGCATAAACCAAAGATTTTTTCTGTTTGGAAAGATCATTAAGAATAATTCCAACCAAAAAAAATGAAAGCATAATCCCAAAAAAATTAAATGATTTCCATCTCAATATTGAGAATCGAAAATTTTATTTTTTGACTTGAATTTTTTTAATGAGAAGAAAATTAAAATATGTTAATAAAAAAAATCTTACTTATGTGATATTATATATCAAATATTTTCACTAAAGGAATTAAAAAAGAAAGTTTCATTAATGTAAAAAAGCATACTAAATAAGAGTATCACATATGTCAGAATTTTTTATTAAATTATTTTAATTTAAATATTGTCAATAAAAAATTTTATTTTTGGACGACCTACACTTAAATTTGTTTTGTTAATAAAAATAAAACCAAACTTCACTAATGACAGAATTCTGACATGTGTGATACTCCTATTCAAATTGGTTTTTTATGTTAATGAAACCTTTCTTTTTAATTCCATTAATGAAAATATTTTATTATAATATCACATAAGTAAGATTTTTCTTATTAATATATTTTAATTTTCTTCTTAAAAAAAATTCAAGTCAAAAATAAAATTTGCAATTCTCAATATTAAGATGGAAATAATTTAATTGTTTTTTGGCTTATGCTTTTCTTTCTTTCAGCTGGAATTATTCTTGATGATCTTTCAAAACAAAAAAATTTTGATTTATGTGAATCATATTTTGTTTTATTATACATTAATGTTCTTACATGTATACACTTATTGAAAAAAAAAAAGTTTGAAAGCACTAAAACCTTTTTAAGATGAGAGATGAGATAAAGAGAGGGCAATAAAGTTATTTAACTCATATTTAGAAATTCTAAATTGGGTCGATAACTGAATTAATAATTTATTGATTTTACCAACCTGATTTAGAATTTTATTATTTCAACCAACTTTATATGGGATTTTCCCATAATTTTTTTTTGTAAGTACTGAATTCATCCACACCAAAAAATTAGATGATCAACCACACCTAACTTCCATTATACCCAAATATGAGGGGGGAAAAACACCTAACTTTTTTCATAAAACTCCACCTCATCTTAAAAGTGGAGGTTGATCAAGAATATAAAAGTTTTTTTTTAATCATATATACCATGTAAATGCTTTGTTAAATAATTAGCATAATGAAGTTCCTCTTTGTATCTGTCTCAACCATTGTTGTCAAACTCGTGAGTTGATTTTCTGAGTTTACCATTTTTACGTTTTTAGCTTACAAAACTGTGTTAACTTACTCTTAAATTCTTGTTAACTTTTTTTTATGGGAGAATTATAATAAAGGACCTGAGAAAAATAATATTTATTAAGAAGGATCATAAAAGTAGTAATTATTTTGAAGGACCAAAAATTAAAACATTAATATAAAGAGACTAAATTGTCCTTGGTCAAATTTCCTATATTATCTCTAATTAAATCAGAATCTAAAGTGATTGATTGAAAATGATAAATAGAGATCAAATCAGAATCTGGAATATGCAAGTTAGAGTTTCTATTGGTAACTTTTTTATCTCTATGTGAAGAAGAAATCGTAGGTTCTTTAATCTACAAAGATCTCTCAGACATCCTCCCATCTATTCTATGATCTTCAAGTTCTTATTCCTGGTAATTTTTTATCTTGTTTTCTATTAGTTCGATTCTTATTATAATCATTAAAATCTGATTAATCTTTGCCCCTTTAGTATTGTAGATTTTTCAAACTTTTGTTTTGAATTACCGAAGCCAATTTTCAAGATCCGTCACTTTTCTTTCTTTATGTGGAATGGAAGATTGCCATATATTATTGTTCAAAAAAAAAGTTCGAAAACATTGACCTATAGGTTTTTTTTTTTAATTAGATATTTCATTCCAAAAAAAGGATGTCATGTATTATTGTTCCAAAAAGTTTTTTTTTTCATTTCTCACCTTTATATAAAAATTATAGAACCAAGGGCAATTTAGTCTCTTTATATTAATGTTTTAATTTTTTGTCTTTCAAAATAATTACCATTTTTATGGTCCTTTTTAATAAATATTATTTTTCTTAGGTCCTTTATTATAATTTCCCTTTTTTTATTTGATCATACTCAACGGCTTTATATAGAAATTTTATAGAAATTTCTTTATTAAATATGATAAACAATGAATGTTAATGGATTTAATTTCAATTATTTGGATTTAAAATATATTTAAATCAAATTATTGTCATTTTTATATTTTAATTATTTAATTATACACTAGTAATACATATTTAGTAATGAAAGTAAACTCTTACAAGTTTACGATTCGAGTTCATAATACGAGTTTACGTCATTGTCACAAGTTTGTTTAAATTCATGAGTTTGACAACCTTCGTCTCAACAATACCTGTCAATCTATATGACTCAATCTCCTAATCTCATCAATGATGTCTATTAAATGATGGTTATGAATGAGTTGAGTTTTTTTTCTCATCTTTTCCTTATCAACCTTCAAAATCTCTAAATCATATCCGTCCAATCAATGCAATGCTATTTTAACCTTTCTTTCATTTTCTCAATCAACGGCTCAGATGGACTAATAGGAGAAAATGAGAAAAACAATTTGGAGATGGTCTCCATCCGGTTAGGCACCCACTCTCACAAGACCTTACCAATAGCCTCTACATAACCATAATAAACGTCCAAAAACTTATATGTATGTTTGTAATCACTTTTGGGGTCTTAAAAATGTTTATTCATATAAATCGAGACAAAACTCCTCTCACATACTTGTTTTTTTTTTTTGGTGAAACAGCGGGGCCTCAGCCCATTCTTATTTCTAAATCAGTATGGTCCTCTCACATACTTACTTCATATATTGTCACATGTTTACTTCATATATTATTGATCACGATTGAAAAACTACTTTTAAATATTAAAATTGCTATTCCAATGTCGTTTTATTTCAAAACAATTGAACGTTTTTCAGAATTTTCAAACCTTAACAATTGTTGGAGGGACCCTACATAACTTCCAACTAAAACCCCACACACTTCGTCCCTCTTCATCCTAAATGACCCCTCCTTCACTCCAATATTACCATTACCTTAATATGTTAACGTTGACGAATATTTTATCAACGTTTAAAAATTTCAATATTGAATTTTTTTTTTATAAATATTGGATTAGAAGATTAAAATAAAACTTTAGGAAATCAAATGAGCACAGTAACATTTTATGCAATATTAAAGCATAATTGTTTTTAAAAAAATGAGATTATTGTGACTAGAAATTTTGGTCAGTACCACTTTTTTCATTGTTAGATGAGAATCTCAATAAGAAAGAAAAAATGAGATTCTAATTTAATGGTGAAAAAACTGGCAGTGACGTCAAAATTAGTAGTGATAATATCATATATATATATATATACTCCCTCTGATTGTTACTATAAGGCACCAACTAACTTTTCTCACAAACCAATAAAAGAAGTTAAAGTCAATAAAGTTGTCCTAGAATCTAAGTAATTTCCAATACTACCCCTAATAATTGCATTAAACTCTAATATCATATTAATTATCACTCTCACCCACTACCCTTATTAATTATGGGCAAAAATGAAAAAAATAATTAATGCTCAATGAGAACAAGCAAGTGCCTTATAAAAAAGACCAAAACTTGTTAGTTGGTGCCTTGGAAAAATCAAGAACAAACATTGTTGGCATTTCAGGATTAAATATTGGTTTGGCGGTATGATCATACTTCACCGAAAACAAATCAGATTTTGAAAGCGAAAGGAAGAAGACAAATCAAGCAAGCAATGGGCGATCAAAGCTGTTTCTTCATGTTCTTAAGGGACATATTACATTTGCCATTTAATCTGTTTCTTTGTTTCTTTCTGTAATCTTTCATTGTCCATTTTCTATTGGTTTCTTCACCACCAACTAGTTCCTAGTTTCTACCACCATGAAGTTCATCACTTGACTTCTCTCATTCGTCACCGTTGGCTTGTTCATTGGTAAGGAAAAAAGTCCAAAAAAAAAAGGTTTTTGATTTGACTTCAGCATGTATTTTTCAAGTTCAGTTTCGTGTTTTTTTTTTTTTTACCAAACAAGAAATAATACATTTTGCATATTTGTTTCGTGTTGAGGGCTTTGTGCGTCCAGAGGACTCTGGTAAACTATGTAAGCTTCAAAGATCCATTTATGGATTGAGGGTGCTTGCGACTTGTGAGCTGGTACAGTATTAGCCCACGCCAATCTCATGTGGGCTTGCAGGGTCGCACACAAGAATAGCCCAACACGAGCAATAGCATCAATATTCATTGAATCTTAGATATGTCTAAAATTTGATGAATACTATATTTAATCTAGGATGAATATATATATATATATATATATATATATATATATATATATATATATAATATATATATGTATCTATATAATATTAAATTTGAAAATAATATTATAATATTATTTAATAGAGATTATTATATATAATATTTGTTTTGTATTTAATTTATTTGACGAATTAAATATCTAAAATAAATAGAGATATTGTATCTCAGATTTAATTTTTGAATAAAGATATCATATATCTGATTTATTTTAAATTGAGATATAGTATCTCAGATTTAATTAAATATATAGATATCATATCTCATATTTAATTTATAGAGATAAATTAACTCAGAAGGCTTTTAATTTGGATTAAATAAATTGATTAAATTAGATCAATTTGATAGATTTAATTTATATATTATTTTAATCCAAATTAAAATTTCAGAATTAATAAGGATTAATTTTGAATATATATGTCTAATAGGTTTAGAAAAACCTACGGGACATCTTGACAATCGAATTAGAAAAGCCGCGAGAAACCCTAGAGAGAAAAGAAGAGATGCGAGAATACTGAAGGCGCTAGCACGCTGCCGTCCGTGTTCGAGGCTATTCGTATGGATACCGGTAGATGGAGTGGATTTGCAGAGTTGGCTCATGTTCATCGAATAGGTAGCCCACGAGTTCAAATAAGAACGAGACGCACACCGAAATCCGATGTGGATACTGGTAGATGGAGTGGATTCGCAGAGTCGGCTCATGTTGATCGAGTAGGTAGCCCACGAGTTCAAATAAGAATGAGATGCACACCGGAATCCGATGATGGTTTGTTTGTTTTTTAAAAAAAAAGATTCATTGAAACTGAAGGAGGTGGGGTTCGAACCCCCCACCTTTATGGAGCCAAATGGCCCAACCACTGATCCACATGGTTCCTTTGGTATATATATCCATTAACAAATATATATATTCTTCTTGTAAATCTCATTATTGAACTTGTAAATGTCATTGAAGAATTTGAAAATGCCATTGAAAGATTTGTGATAATCCACTTTTATTTGTTGTTCCCCCATAAACAAAAATGGTACACCTCAAAAAACAACTCGTTATTGCCATTGAAAAATTTGTAAATACCATTGAAGAATTTGTAAATATCATTGAAAGATTTGTGATAATTCACTTTGATGGGAAAAAATGCAATTATAAGAGAAGGGGGGCACGTGCCCCCCCTAAAATTACCTACCAAAAGCCCTTTCATTTTTCCCTCTCATTGTGCGCGAGAGCTCCGTCGACTTGCCTGCTTTGTTGCCGTCGCACGCGAGAGCTCCGTCGACTTGCTTGCTCTGTTGCCGTCAGCAGAGGTGGACTAAGGTATAAGAGAAGGGGGGCACGTGCCCCCCCTGAAATTACTTTTTTTAAAAAAAATTTTTTTAAAAAAATTGCTATGCCTTCTGTCTCACTCTCCTTCTTCCTTGTTTTTGACCTAGGGATTGAAATTCCCTTCTTTGCCTTCGGACCCAGAAGTGTTAGTTCTCTGATGGTTTTGATGATTTCCAACAACTACAAACAATGATAGAGGTTTTGCTCTTTAAGGTTGGAAAACCTTCAGTGAGAGCAAACCTCGAGGTTGGTTTGGAAACCTCGAGGTTTGTCCTTACAAAAGGTTTTAAATCCAAGTGCTTTCATGTTTCAAAACTTGGTTTCACAAAAACTATGTGAAACCTCGAGGTTGGAATGATAACCTCAAGGTTCAGATCTTCTTAGAAAAACCCAAGTTTTGCATCAACACTGAAAACCTCGAGTATTAGAAACAAACCTCGAGTTTTGACTCATCCAGAGAGGTCAAGGTTTTCATCAAGAATGAAAACTTCGAGGTTCATATTAAAACCTCGAGGTTTGGCACCTTGCTTGAAACTCCAGTTTTTCAAAGAAATACTCAAACCTCGAGTTTTATTTTGTAACCTCGAGTATTATCACACACAGAGAGCAAACTAGTTTTCAAAATATTGAAAACCTCGAGGTTCAGTTTGAAACCTCGAGGTTGAACCTTATGTTCAAAAACTAAACTTTGCAATTTCAAAAGCAAACCTCGAGTATGGATTTTCAACCTCGAGGTTATCGGGCTCCAGTGAAAAATGAAATTTTGAAACAAGTTTCAAACCTCGAGGTTACCTTTGGAACCTCAAGGTCTGTAATCTTCTGAGATTTTCAGAAGGGTTTCTTTTCAAAAGAAACCTCGAGGTCATATGTGTTCAGAATTGAGTTTGCATAAGCAAACCTCGAGGTTGGATGAACAAACCTCAAGGTTTGTAGCCGTTGCTGCAATTTCAAATTTGGGAAATCTGCAATACCTTCTTGTTTGAACTCAATGCTTTCCATGATTATTCTATATTGACTCTAGATATGTTTAACCATCTTTCTAGTGAGTTTCAGACAGTTTAACGAAGGATTATTGAAGAATTGGAAGGTTAAAGCAAAAAGTGAACAGTGCATTAAATGCTTTTCTGAAATCTCACCTACTTTTGGTTAATCCACCTGAGCATGCCTTGTTAACGTTAAAGATTGTTTACTACATCAAGTAAAGTTAATTCCAACGGGCAAAATCTTAGAGAGCCTAATCAGACTTCATTAAGACATGGATTAGCAGAAGCTTTGGAGAGAGAAGATGCTTAAACATGCACTAAAGTTCTGCAGATGATTTCCAACGGCTAGAATCACATTACAACGGTCATTTAATGTTCTCTACCCATAAATAGAGAGCATTAACTTCATTTACAGCTGATACACCAACTCTGAGCGAAAATTTACTAAGTTCATTTATTGTGTATTAGCTTTCATTTGTAATAGTATCATTTTGATACTTAGTGCTTTAGTGTTCATCTATCTACTCTTTGAGAGAGTTTCTTCTGTAAAATCATTTATTGATTGAAATAACTACAAGTCAGGGGACTTGGTAGTTGGGGTGTATTGATTACAACTTGTAAGGGGGAGTGTGTTCTAGTGAGAGAACAACTCTTAGTACAGAGTGTGTAATCAATTTCATTGAGTTAGTGGATTGAAAATCCCAAGTGAGGCTTGGGGGCTGGATGTAGGTCAGAGAAAGGACCGAACCAGTATAAATTGCATTGTGTTAAGCTTCCTTTCCCTACTCCTCTGTTCTGCTCTGTTTTAAGTGTTCAAAAACAGACCAAGTTTCGAAAATTTTAAAGATACCAAATTCACCCCCCCTCTTGGGTATCAAGCTCCAACTTTCAAGAAGCTCACTCTACTCCTTCCTCCTTCCATTATCACCACCCACCTCCGTCGTCCTTCGGCACGACGGCACAACCCAGAACTCCAAAAGCTCGGACGCACAGAAGCTTGGAGTCGAACCGTGAAGCTCAGGGAGGTCTTGGGTTTTCCTTTTCACAATTCTGTCAGCTGCTGCTATTCCAAACCGTGGCTTCCTCTGTTTCTTCAGGTGAGTTTAATCTTCCCACGCTTACCTTTTGTTTTCATTTGATTGATTGGCTATGGAATTGAAACAATGAATCACTGGAATTGATTGGCTTCCTCTATTGCAAAATCTTTGATCTGTTAAATTTCAATAGAATCGTAGGAAAATCTGTTTGTCTTTAAATTTTCTACATCATGGTTGTCTGCTGCGATAATTAGGCTTGTCTGCTATTCTTCCTCTGTTTCAAATATATATCAGGTCTTATTTGCATTTTTCGAATTTAGCATCAGCTTTGGTCGAGCTCTGCTTCTATGCATTTTTTGAATTTTGTGATTTGATTGTTTTGGGTAGCTGATTTTTTCTTTTTCAAGCATAGAGTGGCCTTAATCAAGCACATGTGTGCTGGGATACATAAGTGGTAATAATACCAAACCCAATGACTTGGGTTTTCTTCACAGATTACAGCACCAAATATTCGCCACAAACCTCCTTTTGGATGCTTGGCATCCCTTATATTCTTTTGTTTTTTTAATGCATTTAAAATTTTGTTTCCATCCTTTAGTCCTTGCAGTCATGCATGAAAGTTGTTGCTATACCATTATGACACTGATACTAATACTTGAGAGTAACTAGAATTCATGGATATTTGGCTGTTAAACATGTTAAAACTGCCCATTGCTGGACCTTTAGCTCAAATTTTTCCCCAAGCTGAATCTGCTTTCCAATTTGTTTACATTCTGCGAGCTAGAATGTGTTGCTGGACATCAGTTTATGTCATTATAATTAGCTTGTGCTTCACATTGCCTTTGTTCCTCCCCATTGTTATTAGAATTGTGTAATTTCCGTTCCAATGAGATTTAATTACATTAAGATGATCGCTACTCATGCAATTGTAGTATTTGCTATGTGAATTCCATATTTGATTGCTAAATTTCTTTAGCGTCAATATATATTTTTTTAACACTGGGCCACCCTTTTATTGGATTTGGTAGGCCGTCCATTATGATGCCAAATAATCCTGTTTTCTTTTTAACCAGTTGGACAACTTAATTGATGAAACTTCTACAGATGTTGACTGGAGGCCTTCATTTTACCTGAACTTAATTGCTCATACGTCCTTTAGTGTAACTATTGCAATTTGCAGGTAATGTTCTTCTTTGATTTCCTTTAGTGAAACTTCTTTGATTCTTGTTCCTTGTGTTTTTCCATAAACATTCATCAATGGAATTTGAACTATCTCTTTCTCCAGTCATCAGGTTCTTCAGAATCATCAAGCTTCACAAAGTACACCATTGTCTCCTATATATAAGGTAATTGTAGTGTATTGAAACTTTGTCAATCCTTTGAAATCACAGTCAGTTCCTTAGCTCTATAATTGATTTTAGGAGTTGAGTTTTCTCCAGAATCATTCTGATACAGAAAGCATGTGGTTAGATTGGGGTCTTTTAATTCATCTTTGTTGTTGATGTTGACTAAACATTCCAAAGAGTTTATTTTCATACTCTTGTATTTTTTCCTTTGGTTATGCTTCAAGTTCCACCACTATGTTCTTGTGTGCATCTTTTGGCATATATAAGTTAGCGTTACTTTTCTTCTATAGAACTCTTTCAATCTCTTCAGAGGATGCTTTCCTCCTCAATAAGTCATGGCTATTATGGTGCCTATGTCTTTGACTCATGTCTCTCCCATGGTTTATTGTGGTGACTTGTACATCTGAATAAAGATGATTAGAAGTCCATAATTTAATAGTTTATGACTTAGACTATTAAAAGCATCTGAATTTAGAAACTATGGGATTTAATAGTTGATATTGATCTAAATTGCCTTAGTTAGTAAGTTTTGTTGAATGAAGTTGAAATTGTTTGTTGTTGAAATTTTGGGATGTGTTACTTTTAAGGGGAAATGTTGCCGAAATTATAGTTCAAGATTGACAAAAAAGCATGTCGTTCTTTAAATTGTTATAAACTTGAGTGTTGTTGGAAATGTCATAGGTGGTATTAAAATGGGGCATAGTTGAATGAATGCTTTGAGAACTAGTGAAGAATATGAGAATGGGGTGGAAGAGTTTATTGAATTTGCTAGAAGGAATGTGGCTACAAAAAATGGGATGTATTATTGTCCATGTGTTAATTGCTTAAATGGGGTTCGACGGGATATTGCTATTATAAGGGATCACCTAATTTGTGATGGAATAAACCTTCGATACACAACGTAGATATGGCATGGTGAGGAGGTAACTACCAGTGTGTCCCACGAAAATGAAGATGAGGTAGATGACAATGGAATGGAGAGGATGATTCATGATGTTGAGGTTGAATCTTTTGCACAACCGCATGAATATGATAGCTTGCGGAGTGATGCAGAAACACCTTTCTTCCCTGGGTGTACAAAGTATACATGGTTGATAGGGACGTTACATTTAGTCAACTTAAAGGCAACTTGTGGGTGGACCGATAGTAGTTTCACGTCACTGCTTCAATTGTTGTGTGATATGTTGCCAGACGATAATGTACTTCCAAATCATATGTATGAGGCCAAGAAAATCTTGTTTTCGATGGGTATGGAGTATAAAAAGATACACAGTTGCCCTAATGACTGCATATTGTACAAAAATGAGTATGAAGGCCCGAGTAATTGTCCGAAGTGTAAAACTTCAGGATACAAAGTGAAGAAAGGTGGTGGTTCTGGAGATGATGAGACAACAAAAAGGCAAACTATGAAGGTATTGTGGTATCTTCCAATAATACTGCGGTTTAAGCGTCTCTTTCCTAGTGAAGCGACGGTGAAGAAGTTGAGATGACATTCTGATAAGAGGATATCCGATGGAAAATATCTTCGGCACCCGGCTAACTCTCTGCAATGGAAGAAATTAGACGAAATGTTCCCTCAATTTGGCTGTGAGCCAAGAAACCTTCGTCTTGGGCTTCGTATAGGTGGCTTCAATCCGTATCGGACTCTTAGCAGCACCCATAGTACATGGCCGGTTCTCCTTGTAATATACAACTTACCTCCCTGGCTATGTATGAAACGCAAGTATGTGATGCTCTCTATGATGATTTCTGGACAAAAATAGCCCGAGAACAATATTGATGTGTACTTGGCGTCTTCGGTTGAGGATTTGAAGAAATTGTGGGAGGAAGGCGTAGATGTGTTTGATGCATATAAGAAGGAGTCCTTCAAGATACGTGCAATGATTTTTACCACGATAAATGACTTTCCCGCATACGGAAATTTCTCAGGGTACAATGTCAAGGGGCATAAAGCATGTCCAATATGTGAAGCAGACATAGACTTCCATAAACTAAAGCACAGAAAAAAACGGTCTACCTCGGTCACAGGAGGTTTCTTGATCGGTTCCACCCATATCGTAAGTTAAGAAAGCATTTTAATCACTTATCGGTGTTAGTTCTGATTAGTTTTGATGATGTCTTATATTGATGTCATTCTCTAGAGCAAAAAGTTTGTATACTACATTTATCTTATACTTTGACTAATTCTTATATTTAATGTAGATACAAAGTTTAATACGATGAAGGATGATCAAAAATGGAGTTTGAAGAAAGAAGAATTTGTCAATTATCATGAAAATATCAATATTCAAGTTTATGTGATCAAATAGAAGTTGGAACGGGTCAATTCAGAATTAAAATGAGCAAGTTTGAGCTTCCGGAAGAATACTAGTCTGTTTTAGGGTCAAAATGTAGTTTCAGCACATTTTCAAGTACCTTGCTCGAGCATAAATATTTCCATGCTCGAGCAACATGTTTCCAGGCCATTTTTCACCCAAACAGTACCTTGCTCGAGCAACAAGAGGAACCATGCTCGAGCAAACTCATATACATTCAGCTATACACGGGTTATGGTTTTGATAATGCCGTTGAGTTTTCCTAGCGTTGAGGACACAAATGTACATCGTGGCACTAGTGAATAGTGCAAACTATAATAATATTCATATGCAGTGCCTGTGTTCTGTTATTATCTTTCATATGTGATTATTGCTGTAATGTCATGAATATCTGTCATACATAATTGTTACATAAGCATGAGGTTAACCGTTACCTGAGGTTCAATGGGTATTGAACCTCAGCTCTTGCTATAGCCTCAGGATTTGGAGGCGTCACGTCCGAGGACAAGGGTAAGCAGCATCAGTGAGCACCCGGCCGGAGATTTTTTTTTTCCGGATATGTATTAACGTACTTTTAAATATTCGGATGAATGTACCGCTATTTAAAGCAACCGGATACACCAGCAGTGAATGTTTATCAGATACTTACTCTTTTAAATTGTTCTGATACTCTACTCTGATCAAACTATTTTGAAAACGCTTTAGAAAATTAGGATGTTACAATTACATGTACCCCTCTCCTCCTTAAAATCATACCCTCAATTTCATTATGTTTATTTTAAAATAAGTAATAAGTAGCGTAAGGTTTTAATAGTTAGATCTATAGATTTTGAGAAAATTTAAATAATAATTTTATGCAATATATTTTTATTTATAAAAAGGTTATACTAGTATAAAATTAAGAATAAAACCAAAAAATTTCTTTAACCAAAACTAAAAAATGGAAAAAAAAGGTTGAATTTTAGTTCTCTAACTTTATATATTTTTTTTTTATTTTTTTTAGTAAGTACTGAATTCATTGCCCACCAAAAAATTGCATAATCGACCACACGTAACTTCCATTATAAAAGAAAAGAAAAAAGAAAAAAGAAGGCACCTAACTTCCTTCATAAAACTCCACCTCTTGTCTTAATTAAAAGTGGAGTTTGATCAACAATATAAAAGTTTTTTATCATACATTCCATGCAAATACTTTGTTAAATAATAAGCATAATGAAGTTCCTCTTTGTATCTGTCTCAACAAAACATGTCAATGAATAAATCTCCTAATCTCGTGAATGATGTCTATTATAGGATGGTTCTCCATGGTTGCGTTTCTCTCCTCATATTTTTCTCATAAACCCTTATAATCTCTAAATCAGATCTTTTCAATCAATACAATACTGCTTTAACTTTTCTTTCATTTTCTTAATCAATGGCTCAGATGGGTTGATGAGAGAAAATAAGAAAAAAGATTAGGAGATGGTCCCCATCCGGTTATGCACACACCCTTGCAAGACCATACCAATAGCCTCTACATAATCATAATAAACAGCCATAAACTTATACTCCCTCTGGTTGTTATTATAAGTCACCAATTAACAATTCTCATAAACTAATAAAAACAGTTAAAGTCAATAAAGTTGTCTTATAAGTTAAATAACTTTCAATATTATTCCTACTAATTGCACCAAACTCTAATTTATATTAATTATTACTCCCATCCACTACCCTTATTTTTTTTTTTTTATTGTTATAGGCAAACATCAAAAAAATAATTAATGCGCTTTGGAAATAAACGAGTGCCAAAAAGATTAATTAAACACAATTGCTAGTTGGTGCCTTACAAAACTCACATACTTACTTCATATATTGTTAATCACAATTAAAAAATTACTTTTAAATATTGAAATTACAATTCCAAAGTCGTTTATTTCAAAACAAGAGAACGTTTTTCAGAATCTCAAAACCTTACCTTGGAGGAGGGACTCTACATAGCTTCCAACTAAAACCACACACACTTGGTCCCTCTTCATCTCAAATGAAATCCAATGAGCATGTAACATTAAAGCATAATTTTTTTCCGTAATCTTTAATTGTTCGTTTTCTATTGGTTTCTTCACCGGCAACTAGTTCCTGGTTTCTACCACCATGAAGTTCGTCGCTGGACTTCTCTCATTTGTCACCGTCGGCTTGTTCATTAGTAAGGAAAAAAGTCCAAAAAAAGGGGAACAAAAAAAAAAAGAAAAAGGACCCCACTTGATGAGCCCACAGCCCTCTTACTCTATAATAATTTTTTCCTGATTTTTTTTTGATTGTTTGTTATACTCCATTTGTTTTTTTTTTTTGGGACAAAAGGAGAAAGATATCTTCCGCTTTGATGTAGACCTGATAATAGAAATAGAATGTTGATACATGTAAAAAAATAATGGATGACTGATTAGCAATTTCAAAAAAGTTTGGCATAATTGTGAATGGATTGAATGTTTTCTGTTTTAGAATTACAGGTTCCTTCTCTCAATTGGCACTTATATGACAACTGGAGCACTCACATGGTAAATATGTGCACTCATATTATGTCAATTTGGGCATAAGAATTTTTTAAGATGTTGAAATTGTGCTGTTTTGTTACATATAGACTATATATATCATCACATCATTGTTTGGCACTTTATCGTTATAACTATTGAAATGTTTGTATTACCCTGTTTGTTTAATTGAAATTGATATACCAGTTTTACTTACTTTTTCCTGGTTCTGATTTAATTTTTTAGGAATGATTTTGATTATTCGTATAGGAAATAAGCATGTCTCTTATTTATGTAGCAGCATATCATTGTAATATCATGCCTCCCACAAACCTTAATTTGGTGGAGACTGGCAAGCTTATATATGGCTGTCATTAATTAATCCAAGTAATAATCCTTGTGGATTGAGTTTTTTTTTTAAAAAAAAAAAACACTATTACAATTAATTTATGATGATGATTGTGGTGTATCTGTATGTGCCCACAACTCTAGGAGTAGCAACATTTGGGCTATTTAATTTATAACAACCTTCTTGATAAGTAAATTATAGACATTTTCTCTGAGAATTATTCAACAATCAGATAATTCTCGTATAGGTAAAATTACTTCAAAAAGCTAATTCTCACGCACACAGTTTAGAAAAATTACTTTATGATTGTAACTTCACAATGTTCGTTTTAGCATTTAAAAAAAGTGTTTTTATACTTTTTCGGTTAACGATCTATCCAAATATTTGGTTGTTGATAGAACATAATGGCGTTGTTCAATCTATATAGCCAATCCCACTAAGTAGAATAAGATTTGGTCATTGTTGTTGTTATAGTATGTATGTTCTCAACTTATGTACACCTAATGAGAGTGAAAATAAGTAACATTTTTTTAAATGTTTTGGTGTGTCACTTCAGGGACTAAATGGAGAATCAGAACCGCAAAGTGTTCATGGAGCATTGAGGTACTTTTTGGAGAAAAATGGTCTACAGTAAAGTGGATGAGACAGAGGGCTTTCCTTTGACTTATTTTTTCACCATCTCCTATAAAAATAAATTAATTATAAAAGGGTTCTCCATTTATGGAATTTTCCCTTATACAATAAATTAATGATTATGATTTATTCTTGACAAATACATAATGAAATTAGATTACATTATGGTTTTAATTAATCAATAAATAAAAAATGAGCTTTAGTTAATTTGTTAATATTACTAGTAAGCTACTGTACAGATGGCATATCATTGAGCATACTTGAGATATTCCATTTCATTGTAAAATTACATCCAACCTGATTTACATTTTTTAAAAACAATAAAAAAATTATATAATCTATGTATTTATTTTTGTTATATTGGAAGCATTTAAATATCTTACTTCAACTTTCATCCTACCATTGTTAGTTAGTTAGCCCCAAGTGGCCTATATTATATTTATTTTCATTTTTAAAATTAGATAACTTATTATTGAGGAATCACAAGTACTTTTTCAATATATATATTTTTTTCTCCCTACTTTGCTATAACATTAATGCTAAGATATGCACAACAGTTGATATCTTTCAAGTCCTAAATGATTTTTTTGGAGAGATTAAGGAAGCTAATTAAATTATTTTAGAATATTTTTTTTTCAAACTCATTGGTTTGACCAATAAACTGATATATAATCTAAGGATACACAATACTTATCTCTGGTCCTAATTATAAGAACACTTTTATAGTCCAAATTGTGCTACAAAAGTTTTCTTATAATTAGGATCAGAGGGAGTATTATATGATATGGATAAGTAATTTATTTAGCTTTCTTAATCTCTCCAAAAAATAATTAACTTTTTCTGATATTTAGAACCGGAGGGAGGGAGTATAATATATGGAATATAAACATTCTAACAAGTCTAATTATTATATAAATCATAAACAATATCAAGCATGTTTCAGGCTATGCAACAAAACCCCAGTTTTATATCAAAATGCACAATTAATAGCAAATATCACCATGAAAGTTTAAATGTTGGACTGTCATCTAATAAGAAAATGAAATAAATCTCTGAAATAATAGAAAGTGTACTTAAAGCAAAAGAAATAACTCAACTACCTCCTAAAGCGCCACATAATTATTGACCTAAGACATGGACTCAACTTGATCATTGTTGTTATCATCATCATCATTATTATTAGTATAATAACAATATGAACTAGTTGACACCAACTGATCATGATCAAATCGATACGTCTTCCTCATTGTTATTTGTTTGTTATCATCATGCATCTCCTTCCTTAGTTGAGTACGCCGGTTCATGAACCAATTGTACACATTTGCATCAGAAACCTGGTTGTGCTGGCTCAACACCGCTGTAATATCCTTAATCTTTTCCTTGTTTGGATGAGATACCTTGCCTTCCTTAAATAAACTCTCCAGAATCTCAATCTGTTCTCTTGTTGGAGTCCATCGCCTTCTTTGGCCACCATTCAACGTCAAGGGGTCTTTCTGTTGTGTGTTTTCCACTTCAACTTTTGGAACCCCAAAAAAAAAAAAAAATCTAATTATAATTAGCAAATTTTTTAATTTCTTGAGAAGATGAAAAGCTTTTGTTTTTTAAATAGGGAAATGACACTTGAGAATGTTAAAAGGGATATAATGACATATAAAGCTAGACCTTAGTTTTGAGAACGAGTTTAAAAGGAAATAATATTATGGATAAAAATACTCCTAACAAGTCAAAAAGTTTATAAATTTAATGCATAAAAAAATTAAAAAAAATAGAAAATTGATATAATTCACAGCTAATTTTATTTTTCTGAATTTAAAGCTAAGTCTACACATACACTTTTTTTTTTCCCCATACGCCCAACATGCATGAAATTGATTTTTTTTTTGTGGAAAATAAAATATTACTATTATTCTTGTGCCTTCTTCTTCTTGTTTTTTTGTTGTTGTTGTTGTATAATTCTTCTTCTTGTTCCTTCTATTTGTTTCCTTATGTTCGTCAACTTTTCAGACCACAGCAACATGGGGAATGGAGGGGACAAGATGTGAATTTTTCTTTTTTTATGTCTCATTCTAGTATATTTTGTTTCTTGTTTAAAATAAGAAAATATTATTACAAAAAAATTATCGATGTACAATTGATAATTTTATGCACGTTATAAATATTGTAACTCTATCCTTAAATTTTGTAAAATATGCAAAAAGTTCTTCCCATCAACACAAATATTCATACATAACTTATTAGAAGTTATTTACAAAATACTAAACTAACTAGAAATTTTCTGCCCGAAAACTTTTCACTGTAAATTTTCGTTGCAAAAGATTTCTGATAAATCCTTGTATTGGTTTTGCGAAAGAAGTAAAAAAAAAAAAATACAAAACACTTAAAACCTTTCCTCTCCATTATAAGTATATAGCCAGGATAACTAATTTATGAAGATTAAAAAAATTATTTAAATTATTTGTGAAAGAGGCGTTGCTTTGTCTAAAATACCCCATTGAGCCATTCACATTGGAAACTACCTTTGATTAAAACCTGTTTAATATATGTAAGCAACCGGGCATAGCCAGTTTTGTAAAAAGAATTATAAATTTTAAAGAAAAAAAGAATAACAATCTAGTGCATGTGTGTGTATATAAAGATGAATAATGCAAAAACATTTGATGTGTACATGCATGTTTGTTTTGACTTTTTAAAAGTGATTGTAAGTATGCATAAGAAGTGTTTTATCTCGGCTTGTAAAAAAATGGTTGAAAAAAAAAAATTGTGCTTCCCAAAGAAGCATCTGGTTGTTTACTGACACCAACACTCTCAAAGTTATTGGTTCAATTCTACTTGTCCATATATAATAATAAAAAAATTACAATGATAATAGGGTTTAATGTTTTTGTTTTTCCTACAGAAATATTTTTCTGTCACACTTACATAAAAGTGAAAGGGTCTCACTAATATTTTGTTTCTCTTCTCTTTATAATGGGACCTGCTCACTTTTATATAAGTGTAGTACAAAATATTTGGTTCAATTCTACTTGTCCATATATAATAATAAAAAAATTACAATAATAATAGGGTTTAATGTTTTTGTTTTTCCTACAGAAATATTTTTCTGTCACACTTACATAAAAGTGAAAGGGTCTCACTAATATTTTGTTTCTCTTCTCTTTATAATGGGACCCGCTCACTTTTATATAAGTGTGGTACAAAATATTTTTGCAGCAAAAAGTAGAAACATTAAACTCAAAATAATAATAGAAGAGAGCAAGCGTTTGTGTAGGGAATGAGAAAGAAACCTGGAAGTGGTGGCCGAAGGGTGAGGTAGCAGTTGCGTACATCTTCATCACTCATCACCTCGTTATTATTATTATTTTCCATCTTCTTTATTTTCCGTTCTTCTTCTTCGCAATGGTATATATATATATATAGCTAGGGAGACAAAGACTAAAGAAGAACCCTAATCAGAAACAAAGAAAACTTTCCTATTCTTATTTGATGGCTTGCGGCTTAAGTTTAAGGAACATATCTACGATTGATTTTGTTTCTCTTTTTTACCGCAAAATTAAAGATCTCATATAATCTTTTTGATGATTCAATATTGGACAGTGTTTGAAAGTTGTACTGTTATTAAATTTTCATATTTTTGGTAATAATCAAAATTAAAAATAGTAGGAGTACTCGTAGTCCGTTTAGTAAATTTAAAAATGCTGTTCTGTCTTATAAAGAAAGGATTTTTCCTTCAGGTTTCTTTGGTATAAGGGATTTTGAGGGAAAGGGAAGCGAGAGAAAATTTTTAATAGTTGAATTTAAAAAATTAAGGTTAAAGTATACATTTTGTCCCTTATATTTGCCTCTGGTATCATTTTAGTCTTTTAAGTTTGTAAAGTGCACCTTTGGTCCCTTAATGTTAACAACGTTAGTTTTGACTTAACGGAAAATACTGACTCAACAATTTTAAGCGATGATTGTTCAATTAAATGCTGACCAAGCATGCTTATATGTTAGTATTTTAATAAATTAATATTTTAAATCCTGTTAATTGAAAAAAAAATCTTCACAGACCGTTTTGTAGTTTTTCACAATTTGTGAAGATTAAATATATTTTTTTTTGTTGAAGACAATTAAATATTTTTCAATTAATAGATTTAAAATATTAACTTATTAAAATACTAACATATTAGTATGCTTGATCAACATTTAATTGCACAATCATCGTTTAAAATTGTTAAGTTAGTATTTTTCGTTAAATAAGACTAACGGTGTTAACTTTTAGGGATCTGTTATGGACCAGCCCAAAAGGCCCATAACCATACCACGGCCCAACCATGCCTAAGGCAGACTCAGCGTCATAATGGGAAAAGGTATGGAATCCCACTAATCTAGGATCCCATTAATAGAGGATCTCCCCCAATCGTGATCCCGAGATATCAGCCCCTGATATCTCGGCCCCGGATATCACTCATTAACCCGAGGATACTTGCACCAGACTCCTCTATAAATAGAAGGAAACCCTAATAAGGTGCACACGTTCTAATCTATGCTCTACTTACTTCCTGTCACACAAAGCACACACACCACCCCCTGGCCTCACGCCTCCAAGTATATTGCGAACTACGTGGACTTTGATCCCCTCAAAGGGTACGTAGGCTCTAGGCTTGACAACCTAGTCAAGTCTAATTGATCTATGTTCTTAGGACAGAACAGGATCAAACATGTACTTTACAAACTTAAGGGACTAAAATGATACCAGAGGCAAACATAAAGGACCAAAATGTATACTTTAGCTAAAAATTAATGAAGTGGGGTTAAAAAATTTTAATTAATTGTTTATACTTTTTATTTTTTAATTAATTATTTATACTTTTTTATGTTACATCTTTTCTTTATTAAAATTTCACACCCGCAATTCTCCAACTTTTTAAAATTCAACTCAACATTTTTATTTTTCCTCCCCTCTCCTTTTGTATCAAACAAACCCTTAATCAAAGACACGACCAAAAAGAAATGCGAGACAAGGTTGAGATCTGTGATGCATGAATTTGTAACGCCCTTCCTATTTTATCAGAGTTATCGCGCACAGGCATCGAAATGTTTTAGACGACTTTAATTGCGGAAAGAAAATTTCTTAAAATAACTAAGTCTGAAAATACGAGGGTAAATTTTTCGCGATTCGATTCCATCCCACAGGGGGATGTTAATACAGTAATCCCAAAACAGACAAATGATAAACGTTAAAGTTCTGGCTAACTACTCGCATTTTCCAAAAGTTTCTGTCTGCTGTAACCCTTACAGCTTCATCTTGCCTCTCGATCCCGATCCACTACCTGTCTCTTCCATACGGTCTGGAGTTCAAATGAATGAACCCCAGGGGTAACAGTTAATCTCATATACAGGTATGAAATGTAAAATCACAGTATAACACATGTATAAGCATAGAATAATTCACAGTAAACAATCAAACCGTAACCGCAGTTAACGGCCAAGGACCGCAGCCCTTTATGGAACACGCAGCTCCGTACTTAGGACACGCAGCCCTATGGGACACGCAGCCCCCAAATCCATAGCTAGGATACACAAGCAAATTATCTAGCAACCATGATCAGTCATACATGAGATACATACATACAAGTCTATAAGATAATAGTTACCCACCTCAAGCTTCAATCCTTACTTTCGTCCGAAGGTGCTTGGATCGGAAGAGGTGTCAAGGTATGCCTAAAAACGTTTATCATTGCCGTTAGTCACTACTTGCGTTGAAAAGTAATTAGCTACGGAATTATTTTTAGAGGATTAAAATTAGCTATTAATCCCTAAAAATCCCCTTAATATTATCTCTTTTTTATATTAAATAATAATACTATTTATTATTATTAAATGCTCATTATCAACTAATAATTTTTCCTTTAAATAATTAAGAGGGGTTTTCTTTGACTATTTTAAGACTTACCAAGAAATTCAGTTTCTAACTTTCTGAGAATTTTAGAAAATTCATAACCGGACCTATACAACTCCAAATGGAGTGATTCCAATCTCTTCTTAAACCTTGATTAGTCTATTTTCATAAATTAAAGTCACAAGGTTAATTTATGGTTTGAGTAAATTCCCAAACTTCTGAAAACACAAGCCGTATATAAAGTTTTCCAGAAAACCTTCCATAATTATGACTTAACTTTCAAAAATTATAACTAAAGTTGTAGACCTCCGTTTTAGGCGTTCTTTGGCTTGTTGGAAAGGTTCAAATGTCTACTAGTTACTGTAAAAATTTCACGTTTAAACTCAAATGTTTTCCATTTCAAAATCAAGCTCCAAAAATCTCTGTTCACCAAAAGTTACAGAAAATGTTTCAGATTTTGGCTAAACTTGGAAAATCATATCTCCCTCGATTCTCATCGGAATTTGACGAATTACCTATCAAATTAAACCTCTGTGTGTCTACTATTTAACTAGAAAATTTCACAATTTTATGATTTCGTTTGATCAGTTCGAAATCCAACGCCATCCACTGACACCAGAAACAAACCAGGAATTTTCCATATTTTTGACTCAACTTCCAAAATTCATAACTGGAGTTGTAGATCTCCGTTTTAGGTGAACCAAAGCTTATTTTAAACCTTAAGGAGTGTAATTTCTGCTGTAAAAATTTCAGATCCAAACTCAAAGTTTTACTAGGTCCGAACTGCTTCGTCATTTTGTTGCTCCAGAACCCTACCGAAAGTTTTGCAGATTTTTAGCTCAACTTTGAAAAATCATATCTTGAGCTACAGATCTCCGTTTTGGGTGATTCAAAGCTTGATGTGAAGATGGTTATGTGGAATATATGTCCACAAAATTTCAGCTTTAAATAAGTTCATTTGCCCTAGTTTTGCTTTACCTAAAGTTCTCTGTTTCAGCAGAAAAGTTCATTTTCCAGAAACGTATAGCTTATGTTTCCTTACATATGACTCACACCCACACATGTATATACACCATTTAAGTTTCATCATTTATCCTATAATGGTTCACGTTGCTAACTGCATCTTTTATACATATGAAACACGCACACAACAATGCTTAACAGCAAGCATCCTTTTAACTTTGGTTTAAAACATGTATTCACGTATTTACCCTCATGACAATAACTTATTTTTATGTGCAGCCATGGCAACTTATATATATACAACGCACACACAAACTGTGTGACAGCAAGTTTTTCCCATTAACTTTTTCCTTCCTCATGCAACGGCCAGCATGTGTACACACACACACACACCACATGTGGTGTTTCATGTATGTGTTCCTCTTTATAAATACTTTCAAGTCTTAATCTGTTTCCAAACCAGCTAAACCATAAAACTCTCATATACATATATTTTGTACAGTGAACATAAGCTTACTTCCTACGGTCTAATACTCCCATATTTGTGTTGATAATTATGGAGACTATAAGAAACAAAAGTTGAAGACTTACCTAGCTAGTTGTGGGTTTGTCCAATGTGAACACCGCTGAGAAAACAAGCACCTCTGCTTTGCTGAGGTAGAAACAGGGAAGTGTGGCTTCGTCTCTTTCTCTCTCTCTCTCCTTCTCTCTCTCTCTCTCTCTCTCTCCTTCTCTACTGCTGCCCGTTCTCCTTCTCAGCTTGAGTAATGAACACATGAAGCTATGGTTTATAATAAACTGAGGGACCAGTCCGAGACACAAACACATGGGAATTACACAGCATAAGGCACAAGTGGTATGGCGTGCTGTAAAGTTCATGAGACAGTGGAGCCGAAAGTAAGCTGCGCTGGTGAGGAGGTATGGGTGTCGTGAGGAGCAAGGCTGGCTGCACGTTCACGGATTCCCCCTTTTTTTTTTTTGTCTTTCCCTACTCCGATGCTAATAGAACAAGTGGGTTTGACATGGGATGATTGAAAGGCGTACATATACAGGCTATAATTGTTTTGCTTGTTCTCACGCATTGGGCTTAATGAATTTGACCAGGTGGGATAATGGGTTGTATATTTCATTGAATATATGGCCAAAATCAACAACGTTGGGGTGGATATGTGTTTTATTCTATAGCTGTTTTGGAGCTGAGGATAATAATGGGCTTTTGTTTTTATTATTATTAATATTATTAGAATTAAATCTTTTTTTTTTTTCATAAAATATTTCTAATTCGAAATCCCAAAAATTTGGGATGTTACATTTCTCCCCCCGTTAAATTAAATTTCGCCCTCGAAATTTTCTATATATTTTGCAAATTCTGAGCCATGAATTCTGGGTATTTCTCTTTCATGCTTTCCACTGTTTCCCATGTTGCCTCTTCAGGAGATAACCCTTTCCATACCACTTTTACAAATGGAATCACCTTGCGCCTGAGCTGCTTCTCCTGGTGATCAATGATTCGTATAGGCTCAACCACGAAGGTGTTATCGTGTCGGAGTTTCACATCCTCATACTCTATGACATGTTTAGGATCTGGGTGATACTTCTTTAGCTGAGAAACATGGAACACATCATGAAGTTTACCCATGTTTGGGGGTAAAGCTAGCTGGTAGGCTACTGGTCCACGCTTTGCTAATATTTCAAATGGACCAACATATCGAGGACTCAACTTTTTCCTTTTTAAAGTTCTACCAACTCCAGTAACAGGAGATATCTTCAGGAAAACGTGATCTCCTACTTCAAACTCCAAGGGTCTTCTTCTTTTGTCTGCATAGCTTTTCTGCCTGCTTTGTGCTGCTAGGAGCCTCCTCTTGATTAAATCAATACCTTTGGAGGTTTTGTCAACAAAGTCTGTCCCAATCAGCTCCCTCTCGGACAACTCTGTCCAGCAGATGGGTGATCGGCATTTCCTGCCATATAACGCCTCAAATGGGGCCATCTGGATGCTCGAATGATAGCTGTTATTGTACGCAAATTCTGCCAATGGGAGATATTGATCCCAATTCCCTTTGAAATCCAATACACATGCCCTCAACATATCTTCAAGCGTCTGTATAGTTCGTTCAGATTGGCCATCGGTTTGGGGGTGATAAGCTGTACTATATTTTAACTTTGACCCTAGAGCTTCATGTAAAGCTTCCCAAAATCGGGATGTGAATCGAGGATCTCTATCAGAAATAATACTCTTCGGTATACCATGGAGTCTCACTATCTCCTTGATATAGACTTCAGCCAACTTCTCAAGAGAATAAATAGCACTGATGGGAATAAAGTGTGCTGACTTTGTAAAACGGTCAACAATTACCCATATTGCATCAAAATGCCTGATCTTGGGCAATCCCACTACGAAGTCCATGGTAACATCCTCCCACTTCCATTCTGGAATTGTAATTTTCTGTAGTAGTCCTGGCGGCCGTTGATGTTCAAGTTTTACTCTCTGACAAGTTAAGCATTTGGTCACATACTGAGTTACATCTTTCTTCAACCTTGGCCACCAAAAGTCAGATTTCAGATTTTGGTACATTTTGACCATACCTGGATGTAAGGTGTATTTTGTTTTGTGAGCTTCATCCAGTATTTTCTGCCTCAACTCATCATTTTTCGGTATATAAACTCTCTTCTTATACCTCACCAATCCATCGGGTGATAGATCATAATCTTGAGTCTCGTTTCGAGATATTAATTCTCGTATAGAATTTGCTTGTTCATCATGCTCTTGAACTCCTCTAATTTCATCTTTCAGGTCATACTCTCCTTGACTAACAAGAAGACTTGCAAGATAAATCTTATGGGGTCTCCTCCGTGCTACAACAGTTTGATTAGACAGATTCAGATCTCTGAAATCTTCCAATAGTTTCTGCTCATGAATTAACATGGAAGCTACTTGCACCACTTTTCTACTCAAAGCATCTGCAACCACGTTAGCTTTCCCTGGATGATATTTAATCTCCAGATCGTAATCCTTTAGTAACTCCATCCATCTACGTTGTCTCATATTTAACTCTCTCTGATCAAAGAGATATTTGAGACTCTTGTGGTCGCAGTATAGTTCTACGGTAGCACCATACAAATAATGCCGCCAAATTTTTAATGCAAAAACAACAGCCGCGAGTTCCAAATCATGAGTTGGATAGTTTGACTCGTGAGGCTTCAACTGTCGAGAGGCATATGCTACTACTCTGCCCTGCTGCATCAGGACACATCCCAATCCATGCTTACTAGCATCACTATAGACCACATATGTCTGACTCGGATCCGGGATGATCAGCACTGGTGCTGTGGTCAACCTCTCCCTCAGTTCTCTGAAGCTACCCTCACAGCGCTCATCCCAAACAAATGATTGGTTCTTTCTCGTCAGCTTCGTTAATGGCAAGGCAAGTCTGGAGAAATCTTTTATGAATCTGCGGTAATATCCCGCCAGACCCAAGAAACTCCGTATTTCAGTTACCGTCTCTGGTCTCTTCCAGTTTAGTACTGCTTCCACTTTACTAGGATCAACAGCGACCCCATCTCGTGATATCACATGGCCCAGAAATTTAACTTCTGAAAGCCAAAAGTCACATTTGCTCAGCTTAGCATAGAGTTGCTTCTCTTTTAGTACCTTAAGTACTTGTCGTAGATGGTGCTCATGTTCCTCCTTATTCTTGGAGTAGATCAAAATGTCATCAATGAAGACGACCACAAATTGGTCTAGATACTCACGAAAAATTCGATTCATGTAGTCCATGAACACTGCAGGCGCATTGGTTAAACCAAAGGGCATCACCAAAAACTCATAGTGCCCATATCTGGTTCTAAAGGCAGTCTTCGGAATATCCTCAGCTCTAACACGTAACTGATGATATCCCGAGCGCAGATCAATCTTCGAGAAAACACAAGAACCAGCTAGTTGGTCTAACAGGTCATCAATTCTAGGGAGTGGGTATTTGTTTTTAATTGTTACCTTGTTCAACTCCCTATAATCAATACAGAGCCGCAGACTCCCATCCTTCTTTTTCACAAATAGTACAGGAGCTCCCCAGGGTGACACGCTGGGTCGGATAAATTCTTTCTCTAGTAACTCTTCGATCTGTTTCTTCAATTCTGTCATCTCACTAGGTGCCATTCGGTAGGGTGGCTTAGAGATAGCTCTCGTGCCAGGCATCAGCTCAATAGTAAACTCAACTTCTCTCGCTGGTGGCAATCCACTGATGTCTTCCGGGAACACTTCGGGGAATTCGTTCACTACTGGTATATCTGCCAGTGATGTTTCTGTCTCTGCCTGCACTGAGAGGAACACCATGTATCCTAGACAACCTTGATTTAGGTATCTCTTCGCTTCTTGAGCAGTAAGAAGATTCGAGCTGTTTACTGTAGTACTTGCTGTTGGCTGTGAGTATAGGATTTGCTTGTTACCGCAGTCAATCAGGGCGTTGTTGGCCGTTAGCCAATTCAACCCCAGTATGACGTCAATACCAATCAATGGTAGACAAATTAAATCTAGTGTGGACTCATGTCCATTTACAATCAACACACAATTCAAACATGCCTCAGATACTACAGACTTAACACCAAGCGGTGTATTCACAATCAAATCATATGTCAACCTATGGGTGTTCATCCCTAGCCTTCTAACACAATCACAAGCAATAAAAGAATGGCTAGCACCTGAATCAAATAAGGCTTGCAAAGAATTACCATTCAATGATATTGTACCTTGGATCATGTCGGGAGATTTCCTGGCTTCTTCATGGGTTAAAGCAAAGACTCTTCCATGATTCTGTGGCCTCTTCTCTCCGGTGTTCTGTGGACAGTTAAAGCTGAAGTGTCCCGGCTGGTTACACTTAAAGCAGATCAGCTTCCCATCACATCCTGTTCCCGGGTGGCTCTTACCGCACTTCCCGCAAGGTCGGGGCTCTAGTGGTCTTGGGTTGTACTTCTTGAAGTGATTGGGCTTCTTGTTTCCGCCCTTGTAGCCAGACCAGTTCCCCTTTCTCTTTTGATTCTTCGTGGGGTTCCCACGACTTTCCCCACTTTGAGTTATCTCCATCCTACTCGCATGCAACTCCTTCAGGTTGCGCTCGATTATCCTGCATTCTTCCTCAGCTTGGTGGAATGTATGAAATCGTCGGGAGATCAACCTATCCCTCATCTCGAATTTAAGTCCCCTGATGAGCATGCTTGCCTTCCATTCCTCATCTTCATTCTTCTTTAAGTAAGAGGAGTAGCGGGACAGGTTAATGAATCTTGCCAGATACTTGTCAAAAGATTCTCCCGGTTTCTGTTTGATGGTAAGGAACTCGTGCTCCATTTCCACCTGGACGGAGTGTGGAAAATACTTCTCATTAAACTTCTCTTGGAATAGCTTCCAAGTAATAGGTCTATACTGAGTGCGCAGAGCCTTGGCTATGCTCTTCCACCAATGGTCTGCATCACCTTCCAGCTTATATATGGCTAGTTGTGCCTTACGCTCTTCAGGGCACTCCATGACCTCAAAGATTTTCTCCAATCTGAGTAGCCAATTCTCAGCGGCTTCAGCGTTGTGCTCGCCGGTAAATACTGGTGGGTTGTGCTTACAGAACTGAATGGTCCAGAATTGGGACTCCTTGATAGCTTTCTGTCGCTGTGGTTGAACAGGAGGTGGAGCCTCTACTCGTAGAAGGTTATCCTCTTCATTTGTCTCCTCTCTCTGGGCTAGCCGCGCTTCTGCAGCTTCAGCACGTTGCCTTTCTTCGTCTCGCTCGGTCCTTAACAGGAAGACCTCTTCCCTGAGTTCTCTCAAGGAATCTCGGTGTTCATTCAGCATTTCTTGTACTAGCTGCATAGGGTCTTGGACCTGAGGTTGGACCGGAGGTTGTTGTTGTTGGTTGGGCCTTCCTCTGCCTCGGCCCCTACCTTGTCCTCGGCCTCGACCTCTACCCCTTCCACGTACAGGTGGGTTTGCTTCTTGTTGGGGCGACTGTTCAGGAATCGGCTTTCGTCTTACTCTTGTGTTCATCATTGTAGCACCTTTGCACTCTGTTTCCAAAACAACTAAGTTTCGTCAAATCCTTTTCAAAGACTTTGTCCAAAACCTGGCTCTGATACCAAAATTGTAACGCCCTTCCTATTTTATCAGAGTTATCGCGCACAGGCATCGAAATGTTTTAGACGACTTTAATTGCGGAAAGAAAATTTCTTAAAATAACTAAGTCTGAAAATACGAGGGTAAATTTTTCGCGATTCGATTCCATCCCACAGGGGGATGTTAATACAGTAATCCCAAAACAGACAAATGATAAACGTTAAAGTTCTGGCTAACTACTCGCATTTTCCAAAAGTTTCTGTCTGCTGTAACCCTTACAGCTTCATCTTGCCTCTCGATCCCGATCCACTACCTGTCTCTTCCATACGGTCTGGAGTTCAAATGAATGAACCCCAGGGGTAACAGTTAATCTCATATACAGGTATGAAATGTAAAATCACAGTATAACACATGTATAAGCATAGAATAATTCACAGTAAACAATCAAACCGTAACCGCAGTTAACGGCCAAGGACCGCAGCCCTTTATGGAACACGCAGCTCCGTACTTAGGACACGCAGCCCTATGGGACACGCAGCCCCCAAATCCATAGCTAGGATACACAAGCAAATTATCTAGCAACCATGATCAGTCATACATGAGATACATACATACAAGTCTATAAGATAATAGTTACCCACCTCAAGCTTCAATCCTTACTTTCGTCCGAAGGTGCTTGGATCGGAAGAGGTGTCAAGGTATGCCTAAAAACGTTTATCATTGCCGTTAGTCACTACTTGCGTTGAAAAGTAATTAGCTACGGAATTATTTTTAGAGGATTAAAATTAGCTATTAATCCCTAAAAATCCCCTTAATATTATCTCTTTTTTATATTAAATAATAATACTATTTATTATTATTAAATGCTCATTATCAACTAATAATTTTTCCTTTAAATAATTAAGAGGGGTTTTCTTTGACTATTTTAAGACTTACCAAGAAATTCAGTTTCTAACTTTCTGAGAATTTTAGAAAATTCATAACCGGACCTATACAACTCCAAATGGAGTGATTCCAATCTCTTCTTAAACCTTGATTAGTCTATTTTCATAAATTAAAGTCACAAGGTTAATTTATGGTTTGAGTAAATTCCCAAACTTCTGAAAACACAAGCCGTATATAAAGTTTTCCAGAAAACCTTCCATAATTATGACTTAACTTTCAAAAATTATAACTAAAGTTGTAGACCTCCGTTTTAGGCGTTCTTTGGCTTGTTGGAAAGGTTCAAATGTCTACTAGTTACTGTAAAAATTTCACGTTTAAACTCAAATGTTTTCCATTTCAAAATCAAGCTCCAAAAATCTCTGTTCACCAAAAGTTACAGAAAATGTTTCAGATTTTGGCTAAACTTGGAAAATCATATCTCCCTCGATTCTCATCGGAATTTGACGAATTACCTATCAAATTAAACCTCTGTGTGTCTACTATTTAACTAGAAAATTTCACAATTTTATGATTTCGTTTGATCAGTTCGAAATCCAACGCCATCCACTGACACCAGAAACAAACCAGGAATTTTCCATATTTTTGACTCAACTTCCAAAATTCATAACTGGAGTTGTAGATCTCCGTTTTAGGTGAACCAAAGCTTATTTTAAACCTTAAGGAGTGTAATTTCTGCTGTAAAAATTTCAGATCCAAACTCAAAGTTTTACTAGGTCCGAACTGCTTCGTCATTTTGTTGCTCCAGAACCCTACCGAAAGTTTTGCAGATTTTTAGCTCAACTTTGAAAAATCATATCTTGAGCTACAGATCTCCGTTTTGGGTGATTCAAAGCTTGATGTGAAGATGGTTATGTGGAATATATGTCCACAAAATTTCAGCTTTAAATAAGTTCATTTGCCCTAGTTTTGCTTTACCTAAAGTTCTCTGTTTCAGCAGAAAAGTTCATTTTCCAGAAACGTATAGCTTATGTTTCCTTACATATGACTCACACCCACACATGTATATACACCATTTAAGTTTCATCATTTATCCTATAATGGTTCACGTTGCTAACTGCATCTTTTATACATATGAAACACGCACACAACAATGCTTAACAGCAAGCATCCTTTTAACTTTGGTTTAAAACATGTATTCACGTATTTACCCTCATGACAATAACTTATTTTTATGTGCAGCCATGGCAACTTATATATATACAACGCACACACAAACTGTGTGACAGCAAGTTTTTCCCATTAACTTTTTCCTTCCTCATGCAACGGCCAGCATGTGTACACACACACACACACCACATGTGGTGTTTCATGTATGTGTTCCTCTTTATAAATACTTTCAAGTCTTAATCTGTTTCCAAACCAGCTAAACCATAAAACTCTCATATACATATATTTTGTACAGTGAACATAAGCTTACTTCCTACGGTCTAATACTCCCATATTTGTGTTGATAATTATGGAGACTATAAGAAACAAAAGTTGAAGACTTACCTAGCTAGTTGTGGGTTTGTCCAATGTGAACACCGCTGAGAAAACAAGCACCTCTGCTTTGCTGAGGTAGAAACAGGGAAGTGTGGCTTCGTCTCTTTCTCTCTCTCTCTCCTTCTCTCTCTCTCTCTCTCTCTCTCCTTCTCTACTGCTGCCCGTTCTCCTTCTCAGCTTGAGTAATGAACACATGAAGCTATGGTTTATAATAAACTGAGGGACCAGTCCGAGACACAAACACATGGGAATTACACAGCATAAGGCACAAGTGGTATGGCGTGCTGTAAAGTTCATGAGACAGTGGAGCCGAAAGTAAGCTGCGCTGGTGAGGAGGTATGGGTGTCGTGAGGAGCAAGGCTGGCTGCACGTTCACGGATTCCCCCTTTTTTTTTTTTGTCTTTCCCTACTCCGATGCTAATAGAACAAGTGGGTTTGACATGGGATGATTGAAAGGCGTACATATACAGGCTATAATTGTTTTGCTTGTTCTCACGCATTGGGCTTAATGAATTTGACCAGGTGGGATAATGGGTTGTATATTTCATTGAATATATGGCCAAAATCAACAACGTTGGGGTGGATATGTGTTTTATTCTATAGCTGTTTTGGAGCTGAGGATAATAATGGGCTTTTGTTTTTATTATTATTAATATTATTAGAATTAAATCTTTTTTTTTTTCATAAAATATTTCTAATTCGAAATCCCAAAAATTTGGGATGTTACAGAATTAATTTACAATATTAATCAATTAGTCACTAATCACTCTACTCCTTTTTTTAAGCAATTATCCATATATAATTTAAAATATTTATATATAAAAAATTCATTTAAAAAAATTTAGGAGGAGTTTTTTGGCAAAAAATTTAGGAGTAGTTGAATAAAATACTTTAACTGACTTACATATCGAGTTAATTACATGGACCCCTCTCCTTCTTAAAATCATACCTTCAATTTCATTATTTTTAAAAAATAAGTAATAAGTAAGCTTTAAATATAACAACTAGATCTATCTAAATTTTGATAAAATTTAAATTTAAATTATAATTTATATGAAATTTATTTTTGCTTTTATATACTAATTCCCTAATCGATATAATTATCGTAGGTTCTTGCATCAAGAATTGGAGAATGAGGGCATGAGCGTCGATTTTGGATTCTTGTGCCCACAGTATATGAGTCAAACAACCATGGAGAAAAGACAAGAGTACATATCAAGGAGGTTGTGTAATGTGAGAAGAAAGGTGTACTTGTTGCCATTCTTCCATAGGAACATATCACAAATCTTGTCTACAATTCACTTAATTCTGCTACATATATATATCACTGAGTGAGATTTACTGCTACGAATTTTCAGCTGCCACTGGCAGTTGGTCCTCATGTGCATGGCAAAAAATAAAGTTATCTTCTTATGCTCCACTCTCGGCGAGCCAGTGCCCACGTTGGTCCAGACCATCAACGAGTAAGCATGTCATTTTGATTCTCTTGTCAGAAATCTCTGCTGTGAATTTTTAGTGAATTGATAAATATGCATTTTTGATGATAGTGCCATGAGGACCTTCTAAATCGATGCACTCCAAAAGCATCCTTCAAAGGCCAAAGAGCCTAAATGGCTCAGACCAGAGGTTGGTACAATATAATATTGATAAACTTGTCAGCTGCCTTCTGAACTTGGTCATAAGATATATATTACTTATATATTTCTTGTTCTTTTTAATTAGACTCGTCGGCAACCACAGGCATCCAACCTATGTGGCCAATACATCATGAAATACATGTATGATATTGTCACTAAAGGAAATACTAAATTATATGCAAAGGTAAATATTTGATGTTACATATTATGCACGCAAGTTAATTCAGTTTCTGGCTTAATGTTACATCTGAAATATGGACGCAAGTTAATTCAGTTTCTGTCTTTGATGTTACAGATGTTTCAATGCCCTGCCCCCTTTTCGGATGCTGAACTCGAGCACATACGCGATTTGTTTTGTCAATATCTATATGACCTGATCTTAAGTAGTGATCAGGGACAATAATTAATGATGTTATTCATTTGTAAATATTCTGTAAAATTTGATTATTTTTTCGATCAATTTGTAAATAATACACAGGCAATGTAAAATTCAATAGATAAATTTGTTTAATTTTTTGAACAATTTTCTCTTGTCCATTTTGGGGTATCTGAAATTGGATGGTGGATATAGCTATTTAGTGCGCTTGAAATTTGAGGTTCAGGATGATGTAGCGAGATCGCGACTTTAGGACCGAATATGGGTAAACTTCCGGTCCTAAAAGTTTTCGGTTAAATAGTATGAGACTTTTAGGACCGCATGTTGTATACTTCCGGTCCTAAAAGTATTGACAAAATATTGGTGAGACATTTAGGACCGTATGTTTTAAAATGACGGTCCTAAAAGTATTCGACACTTTTAGGACCGTATCTCCTTTTTCCGTCCGCTCCTAATAGTCTTCCTTTAAATAGAGTTGATTCGCTTTTCGGACAAATTAATTAGGGTTCAAGACAACCGAGGTTCTGGCGTTTTGATCAAGCTAGGTCCCTCATTGTAGTCGATGTTACCTCTCTAGATTTAGATTATCAGTTTCCCTTTTCTTTGTCCCTTTTCTTTTTGTCGGAAAAAGAGGAGAGATATTGAAAAGGACACTTTGCTTCTAATCGACAAGGTAACACTGAGGACAACGATGGTCCAACCTTAAGAAGAATTGTCACTGTTTGTTTTTATTCGAATAAGGTAAATGTTCTTTTTGTTTTGTTGGTCTAATCTTAACTGTATATTGTTGGATATTTTAATGTGCGAGTTTTTAATGTTGATCATACACACGAGGACAATGTTTTGTTTTTTCCCTCCTTGTTGGAAAAAGAAAGAATGTACTGATCAGAAGGATAAAGGCGATCGAAATAGGAAACTAATAAATTTATTATATATTTTTTAATGCTGCCCCATGGGGGGCAGCAAAGTACATGATTTTAAAAAAAAACCGAAAAATATTTACTCCTCCTCATCGTTGTCGGAGGGGAGGGAGTCGTCGGAGGGGTCGGTGACGTCGTCATCGAACGGATTGTACTCAACGTCGTGGGCGTCGAGTATCGCATTGATCTTGTTGTTGACGGCGTGGTAGACCTGGAAAATTTGGCCCTGTCGTCGATCTATATGATCGACGCGGGCCAGGAGGTGGCACAGCAGCTGTTTGGTGGTAGGGTTCGAAGGCAGAGGAAGAGGGTAAGGATTGTTATGCCCAGCGGGAGGAGGAAAAGGAGGACCTGGTGGTGGTGGAGGACCTTGTGGCGGTGGAGAAGACATTGTAGAAGTGATGATGAAGAATGTGAAGAAAGTAAAGTAACAACGGCTTTAAAAAGAGAACCCATCCGGAGTGAAACGTCGGAACCTTTAATGAGCAGACGAATAGTTCATCAGAATACGAGGAGACGCCTAGTTACATTGGGAAGTTTATCTGGAAGCCGAAGAGATCCTCTGATAGATTGTAAGGATACGACTCTGCTATCGGAATTTGAAACGATGAACTTTTTTTAGGAAATTAAATCTTGAATAAATGAATTTTAGGACCGGAAAACTGATAAAAGATCGGTCTTAAAAGTAACTTAATTGACTAATAAAATAAATAATATACTTATAGGACCAGAGAAGTGATAAAAGGTCGGTCTTAAAATTAATTTAGTTAAAAAAAATAAATAATATACTCTTAGGACCGGAGAAATGATAAAAGGTCGGTCTTAATATTAATTCATCTTAAAAATTAAATAATATTTATAAAACTCGCTCATAAAGTGTAGACCATTCGTCTGCTCTTTACCTCTCTGTCCTTAACACTCCTTATTAACTTCGCACAACCTCGTAACTCCAAACTATCTCTAGCTCTGCCTTTATTAATAAACGCCTCATACCTCTTTGCGTCAACGTACTACTCAAACCATGGTTAGATACAAGATAACCACTCGTAGGGGTGCTCTTACTCGTGATGCTCGTGCCTTCTGTCGATCGTTATACGGTGCGCCTCCTCCATCGAGAGTGCGTTCGATTCAAACAGAAGAGTCTCGGGTCGTTGGACCCATTGTTATTTCTGATTATGAAGACATTACCGCACCTCCCCTCCAGCCTTCCGACCATGAAGAGGTTCCTACTCCACCTCTCCAACCAGTTGGCCCCAGCGCGCCGACTGCTGACCCTCATCCTCTTTCCTCTAACGACCTGATACAAATAAGATGGGAACTTGCTGATATCCGGCGGGAAATTAATGCTGCTCAAGCTCATATTGCCTGGGCTTGGAAGGATAACAAGCTTTGATAATTTTCTGCTTTTTTTTTTTGGCAATGTGTACGACAATATTCAAGTAATTAATAATAGCATTAATTAAGAACCATAAGCTTGTAGCATTAATTAAGAACTATAACCTTGTCTCTTTTTAATTTTTTCTTCAAGTAATTAATAGTTGCATTAATTAATAGCATTGATAATTTTCTACGCTCGCCAAAGGACCAAAGTCAATACTCTTTTCTCTGGAAAATTAACTTAGGTCCGGAGTATTATAAAACTGCGATCTTAAATATTTAGGACCGGACAAGATAAGAATTCAGTCTTAAAAGTAACACTTAAAAATTTAATATAAAATATTTAGGACCGAATGCTTTATAATTAATCGGTCTTAAAAAATCCGAACATAAAACCATGTCTCTGTCGCGCGGAAAATTAAAGTTCCCTCTCTAAATTTCTCTTGTCGCGCCGAAAGTGATTACTGAGGAGGTTCTGTCTCCCGTGGTTGTGTGTTGCTCCGTCGATGCTTCGCATTGCTCTCTCGACAATCACTTCCTCGTTCCTCAGCTAAACTTAGACGAAGCTATAAGAGGTGTTTCGGTTATATAACTTCATGGTTTTCCTACTTATTGTTATGGATTTTTCTTGAGTTGAACGAAATCGATGAAATGCTCTTGTGTGCTTCTCTGTTGTTAATGAATATTCTATTCTGAAGATTATATTTGCACTTGAGACCTACCCAACTGACCAACAAATGTTTTTAGGGTACTCTTGCTGTCTCCCACATCAATGTTCGTGGCGGGAGAAGAAAGACTCTTATTTGGCATTTGAATTTATATGCTACAGGTGAGTCCACAAGACCTTCATGCGAAGCATTTAAATTTCCTCGTCATGCATTTATTTTGCTTCGGGAGTATTTTAGTTTGGCTTCACTGTGATATTCATGACCAAAAGTGATTCTTCGTTATGCATTTATTTTGCCTTATTATACGTATGTTAAATCTTTCCGTCCATAGGAATTCTACTATGGATCACAGTTGGATAAATGCTTTACGGACGAGCGTTGAATATCAGAATGGGGTGAGGGACTTTATTGAATTTGCTAAACAAAATGCCAATGATGATAGTGGGAAGTTTTATTACCCTTGTGTAAAATGTTTGAATGAGAGGCGACTAAGTCCTGAAGTTATACGCACACATTTAATTTGTCATGGATTTTGTAAGACCTATACAGTATGGGTATGGCATGGTGAAAAAATACCAAGTGGGTCTCAGCATGGGGACGTGGCCTTTGGTGATAATGACACGGATATGGACGATCCCATAGAGGACATTATTCGTGATGTAGGAGAAGAGGCCTTTCAAAAATCACATGCATATGGTAATATGTGCAGTGATGCGGAGACCCCGCTATACCCAGGGTGTCAAAAATACCAATTGTTGAACGCTGTATTGAAATTGGTAAGCTTGAAGGCACGTCATGGATGGAGTGACAAGAGTTTTTCTGAAATGCTTGAGGCTTTTAAGGACATGCTTCCGGATGATAATGTGTTGCCGCATCAATACTATGATGCTAAGAAAATACTTTGTCCACTGGGGATGGAGTACAAAAAGATCCATGCATGCCCAAATGACTGCGTATTGTATAGAAAAGAGTTTGAAGAGAAGTAGAACTGTCCAATATGTGAAACCCCAAGGTACAAGTCAAATAAGGGGCCTGCAAAAGTGTTGTGGTATCTTCCAATCATACCAAGGTTCAAGCGGTTGTTTGCGAATGAAAATGATGCAAAACATTTGCGGTGGCATGCAGATGAGAGGATTTCTGATGGAAAGCTTCATCATCCAGCCGATTCTGCTCAATGGAAGAAAATCGATAAATTATTTCCCAACTTCAACGAAGAACCTAGGAACCTTAGGCTTGCCCTTAGCACGAATGACATGAATCCATATGGAAGCCTTAGCAGCGTACATAGTTCATGGCCTGTACTCCTCATTATTTACAACTTATCTCCTATGTTATGCATGAAGAGAAAGTACATCATGCTGTCTATGTTGATTTCGGGACCAAAACAACCCAAAAATGACATTGATGTTTACCTTCAGCCCTTGATCGAAGACTTGAAGGAGTTATGGGAAGAAGGTGTGGATGTTTTTGACTCTTTCAAGAAGGAGGTATTCAAATTGCGAGCCATGATATTCTGTACTATAAACGACTTCCCAGCATATGGTAACTTGTCAGGGTATAGTTTAAAGGGCTATAAAGCATGTCCAGTTTGTGAAGAAGGCACATGCTACCATCTGAAAATGTGGCTGAATCACCAAGAGGGGGGCTGAATTGGGGATTCTTAAGATTCTTTTAGAAATATACTCTGTTTTTGCTAGAAATCCGATGGAACCGAAAGTAAGGGAGTAAGAAGGGAAGAAAAGCAGAATACAGAGAAATTATCCTGGTTCGGGCTATAAAGCATGTCCAGTTTGATCTTGTTTTGCTGAAATCACTCTTTGTTCCAAAATATGGCTGTTGAGAGTTTATTTTACAGACTTCCTTGATTCTGATCTTCTTTTTAAGGTATATATCCGTTGGAGATGTTGCACAACGGCTATATGATCTCCTCTAACGGCTAGATGATCTTGAGTAACAGCTTTCCTTAGTTTTCGCAAGTTTCCGAAAATAACTTTCTTTTTGAATCTCAGACCAATCAGAAGATCTTTTGTAATCTCATGAATAAATGTGTTAGAAAAATTCAGTTACACTGATGAGAGATAGATATAACAAGTAGATTGAATGGGTAACCTAAAAACATGAAGATAGAATCAGATTTGGAATTCTGAGTTTATCTGCGTTTTTCAGATCTGGAGGTCTGAACTCGAGTTCACAATGTTAGGCTCGAGTTCACCCTTCATTCAGTTTTGAAAATTTGCTTATGCCAAAATCAAACTGGAGGTTTGTGTGTAAGCCTGAGGTTTGTAAGAACATGAACTCGAGTTCATTAATGGTGAACTTGAGTTCTCTTTACTTAGAGAACTTTTGAAAAAGGGTTAACATAAGACAAACTGGAGGTTTAAGACAAATGGGCTCGAGTTTAAAACTATTGAAAATAGCTAATTGCTCTCTGGAACTTTTGAACTGGAGTTTGAAGATCTTAGGCTCGAGTTCATACCTCAAAATTACTTTGAACTTTTCATAACTTGAGGTTTGAGTAGAAGTTTAAAGTTTGAAGCAGATTTTCAACAGATAAAATGCTCTCTGGCAATGATGAACTCGAGTTCGCCCTTAGTAGGCTCGAGTTCATGCAAACTTCCAAAGGTTTAATTCTGAACTTCAGGTTCAGTCTCAAGTTTGAACTTTGGCTTTTGCAATTTATGCTTTCTGTCAAATCTAGGCTCGAGTTCATCACTCATAGGCTCGGGTTTGATTTTGACAGATAGAAAAGTCACAAGTTTTAAACATCCTTGACTTGTCAAATCTTTCCAATTTTGTTTACAATTGTTAGTGATCATCAAAACACTCTGAGAACTAACATTCTCCCCCTTTTTGATGATGACAACACTTGTAAACAATTGATTGGGAAACTTAGTTTGAAATTCATTTTGAAATTCAGTTTGTGAAAACCAATTTTAGAGTTTTGATCAGATTATCAGAAAACATATACTAGGAGCAGAATATCAAGGATTTGTTTTGTGAAAAACATTTTTGCAGATTATCAGAGACTTAACCAAATTATCAGAGATAAACTTCAAGACACATACCAGAAGCAAAACAGAACATATATAACTGAAACTTCATATGTCATATCACAGAAAATTCAAACTGATCAAAATATTCACAGAATCCCAAAATAACTACAAAAGTTAAGGGTTACAAAACAATCAACATTCACTCCACACTTTCTCCCCCTTTGGCATCATCAAAAGAGATAGGCTCAGTTGGGACATAGGGTACTATGGCTAGTGGCTCAGCATAGGATGTGAAAGTAGAAGGTATAGGAGCAGAGGGAGGTGACTGTGCAGGCTGAGCATGAACAGGATCTGAGTCTGGGGCAGGTACAGAGGTAGAAGCATCCGGAGACTGAGACTTCAAGATCTTGTCCATCTTGTCGCTTAAGTTCATCATTGTAACCAACAGAGTGGACATAGTAGAGGTCTGTTCATTGACTTGAATCTTCAGTGCTTCTTGTTCAACTCTGAAGGCTTCTTGAGTATCTACTAAATTGTTGTGCCCTTTGTTCACCTCGGCAACCAATTTTCCCACAGCTAATTCAATTCCTTCAATCAGATCAGACACGGCTTTGTCCACAATTTCTTGGACCTTTGTTTCAATATCAGAGGCAGGTGGAGCACTTTGAGCTTCCTCAGCTCTGGACTGTGTGGCTCTGGATGTTGCTGGCTTGGACTTCCTTGGAGCTCTAGACTGATCCGAATACTCAGGCTTATGAGTCTTCATTAAGTTCATGATATGCTGCCCAAATTCGGCTGGAAATTGAGGAGAATCATTCTCAGCCAAGTGCCAAATCTTCTCATGAAATAGAATCACTGAAACCAAGCTGGCAAAGGGAATCTGGGATGATTGGCGTGAATGAAATGCAAACTTTGCCATTTCTTGAAAAAGCCAGTAACCTACATTCTGTGGTTGTTCGTCTAGGATGGAGGCGAAGATATTAAAATCTTTCTTGGCAAAATGGGTAAAATCTCCTCCCTTCTGTAGGAGATTCCTAGAGTAAATATACCAGATTGCTCGGTTTCTTAGAGGCATGGCAGCTGGAGTAAAATTTAGTATCTCTAAGGCATCAGGAATAGGCTCATCTAGTCTAAGTAAACTAAATATAGCCTGTTGCTTATATCTGTGAGTTTCAGGCTTGGGAGGGTTGGTAATTTGAAGGATAGAGTTCAAGTAATTAGGAGTAATTGTGATTTTCTGGCCTCTAACCTTTGTGACAATTCTCTCCTCTTCCAAATCACCTTCAGAGTTCAGTACATTATTAGATTTCATGTGAAAGTAAAAGACTTTCACAAGTTTAGGACTGTAGGGAGCCTTTATTGAAATTAAGGTCTCAAACTGTTTCATCCAAGGGGTTAAGTCCAAATTACATTCTTCTTTCAGTTTGGCCAAATCTACATACACAATTGGACAAAACTTTTTCTTCTCATCAAACTTCTTCTTAAACAAATTACCCTCTTCTACAGTCATCCTACATGGATCTACATTGAAACCATCTGGACATCTCTTATGTTTGTAAATTTCTATGATTGCTGGCAAAGATTGTGATACCTGAGGAGCATCAGACTGAGCTTGGCCACTGCCTTGGCCTGGAGTAGGAACAGAGGGGATACCTCCGGTTTTCTTTCTCTTGAAGGGTTGTTTTTCCCTCAAAGGAGCAGACGGCTGAGGTGCTTTTCCCCTTCCTTGAACTGGGGGCTCTGGGTCGTGTCTCTTCTTCGTTCTCTCTTCTGAAATCACAACTCCTTTTGGTCTGGGAGGAGGAGTTTCAGTGTTCTTGCCGTTAACACCTCGAATGAACGTGTCAATTCCATGTTGTAAGTGAGTCGAGCGAGTTCTTGAACGGACAGGGCGCTCAGATTGGGTTTGAGAAATAGATTGTGAGGGATTGGGGTTTGTATCTTTGGGATTGGAGGATTGTGAGGCCATTTTCGCAGTGATCAGAAGAAGAAGATGGTGAAGAAGTCGAAGGAAGCTAGGGCAAACTGGAGGTGTATGAGGAGTGAGATGTAGAGTTTGCAACTGTAGTATATATAATGTGCGTCGCGAACTCGAGTTCTCCTTTTATAGGCTCGAGTTCGTCATAAATTTCCACTTACCTGGACTTCAAGAGTGTGCTGAGAACTCTTGAAATTCCTCGTGAACCTGAGGTTCTCACTAACGGGCTTGAGTTCAGAATGAGTTTTTCTATAGGGTAGCTTTCTGTGATTCACGAACTCGAGTTCGTCACTTATGGGCTCGAGTTCACCATGTCTGGGTTCCAGTCTTGCTCTCTGCCAAAAATGAACTTGAGGTTCATTTACTAATGAACTCGAGTTCACTCTTGCTTTGCCTTTCACTTCTTCTCAGTCTCTCTCGAGCTCGAGTTCATCCTTCTCAGGCTCGAGTTTGCTCATTCATCAGACTACCATTTCTTCTCTGTCTTTTACATGTTCAAGTTTAACAAACACGGGCTCGAGTTTGTCCATAATTTCAGCAAGTTTAGGGCATAAACATTCTGCATAAAAACATATCTAGATACTCCGATGCTTAAGTCAGTGACAAATCATCAGCAAAACCATAACTAACATTGAATTAGGTAAGAAATACTTACAGTTCATTGGGATTTACCATTCCCAATTCTCTTCTTATGAAGTTAAATTGTTCTTTTGCTAATGGTTTTGTAAAAATATCTGCCAATTGGAGATCAGTTGGAATAAACATGACTTTGACTTCCTTTTTCTGAACATAATCTCTGATGAAATGATGTCTCACATCAATATGCTTGGTTCGTGTATGTTGGACTGGATTCTTGGCCAAACTTATTGTGCTTGTATTGTCACATAGTATTGGAACTTCCTTCAAGTTGATTCCTTGGTCTGAAAGTTGTTGTTTGAGCCATAACACTTGTGCACAGCAATTTGAGGCAGCTACATATTCAGCTTTAGTGGATGATACAGCTACCGTTGTTTGTTTCTTACTAAACCATGACACAAGTGACCCACCACAGAATTCACACTATCCACTTGTGCTTTTCCTATCGATTTTGTATCCGGCATGGTCTGAATCTGAATATGCCACCAAATGTTCTGGTTGGCCTTTGGGAAACCACAATCCTAGAGTCTTAGTGTCAGCAAGGTATCTAAAGATTCTTTTCACATGTTCAGCATGTGACTCCTTTGGAGCTGATTGGAATCTTGCACACATTCCAACACTGAATTGGATGTCTGGGCGGCTTGCTGTTAAATATAGAGTAATGATCCAATCATTCCTCTATATTTTGTGATATTGAAGTCTTTTCCCTCTTCATCTGCATCCAATGAAGTAGTTGTGCTCATAGGAGTGTCTGTACCATTGCATTGATCTAGTCCAAACTTCTTTAATAGATCATTTAGATACTTTGTCTGTGATATAAAGATGTCATCCTTCTTTTGCTTTATTTGCAGACCAAGAAAGTAATTAAGTTCCCCCATCATAGACATTTCGAATTCTCCCTACATTTTCTTTGCAAAATCTTCACACAAACTATTATTAGAAGCACCAAATATGATATCATCCACATATATTTGTACAACTAAAATTTCATTTAGCTTATTGGTTCTAATAAACAGAGTTGTATCAGCTTTTCCTCTAACAAAGCCTTGATCAAGAAGAAATTTGCTTAAGCATTCGTACCAAGCTCTAGGAGCTTGCTTAAGTCCATACAAAGCTTTCTTGAGATGATAAACATGATCTGGAAATTTTTCATTTTGAAAACCAGGAGGTTGTTCAACATAAACTTCTTCTTGTATGAAACCATTTAAAAAGGCACTTTTTACATCCATTTGAAAAAGTTTTATTCCTTTAACACAAGCAAAGGCTAGAAGAACTCTTATGGCTTCCAATCTTGCCACTGGAGCATAAGTTTCCTCATAATCAATTCCTTCTTCTTGATTATAGCCTTTTGCAACCAATCTTGCTTTGTTTCTGATAATGATTGCAGATTCATCACGTTTGTTTTTGAATACCCATTTAGTCCCAATGACAGGATGATCTTTAGGCCTAGGTACCAAATCCCAAACTTGATTTCTTTCAAATTGGTGTAATTCTTCTTGCATTGCGATCACCCAATCATTGTCAGAAAGAGCTTCATCAATTTTTGAAGGTTCAATGTGAGATATAAAAGCAGAAAATGTAACTTCATTCAAAGTACTTTTTCTGGTTCTAATACCTTGACTAACATCACCTATTACTTGGTCTAAAGGGTGATTTTTATTATATTTCCAAGCTTTAGGCTGTGATGGTTCAGGATTTTCAAAATGGTTTTGAGGGTCTGTTTCAAAAACATCTTGTACTTCTGAATCAGAAGGAGGTTTTAGAAAATGCTTGTTTTCAAAAGTTTGAGATTGATTTTTCAAAATAAGTTCATCATCATCATTATTCAAAAGTTTGTTAGAGGATAAGTCACAGAACACAACATGTACAGATTCTTCTACACAACGGGTTCGAATGTTAAATATCCTATAGGCTTTACTTCTATTAGAGTAACCCAGAAAAATACCTTCATCTGCTTTGGCATCAAACTTACCCAAGTTATCCTTACCATTGTTGTGGATGAAACACTTACATCCGAACACATGTAGATGTGCTAAGTTAGGCTTCCTTCCTTTGTATAGCTCATAGGGAGTTTTGTTTAGTTTCTTTCGTATATATGCTCTGTTTGAAATATAACATGCTGTTGATATTGCATCAGCCCAGAATGCTTGAGATGTTTTGTTTTCATTCAGCATTGATCTTGCCATCTCTGTAAGGACTCTATTTTTTTCTTTCAACTACACCATTTTGTTGAGGAGTCCTTGGGGCTGAAAAGTTGTGATCAATTCCTATGCTTTCACAGAACTCAGCAAAGGATTGATTGTCAAATTCTCCTCCATGATCTGTTCTAATACCTGAAATAGAAAGACCTTTCTCGTTCTGGACCTTTTTGGCAAAAGCAACAAATTGATCAAAAGTTTCATCTTTAGAGCATAAAAATATTGCCCATGTGAATCTTGAAAAGTCGTCAACTATAACTAAAGTATATAAATTACCACCTAGGCTTCTAACTCTCGCAGGTCCAATTAAATCCATGTGAAGTAATTGGAGTGATCTTTGAGTTGAAATCTTAGTTTTGGTATTAAAAGAAGACTTGGTTTGTTTCCCTTTTTGACAAGAGTCACAAATCATGTCATTTTTGAAAACAAGTTTAGGAATGCCAATAACTAATTCCTTTTTAACAAGTTTGTCAAGTTGAGACATATTCACATGTGCCAACCTTTTGTGCCAAAGCCAAGTTTCATCTGAGTTACTTAGAAAACATTTTTCTGAAGCTCTATCATCATTAGAAAGATTGAGTGAATAGCAATTACCTTCTCTTGGTGCTCTGAACAACGCTTTAGACTTGATTTCTTCTAGGGGAAGAGTATCTTTGCTAACGATTAAACATTCTTCTGAATTAAAGATAACCAAGTTACCTTTATCTGTACTTTGACTTACGCTCAGAAGATTTTGGCATAAGCCTTCAACAAGGTATACATCTTTGATTTTTGGTCCATTGGTGTTTCCAATATCTCCAACTCCAGTAATCTTGCCTGTTTGATCTCCACCAAATGTTACCTTGCCTCCATCTTTTGATTTGATTGTTGCAAATTTTGATTGATCCCCTATCATGTGTCTTGAGCATCCACTATCAATAAACCACTTATTGGATTTTGATGCTCTAAGACAAACCTGCAAGACATAAAATATCAAGACTTAGGTACCCACTTTTTCTTGGGTCCTTTTGGGTTAGTTAGTGTCTTAGGACCCTTATAGGATCCTTTTGGCACCCATTGATAATTACCTATGGGTTTGTTTTTACCTTCTCTTTTATGAAAACAGGAAGAAGTAGTGTGACCTTTACGATTGCAATAGTTGCAGTGAGCAAAAGGATTGGATGAATGCACAGATTTTTGAAAATAATTCATGTATGATTTATGTCCAATTTTCTTCTTTCCCTTTTGTTTATCAAAATCAGGTTCATAGCCAATTCCTGACTTATCATTTGTAAACCTTTGTTGATTTAAAATAACATTTAGCATTTCACTACCATTGGTGAATTTTTCAAGAGTTTTAGTAAGAAGCAAATTTTTCTTTTCTAAAACACAACACTTTTCACAATTTTTTTTTCAGAAGCTATAGTAGGAGAAGAAGTATGTTGAACTTGTTTTTCTAGAAATTTGATTTTCTTCTTGGCTGATGAAAGTTCCTTTGCAATTTTTTTAAATTCAATAAAAAGTAAATCATACTCAGAAGATAACTCATCATAAGAAAAATTGGAAGTATTTACCTCTTCATTATCATATTCTTCTTGAGCTACAAGACAAATGTTGGTTCTTTCTTCCTCTTTAGCTTCATCTTCATCTGATGAGCTATCTCCCCATATGCCTGAGACATAAGCTCTTCTTTTGAATTTGTTTGATTTCTTTTCTTTGTTCTTGAGCTGTGGGCAATCAGATTTGAAATGACCGGGTTGTCCACATTCATAGCATGTGATGGACTTCTTTGTTTCTGTGTTTGAACTACCTTTGTAAAATTTTCTGTTGGCCTGATCCCTTTTAAAAAATTTCTTGAATTTTCTGACCATCAGACTTATCTCTTCATCATCATCATCCTCATTTTCTTCATCATCATCAGACTTAGGTTCTTTAGAGGTTTTGAGAGCTATACTCTTACTCTTCCCATGCACTTCTTCAAGTCCTTTCTTGAATTTTAGTTTAGCTTCATATTCAAAGAGACTTCCAAAGAGAGCTGCTACAGATGTCATTGATTCTCCATGTGCTTCTTCGATGGCAGTGACCTTTGCCTCCCATTCTTTGTTGAGGACATTTAGGATCTTCCTCACTTGAACAGATTGTTCATATACTTTTCCTAAAGAAGCAAGTTGGTTAATCAAATGAGTAAATCTCAACTGTAACTCACCAATGGATTCTCCTTGTTTCATGCGAAGGAGATCATATTCTGTCATGAGGGTGTTGACTCTATTCTATTTGACTCCAGTTGTCCCTTCATGAGCTATCTCCAAGGCATCCCACATTGCTTTTGTTGAACTTAGAGTGCATACACGGAAGTACTCTTGTTGGCTCAAGGCACTTTGTAGCATGAGTATGGCCTTGCTGTTGAGAGTGATGTTTCTTCTATCATTCTCATCATAGTTTTCTTCAGATTTTGGAATTCTGATTCCTTCTCTCTCAATTGTTGGTGCATAGTCTCCTTTTTCAAATACCTTCCATAGGCCATATTCTGTGGCTAAAACAAAAACCTTGAATTTAGCTTTCCAAAAAGAATAATGCTCACCATTAAAACCTGGGGGACGGTTGATAGAGGCTCCATCGGGCAAGATTCCTTCCATAGTGATCCTTCTCGAGATGTTAAGCTCTTCAGAGAAGACCTAGCTCTGATACCAAATGAAAATGTGGTTGAATCACCAAGAGGAGGGGTGAATTGGGGATTCTTAAGATTCTTTTAGAAATATACTCTGTTTTTGCCAGAAATCCGATGGAACCGAAAGTAAGGGAGTAAGAAGGGAAGAAAAGCAGAACACAGAGAAATTATCCTGGTTCGGTCTAATCTAATGACCTACGTCCAGTCCCCAGTCACTCTGGGATTTCCACTATCTCTCTAGACAATTACAGACTCTGCAACCAAAGGGTGTTTCATAACCTTGAACACACTCCCCCTTACAAGTTGTAATTGAATAACCCAATCTCAAAGTCCTACTACTTTGAGATCCTTAGAAAAAAATTTTGATTACAGAAAAGAACTCTCTTCTAAGAGTGGATATTGTTAATCACTGAAGTACAACAATTCAAAATAACAACTCTTTCACTGATATTGTTGAGTAGTAATGTAGAATTTCAGTTCTCTGTCTTTTCTTCTTCGAATCTTCATCTATATATAGTGCTTTGAGGCTTGTGAACGTTATAGATTCGTTGGAGCTATTTCCTTTATGAAAATATAGCTGTTGCAGGTGTTATGTCTTGATCTTGTTTTGCTGAAATCACTCTTTGTTCCAAAATATGGCTGTTGAGAGTTTATTTTACAGACTTCCTTGATTCTGATCTTCTTTTTAAGGTATATATCCGTTGGAGATGTTGCACAACGGCTATATGATCTCCTCTAACGGCTAGATGATCTTGAGTAACAGCTTTCCTTAGTTTTCGCAAGTTTCCGAAAATAACTTTCTTTTTGAATCTCAGACCAATCAGAAGATCTTTTGTAATCTCATGAATAAATGTGTTAGAAAAATTCAGTTACACTGATGAGAGATAGATATAACAAGTAGATTGAATGGGTAACCTAAAAACATGAAGATAGAATCAGATTTGGAATTCTGAGTTTATCTGAGTTTTTCAGATCTGGAGGTCTGAACTCGAGTTCACAATGTTAGGCTCGAGTTCACCCTTCATTCAGTTTTGAAAATTTGCTTATGCCAAAATCAAACTGGAGGTTTGTGTGTAAGCCTGAGGTTTGTAAGAACATGAACTCGAGTTCATTAATGGTGAACTCGAGTTCTCTTTACTTAGAGAACTTTTGAAAATGGGTTAACATAAGACAAACTGGAGGTTTTAGACAAATGGGCTCGAGTTTAAAACTATTGAAAATAGCTAATTGCTCTCTGGAACTTTTGAACTGGAGTTTGAAGATCTTAGGCTCGAGTTCATACCTCAAAATTACTTTGAACTTTTCATAACTTGAGGTTTGAGTAGAAGTTTAAAGTTTGAAGCAGATTTTCAACAGATAAAATGCTCTCTGGCAATGATGAACTCGAGTTCGCCCTTAGTAGGCTCGAGTTCATGCAAACTTCCAAAGGTTTAATTCTGAACTTCAGGTTCAGTCTCAAGTTTGAACTTTGGCTTTTGTAATTTATGCTTTCTGTCAAATCCAGGCTCGAGTTCATCACTCATAGGCTCGGGTTTGATTTTGACAGATAGAAAAGTCACAAGTTTTAAACATCCTTGACTTGTCAAATCTTTCCAATTTTGTTTACAATTGTTAGTGATCATCAAAACACTCTGAGAACTAACACCATCAACTCCAACATGAAAGAAAGACGGTTTACCTTGGACATAGGAGATTTCTTAGACGAGGCCACCCATATCGTCGATTAAAGAAAGCCTTCTTTGGTGGCCAAGAATATGAAGATGCTCCGGTGCCATTGACTGGGGAGCAAGTTTATGAGAAGGTGAAAAATATCAATGTCATCTTCGGCAAGTCAGCCAACAGTAGAAAAGATACAAATATATGGAAAAAGAGATCTGTATTCTTCGATCTTCCTTATTGGCCCAATCTTGATGTGAGACACTGTATCGATGTCATGCATGTGGAGAAAAACGTATGTGATAGCATTGTTGGCACGCTTCTCAACATACAAGGCAGTTCCAAGGATGGTGTGAAGGCAAGATTGGATTTGCAAGCAACGAGAACACGTGAAGAGCTACATCCAAGGCCGTATGGGACGAGAACTTATTGTCCCCCAGCTTCTCATACTTTGTCTAAGGATGAGAAACGTAGTTTTTGTGAGTGTTTACATGGCACAAACGTTCCTTCGGGGTATTCTTCAAATTTTAAGAGGCTTGTATCGATGAAGGACTTGAAATTAGTAGGCCAAAAATCGCATGATTGTCATGTCTTGATGCAACAGCTACTCCCAATAGCTATTCGAGGCATCGCTGAATATGACCTTTAGGTTGTTTTGACTAGACTTTGTGTCTTCTTCAATGCGGTTTGTTCTAAAGTTTTCGACATTGAAAAGTTGGATGAATTGGAGAATAAAGGACATCTTATATTGTGCCACCTTGAGAAGCTTTTTGTTCCTACATTTTTTGACATCATGGTTCATCTAATTGTTCATGTAGTGAGGGAGATAAAGTTGTGTGGCCCTATCCATTTACGGTGGATGTACCCAATTGAAAGATCTATGAAATTCCTTAAAGGGTACGTGAAGAATACATACCGTCCAGAAGCATCGATTGTTCAGAAATATGTTTCTGAAGAAGCCATGGAATTTTGTCAAAATTATTTGGCCAAAGCAAGACATATTGGGCTTCCAAAACGTCATCATGCTGGAGGGGGTAGGCGAGGGGCTTCAGTAAAGACTGTGGATCCTGATGAATTGTCACAAGTCCACTTATACATCTTCAATAATGTTGATGAAGTTCAAGCCAGCATAGCTACACATAAAGAAGCTGTGAGGAAAGAAAATCCTCGAATTACTGAACAAAGGTTGATTAGGGAGCATAACAGAACTTTTGTACACTGGTTCAAACGAAAGGTCGAGGGGGGGGGGAATGTGTTTCTGATATCCTCAAATGGTTAGCACGTGGTCCTGAGGTTGATGTCATAAGTTGGAATTCGTATGTGATCAATGGTTATACATTTTACACGAAGTCCTTAGATGATAGGAGCACAGTCCAGAACAGTGGTGTTATGTTAGAGGTTGAATCTATGCACTTCTCCAGTTCGAAAGACAAGAGCCCTTTATTGGCAGTCATGCCACATTATGGGGTTATTGAAGAGATATGGGAGGTGGACTATGTGAAAATTAGATTTCCCATTTTCAAATGCAAGTGGGTTGATGTCAATAATGGTGTTCGGATCGATCGGCTAGGATTTACATTAGTTGATATCAATGGTAGAAGTTTTGGAGATGAACCTTTTATTATGGCAGACCAGGCGCAACAAGTGTTCTATATCACCGATCAAGAAAATAAAATGTGGTCTGTAGCTCTCCAAGGAAAGAGGGTGATAATTGAATATTATTACACTTATTTGTATCTCTTGGTGAATAAATTTAGGATTGTTTAGTTAATAAATAATGGATTTTATTACTTAATCGAGCTTTGAGCTTTTAATTGGATTTAATTCATTTTTTATGATTAAATTCCAGATTTACAGTGATTTAGTATTTTCGTCATAACTTTTGATCTAAATATCCGTTTAGCTTGATTCTTCTTTCCTTTTTTAGATGATTCAGAGAGCTACAATTGTTATGAAGACTCGGAAGGCTGATTCGGACAAGAAGATGGACAAAATCGGAGCTAAAGACAGATGCATTTTTCTGGATTTTTATTTTGCTCGAATTTTGTAATAAAAGACCAATTTTTAGATGTTTCCTTTTTTCTAGGGATTTCCTATTGATTAGGGATTTCCTATTTATTAGAGGTTTCCTATTTTTTAGAGATTTTATATTTATTAGAGGTTTCCTATTTTTAGTCATATTTCCTATATAAGGAAAATTAGATGGTGGCTACAAACATATTCTCAATTACCCTTTATGGGTTTTTCAGATTAAATTAGAAGCTTTTTATTTTCTTTGGGTTGTTCTTCATGTTCTTCTTCATCTTTTCTTCTGCGTTTTTCCTAGCCATGCTTGGCTAAGCTTCTTTGATTAACCCAATGTTGAGGATTCCTTGATTCGTCCAGAGAACTTGTGCTTTATCGGTAATTTAACTCGTTTCTATTTTCATCTTATCGGATCCGATTTCTGGAAATAGTTCGAATATTAGATTTAATATTCGGTTTGGTTCATCCCAAGGACTGAGTTCGAACTAGGTTTTAAGTTTTGCTGTGCAATCGCACAGTGGGATGCCGCTGTTTGGATATATTCTAGGCAATCGTCTAGTCGAGGGATTTTCTGGGCGAATGCAGAGATCTCGGTTCGTCCAGAGCCAAACGTGGGTTATTTATATTTCGTTCAATGATGGAAGTCTCTGGAATCTGAACGTTGGGTTGATCGATTTTAATCTGTTTCTTCTCGTTTTCTTATATTCTATTCTATTTTATCTTGGCTTCATTTAAATTGCATTTTTATTTTAGTTTATTAATTTAAAAATCGAAAACCCAATCCCCCCTTGTTTTCATTGTATTTGCATGACATTTAGATTACTTAGGATTCAATAAAAAGCTCCTCGAAAAGAGAGAACGATCCTAGGTTTGCCTATACGCAATCCTTGGTTAATTGTTGATTGTGTACCCCAAGGCTAATGACGAAGGTCCTCATCAGAGGGTCATTGATATTGATGAGGAAAATTCAAATTATGGTATTCCTGAGAGTACACCTTTTTCAAGGGGTCTACCGGACATGAACGAAGAAGATGAAGAGGATAATGAACCCGGCACAAGAAGTGATCATCAAGAAGGGATATGGAAAGATATCACTTTATAAAAGAGTCAATTCATAAGGTAATATTCATATATATGCAGATTTATTTGACTCCTTTAAGGCTTTAACTATATATATTATTCCTTCTATATATGTTCATAAAATGTCTTTGACTATGAAGTTTGTTCCTTGTTTTATTTTTGTGGCATGATCCGATTATGTTATAAAAGAGGATGTTACGTTGTTGGGTGGGAATCAAATGAAGGCATGGTGAATATTATTTTGGGCGCATCTATGTTGTATTTGTAACTTATTGTATTTGTAAGTAAGTTATCTTATTGTATGAATTAACTTAGGTGCTGTAGATTAATTAAGAGGCCAAATAACTCATGGTGAATAATATTTGTATCATTTTTCCAATTCAATTTATTCAAATAATTGTTCATAGCTTGTAGCTTAAAGTATCGACTTTTATGTGTTGGATTGGGTAGTGGATTTGTGTATATATATAGTAGCAGGAACAACAGCAGGGAAAAATTCAGGAAAATTTAGATTGGAAATAAATAAGCTGGTCTTATACGTTTAACTTTTAAGACCGGATGTAATTATATGACAAGTCTTAAAGGTCATATTAAGCCGGTCTTAAAAGTTGGCCTTTTTAAGACCGTTATGTTATATTTAGATGTCCAGTCTTAAAGGAGGATTTTTAAGACCGGACGTAATTATCATCCGGTCTTAAAAGTCAGTCTTTTAAGACTGCGTATGATTAGTCGGTTTTAGAAGTCGCTAAGTTTAAGACCGTATTTATTTTTGTCCGGTCTTAAAAGTCCGATATTTTAAAGAGCGGCCTATTTTAGGCCGGTCTTAAAAGTTGAGTTTTTGGACCGACCAAATCAAACTATTTCATGTTCATTTAGTACAAATTTTAAGACCGAATGTTTTAAATGTCCGGTCTAAAATATGTAGACTTTTAAGACCGGATCAAAGTCTGGTCTTATATGTAGACTTTTAATACCGACTGGAACAAGACCGGCCGTCCGTTCGGTCTTACGAGCCTATTTTGTCCGGTCTTAGAAGTCTTTTTTGCACTAGTGCATGGTAAATATGTGCACTCATATTATGTCAATTTGGGCATAAGAATTTTTGAAGATGTTGAAATTGTGCTGTTTTGTTACATATAGACTATATATCATCACATCATTGTTTGGCACTTTATCGTTATAACTATTGAAATGTTTGTATTACCCTGTTTGTTTAATTGAAATTGATATACCAGTTTTACTTACTTTTTCCTGGTTGTGATCTAATTTTTTAATTTTTTTGGAATGATTTTGGTTATTCTTATAGGAAATAAGCATGTCTCTTATTTATGTAGCAGCATATCATTGTAATGTCATACCTCCCACAAACCTTAATTTGGTGGGGACTGGCAAGCTTATATATGGTTGTCATTAATTAATCCAAGTAATAATCCTTGTGGATTGAGTTTTTTTTTTTTAAAAAAAAAACTATTGCAATTAATTTATGATGATGATTGTGGTGTTTCTGTATGTGCGCACAACTCTAGGAGTAGCAACATTTGGGCTATTTAATTTATAACAACCTTCTTGATAAGTAAATTACAGACATTTTCTTTGAGAATGATTCAACAATCAGATAATTCTCGTATAGGTAAAATTACTTCAAAAAGCTAATTCTCACGCACACTGTTTAAAAAAATTACTTTATGATTGTAACTTCACAATGTTCGTTTTAGCTTTTAAAAAAAAGTGTTTTTATATTTTTTTGGTTAACAATCTATCCAAATATTTGGTTGTTGATAGAACATAATGGCGTTGTTTAATCTATATAGCCAATCCCACTAAGTAGAATAAGATTTGGTCGTTGTTGTTGTTATAGTATGTATGGGCTCAACTTATGTACACCTAATGAGAGTGAAAATAAGTAACATTTTTTTAAATGTTTTGGTGTGTGACTTCATGGACTAAATGGAGAATCAGAACCGAAAAGTCTTCATGGAGCATGTGAGGTACTTTTTGGAGAAAAATGGTCTACAGTAAAGTGGATGAGACAGAGGGCTTTTCTTTGACTTATTTGTTCACCATCTCCTATAAATATAAATTAATTATAAAAGGGTTCTCCATTTATGGAATTTTCCCTTATACAATAAATTAATGATTATGATTTATTCTTGACAAATACATAATGAAATTAGATTACATCATGGTTTTAATTAATCAATAAATAAAAAATGAGCTTTAGTTAATTTGTTAATATTACTAGTAAGCTACTGTAGAGATGGGATATCATTGAGCATACTTGAGATATTCCATTTCATTGTAAAATTACATCCAACCTTATTTACATTTTTTTAAAAACAATAAAAATATATATATTCTATTTATTTATTTTTGTTATATTGGAAGCATTTAAATATCTTACTTCAACTTTCATCCTACCATTGTTAGTCAGTTAACCCCAAGTGGCCTATATTTATTTTCATTTTAAAAATTAGATAACTTATTATTCAGGAATCACAAGTACTTTTTCAATATATTTTTTTTCCTCCCTACTTTGCTATAACATTAATACTAAGATATGCACAACTTGATATCCTTCAGGTCCTAAATGACTTTTTTGGAGAGATTAAGGAAGATAATTAAATTATTTTAGAATATTTTTATTTTTTCCAAACTAATTGGTTTGACCAATAAACTAATATATAATCTAAGGATATACAATACTATCTCTAGTTCTAATTATAGGAACACTTTTATAGTCCAAATTGTGCTACAAAAGTTTTCTTAGAATTAGGATCAGAGGGAGTATATATATAAATAAATAATTTATTTAATTTTCTTAATCTCTCTAAAAAATAATTAACTTTTTTTGATATTTAGAACCGGAGGGAGGGAGTATAATATATGGAATATAAACATTCTAAGAGTCTAATTATTATATAAATCATAAACAATATCAAGCATATTTCAGGCTATGCAACAAAACCCCAGTTTTATATCAAAATGCACAGTTAATAGCAAATATCACGATGAAAGTTTAAATGTTGGACTGTCATCTAATAAGAAAGTGAAATAAATCTCTGAAATAATAGAAAGAGTACTTAAAGCAAAAGAAATAACTCAACTACCTCCTAAAGTGCCACATAATTATTGACCTAAGACATGGACACCAACTGATCATGATCAAATCGATACGTCTTCCTCATTGTTATTTGTTTGTTATCATCATGCATCTCCTTCCTTAGTTGAGTACGCCGGTTCATGAACCAATTGTACACATTTGCATCAGAAACCTGGTTGTGCTGGCTCAACACAGCTGTAATTTCCTTAATCTTTTCCTTGTTTGGATGAGATACCTTGCCTTCCTTAAATAAACTCTCCAGAATCTCAATCTGTTCTCTTGTTGTAGTCCATCGCCTTCTTTGGCCACCATTCAACGTCAAGGGCTCTTTCTGTTGTGTGTTTTCCACTTCAACTTCTGGAACCCAAAAAAAAAAAAAATCGTATTATAATTAGCAACACAACATGGGGAATGGAGGGGACAAGATGTGAATTTTTCTTTTTTTATGTCTCATTCTAGTACATTTTGTTTCTTATTTAAAATAAGAAAATATTATTATAAAAAAATTATCGATGTACAATTGATGATTTTATGCACGTTATAAATATTGTAACTCTATCCTCGTAAAATATGCAAAAAGTTCTTCCCATCAACACAAATATTCATACATAAACTTATTAGAAGTTATTTACAAAATACTAAACTGACAAAATAGAAATTTTCTGACCGAAAACTTTTCACTGTAAATTTTCGTTGCAAAAGATTTCTGATAAATCCTTGTATTGGTTTTGCGAAAGAAGTAAAAAAAGAAAATACAAAACACTTAAAACCTTTCCTCTCCATTATAAGTATATAGCCATGATAACTAATTTATGAAGATTAAAAAAATTATTTAAATTATTTGTGAATGAGGCGTTGCTTTGTCTAAAATACCCCAATGAGCCATTCACATTGGAAACTACCTTTGATTAAAACCTGTTTAATATATGTAAGCAACCGGGGATAGCCAGTTTTGTAAAAAGAATTATAAATTTAAAAGATAAAAAGAATAACAATCTAGTGCATGTGTGTGTATATAAAGATGAACAATGCAAAAACCTTTGATGTGTACATGCATGTTTGTTTTAAGTTTTTAAAAGTGATTGTAAGTATGTATAGGAAGTGTTTTATCTCGGCTTGCAAAAAAATGGTTGGAAAAAAAAAAATTTGTGCTTCCCAAAGAAGCATCTGGTTGTTTACTGACACCAACACCCTCAAAGTTGTTGGTTAAATTCTACTTGTCCGTATATAATAATAAAAATATTACAATAATAATAGGGTTTAATGTTTTTGTTTTTCCTACAGAAATATTTTTCTGTCACACTCACATAAAAGTGAAAGGGCCTCACTAATATTTTGTTTCTCTTCTCTTTATTATGGAACCCACTCACTTTTATATAAGTGTGGTACAAAATATTTTTGCAGCAAAAAGTAGAAACATTAAACTCAAAATAATAATAGAAGAGAGCAAGCGAATAATAATAGAAGAGAGCAAGCGTTTGTGTAGGGAATGAGAAAGAAACCTGGAAGTGGAAGATCTGGCAGCGGTGGCCGAAGGGTGAGGTAGCAGTTGCGTACATCTTCATCACTCATCACCTCGTTATTATTATTATTTTCCATCTTCTTTATTTTCCCCTTCTGATTTTCTTTTTCCGTTCTTCTTCTTTGCAATGGTATATATATATATATATATATATATAGCTAGGGAGACAAAGACTAAAGAAGAACCCTAATCAGAAACAAAGAAAACTTTCCTATTTTTTTTTAATGGCTTGCGGCTTAAGTTTAAGGAACATATCTAAGATTGATTTTGTTTCTCTTTTTTTACCGCAAAATTAAAGATCTCATATAATCTTTTTGATGATTCGATATTGGACAGTGTTTGAAAGTTGTACTATTATTAAATTTTCATATTTTTGGTAATAATCAAAATTAAAAATAGTAGGAGTACTCGTAGTCCGTTTAGTAAATTTAAAAGTGCTGTTTTGTCTTTTAAAGAAAGGATTTTTCCTTCGGGTTTGTTTGGTATAAGGGATTTTGAGGGAAAGGGAAGTGAGAGAAAATTTTTAATAGTTGAATTTAAAAAATTAAGGTTAAAGTATACATTTGGTCCTTTATATTTGCCTCTAGTTTCATTTTAGTCCTTTAAGTTTCTAAAGTGCACCTTTGGTCTCTTAATGTTAACAACGTTAGTTTTGACTTAATGGAAAATATCGACTCAACAATTTTAAGCGATGACTGTGTAGTTGAATGCTGACCAAGCATGCTTATATGTTAGTATTTTAATAAATTAATATTTTAAATCCTGTTAATTGAAAAACAAAATCTTCACAGACCGTTCTGTGGTTTTTCACAATTTGTGAAGATTAAATATTAACTTATTAAAATACTAACATATTAGTATGCTTGATCAACATTTAATTGCACAATCATCGTTTAAAATTGTTGAGTTAGTATTTTTCGTTAAGTGAGACTAACGGTGTTAACATTAAGGGATCAAACATGTACTTTACAAACTTAAGGGACTAAAATGATACTAGAGGCAAACATAAAAGACCAAATTGTATACTTTAGCTAAAAATTAATGAAGTGTGGTTAAAAAATTTTAATTAATTGTTTATACTTTTTTATTTTTAATTAATAATTTATACTTTTTTATGTTACATCTTTTCTTTATTAAAATTTCACACCCGCAATTCTGCAACTTTTTAAAATTCAACTCAACATTTTTATTTTTCCTCCCCTCTCCTTTTGTATCAAACAACCCCTTAATCAAAGGGATCCGGATCCTCTCATAGTCCTTCCTCTCCTTTTCTCTCACAGTCCGATCTGGACCGTCCAAATCTTGATCTAATGGTCCATATTTAAAAAATAATAATATTTTTTTGTCTTTTTCGAAAAAGACAAAAAAACAAAAATTGGTTTTTTTTTTTAATCTGGACCATTGGATCAAGATTTGAACAGTCAAGATCGGACTGTAAGAGATGGGGAGAGAGAGGGAAGAGGAGAAAATCCAATTCCTAATCAAAGACACGACCAAAAAGAAAAGCGAGACAAGGTTGAGATTTGTGATGCATGAATTAATTTACAATATTAATCAATTAGTCACTAATTACTCTACTCCTTTTTTTAAGCAATTATCCATATATAATTTACAATATTTATATATAAAAAATTCATTTTAAAAAATTTAGGAGGAGTTCTTTTGGCAAAAAATTTAGGAGCAGTTGAATAAAATACTTTGACTCACTTACATATCGCGTTAATTACATGGACCCCTCTCCTTCTTAAAATCATATCCTCAATTTCATTATTTTTTTAAAAAAATTAATAAGTAAGCTTTAAATATAACAGCTAGATCTATCTAAATTTTAATAAAATTTAAATTATAATTATAATTTTTATGAAATTTATTTTTGTTTTTATAAAAAGTTTATACTCGTATAAAACTTAAGAATAACCAAAACTTAAAAATGAAAAAATAAAAACCAATTTTAGTTCTCTAACTTCATATAATAATTTTTGGGAAAATCTCATATAAAGTTGGTTGAGATAATGAAATTCTAAATTAGGTTGGTAAAATCAATAAATCTTTCATTAACTTATCGATCCAATTTAGAATTTATAAATATGAATTAAATAACTTTATTGCCCTCTCTTTATTATCTCATCTCTCATCTTAAAAGGATTTTAGTGCTTTCAAACTTATTTTTTCCAATAAGTGTATACATATAACAATATTAATGTATAATAAAACAAAATATGTTTCGCATAAACCAAAGATTTTTTCTGTTTGGAAAGATCATCAAGAATAATTCCAACCAAAAGAAATGAAAGCATAATCCCAAAAAAATTAAATGATTTCCGTCTCAATATTGAGAATCGAAAATTTTATTTTTTGACTTGAATTTTTTTAATGAGAAGAAAATTAAAATATGTTTATAAAAAATCTTACTTATGTGATATTATATATCAAATATTTTCATTAATGGAATTAAAAAAGAAAGTTTCATTAATGTAAAAAACCAAACTAAATAAGAGTATCACACATGTCAGAATTTTTTATTAAATGATTTTAATTTAAATATTGTCAATAAAAAATTTTATTTTTGGACAAACTACACTTAAATTTGTTTTGTTGATAAAAATAAAACCAAACTTCACTAATGACAGAATTCTGACATGTGTGATACTCCTATTCAAATTGGTTTTTTATGTTAATGAAACTTTTCTTTTCAATTCCATTAATGAAAATTTTTTATTATAATATCACATAAGTAAGATTTTTCTTATTAATATATTTTAATTTTCTTCTTAAAAAAAATTCAAGTAAAAAAAAAATTCAATTCTCAATATTGAGATGGAAATAATTTATTTGTTTTTTGGCTTATGCTTTTCTTTCTTTCAGCTGGAATTATTCTTGATGATCTTTCAAAACAAAAAATTGTGATTTACGTGAATCATATTTTATTTTATTATACATTAATGTTCTTACATGTATACACTTATTGAAAAAAATAAGTTTGAAAGCACTAAAACCTTTTTAAGATGAGAGATGAGATAAAGAGAGGGAAATAAAGTTATTTAACTCATATTTAGAAATTCTAAATTGGGTCGATAACTTAATTAATAATTTATTGAATTTACTAACCTGATTTAGAATTTTATTATTTCAACCAACTTTATATGGGATTTTCCCATAATTTTTTTTAGTAAGTACTGAATTCATCCACACCAAAAAATTACATGATCAACTACACCTAACTTCCATTATACCCAAATAAGAGGGGGGGAAAACACATAACTTTTTTCATAAAACTCCACCTCGTCTTAAAAGTGGAGGTTGATCAAGAATATAAAAGTTTTTTTTTAATCATATATACCATGCAAATGCTTTGTTAAATAATTAGAATAATGAAGTTCCTCTTTGTATCTGTCTCAACCATTGTTGTCAAACTCGTGAGTTGATTCTCCGAGTTTACCGTTTTTACGTTTCTACGCACCTTATGAAAACGAGTCAAGTTAGTAGTAAACTCATATTAGTCATAAACTCAGTTAAACTCACGAGTTTATACACAGAGTTTACCGTTTTTACGTTTTTAGCTTACAAAACTGTGTTAACTAACTCTTAAATTCATATTAACTTTTTTTATTTGATCATACTCAACGGCTTTATATAGAAATTTCATTATTAAATATGATAAACTATGAATGTTAATGGATTTAATTTCTATTATTTGGATTTAAAATATATTTAAATCAAATTATTGTCTTTTTTATATTTTAATTATTTAATTATACACTAGTAATACATATTTAGTAATGAAAGTAAACTCTTACAAGTTTAAGATTCGAGTTTGTAATAAGAGTTTACGTCATTGTCATGAGTTTGTTTAAACTCATGAGTTTGACAATCTTCGTCTCAACAATACCTGTCAATCTGTATGACTCAATCTCCTAAGCTCATCAATGATGTCTATTAAATGATGGTTATGAATGAGTTGAGTTTCTTTTCTCATCTTTTCCTTATTAACCTTCAAAATCTCTAAATCATATCCATCCAATCAATACAATGCTATTTTAACCTTTCTTTCATTTTCTCAAATATGGCTCAGATGACTGATGGGAGAAAATGAGAAAAACGATTAGGAGATGGTCTCCATCCGGTTAGGCATCCACTCTCACAAGACCTTAACAATAGCCTCTACATAAACATAATAAACGTCCAAAAACTTATATGTATGTTTGTAGTCACTTTTGGGGTCTTAAAAAATGTTTATTCATATAAATCGAGACAAAACTCCACTCACATACTTTTTTTGTTTTTTGGTGAAACAGCGGGGCCTCAGCCCATTCTTATTTCTAAATCAGTATGGTCCTCTCACATACTTACTTCATATATTTCACATGTTTACTTCATATATTATTAATCATGATTGAAAAGGTACTTTAAATATTAAAATTGCTATTCCAATGTCGTTTTTTTTCAAAACAATTGAACGTTTTTCAGAATTTTCAAACCTTAACAATTGTTGGAGGGACCCTACATAGCTTCCAACTAAAACCCCACACACTTCGTCCCTCTTCATCCTAAATGACCCCTCCTTCACTCCAATATTACCATTACCTTAATATGCTAACGTTGACGAATATTTTATCAATGTTTAAAAATGTCAATATAGAATTTTTTTTATAAATATTGGATTAGAAGATTAAAATAAAACTTTAAAAAATCAAATGAGCACAGTAACATTTTATGCAATATTAAAGCATAATTGTTTTAAAAAATATATGAGATTATTGTCACTAGAAATTTTGGTCAGTACCACTTTTTTCATCCTTAGATCAGAATCTCAATAAGAAAGAGAAAATGAGATTCTAATTTAACGGTAAAAAAACTGGTAGTGACGTCAAAATTAGTAGTGATAATATCTTATATATATATACTCCCTCTGATTGTTATTAAGGCCCAAACTAACTTTTCTCACAAACCAATAAAAGAAGTTAAAGTCAATAAAGTTGTCCTAGAATCTAAGTAATTTCCAATACTACCCCTAATAATTGCATTAAACTCTAATATCATATTAATTATCACTCTCACCCACTACCCTTATTAATTATGGGCAAAAATGAAAAAAAATAATTAATACTCATTGAGAACAAGCAAGTGCCTTTTAAAAAAGACCAAAACTTGTTAGTTGGTGCGTTGGAAAAATCAAGAACAAACACCGTTGGTGTTTCAGGATTAAATATTGGTTTCGCGGTATGATCATACTTCACCAAAAACAAATCAGAGTTTGAAAGCGAAAGGAAGAAAGAAAATCAAGCAAGCAATGGGCGATCAAAGCTGTTTCTTCGTGTTCTTAAGGGACATATTACATTTTCCATTTAATCTGTTTCTTTGTTTCTATTGGTTTCTTCACCACCAACTAGTTCCTGGTTTCTATCACCATGAAGTTCATCACTGGACTTCTCTCATTCGTCACCGTTGGATTGTTCATTGCTAAGGTAAAAAGTCCAAAAAAAAAAGGTTTTTGATTTGACTTCAGCATGTACTTTTCAAGTTCAGTTTCGTGTTTTTTTTTTTTTACCAAACAAGAAATAGTACATTTTGCTTATTTGTTTTGTGTTGAGGGCTTTGTGCGTCCAGAGGACTTTGGTAAAGTATGTAAGCTTCAAAGGTCCATTTATGGATTGAAGCAAGCATCTCGGAGCATGAGGCCGCTTGCGACTTGTGGGCTGGTACAGTATTAGCTCAAGCCAATCTCATGTGGGCTTGCAGGGTCGCACACAAGAATAGTCCAACACGAGCAATAGTATCAAGATTCATTGAATCTTAGATATGTCTAAGATTTGATCAATACTATATTTAATCTAGGATGAATATATATATATATATCTATATAATATTAAATTTGAAAATAATATTATAATATTATTTAATAGAGATTATATTATTATTATTTAAAATATTTGTTTTGTTTTTAATTTATTTGATAAATTAAATATCTAAAATAAATAGAAATATTGTATGTCAGATTTAATTTTTGAATAAAGATATCATATATCTGATTTATTTTAGATTGAGATATAGTATCTCAGATTTAATTAAATAGATAGATATCATATCTCATATTTAATTTATAGAGATAAATTAACTCAGAAGGCTTTTAATTTGGATTAAATAAATTGATAAAATTAGATCTATTTGATAGAATTAATTTATATATTATTTTAATCCAAATTAAAATTTCAGAATTAATAAGGATTAATTTTGAATATATAATATGTCTAATAGGCTTAGAAAAACCTACGGGACATCTTGTCAATCGTATTAGAAAAGCCGCGAGAAACCTTAGAGAGAAAAGAAGAGATGCGAGAATACTGAAGGCGTTAGCATGCTACCGTCCGTGTTCGAGGCTATTCGTGTGGATACCAGTAGATGGAGTGGATTTGCAGAGTTTGCTCACGTTGATCGAGTAGGTAGCCCACGAGATCAAATAAGAACGAGAGGCACACCGAAATCCGATGTGGATACCGGTAGATGGAGTGGATTCGCAGAGTCGGCTCATGTTGATTGAGTAGGTAGCCCACGAGTTCAATTAAGAACGAGGCGCACACCAAAATCCGATGATGGTTTTTTTTTTTTTAAGATTCATTGAAACTGAGGGAGGTGGGGTTCGAACCCCCCACCTTTATGGAGCCAAATGGCCCAACTACTGAGCCACATGGTTCCTTTCATATATATATCCATTCACAAATGTATATATTCTTCTTAATATTTTTCCATCAACAAACACTCTTGTAAATCTCATTATTGAACTTGTAAATGTCATTGAAGAATTTGAAAATGCCATTGAAAGATTTGTGATAATCCACTTTTATTTGTTGTGCCCCCGTAAACAAAAATGGTACACCTCAAAAAACAACTTGTTACTGCCATTGAAAAATTTGTAAATACCATTGAAGAATTTGTAAATATCATTGAAAGATTTGTGATAATTCGTTTTGATGGAAAATAATGCAATTATAAGAGAAGGGGGGCACGTGCCCCCCCTGAAATTACCTACCAAAAGCCCTTTCATTTTTCCCTCTCATTGTGCACAAGAGCTCCGCCGACTTGCCTGCTCTGTTACCGTCGCGCGCGAGAGCTTCGCCGACTTGCTTACTCTGTTGCCGTCGCCAGAGGAGGACTGAGGTATAAGAGAAGGGGGGCACGTGCCCCCCCTGAAATTACCCTTTTTTATTTTTAATTTTAATTTATTTTTTAAAAAAATCCCTATGCCTTCTGTCTCACTCTCCTTCTTCCTCGTTTTTGACCTAGGGATTGAAATTCCCTTCTTTACCTTCGGACCCAGAAGGTCACTCTACTCCTTCCTACTTCCATTATCACCACCCACCTCTGTCGTCCTTCGGCACGACGGCACAACCCAGAACTCCAAAAGCTCGGATGCACAGACGCTTGGAGTCGGGTCGTGAAGCTCAGGGAGGTCTTGGGTTTTCCTTTTCACAACTCTGTCGGCTGCTGCTATTCCAAACCGTGGCTTCCTCTATTTCTTCAGGTGAGTTTAATTTTCCCACGCTTACCTTTTGTTTTCATTTGATTGATTGGCTATGGAATTGAAACAATGAATCACTGGAATTGATTGGCTTCCTCTATTGCAAAATCTTTGATCTGTTAAATTTCAATAGAATCGCAAGAAAATCTGTTTGTCTTTTAATTTTCTACATCATGGTTGTCTGCTGCGATACTTGTCTGCTTGATGAGAACCTCAGAAGAACCATAGGCTTGTCTGTTGTTCTTCCTCTGTTTCAAATATATATCAGATATGATTTGCATTTTTCGAATTTATCATCAGCTTTGGTCGAGCTCTGTTTCTATGCATTTTTTTAAATTTTGTGATTTGATTGTTTTGGGTAGCTGATTTTTTTTTTCAAGCATAGAGTGGCCTTAATCAAGCACATGTGTGCTGGGATATATAAGTGGTAATACCAAACCCAATGACTTGGGTTTTCTTCACACGTTACAGCACCAAATATCCGCCACAAACCTCCTTTTGGATGCTTGGCCTCCATTATATTCTTTTTTTTTTAATGCATTTAAAATTTTGTTTCCATCCTTTAGTCCTTGCAGTCATGCATGAAAGTTGTTGCTATACCATTATGACACTGATACTAATACTTGAGTGTAACTAGATTTCATGGATATTTGGTTGTTAAACATGTTAAAACTGCCCATTGCTTGAATTTTTAACCCATTGCTGGACCTTTAGCTCAAATTTTTCCCCAAGCTGAATCTGCATTGCAATTTGTTTACATTTTGGGAGCTAGAATGTGTTGTTGGACATCAGTTTTTGTCATTATAATTAGCTTGTGCTTCACATTGCCTTTGTTCCTCCCCATTGTTATTGGAATTGTGTGATTTCCGTTCCAATGAGATTTCATTGCATTAAGATGATCGCTACTCATGCAATTGCAGTATTTGCTATGTGAATTCCATATTTGATTGCTAAATTTCTTTAGCGTCAATATTTATTTTTTTAACACTGGGCCACCCTTTTATTGGATGTGGTAGGCCGTCCATTATGATGCCAAATAATCCTGTTTTCTTTTTAACCAGTTGGACGACTTAATTGATGAAACTTCTACAGATGTTGATTGGAGGCGTTCATTTTACCTGAACTTAATTGCTCATACGTCCTTTAGTGTAACTATTGCAATTTGCAGGTAATGTTTTTCTTTGATTTCCTTTAGTGAAACTTCTTTGATTCTCGTTCCTTGTTTTTTTCCATAAACATTCATCAATGGAATTTGAACTATCTCTTTCTCCAGTCATCAGGTTCTTCAGAATCATCAAGCTTCACAAAGAACACCATTGTCTCCTATATATAAGGAAATTGCTGTGTATTGAAACTTTGTCAATCCTTTGAAATCACAGTCAGTTCCTTAGCTCTATAATTGATTTTAGGAGTTGAGTTTTCTCTAGAATCATTCTGATACAGAAAGCATGTGGTTAGATTGGGTTCTTTTAATTCATCTTTGTTGTTGATGTTGACTAAACATTCCAAAGAGTTTATTTTTAGACTCTTGTATTTTTTCCTTTGGTTATGCTTCAAGTTCCACCACTATGTTCTTGTGCGCATCCTTTGGCATATATAAGTTAGTGTTACTTTTCTTCTATAGAAGTCTTTCAATCTCTTCAAAGGATGATTTCCTCCTCAATTAGCCATGGCTATTATGGTGCCTGTATCTCTGACTCTTGTCTCTCCCATGTTTATTGTGGTGACTTGTACATCTGAATAAAGATGATTAGAAGTCCATAATTTAGTAGTTTATGACTTAGACTATTAAAAGCATCTGAATTTAGAAACTATGGGATTTAATAGTTGATATTGATCTAAATTGCCTTAGTTAGTAAGTTTTGTTGAATGAAGTTGAAATTGTTTGTTGTTGAAATTTTGGGATGTGTTACTTTTAAGGGGAAATGCTGCCGAAATTTTAGTTCAAGATTGACAAAAAAGCATGCCATTCTTTAAATTGTTATAAACTTGAGTGTTGTTGGAAATGTCATAGGTGGTATTAAAATGGGGCATAGTTGGATGAATGCTTTGATAACTAGTGAAGAATATGAGAATGGGGTAGAAGAGTTTATTGAATTTGCTAGAAGGAATGTGGCTACAAAAAATGGGACGTATTATTATCCATGTGTTAATTGCTTAAATGGGGTTCGACGGGATATTGCTATTATAAGGGATCACCTAATTTGTGATGGAATAAACTTTCGATACACAACGTGGATATGGCATGGTAAAGAGGTAACTACCAGTGTGTCCCACGAAAATGAAGATGAGATAGATGATGATGGAATGGAGAGGATGATTCATGATGTTGAGGTTGAATCTTTTGCACAACCGCATGAATATGATAGCGTGCGGAGTGATATAGAAACAACTTTGTTCCCTGGGTGTACTAAGTATACATGGTTGATAGGGACGTTACATTTAGTCAACTTAAAGGCAACTTGTGGGTGGACTGATAGTAGTTTCACGTCACTGCTTCAATTGTTGTGTGATATGTTGCCAGACGATAATGTACTTCTAAATCGTATGTATGAGGCCAAGAAAATATTGTCTTCAATGGGTATGGAGTATAAAAAGATACACAGTTGCCCTAATGACTGCATATTGTACAGAAATGAGCATGAAGGCCCGAGTAATTGTCCGAAGTGTAAAACTTCACGATACAAAGTGAAGAAAGGTGGTGGTTCTAGAGATGATGCGACAACAAAAAGGAAAACTATGAAGGCATTGTGGTATCTTCCACTAATACCGTGGTTTGAGCATCTCTTTACTAGTGAAGCGACGGCGAAGAAGTTGAGATGACATTCTGATGAGAGAATATCCGATGGAAAATATCTTCGGCACCCGGCTGACTCTCTGCAATGGAAGAAATTAGACGAAATGTTCCCTTAATTTGGCTGTGAGCCAAGAAACCTTCATCTGGGGCTTTGTACAGGTGGCTTCAATCCGTATCGAACTCTTAGCAGCACCCATAGTGCATGACCGGTTCTCCTTGTAATATACAACTTACCTCCCTGGCTATGAATGAAACACAAGTATGTGATGCTCTCTATGATGATTTCTGGACCAAAACAGCTCGAGAACAATATCGATGTGTACTTGGCGTCTTCGGTTGAGGATTTGAAGAAATTGTGGGAGGAAGGCGTGGATGTGTTTGATGCACATAAGAAGGAGTCCTTCAAGATGCGTGCAATGATTTTTACCACGATAAATGACTTTCCCGCATACGAAAATTTCTCAGGGTACAGTGTCAAGGGGCATAAAGCATGTCCAATATGTGAAGCAGACACAGACTTCCATCAACTAAAGCACGGAAAAAAAAGGTCTACCTCGGTCGCAGGAGGTTTCTTGATTGGTTCCACCCATATCGTAAGTTAAGAAAGCATTTTAATGACTTATCGAAGCATAGAACGGCTCCAAAGGCATTAACCGGAGAGGATGTTTATAGTCGGGTGAAACATATCAATGTCATATTGGGTTAGCAGCGAAAGATTGTGGGTGAGAAGAATATATGGAAGAAGAGATCAATTTTCTTTGATCTTCCATATTGGCGTAGTCTTAATGTGAGACACAGTCTTGATGTGATGCATGTGGAGAAAAACGTTTGTGATAGCCTTGTGAGTACTCTTTTGTACATACCAGGAAAGACTAAGGATGGAATTAGTGCGAGACTAGACATGGTTGATATGGGAATAAGAGAACGGTTACATCCACAAGTAAAAGAAGATGGTAAGAAGGCATATATGGAGCCAGCAGCTCATACACTATCAAAAGAGGAGAAAAAAAGTTTGTGTGGATGTTTATATGATATTAAGGTTCCACAAGAATATTCTTCTAATTTGACAAGGTGTGTTTCAATGGACGATTTGAAGTTAGTGGGAATGAAGTCCCATGATTATCATGTGTTGATGCAACAACTATTACCAGTCACTAGTGCAAAAAAGGCTTTTAAGACCGCCTCATTTAGAGCAGACTATCAACGCCCCGGTCTTAAAGGTATGACCAGTGGCAGTTTTGTAAATATAAAGAACTTTAAAGGTATGACCGGTAGCAGTTTTGTAAATATAAAGAATTTCTTGGACCGAATCGCTTACCAATGGGTCTTAAATATATTATTCAGACCGCATAGAAAAACGACCGGTCTTAACAATGTTATTAAAAATTTGAAATATAAAATTTCTTTATAGAGAAATCTCGAACAGGCCAAATTATTTTTTCTACCATCCAAAATAATAAGGAAAAAATTAAATAAAACTTTTAAGACCGGATATATATAATAGGAGGTCTTAAAGATTATACTTTTAAGCCGGACATAAATCGTGCCCGGTAGTAATACTTTTAAGACCGAAGTTTAACAAAGGACGGTCTTAAAACTTAACCTTTAAGATCGTCGTTGTTGTTCATCCGATCTTAAAAATAAACTGCTAAATATATCTTCGCGTGAAACGTTACCTTAAGACTTACATTGTACCTCTGAATTCTGAAACCCCTCTTGTTGTTGTGAAGCCACTCTTCCTATTACATTACCACTCTTCCTCGCCCACGTACCACTAGCCTCTCTTACTCTCTCAGTTGCTCAGGCATTCCTCTCTTACTATCTCGAAAATGAACGGTGAAGACGATTCCATTCGTGTTCTGGGAACGCCAGTTAATGGTGTGAGTCAGAACGAACCCTCTTCATTTGACAATGTACCTCGTAACCGCCATGCACGCCGTGGTAGAAGAGGCACACGAATGATGGATGTATCTCTAAGTCGGTCTTCTGGATCAAGGCTCGAGATTCAGTTTGACGACAAGTTGCGACCTTTCAGTCCTAATAAAACCAAATATAATAGTTTTGTCGGCTATCTTGCACATAGCAAGGTTAGCATCTTGATAGATGAGTGGAAAAGTGTTGACTTTGACAAAGTAAAGCAACCTATTTGGGACACTATCCGTCTCTGAGGACTTGAAAGACAAGACATTGTCTTATTGTGCTGATCGGTGGAGGAAGTTTAAGACCTCTCTCGCTAACACGTATATTTTTGCTGAGGTTCAGCCTGCCAAACATCCTTGGGAACAATACACATTTATTGATGAACGAATTTGACGACAATTTGTTCTACTGCGAACCACTCCTGAAGCTCTGGTGAGTCTATATTTAGTTTTGTTTGTTTATATAACCTGTGAGCTTATATTTGTTCATCTAATCCTGTTAGTTAAATTGTTTGGTGTATGTATAGAAGTATACATTTCATGCCTTTGTCTATGCAAGTCTGATATGTAAACCCTGAAAAGGTAAAATACTAAGGAGGTAATTGTGTAATGGTTTGTCTTGCAAAGGAGGAAATGAATAGTCTTAAAAGGGGGAAACTTTATATACCCAATTTTTACTATCTATTGTGGACTGATGATCACTGGATGCCTTAAAAAGGATCAAGTTTGTATTATTCTGTAAGTATAATTCTCTTTTGTTTCTTAACTTATCTACCTAGCAGTACAAAACATAGCTCTTTTGTAAGCATAATTCTCTTTTGTTTCTTAACCTATCTACATCTTCCTTAAATAAAATGTTGAAACTTGATCAAGTGAATTTGACTGGTGTTTGAGGTTCATATCAAGCAGAAGTTCTCTAATTTTTGTTAGTGAGATGGCTAGAATTCATAATTAATAGTTGTTTTCAATTCTGATTCACAAGAAAGAAGGGGAAAAGCACAAGAGATAGGGAGAAAGAATGATTGCCCGCATAGGGCTTCTCGTGGCGAATATGAAAAGGCTGAAAAAGAATTGATGGCAGCCAAGCGGAAGAGATTGGAGGATGAAGTAGAATCCAATCCTTCTGCGGTACATGGTCTGCCATCTCCAATACGTCGCCAGGAGTTGTGGTTGCACATCCGGCAAAAGCCAAGCAACGCCTACACGAGTGAACAAACTCGTGTAGTTGCTGAAAAAATTGCAAGTATCGTTATTATTGTTATTTTTTAGTTACTAAACATGTTTCATTACTAAGCTTCTCATTATCTGTACCTTACAAGAAGATCTTAAAAAGAAAGAAGCAGAGCGATCTTTTGTGTCAGCCGGGAGGAGTGATATTCTCACTGTTGCCACCGGAAAACCGGACCATGGTAGGCGTGTAAGGGGGATTGGAGGACGGGTAGGCCTGAAGGAATTCTTTGGTTCATCAACCAAACGCCATAGGAAAGAGGTGGTTACCCGGGAGGAGATGGAACAGACAGTGGCCAAATTAAATGAGCAAGCAGCAGCTAAAGAAGCAAGGTATGAATCCGATATGAGCCAGTTGAGGGAGGAACTGAATCAGATGAAGCTGCTTTTGAGCTCTTGTCCAGAGACCAGTGTGGCCTTCACACACTCAACTGCAACTGTGTAGCAGAGCACTGGAGGGAGCTGTATTGTTGGACAGTCAGAGCAACCTTGTGACCTTTATGTGGAGGATCCTGATCATCATGATAGACTACTATTGGTTGCAAAAGGGACTGTCCACAACTTTTTGGGATCAAGTGTACACCACCAACAATTGTCTGATGATGAAGTCAGAGTGCCAGTTGAAAAGGTGATCATTGATGCACCTCTCCCTCTTCCAACTGATGAGATGAAGATTGTGAGTGATGTCAAGGGAACCTTCATCTCTTGGCCAGTAAAGCTTGTATATGTCTGTACTCCTCCCCAAGCTTCAACCCCTCGTCCTCAAGTTCCATCACCTCATCGAGCTCCATCCCCTCTTCAAGCTCCATCCCCTCCTCAAGCTCAATCCCCTCCTCAGGCTCAATCCCCTCCTCAGGCTTAATGCCCTCCTCCTCAAGCTCAATCCCCTCCTCCTCAGGCTCAATCCCCTCCTCCTCAAGCTCAATCCCCTACTGCTAAGTTGACTGGCCGTGAAAAAATAACCGATATGGTGAAAAGTGGAGGTTTTAAAGATAAATCATGGCATGTCATTGAAGTAGTAAGCGTCCCTCATCCCCTACCAGTCCAAGTTGACACCGTTGATATTGACTCCTTGCTACTTCCTAGACAGGAGCTTAGTGATGCAATAATTCAAATTTGGATGAAGTAAGTATGTTCTTCTATGAGTACATAATTTAAATGCATCTTTTAGACACACAAACATATACTAATTCCCTCATCGATGTAATTATTGTAGGTTCTTGCATCAAGAATTGGAGAATGAGGGCAGGAGCGACGATTTTGGATTCTTGTGCCCACAGTATTCAAGTCAAACAACCATGAAGGAAAGACAAGAGTACATATCAAGGAGGTTGTGTAATGTGAGAAGAAAGGTGTACTTGTTGCCATTCTTCCAAAGGTACATATCACAAATCTTGTCTACAATTCACTTAATTCTGCTACATATATCACTGAGTATACTTTACTGCTGTGAATTTTCAGCTGCCACTGGCAGTTGGTCCTCATGTGCATGGAAGTTAATAAAGTTATCTTATTATGCTCCACTCACAGCGAGCTAGTGCTCACGTTGTTGCAGACCATCAACTAGTAAGCATGTCATTTTGATTCTCTTGTTAGAAATCTCTGCTATGAATTTTCAGTTAACATTGATAAATATGCATTTTTGATGATAGTGCCATGAGAACCTTCCAAATCGACGCACTCCAAAGGCCTCCTTCAAAGGCCAAAGAGCCTAAATGGCTCAGACCAGAGGTTGGTACAATATTTGTACACTTGGCACACTGCCTTGTGAACTTGGTCAGTAAGATATATATTACTTATATATTTCTTGTTCTTTTTAGACTCGTTGGCAACCACTGGCGTCCAACCTATGTGGAAAATATGTCATGAAACACATGTATGATATTGTTACTGAAGGAAATACTAAATTATATGCAAAGGTAAATATTTGATGTTACATATAATTATGCACGCAAGTTAATTCAGTTTCTGGCTTAATGTTACATATGAAATATGGACGCAAGTTAATTCAGTTTCTGTCTTTGATGTTACAGATGTTTCACAGCCCTGCCCCCTTTTCGGATGCTGAATTCGAGCACATACGCAATTTATTTTGTCAATATCTGTATGACTTGATCTTAAGTGATCAGGGACAATAATTAATGATGTCATTCATTTGTAAATATTCTGTGGCAACAATAATCTTCTGTAAATTTGATTATTTTTTCGAATAATTTGTAAATAATACACAGGCAATGTAAAATTCAATAGATAAATTTGTTTAATTTTTCGAACAATTTTATTGTGTCCATTTTGGGTATCTGAAATTGGATGGTGGATATAGCTATTTAGTGCTTGAAATTTGAGGTTTAGTATGCTGTAAATAAGCAAGAGTTCACGACTTTAGGACTGTATATGGGTAAACTTCCGGTCCTAAAAGTATTTGGTTCAAATAATATGAGACTTTTGGGACCACATATTTTAAACTTCCGGTCCTAAAAGTATTCAGTTAAATAATATGAGTCTTTTATGACCGTATATTATAAACTTTCGGTCCTAAAAGTATTCAACCTAAATATTGTGAGACTTTTAAGACTGTATATAGGTAAACTTTCGGTCCTAAAAGTATTTGAGACTTTTAGGACCGTCTATTATTTTACTGTCCCCTCTTAATAATCTTCCTTTAAATATGTTGACTTGCTTTTCAGACAAATCATTAATTAGGGTTCAAGGCAACCAAGGTTCTGGCGTTCTGCTCAAGCTAGGACCCTCATTGTCGTCGATTTTACCTCTCCTGATGCTGAGTAGTAACATCGTTGTCCCTTTTCTTTGTCTCTTTTCTTTTTGTCGGACAAAGAAAAGGACACTTAGTTTCTAATCAGGGCGAGGCAAAATCGACGACAATGACGGTCCAACCTTGAGAAGAATTGTCACTGTGTTTGTTTTTATTCGAATAAGGTAAACAATGTTTTTTGTTTTGTTGATCTGATCTTAACTGTATTGTTGGATTTTTTAATGTGCGAGTTTTTAATGTTAATCAAACACACGAGGACAATGTTTTGTTTTCTTCCTTCTTGTAAGAAACAGAAAGAATCTTTTGTTGGATCTTAACTATGTATCGTTGGATTTTTTAATGTGCGAGTTTTTAATGTTGATCATACACACGATGACAATGTTTTGTTTTTTTCCTCCTTGTCGGAAAAAGAAAGAATGTACTGAGAAGGACGAGGGCGATCAAAATAAAGCATGTAACAAATTCATTATAGATTTTTTAATGCTTCCCCGTGGGGGGCAACGCAGTACATGATAAAAAAAGAAAAACAAAACATAAAAATATTTACTCCTCCCCATCATTGTCGGAGGGGAGGGATTTGTCAGAGAGGTCGGTGTCGTCGTCATCGAACGGATTGTGCTCAACGTCCTGGGCGTCAACTATCGCGTTGATCTTGTTGTTGACGGCGTCATAGACCTGAAAAAGCTGGCCCTGTCATCGATCTATATGATCGACACTGGCGAGGAGGTGGCACAGCAGCTGTTTGGTGGTTCGGTTTAGAGGCAGAGGAGGAGGGTAAGGATTGTTATGCCCAGCGGGAGGAGGAAAAGGAGGACCTGGTGGTGGTGGAGGACCTTGGGGTGGTGGAGCAGCCATTGTAGAAGTGATGATGAAGAAGGTAAAGAAAGTAAAGTAACAATGGGTTTAAATAGAGAACCCATCTAGAGTGAAACGTCGGAACCTTTAATGAGCAGATGCATAGTTCATCAAAATACGAGGAGACGCCTAGTTACGTTGGGAAGTTTATCTAGAAGCCGAAGAGATCCTCTGATAGAGTGTAAGGATACGACTCTACTATCGGAATTTGAAACAATGAACTTTTTTTACGAAATTAAATCTTACTTTAAAAAATAGGAAAAAATAAATGAATTTTAGGACCAAAAAACTGATAAAAGATCGGTCTTAAAAGTAATTTAATTGATTAAAAATAAATAATATACTTTTAGGACCGGAGAAATGATAAAAGGTCGGTCTTAAAAGTAATTTAATTGATTAAAAAAGTAAATGAATTTTAGGACCGAAAAACTGATAAAAGATCGGTCTTAAAAGTAATTTAATTGATTAAAAAAATAAATAATATACTTTTAGGACCGGAGAAATGATAAAAGGTCAGTCTTAAAATTAATTCATTTAAAAAAATAAATAATATTTATAAAACTCGCTCGTAAAGTAGACCATTCGTCTGCTCTTTACCTTTATTAACTCCTCAGTCCTCATACCTATCTGTCCTTATCACTCCTTATTAACTTCGCACTACCTCGTAACTCCAAACTACCTCTAGCTCTGCCTTCATTAATAAACTCCTCATACCTCTTTGCGCCAACTGCTCCAACCATGGTTAGATACAAGATAACCGCTCGTAGGGGTGCTCTTACTCGTGATGCTCGTGCCTTCCGTCGATCGTTATATGGTGCGCCTCCTCCATCGAGAGTGCGTTCTATTGAAACAGAAGAGTCTCGGGTCGTTGGACCCATTGTTATTTCCGATGATGAAGAGATTGCCGCACCCCCTCCAGCCTTCCATCCATGAAGAGATCCCTACTCCACCTCTCCAACTAGTTGGCCCCAGCGTGCCTACCGCTGACCCTCGTCCTCTTTCCTCTAACGACCTGATACGAATAAGACGAGAACTTGCTGATATCCGGCAGGAAATTAATGCTGCTCAAGCCGATATTGCCTGGTCTTTGAAGGATAACAAGCTTTGATAATTTTCTTTTTTCTTTTTAATTGCAATGTGTACGGCAATATTCAAGTAATTAATAATAGCATTAATTAAGAACCATAAGCTTGTCTCTTTTTAATTTTTTGTTCAAGTAATTAAGAATAGCATTAATTAAGAACTATAAGCTTGTCTCTTTTTAATTTTTTGTTCAAGTAATTAACAATAGCATTGGTAATATTCTGCGCTCGCCAAAGCCAATACTTTTTTCTTGAAAAAATAATTGGGAATTTATTTTCTTCGTTTTCAGATAAAGTTGTATATTTAGGACCGTCTACTAATAATTAACCAGTCTTAATAAAATCTACGAATGAATAGTAAAAACTTAGGTCCAGAGTATTATAAAACTGCGGTCTTAAATATTTAGGACCGAACAGGATAATAATTCGGTCTTAAAAATAATACTTAAAAATTTAATATAAAATATTTAGGACCGGATGCTTTATAATTAATCAGTCCTAAAAAATCCAAATACAAAAACATGTCTCTGTTGCGCGGAAAATTAAATTTCCCTCTCTGAATTTCTCTTGTCATGCCGAAATTGATTACTGAGGAGGTTCTGTCTCCAGTGTTTGTGTGTTGCTCCATCGGTGCTTCGCGTTGCTCTCTCGACTATTACTTCCTCATTCCTCAGCTAAACTTATACCAAGCTGTAAGAGGTGTTTCGGTTATATAACTTCATGGTTTTCCTACTTATCGTTCTGGGTTTTTCTTGAGTTGAATGAAATCGACGAAATGCTCTTGTGGGTTTCTTGTTGTTAATGAATATTCTATTTTGCAGATTATATTTGCACTTGAGACCTGCCCAACTAACCAACAAATGTTTTTAGGGTACTCTTGCTGTCTCCAACATCAACGTTTGTGGCGGGAGAAGAAAGACTCTTATTTGGCATTTGAATTTATATGCTACAGGTGAGTCTAGAAGACCTTCATGTGAAGTATTTAATTTCCTCGTCATGCATTTATTTTGCTTCGGGAGTATTTTAGTTTTGCTTCACTATGATATTCATGACCAAAAGTGATTCTTCGTTATGCATTTATTTTTCCTTATTTTACATATGTTAAATCTTTCCGTCCATAGGAATTCTACTATGGATCAAACTTGGATAAATGCTTTACGGACGAGCGTTGAATATCAGAATGGGGTGAGGGACTTTATTGAATTTGCTAAACAAAATGCCAATGATGATAGTGGGAAGTTTTATTGCCCTTGTGTAAAATGTTTGAATGAGAGGCGACTAAGTCCTGAAGTTATACGCACACATTTAATTTGTCATGGATTTTGTAAGACTTATACAATATGAGTATCGCATGGTGAAAAAATACCAAGTGGGTCTCAACATGGGGAAGTGGCCTTTGATGATAATGACACGGATATGGACGATCGCATAAAGGACATTATTCGTGATGCAGGAGAAGAGGCCTTTCAACAATCACATGCATATGGTAATATGCGCAGTGATGCAGAGACCCCGCTAAACCCTGGGTGTCAAAAATACCAATTGTTGAACGCTGTATTGAAATTGGTAAGCTTAAAGGCACATCATAGATGGAGCGACAAGAGTTTTTCTGAAATGTTTGAGGCTTTTAAGGACATACTTCCGGATGATAATGTGTTGCCGCATCGATATTATGATGCTAAGAAAATACTTTGTCCACTGGGGATGGAGTACAAAAAGATCCATGCATGCCTAAATGACTGCGTGTTGTATAGAAAAGAGTTTGAAGAGAAGCAGAATTGTCCAATATGTGAAACTCCAAGGTACAAGTCAAATAATGGGCCTGCAAAAGTGTTGTGGTATCTTCCAATCATACCAAGGTTCAAGCGGTTGTTTGCGAATGAAAATGATGCAAAAAATTTGCGGTGGCATGCAGATGAGACGATTTATGATGGAAAGCTTCGTCATCCAGCTGATTCTTCTCAATGGAAGAAAATCGATCAATTATTTCCCAACTTCGGCGAAGAACCTAGGAACCTTAAGCTTGCCCTTAGCACGGATGGCATGAATCCATATGGAAGCCTTAGTAGCGTACATAGTTCATGGCCTGTACTCCTCATTATTTACAACTTATCCCCAATGTTATGCATGAAACGAAAGTACATGATGCTATCTATGTTGATTTCGGGACCAAAACAACCCAGAAATGACATTGATGTTTACCTTCAACCCTTGATCGAAGACTTGAAGAAGTTATGGGAAGAAGGTGTGGATGTTTTTGACTCTTTCAAGAAGGAGGTATTCAAATTGCGAGCCATGATATTCTGTACTATAAATGACTTCCCAGCATATGGTAACTTGTCAGGGTATAGTGTAAAGGGCCATAAAGCATGTCCGGTTTTTGAAGAAGGCACATGCTACCATCAACTCCAACATGGAAGAAAGACGGTTTATCTTGGACATAGGAGATTTCTTAGACGGGGCCACCCATATCGTCGATTAAAGAAAGCCTTCTTTGGTGGCCAAGAATATGAAGATGCTCCGGTGCCATTGACTGGGGAGCAAGTTTATGAGAAGGTGAAAAATATCAATGTCATCTTCGGCAAGACAATTAAGAGTAGAAAAGATACAAATATATGGAAAAAGTGATCTGTATTCTTCGATCTTCCCTATTGGCGCAATCTTGATGTGAGACACTGTATCGATGTCATGCATGTGGAGAAAAACGTATGTGATAGTATTGTTGGCATGCTTCTCAACATACAAGGCAGTTCCAAGGATGGTGTGAAGGCAAGATTGGATTTGCAAGCTATGGGAATACATGAAGAGTTACATCCAAGGCCGTATGGGACGAGAACTTATTGTCCCCCAGCTTCTCATACTTTGTCTAAAGATGAGAAACGAAGTTTTTGTGAGTTTACATGGCACAAAAGTTCCCTCGGGGTATTCTTCAAATTTTAAGAGGGTTGTAGTGATGAAGGACTTGAAATTAGTAGGCCAAAAATCGCATGATTGTCATGTCTTGATGCAACAGCTACTCCCAATAGCTATTCGAGGAATCGCCGAATATGACCTTCGGGTCATTTTGACTAGACTTTGTGTCTTCTTCAATGCGGTTTGTGGTAAAGTTTTTGACATTGAAAAGTTGGACGAATTGGAGAATGAAGGATATCTTATCTTGTGCCACCTTGAGAAGCTTTTTGTTCCTAAATTTTTTGACATCATGGTTCATCTAATTGTCCATCTAGTGAGGGAGATAAAGTTGTGCGGCCCTATCCATTTACGGTGGATGTACCCAATTGAAAGATCTATGAAATTCCTTAAAGGGTACGTGAAGAATGCATACCGTCCAGAAGCATCGATTGTTCAGAAATATGTTTCTAAAGAAGCCATGGAATTTTGTCAAAATTATTTGGCCAAAGTAAGACATATTGGGCTTCCAAAACGTCATCATGCTGAAGGGGCTAGGCGAGGGGCTTCAATAAAGACTGTGAATCCTGATGAATTGTCACAAGTCCACTTATACATCTTGAATAATGTTGATGAAGTTCAAGCCAGCATAGCTGGACATAAAGAAGCTGTGAGGAAAGAAAATCATTGAATGACTGAACAAAGGTTGATTAGGGAGCATAACAGAACTTTTGCACACTAGTTCAAACAAAAGGTCGAGGGGGAGGAATGTGTTTCTAATATCCTTAAATGGTTAGCACGTGGTTCTGAGGTTGATGTCATAAGTTGGAATTCGTATGTGATCAATGGTTATACATTTTACACGAAGTCCCTAGATGATAGGAGCGCAGTCCAGAACAGTGGTGTTATGTTAGAGGCTGAATCTATGCACTTGTCCAGTTCGAAAGACATGAGACCTTTATTGGCATTCATGCCATATTATGGGGTTATTGAAGAGATATGGGAGGTGGACTATGTGAAAATTAGCTTTCCCATTTTCAAATGCAAGTGAGTTCATGTCAATAATGGTGTTCAGATCGATCGGCTAGGATTTACATTAGTCGATGTCAATGGTAGAAGTTTTGGAGATGAACCTTTTATTATGGCAGACCAGGCGAAACAAGTGTTCTATGTCACCGATCAAGAAAATAAAATGTGGTCTGTAGCTCTCCAAGGAAAGAGGGTCATTGATATTGATGAGGAAATGAATTCAAATTATGGTATTCCTGATAGTACTCCTTTTTGAAGGGGTCTACCGGACATGAACGAAGAAGATGAAGTGGATAATGAACCCGGCATAAGAAGTGTTCATCAAGAAGGAATATGGGAAGATATTGTTAGTTCTCGATGAGTTTTGATGATGATTGAACAATTGGAAAGCCTTGAAAACCAAAAAGATAAGTTTTAAGATGCAAAAATCAGTTTTCCTTGCTATCAGAGGAAAACTCGAGTTTTGGTCTGTGGCAAAACTGCTCAAAAGCCATCACCGCCAGTTTTCATGTACACTGCTAGTTTTGAACTTATGAACGGTTCAAAACTTGAGTTTTGGAATCTAAAACTCAAGTTTTGTCCTGGTAGAGAGGTTTGCAAATCTTCTAAGTTTCTCACATCTCAAAACCTCCGGTTTTCATTCATCACTGCCAGTTTTGAACTTCTCTTATTTTGGAAGAAAGTTCAAAACTCGAGTTTTGGGAACCAAAACTCGAGTTTTGGGAACCAAAACTCGAGTTTTGAAGAGACAGAGAGCAATTGATATTTCTCCAGTTCATCACCGCTGGTTTTGAGACCATCACCGCCAGCTTTCAACTGTGCATATTTTTCCAAGTTTTCATAGAATATGAAAACTCGAGTTTTGGAATCCAAAACTCGAGTTTTGCCAAGGCAGAGAGCCTTCAATCTTTTCTGATATGAAAACTGCCAGTGTTGCTTCAAGAACTCCAGTTTTGATGTTTTGAACCTAATTCATGTTTTCACATGAACAGTTCAAAACTCGAGTTTTGAGAAGCAAAACTCGAGCAACCCGAGAACATCAGCATTTCCAGACTTTGAAAACCGCCAGTTTTGGTTTGAAAACTGCAAGTTATGAAAGATGAACAGTTCAAAACTCCAGTTTTGTTTATCAAAACTCGAGTTTTGATACACTTATTAGAAAAACGCAGTTACACTAAGAATTGCCAAATTTGATTCATTCTTCATTATTTAAGATACCCATTGATCCTGTATGTTATATGAATTATTTATAACTATAACCGAGCTGTTCTAACATGTTTATTCATGAGATTACAAAAAGAATTCGAATTTGATTGAGATTCAAAATTAAGAGTTATTTTAGGAAACTTGTTGAACTTGTGGAGAGCCGTTATGCAGAATCATCTAGCCGTTATACAGAATCATTTAGCCGTTATGCAATATCTCCAACGGATGAATCCCTTAAAAGAAAACAAGAATCAAGCAAATCTGCAGAATAACTTCCCAACGACTATATTTCAGACAAGGAGTGATTCCAGCAGATAGAACCTTTGAGCAACATCCATAACAGCTATATTTTTGAATTGGAAAAAGGCCCAACGGATCTATAACGTTCACAAGCTTCAAACCACTACAAATAGATGAAGATTTGAAGCTAGAATAACAGAGAACTGATATACAACAACTTTACTCGATAAAATCAGTCAAAAAGCTGTTCTAGTATATTTGAGTGTGTTTCTGTACTTTAGTGCTTATCAACATCCACTCTAGAAGAGAGTTCTTTTTCTGTAAATCATTTTTCTGTAAGAATCTCAAAGTAGTGGGACTTTGAGATTGGGTTATTCGATTACAACTTGTAAGGGGGAGTGTGTTCAAGGTTGTGAAACATCCTTCGTTTGCAGAGTCTGTAATCGTCAAGAGAGATAGTGAAAATCCCAGAGTAACTGGGGACTGGACGTAGGTCAAGAGATTAGACCGAACCAGGATAAATTGCTTGTGTCTTGCTCTTCTTCCCTTCTTACTCTTAACCACTCTGTTTTAGCAAACAGAACCAGAGAGTCCAGAAAAGAATTTTAAAATCCCCAATTCACCCCCCCTCTTGGTGATTTAGCTCCACTTTCAGATATCACTTTATAAAAGAGTTAATTCATAAGGTAATATTCATATATATGTAGATTTCTTTGAAAACTTTAAGGCTTTAACTATATATATTATTCCTTCTATGTTCATAAAATGTCTTTGACTATGAAGTTTGTTCCTTGTTTTATTTTTGTGGCAGGATCCGATCCAAAGGGACATGTTATAAAAGAGGATGTCACGTTGTTGGGTGGGAATCAAATAAAGGCATGTTGAATATTATTTTGGGCGCATGTATGTTGTATTTGTAACTTATTGTATTTGTAAGTAAGTTATCTTATTGTATGAATTAATTTAGGTGTTGTAGACATAGTATAATCATTAATTAAGAGGCCAAATAACTCATGGTGAATAATATTTGTATCATTTTTCCAATTCAATTTATTCAAATAATTGTTCATAGCTTGTAGCTTAAAGTATCGACTTTTATGTGCTGGATTGGGTAGTGGATTTGTGTATATATATAAGTAGCAGGAACAACAGCAAGGAAAAATTCAGGAAAATTTAGACTAGAAATGAATAAGTCGGTCTTATATGTTTAACTTTTAAGACTGAATGTAATTATATGACAGGTCTTAAAGGCCATATTAAGCCGGTCTTAAAAGTTGGTCTTTTAAGACCGTTATGTTATATTTAGACGTCCGGTCTTAAATTAAAATTTTTAAGGCCGGAGGTAATTATCATCCAGTCTTGAAAGTCAGTCTTTTAAGACCGCGTATAATTAGTCGTCTGGTATTAGAAGCCCCTATTTTTTAGACCGTATGTGTTTTGTCCAGTCTTAAAAGTCTGATATTTTAAAAGCGGTCTATTTTAGGCCGGTCTTAAAAGTTGAGTTTTTGGACCGAACAAAAACTATTTTATGTTCATTTAGTATAACTTTTAAGACCCAATATTTTAAATGTCCGGTCTAAAAGATTTTCTTTAAGACCGATTCGTGTCCGGTCTTATATAGTAGACTTTTAATACCGGCTGGAACAAGACCGGTCGTCCGTCCGGTCTTACAGGCCTCTTTTGTTCGGTCTTAAAAGCCTTTTTTGCACTAGTAAGTAGCTATTTGGGGCATTATGAAAGATGAAGTGCGAACCACTATAATGAAATTGTGTATTTTCTTTAATGCTATCTGTAACAAAGTCATTTTCTTTAAACCATACATTGATGAACCCAGAAAGAGTTTGAAGAATAAGAATCTATGGAAGAATGACATGCAAATAGCTCATGAGCAAAAGAAGACGTTCATAAAGTGGTTTGAGGAGAAGGTGTTACACCCCTACCAGCCTCGCCCTTTCAGGTGACAGGTTAGAGGGATTCACTTACTTAGTTACCTTTCCTTTGTTTTTTGGTCCATTTAACTTATATCAGAGTGAGCGTAACAGAACATTTAACCAGTTTAGACTATTTACTGTACTGGTAAAAGTAAAATAAACAGAAAAATAAAAGTCCCCAAAGGGTTAAGGGTACAATCATCCAGAATAAATACCAAAACAAAACATACCGACATCTCAAATATATGTACAAACATGATAGTGTTACACCTCCACCGGCCTTGCCCTTCCGGGTGGCGGGTTAGAGGGATTCTTTTTACCGAATTACCTTTTCTTCAAATTAATAGGTCATTTAGCATGCATCAGAGTACGCGAAACAGAGCGCAGGATCGGTTTGGACAAACTACTGTACTGATAAAAGTAAAAAACAACAAAAAATATGAGTCCCCGGAGGGTTAAGCGTACAGTAATCCGAAAGTAAAACCCTAAGTATATAATACAGTCATCCAACAAAAACGATACAAAATACGGTAGGGCATTCCCTACTCTTCACCGCATCACCGGGTCCTACCTTATCACGGAAAGTCTTTACTTATCAGTACGTTCCTCTGCAGCTGTAGAAACGTCTGGAGTCCATGGTCCGGGCCCCAGAGTAACCGTCAGTACTCAAATACCAAATGTGTAAAGAGTATGTGAGCTACCATGCCAGACAGAAATATATTAACATACCAAATACATACCATATATGCATCCAGATCATACCAAAATAAAGCACATATCACAAACCAAGAACCCGTACAGCTGCCTCACCAAGGCAAGCCTCGGACTCACGACCTGTAGAGCCGCCCTTTATAGGCTAGCCCGGGACTGAAAACTCAACCCGTACAGTCGTCAACCAAAATCGGCCTCGGACTGAACATCCTCAGCGCTAGGAATCACATAACACTGTATGCATATTTGGCACAACATATACATAGAAAAACATATATGGCAAACACAAACATACAACAAAACACATAAAGATATCTGAGTAAAGCGGTTACTACCTGTTGTGATAATTATTGTCCTTAATATTTAGTAGGTCCATAGACTTTCCAAGGATTCCCTTAACCTATCAACCATTAAAATACACTTATTTAGTGTTACAAAAATACTACTACTTTTATTATCTTGTTTTCTTCAAAACCAAGCCTCACCTGTATACATCTTCCTATTTTAAATACCATAAAGTCATCAATTCTACCAAACTTCAACTCTCCCCCAAAGAAAATATGCTAACCGAAAATTATAAGACAAGGGAGAGAGGCCATAATTTGTAATTCAATTAGCACCAAGTATTATATGGGGTTTCTTCAAAATTGTCTTCCAAAAATTCATGTTTATATTATCACAACCGAAATTCTCCTTTATCTAATGGCAAAACAGCTTGAACACATAACAAAACACTATTCTTCCTTCCTTCGGTGTACGAACAGCAAGAGGACATAACAAAATATTAATTCCACCACACTTATTTATTCCCAAACATACATACCAAACACTTCAATTTATAATTCTTCACTAGCTTTTAGTATTGCTTAACCCAAAAACCAAATTTTCCGGAATTCCATATGCCTCTCTAACTATCATACGTGTTGAACAAATCATCAGAAGCTTACCTCGTGCTCAATTCCCTGAATCCATAAGCAGCTCGGTATGTGCTCAATTCACCGAATCTACAAGCAGCTAGGTACCTCAGTCACTCACGTTTTTTTTTCTTTTCGGTGTGCTTCAGTGAGATGTCCGATTTGGCTAATAGAATTGATCATATGAATTATTCAATATTGGCATGTCGGTTGGCTTGGAAAGGCTAATATCTGGACTTGATTTTCTTTAAATTTACATTTTGCCATTTGGTTACAAACCAATGAGATTGCTGGTCGAACTCAAGGGAATTAAGGGTTACGGTTCATTAATCTAATTATATCAATCTTTCAATTTTCAGCCAAGAGACTTAAGTCGGTTGATCAGTACGGAATGAGCTGGAATTTCTTTTCAACATTAATATTTCATCAATTTACTTATATGCCATGCCTCCTAATAATCCCATTTACTTGAGCACCGAAATAAGTCATGAGGGCTGTTTAACGTCATCTTGTATAGCATATAAAACACATACCAATATGATCCCTTTAACCACCCACATGACTTTATTTGCAACATAGTTCATTGTTTACCTAATTGCAAAGATTAGATTAATATCAAAAATTAAATCCTTAATCCCATATAAGGATTTCTTTTCCTCAATTGATTATTTCTCTAGGCCATAAAATAATGCCTCAAAATTCTCTAAACCAAAATCATACCGTAATAATTATTCTTTAATTAATTTTCTTGTCCAAAATCCCTAATAAATTTTTATGTAACCTTCTTCGCATCCCCCTTGGATCAAATTTAATACACAAGACCTCATAAAAATAAAATTCACTTATGCAAATAAAATTCACATTGAGGCATAGGAAAAATGGGGATGTTACAGATAGGGCATTCCCTATTCTTCAGTCTGTACCGATAAGCACTTATCATTCCGAGGAGGGCTCTTCACATCGGGCATGTCTCCTTGTGACAACAGAAGAGGCTGGGGTCCGATAATGGCCCCCAAAGTCACCGTCAGTACTCAAATAACAAATGTGTAAGGAGTATGTAAGCTACCATGCTAATCAGAAATCATAAGAGCATGCCAAATACATACCATATATGCATCCAGATCATACCACAGCAAAGTACATATCACAATCCAAGAACCCGTACAGCTGCCAACCAAGGCAAGCCTCAAACTCACTGAACTCACAACCCGTAACCGCCCTTTCTAGGCTAGCCCCGGACTGATAACTCAACCCGTACAGACGCCAACCAAGGCCGGCCTCGGACTGAACATCCTCAGCGCTAGGAATCACACAATACTGTATGCATATTTGGCACAACATATACAAGGAAAAACATACATGACAAACACAAACATACAGCAAAACACATAGAGACATCTGAGTAAAACAGTTACTACCTGGTGTGGCAAATATTTTCTTTACTATTTTATTGGGCCCGTTGACTCCCCAAGGGTTCCTTTGACCTATAAATCATTAAAATACATTTATTCAGTATTTACAAAATTGTCATAGCATTTTTCTTGCTAAAACTGAGCCCAACACCAAATTTCCAGAAATCCAATGATTTTGACCCAACTTGTGGAATTTTTAATAAATTCTAAAAAAACTCATTTTTGAATTATTCCAGCTCCATTTTAACCATTGAAATGTCTAGTTTCCATGAAAAATACTCCCAGACCATGAAAGTACTTTTATTTTATCGTGGTGCTCACTTTTCACACCTAGGTCAGATTTCATCCTGTTGCACACAGATCCAACTTTACCAATTTTTATCTCTCAATTGGTAAATCCAAAATATGTCTAATTACATATCAAAATGATGCCCCAGATGTCTAATTTTCACCTGTAAAATTTCATCTCCAACCGAAGTCTAAACTATTTTAAAAACATTTTTGAAGCTTCGCTGCCCAGAATCCAGAACACTGGCAGCAAGCTTCTTCTTTGAGTTTTCGGGGTTTTTGAGTTCGGAAACTTAAACCATAGCTTAACCCCACACAAAATCACATTTTAAACGCTTTGAGACCATAAAAATCTCCAAAATCAGACGCCAAAACCAATCCCCAACCAAAAGCACGAAAATCCCAACTTTGAGCTTCAAAGAGTTGAGTTTTCGGTGTTTACCTGAATCGGAAGTTGAGTTGATGATCCTAGGAGCTTGGAGCTTGAGCTTGGCTATGGAGGTTGGCTGAATACTCTCTCTTTTCTCTGCAAATTTCGTGCTCCCTATGGTCAAGGAGAGAGAGAGCATGGATATTTAATAATATCCCAAAGTAACCAACTAGTTCCAAAGTAATCGGTATTTCTTCCATTCGGTTGGTAATTGATTGGCCTAGTTTGATCTTTATCCCATGTGACAATTTGAGATTCTTCTAGGGAGGGATATGTGGCGTATTCTCTGCCCAATTATGCAGATTCCTTTGTTTAATTTGATAAGAATTATCCATTAAGACTTCAAATTCCATTTGACTTCCTAGCGGGCCCCACGCTTAATTGAATGAATTAGTCAAGCTTATTTTTGGTCTTAAAATCAGATTTTTGCTGACCCAAAAGAGTCTTACACGTCCAAGGGGTCCCACCAAAATGATCCCCAATAATTAATTCCATTTTTCCACTTTATCGGTCAATTTCGGGGTCTACCAACCCCTATCGGATCCCACCAGGTCCAAAAGTGTGTCTTTTTGTCCTTTTCTCTGTCTTTTCCAAATATTCTTCTCTGCTTGGGCATACTCATGTGGCGCCTTCCCTCTTCCCAATGTAGCCCCGCATTTGTCTTATTCCGTCCAGAATAATCCCCTAACTGGTCCCTATCGGTCCCCTTTTCTATCGGTTTATCGCCTGTGGGTGCCGTGTCTTGTGTCTGGACCGGGGTATGGATAAAATCATATGATTTTCTTCCCTTTCTCATGTAGGACGAAATTCAATGCCCAAAGGACAAGGAATTGACCATTTTTCCCTTGCCTTATCTTCCTTTAATCTTGTGGTGACACGTGTCCATGTGCAATGATCACCCTATCTCTTGCTTTTTGGAACATGCCTATTTTAGTATCTCTTTCTCTCTCTTGTCCCTGTATGGCACATACACACTTCCAGGGGTCAAGAATCTTTGCTTTGTCATCTTTCCCGGGTCCCGCTTCATCACACCGGCTTTAGACCTCACTGGTATCTTGCCCTGGGCCCACTAGAGACTTCCTATCTCTTGTCATTCTAGGGATTCTTCCCAAATCGGGCTTAGTAGTTTGCCTAATTTATGCTTATTCTCAATTTTTCGGATCCAAAATTCGGGATATTACAGAAGGTATCGCATGAGACCGGAGTGTCGGATACAATCCAGTGGTTGGCCTGGGGGCCTTCTTTTCAGGTCATCACTTGGCGCGGTTATGAAATAAACGGGTATACCTTCTACACGAAAGACCAAGATGACAGAAGTTCTGTGCAAAATAATGGGGTGATGGTTGAAGCTGAATCCATGCACTTTGCGAGTACGAAAGACAAAAACCTAGTATCAGCATCAATGCTTTATTATGGAGTTATTGAAGAAATATGGGAGATGAGCTACAACAAGTTCAAAGTTGCTTTATTAAAATGTAAGTGGGTTAGCAATAATGCTGTTGTAATAGATCCACAATTTGGAGTTGTCTCAGTTGATCTTCAAAGAGTTGGTCATAGAGATGAGCCATTCATTCTAGCAAGCTAGGCGAAACAAGTGTTTTATGTTACAAACCCTACAAATAAAAAAAATATCCATTCTACTTCAAAGTAAAAAACAAAAATATGGTGAAGAAACCTTCGACCTTGACGATACACCCCCTCTCACAACAAATCCCCTTACAACATGTGAAGTGGAATTGGTAGATGACGAAGAAGATGCTGCAAGAAAAGATCATTGTAAAGGAATATGGGAAACCATACAAAGTAAGATCTTAAGTTATGAAATAGTAATATGTTGTTTTTGTGGTGGTTTAACATTTTAGTTCATTTTATTAATTTGTTTACTATTTAATAACCTATCTAACATTGATTTGTCCTTGATGAACAGGATCATGTCTAGCTCTAGCTCGATGAGTCAGGAGGTGATAGACATGACGAGCCTATTGTGAGAAGGGGTAGAGGTGGCACACAGATGAGTGCGCTAGTGGCCTGTCGTGATAATGAAAAAAAGAGGCTGCATGTGGACTTTGATGACAAGTTGAATCCAATTGGCCCGGAGGAAGACAATTTCATTAGCTATGTAGGCTATCTAGATCGAAGCAAAGTTCGCATTGTTCACACTGCTTGGAAGTTCGTTCCGGAGAAAACGAAGCAGTTGATTTGGGCACAAATTTTGGTTCGTCACTTTCGATATATCTGCATTTGTATCATTTGGCTTATTACTTGAAATTTAATTATCTTTCCTTTTACCTTGCAGCAAACGTACGACGTCCTTAACAATACGGCAATGCACAAGCATTGGATGGGGGAAGTCCATATACATTGGAAAGACTTCAAGAATAAGATGACTAAAAAGTTTATTCGAGGGGAAAGGAGGAACGAGGATCCATGCCAGAAATATCCTTATATTTCTCCCAAGGACTGGAGGGAGTTTGTGGCGTCGCGGCAAAATCCATAATTTATTGTAAAATTTCTTTCATATCATTTCTTTTATTTGACAACTTAGGCTCAATTTTATTTGTTTTCGTGTCACAGGAAATAAGTCAAGCCAATAAAGAGAGGCAAGCAACAAACAAGTATCTGCATTGTATGTCTCGTGGTGGCTATAGAAAGCTGGAACGGAGAATGATGGAAGAGCAGTTAGAGAGAATGAAGGAAGTGCCGAATCCGATCCTTCCACTATTGTCCAGCCCCCTGAACCTCCTCCTTGTCACAAGAAATGGAAAGCTGCGAGGATGAGGGGCGACAAGTACATAAATGCAGATATTGCTGAGGTTGCCTCAAAGATTGTAAGTAGTTAAATTAGATGTTTTAAATAGTCTCAGTTGTTTCATATTATATGGTTTAGTTGTTATTTATGAAACATCTTAATGATACAGGATGCACTTGAGGAGCAGAGTTCCCAAGGTTCATTTACGCCGGGTTCACGGATGGACATTTTGTCAATGGCAATTGGGAAGCTGGATTACCCTGACAACATTCGAGGGGAGCCTAGGGGAGTTACTACTGCAAAATATTTTGGACAGCGTTCACGGTTCTATAACAATAACAACCCTAGTCCTCAGCTTGTAGCCAAAATTCGAGCGGGACTATTTGACGAAATCATGCAACAAGTACGATCCGAAGTGAAAACTATGATGGATTCGAGAGACAATATAGAACATACAACCCATGAATCCCCGGCCTTCCCCAGCATTAAAGAGAGTTTTAACCCTCCGGATTTTGATCTCGGCGAACCTTCTCACATTCCACAGGAGGACAACCTTGCACTCTCTATTTGGATGTCCCACACCGGCGTATTATTGCCGATGCTCTTATTTACACAGATCACACCGTCCACCATAATATTGAAATTCCAAAAGACCTATATAAGGTGACTGTGAAATGTGTTCGAGTGGGGGAAGACAAAACAAACATCTCGATTGAAGATGACGAGGTTCCTGATTTAGGCCGGGCCATAGGAGCGTTCATCCTTTAGCCGAATCATCTTATTCAGATGGTAGCGGCGACACCTCCAATGGCAGGAAATACATTACTAGAACTTGCTTTTCATTGGTAACTCACTCATAATATGTTTGTTTATGTTTTCATAGAATGAACAACACGCAGGCAAATTTCCATACTTAGCACTACTGCGAGACATGTACAAGGACATCAGCTATCTCTCCTTCAAGATGCAACCGGGCATTGTCGGCACAGACAAGACATATGAGTTTATAATTGACAAAAAAGATCTTGTCGAATTTATGCATATGGAGGATTTAGATTTAGTCGTTCTTGAAGTTGAGATAATGTAAGTTTTTTCCCCTTTAATTATTGCATTAATCTTTTTTGTTTTTCTATACTCAACAACGCTTATCATTTTATTTCAATCATAGTGTCTGCAACGACATGTGCGTCCAGAAAGGCCATCTGGGTTTGTATGGATTCTTAAGTCCAATAAACACGACCCAGGCTCGCAGTAAGCTAACCAAAAGGACGCTTTATGTTGGTGCTACAATTGCCGAGGAAGATGATCGTTGTTATCTAGCCCAAATACCTAAAGGGTACGTATTTTAGTTTTCTCTATTTAAGATTTTTAAGAATAAATTTCTTTCTTATCTTAATTAATATTAAAATATATATGTTGTAGTGGTCATTGGACCCTGTGTGTTGTTTGTCCCTCCAAGAACACATGTTATTGGTTTGATCCCTTAAGTGGTGGCAGGCCAAATGATGAAATCAAATCCATGTTTGCCAAGTAAGTAAATTTTCATCTAATCATTGATTCTTCATTTATATGATTTGTTTTCATGTCTATTAACTTCCATTTTAATGATAGTGCATTCAGGGCGGCTGATCGATTTCTGGAGCACCAAAGCAGGGTGGACCGAAGTGGTTTTATCCGAAAGTAAGTAGTTTCAATTCAAGTTATTTCATTGACACAATGGTAGCTAGAGATATGTCTTTATTCGTTTTAACAATTTGCTTTTGATTTATAGTGACCAAAACAACCAGGGAACTCTGAGTGCGGATACTACGTTATGTTTTATATGCATACCATCGTTGAGAGTGGATGTACTACAGGTTTTCAAAACGTACATGATCTCTCTGTGTTTCTCAAATGATAATATTTTTTGTTCTACTCAAGTTAATTATTTCATTCACTTCATTGGTTTAACTTATACCTTGTTTTGGAATTTATAGCTTTTTGATAGTCTGGATCCGTGCTCAAAGGAAGAGATCGATATAGTTCGAGAAGCTTTGGCTGCAAATTTTCTTCAACGTATATAGATATGTACATCATGTGTTGCCTTGTTCGCCTTTAATACTCTTGGATTCTGTGAAATTGATAACTCAGATTTGTTAATAGCCCTGAAAATCATATCAATCATTTAGAGTTTTGTTGTTGTTGTGATCCTTGTTATGTATTGGAATTGAAACTTGGGGATGAAAGTTGAATTTTTTGGTTAGTTTAAGTAATAGTTTGTTGTTGAAGTTGTTGGTCACTTGCTGCTGAACTTTATAACTGTACTTTGTTTTGTTGTTGTTGTTGTTGGTCACTTGCTGTTGTTGGTCACATATAGATATGTACATCATGTTTTGATGTTGCTTTTGTTGTGGGATGCTCATTGTTATTACAAAAGTTTGGAAAATAAAATGCTGAAGTTGTTGGTCACTTGCTGCTGAATTTAATAACTATACTTTGTTGTTGTCAATGTTCCTTAATTGTGCATTAGATGAAAACATTAAATTGTCGAAGTTTTACCCTGCAACTTTTGCTACTGCATTATGGAACTTTACCTCTGCATTTCATGAGCTACTATGATCAGCTGTGTTCTTGCTAGTTGCCAAGTGCATTTTGGTCTAAACTGATCTGTACATGAATTTCTGCATATGTGAAATAGTTTTGCTGTCACAAATCACAGTGGTTTGCTGCACTTGTTTTGATTTGAAATTGGATTGCATCTATCTTATTTGTATTGTTCTATCATCGCAGGTTTCATTTATTATTTGTAATCAATGCCCACGAAATAGCAGGGGACTTTTTAAAAAAAAAATTTATAATATAAGGCGTTCTAAACTTAAGTCTAGGACGCCTTATATACAATATTGGAGTTCTGATTTTAAATCAGGACACCCAAAATACGCCCTGATCACCTGGTTTTAGTGGAAATAAAGCGTCCTAGGTTAAATACAGGACGCTTTAGAAAAGGCGTCCTACGGTAAATACAGGACGCCTTAAAAAAGGCGTCCTTGGTTTAATATAGGACACCTTAAAAAAGGCGTCCTTGGTTTAATATAGGACACCTTAAAAAAGGCGTCCTGAATTAGGTGTAGGACGCCTTAAGAAAGGCATCCTGTATTTAATATAGGACGCCTTTTTTAAGGCGTCCTGTATTTAACCTAGGACGCGCCTTATAGGCTAGTTTTACTACTACCCATAGTCAGACGTCCTTCTCAAAAAGGACATTAATTGCCTCTAATTCTGGACGTTTTTAACGTTTTTTGTAGTAGTGTTTTATGTTTGGGCTTATGTTGCATCTTGGAAAACCTTTTCTTTTTGAAGAGGATTAATTGACCACTTTAATAAAACATGTTCAACTATCCACTCCCAGGCAATTGAAAAAAGAATTTCAGTCTATGTTCAAGTACCAATTGAAAATGGAGAGCCTATTCAAATTTTGAGGTAGGATATGACTTGTTTTCCTGATTCTTTCAAACAAAAAGGAGTGATCTCCCTGGTACCAAGGCTAACATCAGGAGAATCATAGGTATGAGAATAATCAATATTACGTCCCACAATGACTATTTCACTAATACTGTGAGTTTTATGCCCTCCTTGCTGTCTTTTCCATTTTGTCATGATAAGAATTGCCTTGCAAGTGGCTTTAATCAAACCATTTGCTCCTTTTTTTAAAATTCTTCTTCAACAACAGTACAACTTGAAACATGGTGGGCAGCGAATAGCGACAATGCTTATGTATCTAAGTGACAGCGTTGAGGGCGGTGAAACATATTTCCCAGCAGTAAACTTCTTGCTTCTTGTAGTCTACGATTTAGGTTATCTTACCTCATTATGAGGTGATAGATATGAAGCAGATGTGAAGATTATCACTATAGTGTCACAAATATAGGTTCCTTTCTATCTGAGATAGGGAGTCATGTTTGATTTAAAACAAATAATTGAGTGTACGTGTTTCACTTTCCATTCTATGTACTATAACTCTCCTAACTTTATAAGGAGACCAGTAGTTAGGTGTTGAATGAAACATATATAGATTTAGAGATGACACTGCATAGAGAGGAATGATTATCATTTACTTCTTGTCATATCCAGCGTCTCTTACCAATGCATATCAAACATGGACAGACTCCAGAACTATGAAGTTTAAATACGTATAAGTATTGTACTTGTCTGTCTGTTTTAGAATTTTCATAGTGATTTCTGGTTGATAAAATCATCACCGTAAATCATCTTAACCGATGAAATTTCGTCAGAACTTCGTTACTTTGATGTTTCTCTTCCAAAAATTTTTCTCTATAACTTTCCTCATCATTTTTTTGAAATAAAGCTAATTTTAACCATAAAAACATGAAAATAAAATTATTCTAGAATATTTAAGATCTAAGCTACTTCTATCTAAGAATTTAAGAACAAAAACTTAAAGAACTTAAAGCTAGAGCTAGAGAACTTACCAAGAACCTTGCTACTCTTTCAAGAAGCTCCTCACTCTTACTCTCTACTCGCTATATCAAGCTGCTTCTGCTTGTTTTGGTGTGAAGAAAAATGAAGAACCTAAGCCCCTATTTATAGTAAAATATTGTGGTAATTTGGTAATTAATTCAACCCTAACTCATCTTGCACCTTGGCCATTAGATCTAGGGCATTTTTGAAACTCAAATCTTCACCACACAACCCTCAAAACCGTGCCCCCCTTCACTCTCCCTTATCTTCTTCCATTTTCATTAATAATCCTATCCAAAGTACATTATCTTCTTCCAACTTTGAAAGTTATTATCTCATGTGGTTTTTGTTAATAATAAACAATTCCTAACTCCTTTTTCAAGTCACAAGTTCCTCCTTCATCCATTCTTGGTTTTGCATTTCACTAGATAAAAATATTTTTAAGGGTCTTCTTGAAGTTTTCTTCAAATCTTCTCATTGGTTTTGTAATGTTGGAACTCATGGCTTAATTTAGGAACCTCTAATTCCCTTTTTATCATTTGGCAATAGTCTTCACAAATTAAGGAAATGGCTTTGGTTATACTCTATCACAAGCTTAAATTATGCTTGTTAATAATAACTCCTTATATTTGATCTATGATTAACGTATTTCAAGATACAATTTAGTTTGTATAGATTCTCATTTGATTATGTCTTGAATTAATTCCACTGATTAATTTCATTGATTTATACTTCTTTTCCCCATTGGCTAATGCCTTGACTTTTCTCTCTCTCTTCATACTACACACACATGCACAACTCTTTTCTCTTTCCTATTTATCCTCTTCCAACTCATTAAGACCTTATCACAAGTACTCTTATCCTCTTCCATCTTATTCCCTTATTAATTCTCCCATGTGCTCCCATGTGTGTGATGTTTAATTATTAAAACAATTGATTCTTCTTCCTTCTCAAGTCATAGCCGTGGGTCTCTTCCCCTTGGCACTTCAAATTGTGTTTCCTTTAGCCTATTAGATAATGCTTTGAGCTCTCTTATTGGCCCTTACATTTTCACATGGATTAAGTTAATTGTGTGATTAATTAAGGCCATTAGATCTAGCTTTATAAGGTTTAATTTTGGCCCTTAGATCTTAGTTGCAATTATTGACTTTTCAAAGCTTGATTAAAGTTTAATTAACATCTTAATTAAAAGCTTAATTGTCTCTTGATTATTGCATTATTGGTGTTTAGGGTAATTTATGACCATTGGTAATCCATTCTATGCTAATCCTAACCTCTTATTGGCCTTTGATTTTCTAATTAGCTTGATACACCTTTAATTGTTGACTATTAGTATTAATGGTTAAATAATTACCTAAATATTCTATTAGTGTAATTTAAATTGCTCATTAATTGTTGGTAATTACCCCTTAATTGTTCCAAGCATTTTGAAAATTCTTTATGGCCCTTATGAATTAAAAATGAACTAGGTATTAATTCTAGGGTATTAGAAAATTTAGCTTCTTAATAAGTTATAAAAATTTGTGGTTTGATTAATTATAAAGGCTTGTATAATTATTTAATTTGATGAAGATTTAGTTGGTCATTAATGGTTATTGATTTCTCCAAATTTATTTAAGTATTTCTTGCTCTTTTTGATTCTTCATGAACCATAGTTAAATATGGTATTTATTTGTATTTTATGATATTTTATGATCCATAATGTAAATTAGAAAATTGGGTTTTGCCCTATTTAAATTATAGAGAAAATTTGCCCAAAAAATAAAATAAACTACAAAATTGGAGACAACATATTCTCCTATTTTTAATAGGTATTATTTGCCAAAATATAATATTTATAATAAATATAAATTTTAGGGTATTACAAGGATAGGGGAGTGAGTGAGGGAGCACCTTTTTTTTTTTTTTTTGAGATGGAAGGTGAGGATTTATGCTTCAAATTAACCTAGATCTAAGGGTCCAAATTCAAGAAGAGTAGGTTTGAAAGAATTACCAAATTGTCATACCTAGCTAATTCCTATAAATAGGGGGCTTGGGTCTTCACATTTCTTCACACCAAAACAAGCTTAGAAATCTGATATAGAGGGTAGAAGTGAGAGTGAAGACTCTTGGAGAAGAAGGAGCAAGGCTCTTGATAAGTTATCTAGCTCTAACTTTTAAGTTCTTTATGTTTTAGTTCTTAAGTTCATAGTTAGAAGTAGTTTTAATCTTAAATATGCTAGAGTAATTTTAATATCATGTTTTTATAGTCAAAAATATTGATATTTCGAAAATTAGATGAGCCACTTGGCATAACAAAATTTCTGGAAAATTATGATCAAAGTAGCGAAGCTCTGGCGAAAATTCTTTGGGTAGAAATTTCTGAAATCAGTGATAAAAACTCCAATATTTTATGTTGAAAATGAAGTTGAAAAATTCTGAGAAAATTCATGGTTAAATTAGACATGTAGGGATTTTCAAATATGCCAAGAACATGTTAAAATGAGCTCTGTACAGTGAGATAAATAATCTCAAAGTTGGGCTATAGATTTCTGGAAAAATTCTGGGCAGAGGCACAAAACCTTAGAACTGGGAATGACTCGTGTAATTTGGGAAAAAAATAGTATTTTTACTTAAAAATAGACATCCTAAGGATTCCAAATAATTTTACGGATCCTCATTTCGATTTTCCTAGAATTATTTATGATTTTCCAAAGTTAGACGAAAAATCTACCCAAAAATACTGTGCCAGCGTTTTTTCAGCAAATAAGGGAAATAAGTTTAAAAAAATAATAATTCCAACATGAGGAAAATGGTCATTTGTGACCAAGATATCTACTAGGATATTATTTGTGAATTAATAAATGCGATATTACCATTATAGGATATACGAGATCATAATCCGACCGACGTACGTACCACGATCACCAACAAAGGTACGGACACGTACTATAACACTAACTCTGATGCTTATTGTATACTTATATGTGATAGATGTATTCATAGACTAAGACTCTGTCTTAAAGTTTTTCATATACATTCAGCTATACACGGGTTATGGTTTTGATAATGCCGTTGAGTTTTCCTAGCACTGAGGACACGAATGTACATCGTGACACTGGTGAATAGTGCAAACTATAATAACATTCATATGTAGTGGCTGTGTTCTGTTATTATCTTTCATATGTGATTATTGCTGTAATGTCATGAATATCTATCATACATAATTGTTACATAAGCATGAGGTTAACCGTTACCTGAGGTTCAATGGGTATTGAACCTCAGCTCTTGCTATAGCCTCGGGATCCGGAGGCATCAGGGCCGAGGACAAGGGTAAGCAGCATCAGTGAGCACCCGGCCGGAGATTTTTTATTTTTTATTTTGGATATGTATTAACATACTTTTAAATATTCGGATGAATATACCGCTGTTTAAAGCAACCGGATACACCAGCAGTTAATGTTTATCAGATACTCGCTCTTTTAAATTGTTCTGATGCTCTACTCTGATCAAACTATTTTGAAAATGCTTTAGAAAATTGGGATGTCACAATTACATGGAATCCTCTCCTCCTTAAAATCATACCCTCAATTTCATTATTTTTTTAAAAAAATAAGTAATAAGTAGCGTAAGATTTTAATAGTTAGATCTATCTAGATTTTGAGAAAATTTAAATCATAATTTTATGCAATATATTTTAATTTATAAAAAGGTTATACTCGTATAAAATTAGAATAAAACCAAAAAATTTCTTTAACCAAAACTAAGAAATGGAAAAGAAATGTTGAATTTTAGTTCTCTAACTTTATATAATATTTTTTTTAATAAGTACTGAATTCATTGCCCACCAAAAAATTGCATGATCAACCACACCTAACTTCCATTAAAAAGAAAAAAGAAAAGAAAAAAGAAGGCACCTAACTTCCTTCATAAAACTCCACCTCTTGTCTTAAAAGTGGAGTTTGATCAACACTATAAAAGTTTTTTTATCATACATTCCATGCAAATACTTTGTTAAATAATAAGCATAATGAAGTTCCTCTTTGTATTTGTCTCAACAATACATGTCAATGAATAAATCTCCTAATCTCGTCAATGATGTCTATTATAGGATGGTTCTCCATGGTTCCATTTCTCTCCTCATATTTTTCTCATAAACCCTTATAATCTAAATCAGATCTGTTCAATCAATACAATACTACTTTAACTTTTCCTTCATTTTCTCAATCAATGCTCAGATGGGTTGATGAGAGAAAATAAGAAAAAAGATTAGGAGATGGTCCCCCATCCGGTTACGCACACACCCTTGCAAGACCATACCAATAGCCTCTACATAATCATAATAAACATCCATAAACTTATACTCCCTCTGGTTGTTATTATAAGTCACCAATTAACAATTCTCACAAACTAATAAAAACAGTTAAAGTCAATAAAGTTGTCTTATAAGTTAAGTAACTTTCAATGTTATTCCTACTAATTGCACCAAACTCTAATTTATATTAATTATTACTTCAATCCACTACCCTTATTTTTTTTTTTTTATCATAGGCAAACATCAAAAAAAATAATTAATGTGCTTTGGAAATAAACGAGTGCCAAAAAGATTAATTAAACACAATTGCTAGTTGGTGCCTTACAAAAATCACATACTTCATATATTGTTAATCACAATTAAAAAATTACTTTTAAATATTGAAATTACCATTCCAAAGTCGTTTATTTCAAAACAAGGGAACGATTTTCAGAATCTCAAAACCTTACCTTGGAGGGACTCTACATAGCTTCCAACTAAAACCACACACACTTGATCCCTCTTCATCCCAAATGAAATCCAATGAGCATGTAACATTAAAGCATAATTTTTTTCCGTACTCTTTCATTCTTCGTTTTCTAGTGGTTTCTTCACCGGCAACTAGTTCCTGGTTTCTACCACCATGAAGTTCATCACTGGACTTCTATCATTCGTCACCGTTGGCTTGTTCATCGGTAAGGAAAAAAGTCCAAAAAAAAGAAAAAGGACCACACTTGATGAGCCCACAGCCCTGTTACTCCATAATAATTTTTTCCTGATTTTTTTTTTTTGATTGTTTGTTATACTCCATTTGTTTTTTTTTTTTGGGACAAAAGGAGAAAGATATCTTCCACTTTGATGTAGACCTGATAACAGAAATAGAATGTTGATACATGTAAAAAAATAATGAATGACTGATTAGCAATTTCAAAAATAGAATGTTTATAACAACCTTCTTGATAAGTAAATTATAGACAGTTTCTTTGAGAATGATTCAACAATCAGATAATTCTCGTATAGGTAAAATTACTTTAAAAAGCTAATTCTCACGCACACTGTTTAGAAAAATTACTTTATGATTGTAACTTCACAATGTTTGTTTTAGCTTTTATAAAAAGTGTTTTTATACTTTTTTGGTTAACAATCTATCCAAATATTTGGTTGTTGATAGAACATAATGGCGTTGTTCAATCTATATAGCCAATCGCACTTAGTAGAATAAGATTTGGTCGTTGTTGTTGTTATAGTATGTATGTTCTCAACTTATGTACACCTAATGAGAGTGAAAATAAGTAACATTTTTTAAAATGTTTTGGTGTGTCACTTTAGGGACTAAATGGAGAATCAGAACCAAAAAGTCTTCATGGAGCATGTGAGGTACTTTTTGGAGAAAAATGGTCTACAGTAAAGTGGATGAGACAGAGAGCTTTCCTTTGATTTATTTGTTCACCATCTCCTATAAATATAAATTAATTATAAAAGGGTTCTCCATTTATGGAATTTTCCCTTATACAATAAATTAATGATTATGATTTATTCTTGACAAATACATAATGAAATTAGATTACATCATGGTTTTAATTAATCAATAAATAAAAAATGAGCTTTAGTTAATTTGTTAATATTACTAGTAAGCTACTGTAGAGATGGGATATCATTGAGCATACTTGAGATATTCCATTTCATTGTAAAATTACATCCAACCTGATTTACATTTTTTAAAAACAATAAAAAAAATAGAATCTATTTATTTATTTTTGTTATATTGGAAGCATTTAAATATCTTACTTTAACTTTCATCGTACCATTGTTAGTCAGTTAGCCCCAAGTGGCCTATATTTATTTTCATTTTAAAAAATTAGATAACTTATTATTCAGGAATCACAAGTACTTTTTCAATATATTTTTTTCCTCCCTACTTTGCTATAACATTAATGCTAAGATACGCACAACTTGATATCCTTCAGGTCCTAAATAACTTTTTTGGAGAGATTAAGAAAGCTAATTAAATTATTTTAGAACATTTTTTATTTTTTCCAAACTAATTGGTTTGACCAATAAACTGATATATAATCTAAAGATACATAATACTATCTCTGGCTCTAATTATAGGAACACTTTTATAGTCCAAATTGTGCTACAAAAGTTTTCATATAATTAGGATCAGAGGGAGTATATGATATGAATAAGTAATTTATTTAGTTTCCTTAATCTCTGCAAAAAATAATTAACTTTTTCTGATATTTAGAACTGGAGGGAGGGAGTATAATATATGGAATATAAACATTCTAACAAGTCTTATTATTATATAAATCATAAACAATATCAAGCATATTTCAGGCTATGCAACAAAACCCCAGTTTTATATCAAAATGCACAATTAATAGCAAATATCACCATGAAAGTTTAAACGTTGGACTGTCATCTAATATGTAACATCCCAATTTTCTACAACGTTTCCGAACTATTTGATCAGAGTAGAGCATCGGAATAACATCAAAAGTGTGAGTATCTGATAAACATTTACTGATGTAGTATCTGGCTGCTTACACAGCGGTACAATTATCTGAATATAGTTCGATGTTATAAACTTCTCTCCGTCCGCGTCCTCACGCTGGTTCCCTCACGCTGGCTCCCTACCCTTGTCTTTGGCCCTCGATCTTTCCAGACCCTGAAGCTATAGTAGGAGCTGAGGTTCAATGGCCATTGAACCTCAGGTAACGGTTAACCTCATGCTTATGTACAGTATGTATGACAGATATTCATGACGTTACAATGATAATCAATACAAAAGCCCACAACAGATGTATGATTAGAAACACATAACCACGTATGTAAGATAAGAACAACGTATGTAACATAACCACGTATGCTACAACCATAATAACCTCGTATGTAACATAACCACGTATGCTACAACAATAATTAGAACATAACCACGTATGTAAGTCTTAGTCGATGAGCACAACCATCACATACAATCATACAATAAGCATCAGAGCTAGTGTTACAGTACGCGAATGTACCTTCGTTGACGGGAAATGGTACTTTTGACAGCAGTATGACAGCGGTACGTGATTACAGATATCCTATAGGGATAATATCACATTTATCAGTGATCCACATCATAACAGGCATTTTAGGTACAAATTACCATTTTGCCCCTAGTTTGACTAACCGACGAAATTTCACCAGAGCTTCGCTATTTTGACTCTAATCTTCCAAAATTTTGATATATCTCCATCTCCAATATATTTTTGAAATAAATATCATATTTATCCCTAAAACATGATTTCTAAAATTACTTGGAAGATTAAAGATTAATCTAGCATTTCTACTATAACTATCGAAACAACTACGAAAACTAAAGACTAGAGACCGAAGAACTTACCCGGAACTTGCTATTTTCTCCAGACTCCTCCTTCTCTCTAAAACCTCTCTCTAAGTGGCTCTAGGAATTGTGAAGAATGAAGTGAAGAGGGGTTGCCTATTTATAGAGAATTTCCATGGATCTCAACCCTTGGATCAACTTTTGTATCAAGGGCTAAGATGATGAAGATGTGGCCTAATGAACAACACTCATTTTCCTCTTCTCTCTACCACACAAGTGTCCCCTTTTGTTATCAACATGATGTCATCCAGGTGATGTCACTCATTCACTTTATGAGTTTTTACCGATAAAGTTCCCTGTTCGGTGTTCTGATCGCGTAATTTTGCAAAATCTCAAAAATCCGGGAACACAGCCTTGAAGTTCTATTCTTCCTCTTTGGAAATATCTGAGTTAACTAAATTTTTGATCCCATTAAGGGTATCTCGTAACCTGCCGAAGATTCGAAGCCGGACGCTGTCGGTTATGGAAATTACTTCGGGTGACACCAACTTCGGGACAAAAATTCACTAATTCATAATATGTCCAGTTGTTTTCTACTTAGTTCAGGGATTTCAAGTTATGATTTATTTTCCATTGGTTCTCACTTTTCTTATCTACCCTTTGTTTACAAAATATCATGATATTATTTTTGAAAAACCCACAACCCTTTTCACACTCAATTTTCGGTTTTCTCTTTTCTGCACCTTGCTCAACAAGTTGCTTCCTCAGTCTTCCAACTTGTTCACCAAGTTTCACAACTCGGTCTCCAAGTAACTTGTTCACCAGGTAACTTGTCCTCCAAGTAACTTGTGTTAGTTATGATTAGTTTTGATGATGTCTTATATAGATGCCATTGTTATAAGCAAAAAGATTGAATAATATAATTATCTCCTACATTGATGAATTGTTGTATTTAATGTAGATTAATCCAAGATGAATTATAGAGATTAATCAAGAAGGAGATAAGAGTAGAAAGAAAGAAGAGAAGAGACCAAATAAAGAAGAACTTGATATATGGAATGAAGATTTTATCATCCAAGTTCTTATATTGATGCTAGAAGCCTCCAAGATCATATGGAAGTTGGAATGATTCAATTCAGAGTTAAAACAAGCAAGAATGAGGTTTTGGATGAGCAAACCTGAGTCTCCAAGTATTAAACATGAGTTTTCTACCTTGCTGCTGTAATTTACTCATCTAAGAGGAGAAAACTCGAGTTTTGAGGCAAAACTCGAGTTATGAAGTGTCTACAACGTCTCTGGGGTCTCTGAACTATCAAAACTCGAGTTTTGGGGTGAAAACTTAAGTTTTGGAACACTGGAATCAAGTCTCAGGGCAAAACGCGAGTTTTGGAAATTTCAAGAAGCAAAACTCGAGTTTTGAAGGGCAAAACACGAGTTTTGAAGGGCAAAACTCGAGTTTTGAACTGTTATCAGCACATCAGCTCCACACTGTCTCACATTCAGCACGGGCGACCTCTGATGTTTCGATGATATCTCACAAACCAGAAATCGGATTGAGACAAAACCAAAAGCATATGAAACTAGACTCCCAATGCGTCATTTTGATATAAGATTCAAGCCAAAAGGAGTTCAGATCAAGGAGCTATGAGTTTTACAAGTTGACCCAAAAATCAACGTCACAGTCCAGACCCACCTTCGGTATTTTAGGTGTATCTCACAAACTACAAATCCAATTGAATTCAAATTTGTGCCATTGGAAACTAGACACACAGAGCTTTCCATCAAGAGTTGAACGGACCAAAACAGAGTTCAGACCAGGGAGATATGATCTTCTAAAGTTGATGGTTATTTCAAGAAAACTCAGCGAATCCAAGAGAAGGCAAAACTCGAGTTTTGCAAGTGAAAACTCGAGTTTTGGTGAGGCAGAGAGCATTCAAGAATCTCACAAATGAAAACTGACGGTTATGGATCAACACCTCCAGTTTTGATGTTTTGAACTTGATATCAAAAGTTCAAAACTCGAGTTTTGGTCAACCCGAGAGCATCAGACTCTCCAAAGCTTGAAAACTGCCAGTTATGGTTTGAAAACCTGCAGTGATGAAATGTGAACAGTTCAAAACTCCAGTTTTGATAATCAAAACTCGAGTTTTGGTGCTTTTACAGAAAAACGTTGTTTTGTTCCAGAATTGCCCAAATCTGATCTACACTCCAGGATTAAGTTACCCATTGATCTTATATGTTATATCTATCATTTATCATTGTAACCGAACTGTTTTAACGAGTTTGTTCATGAGATTACAGAAAGCTCTTGAATTTAATTGAGAATCAAATGAAGATTCATTTTGGGCAACTTGCAATATTTTAGAGACAGCCTGGCAAGATAGACAGCCATTTCTCAATGCAGTCATTCAATGCCTCCACCAATTAAGCCTGAACATCTTTATTCCTCAGATAAGACCACATGGGAAGAGCCAAAATTCAAATATTCAAATCTGCAAAAATCTCCCAACAGCTATATTCAAACAGCAAATGGTTTTAGCAGATAAATTCCTTATACAACACCCATAACGGCTATATTTTCGAATTGGTAAAAGCTCCAACGGATCTATAACGTTCACAAGCTTCAAATCACCATAAAAGGGTGAAGATTTGAAGATGGACAGCAGAGAAGACAGACACTGAAGTCCTGCACGAAAATACCAAGTTATTTCTCAGTATAGTCATTTAATTGTATCTTTGATACATTGAGCCTCAGTGTGTATCATTATCTACTCTTAGAGAGAGAGTCTTTTTCACTGTAAATCATTCATTGTAATAATCTCAAGTCAGGTGACTTAGAGATTGGGAAAATCAGAGTACAACTTGTAAGGGGGAGTGTGTCCTAGGTTGGGAGCATCCTTCGTTTACAAAGGGTATATCTGATTACAGAGTACAACTTGTAAGGGGGAGTGTGTCCTAGGTCGGGAGCATCCTTCGTTTACAGAGTGTGTATTTGTTGTATACAATTACAACTTGTAAGGGGGAGTGAGTCCTAAGTTGGGAGCGTCCTTCGTTTACAGAGGGTGTAATTGTTCTTGAGTGATAGTGGAAAATCCCAGAGGTACTGGGGACTGGACGTAGGTCAAGGAATTAGACCGAACCAGTATAAATCATCTGTGTCAAGCTCTTCTACTCTATCTCCACTTTGCCTTGATATTATCTGTTGTGTGGGTGAACCAAAAAGAATTTTAAAATCCCCAATTCACCCCCCCTCTTGGTGATTTCCTTCTCTTTCAACTTGTCCTCCAAGTAACTTGTTGGCCAAGTAACCTCGTCCTCCAAGTAACTTGTCGGCCAAGTAACCTCGTCCGCCCAGTAACGTGTCTGCCAAGTAACCTCGTCCGCCCAGTAACGTCTCCGCCAAGTAACTTGTTCGCCCAATAACGTGTCCGCCAAGTAACCTCGTCCGCCCAATAACTTGTCCGCCAAGTAACCTCGTCCGCCCAGTAACTTGTCCGCCAAGTAACCTCGTCCGCCCAGTAACTTGCTCGTCAAGTAACTTGCTCACCAAGTAACTTGTTCGCCAAGTAACCTTGCTTGGCAAGTAACTTGTTCGCCAAGTAACCTTGCTTGGCAAGTAACTTGTTCGCCAAGTAACTTGCTCGGCAAGTAACTTGCTCTCCAAGTTTCCCCGACTTGCTCTCCAGGTTTCCTAACTTGTTCTCCAAGTCACCCAAAAATTGCCCCCTACATTCTTCCTTTCTTTTTGTTCATTTTATGCTTTAATATGGTAATTTTGTGGTATTTTATGATCCCAAATAAAATTCGAGAATTTGGTTTTTGATTACCTTAATTCTTAGAGAAAATTCCCTAAATTAACATAAATATGTTACTCAATTTTGAGACCATATATTCACCGATTTTGAATAGGTATTATTTATCAAAATATAATATTTATGATGAATATGAATTTTGGGGTATTACATTTCTCCCCCCGTTAAATAAAATTTCGCCCTCGAAATTTGAACATATAACCTTGAAAGGTTATCTAGACTTCTAGTCTATTCCTTCCCTATGCATGCTTACTTAGCACGCATCCTACTATTCAAAAGTCTCATTTATCTTGTACCCAAGCATAGTACTCAATTATAGGACTTGCTGGTCTATTCTCACAGTACTCGGTTACAAAGGCCTCAATGCCCGACTTATTTAGCCTCTCGGTTTTAACACATATTGGTCTTCCGGCTCAATCTATTATCACAACACTGGAGATTCTAGCCTTACTACCTAGGAATTAATCCTTAGGCCTTAGGCATCTTAACTACTACCTGGTACTGCGAATGTTTTGCTAGTCTTAAGATGTATTCTAGACATAGGTATTATGACAATCGCGGTGCTAAGTATCACCGGTCTTATGTTCTAGGGGCACCGCCACGTGCACACTGGCACACTCGGTCGTATTGCCTCGGGCCTCTGCCCATCTATTTCATCTAAGTCTCTCCCATTCAAGCTTTTAGACTACTTTCGCTTGCTTGGCACCACAGCTGACAACTACCATCTGGCTTAACTGGTTCAGTATTCTAGACCTTTCTAATAATTCCTGTTCCTATGTCAAAATTTCCAACTACACCGCTTTTCTTTTCAACACGATAGCATCAACAAACATGTTATCGCTACCCAAAACTATTTTGTTGTCTCGTTTTCAAATTCTCAAACACTGAAAATTTTTCGTGGTCGTAGTATATTTCACAATCCACACTATACCAAAAAGTAATAGTGCTATAACATTTTTAAACTTACTTGCTACTATCACAAATTCATGAAAAACATATCCATTGCCGGATCATTTTCAAAAACTTTTACTACCGGCACATATTTTTGAGGGAGATACTTCATTCCAGAATATTTACTTCAAAGATCTATTCTACAATTAATTGTTGTTATCATCAAAACATACTTGAGAACCAACATACAATACAGTCTATCTAATCCTATTTTTCCAAAAGGTTCCATCTGCTGTAACCCTACAGATGCATCTTGCCTCTTGATCCCAAACCACTACCTATCTCTTTCATGCGGTCTGGAGTTCAAATGAATGAACCCCAAGGGTAACAGTTAATCTCATATGCGGGTATGAAATGTAAAAGACAATATAACACATGTATAAGCATAGAATAATTCACAGTAAACAAGTCGCACCTTAACCACAGTTAACGGCCAAGGACCGCAGCCCTTTATGGAACATGCAGCTCCATTCTTAGGACACGCAGCCCCAATCCATAACTAGGATACACATATGCAAATTATCTAGCAACCATGATCAGTCATACATGCAATACATACATACAAGCTAATAAGATAACAGTTACCCACCTCAAACTTGAATCCTTACTCGTCCGAAGTTGTTGGGATCAGTAGAGGTGTCAAAGTATGCCTATAGACGTTTGTTATTGTCATTAGTCACCTCTTGCATCGCAAAGTAACTAACTACACGAATTAATTTTTAGAGGATTAAAAAAATGGTTCTTAATCCCTAAAAATTCCCCTTAATAATAACACCCCTTTTATTATTTTTATTATTAATTAAGAATCTCTTTTTCTCTTTATTATTAATTAATAATTCTGTTAATTATTATACTTTTTCTTTTCTTTAATAATAATAACAATATCTAATTATTATTATTATTATTATTACTATTATTATTATTATTCTATTTTATTACTTATTATTTCTCCACAATTAATTTAAACTCTTAGAGGCTAACCACACTCTTTAAATTAGGAGTTTATAAATACCAGTCCTCATGTAAAATATTCTTTAATATTTCTCATGGCTTCCTCCAAAACCTTTGATAAATACTAATATTATATACGTAACAACACAATTAGATTTTCCATTGTTCTCTAACTTTATTTTTATTTTACAATGGGTTTAGAATTTATTAAATATTTCCATATTAAAACTCAACACCAATTCTTTGAAATCAAAGCTTTAGGTTCAGGTTATAAACCCAACATAATGGAAAACACATGAACTCATCCAAGACATGTGCTTTTGCTCAAATAAGAAAAACGTTAATATCCTACGTGTATTGGTAGTTGGACTCTTTCTTTTTTTACAAAACAATGACTTTAATTTCACTTGATTTATGCATCCAAATATTTACCAGCTATACCCACGTTAGATACATACCCAACGTGAATACCCCAAGCTTTCTCAAGTTTCAATAAAATCCCCAGATAGTAACAAGCTCACCATGTAACTATGTCTTGTTTTGATATTATATATATATATATATGTATGCCTGTATTTAAATCAATAAGCTTTCTCTTTTATATGTTTGCATCGTTCATGTATGTATATATTTACTTGATAAGTCATGCCGTGTATGATGGATTGTGGGTTAATTGCTTATGCATTCATGTTTATCTCTTGCATGATTAGATGACTTGGTAACTAATCACTGCTTGGTTAATCCTAGGATGAATCTAGAATGACAAGATGGTGAACATGCTAGTGGAAGTCCTAATACAAATGATCTATCTGACCAGAAGGTGACAAGTGGTGGAGTAAATATTGAAGATGAGATCTAGGTAACACTAGATTGACCTTTAAAAATCATTTTTAGCAAATTGAAGCAAATCTGAATATGAGCTTCTTTCCTCTGAATTTTCCCAAAATCACGTCATCCTCCATTTTGGTTTATTTATCTTCATCCATTACAAACATGCTTACTTAACTTTTATGACAGCAACCTTCCTATGACAGCAAGTACAAACCTTTTTCTCTTTCTTTTATTTCCAAATGCCACAACTCACGTGTATGTATATATTTCATGGTAGCCAAGTTTATGGGTTCATGTGATAACTAATCTAAATATACTAACTCACGCGTGAAATATTTAAGCTTTAGCCATACTATGTTTCGGCACCCACAACCAGAGAATGACCTGCTAAAGCTTCCTCTTTTCAACTTCATAAAATAGAGAGTTATTATGCAGAACCCACGTGCAGTATGTAACATCCCGATTTTCTAAATTGTTTTTGAAATAATTGATCAGAGTAGAGCATCGGAATAAGTTTAAAAGAGCGAGTATCTGATAAACATTTACTGATGTAGTATTTGGCTGTTTACACAGTGGTACAGTAATCTGAATATTCTTTGATAAAAAAAACGTCAAAATGAAAATTTCTCCGTTTGCGTCCTTACGCTGGCTCCTTGCCCTTGTCCTTGGCCCTGATTCCTTCGGACCCTGACACTATAGTAGGAGCTGAGGTTCAATGACCATTGAACCTCAGGTAACGGTTAACCTCATGCTTATGTACAGTTATGTATGACAGATATTCATGACATGACAATGACAATCAATATACATATCCACGTATGAAAAACAATAACAATATTTGTATCATAACCATGTATGCTAATTAGAACATAACCACGTATGTAACATAACCACGTATGTAGCATAACCACATATGAAAATCTTAGTCGATGAGCACAACAAACAACCATCATATACAATCATACAATAAGCACTACGTGAACGCACCTTTGCCTGTTGAGCACGATACGTTGTCGGCTGCAAGGTGATCACAGGTTTCCTATGAAGGTAATATTATGTTTATTAATTCACAACCAATATCCCAATAGATATCCTAGCCACAAATGACTCTTTTACCCCTGGCGGATTTATGAATTTATTATTTCCCTTTATTTTTGAGAAAAACGTTGGTCCTTAAATCTGGGCAGAATTTCACCTAACTTTAAAAAAACATAACTAATTCTAGAAAAATCGAAATGAGGATCCGTAAAATTCCCCAGAATCCTTAGGATGTCTAGTTTCAAGAAAAAATGATATCCTTTGCCCAGATTCTACGGTTCATTCCCAGTTTTTAATTTTTGAACATCTGTCCAGAATTTTCCAGAAATTCGTAGCCCTAACTTTGGGAATTTTTATCTCCCTGTTCAGAAATCATTTGGACATGTTCTTTACATATTTGAAAATCTCTATATGTCTACTTTAACCATGAATTTTCTCAGAATTTTCTAACCATGATTTCAGCATAAAATATAAGTTTTTTCATGTCTGGTTCAGAAATTCCAGAACCGATGAAATTTCGTCAGAACTTCGTTACTTTGGTGTTTCTCTTCCGGGAATTTTGCTAAAACTCTTTCCTCACTATTTTTCGAAATAAACCCAATTTTAAACCCAGAAAAACATAAAAACAACTATATCTAAAGAATTTAAAGATTAAACTACAAAATAACTAAAAACTTAAAAGCTAGAGCTCAAGAACTTACCTAGAACTTTGCTCTTCCTTCCTCCAAAGCTCTCACACTCACTTTCTCTCTATATTTCAGATGTTGTTGCTTGTGAATTGGTGAGGATTGTGAAGAGCAAAGGGTCCTATTTATAGTAGAAGCTCCATGTGCAAAAAGACTAATAATACCCCTCCCTACATCATCCCTTACATCATCTTATCCTCTTCCAAAGCCTTGAAAGTCTTCTACTAGATACATGACTCATGGTTTAGGGTTATGACTCATCTCTTAACTAGGCTAATGACTCATGCTTGTTTAGGGTGATGATTCATTCATAGAGCTTGTGATTCATCATTTAGGTTAGTGACTCATACATGTTTAGATTAATGACTCATTCATGTGCAGACTAATGACTCATTTCTAGAGGGATGACTCATTTTACATATGTATAATTAGAATTTCCTACTTCTTCCATTTTGTGTTGCACTATATAGAAATTCATTTGGGGATTCTAATGAACTTGTATGCTCAATTTCTCATTGGTTTTGAGTTCTAGAGATTTTTAGCTTCATTTTGAGACCCATTTTACCTATCTTTTCTATTGATTCCATTTCTTAAACAATCATGAAAATGACTTTGGTCATACTTGTTTTCATGCTTGATTTATGCTTGTTATGAATCTCAACTTAGTTTCCATACTTAGTTCATAGATTTCAAGATATGATTTAATTTGTATAGGTTTTCATTTACTTATGTCTAGATTTAATTTCATGGATTAATCTAATTGTTTTAATGTCTAATTTTCTTATTGGCTAATGCTTTGACTTCTCTTTCTCACTCCTTCCACTAGACTCACAACACTCACAACATTTGCACACACACACATTCACAACTCTCTCTCTTATTGGTCAAAACCTTTTTCTCATGGATTAAGAATATTTTCTTGATTTATCATTGGCCAATTCCATTTCACAAGGATTTAGCTTTATGGTATTTAATTAAGGCCTTAGGATTTAGCTTTATAAGGTTTAATCCTAGCCCTCCACCACTAATCCTTAATTAGCATTCCTAATAAAGTGTTTTAATGAAGTTGTCAATTTATGATTGGTTCCTAACTTGATTATGACTCTTAGAGTAGTTTATGACCATTGGTAATCCAACCTATGCTAATCCTAACTTCTTATTGGTTGTTGAGATTTAATTAACTTAATAATGATTACCTAATGTTAATTGTGATTATTGACTTTTCAAAGCTTAATTAAAGTTTACTTATCATCTTAATCACAAGCTTACTTGCCTCTTGATTATTAAATAATTGGTGATTAGGGTATTTTATGACCATAGGCAATATATTTTATACTAATCTCAAACCCCTATTGGTCTTTGAATTTTAATTAGCCCAATGTACTTCTAATTAATGGCTATAATTGTTTAATTGTAAATAATTGGCTAATCATCCTATTAGTGGTAATTAATTGCCCATTAAATATTAGTAATTGCCTTTTTAATTGTTCAAGTGCTTTGGTAATTTATTATGGTATTTTATGAATTAATATGAGCTAGGTATTAATTCTAGGGTTTTAGAAAATATAGTTTCTTACTTGATTATGAATTTTAAGATTTATGTCCTCTTAATTTAATCCCTTGATCAATTATAAAAATTTACATAATCATTTTGTTTAGTGAAAATTCAAGGGTCTACTAATTCCTCTTATGCTCCCCTATTTATTTGATGTGTTTCCCTAATTTTTCCTTGTTTTCTTTGGATCCTATAAAATCCCTAATTTAATTTGGGTGTTTTTTGTATTTTTATGATATTTTATGATTCCAAACAAAACTTAGAAAAATAAAACATAGCTACCTCAAAGTCTAAGGAAAAATCACCTAATAGATAAAATAAATATATCTCAAAATTTGAGACCACATATTCACCTATTTAACATAGGTGCCATCAACTAAAATATTGTATTTTTAATAATTGTCAATTTGGGGTATTACACAGTAAAACCAGAAAAAGTAATGTGCATAAATTTTCAGCAAGCATTTCCATTCTTTTCCAAATGCAGAAATTTACACAGCAACACACACGTATTTTCTTGACAGCAAGTTTCTGTTTCTCTCCTTTTTCTTTTTTTTTTTAGTGTGTAGCGTTCTACTTAGGAGACTCATGGAGCAAAGAGGAAAAAGGCTTGAAGGCTCACCCCTGTTTTCGAAACTAAGCGCAAGGGAGTATGATCGATCACGGCCCAAGCTCTTTTCTTTCCTTCCTCGGTTCCACAGTGTTTCCTGGCCTATTTGTAGAGCACGCACGATGAGGAGGTTCACAGATGGATCTCACTCTTTTCTCTCGGATCCACACTTTGCTCTCGACTCTCTCTCTCTCTCCATCCACACTCTCGGTTCCTTTCTTTCCTTGGTGAAAGATATTGTTGAATATAAAGAGAGCAACGTGTATGGTGTTGGGCTCGAGATGTATCGAAAGGGGACTGCTGCGCCGAAACCGTGATCTCATTTTCTTGCGTGTTTGACCTGCTTCTGCGTCTTTTCTTTTCGTGTATCAGCTAATATTTATGACTAAAAGATAATCCTCGTTTATTGTGATATCTTTGCTGCTGGTTTTGGGTAAGGCTGAGATTAGATGAAATGTTTTGGGTTTTGTTGTAGTTGGGGCAAGATGATATGAGAATTTCATTTGGAGGAGGAGGAAAATGAAAGAAGAGTTGGAGGAAAATTTCATTTGAGGGAGGGGGTATGTGCGTCTGGTTTCTGGAGGAAGGGAGTGGGAATGAAAATGAAGTGTGTGTGTGTATTGTTTACGTGTGAAGTGAACTAGGAGTGAATTTATGTGTGTGTGATGTGTTGTGTGTAAGTGTACAGGAAGGAGGCAGTTTTGGGGCTTGAGTGCTATATGGGCCGAATTAGATAATAGGCTGGATTGATTTATTAGAGAATATCAGTTTAAAAATATAGTCCAACACTCATAATACTACTAATTCCAACACTTACATACCCTTTTTTCCCCCTTTTCAATCTGATTGCAACATTAAATAATTGATGGAAATTAAATCCTTATTTTTATTTAAGGATTTTTTTTTCCTCAAATAATTCCTTTAGGCCATAAATTATCTCTTCCATATATTCCTTGAATTTATTCTTTTCTTGGAAGTTTCAAGAAAAGAAAGTAAAGCCTTTATCTCAAACAATTATTCTCATGATTTTTTTTGAACCAAAGTTTCATACTCAATTTCCATAAAATATTCCAATTCCAAATCCCAAAATTTGGGATGTTACAACGTCAAAATTAGTAGTGATAATATCTTTTATATATATATATATATATATATATATATATATATATATATATATATATATACTCCTTCTGATTGTTATTATAAGGCACCAACTAACTTTTCTCACAAATCAATAAAAGCAGTTAAAGTCAATAAAGTTGTCCTAAAATCTAAGTAATTTCCAATACTACCCCTAATAATTGCATTAAACTCTAATATCATATTAATTATCACTCTCACCCACTACTCTTATTAATTATGGGCAAAAATGAAAAAAATAATTAATGCTCATTGAGAACAAGGAAGTGCTTTATAAAAAAGACCAAAACTTGTTAGTTGGTGCCTTAGAAAAATCAAGAACAAACACCGTTGGCTTTTCAGGATTAAATATTGGTTTGGCGGTATGATCATACTTCACCGAAAACAAATCAGAGTTTGAAAGCGAAAGGAAGAAGGCAAATCAAGCAAGCAATGGGCGATCAAAGCTGTTTCTTCTTGTTCTTAAGGGACATATTACATTTGCCATTTAATCTGTTTCTTTGTTTCTTTCCGTACTCTTTCATTGTTCATTTTCTATTGGTTTCTTCACCACCAACTAGTTCCTAGTTTCTACCACCATGAAGTTCATCACTGGACCATGAAGTTCATCACTGGACTTCTCTCATTCGTCACTGTTAGCTTGTTCATCGGTAAGGAAAAAAGTCCTAAAAAAAAAAAGGTTTTTGATTTGACTTCAGCATGTATTTTTCAAGTTGCGTTTCGTGTTTTTTTTTAACCAAACAAGAAATAGTACATTTTGCTTATTTGTTTCGTGTTGAGGGCTTTGTGCGTCCAGAGGACTCTGGTAAAGTATGTAAGCTTCAAAGATCCATTTATGGATTGAAGCAAGCATCTCGGAGCATGAGGCCGCTTGCGACTTGTGGACTGGTACAGTATTAGCCCACTGCCAATCTCATGTGGGTTTACAGGGTCGCACACAAGAATAGCTCAACACGAGCAATAGTATCAATATTCATTGAATCTTAGATATGCCTAAAATTTGATGAATACTATATTTAATCTATGATGAATATATATATATATGTATATATATATATGTATAGGGTAAAGGATTTCTCCTGTCACTGGAAATAGAGTTATCTCCTGTGACTCCAAAACTACGTCGTTTTGGATTAATGAAGGGTTTGTTAGTAATTTCAGGTGAATTAATAAAGGGTGTTTCTGTAATTCTCTTTATTTTTTAATCATATACATTTTACCAAAACACCCTTCATTAATTCACCTGAAATTACTAACAAATCCTTCATTAACTCAAAACGACGTAGTTTTGGGGTCACTGGAGATAACTCTATCTCCAATGACAGGAGAAATCTTTTTCCCATATATATATATATATATATATATATGTATGTATCTATATAATATTAAATTTGAAAATAATGTTATAATATTATTTAATAGAGATTATATTATTATTATATATAATATTTGTTTTGTATTTGATTTATTTGTTAAATTAAATATTTAAAATAAATAGAGATATTGTATCTCAGATTTAATTTTTGAATAAAGATATCATATATCTTATTTAATTTAAATTGAGATATAGTATCTCAGATTTAATTAAATAGATAGATATCATATCTCATATTTAATTTATAGAGATAAATTAACTCAGAAGGCATTTAATTCGGATTAAAAAAATTGATTAAATTAGATCTATTTGATAGATTTAATTTATATATTATTTTAATCCAAATTAAAATTTCAGAATTAATAAGGATTAATTTTGAATATATAATATGTCTAATAGGTTTAGAAAAACCTACGGGACATCTTGTCAATCGTATTAGAAAAGCCGCGAGAAACCCTAGAGAGAAAAGAAGATATGCGAGAATACTGAAGGCGTTAGCACGCTGACGTCCGTGTTCGAGGCTATTCGTGTGGATATCGGTAGATGGAGTGGATTCGCAGAGTTGGCTCATGTTGATCGAATAGGTAGCCCACGAGTTCAAATAAGAATGAGATGCACACCGAAATCCGATGTGGATACCGGGAGATGGAGTGGATTCGCAGAGTCGGCTCATGTTTGATCGAGTAGGTAGCCCACGAGTTCAAATAAGAACGAGACGCACACCGAAATCCGATGATGGTTTTTTTTTTTTAAAAAAAAAAGATTCATTGAAACTGAGGGAAGTGGGGTTCAAACTCCCCACCTTTATGGAGCCAAATGGCCCAACCACTGAGCCACATGGTTCCTTTGATATATATATCCATTAACATATATATATTCTTCTTAATATTTTTCCATCAACAAACACTCTTGTAAATCTCATTATTGAACTTGTAAATGTCATTGAAGAATTTGTAAATGCCATTGAAAGATTTGTGATAATCCACTTTTATTTGTTGTTCCCCATAAACAAAAATGGTAAACCTCAAAAAACAACTCGTTACTGCCATTGAAAAATTTGTAAATACCATTGAAGAATTTGTAAATATCATTAAAAGATTTGTGATAATTCACTTTGATGGGAAAAAAAATGCAATTATAACAAATCTTTTAATGGCAATTATCAATTCTTCAATGACATTTACAAGTTTAGTAATGAGATTTACGAAAGTATTTATTGATGAAAAAAATGTTAAGAAGAATATATATATATATTTGGGCCACTTGGCCCATGAAGGTGGGAGGTGAAGGGTTTGAACCCCACCTCCCTCACTTTCAATGAATCATTTTTTTCTTCAAAAAAAAGAAACAAAAACAAAAACCCACCCTTTGGGTTTCAAGCCGGGCGGTTGCAGGCCATCCGGCGGCTAGCTGTGGCAGCCCTCTGGCGAGAGTCTTTTTTTTTATTTATTAAAAACTAAAGGTAAATTCACTCGAATTTGTAAATCCCCATATGGTTCTTGGTACGTTTAAGTCCTTTAACAATTTCAATAGACATTTGGGGGTTTTACAAATTCAAATGGTATTTAAATGTAATTTTTTCTTAATATTACTAGTAGACCTACTGTAGAGATGGGATATAATTAAGCATATTGTCCAAACGATTTCTTGAGATATTCCGTTTCATTGTAAAATTACATCCAACCTAATTTACATTTTTTAAAAACAATGAAAAAAGTATATAACCTATTTTTTGTTTTTTGTTTTTTTGGTAAATGATATTTATTTGTTTTTGTCATATTAGAAGTATTGAAATATCTTACTTCAACTTGCATCCTACCATTGTTATTCAACTAACCCCAAGTGGCCTATATTTATTTTCATTTTAAAAGTTGGATAACTTATTATTCAGGAATCACAAGTTAGAGTATTTTGTTGTTTTTTCCCCCTCCCAACTTTGCTAAAACATTAGGGATAGGATATTGTCACTATCAATGAGAGAAATGATAAAGGTAGATGACATAAAATTGGTAGTGACAATATCCTATCCCGTAACATTAATGCTAAGAAATGCACAATTTGATCATCCTTAAGGTCCTAAATGACTTTTTTGAAGAGATTAAGGAAGTTAATTAAATTACTTTAGAATATATATTTTTTTTTCAAACTAATTAGTTTGATTAATAAAATGATATATAATCTAAAGATACACAATATATGATATGAGTAAGTAATTTATTTAGTTTCTTAATCTCTAAAAAAAAATCTCATATTTAGATCCAGAGGGAGTATAATATATGGAATATAAACATTCTAACAAGTCATATTATTATATAAATCATAAATAATATCAGGCATATTTCAGGCTATGCAACAAAACCCCAATTTTATATCAAAATGCACGAGATAACAACAAATATCACCATGAAAGTTTAAATGTTAGAGTGTCATCTAATAAGAAAATCAAATAAATCTCTGAAATAGAAAGAATACTTATAGCAAACGAAATCACTCACCCACCCCCTAAAATGTCACATAATTATTGACTTAAGACATGGACTCAACTTGATCATTATCATCATTATTATTGTTATAACATGTACTAGCTGAGACCAACTGATCAAATCGAAACACCTTCTTCATCATCATTTGATTTTTAGGATCATGCATCTTCTTCTTTAGCCGAGCACGCCGGTTCTGGAACCAATTGTACACATTTGCATTAGAAACCTGGCCATGCTGGCTTAATACCGTTGTAATCTCCTTAATCTTCTGCTTTTTTGGATGAGATCCATCGCCTTCCTTAAATAAACTCTCCAGAATCTCAATCTGTTCCCTTGTCGGAATCCATCGCCTTTTTTGGCCACTATGCAACGTCAAGGGCTCTTCCTGTTGTGTGTTTTCCACTTTAACTTCTAGAACCCAAAAAAAAAAAAAAATCTAATTATAATTAGCATTTTTGTTTATTTCTTGAGAAGATGAAAAGCTTTTCTTTTTTCAATAGGGAAATGACACTTGAGAATGTTAAAAGGGATATAATGACATATAAAGCTAGACCTTAGTTTTGAGAATGAGTTTAAAAGAAAATAATATTATGGATAAAAATGCTCCTCACAATTTAAGAAGTTTCTAAATTTTAATGCATAAATAACATGAAAATATATTTTTAAAAAAATCGAAATTTGATATAATTTACAACTAAGTCTAAACACTCACTCTTTTTTTTTTTTAACGCATGAAGTTGATAAGTTTTTTTTTTTTGGAAAATAAGATATTACTATTATTCTTATTCGTTTTTTCTTTGGGTATATTTCTTCTTCGTGTTCTTTTTTTTTTTTTTTAATTCTTCTTCTTGTTCCTTCTATTTGTTCCCTTATGTTGTTGAACTTTTCAGATCGCAGCAGCATGGGGGATGGAGGGAACAAGATGTGAATTTTACTTTTTTCTTGTTTCATATTTAAAATAAGAAAATATTGTTATAAAAAAATTAAGAGTAAATACCCTATTTGGTCCCTGGAAAAAAAAATCATGGACCCCCGAATGTGGTCAGGGATTACTGATGAGTTATTTGTATTGAGGGACCAAAAAGAGATTTGTGATTTTTTTCAGGGACCAAATAGGGTATTTACTCAAAAATTATCGATGTGTATTTAATACATAATTCATTTTATACACGTTATAAATATTGTAACTCTATCTTTAAATTTTGTAAAATATGCAAAAAGTTCTTCCCATCAACACCAATATTCATACATAAACTTATTATTAGAAGTTATTTACAAAGGAAAATCTCATATAAAGCTACTTAAAATAGAAAAATTCTAAATCGGGTTGGTAAATTCAACAAATCATTAATTAAGTCATCAATCAAATTTAGGATTTTAAAATCTGTGTAAAATAACTTAAATGTCCCTCCTCTCTTTTCTGTCAGTCTTCTCTCTCCTCTTAAAAGAGTATTATTGCTTTATAACTTTATATAAAAAGATAATCAAGAAAAATTCAAGTATGTCATGCCATAATAGTATCATTGATATCAATTAAACATATTTTAATTGAAAGTCAATTAATTGTATTAATGATTAAAAAAAATAAATGTGAGCTTTTAAAAAAAAAACAAAAAAAAAAGTTGTTATTTTTATCGGGTGAGATAAAAGGGGGGGAAAAATAGAACATATCACTTGCCAACTTCACCCTTTGCAAAATTAAATTGAAATAAAAGTCATTTTTACTAATATTAACCTAAACCAGAATAATTTTCCTCAACACATGAATGTGAGTTTTTAGATAGTAATTTAGTTAATATTTCAATTTTAATTTTTAAATTCTTTAATATAAATTAGTGATATTATTTATCTCTTTTAAAAAGAGACGTTTAAATTTCATATACTTTTATGAATATTTTAGAAAAAAGATGTAAAATGCACTTAAAATTTCATAAAATGGTTTACATCAATATAAAAGTTTCCAAAAAAAAACCTATATATATATGTGTGTGTGTGAAAAATATAGAAAAATTCATACTTAATTAATATATTTACCAAAATATGTCCTTTTTATAGTGACATATATTATAAGTTTTCTTGAAAAAATTGTTCATGTTAATAAAATGAACTCTTTGTTAAAAATATTATAGGTTTTTATTCTTAAAATGATATACCTAATATATTTGAACGAATCCTATTTGTATTAAAATTAATTTTGATATATACATGTGAAACATAAGTTTGGGAGTAATAAAACTCATTAATGATGAGTGAGAAGAGGGTATTAAAGTTATTTTACCCATATTTTAAAATTCTAAATTGAGTTAATGACTCAATTAAAGATTTATTAAATTTACCAACCCGATTTATAATTTTTCTATTTTAAGTAGCTTTATATGGGATTTTTCCTATTTACAAAATATTGAACTAACAAAATAGAAAATTTCTGACAGACAACTTTTCACCGTAAAATTTCGTTGCAAAAAATTTGTGACAAAACCTTGTGTTGTTATTTTGCGAAAGAAGTCAAAAAAAAAAAAAGCACACAACACACTTAAAACCTTTCCTCTCCATTATAAGTATATGACCAAGATAACTAATTTATAGAGATTTAAAAAATTATTTGTGAAAGAGGCGTTGCTTTATCTAAAATACCCCATTGAGCCATTCACATTGAATACTACCTTTGATTAAAACCTGTTTAATATATGTAACCAATAGGGGATAGCTAGTTTTTGGAAAAAAATTGTAAATTTGAAAGATAAAATGAATAAAGATATTACATTTAAGGAAAAAAAAATATCCCACTAACTAATAGAAGAGGAGAAAGTAGTTGGAAAAATAAATATACGGGTGTGTGTATACATATAAAGATGAACAATGCAAAAAGCTTTGTGATGATACATGCATGTTTGTTTTAACTTTTTAAGAGTGATTGCAAGTATATGAGAAATGTCTTGCCAAAAAATAGTTTTTTTTAAAAAAAACATTTTTGTGCTTCCAAAGAAACATCTAGTTGTTTACTAATACCAACACTCTCAAAGTCGTTGGTGCAATTCTACTTGTCCATATGTAATAAAAAAAAGGGTGAAATAGCAAATTTGCATCGAAAGTTATCGTTGAAAAGCAATGTTACCCTATAGGTTTTTTTTTTTTTTTTCTTGTCTCAATGTTGCTGGAAGTTTCAAAATGTAGCAATGTTGCTCATTTTCGTTAAAAAGTTAAAGGTCAACGTTAATGTTTTAACAAAATAGAGATATTGCTACGTTTTGAAACTTACTAGGCAACATTGAGATAAGAAAAAATTTCAGGGCAACATATTGCTTCTGGGCCTATACTTCCGAGATAGATTTACAACTTAACCCTAAAAGAAAAATTACAATAATAATAATAATAGAAGAGAAAGCAAGCGTATGCGTAGGGAATGAGAAAGAAACCTGGAAGTGGTAGATCTAACAGTGATGGCTGAACGGTTATGTAGTTATATAATGCTATTTGCATCCTCAATGTCTCTATTTGTTCATCACTCATCACCTTATTATTATAATTTTCCATCTTCTTTTTTTTTTCCCCCCTGATTTCTGATTCTCTCTCTCTCTCTTTCTTTTTCAGTTCTTCCTCTTTATTTTCAATGGTGTGTATATATAGCAAGGGAGACAAAGACTAACGAAGAACCCTAGTCAGAAACAAAGAAAACTTTCCTATTTTTATCTGATGCCTTGCTGCTTAAGTTTAGGGAATATATCTAAGATTGATTTTGTTTCTCTTTTTTACCGCAAAATTAAAGATCCCATATAATCTTTTTGATGATTCAATAGGACAGTGTTTGAAAATCGTACTATTATAAAATTCTCAAATTTTTTGTAATAATCAAAATTAAAAATAGTAGGAGTACTCATGGTAGGTTTAGTAAAATTAAAAGCGGTAGTGTTTGTCATATAAAGACAGGTTTTTTCTTTAAAATGTTTATAAATATAAAATTCATTTTTAAACATTTAGGAGTATTTTTTTTCTTGCTAAAAAAAAAGAAAGTAGTTTTTGATACCCAAAAAAAAAAAAGTAGTTGAATAAAATCCTTTAACTCCCTTACATGTTGCGTTAATTACATGGACAACCCCCCACCCCCAAATTTCTTAAAATCATACCCTCAATTTTATTAGTTTTTTTAAAATAAGTAATAAGTAACGTAAGTTTTAAATAGTTAGATCTATCTAAATTTTGATAAAATTTAAATCATAATTTTATGCAATTTCTTTTTATTTATAAAAAGGTTATACTTGTATAAAAATTAAGAATAAAACCAAAAAGTTTCTTTAACCAAAACTTAAAAATGAAACAAAACAATTGAATTTTAGTTCTCTAACTATATATATATATATATTGAATAAGTACCGAATTCATTCCCCACCAAAAAATTAAATGATCAACCACATCTAATTTCCATTATTTAAAAAAAGGAAAAGTAAGAAAACACCTAACTTCATAAAACTCCACCTCTTGTCTTAAAAGTGGAGCTTGGTCAAGAATATAAAAGTTCTTTATCATACATACCATGCAAATACTTTGTTAAATAATTCGCATAATGAAGTTCCTCTCTATATCTGTCTCAACAATACCTGTCATTCTGTATGAATAAATCTCCTAATCTCGTTAGTGATGTCTATTAAAGGATGGTTATGCACAGATTTAGCTTATCTCTTCATTTTTTTCTTATCATCTCTCATAATCTCTAAAAGATTAAGAGATGGTTTCTATCTGGTTATCCTCGCAAAAACATGCCAGTAACCTCTACATAATCATAATAAATAGCCATAAACTTATATATATGTCTGAGATTATTTTTGAGGTCTTAAAAGTGTTTATTAATATAAATCAAAACAAAACTCCTCTACATATTTCATATATTATTAATCACGATTGAAAAACTACTTTTAAATATTGAAATTGCGATTCCAAAGTCTTTTATTTCAAAACAAGTGAACGTTTTTCATAATCTCAAAACCTTAACAATTGTTGGAGGGACTCCACATAGCTTCCAACTAAAATCACACACACTTCCTCCCTCTTCATCCCAAATGACCCCTCCTTCACTCCAATATTACCATCCCAAATGAAATCAAATGAGCACAGCATTATGTAACATTAAAGCATAATTTTTGTTTTAAATATATATATATATATATATATATATATATATATTTTATATATGCGGAAGGACAACTGTAAAAAAGGGGAAAAATCAAGAACAAAATCCTTTGGCGTTTCAGGATTAAATATCGGTATAGCGGTATGATCATACTTCACCGAAAACAAACCAGAGTTTGAAAGCGAAAGGAAGAAGGCAAATCAAGCAAGCAATGGCCGATTAAAGCTGTTTCTTCATGTTCTTAAGGGACATATTACCTTTGCCATTTAATCTGTTTCTCTGTTTCTTTCCGTACTCTTTCATTGTTCGTTTTCTATTGGTTTCTTCACCGGCGGCAACTAGTTCCTTGTTTCTACCACCATGAAGTTCATCACTGGACTTCTCTCATTCGTCACCGTCGGCTTATTCATCGGTAAGGAAAAAAGTCAAAGAAAAATCCATGCTCAATATAAATTTAGGTTGTTTGATGCCGAGTGGGGAGTGGCTACGGTCCATTGCGGTGGACTGTCCACTTCCCTCCGCCCAAAAATTGTGTCGTCTTTGACACAAGCTCTGCCTTTTTTTTTTTTAATAATAAATAGACTTCAGCATGTATTTTTCAAGTTGAGTTTCGTGTTGTTTTTTTACCAGACAAGAAATAGTACATTTTGCTTATTTGTTACGTGAAGATGGTTGAGAATTCATGATAGCTTTATAACATTCTGGTTTTTCTACCGTATTGTTCACTGTGAAGTTACTAAAGAAAAAGAAGACCAAAAAGGGGGAAGAATCAAGAAATGGACCCCACTTGATGAGCCCACGACCCTGTTACTCCATAATAATTTTTTCCTCATTTTGTTATACTCCAAAAAATTTGAACAAAACATTGAAAGAGGTGAAAGCTAGAGTCCAAATGTATGTTTGACCAAAAAAAAAAAAAACAGAGAGTCCAAATGTATCCAACAATATGAAACAGCCAAAACTGGGTAATTCGTTTGTTCTTTTGTGAACTTATCTTCCTTGCCTTCATGGAAAAATTATCAGCCTCCCAGAAACAGAATGAAATTCCCAACCATGTGTGTGTGTGTGTGTGTGTTTTTTTTTTTTTTTTTGAAAAAAGGAGAAAGATATCCTGCACTTTGATGCAGAATTGATAACAGAATTAGAATGCTGATATATGTGAAAAATAATGGATGACTGATTAGCAATTTCAAAAAAGATTGGCATAATTGTGAATGGATTGTTTTCTGTTTTGGAATTACAGGTTCCTTCTCTCAATTGGCACTTATAGGACAACTGGAGGACTCACATGGTAAACATGTGCACTCATATTATGTCAAATTTGGGCTTAAGAATTTTTGAAGATGTTGAAATTGTCCTGTTTTGTTACGTATAGACTTTATACCATCAAATCAATGTTTGGCGCTTCATCGTTATAACTATTGAAATGTTTGTACTACCTTTAAGTGGAACTGATGCCAGTTTTACTTACTTTTTCCTGGTGTCTGATTTTCTTTTTAAATTTTTTTGGAATGATTTTGATTATTCTTATTGGAAATAAGCATGTCTCTTATTTGTACTGAATGATTTTTCCCCCTATTTAAGAGTCAACACTAACTGTGCCCTTCTTTTCTTTTGTTGTCTTTTTAAAAAAAAAACAGAAAAATTTTGGTGGAGCTATTATGCTACTATTCTTTAGAAATATTTTTTTCTCGATTTTTAATATATACAGCTTGTATGCAGCTTGCTTCATGAATAGAACTCTTTCTTTTAATTTTTTTAATTAATATTTTCTGATTTTTCAGGTATTTCATTATGGAAAAATGACAAGGAAGCAGAAATATTACGTGTTAGATATGTATGAAGATTTCACTTTTGTTTCCTCTATTTATACCTGAAGTTATTATTCTTATTTGAAAGTTTTTCAGTCTCTCTGTAACTGTTGGAAGTATTTTGTAGTTTTTGGTCTAGACACTAGTAAGAGAATTTTCTTAATATTCCATGATTCTCTTTTGGACATGTATAGATAGGTTGTCATTTTCAAAATGGTAATTATCTATTTTCATTTGGATAATTCGAATTGTTCTAGAAATTTCTTTGCATCAACCCTGTGCTCTCTCTGTTAATAGCTTAACATGTGGAGACTGTATATTATGATATTTAATACATTAATGTCGATTATTTTTTTGTCAAATAAAGTCTAAAACACCACTTGGTCTTGATTACCATTTGTTTCGAAAGTAATATAAGTTATTTCTTTTTGAATGTAAGTGAACTTTTTGGTTAGTGTGGTACTAAAATATGATGATGCTTGTTATGTTGATTTATGGATTGAATGAGTTTGAGTTCCTTTTTATATCTTTTTGCTTGTTGGTGTAACAATTTACTATGATAAAATTAATCGAACTCGTCTTTCTGTTTATTCTAGTTTTTAATTAGTTCATATTCTCCTGTGCTCATAAATATGGTTGTAGATCAAACCTGAAGTTCTTAGCTGGTCTCCACGAATCATTTTACTGCATAACTTCCTAAGCATGGAGGTATGCCTTTTTTTCCCCCAAATTGTCTATATTAACATAGTGGATTTGGGTTCGTTTTATAGATTCAAGGATCAATATTGTGGCTAAGCCTAAGTCTATTAACATAGAGGATTTGGGTTCGTTTTATAGATTCAAGGATCAATATTTTCTTTTTGGTGTGGCTAGCAGACTCAGTTCATTTTAAATCAGCTCTGGCAAATGGTTTAATTTCTCCTGACAAAGCATAATTTTGGTAGATCTTTTTTCTGATACTGTCTCACTTGGTGCTGCTTGCTGTGAACGGTGAAGTAGCGTAGGCAGTTCTTGTCTTCTAATGGTGTGAGACAAGAAAAATCATGACCACTAAAAACAATGACATTAATACTAATCATTTTTAACAAATTTAGCTTCTGAATAAAGTTGTTGATGACTGCAACTTTGCAGATGAAGGCCATTTACATATTAATTGAAATTGAAGTTGTATTTCCTTTACAGGAATGTGAGTATCTTGAGGCCATAGCGCACACTCGCCTTATCGAGACACTGGTGATAGATCCAAAAACAGGAATGGTACATTGGTTTTCTTTATTTCCAATATATGATTTTCTTTTGCGGTTTTCTATGATGGGACACCATGATTGGAAAGTCAAATGCCACTTGAAAGAAGGGTTTTCCTTCTTTTCGTAGCTCTTATGATAATCTGCATCATTAATGACGTTAGCCTGCAAAATTAGTGTGTGTGGATGTGTTAAAACTTTTATAATAAATTCAACTGTGTACAAATTCGCATTTCAGCCAGTAGTGCAGCTGGAACATAACTAGGTCGGACCTCATTTTCACAGTCCTACTTAGGGTTCATAGTTATTCTAGGATGACCCAAAGCAACAATATTTTCTTATGAAGTTGCAGAAACTGAAATTTGTCGTAGAACATTATTGCATTTATCCCCTACTATAATCATTAAAACATCTGCAAACACTGCAGAACGCCAAAGGATCTTACCTTCTTTACATGTCAAGAAAACCTTGGTGATGAGTTTTGAGAGAGTATGAGAAAGCAAGAGAAAATGAGGGAAAAAGTATGAAGCTTTGATTATACTACTTCCACAGATAATTTTTTTATAGCCTATCTACTTCTTTATTGTCTGTGTCCTTCAAACAGGAATCTTAGTTTGTGCCCTGTCAACTTGCATCTTATCTTCACTCCAAAAAAACAAAAAAAAAAACCTGCATCTTATCTGACCTTCCTTCATCTTTCGTAGATTAGTGAGAGCACTGAAAGGACAAGCTCTGGTATGTTCCTGAATTCTCAAGATAGAAAACACCCAATGGCGCAGGCAAGTTTGTTAACCAGTATATTTTTTAGTATTTTATCTGAATCACCTCCCACTATTATTTACACCCAACATTTTCATTTAAATTCATTACATCATTTTTTCCTAGTCATTGAGAAGTTATTTTCAAAAATTTTGGAGTTGAAACAAGGGGAAACAAAGAACTTGTAAGAACTGATGGAATCGAATACATTCATGTGATTAAAAAAATAGGAAAGATGTATTTGAGATGATAATTCAATTATAAGGGAATGATTTCCTTACTTAATACCATTAAGTGATGGATTGGCTAGATAGAGTAAGGCTCTTCTCAAGGCGTTAGTCTCTGCTTCCTTCCCTAACGAATTAATGTCCTGTAGACCAACTTTAGCTTTGTACGCTCCACCTTTTTTTATTATTTTTTTCAGTAGAAAGTAATAGAGGATGGAGAGGATAGCATGAAAAGTGTGGTTGTTTAGATTGTAATTTGTTTTGGAGAATGCTTTTTAGTTTTATAATATTTGTGGCCAAGTAACTTGATTTCATTCAAAAATAAAGTCATACTATTGTTAATATTAATTGCTAAATTTCTGAAACAATGCACAAACATCTTACTGTTTGTTTTTTCACACCATTCTATGTATTTATCATGTTGACGTGCTTTTCTTCTTGTATGCCTTTTTTTAATTTTTAGTGTTTTCATTATTATATGAAAAATTTTGTTTCCTTCCAACATAATTATTTAGTTTTGCTTTATGCTTTCACTTTAGCTGCATATTTGGTTATTGATTTGTAGATAATAGTGAAAAACCTTTTCTTTTTGGTGAGGATTAATTGAACATTTTGATAAAAACATGCTCAATGCGCACATCTAGGCAATTGAAAAAAGAATTTCAGTCTATGCTCAAGTACCAATTGAAAATGGAGAACCTATGCAAATTTTGAGGTAGGACATGTTTATTTTCATCCATTCTTTTCAAGCAAAAGAGACCGGCTTTCCTGGTCCCAAGGCTGACATCTACTGAATCACAGGTATGAGAAGAATCAGTATTTCAACCTGCATAATGACTTTTTTCCTGATACTGTGAGTGTTATTCCCCTCATTGCTGTATTTTCCATTTTTGTAGTGATAAGAATTGCCTTGAAGTGTTTTAAATCAAACAATTTGCAATTCTTTGTGCCTTTTCTTTTGTTTTCACACCAGTACGAATTAGAGGAAAGTGGGCAGCGAATAGCGACGATGCTTATGTATATAAGTGACAATGCTGATGGCGGTGAAACATATTTCCCAATGGTAAACTTCTTCTTGTAGTCTTTCATTTACCTTTTGATATGAAGCAGATGTGTAGACATTAAAAGAGTTACAAATATAGGTTTGTTTCTATATGAGATAAGGAGTCGTGTTTGATTAAAATATATAGTTGGTATGTGGGAGTCCAGCACTCCTGTGCTCGTGTTTGCGTGTGTGTGTCAGGCTTTTCTTCTAACTCTGCAACTCTACCACTTTTTATTCTTCCTTTAACTTTCAAAGTTGGATTCCACATCTATATCCTCAGTAACCAGTTAATTGCAAGGATCCAAAATGTTTTATTATCCTTGCGCTTCACCAAATTTTCAATTTCTGGAACCATCTTGCATTTTTCTAACAAGTCTTTCGGAGAATATTTTAATGGACAATGTGTGCCAATTAGTTATCTGTTAGACGATATCAGTTTCACTTGCTACTGTCAGAATAGTTAAATGCTGAGTGAAGCATAGATAAAGAGATGGCACGGCATGGACAGGAAGGATTTTCAATATTTACTACTTGTCATATTCTGTGTCTGTTACTAATGTGTGACTGATATGAACAAGTCCTTTTGCTTGAGTTATCTTTTTTCAGAGCTTCATAAAGTCCAGAATTTTGCATAGTGGTATCTGGTTGATAAAATCATCGTTCATGGATGTCTGGTTGACCCCTTAAATCTACATCTATATATAATATAAAAAATTTATAAGAAGTCCCACTATTGTTAGGCTATGAGCAGTCTGGCAGACCTTAGACTTTGTGTGAAGCATGGGCCCATAATCTAGTCCTTAAACTTGATTAGACTCAAAGTGTTCATGAGAATGTAGTTGTAATATTTTTTGGATATATTTTTATTATAAGGTTATGATGTCATATGAAGAATGACTCTTAAAAAGAACCAATTAGAGAAATCACTATGAGATCTGAAGGAAAGATGGTATGGTAAGATGGATTGCTGTAATATGCTGGCATCACCTAAAATTGTGATTGGAATCTTTTGAAAGAGGATCCTCTGGCTATTACTAACACACATGAATGCATCGCAGGCTGGTTCAGGTGAGTGTAGCTGTGGTGGAAAAATTCTCAAAGGGCTATCTGTGAAACCTATTAAAGGAAATGCAGTACTTTTTTGGAATATGGTTAGTATCCACAGTTTCTTGTTATATGGGGCAACTAGCTAGACACATTTTTCTGTGCACTTTTGAAAACTGAGCTACATTATTCATGCTTACCAAGGTTATTAAATCCAGACCGGTCATTAAACCAGCTGGGGTATTAGGTCAAGAGTCAGTGGGTTAGACCGGAGCTAACCTAGGGCCAACCCGATGAGAAAATGAAGATTTTAGGGTTATTGATATAAAATTCGAAAGAAAAAAATTTGATTTTTTTTATTAAAAAAAAAAAGGTGAACAAGGTTGATGCGCAGACCGAATAGGTTTGCTGGTTTTCAGGCCAAACCACCTAGTCTGGTTCGGGTTTAACAACCTAAAGCCTTACTAATAATGTGATTTGCCGTATAGTATTTTATAAATAAATTGATGATGGTACAATGAAATAGGATCTGCCTAGGAAACATGAACACTAACATGGACCCAGAATAGAATAGCTAGAGACATTATCGGAGTATAGACGTGGTTTGTAGGGAGCAACTAATTATTCTAATTGTGACATGACTTCCTCTTTTTGGTGGTTTTAAGTCAAAGGGAATAAACGTGTCACCATACTTTAAAAAAGAATTATGTGGAGCTGAAAATTAGTGGAAATTTTAGAAAAAATTCTAAATAAATACCATTTGAATTTGGAAAACCCTAAAAAGTCTGGTAACACATTGAAAAGACAACTAGGTCTCAAGGAGACTAATTTGGGATTTTGAAACGTTGTGCTTTTATGAAAATGCACCTCAAATTTTTTCTTTGATAAGAAGAAAAAAGCCTCGTCGTTGGCAGGCTTCAAGCGGCCAGTTGTCGAAACTCTAATGACGACTTGAGTAATGAAATTGACTACTTGAGTATAGGGATTGACTACTTGAGCTCCCTAAGCTCTATTAAACGTTGTTGATAAGTTGAATAAAGACAGTGACAACTTAAGTGTAGCCGTTAATAACATTGGGAGTGCAATTTGTCAATTGTTATACTCAAGTTATCATTATCTTTTATTAACTTGTTAACAACATTGGATAGGGTTTATGGAATTCAAGTAGTCAATCTCATTATTCAAGTTGTCATTGGAACTCTAGCAGCTGTCCATCAGAGTCCCGCTGGCGGGGTGGTGCCAACGGCGGAGCTTTGACGTCAATGAGTGTTCTTTTTTTGTTTAAACAAAAAAACTTGAGGGGCATTGTGGTAAAAGTACAACATTTCGAAATTTCAGAATAGTTTCTATAGACTTATTTGTCATTTTCATGTGTTAGCAGACTTTTCTAGTTTTTTCAAATTCAAATGATATTTATTTAGAATTTCTCCAAATTTTTACATGTCATTTGTGGCAATATACAAATAATTTAATGTTTTGCACAACAACAAAAAGTTTATTTTTAACAACGGCCTTAGAATTTTACTCCTTTTCTTGTTATTTTATATATTGCCGTAAAAATTATGTGTTGCAAGTTCATGTCCTCCAGCCTTGTTTTGGATTACCACCAGCATTTCTTCTTGAATCTGTTTAGCTTTCTATTTCATTTTCTTGTATCCATTGTGATTCAAATTACCTTTTCATTCATATATTCATGCATTTGGAAAGAGTTACATAAAAATAAAAAATATAATTGTTTTTGCGTTCACATTCTATTTTCATGACCTTTTTTTCTTTTTCCTTTTCCTTTTTCCTCTACCTCTCCAAATACACTATCTACATTTACTTTTGTAACTTTTTTTCTTGGCCATGTTTACTTTTAGAATATTTAGGATTTAGATTACTTATAATTATGCCATGGCTGGCTCAGCAAAAGTTTATCCCTAATGACCCATTGTTAGTGAATATATATCATGCTTAGTACTCTCCCTAATGAGCTAATAGAGGAGTTTGCTTTCATATTAAATATAAGACCCTAATCTACTTTATTTCCCAACTAAATAATTTTTCCCTAAACCCTCTTTTTTTTTTTTTTGCCAAGCCAAACTCTCTCTATTGATTGCATATATTAGGGGAGATTTCTATCAAAGTAGTAGTATCCAATGCAAATAATTAAAATGGACATTTTAAGGAAGCCAACAATTTTTAAACAAATAACTAACATTTACTAGTTTTATTAATCTCTACAGATTAGTTATTTAGTTCCTACATTTAGGGCTAGAGGAAGTATTGTGATATGGAAGGAAAATGATGTGGACTTCAAGTATCACATAATTATAGACAATTGTTTAACTTTTAGATACTAATTTCAAATTATATATTCATTTTTGTGATAGTTCAAGGGAATATATTTAAATGCTCTGAATCAAAGCTTCACCAATTAAAATTAGACAATAATTTTAAGAGAATTGCTTGTGTGATCTTTTTTGTTTTTGTAAACTTCATGATTGAAAATAAGTAACATTTATTTGTTGGTGTGTTATACAGGGATTAAGTGGGCAAAAAGATCCAAATAGTATTCATAAAGCATGTGAGGCACTTTCTGGGACAAAGTGGTCTGCAGTAAAGTGGATGAGAGAGAGAGCTCACGTTTGACTTAGATTCACCATCTGATATAAATATACTACTTTGGTCTTATTTATAAGTCTACTTTCATAGAGTAAAAGTGAATTTATAAATAGGACCAAAGTGATAATTAATTATACAAGTGTTCTTCGTTGATGGAATTTTCCCTTAATATTAAATATACTAGTGATTGGGAATCATTATACTTGAGACCATATAAGCATACGGTACAAATTTGATGAGTGTTTGGTTTCACGTTAGATATTATCAAAACTATTTTCCAAGGTAAAATCAAACAGACTTTTCATGGTTGGTTTTGAAATTTAGATTTTCTGAATGAAATGAGGTCCTCTCATTTTGTTGTGGAAAGAAAAAAGATATCAGTTTGACATAGCTATGCAATTTGGTCAATGGGAAGTCTTTATATTTTGGATATTTAGATTTTGTGATGGGGTTTATTATTATTATTATTTTTTTAATAGATCCATACATATTAATACATATGATAAAAGGAATCAGTTCTAAATCTAGAGATGTAATATAAAATGTAACACCTCAATTTTCAAAAGTGGAATAAATTTTTTTTTTTTCAATAGAGTGGAGCATCAGAGCAAGTAAAAGAGTAAGTAACTGATATACCATTAACTGTGGCGTATCTGTCTGTTCATAGTACATTTATCTGAGTAACAACGGTACAAGTATAAAAGTAGGATCTTCAGTCGGGTCTCTACACGTGCAGTTTACTCTGCTTACTCTTGTCTTCAGTCCTCGGTTCCCCAGACCCTGAAGCTATGGTAAGAGCTGAGGTTCAATGCCCATTGAACCTCAGGTAATGGTTAACCTCATATTTATGTAACAGTTATGTATGACAGATATTCATGACATTACAGCAATATACAATATAAAAACTCATAACAGATTCGTCTTGATAACGATACACAGCCACTGCAATATGTCAGTTATCCCTAGTCTGCACTATTCACCAGTGCCCTAGTCTGCACTATTCACCAGTGCCACGATGGCCTATCGTGTCCTCAACGCTAGGAAAACTCAACGGCATTATCAAGACCATAACCCGTGTATAGCTGAATGTATATGAAAAACTTTAAGATGAAGTCTTAATCTATGAATACATCTATCACATATAAAAGTACAATAAGCATCAGAGTTTCAGAGTTAGTGTTACAGTACGTGTCCGTATCTTCGTTGACGAATACTGTAACGCCCCTACCGGCCTCGCCCTTTCGGGTGGCGGATTAGTGCGATTCTAAAAACCCATCTGGATCTTTTTAATTTGGCATATGCGGAAGCTTTCCCAAAACACGTACTCAAATATTAGACACCCGGCCCTACATTATTCGGTTGGAAGCATCAACATTCTTCAGGGCCGTTGTCACAACTATCAGAGTGTCTACTTTGCTCATACTTTCTACAGCAACTTCAAACAACCTTCCCTTGCAGCACTTCTCTGACGTGCTCACCTGCCTAAAGGTTGGTTGTGGGGGGTGAGATTCTGGGGAATCTCAGTAGCAAACATTACCGAACAATGCATGTAAGATAAATGCTAGTGTATGATATGCTTGCCTTACATAGGCTCATGTTAACATAATGACATTTCTGCATGCTACAATGCTTCATAAAATATACTCATGGCCATAGCATAAATAGAAACAGAGCTTCAACCATTCAAATATGTTAAACAAGCAAGTAAAGCAATCATGCATATTATCACACAAGCAGATAAATCAATACACGCAAGTAGGGTAAGTCCACTACCTTAGCCTATGTCCTCCGGCTGTACTTTCTCTTTCATCTACGGAATTGCTTGAAGCTAAGTATCTTCCATTTATTTTCTTTCTTCTTCTTCTTGACTTCTCATGGCCCTAAACACATCGCCATATTATTAGAGCCAAGTGAACCAAATACATAATAGCTTATCTTTGCCTCATAGGCATTCTTACACGCTCGGAGTTTATTCTCATTACTTTGGCCATTTCTTTTTAATTTCGAATGGTAGCAAAAGCTATCAGCATTTTGGCCTAATTTCGAAAAATCACCAATAATTATATAGGACTCCGATTGGGGTGATTCAAAATTCTATGTGTCACTAATTAAGTCTAGTTTCATATACAACTAATCACTAGACGTATTTCTTTCTGTATCATTCCCAGATTTTCATTCTTTCTTTGCTGTCCAGAAAAACATTTCAGTTTAATAGGTCTACTTCAAAAATTCGTATCTCCTTGGATACAACTCTGATTAAGGCTCATGACCTATCAAATGAAACCTTGGTATGTCTACTTTAATACTGGAAAATATCATGTCAAGATTCCATCATTTACTTTTCCAAAAGGGAACACGAAAAAGACTGTTCATTACTGGAAAATGACATTCTCCAGTTTTCGTCTTCTAACTTTGGAAATTTATAACATTCATTGTACACATCGGATTTGGGTGTTCTTTAGCTCATGTTAAAGCTTATGATGTGTACTAATTACCCACAAAATTTCAGGGTCAAAGGAGGTCATTTACCCTGGTTTCACCTTGTTCAAGGATCATTGCTTCAGCTGAAAGTTCAGTTTCCAGCAAATGCTGATGATGCTACAGTAACTCATGCACTGTTCATCCACGATTTCACTGTAGCTAACGCCTTTTTGGCTCTGTTTCTGCACTCCGAAAACAGAACAATCAACGTATATGCAGAAACAATAACTCCACGGTTCAGCAACCACCAAACAGAACCACATGACCTATGCATACTCTTATCCATCCTATATATTCTTAACCATTTAACAAACTAATTTACTTCTAATGGTTCATGTGGCTATTTGAAATTTTCTTGCGTAGGAAACAGATTAAAACCTCCTCTATTTCAGTTCCATAAATAGAGATCCCACATGCAGAAACTAACCATAACTTCTAAGCTTTCAATGCATAACCCATCGTTGGATTTGCAAAACCAGAAAGAACGAAGCTTGAAGACTCACCTTGGACATCTCAGAAACTTATATGTCACGTTCAGACCTTCACTTATCTTCAGCATCTCTGATTTTCCTTCTTCGATGCTCAATCACGTACTCCGCTCTCTGTACTATCAGTTCTCAGTTCCCAGGTCTCGGTACTTCTTTCTTAAACTCACTCTCCTTCTGCGTTTCTCTGTTTGTGGCCGAAGAGGATAGATGAGGGAATATAGCTGCTGAAAAACACAGAGAAGTAGTGATCTGCTATCATGCAAAAGGCATGAGAGAACAATGGAATATGGATCGCTGAAATGCTAAATTCAGAGAGACATTCTGAATTCCAAGGGAGGTATTGGAGTATGACACTGGGTTAAGGTGTCCGTTTATGCTTGAAACAGGTGTGCTTTCGCTTAAGAGATTGGAGGAGCTGTCAACTAGCACTAATTAACATGACATATAGTGCTTGCTGCTCCATTTCCTGTTGTCAAACAAAAGAATAAACGATCTGTTTATGGAGCATGGCGTAGACTAGATGCATTCTACGAGAAGCAGTGGAGTATGGGTGTTTCAGAATTAAAATGCTCTGGGAGAATGGTGTGGTCTGCTGATGTATATCCACGCAGGTGAGGGAATGTGGTTTACATGAAAATAAGAAATGGTTAGTGGTGTATGCGTCTGCCTAGTTTGCAGAATAAATTAATCAATAATATAATAATGATAGTGGGCAGATGTGGAATAAGGAAAGGAATCCATGAGAGAATCAATTGGGATAGTTAGTGATTAAATAAAATAAAGGTTATGGGGCATGAGTGCGTATGGTCTTGCCGTTGAAGATTCAGAGCTAGAAATTTGTGCTTCATTAGAGAAAAGCAACGGTGGTACATGTGTGCTCAAAATAGCGGGATGTTACATTTCTCCCCTCGTTATTTAAATTTCGTCCTCGAAATTTGAACTTATACCTTCGGGGAATTATTTTAGACGTCTAGTCTATTCCTTCCTTATGCTTGCTTACAAAACACACAACTCATCATACCACATTCTTATTCATTCTGTACCCAGGTATAGTTCTCAACCATACAGGACCCACTAGTCCATTCTCTAAGCACTTGGTTACTCAGGCTTCACTGCCCGTTTCAATCAACCTTCTAGTTCGTTCCAATGTTGTAGCACTGGATATTCTGGCTTTAATGCCCATAAAACCACCTTTATGCCATTAGCATATCAACTACCACTTGATACAATTTAAATATTCTGCCAGCCTCATAACTTTCTTGGACATACTAGTCCAAGTTCACAATACTTGTGAGCATTCCACACAGTACTAATCACACAGATGTTACGACCCAGGGACACCGCCCTGTGCCATCTTGCACATCGGGTTTTACAGCCTTGAGCCTTACTTGTTCATCAATCATCTGAGCCTCTTCAACTTAAGCTCTCAGACCACTTTCCTCTTGCTTAGCACGCTGGCAATTTCCTATCTGACCTACTCGGTTCAGATCTCTAGACCACTGTAACAGTCTCTATTCCGAGATCATTATAATCACTAACTGCACCGCTTTTCATTTCAACTATACTGTCTCATTTTCAAATTTCCCACATTGAAAATTTCTGTGATCGAGGTACGTTTCACAACCTGCACTATACAAACAGTAATAGTGCTATCATGTTTTCGACTTAATCGCTGCCACTTCAACCCTTCGGTACAGTGGCATATCTTAATCCTTTCATGCACAGACCACCAAGGTAACAACGCACTTGTTGGTCAATGTGGAAGAGTTTCCATCCCTACCTGGTGTGTAGTATTCATTCATAGGACTCATTAGTTCATTCTCACAGCGCTTGGTTACTCAGGCTTCACTGCCTCATTTTCATTCAACTTTTTAGCTTATTTCATTCTAGCCTTTCGGCTTATTCAATTACCACAGCGCTGGACACTCTTGCCTTATTGCCCAAGGAGTTACCTTCAAGCCATAGGCATCACAACTACAACACGGTACAGTCTGATTATTCTTCCAATCTCATGTATACTCTAGACACGTTGGTCTAATGTTACCAAGCTAGATAACAACACAGTGCTAGACTTCTTCAATTCAAGTTCTTAAACTACTTCCTCTTGACTAGCTCAGTGGCTATCAAGTACTATCTGGTTTAACCAGTTCATTCTCTAGACCATTCTTTCAGTTTCTGTTCCTGTAACAACATAGTCACTCAATGCACCGCTTTTCAATTCAAAACATCAACGAAGACAATTACGTCAACGATTTTCAATTCAAAATATCAGTAATGATAATCACATCATTACTTTCAATATTGCTTCTATGTTGTCTCATATTCAAAATTCTGTGGTAGCAGTATATTTTCAAAATCGCACTTATAAAAAGTAGTGCTTTCACATTTTCAAGAACAACAAAATCGCTGCCAGCTCAAATTCAAGAGAATACATTCATTCTGCTGCAGACCATGATGGTCGCTTCATTTCAAACTATAATATTCTCTTATCGAACAAGCACTCTGGCTTAAACTGTCGATAAGATTATAGCATTCAACTTCCCTCATCGTATTACCACCCCCGGCTTAACCGTGATGGCATACAGGGTTACCCCACATTCTAGGGCATTACTTCTCGGCTTTAACCGGAGACAAGATTACAGCATTCAAATTCCCTCATCGTATTACCACCCCCGGCTTAACCGTGATGGCATACAGGGTTACCCCACATTCTAGGGCATTACTTCTCGGCTTTAACCGGAGTTGAATTTTCTTTCATTCTCAGAATGAAATGTACAATTCTCGTGTGCACAATTCTTTCTTTCAATTCTCAATTCAAGATATTCAATTCCGTTGTGCACAATTCTTTCATTCAATTCTCAATTCAGTGAGCCTTTTCAATGGCAAGCGTTCAAAAACATTCTAAACATGTCTGGCAAGATCCAGTAAACTGAGTACTTTTACAACAGTTTCTGACCTTTCCAGTTCTGTACTGCTTTCACAACCACATAATTCAAAATTCAGTTTCAAGTTCAGGGTTCCAACCCATTCTTTGAGACAACATCATTTCAAAAGTGACCATTACCCTGGTCTCAAATTCTACTAGAAACATTTCATTCAGAACTTCAGTTCATAAAATTCAAAAATTCAATTCCAATTCTGGGTTCCACAAGGATCCCTTCTGTGAAACAATATTGTTCAAAAGTGACCACAAAACGGTCTCAAATTCTATTCAAAATATTTCATTTAGAAAATTCATTTCAGAAATTTCACAATTCTGCAGGTGCATTGGCAAATTCAAAATTCAAAATTTCAAACTCAGGAACTAGACAACTGCTATAGAAGGTCATTACTTCTTCTAATCACATTTCCGACTCTATCATTGGCTATCTAGGCCATTCATAGGACTTTCAATCCATTATCTGCCAATCTTGCTCACCACGCTTCCACTGCGCTACTCTAAATGGTCAACCTCTTCGGTGAGCATCCTTCATAGGTAGCCCTCATAAACATCGGCACAGCATTCTAGTGCCTTAATTCATTCAATTCAATCGGTACCCTATCCTAGTACCTCAATTCATTCAAATCATTCTATTCAATATCCAAATACCTCAATTCATTCAAACCAATTCAATTGCCTAAAGAATCAATTCAACTGGTAGCAACCCTCTGGATGCCTACTCAACTTCTAGGTTCATCAACCTTACCGTATTCATTCTAATATTCTCATGGCATTCGTAAGGATCACCATATTTCATACCTCAAGGCACTCAAACCATAAATCAAGAGGTTTCAAATTTCTATGACACTTCCTAGGGGTTATCCATTATGGGATTTCTCTCGCCTAAGCACATTTAGTCATGGACTTCCATTAGGATCCAGTCCAAAGGTTAGCTAGGCATCAAATTCTCTAGAGCTCATACCCTTTTCGATTAGGTATACGTCACTAATGCTCCGTTTCTTATGATTATGTAATCAACTATCAGTAGTCAGAACCTAAGTTCTGATTGCACTTCCAAATTAAGAGCAGATAATTCTTTAACCAAGATTTCCATTCTAATTCTGACTTATCAATCAGAATTATCCAAGTATCGATACAGATACTATTCACTTCAACAGAGTAGGTAATTTTATTACCAAAATCTCAAATACTATTCACTTCATCAGAGTAGGTAATTTTATTACCAAAATCTCAAATACTATTCACTTCATCAGAGTAGGTAATTTTATTACCAAAATCTCAAATACTATTCACTTCATCAGAGCATTCAAGCCGAATGAATGCTCTGATACCATTTTACTGTAACGCCCCTACCGGCCTCGCCCTTTCGGGTGGCGGATTAGTGCGATTCTAAAAACCCATCTGGATCTTTTTAATTTGGCATATGCGGAAGCTTTCCCAAAACACGTACTCAAATATTAGACACCCGGCCCTACATTATTCGGTTGGAAGCATCAACATTCTTCAGGGCCGTTGTCACAACTATCAGAGTGTCTACTTTGCTCATACTTTCTACAGCAACTTCAAACAACCTTCCCTTGCAGCACTTCTCTGACGTGCTCACCTGCCTAAAGGTTGGTTGTGGGGGGTGAGATTCTGGGGAATCTCAGTAGCAAACATTACCGAACAATGCATGTAAGATAAATGCTAGTGTATGATATGCTTGCCTTACATAGGCTCATGTTAACATAATGACATTTCTGCATGCTACAATGCTTCATAAAATATACTCATGGCCATAGCATAAATAGAAACAGAGCTTCAACCATTCAAATATGTTAAACAAGCAAGTAAAGCAATCATGCATATTATCACACAAGCAGATAAATCAATACACGCAAGTAGGGTAAGTCCACTACCTTAGCCTATGTCCTCCGGCTGTACTTTCTCTTTCATCTACGGAATTGCTTGAAGCTAAGTATCTTCCATTTATTTTCTTTCTTCTTCTTCTTGACTTCTCATGGCCCTAAACACATCGCCATATTATTAGAGCCAAGTGAACCAAATACATAATAGCTTATCTTTGCCTCATAGGCATTCTTACACGCTCGGAGTTTATTCTCATTACTTTGGCCATTTCTTTTTAATTTCGAATGGTAGCAAAAGCTATCAGCATTTTGGCCTAATTTCGAAAAATCACCAATAATTATATAGGACTCCGATTGGGGTGATTCAAAATTCTATGTGTCACTAATTAAGTCTAGTTTCATATACAACTAATCACTAGACGTATTTCTTTCTGTATCATTCCCAGATTTTCATTCTTTCTTTGCTGTCCAGAAAAACATTTCAGTTTAATAGGTCTACTTCAAAAATTCGTATCTCCTTGGATACAACTCTGATTAAGGCTCATGACCTATCAAATGAAACCTTGGTATGTCTACTTTAATACTGGAAAATATCATGTCAAGATTCCATCATTTACTTTTCCAAAAGGGAACACGAAAAAGACTGTTCATTACTGGAAAATGACATTCTCCAGTTTTCGTCTTCTAACTTTGGAAATTTATAACATTCATTGTACACATCGGATTTGGGTGTTCTTTAGCTCATGTTAAAGCTTATGATGTGTACTAATTACCCACAAAATTTCAGGGTCAAAGGAGGTCATTTACCCTGGTTTCACCTTGTTCAAGGATCATTGCTTCAGCTGAAAGTTCAGTTTCCAGCAAATGCTGATGATGCTACAGTAACTCATGCACTGTTCATCCACGATTTCACTGTAGCTAACGCCTTTTTGGCTCTGTTTCTGCACTCCGAAAACAGAACAATCAACGTATATGCAGAAACAATAACTCCACGGTTCAGCAACCACCAAACAGAACCACATGACCTATGCATACTCTTATCCATCCTATATATTCTTAACCATTTAACAAACTAATTTACTTCTAATGGTTCATGTGGCTATTTGAAATTTTCTTGCGTAGGAAACAGATTAAAACCTCCTCTATTTCAGTTCCATAAATAGAGATCCCACATGCAGAAACTAACCATAACTTCTAAGCTTTCAATGCATAACCCATCGTTGGATTTGCAAAACCAGAAAGAACGAAGCTTGAAGACTCACCTTGGACATCTCAGAAACTTATATGTCACGTTCAGACCTTCACTTATCTTCAGCATCTCTGATTTTCCTTCTTCGATGCTCAATCACGTACTCCGCTCTCTGTACTATCAGTTCTCAGTTCCCAGGTCTCGGTACTTCTTTCTTAAACTCACTCTCCTTCTGCGTTTCTCTGTTTGTGGCCGAAGAGGATAGATGAGGGAATATAGCTGCTGAAAAACACAGAGAAGTAGTGATCTGCTATCATGCAAAAGGCATGAGAGAACAATGGAATATGGATCGCTGAAATGCTAAATTCAGAGAGACATTCTGAATTCCAAGGGAGGTATTGGAGTATGACACTGGGTTAAGGTGTCCGTTTATGCTTGAAACAGGTGTGCTTTCGCTTAAGAGATTGGAGGAGCTGTCAACTAGCACTAATTAACATGACATATAGTGCTTGCTGCTCCATTTCCTGTTGTCAAACAAAAGAATAAACGATCTGTTTATGGAGCATGGCGTAGACTAGATGCATTCTACGAGAAGCAGTGGAGTATGGGTGTTTCAGAATTAAAATGCTCTGGGAGAATGGTGTGGTCTGCTGATGTATATCCACGCAGGTGAGGGAATGTGGTTTACATGAAAATAAGAAATGGTTAGTGGTGTATGCGTCTGCCTAGTTTGCAGAATAAATTAATCAATAATATAATAATGATAGTGGGCAGATGTGGAATAAGGAAAGGAATCCATGAGAGAATCAATTGGGATAGTTAGTGATTAAATAAAATAAAGGTTATGGGGCATGAGTGCGTATGGTCTTGCCGTTGAAGATTCAGAGCTAGAAATTTGTGCTTCATTAGAGAAAAGCAACGGTGGTACATGTGTGCTCAAAATAGCGGGATGTTACAAATACGGCACGTTGTCGGTCGGAAAGCAATCACAGATATCCTATGAGGGTAATATTGTATCTATTAATTCACAATCAATATTCTAATAGATATCTTAGCCACAAATGACTATTTTACCCCTGGAGCATTTATTTTTCAATTATTTTCCCTTTAATTTCGGAAAAAACGCTGATTACAGCATTTAAGGTAGATTTTTCGACTAACTTTGAAAAATCATAACTAATTCTAGAAAAATCGAAATGAAGATCCGTAAAATTCCCCGGACTCCTTAGAATATATATGTTTTAGAAAAAATATTAGCTTTTACCCAGAAATTAAGAACAGCTCCCAGTTTTCACGTGTTCACATGCTGCCCAGAAATTTCCCCAGAAAACATAGCCCTTCTTTAAGAATTTTTATCTCTTTGTACAAAATTCAAAATGACACACTCTAGGTATATTTGGAAAGCTCTATAAGTCTACTTTAACCATGAAAAATTTCAGAATTAATTAACATCATCTTCAACATAAAATTATGGTGTTTCTACTATTGACTCCAGAAATCGCCTACCTGACTTCGACCTTAATCTTTCGAAAATTTTTCTCTATGACTTCCCTCATCAATTTTTCGAAATAAGGCCAAATTTAAACTCAGAAAAACATGAAAACAACTCTATTTAGGAGATTTAAAGATCAAAACTACAAAATAACTAAAAACTCAAAGCTAGAGCTCAAAAACTTACCTAGAACTTTTGCTCCTCCTTTCTTCAAGACTCTCACTCACTCACTCACTCTTAGAATCAGATGCTACTTGGGATTTTTGGTGTGAGAATTTGTGAAGAGCCAATGCCCCTATTTATAGGAAATCACTATAGCATTTTTGGTAAATTTTCTTAACCTATCTCTACTTGCATTCCAAGTTTTCTTCCTTGGCCTTCAAGTTTCTTGTTTTTTCCCTCTTCTTCTCCCTTTTCCTCCATCCAATCCGTGAACCCTGATCTTTTTCTTTCTCTCTTATTTTCTTTTCTTGCTCACCAAGTTTTGGAACTTGTCCATGAAGCATTGAACCTTGCTCTCCAAGGTTGGAAGGTTCCACTTTTCCAACAAGTCTTTGCATGTGTTTGAATTGTTTCCTTGCTCCCCAAGCTCAAATCACACGCCCCCTCCTACATCCTTTTCTTTTTTTTTTTTTGTGTTTTATTTAATTGCTTAGGTAATGTTTTGGAGCTACATTATTGGTCCTTTAATTACTAATTAAGGTAAATCATTCTAATTGGTGGTTTTATATATGCTATCTAGTTAATTAAGAACTTTAATATTATTTCCTTAATTTATTGTAACTTAATCATCCACTAATTGTTTGTAATGTTCCATAATCAATTTAAGCATTTTCACACCCTTTTATGGTTTATTTTTTACAATATAAAAACTAAATGTGAATATTTTGATTCAAGTTAAAATCCCTAATATAGTGTTTAGTTATTATTATGCTTAATTGTAGGTGCATGATTGGTTATTAAATCAATTATGATTTTTAGAAACTCATTTGTTACGAATATTGAACCCTTATTGGTCTTTAATGCTAAATTAAGCCAAAATATTCCAGATTGTTGATTAATAATTGCCACTACATTAATTGTGGAAATTTATGCAATTATTTTAATCAATGTAAATTTAATTGCCCTTTAATTGTTCGTAATTTTTCTCTAATTGGTATAGGTATTTTCATAACATTTTATGGCTCTTTATAATTAAATATGAACTATGCTTTAATATGAAAATTATAGGGTATTTTATGATCCCTAAATGAAATTAGAATATTTGAGTCTTTTTTGTTTATTTAATTATAGGAGAAAATTCCCTAATTTAAATTATAAAAGCTATAATATCTTTGAGACCACATATTCACCTATTTTAATAGGTATCATTTATCAAAATATAGTAGTTATGTTAACTATGATTACATAAAATATCAGAGATAGTTATTATTTAACAAATAGTTGGTCAAGGTATGTACCCTGGAATGATTCTTGCCAATATGTAAGTATTAACAATGTGACGTCTCATAGAGAAGAAATAGAGCAGGAAGGGTATGCTACCTGGAAACATTGTTTGATTTTGTTTTTTTTTTTTTAAAAAAAAACTAAAAGACTTGTTTGAAAAACTGCGTTTTAATAAGTTGTTTTTAAAACTAACAAGTTGTTTTTAAAACTAAGATATTAAAACATTTTTTTTTATATTTTTTATTTTTTGAGGCTGCCACTAATTCACTATGACACAACTTTACTAGTGATTATTATTGGCATGTCAATACTGGTGGTGACCACCACTTGGTCATTTCAAAAAACAAAATTTTTAAAACAACTATCCAAATAATATTTTTATTTTTTCTTGTTTTCAAAGCTTGTTTTTAAAAACAATTTTATAAATTTTTATGGGGGGAAAAGACAGAAACGAACAAGCATGTTACTGTTAATTCTATATTTTTGATGTTTTGATGATAACAATTATAATGTAATTAAATTAATAGATTCAAGGTTAAATCATGTTTTATATAGCTAACTTGAATCTGCAATGGTTGAAAGATTGCCCTTGGATGCCTCGAGTTAAAGTCACATGCCTGGAGTCATGAGATGTTAATATCTAAATGAAAATTGTTTTGATTTCATGAGCCTCTGTTAAAATGTGTTTGACGTAGAGTCAATAATTTTGAGATATATTTGCCTCAAGTTAAAATTGATATGCTTCAAGTTAATCTTTGGATACTTGAGTCATGTAGTGTTATTATTTGAAAGGAAAATGTTTTTAATCTTATATTTCTCAAGTTGAAGAGTTGATAAGTTGAAATTTATATGTTCGAGTTAAATCCATGGATGCTTCAAGTTAAACGATGAAAATATTTTTAAAGAAACTTGGTTAACTCCAATCAATGTTTTTATGCCTTGAGTTATCTATTTGATGTTAAGTTTTGTACCAATTTGTTTTAAATTCTTGATATCAAGTCAAGTCATCAACTTTTATATCAAGTTAACTTGTGTTTTTCACAAGAGTTTAACTTTTGAAATATCAAGTCATTGACTCAAGTTGGTAACTCAAGTCAAGTCACTTTTTAACTTCAAGTTAAGGTTTCTTTGGCCATGTGTTTTTGAAAGTTATCGGGTTTAACTTGATAAATATCAAGTTAGTGACTCAAGTCACTAACTCAAGTCAAGTCACTTTTTAACTTCAAGTTAAGGTTTCATTGGCCACGTTTTTTATAGAATCGGGTTTAACTTGATATATATCAAGTCAGTGACTCAAGTCACTAACTCAAGTTTTTCACTTATTGACTCAAGTCGAGTGTTCATTTGGCGAAAACATCGGGTTTAACTTGATACATATCAAGTTAATGACTCAAGTCACTCACTTTTCATATCAAGTTAAGCCTTCAATTCTCCAATTTTTGAAAGGATCGACTTTTGACTCTTGCATATCAAGTTGATGACTCAAGTCATCAACTCAAGGCAACTACTTTTACACCTCAAGTTAAGAGTTCAACTTGCATCTTTTCAAAGCCTTCATCTTTAACTCTTGAATATCAAGTTAATGACTCAAGTCATTAACTCAAAACATGACTTTCAAACTTCAAGTCATAACTTTAAACTTGTGTATTTCAAAAGAGAAAGTCATCGACTTTTGCATATCAAGTAAATACCTCAAGTCATCAACTTAAGTCAATTATTTCTCAACTCAAGTCATGTCTTAGACAACTTCATCCGGTGACTTGATCTTTCTAAAATCAATTGCCTCGAGTCAAGTATTTTATTACCTCGAGTCACTACCTCAAGTCATCAACTCTTTAACTGAAAGTTAAACTTCTCTGTTTTCAAAATCACCGTCCTCGTAAATTCAAAATCATTTGGTGTGATTTCATTACCTCATATCTTAACTCATTACTATTCCGAAATGCTTTTAACCTATTTGCTAATGAGTTTTAGATGATTATATGGAGAATTAACATCAAACTTGATGAAAGCCAAAATCTGTCAGAGGCATAAAGATGAAGTTTGCTGCATATATTCCGAAATGGCAGAGAAGATCAAATTCAACAAGGACTTGAAGAAACAAAGTTGAATACTCAACTATAATGTTCCTCAATGAATTAAAATGCTCAATTTGTTCATCAGCTTCAAATGCTATGACTTGAATATCCCAATGGTAATATTCCAACGGTAATATTTTCCAACGGTCATATACAAATACACTATTAATGCTCCAACGGACTGTAAATCATAACGGAAATATACTCAAACGGTCAACTCTCTCCAACGGACGAATGCACAAACGGTCGCAAGCTTCAACGGATGAAATATTCAAACCAAGGTTACTATTCACAACGGTCAAATAATATTTCTCCAGCGGTTTCCAACGTACATGCTTATATAAGGAGAAGGATTCAAATTAAAAGAGACAAGAGCTTACACTGTCAAATGCCAACATTATGAATCCAACGCTCAACTCATATACTTTCTGTTTTCACAATGGTTATATAGTTTTCAGTAGAGAGTGAGATAATTGATTATGTACTTCAGTGTTTAATATTGTATCTACTCGTGAGGAGTTCATAAACATTTACTTCATTATCAGTTGAATCTTAAGGTTGAGGAACCTTAAGAGAGGGTGTATCAATTACAACTTGTAAGGGGGAGTGGAGTCTGAGAGTGACAGGACCATCCTTCGTTTACAGAGTGTGTAATTGTATCCTTACAGTGTGTAAGGGAAACTTGCGGGATTGTAGTGGTTCTCAAGTACCCGATTAAAGCTTGAGGGAGATAGTGGATTGAAATCTCAGGAGGAACCTGGGGATTGGACGTAGGTCATCGTGGATTGGGCCGAACCAGTATAAATCACAGTTTGCATATTCTCTCCCCTCATCTCTTATAGTTCCAGCATATATGTTTGAATGACTAACTATCGCTTTATAAATTATTATTGTCATATAAACTGCTTTCAATAAGTTTTGAAAAGATTTTCAAAGTTTCGAAAATTTTATCAAACACCCAATTCACCCCCCCTTGGGTGATAGCCAAGTCTAACAGTTACTATACTGGACAAAAATTTCAGGTCAATTTTGGATGAAAAAAGAACCATGTGCCTCTAAAATAGTGAGATTTGGGGTTCATGATTAGCTAATGCATATACTTCTCTAGATTTTGAATGTAACATCTAATTTGTTGTATAATTTGCACTTATAAATTAGGGCCTATATTTAGGACATGAGGTAGAAATTTTGGATGGGTTTAAGCTAAATTATTCCTATCCCTACCTTTGACAGCCTGTAATTTCCATATTTTTTATTAATGGGCTACAACATAGTTTAAAGAGAAACAAAAAAATACCACTTGAATTTCAAAATCTGAAATTAGTGATTTCCTATTAAAATGAATTTTCAATATCTATAACCGGCACTACTAGTAGTGCAATGGTATTGTGAGTAGTCTCCCCACCCCCTTGTACTGGATTCGATCCCCCCATCCCCTATCGCCTATGTATCAAAAAAAAAATATATATCTATAGTCTTATAGGAAACAAAATTGATTTAAAATTTTAAAGTTTAAGTGGTATTTTTTTTTTTTAACCTCTAGTTTAAATGAGAATGTATTGAATTGACTGGGGTGCCATTGAATAAGGAGGGTGCATTATCTATCGCTGAAAGGAGGGGTAGAGGGAAAATAGGCTTAATCAAGTTTGGGATTAGTTTTGCTTTTTCTCACATTTATTTCCTCGCCTAAGCAAGCAAAAACTCCAACCCTCTTTTTTTGTTTGATTTTTTTTGATACTCATAGTAGGGGAGAGGGCAGGGTTCAAACCTGGACATGGGAAAGAGAGGCCAGTTAATACTAGCTCCTATGCCACTGTACTATTAAACCCTGCCATAATTTTTTTTGGAAGTGTTTTCTTTCTTCTCAACTCTTTCTCCTAGCCAAACATGGGGTAAGGAGAATGAAGTAGACAGAAAATTTTAATGAATTCAAGGTTTTTTCTGGATAAAATTTTTTTTATTATATTTTCTAAATACAATTGTATAATTATAATTTGAGACAAAAATACTTATCTTGTATATTGTAAATCATATTGGAAAAGCAGCTTCTATTGTCAACCCAAACAGACAATAAGTTTGCAATGCCTGATGGTACTCTTGATGATAACTTCTTGGCTTCTGGGGAGGTTGTAATCTCCATACAAGCAGCTCTTTTTCATTTGAAGATTGTTTCATAACGCCTTACTACTGAACTTCACATCACCTCCCCTCTTCTACTTTGTCTTTATGTGTATTTGGTAGTGATCCAGCAAAGTTACTGAATCATCTCTTTGCCTGATGGTATGATGTTTTATTATCATAATACCTTCATCAACTTTCATTAGTTTTAAGGAATTTCTTAAGGGGATGGTCTTGTTCATTTAGTTTCTCAAATGATGTAATACCCTAAAAATCCTATTTAGCATAACCACTAAATGATACCTAATAACATAGGTGAATATGTGGTCTCAAAGATATTATAACTTATCTAATTTAAATTAGGAAATTTCCTCCTAGAATCAAATGAACCAAGAAGACTCAAATATTCAAATTTCATTTAGGAACCATAAAATATCATAAAATACAAATAATTACCGTATTAAGTTATGGTTTACATGGAATTAAAAAGAGCAATGAGCGATTGAAATTACAACAATGAAGACACTAAATTAAAATAGGCATAATTAAAGATGGATAATTCCAATCAAAAGCCAATGACTAATTAAGAGTTGTTTAAATAAATTTCTAAAGACTATAATTAAAATGGAGTTCCTAAAATAGTATCAGATGTCATGAGAATAGGAAAGTATGTTGGCTCCAAAGTAGTAGTGTATTTATTCTACTTCTTGAATAAGTTGACGGTAGGACTTGATGGGGCAAAATCCAATTCTCTAAATTTTAATTAGGAGTCATAAAATATTGTAAAATACCATAAAAGCCCTTAAACCAATTAAATGGAATTTTCAACAATTTAAGAACAATTAAACTCACACTTAGTGATATATTGTCATATAATTCACATATTGGCAAAATTAAGCCGTAAAGGGATAGGAAGAGGTCTAAAATAATTAGAGGACGCTAAAAATAATTAGTAAACACCAAAAATTTATCTTAATTGAATTAACATGCATAATTAATTTAATGATAAATATTTACAAGCAATTTGCAATATTTTGGCTAAATTCAACAATAAAGCCTAACAAGGGATCCATAATTGTAACAATTGGACTTAGTAGGATCATAATTGAATTGGTAATCAATAAAATTATTTCAAACTAAACCTAATTAAGCTAAATTAAATAGTAAGCAAGAAGAAATTAATTTAGGGCTTTAGTCACAACATTGGATCATTTTTGGTAGCCCAAATCACCAATAAAGCCCAAAACAACAACCAAACCCAAAGGACCAGAGGGGATTTCGGTTTTGAGGAGCTTCAAGAGGAAGAAATTGAATTTCAACACATGTTGCAAAGTTTGTAAAAGCTTGTAGCATACAAAACACTATTCATGGCTTAAAGTGCAAGTTTGTGTGGCTTCTTGAAGAAGGAAGAAGAAAGAGAATAAGAGAGAGAGAGAAAGAGGGCAGATGAGAGTGAGAGAGTGGTGAGGATTTGAAGTTGCAAAGTTGCCCTAGATCCAATGGTGAGAATTGGCCAAGAGGGAAGTTGCATTTAATTACAAGTTTGTCCAACCTCTTTCCTATAAATAGAGGGCCAAGTTCACTCATTTTCCTCACACCAAGCAAAGCATCATCTGCTTATTGAGAGAGAGTTGAGAGAGAGCTGAAGGAAGGCTTGAAGAAGATCAAGCTTTAGGTAAGCAAAGTTCTTTAGTTTTGAGTTATATTCATAGGTAGAAGTAGTTTTAATCTTTAAAATTCTAGAATAATTTTAGTTTCATGTTTTTATAGTTTAAAATAGCTTCATTTCGAAAATTTAGTGAAGGAAGTAGTTCTGCAAAATTCCCAGGTTAAGAACACGGTAGTAACGAAGTTCTGGCGAAAATTCGTCAGTTAGGCGATTTCTGAACTAGTAACAGAAACACTCATATTTTATGTTGAAAATGATGTTGAAAAATTCTTAGAAAATTCAAGATCAAATTAGACATATAGGGCTTTTCAAATATGCAAAGAACATGTTGAAATGAGCTCTGTACAGTGAGAAAGAAATTCTCAAAGTTTATGCTGCGAAAATGCTGAAAATTCTGGGCAGAGGATGAACACGTGAAATCTGGGAATGATTCTTGAATTCTGGGAAAATTTTGATATTTTTAATGGAAAATAGACATCCTAAGGAGTCCAGAACATTTTATGGATCTTCGTTTCGATTTTTCTAGAATTAGTTATGATTTTTCAAAGATAGGCGAAATTCTGCCCAATATTGTCCAGCGTTTTTCAACGAATTTTGAGCAAATAAAATGATGGTTTAATGTATCAAGGGTAGAGTAGTCAGTAGTGGCCAAAATATATTTTAGGATATCATTTACAAATTAATAACGCATTATTCCTAATATAGGAAGTCTGCAAACGTATACCGATCGTCGTCATACCGGAATTATCAATCCAGGTACGGACGCGTACTGTAACACTAACTCTGATGCTTATGGTATGCTTATATGTGATAGATAGTCTGAAACTCTGTTTTGAAAATTGATCATACACATACAACCTGATACGGGTTATGGTTTTGATAATGCCGTTATGTTTTCCTAGTGCTGAGGACACGATAGGCCATCGTGGCACTGGAGATAGTGCAGACTATAATAACATGCATATTGCAGTGGCTGTGTTATGTTATTATTTGAATATGAGAATATTGTATGTGATTATTGTTGTTTTACTATGGATATCTGTTATACATATTGGATATATAAGCATGAGGTTAACCGTTACCTGAGGTTCAATGGTAATTGAACTTCAGCTCATAGTCTCATATTCTGGAGGGACCAGGACCGAGGGCAAGAATAGATAGCGCACGAGAAGACACGGGCAGAGAAGATAGCTACGATTTTTTTTTTGGTATCACTATATTAGTAAATATTCAGAGCTTCGTATCCCTGTAATAGCAACAAGACGCACCAATAGTGAAGGTTTATTAGATACTCACTCTTTTAAATTTATTCCGGTGCTCTACTCTGATTAAAATATTTTGAGAACGGATTTCGAAAATGAGGATGTTACAAATGATGTGTCTTTATTTGGAAGACAAGTAATTAGGCTTTACATCTTCAACCAAGGCTTTCAATACTGACATGATCCATATACTAATTTTCAGTATTTTCATGGTGGATGGTATTCTTGATTATGTTCTGATGCATAAGTTCCTTTTGAAAAGGTAATTGTAGGGAGTATATTTGGAATTTAAGAGGCAAATGATACTATTATACTGAGAACTCAGGTTTTTAGAAGCATAAGAAGGAAACTAGAAAGAAGCCATATAAGAACACCCTCTAAGATTTTAATTCTGATTATTTGATGCTTACAATTGTAGAGAAACCCTATTTATATAGAGATGCAGAGGTACAAAATGACAACTATCCTGAGCCGGAGGATATAACATACTACAATAGACTTGTAGATGAAAATTAAAGAGTACAGACACTTATGATAAAGTGGACAGACACATGCTTTAAAGTAAAGCAACATTATAACACATGAATAAAGTAAAGGACACGTTGCACACTAGTACAGCCTACCCAGAGAAAGCAGATTACAACAACTAATTCAAATTCAATTATCCTTTGTTTGTACAACTATCTCCACCATATTATAGGCCGAAGTTCATTGCTGCTTCATGCCTACCTTTCCACAATGATTTTTTCCTTTATTAATAATAGGGTCATTCCAGTATCAATTTTTTACAATTTCTTAGGGACTCATTCTAGTTCACTTTCTATTTGTAATATGTAAACGTACTATGCTATTTAATATCAGTCTTTTTTATTAAAAAAATACACACAAATGCCCCATCACTGCAGGATCGGGGTATTTTTAAGGGCTCAATCAAGATATTTGGAGAAGGGCAAAAACAAAAAAAAAACAAAACAAAAACCGGTGACGTTCACCGGGATTAAAAGCTGGTTTAGCGGTATTATACTTCACTGAAAACAAATCCAAGTTTGTAAGTGAAAAAAAGAAGACAACACAAGCATCAAAGCTGTTTCCTCCAGTCCTAAATACATAATCTAATTGGAGAATTAATCGGACTTGGCTTTCCTCCTATACCACTTACCATCCTTTTTCCTCATTTTCCTTTTTCTATCGTTTGAATAAGATCTCAACGGTTCAGATTTACTCTATAATAAAAATATTATTATAAGGGAAGAAGAGGGAAAAGATGGTAAAAAATTATGGTAAATATGAACCATTCAGATCTTAATATAACAAAAGAAAAAGGAAAAGGAGGGAAAAGGATGGTAAGCGGTATAGGTGGAAAGCCAAGTCCGAATTAATCTTGATCTCTAATAAAAGACTAATTTATTATATTTTTTAATATTTTTCTATTTTACTCATACTAATACTCTCTCAATAGTAATAAAAATAAGAGAGAGGAAAATTATTAGGTTATTTTAGAAAAAAAAAGTATCTATTAATTAACTTAATTTAATCAAATTAGATAAATAAGTCTTATATTATAAACCATAACAGGGGAAGTAGTATGAAATTAATGCAACCATGTATAATATACAAAGACTTATATGCCCTTGACTAAAATCCTAGCAACCACGGTAATAATCACCAGCTACATTAAGGGACTTGTTAAAAGATGCATTAGGAAAATTATTAAAACATGAAATCAACTTGTTAAAATATCATGTTGTACTTGTTATTTTGCAATGATGTCGATTTATGAGAGTTCTTGTTTTTGATATGTTTCTTCTAAAAGATTCGAACTCGAGACCCTATTTCATATTCTTTTGGTCCTTTAATTTTTTTTTTTTTTTGGGTGATCCTTTAGTGAGATTCTTTCTTAAAGTAATGCAATTTATTTTAATAATGTGTATGAAAATATTATATAGTGTTAAAAATCCAATTCCCCAGAAAGTTTTCACGTAGGAACTATAAATATCCAGAAATTGTTTATTTGTATTTTAGAAAATCCAATTCCCTACCTCTAGGATGATATTTTAGAAAATGTTAACGGCTTAACACTAGAGCACCCAGACAACTTTCGATATAAAATTAGACCTTAACCCAATATTATAACAATAAAAACTCGGTCATAATAATTTTTTTTACAACCATCTATATTTGATTATAAAGTTATAGTCCTGAAGAATGGAGCTAAATACCCAAGAGGGGGGGTGAATTGGGTATCTTTAAAAAAAATTAAAGATTGAGCTCTGTTTTTGACTAATGAAAACAGAGGCTAACAGAGAAGTAGGGAAGGAAAGCTTTACACAATGTGATTTATACTGGTTCAGTCCTTTCTCTGACCTACATCCAGTCCCCAAGCCTCACCTGGGATTTTCAATCCACTATAATCAAATATTGATTACACACTCTGTACTAAGAGTTGTTCTCTCACTAGAACACACTCCCCCTTACAAGTTGTAATCAATACACCCCAACTACCAAGTCCCCTGACTTGTAGTTATCACAATCAATAAATGATTTACAAGTGTTTGACTCTCTTACAGAGCAGATAAGATAAACACTGAAGAACTAAGTATCAAAAAGATACAATACAGATGTTAACTTGATACAATGAATGACTCAATAAATTTTCGCTCTAAGTAGTTGTATCCACTTGTAAAGAAGTTAATGCTCTCTATTTATAGGTAGAGAACATTAAATGACCGTTGTAGGATGATTCCAACCGTTGGAATTGATTAGCTTGGGTTCTGGTCATCTTCTCTCTCTAAACTTCTGCTAATCCAAGTCTTAATGAAGTCTGATGTGGATTTCTGAGTTTCTGCCCGTTGGAATTGACTTTACTTGATGTAGTAAACATTCTTTAACGTTAACAAGGCGTGCTCAGATGGATTAACCGAAAGTAGATGAGATTGTGCAGGTGCATTAAATGCACTGTTCACCTTTTTGCTTTTTCTTACAAATCTTCAATAATCTTGATCTGTGCTAACTGAAAAACACTCAACAAACTTGTTAAACATATCTGGGATCATGAGTGAATGATATATGAAAGCAAGTAGATCAAACAACAAGTTATAACAGATTTCACAGATTTGAAAAAGCTTCAACGGTCACTAACCTCGAGGTTAGTTCATCCAACCTCGAGGTTGGCCTGAAATCTTCAGGCAAACCTTTGTTTTAAAATCATTCAACCTCGAGGTAGCAAAGTGAACCTCGAGATTTGAAGTTTGTTTCAAACCTTCAGTTTTTCACTGGAGCCCGACAACCTCGAGGCTGTACTTCTGTACTCGAGGTTGGCTCTTTGAAAGTGCAAGGTTCAAAGTTGAACATAAAGCCCAGCCTCGAGGTTACAATGTTAACCTCGAGGTTTTCAATACTTTGAAAACCAGTGCTTTCTGTAAATGATGAAACTCGAGGTTGCAACATCATACTCGAGGTCAAAGGTGTTTTCATCGAGCTTAAGTTTCAAAACAAAGTGTCCAACCTCGAGGTTGAAATATGGACCTCGAGGTTCATGTGCTTGATGAACAACATGACCTTTCTGTATGAGTTGAACCTTGAGGTTAGCTTTGCATACTCGAGGTTACAAGTGTTAATGAAGAAACTTGGATTCTCCAACTGAACCAGAACCTCGAGGTTGACTTCTCAACCTCGAGGTTTCACATATAACTTGTGAAACCAAGTTTTGCAACATTCGAACACTTGATTTTTAAAGCTTCTGTAAGGTCAAACCTCGAGGTTACAAACCCAACCTCGAGGTTTGCTCTTAAACAGAGTTTTGACACTTAAGAGCAAAACCTCTTCAATTGTCTGTAGTTGTTGACAATCATCAAAACTATCAGAGAACTAACAAGTCCCTCCGGTCCTAATTATAGGACATACTTAATAAATTTTGGAGAGATTAAGGATATGAGTTAAAATAATTAATTATATTCATTTTTCTAAAATCCCTTAATCCCTAACTTTATGCGAATGATTTCTCCCGTCCCTAACTTTATTGAATAGAGAGTATTTTAGAAATAAATTGACAAAAATTAGAAATGTGTCATATAAGTAGAACCAAAACTAACTCTCAAATGTTGTCCTATAATTAGGATCGGAGGGAGTACCTTCTTACCGTGGTGGAACATAGTGAGGCCTCAGCTGATTTTATAAAATTTGTTAGGATATATATGTATTTATTATATGATATTTTATTTGGCCAATAATTTGGCCCCAACTAAATTTTTATCTTCTCTGTAAGAACAATATTTGGTTCATTACTCATTGGGCTGTGATAGGAAAGTAAAATTATTTTATGAGATATCCACCAAAAAGGTTAGTATCATCTTATATATTGTTTTGATTTTTAATTATTGATTATCATTTATTTGTATTTTAAAAGTTATATGATACTATTTAGTAAATACTCCCTCTGGTTCATATTATAAGGCACCAACAAACAATTTTCACAAGTCAATAAAAACAGTTAAAGTCATTAAATTTGTCTTAAAATTTAAGTAATTTTCAATATTATCCCTATTAATTACACTAAACTCTAATATCATATAAATTATTACTCTTTTTTTTTTGCTCAAAAAAACTTACTACCTTTTTAATTATGAGTATACATGAAAAAAATATTTAATTTGGAAACAAACAAGTGCCTTATAAAAAGGACCAATTATACTTGTTAGTTAGTGTCTTATAACAAAAATCAAATTGAGTAGTTCAATATGTTTATTTTTTGACCTGGGCTAAAAATATTTTGGTTCTGCCACCATAGCATTAAGATGAAGAGAACACAGCTGAACTAGAAGAACTCATAAAGCAATTTTGCTTCCTCCGTTCCTCAATATAATACTCAATCGATTTTTTTAAAAAAAATATTAAAGAAGTTAAATAAATAATTTTAAAATGTTTATATTTATAGTCTTTCTTCAAATTAATTTGTCTTACTTATAAAGTGACATATCTAACGTCCGTCCTAAATACACCTTTAATTTATCAGAATAGTAGCGCAAAGGCATTGAAATAATTTGGACGACTTAATTGCAAAATAAAGCTTTCATAAAGCAACTTAGTTTAAAACATTGAAAATGCGAGGATAAAGTTTTCGCAAGCTATATCGGTCCCATAGTGGGATTTAATATAGTAATCCAAAATAATTAACAAATGATAAACAAATTAATATAGTTCAACAATTCATATTTTCCCCAAAATCTATTTAGCCGTAATCCCTACACCTGCGTCTTCCCTCTCGATCTCAATCCACTACCTGTTTCTTTTATGCGACCAGGAGTTCAAATGAATGATTGCATGTATGAAATGTAAATGACAGTATAACACATGTATAAGCACTACTACAAAATACTCAAAAAAACGTTATAAATAAGGCCCAATTAACGTCCCTTTTTAAAGTGACGTCTCGAAGGGGGTAGTTGAAAATTTTGACTCCAAAACCCAAATCCATCGTGAAGGCATGGTGAGAACAACAAATCACAATAATGAATGAAAAAAAGATTTGGAGCAGATCTAGAAAAACAAACAACAAATCACAACAATAAAAGAAAAAAAAAATTTCTACACTGACAAATCACAACAATAGATTTGGAACAAGGATAGGCGATAAACAGAACTATAATTCTAAAGTTGATTACCTCCCTGTATTTGCTCAGATAAATCTTTAGGGGATCGATGTAATCCTCGAACCCTAAAGTTGCCATTGCCCAAAGTAAATCGTCTCCTAAAGTTGCCATTGCCCAAAGTAAATTGTCTCTATTAATCGTCTCCTTGTATCTACATGATTCGACCCCAATTAAAACCCAAGCTGGTGATAAAGTTGATGAACTCGGATTAGAGGGGGCTCTGATCACCGCTCTCCTCATAGCTACCACCTGCGCCGAGACTGGCTGGACCTTCAGCCATCTTTGTAGGAATCCTAATACGACAAAGAAAAGACACAAATCTGTCATCGATTAGATGAAGAAAAACCCTAGGAACTGATGGAAACGAAATCCTAGAGAAAGGAGGAAGATGGGAGAGTAGTTACCTGGGGGAAATTTGTATTTGGCAGGATTGAGATCGGTGAGAATGGGAGAGAGTAACGTTGGTGGAGATGAGACGAGATAGAGAGAGTCCATAGAGAGTGAATTAAGAGAATGAGAGAATGAGAAATAACGCTTAATAAAATAACGCTAGTCCGATGATAAATACGAAAATAATATTTTTGGCGTCTTGAAATTTGTTTCAGGGCGCCAAAAATGCCAAAAATATCATTTGTGGCGTCCCAAACCATATTCAGGACGCCAAAAATATTAATTTTGGCGCCCTGAACCTAATTCATGTAACACCCCACTTTTCTAAAGCTTTTTCAAAATAGTTTGATCAGAGTGGCGTATCGGAGCAATTCAAGAAAGCGAGTAACTAATGACTGTATTAAAATATTAACCATGGTATGGTTGGTTATAGTAGTGGTACATTCATCCCAATAATTCAAAATATTATACAATCCAAAAAACAAAAAGAAACTCCGACCAGATCTTTACACGGGCTGCTTACCCTTGTCGTCAGCCCTCGGTCCTCCAGACTCTAAAGCTATAGCAAGGGCTGAGGTCCAATGCCCATTAGACCTCAGGTAAGGGTTAACCTCATGCATGTATGACAGATATTATAACGTTAATCAGCACACAATCACACAGTAGATGTAAGTTTAATATATCAACAGTACACATCGCATGTACATTTATCCGAGTTAACAATACACATCACATGTAAAGTTATTTATGTCAACAATACACATCACATATAAAGTTGTTCATGTACACATCGCATGTACAGTTGTCATCTATCACATATATAAGCATACAATAAGTATCAGAGTTAGTAATACAATACGTGTCCGTATCTTCGTCGGTGATATCGGTACGTTCGTAAGTCGGAATGTGATCACATGTACCCTATAATGGTAATATCGCATTTATTAATTCACAAATAATATCCTAGTAGGTATCTTAGTCACTAATGACCATTTTTCTCTTGGTAGAATTATTTTTCAATTTATTTCCCTCATTTTCTGAAAAAACGTGGGTACAGTATTTTGGGCAGATTTTTGCCTAACTTTGAAAAATCATAACTAATTCTATAAAAATCAAAACGAGGATCCGTAAAATTCCTCATAATCCCTAGGATGTCTATTTTTAAGCAAAAATAATAATATTTGCCCAGATCACCTGAGTCATTCCCAGTTTTAACGCTTTAAGCCTTTGCCCAGAATTTTTCCAGAAATTCGTAGTCAAACTTTGAGAATTTTTATCTCACTATACAGAGCTCATTTTAACATGTTCTTGGCATATTTGAAAATTCCTATATGTCTACTTTAATCATGAATTTTTCCAGAATTTTTCAACATCATTTTCAACATAAAATATTGGAATTTTTATCACTGATTCCAGAAATCTCTACCTGATGAATTTTCGCCAGAGCTTTACTACCTTGTTCATACTTTTTCCAGAAATTTTGCAATACTAAGTGGCTCATCTAATTTTCGAAATATGACTATTTTTTACTATAAAAACATGATATTAAAATTACTCTAGCATATTTAAAATCTAAGCTACTTCTAACTATAAATTAAGAACTAAAACTCAAAGAACTTACTTGCAAATGCTAGACTCCTTCAAGCTACTTCCCACTCAACCTCACTCCTTTCTACTTTCAGATTGCTCTTGCTTGTTTGGTATGAAAATATGAAGGACCAAAGTTCTCTATTTATAGGAAATTGTTATGGCAACTTTGGTAATTTTCCTAAGCCTTCCCTTCTTGCATCTCAACCATAGGATTTAGGTTAGATTATGAAGATTAATCCTCACCTTTCCTCCTTCTCCAACCGTTGTACTCTTGCCTTGTTGGCCTACTTCATACCATGGGTGATTAAGAAAATATCTTGATTTTGTTTGACTCCTTCCTCTTCTAGAACAAGCAAGCCGTGGCCCCCCTCTTGTTCATTCACTCTTGGCTTGTGTTTAATAATGTGTCATATTATCTCTAACCCAAGCTTTTGATTGGTTCACCAAACTTCACATGGACTTAGATTGTGATTAATTGGAACCATTAGACCTAGCTTTATTAGTTTTAATCTTGGCCTTCTATTTGCTTACCTCCCATTGGTCTAATTAATTTCATGAGGATTAAGACCATTTCCTTGATTTATTATTGGTCAATTTAATTATACAAGGATTAAGATTAATTGTTGGTTTAATTACAACCATTGGACCTCATGGTGTTTGCTTAGATTAGATCTTCTCCCTTAATTGTTTTTTTACAACAATTGATTGATTAGTAAATTGATTTATGAACTAATTATGAAAATTAGCATTTAATTAGGCAAATATCATTCCACCTTTATTGGCTTAATCATTTAAGATATTATTTTTAGAATACTTGACTCTCATAGTGCCAACAAGGCTATTCAACTTTAGTCTTGACTTTTATTTTATAACACATGTACATTAGATCAATAGCTAGATCTTTTGGAAATTTTCTCTTGGTGGAAAAACGTGGCATCCCCCTCCCCCATGAAATCTTGTGTTGTTTTTCATTCATCTCACACAATACACGACTTAGCTTTCATTGGTTCATAGGTTATCTCATGGATTTAGGCTTTAATTCATGTAATTAAATTAGACCCTTTGGATTTAGCTTTTATGATATTAAATCTTGACTCTCCATTTGTGTAGAAAAATCCTACTTACTATTGTAGATTTTTATCTTAAATCACATGTGCTCTTATCTCATATTATTGTTTAATTCATTGCTCCTTAATTATCTATGAATTAATTTCGCCCCTTATAGAAACTTAGGGAGGATTTAAATAAATCTTTGGCTAATTATTTCCAACAAGGTGTTTTAAATATTATTAGACTTATTTGATTGGTTACAATATTAATTATGCTTTTAACATATGCCACTAAACTAATTATTAATGTTTATGAAATTAATCTAATTAACGTAGATTTAATTATTTACTAATTGTTGGCAATTTTCTTTAATTGGATTAAGTATTTCCTCACAACTTTTGGGTTTTCTTTGGTCATTTATGCATCATGTATTAATTTAATAATAATAGGGCAACTTAGGGTCCCTAATATAATATTAGATTTTTGCCCCTTTAATTTTCAAGGAAAATAATCAAATAAATTACTAAAATTAGAGACAACATACTTTCCCATTTTAAATAGGTATTAATTTGCCAAAATATAATATTCAAGAGAAATATGAATTTTGGGGTATTACAATTCAGGACGCCACAAATAATATTTTTGGTGCCCTGAAACATCTTCAGGACGCAACAAATGATATTTTTGACGCCTTGAAACAAATTTTAGGACGCGAAAAAAATACCCTAGCGCCAAATTATTTAAAAAAATTTACCTAGGCGCCAAAAAATTTTCCTTTTAGACATCTTAAATATATTTGTTTGATTTGATTTGATTAGTAATAGTTTCAATTTCTTTTATTTAATTAGTATTATTTTCGATTTCTTTAATTTGATTAGTATTATTTTCAATTTCTTTGATTTGATTTGATTATTTTTAATTTCTTTGATTTGTTTAGTAAAAGTTTCGATTTCTTTGATTTAATTTGATTATTTTCAATTTCTTTGATTTGATTAATAAAATTTTTCGATTTCTTTGATTTGATTATTTTCAATTTCTTTGATTTGTTTAGTAAAAGTTTCGATTTCTTTGATTTGATTAGTATTATTTTCGATTTATTTGATTTGATTATTTTCAATTTCTTTGATTTGATTAGTAAAAGTTTCCATTTCATTGATTTAATTAGTATTATTTTCAATTTCTTTGATTTGATTAGTAAAAATTTTGATTTTGTTGATTTGATTTGATTATTTTCGATTTCTTTGATTTGAGATATTTGAGGAACTTATATTAAAGAATGTAAATTAATTTGTATTATCAATTCTGGTAATGTCAATATCAACCATAGATATTTCAAAAATTATATTGTATTTTATTAAAGGGTAAAGGATTTCTCGTAAAGGATTTCTCTAGTCACTGAAGATAGAGTTATCTCCAGTAACCGCAAAACTACATCGTTTTGGATTAATGAAGTGTGTTTCTATAATTTTGTTTATTTTTTAATCATATACATTTTACTGAAACACCCTTCATTAATTCACCTAAAATTACTAATAAACCCTTTATTAATTTAAAACGACGTAGTTTTAGGGTCACTGAAGATAACCCTATCTCCAGTGACTGGAGAAATATTTTTCCCTTTATTAAAATACTATAATCTTTTCCCTATTTTAAGTAGGGAAAATTATAATGAAGGGCCTAAGAAAAATAATATTTATTAAGAAGGACCATAAAAAGTAGTAATTATTTTAAATGACAAAAAATTAAAATATTAAAATAAAAGGATTAAATTACCCTTAATCAGATTTCTTATCTTCTCATCAACTAAATCTAGAATGATTTTTCTTACATGAGAATCTAGAGTAATTGATGGAAAATAATAAATAGATATCAATTCAAATAATTCTTTTTCTATTGTAGAATCACTCAAGATTATTATGTTAAAGAAAAGATAGGAAAGATCGAGCTTTTTATTGTTATAGCGAAAGGAAAGAGGGATTTGGTTTCTTTAACCACGTTCTTCTCTTTTGATGGGGTTTTTCTGAGTTAAGAGTCTTTTACTTTATTTTCTGTTTATCTGGGAATGGAACAACGGGTAATATTGAATGAATATCAGGTACTTTTGGTTGCCTCAACACACAAAAAATCTCAGGTCTAACACTGTAGACAGTTGCACAACGCACGAGGCTTCTTCTGCCACAACTATAAAAAGCTCCATCTTTCCTATCTTTTCTATAGCATAATAATCTGGAGTGATTCTGCAATGGGAAAAGAATTATTTGAATTAATATCTATTTATTATTATATATTAATTACTTTAGATTCTCTTGTAAGAAAAAATCATTCCATATTCAGTTAATAAGAAGATAGGAAGAAAAAATAATTCCAGATTTAGTTAATGAGAAGATAGGAAATCTGATTAAGGGTAATTTAGTCCTTTTATTTTAATATTTTAATTTTTGGTCCTTTAAAATAATTACCACTTTTTATAGTCTTTCTTAATAAATATTATTTTTCTTAGGTCCTTCATTATAATTTTCCCTTTTAAGTATCTGTATGCGGTTTATTAAAACAAATTAAACCGCAATATATACAAAATTATATTTGAACTTGGTTATCTATTGATATTAATATATATTTAATATTAATATAAATTGAGTTATAATGTGTGTGTATGATTTTTTATTATTTATATTTGAACTTGGTTATCTATTGATAATAATATATATTTAATATATTATAATTTTGTTTATTTACGATGCTTGCCGCGAAGTTTTCTAGAAGATAATTATTAAGAATATTATCTTTTTTGGAAGATAATAAAATGTGGAACTAACTCTTCTTCTTCTCTAAATCTACAATCAAGGGTTCCAAATCTATAACCTATTACCAAAAATTTCTCGTGCTTATTATTCCAATCAATTTAGAATAATCTAAAATAACAAGCTGAAGAAAAAACAGTGAATCCTACTCTTATCAATAATTTTCTTGAAGAATATCTTTATCAAAAATATTATTTGGATATAATAATTTAATACCTTCCATAAAATATTCTATTTTTTTATTAAAATAAAATAATCGATATTTACTTGATTTTTTAGTTAATCTTTTACGTGATTGAATCAATTTTAGATTAGATTATCCTAAACAGGAAATAAATTTTTCATAAGATTTGAATTGAAAATCTTACTAAAAAAATGTTTGACTGTTTTTCATTTTTCCACATCATCGTATATAAACACTCAAGATTTTATCCGCTTTCTTCTCACACAAAATTCCCCAAATATCTCAAATTGCCCCAAAAATGTTGATTTCAGGCGTCCTGAATGTATTTCAAGACACCAAAAAAAAAATTTAGTGCCAAAAAATTCTCCAAATATCTCAAATTGCGCCAAAAATGCTGATTTTAGGCGTCCTGAAAAAATTTCAGGACGCCAAAACTACTCCAAAAATGCTGATTTTATTAGGTGTGCTAAATAAATTTCAGGACGCCAAAAATACCTTTTTTTTGATGTCTTGAAACTATTTTAGGACGTCTAAAGTCTCAAACTCAAGTAAATAAATACAATAATGCCACTGCCTTCACTTTTTACTTTCTTTTCTTAAAAGGGGACGTTTTTTAGGGTAATAGTATCCATATTTTGTAGTAGTGAAGCATAGAATAATTTACAGTAAACAAGTCCCACTATAACCACAGTTATTGGCTAAGGACCACAGCCATTTAGGACACGCAGCCCTTGGAGACACGCAGCCTCAATCCATAGCTAGGATACACACATGTAAATTATATAGCAAATACGATCAGTCATACATAAAATACATACATACAAGCTAATAAGATAACAGTTATCCACCTCAAACTTGAATCTTTAACTGGTCCGATAGGTGTTGGAATCAGTTTGAGGTATCAAGGTATGCCTATAAACGTCTATCATTGTCATTAATCACTTCTTCCATCACAAAGTAACTAACTACGTGAATTAATTTTTAGAATATTAAAAATGGATTAACCCCTAAAAATTCCCTTACTCTTAATATCCTTTTTAATTATCATTAATAATACTAATACTCTTTAGCAAATTACATATCAAAGATTTTCATTAATATTTTTTAAGAGAAAAGATATTCCTTAACGTAAATATTTAAAAAAAATTCCTATATATCATAAAAATAAAATTGCGTGATTAATGAAGATTGATTTTTTTGTTGACAAAAAACTAATTTGAGCTCTTTCAAAAATAAAATTTTATTCAAAAAATTTAATTGATAACGGTGTTATGAGTTTTTCTCTTTTACTCAATCTTTCTTCTTGAACACAAAAACTCTGATTTATATGAATCATATTTTATTTTATTGTATATTAATGTTAATATATATACACACTTATTAAAAGACTAAGTTAAAGAGCAATTAAATTATTTTAAGAGGAAAGATGATAGAGAACATTAAGAGAGTGTAATAAAGTCAATTTACCTATATTTTAAAATCTCAAGTTGAGTCTATAACTTAATTAAGAATTTGTTAGATTTAACAACTTGATTTAGAATTTTTTTATTTTAAGCAACTTTATATGGGATTTTCCCATCCTTAATTCCATTAAAGGATTTTCTTTCTTAATTAGATTTTATTTTGGCCATAAAATACAATCTCTAAAATATTTATGCCAAAGATTATTCCCTAATTATTTTTTCCTTAATTAATTTATGGGGAAATATGCCTTAAATTCTAATAATTAATTTCATAATTATTTGGGAAAATTATAATGAAGGACCTAAGAAAAATAATATTTATTAAGAAGGACCATAAAAAGTTGTAATTATTTTAAAGGACCAAAAATTAAAATATTAAAATAAAAGGACTAAATTACCCTTAATCGGATTTCCTATCTTCTCATTAACTAAATTTGGAATGATTTTTTCTTATATGAAAATCTAGAGTAATTGATGGATAATAATAAATAGATATCAATTCAAATAATTCTTTTTCCATTGTAGAATCACTCAAGATTAATATGTTAGAGAAAAGATAGGAAAGATGGAGCTTTTTATGGTTATAGCGAAAGGAAATAGGGATTTAGTTTGTTTAACCACATTCTTCTCTTTTGATAGGGTTTTTTTAAGTTAAGAGCCTTTTGCTTTATTTTCTGTCTATCTGGGAATGGAACAATTGGTAATATTAAATGAATATCAGGTATTTTTGGCTGCCTCAGCACAAAAAATCTCAGGTCTAACACTGCAAACAGTTGCACAACGCATGAGGCTTCTTCTGCCACAACTATAAAAATTAAAGCTCCATCTTTCCTATCTTTTCTCTAGTATGATAATCTGGAGTGATTCAACGATGGGAAAAGAATTATTTGAATTAATATCTATTTATTATTATATATTAATTACTTTAGATTCTCATGTAAGAAAAAATCATTCCATATTCAGTTAATAAGAAGATAGGAAGAAAACATCATTCCAGATTTAGTTAATGAGAAGATAGTAAATCTGATTAAGGGTAATTTAGTCCTTTTATTTTAATATTTTAATTTTTGGTCCTTTAAAATAATTACAACTTTTTATGGTCCTTCTTAATAAATATTCTTTTTCTTAGGTCCTTCATTATAATTTTTCCTAATTATTTTAGGGCGAATTTTACAGTTCAATTTCCCATAAAATATTCAAATTCCAAATCCCAAAATTTGGGATGTTACAACATATAATTAATACACAACATATGTTATAATTAGTACTACCTCCAATCCTAAATATAGGATAGAGTTTGCACTACAAACTCTGCCATATATTTAGAATCGGAGAAAGTAATTTATTTAGTTTCCTCGATCTCTCTTTTTTTTAAAAAAAAATAAGTCAATTGTATTTTATATTAAGAATTCGTAAAGTATGTAAACACACACACCAAGTCAATAATACCACGCATTGGAAATCGGTGCAGAAAAGCATACATCTCTTGTTGAGGATGATGAAAAATATTGTAGAATTATAGCTGAGGTCAATGCTAAACAAGGACTTCAAACATATACAAACTTTGTTACATTTGAGAAACATCGTTTCCAGTCAACTGATGTCTAATCATCTAAGGACGAAAATGAAGTAGCCGCAATGTTGGAGTGTCAGCTTGAGTTAACGATAGAAATTACTACACAAATATGGATAAATATGAGAGGAGTTTTGTCATAGACTTGTGAACATGAGCTCTTCAAATACAAATTCAAACATGCCCATAGAAGTGTTAGCTAAAGCTCTGAAGGACTCATCTTCCAATATGGACCACTCAAAAATAAAGATTGCTGAGTATTTACGTCAGGAATTTGCAAAAAGTTAATGACTCAAGAAAACTTATTCTTATTGATTTGGATAGAAGAGAGAAAATATATAGGCAACTCATGAGAATATAAGGTCACAAATGGGGTGAGACTAATGGTGCTCGTATGATTTCTTTTTTAATTTTTTTTTTTTTGGGGTATTAGGGATAGGTATCCTCATATTAAAAGCAATTATAATCTAGGCATTGTCAGCCATTAAATGTAAACATCTTTTTTAGCCAGGATTCGAACCTAAATTCACTACAATATGGAAATTATAGTGACTACTATAGCATATATACACTTTAATTGTGTCGGTGTGTATATATAATTGTGTTGGTGTGTTATATACACACCAACACAATTTCAGTTAATAAAAATTTTATTATAGTTTAGTTATAGATGTTCTAAATAAAACTGATAAAAAAGAAGAATTAATGGGACAATAGACAATCTGATCATACCAATTTATAGCAAGACCATTATATATGTGTGTTTATATACACAAGTACAAAGAGCATAATTTGGACAGAGATACTTTTGTCTCTTGCTTTATTATTCCTATTTATTCCTTTGTTCTTTGTAATCCAATCAAACATTTTCATACATGTGCACCATCCCTGCTTAATGGCATAAACCAAATCACATAAACATGGTGCATCTCTGTGACATTGCACCCTAGTTTGAAAATATCAACAATATCCCAAAAACAAAATCAGAATTAGAAACTTAGGACACATTCCAAGGACTTGTGGTTTTGGCAAATGAAAGCTGAGAAGGAAAACAAGTCATCAGCATGATAACCAAGGTATAAAATGTTGTATATCTCATTTTATGTACAAGAGGAAAAAATAAAATATTCTAAGCAAGATGTCAAAACTACTGGATTCTATGGCAATGACAGGGATTCTCAGTGGTCGTTTTGGGAAGAGCATCATCGGAGACATGTATCTTGGGAAGGCATCTTTAAGTTGATGGGAAAGGAGACTAATAAGAAAAACAACTCTCTTTCTGCCCAAACCAATAATTCTCATTCTAAAATTAAATAGTGAGTTGTAAGAATACAAACCTCAAAAATCCACAATTAAGGGACGAATTTGCTTGTCAGAATCATTAAGCCTTCGTTTGCCTTTTAACTGAACAACTAGATGACATGGATCATAGAGACAGATTCGCAGATCACATTGGACCATTAGTTGATACAAGAAAGTCTTGAACAAGTCCCAGAATTCATCGCTGCCAATAAGTTATATATAAAGAAGAGCCAATCATATATAACTCGTCAATTTCTTAATTCGTAAGCCATAATTGAGGGCAGATAGATCATAGCCAAACCTGACTTGTGGCAAGGTAAACAAAGAATAACCTTTCACATCTGTGTGTATGGCAAGTAAAAGTACTTGTAACCTTGAAAGGCTTAGTGCCTCAGTGTCAATGAGCTTCTCTATCCTGAAATAAAGAAGGAAGTTATGCACATATGTTATATACAACAAGTGTTTAGTACTGTAAATTAAGTCACCAAATGAAATACTAGAGCTATTCGTTGTCTTCATATGAAGTCTAGTATCCTAAAAGAAATGAAAAATAACCAACCTGCTTGGCGTGCCACTTGCAATGTTAACACGAATTTTTAGCATGGAAGCCTGCTGTCACCAAAGGAATAATAAGATGAAAGCGATATTTGATGGGTTAGTATCGGAATAGGATTCCCTGCCTATCCAAAGATAGGCAGGGAGAGCTCCTCCCTTCTGGGCCATCCAAATCTGATTTGGACGGCCCAGATCTTTTTTTTTTTACTTTCTATTTTTTTAAAAAAAATTATTTTAATAGTTACAGAATCTAAAATAAAGATAATCTCTCAACTAACATTTTTTCAAAAAATAATTTTTTTATTAAAAAAACAGCAGTTAAAAAAAATTAAATCTGGACCGTCCAGATTGCATTTGGACGATCCAGATGCACCAAGCTCTTGGTGACCATCTAAAGGATAGCACCAAAACCGGGTTCAGTTAGTATCACAACCCCTCGAACCCCTGGCATATAGTAGGTGCTTTAGCATCTACCTTCAAATTTGGCATTAGTTATAAATATTTGCAACGAAGATAGAAAGGCATATCACTGTGAACAGTTACACGACGTGCTAGAGAGTCCCACATCCAAAATTTACAACAAAACTAGGAATCAGACTGACGTGCAAAATATAAGAACCACTTAGCATAGCAAGTGCTCAGGAAAATATTTCGATACTTGGCATCATTCCCCAGATTTTGTGACCAAAAAGGGAGACATCTCGTTGAATCATTTGCGGTACAATGAGAAACCAGAACTAAGGATTTGGGATCAGACTAACGTGCAAATATATAAGAACCGTTCAGCATTCCAAATGCTTCAGAAAATGGTCATAAATTCAGCATCATTTCCCAAATTGTGACCAGAAAGAATGAATGAAAAGATAAGAACTACAAGCATGGTAAGTGCTTCAAGAACTGCTCTTACATTTTGCATTAGCGACAGAGAAATAAAAGCAGGGAAAAAAGCATCTTTAAATACAGTATATGCTACAAAGTGGAAAGATCCACCATTTATACTTTGGGATCAGACTGACGTGCAAAATATGAAAACCACTCAGCATAGCATGCTTCAGCAAATATTTTCATATTTTGCATCACTTCCCTAATCATGGGGAAAAAAGACATATCATGAAAATCATAAATGCTATAAAAGTGAAAAGCTCAATCATTGAAAACTTGGGATCAGACTGACGTGCAAAATATAAGAACTACTCAACATAGCAAGTGCTTCAGAAATATTTTTAAAATTTGCATCATTTCCCAAGTTTCATTACAAGAAGTTATCTCACTGTGAATGAGTATTTGTTGAACATGAGAAAAGTTCCCCAGTCCCAATTTTGGACAAAACTGATACAAGAACCCCTCAGCAATTCAAATGCTTCAAGGACTGGAGTTCATGGTGCATATCATCATGCTCAACTCCACACTGCAAGTTAAATATGCATAATTGGGAGAACATAGAAGAGTCAACATGATTTCCTGCTCCTAAACCTTCATATGCTTTGAGAACAACTTTACGGCATGACAATCTTTTGTCAACGACCGAAAGCCCCTACACAAGCATATAAACTTTTTTGGTAAAACATCATACGTAGAAAAGTGATACTGAACAAGCCTGTCTTTTTTTAAACACTTATATTGAGAGGGGGAAAAAACCACACCTTATAAGTTCAATTGATCTTAAGGCAGATGAACTAATTATAAGAACAGCTGGACTGCCAGCATCAACTTTTCCTTCCTCAAGCTGTCCTTCACATAGCACCTCTTTCCACGATTGACCAAAAGCCGCTCTGATATTTTCCCCCAAGGAGTTAACATCGTCATTTGAGTCCTGAGGTAACTCCAAAATGCATGACTCTGCAAAACGTAAACAGAGCTTCAATTCGCAAATACAGAGTGCTCCAGCAAGCCTCCAGAATGAAGAAATTTAATGAATTTCCAGTTCACAGTTAGTGCAACGGGTAAATTTTATTTTATTGTTCAATACTTGAAAACTAGAAATTAATTTCTATTATCGGTTAAGCGATTACCTTTTGCCTTCTTTTTTTGTGTTAGATTCCACATTCTATAATGCATCTTGAATATTTTTAAGATGTGTATTTATATTTCCTTAATTCCTTGGCAATTTCTTGAAGTATACAAAGACTTAGTAGTTTGGTTTCTCCCACTTCTTGACAATGCCAACCAAGATCCGTTGAACAGTGTCGTCATACACTATGAACATTAGCTCTGTTGCTGGTTTCGTTCTCAATAATAGGGACAATACCAGTTACCAAAAAATCAGGGACAATACCACTCCAAGTTATGTTTTTAGTCTCTAGTTCCATCCCTTCTATTTATTATGTAATAGAATTAAAGCATATTTTTAAAAAAAATGTGGAAGGACGTTCGGGGAAAAATCAAGAACAAAATCCGTTGGCGTTTCAGGATTAAATATTGGTATAGCGGTTTGATCATACTTCACCGAAAACAAGTCAGAGTTTGAAAGCGAAAGGAAGAAGGCAAATCAAGCAAGCAATGGGCGATCAAAGCTGTTTCTTCGTGTTCTTAAGGGACATATTACATTTGCCATTTAATCTGTTTCTTTGTTTCTTTCCGTACTCTTTTATTGTTCGTTTTCTATTGGTTTCATCACCAGCAACTAGTTCCTGGTTTCTACCACCATGAAGTTCACAGCTGGACTTCTCTCATTCGTCACCGTCGGCTTGTTCATCGGTAAGGAAAAAAGTCCTAAAAAAAATTACACGCTCAATGTAAATTTAGTTTGTTTGATGTGACACTGACTTCAGCATGTATTTTTCAAGTTGAGTTTCTTCTTGTTTTTTTACCAAACAAGAAATAGTACATTTTGTTTATTTGTTTCGTGAAGGTGATTGAGAATTCATGATAGCTTTCTAACATTCTGGTTCTTCTACCGTATTGTTCACTGTGAAGTTACTAAAGAAAAAGAAGACAAAAACGGGGAAGAATCTAGCAAGGTTACCTTATATTATAAGGCACTAACTAATAAGTATATTTAGTCATTTTTATAAGGTACTTGCTTGTCTCCAAATAGCATTAAATATTTTTTCCCGTATATACCCATAATTAAAAAGGTAGAGAGTAAGAGTAATAATTAATATGGTATTAGAGTTTAGTGTAATTAATAGGAATAATATTGAAAATTACCTAAATTTTAAAACAAATTTAAATAGGGACCAGATGAAGTATTTACTAAATAGTATCAAATAAACTTAAAAATACAAATAAATAATAACCGATAATTATAAATCAAAACAATATATAGATGATACTAACATTTTCGGTATCTCAAACAAGAATTGTACCTTCTTCTCTCAGTCCAACGAGTAATGAAACAAACATTATCCTTACATAGAAGATAAAAAATTAGTTAGGGCCAAATTTATAGTCAAATAAAATATCATATAATAAATACATACTAACAAATTTTATAAGATTAACCGGGCCAGCTGGGGCCTTGTTCCGGCATTACCCAGAGCAGCCCTGTTACCCCATAATAATTTTTGTTTCCTGATTTCTTTTTGTTATATTTCTAAAACTTTGAACAAAACAATGAAAGAGTTGAAAGCTAAAGTCCGAATGTATCCAGTGGTATCAAAACAGCCACAACTGGGGAATTTGTTTGTTCTTTTGGAAACTTGTTTTCCCAAAACAGAATGAAAGTCCCAACCATTTGTGTTTTTTGAAAAAGGGAGAAAATAATGGATGATTGATTAGCAATTTCAAAAAAGATTGGCATAATTGTAAATGGATTGTTTTCTGTTTTGGAATTACAGGTTCCTTCTCTCAATTGGCACTTACACGACAACTGGAGGACTCACATGGTAAACATGTGCACTCATATTATGTCACATTTGGGCTTAAGAATTTTTGAAGATGTTGAAATTGTCCTGTTTTGTCAACACTAACTGTTCCCTTCTTTTCTTTTGTTGTTTTTTTTTTTAAAAAAAAATGGTGGAGCTATTATGCTACCATTCCTTTGAAATATTTTTTCTCCATTTTTAATATATACAGCTTGTATGCAGCCTGCTTCATGATTAGAACTTTTTCTTTTAATTTTTTAATTCAATATTTTCTGATTTTTCAGGTATTTCATTATGGAAAAATGACAAGGAAGCAGAAAGCTTACGTGTCGGATATGTATGCAGATTTCACTTTTGTTTCCTTTATTTATACCTAAAATATGATGATGCTTGATATGTTGATTTATGGATTGAACGAATTTGAGTTCCTTTTTATTATCTTTTTTCTAGTTAGTGTAATAATTTACTTAGATAAAATTAATCGAACTCGTCTTTCTGTTTATTCTAGTTTTTAATTAGTTCATATTCTCCTGTACTCCTAAATATGGTTGTAGATCAAACCTGAAGTTCTTAGCTGGTCTCCACGAATCATTTTACTGCATAACTTCCTAAGCATGGAGGTATGGTTTTTTTTTTTTTTTTTGGCCAAATTTTCTGTATTAACATGGTGGATTTGGGTTTGTTTTATAGATTCGAGGATCAATATTGTGACTAAGTCTATTTATCTTCATGTTTCCTCCTTTACTGACACAAATGTGCATTTTTTGGTATGGCTAGCAAACTCACTCAGTTCATTTTAAATCAGTTCTGGCAAATGGTTTAATTTCTCTTGACAAAGCATAATTTTGGCGGATCTTTTTTCTTGTACTTGCTCACTTGGTGCTGCTAGCTGTGAACGGTGAAGTAGCATAGGTAGTTCTTGTATTCTAATGGTGTGAGACAAGAAAAACCATGACCACTAAAAACAATAACATTAATACTAATCATTTTTTACAAATTTAGCTTCTGAATAAAGTTGATGACTACAACTTTGCATATGAAGGCCATTTATATATTAATTGAAATTGAAGTTTTATTTCCTTTACAGGAATGTGAGTATCTTAAGGCCATAGCGCACACTCGCCTTATAGAAACAGCTGTGATAGATCCAGAAACAGGAATGGTACATTGGTTTTCTTTATTTAGACAACCAAAATATGATTTTCTTTTGTGGTTTTCTATGATGCTATATTTATTCAATGTGTGAAATGAGGTTAGCCTTGCATTTTTTATGTTTATACTAAGGTGTAGCATGAGGCATGTTGGGTATGTTTCCTTGGGCAGTACTCCAAGAAGCCATAGGACACCATGATTGGAAAGTCAAGTGCCACTTGAAATAGTCACACTAACATTGGAACAAGGGTTTTCCTTCCTTTCCTAGCTCTTATGATAATCTGCATCATTAATGACATTAACCTGCAAAATTAGTGTGTGTGGATATATGTTAAAACTTTTATAATAAATTCAACTATGTACAAATTTGTATTTCAGCCAGTAGTGCAGCTGGAACATAACTCGGTCAGACCATTCTTGCATTTATCCCCTACTATAATCATTAAAACATCTGCAAACACTGCAGAACGCCAAAGGATCTTACCTTCTTTACATCTCAAGAAAACCTTGGCTGATGAGTTTTGAGAGAGTATGAGAAAGCATCAGCAAATGGAGAGAAAACGAGGGAAAACGTATGAAGCTTTGATTATACTAACTCCACAGATAATTTTTTTATAGCCTATGAACTTCTTTATTGTCTGTGTCCTTCAAATTCAGAATCTTAGTTTGTGGCCTGTCAACTTGCATCTTATCTTCACTCCGAAAAAAAAAAACGTGCATCTTATCTGACCTTCCTCCATTTTTCGTAGGCTAGGGAGGGCATTGAAAGGACAAGCTCTGGTATGTTCCTGAATTCTCAAGATAGAAAACACCCAATGGCGCAGGCAAGTTTGTTAACTAATATATTTTCTTGGTATTTTATCTGAATTACCTCCCACTATTATATACACCCAACATTTTCATTTTTAATTCATCACATCATTTCTTCCTAGTCATTGAGATGTTATTTTCAAAATTTTTGGAGTTGAAACAAGGGGAAACAAAGAACTTTTAAGAACTGATGGAATCGAATACATTCATGTGATTAAAAAAATAGGTAAGATGTATTTGAGATGATAATTCAATTATAACGGAATGATTTGCTGACTTAATATAAGTGATGGATTGGCTAGACAGAGTAAGGCTCTTCTCAGGGCATTAATCTCTGCTTCCTTCCCTAACAAATTAATGTTCTGTAAATCAACTTGAGCTTTGTACCTGCCACCCTTTTTAATAATTTTTTAGTAGAAAGTAAAAGAGGATGGAGAGGATAGCATGAAGAGTGTGGTTGTTTAGATTGTAATTTGTTTTGGAGAATGCTTTATAGTTTCATGATTCTGATCCTCAAATTTAATATAATATTTGTGGCCAAGTAACTTGATTTCATTCAAAAATAAAGTCATACTATTGTTACTGTTTCTAAAGTTCTGAAACAATGCACAGACATCTTAGTGTTTTTTTTTTTTCACACCATTCTATGTATTTGTCAACTTTGTCATGTTGACGTGATTTTCTTCTTGTGTGCCTTTTTTAAATTTTTGGTGTTTTCATTATTATATGAAAAGTTCTGTTTCCTTCAAAATAATTATTTAGTTTTGTTTTATGCTTTCACTTTAGCTGCATATTTGGTTATTGATTTGTACAATAGTGAAAAACCTTTTCTTTTTGGTGAGGATTAATTGAACATTTTGATAAAAACATGCTCAATGCGCACATCTAGGCGATTGAAGAAAGAATTTCAGTCTATGCTCAAGTACCAATTGAAAATGGAGAGCCTATGCAAATTTTGAGGTAGGACATGTTTATTTTCATCCATTCTTTTCAAGCAAAAAAGACCGGCTTTCCTGGTCCCAAGGCTGACATCTACTGAATCACAGGTATGAGAAGAATCAGTATTTCAACCTGCATTATGACTTTTTTCCTGATACTGTGAGTGTTATTCCCCTCATTGCTGTATTTTCCATTTTTGTACTGATAAGAATTGCCTTGAAGTGTTTTAAATCAAACAATTTGCACCTCTTTGTGTCTTTTCTTTTGTTTTCACAACAGTACAAATTAGAGGAAAGTGGGCAGCGAATAGCAACGATGCTTATGTATATAAGTGACAATGCTGATGGCGGTGAAACATATTTCCCAATGGTAAACTTCTTCTTGTAGTCTTTCATTTTACCTTATGATATGAAGCAGATGTGTAGACTCTAAAAGAGTTGCAAATATAGGTTTGTTTCTATGTGAGATAAGGAGTCATTTTTGATTAAAATCGAATGTTGGTATGTGTGAGGCCAGCACTCCTTTGCTCGTGTTTGCGTGTGGATGTCAGGCTTTTCTTCTAACTCTGCAACTCTACTACTTGTTATTCTTCCTTTAACTTTCAAAGTTGGATTCCACATCTATATCCTCAGTAACCTGTTAATTGCAAGGATACTAAATGTTTTATTATCCTTGCGCTTGACCAAATTTTCAATTTCTGGAACCATCTGGCATTTTTCTAACGAGTCTTTCGGAGAATATTTTAATGGACAATGTGTGCCAATTAGTTATCTGTTAGATAATATCAGTTTCACTTTCTACTGTCAGAATAGTTAAATGCTGAGTGAAGCATACATAAAGAGATGGCACGGCATGGACAGGAAGGATTTTCGATATTTACTACTCGTCATATTCTGTGTCTGTTACTAATGTGTGACTGACATGGACAAGTCCTTTTTGCTTGAGTTATCTTTTATCAGAGCTTCATAAAGTCCAGAATTTTGCAGAGTGGTATTTGGTTGATAAAATCATTGTTCATGAATGTCTGTTTGACCCCTTAAATCTACATCAATATAAAATTAAAAAATTTATAAGAAGTCCCACTATGCATAGGCTATGAGTAATCTGGCTGACCTTAGACTTTGTGTGAAGCATGGGCCCATAATCTAATCCTTAAACTTGATTAGACTCAAAGTGTTCTATGAGAATGTAGTTGTAATATTTTTTGGATATATTTTTATTATATGGTTATGATGTCATATGAAGAATGACTCTTAAAAGAACTAATTAGAGAAATCACAATGAGATCCGAAGGAAAGATGGTATGGTAAGATGGCATCACCTAAAATAATTGTGATTGGAATCTTTTGTAAGAGGATCCTCCGGCTGTTACTAACATACATGAATGCATCGCAGGCTGGTTCAGGTGAGTGTAGCTGTGGTGGAAAAATTCTCAAAGGGCTATCTGTGAAACCTATTAAAGGAAATGCAGTACTATTTTGGAGTATGGTTAGTATCCATAGTTTCTTGTTATATGGAGAACCTAGACACATTTTTCCGTGCACTTTTGAAAATTGAGCTACATTATTCATGTTTACGAAGGTTATTAATATAAAATTTGAAAGGAAAAAAAATTTGAGTCAAGGGTCAGTGGGACCAACCCGATGAGAAAATGAAGATTTTAGGGTTATTAATATAAAATTTGAAAAGAAAAAAAAATCGATTCTTTTTTATAAATAAATAAATAAAGAAGGTGAATAAGGTTGATGATCAGACCGAACCGTTTTTCCAGTTTTCAGGCCAAACAGCTAGTTTGGTTCGGATTTAACAACCTGAATGCTTACTAATAATGTGATTTTTTTGTATAGTATTTTATAAATAAATTGATGATTGTACAATGAAATAGGATCTGCCTAAGAAACATGAACCCTAACATGGACCCAGAACACAATAGCTAGAGACATTATCGCAGTATAGATGTGGTTTGTGGGGAGCAACTAATTATTTGTGACATGACTTCCTCTTTTTGGTGGTTTTAAGTCAAAGGGAATAAATGTGTCACCATACTTAAAAAATAAATAAATAATGTGGAGCTTAAAATTAGTGGAAATTTTAGGGAAAATTCCAAATAAATATCATTTAAATTTGGAAAACCCCAAAAATTCTGTCAACACATGGAAAAGATAATTAGGTCTCGAGAAGACTAATTTAGGATTTTGAAACGTCATGCTTTTATCAAAATGAACCTCAAGTTTTTTCTTTTAAAAAAGGAAGAAAAACCCTCGCTACTAGCGGGCTTCCAGCAACTAGTTTTCAAAGCTCTAGTGACAACTTGAGTAATGAGATTGACTACTTGAGCTCTCTAAGCTCTATTAAGCATTGTTGACAAATTGAACAAAGACAGTGACAACTTGAGTGTAGCCATTAATAACATTAGGAGTGTAATTTGTCAATTGTTATATTCAAGTTGTCATTATCTTTATTCAATTTGTTTACGACACTGGATAGGGTAGTTAATCTTATTATTCAAGTTGTCACTGGAGCTCTAGCAGCTACCCGCTAGAGTCATGCTGGTGGGGTGGTGCCAGCGGCAGAGCCTCGACACCAATGAGGGGGTTTTTTTTTGTTTTAAAAAAAAACTTGAGGGACATTTTGGTAAAAGTACAACATTTCAGAATAGTTTCTATAGACCTATTTGTCATTTTCATGTGTTAGTAGACTTTTCTGGGTTTTCCAAATTCAAATAGTATTTATTTAGAATTTTCTCAAATTTTTACATGTCATATGTGGCAATATACAAATAATTTAATGTTTTGCACAACAACAAAAAGTTTACTTTTAGCAATGACCTCACAATTTGGAACGAGTTACATAAAATAAAAAAAAAACATAATTGTTTATGCGTTCACATTCTATTTTCATGCCCTTTTTTCTTTTCTTTTCCTTTTTCCTCTACCTCTCCAAATACACTATCTACATTTACTTTTGTGACTTTTTTCTTGGCCATGTTTACTTTTTGAATATTGAGGATTCAGATTACTTATGATTATGCCATGGCTGGCTCAGCAAAAGTTTATCCCTAATGACCTAGTGTTAGTGAATATATATCATGCTTAGTATTCTTTCCGGTTCTAAATATAAAAGCTAGTAGATGAGTTTGTTTTCATATTAACTATAAGACCCTAATCCACTTTATTTCCCAACTTTATAATTTTTCCCTAAATCCAACTTATATTTTTTGGCCAACCTAAACTCTCCTTATAAATTGCACATATTAAGGGAGTTTTCTATGAAAGAAGTAACACCCAATGCAAATAAATTAAAATAGATATTTTAGGGAAGCCAACAATTTTTATACAAATAACTAACATCAACTAATTTTATTAATCTCGAAAAATTAGTTATTTAGTTCCTTCATTTAGGGCTAGAGAAGTATTGTGATATGGAAGGAAAATGATGTAGACTTCTATTATCACGTAATTATAGACAATTATTTAACTTTTAGATACTAATTTCAAATTATATATACTGTTTTCATTTTTGTGATAGTTCAAGGGAATTTAAATGCTCTGAATCAAAGCTTCACCAAGTAAAATTAGACAATAATTTTAAGAGAATTGCATGTGTGATCTTTTTTTTTGGGGGTAAACTTTACGGTTGAAAATAAGTACAGTAACATTTATTTGTTGGTGTCATGCAGGGACTAAGTGGGGAACAAGATCCAAATAGTGTTCATAAAGCATGCGAGGCACTTTCTGGGACAAAGTGGTCTGCAATCAAGTGGATGAGAGAGAGGACTCACGTTTGACTTAGGTTCACCTTCTGATATAAATGTATAACTTTGGTTTTATTTATAAGTCCACTTTTACTCTACGAAAGTGGACTTATAAATAGGACCAGAGTGATAATTAACTATACAAGTGTTCTTGATTGATGGAATTTTCCCCTAATATTGTGTATTGTGTAGTGCACATATTTGTGATTGGGAATCATTACACTAGACACCATATAAGTATAATACAAATTTGATGTGTGTGTGGTTTCACATTAGAAATTATCAAAAATATTTTCCAAGGAAAAATCAAACGACCTTTCATAGTTGGTTTTGATATTTAGATTTTGTGAATGAAATGGGATCCTCTCATTTTGGTGTGGCAAGAAAAAAGATATCAGTTTGACATGGTTGCAATTTGGTCAATCGGAAGTCTTTATATTTGGATATTTAGATTTTGTGATGGGATTTGTTTTTTTTTTTTGATAGATCCATACAGATTAATACATATTACATCTGGTTTTAAATATAAGATAATGTTTGTAATGCAATTTGTATTATAAAATAATAATTATCTTGATATTTTATATTACATTTCTAGATTACAAGGTGTGAGCGCAAGAATGATTCTGGCCAACAAGTAAGTATTAATAATGTGACATCACATAAAGAAGAAATGGACCAAGGGGAGAGGATGCTACCTAGAAACATTGTCTGATTTTGTTTTTCAAAAACAAAAAAACTAAAAGACTTGTTTTGAAAACTTTTTTTAGTAAGTTGTTTTTGAAAACTAAGATAGTAAAATATTTATTTACTTGTTTTCGTTTTTTATTTTTTAGTTTTTGAGGCTATCACTTATCCACTATGGACACCACACTACTGGTGATGACTACTGATAGACACCACACTACTGGTGATGACTATTGCCACGTCAATACGCAATGGCCACTGCTTCGTTATTTCAAAAACATTTTTTTATAGTTAATGTCTATTTTCTTATAGGCAATTTAAGATTTTAAAATTTAAGTGATGTTTTCCAATACTGAACTCACGTTTTTATTCAATCCCACGTCGATACTGAATTCAAGTATTTTTTAAGGTTAGAAATTTTTAAATAATATTTTCTAAATACAATTATAAAATTATGTACCAATAATTTCAGTATACTTTCTTTATTTTTTGACCAGAATTCTTTCACTATATTTTCCAGCCAATAATTCTCCTAAATGCCATTATTTGGAATTCGCAGTTTGCTCACTCTATGTATCTGTCCAATGTAGCCCACCAAATTGTTGGTACCTCCATTTCCACTTAAAACTCTCCAGATACTTTGATATGAACTAGCAACCTTTCATGATACTACATTATAAAGGATGGTATGAACTATTTATGAGGATGCGTCTAAAGCACGTTCATACAAGTTAAGACAAAGTTTCTCTCATATACTTACCTTAATATTGGAAAAGCATTTTCTACCGCCAACTCAAACAAACACTTATTACAAGTTGCAATGCCTGATGATACTATTGATGATAACTTCTTGTCTTCTCTTGAGGTTTTAATTTCCATACAAGAAACTCTTTTTCATTTGAAAATTGTTTCATAATGTCTGGCTATCAAGTGATATCCCTACCGAACATCACATCACCTCCCCAATTCTACTTTGTGTATTTGGTTGTGAAGTGGCAAAGTTACTGAATCATCTCTTTGTTGAATGTTGTTTACCCAGAAGCTTATGGTATAATGTTTTATTATCATAATACCAGTGGCGGATCTTAGAATAAATATTTGAGAGGTCTAAATGTATACTCATTAATTAATTAAGAAAAAAAAAATTAAGGAGGCCAAATGAATAAATTTTTAGGACAAATATATAAATTTTTAGGCCAAATGTATAAATTTTATATTTAAAAAAATCCATTTTATATTAAATATTTAGGACAATTGTTTTTTTTAGGGGGGCCATGGCTCCCTCTGACCCTTGAGAAGCTCTGCCATTGCATAATACCGAAAGTAGCTCGTATAACATCTACACAAGAAACAATTGTTCAATCTCAGAATGTTAGTGAAAGTTCTACGAAGGCAAAATGGAATAATTCAAATACTGAAACTTTCTTGAAAGTTTGTGTTGAGGAGATTGAAGCTGATAATAGGCCCCATACACATTTTAATAAAGAGGGGTGAGCCAATCTAATTAACAAGTTTCATAATATTACCGGGAAGAATTATGGTCAGAAGCAGTTGAAAAATAGATGGGATGCACTGAAATATGAATTTGGCATGTGGGCAAAGTTGGTTGAAAAGGAGACCGATCTTGGATGGAACTCTATAAAGAACACTGTAGTAGCTTTGTTATCATATGGGCAACCTTTGCTCTTCATAATTATATAAGGAGAATGGATTCTTGAAATATAGATATGCTTAGAAGATTTGATAACATTGATGAGTTTGAAGGTAATACTGATGATCATAGAGAATATGAATGGGAAGGGCCAACTCAAGAATTTATTAAACTGATGGAAGAAACAAGAAATAATATTAGAGATTAATTGTTCAATAGAGGTCGAGTGCGTCGTTAGCTTTTAGTTCTTTGTAGTATAATGAATATTATTTTCTATCTTTGGAATATGGTGCAATATGACTCTTTTTTTAATTAATACATTAGTTATAATATAGTAGTTGACTATTTTAAGTGGAAATTACTATTCATTAGTGATAATGAAGTTTTAAGATGTCTTATATTGTTGTATACTATTTAATTTTTGTTTTTTAGTCATTTCAGTATATAAATTAAAAGAAATATTTGATAACAACTTTGATCTATATGGATGTATAATAAATTATATCAACAATTTAATTTCAATATTATTAAAATTCAACTATTATAATTTTAAATTCAATTATTGAATATAATATTTCTAAAATTTTAACATAAGTACTTTCTTATTCAAACGAATGTAAAGAAAAAGTGCTTTTATATGTCCATTTCAGTAATTTTACTAATAAAAAAGTGCTTCTATATTTTAATATCCAAATAGCTTTTTTTATTTAAAAGTCCTTTTTAAATTGTGTATCCAAACGTAAAATAGCTTAATTTCTAATTAAAGCACTTTTTTAAAAAGCAATTAAAAAAAGCACTTTTTTTAAAAGCTCATCCAAATGGGCCCTATTTCTCAAATAATATGTCTTTTTTGCACTATTTGAAAGAAAAGTAATGAGGCTTTACATCATGGAAAAAAGGGACAACCCTTTCACAATAATTAGGGAAGTAAAACAGATTGTTAACTTTGAACTAACATCCTCAACTTCTTCCATATTATAGGCCAAAATTCATTATATTGTTGCTTCATACCTACCTTTCCACAATGATTTTTTTAATTATTAATATTAGGGTCATTTCAATATCAATTTTTTTACAATTTCTTAGGGTCTCATTTTAGTTCACTTACTATTTATAATATGTAAATATGCTATTTTAATATCATTTTGTATTTTTTTATAAGAAAAACCACACAAAAAAAGCCCCATCACTGCGGGATTGGGGTATTTTTAAGGGGTCAATCAAAAAATTTGTACGAGAAAAAAAAAACAGGTGGTGGTCGCCGGGATTAAATACCAGCATAGCGGTATTATACTTCACTAAAAAAAAAAAAAAAAAAAAATCCAAGTTTGAAAGTGAAAGAAAGAAGACAACACAAGCAATCCGCGATCAAAATTTTTCCTCTGGTCCTAAATACAAAATCTAATTGAAGAATTAATCTTGATTCTAAATATTTTCTTAATTCACTCATATTGATACTTTCCCAACAATAATTAAATAGGAAAGAGGAAGATTATTAGAGTGTTTTAGAAAAAATATCTATTAATTAACTTTAATTAAATTAAATGAGATAAATAAGTATTACGTTACAAATCAGAAGGGAGGGAGTAGTACGTAATTAATGCATCCATTTATATTATAAAAAGAATTGTATGCCCTTGACTAAAAAAATCCTAGCAACCACAATAATTATCACCAGCTAGCATTAGGGGACTTTTTAAAAGATGCATCAGGAAAATTATTAAAACATGAAATTATCTTGTTAAAATATCATGTTCTACTTGTTATTTTGCAAATGATGTTGATTTATGAGACTTTTTGTTTTTGATATTATCATCCTTTTTCACTACAAAAATCTCCTCTATAACTCGAACTCAAGACCCTATTTCATATTCTTTTAGTCCTTTAATATATATATATATATATATATATTGGCTTGGTGATACTTTTTTGTGATTCATTCTTAAAGGAATTCTTTTTTTTTTTTTAAATAATGTGTATGAAAATATTATAGTGTTAAGATCCAACTCCCCGCAAGTTTTCACTTAGGAGCTATCAATATCCGGAAGTTGTTTTTTAATCCATAATATCCCAAAAGTGAAAAAAAAAAAGGGGGGGGGGGGAGAGAGCAACATGACCCCTTATTGTTTAAAATGTTTGCGATTTAACATTAGACCTACCTTTTTTATTTTTTAATAAAATGTTTACGGTTTAATACTAGAGGTAGTTTGTTCCTTTTTTTTCCCTAAAAAAGAAGAAGAAGAAGAAGAAGACATTTTTAGGATGATATCAAGGGGAAACACTTACAAAACTTTTGATATAAAATTAGGTCTTAACCCAATATTATAACAAAGAAAATGTGGTCATACTAATTTTTTTGAAGTACACAATCAAAGTTACTTTTAACACCATTTACAGATTCAACTTGGAAGGAAATTCTCTCCCTATCTCTTTTTTTATTTTCTCTCATCAGCTCAATCTAGGCCATTGATTGAAAAAATGAAAGAAAAGTAAAAGTAATATTGTATTAATTAAATGAATATGATTTAGAGATTATAAGTGATAATGAGAAAAAAAAATGATGAGAGAAACCCAACCTATTGAACTTATCAATTCAATCTAATTCTGACAGCATCGCTTTTTACAACAATCTATATCTGATTATAAAGTTACCCCTTCTTATACCATAGCATTAAGATTAAGAGAACACAGCTGAACTAGCAATTTACTTCCTCCAATTCTTAATATAATACTCAATTCACTCTTTTAAGGAAATTAAGGAATTTAAATAAATTACTTTAACATATTTATATTTACCGTCTTTTTTTTTAAAAACTAATTTTTTTTATTTATAAAGTGCCATACAATTTATTAATACACAACATATGTTATAATTAGTAATTTATTTAGTTTCCTTGATCTCTTTAGAAAAAGTCAAATGTATTTTATATTAAGAATTGGTTAAAGTAGATAAACACACACCAAGTCAATAATACCACGCATTGGAAATGGGTGCAGAAACGCATACATCTCTTGCTGAGGATGATGAAAAATGTTGTAGAATTACAGCTGAGGTCAATGCTAAACAAGGACTTCAAACATATACAAACTTTGCTACATTTGTGAAACATTAATGTTGGCAGTCAACTGATGTCTAATCATCTAAGGACGAAAGGAAATAGCCGCAATGTTGGAGTGTCAACTAAAATTGACGATAGAAATTACTACTTAAATATAGGTAAATATATAAGAGAAGTTTTGTGATAGACTTGTGAGCACGAGCTCTTTAAATACAAATTCAAACATAACCATAGAAGTGTAAGCTAAAAGCTTTGAAGGACTCACCTTCCAATGTGGACCACTCCATAATGAAGTTTGCTGGGTATTCATGTGCAAAAAGTTCACGAGTCAAGAAAACTTAGTCTTGTTGATTTGGATGGAGGAGAGGAAACATATAGGCAACTTATGAGAATATAAGGTCACAAATGGGGTGAGACTGATATCTTGTGTGTGTGTGTGTGTGTTTTGGTCTAGAGACAGGTATCCTCGTAATAAAAGCAATCATAGTCAAGATACTATCAGACATTAAACATAAGCATTGTTTTTTAGTCAGGATTCGAACCTAGGTTCACTACATTATGAGGAATTCAACCCTTCCACTAGACCCAATCAAAACCATATGGTTGCTTGGGTGCACAAGCTTCTTAAATAGTTTTTTTTTTTTTTTTGCTCAGAAGCTTCTTAAATAGTTGTGATAGAAGCACTTTTAAGTTAATATTTTGGAGGTTGTAGAAACATAGATGAACTTGTAAGCCCTTCATTTACTACATTTGACTCCTTCCATTGACTCATACTTCACATTCAGTTCATTTGCTCAATTCCATATTTATATAGAAATTATACTGACTACTATAGCATATATACACTTTAATTGTGTTCGTATATATATACACACCAACACTTCAGTTAAAATTTTTATTCTACTTTAATTATAAATGTTCTAAATAAAACTGATAAAAAAGAATTAATGGAACAAATAGACAATCTGATTATACCAATTTATAGCAGGACCATTATATATGTGTGTTTATATACACAAGTACAAATAGCATAATTTGGACACAGATAATTTTGTCTCTTGATTTATTATTCCTATTTATTCCTTTGTTCTTTGTAATCCAATCAAACATTTTCATACATGTGCACCATCCCTGCTTAATGGCATAAACCAAATCACATAAACATACATCTCTGTGACATTGCACCCTAGTTTGAAAATATTAACAATTTCCCCAAAAACAAAATCAGAATTACAAACTTAGGACACATTCCAAGGACTTCTTGGTTTTGGCAAATGAAAGCTGAGAAGGAAAACAAGTCAGCATGATAACTAAGGTATAAAATATTATATATCTCGTTTTGTGTACAATAGAAAAAATCAAAATATTCTAAGGAAGATGTCATTACTGGATTCTATGGCAATGACATGGATTCCCCGTGGTCATTTTGGGAAGAACATTGAAGACATGTATCTTGGGAAGGCATCTTTAAGTTGATGGAAAAGGAGACTAATAAGAAAAAAGACTATCTTTCTGCCAAAACCAATAATTCTCATTCTAAAATATCCACAATTAAGGGATGAATTTACTTATCACAATCATTAAGCCTTCGTTTTCCTTTTAACTGAACAGCCAGATGACAGGGACCATAGAGACAGATTCGCAGATCACCTTGGACCATTGGTTGATACAAGAAAGTCTTGAACAAGTCCCAGAATTCATCGCTGCCAATAAATTATATATAAAGAAGAGTCAATCATATATAACTCATCAATTTCTTGATTTGTAACCCATGATTGAGGCAAAATAGATCATAGCCAAACCTGACTTGTGGCAAGGTAAACAAAGAATAACCCTTCACATCTGTGTGTATGTCAAGTAAAAGTACTTGTAACCTTGAAAGGCTTAGTGCCTCAATGTCAATGAGCTTCTTTATCCTGAAATAAAAAAGGAAGTTATGCACATATATTATATACAACAAGTGTTTAGGAGAATGAAGTCACCAAATGAAATACTAGGGCTATTCGTTGTCTTCATATGAAGTCTAGTATCCTAAAAGAAAAGAAATATAACCAACCTGCTTGGCGTGCCACTTGCGATGTTAACACGGTTTTTTAGCAGGGAAACCTGCAGTCACCAAAGGAACAATAAGATGAAAGAGACATTTGATGGGTTAGTATCACAACCCCTAGAACTCCTCAGCATAGTAGGTGCTTTAGCAGCTACTTTCAAATTTGGCATTAGTTATAAATATTTGCGACGAAGATAGAAAGGCATATCACTGTGAACAGTTACATTACATGCTAGACAGACCCCTATCCAAAATTTGCAACAAAACTAGGGATCAGACTGACGTGCAAAATATAAGAACCACTTAGCATAGCAAGTGCTCAGGCAAATATTTTGATACTTGGCATCATTCCCCAGATTTTGTGACAAAAAAGGAAGACATCTCACTGAATCATTTGCAATACAATGAGAAACCACAACTAAGGATTTGGGATCAGACTGACGTGCAAATATATAAGAACCATTCAGCATTGCAAATGCTTCAGAAAATGGTTATAAATTCAGCATCATTTCCCAAATTGTGACCAGAAAGAAAGAATGAAAAGATTTCTAACCATGAATTATATGCTGTAATAGGGAGATGTAGGTTTTTAAGTACAATGTCTTTTTGTACCTGTGGTTTTGGGACAAAAACATTGAAGAGATGCATCTTCAAGTTGATGGCTAGGACTTAGGAGACAATTAACAAAAGGCTATCTTTCTGCCAAAACCAATAAATCTCATTCAAAGATCAACTAGAGAATGTAAGAATACAAGCATCAAACATCATAATGAAGACACCTCACTGAACTTTGGTGAAAATCTACAACTGAAGACTAGGGATCAGACTGACGTGCAAATATAAGAACCACTCAGCATAGCAAGTGCTTCAGAAATGTTAAATTTAGCATCATCTCCCAAGTAGAGTCAAAAAAAGGATATCTCACAGTGAGTTATATGATGTGAAAGTGAAAAAACTTACAATTACACAAAAAACAAAAACCACTCATCACAGAAAATGCTTCAGTAAATGCTCTTTAAATAAGAATCTGTTCCCAAATATTTTGACAAAGAAAGATGAAATTCAACTGAATGGTATTGTTGAACACAAGAAAATATACCATCGAAAATTTGGGATCAATGTAAAATGCAAAATATAGGAACTGCAAGCATGGTAAGTGCTTCAAGAACTGCTCTTACATTTTGCATCAGTGGCAGAGAAATATAAGTAACAAACAGGGAAAAAAGCATCTTTAAATACAGTATATGCTGCAAAGTGGAAAGATCCACCATTTATAAATTGGGATCAGACTAACATGCAAATATGAGAACCACTCAGCATAGCAGGCACTTCAGCAAATATTTTCATACTTGGCATCATTCCCTAATTGTGGCGAGAAAAGACATATCACTGAAAATCATAAATGCTATAGAAGTGAAAAGTGAAATCATTGAAAACTTGGGATCAGACTGACGTGCAAAATATAAGAATCACTCAACATAGCAAGTGCTTCAGAAAATATTTTTAAATTTGGCATCATTTCCCAAGTTTTATTACAAGTTATCTGACTGTGAATGGGTACATGTTGAAAATGAGAAAAGTTCCCCATTCCCAATTTTGGACAAAACTGACACAAGAATCCCTCAGCAATTCAAATGCTTCAAAGGAATAGAGTTCATAGTGCATATCACCATGCTCAACTCCTACACTGCAAGTTAAATATTCATAATTGGCAAAACATAGAAGAGTCAACATGATTACCTGCTCCTCAATCTTCATATGCTTTGAGAACAACTTTACAGCATGACAATCTTTTGTCAACGACCGAAAGCCCCTGCACAAGCATACTAACTTTTTTGGTAAAACATCACACGTAGAAAAGTGATACTGAACAAGCCTGTCTTTTTTTAAGCACTTATATTGAGAGGGGGAAAAACCACACCTTATAAGTTCAATTGATCTTAAGGCAGATGAACTAATTATAAGAACAGCTGGACTGCCAGCATCAACTTTTCCTTCCTCAAGCTGTCCTTCACATAGCACCTCTTTCCATGATTGACCAAAAGCCGCTCTGATATTTTCCCCCAAGGAGTTAACATCGTCATTTGAGTCCTGAGGTAACTCCAAAATGCATGACTCTGCAAAACGTAAACAGAACTTCAATTCCCAAGTACAGAGTGCTCCAGCAAGCCTCCAAAATGAAGAAATTTAATGAACTTCCAACAAGCCTTCTTTTTTTGTGTTAGATTCCACATTTAATAATGCATCTTGTATATTTCCTTAATTCCTTGGCAATTTCTTAAAGTATAAAAAACTTAGTAGTTTAGTTTTTCCCAGTTCTTGACTATGCCAACCAAGATTCGTTGAACAGTGTCGACTTACACTATGAACATTAACTCTGTTGCTGGTTTAGTCCTCAATAATAGGACAATACCACTCCAAGTTATGTTTTTAGTCTCTAGTTCCATTCCTTCTATTTGTTATACGTTACTCTTTATTTTGAAAAATAAAGAAAAGAACAACAAGATATCCTTCTCCCTCTCTCTCTTTTTTTTTTTTTTTTTTTTGATACGTGTGAGGGGAAAGGGGAGGGCAAAGGGGAGGGCGGCGGGATCGGGATCGAACCCGCATACATGGGGAATGCCAGCTCCTGAAAACCATTGCACTACTAAGTGCAACCCCTTCTCCCTCTCTCTTGAGATAAGGCATTTCTAACTCAAAATGTTAAACCACGTAATCGGGCCCAAAACTGAGCAATCAAATCAATGGCTCATTAGACTCAGAAAATGCAAAAAGATTAAAAAGAGTACCATTTAGCGACTCCAACTCAAGAGAAGAAAGTTGAACGCCCTTTGCAGATTGAAACTGATCCAGAAAGAACCTCAACTGATCTGAAGCTGAAGCTAGCTGAGACTCCTTGGCGCTTTCATCGTTTTGGTCGATCACAGACTGTGGTTTGCCCTTGCTTTGCGCCGTGCCATCGTTGTTCTTCTTCTTCTTCTTGATGACTTTGGTCTTAGCTAGCTTGGGAGCGAGGGTTTTAGGTGTGCTAGGGTTTTTGAGTTTGGACTTGGATGGCTTGTGCTCTTTCCGGCTTCCCATGGTTGCCCTTTGAGATACTGCGCCACTGCGGCGTTTTATAGGGTAGGGTACGCCGCTGGGGAAGAAATATAATCACGGAAACTTTGGTTTTAATTATTTTTTTATGGGATAGGATATTATCACTACTAATTTTATGTCACTACCAAATCACTGTTATTTTTTCACCGTTAGATCAGAATCTCAATAGAGGGGAGAAATGATAAAAATATATGAGATTCTAATCTAACGGTGAAGAAGTGGTAGTGACAATATCCTATCTTTTTTTGTATAATAATTATTTTTTAAAATATAGACATTTTTTAGAATTACAATTAAGCCCCACAAAAGGAATATAATAACTGAAAAGCCTTCATGATAAGTGATCAACCTAGCCATGTTATCATTTCCAACACTAATATTTGTCTTCACATAATCTTCAATTGTTATTAGACTTTTATGTAATTAAATACTTCAGTGTGACTTTCATGTATTATCTTAATGGTTGAATATTCAAAAGTAGTTGCATTACCACTTGTGAGTATCTTTCTATACACATGATTTTTTTTTTTTTGGTCAGATTCTATACACATGAAATAAAGGCATCCTAAATGCAAGATCCATCAATTCACAACTCTAGATTGAAATTTTTCAATCCAATTGTAACACCCTATCGGCCTCGCCCTTTCGGGTAGCGAATAGTGTAATCCTTTATTTAAAAACCATTTTTAGAGTCTTTGATATTTTATTACATTAATTTCTTCCCTTTTTGAGAATCCATTCCCAGGTTAATTGTGTCATGTATCAGAGTATAAGCAGCAGAGCACATACTGATTTGGACAAAACATACTGATAAAATAAAGTGTAGAAAGTAAAGATTTTTCCCTGGTGGGATTAGTATACAGTTATCCCAAATATTGCTCGACAGGCCAAAATAATAACCATACAGTCATCCCGGATATCAAAAGTAAATATCTAAAACTAGTAGTCACCAACACTTAGTTCTGCTCCGCCCGCCTACCTTCACACCCCGGTACTGTCCTAGAAGCACTTCCGTTATCCTTGCAAAAATCTGGGATTCATAATTGAATCCCAGAATAACCGTTAATCTCATATATCATGTGTATGCAGTGCATGTAAGTTACCACAACCAGGAAAAATCTACAAATCATGCAGCATTCAGTAAACACGTGCAGTAATGTAAAAGCATACCACACAGATGCAACATTTACTTTGGAAGGACCAAGTCCTAATAAACGCAGGACCGCTCAACAAGGCAAGCCCCGGATCCACAGCGCTAAGAAAAACACAATAGTCGGGCTCTGAACCCAGACCACACTGAATGCACATAAACGCATGTCCCTTTTCAGGAGACACGGGTCCACAAGTATGGAAAAATAGACATACGAAGTAATACAAAGAAATATGAAGATTAAGGTTACTACCTGTTGGTTGATCACCTTTATAAACAATAAATTTTTCCTTCCCGGTTCACAATTTCTCAAATAGCCCTAAAATAATAATAAAATATAGATATGATTATAATTGAGTCCACCTCAACAAAAAATTCCATTAAGTAATTTAAAATAAGCCCAATTCATATATCCATATTTATTAAATCCCTTTCCTTATTAAGAAATTTAATATGGGCTTAATTTTTCCTTATTTTCGTCCAGAATTCTGAAATTCCAGAAATAAAGGACTAACTTTAGAAATTCATATTTAATTCTAGAAAACTCCTTTTGGGTTGATTCCAAAGCCCATTTAGCCCTTAATAAGTCTAATTTCAACCAAAAATATTATTTTGGGGCAACCATATTCGAAAATCCACTTACAGCTCAAAATACTTCTGCTGTTTGAAATAAAATCCAGGAACAGAGGTCATTTTTCAAAAATTAATTTCTCCCAATCCAGAACTCATTTAATTACAAATTATATACCAAAATAATCCTTGAGATGTCTACTTCCTCCTTGTAAGATTTCATAATTTTTCAAATCCATTTACTTGGTCAAAAATCGAGTTGAACAGAGGTGACTCCACAGAAAATCCTTAAATCAGCAACCCCAACATTTCTAAACTTTCACTTGTTCTTCCAAAAATTATGATCCAAGTTCAACCTCATACAAAATCTTATTTTAAACACTTTTAAGCCATCAAAAACACCAAAATCAACTCATAACCACATAGAAACCCATCTGCACGAAAATTACTCTTTAATCACCAAAATATCATGCTTCATTCTAACTGCACATCTTACTTCATATCTTTCATATACCATGTTTAATCTACCATAATGAACCTTAACTTTAAATCTTTGTTCTTTCTTTTTATTATCTTCACCATCAAATGTACATGCATGCAACCCAAATGTACATGCATGTTCAAATAGATAGGTATTTCTTACTTCAACAACCAAGAGCAATAGAAAGAAGGTTTAAAATGGCTTACTTGATGGCTTTCCAACACCTTGACAACCTTTCTTCTTGAATCTCCCTTCCTCAAATTCGAACTACACCTCAAAAGACCAAAGAAATGTTGATCCTTAATGTCATTACCACTTTAGAAGAAGTAGAAGGGAGAGATTTAAGGTTCCATAGATAGAACACTTACCTAAACTTCAACCTTCTTCTCCTTCTTGAGCTTCCTTGTGCTCTCTAGCTTGGGACTACTTGCTCTCAATTTTCTTTCTCTCCTCAACCGTGCATGTAGTCCAAAATGAAGGGGTGGTGGCTTTTTAAAATGTCCATTACTTGTGTGTTGGCAAATTTACCTCCATGCCCTTGTTTTCTCCAAGTTTTCTAGAGTTTGCTTTGGAAATCCTTCTTTTCTCCCTACCCTTCTCTTGTTCGAATATTTGGGCTGATTGGGAGGGCAAATGGGTCTGATTTTACTTAAACAATCTGCTCAAAATCCCATTTAATGCTTGGTTTAATGCTTGTGTCATAACTAGAGGCGGAGCCAGAAATTGTAATTAGGGGGTGAATTTTATAAAATAAAACTCAAATGTTGATGAAATTATATTTCAGCCCTATAAACATTTCAATATTTCTATTCTAGTCCCTACACTATAGAAATAATAGGGACTAAAATGAAAACAATAGAACTTTTATCAGGCTGAAATATAATTCTATAAAAATTTGGGTCGTCATCTGTAATTTTAGGAGGGGGGCGGGGTCCACCCCTAGCACCCCCTGCCTCCGCCCCTGGTCATAACCCCCTTGATAGCCATCATTAGCTCTAAGTGTTGGGCATTTAAAATGACTTCACAAATTGTCATTTCATCCCTCATATATCAGTTTTTTTTTTTCTCTTTTCCTTCCCCCAAAACTGATGCATGAATTGTGTGAGAGAGAGTAAAATTTTTATTCATTTTTCCAAAGCTTCTTACACCTCCATTTGAATTGAAATGTTGGCATTTTTTTTCATATATATTTTCTTTCCTTCTCTCCATGCTGCAAGAAGTGAAGAGAAATTATAGAAAAATCTGATCCCAAATGTCCATGTCTCTTATAACTCCTTGGACTTTGAAATAATGGCATTTCTCTATTTTATTTTATTTTCTTTTCCCCATTAAGCTTACTAGTCCAAAGTCCTTAGGAAAATATTAATTGATCAATTTCCAACTACATTCCACTTCCTTTACCCTTTAATTAATTATTTATGTTGATGAGAAAACATTAAATAGATAAATAACCTTGATGAGAATTCATATGCTTCATTTACTAACCCAATACAATAGTTGCATATGAAAGGGGGTGTTACACCAATGGCTTCGTCTTAGGCCTTTATCACAAGAATATCTATCATAACATTGACGTATTTACTTATCCATTAAATTTTCACTTGTAAAAAACATTGCATCATGTGATTTTAGAAATCTCTCCCTAATTATCATGAGTTACCCAAATCTCATTTAGAATTATATGAACAATTTCAACATAGTCAGTTCTCAAGATTACGTTTTCTAGCACCTCCATTTTAGGCTCTTTTGAACCCCACATCTAGCATTACCACTTGTGAGCATGCTTTCATTAACTTTTTACTTTGTGGGTCCCATATTATGTTTTCAATTTATTCTTCTTAAGAAAACCCTCACCCTTTCTCTTTTTCTACCCTCTCCATTAGAGCGGGGAATCAAGGTTGGCCTTTAAAGGGTCAGGGCCTAAAAGAGCCAACCCTTTTAAGTCCGTGATAAGGGAAACAATTGTTTTTAAAGGCCCAGCCCAAGAATATGCAAGTTAGTACCAGCCTTACAGGGCCGGAAGACATTTTTATGAATTAAAATTATTCTTCTTGCATTTTTTTTCAAAGAAATATAAAAGGCATTAATGTTTTTGCTTTTGCTAAAGAAATATTGTTTTTTGCGACACTCACATAAAAGTGAGCAGGTTCCCTTGCAAAGAGAAAAGAGAGAAAATATTAGTTGGACCTACTCATTTTTATGTGAATGTGGCAGAAAAGTATTTCTGCAGCAAAAGTAGAAACATTAAACCCAAATATAAATAATAAAAATAACAATTAAAGTTTTAATTTATCAAATAAATATTGTCAACATTAATGTCTACACAACACACTTAATGTAATAAACAAATACAGTCACTAATTCATAATCAAGAGTAAACTATTATCTACAAGTAACTCACACAAAGCATAACAAACTTATTATTGAGCAACATGAGTATGATGACTATCATTTTCATCTTCTTCACCACTATCATTGTAACACCCTTCCTGATTTATCAGAGTTATCGCGCACAGGCATCGAAACGTTTTGGACGACTTTAATTGCGGAAAGAGAATTTCATAAAATAACTTAGTTTGAAAATACGAGGATAAATTTTTCGCGATTGAATACTCCTCACAGAGGGATATTAATACAGTAATCCCAAAATAGACAAATGATAAACGTTTAAGATACTGCCTAACTACTCGCATTCTCCAAAAGGTTCCGTCTGCTGTATCCCTTACAGCTTCATCTTGCCTCTTGATCCCGAATCACCACCTGTCTCTTTCATGTGGTCTGGAGTTCAAATGAATGAACCCCAGGGGTAACAGTTAATCTCATGAACACATATGAAGTATAAATGACAATTAGCACATGTTAAACATAGAAGCATTTACAAGTAAACAATCAAACCGTAACCGCAGTTAACGGCTAAGGACCGCAGCCCTATGAGACCGCAGCCTCAATCCATAGCTAGGAAAAACAGTACATGTAAAGTAAGGACCACAGCCCTTTAGGACACGCAGCCCTATGAGACCGCAGCCTCAATCCATAGCTAGGAAAAACAATACATGTAAAACATCTATCAAACATGATCAGCTAATACATGAACACAAACATATATGCTAACAAGATTACAGTTACCCACCTCAAGCTTGAGTCCTTACTCATCCGAAGTTGTTGGGATCAGGAGAGGTGTCAAAGTATGCCTTAGCCTATGTCCTCCGACTGTACTTTCTCTTTCATCTATGGAGTTGCTTGAAGCTAAGTATCTTCCATTTGTTTTCTTTCTTCTTCGTCTTAACTGCTCATGGCCCTAATCACGACGTCATATTATTAGAGCTATGAAAAATATATACCTAATGGCTTATCTTTGCCTCAAAGGCATTCTTACACGCTCGAAGTTTATTCTTATTTCTTTTGGCCACTCCTTCCTAATTTCGAAAAATCACCAATAATTCTACAGAACTCCGATTGGGGTGGTTCAAATTTCTATTTGTCACTAATTAAGTCTAGTTTCATATACAATTAATCACTAGACTTATTTCTTTATGTATCATTCCCAGATTTTCATTCTTTCTCCGCTGTCCAGAAAACATTCCAGTTAAATAGGTCAACTTCAAAAATTCGTATCTCCTTCGATTCTTATCGGAATTCGACGAATTACCTATGAAATTAAACCTCTATGAGTCTACTATTTAACTGGAAAATTTCACAATTTTATGATTTTGTTTGATCATCCCGAAATGCCATGTCATCTGACTGACTCCAGAAACATATCAGGAATTTTCCAGATTTTTGACTCAACTTTGAAAAATCATATCTTAAGCTACAGACCTCCGTTGTAGGTGAATCAAAGCTTATTTTAAAGCTTAAGGAGTTTAATTTATACTGTAAAAATTTCAGATTAAAACTCAAAAGTTTAGCATTCCAAAGTGGAACCCAAAAATTACTATTCATTTCTGGAAACAGAAATTCTCCAGTGTTCATGGTTCAACTTTGAAAAATCATAACTTGAGTTGTAGACCTCCGATTTAGGTGAACCAAAGCTTATTTTAAAGATTAGGAAATGTAATTTCTCCTGTAAAAATTTCAGAGTCAAAAGAGTTCGTTTGCTCTGGTTTTACCTTAGTCAAAGGTCGCTTGTTCAGCTGCAATTCAGTTTTCCAGATGATGCTACAGTAACCGCGCACTGTTCATCTGCGGATTTACTGTAGCTAACGTCCTTTTTGCTCTGTTTCTGCACTTCAAAAACAGAGATGATCAATGTGCATGCAACCCCAAATGGTATTTTACGGTCCTCACCAGAAATAGAACCATAAAACACGACATGAAATTCCCATGCGTGAGAAACATGCTTTTATTTTCTCTGTTTCAGCCCCATAATCTAATATGCAGAAATGAACCTCGTCATTTTTAAACTTCAAATTCAGAACCCAACGTTGGAAACTCACAGAGACGAGAGGAAGAGAAGCTTAATCGCTCACCTTGTTCGAACCCAAATCAATATGCGTGGTTCTTCAGCTCCTTTCATCTAACTTTCCTTCATTGCTCACTTTCGGTCAGTTCCTGCCTTCGTTTCTCAACTTCTATATGTATGGCCGAATAGAAGAACCAGAACTTGAAGGTGTTCTCGGTACTCCCTTCTTCAGCGTCTGGTGTTCTTTGTCTCAGGCCCGAGCTGCTTCACGATATACACTCGGTCTCTATACTTTCAGTTTCCACCTCACGGTTTTTCACTCTTCTCACTCTAACTTCTGCATTTTTTTCTGTTTGTGGCCGATGGAAAATGACCGGAAGAATGACGGGAAAGTGGTTATATCCGTACAAGAGTGAGGGAGTTTATGAGGTGTTCGGTTTGTAGAGAAGAATGAGTTTGCTGTCATCCCTACTCTGTCTAATATGAAGGCGTGGTGCTTCATGTATGAAGCAAGTGTACCGTTGAATAGAAAAATGGAGGAGCTGTCGGGTAAAAGAATGAAGGATCCGTTTGTGGAGCATGGCATCGCTGGTCCATAGAGCACAAAACAATGAAGTATGGAAGTTGGATACACAAGACAGTGGTGTATGGGTAGTGACTTGCACTAGCTAGAATGAAGAGACAGTGCTTGCTGCTCCATTTCTTGCTGTCGGATAAAAAAATAAGAGTGGAGTGTGGTGTTTTGCGCTGCATTGTTTCTGAATCCAAGGAAAAGAAATGAAGGTTTAAGTATGTATGTTCTGCTAAATGGGTTGCAGCCGAATAAATGTGTACGTGTTGGCCCATTTGCCTATTTAATTGAATAATAAAGAAAAGGTTGTGATATAAATGGGCCAAGTAAAATAATGAAAACGGATGGAACATTGGTGCTACTATGATTTCGTTGGGCCAAAGGAAATGAATAAAATGAGAGGGTATATCTGAACTAATGTATGAATAGAGAAAAGTTGGGATTTGTTTGTACGATCCAACCCCAAAATTCTACTAATTCCTTTATTCTTTTTATATATATTTTTTTTTTAAAATAAATATTGGGTCATAATTTATCCCTTGCAAATAATCCTTGGATTTATTCTTTTCTCTAATAGTTGAGCCATCAAACTTCCATAAGTGTCTTCCCAAAAATTAAAGAAAAATATACCTTATTTTCCAATAATTATTCTGGCCACATTTCCATAACAAAATTTCCATATAATATTTCTAATTTCCCAACTCCAAAATTTGGGATGTTACATTTCTCCCCCCGTTATTTAAATTTCGTCCTCGAAATTTGAACTTATACATTCGGGGAATTATTTTAGACGTCTAGTCTATTCCTTTCTTATGCATGCTTTCAAAGCACACAACTCATCATACCACATTCTTATCCATTCTGTACCCAAGTATAGTTCTCAACCATACAGGACCCACTAGTCCATTCTCTAAGCACTTGGTTACTCAGGCTTCTCTGCCCGTTTCAATCTACCTTCTGGTTCATTCCAATGTTGTAGCACTGGATATTCTGGCTTTAATGCCCATAAAACCACCTTTATGCCATTGGCATATCAACTACCACCTGGTACAGACTGAGAGTTCTGCCAGACTCACAACTTTTTTTTTTTTTTTTTTTGGACACATTGGTCCCAAAGTTATCATACTTGTGAGCATTCCACACAGTGCTAATCACACAGGTGTTACGACCAAGGGACACCGCCCTGTGCCATCTTGCACATCGGGTCTTACAGCCTTGAGTCTCTATTTATTCATCAATCATCTGAGCCTCTTCAACTTAAGCTCTCAGACCACTTCCTCTTGACTAGCTCGGTGGCTATCAAGTACTATCTGGCTTAACCAGTCCATTTTTTTTTTTAGACCATTCTATCAGTTTCTGTTTCTGTAACGACATAGTCACCCAATGCACTGCTTTCCAATTCAAAACATCATTGAAGACAATTATGTCAATGATCTTCGATTCAAAATATCAGTAATGATAATCACATCATTACTTTTCAATATTGCTTCTATGTTGTCTCATATTCAAAATTCTGATTTTCAATTTCAAATATTCAAAATTCTGTGGTAGCAGTACATTTTCAAAATCACACTATAAAAAGTAGTGCTTTCACATTTTCAAGGAAAACAAAATCGTTGCCAGTTCAAATTCGTGAAAACACTTTCACTGCCGGAGTTGTTTCAGAAAACATTTAATTACTACCAGCACACATCTTTGAGCGAGATAATTTATTTCACAAAATTTAACAATTGAAAGCTCTCGTCACCACTTCAACCTTCCGGTACAGTGACATATCTCAATCCTTTCATACACTAACCACCGCAGTGGCAACGCACTTGTTGATTAATGTGGGAGAGTTTCCGTCCCCCCCATAAGAGACCCAGTGTCTGCACTGGCACATTAATGGGCCACCCCACGCAAATCCCTCCTCGGGAAAAAGGACAATGTCCAAGAGCCCTGCTCCAATCGTCTGCGTGGGTCCCAACCAAACAAGGCAAAATACACGCCCCTTCAAGGCGAAGTATCTTGGATTGAGTACATTCACTGCTGGTGCGATTTTCAGCTTCTCAAAACAAATCCCCTCAATTTTCAAATCTCTTGTTCAAAAGAACTTTATCAATGGCATACGACTCAAAAACATTCTAAACATGTCTGGCAAGATCCAGTAAACTGAGTACTTTTACAACAGTTTCTGACCTTTCCAGTTCTGTACTGCTTTCACAACCACATAATTCAAAATTCAATTTCAAATTCAGGGTTCAAACCCATTCTTTGAGACAACATCATTTCAAAAGTGACCATTACTCTGGTCTCAAATTCTACTAGAAACATTTCATTCAAAACTTCAGTTCATAAAATTCAAAAATTCAATTCCAATTCTAGGTTCCACAAGGATCCCTTCTATGAAACAATATCGTTCAAAAGTGACCACAAAATAGGTCTCAAATTCTGTTCAAAATATTTCATGTAGAAAATCATTTCAAAAATTTCACAATTCTGCAGGTGCATTGGCAAATTCAAAATTCAAAATTTCAAACTCAGGAACTAGACAACTGCTATAGAAGGTCATTACTTCTACTAATCGCATTTCCGACTCTATCATTGGTTATCCAAGCCATTCACGGGACTTTGAGTCCATTCTTTGCCTATCATACTCACCACGCTTCCACTGCGCTACTCTAGTTGGTCAACCTCTTCGGTGAGCATCCTTCGTAGGTAGCCCTCATAAATATCAGCACAGCATTTTAGTATTCTCATGGCATCCGTAAGGATCACTATATTTCATATCTCAAGGCACTCAAACCATAAATCAAGAGGTTTCAAATTTCTATGACACTTCCCAGGGTGTCATTCATCCCGAGATTTCTCTTGCCTAAGCATGTTTGACTTCCGGGTGCTAACCTGCTTTAGGAGTACTAATACCGATACTCATGTCTTTAGGTATTGATTGCGCATCTATATACCCATACAAATAAAACGTATCTGGTTTCCCTCAAAAATGCTACGTATTGTCCCTTTTATATCCATTGCATCCTTTTTATGTAATGGATCACCTCCGCCAAGGACTTAGTCAAAGATCTCCGTCCCCGGAGCTACGCCTCGTCGCACGCATGGTGTCCGGCCCTTACTGGGCAGGAATTATCTCCTCTAGGAAACTTAGTCATTACATTATTATTCCTATAGGGAAACCTAAATAGTAATTCAATGTTTCTACAGGGAAACTTAACTTAGGCCTTGACTTCTATGTAAGAAGCCCTATGGTTAGCAACAGAACCCATATTCTGTGCTACCACACTGTATCACATAATCAGTACTCTTTCTCTAAAAGTTCGTGTCCTCAACGCTACTCCGTGAGTACGGTAGAACTCGAAAGGTACGTTGGGGGAAATTCTCCATTGTAAATCCTCATAATGTTTTCAAAAACCAAGTTTTGTAAAATCCTTTTCAAAAACGTTGTCCAAAACCAGGCTCTGATACCAAAATTGTAACACCCTTCCTGATTTATCAGAGTTATCGCGCACAGGCATCGAAACGTTTTGGACGACTTTAATTGCGGAAAGAGAATTTCATAAAATAACTTAGTTTGAAAATACGAGGATAAATTTTTCGCGATTGAATACTCCTCACAGAGGGATATTAATACAGTAATCCCAAAATAGACAAATGATAAACGTTTAAGATACTGCCTAACTACTCGCATTCTCCAAAAGGTTCCGTCTGCTGTATCCCTTACAGCTTCATCTTGCCTCTTGATCCCGAATCACCACCTGTCTCTTTCATGTGGTCTGGAGTTCAAATGAATGAACCCCAGGGGTAACAGTTAATCTCATGAACACATATGAAGTATAAATGACAATTAGCACATGTTAAACATAGAAGCATTTACAAGTAAACAATCAAACCGTAACCGCAGTTAACGGCTAAGGACCGCAGCCCTATGAGACCGCAGCCTCAATCCATAGCTAGGAAAAACAGTACATGTAAAGTAAGGACCACAGCCCTTTAGGACACGCAGCCCTATGAGACCGCAGCCTCAATCCATAGCTAGGAAAAACAATACATGTAAAACATCTATCAAACATGATCAGCTAATACATGAACACAAACATATATGCTAACAAGATTACAGTTACCCACCTCAAGCTTGAGTCCTTACTCATCCGAAGTTGTTGGGATCAGGAGAGGTGTCAAAGTATGCCTTAGCCTATGTCCTCCGACTGTACTTTCTCTTTCATCTATGGAGTTGCTTGAAGCTAAGTATCTTCCATTTGTTTTCTTTCTTCTTCGTCTTAACTGCTCATGGCCCTAATCACGACGTCATATTATTAGAGCTATGAAAAATATATACCTAATGGCTTATCTTTGCCTCAAAGGCATTCTTACACGCTCGAAGTTTATTCTTATTTCTTTTGGCCACTCCTTCCTAATTTCGAAAAATCACCAATAATTCTACAGAACTCCGATTGGGGTGGTTCAAATTTCTATTTGTCACTAATTAAGTCTAGTTTCATATACAATTAATCACTAGACTTATTTCTTTATGTATCATTCCCAGATTTTCATTCTTTCTCCGCTGTCCAGAAAACATTCCAGTTAAATAGGTCAACTTCAAAAATTCGTATCTCCTTCGATTCTTATCGGAATTCGACGAATTACCTATGAAATTAAACCTCTATGAGTCTACTATTTAACTGGAAAATTTCACAATTTTATGATTTTGTTTGATCATCCCGAAATGCCATGTCATCTGACTGACTCCAGAAACATATCAGGAATTTTCCAGATTTTTGACTCAACTTTGAAAAATCATATCTTAAGCTACAGACCTCCGTTGTAGGTGAATCAAAGCTTATTTTAAAGCTTAAGGAGTTTAATTTATACTGTAAAAATTTCAGATTAAAACTCAAAAGTTTAGCATTCCAAAGTGGAACCCAAAAATTACTATTCATTTCTGGAAACAGAAATTCTCCAGTGTTCATGGTTCAACTTTGAAAAATCATAACTTGAGTTGTAGACCTCCGATTTAGGTGAACCAAAGCTTATTTTAAAGATTAGGAAATGTAATTTCTCCTGTAAAAATTTCAGAGTCAAAAGAGTTCGTTTGCTCTGGTTTTACCTTAGTCAAAGGTCGCTTGTTCAGCTGCAATTCAGTTTTCCAGATGATGCTACAGTAACCGCGCACTGTTCATCTGCGGATTTACTGTAGCTAACGTCCTTTTTGCTCTGTTTCTGCACTTCAAAAACAGAGATGATCAATGTGCATGCAACCCCAAATGGTATTTTACGGTCCTCACCAGAAATAGAACCATAAAACACGACATGAAATTCCCATGCGTGAGAAACATGCTTTTATTTTCTCTGTTTCAGCCCCATAATCTAATATGCAGAAATGAACCTCGTCATTTTTAAACTTCAAATTCAGAACCCAACGTTGGAAACTCACAGAGACGAGAGGAAGAGAAGCTTAATCGCTCACCTTGTTCGAACCCAAATCAATATGCGTGGTTCTTCAGCTCCTTTCATCTAACTTTCCTTCATTGCTCACTTTCGGTCAGTTCCTGCCTTCGTTTCTCAACTTCTATATGTATGGCCGAATAGAAGAACCAGAACTTGAAGGTGTTCTCGGTACTCCCTTCTTCAGCGTCTGGTGTTCTTTGTCTCAGGCCCGAGCTGCTTCACGATATACACTCGGTCTCTATACTTTCAGTTTCCACCTCACGGTTTTTCACTCTTCTCACTCTAACTTCTGCATTTTTTTCTGTTTGTGGCCGATGGAAAATGACCGGAAGAATGACGGGAAAGTGGTTATATCCGTACAAGAGTGAGGGAGTTTATGAGGTGTTCGGTTTGTAGAGAAGAATGAGTTTGCTGTCATCCCTACTCTGTCTAATATGAAGGCGTGGTGCTTCATGTATGAAGCAAGTGTACCGTTGAATAGAAAAATGGAGGAGCTGTCGGGTAAAAGAATGAAGGATCCGTTTGTGGAGCATGGCATCGCTGGTCCATAGAGCACAAAACAATGAAGTATGGAAGTTGGATACACAAGACAGTGGTGTATGGGTAGTGACTTGCACTAGCTAGAATGAAGAGACAGTGCTTGCTGCTCCATTTCTTGCTGTCGAAAAAAAAATAAGAGTGGAGTGTGGTGTTTTGCGCTGCATTGTTTCTGAATCCAAGGAAAAGAAATGAAGGTTTAAGTATGTATGTTCTGCTAAATGGGTTGCAGCCGAATAAATGTGTACGTGTTGGCCCATTTGCCTATTTAATTGAATAATAAAGAAAAGGTTGTGATATAAATGGGCCAAGTAAAATAATGAAAACGGATGGAACATTGGTGCTACTATGATTTCGTTGGGCCAAAGGAAATGAATAAAATGAGAGGGTATATCTGAACTAATGTATGAATAGAGAAAAGTTGGGATTTGTTTGTACGATCCAACCCCAAAATTCTACTAATTCCTTTATTCTTTTTATATATATATTTTTTTTTAAAATAAATATTGGGTCATAATTTATCCCTTGCAAATAATCCTTGGATTTATTCTTTTCTCTAATAGTTGAGCCATCAAACTTCCATAAGTGTCTTCCCAAAAATTAAAGAAAAATATACCTTATTTTCCAATAATTATTCTGGCCACATTTCCATAACAAAATTTCCATATAATATTTCTAATTTCCCAACTCCAAAATTTGGGATGTTACAATCATCAATTTCAAAAACATTTAATTTTGCTTCAAGTAGTAGGCTTTGTTTCATGGGCAAAAATATCAAAGATATATTCTTGCACATCATGAATATATCCATAATCTTTATTTACAACAAATATTAAACAAAATCATAAAATTAAAATATAGTTATTATGTATTTGTAATTAAGTGGATAGATAACTGTATAACAAATATAAAATATATATAAATTAATAAATCAAATGGATAAGTCAAGTTAATAAAACAAAAAATATACATTTAGAGGGCCTTGTAGGCCCTTAGCTCCACAGAGCTAGCTCTATAGGGCCAACTTTATGTAAAAACTCCAATTTATAAGTTTGGCTATTGAAGGACCCAAACTTAAACTGTTAGTAAATAGGTGTCTTGGAGACAATCTATTTTGACAGAGGAATACCTTTTTCTATTTAGTATTTCATGATTAATAAAATTGAGCATCTTTTCTCTTAATCATATTTGTGTCGCTTTTATTCAAAGCAAATATGCATTTAAAAATAAAATCTCTAGGAATAGAACATGTGTTTACTCAAGGATCTATGATAGGGATCATAATCTTGAGGACTCGAAAACATTGAATGTCTATTGTTTGAAACTTGTTCCTAGTCTTGAATCATCAAGAAAGGGTATTGGTGATCTCAATAAGACTAGTATAACATCACCTATTTGTATAGATATACAAGGTAGGGAACTCATGGAATACAAACATATGATGTCATAGCTGATGTCATGTGTAGATATGTTAGAGAACAAATAGCACCGTATTGACCCGCCAAGAAACTCCACAAAGATTTGTAGAAAATATCATCGGATATAAAAGTATCTCAATGTTTGGTAGTGTGGATCGTCCTAGACTTGAGGATGTCATCAAGCACTGTGTACTAGGGTCATACATTAACTGTACAACTCTATTCGCCTGAGAATGGGGAAAACAAGGTATTCTTGGGTATGACTTAAATGCATGAGTGTAGATGGACATGCCAAAAGGACTCACAGTCCGCTACAAGGGATTAGTCGTTCACAGGATTGGTAAGGCTTGAATGACTTCTAGTTGACCCGAAAAATCTGTGAACAGTAAGCGATCATGAATAGTCATGATCCATCTTAGAGTCAATAGAAGAAGATTCCTAGTTCTGTGAAAAGCTATATTTAGTCAACCAAAGATAGATGATACTCTATCTTTGCTCTCAACTAAATATGAATGACGATGTGAGGAATGATGTCGGCACGGTATCTAAATTAGAAAAGGTAGATCACTTAATCAACTCAATTAATTCTTGGGGGCACAGAGCATTGCTAGTATCTTATGTGGTCATTAGATAACTTGGGCCCATTAAAGAAGTTTGATTGGTCCAAGGTTCTGTCAGTGATTGATTGTGCCTAATTAGTCACACAAAAAGGTTATTATTGATTACATAAAATTAGCAAACTTGGGCTAGTAATTGTTGTTGAGCTTCCTTGAGATAATAGGTGTATTTAGGTTAAGTGGGACTCTAAGCCCAATATACATTTGCAGAGACCTGTGTTATTGGTAAACAGTTGCCCGGGCTCGGTCACTGTGACCCCTTTTGTGAGGAGGCACCCCTTCTCTCGAAGTTACGGGGCTATATTGTCGAGTTCCTTAGAGAGAGTTGTCTCGCGCCCCTAGGTATTCTCTACCTAATATATATATATATATATATATATATATATATATATATATATATATATATATATATAAATGTCCAATAAAGATTGGATAAATAAAAGGATAAAGAAATGATTAAAGATATGGATGCGATCCATTAACTTGAATTATTAATTTAAAAAATGATTAAAGATATGGATGTGATCCATTATCTTGAATTTTTTAATTCAAGAAATATTTAAAGATATGGATATGATCATTATCTTGAATTTTGAATTCAAGGTATATTTCAAGATAAGGATAAAATCCATTAGCTTGAATTTTTCGGATTAAACCTTGGAATGAGCTTTTCTTCTAATTAATTTAATTAGGGTTTAACCTTAATTAAGTAGGTCAAATTAGGGCACCTAATTTAGACCTTTTTTGGAAGATGGATGGGTAGTCTTAGAGGGTTATGCATACGGCTGATCCAAGAGAGAGGGTGGCCTCCAAGGTTCCATCCAAGAAAGGTTAGATCCTATCTTGTTCATTCTATCCTAAACCTAATCTCAAGAAACATAATATTCTTGAGAAAAAGAAAACCCAAGAACCTGGAGTCCTCAGCCTTACATTGCGTAGAAAGCATCCAAGGAAATAGAGGAATCAAAGAGAAAGAGTTCTTAAGGCAATCGAGAGATAGTCGTGTAGATCAGCGTTAGAGGACGTTATACACTTTGAGGTCTTTAGTGATCTAAAGTATCTCATAACACCATTAGATATGTTACATAGTTTTATAACAGTTGTTTGCTTGAGACTGTTATTTATTATGACAACATTAAGTACAGTATAGGCTCACCACATTTTCAGTGATCTAGGTACACATATGAGATAAGCATTTAGGTATTTTTGTGCATTCACTCTTTTATTTAAACATTATTCTAGTCTAGAGATTTGTGCCCAACTTTTTCTCTCCTTTTTTTTTCCATCATCCTTACCTTTAACCTCTCTTTCAGATATTTCTTGTGAAGCAAAAAAGGAGGAAAATGAAGTTTAATAAGATCATATTAGACATTTCTAATTACAACACCTACTAACTCCTCACTAACACCTGCCCTTGAGTCCAAAGGGTGTTTCACTCACCAGTAACAACCCTACTAGAAGAACTGTGGGACCCACAATAGAAAAGGGATAAATGTTAGCTCTAATTAATGGGAGTACCAAATTTGCTATCTCTTAAAATGGTTATGCATACTTTTGCACCCAACAAAACATAATTGTGTTAAATGCTCGCAGCGAAAAACTTCATTGCTCAATTTGCGCATTTGCCCCTTATAAAATATGAAAAATGTAATCTAGGCACTATATAAGCCCAAGAAAATTAACATATGTACATACATACTTTTTCCCTGTCGCAATTTGCAATGGAAATTAGTTTCCATCATAAATTTTGCGACGGATATTTTTTGATATTTTTTCCATCGTAAATTCCGTTGCAAATGGCAACAGATTATTTTTTTTCCCTCGCAAATTCTGTCACCCTTTTGGTATTTTCTAATAATGAAAGCCGAAAATATCTTGATATATCCTAAATTGCATGGTTATACTCGATGGGTGAGCTTCGATTTTATACAAATTATTGTACAATTTCGTTTTGCATGCAAGGGTAAATCACCTTTTTAAAAAAAAAAAAATTGCCTCAAAAGTTAACGGTTATTAAATAAGAACCATTATATATTTATACACTATATGAGATGGTTGTTTCATTAAACCTATTAGGGTTTTATAATAAATAACGGTTGCTATATAACGACCGTTATGTATGCTAAACTTTTATAAAATGGTTATTTTGAAAACACCATTCGATATGTTACAGAGTTTTATAATAGTTGTTTGCTTGAGACCGTTATTTATTATAACAACATTAAGTACGTATAGGCTCACCACATCTCAATACATAACACGTGTTATCTTAAAACCGTTATAATAGGTCAGAATAAATAATGGTTCGGAATCGAATTTATCTGTGTTGAGCTTTTATTTTGCCTGCATATATGACAATCCAAAACAGTGATGGTATAACCATTAATAACCGTCATATATCGCGTTTTCTATAGTAATGCGTCATATATGGCGTATTCTATAGTAGTGCATCATATATGGTGATTTCTATTTTAGTAGTTGTGATCACCCAAATAGGAAAAAAAAATAAAGTTAAATATAAAAAATAATATTAAAATAGAGTAATCTTTTAAAGACATTACCAAACTCATTAAACTCTTTGCGTTTTTACCTCATGAAAACATGTTAACTCGGATACAAAATCGTTCTAGGCTCAAACTCGGTTAAACTCATTAAACTCGGCGATTTGAAACTGAGTCAAGTGAGTTTTAGATCTGGGTAGAGAAAGGCTAAAAATTGTCAGGAAGGAAGGAAAAAAAACATATGAGGTTAAAAAGAAGCTAAATATTACTTACTTAGGTGCTCTATTTTCATCTTGGAACATTGTCACTGCTGCCATCTTCGAATTTTTTTCCAAGTTCACACCTTTGTTTTTCTTCTTCTTTGCGCCTTCGCTTGTGACTCTGCTAGTCTACTTGCTATATTCTTTGTTTCTCCTTGAACTGTACATTTGAGACGAAGGGCCGAAGAAGAAGAGAGACAGAGAGAGAGAAAATAAAAAAGAGGAAGGGACAAAGAAGAAGAAGAGAGAAAGTAAAACAAAAAAAGATGGTAGGACATTTGGAGACTTGGAGACCTCAGCAAAGTAAAACATCAAAGATGAGGTGAGTTTTTATTTTTTTCGAATAAAGAAGGCGGGTGGTAGTGTGGTACGCTTTGACAAAAAAAAAAGTAGTGTGGTATGGTGCAGTCTGTGTTGAGAAATTATTGCACACTATGACACTGGTTCTCCTTGTTACATCATCATAATTATAACTGTAGAGAGTAGCTAAAAAGTAAAAGCACACTAAAAAGTTACAACCTATTGACTGACACTGGTTCTTCGATTTGTTAACAACAAATGAAAAGCTAACAAAAAGTTGCTTCAAGACATGGTTTGGGGTGTGAAGCAAGGTACGTAAAAGATTTGATCCAAATATATGGTTTAGATCACAAACTGATTTTCATGGTGGAGATGTGGCTTTTATCTCTTCCATTGGGATGCCAAATATTCTTAAATTACATCACCATAATTGTAAGGGTAGAAGCTGGGGTATTCATAGAATAGTGCAGTAGTATACTAACTCGGTGTAGGGTTTAGAGTAAAGCTTCCAAAGCTCCCTTCTTTTTTATTTTATTTTTTAATTAAAATTTGTTCTTAATTTAGGTGTAGGTTTGACTTGTGAGGCTAAAGTGTTGGAACATTGTGAAGCACGCAATTGACCAGACACCTGCAGTAATCGGTGAAAGTATTTCGAGTAAATTTATTTTTTTACCTTGAGATATTAAATATCTTCTTTGGTTGCCTCTTTTTTCATAATTTGAGAATTTCTTCTTATTTAATTAGGTAGTGGATTAAATTGAAGATGTCTTCAAGTACAAAGGAAAATACTAGAGAAACATTTATTATTGCAAGAAAAAATTATCCGGGTAAGAGATCTGATATAGGATGGAAACATGAGATGGATGTTGATGGGAATGACAAAAGAGTGAAGTGTAATTATTGTGAAAAAAAATGTTAATGGGAGTATTTATAGATTAAAAAAATCATCTAGCATGCACTAAAATAGATGTTGAAGCTTGTGACAATGTTCTTGAAGAAGTAAAGATCACAATACTGTAGTTTGTTCATGATACAAAATGTGCTTCATCTAAAAGGAAAAAACAATGGGTTGATATCAGGTGATGAAAGTGATCAAGATGCACACACAAAAGTTGAGTCTCAAAATTTAGAGAAAGGGCTGATGAATTTTTTGAGAAATACAAAAATAATAGCAAAGGGGTAGGTAAAATATAGTCAACCATTAATCATATGTTTAAGAGATACTTGAAAGAAGAGGCTTGTCTAACAAGTAGCTCAATTTTTTTGCACAAGTGTTGTACTTTTAGTTGTATAAAGAATCCTAAATTTACAAAGATATGTGAAGTTATAGGAAGATTTGGTCAATGATTTAAGCCCCCTTCTTATCATGAGATTAAAGAAAAATATATAAACTTAGAATAAAAAAACACACAGGCCTTGCTTGAGAACTTTAAGAGTGAATGGACAACAACAGGTTGTTCCATAATATCTAATAAGTGGACTGATAGAAAAAGGCATTCAATTTGTAATTTCTCTAGTGAATAGTCCTGAAGGGTCAATAATTTTACATTCATTAGATACTTCTAAAATTTCTAAGACGGTTGAGAAAGTATTTGAGATGCTTGATGAGGTTGTAGAAAAAGTAGGTGAAAAAAATGTGGTGCAAAGAGTAACTAACAATACTGCAAATTATAAAGTAGTTGGGCAAAAATTAATGGAGAAAAGAAAATAATTGTATTGGACTCCATATGCATCCCATTGTATTGACTTAACGTTGGAGGACTTTGAAAAAATTATATTGCATAAAGAAACAATTAGCAGGGGTAGAAAAATCACAACATATATTTATGCAAGATCAATGCTCATTAGCCTTTTGAGAAAATACATGAATGGAAAAGATTTAATCAGGCCCACTACAACTCAATTTACCACTACATATATGACTTTGTTATGTCTTAATGAGCATAGAGTACCCCTAGTAAATTTGTTTAATTCTCAAAATTGGAAGGATAGCAAATTTTCATCTACTAAAGATGGAAAAGAAGTAGCAAAAAGTGCTATGGACAATAATTTATGGAAGAATATTGTGACATGCCTTAAAAGTGCTACTCCTCTTGTTAAAGTTCTTCGCTTAGTAGATTTTTCATCTACTAAAGATGGAAAAGAAGTAGCAAAAAGTGCTATGGACAATAATTTATGGAAGAACATTGTGACATGCCTTAAAGGTGCTATTCCTCTTGTTAAAGTTCTTCACTTAGTAGATTTAGAAGAGAAGCCAGCTATGTGATTCATATATGAAGCCATGGAAAGTGCGAATAAAAAGATCAAACAAAATTTTAATAGTGTTGAAAAAGGAAAGTATTAAATTAAGCTTTTGTACTTAATTTTATTATGCAAGTTTTATGTTTTATGTATTCATTTTTCTTGGTGGAATGACTCTTGTTTTATTGATTGTGATTTATGATAGTTATGAGCTTATATAGAATATAATTGATAAAAGGTGGGAAGCTCAACTACATAAGCCTTTACATATAGCAGCATACTACCTCAATCCTCATTTCCATTATGACACTAATTTTAAGCCTCATTATATGATTAAACAAGGGTTATATAATTGTTTGTCAAGGATGGTTAGGGATCAAGATAAGCTTAATAAAAATGAGTTTCAATTGATTGACTTCCATAATGCAAGAGATATGTTCGGGCATGAAACCGTACAAGCACTAAGAAAAAAGTTACCTCCTGTAGAATGGTGGGATTCTTATGAAGATGAATGTCCAGAACTTCAAAGAATTGTGATTCGTATTCTTAGCTTATGTTGTAGCTCTTCTGGCTGAGAACATTATTGGAGTGCTTTTGAGATGGTAAGATTTTTACTTTTTTTTTTAAAAAAAATCAATGTAACTTTTCTTAAATGTTAGAATAATAATGAAGTTTATTCTTCTACATTTTTTTTTGGTAGATTTATACAAAAAAAGGAAAATCATTTGCTCAAAAGAAGGTGAATGATTTGGCATTCGTCATGTGCGATTTGAAACTCACAGGGAAGCAAAAGAGTAGAGCTTTCAAGTATGATTTTGATGATATATATTCCAATGATGAATGGATTACTGAAGGAAGGATAAGTGGAGATGATGTGGAGGAAGAGGATGATGAGGTTTTTCAACCTCATGAAATTAATGAGAATATGACTAATCCATTATTTAGTGTTGACCTTAATGTTGATTTTAACATTGATGATGTTAGGGCAAATTATAATGATAATGATGATGCGAGTGATGCAAATGGAGATTATAATGGTGAAGGTGGAGAACTTGAAAACAATGGAGATGTGACACCCATCCTAAATGCAGCTTTATTTATTAGAGTTGTAGTGTACAGGTATCAAAATAGTTTGGACAATTTAATTGTGGAATAAAACTTTCTTAAAATAACTTAGTTTGAAAACATGAGGATAAATTTTTTGCGATTCGAATCCATCCCATATTGGAATGTTAATATAGTAATCCAAAATAAACAAATGATAAACAAAATAGTACAGTCCATCTAATCATATTTTTCCAAAAAAGTTCCTTTTGTTATAACCTTTACAATTGCATCTTTCAGAAGCAGATTCTCTCACCTTCCCCTTCTCTCATTTTCTCTCACCTGTTGGAAATTATGCCCTATGGGCAAGTCATTGTTCTCCATTAAGTTATCATTTCATACGCATGTTTATGGTGATAACTATATCCCTGGATATATCTTATAGATTATCCTAAATGTCCCTGGTCGGTCATCTACACGGGAGCGAAGATGAGTTAAGACCAGTATGACTTTGATGAGGTATGGAGATACGAATCAAAGTCATGGGCACTTGTAAGAGTACAAGGTGCTGGATCGACCCACTATGAGAAAGCTGCATGGATTAAGTCATAAGCTTATCTCATGTATAACCGCGTCACAGTGCCCTATGACCTGAGATCATCATGGATTCCTACATGATGAGTCATTGACCTTTGACCCAGTCAAAAGTCACCTTTGACCGGGTGATGATAAGGCTGGGATCGGGATCAGTGGTTTTCATGCGGAGGAATGTGAATGGTCAAGATGGAATTTGTCCCTCACATTTGTAGAGAGATAATACTGGGCCCCTCGATGAGTGAGTCTAAGAAATGTATGGCCATACTGTGATGGAAAAGAGTTTCCATTTCACTTATTAGACTGCTCGAGAATTGAGAAAGTAATGGTCAAGAATAGGAAGTTGACATTATCCATGCCTCATCCTTGACCGAATTATCGCGTGACAAAAGGGACGTGACATGGTTGTACAATAGGTAGTATCGTGTCATCGATCCCCATGTGAATTGGGTAGTCGCAATGTCTTGCTAGAGGCCGCTTGCGACTTGTGGGCTGATATAGTCTTGGCCCACTGCCAATCTCATATGGGCCTGCAGGGTCGCACACAAGAATAATCCAACACGGGTAAAAGTGTCCAGATTCATTGAATCTCAGATTAATCTGAGATTAAATGAATACTGAATTTAATCTGGGGTAAATATACATATGTGTATATATATTAAATTCGAAAATAATATAATAATATTATTTAATGGAGATTATAATATTATTATATGATATTTGTTTTATATTTAATTTATCGGATAAATTAAATATCTAAAACAAATAGAGATATTATATCTCATTTGATTTTCGAATAAAGATATCATTATCTATTTAATTTAAATTGAGATATTGTATCTCAGATTTAATTAAATAGATAGATATCATTTCTCGGATTTAATTTATAGAGATAAATTAAATCAGAAGGCTTTTAATTTGAATTAAATAAATACATTAGATTAAATCTATCAGATAGATTTAATTAATATTTTTTTTAAATTAAAATTTAAAATTCAAAATTCAAAATTTATGGGGATTAATTTTGAATATAATACGCTGATGGGTTTAGAAAAACCTACGGGAGTTTTAATCGAGCGTATTAGAAAGCCGCGAGAAACCCTAGAGCGAAAAAGAGAGAGACGCACAGTCTGAGGCGCTAGCATGCTGCCGCGTCTGTGTTCGGAGATTGTTCGTGTGGATACCGGTAGAGGAAGCCGATTCTAAGAGTCGTCTTCTGCTGATCGAGAAGGTAGCCCACCAGTTCAAAGAGAACGAGACGAGGACGAATTCACTATAGTTTGAGTTTTCTTGATCGCCATGAGAAAATGTGCGCAAAGGGTTTGTGTAGATTCTTGAGCTACTAGTTCGCTAAAATCAAAGGAAAACCTCCGGCTCCGGATGATTCCGAGTTCTCTATAAGGTATGATTCGGGTTCCCTAACCTTGATTTAAACGCACCTGAGTAATCCTCGGGACGGGATTCGTAGAAAATTTTAATCCGTTGTGTGTCTGGATCCCAACAGTGGTACCAGAGCCAACTCAACATGCGTTTAAATTGGATTTCTGTACATGCTATTATATGTGATATATATGCAAGAATCTGAATCTTTGTATGCAAGAATTTGAATCTTTGTATGCAAGAAACTAAATCTTTGTATCAAGAAATCGAATCTTGAATGCTTTAATTTGAAAATTCGTGTTAGGGTTTCAAACGGGTCTCTAGAATTATGTTTCGGCTGCTTCGTACAATTCTGAATTGTTCAGAATGCACGATATTCGGAATCGTCCGTCACGTTCGTGCGCATTGAAGACGTTCTGAATTTTCGATCATGCTCGGACAACGCCCCTAGGGGTTGGAAATTAAGTTTTATGAAACTCTCTTTCTAAAAGAATATGATGTTTTCAAAAGCTCTGGGGGCACTCCTACTAACCGGCTAGCGGGACCGCCGTAGGGACCGGCTGATTGTTTGTAGCGCGAGAAATGAAATTGTTTGTAGTGTGAGAATTTAAATCATGATATAAAGTAATATAAGATTAGAGAAGTTTATCCTGAGTAATATTTTATTTCATAAATGTATGAATTAAAGTATGTTCATAACCTTACAAAGTGTTGTTTAGGTATGGTGAACAACATGGCTCTAGATTTTACTAGTGTTGTAAATTTAAATATGTGTTTTCTCTTATTATTTAGAGAAGTCCTCTCATTGGCTTGAGGGGACTACAAGTTAGATGAGCCATGTTGTTCACGAGTTTTAATTATGTTTTGATATGATCACTACATGATTAATTTAGATTCTATATGAGATATACAATAATGATTGCATTCATATAGGTAGAATTAATAAAGATAAATTAAATCGGCAGGCTTTTATTTTAGATTAAAATAAATAGATCAGATTAGATCTGTTGGACAGATTTAATTAATATTTTTTTAAATCTAAAATTTGAGTTCAAGATTAATTGAGATTAATTTTGAATATTTTAATATGGCCAATTAGGGTTTTATAAATCCTATAAGATATAGATCTAGTCGTATTAAAATGAAGCGACAGCCGCAAGTCTCAATAATTTAATCATAATGATTTATTTCATAATTGTATGAATTAACATATGTTATGATTAATTTAGAGTTTTAATTATGATTTGATTAGATCACTCATAATTAATTTAGAATTAAATGAATAGGATTAATTTGATTATATCCAATAATACCCTCTAAATAAAATCTTAAGTCACAATGCCATCAATAAATGAATACTTGTTAAAACCTCGATCACCCATTTGTATGTTCCACCAAAGTGGATGCATCTGAGTAATCTTGGGGAGACAAAAGAGAGTAATGGCGATACTCTACATTCATTATTGTCTTGACTTAATTGAGATTATCAAAACGGTTTTGGATCTCAAGGCATTAGATGAGATTAAACATGCTAGGTCATATGATGATCGAATCCCATAAAGATCTAAGAGTTACATATGATGTAATTGGCAAAGAAGTTGCCTACCTAAATAACTTGATTTTAAGCGTCCTGCTAAAGCGGACTTAAGATTAAGCTAAATATGAATCTTAGCCCACTAATTATAATGAGGGTTATTAATTCAGTGAGAGGTTACTGATTAAACTTTGCGTATTTTTTAAATTGTAGAATCATGTAGAATAGTAACACCTCAACACCATTAATGCGATCAGTCCTTGAGAAGGACGAACTCGATGAGATGAACTTTCTTGACATGTTTGGGAACTTAACCGTTGATCCTAAATACGAAAGAAAGGAGTATCTCATCGATCAACCCATTCCTGACGAGCCTACAGCTGATGATCCAAGAGATTAGACTGATGCTTATAAAGGCATCAGGATAACTCTATGGATAAAGGATGCCTGAAGCCTACCACTGTGGTTCCAGACCTCGATGGAGATCTAGAACACATGGAGGTACCTGAGATGATTTATCATCCTATGAAAATGTTCCAGCAGCAGGCAAGTCAAGAGAGGTATGAAACCACAAAGGCCTTATTCTCTTGCAAGATGGATGAAAGTGAATCAGTTAGTCTTCATTTTGTTGAAAATGAAAGGCTACATTGATCACCTTGAAAGGCTTGGATTCCCCATATCCCAGGAGTCAGCTAAAGATGTGATCTTGATCTCACTCCCAAAAAGTTATGATGACTTTGTCATGGATTACAACATGAACAATATGGAGGAATCAATTTCTGAACTGCATGAGATGCTCAAAACTGCTGAGCAGAGCCTTGAGAGGATGCCCAGTACTGTTTTGTCCGTTCAGAGAGGAAGGGGTATGAAACGGAAAGCCAAGAAGGCAAAACCTCCGAAGGAAGGGGTCTACTTCTTTTGCAATGAAATTGGTCATTGGAAGAAGAATCGCACACTCTGCCTCGAAGATCTGAAAAGAACAAGAAGGATAGCGGGCTATCGCTTCAGGTATTTATGTCATAGACATTCGCTTTTCTACTTCTTCAAACATGGGTATTAGATACTACATGTGGTTCACGCATTTGTATAAATGTTTAGGATCTCAAGGACAGTAGAAAATTGAATGGACATCTGTGACATAAAGGATCAAGTCAAAAGATTTGAGTCCTACCTTCCTATGGCATTGTCATCTAGGCCATATAAATGAGAAACGCATTTCGAAACTCCATTACAGATGGATTTCTGAAGTCATTTGATTTTGAATCATTTGATACATGTGAGTCTTGTTTATTGGGAAAGATGACAAAGGCACCTTTTACTAGACACAGTGAAAGAGCCACCGATTTATTGGGCCTCATACATACTGATGTGTGTGGACCAATGAATACATCTGCCAGAGGAGGTCGTTTGCACTTCATTACATTTATAGACAATTTCAGGAGATATGTGTATATCTGTCTAATGAAACATAAAGTTTGAAACTTTTGAAATGTTCAAAATGTTTCAAAATGAAGCGCAAAACAACTTGGCAAAACAATTAAGGCCATTCGATCTGATCGAGGCGGTGAACATTTGAGCCAAGAGTTCATTGACCATCTTAGGAGTTGTGGGATTATCTCACAACTTACTCCTCCAAGAACACCTCAATGGAATGATGTTTCTGAACAGAGGAATTGAACTCTATTAAATATGGTTCGATCTATGATGAGTGAAACAGATCTTCCACCTTCCTTTTGGGGTCATGCCCTAGAAACAACTGCGTTCATACTAAAGCGTGTTCCATCAAAGGTAGTTGAAAAGACATCATATGAGATATGGACTGGGAAGAAACCCAGCTTGTCATTTCTTAAGATTTGAGGAATGAGGTTTATGTTAAACATCAAGCCTTTGATAAATTATCATCCAGATCCTCAAAATGCCTTTTGTGGGATATCCTAAGGAAACTAAAGGATACTACGTCTACAATCCCACCGATCATAAAGTGTTTGTCATTCAGAATGGTATCTTTCTGGAAAAAGAGTTTATCTCTAAAAAAACCAGTGGGAGTAAGGTGAACCTCGAAGAAGTTCGAGAGTCACAGGATAATGTAGAACCATAGATGGAAACCGGAGAAGACTCACGACAAGTTGTTGAGTCTACTCAAGTAACACAAGGCACACGAAGGTCCGGTAGATCACGGCTACAACCTTAGAGATATGAATTTCTGATAACTGGAAGTCGTGATGTTTTGCTCATTGAGCAGAATGAGTCAATGACCTATCGAGACGCCGTAGTGGGACCAAACTCCGAAAGATGGCTTGATGCTATGAAGTCTGAAATGCATTCCATGTACGACAATAAGGTATGGACCTTAGTCGATCCACCTGAAGGTGTAAAAACCATTGGGTGCAAGTGGGTTTTCAAAGAGAAAACTGACATGGATGGCAAAGTAAATATCTTCAAGGCACGACTGGTTGCAAAAGGATTCACTCAAACTCATGGTATCGACTATGACAAAACCTTTTCGCCAGTTGCAATGGCCAAATCAATCAGAATCCATCTTGCCATTGCGTCATATTATGACTATGAGATATGGCAGATGGACGTCAAAACAGCCTTCCTTAACAGAAAGCTGCTTGAGGATGTGTACATGACACAACCTGAGGGTTTTGTGCGTCCAGAGGACTCTGGTAAAGTTTGTAAGCTTCAAAGATCCATTTATGGATTGAAACAGGCATCTCGGAGCTGGAATCATCGTTTTGATGAAGTAGTCAAAGAGTTTGGCTTCATTCAAAACATGGATGAACCTTGTGTTTACAAGAAGGTTAGTGGGAACACAGTTGTATTTCTAGTGCTTTATGTTGATGACATCCTACTCATTGGGAATGACATTCCTACCTTGCAAAGTGTCAAGTCTTGGTTAGGAAAGTCTTTCTCAATGAAAGTTTTAGGCGAAGCCACTTATATCCTTGGGATTAGGATCTATAGAGATAGATCCAAGAGGCTGATAGGCCTAAGTTAGAGCACATATATAGACAAGATACTGCATAGGTTCAGTATGCAGGATTCTAAAAGGGGTAACATGCCCATGTCTCATGGCATCCATCTCAGTAAAGATCTGTGTCCTAGTACACCAGATCATAGAGACAGCATGAGTAAGATTCCATATGCCTCCGCCATTGGATCTATCATGTATGTCATGTTATGTACTCGACCGGATGTGTCATTTGCCTTGAGTATGACCAGTAGATACGTCTAAGATCCCGGTGACGGTCACTGGACTACTATCAAGAATATCCTTAAATACTTAAGAAGGACTAAGAACTTATTCTTGGTACATGGTGGCTTGGAGGATGAGCTCTGTGTGACAGGTTACTCATATGAGAGTTTCCAAACTGACCAAGATGATTCACGATTGCAATCAGGATATGTATTCCTGTTAAATGGTGGTGCGGTGAGCTGGAAGAGCTCTAAGCAGAGCACTGTAGCTGATTCTGCAACGGAAGCTGAGTATATAGCAGCATCGGATGCAGCTGAGGAGGCCATTTGGATTAGAAAGTTCATTTATGAACTTGGGGTGGTTTCAACCATCTCAAATCCAATAGACTTGTTCTGTGACAATAGCAACGCTATTGCACGGACCAAGGAGCCTAGGTCACATTAATTGACCAAGCATGTACTCAGGCAACTTCTCGGAGAAATCAGAGATAGAGGTGATATAAAAGTATGCAAAGTACCAGGAGAAGACAATGTAGTTGATCCTCTTACTAAACCGCTTGCACAAGCAAAACATGAGCATCATGTTAGGGCAATGAGAATTAGAGTAATTAATGATTGCGCCTAGTACAAGTGGGAGTCTGTTGGAAATTATGCCCTAGGGGCAAATCATTGTTCTCCATTAAGTTATCATTTCATACGCATGTTTATGGTGATAACTATATCCCTGGATATATCTTATAGATTATCCTAAATGTTCCTGGTCGGTCATCTACGTGGGAGCGAAGATGAGTTAAGACCAGTATGACTTTGATGAGGTATGGAGATATGAATCAAAGTCATGGGCACTTGTAAGAGTACAAGGTGCTGGATCGACCCACTATGAGAAAGCTGCATGGATTTATTCATAAGCTTATCTCATGTATAACCGCGTCACAGCGCCCTATGACCTGAGATCATCATGGATTCCTACATGATGAGTCATTGACCTTTGACCTAGTCAAAAGTCACCTTTGACCGGGTGATGATAAAGGCTGGGATCGGGATCAGTGGTTTTCATGCGGAGGAATGTGAATGGTCAAGATGGAATTTGTCCCTCACATTTGTAGAGAGATAATACTGGGCCCCTCAATGAGTGAGTCTAAGAAATGTATGGCCATACTGTGATGGAAAAGAGTTTCCATTTCACTTATTAGACTGCTCGAGAATTGAGAAAGTAATGGTCAAGAACAGGAAGTTGACATTATCCATGCCTCATCCTTGACCGAATTATCGCGTGACAAAAGGGACATGACATTGTTGTACAATAGGTAGTATCGTGTCATCGATCCCCATGTGAATTGGGTAGTCGCAATGTCTTGCTAGAGGCCGCTTGCGACTTGTGGGCTGATATAGTCTTGGCCCACTGCCAATCTCATATGGGCCTGCAGGGTCGCACACAAGAATAATCCAACACGGGTAAAAGTGTCCAGATTCATTGAATCTCAGATTAATCTGAGATTAAATGAATACTGAATTTAATCTGGGGTAAATATATATATGTGTATATATATTAAATTCGAAAATAATATAATAATATTATTTAATGGAGATTATAATATTATTATATGATATTTGTTTTATATTTAATGTATCGGATAAATTAAATATCTAAAACAAATAGATATATTATATCTCATTTGATTTTCGAATAAAGATATCATTATCTATTTAATTTAAATTGAGATATTGTATCTCAGATTTAATTAAATAGATAGATATCATTTCTCGGATTTAATTTATAGAGATAAATTAAATCAGAAGGCTTTTAATTTGAATTAAATAAATACATTAGATTAAATCTATCAGATAGATTTAATTAATATTTTTTTTAAATTAAAATTTAAAATTCAAAATTCAAAATTAATGGGGATTAATTTTGAATATAATACGCTGATGGGTTTAGAAAAACCTACGGGAGTTTTAATCGAGCGTATTAGAAAGCCGCGAGAAACCCTAAAGCGAAAAAGAGAGAGACGCACAGTCTGAGGCGCTAGCACGCTGCCGCGTCCGTGTTCGGAGATTGTTCGTGTGGATACCGGTAGAGGAAGCCGATTCTAAGAGTCGTCTTCTGCTGATCGAGAAGGTAGCCCACCAGTTCAAAAAGAACGAGATGTGGACGAATTCACTATAGTTTGAGTTTTCTTGATCGCCATGAGAAAATGTGCGCAAAGGGTTTGTGTAGATTCTTGAGCTACTAGTTAGCTAAAATCAAAGGAAAATCTCCGGCTCCGGATGATTCCGAGTTCTCTATAAGGTATGATTCGGTTTCCCTAACCTTGATTTAAACGCACCTGAGTGATCCTCGGGATGGGATTCGTAAAAAATTTTAATCCGCTGCGTGTTTGGATCCCAACAACCTTCCGATCTGGACCGTCCAAAATTTGATCCAACGGTCCAAATTAAAAAAAAATATTTTTGTTTTTTGTCTTTTTCGAAAAAGACAAAAGTAAATTTTTTTTAAAAAAAATCTGGACCGTTGGATCAAGTTTTGGACGGTCCAGATCGAAAGGTGAGAGAAAATGAGAGAGGGGGAAGGTGAGAGAAACTGGACCCTGCGTCTTTCCTCTTAATCCCAATCCACTACTTGTTTCTTTTATGCTATTTGAAGTTCAAATGAATGAACCCCAGTGGAACATTTAATCTTATATGCAAGTATGAAGTATAAATGACAATATATCACATGTTAAGCATAGAATAATTCACAGTGAACAAGTCGCACCGTAACCGTGGTTATCAGCTAAAGATCGTAACCCTTTATGACACGCAACTCCAATCTGTAGCTAGGATACCCATATGCAAATTATCTAATAAACATGGTTAGTCATACATGAATACATACATACGAGCTAATAAGATAACAGTTACCCACCTCAAGCTTGAATTCTTAACTTTGTCTGGAGGTGTTGGGATCAGTAGAGGTGTCAAGGTATGCCTATAAACGTTCATCATTGTTACTAGTCACTTCTTGCGTCGCAAAGTAACTAACTACACAAAATATTTTTAGAGGATTAAAATGGATTAACCCCTAAAAATTCTCTTATCAATAATACCTTTTTTATTTATTTAATTAATAATCCCCCTTTATTATTTATTCTTTTCTTAATAATAATAATAATAATAATAATTTATTTTTATTTTTTTTTCCAATTATACAAATATACTTTCAGAAAAATCAAGTTTTTCCTTCTCTCATTATTTGTGTGTAGTGATGCATGCATATGTATATATATTTTTATACCACACAGCAAATTTTCCTTCTCTCCTATATATATATATAGACTCTTACATATGGTAATGTTCTCCAATGATATAAGACAGTAGGCTTCCTTCTTCTTCATTTTTTTTTAATGCAAAAATGTACACTTACACACTCATATATATATATATATATATATATATATATATATATATATATATATATATATATATATATATATATATATATATATATAAGTATTCTTTGACACAATAAGTTTCCTTTTGCTTCCAAAACCAACGACATGTGTGTGTATATATTTATGTGTGTATGTAACTATAAGTTCTTTCTTTCTTACGTAGTGACGTATAAAAAAAATGATAGCAAAGCTTTTATTATACCACAAGACAGCAAACTATATCAGGTGACAAATTGATGTACATGTATATCTAAGACCTCTTTTCCAGTGGCGGAACTTGGAGGAAAAGTTTGAGGGGGTCAAATAGTTGCAGGGGGATTCAGGGGCAGCGCCCCCAAAAATTTTTTTTAAAGAAAGTTTTAAATGCATTAAAAATAAAAAGAATAAAAAAAAATATTCATGAAATCAAGTCAATTAACTTCATCTACAAGTGTAGTATAGAATGGGTAAAAGTATAGTAACTAGTAAGGGATACACCACAAAAGAAAATTTCACTGATAAGCTAAAAATTTCAAGTAATTAGAATGAAATATAGAAAGAATGACAAGATTAACATAAAATTTAAATAATTTGGGGGGGCCAAAGTGGTATTATTCACTAAAAAATAAAAAGTCCCACTAAAAATATTTAAATAATTTCTTTTTTTGGGGGACCATGGCCCCCCTAGTCCCTTAGAAGTTCCGTCAGTGCTCTTTTCCTTTCTTTTATGCAGAGACTAGACACTCGCGCACACACACATAGAGATACATATATATGTGTATATATATCAGTAAAATTTTCCTCTTATTCCTAAGTGTGCAATGTTTTTATCAATGAAACTTTGGTTGCTGGTTTCAATCATATATAGCGTCATATATGAGCATGCACTACATATATACATCTATTTAACAGCAACTATGTATTTTATATATATATATATATATATGTATGTATGTATAAAAGAGTATGCACTTTATGCCTCGTTTTCTATCTCTATCACTCAAGTTTTATTAGCTTCCAAACCATATATAACAGCCACATTTTTTACAACAACTTTACATATATTTATATATAACTATAAGTTTTTCCCATATGCAATGTTTTTCATGACAGCAAAGTTATATATATATATATATAAGTAACAATAAAATGCAAATACCTGTCAGCATCGTTTTTTCCTTTTTGTTTCCAAGACTAGCAATATATATATATATATATATTTATTTATTTATATATAACTTTAAGTCTTTGTTTCATGGTTTCTTCAGCAACAACACATGGTTTTATTTCCTACCGTCTACAACTCACAACTCCTTGTTGGAAAAATGACGGAAATCGTAAGGGAAGAGGGTCTAGCGATTTACCTCTGGTTGTTGGTTGGTATGATGGGTTCTCAATGACAATCAACACCCCCTGTTTTTGGTGCGATATGCAAAGGATGATTGCCACAGTACACTCTCTCCCTCACTCTTTCTCGTCGTTTCTCTCCTATGTTCCCAGGTTTGGTTCTAATTTTGCTAAGCTAACATAAATGGGAGAAAGCTAAGGAAGCTATGAATATATATTAGCTTAAGGGTCCAGTTCGAGATGCAAGACGTTGCTCTGAGGAAGAAGGGTCCGGTGGTTATTTGTTGCTTGGCTCGAGAGGTATAGAGGTCTGTTGTTGCATGATGGCTCTATTATTCCCCTTGTTCCTGCGTGCTCAGTTGCTATCCGAAAGTGAGCTCTGGGAGTATGGTGTGATCTTTTGATATCTTTCCTCTATTTAACGTGTCAACTGGTGTATATATTCTTTCCTGACTTAGCTGCATTTTTGGTGTTGGGCTTGGAGATTTAAATGGATTGAAGGTGTTAAGATAAATAAAAACAATGGTTTTGGGTTTTAAAACATATTGTTTTGAACACATATAATTCCACCTATATATTTGCAATGTTTTCATATTCCTGCTAGTATAATGCCTACATATTCCAAATCCTTTACCTTGTGCATAATCATTATAGAAACCATAAGCTTCTTCTGTTGTTTTAAACACTCTCCCTAAAATAGGGGCCTCACTCAATCCACTATCATCATCTCCCACAATTACTTCTACATTATCTTCACCATAATCACCATCTTCATCTTCCATGATTTTACATTGATCATCTTCTCTAAATTCATCATTATCATTCCCCAAATTAACAACGTCATTTGTATGTACTAAGCTTCCACTTATGTTAATGTTTTCAATAGTTGTTATTTGGGAGTGATCCATTACAAAGATGTGAAAAAATTGACAATTAGCCTATATAATATTTACATCATTAACTAAAATAAGCATGATTAAATTTGACGAAGATATCCAAATTTCAATAAATAGGAAAGCAAACCTAGATAAAAACATATTTGCAAGTTCCTAAATCTGACAGAATATGGAATTCAATTTTCATCTATTCCAATCTCACAAGAATAAATTTACTAAAAAAACTTTTTCCCATGAGAGAAATTGGGGTAACTCTGTAATCTATTTTTAAAACTTGATCAAATAAGCTAGATAAGCTTGGGTCTCAAGGAAAAAAACAATTGGAAATCAATTCAAGCTCGCGAGGGACAAATTAGCTCTTCAGCTTTCAGCGAACACAATTGATTTTTGTTTTAAAGAACACCCTACAAAAGAGATGTGATGAGAGTATGGAAACTACAGAATCACTTTTTCAATAGAGAATTAAACACATGCTATGAAGCTGAAATAATACATTTTATGAAGAAGAGAAAGATAAAAGAGATGAATTTGGGAAGTAACGAAGGTTTGAGATTATTCTAACTGATCGGTTTCGTGTGGCGCTTTAAAATATTGGACGCACAGAAAACAAGAAGAGAAAGATAAAATAAATGTTGGAATATGGGAAATAGTTTTTTTTTAAAAAAAAACAAGAAGAAAATTGGTCAAAGAAGAACCGTGATTGTGATTGCTACAAATCTTCCATTCATTAAATAATTCAATAAGTGTGATAAAGTCCCACTGCACCTAATTAAATAATTCAATCTGGCCGTGATTGTGTTAATACGAACTCAACCTTTTTTCAATTGAAACGACGTAGTAAAAGTTTCACTGCACCTAATGTTATATGCAGTGACTATATAGATTATATATATATATATATATATATATATATATAAAGAGTATGCACTTTATCCCTCGATTTCTATCTCTATCACTCACGTCTTATTAGCTTCCAAACCAAATATAACAGCCACCTTTTTTACAACAACTTTACATATATTTATATATAAGTTTTTCTCATATGCAATGTTTTTAATGACAGCAAAGGTTTTTTTTTTTAAAATATATATATATATATATATATATATATATATATATATATATGTACAATGCTACAAGTTATATATATATGTGTGTGTGTCACTGGGAGCTACTTTATATATAGCCATTCAATATTATCTAAGATCACTTTTCCCATCCTATATACAACCACTACACACATATATATATCATCAATATAGGTATCTGTATATATTATATAACTACGTTTTCTTTTCTTTCTTCAGCGTTAATATATATATATATATATATAGGTAACAGTAAAATGCAAATACCTATCAACATCATTTTTTTTCTTTTTGTTTCCAAGACTAGCAAATATATATATAATTCTAAGTCTCTATTTCATGGTTTATTCAGCAACAACACATGGTTTTATTTCCTACAGTCTACAACTCACAACTCCTCTTTGGAAAAATGATGGAAATCGAAAGGGAAGAGGGTCTAGCGATTTAACTATGGTTGTTGGTTGGTACGATGGGTTCTCAATGACAATCAACACCCCCTGTTTTTGGTGTGATACGTAGAGGACGATTACCATATATAGTACACTCTCTCCCTCACTCTTCCTCTCCTATGTTCCCAGGTTTGGTTCTGATTTTGCTAAGCTAACATGAATGGGAGAAAGCTAAGGAAGCTGTGAATATATATTAGCTTAAGGGTCCAATCCGAGATGCAAGACGTTGGTCCAAGGAAGAATGGTCTGGTGGTTATTTGTTGCTTGGCTCGAGAGGTACGAAGGTCTGTTGTTGCGTGATGGCTCCGCTCTACTGTTCCCCTTGCTCTTGCATGCTCAGTTGCTAGCCGAAAGTGAGCTCTAGGAGTATGGTGTGATCTGCTGATATCTTTCCTCTATTTAATGTGTCAGCTGGTGTATATATTCTTTCCTAACTCTTGCGTTTTTGGTGTTGGGCTTGGAGATTTAAATGGGTTGAAGGTGTTAAGAAAAATGAAGACAATGGTTTTGGGTTTTATAACATATGGGCTGTACGTTTTGTTTGTTCAATGAATATGTGTGTGTTACTTGGGTTTTATTTTTTATTTATTACAAGGAAAAATAATTTCCTAATCTTCCAAATAGTTAATTTAATTGATTAGCCAAATTCCACCGTTAACTCTAATATATTATTTTTAAAATTTGTAGGCATTAATTAATTCCTTGTTTGCATTATTCTTTTCTTAAAATAAATTAAGGGAAAAATAAGCCTAAATTTCCAATAATTATTCTCAATTATTTTAGGGAAAATTTCACAATTAATTTCCATATATTATTTAAATTTTAAAATCTCAAAATTTGGGGTATTACAGTAGATAATGATAATCCAACATTCAAAGAGCTTTGTTGAATTTATAATTATTCTTATTTAATTATGTTTGGTCCCTTTGTATCAGTACGAGAATTTTGAAATGTTTTTATGTTAAGTATGATAAATTATGAATGTTAATGAATTTAATTTTAGCTATTTGGATTTACAATATATTTAAAAAAAATTGCTTTCATTTTTAGTATTTTAATTATTTTATCATATAATTCTAATTGTTATTTATTTTATTAATACAAGTAAATTCTTACGAGTTTATGTTTCTGAGTTTACGTCTATCTTACGAGTTTGACAATATTGAACATTACTATATATATATATATATATATATATAGTTGATAGGATTTTTCTAGTATTCCAACCATAGTTATCAGACCCAGACCAGACCGGCTGGTTTGGACCGGAAACTGGCGAACTGGCCGTGAGACCGATCTGGTCTGCCATAGAGACCGGGTTCAGGGTCAGAGTTTGTTGGGGAAAAAAAAAAACCTTCATCCGAAGAGGAAGATGTTTACAGGGAGGAAGATGGGAAGATGAGGATATTATGGCGGCCAAAGACTTACGTTTTCGCCAGCTCCAGTGATGGCGTTGAAGACTCTGAAAACAAAGACGTCTTGTAGAGAACCGGGGAAGAGGCTAGTTGTATGGCGGAGATGAAGCTTCCTTTGTCCTCTTCCTCTTGCATTTGCCTTGTATGTGGTTGCTTTAGCTATGGTTTGCGGTGAGGTTAGAGCTGAACTTCAAAAAGAAGCAAGGAAGGACTCATGGGGAAAGAGAAGAGAAAGAAAGGTTACTGGCGTATGGTTTAGGCCTTTGGGGACTTTAGGTAGATGAAGATGGGAAAGATGAAGAAAGAGATATTCATATGCTTCATCAGTTAATGGTTATAAAAAGAAGTGAAATAGCAGGGGGGGTCATAAATGAGAAGCAAAGGCACGACTTTTCGTTTTTTTCACAATTTTGTGGGACCCAATTCCCATTAATAAATATTGTATAAAATCTTGGAGACTTAGTTACCCCGGTTCGACATTGGTTCGACCTCAATTCGACTCCGGTTTGACTCTAGTCTGACCCACTAACCCTTGACCTAGTACTTGAATCGGTTCAGTAACCGATCCGGTTTTAATAACGATGATTCCTACAAACTCTTTTAATAATCACAGCTTAAATTTTTTATTGAAGATATCTTTCAGTTAATTACTCAATCTATCGTAGAATACATAAAATATTTTGAAATCTAGCTAAACATTTAAAATAACTTAATACACACAAGAAGATATTTAGTAAATATTAATCTTAATGAATCTCATTATATCATAATTATCTTATAGGATTTTCTAGGAGACCCATTTAAAATTAAGTTTCTACAAAGCCACAGATTTTATAGCCTCCTCTTCCATTCCATTATATTATCCCAATGATTGCCATTCTCAATAGCTTAACTTCCTTCCATCCAATGATTTACTACCACCACACTGCCGCAACATCTTCCCTTCTCCAAATTTAAGAACAAGTAGTTTGCTATCCACATCCAAGCATACATTGCGGATCACTTCATGCCAATTACATTGGTGTTGGGAAGGCGTTCTTCATCCATCCTTAATTAATATATAAGCCTAGTTGGGAATCACGAGAATATATACGTTCTTATTAATTAAACATTAAGGTATTGCTAAATACTATAAGTTGTTGTTAAGTTAGCTAAGAAATCATAAATAAAGGTTATTCTATAAATTATTGTATCACCCTAAATTATAAGTAAGATGAAAATCTAGTGGCACTCTCATTCAAAATGGATCAGGGACGAAACCATGAATTAAAATTAGGAGGGACGAAATTTATAAAATAGAAATTAGGTGTTTATAAAATTATACTTCAGCCTTGTAATAATTTCAATGTTTTCATTTTAGTCCTTTTATCAAACACTCAATGAGGACTAAAGTGAAAAAATTGAAAGTTTTATGAGGCTGAAGTACAATTTCCAAGAAATTTGGGTTAGATTCTATAATATTAGGAGGGGCGGGGGCCACCCCTAACCCCCCGGGGTCCGTCCTTGAAATGGACTATGGACTTGCAAATTAAACAGTATATTAGAAGAGTTTGTTTGTTTGTTTGTTTTTTGATATAATATAAGAGTTTGTTTTGGTAATGAATGTAAATCCTCAACTCATTTTGTCTCTCAAAATTATAATATTTTCTAACCTCTCCATATTGGCTATATATACATATATATGAAGGAGGTTTTCTATCAAAGGACTAATACCCAATTGAAATGAATGATTTGTCAGTTCTTATAATTTCACCTGATTTTTTAAATCAGATTTCTATTAAAAGAAAAATTTGGTCCTTATAAATTCCCCAATTATATGCAATAGTCACCATATGCTCATAATTATATGTTAATTAATACAAATGTGGGAGCTGAACAAGTGATAACATGAAGTTGTCATAAAATGAAATTATATATAGAATAAAATTTGTTTATCATCAACACAAAAAAAATAAAATAAAAATAACAATAAAAATATGTTGATTGTTTCCTTGCGTCTATATATAATATGTGATGATTTTGCAAGTTGATTTTGACTTTATTTAGATTCAAGTAATAATATTAATCTTGATATATATTCGGAGTAAGAACATGCCATCAACTACTATTGTCATTTCTCTTGATCAAATAAAAAAAACCTACTATCGTCATTTCTCTTATAAATGAATAAATCATGAATATAGAAATCAATATCTATAATTAAGGAAATTAGACTATAAGGACCCAGCAATGATAAAAAAATACAAAGACTAATTAATTAAGAATGTGATAAAATTATAGGGAATTACGAATTAATTTTCCCTTTATTTTATTTCAGACATGTGGGTCAAACATCAAGAGAACTAGTTCAATTATTTATTTATTTATAGATATTATAACATTTTACCAAGCTTGCTTAAATATAAATATACTTTATCCTGACCCTCCAAGAAGAGCCTTGAGCCTCCTCACTTCAGAAGGATTAATGAAAGTGATTGCCGTTACCAGACGAGAAGCTAAATCACTTGAAAAAAGTGAAAGGGCTACATATTGAAAAGTAGGGTTTGGACTATTGTAGTTCACAATCGCCACAGCTGAAGCGTTTCCTGAAAATAAAATAATAATAATAATATTATTAAAACATATTGACGGTAAATGCCCATAATTATAGATCATTTTCTACCTATATTATAGGAAAACACTTATGTCAAGTTTCTTATAATACGTTAATTTCTCCATATACATGTGGCCATGTGTGTGCTATTTAATACGTATATAATTCATGCTATATGTGTGTCATATATATGATTAACTAGCATGAATTATATACGTATTACTACTGCCTTTGGTGTCTTGTTATGAGCTTTAAATTTGTGAATAAATGTGTCATAAAATATAAGCTCCATTTATTTAATTAAGAAAATATAAACTTTATTTTAGGTTTGTCCAAATATTTATTGTGTTTTTTCCAACTTTATTTTAAAGTTTAATAATTGAAATTAAATCTATCAATATTCATAATTTATCATACTCAACAAAGAATTTTATATAAATTTCACATACAAAGCCACTAATACTGATCAAATAAAAAAAGTTATTACGAGTTTAAGAGTGATTTGACATGATTTTATAAGTTAGAAATGTAAAAATAGTAAACTCGGTGTATGAATTCACGAGTTTGATCGAGTTTACAACTATCACGAGTTTAAGAGTGACTCGACACAATTCTATGAGGTAGAAACGTTAAAACAATAAACTTGAAAAGTCAATTTAGGAGTTTGACAAGAATACTTATAACGAAATTGACACCCATAGCCTTTCTTAGATTATGACCAAAAAAAAAAAAAAAATCAATGACACTCATTATTCAAGGGGAGAATTAAAGACCAAAAAAACATCCCCCTGAAAAAATGTGATGAATCTAAAATTAGGATCCCGAATTTGTTTAATCATTGTGGTGTCCCTAGGGACTCGGATGGGTATAATTTTTTATGAAATTACCTAAATTCATTAATCAATCACTAATATATTCATGTAAACAGTTATACCTTTCCGATTAATTACAACTTTAATTTAGCTTAACAATAACAACTTTGACTTTGCGGGATGACGACAACAACTAAAACAATTGCATAACAACTTGTTCCACTCGTGAACCAAAAAGCTGGATTTTTGGGGAATTAGTTCAAATTTAATGTAAATCAATGTAACTCTTTATTCAAATTTTGTGTGATAGACGAACAGGCTAACTAATTACTCTCTCATATTCTTAATATAAGACATATTTATATAAGTTGATTAAATTAAGGAAGTTAGTCAACATGACATGTATTTTTTAAGACACCTTAATCATATTGCTTAATTCTTTTATTTACTCTCTTTCTTGATTATTATTAAGGGAGTATCAATAGGATAGTTTAAAAAAAAAGGACAAATATAAAACCTACATCTTATATTTGAAATTAAAATTAACTTCTCAAATCTGTCTTATATTAAGAATAATATGAGAGAGTAATTCTATAAAATTTAGCACATATACTTACCTTGATTGACATGGAAGTGCAGTAAGCCTTGAGGAAAGACAATACCATCACCAGGGTTAAGAGTTTTCAAAAAGACAGTGTTATCGGATGAGATGAATCCAACGGTTAAATTTCCTTCAAGAACCAAAAGGGTTTCTGAAGCCCCAGCATGAGTGTGGATTGGTACAACACCACCAGCTTTATAATCTACACGAGCCAACGAAAGGCCTTGGCCATTAAGACCAGCAAGGTCTGAGACAAACACAGTTCTGAAACCAGTTTTGGCGAGGTTATTTGTGTTACTGGGAAGATTTAGACCAGAAAATACAAAGTCATCTATGGTGACTTTTTCTGGACTCTTGCAAGAATATCCTTCAGGACTGTAAGGAGCCGTATAATTTGCGACACAGAATTCAAACATGGAGGTTTGAGAGGACGAAGATGATGAAAAGAGAAGGCAAAAGATGAAGAAGATAATGGGGATCAAAATCTTCATGACTACTTGATAATTAAGTTAATCCAAGTGTCAGAATGATCCCCGTACGTATGTATGTGTGTGTATATATGTGTGTGTCTAACGTGGGACGAAGGGATGAAAAGTCAATAATTAGTGGGGTTGATTGGTACACAAATTTTCTTTTTGACTTTATACACGAGTTGCAATGGGGATAGTGCACAAAGCGTTGGTGACATTTTTGTAAATAAGATACGAGTCTATTAGCTTTTTAGTACACTGGTTCCATTAACACTTAGTGTTAATTAAAGGCAATTTTTATACTAGTTAAAAAAACAATTGGTGTAGATAGTGAATTTTTTGTTTTCCTTAACTTGTTTGTATTGGTTAAATTCAACTATGTAAAAAACAATTTTACACTAGGTCTACAACCAACGTAGAAAATCCAGGACTCTCTACACCGATTACAAATTGGTATGGAAATCCTTTTTAATAACTTTTAAAAGACATTTTTGCACTAGTAGAATTGCTATATGAAAACGTGGCCCAAAATGTTTTACAGTTTTAGCTTGATTGAATAAATATACTACTACTTAGTTATTAATTAGGAGGATATAGCCGTGCTAGTGGACTGGGAAGGAGGGCAAAACAGAAATTAGGCTTTCGATACAACTGTCATTTGGATTAATGTTTTTAAAAAAAAAAAAAATATTTTTTTTATTATCCTTTAGTTGAAAAGTAATGTAACTAAGCATAAGCATATAGAAGAACCAAGTTTGTTAAAAAGATAGAGCAACAGATATAACCATTGGTGGACCTTAGAAGGAACAATGGAGGGCCAAACCCCCCCCCCCCCCCCAAAAAAAAAAAAAAAATTCTTTATAATTTTTTAAATTTAATATAATGTAAAAATGTATGTTATCTTATATATTAAACTTGTTAAAATACTTTTATTATACATTTGGCCCTCCAAATATTTTTTTAAATTAGTTAATAAGTATGCATTTGAGTCCCCAGATATTTTTTTTAATTAGTTAATGAGTATACATTCGGCTCCCAAATATTTATCTCAAAATCTGCCACTGTATATGCAATTACATTGATTCAAAATTTATTCATGTAAATCAAGGACGGAATTTAGGGGGGGGCTAGGGGTGGCCCCCGCTCCCCCTAAAATTATATAAAAAATTTAAAATTGAAATTAAGAGGGGAAAAAATTACAAAAAACAACCCAAAATTTTATGAAATAACATTTTAGCCTCATAAAGTTTTAGTATTTTCACTTTAGTCCCCCTCTATATAGTTTTATGGAGGGACTAAACTAAAAATTGAAACTTTTTATGAGACATAAATGTGATTTTCTAAAACTATGGGTTCATTTCTATAATTTTCGCCTCTCCTAATTTCAATTGCTGGGTCCGTCCCTGATGTAAATATTATTGTTATTTATACATTTTGCTTGTAAGTTAGCAAACTGCTTGTTGTTAAAAAAAAAAAAAGTTGTTCGTTGGTCGTGTAAACAGGGGTAAGGATGATTTGTATGATTCAGAATTTGTGAAGAATATGACTCTTTACGCTTTTTATATTTTATAAACACACCTTCTCATGCATTAATTAGTGTGTTAATATTCAAGATTGAACTTACGTAGAATATAATGTAATATGTAAAAATTGTCTACTTTTTCGTCAAGTTCTAAACATAAGACTTAGTTAACAGATTTGTTTCCTAGAAGCTCAAACTTCTTTAATTTAATTCCCACATTTATTTATTTTTTTTCAAATTACTCTTGTTAATTGCACAATTTTTCTCACTCATTCTTTATCTCCCACGTTCAATACTCTCCCTAGCTTTGAGTGAAAAATGACTAAAGGAGACGTGTTTTTAGAAAAAGTAACATGTATTTTTTTGCATGTTACTATGACAAATAATTAACTCAACTAATTTTGTTAATATATATGTGTATTAATTAACTAGATCTTATATTTAGAATCACAATAATAACAACCTCATCTAGGGTGGTTCAATTGTTTCCTACTCCCATCCTAAGTCATTATTGAAATGGCGCTTTTCTTTGTCATCATTGTGGAAGAAAAAGCAAAATATTATATACTAGTTTTCTTTGATATTTAATGTTTTTATAACAACAATTTGAAGGTGTTTTGTAAATAAAACCAAATTAAGAATTTCTTCGTGTTGCTAGGGACATTGTCCATAATCAAACTTATTATATTACTCCCTCCAGTCCTAATTATAAGAGCTAGTTGACTTTTTTGGAGAAATTAAGGTAGCTAATTAAATTACTTTAGGGTATTTTTATTTTTATTTTTTTCTTCGAATTAATTAGTGTAATTAATAAACTAATATATGATTTAATAATACACAACATATGAAATGATTAAGTAACTTATTCAACTTTTTTAATCTCTCTAAATAAAGTCAACTAGTTCTTATAATTAGGGCCGGAGGTAGTACTTAGCTTATAAAATCGTAAACGCTCAATACTTAACAGTTAAATACAACCACCATCAACTATAAAAAGCCCCCAATCTAGAGGTGCACAAATGAAATTTTCTTCTATATTACTTTTTTATGTTAATTGTCACTTCAACATTAAGATTCACATCTTCTGATAATGATATTAGAGAAAACAATGAAACAAGAACACTGAAGAAAGCTAGGCCTTGTTTGTTTCCGATAATTAAGTAGACAACTCGGGTGAATTAATCTACTACTTGTTCAGTTGACATGAAACTGAGCTTACACAAAACACATTCATATATTTATATCCGTTCACTTGTTAATATTGAGATTTTTAGTGCATATATCCATTAAGCTTAACTAATTTAACTAGTTTTTTTAATATATACGTGAATTAATTAACATATAGAACAATAGAAAACAATAAATTTGGAGGATGAGCAAACAACCTACTAAAGTAGAGTGGCTCAATTATTCCTACTCCATCCTAAGTCAACAAGACGGAACTTGGAGGGTGATAAGTCAAATACATTGATAAATTTATTTTTTGGGTACTTGATTAATTAATCTTATATGGTTATATTTAATCTCATTCAACTGCCTTACCCAACCACATTACAACTTGATAAGCTATGGGAATTACAATTTGCTAATTACAAATACAAAACTTTGATAAGTACAATTCTTAGTTATCCCATTGAATCAGTTAGTCATATATATTATGCTTAGTACAATTATTAAATTCTATATATATGTAAATGGGGAAAACTTTGATAAAGCTCGACGAAGAAGCTGGCGTTTTCTTTTTGGAAGAACGTAACCTCAATGAAGAAGCAAGCATCGTCTTTTGTTTATGGAAGAAGCTTATATTTTGGTGTTTGGAATAAAGAGAACAATGAGAAAATTGATTGGACACTCAGTTAAAAATCAATCCATAAATTTTGATTTAATGCAATTAAGCCCTTATATTCTTCAATTGGTTGAAACTCAATTTCCTAACTTTTACTTATATAATGCAATACAATCCCTATAGTTTTTATGGCTTAAAATTGTGATCCCTACATTTTATAAAAATAAAAGTATAAGGGCTAAACCAATTTATTGAAATTTATAGGGAGTAGTATTTGAAATTTAGAGATTACGAGAAAACAAGGGCCCTATGGAAGCAGATTTTAAAAGTAAATGTTATGAATATTAATTATGTGGATATTCATTGACTTGTTTCTTAAGTTGATTTTATTAATTGTAGCTTTTGGTACAAGACACTTGAAGGCAGAGGCGGACGCAGGTTATAAACAGGGGGTATGTGCCCCCCTTGAATTTGACATTTTCTTTTTTTTTTTTTTTAAAAAAATATATATATATATATATTATAATATATATTTAAATGATTGTCCACCTTTAAATTAAATATCTACCCTTAATACATCAAAATTGTACTTTGTAATCAGATGAGGATGAATGGTTGAATGATTGTTTAGTACCTTATATTGAAAAAGATGCATTTGATAGTATTGATAATAAGGCAATTATAATATAATTTCAAAAAATAAGACCTAAAATGATGACATTGTAATCATTTTTATTGTAATATACTTTTGTTATTAAAATATATGTACTTGAACTTATTGAGTTCCCACCTGTCATTGTAATTTATGTAACTGCATTTCTAATAGCACTTAGCCTTGCTTTTTTAAATGACAGGTTTGTAAAATAATTACCTCTTTTATTACATCATTAGTGTTCACTTTATTTTATGAATATTTTTTTTGATATTATTTTCTTTTCTTGTTTATATTCTTTTATTTTTTTTTTATGCATTTAAAACTTTCCTTTAAAAAAAAATAACCCCAATACTCATTTGAAGAGCTGGCTTGCATTCTAATTATGGCCTACATGGAATGCCTTGACTGCTTCATTGCTACTTTTCCATATTTTTACCTTGAGGACAAGGTCAATTTCCCAGGAGGGAATAATGTAATGAACAAGCTTCATGGACTTGGATTATGAAGAGAGTATTATTGGGCTGATGACTTTGGGTTTAGGGTAGGCAAAAGTAAGGATATATAGACAAAAAATAGACTAGAACGGTGTAGAAAATTGTACTGGAAATCTTCTCTCTCTTAGACTTTCCCTTCTCTCATTTCTGTTATCTTTCCTTCTATTATTTCTTCTTCTTCTGCATTATGTACTGTATGGGTTGTAACCGTTGGCTATAGAAGATTGCAATTCTGATCTGAATCATTAATAGAAGTATCATCTTCTTATCATTTTACATTGTAGTCATAACAGATACTCTCTCCGGTCTTAAATATAAGACAACATTTGAGAGTTAGTTTTGATCTTAATTATAAGACAACATTCTAATTTTTGTCAATTTCTTCCTAAAATACCCTTATTTTATTCTCTCAAATGTGTTTGGTTTTTGGTAAATGGTAATTATATGTATGTAGGTGTGTAGACTCTTCCAATTATTGAAACTTTTAAATTGTTAAGTTTTAATATATTTATTGATCAATTGTCATTAATTTGCCAATATATATATATATATATATATATATATATATATATAAACACACACATATATACATACATATATACACACAGATATGTGTGTGTGTGTGTGTTTTCTTTTTCTTTTAATATGTGTGTCTACACACAAATACACACACACACACACATATATATATATATATTCACAGACACATATATAAACACACACATACACACATATATATATATATACATATATATTATAACTATGAGTGAGTGTGTGTATGTATATTGTGTGTGTTGTCAATATATATGTGTATGTATACATATATAAATGCACACATACATATATATGTGTAGATATATGTGTATGTGTGTGTGTGTGCACGCGCGCGTGTGTCTATGTATATGTACATGTGTGTATATAGCAAGACCATTATTTCAATTAAAAAGTGTGTAGAAAAGAAAATTCTAGGTCGGAGAAGTATGTGATAAGAGTTGTTCATTCACTTTTACTTTTGTCATTTTAAATTTATATAAGGGCATTTTAAGAAAATGAGTAAAATTAACTAATTTAACTTCTCTCCTTAATCTCCCCAAAGTTAGTTAAATATGTCCTATAATTAGGACCGGAGGGAGTACTATTGTGGACAACCCTTTGATGAGAGATGTTATTAATATATATATATATATATATATATATATATATATATATATATATATATATATATATATGTATATATAAAATAACACATCTCTTCAAGCCACCTTTATAAACGGCTTACATCAGCTCTCCTCACAAATTACTATTCATAAGCCAGTTAAATTGTCATTGGGCTCCACGTGAGCTAATTTTCATCTCCACTGCACAACCACTCAAAAGCACCTTCATCTCTCTCCTCTCTCTTTGTCGGGACCCTTTTTCTCCTTTCTTTCTATTCCCCAGATGCCCTTTCCTTCTCTCACGTCACATCTCATATCCGAACGAGATTCAAAATTTGAATCCATTTCCTCTCTCTCTCTCTCTCTTTTTCTTCTTCTTCTCTTTCTTTTTTTCCTTAGTATCTCGGGAGCAACTTTTTTCCCTCAGTTGCTTCTCCGACTCTCTCGTCTCGGTCATCTGGTCCGAAGGGTAAGGGATCTCCTCACCAAACTCAAGCTCGATGATCTCTACCGTTGCCATCGGTGAATTTTCTAGTAAGTCCTTTCGTGCTTGCTCTTCTGCCAATTTAATTTTTATTGGATTTGTTTCTTTTTTCGCTAACGATTTCTTTCTGTACTGCTGTTCTTCTTCGTCTGTTTTTGGCTTTAATGATTTCAAAAGTTTATCCCGCTATCTTCCTTCCTCGATTGAATGTTAAGGATTCGTTGTTTTTTTTTTGGGTAAGTTTTGGCATCATAACCATGGAATGGGTAGTAATTAAAGAAACCCCTACTATTTAATCAAAAATGCAGAATGGAAATCATGAATCATTGAGCACTTACATCAGGATATTTTAACAGACGTATTCTTACATCAAAGGTAGCTCTCTTGTCCGAATTTTCTCTTCATGTCTTCATAACAATTGTAGCTCTTTGAATCATCTGAAATATGAGACAAAAATGAGGCAAATCCGATGTCTGGTTCAAGAGTTATGGTGAAAATAGTGAAACACAATTTTATTATTAAAAATGGCTAAAATATAATCAAAGGCCCAAGGCCCAAATAAGTATAAAAGTCATTATTTATTAGCTAAAAAGTCCTAAATTATTAATCAAGAGACAAAAAGTAGTGTATGAAATATTCAATTATTAGGGTTAAATGGTAAAAGGTTAGAATTTATAGGCAAATGTCGCTTATACATGAATTATATATTAATTTTGAAATCATGGAGTTAGTCGAGCATACTTATGGATTATTTGGTTTTAATGAATTACATATATACCTCAAAGTTTGAGACCAGGAAAAATATAAGCACCTCATGTTAGTCATCTTGGAAAATTTTCTTTAAGAAAATGTGGGTCATCCTGGTGTCTTTTCCTTTCTCACATATTAATGAGGTCCCAAAACTGGCATTTGGATGCATGGAGTTCTTAGGTGCTATATTTTTGTTTGGAATTTGTCCAATGTGACGTATTTGAAGGTAAGTTGTTTTTCACCTTAGCTTTCCTTTTTTAATCTTTGTTACTTGGTTTATGATGTGATGTAGATTTTGTTAGTTCTAATTAGTTTTGATGATGTCTTATATAGATGCCATTATCCAAAGCAAAAAGTTTTCATACTACATTTATCTTATACCTTGACTAATTCTTATATATTAATGTAGATATGGAGTTTAAACAATGAAGAATGATCACGAATGGAGTTTGAAGAAAGAAAAACTTGTCAAATATCATGAGAATATCAATATTCAAGTCTCCGTAATTAAATGGAAGTTGGAACGGTTCAATTCGGAGTTAAAATAAGCTTCATGAGTCATTTGTACGAATGGTACTGTTCATGCAAGTAATTCTCAAGAATCAGACTTCAAATTCTCGAGAATCCCATGTTCCAGCATCCATTCTTGAGTACAAACATCAATTCTCGAGTACAAACATGTTCTTCAGCATACTCTGTTCTGCTCTGTTTCTGGCGACCTCTAGTAATTCGACAATATATCCTAAACCAGAGATCGAATTGAGATGAAACCAGTGGCATATGAAACTAGACATCCAACACGTATTGGTGGTAAAATTTCATGGCCAAAGGAGTTCATATGAATTATTTATGAATTTTACAAGTTGACACATAAATCAACGTCACAGTCAGGAACAACCTTCGGTAATTTGAGTGTATCTCACAAACGGCAAATTGGATTGAGATGAAACCAGTTCCATTTGAAACTAGACTCAAATACCTTTCTAAAAACATCAAGAACACGAAAAACAAAGATCAATTGAAGGATTTATGATGTTTTGAAGTTGACAGGTCTGTTCTAGATGCTATAGAAAATGCTGATAAGATCAACCCCCATTCATCTGATGTTAATGGACGAACTACAACTAGTTTGGAGGTGATTTTTCCTGCATGAGAGGAAGGCTTCAAGGAGCTTAAGTATTTGAATCAGAAGTAACTCATTTGCACCTCCATGTGAAACTGATTCCCGAATATGGTTCAGTAGAGGTGTCAAGGTATGCCTATAAACGTTCATCATTGTTACTAGTCACTTCTTGCGTCGCAAAGTAACTAACTACACAAAATATTTTTAGAGGATTAAAATGGATTAACCCCTAAAAATTCTCTTATCAATAATACCTTTTTTATTTATTTAATTAATAATCCCCCTTTATTATTTATTCTTTTCTTAATAATAATAATAATAATAATAATAATTTATTTTTATTTTTTTTTCCAATTATACAAATATACTTTCAGAAAAATCAAGTTTTTCCTTCTCTCATTATTTGTGTGTAGTGATGCATGCATATGTATATATATTTTTATACCACACAGCAAATTTTCCTTCTCTCCTATATATATATATAGACTCTTACATATGGTAATGTTCTCCAATGATATAAGACAGTAGGCTTCCTTCTTCTTCATTTTTTTTTAATGCAAAAATGTACACTTACACACTCATATATATATATATATATATATATATATATATATATATAAGTATTCTTTGACACAATAAGTTTCCTTTTGCTTCCAAAACCAACGACATGTGTGTGTATATATTTATGTGTGTATGTAACTATAAGTTCTTTCTTTCTTACGTAGTGACGTATAAAAAAAATGATAGCAAAGCTTTTATTATACCACAAGACAGCAAACTATATCAGGTGACAAATTGATGTACATGTATATCTAAGACCTCTTTTCCAGTGGCGGAACTTGGAGGAAAAGTTTGAGGGGGTCAAATAGTTGCAGGGGGATTCAGGGGCAGCGCCCCCAAAAATTTTTTTTAAAGAAAGTTTTAAATGCATTAAAAATAAAAAGAATAAAAAAAAATATTCATGAAATCAAGTCAATTAACTTCATCTACAAGTGTAGTATAGAATGGGTAAAAGTATAGTAACTAGTAAGGGATACACCACAAAAGAAAATTTCACTGATAAGCTAAAAATTTCAAGTAATTAGAATGAAATATAGAAAGAATGACAAGATTAACATAAAATTTAAATAATTTGGGGGGGCCAAAGTGGTATTATTCACTAAAAAATAAAAAGTCCCACTAAAAATATTTAAATAATTTCTTTTTTTGGGGGACCATGGCCCCCCTAGTCCCTTAGAAGTTCCGTCAGTGCTCTTTTCCTTTCTTTTATGCAGAGACTAGACACTCGCGCACACACACATAGAGATACATATATATGTGTATATATATCAGTAAAATTTTCCTCTTATTCCTAAGTGTGCAATGTTTTTATCAATGAAACTTTGGTTGCTGGTTTCAATCATATATAGCGTCATATATGAGCATGCACTACATATATACATCTATTTAACAGCAACTATGTATTTTATATATATATATATATATATGTATGTATGTATAAAAGAGTATGCACTTTATGCCTCGTTTTCTATCTCTATCACTCAAGTTTTATTAGCTTCCAAACCATATATAACAGCCACATTTTTTACAACAACTTTACATATATTTATATATAACTATAAGTTTTTCCCATATGCAATGTTTTTCATGACAGCAAAGTTATATATATATATATATAAGTAACAATAAAATGCAAATACCTGTCAGCATCGTTTTTTCCTTTTTGTTTCCAAGACTAGCAATATATATATATATATATATTTATTTATTTATATATAACTTTAAGTCTTTGTTTCATGGTTTCTTCAGCAACAACACATGGTTTTATTTCCTACCGTCTACAACTCACAACTCCTTGTTGGAAAAATGACGGAAATCGTAAGGGAAGAGGGTCTAGCGATTTACCTCTGGTTGTTGGTTGGTATGATGGGTTCTCAATGACAATCAACACCCCCTGTTTTTGGTGCGATATGCAAAGGATGATTGCCACAGTACACTCTCTCCCTCACTCTTTCTCGTCGTTTCTCTCCTATGTTCCCAGGTTTGGTTCTAATTTTGCTAAGCTAACATAAATGGGAGAAAGCTAAGGAAGCTATGAATATATATTAGCTTAAGGGTCCAGTTCGAGATGCAAGACGTTGCTCTGAGGAAGAAGGGTCCGGTGGTTATTTGTTGCTTGGCTCGAGAGGTATAGAGGTCTGTTGTTGCATGATGGCTCTATTATTCCCCTTGTTCCTGCGTGCTCAGTTGCTATCCGAAAGTGAGCTCTGGGAGTATGGTGTGATCTTTTGATATCTTTCCTCTATTTAACGTGTCAACTGGTGTATATATTCTTTCCTGACTTAGCTGCATTTTTGGTGTTGGGCTTGGAGATTTAAATGGATTGAAGGTGTTAAGATAAATAAAAACAATGGTTTTGGGTTTTAAAACATATTGTTTTGAACACATATAATTCCACCTATATATTTGCAATGTTTTCATATTCCTGCTAGTATAATGCCTACATATTCCAAATCCTTTACCTTGTGCATAATCATTATAGAAACCATAAGCTTCTTCTGTTGTTTTAAACACTCTCCCTAAAATAGGGGCCTCACTCAATCCACTATCATCATCTCCCACAATTACTTCTACATTATCTTCACCATAATCACCATCTTCATCTTCCATGATTTTACATTGATCATCTTCTCTAAATTCATCATTATCATTCCCCAAATTAACAACGTCATTTGTATGTACTAAGCTTCCACTTATGTCAATGTTTTCAATAGTTGTTATTTGGGAGTGATCCATTACAAAGATGTGAAAAAATTGACAATTAGCCTATATAATATTTACATCATTAACCAAAATAAGCATGATTAAATTTGACGAAGATATCCAAATTTCAATAAATAGGAAAGCAAACCTAGATAAAAACATATTTGCAAGTTCCTAAATCTGACAGAATATGGAATTCAATTTTCATCTATTCCAATCTCACAAGAATAAATTTACTAAAAAAACTTTTTCCCATGAGAGAAATTGGGGTAACTCTGTAATCTATTTTTAAAACTTGATCAAATAAGCTAGATAAGCTTGGGTCTCAAGGAAAAAAACAATTGGAAATCAATTCAAGCTCGCGAGGGACAAATTAGCTCTTCAGCTTTCAGCGAACACAATTGATTTTTGTTTTAAAGAACACCCTACAAAAGAGATGTGATGAGAGTATGGAAACTACAGAATCACTTTTTCAATAGAGAATTAAACACATGCTATGAAGCTGAAATAATACATTTTATGAAGAAGAGAAAGATAAAAGAGATGAATTTGGGAAGTAACGAAGGTTTGAGATTATTCTAACTGATCGGTTTCGTGTGGCGCTTTAAAATATTGGACGCACAGAAAACAAGAAGAGAAAGATAAAATAAATGTTGGAATATGGGAAATAGTTTTTTTTAAAAAAAAAACAAGAAGAAAATTGGTCAAAGAAGAACCGTGATTGTGATTGCTACAAATCTTCCATTCATTAAATAATTCAATAAGTGTGATAAAGTCCCACTGCACCTAATTAAATAATTCAATCTGGCCGTGATTGTGTTAATACGAACTCAACCTTTTTTCAATTGAAACGACGTAGTAAAAGTTTCACTGCACCTAATGTTATATGCAGTGACTATATAGATTATATATATATATATATATATATATATAAAGAGTATGCACTTTATCCCTCGATTTCTATCTCTATCACTCACGTCTTATTAGCTTCCAAACCAAATATAACAGCCACCTTTTTTACAACAACTTTACATATATTTATATATAAGTTTTTCTCATATGCAATGTTTTTAATGACAGCAAAGGTTTTTTTTTTTAAAAATATATATATATATATATATATATATATATATGTACAATGCTACAAGTTATATATATATATGTGTGTGTCACTGGGAGCTACTTTATATATAGCCATTCAATATTATCTAAGATCACTTTTCCCATCCTATATACAACCACTACACACATATATATATCATCAATATAGGTATCTGTATATATTATATAACTACGTTTTCTTTTCTTTCTTCAGCGTTAATATATATATATATATATATATATAGGTAACAGTAAAATGCAAATACCTATCAACATCATTTTTTTTCTTTTTGTTTCCAAGACTAGCAAATATATATATAATTCTAAGTCTCTATTTCATGGTTTATTCAGCAACAACACATGGTTTTATTTCCTACAGTCTACAACTCACAACTCCTCTTTGGAAAAATGATGGAAATCGAAAGGGAAGAGGGTCTAGCGATTTAACTATGGTTGTTGGTTGGTACGATGGGTTCTCAATGACAATCAACACCCCCTGTTTTTGGTGTGATACGTAGAGGACGATTACCATATATAGTACACTCTCTCCCTCACTCTTCCTCTCCTATGTTCCCAGGTTTGGTTCTGATTTTGCTAAGCTAACATGAATGGGAGAAAGCTAAGGAAGCTGTGAATATATATTAGCTTAAGGGTCCAATCCGAGATGCAAGACGTTGGTCCAAGGAAGAATGGTCTGGTGGTTATTTGTTGCTTGGCTCGAGAGGTACGAAGGTCTGTTGTTGCGTGATGGCTCCGCTCTACTGTTCCCCTTGCTCTTGCATGCTCAGTTGCTAGCCGAAAGTGAGCTCTAGGAGTATGGTGTGATCTGCTGATATCTTTCCTCTATTTAATGTGTCAGCTGGTGTATATATTCTTTCCTAACTCTTGCGTTTTTGGTGTTGGGCTTGGAGATTTAAATGGGTTGAAGGTGTTAAGAAAAATGAAGACAATGGTTTTGGGTTTTATAACATATGGGCTGTACGTTTTGTTTGTTCAATGAATATGTGTGTGTTACTTGGGTTTTATTTTTTATTTATTACAAGGAAAAATAATTTCCTAATCTTCCAAATAGTTAATTTAATTGATTAGCCAAATTCCACCGTTAACTCTAATATATTATTTTTAAAATTTGTAGGCATTAATTAATTCCTTGTTTGCATTATTCTTTTCTTAAAATAAATTAAGGGAAAAATAAGCCTAAATTTCCAATAATTATTCTCAATTATTTTAGGGAAAATTTCACAATTAATTTCCATATATTATTTAAATTTTAAAATCTCAAAATTTGGGGTATTACAGTAGATAATGATAATCCAACATTCAAAGAGCTTTGTTGAATTTATAATTATTCTTATTTAATTATGTTTGGTCCCTTTGTATCAGTACGAGAATTTTGAAATGTTTTTATGTTAAGTATGATAAATTATGAATGTTAATGAATTTAATTTTAGCTATTTGGATTTACAATATATTTAAAAAAAATTGCTTTCATTTTTAGTATTTTAATTATTTTATCATATAATTCTAATTGTTATTTATTTTATTAATACAAGTAAATTCTTACGAGTTTATGTTTCTGAGTTTACGTCTATCTTACGAGTTTGACAATATTGAACATTACTATATATATATATATATATATATAGTTGATAGGATTTTTCTAGTATTCCAACCATAGTTATCAGACCCAGACCAGACCGGCTGGTTTGGACCGGAAACTGGCGAACTGGCCGTGAGACCGATCTGGTCTGCCATAGAGACCGGGTTCAGGGTCAGAGTTTGTTGGGGAAAAAAAAAAACCTTCATCCGAAGAGGAAGATGTTTACAGGGAGGAAGATGGGAAGATGAGGATATTATGGCGGCCAAAGACTTACGTTTTCGCCAGCTCCAGTGATGGCGTTGAAGACTCTGAAAACAAAGACGTCTTGTAGAGAACCGGGGAAGAGGCTAGTTGTATGGCGGAGATGAAGCTTCCTTTGTCCTCTTCCTCTTGCATTTGCCTTGTATGTGGTTGCTTTAGCTATGGTTTGCGGTGAGGTTAGAGCTGAACTTCAAAAAGAAGCAAGGAAGGACTCATGGGGAAAGAGAAGAGAAAGAAAGGTTACTGGCGTATGGTTTAGGCCTTTGGGGACTTTAGGTAGATGAAGATGGGAAAGATGAAGAAAGAGATATTCATATGCTTCATCAGTTAATGGTTATAAAAAGAAGTGAAATAGCAGGGGGGGTCATAAATGAGAAGCAAAGGCACGACTTTTCGTTTTTTTCACAATTTTGTGGGACCCAATTCCCATTAATAAATATTGTATAAAATCTTGGAGACTTAGTTACCCCGGTTCGACATTGGTTCGACCTCAATTCGACTCCGGTTTGACTCTAGTCTGACCCACTAACCCTTGACCTAGTACTTGAATCGGTTCAGTAACCGATCCGGTTTTAATAACGATGATTCCTACAAACTCTTTTAATAATCACAGCTTAAATTTTTTATTGAAGATATCTTTCAGTTAATTACTCAATCTATCGTAGAATACATAAAATATTTTGAAATCTAGCTAAACATTTAAAATAACTTAATACACACAAGAAGATATTTAGTAAATATTAATCTTAATGAATCTCATTATATCATAATTATCTTATAGGATTTTCTAGGAGACCCATTTAAAATTAAGTTTCTACAAAGCCACAGATTTTATAGCCTCCTCTTCCATTCCATTATATTATCCCAATGATTGCCATTCTCAATAGCTTAACTTCCTTCCATCCAATGATTTACTACCACCACACTGCCGCAACATCTTCCCTTCTCCAAATTTAAGAACAAGTAGTTTGCTATCCACATCCAAGCATACATTGCGGATCACTTCATGCCAATTACATTGGTGTTGGGAAGGCGTTCTTCATCCATCCTTAATTAATATATAAGCCTAGTTGGGAATCACGAGAATATATACGTTCTTATTAATTAAACATTAAGGTATTGCTAAATACTATAAGTTGTTGTTAAGTTAGCTAAGAAATCATAAATAAAGGTTATTCTATAAATTATTGTATCACCCTAAATTATAAGTAAGATGAAAATCTAGTGGCACTCTCATTCAAAATGGATCAGGGACGAAACCATGAATTAAAATTAGGAGGGACGAAATTTATAAAATAGAAATTAGGTGTTTATAAAATTATACTTCAGCCTTGTAATAATTTCAATGTTTTCATTTTAGTCCTTTTATCAAACACTCAATGAGGACTAAAGTGAAAAAATTGAAAGTTTTATGAGGCTGAAGTACAATTTCCAAGAAATTTGGGTTAGATTCTATAATATTAGGAGGGGCGGGGGCCACCCCTAACCCCCCGGGGTCCGTCCTTGAAATGGACTATGGACTTGCAAATTAAACAGTATATTAGAAGAGTTTGTTTGTTTGTTTGTTTTTTGATATAATATAAGAGTTTGTTTTGGTAATGAATGTAAATCCTCAACTCATTTTGTCTCTCAAAATTATAATATTTTCTAACCTCTCCATATTGGCTATATATACATATATATGAAGGAGGTTTTCTATCAAAGGACTAATACCCAATTGAAATGAATGATTTGTCAGTTCTTATAATTTCACCTGATTTTTTAAATCAGATTTCTATTAAAAGAAAAATTTGGTCCTTATAAATTCCCCAATTATATGCAATAGTCACCATATGCTCATAATTATATGTTAATTAATACAAATGTGGGAGCTGAACAAGTGATAACATGAAGTTGTCATAAAATGAAATTATATATAGAATAAAATTTGTTTATCATCAACACAAAAAAAATAAAATAAAAATAACAATAAAAATATGTTGATTGTTTCCTTGCGTCTATATATAATATGTGATGATTTTGCAAGTTGATTTTGACTTTATTTAGATTCAAGTAATAATATTAATCTTGATATATATTCGGAGTAAGAACATGCCATCAACTACTATTGTCATTTCTCTTGATCAAATAAAAAAAACCTACTATCGTCATTTCTCTTATAAATGAATAAATCATGAATATAGAAATCAATATCTATAATTAAGGAAATTAGACTATAAGGACCCAGCAATGATAAAAAAATACAAAGACTAATTAATTAAGAATGTGATAAAATTATAGGGAATTACGAATTAATTTTCCCTTTATTTTATTTCAGACATGTGGGTCAAACATCAAGAGAACTAGTTCAATTATTTATTTATTTATAGATATTATAACATTTTACCAAGCTTGCTTAAATATAAATATACTTTATCCTGACCCTCCAAGAAGAGCCTTGAGCCTCCTCACTTCAGAAGGATTAATGAAAGTGATTGCCGTTACCAGACGAGAAGCTAAATCACTTGAAAAAAGTGAAAGGGCTACATATTGAAAAGTAGGGTTTGGACTATTGTAGTTCACAATCGCCACAGCTGAAGCGTTTCCTGAAAATAAAATAATAATAATAATATTATTAAAACATATTGACGGTAAATGCCCATAATTATAGATCATTTTCTACCTATATTATAGGAAAACACTTATGTCAAGTTTCTTATAATACGTTAATTTCTCCATATACATGTGGCCATGTGTGTGCTATTTAATACGTATATAATTCATGCTATATGTGTGTCATATATATGATTAACTAGCATGAATTATATACGTATTACTACTGCCTTTGGTGTCTTGTTATGAGCTTTAAATTTGTGAATAAATGTGTCATAAAATATAAGCTCCATTTATTTAATTAAGAAAATATAAACTTTATTTTAGGTTTGTCCAAATATTTATTGTGTTTTTTCCAACTTTATTTTAAAGTTTAATAATTGAAATTAAATCTATCAATATTCATAATTTATCATACTCAACAAAGAATTTTATATAAATTTCACATACAAAGCCACTAATACTGATCAAATAAAAAAAGTTATTACGAGTTTAAGAGTGATTTGACATGATTTTATAAGTTAGAAATGTAAAAATAGTAAACTCGGTGTATGAATTCACGAGTTTGATCGAGTTTACAACTATCACGAGTTTAAGAGTGACTCGACACAATTCTATGAGGTAGAAACGTTAAAACAATAAACTTGAAAAGTCAATTTAGGAGTTTGACAAGAATACTTATAACGAAATTGACACCCATAGCCTTTCTTAGATTATGACCAAAAAAAAAAAAAAAATCAATGACACTCATTATTCAAGGGGAGAATTAAAGACCAAAAAAACATCCCCCTGAAAAAATGTGATGAATCTAAAATTAGGATCCCGAATTTGTTTAATCATTGTGGTGTCCCTAGGGACTCGGATGGGTATAATTTTTTATGAAATTACCTAAATTCATTAATCAATCACTAATATATTCATGTAAACAGTTATACCTTTCCGATTAATTACAACTTTAATTTAGCTTAACAATAACAACTTTGACTTTGCGGGATGACGACAACAACTAAAACAATTGCATAACAACTTGTTCCACTCGTGAACCAAAAAGCTGGATTTTTGGGGAATTAGTTCAAATTTAATGTAAATCAATGTAACTCTTTATTCAAATTTTGTGTGATAGACGAACAGGCTAACTAATTACTCTCTCATATTCTTAATATAAGACATATTTATATAAGTTGATTAAATTAAGGAAGTTAGTCAACATGACATGTATTTTTTAAGACACCTTAATCATATTGCTTAATTCTTTTATTTACTCTCTTTCTTGATTATTATTAAGGGAGTATCAATAGGATAGTTTAAAAAAAAAGGACAAATATAAAACCTACATCTTATATTTGAAATTAAAATTAACTTCTCAAATCTGTCTTATATTAAGAATAATATGAGAGAGTAATTCTATAAAATTTAGCACATATACTTACCTTGATTGACATGGAAGTGCAGTAAGCCTTGAGGAAAGACAATACCATCACCAGGGTTAAGAGTTTTCAAAAAGACAGTGTTATCGGATGAGATGAATCCAACGGTTAAATTTCCTTCAAGAACCAAAAGGGTTTCTGAAGCCCCAGCATGAGTGTGGATTGGTACAACACCACCAGCTTTATAATCTACACGAGCCAACGAAAGGCCTTGGCCATTAAGACCAGCAAGGTCTGAGACAAACACAGTTCTGAAACCAGTTTTGGCGAGGTTATTTGTGTTACTGGGAAGATTTAGACCAGAAAATACAAAGTCATCTATGGTGACTTTTTCTGGACTCTTGCAAGAATATCCTTCAGGACTGTAAGGAGCCGTATAATTTGCGACACAGAATTCAAACATGGAGGTTTGAGAGGACGAAGATGATGAAAAGAGAAGGCAAAAGATGAAGAAGATAATGGGGATCAAAATCTTCATGACTACTTGATAATTAAGTTAATCCAAGTGTCAGAATGATCCCCGTACGTATGTATGTGTGTGTATATATGTGTGTGTCTAACGTGGGACGAAGGGATGAAAAGTCAATAATTAGTGGGGTTGATTGGTACACAAATTTTCTTTTTGACTTTATACACGAGTTGCAATGGGGATAGTGCACAAAGCGTTGGTGACATTTTTGTAAATAAGATACGAGTCTATTAGCTTTTTAGTACACTGGTTCCATTAACACTTAGTGTTAATTAAAGGCAATTTTTATACTAGTTAAAAAAACAATTGGTGTAGATAGTGAATTTTTTGTTTTCCTTAACTTGTTTGTATTGGTTAAATTCAACTATGTAAAAAACAATTTTACACTAGGTCTACAACCAACGTAGAAAATCCAGGACTCTCTACACCGATTACAAATTGGTATGGAAATCCTTTTTAATAACTTTTAAAAGACATTTTTGCACTAGTAGAATTGCTATATGAAAACGTGGCCCAAAATGTTTTACAGTTTTAGCTTGATTGAATAAATATACTACTACTTAGTTATTAATTAGGAGGATATAGCCGTGCTAGTGGACTGGGAAGGAGGGCAAAACAGAAATTAGGCTTTCGATACAACTGTCATTTGGATTAATGTTTTTAAAAAAAAAAAAAATATTTTTTTTATTATCCTTTAGTTGAAAAGTAATGTAACTAAGCATAAGCATATAGAAGAACCAAGTTTGTTAAAAAGATAGAGCAACAGATATAACCATTGGTGGACCTTAGAAGGAACAATGGAGGGCCAAACCCCCCCCCCCCCCCCAAAAAAAAAAAAAAAATTCTTTATAATTTTTTAAATTTAATATAATGTAAAAATGTATGTTATCTTATATATTAAACTTGTTAAAATACTTTTATTATACATTTGGCCCTCCAAATATTTTTTTAAATTAGTTAATAAGTATGCATTTGAGTCCCCAGATATTTTTTTTAATTAGTTAATGAGTATACATTCGGCTCCCAAATATTTATCTCAAAATCTGCCACTGTATATGCAATTACATTGATTCAAAATTTATTCATGTAAATCAAGGACGGAATTTAGGGGGGGGCTAGGGGTGGCCCCCGCTCCCCCTAAAATTATATAAAAAATTTAAAATTGAAATTAAGAGGGGAAAAAATTACAAAAAACAACCCAAAATTTTATGAAATAACATTTTAGCCTCATAAAGTTTTAGTATTTTCACTTTAGTCCCCCTCTATATAGTTTTATGGAGGGACTAAACTAAAAATTGAAACTTTTTATGAGACATAAATGTGATTTTCTAAAACTATGGGTTCATTTCTATAATTTTCGCCTCTCCTAATTTCAATTGCTGGGTCCGTCCCTGATGTAAATATTATTGTTATTTATACATTTTGCTTGTAAGTTAGCAAACTGCTTGTTGTTAAAAAAAAAAAAAGTTGTTCGTTGGTCGTGTAAACAGGGGTAAGGATGATTTGTATGATTCAGAATTTGTGAAGAATATGACTCTTTACGCTTTTTATATTTTATAAACACACCTTCTCATGCATTAATTAGTGTGTTAATATTCAAGATTGAACTTACGTAGAATATAATGTAATATGTAAAAATTGTCTACTTTTTCGTCAAGTTCTAAACATAAGACTTAGTTAACAGATTTGTTTCCTAGAAGCTCAAACTTCTTTAATTTAATTCCCACATTTATTTATTTTTTTTCAAATTACTCTTGTTAATTGCACAATTTTTCTCACTCATTCTTTATCTCCCACGTTCAATACTCTCCCTAGCTTTGAGTGAAAAATGACTAAAGGAGACGTGTTTTTAGAAAAAGTAACATGTATTTTTTTGCATGTTACTATGACAAATAATTAACTCAACTAATTTTGTTAATATATATGTGTATTAATTAACTAGATCTTATATTTAGAATCACAATAATAACAACCTCATCTAGGGTGGTTCAATTGTTTCCTACTCCCATCCTAAGTCATTATTGAAATGGCGCTTTTCTTTGTCATCATTGTGGAAGAAAAAGCAAAATATTATATACTAGTTTTCTTTGATATTTAATGTTTTTATAACAACAATTTGAAGGTGTTTTGTAAATAAAACCAAATTAAGAATTTCTTCGTGTTGCTAGGGACATTGTCCATAATCAAACTTATTATATTACTCCCTCCAGTCCTAATTATAAGAGCTAGTTGACTTTTTTGGAGAAATTAAGGTAGCTAATTAAATTACTTTAGGGTATTTTTATTTTTATTTTTTTCTTCGAATTAATTAGTGTAATTAATAAACTAATATATGATTTAATAATACACAACATATGAAATGATTAAGTAACTTATTCAACTTTTTTAATCTCTCTAAATAAAGTCAACTAGTTCTTATAATTAGGGCCGGAGGTAGTACTTAGCTTATAAAATCGTAAACGCTCAATACTTAACAGTTAAATACAACCACCATCAACTATAAAAAGCCCCCAATCTAGAGGTGCACAAATGAAATTTTCTTCTATATTACTTTTTTATGTTAATTGTCACTTCAACATTAAGATTCACATCTTCTGATAATGATATTAGAGAAAACAATGAAACAAGAACACTGAAGAAAGCTAGGCCTTGTTTGTTTCCGATAATTAAGTAGACAACTCGGGTGAATTAATCTACTACTTGTTCAGTTGACATGAAACTGAGCTTACACAAAACACATTCATATATTTATATCCGTTCACTTGTTAATATTGAGATTTTTAGTGCATATATCCATTAAGCTTAACTAATTTAACTAGTTTTTTTAATATATACGTGAATTAATTAACATATAGAACAATAGAAAACAATAAATTTGGAGGATGAGCAAACAACCTACTAAAGTAGAGTGGCTCAATTATTCCTACTCCATCCTAAGTCAACAAGACGGAACTTGGAGGGTGATAAGTCAAATACATTGATAAATTTATTTTTTGGGTACTTGATTAATTAATCTTATATGGTTATATTTAATCTCATTCAACTGCCTTACCCAACCACATTACAACTTGATAAGCTATGGGAATTACAATTTGCTAATTACAAATACAAAACTTTGATAAGTACAATTCTTAGTTATCCCATTGAATCAGTTAGTCATATATATTATGCTTAGTACAATTATTAAATTCTATATATATGTAAATGGGGAAAACTTTGATAAAGCTCGACGAAGAAGCTGGCGTTTTCTTTTTGGAAGAACGTAACCTCAATGAAGAAGCAAGCATCGTCTTTTGTTTATGGAAGAAGCTTATATTTTGGTGTTTGGAATAAAGAGAACAATGAGAAAATTGATTGGACACTCAGTTAAAAATCAATCCATAAATTTTGATTTAATGCAATTAAGCCCTTATATTCTTCAATTGGTTGAAACTCAATTTCCTAACTTTTACTTATATAATGCAATACAATCCCTATAGTTTTTATGGCTTAAAATTGTGATCCCTACATTTTATAAAAATAAAAGTATAAGGGCTAAACCAATTTATTGAAATTTATAGGGAGTAGTATTTGAAATTTAGAGATTACGAGAAAACAAGGGCCCTATGGAAGCAGATTTTAAAAGTAAATGTTATGAATATTAATTATGTGGATATTCATTGACTTGTTTCTTAAGTTGATTTTATTAATTGTAGCTTTTGGTACAAGACACTTGAAGGCAGAGGCGGACGCAGGTTATAAACAGGGGGTATGTGCCCCCCTTGAATTTGACATTTTCTTTTTTTTTTTTTTTAAAAAAATATATATATATATATATTATAATATATATTTAAATGATTGTCCACCTTTAAATTAAATATCTACCCTTAATACATCAAAATTGTACTTTGTAATCAGATGAGGATGAATGGTTGAATGATTGTTTAGTACCTTATATTGAAAAAGATGCATTTGATAGTATTGATAATAAGGCAATTATAATATAATTTCAAAAAATAAGACCTAAAATGATGACATTGTAATCATTTTTATTGTAATATACTTTTGTTATTAAAATATATGTACTTGAACTTATTGAGTTCCCACCTGTCATTGTAATTTATGTAACTGCATTTCTAATAGCACTTAGCCTTGCTTTTTTAAATGACAGGTTTGTAAAATAATTACCTCTTTTATTACATCATTAGTGTTCACTTTATTTTATGAATATTTTTTTTGATATTATTTTCTTTTCTTGTTTATATTCTTTTATTTTTTTTTTATGCATTTAAAACTTTCCTTTAAAAAAAAATAACCCCAATACTCATTTGAAGAGCTGGCTTGCATTCTAATTATGGCCTACATGGAATGCCTTGACTGCTTCATTGCTACTTTTCCATATTTTTACCTTGAGGACAAGGTCAATTTCCCAGGAGGGAATAATGTAATGAACAAGCTTCATGGACTTGGATTATGAAGAGAGTATTATTGGGCTGATGACTTTGGGTTTAGGGTAGGCAAAAGTAAGGATATATAGACAAAAAATAGACTAGAACGGTGTAGAAAATTGTACTGGAAATCTTCTCTCTCTTAGACTTTCCCTTCTCTCATTTCTGTTATCTTTCCTTCTATTATTTCTTCTTCTTCTGCATTATGTACTGTATGGGTTGTAACCGTTGGCTATAGAAGATTGCAATTCTGATCTGAATCATTAATAGAAGTATCATCTTCTTATCATTTTACATTGTAGTCATAACAGATACTCTCTCCGGTCTTAAATATAAGACAACATTTGAGAGTTAGTTTTGATCTTAATTATAAGACAACATTCTAATTTTTGTCAATTTCTTCCTAAAATACCCTTATTTTATTCTCTCAAATGTGTTTGGTTTTTGGTAAATGGTAATTATATGTATGTAGGTGTGTAGACTCTTCCAATTATTGAAACTTTTAAATTGTTAAGTTTTAATATATTTATTGATCAATTGTCATTAATTTGCCAATATATATATATATATATATATATATATATATATATATATAAACACACACATATATACATACATATATACACACAGATATGTGTGTGTGTGTGTTTTCTTTTTCTTTTAATATGTGTGTCTACACACAAATACACACACACACACACATATATATATATATATTCACAGACACATATATAAACACACACATACACACATATATATATATATACATATATATTATAACTATGAGTGAGTGTGTGTATGTATATTGTGTGTGTTGTCAATATATATGTGTATGTATACATATATAAATGCACACATACATATATATGTGTAGATATATGTGTATGTGTGTGTGTGTGCACGCGCGCGTGTGTCTATGTATATGTACATGTGTGTATATAGCAAGACCATTATTTCAATTAAAAAGTGTGTAGAAAAGAAAATTCTAGGTCGGAGAAGTATGTGATAAGAGTTGTTCATTCACTTTTACTTTTGTCATTTTAAATTTATATAAGGGCATTTTAAGAAAATGAGTAAAATTAACTAATTTAACTTCTCTCCTTAATCTCCCCAAAGTTAGTTAAATATGTCCTATAATTAGGACCGGAGGGAGTACTATTGTGGACAACCCTTTGATGAGAGATGTTATTAATATATATATATATATATATATATATATATATATATATATATATATATATATATATATATGTATATATAAAATAACACATCTCTTCAAGCCACCTTTATAAACGGCTTACATCAGCTCTCCTCACAAATTACTATTCATAAGCCAGTTAAATTGTCATTGGGCTCCACGTGAGCTAATTTTCATCTCCACTGCACAACCACTCAAAAGCACCTTCATCTCTCTCCTCTCTCTTTGTCGGGACCCTTTTTCTCCTTTCTTTCTATTCCCCAGATGCCCTTTCCTTCTCTCACGTCACATCTCATATCCGAACGAGATTCAAAATTTGAATCCATTTCCTCTCTCTCTCTCTCTCTTTTTCTTCTTCTTCTCTTTCTTTTTTTCCTTAGTATCTCGGGAGCAACTTTTTTCCCTCAGTTGCTTCTCCGACTCTCTCGTCTCGGTCATCTGGTCCGAAGGGTAAGGGATCTCCTCACCAAACTCAAGCTCGATGATCTCTACCGTTGCCATCGGTGAATTTTCTAGTAAGTCCTTTCGTGCTTGCTCTTCTGCCAATTTAATTTTTATTGGATTTGTTTCTTTTTTCGCTAACGATTTCTTTCTGTACTGCTGTTCTTCTTCGTCTGTTTTTGGCTTTAATGATTTCAAAAGTTTATCCCGCTATCTTCCTTCCTCGATTGAATGTTAAGGATTCGTTGTTTTTTTTTTGGGTAAGTTTTGGCATCATAACCATGGAATGGGTAGTAATTAAAGAAACCCCTACTATTTAATCAAAAATGCAGAATGGAAATCATGAATCATTGAGCACTTACATCAGGATATTTTAACAGACGTATTCTTACATCAAAGGTAGCTCTCTTGTCCGAATTTTCTCTTCATGTCTTCATAACAATTGTAGCTCTTTGAATCATCTGAAATATGAGACAAAAATGAGGCAAATCCGATGTCTGGTTCAAGAGTTATGGTGAAAATAGTGAAACACAATTTTATTATTAAAAATGGCTAAAATATAATCAAAGGCCCAAGGCCCAAATAAGTATAAAAGTCATTATTTATTAGCTAAAAAGTCCTAAATTATTAATCAAGAGACAAAAAGTAGTGTATGAAATATTCAATTATTAGGGTTAAATGGTAAAAGGTTAGAATTTATAGGCAAATGTCGCTTATACATGAATTATATATTAATTTTGAAATCATGGAGTTAGTCGAGCATACTTATGGATTATTTGGTTTTAATGAATTACATATATACCTCAAAGTTTGAGACCAGGAAAAATATAAGCACCTCATGTTAGTCATCTTGGAAAATTTTCTTTAAGAAAATGTGGGTCATCCTGGTGTCTTTTCCTTTCTCACATATTAATGAGGTCCCAAAACTGGCATTTGGATGCATGGAGTTCTTAGGTGCTATATTTTTGTTTGGAATTTGTCCAATGTGACGTATTTGAAGGTAAGTTGTTTTTCACCTTAGCTTTCCTTTTTTAATCTTTGTTACTTGGTTTATGATGTGATGTAGATTTTGTTAGTTCTAATTAGTTTTGATGATGTCTTATATAGATGCCATTATCCAAAGCAAAAAGTTTTCATACTACATTTATCTTATACCTTGACTAATTCTTATATATTAATGTAGATATGGAGTTTAAACAATGAAGAATGATCACGAATGGAGTTTGAAGAAAGAAAAACTTGTCAAATATCATGAGAATATCAATATTCAAGTCTCCGTAATTAAATGGAAGTTGGAACGGTTCAATTCGGAGTTAAAATAAGCTTCATGAGTCATTTGTACGAATGGTACTGTTCATGCAAGTAATTCTCAAGAATCAGACTTCAAATTCTCGAGAATCCCATGTTCCAGCATCCATTCTTGAGTACAAACATCAATTCTCGAGTACAAACATGTTCTTCAGCATACTCTGTTCTGCTCTGTTTCTGGCGACCTCTAGTAATTCGACAATATATCCTAAACCAGAGATCGAATTGAGATGAAACCAGTGGCATATGAAACTAGACATCCAACACGTATTGGTGGTAAAATTTCATGGCCAAAGGAGTTCATATGAATTATTTATGAATTTTACAAGTTGACACATAAATCAACGTCACAGTCAGGAACAACCTTCGGTAATTTGAGTTTATCTCACAAACGGCAAATTGGATTGAGATGAAACCAGTTCCATTTGAAACTAGACTCAAATACCTTTCTAAAAACATCAAGAACACGAAAAACAAAGATCAATTGAAGGATTTATGATGTTTTGAAGTTGACAGGTCTGTTCTAGATGCTATAGAAAATGCTGATAAGATCAACCCCCATTCATCTGATGTTAATGGACGAACTACAACTAGTTTGGAGGTGATTTTTCCTGCATGAGAGGAAGGCTTCAAGGAGCTTAAGTATTTGAATCAGAAGTAACTCATTTGCACCTCCATGTGAAACTGATTCCCGAATATGGTTCAGTGATTCTCGAGTACGGTTCAATGACTCTCGAGAATGCGTAATCCACAACGTCAAATGCTTTCTCCCATATGAGCGATTCTCGAGAATGGATCAAGGATTCTCGAGAATGGTATGTGACAGAGTACAGATTGAGTCCCTCTTTTTCGGTAGTAAGAGTTGGTTGTGCTTAGCATTTTGGTTTGATTCAGTTGAGGATGAATTTAACTGGAGGGAAATTTCATCATGTGATCAAGGCCAAGAAAGACTAAGGTTGAATGGTATCCATCGCAAGCTTCTCTAAATAATTCTTCTTCGCCTACATCGATTCTCATCTGAATTCTCGAGAATAAGAAAGGGATTCTCGAGAATGCCTCTCAAGAATAGACAGACGCTTCTCTAATGAGGTTCTCGAGAATGCGCAAGTTAATTCTCGAGAATGCGTGGTAAACTTCGATGAATTCTGGTATTCTCTTTTGCTGACTCTCGAGAACACAACTTGATTCTCGAGAATACACGATCCAGCTATTATTCACAAGTGATGCGGACATGATTCTCGAGTATGAATGAATTGACTCTCGAGAATGATTAAACACAAGGAATTCTGCAGATACTCGACTATTCAGGAAGAATTCAGGAAGTTCTCGATACTTAAAGAATGATCAAGATTAAAGCCTCTGGTATAATTGAATCACTGAGATACTAAAGTTTGGGAAATGAACTTCTCGAGTATTGACGAGGAGCTGCTCTTACAAAGGAATAAGGAATTCTCGAGAACAACTCAAGCAATTCTCGAGAATATGTTCCTCTCATTTTCATCATCTTCCAGTATCACTGATCATCTGCTCAAAATCAACTGGGTCATTTTCTATTATGTGTTAATCATACTCAAACTCATTTATATCATATTTAATCATCTTTTTGATTGAGTTTCAGTTGATTAATCATGTTAATCTGAGTGTTTGAACGAAAGGCAATCTGACGTGGCAAACACATTAAATGCTCGTTCAGAAAAGCAGAGCCACAATCAGAATTAAAGTATGAAGCAGACAAAATTATTCTTTTGAGAATTACTTGATCCAGCTATCACTCTGAGCCACTCTCTGCACAAGCACAGTCGACGGCAAACGCATTTATGAAGCAACGGTCGATTAACTTCAACGGAAATCATTTGTGCCTAACGGAAATACGAAGAGACACAATGGCTAGTTTACAAAACTTCTCAACGGTCATTAAGGACAATCAACTATAAAAGGAGAAGGATTCAAAATGGACAAGATATACGAGCTTGCACTGTCAAAATGCTGATATTCTAAATCCAACACTTATCCCATACACTCTATGTTTCTCAATGTCTATATAGTCTACTGTAAAGAGTGAGGTGATCGATTATGTACTTCAGTGATTATCATTCATCTACTCTGTGAGAGAGTCTTATCAATCATTTTACAATTCATTCAAATCTCAAGATAGAGGTATCTTGAGTGTGGGTGTATCAATTACAACTTGTAAGGGGGAGTGGAGTCTGAGTGAGAGGACCATCCTTCGTTTACAGAGTGTGTAATTGTATCCCTGAGAGTATCTCAGTAAGAGACTGTAAAGGCTTTTCTCTTGTACCCGGTTAAACAAGAAGATAGTGGATTGAAAATCTCAAGTGGAGCTTGTGGATTGGACGTAGGTCAAGGATTGGGCCGAACCAGTATAAATCGCTGTTTGCATATTCTCTTCCCTATACTCTTATATTTCCAGTATATTTGTTTGATTGACTGATTATCACTTTACAATTATTATTGTCATACGAACTGCTTTAAGTAAGTTGCGAAAAGATTTTCAAAGTTATCTAAAGTTCTATCAGACACCCAATTCACCCCCCCTCTTGGGTGATAGCCAAGTCTAACAGATTTTTCATCTCACTCTTGGATAGATGCCAAATACTTCAAAAATGATGAGATAGACAAGAGAGTGTGGAAAGATCAGAATTTTGTTCTATAGATTTTCGGATGAAATGAAGTAAGCTTTTAAGGTTTTTTTTTTTTTTAAAAAAAAAGTTAAAGGTCACATTTGAATCTTGAGCTGCCAACTTGGAAGAACAAATCAGAGTCTTAAACAAAGGTGGTGAAGCACATGATAAAAATTGGCAGACATTTCAATAATAGCTTTAAAATTCACTTCCCACACAAATTCAAATTCCTCAATTTTTCATGCTTGAAACTTTCCCTTAAATACTCATTTTCATTTAGTATGCATTGATTTTTTTCACTACTTAATTATATATTTAGTTTTGAAGTTACTACATATTATTCATACCACCATTTCTTATACATCTTACTTATTGACGTTATGATTTTTTATTTTTGCTTTCGGAAATTGTGATTTTTTATTCTTGCTTTTGTTTCAGTATATGAAAATTCTGATGATCCATGGAATAATTTTCTATCATTCTATTGTATTGAAGGCTATTTAGTTTGCTGTAGGTGTCATTGCACTCGATCAAAATGCAGATGAAGAGCTTGGCATGAGGTCCAACAAACTCATTCACAGAGAGTAGATGACAAGAAATGTTGTGTCCAAAGAGATACTTAGGAATGTTAATCAATTAGAAGTTATTATTGTTAATATTTCATTTGTAATATGTATTTTAAATTAATTGGAGGATATTGTTGCTTATCATTGTTGAAGTTTTATTTTTAATATGTAATTATTCATTGGTAGTGATGTTTTAATGTTCCGTAAAGATAATAAAATTGCATCACGTAAGAAACAAAATATGTTAAAGTAACCCGTGAAGTATTATCATCCGTGCAACGCATAGGAAAATATAGGCTCGTTTCTGAGACAAGTGATCTCCTATATGACAATTGGGAGGTGAAGCTGTTGGGGGAATAATTCGGTATGCTGATGACTAAATGGCTAAAGAAGGGCACAAACATAGTCATCAGACAATGCTAGTGCCGACGATACTGAATGGATGCTTAACAATGTTCTAGGAGATAAACAGTCCTGTTTTTAATATCCGTTTTTAACCCCTTATTAATTGCATTTTCCTTTTTAAGAATTTATATATCTCACCTAGGATAGATGCATTTCAAGTAATAGTACGGAAGAGTTTCATTTTAAAAGGCTGTTAATATATAATTATTATATGGATGACGTATATTTGTTGAAATTGAACAGTGTGTGTGAGGTCTACAAACTGAACAGTAGGGTTGGGTCAAGCTTGCAATTGCTACAGCTGGAGTGCTGCCTAAAAATGGAAAAAGGAAATCATAAATCCCCATAATTATAAAGGATAATGGTTTTTGGGTCCCAACTAAAAGAAATAATATCAGAAAAGTCCTCATTGACAAGTGAACATGATGGATTAACAAGTAAATCGGTTACTATTAACAATTTATAGGACTTTTCAATCTATTATTTTCCTTACTTAGGACATATATGTCATTCTCCCTAATTATAAATAATAATCTACTTATTAAAAAATCAGCAATAGAAACAAAATTTGGTTCTCAGGAGTCAGGATAGTGCTACCTGTGTCTCCTTGAGCTTTAATGAGAAAGTATAACTGGCGAATAACTTTGGAGGATGGGCATGCCACCTCATATAGGGTGGCTACTGTTCCCCCCACCAATTGTTTAGGCATTAAGATGGGACTTGTGAAGTGAGGGGATTGAGTTTTGATTTAAAAAAAAAAGCCTTTTATTCAATAATTACAATTCAAATGTGTAAATAAATATATTAATTTAGTGTATTTGATTAATCAATTGTTGGTGGCTAGTAGAAAAAGGAAGTTATGCATAATATTTTAAAAGGAAAATCTCACTCAGGTCCTGAGGGCCACAAAAAATAGCAATATGCCTTAATTGTTAAAAGAGAATTCATTAACTACCTCTTTGATTTTCTCCAATCCTTTAGATGTGATGCGTGATGCATTGTCTTAAAATGTTTATGCCTTCTTTGTAAATCTAACTTGAAGAAAAATGAATTGGATAACACATGGACCTATCAACTCAATATATTTAGTCAACTAACGATCACATTTAACTTGGATGATAATAGGTGGAAAAAATTTAATTTGCTATGATTTGAAAACTTGCAGGGTTACATTGCTTCTCAAAAAACTTTCTGGATAACATTACTTAAATATAATAACTTTTGCAGTAAAATTGGCCCTTGACCCTAAAATTTTAAGACAAAGTTAATTAGTCAGGATTATATTTTTATTCTATTAAAATGTATTGAAAATAACTTATAGTATGTTATTAAAAATATTGCTCTCATAAGCTTGGAAATCATGATCAAATTTTTATCCTCCATCACATACTTTATTCAAAATTTTCTGATAAATCTATGGAGTGGTGGTTTTGTTCAATTTACTGCTGAGAAGTTAACTTTTGGTAACGTCATAGATGATTGCTTATATTATTTTTATAATTTTCAAATGTTGAAGACAAAAATATAATTTCAATGGTTTTTTTTTTTATACCGCTCCAGTCCTATATATAAAATATAAATGACCGAATTATACAAATAAAAAAGTTTATTAGGATTAGTTTATGGAAAGAGAATGAGAGAGTATGAGTAGAAAAAAAGATGTTAGAGAGTTTTTGGTTAATTAATGTATTGATATAACATGTAATTAATAGGGAAAAATTAAAACAAGCTGGTTAAAGTTTTAAACATTTTTAAGTGCATCTTATAAATCCTCCCTATATCAAAAAATATGTATTATATAGAGGACCAAGAGAGTAATTTGGGAGTATGATTTTGAAAAATAAACCATAGATACCCGAAAGCATAACTTACTGGGATTCTACTTAATAAATTAATTTATCGCATAGAGGTGGAAATGTGGGCTAACCTACAAATTGTGGGTTGGTCCATGGCAAGTTGCGAGATGAATTGGAAAATGCCTGCCTTAAAATGAGCTAGCATTTTGCCAACTCTATCATGCCAAATATGGACTGGCTCTTCTTTTGTTTTCTTATATTTTCAAAGCTTTTGAAAACTTTTAAATTTTTATCCAAAAAAAAAATTTAATTAAATTTTAAATTTTTGTAAACTAAATTTTTATTTTTATAAAATTATATAATTAAACTAATCACAAAACTTGTAAATATAAAAATTTATTACTACCTCCGGTGCTAATTATAAGAGCTAGTTGACTTTCTTTGGAAAAATTAAGGAAACTAAATAAGTTACTTAATCATTTCATATGTTGTGTATCTTTCGATTATATATTAGTTTATTAGTTAAACTAATTAGTTTGAAGAAAAAAATAAAAATAAAAACACTCTAAAGTAATTTAATTTGCTTCCTTAGTCTTTCCAAAAAAAGTCAACTAGCTCTTATAATTAGAACCGGAGGGAATATATTTTATCTAATTATTCATTCAATATAAAAATTATCAATCCATCATGAAAAATTAAATATAGAATCCACATGGAGAATGGACATATTACTCCTAAATATCTTTTTTTGGTAAAGTATATTACTCTTAAAGATTTTATCATATTTGAAGTGGATGGTTCGATCCTAGCGGATGGCAAAAGTGATTGTGGTGATCTCTCCTGTAATACCCTAAAAATTGTTATTTATTATAAATACAATATTTTGGTAGATGACACCTATTTAAAATAGGTGAATATGTAGTCTCAAATTTTAGGATGTATTTATTCTATTTTCTAGAATATTTTTCTTTAGGATTTAAGATAGCCAATGTTCTATTTTCTAAATTTTGTTAAGAATCATAAAATATCATAAAAAAATACAAATAATTACCAAATTAAATTATGGTTCTTGTATGACCAAAAAGAACAAGAAAGTGTTATTAAAATACTTAAACAAAAGTTAATGACAATTAATGACCAACTAAATCTTCATTAAATTAAATAGTTGTACAAGCCTTCATAATTAATCAAGCCCCAATTTTCATAGTCGGTTAAGAGACTAAATTTTTTAAGAACCCATAATTGGTACCTAGTTCATATTTAATTCATAAAAGGCCATAAAGAATTATCAAAACACTTGAACAATTAAAGGGCAATTACCAACAATTAATGAGCAATTAAATTACCACTAGTAGAATATTTAGATAACTATTTACAATTAATATTAATAGACAACAATTAGTGGTGTATTAAGCTAATTAAAACTCAAAGACCAATAAGGGGTTAAGATTAGTATAAAATAGATTACCAATGATCATAAACTACTCTAAAAATCAATAATACAATAATCAAGGGACACTTATGCCTTGGATTAAGATGTTAATTAAACTTTAATCAAGCTTTGAAAAGTCAATAATTTCAACTAAGATCAAAGGCCAAGATTAAACCTCATAAAACTAATTTAAGGGCTTTAAAATCAATTTCACAAAGTGGAATCCTTGTGAACCAAAACTAACCAATGGAAGATTTTCTTCTAAATTAAGAAAACAAATTATAAACAAATTAAGGGGTGGGGGCCGGTTTTTGGTGTCTTAAGAGAGAAGAGATGAATTGTTCAAAAATCAAATACACACATGCAATATGAGTCATAAAGCAAACATTAAATAGCAAGAAGACTTCTAAGGCAAAAAAGAAAGAGGATATTGTACTAGAATTAATGGCTCATAAATATGATGGAAGAGGATAGAATGGTGGGAGCAAAATTCAAGAGGGAGTGCATGTGTGTGTATGTGTGTGGTGTATATGTGTGTGTGTGTGTGAGAGAGAGAGAGAGAGTGTGTGTTGTGAGTGATGTGTATGGGGGGAAAAGTCAAGATATCCTCCAATAGGGGAATTAGGCATAAAACAATTAGATTAATTCATAAAATTAACTCTAGACATAAGCAAATGAAAATCTATACAAACTAAATTGTATCTTGAAATCCATTAATCATAGATCAAATATAAGTAGTGATTATTAACAAGCATAATTCAAGCTTGAGAATGGTTATAACCAAAGTCATTTCCCCAACTTTTGAAGAATGATACCAATTAAGAAAATGGGTGTTTATGGTCTCTAAATGAAGCCAAGAACTTCAAGACTTCAAAACCAACAAGAAGATTTGAATAAAACCTCACTAGGATCCCCAAATAAATTTTTATCTAGTGGAATGCAAAGAATAGAAGAAGGAACTTGTGTCTTGGAAAGAAAGCAAGAACACATGGGAAAATTCAAAACACCTTTTGGAAGAGGATATGGTACTTAGGATAGGATAATTAATGGAAATGGAAGAGGATGAGGGAGAGAGAAGAGGGGGGACAGTTATGGGGGGCTTGTAGGGCTAGGATTGGAGCTTGGATTTTAACCTAAATCCAAGGGTTAAAAATGAATAAAAGTTGTTAGCTAGTTAACCCTCAAAATTGCTATAAATAGGGAGGTGAGGTCTTCATCGTTCTTCACCAATTCATAAAGCATGAACCATATTTGAGAGAGACTAAGGAAGAGTGGGAAGAGCTTCTTGAAGAATAGCAAGGCTCTTGGTAAGTTCTCTAGCTTTAGCTTTAGAGTTCTTTAAGTTTTAGTCTTTAAATTCTTAGATAGAAGTAGCCTAGATCTTAAGTATTCTAGAATAGTTTTAATTTCATGTTTTTATGGTTAAAATCAGCTTTATTTCGAAAAAATGATAAGAAAAGTTATAGAGCAAAATTTCTAGAAGAGAAACATCAAAATAACGAAGTTCTGGTGAAATCTCATCGGTTAAGCATTTGCTGAACCAGTGACGAAGATGCCCATATTTTGTGTTGAAAACGTGGTTGGAAAATTCATGATTAAAGTAGACATGTAGGGCTTTTCAAATCTGCCAAGAACATGTTAAAATGAGTTTTGTACAGTGAGATAAAAATTCTCAAAATTAGGCTGCGAATTTCTGGAAAAATGCTGGGCAGATGCTCAAAACTTAAAACTTGGGAGATATTCGCGTAATCTGGGAAAAATTTATTATTTTTACTTGAAAGTAGACATCCTAAGGATTCCAAGGAATTTTACAGATCCTCGTTTCGATATTTCTAGAATTAGTTATGATTTTTCAAAGTTAGGTGAAAATTAGCCCAAATGCTGACCAACAGCGTTTTTTCCTAAATTAAAGGAAAAATAATTGAAAAATAATTACACCAGGGGTAAACTAGTCATTTGAGGCTAGGATGTTTAGTAGAATATTGATTGTGATTTAATAAATGCAATATTACCCTTATAGGATAACCGTGACTACCGTCCGACCAGCAACGTACCGAAATCATCGATTAAGGTACGGACGCGTACTGTAACACTAACTCTGATGTTTATTGTACACTTGTAAATGATAGATATGTTCATATACTGCGACTCTGTTTTAAAATTTGTTCATACACATACAGCTTTATACGGGTTATAGTCATGATAACGCCATTGAGTTTTCCTAGCGCTGAGGACACGATAGGTCATCGTGGTACTGGTGGATAATGCAGACTAGAGATAACGGACATATGCAGTGGCTGTGTACCATTATCCGGACAGATCTGTTATGAGTTTTATATTGATTATTGCTGTAATGTCATGAATATCTGTCATACATAATTGTTACATAAGCATGAGGTTAACCGTTACCTGAGGTTCAATGGTAATTGAACCTCAGCCCTCACTATAGCTTCAGGGTCCGTAGGAACCGGGACCGAGGATAAGGGTAAATAGCACGCGTGAGGACATGGACAGAGAAGATTGTTATGAATTATTGTATCACTATATTATTAAATATTCGGATAATTGTACCACTGTAATAGCAACCAGATACACCAACTATAAATGTTTATCAGTTACTCGTTTTGCTTTGAAAAAAAAATCTATTCTGATGCCACTCTGATTAAACTCTTTCGAACTCTGATCAATCCTTTTCAAAATCACATTTAGAAAATTGGGATGTTACATCTCCACACAAAAATAATACTAATGACAATTGAGTATATGGTTTTAGTTGCAAACCATCAATTGTGCCTCCAACCACTGCAAATTTGATTGGACTCATGCAAAGTGGCAGAGCTAGGATTTTGTGTTTGTGTCCGTATAATTAGTGAGGGAAGTCGGGGGTATTGCCCTCGAAAAAATTTTTTAAAGAAAGTTTTAAATGCATTAAAAAAACAAAAGAAGATACAAATTCTAATTAAGCTACTATTAAACACACAGATCTAGGAAAATTGATAAAATCAAAGCAGAAAAGGAGAGACAAACCGTAATCGCTCCAAGGTCTCGTTCGATCTGGTTCAAAATCGTGGCACTCCTCTTTCAATCCACATCTCTGTCTCTCACTGTTGCACCATCAATAATGGGAAAAAGAAGATCGCTAGAGTTGGAGGAAGGAACTAGACGAAGAAGAGTGCAGACGGGAGACGAGAGATCGAGATTTAGGTCACAATTTTGTCTTTTTTCATTTATTATATATATATATATAGGGAAAAATATTTCTCCAGTCACTGGAGATAAGTTATATCTAATGACCTTAAAACTACGTTATTTTGAATTAATGAAGGGTGTATTTGTAATTTTAGATAAATTAATGAAGGGTACAAAATTACAGAAACACCCTTCATTAATCCAAAACAACGTAGTTTTAGGGGTCACTGGAGATAACTTATCTCTAGTGACTGGAGAAATCTTTTACCCACCCACACACACACACATATGGATAAATTAAAAGTCTTAAATACCATGGAAGTTTTCACTATGTACCACTGGTAAGACGAAAGTTTTTTTTTTTGGGTCTCTTATTTGCCCTAGAAGTATTAAAATCGTAGCAAAAATGCTCCTACCGTGACGAAATGACTACATCGACCGTTAAATTGACACATTGCGTCTGATGATGGCCACGTAAGGGTAGAAATTATACACATAGGTTGACACATTAACTCCTCCTCTCTCTTGTTGAATCACATGCACATTAAAAGCTGGTTAGGTCATTAGATAAAGTCAAGAAAAGAAAGCTTTGGTCAGAGTCGAGGTGAAAATTTTAACTGATCTGTGAAACCATGGGTGAGGCGATGGCAAGTTCCATGAATGGAAGCCAGCAAAGGGTGGCACAGTTAAGACAAGGAGGTCGAGAGCTGCAATACGAGGGACAAGAGAGGATTTGTCATTGTGGAATTGTGGCTCCTTTGTGTACATCATGGACCAAGCAAAACCCAGGCCGAAGATTCTTTGGCTGTCGAAACTATCAACAAGTAGGTTAGTGTTTTTTTAGTTGATGGATGTCTATTAAATTTCACCATAATGCTGATGGCTGATGATGATGATGTAGCGCATTGCGTGTGGCTTCTTCCAATAGTATGATGGTGAAATGGGTGAGAGGCCATCTCAAGTGATCAACGAGTTTCTTGGCCATGTGGATTGATTGTACAATGCCAATGTGATGCAGAGGAGAGGAATTGATAATAAAGTAGGTGTAAATGTAGAAGAAAAAAATTTCTGACATCTATTGGGTTATGGAGAAGCTTAATGGGAGATTGAAGAAGGTTGAAGGCAGAGTGGGACTAGTAATTTGTGGCTTGGTATTCACTTGGGTGTTGACTGTTGTTTACATTTTGTGTTAAATTGTGTTTAATGTAAGTCAGGTACTTGTAATCCTAAATGGAATGTACGTTGCATCCTAATGTATGAAGTTAATGGTCCTCTTTTATGGCAACTCATTAATTTACATCAGAATACATAATGTGTGTGTAAAGTGTTGGTTCTTAGAGTTAATTTTGATGATAACAATACTTAATTATTTAAACCTTTTGTTAAAAGGGATTTTTGTTTTTGAATCAGTAAATGTTAAGTTAATTACTCAAGCAAGGTGTTCTTGGTTACTCAAGTAATTCTTTTGTATGTATTGAAACCTTTTGAAAATCTGTTTAAAATTATTCGTTATTACTTTCAGACGTTACTCAAGTAATGGGTAAAACGTTACTCAAGTACTAGGTAATTGCTCCGCAAGTAATTTTGTCTCAATCATTCTTTCTCTAAAGATCCTCAATATTACTTTCGGACATTACTCAAATAATGGGTAATTGCTCGCAAGTAATTTAGCTAAATCAATATTACGTTCGGATGTTACTCAAGTAAAGTTTTTAACTTGGCAAGTAATTTAGTTCATTCTTAGCTAAAACGACATTACTTTCCAAAGTTACTCAAGTAACGCTCCTTAGCTTTGCAAGTAATCATTTCATTAGACATTACTTTCCGGGGTTACTCGAGTAATGTTCTTTAACTTTGCAAGTAATATAGATACAGTCACTTTTACTCAATGATTACTTTTGAAATTACTTGAGTAATGAAGTTTTTCTTTGCAAGTAATTTTGTTATTTTCTGGCGTTACTTGAGCAAGACATAATAGCTCAGCGAGTAATCTTGAATCAGTCACTCTCTCTGAAGATATTCAACATTACTTGCGTCATTACTCAAGTAAGCTCTTTCTTCTCCGCAAGTAATTTCATTACTTTCTGGCGTTACTTGAGTAAGGCGTATATGCTCAGCAAGTAAACTAGAAGCGTTCATTCTTCTCAAAGCCTCTCGATATTACTTTCACAATTACTCAAGTAATACTTATAAGCTTCACAAGTAATGTCAGTTTCACTCGCTTTCAAGGAACCATTTCGATATTACTTTCAAAGCTTACTCAAGCAATACTTTCTAGCTCGGCAAGTAATTCTAGCAAAACGCTTCTGGAGGTTCTATTTCTTAAAACACCTTAGATATTACTCAAGTAACATTCTTTGTTACTCAAGTAATTCTTTCTGGAGTTTTCTATTTTAAAAATATGCGATATTATTCAAGTTATTTATTAAATTACCTAAGTAAGTTTTTTGTCGAATCCCAGAACCATCGGTATACTTTTGATAATTAATTAAGTCTTCCAACAAAAAGCTTACTTAATTAAGTCATGTTATCATCAAAACTCTTGATAATTTTTGAAACAATTTTTGAAAAGTTTTAGAATAGAGTAAATCGAATATAATACAAGAATGGAAAGAGAAATCAAAACCTTGTCATCAAGAGAAATCATTAGCACAATATATATCAAAATATAAGTTACTACTACGTTAGTGCTAACAAAATTATCTAGTCAAGAGTATCTAAAAAGATATAACATAAAAAGAAACATTGTTTCAAAGACACTGATTACTCTCCCACTTTGTCATCATGAAAAGAGGAAGGAGGAAGAGAGGGCTTAGAGGAAGTTTCAAAAGATGGCCCAACAACAGTAAGAGGCTCAGTAGCAAAAGCAGTAGGAGCAGACTCAGGAGGCATATCAAGAGGAGCAGTTGAAGTAGAGGCATAAGGCTGAGAATATAGCTTAATACCCAAGGCATCTAGAGTCTTATCCATCTGATAAACCTAGTCGAGAAGAGACTGAATTTCCTCCGTTGATTCGTCTTTTGATTCTTTCTGAGCAACAAAGCAAGCCTGAAAGCTGGCAGAAACATGTTTGGTCAACTTCTTAAACTCAGCTGCGATAGTTTTGATCAACTGGGCAGTGACATTATGGAGAGTATCCACGACACTAGTAGCTTGATTGACATTAATGTTTAAAGGAGAAACAGCATCGTGAACATCTTTTGCAACGACTTGCTCCACAATATGTTGATCAGAAGCAGTGGCAAAAGATGGAGCAGCAGTAGAAGCACCAACCTGAGATGATTGCCCCTCATCAGGAGCCTTAGACGGAGTAGGCTGGGGAGGACCGTCAGTAACTTGCTTATCCTTCTTCTGTCTCTTCCTAGTAACCTCAGTAAGGGAAATTTGCATACTGATCAAATGCTTCTTGCCAAACTGCTGATGAAAGATCACCTTGTCATCAGATAAATACCATATATTGTTGATATCAAGGATGAAAGAGACCACATTAGGATAAGGAATGGTGGCCTTTTTCTGATTAGGGGCTTGAGATATGAAAGTAAGCATCTCAGAGATTATCCATTTCCCTAGATTCCTTGATTCTTTGGCAATTATTGAAGCAAAACGCTGATAGTCTTTGTGAACAAAGTGACTGTAACTTTGTCCCTTTTATACCATATTCCTACGATAGAGAAACCAGATGACCCTGTAGGTGTCATTCATTGCCGCTGGAGAGAATCTCAACTTCTTACCATCATAGGGAACATCAGGAAGCAAAATCTGGTGACAATCAGCATCAAAGAGCTTGGGAGGATCATCATCAGGAGCATCAACAATACCAAGCATAACATTTAAGTCAACAGCTGAAATCTCAATCATATGACCCTGAATTTTAGTGACCAACACATCATCATCAGTCATATGAAACTTAGGCTTGAGGATCATATTGTGATAAAATAATCTGACCACAATTTCAAAATAAGGAAGACGAATACGAAGCAGAGGCAAGTAGCTGGTCAACCAATGTGAGAGATCTAAATCGCATTCATTTTTAACATGCTCCAAATCCAGATACATAGTCAGACAAAATGATCCTTCTCCATAATAAAAATAAAAAACATTCTGACTATCAATCATTAAAGGTCTCTAAGTCATACCAAGTGAAGGAACTAATGCATTTAAGTTCTGAGAAGTAGAGGCACCTGTTGAACCTGCACCAAAGGGCTGTCTCTGAGAACCAGAAGGTTGATGACTGCCGGAAGCTTGAAGCTTCTTGCTCCCTGAAGCTTGTGACTTGCGACTGGAAGATAGCTGAGGCTTCTGGGGTCTATCCTCAATAAGCTTTGAAGTCCTCTCATCAAATGTATCTTCAGAGACACCAAAATCAGATAAAGAAGGAGATGGAGACTTGCCTTTACCAGTAGGCAATGAAGCAGTCTAGAACCATGTTACAGGTCTTGATGGCTCTTGAATCACAACCTTTGCTTTGGACTTCTCAGAGACTTTCGACTTGCTAGGAGTTGTTGGCTTCTCCTGGGGTTGCTCTAATGATTTTGCCTGAGTCTTAACCTTTGGCCAACGATAAAAGGAACGAGATCGCTTGGTGAGGGGACGATCACTGGGTCCACCAAGAGTGGTCTTTGTTCGAGCCATTGCAGACAACTAGGAAGATTTAGAAAGAAAATTTGGAGAGAAATGGCGAACCCAATGAAGTGAGGGAAACGGGTGAGAGGGGACGGCCAATGAGGGAATCTGGGAAGAAAAGCACGATCGTCGAGTCCGAGAAAGAGAAAAGCATGATCGTCGAGTCCGAGAAAGGATTCGAACCAAGACGATGAGGAATCATAACATATTTGGAAAGATAGAAAAAGAGGGTGAAGGGTTTACGCCGAAGAAGAGGAACGAATAAGAATGCCAAATGACTTTAAGGGTCTGTTTGGTGTTTGGTTCAATAGAAGGGAGGGAAAAGGAGGATTTTAATATTACTTTATTTGGAGGGGAGCGATTTTAATATTACATTGTTTAGTTGAGGAGGGGAGGGAATTTTTTTTAACATTGACAATTTTACCCTTATATTAGAAGAGCAGTTTAATGTTACCTTATTTAATTCAGAAGGGGAGGGGAGGAAAATTATCTTCACACGTACAACTTTACTTATATTATAAGTGATTTTTTTCAAATTTTATTAAATGTATTGTAACGTTTAATTATAAATAACATTTTTATGCCCTAAAATAAAAATTAACATTTAAAATATATACATGTATATATTGAAAATCAAGACAATATTTTATCAAGCTATACAAATCAACCACTAAGCTAAGCAGTGGCATGCATATGATACCATAATTTTGACAAATTAAGTGTAGAAATAAAATGTACACGGGTTTTTTTAAATGGGTAAAAAATGTTCTTTATACCAAAATAAAACCAAACACTATCATTTACCAAAATAAGAAGTTCTTCATACCAAAAAATGAATAGTGGCATCAAATGCCATCACAAAGCAAATTAAAATAAGTAAGGTAGCACCAAAATCTAACAAAAGACATCCATCATAGGCAAAATAAAATGTCCTCAAATTTATTTTCTAAGCAAATGAGCTAATCTAATCATTGAAAACCATTCGCATAGTGACTTTCTTGCGCCGATGAGGGGGGCATTGAATCACTGCTCTGAGTTTGCTCAAATTGTTCATGAGGAAGCAGTAGATATCATCGATCCTATCCTCATCACATCCACTCTCTTCAATCAGCTTATAAGTGTCCCCCCCCCCCCCCCCCAGAAATTTGTGATGCATATTTATCTCGAAAAACTTGATTTCCTTCCTTCAGAGCACTTACCGTACCTTGTATTTGGTCTGCAATTAAAACTCCTTCAGAAGAAGTGTCTTTTGCCTTGTTTGCACCAACCCTTCTAGTCTTCTTTGAGCTCTCACTTTGCGCTCCATGAGGAGGATCATCATCTTCCACATCGTTCAAATTGACAAGAAAATCCTGAAAAGTCAAATTAGTTTGGGATAGAAGTGAATCAACCTCATTCTCAACTGGTGATGGAGGATCGGAGTGTGCTAGTGGAGGAATTGAGATACCCCTTTTCTTCATATTTGAAGGAGTGTCACCATCAACTCCAGTGGCTCTATCATTTCCATAAAGAGCCAACATCTTTTCATAATTTGGGATGGGCGTCTTTCTCCATAAAGCAACTTTTGGTTTTGACTGAAAAATCAAAGTTCAAGAATTTAATGCAATATCAAAACTATTTTGTTCAAACAATAAAAATAGAATAAATGTCAAAATAATTCCTACAATAAGACGGTTTATGTTTCTCACCGCTATCAATTACTCCCAAACTTGGTCCTCAGCTTCCCATGTATGAGTAAAGTTGATTTCTGCCTGAATATTCTTTCAAATGGTACCGAACTCCTCTATATGGTGTAATAAGACCACTTGTTAACATAAATCTAGCATCAACCAAGTAATATTTACCTTGAGGAATCTTAAGACAATCCTCTCGGCTTAATGCATCCTTTATAATTCTTGAGTCAGATGCGGTTCCTTCTCATCCAACAAGCACATAAGTGAACTTTAAATCAAAGGTGCAAGTTGCCAAAACATTTTGTGTAGGTAAGTCCTTCCTTCCACGGTAACGAGGTGCATCTACCATGCGTACTTTGGCACGAATGTGTGTTCCATCTATGGCCCCAACACAATCCTTACAATATGGGTAGAATTTGTTATTACCATCAATTTCAGCAGGGACACTAGAGCCATCTAGTTGTAAAAAGAATTTATCTTCTAATTCAATAATGGCTTTTAGCACATTATGGAAATGACGGCTAACTGTCTCACCAGAGCGCCTAAACCAAAACTTAACCACCCGGTTTTTTGTTTTATGTGATAAGATGTAAAGGGCTTTAGAAACTTGTTCTTCCACACTGGAGAATCGGGTCAGCTTTAGGCCACCATCTCTTATTTATTTATGTGCGGTAGCTGTAGCTGTTTTCTTGTCTTTGTAGATGTATTGTTGGAAAAGATGAGAAGGAGGATTAAATATGATGAACAGTACAGAATTTTTGGAAAGCTGGTTCATCTCTTATAAGGAAGGAAGGGATATCAAAGGTCTACCTGGTGCCCATAGAAGTGAACAACAAAGAAAGTACAGATTAACTATGATTCACTTTTGACTCTTGTTAATGGATAAGGAATCTGCACTTTAATTGGGAATTTCATCTTACCCGAGTCTTTGAAGAGTCATAATAATCTACATATTTCAAGGAGGGGACATCTCATCCTAATAAGAAGTCCAACAGTAAGCAACAAGACTCAAGAGTAATAACCACACATAATAAGCTATACCAGAGGAAGAAAGCTTCAGTTTCCAATTTACACACCCCAATCCAATACTTGACTCTGTGATTGAATTAGCATTGAAAGACCAAGAAAATTATGATCTTTCACTGGACAGTGAAATATCAAACCACACAAGAGAGAATGCTGAGTAGCAAAAGAAGATATATGGAAAGAAAATGATATTGCATTAAATTCTTGAACTCTGATTGTGCAAAATCAGTTTCAACAAAAATAAGAAGCTACATCAACAGAAAATGCCAAATTAATCATAACTAAACTTATATTTGAGATTTTTTGTTTACTGCTTTAAATAAGTAAATATTTATATCTTTGGGAGAAGAGGATCGTGTAATACCCAATTGTGGGGGTGTATGAGTGTATGACAGTTTTGAAGGATATGATTAGTATATTAATGGACCTTTTATATCCCATTTGTCCATCTACATTTTTTCGGTTTGGGATTCCCAGGTTTGTGTTACGAATTTTGAGATTTAAGAGAACATGTTCACATATATATATATACTCATATCTGGATAATATGTGATAGTATGTGAAAAGGCGCTTGCCTTTTAGCACCTCAGTAAAGGTAGCTCCCCTCACAATGTCAGAAGGTGCTGAACTTCTTGACACCTCGCCCACACTAAGGCAAGCATCTTTGGCTAAACTGGGTAAAAAATTCTATAAGTGAAGATTGTATAAGACTTTTATTCATACAACAAATCAGGAAGATTGAAAATTAAAAATTATTAAGTTAGAGTACAAGGAAGTCAGAAAATCAAATGGCAATAATGTTTATCATACAAGAAAACATGTAACATTAGGCTGTCCAACAATATGATGCAAATGCAATAGTTGTGAGATAAACAATAACAAATCGGAGAGTGAGGGATCCTATCTCTGCACAAAAAAGTGATCACGAACTTGTATGTGTGGGTATAACATGAAGAGCATCGTTTAACCAAAATAATATGCAAAAAGGGGTGCGACAAGGTTTTCGATACATGCTTACCTCTTGAATATCAGAAAATGGTGCTGGACCCTTGACCATAATTAGTCAGAAAGCCCAAAAGCAAGCAAAACCAGTAGTTAGCGGAAATAAATTGTGGAAATTTAGAGACAAAGCTAAGACCGAAGAAACAAGCTCAAGAGAATTCGAGAACGCGAGGAAGAAAGAGAATATACTCTCTTGGTTGGTATCCGATTGGCCGGGTCGTCTTTTTTTACTCTCTGGTGGGTTGTGTTTGCTACTTTTCTTCAATCTTATGGCTCCCAAGCTAATTGAAAGATAATTGTCGTGAAGCAAAATTTTATCAAAATTTTATCAATCAGATTATCATCAACATTCTATCAATCAAAGATAACCAATAACCCTAATGTTACTATCAAGAAAACTCACGAGAAAACAGATTTGCAGAAACAGATTGGGTGCCTCACTGGATTGTTTAAATGGGGATTTATATGATGAATAATTTTTAATATGGGTCAGGGACGAGAGATACTCACCGGAATGAATTAACAACTTCGATCATGCTCTCCATCGATATCGTCTCCACCTTCGATCGTCGTTGGTCTTCTCTCTCATCTCAACGAATGAGCTAGCTGCCGACTGTGAGGTGGTGAACTACATTGATATCGCCTCCTCATATTTATAGGTTTTTAGGGTATTTCTGATATAAAAGCAAAAGACTAGGGACATTTTTGTCCTCTCATCACCTATTTTTATAAAATCCCTCCAAATCCATCCGATTTGGGGGTGACGTTTTTTAGGGGAGATGGGGGAAAATTTTAAAAAATTTCATCTCCCCTCCTAAAAAATATCATCAGCCAAACGGGGGTTAAAATCCCTCCATCCTCCCCCTCCCTTCCGATCCCCTTTAATCAAACAGATCCTGAGTGAGTGCCAGAGGAGGATGAAATGACAACTTCCTGTTTTATTAAAAGAAAAAAAAATGCTCAAGCAAATATTTCATTGCCCAGGTAATTTCAAGAGAAATTGAAAAACAACACCACAAGATCCAAACGTTACTCAGGTACAAAAAATAATTACCCAGGTAATTTCGAAAAAGAAGAAGAAACTTCCTTCCCAAAGAAAAGGAGGATTCGTCACAAGGCAATTACTCGGGTTACTCATATTACTCGAGTAACTTTCAAAACAAGTAGCGATGATTAACAAGGAAAATTTTTTTTAAGAAGACAGCACGCTCGACATTAATCTTTTTATTGATTAAGTAACCTAGATCAGAAAATTTGGTTGGATGATATTCATTACTCGCGGGTAACATTCCTGTTAGTTCAAGTAACTTGTTTTTACAGAACTTATCAGTTGAGTTAAATATCAATAATATTCAAGTAAGTAAAATTACTCAAGTAAGACTCATTTTCATTACAAACTCAGACTTTTAACACATTACTCGCAGGTAACGTGAGATATTACTCAAGTAACCTTACGCCTCTGTTAACCTCTATTTTTCGATCAGATAATAGAGCATCCTACGATTCACAAATTTAGATACTCTGATGCTTAAGTTAGTAATCATAACTCAATTAATTCTTAAATCATACTCCGACTCGAGATTACTTGCTGAGCTATTATGACTTACTCAAGAAACACCAAAAAGTAACAAAAATGCTTTGTGGAGAAAAACTTCATTACTCGAGTAATTTCGAAAGTAATCATTGAGTAAAAATGATTGTATCTATATTACTTGCAAAGTTAAAGAACATTACTCAAGTAACCTTGGAAAGTAATGTCTAATGAAATAATTACTTGCGGAGCTAAGGAGAATTACTTGAGTAACGTTCAAAAGTAATATTGATTCAGCTAAATTACTTGCGAGGCAATTACTCATTACTTGAGTAACGTCCGAAAGTAATATCAAGGATCTCTTAGAAAAGAGCAATTGAGACAAAATTACTTGCGAAGCAATTACCCATTACTTGAGTAATGTCCAAAAGTAATAACGGATAGTTTTTAACAAATTTTCAAAAAGGTTCAATTCATTCAAGAGAATTACTTGAGTAACCAAGAACAACTTGCTTGAGAAATTAACTTAACATTTATTGATTCGAAAACATAAATCCCTTTTAACAAAAGGTTTAAATAATTAAGTATTGTTGTCATCAAAATTCACTTTGAGAACCAAAAATGATGCACAAAGAGATGAATGAAGACTTTTCAAATTACCCCAAAAAAGACGTGTTTCATATAAATGAAGAGAATGTACATAGAAACAATGCATTTCATTTAAAAAGATCTGATTTGGTCTTTATAAGAATGATACAAATTTGATGAAACACGTGCAATTTGATGTAAAAAGGAAATTACTCGGGCAGCCAAAACTTTTACCAGGGTAATTTCGAATATAGGGAAGTTCCAATGCTCGCTGTGCTATTTTAAAAAGTGGCAAGCCATCAATTACTCGGGTAACACATTTGTCTACCTGGGTAATATGGCAAATAAAATTTTTGAAATAAACAGCACCCCCGACGTTACTCGGGTAACTTAAAAAGTTACTCAAGTAATTTTCAAAAATAAACTTTTAAATCAAAGAGAAACTCATGGAAATACTTAGAATCATTTGATTAATAAGAATTTAAAAGGAAATTGCAAGTAATTGTTGAATTACTCAAGTAAAGAGAATTTTCTTTAGAAACTCAGAGATTTTTCCATGTAGTTACTCGGACAACAAGAATATATTACTTAAGTAACTTACGCCTCTGTTAACCTCTGTTTTTGGACGCACGAATACAAACTGTTGCAAAACAACTTTCTAAAAACTCTATTGCTCAAATTAGTAATCATAATTCAATTAAATCTTAAAAATAACTTCTATAACCAAGAAGTAGAAGTCTCGGTGGTGTAAAAGGGAATTACTTGCGAAGCCAGAATATATTACTCAAGTAATTGCCGAAAGTAATGTCGAATAACTTTGAAGTTAATAGTCCTCTTTTATGGCAAATCATTTACTGTGCTTCTATAATTTACATTAGAATACATAAATAACATCTAAGGTGTTACTTGAGTAACATCTAAGGTGTTAAAGAAACAGAAGCTCCTGAAGTGTTTTAGTGAGATTACTTGTGGAGCTAATATGCCTTACGAGTAACACCAGAAAGTAACCAAGTCACTTGTGAAGAAAATGTGCATTACTCGAGTAACGTCTAAAGTAATATCGAGTTATTTTGAAAAAGAGCGACTGTTTCTAGATTACGTTCAAAGCAAATGTACGTTACTTAAGTAATGACTGAAAGTAACTAGGTTACTTGCCGAGCAAATAGCCATTACTTGAGTAACACCTAAAAGTTACCAAATTACTTGCGGAGCCAATACTCATTACTTGAGTAACACGTGAAAGTAACTAAATTACTTGCGGCCAATTACTCGTTACTTGAGTAACGTCGGAAAGTAATGTCGAATACTCTTTAGAAGCTGCAAATTGATAGCCAATATCAGTTGTTTACAAAGGCATTGGGAACCAAATACTGATAGATTGGCCAAAACCTGAACATAATACAGAGGACAATGGCCAAAACATAAACACGCACATGACAATGCCGACATAAATAAGTACAGAATAGTTGGCTGCCAAAACATGATAGTGACAGTGGCCAATACATGACAGTGACAATAGCTTGGATGATTTAACTAGGTCTAGCCAACCACATGACAATTACAACCACAAAAGGAATAGTTAGCCGTCATACAACCAGACAGGGAGTACAAAACCAAACAACTGGAATGACCATTACAACCAACAGACTTAGTACCCAATTACAACACACATTACTGCCACAAAGGGAATTATAAAAAGACTTGTCTAAAGTAGTTATTCACGACCCCTTCCCTTGCATCTTGTAGCTGGAAAAGGTTGCCACTATGATGGTTTGGTCCTTCTGTGCTAGAAGCCAAGATGTTGGGATCGCCGATGCTTCTTGCCACATGAGTCCCAGAGGTGTGACTGGGAGATTAGATGGGGTAGGTTGTGTGGAACCATCTCCATGTATTTTCACACTCCAATAACCATGCTTAGTGCTCGACGTACACATGCTGCATGTCATTCACATAGTCCTATTATTGGGGATAGGGAATGTAGTCTCCATGTGTTAATCATGTTGCATTGAGTCAACTGAGGTACCCTCATGAATGACCCTGCTGGACTGAATTCCAAACTACAAAAAACAGGAACATCCACATTAAATGATGTAATAAATAAACAGGAACACCATGAGCAGGAGATGTAATAAATATCAATCGCAACTCTAGATTAAAATGGAAGATAAATGGTAGTACATACATTATATACAATCCATCTCAAATCCTCATCAATTTAGACTCCAATACCAGTCACAACTCTACTCTTGTAGAAAGCTCGTCCACCACGAGGTTTTGGTGTGACAAAGGACTGAACAGAGCTGACTTGTGACGGTTGTGTGTCTAGAGTGCCTTGAGAGTCTCTATTAGTTGCCCTCTTACATTTTGAACTTGTACTTGGTCGCTGCAAAAAGAAAATCATCAAGGTAAGAAATCAATTTTTAAGGTGTGAGTAACAAGCGGTTATATGAGACTCACATCTTTACAAGTAGCTCTATCATGTCCCTCTTCATGACAGATACTACATTTTGAAGAACTCCCTTTTTTTGTTGCCTTGTCAGCATGTGGTGTTGGCAAATCAGGAATGGTTGAGGAACCTTGTCGTGTCTCTTCTGGTTCAGCCACCATGTTCCTTCTCCTAGCACCTTCTTCTGTCCTAATTCTCCTCTTTGTAGGTCGACTAGGCATTGTTGTCGCAATTGGTGGTTCCATAGGTTGAAATGGATGATTTCCCCAAAATGTCTTTCCAAACTCACAAGTTGGAACTTATTTCTATAATTGGCAATGTATACATCCCTATGATAAAACCTAGATATCTGTGTTACTAGGTCTACTTTGGCATGATGTAGGGCACAAATTGCATGTTGACAAGGGACACCAATTAAGTCCCAAGCCCTACGTGAGCAACGCTTTTTCAGTTATGAAGATGGTATGTTTATCTTCACCTTCGATTACTTCATAGCCATCATCACCATTGAAGTAAACTTGACATCTCATCAACAACTGCTTGTTCTCCTCAAATAAAGCTATAAACTTAGGACTAAAATTACCCTTCCACTTAGAGACATTTTTTCAGACTTTGCCCATTTGGTCATCAGCTTAACTCTCATCCCCTCAATCATCCTAATTATGGGCAAATACCTAAAGTTATCTATCCAAGGGTTGAGGCTCTCACTCATGTTGTTATCAACAATCAGGGACAAAGGTCTACAACTAAGATATGCCCTTACCCATGATGTTACAGGATAGGAGATGGCTGCCTTCCCTGCTCCTTCACTTAGTGCACTCAGCTGCTTAAGGTTATCAACAAATTGTTCTTCAGATGTGCTCCACGCACAAGAGAAGAACTTCTTCTTCAACTCATCACCTTCCCACTTCTTGCTCCAGTTCGCATATATATGTCTAGCACATAATTGCTGCTCTGACAAAGGCAACACCTCCAATACAACAGCAAGTAGACCCTACAGCCATTGGACAAACAACATATCAGATATCAAGCATTATATGAACACCATCATTTAACACTTTCATAACCCTTCATAACATTGTCAAACCTTTATAAGTCATAACTTTTCATAAACCTGTTAGACCTTTATAAGTCATAACTAACAACCCTTCGTAATCCATTAAACCTTCATAAATCATAACTTATAACCCTTCATAATCTGTTAGACCTCTATTTGAATTCACCTATTCCTTGTGATTTTTACTACTTTTTTTTATCAGCCTCCTCCTTCTCTCCTTCATCATGTTAAGTACATAGGGAGCTCCTATGCTACAACTACCACCCTTCATAACATTGTCAAACCTTTATAAGTCATAACATTTCATAAACCCGTTAGACCTTTATAAGTCATAACTAACAACCCTTCGTAATCCATTAAACCTTCATAAGTCATAACTCATAACCCATAACCCTTCGTAATCTGTTAGACCTCTATTTGAATTCACCTATTCCTTGTGATTTTTACTACTTTTTTTATCAACCTCCTCCTTCTTTCCTTCATCATGTTAAGTACATAGGGAGCTCCTATGCTACAACTACCACCCCATCCTCCACCACCACCTTATCTTTCTCCGTCTCCTTCATCATGTTAAGTACAAGGCATCTAGCGACATACGTAAACAAGCTGAACAGGAAGTTGAACAACCTACTTCATCATAATGATGTTGAATATAACTTGTAGTCAAATCCTTCATCTCCCTCCTCTAATGATGAGGATTATTTCCTATAAAACTAGACACATAATGAAATTCAATGACATAAGGAGAAAGCAAAAAATCATACTAGATGAAAGAGATATGAATTTCAAAACTTGTTGCTCAAAATTCACACACTGTTCTAGACTAGCAGTCACTCTTCAGATTATAACTTTTGGAAGACAATTTTGGACTGTAACTTATTTCTTATGAACCTATACTCCAGAGGCATATCAGCGACTCCAAGAAAAAACTCAAAAATAGATGGATGAAAGATATATGAATTTTGAAAATTGGTGCTTGAATCCATGCTGTATTCCAGAACAGTAGCTATTGATTTCATCATATCGTTTGGAATACAATGGTGCTAGGAACAATTTCTATTTCATTGAAAAGTAGACTTAAAGATATTTCTGGGGATATTTCATTGGCAAATTTGGAGTAAAATTGAAAGTTATGCCTATGAAAATTTGACCTCTGTGCTCACCTATCAACCTAACATTAATGATTCATTAATTTGCAAAAATTCTGCAAATCACTCGAGTGAGGAATATGACATCACCACGAAGACAACTCGAGTGTTAATGATATAACAACTTTTTAAAACAATGTCTCCAAGATTTTGATACCCATTCTAAGTGTGAACAAATCCTACTATAATACTTCTTATTATTCCTAAACATTACTAATCACACTTTTATATAAGTTTCAGGTGGTTATACTCGGAGTAGAGCTCAATGGTCAAAAGTTACTTTTAAACGGCTTCTTTGAATGAATTCCAATGGTCATATTCTAAGAAGCTCACCAGGAAGAAGAAAAAGGTCAACAGTTAAATGCTCTTATCAACTATAAATAGAATAAGCATTCAAAATGGGTAGAGGAGAGAGCTTGTGTCATCACCATTGAAATACCAAAACTTTAACTCCAACATTCCAACTCATATACTCTCTGTTTCTCAGTGTAAACATAATCTACGGCATAAAAAGAGATTATTTTTATTGCACTTCAATGTTCATCTTAATCCACTTCTAAGAGAGAAGATTGATTGTAATCATTTATCATCAAGGCTGTATCATTACGGTGTGTAAGGGGGAGTAACACGATGAGATAATTGTAATGGCTTCACAAGTTCCTGGGTTAAACTTGTGGGATTATAATGGTTCTAAAGTACTCGATTTAAACTTGAGGGAGGTAATTGATTGAAAATCCCAAGATGAGCCTGGGGAGTGGATGCTACATCAAGGATTAGATCAAACCAGTATAAATCATAGTTTGCATATTCTCTTCCTTTATCTCTTATGTTTCCAACATAAACAATTTATATATTTGATTATGAAATTCTAGATTATTATTCTTATATTAATTATTACCTGTTTCCTCCCATTGATATGCAAAAAGATTTTTTAAGTTTTTATTTTACACCCAATTCATCACCTCCTTGGGTGTTAGCCGGTTCTAACATATGAGGATGGGGACGAAAGTAATGGTGATGACTAAGCATCATTATTGTTTTTTTAAGATATTAAAACTGAAGTTAACAAAAAAATTAATAATTCACAGTTATTAATTAAGAACTGTAAAGTGTAACAGCCTACTTGCTCCACCTACTAGCCTGTCAAAGCACGACTGTGGGGTCGCCTACCAACCTATTGAAGCGCGACTACAGGAGAGCAAGGTCTAGCCCCCAATGGGGTAAGTATTATTCCCCCTAGGGAATTTGTCCCTTGGAAATAAATTCCTAAGAGCGCCTCCCTAAGGACATGAACTTTGGACTTAAGGAATAAGTCCAAAGCCTAAGAGTCACTTGGTATCCATTTCACTTTTTTTTTTGTAATATGATGGTTGATATATGCAATCATACACCCATTAAAATAAAAATAAAAATAAAAATAATAACAAATACATAACAGTTACTAAGGAAATCATGACACTTATTAGAATACCATTTCAAATTCCTAACGGTTATTAAAAAGCAACTGTCACCATTTATAAAATATAATATGTAAATCTAAAGGAAATGACAGCTCAATAATCCATGAAAATTTCTCTATATAAAAATTCGAAAACTGAACTCCACTTCTCCACTTCCATTTCAACTTTTTATAGCCAACTGCAATCTTTTGTTTCTCTTCACCAAAATTATGGACAAATGAAAGAGAAATTTTGCTTCATCATCACATGACAAATCGAATGGTGGACTCCCTCCACCAAAAAGCCATGAAGGAATCATCTACGTGACCTATGCGCTCCATCAAATGATCTAGGTTTACCTACAAGAACAAGGACACATAAACCAGTGCTTGAAGACCTTACCACTCTTGTTCGCTCTTTGAATGAAAAGGTAGACAAGTTACTGGAGAAGGAAGAATATAATGATGCATTAGATTCTTAAAACATCTCCATAACTTTTTATTTTTAGTTTTTTTACATACTCTGTCATTTTTTTTTTGTAAAATAGTAGTTAAGTAAAAGTCATCACTTATTAGAATACCATGTAAAAAAAAAAAAAGTGAAATACATAATGGTTATTGACAAAGAACTGTAATAATGTAAATGAATAAATAACAGTTCTTATAGACGAACCGTGATGTAAAGTCTGAGGTACCATAACCCAAAAAAAACCCTACCACCTCTCTTCTATTTAAATATCTGAAACAGAATACACTTGAAACTTAGTCTATTTAAACAAAACCCACTAGCGTCTTAACCCTACGACTCCTATTGTCTTTTCCGGCCATCAAGAGTAGTTTTCAGTCAAATCCCACCATAAAAAGCCTTCATCCGACTTCTCAGCGACAGTCACACTAGTGAATACACTGTTAGTTCTCTATGTGTTTTAATGATAACTGACAATTGTAAACACAAGTTGAAGTTTGTCTTTGGTAAGTTGAAAAACTTACTGTCAAAGGAAAGCTCGAGTTTTGGTTTGGAAACTCAAGTTTTGGCCTTGATAGAGAGTAGCTCATTTTCATTGAACAAAGCAAAACTCCAGTTTTCATGGGAAAACTCAAGTTTTGGGCTTACAGAGAGCACTCAGTTTTTCATCTCAAGACAAACTCGAGTTTTGACTGGTAAACTCGAGTTTTGCATTACATAGAGACTTCTCATTATTTTCTGATGAAGACAAAACTCCAATTTTCATTTGGAAACTCGAGTTTTGGCCATACAGAGAGTCTCCGACATTTTGAACATATGCAAACTCAATTTTGATGTAAAACTCCAGGATTTCACTTTGCCATGAGTTTTTCTAAGTTTTCTCAAAGTTGTGAGAAAACTCGAGTTTTCACTTGGCAGAGAATTTTCATGTTTTACTCATTTTTGAAAACTCCAGTTTTGACTTGGCACAGATTTCTCAAAGTTTTCATACTCAAATGAAAACTCAAGTTTTGTTTTGGAAACTCGAGTTTTGGCCAAAGATCATACTTTTCATTAAAAGTCCAAAACTCGAGTTTAGTTTTGGAAACTTGAGTTTTGAGTTTCATTCAAAGATGTGTTCCAAAGCTCAAATCGTAACTTTCCTCTCTGGATGGAGGAAACTCAAGTTTGGTTATGGAAACATGAGTTTTCTTATGTGCACAGTTGAAAACTCAAGTTCAGAAGAACAAACTTGATTTGCATCACAGAGTCTGAAATTCAAATCTGACGAATTTGTGAAACCTTCTTGTTTGATCTTAATACTTCCTATCATCATCTTTTAATATTCCTAGCTATGTTTAACCACTTTGTTAGTGAGTTTCAGATCATTTAGAGGATATTAAATGAAGGTTTGAGCAAAAGCAAAAAGTGATGTCAGCTGTAATACCCCAAAATTTATAATTCTCTTAAATACTGTTTTTGGGCAAATAATACCTATTAAATGTAAATGGAGCTAAATACCCAAAAGGGCGGTGAATTGGGTATTATCAAATTTTTGACTAAGTGCTCTGTTTTTGAACTATAAAAACAGGGTAATTCAGAGTGAGGGAAGAATAGCAAGACACAAGAAGATTTATACTGGTTCGGTCTTAACCACTGACCTACGTCCAGTCCCCAGCCTCACTAGGATTTCCACTATATCAAGGATTATACACTCTGCACTCAAGAAGTGATTCTCTCACTAGAACTCACTCCCCCTTACAAGTTGTAATCAATGAACCCAACCACCAAGTCCCCTGACTTGTGGTTCTTTACAATAAATTATTAATAATCAAAGAAAGACTCTCTCTAAGAGTAGATGATGATAAACACTGAAGCTTTTGTATCAAAAGATACTGTACAAGAGAAAAACTGATGAAAATAAATGAACACTTGAATGCAATACGATTTCAGCAGTTATGGTTGTTGTAGAGACTTGAATGAGGCCCTATTTATACTCAGGAAGTATTAATTGAGCATTGCATCTTCAATATTTCCGTTGAGAGAAGTCTTCAGGTGATTAGCAAATGTTTTAGGCATCTTCTTTCTCTAAGCTCAGATTAATCCAGCTGGCCAAGTAATCTGACTTGTTCTTCTGCAAATTAGTCCGTTGGAAATGAGGTTGCTTGTTGTAGGAAACATTCTTTAATGCTTTGCAACCGTGTGCAGAGGAATTAGCCAAGTTTATGCAACTTTCTGAGCAATGCATTTAATGAATTGAACCACTTTTTGCTTTTCACTTTATCCTTCAATTAACTTTCGTTGATTTGTCTAAAAACTCATCAAAAAGATGGTTAATCATAGCCAAGAATATATAAGAATGATAAATGAAGGTATTAAGATCAAATGAAAGAGTTTCACAAATTCGTCAAATTTGATTTTCAAGTTCAACGCTCAATACTCGAGTATGTTCTTCAATACTCGAGTATGTCACTGTGCACTTAAGTCAATACTTGAGTATCCAACTTGATACTTGAGTATTCATCATCCAGAGAGAAATCATCGTGATGTGAACTTTGGACCTTAGGTACAATACTCGAGTATTCAAGTCATTGACAAGAGGGAAAGCTCTCTGTATGCCCAATACTCGAGTTTCAAATCAATACTCGAGTATGCACTCATTTGAAAATTTTGTGGAGTTTTTCAATGTCAATACTTGAGTTTTTCAAATGAATACTTGAGTATTCATAAGCAAGTGTAAAAACTTGAAATCTTTGTGAAAGCCCAATACTCGAATATATAAAATCAATACTCGAGTATTCATAAGGTGTAAATCTTTGATGTCTCTCTGTATGACCAATACTTGAGTATTGATAACTTATGTCAATGTTGAAATTCTCTCTGTGTGTTCAATACTCGAGTATTGCAATCAATACTTGAGTATTGTCTCAAGGTGAAAACTTGGAGTGCTTTCTGTAAGTCCAATACTCGAGTATTGCAACCAATACTTGAGTATTGTCTCAGGGTGAAAACTTGGAGTGCTCTCTGTAAGTCCAATACTCGAGTATTGCAACCAATACTTGAGTATTGTCTCAGGGTGAAAACTTGGAGTGCTCTCTGTAAGTCCAATACTCGAGTATTGCAACCAATACTTGAGTATTGCTTTGTGAAAATGGATTTGAGCATCTCTTTGTCAAGTTAATACTCGAGTATTGATACCAATACTTGAGTTTGTCTTTGACAGTAAGTTTTTACCAAAGACAAACACTTCCAAGTGAGTTTACAATTGTTGATTATTATCAAAACACATAGGATACTAACATTCTCCCCCTTTTTGATGATGACAACACTTGTAAACCAACACTTCCAAGAATTGAGATTGTTCACTTTTGAAATAAGATTTTGTAGAATTTCAAAGAATTTCAAAAATTTGACAGAAGTGATGATTTTGAACTTCTTTGGTCTTATGAAAATGCTTTTTCTCATTGATGCAATATGGTAAATGAATGAATCAGAAGTTAGCAGTAGAAGTATCAAACAGAAACATGTCATTCTTAACTGGCATAAAGTTACATCAGTTAGCCACAAAACAAGTTCCAAAATACACTGATATCAGAGAATGTGCAGACTACTACATGATAATCACAAAATGCAACAATTGAACTAGGCACCATTAGACAAAACACTACAATCAGTTACTCAAAATACTACAATTAGAAGAAATACATAAACAAGTACATAAACAAGCTTTGAAACTCAAATTCTCCTAAGTGTCCTTCTCTTCTTCTCCCCCTTTGTCATCTTCAAAATAGGGAGGATTAGTAGGTGTAATGAGGGTGAGATTGGAAGGAAAAGGCAGGACAACTGTAATGGAGGAAGATGGTGAAGGGAGAACCACAGTAGCCGGAGTAGAGGCAGATGCGGGAGATGAGGATGGAATAGTTGGACTGGGAAAGGCAAAAGTTGGAGAGGATGGAGTAACTGCAGGCATAGGAGAGGAGGTTGGGCCAGTGGTGAATCCAAAAGTGGAGGAGGAGCCAATACCAAGATGCTTGACCACTTTTTCAATGTTGTCACGAGCAGCAGCAGTAGTGATCAAGATAGTAGACAATCTCACATCCAGATCAATAAGCTGACCAAAGATTTCATCTTGCTTCTTCTCAGATTGCTCCTTGATCTTGTCCAACTGAATCCTCATCCCTTCTTGAGCATCTATCACCTCTTGAAGACCAGTCTTGACCTCAGCAGCCAATTTGCCAATTTCAAATTGCAATCGAATGGACAAGGAGACAATGGCAGCATCTACTATTCCCTTAATGCGTAAGTCAAGATCAGGTGGAGGAGGTGGAGTAAACTGTGCTTCATGAGCTTCAGAACGGGAGGCCCTTGCTTGAGATCTTGGGGGTGCCCGAGATTGACCAGATCCTTCAGCTTCAAAGGTAAGCTTCATGAAATTGAGTTGTGCCTTGCCAAAGGAAGGGGGATACTTCATGCTCTCCGGTGAACCAACATACTAGATCTTGTGGTAAAAGAGGATCAGGGATACAAGTGAGGGAAAGGGTATGTGAGAAGGTCGCCTGGATGAAAATTTGAACTGTATCATCTCCTGAAAGATCCAGTGGCCAATGTTCAGGGGATGTTTATTGATGAAGGCAGTGAAGAACTGATAATCCCTCTGAGAGAAGTGAGTGAAACTACCCCCTTTCTGGACAAAATTCCTGGAGTAGATGTACCAAAGTACCCTATTGATAGGAGACATAATTCCGGGTTTGAAGGAGAGGGTATGTCTCTGGTTCTCAGGAAATTCAATGTTAGGGACAAAAGTAGAGAAAATTTCTTTATTTGTGTATGTGGGAGTAGAAATAGGAGGGGGATTGGCAATTTTCAAAATGGTATTAAGGATAGAGGCAGATAATGTGAACTTGACTCCTTTGACGCAAGTGGTCACCCTTTCCTCAACCAAATCACCATCAAAGTTTAGAATATTATCAGACTGCATGTTGAAGTAGAATAATTTGACAAGATTGGGATAAAATGCAGCTAAGATGGATGTGAAAGAATTATATGGTGCAAGCCATGGAGAGAGATTGACATTACATTCTGGCTGAACTGAGTCCAAGTCTACTGCCACAACTGCATAGAACCCTCTGTTCGTGTAGGAGTCCTTGAATTTCGCACTTAGCTCCGGAGTGAGAGGTACAGTGGCTATGGTGAATCCTTCTGGAGCAGACTTGTGAAGTTGAATTTCTTCAACTGCGTTTGGCAACACAGAAGGTACATCTTCGGGCTGGGTGTCAAAAGAATCGGTAGCTTCGGAAGATGATTGACCCTGTGAAGAAGAGTGGACAGAAGTGGATGCTTTCTTTGTCCTTGCAGGCTTGGATTTGGACACAACAACTTCTTTCTTCTTCCCTTTTGCTTTGCTAGACTCAGCTGTGGTCCTCTTCTTCCTTGGAGGAGACGGAATGGGTTGCTCGAATGAAACTCCACTTTTCTTAGGGTTAGGAGAATATGCTTCCGGAATACTTTGGCTTACTCCTTTGATAGACCGATCAACTCCATGATGAAGACGCTTGGGAATTGATTTCATCCTTCTTGGACGTTGAGGAGAAGAAGGTTGAGGACACTCGGATTTTTCCATTTCTTCGCTGACATTTGCGGTAGAGTGTTTCTGGGAGGTTGATTTAGAGGCCATTTCGAAGTATGGAGAAGGAATTTGGTAGGTGAAATCTGTGGGTTTCTGAGAGAAAGAGAGAGAGAGAGAGCAAGAGAGAACGTCTAGGGCACACTTGAGTTTTGGAGCAAGTGATGAAGAACATGAACAGTTTTCATATATATGACCGCGCAACCATACTCGAGTATTGAATACTTGAGTATACTACTTACACACTCGTGTATTGAAAAAAAGATACTAACCTGGACTTCAAAAGTGTGAGGTGAACTTTTGAAATTCCACGACCAACACTCGAGTATTGAACTAACATACTCGAGTATTCAGCTCCTTCAGCACTTGTTTCTTCTTTGTCTGGTGGATACTCGAGTATTGTATTCCCATACTCGAGTATTCAACATCTTCATCACCAGGTTGTTCTCTGACTTGTGAATACTCGAGTATCCACCTTGTACACTCGAGTATTGGTCTTCTCCAAGACTCATTGATGTTTTCTGACTCCTCCATACTCGAGTATTCTCTCCAATACTTGAGTATTCTTCTTTTGTTAGTAATTTTTGAAATTTTTGAGCATCCTGCAAAAGACATAACTCTATACTCTGATGCTTAAGTTAGTAACTATTACTCATAAAAAAACATAACTAACATTAAAGTGTGTGGAAATTGCTTACAATTCATTGAGATTTACCATTCCCAATTCTCTTCTTATAAAGTTGAATTGCTCCTTGGCTAATGGCTTTGTGAAGATGTCAGCAAGTTGAAGATGAGTTGGGATGAACATGACTTTGACATCTCTTTTCTGAACATGATCCCTTATGAAATGATGTCTCACATCAATATGTTTGGTTCGGGTATGTTGAACTGGATTCTTTGCCAAGCTTATTGTGCTTGTGTTGTCACACAATATTGGGATTTCTTTCAGATGGACTCCCAAGTCAGCAAGTTGTTGCTTGAGCCATAAAACTTGAGCACAACAACTTGATGCAGCCACATATTCAGCTTCAGTTGATGACACAGCTACACTGGTTTGTTTCTTGCTAAACCAAGACACAAGTGAATTGCCAAAGAACTCACATTGGCCACTTGTGCTCTTCCTATCAGTCTTGTAACCGGCATGATCTGAATCTGAGTATGCCACCAAGTGTTCGGGTTGACCTTTGGGAAACCACAATCTGAGTGACTTTGTGTCTGTAAGATATCTGAAGATTCTCTTCACATGTTCAGCATGAGACTCCTTTGGAGCAGACTGGAACCTCGCACACATTCCAACACTGAATTGGATGTCTGGGCGACTTGCAGTTAGATAGAGCAATGATCCAATCATCCCTCTATACTTTGTGATGTTGAAGTCTTTGCCCTCTTCGTCAGCATCCAATGAAGTGGTTGTACTCATAGGAGTGTCAGCACCGTTGCATTGGTCCATCCCGAACTTCTTCAACAGATCATTGAGGTATTTAGTTTGGGAGATGAAGATTCCATCTTTTCTTTGCTTGATTTGCAGCCCAAGAAAATAGTTGAGCTCTCCCATCATTGAAATTTCAAATTCTCGCTGCATAATCTTTGAGAATTCCTCGCACAAAGTATCATTAGTAGCACCAAAGATTATGTCATCAACATAGATTTGCACAATCAAGATTTCATTTAATTTATTTCTTTTGATGAACAATGTTGTGTCAGCTTTTCGTCTGATAAACCCTTGATCAAGAAGGAATTGGCTTAATCTTTCATACCAAGCTCTTGGAGCTTGCTTGAGACCATATAATGCCTTTTTGAGTTTGAAAACATGATCAGGGTACTGTTCATTTTCAAAACCTGGAGGTTGTTCAACATAAAGCTCCTCTTGAATAAAACCATTTAAAAATGCACTTTTAACATCCATTTGAAAAAGTTTAAAACCTTTAACACATGCAAAGGCTAGAAGAACCCTTATAGCTTCCAATCTTGCCACTGGAGCATAAGTTTCCTCATAGTCTATGCCTTCCTCTTGATTGTAGCCTTTTGCAACCAATCTTGCCTTGTTTCGGACAATGATTGCAGATTCATCACGTTTGTTCTTAAATACCCATTTTGTTCCAATGATCGGATGGTCCTTGGATCTAGGTACTAAGTCCCAAACTTGATTTCTATCAAATTGATGTAACTCCTCTTGCATAGCTATCACCCAATCATTATCTGAAAGGGCTTCATCTATTTTAGAGGGTTCTATATGAGAGATGAATGCAGAAAAGATTACTTCATTTAAAGTACTTTTTCTAGTTCTTACTCCTTGATTCACATCACCTATAACTTGGTCTAAAGGATGATTCCTTATAAATTTCCAAGCTCTAGGTTATGACTGATCAGGATTTTCAATAGAAGTTTGGGGATCAGCCTCAAAAACGTTTTCAATAGAAGAAGGAGTAGTTTTCGAAAAGAATTGATTCTTGAAAACATTTTCTTCCTCATCAACTAAAGGTTTATCATATTTATCTTCACAGAACACAACATGGATAGATTCCTCCACAACTTTAGTTCTAGTATTAAAAACTCTATAGGCTTTGCTTCGGTTTGAATATCCAAGAAATATGCCTATATCAGCCTTAGAATCAAACTTACCCAAATTTTCTTTACCATTATTATGAATGAAACACTTACAACCAAATACATGCAGATGGCTCAGATTGGGCTTCCTTTCTTTGTACAACTCATAGGAAGTCTTATTCAACTTCTTCCATAGATATACCCGATTTGAGATGTAGCAAGCGGTACTCATTACATTAGCCCAAAATACTTGGGAAGTATTGTTCTCATTCAGCATTGCCCTTACCATCTCAGTAAGAACTCGATTCTTCCTTTCTACAACACCGTTTTGTTGAGGAGTTCTTGGGTCTGAGAAGTTGTGATCTATCCCCATGTTGTCACAATACTCAGCAAAAGCATTGTTTTCAAATTCCCCTCCATGATAAGTTCTAATACCTGAAATAGAAAATCCTTTCTCGTTCTGGACCTTCTTGGCAAACACAACAAATTGATCAAATGTTTCATCTTTTGAAGACAAGAAAATGGTCCAACAAAACCTTGAAAAATCGTCTACAATAACCAATGTGTACAAATTGCCACCAAGGCTCTTCACCCTTGCTGGACCCACAAGATCCATATGTAGCAATTGTAATGGTCTATTGGTAGAAATTTCATTTTTAGCTTTAAAAGAAGATTTAGTTTGTTTTCCCTTTTGACATGCTTCACAAGTCAAATCATTTTTGAAACTAAGTTTGGGAATGCCAATAACTAAATCCTTTCTGAGCAACTTGTCAAGTTGGGACATGTTGACATGAGCTAATCGCTTGTGCCACAGCCAACTTTCACTTAAGTTGCTTACAAAACAATTTTCAGAAATTGAAGCATTGCTAGAGAGGTTAAGAGTGTAACAATTACCATCTCTAGGCGCTCTAAATAATGCTTTCGACTTTAAATTTTCTAAAGAGAGAAATTCCTTTTTCACAATCAAGCATTCATTAGAATCAAAGATAACTAAGTTACCCTTGTCGGTGCTTTGGCTAACACTAAGAAGGTTGTGGCATAGTCCTTCAACAAGGTATACGTCTTTGATGAGAGGACCTTCATTGTTCCCAATCTCACCAATCCCAGCTATTTTTCTAGATTGATCTCCACCAAATGTCACCTTGCCACCTTCCTTAGGCTTGATTGAGAGAAACTTGGATTTGTCTCCCGTCATATGTCTTGAGCACCCACTGTCAATGTACCATTTGTTGGGCTTTGATGCTCTAAGACATACCTGCAAACCACAAAGGATCAAGTTTTAGGTACCCATCTTTTCTTGGGTCCTTTGGGGTTAGATTGGATCTTGGGAACATAAGTTCCTTTCGGTACCCATTGATAATTACCAGCAGGTTTAACCTTTCTTTCTTTTCTATGAAAGCAAGATGAAGTAGAATGACCTTTCATATTGCAGTAGTTACAATGTGCAAATGGGTTAGAAGAATGAACCGATTTTGTAAAATAGTTCATATATGATTTTTGACCATTCTTCTTCTTGCCTTTCTTTCTATCAAAATATGGTCTATAACCAATGTCCCATCTATCATTTATAAATCTTTATTGTTTTAAGATTACATCAAGCATTTCACTTCCCTTAGTGAATTTCTCGAGAGCTTTTGTCAGTTGTAAATTCTTTTTCTCTAAAACAGGGCATTCATCACAGATAAGAATTTCGGGAGAAGAAAGTTTTTGAACTTGCAACTGAAGAGTAGTGTTTTTCTTTTTCAAAACTAAATATTTTTCAGCAAGTTTCTCAAACTCCATTTGCACAGTGTTATATTCATCAAATAACTCTTTATAGGAAGGTTGAGATTCATATACCTCATCATTTTTAGCACGCTGCTCTTCTTCTTCAGCAACTAAGCATATATTTGCTTTTTCTTCCTCATCCTCATCATCTTCATCTGAAGAGCTATCACCCCAAATGCTTGATACATAAGCCTTCTTCTTGTACTTGCTGAACTTCTTTTCTTTATCTTTGTTGTTGTTCAGCTGGGGCACTCCGATTTGATGTGACCAGGCTTTTAACACTCGTAGCATATGATGGGCTTCTTTGCTTCATAACTGGAGCTACCTTTCTGAAATTTCTTGAAGCCTTGGTCCTTCTTGTAGAATTTCTTAAATCGTCGAACCAGCATGCCTATCTCTTCATCATCGTCTTCATCCTCCTCATCGGATTCTTTATCCTCTTTTGCAGTCTTGAGAGCGATGCCCTTGTTTTTCCCATGAACTTCATCAAGTCCCTTCTTCTTGAACTTGATTTTCACCTCATATTCAGAAAGACTACCGAAAAGAGCAGCCACTTAAGTCATTGATTCTCCTCGTGCCTCTTCTATAGCTATGACCTTAGCTTCCCAATCCTTGTTGAGGATATTCAGAATTTTCCTCACTTGGACTGGTTGGTCGTATTCCTTCCCGAGGGCTGCAAGTTGATTAATCAAGTGGGTGAATCTCAGCTGGAACTCTCCAATAGATTCACCAAGCTTCATTCGAAGGAGATCATACTCTGTCATAAGAGTATTAACTCTATTTTGCCTGACTCCAACGGTTCCTTCATGAGCAATCTCAAGAGCATCCCACATATGTTTTACAGATGGCAAAGTGCAAATACGAAAATATTCTTGTTGACTTAGAGCACTTTGGAGTAGAAGAACCGCTTTGCTGTTGAGTGTAATGTTCCTTCTATCATTATCATCGTATTCCTCTTCTAGCTTAGGAACTCTTACACCATCTTCCACAGTTGATGGTTCATAATCACCTCTCTCAAATACTCTCCAAAGCCCATACTCTGTTGCCATGACGAACACCTTGAATTTAGCTTTCCAAAACGAGTAGTGTTCTCCATTGAAACTGGGTGGCCTATTGATTGAAACTCCATCAGGTAGTATACCTTTCATGTTGATCCTTTTCAAGATGTTAAGCTCTTTAGAGAAGACCTTGCTCTGATACCAAATGTAAATGAAGCTAAATACCCAAGAGGGGGGTGAATTGGGTATTATCAAATTTTTGACTAAGTGCTCTGTTTTTGAACTATAAAAACAGGGTAATTCAGAGTGATTATTGTATCTTAAAATCTATTAATCATAGATCAAATATAAGTAGTGATTATTGACAAGCATAATTTAAGCTTGAGATTGGTTATAACCAAAGTCATTTCCTCAACTTTTGTGGATTTCTTCTAATTAGGAAAATAGGTGTTTATGGTCTCTAAATAAAGCTAAGAACTTCAAGACTTCAAAACCAATGAAAATATTTAAATAAAACTTCATGAAGACACCTAAATATATTTTCATCTAGTGAAACAAAGAATGGAAGAAGGGGGAATTTGTTGGCTTGGAAAAAGAAAATAGGCTTAATTCAATGTAATTTGAAATGTCCCAATAGGAAAAATCAAATAAAAACACAAATAACACCTAAGCTTTGATTATGTCATCAAGATGACATCACAAGAGCACATGTTTTATAGTGGATGGAGGAGATTAAGACTTCTTAACTAAGTTTAGATCTAATGGTTAAGGATAAAGGATGAGGCTTTGAACTTTGCCTATAAATAGGAGGCTTCTCCTCTTGAATTCTTCACACCAAACTCAAACCAAATAGGTGAGTTTAAGAGAAGAGTGAAGCAAGAAGGAGGAGGAAGTTCTTCAAGAGGTAAGCAAGCTTTTAGTTTCTAGTCTTTAGCTTTTGTAGTTTTTGAAGTTCTATTTTAAACTCATAGTTAGAAGTAGCTTTGATTCTAATTATGCTAGAGTAATTTTAATATCATGTTTTATAGTCAAAAATAGTGATATTTCAAAAATTAGATGAGCCACTTGGTATAGCAAAATTTCTGGAAAAACTATTAACAAGGTAGCAAAGCTCTGGCGAAAATTCATCGGGTAGAGATTTCTGAAGTCAGTGTTAAAAATTCCGATATTTTATGTTGAAAACATGGTTGAAAACTTCTGAGAAAATTCATGGTTAAAGTAGACACATAGGGATTTTCAAATATGCCAAGAACATGTTAAAATGAGCTCTGTACAGTGAGATAAAAATTCTTGAGGTTTCACTGCGAATTTCTGGAGAAATTCTGGGCAGAGGCTTAAAACATTAAAGATGGGAATGACTCAGGTGATCTGGGCAAAATTGATTATTTTTCCTTAAAACTAGACATCCTAAGGATTCTAAGGAATTTTACGGATCCTCATTTTGATTTTTCTAGAATTAGTTATGATTTTTCAAAGTTAGGCGAAAAATCTGTCCAGAAATTCTGCACCAACGTTTTTTTCAAAGATAAGGGAAATATGATGAGAAATAATCCTACCAAGGGTAAAAAGGTCATTAGTGACTAGGATATTTTCTAAAATATTATTTGGGAATTAATAAATGCGAAATTACCATTATAGGATATACGTGATCATACCGACCAACGTACGTACTGCGAGCACTGACGAAGGTACGTTCGCGTACTGTAACACTAACTCTGATACTTATTATATGCTTATATGTGGTAGATAACTTTACATCTATTGTGTGCTTATGAGATACATCTGCTGTGTGCTGGGATACATCTGCTGTGTGCTGTTGGAATACATCTGTTGTGTGCTTATGTACTGTTGGGATACATCTGCTGTGTGCTTATGAATGGATTATTGCTGCAACGCCATGAATATCTGTCATATATAAGCATGAGGTTAACCGTTACCTAAGGTTCAATGGCCATTGAACCTCAGCTCCTGCTATAGCCTCAGGATCTGGAGGAACCAGGGCCAAGGACAAGGGTAAGGAGACAACATGAGGACGCAGATGGAGAGATTTTTATTTCAACTTTATTTTATCAAACTATATTCAGATTACTGTACCATTGTGTAAGCAGCCAGATACTACATCAGTAAATGGTTATCAGATACTCACTCTCTTAAAATTATTCCGATGCTCTACTCTGATCAATCATTTCAAAATTGCTTTAGAAAATTGGGATGTTACATCAGCACATTAAATGCAAAGTTCAGAAGACTTGCATTCTTTTGGACAATCATTCTACACAAGTTGCAAAGGGATTTAATGTTTCCTTTCCACATCCAATAGATGTTCTTCCAACGGATTAAAAGTCAAGAAGTCAAGCACAAACATCTGTGCAACTGGATTAAGCAAAGTGTAGTGAGAGAAGAAGACCTAAATGTTAGTTCTCAAAGTGTTTTGATGATTAACAACAAGCATACACGTGTGTTGAAGTATTTCAAAATCAGTTAGAAATTGCTTAACAGTTGTTTACTCGAGTAAAGGTAAGCTTACTCCAGTAAAGGACTGTTGTAGGATTGCTCAAGTTCGTTTTGGCAAGTCTTTACTCCAGTAAAGTAGCTTTACTCCAGTAAAGGACTTACCGAGAGCAATCCAAGTTTTTGAAGTTGTTGCTTACTCCAGTAAAGCTAAGTTTACTCCAGTAAAGGCCATCCAGAGAGCAACCAAGTTTTTCAAAGTTCAGTCTTTACTCCAGTAAGAAACTACTTACTCCAGTAAAGAACCTCGAGAAAGTAAAATGAATTTTTTTGAGCTTAAGTTGCTTACTCCAGTAAAGCTAAGCTTACTCCAGTAAAGGACTTACAGAAGCAAATCAATTTTTCAAAGTGATTGCTTACTCAAGTAAAGGTTCGTTTACTCCAGTAAAGACTTAGAGTAACCTCTCTTCTTTTGAAGAACAAAGTCACTTACTCGAGTAAAGGTTAGTCTACTCGAGTAAAGCCCATACAGAAAGGTTACTAATTTGTCTAAGTCTGGCTTACTCCAGTAAACAAATCCTTACTCCAGTAAAAAGGCATTTAGAACTTAAAACGTTTTCACATGAATAGTGCCTTACTCGAGTAAAGTACTAACTTACTCGAGTAAAGCTCTTGGATTTCAAACTCAAGCCTCGATGGTTTATCTCTGGGAAGAGCTTACTCCAGTAAACTGTGATTACTCCAGTCAAGACACTTTTGCACAGTGCCTTACTCGAGTAAAGAAGAACTTACTCGAGTAACCAACGGTAACTTTTGGTTTTTGAATTTCACGAATTCGCAAATCACTGTTGTTTGACCTAATTGCTTTCATATATCACTCACTCATGTTCCCAGATATATTTAACAAGTTTGTTGAGTGTCTTTCAGTTAGCACAGATCAAGATCATTGAAGATTAGTGAGATAAAGCAAAAAGTGAACAGTGCATTTAATGCACTTCTGAAATCTCACCTACTTTCAGCTAATCCACCTGAGCACGTCTAATGAACGTTAAAGAAAGCTTACTACATCAAGTAAAGCCATCTCCAACGGGCAGAAACTCAGAGAGCCACATCAGACTTCATTAAGACTTGGATTAGCAGAAGTTTAGAGAGAGAAGATGACCAGAACTTAAGCAAATCACTTCCAACGGTTGGAATCATCTCACAACGGTCATTTAATGTTCTCTACCTATAAATAGAGAGCATTAACTTCATCTCTAGCTGATACACCTACTCTGAGCAAAAAATCTACTAAGTTCATTCATTGTGTATTAGCTTTCACTTGTACTGTATCATTTTGATACTTAGAGCTTCAGTATTCATCTATCTACTCTTGAGAGAGTTTTCATCTGTAAAATCATTTATTGATTGAGAGAATCACAAGTCAGGGGACTTGGTGATTGTGGGTGTATTGATTACAACTTGTAAGGGGGAGTGTGTTCTAGTGAGAGAACAGCTCTTAGTACAGAGTGTGTAATCAATATTGTTGAGTTAGTGGATTGAAAATCCCAAGTGAGGCTTGGGGACTGGATGTAGGTCAGAGAAAGGACCGAACCAGTATAAATCGTTGTGTGCAAAGCTCTTCTCTCTATCTCCTCTGTTCTGCCCTGTTCTGAGAGTGTAAAAACAGAACCAGTTTGCGAAAATTTTTAATATACCCAATTCACCCCCCCTCTTGGGTATAAAGCTCCTCTTTCACTAAACACTCCCTAATCCTTGTTGAATGTCTCCAACGATTACATTAGGAATTTCAACGGTCATTTAATGCTCTCTTTGTATAAATAGAGTTGCATTCAATTCTTCTCAACAACCAATCTGCTGAAAACGAATTGCATTCAAGTTTATCAACTACCCTTTCAGTTTTCACTTGAAAAGTATCTTTTGATACATTGATCTTCAGCGTTTATTTCTATCTATTCTTTGAGAGAGTTCATTGATTATAAAATCATTTATTGTAAAGAATCATAAGTCAGGGGACTTGGTGATTGGGTTCATTGATTGCAACTTGTAAGGGGGTGTAAGTTCTAGTGAGAGAATTACTCTTGAGTACAGAGTATGTAATCAAGTGTGATAGTGAGAATCCCAAAGAGTCTGGGGATTGGACGTAGGTCAAGAAGTTGGACCGAACCAATATAAATTCTTGTATCTTGCTCTTCTTCTCTACTCTCTGTTCATCTCTGTTTTTTATTGTTCAAAACAGAGCATTTCGAAAAAGTTCTTAAAATCCCCAATTCAACCCCCCCTCTTCTTGGTGATTAAGCTTCACTTTTATACACTTGATCCTTATCTCAGTGACTTCTGCTTGAGTTGTTTTTGTCATGAACCTTAGCTAGGTATAGTTATGATTTCCCTCATCTATTTCACATTATCCTTCTTACATTCATTTCTAACAGTTCCTCTTCTGTGAAGTCATGATGCAATAAAGCATCCAAGTTGATGTTAAATTACTTTTGTGAAGCTATTTTTTTTTAGAAAACTCATTATTGCTCTGATTGAAGGTTTCTCTACCGTTAGAAGAAGTTGTCAACCTCATTACTTTGACTGAAGGTTCCTACTCTATTGACCTTCTTCAAAGTAACTTCAGGAGATATAGATCCCTAAGCAAATACCTCTCCTTTTTGGAAGTATCCATATCTCCAGAAGTTACTCTGAAAAGATCAATAAGGATGTGATGAATAAACTAGTTCAGTTGTATCAAAAGTCATGCATGAATAAGAAAATACTAGCTTTTGTGAAGTCACGATTCAATAAAGCATTTGAGATGACATTAAATTGCTTTTGTGAATATATGGTTTTTTGGAAAACTCATTATTGCTGTGATCAAAGGTTCCTCTCCTATTTTTGCACTGAGCATGTGGCACCAAATTAAAAGCTCTGAAATTCAACATTATGATCAGTCCTAAACTCTTTAATGTGAGAGTTTCTAAGCTACTTGATCTCAACTCTATCTGATAGCGTAGTACTTCTCACTTCAAGTAGCCATACAATATGGGACGGATCAAGATTTTCTAGGCTTTGTGGTTATAATCAATCGCACTTCTAACTTATATATCATATAATGTAAGTGTTCACCTATACCTTGTGTCTCTTTAGCCATTAAGCTAGGAAAGCAATGGTTGGATAGGAAAAACACGAATATTCATATAGGAAAGGTTGCAAGGGGTAAGCAAACCCTTGAGCAGCTTAACGGTTTGCATATGGTAAGTGTCCTTCCTTATACAAATATTTTTGTTTTTTCCCCTTAGCTTTTGCTTTCCATTCTTAGTTCCTACAAAGAGACACAATTATAGGTTAACAATTACATTATCTCTTATATACATCAACAGTTGTCATTGATTCTTCCCACAAAGCCTAAAATGTCTTGATCTATCCCATATTTCATAATCACTCAATGGGGGGTATTCTTCTATTATATATAGACGAGTCGAACTAGCTTATAAACTTTCACTTGAAGAATCTCATATCCATACATTGCGGTTATTATATAAAAACTATCATGTATCATAAACGTTCACAGTTCTTATTTAACAATCGTTATTTTTGTACCAAATACATAACAACTGTCTATGTAATACCGTTATTTAGTTTTATTATAAGTCACATTTATTACATAAAAGCCGTTATGTATTTTATTGAATAAATATATGTTGTCAAAATAAGACCATTATATATAATGCATGCTTTAACATTCTTCATGTGTTTCCTTTAATTATTATCACAACAATGTCCATAGCATGGCTTTATCAAGCCTCAATATATAACGGGTGTTATATTTAACCAGTTATAATAGGTCTAGAATAAATAATGTTAGGAACCGTAATTTATCTGCACAAAGCATATATAGTGCCCGCATATATATAATGACGATTCGGAATTGTGATATATGGTAGATAATAACTGTCATAAAAACATTTGTTGTAGTAGTGTTGAGTCAATGGATTTAGTTTATACGAGTAACCAAAAAAAATATAATAAATAATTTGTTATTTCTGGATGTCTTATTATTCATGGGCATTTTGAAAATATAAATAATAAGTTATTTTATAAAAACCTTTCACGTTGTGCAAATTAAAAATTCTTACAATTTGTTGCTCTTGTGTATATACTAAAAGAACAATTTATTTTATTATACAATTTATCAGTAAAAAAAAAATCATTGGATTGACACCTGTCTTTTCTCTAAATCTTATATTTCATTGGGATTCTAATATCGAACCTTTTTTTACAATAGGTTCTATATCCCCCCCCCCCCTTTTTTATTTTTACTATGGTGGGTCACATTACGATTACGCGTGTGTATCGTGTTCATTTATTTAATTACCATTGAAATTATTGTTGTGAAACTTGTGAGTTGACCTTCTAACTCATTGATTTTATATTTCTAATTTATAAAACCGTATCAAGTCACTTTTAAATTCCTACTAATTATAAGTTCAACTAAACTGGTGAGTTCGCATGTAGATTTTACTATTTTTATATTTCTCGCTAATAAAATCATGCTAACATTTTAGATCTGATCAATATCTAAAAAGTTAGCATGATTTTATGAGGAAAATGAGTTAGTGTAACGTCCCATTTCCAAAAGCAGTATATATATATATATTTTCATCAGAGTAGAGCATCGGAGCGATTGAGTAACTGATATTTATATTCAAAATGCCGTAAATCTGGCAGATTACAGCAGTGGTACGTTACACCGGGTGTTTTCAAAAGTAAATAACAAAAGAAGAAAGTCTTCAGCTGAGTCCCTATGCGTGCCGCTTGCCTTTCTCCTCGATCCTCGGTCCTCCTGACCCTGACGCTATGTTAAGAGCTGAGGTTCAATGCCCATTGAACCTCAGGTAACTATTAACCTCATGTTTATATACACAACATGGACAGTATATGAGCATGCAAACAAGCTTATATCAACAGCACACACGCCCCCGCCCCCCGTCAGATATGTCACACTTAGCAGACGTTTCGCACTTAACAATCGTTTCGCACCTAGCATTTCACACCAAGCATTTCGCACCTAGCAAACGTATCCCAACACCCAGGAAGCATAATAACAGTACATTGAACAAACCACAGAGCTATCAACAACCTCACATAAACATACCATACACATAGCACATGTACGCATACAATAAACATCATAGTTAGTGTTACAGTACGCGAACATACATTCGTTGACGGAAAATGGTACTTTTTGACAGTGGTACGATAGCGGTACGTGATTACAGATATCCTATAAGGATAATATCATATTATCAAGGCCCAACATCATAATAGGTATTTCAGGTACAAATTACCATTTTGCCCCTAACTCTCCTAATTGGCGGAATTTCGCCAGAACTTCGTTACTTTAGCTCTAATCTTCCAAAATTCTGACATATCTCCATCTCCAATATATTTTTGAAATAAATATCATATTTATCCCTAAAACATGATTTCTAAACTAACTTGGGAGATTAAAGATTAATCTAGCATTTATACTATAATTACCGAAGGAACTACCAAAGCTTAAGACTAGGGACCGAAGAACTTACCCGGAACTTGCTATTTTCTCCAGACTCCTCCTTCTCTCTAAAACCTCTCTCTAAGTGGCTCTAAGAATTGTGAAGAATGAAGTAAAAGGGAAGGCCTATTTATAGGCAAAAAGTATGACACTATTCATACTTTTTTAGATCAGATTTCAGCTGTCAGATCTTGACTTTACACATGGCTTCATCTCCACCATCCAATCCACCTCCTTACCTCATTCTTCAAGACCATGATGTCATCAAGATGATGTCACTCCTTTACTTTATGCATTTACCCGATAAAAATCCCCTGATCGGTGTTCTAATCGCGTATTCTTAGAAAATCTCAAAAATCCGGGAACACAACCTTGAAGCTCTATTCTTCCTCTTTGGAAATATCTGAATTAACTAAATTTTTTATCCCATTAAGGGTATTTCATTGTCTATTGAACATTTTCAGACAGACGCTGTTGGTTACAGAAATTACTTCGGGTAATTCTAATATCGAGACAAAAATCCACTGATTCATAATATGTCCAGTTGTTTTCTACTTAGTTCAAGGATTTCAAGTTATGATTTATTTTCCATTGGTTCTCACTTTTCTTATCTGCCCTTTGTTTATAAAATATCTTTCAATCTGATCCCTTATTCGCCTTGCCGTTTACGGAAATGACTTCCGCTAACACCAACTTCTGGACAAAAATTCACTTGTTTGTAATATGTCCTGACCTAAGAAACTTTGTTCATGGTTTTCTAGATAGGATTTAATTTCTATCGGTTCTCATTCATCCAACTGGTTCTTCCACAAATATCTTAATTATATTATTATTTAATTAACAAAATATCATGATATTATTTTTGAAAACCCCACAACCCTTTTCACACTCAAATTTCGGTTTTCTCTTCCCTTTATTATTATTATTTTTTTAATTTATCTAAATTAGCTAGAAGCTTAATTAGAGCCTTAATTCCATGATTAGCAATTTTTTAGGATTTAGGGTTTTCATTTTCTTAATCTCACCAATTTCTCTTAATCTTTTCTAATTGATTAGTAAGCATACTTTATGCTAATATTAGCCATAAACACTTAATTAAAGGATTTTCCATAATCTACCTTAAATATTCTCTAGTTCAGGCGTAAACAATTAGCCATTAATTACTTAACTAATCACTTTCTAATTGTTGATAATTTTTTTAATTAGGATTAATCATTTTCTCACAACTATTTCATTGACATTGGTATTTTATGTCCCACATATTATATTAAAAATCATGGGGCAACTTATGCACCCCAAAATTATATTTAATTTTGCCTCATTATTTTTCAAGGGAAATAATCCCAAAAATTCCTAAAATTAGAGACAACATACTTTCTAATTTTCAATAAATATTTTATTGCCTCTTAGGATTTATCATAATATTTTCAGGGCATTTCATGGCCCATAATTGCATTTAGGGATTTTGACACTTTAATCCCTCTAATTTCATTAGAAATTTCCCTAGACAATAGAATAAGTATCCTACAAGGTTTTAAAACCACATATTCACCTATTTCCAAATAGGTATTATTTGCTAAAATATAATATTCCAGATAGATAATTATCCGGGTATTACATTTCTCCCCCCGTTAATTAAAATTTCACCCGTGAAATTTGCGCCATATAACCCAAACCTCGTGCTAGCTAAACTTCGGGCCATATGCTTCGGATCTTTACTCTAACTCCGGCTTGACTACAAGGATTGTGTCATATCGTACCTTGATATATAGTTTTTCCCGAGGCGCCCATACACCACGATCAACACCACAGATACCAAAATGTCTCCATGGCGCCAATACACCATGGTAACAAAAGGTACCTCCTACTCAATGCCATGATCGTGGTCCGATTCTAGTAACTAGGGAAACATGGAACACTTTCACGAAGGTATTTTTTTCACGTAGTTATATGATTTAACCGAAGGACTAACACCTAGTTCATATATTGCCTAGAGAAGATTCCTTCTAAAAGAGATAGTACCTTGGACCATCTCCGGAAGTTCTCTGTCCACTGTATTGGTTAGTGTGTACATTCGGCTTGGTTTCCGTGGCTTCAATTCCGCAGGTTTCTCAGGACAGTCTGTGATAAAATGTCCTGGCTTTCGACATCTGTAGCAAGTCTGTCTCCTATCACAGTCTACACCAGGATGGACATTTCCGCATCTTGGACATGGTCGGGTCTCCGGCATTCTTGAGTTGTACTGCTGCCTAGTCTGAAATGGCCTCTTACTTTCCCTTTGGTAGTCACTCCATGGTGCCTCTCTCTTTTGCGAGGAATTTTCACGTTTAACCTCGCTACGACCCGTACTACTACTGTTGGAAGGTCTAGCCCTCCGCAATTCCTTCAAGTTCCGCTCAATCAGCCGGCAATACTCCACCGCTTGAGCCATTTCAGGATACTGCTGTGCTACCAGCTTTTCCCTTATGTCGTCTTTAACCCGTAAATTAATCTACTCGCCTTCCAGCTTTCGTTGTCAGTACTCTTTAGATACGACGAGTATCAGGACAGATTGGTGAACCGAGCAAAGTAATCATCAAAGGATTCCTCGGAACCTTGCTGGATGTGAAGGAACTCCGCCTCCTTAATCACTTGTGTTGAGGGAGGCAAATACTATTCATTGAATTTTTCTAGAAACTTCTCCCAAGTGACAGGGAAATAACGTGTTCACAACGTTGTAGCTACACTTTTCCACCATCTATGCGCATCACCTTCGAGTTTATAAATGGCAAGTTGGGCTTTTCGGTTTTCCGGGCATTCCATAACTTCGAATATTTTGTCTAGACTCATCAGGCAATCCTCAACCAATTTGTTCTTCCCATGGAAAGCGGGTGGCTTGAGCTTGCAAAATTGCGTGACCCAGTGTTGTGTGGTCTGCACATGTCTCCCTCGTCGTGGAGGTGACTGGGACCTATCAGATCCCTCAGCTTCCTCCTCGCGCTCATCACTTTGCTCATCTTCTTCATTGTTGTGCTCTTCCTCATCTTGTCGTTCTTCTAATTGTCTATCAGCTTCTCGATCTTGTCTATTCTGCCTTTCCAGGAGTGCATCTATAAGAGCCCTCTGCTCTTGCAGAGTTCTCCTCATCTCCTGCATCTCGTTCGCCTCCGGTTGGTCTGGTATTGGATTCACCTGAGGTTGTCTACCTCGTCCTCCACCACGTCCCCTACCCCGGCCCCTGCCTCGGCCTCTGGGAGCTCCGGCTCCTCTTAAATTCGCCATGTCTCGTTCTTTTTCCTTCGTTAGGGAGAACATTAGATTTAAGAAGACAATGATTAGTATATTGAAGACTTTATCGCACTAGTATCTACACTGCACATAGACTTTATCGCACTTAGCATTCACACTACAAACGAACAAGCACCCACAATGTTTCCCTCGTTCAAAATTTTGTTGATTTGGTCTACTCAGAAATGGGTACGGAAATACGTGTCAGGAGTTCCTCTACATGAGTCAAATACTGCATGTACCTATCTTTATTGATCTCGGAGTTTCATCCGGCGTGGCCCAGCTCCTCATATAAGCTCTGGGTTAGAATGGAATTAATGCCTAGTATAAACTAGAGATTATCAGAAGTATCAGAATTATTGGAGCCTAATTTCGATGTAGATACAGGTGATGGATACACTAGCCCTGGTTTAGAGTGGTGCACTGACAGAGGGTGGTACACTAGTTCAAGATGGTACACCGGTTTAGGATAGTATACCGGTTTAGACTGGTATACCGAAGTAAAGTGGTACTCCGACCTAGGCTTATATCAGTACTCATTTTCAAAATATGCTCTTTAAAAAGGCGTAGAGCCTAACTCCGTTACTCAAACCAAATGGCCAGGTAGGTGTCTATCATGGGAGCCTCACCGTGCTAGGGTGACTGATTGGCTGATCCACATAGACTAGCCCTGCCTTCGGCACCAAAAGGTTTGGAATAACTTAGTCAAATCTATGCCAGGACAACTGCTCTGATACCAAAATTGCAATGTCCCATTTCCAAAAGCAGTATATATATATATATATATATATATATATATATATATATATATATATATATATATATATTTCATCAGAGTAGAGCATCGGAGCGATTGAGTAACTGATATTTATATTCAAAATGCCATAAGTCTGGCGGATTACAGCAGTGGTACGTTACACCGGGTGTTTTCAAAAGTAAATAACAAAAGAAGAAAGTCTTCAGCTGAGTCCCTATGCGTGCCGCTTGCCTTTCTCCTCGATCCTCAGTCCTCCTGACCCTGACGTTATGTTAAGAGCTGAGGTTCAATGCCCATTGAACCTCAGGTAACGGTTAACCTCATATTTATATACACAACATGGATAGTATATAAGCATGCAAACAAGCTTATATCAACAGCACACACGCCCCCCCCCCCCCCCCGCCCCCCGCGTCAGATATGTCACTTAGCATACGTTTCGCACCTAGCAAACATATCCCAACACCCAGCAAGCATAATAACAGTACATTGAACAAACCACAGAGCTATCAACAACCTCACATAAACATACCATACACATAGCACATGTACGCATACAATAAACATCATAGTTAGTGTTACAGTACGCGAACGTACCTTTGTTGATGGAAAATGGTACTTTTTGACAGCGGTACGTGATTACAGATATCCTATAAGGATAATATCATATTATCAAGGCCCAACATCATAATAGGTATTTCAGGTAAAAATTACCATTCTGCCCCTAACTCTCCTAATTGGCGGAATTTCGCCAGAACTTCGTTACTTTAGCTCTAATCTTCCAAAATTCTGACATATCTCCATCTCCAATATATTTTTGAAATAAATATCATATTTATCCCTAAAACATGATTTCTAAACTAAATTAGAAGCTTAAAGATTAATCTAGCATTTATACTGTAATTACCGAAGGAACTACCAAAGCTTAAGACTAGGGACCGAAGAACTTACCCGGAACTTGCTATTTTCTCTAGACTCCTCCTTCTCTCTAAAACCTCTCTCTAAGTGGCTCTAGGAATTTTGAAGAATGAAGTGAAAGGGAAGGCCTATTTATAGGCAAAAAGTATGACACTATTCATACTTTTTCAGATCAGATTTCAACCGTCGGATCTTGACTTTACACATGGCTTCATCTCCACCATCCAATCCACCTCCTTACCTCATTCTTCAAGACCATGATGTCATCAAGATGATGTCACTCCCTTACTTTATGCATTTACCCGATAAAAATCCTCTGATCGGTGTTCTAATCGCGTATTCTTAGAAAATCTCAAAAATCTGGGAACACAGCCTTGAAGCTCTATTCTTCCTCTTTGGAAATATCTGAGTTAACTAAATTTTTTATCCCATTAAGGGTATTTCGTTGTCTGTTGAACATTTTTAGACAGACGCTGTCGGTTACAGAAATTACTCCGGGTAATTCTAATTTCGAGACAAAAATCCACTGATTCATAATATGTCCAGTTGTTTTCTACTTAGTTCAAGGATTTCAAGTTATGATTTATTTTCCATTGGTTCTCACTTTTCTTATCTGCCCTTTGTTTATAAAATATCTTTCAATCTGATCCCGTATTCGCCTTGCCGTTTACGGAAATGACTTCCGCTAACACCAACTTCTGGACAAAAAATCACTTGTTTGTAATATGTCCTGACCTAATAAACTTTGTTCATGGTTTTTTAGATAGGATTTAATTTCTATTGGTTCTCATTCATCCAACTGGTTCTTCTACAAATATCTTAATTATATTATTATTTAATTAACAAAATATCATGATATTATTTTTGAAAAATCCACAACCCTTTTCAAACTCAAATTTCGGTTTTCTCTTCCCTTTATTATTATTTTTTAAAAAAATTTATCTAAATTAGCTAGAAGCTTAATTCCATTATTAGCAATTTTTTAGGATTTAGTGTTTTCATTTTCTTAATCTCACCAATTTCTCTTAATCTTTTCTAATTGATTAGCAAGCATACTTTATGCTAATATTAGCCATAAACACTTAATTAAATGATTTTCCATAATCTACCTTAAATATTCTCTTGTTCAGGCTTAAATAATTAGCCATTAATTACTTAACTAATCACTTTCTAATTGTTGATAATTTTTTAATTAGGATTAATCATTTTCTCACAACTATTTCATTGACATTGGTATTTTATGTCCCACATATTATATTAAAAATCATGGGGCAACTTATGCACCCCAAAATTATATTTAATTTTGCCTCATTATTTTTCAAGGGAAATAATCCCAAAAATTCCTAAAATTAGAGACAACATACTTTCTAATTTTCAATAAATATTTCATTACCTCTTGGGATTTATCATAATATTTTCAGGGTATTTCATGGCCCATAATTGCATTTAGGGATTTTGACACTTTAATCCCTCTAATTTCATTAGAAATTTCCCTAGACAATAGAATAAGTATCCTACAAGGTTTTAAAACCATATATTCACCTATTTCCAAATAGGTATTATTTGCTAAAATATAATATTCCAGATAGATAATTATCCGGGTATTACAGTTAGCAGATAGATCAAATATTTAAATCATGCTAACAGAACTAACCATTTTCATTAATCATGCTAATTATAAAATCATGCTAACTTTTTAGATTTGATCATGTAATGACAGCACAAGATCAATATCTACTCCTCATAATAAACACTAACAGAACTAACTTTTATTTCATAACTTTTTGACGTGAAATTGGAAACCACACTCATAATTTAATGAGGAAAATGAGTTAGCAGATAGATCAAATATTCTCCCAATTCAAATACATAAATTTACAATTTATATACATGCATATAAAGGTCAAACTTTTATTTCATTCCAAACGTAAACAAACCATACATAAAGATCGATCATATATCAAGTCGATCAACAGGGATCATATAATTAATAATATAAATATATATAGTATGAAATATTTTATTATTTGTTGACCTTTTAGCTAGGAAGGTTGCTGAAATAGGCATATATATACTTCATCCAGAACCTTTGAAAAGGAGCTTGAGCCTTAGCACTTCAATAGGATTAATGAAAGTGGTGGCTGTTATGATTTTAGTGTCCAAATAACTTTTGAACAGTGCCTCGTCCACAATTTGGAAATTAGGGTTTGAACTGCTGAAGGCTACAATTCCTACTGATAGATTTATACCTGAAAAAAAAAACACACACACACAATATTATATGATCATAATTAAATGTCCATAATTGTAAATCATATAATTTATTTATACAAATCAACAATATACAAAAAAAAAAAAAAAAAAAAAAAGCTTTAGAATAATACTTGTATATGCTGTTTGCGTGCATAGTCTCTACACTCTTTTCATTACCTGAATTTACTTGGAAGTGCAATAAACCTCGAGGAATCACAAAAACATCGCCTGTGCCAATAGATTTAATATAGACAGTGTTATTAGATGAAATGAAACCAACAGTCAAATTGCCTTGTAACATCGATCGTAATAACTTCATTAGCATCAGGATGTGTGTGAAGTGGCACAACCCCACCAGGTTGAACATCCAAACGAGCCAAGGAAATACCTAAACCATTCAGACCTGGTATGGTATTAACAAACGCTGTCGATAAACCAAATTTGGAAAGATTATTAGTGTTTGGAGCATTTAATGTTCCAGACGAGGAAAAATCATTCACATTCACCATTAGAGGGTTCTTGCAGGAATATCCAGCAGGACCAAAAGGTAATGTACGGTCTGCAACGCAAAAATCGAACATAGAAGGTTGAGAGGAGGAGAATGAGAAGAGAAGGCAAGAGATCATGAAGATAATAATGGGAATCATCATCTTCATTTGTGTGTGTGTGTGTTCAAGATGTGTTTTTTAACAAGGAGCTTGGTCACTTTTATATGTAATTGGGACTTTGGGAGGCGTGGAAAAAAAAATCAACATTAATTAGTTTAGTGGTAGTGTGGCCTAATAAATTAAATAGTGAAGTTGCTTTAATTTCTCCTATCCCTTTTTATAAGGTTAACCTTACTACATAGTTTAAGAAATCAGTTAAAAATAATATTTGTACGTAAAAAGTATTTTTTTTTTTAAGTATGTACTTCGTTATAAAGGGATAAGTAAGAGAGGGATAATAATTAATGAGAAAAATGATGAAAAATTATATATGAGAAAAAGATTAGAAGAGAGAACAAAATCAATTAAGGGTAAGATTAGTTGTATCTAATGCTCAGACGACAGCTCCAAACTAACTCTTATAAAAAAGACCAAATCATTTCAAAAATAGGGATCCTATAAAAAGGATTGGAAAGATTAATTGCAGTCAACAAGTTTTTTGTTCAGAATGTCACTCCAATGTCCATGATATCTACACATCATCAATTTCAGTTAAAAAAAAAAAGTCAAGCAAATAGTCAAATTATACTTTTACACCTATTTTGAAACCATATAATCACTTTTGCCTTTAAAAAAAGCAATTGGTATTATGTGCACTTTGGGAAAATTACATATGTATTTTTGTGTAATACCCCAAAAATTATTATTTCTCATAAAGACAATATTTTGATAAATGACACCTATTTAGAATAGGTGAATTTGTGGTCTCAAATTTTAAGATATATTTAGTCTATTTTCTAGTTAATCTTCCTTTAAGATTAAGATAACCATGGTTGAATTTTCTAAAATCTGTTAGGCATCATAAAATATTATAAAATGCAAAAATTACCATATTAAATTATGGTTCTTCTATGATCAAAAAGAGCCAGAAAGTGTTATGGAAATACTTAAATAATTTTGGAAAAATGTAACACCCTAAAATTTATACTCATTAAAAATATTATATTTTGGCAAATAGTACCTATTAAAAATAGGAGAATATGTTGTCTCCAATTTTGTAGTTTACTTTATTTCTTGGGCAAATTTTCTCTAGAATTTAAATAGGACAAAACCCAATTTTCTAAATTACATTATGGGTCATAAAACACCATAAAATTATTATAAATACAACATGGTTCATATTTAATCATAAAGAGCCATAAAATATTATAAAATACCCTAAAGTCTCTAAAACTAAGTATAATCCTGATTTAGTCATAAGAGACAATTAAATGGCTTGAAAATACTTATACTAGTTAGGAGAAATTATCAACAACTAAGAAACAATTAAATCTACAACAATTGGAATAATTGTGTTAATTTTCATAATTAATCAAAGGGTCTTAAACATCAATTTTTATAATTGTTTAAGAGACTAAATTTTCTAATAACCTATAATTAATACCAAGTTCATATTTAATTCATAGAAGGCCATAAAGAATTATTACAACACTTGGAACAATTAATGAGCAATTAAATTTGTACTAATAGAATACTTGGATAATTATTTACAATTAACATTAAGTAATCATCAATTAGAGGTGTATTAAGGTGTATTACCCTAATTAAAGACCAATGGCCAATAGAGGTTAATTTTAACATTGAAAAGTCTCTAAAAGCCATAATTAAGTTGGGAACCAATCATAATTTGACAACTTCACTAAAACACTTTATTAGGAATGCTAATTAAGGATTAAATATGGAGGGCTAGGATTAAACCTTATAAAGCTAAATCCTAAGGCCTTAATTAAATATCAAAAAGCTAAATCCTTGTGAAATTGAATTAGCCAATGATAAATCAAGAAAATATTCTTAATCCATGAGAAAAGGTTTTGACCAATGAGAGAGGGAGTTGTGAATGTGTGTGTGTGAAAATGTTGTGAGTGTTGTGAGTCTAGTGGAAGGAGTGAGAAAAGTCAAAGCATTAGCCAATAAGAAAATTAGACATTAAAACAATTAGATTAATCCATGAAATTAACTCTAGACATAAGCAAATGAAAATCTATACAAACTAAATTGTATCTTGAAATCCATCAATCATAGATCAAATATAAGTAGTGATTATTGACAAGCATAATTTAAGCTTGAGATTGGTTATAACCAAAGCCATTTCCTCAACTTTTGAGGATTTCTTCTAATTGAGAAAATGAGTGTTTAAGGTCTCTAAATGAAGCCAAGAATCTCAAGACTTCAAAACCAATGAAAATATTTAAATAAAACTTCATGAAGACCCCTAAATATATTTTCATCTAGTGAAACAAAGAATGGAAGAAGGGGGAATTTGTTGGCTTGGAAAAAGAAAATAGGCTTAATTCAATGTAATTTGAAATCCACCAATAGGAAAAATCAAATAAAAACACAAATAACACCTAAGCTTTGATTATGTCATCAAGATGACATCACAAGAGCACATGTTTTATAGTGGATGGAGGAGATTAAAACTTCTTAACTAAGTTTAGATCTAATGGTTAAGGATAAAGGATGAGGCTTTGAACTTTGCCTATAAATAGGAGGCTTCTCCTCTTGAATTCTTCACACCAAACTCAAACCAAATAGGTGAGTTTAAGAGAAGAGTGAAGCAAGAAGGAGGAGGAAGTTCTTCAAGAGGTAAGCAAGCTTTTAGTTTCTAGTCTTTAGCTTTTGTAGTTTTTGAAGTTCTATTTTAAACTCATAGTTAGAAGTAGCTTTGATTCTAATTATGCTAGAGTAATTTTAATATCATGTTTTATAGTCAAAAATAGTGATATTTCGAAAATTAGATGAGCTACTTGGTATAGTAAAATTTCTGGAAAAACAATGAACAAGGTATCGAAGCTCTGACGAAAATTCATCAAGTATAAATTTCTGAAGTCAGTGTTAAAAATGCCGATATTTTATGTTGAAAATGGAATTACAAAATTCTGGGAAAATTCATGGTTAAAGTAGACATATAGGGCTTTTCAAATATGTCAAGAACATGTTAAAATGATTTCTGTACAGTGAGATAAAAATTCTTGAAGTTTGACTGTGAATTTCTGGAGAAATTCTGGGCAGAGGCTTAAAACGTAAAACTGAGAATGACTCCGGTGATCTGGGCAAAAGTGATTATTTTTCCTTAAAACTAGACACCCTAAGGATTCTGGGGAATTTTACAGATCCTCGTTTCGATTTTTCTAAAATTAGTTATGATTTTTCAAAGTTATGCGAAAATCTGTCCAAAATCCTGGACCAGCATTTTTTCAGAAAATGAGGGAAATAAGTTGAGAAATAATCCTACCAAGGGTAAAAAGGTCATTAGTGACTAGGATATCTTCTAGAATATTATTTACGAATTAATAAATGTGAAATTACCATTATAGGATATACATGATCATACCGATCGACATACGTACCACGATCACCGACAAAGATACGTTCGCGTACTGTAACACTAACTCTGATGCTTATAATATGCTTATGTGTGGTAGATAACTTTACATCTGCTGTGTGCTTATGAGATACATCTGCTGTGTGCTGGGATACATCTGTTGTGTGCTATTGGAATACATCTGCTGTGTGCTTATGAACTGTTGGGATACATCTGCTGTGTGCTTATTGCTGTAACGTCGTGAATATCTGTCATATATTGTCATATATAAGCATGAGGTTAACCGTTACCTGAGGTTCAATGGTCATTGAACCTCAGCTCCTGCTATAGCCTCAGGATCCGGAGGAACCAGGGCCAAGGACAAGGATAAAGAGCCAGTGTGAGGACGCAGACGGAGTGATTTTTATTTTGACTTTATTTTCATTACTACAAAAAACATTTAAAAAAAAAAGTCCTAAATTTGACCCATTTAACGTCCTTTTTTCTAGGGACGTCTCGCGAGGCGTAGTAAAAAAAAAAAACTTTTGGCGACCTAAATTTAATTCAGGTCGTCTTATTGCTTTTTTTTTTTTTGAAAAAAAAATATCGACGGGGTTGGCCACGGAATAAGAAATCAAAAATCAAATTCCAGAAATACTTTTTTTTTTAATGTTACAAGCAAGAAATTCCAAAACCAGCAAGAACAAGAAAAAAACACAAAGAGAGTAATCGAAACAGAGACAACAAGAAAGATACAATGAAAAAAAAAAGGAGAAAAAGCTAACAAGTAACTAACAACTCACATTCTAATCCCCTAAAATGGAAGGAATAAGGAACAATAATGCACAAAACAGATTAATTTCAGATCTGCAAGAGACTTGGTGTTCATAGTATCGTCTTGGTTTAGGAGATTTCCAGATCTGCAAAAATTGGTGCCCTCTCAAATCTAAAAAATCAACAAGAGTCAAATCTGAAAAAACACTTACTGGTAGCAGTGTTTTGGATGAAATCGATGGTGACTTTTATTCCGAAGTGCAGATTCTGGCGTTTCGTTGCTCTGTCTCCTCGCCGCCGTCTCCTTGCCTAGCCAGATCGAAGAGTGTTGAAAGAGTAGGAATAGATTGAAAGAGAAGATGGGGCGGAGAGGAGAGAAGAGGAAGGCGTATGTGCAGATCGAAAATGAGAAGAGGAGGGCATATGTGGGGGAATTAAATGGTGTGCAGAGGAGAGAAGGGATAAATGAAATTAAAAAATTTCATTTTAAGCGACCTGAATTAATATTTAGGTTGTCTAAAGTCTCAAAAAAAATTTTAGGCAACCTAAATTACTATTTAGGTTGTCTAAAGTCTCATTTTCAAGAGTTTTTTGGAGCTAAAAAAATCCTAAATGGCGCCAAAAATTTCATTATAGGCGATCTAAATTGGTATTTAGGTTGTCAAAGTCTCAAAAATATTTTAGACTACCTAAATTAATATTTAGGTTGTCTAAAGTCTCAAAAATGATATAAATTTTCAAGAGTTTTTTGGAGCCAAAAAAATCCTAAATGGCACCAAAAATTTCATTTTAGGCAACCTGAATTGGTATTTAGGTTGTCTAAAAAATTTTAGACTACCTAAATAAATATTTAGATTGTCTAAAGTCTCAAAAATGATATCAATTCTCAAGAGTTTTTTGGAGCCAAAAAAATCCTAAATGGCACCTGAATTGGTATTTAGGTTGTCTAAACTCTCAAAAAAATTTTAGACTACTTAAATTAATATTTAAGTTGTCTAAAATCTCAAAAATGATATAAATTTTCAAGAATATTTTGGAGCCAAAAAAATCCGCCAAATATTTCATTTTAGGCGAGCTGAATGCAATTCAGGTTGCCTAAAATCCAAATGCAATTCAGGTCGCCTAAAATCCAAATTTTCGATATTGGGTGACCTGAATTGCATTCAGGTCGACTAAAAGCCAAAATTGGCAACCTGAATTGAATTCAGGTCGCCAATGTTAAAAAAATTAAAAAAACAAAACCACTTACGGCACCAAACAAATAAATTTTATTCCCAAAAAAAAAATATTCCAATTTGGGCGACCTGAATTCAATTCAGGTCGCTTAAATTGAAAAATTTGCGACCTGAATTCTATTCAAGTCGCCTAAATTCACGCCTAAAGGATTTTTACTCCATATATTTACAAGAATGCCACTGCCTTCATTTTTTTACTTCCTATTTTTAAATAAGGACGTTTTTTAGAGTAGTGATATCCAATTTTTGTAGTAGTGTTTATCGAACTATATCCAGATTACTATACCACTGTGTAAGCAGCTAGAAACTACATCAATAAATATTTATCAGATACTCACTCTTTTAAAAATTATTCTGATGCTCTACTCTGATCAATTATTTCAAAATCGCTTTAAAAAATTGGGATGATACATTTTACACCTTAACCCTAAATATATATATATATATATATAATAAGAAAAGGTCCATATTTTAAGAGCCTTCTAGCCACTTCACAAGAATCAAGAAAATTAGTTAAACTAAAAGTAGTTTGTATCACTGAAATTATACAAAATCATCATTACTTTCCCACATTATCCTCCAATTAAATTCTTATCTTAATTACCTTTAATTTCTTATACAATCTCTCTACATTACAATTAATAAGGGTATTTGTGGAAAATAAGAATTTTATGCTGTTGACTCTTTGCATAGGGTCTTATATTTTGAACCACAAAAACTTTCTAAAACGAGTTTTTCTTATCTTTAATATAAGCTACCTCATTAAATTTATTATATGGATATATATAAAATTTTACCCATAAATTAGTTATTGTTTTATTTTTATCTTAAACTTTTCATTAAAGTGTGTATATTTAGTAACAATCTCTCCTATGTAGAGGAAGCATGGGAAGAAGATGAAAAAGATAAGGGTGATGATATTTCGACAACTCAAGACCCCTAGATGTGCGATGCCGCCAACGCACTTCTTTTGTTTTCTTACATTTTCAAATACTTTTAAATTTTAAATTAAATTACAAATTTTATAGAATAATTTAAATTTTTTTTATACTTTTATAAAGTTATATCATGAAATCAATCACAAAACTTATAAATATAAATATATATTATATTTTACATAATTATTATCAATATAAAAGTGATAAATCCAAACAAGTGAAGAAATTTAAAATAGAACTCAAGTTTTTAGTATAAAATAAGGTTATATTTTAATCAAGTTCAAAACAATAACTTTTTCTTAAAATTAAAACTCAAGTACCAACCCGAGGGGAATTGTGGTATATGATTGAATTTTTTTATTTTTTTATTTTTTGGTTGGGGTATATTTACACGAACTTAAAAGTTCACAATGGCTTTTTATTGTTTTGAATGTGAAGGAAATAATTTCTACATGCTTCAAAGTTTAGGGCATTTTATCTAATTTAGCCCTTTTGTGTGTTTCTTCCATATTAGGAAGATAATTGCATATTGGTTCATATCCATGTGCCAAAGGACTTTTATGTACTTTAAAAAAGGAAAAATTTCAATTAAATACCATTTGAATTTGGAAAACCCCCAGAAGTCTTCCGAATTTATAAAAAGACTGAGAGGTACAAAAGACCTATGAAGGATATGCAAATTTAGGTGAAATGACCCTTTTGCCCTTAGTTTTAAATAATAATAAAAATTAAATACCCTCACCGTCAACCGCCGGAGGGCTGCTGGCAAGCAGCGGCCATCCGACGGCCGGCCACCACCCCACCAATGGCCGCCGGCGGCCACTACCACTTCTAGGGGTTTTACAAATTCAAATGGTATTTTAATGGAATTTTCCCTTAAAAAAACTGTTGATCTATGTAGCTTTTCTGCATATGCTTAAACAAATAAACTTTTTTGCAAGTGGCTCTCCGAAAATGCAATTACCTTCATTACGGGTAATTTGATCTTGCTCTCATCATCCACATTTACACTTGAAGGACGACCTTACGTGTTTTGTTTGTTTATTTAATTACCATTGAAATTGTTAGGTTAATGTGCTCTTTAGTCACTTAAGCCCAATAAGGCTTAATTGAGACTACAGCCCAAGAACTTTATGGCCCATGTGGTTTAGGGTTAGGTCTTGGGTGTAGTAGCATATAAACCTACTTTCACCTGCTTGAGAGAAATACACACATAAGGAGGCTCTCATCAAAAACAAACCCTAGAGGCAAACGTTCATCATCTGAACGGTTGCCCACACAACCATCCTATTCCCCTCGAGAGATAGTCTAGAAGATCGATCATAGAGCGGACGAGGACTGTTCGTGGAGAGGCTTTCAGATCGCTGCTTCTTTCCAGGTAATCAAAACGATGAAGGTTTTAACCTTTCCTATATTGCGTGGTACGATACACTTCCGTGTTTCTAGTGAGATTCCAACAATTCGCATCAGAGCCAATAGCGATGAGGAAAAGAACTTAGTTTTGATATTAATTTATATTTCATGTGATTCTTTTCGAAAATTATTTTTTGAAAATATGGCATCTTTTTCTATATTTGTTATTTATTTCATGGTAATTTTGTTTATAATTCATATTTGGTATTAGTTTTAATTTCAATCGGTTAATCGCTTTAATCCATGGTTAGATTCTCTCGTGTATTTCTTGATTTGTAACAAGGAGGCTAATCCCATATGATTAGGTTTCCTCCTTGCTGTTTTTAATTTTATTTTGGAATTTCTATGTATTTTTTGAATTTCTGTAAAAGTTGGAGATCAAGAAACTGCGAAGAAGATGAGATGACTTCGGCTGAAGGCTGGCAGAAGTGATGGCTAGGGTTCCTCTTTTGTGTCCTAGGGTTTCTAGCCAAGGATTGGGTTTTTGGGCCCATAAATACCCTAAAGGGGCTAGAGACAGATACGGGCTAGACAAAAGAGGAATTCCAAAATTGTAATTTTTTATTCTTATTTTTTTTAGGAAAGCCATGGATTAAAGTTATTTGTTTAATTATTTAATGCCTTTGTTAAATTGTATGAATTATATTTGCGATTAACATGATGTTGGTAAATAACATGTCATATAGAATAGGAAGATGTCATATTGTCGCATAATCACATGTCATAATTGCATAGTAGCTATTATGCCTTGAATCGATTAGTATGATAGTTATTATGCGAGATTATTTAGATTGCCCACTACGTTAATCGTCAATTATTATGATTTTAAATTAAAATCTAGAATAATAATTGGATTAATTAATTGTGGAATTAAAATCTACACATTAATTATCAATTATTATGATTTTAAATTAAAATCTAGAATAATAATTGGATTGATTGATTGTGGAATTAAAATCTAGACATTAATTGTCAATTATTATGATTTTAAATTAAAATCTAGAATAATAATTGGATTAATTGATTGTGGAATTAAAATCTACACATTAATTATCAATTATTATGATTTTAAGTTTTAAAATCTAGAATAATAATTGGATTAATTAATTGTGGAATTAAAATCTAGACATTAATTATCAATTATTATGATTTTAAATTAAAATCTAGAATAATAATTGTGGAATTAAAATCTAGACAAATAATCCAGGAAATTTCCTAAGAGAATTGTACCTTTTAGAGTAATTTATGCGTTATTTAAAATGGTCATGTGACGCACACTCTGCCAATCATGACTAGATTTTAGGTACCTAATAATTTACTCTAAATTGAACAAATTCTTGAAAATTGAAAATTCTAAATTTAAAATATTGAATGGGTGAAGGTTTTAAATTAAGCATTTAATTTTAAAACCTACGGGCTCCAATTGTGGGTTTATTAGTGAAATGGTTATCGCTGAAACCCCATCAGATAAGGATAATCGGATTTCGCTAGATTAAAGCCTAATATTTTCAAAATTTTAGTAAAATTGTTAACCCTCCCATCGAGGCTCTGGCAATGGAACTGAAGGCCCAAATTAACAATATTAGTTTTACAAGAATCTTGCCCATCGTAAGCCTTATAAAGATAACTAATGGATTGTTAAACAATAAACGAATAGTAGTTATTAGAATATACTAGCACTATATCTGTTTGTTGTTAATTATAAGTTTGTAATTAGTGTGTTTTCCTTTTTCCTTATTTTCAGAAAAATGTCTTCATTCAATCCTTTAGCTACAATCTTGAGCCAAAAACCTATGGATGGTACAAAATACAAACAATGGAAAACTAATTTGGATATTGTTCTTCAATATGAAAAGCTCAACTTTGTTCTTACTACCCCTATGCCAGCGCAGCCTACTGCAGATGCGTCTGATGCAATTCAGACTCGATTTCAGCAGGAGAAGGATAGATGGGAGAAGGCGAATGTGTTAGTTCGCTGCTACATTTTGGCTAGTCTCGTCAATCATCTTCAGGAGCAAGTGACCATGATTGAGAGTGGAGCAACAATGCTCCAGACTCTTGATGGCATGTTTGCTATGCCTAGTAGCTCTGCTAGGCAAAATGCGCTGAATTCAGTCACCAAGACAGTGATGTCTGGAGGAAGTGCGCGGGATCATTGTCTAACAATGATAGCGAACTTCAAGAAGGCTAATGACTATAGTATCAAGTTTGAACAAGAAGTAAAAGTTGACCTTCTCTTACAATCACTGCCTGAGTACTTCAATCAATTCAAGATGAATTATAACATGAACAAGATGAATCTTGACCTCACTCAACTGATGCACGAGCTTGAGAGTGCTGAACAGTCTCTAGTCAAGCAGGGAAGTGCATTTTTTTGCTGGTGAAAGTTCTGTGAAACCTAAGGGGAAACCCAAGGGAAAGAACAAGAACAAGAAAAAGAAGAAATCAAGTACTCCAATTGCCAAAATAATTGCAATGAAGCAGCCAAAAGGCAAGTGCTTCAAGTGCCGACAAAAGGGGCATTGAAAGAAAAATTGCCCACGTATGAATAAACCAGGTATGGGCAATTTACATGTGATTGAGGCTTGTTTCGTGGAGAATCACGATGATAAATGGATCGTTGATTCAGGAGCCACTAACCATGTTTGTTACTCTTTGCAGTGGTTCAAACATAGCTTGACTATAAGTAAAGGACAAAGAGATTTGAAGCTTGGAACTGGGGAGCTTGTGTCTGCACTGGCAGTGGGACAAGTTAATTTATCTTTTGATAATTGCAGAACTTTGGTTTTAGAAGACTGTTTATTTATTCCAGATTTTAAGAGGAATTTAATTTCTGTTAGTTGTTTGGATAAACATAGTTTGACAGTTCAGTTTAATTCCTCAGTTTCAATAAGAAGTTCATCTTCTTTTATTTGTTCTGGTGTAAAGTTTAATGGTCTTTATTTCCTTAGTCCTATTCCCTATGAAGTTAATCATGTTGAATTAAAAGATGTTGAGCATATTAATTCATCAAAGAAAAGAAAAGTTTCCAATGAAACTTATCTTTGGCATTTGAGATTGGGTCTATTAACTCTAATAGGATATAAGGTTTGGTCAAAAGTGGGATTTTAAAATCCCTAAACTTTGAACTGATACCAATATGTGAATCCTGTTTAGAGGGTAAAATGACCAAGAGATCTTTCAAGGCCAAGGGAAAATGTGCCACACTTCAGTTGGAATTGGTACATACTGATGTATGTGGACCGATAAATGTCCAAGCCAGAAGGGGGTATCAGTATTTCATCACATTTACTTATGATTACTCTAGATTTAGACATGTGTACTTGATGCGTCACAAGTCTGAAGCTTTTGGAAAATTCCAAGAATTTCAAGGCTGAGGCAGAAAAACATCTTGGTGTTCAAATTAAGACTCTTAGATCTGATCGAAGGGGTGAATACCTATCTGGAGAGTTCAGGTCTTACCTGACCAAAGAGGGGATAGTTTCACAATTATCTTCTCCAAGGACACCCCAGCAGAATGGAGTTGCTGAAAGGAGAAATAGAACCTTTTTAGAAATGACAAGATCCATGCTCAGTTATTCATCTCTTTCTAATTCGTTCTGGGGATATGCCTTAGAAACAGCAATGTATCTATTGAACTTAGCTCCATCCAAGTCAATTTCAAAGACACCAATAGAATTGTGGAAAGGGTATAAGTCCACCATGAATCATATTCAGATTTGGGGTGCTCCGGCACATGTCTTGAAACAGAAACCAGATAAGATGGACTCGCGTACTGAAGCATGCATGTTTGTAGGCTATCCTAAAGGAACCAGAGGTTGGTTGTTTTATAATCCAAAAGAAAAGAAGGTCATTGTGAGCACTCACACGACTTTCTTAGAGGAAGACTATATGGCAAATTATAAGCTAAGGAGCAAGGTTATTCTTGATGAGCTAGTCTCAAATCAAGTTTTACCACAACCTCAGGCAGTTCCAGCTTTTATTCCTGTGGTTGTTCAAAGAGGAGAAAATGTACCTGAACATACACAGGAACCAGAGATAGAACCAAAAGTTCAGCATGATAATGAACTTAATGAAGAACAAAATTATGAATTGGTTGATCCACTTAATGAGGGTCCTCATCTAGAAACTGTTAACCCACAAAATGTGGACCCCCCTGAAGATGCACAACATCAAGTGCGACAAAGTCGTAGTGGGAGATTGATTCGTACACCTGCAAGATATCTCTTGTTGGGTGAGTCAAATCAGGATGACATCATTGTAGAAGAGGGTGATCCCATGAGTTATGACGAAGCACTAGGAGATGTTGATGCTCAGGAATGTCTTGAGGCTATGAATCGTGAAATGGATTATATGTATTCCAACTCAGTTTGGTCTCTTGTAAATGCACCTAAAGGGGTAAGACCCATTGGGTGTAAGTGGATTTACAAGAGAAAGAAAGGATCGGATGGGAAGGTTGAAACCTTCAAAGCTAGATTGGTGGCGAAAGGGTACTCCCAAAAGGAAGGTGTGGATTATGATGAAACTTTTTCGCCAGTTGTCATGCTCAAGTCCATCCGGATTCTCTTAGCTGTTGCAGCAAATCTTGATTATGAGATTTGGCAAATGGATGTCAAAACTGCTTTTCTAAATGGAAATTTGGAAGAGGAAATCTATATACAGAAACCAAAAGGGTTTATAGCCAAAGGGCAAGAAGAAATGGTATGCAAGTTGCAAAGGTCCATTTATGGACTTAAGCAAGCGTCCAGATCATGGAACATCACATTTGATCAAGCCATTGAGTCTTATGGTTTTGAGAAAAGTCCTGATGAGCCATGTGTGTATAAAAGGATCCAAGGTAATGCAGTATCTTTTCTGGTACTCTATGTGGATGATATACTCCTTATCGGAAATGATACAGAGGTATTGTTAGGCATAAAAACCTGGCTGAGCAAGCATTTTGATATGAAGGACCTGGGGGAAGCCAATTATATTCTTGGTATTAAACTCTTGCGAGTCCGGAAGAATAGGGTTTTGGCATTATCCCAGGCTAAATACATTGACAAAATACTTGCCAGCTTTAGCATAGAGAATTCCAAGAGGGGAATTATACCCTTCAGGCATGGGATTCATCTCTCTAAGAAGCAATCTCCTAAAACTCCTGAGCAGAGAGAACGCATGAGTAGGATACCTTATGCTTCAGCAGTAGGTAGTCCTATATATGCTATGCTATGTACTAGGCCAGATATCTGCTATGCAGTGGGAGTAGTAAGCCGGTACCAATCTGATCTTGAAGAGGAACACTGGGTAGCGGTTAAACATATACTCAAGTACCTACGGAGAACGAGAGATTATATGTTGGTCTATTCGAGTGGGAGTCTTGAAACCATTGGTTATACGAACTCAAATTTCCAAGGAGATATTGACTAAAGTAAGTCCACCTCGAGATATGTGTACACCTTTAATGGCGGTGCCATTTGTTGGATAAGTGTGAAACAATCATCTGTGGCTGACTCTGCCAATGAGGCTGAGTATGTAGCTGCTTCTGAGGCTGCAAAGGAAGCTGCATGGTTAAAGAAGTTCCTAACAGACCTTCAAGTGATACCAGGTGTTGATTGTCCTATCACACTTTACTGTGACAACAGTGGGGCAGTAGCACAGTCCAAGGAACCAAGGTGTCACAAGAAACAAAAACACATAGAGAGGAAGTAACACTTGATCCAAGAAAAAATTAAAAGAGGAGATACATTGGTAGCAAAGATAGCATCAGACGAGAACCTTGCTGACCCTTTTACTAAGAGTTTGCCTGAACGTGTGTTCGAAAGGCATGTTTCATCTATGGGTCTTAGGAGGATTCCAGATTTGCTATAGCTTTAGGTAGTTGTTATTTCACTTTGTTATTTTGTGCCTTTTGAGCAAGACATTATGACATTGCATTTTTTCTGAATGTTAATAAATGAGGTATTTTTCATTTATTTCGCACACTATTTACAAACTCTAAGGTCCAGATCAATTGTGGAGTATATGATCATATGAATACGTTCATAGAGGACATGGTCATAGGTTCTCACAATTGATGAATTGGTTCATAGCTATTAAATTAAGTTGGACACTTTATTTAGGCTGCAATATTTTATGAAATGGTTTTGTCCGAATCATTATAAAATATTGGTGTGAGTTAATACTTACATTGAATGGATCAAGGAGAGATTTGATTAAGGTTGTTCTTTCTGTCATAAGGAATCAAATCTCCAGATAACTATAGTCATGTAGTTGCTCTTAATCCTGAGTTTATTTTAAATAGGTAGTTGAATAGTTATCATTCTTTGATTTACCAATGGGTGAGGTTTGATCTATATGACGGCCAACAACTCAGTATTTTGGGATTGAGACTGTTTGGTTACCGGTGTTTATGAGATAAACAACATGGAATTTATAGGAAATGTCCCCTTGATATGTTTCGGTACCTGGATATTGAAGACACTGGCTAATGCATGTAATCCATTAGAGAAACTATTAAAGTCAAGGGAATAAATAATTGATTGGGTTACAAAAAACTAGTCAATTAAGTTATAGACATTCTATAAAGGGGTAATGCATATTCTTGTTATAAGTGTCATTATTCTTGGAGATCACGTTTGGGCTTTTAGTGGAGTAGCATCGAACTAAATAATCTTCTGTAGATTATCATGAGCCTTGATGAATGACAAATGGTAGATCCCCAGGCTAGCTCGAGACAAGGGATGGGGTATATTATCAGATGATGATGGCTTATGGGCTACATGGTCTTGGGTTTACGAACTAGGCTAGCTCGAGACAAGGGATGGGGTATATTATCAGATGATGATGGCTTATGGGCTACATGGTCTTAGGTTTACGAACTCAAGTTTGTATCTTAAAGAGCAAGTGGGAGATTGTTGGGTTAATGTGCTCTTTAGTCACTTAAGCCCAATAAGGCTTAATTGAGACTACAGCCCAAGAACTCTATGGCCCATATGGTTTAGGGTTAGGTCTTGGGTGTAGTACCATATAAACCTACTTTCACCTGCTTGAGAGAAATACACGCATAAGGAGGCTCTCATCAGAAACAAACCCTAGAGGCAGACGTTCATCATCTGAATGGTTGCCCACACAACCATCCTATTCCTCTCGAGAGATAGTCTGGAAGGTCGATCATAGAACGGACGAGGGCTGTTTGTGAAGAGGCTTTTAGATCGCTGCTTCAGATCACTGCATCTTTCCAAGTAATCAAAATGATGAAGGTTTTAACTTTTCCTATATCGCGTGGTACGATACGCTTCCGCGTTTCTGGTGAGATTCCAATAGAAACATCATTGTAAAATTTGTGAGTTGGCTTTTGGAGTTTATTGATTTTATGTTTCTAATTTACAAAACTGTATCGAGTCACTCTTAAACTCTTAGTAATGGTAAACTCAATTAAAGTTGTGAGTTCAACACCGATCTTACCGTTTTTATATTTCTCGTTGATAAAATCATGTTAATTTACTCTTAAAATTATGCTAACTTTTTGATTTGATCATATTAAATAGCTTTACGTATCAATTTTTTTAAAAAAAAAATTGTTGAGTACAATAAATTATGAATGTTGATGAATTTAATTTCAATTATCTAAAATTAAAATATACTTGAATCAAATTGTTGTAATTTTATATTTTAATTATACAATATAAATACACATTTATTGAAAGAAAGTAAACTCATTTGAGTTTGCAATTCGAGTTTATGCATGATCAATTTTACGTCAATGCCCACAAGTTTATTTAAACTCATAAGTTTAACAACCCTAGATCTTGATCAATTCATCAGTCAATCCAATTTTTTTAATCTTCCTTAATTTATTAATGACAATACACGATCAATATCTACTCCACATAAGAAACACTAACAGACTAACTTTTATTTCATAACTTGTTGACATGAAATTTGAAACTGCATTCATAATTTAATGAGGACAATGAGTTAGCGGATAGATCAAATATTCTCCCAATTCAAATATATAAATTTACAATATATATACATGCATATAAAGGTCAAACTTTTATTTCATTCCAAACGTAAACAAACCATACATAAAGATAGATCATATATCAAGTCGATCAACAGGGATCATATAATTAATAATATAAATATATATAGTATGAAATATTTTAGTATATGTTGACCTTTTAGCTAGGAAGGTTGCTGAAATAGGCATATATATACTTCATCCAGAACCTTTCAAAAGGAGCTTCAGCCTTAGTACTTCAATAGGATTAATGAAAGTGATGGCTGTTATGATTTTAGTGTCCAAATTACTTTTGAACAGTGCCTCGTCCACAATTTGGAAATTAGGGTTTGAACTGCTGAAGGCTACAATTCCTACTGATAGATTTATACCTGAAAAAAAAAAAACACACACACACACACACAATATTATATGATCATAATTAAATGTCCATAATTGTAAATCATATAATTTATTTATACAAATCAACAATATACAAAAAAAAAAAAATGCTTTAGAATAATACTTGTATATGCTGTTTGCGTGCATAGTCTCTACACTCTTTTCATTACCTGAATTTACTTGGAAGTGCAATAAACCTCGGGGAATCCCAAAAACATCGCCTGTGCCAATAGATTTAATATAGACAGTGTTATTAGATGAAATGAAACCAACAGTCAAATTGCCTTGTAACATCGTAATAACTTCATTAGCATCAGGATGTGTGTGAAGTGGCACAACCCCACCAGGTTGAACATCTAAACGAGCCAAGGAAATACCTAAACCATTCAGACCTGGTATGGTATTAACAAACGCTGTCGATAAACCAAATTTGGAAAGATTATTAGTGTTTGGAGCATTTAATGTTCCAGACGAGGAAAAATCATTCACATTCACCATTAGAGGGTTCTTGCAGGAATATCCAGCAGGACCAAAAGGTAATGTACGGTCTGCAACGCAAAAATCGAACATAGAAGGTTGAGAGGAGGAGAATGAGAAGAGAAGGCAAGAGATCATGAAGATAATAATGGGAATCATCATCTTCATTTGTGTGTGTGTGTGTTCAAGATGTGTTTTTTAACAAGGAGCTTGGTCACTTTTATATGTAATTGGGACTTTGGGAGACGGGGAAAAAAAAATTTCAACACTAATTAGTTTAGTGGTAGTGTGGCCTAATAAATTAAATAGTGAAGTTGCTTTAATTTCTTCTATCCTTTTTTATAAGGTTAACCGTACTATATAGTTTAAGAAATCAGTTAAAAATAATATATGTATGTAAAAATAATCTTTTTTTTTTCAAGTACGTCCTTAAGGGATAAGTAAGAGAGGGATAATAATTAATGAGAAAAATGATGAAAAATTATACTCCATCCGATCCTAATTATAAGAGCTAATTGACTTTTTTGGAGAGATTAAGGAAGCTAATTAAATAATTTTAAAGTATTTTTATTTTAAATTTTTTCTTCAAACTTATTAGTTTGACTAATAAACTAATATATAATCTCAGAATATTTAACTTATGAAATGATTAAATAATTTATTTAGCTTCCTTAATCTCTCCAAAGAAAGTCAACTAGCTCTTATAATTAGAATCGAATGTAGTATATGAGAAAAAGATTAGAAGAGAGAACAAAATCAATTAAGGATAAGATTAGTTGTATTTAATGCTCAGACCACAGCTCCAAACTGGCTCTTATAAAAAAGGCCAAATCACTTCAAAAATAGGGATCCTATAACAAGGATTGGAGGGAATATTTAATTATTAGAGATAATGTGGCCTAATGATTCTACATTTTTAGGTTAATTACATGCTTAGCAGGGTAGCCGTTCAAGTGTGAAAGAAAGATCAGATGTATTGCATTGATAGATTAGACTTAGATACAACTGTCATTTCAATAATTTTTAGATCAAAATACAAAAGACGTCCCTGAAATTTAGGGGTGTTGCAAATGACCTCCCTCAGTTTTAGAGGTTTAAAACTAAGACCTTGAAGTTTCATCTCACCTTTTTCGTCATTTAGCAATATGCCACATCACAACAACAAATGGCATTTGGCGTTGGCATGGAATTTTTAAGTTTTTTAATTATTTTATTAACATTTAAGTATTTATTAATATAAGATGAGCAAGAAACATCAACACGCATGTAGCGTCTAGCCTGAAAAAGAGGGCACCAGTTTCCCCTACTCACCTTTTAATTGAGTAAGGAGAGTTCGTCTTATATGGACTGTCTAAATAAAATCTGGATAGTTCAGATTAAATTTTTTTAACTGGTTATTTTTAAATAAAAAAATATTTTTTAAAAAAATTAGTTTAGAGATTATTTTTATTTTAGATTATCTACCTATTAAAATAATGTATTAAAAAAAAAGTAAAAACAATAAATCTAAGCTACCCAAATCTCATATGGACGATCTGGATGAGACAAGATCTAAATGGTACCTTCCTGCATTACAACAATGGGCCTTTTGAATGGTCTTTCAAGCATTTGAAGCACATTCATTAGCTATCGAAATGGTGAAATGTGGGTAAGATTAATTGCAAAACTTCGCCAATCAACAAGTTTTTTTGTTCAAAATGTCACTCCAACGTCCTGGTCATCTTATACATAATCAATTTTAGTACAAAAAAGGTCAAATTAACAGTCAAAGTGTATTTTTGCCTATTTTGAAGCCACAGTCACTTTTACCCCTAAAAAAATAAATGTGGGTAAGATTAATTGCCAAGCTTTGATAGTCAACAAGTTTTTTGTTCAGAATGTCATTCCAATATCCATGTCATCTACACATCATCAATTTCAGTACGAGTTCACATTAGGTGCTTCTCTCTTATGTGCTTCTTACATGCTTGTCCCTCTAATTAGAGGGACAAGGATTTTTTTTTAATTTTTTTTAATTTTTTATATATTCTATATATTTAGATTAAATTAAATGCTACTTTCTGAAAATAAAATTTGGTGCCCAGTATCTCAAATTAATTAGTTTCTAGTTCTACATTTAGAAATATGTCTTGCAACACCAGTATACTGGAAACTAATTAATTTGAGATATTGGAGGCTAAAAAAAATTTCAGAAAGCAGTATATAATTTAATTTAAATATATAGAATATATACAAAAATTAAAAAAAATTAAAAAAAAAATTGTTTGTCCCTCTAATTAGAGGGAGAAGAATGTAAGAAGCACATAAGGGAGAAGCACCTAATGTGAACCCTTTCAGTACAAAAAAGCCAAACTGACAGTCATATTTTACTTCTGCGCCTATTTTGAAACCATATGGTCACTTTTGCCTTAAAAAAAGCAATTGGTATCAAGTGCACTTTGGAAAAAATCACATATATATTTTTACACCTTAACCCTAATATATATATCCATGGTCCATAATATAAGAGCCTTCTAGCTACTTCACAAGAATCAAAAAAAATTAGTTAAACTAAAAGTAGTTTGTATCACTGAAATTGTTAAAAAATCATTACTTTCCCATATTATCCTCCAATTAAAATCTTATCTTAGTTACCTCTAATTTCTTGTACAATCTCTCTACATTACAATTAAAAAGATTAATGTGGAAAAGAAGAATTTAATGCTGTGGACTTTTTGCATAGGGTCTTATATTTTGAACCACAAAAACTTTCTAAAAAAGAGTTTTTCTTATCTTTAATATAAGCTACCTCATTAAATTTATTTTATGGATATATATAAAATTTTACCCATAAATTAGTTATTGTTTTATTTGTATCTTAAACTTTTCATTAAAGTGTGTGTATTTAATAAAATTCTTTCCTATGAAGAGGAAGCATGGGAGGAAGATGAAAAAGATAAGGATAACCAACGAGGGTTGTTATCATTATTGTCAAACTTACGAGTTGACTTATCAAATTTATTGTTTTTACGTTTCTTACTTATAAAATTGCATCAACTTGCTATTGAACTCATCCTAACTACATTCGAGGTACTTTCAAGCTTTCTAATTAGAAAAGAAAATGTTGTCTAACCTAGCTACAAGTTGTGGGTTAGTCCTTAGCAAGTTGGGGGTTGGCAAGACGAATTGGGAAAAAATAAAAAAAGCCATCTTAAAAAGCCATCACTACTTATTTCTGTTTTTAGATTGAAATTAAACAGTTCAAATTTAATATTTATAAAATTACTAATAAATATCAAATTATTAAAAATCAACTAAACAAATTCAAATTGCTAAATTTTAATCATGATAATTTAAAAGTGAAATAAAAAATAATTTTATATAATATTGAATCTAAACCGTTTAAATTTGAATCTAAGAGTCAATGAAAAGGTGGATATGGATAATGTAGAGGAAGTAAATTGTAAAGATAGAAGAGAGAAGTCATGTCCTTAAAATGGGATGATATTTTGACAACTCAAGACCCCTAGATGTGGGATGCCGCCAACCCGCTTCTTTTGTTTTGTTACATTTTCAAATACTTTTAAATTTTAAATTAAATTACAAATTTTATAGAATCATTTAAATTTTTTTATACTTTTATAAAGTTATATAATGAAATTAATCACAAAACTTATAAATATAAATATATATATATATATATATATATTACATAATTATTATCAATATAAAAATGATAAATCCAAACAAATTGCGAAATTTAAAATAGAATCAAGTTTTTAGTATAAAATAAGGTTATATTTTAATCAAGTTCAAAACAATAACTTTTTCTTAAAATTAAAACTCAAGTACCAACCCGAGGGGAATTGGGGTATATGATTGAATTTTTTTTGGGTTGGGGGGGTTTATTTACACGAACTTAAAAGTTTGCAATGGCTTTTTATTGTTTTGAATGTGAAGGAAATATAATTTGTACATGCTTTAAAGTTTAGGGACATTTTATCTAATTTAGCCCTTTTTTTCTGTTTCTTCCATATTAGGAAGATAATTGCATATTGGTTCAGATTCATGTGCCAAAGGACTTTTATGTACTTTTAAAAAAAAAATGTTGATCTATGTAGCTTTTCTGCATATGCTTAAACAAATAAACTTTTTTGCAAGTGGCTCTCCGAAAATGCAATTACCTTCACTACGGGTAATTTGATCTTTCTCTCATCAGACATTTACACTCGAAGGTCGACCTTACGTATTGTGTTTATTTATGTAATTACCATTGAAACATCGTTGTGAAATTTGTGATTTGACTTTTTTGGAGCTTATTGATTTTCTATTTCTAATTTACAAAATTGTATCCAGTCACTCTTACACTCTTACTATTGGTAAACTCAATTAAACTCGTGAATTCAACACTGATCTTACCGTTTTTTGTATTTCTCACTTATAAAATCATGTTAATTTACTCTTAAAATCGTGCTAAGTTTTTTTATTTGATCATATTCAATGGCTTTATGTATAAATTTTATTTTAAAAAAATTGTTGAGTACAATAAATTATGAATGTTGATGAATTTAATTTCAATTATTTAAAATTAAAATATATTTAAATCAAATTGTTGTCATTTTATATTTTAATTATTTAATTATACAATATAAATACATATTTATTGAAAGAAAATAAACTCTTTTGAGTTTCCAATTCGAGTTTATGCATGATCAATTTTACGTCAATGCCCACAAGTTTATTTAAACTCATAAGTTTAATTAACAACATTGATTTGACTCTAGATCTTGATCAATTCATTAGTCAATCTAATTTTTTTAGTCTTCCTTAATTTATTAATGACAATACAAGATCAATATCTACTCCTCATGATAAATACTAACAAACTAACTTTTATTTCATAACTTTTTGACATGAAATTTGAAACTGCACTCATAATTTAATGAGGAGTTGAGGACAATGAGTTAGGGGATAGATCAAACATTGTCCCAATTCAAATATATAAATTTATAATATATATATATATACACACACATGCATATAAAGGTCAAGCTTTTATTCCATTCCAAACGTAAACAAACCATACATAAAGATCGACCATATATCAAGTCGATCAACAGGGATCATATAATTAATAATATAAATATATATAATATGAAATATTTTATTATATGTTGACCTTTTAGCTAGGAAGGTTGCTGAAATAGGCATATATATACTTCATCCAGAACCTTTGAAAAGGAGCTTGAGCCTTAGTACTTCAATAGGATTAATGAAAGTGGTGGCTGTTATGATTTTAGTGGCCAAATTACTTTTGAACAGTGCCTCGTCCACAATTTGGGTATTAGGGTTTGAACTGCTGAAGGCCGAAAGTTCTACTGATAGATTTATACCTGAAAAATAAAAAATAAAAAAAACGGAATATTATATAATCATAAATAAATGTCCATAATTGTAAATCATATAATTTATTTATACAAATCACGAAAACTTAACTCTAGAACAGTCCTTATTCAAGGACTTCATACAAATCAAGCCATTCCGAGATCAGAGACTATGCTGGGGATTCTCATATTTTGGCACGTTTAATTTTACAAGAAGAATAATTTAATAATATCCTTCATCAAATCCAAAAAAAAAAAAATCCAACGATTACCTGAATTTACTTGGAAGTGCAATAAACCTCGAGGAATCACAAAAACATCGCCTGTGCCAATAGATTTCACGTAGACAGTGTTATTAGATGAAATGAAACCAACAGTCAAATTGCCTTGTAACATCGTAATAACTTCAGTAGCATCAGGATGTGTGTGAAGTGGCACAACCCCACCAGGTTGAACATCCACACGAGCCAAGGAAATACCTAAACCATTCAGACCTGGTATGGTATTAACAAACGCGGTCGATAAACCTGCTTTGTAAATATTATCAGTGTTTGGAGCATTTAATGTTCCAGACGAGGAAAAATCATTCACATTCACCATCAGAGGGTTCTTGCAGGAATATCCAGCAGGACCAAAAGGTAACGTATGGTCTGCAACACAGAAATCGAACATAGAAGGTTGAGAGGAGGAGAATGAGAAGAGAAGGCAAGAGATCATGAAGATAATAATGGGAATCATCATCTTCATTTTTGTGTGTGTGTGTGTGTTCAAGATGTGTTTTTTAACAAGGAGCTTGGTCACTTTATATGTAATTGGGACTTTGGGAGGCGTGGAAAAAAAATTCAACATTAATTAGTTTAGTGGTAGTTTGGCCTAATAAATTAAATCGTGAAGTTACTTTCTCTTGTCCTTTTTTATAAGGTCAGCTGTATTACATATTTTGAGAAATCAGTTAAAACCAGTTTAAAATAATATATGCATGTAAGAAATAAACATTTTTTCAACAAGGGGCAAGTAAGAACTGTAAGAGAGGGATAGTATTGAGAAAAATGACAGAAAGATAATGTAAGAGAACAAAATTAATTAAGGGTAAGATTAGTTGTACATAGCGTTCAGACTACTCCAAATTGACTCTTATAAAAACGACCAAATCACTTCAAAAAAATGGGATCCTATATAGAAAGAATTGGAGGGAATATTTAATTATTAGAGATAATGTGGCCTAATAAATGCTACTACCTCCGGTCTTAATTTTAATAATTTAATAATTTTATTTCAAGATCTTAAAATAATTTTTCAAGATTATGAAGTATTTTTTCAGTATCAGTCAGTATCCTTTTAGTACCGGTCAATACTTAAAATATTTTTTCAAGATCCTAAAATAATTTTTCAAGATTATGAAGTATTTTTTCTGTACCGGTCAGTATCCTTAAAGTACTTTTTAGTACTAGTCAGTACCCTGAAATATTTTTTTCAGATACTAACTAGTAGAGAAAAAATACTTAATAATCTTGAAAATTTATTTTAGGATCTTGAAAAAATATTTCAAGTATTGACCGGTACTAAAAGATACTGACTGATACTGAAAAAATACTTCATAATCTTGAAAAATTATTTTATGATCTTGAAAAAATATTTCAAGTGTTTACTGATACTAAAAGGATACTGAAAAAAATAATTTAGGGTACTGACTGGTACTAAAAAGTACTTTCAGGATACTGACTGATACAGAAAAAATACTTCAAAGTATCTTTTTAGTATCAGTTAGTACCCTGAAATATTCTTTTCAGATCTAAAAATAATTTTTCAAGATTATGAAGTATTTGTTTAGTACAGGTCAGTATTCTAAATATCTTTTTAGCACCCGGTAGTAATTAAAATAAAATTATTAAATTTTAAAAAAAATTGTTGTTGGGCGCTCTTCTTGACAAATCACATATATATTTTTGGACCTTTGAAATGTCACGTCATCGGTCAAAGTCAAACTTAACAGTCAAAGTCAAACTTAACGGTCAAACGGTATTTTTGCACCTAATTTGTAACCACGTGTGCACTTTTACACCCAAAAAAAGCATTTGCTACTGAGCGCTCCTAGGAGAAAAGCACATATATATTTTTGCACCTTAACCCTAAAAAGAATTGGAGGGAATATTTAATTATTAGAGATAATATGGCCTAATAAATGCTACATTTTTAGTCTAATTACATACTTAGTAGGGTAGCCGTTCTAGTGTGAAAGAAAGATCAGATGGATTGCATTGATAGATTAGACTTAGATACAACTGTCATTTGAATAACTTTTAAATCAAAATACAAAAGACAACCCTCAACTTTAGGGGTGTTGCAAACTAAGACCCTGAAGTTTCATATCTTTGCAATTAATCTTACCTACATTTGTTTTTTAATAGTAAAAGTGACTATGTGGTTTTAAAATATGTATAAAAGTAAACTTTGATTGGTAGTTTAACTTTTCTTTACTGAAATTGAAATTGATGACATGGACGTTGGAGTGACATTTTGAACAAAAAAAAAAACTTGTTGATTGGCGAAGCTTTGCAATTAATCTACACGCACATTTCACTATTTCAATAGCTGATGCACGTGCATCAAATGCTTTAAAGGTCATTCAAAAGGGCCCATTGTGGTAATACTAGAAGGTCTTTCTAGATCTTCTCTCGTCTACTCTAAATCATAAGAATTAGAAGAGACTTCTAGCTACTTCACAAGAATTAGAAAATCAGTTAAACTAAAAGTAGTTTGTATCACTAAAATAATAAAAAAATCATCATTACTTTCCCACATTATCCTCAAATTAAAATCTTATCTTAATTACCTTTAATTTCTTACTCCCTCCGGTCCTAATTATAAGAGCTATTTACCAGAATTTGGAGAGATTAAGGAGGGAAGTTAAATTAGTTAATTATGATCATTTTTTGAAAATACCCCTAATTAAAATTGAAAATTACATCAAGGGGAAAATGAGTAGTACAGAAGAGAAGCGTCACCTTTACGTTAAGTGATGCAGCATTATTATGAAGGTGTAGGGAAGAGGAGGGAGGAAAAGAAGGAACAGAGAAATGAGAGATTGTTGAGTGACTCAGTAAACAAATGCAAGTTTATTTGTTTATTGTTGGAAAAAAGATAATGAAATTAATGTTTTATTAGGTTATTTTAAGGGGAAAAATTAATCACTTTAGGCTGATAGTTATAAAAAAAATATTTTTAAAGGAATATTAAAATTATTTTATTTAAAAATAAAAAATAAGTAGAATCTCTCATTTAATAGAATATAAGCATATTATTAAATTAATTATTGTGAAAGTATTAGTAGGGATGATATAGGAAAAATATATAAAAAATTGCTCAAAATTATTTTATAAGAAAAAAGTATAATTGAAGTGTATATACATTAATGAGTTGCAAACATTATTTACTTTATAAAATATATAGATGTATTATTAAATTATTATTGTCTTTAATTATTATTGAGAAAGTATAAATAGGGGTATTATAGGAAAAAAAATTGACAAAAGTAAAAACTTGTTCTTATAATTAGGACCAAAACTAACTCCAAAAAGTGTTCTTATAATTAGAACTGGAGAGAGAGCATACAATCTCTCTACATTATGGAAAAGAAGAATTTAATTCTGTTGACTTTTTGCATGGGGTCTTATATTTTGAACCACAAAAACTTTCTAAAAAGACTTTTTCTTATCTTTAATATAAGTTACCTCATTAAATTTATTATATGGATATATATAAAATTTTACCCATAAATTAGTTATTGTTTTATTTTTATCTTGAACTTTTCATTAAAGTGTGTGTATTTAATAAAAATCTTTCCTATGTAGAGGAAGCATGTGAAGAAGATGAAAATGATAAAAGTAATCAACGAGAACTGTTATCATTGTTGTCAAACTTATGAGTTGACTTATCATTTTATTATTTTTATGTTTCTTACTTACAAAATTACATCAACTCGCTATTAAACTCATCCAAACTACAAATGCATATTATATTCGAGGCACTGTCAAGCTTTCTAGCTATGGGAGAAAATGTTGTCTGACCTACAAGTTGTGGGTTAGTCAGTTGGGGGTTGGCAAGACAAATTGGGAAAAAAGGAAAAAAAAAACAAAAAACAAAAACAAAGGCACCTTAAAATGGAGACTTGGATTTTCTCCTTTACCCTTATCATCCATCCCTACCTGTCTCCGCTTGTAGATTGAAATTTAAACCGTTCAAATTTAATATTTTATAAAATTACTAATAAATATCAAATTATTACAAATCCACTAAACAAATTCAAATTACTAAATTTTAATCATAATAATTCAAAAGTGAAATAAAAAATAATTTTATTTGATATTAAATCTAAACCGCTTAAATTTGAATCTAAGAATCAATCTAAAGGTGGATATAGATAATGTAGAGGAAGTAAATTGTAAAGATAGAAGGGAGAAGTCAAGTCCTTAAAATGGGATGATATTTTGACAATTCAAGACCCCTGGATGTGGGATGCCGCCAACCCACTTCTTTTGTTTTCTTACATTTTCAAATACTTTTAAATTATAAATTAAATTACAAATTTCTAGAATAAATTAATTTTTTTTAATACTTTTATAAGTTATAAAATGAAATTAATCACAAAACTTATAAATATAAACATATATTATATTTTACATAATTATTATCAATATAAAAATGATCAATCCAAACAAATTGAGAAATTTAAAATAGAATCAAGTTTTTAGTATAAAATAAGGTTATATTTTAATCAAGTTCAAAACAATAACTTTTTCTTAAAATTAAAACTCAAGTGCCAACCCGAGGGGATCGGAATTGTGGTATATGATTGAATAATTTTTCCTTTTTCTTTTTTTTTTTTTTTGGTTGGGGTTTATTTACACGAAGTTAAAAGTTTACAATGGCTTTTTATTGTTTTGAATGTGAAGGAAATTGTTTGTACATGCTTCAAATTTAGGGGCATTTTATCTAATTTAGCCCCTTTTTTTTTTAATTTTCTCCCACATTAGGAAGATAATTGCATATTGGTTCATATTCATGTGCCAAAGAACTTTTATGTACTTTAAAAAAAACTGTTGATCTATGTAGCTTTTGTGCATATTCTTAAACAAATACATCCTCTGGTCCTAATTATAAGAGTTAGTTGACTTTTTTGGAAAGATTAAAGAAGCTAATTAAATTATCTTAAAGTATTTTTATTTTTATTGTTTTCTTCAAACTTATTAGTTTGAGTAATAAACTAATATATAATCTAAGAATATTTAACATATAAAATAATTAAGTAACTTATGTAACTTCCTTAATCTCTCTAAAGAAAGTCAACTAGCTCTTATAATTAGGATTGGAGGTAGTACACTTTTTTGCAAGTGGCCTCTCCAGAATGTGCAATTACCTTCATTATGGGTAATTTGATCTTTCTCTCATCACCCACATTTACACTTGAAGGTCAGGACGACCTTACGTATTTCCATGATGCCAGGTCCTATTATTTATATAAATTTGGGTTAAGATATTAAAATAGTCATTAACTGATATTAAAAAGTGCAAAAGTAACTATACATTTTTTTAATGAAAAAGCAACTCTAATACAAAATAAAAATAAAAATAAAAATAAAAATAAAAATAAAAAACTTATGAATTAAAGTACAAGAAGTTGTCTATTTTTTATTATAGTTACTTGGATTAAAGTGTAAATTTAGCAATGAATAATTTCCTTATGGCCACCCGACAAAATTAATTACTCTGAGTGTAAGAGTATACATAATCAATTTTTTGGTAGCATATAATCAACACAGTTAATCCTGATTAACTTTTATTTCTTTTTGCACGGTGGGTTTCACAGTCTTCCCACTCTCTGTTATTTAAATATATTTTTGAATGGTAAAGGTGCAAATTTAGTAATAAACTATTTTGTTATGAGCGCCTAACAGAATTATCTTATAAATGACTATATTTTTTCTTTTAATTCCCTTATTTATCTTCTGAATGACCATATTTGTATTATAAATGGAATTAAAAAAATTTAGGAAGTTAAAAAATTTTGGTTATTCGCATATTTATCTTGTAAAAAAATCATTCCCTAGATTCTTTTAAATCCATTTATTTATCTAAGTGAAATTTTTGAATCTGTTGAGGATTGACTGAAATAAAATTGTTTGTATAGGATCTAAGTAATATTTTCCCATTAAAAGGCACATATTTATAAAAATATATTAAAATAATAGAGTTTGCACTTTTAGTATAAGTTAATGGCTATTTTAGAACCTTAACCCTTTATTAAAAAGACTCAAAGCGACCAGTACTACTAGTAGTGCAATGATATTAGGATTTATTTCCCCCCTCTCGGTCCTGAGTTCGATCCCCCCTCCCCTATCGCCTTCTATCCAAAAAAAGCGATGGAGGTTTGAGATTATTAATACCATGATTACTTTTGCCCTTAGAGTTAGCAGATAGATCAAATATTCTCCCAATTCAAATATATAAATATATATATACAAACATATAAATGTCAAACTTTTATTTCATTCCAAACGTACATTTAAACAATCCATACATAAAGATCGACCATACATCAAGTCGATCAACAGGGATCATATAATTAATAACATAAATATATATGATATGAAATATTTTATTATATGTTGACCTTTTAGCTAGGAAGGTTGCTGAAATAGGCATATATATGCTTCATCCAGAACCTTTGAAAAGGAGCTTGAGCCTTAGTACTTCAATAGGATTAATGAAAGTGGTGGCTGTTATGATTTTAGTGGCCAAATTACTTTTGAACAGTGCCTCGTCCACAATTTGGGTATTAGGGTTTGAACTGCTGAAGGCCGCGATTGCTACTGATAGATTTATACCTGAAAAAGAAAAATTAAAAAAAAACGGAATATTATATAATCATAAATAAATGTCCATAATTGTAAATCATATAATTTATTTATACAAATCACGAAAACTTAACTCTAGAACAGTCCCTATTCAAGGACTTCATACAAATCAAGCCATTCGAGAGACTATGCTGGGGATTCTCATATTTTGGCACGTTTAATTTTACAAGAAGAATAATTTAATAATATCCTTGATCAAATCCAAAAAAAAAATCCAACGGTTACCTGAATTTACTTGGAAGTGCAATAAACCTCGAGGAATCACAAAAACATCGCCTGTGCCAATAGATTTCACGTAGACAGTGTTATTAGATGAAATGAAACCAACAGTCAAATTGCCTCGTAACATCGTAATAACTTCAGTAGCATCAGGATGTGTGTGAAGTGGCACAACCCCACCAGGTTGAACATCCACACGAGCCAAGGAAATACCTAAACCATTCAGACCTGGTATTGCATCAACAAACGCTGTCGATAAACCTGCTTTGTAAATATTATCAGTGTTTGGAGCATTTAATATTCCAGACGAGGAAAAATCATTCACATTCACCATTAGAGGGTTCTTGCAGGAATATCCAGCAGGACCAAAAGGTAACGTATGGTCTGCAACACAAAAATCGAACATAGAAGGTTGAGAGGAGGAGAATGAGAATAGAAGGCAAGAGATCATGAAGATAATAATGGGAATCATCATCTTCATTTGTGTGTGTGTTCAAGATGTGTTTTTTAACAAGGAGCTTGGTCACTTTATATGTAATTGGGACTTTGGGAGGCGTGGAAAAAAAAAATCGACATTAATTATTTTAGTGGTAGTTTGGCCTAATAAATTAAATAGTGAAGTTACTTTCTCTTATCCTTTTTTATAAGGTCAGCTGTATTACATATTTTCGGAAATCGGTTAAAACCAGTTAAAAATAATACATGCATGTAAGAAATAAACATTTTTTCAACAAGGGGCAAGTAAGAACTGTAAGAGAGGGATAGTATTGAGAAAAATGACAGAAAGATAATGTAAGAGAACAAAATTAATTAAGGGTAAGATTAGTTGTACATAATGTTCAGACTACTCTAAATTGACTCTTATAAAAACGACCAAATCGCTTCAAAAAATGGGATCTTATATAAAAAGAAGGGTTAAGGTACAAAAATATACATGTGCTTTTCTCAGAGGAGCGTTCAGTAGTAAATGCTTTTTTTGGGTACAAAAATGCACACGTGGTTACAAATTAGATGCAAAAATATCGTTTGACCGTTAAGTTTGACTTTGATGATTAAGTTTGACTTTGACCGATGACGTGACATTTCAAAGGTACAAAAATACACATGCGATTTGTCAAGAAGAGTGCCCAACAACAATTTTTTAATTTAATAATTTTATTTCAAGATCTTAAAATAATTTTTCAAGATTATGAAGTATTTTTTCAGTATCAGTCAGTATCCTTTTAGTACCGGTCAATACTTGAAATATTTTTTCAAGATCCTAAAATAATTTTTCAAGATTATGAAGTATTTTTTCTGTACTAGTCAGTATCCTTAAAGTACTTTTTAATACTAGTCAGTACCTTGAAATATTTTTTCAGATACTAACTAGTACAGAAAAAATACTTAATAATCTTGAAAATTTATTTTAGGATCTTGAAAAAATATTTCAATTATTGACCGGTACTAAAAGATACTGACTGATACTGAAAAAATACTTCATAATCTTGAAAATTTATTTTAGGATCTTGAAAAAATATTTCAAGTGTTTACTGGTACTAAAAGGATACTGAAAAAAATATTTTAGGGTACTGACTGGTATTAAAAAGTACTTTCAGGATACTGACTGATACATAAAAAATACTTCAAAGTATCTTTTTAGTACCAGTTAGTACCCTGAAATATTTTTTTTAGATCTAAAAATAATTTTTCAAGATTATGAAGTATTTTTTTAGTACAGGTCAGTATTCTAAATATCTTTTTAACACCCGGTAGTAATTAAAATAAAATTATTAAATTTAAAAAAAATGATTGTTAGGCGCTCTTCTTGACAAATCACATGTGTATTTTTGTACCTTTGAAATGCCACGTCATCGGTCAAAGTCAAACTTAACAGTCAAAGTCAAACTTAACGGTCAAACGGTATTTTTGCACCTAATTTGTAACCACATGTGCATTTTTACACCCAAAAAAAGCATTTGCTACTGGGCACTCCGGAAAGAAAAGTACATGTATATTTTTGCACCTTAACCCTAAAAAGAATCGGAGGGAATATTTAATTATTAGAGATAATGTGGCCTAATAAATGCTACATTTTTAGTCTAATTACATACTTAGTAGGGTAGCCGTTCTAGTGTGAAAGAAAGATCAGATGGATTGCATTGATAGATTAGACTTAGATACAACTGTCATCTGAATAACTTTTAAATCAAAATACAAAAGACAACCCTCAACTTTAGGGGTGTTGCAAATGACCTCACTTTTAGAACTTGAAAACTAAGACCCTGAAGTTTCATAGCTTTGCAATTAATCTTACCTACATTTGTTTTTTAATAGTAAAAGTGACTATGTGGTTTTAAAATATGTATAAAAGTAAACTTTGATTGGTAGTTTAACTTTTTTTTACTGAAATTGAAATTGATGACATGTACGATGACATGGACGTTGGAGTGACATTTTGAACAAAAAAAAACTTGTTGATTGGCGAAGCTTTGCAATTAATCTACACGCACATTTCACTATTTCAATAGCTGATGCACGTGCATCAAATGCTTCAAAAGGTCATTCAAAAGGGCCCATTGTGGTAATAATAGAAGGTCTTCCTAGATCTTGTCTCGTCTCCTCTAAATCCTCTTGATGAAATCTAAATGGTTTAAATTTACTTTTTTTATTTTTTTTAAATAAATTATTTTAATAAGTAGAGAATCTAAAATGAAAATAATTTCTTAACTAACTTTTATTTATTTAAAAATCACCAATTAAAAAAAAATTCTGAATCATTTAGATGAGACAGCTCTCCTTACTCAACCAAAAGATGAGTAGGGAAACTAGCACCCTCCTTATCAGGCTAAACGCTACGTGATGATGTTGCTCAACATATATTATTAATGAATACTTAAATTTCATGCCAACGCCAAATGCCATTTGTTGTAGGGACGTGGCATATTGCTAAATGACAAAAAAGGTGAGATGAAATTTTTGTTCAAAGTATCACTCCAACATCCATGTTATTGTACACATCAACCAAAAAAAAAAAAACTAAGAGCACACACAAATATAAGTTACTTCATTAAATTTATTATATGGATATATATAAAATTTTGCCCATAAGTTAGTTATTGTTTTATTTTTATCTTAAACTTTTCATTAAAGTTTGTGCATTAAATAAAAATCTTTCCTATGTAGAGGAAGTGTGGGAGGAAGATTAAAATGATAAGGGTAACCAACGAGGGTTGTTATCATTATGGTTAAACTTATGAGCTGATTTATCGAATTTATTGTTTTTACGTTTTTCACTTATAAAATTACGTCAAATCACTATTAAACTCATCCTAACTATAAATACATATTATATTCGGGGCGCTGTCGAGCTTTCTAATTAAAGGAGAAAATGTTGGCTAACCTGCAAGTTGCAGGTTAGTCCTTAGCAAATCAGGGTAAGATAAATTGGGAAAAAGTCAAAAAAAAAAAAAACCGCCTTAAAATGGAGACTTGGCTTTTCTCCTTTACCTTTATCATTTATCACTACCTATATCCGTTTTTAATTAAAGGAGAAAATGTTGGCTAACCTGCAAGTTGCAGGTTAGTCCTTAGCAAATCAGGGTAAGATAAATTGGGAAAAAGTCAAAAAAAAAAAAAACCGCCTTAAAATGGAGACTTGGCTTTTCTCCTTTACCCTTATCATTTATCACTACCTATATCCGTTTTTATATTGAAATTTAAGCGGTTCCAATTTAATATTTTATAAAATTACTCATAAATATAAAATTATTAAAAATCAACTGAACAGAATTCAAATTGCTAAATTTTAATCATGATAATTCAAAAGTGAAATAAAAAAATAAAAAATTATTTTGTATAATATCAAATCTAAACTGCTCAAATTTAATCCAAGAGTCAATCTAAAGGCCGATATGGATAATGTGGAGGAAGCAAATTGTAAGGGTAGAAGAGAGAAGTGAAGTCCTTCAAATGGATGATATTTTGTCAACTCAAGACCCCCAAATGTGGGTTGCCTCGCCAACCCACTTCTTTTGTTTTCTTACATTTTCAAATATTAATTTCAAATATTATAGAATAAATTTAAATTATTTTTATACTTTTATAAAATTATATAATGAAATTAATCACAAAAATTATAAATATAAATATATATTATATTTTACATAATTATTATCAATATAAAAATGATAAATCCAAAAAAATTGATAAATTTAAAATAGAATCAAGTTCTTAGTATAAAATAAGGTTATACTTTAATCAAGTTCAAAACAATAACTTTTTTCTTAAAATTAAAACTCAATTACCAGCCTGAGGCGAATTGTGGTATATGATTGAATATATATATATATATTTTTTTGTTGGGGTTTATTTACACGAACTTAAAAGTTTACAATGGTTTTTTTCTTTTCTTTTTTTTTTTGTTTGTTAAGTTTTGAATGTGAAGGAAATTATTTGTACAAACTTTTATGTGCTTTAATGAAAACTGTTCATCTATGTAGTTTTTCTCCATATGCTTAAACAGGTAAACTTTCTTGCAAGTGGCTCTCAGAATATGCAATTACCTTCATTATGGGTAATTTGATCTTTCTCTCATCACCCACATTTACACTTGAAGGACGATCTTACGTATTTCCATGATGCCAGGTCCTATTCTTTATATAAATTTAAATTAAGGGACTAAAATAGCTATTAACTTATATTAAAAGTACAAAAGTAACTATAAATTTTTTTGGGTGCAAAATTAACTATAATTCAAAAGTCAAAGAAAAATTTATGAATTAAATTACAAGAGGTCACCTGTTTTTTATTATAATTACTTGGATTAAGATATAAATTTAGTAACGAATAATTTCACTATGGCCATCCAATAGAATTAACTACTTTGGGTGTAAAAGTATACATAATAAATTTTTTTGGTAGCATATAAGCAACACTATTAATTCTATTTAACTTTTATTACTTTTTGCATAGTGGGTCACACAATTTTCTCACTTTCTATTATTTTAATATATTTTTAGAATGGCAAAGGTGTAAATTTAGTAATAAACTATTTCGCTATGAGTATCCAACATAATTATCTTATGAGTGTCCGTATTTTTCTTGCAAATTCTCTTATTTATCTTTTGAACGACCATATTTGTCTTGTAAATGGATTTAAAAAAATTTAAGGAGTTAAAAAATTTTGATTTTGTCTTCTTAAAAAGAAAAAGTAACTCTGTAGATTCTTTTAAATTCATTTATTTTTCTTCTGAATATACTTATTTTTCTTGTAAATGCTCTTATGGGAAAAATAAAGTAAGAGCATAATTATTTTCGACTAATATAACTTAATTTCATTTTGACCTAAAGGGTGTAGTGAAATTTTTTAATCTTTTGAAGATTGACTAAAATAAAATTGTTTGCATAAGGTTTAAATAATATTTTCACATTAAAAAGGCACATATTTCTAAAAGGGTTAAGGTGCAAAAATACACATGTATTTTTCTCCGAGGAGCGCCCAGTAGCAAATGCTTTTTTTGGATGCAAAAGTGCACACGTGGTTACAAATTAGGTGCAAAAATACCGTTTGACCGTTAAGTTTGACTTTGACCGATGACGTGACATTTCAAAGATGCAAAACTACACATGTGATTTGTCAAGAAGAGTGCCCAATAACAATTTTTTTAATTTAATAATTTTATTTCAAGATCCTAAAATAATTTTTCAAGATTATGAAGTATTTTTTCAGTATCAGTCAGTATCCTTTTAGTACCGATCAATACTTGAAATATTTTTTCAAGATCCTAAAATAATTTTTCAAGATTTTGAAGTATTTTTTCTGTACCAGTCAGTATCCTGAAAGTAATTTTTAGTATCAATCAGTACCCTGAAATATTTTTTTCAACACCAGTCAGTATCCTTTTAGTACCGGTCAATACTTGAAATATTTTTTCAAGATCCTAAAATAAATTTTCAAAATTATGAAGTATTTTTTCTGTACAATTCAGTAACCTGAAAGTACTTTTTTAGTACTAGTCAGTACCCTGAAATATTTTTTTAAGATCTAAAAATAATTTTTCAAGATTATGAAGTATTTTTTTCAGTACAGGTCAGTATTCTAAATATCTTTTTAGCACCCGGTAGTAATTAAAATAAAATTATTAAATTAAAAAAAAATTGTTGTTGGACGCTCTTCTTGACAAATCATATGTGTATTTTTGCACCTTTGAAATGCCACGTCATCGGTCAAAGTCAAACTTAACGGTCAAAGTCAAATTTAACGGTCAAATGGTATTTTTACACCTAATTTGTAACCACGTGTGCACTTTTACACCTAAAAAAAAGTATTTGCTGCTGGGTGCTCCTCGGAGAAAAATACATGTGTATTTTTGTACCTTAACCCTTTTTAAAAATATATTAAAATAATAGAGTAAGAAGACTTGTGAGACTTACAGTGTAAAAAGTATCGGAAGTTAACCCAAAATTAACAATGTTGCTATATTTGTTAAAATAAAAAATAAAAAATTGACCATGTCTACTTTTACATCTCAAAATAGTTAATTATGTTTGTTGCCCAGAGAAAATAATTCGTTATTAAATTTACACCTTAACCCTAATTACTTTTGCATTAAAATAAAAGTCCATGTTTGTTTTTGCATTTTTGGTATAAGTGCTATTTTAGAACCTTAACCCTTCATTAAGAAGGCTCAAAGCAAAGGAGATTTAGGGTTTTTTTTTTTTTTGGATCAAGAGGTTTAGGGTTATTAACACCATGATCACTTTTGTCTCTTTAATAATGTTTATAGTTAGTTTTGCACAGACAAAATAGTTTATAGTTATGTTTGCATTTTTGGTATAAATTAATGATTATTTTAACACCTTAACCTTATAAATTTTCAATTAGAAAATTATGACTTATTTTTCCTCTATATTTGTACATAGAGAATATAGTAGAGCATTAAAGACTACAATTTCAAAATTTCAACTTTCTTACCTTACAATTGAAAATAACAATTCCATTCCCATATAACGTCTTATGCTTCTTGTAAATCCAATAACTTGATATAATTTCTATTACAAAACCAACCCTTTTTAATATGCCAACCAACAAACCACCACCGTATTGAATTGGCAAACCATCTTGTGTCCATAGTTGGAAATGAAATAAAGGTGGGGTCATCTGGAACAACAAGAAATGTAACTTTGCGTCTGCTTTGATTCAGTGGCCCCATTACTATTAACCAGGCTCACTCTATTGACTGATAGTTCTGACTTGTAGGTGTCTGAGTTGAGGACCTTCCTGCTCACATTATTGTAAATCTCACGAATAACCATCTCAAAAGCAGTCTTGACATTTATTGAGTCTAAAGCAGATGTTTCCATAAAGAATAGTCCTTCTGCTTCTGCTAGACTTTTACCTTCCTCAACACTCACACTTCGAATGTTATCCAAGTCACATTTGTTGCCCACAAGCATCCATGCTGCTGTTGTATCGCAGTGGGCTGCATAACAGTTTCGCTTGAGTAAACCATGAATTTTCAAGACAAAATAAACACATACACACACACATATGGAACTTTGGCGGAACTATGGAGTTTTCTAAAATGTATAATAGGTTTCATGATATTTTTTCCCTTTTGAATAGAGGAACAAGCACTATGATTTGAAGTTACAAGCGGGATCGAACTTGCAATCTCCTACTTATAGAGAAGCTTTCATGCCACTAAGGCTTCAAGGCCATTGGTGAGGTTTCATGATATTTCATGTTATCGCATCTTGTGTAGCTAACAATTAATTAATACAATAAAGCATCTTTACCATATTTTGGTTCTCTTTTATGTTTTCTTTCTTTGTATGTTCTTTTGCATTGTCATCCGTGTATAGGAAGATGGTGATAATGCATGTATTCAGTTAATTTATAACTAATTGCAGAAATACTACTTTAAACAGAAAGTTCAAGGGCAAAGATGTAATAATGATCTAAATATTGGATATCCCAATGTCAATTTCATCTGCTACAGATTAGATTGCAACAACACAAGTACATTTGCTGACTATTTGCACGATCAATAATAGCAGAACAAGATACAGACACTCAAATGAACAGGATGGGGCATAGCAGACTCTAATGGCAAACTAAATGCAGGATAAAAGAAACAAGGACAATCACAAAACAACAGACAAACTTTCTCAAGATTATAAAACCTATCATCTATCCTAGCATATCAGAAAAGTAAGCCAATAATGATAATTTGGCATGAATTGAGCTAACTTCACATAAATCCTGGGACTCAATAAATAACATCCGATATTTCTCTTGTTTAAGGAAATTACACCCAGCTCTCCTAAGATTTTGATGTAGTGCTTTAAATCTCGTTTGTTTTGATCAAATAACTATCTACACAAGATGAAACTGATCTTCATAAGCCAAAAAAGACAATTAGGTAATTCTAGTTCTGGAAGAAACGCATAATGTGCGGAAGGTTAACTTCATTGATGAAACATAAACTAGATGGGAGTTACGTCTAATCTTGAAACAAGACAGGTATTGGGTATAATTTACCCAACCCAAAAGTAGTTTAGCATCATTTTCTTCGTACTTTATCCCTAAGCTTGGCATACAAAATGGCCCCCACCTCACAGGAGAATAGCTGCCCACAAAAATGTTGATGATGTAAATAATCAGAAAATAGAGACAAAGCCCACATTATACATCAGACGAGAAAAAGTTCTCATGAATATACAGGACACTTAGCTCCTAGCAGATTCTAGTGAAAGCCTGGCTTTCAGGTCTAGTTTAGACAAGCAATTGATGAGTTTCTGAAACAAAGAATTCTGCAGAGAGGGATTTTAATACTATTAAATAAAACAAATTTGATAAATTGTGCATTTCAAACAGAGGCCTGACTTCAATCAACAAGTTCCTCCAAACTAAAGTTGCCTCCCAGAAGGTAAAGGCTACACTTCTATAATCACCTCCTAAAGCCAAAAATAGAATCTAGGAATTGTTTTATCCCGAATATATGCCTTCAACTATCCAATGGCAGTTACATCTCAAAGACAACTTTTAACCCAGATTCTTTCAGTTGTTAGAGAAAAGGAAAGCTAATATAGGATTTGTTTCTTAACTAACTTTATCTTAGAGCAGCAAAGAGAAAAGCAGAGAAAACAATTCTCAACAACCATCACTAAAAAAATCCATTCAGATCGCCAAAAAAATGAGGCAATCTTAAGACAGAGACAAGTTGGGTCAAGATATCAGCTCACAATCCGCAAAACTCATATACAATACAAAGTAGCACTCCTTTATCTCTTCATTCAATCAGTACAACAGCCGATTCCTATGTATACTTGAAATTGGAGAATTCACTTATATTTTTTTAGAATCATATCCAATTATCTATGAACAAAAACTTTAGAGAAAGTATCTGGTAAAATTAATAGAGTCACGAGTCACTCTAGAAAAGTTGGGTTAGAGACAAAGAACCCCATCCCTTTATTTTCTTCCTTTTGTCTTTTCCTATACTTTTCTTCGATAATTTAAAGGGTTGTTTTCTTCCTAATTAAGTCAGTCAATCAATTATGAAGCTCAGATCTACTACTCTAAGTATCAGAATCACCGAATCAAACAAAAATGCTAAAGAAAACGATTATCTTAGCTTGAAATGCTTACTTTTGAGCTCATCGAGCCAGCGAACGACGCTGTCGAAAGTGGTTCTCCGGCTAATATCGTAGACAATGAGAGCACCGACAGCGCCTCTGTAGTAGGCAGAGGTGACAGCACGGAAGCGCTCTTGGCCAGCAGTGTCCCAAATCTGGGCTTTGACTTCCTTGCCGTCGATTTCCATGCTCTGGGTCTGAAACTCGACGCCGATGGTGGCCTTGGAATGCATATTAAACTCGTTTCGAGCATAGCGAGAGAGCAGGTTGGATTTTCCGACAGCAGAGTCGCCGATAATAACGATCTTAAAGAGGTACTCTTCTCCGTCCTCCTCGTCCGAAGACATAATATTCAGATCAGTAACAGAACGAAGAGGTCTAGCTAGAGCAAGATGGAAGGAGGGGTAGAGAGATTGTTAATGGAGATTGAATAGTTGAACTCTGGGAGCACACCAAGCTGGCATGACAAATGACACACCGCTCTGTAAAAGAACATTAATTGATTTTTTTAAAAAGGGAAAACTAATTCGCACGTCCTTACAGTTCAGTTTATTTTTGAATCAGGTCCGTGCCGTTTCTTTTCTTTTAATGGACCGTTATACTGTGATCCGTTTACTCCGTCCATCCTAAGGGTTCAAACCGTTATAACACCGTTAATTTTAACGAGTTGGAGGCTGACTTGGCGGCCATTTTGGTACTACATGAATTATCAAGTGATCTGGAATCCAACAAGGCACAGTTCCCAGTTGGCCTAAAGTCCTAAACCCAAAAGAACGCACCATGGCGCGTTCTCAGGCTTTTTTTTCAATTTAACCCTAATTAAATAACTATTTAACAAAATACCCCTGTTTGGAAACTATTTGGGCATCTGCCCCTGTCAGAAAACTAATTAAGCATCTACCCCTCTTTAGTCGACTAAATGAACTTGTTACGGACCGGCCCAATAAGCCCATAACCAAACCTCGGCCCAACCATGTCTGGAATAGAATCTGCGCTATAACGGGTAAGGATCTGAGATCCCACTGATTTAGGATCTCATTAATGGGGGATTCCCCCCAATCACCATCCCGAGATATCAGCCCCTAATATCCCGACCTTGGATACCGGTCATTAATGCAGAGATATTCGCACCAGACTCCTCTATAAATAGAAGGGAACCCTAAACAGGTGCACAGGTTCTAACCCTATGCTCTATTTACCTTCTGTTACACAGAGCACACACACCACCCCCTGGCTTCACGCCTTCCAGTATATTGCTAACTATGTGGACTTTGATCCCTTCAAAGGGTACGTAGGCTCTAGGCTTGACAACCTAGTCAAGTCCAATCTCTGTGTTCTTAGAACATAACATTGGCGCCGACCGTGGGGATCCATAAACTTCAATCCCCGTGACCACTAATGGCAAACACTAGAAGCCACAGCAGAAACCCCCAGCCGGTGGGAGGAGACCCCCAGCCAAGCCAACCACCACCGGAGCAGCCGCCAGAGCAACCGCGGCGAGAAAACACCCCGGAAGGACATGTCACTAACACAGCAACCTCCCCTTCTACAGAGGAGCAGCCACTGCAGGAAGCGCACACAGAACCCCCGGTGCGAGACGTCCAGGCGGTTGAAGCCGACGTCCGCATCCTACAGAGGACGCAGGAGTCGTTCCTACAGAGGCTGGAGAACAAGGAAAAACGAGACGACCTGCAGAGACAGGCCGACTTTGAAGCTTTTAGCCGAATGATCCAGGAAGCACTTGAGAAGGATCGCCGGCAGGGAAGCCGCCGGAGGAATCATAAGAGTGGAAGGAGGGCCCCCGTGGATGATAGCAGTTCCTCGAGCAGCTCAAGGCCGAGGGACACACGCCGCGACAACGGCGAACCGGAGTGGAGGATGAGCGCGGAGCGAGGCCAACCACGGTCCCCAGAAGACGTTGAAAACCGCGGTGACGGTCCTAACCGCATTGATCGGGCTGCTAGAGAGGGTCGAGACCGAGAAGAACCCCGCTTGGAGGACAAAACTCCCCGGGTTCACAGATTACCTCACCACGGATCTCCCCGGGAATATCGAGTGACATATCTGTCGGACTCCGGCAGATCCCCGTTCTCAAGGGAGGCGGCAACGGCCTGTTATCCGAAGCACTTCGATCTGGCCGATCTTCCTAAGTACGACGGAACCCAAGATCCGTGCAACCACCTAGACGTGTTCGAAAAGCTCATGTGGGTCCGGACAATTACAGGCCCGGTAATCCAGCGTCTCTTCGCGGCCACTCTGACCGGACCAGCGCACAGATGGCTGAGCTCACTCCCGGATAACTCCATCCGGAACTACGAAGACCTCGGACGGAAGTTCGAATTGCACTTCGCCACCAGTAAAAAGCAGCAGAAGACCGCATTCACGTTGAGCAAAGTGCGATAGAGGAAAGGCGAGGCCCTACAAAAGTACCTGGATCGGTTCCGCGACGTTGCCATGCAAGTACAGTCGCTACCCGAAGAGGTCCACGTACACTGCCTAGTCAACGGGCTAGATTCGTCGTCACGACTGGCCCGGAACTTATGCAAAAACCCAGTGTACACGGTAACCGAATTCTACACCCAGGCAAAGAAATACTTGGAAGTGGAGCAACTAGAGGCGGCCAACGCAGATGAACCCGAACGGGCGAGGAACACTCCGCCCAGTGAAGACGACCAGCCAAGAAGGCCGAAGTCTGAGGCCAGAAGACGGAACCGAGAGAGCCGAGCTAAACCTGACCGGGCCGACTAGAAGGCCAAGTACGATAGCTACACCCCCTGAATGTCCCTCGGTCTCAGGTATGGAAAGAAGTAGCCCAGGCCGAGATGAAAAGGGTTGACAAGCCGAGGCCGATCAGAGGCCGCTCCAACACGGACCGTACCAAATTCTGCACGTTCCACGACTGCCACGGCCACACTACTGACGAATGCTATGACCTTCACGATGCCATCGAAAAATTCCTGAGGGATGGAAAGCTACGTCAGTACGTTATCAAGACCCAGGGAAGGACGAGCGGCAAGCGTAATGACTGTGGCCGCACCAGAAGTCCGCCCAAGGAAACCCGAAAGCCGGAGAAGAAGCAGAAGACCGCCTCTGACGACGAGTTTCCCGACGTGGATTTCCAGTGCAACGTCGTCAGCGGAGGGTTTGGAGGCGGCGGAGACACAGTAAGCCAGCGGAAGAAATACCTCCACGAGGTACTAACTGTCCGAGACCTCCCCAAGTTCAAAGAAGACCCTAAGAAACCGAGGCCGCCTACCCTGACCTTCACCGACGAAGAGCTGAAGGACGTCATACCCGGCCATCTAGATGGACTGGTAATCACTGGAACCTTGGTTAATTGCTGAGTTAAAAGGATCTTTGTTGATGCAGGGAGCTCGGCCGACATCATAAGCTGGGACACCTACAAAAGGATGCACCTCGACAAAGAGGATCTCAAGCCGTGCAAGACCACCTTGATTGGTTTCAACGGTGAGCAGTCCTTCCCGAAATGTTACATCGACCTCAGGCTGACCCTCGGGACCAAAGAAGCCTTCAAATCCGAAGGGGTAAGGTTCATTGTCGCTGACTTCTGGTCCCCGTACAACATCATATTAGGTCGACCCACTATCCACAACTGGGACATACTGGTGTCCACAAAGCACCAGAAGCTGAAGATGATTAACGACAAGAACTAGGTAGTGGTAGTGTCCGGAGACCAAAAGGAGTCTAGGCAATGCTACTTTGAAGCTCTCCGGGTCGAGGAAAGAGGACCTTCATCTCCACCTCGGCTCGGATCCAACGAGCAAGTAGCCGAAGCTGACTCTGACAAGCGTCCGCGGTAGCCGGTCAATATGGTAGAACTCGACCTCCGAGAACAGGATAATCCAAGGCCCGAGCCAGAAGGAGAACTGGAGGAGATAGTGTTAGGGGCGGATCCCTCCAAGACCGCCAAGATCGACCGAGACATGGAAGACAACCTAAAGGCCCTTATGACCCGTTTTCTAAGGCAGAACCAAGACGTCTTCGCCTGGACCTTGGCCGAAGTACCCGGCATCGACCCCCACTTCTGCTGCCACAAACTCGGCATATGGCCGGGGTCAAGACCCGTGGCACAGAAGAAGAGGAATATCGTGGACAACAGGCAGAAGGCCCTCGAAGACCATGTCGAAGAACTCCTAGCGGCCGGCTTCATCCGAGAGGTGCAGTACACCACCTGGCTCTCCAACGTAGTCATGGTCCTCAAACCCAGCGACAAATGGAGAGTATGCGTTGACTACACCAATCTCAACAAGGCCTGCCCAAAGGATTCCTACCCGATGCCAAACATCGACAAGCTTGTAGACGACTTGGCCGGGTACCAGCTCCTCTCCTTCATGGACGCCTACTCCGGATACAATCAGATCGCAATGCATCTGGGCAATCAAGAAAAGACCGCCTTCATGACGGATAAGGCAAACTACTGCTACAATGTCATGCCATTCGGACTGAAGAATGCCGAGGCCACATATCAGATGATGATGAACCGGGTTTTTCAAGACCAGATCGGGCGCAACATAGAGGTCTACATAGACGACATGATCGTCAAGTCGAAGCTTCCAGAAGACCACATCCGGGACCTAGAACAGACGTTTGAGAAACTAAGAAGACATCGAATCAGGTTGAACTCGGCCAAATGTGCCTTCGGAGTTCCGGCTGGGAAGTTCTTGGGCTTCATGCTGACTAACCGAGGGATCGAGGCCAACCCGGACAAGTGCAAGGCCGTGCTCAACATGCAGCCCCCGAGGACCAAGAAGGAGGTACAGCAGCTAACCGGCCGACTGGCCGCCCTGACAAGGTTCCTCCCGAAGTCAGCCGAGAAAGCCCTACCCCTATTCAAATTGCTGAAGAAGGAAACCCAAGGCGGTTGGAATCCCGAGTGCGATGCCGCCTTCGCGGAAGTCAAACGGTGTCTAGCAACCCCACCAGTACTAACCAAGCCGGATCCAGGAGAGACCCTGTTCCTTTACTTGTCAATCGGCAATGAAGCCGTCAGCGCGGCCCTAGTGAAAGAAGCCGAGTCCGGACAGATGCCGATATACTTCATCAGCAAGGCCCTACAAAGCTCTGAACTCCGGTACCAGAAACTGGAGAAAGTGGCCTTTGCCCTACTCACCGCGGCCAGAAGGCTCCGCCCTTACTTCCAAGGGCATCGAATAGTGGTCCGAACCAGCCAGCTGATCCGGCAGATCCTCCATAAGCCTGACCTGGCTGGAAGAATGACCAACTGGGCCATTGAACTATCTGAGTTTGACATCACCTTTGAAGCCTGGCAGGCTATTAAGTCCCAGGCACTAGCGGACTTCATCCGAGAACTCACCCCGGCAGTAGTGAATGACGGGACCTGGAAAGTCTACGTGGACGGATCCTCCAACGCTAAAGGCAGTGGCGCGGGGGTTATCGTGGAAAGCCCGCAAGGCGTCGCTACGGAACACTCCCTCCAACTCAAGTTCCCAACCTCCAACAACCAAGCCGAATATGAGGCTCTTCTGGCCGGACTGCTCCAAGCAAAAGAGAACGGCGCACACCGAGTAAAGGTCTTAATCGACTCACAGTTGGTCACCGCGCAGATTGACGATAGCTATCAGGCAAAAGGCCCTCTTATGGCTAAGTACCTAAACCGCGCCAAAGAGCTAATGGCCGAGTTCGAAGAGGTGTCCGTCTCCCATATCCCGAGAGAGGAGAACGCCCGAGCCGACATCCTCTCAAAGCTGGCAAGCACCAACGGGCCGGACAATCATAGGACGGTAATCCAGCAGAACCTCACCGAACCAAGCTGCATCATGGCCATCTCGGCCGAGACGGACTAGAGGAAGCTGATAGAAGACTACCTCGAAAGGGGAATTGTCCCTACTGACTCAAATGAGGCCAAGAAGCTAATCCGAGAAGCCGCTCTCTACGCCATGGTTGATGATCAACTATACAGAAAAGGACTCCACTGCCCAATGATGCGATGTCTTGGCGAAACCGAGAAAAAGTACGCGCTGGCCGAGCTACACGAGGGTAGCAAAGACCACTACATGGGAGGCAAGGCCCTCGCCAGAAAGGCACTGCGCGCTGGATACTACTGGCCCACCATGAAGCATGATGCCATGGAGAAAGCCAAGACATGCGACAGTTGCCAGAAACACGCCAGGATCATATGGCCGCCGCCCTCAGAGTTGAAAGGAATGCCAGCCCCCTGGCCCTTCTACAAGTGGGGCATGGACATCCTTGGACCATTCAGGCCGGCACAAGGGCAATGCAGATGGCTCATCGTCGCAGTAGACTACTTCACCAAGTGGATCGAGATTGAGTCACTTGCCACAATAACCTCGGCCAGAATAATGCGGTTCTTCAGGCACAACATCGTCTCCCGCTTCAAGATTCCAGACGAGGTCGTCACGGACAATGGGACCCAATTCTTGGACCACAGATTTCAGGCCTTAATGTCCAACCTGGACATCAAACAACACTTCTTGTCCGTGGAACACCCCCAGTCAAATGGCCAGGCCGAAGCTGCCAACAAGATCATCCTGGACGGGCTGAAGAGGCGAATGTTGCAAGCCGATACTAACTGGACCGAGCAGCTCCACAACGTCCTCTGGGGATATCAGACAAGCGTTTAGTCTTCGACCCAGGAAACCCCCAACAGGCTAACCTATGGATGCGAAGCAATGATCCCGGTCGAAATCGGACAACCATCCTGGAGGAAGGTCAAAGCCAGACAAGAAGGGCAGGAGTCGAACGACGACGCCTTGAAGACCGACTTGGACCTCATAGACGAAATTAGGGTCGCGGCGCACTGTCGAGAATTAGCCGCCAAGCAGTTACTTGCGGCTAAGTACAACAGAAAGGTCAGACCCCGGTCATTTAACCGAGGGAACCTGGTACTCCGACGGGCCGACATAGGCAACAAGAATGCCAAGGACGGGAAGCTAGCGGCAAACTGGGAAGGCCCCTACCGGATTAAACAGAAGCTCGACAGAGGAGCATACATCCTCGAAACCTTGGCACGGAAGCCAGTCAAAAGAACATGGAATGCCGACAAGCTGAAAATCTACTACAGTTAGGACACACTTCGGCACTGTTTGTTTATTTTCGTGTTGTCTCTTTCATTAAGTCAAGTTCAAGTTATGTTATTTCTAATCTTGTTACTTTGTAAAGCCCTATAGGGCTATTTCTTTTTATCAATAAAGGATCCCATTGAGGAAAGTTATGAATGTGCACAGAAATGCCTTTAAGCATAAAAACAACAAGGCCGAGGCAAAGAAGCCCGGCCAAGAAACCGAAAGCCGAGGCCGTTAAGCCCGGCACTGGTGAAAGGCCCTGAGGTCGGCACCGATGAAAGGCCCCGAGGTCATATACCCGGCCGCATAAACTTAAAACATCTAGATGTATGAAAATCGGCCGCTGTACTCCGGCAGGCATCTGTTAGAGCTCGGCGAAGGCACCGTACGCGGCCCTTCGTGAAATTGACGCGTCAACGCTCGCCCGGCTAAGTACACAGACTACCATGCCGACCCTAATTAGGTCAAAATGTCCGACCTTGGGCGGACGAAGCCTCGGTTAGACACGTGATAGTTCTGCCCTTACGCCAGTAAGAGTTAATCCGACTAAGTGAAAGTTGGAGTCCGACTATCAGAAAGGCGGACTGAGGCAGTGCGGTTAGTTATGCCTGACGAGGCTGAGACAAGACAACCCTGCCCCAACCTCCCACACACTAAGTGTGGTAGAGTACCAACGGCCTGCACGCATGCGACCGACAAACACTTACACTTAGACAAAAGGATGATGAAGTTATCCATTGTCTAAGTTATTTAAACGGCCTATGCACACATGGCCGGCACACGGCTGAACCAAGACAAAAGGATGACAAAAACTTAAGTCATTCATTGTCTAAAAAAAAAAGACAAAAGGATGACAAAAACTTAAGTCATTCATTGTCTAAAAAGAGATGAAAGGATGATACAGTTGGAAATCATCCATTATCTACGTTATCTGAACGGCCTGTACACATGCAGTCGACACACGCCTAAGCCGAGATACAAGGATGGTCAAAATCATTCGTTATCTAAAGGCATACAAATTAAGGCAAAAACGCACGAGACTAAGGCAAAAGAGATGTTATCATTCATTGCCATAAATTTACACAAAATGGCGCAAAGGCCAGAACTGTCTTTACAAATCACAGGGGCACAGACGCCCTGAATACAAAAAGCTGAAACTACTCGGAAGGCTCGGCCTCAGGATCTTCAGTCTCGGAAGCCCAGGCCTCAGTACCAGCAGGACCTTCGGCGGCTGGAGAAGCATTGGCAGAACCCGCGACGGTAGGAGACTGATACGGGATCAGAGTCCCGTCCTCTTGAACGACGGAACGGTAATCATACCCGTCCACGTTTAGCTCAACGTCGAGGTTGAAATACCAGATATGCGTCAGAGCTTGCTTGAAGCACTCCCCGACAGTTCGCACTAGCGCATCCAATGCCTCTTGACGAGCCGCCTTCTCCGCAGCAAGGGCCTTCTGTAGCTCGTCCTTCTCCTCCGCCAAGGAGCCGCGCTGCTGCTGGAGGACCTTTATCGCAGCGAGGCCCTCCGACATCCCCTTCTGTGCCCGGGCACACTCCTCGGCCACCTTCTCGACACCCGCCCGGGAGAGCTGGAGCTCTTGATCGGCCTTAACCACTGTTGCCTTCGCGGCATCTCGCTCTACCCAGACCGAGTCGCGTTTCGCCCGGACCGTATCTCGCTCGTCCCAGGCCTTGACGAGCTCCTCCTCAGCGGATCTGGCCTTGGCCTTAGCCACGTCTAGCTCCTCTTTAAGGTCGTCAACGGACGCGGCCTTAGCCTTCGCCAAGGCCAAACCCTTTGCCAGCTCCTCCTTCTCCGCCAGCAGCCTCTAGCACCCAGCACTGACCAGGGTATACTGATCCCAAACCAGGATCAAGGCCTGGACATAGCCCACCAACCGACATAATTCCCTCTGGTTCAAATGGAGCTGATCCAACGAAGAAGAAGATAGGGGCCCATTACCCGTGAAGTGCCGGGGCGAAAGAAAGGCAACGTCTACCTCCGGAACCACCCCCTCCTCCCACAAAAAGTCACAGGCGAAAACCGACGGCGGCCTTGTAGGCGGAGGCGGAGGAGGGGGGGAGGCGACAAAGATGAGGACGGACTCGGTGGCGAGCCAAAGGGCCCCTTGGGCAGAAGAACGGCTTCGTCGTCGTCGCTGACCATGACCTCCTTCCTTGTGGAGGCCGGAGACCTGGCAACGACAGCTTGCTCATCCAAGGCCTGGGACTCCACGACCGGTGAAAGTTCGACGGCGACAGCAGAGGAAGAACCCGGGCCGACCGAGCCCTTGGACCTCTTGGAAGCCCTGCCAGCAGGAGCAACACCACTTTCCGAGGCACCCTGCTTCTTCGGGCGGTTGGGAGAGGCAGTAGCCGGATTCGCCGCTCGTAGGTAAAGCGGGAGTGAACTCATATCTCGGCCTGAAAGAACAAAAAAGACACCAGGTCAGATTCATGCATCAAAGAAACCAAGACAATAACATACACAATACACTACTAGAAACCCTACTGGTAGGAGGCAGCGGCTCAGCGCCATCCCCGATTAAGAAAAAGCCAGCCGGCCTCACACCATACTCTGCCACAAGAGCCTCCAACCGTGGCAGGGCAGAGGCCGACTCCGGTAGAAGACTCTTGCGCGGAACTTGGAAGGAGACAACCTTGGCTTTATAGTGACTCTCCACCCAGTACAAGGGGAAGCGACCGCCCCCTTCCGTGAACCAGGGACGCTCCCCAGGCACGGCCTCGACTTTGAAAAACGCCCCGTTAAAGCGTTTGAAGGAGTTGGAGAAAGGCATCATCAGCTTGCGCTCCGGATTGATCCGGAGGGATACCAACCCCCTCAGCTTGTCACTCCCCTTCGGCAGACTAGGGGTAAAGGGTCCAAAGAAATAAAAGAAAAGGTTGGTCGTGCACGGTATGGGTACCGAAAAATGACCGCACAGCCTTTCAAAGGCTACAAGATAAGCCCAACCATTCGGATGAAGCTGGGATGGGGCGAGGCGAAGATGCCGCAAAGCCTCCATTTGAAAAGGGGTAAAGGGAAGAGAAACTTGCACTGGCGTCAAGCAGTCGTGATAAAAAAAGAAAAAATCTGGGTCACCCTCCGACCGAGTCACGCAGATAGGCTCGCCGATAGCCGAACACCGGAGGACGCACCCAGACATGGTCGGGACCTTCAACCGCGCGACGTCCGCATCAGACATCAGCGGCTGGGTCTTCAGCACCTCATGTGATACCCAGCTGTACTCCCGGCATAAGGCCTCGGGCAGACTAGAAGAGTCCGAACCCTTGGGCTCCGAACGCCGCTTGGAAGACCCAGACTTGGGAGCCATTAAACCTATATGCAAGTAAACGAAACTAGTATCAGTAAAGTACGAAAATACCTGGCACAGATACATTAGCAGGCGATAAAGACTGCAGACGCGGACGAACAGGGGTGCTAGAATGGAAAGCCGGGGCGGACCAATGTCGGCAAGAACCAAGTATGTTGGAAGCCTCGGCATCTCCAGCACAGGCCATTAACAAAGAAGCCTCCGCGAGGCAATCCTTGCAAGGGCCGAGGTACCCTTCCGGGGTGGATGTCTGTCGAACCACCAAAGGACCCTCATAGAAATTGAGGGGTTGGGCCATTACCACCGAGGGCCTGGAATCGGATGAGGAGCCTACCTCGGCCCCACCGGACGACTCGAGAGGAAGAGCTCGCGCTAGCGGCCGGAAAGGACGACGAAGAAGTGGGATTGAAACCCTTGCCGGAGCCGGGCTCACCCTGGCTCGCCCCGGACGAACGGCGCCATCGCGACACAGAGGAGCCAAAACCCCCGAAGCAGGTGGTTCACCCCCAAAAACCCAGTAAGTGGCTCGTGGAAGACGCGCACGGAGGAACATTTCATCCTCCGGCGTCAACGACGCCCTCGGTCTGGGAACATTTCTATTCCTCACCATGGTTAGAAACCTAAGGCGCTAAGGATAGTGTTTAAGGTAATATTGGGACGAATTTCGGGTATATTAACACTAAAGAAACCCAGAAAAACCCAGAGAGAAGAAAGAACGATGACGCGAACGTCGATCTAAGAAAATAAACGGTAAAATAAAAGGAAATACCGAACAAAATGGCAGAAAGTCGACTAAAACACGGGTCAAATATTTTCTGGGCACCCGAGATATTCAGTCGAATAAACCTTATGGTTTAGTCAACTAAATCTGTCCAGAAGCAAATTTTGTCTCGACATTCGAGATTTAGTCGACTAAACCCTAAGGTTTAGTCGACTAAACCAGTTTGGAAGATCAATCCCTTTAATCTCAAATAGAAAGATCATTGCAAGTAAATTAAAATCTATAAGCATATTAAGGTCGTTTCAATCTTCAAGCTTATAACCACTATTATAGAGGAGGAATTCTCAGTTTGGACACTCAATAAAGAACTAACAAGCATGTTCCTCCGTAAGTGTGTAGTAGGAACTCTAAAAGTGTTTTACTCCAACATTGAATGCTACTTGTGGAAGTTAGAAACGAATCCTCATTTATGTAACTTAATTTTATAGCAGAAGACTATACTGGAAGAAGGATTTTCAATGACAGAGAATAAAAGTTCCATGGAATTATCCATCAGTAACAAGCTACCAGCAGAATATACATGTAAACTAGAACACTGTCAGGCGGATAAGATAGAGAGTCTAACACTCAAAAAGTTATTTGAAGATGAAAGGCAACATCAAACAGGGGTAGTAAGTAAGGATGTTGATGATCACATTACGTTCTTTAAAATTAAACAAGAAGCAAATAAAAAATTGCGTCATATAAACAAAAAATTAAAAGTATATATGCTTCTTACATACACAAATCAATCAAAAATAGACAAGAAAATCACCCAATGAAAGCAAAAAATGAAAAAACGCAAATGGGGTTCGTATAAAAGCAAGAACAATGGTGGAGATTCGAAATGGAGATGAGAACATACCGAAATCAACGCAAATGACACTAGAATCAAGCTTCCTTTGCTTCCCACCAATGGATTCAGCAAGGCTTGAGCGAAAAAAAGAGAAGAGGAGAGGGGAGGAGAGGTTTATGCGTCTCCCTTAGTCGATTAGGGTTTGTGGAGCCGCGTTTGGGGCTTTTAAAAAAGCCCACTAAACTGGTTTAGTCGACTAAACCCGCCGGTTTAGTCGACTAAATATCGCGGGGGTTTAGAACAATTTGCCTCTGGACTGGTTTAGTCGACTAAACCCTAGGGTTTAGTCGACTAAATCTCGAATGTCCAGACAAAATTTGCTTCTGGATAGATTTAGTCGACTAAACCATAAGGTTTAGTCGACTAAATATCTCGGGTGCCCAGAAAATATTTGACCCGTGTTTTAGTCGACTAAATGAGTTCATTTAGTCGACTAAAGAGGGGTAGATGCTTAATTAGTTTTCTGACAAGGGCAGATACCCAAATAGTTTCCAAACAGGGGCATTTTGTTAAATAGTTATTTAATTAGGGTTAAATTGAAAAAAAAGCCCGCGTTCTCTCGCTGGTCGGGGCCTATGGTAGAAACCGTTATAAATGAGAAGGCGATCAGAGATGAGAAGGGTAACGATAAATCTCAAAATTTAAAGGACAAGCATCCTAAATAGCCTTGAGACAAGGGGACTAATGAATGCACATTACATGCCCAATAATTACATGCTTCTTATGTGCTCATACTTTTATTAGAGGTATGAGCATATTTTTTTATATATATATTATATTTATTTAGATTTAAATTATATACTGCTTTCTGAAATTTTTTTTACACCCAGTATCTCAAATTGATTAGCTTCCAATCCTGCATTCAGAAATATCTGTCTGTAACTGGAAGCTAATCAATTTGAGATACTGGGTGAATAAAAAATTTTAGAAAGCAGCATATAATTTAAATCTAAATAAATACAATATATAAAAAAATTAAAAATTAAAAAAATATATGTTCATACCTCTAATAAAGGTATGAGCACATAAGAAGCATGTAATTATTGGGCATATAATGTGCATCCGGGACTGATCGGTCGTCTCTTGTTTTGTTGTCTTTTACTTGGAGTATTATTAATGTTATTTGTTTGGAATAGTGATTGGAACCTTCAAAAATAGTTTTTTAATCATAATTTATGGTATACAAGATAAGTATATTATTCTGATCCTATTTATAAGTCTATTTTAAGTAAAAAGTTTGGTTATATTTTTAAAGTCCAATTTCATGTAATAAATGAGATTGTGACAATTTTGCCCATATTAATTGTATCAATGAAAATAGAGAGAGAGAGAGAGAGAGAAGTTGAAAGATACTCATTTACAAATGAGGGCAAAGTTGAAAATTCACCTTATAATCATTGAGCTAACTGTCTTTTCCTTAGCATGTGTGATTTAGGGCCCATTTAGATGGGCTTTTAAAAAAAATGCTTTTTTTTTAAGTGCTTATTTTTTAAGCTCCAAATTGGAGCTTTTAAAAAAAACAGCACTTTGGCTTTTTTTTGTGACTTTTGTTTTTTCAAAAAATATCATCTAAACAAATAAATTAATTAAAAAAACATTTTTTTTGTATTAAAAAATTGCTTATTTTCTCAAAAAAGCCCATCCAAATGGGGCCTAAATGTGAACTTATAGATAGGACCAGAATGGTATGAGAAAGTTTTATCTCGATTTACGTGAATAAGTATTTTTAAGAGCCAATATTGTCCTATCGACTTATTCCATAACCAGCGACGAAAAGGAAGCAGTACTCCCCAACTATGCAGAGTTTTTAAGAGCCAATATTGTGTTGGTTATGATTAGTTTTGATGATGTCTTATATAGATGCCATTGAATGTTGGTTATGATTAGTTTTGATGATGTTTTATATAGATGCCATTGTCATTGTTATAAGCAAAAAGATTGAATAATATAGTTATCTCCTACATTGACTAATTGTTGTATTTAATGTAGATTAATCCAAGTTGAATTATAGAGATTAATCAAGAAGGAGATAAGAATTGAAAGAAAGAAGTATTTGCAGAGGTTATCAAGGAAGCAAGATGTTATCAATGGGTTTTGGTGATAACCAAGTAGAAGAGAAGAGACCAAATAAAGAACATACATATATATTCTTATATGTGATACTAGAAGTCTCTATGATAAGCAGAAGTTGGAATGAAGTTTCATCACTTTATGGATATTGAAGAAGGTAGAAGCTGTAAAGAATGATGAGCTCAAGTTAAATGAAGAAGAATGATCAAGTTGGGAGATGGAAGAAGGAAGAACTTGATGAATGGAATGAAGATATAGTTATTCAAGTTCTTATGCTGAAGCTAGAAGCCTCCAAGATCATATGGAAGTTGGAATAACTCAATTCAGAGTTAAAGTCAACAAAAATTAGCTTCTGGATGAGCAAACTCGAGTTCAAGACCCCAAACTCGAGTTTAGGACCTCAAACTCGAGTTTAGAATCACAAACTCGAGCCTATAAGTGTCTTCAGCATTTCTGGTGTCTCTGGACTAAGCAAACTCGAGCCTACAAGTGCAAACTCGAGCCTATAAGTGTCTTCAGCATTTCTGGTGTCTCTGGACTAGGCAAACTCGAGCCTGTAAGTGCAAACTCGAGTTCACAGTGGTCATCAGCACTTCAGCTCCACTCTGTTTCACGTTTAGCTTGGGCGAGGTCTGGTAATTCAACGATATCTCCCAAACTAGAGATCGGATTGAGATGAAACCAAAAGCATATGAAACTAGACTCCCAATGCGTCATTTTGATATACAATTAAAGCCAAAAGGAGTTCAGATCAAGGAGATATGATTTTTACAAGTTGCCACAAGAATCAACGTCACAGTCCAGACCCACCTTCGGTATTTTGGGTGTATCTCACAAACGACAAATCCGATTGAGCTGAAATTAGTGGCATATGAAAATAGACTCAAAGGGCTTTCAATCAAGCTTTGAACGGATCAAAACGGAGTTCAGACCAGGGAGATATGGTCTTTGAAAGTTGACAAAGTTGCAAACTCGAACCAGGCCAAGTCAGAATCAACCAAGTCACAAATTAACTTACAAACTCGAGTTCATCAATCACAAACTCGAGCTCGAGAGTTCCAGAGAAGAAATGAACATTTGGGAAAAGCTAAACTCGAGTCTATAAGTGAACGAACTCGAGTTCATCTCAAACAGAGAGCAATGTAACTTTTCAATGAGTTGCGAACCTCAGGTTTAGATTGCGAATCTTAGGTTCATTTCAACCCGAGAGCTTTTTGGACTGTCAATGACTTAAGAACCTCAGGTTTAGAATACAAACCTCAGGTTCACACTTTTTGAACTTACTTATTTTTGAACACTGAAGCCTCAAACTCGAGCCTGCAAGAACTGAACTCGAGTTCGCGACGTTGATTCAGAATTTCAAATCTGACGAATTTGCAATGCCTTCTTGTTTGATCTTAATACTTCCCATGATTAATCTCTAGTGTTCCTAGACATGTTTAACCACTTTCTTGGTGAGTTTCAAACAGATCAAAGAAAGTTTATTGAAGGTTTAAGACAAAAGCAAAAGTGATGTCAGAACATCAAAAACTGTGCAAAAGTTCCAACGGCTAGTTTCTAACAGCTATATTTTCAAATGGGTTCAAGTCTCAACGAATTGCAACAGTCACAAGCTTCAGTTAGCATAAATACATGAAGATTTGAAGTCTCCAAATAGAGAACACACAGCAGAAAAACGCAGCACACATGCTTACATCCTCAACATGCTAATACTCTGTTTTGCATATCTTTTACTCTCAGTTTTCAATGCTTACATAGCTTATCATTGAGAGTGAAATGATTTGTATTGTGCTTCAGTCTTTATTCATTTACTTCTGAGAGAGAGAAGATTTATTGTAAACATCTTATCCTTCCATCTGTGAGTTACTCAAGATTGGGTGATCTTGAGTGGGAAACACATTGTGTTGATTACAGCTTGTAAGGGGAGTGAATCCTAGAGTGAGGATTACTTCGAGTACAGAGTGTGTGATCAAGCGGTGTATCCTTACGGTGTGTAAGGGGGAGTATCTCAGTAAGAGATTTGTAAAAGGCTGCACAAGTGCCCGGCTAAACTTGTGGGATTGTAGCGATTCTCAAGTACCCGACTAAAGCTTGAGTGAGATAGTGGATTGAAATCTCAGGAGGTGCCTGGGGACTGGACATAGGTCAAGGATTGGGCCGAACCAGTATAAATCTGTTTGCATATTCTCTTCCCTTATCTCTTATATTTCCAGCATATACATTTGAATGTCCACACATGTTTGAATGATTGATTATTGTTTTATAAATTAGTTTTGTCATTCAAACTGATTTCATTTAGTGTCGAAAAGATTTTCAAAGTAACTTAAGTTTTAATCTAACACCCAATTCACCCCCCCCTCTTGGGTGACAGCCGGTTCTTACATATTGTCCTATAGACTTATTCCACAACCAGCGATGAAAAGGAAGCAGTACTCCCCAGCTATGCAGAGTAGAAGAGATTGTAAAGTTGGTTATGAGTACTTTGTCTACGACAAGCTATACAGAGATTGTAAAGTTAGTTATGAGTACTTTGTCTACGACAAGCTATACAGAGATTTGAAAGTTGGTTATGAGCACTTTGTCTACGGTGAAAAGGAAGCGGTACTCCACAGCTATGCAGAGTAGAAGAGATTAGAAAGTTGGTTTTGAGCACTTATTATGAGCACTTTGTCTAAGCCTCTTTTATAGGCACGGTTCACGAACAGCCAAATGATGGTTACGAGCACTATTTATCTAAGCCCCTTTTATAGACATGGCCCCCAGACAAACAACCAATGGATGCAAGAAAGGGGAAAATTGCTAGACTTCCACTACGTTTACATTTTGGTTACCTATTGTTGTATGCACAAGCCCACCACTCCTCTATGCCTCTTTACAAGTCCAATACAATTTGACTTTATATATAGGTTTATATTCCCAAGTACTATGGGACTAGTTTCTTTGACACACTCACACATATATTACTATCAGGCACTAAATGTCGCATATGACATTTTTTAGATGAAGGGCTGCAGTACAATATAATTTGGTGTCAATGACTTTATCAACTGGAGCTATATTTGATTGCCCAGCTGCATTCATATGCATGTGCAGTTGATTTGAGAGTCAGAATTCACCAAATGGCAGTCAATGGTCCAAAATTATTGTAGTTGAAGGGATTCATCAATTGGTAGAAAAGGATCTGAATTAATTACAAATGAGGACCAACTAATGCTGTGCGTTTTTGCCTTCCTCGGTCACTCCCAAAATCTTTGAAACGATGAACTCCATTAAGAATCTTGAGCATCCTCTCCTTGAGAAAAAGGGCTGTTCTAACGTTGGATGACAACACTTTCTCAATGCCCCTAGTGGCTACTTTATGAATATTATTTATGGATTAAGAAAAAGTTCTTGGAAGAAGAGGAACAAGGAAAAGAAGTAGAAACAAAAAATTGGGGAAAAAAAAGAAATTGGATTTAAAAACATATTTGGCAACTACTCTCTCTGGTTCTTATTATAAGACACTAACTACAGTTCTCTTAAACTAAGGAGGGTGTTAAGTCATTAAATTAATGTTCAGTTGATAAATATTTCCACATTTACCCATAGTTTTTTTTTTGTTGATACATCATGGTAGGGGAGGGGGACAGGGTTCGAACCCTAGACATTGGGGAAAGAGGCCAGTTAATACTGGCTCCCATACTATTACACTACTAAGGCGCTGGCACATTTACCCATACTTTAATGATGTAGATTTATAAATATTAAAAATATTTTTTTTCAGGTTTTCCATGTGTTTGGAATTTGGATGTTTTTTGACTACTCCTTTCTCTCTCCCCATTCCTTTTTTGAAGCAACATTTGATGTAATACCCCACTAATATACCATCATTAGTGCACAGTGAAGTGGGCATAATCAATGTATTGATACGCATTTCAGTGGGCAAAACAAAAATAGCATAATAGATTGATACAAAGCTCTTGATTACAAACAGGAATACCCACAGCTACATATGAAATATTTACAAATTATAAAAAAAATTACAGAAGTCTACAACAAATAACCCATGACTGAAGATTGGAGCTTAATACCCAAGAGGGGGGGTGAATTGGGTATCTTTAAAAATTTGAAGAAAGAGCTCTGTTTTGAACAAGTAAAAATAGAGTATATCAGAGGAGAAGGGAAGAATAGCTTTGCACAAATCGATTTATACTGGTTCGGTCTTATCCTTGACCTACGTCCAGTCCCCAAGCCACACTTGGGATTTTCAATCCATTATAACTCAACAATTGATTACAAGCTCTGTACTCAGAGTAGTTCTCTCACTAGAACTCACTCCCCCTTACAAGTTGCAATCAATACACCCAACCACCAAGTCCCTTGACTTGTGGTTCTTTACAATCAATGAATGATTACAGAAATAACTCTCTTAAAGAGTAGATAAGATAATCACTGAAGTGCTTGTATCAACAGATACTTTTTCAGATGAAAACTAAGAGTATTGAATGAACACTTAATGAATTTCGCTCTCAGTTGGTGTATCAGCTTGAGAAGACTTTAATGCACTCTATTTATAGGTAGAGAGCATTAATTGACCGTTGTATGATGAATCCAACCGTTGTAGGTGATTAGTATTAAGTTTGGTCATCTTCTCTCTCTAAACTCCAACTAATCCAGGTGTTAATATGATCTGATGTGGCTCTCTGGTATTTTGCCCGTTGGAGAAGAGTTTACTTGATGAAGAAAACATTTTTGACCGTTGAGAATGCGTGCTCAGGTGGATTAACCAAAAGGAGGTTGATTAACTGAAGTGCAATAAATGCACTAACCACCTTTTTACTTTTTGCTTTGATCTTCATTAATCTTCATCTGTTCTAACTGAAATTCACTTAGCAAACTTGTTAAACATAGCTGGGAACATAAGTGAATGATTTATGTAAGCAATAAGATCAAATAATAGTGTTTTGCAAATTCGTGTGATTTGAAAATCAGTTTTTACCGTTGTATACTCGAGTATGAAACTATGTACAAGTGTCAATACTGGAGTATCCAAACTGATACTCGAGTATGAAGCTTCCAGAGGCAAATCATCATGACTTGAACTTGAAAACCAAAGGCTATACTCGAGTATGTTAGTACTGTACTCGAGTATGCAACTGTTTGTGTGAAAAATTTTAAGTTCAAAAGTCTCTATACTTGAGTATCCATTTCTATACTGGAGTATGCAAGTCCTTGACAAATGAATTTCCCTTCTGTATGGTCCAATACTCGAGTATGCATAGTTGTACTCGAGTATGCATCAGTTACAAAATTTTTGGGGGCTCTCTGTAAGACCAACACTCGAGTATGTCAATACTATACTCAAGTATGCATTCTTGGTGAAAAGTTGTTTGCTCTCTGTAAGGCCTATACTCGAGTATGCAAGTATCATACTCGAGTATGTACTCAAGTTGAAAAAGCATTTGCTCTCTGTAAGTCCAATACTCGAGTATAGCTTACTATACTTGAGTATTGACTCAGTTTGAAAAGTTTGGTTGCTCTCTGGATGACCTTTACTCGAGTATGCATACCTATACTCGAGTATGCATCTGTTTTCAAAAACTTGATTGCTCTCTGTAAGTTCAATACTCGAGTATGCATTTCCATACTTGAGTATTGACTTGTGAAATGCAATTGAGCAATCTTCTGTCAATCCCATACTCGAGTATGCATACCTATACTCCAGTATGCAATTATCATATGGTTTTTAAACAGATCTGGAAACTTCAAAACATGTTTACAATTGTTGTTAATCATCAAAACACATATGGAACTAACAATGACCTATCAGGAAGAGGTTCGACATCACCATTTTCCCACATCCGCCGCCTTGCTCTCGGAGCCATGTGCTGTACTCTATTCAAGTCATAGATAATAGAAAAAGCTGGGATTCAAACGAATCACAAGGTAACAGTTAATCTCACATAATATCCACAGTATATGTTAGGGAACCATAAAACAATCTAATCAACATTCAGAAAGCACATAACATAAATAGTATCGAATGTAAACAAATATCACATATGACATCAATTGCAAACAAATATCTTATTATTAAGTTTGATATATATTATATCTTAGGGTTAGATATGGATATATCATATCTTAATTATTTTGATTTAATTAGATTAGATTAAATTTCAAGGTTAGCTCTAAGTTTGCCTATATAAAGGCCCATATGTACTTTCTTTTATTTAGAGATTAATGGACTCAATAATATTTTTCTCTCAAATCATCCACATGGTATCAAAGCTAATGGTGAAAAAGAAGAAGCATAAGAAGCCAATGAAGAAGAAGAAGAAGAAGAAGAAAGAACATCATTCCTTCTTGCCTATATCTAGTTGTGGTTACTCCTTGAGTATTAAGATTAACACTCATAAACCTTCTTCTTATTGGCATTAATGGCTTATCCTCAACTCAAAAATTCTTTGCCAGTCGCTCTCTCAGTCATCTTGGCCTATGAAAGAGTTCATGACTTGACCACCATCATCTTCGACTGGTCCTTCACTCGTCCTCTGACTCTCTCAACAACACCCTCTATTAGTATTGGCGCTCTCTAGAACCAACATCAGAGCTCTCTAACTCTCTCGTCACCCTCGGTTAGTATTAGCGCTCCTTGGAACTAAAATCAGCGCCCTTTGATTTCTCTCTCGAGCTCAGCGTCTTGTACATTTGACGTCAAACTCTCCAGCAACCTCGATCTTCATCTCCAACGATCTCTATCTTGATCTCAGCATCAACCCACTTACCGTCAGGTGTGATCTTGCCGGTGATCTCATCCAACACCTAAAGGTTGCTATCAAGTTACTACCAAAGCATTGCAGTTTTTTGAGAGGGACCAAACTATCATTTGTCAAATTCACAGATCAAACTGTCTTTTGTCAAATTCGCAGGATAAAAACTAGAGGAATGGTGTTGTTGGAACCCCAAGTAGTTGTGAGACCTTCATCTTCAATCCGTCTGATCACAATGTTAAGCATAACCCTTGCTCCCTGTGATCACCACTTCTTAGTCGCTCATTAATAATCAGAGAATTTTTCTGATGGTAACTCCCAACATTGTCGAGTATCCGCTGCTCATCAATCTTGTTATAGCTGATAACTCCCAACATTGTCAAGTATCTACTGCCCATTAATCTTGTCGTAGTCGCTAACTCCCAACATTATCAACGACCTCTACCTTTACAATACTCAAACCTGTATTTGAAAGTTGTATAAGCAAGTCTGACATAATTAACATCCATGATCCAACTTGAGGGGCAGTATGAGAATATTTTGAATTATTTAGATTAATCATTATCGTATTATTAAGTTTGATATATATTACTATATCTTAAGATTATATATGGATATATTATAGCTTAATTATTTTGATTTGATTTGATTAAATTAGATTCTAGAGTTAACTCTAAGTTTGCCTATAAAAAAGCCCATATGTACTCTCTTTTCTTTAGAGATCAATGGATTTAGAATAATATTTTTCTCTCAAATTGTCCACAGGACCTTATATCTCACAGTACCCATTGCCCAAAAAAAAAAATCATTACCTGCATTGTATTTAGAGGCTCATAGCAAGGTTACCTTATGTGGCCCACTTGAATGAGTTCCATCTATGTGCAGTACATGTCTTGCCCCAACTAAAATCCCCATACATATGATATGAAGATATGCTCAAAAATGTTATTATGATGAGAAGCTACCTATTCAACTGTTGTTTTTTAGATTAGTTTCATTCAGCCATTAACATATCCAAGGTATAAGCATATAAGATTACTATGATCACCCTAAATCACCTCAATTGTTTTTTTTCTTAGCAACATATGTTTATTTTTATGTTAGATTCACACCATAAGCTCTTTACAATGTTTTATTCAAGTTTAGAAAGACGTTTCACCTCACCCTGTCAATTATAATAGATGATGAATGTTAGATCAATGGCAGAGTCAGGATATAATATTTATGGGTGCACAATTAGTGGTGGGATTCGTTGCCCCCGAATTTTTTTTAAAAGGAGAATAAAAGACAACCCACTCCTTCGTAAAGTTTATGATAAAAAATGGGGTTCAATTGAAAAGTATTTTTGAGGAAATCAATTTAAATATAACTATATACTTTAATCCCATGACATACAGATATCCAGATGTTACACAATCAAATTCTAAAGCAACATGTAAGAAAAAATTATTATAGTTTGTCATATGTAATAGGATATTAAAAAAGTCAAATATCAACGAAAGAGTAAAGGAGCATAATAAATGTTATAACTCACAAGGTTGTCCACTAGAGAACACGACACTTTTAATAGGTTCAAGACCAAACACCTATATAAAGGAGGAAGGAAAACAATGAGAACACAAAAAATTTTCATAGATAGGCCACTATCCTTATCCACCATTTGAGCCTCCTTACTTGCTTTAAACCCTTATCATAGATATGCCACCGCAAGTCCATGCCCAAAAAATAGCTAAGAAAGTTGTCCAAGCAGGAGCTCAAACACGGGATCTGATGTGGGACTAGCGTGATTACCGCCACACCACCTAGACAACTTGTTATAAGGTTCCTTAAAAAATATATACATATATATATCTTCTTAAAATTTGTGGGTGCACTTGCACCCATAGTCACTAGTGTGGCTCCGCCACTGTGTTGATTATAGCTCTTTGAGCTCGAAAAGCTAGCCTAATACCATCTATTATAATTGAGGAAGTGAGTTTTCACATAGACAAACGTTCTACTGAAATTAGTAAGATATTGTATAGAGCTTATTGTCACGGCCTTGGACTTGATCACCCAAATATCATGCAGGCCTTAGCTTGATCACCCCGCTCGATCTTGCTAATTCAGCCAAATCACCTTGAGCAGGCAACGAGCACAAGAACAAAGAGAACTCTTAGAGAGAGAAAGAGAACTTAGAGAGAGAAGCTCTTGAACAACAAATGACTTGAAGACTCTTGGATGTTTACAAATGAAGGAGGCATCCCCTATTTATAGTGTACCACCTCCTCAATGAACGGTTAAGATCAATTACATTTGATGGTGTATAATGGTTCTCCAGAACCTTCCCTAGAAATATCTAGATATTTACATAATCCCTAGAGTTCTCTAGAATTTTCTACACAACTCTACAACTATGTACACATATCTACGACATTCTAAGAGTTTTTAGACTTGTCCATACTTGAAGTCTCAACCTCCTAGTCCAATGCAGAGTGTCTGTGCACGTGAATTATCCAGCGTTCCTGTCAGGGCGTGACACTCTCCCCCACCTAATCCAGTGACGTCCTCGTCACTGCACAGGCTCTTGTGTTTCTTTTGAAACATCTTTAGTTGCTGAGGAAGGAGCTTTGCCATCACCTTGTCTCCTACTTAGTATTCAGAGGCTCGCTTCTTCCTATCCATGAACTTCTTCCTCCTCCTGGCCGACATGCTCTGGATGGATCTTGTCACTCTTCGGCCCAATGCATCACCCGTTGCACTGGCTGTGCCAACTCCATGCTCCAACCCATGTTCCACCTTTCGTCCAGGCGGCAACCTTTCTTGGAGCCTTAGTGGCATTGGGTTCCCATTCCTTTTCACGATAGGGGGAAGATTACTACAATCCTCTACATCAGGATCCACCACCTTCAAAGCCGCAAGGTAGGTGACTGACAAGCCAACATCCCGATCGTTGCTTGTCGTAGGCACTGTGCAACCAATCCCCTCCTCAAGGAAGCACAATGAATCTTCACCCGACATGAGGACAACTTTTGCCTTGCGCAAGAAGTCTAGACCCAGTACCACCTTGAAGTCGTCTATAGGGGTCACCGACAAATCCACGGTCCCCTTCCACGTTCCCATGCATAGCTCTACCCTACGAGCTACGCCATTGAGAGGCTTGGCAGGAGTGTTCATAGACTTCCACCATCCTCCTCGTGGTTGAGCAACTGAGAGACCTACCCACTTGGCCTCTTCAGGAGTGATGAAGTTATGGGTAGCCCCGGTGTCCATCATCACCTTCACTGGCTTCGCATTTAGCTTTACATCAACAAACATGAGACCTTTACTCCTCGAAACAGGTTCATCATGTTTGGCCTTCAAGGCATTCAAGACTCTGAGAGATCCCATCCGCATGTTGGGTTCCTCCTCATCGGTTCCCTCGTTCCCCTGAACAAGGGCTGACAAACTACCCAACTTGGGACACTTATCCATGCGATGTGGCCCTTTGCACACGTAACAACTGATTGTCCTCTTCTTCTTGTCCTCAGGTTGATCCTTCTGGGAAGACTTGCCCGCTTCTCCCTTGATGAACTCCTTACCTTTGTCTCCCCCACCATTCCCATGGTTGGGTTCGGAAGACTTCGGTCCAGAAGTCTCACCTTTCTCGCCCTTTTAATAATCAGTGAGGTTTCTGCAATGGCAATGACTTCGTCCACACTTGCTACACCACGCCGTTGGAGTTCATGCTTGGCCCAGCTCTGAAGACCATCCACGAAGTAGAACAATGTCTCCTCGCTACTAAGATTAAGGATTTGCAACGTGAGGGTCGTGAAGTCCCTTATATAGTCCTGAATCGTAGTCTTGTGCTTGAGTTCCCTCAACTTCTTTCGAGCCACGTAGACCACGTTCTCAGGATAGAACTGTTTCTTCAGTTCCCTCTTGAAATCATCTCATGTCTCGACCTTGCAAAGGCCCCTTTCCATGTCTGTATACTTCTTACGCCACCATAACATAACATTATCACTCAGGAACAAGGAAGCATTACGTACCTTGGTTGCACCATCAACCAAGTTCAGGCTCTCAAAATATCTCTCCATTTGCCATAAGAAGTTCTCAACCTCCTTGGCATCACGAACACCTTAAAATTCCCTTGGTTTAGGGAGATCCAACCTCACCTCCCTTACTCCATTGGTACCACCAACCAACGGAGTCCTTAATTGTCTCTCCAAAGAAGTCTTTAAAGAGTTGAGTTGTCCCTGCATCGCGGTAATGGCATCCATTACCTTTGCCTCGAGTCGCCTCATTGACTCGGCTCGTTCCTCCTCAACATTGAGGTGCGAATCAAGATCCGACCTCAAGTTGTCCAATTGGCCAATGGTGTGGGTTTCAAGTGTGTCAAAGTCACCTTCCACCTTGTCCACCCCATTAGCCACCCCGTGTAAGACCTCCTCCAAAGCCTCCACCTTTGCCATCAAAGTGGCAATATCCGCGGCTTGGCGGGACTTACTTGATCCTCGGGTCTTCTTTGCCTCCCGATCAAGTTGGGTCTCCCTACCCCTTCCTTCTCCCGACACCACCACGTCCTCAGTTGTGCTCGACATCCTTGCTCACCAAATGGCTACCACGAACCACGTTTACAGCTCTAAACCTAGCTGCCTCGAACCAAAGCTCTGATACCACTTTGTCACGGCCTTGGACTTGATCATCCAAATACCGTGCTGGCCTTAGCTTGATCACCCCGCTCGATCTTGCTAAGTCAGCCGAATCACCTCGAGTAGGCAACGAGCACAAGAACAAAGAGAACTCTTAGAGAGAGAAGCTCTTGAACAACAAATGACTTGAAGACTCTTGGATGTTTACAAATGAAGGAGGCATCCCCTATTTATAGCCTACTACCTCCTCAAAGAATGGTTAAGATCAATTACATCCGACAGTGTATAATGGTTCTCTAGAACCTTCCCTAGAAATATCTAGATATTTACATAATCCCTAGAGTTCTCTAGAATTCTCTACACAACTCTACAACTATGTACACATATCTACGACATTCTATGAATTTCTAGACTTGTCCATACTTGAAGTCTCAACCTCCTAGTCCAATGCAGAATGTCTGTGCACGTGAATTGTCCAGCGTTCCTTTCAGGGCGTGACATTATGGTGTGAATCACATGTAGAAAAAAGTATATGTTGCTAAGAAAAAGCAATTGAGGAGATTTAGGTAGACCTTAACAATCTTATGCCTTTGTACCATGGATAAGACATACCATAGCAATCTTTTGTCTTTATACCATGGATGAAACTTATTCGAAACAGTAACTAGATGAGTAGCTTCTCATAATGACTTTTTTTTTTTTGGATTTTAGCGTGTCTTCATAGCATATATGGAAGAGTTATTGGTTAGGGTAAAACATACACTAACTCGGTCTCGGTTCGGATTAGTCTGAGGCCGTTGATGTACCTGAAAGATGGCCTACACTGGGACACCGAATGCTCTAAGAAAAAAAACATACACTGTATATAGATGGAAGTCATTTAAAGTGGCACATTGCTTTCAACTTCCGCATACATATGATGTGGATAATGAATTGTTTCCGCTTGCAATTAATATTATGAAGGGGGAGACATATGAGGACTGTACAGAATTATATTTTATGCTTTATTAAATAGATTATAAGGTCAAGTGAATGGGCAATTGTTTAAAATGTGACAGTGCTATAATAAGAGCCAGTGTGTAATATTCAATGGTGAGAGATATACATGTTAATTATCAGCACATGAAGGAAAATTTGAAGAAAAAATTGATGAAAATAAATAGAGTTAAGAAAAGGACAAATGGAAAAAAAAAAAAAAAAGTTGATGCGTTAAAGTTACTTGATTCAGTTGAATATGCAAGGCTTGAGAGTGAATTCAATGATACTCAGGGAATGTTATGAGTCCCACATTAGGAAGTCAAGTTCTTAGAGTAAAGTTTATAGATCCACATGCTTGCAAAGTCATCAAGCTTATACATGATAATGCATGTGATTATATTGAAAATTGCTACAAGATTACATCAAGCAAGAAGATTTATGGTATGCGTATGGTACCTATTGTAAGAATTGACATGTCAAATCCAAATGACTTAAGAATGGAAAATATATTGGGATGAATTTTCCTCCTGCCACATCGAAAAACTCGATCTCCTAGAAGGACAAATAGTAGAGGGGGTGAATTACAATTTCAAAACACTAAAAAATACAATTGTTCAAGATACCATATGTGCACACAATAAAGACTTGTAAGACTCCAAGTTCTTATTGAAATTGGTTGAACAAATGACACCATTTTGTGTATTTGATGTGCAACCTTGCATAGGCAATTTTTGTTGTATATAGAAGTTGGCATAGGACTTATTTTTTTCTTAAGTGAAGATAATTTTATTTGAGGCATTATCAGACACTAAATTTGAAATATGACATATTTTAGAGGAAGGGCTATGGTACATTGTAATTTGGTGTCAATGACTTTATCATTTGGAGCTACCACTCTGATCCTATTTATAAGTTCATTTTTGACTAAATCACACATACTAAGAAGGTAGATAACTTATAATTATGGGGTAAATTTTCAACCTTACCTTCATTTATGAATAGATATCTTTCAACTCTTTATTCTCTTTCCATTTTCATTATTGGTACAATAATATAGATAATATTGTCACAATCTCATTTAGTTGGTCAAAAGAGACTTATAAATAGGACCAAATTTTTTTGGTTAAAAGGAACTTATAAATAAAATCAAAGTAATATATTCGATTGCCCCGTTGCATTCATATGTGTAGCTAATTTGGGAGGCAGAATTCACCAAATGGCAGTCAAGGGTCCAAAAATATTGTCGTTGAAGGGATTCATCAATTGGCCGAAAAGGATTTGAATTAATTAAAAATGAGGGCCAAGATCTTTGAAAACGATCATTGAGAATCTTGAGCATCCTGTCACGGTCTCACCGTGACGAGTCCTACATCGGGCAGGATGAGGGAAGGTTTCTGGGGCATAAATAATATGGAGTGCGCCTCTATTATCAGCTTAAGCGTTTGGCATGGTGGTTAGCGCTCCTTGCAGTTAAGCGTGCTCAGCTCAGGAAAATCTCAGGATGGGTGACCCCTGGGAAGTTCCTGTGCTGGTGTGCTTTCGGGCGTTACAATCCTCTCCTTCATTGGTCTGTCATTGAGAAAAAGGGTTATCCTAACGTCCTATGAAAACACTTTCTCAATGCCCCTAGTGGTTACTTTATGAGTATTATTTATGGATTAAGAAAAAGTGGAATAAGAAAAACAAAGTAGAAATAAAATTGGGAAAAAAAAACAGTAGTTGGATTTAAAAACATATTTGGCAACTACATAGGAACCTTTTAGACTTTCGATTTTTAAATATAAACACTAGATAACTAATTTGTAGAAATTACAAAAAAAATATTTTAATATAATCTATTGATAAAAAAATGTGTTGATTTTGCGAAAATATTATCTTCAATCATTTGTATCGGAATTACTCATTAATGGAACCCCTTAATATGGACTCCCTCTTGTCTTTATTATAAGGCATCAACTAGCAAGTGTGTTTAGTACTTTTTTATAAGGCGTTTGTTTATTTCAGAGAAGCATTAATTATTTTTTTCCATATATGCTTCTAATTAATAAAGTTAGTGAATGAGAGTAATAATTAATATGACACTAAATTTTAGTAAAATTAGTAGGGCAATAGTATAAATTATTTAAATTTTAGGATAACTTTATTAACTCTAACTGTTTTTATTGATTTGTGAGAATTGTTAATTAATATCTTATAATAAGAACCAGAGGGAGTACAATCAAGAAAAAAATTATTAATTTAGTAGAAAAAGTAATTTTTTGCTGGAGAAAAAAGAGAAGACAGTAGATTGGAGTCATATATTTAAAACTGAATTAAGCCCCTAATTAATTTTTACATTCAGAACTAGAGAGTACAATTTTTATTTGATATTCGTACATGTGATATTATTCAAAAATAAAAATAGAAAGCCCCAGCCCCAACCTAGATGTTAGAAACACATTATTCACCGAGTATAATCAAACCAAACAATCATAATCCACAATGTATATTTGGATTAATTTTTTTTTGAATGACTACGATTTATAAACTAAGTATCAGAGAAGAAATTTATATAGGGTTTCTAAAATTATAATTTTATTGTTTCTCACCCATGCACTAATAAAGACAAATTGGAGAAGATGTGGAATAAAAGATTTTTAATTTTTAATTTTATTGTTGGCGAAGATGTCATAAAAAAATGGGAAAATTCTATTAAAATACCTTATAAATTCGTAAAACCCCAGAAGTCTTCCAAATTTGCAAAAAGACTAAGAGATACCAAAGACTTATGAAGGATATGCAAATTCGGGTGAAATTACCTTTTTGCCCTTACTTTTAAATAAATAAAAATAAAAAAGCCATCACCGAAGGGCCGCCACTGGCTGGGCGCCGGCCACCGGTGGGGTTTTTTTTTTTCTTTTGGGGGGGGGGGGGGGGGTGGGGTGTTTTTTTTTTTAAAAAAAAAAAAACAATACATTGCAAGTGTAGCACAGGAACCAAGTAGTTCAACTAGTTGGGCTACTTGGTTTCTTTATTATATATATACATTAGTAAATATATATATTGTTCTTAACATTTTTTCAATGGTATTTACAAAACCTGAAACGTGAATTACCAATCCACAAATGAGAATTACAACATTTTCTTCAGGGTTCCTTTTTTACTCTTTGATGCATGTTTTGTAAAACCAAAAAAATGCATTATTATCAGTCCACAAACGCGAATTACCAGTTCACAAACGAGTAAAAAAGGAACCCTGAAGAAAACGTTGTAATTCTCATTTGTGGACTGGTAATTCGCATTTGTGGACTGGTAATTTGCGTTTGTGGACTAGTAATAATGCATTTTTTTTGTTTTTTCTTTTTTTTTATTTGGGGGGGGTGGGGGTCAAGCTGAGTGAAGGGACCCATCTTGATGGGGCACGAAGGAAGACAAGAATCCTTGTATTCACGAGACTGGAAACTCCACTTACAAAGAAAATACATATTAAAGGCCCCAGCCCCCCCAGGGCCGAGTTCAGCCTTGGTTCACCACCAGATAGAGCCAACTGGCGTCAAAAACGGAAAGCACATTACGCACTCAAAGCTCAGTCAGAGAGGGGAAATCAGTACAAAGAAAGCCCATACAAGGCTCTAGTACTCATTTCCTACTAAGAACTCCTAAGCCAATGCTCTGCAGTGAGTGACCTATGGGTATGGGGCACGAACGGGCGATTAACGCAGGGGGAGCGAAAGCGGATATGGTCTATGATGAGCCCCGGACTCCAAAAAAGGTAGGGGCACAAGTAGTAGACATAATATCAGCGGCAGGAGAGCTCCCCCCCCAGAGTGTCTTGCTTTCTCCGCTCCCAATCTCCCGTTCAGGGAATTGAGTAGTGGAGCGGACGGGGAGGAGGGGTTACAGGGGAGGAACCAATTTTGAAAGAGTGTGGCACAGGAACCAAGTAGTTCAACCAGTTGGGCTACTTGGTTTGTTTATTATATATATACATTAATAAATATATATATTGTTCTTAACATTTTTTCAATGGTATTTACAAAACCTGAAACGTGAATTACCTGTTCACAAACACGAATTACCAATCCACAAATGAGAATTACAACATTTTCTTCAGGGTTCCTTTTTTAATCTTTGATGCATGTTTTGTAAAACAAAAAAAAAAGCATTATTATCAGTCCACAAACGCGAATTACCAGTCCACAAATGTGAATTACCAGTCCACAAAAGAGTAAAAAAGGAACCCTGAAGAAAACATTGTAATTCTCATTTGTGGACTGGTAATTCGCGTTTGTGGACTGGTAATTTGCGTTTGTGGACTAGTAATAATGCATTTTTTTGTTTTACAAAACATGCATCAAAGAGTAAAAAATGAACCCTGAAGAAAACGTTGTAATTCGCGTTTGTAGACTGGTAATTCGCATTTGTGGACTGGCAATTTGCGTTTGTGGATTGGTAATAATACATTGTTTTTTGTTTTACAAAACATGCATCAAAGAGTAAAAAAGGAACCCTGAAGAAAACGTTGTAATTTGCGTTTGTGGACTGGTAATAATGCTTTTTTTTTTTTGGTTTTACAAAACATGCGTCAAAGAGTAAAAAAGGAACCCTGAAGAAAACATTATAATTCTTGTTTGTCGACTGGTAATTCGCGTTTGTGAACTGGTAATTCTCATTTTAGGTTTTGTAAATACTATTAAAAAAATGTTAAGAAGAATATATATTTATTAATATATATAAATAATAAAGGAACCAAGTAGCCCAAATGTGTGGGGGGTGCGGGGTTCAAATCCCACTCTCCACACTTGCAATATATTGTTTTGTTTTTTCAAAAAACACCCCACCCCACCCCCCCACCCACCCACCCACCCAAAAAAAAACCCCACCGGTGGTCGGTGGCCGCCGGCCAGCTCCTAACCGATGGCGGCCCTCCAGCATCTGGCTGACGGCGGCCCTCCAGTGAGGGTATTTTTATTTTTTTTATTTATTTAAAAGTAAGGGCAAAAAGGTTATTTCACCTGATTTACATATCTCTTATAGATCTTTGATGTCTCTCCATCTTTTTAGGGTTTTACAAATTCATAAGGTATTTTAATAAAATTTTTTTAAAAAAAATTGGCTAGCTTCTTTAATTTTTTATTTTACTTTTTCAAGAATGAAAGGCATTTATAGTGGTCGTGGAATGAAAGATTTTATGATTGTCATTTCAAACATATCATAATCATCATATGGTCAACCAATATAGGTATATAGCTTTGTTGGTCCACCCAACCATCGGCAAATCCAAGTGGGCCCTGTGTCGCCATCGCAAAATCCGTTTGTTTTAGATGAGAATGAATTAGAGTCGTTTGGATGGATTTTTTAAAAAAATATTTTTTTAAGTTTTAAATTAGAGTTTTTTTTTAAAAAAAATAGTATTTTGACTTTTTTATTACTTTTATTTTTTAAAAAATATCATTTAAGGGTAAAGGATTTCTCCTGTCACTGGAGATAAAGTTATCTCCAGTAACCCTAAAACTACGTCGTTTTGAATTAATGAAGAGTGTATTTGTAATTTCATGTAAATTAATGAAGGGTATATTTGTAATTTCAGATGAATTAATGAAGAGTGCAAATACAGAAACACCATTCATTAATTCACCTGAAATTACAAACACACCTTTCATTAATTCAAAACGACGTAGTTTTAAGATCACTGGAGATAACTTTATCTCCAGTGACAGGAGAAATATTTTTCTCATCATTTAAATACATAAATTAAAAAAACATTATTTACATTAAAAAAGTGTTTTTTTATTTTTTATTTTTTAAAAACCCATCAACACGGGTTCTTAAACATGAGGGGAAGAATTTTTTTTTGCTTCGTCTTGCCCCTAGTGCTTATACTTCAAAAGTGACTTTTAATTAAGATCATTCAAACATAAATCACTTCTCATCAAAATCGCTTTCGTGGTAAACAACCAAAGCAAAGGGGAGGTTGGGTAACCTTTATTAAGGGTGTGTTTAGTTTAAGGAGAGGAGAGAGAATTTTCCCTTTTTTATTAATGTGAAAGATCACATATAATCATGATGTAAAATGATTGTGTGAAAAACGATATGTAAAGTTACGTAATTATTTTGTAATTTATGTGTATATATGACTTTTCACATCAAAGAGAGATGAGAGTTTCCCCTCCCTCCCCTCAAATCAAATACCACTCTATTTCTATTTATAAGTCCACTTTGACAAAAAAATTTGATCCTTTTTATAAGTCCATTTTGATCAAATAAATGAGATTGTGACAATTTTGCTCATAATAATGATGATGAGAGATATTGGCTAGCCATGTTGGAAAGAGAAAAAGATGAGAGAGATTTGACAATAAATTTTAAAAGGTACTTATTCATAAATGAGGGTAAAGTTGGAAATTTGTTTCATAATCATTGAAATACTTACCTCTTTTTGGTATATGAGATTTGGTCAAACTGGATTTATAAATAAGACCAGAGTGGTACGCCCTAAATTTATTACATTTTATATGATAAAACTCATTATATATTTATCTTCTTCAATATAAAATCCGTTAAAATAAGTTGTTCCAAATAAGTATTGAAGCTTGTAACATCCCAATTTTCTAAAGCGTTTTCAAAATATATTGATCAGAGCAGAGCAACGAAATAATTTAAAAGAGTGAGTATCTGATAAACCTTCACTGCTAGTCTGTTTAGTTTCTATTACAGCGGTACAATCATCTGAATATTTAATAATACGGTGATACAAAAATTCGTAATAATCTTCTCTGTCCGTATCCTCACGCATGCTGTTTACCCTTGTCTCTTATCTTCAGTCCTCAGTCCTCCAGACCCTGAAGCTATAGTAAGAGCTGAGGTTCAATACCCATTGAACCTGAGGTAACGGTTAACCTCATGCTTATGTAACAGTTATGTATGACAAATATTCATGACATTACAGCAATACTCAATATAAAAACTCATAACTGATTCATCTGGATAATGGTACACAGCCACTGCAATATGTCCGTTACCCCCAGTCTACACTATTCACCAGTGCCACGATGGCCTATCGTGTCCTCAGCGCTAGGAAAACTCAATGGCATTACCAAGACTGTAACCCGTATAAATAAAGCTGAATTGTATGCACAACTTTTTAAAACAGAATCCACAACTTTTCAAAAACAGTGTCTCAGACTATCTATCACATATAGGTATACAATAAGCATCAAAGTTAGTGTTACAGTACGCGTCCGTACCTTCGTTGGCGATATCAGTACGCTGTCGTTCAGACCGTGATCACGTTTAGCCTATAATGGTAATATCGCTTTTATTAATTCACAGATAATATTCTAGAAGGTATCCTAGTCACTAATGACCTTTTTACCCTTGGTAGGTTTATTTTTCAACTTATCAACTTTAATTCTTAAAAAACGCTGGTTCAGAAATTCTGGACAGATTTTCGCCTAACTTCGAAAAATCATAACTAATTCTAGAAAAATCGAAACGAAGATCTGTAAAATTTCCTGGAATCCTTAAGATGTCTATGTTTGAGGAAAAATATCAGTTTTCACCCAGAATTCAAGAACAATTCCCAGATTTCATGTTTTCATACCTTGCCCAGAAATTCGCCCAGAAAAATAGCCTAATCTTCAAAAATTCATATCTCCTTGTCCAGAGATCCAAACGTTACATATTTTATATATTTGGAAATCCCTACATGTCTACTTTATTTCTGGAAAATTTCGTGATTTTTAAAGATCATTTGATGCATAAAATAATGCTCCATATCCAGTTAACTCCAAAAATCCAGAAATTTCAGAATTCTTTTATCTTACTCTAACTTATTCCCTTAATCCTAAAAGTCACTTCCCAACATGTTTCCACCTTGTTAGGCATCTTTTGATGCAATAAGGCCTGAAAACAATTATGGGAAATTACGTTACCTATTTACTAGATTAAACTAATATCTACATTAAAAACTACTAAGAACAACTAAGAATTATGAAACTAAGAACAAGCTTACCTCTTGAAGCTTTTTGCTCTCCTTCCTCCTTCTTGCTTCTCTTAGAAATCAACTCTTAGAGTTTGATTTGGTGTGAGGAGAATGAAGAGGTGAGCTTTCTATTTATAGGGAAAATTCAACACCTTCCACAAGCTTCCTCTTATCAATTCTCAACCATTGGATCTAGACTTAGTAAAGAAGTTTTAATCCTCACCCTCCATGTGCTCTTGTGATGTCATCCTTGTGATGTCATCCTTGTGATGTCATCTTGATGACCTAATCAAGGCTTAGGTGTCCCTTAATGCCACATGTGTTTTGACTTCCCAACTTGTTCTCCAAGTTTTCCGACTTGCTGTCCAAGTAACTTGTCCGCCAAGTAACTTGTTCGCCAAGTAACCTTGTTTGCCCAGTAACTTGTCCGCCAAGTAACCTCGTCCGCCCAGTAATTTGTTTGCCAAGTAACCTTGCTCCCTAAGTAACTTGCTCACTAAGTAACTTGCTCAAGAAGCTTGAAGACTTGCCCAATAATTATTCTTGGTATTCTCTAATTACTTTAAGCCTTTTCATACTCCTTTACGACTTATTCTTGAAAATATAAGAATTAATGTTAATACCTTCTTAAATGTAGATTTAATTGTTCTTTAATTGTTGGAAATTCCCTCTAATTGTTTTAGGTATTTTCATGATATTTTATAATATTTTAGGAACCCTACTTTAATTGTGGTCCTTAGAAATTCATTCAAACAAATCTTAATTAGCCATTGGCTTTTAATTAGGATTATACATCTTTAATCATGCTTAATTTAATTTAGTTATTAAATTTAGTGTCTTAATTGTTGCAATTTTAATTGCTCATTATTTGTTGATAATTGCCCCTTAATTGGTCTCAGTGTTATGATAGTTCTCTATAGCTTTTTATGAACTAATTATGAATTTAAGCATTAGTGTGTTAATTAAAGGTATTTTAGTAAATTTAGCTTCTTAATAAGTTAAATGGTGCTAAATTAATCCCTTGATAATTTATAAAGATTTGCACAATTATTTAATTTAATGAATACCTGGTTGTTCTTTGATTTTATTATTTTGGACTATTTGGTTCAATAATTTTCCATAGTACCTTATTGCTCTTTTTAATTCCCTGAGAACCATACCTTAATATGGTAATTATTTGCATTTTATAGTATTTTATTGATTCCTAAGAAAATTCAGCCGTAGGTTGCCTTAATCCTAAGGAAAGATTTCCTAGAAAGTAGAATAATTATATTTCAAAATTTGAAACCACATATTCATCTATTTTTAATAGGTATTTCCTAGCAAAATATAGTGGTTTAGACTAAATAGGATTTTTAGGGTATTACAAAGCTAAACTAGGCATGGAAGTAAAAAGGTACTGTTAGAGATCATCAAAAAAGGGAGAATTAAATTTCTTTTTTAAAAAACTAGTGTGATATTGTGCATGATCCCTATCCTTTGATCCTTATTTCTTCTGTATTTGTTGTATATGTTTTGTAACCATCCGTCATGACCTTTTTGTTATAAAATTATTTTTAAAAGTCATATTAACCTTACCCTTATTTAAGAAAAAACAAAACAATAAAATATCTAGAATAAGCTATTATTACGCATTGAAAAAAAAGGCTATAACAAGGCCATAGACTGTATGGCTTCCCTAAAGTATGCACATGGTATGGCATACCTATAATAGTGATCAATAATGGCATTCTAGTTTTCTTCAACATTGTTGCATTTCATTCAAAATATTTGGAAATAAATTGATTATATATTGTTGCAAACCACACGTTATTAGATTTGGTCAAAAAAATAATAATAATAATAATAACCACACCTGATTAGATTGAGGGCTTTCATGGAACCAGTTTTCTTGCCTATCCGTAATAGGAAGCTTGGCTCCCTTAGACTGTCTAAATGAGATTTGTACGGTCTAAATTTATTTATTTTTTATTTGGTAATTTTTAAATTTAAAAAATTATTTTTTTAAAAATGTTAATTAAGAGATTATTTTTATTTTAGATTCTCTACCCATTAAAAAAATTTAACAAAACACAGTAAAAAAAAATTAGATTTATTTTAGTTTATATAGTCGATTCTAAGCTCCCCTTGCCTATCTGGACAAACTGGGAAACCGATTCCGACTACCATAGAAGATCAGGTAAACCAATTTCGACTATCATAGAGTTAGTGTATATAACCTATATTTTACTCCATGTTTGTGAAACCGGACTGGACCGGCCGGTTCAGACCAGGAACCGGCCAAACGGCCATGAAACCGGTCCGATTTGGTGCAAAACCAAACTAACCCGGTGAACCCGGCCGGGTTATGAGGGTCAACCCGGTTCCAATATATATATATATATATATATATTCCTTTTTAAAAGGCAATATGATTTGAATATCTAAATATGTTACAAGTATTGAAGTATATGGTTATTTTACTACTGATCTAAAGTATTGAAATGATATATAGTATGTGAAATTTAGGTTGGTGTGATGAGAAATTAATTATTTTTCAATTTTTTTATACCTCACCGGTTTAGCCCGGGTTGACTCCAGTTTGACCTACTAACTCTTAATCCAGTACTCCGACCGGTTCAATCACCCGAACCTTGATTTTACTTGTGAAAAAAAGTACTATATAGCCATTTTTCAATGTGTGAATCCCAATAAAGTTTGATCCTCTAAAGATACCACATGCTTCAAGTAGTGTTTGGGAATAATCCCAAATTTGTCGTTAAGCTGCCCTAGCCAAACACGCTATTAACAGTTTCAGATTTTATATCATCAAATCTTACCCTTTATATCCAGTAACGTGACCAATAAAACAAACAAACAAGAATCCTTAAACTTTTCTAAACACATTGGCCCCAACAAGGTTGGTGCATTGTTGGCCAACAAAAAGTAGGTTGGTTGTATAAAAATAAAGGTAAAATTAATTTATTAATTTTATAAAATATCTTTTAATCCTATAATTTTAAGGCTGTTAAAAAAATGGTGATGTTACAATTTTAAATGTTAATGAAATATTTTTAAATATTGACATATTAATTTGAAGATTAGAAGATAATAGGGAAAAACACTTCTTATGTTGTTGGAGAAGTGTATTCTCATATAACACACATGAAATGGTGGGACCCACACACACACACATATATATAAAATTATCATTGTATATATATGTGGGTTCCACCATTTCATTTCACGTGTGTAGAAATCTTCTTTTTTTTCATGAAACATGAGAAGTTTAAACCCCATAATAATATCGGCAAAATAATTTATTTTTTGACCATGAAATAATTTTTTTTTGATATATTAGATAAATAAAATATTTCAGAAAAATAACTTCAAAATATCATAATCTCAAGTCAGTTTCGTTTCCTATAATGATTTAGATATTAAATACTTTAGATTAGCAATTTACAACTTATTGTAGCAAGATATTATTGATTAAGATTTTCAAATTTTAAAGGTATTTTTTTGAAAAAAAAATTTCCACTTCCCTTTAATAAAAAAATATAGGAAATAAAAAATAAAGCAATTTAGTTAAAATCGTTAAAACCTGTAAACCCTAGTGTTTTGTAGAGGCCTCCTTGACCACCTCTGAACTGTATAGGCTTCCTTGGCGACCTCTGAAGTCTGAACTGTGTTCACTCTGTTTCATCCGTTATTTCTTTAGCTGGTCTAAACCCTAGAACACGCACTACCTCTAGTCATCAATTTGGATCTAGGGTTTAGATGTTCGATATATTTACCTATTTTTGTTTCCTTATTTATTATCATCGAGGTCATCTTTGATTCAGTGGGAATTTGATCATTGAAATTATGGATCTTCCTAGTCTGGTTGTTATACTTCAAGCTGCTCTTAGCCCGAATCCTAATGAACGCAAGGCAGCTGAGCAAAGCCTTGAGCAGGTGCATCTTGTTGTTATTGAAGTTCCTCTGCTTTGCTTTATCATCACTTAATTTCGCCTTTATCGCCAGATATATGCCTGGTCTTTGTTTTTTCAATCTTACTCCTTTGAATTTTTCTTTTTTCTACGAAGGTTTTGTCTTTAGCACTACACCGTGCATTTTGCGGCATAGCTTTACTTGTAATTTTCAGAGCTTTTACTTTTTTACTTCCACAACAGTGTCCCTTTTAGTCTCTGTGAACTCTGTCGTCATTGCTAATAATTGATTGTATTTGTTCTATGATTGATGTGTGCTCTAGTTTATATTTGGTTTTCTTTATATACAGTTTCAGTATGCCCCTCAGCATCTTGTAAGGCTGTTGCAAATCATCGTTGATAACAACTGTGACATGGGAGTGCGGCAAGTTGCTTGCATTCATTTCAAGAACTTCATAGCAAAAAATTGGTCTCCGCTTGATTCTGGTAAGTTCTTGTAAATGTGTTAAGAGTCAGAAAATTGACCCTTTGTTGATTCATTATACTTCTTTGGGTTCATGTAGATGCCCAGCAAAAGATCTCACAGAGTGATAAAGTAGTGGTGAGGGACCACATTCTTGTGTTTGTGGCTCAAGTTCCTCCCCTGTTAAGGTACGCTAGTTGAGCTGTGATTTTTGCTAACATTTTGTTAGTACCATGTTTCCCGTGCTATCCCATCTAATTTATTTTAATAGGGGTCTCTGTGTGCGTGTCTTTAATCCAATGAAAACACATGGGTCAAAACTTGAGGATTTTGTGTTTCTTCTATTTTTTGGTCCAAGTTTCGTTGTATTGACTATCCATGTTTACACTTTTTCTAGGGTGCAACTTGGTGAGTGCCTGAAGACAATCATTCATTCAGATTATCCTGAGCAGTGGTCAGGTCTTCTTGACTGGGTGAAACATAACTTACAGGATCAACAAGTCTATGGTGCCTTATTTGTTCTCCGGATTCTTTCTCGAAAATATGAGTAAGTTCTTGCTTTTCTTTCTAAAGTCCGATATGCAAACTTATTTCAATTGAAAGTGTCTGTCCTTTGTCCTACCGTGTATTTTCAATGCTGTTCGTAATTCGAGTCCTCAATTAGCATACAAGGGTATAACTTATATATCCACTTTTGGTGACTGTTTCCCTTGAGTTGCTGATGCTGCGCAGTAAATATGATGTACTCCTTCCCTTCCAAAGCACATGAGTCTCATCCTGAGTTATCAATATTGCATTTGGTGCTGTTAAGCTTGTCTCTTTATTTTATAGCTTTCTATTAATACAGTTATGTATGCATGTTTATATATATATATATATTTGGTCTGTGTTCTGCTATTTCAGTTTGTGTGTTTATATTCTTTGTTTCACATATCTATTATGCATTCCTTCCCTTTCTAAACCACAGAAGTCTCTTCCTGGGTTTAAATATTGATATGGTGCTGTCATCTTGTAGTCCCTCTTAAGTTGGTTGTGCTTTCCCTGGTGGGAATCGATTACTTTATTATCCTGTATATTTGCTGTTTTTGTTTGTCTTGTGCAATTTTATATCATTATATAAGAGGAAAATCTTCTTTGGTTGTGAGAATATTATGCATTTATTATGATTAGATATAGGTATATTATATCTTTAGGATATTTTCTATTATATATCAATCAGTTTAATTGATTTTGATTTGATTAGATTCTAGGTTTGCCTATATAAAGGCCTATATATATTCTTTCTGATTAAGAGATTAATAATAATATTTTATCTCTCAAGTTCTCAACATGGTATCAGAGCAGGATTGATCTTGAAGACAACAAAGTTAAGTTTTCTTCGTCCGGCATTGGTGACTCACTGCTCTCTCTAAACTTGTATCTCCTTCATGCTCCACCATCATTGCTTCGAGCATTGAATCGAGAAACAGAGTTGGAGAGACTGCAAGTCACCAGCGCCACCTTCACTATCATCCTCTAGCCATCTTTATCCTCTAGTAATGTTTGGGGCACAGTTCTTCATCAACAACCCATCTTCTCTTCGATGTTATCATCGTCGTCGAGCCTTTCATCGTTGTTGGTGGTAGTTCCTTTGTCATCGTGCTCCTCAACTTGTCAGACGACTGGTCTCGTCATCTTCAACTCGTCCTTGTCGCAGCTGCTGCCTGTCTAACTTGTCGCAGTCGCTGCCTGTATCTACTGCTCTCTAAATAGGCCTCTGAGACTCAAGAAATACAAGCTTAAGGGGGAGTGTCAGTCGTATAAAGTTGTATGAGCAAGTTGGACATGATTAAAATTCATGATTCAACTTAAGGGGGAGTGTGAGAATATTATGCATTTATTATGATTATCATCTTATTATTATGATTAGATATAGGTATATTATATCTTTAGGATATTTCCTATTATATCTCAATCAGTTTAATTGATTTTGATTTGATTAGATTCTAGGGTTAGCTCTAGGTTTGCCTATATAAAGGCCTATATGTATTCTTTTTGATTAAGAGATTAAGAATAATATTTTATCTCTCAAGTTCTCAACATTGGTAAAAGAAGAAATATAAGATAACGTTTTTCTCAGTAATTATATATGTCTTTCAAGCTGTTAAAAAAGAGTAATGGAAGGGAACGATGCAAAAAAATAAGAAGACATCTTTTGAAGCCATGAAAGGAAAAATAAGATAACATAAGACAATAGATGGCATTCTTTCTAATTGGCCTGCTTTATATATATATTTCAGTTGATATAATTATAATTTTTTATTTATTTCAATGCCTGGTTTGACAAGAGATGTCATTCTTTTGTTTTTTTAATTCTTTTTATAATCACTGAAGCATTGTATGGTTGACATATAATTATTCTGATTGTTTGTTCCTGTTAGGAAATCAGAATCAATTAGGATCCCTATAAATCAGGGATTAGGAATCAATTCCCATAAATAGTTATTAAGAGTCATAAACTCTAAGGGGTTTCTCTATATGTATAAATATACTACTCTTGTACATGAAAAATACAATACATTCAGATTATTGGATTACATGGTATCAGAGCCATCTGGTTCAATTTTTCTTGTTTTCTGCTGGCTGCTCTGTTTCTTCAGCGACACACTGAGAGAGAGAGTGAGAGTGAGGGTTTTGCCTTCGAGCCAGAGTCACGCAACACGTGCCGGTCCACCGTGCTCAGGAGGTCCCGATCGGCGGAACCCAACCGGCCGCTTCCTGTTTCGTCAGCATGTGGTCGTCCACGCGCCTCCCAGTGCTCCGCCGTCGATTACACGCGCCAGCGCGTGAGGCTGTTTTCCGGCGAGTTTTCTGTCGCCGTTTACCTTTCTGGGATCGACTCTTTGCCCTCATTCAGACCCTGGTTGTGTCGTGGTCATTCCTTGACGTTCATACTAGGCTCAATTGATTTGGCTACCAGACAAGACTATCAGGCACTATGTCTGGTTCAGGGAGGGAGAATTTTGAAGAAATAGCAAAGAAGCAGGGTCGGTGCCTTGCTGCAACTCTCTCTTGTTTTGCGAAGAAGGGGTGGATTAGTCTGCGAAGGGTCATTTTACATTGGCCACAAGCTTTCATTTATGAAATTGAGAAAACTTATTGATGAAGTTGATATACATTGCAAGATTTCGACAATGGGGTCCAACTGCAGTTTGTTGACATCTGAGAAGATTGCTGACACTGAATAGATTTAGTGTTTCAGTTGCTTCATTGCAGGATTACGCCTTTAGGCTCGTCCACGGATATTTGACATCAACAAAATGGCATCGGATCTGAATTCAGGACTGTCCAAGAAAACATTTGTTTTTGGCTTGAAATTGTGGGTATTGATGGGGATAACAGTTGGTTTGTTCATTGTGATAATTCTTGTGGTGTTAGTATGTCTTACTTCACGAAAGAGATCTAAAAGTGCTAATGACGAGGCTCCCTTTAGCCAGATGTTATCAATTTCGGAAGATATCAAAGAGATTAGAGTTGATCACGTTTCAGCTAATGACCATTTGCAATTGGTGCTTTTATGAGTCTAAATGACAAATTTAGTGATAGGAATTCTGAGAAGGTTTTGATCCAGACAAAAAATGGGGATACTAGCAGCCAAAAGTACCCATTACCATAGTTGTAACATGACTTTTCCCAGCGCCAAGCAACTTAGCGAGCCCAAAGTCAGATATTTTGGCATTGAAGTCATCATCAATGAGAATATTGCTCGACTTAATGTCCCGATGCACCACTTTAGGTTCAATTGCCTCATGCAAGTAAGCCAGCGCTTTAGCAATGCCAAGCAGAACTTTCATTCGTGCATCCCAAGTTAGATACCCATATTGCCGCATGGCTCCATGAAGCCATTGCTCTAAATTGCCATTGTTAACGTATTCATAAACCAGCAACCTGTGAGTCCCTTCAATGCAATAACCCAAAAGTCGAACCAAGTTTTTATGGCGCACATGACCAATAGCCTCAACCTCCACTCTAAATTCCTTTTCAGCTTGTCCTAAATTATTGAGTAGCTTCTTAACAGCCACTGGAGTCCCATTAAGCAGCTGACCACGATAAACAACTCCATACCCACCTTCACCAATAACATTGTCTCTCGAAAACCTGTTTGTTGCAAGATCTAAGTCCCTTAATGTAAACCAATACCCCCAGCCAAGGTGAGAGAATTCAGGCAGACCACACAATGGTGATGGGGCAGTTATAGGATGCAAAGATGACTTGTATGCAGAAATGGTCATGGCACCGTTTTCTCCACCAGATTGAGAACCAGCAGCATCTTTCTCCATATGATTAAATGAACCTGATTGGCTGCTAGTATCCCCATTTTTTGTCTGGATCAAAACCTTCTCAGAATTCCTGTCACTAAATTTGTCATTCAGACTCATAAAAGCACCAATTGCAAATGGTCATTAGCTGAAACGTGATCAACTCTAATCTCTTTGATATCTTCCGAAATTGATAACATCTGGCTAAAGGGAGCCTCGTCATTAGCACTTTTAGATCTCTTTCGTGAAGTAAGACATACTAACACCACAAGAATTATCACAATGAACAAACCAACTGTTATCCCCATCAATACCCACAATTTCAAGCCAAAAACAAATGTTTTCTTGGACAGTCCTGAATTCAGATCCGATGCCATTTTGTTGATGTCAAATATCCGTGGACGAGCCTAAAGGCGTAATCCTGCAATGAAGCAACTGAAACACTAAATCTATTCAGTGTCAGCAATCTTCTCAGATGTCAACAAACTGCAGTTGGACCCCATTGTCGAAATCTTGCAATGTATATCAACTTCATCAATAAGTTTTCTCAATTTCATAAATGAAAGCTTGTGGCCAATGTAAAATGACCCTTCGCAGACTAATCCACCCCTTCTTCGCAAAACAAGAGAGAGTTGCAGCAAGGCACCGACCCTGCTTCTTTGCTATTTCTTCAAAATTCTCCCTCCCTGAACCAGACATAGTGCCTGATAGTCTTGACACTCTTGATCCTTCCACTTCTACCTCTGAACCAGACATAGTGTCTGACCCTTCTGATGACTTGCCTATTGCCTTACGTAAAGGTAAGCGTACTTGCATTTATCCTATTTCTTCATTTGTTTCTTATAATCATTTGTCTCCTCTAGGGTCAAAGGCTACCAGACGATCCACCACAGGATATTGTGTGTTTGTTGGTGGCAACCTAGTATCATGGAGGAGTAAGAAGCAAGATGTGGTTTCAAAGTTGAGTGCAGAAACTGAATATAGAGCGATGTCCCAGTCAGTACAGGAAATTGTGTGGGTTCACCAGTTAATGAAGGAGGTCAGCCTTGCCACGTCGTTACCTGCAAAGTTATGGTGTGATAATAAAGCTGCTCTACACATAGCCTCTAACTCTGTATTTCATGAATGTACAAAGCACATTGAGATTGACTGTCACTTTGTATGCGATAAGATCAAGGAAAATTTTATCTACTGGGCATGTGAGGTCTAGTGACCAATTGGGTGATCTTCTGACTAAGGCTTTAAATGGGACTCGGGTTGACTATTTTTGTAACAAGTTGGGCTTGATTAATATCTATGCTCCAACATGAGGGGGAGTGTTAGGAAATCAGAATCAATTAGGATCTCTATAAATCAGGGATTAGGAATCAATTCTCATAAATAGTTATTAAGAGTCATAAACTCTAAGGGGTTTCTCTATATGTATAAATATACTACTCTTGTACATGAAAAATACAATACATTCAGATTATTGGATTACAGTTCCCTTTTATGATGTTGAAAATTATGACTTTTATCCCCCTTTTCTTTGCCCCTTTTCAGGTTCAAGTCAGATGAGGAGAGGACACCTGTTCATCGGATAGTTGATGAGACCTTTCCTCAACTTCTCAATATATTTAACAGGCTTGTCCAGATTGTCAACCCATCACTGGAAGTAGCAGATTTGATCAAGCTTATCTGTAAAATATTTTGGTCCTCCATTTATGTATGTTGTCTCCTCTCTCCATGTGTTTCTCTTTGTGTATCTCTTAAATATAAGTTTTAATGCTATCTGCTGTGCATTACAGCATTGGGTTGAACCTTGTCAAACCTTGTTTAGGATCTATTGTGTATTATGTATAAACAACCATCCTTTTACTTTGATTTTTCCATTTATTAGAGTCTGACAAAACTTGGTCCTTTAAAATACTGCATTATGTTTGGAGTATAAATAAGGCAAGTTAAAATTAGTAAGGAGAATGATGACTATCTTTATTTTCCTCCCTCCCCTGGAAGAATACCTATTCCTTGTTAAATACAAACTGAACAGTGAATTGAAAGCAGTCTATGAATCTTTATGTACAGTAAGTTAAATCAGAACATTTTTTTGATTGAGTGGTGATGGACATTCTCTATGCTGAACCAGAGAACTATATGACTTGAACCTTTTTCCGGTGTATAAAAAAAAACTATATGGCATGAACTGAAAAAAATGCCAGCTTTATGAACTATGTGCTTGATCTTGATTATCGTTATGTGAATGCAATAACTTTACCCGAGAATTTGGCCTTCTTTCTTCAGGCTCCCTATTAAAATGGAAAAGAAAGAAATCTTTGTATAGTTGAGAAGGCATAGATAGCTCTGTTATTTATATTCATGCTTTTCTCAACTTAAGCTCATTGAACTGACCTGTGCATTTTTGGGTTCTTTGTTTATATTTATTCAGCTGGAGATTCCACAGCAGTTGTATGATCAAAATGTCTTTAATGCTTGGATGATGCTGTTCTTAAATGTATTGGAGAGTCCTGTCCCATCAGAAGGTCAACCTGTTGATCCTGAGCTTAGAAAATCATGGGGTTGGTGGAAGGTGAAGAAATGGACAGTTCACATACTAAATAGGCTGTACACTCGGTAAGCTTGATGTTTAGATCAGTTAATGGAAATATCCGGCTTTGCTGCTTGAGTTATTTATTTTATTTTTCAATGGGCGTCAAATTTGTCATGTCACAGTTTTGGGGATTTGAAGTTACAAAACCCTGCAAACAGAGCCTTTTCTCAAATGTTTCAGAAGCAATATGCAGGGAAGATTTTGGAGTGCCACTTGAATCTGTTGAATGTCACTCGACTAGGTGGCTATCTCCCTGACAGAGTGATCAACCTTATTCTTCAATATCTAAGCAACAGGTTTTTTTTTCCCTTTCTGCGTTGTTACATTCATTCTATTTCTGTTGACTATCCTTATAGTCAGCCACTCTGTATAATTTATATCCAAGCTTGCTGTGACTTGCTGCATATCCATTTTATCCACAAGAAACTTCAGATTTATGTGGAGTTGTATATCTGCATGGAGAAGGCTATTTAATAATAATATTATTAACAGAATAAGTCAGAGGTTGTTGTAAGCAGTCTTGAGCATTAGTTAGCATAACAGAGTAAGGGATAGTTACAGGAGTTAATTGGTAATTTATCAACAGTCATTATACTGCCTATAAATAGACGTAAAACCTACTTGTTACTCAGACTAGGATGTGAACGAATGCATTGCATTACCCAGTTTCAGTTCTCTCTCTTTTTCACCCTTAACCTGTCTCCCACCTCACCTCTCTTTCTCTCTCATGTCTTAATTACAAAGATATGACAAAGGCTCTGTTTATTAATTTTGTAGGGTTGGTTTATGTATTTTAATGTTTAGAAACATGGTTTTCCTGCTTGTGGTAGCAGCACTGAGTAGAAATATATATTTAGTTGTCTTCCATCTGATGACAGTAATAGTTAATACTATTCCAATTTACTTTATGATTTATTTTGTGGATAAATATGATGCTGGATTCAATTGTTACCTCAGGAGGATAAACGATCCAGGGGTTGCTGGAATAGAATGTCACAGAAGTAGGTCTAGAAAGATTAGAATAACAGCAAAGCAGTGGCTAGTCCCTAAAACAATCCTTCTAACTATTAGCCTGAATTTAACGCAGCCTTTCTTCTACAGAAAAATTATGTTACAAGTATTGTTAAGTTGTATAAAGTAACATTTTTTGGGCAAATATGTAATATGCACAAAAGATTGACATTACTTTCACCTTGTTTTGAAATTGTCGCAAGTTCAATTACATTTTGCTAGAAGAATCTCACTAATTGATTTTTTTATTTCAGTTTTTTAAAAGAACAACTTTTTTCTGAACATTGGGCAATGCCCATCAGTCTTGAGGTTATGTATTAAATGGTAGAAAGTGGACTCTAAAGAAAGTAGGAAAAATGGTACAGCAATTTGTCCATCAGTATACTTGTTCCCTTTCTTTAGCCTAATTTCTCATTGAGCAGCTAAAGGTCTTTGGTTGAGTAGCTTCTTGGCATGTCTACATCTTTGTTCATGTGGTTTAGACATTTAATACTATGTAGTCATCTCCTATTTTTGGGTAGATTCATGGTTGTTATCAGTAAGTATCTGCTTAAGATTTTTCATGGTTGTAGCTAATTCATTTCAAATCAGATATGTGGAACCAACTTTCTTGTTGTGGACTTTTAAGCATATTTAGAGTAAATTACGTTTTTGACATTTTATTTTCTTTTGCTGGTAGTTAGTGCATTTTTTATTCTTGAATTATAATTACTTGATTTTCTCTTTAACCCTTTTTTGGGTAATACGTATGCAGCATTTCAAAGAATAGCATGTATACCCTGCTGCAACCTCGGGTGGATATTCTTTTATTTGAGATAGTTTTTCCTCTTATGTGTTTCAATGATAATGATCAAAAGCTTTGGGAGGAAGATCCACACGAATATGTAAGAAAGGGATATGGTAAGTATTTTTGGTTTGTAGGTATAAATTAGAATGAAGATGGGGACATTTGCTTATATTGTCTCTCATCTTTGTGACAGACATTATTGAGGACTTGTACAGTCCTAGGACTGCTTCAATGGACTTTGTGACTGAGTTGATTCGAAAACGTGGAAAAGAAAAACTTCACAAGTTTATTCAGTTCATAGTTGAAATTTTCAAAAGGTTATTTTATATTCATTTCTAGAATTGATAATTCAGACTTTTTCTTGGGCCAAAAGACAATTCATGAATCGGGTGCCATAAATTGGTTTTTGATTTGCTAGATATGATGCAGCTCCTGCCGAGTACAAGCCATACAGACAGAAAGATGGTGCTCTTCTTGCTATTGGGACACTTAATGACAAATTAAAGCAAAATGAACCATACAAATCCGAACTTGAGCGTATGTTAGTGCAACATGTCTTTACTGAGTTCAGCAGTCCAGTTGGCCACCTTAGGGCTAAGGTAAAAAAAAAAAAAAAAAGAGCATCTTTGCCAATGTGGCAAGTGGAAACCCCCCGGGAAATAATAAGAATACTCTATATTGCCAAGGATGGTTAAACCTACATGAATGAAGTCCTTTGGAAAAGTACATTATCGTTGTGTCAAAATCTGATCAAGTATTTTAGAAGCATTTATCTGAAAAGAATGAAAGTGCCATCGTTGTAGTTTGGCAAAATGTGAACTCCAATACTGGCTTCATTTTGCTGTTGTCTTCTACGGATTTTTTTTTTTCCATCAGTAAATGTTTGCATAAAGCATATTTAATACTGTTTTTTTCCCCTTTGGTTCTGCTCAGCTATCCCCAATCACTGTTTGACCATTTACAGTTTGCTTCTATTCACTATAATCTCTACTTAATGGGCATATAGATTTCAACATTCCTTGTGGTTTTGTTTGTGCAAAGCCAATACGACACAAAAAATCTTGTTTTTTTGGGGTTTTGGCTCTGTCAAAATGTTTTACTTTTACTCATACACAGTATTTTTTCCTTTATCTCTAATAAAGTGAACCACACCAGGGAGTGAAGCAATCCATTTGATTCTCCCCCTCCTCCGATTTCTTCTGTTCTTCTTTGTCCTAATCAAACTAAGTATCAGTCTTGCAAGTTGCAACAAATAGAATTAGGTTGAATTAAATTTCTATTTTTAAGAGAAATCTGAGCAATGGATTTCTGATTGCTTGATTATTCATGGTGAAATTCATGAGTATATTAAGGTGAGAGGAGGCAACTGACCTGCCATTCAATCCGATTGAATCAGCAGCCTGAAATTTTAAAGGACAAAATCAGATAAGCAAAATCATAGCAGCTAGAAATAACGATACTAACTTCAGACAGTATGAAAGCTAAATAATATTGGTCATCTCCAACGTATTCTGATCATGGAATATTCTTGCTTGTTAAAAACAGGCAGCATGGGTTGCAGGACAGTATGCCCAAATCAACTTCTCAGATCAGAACAACTTCCGGAAGGCATTACAGTGTGTTGTTTCTGGAATGCGAGATCCAGAACTTCCTGTGCGTGTTGATTCTGTCTTTGCTTTGCGTTCTTTTGTTGAAGCTTGTGAAGGTAGTCTATAACTATCTCTTTCCTTTGTATGTTTAGGATTATTTGAATTTTAAGGTTGATGTTGACTACATATAAATGTATTTCAACCTTTTTTTTTTTCCCCAGTATTGGATGAAATCCGTCCTATTCTCCCGCAACTCCTTGATGGTAAGTGGATGTGAAAGTTTTGTTATCTTACATATCATATATCTTTAGTTTTCTTGTCAAATGAGTTTAATAAACACAAATATGTACAGAACTTTTCAAACTTATGAATGAGGTTGAGAATGAGGACCTTGTGTTTACTTTGGAGACAATTGTGGACAAGTTTGGGGAGGAGATGGCACCTTATGCACTTGGGCTTTGCCAAAATCTGGTAAATTTTTTTACTTTTACATTGTCAAAGAAAAATTGTGCTTTTTTTCAGAGTTATTCTTTCCAATGTAGTTACGCATTTTTCTGTTAATAAAACAGGCTGCAGCATTTTGGAGGTGTATGAATACTTCTGAAGCTGATGAAGCTGACGATGCTGGTGCTCTGGCTGCAGTTGGCTGTTTGCGTGCTATTAGTACAATACTTGAATCAGTGAGCAGACTTCCTCACCTTTTTGTTGAAGTTGAGCCAACATTGCTTCCCATAATGCGTAGAATGTTGACAACTGATGGTCAAGGTATTTGCCTTTCTGAATCACTTATGCCTGCTGCTTCTTGGTGTCATTTTATTTTTTATTGTTTAAAATTTTTATTCTGGTTTTGTTTATTCATCTTATCATGAATATTCTTCATTTGTTTGTAATGAATGTTGTTCATTAAAGGTTTTATCGGTTGTGACTTACTTAAAAGATATGATTAGATTTTATTATTTGAAAAAATATTTGAAGAGTATGTGAAGAGAAGGATAGAAGACTGAGCATTTCAAAAATTCCATATTCGATGTGGACAAAAGAATGAAACATCAAATGTCCTGTCTCAGCCATTCCTGTGTGCCTTCTTTGTTATAAATTTCCTGTTTATGTCAACCATTTTGGGATGTTTATAAATGTTGGTGTTTTAAAACAAAGAAAACAATGGGAGTCATCCTTGTAGATATGAATATACCGACATTTGTTTAGTTTCAGTTCAATAGTTGATTACATTCTCTGACTTTTGTTTCATATATCAATTTAAGTAGGGTTCAAGAGATGAAAAAGACTTGGTAGGTGTTTGGATTAGCTTATTTTTAGTGATTTTGCTTTGTACAAGGTAAATCTGGGAAGAGTTTTGTCTTGTAAAGTGCAAGTGTGCTTTGTTCCTTAGCTTCCAATCACCCACTTAGCCAAAAAGCTGGCCCTTATGATAGGAAAAAATAGAAAAATATAACATTACTAATTCTAATAAATTGATTGCTTAAAAAAATGGAGCAAAAACAAAGGGAGCAGAACAAAAAAGAAAATGGAATGCAGAACAGCAACCATGCAGTAGCCAAGCAACAGATTGCTGCAAATTTATCATATTAAGCGTCTCTCTGTCAGTGAATGTGAAGCTATGAAATGCTTAGTCTCCGCATCTTTAATGTTAAATCCTTCTTATTTAGTTTTATTTGTTTTTGCATATTTAATTGTTACTCTCTTGTGCATGCTTCCAGAGGTTTTTGAAGAAGTTTTGGAAATTGTATCATATATGACCTTTTTCTCTCCAACAATATCATTGGACATGTGGAATCTTTGGCCATTGATGATGGAAGCGCTGGCAGATTGGGCAATCGATTTCTTTCCAAGTATGATGCTCACAGGATTTTTGTCACTTTATCTCAATTTCTTTTCTGCTTCACTCAAGTTTAAGAATCTGTATTTGTTTAAACAGAAGATCTGTTGGTATCTCCAAATTTATCTGAGGATAAACTCAGCTGTGCACAAATTAAATAGATTATAACATTATTACTTATGAACTGGTTGCTTGGCTTTCGGTATCTTGTGGGAGTTTGCTCTATTGATATGGGCATAATTAGTAGGTTTTTTCCCTAGTAATTGTGACTGTGTTCTATATTTTGATTTACTTCAGTAACTCGAGGAAGTTAGCTTTATGTTCATAATTAGGTATTGAGCTTTTCCTAGTAATTATCCTGTGTGACCTGTGGTTGTTCTCTACTCATATCGGCATAGTCATGTATGCATGGACATGCTCTATATTGTTGGTGCAGACGTTCTGTGCATGCTTTCATCTGGAGGTTGGGGCTCTGTTTGAAATTAGCTGGTGTCCACTCTCTTTAAATGCATGATACATAGGCAAACCTATGGCTGTCTTTCAGATATAATAGTCAAATTTTGGTGAACCCATTTTTATTTTGATTCCATTTTGTTACATATATAGATCAATGCTAATTTTAAAGCTTTTCAGATATCCTGGTTCCTTTGGACAACTATATTTCTAGTGGGACTGCCCATTTCCTTACTTGCAAAGAACCGAATTATCAACAAAGTCTATGGAACGTGATTTCATCTGTAAGTAATTCTGGATTACTACCTTAGGTCAGAGCTCAGGGATTTAAAACTGTTGTTAATGTCTATACCTTATCTATGTTTCTATCTGTATTTCACACTGCAGATTATGGAAGACAAAAATTTGGAGGACAGTGATATTGAGCCAGCTCCAAAGCTTGTTGAAGTTTTATTCCAGAATTGTAGAGGGCAGGTGGATCAGTGGGTTGAACCATATCTCAGAATAACAGTTGAGCGATTGCACAGAACGGAAAAATCATATTTGAAATGTCTTCTTATGCAAGTGGTAAGGTGTTATTAGAATCAGTATGGCATGTACGAATGAACAAGAGCAGAAAATAGGCTTTTATTGCTTCCTAGGTTATTTTGTTGAGTTTGTGAAGTTACATTGGCTTGTTTTTGGTTCACGTACACTGTTAATTACTATGCAGCCCTTGTTCTGGATCTTGTTAAACTGGCTTTCAGATGTCTGGTAATATGGGCTTGCAGCTAAATTAATGAATTTCTAAGCATTGTCTGAGCCAATTTTTTTTCCCATTTAAATCTACTGTTATTCAATTGTAAGGATTATAGATGGTGTGATACGGTTATCATTATTTTGGTTTTCTTTGTATGTTAGGTCGTTTAGTTCATGCAGGTTGCTGTTCCATCAGTGCTATAATTGACACACATTATCCTTTAAAAAAATCTGACTGACTACTACTGTATGCTGTTTACTTTATCTATTTAAAGTTTTCCATGTTCATCAAGATCATTTGTTTGTCTGATAGGAAAGACAATAAGGTAATTTACTAATCATTTATGCAGATTGCAGATGCTCTTTATTACAATCCAGTATTGACTCTTGGCATATTGCAAAAGCTAGGTGTTGCTTTAGAAATTTTCAATCTATGGTTCCATATGCTGCAGCAAGTCAAGAAGAGTGGTATGCGTGCTAATTTCAAAAGGTATTTTTTTTTAATCTTTTATTGAAAAAGTCTTACTAAGAAGAAAGTTGTAGAAGGGGTATAAGACATCTCCTGCAAGGTTTTAAAAAATAATGAACATCCACAAAAATTAAATTGAAGTGCAGTAAAGATGTGTTCCTGCACTTCCCTCTTTCACTAATATCCAGCTTCCTTTTACTGTCATGTGCTCTATTATTACTTTAGTCTTCAATATGAGATTGAGGTTTCATAATGCTATTGCAAGTCATGACAATCTCTTTGCAGGGAACATGACAAGAAGGTTTGCTGCCTTGGTTTGACGTCATTACTGGGACTTCCAGCTGATCAATTGCCAGAAGATGCTTTAGGACAGGTGTTCCGAGCCACACTTGATCTTCTAGTTGCATACAAAGATCAAGTTGCAGGTTTCTATTCCTTTCATGTCTCTCTTTGAGATGATTCATTTCTCTTCAATCATTTTCAGAGTATATTAACCTATTTTCCCCCCCTCTTCATCGGTCATTTTATTGTAATCTCTTCAATCTGATGGTTAAGTGCCTAATACTTATAGCATATATTGTATTTATTTTGCAGAAGCTGCAAAGGAGGAAGAAGTTGAAGAAGATGATGACATGGATGGTTTTCAAACAGATGATGCGGATGAGGATGAAAATGAATCTGACAAGGAAATGGGAGTTGATGCTGAGGATGGGGATGAAGCTGACAGCAAGAAATTTAGAAAGTTGGCTGAGAAGGTGTGTTGATATGATGCCTGAAAAAACTAATCAAATCTGGGAAGAGTTTGCATACAATAAGGTTTTTAATGATGTAGGTATTTATGTGTGAGGCTCTAACCAAGGAAATCTGCGTTTTCATGAATTGTCATGTCCTCTTGAAGTTGTTTTATTTGATATTGAAAAGTCTGGATTAAGTCAGCTGTAACACACTAGTTAAGCTAATCATTTGGATTTTGAAAGCTGGATATTTGAAGTGTAGCCTACCCCAGTTGTATAAAAGCTTATTGTTGGACATCTGATGTGTGGTTTCTTCATCTGGGTTATTCTACGTTCATCATCTACTGTTACATTTTAATCTTGTAATTTTCTTGCTTTTATGGCTCCATAGGTGAGGGAATTTCGGCCTGATGATGAGGATGACGAAGACGATTCAGATGATGACTGGACAGATGAAGAATTGCAGTCTCCAATTGATGACGTGGATCCTTTTGTGTTTTTCGTGGATACAATTAAAGGTAAGCAGACACCACGCCTAAAACATGGCTACTTCATTATTGGCATAATGATTATCATTTTCATTTGTCTGAAATGCCCCTCAACATAAAATATGCCTGTAGTGATGCAATCATCAGACCCGTTACGGTTCCAGAACCTCACCCAAGCTCTTGACTTCCATTTTCAAGCTCTTGCTCATGGTGTTGCCCAGCATGCTGAACTGAGAAGAGCAGAGATTGAAAAGGAAAAATTAGAGAAGGCTTTAGTTGCTACAGCTTCTTAAGGTTTTGGATGTACATAAGTGCCTTTAAGAAAGCATACTTGATGTTTCAATGTTCTCAGAGGTGTGATCACAAAAGTTCCTGCTGAAATCTGGCGATCTCGAAAACTGCAGGATTAGCACTTTCTCCCAAGTCTTTAGTTTAGTTTAGTGCTTGGTGAAAGTGCCTGTACCCGTCAGTCTGTGGTCGTCTTCTTCCTACCCCATTGGCTATAGTTTTTACCTTTTTCATGTCCCCAAATTTTGGGTTGGTAATATATTGATAAACCCTAGTTTGTTCTTGGATGAGAAGAGAGGGGGTGAAAGCCTCTGTAATATACATAGCCTGTCACAGAGATGGGAAATGTGGGGTTGCCAGTCCATGTATTGGTACAGTTTTGGCAAGGGTTCAGCATTAGCGGCTCTTTTAAAAATATTTTTGGTCAGAAAATTTTGTAATTTTTTTTGGATGAGAGGAGAGTCTAGGAGAATTGAGGTGATTGGATTGGTTTTGGGTTTTGGAGGGCCTTCTTTGTTGCAGGTTGTAAAATTTTGTCCTCATTCTTTTTATTAAATTTTTTGGAATGAAGTCATTATGAAGTCAGCATTCTTGTTTGTGACGGGTGTCATTTTATGCCAAGTTTTGTTCTAGGAAGTATGTTGCAATGGAATGGCATGAAAAATTGTCTGATCATTGTAGGTAGCCATTAAGTGCTATCAATAAAAAGTTTTAATAATTTTGTACATCAATAAGAAGCTTTATATTCTATCCATGAATAGCAATAAGTAATCATTTAAAAAAGTTTCCTCATAAGCTTTAGATTCTACCCGTCTGATCAATTTAAGGGCTCATAAGGAGACACATCGCTCATTAAAAATTATCATATCGTGTTCTAATTATAGGATAAAATTTGTAGTACAATTTGTACTACAAATTTTGTTCTATAGGGGTACATCTAAATCACATGTTTTGTAAGATATATTTATAAGATATAATCCTAAACCTCATGAGTGTGGGTCCCATCAAAATAAATTAATATTCTATTTTATACTATTTCAAAATTTTGTAGGCATTTTTTGCCACTACACCCTAGAAAATTATGTTTTAAGTATGCTCTGGATTAGCAAAATAAAAGAAAAAACTCTGCCATGGACAATAATAGATAGCAAAATGTATGTGTTCTAGTGAGTTACAAAAGCTGTGAGAAGAACGACAACATTTAAATTTGTTCAACATCCTCTAGAGGAAATCATTCTCCCAACAAAATTTAAAAAGAGAGGAGGAAAAAAGGTTGCAGAGAAAGAAATTAAGCTAGCAGCAGAGGCCCAATTCAATTCTTTTAACACATATAAGAGGGATCAGATCCTCTTTGTAGCTCATTCTTCGTCTTCTCTCAGTATCTTTTCATTCAATCCATCCGAGCTTCAGACATGTCATGAGTTATTTAAAATTTCATATGAACCATCCATCCCATTTTAATCCTACCCATATATATCTGATACTTTAGAACCAGAACCAAAAATTGTGACTTTGCATAGCTGAGTAGCGCGAGAAAACTTTTTCTTAGGGAAGGGCGATGACGTGGCCATGGCAGAGGTGCTCCAAGCTCGGCCTTCTTGTCCGTTTTCCCAAACGATGAACTCTGAGCAGTGAGCTCAATGCTTCCCTTTCATTACTCCCTCATCTCTAGTAATAATACTGGTTCGAAGGTAAATTCCTGTTCCAGTAGACTGCTTCTGCGATTAGCAAGAATATGCTTTTCTTTTTGAAGGTCATCCAAGTGAAGAAGCATCTATTCTTGAGGAGAGGGCGTTCAACCATTGCCATCTTCATTCTAAGAGGCAGGAGAAGATAAAAGTAACTATTTATTTATTTATTTATTTATTATTTTTTTAAAGATGGCATCTTATTTATTTTTTTTCATCGCCAACATCATTTTTCTTACAAAAGGTTACAAATCAGTGAATCACCATAATCTTTTCCTCTTTTGTTTTTTTCCTGTTTGGTACTCAGTCTTTGAATCGTATTCTGCCCACATAAACAAGTGTGGTAAATGAAAAGTCATTTTATGATTAAAGTTCACTGCTACATGTTTACTCAATAAAGTGGATAAAAACAATAATATTCATAATAACTTATAGTATACTTTTAGTGTACATCAATGTCACCCCCGAGCGTTGACAGTGGAAAATAATATGTGAAAAGAAAATGGACAAACGAGATTGTAATGGAGGTTGAAATGATGGGAGGAGCAAATAATGTCAAAGTGTAGTCAATGTCATTTTTCATAGCCAATGTCATTCTAGTGTAATTATTTTGTAAAACATTTTTTCTATGATTCTGTAATTTCTCATTTTCTAATAACATTTTGTTATGTGCTGCATAAATTTACTTTTTCAGGTTTCAATATATGGAAGCTCATTTGGCTGTTAGATTAGGAAAAGAATTTGATCTAGAGGAGGCATGGAGATTTTAGAATGAATATACTTGTAAAGTGGGCTTTAGTGCAAGGGAAAATGGGTTGATAATGAGTAAGAAAGATAAAAAAGACAATTATTAATTAGCTAGAGATATGCATGTTTAAAAAAGGGTAAAAGAAGACCAGATAAAAGGTGCATCCCAACAACCAACCATCGTTATGAGACAAGGACCTATTGTCAGGCTGGAATGACAGTTAAATTAGTGAAAGGTAAATTCAAGATCACCAACTTTCTAGAAAATCATAACCACCCACTATATCTTTAAGAAAGAGAGCATATAATGAGGTCTCAAAGGAAAATAAGTAATGCACAGGTAGATGATATTGATTTGGCCAGGGATGCTAGACTTCAACAAAAAGCAACTTTCAACCATATGAGTCAGCAACCAGGTGGGCGAGCTAATCTTGGTTTCACTCGCTTGGATATGAAAAATTATTTGATGACTGAACGATGAAGAAGTTTGGTGGATGGGGAAGTTCAATGCTTATTGAATTGTTTTGAAGAATAGATTACAACGAACCCTTCATTTTACCATTCATACCAACTTGATATGGAAGACCAAATTACAAATATTTTTGGGCAGATGCTTGAATGCTTGTAGATTATACTTATTTTAGAGATGTCATTTCATTGGACACCACATGTTGCACAAACAATAATCACATGCCTCTTGCAATATTTTTAGGACTCAATCATTATAGAGGAATTGTAATTTTTGGTGTAGCTTTGTTATACAATGAAACTACAAAATCATTCAAGTGGTTGTTGGAAACTTTCTTGAAAGTAAACAAGCAAAAGAAACCTGAAACAATTTTTACTAACCAAGATCAAGCAATAGCAAGAGCACTATATGAAGTTATTCCTGAAGTGAAGTATGCATTATGCACATGGCATATTGAGCAAAGTGGAATTAAATACTTGGGAAATAAAATGAAGGGCAGTTCACATTTTTTTTTGTAAGACTTCAATAAGTGCATGTTTGCTATTGATGACAAGTCTCAATTTGAAGAAATATGGGCTTCTCTAATATCATCATTCGATTTGGAGGACAATTCATGGTTGAAGTCCATATATGAAATCAAAAAGAAATGAGAATGGTGTTATATGAAGCACTATATAACTCTTGGCATGTGTAGCACACAAATAAGTGAAAGTGTTAATATACATATCTCAAAAGTATTACAAATCCGAGGTTCGTATTGGAGAATTCTTTAACAGTCTTAAGCGGGTTGTTGCAGATAAGAGGTACAATGAGATGAAATGTGAGTATGAAGCAAGGGAGAAAAATCAAAGAATGATAGTCCAAAGTTCAACTATCTCATGTCAAGTTGCTGAGATTTACACCGCCTCAATGTTAGAGTTGTTTCAAGAGCAACTTGATCTCTTTTTTGCCACATGTATTTCAGCTCGAGATGAGAAAGGTCCATTGTTCACATATACCGGTACCATGATTAATGAATAAAAAAAGCGAGACATTTGATCTGAAGGACTATTCTTTATGTAGGCATCTTGAATTTGTTGGGATAGTGTGTTTTCATTCTTTAAAAATATATGAGGCTAATGAATTGAGGAAACTTCCATAAAAATATATTTTAAAAAGATGGACCAAAGATGCTAGAGGTGGTGTAATACATGATTTTAAAGGAAGTGAAATATAAGTAGATCCAAAGCTTCAAAGCACACAAACATATTGACAATTATGTCATATGATGATAATATTAATAGCAGAAATGTCTAATTGTCCAGAGACTCCTACCTTTGTCCACAACTCTATTATAGAACTTCACAAAAAAGTAAGAGACTTACGTTCAAGGCTAAGGAATTCAAATTATGATGAGAACAAGGAAGAAGATGGAAGTAAGGAAAAATGTGGCAACCAAGAAAACAAGAAGATGGATGGGTTAAAAGATAAATTACCCAAGGGAATTAAAAAGAGTGATGGAGCAAAGAGAATGAAAAGATTTAAGCCTTGACCTGATCGTTTGGGAAAGAAAAGTAGGCCCCTAGCCAAGGTAAGAAGTGAGGAATTAGATGCTCCAATTTCATGTTTTGCACCTACGACATTGCTCCAAACACCACCTCAAGTGCAATCATTTACTAGTATGATGGCAGGGAGTTTTTTTTTTTTTTTTCCCTAAAATTAGATTCACATTGTCATTTGTTGTGTTAATGTGTATGTTAACGCTTTTTCATTTTAATAATATGCGTACTTTTGTCTTTATGATTTATAGGCTCCCTTAGATTGTCCAACCCTATCAATGGAAACATTAGAAGAGGAAATTTTGTTGTTAGGTAAAAAGAAAAAAAAAAGGAAAGAAAGATAGGAATGTGCATAAGTTAAGGGGAAAATGTCACTTTTATTAAAATTAATGTGTATACTACATCAAGATGCCAAATACAAATGTCATTTTCTAATACACTGGGTACTACATCAAATATATTGTATTATAACTTTTTATGACTCTATACTAACATCTACATTGCTCTTTCTTCTTCCTTCTTATTAGGTGAAGGTCAAACTTCTATAACAACTTCATCAATGTTCCATCAGTTCCTAATGGGTGAATCATCAATGTTTAATCACTATGAAGGATTTGGCAACTACCACCTGCAATAACAATTCAAATTCGATCAATTTAGTCATTCGACCATCATTTTGTTTAGTTGATGTAAGACATCATTATATCATGGCAACATCATTCCATTTTAATCAATGTAAGACAACACATAGGCTATATGGCAACAACTTGGTATTCGACAGTACCAAGTATATATGCATATGAAACTTGTTTTGAAATCATCATTTTGTTTTAATGAATGTAAGACAACAACAAATTGGCAGCAATGAGCATGAATTTGGGTTATGAGCATAAATTACACAGAGTGAACAATGAGTATAAATTACACAAAATTTCATTCACTTCAAATGTCTTCGTAGACCTCACAAATATCTTTACAAGACAGATAAAGTATTTCTGCTTCTTCTTCAACTATATGTCGCAAAAATAGTTTGAGAACGCTTACATTTTTTGAAAATTAAAGCACATGACAATTCATGCAACTAGCAAACTTTTGAACAAAAAGACCCTATTTGCTTTGCATTACATCTATAGTTTCTACTAATATGAAATTAAGAAAAATCAATTGTATGCTGCATAACCTCACCAAAAGCTAAAAAATCTTTAGTTTCATATACCTCATCCTTTCTGAGCTCTTTTGCAGCTTTTTGTGTGTATATATATAGCCAATTGTATGTAGTATGGCCTCACCAAAAGCTGAAAATGTACCATGAGTTAAAGAAAAATGCCATGTAAAGGAAATATCTAAGAAAAATTTTAGAGCAGGGCCCTAATATCATGAAAAATTTCAAAGATCTTCATTCTCACTGAAAATTACATTTCACAGTAGCAAGCCTTACAAATATTTAATGAATGACAGTCACTAAGCTATCTATTCAATCCTATGAACAAGGAGAAAAAAAATTCCAGAATGAACGTGAAAGTGGAGCTTGATACCCAAGAGGGGGTGAATTTGGTATCTTTAAAATTTTTAAGAAAATGCTTTGTTTTAAACTAAGGAAAACAGGGTAAATCAAAGGAAAGGGAGAAAAGCTTGCACACAAGAATTTATCCTGGTTCAGTCTTATCCTTGACCTACGTCCAGTCCCTAAGCCTCACTTGGGATTTTCAATCCACTAACTTCTTTCAACTTGATTACACACTTTGCACTCAAGAGTAGTTCTCTCTCTAGAACTCATTCTGTTAGTTCTCAGTGTGTTTTGATGATTAACAACAAAGGTAAACTTAGTTTGAAGTTTCCGAAATCAGGTTAAAACTGTTTGATAGTTGCTTACTCGAGTAAATGTAAGCTTACTCGAGTAAAGGAGTTCCAGAGAGCAAAATGGATTTTCAAACTTAAGTGTTTACTCGAGTAACGATATGCTTACTCCAGTAAAGGAACTTACAGAGAGCAAACCTTTTTGAGAAAATGGCTTACTCAAGTAAAGGAAGCCTCACTCCAGTAAAGAGTCATACCGAGAGCTCCAAAATTTTCATAAGTGATGCTTACTCGAGTAAAGGCAACTTTACTCCAGTAAAGGGTCATACAGAGAGCTCCACACATTTTGTAAGCAATGCTTACTCGAGTAAAGTATTGCTTACTCGAGTACATAAGTTTTTATGAACTTTAAATTTTCACATGAATAGTTTCTTACTCGAGTAAAGCTATTCTCTTACTCGAGTAAAGGACCTGTTTTTCAAACATGTCTCGATGGTTTGGCTCTGTGACACGCTTACTCAAGTAGACACTTGGTTACTTCAGTAAAGACCTTCTTACACAGTTCTTTACTCCAGTAAGGAACATCTTACTCTAGTAAACACCAGCAGAATTTGAAATCTGAATTGTGGAAATTCTGTAATCACTGCTATTTGATCTCATTACTTCCATAACTCAATTGATTATCTTCCTAACTATGTCTAACGAGTTTTTTGAGTATGTTTCAGACAATATAGAGAGGAGATCAATGAAGTTTTCTGTTTTTGAAGCACTATGTATTATTTTATGTTATTCTTGGAAACAGAAACAAGTGGGAGTCAGATTGGAATTGCAAATAGCCCAATCACGCCTGTAAAGGGCAGAACAAGATTCTTCCACAAACAGAAAGTTATGGGTCACCACAACCAAAGCCAAAAGAACTATTAATCAATTCTGAAGTGTGGGTAACCAAGATAATGCTTCTCCAACAGCTAGTTCTGCAGAAGCACTTGCAACAGCTAGAAATTCGAATGGCCTCTATCTCACAACATTCAGAAACTCAATGAGGATATAAATACCAGAAGGAACAAGTGAGAATGAAATGAACTGCTGAACACATTGTGAAAAACGCATACAAGCTCAAGTCATATTCTCAGTTGTATCTTTGATACATTGTACTTCAGTGCTTATCCTATCTGCTCTTTGAGAGAGTTTAAACTTGTAATTTGTTATTGAGTTGTGATAACCACAAGTCAAGGGATTTGGTGGTTAGGGAGTTTGGATTACAACTTGTAAGGGGGAGTGAGTTCAAGTGAGTGAACTACTCTGAGTACAGAGTTTGTAATCTGTTATTGTTGTTAGTGGATTGAAAATCCCAGGTGAGGCTTGGGGACTGGACGTAGGTCAGGAAAGGACCGAACCAGTATAAATCGATTGTGCAAAGCTTCTTCTACTCTACTCCTCTGTTTAGCTCTGTTCTTTATCCATCAAAACAGAGTAAAGGTTTAAAATTTAAAGATACCCAATTCACCCCCCCCCTCTTGGGTATCAAGCTCCAGTTTTCATTTGGTATCAGAGCCTGGTCTTCTCTAAAGAGTCTAACAGCTCGCGAAGGATCAGCATGGACGGTATTCTACCAGACGGAGCTTCAATCAACAGACCTCCAGGCTTCAATGGAGAACATTACTCATTCTGGAAGGCCAAATTCAAAGTGTTCGTGATGGCTACTGAGTATGGTCTCTGGAGAGTGTTCGAAAGAGGAGATTATCAACCTTCAACAGTAGAAGATGGAGTAAGGGTGCCAAAACTCGAAGAAGAATATGATGATAATGATCGTAGAAACGTCACACTCAACAGCAAGGCAGTCTTACTTCTTCAAAGTGCACTAAGCCAACAAGAGTACTTCAGAATTTGCACACTTCCAACTGCTAAAGCTATGTGGGATGCTTTAGAAATTGCTCACGAAGGTACAGCCGGGGTCAAGCAAAACCGTGTAAATACTCTTATGACAGAGTATGATCTTCTTAGAATGAAGCCCGGTGAGTCCATTGGCGAATTCCAACTTCGTTTCACTCATCTCATCAACCAACTCGCTGCTCTTGGAAAGGAATATGACCAGCCGGTTCAAGTAAGAAAAATTCTGAACATTCTGAACAAAGAATGGGAGGCTAAGGTCACAGCCATAGAGGAAGCCAGAGGAGAATCGATGATGTCCGTAGCTGCACTCTTTGGTAGTCTATCAGAATATGAGGCAAAGATCAAGTTCAAGAAGGGGCTTGATGAAGTGCATGGCAAAAACAAGGGAGTAGCCTTCAAGACTATCAAGGAGAGCAAGGATTCGGATGACGATGAAGACGAGGAAGATGAAGGTGAAGAGATTGGGATGATGGTCCGGCGATTCAAGAAATTTTACAAGAAGGACCGTGGATTCAAGAAGTACCAGAAAGGTAGCTCGAGCCAAGAGACAAAGAAGCCAATCATTTGCTACGAATGTCAAAAGCCTGGGCATATCAAGTCTGAGTGCCCCTTGCTGAACAATAGAGATAAAGACAAGAAGAAATTCAGCAACTACAAAAAGAAGGCTTACGTCTCAAGTATCTGGGGTGATAGTTCCTCAGATGAGGATGAAGAGGATGAAGAGAAAGCCAACATATGCCTAGTTGCTGAGGAGGAAGAGCCACTCGATGAAAGCAATGAGGTTTGTCTTAGAGCATCAAGGCCCAACAAGTGGTATATTGATAGTGGATGCTCAAGACACATGACTGGGGACAAATCCAAATTCCTCTCAATCAAGCCAAGAGATGGTGGTAGAGTCACATTTGGAGGTGACCAATCGGGAAAGATTGCTGGAATTGGTGAGATAGGCAACAATGATGTTCCTCTCATCAAAGATGTCTACCTAGTAGAAGGATTGTGTCACAACCTCTTAAGTGTGAGTCAAAGCACCGACAAAGGTAACTTGGTTATCTTTGATTCAAATGAATGCTTGATTATCAAAAAGGATTTTGTTCCAATTGATGACTTAAAAACAAAAGCCTTATTCAGAGCACCTAGAGATGGTAACTGTTATACACTTAATCTCTCTAGTAATGCATCAATTTCTGAAAAGTGTTTTGTTAGTAACATGAATGAAAGTTGGCTTTGGCATAAAAGATTAGCTCATGTTAATATGCACCAACTTGACAAATTATTGAAAAAGGATTTGGTCATTGGCATTCCCAAGTTGAATTTCAAAAATGATATGATTTGTGATGCCTGTCAAAAGGGAAAACAAACCAAATCATCTTTTAGAGCTAAAAATGAGATTTCAACTAATAGGCCTTTACAACTTCTTCACATGGATTTAGTTGGACCAGCTAGAGTAAAAAGTCTTGGAGGAAATTTATACACTTTGGTCATAGTTGATGATTTCTCTAGATTTACATGGACCATATTTTTATCTTCAAAAGATGAAACATATGATCAGTTTGTTTCCTTTGCCAAGAAGGTCCAAAACGAGAAAGGTTTTTTAATTTCAGGTATACGGACCGATCATGGTGGAGAATTTGAGAACAACACCTTTGCTGAGTTCTGTGACAACATGGGGATCGATCACAACTTTTCAGCACCAAGAACACCACAACAGAATGGTGTTGTGGAGAGAAAGAACAGAGTACTCACTGAGATGGCAAGAGCGATGCTGAACGAGTACAACACATCCCAAGTGTTTTGGGCGGATGCCATGAGTACGGCATGTTATATCTCCAACAGAGTCTACTTGAGAAAGAAGCTGAACAAGACCCCATATGAGCTCTACAAAGGAAGGAAGCCAAACCTCAGTCATCTACATGTCTTCGGGTGTAAGTGCTATGTGCACAATAATGGTAAAGACAATCTTGGTAAATTCGACTCCAAAGCTGATTTAGCAATATTTCTTGGTTATTCGAAAAGGAGTAAAGCATATAGGGTGTTTAATACTAGAACTAAGATTGTTGAAGAATCTATACATGTTGTATTCAGTGAGTCTGATTCTGATAAACCTCTTGATGATGAAGAAGAAATGATTTTCAAAAACAAATTCTTTTCGAAAACTACTCCTTCTGATAATTCTGATAATGTTTTTGAGACTGATCCTAAAAACAATTTAGAAAATCCAGATCAGTCTCAACCTAGAGCTTGGAGATTTATAAGGAATCATCCTTTAGACCAAGTGATAGGTGATTTGAATCAAGGAGTAAGAACAAGGCAAAATGTTTTAAATGAGGTCACATTTTCTGCATTCATTTCACACATTGAGCCCTCTAAGATAGAAGAAGCCCTTTCAGACAATGATTGGGTGATTGCTATGCAAGAGGAATTGCATCAATTTGACAGAAATCAAGTTTGGGATTTGGTACCTAGGCCTAAAGACCATTCCGTCATTGGCACTAAATGGGTATTCAAGAACAAACGAGATGAATCAGCAATCATTGTGCGTAACAAGGCTAGATTAGTGGCCAAAGGTTACAATCAAGAGGAAGGCATAGACTATGAGGAAACCTTTGCCCCAGTAGCAAGATTGGAGGCAATAAGAGTTCTACTAGCCTTTGCATGCACTAAAGGTTTTAAACTTTTTCAAATGGACGTTAAAAGTGCATTTTTGAATGGTTTTATTCAAGAGGAAGTTTATGTTGAGCAACCTCCGGGTTTTGAAAGTGAACATTTTCCAGATCATGTTTTCAAACTGAAAAAGGCATTATATGGTCTTAAGCAAGCTCCTAGAGCTTGGTATGAAAGGTTGAGTCAGTTTCTAATTGATCAAGGATTTATCAGAGGCAAAGCTGATACAACCTTGTTCATAAAGAAGAACAAAGTGAATGAAATATTGGTTGTACAGATTTATGTTGATGATATCATATTTGGTGCTACTAATGACTCCTTGTGTGAGGAATTTTCTAAGGTTATGCAAGGTGAATTTGAGATGTCTATGATGGGAGAGCTCAATTACTTCCTTGGGCTGCAAATCAAGCAAAGAAAAGATGGGATCTTCATATCCCAGACCAAATACCTGAATGATTTGCTCAAGAAGTTTGGAATGGACAAGTGCAATGGAACTGACACACCAATGAGCACAACTACCTCCCTGGATGCTGATGAAGAGGGAAAAGATTTTAACATCACCAAGTATAGAGGGATGATTGGATCTTTGCTCTATCTCACTGCAAGCCGCCCGGACATCCAATTCAGTGTAGGGATGTGTGCTCGGTTCCAATCCGCACCCAAAGAGTCACATGCTGAACACGTAAAGAGAATTTTCAGATATCTATCTGATACGAAGACTCTTGGTCTGTGGTTTCCCAAAGGTCAGCCGGAGCACTTGGTAGCATATTCAGATTCTGACCATGCTGGCTACAAGACGGATAGAAAGAGCACAAGTGGTCAATGCGAGTTCTTTGGGAACTCACTTGTGTCTTGGTTCAGCAAGAAGCAAACAACTGTGGCCGTGTCATCCACTGAAGCTGAATATGTAGCTGCATCAAGTTGTTGTGCTCAAGTACTATGGTTGAAGCAACAACTTGCTGATCTTGGAGTGTACTTGAAGGAGATCCCCATATTGTGTGACAATACTAGCACAATAAGCTTGGCCAGAAATCCTGTGCAACACACAAGAACAAAGCACATTGATGTTAGACATCATTTCATTCGGGATCATGTGCAGAAGAGAGATGTGAAAGTCATGTTTATTCCAACCCATCTCCAGTTGGCAGATATCTTCACCAAGCCTCTAGCCAAAGAACAATTCACATTCATAAGGAGAGAATTGGGAATGGTAAATCCCAATGAATTGTAGGAATTCTCTCTTAATCTAATGGTAATTGAGTTTTTGATGATTAACCCGTACTAACTTAAGCATCGGAGTGTCTGGTAATTGTTCTTGCAGGATAATTTGATGTTTCAAAAAGTTGCTTACTGCAGTAGAGACTATGGCACTCGAGTAAGAAGGTAGCAGCAAGTACAATCTGATGTTCAGAGGAATCTTTACTCGAGTAAGGATGTCGTTACTCGAGTAAACCATCAGACAGAGAGCTCATAGCAGAGAAGAGTGGATGTTTACTTGAGTAAGAAAAGTTCTACTCGAGTAAACCAGAAGGCAGAGAGCACACCATTGAGTAAAGAGATTCTTTACTTGAGTAAGGGAGGCTTTACTCGAGTAAAGACCAGACAGAGGCCAAGGCTGAAAAGTTGCAATATGTTTACTCGAGTAAGTTAGTGACTCTACTCGAGTAAAGCATCAGGTGTGTCAAAAATTCACACTACATTTTTGAAGTCCAGGTCAGTTTACTTGCACCTTTACTCGCGTAAGTTAGTGAAGTATTGGTTACTCGAGTAAACAAGAACGTTACTCGAGTAAAGCAGTCAGTCTATATATATATATGTGAATAGTCATGTTCTTCATTACTCGACTCTTTACTCTAGTAAACCCTAGCAGACGCGACTTTCTCTCTTCTTCCCACTCTGTAACCACCATAAATCTTCATCAATCCTTCTTAAATTCATTCGAAACCACCATCAATCCATTCCTCTTCTCCTTCGCGAAGCCCTAACATCAATGGCCAAAGAAACTTCCCAATCCTCTCAACCGGCACTCTCTAATCCTCCTCGTGCACCCAGAACCAAAATGATTCCAAAGAAATTGCAAAAAGGAATTGATACTTCCATTCCTGGTCTTGGTGTCGTGATTCCAGAAAGCCAATCTCAAAATCCCAAGAAGAGGGGCTCCTCTAAAGACCGATCTCCAGTCTCCAAAAAGAAGAAGACGGGTGGGACAAGTAAAGGGAAGAAGAAGGTTTCTGAAAAACCGAAGAAGCGATCAAAGAAAGCCTCCTCTACTGTAATTTCTTCTTCTTCCTCTGATAAAGCCACTCTCTCAGTCTCTATACCTGAACCAGATCTAGAAGAAGAACTAGAGACAGAAACAGAGCAACCTTCTCCCTATATGGACAATGCTGTCGTGGAGTACAATCAGCATGAGAATGCTCCTGAAGGCTTCGTAGTTGCTCCAGTCGCACTTCCTCCCGGTTTGAACGCAAAATTTAGACAGGATTATGCAACCAGAGGATTTTGTGCAGTTGTTTCAGTCAACTTGGAGCAGCTTCATAGAGAGTGTGATGTTGATTTAACTCCATGGTTTGGACCCTACAAGACATTCGTGTCCATAGAGGCACCATTTTACCCGGACTTGGTAAAGAAAATCTACTTCAACATGAAGACAGCCCATATTGTGGACTCTGAAGGGAATACTATTGAAGAAAGAATTTCAACATCAGTGAGGGCAGTTGAATTCTTCATATCAGCAGCAATCATCAACCGGATTTTGAAGATTGAAGATCCCCCTGAAGCCACTACACCTCACTACACAAATGAAGAGATGTACCATACTCTTGTACCTGACAAGGATATCCCGGATGAGCAGCGAGTTCGTTTATCCTTTAACCCTGCGGAAATGCCCAAGCTATATAGAGTTATCTGGCACATATATGCAAGGAACTTTGTTCAGAAAGGAGGGAGCTACACGCATTTCACCCAGAAGGACTATAGGTTCTTCACGGCATTCATCAAGAAACATCCCCTCAACATTGGGGAGTGGATTTTCAAGGAAATTAGCCTCTTCAAATTTTCATCCAGGAAAAATGCCTACATGCCTTTTGCCTCTCTAATCTCAGTCATCATGTTCTACCACAAGATATGGTTTGTGGGTCCTCCGGAGCAAATGAAGTATATCACACCATTTGGGAAGACTACCCTGAAGATGATGAAGATCAAGTTTGGCCCAGAAGCATCAGGCCAGTCTCAGGCTCCACAGAGAACTCAGACGCATATATCTCAGTCTGTGGCCCATGAGGCTCAGTCGACTCCACCTCCTCCACTGCCGACAGATTTTGATGAGAGAATTCGGGCAATTGTGGATGCTGCCTTGGTGTCTCACCGAGCAATTATGAAGGCTGAATTTGATGCAATTCGGGATGACATCAAATTGGGAGTTATGGACGTTATTGTGGCTCAAACGGAGGTTCTCTCCAATTTGACCAAGATGAAGGATGAGATTATTGATCAAGGCACTCATCTGCATTCTTCTTTATCAGTCACCTTGTCCACCGCCTCTGATGCCCGGGACAAAGCACAACAGCTACTCCAGCATTTCGGACTTGGTGGCTCTTCATCTTCATCCACGTTTGGATTCACATCCTTTCCATTTTCATCCTCACCTGTCCCAGAGGACCAGCCCTCTATTCCTGATCCACAACCTTCCTCTTCCACACCAGCAACTCACTTTTCCCCACCTTCATCACCTACTTTTTCCTTTCCTAGTCCACCTCACACCACATCTTCCCCAACCTCTACCTCCACTCCAGTCACTGAGAAATTGGCTTCACCCATCACTCCTTCCACAGAGGTTCTTCCTCAACCCCTTCCATCACCACAAACTCCTTCTACAGAAGTCTTCCCTACTCCCTCTCCATATGCTCATCTTCCAATTGGCCATTCTTCTATATATGATCCCACACTAGCTCCCACTCCTGACAAAGCAATTGTTCCATTCACTCCTACCCTGGTGGTTCTTGACCCCGAATTCCTTGATGATGACAAAGGGGGAGAAGAATGAGAGAAAGATGTAAATGATGCTTAGAGGAAATAGTAGAGAAAGATGTAGATGTTGCATAGGGTCATAGGATCTAGTTAGCTATGTTTTAGATGTAGATGTTGCATAGGGTCATAGGATCGTTTTAGATGTAGATGTTGCATAGGGTCATAGGATCTAGTTAGCTATGTTTTAGCATTTTAAACTTGTATTTGCATTTTTTTTGTTGTTCTATAATGTTATTATCCTTTTGTTCTGATATCAGTGATTATCAGTGAATCTATCTTTTCTGATATCAATTGTTTATTGCACATGTATGGTTTCTCAAATGAATATGAATATATCTTTCATGTGTTTATGATCCCAATTGCATTTCTGCTGCTCTTCTCTGAAGTTTAAGGTTCGATAAAATGCAAATTGGATGTTCTTTGATAACTCAACTCTGAAATTTTTGAAAACTTCAAACACAATTGAATTACATCTTTCTAAACTCTTAAAAGAAGGTTTACATGTGTTGTCATCATCAAAAAGGGGGAGAATGTTAGTTCTCAGTGTGTTTTGATGATTAACAACAAAGGTAAACTTAGTTTGAAGTTTCCGAAATCAGGTTAAAACTGTTTGATAGTTGCTTACTCGAGTAAATGTAAGCTTACTCGAGTAAAGGAGTTCCAGAGAGCAAAATGGATTTTCAAACTTAAGTGTTTACTCGAGTAACGATATGCTTACTCCAGTAAAGGAACTTACAGAGAGCAAACCTTTTTGAGAAAATGGCTTACTCAAGTAAAGGAAGCCTCACTCCAGTAAAGAGTCATACCGAGAGCTCCAAAATTTTCATAAGTGATGCTTACTCGAGTAAAGGCAACTTTACTCCAGTAAAGGGTCATACAGAGAGCTCCACACATTTTGTAAGCAATGCTTACTCGAGTAAAGTATTGCTTACTCGAGTACATAAGTTTTTATGAACTTTAAATTTTCACATGAATAGTTTCTTACTCGAGTAAAGCTATTCTCTTACTCGAGTAAAGGACCTGTTTTTCAAACATGTCTCGATGGTTTGGCTCTGTGACACGCTTACTCAAGTAGACACTTGGTTACTTCAGTAAAGACCTTCTTACACAGTTCTTTACTCCAGTAAGGAACATCTTACTCTAGTAAACACCAGCAGAATTTGAAATCTGAATTGTGGAAATTCTGTAATCACTGCTATTTGATCTCATTACTTCCATAACTCAATTGATTATCTTCCTAACTATGTCTAACGAGTTTTTTGAGTATGTTTCAGACAATATAGAGAGGAGATCAATGAAGTTTTCTGTTTTTGAAGCACTATGTATTATTTTATGTTATTCTTGGAAACAGAAACAAGTGGGAGTCAGATTGGAATTGCAAATAGCCCAATCACGCCTGTAAAGGGCAGAACAAGATTCTTCCACAAACAGAAAGTTATGGGTCACCACAACCAAAGCCAAAAGAACTATTAATCAATTCTGAAGTGTGGGTAACCAAGATAATGCTTCTCCAACAGCTAGTTCTGCAGAAGCACTTGCAACAGCTAGAAATTCGAATGGCCTCTATCTCACAACATTCAGAAACTCAATGAGGATATAAATACCAGAAGGAACAAGTGAGAATGAAATGAACTGCTGAACACATTGTGAAAAACGCATACAAGCTCAAGTCATATTCTCAGTTGTATCTTTGATACATTGTACTTCAGTGCTTATCCTATCTGCTCTTTGAGAGAGTTTAAACTTGTAATTTGTTATTGAGTTGTGATAACCACAAGTCAAGGGATTTGGTGGTTAGGGAGTTTGGATTACAACTTGTAAGGGGGAGTGAGTTCAAGTGAGTGAACTACTCTGAGTACAGAGTTTGTAATCTGTTATTGTTGTTAGTGGATTGAAAATCCCAGGTGAGGCTTGGGGACTGGACGTAGGTCAGGAAAGGACCGAACCAGTATAAATCGATTGTGCAAAGCTTCTTCTACTCTACTCCTCTGTTTAGCTCTGTTCTTTATCCATCAAAACAGAGTAAAGGTTTAAAATTTAAAGATACCCAATTCACCCCCCCCCTCTTGGGTATCAAGCTCCAGTTTTCACATTCCCCCTTACAAGTTGTAATCAAGTATCCCAACCACCAAGTCCCCTGACTTGTGGTTCTTTACAATCAATAAACAATAAGAATACTCTCTCAAAGAGCAGATAAGATTAACACTGAAGTGCTTGTATCAAAAGATACTATACAGATGAAAACTAAAAGTAATAAATGTAAACTTCAATGAAATTCGCTCTGAGTTGTTGTTGGTTTTGAGAAGCCTTGAATGCACTCTATTTATACTTAGAGAGCATTAATTGACCGTTGCAACTTGGATTGAACCGTTGGGAGACTTCAGCTGAGGATTGGTTCCACCTTGGACATGTTCTCTCTCTTGTTTTTGCACAATCCAGCTGGCCTTTGGTTCAGAGTTGACTCTCAGGCAATAAATCCGTTGGAGAGGTTGTTACTTGTTGTAGAAATCTTCCTTTTAATCTTTTGCAGCCGTGTACAAGTGGATTAACCAAAAGGAAGCAAGTTTATGGGTTGAGCATTTAATGTTCTGACATACTTTTTGCTTTTGCTCTAATCCTTCAATAATCATTCTTTAATCTGTCTGAAACTCACTAAAAAGATGATTAAACATATCTAGAATCATTATAGATTAATCATGTAAAGTATTGAGATCAAACAAGAGGACATAACAGATTTGTCAATTTTGAACTTCCAGCTACAAATAGAAACCTGGAGGTTTGTTCCACAAACCTCGAGGTTTTCATGAATGTATCAATAAATTTTAGTTTCTGAGATACTAAACCTCGAGGTTTCTTAGTGAACCTCGAGGTTTCCTTTGTAAAGAAACCTTATGGAAAAATTTGATGAAACCAAACTTGGAGGTTTCATAAGAAACCTAGAGGTTTATATCTTTATGAAAAATTCATTTCCTCTTTGGAACCCACAAACCTCGAGGTTTTCAACAATACTCGAGGTTTGGCTAAAATATTGAAAAGCCAAAGCTTTGTTCCAGGGACACAACCTCAAGGTTTTGGAATGAACCTCGAGGTTTTCATTCATGTGAAAACCTGTTTGCTCTCTGTATGACAGAATACTGGAGGTTTAAAGTAATACTCGAGGTTTTATGTATTTTTCAAAAGATTCAAGTTTCAGTCAAAACACAAAACCTCGAGGTTTCAAAGTGAACCTCGAGGTTTTCATGTTCAATGAAAACCAGTTGCTCTCTGGATGAAGGAACCTGGAGGTTTCTTCAAATACTCAAGGTTTCACATTGTTTTTCAAAAATTTTAGTTAGGCACCAAACCACAAACCTGGAGGTTTTGCCACAAACCTCGAGGTTTCATGAGTTGATGTGAAACTAAGTTTTCTCTGGAAATGCAGAACCTCGAGGTTTCTTTACAAACCTCGAGGTTTCACATTAATTTGTGAAACCAAGTTTTTGAGAAATAAAGTGTTGAAACTTGAAGCTTCCTCTGCAAGGCCAAACCTCGAGGTTTTAGTGCAAACCTCGAGGTTTGCTCTTACTCAGAGTTTTCAAACTTTAAGAGCAAATCCTCATTCTTTGTTTACAATTGTTGGCAATCATCAAACCCATAAGAGAACTAACAGAACGGATAAAACCAACTACAAATTGACTAACAAATATCTTGTGATTCCTCATAGTTCGAGACTAGCATACATTAGAGCACGTATATGAAGAAGTGTTGATGAGATTTATATAAACTTTACAAATTGATAGATCATCTTATAAATGCCATTAGTTAAAATAAATTTATGAGATTTATATAAACTTTCCAAATTGACAGATCATCTTATAAAGGGCTATTGGTTAAAATGAAGTATAAATGGCAAAAACTTACCATCTTCAGAAAGATGTCGTGCTTCTGAATTTTCCCATTTTGTGAAATCATCTACTTGACCATCAACAAATGGTTGCAGGCGATCAAAGTTGCGATGAGCTTTTCTTCCCTTTTCTTCTGCTATGCCTATGGGGACAGAACTAGGAAACTACTTTAGATACTAGAACATGGGGAGAACAAAGGGAACAGTAGGGAAATAGTGAAATTAAGTAACTACTATCGGGCATCCTCTGGCAATCTCAGAGTAAACCTTACCTAATTCTCTTCGAGTTGATCTGTAAGGAATGACTGGTAGAGTGAGAACATAGGAATATTTGAACTAATCAAACACCCGTTGACTTTGACCTAGTTGTGCGGCTCTGGCTCACAATCTGATTGGGGACCTTAAGGGAATTGGGACTCGAATCAAGCAAAGGGAAATCAACGTCTGGATTGGGGATTTGAACAACAACGAAGTACGAATAACTAGGTTTGAAAATTGATGAAGAATAATGGGAGAGTCATTGGCCGGGCCAGAAAAGAAGGGATTTAGTAGAAAAAAGGCATTGAATGGTGGCCAAGATTATATCACAATGGGCGGTGGAGATGAAATTTTTAAAAGCAAATTTTGTGTCTTTCTCTGGATGCTTAGAATAATATTGAACAGATATGATTTAAAGCTACTGAGGAATACTGAGAAAACCTGCCTCTCAGAGAATCCGCTACCCATGTAAGAGGATGTATCAAGTGTTGGTATCAAAGTTGGTACGAATCAAAAGGTTTGAGGGCGAACCTCCTTTAAGAGAGAGTGAATGGTATGTCCTAAGCCTAGGAAGTCTGAATCGAGTTTAGGGTTATCGAGTCTGATACCATAACGAATTGCCAACCATTGTGTTAAACATTTAAGTTAGTAGTAAAGGCTCACCTTAATTCCTTTAATCTAGATTAGATGTGGATTGAACTCAATTTACACCCCTCCTAGACCTAGTACTTATCAACTACTGGTATTAGAGCTAGTACAAGTTCAAATCTCACATGCCTTGAAATTTTATAGGACAAACCTTCTTAAAGAAGGAGGGGAGTTAAATGGTGTAGATTGGGTTCGGCTTTGTAGACCACAATGTCTTAGGATGTTGGTGAATTTATTTTGATACCAAACTACATGAATGAAGTGCTTAGCCATCATGCCAAAAACTTAAGTTGGTAGCAAAGGCCCATTTGAATTTCTTTACCCCAGATCAAATGCGGGTCCTCTAGCCTCCTACAACTTTGTGGTCCACAAAGCCGAGGAGAGGAAAGGAGAGGTAGAAAAGGGAAGACTACAGAAGGCTGCAGCCACCACATTTTTACCCTAGATCAAACGCTAGTCCTCTAGTCTCATACAACTTTGTGGTCCACAAAGCAGGGGAGAGGAGAGTGGAAAAGGAAAAACTAGAGAAGGCTTTAGCCGCCACAATTGCTACAACTTCTTAAAGTTTTGGATTTACATTCTTAGAAATTCTTTTCCTTTTCAAGTTTTTAGCTTTTATCCTATTCAATTTGTAATGACGTCAATCACACAATGCAGAGGGTATAGGTCACAGTAGAGCCCTATGTGTCTTTGATAAAGCATGCTTGATGTTTTTGAGGGGTGTAAATTGAGTTCGACTTGTTGACCACAAAATCATAGGAGACCATGTGACCTACATATGAGAGAATTACCAACCATCATGTTAAAAGCTTAAGCTGGTAGTACAAGCCTACCCTAATTCCTTTAACCTAGATCAAACGTGTTAGTTCTCAAGGTGTTTTGATGATTAACAACAAGTGTAAACATGTTTTGAAGTTTCCAAAATCAGTTAAAAACAATTTGACAGTTGCATACTTGAGTATAGGTATGCATACTCGAGTATAGGACTGATAAAGGATTGCTCAATTGCATTTTACAAGTCAATACTGCAGTATGGGAAGCCATACTCGAGTATTGAAGTTCCAGAGAGCAATCAAGTTTTCAAAATGGGATGCATACTCGAGTATAGGTATGCATACTCGAGTATAGGCCATCCAGAGAAGCAACCAAGTTTTTCAAGGTAAGTCAATACTGCAGTATAGGAAACTATACTCGAGTATTGAACTTACAGAGAGCAACCAAACTTTTTGAGGTAAGTCAATACTGCAATATAGGGAGCTATACTCGAGTATTGGATTTACAGAGAGCAAATGATTTTCAAAATGGGTTGCATACTCGAGTATAGGTTTACATACTCGAGTATAGGACTTACAGAGAGCAAACTTGTTTTTCAAACTTAGTCAATACTGCAGTATAGGTTTCCATACTCTAGTATCGAAGTTACAGAGAGCTCCAAACATTTTATAAGTAATGCATACTCGAGTAAGGTTTTGCATACTCAAGTATTGAGCTCATAAACTGATTTTCAACTTGGCACCTGTTCTTGGATACTCCAGTATACAAATGCATACTCCAGTATAGAGGCATTTTGAACTTAAAATTTTTCACACATACAGTGCCATACTCGAGTAAGCCACTTACATACTCGAGTATAGGTCTTGCTTTTAAAACACAAGTCACGATGGTTTACATCTGGAAGTTGCATACTCTAGTATCCCATTGGATACTGCAGTATGGACACTTTCACACAGTGCCATACTCGAGTATAGAAGAACATATTCGAGTATATAACGGTAAAAATTGTTTTTTGAATTACACGAATTTGCAAATCACTGTTGTTTGATCTTATTGCTTCCATAATTCATTCAATCATATTCCTAGCTATGTTTAGCAAGTTTGTTGAGTGAATTTCAGTAAGATCAGATGAAGATTATTGAAGGTCAAAGCTAAAAAGCAAAAAGTGTACAGTGCATTTAATGCACCTCTACAAATCAACCTACTTTCAGCTAATCCATCTAAGGACGTCTTCTAAACGTTAAAGAATGCTTACTACAACAAGTAAAGTCATCTCCAACAGGCAAATCCTCAGAGAGCCACATCAGATCAAATTAACACTTGGATTAGCAGAAGTTTAGAGAGAGAAGATGACCAAACTCTAAGCTAATCACCTACAACGGTTGGATTCATCAAGCAACGGTCATTTAATGTTCTTTACCTATAAATAGAGAGCATTAACTCCTTCTCAAGCTGATACACCAACTTAGAGCGAAAATTCATTGAGTTCATTTATTGTGTACAACTTTCATTTGTATTGTATCAATTTGATACTTGTGCTTCAGTGTTCATTCTATCTACTCTGTGAGAGAGTCTTTTCTGTAAATCATTTATTGATTGTGATAACTACAAGTCAGGGGACTTGGTAGTTGGGTGTATTGATTACATCTTGTAAGGGGGAGTGAGTTCTAGAGAGAGAACTACTCTGAGTATAGAGATTGTAATCAAGTTTGTGAAGATAGTGGATTGAAAATCCCAAGTGAGGCTTGGGGACTGGATGTAGGTCAGAGAAAGGACCGAACCAGTATAAATCGCATTGTGTAAAGCTTCTTCTCCCTACTCCTCTGTTGATCTCTGTTCTTAGTCATCCAAAACAGAGCAAAAGCTTTAAATTTTTTAAAGATACCCAATTCACCCCCCCTCTTGGGTATCAAGCTCCAATTTTCAAAACGCAAGCCAAACTCTATCCACAACTACTCCTAGACTTGGGACTTATCAACTACTAGTATTAAAGATAGCACATATTTGATTCTCACATCATCAAAAAAGGTTCAAGGATGAACCTCCTTTAAGAGGGAAGGTATGTTACATCCCGGTCTTAAGGGTTAGATTGGGTTAGACTTGGTAGACCATAAAGTCATAGGAGATTAGTGAACTCGTGGCTAATGCCAAACTATAGGAATGAAGTGCCTTTAACATAGATTAGACATGAGTCCTCTAGTCCGTTACAATCTTGTGGTCTACCAAGCTGAACCTTGTAAAGCACATATTGAAAAGGAAAAACTAGAGAAGGCTTTAACTACTACAGTTGCTACAACTTTTTATAGTTTTGGATGCACATCCTTAGAAATTTGTTTGCTTCTCACTTTTTTTGCTTTTATCCTATTCATTTGGCAATACATCAGTGTCACAAAGCAAAGGAAATTGGTCACAGAAGATCGTTATGTGCCCTTTGAGAAAGAATACTTATGTTTCAATATTCTTAAGAGCCATGGTCACTAAAATTCCTACTGAAATCTGATGATCTTGAAAATGGCAGGAAAAACACTATCTCCCAAGTCTTTGGTTCAGTTTAGTCCTTCATGAAAGTGCATGTACCTGCTAATTTGTGGCGTCTTCTTGTAACTACATTGGGTATAAATTTTGGCTTTTTTATGTCTCCTTTTGGGTTGATAACACACACAACATTTATAAACCCTAGTTTATTCATGGGTGAGAACAGAAGGGGTTAAAAGCCTCTTTGTAATTAGGGATGTGCAATGGGCTGCCTGATGGTTAGCCCGCAACCCTCACAGTTATTTATTAATGAGCATGGGCTAGCCCATGCTTGTCAAATGCCTATTAGAGCCCATGTCAAATGGGTTGGGCTAAACCCTGTGGGTTTGAATTGGCGTGGGTAGCTTAATAGTACTTTCTTCTAAAAAATATCTCAATTTGCTCCTGCATTTCTACTACAATATTGTTGCCACTAATTTCTTAATATAAATTACAAAAAGCACTAATAGTAATGCACCATAATACTCATAATTCCTCATTGAAACCATACATGAAATGACATGCACAAAATTATCAACATCAACTTCCTTCAATTTGGGAGTTGTTCATAGTCGATTTTGAGTACATATGGGCGTCTAAGCCTTTTATGAAGATAAGGAACTTCTAAAAATATCCAACACTAAACTCTCAATACTAAAAGTGGATTCTAAAGACACTGTGAAGACTAATGCAACCAACAAATCAAGTGCAATCAAATTTAGAACTTTATACTTGGAAGCATGCACTTTCTACTATGCAAAAAAGTCAAATTTTTTTATTCACAATATTCAATCAAATGGGCTTGAAGATATTCATCCACCTTTGAAAGTTGCTTTGCCCTCTTAGTCACAATCTTTGCATTAGCTAAAAATTTTTTAAAGAGTGATCAACGGAAGACAAGGACATTTCAGTTTCAACCTCTTGAACTAAAACATTTCCTGTATAAACATTATCATTCACTTGCTCTAATGATGACTAAGACTAAGATCTAGTAATGAAGCTATCATATAAGTAATGCAAGATATCCATAATATGCTTCAGCTTGACTTTACACTGTATCACATAAAAAAAGTTACTTCTAAAGCAACTCTGACTTCACCTTATAATTGAATATATATATATATATATATATATATATATATATATATATATATATATATATATATATATATATATAATCTCACATATCTGAGATATAATTAATTAATATAGGCTCTTGTGTGTGTGTGTCATCTTATATTATACTTGCACACACATAAATGGGTGAGCACGGGCGGCTCAAGGCTTTGGCTCATCCCATTTAACATATAAGCCTGCCCATTTATACTTGTTTGTTATTGGCCTTTCTTGGGCAGGCCAAAATGGGCAATTTTTCACCAAGTCTGGGTGAGTTTATTAGGCTATGGGTGACTTGCGTAGCCCTATCTGTAATATTTATAACCTGTCATATACATGGGTAATGTGGGGTTGCCAATGTGTATTGGTAAAGTTTTGGTGAGGGTTTCGTATTGGCGGTTCTTTTAAAAACATTTTTGGTCAAAAAATTTTGTAATTATTCCCTTTTTGGATGAGTGTAGAGTCTAGGAGAATTTAGGTGATTGGATTGGCTTTGGGTTTTTGGAGAGTCTTCCTTATCTCAGGTTGTAAATTTTTGTTCTCATTCTTTTTATTAAATTATTTTGGGATGAAATCATGAAGCCAGCATTCATGTTTGTGACGGATGTCATCTTATGCCAAGTTTTGTTTCTGGAAGCTTGTTGCAATGGAAAGGCATGAAATTTTTTTATTATAGTATGGATCCATTTATTACTACCTTTATCTAAACTCTTAACAATTTTGTACACCAGTTAGATGTTTTCCATTCTCTTAACATACTACAAAGTCTTTAAAGAAGCTACATGGATCAAAACTAAACGATGAAAAACAAACAGAAACATCAGAACATTTTTTTTTTTTTTGGATATAACATCAGAACATACTTAACTTGAGGAGGAAAAGATAGTAACTGGACGACACAGAACACTGAAGGCGAACGATCTTCAAGCAAGATCAATTCAGCAACTGTAATGAAGGTCAACACACCCAATTTAAAAGACAAGACCCATCCAGCAATGGCCATTAAATCAACTAGTGTTGCACTAAAGAGAGATATATTTCTTACCCGATGTGCACTGCATCTTTGACTATTGATTATTGAAAATATTATCCTGATCAGTAATACAAGATCTTGTTTGTTGTAGTGTAATTTATACTACAAATAAATCTTATATTGGAACAAGGTACTATTATAATCAAGCTGGCATGTGATGTGATCTATCATAAGCGCCTTTAACCTTCCCAAGCCTCTCAATGGAATGACCATCCCCGGTAGGAGATGAATTTAAAATCAAATGAAAACTAATGTGAAATTCAATATTGTATTGGTTTAGCTGCACTAACAAGGTACTCATAAGTTAATTACGTTCGTATACATTATTAAAAATTACCCTTCTCTTTTTCTCAAACTCAGCTCTAAAAGGGTAGTAGTTGTATAATTATTTAGTTCTTTTCTACATCCATCATTATAGCTGAGCAGAATTTCTAAATTTTAATTGTCAAGTTCTAAGGTAAAAAATACCTTATTCCTTGTGCCGCATGAGTCCTACATTTGACAAGGGATAACTAGCCATCACAATAATATTATTATATAATAAATAGGTATATAGATGACACCGAATTGGTCCATAACTAAATACTCAGCATATATAGATTTCTCTGTTCATATACTTAGCTTTTTACAAGACAATACCCCATACTAAGTGCGATAAAGAATTATTCTTTCTACATATGATACCTTACAAAATCTCACGTTCATCGCTCACTTCTGAAGAGACTCTCACAACCTATGCTCTTGGTTTCGTACGATGAAGTTCAAGAAGCTGAAGAAGAAGATGGATTGAAAGCAACTTGCTCAGCACATGTGAGAACCTCTTGAGGCCCTGCCTCTTCTCGGCCGACACCTAGCAGGTCAAGATAATATAGGTAATGGGAGATAATGTTGTTCATTGATTCATTTTCGCCTTTTCCACAAACAGAATCACCATAGAGAATGTTCATTGTAGTGCCAAAACCAGGAATACGTTTCTCCAACGTGTCGTTCTTGGTTGGCTTCCAGCTTCCAATAATTACATCATGCGCCGACGGTTGCTTCTTTTTAATTGGGGTCATCCACCTCCAGATTGCGGTCTGAAAGGCAAGAGTTGCATTCTGCTCTACGTATTCTGGATGGTTAAGCAAATCTACCATCAATGCTTCTCCAGTAGCACCATAGTTGTAGTTCCTGTACGGCACAAACATGAACTCCCCACCATATTCAACAAGGAAAATGATACATGTGTATTTCAATATGCTATCATTGTCACGTAAACAAACACATTCAAGCAATCCTAAAAGCACAATAGATAAAACCCCTTTTAAGTAAAAGGATTTCAATTAATAATTATCAAATAATAAGGGCTTTTTGTATATATAGGCAGCACTCCATGACCTACAAAATGGTTTCATGGTTCAACTAGTTCCCCTTGGTCCTATTCACTACTCTGATATGAAAAAGACTCGCATTTCTATAATATTAATCAAACAACAATTCTTTCTGAGTAAGCTTTTGCATCTCAAACCAAACAAAATTAGTATATCACAACTCAAGAACGTCTCAGGCACTTGAGATTTTATTCATTAATGCAATATGAGAAGAATTTAAAATTTGTTAAGATGCGGCCATGATGGGATTGAGAAAATGTAGTTATCCAAATAGAGTAATTCGTAATTTACCTATCAGTAATTAGAAATAACCTACTCCTATTTAGTTGCATTCAGATTTGTTGTTTAAGTAGCTCAAATCAATCAGGAAATTACCCCTGATGATAACTTTGTATGATACTCCTCTGGTCCTTCATACAAGACATATTTACCTACTTTGATTAGATTAAGGAATCTGATTAAGTTAGTTACTATAATATGTATTTTCTAACACACTCTAGCCATCTTCCTTCATTCCCTCTTCTCCTTAATTATTGTTAAAAGAATATCAATATAGAGGTAAATTAGGAAAAGTAAACAAATATAAAAACTGTCTTATATTAAAGACCAAGATCAACTCAACAAATATGTCTTATATTAAAGACCGAAGGAGTAGCTTTACAAGACAATCACTCAGCTCTATCTCTACTTTATTACTGCAAATGCCTGGTACACTTCTCTCGCCTTTGCTTCTTTTACTATCACCAGCAAAAGCTAGCAAATCCATCAGTAATTCCATCTTTTGCTCTTCAACCCACCTTTCCATACACCCAGACTCCATCTTTTGTTATATAATGCGTGATATTGGATTCTTTCACAGGCCAAATCTTTCTTTCAAGACTTTAACACTGTTCAAAATTCAGACCATGCACTTTAGGGTGAAATGAGAGGGTTGGCACATAATAGTGGTTAAGAGAACTGGAAACTTGTAGTGGTCTAGAAGATTTCAAATGGTTGTTGAAGGTTTAACCTTTCACTTTCATCTATATAAAAACTCTCAAATAGGGGGCTACGGTTTCAATCCAGTGAAAACTTGCCTTTGCCCTTCCTGCCTTTTATCCTCCCCCGCCATGATTTAAACATGGCTGGAACAATAACATTGATGGCATCCCTGAGTTCAATAAAGGACAGGAACCTAGGTGTCCATATGAAATTATCACAGAAAAATCAGAAACAATCAGAGAAAGCAAGATAACTCCAAGCTCATCGCACTCTAGAATCCTCCTCCCTCTCTATTAGCCCCCGACTTATCAATTGCAGCCTAACCAATTTCTTCTAGACAACCCCTCTAACAGCCTCCTCTTACAGCCCCTGCTGCCCAGAACACATAACAACATCATTCTTTACCTAATACAGCTCTTAAGTATGGCCATCTACCATCACACAACTAAACAAAGAGTGAATCGTTCATCAGGCTTAATCAATAATGAGGAAAAGATTATTATATTTCTTAGGGGCTAAGACATACCAGTATATTGGAATTGCACCACGGCCATAGTATTGGGCATCAGGAGCACAAGGATAGGTGTATTTGAAGTAGTCATCGCAGTATGGCTGACTTGGACTCATTTCATGACTGTAACAAAGACCCCAAGCAAAAGGTCCTCCAGTGGCCACTCCATAACCACCTGGTATATATTTTTGAAAAAATAAATTATATGAGAAGGAAAGAAAGACTGCAACAAATCGGGGATATGGCATTCTCCTTTAGATATGAGAACTGAAAAATACAGGACAAAACAGATACATATAAATACCACAACAGTTCAAATTTAAACAATAATTTCAATAAATGAATTTTTCTTTAATTGGTCAATTCAATGACTGAAGTTTACCTCACTGTTCCATAACTATGAGATGGAGATGGAAATTTTACTCTCCTTTTAATATATTCACGAAGAAAAGGATCCATATAAGTTCAAATAAACCACAAAAGCATCCCAATAATCCTATTCATCATTGAAGATAAGAACCTCCTCCAATACAATTCTAACCAATGTGATCATTGCTTAACCAAAAATGTACATTCAAAGTTCTTGTCAGCTGTTCCAATCTAAGAAATTTCTTGTCAATTCCACTAAACACACTCATCTGGGAGCAGATTTCAGTGCTCTCCTAGCGATCACAGAAACAAAAGGCACACTCAACTTTCTTTTTTTGCCCCCCAAAAACATTTTCTCCCATACCAAACAGAAATCCACATCAAACAACTAAAAAACCAACACAAACACAGCACAAGAAGTAGCATAATAAAAAAGTATTCAAAGAAAAACAGAAAACTAGACCAAAGATCGACACTCACAGGAAGTTTTGCTACCGACGTGAGCCAGGAATGCAGCAATCTCCTTCATTTGCATGGTCTTATTTCCGGTGGTACCAAAGCCCAAAGGCTCATAAACAGCAGCAGCAGTAATGAATGAATGATAGTCCCAGAAGCCAACAGCGTGAGCCACAGGCGAATTGCGCTTAGAAAACAGATTCTCGAACTGATAGGTCTGGAAGTAATCGGTAATCGTCAGATTACAACAATAAATGGACCATCCCTTACATTCCCACCCTTTGTCACAGAGCTTCTTCCCCTTGTGATACTTCACCAGAGGCTTCGTATTAGACTCGTCCGCACTCGCAACCAGCAATACAAGAGCAAGAAGAAGCAAGAAAATCACACTTTTTGGTACCCTCATTGTTGGATTAATCGAAATTAACACCACCAATGAAGCTCGATAAAACTGAGATATTGAAAATCAGGAGTGAGGCTTTGATGGAATTGATTAGATTGCGAGAAAGAGAAGGAAATTGGAAGAAAAGAGGGTCTTTGAGGGAAGGGAATGGAACGTGGTTCTCGGAGTAGTGGGGAAAGTAAACTAGTGATCTTTTTCTTTTTGAGGTCTGAGACAAAAGTGCCTGTATAGAAGATGGACGGTAGATAGGTGAGCCACGTCAGAGAGAAAAGATCGACTATAATATAAAAAAGTAAGGCATGGACAGGCTGGCTGCGCGTTACCAGAAATTTCTAGAGCGAGGGCGAAAGAACTCTACGACTTTTTTAAGCAAGAACAAGCTGGATTCGTGTTGCTCAATACTTTGCTTTCTATGAGATACAATTAATCAAATTATTTTGTTCAGAAAATTAATTAATATTAGTTGGAGGTAATAAAATTGCAAAAAAAATGTAATATTTTTGTCCAAAATCCCTCCTTTCATGTGAAAGAGAGAATGTGCTGCGATGAGAGAAGGGGTGCGAATTAAATACAATAATATAAAAATATATATATAAGTAATTAAATAGGTGTAAAATAGAAAATCAACCCCAAAAAAAAAAAAATTTGAGACAACCTTATAGGAAATATTTCATATACAAAAATGATTCTCTTATGAAAAAGAAAGTTGGGATTAGTATGATTAGACACATGTAAGTTGTCGATTTATTTAAAAATAAGACTTCCTCCTCTTTTAAAGAGAGAAATACTCACTTACATATTTTTGAGGGGACCAGCACAGATTAACTATGCCAAGTTATGCACTACTATATATTCCAATATATATCACACTTAATAAATAATAGTTACAATGAATAAACATTATGTATGTCGAGGCAGATATTGCGCAATAATATATAATACTTAAACTTAACGGTTAATCATGCGCACTAACATATATTGTGAGGCGAAATTCGTAAAACCACAAAAATAACAGTTGTAGTTAATAACTGCTATTTATTTAATGATAAAAATGACAGTTGTTTTCTAATCTTACATAAGCAAAAACACAAACTTAATGACTATGTCAATGGATTGTAAAGTATGAAAGACAAAAGCAACTTTTCTTAATAAACAACTGTCATGTAAAAGATAACTCAATAAAGCATTTTTTTATAACCTCGTTTGATCCGACACAAAATACCAGTTCTCTTATATTAAATTCACTTTAGGGCGAAGTCAACTCTTTTTAAATTGACCTATTCCTTCCGTTATTAGTAATTTTCTTCATTGATTGGCCTTATCCTTCTCTCCTTCATCATGGTCAGATGCCAGAGAGCTTTTTCTATTCTCCCTCCTCCTCCTCCTCCTCATCATCCTTACCCTCCTCCTCCACAAGCTCTTTTTCCTCCACCACCTCTAGAAGCTCTTTCACCTCCTCCTCATCCACCACCTTCCCTTCCTCCTCTTTTGCCTCTTCCTCAAATAGAGACTCTGCTACAAACGTTTGCCAGCCTTGACTGCACCACAAGGCGTCTCACTACATATGCCAACAATCTAAACACAAAGTTGAACATCATCTTTCATCACAATGAGATTGTATATTATCACTTCCAGTCAGACCTTTTATCTCCTTCCTCTGACATTGATGATATGCCAAGTGAGAGGGAGAGGTAGGAGGAGGAAGACAATAGTAGTGGTGATGACCAAAAACTACTACTTTTTTTTTAAAAAAAAATTAATAATATTAAAAAATTAATTATTAGGGCAAAGTAGCCTACAAATTTTTTTTTTTTAAAAAAAATTACAATTGTCACTTCACGGTTATTATTAAACAACAATTACTAATGAAGGTCACGTTCCCAATTATTAGTCAATAGTCAGCAAACGTTACATATGGTAGTTTACAAGGACACATTCGGCTATATAACCCTTTAATTCCAAAGAACTATTTTTCTGGATAAATCGCAAAGCCCTTTCCATTTTACTTCTATTTAATTAACAAGAAATAATCTTTATTACTATAGGATGTGTTCGGCAATAAGATAATCCATGAAACCCTTTCAATTTAAACGTCCAAAAAATGAACTCCGCTTATCCATTTCTATTTCAAATTCTCATATCTAACTTCTGACTTTTGTTCTTCATCAATATTATGGGCAAATGCAAGAGATCTTCTACTCTATCATCTTTTGATCTCCCTGGAAAACCAAAAGATGATCACCATCCACCAACAAGAATTGCAGGGCTTATCCATGCAAACTACGGCCTCCAACATACAGTCAATAATTACATGGAGAGCAAGGATGCATGGGCAATTGTTTGAAGGAACTGACCTCTCTCGTTCCCTCTCCGAATAAGAAGGTGAACAAATTATAGGAGAATGATGAATTTGATGATGCATCAAATCCTTCATCTCCATAACTTTTTATCTTTAATGAACAAGAAGGAGGAAGTTAAATGTTTTGCCAATAGCCATGGACACTAATACAGTTGTAACATGTTGCAGGTTCAACTGCTAACATGATTCATAAGTCATAACCAGCCTTTTGTGCCATATCTCAGAACATGATGATGCAGCAAATCCTTCTAATGCAAGGGTCTACGGGATTGGATAAACCTATGAATAAAGGCAAGAGTAGTGGGCCGTTTGGTTTTTAGCCTATTGTGACAAATATGGATCAAAGAGTGAGTAGTGGGCTACTAAATAGTAAAATAATTATGGTTAATATGGAGTTTCAAGTGCACTAATTAAATCATGTTAAGAAGGATGTTTCTCCGGTAGTGGTATGCTTTGAGGATGAGGTGTACCTTCGGTGCATTAACTAGAGTGCTACTGTGGTAACTGTGGATGAAACTATGATCTCTGAGGATGGTCAAGCGGATGGTCTCCCCATGCAATAAGAGGTTTCCCCATGAATTTCCTTCTTTAGAATGTGAGAGGAGGTAGGGCTCATTCCTTCCCACTCCTTATCTGAGGTATGGTTCAGTCGTTTGGTGTTGATTTTGTTGCACTTTTTGAAACTAGATGTAGTGGTACGAAATCATGAAGAATTGCAGTGACGATGAGTTTTACTAACTACAAAATTGTTGATGCAGATCGGCCTATTTGATTCCTAGCGGCATGGGTGTTGGATGAGCAATTCTCTCCATTTGCTTCAGTTAATTGGAAAAATGACCTAACTTGGACAGAGAATGTTTGCCAATTTATTGCTTCTTGTAGTAAGTGGAATAGGCAGGTCATTGGTCATACTAATGCAAGAAAGAGAAAGCTTCTGGGTAGATTGAATGGAATTACAAGAACTGAGGCTCGGTTCGGCTTAACTTTGGAACTTGAAGAGCTTTAGAGATCGCTTAGAAAGGTTAAAGGAGGTTCTCTTACATGAATCACCGATATGAGCTCAGAATGCCAAAAGTGAGTGGACAAAAAGATGGAGATACAAATACTCGGTATTTTCACTCGCGTGCTAATGGGAGACGGAAGAGAAATTTCATTGGTACTTTGAGAGGTCATGATGATGTCTAGGTATATGATTGCAAACAAATTGAAAATATGATTGTATCATTTTTCTCGACTATATTCATGGAAGAACAAACTACATGGCCGCCTCTTATTTGTGCCACTACTTACCCATGTATTGACAATAAAGAGTTAAGTAGCCTGGGTTGGGTTATTACTGAAGTGGAAATAAAGCATGCCTTCTTTAGTATGGGAGCTTTGAAGGCGTTAGGGCCTAATGGGTGAATGCTTTGTTCTACCACAGCCAATGGCATGTGGTGGAGAAATCCGTGTGTGAATTTATTAAGTCTATGTGGAGATCTCCAGCCTAAATTCAAGTCCATTAATGATACTTTGATTGTGCTTATACCTAAGAAGGATCACCCGGAAGTCATGCAAGATTTACGACCAATTAGTTTATGTAATGTGATATTCAAGATTATTACTAAAGTAAATGGCAAATAGAATTAAAGTGGTATTGCCGCAAGTAATTAGTCCCCATCAATGCAGTTTTGTTCCAAGAAGGCACAACTTGGATAATATTATTGTTGCCCACAAAGTTCTTCATTCGATAGGAAACTTATAAGGGAAACGAGGTTATATGTCCGTTAAAATTGATTTGGAGAATGCTTACAATTAAGTAAATTGGCTTTTTCTCTAGGAATGCCTAAGGGATCTCAATCTGGCCAGCTCTTTAATTGATGTCATATTTGCTTGTGTACATAGTAGGTTGATTTGCCCCAACTAGAGATGTTCGGTAGGGAGATCCTCTTTCATCGTATCTTTTTGTTATAGGCATGGAACGATTGGCCCATGTAATTCAAGAGCGTATTGGAAATGGTGCTTAGAGACCTATTAATTTATGTAAGGATGGCCCTCCTATCTCTAACTTGTTTTTTTTGTTGATGATATTGTTCTATTTGTCAAAGCAGCTGTGTATCAAGCGACAAAGGTTAGGAATTGTCTTAACAATTTTTGTATGGCATTAGATTGAAAGTGAATGCTTCCAAGACATGTGTCTTCTTCTCTAAGAATGTCAATCATACTCGGAGGACTGAGCTTTGCAGTATTTTGGGTTTCTAAGTGGCTCTTGACCTTGGGAAGTATCTTGGAGTACCTTTTCATCATAAGCAGGTCATCAAGCGTAGTTATCAAGCTATTGTTGATAAGGTACGTAAAAGGCTATCTAGTTGGAAGGCATCTGCTTTTTCCTTAGCAGGGAGAACCATACTAGTTTCTTCTGTCACTTTTGTCATTCCAGGGTATACTATGCAAACTGTTTCCTTGCCTAAAGGAACGTGTGAAGATATTGAAAAGCAGAATAGGAGTTTTTTATGGGGCATAACTTTTGATAAAAGAAAGACACATCTTGTGTCCTAAGATACTATTTGTAAACCTAAGACAAATAGGGGGCTTGAGTTGAAACACCTTCATTGCCAAAACCAAGCTTACATGATGAAGTCAGGGTGAAACCTTATTAAACGACATGATGATTTATGGGTGAGGGTGGTGCATAGCAAATATAGGTGTGGTGATGACTTAATGCCAAAAATTAATTTATCTAGACTTGGTTCTAATGCTTGATTAGGCATTAAGAAGACTTAGGAATTAGTAGCTGTAGGAACAACTATAGATCCTAATTCTGGACGTGTGCAATGGACATATGACCGGCATGGGGAGTTTAGTGTCAAGTCTGCGTACCAAGCTTTGTCTAAGTTTCCTACCGGGGAGGACCAGTCATGGCAACAAGTTTAGAAGTTACATACAATGCCTCGGTGCAAATCTTTTATGTGGCTTGCCCTTCATCATAATCGTGTCCGTAGAGGAATGGAGGTTGATGGCAACTACTCCTGGTGTGGTGCTGCATCTAAAAGTTTGATTCATGTTTTGTGTGATTGCAAGAAAACTAGGAAACTCTAAATAGAGGTGGTGGACCCAATGTTTATACATAGTTTCTTCCAATTAGACCTTGGACCATGGCTTAAAAAGAATATTTGTAATGTTAATGATTGGGGGAAGGAGGGTTGGAGTGAGTTCTTTTCTATAGTCTCCTGGCATATTTGGCAATGACATAATACTAGAACTTTGAAACACCATAACAAGTAATAAGAGTATTAAATATAGAGCTAACTCTAGTATTAACTATGTGTCGAAAGCTAGGTGTTTGCTGAAGGGAGTTAATTTGATGGGTATCTTATTCAACCTAACTCTGCAACATGGGCTCCACTAAGTGATGGTTCGGTAAAGGTTAACGTGGATGGAGCCTACTCACAGAACCATGTGGCGACATGTGGTTGTTGGAAATTATGCCCTAGGGGCAATTCATTGTACTTTAGATATTTATGTTATTTAAAGTATTCTCTTTTAGTTATCATTTTTGTTTGCATGTTTGTATTGATAACTGCATCCCTGGACATATCTTATAGATTATCCTAAATGTTCCTGGTCGGTCATCTATGCGGGAGCGAAGATGAGTTGAGACCAGTATGACTTTGATGAGGTATGGAGATACAATCAAAGTCATGGGCACTTGTAAGAGTATAAGGTGCTAGACCGACCCACTATGAGAAAGTTGCATGGATTAAGTCATAAGCTTATCTCATGTATAACCGCGTCACGACACCCTATGACCTGAGATCATCATGGATTCCTACATGATGAGTCATTGACCTTTGACCTAGTCAAAAGTCACATTTGACCGGGTGATGATAAAGGCTGGGATCGGGATCAGAGGTTTTCATGCGGAGGAATGTGAATGGTCAAGATGGAATTTATCCCTCACATTTGTAGAGAAATAATACTGGGCCCCTCGATGAGTGAGTCTGAGAAATGTATGGCCATACTGTGATGGAAAGGAGTTTCCATTTCACTTATTAGACTACTCGAGAATCGATAAAGTGATGGTCAAGAACAGGAAGTTGACATTATCCATGCCTCATCCTTGACCAAACTATCGTGTGACAAAAGAGACGTGACATGGTTGTACGATAGGTCGTATCGTGTCATTGATCCCTATGTAAATTGGGTAGTCGCAATATCTTGTTAGAGGCCGCTTGCGACTTGTGGGCTGGTAGAGTATTGGCCTACTGCCAATCTCATGTGGGCTTACAAGGTCGCACACAAGAATAACCCAACACGAGCAAATGTGTCCAGATTCATTGAATCTTAGATTAATCTAAGATTTAATGAATACTAAATTTAATCTGGGGTGAATATATACATATATTAAATTCGAAAATAATATAGTAATATTATTTAATGGAGATTATAATATTATTATATAATATTTGTTTTTGTATTCAATTTATTTGATAAATTAAATATCTAAAACAAATAGAGATATTGTATCTCATTTAATTTTCGAATATAGATATCATATATCTATTTAATTTAAATTGAGATATAGTATCTTAGATTTAATTAAATAGATAGATATCATTTCTCGAATTTAATTTATAGTAATAAATTAAATCTGAAGGCTTTTAATTTGGATTAAATAAATGGATTAGATTAGATCTATTAGATAGATTTAATTAATATATTTATTAATCCAAATTCAAAATTCGAATTTTAGATCTGGCTTTTAATTCTGATTAAATAAATATATATTAGATTAGATCTATTAGATAGATTTAATTAATATATTTTAATCCAGATTTAAAATTCGAATTTCAAAAATAATGAGGATTAATTTTGATTATATAATACGCCTATCAGGTTTAAAGAAACCTACGGGACTTTAGTCGAGCATATTAGAAAGCCGTGAGAAAACCTTAGAGAGAGAGAGACGCACGACTCAGAAAGGCGCTAGCACGCTGCCGCAATCGTGTTCGGGATTATTCGTGTGGATACCGGTAGAGGAGGGCGATTCATAGAGTCAGCTTCTACTGATTGAGAAGCTAACCCACCAGTTTAAAGAGAACGAGACGCGGACCAGTTCACTGTAGGTATGATTCGGATCCTCTAGCCTTGATTTAAAGGCGCTTGAGTGATCCTCAGGAAAGGATTCGTAAAATTTTTAAATCCGCTGCGTATATGGATCCCAACAGTGGTGGTGTTCTTTGTGATGATAAAGGTACTCTTAAGGAAGGTTTCATGTTCAAACATGATGATCCTGCTAATAGTCTCCTAACTGAGTTATGGGCTAGTCTTATTTGGCCTCAAGATGTGTTGGGATTCCAGAGCGCGAAGAGTGGTACTCGAAACATATGTCGAGGAGGTGGTGTTGTTGATCCACAGTTCTTTTCGATGAGCTACCCTGATGTTGTTGTAATAAAAGAGATCAAGAGCATGCTGCTTAGAGAATGGGAGGTGAATGTTCATTAGATCCCTAGAGGTGCTAATACAACTACTACTTATGTTTATAAGTAAGCATTCAATGCATGGCCAGGTCATTATCACTTTTGTGTCACATTCGGGTGTTCGTCTGAGTTCCTGGATAAGGACATGAAGGTGTAAGTTGGGTCTAATAGTGGATAGGTTAAGGGTTTTATGTCCTCTTCTTGTATCAAAAAAGAAAAAAAGAAATCAAAGAGAAAGTCGATAGAATCACTATGGAGAGAAAACGTAGTCCATAATTCCTCTCCTCTGCATCCTTTCCTAAGCGATGACGACTCCCTTATTGTTAGCGAACAAGTACTTGATAGCAACCATAGAGAACCCTAACAGCCTAACTCCTCTCATCTATTCTGTGCTTCCCCTTCGAAAATCATAGGGGTTAGAGTTTTCTATGATTCTTGTCGAGTATCTGGCATCAACTACATGGAATTCATCACCGTTGACGAGAGGATGTAGAGGAAAGGGGCTAGGAATTACAGTTTTTCTATGGTAATTGTGTTAAGTCCCTCTTTAATTTCATTTTGTGTTTATTTTTTCTTTTTACAAATAACTGACTTAATTATTTTTTTAATCTCTGCATATGAATCATCTATGTTACATTTAGGGCAAAAGACAATAACATTTTCAGTTTTTTTAAATTTTAACCTAATATTTTGAGAAAAATACATTTAAATACTACTTTCAACTTTCAAAACCCAGAAATAGAACATTAAAACTTGCAAAGGATAGGGAATGAATTGGGGTGAGAATATGGATTTTTTTATGTTTTGGCTTAAAGACCAAAATGCATTTTCACACTTTTTTTTTCAGCACCTAACGGTTTTGTCAAAACCATTACGATTTTTGCGGGCTATGACTAATTGATTAATGTGATTGACCAAAATAGTAAATGTTTGACAAAAATCCTAATGGTTTTGACAAAATCGTTATGTACCGAAAAAATGTATGAAAAATGACATTTTGGTCTTTAAGCCAAAACTTAAAAGCCCCAAAGTGATGGTTGGGTAAAGGTTAACGTGGATGGAGCCTACTCACAGAACCATGTGGTGACATGTGGTTGTTGGAAATTATGCCCTAGGGGCAATTTATTGTACTTTAGATATTTATATTATTTAAAGGAAATACAACATATGAAATGATTAAATAACCTATTTATCTTTCTTAATCTCTCCAAAAAAAAGTCAACTAACTCTTATAATTAAGACCGGAGGTAGTATTATGAAAGTTTAACGAATTTATAACGCTTTCATAACACATTTTGTTTGTTTCATAAAACAGGCAAGTACATGTATTATTGGACACAACCCACAATCTTATGACTATGGTAAGATTATTGGTATTGAGTTTTATCAGGTACTTTTTTTTCTCAACATTATCAGGTACACTTTTAATTATTGGGACTGAACCCATTTAAAAATGTGGGCTTGTATTATAAATAATACTCTATCCGGTCTTTATTATAGAACATATTTAATTGATTTTAGAGAGATTAAAGATATAGATTAAATTAGCTAATTTTACTCATTTTTTTTAAAATTGCCCTTATATAAATTTAATTTGCACTTCAATTATTTTATTGATTTCACATCATTCCTCACTCATATCAATAGGGGTATTTTAGAAAAAAAAAATGACAAAAATAAAATGTTGTCCTATAATTAGGACCAAACAATATCTCAAATATTGTCCTATAATTAGGAACAGATGGAGTAAAACAACAAACATTGTCCTATTATATAGGTCGGTCACATGAATTGCAGAGATATATGTTAGGCGTGAGCTCTCTTGCTTAGTGAAAAAAAAAAAAAAAAACCCCAACATCTTAAGTCCGTTTGTCTTAGAAGAAAAAGATTAAACCATTTTCACATCTTCAAGGGATAATCTTTGGTAAAAGAGCGTTTGCACATTTTTCAAGTATAACATCCCTACACCTTACTCTCATATTATCCATTTTGGGGCCTGTCATCCCTTATGATTTTAAAACACGTTGAGATAGAGGTATCCAGACTTTTATAAGACGTCTTTCATTCGATCCCTTCCCTAACTAAGATAGGACTTCACACTCTACCCACCTTTGACGGCATTACCTAGCTAATGTAGTATCCACCCTAGCTAGTGTAGCATCCAGACCTTTATTATGTGATATGAACTTGGAGGGCAATACAGCTCACATTATATGAGATCGGTCAAGTGGAGAAATATACTAATACAAAAGATACCAGTGAGATTCAAGAGTCCACAATTGCTTTAGGAGGCTATTCCAACATTTTGAAGGCCGAAAACACAAATGCCCACTGGATTATGGTTTTATTATCTACTAAACACATTTTTAGCTTAAAAATCACTTTTCTCCACTTGCCTAAAAAATACTCCATCTCACCAATCATATTCCAAATCAAGAACAAAATGTACTGCTTAGTTAACAACTCTAACATTATTATTAATATATACTACCCCTCTTCTCTCTCTAACATACCAAACTTTGATGGGATAATTGGTATCATTCGATCTTGCTTGCTCGTAAAGGTAAACACAGCACCATATGTGTGTGTGAATGTCTCTCTCTCTAGTATATTTGTGTGCATATATATGGCCGTTATTCTTATAATTAAGCCTCCGTCAATAGATAGATAGCTAGAAGATGCAGGAGGTCTTGGATCATTGAAGCCATTGATATATACCAAAGGCTTCATTTAATATTTACACACAGAAAATGAGAGATCACATAGAAAGATTGCTTGTTCTTCCATTTTCCTTCTCGTGTTCCTCCCCTACTTCAACTCTTGAATCAGGTAATTTAATTTGAGATATTATTTTGTATTGTTCATCTTATAATATTTTTTTTTCATATATATATATATATGAAAGATGAGATTCATTTGCAACATGTTTTAGTTTGAAAACAAACTATATAAATCTTAACTTCAAGTGTTACAATTGATAGTTCTAATTGATAAATCTTATAAAATATAAACTATAGAGGTACGGATCGGAATAAATATGGGCGGTGGGGCACAAATCAAGTGCTATCCTAATTGCCTCAACTTCACTTTCAGTCTGAACTTTAAAAAGTTCAATTTCTTTTAAAACAGTTCAAAATATTGTTGATTTGATTACTCTTGATTCAATTAAGTTGGAATAGGTGAAATACTTGTGAGTAAAATATATATTATCATCCATACAATAATATCTTTCTTTAATTTGGACGTTGTTTGTGTAGTGATTGTAGGATACTAGTGTTTTGTGCAACAAACAAATATATGCCAAATCATCTTATCACTTTGCTTTAGATTAGTTTTTGGAGAACAATTTTTATAATTTATGAGATAAGTACGTGAAAAAAGATTTGTTTCAAATTGAGGAAAAAAAATGCTTCTAAAACCACGATTTGGGGCTACCGAAACAAAAACAAAGAGTGGTATAAAATTCTCTCCTTCCTACTTAGGTGAAACTATGCTGAATTGTATTTGCTACATGGCATATTATGCCATGTATTATTCTACAAGTATGCCACGTCATCGTCATCATCTTTGCTGCTTCAATTCATCCAAATTTCATTTCCTCTCCTCCTCTTCTCCCTGTCCTCCTCTTCATTTCGGAAGATATGCAGTATCCGTAAATCCTGGCCTTCTAAAAATTGATCCAAGCATCTAGAAAGTGACACCTCAAATGTTGATATTTACCGCATACGGTAGGTTTTACTGCATGCGGTAATCCGAAATATAGAAGGTGTCACTTTCTGGACGCTTGGATCAATTTTTGGACGGCCAGAATACACGGATATTATTGAAGGGAGAGAGATACTAAGCAAAACATTTCAATATTGCACCTCTCACCAACTTTTGAAGCCAAATAATCAAGGGCAGATCAAAAAAAAAACTCCTCTTCATCATCTTCAACGACAACATTCACGAACACCCCAAACATTAATAATCTGGAAAAACACACCTCACCCCATTCCGTCCAAGGTCGTTGCATCTCTTCCTTCTCTTCCCACAGAAGACGATGATGAAGCTTGAAGAAGAAGAGCTGTCGAGTTACAGCTCCCAATCGCGTTCTGGTCTTTCCGGCGTCGCTCAGATGGAGATGAACAAAACAGAGAAATTCGATGTGCAAAGAGTTAGCTTGATTATTAAGAAGAGACGATATGAATGAAATACCCTAATGTTTAATTGAGAAATTCAGCCTCATAGGCCCCCCCCCCCAAAAAAAAAAAAACACAAATATCCAAATAAAAATTACTCTAGAGAAAATGCCAGGAAATGAGATCAAACTCACCACAGTCCGAGTCCGAATCCTTGTTGCGGAAAGACAGTAGCAAATTTCATGTTTACAAAGCACATAATCATAACATTAACAAGTGACGAGTGTGCTTTAACGAAAAATCACAAATTATAAACAAAAATTAACCAAAAAGTACCTTTATTCTTCAACTTCAACAACTGATCTAAAACATTAATCAAAGTAATGACTCTTAGTGAAATTTTTTTGCGATGCACGATCTGGTGCAGATTGCGGATTAGAAAGGCGAGGTAACATTTATTGTTGAGGAGACACAAGCAAGATCGTGTTTGCGGGCCGCGCAAAGGTCGGCGACGGCGGCGCGGCGGCTTGGAGAGAAGGGTCGAAAGCGAAAGCGTTGATGAAGACGTCGTAAAGGAGAGTGGAGGCAAGCATGAGAGAGCAGAGTATGTTGCTCAAGGGCGGGGACATGATCTGACATCGTCACCAGCGGCAAGGGTGGCGGGGGTGGCATTGTCGTAGTGGGTGGAAAAACAATGCCTGAGATGGAGAACTTTCGGATCTTCTGGGGATGGTGAGAGATAAGGCATGTTTGGTAATTCTTATTTTTAGTTTTATTTTGATGATGTGGCTTAATAGGTGGAATCACAAGTGGTGTTGCCGCATCAGCATAGTTTGGTCAAATAACTTTGACCATTATTGTTTTAAATGGGAGGGCAAAAATGCCACATTTTTATAACTTTCAGGGAATTTTTGCCCCATCAAAAACTTACAGATCAAAAACTTACAGACACGCTATGTCAATGGATAAAAATTTCCGGAATATTTTTACCCTTCCACCCTTACCCTTAAAATTTTAAGGGAAGTGTTCTGCTAGGCCATAAGGTCCTTTGTTTGTTTTTTTTTTTTTTTTCAAGTGAAGTCCATAAGGCCATTAATGATGTGCATATACTAGAGCTGAAAATTAGGGCATGTAGGGCCGGCCCTTGAAGGACCAAGGCCTAAAAGGGCCGGCCTTTTTAAACCCGAGGTGTATATATATATATATATTTCAAAGTTTGGTCCAAGAACACTAAGGTCAGGGTCAGCCCCTAAGCCGGAAGTTATTATTCTAAATTTTAGTTATTTTTCCTCCTTTTTTCTAAAAAAATATAATTAGTATATTGCAATAATTAAAGTTCTAATATATCAAATAAATATTGTCACTAAGATAATTTTAATTAGTACGGTGATTATCATTGTCATTTTCTTCTACTATCATTAATTTCAGACACATTTAATTGTTCTTCGAAAGCTAGTCAGAACCGTCTGTCAACTTGCCTTCACGATCAGTCGGCCTCGCCTTTGAAGCGTTAGTCGTGATCCTGATTCGTGAGAGACTGAGAGTTGAGATTGAGAATTAAGAGTTGACAGTTTAGATTGAGTGAGCGAGAGACTAAGATTGAGAATTGAATTTTTAGGTTTCCTTCACGACTTCACCTCCCAAACACTTTCGATCTTAGTCAAGTACTTAAGTTAAGTTAATAGGAAAAAAAATAATAATAAAGGGTCTAGCGGGCCGGCCCTTAACTCTACAGAGCCGGCCCTACAAGGCCAACTTCATTTAGCAGTTTCAATTTATAAACCTGACCCTTAAAGGGTCAGAGTTTAAACAGGTCAGTCTAATAGGCTTGACCCAATTTCTAGGCTCTAGCCTATACACCATGATATATATTAAAACCCAATTAGGGTTGGCCTAACAAACCAATGAACTGTTTCGCAAGCTGGTTTAGTGGAGACTTTTGAATGGTTGACCATTATAAAGTTTATATTTATTCTTCCCTTGTTCTACTTGAAATGTTGTCATCATTAGTAACTTTGTTTTGTTATATTATGCATGTTTTATACATGAATGTTCCATTTATTAATGAATTAATCCCTTTTTTTAATTTAAATATTATTCTTTTCAAGGTTATATATATGTATTTAATTTGTAGATTTTAATTAAATTACCTTATTTTAGTCATGATTAGATTAATCCAATTCAATCATGGTTAGACTACTGACTCCTCAAACCATACTGTTTTGACCAATTTAATGATTATTAATTCGATTTTTAGCACCTTATTATATGCTAAAACTATATTCGGCTGATTGAGATTTTGTTAAACGTGTAAGGAAGACAAGGAAGAAAAGAAATGTGGTGTAGGCGTGAACTGAAAAGAAGCAATGTAACTGGTGGCCTACATCGACTGATAAGGCGAATTAAGGGTTTATCTCATTCATTATGTGAGTTTTATTCATTCTTTTTCCCTTATATGCATCGTTCATTATATATGGTGAAATTTTTATTAGTTTTAAAAAAAATTAAATATCCATTTTCATCCAACAATAAAAATAATATGAGTACTGTAAAGGTGAAATAAATAATGGTAACGTTTATATACTCTCTTGCTTTTTAAGTATAGGATCCTTTTGAGCGCAACTTTATGTTGATCTTATACATAAGAATCATCCATTTTGTTGTAAAAAAGAAAAAAAGGAAAAAAAAAAGAGGAAATTAAATTTAGGTCCTGGGCAAGAAAAAAATACAATAAAATTATTAATTGAAATCTTAAAATTGTATTTAAGTTATGTGGAACTTTTTACAATAAATTTCAACTGTCAAATGCCTATAGACTTGTCAATGAACGCCTATGGACTTGACAGTGTAAGTGTTTATGAATTTGCCAGTGGATACCTCTAGACTTGTCAATAGATGCCCATGAACTTGTTAGTTTAATTGAGATTTATTGTAAAAAAAAGTTTTACAGGATTTAAATGTACTTTTGAGATTTTAATGAACTATTTTGTCATATTTTCTCTAGCATGGGATCTAAATGCAATTTTCCCAAAAAATATTCATCCATTTTGTCTCCAATATTACTTTATTTTTTTAAAAATTTAAAATGCCCTTAATTAATGCTCAATTTATTATTGTTCAAAGCCATTGCTATATAGACATCCCATTATATGCAAGGATATAGTTGTGGAAAAACAACATAAATATTTGACACATTAATTATGAATAATTAGTTTAACGAATTTTTAAATTTTAGCAAATTGGGTAAAAAAAGTCCTATATTTTGAACCAAAAGGATGCATAACTTTTTTTTTTTGATACATAAGGATGCATAACTTTGAATCAAGGGATGTTATATATGGCTCTAAGATCTCAAAGCATGGGCTCAATGAATTCCTCATTCTATTTATAACTCACTTCTAAGTTTTAACATATTTCAATAAAACCAAGAAAAATCTGAAATTTAATTTATTAACTTTGTTATAGAATTCTACAACTTTTGCAACTTTACCCATATTCAATATGCATTATATTGTAAGAATAAAATCTACATAATCACAAATGAAGGTTGAAATTATATATTCATATGAAAAATGTAATCATATGAATGGTTGGCAAAAAGAAAAGACTTATAAATAGAAGGAAAAAAAAGTTTTGATCTCTATTCTTTATAAATAGTATCACAATAGTACAATGTAAGTTGTTGTCAATCGCCTTGTAATGAATTAGAATTATAAGTTAAAATCAAAAAAATAAAACTATTTTTCACATTTAATGTACATACTGTAAACAAATGTGTGTAAATCATATAAATCTATGTTAGTAACTTCAAGTTATTCCAAAAATTGCTAATTAATCTTTACTATTTTCCCCTTCTTTCTCTCCATTTCTGAATATGCATTGTTTAGAGGGATCAACTTTGTCACATTAATTTGAATTAACGTCTTGTGTACATGTTTTTCCTTTTAAATGATTTCGTGTATCAAATAGAATTTAAGAAATGAGTATTTAAGGCTCATAGAAAATAATTTGAGAAAATATCAAAAAATATCATTTGAATCTCAAAATCTTAAATAGGTAATTTCTCACTAAAAGGAGTTGTCAATTGCATTATTGTTGTTGTTAATCTCATTAATATTATGGACAACGGGTTTTTGGAGTTCAAAGGGTATTTTTCTTTCGTTTTCATGTGTGTGTGGGTGTGTATACATATATATTGTAGAATCATCTTGTCATAATTATTTGCAGTTCACAGAGAAGAACTTGTGGAGGTGAAATCTGAAATGGAGATAGGGTACCCCACTGATGTGAAGCATGTTACGCACATAGGACTTGATGGCTCTATCACAGCAAATCAAGACATGGCTTGGATCCAAACTCAATTTTTTCATGTTCGACACTAAAGTTTTTTTTTTTTTTTTTTGAAATTTGAGATAAAACATTAAGGGGTTGTTTTGAGATTTAATAAGAGACTAAATTAGATTTATTGTCCATGTTTACAAGAAATTCAACAGAACATTATGTGGGTCATCGAGATCTAAAACGACCTTCCTCTTTTATCCAATCTTGAGACCGTGTATGAAGCATAGGAAGATAAGGCTATTGTTGTATTGTATTAGAATTATTATAATTTAGCAAGGAAGAATTACATTCCTCATGGTTAATTCAATTGATCTATTGAGGTTTTTTTCTTTAAAAAAAAAAAAAAGATGATTGACCAACAAAATAAGAGAAGATATATATTATGTCTCATTTTCATAAAACCTTTTTGAAGATTTTTTTTTTTCAATAAGTTGTTTACTTTTTTTTTTTTTTTTTTTTTTGCTTTGGAAGGCTGAAGAATCTCTGAAAGACTTAAGATCGGGTGTACAGAAATGACTATCTCTAAAAGGATATTCAAGCTGGATGTATTAGTGTCTAGTTTGAAAAGAATTTGAAATTTGAAATTTTCATAATATTCAATACTTATTGAGACCACATTAAATTATAACCAGTTTAACAAAAATACAATCAGTTATTATTTTTAAATTGTCTCCGCCTACACAGGTCTAGATTTGGTGGTCTTATAGCCCCTTTTTCTAGTAGTTACCATTAAAAACCAATCCAATAGTAAAGAAATTAAGTAGAGAGAACGTGAAGAACGAGCTCATTGGAGACACCCTTTTCTTGGAAGGACAATGGTTTCCAATCCAAGGGCAATGATATCTATAAACGAAGCAAATAACCAGGTTCTATATGCAAATGCTTTTTTTTTTTTTTGATACATTTGGGACACCTCATCAAATACCTATGGGAATGTTGCACCCATTACAATCCTGAATAAGAATCAACTGTAAGTCCTCAGGAGGTAGATACGAGTCATGAAGCCCCCATCCGATACCAAGTCCTCTCTTTGCTAAATAGTTTGCAGCGGAGTTGCAGGGTCTTGACACATACGTGACCTTCATCTCCCAATCCATATGAACCAACTTCTTCACTTCATTGAGAATGGCAGAATCACGATGAATGCTGCTGTGTTCGCTCGAGAGTAACTCAAGACACTCAGTAGAGTCCATTTCCAACCACACTCGCCTGAACCCCATCGCCTATGCTGTTTTGAGCCCTAAAAGGCATCCCCAGATTTCCACAGTCAGTTCATCCCCATATTCAATAGGATGTATGAATCCTTTCAAGAACCTTCCAAATGTGTCACAGATAAGGCCCCCACAAGCACATTTCTTCTCGACTCTAGAATAAGCCCCGTCAACATTCACCTTCACCCACCCCTCCTCTGATGGTCGCTAGAACTCCCGACTAGCTACCAAGGGGGCACCACCGATACGTGTTCCCGCAAGACGGTCATTAGTCTTAGTCATGCAGCCCATCATGGCCCCCGTACTAGCAAGGATGTTGTCGTTGAAAGTCAATTTCTTCTCAAACACAAAGAGATTTCGTTGTTTCCATAGCCACTAGCAAATGATAACGAACCTAGATGCCCATTCCTTACTTGTTGCATGTTGACCCCTAACATTCCACCATACCCAGTCCGACAAAGGCATACTGCAAAATATGCGCCACCTCTCTGGGGGCATCACCTTCCTCCATAGTGATGTCGAGTGAGCATAGTCCCGAAACACATGCATGGTATCCTCAGGACCACTCCCACATAGGGGGCAGCTCGGATCTGTTATCAGGCCTCGTCGCATCCAATTAACATTCGTGAGTAGACATGGTCACACTACCAACCAAATTAGTGTCTTGCATCTATGTGGAGCTCGAACCTTCCACAAACAATCCCAGTTCTTCCCTTGCTCCACCATATCCCTCGAAAGAACAATATATGCAGATTTCACTGTGAATTCTCCATGTCTCTCCCACTTCCATTTCACACTATTCCCTGCATTCGTAGTTTCAATCCCCCCAGAGACTTTATCCCATGTTTTCTTAATTTTGGCCTACACATTGGAACCAAGCCTTTTCGGCTCAATATGGGGAAGGAGATCCTCTCCACATTTATACTTATCTCGTACAACCTTCACCCAAAGATCCTCTCTATGAGTCACATGCCTCCAACCCAATTTCATGAGAAAGGCTTGGTTGTGATACTTCGCATGCCTCAGCCCCAGACCACCCCTTCGTTTGGCCTTACAGACTTCATCCCAAGCAACCAATGGTACTTTTCGACTTTCTGCTGTACTCCCCCATAGGAAAGATCTATTTTGCTTATCTAGAGATTCACAGACAGAGCTAGGTAAGTGTGAAGTTTGCATCGTTGATAAATACATATTTTATAATTAAATAAGTAGGGATTTTGGGCGATATTGATTGATTTTATTAATATCTTATGCTTATTTAATTATCTTTTAAATACTTATCTATCTTTTAATTAAATATAGGATTAAATGATATTATAACAGAAAATCTATTGATATCCTATTCTATTTTGCAGGAGATATTATAGGAAGAAAGAGGTAAAAAGAAATCAAAGAATATATATATATATATATATTAAAAGATGAATAGAAAGATTTTTTTTTTTTAATCAGAATTTGTTTTGGATTCACGTGGACCCCACGCCATTTAAACCAAAAGGGTTGTGCAAGAATCATGCGTGAGCTGGATGAAAAGCAATCATATATATTGTTATAATATATATGATATTATATTATATCTAAGGAAAAAAAGTAGATCCGAAACAAAGGTAAGAGACGCTGGAATAATATATAGGGTTAAATATCAAATTTGCCATGGAAGTTTCCCAAATGGAGCGTCCAGCACCCGGAAGTTTTTTAGGTACCAAATTTGCCCCGGAAGTATTGAAAAGGTATCAAATTTACCCAAAAGTGATGGAAGTCCACGTAGATGCCACGTCATCACACGTGGCATGCCACCTCATCAATCAAAAGTATCATTTTTGCCCTGGAAGTTTTCATTAAGGAGTAATTTTGCCCCGGAAGTTTTCATTGAGGAGCAAATTTGCCCCGGAAGTTTTCATTAAGGAGCAAATTTGCCCCGGAAGTTTACAAAAATAGCAATTTTGCCCTTCTTTTAAATTTGACTATTAAATCAGTCAAAGACCACACATGTCATGCCTTGAAAAGGTGGAACTTGGAGTCAGAGAAGGAGATCCTTGAGATGTTGAGCTCAAGACAGTCAGAATTTGTGAAGCCGAACTGATCACAGGGACTAGAGCCGGGAAATCGGACCGGGCCCGTTTAAGTCCTGGCCCTGCAGGGCTCGGGCTTGAAAAATAAGCTAGAAATTTGAAGTTGGACCTGCAAGGCCGACCCTGGAGGGCCTCGGGCTTAATCAGGCTGGCCCTGCAGGGCTTGCCCTTGAAAAATAAGCCAAAAATTTGAAGTTGGACCTGCAGGGTTGGCCCTGGAGGGCCTCGGGCTTAATTAGGCTGGCCCTGCAATTTGTATAGGCTGATCATTTGACTAATTTAATAGTCAAATTTTTCAAGGCATAACATGTGTGGTTTTTGACTGATTTAATAGTCAAATTTAATATTGGAAGAAATAAGGGCAAAATTGCTACTTTTGTAAACTTCCATGGCAAAATTGCTCCTCAATGAAAACTTCCGAGGCAAAATTGCTCCTCAATGAAAACTTCCGGGGCAAAATTGCTCCTAAATGAAAACTTCCGGGGCAAAAATGATACTTAACTTTTATTGGTTGATGAGGTGGCATGCCACGTGGACAGTTAGTCAAACTTAACGGTCAAAATTAATAGATGGACAAATTTGCTACCTTTTTCATACTTCCAGGGCAAATTTGCTACCTTTTTCATACTTCCGGGGCAAATTTGGTATCCAAAAAACTTCCGGGTGCTGGGCGCTCCATTTGGGAAACTTCCGTGGCAAATTTGATATTTAACCCTAATATATATATTAGACGGACGCAAAACAAGAGGGAAGAAGGCAATTAGAGAAAACGCAGAGGAGAACGACGCACCATGCACAATTGGGAATCAGCAAGTACGACGCAATTGGAAAAGAAAAGAATTAGAGCAGCGCAGACGCAAGAACGAGTTTGATTTTATCTCTTTTATTATTTTGTTAACCTAGCCATGCTTGGCTAGTTCTCTTTTGTAGTTAAGGGAGAGGATGAACTCTATGTGAATTTTAAGTATTTGGTTGAATTCTTTATTGATCTTTATTTTCTTGATTAAATGAATTATCTTTGCTTAAAGCCTTCTTAAAGATTGATCACCTTTTAGATTGTTCATAGGTTGGTGTATGACAATAGAGATGTTGGTACATTTAACTGGAACCGTTAATTCATCGTAAAGTTGCATGACCTAGACAAAGGCTTACGAGTTTATGCAATCTCATAATTCTGGTTTAAAAATATATCTTTCCAAACAATACTAAGACATTAGGTTGTTTTTAAAGATAACGGACTAAGGTAGCATTAAGACATTGGGACTTAGTCTAACTTTAGAGAATTGATCGTCAATTATGGGAATAATAATCAATTAGGGATTCAATTCAAATACTTGTAGGAACATAGGGGGATTCTCATCCCTAGCTGCGTTTTTCTTAATTACTTATCTTTTTCAACTGTTCTTGAATTCTTGATTTTAGATTCTTTTTCTTAATTTAATTCTTTAAATTCTGTTAACCCCATATTACTCGATTCATCCAACTAAAGCGAAAATAGCAAATTAGTAATTGGAGTACTATTCCTCGTGGGATGATCTTTTTCTCACTACTTTATTACTTATAACGACCGGTGCACTTGTCGAAGTCGCTGTCAATCGTATAAGCCAGGATGGCCGATGAAACCAAGGAAATAAGTGTCGCTCTGCCAGCCAGAGAGAACGAGCTAGCTTGCCACCTACTCAATCGTTCCTTTACCTTATCTACTACCACCTGAAAAGACTCCTTTCCAGCCCTCTTATGATGGAGTTGCACCCCAAGGTATTTCCCCAGATCAGCCGTTTGTGTGAACCCAAGGACCGTGCTAAGCTTCATACATTAGTTATGATTGATGTTTTTGGAGAAGAAGACTCGAGTCTTTGATGCATTTACTTTGAGCCTTGAGCTTTCACAGAAGTGAGACAAACAATCGCAGACCATCTTCGCTTGTTGGAGAGAAGCTTCAGTACACAATATAATGTCATCAGCAAAGAAGAGATGGGATATTGGGGGCCCTGTCTTAGTGAGACGAATCGGCTTCAATCCTCACGATGCCATCCATTCTTGAATCATGTGACCTAGCTTTTCAATACAAATGACGAATAAATAAGGTGAGAGAGGATCACCTTACCAAACTCCTTGTGAAGTATTGAACAACTCCGCCTTGTTACCATTCCATAACAGTTGTAGACTTGTAGTGCTAACACATTGTTCCACCACCCGGATAAGGTTCACAGGAAGATTAAGGTCATGTAGACACTTAAGAAGGAACTTCCAATTAACCCTATCATACGCCTTTCCAAGTCTATCTCAATAGCCATGTACCGCTTCGTTCCTCCCATTGTTCACATCGAGTGAATCACCTCTTGGGCCACAACGATATTGTCTAAGCTGTGACGACCAGGCACAAAACTACACTGATTTGGAGGGATGACATGTGGCATGAAGCTTTTCATTCGATTTGCCACTAGCTTTGTGACTATCTTGTATATGACATTGCAGAGGCTAATCGGTCTGAAGTCCCTAAACATCTCCGGGTGATCCGTTTTCGGGATTAATACTATGAGAGTCTCATTAACCTCACAAATCCTCTCAGGGTTAAGAAAGACTTGCTTAACAAAGTGAACCACAGAATCCTTCAACGTCTCCCACCGGCTGAAAGAATAGAGCGTGGAACCCGTCCGGCCCTGGTGATTTGAGTGCCCCCATGCTAAATAGTGCTTCACAAATCTCCGCTTCCTCCACACCTCGCTGACAGACACACTGGTGGACTTCCGAGAGTCTAAGGTAGGAAACGCTATATTCAAGGTTTAATCGTGCCACTACCTCCTCCTTAAAAAGATTTGAGAAATACTCTGTCGCGTGAGTTTTAATACTCTCCTCTTCAAAGCACCACTCCCCTTCATTTGTACAAATAGCATCAATCCGATAACAGAAGCACCAAAATTTTTAGGATACTATAAGGGTAGATCAAGTTGTTTGGAGTCTAGTTTAGAGGGGGAAATGAATAACAAAGATAACGCTCAAAGGGGTTGTTGAAAGAGATCTCATAGTTAATAATTTATCTCGATATTAGGTTTTTAACTGAGTACGTTGACGTCATTTTATCTATGTAGACAATAATATTCGGGTTTCACTTTACCAAAAATCTTGTATACTGTGAATGATCAATAAAATGCCAGAAATTGAATATAAATTGTGTGATTATTTTCAATCCAATCTTCGCCGAGGGCTGCTTGGCAACTTCATAAGTAATGACAACAAAACCCTAAAATTAGTGGTAATGGATAATGGAAGTCAACATATGTTAGCCTCAAACAAGGCCATATTTTCGACCTAGGCAAGAAGGAAGGAAAGCAACATGGACCCTTGTAAAGGCTAAAGGGCCATGATTTCGGCCCAAAAGACAAGAAAGAGAGAAAGGATGAGTCATGAAACACATGTCATCAAGAGAACTGTTAAGAAGACACTTGTCATGCCAATAAGGATTGACACAGTTGGTTAAAGCATCGGCCTTCATCCCAAAAGGGAGGAGGTTCGATACCCACTGATCGATGTGAGGGCCTCATTGGTGGGCGATCTATAAGTACCTCTGTAAGCGCTCTTTAAACCTGGAGGCATGCCTTAGTCCTGGTGCTTAGTGGGGTACTGATGTATACTCCCATCTAAACTTTTCAATATTAAAAAAAAAAAAAAAACAAGAAGCACTTGTCATGCTATATAGGTAAGAGTGTAAGACACATGCATGAAGGACACCTCAAACTACCTCTCCTCTTGAATTGCCACTTGTCCCTCTCCCTCTCTTCTTGTTGTGACACATGCAACACACACCTCACAGATACTCCCCCCTCTAATCCCCCGGGGGGCGGGAGCGCGTCGCACATCACAAACACCTCTCCCCCTAATGCCACTTCTCTGTCCCTCTCTTCTTGTTGAGACAAGTGTCTTCCATGCACACACACCTCACACACACTCCTACCTCTTACTCGCCCTAACATATGTATGTATGGATCTAAACAAAAAAAAAAAAAGGAGCAAAATCTGACATAAATATAGTAATAATAAGAGTAAAATGGCAATTAAATATTAAAAAATAAAAGGAATAAATGAATGATATAAAAAAAAATAAAGAGAACAATAAATGTGGTGATGAAATAAAATGAAAATTGTAAAAGAAATAATTTAAAACAAAATACAAATGAATAATACAATATTATAAACGATAAATAAATGAAATGTAAATAAAATAATAATGAAATGAAATGAAATAAATAATATTAACTAAAAAAAATATAAATGTTAAGTATGTAAATAATAAACAAGTGAAATGTAAATAACATAAAGTAACATAATATAACAACACAAAATTTAAATAACAAGAGCATATAAAAAAATAATAAATATAAATATTGTAAAAATAAGATATTCCTTGAAAATAATAAATAAACATAAAATATAAAAGTAATAGGAATCTCCAATCTTAGCTATGAAACGTGATGTACAAAACAATTGGTAAAAATGGTCTCTTTTAACTCCATATGATGGCTTAGCTTATCCCAGATAAATTAAATGGAGATACGGTAAAAGAAGGTATAGGAAATCGTTAAAGAAACGATGAGAAGAATATACATTTGTTAGATCCTCGGGCTAATAAGGTTTCATAAAACTAAGGGCCTGTTTGGTTCGACGGAGGGGAAGGGGGGGATTTTAATGGAGGGGAAGGGAAGGGATTTTAATATTACTTTGTTTGGATTGATCAAAGGAAGGGGAGAGGATGGATTTTAATGTTAACTTGTTTGGTTTAAGGGGGGAGGGGAGGGAAATATTTTTCACATTGGCAAATTTACCCTTAAAAATTAAGATAATATTTTATCAAGCTATATAAATCAATCATGAAGCTAAGTATTGACATACATATAGCATTATAATTTTGACAAATTAAGTGTAAAAATAAAATACAAATTGAACAAAACTTTGGACGGATCTCTTCCCACTTTTCTTTCATTGGAAATCTATAATATTCAAGTTGACTTTTGTTCTTTAATACTTCGCGTTCAGCAAAAATTTACCTCGATCCTGCACTTCAAGGCTCAGCCCAGGACTTGTAAGTTTGTAAATTAGTGTTCTTCTGCCTCTGGGATTAGTTCTCTTGGTATTTTACTAATACTTTGCCCTTTTCTTGTAGTGCTTCTTCCCACAATATGTGGTATTACATATCACTACCTTTTTTATTTTTTATTTTTGACAACTTCACCCTTATGTTATAAGAAGGATTTTAATATTACTTGTTTGATTTAGGTGAGGAGGGAGGAAAATCAATGCAAGACAAATGTACATGAATTGAGCAAATTTCGCCAAGACGGTAGGGTTGAAATGCAGCAACATGACTCTGCATTCTAGGCAGAATATTTACAGATTTCCTTTTCTTTTTTCTAAAGATTTGTAATAATATCTTACCCATCGTGGGAAGGAAATGTTGTTCCTCTATCCGACCAACTGAAAGTCATATCTGACCCTGTGCTTTCGTATTATTTAGTCTCTGATGGAACCAGTAGTAAGCATTGATCAAGCTAGAATAGATGATTATGGATTCATGTTAATGCCAGTAATTATTATAAAATAAAACAGCCCAAAAAGCTAATGATGGTGGCAATTTAATTCATTTAAGCAAGCACAAACAGGAAGCTTTCACATAATCTCAACCAAATAAGATTCTCAACAGCAAGAATTCCTCCTCCTCAAAAAGCAATGTATCTCGGGGTTACTTCATCAGGCTCATCCTCGAATTCACCACCATTCATCATCTTCATTACCTACAACCATGGAGAAGGCTGCTGGAGCATATTTTGCTTCTTTACTCAAAGGATGTCTACTTCTACTTTCTTTGTCTGTTCTCCAAGGTATGCATAATGCATAGATACTTCCCTTCTAGAACTGTAGCTTCTATACAAAATATAAAAATACAGTGATCCATGTTTTTTAGGATTGCAAGGAATTGGGGTTAATTATGGCATGGTAGCAGATAATCTTCACCATCCCAAGTTGCAAAGTTCCTCTTAGAATCCACCATCATCGACCGTGTGAGACTCTTCGATGCTAACCCAGAAATGTTACAAGCATTTGCTCATACGGTGATTGAAATTTCCATTGCAGTCCCTAATGATCAAATCCCCCACCTTACTAACCTAACATTTGCCCAACAATGGCTGAACACCACTGTGCAACCTTTTGTTGCCAACACTGACCTCGTCCGGATCCTAGTTAACAACGAAGTCATATCCACAGCAAACAAACTTCTAATCAGCACCCTCGTCCCTGCCATGCAAACTCTTTACACAGCCCTCATTTGATCCTCCCTGGACCATCGCATCAAAATATCAACGCCGAACTCGTTAGGCATATTGTCGAATTCGAGGCCACGTTCCACCAGTTGTGATTAAATCGATGTTTAGTTTTTTAGAGGAGAGTCGAAGAGTTGGTCCTGTCCAAGATGAAGAGCTAGAGTAGGGGGAGAGAGACCAGAAATCAAGAATGTCTTTTTCAATTGAGAGGGGCACTGGGTATTTTGGGAATAATAGAAAAAGATTAGGGGCATCTTAGTCCACTGAGGCACCAATTTTTATAATCCCTCCAAATCCGTCCGATTTTTGGGGGGGGGGGGTGAGCTTTTTGAGGGGAGAGGGAGGAAAAATTTAAAAACTTTCCCCTCCCTTCCTAAAAACTATCATTAGCCAAACGAGGGGAGGGGGCCAAAATCCCTCCATTCTCCTCCCTTCCCCTCCGGTCCCCTCAAACCAAACAGACCCTAAAGGAAATCTGGGGTAAGAGAATAGACCAGGATAACAAAAAAGTTTGAGAGAACAAAAAGGGCTTTTTGACCAATTTGCCCCTAATTAAATAATTAATTACCGAAGTACCCCTGTCTGGAAACATATCACCAATACACCCCAGTTTATTCGATTACACACCTGAGATAGATTTAATCAACTAAACTGCAAGGTCTTTTTTTTTTTTTTAATTTTCCGCAATGTAATCGACTAAGCTACCGTGCTTAATCGATTACATCGCATCAGATGGGTTTTTTTTAAAACCCCCATTCGCGGCAACCGAACCCTAATACTCGATTAAACTCCCCCAAACCTCTCTCCCTCTGAATTTTTCGTCAAAACCTTGCTGAATCCTGCTTAGTCGTTTTGTGCTTTCATTTGTGTTTTTATGTTTTGTGCTTTCATGATTTTGTGTAATGAATAGAATGTTGAATGTGATCTATATATCTTGTGCCGGACGTGAAGCCGTGTGTATGTTGGCTGTGTGTGTTTGCGTTGAATGCGTGTGTAGGGCATATATTTGTAATCGATGGGAATGGGAAACTTGATCGTTGCCTCCCAGACTCCCACCTTATGATATATTATAAATATAATATAATATATTATAATAAAATATCATATTTTAATTTCATTTTACTAAAGAAAGACGAAGATGTCACTAGAGAAATAAAAATTGTGGCCCTCACATTATATATATATATATAATTTAAATTCATTTTTCTTATAATATTGAAAAAATCTTAATTTTATACTTCTAGATCCTAATATCTATGGATTACAACCAGAATCATATAAAATAATAATCATAAAATTTAAATTTCCATAATCTTCTAATCAGATCCTAAAATCTCTCTAACTACTAAAATCATGATAAAAGCAACTATGCCCATGAATGTATCGTACTTCCAACAATATCATATTTATGAGAAGAAATAGTTATAAAATTATCTTTATTTTAAACTTTATGTATATCAGAATAAACATTTATTTTAAATAGAAAAATTAAATTAAATTAAATCTAACGTAACGGTTCAAAATTAACGGTGTAGATGCATAATGAGAACAAAACAAGAATTTTTCTCTGCATGAGATTCTGAAAAATTATGCTCATATCTTGGCAGCAACCAAGCTCATGTATATAGAATTCGTCTACTTATTAAAAATTTTCTCTTACAAAAAAAAAAAGAAAAAGAAAAAAAGGAAAAAGAAATTTGAAATCGTACACTTATAGAATAGCTCATCAATATAATTAAGCAGTTGAAATGGATTTATCCATGCGTACACACGCAACAGAATCAACCTCCACCTCCACCCAACCACTAATGGATTCAGCAAGGTTTTGGCCAAAAAATCAGAGGGGGAGAGGTTTGAGAGAGTTTAATTGAGTATTAGGGTTCGGTTGCCGCTAATGGGGGTTTTAAGAAAAACCCATCTGACTCAATGTAATTGTAGCTTAGTTGATTACATCATGGGCAAATTTAAAAAAATAAGGCCCCACAATTTAGTCAATTAAATCTCGGGTGTAATCAACTAAATAAGAGCATATTGGTGATATGTTTCCAGATAGTGGTATTTTGGTAATTAATTATTTAATTAGGGGTAAATTGGTCAAAATTAAAAGCCGAACAAAAGGGAGCAAGTTTATTCACTTATGTTTCATGGTATACTTGGAATTGGCCTCTATTTATAATTATAAGCTTTCAAGTGTCAAACCAAAAGCCACCATTAATTAACCCTTTTTATTTCTCAGCACGTATTTATAAATATGGACTAGAATATGAGTCAATCCATATCTACAAAATCAATATTTATAACACACATATTGTTCGGATTGAGACGAATCATTTAGAGGATGTCTAATATTTTTTTGTTAATTTTTCATTTTACCCCATTTATTATCACATCCCAAAACATCTCTCCACCACACATTCTCTCTTTTCCACATTTTTCTTTCAGGAAAAACATTTCTCATGTTGTACGAGAAGTGTTTTCATATATTACATACACATAAAATGATGAGACCTATATATACATATAATGATCATTATATATATATATTTATGTAGGTCCCACCATTTTATATGTGTGTAGGAATCTTCTTTTTCTCATGCAACATGAGAAAATTAAACCTCTTTTCTTTATTATAATAATTTTCTTATTCTCTCTTTTATTCTTCCTCTCCCCATAAAAGGGGTATTCAAAAGAAAAATATTACTCCCATATTCCTAATTATAAGAGCTAGTTAACTTTTTTGGAGAGATTAAGGAAACTAATTAAATTACTTTAAAGTATTTTTATTTTTATTTTTTTCTTCAAATTTATTAGTTTGACTAATAAATTAATATATATAATCTAAGAATATTTAACATATGAAATGGTTAAGTAACTTATTTAGCTTCCTTAATCTCTCCAAAGAAAGTTAACTAGCTCTTATAATTAGGACCGGAGGTAGTACAATTTTTATAAATTTATTATTTTTAACCAACATTTTGATCCACGTAATTTAATTTTAAGTATTTCTTATAAAAAGAATTTATCCCTTATAATATATTAATTTAAAGGGAAAATCGCTTAAAAATTTTAAAAATACTAAAAGACATAAGATGTTCCCAATATTCATAATACTAGAAAAGTGTGAGAGTCTGATTTATTCTTTTTGAAATAAAAAGGAAATGACATAAATACCCTCACACACATATATCCATCCTCTTATTCAGACTCCACTGACGCAATGAACATGGCTTTGAAAACAAAGTGAAACTCCAATCCTCCCATGTTCTTTCACTTTATATTAATTGGGATGAAGGGTGAGTTCATTTATATTATGGTGATGAATGGTGCCATGTAGGTGTTGGTGCCTCAATTTTTTGAATTGGAATTTGTTAAAAACTTATTTGAATTTGTGAAACTCTTATCACATGTGGAAATCAATACCTTATCATTTGTTGTAAGTGATTAATTTTGAATTAGACTTTGTGAAAATCTTATATGAACTTGTTAAAACTTTATCTGAACTTATAAAATCCTTATTAGAGGTGAGAATTTGTATTTCTTCACCATTGTAGCAAATGGTGGTTTTTGAATTGAGCTTTGTGATAATCTTATCATAACTTATCAAAACTTTATCTGAATTTCTTGTTAAACCATTATAAAAAATGGGAGCACATTTTTTAAACTCATATGGACATTCATGTTATTTGCATTAACTTTTGAGAATGACAAACAAGGCCCTCACACCTCTTTATTATCATGAATATTCGAAACACATTTTTGTCCTTTAACATTTTTATAGTTATTTTTTTAGGGATTTTTCCTAATTCAAATATTTTTTAAAAAAATTCAATGCGGTTATAGATTTTCAATAATAATATCATGTAAGTAAAGGCATATATTAGTATCAGGTTTGAGTCCTCTCACCTTTCTCTCTCTCTCTCTTTCCAGAATCTCATTTCTACCCTTAGATTTAAAAAAAGAAATAGATAGTCCAGATTTAATATTTAATAAAAATATGATTTTAAATAGGGATATGATATTCTTACTACTATTTTTTGTTACTACCAATCTTATTACCACTTTTCTACCGTTAGATCAGGGTTTTAAATTGTTAAAACATGATCTATACAAATCATAATTGCAATACAAACAAAATTAACAAAAAAATTAATTTATAAAACTCTATACTCATAGCTTTAGAAAATATTAAATTTGAATCTAATTTTTTTTTTAAGAGTTAAGATGAGATTTTGAGAAGGAAATATATATATATATATATATATATATATATATATATATATATATATTCTAGTATCATCTTCCATACCATTATTATATTTGTAACACAGGTTTAAAAAAAAAAAGTATATGCGTAATGCGTGGCATAATCATTAATGACAGTTATTAGGATACCAACGAACAAATGTCATATCTCAAATTTCGATGCTAATTAGAGAAAATGTCATATATCAAATTTTGATTATAATAAGACATTTACTAACCATAATGAATTATATTTAAAATCATCCTATAAACAGTTAATTTGGAGATTCAAATAAGAAGTAAGTTTATGAAATATCAATTGAATTAATTCCCAAAATAGCATATCTCAATTTATTAATGATAATTAGACCGTAACATAAAATTTGGCCTAAAACTACTGTTGTTTATCTAATAAAAGTAATATGCATTGTAGGGCTTTGAAATTTCATTTTTACTCCGTCAAATAAATATGTTGATGCCAAGAGGTTACTGGTTCAATTTCTGTGGTGGGAATCAAATAAGTATTTTTGTAAGTGTTTTTTTATCCTGAAAGCATGCCTTGATTCTAGTGGATTACTGGTGTCTAGCCTCATTTAAAATTTTTTTTAGAAAGAAAAAAAAGATATAATGATATACCATTAATATATTAATTTAAATCTTTTAATTAGTTTGGGTGTGTGTGTGTGTTTTTTGCTTTCATAGCATTTACACCTAAGGTTATTAAACTGAACTAGTGAGGGTAATGGTTTAAAAGTTAGTGGATCAGGTCGGAGCAGGCTGAGGGGTTGAACTGGAGCCACACCAATGAGAAAATAACTTGACTTTGTTACCGAGGGCTTGAAAAGAAAGGTCACATTGTTCAAAAAGAAAAGACAAGTCACAAATGAATGCAATTACATGAGATGCATAAAAAGCTAAAAACCCACGAATGACAAACAGAGTTTCTAAATCTTGAGATGAGACCGCGGAACTTCATTTCGAAATCTCATTATCATTTTCAGCGGTCCTTCCATATATGAAGTTCAGATCTGGAAAAAAGGAGAGGAGTTCGAAGACAATGGAGAAGGTGGCCGACACCGACGATCACACCCCACCATCTTCCTTGAAGGATGTCGATCTGGCTCCGGCTCTGTCCATCTTTCTCTTTTCATCTCTCTTTCTGAGTTGTCCGAGCTTCAATCAAAGAAAAAAAAAAAAAAAGAGCTTCAATCAAAGGGGGAAAAAAAATTTCAAACCCCAGTTTCTAGGGTAGATAGGACCAATTTTATGGTTGGTTCGCCGGTTTCCGGTCGGTTCTGATCCAAACCGACAGGTTTGGGTTTGATAACCATGTTTACACCACGCTTATAATAAAATAAAAAGATAATAATAATAATAAAAAAGCCGAGCAGGTAAAAGATGGGGTTCCAACACGAAATTCTAAAACCTTAATTTTATTTTGAAGAAAAAATAGAAGGGACGATTCAGAAATTTTTAAGTTCGAACTTGGAAATCTTTATTACGGAAAATAAATTTCTACCTTAAAATTATCGAAAGCAAGATGCTTCTCAAGGTGCATCTTAATTTGTCTATGCCCTCCTTAGTAGCCTTCAATCGTGCTTCCTGTATTTCAATCATGAGTTCTTGCCGTTTACTATCTTCTATAAGGAGGTCTATCTCTTTAGACTCATTTTTTGAGATTTTTGCTTCTTTTATTAGTATCGGAATTGTACGCCTGTGTATCTCTGCTCTTATTTCTTCTTGTTGCTTAGAGAGGCGATTCTTTTCAGACTCAATTTCTGCAATTTTTGCTTTCTCTTTCCGTATCTCAAATTCACGTCTTTCTATATCTTCTTTGAGTTTTTTTGTGTCCTCAGCAAGACGCTTCCTTTCTTCTTCCGCTAACTCAAACTCAATCTTAATTCTACGTTCCACGTTGTCCAGCGTAGTAAAATCAGATTCATTAATGTTATCAAGCGCGGCAGAAGATGATCTGTAACAAAAGCTTTGCAGATATAAGGAATTTATAAAAAGTTGCTAAGATAAAGAGGATGATCACAGGTAGAAAAATCTGTAAAAATGGGGTCAAGAACATACCGGGTTGGATTCATGTTTGTATAGTGATGGAGGGAGAATGAGAGATAACCAGATAACTTGTGGCAGAGGGGGAGTCCCTTTATATAGTGATGGACAGGATAATTTGAGAAAATATTTTGTACTTTGAGATATAATCACAAAAAATAAGGGAGAAAGATCAGGAAAAAAAAAAAATACTCCTTCCGGTCTTAATTATAAGACATAGTTGACTTTTTTGGAGAGATTAAAGAAGCTAATTAAATTACTTTAGAGTATTTTTATTTTTATTTTTTCTTTAAATTATTTAGTTTGATTAATAAACTAACATATAATCTAAGGATTAACAATATATGAAATGATTAAGTAATTTATTTAGCTTCCTTAATCTCTCCAACAAAAGTCAACTATGTCTTATAATTAGGACCGGAGGTAGTAGTATTTATAGTAAATTAAACCATCTTTGAAAATGTAATTATTTAGTAGCACTCAATTTGAAAATACTAATTTAACTTGGTCAAAATTTTAATACCCTCTCTTTCACATCCCAATTTTAGAAACTAATTTGAATTGTATATTTTCCCCCAAAATTAAAACTGCCAAAATCTATGACTTCTTTAATCAAGATTGCTTCACATTTTTTCATATAAATATCTACGTATTTATTTTTTTTAAAAAAAAATATTATAGAAAGATAGTTGAATTACTTAAATTCTAATTTAACTTACTAAACTTAACAAATAATATATTACATTATGTGTTGTAATTAAGGATTTAAAATTTGTATCAAATTACCTATATATTCCTATTATTTGCTTTATCTTTGGTTTGTTATCCTAGCTACTTCTTTCCAATAGTTAATTATGGAGGCGGTGATGAATCAAATATATACTATTAAATTATGAAAAACTCTGTTACAGGTTGGTTGATATTATCTCAATTAAAAAAAGAATTACGCACAATATTTTTTATACATTTGATAAAATAATGTATTTTAATAAATTGAAATCTATTACGACGGTAGATCTATATATATATATATATTTATATGTAGATCTAAAACCATATTTCAATATGTACATTTTTATTCAAAATTTTATGATCGGAGTTTAAATTTTGAATTTTGTATATATATCCTGAATATATAATCCAAAATTATTTTTTTATAAAAATGGAAAATCCCATCCAAAGAAATATTTAAATAGTGCATAAGAATTTACTACTTTCAATTATATATACTCCTACTTCCCTAGAAAATGGAATATTGTATAAGAAAATAATGTTGTCCATAACTAATATTTGAAAATATGTCGGAGTACAAAGTGTATAGTACTTCCCAAGAAATTAATTAATAGAGCAAATAATATGGTTAATTTCAATTTTGTTGTTTTAATAAATAAGGGATATGAAGTTCATTTTACCCAAGTTTTAAATATCTAATTATGACACATAATCTAATAAATAATTTTTTAATTTCTATGACCTAAGTTAGAATTTGGGTAATTCAAATGTATTTATAGGAGATTTTTCCTTTTTGTTGGATAAAATTTATTTTATATCATATTCACATTATTGGATTATTTGGATAATATATATTAAATCACTTATTTAAGTGAGAAAATTTAAAAAAAAATCAAAAAAATCAAAATCCCAACTCAGTTCTATTTCTTATAATAGATTAGGTATTGACTACACTTGATTAACAGTGAAGAACTCATTTTAATAGGAAATCATTGATTTAAGATTTTTAGAATTTAAAGGTATTTTTTCTAGAATTTCTTTTATCTAATTTATAATATAATCCCTGCATCCCTATATACAAGTTTCCACCTTTTGAATGAGTTTGTCCATTTTTATAAGGTCTCATCTGAGTTAATCTAAATAATAAATGCATTTATACCCATTTTACCATCACTTAATTTCATAAATTGTATTAATTAAAATGTTGACTCATTCCCTTTATTTTCTCATATCATCTCTCCTTATACATTCTCTTTCATCATTTTATCATTGTTCGCATCCTAATTTTTGATTTTAGGATTTATATGTCATTAAGAAATAATTATTTCATGATAAATAGAAATTCACTATATAATTATTGGAATACAAAAATTATACAAAATATACTTTATAAAAAAATGTAAGTATGAAATAATGATAAGGAAATTAGTTAAAAATATGAACTAATGATAATAATATTAGTAAAATATTTTGACCTCTCTTGCATATTGCCTTAATTACAATTATCTATCCTTTATTTTCAAAACATATTATTAATTCCAAATTCGTAACACCGTAAAAATATTGTAAATTTTTTTAAGTAAATATTTTATTAAAATAATTTTTTCTTTACTAATTTACCCTTCATGAATCTTTACTTTTGGCTAAAATTGTTATATATAATTTAATAGTTTTCTTTATTTTTTCCTTAATATTTTTTTCATTTTTAAAATATTTTTTGATCTTATTCAGACATAAGTTTAATTAATTTAATTAATGTAGATATAAAAAAAGGAACAATCCAATTTAAATTCATTTAAAATTCTCAAATTCATATATAGGCCTACACTTTTATTAAATTCTTTTTTTTTTTTGTGGAAATTACAGGCAAGCCGAAGCTTGAAAAGATAAAAGGCTAGATAAAGAAGGAATAGCCCAAATACATCAGCCTAGAAAATAAGCTAACTGCGACACGCTTGTTGATCCCTAACAACCATATGAAGACATCCTCCTGGTATTGCTGGGATGAGTACCATATCATCTTCAGTGGGTGCATCATGACCCTGCCTGGCCATGTAGTCAGCACACGTGATGTTACCCCTGGGAGTATAGCGAAGCTCAACATCCCAATCCTGAAAGAGAAGATCTCTTGTCTCCTTGATGACGTCTCTAAGCGGGTGATCCGTATGGCAATCTCTCATGATAAGACTGATGGCATCCAATGAGTCGGTGTAATACCCTAAAAATCATATTTAGCATAACTACTAAATGATACCTATTAAAGTAGGTGAATATGTGGTCTCAAAGATATTATAGTTCATCTAGTTTAAAATTAGAGAATTTTCTCCTAGAGTTAAATAAACTAAAACAACTCAAATACTCTAAGTTCATTTAGGGATCATAAAATACCCTATAATTTTCATATTGAAGCATAGTTCATATTTAAATTTTAAAGGGGCATAAAATGTTATTGAAATATCAAACAAATTAGAGGAAAGTGTCAATAATTGATTGGACAAATAATTGTACATTAATTAAAGTAATTGCATTAATTTTTGCAATTAATTATTGAATCCTCTTAGGAACCATAAAATATCATAAAATGCAAGTAATTACCAAATTAAATTATGGTTCACATGGAATTAAAAGGACCAATAAGGAACTATGGAGAATACTTAAACAAGATAGGAGAAAAATAATAAATAGTTAGGTATTCATTAAATTAAATAATTGTGCCAAATCTTTATAAATAATCAAGGAATTGATTAAGTATCATTAACTTATTAAGAGGTGAAATTTACTAAAATACCCTTAATTAACACACTAATGCATAAAATCATAATTGATTCATAGAAAGTCCTAAAGAGTTATCATCACACTGAGCCCAATTAAGGGGTGAATAATAACAATTAATGAGCAATTGAAATTACAACAATGAAGACACTAAATTTAACTAAATTAAAATAGGCATAATTAAAGATGTATAATTCCGATTAAAAGCCAATGGCTAATCAAGAGTTACTTAAATGAATTTCTAAGGACTATAATTAAATTGGAGTTCCTAAAATAGTATAAAACATCATGAAAATACCTAAAACAACTATGGGGAAATTCCAACAAGTAAAGAACAATTAAATCTATATTTGAAAAGATATTAACATGTAATTCTTATATTTTCAAAAATAAGCCGTAAGAGTATATAAAGAGGCTTAAAATAATTAGAAGACACTAAAAATCATTATATGGCATCAAAAATTAATCTTAATTGAATTGACATTCATAATTAATCTAATGACAAACATTAGCAAACAATTTGAAGTATTTTCGGCTAAATTCTATATTAAAGCTTAACAAGGGATCAATGATTGAAACAAATGGATTTAGTAGGATCATAATTAAGTTAGTAATCAATAAAATCATTACAAACTAAACCTAATTAAGCTAAATCAAATAGTAAACAATAAGAATTTAATTAAGGGCTTTTTGTCACAATAAATCACATTGGACCAATTATTTTTGTAACCCAACCTTTTGCCCAACAAATCAAATAAAGCCCAAAGCAATAAAAAAAAAAGGAAAGATGAAGGGGACGGATTTAGAAGCTTCAAGGGGAAGGAGGAGGTGAATTCAAACACATGTGGCAAATGGAGTCAACAACTTGGGCATCAAGTATTTACTATTCAATACTTGGCCTCCAAGTTCAAATAGCTTCTTGAGGAAGGGAAGAAAAAGAAGAAGGAAGAGAGAGAGAGAGTTTCGGTTGTGATGATTGGATGGTGAGGATGAAATATTTCAATTATAACCTAGATCCAATGGTTAAAATTTGCCAAGAGGAAAGTTGCACTTATTTACACAATTGCCCAACCTTTTCACTATAAATAGAGGCATAGGTCATTCACTTTTCTTCACACCAAGCAAAGCATCATATGCATATTTGAGAGAGAGTGAAGAGAGTTTGAAGAAGCTTGAAGGAGATCAAGCATTAGGTAAGCAAAGTTCTTTAGTTTTGAGCTTTAAATTCATAGATAGAAGTAGTTTTAATCTTTAAAATTCTAGAATAGTTTTAATTTCATGTTTTTATGGTTAAAAATAGCTTTGTTTCAAAAAATTGATGAAGGAAGTGGTTCTGCAAAATTTCTGGGCTAAGAACATTGTAGTAACGAAGTTCTGGCGAAAATTCGTCGGTTAGGCGATTTCTGAACTAGTAACAAAAACACTCATATTTCATGTTGAAAATGATATTGAAAAATTCTGAGAAAATTCATGATCAAAGTAGACATATAGGGCTTTTCAAATATGTAAAGAACATGTTGAAATGAGCTCTGTACAGTGAGAAAGAAATTCTCAAAGTTTATGTTGCGAAAATACTAGAAAATCTGGGCAGAGGATGAACACGTGAAATATGGGAATGATTCTTGAATTCTGGGCAAAGTTTGATATTTTTTATGGAAAATGGACATCCTAAGGAGTCCGGAACATTTTATGGATCTTCGTTTCAGTTTTTCTAAAATTAGTTATGATTTTTCAAAGATAGGCGAAATTCTGCCCAATAGTTTCAGCGTCCACCAACGAATTTTGATGAAAGAAATTGATAATCTAGGGTACCAAGGGTAAAATAGTCAGTAGTGGCCAAAAATATCTTTTAGGATATTATCTTTAAATTAATAGGACGATATTGCTCTGATAGGCTGTCCGAAAGAACACAGACCGATCAATTACGTACCGAGACTATCGACTCAGGTACGGACGCGTACTGTAACACTAACTCTGATGCTTATTGTATGCTTATATGTGATAGATAGTCTGAAAATCTGTTTTGAAAATTGATCATACACATACAACCTGATACGGGTTATAGTTTTGATAATGCCGTTATGTTTTCCTAGCGTTGAGGACACGATAGGCCATCGTGGCACTGGAGATAGTGCAAACTATAATAACATGCATATTGCAGTGGCTGTGTTATGTTATTATTTGAATATGAGAATATTGTATGTGATTTATTGCTGTTTTGACATGGATATCTGTCTTACATATTTGATACATAAGCATGAGATTAACCGTTACCTGAGGTTCAATGGTAATTGAACCTCAGCTCTTAACATAGCGTCAGGGTCCGGAGGAACCAAGGCCAAGGACAAGGATAAGGAGCCAGCGCGAGGACGAAGACGAAGAAATTTTTATTTCAACGTTATTTTGTTGAACTATTTTTAGATTACTGTACCGCTGTGTAAGCAGCCAGATACTACATCAGTAAATGTTTATCAGATACTCAAAATTTTGAAATTATTCCGATGCTCTACTCTAATCAATTATTTTAAAAACGCTTTAGAAAATCGGGATGTTACAGTCGGAATAGAGGAGAATCCTCTGCAAGCCCATCTGATGTCCTAGCTTTAGTCCAGCTTTGACAGCGCAGATTTCCGATTCAAGGACTGAGCGGAGTCCAAGAGACTTGTTAAACCCCATCAACCATTGTCCTTGAGAGTTCCTGAGCACTCCACTGCAAGCTCCTTGATCATGGTGTCGCACAGATCCATCGACATCAATACGAACCACGTTTGCAGGAGGGGGGGTCCAAGACTTCTCTTACTTTTATTAAATTCTTAATTGGTCCATTAGGGATTTCTAAATTAATTGATTTTATCAATATATTCTGCTATTTTTCTCTCTCTTTTTTTTCCTCATTCTTTTTCTATTGATAAAACCTCCATCTTAATCGGATTCCTCTTTCCATTTATTCGGCCCCTTCACCAACTGTTTGCTTATCCTATATGGAACTGCAAAGGTGAAATATTGTGCTCGAATAAAAACACCATCTCAATAACTCGTTGTCTTCATTATTATTTTTTCAATCATATCATAATAAAAGTATAAGAATTTATAATTATTCATTTTTTAATGTTATAATAAAATCAATTTCTATGTTGCTTTTAAGATGATTTTCCCATATATGTAGATTTATTATTTTTGCTAAAAATGTAGATTTATTATTGTGTTAAAGCTTTCAATCATGCTAAGAGCCGGGAAATCGGGCCGGCCCGTTTAAACTCAGGCCCTGTAGGGTTCGGGCTTGAAAAATAGGCCTGAAATTTGAAATTGGCCTTGCAGGGTCTGCCCTATAAGGCCTTGGGCTTAATTGGACCGGCCCGTTAGACCCTGTTACTGCAGCATTTTCACATTTTTTTTTAAAAAAAAAATAGTTAAAGAGTGGCAAGAGGAAGAGGCTAAGAGGCACTTAACTGGTTAACCCTAATTTCATATCTATTATCACCATCTCGGTCTCTTTAGTCTTTAATATGAAATTGATGATAGTGATGAAGAAGGTGACAATTGACAATGATAGTGGTATGCTTTTATATTTTATGTGAGTTATCTAATGTTACTTAATTTAATGTTTCTTACGTTTTATGTGAGTCAATTGTGGACAATAGTTTGTTTTTTGTTACGAATTAATGAATGTGTTTATTAGTTGGATGATTTATATTGTTTAGATATTAATGTTGATAATATTTATTTGATAGATTAGAACTTTAATTGTTGCAATTTACTAATTATATTTCTTTGAAAAAAAACCAGAAGAAAAATAGTTAAGATTTGGAATAGTAATTTCCAGACCCTGTAGGGCCGGCCCTGGTCTTGTTACTACCAGGCCGGGCTTTGAAAAACAGATGTTTTCCTTATTTCAGGTCTTGTAGGGCTGGGCCAGCCCTGATTACCAACTCCAATCATGCCATCGACACCAAATAGATTTTATATATTAGGGTTAAGGAGAAATTCACAGAATTTACTCCTTGACTTTTTTTGTTGGCTCTTTTTTTTTTTTCACCAAAAGCCCTAGTTTGCCTTATTCTTCCCCCCCCCCCCCGGGCGGATGATTCATGATATGATTGGGGGGCATTATGATTTTTTTTTTTAAACTATATTCAGTAATCACTAATGATGCCTGTAATATCCTGAATTTACGGTCTAGAAACTTGAAGATAAGCCTGTATAAGGTAGATAACTAAGCCCAATTTGAGAAGTGTGACAAATATTATGAAGGGAATTTCCCTTAAAGTTGACAGATTAAGGTTTCTAAGAGGCAGTTAACTTGTGACGTGCCTTTGACTAAGCAAATGATATCCAATGGATATGAAATTTTTTAGAATTAAAGTAGACATGAAAAGTTTTAATTTGAATGGTCATATAGGTTATTTGGATCTGTATACCATGAGTTATGAATTTTTGAAGTTATCCCTAGAATCTATAACGTTTTCTGGACCAGTGTGTCTCAAAAGTTGATTGTTGAATATTTGGCATTTGATTGACCGTAGGAGGTATTTTTCCCTCAAAATAACTTAATAATGTTCATATTACCTTTAGAATCATTACAATTGGACATCTGAACATAGAGATATAAATTTTTAAAATTGGTTGAAAATTTTGCCAATTTTAGGTTGTCGTGTGAAAATGAGTTTTTTTTTTTTTTAATATATAGGAGATTAATTTGTCAAATGAATACTTAGTCAATAAATATTTATATGAGCATGTGCAATTGGTCAATAAATAGAAATTAATAAACTTTCTATTCATGCCATTGTGGCCAATAAGAAAAACGAGGGATAAGATATGTTGTCATATGTGAACTTAGTCAAAAAGTGGAAACATTTAATTACCAATTGGACATGTACCTTTGGATAATAAAGTGCAACATGGGAGCCAATTTAATACAATTATTAATAATAATTATTCTATAAAAATGAAGGATGTTACACCACTTTCTGGATAATAAGAGTCTAAATAATTATTGTTAAAAAAAAAAAGTCTAAACAAGGGATTTGGCTTAGGTCCTTTGCAGTGATTTCTCCACTACATCCCAAATGGCGTTGTTTCAAAGCCAAGCACACATTGGTCATTTTTTCTTTTTTATTTAATTCAGGCAGGTAGTAAAAAGATAATTCGAGATACTAAATCGTACTTAAAAAAATATTTCATGATCTTAAAAAATTATTTTAGTATCTTAAAAAAATATTTTAGAGTACAAATTGGTACTAAGAAACAAAAAAGCATACTTCAAAATATTGACTGGTACTTAAAAAATCATTCATAATCTTAAGAAATCATTTTAGGATCTGTGACGAGTCAGCCTGATTTTTATTTTTTTGAAAAAAAGGGCCAGTGGGCAAGGTTGTCAAACTCACGAGTCTATGCAAACTCGTGACAATGATGTAAACTCGTATCGTAAACTCGAATCTGTAAACTCGTAAAAGTTTACTTTTATCATTAAACATGTATTAACAGTGTATAATTAAATAATTATAATATAAAAATAACAACAATTTGATTTAAATATATTTTAAATCCAAATAATTAAAATTAAATATATCAACATTCATAATTTATTATACCTAATAAAGAAATTTCTATAAAATTCATATATAAAGTTGTTGAGGATGACAAAATTGAAAAAAATTAACACAATTTTGTAAGCTACAAACGTAAAAACGGTAAATTCGGTCTGTAAAATCGTGAGTTTATATGAGTTTACAGTTGACACGAGTTTGCTAGAGACTTAACTCAATTTAGTAAGGTAGAAAGGTAAAAACGGTAAACTCGAAGAGTCAACTCGAGAGTTTGACAATAATGCCATTGGGTGGTGCGGATGCAGCGGAGGAATCACTGCAAAGTACCTAAGCCAAATCCCTAAACAAGAGGATGATAACATTGCTTCCTACATAAAATGAGGCTATATATGACGCCGTCAAGGTCGGCTATCAGTTTGTTGATGGGAGGTGCAGAGCACATAAGGTGTTGGGGTGGTGTTGGCTGCCATTTAATTAAGACTTCCCCTCATCACCTCTAGGTTTCAAATTTAACCTCTTTTTAATTTATGGCTTTTATTGGATGGATGGGTCTAAGACGACGAGTTTGGTATATCTGGCTTACGAGAGCAGATTCTCTCAGTATCTGCTCCCTCCTCATCTCTCTACATAGTTAGATCAAAGATTGGATGGCCGAGATAGAGGGATACTGAAAAATGAGGAGGGAGCAGATACTGAGAGAATTTGCTCCCCTGACTTACTAGGGTTTTTTGTGTTCTTAAAAAATGCTTCAGATGAAGAAAAGGAAGAATTGACTTTAATGTTAATTATAATAATCAGTTTTTTTTGAAGAGATTAAATAAGTTAAATAAACTATTTAAGCATAACATATGTTGTATATCATTAAATTACATGATAGTTTATAAGTGAGACAAATTCTTTTGGCAAAAAACAATAAATATAAAAATTGTAATGTTACGTATTTAGTTTTTTTAATTTCTTTAAAAAAATCAATTAACTTTTATATTAAGGACTGGAATTATTGGAAGTAATAATATTTAAAGGTAGAATGATACATTGATATCCCTTCCCCACCTTTTCCTCTCCCCTCAAACTGTACGAACCCTCTAAAAGGGGGGGGGGGGGAGGGGGGTGGGTGGGGGGAACCAAGCACACGCCTCTCACCCTCTGCCTTATTTCTTCCTCTATTATCTCAAAACCTCTCTTGCCTAAGTCCGAAACCCTTGTTTAGTGTTTAGGGGTTAGAGCTTACCTTTTCAATGCATGAAACCGTGGCAGAGCCACACTTGCGCCTACAGATGCATACACAAATTTGAGTTTTTTTTTTCAAAAAAATAAAAATAAATGAAGTTGTCTACGTAAGCCTTGGAGGAGTTCATCATCGGTAATGATAGTGGACAATGGGAACAAGGTGATTGAAAGGAGTCGCCAGTGACGATGCTCGATGAAGAACGAAGGTCTGATGCTCTGCTTCTAGTTCTACAATCTCTGTCCTAATCTCTCGCTGTTGTCACAGGTCTTTGCTTCTTTCTTCTACGGGGAGGTAAAAGGCCATGGTGCAGAAGTGGATGGAGGTCGTCAGCGACAATGCTTGTGAGGGTGAAGGCCGCCAATGACAATGAGGAAGAGAAAGGTGGAGGTAGATTGTGGAGGGAAGGTCCTTTGTTCCATGACGCCTCTGTTTTTCTCAAGCTTGAAGAAGTGTCGAGCTTCAGCTGAAATCTAACCTAAGTCTTTGATGAAAACACAAGTTTTGGTCAGGGACTTAACTATAACATATAAAAGTTTGTGGAGGGGCTAAAATGTAACTGTTACCTTGTGGAATAAACTGTAATTTTTGCAATTTGAGCCCAAATTTTCATCTTCAAATTTGACCCAATTTCTTCAAGCACCAACCAAAAAAAAAAAAAAATCCAGCACAAAATATTATCTAAACATTCAATGATTAAGAGGAGTTACAACTTTTTGGACAATTTTACCCTTTTTAGTCCTAATTTAATGTATTTACTTTAATCCCAATTAATCACAAAGGAGAAATTTTAAGCTTAGTTATTATGTTCTCAAAATCTTAAATAAAATATGAAACTATATAATAATTAAGAGTAATTACAACTTTTTGGACAATTTTACCCTTTTTAATTATTATATTCTTTTGATTTTTAATGCATTTAAACTTTCCTTTAAAAAAAATCAGGGGCAACCCCCAAATCCCCTCACTAACTCAGTGATAATTAGCAACTTCATTATATTCATGCATAAAAAAAAATGATAATGGATATATGTCAAAACTTTAAAGTAAAAATGAGAAGTACACTAGTGCAAAAAAAAGTTTTAAGACCACCTCATTTTGAACGGACAATCGACACCCTGGTCTTAAAGGTATGACCGGTGACAGTTTTTGTAATATCCCAAATTTTGGGTCTAAAGATTTGGAAATTGGTCTATATTTGGAAGACTACTAGACCCAGTAATTGAATGTGACAAATTTGGAATTAGTATATTTTGGGACTATGAATAGTAATTTACTATTCACATGTACGTTTTTACTATTCACGTATACATTATGAAATTTGGTCTGAATGACTATATGAGTAATTATTGGAATTAAAGATTTAATTTTCTATATTTATTTAATATTTGCAAATAAATATTAAATGGTAGTTGGATATTGGTAAATAAGTATAAAGTGGTTGAAGTATGAAATGGTATTTGATTTCCTCATACACAACATCTACCACCCTCTTACAATGACCTTTGGCCAACATATGGAAAATTGGAGAATGTGTATGGAAAATTGGAGAATGTGTGCCGTAGGAATTCAAGAATTAGTGTAGGATGGGTATTATTTTAATTAGTCATCTTTCCACATCATTTTTCCATCTTTACACCTCAATTAAAGAGGAAGCAAATTGGTACATGATATACACATACTACCCTCTTGCCAAACTAATACACATTCACACATAAATATTCTACATCTACTTTCACCATTATCTACCAACACTCCACCAAACTACAACATTATTTAACAAATTCCTCCAACCTCCCACCAAATTATACTCCACCTCTTGCCTATAAATAGAAGTTGAATTCTCTTCATTCTTCACAACAAAACACAATCACACATCTGATTGTGAATAAGAGACAAAGAGAAAGAGAAGAGAAATGGTGAAGCAAGAAGAGGAGGAAGAGGAAGTAAGAATTTCAAGAGGTAAGTTCTTGAGCTCTAGCTTTTAGATTTTTGGTAGAGCTTGTGTTTAATCTAGAAAATTGTGGAGAAAATTCCTTTTCATGTTTTGAAGGTTTCCAAAGGGTTTATAACGAAAATTGGATTAAAAACATGATGGGAAATAATTTTTGGGATCATTGGATTAAAATTGTGAAAGTTGTAGAATTTCCAGTTTTAAATCCTGGGCTGGCAGTGAACTTTGAGACTGTTATTTTATATATCAAATGAAGATATAAAATCATGAAATTTTCCAGATATAAAGTAGACATCCAGGGCTTTTCGTTGATATATAATTTGTAACGTTTTGAGCTCTGGACAAGGAGATCATAATTTTTGAAGTTAAGCTTTGTTTACTGGATTTAAATCTGAGCAGTGTTTGGAAACGGAAAATCTGGGAATGACTCATGAATTTCGAGTTAAAGCCGTTATTTTTCCTTGAAAATAGACATATCAAGGATTATGTGGAATTTTACAGCACCTCATTCGGAGTTTTGTAGAATTAATTATGATTTTTCAAAGTTAGAGAAAAATCTGGGCAAAATGCTGGAAATTCCGTTTTTGGAGAAATGTAAGGGTAAAATGGTCAATGCTGATATAAATAACCCTTAGAGCATTATTCTAAGTGATACGGTGATATGTTAGAATGTCCGGGAAGTTTGGAGTCGGATTCAAAGGACGGGCATATTACTATTCATGAATAGTGACGTATACATGAATAGTAAACTACTATTCACGTGGAAGCAAGGTACGTTCGCGTACAGTAACGTTAACTCTTATTAGCATGTATGTATGTATTTCATGTATGACTGATCATGTTTGCTAGATAATTTGCATGTTTATTTCCTAGCTATGGATTTGAGGCTGCGGTCTCATAGGACTGCGTGTCCTAAAGGGCTGAGGTCCTTGGCCGTTAACTGTGGTTACGGTGCGACTTGTTTACTGTAAATTATTCTATGCTTTTACATGTGTTATACTGCATTTACATTTCATATTTGCAAATAAGGTTATCTGTTACCTGAGATTCAATGTGTATTGAATCTTAGATTTGGCAAAAGCTTCAAGAAGAGAAGCTAGATGAAAGAAGGAACTATTCAAGGAAGTACGTGAAATGTCACCAGACAGAACGAAGTTCGGAAGAAAGACTAGTTCTGGAAAGAATATTCGTTCGAGATTTTTAATATGCCAGCTTAAATTTGGGCATTGTATCGGATACTCATTATCCAATTGATAATGTATGCTCTATCATCCGCATTACTCTGATTTGACAATACCGTATTCCTCAGTATTATGTGTTTATGAACACAATAAGTGGTATGGAAATTGGGGTGTTACAATTTTGGTATCAGAGCAGAGATTCTGGCATTTGGCTAGTATGCTCGAGTGAATAGTGAATAATACGTATACGTGAATAGTACCGTATACGTGAATAGTAACTAATTCTTAGATAATTCTGAGTGACAAGAGTGAAAATTATGGAAATTATCTACTCCAAATTTAGAAGTCCAATCTTTATACTGGTCCTAACAATAAGTTAGAATGACTTGCTTAAGTTTGAATTTAATAGATAAAGTTGAGTTTGGCGGGAAAGCTTGAAAATCCTTATGAATCCTAGAATAGAGATTACAAACATTAGCAAGAAGGCTAAGAAGAGTAGACTATATTATTTCAAGCATCGAGAACAACAGTTGGTACAATGCCACCGCAAGCTTCGACTATCTCAAGTTTAAGTCTATTAATTTCTTCCTGAGCGGCTGCTCTTGAGAGAGGACCATCAGGAGACATTGTTCTTCTCAATCTAGCTATTTGCTTCATAGTGCTTCGAATTTTTACATAAGGCCAATGCTTTATTCCTCCCCTATGGCATATTTTCATTAGAACATTTTTGCATAGGCGAACTTGTTGAGCCGCTTCTTGTTGACGTAAATGGAAGAAGTCTCTAAGATCATCTATTGACATTGATGCACCCCTAATATTTTGTTCAGCTCTTGATCGGTATGGATCACTAGGTATGGGGACTGAAGGATTATTATTTACAACCACGAGCTCTTTTCCTTTATTGGATATATTTGTTGTATTGGTTGGAAATGAACTATTAGGGAGTTCATTTTGATTTTTAGTCCATTCCAAACCAACACAAAGGGCCTCATAGTAGGCTGATAGGGGATCTGACACCAGGACATACCCTAAAGAATTTTGATTCAAACAATAATTTTCTAGCAAATGTTTGACATCTTCTAAATTTTTCTTACCAAAGTCAAATACTTGAGGATTGGAAGAACCTCCTTGTACGTCCTGGTGAAAGACAGCGTGGCATATCATACCAATCCTCCCATGAACTTCAAGTTTATGGTATTGAAGTCCATTGGTATGAATGATCTCTCGTAGAACATGGCAGCAACCACATGAGAATGGATTAGTAGTCTCAGTCAAGCTAGAACCAGGATTCCTTGGTTGAGAAGGTACCGTGGACTCCATAAGATCTGCCATATTACGACATCTTTGGACAGGTCGCCTTGATGGACCTGCTTCAGATTCCTTTCTGTTAGTAGTCGTAAAAATAGAATCTTGTATCCTTGTTGGAGGAGTAGGAACGTTAATCATTGGGGTAGATGAATGAACGTTCACACTTACGGGATTTTGGGGAAGTAAAGAAGAATAAGGGTATGATACATTGTTTGTCAAGTCAGACAACATGTTAGTCTGATAGTCATGAAGTAAAGTTTCAAGAAAGAAAGGGTTGTATGAATCGGAAACTGGAATGAAGTTGCTTGAACCGGCCATGTATAAAGATAATATGGAAGAATATAGGGAAAGTTACGATCGGAGAGGAAATGTGTATGTTGATGTGAAGCTTGAGAGGATGTGAAGCCTGAGAGAATGTGAAACAATTACTCTTGCTTTACTCGGTTTATAGCTGGGCTAGTAACGTCTAGATTTTGTTAAGCAGCATTGGATTCTCATCTGTCGCTGGCTCATAATTGTGCAGACTTTGTTGTTATGCGGAAATTTTATGGCACCGCACCCTAATACAACCTAATGCACCCTAACCACCCTTATAGGTCGAAACCTTTTTGAATTTTGGTGCAGGCGGTAATCGACACAACATTTATTGTTAGTCATGTCTCAAGGAAATTAAGTTTGGACGTTTATACGTCAAATGGTGATTACTTAATGACCAAATCTCCAGGAATTCCGATTTAGGTATGCAGCTGATTTGAGATGTCGGGACAGACATTTGAAAATGGGATTCTGAGTGTAAGCGTGCTAAGGCGATAGTAATCTCGGATAAGGTGATTGTTGACAGAGTTTGAAATTTGAAACTTTTTGATTAAAGGTTGAGTACCTTGTAGAGAGAAAAATTGGTGATCTTTAGGGATGCTAAGAAAAAGCTGATATGAATTCGTATAATTGAGGATATGCTTGAATATGGTCTAAGTTGAAATGTAACTAATGATTGCCTTTGAGGTAGTATTAGAACTTTGTGATAATATTGACATTGTGAGAAGAGCCTTTGTATGTTTTGAGGATCAGATTAAGAATTGTGAATCACAATCCTAATATGTACAATAGGCAATATGATTTCTCAACTCAGTTGATATTGAGGTTCTAAAAGTCAAAATTGTGAATTTGATGATTGTTATTTTGGGAATATCTGAGGATAACATTTGATTGTTGTAAGCTATGAATCTTGATAATTCTAGCATGTTTATTGAGTATGGTCGAGATTTCAAAAATAGATTGATGAACCAAAGAATTGTTTGGGTATCTAGAAGGTTGCCACCAACTGAATTTTGATCTAAGAATCAAACTTGATGATTGAGTGATTCTTTAGGTGTGTGAATCGACCAAAATAAAACCAGCTACTAGAAAGTAGTACCAATGTATATGAATGGTTTGTGTAGCCAAGGATAAGGTTTGTTAGTGTTGACCATCTAAGAAATTAGTTGTCTGGTTCCTGGATATGTTTAAAGGTTGAATTCTTTAACTTGCCAATACACCCGCTGATTTTATTGAAATTTGAACTTGTGAACTTTCGAAATTGAGTTTTCGAATGAAATGTTTTTCAACAAAATTTGAGACCAGTTTGAATGATTGATTTGTGAAACATGTTGTCTCATAAAAAAAGGGTTTTGTTAGAACCTAAAATTTGAAATTGAGTTTTCAAATATGTTGTGGTAAAGGCAGTACACAAAAACTGGAAGAGTCCGAAAACTGTTGTAGATGTACACGGTTTATTGGATCTTGCCAGATGTTTTATAATGTTTGAAATTGTTGGCCATTATTGAAAGTTCTTTCGAGGGGATTAGTTTTTGAAAAGATGATTTTCGCACCAGCAGTGTATGCATCCAATCTGAGAAGTTTCGCCTTGTAGGGGCGTGTGTTTTGCCTTGTTTGGTTGGGACCCATGCAGACGTTTGGAGCAGGGCTCCTGGACATTGTCCTTTTTCCCGAGGATGGATTCTGGTGGGGTTGCCCATTAATGTGCCAGTGCAGACACTGGGTCTCTTATGGGGGGGACGGAAATTTTCCCACATTGACCAACAAGTACATTACCACTGCGGTGGTTTGTGTATGAAAGGATTGCGATATGCTGCTATACCGAAAGGTTGAAGTGGTGACGAGAGCTTTCAAATGTTGAATTTGTGAAAGGAATAATCCTACTCATAAATGTGTGTCGGTAGTAAAGTTCTTTTGAAACCGAACCGGCAGTGAATGTGTTTTCACTAATTTTTGTGGACAGCAATTATGTTTGAAAATATGATAGCACTATTACTTTTTGGTTTAGTGCGGATCGTGAAATGTACTAAGACCACGGAAAATTTTCAATGTGTGAAAATTTGAAAACGAGACAACAAAATAGTTTTTGGTAGCAATGACATGATTGTTGATGCTATTGTATTGAAAAGAGAAGCGGTGTAGTTGGAGTTTAAGACATAGGAACAGAAACTAATAGAGAATTTAAACCAGATGGGTCAAATAGTATTGGTCAACTACAATACTTTGAGAGCTTGAATGAAAGAAGCTCAGATGAAACAGATGAGCAGAGACTCAAGGCAGTAAGACTCGGTATGCAAGTTTGTATGGGGCAGAGTCCCTGAGCTGTAAGACCTATATGCCAAGTGTGGTATTTGTTGCTTTGCTTGGTGACTTTAGGCCAGTGTTGTATCTGGAGTAAATTTTGAGACTGACAAAATATTTAGACTGTACAGAGTTGTAGTTGAGATGTCTATGGCTGAGGGTGATTCCCTAAGTAGTAAGGTTAGAATATCCAGTGCTGTGATAATTGAATGAGCCGGAAGGCTAGAATGAGATAAGCTGAGAGGCAAAATGTATCAGGTTGTGATGCCTGTGTAACCAAGCACTTGGAGAATGCCAGAGAGTCATATATTTGAAAACTACATACTGGGATAGGATGAATGATTGTGTTACGTGAATAGTAAGCATGCATATGGAAGAATAGACTGAAAGTCTAAGGTGTTTTCTCTCAGGTTGTACGTTCAAATTTCGAGGACGAAATTTATTGAACGGGGGGAGAAATGTAATATCCCAAATTTTGGGTCTAAAGATTTGGAAATTGGTCTATATTTGGAAGACTACTAGACCCAGTAATTGAATGTGACAAATTTGGAATTAGTATATTTTGGGACTATGAATAGTAATTTACTATTCACATGTACGTTTTTACTATTCACGTATACATTATGAAATTTGGTCTGAATGACTATATGAGTAATTATTGGAATTAAAGATTTAATTTTCTATATTTATTTAATATTTGCAAATAAATATTAAATGGTAGTTGGATATTGGTAAATAAGTATAAAGTGGTTGAAGTATGAAATGATATTTGATTTCCTCATACACAACATCTACCACCCTCTTACAATGACCTTTGGCCAACATATGGAAAATTGGAGAATGTGTGCCGTAGGAATTCAAGAATTAGTGTAGGATGGGTATTATTTTAATTAGTCATCTTTCCACATCATTTTTCCATCTTTACACCTCAATTAAAGAGGAAGCAAATTGGTACATGATATACACATACTACCCTCTTGCCAAACTAATACACATTCACACATAAATATTCTACATCTACTTTCACCATTATCTACCAACACTCCACCAAACTACAACATTATTTAACAAATTCCTCCAACCTCCCACCAAATTATACTCCACCTCTTGCCTATAAATAGAAGTTGAATTCTCTTCATTCTTCACAACAAAACACAATCACACATCTGATTGTGAATAAGAGACAAAGAGAAAGAGAAGAGAAATGGTGAAGCAAGAAGAGGAGGAAGAGGAAGTAAGAATTTCAAGAGGTAAGTTCTTGAGCTCTAGCTTTTAGATTTTTGGTAGAGCTTGTGTTTAATCTAGAAAATTGTGGAGAAAATTCCTTGTCATGTTTTGAAGGTTTCCAAAGGGTTTATAACGAAAATTGGATTAAAAACATGATGGGAAATAATTTTTGGGATCATTGGATTAAAATTGTGAAAGTTGTAGAATTTCCAGTTTTAAATCCTGGGCTGGCAGTGAACTTTGAGACTGTTATTTTATATATCAAATGAAGTTATAAAATCATGAAATTTTCCAGATATAAAGTAGACATCCAGGGCTTTTCGTTGATATATAATTTGTAACGTTTTGAGCTCTGGACAAGGAGATCATAATTTTTGAAGTTAAGCTTTGTTTACTGGATTTAAATCTGAGCAGTGTTTGGAAACGGAAAATCTGGGAATGACTCATGAATTTCGAGTTAAAGCCGTTATTTTTTCTTGAAAATAGACATATCAAGGATTATGTGGAATTTTACAGCACCTCATTCGGAGTTTTGTAGAATTAATTATGATTTTTCAAAGTTAGAGAAAAATCTGGGCAAAATGCTGGAAATTCCGTTTTTGGAGAAATGTAAGGGTAAAATGGTCAATGCTGATATAAATAACCCTTAGAGCATTATTCTAAGTGATACGGTGATATATTAGGATGTCCGGGAAGTTTGGAGTCGGATTCAAAGGACGGGCATATTACTATTCATGAATAGTGACGTATACATGAATAGTAAACTACTATTCACGTGGAAGGAAGGTACGTTCGCGTACAGTAACGTTAACTCTTATTAGTATGTATGTATGTATTTCATGTATGACTGATCATGTTTGCTAGATAATTTGCATGTTTATTTCCTAGCTATGGATTTGAGGCTGCGGTCTCATAGGGCTGCGTGTCCTAAAGGGCTGAGGTCCTTGGCCGTTAACTGCGGTTACGGTGCGACTTGTTTACTGTAAATTATTCTATGCTTTTACATGTGTTATACTGCATTTACATTTCATATTTGCAAATAAGGTTATCTGTTACCTGAGATTCAATGTGTATTGAATCTTAGATTTGGCAAAAGCTTCAAGAAGAGAAGCTAGATGAAAGAAGGAACTATTCAAGGAAGTACGTGAAATGTCACCAGACAGAACGAAGTTCGGAAGAAAGACTAGTTCTGGAAAGAATATTCGTTCGAGATTTTTAATATGCCAGCTTAAGTTTGGGCATTGTATCGGATACTCATTATCCAATTGATAATGTATGCTCTATCATCCGCATTACTCTGATTTGACAATACCGTATTCCTCAGTATTATGTGTTTATGAACACAATAAGTGGTATGGAAATTGGGGTGTTACAGTTTTGTTAATATAAAGAACTTTAAAGGTATGACCGGTGGCAGTTCTGTAAATATAAAGAACTTCTTGGAGCGGATCATTTTTTCAAAGGTCTTAAATAAATTATTCAGACCAGACTAAAAAAAAACCGGTCTTAAAAATTTTATTAAAAAAATTGAAATTTCAATTACTTTATAGAGAAATCTCATACAGCCGTACTTATATATTCTGTGGCCAAATCAAAATTTAAATAAAAGTTTTAAGACCGCACATAAACAACAACTGGTCTTAAAAGTTATTCTTTTAAGACTAGACATATAATATGACCGGTATGAAATATAGAAAAAAATTAAACAAAAAATTAATTAATTTTAAGACCGAAGTTTTATAATGACCGGTCTTAAATGTTAACTTTTTAGACTATCTTATAATTTGTCTGGTCGTAAAGTTAAATATTTTAAGACCGGACTTTTATTTTGACCAGTCTTGAAATATCAATTGTATTAGTTCCCAAAATGTCATATCTCAATTTCTTAATGATAATTAGACAGTAACATAAAATTTGGCCCAAAACTACTGTTGTTTATCCAATAAAAGTAATATGCATTGTAGGGCTTTGAAATTTCATTTTTACTCCGTCAAATAAATATGTTGATGCCAAAAGGTTACCGGTTCAATTTCCATGGTGGGAATCAAATAAGTATTTTTGTAAGCACTTTTTGATCCTGAAAGTATGCCTCGATCCTAGTGGATTACCAATGTCTAATTTACACTGACACTTATTTATTTATATTTTTAATGTTATACGATATTATTTAGTAAATAGTTCAATATGTTTATTTTTTGACCTGGACTTCCCACCACTGAAAAACATCACATTTGTCCTGAAATCTACCATACATTATCTATTGCATTCTTTGCAAATTTGTAACAGGCCAAAACAATATAGAATAACTAGCTCATGCACCAAATGGGTAAAAAAACAAGGGCACCACAGCCCAAGAGCAACAAATGGAACAAGAAAAATTGATGAAAATAGAAGAGGAAAAGTGGTAATAAAAGAGGAAAAGTGGTAGGGAAGAAGAAAAGGGTAAGGACTTATTACCTGGTGAAGAAGAAGGAGAAGCCGATCGAAGTAGGGAAGTAGCACTAGAGAAGACCCACGTTGTCTCACCTTCTTCATCGTCAGAACAAAGATGAAGACTCGTTGTCTCGCTGGAGAAGACTTATGCTAGTTTAGATCGATGGTGGCTGCTCAATTCCTTCAAGAAAGGGTTCCTTTGGTTGTGGAAGACGAGAGTGGTATAAAAACAAAAAGAAAAGAGAGGTAAGAGAAATTGTATGTGGCATAGAAATTATCAAAGATGATACTTTTTTTTCCCTTCAAATTATATTATATAGTTAACTCAGTTTTGCATTAAGAATAAGAAATAATAATATATATTTTTCATGTCAAAATTTATATCATACACGGGTATTAAATATATGTATCAAGGTATTTTCAAATTTTTCCCGATATGTTAATTATTTTCATATTTGTTATCGTGAAGCATTTTAGTAATTTCAAGTTTTTTCCAATAATAAAATTTATTATTATTATTATTAAAAATTAAAATAGTTATTATTATAAATTAGTGATGTAAGCATTTTAGTAGTTTCAAGTTTTTTCCAAAACTTAGTGATGTATACATTTTTTTCAATAAATTCTGATTTTCAATATATTCCCATTTTTCTGATAATTATTTTGATGTAAACATACTGAGACAAATTCTTTTGATGAAAGGCGATAAATATAAATATTTTGATATTACATATTTATCTTTTTTTTATTTCTTAAAAAAATTGACTTTTATTTTATGGATTAGAATTGGAAGTAATAATATATAAGAGTGGAACGATAAATTTATATCTCTTCTCCATTTTTTCCTTTACCCTCAAACCAAACGCACCCTCTTAGAGCTAGTTTGGGTTAGTGATGGGAAAAGTGATATATTTTGTATTTAACTTTTGCAGTAGTAAGATAAGATAAAAGTCAAATTATAAATGTGACTTGTGTTTGGATTCGCAGTGACAAAAGTGGGGGTTTTTTTTTTTTTTTACAGACTAAAACGTGTTTGAGTTTTATTTGAAAAGTCAGTTAAGATGGAAAATGACTGAAAATGACATCAATCTTATTGAATATTGCATATATTATTTAATTATAAAAAATTAAATTTAAAATTGAAAAAAAATTGAATTATTGTATATTGTGTTTCAAAACTACATGAGTGTATATTTCGCAGTATTTTAAACCTATTCTTTCAGACTTCAAACGTTATATCTGTAGTGCACCTCTAACTATATATAGGGTTTTGAACATATCCACACATATTGTTTATAACCGGAGGTGGAGCTAGGAATTACATTTGGGGGGTAAAAATTAAAGAATAGAAGCTAAATGTTTATGAAATTACATTTATGCACACAAAACATTTCAATATTTTCATTTTAGTCCCTCAAGGATGCTTTTAGTGGAAACTAAAGTGAAAATATTTAAATTTTACAAGTTTGAAATGTAATTTTTTGAAAATATAAATTGTATTATGTAATTTTAGGGGGAGCCACCCCTAGCCCTCAATAGTTTCGCCCTTGTTTATAACGCTTTTGTCCAAGAATTTCATAATACTTACATGGTAGATAGAAGAGGTTTTTTTTTGGGGGGGGGGGTTTGAGGTAGAAGAAATATGTTAAAAGGGGTTTGTTATAAAACTAAAAGAAATCAAGAGAGAGAAAGTGTATGGCAATGCTCATTCAGTTTCTTGTATGATCACAATACATTTGTGGGGTGGAGGGGAGAATTTATAAAGATTGGAAAGTATGGAAGTTTATGTAACTTCTACTCACTCCCCACCATAAACATAGTGGGCGACCTTAATGCCTATAATGGGCAATTTTAATGTCCACTACATAATATTATATAATTTTATAATATAATATACCCAATTGATTTTTTTGAATTGTGACAGAACGTGGAAAATTGAGAGTCATTAGACATCTATATAATTTAATATATTCATAACATACACTCCCCCTTGTATGTCTATTATAAATGTGCCTCATTAAAAACTTAAACTAGGAAAAACCTAGTGGGATAAAAAACCTAGCCAAAGAAAAGAGTACATCATCCATTGATACATTTTTCAATCCTGCCTCATAAAAAACATTTCCAGGAAAATCTAGTGGGACTAAACCTAGATAAGCGAAAAAGAGTACATCATATATTGATTCCCCTTATGACAATATCAGTTGAGATTTTTAAGTCTTCGAATATTGATTCCATTGACAAGCTTTTCAAAGGTTGCACCTGGACATGATTTGATGAATAAATATGCTAGATTTTCACTCGAACTGATTTGCTAGATATTTATTTCACCATCCTTTATAAAGTCATGAGTGAAAAAGAATTTTGGTGAAATATGCTTCGTTCTATCACCTTTGATATAACTTTATTTAAGTTGGGCAATACAGTCAATATTTTCTTCAATTAAATTGGTATCTTCATATAGAATTGTTGGGATCAATTTAACTGAAGATAAATGACAAGTTTTTCATATGTGATGTATTACTGACCTCAACTATCCACATTCTCGACTTACTTCATGCATTGCTAGAATTTCTGCATGGTTAGATGATGTGGCTGATATAGTATCTTTCATAGATTGTCATGAGATAGCTGCACCTCCACATGTAAAAAGATAGTTTGTTTGTGATTCACCATCGTGAGGATCAGACAAAAGTCCATCATATTTCTACATAACCAACCAGTTCATGCTTCGATACATTTTAGTAATATAACTCTATGTCCATAGTGCCTCTGAGGTAACGAAGAATGGGTTTTATTCTATTCCAATGCCTTCGTGTTGTTGAAGAACTACATCTTGCTAATAAATTAACAACAAATGATATATAAGGCCGTGTGTAATTAGCAAGATACATTAGTGCTCCAATAGCATTGACGTATGGTACTTCTAGGCCAAGTAGTTCTTCTTCACCTCTGTCATTAATTACTCAAGGTCGGAATGGATCTTTATCCACTTGCAAATACCTTACAATCATTAAATTACATAATAGATGTGACTTATCCATATAAAGTTGCTCTAGGATGTTTTTTGTATAAGTTTCTTGATATACAAAGATCTCATCCTTTAGGTACTCAATCTATAGTCCAAGACATAATTTTATTCTAACCAAGTCTTTTATTTTAAATTCTTTCTTCAAACAATTAATTGTCTTTCAAAGCTCTGCAGAAGTTCCAATGATGTTGATATCATCAACATAAACAACAATTATAGCAAATTCATTTCTAGATCTTTTTATAAAAATATATGGGCATATTGGGTCATTTTTGTATTCTTTTTTCAACAAATATTCCTTGAGATAATTATATCACATGCGCCCTAATTGCTTCAAGCCATATAGAGACTTATTTAACTTAATCGAGTATTGTTATCGAAAATTTGAATTAGATGCTTCTGGCACCTTGATTCCTTCAAGGACTTTCATATAAATATCATTGTCAAGTGAGCCATACAAATAGATAGTCACAACATCCATTAAATGCAAATCAAGTCCTTCATTTACTGTTAAGCTACTAGTGAATACGTTTCTTCAAAATCAATGCCAGATCTTTGTGTAAAGCCTTGAGTTATAAGATGTGCCTTATATCTTGTAATTTCACCCTTGTCATTTGTTTTTCTTACGAAAACCCATTTATATCCAACTAGTTTCACATCTTTAGGTGTATTTTGACTACAGGTCTAAACAATTTTCGTTTTGCCAGTGATTTTAATTCTACATTAATGCCAGATCTTTGTTAAGCTACTGGTGAATACGTTTCTTCAAAATCAATGTCAGATCTTTGTGTAAAGCCTTGGGTTATAAGATATGCCTTATATCTTGTAATTTCACCCTTTTCATTTGTTTTTCTTACAAAAACCCATTTGTACCCAACTAGCTTCACAACTTTAGGTGTATTTTGACTACAGGTCTAAATACTTTTCGTTTTACCAGTGATTTTAATTCTACATTAATAGCATCTTTCCGTAGGGGCCAATCCTTTCATTGTTGGCACTCGCTAATGGATTTTGGCTCAAGATCCTTATTATCATTCATTACATCATATGGTATATGATAAGCTAAGATTTCATCAATGTTGGCTTCATTTCGGTCCTATCAGATACTATCAATACATAATTTATTGAGATTTCATTATTTTCACATATTTCAAGTACCGGGTCTCTTTTAGGATTACAACGTTCTCTTCTAGAGATATCTCTACTGAAGATAATGACTCTTTAGGAGATAACTCTTCTAGAGTTACTAACTTTTATTGATTATCCTTGACTTGACTACCTATATTCTTAACTTCTTTTCTCATTCAAGGATTTTTATTCTTGGAACCGATGGGTTTAGATTTAGGGACATCAATTCGAATAAGAGCATTAGTAGCTAGGACATGTGACTTTGTCACTTTCTTTAGGTCAGTAAATGATTCTAACATTTGATTAGCTAAATGATGTAAATGAATTATCTTTTGAACTTCCAGTTCACATTGTTTTGTATGAGGATCAAAATGAACCAATGATAATTCATTTCAGCTAATCTCTTTGCCTAATTGCTAATTTTCTCCCCCTAATGTTGGGAAAACTGATTCATCAAAATGACAATAGGCAAATCGTGCCGTAAATAAATCTCCTTTAGATTATTTTAAGATTGAAGGAGATTCATACCCAACATATATCCCCATTCTTTTTTGTGTACCCATTTTAGTACGTTGAGGTGGTGCTATTGCCACATATACTGCACATCCAAAAATTCTTATATGGGAAATATTAGGTTCTGGACCAAAAACCATTTGTAAAGGGGAAACCTTTAAGTAACTAGTTGGTCTGATATGAATTAACATTGCTGCATGAAAAATAGCATGGTCCCAAGCAAAAATTTGGAGATTCAATCGTTTAATCAATGATTCTACAAGTTCATTTTGCGTATGAACATGAGCTACAAGATGTTCAACATTAATTCAAGGGACATACAATATTCATTAAAAGCTTGTGTTGTAAATTCACCGGCATTATCAAAATGTATTTTCTTGATAGGATGATCAAGGTAATGTGCTCTTAATTTAATCAATTGAGCAAATAATCTCACAAACGCCAGGTTGCGAGAAGATAATAAGCAAACATGCGACCATTTGGTTGATGCATCAATTAAAACCATATAGTACCTAAATGGTTTGCATGGTGGATGTATTGGCCCACAAATATCTCCATGAATCTGTTCTAGAAATTTGAGAGACTCACTTTCTACTTTGCTTGGTGAGAGCTGAATAATTAACTTTCCCTTAGAACATGCAGCACATGAGAGATCATGGGATTGTGGTATTTGCTTACACCTAAGGGTATGTTCACATGAATTCGCAATTATTTGTCGCATCATGGTTGACCCTGGATGACCTAACCGGTCATGCCAAACATTAAATTCATTTGTAAACTTCTGGTTTACATTGGTAAACTTCTATAGTCTGTATTTGTAAACTTCTAGTTTATAATAGTATGTATTTCAATTTTGTTTATAAATGTATGACATAAACCAGAAGAAAAGGCAGGAAAACTTTCTAATATACATTTTCTACTAGAAACTATATTTGTGATAGCAAGACAATCCTGATTATTTTTAGTTATTGTTTCTATATGATATCCATTTCTACGGATATCTTTGAAACTCAATAAGTTTATCTTAGATTTGATAAAATAAAATACATTAGCAATACATAATTTTATTCCTTCAGGTAACAAACTATTAGCTTTTCTAGAGCCTTCAATCCAATTTGTACTACCAAATATAGTTTGAACATTGGCTTCTTGCATTACCAAAGACAAAAAAATATTTATCATTTTTTAGTATAGTGTGGGTTGTTGTGCTATCAACGAGACACAAATCTTCAAAATTGAAGCTAATAAGATTCATTCTTCATTAAAAGATACATGAAAATAAACAAAAACATTATCAAAAGAAATACATATGATAGAAGAAAATTTAAACATACTAAAACATAACAATTCCAAATAGGAAAAGATAATTTATACTAAGAAATTAGCAACATCCAAATGAGTAAAATCAACATCTTCAAACTCAGAATTCTTAGCCTTATCAATATTTAAATGATTAAAATCAACATCTTCAAACCTGGAATTCTCAACATGATTTACTTCAATCTTTGACCCTTTACCATTATTTTGTAGTGATTCTTGGTAAAGTTCAACTAAGTGTCTTGGCGTACGACAGATATGAAACCAATGACCTTTGCCATTACAACGATAGCATGCATTTTCACATGTTTGTTATGTCCACTAGTTCCACTAGTTTCCTTTTTGTGGTTCTTATCAATCTTTCTCCACTTTGGGTTTTGGGACTTTGATCCACCAAGATTTGAACCATGGCTGTGGCTGTAGTCACCTTTACGTCCATGTCCTCGACTACTAAAACATTCATTAATTATTGCATTTACTTCTGGTAATGGAGTTGAGCCTGTTGGATGAGATTCATAATGTAACACCCCCAATTTCTAACTGTTATAATAACAAAAATTTAAATGATTTTCATAATTAATTATTGCATTTACTTCTGGGAATGGAGTTGAGCCTGTTGGACGAGATTCATAATGTAACACCCCTAATTTCTAACTGTTATAATAACAAAAATTTAAATGATTTTCATAAATGAATTAATGAAATTGGAAATAAACAACCTTGGGAAGTGTTATCGCCGCACTTGTACTGGACAAGTGCAAGGCTACTTATTACAATAACGTAAAACCAAACATAAGCAAAATGTGTTTTTAAATAGAACAAAATAAAATAAAGTAATCAAAATCAGCTGACAGTGCTTTCTCACTTCCCACTGCTAGCCCCGTCCCTTGGCACCTGTTTCACTAAAATTCTGCTCCCCTGAAGGATCATCGCAGCCCATGAACACAAACATCAGCAATTGCTGGTAATCCTAATAAAACACATTTTAAATGGCACATCTATATTAATCAAAGCAAATAAATACATGTATATACACACATAAATCATAAGGTGATTACATCAAACATTATTCGTCATCATTTAAATTTATTTAGACCTGGGAAACCCTGCCAATCTATTTAGTGGGAAGAGGACTGATCAAACCATATTTCCTACATGATTTTTAATGTTAAATTGGGATTTTTAATGGACTTTATTATAGTTATTGAGCCTAAAATGTCATTCTTGTGATAAATTAAGATTAAGAGTAAATATATTAAATTAGGGCTAAAAAGGGAAAAATTGTCAAAAAAATGTAATTACTCTTAATTATTGATTTTTATGAGAATATTTGATGTTAGATTAATTAGTTTTAATTGTAGGGAGTTGAAGAAATTGGAGCAAATATTAAATGGAAGTTTGAGCTCAAGTTATAAACATTTCAGTTTAGTCCTTGCTGAGAAATTTTCAACTTCGCAAATAGGTCATTGACACTAAACTCAGCGTTTTGGATTAAACCAGCAGCTGAAATGTTCAGATATGCAGACCCGAGAGATAAACAGAGACCCGACACAGTTGAGGGTTAATATATATGGCAGAACCAGCGGCGCTAAGAGGGAGGAAACCCACGCCTCATGACCTCTTCACTCCTTCTTCCTTCAACGCCTCAACCCACCTCACCGGCGACTACTCCTTCTTCTCAGTCGCCGGCGAGAGCCTTCACCCACACCACCTCCATTAATTCCGGCGACCCTCACGCTCTCACGCCTCCAACACTTTCAGACCCTTTATCAGCCTCCACGATCACTCTTTTTCAGGCTCCACCGTCGACCACCAGGCCTTCATCGCTGAACTAGACCACCGTGAGATCCATCTTCTTCAGAGGGAAAGAGGCGGACAGCAACCACCACCGCCAAAGACATCTCTCCCCATCGCCAGGGTCGCTGATTCGCCGGAAAGACTCCAACACCCATCGACGACTACCTTCTTCTTTGCCTCACCACACCATCATTATTTGGGTTTGTCTGATTGCAATGAGTGGCTAAGACAGTTTTGCTTCTTGGTGTGGAATTTGAATTGAGTTCCAAAGCTACAAAGGGGAGTTAATTTGTTCATTCTATTAGTCTAGATTTATACATTTAGGTTGCCTAGTTTTAGGGATTATTGTGTATAAATTCTGGAACTGTGATTAATGTTTATTGTCTATGTTAGTTTGATAATTGTGATTGAGATTGGATTTTACAATGTGAAGATTATACATGTTTTAATTTCTTGTGGTTGCAATGAGATTATATTAATTAGCGTGTTATTGTCTAGTTAATGTGGTTGATTTGTACCCTTTGAGGGACTGTTATGTACTCAATTTTAAGAAGACTCATGTTGCATTATTCCAATTTTAATTGCACATTAAGTGGTTTCTAACAATTTCTCAAGAGGTAGTAGTTAGCTATGTTTGTAGGAGCTACTATTAATTGAGATTATTGGACTCAAGTGGTATCTTGAGGTTGTTCTTTAGACTTAATGCAATTTTAACTCCCATAATCTTTTTGAGCGAGGATAGTCATTTATTTATCACCAAGAGCGCCATCATCCATATTTCGTTTTCATACTCCACTTCATTTTATTAAAAATACCAAAAATATTAGTTTAGCATTTAATTAAATTGCAATCTTGTTTTAGTTAATTAATTCAAAAATCCAAAAATCAATTACCCCTTGTTTTTAATTGCATTTTTCATGTCATTTAGATTACTTAGGACTCAATAAAAGGCTCCTCGAGAAAGAGAACGATCTTAGGTTTGCCTATACGCAATCCTTGGTTTATTTTTGATTGTGGACCCCAAGGCTAAAGACAAAAAGGCCCTCATCAAATATGGTAAACCCGGGAAACCCTGTCAGTTTACCCTGTGACCCGGGAAACCATGCCAGTCATAATCATCAATTGGCCATAAACATATCTTCCTAGTGTGCACAACTTTTCCCAAAGTTGCTACTAGTATCCCGGGAAACCCTGTCAAACATCACTTTGGGAAGAACGGATATCATCAGTTCACTTCAAATAATATTTCAAGGGCATAAAGCCTAATTATGTTTATCACTTTGGGAGGTACTATTCTAAAGCTATCCTCCCACTGTTAAGTTATTTAAAACACACACATAATAAACTCCCAAATTATTTCTATCATTTACTTATCTTTTATATATATTTTTATATTATTTTAATTAAATATAGATATAAGGATATTTTGACCTAAAATCTGTTGGTATCTTATCTTATTGCGCAGGAGATATTATACAAAGAAAAAGAAAATCAAATAATAAATAAATAAATAAAAGAGATGTGGTCCCCACGAAGCAATTATATTTAATCTCAAAAAGGCAAACGCACAAGTATCATGTACAGATATATTTCAAGCACAAAGGCTGAGGCATCCAAAACAACACATATATATACATGTTAGAAACACTTGTATTGTAATCAACACAACATATAGTTGTTGTGTTGATAAGCCAACACCAATAACATGCATATATATACAACACACACAAAATGAATTTTTCTCAAATCTATGGAAGCCAAACCGATTATATATACTGTTATTTGTTAATTACGAAAAACTAAGGCAAAACCATTTACAAAGTACATATATCATGTATTTCAATCACCAAAGAAAAAGGAAAAAAAAACTACACACCCAAAACACAAATTGAATCTATTAATATTTTATACTTATTTAATTATCTTTCATACTCTTTTCTATTATTTAATTAAATATAGGAAAAAAAGGATATTTTAACGTAAAATCTATTCATATCTTATTTTACTGTGAGGAGATAATATATGACGAAGGAATTTTTTTTAAAAAAGAATCAAGTAATATTGCATTAGGCTCAGTTAGCATAATATGATATATTATATTATCCATAATATATCATATTTGATGAAAAGAAGTTAGGAAAATCATGGTTCATTTAACATGTGTCTGCAAAACAAAATCCTAATTGTTCTTTATTTAAATAACAATCCACGGTGGTATCAAGTTGAAAATAAGAAGTCTTCAAACAATCAGAGACAAAAAACGTGATCATATTGCTATATTGTATAAATAGAATCATGAATCAGCCCATTATTAAATATGGGCATACCCAGCACGTGAATTGAGAGGAATAAAACAAAACTAATGGTGAAACTAGAGGGCATGAATCGAATACGTAAATTCCAAATTTTTCGGTGCACGATCCGCAAAAGTGCAACTTTAAATCAAACAACATCACAAAACCGGTAATCAAAAAAGATATCAAGAGCAATAGACAAAAAAAAAAAAAAATCAGCTCTATGGGGAAGATGAAAAAAATGGCTTCACAACTAATGAAATCATTCACTAGTAATTGAAATTGAACCCAATGAAGCGGCTAGCCAAAAAATCATTTGAATGTGAGGAATCAAAGGAATCGATACTAACATGCGATAATTTAATTCCTATTGTTCTAAGGATTAGGATTACCTATCAAAATTTACATAAGACTCAACTAAACTCATGGGATTAGAATTACCTGGTCTTCGTGTTGCTAACCTTCTAGGAGAACAATTGACAAGAGTACGGAACGAGGATGTAGCAGCGGAGAAAAATAGCGGCAAAGAAAAGTATCGAGCGATTTTCTAGGTTTAAGCAGCCAGAGCTAAATTTATAATTAAAATCTAGGGTTTTAGCTATGGGCTGAGCCTTTTATTATCGCTAATTAATAAATTCTTAAACAATACAATTAAATTCTAAATTTTTGTTATTACTATAATTATTGCCAATTAATAAATTATAAAATAATACAAACATTATTAAATTCTAAATCTTTATTTACTATATTATTATTATTAAATTTTATTATTACTATATTATTGTTATTGTTATTGTTATTGTTGTTATTATTATTATTATTATTAAAAATCTGGGGCATTACACATAATTTTTTAATAAAAGCTCATTATTTTGTTTAACCACAAGGAGACAAGAAATTAATTCAGCATATTTCTTGAAACCCTTTTCACTATATTGCTGCTGCAGGAGTAAATTGGATGCATGAAATGTGAAGAATGTTTTTTTTTAACATATCTTCATCAGTAACATTCTCTCCACATAATCTTAACTGAGAAGTAATTTTGAACATGGCTAAGTTATACTCGCTCACAGTTTTAAAATCTTGCAAACACAAATGTATCCACTCATGACGAGCTTTTGGGAGGATGACCATCTTTTGGTGGTTATATCTATCTTTTAAATTGTTCCAAAGAACAAATGGGTCTTTTACTGTCAAATATTCAATTTTTAGACATTCATGCAATGGTGGCGTAGAAAAATCAGGGATTTGACTTTATCAGGATTACATGCTTGATTCCCTTCTTTAATTGTGTCTTCTAGACTATGGGCATTCAGATGGATTTCCACACCCAGCATCCAAGATAAATAATTCTTTCCAGTAATGTTAAGAGCCACAAGTTCAAATTTTGCAAGGTTTGACATGGTTCAGACTAATCAAAGAAATGAATAGGAATTATTAGAATATTTAATATAAAAACACTAATGATAATAATAGGAAATTCATAAATATAATTCATAAAGTATAGCAACAAAATTAAAATTTGAAGATGGAATATCTGTTAGTGATGATTAGTTTTAATGATGTCTTATATAGATGTCATTCTTAAAAGCAAAAAGATTGAGTAATATAGTTATCTCCTACATTGACTAACTACTATGTTTAATGTAGATTAGTCCAAATTGAATTATGCAAAATAATCAAGAAGGAGATAAGGGATTAATGGAAAGAAGAACTTGCAGAGGTTATCAAGGAAGGAAGATGTTGGAGAATAACCAAAAAGAAGAGAAGAGACTAGAGAAAGATGTTATCAAAAGAACTTGCACAATATAATAGGAATATCAACATTCAAGTTCTTGTGATACTAGAAGTCTCTATGATAAGTAGAAGTTGGAATGAAGCTTCATCACTTTATGGATATTGAAAAAGGTAGAAGCTGCAAAGAATGATGAGCCCAAGTTAAATGAAGAAGAATGATCAAGTTGGGAGATGGAAGAAAGAAAGAGTTGAATTATCAAGAATGATCAACAAGAAGAGCAATAAAGAAGTATTGAATTAGAGAAAGAAATTGAATCAAAGAAGATGTGAAGTCAAATGATAAAGAATGATCAAGAGAAGAGAAGGAAAAAAAAAGAGAGTTAGAGTTATGGAGAATGATCAAGAGAAGAAGAAAGAAAGAATAACTTGTTGAATGAAATGAAGATATCATTATTCAAGTTTTTATATTGAAGCTAGAAGCCTCCAAGATCATATGGAAGTTGGAATGACTCAATTTGGAGTTAAAGTCAGCAAAAATCAGCTTCAGGATGAGAAAACTCGAGTTTCCAAGTCAAAATTTGATTTTCCTGCTTCGCTACAATGATTTACACCTTTGGTATGAGAAAACTCGAGTTTAGGACTCAAAACTCGAGTTTAGGAGTCAAAACTCGAGTTAGCCAACTCAAAACTCGAGTTTGTAGTGTCTTCAGCAACTCTGGCGTCTCTGAACTAAGAAAACTCGAGTTTACAAGTGCAAACTCGAGTTTAGGACTCAAAACTCGAGTTTTCAAGGCAAAACTCGAGTTTCCAGCGTTGATCAACAACTCTGTTCTACTCTGTTTTATGTTCAGCACGGGCAACGTCTGATAATTTGATGATATCTCCCAAACCAGAGATCGGATTGAGACGAAACCAAAAGCATATGAAATTCAAGTCCAAAGGAGTTCAGATCAAGGAGCTATGAGTTTTACAAGTTGCCACAAGAATCAACGTCACATCCAGACCCACCTTCGGTATTTTGGGTGTATCTCACAAACGACAAATCTGATTGAGCTGAAATTAGTGGCATATGAAAGTAGACTCACAGAGATTTCCATCAAGAGTTGAAAGGACCAAAACAGAGCTCGGACCAGGGAGATATGACCCTCGAAAGTTGACAGTCAGTTCAAGAAGTTGCGAAAATGCTCAACAAAGTCAAAACTCGAGTTTGTAAGTACAAAACTTGAGTTTTCGAGTTACAAAGAGCAACCAAGGGCAGAGCAAAGTCAAAACTCGAGTTTGTAAATCAAAACTCAAGTTTGTCGAAGGCAGAGAGCAAACTTTGGTTTTGGGAAAGAACCAAAACTCGAGTTTACAAGTGGAAACTCAAGTTTTCATCAGACAGAGAGCAACGAGCTTCAGAGTATCTTCCAACTCGAGTTTGTAAGTACAAAACTCGAGTTTTGCTCAGGCAGAGGCAAATCCAGCATTCGACAACAAAAGGAAAACTCGAGTTTTCATCTCAGCTTCATAAAATTAGCATTTCGAAAATCCTGATTCTTCCTATAAATATCCAGATAATTACCCAAATGATTTATAACACTTCTTAACATTATTTATATCATTTGTGTACAAGTTTCAGGTGATTAAACGAAGGATTAGAAGCAAATCTCAAAAAGTCAGATTTGTGTCAGAACATTAAAAGCTATGCAAAAGTTCTAACGGCTATATTTCTTTATCCAACAGTCATTGAATCTTCTCAACGGTCATATATTGATCTCTACCTATAAATAGAAGACAGATTCAAGCAGAAAAACGCAGAGACACAAGCCTACATCTTCAATATGCTGATACTCTGATTTTCACATCATTTACACTCTGTTTTTCATGTCTAGACAGCTTAGAGAGTGAGATGATTTGTATTATTCTTCAGTGTTCATTTATTCACTACTGAGAGAGAAGATTTATTGTAATCATTTTATCTATCTGAGAGTTACTCAAGATTGGGTGATCTTGAGTGGGAAACACATTATGTTTATTACAACTTGTAAGGGGGAGTGAATCCTAGTGAGAAGATTACTTTGAGTAGAGAGTGTGTAATCAAGCGGTGTGTTGATTGTAGTTTGTAAAGGGGAGTGAATCCTAGTGAGAGGATTACCTCTTGTACAGAACGTGTAATCGAGTTTTAAAAAAATAGTGGATTGAAAATCCCAAGTGAAGCTTGGGGATTGGATGTAGGTCAAGGATTAGGCCGAACAAGTATAAATCAGTTTGCACATTCTCTTCTCTTATCTCTTTCATTTCCAGCATATATTTTTGAATGTGCATATATATATTTGAATGATTGATTATTGCTTTATAAATTGATTTCAGTAAGTTACGAAAAGTTTTTCAAAGTTCCTAAATTTTTATACTTCACCTAATTCACCCCCCTCTTGGGTTTAGCCGGTTCTTACAATATCACCTAGAGGGGGGGGTGAGTAGGTGTTCTTAAAAATTTAAACTTCTTTTCAAATTCTGAACAAAATAGAGACCAATAAGATAAATGAACACAGGAGAATTTATCCTTGTTAGGTTTAAAACTTCGGCCTACATCCAGTCCTCAGAACATCTAGGATTTCACTATTTTTTCGGAACGATTACAGACTATGTAAACAAAGGATGGTCCCTTTCACTCTCGGACTCCACTCCCCCTTACAAGTTGTAATCTATACACCCACTCTTAAAGTTCCATAACCCTAAGATACAGCCGATAAAGGAATAAATGTTTAAGTACTCCTTACGAGTTGATAGAATAATGAATACTGAAGAACAGACTCTGTAAAACAGTTGAAACAACAAATGAAATTAATTTCGAATTGATTGTGCAGCGTTTTTCGGTAGTTGGCGAATTGAATGCTTCTTGTATTTATAGTCGTCTTCATTACTGATCGTTGTTGAAGCTTACGAAGTATCCGTTGTGTCTCTTGAATATGGCCATTAGACAGAAGATACAATCGTTGAGGATTTCGCCGTCTTAGGTGGACTATGCAGCATGGACATTCTCTTTCATTCTTTCTGTTGTATCCGTTGTGAGATGGCATTAAATGTGAAGTCGGAGAATATCAGAGTTAGCTTTACTTTGCTCAGAATATCGGTCTTCGAGAATATGACGATTTAGGTAGCTGCATTTAATGCTTCTGACAGGCGAGATTGATTCATTTAAATTCGCTGGTAATTTATGTCTAAATGATTTGAAACTCATGAACAAATTGGTTAATAGCATTTGGTAATCATAATCAGTAATAATTAAAAGAAATATTAATCCATTCGGTGATTCATGAATCTCATATACGGTGATTTGAAAACAGAGGTTATATTGCTTGAGCAATGATTCAAGCTTGCTCAAGCAAGCTTCTTTAAAAAGCTAAAGAAAACATACTTGCTCGCTGTTACTCGAGCAGGAAGATTTCCTTGCTTGAGCATGAATATATCATGCTCAGGCAAGCTCTTGAAGGTCAGTTTAAGAAACACTTTAGGTCACTGTTGCTCGAGCAAGCTTCCAAGGCTTGCTCGAGTAGGCTTCTTTGACTCAATTGAAAGTGCTTGGAACACACTGATGCTTGAGCACACTTTCCTGCTTGCTCGAGCACAGTGCTCAAGCATGAATTGAATCATGCTTAGGCAAGCTCTTCTTAATCAATGAAAATGCACCCTGCTCGACTCTACTCGAGCATATATTTTTGCTTGCTTGAGCATACTGCTCGAGCAACGTTTTACTTCTTGCTCGAGCAAGGACTATACCAAGGGAAGAAACTTAGATTGCTCATGTTGCTCGAGCAACCTTTTAAGCTTGCTCGAGCAAGGTGCTTGAACATGCTTTTGCCTTCTGGTTGAGCATGCTTTCTGCAGTTGCTTTGCTCTGCCTTGCTCGATATTGCTCGAGCAAGACCATATGGTTTGCTCGAGCAAGGTTCCCTCAGATAGTTTCTTATGAACCTTGCACACGATGTTGGTTGAGCAAACTTGATCCTTTGCTCGAGTAACATTTTGAGAGTGTATTTATCAGATTATGTCCAATGATCTTTGCTTATTTTAATTCATCAACTTGGAAATTGTAATCATCAAAACACAAGAGCTAACAAAATTTTATGACTTCAGGCCATTTATCTTCAGGATAAATAAAAGTTGAACATTATGGCTTCTAGCCATACAATAAGATAGAAGATAAAGCCTATATGACTTCTGGCCATATAATATCAAAATGAGAGTCAAAGAAATATGATTTATGGTCATATAATTTTATAATAAGAAATCAGAGGCATGTGTCTTCTGTCCATACTAAAATAAAAATACTAATAATATAAAAGAACTTGTAAAGGAAATCAAGATAATATATAAAAACAACAATAATCTCAACTCTTAACCATGGAACTTGATGTTAAGAACAATTGGTAAAAGTATTTGTTTAATTACATATAGTGGCTCATATTATCCTTGATAGATAAAATAAACGTATAGTTAAGGAAAGTATATGAAATCGTTAAAGAAATCATACCTTCATTAGAGCTCTCGTACTGATAACGTGTTATAAAACTAAGAGAAATCTAGGATTAAAAGGCAAGAGAAAAATGAAGAGAGAAATCAAGAGAGAGAAAGTGTATAGCAATTTTTATTAAATTTCTTGTATGATCACAATACAATTGTACATTTGTGTGGGGAAGGAGAGAATTTATAATAATTGGAGAGTATGGAAGTTTTATGTAACTTCTACCCACTCCCCACCATAAATATAGTGGGTGACCTTAATACCTATATTATAAAATGAGATTAATATTTCTTCAGTCACTGGAGATAAGCTTCACTCCAGTGGCCCCAAAACTACACTGTTCCATCAAAACATCACATAACATATGGAATTCTTTTTGCCCCTCTCTTTCATCTCCTTCAACCTATTCCCACCGGTGACCTGCAATTCTATGTTTCAAGGTTCAGGTCGTCCCTTTCCACATTTCCCTGCAGTTGGCGAAACCCTTTGTGCAATAGCGACTCCAGCGGCCACCACAAGTTAGGTCATACGCTTCGTCTTCTTCCCCACTCAGATATGAAACTTGGATCTAGAACGGTGGCTGAAGGTTGATGACAACTTATCTTCTCCGTCTTCGTGCCTAAGCATGACAATGGCCTCCGTCTTCTTTGACTTCTATAGATCTGTGTTTCATGGAGGTTTCAAGGAAGAGGGAGGCTTTTACAGATCTTCTACAAATCTTTGACTTCTACAAATTTGTGTTTCAGCTTTGATTGCCAGTGGCATGGTGTGAATGGTGGTCGGTAGTCAGAAGTTCAAGGAAAAAGAAGGCTTCTACAGATCTTTGACTTCTAAAGATCTGTGTTTCAGCGTCGATGGGTGGTCGGAAGTTTCAAGTAAGAGGGAAGCAGAAGGCTTTTTTAGTTCTTTAAATTTGGTTTAGCGAGCAAATTAGATTTTTTTTAAAAAAAAAAATTTGGAGTGTGAAACGGTGTAGTTTTGAGTGCCACTGGAAAGAACTTTATCTCCAGTAATTGGAGAAATATTAATCCCTTATAAAATAATATACCTAATTGATTTTTATGAATTGTGACATTACGTGAAAAGTTGAGAGTTAATTGATATTTACATAATTTAATTTATTCATAACAGCATGATTTTATTTGTTTATATTTTATTATCAAGTGAAATTTGTGGGAAAAACCAGGTCACCGAATAGGCTGAGATGGACCTTGGACGAGTTTGGGAGAAGTCTAGAGTGTATCTTCAATCATTGGCGGACCCAAGTGTTGGGTTTGGGACACTTGAATTTGAGTATTGTTAAAAAAAAAAAATTAATACATGTTTGAGTGATTGCTCACCCTTAAATTAAGTGACCACCTTTAATACATCAAGATTGTATTTTGTAATTAGATGGGGATGGACAGTTGAATGATTATTTAATGCTTTATATTGAAAAAGATGTATTTGATAGCATTGATAATAAGACAATTATGATAAAATTTCAAAAAATAAGACTTAGAAAAATGACATTGTAATTATTTTTATTGTAATTTACTTTTGTTATTAAAATATATATATTTGAACTTATGAAGTGCCTTGTAAGTTTTGTAGCTTCATTTATTTTTAACAGTATTTAGTTTTACTCTTCTAAATGACATGTTTGTAAAATAATTACTTCTCTCTCTTTTTTTTGAAATAAATAATATCTCTCTTATTATATTTACTTGATTTTATAAATATTTTTTGATATATTTTTATTTATATTCTTTTGTTTTTTTAATACATTTAAAACTTTCTTTTTTTTAAAAAAAAAATGGCAGCGCCGGCCCCAAACCCCCAAATATCCCCGCCCAATTGTGTCCGCCCCTGTCTTCAATGACGATAAAGAGCACCGAAGAGAATAGCCGCAGAACGCATCTTTCTAGCAGAGTCTGTTTCCGTCGTCCTCGTCGTCGCTGCTCATCAAGACGAAGTGAGAAGAGTAAAGATCAAAGAGAATCAGAACTTCATTGTTAACCCTCAATGAGTTGAGATGTTTTGATCATTTATTTCTAAAATATTATTACTTTATTTCTTACTAGATAGAAAAACTTGGGCGCATCTTTCTGAAAGATGCACGAATTACCATTTCAAGTTGGTCAAATGGCTGAGACAAGATCTTTAGCATTAGGTTTTCGTGGCGCTTGGTTTCGATGCAGGGTATTCGTTCTCATTCTCCTAAGCAGTTTTTTTTTTTCTTTCTTTCTTTCCTTTTTTTTTTCCTGGTGCATCCGTTTTTTTCTTTTGGCATGATATTTACACTTATGAAAGATGCATGAATTATCGTTGCCTAGTTTGTTACAAGATACTGTCCTTGGTGGGTTGTAATGCCATGATTTAAATTGTTATAATGTCTTGCTAAAGATTACGCATGATTTGTGGGTCAAAAAAGCATGTTGGGTTTACTACCAATATTTTCATTATATATGATTATTTCCGTTTTAGGAGATAGCATTTGATCCTATTTATTTTTCATATCAGATATGGATAGAATATCAGATTTGATTAGAGTTTCTTGGTACCATATAACCCTAGACTCTCCTATATGTATTGTACCATCATATCAATGAAACAATAAGGCTGAGCCATGATTTTTCTCAGCAGATTTCGGATCCGAATTGAATACATAATGTATTACATGTGCAATTTGCTTCCTGGGTGAGATATGTGATAGATCAATCACTTTGCATCCAATTTTTCGATGTAAAACATGTGCTGTTAGGATTAGTGTAGAAATTGCAGAAGAATGGAGGAATTGGGAATAGAAGGTGAGAGACGAGAGGAAACAGAGGGAGTGGGAAGAGAAATCTGATACTCTTATTTATTCATCTTAACAACAAAAGCATAGAGATACAATTGATAGTTGTATGCCTTATATAGACAATACCTCTAGACCTACCAGCCCAACTCACTACGATTGGTTATTAACAACTAACTAACTAACTAACTAGTTTGTTTGTTAACAGTTTACATATCATGTGCCAACCTCTACATGCTTTGTGTGATCATGATGTAAAGGATTATGAGCAATCCTAGTTGTAGAAATATTATTGCTCTAGCCCTTGACTGGTGCTTTAACTCCAACCTTGAGTTCATCAAGAATCTAATAAGCCATATACCTTCACATATACTTAAAGTCAATGCCGTATATTCAGATGCAACTGAACTTCAAGAAATCATTAGTTGTTTCTTACTTTTTTATGTTATTAGATTTTCCTAAATATAAAAGCAAGAGATAATAATACATTTATACTATTAAGTTTAGCTACACTGTGAGAGAGAAGAGAGAGAGAAGGGGGGTTCCTTATCAATAATAAATCCTTACGCTACTAATATGGCTTAAAACTTATACTTCCTTAAGGTTTTATATATACTATATGTTTTGAATTACAAGGGTAGGCACTAATTGGCTTGAGTTATAAGTAGAATTGGACTTGTGACCTTCCATTTATAGGGAGCATCCTTAACACTAGGATACAAGGCATTTGGTCTTTAGGGTTATATTTCATAGTAAATAACTATTAACTTCCCTTAATCAACTTGCCTTTGGGTAAGTCAGCATTTTTCTTGGTGGAGTTGATGATGGATTTGTGAATCTAGGAAGGGTTGTGAGGATCTAACGATTGGGAGATATGATTTGTGGAAAGAAACTTGGCTGCTGTGGAAGAGATCTTTGGTGAAGTTGATGGTGATGAGGAGAGAATCATTGCCATTGAAAGAGTGAGTGGGCTCTTCAAATTTTCACTTTGGTGGGCATCAAATCAACAACTTTTGCTCATTGAAGGCTACTAAAGTTGACATGTAGTTCTTTTTTGACTAATATAGAATGACATAGCTTAAAGTTTGTTTGGTGGGCTTTTCATTGGCGACAAGAGGAAGAGGTAGATTTATGACAGTGTCAAAATTGTGGGGGATAATGTTTGGCTTGGTTGAAGCTAACATTGAAGTTGAGGGTATATTGGTAAGGATAAAGTGCTTCTCAAGAAAATTTGGATTTTCTATTTGATGGTGGTGGGAGGCCAAATTCCATCATTTTGGACCCCCAAGAATGTGGGTTCAGGCCAACTAAACTAGGGAAAGTCTTATTTTCCGCTCCCTCGCCCTTTCATGAGAACCAAGTAGGGCCTTAAGAATTATACTTTCTTCAGATTCTTAAAGAAAATAATAAACAATAAAACATTGGAGATCACTAATTTTTTTATACTCAATAAAAATCTAAACAATGTTCCTGATACAAACCTGTTATACACATAAATAATACCAAACTTTGTGAAACTTGTGATAATTATAATCACAATCTATTTAATTGTAAACTCCAAATCATTAGGAATTTTATTTCAATGAGTTCCCCAACATGTTCCACCTTGACTTTGCTCTGATAGCCCTCCCCTTCGCTGCTTTGTATCATTTCTAGGCCTAGTGCATGGTAGGATTGCTTTCATTCTGTATCCAATTGGGCCTTAAGTAATAAGAATTATACTTTCTTCAGATTCTTAAAGGAAATAATAAACAATAAAACATGGGAGATAACTATTTTTTTTATACTCAATAAAAATCTAAACGTTGTTCCTGATACAAACCTGTTATACACATACATTAATACCAAACTTTGTGAAACTTGTGATAATTATAATCACAATCTATTTAATTGTAAACTCCAAATCATTAGGAATTTTATTTCAATGAGTTCCCCAACATGTTCCACCCTTGGCTTTGCTTTGATAGCCCTCCCCTTCTCTGCTTTGTGTCATTTCTAGGCCTAGGGCATGGTAGGATTGCTTTCATTCTCTATCTTATTATTGATGCATGAGATATTATCACTCTTTTCCTGCTTTTGACATTTTCTATTCTCATGTGAGCTTGAAGTTTCATTTATATCATATGGTTAAACCAACTTACGTTGTTTTGCTTCCAGATTATAAACATTCGTGAGAAAAATGGTGAACTCTTCTATCGCATGGAATATGTTGACTATCCTGAACAAAGTATGTTTAAGCTCTTAGTTAGAATTGTTGATTGAGCTTTCAAAATGTTCATGTGAAGTATTAATTTATTTTGTGAGGAGTTTATATAGGTTGTTTTTGATGATATCATACATGAATTTTACAAAATGTAGTGTAATGAGTATTTTACTTCCTTGATTGAGTCTAGTATATGGATCAAGGATTAAAATAGTAGGAAATCAAATAGAAACAAATGATAGTCTAAGTTGATATTTTTTGGAATAATAGCAGGCTCAGTGGGCCGAAATCTTCATTCACTAATACTTGCCCATAAGTTGGTTAGTATATATTTATCACTCCTATCTTGCACCAAATTTCATCATATTTGGTTCTTGAATAAGATTAGACGTAAATGAATCTAGCTGATCATGAAGAGTGATTCAGCTCCATGTTTATTGATAAGATCAACGCCATACATATGGGGAGAGAATTAAGGTTACGAAGTAACTATACCCAGTCTCAGAGATCAAATGAATCCAATCCAATCAATTCTAATATGATTTGGTTTTCCTAAAATCTTGAAGGAAAAAAAGGGGAAAAAAAGAAAAGAAAAAAAAAGAGACTACAATCAAATCCTAACAAGGTCAAAGTAAAGTGTATATTTTTATCTATTTGTTTATTCAGTTATCAATGATTACATACATAGGGTTGGATGCTGCAAGCAAATCAGATTACATTCACTGGGAATGTCCTAGAGATGCATAGAAGGAAGTATTATAATGCTGGATATTTAGGACAAATGGTCATATGCTTGATTTGAGGCTTGATTTCTATCACTCCCCCTCAAGCTGGGGAATTTATATCTAGCATTACCAGCTTACATTGAAGCCCCTCAAATTGAACTCTTTCTAGTGGTTTTTTTATGATGAATGTAATCTGATTGGATGAGTGAACATAAGATAAATGAATTATGCCACCTTCACCTTTTCTTTGATGAAGTGTTTGTCTATTTCCACATGTTTTGTTGAGTTGTGGTAAACTATGTTCTTTGTCATCTTGATGCTTGCCTTGCTGTCACATTATAGTTGTAATTGACCTTTTTGTAAAATCTTTAGTTCTTTTAGGACTCTGATGATCAAAATCCTTTCACATACTCTAAGGGCTACTACTCTCATCTTTGATTAAGCATTGCTTCTTGACACCACTTTTTGTTTCTTGCTTCTCTAGTTGACTGGATTCGGTCATACATAAGGGCAATATCTAGTGGTGGATCTTTCTATTCTCTAATGACCTCCCATAACTAGCATCTATGTAGATTTCGATACCTCTTACTCTGCCTTTCTCAAAGAATATATTTTTTCTAGGATTAAGTTTTAGGTGCCTAGTATTTGGTAGACCGCTTCCATATGTTCTTCCTAGGATTGGTGCATGAACTGACTGAATATATTAACTTTCCGACAAACTTTCACTATCTTTCTAAGTTAACTATGACCTTATTTGGTTCTATCTCCAAATTGCTGGATGTTTCAATGGGTGTTTTGTTTGTTTGGGCTTTAAGCATGCCTGTGTCTCATAGTAGATCAGGGTGTACCTTCGTTGAGACACATTGATCCCTTGGTCCGTGCTACTTCCATTCCTAAGAAGTATCTTATTTGACCTGAGGTTGTTACTTGGAATTCAGCATCTAATGCCTTCTTTAGATGTCTTATTGACTCCTCATCATTCGTGTTATCACAACAAGGATTGTGACCTTATTTAGATGTCCTCATATATAGTAAGGATTGTGACCTTATCTTGGTTGTCTCTAAAATAATGTGTGATAAGCTTGGCCTTGTGAATAGCCAATTTTCTTTAACACCTTGACAAATCTGTCTAGCCAGCCACTTGACTTTTTCAATCCATATGGTCATTTCCTGAGTTTAAAGACTTTTGTGATATCATCTAGTCAAAGTATTCCATCAGGAATCTCCATGTATACTTCTCTTCTAGGTCCCCATTTAAGAATGCATTTTTCACATTCAATTGATGTAGAGGCCAGTCCAAGTTGGTTGCTATAGATAGAAGTACTTTAGTGGTATTAAACTTGTTGGGGGCAAAGGTTTCTTGGTAATTGATCCCATATGTTTGTGTGTAGCCTTTTACAACCGGTCTTGCCTTGTAATTTTTATGCTTCTGTCTAGATTGAATTTGGGGTTGAAAATTCATTTGCATCCAAATGTATATTTGATCTTAGGTAAAGTGCTGGTGTCTTTTAGATGTTCTAATTGAGCCTATACAAGAAGAAATCCCTAAGGCCCTATTTGGTATAAGGCAATGGATTTTAATGAATTAGGATTAGGACTAGGAATGGGATTGGGATTGGGTTTAAAATTAGGTTTGATACGCGATAACATTTAAATGGAATACTTGAATTGATTTTATTTTATAATCCTTCATAAATTGTGAAAAGACTATAATATCCTTATTATTTAAAAAAAAAAAAAAAAGCTAAAAAACAAAGTTTGTAAACCATCTCCTATCAACGGCATGCTTGGGACCGATGGAAAGAACCATATCCTTTAACCTAGTTATCTCCTTCGAACTAGTCATCTTCAAACTAGATAATGAAACCTTTCTCTTACCATTCAAATTTGAAGTCCAAACACACCAAATATGATGAGATCGCCATCACGTGCGAACTTGGGCAAACTTCAATGGAGGAGGAGAACAAACTCACAAAATCGCAATATGGGAGAAGATCTAGTTCAAAGTTACCACTTCTTTTGTTGACTCTTTAGCTGTTGTCTTTCACTTATCTGGTTCAAAACTAGACTTGTGAACTTCCGATTTTCTCAAGATCGCAGAGGATTAAGGTTGAGTAGAGGATGATGAAGATAGAACCAGTTGCCATCACTTCCGCCATCTGAAGATCCGAAGGTAGAGATGGAGACAACAACTATAGTAAGTGGGAGCTTGAGCGGCAATAGAGATTGAAGATAAGAGATGAGTGAAGGTCATGATGAGAGGGTTATTTTTGTATTACAAACATGGATGCTTTTGTCTTTGATTTGCAAATTCAGGATTGAAAACTCAATACTAGGGGGAGGTAGGTTTGCAACAATCCCAATTTCATGATACTCCTAGTCCTACGTTATCTTCAGTCCCTCATAAATATAGTATAATTTGGCCCAATCCTTGACCAATCTCAATCCTTACCCCGTAGTGCCTTGTGCCAAACAGGGCCTAAATGTGTGCTTTTCATTGATGATATAGTTTTTATGGCCAATTCAAGAGAAAAATTAGCTTTGAAGTTGTGTTGTAGAGGACTGGAGTCAAAAGGTTTCCGCAGGAGTAAGAGTAAGACAGAATATATGTATTGCAATTTTGGTAAACGCAAGTTGATAGTTATTTGGAAGTTGAAATGGGAGATCAAATCATTCCACAAGTGACAAAATTTAGAGATCTAGGATCAATTATACATAAAAGTGGTGAAATTGATGGAGACATTTCTCACATATTAAAAGTTGGGTCCCTCAAGTAAAGTAAGGTATTGGAGTGATATTTGATAAGAAATTACTTAATAAGCTTAAAGGAAAGTTTTATTGAACTACTATATGATTTGCAATGTTGTATGATAATAAATGTTGGGCTTTAAAAGGACAATAGGATCGTAAAGTTGAAGTATTAGAGATGAGGATGTCAAGATGGTGTGTGGTTATATGAGAAAAGATACAAAATGAGCATATCAGAAGAAAAGTAGTTGTGGCACCTATCAAAGAAAATGGTAGAAAATCACATAAGGTGGTTTTAGTATGGACACAGAAAGCCGTTAGAGGCACCACTAAGAAGTGTAGATTAGACAGTTTGAAGCCCTTTGGAAACAAGTAGAGGAAGATTAACGAGAACACTCGATGAAGTCATATTGAACGAGACCTTTTGGTTAATAATCTAAAAGTTTTATTGAACTACTATATAACTAGCAATGTCATATTATAGTGAACGTTGGGTTTTAAAGGGGTGATATGATCATAAAGTTTTAGAATTAGAGATGAGGATATTGAAATAGATGTGTGTTTATACAATAATAGATAATATACAAAATGAGCATATTGGAAAAAGAGTAGGCGTGGCACCTATCAAAGAGAAAATGGTGGAAAATCACTAAAGGTGGTTTTGGTATGGAGAAAGAAAGCCATTGGAGGCACTACTGAAAAGGGTAGATTAGACAATTTGAAGCCCTTTGGAAAGAGGTAGAGGAAGACTATAGAGAACACTTGATGAAGTCGTATTGAACAAGACCTTTTGGTTAATAATCTGAAAGTTTTATTGAACTACTATATGACTAGCAATGCTGTATGATGGTGAACGTTGGGCTTTAAAGGGACAATAGAATCATAAAATTGAATTATTAGAGATGAGGATTTTGAGATGGATTTATGGTTATACAAGAAAAGATAAACTACACAATGAGCATATCAAAAAAAAAAAAAAAAAAGATGTTTCACCTATCAAAGAGAAAATGGTAGAAAATCACTTAAGGTGGTTTTGGTATGGACAAAGAAAGTCGTTGGAGGCACCACTGAAAGGGGTAGATTAGATAGTTTGAAACCCTCTGGAAAGAGGTAGAGGGAGACTAAAGAGAACACTTGATGAAGTTATATTGAACAAGACCTTTTGATTAATAATCTATTTGAAGTTTTAGTGGTTGATAAAGCACAATGGCATCAGGTAGTCCTTATAGCCGGTTCCATTTTATTGGGTGAGTCTTGTTGGAGTTTGAAGGGCTTCAGATATTGGGCCCAGTTGCAAAAAACAAAACATAAAATAAAGATAAATGCTGAAATAATGGAACGTTGATAAAGTCAATAATAGTCGTAGCCAGATAAGATAAGTGATGGATTGGACCTCCAACAATGTTTTAGAAGACATTACCGTATCCAATTCATATTATTTTACCTTAGTGTTTTTGGTAAAGTGTTAGATTTAAATTTTTGAATTTTTAAGTCAAGTTGTTTGGACAGGCTTTGACCATCTAGTTTTGCATGCATCAAAAGTGCGGACTGTTATAATTAGTGCTTGAAATATGTGATTTTTTTTGCTAACACTCTTGATAAACAATTCATTAATTGTTTTAGCATCTTAAGCTTTTGGGATAAGCTAGTTGTTGATAGTATACTATATTCTTTGCAGAGTTGGAATGGATAAAGGTATATCAAAAGCCCCGTAAAAATAAAAATTCAATATTGATGGTGCGGCCTTGTTATCCAAAAATGTATTTTGAAAGTGAAAAGCCTGACATGAGTACCATCTCTGAAGAAATAGTTATTGTTGATGGTGCATGGATGGTGGGGGATTTGGTAGATTTTTGCGCTGATGGCTGTTATTGGTCGGGAAGAGTGGCCAAAGTGTTGGAGGATGGGAAGTTTAAGGTAATGCTTACTTAAGGCTTTTGAAGATCACAATCCCAAAGATTTTGGGTTCAAATTATTTTCTCCTTACTTTCGGTGGAGAGGAATAATGAGATGATGTAAAGTGCTCTCTCTGGGTCTGGTTTTTCATATAAGACAGCTTGGTTTTGTCTTATCATTTAATACCTTTTTTTTTCCAATTTTACCCCTAATTAATTATGTCTCTCATCACATTTTTCTCACTCATTCTCTCTCCTACTCACCCTCTTCATAAATAAGGGTGTTTTAGGAGAGTAAGTTATATTTTTTTACATATTTATTGTCTTTAACCGACATTTCAAATTGCTTAATTTAGTTATTTGCATCTTATATTTTTAACCAGAGTTAGTATTCTCTAACAACTTCAAACTCGTTAGTCCTTGAGAGGGAAGTTTTGTGAGTGTGTGCTAATCTACTTGTTCATATTATGTATAATAGATATTCAGGTACAAAGTAATGGCATATGGTTGCAAAATTAATTTGGCTAATCACTATCTAATAAGCTCTGATCAATTATATAATAATAAGTTGTAATATATGACAAGTAAAAAATAATACTCAATAATCCCCTCTGAAGTTGGAGTGTATAGGCCATTTGCCAAACTTGTTGCAAATGTAGGGAATGTGGGTTCTTGTAGTGCTTTCTCTAAGAACATTAGCTAGTTGGCAACTTCAATTGGCATCCTTGTTTCATTGGCAGCTTTTGGTGGGGTGCGTGTTCTGGAATCACAATGCAGAGTGGCTGGAATGATCAACAGCTGATGGGTAGGGTTTTAGGTGAAAAAAGATGGTGAGACAATGAAGAAAACATAAAATGAAGTGATGAACTAGTGATTTGAATGATGCACAACCAATATAAGCTTTGATACCGTGAAAATATGAAAGAGTATGAAGAACGAGTGAGAAAAAGGAACAAAAATATTTAATGGAACAAATATATTTCTTTCCTCTTTTTAACAATTAATTATTTATGCTATGTTCAAGCAGTGGTGGTCTTATTTTGTTGCTACGTGTCTTCCTAAATTATATTTCAACTGAGAAAATAATCAAATTAATTTAGCATGACTTTTTAGTTGTATCCTTCTACCTTCCCCCCCCCCCCCCCCAAAAAAAAATAAATAAATAAATAAATAACATGTTGCTTCTGATGATAGTTTACATGGGAGTTTTTACTGATTCTTTATATTGTTTGCATGTTCTTTTTTCAAGATTGATCTGTTTCCTCCTCCAAGGGGTGAAGGGTCAGGCTATGAAGCTTTCTTCAGGGACATCCGCCCATCTTTGGGTTGGGGTCCTAGGAAAGGTTGGACAGTGCCTGTACCAAAGGTGCGTAGTCATCTATTGAAGTTTTTCAATTCTTATTGATGTGTAAAGACTGTACAAATTAGAACAATATATAGTGTTTTGGAAGCCCTAATAAAATCTAGTAATATGCAAATATAATGGAAATAAATCTAATCCGATTCCTTATCCCATATAATTAGGTATATGATATTGGAATAGATAAAGTAAGCATCTTAAATGAATGCCCAAGGCACCCTCCGACATCTATATTTGGTCCTTTATTCTTACTAGGATTTAATTAGGGAAATAGCTTCAGTTATTTTCTTAAATCATGGTGTTTTATCATAGAAAATAGGCATCACAGTTAGGCTGCTTCTACTATGTTTTTCTTCAAAGAATTTAACCTAGTTGTTTCATTTCTTTTCAACTAAGAACCTGTTGTGTTTGTGTGTGTGTGTGTGTATGATAGGATTTAAAGGAAATAAATAAAGGAAACACAATCTAGAGTTAGAATCTGCACTCTAGCCAATTCACAGTAAATACTGAATAACATATATCTTTCCTTAATCTCTGTAAAACAGAATACAAATATATATATAGAGGTTTTCCTAAATAACTATTTATCATAACTCCCCTAATCACAATAGATAAGAATTAATAATTACTCCTAAGTTCCTTTGAGTATCTAAACCAGAATATGACATATGTCCCTAACAGTGTATTTTGCCAACAATATCCTAATTTATATTAATCAAAGGAAGTGTGTTAGGGTTGACTTAAGTGTCACAAAGGGCAAGTGGTGTTTTGATATCTGTTGTTTAAAGACGCTTTTCAATTTAGTGGCTGCGTTAGCATCACGCTTGCCATGGCTATTATTGTGCAAGATAGCAAAGTTTAAACCAAATATATCTTGTAAACAGTGAAAAATGAAATGGAAAATAAATGAAAGGAAAATTTAATATTTTTTCTGTTGTATTCCATTACTTGTATTACAGTATTGTAAGTATCATTGTGTTGATATCTTTAGTTCGTTTAGCAAGAAATTTGACTATCTAAGTTATTTATGTAAGTTTGCTGACGTGCTTACCTAATTTGTTTGTGATCAGTTGCTAGATGGTAGAAAACGACGGCTTTGTGCTCAATTAATTGAGCCAGAACATTCAGGTAAATTAACTTCTCATTGTACCGTTTTTTACTCTTGATTTTATAGGAGATATTTGTCAACCTTGTATTTTATTGGGTGTAACTGATTTTAAAACATTTCTTTGCATTAAAATGTCAATTGCTTACTACTTGTTGAGAAATCTACGAGTTGTTGACAAATGATGAGTCTTAAAGAATCAGGTGTTATATATTACAAAGGAGCCTATATGATATTTTAGATCCTGAAATCTTCGAACAAAGCTTGAGAAGATACAATGTTGACAAAATAATGGAGACTGAAAATTGAATAGGATAAAATGATGCCATTGTGTGTTACTTATTGTCAAGGATCAAGTATTAGAGATGATAACATGAGATTATAACCTAGTTTATCCAACTCAATCTTCTTATGACTTACATTTTCACTTATAAGTTGGTTGACTCACTAAATGTGTAAGGTGGCATCATTGAATTCATAATCTAGTGTGTATGAATGTTTGTTATTCATTATTGATACTATTTTGATGATTATTAGGATGAGTTATAGAACTGGTTATTTTGTTTATTCAATTGATGAGGACCTGGTATTATAGGATACTTAGTCTCCCATTGAGTAGTATATGGGATGCTTGATGGGGTATTTAAGTGGGTTGGTTTTTCTACCTCAACAATCAGATCTTGGGGTAGGGTTCCACTTCCCATCAATTGGTACCAAAGTCATGTTGGTGGTTACAAAGAGGGCTGTCTATGGGGGGTTTTACTGGTAGGTGGCTAAGTGCCTCTTCTTTCTGAAAAATGCGTTAAAAATGTCTGATGTTTGCTTTGGAATCTTGTTTTCTTGCTTCTTTTTCATTGGTATTTTCATATAATCACTTTCATACTGTTTTTGAACACGTTTTCCCTTGCTGCAGATAGAGATGCAGTTGTTCAGACTTCCTTGATGTCATTGCAACGTAGTTCACATTCTCCTCCAAGTACTGAGCCAATCTTGGACTCTCCGGAGGGACGCATCACAGTGAATAATGCTCCAAGTATTCATATTAGGGTTGAGCCAGATGAAAGTATACGTAGGAAAGAAATTAATGATGGGTTATTTAATGAGCAACCCTCAAAAAAGTTAAGGAAGGATAAAAATATTTGTCTGGATTCGATGTTTTTACATAGCATTGAAGATGCAATACTGGATTTGGAGGAGCTTGTAAATAAAGTTAAATGGACAAAGGGCTTACTGGAGTTTGGGATGCCTTTGTCATCTAGCCAATCAATTTGGGAGTTAAAGCAGCATATTCCCTAATCTTTTTCTTTTGGAGGGTTGGTGTTTGGGGTATGCACTATGTTTAAATGTAACCTTAATGTAGTTTGCCTCTGGCTAGATATAAAACCAGCGACATCTTGATTACGTCAATTCTTTTTGTATCTTCTAATTTGTAATACTCACCTTAATTTGTACGAAGATTTAGAGGTGATAACCTGTCTGATTGGGTCAAGTATTAGAGATTTTAACACGAAATTATAACTTAGTTTTTCCAACTCAATCTTCTTATGACTTGCATTTTCACTAATAAGTTGGTTGACTCACTAAATGTCCAAGGTGGCATCAATAATTCATAATCTAGTGTGTATGAATGTTCGATATTCGTCATTGATACTATTTTGGTGATTATTAGGATGAGTTTATAGAACTAATGTATTTTGTTTGTTGTTAAAGGTCTGAAACGAAATCCTGGTGGGAAGAGTTTTTTTGGCTCCTCGATTGGGGTTATTTTCAATATAAAATGCCCGGTTTATTTTGATGACATCTATGGTTTCATCAAGTGTTGGGATATATCTTGATGAGGAGACCTGGTTTTTTAGATAGGTTTTGGCATGTCTGCTATTTGTCTATTTCTCAAGGAGTTGGCACAGGGATGAGATCCTCATCCGGGTCTTCCTCCTCGTTTGTATCTGCCCCAAGATTTCATTGGCAAGTGGATTAAGCCATGAGCTACAAGAACTTCGAGTGTTTCGATTTGCATGGCATTGTTGCGGTGTTGTTGCCTTTTATGGCTTGGCTTTGGTCTTGATTTAGTTTGGAGTGTTTTTGGGGTTTTTTTTTTTTTTTTTTGGGCATAAAGGAGAGGTCTATGCCTTATATATTAATTAGAAACTAAAAGGGGATTAAGTGCCATACAATCATGGTTAAATATAGTCCTTGGATTATCTGAACAAGAACGATAAAAAGCAGAATTAATAAGAGCTTCCTTGGCTAATTCATCAACAAGTTTGATTCTCAGGCGAGGGACAAAATCAGTATTCACTTCCCAGTCACGATCAAGATAAGTACAGGTGTCATATTCACGGGTTTTTTTTTTTTTGGTTCACCTTCTGAACCAAATTGTCCCCCCCCCCCAAAAAAAAAAAAGTTTTTTTTTGAGCCCTCGTAGAGCAGCCCATTCCTCAGCATCATAGACTCCACATTGGCCTAGGTTTTGAGTGTAACCCATTAACCAATTTCCATTATGATCTCTACTAATCCCACCACATCCAGCACTTCCATCTTGACTCCGAACTGAACAGTCAACATTTAGTTTAACTTAGGAGTGGAAATAGGCTAGACCAGGTTAGGCTTTGGCTAAACAAGTCTAGGACTGTAATGGGGTTAAAAGGCTTGAGTCTAAATGCACGCTTTATTTTTTTGGGCTCAGGTTTAAGTCTTTATAAGGCTTGGTTAGACCTGAAGCCTTTTTAAAGGCCTTATATTGTAAGCCTTGAAGGCTATAAGTAGGCTTCATGTACTTTGAGCCTATTAAAAAGTATATAAATATAAGAATAAAAATATAAATATTGTGTTCTTATATGATATAAATATAAATATATCTATTTAATGTGTAAATAGGCCAGACCTTAACAAAATAAGCCTAACCTATTTACACATATAGGCTTTTAAAAAGGCCTTAACCTGGCCTTTTTAACAAATAGACCAAGTTGTATATCGCCTGATAGGGCCTTGGCCTATTCGCACCCCTATTTTTACCCAGTTGAGGGGCGGTTTGGTCCAAGCTATTGAAGCTTCCTCAATAAATGAGTCAATGACTTCCTTAATTTTGGGGCGAATGACCCTCTTTGGGTGGATGGCCCAACTTCATTGGTTAATTTTGTTGGGTTGGATTCCAATGTTTTGAAGTGAAGGCAATAATGTTATCCTTTCCATTAATCTTTTATTTCAGATTCAACCATAGCAAAGGTTAGATGCGTCAGTTTCTACAATTTTCAGGCTTGTAGATTTGGTAGAAAAAGACATGGGGGTTCTTTGGCCTGGGATTTAATTTTCTTACAATATTTGGTATGAGTATCTGTCTAAGGTGGTGGATTCTTATTGAGTCGATCATGAAGAGGTTTGATGATATTGTTTAATTGTGGAAGGAAATCTCCCGCATAGTTTAAGCATCCTAGAAATTCTTGAAGCTTGGTTTTGTCAGGGAATTGTATGGCTCTATCAATAGGAGTAATCAATCTTATTTTTTTGATTTGGAAACGACTGACTTTTGTTTTACATGAAAAGATCCTTTCTCACAACTACAATTAATCAGGATGATTTTATAAAACGTTTTTAACAAGTGATAATAAAAAAACAATTTTCTTTCAAGAACACACACATCGGGGTCCAGGGCACAAGTTTCACCTACAAACCCACTACAGAAAATACATCACCCTAAGCACAATTAACAAACATAAGAAAACATTACTCACGAGTTTTACGACATTAAACTCCACAACATAGGGTCTACACAAAAGAAGTTTTACATACGATATGATTGTAGATCAGGGGCGGATAAGGGGGGGCTAGGGTGGCCCCCCCCCCCCCAAAAAGAAAAGTAGATATGGGAATATTTCATTGATGCTTCATACTTGCCATGTGGTCCTTCTCCTTCTCGTGGCTGAACCCTAAACACCCAAACCAACAAGCCCAAATCTCAAAGGCAAATAATGAGATGCATGGACCATGGTACTAAGACAGCAAACAATATGAGAAATGGGCCCATCATTATTTTCAATTAATTTGAAACCACCAAATCCAAGAGAGCCCACCAATGCTCATTAATTCAACACAAAATGTCGCATAGAGCCACAAAATGACAGTCATATATTAAAAAGAAAACTCGCACAGTTCGCCGCCACACTAAAAGTTAAAACCTTTTTTCAACCTTCCTTTTTTAATTTACTACGCACACTCGCATAGTCGGCGGACAGCGGCATACGGCACACAGACAATCTGAAGAAGCAATTCAACAGTCCTAGGGTCCCACGTGCAGAAGATTAGAACTTAGAAGATTAGGTAAGTGATATAATTTATTTTTCTAGTATCTTATCTTTTAGTTGGATGGAATTTGTTTTATGAAAAATTTAGGGATTTGTTAGATTTTGAAATTTTGAGGCTTCTCGATGATCATTTTGCTTTTAATGGAGTTAATGAGGTTTGAATAAAAGTTATACGGTTTATATTTTTACTTGAGTAGTTGATTTGAGAAAAATAAAGTTAGGGTTTAGTTAGAAAATTTGTGATTTAAAATTTTTGATATGAAGTTTGTGATATGGGATTTGTGAGATGGAATGTGTGATATGGAATTGTGTGAATTAATTCATACTTTTTGTAGGTGATTATTATGGGCAAGAATGCTACCATTGATACTTTTTTGAAGAGAAAGAATAGTGAGTCTTTGCCCTCATCTACTTCTAATGTTGAATTGTCAAATACTTAGACTCCTCCTTTAAAGTCTCCTAGAATTGAAAATAAAGAAGTAGTTAAAGAAGTTAATCTTGCTTCATTGGAAAAAGATCCTGCACTACGCCCTCCAATATGGAAATATCCTATAAATCAACAAGATGAAATTCGTTGTATTTATCTTAAACTTGGTCCATTTCAGTGCAAGCTTTAAAATTATCCTTTTTCTGGGCTAGAGAAGAATCGACGTCATTTTTGCTCTTCTTGGTTTGATTTATATCCATCTTGGTTAGAGTATTCTCCAAGTAAAGATGCTACATTTTGTTTGCCTTGTTATTTATTTAGTAAACCAAGTGGCAGTGGTCGTTCTGGACTAAATACATTTGTTGATGAGGGATTTAGAAACTGGAAAAAGGTTAATGATGGAGAAAATTGTGCTTTTTTACGCCATGTTGGGAAAAATGTTATCTCAACGCATAAAAATGCTATGAGTTCATGTAATGATCTTATGAACCAATCTCAACATATTGAGACATTTGTTGAAAAACTTACTTCTCAAGAGATTGCAACTAATCGTTTGAGACTACAAGTTTCTGTGGATGTGACAAGATGGCTTGCTCTTCAAGGATGAGCTTTTAGAGGTCATGATGAAAACTTAGATTCACTTAATCAGGGTAATTTTCTTGAGATGATAAAGTTTTTAGCTTCCTACAATCAAGAAGTTGCAGCGGTTGTTTTAGAAAAAGCTCCTCAAAAGGCATCATATAGTTCCCCTCAAATTCAACAGGAAATTCTTCATGTTTTCTCTCAAAAGGTAAAGAACACAATACGGGAAGAAATTTCCAATGCCAAGTTTTGTCTTATTGTTGATGAAGCTAGTGATGTATCTAAAAGGGAGCATATGGCTATTGTTTTGAGATACGTTGATAAAGATGTATTTATACGATAAAAGTTTTTCAGTCTTGTACATGTGGAAGATACAAATGCTAAGACTTTAAAACAAGAAATATTCAACACTCTTCGTCACTATACTCTTGATGTTGAAAATATTCGAGGACAAGGCTATGATGGAGCTAGCAATATGCGAGGTGAATGGAATGGACTTCAGGCTTTAATTTGTGCTGAGTGCCCATATGCTTATTATGTCCATTGCTTAGCTCATCGCCTGCAACTTGCCTTGGTTGCTGCATCTCATGAGGTAAAACATGGTCACCAATTTTTTGAAAAATTGAACTTCATAATTAATATTGCTACTTCTTCTTGTAAGCGTAATGATGAGTTAAGAGTTGCCCAAACCAATGAAATTGCAAGAATGATTGCTACTGATAAACTCGAATCAAGAGTTGATCTTAATCAGATTGGTACTTTGCATCGAGCTGGAGCTACTCGTTGGAGTTCTCATTACAATTCTATATGTAGTTTATTTGAAATGTTTCAAGCCACATGTGAAGTTCTTGACAATATTTCTAATGAAGGAAAGACAGCATCACATCGTGGATATGTAGATAATGTATACCCATCATTGACATCTTTTGATTTTGTCATCATATTGCACCTTATGAAAGAAATTATGGGTATTACTGAAGTCCTTTGTCAAGCTTTGCAACGAGAGTCTCAAGATATTTCAAATGCTTTACATCTTGTTTCAACTACAAAAGAGTTACTTCAGAAATTAAGAGAGACAGGTTGGGATGCTTTCTTGGTTCATGTTCAAGAATTTTGTATAAAAGATGACATTGACATTCCAGATATGAGTGCAAAATATATTGGAAGGAGATGTCATACTCGAAATGAACAAGGTGATTTTTCTACTGAAAAATTTTATAGGGTAAATATCTTTTGTGCTACAATTGATTATCAATTGCAAGAATTAAATAGTAGGTTCAATGATAATGCTATTGAATTACTTGCTTTGAGCATGGCTTTGGATCCAAGAAATAGGTACAAGTCATTTAATAGTGATAACACTTGCAAACTTGTTGATAAATTTTATTCTCGAGACTTCACAGAATTAGAAAAATTGCGTTTGAAGATGGAGTTACAACATTTTGAGATTGACATTCCTAAACATCCAGATTTGATTAATTTATCAACTATAGCTGAATTATGCCAAGGGCTAGCAAGAACTAGAAAGTCCATCATTTACCCTCTTATTGATAGAGTGATTAGACTTGTACTCACTCTTCCAGTTTCTACAGCAACCACTGAAAGATCTTTCTCTGCTATGAAGATAATCAAGAACAGGCTTCGAAATAGAATGGAAGACCAATTTCTTGATGATTTTTTGATTACATACATTGAAAAAGAAATTGTTTTGAGTTTTAGTACAAATTCAATTATAGATGAGTTTAACAGTATGAAAACACGTAGGGCAAGAGTCAAGTGAAGTTATATTAATTTTTGTAATATATTTCTCTTAATTTTTTTTATATATTAGGTCTGTATTGTATTTTCAGTACTTTTATTTCTGATATAATATTTCATATTCTCGCCCCCTGTCATTCAAAATCCTGGCTCTGCCACTGTTGTAGATACACCAAAACATCAGAGTATACAAAATAAGGCCCGAGCCCCAACAATGTTTAAACAGTTATCCAAAACAATAAAAATAGTATTTTAAAAACATGATTATGAAGGCCCTAGAATGACCATATAAAAATCAATATGACACCACTACCAAAAGAGGCCTACAAAGCTCACGACTCCTTTGCCTCTAACTACTTCCCTTGGCCTCTAGCAAATTTAGAGGCCTCACTTGAAAAAATTAACAACGAGGGCGTGAGACGTAAAGTCTCAGTAACCAAAATCAATTTATAAAATATGCAAGAAAGGAATGCAAGTCAAAGAAGTAGTTCTAACTAACATAGTAATAATATTCTCAATAATTAAATATTCCATAATACTTTCAACGATTAAAATTATCCCTACTTATTTATCTTGCTTCTTCTTATATCTTCTAGACGTGGTACAACCAATTAATTATGGTATGCTTAGCTAAAGGTTAGCTAGTCACTTCAAGAATATTGTCTCATCCCAAGCCACCACCAATACACCATAATAAGGAGGTGTCTACCCAAAACATGGAACCCTAAACCCCAAACCTTGGACTCCAGACCCAGGACCCTGAACCCTGAACCGTGAACCATAAATTGAACCTCGAACCTCAAAACCCAAACCCAAGACCTCTAGACCTCGAACATTGCACCCCCGCACCCCAGACCTTGAACCAAAGACCCCGGACCCCAAACCCTAAATCCCGCACCCTAAACCCGAACCTAGAACTATAAATTGTAACCAAACTCTGAAGAGTAAACTGAACCCCCAAAGCCCCCAACCTAGACCCCAGATGTAACATCCTGAATTTTGAATCTAATATCTTGAACATAAACCTATTTTGGGAAGACTAGTAGGCTCTATTTTTGGAAAGTAATAAATTTGAAATCAGTATTTTGTGGGCCCCGTGAATAGTATTTACTATTCACATATACGTTTTTACTATATACAAATACGAATTTAAAATATATATATATATATATATATGTTATTCGCAAATACGTAATTAATACTTGAAATTTGTGAAATATGAATAGTGTTCACTATTCACAAATACGTATTTACTATTTAAAAATACGGTATTTACTATTCCAAAATACGTATTTACTATTCATGTGGGACCCACGTCAAATTATTTCTCCTCTGCCGACAGAAACTCTCGTGAGTTTTGAAAATTTTGGCCGCGGGACCCACTCAATAATAATTTATTATTTAAATAATAATATATATTATATTATTAAAATATTAAAATATTATTAAAATTTTTTAAAAACTTCACGGGGCGGCTGGGTAGTCACGGGAAAGTTTTCATTTTATAATTTTGGGAAAATTACGTAAAACGACCCAGAGACGAAAATTACACTTAAAGACCCATTTTCCAACTATAAATAGACCTTCCATTTCATTTCATTCTTCACAACTTCTAAGAGCCATAGAGAGAGGTAGAGAGAGAGAGAGAGAGTAGAGAGATGTTTGCTTGAGAGTTATAATAGCTGGTTGGTGATTCGGGTATTAGCAAGTAACAGGTAACTCTGAATATTCTTCCTTATACTTGTGAATTATGTATGATTATAAATTTGTTTGTTTACTATTTTGGTAAGAATATTTAGAAAATATTTATGGTTTTAAGATCTGGTGTGGGAACTTTGATTTGCAAATCTGCAGAGGTACTATTTATACGTATGTTACTATTCACGTATACCGTATTTACTATTCATTTTTACTATTCACATTTACTATTCACATATACCGTATTTACTATTCACATATACACATAGTATTTTACTATTCACAGATACGCATAGTGTTTACTATTCATAAATACGCATATTGATGTATAAAACTTTATGGTATAATAATGCATTATTTTGAGTGAACATATTCATCATGGCGGTTGTATTATGATAGGTGGAGTAAGGAGGGATTTGAATGATAAGAATGATTTATGCCACCACTCGGTGCACAGTGGATGGTACTTGTTTCAGGGCCCCATCTTCCATGTTTTCCTCTGGCCGGGATTTCATTGGAGTTGTGGGACATGTGACACCTCCTTAGTTGTTATTTTAAAGGAGGGGAGCCATAGTTGTAACGCCTCATTTTCAATACCAAAATCTTGGCCAAAATAATAGTAACACCTCCAAATATAGGATATTCAACACTCAAACACATATTTACAATATGGCCAAAGGTAGAAATCCATTTATACAGGGCCAAAATAAATCCAATAAATAAGAGTTATTTTAAAATGCGGAAGTCTTTTAGGTTCATGGCAAATAAAATAACACAACATAAACTAAAGGAGTACAGAAGAGCCTACAAAGCTCACTCCATGGGTGCATTCCCTTGATCTCTACTAAGTTATTCACCTGAAAAATGTTAATATGGGGTGAGATTACACATCTCAGTAACTACTAAATATTTCTACCGTACACGAGCAAATAATATATGACAAAAAGATATGGGCTGATTTCAAATATATATATAGATTCCATAATTTATCATACAAAATAATTTATTCTAATAGTCATCAATATAGAAGGTATTAAAACATATATATCTCAAAAGTTCTCATCTCATGTCTTTACAGAATATTCATCATCATATCAAATTCTTGAACTGTTCAGAAATGCACTGTGCAGTATGCAGCCTCCCTTATATCACCACCTCCCTTATACCGCAGACTGGAGCCATAGGCTAACACATAGTCCAATAGAAACTTATTCATTTGACTGAATTGTTCCAAGCTCACCAAAACTTAAGATACACCCGGCCAAAGGTATATAGCTTAAATCTGGACTATGGCTCCCCTCCTTTAAAATAACTAAGGAGGTGTCACATGTCCCACAACTCCAATGAAATCCCGGCCAGAGGAAAACATGGAAGATGGGGCCCTGAAACAAGTACCATCCACTGTGCACCGAGTGGTGGCATAAACAATTCTTATCATTCAATTCCCTCCTTACTCCACCCATCACATTACAACCGCCATGATGAATGTATTTACTCAAAAATAATGCATTATTATACCATTATATACATTGATATGCGTATTTATGAATAGTAAAATACTATGCGTATCTGTGAATAGTAAAATACGGTATATACATGAATAGTAAAATGAGTAGTAAATACGGTATACGTGAATAGTAACATGAATAGTAAATACGGTATACGTGAATAGTAAAAATGAATAGTAATTACGGTATATGTGAATAGTAACGTACGTATAAATAGTACCTCTACAGATTTGCAAGTCAAAGTTCCCACACCAGATCTTAAAACCATAAATATTTTCTAAATATTCTTGCCAAAATAGTAAACAAACAAATTTATAATCATACATAATTCACAAGTATAAGGAAGAATATTCAGAGTTACCTGTTACTTGCTAATACCCGAATCACCAACCAGCTATTATAACTCTCAAGCAAATATCTCTACTCTCTCTCTCTCTCTCTACCTCTCTCTATGGCTCTTAGAAGTTGTGAAGAATGAAATGAAATGGAAGGTCTATTTATAGTTGGAAAATGGGTCTTTAAGTGTAATTTTCGTCTCTGGGTCGTTTTACGTAATTTTCCTAAAATTATAAAATGAAAACTTTCCCGTGACTTCTTCAGCCGCCCCGTGAACAAATTTTAAAAATTTTTAATAATATTTTAATATTTTAATAATATAATATTATATTATTTAAATAATAAATTATTATTGAGTGGGTCCCGCGGCCATTTTTTTCAAAGTCACAAGAAAGTTTGTCACTCACGGGAAAGTTTGCAGAGAATTATTTTGGCCGTGGGTCCCGCATGAATAGTAAATACGTATTTAGGAATAGTAAATACCGTATTTTTAAATAGTAAATACGTATTTGTGAATAGTGAACACTATTCATATTTCACAAATTTCAAGTATTAAATACGTATTTGCGAATAACATATATATATATATATATTTTTAAATACGTATTTGTAAATAGTAAAAACGTATACGTGAATAGTAAATACTATTCACGGGGCCCACACAATACTGATTTCAAATTTATCATTTTCCAAAAATAGAGCCTACTAGTCTTCCCAAAATAGGTTTATGTTCAAGATATTAGATTCAAAATTCAGGATGTTACATTTCTCCCCTCCTAAAAGAAAATTTTGTCCTCAAAATTTCGCCATAATAAGAATTCTAACCTATTTAAATAATTGAGGATAGGTTTGTCGCATGCTCTCCTCCGTTTCCCAAGTAGCATCTCCGGGAACCATTCCTTTCCACTCGACTTTTACAAGTCTAATGGTCTTGTTTCTTAATTTCTTGTCCCTTGCATCAACAATCCGCTCCGGCTCGGCTTTATACGTCATGTTATCCTTGAGTTCTACCTCTTCTACTTCTATAATGTGGGAAGGATCCGGTTGGTATTTCTTCAGTTGCGATACATGAAAGACATCGTGAAGGTTCGCAAGCTGTGGAGGTAATGCAATTCTGTAAGCTACCGGTCCAACTTTCTCCAAAATCTCATAAGGACCCATAAAACGAGGTGAAAGCTTCTTTGCTCGTATTGCTCTACCAATGCCAGTCATTGGTGTGACTCTTAAGAACACATGTTCGCCCACCATGAACTCCAACGGTCGTCTTCTCTTGTCAGCATAACTCTTCTGTCGACTCTGAGCAGTGAGAAGTTTCTGTTGAATCACCTTAATCTTTTGAGTCGTCTCGTCCACAAGTTCTGGACCTATTAAAATTCGCTCATTCAATTCCGTCCAGCAAATAGGAGATCTACATTTTCTTCCATACAAAGCCTCATAAGGTGCCATCTCAATGCTGGAGTGATAACTATTGTTATATGCAAACTCCGCAAGATGAAGATGATCGTCCCAACTTCCTTTTAGTTCGATTGCACAAGCCCGCAACATGTCTTCCAGAGTTTGAATAGTCCTCTCAGTCTGCCCGTCAGTTTGAGGATGATAAGCGGTACTATAACTCATCCGAGTTCCCATAGCATTCTGCAATGCTTTCCAAAATCGTGAAGTGAATCGTGGATCACGATCAGATACGATGCTATTCGGTATCCCATGCAATCTGACAATCTCCTTCATGTAGATCTTTGCTAGTCTCTCCAATGAGTATTCTGCTGCAATTGCTAGAAAATGAGCTGACTTAGTTAACCTATCGACAATTACCCAAATGGCATTATGTCCGGATGTCGTTAGAGGAAGCCCCATGATGAAATCCATAGAGATGCTGTCCCATTTCCACTCTGGGATATCCAAATTCTTTAATAATCCAGGAGGTTTCCGATGTTCGATCTTGACTTTCTGACAAGTCAAACAACAAGTGACAAAGTCAGTCACATCTTTCTTCATGCCCCGCCACCACCAATTCCGCTTGAGATCATGATACATCTTGGTTGCTCCGGGATGGATAGTGTATTTACTCCGATGTGCCTCTTCTAGTATGAGCTTTTTTATTTCTCCATCATTAGGTATGCACACTTTTCCTTTATACCTTAATATCCCATCTCTATCGATCCCAAATTTCGATTCTTTTCCTTCTTCAATATCTTCCCTCACGTTTAATAGATACTCATCTTCGAGCTGAGCGAATTTAATCTCTTTCCAAATTGTGCTTTCAATAGTTAATGCTTCCATGGTAGCGACCAAACCTGACATTACATCAATAGATGTACTTGGTATCTCCTCGAGCAATTTATGTTCTCTGATCATCATCTGGGCTACATGGATTGTCTTTCTACTTAAGGCATCTGCTACAACGTTCGCTTTTCCTGGATGATACTTCAATTCGAAGTCGTAGTCCTTGATAAACTCCATCCATCTCCTCTGTCGCATGTTGAGCTCCTTTTGGTCGAACAGGTACTTCAGACTTTTGTGGTCACTATAAACCTCGAACTTTGAACCGTAGAGGTGGTGCCTCCAAATCTTCAGAGCAAACACTACTGCTGCCAGTTCTAAGTCGTGAGTAGGATAATTCCCTTCATGTGGCCTTAACTGTCGAGAAGCATAAGCTACTACCCTACCATTTTGCATTAATACACACCCAAGACCTTTCTTGGAAGCATCTGTGTACAAAGTAAAGGTCTGAGCAGGATCTGGAATTATAAGTACTGGTGCCGTAGTCAACTTAGTCTTCAAATTTTGGAAAGCTGCTTCACACTTTTCGTCCCATACAAATGGTTGACCCTTCCTTGTTAACTTAGTCAAAGGCATAGCTATTTGCGAAAAGCCCTTGATAAATCTCCTATAATAGCCAGCTAGACCTAGAAAACTCCTGATCTCAGTCACGGACTTTGGTCGTTCCCATTGGAGAACTGCTTCAACTTTAGTATGGTCCACTGCAACACCTTCAGCCGATACGACATGGCCTAGGAATTTTACTTCCTTCAACCAAAATTCGCACTTAGACAGTTTCGCATAGAGCTTGTGCTCCTTCAACACTTGTAGCACGATTCTAAGGTGCTCTTTATGCTCTTCTTCATCCTTAGAGTAGATAAGGATGTCGTCAATGAAAACCACTACAAATTTATCTAGATATGGTCGGAAAATTCTATTCATGTAATCCATGAATACTGCTGGAGCATTTGTTAGCCCAAATGGCATAACAAGAAATTCATAATGGCCATATCTAGTTCTGAATGCAGTTTTTGAGACATCTTCAGCTTTGACTCTCAGTTGATGATAACCTGGCTCTGATACCAAAAATGTAACGCCTCATTTTCAATACCAAAATCTTGGCCAAAATAATAGTAACACCTCCAAATATAGGATATTCAACACTCAAACACATATTTACAATATGGCCAAAGGTAGAAATCCATTTATACAGGGCCAAAATAAATCCAATAAATAAGAGTTATTTTAAAATGCGGAAGTCTTTTAGGTTCATGGCAAATAAAATAACACAACATAAACTAAAGGAGTACAGAAGAGCCTACAAAGCTCACTCCATGGGTGCATTCCCTTGATCTCTACTAAGTTATTCACCTGAAAAATGTTAATATGGGGTGAGATTACACATCTCAGTAACTACTAAATATTTCTACCGTACACGAGCAAATAATATATGACAAAAAGATATGGGCTGATTTCAAATATATATATAGATTCCATAATTTATCATACAAAATAATTTATTCTAATAGTCATCAATATAGAAGGTATTAAAACATATATATCTCAAAAGTTCTCATCTCATGTCTTTACAGAATATTCATCATCATATCAAATTCTTGAACTGTTCAGAAATGCACTGTGCAGTATGCAGCCTCCCTTATATCACCACCTCCCTTATACCGCAGACTGGAGCCATAGGCTAACACATAGTCCAATAGAAACTTATTCATTTGACTGAATTGTTCCAAGCTCACCAAAACTTAAGATACACCCGGCCAAAGGTATATAGCTTAAATCTGGACTATGGCTCCCCTCCTTTAAAATAACTAAGGAGGTGTCACATGTCCCACAACTCCAATGAAATCCCGGCCAGAGGAAAACATGGAAGATGGGGCCCTGAAACAAGTACCATCCACTGTGCACCGAGTGGTGGCATAAACAATTCTTATCATTCAATTCCCTCCTTACTCCACCCATCACATTACAACCGCCATGATGAATGTATTTACTCAAAAATAATGCATTATTATACCATTATATACATTGATATGCGTATTTATGAATAGTAAAATACTATGCGTATCTGTGAATAGTAAAATACGGTATATACATGAATAGTAAAATGAGTAGTAAATACGGTATACGTGAATAGTAACATGAATAGTAAATACGGTATACGTGAATAGTAAAAATGAATAGTAATTACGGTATATGTGAATAGTAACGTACGTATAAATAGTACCTCTACAGATTTGCAAGTCAAAGTTCCCACACCAGATCTTAAAACCATAAATATTTTCTAAATATTCTTGCCAAAATAGTAAACAAACAAATTTATAATCATACATAATTCACAAGTATAAGGAAGAATATTCAGAGTTACCTGTTACTTGCTAATACCCGAATCACCAACCAGCTATTATAACTCTCAAGCAAATATCTCTACTCTCTCTCTCTCTCTCTACCTCTCTCTATGGCTCTTAGAAGTTGTGAAGAATGAAATGAAATGGAAGGTCTATTTATAGTTGGAAAATGGGTCTTTAAGTGTAATTTTCGTCTCTGGGTCGTTTTACGTAATTTTCCTAAAATTATAAAATGAAAACTTTCCCGTGACTTCTTCAGCCGCCCCGTGAACAAATTTTAAAAATTTTTAATAATATTTTAATATTTTAATAATATAATATTATATTATTTAAATAATAAATTATTATTGAGTGGGTCCCGCGGCCATTTTTTTCAAAGTCACAAGAAAGTTTGTCACTCACGGGAAAGTTTGCAGAGAATTATTTTGGCCGTGGGTCCCGCATGAATAGTAAATACGTATTTAGGAATAGTAAATACCGTATTTTTAAATAGTAAATACGTATTTGTGAATAGTGAACACTATTCATATTTCACAAATTTCAAGTATTAAATACGTATTTGCGAATAACATATATATATATATATATTTTTAAATACGTATTTGTAAATAGTAAAAACGTATACGTGAATAGTAAATACTATTCACGGGGCCCACACAATACTGATTTCAAATTTATCATTTTCCAAAAATAGAGCCTACTAGTCTTCCCAAAATAGGTTTATGTTCAAGATATTAGATTCAAAATTCAGGATGTTACAATAGTCCAGATTTAAGCTCTATACCTTTGGCCGGATGTATCTTAAGTTTTGGTGAGCTTGAAACCATCCAGTCAAATGAATGAGTTTCTATTGGACTATATGTTAGCCTATGGTTCCAGTCAGCGGTATACGGTTGGAAGGGGATATAAGGGAGGCTGCATACTGCATAGTGCATTTCTGAATTATTCAATAAAGAATGATGAGTATTTTGTAAAGGCATTTGATGTGAACAACGGTATATCTAAAAATATCTGAGTATATTAAATTCACATTATATTACCTTTTATTTTGTCATATGTAATTTGCTCGTGTAAGGTAGAAATATTCAGTAGTTACTGAGACGTGGAATCTCATCCCATATTAACATTTTTCAGGTGATTATTCTAGTAGAGAGCAAGGGAAGGCACCCATGGAGTGAGCTTTGTAGGCTCTTCTGCACTCCTTTAGTTTATGTTGTGTTATTTTATTTGCCATGAACCTAAAAGTCTTCCGCATTTTAAAATAACTCTTATTTATTGGATTTATTTTGGCCCTGTATAAATGGATTTCTACCTTTGGCCATATATTAAATATGTGTTTGAGTGTTGAATATCCTATATTTGGAGGTGTTACTAATATTTTGGCCAAGACTTTGGTATTGAAAATGAGGCGTTACATTTTTGGTATCAGAGCAAAGGTTCTGGCCAATCTGTAAATTTCCTATCAGTTTTCTAAATAAAAATTTTGAGGTCATGGCAAATTAAATATCATAACATGTGCATTTTCCTTTATAGCTTTGGATTCTTTTTACCAATTTTCTTGTGACAATCATGATAGGAGAAGAATGAGTTAATCAAAATATTCAAGTGATTGATAATGAGGATTTATGATTTGAGGATGTGATTGAGATTAAATTTCAGAGCTGCGTAGCGGAAGTTGGTAAGTAGAAAATTTATTGAATATTGGATTCTGTAGGCCCAAAATTACTTTCTAGGATGAATATTTTTATTGGTGTCTAGGAAAGTGATTGAAAGACTAAGCCCCTATTTGATGTTTATTCAATTAGTTGCCGTTGTAAAAAGTATGAAGAGATTTTCGCTAGATTTTCACTTACCTAGCTAATTTATATGAGTAACAGATGACAATACCATAACAGAATACGGGCATAGTCTTGATTATACCGAATAACTGGCTTAAGTTTGAATTTAATAAGATAAAGTTGAGTTTGGCAGGAAAACTCGAAAATCCTTATGAATCCTAGAATAAGAGATTACAAACATTAGCAAGAAGGCTAGACTATATTATTTCAAGCATCAAGAGCAACAGTTGGTACAATCCCACCACAAGCGTTGACCATCTCAAGTTTAAGTCTATTAATTTCTTCCTGAGCGGCTGCACTTGAGAGAGGACCATCAGAAGACATTGTTTTTCTCAATCTAGCTATTTGCCTCATAGTGCTTCGAATTTTTACATAAGGCCAATGCCTTATTCCTTCCCTATGGCATATTTTCATTAAGACATTTTTGCATAGACGAACTTGTTTAGCCGCTTCTTGTTGAGGTAAATGGAATAAGTCTCTAAGATCATTTATTGACATTGATGAAACTCTAATATTTTGTTCAGCTCTTGATCGGTATGGATTACTAGGTATGGGGACTGAAGGATTATTATTTACAACCATGAGCTCTTTTCCTTTATTGGATATATTTTCTGTATTGGTTGGAAATGAACTATTAGGGAGTTCATTTTGATTTTTAGTCCATTCCAAACCAACACAGAGGGCCTCATAGTAGGCTGATAGGGGATCCGACACCAGGACATACCCTAAAGATTTTTTATTCAAACAATAATTTTCTAGAAAATGTTTGACATCATCTAAATTCTTCTTACCAAAGTCAAATACTTGAGGACTGGAAGAACCTCCTTGTACGTCCTGGTGAAAGACAGCGTGGCATATCATACCAATCCTCCCATGAACTTCAAGTTTATGGTATTGAAGTCCATTGGTATGAATAATCTCTCGTAGAACATGGCAGCAACTACATGAAAATGGATTAGTAGTCTCAGTCAAGGTAGAAGCAGGATTCCTTGGTTGAGAAGGTACCGTAGACTCCATAAGTTCTGCCACATTACGACACCTTTGGACAGGTCGCCTTGATGGACCTGCTTCAGATTCCTTTCTGTTAGTAGTGGTAAAAATAGAATCTTGTATCCTTGGAGGAGGAGTAGGAATGTTAATCGTTGAGGCAGATGAATGAACGTTCATACTTACGGGATTTTGGGGAAGTAAAGAAGAATAAGGGTATGATGCATTGTTTGACAAATCAGACAACATGTTAGTCTGATAGTCATGAAGTAAGGCTTCAAGAAAGAAAGGGTTGAATGAATCGGAGACTGGAATAGAGTTACATGAACCGGCCATGTTTAAGGATAATGTGGAAGGTTATAGTGAAGGTTACGATCGGAGAGGAAATGAATATGTGGAGGTTTTGTGAAGTTTGAGAGAACGTGAAACATTTACTCTTTCTTTACTCTATTTATAGCTGGGCTAGCAACGTCTATATTTTTTTAAGCAGCATCGGATTCTCATCTGTCGTTAGCTCAGAATCATGTAGACTTTGTTGTTATGCGGAAAATTTTATGGCACCGCACCCTAGTGCACCCTAGCCACCGTTAGGGGTCGCAGTTTCCTAGACCTTTGCAGACAGAAATCGCTATGGCATTTATTGCTAGCTGTGTTTTCAAGAAATTAAGTTTGGACGTTTATACGCGCATTTATCTAAGAAATCTGTCTTGGATGTGCAGCTGACTCAAGATGTCGGAATTGACATTTGAAAATAGGATTTTAAGCGTAAGCGTGCTAAGGTGATAGTAATCTTGGGAAGGGTGACTTCCTAATAATATTAGATGAACCGGAGAGAATCCGAAGATTTGAAATGATGATGAGTTGTGCCAATTAACCCGAGAGCATTCTTCACTCTCTGAGTATCCGAAGAACTCTATGAATTTGTCACAGATAATTCAAAGACTAAGGTTTTTGGATAAACATGTTGGAAGATCGATGGAAAGGTATGAAATGGTGATCCTTAGGAATGCCAGTAAGATGTTAGAATGAATATAGTAAATGTTGAGGATAGGCTTTAATTTAATCTAAGCTGAAATAGAACTTAGAACGAAATGAGCCGTTGTGATATTGCAGGTTGAGGTAGAATTAGAACCTTGTGAATGCTGCTGAGGTTGTAGATAGTCTTCGTATAATCCAAGAATTAGATTAGGAATTGTGAATCATGATCTTAGTATGTATAATGGGTATTTTTGGGGAAACACGAATTATCAGTTGATGTTGAGGTTATAAGAATCAAATTGTAAACTTGACTATTAATGTCTGGGAATATTTGAGAATAGACTTGAATTCAATCTGAGTTAAGATAGTATGTCTAATTATGAAAGTATGAAATCCGGTGATTTATGTTACAATATTAGTATGTTATTTAGGTGTGATTAATAGATAACTATGAGAGGAACAGATGATATTTAGTATATGTCTTTGAGATACTAAGGATTGAATTCGAATCATGTGATACCAACATGTATAAGGTGTTCAGAGATTGCCAACTATTTAACTAGCATAGGAAATGATCTTGATAATAGAATCTTTCTTTAGAAATAATGAATTGAGTGTTTCATGGATGAGTTGAGTAGAATAAGTTGGAACCTGGAATGTATTCGGAGTTGGTGACTATTTAAAATAGTTGCTAGGTCCCTGAGTATTTGAATTTTGAACTTACCAATGCACTTGCTGTGTTTGGAAATTTTTACGCAATATTTACAACAGGATTTAAGACCAGTTTGTAATCGACATTTATAAACTATGATGTCTCATGGAATGAATCCTTACGAAATTCGAACAAGAATTGACTTTTACATTATGATTGTGGTGGAAGGTGTACAAGCTAGAAGAGGTTGGAAACTGTTGTGGATATACTTAGTTTGCGGAATCTTGCCAAATGTACTTGTTTTTGAATTACTTGCCATTGGTGAAAGCTAGATTTAGTAAGTAAGTGTTTTCTTAAACTTGAATTGAGGAAGCACGGGTATAGGATAGACGAGCAGAGGCTTGAAGCGGTAAGACCCGTTGAGCTAGTTTGCATATGGTGGTATCTCTAGGCTATAAGACTTATGTGCCTAGTATTGTGTTTGTTGCCTATCATGGTAACATTAGACCTGTATGTCTAAAGTTTATCTTAAGGTTGGCAGAATAATCAGATTATATCATATTGTGGTTATTATGGCCTGAGGGTAACTTCTTAAGCTGTAAGATCTGAATATCCAGTGTCGTGGTAATACAATGAAATAAGCAGAAAGGAAGAATGAACTGGCCTGTGAGGCCAGTGTAACCAAGCGCTCAAATAAGGAACTAGTGGATCCTGTGTCTGAATATTACTTTGGGTACAGGATGAACGAAAATTGTGTTGTGTGCTTGGTGAGCATGTTTGGGAAAGAGATAGGACTTAGGGATAATATGATATATAAAGCTGAGTCGGAGCGGATTGTTGATGCGGGGGATAAGCAATTGAGGAACAAGGATATTAGCTTGTAAAGGTTGTGTGTAAAGGAATGGCTCCCGGAGATGCTACTTGGGAAACGGAGGAGAGCATGCGACAAACCTATCCTCATTTATTTAAATAGGTTAGAATTCTTATTATAGCGAAATTTTGAGGACAAAATTTTCTTTTAGGAGGGGAGAAATGTAACATCCTGAATTTTGAATCTAATATCTTGAACATAAACCTATTTTGGGAAGACTAGTAGGCTCTATTTTTGGAAAGTAATAAATTTGAAATCAGTATTTTGTGGGCCCCGTGAATAGTATTTACTATTCACATATACGTTTTTACTATATACAAATACGTATTTAAAAAATATATATATATATATATATATGTTATTCGCAAATACGTAATTAATACTTGAAATTTGTGAAATATGAATAGTGTTCACTATTCACAAATACGTATTTACTATTTAAAAATACGGTATTTACTATTCCAAAATACGTATTTACTATTCATGTGGGACCCACGTCAAATTATTTCTCCTCTGCCGACAGAAACTCTCGTGAGTTTTGAAAATTTTGGCCGCGGGACCCACTCAATAATAATTTATTATTTAAATAATAATATATATTATATTATTAAAATATTAAAATATTATTAAAATTTTTTAAAAACTTCACGGGGCGGCTGGGTAGTCACGGGAAAGTTTTCATTTTATAATTTTGGGAAAATTACGTAAAACGACCCAGAGACGAAAATTACACTTAAAGACCCATTTTCCAACTATAAATAGACCTTCCATTTCATTTCATTCTTCACAACTTCTAAGAGCCATAGAGAGAGGTAGAGAGAGAGAGAGAGAGTAGAGAGATGTTTGCTTGAGAGTTATAATAGCTGGTTGGTGATTCGGGTATTAGCAAGTAACAGGTAACTCTGAATATTCTTCCTTATACTTGTGAATTATGTATGATTATAAATTTGTTTGTTTACTATTTTGGTAAGAATATTTAGAAAATATTTATGGTTTTAAGATCTGGTGTGGGAACTTTGATTTGCAAATCTGCAGAGGTACTATTTATACGTACGTTACTATTCACGTATACCGTATTTACTATTCATTTTTACTATTCACATTTACTATTCACATATACCGTATTTACTATTCACATATACACATAGTATTTTACTATTCACAGATACGCATAGTGTTTACTATTCATAAATACGCATATTGATGTATAAAACTTTATGGTATAATAATGCATTATTTTGAGTGAACATATTCATCATGGCGGTTGTATTATGATGGGTGGAGTAAGGAGGGATTTGAATGATAAGAATGATTTATGCCACCACTCGGTGCACAGTGGATGGTACTTGTTTCAGGGCCCCATCTTCCATGTTTTCCTCTGGCCGGGATTTCATTGGAGTTGTGGGACATGTGACACCTCCTTAGTTGTTATTTTAAAGGAGGGGAGCCATAGTCCAGATTTAAGCTCTATACCTTTGGCCGGGTGTATCTTAAGTTTTGGTGAGCTTGAAACCATCCAGTCAAATGAATGAGTTTCTATTGGACTATATGTTAGCCTATGGTTCCAGTCAGCGGTATACGGTTGGAAGGGGATATAAGGGAGGCTGCATACTGCATAGTGCATTTCTGAATTATTCAATAAAGAATGATGAGTATTTTGTAAAGGCATTTGATGTGAACAACGGTATATCTAAAAATATCTGAGTATATTAAATTCACATTATATTACCTTTTATTTTGTCATATGTAATTTGCTCGTGTAAGGTAGAAATATTCAGTAGTTACTGAGACGTGGAATCTCATCCCATATTAACATTTTTCAGGTGATTATTCTAGTAGAGAGCAAGGGAAGGCACCCATGGAGTGAGCTTTGTAGGCTCTTCTGCACTCCTTTAGTTTATGTTGTGTTATTTTATTTGCCATGAACCTAAAAGTCTTCCGCATTTTAAAATAACTCTTATTTATTGGATTTATTTTGGCCCTGTATAAATGGATTTCTACCTTTGGCCATATATTAAATATGTGTTTGAGTGTTGAATATCCTATATTTGGAGGTGTTACTAATATTTTGGCCAAGATTTTGGTATTGAAAATGAGGCGTTACACCAGACCCTACACCCGACATGTTGAACCCCACCCCTAAACCCTAATATACCAACCTTGGCTTCTTTAAATAAAAGCATAATACTATTTAATTTATATACCTTTTAGCTTATCCATTGCATAATGAATTGAAGATATGAACCCAACCATCAAAATGAGATATGACAACCATGTTGAAAAGTTTTAAAGCTTTCTCACCTTTAAAATTTATAAAATATTCAACAAAAAATTTAGAAAATATTTATTAAGCTTAAAATAAATAACAATGATCTCACTAAATATAAATCAATATCCTAATATTTCTTAAATACGATTCTTCCTTAATATTTCTTATAAATTAATAGAATGTGTTATATAAATTAGATATCTTCAAAAATAAATTATCGTATACATTAATAATCAACTTTAAGTTACATTACGGAGATTGTTTGCACCCCACTGAGCTTGTACTAGTTATTTAGGACCTTAGTTCTGAAAATAAAATATTAGCCCAATATTTATGGACTTGGACGAATGTTAAACCTAGCCCACCTGATATTAAAATTAGAGCCCAAAGAAAGGCCTAGTGGCCTAAACACTTCATCGTTTTCGTTCACAGCCTTAGACATCGTTTTCTTTCCGGCGCAACCAGATTCGGCGAGCTCTTCCACCTCTGTCCTCGGCTCCACCTGGTTGGTTTTCCAAAAGGCATTCTCTCCTTTCTTCTCTCTCGCAATCCGTTCTAGCCGTTAACATATTAGTTTAATAGCTAGAAATAGAAGATTCACTACGAATTATTCTTCTTTAGCCATGTCAATATTTCAGAATTTGAGAATCTGCGCTCCAGGAAGCTGAGCTTCGATTGTTCAGAGCTCGCGTGTTCAGGAAATGGTTGCTGAGCCATGTAATGATAATTTATTTGTTAAATCACAGGACATAGGTCATAGCAAAATTGATGATACATTGTGGACATTTTGGAAGGTGAAGCTAGGGTGAACTTGTTTTGATTCTGGCTTTATCTAAAAAAATCCAACATTAGTCTTGTTCAAAATTTTGATCAGCACTCACGTCATCTCGTGGAGCTGCAATTTGTGGACATTCCTAAGCACAAGCTTTGAAATATTGTGGTGGAGATCTTAAATCGTCTTCCCCACATTGAAGTACTTCGTCCCTTTGTCCAGGACAAATAACAAAGTGAAAGGCTTAATTCGTACCGTATTATCTTTGATCTTTTGAGGAATTTTAGACCCACTCTGGAAAATGAAGTTCAACCATTTCTAAACTTCCTCTGCAAGATTTACCAGAATTTTAAAGTCATTTCTTTGAGCCTAGGTCCATGGCTGGGGAAGATGGCAAACCCATGGAGACTTCACTCTCTGATCAAGGTAAAAGCACCACTGTTGATTATTTTAGTTAAACAAGTAATAAAAAAATAAGTAAAGTATCGTCATACAAAGATTATAGCAATGTAATATACATGCAAGAGAATCAATAATAGTTGCTTGATTTAGTAAAATTAAAAGATATTTTGATATGATTTGAGTGATGTAAACTGTTGAATCTAAAATTGAAATGGAACCAATCAATATTGAGCACGATTGAGAGTAAATTAAGATAAAAATAGGCTAAACTTTGATTTCTTCCTTTTATACAACTTTTACCCAAAATGCTTTAACAATGCTGTAGTGATGTTATTCAGTTAATCACCTCTTTTGTATGGATAAGTTTTCCAACAATGATGTATATTTACTCCTTACCATAATTTCATCATATGCCTATGTGAAATCTGAGCTCGGAATAATATGAAGTGCAAGGTGTAATTGTATGAGGCAAACCCATGCCTAAAGTTTGTTGGCTTAGCTATATTTACAAGTTAAATCCACTAACACACCCTAATTAATGGAGGTCTAGTCTTAATCCCCTTCTAGTAAATTAAAATCACATCTCTTGCCTATTAATGGTCAATCAACAAACAAGATAGACATATTAAATGCGTACCATTAAACAAATGAAATCAACATCTATATTTAGGCTAAGTATTCGGGCAAAAGATATAAATCAAGGTCCTATCTGTAACATCCCAAATTTTTGGATTTGAAATTTGAATATTATATGGGAAATTGAATTGTGAAATTTGCCTTAAAATAATGATGAAAATAATTATTAGAATTTAAGGCCTATCTTCCTTGAATTTTTGGGAAAAGAATAAATTCAAGGAAAAATTGTAAATGATATACTTTGAGAATTTATTTAATAATGATGGGGTAAAATAGTAATTTTGCCACCACAAATTGTAAAATGAATTTGGGCCAACGCATAACAACCATATTCATTAATCCATTAGCCATTTCTTGCAGACACTTGGCCCAACATGTGATAGCAACAAAAGAAAACAAACCCAAACCATTCGGCTGACACACACATATTAGGAGTTCCATGTCTCAACTACATTGATTTGACCCAAACAACATGATTAACTAAACCTATGTAGAGTCTATTTATCTATTACCTATTCAGTCAAAACACGAAAACGCAACAACAGATCAGTGAGAAAGATCTTAACGTGATACACGCTGCAACACGTAAATGCAAACCACGCCATGCCTTTCCTCATCAACACAGATTGCTTTCGGCCAGTGACTGCTCACGCAAGACAAGAAAACCGCAGCGCCATATCAGCAAAAGCAACACTCATCCCATTCCTCTTGAGCCCACCACCAACGCCCATACCTCCTCTGTCAGCGCATTTCCCCACTCCCTCTCAATATAAACCATTCAGCCCTTTTTGCAGCAATAAAGGAAAAGCAAAGCAAGGAACAAAAACACGTTGGGAGGGAGAGATTGAAAGAGGGTCCGAAAAAGAGTAGGACTGTGAGAGGAGAGAACTCAGCTGTGTGGGATGCTCTGCACCTTGTATCAAAAACAGAGGGTGATCGGCTTTGTCATAACATTACATTCCACAAGCCAAAAACTGAAAGTAAGTATCAAGCTTCTCTTCTTTCAGTTTTCACCCTTTACCAACGCAAAGCCCTGAGATTTAAAAATGTTATGGAGCATAGCTAGAATCTATAGGAGTTGTTGTTAAAATATCGCTGTCATAAAAGAAAATGTTGCTACCTTAGGTTAATATTTATATAAAACAAAGCACATGGGAAAAAATATAAACTTTGCTGCCATGAACCTCTAGGAAATGTCGTTATCATGTGGTTGCAACCGTTGGAAAAGAATGATAAAAAAAAACGGAAACTTGTTGTCTTGCGTTTAGGTATGTGTACGTGGCTGCATATATTTACTTATCAAAGAAAGGAGTGCTGTGCAAATGTGTGAACTACAAGAGTAGCTGTGAGTGTCGTGGTGTGTGTGGATAACTGTGTAATAGTGTTTACAAAAGTGTAAATACTATTGTAAGTGTGTATACATATCAGGAAAATGAGAACATTCTTTTTGCTGATATATATGATTAGTTGCACATATATATATAAACCTACAGTATGGTACATATATATATACATCACAGAACACACACACATATATACTATATCATTGCAAGAGGAAAGAAAGGAAAAGCTAAAACCATGTTGCTACACGTTGGAATACATATGTACATTGTGAAAACTAGAAGGAAAACTTTGTTCATACATGCACGTTTTCACGCAAGATTTTTCTAATGATTATGTGTATGTGTGTGTACTGTTAGGTTTGGTGTGTGTTGTAAAGAATAATAAGAATAATAATAAATATTAAAGAGGGAAGGAGAAATCTTAATATAAGTATGTGTGCATGATTCTGCTGTGTGTGTATTAAGTATAGGTGTCATAGACTCAAAGCCTCTTTGTCCATGTGTTTGTATGCGCTGATGCACCTGGAGATTTTTTTTTTTTTGGCGTTGTTATATTGTATAAATACATATGAGTTGAAAACAATATTTAAGCTTTTACAATCTTGTGTTTACTGTTGTGAGGTGAATCACATGTAAAAATGCATTTCTATTAATGCTGAACTCAAACTACATGAAGCCTATTTTATGTAGTATGAGTATTTATCAAAGGTTTTGGAGGAAAGCATGAGAAACATTAAGTAAAATGCATTAAAGCATAATTTACATGATGGTTGGTATTCATAAATTTCTAATTTAAAATGTTAAAATAACCTTTGAGAGTTCAAAACAATTGTAGATAAATGATAAAAATAATGAATTAAATAAATAAACAATAATAACAACAATAATAACTAAATAAAATAAATAAATAAATCAGTATTATTACTATTATTAGTAAAAAGGGAATAAATAATAAAGGGTGTTATTAATTAATAATAAATAAAAGAGGGGTATTATTAGTTAATAATAATTAGAAAAGGGTATTATTAATTAGCAACAGAAAGTGAATTCATAATTACAAGGATTTCACTGATTTTTTTCAGTACTGTCATAATTTGTCACTTCAAGCATTTAAAATAAATTTATTATTAAAATTTGTATATTTTAATTTTATGAAATTATAAATTATAATTTTTATTATGTAGATTTTTAGAAGAGTTATTAATGGTTAGTAAATTGGTTGTGTGGTAGATTGATTTTTGGCGTGTGTTTAAGCTCTTGGATTATGAGCACTGTGATAATAGTTAGCTACGGCGAGAGGTAACCACTTTCCACTTGTTATGTGTATTGATATGTTGTTTGTGAGTATTTTGTGAAATCATTATGAATATTTTAATAGAAATTGCCTTGCGGAACCTTATAATTTGAATTGTGAATATATACAGATTTATTTATGTATAAGAATTGAGAGTTTTGATATTATGATATTTATTATGATAATTATGGGAAGGGTTGAATTGGGAGGAAATGAAATATTATATTCCACCACGTGGTGAGGCCTCCATTAGTGCACGATGGTTGGCTTTATATTGTCCCACCTGTTCAATAAGGGACTGGCCCACTAGTTCAATGAGGGCATACGACAGCCCGCTAGTTCAATGAGGGGGAAAGACCTACGGTCTGGGACATGTGCTCTGAGGATTTTGGCCGGTCCTCATCGCATGACCAGTGAGCTTTCGAGTAGCCAGTAACATGGATGTAACTTAGCCCATGGGTCTAGTCGGAGGAAATAAGGCGGTTCGGTTGGATTGATGGGAGGTATCTTGGGAATTGTGTTAATGAAAACTGTGATACATAATTTCTGATATGAAATTTTGTGATATGAATATTGGCAAATTATATATATTATTTTATTTAAAATACTTTGTTATATAAATTGTTTCACATGGCACCTCACTAGCACATATTAGTGTTCATAATGAGTTGGATTGATGGTTACCACATTTTTCCAGGCGATAGTTCTTGTCCGGGTCCATCAGGGAAGACTGCAGAAGCTTAGGTTACTTCTGCCGAAAGTAGTGCTTCTGCCTTTTTGGTGTATGTTGGATGATTGTATATTGCTACATTAGGGCTCATTCTGCATATTCTAATTTAACTGTGGGTTTTGGGAAATGATAAAGCATTGCTTAGATGATCAACCCTTAATTAGTCATTATGTTAAGTAAAATGGAGGATGTTAGACCATCAAAGCTTAACCATGAAAACTTTAGCTTATGACTTTCAGCAACATTACGACTGACTTTAACGTAAATGTTTCCAAAATAGAACAAAGAAACAAACTAAAAAGGAAGAAGAGGAAAAGTAGAAGATAGCAGCGCCCCAGGAAGGAAAAACTTTTCTATGTTGATTTCATTATTATCCTCAGTGTTTTCTTCTCTCTTAGCTCCTAGCTGCTCCTCTTTTTCGATCTACTTCTCAAGGGTGTCATTTCTTTCCTTTTAAGGCTAGGGTTAAGGGTGGCAAAAGTCCATCAAGTCCTTCATCCAATGGTTAGAGTTGTCTTGCTCTCTAAAAGTGAAATGAGCTTGTCCTTTCTGCAAGCTCAACAAGAATACTCTTTATGCTTTCTCTCTTTCCAGCTGGTATTTCTATGTTTTTCCACCTCTTTTTGCTTTTCCTTCTAGCATGTGGCCTTCTTCATCCATCCTTAGCGCACATGGCCCAACTTCAGCAATGATCTCATGCAATTTCACAAGAAAGAATCCAATTTAAACCCTGGAAATGCTATTGTAGGATTTATCATTTAGAGCAGTTTTGATGTTATAGCAACACTAAAGCAACAGAAAGAAAGAGATTTGAGAAACCAGTAACACCTAAGCCCAAAAATGCTATAATTAACTCTATTTCATATAGTTAACGCACCTTCAAACTTAAGATATTACTCGTCCTCGAGTAATAGAACAAAACAAAAACACCACAAAACAATGGATTAACACAAAAAAGGGAAAGTCACACAAAGCTAAACAGCAAAACAGACAAAACTAAACAAACACAACAATCAAGCAAACAATTAATTAGTTGGCTGCTCTGATTTTCGTTATCTCATCAAGGCAGTAGCATGCTTTTGACATGTCCTCACAACCTTCCCCCAAACTTGAAATCAGTATTATCACCCAGCTGTTTTCCCTCCAATTTTTGCTTCTAAAGGCAATTCTCCCAAGTGCGTGCGTGTCCAGACAAGGGTTCTTATTCAAGATTCACCTATAGATAGATAAAAACTGATTCTAGAACCTAGTTGCATGATTCTTCTATTTGAAATGCTGCAATCTCTTAACAATTCCTTTGCCCCTAATCTTTTTTTGCCTAAAGCCTTGTGGATTTCCACAATTATTATTATTTATAGCCTTTTCCTTCTTAGACTGTCATTCCTGCCTTTTGATGCAAATAACAACATTTGTGATGAAGATACCTGGTTACTCAACAGGATCACAACCCAAAGGTGCATTTGCTGACTCTTATTTCAGGCCACTGTTTGACGCAAGAACAAATATGGGGCTCATGAATGCCCCTGGTTACTAGGCAACCTCAAGCATTGGAGTCTAAACAATTTAGTTCTTATTTTCTGCTTCATCAGTTCACTACCTTTGGAGGCCTATTTCAGTTGTTGCATATCACAGCATTCAAGTTTAGAATCCTAAGTTCTGGCATTTTCTAAACTATCCACAATTTTTTCTTGAATTAAAACCCGCATCCAGTGCATCTAAACAAGAGAATTAGCCTCTAAAAGAAAGGTTATCATAAAGAACAACCATCTTTATTTCGAAAGAGTCAGGTCATGGGCATTCTGTCAACTACAACTTTTACCAGAATGCTATAACAATTATAGTACATACCAATATGACTCAAATTTGACTATTAACAGTAAACATAAAACATGCTACAACAATTCAGAACAACCAGGTCTTACAAATTAGATCAACATTCCTACAAGAGCAAGTAAATTTTAAACTAAAGTTCCTAAACAACATTCCCCAGAACAACAAATAAATCTAAAACTAAATCCCCTCAAACTTGAAATGAAGCAGTGTCCCTACTGCCAAAAAAAAAAAATCCTACCTATCCTAACAGATATAGACACAAAATAAATGAACCTGGAGGGCCAAAAATGGTTTTGGCCCTAACCTTCTTCCACGCTTTTTGTCTCATCCGAGTCTCCTTCCTCTTCGTCCTCAATATCCTCCTCAAGATCCACCATTGGGACTTTGCCTTTTCTCCTTCGACTGGTCTCGGCTTCAGGATTCTCTGGCTCCGCAGGCTCTTGCACTTCTTCATCTAGCACAGCACGCAGAAATTTGGGCAGTGATTTAAATTCCGATAATATGATCAGATATTTTCATCCATAATGTCATCCCTCTTAGCCAAATATTTCTATAGCAATTTCTGCTATGTTACATAACAGATAGTGCAGCAACTTGCTGAGTTAGGGATGTTGGAGCAATTTCTGGTTCTAAAGCAGGGGATGTGGCAGTGGATGGATGCGAGGATTCCTCCTTGTGCTTGCTGTGACTACTTTTCTTGCTTGTCATCCACTCTATAATCGCTGGGCGGATTGCCGCAGTAGGCTTTAGTCGTTCTTCAATCTTTTTTATTAGCACTACTGCATTGATGCAAAGCTCGGTGATGAGGGAAGGAAACCAGAGATTTCCTGTTGTTGGCTGAAAGCAAGAACAAAGCTCTTGGTAGATGATTTAAGCTACATTGATTTCCTGTTGTAACCAAGAATGTTCTGCTACACGATACCTGTGTTCACTGTAACTTGATGTATATTTCTCTAGTTATTATGAGGGATATGACACTTGCTTTTTTAGGATATATCATTTGTTTACTACGGTCTGTTTGCTTTTATATTTGCATTTTGCATGGCTTATAATGCATCCAAAAATTTACAACCAAAAAAAAAAAAATTTTAAATTGGACTGGAGGATTTTTTTTGTTGAAACAACACATGTTTGCCATTTTTTATTGCCCCTACAACAAATGCAAACTAATGTAATACCTTTCATCTTATAGAAAAATTTCAAGTGAATTGCACATGCGAAATAAATTGGTGTTGTTAATTTATGCATATTTAAAAGGGGCTTACACTTTTCATGTTGCATGAGAAGAAGAAGAATCCTACACACACATGAAATGGTGGGACCCACATCTTTTTTATTAAAAAAAAAACTCAAGCACTTAAATGGTAAGACCTACATCTTTTTATATCTATGACATGAGAATACATTTCTCCTACAATATGAGAAGTGTATTTCCCTATTTAAAAATTGTTATAAGATTTCAAAAGGTTTGCCTCTACATGAATTTAAGTAATTTAATTTAGATCTTTATAATATATCTTAAACATAGGAGATGATTAGGGGATTTATATTTTAACCCAAAATATAATATCTCAATCTACTTTATATTTAAGTAAATTAACAATAAGAATGTAGGTATAAAATATTTAATAAACATTTATTTAATATTTTGATTATTCCCTTATAGATCTAAGTGATTTTTTACATAACAACACATTAATAAATATATAGTCCCTCACCCACACGATATGATGGGAAAATGGTTACACAATATTTTATAAATTAATAATGAGGGAGGTAGGTACAAAATATTTAGTAAATATTTAATTTATTTTTTTTATTCCCTGAGATATCTAAGTGATTTTTTTTTACATAACAACACATTAATAAATACACGACATCTCACCGGATGATATAATGGGGTAAGTAGTTACACAATATTTTGTAAATTAATAATGAGGAAGTAGGTACAAAATATATAGTAAATATTTAATTTAATATTTTGATTATTCTCTTAAAAATTAAGTGATTTTTTTTACATAACAACATATTGATAAATACCTTAATAAATATCTGACATCTCACCCACGAAACATAATACGGAAAGTAGTCACACAATATTTTATAAATTAATAATGGAGAGGTAGGTACAAAATATTTAGAAAATATTTAATGTAATATTTTGATTATTCCCTTAAAGATCTAAGTGATTTTTTACCTAACAATATATTAATAAATATATGCCCTCTCACCTGCCCGATATAATGGGGAAAGTAGTTACTATTATTAAGGCAGAGCTATATGCCATCTTGCTGGGATTGAAGCTGGGCCATCAGATGGGATTCCAAAAAATCCGTCTCTACTTTGACTCCCTTGATGTTGTTAATATCCTCATGAGAGACTGCTGTCATGATGACCACCCCCTGAGGGACATTATCAGGGAGACCAAATATCTTCTCTTCCAGGATTGGGACGTGACACTTCACTACACCCCAAGGGACAACATCACATGTGCCGACTATATGGCAAAGGAAGGCCATGATGCACCTGCCGATGCAGATGTGTTATTAGCTCCAACAATTCCTGCAACATGTCAGGATATGGCCTTCAAGGACTGATTGGCTTGTAATCCCTAGTTCTTACTCTTTTTTTGATGTATTTTTGTGCTTGACTCCCATAGTCTAGCCTTTTTCTTCTATCTCAAGTGTCAGCTTGCTTGTATCTTCTAAAAAAAAAAAAAAAGAAGAAGTATTTCTCCAATCATTGGAGATAGAGTTATCTCCCGTGACCCTAAAACTATGTCGTTTTAAATTAATGAAGGATGTGTTTGTAATTTTAGGTGAATTAATGAAGGGTGTTTGTAACACCCCAAATTTTGGACCCTAAGCATTGAGAATAAGCCTAAAATAGGCGGACAACAAGGCCCAGTTCGGGAAGAGTCCTAAGAAGTTCGAGGCTTAGGAAGCCTCTCGGGGACTAAGTAACTTGGCTATACGGGTTAGTAGACCTGGAATGTTGAAGCCGTGGAATTAAGGTGCTAATGTAAAATGGGCACAGAAGATGTATACAATGTAAGTCTGGTCGGAAAAGATGCTGCCCAACTATATCCTGAGGTATAGGACACTTAGTCGAGCAAAAATATGCCAGTACAGGTAAGTATACGGCATTTTCAGGGCAGTCATGGGAGTCCTGCGTTTTTCAAGGAAATAAGAAGGGAAGAGAGAGAAAATGTGTATTTGGACCCAGTATAGAAGGAAAAGTCAATGGTAGTAGTGCTACGTCGGACACGTGGCATTTTGGGACCAGAAGTTGGAGAAGCGAGTAGCACGCATTACGAGGTGGATCTGAGGTATTGGAATAAAGGTTTCTTGATCCCCAAGGTATTATATTCCGCCCACTTGTGGTTAGGGAAAAGTGACTGATGATCCGGCCCACACAAGTCCAGTTGAAGGGCACGAGTTACGAGGTAAGGTGGGACCGACAAAAGGGAGCTGAGTGGGACCGGTTAGGATTTCCCAGAGTCGGGCCTAAGCCCAGGACACTGATATGGGTGAATTTCAGTGGGCCCAGAGGAGAGAGAAAATATATTGCCTTGTAATTATGAAGAGAGAGAATGTCACATCAGGTCAAAATGATGAGAGAGAAAGAATAAAATAATTAGAATTGATCTAGACCACACAAATGAAATCTGATATGACAATGAAATGACAAGTAATTATGACTCATTATGGCATATCAAGGGGCAGATTTCGTGGACCCCACTGCCTTGGAAGAAGAACGGCACGAAATGACCATTTTACCCCTACACCCTAAACCTACACCTAAGGCCACCTAGGGGCAAAACTGGAACTCTATTTTTAGCCTTGGAATGCGCCATTTTCTTCACATGGAAGACCCTAGAAGGCTTCTAGAAGATATGATTTCGTGGGCCCCATGATTTGGAAGATGAACAAGGCGAAATGACCAATTTACCCCTAACCCTAAAACCCACAACTAAAAATATCTAGGGGCAAAATTTGGAACTTGGGGCCTATAAATAGGACACTCCCCTTAGTCATTTTTTTCTCCCTTTTTCGTGCTCAAGGTGAGGGAGGAAGGATTGGGCAGCAAGGTCTAGGTCCAAGGAGAAGAAGAAGGTCATACGCAACCGACATCTAAAGTAAGCCCCTAACCGACAACTTGGAACTCTTGCTTCCACCCTATGATGTTTTTCGTGGAGTTAAAGTGGGATTTTGGTATTTTTGATGTTTCCATTGAGTCCAAATGGTTTTTTTGTGTGGGGAAATGTTGGATTACCTTTTTCCAAACCCTAAAGGCTCAAGTCTTTGTTATACGAAAATCTGTCGGTTCTTTCGGTATTTGGGCAGCATGTGTTAATCGATAGTTTTGAAATAGTAAATGAACTCCGTTTGATCTGAAATTTTAAATGGTGAAAGTAGACATCCTACGAATGATTTTGATATAATAATTTGTGTCATTTGGAGTTTCCAACCGAGATATATTTCAAGTTGAAAATGACCTAAAAACCTGGACTTTTCTCTGGACCAGTGGCTCGGTTTTGCAAATAAGAAAAGGATATGAACCAATAAAATATTGGGAATTATTTATGGGGTAAACTATACATTCTAAGGGTTCAATGGCCACTAATTTCATGTCGATATGATTTTTCTAAAATTTATTAAAAATCGGTGAAGTTGGGTCAGTGTTTCTGGAAATTCTGTTGCTATGCGAATTTTATGGAACTTGAAGCAAATTGTGTTCATATGACTAAAATCATGATATTTGGCTGTATCTAGGGTGTTTGCACATGTGGACCCTATTTTCAATGTCAAGGAAGAGTTATTATTTTGCAAGGCGTGCCAGGTAGTAACTGTTGACTTGCATACTCTATGTTGCTTTTGCATGTGTGTTTTATCATGATGTAGGAGATCGGGCTACAGTGCCTCTGCTGCAGTACCGAGATCAGGCTGTAGTATCTATTGGATTGTGTGTCCTTAGGGTTTTTGCTACAGTACCGAGGGCATGTAGGATCGGGCTGCGGTACCTATTGGACTGTGTGTCCTTAGGGTGTTGTTGCAGTACCGGGGTATGTGGCTAGGTGGAGCCTATATGACTGTTTGTTTATAGGTGTCTACTGAGGCCTAGGCTAGGTGCTTGGGGTTGCTCCCTTACTACTGAGGCCTGTTTGTGCGCTGAGTCCGAGGGCTTGTCTTGACCAGGCGGTCCTGCGGAGTTGCTACATGTCAGTTGGTTGTGACAGAGGCAGATTTATTTGTACTTCCTGGTTGTGATTGGCATTGCATGCATTGTATACATATTGTATATGAGTCTAACAGTTACTCTTGGGTTCAACTTTGAACTCCAGACTGGTTCAAAAGGATACAGGCGTAAGGTAGTAGTAGTTGGAGGACTTGAAGAAGGTCAGGCTTGGTGCAAAAAGATGAAGGAATAGAGGATGCCCAGTTGTTTCTTGTACTTCTATAATTGGGATGACTGTATGAGTTGCACTTACTGTTTAGTATTTATTTTGGACGATTGTACCCTTAACGCTATGTGGACTACTTTATGTTTTTGCATGAACATTTACCAGTATATTGTAAGTTGTCCAAACCGATCCAATGCTCTGTTGCGCGTACCCTGATGTATGATTAAAGGGAGTAATCAACAAAGAAAAGATAATAAGAGAAAAGGATCCCTCTAACCCGCCACCCGAAAGGGCGAGGCCGGTAGGGGTGTAACAGTGTTTCCGTAATTTTGCACCCTTCATTAATTCACCTAAAATTACAAACACACCCTTCATTAATTCAAAACGACGTAGTTTTGGGGTCACTGGAGATAACTCTATCTCTAGTGATCGGAGAAATCCTTTACCCTATATATATATGGGAAAAGTATTTCTCCAGTCATCGGAGATAGAGTTATCTCTTGTGACCCCAAAACTACGTCGTTTTGAATTAATGAAGGATTTGTTAGTAATTTTAGGTGAATTAATGAATGGTGGTTTGGTAAAATATATATGATTAAAAACTAAACAAATTACAGAAACACCCTTCACTAATCCAAAATGACGTAGTTTTAGGATCACTGGAGATAACTCTATCTCCAGTGACCAGAGAAATCCTTTACCCTATATATATATAGAGAAAAATATTTTTCTGGTCACTAGAGATAGACCCAAAAACTACGTCGTTTAAGATTAATGAAGTCTGTGTTTGTAATTTTAGGTGAATTAATGAAGGGTGTTTTGGTAAAATTCATATGATCAAAAAATAAACAAAATTACAGAAACACCCTTCATTAATCCAAAACGACGTAGTTTTAGACTCACTGGAGATAATTTTATCTCCAGTGACTGAAGAAATCCTTTACTCATATATATATATTTGTAAATAATGGTGGATGTAGAAACAAAATATTTAGTAAATACTTAATTTAATATTTTTATTATTCCCTTAAAGATTTAAGTGTTTTTGTTTTTGTTTTTTTGTTGTTGTTGTTTTTTTTTTTTAACGTAACAACACGTTGTAGAAGATAGATACTACACTAACCATATACAATACACACACAGCTTCTCTCAAAGATAATGGTTATTATTCAATCAATTTTATAAGTCTATATTGGATAGATGTATATTATATATGTATATGTATTTATAATACAAACTTATTAAACTTGGTTTTTTGTGAGTGGTGACACCGAAAAAATGATCATGGAGATTATAGATATTTTAAATTAAGAAAGGTTTTTAAACATTATGATGTAGGTTTTTTAGAGAGAAGAACATGAAATAACTATGGGTGAGTAGTTATAGTAGAAACGTATAGATATAGTGATACACAGTAAGTATAAAAGGAATCAAATAAGTTGTTTTTTTGGGTTCTCATTCTGTGCTTGGCGCTTATATGCTTCTTACGTGTTAATCTCTCAAATCGGAGGGATTGATAATTTTTTATTTATTTATTTAGATTAAATTATATATTATATCTTAAAATATTTTTTGCACCCAATATGTCAAATTAATTAATTTCCAGTCCTGTATGAAAGTGCAGCTAAATCACCAAGAGGGGGGTGAATTGGGGATTTTAAAAATTCTTTTCAAGTATACTCTGTTTTTGTCAAAACTCGATGAAACAGAATTGAAAAGAGTATGAAGGGAAGAAGAGCAGGACACAAAGAAATTATCCTGGTTCGGTCTAATCTAATTACTTACGTCCAGTCCCCAGTCACTCTGGGATTTTCACTAACTCTCTTGAGGAATACAAACTCTGCAAACGAAGGATGTTTCACAACCTTGAACACACTCCCCCTTACAAGTTGTAATCGAATAGCCCAATCTCAAAGTCCCGCTACTTTGAGATCCTTACAGAAAAATGAATTACAGAAAGAAACTCTCTTCCAAGAGTGAAAATTGATGATCACTGAAGTCCAATAAATCATTCAAATGTAAAAGAATAGTTCTTTCACTGATATTTTCGAGTAGGATTGTAGAATGTCAGTTCTGTGTTCTTCCAGCTTCAAATCTTCATCTATTTGTAGTGGTTTGAAGCTTGTGAACGTTATAGATCCGTTGGGGCTTTTTCCTTTTCGAAAATATAGCTGTTGTTGGAGTTATATCATGAATTAATCCTCTGAGATTACTCCCTGTCTGAAATATAGCCGTTGGCAAGTTATTCTGAAGATTTGCTTGATCCTTGTTTTCTTTTAAGGAATTCGTCCGTTGGAGATGTTGTCTAATGGCCAAATGATCTTGTATAACGGCTAGATGATTCTGCATAACGTCTCTCCATGATTTCAGCAAGTTTCCTAAAGTGGCTCTTTATTTCAATCAAATAAAAAAAAATCTGTAATCTTATAAATAAACATGTTAGAACAACTTGGTTACCATGATAAATGATACATATAACATATAAGATTAATGGGTATCTTAAACAAGGAAGAATGAATCAGATTTGGCAAGTTTTTAAACGAAACAACGTTTTTCTGATATTTTACCAAAACTCGAGTTTTGAAGATCAAAACTGGAGTTTTGAACTGTTCATTCTTCATAACCGGCGGTGTTCAAACCAAAAATGGCAGTTATTAGAGTTTGGAGAAATTAATCCTCTCGGGTTGCCCAAAACTCGAGTTTTGCTTCTCAAAACTCGAGTTTTGAAATATTCATGTGAAAACATGATTTAAGTTCAAAAGATGAAAACTGGAGGTGTTGGTTCATAACTGGCGGTTTTCAACTTCGAAAAGATTGAAGGCTCTCTGCCTTACCAAAACTTGAGTTTTGGCATCCAAAACTTGAGTTTTGGCATCCAAAACTCGAGTTTTCATATTTTATGAAAACTTGGAAAATACTCGTATAGTTGAAAACTGGCGGTGATGGTCTCAAAACCGGCGGTGATGAACTGGAGAAAAATCAATTGCTCTCTGTCTCTTCAAAACTCGAGTTTTGGTTTCCAAAACTCGAGTTTTGAACTTTCTTCCAAAATAAGAAAAGTTCAAAACTGGCAGTGATGAATGAAAACCGGAGGTTTTGAGATGTGAAAAACTTGGAAGTTTTGCAAACCTCTCTGCCAAGCCAAAACTCAAGTTTTGGATCTCAAAACTCGAGTTTTGAACTATTCACAAGTTCAAAATTGGCGGTGATCACTAAAACTGGCGGTGATGACTTTTGTGCAGTTTTTGCTACAGATCAAAACTCAAGTTTTGAACACCAAAACTCGAGTTTTCCTCTGACAGTAAGGAAAACTGATTTTTGCACCATAAAACTAATCTTTTTGATTTTCAAGGCTTTACAATTTTCAATCATCATCAAAACATATTGAGAACTAACATTCTCCCCCTTTTTGATGATGACAATACTTGTAAACCATTCTTTTTAAGAATTTGAGAAACTTTGGATTTTGAACACTTGAAATTCTTTTGTCATTTAAACTGATATGTATAAAGACTTGATAGACATCAAGGATATTTCAAAAACTTGTTAAAAAAGTTTTGCTTATGAATCTTAAAGTATATGGCAGAAGTAATTAACAGAAGTAGACATTATCAGAGCAAATAACTTAAGCAGCTCAAGCAAATTCATCATTTTTAATGTCAATACAGAGCAATGAAAACACTACAAAACAAAAAACAACAATCAAAAGATTTCAAATTCTTCCTTTAGCTCTGATCTTCTCCCCCTTTGTCATCTTCAAAATTTGGGTCAAGGACAAAGATAGGAGGAATATAGGGTACAATGGCTAGAGGGTTAGGATCAATAGGCTCTATAACTGGTGTGGCTAGAGGATCATGGGGTTCTGAAACATGTGGATCATGGTGCTCTGGATCAGGAGAATGTGCAAGTGGTGTGGAGACTGAAGGCATAGGAGGAGTAGAAGCTTCAGGTACAGTGTCAGAAGACTGTGGATCTGAGGTAGTCCCAAAGGTTGAAGAAAGACTGATGTTGAAATGTTTCAACAACAGATCAACCTTGTCATGCAGGCTGGAGTTTGATATGCTTAGAGAGGTAAGCAGAATATCGTGATTGTTGACCAAGTCTGACATCTTGGCATTTTGATTTGTGAGTTCTTCCAACTCATGCTTCTTACCTACCAAATCTTGTTTCATATCATCTTGGACATCAGCCAGTTGCTTGGAATTTTTAAATTGTTCACCTTTCAGTGTCCCAATCTCGTACCAATTCTTATACCCATATCTTGAACCGCTGAGTCAATAATGTCTTTTATTCGAGCTTCAAACTCAGTAGTAGGTGGAGGAGGTGCAGATTGGGCTTCCTGGTTCTCAGATTGTGGTAGTGAGGCTCTAGAATGTGATCTGGCTGCAGCCTTGGACCTTGTGGGGGCTTTAGATTGCCCTGACCCTTCTTCCTCAAATGTCAAATTCATCAGATTCAATTGTCCCTTACCAAAGTAGGGAGGGAATTTTAAAGCATGAACTGTCCCAACATGCCATATTTTGAAGTAAAACAGAATGACAGATATCAGAGATGGAAATGGCATGTGAGATAGCTTTCTGGTAGGGAACTTAAACTTGATCATCTCTTTCAGGATGTGGTAACCGAGGTTGAAAGGGGTCTTGTTTACAAAGGAAGTGAACAAAGGGTAGTCTCTCTGGGCAAAATGGGTGAAGTTACCACCCTTCTGGATGAAATTTCTTGAAAAAATGTACCATAAGACCCTGTTCCTAGGAGGTATGGAACTAGGACTGAGACTAAGAGTTTGTAATTGATTATCAGGGAAGGGTTTATGAGGCATCAAAACAGACCAGATCTCTCTGTTACTATACTCAGAAACATGTACAGGAAATTGGTCTAGCTTTAATATTTTGTTTAGGATAGAAGCTGAGAGGGTGAACTTAGTGTTTCTAACTTTGGTGGTTATCCTCTCCTCTATCAATTCTCCCTCAGGACCCAACACATTATCATAAGCCATATTTGAATAGAATAATCGGACAAGAGTAGGAGAGTATGGGCAGGCTATGGAAACAAAGTTTTCATAAAAATTGAGCCATGGTCGTAAGTTCAAATTAGTTTCTCTTTCCAATTGCTCAAAGTCCAAAGCTACTACTGCACAGAATTCCCTAGAGGCAAATTTCTCCTTGAAAATGTTATCTTGGTCTTTCAGATTCACGGTAGTAAAATCAAAAGATCTAGGAGGGGATTGAATATGATAAATGTCTTCTATGGCATTTACCATAATCGGTGAGGACTGTGTGGAGGCTTCTGCTCCGGATGACTCTGCTCTGGAAGTTGTCTGAGGTACAGAAGAGGAGGCTTTCTTCTTCTTAGGCAGTGGTGTTTCTTCTGGTTCATAATTGGAGGCCCGTTTTGCTCTGACCTTCTTCTTGGGCTTTGACACAGACTCTTGTACAGGCTCCTTGCGTTTTCTCAACGATGAGGCAATGGGTTCCTGAAACGACACTCCTTTGGACCGAGTAGGAGTAGCCGAGGTAGCCTTTGAAGTGGACTGTGGAATCTCGCTGTGAACTCCTGGGATAAAACAATCAAGGCCATCGTGAAGTTTGCTGGGTATGGTTTTTGTTCTCGGTGGGCGTTGGAGAGGCTGAGAGGGAGGAGATGAGTGTGATTGAGATCTTTCAGACTGTGGGTGAGCTTCGGATTGAGAGGGTTGAGTGGATTTTGAGGTCATTTTGGATTTGAGTGGGTTTCGAGTGATTTTTGAATTGATTTGTGAAGAACAGAGAAGAGAGAGTGCAGAGCGTTTTAGGACAAAACCGCAGTTTTGAGTGAAGTTTTGAAGAACACACACAGACATATATATATATACACAGTCCAAAACTCGAGTTTTCATTACCAAAACTCAAGTTTTGATGAATTTTAGTTTCTAACCTGGTTGTCAATGGTGTATCGTGAACCGTTGACATTCTGAGTCAAAACTTGAGTTTTGCACCCCAAAACTCAAGTTTTCAACTAGTGTGAAAACTTCTTGCTTATTCTCTGACCCCGATACTGTAACTTCAAAACTCGAGTTTTCACCAAAACTCGAGTTTTCATCTTTGCAGGTTTTTTTTTAGCCTTGATATTGAACCACCAAAACTTGAGTTTTGGTCTCCAAAGTTCAAGTTTTCATCTTTTGACAGTAAAAGCTAATTTTAAAACATCCTGCAAAAGAGAAAACTAGATACTCCGATGTTTAAGTCAGTAACTTATAATCATCAAAACCATAACTAACATTGAATTAAGTAAGAAATACTTATAGCTCATTGGGATTTACCATTCCCAATTCTCTTCTTATGAAATTAAATTGTTCTCTAGCAAGTGGTTTTGTGAAGATGTCTGCCAATTGGAGATCAGTCGGAATGAACATGACCTTGACTTCCTTTTTCTGAACATAATCTCTTATGAAATGATGCCTCACATCAATGTGCTTGGTCCTAGTATGTTGAACTGGATTTTTTGCCAAGCTTATTGTGCTTGTATTGTCACACAATATTGGAACTTCTTTGAGGTTGATTCCCAAATCTGAGAGTTGTTGTTTCAGCCACAAAACTTGTGCACAGCAACTTGAAGCAGCTACATATTCAGCTTCAGTAGATGATACAGCTACCGTTGTTTGTTTCTTGCTAAACCATGACACAAGTGACCCACCAAAGAATTCACACTGTCCACTTGTGCTTTTCCTATCGGTTTTGTATCCAGCATGATCTGAATCTGAATATGCTACCAAATGTTCAGGTTGACCTTTGGGAAACCACAATCCTAAAGTCTTAGTGTCAGCAAGGTATCTAAAAATTCTTTTCACATGTTCAGCATGTGACTCCTTTGGGGCTGATTGAAACCTTGCACACATTCCAACACTGAATTGGATGTCCGGGCGGCTTGCTGTTAGGTAGAGCAATGATCCAATCATTCCTCTATATTTTGTAATGTTGAAATCCTTGCCCTCTTCATCAGCATCCAATGAAGTAGTTGTACTCATAGGAGTGTCAGCACCATTACATTGATCCATTCCAAATTTCTTTAAGAGATCATTCAGATAATTGGTTTGTGATATGAAGATCCCATCCTTCTTTTGCTTAATTTGCAAACCAAGAAAGTAATTAAGTTCTCCCATCATAGACATTTCGAATTCTCCCTGCATTTTCTTTGCAAAATCTTCACACAAACTATCATTAGAAGCACCAAATATGATATCATCCACATATATCTGTACAACTAAGATTTCATTTAACTTATTAGTTCTAATGAAAAGAGTTGTGTCAGCTTTTCCTCTAACAAAGCCTTAATCAAGAAGAAATTTGCTTAATCGTTCATATCAAGCTTTAGGAGCTTGCTTAAGACCATACAATGCTTTCTTAAGATGATAAACATGATCTGGAAATTTTTCATTTTGAAATCCTGGAGGTTGTTCAACATAAACTTCCTCTTGTATAAAACCATTTAAAAATGCACTTTTTACATCCATTTGAAAAAGCTTTATTCTTTTAACACAAGCAAAGGCTAGAAGAACTCTTATGGCTTCCAATCTTGCCACTGGAGCATAAGTTTCTTCATAATCAATTCCTTCTTCTTGATTATAGCCTTTGGCAACCAATCTTGCCTTGTTGCGGACAATGATTGCAGATTCATCTCGTTTGTTTTTGAATACCCATTTAGTGCCAATGACCGGATGATCTTTAGGCCTAGGTACCAAATCCCAAACTTGATTTCTGTCAAATTGATGTAACTCCTCTTGCATTGCTATCACCCAATCATTGTCTGAAAGAGCTTCATTAATTTTTGAGGGTTCAATGTGGGATATGAATGCAGAAAATGTTACTTCATTCAAGGTGCTTTTTCTGGTTCTTACTCCTTGATTGATATCACTTATTACTTGGTCTAAAGGATGATTCCTAGTGTATTTCCAAGCTTTAGGCTGAGATGGTTCAGGATTTTCAAAGTGGTTTTGAGGATCAGTTTCGAAAACATCTAGTTCATTTGAATCAGAAGAAGTTTTTATATGAAGTTGATTTTTCAAAATTGGTTCATCATCATCATTATCCAAGAGCTTGTTAGAAGAAGAGTCACAAAATACTACATGTACAGATTCTTCTACACAACGTGTTCGAATGTTAAATACTCTATATGCTTTACTTCTATTAGAGAATCCCAGAAAAATACCTTCATCTGATTTAGCATCAAACTTACCCAAGTTATCCTTACCATTGTTGTGGATGAAACACTTACATCCAAACACATGTAGATGTGCCAAGTTTGGCTTCCTTCCTTTGTACAGCTCATAGGGAGTTTTGTTCAATTTCTTTCGTACATAGGCTCTGTTTGAGATGTAGCATGCTGTACACATTACATCTGCCCAGAATACTTGAGATGTGTTATTTTCATTTAACATTGCTCTTGCCATCTCAGTAAGGACTCTGTTCTTTCTTTCAACTACTCCATTTTGTTGAGGAGTCCTTGGAGCTGAAAAATTGTGATCTATTCCCATGCTTTCACAGAATTCAGCAAATGCTTGATTATCAAATTCTCCTCCATGATCAGTTCTAATTCCTGAAATAGAAAGACCTTTCTCGTTCTGGACCTTTTTGGCAAATACAACAAATTGATCAAATGTTTCATCTTTAGAGCATAAAAATATGGTCCATGTAAATCTGGAATAATCGTCAACTATAACTAGAGTATAGAGATTGCCACCTAAACTTCTAACTCTAGCAGGTCCAATTAAATCCATGTGAAGTAATTGAAGAGCTTTGTGAGTTGAAATTTCATTTTTAGCATTGAACGAAGACTTGGTCTGTTTTCCCTTTTGACAAGAGTCACAAATCATGTCATTTTTTAAAACAAGTTTAGGAATGCCAATAACTAGGTCTTTCTTGACTAGTTTGTTAAGTTGGGACATATTAACATGTGCCAATTTTTTGTGCCAAAGCCAAGTTTCATCTGAATTACTTACAAAACATTTTTCAGAAACTTCATCATTGTTTGAAAGATTAAGCGTATAGCAATTACCTTCTCTAGGTGCTCTAAACAATGCTTTAGACTTAATATCTTCTAGGGGAAGCATATCTTTGCTAACAATCAAACATTCTTCTGAATTAAAGATAACTAAGTTACCTTTATCTGTGCTTTGACTTACGCTAAGGAGATTATGGCATAAGCCTTCAACAAGATATACATCTTTAATCTTTGGTCCATTGGTGTTTTCAATATCTCCGATTCCAACAATCTTGCCTGTTTGATTTCCACCAAATGTTACCTTGCCTCCATCCTTAGATTTGATTGTTGCAAACTTTGATTAATCCCCTGTCATGTGTCTTGAGCATCCACTATCAATGAACCATTTATTGGTTTTTGATGCTCTAAGACAAATCTGCAAAACATAAGATATCAAGTTTTAGGTACCCACTTTTTCTTGGGTCCTTTTGGGTTAGTTTGTGTCTTAGGAACCTTATAGGATCCTTTTGGCACCCATTGATAATTACCTATAGGTTTGCTTTTACCTTCTTTTCTATGAAAACAGGAAGAAGTAGTATGCCCTTTTCGATTACAATAGTTACAGTGAGCAAAAGGGTTAGATGAATGAACTAATTTTCGAAAATAACTCATATATGATTTTTGTCCAAACTTCTTCTTTCCTTTTTGTTTATCAAAATCAGGTCTATAACCAATTCCTGATTTATCATTTGTGAATCTTTGCTGTTTTAAAATAACATTTAGCATTTCACTACCGTTGGTGAATTTTTCAAGAGTTTTAGTAAGACGCAAGTTTCTCTTTTCTAAGGTACAACAATTTTCACAATTCTTTTCTAGACTTTTCTCAAAATTCTTTTTTGAAACATTTTCAGAAGCTATAGTAGAAGAAGAAGTATCTTGAACTTGTTTTTTCTAGTAGTTTGATTTTCTTCTTTGCAAATGAAAGTTCTTTGGCTATTTTTCGAAATTCAATAAAGAGTGAGTTGTATTCTGAGGAAAATTCATCATAAGGTGAATTAGAAATATTTACCTCTTCGATATCAGATTCTTCTTGAGCTACAAGACAAATGTTGGTTCTTTCATCCTCTTTAGCTTCATCTTCATCGGATGAGCTATCTCCCCAAATGCCTGAAACATAAGCTCTTCTTTTGAATTTGTTTGACTTCTTTTCTTTGTTTTTGAGCTGTGGACAATCAGATTTGAAGTGTCCTGTCTGTCCACATTCGTAGCATATGATGGATCTCTTTGTTTCTGTGTTCGAACTACCCTTGTGAAACTTTCTGTTGGCCTGATCCCTTTTGAAGAATTTCTTGAATTTTCTGACCATCAAGCTTATTTCTTCATCATCATCCTCATCTTCTTCATCATCAGATTTTGGTTCTTTAGAGGTTTTGAGAGCTATGCTCTTACTCTTCCCATGAACTTCTTCAAGACCTTTCTTGAATTTCAGTTTCGCTTCATATTCAGAGAGACTTCCGAAGAGGGCTGCTACAGATGTCATTGATTTTCCACGAGCTTCTTCAATGGCAGTGACTTTTGCCTCCCATTCTTTGTTGAGGACATTTAGGATCTTTCTCACTTGAACAGGTTGTTCATATATTTTTCCTAAGGCAACAAGTTGGTTAATCAAATGAGTAAATCTTAACTGAACTCACCAATGGTTTCTCCTTGTTTCATGCGAAGGAGATCATATTCTGTCATAAGGGTGTTTACTCTATTCTGCTTGACTCCAGTTGTCCCTTCATGTACTATCTCCAAAGCATCCCACATGGCTTTTGCTGAGCTTAGAGTGCATATGCGGAAGTATTCTTGTTGACTCAAGGCACTTTGTAGCATGAGTATGGCTTTGCTATTGAGAGTGATGTTTCTTCTATCATTCTCATCATAGTTTTCTTCAGGTTTTGGAATTCTGATACCTTCCCTCTCAATTGTTGGAGCATAGTCTCCCTTTTCAAATACTCTCCACAAGCCATATTCTGTAGCCAAAACAAAAACTTTGAATTTAGCTTTCCAGAAAGAATAATGCTCACCATTAAAGCCTGGTGGACGGTTGATAGATGCTCCATCGGGTAAAATTCCTTCCATAGAGATTCTTCTCGAGATGTTAAGCTCTTCTGAGAAGCCCCGGCTCTGATACCAAATGAAAGTGCAACTAAATCACCAAGAGGGGGGTGAATTGGGGATTTTAAAAATTCTTTTCAAGTATACTCTGTTTTTGTCAAAACTCGATGAAACAAAATTGAAAAGAGTATGAAGGGAAGAAGAGCAGGACACAAAGAAATTATCCTGGTTCGGTCTAATCTAATGACCTACGTCCAGTCCCCAGTCACTCTGGGATTTTCACTAACTCTCTTGACGATTACAAACTCTGCAAACGAAGGATGTTTCACAACCTTGAACACACTCCCCCTTACAAGTTGTAATCGAATAGCCCAATCTCAAAGTCCCGCTACTTTGAGATCCTTACAGAAAAATGAATTACAGAAAGAAACTCTCTTCCAAGAGTGAAAATTGATGATCACTGAAGTCCAATAAATCATTCAAATGTAAAAGAATAGTTCTTTCACTGATATTTTCGAGTAGGATTGTAGAATGTCAGTTCTGTGTTCTTCCAGCTTCAAATCTTCATCTATTTGTAGTGGTTTGAAGCTTGTGAACGTTATAGATCCGTTGGGGCTTTTTCCTTTTCGAAAATATAGTTGTTGTTGGAGTTATATCATGAATTAATCCTCTGAGATTACTCCCTGTCTGAAATATAGCCGTTGGCAAGTTATTCTGAAGATTTGCTTGATCCTTGTTTTCTTTTAAGGAATTCGTCCGTTGGAGATGTTGTATAACGGCCAAATGATCTTGTATAACGGCTAGATGATTCTGCATAACGTCTCTCCATGATTTCAGTAAGTTTCCTAAAGTGGCTCTTTATTTCAATCAAATAAAAAAAAATCTGTAATCTTATAAATAAACATGTTAGAACAACTTGGTTACCATGATAAATGATACATATAACATATAAGATTAATGGGTATCTTAAACAAGGAAGAATGAATCAGATTTGGCAAGTTTTTAAACGAAACAACGTTTTTCTGATATTTTACCAAAACTCGAGTTTTGAAGATCAAAATTGGAGTTTTGAACTGTTCATTCTTCATAACCGGCGGTGTTCAAACCAAAACTGGCAGTTATTAGAGTTTGGAGAAATTAATCCTCTCGGGTTGCCCAAAACTCGAGTTTTGAACTATTCATGTGAAAACATGATTTAAGTTCAAAACATGAAAACTGGAGGTGTTGGTTCATAACTGGCGGTTTTCAACTTCGAAAAGATTGAAGGCTCTTTGCCTTACCAAAACTGGAGTTTTGGCATCCAAAACTCGAGTTTTCATATTTTATGAAAACTTGGAAAATACTCGTATAGTTGAAAACTGGTGGTGATGGTCTCAAAACCGGTGGTGATGAATTGGAGAAAAATCAATTGCTCTCTATCTCTTCAAAACTCGAGTTTTGAACTTTCTTCCAAAATAAGAGAAGTTCAAAACTGGCAGTGATGAATGAAAACCGGAGGTTTTGAGATGTGAAAAACTTGGAAGTTTTGCAAACCTCTCTGCCAAGCCAAAACTCAAGTTTTGGATCTCAAAACTCGAGTTTTGAACTATTCACAAGTTCAAAACTGGCGGTGATCACTAAAACTGGCGGTGATGACTTTTGTGCAGTTTTTGCTACAGATCAAAACTCAAGTTTTGAACACCAAAACTCGAGTTTTCCTCTGACAGTAAGGAAAACTGATTTTTGCACCATAAAACTAATCTTTTTGATTTTCAAGGCTTTACAATTTTTCAATCATCATCAAAACATATTGAGAACTAACACTATATTTAGAAATATTTTTCTTGTAACACTAGTATTCTAGAAATTAATTAAATTGAGATACTGGGTCTAAAAAAATATTTCAAAATGCAGTATATAGTTTAATCAAAATAAAAAAAATATATATAAAAATGCTGAATCCCTCTAATTAGAGGGATTAGCATGTAACAAGCATAAAAGCACCAAGAACGAAATGAAACCCTTTTTTTTTCAAGGTTATATTAAAGAGAGACTCGAAACAAAATTATTTGTTAAATGGAAGCTAGTCAGTGTCAATTAGTAAGGCATACGATGGTCAAAAAAGAGAATGACAGTGTAATAATTTTATTTTCTGTAATGTGTATAAACCATGAGAATACTCCTATTATGTAATGAAAATTATTATTGTATTAGTATGTTGATGCTATTCTGTTTGCTTATCATGTTGTGCATTATTACTCTGATAATTATTGGAATATCAGTAGGGTATTACATAGTTGTGGTATCAAAGCGCGGTTCTAGCCATATGAGAATAATATACTGATACTTGATACATAGTATCATGAAGCAAAGCAGAAGTGGTATCCATATAATATACCTAAAGGTGGTATCAATATTCTTGAATGTAGTATCAATGGTATCAGTTGTTGGTCGATTTCTTTGATGGCAAGTAAACCAGTCGAATAAGTAATAAAGTGTAAGTAGAGTATCGTCCCATAAAGACTGAGATACCGAGAAGTGACGCTCAATTGCTTTGATAGTTGTGCAAAAAGAAAGTAAATAAAATGAGTTTGAAAGGTTTTTGTGGTTATACTAATAGCAAAAGTAAACAGAGTATCGTAGTTTGAAGAAGATATTAGTAGAAGTTAGGCTGAAGTCGGAATCACCCCTTAAATGCATCAATCCCCCAGTTCCTCTACCCATTGCTATAACATCTATGCTGCACAACGTCCGCAATGCTACAGCATAGCTACTAACTACAATGCTATTCGGTTAACCCACCACTATAGTCTATCGAAGCTTCCACGTCCGATACATATGATACTAACTATACTCCTTCTATATTTCTATGACAACTTTCTAGTTATATCTGCGTTATACACAAGGTGTCATGGTTATGAAAGGTAGACCCATTCCTGAAGCCTACAATAATAGGTCAAGCCTTGCATCGGCTGCCTAGCAAACACTGTTTCTCAGAGGTGTAACCTCAACTCCTTGCCAGTAAGCCGAGGCCACAAATCTAGCCCTTAATTTCCGTTAATCGATTAGTAATTAATTCACTGATAAGCAAACTGAATCTATTAAATTAAGAACTTGCAACTGGATTCATTTAACACTTAAGAATTCATCCTCGTTCAGCCATAGGAAGAACAGTTCATGACTGATGAGGGAAACACAAAACAGATAGTAATAGAATGACCCATGATCAAAATACTAAAAATAAAGAAAGAAAAACAGAAAGCTTGATGAAGTTCCGACGGCGTGGAAGAAGCTCTGTCACGTCACTACTTCACGTCTTCTTCTCTCCATCGTACTGCAAGGAATGATGCTGGGTTGTCCTGGAAGTCTTGTGCCTTGTGAAATCTCTCACTCTTCTTTTGAGTCTGCCGAATGTGGAATCTCGTTTTAAGCTCTGGGCGACTCTCCTCTAGGGTTGTCTTGCAGTTTCCTTTTATAATCAGCTTTTCCTGTGGTGCAAGTTCCAACGAGCTGGGCTTTCCAAATCTGTTGAGGTCCATCGAATCTTCTGTTCTTGGTAGATTTGAAAATGGAGCCAAATACCCAAGAGGGGGGTGAATTGGGTATTTTAAAAATTTAAAGATCTTGTTATGTTTTAAGATAGTAAAATAGGGCAAAACAGAGCAAGAAGAAGAATAGCAAGACACAAGGATTTATACTGGTTCGGTCTTAACAACTTGACCTACATCCAATCCCCAGACTCTCTGGGATTTTCTACTAACTCAAAGATTACACACTCTGTACTTTAAAAGTAGTTCTCTCACTAGAACTCACTCCCCCTTACAAGTTGTAATCAAAGAACTCCCAAATCACCAAGTCCCTTTGACTTGTGATTCTTTACAATAAATGATATTCAGAAAGAAACTCTCTCTAAGAGCAGATATTGATAAACACTAAAGCTCTTTGTATCAAAAGATACTATACAAGTGAAAATTGAAGAAAATAAATGAACACTTTAATGCAATTCGTTTTCAGTGGTTGTGGTTGTTGGGAAGACTTGAATGTAGCTCTATTTATACTCAGAGATCATTAAATGACCGTTGCTTCCCAATAGATCCGTTGGAGAAGTTCTGCCAAGGTTAGGAAGTGGTTTAGGCATCTTCTCTCTCTAATTCCCACTTAATCCAGCTGGGCAATGTTTCAGAGTTGACTCTCTGCAAATAAATCCGTTGAAGTAGCAGCTGCTGGAAGTAGAAATCATTCTTTAATTCTTTGTAGGCGTGTGCAGATGGATTATCCAGAAGAATGCAACTTTTCTGGGTTTGCATTTATTATACTGATGTTGCTTTTTTGCTTTTGCTGTAATCTTCAATAAACTTTTGTTCATCTATCTGAAACTCACCAAGAAAGTGGTTAAACATATCTAGGAATATAGAAGATTAATACTGGAAAGCATTAGGATCAAACAAGACAGATTTCCAAAAATGCGAAATTCAAATTTCAAACTCAGCGCAGAAACCTCGAGGTTTGTTCACCAAACCTCGAGTTTTGGACTTCCCATGTGAATCTGATTTTATGTCCAAAACCTCAAAACTTGAGGTTTCTGAGCAAGACTCGAGGTTTTCAAAACTTTGAAATGGTCGATGCTCTCTGTCTGGCAAAACCTCGAGGTTTCATAGCAAACCTCGAGTTTTCACTCAAATAAGAAAGTTTTGAAAAATTCTGTCAAAAGTAAAACCTTGAGGTTTCTATTGAAGTCTCGAGTTTTACAATCAGTGAAAAACTCGTTTGCTCTCTGCCTGGACAAAACCTCGAGTTTTCTACACAAAACTCGAGTTTTGTTCAAATATAAAAACTTTGAGATTTTGCTCCAAGACAGGAACCTCAAGGTTTCAAAACCAAACTCGAGGTTTTGAAACCTTAGAGAACTCAGTTGCTCTCTGCCTGGACAAAACTCGAGGTTTTCCCCAAAACCTCGAGTTTTCACACTTTGTGAAAAACTTATAGAGTTTTTGCCAAATTTCAAAACTGGAGGTTTTCTCATGAAACTCGAGGTTTTGTGAAGTGAGAAAGTTCAAGCATTTTCTGTCTTCACAAAACTTGAGGTTTTTCCTAAAACCTCGAGTTTTCACTCAATGTGAAAACTTTGAGAAAATCTTGTCAAGTTCAAAACTGGAGGTTTTATGGAAACTGGAGGTTTTGAAACTTGGCTGAAATCTAAGATTTTTGTTTCATTCGAAACCTCGAGGTTTCTTGCCAAACCTGGAGTTTTCTCAAAACTTGAGAAAAAATGAAGTTTCAAATCAAATAACAAAAACTTGAGGTTTTAAATGAAAACTGGAGGTTTGAAAAGTTCAGAATCTGAGAGACTCTTTGTATGACAAAACCTCGAGGTTTTTCCAGAAACCTCGAGTTTTGCATTTTCTCAGAAAAACTTGAGAAATCTCTGTGTTTGGAAACCTCGAGTTTTCTCTAGAAACCTCGAGTTTTCTTTTATCTCAGAAAGCTTGAGTTCCTCTCTATAAGGCCAAAACTCGAGGTTTCTCTGAAAAACCTCGAGTTTTGCTTCCATAGTGAATTTTACACACTTACAGCAAAACTTCAATCTTTATTTTCAATTATTGGCAATCATCAAATCCCTTAGAGAACTAACAAGATTGATTTTGCTGATCCTGCAGGATTTTTCAAATCTTCTAGTTTTGATCTTCCACATCTTCTATTTTATTACTCTAGCAATCTACCTGTCGCTCTCGACCTTCTTTATTCTTGAAATCATCTAGATAAAAAGGTCAGAAGATATGCCGCATAGCATTGCGTCCTTTACTTTGCTATAGCTTTTGTGATGTCTTTTATTGCACTACGAGTTGCTGTCAGAATGCTATAGCATAGTATCAGCTTTGTTGTACGTTCTTTCTTAAAAACCCTGTGAATTACTCCTTTCTTAGCACATTTCAGGATGTAAATGGTTTCTACCTTTCAGTCCCCTATATCATGAATATATGCCTTTTTGCTTGGATTGTTTGCAGTTGAGCTTATCTTTACCATACAATTCAGTCATGAAATATAGGGAAAACATGACATAATTTGTGCTCATCATTAGTACACCTGAAAGCTGTATCTATAGTATCAGTTTTGCTTTTCCTTGGCTATTTCTTTATTATATTGGTGAAATCGATGACACTTCTCTTTTTTGTTTCTTTCTTGTAGGAAAATTAACTATTATCTATATAAACCAACCTATTTGGATTTTGGGAGGAGTCCACTCACATATATCACTCTGACATGCAAAGATCGTGTGGGACCACTAGCTTCTCAACTTCCTCACTTCTCCATCCCTCAATAAAGTGACACAACGTCCTTCCTCGCAAAGAAGAACCTCAACACCACCACCATCATCCATACAAGTGAATTTAGCAACACTCACACACGATGATCACTCCCACATGATAATCATGTAGGACCACTAGCTTTGTATATGGAGTGATATATGTGAGCCATGAGGCGTTACGTAAAACTAGTGGCTGAGGTACCAAATGTTGCCACAGTGTATAGGCATTACAAAGACACTGTGGTATCAAAGCTCAATTCTGGCAGTACCATATTAGTATATTGATATTTGATTACATGGTAACAGGAAACAGAGCAGTAGCAGTATCTGTATGCCTAAAGGTGGTATTACTAATACCAGAATGTAGAATTAGTGGTATTAGTATTCTTGAATGCGGTATTAGTACACCTAGGGTGGTACAATAGTTAGTTAGAAATTCAAGTATCCATGATTAGGGGTTCTCACAGTCTAATCTGTGGCGAAGGATTGGTTCTTACCTCGACGTGGCCAGACATTCTCTATTAAGGGACCTTATCTTAGGGCGTATAGGCGTACCTTGAGACGTGAAGGTGGTATTAGTACATTTAAGGGCTCGCTTGCTCCACCTGCCAGCCTGTTAAAGCATGATTGCAGGGTCGTGTGTATTCCTGGTATTAGTACACCTGCACTGGACAGTCTTAGGTTTAAGCTTACTGCTAGGAAGTGTGTATTCCTGAGACTAGCATACAAACCTTATTCTCGTCCGACAAAATTTGAAGTTCATCTATGGGTAATAAAGAACAGTCGCGGGTGTCATCCATTTTGGAGATTGCGTCTAGTACTGAGACAGAGATGGTAATAGTGAATCAAGATTTGTTGCCTAAACTAGAATCGAGAGAAGGAGTTGGTGATGGAGATAGGCTTAAATGAAAACTTATCCTTTTTCTTTTGTGGGACATATTAGGAATATGTAGAAAGATATAAGTATATCAATTAATAGTGATAACAGTTGACCAAATCCTATATTTTGGTGCTGATGTAGCATGGGGCCACTTTCTAAGGTAATGGATATCAGTAGTTAGTACCTTGCACCCATATTTTGTCACAATGTAATTCAGTTAAGCGTGCTTAGGCTAGGGAAAGGGTATGATGGGTGAACTTCCTAGGAAGTTTTGCAAAAGTAGTGCAATGTAGTATTTTGAGTATGACATGTAATTGTATAACTGGATGACTGCTAATAACTGTTTCTAATTGCTGCACCTATGAATATATGATGTTTTAATGTATCTAGGTATTTGAGATATGTGAAATGACAAGAATACCTTATGAAGCAGATATTTGGGCTAATAAATGAACTTCGAGCGAAAGTATATGAGTTGAGACCAAACAAACTGAGGATAGGGAATGAACAGTAAATGATGAGGAGGAACAAACAGCATCAGAATAACAAGGTTGAAGAAATAGCTCAATATTGGGTAGCCAAGTTTTGCAGACATTAGCCACCTGTGTTCCATGGCCAATATGCTGAGGACTGCAAACATTATTTGGTGTTATTTGATGAGAACTCACTTACTATGGGCAATTATATGAACATTTTGGGGACAAAGTTGATTGAGCTATTATATTTAGAACCAAATGAAATATTTACGTAATTCTTATATTTAGGACCAGATATAGTATCAAGGAAATTATATTTATCTCACTCAAGAAAATTATAAGAAAAATGACAGCCAGGTCCCAAGGAACATACAAAATATAAAAAAAGTTCAAATCCAAAATCACATATGATATTATTTGTATTGAAACAAAATCTAGGTGTTTAAATTTTATTGTGAATATAATACTTCTTATTGTGAATATAGTTTTTTCTATTATGAATGACCCGGTTTTAAATTTTGTTGTGAATATAGCACTTCCTATTATGAATCTAACTTTTTCTGTTGTAAATGACCTCTGTATGCTTAGGGATCTGAGTTTAAAACAAAATCCAGATGTTTAAATTTTTTGTGTGAATATAACAACTCCTGTTGTGAATATAGTTTTTTTTTTTGTTATGAATGACCAGGTTTTTAAATTTTGTTGTGAATATAGCACTTCCTGTTGTCAATACAAATAATATCAAAAAAGTATGTGATTTTGGGTTGGGACTTTTTTTATATTTTGTATATTCCTTGGGACCTGGCTGTCATTTTCCCAATATTATATTTATCAACTAACATAGTTATAAAGAATAAGACTTTGTCCAAAATATAAGACATGGTGTTCGTATTTGTCAATTTTTTTTTAAAAAATTTACTGTTATTGATTTTGTCTCAATAACAATTATAAAGTATCAAAAAATTAAGGAAGATGACTAAATTTTTTAAAAAATGTATGTTATATTGATTAATTTAGCTAATTTTTTTTAATCTAATCAAATTACATAAAAATCTCCAATCTTTTTCCATGTTGTTTTGTGTAACGGGCTTTTGAAGCCCTATTTCCTAATGTTCTCCGTGATAACTTTATATTTGTTCCTCCCATTTGTTCTGAGAAGATTTTTGGACTGCCCAATTGAGTTGGCCCATTTCTTCTTCTTCGAGGCGCGTTTTATCCGGTCACTGAATCAAAAAAACTCTCCCTCCGGCGAAGATGGCTTCGAAGTCTCATGTGGCGTTGAGCGATCATCGATTTTAGAGGGCGTGATTCCTTGATGACCGTTTGATGGCTGAGCTACGCTATTTGTGGTGTTTCGAGCTTGCTGGCTACAGGTGTGCTCTACTTGTTGATTCTTTTTTGTTTGATCCCTTTCTTCTTCCGCTCTCTCGCTTCACATGTTAGATGCGAGTGTTGTTGTGGGGACAATTGGTTCTGTTATGGCCCTGGAAATCCCTTTCGACAATTGCCAATGCACGGAGTCAACCCACCCACGAAGTTTTGCTTTACTAGCTTTATCATTTTCCTAGTTTCTTTCTCTCAATTTGGTTTCAGCGTTTCTGCAAAAATCACACAACGAGCTCGCTCTACTTCACACGTCTTTTAAATGGAATCTTCCTTTCTCCTCCCCATTCTTTTAGTGGCTCGCTCGCTCTCATGTGTTTCTAAGCTTTTAGTTTATAAAGGAACAGTAGTCTAGTTTGTATTGCTGAACTTCTATATTTTTCATTCTGTAACATGTAAACGAGAAGGATTCCTCATTGTTGTTGTTGATGTTTTTTTTAAATCATTTTTATCTTAATGGGTATCCTTTGCTTCTCCCTCCACAACCTCATGAGTCATGACGATTGCTCTTTCAATTGCTTGAACTTAAGTATCGAATTTACTAATTGCTCTTTGAAAAGGCCTCTTGTTTGGTCAAAAGTTTGGAAGTCTGGGTAGTCTGAATGCTATTCTTTCTCAGAGCTTTATAAACATTAAATTCAATAATTTCTTTTCCCCACTTCTTTCTTGCATTCTAAATGCCAAAGCTTGATTAGATGTACACGACTTACTAGTTGTTAAATTGATTTGTAATGGTTTGGACTATCTCCTCTTGTCATGCAAGGACAAACAAAGTGGATCGACAAATGCTTTCAGTCTGTGATCAGAAATTCATGACATGCTTCCCAGTTTGTAAACAAAACCAGAAATACAATCTGAAGCTTTACATTATGCCCGATAAGATTGTTGCTCAGTGTCGTGTCCTAAGATCTTCAGTTGGGTCGTTGAAACCTGGTGAAAAAGGCCCTCAAAATGGTGTTAGTGCCACTTCTTTATATCCAGATAATTATCAGAGGTGATAATCAGTAAAGTTATTGTAACTTCTTTCTCTTCTACTGCTAATGCCTTCCCTAAATTGCTTATTCTGAAAATTGATCCCTTCTACAGCATGAATGATTTTGAGAGACAGTTACAAGAATTATTTGATGATATCAAACAAATGATTAGGATGGGAAACAAAAGTGATGCCACAGATTTGCTTAAGGCAAATTATGAAATGGTTAATGAGAGGCTAAGTGGTGGCGCTAAAGGCATAGAAGAAGCTGCTGTTCTGGACATCATTGCACTGGGTTTTATGGCCGTTGGCGACTTGAATTTTGTTGATTCTCTACTGAAAGTGGTATGTCTTTTACACTGATTTATTATGCTGTCATTTTGGTAACTTATGTTGGAGATTCCTTGGATTCTGAATTCTGAATAACATAATATTTGTTGCAGCAATAATTGTTCAGGGTATTACTATTAACTGAGTCCATATCATGTTTATTACATAGGAGATTTAGGAGGTAGCGCCAGTTTGTACAGTAATCAGAATACTGCAAGAAGTCTGTCAGTTTTCTTTTGTTTTGTGTTATGGGTTTACCTTTGTCTGCTTTGATGAGATTTGTGAGACTTGAATAAATTCAGCACAAACATGTATAAGCCATCATCATGATTCTGACGAGTGTGATTTCTGGTACATGGAAGCTGGTGTTCATATTTGATTCCCTTGCATTAATTTGTAATTTCATTGAACAATCATTTTAATTTCTGTCCGAGTATCAGATAATGAAAGAAGATTATGCATTTTTTTTATTTCTTTCTTCAAGTTTCTTCAGCAAAAGCACACATTTTCCTCTGCTTTTGCTGATTCTCCACTCTAATTTTGATTAGCACTCTACCTCCATTTTCTCTAACTTGTATGCGTATGGTCAGATGAAGGAAGTTGTTGACACTTTGAAGGATGATGCACCACGTCTAGATTCAATTCTCATGCATATGGGAAGTATGTATTCAACTTTGGGGAACTTTGAAAAATCACTTGACACATATCAAAGGGCTATTTACATCATGAAAAGGACCTATGGTGAGTGTATTTTTCTTGCAAAGTTCTTGAAGAGTAAAATGTTACTATTATGTCACCAATAAAGTCACAGGCAGATAATTTTATTAACTGGCTTTATATTAGATTTTGAATATGACCTTGACCAAAAAAAAAAAAAAAAGATTTTGAATATGACGCTAGTAGTACATGATAAATGTTCTTGGGCTGAACCCAACACTGTTTACATGTGTTTAAAGGGCCATTTTCTTCTAGGTAAGGATAGTACTTTTCTTGTCACACCCTATTTGGGTATGGCTAAAGTTTATGGTTCTGACGGAAAAGCAGCAAAAGCAATGGAAATGTACCAGTATGCTATTACTCTGCTGGAATTAAGTAGAGGTGCCGAAAGCAAGGATTTGGTTGTACCTTTACTTGGTCTTGGCAACCTTTTACTTAAAGAAGGAAGAGCTGTTGATGCAGAAGCTCATTTTACAAGGTTATACTTCCTATTATTATTTTCTCCATCCCTTTTTTCTTTGCACCAGTGGCTTTGCCTACTTGCATATTCACTTTATTTCTTTTTCTTTATTTCTTTTTTTTTTTGGGGGGAAGAGTTCTGAACATATTTACATCATTATATGGACAAAATGATGGTAGAAGTGGAATTGCTATGAATTCCTTGGCCCAGGTAAAATGTGCTCAAGGTAACTTCATGATCTTGCTTATGACACTTTTTTCTTTTCTTTTTGTTTATTCTTTGTTTCTGTTCTTTCTCATTTTTATATGACGTTTGCCCCCTTAATAAAGGGACTTTGACTGTTAAATAGATATTTTAAGGGTGAACTTGGGCTAGAGGATCTTTGATGCATAATGGATCTTCTAACCTAACATGCATGAGGATGGTGGAATAAACGCTACATGTACATAAACAGTTTAATTGGCTTTAAGTAATATGCTGAAATTCGAAGTTTTGTGCGCCTCCTTGATCATCAACATGCAAAATGGCATCCAAGTTGGTGTACTGTTTCTTCTGGTCTCAACTGTATTTTAATTATTCTTGACAGAAAATAGTGGCATTGATTGATACGCAAAACTTTATGCAGGGAAGGTCGATGAAGCAATCCATTTGTACAAGAGTGCTCTTCAAATCCTAAAGGAATCGAATTATATGTCTCTGGATAACAGCATTATGGAGAAGATGAGGGTAGATCTGGCTGAATTACTACATGCCTCTGGGAGGTATAACTGTCTTCTACATAATATTGTTGTTGGGATTGAAATATTGTACTACCTCCGGTCCTCAATTTAAGAAAGAGTTGATTTTTTTTGGAGATATTAAGAAGGTTAATTAAATTACTTTAAAATATTTATATTTGTCATTTTTTCTTCAAATTATTTTGCTTAACTTATAAACTAATATATAATCTAAAGATACACAATATATTATATGATTAAGTAACTTATTTAGCTTCCTTAATTTCTTTGGAAAAAAATTAACTCTGTGTTATATTTAGAATCGCGAAAGGGCTCTATTTGATGGTAAGGCCTATAAAAGGAAACAAGGGAAGACACAGGCAAAAGGGAAATATGCCTTTTTTTAAGGTTTCAGAGTTGACTTTGTAGTTTCCCACTATTTTGGAGTAAGAGGAGGACATCTAGCTGTTAATTAGGGTTTCTTTTAGGTGTTTTTGCCCTGTAATAAGTAACAGATATTTTGGAGACTATTAGGGATGTTGTTTGACTATATTAGCCGCTAGAGATGGTAATATGGGTTTTAACCTTGAGCCGAACCCACCCAACTTGGAAAAATGGGCAGTTTGGGTTTTGTAAAAGTGGGACCATTTTGATGTGGTTCTTTTTGTCCAAACCCACAGTGGGTTGGACCCATTTTTGTTTATTTTATTTTCTTAAAAAAATCTATGACTTCTATGAGTGTATTGAGTAACCTATCACCATTAATATCAACTAATTATGGATTCTATTGAATGTTAGTGATGGCTTTTGGATTTATGTTTATTTTGTATTGTGTGGAGTTGTGAAGAATTCTTAATTTGTAATATTTGAAGCTTTGTATTTGATGTTTCATTATCACTTTATGATTTTGTAATGTGTTTTAAATTTTTTTCATGGTTTAGGTTTGTAGGAAAAAAAAATCAGTATACTGTTAAAAAAAAAGTTTGAAAAACTCAATATAAAAAAATTTTTAAAAAAGGAAAATAATGTAGGTTGTAGGTTGGGTTGGCTAAATGTTGGCCCATATTGATGCGTTTTTTTTTTCTTTGTCCAAACCCGTATGGTCCTAACCCGTGGTGGGTTAGCTCAAACCCAGTGTTCCAGCTCATATTACCAGCTCTATTTGCTGCTTGTTTTAGTGGGAAAGGTGGGCATTATTTTGTATGAGTCTTTTGGGAGAGGAAACTGGTTTTTTTCCCTAAGACCAGATTCTTTCTTTGGCTGTGCGAGTATTTTCTCCATAGATTATTATTTTGATTATTCAATCAGATTTAGCATTTATGTTCTGTTATTTGCAATGGTTCCTGACAGACCGGAGGGAGTATTATGCTTTTGGTCAAAAAATTTTATTTTTACAACTGCTTGTCGATAATTATTTTCTTGGTTAACAAGTATCTCAAGACAAGGTTCGATCTCCCTTTTCTTGGTTATGTACTGTTTGTTGGTTAATGCGTTGAAGCTTTATACTTGTGATGCCCTGTTTGACGTAAGCTGGTTCCTGATGTAACTCAGAGGACAAGAAGGCAGAGCTGTATTAGAGGAATGTTTATTAATCACAGAAAGGTACAAGGGAAATGAGCATCCTGACTTAGTGACACACATGATGAACCTTGCAACTTCATATTCGCAATCGAAGAACTATGTAGAGGCTGAGCGCTTGCTCCGAAGAAGTTTGAGAATCATGACAAAGATGGCGACTGATGACCAGTCCATCACTTACCCTATGCTGCACCTTGCAGTTACTCTCTACCATCTAAAACAAGATGAAGAGGCAGAGCAATTTGCCCTGGAGGCTTTGCGCATACGAGAGAAAGCATTTGGAGACGATTCTCTTCCTGTTGGTAAGATACCTTCGATGGACTTTTTTTTTTTTTTTTTTTGGGTGAAATACCTTCTATGGACTTTTATTAGGTAGGGAGAATTAATTTTTTTGCCCTCATAGTTTTGACTCGCTCCCACTGAATATCTATAGTTTTAACCATTTGAAATAGTAACCCCTGTATTTTTTTTAAAAATAAAATAAAATTATATTCTTCAAGCTTGGGGACTAATGTTTCAAATAATCAGAAGTTTAGAACTATAGGGACTAAGCTGTTGCAGTGACTTAAAAGCTCAAGACTGAGTTTCAAACGAGTCAAAACCTTAAGGATTGAGTTACACCAAATTGAGGTATAAGAACTGAATTACAATTGAGTTAAAATTATAAGAACCAAAGGGTAATTTTTCCCTGTTGGATATGACATACATATATTCATTCTTTGTATAATTTGATCTAGTTTTAGTGGTTACAATGCACTGAGCAATGTGAGAAGATAACTCTACTTTCTGTGATGCATGGCAGGGGAGGCTTTGGATTGTTTGGTGTCCATTCAAACGAGACTTGGTAGGGATGATAGTGAAATACTGAAGCTGCTCAAAAGGATGCTGACTATCCAAGAGAGAGAATTCGGGCATGAGAGTGAGGGGGTTATGGTTACCCTGAAAAAAATTGTATATTACTTGGACAAACTGGGGGGAAGAGATGAAATGCTTCCCATTCAGAGGAGGCTGTCTGTACTTCGAAAGAAGTACAAAAACCAAATGGTTCGTTATTAAAAGTGTTATGTATTTTACGTTATTTCATTTGTTATTTCATTTTTCATTTGAGTAAATACCTTTCTGGTCCCGGACAAAAAACGCGATCCCCTTACAAAAAAAAGATCTTTTTTAGTTCATAAAAAGAATAAATAAGGGTCGATTGATTGACATTTTGATCCCTCACAAATTTCTAAAAAGTTCTTTTTAGTCCATAAAAATGACGAATAAGGGTCAATTTTTTTGTAAGGGATCAAAATGGAGTCCGTGTTTTTTGTCACGGACTAGAAAGGGTATTTACTCTTTCCATTTTTATCCTTCTAGGACTTTTAGGTGGATCTTGCATGCAATAAGTAGAGTAAGTGTTTTGAACCCTATTTCATCCTTGATTTATCTCTTTCATCCTTGATTTCTAGGGCTGTTGTGTTGTTAGAGAGAGATAAAGTAGATTTAAATCTGATTTGGAAATAGATTATTATTGTATTTTTTTAATCTCTTTGAACGATCATTGTAATTTGTGTGTGCCGATTAGATGATAAAAGGATATCATGCATATTTTAAAACTAAAACAAGTGACATTTTAAAATATAGGCAGGAATGAGTATTAAATGACAATTGGAATGATGATAAACTCAAAAAAAAAAAAAGGACGATTTTCACATTTTATATAATTTTTTTCAACATTGTTAAATAGGTTCCTTATACTAATAATAAGAAAATTACTTAAGTCATTTATTGTATTGAGTTTTGATTTACATAATATTTCCTCTTTAGTCTTATGACTTATTTATAGAAACCATTTTAATATGTACAATTAATATATATACTTTGTAGGATAAAGTTATAAATTTAAAGATAAGGTTGATTAGGGTCTTATATTTAGTTGTATAATATTAACAAATTGTTGGTTGAGGTGATTGATGACATGATCCTTATAAAGAGTCAAATATAAATTTGAATGTTCGGAAGCGTACTTGTCAGGAGCCTGTTAAAAAAGTGTTGATTTGGGATTTTGCCAAATGTTGGGTGGGGATGATGGAAGGATATTAGACATGATAATCCATATGATTGTGATGAATATGCCTCAATGAAATTGATCTTTTTACAAAAAGGAATATGGCCCCAGTAATTACAAAATAGATTTGGTTGTCATGTGTCAGATTTTTGTCCCATAAAGTCAATAAATCAATGATTAAGTTTCAAACAATAGGTTTTAGTCCTAAAATTATGTGACAGATTCCTGATTTATGAGAAGCTAGACTGTTTAAGCACCATATATAATACTTTTACTGCACAAATATTACTGTTACCACAAAGTCATATGAGATTGCTGGGCCATTGTTTAATGCCTACTTAACCCCTTTGGTACTAATTATATTGTGATAACTCTATGTATCAATATATAAAATATATATATATATATATATATATATATATATATATATATATATATATAGTGATAACTCTTCGATTTACGGGACAGATTTTTATCTATTTTTATTTTTTGTCATAAAATAAGCACTTAAATTTTGTATATCCTAATATTTTAAGATAATTCATTGATTTATGGGGTATAATCCCTCAATTCATGATCATAACTTCCAATTTATGTGTCATCTAATAATGTAATTAATAAAAATACAAAACAAAATACATTATTATTAAGAGTAAATACACTAACCATCCATATGTTTTGTCTAAATCATATGTACCTCTTACCTATTTTAAAAACATATAAAAACATCCTTTAAAATTAAAATGTACGGTTACATAAACCTCCTTATATATTTGATATTCTATTTCAATATACTCAAATTTTTAGTTGACTGTTAAGTTTGACAACAAAAAATTTCATTCAGACCAAAAATCCCTTTTTTAATATAATTTTTTAAACATTTATATATTTATACATTTGACCCAATTTTTTTTTTTAAAAAAAACATAAAAATAATATGAGAAATGTTATAACTTTAATGTTTCATAAAATTTATTGAAATTTGTAAGAACCGGCTGTCACCCAAGAGGGGAGCTGAATTGGGTGTTAGATAAAAACTTTAGTTACTTCGAAAATCTTTTTGTAACTTACTGAAATCAGTTTATAAAGCAATAACCAGTCATTCAAATATATGTATGCACATTCAAACATATATGCTGGAAATGTAAGAGATAAGGGAAGAGAATGTGCAAACTAATTTATACTGGTTTGGCCCAATCCTTGACCTGCATCCAGTCCCCAAGCACCACTTGAGATTTTCAATTCACGATCTTCTTTCAACTCGATTACACGTTCTGTACAAGAGGTAATCCTCTCACTAGGATTCACTCCCCCTTACAAATTATAATCACCACACCGCTTGATTACACACTCTGTACTCGAAGTAATTCTCTCACTAGGATTCACTCCCCCTTACAAGTTGTAATCAACACAATGTGTTTCCCACTCAAGATCACCCAATCTTGTGTAACTCTCAAATAGATAGAATGATTACAATAAATCTTCTCTCTCAGAAGTGAATAAATGAACACTGAAGAATAATACAAATCATCTCACTTTCTAAGCTGTCTAGACATGAAAAACAGAGTGTAAATGATGTGAAAATCAGTGTATCAGCATATTGAAGATGTAAGCTTGTGTCTCTGCGATTTTCTGCTTGAATCTGTCTTCTATTTATAGGTAGAGATCAATATATGACCGTTGCTATCCCAATAGATCCGTTGGAGAAGCTCTGCCATGTTTAGGAAGTGGTTTTGGCATCTTCTCTCTCTAAACTCAGCTTAATCCAGCTAGCCAAGTAATCTGACTTGTTCTTCTGCAAATTAATCCGTTGGAGATGAGGTTGCTTGTTGTAGAAAACATTCTTAAATGCTTTGCAACCGTGCACAGAAGAATTAGCCAAGTTTATACAACTTTCTGAGTAGTGCATTTAATGAGCTGAACCACTTTTTGCTTTTTACTTTATCCTTCAATAAACATTCTTTAAATCATCTGAAACTCACTAGCAAAGTAGTTAAACATAGCTAGGAATATAGAAGAATGATAAGAGGAAGTATTAAGATCAAACAAGAAGGTTTTAAAAATTCGTCAGATTTGATTTTCAAGTTTAGCGTTCAATACTCAAGTATGTTTATCAATACTCGAGTTTGTCACTGTGCACTTAAGTCAATATTTGAGTATCCATCTTGATACTCGAGTATTCTTCTTCCAGAGAGGAAACATCGAGACTTGAACTTTGGATCTTAATGTTGAAATAAGGGAAATACTCGAGTATATAAATCCATGTTAGTATGTAGGTGTCCTAGAGACAATCAGTTGAACACCTTGTACTGTTTGATATTTCATGATTAATATATTTGAGCATAATTTATCTTTATCATATTTATGTCTCGCCTATATTTTATAGTTAATATGAGATTAAAGATAAAGGCCCAAGGAATAGAATATGTGTTTATTCGGTGATCTATGATAGGGATCATGATCATGAGGAATCGAGTACACTACATGTCTATTGCCTGAAACTTGTTCCTAGTCTTGAATCGCCAAGAAAGGGCATTGGTGATTTCAATAAGACTAGTACGACATCATCTACTTGTATAGTGATGCAAGGTAGGGACCTCATGGAATGCAGGCATGTTGATGCCTTAGCTGATGTCGTGGGTGGATCTGTTAGAGAACAGATAGCACTGGACTGACCCGCCGAGAGACTCCACAAGGATTCATTGTAGAGAGTATCATTGGATTTGTAATGTCTCTTATCATTTGGTAGTGCGGATCATCTTAGACTTGAGGATGTCATCGACCACTATGTCCTAGGGTTATACTTTGACTGTACAACTCTATCCGCCTGAAAAATGGGGAGAACAGTGTACTCTTGGGTATTACCTGAATACATGAGTATAGATGGTCATGCCGAAAGGACTTACAATCCTCTACAAGGGATTAGTTGTTCACAAGACCGGTAAGAGCTTGGATGACTTCTAGTTGATTCGAGAATCTATGCATAGTAAGTGATCATGAAGAGTCATGATCTGTCTTAGAGTCAATAGAAGAATATTCCTGGTTCTGTGAAATAGCTACATTTAGTCAATCAAGAGAGATGATACTCTATCCTTGCTCTCGACTAAATATGAACAACATTGTAAGAGATGATATATGCACAGTATCCAAATTAGAAAAGGTAGATCACTTGATCAACTTGATTAGTTCTGGGACTGCAGAGCATTGCTAGTGTCTTATGTAGTCATTAGATAAATTGACCTTTTAAAGGAGTTTAATTGGTTCAAGTTTATCTATGTCAGTAACTAATTGGGCCTAATGGGTCACACACTAAAGACTATTCTTGATTGCTTAATTTAGTTAGTTTGGACCAATAAATGTTATTGGGCTTTGTCAAGACTATTGATGTAATTGGGTTAGTACTTCAAGCCCAATTATTGAGAGGTTAAGAGATTGAGGTAATTTATGAATTTACCAAGGCTGTATCCAATCAGGATTGGATAAAGAGAGTAATTAATTAGTAATTATTTATTCATGTAAATAGTGTCAAATGAATAGTAAAGTACTATTCATCTTTTACTATTCATGAATAATCAATTATTATAATTAATTATAAGAAGCACTTCTTGAAATAATTAATTGTTCAAGAATTACTTCTTGGAATAATTGATTCTTCAAGAAGCACTTTGGATTTGAAGTAGAAATGAATGTGTGGCTCACATTAAAAGAAGAACATGTGGCTCACACTGAAAGAAGAACATGTGGCCATGGTTCACTCTTTGTTTCTATAAATAGCACTCATTTCCTTCATTTCAATTCACACCATTTCATAAGCTTCTCTCTTAAGCTTCTCTCTCTCTCTCTTCCTCTTAAGGAAGTTCTTTCTCTTTCTCTCTCTTTCTTCCTCTTAAGGAAGTTCTCTTAGTCTTGAGTAAGAAATCCGAACTCTTGAAGTTCTCCACCTTGTTACTGCCTAGCAAGCATTCAAGGAGTCGGGGATTCAAGGAGAAAGTGTTCTCATTTGCAATCAGGAGATAGTCGTGTGGATCAACGTTAGAGGACATCATACTCTTTGACGTCTTCAAGTGATCACAGGTATTCCTGAAACCCTGTATGTGTTTTAACGAGTAGATCCTAAATATGTACAGTAAGAGTTACGGTACATGGTTCATGAGGTTAGTATTTCCACATGGTACGGTAAATATTATTTACCAAAGAGATTCTTCTGAGTATGCTCTGTGGCTGCAGCTTAGTCTGATCTGTCACATCAGAAAAGAATTATTCTTGAGCAGTAAATATTATTTACCAGTACAGTAAATACTATTTACAGAACAGTAAAAATTATTTACCGGCATAGTAAAAATTATTTATCGTCGTAAAATATTTTTACAGGCGTGGTGAAAATTATTTACTGTTCACGCTAAATATTATTTACTGGTGCAGTAAAAATTATTTATTGGCACGGTAAAAATTATTTACCATCACAGTAAATATTATTTACTGGCACAGTAAAAATAATTTACCGGCACGGTAAAAAATATTTTTACTGTTACTATTCACATGAATAGTAAATATCCAACGTGGGTTCCGCAAATACTGAAAAATTTTGTTTTTCAACCTCGTAAACATGTTGCTTGAACGTCAAGCTAGAACATTCTTAACCCTCAATCCATACTCAAGTTTTGAACTTTTGGTATGAAAATAAGTTTAAGTCCAAAAACCTCAATACTTGAGTATTGATTTCAATACTTAAGTATTCAAATCATTGACAAAGGGCAAAGCTCTCTGTATGCCCAATACTCGAGTTTCCAACTCAATACTTGAGTATGCACTCATTTTGAAAGAAACTTTGTGAAGTCTTTCCCAAGTCAATACTTGAGTATTGAAATGAATACTTGAGTGTTCAACATATGCCTAAACCTTGTAATCTTTCTATCAGTCCAATACTCGAGTGTCTATACTTGAGTTTTCAAATGGATACTTGAGTATTCATAAACAAGTGTTAAGTATGAAAATTTTGTGAAAATCCAATACTCGAGTATGCACAACTTATACTTGAGTTTTCATAAGGTGTAAAACTTTGATGACTCTCTGTATGACCAATACTTGAGTATTCAATTGAATACTTGAGTATTGAGAACTTAAGTCAAAGTTGAAATTGTCTCTGTGTGTTCCATACTCGAATATTCATATCAGTACTTGAGTATTGTCTCAGGGTGAAAACTTGGAGTGCTCTTTGTAAGTCTAATACTCGAGTATTGCGGCCAATACTTGAGTATTGCTTTGTGTAATTGATTTGAGTAACTCTCTGTCAAGTCAATACTCGAGTATTGAGAACCATACTCGAGTTTGTCTTTGACAGTAAGTTTTTACCGAAGACAAAACTTCAAAGTGTGTTTACAATTGTTGATTATCATCAAAACACATAGGAAACTAACAAAATTTACTCATATAAATTTATTTTAAATGTTTTTTTTTTCAGATACTTGTTTTTGTTCATCATATAGTATATTTTAATGTAACATTTTTAAATAGATTTTTTTGTTACAAACATTTATAACCAGTTAGCTAAATATAAATAGATTTATTCTTTACATGACGGTTGTTTATTTTGAAATGTCGTTTTTTGTCGTTCATACTTTACAGTCTATCGATATAATGTTATGTTTGTGTAACCCTTTTGATATAAGGTTGGAAGATGAATAGTTTGTAAGTGTTAAAATGATGATTGTGTTTTAAGAACTATTATTTTTCTAACTAAATATATTATGGTTATTAATTACAACTGTTATTTTTGTGTTTTTGCGAATTCTGCCTCGTAATGCATGAAGGTGCGCAAAAATAAGCATTATTTTATAGTGTTATCTTTGCGCGATTTTCACCTTGACATATATAACATTTATTCGATTAACCATTATTTATTAAGTGTTTTATATGCTCAAATTTTTAGTATTGGTGGCACAACAAAGCACCAGACAAGAAATAATGTATAAAGGAAGTGAGGGAGTCAGAAAACTCAATGATTGGGATAATCAGAATTCATGGGGAGGCCGTGTATTTATAGTAGTGGATTAGGGGTATTTTGGGAAATTAAAATACCCATGATAATCATCAGTTGAGAGAATGTCACATCCTCTCTCTTGGCTCAATAAAATGAATATGAAATAAAAAATTTATATCCACTTTATAACTGAAGTTGGATTATTTAAATATTATAAATTAAATTCGATATTTAATTTAAATATATATATATATATATATATATATATATATATATATATAACTGATATCATTAAGTTATTTAGCTAACTCACAATTTAGTCAACAATCCAGAATTTTCTCATCCGGTTTATTAATTACTTAACTAATTAATTAGAGCTTACTCTAATTGTAATTAATCCAAAAAATCATGGGCGGATTCAGATCCAAAATTCCAACATCTTCCACTCGCACTTGATGGGCTAGCCATCGTGTGACTATCACATCTTTGTTGCTTCATACTTGGTATTTGCACCAGCACTACTAGTAGTGCAGTGGTATTGGGATTCATTTCCCCCCTCCCAGTTCTGGGTTTGATCCCCCCCTTCCCTATCGCCATGTATAAAAAAAAAAAATACTTGGTATCTGCCCATGATTTTTTGGGAATTAGATTGTGGGTTTTGACGGTAGAAGTGAGTCGAGTATGGGAAGAGCAAATTTTGATTAGAGATTTTAGGAGGGATTGAGTGAAGTAGTTCAAATGACGTTGAGTTCAGGCTTTAGTGTGAAGGGAATACGAGTCTACTTGAGTAATGCTATGTGTAACTCGTGTTGTTATTATCATTCGAGTTACTCTTTTTGTCACTTGAATGTTATGCATTTGAGATTAAACTGAAAAACGTACCTCACTTGAGTGAGTCTTGTAATCAAACGAGTCACACTCCATTCTTGTGTTACCATTCAGTTTCCTTCAGTGATGTTCTTGCCTTATTGGAGTTGAGTTTAATCACTTTCCAATTATCCTCCAGTGCTTGGGATCACTTGAGTTAGGGCTTGTTTGGTTTGAGAGTGAAAAAAAGATGATGTTGTTTTGGGATTTTGCCAAATTCTCGGTGGGGATGATGGAAGGATATGGACTATGAATGAATATAAAGAATATGTTTTTTCACAAAATCGATTGAGCGATTGGTTAGAAGCCCAGAAGCTATCCTCATTTACCGTTAAAAAAAAACAGAGAGATGCGCCTTTGTTCTTCTTTTTTCCCTTTTTTAATTATACCAAACCCTATGTGGGCCTGCCATCACTTCTGGAGATTTTTGTGTTTGGTTCATATTTTCAACAATTTTTTTAGGGTAAAGGTGCAAATTTGCTCCTAAAGTTTACCTCCAGGAGCAATTTTGCCCCTTAAGTTTTGGTCGTAGCAATGTTGACCCTAATGTTTCAACTCGTAGCAATCTTGCCCTCATATGACGGTCAAACCAACGTCCGTGTGCCACATAAGATTATTTGACACCTAGGATGCCCAGATGGACTGCCACATCAGATTCAACATGTGGGTCAAATGAGTTAATTGATTTTTTTTTTGGAACCATGGTTAAATCTTCTAAACAGTGCTCAACCATGGCTGTTTAAATGGTCAGGCTTGTCGAGGATTTGTGCGACGATGCTACGGTGTGATTGAAGTAAGGAGAAGAGGAATGCCTGAGTCTACAGTGTCATCATCATTGACATCGACAAGGAGGAGGAGGGCGACGATGGCGCGGCGTCTTGATGGAGATGTCGGAGAACGTCGGGTGTCGACGATGTGTCAGTGTGGGTTGTTTGCACGGATGTATACATCCTGGACTAAGCAAAACCCAGGTAGGAGATTCTTTGGATGCAGAAATTATAAACATGTAAGTGTAAACCATGATTTGATTGCTATGATTTCTTTGAGGGGGCGGATTGTCATGGGGAATAATTTGATATGCGTTTATTTGATCGATTTTTCTGTGCATTGTTCATCACTTGGTGCTTTTGTTTATTTTTATTGCTGCGCTAATTGAAGAGAATTTGCAGATGTACTCCAACTAATATGTGACAGTTAGTTAAACGAAAGTGGGGATGGAATGAAATTTTTAGGGATGTAATTGTAGTGGGATTTTACTGTGTTAGCTGTGTTTGAATTGATCAACTTAGTGGTATGGAATTGAAAATTTCCTGTTTTGCAAATATGTAAATTATTTATGCCTTATGTATGTACCAGGTTTAAAGTTGTGCTCACAGAATAGATGTTTTGATTTGTTTTGTGAGCTAGATTCAGTCAATGGTGTACTGAATTGCAAGCCGCTTATAATTGCTGAGAAATGGCTAGACGCAGTCACAAAATGAAGAGGAAAATAAGCTTACATGAGTGAACTATATTCACCAAGGTTTTCATCCAACACATGGGAAATAAAATCAAGTTGCATCTTATAGATATGAGATACTTTATAATTGACCTGTTATGAAAGCACATATTTCCCATGCAAATGAACCGTACTGTTCAGGCTTATGAATAATGTGTCTTGTTATAAATTTTATTATTTATGGTTTATAGTGCAACTTCTTATAAATTTCATTACATATAATGATATATTAGATTAGAGGGGGGGGGGGAATTGAATAATGATATATTAGATTAAAAGGGGGGAAAAATTGATTAATATTTTGGCTATTTAATTTTGTTTTGTTTCAATTTGACCTCTGAATTTCTAATTTATTTAGAAAAAAAGACTTTTAATTAATTTACATCTTCTCTATTCCATCAGGTACTTAGATCTATTTGACAAAGATTACATGGCTTCCACTGTCTGTCAAAATATAATGTGGCACAAATAACTCCTGTTTAGACAACTCAAAGGGTCAAACTTTCTCCATCTCTTTTGTTTTCTCTTATCTCCTTTTTTATTCTCTCTATTGTGGTTCTTCCATTTTGACTTTTTCTGGTCATGGTGGCAATTCCTACAATCTGTCTTCCATTTTGATTTTTAACTTGAATTAATGTGCTAAACTAGAGATTATGGTAAGCTACAATCTGTCTTCATCTTTCATCTGTAGCTGATTCTTCCTTTTGCATTTTTTCCCTTTTCATGTTTTTATTCTTGCATTGATTAAAGTAAATGAGTAAATTATAAAATGGCAAAGAAAAATATTCCAAAACAGGGCATTATACAATAATTTGTCCAACTGTTAAGTTGTTACAATATAAACCAAAACATGCCAACATGAAGTGGCAACAAGAAGCCTAATAATACGAACAAAAGCCCTTGCAATTTCTTTAATTACTGTATACCTGGCATAATCCAAAACAAGGTGAACATCTAGTACCAAAAAATAAACCTAATAATGCCAACAATGGCAATACCAACAGAATGTCTTGGCAACAACTAGATGTTAATCCTAATTGACAAGCATTATACAATAATTTGTCCAACAGTCAAGTTGTTACAATATAAACCAAAACATGCCAACATGAAGTGGCAGTGAATACAACACAGGACAAGAACTCCAATCAGCCACCTCCCCTTCCTTTTCCCTTTCCTCTTCCTGAAGTGGTGTTGTTCACAGTGCAAGAAGTGTTCAAGTTGGATTGCTTGTGATGAAGAATTTGTGATCTTGTTATCGTAGGTTGCCCCCTCCACATCAATCCTGGGGGCTGGAAAGGGAGATCTGTAGGAATCAGGACTACTGATCTATCACCATTATACTTGACTGTTTGACTTCCTATGCTATGTGAAGATGAACTCATGCTCCTTGTTCACCGCATTATGGCCTCATTCGGGATTGGGAATCTTGTTTCCGGGTCTTCATGTTCCTCCATGTACTCTGCACCGGTGCCCTCATGTAGCACAATTGCTTCATCCATACTAGACTACATAGTAATAAAAAGAACAATGTTAAGTATGGAAATGAAGAATGAGACAAGTTAAAGTGCTTGTTATTACTTACATAGTACACGGTTTGTCCAGTGTGCTCATCAATTCAAAGTTCCATACCGATTGCAACTCGACTCTTATAGAAAGGGCTCCCACGACGTGGCTGTGTAGGATGCACATGTGAGGTTGTTTGAGATTGTTGTGTAGAATGCACTTGTGAGGTTGTCTGAGATTGCTGTGTAGGATGCACATGTGAGGTTGTCTGAGATTGTTGTGTACTAATGTTCGATTCAGTGGTGTGCAAAGGCGCCTGATTATATAGGAATAAAAGAAAGCAAAGGAATATATAGTAAACTTCCATGCACATAATTGGATCATACAAACAGCAAAAAAGTATAACAGCAATTTTGGTGGCAAATGACCAAACTACTTACATGCTTGCAGGTTTTTTTGTTGTGGCCTTTTTGGTGACAAATACTGCATTTTGAACCTGATCCTTGTTTGGACATCTTCTGAGGAGGAGGGGGTGGAAGGTCGGTGCTTGTTGTAGCACTGTCTTGTACAATACCTCCTCTTTTCTTTCTCCTCTCAGATTCTTTTGTCCTCTTCCTCTTGTTTGGGGGTCTACCAGGCAGGATGCACACTGGAGGTGGTTCCATGGGCCAGAACTTATCAACTTTCCAAAACGCCTTGCCTCTAACAGGTTGCAACTTGGTTCTATAACTAGAAAGGTATGTGTCCTTATGGTAGAATCTTGAAATTTGTGTAACCGGATCAATATTAGCATGAAATAAAGCACAAATCGCATGTTGGCATGGGATACTAGTTAAGTCCCAAGCCTTACAAGTACATTGCTTTGTAGTGATGAATACATTATGTCTATCCTCCCCTTCACACACTTCATATGCATCGTCACCATTAAAAGCCAAGGTACACCTCATTGACAGGTCCTTATTTGTTTCATACAAACTAACACACTTGGGGCTATAGTTACCTCTCCACCTACGGACATTGGACTCACTCTCTGCCCACTTAGTCATCATTTTCAGCTTAATGCCATCTATCATCCTTATAATAGGTAAATATCATCCACCCAAGAATTTAAACTTTCACTTATGTTGTTGTCCACCATCCAACAAAAACAATTACTTCGAAAATATGCCCTTACCCAGCTCTGTATAGGATATGTGAGAACCGACTCTGCTGCTTCTTTTTTCAATTGACCAAGAACAGTCAAGTTGTCACTGAATTGTTCAGGAAATGTGCTCCATGCACATGAAAAAAACCTCTTCTTAAATTCTGTACCCCTCCAGGCCTTGCTCCAATTGGCATATATATGTCTCGCACATAGTCGATGCTCAGCCAATGGTAGAACGGTGGACACAGCATTCATCAACCCCTAAGTAAGTGAATACAACACAACTCAATTTATACTTGTAACCAACAGAATAACATTTGCAGTCAGACACATGATGCAAAAAAAAAAGTAGAAATTAATATTGAACATATGAAGTATTATACACAAAAAGAGTATTATTATTAAGTATTATGGATTATTATACAAAGAGACAAATAAATTCAAAGAGACAAATATCAGAACATATGAAGTATTATGAAATATTATACACAAAAAATTCAAAGAATAAAATATCAGAACTATGCCCAAAGCATCCATCATCAGGATATTGCAAGGATATGAAGTATCAAGATCTAGCAATAAATTTGTTGATTGCAGAATGAGACACATGTATCAAGAATTTGTTGTGCAACATCAGGACTCAGGAGCATGTAAAAATTAGAAACTAAAGAAAAAGTTTCATCTTATTTGGGACCAGCCTGAAGAAATATTTATTAATACATAAACACAGTCAGAATAGGACTGTGTTTATGTATTAATAACACCCTTCAGTTTGTATACCAGTATGCTAAAATGATTTCAATTGTTTCATCTAGCTAGCTTGTTAGACTGGGTAGTAAGGTTAAAAGCTCCAGCTCAAACAAAATTCATGTTAATATAGGTAGGACCTTTATAGAATCTGTATAGAATCCACCTACAATAATGGTTCCTCATTAAATTAATGCCCAAATAATAGAATAAGGAGAGTCTGATGTCAAGGCTAGACACAGAATAAGATTCTTGCCACATAGATCTACAAAGTTAACAAAACAGTTATTTCTACGCAATAACCAACAAATCCCGTAAAAAATATCATAATTACTTCCCAAATCCCACTGCCAGCAAATCTGGATTTCAGTAAAACTAACCTTCTGCATGTCAGACATAATAGTCACGTCATTACCATCCTCCAAGCCCAGAGATCTCCTAATCCACTCGATGAACCACTTCCAATTATGAGTATTCTCTTTTTGAGTTACTGCAAACGCTATTGGGTACAAAGAATCATATGCATCCAATCCTGTGGCGGTCAGCAGCATACCTCTAGCTTTTCCCTTCAAAAACGTTCCATCAATTCCAATGATGGGCCTGCAGCCAGCCTTCCACCCAGTCTACCACACATAAATTAGGGGTATTAGAACTGAACATGAATCACCAAAGCAACTTGAATATAATATACACACATTGGACAACAACAAAACTAACCTTTGAAGCATTTAAACACAGATGCATGCAGATGAACACTCTCCTTCCACTTTCATGTGCCTCCTTGCTAATCTCAACTGATATATCAGATCCTGGATTAGAAGTCCTCAACTTGTGAAGGTATGCCTCTAGCTTGTTGAACTCATCCATATAGCTCCCTTCCATCTCCTCCATAATCTTCTTCTTTGCTCTTTTACATTTGTGAATACTCACATGCAACTTCAACTCATCTCGACAATCCTTCTTCATATTCGACACCTTGTACTGTGGCCTCTCTTGCACCTTTTGCTTGAAGTGCATTTCCAGCCACTTAACTGATGCCCTAGGATTCTTGAACACCCTACTGCAACTATGCTCCAAATTTAAGGTCTTCACAACAAGACCTGGGTTAGATCTATGTTTGGAAGCAAAAACAACAAAAGAACAACCCTTCTCACATCGGGCCCTCACTCTTAAAGGCTCACTTTTGGTTAGGTGTATATTTACACCAACCTTTATTGCATACTAGTCCAAAGTTGCAAGTAAATGCTTCTTATCAGCAAAACTGGACTCTAGTGTGAAAAAGGGTCTCCCATTGGGCCCACAAATTTCTGTTGACCCTCTCACTTCGAGTAAAGGCCCATCTCCTCCACTTTGGCCAGATTCATCCTCATTGTCCTCATCTTCAAAGCCACTCCCATCCTCACCATCATCGTCTACCACATTCTCATCATCTAAAAAATCCTCATCATCTGATACATCCTCAACATCTCTATGACTCCCAGATTCACTCCTTTCACTCTCATCCCAATCCTCACCCTGTTCCTCATCACCTTCACTTGCACTCAAATTATCATTCTCCCCATTGTCATGTAATGCTTCCAACAGGTCCTCAGTTGCATCACCAACGCCAACCTCCACTGCTATGGCACCATGTCTGACATCATCGCCCTCCAATTCACCACCCTCCACGTGACGACGCTGAAGATCTTCAAAGCAAGCTTCAACGTCAACTAGTTCCCCTCCACCATCGTGATTTACTGAGTCATCATCAGCCACATCTTTAAGCTTCTTGGAGAAATCACACAGGTCTTTCGTCAACAAATCCAGATAATTTCTCTTCTCTCTCCAATAAGCCACATCAACTTCCTTCCCACTACCCACTCCATCACCCCGTAGATTGGTTTTAGTTTCACTCACCACTTTTGTTGCGTTGTCAACCTGACGACAAAAAGCTTCCACCACCCACGAGTTTCCACTACTACCCCCACCATCGGGACCACCAGAGGGTCCCCCACATCTTTTTGAACCCATCTTACCCAAACCCTACGGTATTTTCAAAACAAAATCAAACCATTTTACCCACAGACAAACAAAAGAAGGGCCCAATTGTGAAATCACTTTACACAGTAATAAGCTACAAGACACACACACACACACTTCCCTAAAACTCAGAGATTCCATACCTCAACAAAGTGTGCAAATCGTCCTTGTTTGCCAATCACATGCAACCCACTTTCTCTGTCGATGTCGTCTTTTTCGCACGATTACAGCTTCACAGCACTTCCAATCAAATCTCACTTTCTTTGCCCCTCTTCCATTTTCGCACACTTAGCATTTGAACAAGATTTGCCAAATTCTCATAGCTTTTTCGAGCCCTGACTACGTTCTCCAACTCTAGTGTGTATCGGGTGGGTAAAAGGTATTTACTGGGTAAAACATCCAGGCATCGGGACGATGATTTAATCACTCACACTCCTACTCAGCTACGTTTGTCCGCGTGTCATCCAACATTGCCGACACGCTGTCAACTTAACGGTCAACGTTGGTTTGACCGTCATATGAGGGCAAGATTGCTATGAGTTGAAACATTAGGGTCAACATTGCTACGACCAAAACTTAAGGGGCAACATTGCTCTTGGAGGTAAACTTTAGGGGCAAATTTGCACCTTTATCCATTTTTATAATAAAAGTGCTTTTAGATATCAATCCAGACGCACACTGTTCGAAATTTTGTTATGGGCATTTAAGTCTTTCCATCTTCGTCATATGGGGATATCTTGTTACTCTAGTACCCTTGCACACTTGGACACTTGTTAATTCCCTTATATTTATTGTTAACCCCTAATTTTTGTTGTAAATTCCGGACTTGGCTTCTATCCGATGCAAATAACGTCTGTTGCAGTCCTTTGCGGATAAAACAGTGCTGTTTTGGCACTTTGCTGATGCTTTTTTTTTTTTTTGAAAAAATGTTTCAGGTACTGACTGGTATTAAAAAAAGATACTTCAGGAACTGGTACTAAAATAATGTCATGATCTTGAAAAATTATTTTAGTATTTCGAAAAAATATTTCAGCTACTGACTGGCATTAAAAAGTAACTTTAAAATATTGACTGGTATTAAAAAATATCTTATGATCTCTTGAAAAGCTACTTCATGATCTTAAAAAAATATTTTATAATTTTTTAAAAATATTTTAGAATCTTGAAAAATATCCTGCAGTATATTTTTAATACCAGTACCCTAAAATATTTTTTCAAGGTATTTTTTCTGTACTCGTCGGTATTGTGAAGTATTTTTTTAGTACCCTTCAGTACTCTAAAATATTTTTTAAAGATCCTAAAATAATTTTTTTAATATTTTGACATATTTTTTAAGTACTAGTTAGTATCCTGAAATATCTTTTTAATACCAGTTAGTACCTAAAACATTTTTTTCAAAAAAAAAAAAAGCATCAGCACAACGGTAAAACGGCACCGTTTTTCCGCAAAGGACCGCAGCGGACATTAATTGCATCGGATAGAAGCCAAATCCGTAAATTCCATGGTTCTTAAAAACTCGTTTTATCACTACGATTTTATGTTTTTACGATTTTTTTCATTAAAACGATTTTACTAATTTTCCAAACACTTTTAAGTTTTTACGATTTTACTACGTTACGATTTTACGTTTTACGATTTTTCATTCTCTTTCCGTTTTCAGGTAAAAACTCATTTTTAAGAAGCTTGGTAAATTACTTTAGTCTACTAATTGTTTATGCAATCAAAACCTTGGATTTATAGTTGTCAACTCCCTTATTTTTCCTGTTCATCGCTTCAATTTCATCATATATAAATACCTTATTCCACTTGTTGCATGCACAAGTGAATGCTTGTAATTTTTTTTTTTTGGTTACGTCTATTTTTCTTTGCACTATATAATCTATAGGTTGGAATATAGATTAGTGGTCATATTTGTGCAAAAGGATCATGGCCCCTATAGCCACCTTTACACAAATATTTTCATTTAGAAGAATCGGCCCTTAAACTTGGGAATTTAAATTCGATTTGAATTGTGTAAATCATCATTGGGATTAGTACTTTTACTCTCATTTATCACCAAACCACAAGTATGAATGAGTTTGAACAAGAATTTGATGGGGCCAAAGCATGGTTCAGAATCTGAGATAGAGTGGCAAGTTCAGATAATGGGTCCGTTTGGGTTAGCGGTAGGAACAGTGACTTATTTTATATCCGACTTTTATAAAAGTTCGATACGAAAAAAAAAAAAAAGAAAACAGATTGTCAATATAATTTATGTTTAGATTTGCGATTATAGAAGTTATTGTTATTCCCCCCCCCCCCAAAAAAAATAGAGATGTGTTTGGGTTAGTGGTTGAAAAGTAAGTTAAGATAGAAAATGACTAAAAATGACATGAAACTTATTAAACACTACATATATTAATATTAGTTGTATATATTGCGATAATTGAAGATAAAAATTTAAATTTATTCTTAAAATTGAAAAAGGAAAAATAGATATATTTATTAATTAAAACTATATTTGTATTTACATATATTAATTCAGTATAAAGAATTTTCATTAAAGGATTTAAATTTTGGTGGTATAATCCAAATGATGTTTTTAGAAGAAAGAGAGAAAATAAATATATATAAATATAGATATTTTTTAAAAAAATACAAATAGGAAGAAAGAGTATAAAGCAAGTAGAGGAATTTGCATCCAATATGAATAAATCTCATCCCGGACACTTTGCATAAATATGCCAGTAGAAGAAAGAGAGAGAAAAAAATTTGGCGGAGCCCAAGTACATTTTTTTCCACAGCTGCTTCAATGCTCAACACTCACTGTAGAAGCTCCATAAGTGAGCTTTTAGATTAATAGTTGTTTTTTTGTAAAAGCCCATTTCAGAAAAAGCCTATCCAAACACATGACGATAGACTTTTTCTCTATAGCTTTTCACACTGGGCTTAGACGCTCCAAACGCTTGTGAAATGCTCAAACCAAACGGACACAGTATAGCATAACCGAGATAACTAGCAGCCAAATATTTGTTTCTAATAAGTGTATTAAATTCTCTTTGAATTATCTCAAGAAATTTCATTTGAGAATAGCCAACCATCGGCCAGGAAAATATGTTATAATAATACTAGCTTCCTCAGATTTTGCTTGATTTTCAAGCTTTTTGACACCACCAGTAGAAGCATTTAGAAGTTTTCAAGAATAGTCGTGAATCTTCTTAATCTCCCATACAAAAATCGACAATCGTATGGTAATTGATTATGTGATTTATTTTGAGTTTAGATTAATGTGAGAAAATTAGTTCAAGTGTATGTTTTTAGAGCCACATTATTAACAAATCAGTTGTTTCCCTCAAAAATTAATAAATTAAATGTATAGAAACTAACTTTTATAATTAAGGAAACTACAAGAACCTAATAAATTATATATATATATATATATATATATATATATATATATATATATAATTTTCTTTAAATAAGATGCGGTAAAATTATATATATATATATAGAGATCCCTCAAGTTAAATATTTTCTTTATATATAACGATTGGAGAACATGCAACAGAAACAACCCGATATAGTTTTTTTAAGAAAAATTCAAATGGTACCCTATAGGCATAGCTTTTGTTTGGGTAAATAGCAAGGCCCAAAAGCCCAATTAAAACAAAAACTCTGAGCACAACCAATCCCAATTTCTATTGAAAAATTCAAACCCACGGTGAAGTTGTGGAAAGCGTTTCCCTACCTATCCAAAGGATAGGCAGAGGATGCTCCTCTTATTTATATTGTTTAAATGGGATTTAGATGGTTTGGATTTAATTTTTTTAATTTTCTATTTTTTAAAAAATATAGAAAAACTAAAATAAAAACAATATCTCAATTAACATTTCTTAAAAAAAATGTTTTCATTTAAAAATCATCAAATTAAAAAAATTAAATCTGAACAATCTTGACAGAGGAGTGCCCCTTACCTATCATTTGGAAACACGTTCCGTAAAGTTGCTAGCTTTCTCCTTCTCCTTCCCCTTCACCGTCATTCTTCTCACCACCTCGATCTTCTGCATCATATGAAGCTGAACTTTTTCTAAAAGCCCATTTCCTAGGTCAACTCTAAGACCCTTTTCGCGATTGCATCAGGTACTCAGCTCATCCTCAAATCGACCACGTCGCTGTTGGAATCTCACCAGAAACGCGGAAGCGTATCATACCACGTGATATAGGAAAAGTTAAAACCTTCATCATTTTGATTACCTGGAAAGATGCAGCGATCTGAAGTAGCGATCTGAAAGCCTCTCCACGAACAGTCCTCGTATCTGAAGAGCGATCTGAAAGCCTCTCCACAAACAGTCCTCGTCCGGTCTATGATCGATCTTCTAGACTATCTCTCAAGGGGAATAGGATGGTTGTGTGGGCAACCGTTCAGATGATGAACGTCTACTCTAGGGTTTGTTTTTGATGAGAGCCTCCTTATGCGTGTGTTACTCTCAAGCAGGTGAAAGTAGGTTTATATGCTACTACACCCAAGACCTAACTTTAAACCACATGGGCCATAGAGTTCTTGGGCTGTAGTCTCAATTAAGCCTTATTGGGCTTAAGTGACTAAAGAGCACATTAACCCAACAATCTCCCACTTACTCTTTAAGATACAAACTTGAGTTCGTAAACCCAAGACCATGTAGTGAAAGAGAAGGAAATCACCAAGAGGGGGGGTGAATTGGGGATTTCAAAATTCTTTTCGGTTCACCCACACAACAGAAAATATTAAGGCAAAGTGGAGATAGAGTAGAGAAGCTTGACACAGATGATTTATCCTGGTTCGGTCTAATCCTTGACCTACATCCAGTCCCCAGCACCTCTGGGATTTTCCACTATCACTCAAGAACAATTACACACTCTGTACTCAGGATGATCCTCTCCCTAGGACTCACTCCCCCTTACAAGTTGTAATTGCATACAACAGATGCACACTCTGTAACCAAAGGATGCTCCTCTCCCTAGGACACACTCCCCTTTACAAGTTGCACTCTGTAATCAGATACACCCTCTGTAAACGCAGGATGTTCCTCTCCCTAGGACACACTCCCCCTTACAAGTTGTACTCTGATTTTCCCAATCTCCAAGTCCCACTGACTTGAGATTATTACAATGAGTGAATTACAGTGATATAGACTCTCTCTAAGAGCAGATAAGGTTACACACTGAAGCTCTATGTATCAAAGATACAAACAAATGTATATACAGAGAAAGAATGAATATTTTCGTGCAAGCTTTCTGTAGTTGTCTTCTCTCCCTTGTTTCTTCAAATCTTCAGCTATTTATGGTAGTTTGAAGATTGTGACTGTTGTATATCCGTTGGAGCTTCTTCCCATTTGAAAAACTAGCTGTTGTAAGTGTTTCTCCATGTGTAAAGTTGCTGCAGAAGCTGTTGAGCGAATATGCTGTCACCACTTTCAGATTTGCACGTTTTTCACTTTCTTGCAGCTGAATGATGAGGCCCATACTATCTTGTTTGTTGATTCAACTTTATTCAGAGGAGCCTAAGTTGTCTGCAAGGTATGCTGAATGTTTATCACGCCAGGCTGTGGTCCATTCCCTTTTGTCTTGAAGGATATAATATTATATTGCAAGTTGCACAAGCTATCCCTTCATTTGATTCTCTGTCATGGGCTTGATATTTGAATATTGAATCTGTTGAAGCTTTTGTCCGTTGGAGCATTTCACCATTGAATATTCGAATCCTGTTGCAGAACATTTCAATTCAGCATTGATTCAAGTTGCTAGTTCAAATCTGCCTTCTTTTGCCATTTCTGGAAATTCTGAATCACACTTTGATTTCTGTCAAGTTTGATGTAATCCCAAACTTTAATCACAAATAAAGTGGTTAAACAACTCTAGGAACATTAGAGATTAATCATGGGAAGTATTGAGATCAAATAAGAAGGTATTGCAAATTCATCAGATTTGAAATTCTGAATTAGCGTCGCGAACTCCAGTTCAGTTCTTGCAGGCTCGAGTTCGTTGCTTCAGTGTTCAATAATATGTAAGTTCAAAAAGTGTGAACCTGAGGTTTGTTTTCTAAACCTGAGGTTCTCAAGTGTTTGAAAAGCCAAGTTGCTCTCGGGATAAAATGAACCTGAGGTTCACAATATAAACCTGAGGTTCGCAACTCATTAAAAAGTTACATTGCTCTCTGTCTGAAATGAACTCGAGTTCGTTCACTTATAGGCTCGAGTTCGGCTTTTCCCAAATGTTCATTTCTTCTCTGGAACTCTCGAACTCGAGTTTGTGACTTATAGGCTCGAGTTTGGATGTTTTCCAGCACCTGGTTGCTCTCTGTCTGAGCTAAACTCGAGTTTGTTCACTTACAGGCTCGAGTTTGCCTTTTTCCAAATGTTCATTTTCTCTCTGGAACTCTCGAACTCGAGTTTGTGACTGATGAACTCGAGTTTGGTTGCTTCTGACTTGGACTGGCTTGAGTTTGCAACTTTATCAACTTTGAAAGGTCATATCTCCCTGGTCCGAACTCCGGTTTGGTCCATTCAAAGCTTGATGGAAAGCTCTGTATGTCTAGTTTCCAATGGCACTGATTTGAGCTCAATTGGATTTGTATTTTGTGAGATATACCCAAAATACTGAAGCTTGGTCTGGACAGTGACGTTGATTTTTGATCCAAATTGTAAAATTCATAGATAATTCATCTGAACTCCTTTGGACATGAATTTGTGTCAGAAGTACGTGTTGGATGTCTAGTTTCCAATGCTTTTGGTTTCGTATCAATCCGATCTCTGGTTTGTGAGATATCATCGAATTACCAGACCTCGCCCGAGCTGAACGTGAAACAGAGTGGAGCTGAAGTGCTGATGACCACTGTGAACTCGAGTTCACACTTACAGGCTCGAGTTTGCCTAGTCCAGAAACACCAGAAATGCTGAAAACACTTATGGGCTCGAGTTTGTTCTTATAGGCTCGAGTTTGCCTAGTCCAGAAACACCAGAAATGCTGAAAACACGTATGGGCTCGAGTTTGTTCTTATAGGCTCGAGTTTGCCCATCTAGAACCTCATTCTTGCTTGTTTTAACTCTGAATTGAATCATTCCAACTTCCAAATGATCTTGGAGGCTTCTAGCATCAATATAAGAACTTGGATCATAAAATCTTCATTCCATATATCAAGTTCTTCATTATTTGGTCTCTTCTCTTCTTCCTTTCAATTCTTATCTCCTCTTTGATCAACCTCTATAATTCAACTTGGATTAATCTACAACAATTTGTCAATGTAGGAGATAATTATATTACTCAATCTTTTTGCTTATAAGAATGACATCTATATAGGACATCATCAAAACTAACATTCTCCCCCTTTTTGATGATGGCAAATACTATAGGAAAAATATGGATGAACATGAAAATATAACAATGCAACATATTTTTCTTGCCATTCTCTCCCCCTTATTTGTCATTAGCAAAAAGTTGAAGTAAAGAGGAAATATTTGAAAAGAGAAACTGTGAAACCAAATGAGAATTAGTCAAAGAACTGATTTTCTCTTCTCGATTTGAAATTGTTTTCATAATGAGTATAAAATCAGATTGGAATGTTTCTTATGAATTAGTCAAGGATGAACTCGAGTTCGCCATGACAGGCTCGAGTTCATACTCTTAAAATCTTCTTTGAACTCTTTCAAACTTGAGGTTTGAGTAGAAGTTTGGAGTTTGAAATAGGTTTTCAAAAGTAAAAAAAATCCTCTGGCAATGGTGAACTCGAGTTCGCCCTTGGTAGGCTCGAGTTCACTCAAACTTTCAAAGGTTTAATTTTGAACTTGAGGTTCAGTATCGAGTTTGGGCTTTGGCTTGACAAGTTTATGCTCACTGTCAAATCCAGGCTCGAGTTTAATCCTGTTAGGCTCGAGTTTGGTTTTAACATATTGAAAATCACAAGTTTTAACCATCCTTGGCTTGCCAAATCATTCCATTATTGTTTAAGATACCAAAATTTAGAGAGGTTTTCAAGACATCTTTCACAATTAAAGCATAGAGATACCAAGCATGTGCAAAAATTTTTACTGAATATAAAGAGAGAGAGTTTAGAAATGCTCATGTTGGTTCTGCAAGCTGATGAATGATCAAAGAAGTCTATTTGCTTGCTGCATGAAGTTTGATTGTGTCGCCATAGTCTGAGATGAAGCAGTGGAATGCTCTCTTCCTTGTTGTGTGAGATTCTTTGAAGAAGATCAATAGCAGGATCATGAATATCCTGTATAATGTAAATAGGATGAAAGTACTTGCTTCTTGAAGACTATTGCATCTGAATATGATTAGCACTCTGCTTCCATCCTTTGCTTTTTCTTAAAAGATCATCTATGTAGAGCATATCTTAGCTTCAATGGTTGATCTCCAAAGTTGCAGCTCATAACCAAATCTCCTCATATGAATTGAAAACTTTCTTTGCAAAAGATTTGTTAGTGCAAGCCAAATATCAAAGTATCCCTTTCTATAAGATAGTTTCAAATAACAATGAAAGGAAAATATGATATTAACTCATCATCAAAACTAATGAGAGATAGTGAATACAGATGAGTATGCTTAAAAGCGTTTTCTTCAAATAATAGAGAAGAGCTTATAGAGTATAAAACAACCATGAATGTGAAGCTCCCCCTTAATGAATGCATGACTAAAAAGTGAACTTCTCTTTAATGATACCAAATAATAATGTCATACCAAATGTTATTTCTCAATGACAATTTGTGAATACACTTTATGTAGAGAAGATGTCATTGAAAGATGCATGTAAGTTTGTGCATAGAAAATCTTATCTATAAAGATAAGCATTTATCATTTTAAACTTCAGATTTTTCAAGAAAGATCATGAAATATGCAAGGTGTTTCAAATCTTGAATGGTCTTTAAAAAAAAATGATGACACATTATGAAATCAAAAAATTTTTATTCATGAAAGATTTTTGAAACATGTTTGAAAAACAATGCTCATTTGAAACATGGTGGAAGTGAATAGGTTTAATGAATATATCAACATGCTTCAGATTTAGAGAACATGTTGAACATTGAGGTTAACATATGGAAGAATTTTCTGCAAAGCAACAGTCATAAGAGCATTATCAAGATATTCTTAACACAACATATATATGCAAAATGACTTTGCCATGACCAAGAGATAATCTTGCTTCTTAGATGAAAGTCTTGAAAGTATGACAACAATCAAGGCAAGATTATGAATATACATAGATAGTTACTCAAAATATGGATGGAATTAAATTTGATGTATTTGAGTAACACTAAGAGTACTAGGATTCATGGACGATGAAGCACAATTTCTTTAGTCCAGATGACTAAAGTTTCAAAATATCATCCTAGTAAGTTATTCCATATAATGGTTAATACACATAATGCATTAATGAACATTCATAATGCTTTGGAATAAGGTTTTATGCAATAAACATAAGTTTTCACAAATTGAGTTCTTTTCTGGAAATAAGCTTGAAGCTCATAGACGATTAACTTGTTAGACATGAGGTCCAACTAGTTGGAGAATGAAGCTAGAGAGTTCAAGCAAAACATTGAATTCTAAAGATCAATATATGAAAGATAATGAAAACTCAATTAGAGAAATTTGAAGCATGTTCAATATTCAGTAACAATATTAACTTCCAATTTGAAACATCATTGAAATGTAACCAAAGTATGGATATGTTTTCAAAACATTTGTATGCATCTTCATAAAACAGAGTGAATTGAAATTTAAACAAATTTTAGACTTGTGCATTTCAAAAATATAAAATCAATAAAGTTATGCACAAATTTACTTGTTTGATCATCAAAAATTCACTAACAAACTGAATAATCATAGTTAGAAATATGAGTGAATGATGATGTGAAGTATATAGATCATACATGAAGTTTTTGGAAATTCGAGCAAGATGATTTCAAAAACATGGTTGACTCAAACTTGAGTTTAGAAAGACAAAACAGAGTTTGGTAAGGCAAATGGGAGTTTGGAAAAACAAACTGGAAGTTCATGAAGGTAGTCTCAAGTTTGCTTATTTTTAAAACATTAAATGCTCTTGACCAAGTGTAAACTCTTTGAAAATTTTCTCTGGAGGTCCAAACCTGAGGTTTAGAAACTTTAGTCTCAAGTTTAGGATGTAAACTGGTGAATTTTGCCTTCTGTATGGACCAAACCGGAGGTTTACGTAGTAAACCTGAAGTTTGTAAAATTTGTACAGGACCAAACTGGAGGTTTGCGTAGAGAACTTGAGGTTTGTAAATTTTCTTTAGGACCAAACCTGAGGTTTGCATTTTAGGCTCGAGTTTAGACTTCTATTGAGCAACCATCGGGTTTTCAGTTTGAAATATATTTTGAGCAAAACCACAAACTCGAGTTTGTAAGTGACGAACTCGAGTTTGACACTGTTTATGTCAAAGATCAGTTTAAGCTCTTAAAAGACAAACTGGAGGTTCCCAGTGCAAACCGGAGGTTTTCTCAAGTTCAAAAATATTTTGCTCTCTGTAAAGGCATGAACTCGAGTTTAGAAACTTGAACTCGAGTTCTCTCAACTTAGAAAAACTCTTGGAAACTTTTGGCCTAAAGCAAACTGGAGGTTCATGGCGCAAACTGGAGGTTCATGGAAACAGTCTCAAGTTTATGAAAATCTCATTTGAAAAACTGGAGATTGGCTTTTGAAATTTAATAACTTTCAAAACCTTTTAACTTAACATAAACCGATAATGAATTACATATAATCATAGTATGAGACAAGGATTAGATATCACCAAAATTCCTCTTTTCCTCATAGAAGCTTGCTTGGTAGAGATGGATTGATGTAGATAACTCATTTTCCAAATTTCACCATCAACATCAAGTTTGGCTTGTGCTTCCTCAAGACTTAAGTCATTATCTATCTTGCATTCTTGAGAAGCTTTCCCTGATCCTACAAAGCTTTATAAATCTTTTTCTTGGTATCCAACCTTACTTGGATCCAATCAATGTTAGCTTGTAGGACCAAAATTCACATGCTCTAATAATACAACCAGATTATGATAATTAAGCATAATGGATTAAACACAAATTCATGCATGAAAGATGTATTAATTATATTTTTAAAGTTCATAATGTACGCATGAGAACAAATAAGCTAATGAATATTGCAAGCTATATATAAATCTATAGATTCTTAAACTATGCATATTGTTTGCAATGTTCATTCCTACCATCCAATGTGTAAAACCTCAATAGGTGTTCTAGAAAACATAGTAGGAGGTTTTACCATTGTGTACCTTTCACCTTAGGTACTTGAAAGATTGACTTTGCACACCCATTGTCTCTTTGGTGTCTGCAAAGTTTTCACAAAGGATATAGGCTTCAAGTATTTACTCTTTGATACTTGAGGGGTTTTCCTCTTCTTGTTCTCCTCAAGGTAATTGAGTGGTACTCTCTGGTAGTTTGCTCTTAAGGTGGAACATACTCCTCTTACTTGTGTCCATTGCTTCTTATGATTTGATCTTGTAATTTCTGCAATGGGTGCACTAGGAGTTCTCCTTCTTGATGTAATTCTCCTTTTGGGCTCATAAGATATTCTCTGGTTCTTAACCTCTGTATGTCCATTTCTTTTGGAATTAACCTGCATAAACATAGCAACAGATGGACATTTTGGTACCCTTTTGTGTTTGGGTCCTTCTGGATTAGTTTGGACCTTAGGGAAAACATAAGTTCCCTTTTGTTCCCATTGATAATTTCCTACAGGTTTATCTCTCCTATCTTTCTTATGAAAGCATGATGAAGTATTATGACCTTTATGGTTACAATAGTTGCAATGACCAAAAGGATTTGAGGTGTGAACAGATTTTTGAAAATAATTCAAGTAAGATTTCTGTCCATGTTTCTTCTTCCCTTTCTTCTTATCAAAATCTGGTTTATAACCGATTCCTGATTTGTCATTTGTGACTCTTTGCTGTTTTAAAATCACTTTGAGCATTTCACTACCTCTAGTGAACTTCTCAAGAATTTTTGTAAGATGTAAAACTCTTTTCTCCAAGATACAGCAATTGTCACAAACGTTTTCACAAACATTTTCTGAAATATTTTCAGAAGTGTTTTTAGAAATGTTTTCACAAGTAGATACAGAAATGTTTTTAGAAGTAGAAACAGAAGAAGAAACATTCTGAACTTGTTCTTCCAACAATTTAATTTTCTTCTTGGATGCAATGAACTCTTTAACAAGTTTTTCATATTCAGTATATAGTTCATTGTATTCAGAAAATAATTCATCATAGGAAGGTTCAGTATCATTTACCTCATTGTTGCTTTCAGATTGTTCTTCAGCAACTAGACAAAGATTTGCCACTTCTTCCTCATCACTTTCTTTATAGACTATTTCAAGAGCTTCCCACATGGCTTTGGCTGATGGCAAATTACAAATTCGAAAATACTCTTGTTGACTAAGAGCACTTTGCAGCACATGGATTGCCTTCATGTTGAGAGTTACTTGCCATTTGTCTTTTTCATTGTACTCTTCTTCAAGCTTGGGAACTCTGACTCCATCTTCTATGTCAGATGGTTCATAATTTCCTTTTTCAAATACTCTCCACAAACCATATTCAGATGCCATCACGTAGACTCTGAACTTTGCCTTCCAATAAGAGTAATATTCTCCATTGAAACCTGGTGGTCTGTTGATTGAGGCTCCTTCCGGTAGAATTCCTTCCATAGGATCTTTGATCTAGGATGTTAATCCTTCAAATAGATAACCAAAGCTCTGATACCAAATGAAAGAGAAGGAAATCACCAAGAGGGGGGGTGAATTGGGGATTTCAAAATTCTTTTCGGTTCACCCACACAACAGAAAATATTAAGGCAAAGTGGAGATAGAGTAGAGAAGCTTGACACAGATGATTTATCCTGGTTCGGTCTAATCCTTGACCTACATCCAGTCCCCAGCACCTCTGGGATTTTCCACTATCACTCAAGAACAATTACACACTCTGTACTCAGGATGATCCTCTCCCTAGGACTCACTCCCCCTTACAAGTTGTAATTGCATACAACAGATGCACACTCTGTAACCAAAGGATGCTCCTCTCCCTAGGACACACTCCCCTTTACAAGTTGCACTCTGTAATCAGATACACCCTCTGTAAACGCAGGATGTTCCTCTCCCTAGGACACACTCCCCCTTACAAGTTGTACTCTGATTTTCCCAATCTCCAAGTCCCACTGACTTGAGATTATTACAATGAGTGAATTACAGTGATATAGACTCTCTCTAAGAGCAGATAAGGTTACACACTGAAGCTCTATGTATCAAAGATACAAACAAATGTATATACAGAGAAAGAATGAATATTTTCGTGCAAGCTTTCTGTAGTTGTCTTCTCTCCCTTGTTTCTTCAAATCTTCAGCTATTTATGGTAGTTTGAAGATTGTGACTGTTGTATATCCGTTGGAGCTTCTTCCCATTTGAAAAACTAGCTGTTGTAAGTGTTTCTCCATGTGTAAAGTTGCTGCAGAAGCTGTTGAGCGAATATGCTGTCACCACTTTCAGATTTGCACGTTTTTCACTTTCTTGCAGCTGAATGATGAGGCCCATACTATCTTGTTTGTTGATTCAACTTTATTCAGAGGAGCCTAAGTTGTCTGCAAGGTATGCTGAATGTTTATCACGCCAGGCTGTGGTCCATTCCCTTTTGTCTTGAAGGATATAATATTATATTGCAAGTTGCACAAGCTATCCCTTCATTTGATTCTCTGTCATGGGCTTGATATTTGAATATTGAATCTGTTGAAGCTTTTGTCCGTTGGAGCATTTCACCATTGAATATTCGAATCCTGTTGCAGAACATTTCAATTCAGCATTGATTCAAGTTGCTAGTTCAAATCTGCCTTCTTTTGCCATTTCTGGAAATTCTGAATCACACTTTGATTTCTGTCAAGTTTGATGTAATCCCAAACTTTAATCACAAATAAAGTGGTTAAACAACTCTAGGAACATTAGAGATTAATCATGGGAAGTATTGAGATCAAATAAGAAGGTATTGCAAATTCATCAGATTTGAAATTCTGAATTAGCGTCGCGAACTCCAGTTCAGTTCTTGCAGGCTCGAGTTCGTTGCTTCAGTGTTCAATAATATGTAAGTTCAAAAAGTGTGAACCTGAGGTTTGTTTTCTAAACCTGAGGTTCTCAAGTGTTTGAAAAGCCAAGTTGCTCTCGGGATAAAATGAACCTGAGGTTCACAATATAAACCTGAGGTTCGCAACTCATTAAAAAGTTACATTGCTCTCTGTCTGAAATGAACTCGAGTTCGTTCACTTATAGGCTCGAGTTCGGCTTTTCCCAAATGTTCATTTCTTCTCTGGAACTCTCGAACTCGAGTTTGTGACTTATAGGCTCGAGTTTGGATGTTTTCCAGCACCTGGTTGCTCTCTGTCTGAGCTAAACTCGAGTTTGTTCACTTACAGGCTCGAGTTTGCCTTTTTCCAAATGTTCATTTTCTCTCTGGAACTCTCGAACTCGAGTTTGTGACTGATGAACTCGAGTTTGGTTGCTTCTGACTTGGACTGGCTTGAGTTTGCAACTTTATCAACTTTGAAAGGTCATATCTCCCTGGTCCGAACTCCGTTTTGGTCCATTCAAAGCTTGATGGAAAGCTCTGTGTGTCTAGTTTCCAATGGCACTGATTTGAGCTCAATTGGATTTGTATTTTGTGAGATATACCCAAAATACTGAAGCTTGGTCTGGACAGTGACGTTGATTTTTGATCCAAATTGTAAAATTCATAGATAATTCATCTGAACTCCTTTGGACATGAATTTGTGTCAGAAGTACGTGTTGGATGTCTAGTTTCCAATGCTTTTGGTTTCGTATCAATCCGATCTCTGGTTTGTGAGATATCATCGAATTACCAGACCTCGCCCGAGCTGAACGTGAAACAGAGTGGAGCTGAAGTGCTGATGACCACTGTGAACTCGAGTTCACACTTACAGGCTCGAGTTTGCCTAGTCCAGAAACACCAGAAATGCTGAAAACACTTATGGGCTCGAGTTTGTTCTTATAGGCTCGAGTTTGCCTAGTCCAGAAACACCAGAAATGCTGAAAACACGTATGGGCTCGAGTTTGTTCTTATAGGCTCGAGTTTGCCCATCTAGAACCTCATTCTTGCTTGTTTTAACTCTGAATTGAATCATTCCAACTTCCAAATGATCTTGGAGGCTTCTAGCATCAATATAAGAACTTGGATCATAAAATCTTCATTCCATATATCAAGTTCTTCATTATTTGGTCTCTTCTCTTCTTCCTTTCAATTCTTATCTCCTCTTTGATCAACCTCTATAATTCAACTTGGATTAATCTACAACAATTTGTCAATGTAGGAGATAATTATATTACTCAATCTTTTTGCTTATAAGAATGACATCTATATAGGACATCATCAAAACTAACATGTAGCCCATAAGCCATCATCATCTGATAATATACCCCATCCCTTGTCTCGAGCTAGCCTGGGGATCTACCATTTGTCATTCATCAAGGCTCATGATAATCTATAGAAGATTATCTAGTTCGGTGCTATTCCACTAAAAGCCCGAACGTGATCTCCAAGAATAATGACACTGATAACAAGAATATGCATTACCCCTTTATAGAATGTCTATAACTTGATTGACTAGTTTTCTGTAACCCAATCAATTATTTATTCCCTTGACTTTAATAGTTTCTCTAATGGATTACATGTACTGGCCAGTGTCTTCAATATCCAAGTACCGAAACATATCAAGGAGACATTTCCTATAAATTCCATGTTGTTTATCTCATAAACACCGATAACCAAAGAGTCTCAATCCCAAGATACCGAGTTGTTGGCTGTCATATAGATCAAACCTCACCCGTTGGTAAATCAAAGAATGAAAACTATTCGACTACCTATTTAAAATAAACTCAGGATTAAAAACAACTACATGACTATAGTTATCTGGAGATTTGATTTCTTATGACAGAAAGAACAACCTTAATCAAATCTCTCCTTGATCCATTCAATGTAAGTATTAACTCACACCAATATTTTATAATGATTCGGACAAAACCATTTCATAAAATATTACAGCCTAAATAAAGTGCCCAACTTAATTTAATAGCTGTGAACCAATTCATCAATTGTGAGAACCTATGACCATGTCCTCTATGAACGTATCCATATGATCATATACTCCAAAATTGATCCGGACCTTAGAGTTTGTAAATAGTGTGCGAAATAAATGAAAAACACCTCATTTATTAACATTCAGAAAAAAAAAATGCAATGTCATAATGTCTTGCTCAAAAGGCACAAAATAACAAAGTGAAATAACAACTACCTAAAGTTATAGCAAATCTGGAATCCTCCTAAGACCTATAGATGTAACATGCCTCTCAAAAACACGTTCAGGCAAACTCTTAGTAAAAGCAAGGTTCTCGTCTGATGCTATCTTTGCTACCAATGTATCTCCTCTTTTAATTATTTCTTGGATCAAGTGGTACTTCCTCTCTATGTGTTTTTGTCTCTTGTGACACCTTGGTTCCTTGGACTGTGCTACTGCCCCACTGTTGTCACAGTAAAGTGTGATAGGACAATTAACACCTGGTATCACTTGAAGGTCTGTTAGGAACTTCTTTAACCATGCAGCTTCCTTTGGAGCCTCAAAAGCAGCCACATACTCAGCTTTTGTGGCAGAGTCAGCCACACATGATTGTTTTACACTTCTCCAACAAATGGCACCGCCATTAAGGGTGTACACATATTCCTTGGTGGACTTTCTTGAGTCAATATCTCCCTGGAAATCTGAGTCCTTTTAACCAATGGTTTCAAGACTCCCACTCGAGTAGACTAACATATAATCTCTCGTTCTCTGTAGGTACTTGAGTAGACCAACATACTTGTTTAACCGCTACCCAGTGTTTCTCTCCAGGGTCCGATTGGTACCGGCTTACTACTCCCACTGCATAGCAGATATCTGGTCTGGTACATAGCATAGCATACATGAGACTACCTGCTGCTGAAGCATAAGGTATCCTACTCATGCGTTCTCTCTGCTCAGGAGTTTTAGGAGATTGCTTCTTAGAGAGATGAATCCCATGCCTGAAGGGTATAATTCCCCTCTTGGAATTCTCCATGCTAAACCTGGCAAGTATTTTGTCAATGTATTTAGCCTGGGATAATGCCAAAACCCTATTCTTCCGCTCTCGCAAGAGTTTAATACCAAGAATATAATTGGCTTCCCCTAGGTCCTTCATATCAAAATGCTTGCTCAGCCAGGTTTTTATTCCTAACAATACCTCTGTATCATTTCCTATAAGGAGAATATCATCCACATAAAGTACCAGAAAAGATACTGCACTACCTTGGATCCTTTTATACACACATGGCTCATCAGGACTTTCTCAAAGCCATAGGACTCAATGGCTTGATCAAATCTGATGTTCCATGATCTGGACGCTTGCTTAAGTCCATAAATGGACCTTGCAACTTGCATACCATTTCTACTTGCCCTTTGGCTATAAACCCTTTTGGTTGCTGCATATAGATTTCCTCTTCCAAATTTCCATTTAGAAAAGCAGTTTTGACATCCATTTGCCAAATCTCATAATCAAGATTTGCTGCAACAACTAAGAGAATCTGGATGGACTTGAGCATGGCAACTGGCGAAAAGGTTTCATTTTCAAAAAATAAACGTTTTCATAATAACAAGCGTCTTTATCAAAAGGGCGAACGAAAAGAATTGGGTTCATTCTGTGAACAATTTGGTTTTCCTGCTTGCAAAAAACCCAAGCCTAAATCTCATAAAACTTATCGTTTTAATCCCTCTTTTTCAAAAAATAAACGTTTTCATAATAACAAGCGTCTTTATCAAAAGGATGATAACTAAACTCCCCCAAGAAAATACAAAAAGAATTTTCATTCTAAACCAAAGAATGATTTTCCCAAAGATTTTCCAAAACGTGACAAAGTAACTTGTTTCAAATGTGGCAAGCTTGGTCATTATGCTAAATATTGTCGTCTTTCTAGAAAAATCAAAAACATCCAGATTGATGAACCTCTCCTTCAGTAAATAAACAATCTTTTGATTGAAACTGTAGGGATTCGTACACGCAGCGGATTAAAATTTCTTACGAATTCTTCCTAAGGATCACTCAACGACGTTTAAATCAAGGTTTGGGAACCGAATCATACCTTATATTGAACACGTCCGCGTCACGTTCTCTTTGATCAGGTGGGCTACCTTCTCGATCAACACGTCCGCGTCTCGTTCTCTTTGATCAGGTGGACTACCTTCTCGATCAGCAGAAGTCGACTCTAGGATCGGATTCCTCTACTGGTATCCACACGAACAATCCCCGAACACGGTTGCGGCAGCGTACTAGCGCTTCTTGTGCGTCTCTCTCTCAAGTTGCTCTAAGGTTTCTCGCAGCTTTCTAATACGCTCGACTGAAAAGTCTGTAAGTCTTTCTAAAACCTGATAGGCGTATTATATAACCAAAACTAATCCTGATTAATTTTGGAAATTTGGAATTTCGAATCTGGTCAATATATTAATCAGATCTATCTCATAAATGTAATCAAATATATTAAAAGCCAGATTTGAAATCCGAATCTTGAATTTAGATCAAATCTAAATTTAAAGCCTTTTGATTTAATTTATCATTATAAATTAAATCCGAGATATGATATCTATCCATTTAATTAAATCTGAGATACTATATCTCAATTTAATATTAAACAGATATACGATATCCTTATTCGAAATTAAATGAGATACAATATCTCTATTTGTTTCAGATATTTAATTTATCAAATAAATTAAATACTAAACAAATATCATATATAATATTATAATCTTCATTTATAATATACATATTAATTTCGAATTTATATATATATATATATATATATATATAAATCCTAGATCAAATTTAGTATTCATTTAATCTCAGACTAATCTGGGATTCAATGAATCTGGACACTTTTACCCGTGTTGGATTATTTCTTGTGTGCGACCCTGCAGGCCCATATGAGATTGGCAGTGGGCCAACACTGTATCAGCCCACAAGTCGCAAGCGGCCTCTAGCAAGACATTGCGACTACCCAATTCACATGGGGATCGACGACACGCTACTACCTATCGTACAACCATGTCACGTCCCTTTTGTCACGCGATAATTTGGTCAAGGATGAGGCATGGATAATGTCAACTTCCTTTTCTTGACCATTGCTTTCTCGATTCTCGAGTAGTCTAATAAGTGAAATGGAAACTCTTTTCCATCACAGTATGGCCATATATTTCTTAGACTCACTCATCGAGGGGCCCAGCATTATCTCTCTACATATGTGAGGGACAAATCCTATCTTGACCACTCACATTCCTCCGCATGAAAACCACTGATCCCAATCCGAGCCTTTATCATCACCCGGTCAAAGGTGACTTTTGACTAGGTCAAAGACCAGTGACTCATCATGTAGGAATCTATGATGGTCTCAGGTCATAGGGCATCGTGACGCGGTTATACATGAGATAAGCTTATGACTTAATCCATGCAGCTTTCTCATAGTGGGTCGATCCAGCACCTTGTACTCTTACAAGTGCCCATGAATTTGACTCGTATCTCCATACCTCATCAAAGTCATACTGGTCTTATTTCATCTTCACTCCCATGTAGATGACCGACCAGGGACATTTAGGATAATCTATAAGATTATCCAGGGATGCAGTTATCAATACGAACATGAAAACGAAAATGTTAACAAAAGAGAATACTTTAAATAACTTAAATATCCAAAGTACAATGAATTGCCCCTAGGGCATAATTTCTAACAAAAACCTCTTCTGATTCTGAAGAATCTGATGATATAAACCAAATCCAAGATGATGATTTTTATTCAACATCTGATGATTCTTCACCTTCTTCTCCTCAAATAAATGTTATCACCAAGGAGCAATACTTACTCTTGGATGTTATAAGTAAACTTCCAGATGGTGACAGAGGTATGTATCTTTCAAAATTCAGAGATATTGTCACCCAACCTTCGCCCTCATCCGTTCCTTCTTCTTCTAAACTCTCAATTTTCCATAACAAGTATGATCTGACCAAAACCTTGGACAGATTTAAACACTCTGTTAAACCAGTTACTCTTCAGGATCTCAAATCTGAGATAAACAAGCTTAAGGTTGAGATTCAAATTCTTAAACAAAGTCGGGACACCCATGAGTCTGTCCTATTGCAAATTCAAGAATTTCTTTCCCCAACCCAAAATCCTTCTGATGAGAATATTGATCGAGTTTTGGAAAATGAAAATGAGGATGATAACCCTGAACAAGAAACACCTTTTTTAAATGTAATTTCAAGAGTTTTCCTACAGAAGTTCTATATACGAGCAAAAATCATCATCAATAATGATTTTGTTATAGAACAATCTGTATTGTTTGATACTGGAGCTCAGGCAAATTGTATTTTAGAAGGCTTGGTCCCTACTAAATATTTTATGAAAACAACAGAAAGATATAGTACTGTTACAAAATCACCATGTTCTGTCCAGTACAAGCTTTCTAATGTCATTGTTCAAAATGAAAGTTTGCGAATAGCAACTCCATTTATTCTCATGAAAGACATGGGAACACAAATCATACTTGGAGCTCCATTTGCAACACTTTTTATTCCTTGTGCGTTGACACCAGATGGTATTTCAAAACAACATTTTGGAAAAACCATTTTCTTTCCTTTTACAGAAAAACCCAAATTCAAAGAGTTAAATCCTCTTTTTCTCAAACAAAACCAGATCAATTATCTCTAGGATGAAGTCTCTTTCAAAAGAATTGAACGACAACTCCAACAACCAATTGTCCAACAACGAATCCAATCCTGTCTGGATAAGATTCATCAAATGGTCTGTGCTGATTTGCCCAATGCTTTTTGGAATAGAAAGCAACATTCAGTTGATCTTCCTTATGAGCCAAATTTCTCTGAAAGACAAATCCCTACAAAAGCAAGACCCATTCAAATGACGCAGGAACTTCTCGAAACTTGTAAAAAAGAAATTCAGGATCTTCTTGACAAAAAACTTATTCGTCCGAGTCGTAGCCCGTGGTCTTGCGCTGCTTTCTACGTTAACAAAAATGCAGAAATTGAGCGTGGAACGCCAAGGCTTGTCATCAATTACAAACCTCTAAACGAAGCTTTACAATGGATTCGGTATCCAATCCCAAATAAGGCTGATTTACTAAAGCATTTGCATTCTGCAAAAATCTTTTCAAAATTTGATATGAAGTCTGGATTCTGGCAAATTCAAATTTCAGAGAAGGATAGGTATAAAATTGCTTTTACTGTTCCATTTGGGCAGTATGAGTGGAATGTTATGCCTTTTGGTTTGAAAAATGCTCCCTCTGAATTTCAAAGGATTATGAATGAGATCTTTAGTGATCAAAGTCAATATATTATTGTCTATATTGATGACGTTTTAATCTTTCCCAATTCTTTAGATGATCATTTTAAACATGTTTCAAAATTCATTCGGATTGCAGAAACAAATGGTTTAGTGGTTTCAAAACCAAAAATTAGCCTCTTCCAAACCAAAGTTCGCTTCCTTGGACATTGGATCTGTCAAGGAACCATAACTCCTATTGAGCATGCAATTCAGTTTACAAATAAATTTCCTGATCAAATTCTTGACAAAACTCAGCTTCAAAGGTTTTTGGGATGCTTAAATTATGTTGCTGAGTTTATCCCTCAACTTAGCAATTTTGTTAAACCTCTACATCAACGTCTCAATAAAAATCCTTCTCCTTGGACTGAAGTTCATACTGAAGTCGTTAAACAAATTAAACGACAAGTTAAAGAACTTCCTTGCCTTACCCTTCCTGTCCCATCCGCTTTCAAAATTGTTCAAACTGATGCTTCTGAATTAGGATATGGAGGTATTCTAAAACAACATTTAGATGGGAAAGAACAAATCATTTCTTTTACGTCTAAACATTGGAATTCTTCTCAACAAAATTATTCTACGATCAAAAAAGAAAATTTAGCAATTGTTTTGTGTGTTTCAAAATTTCAAGCTGATCTTTTGAATCAAAAGTTTTTAATTCGCATTGATTGTAAAGCTGCAAAAGATGTTTTACAAAAAGATGTTAAAAATCTTGCATCAAAACAAATGTTTGCCCGATGGCAGGCTATTTTGAGTGTTTTTGATTTTGATATTGAATTTATCAAAGGCACTTCTAATTCTCTTCCTGATTTCCTTACCCGTGATTTTTTACAGGGTATACCTTAGGATTGAGTGTAAATTGACCACAAACCCTTTCCTTCTCTCCAGATAATGCCAAGAAAGAAAAAACCTGGTGAAGATTCAAAAGATAAACAACCCCTCCAAGAGGAAGATAAATTAAGCATCTATCAAGATGCACAAAGCCCCATCTCCGAAGCAGATCTGGCGGAGATAATTAAACAATTGCTGCAGCAACAACAAACAGCTCCCCAAACACAAGGAGCATCAACCAGTCAGTCAGTTCCCCAAACACAAGGAACCCGGCAGACACGGTCACAAACAAAATCTGGGTCATCTACCCCCAAACTGGAGTCATCCACTCCAAAAGAGGCTCTAACCTAGGGACTCATTTCTGTTAAGCCTGGTAGAAAAACAATAGATTCTTATGTTAAGAAACCTCCAACACAAACTTGGGAGGAAGTATTAGCAAAAAAGGATCACAAAACCCAGGCTCTCGAATATGATAAACTTGCTTTGTCATTAATTGTCTCTTCTTTGCAGGCAATTAGTAAAAAAGAGTATGATTCATCAAACAAAGAATTTGCTCTTCAATTAGCCCAGAAAAGGCCACCTCAGGTATCAAAATCCTTAGTAGCTACTTCAGCTATTAATCCTATGGATACTCCATATATCGAAAAACCAAATATTGTATTGAGAATCCTACAGGTTGAACCTGAGTTCTTTCTTGAAACCCCAAGTCAGGTAGCATTGAATGTCTTCCCTTCTGGATTTCATTTCATACCTACCAATCTCAAGAAACCAAGAGAGTTTTATGAGGTGATATTGGTTGATTCTAAGTCTATTGAGTTAACTCGATACACTTCTAAAGAAGATCAATCATTAATCACTCATTCAACCCTCCAAATATTACAAGTTCTCACACCAACACAGTGGGGACAAAGTTTGCATAAACAAAAATTATTTTCGAAACCATATGATCCTGAAGGATATACTTACTGGGATTATTGTGAAGCCTGGTATAATATTTTTTAGGATCAGAACAAAATTTTTAGACATACTTGGTTCATATATTTCAAACAAAAAACCAGGTATGACTTTCCTCAATAGTTTTTGAGATGGTGGCATGTCTTTGGACCAATATCAGAAATTTTTCCACTAGAAATCCAAAGAGCATTTGACCATTTCAAAAACAAATTTCAAGCCAATGGAGATCCTTTTCCAATTGATCTTCATTATTTTTCAAAACTATCTGTATCCTGGATTTTTTCCTAGCAATACAGATTATCTCACATGGACAGAAAGTCCCCAGTTTTACCAGTATTACAGAGACAACTCTTTGTACGCTGGTGGGGCAAATATAGACAAACAAATGCATATTGCAAAGCAGTAGATCAGTGGTTCAAGGACAACCCAGAATTCCTCTGTGCCAAAGAACAAAGTCGATTTCTAAATCAAAAGAATTGTTCCCGAATTATCAATTCCTTGCATTGAGATGTTAGAAGGTAGATCGGAAGATGGTTGTTCATCATCAAAACTCGAGTTTTTACCTTGACAGAGAAGTGCTTGTTTTCACTAAACAAGAACAAAACTCCAGTTTCCTTTGGGAACTCGAGTTTTGAACCTTACAGAGAGCACTCAATTTTCATCTCAAGACAAAACTCGAGTTTCAGTTTGAAAACTCGTGTTTTAACCCATACAGAGACTTATGGACTTTTTCAACTAAAGACAAAACTCGAGTTTTGTTTTGAGAACTTGAGTTTTGACCTTACAGAGAGTCTCTGACTTTTGAAACAAGTTTTGCGCCAAAACTTCATCTATTCAAGTTTTCTCTAAGTTAAGAGAAAACTCGAGTTTTGACTTAACAGAGATTTTCATGTTTTCACCCTGATTTTGAAAACTCAAGTCTTTGATTGAAAACTCAAGTTTCTAACTTGAGCTGATTTCCTAAGTTTTCATTGTTGGATGAAAACTCGAGTTTTGGATTGAAAACTTGAGTTTTGACTCAACCCGAGAGAATTGCCAAAGTTCAAAGTTTTCATAACAATATGAAAACTCGAGTTTTGATTTCAAAACTCGAGTTTTGATCAGGCAGAGAGCTATCCATTTTCACGATGATTTGAAAACTCAAGTTTCATATTTGAAACTCAAGTTTTGGCCTGACTTGAACTTCTCAATGTTTTCACAGCTTAAGTGAAAACTCGAGTTTCAGTTTGGAAACTCAAGTTTTGGCCAAACAGAGAGCTATGAAGTTTTCCAACGTTTTTGAAAACTCAAGTTTTGAAAGAAAACTCAAGTTTTGATGTTTTGGACTCAATCATTCATATTTCATTAAAAGTCCAAAACTCGAGTTTTGATTTGAAAACTCGAGTTTTGAGATTTTCTCAAACTATGGTCCAAAAGCTCAAAACACGACATTGCTCTCTGGAAATAGGAAACTCGAGTTTCAGTTTAGAAACTCAAGTTTTGTATCAAGTGCACAGCTGAAAACTCGAGTTTTGATGAACAAACTCGAGTTTCCATCGTTAAGTTTGAAAATTGAATTTCACGATTTTGAATATGGTTTGTGATTGATCTTAATACTTTCCAGAATTAATCTTCCATATTCCCTGCTATGTTTAACCATTTCTTTGTGAGTATTTAGACAGATTAGTGAAGATTAATTAAGAGTTGGAACAAAAGCAAAAAAGGTGGTTCAGAACATTAAATGCTGATCAGAAAGTTGCTTCTTTTTGGCTAATCCAACTGCACACGTCTACAAAGCATTAAAGAATGTTTTCTACAACAAGTAAACTCTTCTCCAATGGATTAATTCGCAGAGAGTCAACTCTAATCATCTAACCAGCTGGATTAAGAGCAAACAAGAGAGAGAAGGTGCCAAAAACCACTTCTGAACACTTGGACAACTTCTCCAACGGATCTATTTGGAAAGCAACGGTCATTTAATGATCTCTGAGTATAAATAGAAGAACATTCAAGTCTTTCCAACAACTACAACATCTAAAAACGTATAAGCATTCAAGTTCTCCAACTACTTCTCTGTTTTCACTTGTATCTTGTCTTTTGACATTATAAGCTTCAGTGTTTATCATTATCTACTCTTAGAGAGAGCCTTTATCTGTAAATCATTTATTGTAAGGAATCACAAGTCAAGGGGACTTGGTGATTTGTGTTCATTGATTACAACTTGTAAGGGGAAGTGAGTTCTAGTGAGAGAATCACTTCTTGAGTGCAGAGTGTGTAATCATTGAGATAGTGAAAATCCCAGAGAGTTTGGGGACTGGACGTAGGTCAAGTGGTTAAGACCGAACCAATATAAATCTTGTTGATTATGATTAGTTTTGATGATGTCTAATATAGAAGCAAAAAGTTTATATAATATATCTCCTACATTGACTAACTACTATGTTTAATGTAGATTAGTTCAAGTTGAATTAGAAAGAAGAATAATCAAGAAGGAGATAAGAAATTACAAGAAGAAGAAATTGAATCAAAGAAGATGTGAGTCAAATGATATGGAATGATCAAAAGAAGAGAAGGAAGAAAGAGTAGGATTATGAAGATTAATCAAGATGGGAGATTAAAGAAGGAAGAACTTGTTGAATGGAATGAGAATATAAATATTCAAGTTCTTATATTGATGCTAGAAGGCTCCAAGATCATATGCAACGTAATCAGCAACTTTGTTCTACTCTGTTCACGTTCAGCACGGGCGACGTCTGGTAATTCGATGATATCTCACAAACCAGAGATCGGATTGAGACGAAACCAAAAGCATTGGAAACTAGACATCTAACACGTATTGGTGACAAAAATTCATGCCCAAAGGAGTTTAGATGAATTATTGATGAATTTTACAAGTTGACACAAAGATCAGCGTCACAGTCAGGAACAGCCTTCGGTATTTTGAGTATATCTCACAAACGACAAATCCGATTGAGCTGAAATCAGTGACATATGAAAGTAGACTCACAGAGCTTTCGATAAAGAGTTGAACGGACCAAAACGGAGCTCGGACCAGAGAGATATGGCCCTCAGAAGTTGATAGTCAGTTCAAGTATTGCTCAATTGCATTTTATAAGTCAATACCGCAGTATAGGGTGCTATACCGCAGTATTGGACTTCAATACCGCAGTATAGGGTGCTATACTGCAGTATTGGACTTCCAGAGAACAATCAAATTTTTTCAGTTAAGTCAATACCGCAGTATAGGATGCTATACCGCAGTATTGGACTTCCAGAGAGCTGTCAAACTTTTTCAGTAAAGTCAATACCGCAGTATAGGGTGCTATACCGCAGTATTGGACTTCAATACCGCAGTATAGGATGCTATACCGCAGTATTGGACTTCCAGAGAGCTGTCAAACTTTTTCAGTAAAGTCAATACCGCAGTATAGGGTGCTATACCGCAGTATTAGACTTCAATACCGCAGTATAGGGTGACATACCGCAGTATTGGACTTCCAGAGAGCAACCGAGTTTTTCAAAACTTGCCAATACCGCAGTATAGCTTTGTATACTGCAGTATAGGGCCATGCAGAGAGCAACCAAGTTTTTCAAGGCAAGTCAATACCGCAGTATGGGTATGTATACTGCAGTATAGGCTTATACAGAGAGCTCCCAAATTTTATAACTATTGCATACTGCAGTATAGGTTTGCATACTGCAGTATTGAGCTCTTAAACTTGTTTTCAACTTGACAAATGTTCTTGCTGAAAGCGCAGCTAAATCACCAAGAGGGGGGGTGAATTGGGGATTTTTAAAATTCTTTTCTAATAAGCTCAGTTTCAAAATAAAGTTTGAAGAAAGACAACTGAATGAAAAGAGTATGAAAAGGAGAATAGGAGAACACAGAGCAATTATCCTGGTTCGGTCTCAACAGATGACCTACGTCCAGTCCCCAGATCTTCTGGGATTTCCACTAACTTCTTAATTACACCTTCAACAAACGAAGGAGGATTCACAATCTTGAACTCGCTCCCCCTTACAAGATGTAATTGTACAATCCCAATCTCAAAGTCCCTCTACTTTGAGATTCCTTACAGAAAATGGATTACAACAATGAAATTTCTCTCTAAGAGTGAATTCTGATAATCACTGAGGTACAATAATATCAAAAGAGCTGGACCTTTTTTTTTTTGAGTTTTCAAGCAAGAATGTATATATGATAGTTCTGTATCTTCCAGGTTGAAATCCTTAGTTATTTATAATATCTTGAGGCTTGTGAACGTTAGAAGACCGTTGGGGATGATTTCCTAATGATCAATTGATCTTCTGCAACGGCTATTTGATCTTGTTTAACGGCTAGTGATCCAGAGTTATGTTTCTCCGTCATTTAAGCAGATTTCCTAAAATGGCTCTGTTTCTTTGATTCTTCATTCAGATGTATAAATTTCCTATAATCTCATGAATACACTCATTAGAACAGTTCAAGAATATACATAAATGATTTATGTGAAGTAAATAAACAATGGGTATCTTAAAAGATCAAAGATTAAGATAATTTTGGCAAATTTAAACGAAAAGCGTTTTTCAGTTATAATGGCCAACACTCGAGTGTTGAGTATCAACACTCAAGTTATGAACTGTGCTAAGTTCATAACTGGCAGTGTTCAAAAACAACACTGGCAGTGTTTGGTTTTGTTCCTCTACACTCGAGTTTTACCTTCCAACACTCGAGTGTTGAATGTTTTCAAGGTAAAGAGTATTCTAAGTTAAAATAGCAATACTGCAGGTGTTGAGAATAAAACTGGCAGTGTTGATCTTAAAAGGAAAACAATGCTCTCTATCTGGTCAACACTTGAGTTTTTCTTCTCAACACTCGAGTGTTGAAACTTTGATAAAAAGTTTCAAACTCCAAAACTGTAGTTTTGAGTCATCACTGGCGGTTTTCAACTGGATGATTTTTAAAGGCTCTCTGCCTTGTCAACACTTGAGTGTTGGTATGCAACACTCGAGTTTTCACTTATATTGAAAACTCAGGTTCAGTTGAACACTGGCAGTGATGGAGCAACATTGGCGGTGTTGAAACTTTGAAAACCATGGGTTGCTCTCTGTCTCTTCAACACTGGAGTTTTGGTTTCCAACACTCGAGTTTTGATCTTTCTTTGAAAAAATTAAAAGGCTCAAGACTGCAGTGTCAGACTAACACTGGAAGTGTTGGGGTTTTGTTTTGAAAACTTGATATCTCTCTGCCAGGCCAACACTCGAGTGTTGAAACTCAACACTTGAGTTTTGAACTTTTCATAAGTTCAAAACTGGCAGTTTTGCTAGAACACTGGCGGTGATGTTTTCTAAGCATCTTGCCAATGTCCAACACTCGAGTTCTGGAACTCAACACTAGAGTGTTGCTATGTTTTAAAAATGATCAACTGTTTTTCTCTTTTAAAAAACTCATATCTTCATCTCCCAATGATTTCCAATTTGTTCAATCATCATCAAAACCTTATGAGAACTAACACTTGCATACTCCAGTATGGAGTTCTATACTCCAGTATTGCATACTTCACTAACATACTCCAGTATTGACGCAAGTATTGAACGTCAAACTTGAAAATCAAATCTGACGAATTTGCAATGCCTTCTTGTTTGATCTTAATACTTCCTATGATTAATCTCTAATGTTCCTAGATATGTTTAACCACTTTATTGGTGAGTTTCAGATGATTAAAACAAAGGATATTAGATTTGTATACTGCAGTATAGGGCCAACCCGAGAGCAATCAAATTTTCTCACCCAAGTCAATACCGCAGTATGTATTTGGATACTGCAGTATAGGCTCATACAGAAAGCTCACAAATTTTATAACTATTGCATACTGCAGTATAGGTTTTCATACTGCAGTATTGGGCAATCACGGGGACTCTCAACTTTGACAAAAACTCGCATACCACAGTATGTTAGTTGCTTACCGCAGTATAGGTCATGACTTTCGAACACAAGTCACGATGATTTGCCTCTGGAAGCTGCATACCGCAGTATGACTTTGGATACCGCAGTATGGGCACTTATGCACAGTGCCATACTGCAGTATGGATGAACTTACCGCGGTATACAACGGTCAAAATTGATTTTTGAATTACACGAATTTGCAAATCACTGTTGTTTGATCTTATTGCTTCCATAATTCATTCAATCATATTCCTAGCTATGTTTAACAAGTTTGTTGAGTGATTTTCAGTAAGATCAGATGAAGATTATTGGAGGTCAAAGCCAAAAAGCAAAAAGTGAATAGTGCATTAAATGCACTTCTACAAATCAACCTACTTTCAGCTAATCCATCTGAGCACGCCTTCTAAACGTTAAAGAATGCTTACTACAACAAGTAAAGTCATCTCCAACGGGCAAATTCTCAGAGAGCCACCTCAGATCAAATTACCACATAGATTAGTTGGAGTTTAGAGAGAGAAGCAGACCACACTTAATGACAATCAACTATAACGGTCTGATTCATCCTACAACGGTAAAAAACGGTCAAACATCATTCTCTACCTATAAAAGACATGGACTCAAGCAGAAAAACGAAGAGATACAAGTTTACTATGCCAAAATGCTGATACTCTGCTTCTTCATCATTCTCACTCTGTTTTTCATATCTAAATAGCTTAGAGAGTGAAATGAATTGTATCTGAACTTCAGTGATCATTTATTCATTCCTTTGAGAGGAAATTTATTGTAAACACATTATCTTTCTGAGAGTAACTCAAGATTGGGTAATCTTGAGTGGGTTATACATTGTGTTGATTACAACTTGTAAGGGGGAGTGTATCCTAGTGAGAGGATAATCTCTAGTACAGAGTGTGTAATCAAGCAGTGTATTGATTACAGATTGTAAGGGAGAGTGAATCCTAGAGAGAGGATTGCTTCAGTTACAGATCGTGTAATCAAGCTTATTGAAGATAGTGGATTGAAAATCCCAAGTGTGGCTTGGGGACTGGACGTAGGTCAAGGATTGGGCCGAACCAGTATAAATCTGTTTGCACACTCTTCTCCCTTATCTTTTATATTTCCAGCATTCGCATTTGATTGTTTTGTCATCTGGTTTTTCAACTCACATCCTTTTGGGAAGCTAAATTTACTGAATTGCAAAAACATTTTAAAGAAAGAAATTTTTTATACTTCACCCAATTCACCCCCCCTCTTGGGTTCAACCAGAACTTACAAATCTCTTGTGTTCAGCTCTTCTTCCCTCACTCTGTTTATCCCTGTTTTCATAGTTCAAAAATAGAGCTATTTTCGAAAATTCTTAAAATACCCAATTCACCCCCCTCTTGGGTATTTGGCTCCACTTTCATTTGGTATCAGAGCAAGGTCTTCTCATAAGAGGTTAACAACCCGAGAAGGATCAACATGGAAGGAATACTACCCGATGGAGCCTCAATCAACAGACCTCCCGGTTTTAATGGAGAGCATTACTCCTTATGGAAAGCCAAGTTCAAGGTTTTCGTAAATGCTACAGAGTATGGTCTATAGAGAGTCTTTGAAAGAGGAGACTATATGCCAACAGTTCTTGAAGATGGTGTGAGGGTCATGAAGCTAGAAGAAGATTATGATGATGAAGACAGAAGAAATGTCACCCTAAATAGTAAAGCAGTCCTTCTTCTACAAAGTGCTTTGAGTCAACAAGAGTACTTTCAGATTTGCACATTACCATCTGCAAAGCATATATGGGATGCTCTGGAGATTGCTCACGAAGGAACGACTGGAGTGAAACAAAATCGGGTCAATACTCTTATGACCGAATATGATCTGATGCAAATGAAGCCTGGAGAATTCATTGGTGAATTTCAGTTGAGATTCACTCATTTGATTAATCAGCTCCCTGCCTTGGGAAAGGAGTACGATCAAACAGTTCAAGTGAGGAAGATTCTGAACATCCTCAACAAAGAATGGGAAGCCAAGGTCACCGCCATTGAGGAGGCAAGAGGAGATTCAATGGCATCAGTGGCTGCACTCTTTGGAAGCCTTTCTGAATACGAGGCTAAACTCAAGTTCAAGAAGGGACTTGATGAGGTTCATAGTAAAGGCAAAGGCATCGCACTCAAGGCTGTAAAAGAGGATAAAGAATCAGAAGAGGAGGATGAAGACGATGATGAAGAAATAGGCATGCTGGTCCGGAGGTTTAAGAAATTTTACAAGATGGACCAAGGTTTCAAGAAGCTACACAAGGGTAGCTCCAGCTATGAGGCTAAAAAGCCTATCATCTGCTACGAGTGTCAAAAGCCTGGCCACATCAAATCGGAATGCCCCCAGCTGAACAACAACAAAGATAAAGAAAAGAAGAAGTTCAACAAGTTCAAGAAGAAAGCCTATGTCTCAAGCATTTGGGGAGATAGTTCAACCGATGAAGATGATGAGGATGAGGAAGAGAAAGCTAACATTTGCCTTGTTGCTAAAGAAGAAGAGCAACATGCTAAAAGTGATGAGGTATATGACTCTAAACCCTCCTATGATGAGCTTTTCACTGAGTATCTTTGTGTGCAAACTGAGTTTGAAAAACTTGCTGCCAAATATTTGAATTTAAAGAGGAAAAACACAACTCTTGAGTTGCAAGTTACAAAACTTTCTTCTCCTGAGATTCTTATTTGCGAAAAGAGTCCTGATTTGGAGAAAAAGAATTTTCATCTCACTAAGGCCTTGAGAAATTCACTAGAGGAAGGGAAATGCTCAATGTCATTTTAAAACAACAAAGGTTTACAAATGATAGATCAGGAATTGGTTATCAACCTTGTTTTGATAAAAAGAAAGGCAAGAAGAAGAATGGAGAAAGATCATACATGAATTATTTTAGAAAATTAGTACATTCTTCAAACCCCTTTGCACACTGCAATTACTACAAAAGGAAGGGTCATACAACTTCATCTTGCTTTCATAGGAAAGAAAGAAAGGTTAAACCTGCTGGCAATCATCAATGGGTACCAAAAGGAACTCATGTTCCAAAGGTCCAGCCTAACCCCAAAGGACCCAAGAAAATATGGGTACCTAAAACTTGATTCTCTGTGATTTGCAGGTGTGTCTAAGAGCATCAAAGCCCAACAAATGGTACATTGATAGCGGATGCTCCAGACATATGACGGGAGACAAAACCAAGTTTCTCTCAATCAAGCCTAAGGAAGGTGGCAAGGTGACCTTTGGAGGAGATCAATCTGGAAAGATAGCTGGCATTGGTGAGATTGGCAACAATGAAGGTCCTCTCATCAAAGATGTATACCTCGTAGAAGGACTATGCCACAATCTCCTTAGTGTGAGCCAAAGCACCGACAAGGGTAACTTGGTTATCTTTGATTCTAATGAATGCTTGATTGTGAAAAAGGAATTTCTCCCTTTAGAAAATTTAAAAATCAAAAGCTTTATTTAGAGCACCTAGAGATGGGAATTGTTACACTCTCAACCTCTCTAGCAATGCTTCAATTTCTGAAAAATGTTTTGTAAGCAATTCAAGTGAGAGTTGGTTGTGGCATAAGCGATTAGCTCATGTCAACATGTCCCAACTTGACAAATTACTCAAAAAGGATTTGGTTATTGGCATTCCCAAACTTAGTTTCAAAAACAATTTGACTTGTGAAGCATGTCAAAAGGGAAAGCAAACTAAATCATCTTTTAAAACGAAAAATGAAATCTCTACTAATAGACCACTGCAATTGCTACATATGGATCTTGTGGGTCCAGCAAGGGTGAGGAGCCTTGGTGGCAATTTGTACACATTGGTTATTGTAGATGATTATTCAAGGTTTTGTTGGACTATTTTCTTGTCTTCAAAAGATGAAACATTTGATCAGTTTGTTGTGTTTGCTAAGAAGGTCCAGAAGGAGAAAGGACTTTCTATTTCAGGCATTAGAACTGATCATGGTGGCGAATTTGAAAACAATGCTTTTGCTGAATATTGTAACAACATGGGGATAGACCACAACTTCTCAGCTCCAAGGACTCCACAGCAAAATGGTGTTGTAGAAAGGAAGAATCAAGTCCTCACCGAGATGGCAAGGGCAAATGCTGAATGAGAACAACACTTCTCAAGTGTTCTGGGCTGATGCTATGAGCACCACTTGCTACATCTCCAATCGAGCGTACCTGAGAAAGAAGTTGAACAAGACCCCATATGAGCTATACAAAGGAAGGAAACCCAATCTGAGCCATCTACACATCTTTGGGTGTAAGTGCTATGTGCACATCAATGGTAAGGAAAATCTAGGTAAGCTTGACTCTAAGGCTGATGTAGGCATATTTCTTGGATATTCAAATAGAAGCAAAGCCTATAGAGTTTTCAATACTAGAACCAAAGTTGTTGAAGAATCCATTCATGTTGTGTTCAGTGAAGAAGGGACTGATAAATCCTTGAATGATGAGGAAGAAAATATTTTCAAAAATCAATTCTTTTTGAAAACTACTCCTTCTTCTACTGAAAATTTTGAAAATATTTTTGAGGCTGATCTTGAAAATAATATTGAAAACCTAGATCAGTCTCAACCTAGGGCTTGGAGATTTATTAGAGATCATCATTTAGACCAAGTTATAGGAGATGTAAATCAAGGAGTAAGAACTCGAAAGAGTACCTTGAATGAAGTCACCTTTTCTACATTCATATCTCATATAGAACCCTCTAAAATAGATGAAGCCCTCTCAGACAATGATTGAGTGATAGCTATGCAGGAGGAGTTACATCAATTCGACAAAAATCAGGTTTGGGACTTAGTACCTAGACCCAAGGACCATCCGGTTATTGGGACTAAATGGGTATTTAAGAACAAACGTGATGAATCTGTAATCATTGTCTGGAATAAGGCAAGATTGGTTGCAAAAGGGTACAATCAAGAAGAAGGAATAGACTATGAAGAAACTTATGCTCCAGTAGCTAGATTGGAAGCTATAAGGGTTCTTTTAGACTTTGCATGTGTTAAAGGTTTTAAACTTTTTCAAATGGATGTTAAAAGTGCATTTTTGAATGGTTTTATTCAAGAGGAGGTTTATGTGGAACAACCTCCAGGTTTTGAAAATGAACAGCACCCTGATCATGTTTTCAAACTCAAGAAGGCATTATATGGACTCAAGCAAGCTCCAAGAGCTTGGTATGAGAGATTGAGCCAATTTCTCCTAGATCAAGGATTTATCAGAGGAAAGGCTGACATAACATTATTCATCAAAAGAAATAAATTGAATGAAATTTTAATTGTTCAAATTTATGTTGATGGCATAATCTTTAGTACTACTAATGATGTTTTGTGTGAGGAATTTTCAAAGATTATGCAGGGAGAGTTCGAAATGTCAATGATGAGAGAGCTGAACTACTTCCTTGGACTGCAAATCAAGCAAAGGAAGGATAGAATCATCATCTCCCAAACAAAATATCTAAATGATCTGCTGAAGAAGTTCGGAATGGACCAATGTAATGGAGTTGATACTCCCATGAATACAACCACTTCATTGGATGCTGATGAAGAGGGCAAAGACTTCAACATCACAAAGTATAGAGGGATGATTGGATCATTTCTCTATCTAACTGCAAGCCGCCTGGCCATCCAATTCAGTGTTGGAATGTGTGCAAGATTCAAGTCTGCTTCAAAGGAGTCTCATGCTGAACATGTGAAGAGGATCTTCAGATATCTTGCAAACACAAAAACACTGGGTTTGTGGTTTCCTAAGGGTTAACCTGAGCATTTGGTAGCATATTCAGACTCAGATCATGCCGGCTACAAAACTGATCAGAAAAGCACAAGTGGTCAATGTGAGTTCTTTGGCAACTCACTTGTGTCTTGGTTCAGTAAGAAGCAAACAAGTGTAGCTGTGTCATCAACTGAAGCTGAATATGTGGCTGCATCAAGTTGTTGTGCTCAAGTTTTGTGGCTCAAGCAACAACTTGCTGACTTGGGAGTAAATCTGAAGGAGATCCCAATTTTATGTGACAACACAAGCACAATAAGCTTGGCCAAGAATCCAGTTCAACATACTCGAACCAAACATATTGATGTGAGACACCACTTCATAAGGGATCATGTTCAGAAGAGAGATGTCAAAGTGATGTTCATCCCAACTCACCTTTAGCTTGCAGACATCTTCACAAAGCCATTAGCTAAAGAACAATTCAATTTTATAAGAAGAGAATTGGGAATGGTAAATCCCAATGAATTGTAAGTTTTCATTTACCCAATGTTAGTTTAAGGTTTTGATGATTAACTATTACTAATTTAAGCATCGGAGTGGTTAGTTATGGTTTTTGCAGGTTATACATGAAAAACTGAGTTTTTGCTGATAAAAGGTGAAAACTCGAGTTTTGATATCAAAACTCGAGTTTTGGCAAGGTATCGGGGAAAGAGAAGAAAACTTGATTTCTAAAGGAGCTGCAAAACTCAAGTTTGCAAATTGGAAACTCGAGTTTCCATCAGACAGAGAGCAACATGTTTTGAAGAAAAGCTGAAAACTCGAGTTTTCAAAGTGAAACTCGAGTTTTGGTCACGGAAGTTCAAAAGTTCACATTACACTTTTGAAGTCCAGGTCAGCATTTATTCTTCAAAACTCGAGTTTTAAATGCAAAACTCGAGTTTTAGTCGTGCTATATATTTAATTTTTCACTTGTTCTTCAAAACTCGCTTCAAAACTCCAGTTTTGCCCTAGCTTTTCTCTGTGTCCTCTCGTCTCCTCTCATCCCCTAACCTTAAATTCTTCACATTTCCCAATCAAATGTCCTCATCTACTCCCTCTCGATCTGCTAAACCTTCCCCTAACCCTAAGGGATCCTTTCTACCGTCAACTACTTCCTCTGATCGTCCTACTCAGCTCAAAACTCGTTCAACAAGGCTGCATTTTGGTATAGACAAATCCATCAAAGGAGTTCCTGACGAGATGTCTCCACCGAAATCATCTATGCCTAAGGCAAAGGGAATCACTATCGATGACAGAGCTAAGGGAAGAACGAAGAAGAGGCACGACCCAGAAAGTACTCTGAAAGGGAAAGGAAAATCAAAGGTGGCAGAGGTTCCTGAAATTCCTAAGCCGCCTAAGGCCAAGCGCTCCAAGAAACCTTCAATTCCTGAGAAGGGACAGGCATCTTCTCCACCCGTGTCTACACAAGAGGAATTTTTCCCGGAAGCCACTGATTTTCTGGAGGATGCGATCACTAAGATTTACAACCACTCCACTGCTCCCGAAGGCTTCTTTGCTGCCACAACCCAACTGTCAAAAGCGGAAGGAGAAAGGTTCAAAGAATTCTTTGCTAATAAAGCTTTTTGTCCTTCTGTTTCTGTTGATTTAGTAAGATTGAAGGAGGATTTTAATTTGGACTTATCACCCTAGCTGAAGGATTATGAATCCTTTGTATCTATTTCCGCCCCCTATACACCAAACATTGTTAAAGTCTTTTACTTTAACATGGTGTCTGATAATTTACTTGACTCTGAGGGATGCCTAGTGGAAGAAAGAGTGACCATAATGGTGAAAAGTGCAGAGTTCACCATTTCTGCCTCCACCATTAACCAATCCTGATATTAGACTTAGCAATCGAGATATCTTCACCTTTCTTTGCCTAAACACTCCCTTCCCAGTAAATCAATCCTATACTCTCTCTTTCAAACCAGCAGACATGCCCAGTATCAACAGAATCCTCTGGTACATTTACTCCCGGAACTTCATTCAGAAGGGAGGAAATTTCACTCACTTTACTCAGAAGGATTACCCCTTGTTCGCTGCATTTGTTAGGCAGATGAATTTGATCTTGGACACTGGATATTTCAAGAAACGATCAAATTTCGATTTGCCTCCAGGCATCCTTCTCATATCCCCTTCCCTTCATTGGTGTCAGTGATTCTATTCTACCATAAGATCTGGCATTTGGGCACCCCCGAGACAATCAAAAAGCTAGATACTTTTGGGAAGAGTCAAATCAACTACATGAAGTTGAATCTGGAAGGTGAAGGCTCTGAACATTCCCAGGCTCCAACAAGATCACATACTCGAGCCACTCACTCAAGAGCTCAAGAGGCCCAGTCAACTCCTGCACTTACCTCTGCATTACCATCTAATCTTGAGGATAAGGTAAAAGCAATCGTGACTGCTGCTATTGCCTCTCTCTCGATAAGACTAGAGTTTGAGATAGAAAAATTGGTAGCTGAGGTGAGAGAAGGGAATCATGAAGTGGTGGATGCTCAGGTGGCTATGGTGAAAGCTCAGCTGGATGACCTGAAGAAGCACTTTGAGAAGAAGCACAACGAGCATTTTGATCAGCTCATTGATCTTGATGCCAGGCTATCCACAAATTTGGTCACAACAATCAACATTGACAACAAGGTGGACCAAATTCTGAGACATTTGGGTATTGGTTCAACACCTTCTACCTTTGGCACCACCTCTTCCCCTAAGCCTGTACCTTCATCTCCTACCTTCTCCTTCCCCAATCCTCCTGCATCTTCATCACCAGCATCAGCCTCCACTCCTACTATCTCACTTTCTTCACCTGTTTCTCCACCTACTGAGGTCTTACCATCACCATCGACACCAGCTACTGAAGTCTTTCCTCACTCTACTCCTTCTCCAACCACTCCTGCTACAATTGTCCTCCTATCTCCACTCCCTGAAGCTATTCCACCTCCCCATTTTGATGATGACAAAGGGGGAGAGAACTAGGAAAGAACTCGTGTTTTGTGCTGTGTTTCATTTTGATATTTCAGTTTGAATCTTGCAACTCATTTCAGTATTTTGATATTTCAGTTTGATTTCAGTTTGAATTTTGTTGCAACTCCTTTCAGTATCAATTCTGTAGTCATGAACTTTGCATTATAAATTTCAGTTTATATATAATATCTACCATGTGCAAAAGTTTGAACATAAACAAAGATTTGCAAAATGACAGATTTTTAAACTCTCTTTTGAAAAATCCCATCTTGATCTGTCAATCCTCTCAAATACTTGTGATTTTTGGTTTACAAGGGTTGTCATCATCAAAAAGGGGGAGAATGTTAGTTCTCTATGTGTTTTGATGATGATCTAACAATTGCAAACCCAAAAAAATGCAGTTTTGTCTTGATAAGTTGAAAAACTTACTGTCAAGACAAAACTCGAGTTTTGATTTTGACAGAGAAGTGCTTGTTTTCACTAAACAAGAACAAAACTCCAGTTTCCTTTGGAAACTCGAGTTTTGAACCTTACAGAGAGCACTCAATTTTCATCTCAAGACAAAACTCGAGTTTCAGTTTGAAAACTCGAGTTTTAACCCATACAGAGACTTATGGACTTTTTCAACTAAAGACAAAACTCAAGTTTTGTTTTGAAAACTCGAGTTTTGACCTTACAGAGAATCTCTGACTTTTGAAACAAGTTTTGCGCCAAAACTTCATCTATTCAAGTTTTCTCTAAGTTAAGAGAAAACTCGAGTTTTAACTTAACAGAGATTTTCATGTTTTCACCCTGATTTTGAAAACTCAAGTCTTTGATTGAAAACTCAAGTTTCTAACTTGAGCTGATTTCCTAAGTTTTCATTGTTGGATGAAAACTCGAGTTTTGGATTGAAAACTCGAGTTTTGACTCAACCCGAGAGAATTGCCAAAGTTCAAAGTTTTCATAACAATATGAAAACTCGAGTTTTGATTTCAAAACTTGAGTTTTGATCAGGCAGAGAGCTATGCATTTTCATGATGATTTGAAAACTCAAGTTTTGGCCTGACTTGAACTTCTCAATGTTTTCACAGCTCAAGTGAAAACTCGAGTTTTGGCCAAACAGAGAGCTATGAAGTTTTCCAACGTTTTTGAAAACTCAAGTTTTGATGTTTTGGACTGAATCATTCATATTTCATTAAAAGTCCAAAACTCGAGTTTTGATTTGAAAACTCGAGTTTTAAGATTTTCTCAAACTATGGTCCAAAAGCTCAAAACACGACATTGCTCTCTGAAAATAGAAAACTCGAGTTTCAGTTTAGAAACTCAAGTTTTGTATCAAGTGCACAGTTGAAAACTCGAGTTTTGATGAACAAACTCGAGTTTCCATCGTTAAGTCTGAAAATTGAATTTCACGATTTTGAATATGGTTTGTGATTGATCTTAATACTTTCCAGAATTAATCTTCCATATTCCCTGCTATGTTTAACCACTTTCTTTGTGAGTATTTAGACAGATTAGTGAAGATTAATTAAGAGTTGGAACAAAAGCAAAAAGATGGTTCAGAACATTAAATGCTGATCAGAAAGTTACTTCTTTTTGGCTAATCCAACTGCACACGTCTACAAAGCATTAAAGAATGTTTTCTACAACAAGTAAGATCCATAACAGTTTTAAGATCCTTCATTGTAGATAGATCTTGATATATACCATATCTACTGCTGGGTTATATTGCTATTGCGCTTAAAGTGGTCTGTAACAGTTTTACTTTAGATTAATCTATTCACCTACCATAGTTAATCTACAATTTTGCATTCCTTTATATTCCTGCAATTATTTTTTTTTTCCAGAGTACTTCAATTGCTTTTTCTCAGTGTTGTCAAATTGTTTATTTATAGCTTGATGCATCTATGTAAACGATTGTGAGAATTAAATAGAAGGTATTTCAGTGATAGATCTTTATAATTTGGAAATAAGAAATAGGAAAGGATAAGTATAGAGAAGATGATTGGAGGGTTGAAGAAAAAGAATAGAGGGAATTAAAAGAGAAAAACTGTAGAGAGAGTATTTTTGACATCATAATCTAATTTATTAATAGGGACTAGACCCTTATTTTTAGGCTGGCTATAATCATTACCACCTTAAACAACAAACTCCAACCTCCAACGGCTCTAATTCTTCTCATTACTACAAATTGAAGATGGAATATCACCTAGAGGGGGATGAATAGGTGATTACAAAATTCTTTCGCTAATTGCTCAAGAACACTTAAACAGAGAAGGAGACAAGAACAATGAACACAAGAGATTATACTGGTTCGGTTCAACTCCTGACCTATGTCCAGTCCCCAGAAACACTCTGGGATTTCACTATTTCAAAATTTGATTATATACTCTGTAACTCTTGAGTAATCCATTCACTAAGACTTACTCCTCTTTACAAGTTGTAACCAAATAACCACAGACACAATTATACACTTTGTACTCGAGATGATCTTTTCGCTAGGACTTACTCCCCCTTACAAGTTGTAATCACCCACACTTAAGGTTCCTAAACCTTAAGATTTAACTGATAAACAAATATTCAAATAGTATTTAACTCCTCACTGAGTAGATAAAATGAAACTAGTGAAACGGGAGATTGCAATAATATTGAATTGAATGCACAGCGTTTTGGTTGTTGGCGAATTTAATGCTTCTGGTATTTATAGTTGTTGCAATTAATGACTGTTGGAGAAGCTTGAAGATTAATTGTTGTGACTCTTGAATATAGCCATTAGACAGATGAAGCTTCGTTGGTCACTTTCGTCATTAATGATTTTGGTCTCCACAAACATTCTTCATTCCTTTTTGTTTTCCCGTTGAGAAATAGCATTTAATGCACGAGCGGAATATCAATAAATGCTTTACATTGATCAGAGAAATGGTTGCTGAGGTTATCACTGGTTTTGGCAACTGCATTTAATGCATTCTGACACACAAATCACTTTATAACAATTTGTTGTTAATTCGGGATTTAATCATCTAAAACTCATTAGCAAACTGATTAAAAACATTTAAGAATAGTAATGAGTAATGATTTGAAGAAACAAAATCATAGTTAGTTGATTTGATTTTCTGAAGACGGTGGTTTGAAAATTAAAAAGATATGACTCTAGTCAAAAGAGAGCATGCCTAGAGGTATATTGACTGGAGGCATTTTAATTGACTCGAGGTAAGAGTAAATTGTTTGAAATTCAAGTTGGAAAGATTTTGCCTTGAGTAAAAAATATGATGCCATGAGTTATGTGACTTGAGGCAATTATTATTTGACTTGGGGCAAATTCAATTTTGTTTGGAAGTTAACGTGTTTGTCGAGTTTGCCTAGAGTCAATTACTTAATGCCTTGAGTCATGAACCTAAAGCCAAGAAAAACTTAACTGGAGGCAAAAATGAAGGCATAGAAATAATGGATAAAATAATAGATTGCCTAGAGTCGCCTAGAGTCATATTGCCTAGAAGCAATTATTATTTAGGCTAAAGTACCCGTTTCGTCCTTTATGTTTGCTTCAGGTATCCATTTAGTCCTTTAAGTTTGTAAAGTACTCGTTTGGTCCTTAAAAGTTAACACCGTTAAGTAGACTTAACGGAAAATACTAACTCAGCAATTTTAAACGATGACTGTGCACTTAAATGCTGATAAAGCAAGGTTACATGTTACTTTTTTAATAAATTAATATTTTAAATCCTGTAAATTGAAATTTTAAACGATGACTGTGCACTTAAATGGCTCAAATGAAGAACATATACCTAAAGTTTGCTTGAATAAATTTCAATTTACAGGATTTAAAATATTAATTTATTAAAAAAATAACATGTAAGTTTGCTTTGTCAGCATTTAAGTGCATAGTCATCGTTTAAAATTGTCGAGTTAATATTTTCCGTTAAGTCTGCTTAATGGTGTTAACTTTCAAGGACCAAACGAGCACTTTACAAACTTAAGGAATTAAATGGATACTTGAAGCAAATATAAAGGACTAAATGAGTACTTTAACCTATTATTTAACTAGAGGCAATCCCTTCTAGAGTTTGAAATGGCACTTGATGACTTGACTAGAGGCATAAATAAAATGCCTTGAGTCAAGTTGCCTTGAGCCAATTAATGAATGACTTGAGGCATAAAATGAAATCAGTGATATAATGAGTGAAAGAGTGATTTGCCTTGAGTCAAATATTTGGGTGCCTTGAGTCATATATTTAATGGCTTGAGTTAACATGACTAGAGGGAATAACTTTCTTGACTAGAGGCAAATATGATATTAGCGAGATAACAAGTAACAGGATAATTTGCCTTGTGTCAAGTTACTAATTGACTAGAGGCAAAAGGTGAAGTTCAGCGTAATTATAGTTTTGCCATTAAAAGTGGATTTTTAGCATAATTACAATTTTGCCATTAAAAGTGGATTTCGAAACATATGCCTAGTGAAAGGAAATGACTTGAGGCAAGTCACAAATTGACTAGAGGCAAGAAGAGAAGTTTGACATAATTATGATTTTGCCATTAAAAGTGGATTTCAACATAATTACGTTTTTACTATTAGATGCCTTTAGTTAATTCGAAATCACCGTGATAATGTGTAAAAGAAGAATTTGCCTAGAGTCAAATATTGGATGACTAGAGGAAAATCATCAAGTTAAGCAAAATTACGAGTTCACCATTAGATCAAATAAATTGATACCTTGAGTCAAGTTGCCTAGAGGCAATTATGGGATGACTAGAAGCATATATTATTTAACTAGAGGCAAACCAGAAACTCTAAATTTTCATCAAAAATTAAGATTCAATTACATTATAATTGTTATCACCAAAACATCAAAAACATGAGAATTAACACAAATATGCTTTACAACGTTTGTATTTTGGCCTGTTACACATCCCTATGTATAGGGAGGTCTAACTTGGGGACATCGGATTTAAGGCGTCCTAAAAATTTTTTGGGACGTGCAATTTTTTTAAGGCGTCTCAAAACACAATCAGGGACGTCTAAAGTTTTATTTTTTCAAAAAAAAATCTTCAGGCGCTTATCAGAGCAACTGCCGGCAAAATTGCACCGACGAAATCACAATAAAACATAATCCAAAATCAAAAGAAGCTTCAAATCCAGTCTCTATGATTGAAGATACTTCTGGAATTTGAGAACAAAGACTAGAAAAACAGTGATCATAGTAGAAGAAATCTAGCACTTTCTCGAGTAAAATTAACCCAAAGATGAAGGCAACACCAAAACCAATAAGACATTCACCAAAAAAAAAAAACAAAACAAAACAAAAGAACAAGACACAAAAATAAAAAAAATCCAAACAATTAACAGGGGCAACCCAAATACCAAAGGCACTACCATATTTTCCAAGTCACGGTCTCAGCCTTCTCTATCCCATCGAGTTGAGTAGTGTTAAAAAACTAGCGTCCTTCCGGCGAGGATGAAATAAATACTTAACTTTAAGAACAATTAAACGAGTTAAATGAGTTTCTCCACAAAAAGGAACCCCATCCTCCTAAGACGTTATGCTCCACCAAAAGGAACCCCATCCACACATTGTAAGACCAGTTAAACGAGTTACTTGAACTAGTTTCCTGCACCAAAGCAAATTGGATGAACTCTTCCGAACCCTCCACAAATACTCGAGTTAGTTGTTTTCTCTAATTTAGATGATTGTACATCCAACTCCTATCACGATCACCTTCCATACTTTCTCAACAAAACGTACACAAGGAGTTTGTTTCATTCATTGGTTGAAATGTTGTTTGCATCCCAAATATATGTAGTAGGGACATATTCCAGTCCATAAAACAACATGTGATAGATAGGAAACAAAGGAATATAGAAGAATTGGGGAAAGAAGAGGGAAATGGGAGAAAAAACACAAATCACTGTGCACTTTCATTCATCAATATTAAACACACTACAATAGTCTAAACTACCCTTTATATAGGATAATGACTTAGACTTTCTTAGCCACTGTGCGACGGTAATAACATAACACAGTAATACTTAGTTACTAACCTAATTAACTAACTCTAACTTCCTTAATAATTAGGCCACTAATATATTTTATATGCTTTACATATCAACATGCCACGAATATAAGTGGCAAATACAACTGGCCGCTTATACCAACCAATTACCACTTAATTAAGAAAGTAGCAAATAAACACATGCATTCAACAAAGAACAGATCCTAGCAAGCAACCTGAGAATGAGGATAGTACCCTAGAAGATGGAGACATGCTTGTGGAGGGGGCAAACAAAGAATGATAAAGTACACAAGAAAATGAGGACATATTACAAATTATGGGGAAAACATACTATTATTTCATCACAATGCAAACACATTAGGATTGTAGTTTGTTACCTCAATTCTAGCAACCAATTGCGGAAAAAAAAAGGTCAAACGATGCAGAAGAGAATAATCTACACAAAATCTAACTATGCAAAATGAGCAAACTGGCATTTCAACATTACCAATTATTTGAAAAGTAGCAAACAATTGGTATTTCATGAGAAATCAAGCAAGCCTAAACTTTAATGAGAAATCAACATTATAAATAAATGCAATGAAATATAAAATATTACAAGCAAGCAATACAACATATTAATCAATTTATCTCTGCATTTATGAGAAATCAAGCAGACCTAAACTTTAATTAAAAGACAAGGACTTCAATGTCTAACACTTCTATTAGGAAGAAGAAGAAGAAAAGTTATTATATCAATTTCAAAATAATAGAAAGCAATTCCAATGAAATCTTCGCTTTTGACATGTATGTGGGGTAGAAAACCTATAGTGCTTCCTGGAGCTTTTAAAAAAACAAAAGGATATGAACTAGAAGAATGGTCTCTTGTGTGAATATTGAGCACTATGTAATATTGCTAGGAAATAGAGGACATTATAATATAATATATTCTTCCTCCTTTTATAATTGGGATGTGTACACTTTTACTGTAATATACTCTGACATTGTGGGAATTTACATGGCTTTCAATATGGGCTAGCTGACAAACATCGCCAAGTGGTAGTTCATTTCCTTGAGTATGTGTGTGTGTATGTATATATTATGGACTTGTCCCACCTCCTAACTTCCTTGCCTTCAACTAACAAATTAAAAACCACATAAACTTGTAACTCATTTCTTACTTAACTCACACAAAGTAAAACAAATTGTTGAAAAAAATCATTCATTGCAAAATTTATTATTCAAAGGTACTTGAAATTATCCGAATTACTTAATGGACGGGTTTCTTATCAGTTGTTCCTAACAAAGTCCAAACCGACATATAATTGTGGCACCAACTTCTGTCATTAGCACAACTAATTAGAAATTAACAGACATGAAGAGACTTCGATGTAGTTGTATTCCCAAGGTTTTCGCTGCATAGACGAGAGGAATCAGAGTCAGTATGATTTTCATTCCTGTCTTTGTAGTTCTCTTCCAAAATCATTTGGTTTTGGGGTTCAATACTTCAATTTGTCATATTGTATCGTTCCTGCCTCTGTAGTTCTCTTCCAAAATCATTTGGTTTTGGGATTCAATACTTCAATTTGTCATATTGTACCGAAGCTGAATGATATTGCCACCCTTCACATCTGCTAACTAATGGGCTACAACGTTTAATAGTTTATATTGATTCGTATCTGCTTCCGTCTTCACAAGGAACTAGGCTTTTCAAAATAGAAAGGAACAAACCGACTGAAACCACCTTGCTAATTTTGCTTCCCGAAAATTCTTTCCTACTCATTACACCATTGACCTCAGCCAATTGCAAGGTAAATGTTGCTACTTTGTTTATGCTTTTATCCTCTTATCTGTAAAATTTCTATGTGGTGTTCTCGAAAGTGTATTATCATTGACGCTCTTTATTGGCAAGAAAAATTTCATGAACTAAATTGTGTTAGGTTGCTGAGCATGCGACAGAATGCTAGTCCTTAATTAATTGCATTTTGAAGCTTGTTTCATCTGTCATCCTATTTTTTAGTGTGCGTAACTGTTCATTATTCAGTAGTCATAGCATAATCATTCTTCTGTAGGCTCAACTTATCTGTACTCAGAAATCAGTGTCCCCTCTCCATACTGCAAGTTTGTTTTTCTTAAAAAACAAATTGTGGATTGTCTCTAATTTATTTAGCGTCACCATAGGTGTGGTAAGTTGAGGTTGCAGAACAAATTTTCTTGTTTTCCCATTTTAAGTTGTTATTTGGAATTCAATGAGAGGAATAACTTATTGCTTCTTCTTTTTTCAAATATGTATAACATTGTACTACTACAAAACAGGGATATGGAGTCTTATTTTTTGTATTTTTGGCGTCCAATTCCGGGGGGACGTCTATCTAGGGAGCGCAGTAGGGAAAACTTAAGAAGTCCTATTTTAAAATTAGACGCCTAATATAAGGCGTCTAAGTTCTGGAATTGGACTCCTTAAGTCATGACTTAAGGAGTCCAATTCCAGGACTTAGACTCCTTAAGTCATGACTTAAGGAGTCTAATTTCCTAACTTAGACTCCTTAAGTCATGACATTTACGCTCTTTGATGTCACTTAAGGAGTCTAATTCCAGTAGTTAGACTCGTTAAGTCTAACTTTAGGAGTCCAATTCCAATATTTAGACTCCTTAAATCTCACTTTAGGAGTCTAATTCGAATAGTTAGACTCCGTAAGTCTCACTTTAGGAGGCTAATTCTAGTATTTAGACTCCTTAAACGCTCTTTTTTCTTTAAAAAAAATAATTGCTTTGTATAGTCACTATCCCACAATTCCTTGCAAAAAACATCCTTACATAAACATAATACATACACCACCAGAATGTGATAATTGCATACAACCCCTAGCTATATGCTAAAAGGTTAGCTCAGCTAACCTTATACAGAAACAGAATACATGCACCTTTTATATAACAAATATCCCAAGATACATAGTTCATGATGAGTTGGACATAGAGGTAACAAAGTAGTAACAACAAAATTGGCTAACTTCAAATCACTTCAACCAATTAGCTCTAACTAATTCAAGTGGTAACTACATATTAAAATCTCTGTCCAGTAAACTACCTTCAAAATAGGATGCAGATAGAGCATCCCAGGAAACAAATTATCAAATAGGAAAGTTCCACTGGCCCCAGATACTGAGTTGTTTCTATAACCATTATCACCGCTCAAGGATAACAGCACAGAAGGAATGGGTTCTCTAGCATCATCTTTGTGATGTAAGCGTACTGAAATTTGACTAAGCTTCTGACAGCTGAAAGAATGAGACCCAACTTGTTTTAAATAATAACCAGGCTGCAAGAGAAAAGCGATCAATCAATCAAAGGAAAGAATGAAAGGATGTCACAAGAACAAACTACTGAAAAGGATTATCTACATTCTGTTTTAATATTTACTGACAATCACATGAAAATCTTAATACAGGTAGAAAAAAGGACATTAAAAGAAAATTTTGAGATTGTGATTCTATGAGATATCATTGTCTCTACGTTGAATTGCTGAAGGCTCTGCAACTGGAACTGAAAGCATCGATACAGAGATATACGCCCTTTATCTATTTAATAATGCATTTATTTTATCCCGTTTGACATTGAACTGAGAAAATGACTACCTTTGAAGCCTCAACATTGTATGTAACATCATCGTATAGAGGACCTGTTACAAAGGTGCCATCAGTCGTAGTGGAAGTTTCAAGTACTGATCCACCACTTTTAAGACCAGTGATATGGCTATCACCAGCAGCAAGAATCCTAATATGAACGCCAGAAATAGGAGGTGAAACTGATCCTTCAATATATAAACCCAGTCGACCCAAAAATGTAGGAACAGGGGCTTGTATATCACGTTGTTTTCAGCATGACATATCACTTTACTTCTCTTTCAGTATAAGCCAAACCAGAAGACATAAACAAAACGAGAAAAGAAAAAAAGCGACCAACATACTTCAAAGCAAAACTTTCCATTTGCATCTATCTGTTTCTTTTGTGGTTTCACATTCTCGGGTCCATGAGTCAGAGCCACCTAAAAATAAAAGATTAGCTTCAGTTGATATGACAAAAATACTTGATAAATAACAAGAAAAGAAGGTAGATGCATACCTTTGCTTTAAGGCCACCACTAACCATTCTAACCACACCGCATAGATCGTACAAAATGGCATTGATTTCCTCAACTGAAGCCATATTTGGCAATACCTGATCAAATAAACAATGTTTTAAAGGCATGACGGTAGCAAGGTTCATTTTTAAATCAATTCAAAATTTTATTCGTTTCCCAACAATACAATTATAATCACTTAATAGCTAGACATTATAAGACAAACATATGGTAGACTCAAATGTATATTTTACCATGTAGTTCTCCAACTTCTTGAACTTGTAGTGCTCCTTTTTGGCCTCTATGGTATAGTGCTTGGATGTAACCTTAAAATACCAGCACGAGAGTTAGAAGAAAATATATAGACTACAAGCAATTAAGATAACCTTAACACAATGCAAGATGATTAAGGAAATTTTAAAAATTTGACAAAAAAGAAGAAAAATTCGAAGTTACCAGGTAAGTGAAGGAGATGGAGAAAGATAGACATCACTGAGATATTATTTTGGATAAAGTAAAATAAAATAAATAAATTAAGCTCAATAAAAAAGGGGGACCCTCTCATCAATGCATTATGCAAAGCAAATCTATCGAGACTCATACCTGGTCAAGATTATAATATCCATGTTTAGCAGCCAATAGGGGAAAAGAATCTCACATGGAATTAAATTCAAAGTGGATGGGCATAGATTTCTACATAGATAGCATGGCTTTGAAACAGATTTTATGTCTTTTAAGAATGCATTCTTAAGAAGAGTGCTACATAATCAAGCAAGCACATTTTTCTTGCCTTCACTAGGTGGTGTCAACTACACAATTTTACTGCAAGTAATAATATGGATGACATTTATAAATATGCTAGACAACTAATGTCATTGATCTAAGCCACAGTTACCCCTATAATTTACCTGAAACTTTTGAGGAACAGTTACATGTTGATGCTTAACATTAACGAAGACACTGGAAGGTGAAACATCAAAAACTGTATTTTCACCCTTGTAGTAAGGCACAAGTTCATAGCTTCCTGAAGAACCAAGCAATGAAAAGCACTTATTCATTCAAGGCATAAACAAATACTCGATAGTTGATACACACATTTATAAAGGTGAAATGGATTTAATTCCCAATATTTTAATTCTATGAACATACAATGTTTTATTTTGTTATTAATGTGTGTTAAGTAGCATCAGAGCATTTGGGATCAAATTCGACTGGGCAAATAGAAGGATGATTATGGCATCAATTGGAGAAGAGTAGAAAACATAAATTCAGGAAATAAGTTGACAAGAGAAACTAAGTACAATACACCCAGGGGAAAAAGGAAAAAGAAATTGCAAGACTACGACAAACTAAGCTTATATCTTTCCATATGTACGAAGTGCACAAGGTGCTTGCTCAAAAATTGAAATAAACTCCTTATAGATGGTATAAAAGAGTTGGGAAAGAAATTACCTTTTGTTGAAATACATGGGCACCAGAAATTCAAAACAACATGTGGGAGAAAGAGAAAAGGGAATTACCACAAGGTATTGAACTGAAAGTGAACTTTCCATCAGTATCTGATACAGTATGACACAGAGCAACACCTTCCCTTGGGCCACTACCAGGACCTTGCAAACATTCTACCTCAGAGACGTCATCTGAATATAAGTAAATGTGGACTCCTAATATTGGATTTCCCTGGAAAGTGAGAGCCGAAGCAAAACAACATAAAATAAAAGGAAATTATTTAATCTGAGAGCTAAATTTAAACTATAATTATTTAGAAAGTTTAACTAGGTTGAAAACTAAACTAACATCCCTCAACAAATTCTTGTGACCTCAACCCAGGATGCAGCAAACAAGAACTTATTCTGGACGTTATAATTTAAAGATATAAACAGACATTTCCAATGAATTACTAAATAAAATAATCCAGAGAATATATTGTCCCTACAAATATTACCTGAGCAACAACATGGCCAATGATGCTATACCCAGGGACAAAGAAAACATCATCAACCACCCCATTTCCAAAGCCCAATTCCACCTACAAGAACCACAAAATGAAAAAAAAAAAAAACGGCATGCAGAATATAAAAGATTGTTAATGTTAAACATAATATAAGTGTGTGTGTTTGGAAACCTGTTGGTTTTAGATCAAACATGATTTTGACCAAGTAAAATGAGTGTAGCTGTGACTCAAAAGCTATAAAAGCCAATTTCCCACGGATTTCCAAATATAGACTTAAAGGCGCTCTAGACGAAAGATAGGTTATGTATGATATTGAAAGAGCTTAATAGATATAATAATAAGGCTCCATACCTGTGTTGAACCTTTAATATCAACTTTCAACTCAGGATGTGTGCCTGTGTTGCACGTAGTTCATGTCTCCCTGAACAAAATGAGTGTGGCTGTTAGAACAAGCAGCAGCGACGACCGACGGTCGATGAAGGAGCAGCGACGCGACGCGAAGAAGAACTGAAGCAGAAACGAGAGTGGAGTACTGGGAGTCGACGGCAGAGGCAGAGAATATAGAGTAGGGTTTGAAACTTTGAATTTTGTTAATTTGGGGAAAGGAAAAAATACCCTATTTACCAAAAGGGCCGATGGTGTGAGAGAGGAGGCGAGGAGGACGGTGAGAGAGAGGACAGAGATGGAAGGAGCTACGGTGGAGAAGGGGACGACGGAGCAACGACGGAGTGAGGGAAGAGACAAGGCGGACTAAGGTTGAGAAGAAATCCGAGAGATTGAGAATCGATGGATTCGGGGGAGACATTGCACACAGGAATGGGTTTTGGGTTTGGGGAAAAGACCTAGGGAGTCTAATATTAGGACTTAGACTCCAAAGGGTTTATCTAAGGAGTCTAATACTGAAACTCCAAAGGGTTTACCTAAGGAGTCTAATACTGGAACTTAGACTCCAAAGGGTTTACCTAAGGAGTCTAATACTGGGACTTAGACTCCAAAGAGCGCACTTTTTGCTTTCTTCTAGTGCCAGAGCTTACTTTTGGCGTTCTAGTATTAAAATTAGACTCCAAAAGTAACCTCATAATTACAAAAATGCCACTGCGTTCTTTTTTTTACTTCCTTTTTCTATAATAGGACACCAATTAGGGACGCAAAAGCCATTTTCTGTAGTTGTGTGGGATTACTGCTGGGTGTTAGAGACCAATGTTTTCATAATAATATTTTATATGATCTAGTTTAATATGTGCATGCTCATGTTCTATCCTTCTTAATTTTCACAAGTCTTAACTGGTTAGTATTTGAAAAGATGTTCATAGGTCATGCTGATGCTTTATCAGAAATGAAGTTGTTGAAAGATCAGATAGTTGCAGACCCTATCTCTGAACTAAGTGATGATGTAGATGAAGATTCTGTGGGACAAATCATTTCTAGTTTTATACAACCTCCTTTAAAGAACTTGCGAGAAATAGCATTCAATATGACACTCTCATATGGCTCTCTGTATCACTGTTGCTGGTTTTAGTTGGGGAGTGGGACTTATTATGTTGCTTTACCTGCCCCTTAGGGAATACATGCTTCAAAAGGATTTTATCTTCTCGTGAATTGTATGTTGCCCCTACTGAAATAGTTTACAAGGTATATCTGAACTTTTGTATGATCATGATGCGTTGTTATCTGATTTCCTATAACGAGTGCAACAATTAAGTGATTTGCCTTTTCTTTTCTTTCTTGATCAAGGTCTAGAGGCCTTCCTTCATACCCTTTTGCGGTATTGTTACAATTGAGAAGCACATACCTCTTGCTCTGGTGTGATTGATATTATTATTGAGCAAGGTACTGATATTATTATTATTTTGATATTATTTTCTTTTATTGTTTAATTCTTTTGTTTATTAATGCATTTAAAACTTTCCTTAAAAAAAAATTCGGGGTTGCTGCCCCTGAACCCCTGAATCCCCCTACTAATTGTGTAGACACAAATAAAAAATCCTAGTTCCGCCACTGATAGTATGGATGACCAAAATATTGCATTTAAGAAAGTAGTTAAACAACACCTAAATAGAGGGTGAGAGGGGTTAAAAGACAGGAATCATACACATCACACACCAATGGACAAAACAAGGCGAAGAACAAGAAGAACGCAGCTGGAGAACGAATACGAACATGGTGGAGAATGTAAACCTCACTCGCAGTGGAGCCCAAAGAGATATAGGTAGAGACGAGCACCAACTTTGATATGAACCTAAAGAGCTGTCAGTGGAGATTAGAGAGAGAATGGTAGAGACGAACGGAGATCTGAACCACACAGATGTGAAACACATAATATGCTTCGATTTGCGACGAAATAGGTTTCTGTTGCAAAATCACTAAGTTTTGGGATGGAAGAGTGTTCTGTCACAAAATGGCATGTCAAGGAAACAAATATCATCGCAATTTACTTGACAAAGGAGAACCTAAGCTAGAAATCCCTCACCATGGATAATGTGTATGTCACTCTTCACTCAAAAGTGTATAGGTTTGTTTTAGGGATAAGGGTCTTAAATGTCATAGAAGTTTTGGTTCAGGAGCATTGGTAAGACGGAAGTTTTCGCTGAGGAGCAATTTTGCCCCGGAAGTTTTCACTAAGAAGCAATTTTGTCTTGGAAGTTTTCACTAATGAGCAATTTTGCCCTTTTGTCCCCAAATATTAAATTTGACTATTAAATTAGTCAAAGACCACACATGGTATGCCTTGAAAAGGTCAAACTTGGAGCCAGAAAAGGAGATCTTTGAGATGTTGAGCTCAAGGCAGCCAGAATTTGTGAAACCAAAGTGGTCAAAGGGACTGAAAGGTCGACTGTCACAAAACTCAAAGGAAGCATCACTTATGATCTAAGCAAATGATCAGTTTATACAAACGTAAATATTATCACTATTGATTTATTTTACTGAACCAATTTTTGGAACAATTCATTTCTCGTTTTGCGTTTCATTTGCATTTTGTGACAGACCTTTCAATCCCTTTGATCAGTTCGACTTCACAAATTTTGGCTGCCTTGAGATCAACATCTGAAGGATCTCCTTTTCTAGCTCCAAGTTTGACCTTTTCAAGGCATGACATGTGTAGTCTTTGATTGATTTAGTAGTCAAATTTAATATTTGGGGACAGAAGGGCAAAATTGCTACGTTTTGTAAACTTCTAGGGCAAAATTGCTCCTTAGTGAAAACTTCCAGGGCAAAATTGCTCCTCAGCGAAAACTTCCGTGGCAAAAATGATACTTTCAGGGCAAAATTGATACTTCCTGTGAACTTCCGTGGCATTTTTGGTCCAAAAAAAACTTTCGTCTTACCAGTGCTCCTGAGCGAAAACTTCCATAGCATTTAAGACCCTTATTCCTTTGTTTTACACTCAAATTCATCCTTATCCAATACTTTTTCCATAGACTTGACAAGAATCTAAATTCTACACCACTAATAAAGCAAGTGTACGTATAAATCCAAAGGACTTTTATTAGGTTGTATTTGGGCTAATATTAAGAAAGAAAGGGTACGCTGTTTGGAAAAACAAAGTTGAATATCTTTAAAGATGAAGAAAATGATACAATAGAGAATATGAGATGCAAGAAATCAAACTAAACACGAATTCAATCATCATTCTTTTTTCCGGTTTTTTCTTTTTCTTTTTCTTTTTTTTTCATTTTTTAACAAGAGAAATAAACTAGACAACATAATTTTCTGATAAAGTATAGATATTTTACCGTAAAGTTATAAGAGACTAGTAAGCCATCGTCTGATACCAACTTGGTATCAGACGTGGGTACGCCAATATCATTGGACTTCTTAATCCAACAAGTTGAACTCGATCAACACTTCCCGAACCATGATAACTGCTGACTTTTTGTTTTAAGAAGATTATAACACTTTCTACCTTTTATCGCAACTCATTTAGCTTCATTTTGAGCCTTTAGCTTGGTGTCAGACAAGGGTCTACCATTTTCTTAAGACTTTATGCCCCATCAAAAAGAAACACATCAATACAATGTTAGACCAGCTAAACAAGTTTCTTCTTTGACGTGAGATTTGAATCCATAAAGGGCTTGATACCAGTACCTGATATCACAAGTTGTACAAGACTTTGGATTGTAATCTGATATCAACTTAACATTTTTGATCCTCGCCTTCTCATCATGCTTCCTCCTTCTTTCTTCGGTCTGGACAATCTCGTCATTCAATTTGCTTACTTCCATTCTGGGTATTGCAACCTCTTCTCTATCATTGCATTCTTTTCCCTCAATAGTAACCTCTTGCTCAATCATATCAATCTTAGCCCTCAACAGTCTTTTCTTTGACCACCCCTGCGAGTTGTGAAATTCAAACTGAGCTCGGCGCAGCTGACGCTCTTGTGTTGAAAGGTCAGCCTCATGAAATTCCATCGCACGCTTAAGTTCCTCATTTCCTATATTTTTAGAGTCCAACTTGTTAGGGATGCTTAGAAATTTATGAAGAAAACCAAATTAGAATGAAAACAAATATTAATCAGTACCATGAACAAGCTATGAAACAAATTTGGGTCTAGAAATTTTTAAGAATTCCTTGACAACCTTGCTTACTTTAGAGCTTTTTTCATGTCTTCTCAGTAGGCTTGACATAGGCCAACGCTCTGAATCCATTGAGCCTATGATGAGTCTGAATATAGTATATTTAATAAGAAAAACATACTAGACAATATAATTTTTTGATAAAGTATATATATTATATCATAAAGTCATAAGAGACTAGTGAACCATCGTCTGATACCAACTTGGTATCAAATATGGGAACACCAATATCATAGGAATTTTTAATCCAATAAGATGAACCCAATTAACACTTCTCGAACCCTGATAACTGCTCACTTTTTGTCTTAACAAGATTATAAGACTTTCTACCTTTTATCTCAACTCATTTAGCTTCATTGTGAGCCTTTGACTTAGTATCAGGCAAAGGTCTACCATTCCCCTAAGACTTTATGCTCCATCAAAAGGAACCACATTCACACAATTAAGACCAGTTAAACAAGTTTCTTCTTTAACATGAGATTTGAATCCATAAAGGCTTTGATACCAATACCTGATACCATAGGTTGTAGAAGACTTATGGATTGTCATCTGATACCAACTTAACCTTTTTGATCTTGCCTTCCCATCATGCTTCCTCCTTCTTGCTTCCGTCCACACAATCTCTTCATTCCTTTTGCTTACTTCCATTCTATGTATTGCAACCTCTTCTCAATCATTTCATTCTTTTCCCTCAATAGTAAGCTCCTGATCAATCATATTAATCTCAGCCCTCAATAGTATTTTCTTTAACTGCCCCTACGAGTTGGGAAATTCAAATTTAGCTTGGCGTAGCGCCTTCTCTTATATTGAAAGGTCAACCTCATGAAATTCCACCGCACGCTTCAGTTCCTCATTTCCTTAGAGTGTAGCTTGTTAGGGATGTTAAGAAATTTAAGAAGAAAACCAACTCAGAACAAAAACAAATAGTAATCGGTACAGTGAACAAGATCTGAAACAAATTTGGGTCCGAAAATTTTTAAGAATTCCTTGACAGCCCTATTCACTTTAGAGGTTTTTTCATGTCTTTTCAGTAGGCTTGACATAGGCCAACGCTCTGAATCAATTGAACCTCCTACAGGTCTGAATATAATTAAATTGTATATTTAACAAGAAAAATATACTAGATAATATAATTTTCTAATAAAGTATACATATCTACCATAAAGTCATAAGACACTAGTGAACCATTGTTTGATACCAACTTGGTATCAGACATGGGAACACCAATATCAAAGGACTTTTTAATCCAGGAAGTTGAACCTGATCAACACTTCGCGAACCATGATAACTACTCTTTTTTTTTTAAAAAAAAAAAGATTATAAGACTTTCTATCTTATATCACAACTCATTTAGCTTCATTTTTAGCCTTTGCCTTGGTATCAAACAAAGGTCTACCATTCTCCTAAGACTTTATGCCCCATCAAAACGAACCACATCAACACAATGTAAGACAAGTTAAACAAATTTCTTCTTTGATGTGTGATTTGAATCTATAAAGGCCTTGATACCAGTACCTAATACCACAAGTTGTAGAAGACTTGTGGATTGTCATCTGATATGAACTTAACCATTTTGATCCCCACCTTTTCATCATGCTTCCTCCCTCTTTCTTCCGTCTAGATAATCTCGTCATTCCATTTGCTTACTTACATTCTGCATATTGCAACCTCTTCTTTATCATTTCACTCTTTCCCCTTAATAGTAGCCTCATCCTCAATCATATCAATCTTAGCCCTCAACAGTCTTTTCTATGACTGCCCCGGCAAGTTGAGAAATTCAAACTGAGCTCGGCACAACGCCTTCTCTTGTGTTGAAAGGTCAGCCTCATGAAATTCCACCGTACGCTTCAATTCCTCATTTCCTATATTTTTAGAGTGCAGCTTGTTAGGGATGCTAAGAAATTTATGAAGAAAACCAATTCAGAACGAAAACAAATTGTAATTGATATCGTGAACAAGATCTGAAACAAATTCTGGTCCAAAATTTTTTAAGAATTCCTTGACAGCTTTGTTCACTTTAGAGGTTTTTTCATGTCTTTTTAGTAGGCTTGACAAAGGCCAACACTCTGAATCCATTGAGCCTCCCATGGGTCTGAATATAATTAAATTGTATATTTAATAAGAAAAATATACTAGACAATATAATTTTCTGATAAAGTATACATATTCTACCGTAAAGTCATAAGACACTAGTGAACCATTGTCTGATACCAACTTGGTATCAGACGTGGGAACACCAATATCAAAGGACTTTTTAGTCTAGGAAGTTGAACTCGATAAGCACGTCTGTTACGGACCGGCCCAAGGGCCCATATCTAGACCACGGCCCAACCATGCCTGAAGCAGAATCAGTGCAATAATGGGCAAAGATATGGGATCCCATTAATCTAGGATCTCCCCCAATCATGATCCCAAGATATCAGCCCCTGATATCTCAGCCCCGGATATCGCTCACTAGCTCGGGATACTCGCACCAGACTCCTCTATAAATACAAGGGAACCCTAATCAGGTGCACACGTTCTAATCTATGCTCTATTTACATTCTGCTAGACAGAGCACACACACCACCCCCTAGCTTCACGCCTCCAAGTTTACTGCGAACTACGTGGACTTTGATCCCTTCAAAGGGTACGTAGGCTCTAGGCTTGACAACCTAGTCAAGTCCAATCTATCTGTGTTCTCAGGACATAACATTGGCACCGACCGTGGGGAAAGGTAAACTTCCATCCCCGTGACCACAGATGGCGAACACTAGAAGCCACAGCAGGAATCCACCACCGTAGGGAGGCGGAGCACCGCCTCCAAACCAAACTCCAGCCGGGCCAAGCTAGCCACAGGATCTACTGCGACGCGAGAACACCCCTGAGGGTCATGTCACCGACACAGCAACTTCCCCTTCCGCGGATGATCAGCCGCTGTTGCAGGCGCTCGGGGAGATTCCTACCCAGGACACTCTGGCGTTAGAAGCCGACGTCCGCATCCTTCAGAGAACGCAAGAATCATACCGAGAGAGGCCCGGCCACAAACAGTAGCCACTCATCCAGTAGTCCACAACAAAGGACCGGGCGGAGAAGCACAAACAGACCAAGCGGGAGGACGAATTCGGAAAGAGGTCACCCACCGGCTTCAGAAGGCCATGACAACACCGAAGGCTGAAATGGTTCCACGAACCACAACGGCTGAGGCGGAAGAGGAACCCGAGACCGGGAAGAGCACCGAGAGGCCGACAGAGCCCGTCGAGCTCCCCGTCGGAAATCACCTCGCCACGGGTCTCCCTGTAATAACTCCCCGCGCCATGGATCACCCCGAGAGTACAGAAGAAAGTTCCTTAAGGGATCCAGCAGATCCCCATTCTCGAGGGCGGCGACATCGGCTCCCTATCCCAAAGACTTCGACTTGGCCGACCTTCTGAAGTACGACGGAACCCAGGATCCACGTAACCATCTCGACATTTTTGACAAATTAATGTGGGTCCGGTCCATCGATGGCCCGGTCATCGAACGCCTCTTTGCGGCTATGCTAACCGGAACGGCGCACAAGTGGCTAAGTTCCCTCCCAGAAAACTCGATCCGAAGTTTCGAAGATCTCGGACGTAAGTTCGAACTGCACTTCGCCACAAGTAAAAAGCATCAGAAATCCCAGTTCACGCTCAACAAGGTGAAACAAAAGAAGGGCGAGCCGCTGCAGAAGTACCTAACCGGTTCCGGGATGTGGCAATACAGGTACGATTGCTGTCAGAAGAAGTCCATGTACACTGCCTGATTAACAGGCTTGACCCATCGTCACGTCTGGCTAGAAACCTATGCAAGAACCGGGTTTGCACCCTAATCGAGTTTTACATCCAAGCGAAGAAATACTTGGATGTGGAGCAGATGGAAGCAGCAAACGCAGACGAACCAGACAAGGTAAGAAATAGCTCTCCCGACTATCGAGAACGGTCAAGCAAGCAGAAGGCCAAATCCTGTGGCTGGAACAGAGATAGCAGGATCAAACCCGACCGAGCCGACCCCAAGGCAAAGTACGATAGCTACACCCCCTTGAATGTCCCTTGGTCGAGGTATGGAAAGAGGTAGCCCAGGCCGAGATGAGGCAGGTCGAGAAGCCGAGGCCGATTAGAGACCGCTCCAACACCGACCGCACTAAGTTTTGCACGTTCCACGATTGCCAAGGACATACCACCGACGAATGCTATGACCTCCGTGACGCCATTGAAAAGTTTGTAAGAGAAGGGAAGCTGCGTCAGTATGTCATCAAGACCCAGGGAAGGATGAGCGGCAAGCGCAACTACCGCGGCCGCACTAGAAGTCCGCCCAGGGAGACCTGAAAGCCGGAGAAGAAGCAGAAGACCGCCTCTGACGACGAGTTTCCCGACGTGGATTTCCAATGCAACGTCATCAGCGGAGGCTTTGGAGGGGGAGGCGACACAGTAAGCCAACGGAAGAAATACCTCCGCGAGGTCTTAACCATCCGAGATCTACCCAAGTTTAAGGATGATCCCGCCAAACCAAAGCCGCCCCCCCTTAACCTTCACCAACGAAGAACTCAAGGACGTCATCCCCGGCCACCTGGACGGACTAGTGATCACCGGAACCTTGGTGAATTGCCGCGTCAAGAGGATTTCTGTAGACGCAGGAAGTTCGGCCGACATCATAAGCTGGGACGCCTACAAAAGGATGCACCTCGATAAAGAGGACCTCAAACCGTGCAAGACCACCTTGATCGGATTTAACGGTGAACAATCCTTCCCAAAGGGTTATATCGACCTCCGGTTGACCCTCGGCACGAAAGAGGCCTTCAAGTCAAAGCGCGTCAGGTTCATCGTGACCGACTTCCGCTCCCCATACAACATTATCCTCAACCGACCCACAATTCACAACTGGGACATACTGGTGTCCACCAAGCACCAGAAATTGAAGATGCTCAATGACAAAAACCAGATAGTCGTGGTATCCGGAGACCAAAAGGAATCACGACAATGCTACTTTGAAGCTCTCCAGGTCGAGGAAGGAGGACCCTCATCTCCACCTCAGCTCGGATCTGGCGAGTCAATGACCGAGGTCGACGACGACAGACACCCCGGGCATCCAATCAACATGGTAGAGCTCGACCTCCATGAGCAGGAAAACCAGAGGCCCGAGTCGGAAGGGGAACTTGAGGAAATAACGCTAGGGACGGACTCGTCCAAGACAACCAAAATCGGCCAAGACATGAGGGATGACCTAAAAACTCAGATGATCCGTTTCCTCAGACAAAACCAGGACGTCTTCGCCTGGATCTCGACCGAGATACCCGGCATTGACCCCCACTTCTGCTGCCACAAACTCGGCATGTGGCCGGGATCGAGACCAGTGGCATAGAAGAAGAGGAATATCGCCGACAACAGACAGAAGGCCCTCGAGAGCCACGTTGAGGAGCTCCTAGCGGCCGGCTTCATTCGAGAAGTGCAATACACCACCTGGCTCTCAAACGTAGTCATGGTACTCAAACCCAGCGGCAAATGGAGAGTATGTGTTGACTACACGAACCTCAACAAGGCATGCCCAAAGGACTCCTACCCGATGCCCAATATCGATCAACTCTGGACAACTCGTCCGGGTACCAGCTCCTCTCCTTCATGGACGCCTACTCCGGATACAATCAGATCGCCATGCATCCGGAAGACCAGGAAAAAACCGCTTTCATGACGGACAAAGCAAACTACTGCTACAACGTCATGCCATTCGGGTTGTAAAATGCCGGGGCCACCTACCAAAGGATGATGAACCGGGTGTTCGAAGACTAGGTCGGGCGCAACATAGAAGTCTACATAGACGACATGATCGTCAAGTCAAAGCCACCAGAAGACCACATCCGGGACCTCGAACAGACGTTTCAAAAGCTGAGAAGACATCGAATCAAGTTGAACCCAGCCAAATGTGCCTTCGGAGTTCTGGCTGGAAAGTTCTTGGGCTTCATGTTGACCAACCGAGGAATCGAAGCCAACCTAGACAAATGCAAGGCCGTCCTAGAGATGCAGCCCCCAAGGACTAAGAAGGAGGTACAGTAGCTAACCGGCCGGCTGGCTGCCCTGACAAGGTTTTTACTGAAGTCGGCCGAGAAAGCCCTACCTCTCTTCAAGCTACTAAAGAAAGAAACCCGAGGCGGCTGGATTCCAGACTGCGACGCCGCCTTCTCAGAGATTAAGCGATGTTTGGCAACCCTGCCGGTGCTCACTCAACCGGACCCGAGGGAGACCTTGTTCCTATACCTCTCGATCGGCAACGAAGCCGTCAGTGCTGCCCTGATAAGAGAAGCCGAGGCCGGATAGATGCCGATATACTTCATCAGCAAGGCTTTACAGAGCTCCGAACTCCGGTACCAGAAACTTGAGAAAGTGGCCTTCGCTCTACTTACCGCGGCAAGAAGGCTCCGGCCTTACTTTCAAGGACATCGGATAGTGGTGCGCACCAGCCAACTGATCCGTCAGATCCTCCATAAGCCAGACTTAGCCGGAAGGATGACCAACTGGGCCATTGAGTTGTTAGAGTTCGACATAGCGTTCAAGGCCCGGTAGGCGATCAAGTCACAATCACTGGCGGATTTCATCAGGGAGCTCACCCCGGCAGCAACAAGCGACGGGACTTGGAAGGTCTATGTAGATGGATCGTCTAACGCTAAGGGCAGTGGTGCAGGAGTCATCGTGGAAAGCCCCCACGAGGTCGCTACCGAGCACTCTCTCCAACTAAAGTTTCCAACCTCCAATAACCAAGTCGAGTATGAGGCTTTACTGGCCGGACTGCTCTAGGCAAAAGACAATGGCACACACAGAGTAAAGGTTTTAATCGACTCGCAGCTCATCGCCGTACAGATTGACGGCAGCTATCAAGCAAAAGGCCCTCTTATGGCGAAGTACCTAAACCGTGCCAAAGAGCTCATGGCCGAGTTCGAAGAAGTGACCGTCTCCCATATCCTAAGAGAGGAGAATGCCAGAGCCGTCATCCTCTCCAAGCTGGCAAGCACTAAGGGACCGGACAATCACAGGATTGTGATCCAGCAGAACCTGACCGAGCTGAGCTGTGTCATGACCATCTCGGCAGGGCTTGACTGAAGGAAGCCGATAGAAGACTACCTCGAGAGGGGAATTATCCCTACCGACTCGACTGAGGCCAAAAAGCTGATAAGAGAAACTGCTCTCTACGCAATGGTTGATGATCAACTCTATAGAAAGGGACTGCACTGCCCGATGATGCGCTGTCTCGGCGAAACCGAGGCAAAATACGTGCTGGCCAAACTACACGAAGGCAGCAACAGCCACCACATGGGGGGCAAGGCCCTCGCTAGAAAGGCACTACGCGCCGGCTATTATTGGCCCACTATGAAGCATGACGTCATGGAAAAAGCCAAGACGTGTGAGAGTTGCTAGAAACACGCCAGGATCATATGGCCACCGACTACAGAATTGAAAGGAATGCCAGCCCCCTGGCCCTTTTATAAATGGGGCATGGACATCCTCGGACCATTCCGACCGGCACAGGGGCAATGCAGATGGCTTATTGTCGCAGTAGATTACTTCACCAAGTGGATCGAGGCAGAGCCACTGGCCACAATAACCTCGGCCAGAGTAATGAAGTTCTTCCGGCACAACATCGTCTCCCGCTTCGGAATACCAGCCAAGGTCGTCACGGACAATGGGACCCAGTTTATGGACCACAGGTTCCAAGCGTTAATGTCCAACCTGGACATTAAACAACACTTCTCGTCCGTGGAACACCCGCAGTCGAATGGCCAGGCCGAAGCCGCCAACAAAGTCATCTTGGACGGACTCAAGAGGCGGATGTTGCAAGCCAACACCAACTGGACCGAGCAGCTTCACAGCGTTCTATGGCCGGACGAGCGTACAGACTTCGACCCAGGAAACCCCGTACAGGCTATCCTATGGATGCGAAGCAATGATCTCGGTTGAAATCGGGCAGCCATCTTGGAGAAAGGTTAGAGTCAGACAAGAAGGGCAGGAGTCGAACGACGACGCCTTAAAGACCGACTTGGACCTCATAGACGAAATCCGAGTCACGGCGCACTGCCGGGAATTAGTTGCCAAGCAGCTACTCGCGGCTAAGTACAATAGAAAGGTCCTACCCCGGTCATTTAACCACGGGAACCTCGTACTCCGATGGGCCGACATAGGCAACAAGAATGCCAAGGACGGGAAGCTGGCGGCAAACTGGGAAGGCCCCTACCGGATCAAAGAGAAACTCGATGGAGGGGCATACATTCTTGAAACCTTGGCACGAAAGCCGGTCAAAAGAACATGGAACACCGACAAGCTAAAGATCTACTATAGCTAGATCCCGCCCCGGCCTCGTTTGTTTTTACTTTGTTTATTCCTTTAATTCAAAGTTCAAATTAAGTCATTTCCTAATCTTGTTTCCTTGTAAAGCCCCTTAGGGCTATTTTTTATCAATAAAGGACCCCATTGAGAAGATTCATGAATGTGCACAAACATCCGCTTAAGCATGAAGCTGAGGCTATAAAGCCGGATCGAAAACGTGAAGACCGAGGCAATGAAGCCTGGCCAAAAAACCGAAAGCCGAGGCCTATAAGCCTGGCACCGGATAAACGGCTTCGAGGTCGTGTACCCGGCCGAAAAACTGAAAACATCTAGATGTACGAAAACCGGCCGTTGTACTCCGACAGGCATTGGTTAGAGCTCGGCGAAGGCGCCATACGTGGCCTTTTGTGAAATTGACACGTCAACGCTCGCCCAACTAAGCAAGCAGACTACCAGGCCGACCCTGATCAGGTCAAAATGTCTGACTAGAGGCAGACGGAGCCTCGGTTGGACATATGGTAGTCTAGCCCTTACGTCGGAAAAATTTAATCCGACTAAGTGAAAGTTGGAATCCGACTATTAGAAAGTCAGACCGAGTCAGTGAGTTTAGTTACACCTGACGAGGTTGAAACAAGACAACCCTGCCCCAACCTTCCACACGCTAAGTGCGGTAGAGTAAAAACAGCTTGTACACATGCAGCCGACAAACATCTAAGACAAGGCAAAAGGATGGTAGAACTACAAATCATTCATTGTCTAAGTTATCTAAACTAAGTGTAGAACTCTAGAACACAGGCGAAAGGATGATAGAACTGTAAATCATTCATCGTCTAAATTTTTACAGAATGGCCCAAAGGCCAAAATTGTTATGAGAAATTACAAGGGCACATATGCCCCAAAAAAACAAACAAAAAGAGAACAAAGCTAAGATCTAAGACTAGCTGGAAGGCTCGACTTCGGGATCCTCGGCCTCGGCATCAGTAGGACCCTCGGTGTCAGGAGACTGATAAGGGATAAGATTCCCGTCCTGCACAAAGGCGCGGTAATCATACCCGTCCACATTGAGCTTCACGCCGGGGTTGAAGTACCGGATCTGAACCAGGGCTTGCTCAAAGCACTCCCGATCAGTCTGCAACAAGGCGTCGGAGGCCTCCTGGCGAGCCGCCTTCTCCGCAGAAAGGGCCTTCTGAAGCGCCTCCTTCTCGTCAGCCAGGGAGGCCCGCTGCTGCTGAAGGGTTTTCATTGCAGCCAAGCCCTTCGACAACCCCTTCTGGGCCCAGCTGCACTCCTCAGCCAGCTTCTCAGTGGAGTCCCGGGAAAGTTGGCGCTCCTGGTCAGCCTTCACCGCCGCGGCCTTGGCAGCGTCTCGCTCCTCCCTGGCCGCATCCCTTTCCGCCCAGGCCACGACGAGCTCCTCCTCAGCGGACTTGGCCCTCGCCTTAGCCGCGGCCAACTCCTTTCCAAGCTCCCCAGCAGACGCGGCCTTAGCCTCTGCCGCGGCCAGGCCCCTCTTCAGCTCCGCCTCAGCCGCTCTCAACCTGTGACACTCGGCATCGGCCAGGGCGTACTTCTCCCGCACTAGGATTAGGGCCTGAACATACCCCACCGATCGACACAATTCCTTCTGGGCCACATATAACTCATCCATGGCTGGTGGAGACAAAAGACCGGCTATCCATAAAATGCCGAGGAGGAAGGAAAGCAACATCCACTTTCGGAGCCACCCCCTTGTCCCACAAAAAGCCGCGGGGGAATACCGAAGACGGACCCGTCGGCGGAGGGGGAGGTGGTGTGGACGAAGGAGGACCCGGCGGCGAACCCGACGGCACCTCAGAGAAGAACGCAGCCTCTACCTCCTCATCACTAATCACGACTTCCTTCCCCCTGGAAGCCGGAGACTTGGTGATGACCTCTTGCCCCTCCGAAGCCTAGGATTCTACCGCCGGGGAAGGCTTGGCGACGGCAGCAGAAGAAGGACCCCGGCCGACTGATCCCTTTGACTTCTTTGGAGCCTCGGCCGCGAGAGCACTGGCACCTTCAGAGGCACCACGCTTCCTCGAGCGACTTGGCGAGGCAGCAGCAGGATTCGCCACGCGAACATAGAGCGGAAGTTCACTCATGTCTCAAGCTGAAAAAGCAAAGAGAGACCAGATCAGAATAATGGATCCAAGAAGCCAAGCCAAAAACAAAGACAACAAACTACTAAAAAAAATCCTACAGGTAGGAGGCAGCGGCTTGGAGCCGTCCCCAGTTATAAAGAAACCAATGGGCTTCAACCCGTACTCCGCCACGAGAGCCTCCAGCCGGGGAACGGCAAAAACTGACTCCAGCAACAAGTCTTTACTCAGAACCTGGAAGGAGGTAGCCTTGACATCATGATGGCTCTCCATCCAATATAAGGGAAAGCGCCAGCCCACATCGGCACCCTCGGGACCCTCCAAGAACCAAGGCTGTTTCCCAAACTTGGCCTCAACCTTGAAAAAGGCCCCCTTGAACCGCTTGAAAGAATCCGAGAAAGGCGTCATAAGCCACCGGTCCGGGTTGATACGCAGCGACACCAACCCTTTCAGCTTCTCGCTCTCCTTGGGTGAACTAGGGGTAAAAGGGCCGAAGTAGTAGAAAAAGAGATTGGTGGTACACGCAATCGGGACCAAAAAAGAATCACATATCCGCTCAAAAGCGACGAGGTAAGCCCACCCGTTCGGATGAAGCTGGGAGGGGGCAAGTCTTAGATGGAGCAAGGCCTCCATCTGGAAAGCGGTGAAGGGCAGGGAAACCTGGACCCGAGTCAGGCAATCCTAGTAGAAAAAGAAGAAGTTTGGCCGACCCACTTCCCGCGTCGCACAGACGGGTTCATCGGCCGACGGGCACCTAAGGACGCACCCAGGCATATCCGGGATCTTTAGCAGAGCGAGGTCTGTATCCGACATAAGAGACCGGGTCTTCAGTACCTCGCGTGACACCCAGCTGAATTGTCGGCACAAGGCCTCCAGCGGACTAGAAGAGTCCGAACCCTCGAGCTCAGAACGTTGCTTGGAAGGCCGGGATTTGGGAGCCATTAAACCTATAGGCAAATAAACAAAACTAGTATCAGTGAATAGTGGAAGTACCTGGCACAATAACAGTCACAGGAGAAAGAAGATGCGGACTCGGATGGACTGGGGCGCTAGAAAGGACGTCCGGGGAAGGCCGATGCCGGCAGGAACCGAGTATGGAAGAAGCCTTGGCGTCCCCACCACGGGCTATCAGGGCAGAGCTCTCCGCGAGGCAGTCCCAGCAAGGGTCGAGATACCCCTCCGGAAAAGGAGTCTGGCGAACAGAAGAAGGGCCCTCATAGAAATTGAGGGGTTGAGCCATCAGCACCGAGGACCGGGATCCGGATGAGGAGCCTATCCCGGCCCCACCAAGCGACCCGAAAGGAAGGGCGCGCGCTAGTGGCCGGAAAGGACGGGAAGGACGCGACACCGGAACCCTAGTTGAAGCCGGGCGAGCCCTGGCTCGCCTCGAACGTAGGACGCCGCCCCGACGCAAAGGAGCCAAAACCTCCGTGACAGGTGGTTCACCCCCAAGAACCTAATAGGTCGCTCTTGGAAAATGCATACGAAGGAACATTTCCTTTTCGGGCGATAACGACGCCCTTGGCCTAAGAAAATTTCGGTCCCTCACCATAACTGGAAGCCTAAGGCACTAAAGGCTTGTATTTAAGGGAGAGTAGGGGGATGAATTTTGGGTAAGATGACACAAGAGAAACCCAGAAAGACCCAGAAAAGAGAAAGAACAATAACACAGGCAGCAATTTCAGAAATAAGCGGTAAAATGCAGAAAAATACCGAACAAAAGCGCAAGGTAGTAGACGGAATACCTGTGTGGATAGAATGGAGGGGACTAGAACTCTGGAAATGAAGAACAGCAAAGTCTCGACTGAAGAAGGTGATACTACGAACTTAGAAGAAAACCAGAGAAAAGTCTGAGAAAAAGAGCAATAGCGGGAAAAGTAAAAACGAAAGAAGGAAAAGAAGCCAGTTAAACCAGGTCGCGAAATGACAGGGGTATGTTAGTTCTTTAATGGTTTTGATGATTGTCAACAACTATAAACATTGAATGAGGCTTTGCTCTTAAGTTTTGAAAATTGTGAATAAGAGCAAACCTCGAGGTTGGCACTGAAACCTCGAGGTTTGGCCTTACAGAAAGTCTCAAAGGTTAAGTGTTTCATGGTTCAAAAACTTGGTTTCACAAATCAATGTGAAACCTCGAGGTTCTGCATCTCTCAGGAAAACTCAATTTTGCACCAACACATGAAACCTCGAGGTTGGGTTGAAAACCTCCTGGTTGGGTTGAAAACCTCCAGGTTTGTGGTTTGGCGCCTAACTGAATATTTTGAAAAACAATGTGAAACCTCGAGTTTTACTTCATCCAGAGAGGTTTTGGGTTTCATCAAGTATGAAAACCTCGAGGTTCAGTTTTGAAACCTCGAGGTTTGACATTTAGTCTTTAACTTGAAATTCCATGAAAACACTTAAACCTCGAGTATCATTTCAAGCCTGGAGTATTCTGGCATACAGAGAGCAAACAGGTTTTCAAAGGAATGAAAACCTCGACGTTCAGTTTGAAACCTCGAGGTTGTGTCTCTAGTTCAAAACTTTGTTTTTGCAATATTTTAGCCAAACCTCGAGTATAGTTTAAAAACCTCGAGGTTATCGGGCTCCAGAGAAGAAATGGATTTTTTAACCAAGTATCAAACCTCCAGGTTTCTTTTGAAACCTCAAGGTTTGTGTTTTTCAAAGATTTCTCAAAAGGTTTCTTTACAAAGGAAACCTCGAGGTTCACCAAGAAACCTCGAGGTTATGTGTTTTTGAAACTGAGTTTGCTTGAGTTATTCAAGCAAACCTCGAGGTTTGAGAAGCAAACCTCAAGGTTTCTAGCCGTTACTGCAGATTCAAATTTGGGAAATCTGTTATACCTTCTTGTTTGATCTTAATGCTTTACATGTTTAATATATATTGATCCTAGACATGATTAACTATCTTTCTAGTGAGTTTCGGACAGATTAAAGAAGGATTACTGAAGGATTAGAGCAAAAAGCAAAAAGTTGTCAGAACAATAAATGCTAAAGCCCAGAAACTTGCTTCCTTTGGTTAATCTGCTGGTACACGACTACAAAAGATTAAAAGGAAGATTACTACAACAAGAAACATCCTCTCCAACGGATTTATTGCCAGATAGCCAACTCCGACTCAATGACCAGCTGGATTATGCATAAACAAGAGAGAGAAGATGACCAAGCTTGAACCAACTCTCAGCAAATGTTCTCCAACGGTCCAATCTTGCTTGCAACGGTCAATTAATGTTCTCTACCTATATATATAGAGTGCATTAACTTCTTCTCAAGCTGATACACCAACTGAGAGCGAAAATTTATTGAGTTCATTTATTGTGTTCAGCTTTCATTTGTAATAGTGTCATTTTGACATTTGTTCTTCAGTGATTATCATATCTACTCTGTGAGAGAGTTATTACTTGTATATCATTTATTGATTGTGATAACCACAAGTCAGGGGACTTGGTGGTTAGGGTGTATTGATTGCAACTTGTAAGGGGGAGTGTGTTCTAATGAGAGAACAACTCTTAGTTCAGAGTTTGTAATCATTTGTTGAAGATAGTGGATTGAAAATCCCAAGTGAGGCTTGGGGACTGGATGTAGGTCAGAGAAAGGACCGAACCAGTATAAATCGATTATGCAAAGCTTCTTCTTCCTTACTCCTCTGTCTTACCTTGATTTAGTTTATCAAAAACAGAGTTCTGTCTTTGAATTTTTTAAAGATACCCAATTCACCCCCCCTCTTGGGTATCAAGCTCTAGTCTTCAGGGTAAAATGGTCTATTTCGACGCAAGAACAACGGGATTGGTACAGCGCGACGTCAGCACATTAAAAGCGCACAGATCTCGGGAAGCGAAGGGACATAGTGGTTGCAGAACACCACCATTTAGGGCGCGCCAAGTGTAGACCCGTAATGATGGCGCACGTGAAGGGAATCCCGAAGCGCATAAAGAATGCCAAAAGGCAGGAAAGGCAGGACCGAAGTAGCTGGGGGCATTTAGGGCCGGAACGGATCGGGAACCGTCCCGGCAAATTGAACTCGGCATCCTCGGCGGGACACTAGGGCAAAGGCACCAAAAGCCGGCCCCAGATTCGAACTCAACAAAGGGCCATGGCAGCCACGAGCCGGTCCCGCTGAAGTAGAATGCCTCGACCACAACAAGGTCCAGGGGCAATATACACCTCGGCCGTACAAAAGCCTGCATGACCAAGCTGGGGGGCAACTAATACGGACCGGCCCAAGGGCCCATATCCAGACCACGGCCCAACCATGCCTGAAGCAGAATCAGTGCAATAATGGGCAAAGATATGGGATCCCATTAATCTAGGATCTCCCCCAATCATGATCTCAAGATATCAGCCCCTGATATCTTAGCCCCGGATATCGCTCACCAGCCCGGGATACTCCACCAGACTCCTCTATAAATACAAGGGAACCCTAATCAGGTGCACACGTTCTAATCTATGCTCTATTTACATTCTGCCACACAGAGCACACACACCACCCCCTGGCTTCACGCCTCCAAGTTTACTGCGAACTACGTGGACTTTGATCCCTTCAAAGGGTACGTAGGCTCTAGGCTTGACAACCTAGTCAAGTCCAATCTATTTGTGTTCTTAGGACAGAACAACGTCCTAAACCATGATAACTGTTCACTTTTGTTTTAAGAAGATTATAAGACTTTCTACCTTATATCACAACTCATTTAGCTTCATTTTGAGCCTTTGGCTTGGTATCAGAGGAGGGTCCACCATTCTCCTAAAACTTTCTGCCTCATTAAAAGGAAGCACATCAACACAATGTAAGACCAATTAAACAAGTTTCTTCTTTGATGTGAGATTTGAATCCATAAAGGCTTTGATATCAGTACCTTATACCACAAGTTGTAGAAGACTTGTGGATTGTCATCTAATACCAACTTAACCTTTTTGATCCTCGCCTTCTCATCATGCTCCCTCTTTCTTGCTTCCGTCTGGACAATCTCGTCATTCCATTTGCTTACTTCCATTCTATGTATTGCAACCTCTTTTCCCTCAATAGTAACCTCTTGCTCTATCATATCAATCTTAGCCCTCAACAGTCTTTTCTTTGATTGCCCCTGCGAGTTGAGAAATTCAAACTGAGCTCGGCGCAGCGCCTTCTCTTAGGTTGAAAGGTCAGCCTCAAGAAAACTTAAGTTCTTCATTTTCTATATTTTTTGAATACAGCTTGTTAGTGATGCTCAAAAATTTATTAGGAAGACCAACTAAGAACCAAAGCAAATAGTAGTTAGTACCCTAAGCAAGCTCTAAAACAAATTTGGGTCTGGAAATTTTTTAGAATTCCTTGAAAGCCTTGTTCAATTGGGGTCAAACGAGCAAAAGAATTAACAATAATGTATGTCAACAAAGGATTCGTTAGCTTTCTTCCTGCACCTCATCCTGCAAACAACAGGAAATTATAGCTTTGCTGAAGGATTTCACTCCTTAATCTATTCAAGTCACTTCAATTTCTACCTTTAATTGTCATTTTAGTTATTTTGTTTGTCCCGCTAGCTTTTGAACTATGAAAAATATTTTACCTTTAATATCTTTTATAAAATGGGTTAAGGTGCAAAAATACACATGTGCTTTTCTCCGAGGAGCGCCCAGTAGCAAATGCTTTTTTTGGGTGCAAAAGTGCACACGTGGATACAAATTAGGTGCAAAAATACCGTTTGACCGTTAAGTTTGACTTTGACCGATGACGTGGCATTTCAAAGGTGTAAAAATACACATGTGATTTGTCAAGAAAAGCGCCCAACAACAATTTTTTAAATTTAATAATTTTATTTTAATTACTACCAGGTGCTAAAAAGATATTTAGAATACTGACCTGTACTAAAAAAAAAAACTTCATAATCTTGGAAAATTATTTTTAGATCTGAAAAAAATATTTCAGGGTACTAACCGGTACTAAAAAGATACTTTGAAGTATTTTTTTTCTGTACCATTCAGTATCCTGAAAGTACTTTTTAGTACCAGTCAGTACCCTGAAATATTTTTTTTCAGTATCCTTTTAGTACCGATAAACACTTGAAATATTTTTTCAAGATCGCAAAATAATTTTTCAAGATTATGAAGTATTTTTTCAATATCAGTCAATATCCTTTTAGTACCGGTCAATACTTGAAATATTTTTTCAAGATTCTAAAATAATTTTTCAAGATTATGAAGTATTTTTTTTTGTATTAGTCAATATCTGAAAAAACAATATTTCAGGGTACTGACCAGTACTAAAAAGTACTTTCAGGATATTGACTGGTGCAGAAAAAATACTTCATAATCTTGAAAAAGTATTTCAAGTATTGACCGGTACTAAAAGGATACTAACTGATACTGAAAAAATATTTCAGGGTACTGACTGGTACAAAAAAGTACTTTCAGGATACTGACTGGTACAGAAAAATACTTCATAATCTTGAAAAATTATTTTAGGATCTTGAAAAAATATTTCAAGTATTGACCGGTACTAGAAGGATACTGACTGATACTGAAAAAAATATTTCAGGGTACTGACTGGTACTAAAAAGTACTTTTTAGAATACTGACTGGTACAGAAAAAATACTTCATAATCTTGAAAAATTATTTTAGGATCTTGAAAAAATATTTCAAATATTGACCGGTATTAAAAGGATACTGACTGATACTGAAAAAATACTTCATAATCTTGAAAAATTATTTTAGGATCTTGAAAGAAAATTATTAAATTAAAAAAAATTGTTGTTGGGTGCTCTTCTTGACAAATCACATATGTATTTTTGCACCTTTGAAATGCCGCATCATCGGTCAAAGTCAAACTTAACAGCCAAACGGTATTTTTGCACCTAATTTGTAACCACATGTGCACTTTTGCACCCAAAAAAAGCATTTGCTACTGGGCGCTCCTCGGAGAAAAGTACATGTGTATTTTTGCACCTTAACCCAAAAAAACAATATATTAGAAATAAAATGTCAATTTATTAAAAAATTAGGATAAGGAGAAGATCTCTGGGATGAGACATTTTTATTTTTATTTTTATATATTTTTTTATCTAGATTAAATTATATGCGGCTTTCTAAAATGTTTTTTTTTTGGCACCCAATATCTTAAATTAATTAGTGTTTGTGATACCTATGTTACAGAACAAATATTTCTAAATACAAAACAGAAAACCTATTAATTTAAGATATAGGGTGAAAAAACATTTTAGAAAGCATCATATAATTTAATATAAATTTTTTTTTAAAAAAATTGTCCCATCCCTCTAATTAAATAGACAAACATGTAAGAAACACACCAAGGAAAAACAGTTTATATGTGTTACGGACCTATAACGGCCCAATGCCAGCAGGGCCCAACCGAAAATATGTCAAGATATCACTACACACCAATAATATAGGTATTTCCTATGTTATAGGGAGATCATATCCAGTGACAATATAGGAGTATCCATTCAAAGATACTCGCATGGCAAATCACGCAGAACTGAGATCTCCTCGACGGTAACCTCTATATATACAATGGACCTAACCTAAGGTGCACACGTTTTAACTTATCACCTTTACTTTCTGCCACACAGAGCACACACATCACCCCTCTAGCTAATGTCATCGTGTGTCTCGAACTATGTGGACTTTGATCCCGCCACTGGGTACGTAGGCTCTAGGCTAAGCTCCTAGTCAAATCCAAAGCACCAGCTCTTGACTGGACATCTGTGTTCTACACCAAAACAATATGCTTCTTATACTATCATGTCGGAGACAAGTAGTCGCTAGCTATTTCCGCTGGGAATGGGGTGGATGCAAACATGATGAACTTCAAGATGTTCTTGTAGGGATTTTCATCTTAAATCTTTTTTAATTTATATTATCTAAAATATAAATACATTATATTAAAAATATTAAAATATAAAAATTCTTTGTTAACATTTAACTGTGCAATCATAATTTAAATTTAACAAGTCTATGTTTTTTCCCATTAAATAAGACTAAGAGTGTTAATATTTAAGGACTAAAAATACATTTTATAAACATACAGAGACAAAACGATATTTGATGTAAACATAAAAGACTAAATGATATTTTTGCCTTGATCTAATTAATTAGAACTAGTCTTTGACTTTAAAATTCAAATAAAATTAGTTTTAATTAATTGATATAAATCTTCATTATTTGATTAAATAATGGATAAATTAGGTTATATGACATGAGAGAATGTAAGGAGTTTGGCTAGGGTTGATCATATTTATATTTTGGTATGTAATTGGGTTCTTCTAAATAGTTTTAATTTTCAATATCCTTTCCCATAAATATTATTTTCTCTATGTCTTGCCCTCTAATTCTTCCTAAATATTTATGGAGTGCTTTTTTAGGGGATTAAAATATTCAAGAATATTAAATTATACATTTCTTCACATATTTTTTAACTTCCTCCTGTGGATTTCTAATTTACATTCACAGTGATCAAATTAAATTACAGGTGAGATTTCACGGGAATAATTTAAATTTAAAATTAGTAAAAGCCTAAAAATCAAATAACTATACTATATTAGTATCTGGGTTCGATCTGATTTGGGTATCAATTGGGCCGGCCCAAAAACCTTCTAACGTGATTTATTAAACGAATAAAACGCAAATAGTGGCCCAATGGCAGGAAAACTAGGACAAATGGGAGAATCAACCGTGTTATCCAAGTGAAACATTAGCGAATTAGGCTCCAAAAGTCCGTTACACAACAATAACAAGGATAATTGTAATATGTTAGCTGATAAATATAATCTTTTTCTTTTTTGTATTAAAATATAATATTTTTTCTAATGACAAAATAATTGATAAAATAAAGAAATCATACAGTTTTTTAAAGAAGGGAAATACCCTTTTCGGTCCTTGACAAAAAACGCGGTCTCCATTTTGGTCCCCTACAAAAAAAATGTGTTTTTTAGTCCATAAAAAGAACGAATAAGGGTCGATTGGTTGATATTTTGATCCCTCACGAATTTTCAAAAGGCCGTTTTTAGTCTATAAAAAGGACAAATAATGGTCGATTTTTTTTGTAAGGGACCAAAATGGGGTCTATATTTTTTGTCAGGGACAAAAAAGGGGATTTACTCTTTAAAGAAAAAAAAAAGGTGTGCCGATTAAACAATTCAGTCTAATAAATTGCTTCTCCATCTTTCTTTTTTTTTTTAAAAAAAAAAACGTGGGCTCGTGCTTCTTCAGCTCATTGGAAGAGAATGTCAAAATAGACTCCAAGTCATTGTTCATAAACTACTTAGAAGTATGGGCTCTTTTCGGATTGTTAAAGATGAGATCAGTTTTATTGAAGTGAAGGTGGAGTCAAGAATAGATGTGCTCATTGACATATTTCTGAAAATCTGTGAAGGAGTTAAGATTGGAATTTGGAGGAAGGATAGTTGTTTTGCTGTAGTAAGGCATGATGACAGTTTATTCATCTATGTTTTGAAAAAATAGGTTGATTTGGACTTCGGATAATAAAATGATTTTTTTTTTGGTTATATGTCTTAGTATTTTTAAATAATATTTATATTTGACAAGAGAGTTTAAATATTTTATTATTTAAATATTCGAAAATAAGTAAAAGGGCTTTGCCCGCCGATGGCAGGTACGTGTAAGTAGACTAAAAAATTGCCTTTATGTTCCTTCTCATTCATTCTCTTAATTTTTAATGTTTAAAATACATATTTGGACTTCATTCTTTCGAAGTTTAAGTATATTAAGGTATTAACTATGCATGCACCGGCTCATCAATCTTGACCTTTGGTTACCTTTTTTTTTTTTTTTTAAATATCATATCTCAAAATATACATTGTGTTTTGATGTTAAACTTGTTTTTATTGGCCGGTTAAGCATTATTGCAAACAATTTTTCTATTCTGGTATTTGCTCAAATGCACTCTCACACTTTATTTAACTTAAAAAAGTTGGATATCCTAAAAATTTGATAAACACCCAATTCAGGTCAAGTTTCTCTCATTTATTTTCTCATTATCCCTCTTAATCTCTAAATCATATGTGTTCAATCAATCTGAAATGTTATAATATTACTTTAATTTTTCTCTTATCTTTCTAATCAACGGTCCAAATGGGATGAGAGAAAGAAAACATATGAGAGGATTTCCTCCCACCCAATTCACCTCTTTTTAGATGTGTGGCTAAGCTAGTTTTTTTTACAATGGTCGGGTATTTTGGCCCAATGATATCAAGTTTTTATTTTTAAGTTTTCTTGAAACATGAGATTGTGGGTTAGAAGTTAGAACTACCTTTAAATATAATAATTTAAGTGAGTCCTATGAAAATAAAAAAAACAGAGAAGTATAGGAAATTAAGGAGATGGGAAATTAACAAGATGGGCAAATTTGTATGTGACATCTCATAATGGAAGTCGCATGTCTTCAGCATAAAAGGGTGATAGACTTTTCAATTTTGTTATTATTATTACTCCCTCCAGTCCTAGAGCTAGTTGACTTTTATGGAGAGATTAAGGAAGCTAATTAAATTACTCTAAATTATTTTTATTTTTTCTTCAAACTTATTAGTTTGACTAATAAACTAATATATAATTTAAGAATATTTAACATATGAAATAATTAAGTAACTAATTTAACTTCCTTAATCTCTCTAAAAAAAGTCAACTAACTCTTATAATTAGGATCAGAGGTAGTATTATTTTTTCAATCCTAACGATGAAACTGTATTCGATCTTCTCGGGCTCTGTTTGACTTACTAAAATAAATATCCAAAAAAATACAAATGATCCAAGGCTTTCGGTTTGCAGTTGACGACCATGACCGCTAGACAAGAATTTTTCATGCAATAAAGGCATATAAATAAATAGAAAACAAGCTTATACTGAAAACATTTATTAGTTATAATATTATTCTCTCTCCACGCAATTTTCACTTAGACTGAAAACAATTATACACATATAATTCTTCCCCTCACATTTGACTTATGTAACCATGAATTTTCTTGTTTGGGGGCTGCTCAAAAATACTATATGCTTTGTTCTTCGTTACGTTCAATCCCGTTAATGACGTTATATCTCAAAAACACTTGTGTCGACATATAGACAAATTTCAAATCGCGCGCACATTGAAATATGAAAATCACCAAAGGATAATGTTTCATACAAGTACGTCTAGCTGTATATACATGTTTTTTCTGCACTTTACGTTGTAACCCTCAGGATACACACGGATTTTGAGCTAAAATATACTATTACGAGTCTACCTCATCATATATTATAAGGTAAAGGAGAAAAAATATACATGTGTTTTATTCTCGGGAGCGTCCAGCATCATGTATCTTTTTTTTAGAGCAAAAATACACACGTGGTTATTTCATCAAGTATGATTTAACAATGAGCATGCACGTCTCTCTACTCACACACGGACTGTCTCTCTCCAACACTCACGTCTCGCTTGCTTTAATTAACTGCAATTTAAATCTCTCCCTCCTTCATTTGTCGTCTTCTTACTTTGCAGTGGAATGGCGAGAGAGCTCCTTCAACTTTATCTGCTGCTTCTCCTTCTTCTCCCCCCTCTGCAACAAACTCCTTCTGCTCTTCCTCCGCTCATGTCCAAGCCTACTTTTCCATGCAGAGAGCAGCATCATTATGAGAGAGTATTTTTGCTCAAACCAGCTATATGTGCTCTTTTTTCAAACAAGAAAATAGAGGTGTTTGTGCACATGTTCGTGAGATTTCATGCTCAGATAAAAGCGTGTTGATCTGAGCATGAACCTCACGAGCATGTGCACAAACACCTCTATTTTCTTGTTCAAAAACAAAGCACATATAGCTGGTTTGAGCAAAATACTCACTCATAATGATGCTGCTCTCTGCATGGGAAAGCAGGCTTGGACATGAGCTGAGGAAGAGCAGAAGGAGTCTGTTGCTGAGGGGGGAGAAGAAGGAGAAGCAGCAGATAAAGTTAAAGGAGCTCTCTCGCCATTCCGGTGCAGAGTAAGAAAACGACAAATGAAGGAGGGGGAGATTTAGATTGGAGTTAATTAGAGCAAGTGAGACGTGAGTGTTGGAGAGAGACAATCCGTGTGTAAGCAGAGAGACGTGCATGCTCACTGTTAAATCATACTCGATGACGGACGTTTGTTGAATAATGGTGGGGTACGATGTGACTTTTGCTCTAAAATAGTAACTACGTGTGTATTTTTACTCTCCAAAAAAGCACATGGTGCTGGATGCTCCCGAGAGTAAAGTACATGTGTATTTTTACTCATTTATCCTATATTATATATGTCATACATTTTATAATTTTAGCCTATTTATAATTAAGAAGTTGATACGAATAGTGCGTGGTAACTTCTATAAGCATCTTTACATGCATCCTTTTATTGAGTGATTAAAGAATGGGTTAAGTAGTAAATTGGCCTCAAAGTATATGCCCATGAATAATTTTACCCTGAAAGTTTTGTTTTTTGTTTTTTGTTTTTTTTTTTGGGGGGGGGGGGGCTCAGTGTGGCTCTAAAAGTATAAAAACGTAGTAATCTTGCCTTTTTCCGTTAAACAACTAATGTTGACCGTTAAAATAGTGACATTGGCATGGCTGTTAACTTTTCAACTAAAAAGGGTAACATTGCTGTGTTTTTAAACTTTCAGGGCCACATTAAGTAAAAATAAAAAATAAACTTTTAGAATAAAATTGCTCTTGGTGTGTTTTTCTGGGGTCAATTTGCTGTTTAACCCTTAAAAGAATCGTAATGAATTCGATTATTCAACCAGTCAGAGTAGCTGACAGCTCAGTTTGAACCATAAAACAACTTTTTATTTATGATTGAGATCGGTTGGTCGATCGGGGTTGAGCCGCCATTATAAGTCGAAGCATGAAATTTAAACAGGGAAGTGGAATAGTTTTCAAACAATCGAATGGTTTTTTGAGCCTAATGAGATAATGTTAGAAATTTAGACAGGGAAGTGGAATGGTTGGACCATGCATGAGAATTGTGAATCGCTGGCTTTTCAAATTCGATGTCTCATCCTGCTTTTAAAACAATTTCCTCCGTATGTTCCTTCATTTGAAGTGTCAAACAAAATATACGAGGTGGCCCAATTTAAAAAGACTGATTCAAATATGTTATACATTTATATCACAAGAATCAATCTTTTTCTTGCTAATAATTGTTCATCATTAATTAACAAAAACATCCATATTTAAATAGAAGTATTGATAAGAAAAAGAGTTCATTAAGGAGTGTAAACGCTTAAATAATTTATATTTTTTCTTCCCATAAATAAAAGCCGTGCATTAGTAGCATTCATGAGTTGATTCTTATATATATATTTATGAGAAAAACATTTCTCATGTTGTAGGAGAAATGTTTTCTCATGCCACACACACATAAAATGGTAGGACCCGCATATGCGGGTCCTACCATTTTATGTGTGTGTAGGAATCTTGTTTCTCTCATGCAACATAAGAAAAGTAAACCCCTATATTTATATATGTAAAGTTAGTTTTTTTTCCCCCTTTTTGATAAAAGACAAAGTAATATTAAAAGGTATATAATGTTTTAGAGAGAACTGAAGCTAGCTAGACGGGTTGGGTTTCTCTCATTTTCTTTTTCTTATTATCCTTCATCATCTTTAAATCATATCCATCCAATCAATTACAATACTACTTTAACACTTCTCTCATCTTCCCAATCAATGATCAAGATGGGCTAAAAAGAAGAAAAGGAGAAAGGGAATTATGAGAAAATCCTCTCCCCTAGCTAGACATGGTATAAAGTAATCAAGTGAAACATTAGGAATTTGGGATCCAAAAGCCCATTGCACCAAAATAACAAGGATTATAGTACCATGTTAGTTGATAAATATAATTTTTTAAACATCACCTCATGTGATCTAGTCCTAAATACAAGAGTTAGATATGAAATTTACTTTGATTATAAATATAATACATCAATCTATTATTATGTCTCATAAATTTATAATTTCTTCTTCAAATCATCCATATTGATTGCACATGGTAAGTAAGTTTTTATGAAAGGGTAGTTACAATAGTATTTTAGGAAAATCAATATACACATTTGTTAATTATATGTGAAAACATTGCGTCAAAAGATCAAAGTTTTGCTTGAGTAGAACAAGTAAACAAACTAAGTGCCCGTTTGGCCTATCTTATTTTCAGTTTATCTTATACTTATAAATAAAAGCTAGGCCAAACAAAATTTAAAATAAGCTATTATATTATAAGAGCTTATTTTACAATGAAGAAAAAACTCTTAAAAAAAAAAGCGGGTGAGAGGAGCTTATTTTAAGCTTTTTTTTTTAAGCCATATTTTTTCAAGGAAAATTCCAGATAAATACCTTCTAAATTTGCAAAACCATCGCCGCTGGCCGACCGGCCGGCTACCACCACCACCGCCGGCTGGCCGACCACCACCACCGCAGGCCGACCACCACCACTGCCGCTGGCCGGCCGGCCGGCCACTACAACTGCCGGCCGACCACCACCTCCGCTGACCGACCACCACCACCGCCATCGGTCGACCACCAGCACCGCCACCGTCGACCACCCACCACGGCCTGCCACCACCGGCTGCCAGTCGACCGCCACCACCACTACCGGCCGACCACCACCACCACCGCCGGCCAGCCACCACCGCCGCTGGCCCGCCACCACCACTACCGACCAGCCACCCACCACCGCTCACCGTCCGACCACCACCACCACCGCCGGCCGGCCACCACCTCCGTTGGCCGGCCACCACGGTATATTTTATAATATACCTTTTGAGTTAATTTTTATTAGAAAAAGTGCTTATGACAAAAATTTTGTCAAACAGCTTATTTTTAATTTCAACTTATAAGCTGAAAAATTTATATAAGCACCAAACAGCTTTTAGCTTTTTAAAAAAAGCTCTTTTTTTTAGCTTTTGCTTAAAAGTAGCTTAAAAGTTAAAAATAAGCTAGGCCAAACGGGCTCTAAATCAAACTTAAGCCTTTATAAGTATTGGAATTGTTTAAATGTAAATAAAAATCAATAATCTCCTTTTCAATCTCATTCGGAGTTATAGAAACAGGGATCTAACCAAGGATTAATAGAGACCGGTATGTACTACTCTTCCCCCCCCCCCCCCCCAGGGGTGTTTAATTATCTTACGCTTATAAACTATAATGCTCTTTTCATTCTTTTTCATATATAAAGAAATTTGCAAATGCGTTAGGGTTCTTATTTATAATACATTTTTTTTTCAAAAAAAAAAAAACTTAAGAATTAGTATTTAATATAGGATATTTATGAAAATACGAGGTTATTTAAAAAGCAAGGTGGTTTTCTTAGCTTATGTAATGTATCTAAATTTATCTTATAAAAAATAATAGAAAAAGTAGTGAAAAAAAGGTTAGTGTAGAAAGCATGAGGGTCATGGCTTTGAAGCGAGTAATATAATCATTCTATCTAGGTTGATAGAGATGTCTAGCCCAATGGACTAGTATATTGATATTGGATTAAATAACTTTCTTAGATATCTATAAATCCGATACCCAAGAGAATAATGGATCATTGTGCATGAATAGGCGTTAGTCAAAGGGGTGATGTGTGTGTACGGTTGACAACATAGTAAATGAGATTGAATCTCCATACCTTTAGGGTTTACCACTTATTTATAGAGTGTACCTTAGGGTTAGGGTTTGGACTTATGGGCTTCTGTGTAACACCCGTCCTTTACACGCCTTTATTTATCAGAGTTGTAGCGCACAGGCATCGAAATGATTTGGACGACTTAATTGCGAAATAAATCTTTCATAAAATGACTTAGTTCGAAAATATAAGGATAAATTTTTCGCGATTCGAATCCACTCCATAGAGGGATGTTAATACAGTAATCCAAAATAGACAGATTATAAACGTTAAAATACAGTCTAACTACTCATATTTTCCAAAAAGGTTCCATCTGCTGTAACCCTTACAACCGTATCTTGCCTCTTGATCCCGAACCACTACCTGTCTCTTTCATACGGTTTGAAGTTCAAATGAATGAACCCCAGGGTAACAGTTAATCTCATATGCATGTACGAAATGTAAATCACAGTATAAGTAACACATGTATAAGAATAGAATAATTCACAGTAAACAAGTCGCACCGTAACCGCAGTTAACGGCAAAGGACCGCAGCCCTTTATGGAACACGCAGCTCCATTCTTAGGACACGCAGCCTTATGGGACACGCAGCCCCAATCCATAGCTAGGATACACACATGCAAAATTATCTAGCAACCATGATCAGTCATACATGTAATACATACATACAAGCTAATAAGATAACAGTTACCCACCTCAAGCTTGATCCTTAAATCGTCCGAAGGGGTTGGGATCCGAAGAGGTGTCAAGGTATGCCTAAAAACGTTTATAATTGTCATTAGACACTTCTTTCGTCACAAAATAATTAGCTATGCGAACTATTTTTTGAGGATTAAAAATAGTAATTAATCCCTAAAAATTCCCCTAATAATAATCCCCTCTTTAATTATCATTAATTAATAATAACACTCTTTTGTTTATTATTAATTAATAGCTCTCTTAATTATTTATTCCTTTTCTATAGTAATAATACCCTTTTCAATAAATAATAATATGATTTATTATTATTTATTTATCTATTTTACTTATTATTCCCTCTTTATTAATTAATAATAATAACAATATCTAATTAATTTATTATTGTTGTTATTATTATTATTATTATTATATTTCTCATTAATTTACTATTCATTATTATTTTCTTTATTTTATTATTATCATTATTATTATTACCTTCTTTTACTATCACAACGCAAAACAAAAGATAAGTACATTCTAAGATTCTATTTGCTACAACCATTATGTGTTGCCTTGTTTAAAGATTTGAAGTTGCAGAAGAGTATATATATTTACACACTCATTCCAAAATAGACATGCAGTGATAAATATATGTAGTTTTCATTTTTTTCTTAATCTGACAGCGAAACAAAACAACTTCTTTTTCTTCCAATCATCTAAAAGGGAAAAAAAATTATTCATGCAGCAGTCTCTTGTTTCTTTTTGTTCTCATGTGCATGATTTTCTATGCATAAACATGACAGCAATTTCCAATGGCCATGTGTATACCTTTTAATACACTCATACCTCCATGTATATCAGACAAGCAAAGTGGAAGCATGCATATATATTTAAACCTATATATCTAAACCAAAGTGCAGCAGCAACATATATATCTATTTGTCTTCTCTAAGCAGCGACACTCATAGATATACTTATATATATATATATTCACACACACGGTATGATAGCTAGTTTTCTATTATCTCCTTCCTTCCAAATGTAACAACAATTATTGTCTCAAAAATAGCAGAGGTTTAAAAATGCTAATATTCTTCCAACGTTTACAAAGTAATCGATGAAAAGAAAAGAAAGAAAGAAAAACACGCAGACATAGAATCTGAATGTTTACTTTTCACCCCTGCCATACTTTCAATAGTCAAACCAGTTGGGGATCCTTTGTACGATGATAAATGACAAAGCAAGGAAATAAGTAACCCCCATTAGTTTCTTAACTATAGATATATATTCTGATACACATATTTAAGATAAGATTTTCTTTTTGTTTTATAATATTGCAGCGTGTGTATGTTTCTATTCTATTACTTCTTTTTCTTTCACATATAGTGATATGTACATCTAATCATAACCTACAAGCATCCATATCTATATATGATCAGCGGACTTTTCTTGTGTTCAACGATACACACACAACAACGTCTTCCTAGGCACTCTCACACACATAAAACATATTTATATCCCATGTCGTCATATATACTTACATACCTAAGTTTGACATAGCTTCTGGGTTTTAGAACCATAAAGTAACGTATGAGTGTATATATATTCCACGGCGTCCCCCCATATATATATATATATATATATATATATATTGCTAAGAACTTCCTCTATTTGAATTCTTAAAACAAAGGTACATAAGCAACACCTACGCCTTGTGAGAGAGTTTGAAAAATTACCTCACGCAAAGTTCCAACTCCCTTGCTCGTGTTGCTTCTCAACGCCACTCTTAACTCTGTTTTAATGCTTGAGAACAGAGAAACAACTGGACTCCCTCTCTCCCTCTCTCTTCAACTCCTACTCAGCTCTCACTCTCTGACTTAACTTTAGATGAAGCAAGGTGAATGAGTGAAGGACATGGTTAAATAACGAGCTGTGGGTCTGGACCAAGACGTATAAGCTAACGGTCAAAAAGAATACCCAGGGTGTGCTGCTCGAAATCGCAGGTACGGTCTCCTGCTGGTTGATGCGTATGGAACAAAGTGTGCCGCTGTGGTTTAACGTGTTCGGCGCTCTGTTTTTTTTCTTTCTGTGTTTTCGTGTTTTGGTCCCATGAATCAACGAAAACGCAAGTCAAATGAATATAGAAGGGGATATTTGGGCTGATAGGTCAAACCTATTTATTTATTTATTTATTTTCCTGCTGTTGCGTTTTCGTGTTGCAGTAGGTAAGGGGCGTGATCAGATTTCGCTAATTAGGTTTCTGTGTTTCCATCGTATCCTAGCCGAATGGGTTCTTATGGTTGAGGTTTCTAGGATGGATTGGATTGGATTGGTTTGCTTAATATCTATTTTTCTACTCTAATATATATTTGTGCCAAAATTATTCTTTAATTATTTGTCCTTAAATTTATGGGAAAATATACTTTAAATTTCAATAATTAATTTTATAATTATTTTAGGGAAAATTTTCACAATTCAATTTCCCATATAGTATTCAAATTTCAAATATTAATTTTAATATTTATCTAAGCTAAATATCCCATAGTTAATTCCACCATAATATTTCTATATCATCAAAATATTATTTCATAATCTTCCCAAATTTTCAAGGTCCAAAAATTTGGGATGTTACATTCTGTGCCTTCAAACCCAAGTGTTGTGCCATCATATCAATGTCAAATAGATTGCCCTTTGATTTGGTCCATATGTTGAATGGGCCTTATATATGAATCCATAATAATTGGCCCCAGCCCGGTAGTCGAGGTCTTTGGGTTGCCAAGGTACATTGATTGTTTAATCCGGATCTCATTTCCAAGTTGTTCAACTTCTATTCAAGTTTCAACGAACTTCATATTTATTTATTTTCTGTGACTTGCCTCAGATCTATAATACGGGTTAATTCGATTGGAACTGTCTATTCCTTTTCATCTGAATTGTGATCTCTTTTGCATCAAACATTCGGGTTTCTGAGTTTACATGTTCTAGCAATGACCTTTTGCCTCAAACATCTGGGTTTCGGGGGTTGTATGCTTTAGTAGCAGGTTTCCCCCAATCCAAATTGTCATGAAGAGGAGCAGACTCCATTTGCTTATATCGCTAATAGGTTTACAACTGTACCCTTGTTACCCCCTAGCCTGGCAATCAAGGTCTTGGGCTGCTGGGGCGCATTGACTTTTTAACCCACATCTCATGTCCGAGTTTTATTTTCATTTCAACAATAAGTTAAAACTCAAATATATTCTCAGAGTTCTATTCAATGATTCGACCAAAGTCAAATATATTATACAGAATCTGCTTAAATATTCATCTGGTATTAAAAACTAGGTATCATATTTGTGAAAATTTTTAATTAAATCTTCACATTACATTCCGGTATACTCAACCAGAATTCAATCCGGAGTAATGGCAATTCGTCACATGTTCAGACTCAATTTTTAACCAACGCTTTAAACATTTTGACTCGATCAAGGTCAGCATGATGGTTCACTTCACTACCCCAAAATAACATGTTGATGCATCATTACTACGAAGGCTTACAACAATGGCTTCGCTTTATTTGAGGCCGGATTTAACTACCCTGGCTTTATTCATTCATTCGCAATTGGCCCAATTCCGAGAATTTGAAACATAATTCTCAACTAAGAATTTCTTCATTTATTTGCAAATAAACTTGATTAAATGACTAAGCCAGCATAGTCAACTTTGAACAATTCCGAAAAGGAAAATTGAACAAAACAAACAACATGGAACTCAAATTTAACTATAATACTCAGTTTATCTGGGTTCCAAACTTAACATGGAACACGAATTTGATTGGAATATACCATCTGTTTATCCGCGTTCCAAACTAAACATGGAACTCGGATTTAACCATGGTATACTTTCAGTTTATCTGAGTTCCAAACTTAACTTGGAACTTAGATTTAACTGTGATATACTTTCAGTTTATCTGAGTTCTAAACTTAATATGGAACACGGATTTAACTGTGTTTTACTCAATTTATTCGAGTTCCAAACTTAACATGGAACTTGGATTAAACTATGATATACTTTCAATTTATCTGGGTTCTAAACTTAACATGGAATACGGATTTAATTGTATTATACTCAGTTTATCCAGATTCCAAACTTAACATGGAACTCGGATTTAACTATATTATACGAACAAGTCAGATATGCAATAGCTATGAAAAAAATACAAATGATTCTTTTTCAGCAACCAAAAAGTGAGACAAATCGAAAGAAAGTCACCGCAAAACCAGTGAGAGCAATTGGCTTGGCAAGGATTGTTGTAGTCTCTGTGGCACACTAAAATTCACAAAAATTAAATAGATGATCCATTTGATTTGAGACATGGAAGCTGATGTATCCATTATGATACAAAAATATAGTCTCAATTATTCGTGCAATGACAAATTGTACACCATCATAACCAAGGGAACTAAGTCACTCCTCTGTTTGTAACAAGTGAGTGAAATGAGCAGCAGTACATTCATATCGGCCTCTTGCTTGATATACAAGCCTAGTTATCCAAGAGAGAGGACTTGTTGTGCTAGAATAGTGACATGTGCCATAAAAATTTCAAGACATCTCCTTTATAACTTCCTATAATATTGTGGAGGTTCTTAGCTACTTGAGCCCTTGGTTTTTCCTTCAAAGCTGACATGGAAAGACTTTTTAGCTCCTACAAATGTAGTGTATAGTATTGAATAATAGCATCATTGCAATGTAAAGCCAATCCGGCATTCATCATAGGTTCACATAAACGAGAAAACCACTTTCACATACTTTTTCAAATCATCTGCTCCAAGAGAATCAGCAATCTCAAGTAGCTGTATGGCATTTTGTGGCTCCACAAGATGCCTTGCTACTACTTTTTCACAAAGGCTTTTTAAGCTTGGAACAAAATGTTGCCCAGAATTATTAGTTTGTGTGCTACATATCATATTATTGGTTTCTATATCCTTAAATAAAATCTCTTCACTTAACTCTCCCACATCATCCCTGTCATCCAACTTCAGCCCATGAGAATTCTCAATAGTGATGAGAGGATAGCTAGGATGGTAGAGGGAAGCAACAATGAGCAAATGTGTTTCACCAACTGAAATTGATGTAGCCCTTTTCACACCATGCAACTGAGTTGAAACTGGTGGCTTATCCTTACCTTTCTTCCCATCCCACATGTAAATATCACCTATGGCAGTAACTGTTGCAGTCCAATACTTTCTGGCAGATAGGCTCACTATATTTTTACTACACATGGCATATATCTATTAACATCATGTAACACCCCAAATTCAATACCCAAAAACTTAGCCAACATATTTGGAAGATCTCAAATGTGGATGATCAACAACCAAATCATCAAATTACATAATTATTTCAAATAAAATTCATATTACAAAGTCATAATAAATTCCCAAAATATTTCAGAGTCAAATATGATGCGGAAGTTTTAGGGTCATGGCAAATAAAAATAACAAAACATAAGCTATAGGAGTACAAAAGAGCCTTCAAAGCTTACTCCATATGTGCTTTCCCTTGTTTTCTACTATAATATTCACCTGAAAAATGTTAATATAGGATGAGATTTCACGTCTCAGTAACTACTAAAAGTTTTTGTCGTATATAAGTAAATTACTTATGACAAAAAGCACGGACTGAATTCAAATATATTTGTATATACCATATTTTCTCATACAAAATTATTTTGCAAAAGTAATCATCATGATGTCGAATTGTAAATTATACAACTATACCATATGCAATATGCAGCCTCCCTTATATCACCGTCCAACCTTGTACCGCTGATTGGAGCCATAGGCTAACACATAGTCCAACAGAAACTCATTCATTTGACTAGATGGTTCCAAGTTCACCAAAACTTAAGATACATCCAGCCAAAGGTATAGAGTTTTAGTCTGGACTATAGCTCCTTTCCTTAAAATAACAACTAAAGAGGTGTCACATGTCCCACAACTCCAATACAACCCTGATAGAGGAAAACATGGAAGATGGGGCCCTGATAAGTACCACCCACTATGCACCGAGTGAAGGCATAAAGAAATCATATCTTTCAAATTCCTCCTTACTTCAACCCATTACAAATACAACCATCATGATAATTATGTTTAATAAAAATAAAGTATATTAAAACAATCTTCCATTCATATAAAATATCATCACAAGGTAAACCCAACATCTCATAAAACCTCATTGGACCAATCTGTCATTTCTGTAATTCGGGATTGAACTGTCATTCCTAAAATTTGGGACTAACTGTCATTTCTGAAATTTGGGGGCAAAAATGTAATTTTTGTTGGGCAAAAAACTGTAATTTTCATGCGCACAAAACTATAATTTGCGTGGGTACAAAACTGTAATAGTCATCCTTTATTAAAATAATATTATAATACATATACACATAATTTAGTCAAAAAAATATAATTTATAATCACATACAATTCACAAGTATATGAAAGAATTTTCAGAGTTACCTGTTATATCCTAACTTACAGATAACCCTCAAAAATTACTCCAAATCTCTCAATGAGAGTGTCAGTTCTCTAAGTTTCTGATGTTTTGATGATAACAAATTTAATGTAAATAAGCTAGTAGAATCAAGGATAAATCACGGTTTAACTTGAACTTATAATGGTTTGAAAGTTTTGCCTTTGATGCTTCGAGTTGATCTCTGGATGCCTTGAGTCATGTAGTGTTACTATTTAAAAGAAAAATGTTTTTAATCTCATATGTCTTGAGTTGAAGAGTTATTAAGTTGAATTTTTATATGCCTCGAGTTAAATCCATGGATGCTTCAAGTTAAACGATGAAAATGTTTTAAAAAAACTTTGTTAACCCCAATTAATGTTTTTATGCCTCGAGTTATCTATTTGATGTTAAGTTTTGTACCAATTTGTTTTAAACTCTTGATATCAAGTTAATGACTCAAGTCATTAACTTTTATATCAAGTTAACTTGCGTTTTTGAAAGGCCATCGGGTTTAACTTTTGATATATCAAGTTGATAACTCAAGTCATCAACTCAAGTCATTCACTTTATAACTCAAGTTAAGGTTTCATTTGGCCACTTATTTTGACAGTATCGGGTTTAACTTTTGATATATCAAGTTGATGACTCAAGTCATCAACTCAAGTCATTCACTTATTAACTCAAGTCAAGTTTTTCATTTGGCCATTTGTTTTGAAGGCATCGGGTTTAACTTTTGCACATCAAGTTAATGACTCAAGTCATTAACTCAAGTCATTCACTTTTCATATCAAGTTAAGCTTTCAGTTCTCCAATTTTTGAAAGCATCGACTTTTGACTCTTGTATATCAAGTTGGTGACTCAAGTCATCAACTCAAGGCAACTACTTTTATACCTCAAGTTAAGAGTTCAACTTGCATCTTTTCAAAGCCATCGACTTTAACTCTTGAATATCAAGCTAGTGACTCAAGTCATTAACTCAAGCATGACTTTCAGACTTCAAGTTAAAACATTAAACTTGTGTATTTCAAAAGAGAAAGTCATCAACTCTTGTATATCAAGTGAATACCTCAAGTCATCAACTCAAGTCAATTATTTCTCAACTCAAGTCATGTGACACCTTTCATCTTGTAACGTGATTTTTTCAATTGCCTCGAGCCAAGTAGTTTACTACCTCAAGTCATTGATTCAAGTTAACTTTATTTTAACTTGAAGTTAACACTTTCAATTGTTCAAAATCACCGTCTTCGTAAATTCAAAATCATTCGGTGTGATTTCATTACCTCACATCTTGACTCATTACTATTCCTAAATGCTTTTAACATGTTTGCTGATGAGTTTTAGATAATTATGTCTTGGATTAACATCAATTTATCATAAAGCAATTTGAGTGTCAGAGAGCATTAAATGCAATTGCCATATCAAGACGTAATCACAGAAACCATTCCTCTGATCATCCAAAAAACATTCCTGCTATTTCTATCTCGCAATAAATGCCATTTCACAACGGGTAAAACAGAAGGAATGAAAGAATGTGGTGATGGGGCAAATCCACCTGAATCATTAACGTCGAATGTGACTACCGAAGCTTCATCTATCTAACGGCTATATTTAAGAGTCACAACAGATTCATTCAAAACTTCACCAATGGTCATTAATTGCGTCAACTATAAATTCTTGAAGCATTGAATTCGCTACCTAACTGAAACGCTGCGCAATCAATTTGAGTTTTAAAAGCATTTGTTGTTTCAACTGTTCCGTTGAATTTGTTCTTCAGTGTTCATTATTCTATCAACTCGTGAGGAGTATTTAAACACTTATATCCTTATCTGTTGAATCTTAAGGTTGTGGAACCTTAAGGGTCTGTTTGGTTGGGGGGATTGGAGGGGAGGGGAGGAGGATGGAGGGATTTTAGCCTCCTCCCCTCGTTTGGCTAATGACATTTTTTAGAAGGGGAGGGGAAATTTTTTAAAATTTTCCCCCCTCTCCCCTTAAAAACTTCACCCTCCAAATCGGACGGATTCAGACGGATTATTAAAATGGGGATGTGAGTGGACAAAAATGTCCCTAGTCTGTTGTTGTTATTCCCAAAATGCCCTGAAACCTATATGACTAACATCAGCTCACAACCCAATCGCACGAATCCTATTTGCGGTAGCTAGCTCATTCCTTGACACGAGAGAGAAGACCGACGACGATCAAAGGCAGAGACGATATCAACGGAGATTGAAGTTGTTAATTCTTTCCGATGAGTATCTCTCGTCCCTGACCCATATTAAAAATTGTACATCATATAAATCCCGATTGAAACAATCTAGTGATGCACCCAATCTGTTTCTGCAAATCTGGTTTTTCGTGAGGTTTTCTTGATAGTAACATTGTTCTTGGTTATCTTTTCTATGCGTCTTGTCATCTATATGAGGGCTTTCAAAGAGTTGTTCCTTTTTGGTTTCTGATGTCCGATTTGTGCAACGAACTTGTTCAACTAGTCGATTGGTTTTTATTACCAGACTCCACAATTCAATACCCGATCAAAGTCTGGGTTTTTAATCTAAAGCGGAATCTCCGGAAACATTCGTTGCAAAGTTCTTGAGTCTTGCTCTATAGCGACTAATACTAGGGAGTATATATATAGATAGTAAGACTTCATTTAATTCAAAATTAGAAATTTATGATATGACTTTCCTCTTTGATATCTTTTGAAGTAGTTAACATTAAGTTTTCATAAATATCCTTAATCATGTAATCTGTGAATGAAGAGTTTATAAGAATGTGGAATTGATGATAAATCATTGTGAAGCTGAATATGGTTGCATACAAACTAAATATCAGTAATGGCATCGAAGTGGTTTCTCTGTAGTGAATCGAAAAAAAGGCTGCATAATGGGATAGTTAGATTTAGGATTTTTGTTTTAATAGGATTATCTTTGAGATTTTATTTGGATTGAGATCTCAATTTTCATCTTGCTATTCTCCCTCCTCTCTCCCGACCCCTTCCTATTCTACATTACTGTATACAAAAAATTTGTACAGTATGCTGCTTTTTAGAACATAGAAATTAGAGTGCTTTTTAGAGCATAGAATATGGTGTACTTTGATTTCAAAAAGCAACTTCATGGTGGTGTCAAATTCTTTTGCCTTTATGGACGCTTGTTTGTATGATATAATTGATGTTCCCATTGGGGATAGCAGTGCTATTGAATTTAGTGTTGGAATAGCCATTGCTCAGTGTGTGGCTATTCTACCTCATTTTGGAATCTCTTTTACAACAGACTGTAGTTGGTGCCTTTAAATTTCTCAAAGTTTTTCCAATGGATTTTGGATTAGTAACGTGTTTATTTTCATTGAATGTCAGACACCAGCTCATGATTCTTTTCTTTTTTCCCCAATATTGTTGATTCTAGCATATTTTTTTTGTCTTGAATTCCATACTATACTTGTAGCCAAAATGAACACGGTGAATTTCACTGATGGATCTTTATTGAAAATATGGTTATCCCTGAAATGGTGGACCTTGCCTTTTTCCCCATAAACTTTTGGAGCTAACAATGTAAGTTTCAAGAGTTCAAATCCTCTGCATGAAATAATTTACTGCACTTAGTGTTGTTAAAAATAGGTTGAAAGCAAAAGCTTTGGAATCAAAGAGTCTCTTACATTCCTATTTCTTAGTATTCTCTTCACGATGCACATTGACCATCATGCATGAAATTCAACTGACATGTTGAGATAGAAGTGCGTGAACAGCTTCCATAATCCCTGTCATCTCATCATCTTATGGCATAAATTGTCAATGATTGCATAGCACTGTAACAATTGCAAAAAAGTAAAATTAATCTATGGTCTCGCAGAAAATATATTGAGAAAACATGACATTATTAGGCACACCAACAATGAAACAAACTTAATACCTACCTAAGTACCTATTGCTGAATTGTTCTACAGCGTTTGAGCATAGAGAAACAAGCTTTTGATTGAAAGGGTCCTCAAAACCGTTTTCCTATCATGGTAGATTTAGTGTTCAATAACCAAAAAAACTACTTAATCAAGAGTTTGGTTGTGTTGCATGAGTCTGACCTGCTAGTGCTTGTTGCATTCATCTCATCATCATCACAATATACACTTTTATTGCTATCTTGCAAAGACAATCAATGCAATCCCTCATGATCCTCTTTTCAGTTACTGCTCTACGTGTCTGTGTGCTAATTAATTTGGGATAATATTGTTTACTTGTTAGATGGATAATGAAGAGGAAGAATACGTGACACAATGGTTCCTAATGCGTCAAAGATTTGTAGCTGCCGTTATTTGTCTTGTTGTCCAGTATTTTATGGTTAAGAAATGTAATAATAAGAAGAGAAGAACTTACAGTATGAATTCTGCTAGAGAGAGGGTACGTGAAGAAGTTATGTATAGGATAGATTATACTCCTAGTGGACGGGATATTGTTAGAATGGGTCCTAAACCTTTTTTTAGATTGTGTAATATGTTAGAAAGAGATGGTGGCCTAAAGTCGACCCGATTCTCCAGTGTCGAAGAACAAGTTGCTAAAGCCCTTTACATCTTATCACATAAAACAAAAAACCGGGTGGTTAAGTTTTGGTTTAGGCGCTTTGGTGAGACAGTTAGCCGTCATTTCCATAATGTGCTAAAAGCCATTATTAAATTAGAAGATAAATTCCTTTTACAACCAGATGGCTTAAGTGTCCCTGATGAAATTCATGGTAATAACAAATTCTACCCATATTTTAAGGATTGTGTTGGGGCCATAGATGGAACACACATTCGTGCCAAAGTACGTATGGTAGATGCACCTCGTTACCGCGGAAGGACGGACTTCCCTACTCAAAATGTTTTGGCAGCTTGCACCTTTGATTTAAAGTTCACTTATGTGCTTGTTGGATGGGAAGGAACCGCATCTGACTCAAGAATTATAAAGGATGCATTAAGCCGAGAGGATTGTCTTAAGATTCCTTAAGGTAAATATTACTTGATTGATGCTGGATTCATGTTAACAAGTGGTCTTATTACACCATATAAAGGAGTTCGGTACCATTTGAAAGAATATTCAGATAGAAATCCACCCCAAAACTATAAAGAACTATTTAATCTTTGACATTCATCGCTACGTAATGCTATTGAAAGGGCTTTTGGGGTATTGAAGAAAAGGTTTGTGATTTTATCAAGTGCAGCAGAGCCAAATTATGGCATTAAGCCACAAAAGTTTATCATTGTTGCATGTTGCATTCTACATAATTATTTGATGACTGTAGAGCCTGATGCGGAGCTTATCTGTCAAGTTGATAATGAATTGGCAGGGGAAGAACACTCTCATGAAGATAGTGCTCCAAGAGGTGATAGAAGTGAGGCAGCTCAGGGCGAGCTTATAAGAGATGCAATAGCTCAACAAATGTGGACTGACTATGCAAATAATGTTGAGAACTAAACTTTGCATATTCCTTTGTTGTCATGTTATTTACTTTTGTTTCCTTCATTGAATTATTGTATTGTCGAAACTTTGTACAATGTTATTTGGTTTTATTTCCTTCATTGAATTATTGTAATGTTGAAACTGAGTTATAATTTTATTTGATTATATTTTTTGCTTTGCTTTAATGATCATAATTATTCATTAAAAATGTTTCTTGTTCATTGAATGTTTACATCTGTCCCTCAATTATTTATATACATACTTGTTTCTTTATTGTTTATGATTTTATTCATGTTAATTTTCTTAGTGTGGCTCCATTAAAGGCACCTGATGCAAATGTTCAAACATCTGAAAAGAGCCTTATTTGGACTTCCAACATGGATGATGCGTTGATTGATGCATTTAAGCATGAACTTGATATGGGTAACAGAGTTTGTGGGACTTTTACACCTACAGCATATGATAACATAGTTGCATATTTGAGTACGCTATTTGCATTTAAAGTTGACAAGGACGAGGTGAAAAATCGTTGGAAGACTTTGAAGAAGAAATATAGTGAAATTTTTGATATCTTCAAAGGGGGTATGAGTGGATTTTCATGGGACCCAATTACTCATACATGGGAAGCTGAGGACCAAGTTTGGGAGCAATTGATAGCAGTGAGAAACATAAACCGTCTTATTGCAGGAATTATTTTGGCTATATTTTATTTTTATTATTTGAACAAAATAGTATTGCTATTGCATTAAATTTTTGAACTCTGATTTTTCAGGCAAAACCAAAAGCTGCTTTATGGAGAAATACGCCCATCCCAAATTATCAAAAGATGTTGGCTCTTTATGGAAATGATAGAGCCACTGGAGATGATGGTGACACTCCTTCAAATATGAAGAAAAGGGGTATCTCAATTACTCCATCAGCACACCCCGGTCCTCTATCACCAGTTGAGAATGAGGTTGATCCACTTCTATCCCAAAATAATTTGACTTTTTAGGATTTTCCTGTCAATTTGGACGATGTGGAAGATGATAATCCTCCTCATGGATCGCAAAGTGAGAGCTCCAAGAAGACTAGAAGGGTTGGTGCAAACAAGGCAAAAGACACTTCTTCTGAAGGAGTTTTAATTGCAGACCAAATACAAGGTATGGTAAGTGCTTTGAAGGAAGGAAATCAAGTTTTTCGAGATAGATATGCATCACAAATTTCGGGAGAGGACACTTATAAGCTGATTGAAGAGAGTGAATGTGATGAGGATAAAATCGATGATATCTACTGCTTCCTCATGAACGATTTGAGCAAACTCAGAGCAGTGATTGAATGCCCCCCTCATCGGCGCAAGAAAGTCATTATGCGAATGGTTTTCAGTGATTAGATTAGCTCATTTGCTTAGAAAATAAATTTGAGGACATTTTATTTTGCCTATGTGGATGTCTTTTGTTAGATTTTGGTGCTACTTTACTTATTTTAATTTGCTTTATGATGGCATTTGATCCCACTATTCATTTTTTGGTATGAAGAACTTCTTATTTTGGAAAATGACAGTGTTTGGTTTTATTTTGGTATGAAGAACATTTTTTACCCATTTAAAAAAACTCGTGTATATTTTATCTCTACACTTAATTTGTCAAAATTATGGTATCATATGCATGCCATTGCTTAGCTTGGTGGTTGATTTGTATAGCTTGATAAAATATTTTGATTTTCAATATATACATATATATGTTTTAAATGTTAATTTTCATTTTAGGGCATAAAAATGTTTTTTTTATAATTAAACGTTACAATACATTTAATAAAATTTGAAAAAAATCATTTATAATATAAGTAAAGTTGTACGTGTGAAGATAATTTTCCTCCCTTCCCCTTCTAAATTAAATAAGGTAAAATTAAACCTCTCTTCCAATATAAGGGTAAAATTGTCAATGTTAAAAAAAATCCCTCCCCTCCCTTCCTAAACCAAACAAGGTAACATTAAAATCTCTCCCCTCCGTTTCCTTTTGATCAATCCAAACAAGGTAATATTAAAATCCCTCCCTTCCCCTCCATTAAAATCCCTTCCTTTCCCTCCCCTCCGTTGAACCAAACAAAGCCTAAGAGAGGATGTATTAATTGCAACTTGTAAGGGGGAGTGGAGTCTGAGAGAGAGAAGACCATCCTTCATTTACAGAGTGTGTAATTAATTTTGTAAGTTAGTGAAATCCCAGGTGTTCTGGGGACTGGACGTAGGTCAGTGATTTTAGACTGAACCAGTATAAACCTCTCGTGTCACTTTCTCATTCTTTCGTTTCTCTAGTTTCTGTTCCAATTGTCTTTGTAAGAATCATGCAAAAAGAATTTGAGGATCACCTATTCAGCCCCCCTCTAGGTGATATTCCATATTCAGAGAGTCTTCTAGCGCCTCCAAATAATCTCCATTACAATATCTCTCCCTCTTTCTTTCTTTCACGCTCTCCTCTGACCAAACAGTGAAAGTATGTGCATGTGTGTTTGTGATTTAAGGTGGGGGTATTTATAGGAAAAATCCCCCACCGCATTCACATTAGGCGAGAATGGCTCCCGCCCCTTTTTTTCCAATTGATGGGGCTCTAATTGTGGCGCCGTTTGAACATATTTCAAAAAAGTGGGTGCCAATCATCCATATTCAAAAAGCATGGACGCCGCTTCCCCTATTTTGAATATGGTGGGTCCCAAACCACCACATTTTCAACGTCCTTTTTTTCCTTGCCTTCCTTTTCTCTTCCTTTCTTTTCTTATGCCTTCCTTCCTTCCATCCTTCCTTCCTTTCACTTTTTCCAACTTAACCTTTTTGATCCTCACCTTCTCATCATGCTTCCTCCTTCTTGCTTCCGTTTGGACAATGTCATCACTCCATTTGCTTACCTCCATTCTATGTATTGCAACCTCTTCTCTATCATTTCATTCTTTTCCCTCAATTGTAACCTATTGCTCTATCATATCAATCCTAGCCCTCAACAGTCTTTTCTTTGACCGCCCCTGAGAGTTGAGAAATTCAAACTGAGATCGGCGCATCACCTCTTCTTGTGTTGACAAGTCAGCCTCATGAAATTCCACCGCATGCTTAAGTTCCTCATTTCCTATATTTTTAAAGTGCAGCTTGATAGGGATGCTCATAAATTTATTAAGAAAACCAACTCAGAACACAAACAAATAGAAATCAGTACCTTGAACAAGCTCTGAAACAAATTTGGGTTTGAAAATTTTTAAGAATTCCTCGATAGCCTTGCTCACTTTAGAGGTTTTTTCATGTCTCGTCAATATGCTTGACATAGGCCAACGCGGTAAATCCATTGAGCCTACGACGGGTTTGAATATAATTAAATTGTATATTTAAGGTGAAAAATATACTAGATTAAACAATCTTTTGATAAAGTATATATATTCTACTGTAAAGTCATAAGAGACTAGTGAACCATCGTTTGATACCAACTTGGTATCAAACATGGGTACAACAATATCATAGGATAGTTTAATCCAGAAAGTTGAACTCCACCAATACTTCTTGAGCCACGATAACTGCTTACTTTTTGTTTTAGGAAGATGATAAGACTTTCTACCTTTTATCACAACTCAACTAGCTTCATTTTGAGTCTTTGGCTTGGTATCAAATAAGGGTCTGCCATTCTCCTAAGACTTTATGCTACATCAAAAGGAACCACATTAAGTTTCTTCTTTGAAGTGAGATTTGAATCCATAAAGGCTTTGATACCAATACCTGATACCAGAAGTTGTAGAAGACTTGTGGATTGTCGTCTGATACCAACTTAACATTTTTGATCCTCGCATTCTCATCATGCTTCCTCCTTTTTTCTTCTGTTTGGACAACTTCTTCATTCCATTTGCTTACCTCCATTCTCCGTATTGCAACCTCTTCTCTATCATTTCATTCTTTTCCCTTAATCGTAACCCCTTGCTCTATCATATCAAACCTAGCCCTCAACAGTCTTTTCTTTGACCGCCCCTGAGAGTTAAATTCAAATTGTGCTCGGCGCAACGCCTCCTCTTGTGTTCAAAGGTTAGCCTCGAAAAATTGCACCGCACGCTTAAGTTCCTCATTTCCTATATTTTTAGAGTGCAGCTTGTTAGGGATGCTCATAAATTTATTAAGAAAACTAATTCAAAACAAAAACAAATAGTAATCAGTACATTGCACAAGCTCTTTAACAAATTTGGGTCCAGAAATTTTTAAGAATTCCTTAATAGCCTTGCTCACTTTTGAGGTTTTTTCATGTCTTGTCAGTATACTTGACATAGGCCAACGTGGTGAATCCATTGAGCCTACGACGGGTCTGAATATAATTAAATTTCATAGTTAAGGTGAAAAATATACTAGATAAAACAATTTTCTGATAAAGTATATATATTCTACCATAAAGTCATAAGAGACTAGTGCACCATCATCTAATACCAATTTGGTATTAGACCTGGGTACACCAATATCAAATGACTTTTTAGTCCAATAAGTTGAACCCAATCAAGACTTCCTAAACCACGATAACAGCTTAATTTTTGTTTTAAGGAGATTATAAGACTTTATACCTTGTATCACAACTCATTCTTGATATCAGTACCTGATACCACAAGTCATAGAAAACTTGTGGATTATCGTTTGATACCAACTTAACCTTTTTGATCCTCACATTCTCATCATGCTTGCACCTTCTTGCTTCTGTCTCAACCATTTCGCCATTCCATTTGCTTACCTTCATTCTGCGTATTGCAACCTCTTCTCTATCATTTCATTCTTTTCCCTCAATCATAACCTTTTGCTCTATCATATCAATCCTAGCCCTCAACAGTCTTTTCTTTGACCGCCCCTGAGAGTTGAGAAATTCAAACTGAGCTCAATGCATCACCTCCTCTTGTGTTGATAAGTCAGCCTCATGAAATTCCTCCGCACGCTTAAGTTCCTCATTTCATATATTTTTAGAGTGCAACTTCATAAATTTATTAAAAAAACCAGCTCAAAACACAAACAAATAGAAATTAGTACCTTCAACAAGCTTTAAAATAAATTTGGATCTGAAAATTCTTAAGAACTCCTCGACAGCCTTGCTCACTTTAAAGGTTTTTTCATATCTCGTCAATATGCTTGACATAGGCCAACGCGGTGAATCTATTGAGCCTACGACGGGTCCGAATATAATTAAATTGTTTATTTAAGGTGAAAAATATACTAAATAAAACAATTTTCTGATAAAGTATACAGATTCTACCGTAAAGTCATAAGAGACTAGTGAACCATCATTTGATACCAACTTGGTATTAGACATGGGTACAATAATATCATAGGATATTTTAATCCAAAAAGTTGAACCCTACCAACACTTCCCGAGCCATGATAACTGCTTACTTTTTGTTTTTGGAAGATTATAAGACTTTCTACCTTTTATCACAACTCAAGTAGCTTCATTTTGAGCCTTTGGCTTGGTATCAGGCAAGGGTCTGCCATTCTCCTAAGACTTTATGCTCCATCAGAACGAAACACATTAAGTTTCTTCTTTGAAGTGAGATTTGAATCCATAATGGCCTTGATACCAATATCTGATACCAGAAGTTGTAGAAGACTTGTGGATTGTCATCTAATACCAACTTAACCTTTTTGATCCTAACATTCTCATCATGCTTCCTCCTTCTTTCTTCCGTTTGGACAATTTCTTCATTTGATTTGCTTACCTCCATTCTGTGTATTGCAACCTCTTCTCTATCATTTCATTCTTTTTCCTTAATCGTAACCTCTTCTCTATCATTTCATTTTTTCCCTTAATCGTAACCTCTTGCTCTTTCATATCAATCCTAGCCCTCAACAGTCTTTTCTTTGACCGCCCCTAAGAGTTAAATTCAAATGGTGCTCGGCGCAACACCTCTTGTGTTGAAAGGTCAGCCTCATAAAATTCCACCGCATGTTTAAGTCGCTCATTTCCTATATTTTTAGAGTGTAGCTTGTTAGGGATGCTCATAAATTTATTAAGGAAAACAACTCAAAACGAAGAAAAATTTATTAAGAAAACCAACTCAAAACGAAAACAAATAGTAATCGGTACCTTGCACAAGCTTTGAAACAAATTTGAGTTCAAAAATTTTTAAGAATTCTTTAACAGCCTTGCTCACTTTTGAGGTTTTTTCATGTCTTGTCAGTATACTTGACATAGGCCAACGTGGTGAATCCATTGAGCCTACGACGGTTCTGTATATAATTAAATTGTATATTTAAGGTGAAAAATATACTAGATAAAACAATTTTATGATAAAGTATATATATTCTACCATAAAGTCATAAGAGACTAGTGAACCATCGTATGATACCAATTTGGTATTAGACATTGGTACACCAATATCATAGGACTTTTTAGTCCAGTAAGTTGAACTCGATCAAGACTTCCTGAACCACGATAACTGCTTACTTTTTGTTTTAAGAAGATTATAAGACTTTCTAGCTTGTATCACAACTCATTTAGCTTCATTTTTAGCCATTGGCTTAGTATCAGATAAGGGTCTACCATTTTCCTTAGACTTTATGCCCCATGAAAAGGAACCACATCAACACAATTTAAGACCAATTAAACAAGTTTCTTCTTTGAAGTGAGATTTGAATCCATAAAGGCCTTGATACCAGTACTTGATACCACAAGTCGTAGAACACTTGTGGATTATCGTTTGATACCAACTTAACCTTTTTGGTCCTCGCATTCTCAACATGCTTCCTCATTCTTGCTTTCGTCTCGACAATTTCGTCATTCCATTTGCTTACCTTCATTCTGCGTATTGCAACCTCTTCTCTATCATTTCATTCTTTTCCCTCAATCGTAACCTTTTGCTCTATCATATCAATCCTAGCCCTCAACAGTCTTTTCTTTGACTGCCCTTGAGAGTTGGGAAATTCAAATTGAGCTCGGCGCATCGCCTACTCTTGTGTTAATAGGTCAGCCTCATGAAATTCCACCACACGCTTAAGTTCCTCATTTCCTATATTTTTAGAGTGCAGCTTGATAGGGATACTCATAAATTTATTAAGAAAACCAACTCAAAACACAAAACAAATAGAAATTAGTACCTTGAACAAGCTTTAAAACAAACTTGGGTCTGAAAATTTTTAAGAACTCCTCGATAGCCTTGCTCACATTTTTTCATGTCTCGTCAATATGCTTGACATAGGCCAACGTGGTGAATCCATTGTGCGTACGACGTGTCTGAATATAATTAAATTGTATATTTAAGGTGAAAAATATACTAGGTAAAACAATTTTCTGATAAAGTATATATATTCTACCGTAAAGTCATAAGAGACTAGTGAACCATCGTCCGATACCAATTTGGTATTAGACATGGGTACACCAATATCATAGGACTTTTTAGTCCAGTAAGTTGAACCCGACCAAGACTTCCTGAACCACGATAATTGCTTACTTTTTTTAAGAAGATTATAAGACCTTCAACCTTGTATCACAACTCATTTATCTTCATTTTAGCCATTGGCTTGGTATCAGATCAGGTCTACCATTCTCCTAAGACTTTCAACTCCATCAAAAGGGACCACATCAACACAATTTAAGACCAATTAAACAAAGTTTCTTCTTGCTTTCGTCTGGACAATTTCGTCATTCCATTTGCTTACCTCCTATCTATCATTTCATTCTTTTCCCTCAATAGTAACCTCTTGCTTTATCCTTTCAACCTTAGCCCTCAACAGTCTTTCTTTGATTGCCCATAGGAGTTGAGAAATTCAAACTAAGCTCGCTGCAACTCCTTCTCTTGTGTTAAAAGGTCAGCCTCGTAAAATTGCACTGCACGCTTAAGTTCTTCATTTCCCATATTTTTAGAATGCAGCTTGTTAGGGATGCTCATAAATTTATTAGGAAAACCAACTAAGAAGCAAAGCAAATAGTAGTCAATACTCTAGCATTGCTCAATTGTGGTCAAATGGGCAAAAGAATCAACAATAACTTGTGTCAACAAAGGATTCATTAGCTTTCTTCCTGCACCTCATCTTGCAAGCAACATTACATGACAGGAAATTATAGCTTTGCAGAAAGATTTCACTCCTTAATCTATTCAAGTAATTTCAATTTCTACCTTTAATTGTTATTTTAGTTATTTTATTTCTCCCACTAGCATTTGAACCATGTAAAATATTTTACCTTTAATATCTTTTATCAAAAATAATAATAATATATCATAAATAAAATATCAAATTTTTTAAAAATTAAGATAAGTATTAAATGGTCAAATATATACATACACACGTTTAGCTTTTTAATCATTTTATATTTTGGAAAAAATTGGTACAAAAATATGTAAGAACAATTAAGAAAAATTAGGGAGTTAATACAATTAGATGAAGATAGGAAGATTTTAAAAAAGGGCTTCTTCAAAAACCGAAAAGAAAATAAAAAGATAGCCTATGTAAATGGAATTCTCATTACATGATTTTCCTTTACATACTTCTTAGGTGTTTATCCCCTAATTTAGGGGTATGACATTTTTTTTATATATTTTATTTATTTAGATTAAATTATATGTTACATCCTGAAATATGTTTTTACAGCCAGGATCTTAAATTAGTTAATTTCTAGTCCTGCGCAGAAATCTTTTTTCTTGTAATACTAGTATCCTAAAAGTTAATTAATTTGAGATATTGGGTGTAAAAATAAAATAAAAATTCAGGATGCAACATATAATTTAATCTAAGTAAAAATATCACACCCCCAAATTCCAATTATATGTTATGATGTGGCAGGTACGGTAGTCAGAAAATTTTTCTCCTTGAACAATTTTAAACAGATTGTTATTGTTTAATGTGAATAAAAATGTTAAAAAATAAAAAGCAAAAAGTAAATGATTTAAGGGTTAAAGAGCGAAAATACACACGGGCTTTTTCCCCAGAAGCGCCCAGCACCATAAGCTTTTTTCTGGAGCAAAAGTACACACGTGGTTACGTTTTAAGAGTAAAAATACCACAAGCTGTTAGTTGACTAGACGTTGGCCGTTAACTTGGATGGAACGTTGACGTGGCACTGATTTGGACTGACGTGCCGATTTGGATGCTGACGTGAATGCTGATGGAAAGTAAATTAAAAAAGAAAAACTAAAAATACCCCCCCCCCACTGGTGGGCCCAACCTGCCACCCAGCCAGCCACCGGCGACGCAACACGTTTTTTTTAAATTTACTTTCCGTCAGCGTCTACATTAGCGTCCAAATCCGCTTGTCAGTCCAAATCAGTGCCACGTCAGCGTTCCATCCAAGTTAACGGTCAACGTCTAGTTAACTAACGGCCCGTGGTATTTTTGCTCTAAAAACGTAACTATGTGTGTACTTTTGCTCCAGAAAAAAGCTCGTGATATTGGGCGCTTCTGGGGGAAAAACCCATGTGTATTTTCATTCCTTAACCCAATGATTTAATGTACTGTCAGCTAGTATGAGCCTTCGTGGAATATGTGAAGGTGAATTAAGTGCTAGTGGTTTGGGAATTAGATAAAAATGAACTAACAAAAAACCCTATAGTTTTATCACATACTTACATCATAAATTATAAAAGTATATCTCAAAAGACTAAAACAAACATATGCTAAATTGCTTCCTCCTTTCCAATAAAACTTGAGAAGAGACTCCCTACAGTACATCTCTCCTCTCAACCATTTTTTTCTCCTCATCATGAGAAACTTCGATTTTTAAAACCAGCTAAAATTTTTCATCCTCTCAGGTCTCAAACACCATAGATGAAACTCGGAGTAACATGCAACAATGGGGAAAAAAACGTAAAAGAAAATGTGGTAGGTAGGGCTTGTTTGTTATTCTACCTTATTTTCCTCCTTCGTTCTCATTGAAATCTCCCTCTTCTTTTATCCTTCATCTCTGTTCTTTCTATGCCTGGAGCAGCAAATAAACTTTTTTTCCCTGAGATTTAGAAGCTTCTAGATCCTTCCGGTTCCCTCTAAGTCATCTCCTACTCATTGGGGTATACATATTTTTTTAATTCAATGTCCGAGACAAGCAGCTAGCCAGGTCCGCTGGGAATGGGCAGATGCAAACATGGTGAAGTTCAAGATGTTCCGGTAGGGATTTTCGTCTTAGATATTTTTTAATTTATATTTTTTAAAGTATAATATATCTTAAGAAGATTAAAATATAAAAATCATTCGTCAGCATTTAATTGTGAAGTCATAATTTAAATTTTAAAAGTCAACGTTTTCCATGAAACAAGACTAATGAATGATGTTCATATTTAAGGATTAAAAATGTTTTTTATAACATAAGGGATCAAAATGATATTTGATGTAAACATAAAAAATCAAATGAATACTTTAACCTTAATCTAATTAATTAGAACTAGTCTTTGACTTTAAAATTCAAATATAATTAGTTTCAGTTAATTGAAATAAATCTTAATTATTTGATTAAATAATGGACAAATTAGAGGATATGACATGAGAATGTAGAGAGTTTGGCTAAGGGTGATTTAAAATATTTTCATATTTATATTTTGATACGTATTTGGTTCTTCTAAATAGTTTTAAATTTTAATATCATTTCCCATAAATATTATTTTCTTTGCATCTTGCCCTCCAATTCTTCCTAAATAGTTATGGGATGCCTTTTTAGGGGATTAAAATATTTAAGAATATTAAATTTTGCATTCCTTTCACGTACGTACTAGAATCCCAACTCACGTGAATTGTGTGTCTTGTTGAGTAAAAATGCTCTCTGCTCAGGAACAACTGAATGTGCCATCCTCAAAGGAGGAAGAGGATTTTTGTTAACAAGAAGTTCCAAAAAGATTAAGAAAGGAAGAGGATTTTTGTTAACAAGAAGTTCCAAAAAGATTAAGAACGTGAGCACTGGGAATGACGAAGATTTATTGAAAAGTCATTGGCCAAAGTTGAGTGAAAAACCACATCGTCCTACAATGGAGTTGGTAGAGAGGATTACAAAGTGATGGCTAATGGTAAGGAGGATGATCTCTCTGATGATTCATTCTCGGATCAACCTACTAAGGAGGATGACCAAGAGTGGTGACTGGAAATGCAAGATTTCGGAGAGTCTTTCTAGGAACTTTCCAACCTTCCATTTTTCCAACAAAATGAAACAGAGGTTGTATAACGCTTGGGGCACAGCTGTTATTGTGAAGAAATGTAAAAATTTAATATTCTTGAATTTATTATGTGGAGTTTTTTTTTTTGTTTTTTGATAATAAAGAAGGCTAAAAGCTGAGGTTACATAACAGAATTAAAAGAAGGAGAAAAATTAAAATTCCCAAGCATTCTTGGTCAACCCAAGTACACAAATGAACAGGACAAGCCTGTAATACATCAAAATGAGAAATACCCATCTTCGCTAAGGCATCCGCAACTCGATTGAGCTCTTTTGGAACATGACAAATAAGCACTTCCCAATCTCTCCTCTTCAATTCTTTAATCATTTCCATCATGAGATCCCCATAGCGGAAATCAGTGTCCAGAACTCTATCAACTAGTTCTAAACAATCTGACTCCAAGATAATCCTCTTGAAGCCTAAATCCCATGCCAATCGTAATCCTTCCACCATAGCCCATTCCTCTGCAGAGAAAGCATTACAAATACCAACATGCTTAGTAAAACCAACCACCCAGTCCCCATGACTGTCCCTAATAAGTCCCCCACAGCCAGCCAACGTGACCCCACTACCACCGCCCAGACGGAGGTTTTTGCCACCTCTGCAGCGCCAACGGGGAATTAACAGAGTCATGGGATGACCCATCAGGAATGAAATGGCTAGATAAAGCAAAGTTCCTCCAAGAATTCAGAATAACCTCTGGCCTTGGTGGTTTAACAAAGTCTGTTTCAAAGATGAAGGCATTACGCCAGCCCCACAATTTCCAAATGGCAACTCCAAACACCAAAGACCAGAAAGGACCTGTATTCAATCCTAAGCAATTTTCCAAATTTAAAGTTAGCCAATTGCAAAGGGGAGCAGCGAAGAAGGAGGGAACATACCGAGGATCAAGAAGGTTCAACCACATACGCTTAGCATAGACGCAATCCCACAGAATATGTAGGGTGTCCACTGCCAAAACGCAATGGTCACACATAAGTGAAACTAAAGACCAGTGCCTCCTCCATGCATTTGTCAGGAGTCTATTCAAAGAAAGCATCCACATGAATACCTTAACTCTTTCCGCCCCCTTCCATTTCCAAATAATCTTGTAAAGCTTATCTTTAAAATCCGGATGGTTCTCCTCAATCAAGAAATAGGCACTACGAAGAGAGAATTGCCCACTGCTAGTCTCTCCCCAAACAAGGAAATCGCTCCCAGCATTAGCTCTTGGGGGGATACACGCGGTCAACCTCACAAGAGCAAGAGGGTCAAGGACACCAGACAAATGACTCCAGTCCCAACTACCATCCCTCACCCAATCAGCCACCAAAGAGTTATTTTCCTCTTCTGTAATATTCCTAATACACCAATCTTTCAAACTCCTCCTCTCCATTAACCAAGGATCATTGAAGAAATTCACCATACAACCATCTCTGATTTGCCACTTGGAACCCCTATCAATAATATCAGAATAAGAGCAAATAAATTTCCAAATCCTAGAATCATATTTCCTAGAAGCCAAAAGACAATTCTCATCCCGAAGCATGTATCTATGTTGAAATAGATCCACCCAAAGACCTTGAGCACCCGTAATAAGTTTCCAAGCCATCTTAGATCCACAAGCCCAATTAACTGATGACAGCCTTCTGAAGCCCAGGCCACCAAATTCTTTAGGCCTTGTAATTTGTTCCCACCCAACAGGATGAAAGCGACGAGATGAGTCATCGTGGCCTCAAATAAAATTCCTATGTAATTTCTCCACCTCCAGACACACGCTACAAGGAAGACTAGCCACCTGCATGGGGTACAAAGGAACCAAGCTCAAGACAGACTTGGCAAGGGTAATTCTTCCAGCAGTAGAGAGGCAATTAGCCTTCCAAGCGGATAACTTTAGCTGAACATGATCAATCACGTACTTAAATGTCTCCCTCCTCCTTCGATCTTTGGACACTAGAAATCCAAGGTATTTGCCAACCTCACTAGAAATTCTCATTTGAGTAATAGACCTGATTTCTTGCTTAGTACGAGGGGGAACCTTAGGGGAAAAGAAGATAGAAGATTTCTCATTGCTTATTTTCCCCCCTGAAGCAACCATAAAAGTATCAAGGCACTCCATCATACACTAGGCTTGATCCTTCATGGCCACCCCAAATAATAGCAAATCATCAGCAAACAAAAGATGAGACACTTTAGGTCCAGATATGGAGGGTACTAATTGGCTTCCATAGACCTGTTAGAAATTATGCCCTAGGGGCAATTCATTGTACTTTGGATATTTAAGTTATTTAAAGTATTCTCTTTTGTTATCATTTTCGTTTTCATGTTCGTATTGATAACTGCATCCCTAGATAATCTTATAGATTATCCTAAATGTCACTGGTCGGTCATCTACACGGGAGTGAAGATGAAATAAGACCAGTATGACTTTGATGAGGTATGGAGATACGAGTCAAAGTCATGGGCACTTGTAAGAGTACAAGGTGCTGGACCGACCCACTATGAGAAAGCTGCATGGATTAAGTCATAAGCTTATCTCATGTATAACCGCGTCACGACGCCCTATGACCTGAGACCATCATAGATTCCTACATGATGAGTCACTGGTCTTTGACCTAGTCAAAAGTCACCTTTGACCGGGTGATGATAAAGGCTCGGATCGGGATTAGTGGTTTTCATGCGGAGGAATGTGAGTGGTCAAGATGGGATTTGTCCCTCACATATGTAGAGAGATAATGCTGGGCCCCTCGATGAGTGAGTCTAAGAAATGTATGGCCATACTGTGATGGAAAAGAGTTTCCATTTCACTTATTAGACTACTCGAGAATCGAGAAAGCAATGGTCAAGAAAAGGAAGTTGACATTATCCATGCCTCATCCTTGACCAAATTATCGCATGACAAAAGGGACGTGACATAGTTGTATGATAGGTAGTATCGTGTCGTCGATCCCCATGTGAATTGGGTAGTCGCAATGTCTTGCTAGAGGCCACTTGCGACTTGTGGGCTGATACAGTGTTAGCCCACTGCCAATCTCATATGGGTCTGCAGGGTCGCACACAAGAATAATCCAACACGGGTAAAAGTGTCCAGATTCATTGAATCCCAGATTAGTCTGAGATTAAATGAATACTAAATTTGATCTATGATATATATATATAAATTCGAAATTAATATGTATATTATAAATGAAGATTATAATATTATATATGATATTTGTTTAGTATTTAATTTATTTGATAAATTAAATATCTGAAACAAATAGAGATATTGTATCTCATTTAATTTCGAATAAGGATATCATATATCTGTTTAATATTAAATTGAGATATAGTATCTCAGATTTAATTAAATGGATAGATATCATATCTCGGATTTAATTTATAATGATAAATTAAATCAAAAGGCTTTAAATTTAGATTTGATCTAAATTCAAGATTCGGATTTCAAATCTGGCTTTTAATATATTTGATTACATATATGAGATAGATCTGATTAATATATTGACCAGATTCGAAATTCCAAATTTCCAAAATTAATCAGGATTAGTTTTGGTTATATAATACGCCTATCAGGTTTTAGAAAAACTTACGGACTTTTCAGTCGAGCGTATTAGAAAGCCGCGAGAAACCCTAGAGCAACTTGAGAGAGAGACGCACAAGAAGCGCTAGCACGCTGCCGCAACCGTGTTCGGGGATTGTTCGTGTGGATACCAGTAGAGGAAGCCGATCCTAGAGTCGACTTCTGCTGATCGAGAAGGTAGTCCACCTGATCAAAGAGAACGAGACGCGGACGTGTTGATCGAGAAGGTAGCCCACCTGATCAAAGAGAACGTGACGCGGATGTGTTCAATATAAGGTATGATTCGGTTCCCAAACCTTGATTTAAACATCGTTGAGTGATCCTCAGGAAGGATTCGTAAGAAATTTTAATCCGCTACGTGTACGAATACCTACAAGACCTTCCTCCACTGCATCACAAATAAGGTAAGAGAGCTTATCCATGCAAAGTACAAAGAGAAAAGGAGAAGTAGGATCCCCCTGTCGAAGACCCCTCCGCGGAAAAAAGAACTCAGTTTGGGAAACATTCCAAATCACATTATAGGAAACCGACGAAACACAATCCATAATGAGATTAATAAAGTTCATATCAAAACCCACCTCACTAAGCACCTGCCGCAGAAAGGCCCAACTCACTCTATTGTAAGCCTTCTCAAGATCCACTTTCATAACCATAAGCCCCTTCTTACCTTTGTTCTCACTCATAATATGGAAAATTTCCTGACCAACCACAATATTATCCTAGATATGCCGACCTTTAATAAAGCTAGCTTGGAAAGGAGAAATCAAATTATGCATAACACACTTCAGACGGTTAGAGATAATCTTAGACACACACTTATAATGCACAGTACACAAGGAAATAGGTCTAAAATGAGATACCGATTCAGGAGCCTCCCTTTTGGGCATAAGGGCAATAAGAGTTCTATTTGAATTTGTCAAGGAAGAGTAATCCTGGAAAACGCCCTTGACGAAAGAACACATAGCCGGACCTACCACGTCCTAATTATTATTATAGAAAATTGCAGGAAATCCATCAATACCGGGGGCCTTGAAAGATCCCATGGAGAAAACCACCTGTCTCACTTCCTCATCAGAAGGAATTATAGAAAAGTTCCCCAAAATCCCTTGATCAATAACAGGAAACTTCGCCGTCGTGACTAGAGGCACATGATCACCATTATCAGAGCAGTAAAGGGATGTAAAATATTGTAGAACCAGATTTTTAAGCTCCATAGCATCATCAACCCAAGTGCCACTCTCATTCTTCGACGAAAGGATCATGTTTCTTTTCCTTCGCATCTTGGACTTTAAGTGGTAGAATCGAGTATTCCTATCACCATTACGGATCCACTCCGATCTGGATTTTTGAAACCACTTAATCTCTTCAAGTTTAATAATTCTGACTAAATCCTCCTGCAGCTCCTTCTCCAGATTACATAAAAACGCCAAGTGAGGGTAAGCCAAAGATCGTTGAATTCCCCCAAGCCTTGCTAAAATAATCTTTTTCTGATACTCAACGAAACCAAACACTTCTTTATTCCAAGTGGTCAAAGAGTCCTTAATTTTGACTAAGTTCAAATTAATATCCACATCAGAACCCCAGTTGTTAGACAAGAAAGAATTATAAGAAGCATGTTTAATCCACATAGCTTCGAAATGAAAAGAATAAGTAGGAAATCTACAATTATCAACAGGGAAATGTAGAACAATAGGATTATGATCAGAGAACTTGGTATGAGGAAGAACCTGAATATTGCAAGAGGGAAAATCAGAGAGGAAAGCAGTGTTTCCCAATGCTCTGTCTAATCTTTCATACAATCTTGAGCAATTAACCGATTGAGGACCACGCCAAGTGAACTTTGGCCCATGATACCCAACGTTCGAGAGGTGACAGGAAAGCAACCGCCTCTAAAAAAGATCAATTCTTGAGAAATTGATGCTCACTCCTCTCGTCCTCTCGTCCGACAACAAAATATCATTGAAGTCACCGGCTAGAACCCACGGCCTAGAGAAGGAGGAAGATAAAGCTAAGAGATCTTGCCAAAGCAAATGCTTAAGAGCAGACCGAGGGACCGAATAGACGGCAGTCAAAAAGAAAGTACCCTTACCAGGAAAGGAACATTGAAAATGGATGAATTGCCTCTCCCTTCGCAAGACAGCCACGTTAACCTGGTCTTTTTTCCACACTGCAATTAACGGTTTTGGTTTCGGACAGGAACGTCGATCCGTCGTACCCCAACTTACGCAAGCAAGAAAAGTGCGCCTCATTCTCGGTTTTGGTTTCGGACAGGAACAAGAAGCAAGGCCGAGAGGAATAACAGGCCATTCTAATATTTTGCAGCAGGGACCTACCGCATGCTCCCCTTGAATTCCAAAAGAAAACACTATTCATTGGGTTTAAAGAAAAGCCCAGTCAAAAGCCCAGTCCAGACACACAAAAGCACAATCAGGTATAGGGGTTTTGGGTCTCAGGGACCACAGTCCCGCCTCTAGCCAACGCACGGGGTTCCTCATCCATATCGCAAGAAGGGTCCAGGCTGTTTCCATCAACACATGACTAGGCAATTGGGCTTCTTCTTCCCACAGGTCATCCGGGTCCAAAGTCGTTGACCCCTTCCAAAATTTTCCTTCAAGCTTTTTGACGGGCCCACTTTCCCCAGGCTCAATATGAAACAAAACAGGGGAGTTCTCCTTTGAAGTGATGCCGTCAACCACTACTGTAGCATCGGGCCCCTCAATCATTAAATTCCCCTCCTACGCCTCTATCATCTCACCGTTCCTTAGGCTGTCCCCAATTAATTCCTCAGAGCAAATACTCAATGAATTCCCCTCTTTAGATCTCTTTTGCTTAACCTCCCTCATCCTTTTCTCTGACTTCCTCTCTGACCTGCTCTCCTCCACGACCTTCCATTCTCCCGCCTTATTCTTAGTTTTACCTAGTTTCTTACTCCCCTTCCCACGTTTCTAGGCTCTTCCAAGGGTAGAGCCATTACTTGTATCATCGAGAGTATCGCCAGGAATGACTGTTACAGCAAGAAGGGCCTTCTCGCCTCCAACGTCACCACCCTCCCCTTCCAAAACCTCGAATCTCGAACCGCCAGGCTTCCGTTTGTCCGCCGTCACTGATGCTTTCTCCGTCCCCCTTTCTTTTTCCGACGAGGCTTTTGAACCACTTTCCAGACATCGAAGTCCGAAGACGTACCTACGCCTGACGCCATATTCACCTCCAGCGTTTTGCCTTTGTCTTCCGATAACTTATCGTCTGATTTATGCGTGTTCTTCCCTTTCTTGCATTCATTAGCTATGTGGCCATAGATACCACAGTTGGTACAAAGAAGATGGAGCCCCTTATACTCCAGGAAATAATCAACCCTGTCCAAAGTGAACCTTGACATAAGTTGTTTATTCAAATCAACTAAAACACATATTCTAGCATAATGGCCTTTAAGCTACCCAGACGTGTTCATATCAATCTTGATAATATCCCCTATACGATTCCCAATCCAGGAGAGAGCTTCCTTATCATAATACTCCAAGAAAACCTTAGGAAGCCTTACCCATACTGCAACCTTATCTATGGTGGCCCTCAAAGGATGGAACATGGGCTGACAGTTAGGATGCAACCTTACCCATACTCCCAAGGCCTAACAGTTAGGTAGTGATCAAAGATCATCCAGGGACCCCCAGTTAAGGCATTAAGATAGTCTTCTTTATTTGAAAACTTGATAACAAAAAAGCCATTGCCAACATTTATGAGGTTGATAACTCCTCTCTTGGCCCACAGAGGTTGCAGAATAGAATGAAGCAACATATACCCAATATCCCGTCCCAGCAACTTCACAATCACCGCCTTGTCCCAAGCCTTATACAGCCTCTTTTTCATCCTATCAGAAAAGGAAAATGTAGGAAAATTACGGTTGGGGTCCTTTCTAATAATACAAAGAGGCTCATGCACATCCTTATCAGATTCAATATGGTCTGAATCAGATAAAGGATCATCCGAAAGCTTGTTGATACTGACTGAGGCATTGCCCACCTTCTCATTCTTACCAATACTTTGAAGCTTTTCAGCGAATGAAGGGCCAGTCAACCAAGATTTCTCACCCTGATTGCCTAGCTTAGGCCATTCGTTAGCCGACAATAAAACGTCATTGTTTTTAATCTTCTTTACACTTCTATGAAACAGGTCTTCCTCCTCACTGGAGGAGGAGCTCTTCGCAGCAACTTTCTTAGAGAGAATCAGAGACATCACTTGCACCTTTCTTATTATGTGGAGTTTTTTTAAATCAAATAACTACACTATATTAGTATCTGGGTTCGATCTGATTTGGGTTACAATTGGGCCGGCCCAAAACGTAATTTATTAAACGAATAAAACGCAAATAGTGGCCCAATAGTAGGAAAACTAGGACAAATGGGAGAATAAACAAAGTTATCCAAGTGAAACGTACATTAGCGAATTAGGCTCCAAAAGTCCGTTACACAATAATAACAAGGATAATAGTAATATGTTAGCCGATAAATATAATCTTTTTTCTTTTTTGTATTAAAATATAATCTTTTTTCTACTCACAAAATAATTGATAGAATAAGGAAATCATACAGAGTTTTAAAAGGAAAAAAAAAAGTGTTTCAATTAAACAATTCAGTTCAATAAGTTGCTTCTCAATCTGTTAAAACTCTGTATTGTTTGATTGTGGAATATCAAGAGAAGAGGATTTCAGGTGGTGCTTCTTCGGGTCCACATTAGGTGCACATAGCTTATATGCTCATACCTCTATTAAAGGGATGAGCATTTATTTATTTTTTTATATTTTATTTATTTAGATTTAAATTATATGCTACTTTGTGGAATTTTTTTGCACTTAGTATCACAAATTAATTAGTTTTTATCATACTAGTATTATAGATAAATAAGGGAAAAGTATTTCTCCTATCACAGGAGATAGAGTTATCTCCATTGACCCTAAAATCACTAGTGCAAAAAAGGCTTTTAAGACCGGACAAAACAGCCTCGTAAGAGCGGACGGACCGCCGGTCTTGTTCCAGCCGGTATTAAAAGTCTACATATAAGACCAGACAATGATCCGGTCTTAAAAGTCTACATATTTTAGACCGGACATTTAAAACATTCGGTCTTAAAATTTGTACTAAATGAACATGAAATAGTTTGATTTGGTCGGTCCAAAAACTTAACTTTTAAGACCGGCCTAAAATTAGTCCGCTCTTAAAAATATCGAACTTTTAAGACCGGAAAAAATAAATACGGTCTTAAAGTTAGCGACTTCTAAGACCGACTAATCATACGCAGTCTTAAAAGACTGACTTTTAAGACCGGATGATAATTACGTCCGGTCTTAAAAATTTTCCTTTAAGACCGGACTTCTAAATATAACATAACGGTCTTAAAAATCCAACTTTTAAGACCGGCTTAATATGACCTTTAAGAGTTGTCATATAATTACATCCAGTCTTAAAAGTCAAACGCATAAGACCGGCTTATTTATTTCCAATCTAAATTTTCCTGAATTTTTCCCTGCTGTTGTTCCTGCTACTATATATATACACAAATCCACTACCCAATCCAGCACATAAAAGTCAATACTTTAAGCTACAAGCTATGAACAATTATTTGAATAAATTGAATTGGAAAAATGATACAAATATTATTCACCATGAGTTATTTGGCCTCTTAATTAATCTACAACACCAAAGTTAATTCATACATCCAATAAGATAACTTACTTACAAATACAATAAGTTACAAATACAAGATAGATGCGCCCAAAATAATATTCACCATGCCTTCATCATCTGATTCCCATGCCACCCAACAACGTAACATCCTCTTTTATAACATGATCGGATCCTGCCACAAAAATAAAACAAGGAACAAACTTCATAGTCAAAGACATTTTATGAACATAGAAGGAATAATATATATAGTTAAAGCCTTAAAGTAGTCAAATAAATCTGCATATATATGAATATTGCCTTATGAATTGACTCTTTTATAAAGTGATATCTTCCCATATCCCTTCTTGATTACCACTTCTTATGCCGGGTTCATTATCCGCTTCATCTTCTTCGTTCATGTCCGGTAGACCCCTTGAAAAAGGTGTACTCTCAGGAATACCATAATTTGAATTTTCCTCATCAATATCAATGACCCTCTTTCCTTGGAGAGCTACAGACCACATTTTATTTTCTTGATTGGTGATATATAACACTTGTTGCGCCTGGTCTGCCATAATAAAAGGTTCATCTCCAAAACTTGTACCATTGACATTGACTAATGTAAATCCTAGCCGATCGATCCGAACACCATTATTGACATCAACCCACTTGCATTTGAAAATGGGAAATCTAATTTTCACATAGTCCACCTCCCATATGTCTTCAATAACCCCATAATATGGCATGACTGCCAATAAAGGGCTTTTGTCTTTCAAACTAGAGAAGTGCATAGATTCAGCCTCTAACATAACACCATTATTCTGGGCTGTGCTCCTATCATCTAGGGACTTCGTGTAAAATGTATAAGCATTGATCAGATACGAATTCCAACTTATGACATCAACCTTAGGACCACGTGCTAACCATTTGAGGATATCAGAAACACATTCCTCCCCCTCGACCTTTCGTTTGAACCAGTGTGCAAAAGTTCTGTTATGCTCCCTAATCAACCTTTGTTCAGTCATTCGAGGATTTTCTTTCCTCACAGCTTCTTTATGTGCAGCTATGCTGGCTTGAACTTCATCAACATTATTCAAGATGTATAAGTGGACTTGTGACAATTCATCAGGATCCACAGTCTTTACTGAAGCCCCTCGCCTACCCCCTCCAGCATGATGACGTTTTGGAAGCCCAATATGTCTTACTTTGGCCAAATAATTTTGACAAAATTCCATGGCTTCTTTAGAAACATATTTCTGAGCAATCGATGCTTCTGGACGGTATGCATTCTTCACGTACCCTTTAAGGAATTTCATAGATCTTTCAATTGGGTACATCCACCGTAAATGGATAGGGCCGCACAACTTTATCTCCCTCACTAGATGAACAATTAGATGAACCATGATGTCAAAAATTGTAGGAACAAAAAGCTTCTCAAGGTGGCACAAGATAAGATGTCCTTCATTCTCTAATTCATCCAACTTTTCAATGTTGAAAACTTTAGAACAAACCGCATTGAAGAAGACACAAAGTCTAGTCAAAACAACCCGAAGGTCATATTCAACGATGCCTCAAATAGCTATTAGGAGTAGCTGTTGCATCAAGACATGACAATCATGCGATTTTTGGCCTACTAATTTCAAGTCCTTCATCGATACAAGCCTCTTAAAATTTGAAGAATACCCCGAGGGAACTTTTGTGCCATGTAAACACTCACAAAAACTACATTTCTCATCCTTAGACAAAGTATGAGAAGCCGGGGGACAATAAGTTCTTGTCCCATACGGCCTTGGATGTATCTCTTCACGTATTCCCATTGCTTGTAAATCCAATCTTGCCTTCACACCATCCTTGGAACTGTCTTGTATGTTGAGAAGCATGCCAACAATGCTATCACATACGTTTTTCTCCACATGCATGACATCGATACAGTGTCTCACATCAAGATTGCGCCAATAGGGAAGATCGAAGAATACAGATCTATTTTTCCATATATTTGTATCTTTTCTACTCTTGGCTGTCTTGCCGAAGATGACATTGATATGTTTCACCTTCTCATAAACTTGCTCCCCAGTCAATGGCACCGGAGCATCTTCATATTCTTGGCCACCAAAGAAGGCTTTCTTTAATTGACGATATGGGTAGCCCTGTCTAAGAAATCTCCTATGTCCAAGGTAAACTGTCTTTCTTCCATGTTAGAGTTGATGGTAGCATGTGCCTTCTTCACAAACCGGACACGTTTTATGGCCCTTTACACTATACCCTGACAAGTTACCATATGCAGGGAAGTCGTTTATAGTACAGAATATCATGGCTCGCAATTTGAATACCTCCTTCTTGAAAGAGTCAAAAACATCCACACCTTCTTCCCATAACTCCTTCAAGTCTTTGATCAAGGGCTGAAGGTAAACATCAATGTTATTTCCGGGTTGTTTTGGTCCCGAAATCAACATAGACAGCATGATGTACTTTCTCTTCATGCATAACATAGGAGATAAGTTGTAAATAATGAGGAGTACAGGTCATGAACTATGTACGCTGCTAAGGCTTCCATATGGATTCATGCCATCCGTGCTAAGGGCAAGCCTAAGGTTCCTAGATTCTTCGCCGAAGTTGGGAAATAATTGATCGATTTTCTTCCATTGAGAAGAATCGGCTGGATGACGAAGCTTTCCATCAGAAATCCTCTCATCTGCATGCCACCGCAAATGTTTTGCATCATTTTCATTCGCAAACAACCTCTTGAACCTTGGTATGATTGGAAGATACCACAACACTTTTGCAGGCCCCTTATTTGACTTGTACCTTGGGGTTTCACATATCGGACAATTCTACTTCTCTTCAAACTCTTTTCTATACAATACGTAGTCATTCGGGCATGCATGGATCTTTTTGTACTCCATCCCCAGTGGACAAAGTATTTTCTTAGCATCATAGTATCGATGCGGCAACACATTATCATCCGGAAGCATGTCCTTAAAAGCCTTAAGCATTTCAGAAAAACTCTTGTCGCTCCATCCACGAGGTGCCTTCAAGCTTACCAATTTCAATACAGCGTTCAACAATTGGTATTTTTGACACCCTGGGTATAGCGGGGTCTCCGCATCACTGCACATATTACCATATGCATGTGATTGTTGAAAGGCCTCTTTTCCTACATCACGAATAATGTCCTCTATGTGATTGTCCATATCCGTGTCATTATCATCAAAGGCCACTTCCCCAAGTTGAGACCCACTTGGTATTTTTTCACCATGCCATACCCATACTGTATAGGTCTTACAAAATCCCTGACAGATTAAATGTGTCCGTATAACTTCAGGACTTAGTCGCCTCTCATTCAAACATTTTACACAAGGGCAATAAAACTTCCCACTATCATCATTGGCATTTTGTTTAGCAAATTCAATAAAGTCCCTCACCTCATTCTGATATTCAATGCTCGTCCGTAAAGCATTTATCCAATTGTGATCCATAGTAGAATTCCTATGGACGGAAAGATTTAACATACGTATAATAAGGCAAAATAAATGCATAACGAAGAATCACTTTTGGTCATGAATATCACAGTGAAGACAAACTAAAATACTCCCGAAGCAAAATAAATGCATGACGAGGAAATTTAAATGCTTTGCATGAAGGTCTTGTGGACTCACCTGTAGCATATAAATTTAAATGCCAAATAAGAGTTTTTCTTCTCCCGCCACGAACGTTGATGTTGGAGACAGCAAGAGTACCCTAAAAACATTTTTTGGTTAGTTGGGTAGGTCTCAAGTGCAAATATAATCTTCAGAATAGAATATTCATTAACAACAGAGAAGCACACAAGAGCATTTCATCGATTTCGTTCAACTCAAGAAAAACCCAGAACGATAAGTAGGCAAACCATGAAGTTATATAACCGAAACACCTCTTACAGCTTGGTCTAAGTTTAGCTGAGAAACGAGGAAGTGATTGTTGAGAGAGCAACGCGAAGCACCGACGGAGCAACACACAACCACGGGAGACAGAACCTCCTCAGTAATCACTTTCGGTGCGACAAGAGAAATTCAGAGAGGGAAATTTAATTTTCCGCGCGACAGAGACTTGGTTTTATGTTTGGATTTTTTAAGACCGATTAATTATAAAGCATCCGGTCCTAAATATTTTATATTAAATTTTTAAGTGTTACTTTTAAGACCGAATTCTTATCCTGTCCGGTCCTATATATTTAAGACCGCAGTTTTATAATACTCCGGACCTAAGTTAATTTTCTAGAGAAAAGAGTATTGACTTTGGGCCTTTGGCGAGCGCAGAAAATTATCAATGCTATTAATTAATGCTACTATTAATTACTTGAAGAAAAATTAAAAAGAGACAAGGTTATAGTTCTTAATTAATGCTATTCTTAATTAATGCTACTATTAATTACATTAACAAAAAATTAAAAAGAGACAAGCTTATGGTTCTTAATTAATGATAATCTTAAATAATGCTATTATTAATTACTTGAACAAAAAATTAAAAAGAGACAAGCTTATGGTTCTTAATTAATGCTATTATTAATTACTTGAATATTGCCATACACATTGCCCAAAAAAAAATACAGAAAATTATCAAAGCTTGTTATCCTTCAAAGCCCAGGCAATATCGGCTTGAGCAGCATTAATCTCCCACCGGATATTAGCAAGTTCCCGTCTTATTCGTATCAGGTCGTTAGAGGAAAGAGAACGAGTGTCAACGGTCGGCGCGCTGGGGCCAATTGGTTGGAGAGGTGGAGCAGGAACCTCTTCATGGTCGGAAGGCTAGAGGGGGGTGCAGCGATGTCTTCATCATCGGAAATAACAATGGGTCCAACGACCCGAGACTCTTCTGTTTCAATCGACCGCACTCTCGATGGAGGAGGCGCACCGTATAACGATCGACGGAAGGCACGACCATCACGAGTAAGAGCACCCCTACGAGCGGTTATCTTGTATCTAACCATGGTTGGAGCAGTACGTTGGCGCAAAGAGGTATGAGGCATTTATTAATAAAGGCAGAGCTAGAGGTAGTTTGGAGTTACGAGGTAGTGCGGAGTTAATAAGGAGTGTTAAGGACAGAGAGGTAAAGAGCAGACAAATGGTCTACACTTTACGAGCGAGTTTTATAAATATTATTTAATTTTTAAGATGAATTAATATTAAGACCGACCTTTTATAATTTCTCCGGTCCTAAAAGTATATTATTTATTTTTTTAACTGAATTAATTTTAAGACCGACCTTTTATCACTTCTCCGATCCTATAAGTATATTATTTATTTTTTTAGTCAATTAAATTACTTTTAAGACCGATCTTTTATCAGTTTTCCGGTCCTAAAATTCATTTATTCAAGATTTAAATTTCCTAGAAAAAGTTCACCGTTTCAAATTCCGATAGCAGAGTCGTATCCTTACACTCTATCAGATCTCTTCGGCTTCTAGATAAACTTCCCAACGTAACTAGGCGTCTCCTCGTATTCTGATGAACTATGCGTCTGCTCATTAAAGGTTCCGACGTTTCACTCCGGATGGGTTCTCTATTTAAAGCCGTTGTTACTTTACTTTCTTCACATTCTTCATCATCACTTCCACAATGGCTGCTCCACCGCCCTAAGGTCCTCCACCACCACCAGGTCCTCCTTTTCCTCCTCCCGCTGGGCATAACAATCCTTACCCTCCTCCTCTGCCTCCGAACCCGACCACCAAACAACTGCTGTGCCACCTCCTAGCTCGTGTCGATCATATAGATCGACGACAGGGCCAGCTTTTTCAGGTCTACCACGCCATCAACAACAAGATCAACGCGATACTCGACGCCCACGACGTTGAGTACAATCCGTTAGATGACAACATCACTGACCCCTCCGACGACTCCCTCCCCTCCGACAACGATGGGGAGGAGTAAATATTTTTCTATTTTTTTTTAAATCATGTACTCCGCTGCCCCCCATTGGGCAACATTAAAAAATATATAATAAATTTGTTACTTTCCTATTTCAATCGCCTTTATCCTTCTGATCAGTACATTCTTTCTTTTTCCGACAAGGAGGAAAAAAACAAAACATTGTTCTCGTGTGTATGATCAACATTAAAAACTCGCACATTAAAATATCCAACAATATACAGTTAAGATCAGACCAACAAAACAAAAAGAACGTTTACCTTATTTGAATAAAAACAAACAGTGACAATTCTTCTCAAGGTTGGACCATCAGTGTCGTCGGTTTTACCTCGCCTGATTAGAAACAAAGTGTCCTTTTCAATATCTCTCATCTTTTTCCGACAAAAAGAAAAGGGAAACCGATAATCTAAATCTGGAGAGGTAAAAATGACGACATTGAGGGTCCTAGCTTGAGCAGAACGCCAGAACCTCGGTTGCCTTTAATTACCCTAATTAATTTGTCGAAAAGCGAATCAACTTTATTTAAAGGAAGACTATTAGGAGCGGACGGAAAAAGGAGATACGGTCCTAAAAGTGTCAAATACTTTTAGGACCGTCATTTTAAAACATATGGTCCTAAAATGAACGCCAAAATTTTCTAATTAATTTGTCCGAAAAGCGAATCAACTCTATTTAAAGGAAGACTATTAGGAGCGGACGGAAAAAGGAGATACAGTCCTAAAAGTGTCGAATACTTTTAGGACCGTCATTTTAAAACATACGGTCCTAAATGAAGCCAGAACTTTCTAATTAATTTGTCCGAAACGCGAATCAACTCTATTTAAAGGAAGACTATTAGGAGCGGACAGAAAAAGGAGATACGGTCCTAAAAGTGTCGAATACTTTTAGGACCGTCATTTTAAAACATACGGTCCTAAATGTCTCACCAATATTTTGTCAATACTTTTAGGACCGGAAGTATACAACATGCGGTCCTAAAAGTCTCATATTATTTAACCGAAAACTTTTAGGACCGGAAGTTTACCCATATTCGGTCTTAAAGTCGCGAACTCGCTACATCATCCTGAACCTCAAATTTCAAGCGCACTAAATAGCATCCAATTTCAGGTACCCCAAAATGGAAACAAGAAAATTGTTCGAAAAATTAAACAAATTTATCTATTGAATTTTACATTGCCTGTGTATTATTTACAAATTGATCGAAAAAATAATCAAATTTTACATAATATTTACAAATGAATAACATCATTAATTATTGTCCTGATCACTACTTAAGATCAGGTCATACAGATATTGACAAAACAATTCACATATGTGCTCGAGTTCAACATCCGAGAAGGGGGCAGGGCATTGAAACATTTGTAACATCAAAGACACAAACTGAATTAATAACTTGCGCCCATATTTCAGATGTAATTCATTAAGCCCCAGAAACTGAATTAACTTGCATGCATAATATGTAACATCAAATATTTACCTTTGCAAATAATTTAGTTTCTCCTTTAGTAACAATATCATACATGTGTTTCATGATGTATTGGCCACATAGGTTGGACTCATGTGGTTGCCAACGAGTCTAAAAAGAAAAAAGGAATATATAAGTAATATATATATTATGACTAAGTTCACAAGGCAGTTGACAAGTACCAATATTATATTGTACCAACCTCTAGTCTGAGCCATTTAGGCTCTTTGGCCTTTGAAGGACGCTTTTGGAGTGCATTGATTTGGAAGGTCCTCATGGCACTATCATCAAAAATGCATATTTATCAATTCATTGAAAATTCATAGCAAAGATTTCTGACAAGAGAATCAAAATGACATGCTTACTCGTTGATGGTCTGGACCAACGTGTGCACTGGCAGGCTGTGAGTGGAGCATAAGAAGATAACTTTAATTTCTTCCATGCACATGATGACCAACTGCCAGAGGCGGCTGAAAATTCACAGCAGTAAAGTATACTCAGTGATATATGTAGGCATGTAGCAGAATTAAGTGACTTGTAGCCAAGATTTGTGATATGTACCTGTGGAAGAATGGCAACAAGTACACCTTTCTTCTCACATTACACAACCTCCTTGATATGTACTCTTGTCTTTGCACCATGGTTGTTTGACTCATATACTGTGGGCACAAGAATCCAAAATCGTCCAACTTGTCCTCATTCTCCAATTCTTGATGCAAGAACCTACAATAATTACATCGATCAGGGAATTAGTATATATATGTATGTGTGTCTAAACGATGCATTTAAATTATATGTACCATAGAAGAACATACTTACTTCATCCAAATTTGAATAATTGCATCAGTAAGCTCCTGTCGAAGAAGCAGCAGGGAGTCAATATCAACGGAGTCAACTTGGACTGGTAGGGGAATTGCGTCGCCTACTACTTCATTGACAGACCACGATTTAGTTTTAAAACATCTACTTTTCACCATATCGGTTATTTTTTCGCGGCCAGTCAACTTAGCAGTATGGGATTGAGCCTGAGGAGGAGGGGATGGAGCTCTACGAGGGGGTGAAACTTGAGGACGAGGGCTTGAAGCTTGGGGAGGAGTACAGACATGTACAAGCTTCACTGGCCAAGAGATGAAGGTTCCCTTGACATCACTCACAATCTTCATCTCATCAATTGGGAGAGGGAGAGGTGCATCAATGATCACCTTTTCAACTGACACTTTGACTTCATCATCAGACATTTGTTGGTGGTGTACAGTTGATCCGAAAAAGTTGTGGACTGTCCCTTTTGCAACCAATAGTAGTCTATCATGATCCTCCACATAAAGGTCACAAGGTTGCTCTGACTGTCCAACAATGCAGCTCCCTCGACTGCTCTACTGCACAGTTGCAGGTGAGTGTGTGAAGGGAACACTGGTCTCTGGACGAGAGCTCAAAAGCAGCTTCACCTGATTCAGTTCCTCCCTCAACTTGCTCATGTCAGATTGATGCCTTGCTTCTTTAGCCGCTGCCTCCTCATTTAATTTGGCCACTGTCTGATCCATCTCCTCCCGGGTAACCACCACTTTCCTATGGCGTTTGGCGGATGAACCAAAGAATACCTTCAGGCCTACTCGTCCTCCAACCCCCCCTTACACGTCCACCGTGGTCCGATTTTCCGGTGGCAGCCGTGAGAACATCACTCCTACCGAACGACACGAAAGATCCCTCTGCCTCTTTCTTCTTAAGATCTTCCTGTAAGGTACAGGTAACGAGAAGCTTAGTAATGAATCATGTTAACTAAAAAATAACAACAATAACAATACTTACAATTTTTTCAGCAATTACACGAGTTTGTTCACTCGTGTAGGAGCCGCTTGGCTTTTGCCGAATGTGCAACCATAAATCCTCACGACGTATTGGAGATGGCGGACCATGCACCGCCTCAGGATTGGATTCTGCTTCATCTTCCAATCTCTTCCGCTTGGCCGCCATCAATTCCTTTTCAGCCCTTTCATATCAGCCACGAGAAGCCCTATGCGGGCAATCATTCTTTCTCCCTATCTCCTGTGCTTTTGCCCTTCTTTGCTGTGAATCAGAATTGAAAACAACTATTAATTATGAATTCCAGCCATCTCACTAACAGAAATTAGAGAACTTCTGCTTGATATGAACCTCAAACACTAGTCAAATTCACTTGATCAAGTTTCAACATTTTATTATTTAAGGAAGATGTAGATAGGTTAAGAAACAAAAGAGAATTATACTTACAAAAGAGCTATGTTTTGTACTGCTAGGTAGATAGAACAAGAAAAAACATAGGATTATGCTTATAGAATAATACAAACTTGATCCTTTTTAAGGCATCCAGTGGGATCATCAGTACGTCCACATTAAATAGTAACAATTGGGCATATAAAGTTTCCCCCTTTTAAGACTATTCATTTCCTCCTTTGCAAGACAAACCATTACACAATTACCTCCTTAGTATTTTACCTTTTCAGGGTTTACATATCAGACTTGCATAGACAAAGGCAGGAAATGTGTACTTCTATTCACACACCAAACAATATAATTTAACTAACAGGATTAGATGAACAAATATAAGCTCACAAGTTACATAAGCAAACAAAACTAAATATAGACTCACCAGAGCTTCAGGAGTGGTCCGCAGCCGAACAAATTGTTGCCAAATTCGTTCATCAATAAATGTGTATTGTTCCCAAGGCTGTTTGGCAAGCGCAACCTCGTAAAAAATATATGTGTTAACGAGAGAGGTCTTAAACTTCCTCCACCGATCAGTACAATAGGACAATGTCTTGACTTTGAACTCCTCAGAGTCAGGGATAGTGTATGTAAGCCGGATAGTGTCCGAAATAGGTTGCTTTACTTTTTCAAAGTTAACACTTTTCCACTCATCTTCCAAGATGCTAACCTTGCTGCGTGCAAGATAGCCAACAAAACTATTATATTTGATTTTATTAAGACTGTAAGGCCGCAACTTTTCATCGAACTGAATCTCGAGCCTTGACCTAGAAGTCTGACTTAGAGATACATCCATCATTCGTGTGCCTCTTCTACCACGGCATGCAGGGCGGTTAGGAGGCACATTGTCAATGGAGGAGGGTTCGTTCTGACCCACACCATTAACTGGCGATCCCAGAACACGAATGGAATCGTCTTCACCATTCATTTTTGAGACAGTAAGAGAGGAATGCTTGAGCAACTGAGAGAGTAAGAGAGGCTACTGGTACGTGGGTGAGGAAGAGTGGTAATGCAATAGGAAAAGTGGCTTCACAACAACAAGAGGGGTTTCAGAGGTACAACATAAGTCATATGGGTTTCACGCGAAGATATAGGGGTTTCAGAGTTCAGAGATACAACGTAAGTCTTAAGGCAACGTTTCGCGCGAAGATATATTTGGCGGTTTATTTTTAAGACTGGATGAACAAAAACGACGGTCTTAAAGGTTACGTTTTAAGACCGTCCTCTTTTAAACTCCGGTCTTAAAAGTATTACTACCGGGCGCGATTTTTGTCCGGCTAAAAAGTATAATCTTTAAGACCTCCTGTTATATATATCCGGTCTTAAAAGTTTAATTTAATTTTTTCCTTATTATTTTGGACCGTACAAAAAATAAGTCGGCCTGTTCGAGATTTCTCTATAAAGAATTTTTATATTTCAATTTTTTTAATAACATTTTTAAGACCGGTCGTTTTTCTAGGCGGTCTGAATAATATATTTAAGACCCATTGCTAAACGATTCGGTCCAAGAAGTTCTTTATATTTACAAAACTGCCACATGTCATAACTTTAAAGTTCTTTATATTTACAAAACTGCTACCGGTCATACCTTTAAGACCGGGCCGTCAATAGTCCGCTCTAAATGAGGTGGTCTTAAAAGCCTTTTTTGTACTAGTGAATTACGTCGTTTTAAATTAATGAATATAAATAAATATTTCTGAACGTAGGACTAGAAAACAATTAATTTAATATACTAGGTAAAAAAAAAGGAAGCAACAAATAATTTAAATGTAAATAAATACAATATATAAAAAATTAAAAAAAAAATATGTTCATCCTTCTAATAAAGATATAAGCATATAAAGGATACATAAGCTATATACACATAAGGTAGACTCGTGCTTCCTGAGTTCATTGGAAGAGAATGTCAAAATAGGCTCCTCCAACCATTGGCGGACCCACGGTGTTGCCACTGGGTGCACATGCAGACATAAAAAAATGGAACAAAAAAAATAATGAAGGGAGTGGTGCATTGCACTTGGCAGCCAAACGTGGACCCCACGAACCATGGTGCGTTTCTAATGCTGCTCTCCAAATGTAGTGAGAAATCAAGTGGTATGAGGGTCATACACGCCCAATTATAAGTATATATACTCCCTCTGCTATGCTCTTTAGTTAATTTTTGTTGGGATAAATTAATAAAGGGAAATATGTTACATTAAAGTATAGGAAATAATTTTATCTCCAATGACTGGAGAAATCCTTTACCCTTAAAGTATTCATAATTATCGTTTTCTCTAAATTAATTCGTAATTGTGGCTCCGCCACTAGCAACTCTCTATCTCATAGGGCTCAGGAAGGTTCCAAGAAGAGAAAGGATATTGTTTATCCACTAGTCTATTTGTTGATAAAGTTGGCACTCATTCTACTGGTAGCAACTGTTAATGTTAAGCTGGTTTTTTCTTCAATGACTTTTGTTAAGGATAAATTACGCAATCGGATAAGTGATGATTGATTTAACTCATGTATACTAACTTATGTTGAACGTAATATACTTAATAAGATTGATAATGAAGATATAATGCAATATTTTCAAAAAATGAAGAATCAAAGAATGCTTTTGTTTCTGTTGTATTAATTTAGTTGACTCTTAATTATTATTTTTCTATGCTTAGTTGAAGTTTTCTTTTCTTTTCTTGTCTATATTCATTTGATTTTTAATGCATTTAAAACTTTCCTTAAAAAAAATTTCGGGAGCCAAATCCCTTACTAATTGTGCACACACAAATATCAAATCCTGGGTCCGCCATTGCCTCCAACGAAGTCATTGTTCATAAACTATTTAGAAGTATGGGCTCTTTTCGGACTGTCTATAGTTTTGGACCAGTTTATTCATTTACGCTTTTAAAAATTTAGGTTGATTTGGACTTCAGATCATGTATTCATTTACGTTATATGTGTTGGTATTTTTAATTTATATTTATATTTGACAATAGAGTTTAAATATTTTATTATTTAAAATATTAAAAAAATAAGTAAAAGGGCTTTGCCCACAACCCGTTTTTCAAGCTCTATGTGATGGTAGGTACGTGTAAGTAGACTAAAAAATTGCCTTATGTTCCTTCTCCTTCATTCTCTTAATTTTTAATGTTTAAAATACATATTTGGAGTTCATTCTTTTCAAGTTTAAGTATATTAAGGTAGGGTAAAGGATTTCTCCAGTCACTGAAAATAGAGTTATCTTCAGTAACCCCGAAACTACGTCATTTTAGATTAATGAGATATGTTTCTGTAATTTTGTCTATGTTTTAATCATATACATTTTACCGAAACACCCTTCATTAATTTACCTAAAATTACCAATAAACCCTTCATTAAATCAAAACGACTTAATTTTAGGGTAAGTGGAGATAACTCTATTTCCAGTGACAGGAGAAATACTTTTCCCATTAAGGTATTAACTATGCATACACCGGTTCATCAATCTTGACCTTTGGTCATCTTTTTTTTTTTTTTTTTGTGGTTAATATCATATCTCAAAATATACATTGTTTTTTGATGTTAAACTTGTTTTTATTGGCCGGTTAAGCATTATTGCGAACAATTTTTTTATTCTTGTATTTGCTCAAATACACTCTCACACTTAACTTCAAAAAAATGGATATTATAAAAATTTGATAAACACCCAATTCAGGTCAAGTTTCTTTCATTCATTTTTTCATTTTCTCTCATAATCTCTAAATCATATGTGTCCAATTAATTTAAAATGTCATAATATTACTTTAATTTTTCTTTCATCTTCTTAATTAACGGCTCAGGTGGGATAAGAAGAAAGAAAACTTATAGGAGGATCTCCTTCCACCTAATTCACCTCTTTTTAGATGTGTGGCTAGTTTTTAACAATGGTCAGGTATTGTGGCCCAATGATAATAAGTTTTTCTTTTTTAGTTTTCTTGAAACATGAGATTGTGGGTTAGAACTACCTTTGAATATAATAATTTAAGTGAGTCCTGAAAATAAAAAAACAGAGAAGTATAGGAAATTAACAATAAGGGGAAAATTTGTATGTGACATCTCATCATGGAAGTCGCATGTCTTCAGCACAAAAGGGTGGTAGACTTTTCAATTTTGTTATTATTATTTTTTGGGAAAATCTCCCTCAAGCCCAAATTAGTAAAATATTGTCAAAAAAAGTTCAAAGAAAAGTCAGATATCTTTTCTGATATTGTTTCAGAAAACGTTGTACTGATATAGTTGTTAACATATTCTGATATAGCGGTTAATGTATATGGATATAGATGTTAACGTGTACTGATATTGTTGTTAATGAGTATTGACTTAGTTGTTAAGATATTGTTATTAACGTCTACCAATCTAATTGTTAATGTTATATTGATATAGTTAACGTTTATGAAATAATACCAGAAAATGCCCTAGGCTTTTTTTAACCATTTTTTTAATATTTGGGCCTTGAGGTAGATTTTCCCTTATTTTTTTTCAATCCTAACGATGAAACAGTATTCGATCTTCTCGGGCTCTGTTTGACTTACTGAAATAAATATCCACAAAAATACGAATGATCCAAGGCTTTCTGTTTGCAGTTGACGACCACGACCGCTGCACAAGAATTTTTCTTGCAATAAAAGCATATAAATAAATAGAAAACAAAGCAGCTTATACTGAAAACATTTATTAGTTATAAGTATTGTTACGGACCGGCCCAAAAGGCCCATATCCTGGCCACGGCCCAACCATGCCTAGAGCAGAATCACCGCAATAATGGGCAGGGATATGGAATCCCACTAATCTGGGATCCCATCCCACCAATCTAGGATCCCATTAATCGGAGATCTCCCCCAATTATGATCCAGGATATCGCTCATTAACCCGGAGATACTCGTACCAGACTCCTCTATAAATACAGGGAAACCCTAACCAGGTGCACATGTTCTGATCCATGCTCTCTTTACTTCTTGTCACACAGAGCACACACACCACCCCCTGGCTTCACGCCTTTACGTATACTGCGAACTACGTGGACTTTGATCCCTTCAAAGGGTACGTAGGCTCTAGGCTTAACAACCTAGTCAAGTCCAATCTTTATGTGTTCTTAGGACAGAACATTGGCGCCGACCGTGGGGATCCATAAACTTCTATCCCCGTGACCACTGATGGCAAACACCAGAAGCCACAGCAGAAATCCACCGTCGGTGGGTGGAGACCCCCAGCCAAGCCACCCGCCTCCTAATCAGCCGCCGGAGCAACCGCGGTGAGAACACACCCCAGAAGGGCACGTCACTGACACGACAACCTCTCCTACTGCGGAGAACCAACCACCATTAGGAGCGCACGCAGAGGCTCCAGCGCGAGACATCCAGGCGGTCGAAGCCGACGTCCGTATCTTACGGAGGACGCAGGAGTCGTTCCTTCAGAGGCTCGAAAATAAGGAGAAACGAGATGACCTATAGAGACAGGCTGATTTTGAAGCCTTTAGCCGAATGATACAAGACGCATTAGAACACAATCGCCGGTAGGGAAGCCACCGGAGAAACCATAGAAGAGGAAGGAGGGCCCCCTGGATGACAGCAGTTCCTCCAGTAGCCCAGAGCCGAGGAGCACACGCCGCGGCAACGGCAAACCGGAGCGCAGGACAAGCACGGAGTGAGGCCGACCACAGTCCCCAAAGAATGCCGGAAACCATGGTGATGGTCTTAACCTCACTAATCGGGTTACAAGAGAGGGCCGAGACTGAGAAGAACACCGCGTGGAGGACCGAACTCCCCGGACTCGTAGATCACCTCGCCATGGATCTCCCCGGGAATATCGAGTGACATATCTGTCGGACTCCGGCAGATCCCCGTTCTCGAGGGAGGCGGCGACGGCTCGTTACCCCAAGTATTTAGACCTGGCCGACCTTCCAAAGTATGACGGAACCCAAGACCCACGCAACCACCTTGACGTGTTTGAGAAGCTCATATGGGTCTGAACAATTAGAGGCCCGGTTATCCAGCGTCTCTTCGCGGCTACTCTGATCGGACTGGCGTACAGATGGCTGAGCTCACTCCCGGACAACTCTATCTGGAGCTACGAAGACCTCGGACGCAAGTTCAAATTGCATTTCGCCACCAGCAAAAAGCAGCCAAAGACCAAATTCACGCTGAGCAAAGTGCGACAGAAGAAAGGCGAGGCCCTACAGAAGTACCTGGATCGGTTCCGGGACGTGGCGATACAGGTTAGGTCGCTACCCGAGGAAGTTCACGTCCACTGCCTCGTCAATGGACTAGATCCGTCATCACAACTGGCCCAAAACCTATGCAAGAACCCGGTGTACACCTTAACCGAATTCTACACCCAGGTGAAGAAATACCTGGAAGTGGAGCAGATGGAGGCGGCCAACTTTGACGAACCCAAACGAATGAGAAACGCTTCGCCCAGTGAAGAGGAACGACCGAGAAGGGTTAAGACCAAACCAAGAAGGCGGAACCGCGAGAGCCACACCAAGCCGGACCGAGCCGACCAGAAGGCCAGGTATGATAACTACACCCCCTTGAATGTCTCTCGGTCACAGGTATGGAAAGAGGTAGCCCAGGCCGAAATGAGGCGGGTCGACAAGCCGAGGCCGATCAGAGGCCGGTCCAATACTGATCGTTCCAAGTTCTGCACGTTCCACAACTGCCACAGACATACCACCGATGAGTTCTATGACCTCCGCGATGCCATTGAAAAGTTCGTGAGAGAAGGAAAGCTACGTCAGTATGTCATCAAGACTCAGGGAAGGACGGGCGGCAAGCGCAACGACCGCGGCCGCACCAGAAGTCCACCCAAGGAGGCCCGAAAGCAGGGGAAGAAACAGAAGACCGCTTCTGACGACGAGTTTCCTGACGTGGATTTCCAGTGCAACGTCGTCAGCGGAGGATTCGGAGGTGGCGGAGACACTGTAAGCCAGCGGAAGAAATACCTTCGCGAGGTACTGACCGTCCGAGACCTCCCCAAGTTCAAGGATGACACCAAGAAGTCGAGGCCGCCGACCCTGACCTTCACCAATGAAGAGCTGAAAGACGTCATACCTGGCCATCTAGATGGCCTGGTAATCACCGGAACCTTGGTAAACTGCCGGGTTAAGAGGATCTTTGTTGATGCAGGGAGCTCGGTCGATATCATAAGCTGGGATGCCTACAAAAGTATGCACCTTGACTCGGAGGATCTCAAGCCATGCAAGACCACCTTGATTGGATTCAATGGCGAGCAGTCCTTTCCGAAAGGCTACATCGACCTCCGGCTAACCCTCGGGACAAAAGAAGCCTTCAAATCTGAACGCGTGAGGTTCATAGTTGCTGATTTCCGGTCCCCATACAACATCATCCTAGGCAGACCGACGATCCACAACTAGGACATACTGGTGTCCACCAAACACCAGAAACTGAAGATGGTCAATGACAAGAACCAGATAGTCGTGGTATCCGGAGATCAAAGGAATCTCGACAATGTTACTTCGAAGATCTCCAAGTCGAGGAAGGAAGACCCTCATCTCCACCTCGGCTCGGATCCAACGAGCCATAGCCGAGGACGACAATGATAAGCACCCCCGGCACTCGATCAATATGGTAGAGCTCGACCTCCGAGAGCAGGAGAATCCAAGGCCCGAGCTGGAAGGAGAGCTGGAAGAAATACCGCTGGGAAAGGACCCGTCCAAGACCGCCAAAATCGGCCGAGACATGAGGGACGACCTGAAGACACAAGTGATCCATTTCCTCAGACAGAACCAAGACGTCTTCGCCTGGACCTCGGCCGAAATACCCGGCATCGACCCCCACTTCTGCTGCCACAAACTCGGCATATGGCCGGGGTCAAGACCAGTGGCCCAGAAGAAGAGGAACATCGCGGACAACAGACAGAAGGCCCTCGAGAGCCACGTCGAGGAGCTCCTAGCGGCCGGCTTCGTCCGAGAGGTACAATACACCACCTGGCTTTCCAATGTAGTCATGGTACTCAAACCCAGCGGCAAGTGGAGAGTATGCGTGGACTACACGAACCTCAACAAGGCGTGCCCAAAGGACTCCTACCCGATGCCCAATATCGACCAGCTTGTAGATAACTCGGCCGGGTACCAGCTCCTCTCCTTCATGGACGCCTACTCCGGATACAATCAGATCGCAATGCATCCGGACGATCAGGAAAAGACGGCCTTCATGACCGATAAGGCAAACTACTGCTACAACGTCATGCCATTCGGACTGAAGAATGTCGGGGCCACCTATCAAAGGATGATGAACCGAGTCTTCGAAGACCAGATCGGGCGCAACATAGAGGTCTACATAGACGACATGATCGTCAAGTCGAAGCTTCCACAAGACCACATCCGGGACCTAGAACAGACGTTTGAAAAACTAAGAAGACATTGAATCAGGTTGAACCCGGCCAAATGTGCTTTTGGAGTTCCGGCTAGGAAGTTCTTAGGCTTCATGTTGACCGACCGAGGACTAAGAAGGAGGTACAGCAGCTAACCGGCCGACTAGCCGCCCTGACGAGGTTTTTACCAAAGTCGGCCGAGAAAGCCCTACCTCTCTTCAAGTTACTGAAGAAGGAAACCCAAGGCGGCTGGAATCCAGACTGTGACGCCGCCTTCACGGAAATCAAGAGATGCTTGGCAACCCCCCCGGTGCTCACTAAACTGGACCCAGGGGAGACATTATTCCTCTACCTCTCGATCGGCAACGAAGCCGTCAGCGCTGCCCTAGTAAGAGAAGCCGAGGCCGAACAGATGCCAATATATTTCATCAACAAGGCTCTACAAAGCTCTGAACTCCGGTACCAGAAACTTGAGAAAGTGGCCTTCGCCTTACTCACGGCGGCAAGAAGGCTCCGACCTTATTTTCAAGGACATCGGATAGTGGTCCGCACCAACCAGCCAATCCGATAGATCCTCCATAAGCCCGACTTAGTAGGAAGGATGACAAACTGAGCCATAGAGCTGTCCGAGTTCAACATTACTTTTGAGGCCCGGCAGGCAATCAAGTCTCAGGCACTCGCAGATTTCATCAGGGAGCTCACCTCGGCGACAACCAACGACGGGACTTGGAAGGTCTATGTGGATGGATCGTCTAACGCCAAGGGCAGCGGTGCAGGAGTCATCGTGGAAAGCCCCCAGGGGGTCGCTACCGAGCACTCTCTCCAACTCAAGTTCCCGACCTCCAATAACTAGACCGAGTACGAGGCTCTGCTGGCCGGATTGCTCCAGGCAAAAGACAATGGCGCACAACGAGTAAAGGTTTTAACTGACTCGCAGCTCGTCGCAGCCCAGATTGACAGCAGCTATCAAGCAAAAGGTCCTCTTATGGCAAAGTACCTAAACCGCGCCAAAGAGCTCATGGCCGAATTTGAGGAAGTAACCGTCTCACACATCCCGAGAGAAGAGAACGCAAGAGCCGACATCCTCTCCAAGCTGGCTAGTACTAAGGGGCCGGACAATCACAGGACCGTGATCCAGCAAAACCTGACCGAGCCGAGCTGCGTCATGGCCATCTCGGCAGGCCTGGAGGAAGCCAATAGAAGACTACCTCGAAAGGGGAATCATCCCTACTGACTCGACCGAGGTCAAAAGGCTGATCAGAGAAGTCGCGCTATACCCAATGGTGGATGATCAGCTGTACAGAAAGGGACTGCACTGTCTAATGATGAGGTGTCTCGGTGAAACCGAGGCAAAATATGTGTTGGCCGAACTACACGAAAGTAGCAACGGCTACCACATGGGCGGCAAGGCCCTCGCCAGAAAGGCACTACGCGCCGGCTATTATTGGCCTACTATGAAGCATGATGCTATGGAAAAAGCCAAGACGTGCGACAGTTGCCAGAAACACGCCAGGATCATATGGCCGCCGCCCACAGAATTACAAGGAATGCTAGCCCCATGGCCCTTCTACAAATGGGGCATGGACATCCTCGGACCATTCCAGCCTGCATAAGGGTAATGCAGATGGCTCATAGTCGCAGTAGACTATTTCACCAAATGGATTGAGGCAGAGCCACTCGCCACAATTACCTCGGCCAGAGTTATGAAGTTCTCCCGGCACAACATCGTCTCCCGCTTCGGAATACCAGCTGAGGTCGTCACGGACAATGGGACCCAATTCATGGACCACAGGTTCTAGGCTTTAATGTCCAACCTGGACATTAAACAGCACTTCTCGTCCATGGAACACCCTCAGTCAAATGGCCAGGCCGAAGCAGCCAACAAGATCATCCTGGACGGGCTGAAGAGGCGGATGTTGCAAGCCAACACCAATTGGACCGAGCAGCTCCACAGCGTCCTCTGGGGATATCGGATAGGCCTACAATCTTCGACCCAAGAAACCTCGTACAGGTTAACCTATGGATGTGAAGCAATGATCCCGGTAGAAATCGGACAGCCATCCTGGAGAAAGGTCAAAGCCAGACAAGAAGGGCAGGAGTCGAACGACGATGCCTTGAAGACCGACTTGGACCTCATAGACGAAATCCGGGTCGCGGCGCACTGCCGGGAATTAGCCGCCAAGCAGTTACTCGCGGCTAAGTACAACAGAAAGGTCAGACCTCGGTCATTTAACTGAGGGAACCTGGTACTCCGACGGGCCGACATAGGCAACAAGAATGCCAAGGACGGGAAGCTGGCGGCAAACTGGGAAGGCCCCTACCGGATTAAAGAGAAGCTCGACGGAGGGGCATACATCCTCGAGACCTTGGCACGGAAGCCGATCAAAAGAACATGGAACACCGACAAGCTGAAGATCTACTATAGCTAGATCCAGCCTCGTTTGTCTTTACTTTATTTTCAGTTAAGTCAAAGTTCAAGTTATGTTATTTTCTAATGTTCTTTCTTTGTAACGCCCCTTAGGGCTGTTTTCTATCAATAAAAGACCCCATTGAGGAGATTTATGAATGTGCACAATTATTCGCTTAAGCATGAAGCCGAGGCAAAGAAGCCCGGACAAAATCATGAAGGCTGAGGTAGTTAAGCCCGGCCAAGAAACCGAAAGCCGAGGCCTATAAGCCTGGCAACGGTAAACGGCTCAGAGGTCGCGTACCAGGCCAGAAAATCAAAAACATCTAGATGTACGAAAACTGGCCGTTGTACTCCGACAGGCATTGGTTAGAGTTCGGCGAAGGCGCCATACGTGGCCTTTCGTGAAATTGACGCGTCAACGCTCGCCCGACTAAGCAAGCAGGCTACCATACCGACCCTGATCAAGTCAAAATGTCTGATTAAAGGCAAGCGAAGCCTCGGTTAGACATATGGTAGTCTAACCCTTACGTCGGTAAAACAAAATCCGACTAAGTAAAAAGTTGGAGTCCGACTGTTAGAAAGTCGGACCGAGGAAGTGCGGTTAGTTACACCTGACGAGGTTGAAACAAAACAACCCTGCCCCAACCTTCCACATGCTAAGTGTGGTAGAGTAAAAACGGCTTGTACGCATACAGCCGACTAACACTTAAGCATAGGCAAAAGGATGATAGAGTTGTAAATCGTTCATTGCCTAAAGCATCTAAACGGCTTGTACTCATACAGCCGAGGTACACCGAAAACTAGACAAAAGGATGATAAAATCGTAAATCATTCATTGTCCAGGTTACCAAAACGACCTGTACACAAGCAGCCGACACACATTCGAACTATGGAAAAAGGATGATAAAGAGTTGAATCATTCACAACACAGGTAAAAAAATGGCAGAAACTTATATCATTCAATCCAAAAAGTATGTACACAAGGGCCCAAGGCCGAAATTGTTCTAACAGATTACAAGGGCACAGACGCCCCAAAACCAAAAAAGGAAAAACAAAGAGCTAAGACTAGCTGGAGGGCTCGGCCTCGGGATCTTCAGCGTCGGCGGAATCCTCCTCAGCAACCTCGGCAAGACCCTCGGCGGCAGGAGGCTGATAAGGGATCAAAGTCCCGTCATCCTGTACGAAGGCACGGTAATCGTACCCGTCCACGTTAAGCTCGGCCCCAGGGTTGAAATACCGGTTCTGCGCTAAGGCCTGCCTGAAGCACGCCTCAGCAGTCTGTAGCAGGGCATCCAAAACCTCCTGGCGAGTCGCCTTCTCTGCCGAAAGGGCCTTCTCAAGCGCCTCCTTATCGTCAGCCAGAGAGGCCCGCTGCTGCTGGAGGACCTTTATTGCAGCAAGACCCTCCGACATTCCCTTCTGAGCCCGGCCACACTCCTCGGCTATCTTGTCAGCACGCGCCTGGGAGAGCTGGATCTCCTGATCGGCCTTCACCGCCGCAGCCTTGGCAGCGTCTCGCTCAACCCTCGCAGCATCCTGCTCCTACCGGATCGCATCCCGCTCATCCCAGGCCTTGACGAGCTCCTCCTCAGCAGACCTGGCCTTTGCCTCGGCCACGTCCAACTCCTCTTTGAGATCCCCGACGGACGCGGCCTTAGCCTCTGCCGCGGCTAGGCCCCTCTTCAGCTCTGCCTCAGCCGCCCTCAGCCTCTAGCACTCAACACTGACCAGGGTGTACTGCTCCCGCACCAGTATCAAAGCCTGGACGTAGCACACCAACCAGCATAACTCCCTCTGGGCCAAGTGCAGCTGATCCAACGCAGTGGGAGACAGCGTCCGGCTATCCATGAAATGCCGAGGAGGAAGGAAGGCAACGTCTACCTCCGGAACCACCCCCTCGTCCTATAAAAAACCACGGGGGACAACCGATGACGGCCTCGTTGGAGGAGGAGGAGGAGGGGGGAGTGACTAAGGCGAAGGTGGACCCGGCGGGGAACCAATAGGCACATCAGGGTGGAGTTCGGCCTCGACCTCCTCATCAGAAATCACGACTTCCTTTCCCTTTGAAGCCAGAGACATGGCGACGGCCTCTTGCCCCTCAGAAGCCTGGGGTGCTACCGCCGGGGAAGACTGGGCGACAACAGCAGAGGAAGGACCCTGGCCAACTGAGCCCTTCGATTTCTTGGGAGCCGTGGCAGCAGGAGCACCGGCATCTGCAGAAGGGCCCCGCTTCTTTGGGCGACTGGGCGAGGCGGCAGCAGGATTCGCCATGCGAACGTAGAGCGGCAGTGAACTCATTTCTCGAGCTGAAAAGGCAAAGAAGGACCAAATCAGAATCACGGATCCAAAAAAACAAACACAAAAACAGAGATAACACACTACTAAAAACCCTACTGGTAGGAGGCAGCGGCTTGGAGCCGTCCCCAGTTATAAAGTAGCCGATCGGCCTCACACCGTACTCCGCCACAAGAGCCTCCAACCGAGGCAAGGCAGAGGCCGATTCCGGTAGAAGGCCCTTGTGTGAAACCTGAAAAGAGGCGGCCTTGACCTTGCAGTGGCTCTCCATCCAGTATAAGGGGAAACGAGGACCCACGCCGGTGCCCTCATTCCCCCCAAAAACCAGGGCTGCTTCCTAGACTCGGCCTCGACTCTGAAAAACACCCCTTTAAAGTGCTTGAAGGAGTCGAAGAAGGGCGTCATGAGCTTTCGGTTTGGGTTGATCCGAAGGGACACCAACCCTCTCAACTTATCACTCTCTTTCGGCGAACTAGGGGTGAAGGGCCCAAAGAAGTAAAAGAAAAGGTTGGTCGAGCACGGAATAGGAACCGAGAAGTGACCACACAGCCTCTCGAAGGCAACAAGATAAGCCCAGCCATTTGGATGAAGCTGGGAGGGGGCAAGCTGGAGATGCAGCAAAGCCTCCATTTGAAAGGGGGTAAAAGGAAGGGAAACTTGCACCCATGTCAGACAATCACGGTAGAAAAAGAAAAAGTCTGGGCAACCCTCTAACCGAGCCGCGCAGATAGGCTCGTCGGCTGTCGGACGCTTGACGATGCACCTGGGCATGGCCAGGACCTTAGCTGCGCAACATCCGCGTCCGACATAAGCGACGAGGTCTTCAGCACCTCGTGCGATACCCAACTGTACAGCCGACACAAAGCTTTGGACGGACTAGAAGAGTCCGAACCCTCGGGCTCAGAACGCCGCTTGGAAGACCGAGATTTGGGGGCCATTAAACCTATACGAAAATAAACAAAGCTAGTATCAGTGGAGAGCAGAAATACCTGGCACAGTTACAGTAGCAGGCGAAAAAGACTGCGGGCTCGGACGAACGGGGACGCGAGAAGGGGCGACCAGGGCAGACCAATGTCGACAAGAACCGAGTATGGAGGAAGCCTCGACGTCTCCACCTCGGGCTATCAAGGCGGAACTCTCTGCAAGGCAGTCCCAGCAAGGACGTGAAACTGGAACCCTAGCTGATGCTGGGCGAGCTCTGGCTCGCCCCGGACGAACGACGCCACCTCGACGCTGAGGAGCCAAAACCCCCCGAAAAGGGTGGTTCACCCCCAAAAACCCAATAAGTGGCTCGTGGCAGACGCATGCGAAGGAGCATTTCCTCCTCCAGCGTTAACGACACCCTTGGCCTAGGAAAGTTTCCGTCTCTCACCATAATTAGAAAGCCTAAGCCACTAAAGGTTGGTGTTTAAAGGGCAAGAAGTGGGACGAATTTCAGGACGATTACACTAGAGAAGCCCAGGAAGACCCAGATTTTGGGAACGCACAGAAAGACCCAGAAAAGAAGAAAGAACGACGACGCAGACGTCTATCTCAGAAAATAAATGGTAAAATGAAAGGAAATACCGAACAAAAGTGGCAAAAAGAAGACGGAATACCTGTACTTGGAAAATAGAAGAAACTGGGATGCTGGAAAACGACAAAAGTTTCGATCAAGGAAGAATCTTCTCTGTGAACTCTAGAAAAACCAGAGACAGGAACTGCAGAATAAACAAGTAACGGGAGAAGTGAAAGAGAAAGAGGGAAAAGAGGGCCATTTAAACCATGTCGCGAAACGACAGGGACACAACGGTCTATTCCCATACAAGCGTGACGGGATTGGCACAGGCGTCAGCGCATTAAATGCGCACGGAACTCGGGAAATGAAAAGACGCTACGGTTGCAGAACACCACCACTCAAGGCGCGCCAGGTGTAAAACCACAATGATGGCCCGCGGGGGGGAATCCCGAAGCGCATACAGAAGGCCAAGAGGCGTGGAAGCCAGGGCTGAAATAGCTGGGGGCATTATGAGACCGAGACGGATCGAACTACCACCCCAGCATGATGAACCCGGCATCCTCGGCAGGTCACCCGGGCGAAGGCACCACGAGTTGTCTCCGGACCTGGAGCCGACTCAAGGACCGTGGCGCCCACAAACCGGTCTGGCCAAAGGAGAAGGCCTCGGCCTGAGCAACGACCGAGGACAATATACACCTCGGCCGTCTAGAAGACTGAACGACTGAGCTGGGGGGCAACTGTTACGGACCGGCCCAAAAGGCCCATATCCTGGCCACGGCCCAACCATGCCTAGAGCAGAATCACCGCAATAATGGGCAGGGATATGGAATCCCACTAATCTGGGATCCCATCTCACCAATCTAGGATCCCATTAATTGGAGATCTCCCCCAATTATGATCCCAGATATCGCTCATTAACCCGGAGATACTCGCACCAGACTCCTCTATAAATACAGGGAAACCCTAACCAGGTGCACACGTTCTGATCCATGCTCTCTTTACTTCCTGTCACATAGAGCACACACACCACCCCCTGGCTTCACGCCTTTACGTATACTGCGAACTACGTGAACTTTGATCCCTTCAAAGGGTACATAGGCTCTAGGCTTGACAACCTAGTCAAGTCCAATCTTTCTGTATTCTTAGGACAGAACAAGTACTATTCTCTCTCCACGTAATTTTGACTTAAGACTGAAAACAATTATTCATGCACATATAATTCTTCCCCCCACATTTGACTTATGTAACCATGAATTTTCTTGTTTGGGGGCTCCTCAAAAATACTCTATGCTTTGTTCTTCGTTACGTTCAATCTCGTTAATGACGTTATAACTCAAAAAAACTTGAGTACACATATACACAAATTTCAAATTGCACGCATATTGAAATATTAAAATTACCAAAGGATAATGTTTCATACATAAGTACGTCTAGCTGTATTATATACATATATCACGTCAAAAAAGGCTGTATATACATGTTTTTTCTGCATGTTACGTTGTAGACCTCAGGATACACACAAACACACGGATTTTGAGCTAAAATATACTATTACGAGTCTACTTCATTATATACTACCTCCGGTCCTAATTATAAAAACTAGTTGACTTTCTTTGGAGAAATTAAGGAAGCTAAATAAGTTACTTAATCATTTTATATGTTAAATATTCTTAGATTATATATTAGTTTATTAATCAAACTAATAAGTTTGAAGAAAAAAATAAAAATAAAAATACTTTAAAGTAATTTAATTAGCTTCCTTAATCTCTCCAAAAAAGTCAACTAGCTCTTATAATTAGGACCGGAGAGAGTATTATATATGCCTTACATTTTATAATTTTAGCCTATTTATAATTAAGAAGTTGATACGAATAGTGGTAACTTCCGTTAGAATCTTTACATGCATCCCTTTATTGAGTGATTAAAGAATGGGTTAAGTAGTAAATCGGCTCTTAGAAGTACACACTCATGAGTAATTTTGTCCTAGAAGCTTTTTTTTCTTTTTGTGGTTCAATTTGGTCCTGAAAGTCTAAAACCGTAGCAATTTTGCCCTTTTTTGTTAAACAACTAATGTTAATCGTTAAAAAAGTAACATTGACCGTTAAATTTTTTACCAAAAAAGGCAACATTGCTACATTTTTAAATTTCTGGGGCCATATTGAGCTAAAGAAAAATTTTAAGGACAAAATTGCTCCTGGTTAATTTACTACTTAACCCTTAAAAAATCATATTGAATTTGATTATTCAACCAGTCAGACTCGCTGACAGCTCAGTTTGACCCATAAAACAACTTTCTATGTATGATTGAGATCGTTGTTCGATCGGGGTTGAGCCGCCATTATAAGTCGAAGCAGAAAATTTAGACAGGGAAGTGGAATAGTTGGACCATGCATGACAACTGTGAATCGCTGGCTTTTCAAATTTGATGTCTCATCCTGCTTTTAAAACCATTTCTTCCGTATGTTCCTTCATTTGAAGTGTCAAACAAAATATATTGTTGGGTTAATGTGCTCTTTGGTCACTTAAGCCCAATAAAGCTTAATTGAGACTACAGCCCAAGAACTCTATGGCCCATGTGGTTTAGGGTTAGGTCTTGGATGTAGTAGCATATAATCCTACTTTCACCTGCTTGAGAGCAAGAGACGCATAAGGAGGCTCTCATCAGAAACAAACTCTAGAGGCAGACGTTCATCATCTGAACGGTTGCCCACACAACCATCCTATTCCCCTCGAGAGATAGTCTGCAAGATCGATCATAGAGCAGACGAGGACTGTTCGTGGAGAGGCTTGTAGATCGCTCTTCAGATACGAGGACTGTTCGTGGAGAAGCTTTCAGATCGCTGCATCTTTCCAGGTAATCAAAACAATGAAGGTTTTAACTTTTCCTTATCGCGTGGTACGATACGCTTCCGCATTTCTGGTGAGATTCCTACATATATGAGCTGGCCCAATTAAAAAAGACTGATTCAAATATTTTTATATATTTATAACACAAGAATCAATCTTTTTATTGCTAATACGTGTTCATTATTAATTAACAAAAACATCCATTTTTTAATTCACACTGCAGTGATCCACGGTAAAATAAATAGAAGTATTGATAAGAAAAAGAGTTCATTAAGTAGTAATATGCTTAAATAATTTATGTTTTTTCTTCCCATAAACAAAAGCCGTGCATTAGTAGCATTCATGAGTTAATTCTTTTATATATATATATATAGTTAGTTAGTTTTTTTTCCTTTTTGATAAAAGGCAAAGTAATATTAAAAGGTGTATAATGTTTTAGAGAAAACCAGAGCTAGCTGGACATGGTAAAAAGTTGTCAAGTGAAAAATTAGGAGTTTGGGATCCAAAAGCCCATTGCACCAAAATAACAAGGATTATAGTTCTATATTAGTTGTTGGGAAGGTTTTCCTTGCCACTGCACAACCCGAATCCAGATCAATCAAAACTGAAGGTTCTGATGAACCAGGTGGAATATCAAAAATAAATATAAGTTTTTTCTCATAAAAAAATGAATACAATTTTTTAAATATAATCTCTTGTCATAAATACAAGAGCTTATGTGACATTTATTTTGGTTATAAATATAATACATCAATCTATTATGTATCATAAATTTATTATTTCTTCTTCAAATCATCCATATTGATTTTTTTTTAATCAATAATCATCCATATTGATTGCACATAGTAATTAATTAAGTTATTATCAAAGGCATTAGGGTTCTTATTTATAATACATTTTTTTTAAAAAAAATAAGAATGGGTATTTAATAAAGGAAATTTATGAAAATACGAGGTTATTTGAAAAACAAGTTGGTTTTCCTAGCTTATGTGAAGTATGTAAATTTATCTCATAAAAAATAATAGAAAAAGTAGTATAAAAAAGGTTAGTAAGCAAGTAATATAATAATGTAAGATTCATTCAAAAAGGGGGAAAAAAATTATGATAAGACTCAATATCTAACTACATTATCGGGGCATTATATAGCCCAACGACACCAACTATTTTCATTAATGTTATGTTTGGATAGAGGAAAAAAGTCAAAAAACAATAGAGAGAAAGAAAATTAGAGAAAAAAAAATACTAAAAATAGTAAATTGTTTTATCATTTATGGAAGTTTTCAAACCTAATATTTATTTCCTCCTATTTTTCTCTCTATCAAAATATACCATAAGTTTTTCTTAAACGTGCGATAATGAGTTCGAACTCTCAATAAATGGAAAACAATTCTTGTTGGCCCTTCCTAACAGGTCAAACTTTAAACTTAAACAAGAAGTAGTATTGACCAAACAATTCCCTTGTTTTGATTAAAAAAATAAAGATGTATAGATAGATATACGTACATTATATTTATATACAGATACACACAGACAGACACGTCACTTCGTTGCAACGGCATATATGGTTAAATTTATAATAATAAAATTAGGCCTACCAACAATATAGTTGGATAGAGTAAAATATGTATGGGTGTGCATGGTAACACTCTCAGAATGACTTTTTTCCTAATTTCTGTGCCCCGGAACAAAAATGGATGAGAATTGTGTTTAGTAAATCCGGTTTTTTTTTCTTGCTCCCGGGATGAACCGGTTTATTTTTTGTGCTAGGGAGTAAAAAAATGAAGCAAAAAATTTTAGCTTCTCTATTCCAGGGCAAAAAATCAGAATTTATTTTTCCCTCAATCGAAGCAGAAATTTACACTCGTTCACCACTACCACCGCTCCACCACCACCGTCGTTGCCACCCCCAACACCACCGCTGCCCCACTACCCCGCCAGCACCGCTGCCACCGCCACCGCACCACCCACCACAGCCGCTGCCACCACCACCCTGCCTCAACCGCCACTGCCCCACCACCACCACCACCGCCCTGCTGCCACCACAGTCGCCACCACCACCACCGCCACCGCCCTACCACCGCCGCCGCCACCACCGCCCCCCCCCCCCCCCGCCGCCGCCACCACCACTGCCCCCCGCCACTACCACCACCACCATCGCCACATAAATAATTTTTTGAATATAAAAATTACATAAATAATTTTTTTAGGAAATTTTAATTTAAGTTTATTTGTAAAGTATAATAATTATATTAATTATTAAAGAAAATGATAAAATAGTAAAAATAACTCATTAATCCTTCATTTTCCTCCCTTACTATTTTTTTAACTTCCAAACAAGAGGAGGAAAAATGTGTTACTAAACGTAATTCTGATTCTCGGAGTAAAAATAAAATGGGTTAACAAACGTAATTCTAATTCTCAGAACTCTTCCAAAGCACAGAACCAGAAAGAACTGTTTCAGCTCAGAAACAGTGCTGGGCAACAGAATGGTTGCCATGCACACCCTAAGAAATTCAATCGTTATTTCAAATATTGCGAAACAAAAAAAAGTTAATTTAAGCAATATTTTTATTTGAGCTCGACAATTAACCCAAAAATATGATATATGAGGATAGTATTAAAACCCAACTTGGTTAAGCTAATCAGATTAGAGAATCAGGATTTGTTTTTTCTTTTCTAAGATAAAGAGAATAGGTAAGATAAATGAGTGAGAAAATTCAATTAAAAATATTTAACCTCACTTCCCTTTTTTTTTTTAAAAAAAAAAAAGTCAACTCAAAAAAATTTCCCCTCGCACACTTTTCCTCCCCTCCCCTCATATGTACCAAACAGCCTCGAAATGGCATTGTTTGGATTTTTTTTTAATGTTAAAAAACACAATAAAAAAATAGTAATACATCATATTTGTGTATATACTAACTCTATTTTGTTAAACTATGTATAGTTTATACATAAATATTCTATTTACTAATAGTTTAAATATTACTTACTTAAGAGTTATTTGTATATTACTTTAATTAAATGCAGTGGCGGATCTTGTGATAAATATTTGGGGGGGCCAATTTTTTTTGTCCCAAGATCATAATATCTGGTATAGACCGGCAAATATAAGGGAGTGAAAATTCAGTTTGAGTTGTGAAGAGAATAAAGATATCTATTATTATCATTTCTCATCGACAACAAACAAAATTAAAGAATGAAAAAGAGAGAAGGAAATAAAGAAAGAAACAAGAAAATAATTTATCAAACTTAACGATTTCTATGAGATTTACCAATTAGAAAATTTCTTATATTAGAAAAAAATCAAGGCCAGACAAAGTAAATATAAAATTGAAGCAGAGCAAAGAAATAAGATGAGAAAATTTACTTATAGCAAGCAAGAGTTGAAAAATCACAAATGAGTTATTAAGGGAGATTGGGAGATTAGCAGACGTGTTCCTTGCTCTTATTCTTATTATTGAGTTATGAAGGGAAGGAAGGTTAGGAGAATAATAGAAGCCATGAGCAGACTGCAGGAGGGAAAAAAAGGGGGGTGGGGGGGGGGGAACTGTTTTTTAAAAAATGGGGGGCAAAGGAGTATGATTAATTTTGACCAAAAAAGGAGTATGATTAATACATTCAATTGTTGAATCTTGATTACATGTTTTACCCAAAGGGTTAGAAAATGATATGAGTGATGCTTTGACCGGAAAAAAAAAAAAAGATATGAGTGATCTAATGGATTTTTGATATAATTGGTTGACCAATTCCCACATTCTTAAACCAAAAGATCCCACATTTGCATGATTAATTCTTTTGGGGAGCCATCTCATTAAGATCCGTAACTACCACCGGTGTTCTCTCTCTCTTGTATTCATTTATGAATTTCTTTTTTTTTTTGGGGGGGGGGGGGCATGGCCCTCCCTGGACCCTTATAAGATCCTCCCCTGATTAAACGTATAACTTATCTAGTATTTAATGTAAGACATAGTTATATATCTTATTTAAATAGATTAAGAAAATTAAATAAATTACTTGATAACATGTGTGATATGATCTCTTTAAAATACTTATATATAACATTAAATTACATATCAATTTATGAATTACAATTTTTTTTTTTTGGTAAAAAATGATAAATGAAGACTCAAACACTTCACACCATAAACAAGAGAATGAATGACCTAACCAACAAGAATTGACCAGTCAGCATTATATGTATAATGAATGTCTGAAAAAAAAGAAAAAAAAAACTGAATTACATAACACTCCATGTTGGTTTGCTTGGCTGAAAAAAGGAGAATCCTAAGCCTTTGACTGCTTTTGAGATATCTACCCACACAAACAACGGCTGCCATGTGTGACTTCTTGGGTGCACTCATATATTGTCTCAATGTATACACAACATAACTAATGTCAGGCCTACCATTAGTAAGATAGCACAACCTCCTAATCAATTGTTGATACACGGCTGGGTTAGGCATTAATCGATCTAATATGCCCTTTTGCTTCTATTTCTTATGATTTCGCTCGCTTGCTTTAGTGCTGGCTTCTCCTTCTAAGCTTAGCCTCTTGGTGCCACTACTACAAAAAACGGATTTTGCGTCTCAAAAAGACGTCCTATTTTAAAAAAAGGGAGTAAAAAATAAAGGCGGTGGCATTTTTGTAATTATATGTGATAAAAGTCCTGCCTTTTGGAGTCTAAATTTTAAACTTAGACTCCAAAAATGTCTCTCGCGGGCCCCACACAACCCCCTGCTACACCACGTGATACCCTGCTGTACGATGTGACCTGCTTTTCTGCTGTACGACATGGCTTTTGGAGTCTAATTTTAAAACTTAGACTCCAAAAGTCATGCCTTTTAGAGTCTACGTTTCAAACTTAAACTCCAAAAATGTCTCTCGCGGGCCCCACACAACCCCCTACTACACCACGTGATACCCTGCTGTACGATGTGACCTGCTTTTCTGTTGTACGACATGGCTTTTGGAGTCTAATTTAAAAACTTAGACTCCAAAAGTCATGCCTTTTGGAGTCTAATTTTAAAACTTAGACTCCAAAAGTCATGCCTTTTGGAGTCTAAGTTTCAAACTTAGACTCCAAAAGTCTACACCAACAGACCACATGGTGTAGCAAGGGGTTATGTGGGGCCCGCGAGAGACACTTTTGGAGTCTAAATTAAGTACTTAGACTCCAAAAGGCATGCCTTTTAGAGTCTAAGTTTAAGACTTAGACTCCAAAAGCGTAACTTTTGGAGTTTAAGTTTAAAACTTAGACTCCAAAAGCATAACTTTTGGAGTCTAATTAATAAAATTAGACTCCAAAAGTTATGCTCTAAGTTAAATATTCCACCTTTTTCACATCCCGCGTCAAAAGTTCCTCAGTTTTCATTCCCGCCCGCTGTGACCCTTTCACTTTCATTATCATTTCACTTTTCATTTTCTTTCAGATCTATAGCGTTCATGACCCACCACGCCACCGGAGACGACGGCGGCGGCGGCGGCCGCGACCTCCCTCTCCATCCCTTACAGCGACAACGTCTCTTGGTTGCAGATCTACAGATTTGGGTTGCAATAGCTTCAACGGTTGACAGATCCGTCGACGACAAGCCGCGGCATTGCCAGATCGAGGTTAAGTGCAACTTGGATTTTCCTTTGTTTCAAAATCTTCATGGTTCTAGCCCTCCGTCTGGGTGTCTATTCGGTCGACCTCCGTTCTCCGATTTTGTGTGTGTAGATCTGATTAAAGTTTCTGATTTTGTGTCTGTAGATCTAATATTATTAATAGTTTTTAGTTCGATTTGCCTTTTTTCATTTTGAAATTTCAAGCCGTCAAGCATTGATATTATTGATTTAAGTTTCTGATTTTTTTTAGTCGATTGTTGCTTCTGGTAATCTATATTCTTCTTATCTAGCTAGTTGTTGGTTCTTCTTGGTAGCTCCAGGTTGCCTACATCCCGAACCTAAGCAGGTTCGGGGTTCTTTTTTTTAAAAAAAAAATACTTATGGAGTCTAAGAAATATTTAGACTCCGTAAGTCTCAACTTTTGGCGTCTAAGAAATATTTAGACTCCGTAAGTCTCCGCTTTTTGCGCCCCCTAGATAGACGTCCTCTCGAAAAAGGACTCCAAAAGTACAAAAAATAGGACTCCGTATCCCTATTTTGTAGTAGTGTGCATTCCATGAGTATGTGTAGTGGTTTAGCACCACTCAACCACATGCCACTAATAATATATAGTGTGTATTTTCTTTGGTTAAGCACGATTCCCTTGTCAGATCGTGCCAACTCCAGCCCAAGAAAGTATCTCAAATGTCCTAGATCCTTAATCTTGAATTAACGGTGCAAGTGAGCCTTGACATCCACGATGTCTTGCATACTATTTGCTACAATAACCAAATCGTATACATATGCCAAAACAAAGATTATTTCTTGATAATTTGATTTGATAGAGAGAAAGTAATCATATTTGCTTTGCCCGCTACAAAAAATTTTGAATTTTGCTACGGAAAAAATCCGTAACAAAATGATTTTGCTACGGCAAAACATGGATTTTCCATAGCAAAATCATTTTGCTATGGATTTTTTTCGTAGCAAAATTCCTCGTAGCAATTTGCAACGGAAATGGAAAATCCGTCGCAATTTGCGACAGAAATTTCATTCCGTCGCAAATTTGCTACGGAAAAAAATCCGTAGCAAATTGCTACGGATTTTTTTCCGTAGCAAATTTGCTACGGAAAATATTCCGTAGCAAATTTGAATTTTGCTATGGAATTTTTTCCGTAGCAAATTGCTACGGAATTATTTTCCGTAGCAAATTTGCTACGGAATTTTTTCTGTAGCAAATTGCTACGGAAATTATATTCCGTAGCAAATTTGCTACGGAACTTTTTCCGTAGCAAATTTGCTATGGAATTATATTCCGTAGCAAATTTGCTACGGAATTTTTTTCCGTAGCAAACTTGAAATTTTGCTACAGAATTTTTTCCTGTAGCAAATTTCCCCATATTTGATCGTTTTCTACAGAAACAATTTCTTAGCAAAACTAATAATTATTTTTAAAAAATACATTTTTTTATTTTATAAAAGTGAGTACAAAAAGTAGTGATTCATGGATATATTAATAATTATATGGAGTGCACATTAAGAGTAATCTAACAAATACCAAATACTAAAAAGTAGTCTAACAATGTTACAAAGAGCAAATTCTAAACAGTAGTCTAAACAGCAGCATTGTGATCATCATCATCATCACCAGCATGGTCATCATCACCAGGAGCCGACCCCGAACCCTTGTTCATTAGGGACTTGAGTTGAAGCTGCATCTGCCTCATCATCTCCTCTTGCATCTGCCTCATCTGCTCCTGCATCATCTCTCGTTCCTTAGTCATCCACTCCTCCATCATCTCTCGTTCCTGAATCATCATCTGCCTCATCTTCTCTTGCTCTTCAAGCATCCGCTCTTGTTCCTGAGTCATCTGTTCTGTCAAAGCCTTCATCTTCTTCATCTCATCTGCAAAAACAATATCAAGTACATTTATTATTTGGACTTCATTTGAATGGACAAGAGAATGGAAATTATCAATATCAAATACGTTTACCTAGAGAAACATCTTCAATGCCGGATGAGGAGCGCTTTGTTGGCTTCAATCGGCTAGCAGCGGCACCGTATCCAAAGACTCTCCCTTTCTTGTTAAATCCACCTGTAGCCTCAAAGAACAGACTATCATTATCGGACACAGAGGATGAGGGCTCAGTCTCACGCTGTGAGTCTCTCTCCTACGACAGCTTCATAAAGTTTTCCTACAAAGACAAAAATACATAACAAATAAGACATGTAAAATGAAATAAATATTGTGGTGCATAAAACAAGTAATAAATGCAATAAATGTCTAACCACTACTATGTGGGCCCTTGAGTTAATCCATTCCCTCTCATCACTTCCTTCAGACTGCCGGGAATGGGTCCGCTCAAAAGTAGCCCAACTTATCGACTCTGGAGGAACCCCAGTCTCTGCCTGCAAACGTAAATGATGATCATAGTTAATTACTTCAAAGTACAAAATATTGAATACCTAAATAGAAAATAACGTGTTCTCACAAGTTTCTGTCTCCACTCAGTCATCGGAATAGAGCCGCCAACATATGACGGTCCTTCCATTTTGGCCCTATTTTGCTTATTTTTCGCACGCTTCTCCTGAAACTTTTCATTGGTGGCCCAATTGTCAAATAATTCGTTTGCAGTGTCCTGTGGAAGCCAATTTCGCCTGCCTCTTGACTCTCTCAAACAATAAAGCTTTCGAGACAACCACCAGGCTGCCCTGGCGTTATAAGCTTTTCTCAGAGCTTCACGATGTTCAGGCAATGACATATGCCTCCCCTGAAAATCAACAACGAACAATTAGTGCAGTAATTTTTAAAAGTACTTAATTAATAACCATAAACAAATAACTTACCATAAACTCATCGAACCAAGCACTTCGATTTTCCGTAGGAATCGCTATCCAACTGGTCCAAGCTTGATTTTAATTACGGAATAATTGGTCCGAGATGAAAGCCCCCACCGGATCACGAGGCACAATGCTAAAGACAGAGGACATCATGCAAATATTATTAGCATACAAACCAATTAGAGAAGGGATTTGTAACATTACTGGTAACTTGGCATGACTTACTACTCGCCGTCAGGATAGATTCAAAGCATCCCTGTCGAAGGATCTGTTGTGCCCCAGATTGGTGTATTGGAGGAACTACCTTCTTCCCCGACGTGGCTCTGAGGCGACGGGGTGTGCTAAGCAAGGAATGTGAAATATTAAAGATGCTTGTACATAGATGGTTTCATGAAACTAAACATATGTAAATCAATCTGAATTGGGCTAGTAAACCTGTTATCCCATTTGCTGCGGATCAATGGGGCTAGACGGTGACGACGACGTATACAGCAACAGTGAAGATGCCAAATAACCTGACGGTGACGATGACATATTAAACGGTGGCACCTCTGGGGCACCGCCCCGCCCTCTGCCTACAAAAGGGGCAGATGGCGTCGCCCTACCCCCTCTGATAGGACGGGGCCGGGATCGACCACCAACACGTCCACTACCTGAAGATCCTCCTAGATGCTCCATCTCTGAACACTTAAAGACATTAGGTCAAAGAACAAAAAAAAATAAAAAGATATTTATGATTGATTACAGTAGTGAAGTAACAAAGTATGTAGTATAACAGATCGTCATAAACAAAGAACTAACAAATCTCAACCAGACGATTCTTGTTCATCGACATCTGCTTGCCCGTCTTCCTCTGAAGTCTCATAGTCGTCGAACTCAGATTCACTGTCAGAGTAAATCAATTCATCCTCATCGTCTGATTCCTCATCGTCAATTTGTATAGGAATCAATTCTAAATCCGCAGCAGAATCAAAGAGATTGCTTGGTACTTCGTTGTCTTCGATGTTTATGGGCAGTAGATGTTCCACATCAGCTTGGAACGGTTCAGCCATACCGTCATTTGATTCTGACTCTTTCGACTTCGGTATAATATTTCGTGCTTTGGTTTTAATAACCCCCCTCCACCCTTGGCGGGATGTGGGGTATGATGTATAGTAAACTTGTTCTGCCTGTTGAGTAAGGATGAAAGGGTCATAACCAACCGCATATCTCCTTGTCCAGTAGATCTCAATATTTCCATGCTTGTCAATTTTTGTCCCACGCAGACTGTTATCAAACCACTCACATTTAAAAAGGGTCACCACCTTGTCCCATGGATAACTCAATTGAATTATGTCACATAACTTCCTGTAGTAGACAGTCTCCACCCCGTCAACTTGGTCACCTCGACAACATACACCGTAATTGCAACATTGTGTACTTGCATCCGTGTCAACAGTTGAAAACCGATACCCATTGATTATATATTTGTTGCATTGAGTAACACTAATTGGAGCTCCATAAGATAAACTCCACACAACTTCATTGCGATCTTCTTGATTTTTCGCGAAATAGGTTCGAAACCATTTTGGAAGCTCAGAGTTCGTGAATTGATCAACCTGGGACACCGACAATGAAGGATTTTCCGATCAGACCCAATTAGAAAAGTAACTGTAATATATATATGAAGTTAATACTTTAATACTTACCGTAATAGTAAAAAGGAAAAACAAAAATCTTACTTTAAGTACTCGGCGACTTCTTCACAGTTGTTTAGAATGTACCACTCCGCTACTTGCTTATCTCTTCCGTCAAGAGTTGATTTCCAACGTTTTCCCACGACTCGCCCTGGATAATTAAATATTGATTTTTGATCCCTTGTATCACCGGCATCGTTGCGAGGTACCCTTCTCCATCTTGACATCATTTCAGGGGGATGATAGTATGACGCAAATTTAGCGGCCTCTTCGACTAGATATGCTTCAGCGATAGATCCTTCAACGTGGGTTGGATTTTTGATCTTGTGCTTAAGTATGCATAAAAACCTACAATGGAATATCATAGGGTATTTATAAACTAAAGTACCATGTCGGTCAATTAATAACAGAGCGAAAGAAATATATATTACATCTCAAACGGATACATCCATCTATATTGTTGCGGGCCTCCTACCTTTGCTTCGTAAGCCAAGTGAACGGGCAAATGTTCCATTGAGTCAAAAAAGGTAGGAGGAAACACCGTCTCTAACTTGCATAGCGTTATGGGCATACTCGCCTCCAGGAGCCGTAACTTTTCAACATTAAGCTCTGAAGCACAAATTTCCCTAAAGAACATGGAAAAGTCCGTTAGAATAGACCATATTTCCTTCTGTAGTGCTTTGAAGGCCCAAGGCAACAATCTCTGGAAAAAAACATGACAATCATGACTCTTCATCTCGAAGAACTTCCCCTCGTGCATGTTGACACATCTTTTCAAGTTTGACGCATAACCGTCCGGGAGTTTCAAATCTTTAACCCATTGCAACAATTCTAAATTCTGCTGTTTGTTTAATGTGTACGGTGCTCTAGGTTTGGAAATCCGTCCCCTGCCATCCTGCACCAAATGCAAAGCAGGCCTTTTGAAAATCTCTTCTATGTCCAGTCTTGCGTTGACTATGTCCTTCGTCTTGCCCTTGGTGTCCATCACGATGTACAGAATATTGCAAAACATATTCCGCTCAATATGCATTGTTGGTTATGATTAGTTTTGATGATGTCTTATATAGATGCCATTATTAAAAGCAAAAAGATTGAGTAATATAGTTATCTTCTACATTGACTAACTACTATGTTTAATGTAGATTAGTTCAAGTTGAATTATAAAGAAGATTGATCAAGAAGGAGATAAGAAAGAAGAGCTTACAGAGTTTGTCAAGAAAGCAAGATGTTATCAATAGATTTTGGAGAATAATCAAGAAGAAGAGGAGGTATTGAAGAAGGTATAATTTGCTAAGTATGATAAGTCCAAATTGAAAGACAAAGAATGATCAAGAGAAGAGAAGAAAGGAAGAGTTGGATTATGAAGCATAATCAAGATGAGAGATTAAAGAAGGAAGAACTTGTTGAATGGAGTGAAGATATCATTATTCAAGTTCTTATATTGATGCTAGAAGTCTCCAAGATAATATGGAAGTTGGAATGGCTCAATTCAGAGTTAAATCAAGCAAATATGAGGTTTAGGACGAGAAAACTTGAGGTTTGAGTACAAACCTCGAGGTTTGAGTGTCTTTAGCATCTTTGGTGTCTTTGGACTAGCAAACCTTGAGGTTGCAAGTGAAACCTCGAGGTTTCAGTCAAAACCTCAAGGTTTCAGCACTGATCAGCAACTATGGTATACTCTGTTTCACGTTCAGCTCGGGCGACGTCTGGTAATTCGATGATATCTCACAAACCAGAGATCGAATTGAGACGAAACCAAAAGCATTGGAAACTAGACTCCCAACACGTATTGGTGACAAAATTTCATGCCCAAAGGAGTTCAGATCAAGAAACTATGAGCTTTACAAGTTGACACAAACTTCACCGTCAAAGTCAGAACCAAGCTTCAATGTTTTGGGTGTATCTCACAAACCACAAATCCAATTGAGGTAAAATCGGTGCCATTGGAAAGTAGACACACATAGCTTTCCAACACGACTTGAACAGACCAAAACAGAGTTCAGACCAGGGAGATATGGCTTTTGAAAGTTGAAGGTCAGTTCAGGACATCGTAAAAATGCTAATCAAGAACAGCCTTCATTCATCAGATCTTAAAGGACATAATACAATGAGTTTGGAGCTGATTCTTCTTGCATTGGATTCTTACCTTGAGCTTGGACATGTAAACTTGAGTTTGAGGTTTGGTATTCTGTCTTAAACTTGAGATTTCATGAAAACACTCAAAACCTCGAATATCTCTTTTCAACCTCAAGTATTCTAGCATACAGAGAGCAAACTGGTTTTCACAAGAATGAAAACCTCGAGGTCCATTTCTAAACCTCGAGGTTGGGTCTCTGGTTGAAAAGTTTTGGCTTTGAAATCTTTATGCAAACCTCGAGTATGGATTTGAAACCTCGAGGTTATCGGGCTCCAGAGGAAAAATGAACTTTTAACCAAGTCTCAAACCTCAAGGTTTCTTTTGAAACCTCCAGGTTTGAGGTTGTTCAAAGATTTCTCAAAGGTTTCTTTACAAAGGAAACCTCGAGGTTCACAAGGAAACCTCGAGGTTGCATGTTTCTGAAACTGAATCTGCTTGAGTTATTCAAGCAAACCTCGAGGTTTGAGATGCAAACCTCAAGGTTTCTAGCCGTTACTGCAGATTCGAATTTGGGAAATCTGTAATACCTTCTTGTTTGATCTCAATGCTTTACATGATTATCCTATATTGATTCTAGATATGTTTAACTATCTTTCTAGTGAGTTTCAGACAGATTAACGAAGGTTTATTAAAGGATTAGAGCAAAAGCAAAAAGTGTGTCAGAACAATAAATGCTCAAGCCCAGAAACTTGCTTCCTTTGGTTAACCCACTTGTACATGACTGCAAAAGACTAAAAGGAAGATTACTACAACAAGCAACAACCTCTCCAACGGATTTATTGCCAGAAAGTCATCTAAGAACCAAGTGACAGCTGGATTATGCATAAACAAGAGAGAGAAGGTGTCCAAGGTGGAACCAACTCACAGCAGAAGTCTCCCAACGGTTCAATCCAAGTTACAACGGTCATAAACGGTCACATACCATTCTCCATCTATAAAAGACATGGATTCAAGCAGAAAAACGTAGAGATACAAGTTTACCATGCCAAAATGCTGATACTCTGCTTCTTCATCATTCTCACTCTGTTTGTCATATCTAGATAGCTTAGAGAGAGAAATGATTTGTATCTGTACTTCAGTGATTACTTATCCATTCCTTTGAGAGGAAACTTATTGTAAACACATTATCTTTCTGAGAGTTACTTAAGATTGGGTAATCTTGAGTGGGTTATACATTGTGTTGATTACAACTTGTAAGGGGGAGTGAATCCTAGTGAGAGGATTACTCCGAGTACAGAGTGTGTAATCAAGCAGTGTATTGATTACAGATTGTAAGGGGGAGTGAATCCTAGAGAGAGGATTGCTTCAATTACAGATCGTGTAATCAAGCTTATTGAAGATAGTGGATTGAAAATCCCAAGTGAGGCTTGGGGACTGGACGTAGGTCAAGGAGGGCCGAACCAGTATAAATCTGTTTGCAAGCTCTTCTTCCTTATCTCTTACATTTCCAGCATTTACATTTGAGTATTTACCAATTGTTTGTGATCTTATCTTTATTACTCAAGATGAATTTCCTGAATTGCGAAAATATTTCAAAGAGTGGAAACTCTTGGGTTCAGCCGGAACTTACATGCATGACATCGAGGTTGTGTCTTAACAGTTGATCTTTCCAATATGGTAGTTCCCAGAAGATGCTGCGTTTGTTCCAATGATGATCAATGCCATATCCCTCAGGTTCGCTGGAAGCAGCCCCCTCTTCGACACTTGGAATGTACTTGACCCTATCCCATATTTCTTGGCCACTTAAACGACGAGGTTGATCTGCTCATTCGACAACATTCCGCGTGAAGTTTTTTCTATTTCTCCTATCCGGATGATCAGGGGGTAGGAATCGCTGGTGCCTGTCAAACCAACAGACCTTGTGACTGTGTTCCAAACTATAACCCGTATTCTGTTCAAGACATACCGGGCATGCAAGCTTTCCCGACGTTGTCCAGCCACTCAACATCCCATATGCAGGGAAATCATTTATTGTCCACATTAAGGCAGCCCGCATTATGAAATTCTGACTTAATGATATATCATACATAAGAACCCCTTTACTCCACAACATCTTCAACTCGTCTATCAAAGGCCTGAGGTACACATCTATCTTCTTTTTTGGGTTGGATGGCCCAGGGATTAACGCGTTAAGGAACAAAAACTCTCTTCTCATGCACATAGAAGGTGGGAGGTTGTACGGTGTCACAATGACAGGCCAACAGGAATAATTCCTGCCCGTTTTATCAAAAGGAGCGAACCCATCCAAACATAGACCAAGACGGACATTACGGGGATCCATAGCAAAGAAAGGATTCGCCTCGTCAAATTTACGCCAAGCTTCAGCATCCGAAGGATGCGTCACAAAGTTTTCATCTCTGTGATGCTCCCGATGCCATCTCATGTGAGCTGCTGTTTGTTCTGATGCATACAATCTCTGAAGTCTGGGCACCAGAGGAAAGTAGTGCATCTTGCTTAACACTTGACGGGTAATTTTCCTTCCTTTCCTCACAACTTTATATCTGTCATGTCCACAGAATCTACAATTGGTCAGCTTAGCATCATCCTTGTAATACAACATACATCCCCTAGGGCAGCAATGGATTTTTTCACATCCAAGCCCAAGCTCTTTCACCTTTTTTTTTTGCTTGGTAAAAGTCCTTCGGCAAATTATTGTCTTTGGGAACAACCTTGCTTATGATCTGCATCATTTCGTTGTAATTCCTCTCACTCATATGGTGATCAGTCTTCAAGCTTAGTGTTGCTAGGGTAGCTGATAGCGATGAATATTCACTATTTTCAAAGTGTTCACAACCTTCCCATAACGGACGTTGCGCTTCTTGAAGCATTTTATAGAACCTATCGGCTTCCGGATGAGGATCATCTCCCATGTATGATGGTTGAGCATGTGTATCGGTCTCCTCTCCCATGTATGACGATTCAGCATGAGTAACAGGATCGAAATATCGGCCGATCGACGGTCCCGCAGCGTCCATAACCAACTGCTCATATTGATTAAGGTTGTCTCGATGACTACTGTCCCCGTAATAACCACTAGTTGTCGGTGTCTGTCGGACTTCGCCATGACATTCCCAACACTCATAATCCTTCATGAATCCCCTTTTACACAAATGGATTTTGACCTCCTCAAAATCTTCAAATCTTATACACCTACATTTGACACACGGACACCTGATCTCCCTACTTGAATTAGTTGAATGTGCCAGAGCAAAATTGATGAACTCTTGCAAACCCGCCAAGAATGCTTGAGTTAGTTCTCTCCTCTCAGTTAGACGATTGTACATCCAACTTCTATGATGGTTGTCTTCCATACTTCCTAGCTAGTTCAGTTACTAACATAATTAGCATCTCAACATGCCACAAATTTATAAAAGTGGTCAATTCAACTAGCCACTTATGCAAACCAATTGCCAATTAATCAAGGAAATGAAAAAACAAACACATGCCACAAATAATTTAATCACACCAAAATCAGAATTGTGATTTCTAAATTCCGGACAAATTCATATTCATGTACATTTTCTATTAAAAATAAAATAAAATATAATGTAAAATTCAAAATCTTTAATAATTTTTGTGACCTACAACAGAATAAGTATTTAGTATAAAATTTATCAATTTACAAATTATTTTAATAAGAAAACCAATGATTTGAAATTCTAAAGTGCAATTGGTTTTTTTTTTCCATGTATACTTTAAATTAGTCTTTCTATTTTTACCTCATTATATTCCACTTATTATCTATCTTCAATAATATTTCACTCGCTATCTCTCATGTACTCTCTTAAAGAGACTTTATTAAGAAAAATGGATATTTGAACCACTTGATTTTTATACTTGTTCCTTCTAATAAGGAATGGAGGTCTAAAAATGAGAAGACTTTTTTTTTTTTTTGGTAATTTGCTTAATAGGGAAAGCTAATCAGATATGGATGGTCTATAATTAATTTAAACGATCTAAATTTTATTTTTCTTAAAACGTCTATATTCTTAAAAAAATATTTTAATGTGTATAAAATATAAAATAAAGATAACTTTTTAACTTTCGTTTTTGCCAAAAAATGAATTTTTATCTAAAAATCATCATTTTAAAAAAATCAAATTAGATCTTTATATCCAAATCATATTTGAAAGGTCCAGACCTGATTAGCTCTCTCTAATGCTTACTGGGAAACTGGTTCCATGTATGTTTGACTTAATTTGTTTTTCATTTATTCCGCAAGATATTGAAGAGATTGCTTGGAATAATTTTTTCCCAATTTTCATTTTTTACGCAAGGGGTTGTGCTAATTAAAGTATTTAAATCTATACTAAGAGCACACACACAGAGAGACAAAAATGATACAAGTATTGAAGAAAACATTCTTAATTTGGTGTTAATTACAACCGTAAAACACATATCATACAGTTAATTGAACAATACTAATAATTTATAATCACCAAGCATATACAGGATTTTACAATCACCAAACATATACAGGATTTTCCACAAAATTAAATACCGTAAGAACTCAGTATTGTAAATTAAAGCCCACAATAACAATTATGTTCCTGAACAAAACTACACAAAATTTACAATCACCAAACATATACAGGATTTTCCACAACAATTTCCCCTGTGGCCTCCACCGAATGCATTAGTACCCAAAATTGATTTGAAAAATCAAAATTAATCATATTTATACTGCTCCTCTAAATATTTAATAGACATTACTTATTAACCAAATTTTAACCTAAATAAACAATAATGTTAAATTGTAACCAAAATTACCCTAATTATTCATGAGTAATAAGTATGACTAATTTTTTCAATTTTTATCTATACTAATTTACCATAATAAATAATGTGGTAAAAAAGGAAACGAAAGGGAGCTTACCGGAAGGGCAGAGTAGCCAGACAACGGAGAAGAGCACTGGTAAATGGACAACAGCGACTGTGGAGAGGAAAAAAACAGCAAAATTATAAACTATTTCTTTGAGCTTAATAAATATGATTAATTTTTTCACCTATTACTTATACTAATTTCTTATAATTGTCAGGTTAACAATTTCTCAAGTAATTACTTTTGTAGTAATTACTTCGATTAGTCCAGCCTTTGATAACCATTGTGATCTTATCATATGCTTCGCGCTTCATATGTTAATGGAAGTGTGTTTAGACTAGCTTTTGGAGAATAGCTTTTACGATTTACAAAGTAAGCATGTGAGAGGAGTTTTAATTTGTCTCAACTTGTAAGATAGAAACCACATTTAAGCATGAAATAAGATGTTAAATATTCTTGTTTCCTGGTCTCAAGCTACCTTTTCAATCAGTCCAACCATAGGGTATTATGTTAAATTTGTTTATATATATATATATATATATATATATATAAACTCTCTTTGAATTACGTTACTCATGAAAGTAAGGCTTTTTAAGCCCATTGAATGAGATAATCATTTTAAGCCCATTGAATGAGATTAATAAAGAATAACAACAATAAAAAAAATACATGAGTGACAAATGATAAAATTAGACATTTAAACTGGGCAATCAATGGACTTGACATTTGCGTGGGAGTTTGTGGTGAATGCATGCATCAAGTGGTTTCTTGTCGATTATAAGATAATTTTTTAATGAGTTTCATGTCAATTTTCAAAGATCCGATTCACAATAGAACTTTGCCTTTTTAACTCTCCCAAAGGATCATATTATTTACTTCTACTAACCACACTCTGATTTCAGATTGAGACATTGAAAGTGAGTCCATGATAAAAAAACATATAGATCAAAAAATTATTCAGAAGTAATAAATGTCCGTAGACCCAAGTATGATATATCGTCATTTTATTATGTCTACAACTATTCAACGCACTTATAAGATATTAAAATACAATTTTTTTTTTGTGTAAAAAATTCCATTATAAGTACTTAATCGGGATTTATGTTTCAGCAACCAAAAAATATTTCTTTATAAAAACGAATTGATATTCATTATTAGTGTACCAATCAACAAATCTATATCAAAATCATGCTTATAAGGTATTATGTAATTTGTTTCATTGATCGAGCCGCCATTAGTAATTTCAAATACTCTTAAAATTATTATTGATTTGTGAAATTTCAGCTTTAAACAATTAAGAGATTGTGGGATTTGGGGAAGGATTCCTAAGCCTGAACTATTCACAACATTCAAATCAAAAAATTAAAAACAAAAACAAAAACAAGGTTACCGCTGTTTGTTCTGAGCTGAGGGCGCTGGAGGGCGGAGAGATGCCGGCACTGGGGGCTGACGGCGCTGGGGGGGAGCTGGGGGCTGACGGCGAGGGGATCTGGGGGCTGACGGTGTCGGTGGGGCGGGGGAGCTATGGGTTGAGGGCGGACGGAGCTGGGGGTGTGGGGAGGTGGCGAGGTAGAGGGGATTGGCTATGGTCCTCTTCCCTTCCCGTTCTCTTCCCATCCTCTTCTTCATCTCAACCGTTAGATCGAAATCTTAACCGTTCAGATTTAATCTTTTATAAAACTATTATTTTAAATATTTTATTAATATTTTATTAAAAGATTAAATCTAAACCGTTAATCTTTCAATCTAACGATTGAGATGAAGAAGAGGATGGGAAGGGAAGTGGATAGGAGCCAACTCCGAGGTAGAGCTGGGGGTGTGGGGAGGACGGAGCTAGGGGTGGGAAGCTGAGGGGGGAAAAGAGCTGGGGGAGGCGGCGTGGCGGACGGAGCTGAGGGCGGCGGCAGGGGTTCATCGAGCTGAGGGCGGCGGCAGCGATAACGGAGCTGGGGGCGGCAAAATGACATAATGACGGGTGTGAGCTGAGGGTTATAAAAGTTTTTTGCGAAGGAAACGCAATCCGTCGCAAATTTGCGACGGATTGTGAATCCGTCGCATAAAGCATATTAACTTTTGCCACGGATTGATAATCCGTCGCAAAAGGGCTCCCATAACGCCGCCTTTTTGCGACGGAAGATCAATCCGTCACAAAGTTTGCGACGGACAACTGCTCCGTCGCAAAAAGGAGAAGAACTGGCGGCCATTTTGGCCGCTAGTTTGCGACGGAAACATAGTCCGTCGCAAATTTGCGACGGATTATGTCTCCGTTGCAAATAAAACTCCTCTGGGATTTTTTTTTCCTTTTATTGCGACAGAATTTAGTTTCCGTCACAAAATTTTGCGACGGAATCTTCATTCCGTCGCAAATTTTCCTATTTTGCGACGGATTTCTTAATCCGTTGCAAATTTCACGGATTTTGCTACGGAAAATATTCCGTAGCAAAATCCGTCGCAGATTTCGCTTTTTCTAGTAGTGGCCTTATCCCCTTAAATTAAGGCCTCAGTAAGTTTGACTTTCCACTGTCTAGAAAGCTGCTTCAACCCATACAAGGATTTGTGAAGATTACAAACCTTATTTTCATAAAAAGTGTCAAATCCTTGTGGGATGCACATGTAGGCTTCCTCCTTCAAATCCCATTGCAGGAATGCATTGCTGAAATTCATTTGAAATAGATGCCAAACATGCATTGATGCAAGAGTAAGGATGGTTCTTACTATTATTATTTTCATGATTGGGAAAAAGGTCTCAAAATAATCAATACCTTCTTGTTGGTTGTAGCCTTTTGCCACCAACCTTGTTTTGTACTCCCTCCGGTCCTTATTATAAGACATCAACTAACTTTTCTCACAAACCAATAAAAGTAGTTAAAGTCAATAAAATTGTCCTAGGATCTAAATAATTTTCAATATTAGCCCTATTAATTACCCTAAACTCTAATATTATATTAATTATTACTCTCACCAACTACCCTTATTAATTAAGGACAGACATGGAAAAAAAATAATTAATGTTCATTGGGAATTAGCAAGTGCCTTATAAAAAGGACCAAATAAACTTGCTAGTTGGTGCCTTATAATAAGGACCAGAGGGAGTACCTTTCAATATTACCAAAAGAGTCATATTTGATTTTAAAGAACCATTTACAACTTCCCATGTACAACTATGTTTTAAGGCTTCAATCTCCTCACACATTGCCTCTATCCACTTGGGATCCTTAGGTGCTTCTCGAAAACTACATGGCTCAATGAGCTTGTCAGTAGATATAACAAGTAATTCTTATAAGTCTTGCTAACATTCGCATAAGAAATATATTTGTGAATAGGGTACTTACAAACTATTTTGGGTGTCTCACCCCTTTCAGCCTCTCCCTGACAAATATATTGATTCATGCATCCATGAAGAGGCACGTCTATACTATGCTGGTTTGGCCTCCCTATCTAAAAATTGTTCAACATCAACAGGGGACTCATTACCATGTGATTCATGGTCATGAGGATGGCATGCATCCTCAAGTTCCTCATGAACAGAATTAGACCTGGAAGGAGTTTCCAAATCATGGGTATCATACAAAAAGGGATTTAAATCAGAGGGAAAAGAGATTAACTATACAGTAGGTGTATCATTCTTAAAAGGAAATCGACTTTCATCAGAAGCAACATGTCTACTAACTACAATTAATAGTCTTCTTGACCAAACTATAAAGCAAAAAACCCTTTTCATAAAAATCCAAGCTTCAGATCTTGGCTAAAATTTGTCATGATTATTTTGAAGAGTCAAGAAAGCCAAACATCCAAAAATTTTAAGGTGAGAGAGATCAAGTTGTTTATTGTATAATATTTCATAAGGGGTTTTGTAGGGAGCATGATTTATCAAAAAAGTTGTTGTTTTGCTGCTTTCCCCCCGAAATCTAATTGGCTTATGAGAAGAAATAATGAGACTACGAGAAACATTCAAAAGATATCTATATTTTCTCTCCATCACACCATTTTGTTGAGTGTGTATGGACATGTATTTTCATGTCTAATTCCCTTACTACTAAAAAATTCTGTAAGATCGCTATTCACAAATTCAAGTCTGTTATCACCACGAACCTTCTTAACACTTGTAGAAAACTGATTACGAACATATGCAATAAAAGTTTTGATACAAGAGACACTTCCTTGCTTATTTCACATAAAAAATATCCAAAAATATTTAGAGAAATCATCAACAATAGTAAAGAAATATCTATGACAAGAATATGTGGGTTCCTTTTAGGTTCCCCAAGTATCAGCATGTATGAATTCAAAGATGCTACAAGTGAAAGAAGTGCTACAAGGAAAAGGTGAACGAGTTTAATTGCTTAGCCTGAGAACATATATCACAACTTTGCATAGTTGAATGTGCAACATCCTTGTTTATAGAGTTTAGATGCCTGAGATAGCGGCGGTAGAAGTGACATTCTTTTTTATAGACTTCTTTTCTAATGGACTTTTTCTGATGTGATTTGTGTTTGGAAGCTATAGCAGAAGTGTCTTTTTTTTTTTTATGGGCATTTGTTTGACATCGCTTTTGAAAAAATAGATGAGATGAAATATAACTGAAAATAACATGAATCAATATATATGTGTGTGTTGTATAAAATATAATAATTTGGGATAAGAAATTAAATATAAATATAAATTTACTAAATAAAATGACAAAATTACCATTAAAAAAATTGCCCATGAATGAAACATTGTTCAACGATAAATGAACTTTAACAAATTGCCCACAAATAATATTTTAAAAAAAAAAAGTAGGGAAAGGTGAAGAAGAATTATATAAAAGAGGACCAAAATGTGGGTTTAAATGTATGTGAGAGTGTGGCCGTGAGTTGGGAGCAGTGGAGCACGATACACGATGTAAAAAAAAAAAAAAAAAGAGATGAAGTTGTCGTGATGGGTTTAAAAGCACCCAAGACTTGCTTCAAAAAAAAAAAAAAAGGAGCATCACATTTGAAGCACATCAATAAATGAGCTATGCCAAACACTCCATTTTGCACTTTCATTCTCACAGAGCTATAGATGCACTTATTTTAACATCTACAGCTTTCCCAAACACACCCTTAAGTACTTCAGAATATCTAAAGGAGCATGCCCTATCCATGATACAATAAGACAGAATGATCTTTGTTTAATGATTAGAATTCAAGTTCATAATTCCATGAGTTTGTAGTGTGTCTTCTGTACTAGGTACAAGCCATCACAAGCTTTACCAATCACTTGGGATTCCCTAATTGAATTCTCTTGCAAAGTGTAGAATTCTGGGTGAAATGATATGGTGCATTGCATCTGCTTAGTGAGCCTAGGGATGAGATTAGATTAAATTAACATTGGGCAGAAATGTGTACATCATGAAATATAAGATTATCAGAAAATTTCAGTGTGCCCACATGCGTAATGGTTTGCTTATCTCCATTAGGCATCTTTAATTTTCTAAGTGGACCAAGATAAGGTGTAACCATATCAAAAATGTCACTATTACTAATAACATGACATGTTGCCCCTAAATATAATGTCCAATGAGATTTAGTTAAATTGTTAGGCAAAGTATTGATCAGACATGAAATATGTTCCTCAACGTAACCTACAGCTCCAATTTTAAGCTTCTTTTGAATCCTTCTTAAGTAGCTAAAGAATTTGGTCATATTGCTCAGTGGTCAAAGTGGGAGGAGAAGATATAGATTTTGATGTACATGCTTTGCATATGGCTAGAGTAAACCTGATTCTCCTAGTTTCTTCGTCTGAACCCAAGTAACTCTCGGGCTATATTGAGTGTTAAAGGGGCACTTGAGAGAACTTTTGACCTTTAAGAACAGTATTGGTGGCAACAAGAGACACCCACTCAATGTAGCCTAAGAGTTACTTGGGTTCAATTCACCTTAGGTAAAATTAGCCAACTAAGACTTCAACTGATTAATAAAAAAGTTGGCATTATTAGAAAATTCCTTCTTACTCCAGTTAATTAAGTCCTTCCTCCATCGCATCAATTGGCCAACAAAAGCCTCAAAATCTGTTTGGTCAATGGATGACATGACTTGCCAGCTTTTTCTGATTACATCTACAACATGATGAGACGCCTAGATGGATTCAAATCTAAAATCCCAAGTATTCCAATAGCTCTCAGCCTAACATCGGATGAAAATAAGATGATGAGACCCAACAGGATCCACATTAACAACCTAAAGATTAAGAACTTAGCTTGCTCCCTTAATAAAAAAAGTTGTCAAAGGCCCTGTCAATGCATTCTTGGATGGTATCTGGGCTCTCTCTATTATTACACCAAGTGAAACTAGACCTATTAAAATCTAGATCCTCAAGTCCATAGTCAGCTACCAAAAATTTAAAATTAAGAATTTTTCTCTAAACTCTAGGTTTACCACCATCCTTCTCATGTTGGGCTAGAATCTCATTAAATTCCCCTTGAGACAACCAGGAATTGTTCATATTTTTACTTTTATCATATATATCAAAATATAAACATTGTGTTTTTATTTTAAATTTTTCTTTATTGGTTAAGCATTATTGCAAATTAAACAAGTTTTTTTTATTCTTGAACTTGCTCAAATACCCTCTTACACTCTATTTAACATGAGGGGAAAAAATAGATTTCCGAAAACTTTGATTAACTCACCCTTCTTAGGCTTGTTCTAAGTTCTTTATGACGTTGGGTTCTTGTAGTCAAATAACACCAAGTTTCTCCTTTTTGAAAATTTTCGTAAGATTAAAGTTGTGAATCTGAATCCTCTATGAGTATAATGACGCGTAACAAACTCATGGGGAAGAAAAAAGGGAAATACTTTTTACAGTCTTTAATATAAGACATATTTAAGAAGTTGATCTTATAATTAATTCATTCTAAATATAATATCTATTTTTTAAATTTGTCAATATTTTCCTAATTTAGCTATTTTGATGCTCCATTAATAATAATCAATGAGGAAAATGAATTAAGGAATTAAAAAAAGATAAATATAATGTTTTAGAAAATAAATATCATATTAACTAATTAACTTCTTTAACCTAAATAAGGGGAGGGAGTAAAAAGATACGAAAATTTCTTTGTAACATCTCATTATATTACGGAAAGTGGCATGTCTTCAGCACAAAAGAGTTGTAGACTTTTCATAGCATTATAGTATTATATGTCTCTCAGTTTGACTTACTGATATAAATATCCATAAAAATACGAATGATCCAGGACATTCGCTTCAGTTGACCCTTACCAATACACATGAATTCTTCATGCAAGAAAAACATATATAAATATTAAACTGAAGACCAATTATTAGTTATAAATATTATCCTCTCTCCACGCAATCTTGACTTAGACTGAAAACAATGTTATATATATAGAAAATTCTTCCCTCCACAATTGACTTACAAAACCATTTTCTTGTTTGGTAAATGTTCAATAATATTATATTCTTTGTTCTTCGTTACGTTCAATCCCCGTTAATGGCGTTGGGTCTCAAACTTGAGTAAACATATCCACAAATTTCAAACCTCGTGTGCGTTAAAATATTAACTACCATAGAATAATGTTTCATACATTAGTACGTCTAGCTGTATCTGCATGTTTTTTCTCTGCATGTTACGTTGGACACCTTATATATAATATACATGGACAGAGAGCAGGAATATTGTACACGTCGTTGCTATTTAAAAATTGAGTTAAAATAAATATAATTTTACGAGTCTGCTTAATTATATATGCCATGTATTTTATATTTGTGAGCTATAATTAACTAGTTGTTATAGATTAGTGATAATTAACTGCTACACGCATCCTATTGGACAGTGATTAAAGAATCTGATTGAATTGAATTGGATGATTCAACCGGTACGGTAAGACTTGCCAACGGCTCGGCCGGTTTGAACCATAAAACAACTTTGTGTGATTGTGATGGGTTGGATTGGGGTCGATGTGCCATTGAGTTGAAACCTGAAATTAGATTGGGAAGTGGAATAGTTTTTAAACAAACGAACCTTTTTTTTTTTTTTTGAATGAGAGAGAATAAATGGAATGAGCTAACATTTTAGTTAATTCAACGTATAAAATTAATTGGGGATAAAATGGGTAAAAATATATTTATTATTTAGACCAATTCAAATGGCACTTTATACATACAATAGGACAAGTCCATTCAAGAAAGTAACCTTTATATATAAGGAGGGAGCGAGTGTGTTATTTGTAGCCAAATGATATTTCATAGAAAACTTCATATAACATAGTGATATTATATTGATTATTAGAATTATTGATTTATTATATTGAAGGGGTCCTGTTCTTTGGATTTGGATTGGGTGTGGAAACTTCCATCTCAGTTGCGAACTTTTTGGAGAAGGCTGCCAATCGGGCTTCCGAGAAGTTTTGAAAAAACATGTTTGGTGCACTCCGATCGCTGATCGTGCTTGCGACCAATCAGGGTTAAGCAGAAGCTTATTTTTGAAGCGTCTGAATGCAAAAGCTCATTTTCGGAGCTTCTGTAAAGCTCCCTCCCTCCCTCCCTCTCTCTTTCTGAGCTTGTAGAAAGCTTGCAGCTCTACTATTCCTCTCCAAAATGGCTCTTTGGTTCGCAGCCTGAAGCACCAGAACACTCACACAAGTGACAGCAGTGGAAGGGACCAATGCGTTCACTTCGGCTTATCCGTTGACGCACAAGTTGAAGTGGACCGCAATGGACACTAAGGGCAGAAGACCGTAGCCGCTTTCCAAAAACAGAGGAAGAAGAAAAGACTACTCGAGAGAAGTCTAGATTTTTTTTTTTCCCTCAGAAAAGCTTGCAGGTATGATATTTTGACGGGGAAATAAAATTGAAGGCTAAGGTTTTGTTTGGGAAAGAGTAAAGACTAAAAACCAATTTGAGATTTTTTTTTTTTTTTTTGATACAGCCAGTGGGGGAGGGGGAGGCAGGATTCGAACTCTGAACAAGGGGGAAGGCCAGCTCCTAAGACTGGCCTTAGTGCCATCACGCTATGAGGCGCTCGGCAATTTGAGATATTTTAAACAACATGATTAATCTCGGTATTTTGAGTAATAATGGCCATACATAATTTTATGAGGAGAGATTCTCAAACAGATAGTAATTTTATGAAAGTTTAAATTGGGAATGTAGGTCATGGACATAATTAGAAACCAAATTGTATGGGGACTATGATCCGACACAATTAGAGACCAAATTATATATATGGAGACTTTGATCCACTAACTTACGTAATATATACTCCCTCTGGCTGGTCCTAATTATAGGAACATTTTTATAGTACAAATTGTACTACAAAAGTGTTCCTATAATTAGAACTGGAGGTAGTATTATTTGATTAAATTATGTATTTTAGTATTACTAGATTTTCTAAATTCGTATTTTTCACTTTTTTTAAATTTAAATTTTAACTTTTCTATTATAATTATCTTAAAAGCCACGTATTGTATTGCCATTTCAAACAAATTGCAAATTTATAAAAGTTACTCACGCTACCATCAATTCAAATATAAATCATATTGCTTAATCTAGGCTTTTATCTAATCTTACTTTTTCATAAGTTACATCGCAAATAACACATCCAATTGCTTTGTTTTGTGATTTATGTTTATGTTATCGATCAATTCGACCGCTGGAGTAATAAGCTGGATCATAATTAGTGTGAATAGCTATAACTTTTCAGATTCGACGTCTCTCATCCTGCTTTTATAACATTTTTTTCAGTATGTTCCTTCATTTAAAGAGACACGCCAAGGACATCTCAAATTAATGTAAAATATATAAAAGTGTGGGTTTGTGTGTTACGATATATCAACTCATGAATACTACTTTTTTTTTTATCAACAGTCTATTTATATTAATACTCCAAATAGGTACAATATCTAGATACAAGGAAAGTCAGATCCAGTACAACAAAATACATCAAAGACAAAAACAATAACAAAAACAGCCAAATCAGCGTACATAAAATATTTAGAAGAAGAAGTAGAATCATGAACAAAATAGCCTTCTCAATATCCGGGGTTAGAAGTGACAACGAAGAAGGTGATGGTTGTAAAACCCACCCAAACGGGCACACCTCCTTATAAGGATTAGCTGCAACGAGAGCAGCTGTATAGGTACCCCATATTGGGGTTAAGAACACCGAAAACCCAACCTCAGACATAAGAAAACCCATGATGTCCAGAAGAAAACTTCTGCTCCTTTGATGAATCAGATCTGATAATGTTGACCACACAACAAGCAACGCCTCTTTAGATCTGCCCCCAAGAACGCAGATCCGAACTACCAAGGGAGAATCGGATCTTATAACGTTCATACCGTCATCCAACCAAGAGGAGTTGAACCCAGATCTTACAGATCTGCTTATTTCATGACAGGAAAACACTACCAGAAAACCCAAAATCACAGAAAAATAACAAAAAAATAGATAAATCTCACATCCACAGATCAGATCTGGAGAGGAGAGGAAAGGACTCGCCACAAGGACGAGAGAAGGACACGTCTGACAGAACTCTGAGGGAGAGGACCATAGATCAAGGATCTGGACTCCAAAGCACCTGGACCGCAGATCAAAGATATGAACTCGCAACAACCACTCGGACTCGTCTATGGCACAAAGGCGGTGGTCGCCGGTGGCTTGTGTGTTAGGCACAAGCTGCCAGCGAGGGAGCATCCAATAACTCATGAATACTACTAATGCACGGCTTTTATTGACATTGAACACTTGCTGGCAATATAAAGATTGAGTCTTGTGTTATAAATGTATAATTATATTTGAAGCAGACTTTTCTTATTTATTTATTTTGGGATAAGAAGCAGCCGTTAAATCTTTTTTTTTTCCTCCGCCAAATTTGATTTTGAACCTCAAATAAGTTAATTGCCACCAAACCGGTTGTGACTATTAGCATCAAAATATTTTAAGATAATTGCAGTTGTTATTATTGTGTGTTTTGAAAATTCTTTGATTTTAATTTTTGACTAAAGTAATATAATAATAATTTTATGTTGAACATTCAAACATCTTGGTCCAACTAGAAAACAAAAGATTTTTGAATTACTTAGTAATAGTAATACTACATCAATTTTAAATATAGGATAAAGTTTGTAGTACAAATTATATAAAAAATTTTGTCCTATTTTAAAACTGGAGGGAATATAATTTAGGGTGACATGTAAATTTAGCAATGAATTACTTCCCTATGGACACCCAACATAATTAATTATTTTGGGATGCGAATGTAGTCATAATCAATTTTTTAGTAGCATATATATATAGCAATGTCGTTAACTTTGATTAATTTCCATTACTTTTTAAACTATGAGTTTCACCAAGTCTTCTCACTTTCTATGGTTTTAATATATTTTTAGAAGGAAAAAATTTCAAATTTAATAATAAAATATTTCATTATGAGCACTAAATATTATTATCTTTTGTTGGGTCAAAAAGTAGATATAAACATTTTTTGTCTTATAAATGACCATTTTTTCTTATAAGTCCATTATTTATCTTGTGAATGATCATATTTATCTTCTAAAGAGATTTAAAAGAATCTAAAGAGTTAAAAAGTTTTAGTCACTCACATATTTGTCTTGCAAAATTTTTTTTAACACTCTCGGTTCTTTCAAATCTATTAATTTGTTTCATGAATACCCTTTTTATATTATAAATGCTCCAATGAAAAAAATAAAATAAGGTCATTATTGTCTTTTTATTGATAAAACTTAATTTCATTTTGATCCAATAAGATTTAATGAAATTTTAGAATCTTTTGGGGGTTGAATGAAATAAAATTGGTTACATGGGTGTAAGTGATATTTTGCCATTGCAAAAGGCACATATTTCTAAAAATATATTGACATAATAGAGGAAAAGAAGACTAGTGGGATCCACAGTACATTACAAAAAATAATGAAAGTTAATGGCATTACTATATATGGTACAAAAAATAATAATAAATAATTACATTTACTTTTACACCCCAAAATAGTTAATTATATGGATACCTATAGGAAAATATTCATCACTAAATTTACACATGCCAAACCCTTAAAATTTATGGGTTGGGAGAGATATCAATATTTAATAACAACAAAAATTACTTTGAACATAATTGTCTCTTAAAGAAATATATATGTGCTTATATATAAGAAAACGGCTTATAATTTAAATTACATATTTAATTCCATTTCAATATTTTGTTGTAAAAATAGCTATTCATGTTGTTAAAATGGTTTTTCCTGTTGTTAAAATTTCCTTATGAAAATATTGTTGGTTTCAAAATGGTTTTTCTTGTCATCAAAATGTTTTCAAGTTTTTCCTTCGGCAAGTAGACCTGTAGAAACCTGAAAAATTTTTGTCAATTAACAAGAAAAGCCATTTTAATAACAGAAAAAGTCATTTTGATAACAATATTTTCTTAGGAAAATTTGAACAACAGGAACAGTCATTTCTCACAACAGAAAAAACTATTTTGACAATGAAACTTTTTTGATAATAGAATTCCGTAATTAATATAAAAAAATCCCCAGAGACTTTTTTAACAAGAAATTTAGGGTTGAGACTTTTAAATATTTTTTTCTCTTTCTTAGAACCTGACCGATATTTTACCGTCTTACTATTAAAAACTAAGGACCAAGTAAAATCTAGAGTGCAAACGCACGCACACATTCACGAGTTTACAGAAATATTTTTGGCTGCTTCCTTACCTAACAAACAAAAAATTCAAAAGGTGATGAGTAAGTTATTGTTGGTGTCCCGGTCATGGTCAGATGTGGAAGAGAAAGACTCACCCAAAAATAAAATGTTATTTATACAAATACAATGCACCAACCTTGATCGATCAGAATGATCCACGAAATTAAAATGCTTACTACTGCTACAACGGAAATAATTGGACGTGACTTTCTTGTCTAATATAATTATTTATGTTACTTGTTTTCCATGCCAATGTTTCCCACTTGTGAAATTATTTTTCTTAGATCATATGAACATTTTTTCTATAAGCTGACAGTAATTGATTGATCAGTTGGTAAAAAGTTGGCTTATACTCCTTCTAATTCTTAATTTAGTTAGATTAAGGAAATTAGTTAACTTGACATGTATTTTCTAATATACTTTAGTCATCTTTCTTAATTTCTCCTGTTCCTTTCCTCTTTTGTCATTGATAAGCGGAGAGTATAATAGAGGTAAATTAGGAAAATATTAACAAATATAAAAACTATATCTTATATTTAGACTAAAATCAACTATGCAAACATGTCCTATATTAAGGACCGGGAGGAATAATATAAAAAGTTACTCCGTCTGGTCTTAATTATAAGGCTTAGTTGACTTTTTTGAAGAGATTAAAAAAGCTAATTAAATTACTTTACAGTATTTTTACTTTTTTTTCAAACTAATCAGTTTAATTAATAAACTACTGTAATATATAATTGAAGAATGTACAACATATGAAATAATTAAATAACTTATTTAGCTTCCTTAATCTCTCCAAAAAAAGTCACTAAGTCTTATAATTATAATCAGAGGTGATATATATTATGTTTAAATCCCGCTTTAATGTAAAATTCCTATTGGCAGGTGATTTGTAAGCAAGTACTCCCTCTGGTCCTAATTATAAGAGCTAGTTGACTTTTTTGGAGAGATTAAGGAAGCTAATTAAATTACTTTAAATTATTTTTTTTTTCTTCAAACTTATTTGTTTGACTAATAAACTAATATATAATATAAGAATATTTAACATATGAAATGATTAAGTAATTTATTTAACTTCCTTAATCTCTCCAAAGAAAATCAACTAGTTCTTATAATTAGGACCGGAGGTAGTATATATTATTGAAGTCTAGATGTGTGTCCTAACTTTGTTAAACCCTTGGGATATAATGCACCTAGACTTTTGTTTAAAAGAAAAAAAATTGTTTCTTCCATAGAGTTTTAACTAACTTGGCTCAACATTCTATACTTTTTTATTAGGAAAAAATTGATTAGTGAACTAGTCGTTAATTTTTGTCAAAGCTTTTAGTATTTCCTAGTGACGTTGCTATGTCACTGACGCAGACATGAAGATTTTATGAAAATTGACCATAATGCTAAAGACTACGTACTAATAAGTCCTTAATTTATTTTTTAAAAAAAAAATTAGAAACTTTGACTGAAGTGTACATCAAGTTCCTTAGCAAAAACTAAAAACACCGACGGCCGAGTATCCCAAAAATATAATATTACTCCCTCCGGCGACTATCACCATCATCATCATTTGTATTAATTATTAACTCAGACGTGTTAATGCAATTGGCCGGTTAAGTTCCTAAAACATTCTAATTTTCCGAACTCATATACTCTTCAAGGTCAAAAAAACAAACATATAGTATTTTATTCGAACCAAACATATTTCTTGTCTTCTTCCATATGGCTGAATGTTATTTCGAAAAATCCTCCATAGTCCCTAATCTCAATTTTTACAATAGTATTTCTAGTCGATGCGCAGCAAAAATATATAATTAAGTAATTAGTAGTTTAGAAAACTAAAAAAGCATGTTGGGTTCACCCAAAAAAAAAATCTTGATTTAATTTACGAGTCAAGTAAATTATGCCTTCTTAAATTTAATGGAAATAAGTTTAATTACTCCTCCGATCCTTAATGTAAAATAGATGTAGGTGTTGATTTTGATCCTAAATATAAGATAGTTTTCATATTTGTCAATATATTCCTAATTTGTTCCCATTGATTCTCCTTTAACAATAATTAAGGAGGAGAGGGAAGAAGGAAATTAATGAAGATGACTAGGGTATTTTAGAAAATATATGTCATATCAATTAACTAAACTCATATCAATTAACTAAGCTAACTTTCTTAATCTAATCTAAATAAATAAATATGTCTTATATTAAATGTCAAAGGGACTACTAATTTATAGGGGAAATTACATTTAAATACCTGTTGGATTTGCTAAATCCACATATGCCCACTAAACTTTAAAGGACAGAGAAATGATGGGGATTTATGAGGGATACGGAATTTGGGGTGAAAAATCAAAACTGCCCCTTTAAATTTCATTTTCGACATATATGTTGTTTTTTTGCCCAAACATATATTTAAACATATTCCAAATATGAAGAATGCTTCTTTGAACCAGAACAACTCTCTTCCTCAACAATCATCTTCTCCGCCACCACCTCCACTCAATAGCAACCACCAAACCCGTGATTACTGCACTAAACCCGTGAGTCTGCCATTTTTTTTTTTTTTTTTGGGGGGGGGAGGGGGGAGGTTTTGAAACTCCATATCGCCTTAGCTTTGCACCTTAGCACTAGCATTAACTAGCAGTGATGGTGGTGCCACGCCCTCGAACTAACCAATAGTGACAGTGGTGTCGAGCCCTAACCTCATGACGTTGAACGCAATGATGAGCACTAACCCTACGACAGTGATGATGAACGTAGATCTGGAGGCAATAAACGCAAATTTGTTCTTATTTGATTTTGAGCTGACAACGAAGATCATGTAGAGGATATGAATGGTGAATCTTTTGAAAACGTGAAGCAGAGATTCAGTGATAGATCTAAGGTATGTTTGAATCTTGATCTTGATTTGATTTTAGTCGTCGTTTGTATTCATTAATTGATTCTCAAGCTTTGGTTTTAATACAAAGCTCTCTTCCTCAACAATCATCTTCTCCGCCACCACCTCCACTCAATAGCAACCACCAAACCCGTGATTACTACGCTAAACCCGTGAATCTGCCTTTTTTTGGGGGGGGGGGGGGTTGAAATATCATGTGCTCATTTCATCTTAGTCTTCGCTTTCTTAGATTCATTTCATCTCTCTCGACTCCATATCGTCTTAGCTTTGCACCCTATAGCACTAGCATTAACTAGCAGCGATGGTGGCACCACGCCCTAGAACTAACCAATAGTGACAGTGGTGTCGAGCCCTAACCTGACGACGTTAAATGCAATGATGAGCACTAACCCTACGGCAGTGATGATGAACGTAGATCTGGAGGCAATGAACGCAAATCTGTTCTTATTTGATTTTGAGCTAAGGAGTCAAATCTCATGATTTTGGTTTGTTGTTAGCAAGTGGTAAAAATGTTTGACAACGAAGATCATGTAGAGGATATGAATGGCGAATCTTTTGAAAACGTGAAGCAGAGATTCAGTGATAGATCTAAGGTATGTTTGAATCTTGATCTTGATTTGATTTTAGCTGTCGTTTGTATTCGTTAATTGATTCTCAAGCTTTGGTTTTAATTTGGTTTGTCCAATGAAGGTGTTGTCCAAGCAAGCTGCTCAGTCGAAGGGGATGATATCGAAGCAGGCGGATAGAATCGCAAAGCGAGCCAAGGAACATGAATGGTTCATTAACAAGGTGAGTCCTTCTTCTGTCTATGATAGCCCATGGGTTTCATTGGTTTTTGTTAATTTATTGCATTGTGGATATGGTAGCTAATCTTGGCTATGTAAACACTAAGTTTTAATTGGCTATATATGAACATTAAACAGTGAACATGGAAGGATGCTCCCCTCCAACCTTGCCTCGCCACTGCCTCCTCTCCAGCTGAGGAAGGATGATCTGCTCGGAACTTCTCTCTCTCTGCACGTGAAGTGTTTTTTTTTTAAAAAAAAAAAAACACTTGAATTTGGGATGTCTTAAGTATTTAAAGACGTCCTTAAAAAACATAAGGACACTGGAAACTGACATTATAAGTCTTAATTTTATTGCGTCCCTGACATAGAAGTTCCTTAAAAAAAATGGGCATAGAAAGGTTTAAAATAAGGACGTTAAAAAACTTTTTTGTAGTAGTAATATATAAACATATGTATATATACTCTCACACACACATATATATACATGCGTGTATGTGGACACACACATATATGTATGTATGTGTGTGTATGTATGTATGTGAGTATGTATGATGTGATACTATTTATGAGATACACTTAAACCTTAAATAAATCCTAAACCCTATTTATAATATTTATGATCCTATTTACATGGAATATCATTGGTATTAATTTTCTTGTACGCCCATATTTTTCCAATAGCTCTCTCATTTATTCTCTCTCCCCATAAATAAAGATATTTATAAAAGAAATAAAAAATGCTTTTTTTTTAAATATATAGGACAATAGGGAATAACATATCAAATGCTATTTTAAAAAAGATCAAATGGACATATATATTATGTACAACTGATTATCATATTATATGTACAACTGATTATCATATTATTTTATCAGAACCGACAAGAAGACCCTTAATTATAGTTCAACTGGCCAGTGCATGATTGAACGGGTTCAAATTATTAGAAACAAAGAAGAAGAGCATACGCAACATAGAACCTGTGAAGAGGTTATATATATATATATATATATATATATATATATATATATATATATATATATATAGGGGTTTAAACTTCTCATATTGTATGAGAAGAAGAAGATTTCTACACAAACATGAAATAGTGGGATCCACATATATATAAATACTAATTTTATATATATGTGTGTATGGGTGTATGTGTGGGTACCACCATTTTATATGGGTATATATATATACATACATGAAATAGTGGGACCCACATATATATAAATGCTAATTTTATATATGTGTGTGTGTGGGGGGGGGGATCCCACTACTTTATATGTGTGTGGCATGAGAAAACACTTCTCCTATAACATAAGAAGTGTTTTTCCCATTATATATTTTATATATATATATATATATATATATATATATATATATATATAAACACTCACACTAATATCAAGTAGGTAAAAGAGGTATGGATGCTATTTCTCTTTAACAAATTGAATTTAATTATTAATTTCCTTAAGAATGCTTCATCAGTATATTCTTCAGTACACAAGATCCATTTTGAAAGAGTATAATGCATCCTGACACAATGATGTGTGTGTGTGTAAGGAATAATAATAACTTGGACAAAGTCTGATAATATTTTGATGATAATAATAATATATTACTTGGTCCAATATATTACTTGCATGAAGAATTTGTATTTTTACTAGTCAGTTTAAATACTGGACGAAATTACTAGCTAGGAAAAAAAATCAAGTCAATATATATGTCGCAGACATCGAAAGAAAATAAAATAAAATAAATCTAAGTGGGATTTTGGTGGAGTTGTTGATTTTCAAATTGAACTCAAGTAATTATATTTCTTCTTCTTCCCCCCACAGTAAAGAATAAAGGGTCATTTATGCGTGTGGGACTGAAGTTTGAATCAAACATAATATTTTTATTTTTTAAATTAGTCAGATTAATCTTGTCACAATAAAGAGTCATATTCTGATTAAAAAAAAAAAAAGGTCGTGCGTGTATATATATAAGTCTAGGTTTAAAAAAAAAAAATCACCTCAAATGATATATAATCATAATTTATATAAATATATAAAATGCATAGCGAAGTTACACTATTTATAAGTTATGAAGAGAAGGCCTGCATCAAACTCTATACAAACATGCTCTTTTATTCTTTTTATTAAACAAAAGTTATTATTTATCTCTTTTTTGTAAAATAGTGAAACTTTTTTATGATACCACTAAACTCTTGGATTGACTAGCTATGGATCCTTAACTAGACCTGGGAAATCGAGTTGGCCCGTTTAAGCCTTGACCCTTCAAGGGCTAGGATTGAAAATTAGAGAAGTTAAATGAAATTGGCATTGTAGGTCTCGAGCTTAAAAAGGCCGGCCTTGCAGGGTCTCGGACCGGCTTGTTAGGCCCTTTTAATTTTTTCTTTTTATAAAAAAATTACCTAGGATGCCTAAATTTGAAAGTTGAGAAGTAAGAATCCTAAAAATTTCAATCTTGGTCTCTCTTTCATTTTTGTTTCTTTGAAAATCTCACTCACACTAATAGACTCATTTACAGACTTGAAGTACAATCAAATATCTTTGAAATTGATGATAATGTCGAAGAAGATGACAATGATAGTCATCGTATTAAGATTGCTTAGCGGTATACTTCTTATGTTTTATGTGAGTTATTTGTGGACATTAGTTTACTTTTAAATACAAATTATTAAATGTGTTTTATTTATTGGATGATTTGTATTGTTTGAATATTAATGTTGACAACATTTATTTAATAAACTAGAACTTTAATCGTTGTAATTTACTAATTATATTTCTTTGAAAAAAAAACGGAGGAAAAATAGTTAAAATTTGGAATAGTAACTTTCAGACCCTGTAGAGCGAACCCTAGCCCTGGTGCTTTCGGACTGAGTTTTGAAAAATAGATATTTTTCATACTCGAGCCTTGTTAGGTCCTGGCCCTTCAAGGACTGGACGTGTAAGGCCAAACCGGCCCTGATTCCCAACTCTATCCTTAACCAACCAATCTAAAAAGTTGGACTTTCTAGACCTAATATAAGCTATGTTAGATCTAAAAAGTCTAACCTTTTAGAAATGATAGTTGTACGTAGTATAACCAATCTAAAAAATGTTTTTTAAAAACTGGTTACCCAACCGGTCTAAAAACTAGCAAACTTTTAAAATTAGTTTGTATCGAACCAGGTTCACAACCGGTCTAAAAAACGGTATGGATGCTATTTCTCTTGATTTACACACACACACGGAGTAATATCAAGTAGGTAAAAGAGGTATGGATAATATTTCTCTTTAACAAATCGAATTTAAATATTAATTTCCTTAAGAATGCTTCATCAGTATATTCTTCAGTACACAAGATCCATTTTGAAAGAGTATAATGCATCCTGACACAATGATGTATGCATGTGTGTAAGGAATAATAATAACTTGGACAAGGTCTGATAATATTTTGATGACAATAATATATTACTTGATCCAATATATTAAATTGCATGAAGAATTTGTATTATTGCTAGTCAGTTTAAAAACTGGACGAAATTACTAGCTAGGGAAAAAAATCAAGTCAATCTATATGTCGAAGAGATCGAAAAAAAATAAAATAAAATTAGTCTAAATGGGATTTTGGTGGAGTTGTTGATTTTCAAATTGAACTCAAGTAACTGTATTTCTTCTTCTTCCCCCCAAAAGTAAAGAATAATGGGTCATTTATACGTGTGGTACTGAAGTTTGAATACACACATAATATTTTGATTTTTTAAATTAGTCAGATTAATCTTGTCACAAAAAAGGGTCATATTCTCATGAAAAAAGGTCGTGTGTGTATATATATAAGTCTAGGTAAAAAACAAAAACAAAACAAAAAACACCTCAAACGATATTTATATAGCCAGGAGAATATAAACATAGCGTACATATTAATTAATATTTTAAATAAATAAAAATTTCTGGCAACAAAATTAAATACTAAAAAAATAATATAAAATCATAATTTATATAAATATATAAAATGTGTAGGAAGTTACACTATTTATAAATTATGAAGAGGAGGTCTGCATCAAACTCTATACAAACATGCTCTTTTATTCTTTTTCTTAGATAAAATTTATTATTTATCTATTTTTTGTATAACGTGAAACTTTTTTATGATACCACCAAGCTCTTGGATTGACTGGCTGGGAATCCTTAACCAATGGTTTCAAGTTGGAACCTTTTGTGTGAAGCTGCAATCATCCAATATGATAATCAAATTTTATATATACTAATCATACTAATTATCTATTCGAACCAACAAGAAATTATGAAAATTGACCATTATTAAAATATATTTGCACCAGTACATAAGACGGGTTCAAAAGAGCAAATGCAACAAACAGAACCATTTTATCAAAGACAACTAGAACCTGTTAGGAGATTGGGGTTCTATACTAATATTTTCAAGTACTTTTGAATCCAAATCAAACAATATATATGTGAGTGTGTGTGTTTTATGGTACGAAATGCCAGTTAATTAATTTGGCCACGATATTTTAATCAATTAGGTAAAAGAGATATGGATATTATTTCTCAATAAATTGAATTTAAACATTAGTTGGGAAAATGTTTCTATGTTTTCTTTTAACTATTTTGGTACCTTAATTTTTTCTTTTTTTTTAAAAAAAAAAAAAGATAGATTTTTAGTCCTATAAATCTAGCAATATTAACCCAAAAAAAATGTTGACAGTTAGATTCTGGCAAAATATTCTTAAATTTATTATTTTTAAATAGTACTGTAATGATTGGCATAAAATCATCATTTGAAATTAATGATACTAGTGCTAGAGAATCAAAAATATACTTTATAAAATAGGTTAAGGTCTAATTTTGTCCTTAAAGTATGTGCTCATGAATAATTTTGTTCCTAAAGTTTAAAAACGTAGCAATATTACCCCTCCGTTAACTTTCCTAGCGGTCAACTAACGGTCAACATTAGGGTTTTTAACGGAAGGGCAATATTGCTACATTTTTAAACTTCAGGGGCAACATTGCTCCCAAAAAAAGTAACAATTTTGCCTCTGAAGTTTAAAAAACATAGCAATGTTGCCCCTCCGTTAAAAACCTAATTGACCGTTAGGATTTTTAACAAAAGAGCAACATTACTACGCCGAAAACTTCAGGTTTAAAATTGCTCTTGGACGCATACTTTAAGGGCAAAATTGGACCTTAACCCTTATAAAATTATGGAATAAATTAAAATTAAAATAATAATAAAATAATACTTTATAATCATTTAAATAAAATTTTCTTATCTATTTTTTATAAAGTTGGAATTATTTATGAAAATTAAACTTTAAATATAATCAATCAAATAAAATTCTTTTCTGCAAACGTTCATTTTTCTGATTAATTGAAAGTATTTGTCAATAGGAAGATAATTTTAATTTGTGAAAGAGTAAAATTTGAAAATAAAGAATGTGAGATTCTTTCGTAAACATAATTAAAGACCAAAACTTTATTATTTGAGATGATCAAATATATTATGTTACATTTGATAAGTTCAATTAAAAAAAAATACGTAAGTAATATAAGAAAAAAATTATATTTTTATGTATAAATGAATATTTGGGGCTTTCACAAAATTAGATGGAGGCAGATAAACTAAAATGTGATATGACTATCCGGCAGTGTTAGATTTAAATATTGTCGGGTCTATCTGGCTTTACTCTACAAAAGACATTATCTGCATTTAGGCATATTCAAATTTGTGTTTTTCATGTTTCAGCAGCCAAAGTACCTCCACTGGTTAGGACCAACCAATTATTGTCGCCAAACTCACGAGTTGATTTTTTGAGTTTATCGTTTTTACGTTTCTACCTTATTAAATCAAGCCGAGTCGTTGGTAAACTCGTGTCAGCTGTAAACTTGATTAAGCTTACAAGTTTACACATCAAGTTTACCGTTTTTACATTTCTAACTTTCAAAAACCGTGTTAACTCACTATATATTAAACTCGTGTCATGTTAACTTTTTCTATTCGGTTATACTCAGCGGCTTTATATATGAATTTTATTATAATTTCTTTGTTAAATATGATAAGTTATATATGAATTTTATAATAATTTCTTTGTTAAATATGATAACTTATGAATGTCGATAGATTTAATTTCAATTATTTGGATTGAAAATAAATTTAAGTCAAATTGTTGTCATTTTTTATATTTTAATTATTTAATTATACACTATTAATACATATTTAATGATAAAAGTAAACTTTCACAAGTTTACCGTCTGAATTTACGATACGAGTTTATATCACTATCACGGGCATTATTGTCAAACTCGCGAGTTAACTCTCTGAGTTTAGTGCTTTTTCGTTTCTAGGTTACAAAATCGAGTTGAGTCACTAGTAAACTCGTGATCATTGTAAACTAGGTTAAACTCACAAGTTTATATACCGAGTTTATCCTTTTTACGTTTCTAGCTTACAAAATCGTGTTTATTCATTTTTAAACTTGTGTTAACTTCTTTGATTTGATCATGCTCAACAAATTTAAATATAAACTTTGTAGCAATTTCTTTGTTAAATATGGCAAATTATGAATGTTGATGGATTTAATTTTAATTATTTGGATTTAAAAAATATTTAAATCAATTTATTGTTATTTTTTATATTTTAATTATTTCTTTTTATGTACTTAATGGTAAAAGTAAGCTCTTACAAGTTTACAATTCGAGTTCACGATACAAGTTTACTCCACTATCACAAGTTTGTTTAAACTCGTGAGTTTGACAACCTTGACAGGCTTTCGTAAACTCATGAGTTTGACAACTTTAGAACTAACACATATTTATTAGACTATATTCTTTTTACTTCAGTTATTCATTAAATTGAAGTAATAACATATACAGTTGGAAAAAGAAGTGGGGAAAATCCATCTTAGAACCCAAATAACTAGCACAAAAATGTTAAAAAATGCCCAAGAAAAAGTCACATGTCAAAAAAGGCCCCAGGGCCTTTGCTGGTATTATTTCATAAAACGTTAGTTGCTAACGCCTACTAATATAGTTGTTTATGAACATTGATTTAGTTGTTAATGATATTGGTATAGTTGTTAGGATATTGTTGTTAACGTTACTGATTTAGTTGTTAACGGGATATTGATTTAGTTGTTAATGGTATTTATTTAGTTGTTAATGTTTATGAAATAATATCACAAAAGGCCCTATAACCTTTTTTGACATTTGACTTTTTTGGGGCCTTTTTCGATATTTTTTTACTACTTTGGGCCAAGAGGTAGATTTTCCCAAAGAAGTGATATATACAGTGAAGATGTTGTACTTAAAGTGAATCACACATTTATTTTTGTGTTAGTGAATTATCTAATTGATGTTGTTATGGACCTGCATAAGGCCCATATTTAATATATAGCCCAACAGGAAATATATTGCATATCAGGATCTGCCTATAATAAAAGAGAATCATATCTTATCTACAATCCAGGTATATCTACATGTATATCTGGTGGCTAGGATATCGAGGTCTCAAATCACAGGGCCCAAGCGACTCAACCTAAGGTAAACTCTATAAATACAAAGGTTAAACCTTAAGGTATGCAGGTTCTAACTCTAAACTATTTACATACAGTCACATAGAGCACACACCCCACCCTTTTGACTAAACGCCTGTGTGTGTCTCGAACTACGTGAACTTTGATCCCTCTACAGGGTACATAGGCCCTAGGCATTGCTCCTAGGTCAAGTTCGATAAATCCTGTTCTTGAATAGAACATTGGCACCGACCATGGGGAACCGTAAATTTCGATTCCTCTGACCAAAGATGGTCAATACCAAAAGTAGCTCCTCAGATGCCTTTGCACGGACAGTTCCTGAAAATCCCCAGCAGCAAAATCAAAAACTGTAGCACCTGTGAAGGGATTTAGAGAAACAATTGTTGTTTGAGCAAAAGCTTTGGTTTTGAGCTGCTTTACATGGTTCTTCTTTTAGCTCTCCATGCGACCACAGGACGAGAAGGATCGTCATCCTCTTTCCTTGAGAACCCAGGATTGCCATCCTCTCTCCTCGAGAACCCAGGATCATCATCATCTCTCCTTGAAAACCCATACTTTTCAACTCTAACATAAATTTAGATGCTCTATTTGGATCATAAGCTTCCACATGACGAGAAAATAGTATGAAGGATCATCATCCTTTCTCCTCAAAAACCCAGGATCGTCATCCTCTCTCCTTAAGAACTCAGACTTTTCAATTCTGGCATAAATTTAGATGCCCTATTTGGATCATAAGCAACCACAACATTTGAATTCTCCATTCCATTTATGTTTGCCTTTGCTATATCTGCTTAGTATTTGTCTTTTCTATATTATTCACATTAGAAAGTGTTAGTGGATTACTAAAACTCTCCGAACATATAGCAATAGCATCTGATCTCATTGACCTATTATTTCTTCTATCAAAATTGTTTTGAGGTAGGGCAAATGAGGAAATCGAGATAGCCGGGGTTATTGTTAAGCCGAGGCTGATTCAACGCCTATGGCGTCTCGACTCTGTCGCGATAGTCGAGGTTGATGATACGTCGAGATGAGGAGGTGCCGAGACGCCGAGGTGTGCCGAGATTGTTAGATGCCGAGATTCAGAGAATGCCGGGATATACTCTGAGTGCATGTCGAGATGTACTCTCGGCTAGGATTTGTATTTCCCTTCTTCGGATCTAGTTGTTTCCCGGCAGGGCAAACGAGCAAATGGAGGACTCCGTCAAGCATTTATTGAGCAAAAGCGTCATGCTGTAATAACTCCCTAAGCTACATCCAGATGAGTATCACCCTCTTTATCTCATAAATGCTCCATCTTTACTTATTATCAATTATCTATAAACATGTATGAATTCATGGTAAAGAAACCAGTCTTCGAAAATGTTGTCAAAGCTAAGCATGTATGAATTCATGGTGAAGAAACCAGTTTTCAAAAATCATGTCCAAGCTATATATGCATGAATCAGAGGTACACCAACCCATTTTCATGAATCAGGTCAAGCTTATATACATGTATGAATCCGTGGTAAAACAAACATGTTTTTGTAAATCATGTTGCGATGGCTACGGCCGCCAAGTCCATTTTAAATTCCTTTATTGGATTAATTGCGACGGCAATACCACCAAATCTATCTCAAATTCCTGTAAAGGAAAAGAAGTTGAACCTGGTTAACTGAATCCAGTTAACGTTTGGGATCCGCGTAAAGTCTTGAAGCCGGACCCGGTTAACTAAATCTAGTTAACGTTTGGGACCCATGTAAAGTCTTGAAGCCGGACCCGATTAACTGAATCTAGATAACGTTCGGGATCTGCGTAAAAGTTTTCAAGTCAGACCTGGTTAACTAAATCTAGTTAAGGTTCAGAATTCGCGTAAGGTTTTGAAGGCGGACCCGATTACACCAAATCTGGTTAAATTCTCGGCCCCTATAAAGTTTTAAAGGTGGACCTGGTTACACCAAATCTAGTTAAAATCCGGATCCGTGTAAATTTTCGCGACTAAGGAGAAAAGGTGGACCCGGTTACACCGAATCTGGTTAAAATCTTGGCCCATGTAAAATTTTGAAGGCAGAACCGGTTACACGGAATCTGGAATTTTGTGGTAACTCTTATTTTCCTCTAACTTTTTGGTTGCCAAGAAAGAATAATTTATATATTTTTCATCGTTATGGCATATCTAACTTGTTCGTCTGAGTACCTATTGAGTTTGAACCCTGATAAAGTGACTTTATCGGAGTTAAAATCCGAGTGCCGCGTGGAGTTCGTCCCTTCGAAAGGGAACGAAGGCGGAACCCAGTTAAACTGATCACAGTTAGATCCGAGCTCCGCGTAAAAACAAATCAAGGGTTATAACATCCATAATCGAAGAAAGGGTTAAGACACCCATAATGGAAAAAAGGGCTACGACACCCATAATCGAAAAAAGGGTTACAACACCCATAATGAAATCTTGGGTTACGAAACCTATCTCGGATAAGCAAATTCCAAGTTACGACAACCATCATGGATAAACAAATTTAGGAAAAATTTTGCGGAAGAGTCCACCTCTAAAAGAGAAAGAAGATGGACCCGGTTAAACTTAATACAGTTAAAACCTGGGCTCTGTGTAAAGTTTTGTGAGAAGTGAAAAGAAGGCGGACCCCGGTTATACTTAATACAGTTAAAATCTTATCTCGGTGTAAAGTTTTGCAGGAAGCGAAAAGAAGGTGGACCCCAGTTACACTACATTCCAGTTAAATCCAGGCTCTGTGGAAAGCACAATTGAATCCGCGCTCCTTAAGTGGACCCCAAATAAATTGAAACTTATCTAAGTTGACTCCGCGCTCCTTAAGTGGACCCTAGATAAACTGAAAATTATACAGTTTTTTTAACAGGGGCAACCTGGTACTTCAACGTATGGACGTCGGAAATAAAAACGCCAGAGATGGCAAGCTAGCTACAAATTGGGAAGGTCCTTACCAGGTTAAAGAGAAATTTGACAAAGGAGCATATATATTTGAAACCCTAGGAAGGAAGCCAATCAAAAGAACATGGAACGCCGACAAACTTAGAATCTACTATAATTAGATCTCGACCCTGCATTCACAATAGGCCAGACACACCGTGTTTAAGCTCGCTTGAAATTCAAAAATCGCATTATCAATAGCTTAAGTATTACACCGAGGTCCCTAAACTCGGTTTGAAATAGAACCCATCTAGATGGCTGACACCAGGGCTAATAAGCCCAGGTTACGAGTTACGTGAAGTTGCTATTACAAGCCTTCACGAATTTGATGCCTCAATACTCGGTCCTCGATAAGAAGATGAATTGTCATTTGGACCCTGATCAGGTCAAAATGTTTAAGCGTTGCGTTTCAAACACCACAGCTGGACATGGGACAATTTGCCCTTATCCTGGTTATGATCCCAGACAACGGAACCGGAACTCGGTAGTGCGGTTAAAATGAAAACCCTATGCGGTTAAAATGAAAACCCTACCCCAGATTCCCAAGCTTCAAGTCTGGAAAAAGAAGCAGATTTGCATTACTAAAGACCTTGGCCCAATCATTCAAAAGAACTTTGAACATATTTTAGAGTTCATATAATCAACTTATTGTTGAGGTGAAGATTAACCTCGGGCATGAGATCTAGGTTAAATAGTCAATGCACCTCGGAAGCCCAGAGCCCTTGACTACCAGGCTGGGGGCAACAAGACGAGTGTGGCACTGTAAATCTGTTAGCGACATAAGCAAATACAACAACAAACAAACCCGGAAGCCCGATTTGTTCCTTTTCATGATAATTTGGATTGGGGGAATTCGGTGTTGCAGTAAACAAACCCGGAAACCAGATGATTGAAGAAGAAGAGATCCCAGCAATCATGAAAAGAAATAGTCGAAGTTTCAAACTTCAATTAACCCGGACTACATGGTCTGGGGGCAATTCAATCAAAATACAAGTAAATTCGGGGTTCGTTGAAACTCAAATACAAACTTCATCAAAATCAAACAAGTTGTAGCAACTCAGATATGATTTATGAGTTCAATAACAGATCCACCCAGCAGCCCAGAGCCCTTGACTGCCAAGCTGGGGGGCAACTACTATACAGTTGTTAATGGTGTGAGAAGAGCTAACGGAAGCCCTCACGGGGTTATTTGAATTTTCAAATACAAACCCAGTTGCTTGAACGTTGCTAGTGAAAAAGCATGTTCACCATCAATCGAGATTGAGGCTAGCGAAAACAAAGAACGAGGGAAAGACAAATAGATTCTGCCTTGGGAAAAACCTATCGCCTAAATAGGAAAATCTGTAGCAGAACACGAATGAATCCGAATTCCTCAAGACCGGACAAAAGCAAATCAAGCTAGAACAACTTGGATTAGAAAGATCCCGACCTCGAAATCAGACAAACCGCCTCGACATTACCCCGTATCTTTGAGACATTACCTCGAATCTTTGGAGCAAGCGACTTTGATAGCCAGGATCAACACCTGGATTCAAATGCAAGCGAACCATCTTAGCACTACTCAGGATCTTTGAGACAAGACCTTGGATTTTCGAAGTACGCCACCTTGACAACTAGGATCAACATAATTCAGCTCGGCAATATAAGGCTTACGACAGCAAAGCTCGGCTAGTAAAACCGACTGGGGGCAAAATACATCATGGCAGCTCAGAAACCTAAACTACCAGGCTGAGAGGCAACTGTTACGGACTTGTATAAGACCCATATTTAATATATAGCCCAACAGGAAATATATTGCATATCAAGATCTACCTATAATAAAGGGAAGTCATATCTTATCTACAATCCAAGTATATCTAAATGTATATCTGGAGGCTAGGATATCGGGGCCTCGAATCACAAGGCCCAAGCGACTCAACCTAAGGTAAACTCTATAAATACAGAGGTCAAACCTTGAGGTACACATGTTCTAACTTTAAACTATTTACATACAGTCCCATAGAGCACACACCCTACCCCTTTGGCTAAATGCCTGTGTGTGTCTCGAACTACGTGGGCTTTGATCTCTCTACAGGATACGTAGGCCCTAGGCATTGCTCCTAAGTTAAGTCCGATAAATCTTGTTTTTGAACAGAATAGATGTCATAAGAGCAATTTTTGCGTCATGTCCAAAATGAACTTGCATTTTATTTATTTATTACGGTGTATACTTTTTTTATTGTTATTGTGGTATCTCAATTACTTGAGATAACTGACGTCATGTATTAGCTAAAAATGTAGTTTTCTCTAAAAAAAAAATGTCTTGCCCACTTTTTCCCGCGGGCATAATAACAAACTCACATTTGTCCCTTCCAGGACATCCGATAACGTATTAAGATAAAAAAGCTTACATTTTTTAATTTTTTATTTTAAAAATAGTTGTCTGGGAAACCTGGGCCCATCGTGATTCCCTGAAGCATGCTTAATTAAGTTATAATTAAGTTATAGACATGATATAAGCATGCTTAATTATTAGACGCTGGTTAGCTTGGAAGAGAGAGATCAGAGATGTGACAAGTAAATCCTGCATTTTTAGAAACAAAAATGACAATGGCTTACTATTTGGACTGGCCGTATGCTGAAAAAAATTCCACTGGGTGTTGGAAACAAATGTCATTGAAAAAATAGCCCAATGAGAAATATAATGTTTGAGTTGGTTTATTTTCCATTGAGATTTAAACACAGAGAGAGAGAGAAAAAAAAAACCCTTCTCCTTCGAAGCTACCCCTTAGAGTGTTGGCAAATTCCAATTGCGTTGTAGGTCAAAGGGCCTTTTGGTCTCCTCTCAAGCTAATGGCATACGCAAGAAGCACAAATAATAGTAATGATTTAGCCCACTTTTAATTAATTTTTCATTAAAAAAATTTCTTATTCTCTCTTTTTCTTAATAACTTTTTTTAATTTTTTTTTTTGCCAAATATGTATGTAGTATTAAATCAAATTCATGTATTTTCAGTTATTTTTCATTTCAACTGACTTTTGAAATAATAATCCAAACATTTTTCAGTTTTTTTTTTTAAAAAAAAAGTCATTCCTACAAAAGTCACATGGATAATCTAAACATAAATCATATTTACGATTTGACTCTTTTCCTATCGGACTTCTGCAACAGTCAGATAGAAAATAAGTCACTGCTCCCATCACCAACCCAAACAGATCCAATATCGTCTCGTTCATGCTTTTTGAGGGGGAGAAATATTCACTAGTTTAGTTTTGTCACAGATATCTAAATGTTATCCCTGTATTAATGTAATACCATGCTGTTATCCTGTTAGAGATATTATTGATGAAACTGTTTAATTTGTTCATTATAAGTTCTAAAGAGTTCTATGTGAATCATATGGTTAGCGAATTAGCAACGGAATTAAGTCATTGATCACTTAATGAAAGTATATTTTACAACAAAACCATCAAATTCGGTAGCTAATTAACTTTTTTTTTTTTTTGGGTAGTACTAGGTAAATTAAACCAGACTTGATCTTGCTTGTAGCTATGTTTTGAGTTAAATATAATTCAGTATTTATTTTAAAAAATGAGATAAATTATCTTGTAAATTCATGATGTTCCGTGCAGGACAAGCATGTATGTGTCTGTATAGAAATTTTATAATATTATATTGTGTCTTTAATATAACATCTCATTTGTAATGTAAATAAGATCTTGTATTAAAGACCGAAGGAGAATGCTATATAATGTTGGAAATCTAGAGGAAAGATTCCTACTACTTAGACTTATTACCAATCATCACAATATTATAACTTTAATTTTTCATTGATTGCATTGTGCACAATAATAATTACATGGATAAGCAAACAAACCACGAAAAATGGATAAAGACAAGCCATTATAAAATATATATGATCATTTTGAATGCATCCTTTATTTATAGTTTTGTGCCTTATTTATTGTCAGCCGATACTACATATTTTAAACAGAAAATTTTGACGAAATTGCAATTCATTTTGACAAAGCTGACCGTGAATAATTTTTCATTTTTTCCTTGTTTTTTCAAGTATTCGATTTTTTATTTTACTTAAATTTTGTTCTGGATCGATCACGTGGTCAAATCTAGAGGAAAGATTCCTACTGTTTATTAGACTTATTGCCCATCAGAATCCTCCATAGGTAACTCTCTCTATAAGGTAACTCTCTCTATAAGGATTAATTGATCTTTCAATAAAAATCTCTCTGTTATGACTTATAATCACAAGTTTAAAAGGAGAGTCATTGTTGTCAAACTCGTGAGTTGACTCTCCGAGTTTACTGTTTTTACGCTTCTAGCTTACAAAAATAAGTCGAGTCAGTGGTAAACTCGTGCTAGTTGTAAACTCGATTAAACTCACGAGTTTATTTACTGAGTTTACCGTTTTTATGTTTCTAGCTTACAAAATCATGTTAACTTACTCTTAAATTTGTGTTAACTTTTTTTATTTGATCATGCTTAGCGACTTTATATAGAAATTTTATAGAAATTTCTTTATTAAATATTATAAATAATGAATGTTGATGGATTTAATTTCAATTATTTGGATTTAAAATAATTTAAATCAAATTGTTGTCATTTTTATATTTAAATTATTTAATTATACACTAGTAATATCTATTTAATAATAAAAGTAAACTCTTACGAGTTTAAGATTCGAGTTCACAATACGAATCTAGGTCACTGTGATGAGTTTACTTAGACTCGTGAGTTTAACAACCTTGAGGAGAGCTCATCTCAAAAGATTAGCCTATTGGATGTGAAAATTTCTTAATTTTATAAAGTACCCTTCATTTGTAACATTTTCCAATATGGGACTCATGACATGCGTGCATCCAATTATGTTTCTAGCTAGGGGCTTTTTTCCCTCTAAAATTGATCATCTCCATCTATTAATTCTTTCAATAATGAGCACCTAACGTGTGCAATATTCTAATTCGCTTTCAATTTATGAGATTGATATTATGATATGTGTGTGTGTGTTAAATATTTGAATAATTTTGACTATTAAACTTTGAACATACAATTTTTTAACGCCAATTTCTCCGGTGATTTATTATACTCATTGATTGCATTCTTCACATTATTAATTACACGCATAAGCCAAGAAACCACGGAAAATTGATAAAGACTAACCATTATAAAATGAAATATATATGATCATTTTGAACGCATCATTTATTTATAGTTTCGTGCATTATTTGATGTCAGCTGATACTACATATTTTAAACAGAAAATTTTGACGAGATTGCAATTCATTTTGACAAAGCTGACCGTGAGTAGTTTTTCATTTTTTTTCCTTGTTTGGGGTATTCGATTTTTTATTTTTTTACATTTTGTTCTAGATCACGTGGACAAAGATTACTTTAGAGAATGGATCTTTTACAATATCTGCTATTAAAAGTTCATTTTTTCAGATAACAGAGTTGTATCCTTACACTCTATTTAAATGAATGATTCAGAGTCTCTTTAACTTCCAGATAAACTTCTCAACTAGGCGTCTCTTCATATTCTGAGGAACTATGTGGCTCCTCGTTAAAGTTTCTAGTGTTTCACATTGTTTAGGATGGGTTCTCTATTTAAACCCATTTTTACTTTACTTTCTTCAAATTTTTCTCCATCACTTCTACAACCTCCACCATAATGGCTACTTCACCACCACTAGGTCCTCCTTTTCCTCGTCCTCCTCTTCACAATCCATACCCTCCTCCGTTACCTTCGAACCCGTCATTCTATCAGATGATGCAACACCTCCTGGCCTGCGCCGATCATATAGAACAACGCTTGGGCCAACTATTTCAGGTCTATCACACCATCAACAAAAAGCTGACCGCGGTACTCGACACCCATGACGTTGAGTACTGTCTTTCTGATGACGACGTGTCCGACCTCTCCGACGATTCCCTCCCTTTCGACAACAATGGAGAAGATTAGATATTTTTATGTTTTTTTATTTACTACTATTGCCCCTGACAAGGTAGCATAAAAAATATAATAAATAATTTTTTATTTCAATTTCTACATTTTTTCTATTTCTCATCGCAAGTTAACTTCAAAGACCTTAGCATCTCTTTGCTGGATGATAAAGTCAAAGGAGGATCACACTCAAAGGAAATTTTTTGTGGAAATTTTTATTGCTTTTTAGAGGAGAAAGGGGGATATAATTTTTTTAAAGAAACAAAAAGGAAATTCACAAGTAATATTGATGCATCTCTTGAAGGCAAAGAAACGATATCGATCACCTTGTCTTTTTCATTCTATTCTTTTTCTTTCCAACAAAAAGGAAACAAACAAAACATTGTCTTCGATCGTGTGATCAACATTAAAAATTCGCAGAATACAGTTAAGACCATTAAAAAAAAAAACCTCGTCTACCTTATTCAAATAAAAACAAACACAGTGACAATTCTTCTCAAGGTTGGACCGTCATTGTCGTCGGTTTTACCTCACCCTGATTTGAATATTTTCAGTATCTTTTTCATTATCTTCATTCTTTTTCCAACAAAAAAAAAAAAGACAAAGAAAAGGTAGATCTATAATGCTACTCAACATCAGGAGATGTAAAATCGACAACAACGAAGGTCGTCATAGCTTGAGAAGAACGCTAGAACCTCGGTTACAAGCGAGGTATTTAAAGGAAAACTATTAAGACCGGATATTTAACAATTACACAGTCCCAAAGGTTAAGTCATATTTTTTAAAATGTTAGACTTTTAGGAGCGGATAATTCATAAATATACTGTCCTAAAAGTCTCGGAACTTTTAAGACCACACTTTTAACTAACATACGGTCCTAAAACTCTAGCCAAATAAAACTATTGAGACCGGACAAATTAGTACTCGGTCTTAAACGTTAACCTTTAAGACCGGTCAATATATAAAACAGGTCTTAAAATTAATTAATTTTTTATTTAATCTTAAAAGAATAACTTTTAGGACCGGCTATTAAATATGTTCAGTCTTAAAACGTTAATACCTTTATTTTTAAATGTTTCCTTATTATTTTTGGACTGCAAAAAATATAGGCCGGCTGTATGAGATTTCTTGATAAAGTAATTGATTTTCAATTTTTTTAATAACATTTTTAAGATTGGTTGTTTTTTTAATAGGTTTAAATAATATATTTAAGACCTATGAAAGAATGATCCGGTATAAGAAGTTCTTTATATTTACAAAACTGTCATCGATCATACCTTTAAGACCAGGGCGTCGATAGTCCGATCTAAATGAGGTGGTTTTGAAAGCATTTTTTGCACTAGTGAGTGTATCAATTCTACTAAAAGATCTTTTAATTCCCTTAACACAAAACTATGTCATTTTGAGAGTTCATTAATTCCTCTAACCCTAAAACAACGTAGTTTTAGGGTGACTTAATATAACCTTATGTCAAGTGATATAACAAATGATAAACCCATATATATATATATATATATATATATATATATATATATATATATATATATTAAAACCATAAGTCCATAATCTCACGATAGCAAGTTTATTTTATTTTATTCCCTAGGTAAAAATCAATTTTCCATTTTCTTGTATAAAAAAATGAAAAGATTTGTATGACAAAAAATTGGAAAGGGAAAATCCCTTAAAAACGACTTTGAAAATGTTAAAAAAACAAAGTGTTCTGAATATTGATAATATCAAAGAATGTTAGTCCTTGATTTGTTGTTTTCAAAATTTTTTAAAAAATAACAAAATTGTCCTTATAGGATTAAAATTAAGAATAGAGGAAGATATGATTTCACAAATTCTGATAAAAATTTTCACAATTGTTCATAAAAATTTTACAAGTCGCAAATCAAAATTAATAAGATTAGATAAGAATTTCGCAAGTTCAGATAAGGTTTTTACAAATATTTAAAATAATCTCACAACTTCAAAGAATTCCATGAGTTGCAAAATTGAATTCACAAGTTCTAAAAAGGTTTTCACAAATTCCCATAATAATTTCACAACTTTTTTAAAGAATTTTACAAGTTGTAAATTTTGATTTGCAAAGTCTGAAAGGGTTTCATAAGTTTTGATAAAGTTTTATAAGTTCGAATAATATTTTTACAAATAATTCTGTGAAAGTGAAAATTAAACTTTAAGGGACAATTTTATTATTTCTTTTTAATTTTAAAAAAGACGAACCAAAAGCTCTAACATGTTTTCAGTATTATAAATGTTTGGAACACCTTTTTCTCTTTTTAGACATTTTTAAAGCTTTTTTTAACGAATTTTCACAATTGGAAGTGGTATGAAAAGACCATTGTGCCCCATGTTGTAATACTTTCGAAGCCGCATTTTCTAACTTTACCTCTCCGTCATCGTTCTCTGGCCTCCATAGCCGTCACCGGCTTCAGCCTCCATGACGATCACTGTCTCTAGCCTCCACCGCTGCCGCCCTCTCTACACAATGCACCTACAGCATAAAGCAACAACTGGTCAAGAAATCGCCGAGTCCTATAAATCCAAATTCAGATAATTGAGAAGCGTCGGAGCAGAAATCGAAATCCACCACTTTCTATTGGTCCGATCTCGTTTAACGTTTCTTCACTGCGGTGATTTCATGGTTCTTCACTGTGAATATGGTTGTGGAGAAGAGGACTGATGTGACATGCAAGGGAACAGGTAATTGGTTTATTTGTTTGTTTTTTTAATTTGTGGAAAATGTTATAACTACCGATCAAAAGGTTATAAGTTATAACTACCGATCAAAAGAAATAATATATTTTGTAAATAATAAGTGAAATAACAATCATCAATAAATAGAGTAGCTCTCTTAATAAGTTTTGAGATTTCTCTAGTACTCCTTTCGGTCTTAATTATAAGACATATTTAACTAATTTTGGGGAGATTAAAGAGAGAAATTAAATTAATTAATTTTATTCATTTTTCTAAAATGCCCTTATATAAATTTAAATGACAAAAGTAAAAGTAAATAATAACCCATACCACATACCTTTTCGACCTAAAATTTTCTTTCCTACACGCTTTCTATTTGAAATAATGGTCTCGTTATATACACATATATGTGTGTATATATGAATACACACACATATATACTGTATATTTGTGTGTCTGTGTTTATATATGTACACATACACATATATATTGACAACAAACACACAGGCTCACAGATATATCATATATGTGTGTGTTTATATATGTATCTGTGTGTGTGTATATATATATGTGTGTGTATTCATATTTATATATGTGTGTTTTTATATGTGTCTACATATATATACACATACACATATATATTGACAACACACACACACACATATATATATATATATATTATATATGTGTGTGTGTGTTTATATGTATCTATGTATATAGGTATGTATATTTATGTATAGACACACATATATATCTCTATGTGTATGAATATATATGTATATATGTGTGTGTCTATATATATGTATATATATATAAGCAAATTAATGACAATTGATCAATAAATAGATTAAAAATCTAACAATTTAAAAGTTTCAATGATTAAAAGAGTCTACACATCCACATACATATAATCACATTCACCAAAAACCAAACACACTTAAGAGAATAAAATATGGGTATTTTAGGAAGAAATTGACAAAAATTAGAATGTTGTCCTATAATTAGGACCAAAATTAACTTTTAAATGTTGTCTTATTATTAGGACCGGAGGGAGTATTATTTTTTGTTTAATTGGGACTTTAATATCATTTTCTCTTTTTCCCCTTGATAAAAATTCTTTAAATATTTTTGGTCTTCATGTATTTATTAAAAAATTATGTCAGGGAGCATTATTTTATTAATTTCATCCCGCTGGTCAGGAAGCAGTCTCGGATTTTTTCCATTCTCCAAGCTATCCCTTCCCTTTAAATACAGACGAGAAAGCAGCCTCAGTCGCCAAATCCAAAAACTCAAATGCTCTCTGCCTAGGCCTAAGATCTTCCTCTTCTATCTTCAACCTTCAATACTAACCATCATGGCATCTTGCTCGTCCTTCATCAAGCCAAACCAGTCAATCCCTCTAAGCCGTACGGCTTCCAAACCAATTCATGGTGTCAGAAAGCAGGTTGGTTAGCCTCCTAGACACTACTTTTGTTTAGAATCTCGTTATGGGGTTACAGTTATCATCATATAAAGCCTCTTCATTTAACAACTGCTGTTATTCTTGTTGTTATTGTTGTTGATGATGATGATGGTGTGTGATTGTATACATGCCAGCTCTGTGTAAGGGCTTTGGGTAACAGCTATGGTGAGGAGGAGAGGACGATTATATGGAAAGATAATGAAGGATGGAAGATTAATTATTCAGGACAGAAACCAGCAACACCATTGCTGGACACTATCAATTACCCTGCTCATATGAAGAATCTGTCCACACAGGTGAACCATTTGTTTAAATGACTGTGTACTGACTGATAATTACTTGTCTATATAATCCTAACAAAATACTTGAAATTTTTTCAAACATATATATCAGGATCTTGAACGACTCGCAGCTGAGCTGAGGGCAGATATTGTGCACACTGTTTGTAATACTGGAGGGCATCTTAGCTCAAGCTTAGGAGTGGTGGAGCTTGCTGTGGCTCTGCATCATGTTTTTAACACCCCTGATGACAAAATTATATGGGATGTTGGGCACCAGGTCTTTATCATCTTCCTTCTTCTTGAAATTATGATTTGATATCTATTTTCTCTCTTTCCCATGATTTTATGGTGTTGATTTTTCATGAGAGGGTCTAAGAAGCTATGATTTCGCAGGCCTACCCACACAAAATCCTCACGGGTCGAAGGCACAAGATGCATACCATAAGGAAAACTTCTGGGCTAGCTGGATTTCCCAAGAGGGATGAAAGTGCTCATGATGCTTTTGGGGCAGGACATAGTTCAACAAGCATATCTGCTGGTCTTGGTGAGATTCTTAAAGCTTAATAAACAGTTTTTGCTGAATAGATTAAAAATTTGAGCAATTCTTAATGACCTGTTTTTGTCTATACATGTAGGGATGGCTGTTGCAAGAGATCTTTTGGGAAAGAATAATAACGTCATTTCGGTGATTGGGGATGGGGCTATGACTGCTGGTCAAGCTTATGAAGCAATGAACAATGCTGGATTCCTTGACTCTAATCTCATCATTATTCTTAATGACAACAAGCAAGTCTCCTTACCAACAGCTACCCTTGATGGTCCCGCAACCCCAGTTGGAGCACTCAGTAGCACTTTAAGCAAGATTCAAGCCAGCACCAAATTCCGCAAACTCAGAGAAGCTGCAAAAGTAAGTTTTAATCTTTGGATCTATGCCCGAACCTAAAAATAATGAATAAACATGTGTGAGTGTGTGTGTATGTAATTGTCCATGGAAGTAGGCAGGTATGCATGTATACTTTGATAGAATCAAGTCAATCAACCTTTGAATTCTTCTTCAACTTTAGTGTGTGTTGAGATTTCAAATAGTTTGGGATTTGACTGTGTTTTGGTCTGGTACAGAGCATCACAAAGCAGATAGGAGGACAAACATATGAAGTTGCAGCAAAAGTTGATGAATATGCAAGAGGCATGATCAGCGCTAATGGGTCAACTCTTTTTGAGGAACTGGGCTTGTACTACATCGGCCCTGTGGACGGTCATAACATGGAAGATCTGGTCAACATTTTTCAAAAAGTGAAATCCATGCCTGCATCAGGCCCTGTTTTGATACACATCGTGACAGAGAAAGGAAAGGGATATGCCCCGGCAGAAGTAGCAGCTGATAAAATGCATGGTGAGATTGAAAATTCTGATTTCGTTTTACGATCTTTCATAGTAATGATACATTATTGCAATTAAGGATGCTAATTCTCTCTCTGTCTCTCTCTCTCTCTCAGGTGTTGTCAAGTTTGACCCAAAAACAGGAAAACAATTCAAGCCAAAATCCCCTACGCTTTCCTATACCCAGTACTTTGCTGAATCTTTGATCAAGGAAGCTGAACAAGACGACAAGATTGTAGCTATTCATGCAGCCATGGGTGGTGGGACAGGCTTGAATTATTTTCAGAAAAAATTCCCAGATCGCTGCTTTGATGTAGGTATTGCTGAGCAACATGCAGTGACATTTGCAGCTGGGTTAGCTGCTGAGGGTCTCAAGCCATTCTGTGCCATCTACTCATCATTTCTTCAACGAGGATACGATCAGGTGAGCCAAAATATTGAAATACTCTTACTTTAGTGGCAGGCAAACCATCATAGAGATCTTATTGAAACATGGTTCATAATTGTTTGTTTTGTAGGTGGTCCATGATGTTGATCTTCAGAAACTACCTGTCCGGTTCGCAGTGGATAGAGCTGGTTTGGTCGGTGCAGATGGACCAACTCATTGTGGAGCATTTGATATCACTTACATGGCCTGCCTACCTAACATGGTGGTCATGGCCCCCTCTGATGAAGCTGAATTGATGCACATGGTTGCAACAGCAGCAGCAATAGATGACAGGCCAAGCTGCTTTAGATTTCCGAGAGGAAACGGGGTTGGAACCGTTTTGCCTCCCAATAACAAAGGAACCCCACTTGAGGTTAGCATAATAGTACCTCACAAATCATTCTCAATTCAACTAAGCCTATAAGCAATCCAAATATAATTACTTTTTGTTCCCATTATGCAGATAGGAAAAGGAAGAATACTAATAGAAGGAACCAGAGTTGCAATTCTGGGATATGGGTCAATGGTTCAACAGTGCCTGCAAGCTGCAAAATTGCTAAGAACACAAGGTGTATCCGTGACTGTTGTTGATGCTAGGTTTTGCAAACCTCTTGATACTGATCTAATTAAGCGACTAGCAAAGGAGCATGAAGTTCTGATCACAGCAGAAGAGGGTTCTATAGGAGGTTTTGGATCTCATGTTTCACAATACCTCAGCTTGGCTGGTTTACTAGATGGACGCTTGAAGGTAAAAATAATAGTTCTTCCCCATATTATTACTCTTCCTTCACCATGCCAACAAGATTTTTCGAAGTCAAACTTATGTTCTGAACTTTTTGGTTGCAGTGGAGGGCGATGATGCTTCCCGATCGGTACATCGATCATGGATCGCCCCAAAACCAAATTGATGAAGCCGGCCTTTCATCAAAACATATTGCAACAACAGTGTTGACTCTTCTAGAGAGGCCAAAAGAAGCTTTGCTCTTCTTGTAAAAGGCAATGGCTGATAAAGGAACATTAAGAGGATTGGCTATGGATGCCTTTATATGACTTACAAAGAAATGATCATAAGCCAATGAAAGGCACAAAAAGGCTTTGGCAACAATACTTACTTGATGAAGTGACAAAGACAACACCAATAATAACAAAGCCCTATCTTATTAGGTAGGGTTAGCCATATGGATCGCAAACCTTATTGAGTGTTCGTTTTAGTCTTCCTTTGAATTGTTCATAGGACAATATGCTACTTGATTAGCCCTTCCCACTAGCACATTCAATAGCCTTCTTTGTGAAAAAAAGTGTGAACTATACATTTTTGTACATTATTGAAATTGTTGTAATTAGTGATATGTTGAAAAATAATGTTAGTTCAATAATTGGTTGCTCTGTTCCTTGTCCTTTCTTTTGCCCCCCAAAAATCTTAGCACTCAAATAATTAACTAATCTTATTATCACCAATATCAGCTCAATTGTTAACAAACTATATTAATTCACACTTCTCCCTCCCTGCATTAATTTTTTACTATATTATATATATATATATATATATAATCAAAAGACAAAAGAAAAACAACTTTTTACACTTAATTCATGATTTGAACTAGAGGGAAAAAACACTCCAAACTTGAACCAGAGAAGGCAGACGGCGGCATCATCGGCAAGCTTTGAACCAGAGAGGGCAACTACAATGGGAGAGTGTCCGCGAGTTTTGGGAACTCAGAATCTGAGTGAGATTGGACCTTCGTTACCTCCGACCTTCGTTTCACCTTCGCTTTCTTCATTTCTCTCCGACGACCTGAAACAAGAGAGATCCAGAGAGCCCAAGCTTTAGAGGTGTTGAGTGCATCGTGAAACGAGAGATCCAGAGAGTCTGAGCTTCAGTATCGGTCGAGATCGGACATCCGTCACCTCCGACCTTCGTTTCATCTTCGCCTTCTTCTTCTTTTCTCTCCTTCTTCTTTCTTTTGTACCTTCACTGTGCATCACTGGAAGCCGATGTTCAGACGCGCAAAATTAATCCCAGAGATGGAGGGAGGCTAAATGCTAAAACTAGGGTAGAAAGTCAGGAGACATGAGGAATATATACTCCCCCTGGGCTGGAGGCATCGTTTTAAGTTGGGGAAGATTTTTATGATACTTCCTAAAAGGTCACCAATTTAGAGATTTCTTTCGTCTAAGCATGCTTAATCTCAAAGGTTCTCATATGATCTGGGGATCTAAATCATATCCCAACTCAAAATTAAGAGCCCTAGAGTTAGCAATAGAGTCTATATATTGTACTATTTCATCTATCCCTAAAGCCTCAACTCACCGGAGCTTGAACCCTCTCATATCCCCTGTTGTACATAACCAAGATCATATCATAACACTATTCTGATATTGTCTAACCTATGCTCTGATACTAACAAAGGTCACACTTTCTAAACTGGACTTAGTCGTCTGCCTGATACAGACTTATCCTCAAGTATTCAGGCCCAAGATTCTAGATATTTTATTTTCGAAGTTATTATTTCAACTCATAACGGGGGTTAGATTATATGTAAAAAATAAATAAATAAATAAATTGTGGACACTTTTTAAGTATTGATAAATGAATTATTCTCTGATTCATCAATCTTGACCTTTGATCATCTTTTTAAAAAAAAAAAAAAAATCATATCTCAATACATACATTGCTTTTTTAATGTTAAACTTTGTTTTTATTGGTTAAGATTTCTTGCAAAAATGTTTTTTATCTTCAAATTTTCTCAAATACACTACTCTTACACTCTTGTTAAATGCAAAAATCGAAATCCTAAAAATTTGATAAACGCTCATGTCTTAGAAGTGGCCAGCTATTTATTACGTAGGGGAGAGACATAACAAGAGATCGATCAGGTAATGACACCAAAGTTTTCCTTTTTTAAGTCTTAATTTAAGCAAGAAGTTATGAGTTTAGAATTATCTATGAACGTGATTGATACGTGAGTCATTGAAAAAGTATAGAAATAACAAGATCGGGAAAGTTCTTCGTAACATCTCATTATGTAAAAGTGGCATGTCTTTTTTTGGCTCAGAAAAGTGGCATGTCTTCACTACAAAAGAGTGGTAGACTTTTCAATTTTTTTAATACGGAGTATATAGTTTTTCCAATCCTAGCAATGAAACAGCATGTATTTTTTTGTCTCTCTTTTTGACTTAATGTAATAAATATCCTAAAATATTACGAATGATCCTAGACCTTCGCTTTAGTTGACCTTGACCACTCTTCATGCAATTAAAAAATGATTTATTTATTTTTTTTAAAAAAATCAAACTTAGCTTTGACTGAAACAATTAATTATCAATATTATTCTCTCTCCTCATTTTGACCTACGTCACCATTTTCTTGTTTGGGGGCTGCTCCACACAAGATGCTTGTTCTTGGTTAATTACGTTCAATCCCCGCTAATGGCGTTGTGTCTCAATCTTGAATACACATGCACAAATTTAAAACTAATTAAATGTGCATTTAAAATATTAAGTACCACCAAAGGATAATGTTTCATGCATTAAGTACGTCTAGCTGTATAAACACGTTCTTTTCTGCATGTCACGTTGTACAGCTCAAGATATTTATATATAGGAAAATACTTATATCAACTTCTTTATATCCATTTTGTCAAATTCTCCGATCACATACGATCATATATTTTATTTTTGAATTATTATCATTTAGTTATAAACTGATATGAAAAAATAGGGTACGTGGCCATGTAAAGTAGTGATTGATCGAGAAATATATTGACTGGGGTGATTCATTATTAGTGGGACTCACCAATGGCTTGGTTTTGAGATGGGTTGGTTCATGATCAAGCCGTCATTGAGTCAGAACTCGAAATTAGCAGAAAGTGGAATAATGGTTTTTAAAAAATGATGAAAAAATTAAAAACAAAGTTTTTTTTTTTTTTTGACCTGTAAAGAAAGATTGACCCTCTAAAATACTGCAATATATTTTCATATTATTTGTAGCTAATAGCTATATGATATTATTTTATTGAAAGCTTTATATATTGTGATGCAATCAGGTTGGACAGGACACTTATTATGGATTTTATTTATTGCATATATTATTATATATGCATATAATATTTTTATTAAATTTTTATTTAATCGTTCTGTTAAAGGTTCAACCGTCGGTCTAATAAGTTGGAACATGAGAAATTGAGAACGGTGAACCGCTAGCCTTTCCGATTTCACACCCGATCCTCTTTTAAAACATATTGCTTTTGTAGTTGGAATATGCTCCTACATTTGGTGCGTCACACAGTCACATCTTGAACCAGTGCACAAAGTTAGGAAATCGGGTCGATCCCATCGGGTCGGCCCTGACCCTTCAAAGGCCGGACCCAATCAGCCGGCCTTGGAGGGCCTCGGGTCAGCCCTGCAGGCCCTTTTTTTTTTTTTTATATACATAGATTTACGTACGATGGTAATATACTAATTTATATGTATTTTGTATTTGTTATAGAGTTATTAATCCATTTAAGAACAAATACACAAATACATAATAACTGTACTCTAATTTTATGATTTGATTTATTATTTGTTGCAGATAAATATTATAGATATGTTTATGATGAGGAGAAGAAATTCATGATATTCTTACTCATGAACCAGAGCCTACTCAAAATGAAACACAATCAAATGTCGTGGCGAAGATGATGACAATAATAGTCATCATACTAATGTCGCTTAGTGGTATACTTCTTATGTTTTATGTGAGTTATTTGTGAATACAGTTTGCTTTTAATTATGAATTAGTGACTGTGCTTATTTGTATAATTATTCGTGTTGTTTTGATATTAATGTTAACAACATTTATTTGATAAATTAGAACTTTAATTGTTGTAATTTAATTTACTAATTATATTTCTTTAAAAGAACGGAGGAAAAACAATCAAAATTTGGAATAGTAACTTCGGACCCTGGAGGGCTGGCCCTGACCCTTCACGGGCCAGCCCTGTAGGGTCAGGCCGACCTTGATTCCCAGCTCCAACACAACAATTGGTCCTTAATATGAGATCTTGTTTGTGGTATAATTAAATTGTACTGTAAAATATATATATATATATATATATATATATATATATATATATATATATATATATATATATCTTATATTAATGACAGAAGCTACGTATATGAGAATATAATCATGAATACTACTAATGCACGACTTTCATCCATGGAAAGAAACATTATAAATTATTCAAGTTTATACATTGAATGTAACCTTTTTCCTTTCAATACTTTTATTTAATTTACCGGTGTATCACTGAGGTGTACATTAAAAATTTGGATCTCTTTGTTCAAAAACAATGAACACATCCATGCATGCTGGCAATATAATCAACCCGATAGATTCTTGAACATTAAATTATATATTTTTGCTCCGTCAATTTTGGTTTTGAACATTAATTAAATAGGTTGCCACCAACTGTGACTAGCTAATAGCATCAAAACATTTCAAGAAAATTGCAAAGCCTTTTTCATTATTAAATGTGTGTTTGAATTAATGTATCAAGAAAAATTAATGTGTTTAAAAATTTGTTGACTTCAGTTTTGACTAAAGTAATATAATAAATTTTTTTTTTTGAAAGTTGCAAATCCGTTGTTCCAACTAGAAAGCAAAAAGAATTTTGAGTTACTTAGAACAAAAATTTGGAAATGTACGTGCACACATAATTTAAATAAAATAATATGAAAAAACAAATATTTGTAAATATACCCAAAGACGTATGTAATTTATATGTACAAGTCATTAGTGAATCACACTGGTCTGAGTCTGGCAATGGAAGCCAATTTTATTTGACATTTTTGGTGGAATTGAATTCCACCGTACCTGGGAAGCAAAATGCGACGTACCAAACACCTTATTTGAATTCCATCTTTGATTCCATTTCCATATCCTCAATGATGATAGCAAGAAGAAGGAAAGAAAAACTAGGGGTATCATAGACCGAAAAATTTTTTGATACAAAGAAAATACGTAAATATTATCGAAATTTTATTCAATTCATTCAAAATGCATAGAAATAAAAATTTGTTAAAGCGTATTTATAGGTAGCCCTGGTCCTAACAATTAGGAGCAGTAAAAGCAAATATTCTAGAAGTCATAACAATTAAATAAAAGTTCAAGAATAATCTATAACCCAAAAAAAAAAAAAAACTTTTACCTGGAACTTATATTTTCTCTCAATTAAAAACTTTTTGCTGGAACTTATATTTTCTCTTATTCAAACCAAATCCTAATTCAGATCCAAGAGATTATTCTAATAAAAGAAAAACCCTAAATTTTATTATTGTTATATCCTGTTACTCAAATTCTACAGAAGCAGATATCCTCAGAAGTGGGTGCCTCAGTATCCCTTAGAAGTAAATCTAAGCCGTCCAAAAATGAATTTAACGGTCAGAAAGGGATTTGTAAAATTTTTACAAAAACCGCACGTGGTTTTTGGCATTAATGATTCTGGACACTTAGATCAACTTTTAGACGGCCTAAATGAAACGATACTGAAGGATACTGAGGGTTCCACTACTGAGACAATCCAGACCGCAAATTCTACCAAACAGACTCTGGTCAAAGTTGTTCGTTATATCTGAACAAAGATGGTGGCCTTGAAATTTCTCGTTGATTCTTCAACCAGAACAACAAGTCTTTCATCATTATTATCATTTTTTGGCTATTACAAACTAAGGACCAATCAAATCTATAGAGCAAACAAGCACATAAGAGACACACACATACGAGTTTACTAAAATTATTGGGCTGTTTCCTCACCTAACAAAAAAAATCAAAAGGTGAGTTATTATTGGTGTCCTGGTCATGGTCAAATGTGGAAGAGAAAAATTAAATAAAAAAATGAATTGAAGTATACTTTTAGTCCTTTAAATTTTACATAACACATACTTTTAGTTCCTTAACTTTATAAAGTATACTTTTGGTCCTTAAATTCTAACACTGTTTAATATTGCTAAGGGAAAACGTTGACGCAGCGAATTCAAGTGATGACTAATAACATTTAATTACATAATTTTTTATATATTCTTCAATTTACCCATATTTTAAATTTAAGATTAATAACATTTAATTACATAATTATAACTTGAATTTACACTATTATGACTTGAGTATGCATTTTCCGTCAATAAAATTGACGGTATTAAAATTATAGGACTAACAGTATATACTTTATAAAGCTAAAGGATTGAAAGTACACTTTTTTTAGTCTATTAAAAAGTGATTTATACAAATAAAATGCACCAATTTTGATAAGAATAATCCACGAAATTAAAATGTTTACTAATTCTACAATGGTAATAAAAAGAACTAATAACTCATAATTTATCTTTTTTTTTTTTGGCCTGAAACTCATAATTTATCTCAAAGCATATCAACATGGTTTCTGTAAGTGTATCATCGGTTCTTGGTCTTGTTGATAAAGAACTAATAACTCATAATTTATAAGATTGTGAATTTAAATATGGCTGTTAATGTGAGAATCTTGTTAGTGAGTAATCTGTAAATACTTTTTAAACATTGAGACATGCCCATATTCGGGTGAACACTGGGAGCCAATTAATTCACTTAATTTTTTGTGTATAATAAAAACATTTTCTAACCCATAAAGTTTTAACTAATTAATTTCGTTCAACGTTCTATATTGTTTTTAATTTTTTTAAAAAAATTGATTATTCAAGTTGTGGTTAATTATTGTCAAACTTTTTAACATTACCAAGTACTATCATTCATTGCTCACTACAACAAACACATAATCTCTAAAGATTTCGATCAAAGTTTGACCATAATACTAAAGACTAAGTTCTTATCTATTTATTTATTTTTAGGAAAAAAAAAACTATAGAAACTTTGACTCAAGGGTCAAGCTTAGCGAAAACTATAAATACTGACAGCTGTATATCCCAAAAATATTATTCCCTCGGATTATTATTATTATAGCGATCTCACAAATTAGATAATGTTCCTAAAACATTCTCATATATCTAAATATATTCTCTTCATTTATTTAGAGGGGCCGCCACTAACAAGATGGGGTACATATGTCATTCATTAAGAACTTTTTTTTTGCCTGCCATTAACACGTATGTTGAACTAACATTAAAATATAAATATTAATCATGAATTTAATTTAATGATTACACAACTAGAAAAAGAATAAGTAATATAATTAGAACAATTAATTATTATTTTATTTTATAAAATTATATTATTACAATTCCAACTTTAGAATTATAAAAATAAATAAAAATTATAACTCTAAAAATAAATAATATAAAGATGTGTTTGGTTAAATGTTTTAAAGATTATAAAAAATGATTATAATAACTCACTATTTAACTATTATTATTTATACAATATTACTAAATCTATAATTAATAATATTCTAGTTTATATTTATAAAAGACTATTAGTAGATTTTATAGATTAATGAATAAGAAGTTATAAAGACCTAATTAAGAAATTAAATGGAACTATAAGGACTTGGTTAAAAATAAATGAAGGGTTAAGGTGCGTCCAACACAACAAACTATTGGCTCAGGAGCGTCCAACACAATTAATTATTAAGTGGACCACCCAGCACAACAAACTTTTAAAAAGGAGTGCCCAGCACAACGCCATTAGCAAAAAGTTAACGTCCGTTATCTAAGGTGCAGCTAACACAACAAACTATTACTCCAAGAGCATCCAGCACAAAATTCTAAATTTTACTAAATTAAATAATTTTTCCCTCAATTTTCATTTTTCAAAACTACTGGTATACATATCTATGAACAAAAATTACTCATTCTTCAATTTTGTCAAAATTATAATGTGCTAAAATAAACAAAAGTTTTAATTAAAAATATAATTATATGATTTAAATAAAACTCAAGATGTTTTATAGTTTATTATATATGTTAAAAAAAATTATATGATTTATTTTTATTTTAGAAGAAATTTATGTGGATTAAAAAATTCATTTAATCTTAATAAAATTTAAAAAATCTAAAAAAATCTATTATATCCTGAAAGAAATGAAATGAAATGAGTTTAATTTTTATTTTTACAAAAAGAGCTTAATTGATATCAACATTAATACTTAATAATATAAATCTGACAACTTGATGATATATTTGTTAATTAAATGATGTAGTGCTTATATGGATATGAGACTTTTGTAGGCCAAGATGCTCCTTAACCCATTATAATTGCTCTTTAACCTATTATTAAATTGTCCTTGCTTAAGCCTCTTAAGTTATCTTTTTTTTTTCAACAAGTCTCATATGCATATAATCAGTAGATCATTTAATTAACAAATATATCATCAAATTGCCGGATTTATATTATTAAGTATCAAAGTTGATATCCATTAAATTCTTTTTATAAAAATAAAAATTAAACTCATTTCATTTCTTTAAGGATATAATAGATTTTTTTAAAATTTTATTAACATTAAATGAATTTTTTTAACTCACATAAATTTCTTCTAAAATAAAAATAAATCATATATTTTTTTTATTTAACATATATAATAAAATATAAAACACCTTGAGTTTTATTTAAATCATATAATTATATTTTTAATTAAAAATTTTGTTTATTTTAACAAATTATAATTTTGACAAAATTGAAGAATGAGTAATTTTTGTCCATAGATATGTATACAAGTAGTTTTGAATAATGACAATTGAGAAAAAATTATTTAATTTAGTAAAATTTAAAATTTTGTGCTGGGCACTCTTGGAGTAATAGTTTGTTGTGTTGGATGCACTTTAAATAACGGACATTAACTTTTTACTAACGACTTTGTGCTGGGCGCTCTTTTTTAAAAGTTTGTTGTGCTGGGTGCTCCTTTTTAAAAATTTGTTGTGCTAGGCGGTCCATTTAATAGTTAATTGTGTTGGACGCTCCTGAGCCAATAGTTTGTTGTGTTAAACGCACCTTAACCCATAAATAAAAGTTTAATGACCTAATAAAAAGGGGGGGAAAAGAAAAGAAAAGAAACTAGAAGGACTTGGTTGAAACTATAAGGGCTTACAAATTAATTATCCTTTTTTTATTTTTATAATTCAACGAACAATCTAGTGATTGATGCCTCCATATAACCAAACAAGATAAGCGCACAAATCTTCATTAATCACCAGTTATATATATATATATATATATATATATATATATATATATATATGTTTTGTTCTAAAAACAAGATTTATCGGACTTGACCTAGGAGCAATGTCTAGAGTCTACATACCCTGTAGAGGGATCAAAGTCCACGTAGCTCGAGACACACACAGGTGTTTAGCCAAAGAGAGTGGGGTGTGTGCTCTGTGTGACTATATGTAAATAGTTCAAGTTAGAATGTAGAACCTGTGTTCCTTAAGGCTTGACCTCTGTATTTATAGAGTTTACCTTAGGTTGAGTTGCTTGGGCCCTGTGATTCGAGGCCCCGATATCCTAATTACCATATATACATTTAGATATACCTGGATTATAAATAAGATAGGATCCCCCTTTATTATAAGCAGATCCTGATATACAATATACTCCTTCCTGGGCCATATATTGAATATGGGCTTTATCTAGGTTCGTAACAGTTGCCCCTAGCCCAGTAGTTCAGGCTTTTGAGCTGTCGAGATGTATTTTTGCCCCTAGTCGGGTTTACTAGTCAAGCTTTGCTGTTGTGAGCCTTACCTTGCCGAGCTGAATTACGTTGATCCTGGCTATCAAGGCAGCTTACTTCAAAGATCTAAGGTCTTATCTCAAAGATCCTGAGTAATGCTAAAATGGTTCGCCTGCATTTGAATCCAGGTGTTGATCCCGATTTTCAAAGCCGTCTACCTAAAGATCCGAGGTAATGTCTCAAAGATCCGGGGTAATGTCGAGGCGGTTTGCCTGACTTCGAGGTCGGGGTCTTTCGTATTCGAGTTGTTCCAACTTGATTTGCTTTTGTTCGAGTATTGACTAGTTCGGATTCATTCGTATTCTGCTACTGATTTGCTTGTTTAGGTGATTGGTTTTTTTCCCAAGGCGGGATCTATTTGCCTTTTCCTCGTTCTTTGTTTTCGCTTGCCTCAGCCTCGGATAGCATTTGAAAATTCAAATAACCCGTGAGGGCTTCCGTTAGTTCTTCTTACACCATTGACAACTGTATAGTAGTTGCCCCCCAGCCTAGCAGCCAAGGGCTTTAGGCTGCCAGGGTGGAGCTGATTTTGAACCCGAATATCGTATCCGAGTTGCTACAACTTGTTGGATTTTGATGAAGTTTCTATCCGAATTTCAATGAACCCCGGATTTACTAGTATTCTGATTGAATTGCCCCCAGACCTGTAGTCCGAGTTAATTGAAGTTTGAAACTTCGTCTATTTCTTTCCATGATCGTCGGGATCTCTTCTTCCTCAACCATCCGGGTTTCCGCGTTTGTTGTGCTGCAACACCGAATTCCCCCAACCCAAATTATCCTGAAGAGGAACAGATCGGGCTTCCGAGTTTGTTTGTTGGTGCAATTGCTTATGTCGCTGATAGCTTTTTAGTGCCACACTTGTCTTGTTGCCCCGTAGCGTGGCAGTCAAGGGCTCTGGGCTTCCGAGGTGCATTGACTATTCAACCTGGATCTCATGTCCGAGGTTAATCTTCAGTTCAACAATAAATTGATTATATGAACTGTTCAAAGTTCTTTTGAATGACCGGGCCAAGGTCTTTAGTAATGCAAATCTGCTTGTTTTCTTCCAGACTTAAAGTCTGGGAATCTGCGGTAAGGTTGTCTTTTTTAACCGCAAAAGGTGTTTATTGTTAGTTCCCTATGTGTTTTGATGATAATCAACAATTGTAAACACACATTGGAGTTTTGTCTTTGGTAAGAACTTACTGTCAAAGACAAACTCAAGTATTGATATGAATACTCGAGTATTGAACACTCAAGTATTCAATTGAATACTCAAGTATTGACTTGACAGAGAGTTGCTCAAATCCTCTTTCACAAAGCAATACTCAAGTATTGGAAGCAATACTCGAGTATTGGACTTACAGAGAGCACTCCAAGTTTTCACCCTGAGACAATACTCAAGTATTGGTTGCAATACTCGAGTATTGGACTTACAGAGAGCACTCCAAGTTTTCACCTTAATGAACATACTCAAGTATTGGTTGCAATACTCGAGTATTGAACACACAGAGAGAATTTCAACATTGACATAAGTTCTCAATACTCAAGTATTCAATTGAATACTCAAGTATTGGTCATACAGAGAGACATCAAAGATTTACACCTCATGAATACTTGAGTATTGATTTTACATACTCGAGTATTGGACTTTCACAAAGTTTTTCAAATCAACATTTGTTTATGAATACTCAAGTATTCATTTGAAAACTCAAGTATTGACATGGAAAAACTCCACAAAATTTTCAAATGAGTGCATACTCAAGTATTGATTTGGAAACTCGAGTATTGGGCATACAGAGAGCTTTTCCTCTTGTCAATAACTTGAATACTCGAGTATTGATTTGAATACTCGAGTATTGTCCTTAAGGTCCAAAGTTCGCATCACGATGATTTCTCTCTGGATGATGAATACTCAAGTATCAGGATGCATACTCAAGTATTGACTTAAGTGCACAGTGACATACTCGAGTATTGATGAACATACTCAAGTATTGAACGCTAAACTTGAAAATCAAATTTGACGAATTTTTGGAATCATCTTATTTGATCTTAATACTTTCTCTTATCATTCTTCTATATTCTTAGCTATGTTTAACCATCTTTTTGATGAGTTTCAGACAGATTAACGAAAGTTAATTGAAGGTTAGAAGAAAAGCAAAAAGGTAGTTCAGAACATTAAATGCTGAACAAAAAGTTGCTCCTTTTTGGCTAATCCAACTGCACACGCCTACAAAGCATTTAAGAATGATTTCTACAACAAGTAAACTTTTCTTCAACGGACTAATTCGCAGAGAGTCAACTCTGATCATCTAGCCAGCTAGATTAAGAGTAAACAAGAGAGAGAATATGCCAAAACCACTTCCTAAACATGGCAGAGCTTCTCCAACGGATCTATTGGGATAGCAACGGTCATATATTGATCTCTACCTATAAATAGAAGACAGATTCAAGCAAAAAATCGTGGAGAAACAAGCTTACACTTCCAACATACTGATACTCTGCTCTCACATCATTTGCACTATGTTTTCCATGTCTAGCTGACTTAGAGAGTGTAGTAATTTGTATTTGATCTTCAGTGTTTATCTATTCACTTCTAAGAGAGGAGATTTATTATAATCATTCTATTCTTCTGAGAGTTACTCAAGATTGGGTGATCTTGAGTGGGAAACATATTGTGTTGATTACAACTTGTAAGGGGGAGTGAATCCTAGTGAGAGGATTACTTCGAGTATAGGGTGTGTAATCAAGCGGTGTGTTGATTACAACTTGTAAGGGGGAGTAAATCCTAGTGAGAGGATTACTTCGAGTACAGAGTGTGTAATCAAGCGGTGTGTTGATTACAGTTTGTAAGGGAGAGTGAATCCTAGTGAGAGGATTACTTCAGTTACAGAACGTGTAATTAGATTGAAAGAAGATAGTGGATTGAAAATCTCAACTGAGGCTTGGGGACTGGACGTAGGTCAAGGATTGGGCTGAACCAGTATAAATCAGTTTGCACATTCTCTTCCCCTATCTTTTACATTTCCAGCATATATGTTTGAATGTGTATACATATTTAAATGTGTGGTTATTGCTTTCTAAACTGATTTTAGTGAGTTACGAAAAGAGTTCCAAAGTTCCTAAATTTTTATACTTCACCCAATTCACCCCCCTCTTGGGTTCAGCCGGTTCTTACATTTATTTCAATCGCATAGGGTTTTCATTTTAACTGCACTACCGAGTTCCGGTGTCGTTGTCCGAGATCATATCCGAGATAAGGGCAAACTGTCACATGTCCAGCCGTGGTGTTTGAAACACAACGCTTAAACATTTTGACCTGATCAGGGTCGGAATGACAATTCAAAGCCAGTAATGGCAATTTCGCCGAGCTCTTAACCTGGGCTTATTAGCCCTAGTGTCAGCCATCTTGATGGGTTCTCTTTCAAACCGGGTTTAGAGACCTTGGTGTAATGTTTATGATCAGGCATAATGACCTCGGTGTATTTTATTTCTGACCAGGTGTAATGACCTCAATGTAGTATCTTTAACTACCAATAGTAAAGCATTTGAATTTCCACTAAGGCAATTTCGCCGAGCTCTTAACCTGGGCTTATTAGCCCTAGTGTCAGCCATCTTGATGGGTTCTCTTTCAAACCGGGTTTAGAGACCTTGGTGTAATGTTTATGATCAGGCATAATGACCTCGGTGTATTTTATTTCTGACCAGGTGTAATGACCTCAATGTAGTATCTTTAACTACCAATAGTAAAGCATTTGAATTTCCACTAAGGAATTCTTCATCCAAGTAATCCACTCTAAAGAGCGAGCTCAAACACGGTGTGTCTGGCCTATTGGGAAATGCAGGGCCAAAATCTAACTATAGTAGATTCTCAGCTTGTAGGTGCTCTAAGTCCTTTAGATTGGCTTCCTTCCCAAGGTTTCGAGTATGTACTCTCCTTTGTCCAGTGTAACCGGGGTCCGGCTTCTTTTTGCTTTTTGCGAAACTTTACACGAAGCCCGGATTTTAACCAGATTCAGTGATAATCTTCAGTCAATCTGGGGTCCAATCAAGGAGCGCAGATTCAACTGTATAATTTTCAATTTATCCAGGGTCCAATTAAGGAGCGCGGAGTTAGCTGTATAACTTTTAGTTTATTCGGGGTCCAATCAAGGAGCACGGATTTAATTGTTCTTTCGGTGTTACCGGGTTCCAAACTGTTCATAGAAACACGGATTTAACCATTCTTTCGGTGTTACCGAGTTCCAAACTGATCATGGAAACACAGATTTAACCGTTCTTTTCATAGGGCCTGGATTTTAACTGTATTAAGTGTAACCGAGGTCCTTCTTCTTTTTCTTTTGGAGGTGGACTCCTCCACAAAATTTTTCCAGAATTTGTTTATCCATGATGGCTATCGTAACACGGAATTTCTTTATCCGAGAGGGGTGTCGTAACCCGAGATTCCATTATGGTTGTTGTAACCCTTTTTTCCATTATGGGTGTCGCAACCCTTGATTTGTTTATCCGTGATGGGTGTTGCAACCCAGAATTTGTTTATCCAAGATGGGTGTCGTAACCCGAGATTCCATTATGGGTGTCGTAACCCTTTTTTTGTTTTTACGTAGAATTCGGATCTAACTGTGATCAGTTTAAACGGGTTCCACCTTCATTCCCTTTCGCAGGAACAGACTCCATGTGGAACTCGGATTTTAACTCCAATAAAGTGATCAAGGTTCCAAACTCAATAGGTACTCGGATGAACAAGTTAGATATGCTATAGCAATGAAAAATATATAAATTATTCTTTCTTGGCAACCAAAAAAGTGAGAGGAAAATAAGTTACCACAAAGCTTGACACGAAGCTGGGATTTTAGCCAGATTCGGTGTAACCAGGGTCTGGCTTCTTTTTGCTTCTCGCAAAAACCTTCCATGGAGCCCGGATATTAACTGTAATCAGTGTAACCGGGTTCCATTTGATGACTGGGCCAGAGTCAAAAATTCATTGCGCAAGATATTCATCTGGTGTCAACCGAGAACTATACGCCCCGACACGGTTGACCAGGATTTAATCCAAAGTACATTTCGGCTTTACCGTGTCTCAAAAGGAGCACGTTTTAACTGTTATCTCGGCTTTATTGTGTCCCAAAGGAAGCACGTTTTAACCTTTATGAGGGCATTACTACATCCCGGAGGAGTACGTTTTAGCCAAAATCTTGACTTTACTGCATCCTGAAGGAATATGTATTAGCCTGAATATGATTTTCGAAAACGGGTTTATGTACTTCGGATTCCTACATGTTTAACTTGAATAGGATTTTCAAAAACTGGTTTCTTTATCATGAATTCATATATGTTATAGATAATTAATAATAAGCAAAGATTGAGCATCTATGAGATAAAGAAGGTGATACTCATCTGGATATAGCTTGGGGAGTTACTAGAGCATGATGCTTTTGCTCAATAAATGCTTGACGGAGTTCTGCATTTGCTTGTTTGCCCTTCCTCAAAATAACTAGATCCGGAGAAGGGAAATACAAATCCCAGCCGAGAGGACATCTCGACATGCACTCAGAAAATATCCCGGCATTCTTTGAATCTCGGCATCTAACAATCTCGGCGTCTCGGCACCTCCTCATCTTGATGTATCATCAACCTCGACTATCGTAATGGAGTCGAGATGCCATAGGCGTTGAATCAGCCTCGGCTTAACAACCACCTCAACTATCTCGATTTGCTTGTTTGCCCTACCTCAACAATTTTGATAGAAGAAATAATAATTCAATGAGATCAGACGCTATTGCTATATGTTCGGAGGGTTTTAGTAATCTGCTAACTCTCTCTAATGTGAATGATATAGAAAAGACAAACATAAAGCAGATATAGCAAAGACAAATATAAAGTAGTGTGATCCTATTATTGACTTCCCTGCATCCCCGAGTTGTGAAAATAACTCCTTTGAACTAAATGACATGGAGAGTTCAAATGTTGTGGTTGCTTTATGATCCCAATAAGGCATCTAAATTTATGCCAGAATTGAAAAGTCTGGTTCCCAAGGCGAGAGGATGACGATCCTAGGTTCCGAGGAGAGAGGATGACGCTCTTGGGTTCTCGAGGAGAGAGGATGACGATCCTGGATTCTCGATGAGAGAGGATGATGATCCTTCATACTATCTTCTCATCATGTGGAAGCCTATAATCCAAATAGAGTATCTAAATTTATGCCAGAGTTGAAAAGTCTGGGTTTCCAAGGAGAGAGGGTAATGATCCTGGGTACTCGAGGAGAGATGATGATGATCTTCATACTATCTTCTCATCATGTGGATACATGGAGAGTTAAAAGAAAACCCATGAGAAGTAGCTCAAAACCAAAGTCGTTGCTCAAACAACCATTGTTTCTCTAAATCCCTTCACAGGTGCTGCGGTTTTTGATTTTGCTACTGGGGATTTTCAGGAATTGCCCGTGCAAAGGCATATGACTGCTGCTTCTAGTATTGACCATCTTTGGTCGCAGGAATCGAAATTTACGGTTCCCCACGGACGGTGCCAATGTTATGTTCTAAAAATAGGATTTATCAAACTTAACCTAGGAGTAATGCCTAGGGCCTATGTACCCTGTAAAAGGATCAAAGTCCATGTAATTCGAGACACACATAGGCGTTTAGCCAAAGGGGGTGGAGTGTGTGCTTTGTGTGACTATAAGTAAATAGTTTAGAGTTAGAATGTAGAACCTGTGTTCCTTAAGGCTTGACATCTGTATTTATAGAGTTTACCTTAGGTTGAGTTGCTTGGGCCCTTTGATTCAACGCCCCGATATCCTAACTACTAGATATACATTCAGATATACCTGGATTATAGATAAGATAAGATCCTCCTTTATTATAGGCAGATCCTGATATACAATATACTCCTTACTGGGCCATATATTGAATATGAGCTTTATCCAAGTCCGTAACTATATATATTCATTCTTGATAAAATCTAGTATCATAAAAGATTTTAATGACATTATCCCTAAAAATAATCAGTTTACTTTAAGAATAGCCGAATATAATTTCTCATCTTAGCCCCTGTAATATTCGACCAATAGATTTATTTAGTGCGTGTTTCCAATTAAATCAAGTATGTATTTATGGGACTTGGCTTTGGTCCTATACCCCGTACTATTCTTTTCCGTCCTTTTCCCTTTTCTGCCGTTGGATTAAGATCTCAACAGTCCAGATTTACTATATGATAAAAATATTACTACAAGGGAAAAGGAGGGAAAATGATGGTAAAATGTGATGGTAAATCTAGACCGTTGAGATTTTAATCCAACGACAGAAAAGGGAAAAGAACGAAAAATGATGGTAAGGGGTATAGGATCAAAGCTAAATCCGTATTTATGTACGTACATATATTATCTATTATCCACTTTTGTTGCCAATCTATTAACATTTTAAATTCCATTTATTTTAATTTGAATCAAAAATTTATAAATATATCAAGTTAAAATGGGAGCCAAAAGTTACCCTCCCCAATTCTCATTTCTTTCCCCTCATTAATTTTGGTTTTCTCTAAATCGGGTTTTTTTTAGGGGAGCCAACTTTCCCGACTAACTTAATTTCCCTAAAATAAACTCCTTGACATGATGTGTTTCACTAAATTTAATAAATGATTTAGGTCACTAAATTTAATCATATGTTTTTCTCATCATTTTTTTTTCATTTATTATTATATCGCATATCTTTTTCATCTCATTATCTCTTATACTTACCCTCTTGATAAATCAAGATATGCTTTTAAAATATGCTTCATTTTTTTTATATATTTATTGGTTTTGACCAATTTAAGTAACTTTCTCATCTTCTTAATTTAATATTAGAAAATATGCTTATTTTTTTATATTTATTGTTTTCAACTAATTTTAAGCAACTTTTTCATCTGCTTAATTTACTTGTAGCTTATAAAAAAGGATTGCAGGAAGTAATACCACTTTGATCTCTATTATAAATCACTTGTAAGAGAAAAGTTTGGTCCTAAGTATAAGTTATTTGGAGGGTTGTTAGTTATTAGTTATTATGCCTTTTTTTAACTTTATCCCTATTTGAAATAATTTGTAAATGTAAGGTATGAACAAATTTTGATAAGCATGAACTAGCTGTCATTCCTTGATTAAATAAATTACAAGTTATTTATAATAAGGTCTAAAATAATACTTATTTTCAATTTAAATAAAATGGAATTATTTACACAATTATGACAATGATTTTTGTGCAGAAAATGGTTTGAACATGAGAGTTGTTAAATGTTTTTTCATTATTATATATTTTATATAATGGCTATTAAAAGAAGGACAAAACTAATTATATCCATTATGCCCAATTCTGTAATTAAATCTTGTTATATATGATTTTTATTATTACTAGTTATTTAATAAAATTTTGAAATTTTATCCATATAAATTTATATTATTTAAAAATCATTGTACAATGATTTGATTTAAAAAAAATTACACATTATATAAATAAAAGTAAATGGACTAAAGTTTTGTCCAGCCACCATATCAAGTTATAATTCGAGAGTTATGATAAACATGAAAAAATGAACTAATCAATACAAGCACTTATATATGAACTTTTGAATTTAGAACGAAAACAAAAAATGTGACAAGCTTCTCATATTATAACAGAGCAATAAAAAAAAAAGTTAGGATTAAGGTGTAAAAATATACATACATGAGTTTTTTTTGTAAAGTGCTCTCAACATCAAATGTTTTTTTTAAGGGGTAAAAGTGACTATGAAAATTCAAAATATGTATAAATATACATATTGACCGTTAGTTAACTGTTTATTTACTTTTAAAACTGAGTTCATTTGGATTAGTGGTGACAAAAGTGATTTATTTTCAATCTGACTTTTGCAAATGTAAGATAAGATAAAAATCATATTGTAAATTTGATTTGATTTGTATTTGAATTGATAGTAACAGAAGTGATTTTTTTCAAACAAAAACGTGTTTGAATTGTTACTTGAAAAGCCAGGTGAGATAGAAAATGATATAAATCTTATTGAATAATACTCTTATATATATTAGATGTATTTATTGTAATAATTGTAGATAAAAATTTAAATTCAAATTTGATATAAAAAACAAGTTTAAATTTAAAGGAAGCGAGGGAGGGGTAGTATCAATGGACAATGATGTTGGTACATTTTTATTTTTAAATTTAATTATTTAATTAATTTTGATATTGATGATGAGATTGTGGTGTGTGTTGTCCTGTGAGGAAGAGAGGATAAGGGTGATGCAGAAGGAAAAAAGGGAGTGACACATATAAAGAGAGAGATGAAGCAAAGACATGGGGTGATGCGACCTAGAGACATTGCTGCAAAAGCAAAACCAATGCATGGTTACATTTGTGCTTCTGAGTAACTAAAAGCTTACCCAAACGCCATTCAAATGGACTTTTTTCCACTGAGCTTTTTTCCTTCACTTTGTTGCCTCCCAACGTTTACCCAAACAAAGATGATGACATGGACGATAAAGAAACAATTCGAAATAAGGGTTAAGGTGAAAAAAATACATGTGTTTTATTCTAAGGAGCGTTAACACCAAGTGTGTGTGTGTGTTTTTTTTTTTTTTAAGTACAAAAGTGATTACATAGTTACAAATTAGGTGTTAAAAATATCGTTTGACCGTTAGGTTTGACTTTTTTGCTTGATTGAACGATGACATGGCTTTCAAGATGCGAAAATACACATATAATTTGGCTAAAAGAGCATCCAACACCAAATATTTTTTTTTAGGTGTAAAAATATCGTTTAATTGTTAGTTTAACTTTTTTTTTAATTAACCGGAGGATGACGTGACTTTCAAATGAACTGTGTGGAAAAAAAAATGCTGATTAGTCACAAGTGTAAGTTGAAAAGAATTAATATTATCTTTTCTATCCCTCTGTTAGCCCTTACAACAACATTGTACCTGAAAGTCACAACATGTGCAATATATACACTTACTATATATATACATACATACGTATGTACATACTTGTATGTGTAGTATTGTATACATACGTAGGTATGCATGTATCTATATATGAGATAAATTTTGTCTTTACTGGAACAATCGTACTTATAACTAGGAGCTCAAAACAAGCTCCAATTATTAGAGTTATAGAAATCATCAACCATTGAATATTGTGTGAGTGAGTTAATATTACAATGAAAACAGAGTCAAGAAGTAAGAAAAGATGGGTAGTAATATCATAAATTGATAGTTATATATCAACCATAAAATGCGCATGACAAGTTCATTTAATTTAATTTTATTCCCTTGGTAAATTTAAAATGAATTTTTCGCATTTTCTTTTATTAAAATAAAAAAGGAAAACATTTGTATGATGGAAATTGTTTGAATAGACCATTGTGCCCCATGTTACATTCTAACATTTTCGAAGTTGCATTTTTAACTTTGCCTATCCGTAATTGTTCTCCGGCCTCCTTTGTCGTCGCCGGTTTCAGCCTCCATGACGATCACCATCCCCTGCCTCCACGTCTGCTAGCCTCTCTACACAATGCATCAACAACATAAAAGCAACAATTGGTCAAGAAATCCCCAAACTCTACAAATCCAAATTCAGAGGATCGGTATGCGTCAGAGCAGAAATACAAATCCACCACTTCTATTGGTCCGATCTCATTTAATGTTTCTTCACGGTGGATATGGTTGCAAAGAAGAGGACTCAAGCGAGAGAGAGAGCAGGTAATTAGTTTTTTTTTTCCCCCTTAATAAGAATTCTTATTATTTTATTTCATCCCGCTTGTCAGTAAGGAGTCTTGGACTTTTCGCTATTATCTAAGCTTTCCCGTCCCTTTAAATACAGATGAGCACGCAGCCTCAGTCTCCAACTCCAAAAGCTCAAATGCTCTCTCGTTAGACCTGAGCTGTAACCTCTTCTTCTTCTTCCTTCTTCCACTTTCCGTACTAATCATCATGGCATCTTTCAGGTCCTTCATCAAGCCAAACCAGTCAATCCCTCTAAGCCGTAAGACTCCCAAACCAATTCATGGTGGTAGAAAGCAGGTTGGTTAGCCTACTAGGCACTACTTTTGCTTAGAATCTGGTTATGGGTTACAGTTATTCTCTTATACAGCTTTTCTGACTGGGCACTACTTTTGTTTAGAATCTCGTTATGGGGTTACAGTTATTATCTTATAAAGCCTTTTCATTTAACAACTGCTGTTATTCTTGTTGTTGATGATGTGTGATTGATTGTATACGTGCCAGCTCTGTGTAAAGTCTTTGGGTAACAGCTATGGTGAGGAGGCGACAACAATTATAAGGAAAGATAATGAAGGGTGGAAGATTAATTATTCGGCACAGAAACCAGCAACACCATTGCTGGACACTATCAATTACCCTGCTCATATGAAGAATCTGTCCGCACAGGTGAATCATTTGTTTAAATGACTGTGTACTGACTGATAATTCCTCTTCTATACAATCCTAACAAAATACTTCAAAATTTTTCAAATATATGTCAGGATCTTGAACAACTCGCAGCTGAGCTGAGGGCAGATATTGTGCACACTGTTTGTAACACTGGAGGGCATCTTAGCTCAAGCTTAGGAGTCGTGGAGCTTGCTGTGGCTCTGCATCATGTTTTTAACACCCCTGATGACAAAATTATATGGGACGTTGGGCACCAGGTATTTATCATCTTCCTTCTTCTTGAAATTATGATCCGATTTTATATTTTCTCTGTTTCCCATGATTTTATGGTGTTGATTTTTCATGAGAGGGTCTAAGAAGCTATGATTTCGCAGGCCTACCCACACAAAATCCTCACGGGTCGAAGGCACAAGATGCATACCATAAGGAAAACTTCTGGGCTAGCTGGATTTCCCAAGAGGGATGAAAGTGCTCATGATGCTTTTGGGGCAGGACATAGTTCAACAAGCATATCTGCTGGTCTTGGTGAGATTCTTAAACCTTAATAAACAGTTTTTGCTGAATAGATTAAAAATTTGAGAAATTCTTAATGACCTGTTTTTTGCCTGTACATGTAGGGATGGCTGTTGCAAGAGATCTTTTGGGAAAGAATAATAACGTCATTTCGGTGATTGGGGATGGGGCTATGACTGCTGGTCAAGCTTATGAAGCAATGAACAATGCTGGATTCCTTGACTCTAATCTCATCATTATTCTTAATGACAACAAGCAAGTCTCCTTACCAACAGCTACCCTTGATGGTCCCGCCACCCCAGTTGGAGCACTCAGTAGCGCTTTAAGCAAGATTCAAGCCAGCACCAAATTCCGCAAACTCAGAGAAGCTGCAAAAGTAAGTTTTCATCTTTGGATCTATGCCCAAACCTAACAAATAATGAATTAACATGTGTGAACGTGTGTGTATGTGCATGTCCATGAGGTAGGTAGGTAGGTATGTATATTTTGACAGAATCAACCTTTGAATTCTTCTTCGCTCGTGTTGAAATTTCAAATAGTCTAGGATTTAACTGTGTTTTGGTCTGCTACAGAGCATCACAAAGCAGATAGGAGGGCAAACATATGAAGTTGCAGCAAAAGTAGATGAATATGCAAGAGGGATGATCAGCGCAAATGGGTCAACTCTTTTTGAGGAATTAGGCTTGTACTACATCGGCCCTGTGGACGGTCATAACGTGGAAGATTTGGTCAACATTTTTCAGAAGGTGAAATCCATGCCTGCAGCAGGCCCAGTTCTGATACACATCGTGACAGAGAAAGGAAAGGGATATGCCCCGGCAGAAGCAGCAGCTGATAAAATGCATGGTGAGATTGAAAATTCTGATTTTGTTTTTATGATCTTACATAGTAATGATAGATCATGGTAATGAAGGATGCTAATGCTCTCTCTCTCTCTCTCTCTCTCTCAGGTGTTGTCAAGTTTGACCCAAAAACAGGAAAACAATTCAAGCCAAAATCCCCTACACTTTCGTATACCCAGTACTTTGCTGAATCTTTGATCAAGGAAGCTGAACAAGATGACAAGATTTTAGCTATTCACGCGGCCATGGGTGGTGGAACAGGCTTGAATTATTTTCAAAAAAAATTCCCAGATCGTTGCTTTGATGTGGGTATTGCTGAGCAACACGCGGTGACATTTGCAGCTGGGTTAGCTGCTGAGGGTCTCAAGCCATTCTGTGCCATCTACTCATCATTTCTTCAACGAGGATATGATCAGGTGAGCCAAACTATTGAAATACTCTTACTTTAGTGCCAGCCACACCATCATAGCAATCTCACTGAACCATGGTTCATAATTGTTTGCTGTGTAGGTTGTCCATGATGTAGATCTTCAGAAACTACCTGTCCGGTTTGCTATTGATAGAGCTGGTTTGGTCGGTGCGGATGGACCAACTCACTGCGGAGCATTTGATATCACTTACATGGCTTGCCTTCCTAACATGGTGGTCATGGCTCCCTCTGATGAAGCTGAATTGATGCACATGGTTGCAACTGCAGCAGTAATAGATGACAGACCAAGCTGCTTTAGATTTCCGAGAGGAAACGGAGTTGGAACCGTTTTGCCTCCCAATAACAAAGGAACCCCACTTGAGGTTAGTAGAATAGTACCTCATATTATTCTCAATTCAACTGAGCATATAAGCAATCCAATTATAATTACCTTTTATTCCCGTTAAGCAGATAGGAAAAGGAAGAATACTAATAGAAGGAACCAGAGTTGCAATTATTGGATATGGGTCAATGGTTCAACAATGCTTGCAAGCTGAAAAATTGCTAAGAACACAAGGTGTATCCACGACTGTTGCTGATGCTAGGTTTTGCAAACCTCTTGATACTGATATGATTAAGCGGCTAGCGAAGGAGCATGAAGTTCTGATCACAGTAGAAGAAGGTTCTATAGGAGGTTTTGGATCTCATGTTTCACAATACCTGAGCTTGGCTGGTTTACTAGATGGACGTCTGAAGGTAATAATAATAGTTCTTCCCCATATTAATCACTCTTCCTTCACCATGCCAATAAGATTTTTTTGAGTCTAATTTATGTTCTGAACTTTTTGGTTGCAGTGGAGGGCGATGATGCTTCCCGATCGGTACATCGATCATGGATCGCCCCAAAACCAGATTGATGAAGCCGGCCTTTCATCAAAACATATTGCAACAACAGTGTTGACTCTTCTAGAGAGGCCAAAAGAGGCTTTGCTCTTACTTTAAAAGGCAGTGGCTGATAGAGGAACGTTAAGAGGATCGGCCATGAATACCTTTATATGAATTAAAGAGAAATGATCATAAGCTAATGAAAGGCACAAAAGGGCTCTGGCAACAATACTTATTTGATAAGCCGATGACCACAACAATAATAACAAAGTTTTATCTCACTAGGTGAGGTCGGCTACATCGATTGCAAACCTCATTGAGGGTTCGCTTCCATCTTCCTTGACATCTTTTTAAAGAACTCCATATTACTTGATCAACCATTGTCACTAGCACTCTTAATAGTTTTCTTTGAAGGTGCAAAAAAGTGTGAATTATACATTTTTGTACATTATTGGAACTATTGTAATTAGTGATGCTTTGAAAAATAATATTAGTTCAATAATTGGCTGCTTTGTTTTTTGTACTTCCTTTTTCCCCACAAAAATCTTGGCACTCAAATAATTTGCCGGTGTATCACTGAGGTGTACATGAAAATTTTGGATCTCTTTGCTAAAAAACATTGAACACATGCTAGCAATCAACCCGATAGATTCTTGTGTTATATGTAAATGAATAATTATATTTGAAGCATCCGTTTTTTCTTAAATTTTGGGATGAGAAGCAGCCGTTAAATTACATATTTTTGCTCTGATAATTTCGATTTTGAACATTAAATAGGTTGCCACCAACTGTGACTAATAGCATCAAAATATTTCAAGAAAATTGCAAAGCCTTTTTGAATGTATTAAAAAAAAACTAATGTGTTTAAAAATTTGTTGATTTCAGTTTTGACTAAAGTAATATAATGATAATTTTATCAGTTGCAAAATTTTGACCTTTTTGGTGGAATTGAATTCCACTTGGGAAGCAAAATGCAGCATACAATGCAAACAGCTTAAAATTTGAATTCCATCTTTAGCTCCATTTCCCAATCCTCAATGATGATAGCAAGAAGGAAAGAGAAAGTAGGGGTATAGACTGAAAAAATTTGCAAGGTTCTGAAAACCGGACCAATCATTAAATCGATAGGAGTATTGGGTTAAGGGTCAGTGGGTCAGACCGGTATTAATTAAAAATATAATATAATTAAAATAGATAAAAAAAATTTATATTTTAATTTTTAAAAAAATTATAGAAACATGGGAGGATGTGTCATTTATAGGAGAATGTGTAATTTTACGTTGCTTTTCTTAAAAAGAAGAGATCACGTGTTTTGGACCTTGGACTTGACAACATCTGATCACATTTTTCTCTTTATTAGTATATTACATTGTTTATACTTCAGTACTTCACTGAGCGAAAGCGGTGGAGAGAGAGAGAGGGGACTTTACTTTCACTTTGTTTATCAAATCGCAGAGGAGAGAATACTTTGTTTATCAAATCGCAAAGACTTTTCTTATTTCTCCACAAGGTTTTCTTCGGCGAATTCAGGCACTCCGTCGACGAACACCTTTTATTGGGGTGAGTTGGAGACGAGTTCGAACACCAACAAGCACCGCCGTCTCTGTTGGGGTAGGTTGGAGGCTAGTTGGATGATAATGGAGAAGGTGGAGATGATTCACCGCCGATGCGTGCACCCTCGCCGACAAGAACGCCATTATCCATAGCTTCTGTCGATCTCTGTTTCCTGACTGAAAACCAACTCTTTTTTCAGATCTCTGTGTTCTTCCTCATCTTTGCTTTCAGATCTCTGTTTCTTCTCCATCTGTGCTTCTGCGTCGTTTTTTTTTTTCAGATCTCTGTGTTCTTGACTCGATGACTCCTTAACTCGGCCGGTTCAGGCCGAGTTTTCTGAGTTGACCCGGAGTCACTGAGTCAACCCAGTTTAAGTCCAACTCGGACCGGTCTATTCGCCGGTTTCCGGTCCGAACCAGCCGGTCCGATCCGATATCCTAAACTATGAAAATTTGAGATACAAAGAAAATACTTAAATACTATCAATTTTATTCAATTCATTCAAAAGGCATAGAAATAAAAATTGGTTAAAGCGTATTTATAGGTCTTAGGTCTTAGCCCTGGTCCTAACAATTAGAAGCAGTAAAAGCAAATATTCTATAAGTCATAAGAATTAAATAAAAGTTCTAGTAGTAATCTTTAAAAAAAAAAAAATTCCTGGAACTTATATTCTCTCTAGTTTTTAATTCGATATCTATATTTTTATCTCTTAATTAAATCATTTAACTTTATTATGTTAGAGCCGTTAGCCTCTATATAAAAATTACAGGTACCAACTTAAAAATTGAGGAAAAATATATTGATATTTGATACTTACAAAATGGTTTTTCCTAATCTCATGGATAATCTTGTAATTTAAAACATCACATTTATTCACACCAAATCCTAATTTAGATCCAAGAGATTATTCTTTTTTTTCGATATTCATAGTAAGGGAGGGGGACAGGGTTCGAACATTGGACATGGCGGAGAGGAGTCAAGCTCCCATACTACTGTACTAAGGCGCTGGCGATCCAAGAGATTATTCTAATAAAAGAAAAACCCTAATTTTTATTGTTCTTATATCACATCATTCAAATTCTACCAAACAGACTCACAGCTCAAAAAGATCTGCTCAGCCAAAGTTGTCCGTTATCTCTGGATAAAATGGTGGCCTTGAAATTTTTCGTTGATTCTTCAACCGGAACAAGTCTAGTTACAGGTAAATGACTTGCTTGGGCTAAGGTAATCATGAAACTTTGACCAATGTATTTTGCAGTTCGTACTTTGTTGACCATAATTTATGAACCCAGTTGCCATAAGAAATATGTCGTGAATATCTATGAATATTTTTGTTTTGTTTCTTTCTCTTGTTTGAGACAAGTTATGAATATTAAATATCAATCTTTTACAGTGAAAATAGTTGAAACGAAGTTGTTAATAATAGATTACCCAGAGAAATAGGTAAAAGAAATTTTCATCCAAGATTAAATTTATTATTTATTTATTTATTATCGTTATTACCATTTTTAGCTATTAAAGACTAAGGAGCAAGTCAAATCTAGCTCAACGAATAACGTACACACACACACACGAATTTACTAGAATTATTGAGAAAATCCCACTCAGATACCAAAGGACTAACAAAATCCTAAAAAAAAATACCTAAAAGAAGTCACATGTTAAAAAAGTTTCAAGAAATTGTTAATCCCACAGATGAAGTTGTAAATAACAACTCCATCTAAGAGATTAATAACTTCTTGGGACTTTTATGATATCAGAATTTTTTGTGGGACTTTTTAAAATTTTGTTAATCCTTTGAAAGGGATTTTCCCAAAATTATTTGGCTGCTTACTCACCTAACAAAAAACTTTCAAAAGGTGAGTAAGTTATTATTGGTGTTCTGGTCATGGTCAGATGTGGAAGAGAAAAAAAATTTAAAAAATAGTTATTTATACAAATACAATGAACCAACTTTGATAAGAATGATCCACGGAATTGAATTGTTTACGACTATTACAATGGTAATATAATTGGACATTTCTAAAAATTATTTACGTTACTTGTTTTCCATAACAATGTTTCCCACTACTTGTGAAAGCATCTTTCTTAAAGCATATCAACTTAATTTCTCTAAGCGTATCAATGGTATTTGGCCTTGTTGATAAAAAGCTAACTCATAATTATAAAATTATGAGTTTAAATCTTGTTGATGTGACAATCTTATTAGTAAGTAATAATATATACATACTTTTTAAACATATAGGCATGCCCATATTCTGATGAACACTGGGGACCCAATTAATTAATTAACTTAATTTTTGGGTAAGTAAAAACATTTTCTTTTTCTTATTTTTTTGGAATCAAAAAACATTTTCTATCCCATAGATTTTTAACTAATTTGTTGTTGTTGTTTTTTTTTTTTGGTCAAGAGCTATTTATATTATTACTATAAACTGGTGCAATACATGAAAACAAATTAAAGATGGAATATAAACAAAGTCAAATCAAATACAACAAAATAAGCCAAATACAAGAACAACCAATCACTGTACATTAAAGATTTAAGAGTAGAAGTAGAAGCATGGACAAAATCGGTCTCTTCGATATCTAAGGTTAGCAGTGACGTGAAAGAAAGTGTTGGTTGTAAAACCCACCCTAACGGGCATGGTACCTTCTTATAAGCATTAGCTGCAATTAAAGCAACTATATAGACACCCCGACTTAGGGTAAAGATCAAAGAAAATCCAACCTCAGAAGGAAGAAAACCTATGATATCCTGAAGAACACCTATGCTCCTCTGTTCAACCAAATATGGTGACCTCGACCACACATCGAATAACACCTCTTGAAATCTTCCCCCAAGAACGTAGATCCGAGCCACCAGGAGATAATCGAATCTAATAACGTTCGAACAACCATCCAACCAAGAGGATTTATACTCAAATTTCACAGATCTGTTTATTTCTTGAGAAAACAAGAACACCACCACAAAAAAAAAAAAGAACAAAAGACAAATAGATCTCACCACCGCAGAACAGATCTGAAGAAGAAGAGGAAAAAACTCGCCACAAAGACAAGAGAGGTCCACAACCCCCAGAAATTAGAAGGAGAAGGCCACAGATCAAAAATCTGGGAACCAATTTACTACTATGACGCAGCTGTGGCATAGAATGATACTCGCCGGCAGCTTGTGATGGTGCCACAAGCCACTAGCGAGAAAGAGATGAAGGAGGTTTGCGAGACAGAGAAGAGAGAATTCAAATTTTAGAGTTTTCTCCTAAGTTTTGAACCCTTGACTAACTAATTTGGTTCAACCTTCTATATTGTTTTTAGGGATAGGATATTGTTACTACCAATTTTATGTCACTACCACTTTTTCACCGTTAGATTAAAATCTCAATAGGAGAGAGAAATGATAAAGGTAGATGAGATTCTGATCTAACGGTGAAAAAGTGGTAGTGACTTGGTAGTGACATAAAATTGGGAAGGAGATCTTCTCTTTATCTGCTTTCTCATTTTCTCTCATCTGTCAAATCTAGACCATTGATTTGGAAAGTGATCGAGAAAAAAAGTAAAAGTATAATTGTATTGATTTGATGGATGTGATTTAGAGATTATGAGGGATGATGAGAAAATGATGAGGAGAGAAATCCAACCCAATTGTTGGTAGTGACAATATCCTATCCCTTGTTTTTAATTGAAAAATTGATTATTCAAGTTGTGGCTAATTCTCTTGTCAAAGCTTTTACTATTACCAAGTGCTATCATTCATTGCATGCTACAGCAGACGCATAATCTCCAAAGATTTCCATCAAATTAAAGTTTCATCATAAATTGTTGTTAAACTCATGAGTTGACCCTCCGAGTTTACCGTTTTCACGTTTCTAGCTTATCAAATTGACTCGAATCACTAGTAAACTTATGACACGTTTCAAAGTCTTCACATTTGAACAAAACTCGAGTTTTGGTGAAAAAACTCGAGGTTTTGGCAAACAGAGAGCAAACGACTTTCCACTGATTTAAAAACTCGAGGTTTCAAGGAAACCTCCAGGTTTTGCTTTTGGCGCAGTTTTTCAAAACTTTTATATTTAAATGAAAACTCGAGGTTTGGTTAGAAACCTCGAGGTTTTGTCAACCCGAGAGCACTGAACATTTTGAAGTTTTGAAAACCTCCAGTTTTGGCTAGAAACCTCAAGTTTTGATGTTTTGGATATAAATCAAATCTACAAGCTCAGTCCAAAACTCGAGGTTTGGAGAACAAACCTCGAGGTTTCTATGCTGAATCAGAATTTCAAATTTCATGATTTTGTAAATCTCTCTTGTTTGATGTTAATACTTTCAAGTATTATTTTCTACTATTTCTAGCTATGTTTAACCACTTTGTTAGTGAATTTCAGATGAATTAGAGAATGTTTATTGAAGGTTTAAAGCAAAAGCAAAAAGTGACGTCAGCATATTAAATGCAAACCCAGAAAGTTGCATTTTTTTGGGTAATCCGTCTGCACACGTCTAGCAAAGAATTAAAGAATGATTTCCACATCCAGCACCTGCTTTTCCAATGGATTAATTCACAGGAAGTCAACTCTGGACTTCTGCATAACTAGATTAAGTGGAGATTAGAGAGAGAAGAAGACAAAACCACTCCCTAACCTTTGCTGAATATCTCCAACGGTCCAATTAGGGATTCAACGGTCAATTAATGCATTCTGAGTATAAATAGAGCTGCATTCAAGTCTTCTCAACAACTACAACTGCTGAAAACGAAAATCATTCAAGTTTTGCATTTATTCCTTTAATTTTCAACTGTGGTGTATTTTTTGCTATATAAGCTTCAATGTTTATCGTTATTCACTCTTAGAGAGAGTTTTTATCTGTAAACCATTTATTGTAAAGAATTACAAGTCAAGGGGATTTGGTGATTTGAGAGTTCATTGATTACAACTTGTAAGGGGGAGTGAGTTCTAGTGAGAGAACTACTCTTGAGTACAAAGTGTGTAATCTTTGTGATAGTGGAAGATCCTAGAAAGTCTGGGGACTGGATGTAGGTCAAATTGTTAAGACCGAACCAGTATAAATCTCTATGCCTAGCTGCTCTTCTCTTTACTCTGTTCATCTCTGTTTTTGCTGTTTAAAAACAGGGTCATTCTCAAAAAATTTTAGAATACCCAATTCACCCCCCTTGGGTATTTAGCTCCACTTTCACTTACCTCCTAGATCTGATGCAAATTTTGATTGCTTGGCTTGGGGAGCATCTGGGAGTGGCCAATTTTCTCTTAGGAGTGCATATTTCCTTATTGAACCCAATCCTATTTCTCTCCGAATAAAGTTTTTAAGGACATATGGAAGTGGAATAGAGCTGAGAAAATCAAGCTTTTTATGTGGAAGGTGCCGCTGAATAAGTTGCCCACTAATCTTTGGTGAAGCTCATAGTCGAATAGCTCCATTGCTTGTGGTATGTGCAATTCTGGGCCAGAGGATATTTTGCACATTCTCTGTGACTATTCTTATGCTAAGAGTATATGGTCTACTTTGATTAAGCCCAAGTATATTTCTTCATTTTTCTCTTTTGGTTTGCAAGATTGGTTAGTTCAAAATCTTAAAAACCAGGTAGGGTGTAAGTGGGAAGGGAGCTGGGGCCTTTTCTTTGGGGTGGCTATATAGAAATTTTGGGATTGGAAGAATCAATGTATTTTTTATTTTAATTTTGTTAAGCCATGTAATCCAGGTTTGGTTATTTCTTCTCTTTGGACCAGATTTGTATATGTTAATAGTTCCTCGAGTCTTTTGAATCTGAGATGTGATGATCAAGCTTTAAAGTGGGAGAAGCCACCTTTTGGCTGGTTGAAGTTAAATGTTGATGGGGTTAGCGCGTTCGAGTTAGCTAATGCAGGGTGTGGAGGAGTGATTCAAGATTGTTTTAAGTAACTGGATAGTGGGGTTTACTAGATCCATTGGTGGCTGTAGCGCCACCTCTACGGAGGAATGGGCTATTGTTGAAGGATTGCAGCTGGTTTGGGATTTGGGCTTCAAGAAGATTATTTTGGAGTCGGATGCTAATTGTGTTATTAATATGCTTCTTGATTTGTCTTATACTTCTTATAGTAATTTAGTGTTGAAAGCCAGATAACTGTTGGGTTTGATGTGACAGGTAGATGTTAGAGTTATTCTCAGGGAGTTTAATAGAATAGCGGATGCCTTAGCCAAAAGGGGCATTCCCAATTCTATTCTTCTAGATAAATGTCCTATTAGCTTGAGGGCCTAGATAGACCAAAAGTATTTGGAATTAAATTTTCCCTTTAGTGTAATTTATCTTCGTCCTATGTAGGCTTTTATGCCATTATTTATAGCAAAAAAAAAATTAAAAATAAAAATTTGCTGTTCACTTTTCTTTCCCAGCAAAGAAAAAAAGGAACCAGATAAGCCTTCGAACTTCGAAGTTCAAAGACGCCTATACTCTCTATTGTGCTTTGTGCTTAGCCTTATCATACACTTTGAGTGGAAGCTCATCTGGTCATGGCACTATGGGCTAGCAGCTTCAAGTTGCTCCCATTCGTGGGAGATTCTGGGTTTGATCCTTCAATTCGCTCTCAAGCCGTTCCATCTTGTCGTTGTGCGCTCAAAAGCTCAACTCAGTTCTCAGAAACGGAAATGGCGAAAGTGGGTAGGATCAAGTTGGGTTCACAAGGCTTGGAGGTTTCGGCCCAGGGACTTGGTTGCATGGGTATGACTCCTACCTATGGTGCTCGAAAACCGGAACCCGACTTGATTTCTCTCATCCACCACGTCATCCAAAATGGTGTCACATTTCTCGACACCGCCGATGTCTTTGGTCTATATACGAATGAAATTCTTCTCGGAAAGGTATGCTCGATTCGAAGTCATTTTAGCTTCTGTTGCTTCCTCGCGTTTAATCAGTCACTCTGTGTGGGATTATATGTTGAATTGGGTATGAATTTCTTCGACTAGGCTTTGAAAGAAGGTTTGAGGGATGAGGTTGAATTGGGCTCCAAATTTGGACTCTGGGTTGCTGACGGCAAGGTTGGTATCCGCGGCGATCCTGGATACGTGAGATCGGCTTGTGAGGCAAGCTTGAAGAGACTGGAGATCGATTGCATTGATCTCTATTATGTTATTCGAATTGATACTCGTGTGCCTATTGAAGTCACGGTCCGTCTTTTATCTGTTTTGGATGTTCTTTTCTCTGAGTATACAGCTTATCTGTGGTTGATGTGAAATCCATTTCACTTTGAGTTCTGGCTAAAATTGGGATAAAAGATAGATAGGCTGTTGAATAATACACCCTTCACTTATCCTGTATCCAAATTTAAACGAAAATAGTCATGCAATTAACTGTTATATGTCTGTTTTATTTGTAATTTGAATTTTGTGTTGTTCAAATAGAGTTTCTGGGATTGAAGTAGACATTGATGAGAACTTCATCCTGGTTATAGTCAAAAAATACCATGAAAATGTTTTAAAACACTAACAAGTAAATATAAATTATCATTTTAATTTTCACATATTTATATTGGTTGCTAGAAAGAGATAAACCAAGTGTGAGACTGCAGAAGATTGAGAACTATCATTCTTTGGTCTGACTCTTCAATAATATATTATTTATACAGAATCGTATCAAATACTGAAGTCTGGTGATTCTGATGTTTTTCTTATAAGATTTCCACCCTGTTGAACTGAAAAACTATGTGAGATGTTTCCCGTACAAAATTAATCAGGATTTGGGAACACTTTTTGTGTATTATTGCCTCGGTCTATCACACATGTCTTGGATCTTTTCCTTGCAGGTTGTAAAATGTATGCTGCATGATCATATTGTGTTGTCTTAGGCTTTATAAAAATGAAACATCATATTCAATTTTCTTCAAGTTTTGGTCATTTTGGCTATGCTCGATAGACTAAAAGGCTAAGGAACACTTTTCCTTTTGCAACGACTTATAAAATCAAGAAGTCCTTTCTTCTCCTGCCCACCATTTTACAATTTTTTGTTTGCAGGAGTTGACCCGATCACTCTGCATTATCTTATATGTTTTTTCGGGTTACATAGCAGGTCAACGGGCTAGGGAGAGACTTATGGGGAATGGGTTATGGGAACTGGGAAGGAATACTTATCAAACCCGGACATGTCAATCTCACCTATACTAAAACATTGGTTTTGGTGCAAGATATGCTCTTTGGTCATTTTCTCTCTTCATAGACTTCATATTATGATAATTTCAGTTTTCATTGTAAAGATATTTCTGTGATTCTTTGTAACTAAGAAAACTTTTGTGGATCTGCAATTTTTCTTCCGTAACTTATTTCAAAGAGATGCAACTTTGATAAATGGAACGGACAATTGGTCTGTATCTGATATGCATCCATTTCAACATGTGCATGGTATAGCTGTTAGAGAATGAAAGGTAAGATGTTCTCTAATATTTTGATTTTGTTAACATGTATAAAAATATATGCATATGACATCGAACTGTAAACTTATTTTCATATTGTTCATTGTAAGATTGGGGAACTTAAAAAACTTGTTGAGGAGGGAAGAATAAAATACATTGGCTTGTCTGAGGCCTCAGCTTCAACAATCAGAAGAGCACATGCTGTTCATCCTTTATCTGCTGTGCAATTGGAGTGGTCCTTATGGACAGGAGATGCGGAGGAAGAAATAATTCCAACTTGTAGGTGAGTTTTGAACTACTAAAATGGCTACTTATAATATCTGATTTTCTCTTTATTTGGGCTTTTAATAAAAGACTAGGATTTAGCTTTGCAACCTCTGATGTTGCCTTTGTGAAATTCTCAGAGAACTTGGCATCGGAATTGTAGCATATTGTCCTCTTGGACGAGGATTCTTGGCATCAGGACTGAAGGTGGTTGAAAGCTTTACAGAGAATGACTTTCGGAAGGTTTGTGTTTATTCTAATATGGATGATGCACTGTGGTTGCATTTGTCACAGTAAAATAGCTTAGTTCCTAATGGTATTTTTTCAAGGTCATTCATTGTGAAAGTCAGCAATTGTCAGATCTTTTTAACCTTTTGTGTCCTTCAAAATTTCAATTATAGTTTTAGCATTCAAGATTGAGTAGTAATAAAATGTTGTTGAATTTGATAATCTTTCTTGTGGATTTTATAATCATATTTCTGTAATACAATACCATTGCATTCACTAGCATCAATTTGTTTAAAAGGATTCATAAACTGGACAAATTGTTAAGATAATAACACAATTGGTGCTCAAATTGTTAGTTTAGTTCTCTTGATAAATCTTGAGTAATGTTATTATTTTTGGAAAATAAAAAAATTGTTAAATTGCTTATCTCTCTTGTTAAATTGAAGAATCATTGTGTACTTTTTCTTTTCTATGTTCAATAGGCAACATGTTTTCAAATTCAATCCCTGCATACAGTCTTATTCCAATGTACCGCTTTTGTTGTTTACTAGGTTATTTTTGTATAGGGGTGGTGGTGGGAATTGGATGAACATAGGTGTTACATAGATAAAAGTTTTTATGATATCACACTTCATAAACTGAAAATCTACAGTCAAATCTTGGCCAAAAAAATCTAAAGTCAAATTTACCACTTGAACATTGACTCTAGTATTTCATAATCTAGAATCATATACAAGCTTGACACAATTATAAGTTGCCAGCTGTCATAAAGTCCATAAACCTCTTCTGTTATTGCAGTACTTGATGAAATGTTATTCATCAAGGCATTAAAGTTGATAGTTACTGATGAAAGTTGAGATAACTGTACTGATTCAGTTGACTTTACGTTAAATATTCTTGCTTTGAAGTGGCGGAGTCATGAACTTTGGAGGACATTCAAGTTTTTAAGTAATAAAACTTTGTGCTTATGTGACCTTTGAAGTATTAGAATGTCTTTGATTGATTCTCCTTTTTGTGATGCAAGCTGATCATAAACTACAGTTTGAACAAGTTAACAATTATATAGTTTGTAATTTTAAAAAGTGATTGATGAAAATGGACAACTGTTTTTATCTTTGCTTGAGCTTTCACTAATAAGTGAGGAATCCGCCCCTAAATGTTTTTCCCTCTTAGTATGTTTTATTAGAAAGGGTGAAAGGAAATTGTAAAATATGAAGACTACTTCTATTAAAAGAAGAAAAAAAGTACTGAGTTGCTTAAAAATTGTCTTTTCTTTCCCCATTTTCAGCATTTGGTATTATTAATCTACACCGTGAATAACATGTAATTTTTTAGTTCTAAATCTTATGGATGAATATTGTAGTCATTAGCATATGTTCTACATAGACGGACCATATATATATATATATAATCATTGACGGGGCATATAATACACTGATTTACTCACTTCATATATTTATCATGTAATCTTGCACAATTGTACCTGAGGCAAGGTATAATGTATAAACATGGACAAAACAGATTGAAAAATGTAAAATGTTATGGTATACTACCTCCGTTTTTTAATAAAAGAGTTAGATAACTAATTTGTGAATATTAAGGAAATTAGTTAAGTTTGTTGATTTTACCAAATGGGTATTGGTTTTCCTAAAATACCCTTGTTAATCATATGCATTGAAATCATTCCTAAATGAAAACCCTTTAATATGTGTAATTAATAAGGATACTTTAGGGCAAAAATTATAAATTTAGAAGACAAAGTTAATTGAAGTCTTATATTTAGGACTAAAATAAACCCTTTGTCTATCTCTCATATTAGTAGGGACTGAAGGGACTGCTATATCTGGAATCTCATAACATGTTGTGACAGACTTATGCCTTGACTGGTGTAGCATCCATCATAAGGCTGAGATTTAAATTTTGTCCTACCTGACAATTTGTTTCAATGTAAATGATGAAAACTGTCTATATCCATGCGTTAAACGGCTATTATTGATAAATTGATGTTGAGGAATAATCTTATCCCTTGTATGTTATTTGTACTTCATTTCAGCTTGTACCTAGGTTCCATCCAGAAAACTTGGAGCACAACAATATTATATTTGAGAGGCTTAGTAAAATGGCTAAACGCAAGGGATGCACGCCGGGGCAGCTAGCATTGGCTTGGCTTCATCATCAAGGAAATGATGTGTGCCCTATACCAGGAACCACCAACATTGAGCACTTGAACCAAAACATCGGGGCTTTGTCAGTTAAGCTTACTCCGGAAGAAATGGCAGAACTTGAGTCTTTTGTTGCCGGTGATGCGGTCAGGGGCAACAGAACTCGTCCCGGACTAGCTACATATAAGGTTTCTGATACTCCTCCTCTTTCTTCTTGGACAGCTACGTAAACAAGTTCATTCCTTTGTATATTCAGTGCGAGCAAAACTGATCTGTACAAACTACAAAAAGTAATCTAATACGAGTATTTGACATCAATCTTTCACCATTTGGTATGATCGGAGTTTTTTTTAGTGTTAAATCACTGTAGATAGGTATCAAATAGTTCTCAACTTTAGGGATTGTTTGTTTATTCTTTTTTTGCTTTAAGAAAGCACCTTGTTTTTGGAAATTTAATTTTATTAATTTTCTGCGTTTTTAAATATTTTTTAAATGATCATAATTTATAATTATTTTGAGAAGTTACGTTAAAAAACTTCTATTTTTTTAGTACATGAACAAATAGTTCATATTAACAACAATAAAATAATCAGATGTTATGCATCTTGTAATAAGGAGGGGAGGTTGTTAAGAGTTTAGATGGTGCTGATGTAAATTTCTTTTGATTAATGATAGCTATATATGTTGATTAAAAAAAAATAGTTTAATGCCATAGATGAGAAAAGTTTCTTAAAAAAATATGGCGATACGTGACCATGTTATACAATTAAAAATAATTAATTAACTAATAGATCTTTGCAGGGGGGAAAAAAAACCTAAAACAATTAATGAGAAGTTCATACTTCATATTTAGAAATTGAGTAAAAATATTCTAACTTCTTTTGTATTTTTCCTTAATTACATGGATCTCCTTTCTATTTTAAAAATATATACTTAAGTTCAAATCGTTAACTATCTTAAGGATTTTTATTTTTTATTTAAAATTAATATTAAAATAAATTTTATTTACTAATTTACTCTTCATCATTACTAATTCCCTAAGTTTGGCTAAAATTGTTCAAGTAATTTAATTATGATTTTTTTTTTCATGTTTCTTAATTTATTTTTAGTTTTGAAAATAATTATCTTTTAATCTTTTTGATATTGAGATAAAGACATAATTAATTAATTAATGCAGACATAGAAATCTTAACTAAAAGATGATTAATTCTTTTAATTGATGCATACTTAAATAAGCGTGTTTATAAGTAGTTGTGCAAAGAAGGTATTTAAAAAATTAAAATTTTAGATAAATATAAGTTAAATAATATATCAAATTTGTTATAAATATATCAATATATTTGAGATAAGAGATAGAGAACAAGAATAAGAGAATAGAAAAGAGAGAAAGAGGAGAGTAATTCTTACTCCATTGTATTCTAATGTGTCTCCAATACATAACATATGTCTTCTATTTATAGGCATAACTCTCAAATCTATAATTAATGTGATTCCATAATCATAGTGATTCATGGGTGAGAATAGGAAACTATGGGAGAATAGGAAATAATGAGAGATATGGACATCCACAAATATAATATTTATAACACTCCCCCTTGGATGTCCATTATGAATGTGCCTCATTAAACACTTTAACTAGGAAAACCCAGTGGGATAAAAACTTAGCCAAAGGAAAGAGTACATCATCCATTGATACATTTGCTAATGCTGCCTCATTAAAAACCTTTCTAGGAAAACCTAGTGGGACAAAACCTAAATAAGGGAAAAAGAGTACAGCGTGTATCGACTCCCCTTTTTGATGACATCAGTTTTACTTCCCCTGATGACAACATTAATATTGCTCCTTCTGATGTCAACATCACTTTCAATGTCTTTGTGTTGGCGAAGAACTATATCTTGATAATAGCATGATACATTAGTACTCCAGTAGCACTAAGATATGGTACTTCTGGACTAAGTAGTTCTTTAACAATTAATTTCCCTTTGAAGCTCTTCAGGAGTTCTAATGATGTTGATATCATTAATATGAATAACAATTATAACAAATTTATTTCTATGTCTTTTTCATAAAGATGCATTGGCATATTGGGTTATTTTTATACCTTCTTTCCTCTAGATATTCCTTGAGAAGATTATATCACATGCACTCTAATTGCTTCAAGTCACACAGAGACTTACGTAATTTAATTGAATATTGTTCTCAAGAATTTGAATTAGATGCTTCTGACATCTTGAGTCCTTCAGGGATATGTGCTTCTGGCACCTTGAGTCCTTCAGGGACTTATGCTTCTGGCACATTGAGTTCTTCAAGGAAATGTGCTTCTGGCACCTTGAGTCCTTCAAGGACTTGTGCTTCTGGCACATTGAGTCCTTCAGGGACATGTGCTTCTGGCACCTTAAGTCCTTCAGGGACATGTGCTTTTGGGACCTTAAGTCCTTCAGGGACTTGTACTTCTGGCACATTGAATCCTTCGGGGACATGTGCTTCTGGCACCTTAAGTCCTTTAGGGATTGTGCTTCTGGCACCTTAAGTCCTTTAGGGACATGTGCTACTAGCATTCTTGGATCCTTTGAAGATTCTTATGCAATCTTCATAATATAGTAAGCCATATGCATAGGCAATATATAACAATATCTAATAGACACATAATTTTTTCTTTCATAAACTGTCAAATTTATCGTATCCACAAAAAAATCATATATCCCAATTTGGACTTTAGGTCCTTAACTGTCATAGTATGATTATATTTGTGTCATTCTCAATTTCACTTATCCTTTTGGCCAATAATTTTTATGTAGTATCCTCATTTGATCACATGATATCATCATCAAAATTGTTGTCGACAACTTTATCTTTTCGGTTCTATTTTTCCAATTCGACATAACAATATCAATATTACTCAGGTACCTGAACCTCTCTTGAGATTTTGCAATAAGTTATGTCTCGATACTCTTTTGGAGTATCTACCTCTTTAATATGATCATCTTAATTATTGCTCCAGTTTATCCATAACATGTATATTTGGAACCGAATAGTTACTCATGCTTCAGGCATGTTACTAATTGGAGCATTTTTAGCTGGAATATGAAATTTAATAAATCTCATTTAGGTCAGCAATTTTATTTGGCAAATATATCATGAATGCATAGCTTGATGAACTGTTGGTTCATACTTCTTTATTTGAGGATATATACTTTGCTATAATAATGCATTCCATGTATTCTCTTTTCCAGCTATTTAATTTCTCCCCCTCATGTTGAGAAAACTATGTCAAATATCAATTGACTAATATAAGTCTCCATGTGTTTCCTTTAGAAACATCATTTTGTTTCTTCTAGAAACAAACAATTAAAAAGGAGATCTTCATTTAACTTTTATCTCAACTTTTTCTCTAAATCCATCTGATGTGATTCCCGAAAGGAAAGGATGATCGGATCAACTAGGAGTGGAATTTCGCACCAGAATTTCAGCCTCTGACACGTTCTGAAAGAATCGACCGTATCTCATGTTACAGATGTCGAAATTGAGTGCTTCCAAAACGAGGTGAAAGATGACGATCTGAAACACGATTTTGACTCAAAGAACACTGAAAAACGATAAGGGAAATGGGAGATACGAAATGAACAAATTTAAAACGGAAAACTGGATTAGAGGTAGGCGCCACAATTCCAAAGAATTGATAAGCCGAAGAACGCCACAAGGATTGAAGCCCTTGATAAGTTCAGAGATTCTCAAAAGAACCCTAGAGAAACTAGTCTCTCACCAAAAAGGTTAAAATCTCAATTCCCATCTCCGTTCCCATGGCCATGGTGTGCCTTATACATATCAAGCTTAACCTAATTCTGCTTACACACAAATGAAAACAAGAAAGCCCAATAAGTGAGCCCAATAAGCGAGCCCAATAATCCTTATTACAAAAGTTCAAGTAAATGCAAGAAAAATAAAACTAATGGTAGAATTTGGGTCAAGGCCCAATGAAGCCTCCATGCATATCCATTGGGGCTTATTCTTCAAGGTCTTCAATCTGGAGCCTTTTTAGTTTTTGATCTTATCATTGGATCTCCAAGACCTTGTATTTCCTCCAAGTTTGTTGCCTTGGTCATGCCGTCTCCTATGTCCTCATCATTCCCTCCTTCTTTAGAAGAATTTGTCCTCAAATTGCAATCCTCGTCTCCGTCTTTATGCACTTCCTTGAAGAACAAATCTGCAATGTGGATTGCATCATCAACCTCTTTAGGAAGAACATCTTTAAATTCCTGCAACAAATCAGAAACCTCATTTGGAAGACAGTTAGTAAGACTTGCACCTATAAAATTATTCTCTTTACTCAAAAGTAAGAGCATTGGCTTTTTCAAATGCATTGCCTTTTTCACCTCTTTTTCTTTTATAAGCAAGTTTGGTGCTTTTCTCTTTTCCTCTCCTTTTTTTTCTTGCTCTCTTCCACTCTCTTTTCTCTCTTGCTTTCTTTTTTCTCTCATTTTTAGATTATCCTCACTAACTTCTCTTGGTGTCAAGGATGCCAGAATAATCTTGCGCTCTTTATATACAAAAGAGAATTTGTTGGTGTAACCATCATGCGTAACTTTCTTATCATATTGCTAAGGTCTCCCAAGTGGCAAATGACAAGCCTCCATTGGTACCACATCACATAAAATTGTATCCTCATACTTTCCTATGGAGAAGTTCACCTCCACTTGTTTGCTTACGGTCACTTCACCATCCTCACTAAGCCATTGAAGCTTGTATGGCAGCGGGTGAGGTTTGGTTTCCATGCCCAATTTAGACACCATTCTAGCACTTGCAACATTGGTACAACTCCCTCCATCAATAATTAAAGAACATACCTTCCCTTGGATAAGGCATCTAGTATGAAAGACGTTCTCTCTTTGACTTTCATCCATGTCTTTTGCTTGGCTACCCAACATCCTTCTTACCATAAACAAATCTCCTTCTGGAATTATTTCTTCAATATCATCTTGTGAAGTAGAATCTGAAGAAGCAGAATCTTGCGAAGTAGAATCTGAAGAAGACTCACTAGTAAGCTCTCCATCCTCTTTAAGTAACATAGTCTTCTTAGTTGGACATTCAGAAGCTATGTGATCTCTCCCCAAACACTTGAAGCATTTTATTTCACTACTCCTTGTCTTTTTAGGGACCTCATTGGATTTAGTTTGAGTCCTTTGAGGTGTAGCAGTGGGATTGCTTGATGATGTACCTCCCTCCTTCTTATTTCTATCCTTCCAACTTGAAGAATAAAAATTTGAAGAGTTTTTCCTCATGACACCCTTTCTCTTGAGTTGTTGTTCTACCTTACTAGCTTGTTGCACTAAATCCTCCAACTCCACATAATTTTGCAACTCCACAACATCCCTTATATCACTATTCAGCCCATGCAAGAAACGTGCCATAGTAGCCTCCCGCTCTTCACTAATATTTGCTCTAATCAAGGACACCTCCATCTCTTTAAAATACTCTTCTACACTCTTGTTACCTTGTGTGAGTCTTTGAAGTTTATTGTGAAGGTCTCGATGATAATGGGAAGGAACATATCTTCTTCTCATTAGCCTTTTCATCTCCACCCAACTATCCACCAATGGTTCTTCATATCTCAACCTCTCCTTTTGCAATTGATCCCACCAAATGAGAGCATAATCACTAAACTCCATGGCTGCCACCTTCATTTTCTTCTCTTCACTATAATTGTGACATGCAAATAAGTGCTCAATCTTCATCTCCCACTCTAAATAGGCCTCCGGATCACTTTTTCCCTTAAAAGATGGTATATTAAGCTTCAATCCCTTAATTCTATCCTCTCTAGCATCATCCTCATTATCTCTTCTTCTCCTTCTTTCATCCCTCCCTCTCTGTCTATCTTCATCATGATTCCTCTGATTTTCTATTCTCTCAATTCTCTCATATAACTCCTCTGTGTGTTCTCTCATCATCCTTTGCATTTGAGTTGTAATGGCTTCAATCAGCAACCTATTATCTTCACCACCTGCCATAATTCAAGGAAAAGAACAAGAATAAAAGTAATAGGACCTTACCACTTGCTCACGTGTTTACACTCTTAAAAATGTATCACTCGTGTTTGTTGCTCTCTATAAGGCTTTTATGTAGTGTGTTCTCTTGCCTTTTACCACTCAATAGCTCTCTTTAAGTTCTTAACATAATCTCCAAGAACACTCAAGAGTACAATCCCAAACTCCGGAATTGGCGGTGACTCACAATACAATTTGGACAAGATGTCAAAGAAGACAACAAGACAGAAAATCCAAATCAATTTGGAGGAATTATTCAAAGAATCACTTTGGACTCAAAGAAGACAAGACAAAGAAAATCCAAAATCAAAACAATTTAGAGGAATCATTCAAGGAAGACACTTTGGAGAATAATAGTAAGGTGCTGTATAGTATTTTTTTCTCTTTTTTTTTAACACCTGATTCTTTTTTTTTTCACAACTGATTTTTTTTCTTTTTCTTTTTCTTTTTGTTTATTGCCTGATTCTTTTTTTTTTCCACAACTGATTTTCTCTCTCTCTCTCTCTCTCTCTCTCTCTCTCTCTTTTGTTTATAACACCTGATTCTTCAACAAGAGGAATTTGTGATTTTGGAATCAAACTTTGAAATTATACTAATTCAGAACTGAATTAGATAGAATTCCCCACAAAATGAGCTATTATTTAACACACCAACAACACACTACTCAAGAAACATGAATCGAAAGGATTAAAACTCAAGAACAATGATGAATAAGGGATGAACACCAAGAACAAAGTGCAGAAATATATGAACTGAACAAGAAATTGAAAGGAAAAAAAAACAACCAGAAGATTGAAAGAACAAATTAGGAACAAAGAACGACGGCTAAACAGAATTTCACAATTCAAAAAACCAAAAACAAAAATTTAAGGATTAGGGTTACCAGATTGGATGTAAACACTCAAGAAAAGATAACCCAATTCCAATCCTAGAACCGTGCTCTGATACCAAATGATGTGATTCCCGAAAGGAAAGGATGATCGGATCAACTAGGAATGGAATTTTCGCACCAGGATTTTTCAGCGTCTGACGCGTTCTGAAAGAATCGACCGTATCTCATGTTACAGATGTCGAAATTGAGTGCTTCCAAAACGAGGTGAAAGATGACGATCTGAAACACGATTTTGACTCAAAGAACACCGAAAAAGGATAAGGAAAATTGGAGATACAAAATGAAAAAATTTAGCACGAAAACTGGGTAGGCGCCACAATTCCAAAGAATTGGTAAGCCGAAGAACGCTACAAGGATTGAAGCCCTTGATAAGTTCAAAGATTCTCAAAAGAACCCTAGGGAAACTAGTCTCTCACCAAAAAGGTTAAAATCTCAATTCAAATCTGTCGTTCCCATCGCCATGGTGTGCCTTATACATATCAAGCTTAACCTAATTTTGCTTACACACAAATGAAAACAAGAAAGCCCAATAAGTGAGCCCAATAAGCGAGCCCAATAATCCTTATTACAAAAGTTCAAGTAAATGTAAGAAAAATAAAACTAAGGGTAGAATTTGGGTCAAGGCCCAATGAAGCCTCCATGCATATCCATTGGGGCTTATTCTTCAAGGTCTTCAATCTGGAGCCTTTTTAGTTTTTGATCTTATCATTGGATCTCCAAGACCTTGTATTTCCTCCAAGTTTGTTGCCTTGGTCATGCCGCCTCCTATGTCCTCATCACCATCTGTGTGTATTGTGGTGGATTAATAATCATTGCACATTCAACTCTTTTAAGATGGAAATTTGTCTGGCTACTGACCAAGAGCCAATTTTACCAGGAGAATTTTGTTGGCTTATATAAGTGCTGCAATATGTAAGATCAAATATACCAACATAAAATTTTGTTCTCATAAGAATTGATCTAGCTATTTATGGAGGCTTTAATTCATGATTTCTTGATCGTATAATCTAGAAATTGTGCACTTAATTCATTCAAACATTATTGCAAACTTCGGGTTACAAACATTCTTACAAACTTCAGGTTGCAAGATAATAATCTCGCATGTAACAATATGATAGATGCATCTTTCACGTTTATATGGTTTATATGCTATTTCAATAGGCCCATATAATTTTGTTTGATATATTTCCAGAAATACTGAAATCCAGTACTAATCATGATCAATGATAGTCTTGCAAACAATTTGTTTTTGAGAACAGATAGCACATAGTCCATAAAAAATATGTTGGTTATTCATGAAGAATCTTCTGGTTCTTCAATGGATGTCAATACGTAATTTTATTTCAATTATATGACTTGGATGATCAAACAAGTCATGCCAACAATCAATTTCTTTGAATTAGTAAACTTTTGGTTTACTGTAATATATGTTTCAACAAATAATAAACATTTCAATATTCTGACATCCATTTTGGGAGATCTATTAAACTTTGTCTAAGAAGTATATAATTTTTCAAAAATTAGCTCTCACATATATTCTAACTCATACTTGTATTCTAACAATCTCCCCCTCAAGTGTGAGTCATACAAACATACTTTCTTTTTATATATATATATATATATATTTCAAAATCACTTTAAAACCCTTTAAAGCTCGAAATAAAAAAATCTATGTTGATTCTTCAGGAACAAACATATAATATTACGTTACTAGATAATCTCATTACTTATTAATAATATACTTCAATTTACTTATATATGCAAAATATATACAGTTCACCACATATGAAAATATTCATAATCAAAATAACTCAAAATTACACAGATTTAGAATTACACATGTGAAAATTTTCCATCAGGAAAATTCTCATAGAAACAAATTTATGATATATGATCACATAAATTTAAATAACAATAACAACAACAACAAAAAGTAAGCATCATGTTACCTTCTGGGCTTATTCATTTCTCTTGGGCCTTGGCTTTAAAATAAATATGGATATATTTCTCTACAGCTCATTGCCTCTTTAATATCTCATTGACAGTAAACTTCTAGTTTACATTGGCAAACATTTGGTTTGCATTGACAAACTTCTAGTTTGTATTATTATGTGTAAACTTCTGGTTTATAATAACATGTGTTTACAATATGATATCCATTTTTACAGATTTCTTTGAAACACAATAAGTTTCTTTTATACTTGGTAGAATAAAAAGCATTATCAATGTATAATTTTATTCTTTTAGGTAACAAAATATTAGCTCTTATGGAGCCTTTAATCAAGTTTATATTACCAAATATAGTTTAAACATTGCCCTCTTGCATTATAAGTTGGGCAAAATATGCTAATTAGTCCTCAAGACTATAAGCCTTTAGAATTATTACTCTTGAGTGGCATGACTCTCTACAAGTTATTTTTCTTTAGGACAATAATTAAAAACACTTTGTATCATTCAATATTTGATACATTAAACATTCAGGACCTCAATATTAATAACAATCCAATGCCATTTTCTTGTTCACCTTTCGTGGGTATAGAAGCCTAAAGCAGGGGCGGACTTAGAAAATTATTGAAGGGGGGGCACCATTGGTCGGGGGAATCGGGGGCTGCCCCCGAAAATTTTTTTAAAAGAAAGTTTTAAATATATTAAAAAAACAAAAAGAATATAAATAAGAAAAGAAAAAATATCAAAAAATATTCATGAAATCAAGTGAACACTGATGATGTAATAAGAGAGACAATTATTTTACAAACGTCATTTAGAAAAACAAGGCTAAGTGTTGTTAGAAATGTAATTACATAAGTGGGCACTATATAAGTTCAAGTACATATATTTTAATAACAAAAGTATATTACAATAAAAATACTTATAATGTCATCATTTTTGACCTTATTTTTTGGAATTTCATCATAATTGTCTTATTATTAATGCTATTAAATACATCTTTTTTAATATAAGGCACTAAATAATCATTCAACCACTCATCCTCTATCTAATTATGAAGTGTAGTCTTGATGTATTAAAGGTGGACAATCATTCAAATATGTATTAATATATACACACACATATATACACCATTTTTTTCTTTTTCCCTTTTCCTCTTTTTTTTTTATAAAGAAAAACTAAAATTTAAGGGGGGGCACTTGCCCCCCTTATTCATTACCTCGGTCCGCCCTTGGCCTAAAGGATCAAATATCTCATGAATTGTTGTACTTCACAAATAGTAAAATAATAATTATTATGTAAGTAGTACCCTGCATTTCTGCATTTTATATCAGATCTGAAAAACCTTATAAACCATATAATCATATAAAACCAAATCACAATATCTTAAAATACATATAAAATATGTATATGACGGGGAGCAAGACATCATAAATTTCTTAAAGCCAATATCACAATCATATGGCTTCAGGCCATTTATTTTCAAGATAAATATAAGTTGAACATTATGGCTTCTAACCATACAAAAAGATATAAGATGAAAGCTATATGACTTTTGGCCATATAGCATCAAAATTTTATGGCTTCAGGCCATTTATCTTTAGGATAAATAAAAGTTGAACATTATGGCTTCCAGCCATATAATAAGAGGATGAAAGTTATATGACTTCTGGCCATATAATATCAAAATTTTATGGCTTCGGACCAACGATGAGATTTAGAATTATATGGCTTTTGGCATTTTATCTTTAAGATATATAAAAATTAAATAAATGTTTCATTCAATAAAATAAAAGATGAAAAAGAATATGACTTCAGGTCATATAACAGGGAATTAAATGAGTATGGCTTCTAGCCATATAATATAAAAATAGAAATAAAAGGAATATGACTTCTGGCCATATTATATCAAAGTCAAAATGTATATGACTTCTGGTCATATAATCTCAAAATAGGGATAAAAAGATTATGGCTTTTGGCCAATTTGTTTCATAAGAAATTAAATCAATATGACTTCCAGTCATTTATCTTCAGGATAAATAAAAATTATATATATAGCATCTGGTTATATAACAATGAATCAAAGAATATGAAAATAAAAACAATAAAGATTAAAACTTTATGGCTTCTGGCCATTTAGTTCTCATAATGAGAATTTAAATTTATATGGCTTCTAGCCAAAAAAATAAGAAATTAAAGTGATATGACTTTTGGTCATATAATTTCATAATAAGAATTAAAGGTGTATGGCTTCTGGCCATGAAAAGGAAAGCTTAAATCTAGACTTCCATGTAGGAGTCAAATTAAAATAGGAAAAAGGAAAGCTTAAATCTAGACTTCCATATAGGAGGTAGAAACTTCCATGTAGGAGTCAAATTTAAACAAGAAAAATGAAAGTTTAAATCTAAACTTCCATATAGGGGGTAGAACCTTCCATGTAGGAGTCAAATTAAAACAATAAAAATAAAACAAAGTAGGAATAAAAAGACTATGTCTTCTGGCCATGTAATAGGAAATCAGAACAATATGACTTCTGGTCATATAATTTCAGAATATGAAATCAAAGGTGTATGGCTTCTAGCCATACAAAAATAACAAGATCGATAATATAAAATAACTCGTAAAGGAGATCAATATAAGATATACAAACAGTAATAATCTCAAATCTTAGCCATGGAACCTGACGTATAAAACAATCGGTAAAAGTATCTCTTTAATTCCATATGGTGGCTCAGATTATCCCAGATAAATAAAAGAAACATACAATTTAAGAAGGAAGGCTGAAATAGTTAAAGAAGCGATCAGACCTTCGTTCGAGCTTCTCGTGCTGATAACGTGTTATAAATAGGGTTAAGGAGCGAAAATACACACGAGCTTTACTCCCAGAAGCGATCAGCACCACGTGCTTTTTTTTTGGACTAAAAATACACATGTGGTTATCTAATTGGAGCAAAAGTCACACACTTCCTTTAAAAACTGGATGTTGACCGTTAACCTTGGTTAATTGACCGTTAGTGATGATGTGTCTGCTGAATTGGAGAGAGAACAAGCCAAATGGGAAAAACAACTGGTGATTAGGATGCTGACCCAAACAAAAAATAAAAAAATAAATTGGGGCAAAATAAAAAAAATACACATACAATCTGACTGAAGCGAAATCAAATCCACGTCTACAAACTGACTGAATCAAAGGAAAGCGAGCTAGGGTTCCAATCAAAGGAAATCGAGGTTGGGTTCTTGGGGTTCTTAAGCTTCGATCTCCAGCAAATCTGAGAGTGAGCTGAGGGCAAATCGATTGAGAGCAAATTGATGCACAATAATCTGAGATCGAGAGGCAGGAGAGTCAAAAGTTAGAATTAGAAGCACACCGTAATCTGAAATCCACTCTCATTGTCGCAGCTAATCGTTCCGCACAGTGACGACAACAACAATAGCGGTGTCTGAAACCGACTATAACGGAGGGTCCTAGATTGTTGTCCATTCTCATTAGGTGCGACGGCGAGGTTTGGTTTAGATTGTTTAATTTTTTCCCTCCATTTTGCATATGGATTTTAGCCAGCCATTGTCTCTGATCTTTGTGGTAAAATGCTAAAACATGTAGTTTTGTACCATTAGTTTGCAACAAAGACGCAGCTCCATCTTGTATGTATTAACCCAGTGAAAATATGAAGTTCATATTTGGTTTGATACATCTTAGCTGAAGTCTAATATAACTTCTAGGCATTGGTTGGTTTGATTGGGAAAAAAAGAGAGGTGAAAGCAAGTTTGAGAAATTTATGAACTTCAGCCAAGGCATACCTCACTGTTTTCATCTGTTTTCCATTAAACTTCTAATCTGTGGTGTTGAAACTGAACAATGTTACAGTATTGGATGTTTAATAGCATATTTTTTCATGTAAAATAGATGTTACAGTATTGGATGTTTACAGTATTGTCAATAAAGCTTGCATGCTGAAAATTGTTCTTCATTTCCTTTTGTTTTTGTTTGTTTGTTTTGGTTTGGGGTTGGATTAAGTTCTTTATTTTTGCCAAAGCTACATTATATCCTAACTAGCCCTTTGCATATGTGTAGTGGCAATGGCATCAAAGGCCAAGGACAAAGAGGTAAATGAAGAAGGGAGTTAAAATACGATGAAAGGGAAGGGTGAAAGTGCAAGACAGGAAACAGTAAATGAAGAGTACAATGTTCCAGCAAATGTGGAAGGGTTCATTGAAGAAGTTGGACCTAGTGATAGCTATGATGAAATAGAATTCCTTGGGGAAGAGTACAATGTTCCAGAGGATGAGGAGGACAGTGATGTGAATGTGCATGATACACAGTGGACAAGGTCTTATGGTGATGATAGTAGCGATGATGAAAGTTATATGGGGCAAAGTAGTAGTTCAGATGTAGAAGAAAGCCTGTATGATGACTTCGCATCTGGGGAGTTTGATGTGGAGGCTGAGAGTGATGGTGATGAGGATGGCTTGGGGAGCGAAAACGACTATGTGTCTCTCAAACAACTTTGTGTCCTCCCTGAGGCTGAGCCTTCGGGTACAATGCCCTCTTTCATTGTTGGGATGACGTTTGAAGATAAAAAAGAGCTTAAAAAGGCTGTAGATGAGTATGCTATCAGCCGTGGGGTTAAGCTTAGAATTGTGTGTAGTGATAGGAAGACTTTTAGGGTGGTGTGTCAAGATGGCTGCCCTTTTACACTATATGCATCTACACATGGGCAAAGTGTGGGGTGGCAAGTGAAGTCATTGGATAATGAACACATGTGTGCACGTGTGTTTGAAAATCCAAGAGCTTCTACAAAGTGGTTGGCTAGGTATTTCAAGAACAAGGTGCAAGAAGACCCTAAATTCAAATCGAAAGAGATGAAGAAGGAGGTCCAAAGGGATCTAAAGGTCAATGTTAGTGTGTTTAAATGCAAGAGGGCAAAGAAAATTGTTAGTTTCTATATGTTTTGATGATGACTAACAATTGTTGAAATTAATGAAATATTTGAAATCAATGCTTAAGATCTTTGAAAATGTTTTTGAAGGTAGTAACTCAAGTTGGTTGACTTCAACTCAAGTTATAGGACTTAAAGAATTTTCACAAAATTCATAACTCAAGTTGAAAATCACAACTCAAGTTAAAAAATATTTTTTAAGGAGTCATAACTCGAGTTATCACTTAACAACTCAAGTTATGGACTGTACTTTGCAATTCAGAAAGCTTCTCGCGAAATCAAAATTTTGTGAACAGTGACAACTCGAGTTATTCCTGTAGCATTTGCTCTCGGGTTGAAATTTTATTTAACATAACTCGAGTTATTACTATGCAACTCGAGTTATTACTGTACAACTCAAGTTGGTACTGTGCAACTTGAGTTGGCCTTCGTTTTCAGAAAATCCTGAACTTGAAAATAACTTGAGTTATTACTGTGCAACTCGAGTTACTCATATCAGTTTTTGAAAATCAGCATTCTCGAATTTTGGAACTCAATGATTATGCAATGGGTATTTGATATTATTGATTCTTATCATCTCTAATCACTATTAATCATCTTTCCAGTGTGTTTTAGACAGGATTAACAAGGTTAAATCTTCAGATTATCATAAAGCAACTTTTTGTCAGAAGCATTTAATGCTAAGCTCAGAACAAACACCAATTCGGCAAGAAATCATCTGAGTAAGCAAAAGACAATCCGGCTATTTTTCAGACAACATTCCTAAAGTACTCCAACAGACAATTTGAATTTGGAATGTCAACGGAGAATAACGGACGAATGTCGGAAACATACGAAGAGACGAAGCCTCGGAATTACAACGGTCACATTCATTACTCACAACGGCTAATTAAACACTTCTCAACGGTCATTAAATACAAGCATCTATAAATATGAGAAGCATTCAAGTCTCCACCTACCAAAACTCTGCGCATTCAATTAGCAAGCTACTTCATTTATTGTTTCGACTAAGAATTCAATATCTTCAGATATTTTGATCTTCAATGTTTACTTATCCACTCTTTTAGAGAGTTCTTAATTGATTATCATTTATTGTAAGAATCTCGAAGTATTGGGACTTTGAGATTGGGTTGACTGATTACAATTTGTAAGGGGGAGTAAGTTCTAGAGTGAGAGAATTACTCCAAGTGTACAGAGTGTGTAATCATTTGAGATAGTGAAAACCCGGAGAGTCTGGGGACTGGACGTAGGTCGAGGATTTAGACCGAACCAGTATAAATTCCTTGTGTTCATTCTTCTTTATCCTTTCTCTGTTCAACTCTGTTCCTTGTATGTGTGAACAGAGTATTTTCAAGAAGAAAATTTTATATCCCCAATTCATCCCCCCTCTTGGTGATATTCCGTCTTTCATTTGGTATCAGAGCATAGGTTTCTCAGTTGGGACTAACATCCCGAGATAGATCATGGAAGGAATATTACCTGACGGTGCCTCAATCAATAAACCTCCTGGATTCAATGGTGAGCACTATTCTTTTTGGAAAGCAAAATTTCGGGTGTTCGTGATGGCTACTGAATACAGACTGTGGAGAGTCTTTGAGACTGGAGACTATGTACCAGTTAAAACTGAAGGAGGTATTTCCGTTCCAAAGATTGAAGCTGAATTCGACGAGGATGACAAGAAGAACATCACTCTCAACAGTAAAGCTATTTTAATGCTTCAAAGTGCTCTTAGTCAAAAGGAGTACTTTCGAATCTGTAACTTGTCAACTGCAAAAGAGATGTGGAAGGCTCTGGAGATAGCGTATGAAGGAACCTCTGGAATCAAAGAGAACCACATCAACATACTAACTACTGAGTATGATCTGCTACGGATGAAGCAAGGAGAGAGCATTGCTGAATTTCAGCTTAGATACACTCATTTGACAAACCAACTGGCAGCCTTAGGGAAGATATATGATCGAGGACCTCAAGTAAGAAAAATTCTCAATGTTTTGACAAAAGATTAGGAAGCTAAAGTTACTGCTATCGAGGAGGCTCGTGGAGAGTCAATGACTTCAGTTGCTGCCTTGTTTGGTAGTTTATCTGAGTACGAGAGTAAATTGAAGTTCAAAAAGGATTTGGAAGATGTCAACAGCAGCAACAATCGCAACAAAGGTATTGCTCTTAAGGTTGCAAAAGATACTAAAGAATCAGATGAGGAAGATGAAGATGAGGATGAAGAGATAGGCATGATGGTCCGGCGATTCAAGAAATTTTACAAGAGGGACCAAGGTTTCAAAAAATTCCACAAGGGTAGTTCAAGCTATGAAGCAAAGAAACCAATTATCTGCTGTGAGTGTGAGAAACCCGGGCACATCCGATCTGAATGCCCTCAGCTGCAGAACAAGGACAAGGAAAAGAAGAAGTTCAACAAATTCAAAAAGAAAGCCTATGTCTCTGCTATCTGGGGTGATAGTTCATCTGACGAAGAAGATGAAAATGAAGAAGAGAAAGCCAACATTTGTCTGGTTGCAGAAGAGGAAGAACAATCTGCCAACAATGATGAGGTATATGAGTCAAAACCATCTTATGATGAGTTATTTGCTGAATACATTGTTGTGCAATCAGAATACGAAAAGCTTGCTGAAAAATATCTTACTTTGAAAAAGAAGAATGTAACTCTTGAATTGCAAGTTGAAAAACTATCTTCCTCTGAAATGCTTGTTTGTGATGAGTGTCCTGATTTAAAGGAAAAGATTTTACATTTGACAAAGGCACTTGAGAAGTTCACTAGAGGTAGTGAAATGCTCAATGTGATTTTAAAACAACAAAGGTTCATCAATGATAGATCAGGAATTGGTTACAAACCTGACTTTGATCAGAAGAAAGGCAAAAAGAAGAATGGTGAAAAATCTTTCATGAACTATTTTACGAAATCTGTCCATTCCTCAAATCCTTTTGCACATTGCAATTATTTTAACAGAAAGGGTCATTCTACTTCTTCATGTTTTCATAAGAAAGAAAGAAAAGTCAAACCATCTAGTAATTATCAATGGGTACCGAAAGGAACTTATGTTCCCAAGGTCAAAGCTAACCCCAAAGGACCCAAGAAAATATGGGTACCTAAAACTTGATCCCTTGTGAATTGCAGGTTTGTCTTAGAGCATCAAGGCCCAACAAGTGGTATATTGATAGTGGGTGCTCAAGACACATGACAGGAGATAAATCTAAATTCCTTTAATCAAGCCAAAGGATGGTGGTAGAGTCACATTTGGAGGAGACCAATCAGGAAAAATTGCTGGGATTGGTGAGATAGGCAACAATGAAGGTCCTCTCATCAAAGACGTCTACCTAGTAGAAGGATTGTGTCACAACCTCCTAAGTGTGAGTCAAAGCACCGACAAGGGTAACTTAGTTATCTTTGATTCAAATAAATGCTTGATTGTTAGAAAAGATTTGGTCTCCATTGATGATTTGAAAACTAAAGCTTTATTTAGAGCACCTAGAGATGGAAATTGTTATACACTTAATTTTTCTAGCAATGCCTCTGTTTCTGAAAATTGTTTTGTTAGTAACTTGAATGAGAGTTGGCTATGGCATAAGCGATTAGCTCATGTTAATATGTTTCAACTTGATAAGTTATTGAAAAAGGATTTGGTAATTGGTATTCCTAAATTGAATTTCAAAAATGACTTGATTTGTGATGCTTGTCAAAAGGGAAAACAAACCAAATCCTCTTTTAAAGCGAAAAATGAGATTTCAACTAATAGACCTCTTCAACTACTTCATATGGATCTAGTTGGACCAGCTAGAGTAAAAAGTCTTGGTGGAAATCTTTACACTTTGGTCATAGTTGATGATTATACTAGATTTACTTGGACAATATTTTTATCATCTAAAGATGAAACGTATGATCAGTTTGTTGCCTTTGCCAAGAAGGTCCAGAACGAGAAAGGTTTCTCAATTTCAGGTATAAGGACAGATCATGGTGGAGAGTTTGAAAACAACGCCTTTGCTGAGTTCTATGACAATTGGGGATCAACCACAATTTCTCAGCACCAAGAACACCTCAACAAAATGGTGTTGTGGAGAGGAAGAATAGAGTACTCACTGAGATGGCAAGAGCGATGTTGAACGAGTACAACACTTCGCAAGTGTTTTGGGCTGATGCCATGAGTACGGCTTGCTACATCTCCAATAGAGCCTATTTGAGAAAGAAGCTGAGTAAGACTCCATATGAACTCTACAAAGGAAGAAAGCCAAACCTCAGCCACCTACATGTCTTCGGTTGTAAGTGCTATGTGCACAATAATGGTAAAGACAATCTTGGTAAATTCGACTCCAAAGCTGATTTAGCTATCTTTATTGGTTATTCTAATAGAAGTAGAGCCTATAGGGTCTTTAACACTAGAACTAAGGTTGTAGAAGAGTCTATACATGTTGTGTTCAGTGAAAATGATTCTGATAAATCATTGGATGATGAGGAAGAGACCATTTTCAAAAACCAATTCTTTTCAAAAACTACTCCTTCTCAATCTGAAAGTTCTGAAAATGTTTTTGAGGTTGATCCTGAAAACAATTTGGAAAACCTTGATCAGTCTCAGCCTAGAGCTTGGAAATTTATAAGGAATCATCCTTTGGACCAAGTTATAGGTGATGTGAGTCAAGGAGTAAGAACTAGAAATAGTACTTTGAATGAAGTAACCTTTTCTGCATTCATATCGCATATAGAACCCTCTAAAATAGAAGAAGCCCTTTCTGACAATGATTGGGTGATAGCTATGCAAGAGGAGTTGCATCAATTTGACAGAAATCAAGTTTGGGACTTGGTACCTAGACCCAAAGACCATCCGGTTATTGGGACAAAATGGGCATTCAAGAACAAACGTGATGAGTTGGCAATCATTGTCCGTAACAAGGCAAGATTGGTTGCCAAAGGTTACAACCAAGAAGAAGGCATAGACTATGAGGAAACTTATGCCCCAGTAGCAAGATTGGAGGCCATAAGAGTCCTACTAGCCTTTGCATGTGCTAAAGGTTTTAAACTTTTTCAAATGGATGTTAAAAGTGCATTTTTAAATGGCTTCATTCAAGAGGAGGTTTATGTTGAACAACCTCCTGGTTTTGAAAGTGAACATCATCCTAATTATGTTTATAGACTTAAGAAAGCTTTGTATGGTCTTAAGCAAGCTCCTAGGGCTTGGTATGAAAGATTGAGTCAATTCCTACTCAATCAAGGATTTATTAGAGGAAAGGCTGACACAACCTTGTTTATAAAAAGAAATAAGCTGAATGAAATCTTGGTTGTGCAAATTTATGTTTATGATATAATTTTTGGAGCTACTAATGATGTTTTATGTGAGGATTTTGCAAAGAGTATGGAGGGAGAATTTGAGATGTCCATGATGGGAGAACTCAACTATTTCCTTGGTCTGCAAATCAAGCAAAGGAAGGATGGAATCTTCATATCTCAGACCAAGTATCTCAATGACTTGTTAAAGAAGTTTGGGATGGATAAATGCAATGGAGCCGACACTCCTATGAGCTCAACCGCTTCTTTGGATGCTAATGAAGAGGGCAAAGACTTCAACATCACTAAATATAGAGGAATGATTGGATCATTGCTCTATCTAACAGCAAGCCGCCCGGACATCCAATTCAGTGTTGGGATGTGTGCTCGATTCCAATCCGCTCCCAAAGAATCTCATGCTGAACATGTTAAAAGGATTTTCAGATATTTGTCTGACACCAAGCTTCTTGGATTATGGTTTCCCAAAAGCCAACCGGAACACTTGGTGGCATACTCGGATTCGGATCATGCTGGCTACAAGACTGATAGAAAGAGCACAAGTGGCCAATGTGAGTTCTTTGGCAACTCTCTAGTATCATGGTTCAGCAAGAAGCAAACAACTGTGGCCGTGTCATCAACCGAAGCTGAATATGTAGCTGCATCAAGTTGTTGTGCTCAAGTTTTATGGCTCAAGCAACAACTTGCTGATTTGGGAGTGAACTTAAAGGAGATCCCAATCTTATGTGACAATACAAGCACAATTAGCTTGGCTAAGAATCCAGTCCAACACACAAGAACCAAGCACATTGATGTGTGACATCACTTCATTCGGGATCATGTACAAAAGAGAGATGTTAAAGTGATGTTCATCCCAACTCACCTTCAACTTGCTGATATATTCACCAAACCACTGGCCAAAGAACAATTCAGTTTTATCAGAAGAGAATTGGGAATGGTAAATCCCAATGAGCTGTAAGTTTTTCTCAAACCAATGTTAGCTATATGTTTGTGATGATATGGTGACTAACTTAAGCTTCGGAGTGTCTATACAGTATTTTGCAAGTGTGTTCTTGTTTATCTCAGTAAATATGATGCTTCTGTGACTATTCTGTTTTGTTCTGAAATTCTTCTATGATATAACTCAAGTTATATCAAAATAACTTGAGTTGACTTGTCTTTTGTCATTTCTGAGAATTTTGTGAAATTATCGAAAGAACTTGAGTTACATTAAGCAACTTGAGTTATCTCGTCTGTCAGAAAACAGATGTCTCTCTGATCCCTGACATAACTCGAGTTATTTTAACATAACTCGAGTTGTACATCAAACAGAGAAGAAAATTGCACCGATACAACTCGAGTTACAACTAAGGAACTCGAGTTGTCCTGTCTGATCTATAAATTCTCTTCGCTGTCTGTTCGTTATTCCCGCAACTTTTCAAACCCTAACTCGAGGTCCCTCTCTCCCAACTCTCTGAATCTGTTCTCCTTCTATTTCTCAATCCTTTGAAAATGGCTCCAAAACTTGCGAAAAACCCTAAAGATCAGAAGAATTCAACCTCTGAGTACGAACCCACTGATTCCTCAACTCCACCGGCGCTATCTTGTCCCGCAAGGAAGAGGAAACCAACGTCAAAGCTTCAGCATTCGCCATTGGATGAACCTCCGGTGAAGAAGCCCAAGAAATTAGTGATTCAAGAACCTCCTGTTGTTCCTCCTTCTAAACCTGTTGACCCAGCTGTTGCTACTCGAAGAGACAAGGAGCCTCTGGTAGCTCCTCTCAAAAAGAAGAAGAAGGTTCAACTCCCAGTTGGTCAAAGTTCTGCATCCAAGGGTCTAGCCAGTTCGAAGGCAGTAGCTTCTGGTTCAAAAGCTCCCAGTGGCTCTCAATATTCTGTTCCTAATCCTGAGGTATCTGCAAAATCCAAATATGTTTTCAAACCTCCTAATCTTGTTAGGCCCCCTAGCTCTGAATTTATCTGCTCCCCTACACCTATGAATGATCAACAAATGCTGAGTTTCAAAAAGAATTTTCAGACTAGGACCTTCTGCCCAACAGTATATGTTGACTTGCCTAAGTTGAAAAAGGAATGTAACTTGGACCTCACTCCTTGGCTAGATCAGTTTAGAAATTTATTGGCAATCAACACTGCTTATTCCCCTTCTTTGGTTAAGCATTTTTACCATAATATGAAATTGTCGAGTGTTGTGGATAAGCAAGGAAATTTGATTGAAGATAAGATAGTTACTTCAGTAAGGGGCAAGGCCATCACCATCTCTGCTGATATCATAAACTCTCTGTTATTCATTGAGGGTCCTCCAGAAGTGCCAAATATTAAGTATGAGAAAGAAAAGTTCTTCAAAACCCTACTGCCTAACAAGACTTATGAGGGACAACTCAAGTTGTCACCTGCTGATATGTCACCTACCTTCAGGGCTCTGTGGTATATCTATTCCAGAAATTTGGTGCAAAAGAGTAAGAACTTCACTTATTTCAACTCCACTGATTATGGTCTCTTTGCTTCTCTGATCAACAAAGTGCCTTTCAACATAGGCCACTGGGTATTTCAAGAGATGAAGAGATTTGCCTTTCAATTTGGAGCATCTGCTCAAATCCCTTTCCCAAACCTTGTCTCATTGATTCTGTACACAAACAAGGTTTGGTATCTAGACATCACTGAGAAGGAAGTGAAGCCATAGATGTTTGGACAAACTCACCTGAATTACATGAACATCTCTTTTCAAGAAGGTTCAGGTCAATCCAGAGCTCCCTCAAGATCAAGAGCTTCTGTCTCCAAACCTCTTCCAGCTGAATCCTCTCCTGACCCCTCTGAGACTCAACCTCCACCACAATCTTCAAATTTGTCTGCTGAGATCAAGGGGATTATAGCCAAAGCAATGCAAGAGACTTTTGGGACTCTTCAGAACTCTCTCACGGCTCAATACTATGAATTGTCTGATAAGCTTGAGTCTGAGATTGGGAAATTGGTCTCCTCAGTCACTTCCACAGATTCCAAGGTTGCCAAGTTGAGCAAGACAGTTGCCTCCACAGAAGCCAAGGTTGAATCTATTGATGAGAGGGTTGATGATATCTTAGGGCACTTTGATGACTTGTCACATCGCTTTGAGAGCATGCATGCTATATATGCACTATTGGATAGCAAGTTTGACAAGTTGTTCAAGCCTCAAGATGTTCCTGGTCCATCTGGTGGTGTTCCCTCTCCCAAGCCATCTCCTCCTCACTCTCCACTTCATCTGTCACCACATATTTCTCCTTATCAGTCTCCACCTCCTACCTCCTCATATCAGCCTACATCCACTCCTATCCTATCACCTTCTCATCTTACAACATTTCATCCTGATATCACCCCTACACTGTCCTCTCTTCCATTATCTGCTCCCTTCATAGCCTCTGCACCTCCCACTATGCATTTTCCTACTCCTCCTGAATATGCCAATCTCCCTTCACCATCCTCTGGAGACACAGCTGATCTTTTTGATGAACACTCATCAAGTGTCTCTGGCTCATCTCCTTCCTCACCTCAGACCTCTGTCATTTCACCTTCCCTTCCTACTCCTCCATCTCTCTCTCTCACACTCTACTCACCTCTGCCTGTTCTTCAGGCTCTTCGTGCTTCCCTGGCCTCTGATCCTCCCATTTTGCTTGATGACAAAGGGGGAGAGAATGAGAAAGAGAAGGAATCAGAGAATCAATCAAAGAAGCAGCAATGAAGCTTAGTCTAGTCTGCCATAGGACTCATTTTGTGTGTATTGCTCATTAGTTCTATGTTTTAGATCTTATGTGATGATTATGAGCTCTTTTTGTGTAGCCTTCAATTGCTAGACTTTAATGTTTCATGAACTTCATATGTGTATTGCTTCTTTTGAATGAATGAAAATTTGACTAGCCTTTTGATATTTCTGATATCTGAGTTTTTCACTGATAATCTTACAAAATGATCTCCTTCTCACACTTACAAGTGTTGTCATCATCAAAAAGGGGGAGAATGTTAGTTTCTATATGTTTTGATGATGACTAACAATTGTTGAAATTAATGAAATATTTGAAATCAATGCTTAAGATCTTTGAAAATGTTTTTGAAGGTAGTAACTCAAGTTGGTTGACTTCAACTCAAGTTATAGGACTTAAAGAATTTTCACAAAATTCATAACTCAAGTTGAAAATCACAACTCAAGTTAAAAATTATTTTTTAAGGAGTCATAACTCGAGTTATCACTTAACAACTCAAGTTATGGACTGTACTTTGCAATTCAGAAAGCTTCTCGCGAAATCAAAATTTTGTGAACAGTGACAACTCGAGTTATTCCTGTAGCATTTGCTCTCGGGTTGAAATTTTATTTAACATAACTCGAGTTATTACTATGCAACTCGAGTTATTACTGTACAACTCAAGTTGGTACTGTGCAACTTGAGTTGGCCTTCGTTTTCAGAAAATCCTGAACTTGAAAATAACTTGAGTTATTACTGTGCAACTCGAGTTACTCATATCAGTTTTTGAAAATCAGCATTCTCGAATTTTGGAACTCAATGATTATGCAATGGGTATTTGATATTATTGATTCTTATCATCTCTAATCACTATTAATCATCTTTCCAGTGTGTTTTAGACAGGATTAACAAGGTTAAATCTTCAGATTATCATAAAGCAACTTTTTGTCAGAAGCATTTAATGCTAAGCTCAGAACAAACACCAATTCGGCAAGAAATCATCTGAGTAAGCAAAAGACAATCCGGCTACTTTTCAGACAACATTCCTAAATTACTCCAACGGATAATTTGAATTTGGAATGTCAACGGAGAATGACTGACGAATGTCGGAAACATACGAAGAGACGAAGCCTCGGAATTACAACAGTCACATTCATTACTCACAACGGCTAATTAATCACTTCTCAATGGTCATTAAATACAAGCATCTATAAATATGAGAAGCATTCAAGTCTCCACCTACCGAAACTCTGCGCATTCAATTAGCAAGCTACTTCATTTATTGTTTCGACTAAGAATTCAATATCTTCAGATATTTTGATCTTCAGTGTTTACTTATCCACTCTTTTAGAGAGTTCTTAATTGATTATCATTTATTGTAAGAATCTCGAAGTATTGGGACTTTGAGATTGGGTTGACTGATTACAACTTGTAAGGGGGAGTAAGTTCTAGAGTGAGAGAATTACTCCGAGTGTACAGAGTGTGTAATCATTTGAGATAGTGAAAACCCGGAGAGTCTGGGGACTGGACGTAGGTCGAGGATTTAGACCGAACCAGTATAAATTCCTTGTGTTCATTCTTCTTTATCCTTTCTCTGTTCAACTCTGTTCCTTGTATGCGTGAACAGAGTATTTTCAAGAAGAAAATTTTATATCCCCAATTCATCCCCTCTCTTGGTGATATTCCGTCTTTCAAAAATCATAATGGATGAAATGGAAGGGAGCTTCAGGGATGAGTTTGCAAACTTAGAGTCATATTGTAATGAGCTGAGGGTGACAAACCCTAGTTCAGATGTGTGTGTGGAAGTGAGCCAAGAGGGTTTGGAACATGGACGAAGAATATTCAAGAGAATATATGTATGCTTCAACGCCTCAAAGTGAAAGTTGGAGCTTGATACCCAAGAGGGGGTGAATTGGGTATCTTTAAAATTTTCAAAAACTTGTTCTGTATTTAAACACTCAAAACAGAGCAGAACAGAGGAAATAAGAAGAAAAGCTTGACTCAGGCAATTTATACTGGTTCGGTCCTTTCTCTGACCTACATCCAGTCCCCAAGCCTCATTTGGGATTTTCAATCCACTAACTCAACAATAATGATTACACACTCTGTACTAAGAGTTGTTCTCTCACTAGAACACACTCCCCCTTACAAGTTGTAATCAAAACACCTCAACTACCAAGTCCCCTGACTTGTAGTTATCACAATCAATGAATGATTTTCAAGTGAAAAACTCTCTCACAGAGTAGATAAGATAATCACTGAAGTGCTTGTATCAAGTATGATACTTTACAAGTGAAAGCTAATACACAATAAATGAACTTAGTAAATTTTCGCTCTGAGTTAGTGTATCAGCTTGTGAAGGAGTTAATGAACTCTATTTATAGGTAGAGAACATTAAATGACCGTTGTAAAGAAGATTGAACCGTTGGAAATCATCTGCTGAGTGTTGGTTCAAGTTTAGTCATCTTCTCTCTCTCTTTTCTGCATAATCCAGCTGTTAATTAAGTCTGAGTTGACTTTCTGGCAATAAATCCGTTAGAGAGGATGTTTCTTGTTGTAGTAATCTTCCTTTTGATCTTTTGTAGCCGTGTACCAGTGGATTAACCAAAGGAAGTAAGTTTCTGGGCTGAGCATTAAATGTTCTGACACATTTTTTGCTTTTGCTCTAATCCTTCAATAAACCTTCGTTAATCTGTCTGAAACTCACTAGAAAGATGGTTAAACATATCTAGAATCAATATAGAATAATCATGGAAAGCATTGAGATTAAACAAGAAGGTATTACAGAATTCCCAAATTCGAATTTGCAGTAACGGCCAGAAACCTTGAGGTTTGGAATTCAAACCTCGAGGTTTGCTTGAAAAGTTCAAGCAAACTCAGTTGGCAAAACATGTAACCTCGAGGTTACTCTGTGAACCTCGAGGTTTCCTTTGAAAAGAAACCTTTTGAGAAATCTTTGGAAGCCACAAACCTTGAGGTTTCAAACAGTAACCTTGAGGTTTGAAACTTGGTGAAAAATCCATTTTTCCTCTGGAGCCCGATAACCTCGAGGTTGCAAAACCATACTCGAGGTTTGCTTTCAAATTTGCAAAGTTAAGTTTTCGAATAAAGGGCTCAACCTCGAGGTTTCAATCTGAACCTCGAGGTTTTCAGTTCTTTGAAAACCAGTGTGCTCTCTGTGTGTGAGAAAACTCGAGGTTAGAAAATAATACTCGAGGTTTAAGTATTTTCTTGAAAATTTGAGCTTTAAGACAAAGTGCCAAACCTCGAGGTTTCAACATGAACCTCGAGGTTTTCATACTTGATGAAAACCATGACCTCTCTGGATGAGTTAAAACTCGAGGTTTACTTGCAATACTCGATGTTTCACATATTTTTCAAAAAGATCAGTTAAGCGCCAAAACATAAACCTGGAGGTTTTCAACCAAACCTTGAGGTTTCCTGTGTTGGTGCAAAACTTGAGTTTTTCTAAAAGATCCAGAACCTCGAGGTTAACTTGCCAACCTTGAGGTTTCACATTGTTTTGTGAAACCAAGTTTTGGACAATGAAACACTTGACTTTTTAAAAGCTTCTGTAAGGCCAAACCTCGAGGTTTCAGTGCCAACCTCGAGGTTTGCTCTTAATCAGAGTTTTCAATACTTAAGAGCAAAACCTTTTTCATTGTTTGTAGTTGTTGGCAATCATCAAAACCATCTGAGAACTAACACAAAGGTATCACATCCATTTAACCCTCTCTTTTTACTACGACAATGTTTTGTTTGTTTGACTTTTTTATTGTTGTCGCCTTCTTATTGTTAACTGAAATGAATGCCTAACTTGTTGTAACTGTTAGTGTATTATTATTTTGATTCATTGTAGCTTTTTTTTTCTAGGTTGGGTGGAACCAAGGGTGTAGGCCACTGATTGGTGTGGATGGCACCTTTATGAAAGGAAAATGTAGAGGAATATTGTTGACGGCGGTGGGGGTTGATGGGAATTGAAAGAGTAGCTTTATACCCAAGAGGGGGGGGGGTGAATTGGGTATATTAAAAATTTTCGAAGCTTGGTCTGTTTTTGAACACTTAAAACAGAGCAGAACAGAGGAGTAGGGAAATGAAGCTTAACACGATGCAATTTATACTGGTTCGGTCCTTTCTCTGACCTACATCCAGTCCCCAAGCCTCACTTGGGATTTTCAATCCACTAACTCAATGAAATTGAATACACACTCTGTATTAAGAGTTGTTCTCTCACTAGAACACACTCCCCCTTACAAGTTGTAATCAATACACCCCAACTACCAAGTCCCCTGACTTGTAGTTGTTATAATCAATAAATGATTTTACAAGTGAAACTCTCTCAAAGAGTAGATAGAATAAACACTGAAGCTCGAAGTATCAAAATGATACTATTACAAGTGAAAAACTAATACACAATGAATGAACTTAGTAAATTTTCACTCAGAGTAGGTGTATCAGCTTGTGAAGATGTTAATGAACTCTATTTATAGCTAGAGAACATTAAATGACCGTTGTAGCTTGAATCAGACCGTTGGAGAAGTTGCCCAAGTGTTCTGAAGTGGTTTTGGGGTCTTCTCTCTCTTGTTTTCTCCTAATCTAGTTGGCCAAGTCATCAAGGTTGACTTTCTGCGAATTAATCCGTTGGAGAGGAGTTTTCTTGTTTCAGCTAACATCCTTAAATACTTTGTAAGCGTGTGCAGAAGGATTTGGGTAGAAGGAGTAACTTTTGTGCTTTGCAATAAATGCCTCTGAGTTGCTTTTTGCTTTATACTCTAACCTCTCACCAAACATTCTTTAATGCTCTGAAATCCACTGACAAGTACGTTAAACATAGCAGGGAATATCAGAGAATAATATTGGAAGAAGATGGGATCAAATAACAGTGATTTCTGAAATGCCCAAATTCAAATTTCTTGAACCTGCGACACGAACTCGAGTTCAATTCTTACAGGCTTGAGTTCGTTGCTTCAGTGTTCAAAATTATGTGAATTCAAAATGTGTGAACCTGAGGTTTGTCTTCTAAACCTGAGGTTCTCATGTCATTGAAAAACTAAAAAGCTCTCGGGTTGAAATGAACTCGAGTTCATTCATGTCAGGCTCGAGTTCGAAACAATTTTGAGCAAACTTGGTTTTAGCTCGAAAGAACAAACCTGAGGTTTGTAAAGCAGACTCTCGAGTTCAAAAACATTTTGAAAAGTTTTTGCTCTCGGTAACTTTTAGGCTCGAGTTCAAACTGTTTAGGCTCGAGTTCAAATGTTTTGGAAAAGTTTGAAAGCTCTCGGCCAAAACCAGGCTCGAGTTTGAAGATGCTAGGCTCGAGTTCATTGACAACTCTTTTCTTAATAGAACAGTGCTTTGTTTTTAAAAAAAACTTGACCCGCCAGAGATGAACTCAAGTTCGCCATAACAGGCTCGAGTTCATGCCAAAAAAACTTTTGAAAAACTCTCAAACTTGAGGTTTGAAGAGAGCAAGTGTGAGCTTTAAAATATTTTCAAAGTTAAAAACTCTCTGAAAAGAATGAACTCGAGTTTGACCTAAGTAGGCTCGAGTTTATGTGAACTCTTCAAAAGTTTAATTTTAAACTTCAGGTTCAGTCTCGAGTTTGGAAATCAGCTTGACAAGTTTGTGCTCTCTATCAAATCCAGGCTCGAGTTCAACACTAACAGGCTCGAGTTTGGTTTTGTCAGATTGAAAAATACTAGTTTAAATTATTCTAAACTTTGTCAAATCTTATCAATATTGTTTACAATTGTTAGTAATCATCAAAACACTCAGAGAACTAACAGGAATGACTCATTGTACTCGTTGGCAATTGGATTAGTTGAGAAGGAAAATGGCCATCACTGGTCGTGGTTCCTTCAATGGCTGCAGAGGTCTCTAAACTTAGGTGGTGGTGAGAATGTTACGCTCATGTCAGACATGCAAAAAGTAATAAATTTACTTACAATGTTTGCTGAGAATTTTTTTATTACTGAATTACCGCTGGATTTAATGGTTTGAATGACTCTAATTGCTTCTTGAATATGAAAGGGACTTGCCAATGCTGTCAATGAGGTGCTTCCAGCGGCTGAACATAGATTTTGTGCCCGGCACATCTATGCCAATTGGAGCAAAAAATGGAGAGGCAACGAATTCAAGAAGTTCTTCAGCTGTGCATGGAGTACATACGAGGAGGATTTCAAAGACAATCTATCACGTCTGGGATCCTTGAGGAAAGAGGCAGCCACAGATGCTGTAACGTACAACATACACTGTTGGGTAAGGGCTTATTTTAGTTCTAGGTGTAAGTCTTGGGTTGTCAATAATAATATGAGCGAGTCCTTCAATGCGTGGATAGACAAATATAGGTTTTTACTTGTCATTAGGATGGTTGATGGGATTAGATTGAAGATGATGGGTAAGTGGGCTGACAGTGAGAGAAACGTACATGGCTGGAAAACTGATTTCAGTCCGAAATGTATGGAATTGTTTGAGTGCAATAGGTTTCTAGCTGCTGATTGTAGAGTTTGTTTTAATGGGGATGAAGGTTATGAGGTTGTAGACGAGCAAGACAGGCACACAGTTAATATTGCACGAGGCATGTGTACTTGTAGGGCATGGGATTTAATGGGAATACCTTGCCAGCATGCCATATGTGCTATGTATCATGATAAGGTAGACCCAAAGAGCCACATTTCACACTACTATCATAAAGACACATATATTGCAGCCTATAGAACAAAATTGCAGCCAGTTAGGGGTAAAAAATTTTGGGACACAACCAATTTTGGTCCATTGCAGCCTCCACTTGTTGCAAACCTGCCTGGTCGGCCTCCTAAGAAAAGGACTAGAACTGACGAAGCAGAGAGACAGAGGAAAAAATCAAGGTCTCGCCATCAAAGAAGTGAGCTGTCTGCATCTCATAGGCCCCAACAAGGGGGAATTGAGAGCTTGAGTAGGAGTGGAAAGATTCACAAATGCACCCGCTACAACAAACCGGGACACAACATATCAAGTTGTAAGGGGGTAAGTTTTGTTTCTCATGGCTTGTTTTTCCAACACATGCATGTATCTTATATTAACAAGCTCATTGTTATCTGTTTGATTATTATTTTGTTTGTATTGTGTATATAATTTTTTCCCATTGTGTACATTATTTATTTCAACTCTACTTTTGCTAAGAGAATTCTGCTTGACCCTGTGTTACAACTTGTAAAACAAAGCATGCTTTTATCGTCTTTTATCTTGTTGTCAGTGCCCCTCCTTGCAGCAGTGTGTGATGTCCCTAAAGTACACATGATCATACATTTTTGATGCCTGAGATGTGCTTAGATGTGTTGGGGGAAAAAATCAGATGAAAAAGAAACACATGATCATAAATTTTTTTATTTGTTATCCAGATTCCCTCTTTTTAACTGCTTGTTGTACATACTAAAATTGTATGGATTGAAGCTTTGTAATTACCTTTTTTTCAGTCTTCTCAGTTCTAACTTTATTATTTGTTGTCAGCAACATGTGAAGGAAACACCAGCCAGTCGCAGATGTACGCAGCTGCCCCCTAACCCCACACAAGCCAGCCAACAACAATCACAATCCCATTTCCCCACCTCTCAACAGCCCCCTCAACCAACACAAGAAGAGCCTAACAGAACTCAAAGTTCTCAACCACCACCCTCCCATCCACAACCCTCTACTACAACAAGGAGACCCAGGAGGCATGCAAGAGGTGGATATGGGTTTGGGATCAGATTTGATGAATCCACTGGGTGTAGTGTTTACAATGTGAGTCATCTACACTTAAAGTCAACGTTACAAATTTTTTTATTATTTGTCAGGGAATTATACATCCAGTAGGATGTACATTTTGAATCACTTAGTTCAAAATTACGAAAGATGCAAAACCTCTGTCAAAAAAAAAAAAATTTATCTGAACAACTATATTTTTTTATGTGCTGGATTCTGTAAGTATGCTCTTTCTCTGTACTGCTTGGTTTGTAGGTTTTCCTGTGGTGTTTATTTGACTTTTGGGTCATTTCACCGTTTGTTTTAAGGTTTTGATGACATCCTTCTTTCCCATTTTATGTATGTTGATACATAATTCCTATGGTACAGGCTGGACTAGTAATTTCTGCATTTCTGAGCATAAAACCTGATTTTTGTATTATAAACAGCCCCTTGTGTTGCTGTTTGTGTGAGAAATAAAAATGAAGTAATTATGTGATAAATTCATTGATCAACTATACCACTTTTCTTGTTTTTATTGTCTATAATGCTGGCTTACTATGGATTTGTGCTTTTGAATGTTGTGGGTATACTGGATAGTGCTTGAAGATATTGAAATTATTGTAAACCATGCGTAAAACCTGAATTTAACTACTTTTGGTCCTTGGAATTACAGCCTGGTCTTAACTCTGAATATGTTATCGAAGAAGGCACATCAAATGACTATATGTCCAGGCATATTGATCCACAAACCCAATTTCCAATTCCAAATGAAAGGGAAATGAGGTTGCCTGGAGGCAGTAACTCTACCGAGCCAACAGGTTCACGAAGCATTCAGTTTCAATCACAGTCACTTACTGTTCCTCCAACTTTTGATCTTCCTTTTCAGCCTTGAGGTCTCCAATGGAGAGGAGAACCTTGTATAACAAGCTCACAGCTCTTATCACATATTCCGATTGACAAAGACAAAGGATAGAAGCCTATTAATTAGGGTTATGTGTAGATGTGTTTGGCCATGGGTTTTATAATTATTTTGCATTAAAAACTGTAAAGGGCAAAGTGTGTTGCCTCAACCCTACTTCTGGTGTAGTTGTATATGTTGTACAAATGGTTCCTTGCCTACTGACATTTAGCCCATGGTTGTAATTTTTTTTTTTTTTTGTATGTGTCAAGGCTTGGGTGTAAGTTCCGGCTATCACCCAAGAGGGGGGGTGAATTGGGTGAAGTATAAAAATTTCCACTCTTTAAAACATTTTCGCAATTCAGTGTTTTCATCTTGAGTAACAAAAGTGAGTTTTCAAACAATTGATAATTGCTCAAATGTAAATGCTGGGAATGCAAAAGATAAGGAAGAAGAGCTTGCAAACAGATTTATACTGGTTCGGCCCTCTCTGACCTACGTCCAGTCCCCAAGCCTCACTTGGGATTTTCAATCCACTATCTCACTCAAGCTTTAATCGGGTACTTGAGAACCGCTACAATCCCACAAGTTTAGCCGGGCACTTGTGCAGCCTTTTACAAGTCTCTTACTGAGATACTCCCCCTTACACACCGTAAGGATACACTGCTTGATCACACACTTCGTACTCGAAGTAATCCTCTCTCTCTAGGATTCACTCCCTCTTACAAGTTGTAATCAACACAATGTATAACCCACTCAAGATTACCCAATCTTGAGTTTCTCTCAGAAGGATAATGTGTTTACAATGAATTTCCTCTCAAAGGAATGGATAAATAAACACTGAAGTACAGACACAATTCATTTCACACTCTTAAGCTATTTAGATATGAAAAACAGAGTGAGAATGATGTAGAAGAAGAGCATCAGCATTTTGGCATGGTAATCATATGTCTCCACGTTTTTCTGCTTCAATCCATGTCTTTTATAGGTAGAGAAGAGTCTGTGACCGTTTATGACCGTTGAAGAATCAATCAGACCGTTGTAGCTGATTATCTTTAAGTTTGGTCAGCTTCTTTCTCTAATCTCCAACTAATCCAGTTGTATAATTGATCTGAGGTGGCTTTCTGTGGATTTGCCCGTTGGAGAAGACTTTGCTTGTTGTAGTAATCTTCCTTTTAGCCTTTTGCAGACGTGTACAAGTGGATTAACTAAAGGAAGCAACTATCTGGGCTGTGCATTTATTGTTCTGACAGTTTTTTGCTTTTTGCTCTAATCCTTCAATGAACCTTCGTTAATCTGTCTGAAACTCACTAGAAAGATGGTTAAACATATCTAGAATCAATATAGAATAATCATGTAAAGCATTGAGATCAAACAAGAAGGTATTGCAGATTTCCCAAATTTGAAATTGCACCAACGGTCACAAACCTTGAGGCCAACCTCGAGGTTAGCCTGAAGGTTTCAGGCAAATTCAGTTTCAGAAACTCACAACCTTGAGGTTGAAACAGTAACCTCGAGGTTGGAAACTTGGTTGAAAGAGCATTTTTCCTCTGGAGCCCGATAACCTCGAGGTTGGAAATCCATACTCGAGGTTTGCTTCTGAAATTGCAAAGTTCAGTTCTTGAAAACAAGCCTCAACCTCGAGGTTGCAAACTTGACCTCGAGGTTGTCATTACTTTGACAACCAATTTGCTCTCTGTAAGTCATAATACTCGAGGTTGAAACTCCATACTCGAGGTTCAGAGTATTTTCATGAAATCTCAAGTTTAAAACAGAATACCCAACCTCAAACTCAATTTTACATGTCCAAGCTCGATGTAAGAATCCAATGCAAGAAGAATCAGCTCCAAACCCATTGTATTATGTCCGTTATGATCCAATGAATGAAGGCTGTTCTTGATCAGCTTTTTTTTGCTGATGTCCTGAACTGACCGTCAACTTTCAAAAGCCATATCTCCTTGGTCTGAACTTCGTTTTGGTCCGTTCAACTCTTGTTGGAAAGCTCTGTGTGTCTACTTTCCAATGGCACCAATTTGAGCTCAATTGGATTTGTGGTTTGTGAGATACACTCAAAACATTAAAGCTTGGTTCTGACTGTGACGGTGATGTTTGTGTCAACTTGTAAAATTCATATCTCATTGATCTAACCTCCTTTGGACTTGAATCTTTGTCACAAGTACGTGTTGGATGTCTAGTTTCCAATGCTTTTGGTTTCGTCTCAATCCAATCTCTGGTTTGTGAGATATCATCGAATTACCGAAGGTCGCCAGAAGCTGAACGTGGAACAGAGTGCACCAGAGTTGCTGATAGTGCTGAAACCTTGAGGTTATGACTGGAACCTCGAGGTTTCACTTACAACCTCGAGGTTGCACTTCCAACCTCGAGGTTGGCTAGTCCAGAGACACCAAAGAAGCTGAAAACACTCAAACCTCGAGGTTCATACTCAAACCTCGAGTTGTCTCATCCTAAACCTCATATTTGCTCTGGTTTAACTCTGAAATGACCCATTCCAACTTCCATTTGATCATGGAGACTTCTAGGATCAATTTTAGAACTTGGATAGTGATATCTTCATTCCATTCAACAAGATCTTCCTTCTTCCATCTCCCAACTTGATAATTCTTCATCAGTTCTTTCTTTCTTCTCTTCTCTTGATCATTCTTGATAATGCAACTCTTTCTTCAGCCTTGAATGCTTCTTCTTTATTTGGTCTCTTTTCTTCTACTTGGTTATCACCAAAACCCATTGATAACAACTTGCTTTCTTGATAACCTCTGCAGATACTTCTTTCTTTCAACTCTTATCTCCTTCTTGATTAATCTCTATAATTCAACTTGGATTGATCTACATTAAATGCAATAGTTAGTCGAAGTAGGAGATAATTATATTACTCAATCTTTTTGCTTATAAGAATGACATCTATATAAGACATCATCAAAACTAAGTATAACCAACATTCTCCCCCTTTTTGATGATGGCAAATACCTTAAGAAAAATATGTATGAATGTAAGAATACATTAGATACAACATATTTTTCTTGACATTCTCTCCCCCTTATTTGTCATTAGCAAAAAGTTGAATTGAAGTTATCAGAAAACGACTAATTTTGCATTTCAACACAAGTTGATCAGAGGATGACAGTAGATAAACATATAGACAACTAGAAATGTATTCAATGAACAAACTTCATAAACACAGAACTGATATCAGAGAGGATAAATACTCTGATAATCACTGATATCAGAACCAATTACTACAAAATCAGCAAAATACAATGAAATGCAATGAGACACAACACCTAGAACCTATGCACCTTATGCATGTTAAAAGAGTCAAAGAAACTGATTTTCTCTCCCCGATTGAAAGTGCTTTTCATTCTAAATATAATGTAATTTGGAATGTTTTTATGAAAACACATTTGAAGGAAATTGAGGAAATTTGGAGAGGTTTTCAAGACATCTTTCACATTTAAAACATATAGATACCAAACATGTGCAAAATTTCTACTGAATATAAAAAGATAGAGTTTAGAAATGCTCATGTTGGTTTTGCAAATTGATGAACGATCTGTGAAGTCCATTTGCTTGCTTTGTATGAGATCATCTGAAGTATGTTCAATAGAAGTATCATGAATATCCTTTGAGAGGTGAAGATGAAACCACTGACTTCTTGAGAATTATCTCATCTGAATGATTATGACAGTAATCAGCTTCCATCCTTTGCCTTTTCTTCATTGAACTCTTATGTAAAGCATATCTCAACTGGCTTCAAGAGATGTTCTCCATCCTTTGAGTGTGAAGACATCTTTCCTCAAATTAAGATATTCTCCTTGCATTGCATTAAGGAAAGTTGTAACATAACCAAATCTCCTGCTACAAATTGAAAGCATTCTTTCCAAAAGATTTGTTAGTGCAAGTTAAAAATCAAAGTATCCTTTTTTATGTGATATTTTTAAAATAAAGCTAATGAAAGGAAAATATGATATTAACTCATCATCAAAACTAACAAAAGATAATGAATGCATATGAGTATGCCCAAAAAAAAATTTCTTCAAGTAAAGGAAATGAGTTTTTAAAATATCAAACACATGTGAATATGAAGCTCCCCCTTAATGAATGCATGGCTAAAAAGTGAAGTTCCCTTTCATGATGCCAAATAATAATGAGACACCAAATGTTATGAGGTTTGAAAATATCTTTGCTCACAACATGGTACCTCAGAATTGAAATTGGTATAATCAAATCACTTATGCTTTTTATGATGATAAAAGATTTTTAAAGCATAAGGATCATTTTAAAAATGATTTGCTTAGGCTAAACTTCATGAAAAATTTGAGTGAATAAAATCAAGTTAGCCTGAAGAGTGATATGAAAACAGAGAAATGATTATGATATATGAATATTATTGCAAAATACAATACCTCACTCAAGTAATGTCGTAATTACTTGAGTCATAATCATTTGTAGTCCATAGATGCATCACGGGCTAGCTTTTATCTGATAATGTGATCAATACTGAAGCTCTCCCAGATGTGACTAAGCTTCAAGATGAAGAGTCACTATAACCATCAGTTGTTCTGAATGCATCTTAGACGCTGAAATCCCAAATGAACTTTGTATAAGATTAGTTTCTGCTCATAGCTTCTCATCAAGTTAACATGCTCCTTATCATCTCGGTTCCTTGAGTGACACTTCCTTCTGGTTGCCCTTTGACATTCATACCTCCAACCTCGAGTTTACCTCTAGAACCTCGAGGTTCCACTGTCTGTTTGGATGAGATGTCTTCTCTGTCTGCCACAAAACTCGAGGTTCCACCCTTCAGGAACCTTGAGATTTTGTTTGACACCCCGTCAACCTCGAGGTTGGCTTCTCAACCTCGAGGTTCTGCCTTTGACAGCAAAACCAACACCTGCAATAAAATGAATGTTCTTTGGTACTCAATGATTCTTGAGTCCACACAAGATTAGACATGACAACTCTTACACTCTTATAGGATTAAACCATATGACGTATGAGCAAAAAGTATAACAATCAAAGATCAAAATATAGTTTTACCCAAACAAGATCAAGCCAATTAATTGAATAGGGTAACAACTAAATGATACCAAAAATGTTATTTCTCAATGACAATTTGTGAATACACTAGATGCAGAAAAGATGTCATTGATGAGTATAGAAAACCTTATCTATAATGATAAGCATTTATCAATTTGAAGTTCAAATTTTTCAAGAAAGATAGTGAAATATGCAAAGTATTTCAAATCTTGAATGATCTTTCAAAAATGTGATGACACATTATGAAATCAGTACTTTTTATACATGAAAGATTTTTGAAACATGTTTGGAAACAGTGGTCATTATAAATATGATGGAAGTCAATAGGTTTAATGAATATATCAATATGCTTCAGTTTTAGAAAACATGTTGAACATTGAAGTTAACATGTTGAAGAATTTTCTGAAAAGTCAAAGTCATGAAAGTAAAGCATTGTCAAGACATGCTTAGCACAACATATATAAGCTTAATGACTTTGCTATTGACCAAGAGATAATCTTGCCTTAGAGATTAGAGTCTTAAAAATATAGGAACATTCAAGGCAAGAGTTATGAACATACGGAAATAGTTACTCAAAACACGGATTTAGACAACTGCTTATATATTTGAGTAACACAAGCAATATTAGGATTCATGGGCTATGAAACATAGATCCTTTAGTCCAAATGACTAAAGTTCCAAAGAATTATCCTAGAAAGTTAATCCATTTAATGATTAATGCACATGATGCATTAATGAACATTCATAATATTTGGAATAGCTTAATCAATAAGGTTTTATGCAACAAGCATAAGTTTTCACATACTGAATTCATTTCTGGAAATTAGCTTGAAACTCATATATGATTCACTTATTTGACATAAGGTCCTACCATTTAGAGAACGAAACATAAGAGTTCAAGCAAAACATTGAATTCTAAGGATCAATATGTGAAAGATAATGAAAACTCAATTAGAGAAGTCTGAAGCATATTCAACATTCAGTAACAATATTAACTTCCAATTTGAAACATCATTTGAATGTAATCAAAGTATAAATATGTTCTCAAAACATTTGTATGCATTTTCTTAAAACAATGTGAGTTGAAATCCAAACAGATTTTACACGCAATGGCATTTCAAAAATATAAAATTAACAAAGTTATGCACAAGCTCACTTGTTTGATCATCAAAAATTCACTAACAAATTCATTTATGTCCATTTAGCAATCTGAAAACATTTTGAAAAATATAAATGGTTGATTGCTAAAGGAATGCAAAAATAGACAGGTATTCATTATCCAAATATGAATTTCACATAAGCACAGTATAGGATAAGGTTGGGTATCACCATAATTCCTCTTGTCCTCATAGAAGCTTGCTTGGTTGAGATGGTTTGGTGTAGATAACTCCTTCTTCGGTTGTTCACCATCAACATCAAGCATAGCTTGTTGAGCTTTCTCAAGACTTGAATCATTTCTCTATGTTGCATTCTTGAGAAGCTTTCTTTCATCCTACAAAACTTTATAAATCTTTTTCTTTCTTGGTATCCAATCTTACTTGGATCCAATCATCGTTATCTTGTAGGAACCAAAATTCACATGCTCTTATGAATATATTCAATTCAAAATAATTGAACACAATGAATTAATCATGAATTTATGCATAAAAGAAATAATTTCTTTTCAAATCATCATGTATGCATAAAGTGTTAAGCTCTTGAACATTGCAAAATATATATATAAATAAATCTGTCGAGTAGATTTTCAATTTCAAAGATAATTTTCAATGTTCATTCCTACTATCCAATGTGTAAAACCTCAATAAATATTCTAGATAATAGAGTAGGAGGTTTTACCAACATGCACCCTTTCCTTAGGTACTTGGAGGATTGGCTTTGCATACCCATTGACTCTTTGGTGTCTGCAAAGTCTTCATATAAGGTACGATCTTCAAGTATCTTCTCCTTGACACTTGAGAGGTTCCCTTCTTTTTGTTCTCCTCAAGGTAGTTGTATGGTACTCTTTGGTAGTTTGTTCTTGAGGGAAGATATACTTCTCTAGCTTGTACCCTTTGCTTCTTTTGATGTTGAAGACTTGTAGGTTCAGCAATGGGTGCCATAGGAGTTCTCTTGCTTGATATAGATTCTATGATCTCCTTCTTTGGTGCATGAGGAACTCTTGGCTTCTTCTTCCTCTTCTTTTGACCTTGATGTCCATTGATATTCAAATCATCCTGCACACATGGAGTACTAGATGGACATTTCGGTACCCACTTATACTTGGGTCCTTGATTGTTAGTATTGAACCTTGATTGTCCTTTAGCAACCCAAATAAATTTATTTCTCACATTAGAATTTCTCCTAATATAGCATGTATGAGAAATATGTCCAGATTTTCCACAATAATTGCAAATAATAGAATTATGTTTATTATGAACAACTTTGCAAGAATTATGTGGTTCTAGTGGATGCAATCTCAAGTGACTCATGTTTGTGAATTCTTTCTTCCTATATGAGTTTCCAGCATGATTGAAAACGTTTTTGTTTTTCAAAATAGAATCAGTCAATGGTTGAAAAACAATTCTATGTGATTGTTCAAAAACATTTTTCTTATATACATAAGAAGAATTGGAGTTGTTTACCACTTGTGCATCTTGAGCTTTAGATAATGATTCATCATGATCTTCCATGAGCTCTCCTTGGGAATCGTCTTTCTCTTGTTCTTTTGTGTTGACTGGATTTTGGAAGTATTCGATGATTTCTCCTTCTTCATTCTCCACTTCCAATTGTTCATCAAGTGAGGATACATCGCTTGTAATTTCAGATGAACTATCAACACTACAAACTTCAACACAATTGTTAGAAGTATAAAGAGAATCAAGAGTATCCCATATTTCTTTAGCACTAGAGCAATATTTGATTTTCACAAAATCATTTTCAGTTAAAGCACCATACAAAATTTTCATTGCTCTAATGTTCAATGAAAACCATTTCTTTTCTTTTTCTGTCCAATCCTTTCTTGGTTTAAAATCAAAGACATTTACAAAAACATTCCACATATCAAAATCAGTTGCTTTGATAAAACTAGTCATTCTAGCTTTCCAAAACCAAAAATCAATATCTTTGAGAACCGGTGGAATTGTATAATCAAAGCCTTCTGAAAGTGAGGAACACCCAAAATCAGCCATTAAAACTCTTGAGACGGTTAAGTCCTTTAAACAAGAGCCTAGCTCTGATACCAAATGTAAGTTCCGGCTATCACCCAAGAGGGGGGGTGAATTGGGTGAAGTATAAAAATTTCCACTCTTTAAAACATTTTCGCAATTCAGTGTTTTCATCTTGAGTAACAAAAGTGAGTTTTCAAACAATTGATAATTGCTCAAATGTAAATGCTGGGAATGCAAAAGATAAGGAAGAAGAGCTTGCAAACAGATTTATACTGGTTCGGCCCTCTCTGACCTACGTCCAGTCCCCAAGCCTCACTTGGGATTTTCAATCCACTATCTCACTCAAGCTTTAATCGGGTACTTGAGAACCGCTACAATCCCACAAGTTTAGCCGGGCACTTGTGCAGCCTTTTACAAGTCTCTTACTGAGATACTCCCCCTTACACACCGTAAGGATACACTGCTTGATCACACACTTCGTACTCGAAGTAATCCTCTCTCTCTAGGATTCACTCCCTCTTACAAGTTGTAATCAACACAATGTATAACCCACTCAAGATTACCCAATCTTGAGTTTCTCTCAGAAGGATAATGTGTTTACAATGAATTTCCTCTCAAAGGAATGGATAAATAAACACTGAAGTACAGACACAATTCATTTCACACTCTTAAGCTATTTAGATATGAAAAACAGAGTGAGAATGATGTAGAAGAAGAGCATCAGCATTTTGGCATGGTAATCATATGTCTCCACGTTTTTCTGCTTCAATCCATGTCTTTTATAGGTAGAGAAGAGTCTGTGATCGTTTATGACCGTTGAAGAATCAATCAGACCGTTGTAGCTGATTATCTTTAAGTTTGGTCAGCTTCTTTCTCTAATCTCCAACTAATCCAGTTGTATAATTGATCTGAGGTGGCTTTCTGTGGATTTGCCCGTTGGAGAAGACTTTGCTTGTTGTAGTAATCTTCCTTTTAGCCTTTTGCAGACGTGTACAAGTGGATTAACTAAAGGAAGCAACTATCTGGGCTGTGCATTTATTGTTCTGACAGTTTTTTGCTTTTTGCTCTAATCCTTCAATGAACCTTCGTTAATCTGTCTGAAACTCACTAGAAAGATGGTTAAACATATCTAGAATCAATATAGAATAATCATGTAAAGCATTGAGATCAAACAAGAAGGTATTGCAGATTTCCCAAATTTGAAATTGCACCAACGGTCACAAACCTTGAGGCCAACCTCGAGGTTAGCCTGAAGGTTTCAGGCAAATTCAGTTTCAGAAACTCACAACCTTGAGGTTGAAACAGTAACCTCGAGGTTGGAAACTTGGTTGAAAGAGCATTTTTCCTCTGGAGCCCGATAACCTCGAGGTTGGAAATCCATACTCGAGGTTTGCTTCTGAAATTGCAAAGTTCAGTTCTTGAAAACAAGCCTCAACCTCGAGGTTGCAAACTTGACCTCGAGGTTGTCATTACTTTGACAACCAATTTGCTCTCTGTAAGTCATAATACTCGAGGTTGAAACTCCATACTCGAGGTTCAGAGTATTTTCATGAAATCTCAAGTTTAAAACAGAATACCCAACCTCAAACTCAATTTTACATGTCCAAGCTCGATGTAAGAATCCAATGCAAGAAGAATCAGCTCCAAACCCATTGTATTATGTCCGTTATGATCCAATGAATGAAGGCTGTTCTTGATCAGCTTTTTTTTTGCTGATGTCCTGAACTGACCGTCAACTTTCAAAAGCCATATCTCCTTGGTCTGAACTTCGTTTTGGTCCGTTCAACTCTTGTTGGAAAGCTCTGTGTGTCTACTTTCCAATGGCACCAATTTGAGCTCAATTGGATTTGTGGTTTGTGAGATACACTCAAAACATTAAAGCTTGGTTCTGACTGTGACGGTGATGTTTGTGTCAACTTGTAAAATTCATATCTCATTGATCTAACCTCCTTTGGACTTGAATCTTTGTCACAAGTACGTGTTGGATGTCTAGTTTCCAATGCTTTTGGTTTCGTCTCAATCCAATCTCTGGTTTGTGAGATATCATCGAATTACCGAAGGTCGCCAGAAGCTGAACGTGGAACAGAGTGCACCAGAGTTGCTGATAGTGCTGAAACCTTGAGGTTATGACTGGAACCTCGAGGTTTCACTTACAACCTCGAGGTTGCACTTCCAACCTCGAGGTTGGCTAGTCCAGAGACACCAAAGAAGCTGAAAACACTCAAACCTCGAGGTTCATACTCAAACCTCGAGTTGTCTCATCCTAAACCTCATATTTGCTCTGGTTTAACTCTGAAATGACCCATTCCAACTTCCATTTGATCATGGAGACTTCTAGGATCAATTTTAGAACTTGGATAGTGATATCTTCATTCCATTCAACAAGATCTTCCTTCTTCCATCTCCCAACTTGATAATTCTTCATCAGTTCTTTCTTTCTTCTCTTCTCTTGATCATTCTTGATAATGCAACTCTTTCTTCAGCCTTGAATGCTTCTTCTTTATTTGGTCTCTTTTCTTCTACTTGGTTATCACCAAAACCCATTGATAACAACTTGCTTTCTTGATAACCTCTGCAGATACTTCTTTCTTTCAACTCTTATCTCCTTCTTGATTAATCTCTATAATTCAACTTGGATTGATCTACATTAAATGCAATAGTTAGTCGAAGTAGGAGATAATTATATTACTCAATCTTTTTGCTTATAAGAATGACATCTATATAAGACATCATCAAAACTAAGTATAACCAACATTGGGTACATACTAAGATTGTGTAGTGCATTTTTAATCCTAACCACAGGTTGACAGGCAATTTTTGATGCCTGTTTTTTTTTTTTGTGTACTTCATGAGAAATTTTGTGCTTTTTAATTATTCTCCAATGGTTGTTTCAATAGATAAGTAATTGAACACCGCAATTTTTTGTTTTGTTAAACTTAGAGTACAAGAGAACTACATTGAGAAGTAGATTGTTTTACATGTAAATATGAATCCAAACAGCTTGCAACAAGATGTAGAGGTGTGGTCATAGTTGAGGAGAACGAACTATATCCATTGACAACATATTGTCTCTTACAAAAAAAAAACTATAAACCAAAAGGAATTGAAATAAAACACAATCTTACAGTTCTTGAACTTTACTTGTCCATACAAATTAGTGACTCAAAAAGTACATTAAAATGAACCAACTACATTACACTATATCCATTGACAACATATTGTCTCTTACAAACAAAACTTTACATATCACTTACAGTTAATCTAAACTTTCACAACCACAACAAAAGTAAACTTGAACCAACTACAAATACATTAACACTAACAACATCCAAGTCAATAATAATGTTGCTGATGCAAGTTTGAACTTCCATTGCACCTTCTTCACTTCACTTTCTTTCACTCAATGTTCATATTTCATCTTCATCACCTCACCTTCAAGTGCAACAAGCTCTTCATACCACTTTGAACATGGATTCCCTTTCTTAAGCTGCTTGTTCTCATCATATAGCTTGTCTATATCATTAAGTAGATCTTTGATAACTTTCATTTTCCCTTTGCCCAAACACACCATCATGCCATTCGAAATATCCACACCCACCATCCTATGAAATGAAATTTCATATCCAACAGTTAGAAATGAACAACCCACACAACTTAAAATCTCATCCCACATCTAACAAATTTTACCTCGTAGTAATTTGGGTACCCATAAAACCTCCTACCTGGGTTTCCTTCTGACCATGACGTCCACCTGGGAGCCAACAAATCGTGATGGCAATATCACACTGGACCTTCGTATTGTTCCTCGTGACTAGGTCTTCTTACCAAAACCACCTTTCTTCTCACTTTCTTGTTTCTTCCTATTGTTGATGTTGAAGACGATGCCATCCAGCAGCCTCTTGATTTCGAATTCCTCTGAGATAGTACATAGACAAACACATGGCAAACACACACATATGACAGTTAATGCAATATTATTTGTCCAAAATTAAAAACCTTGCAAATAAAAAAGTACATCAGCTGGACAGTGAGATGTGGGCAGTGAAAGCCAGAGTGAGATGTGGTCAGTGAAAGCATGAGTGAGGTCATAAGCTAGACAGTGTTTGGCCTTTTTACTTGAAATGACTTTCCTGATAACATTGCCAATTAGCCTACTGCAGTGTCTCACATAATAAGTGGATTACTAGATAGCATTGCCCATTAGCCTAGGCAGCAAAATTTTCCTGATTCTGCCACTAGTCCCCACCCATTTAATTGTTTTGACAAATTGGAGAAAAATGTTTCTATGATAGTCTAATCAGTAAGAAGTAGCCCAATTTTTATATGAACAAAGACCGGTACTTTATTAATGTTGTACACGCGATATCCTGTACTTGAACATTGAAGAATTGCAACCTAAAAAAAAACGCAAAATTCCCACATTGAAAAGACATGAAAGATTCAGAGAGATGAACACCAAATCAAATTGAAGCAATCATTCAAACGGATTGAAACTAGTAGTAATTGGAATCTATAATTCAGGGATGATCAAATCTCTATCTACAAAAACAAAAATTTAATCTTATTATTTGTTGTTCCAACACAATAATCATTCTTCACAAAATGGAGAAGAAGCTATAGTGTCTAGTAAGTGTTGGTTAAAATGCAGATAGCATTTTCAAATTTGATATAGAGATCAACATGCTTACAAATGGCCTCAGATCGACAAGAACCGCCTCAGATCAGAAAGCGTCGCTCTAATCTTCTGCTCACTCACTCCAATCGATTGTTGTTCTAATCATCTGCTCACTCACACACAGTCGTGCGATTCTTAGCTGTGATGGTCGCACGATTCTATGCAACCCAATGTCAGCTCCCTCATCCGCGATCGATCATCCTTCAACCCACCCTGGAAACCTAGCTTTTCCTTCCTCAGCTCCGAGATTTAGGGTTGCTTTTTTCCCCAATTTCAGCTCACTCTCAGATTTGCTGGAGATTGAAGCTTAAGAACCCCAAGAACCCAAGCTCGATTTCCTTCGATTGGAACCCTAGCTCGATTTGCTTCGATTCAGCCAGTTTGAAGCCCATGGATTTGATTTCCATTCAGTCAGTTTGTAAACATAATTTTTTTTTTTAATTTTGCCCCAATTTATTTTTTTATTTTTTGTTTAGGTCAGCATCCTAATCACCAGTTGTTTTTCCCAGTTGGCTTGTTCTCTCTCCAATTCAGCAGACACGTCATCACTAACGGTCAACTAACCCAGGTTAACGGTCAACATCCAGTTTTTAAAGGAAGTGTGTGACTTTTGCTCCAATTAAGTAACCACATGTGTATTTTTGGTCCAAAAAAAAAAAGCACGTGGTGCTAAGCGCTCCTGGGGGTAAAGCTCGTGTGTATTTTCGCTCCTTAACCCTTATAAATATAACGATATATCTGAAATAAGAGATAGAGAACAAGAATAAGAGAGAAAGAGGAGAGTAATTCTTATTCCAGTGTATTCCAATGTGTCTCCAATACATAACATATGCCTTCTATTTATAGGCATAACTCTCAAATCTACAATTAATGTGATTCCATAATCATAGTGATTCATAGGTGAGAATAGGAAACTATGAGAGAATAGGAAATAATGGGAGATATGGACATCCACAAATATAATATTCATAACAAAATTTACATTATTAACAACATATGGTGATTAAAAATATGCCTTTTAAATATGTTTTCAATCATAGTGTCATTGCAATTTAAAAAAGAAAAAAACAAAGAAAGAAATATATTTTTAGTCATTTAAAAGAATACTAAATAAATAAACTTCAATAAATATGATAAAATTTTAAATTTTATAATAAATAAAAAATAATAAATTTTATAATGTATTGTAAGTTGTGAACATATATGTTTATAATAATATTTTTTTTTTCTTGCATAAAATTTATTATTAGGCAAATATAAATGTTTATTCATTTGTTAAAAGAGGGATATTTTGATCAAAGAAAATTTTTAATATTCAAATTTAACGATATAGGACTGCAAATATTACTGATAAAAAGACAACAGTACAAAGAAAATACGATACAGGGAAAGGAAGCATAAACACACCAACAAGAGAAACTAAAAAACATCAGATACACACCTAAGGAAATCAAATAAATACAAGATAAGGGAACAATCCTGACAGTAATAAATTACGTCCCCCCTAAAACAGAACAAGAAGAAGGATCAGCATTTCGGACAATATTAGCCTCCTGAGCATCCAAGATTAGAAGAGACGACAAAGAAGGTGTTAGTTGTTGGACCCACTAGATTGGGCACACCTCCTTAAAAGTATTTGCTGCAAGTAAATCATCAACTCTTAATATGTAAAGGATGTTTTTGCTTCTTGCATTTTAATTTTGATGGAGGTGTACATACGTTTTCAAAATAGATGAGAGATTTGTATAATTTAGGTAAAATAGTGGAGTAGTCAATAATACCTAAACATACTAGTATTTTGCAAGATTTTATACATAGAAAGCATACTAGGTTTTCTCCATTTTTTGGCCAAAAAGTATATCTGGTCATTCTAGACAAAAAAAAAATTAAATAAGAATTTTCACTGTTTATCTCATAAAGTAAATAATAAATTATATTTCATGAATATAGATACACAGAAGTTTTTAAATTATCAAACGATAAACCAAAGCAACTTGGGTACCCTTAAACATTTAGTTAGGGGTTCAATCCCTGATAGTATGTATAAAGAAGGTTATTTGGCTAGCACCAATGCTTTTTCAGGATGACTACAGGGTGAAGGGAGATTAGTCTCTACTGTTAGCAGAGGATACTTCCTGATTTCTATATAAAATATATATATATATATATATATATATATATATATATCAAATAATAATATTTCTTAAAAAATATTGTAACCAAATACAAAATAACTTTTTTAAAATTTCTGAGAAATAAATTACTAAATAATAATCACCTATTATCCAAAGCCTCGTCTTTGTTTTCATTGGTAATTTTTTTAAGAAAAAATTATAGGCCCGGTTTGATTCCATTGTAAAAACTGTTTTAAAAAAAGAAAGAAAGAAAAAATATTGTTTGGTAAAATATTTTTACTTTATTATTCTCTAAAAACCAAAAGACAATCGTAATTCGTAACATGTTTTTGGTTTTTCTTTTTCTTATTTTCTGTGGTCAAACCACAAACTTTTCTTGGACTTGAATATTCTTCTTCTTGATCGACGCCCCCAGGGAGGGGGGATTAATTCCAATACCACTACACTACTAGTAGTGCTGGTGCTTGCTATATTCTTTATTTGCTTGATGTCCTCTCACATTTCGCTAGGTGGGCTTCTACTACTGGCTTAAACTCTTAACAATGGTTGGCACTGTATTTTTAAGAGCCTTAGCAAGATGGTTGGCGCTTCATTCCTCCTGCTAAGAAGTTAAGTTAGTGGGAGAGGCTCGCCCCAGTTCCTTTAACCATATAGAATTCCTTCAATTAAGGGTGGCCCCACCCCTAAAATTACATAATAGAACACATATGTTCAAGAAATTATATTTCAACCTCACAAAAATTTCAATATTTTCATTTTAGTCCCCACTAAAAGATTCATGAAGGGACTAAAATAAAAATATTGAAATATTTATGAGGTTGAAATGTAATGTCATGAACATTTGGATTTTACTCTGTAATTTTGACCCCCTAATTACAATTCCTAGTTCTACTTCTACCTTTAACCATATCAAACACCGGTCCACTAGTCTCCCATGACTTTGTGATCCACCAAGCTAAACCCGATTGACACCACTTCCAGATCCAAGACGTATCATTACCTCCCTCTTTAAAGAGGTCCGCCCATGAACCTTTTGATGGGAGTGAGATTTGAACGCGTGCCAACTCTCATATTAAACCATAAGAATGAAGTGCAAACCATCCTACCAAAGGTTTAAGTTGGTAGCAAAGACTCATCCTGATTTCTTTCAATCGAGATTAGACACAAGTCCACCAAACTCCTACAACTTTCTGGTACACCAAACCAAACTAGATCCACACCTCCTTCTAAACTCAGGAGGTAGCAAACAGAGTTATAAGTAGCACAAGTTATAAAAAAAAGCCTTCATAAATAGATGAGTTTCACTGTTTTTCTCATACAGTAAATAATAAATTATTTTTCATGAATAAAAGATAAACAGATGTATCATAAAATTTAAAAATTATTAAATGATAATATTTTTCTTAAAATATTGTAACCAAATACAAAATATGGTTTCTAAATTTCTAAGAAATAAATTACTAAATTATTATTATCCTAAACTTTGGCCTTTGTTGCCACTGTCAATTTTTTAAAAAATTATAGGCCCTTATTGATTCCATTTTAAAAACTATTTATTTAATAGAAAAATACCTTTTAGTAAATTATTCTTACTTAGTTGGTTTTTGGGAAAATCTCTAAAAATAACTCTAAGAATGCTAAAAAACAAAAAAAAAATGTTTTGAATATTCATAATCCTAGAGAGAGGTTAGACTCAATTTATCTTTTTTAAAATTAAAAGCAAAAAACCAATTTGCCCTTAAATATTTTTTATTTAAAAAATTACCCCTCAATCACTGTTGCCAGAGTTCTGGTAGCCGGCAGCTAAAGCTCACCCCATTCGCGGCCAGAGCACTAGTTCAGAATATTCCCTTGGGAATAAATATTTCCACAGTTGTGGGGTGGAGTTTGAATGTTATGACAGAATATTCCCTTGGGAATGAATATTCCTAAAGTGGTGGGGTTGGGGTTTGAGCCCTCACCACTTTACTTGCACAAAATGTTGGTGACCATTGGGCCACCAATGCTACTCAATATAAATGGCGCACATGTGTACACACACACAACTTTGATCTTTAACGTAAGCCCATTGACAAGTCAAATAAGGAACACACACAACTTTGATCTTTAACGTAAGCCCATTAACAAATCAGACACAAACACACAACTTTGATCTTTAAGGTACGCCCATTAACAAGTCAAATAAGGAATATACAAACTTTGATCTTTAACATAAGCCCATTAACAAGTCAGATAAGGAATATACAAAATTAGATAAAGAATTCACAACTTTTGTTTTTTAAATAAAAAAATTTACTTACTCTCTTAGACCATTCACAAGGTTAGATAAAGAATTCACAACTTTCATTAAGTAAAAATCTCACTTACTCTCTCAAGTCATTTACAAATTTAGATAAGGAATTTACAAATTTAGATAATGAATTCACAAGTTTTAATAAGGAATTGATACGTTTAGATAAGGAATTCGTAACTTCTGTTTTTCTAGTAAAAAATTGACTTATTCTCTTAGGTAATTGATAAATTTAGATAAGGAATTCACAAATTCAAATAAGGATGGCAAATTCAACATCCATATTCTAACCTTTGTTTCCCCAAAAAGGGCACGAACTATGTAAACAACTAAGACACAACGTTCTTCATTCTAATTTTATTTGTATTTATTTTCTGAAATTTATCTTGATGTCTTTTCCGTAATTTATTGACATGTGGAGCCAACAAATATGAGGAATTCGGCTATTTAGATGTGTGCTAAATGAAACAAGTGGATTAATGGTATATTGTTACTTTAAATGAATCTATATTGAATACTCATATAAATTTGAAGGTTTTTTTATATAGAAAAATCTATATTGATATAGTGATTCTGTTGTTTATATTTTGGAATTGGAATGGCTTAGCATTGTGGTGAAAGTTGTGGATGATAGCTAGTGCCAAAAATCAAGTTTGAATATGGGCGTCGAATTTGCAGTCCTTATCTATATTTGTTAATGACCTGAGAGAAAAAGTAAATTTTTTACTTAAAAAATGAAAGTTGCGAATTCCTTATCAAAACTTATAAATTTCTTATCTAAATTTATAAATTCCTTATCTAAACTTGTGAATGACTTGAGAGAGTAAGTGAATTTTTCATTTAAAAAACAAAAGTTGTGCATTCCTTATTAAACCTTGTGAATTCTTTATCTAAATTTGTAAATGGCCTAAGAGAGTAAATGAGTTTTTTACTTAAACAAAAGTTGTAAATTCGTTATCTAAACTTGTAAATTTCTTATTTGACTAGTGAATGACCTAAGAGAGTAAGTGAATTTTTTTAATTAAAAAAGAAAAAAATTGTGAATTCCTTATCTAAATTAGTCAATTCCTTATATGAACTTGTTAATGGGCTTGTGTTAAAGATCTAAAGGTTTATATATATATATATATATATATATATATATATATATATATATTTGTTTGCATCATTTATATTGAATGGCATTAGTGGCCCAACAGTCACCATTATTTTGTGCTAACTCACCCCCACCACTTTGGCAACATTTATTCCTACGGGAATGGGAGAGTATTCCTACCAGAGCTCTGGGCGGCGACCTGTGGGGGTAATTTTTTTTCTAAATAAAAGAATGCAAGGTCAAATTGGTCTTTTGCTTTTAATTTTCTTAGGAAAAAAAAATTGAGCCTAACATTTCTCTGGGATTATGAATATTCGAAATATTTTTTTGTCTTTTAGCATTTTTAAAGTTTTTTATTAGAGATATTCCCTTGTTTTTTAAAAACAAGTTTAGTATGTTTTTGGTTTTTGTTTTTCTTGTTTTCTCTTCACAAACCTCGTAGTTTTTTTGGACTTGAATAGTTGTCGCCAAAGCACCCCTTTTGCTCGTTGTCTTCTCTGCTTGGTCGTTGTCCCCTCACCTTTTAGTACATGGGCCTCTACTACTAGTTTAAGCTTTTGGCAGGATAGTTTATGCTTGATTCCTATGGTTGGCTCTAAAAGAACCATTCCAAAGGGCAACAAATACTTAACCAAGTTACTATATGATATCTTTCATTGCAGGGATTATTGTGGTGTCTATGCCAAAGGGCAACAAATACTTAACCAAGTTACTATATGATATCTTTCATTGCAGGGATTATTGTGGTGTCTATATTCTATCATGGTTATAAGAGTGGGATGGCTCTGCCCATGACAAAAATAGGTATACCATACAAAAGTTATCACATGATCAAATCCATCAAATGAAGATCGGATGCTCATGGTGGTTTGTTACATATGAGAAGAACATACATGCTCACAAGGTGTTGCCCATGATAGCAAGCAAACAACAAAGGAAGAGGAAGAAAGAGACTTTGAAATAGTAATATTGTATATAGGAAATTAATCATGTTAAGTATTTTGGAATGCAACACACTCCAATGATGCATTTTGACAACTTTATTTGCTTATAACGACAAGTTATACATTTACAAGTGCATATACCTATTTTGATAAGTTATAGATTGACAAGTGTATGTGCTTATTTTGATAAGTTTATATGCTTATTTTGACAAGTTATACATTGGCAAGTGTATGTACCTATTTTGACAAGTTATATATGTTGGAAATTATGCCCTAGGGGCAAGTCATTGTTCTCCATTAAGTTATCATTTCATACGCATGTTTATGGTGATAATTATATCCTTGGATATATCTTATATATTATTCTAAATGTCCCTGGTCGGTCATCTACATGGGAGCGAAGATGAGTTAAGACCAGTATGACTTTGATGAGGTATGGAGATACGAATCAAAGTCATGGGCATTTGTAAGAGTACAAGGTGCTGGACCGACCCACTATGAGAAAGCTGCATGGATTAAGTCATAAGCTTATCTCATGTATAACCGCGTCACAACGCCCTATGACCTGAGATCATCATGGATTCCTACATGATGAGTCATTGGTCTTTGACCTAGTCAAAAGTCACCTTTGACCGGGTGATGATAAAGGCTGGGATCGGGATCAGTGGTTTTCATGCGGAGGAATGTGAATGATCAAGATGGAATTTGTCCCTCACATTTGTAGAGAGATAATACTGGGCCCCTCGATGAGTGAGTCTAAGAAATGTATGGCCATACTGTGATGGAAAAGAGTTTCCATTTCACTTATTAGACTGCTCGAGAATCGAGAAAGTAATGGTCAAGAAAAGGAAGTTGACGTTATCCATGCCTCATCCTTGACCGAATTATCGCGTAACAAAAGGGACGTGACATGGTTATACGATAGGTAGTATCGTGTCATCGATCCCCATGTGAATTGGGTAGTCGCAATGTCTTGCTAGAGGCCGCTTGCGACTTGTGGGCTGATACAGTCTTGGCCCACTACCAATCTCATATGGGCCTGCAGGGTCGCACATAAGAATAATCCAACACGGGTAAGAGTGTCCAGATTCATTGAATCTCAGATTAATCTGAAATTAAATGAATATTGAATTTAATCTAGGATAAATATATATATGTGTGTATATATATATATATTAAATTCGAAAATAATATAATAATATTATTTAATGGAGATGATAATATTATTATATGATATTTGTTTTATATTTAATTTATTGGATAAATTAAATATCTAAAACAAATAGAGATATTATATCTCATTTGATTTTCGAATAAAGATATCATTATCTATTTAATTTAAATTGAGATATTGTATCTCAAATTTAATTAAATAGATAGATATCATTTCTCAGATTTAATTTATAGAGATAAATTAAATCAGAAGGCTTTTAATTTGAATTAAATAAATACATTAGATTAAATCTATTAGATAGATTTAATTAATATATTTTTTTAATTAAAATTCAAAATTAATGGGGATTAATTTTGAATATAATACGCCAATGGGTTTAGAAAAACCTACGGGACTTTTAGTCGAGCGTATTAGAAAGCCACGAGAAACCCTAGAGCGAAAAAGAGAGAGACACACAAGAGGCGCTAGCACGCTACCGTAGCCGTGTTCGGGGATTGTTCGTGTGGATACCAGTAGAGGAAGCCGATTCTAAGAGTCGTCTTCTGCTGATCGAGGAAGTAGCTCACCAGTTCAAAGAGAACGAGACGCGGACGAATTCACTACAGTTTGAATTTTCTTGATCGCCATGAGAAAATGTGCGCAAACGGTTTGTGTAGATTCTTGATCTACTAGTTCGCTAAAATCAAAAGAAAACCTCCGGCTCCAGATGATTTCAAGTTCTCTATAAGGTATGATTCGGGTTCCCTAAGTTTGATTTAAACGCACCTGAGTGATCCTCGGGACGGGATTCGTAGAAAATTTTAATCTGCTGCGTGTACGGATCCCAACAATATATTTGTCAAGTATATGTGCCTATTTTGATAAGTTTATGTGCCTATTTTGACAAGTTATACATTGTCAAGTGTATGTGCCTATTTTGATAAGCTTATGTGCCTATTTTGACAAGTTATACATTGGTAAGTGGCTTTGCCTATTTTGAGAACTTTTTGTTCCTATCTTGATAAGTTACATATTGGCAAGTGTTTGTGCCTATTTTGATAAGTTTACATACCTATAGTGGCAAATTATGCATTGGCAAGTGTATGTGTCTATTTTGACAAGTTTATATGCCTATTTTGACAAGTTATACATTGTTAAGCATATGTGTCTAGTTTGACAAATTATATATCAACAAGTGTATATACCTATAATAACAAGTTATATATCAGCAAATATATGTGTCTATTTTGACAAGTCATAGAATGCCCATTAACAAGCTGATGACTTCCTATTTTTAATTGATTTGGGATAAATTTTAATATATTTAGGAAGTCATCAATGCTGAATTAAAGAGATTTTATGATGATTTTAAGGGATATCAATCTGGATGTATCATTTAGGAGATTTTATGATGATTTTAAGGGATATCAATCTGGATGTATCATTTAGGGGATTTTATGATGACTTCCTATTTTTAGGCTGATAGAACTGAATGAGTTAGAAGAATTTAGACTTCAAGCATATGATAGTGCACGATTGTATAAAGAAAGAACAAAGAAATGGCATGACAATCATATCTTGAGGCAATCTTTTGAGCCAGGGCAGTTGGTGCTTCTCTTCAATTCAAGATTGCATTTATTTCTTGGGAAGCTGAAATCAAGGTGGTCTGGTCCTTTCAGAGTGGTTTCAGTGTCATCAAAAGGTGCAATTGAAGTTAAAGATGAGAGAACAGGAGATTGCTTTAAAGTGAATGGGCAAAGACTGAAGCATTACCATGGTGGTGAAGTAAACCGGCGAACAATGGTTCACCGCTTGTCATCACCTACTTAGATTGTTGGGAGAGTCAGGCTGAAGACTATAAACCAAGCGCTTCTTGGGAGGCAACCCAAGGTGTGATTTAATGCTTTATTTGATTTTGTAGGATTGTAGATAGCCCCTGATGATGTGTTCTACTTTGGTGGCAAGGATTGAAAGCACAAGTCACGGACAAATAGGGGAGTTTCCTTCTACTTTTCTTTGATTTGTTTTATCTGATTGTTGATGATATATTGCTTGGGAATGAGTGCTCCTCTTAGTTATATATGCATGTGATGATTATTTGTGATAACTATTGAGTGACTGCTAGCACTTAAGCTGTTCCACTGGTGGAAATCTAAAATCTCTAAGATTGGTGTTACCCTTACACAGATATGGTTGCTCTTCACATCCACTACTTCTTGTTACTTGTTCACATTGAGGACAATGTGGCATTTAAGTGTGGGGGTGAGGGTATCCTTGATTTTAACTTGCTATGTCCTCAATTTTTTTTCCCTGGGTTAATTTGAACATGAAAAGAAGTGAATTTGATTGGGAATTGATTCTATATTCTTTGAATGTTAGTAAAGAGGTAAAGATTTGGTTTGGGTAATTTACTTTAGGATGTCAAAGAACCTATGAGGAATTTGAACCCAAATATTCATCTTTTTTAAGAGAGAGTACACTCATTGTGGTTTTATCTCTAGAACTTGTTTTGAATCTCTCTAGAATAAAAGAAAAGAAAAATCCTTTACATACATAAAGATGGGTGGACATTTTTTTGTATTGGTTACTCTAGTGAGTGCTAAGTGAGAAAAAAAGAAGAAGAAGAAGATTGAAGGGGTTGTAAAAAAAAAAAAAAAAAAAAGCACACATGCACGCACATATGCACACAACTCCAATGACTTCTCTAGACTTTACTTAGTAACCGGGGGCACTTCATCACCAATGTTGGCACTCGCGTCAAACGGTAAAGTCAAGGAGAGTTATGAGTTAGGCTAAAAGCCTCTTGAGGTGCCTGTTGGAGTAACTGAGTAACTGGTGCTGCATCACCCATGTGCAGGGTCGCGTCAAAAGGGGACTTGCAACGGCTCAAGGGAGAAAAAAAAAAAAGAAAGAGGGAGGAAATCCCTTCATTCTTCATATGATGTATTGGGCTACTTGGCACTAACTAAAGTATTATCTATTGTCGAAGTCCTCTTTATTTGTGTATGTAAGGGAATAATTTAGTGGAGAATGAGATGAGGAACAAGCCTAGGGTAGATAAATTGCAATAGGTGGAAATGAGTGAAACACAAGCCCTTGAATATTTTGAGAGATGAGTGTATACACTTCACTTGTGAGGGACATTCCATTGTGATTTATCTTTGCCAAATTAATTACCTTGCTACTTGCATTTTTGGAAGGTGGAAAAGATTTCTGAGAAAGTTTGTCGTGCTTTTCATGAATTGGGTGTTTTAGAATTTAAAAAATCTTGAGGACAAGATTTGATGCAAGTGTGGGGGTGTGATGACTTCCTATTTTTAATTGATTTGGGATATATTTTAATATATTTAGGAAGTCATCAATGCTGAATTAAAGAGATTTTATGATGATTTTAAGGGATATCAATCTGGATGCATCATTTAGGGGATTTCAATTTAAAATAGAAGTTTTTTAATTTAGGAAATAAATCACAATAATAAGAGGTTTAAAAATAAAATCAGTTTTATTATCATTATTATTATTGATTCTTCCTTTTTGCTTCCACAGCCACACATGCACATTTTCGCAATTTTAGATGATTGATTCCATTGCATTTAAGGAGGCCCACGGATTGCACACACTTGATTGGATATGAGTCCACACATGCCATGTTTTGGAAATTGGAGATGATTTATTCAATTACATTTAAGGAGGCCACGAATTGAATGAAAAAGGGAGGCACGGATCAAAGAAAAAAGTAGAGCACGCTGAAGAAGAGCACGCTGAAGAAAGGAGAAAAAAAAAGACGCTGAATTCAAGAGGCAGAGAACACTGACGGCAATTGAAGAACTAGTACAAGGAGAAGGCTCCACAATTCTGAGATCTCTTTTCTTCTTCTTCTTCTTCTTCTTCTTCTTCTCTTTATGCTTGAATCTGAACTCCTTATTTTTGTAATGGATTTTCTTATAGCCATGTGTGGCTAATTTTCTTTTCAACCTAGAGTGATGAACTTGTTTGAGACTTAGAAATTATTCCCACACATTGGTTTTGCTTAATTTTAATCAGTTTATTCAATCCTGTTTTTATTGTTTATTACTTATTAACTGATCACCATTGAGCATGTTTTAGGGATTTAGGATTGAACTTGACGAAGGGATCTTAAATTGACCTTGGGATTGAATAATGTGGAATTAGGTTTAAATCTAAAATGAAATTAGGTTTTAATCTAATTTGCGTCTAGGATAGACATATACCTAGAAGCTCCGCATAGTCAAATTAGAGTGAGCCCGATTTGAATTACATCTTAATTAATTGTGTGAGACATTGCGTAATTATTTGAGGTAGGTATATAAGTGGACCGACAGGCACTTATAAACACTAATACTCTAGATTAGCTGATGAAATTTAGTTAGAATTAATGTGGTGGGAATAAAATCTAAGAAACAAACAAGGGATTAGTATCTCTAGGTTGTCCTCTTTGATATTTGAATCTCTCTCTTTGAAAGTGCTTGTTTTTATTAAATTCTTTTGTTTTACTACTATTGAAAACACTTCTTATTTGCTCAACTTAAATGAAAAAAGGAAATTTGACACCTAATCACCAGTTTGATTGAGTCTCTGTGGGATGACCTTGATTTGCCACTTACTATTTTCATGACCCGTGCACTTGCGGTGCTTAGTTAAATTTTTGGTAGCATCACAAGCCCATCTATATTAACTAAAACAACTCTTGTTAACAAGTGGATGTGCCTATTTTGACAAGTCATAAAATGACAATTGAAAAGTACTTGCGCCTAATCATATACCATTGCTTATCTTTTCCTTTTTTAATCAATAGGGACAAGAAGATAATTTCATATTCAGAATTTATATTACTACAGTTCTTAGGGAGCTTTTTGATAGGGGAATCTACTATGAAACTTTTATTTTTATTTTTATTTTTATTTTTTATTTTTGCTGGTCCTTGGGACTTGAGTGCAATTTCCCAAAATAATAACAGATGCAGATAAATACTTATATACATTACAACGACACGTTATTTGAACTCTATAAAATGAAAACGCAACAATTTATATCATTTTAATCCTGAATAATTGATGAATCATTTAGAATAATTCACATTTTATTTTATTTTAGAGAAAAATAAACATCTTAATTTAAAAAAACAAAATGATTAGCCAATGTTTTTTTTAAAAAAATAAATAAATCGTGAAACAATAAAAACAGGCCCTTATGCATGTTTTGAGTCTCTCAGGGTATATAAATATTTCTCATAGAACTATCCTATTCACTTGTTATTAGGATTTAAGGCCTTCTTTAGGATTCCACTGGGCTGGGTCTAATAGTATGTGCTTATCCCTCATAACATGACCAATATAGGTTTGAATTCTTTATAGAAAGGTACTCACATTGAGTGTTCAGGGTGAATTAAATAATAGAATGCAACATAACATATGTCTCATGTTAGTTCTACTTTAGTTGATTTTTGTTTTTCAATCTCTCTTAAATGCAAATAATATGACCCACGTGAAATAGAGTTACCTCCACCCGTAAAAGATATGGTCCTTTCTTTTTAATCAAAAGAAAAGCAAACTAGTTCTTTTATTTATTTATTTATTTATTTTTATTTAGTTCACTCTTTTTGGACTTCAGTATGATTCCATATCTCGTCCATGTCTTTAGGTCCCATATATGTAAACGTTTTGTCCTTATATCTAAGACAGTCAGATTTGCTAGCCTAAAAGCACCCAAGTACAATTTTTAGCTAGTATAATAGAGTTACTTTTTGCACGGATAGACAAATACCTTCACTTCCACCTGTAAATAGAGTTGGGAGATCGGGTCGAACTCGTTTAAGCTCTGATCTTTTAAGTGCTGGGTTTGAAAATTAGAGAAGTTAAATGAGATAGGTCCTGTTAATTTTTTAAAAAAAGATAATAAAAAGTTGGAAGAAATGTCTCCACATTTGAATATTTATTGAAAATGAAAGTTAGCTTATTCCTTATATTGGCAACCTTTTCATCATAAGAGTGAAAAATCATATTGATCTATTATTGAATGGAGAGCATCCCATCCCCTTAATTTGGTTTGAGTGGCATTAAAGTTTGATGAATCTAGCTCATTTTCTTCTTTGATGAAATTGCCAGTGAGTTTTGAAGATGGAATATCACCTAGAGGTGATCTCAAATTCTTTTTGCAGGATACTCACAAATTCACACGAGATAGAGTAAACCAAAAACAGAGGAATGAAACAGAAAAGTAAAATGGACATGAGGTAATTTATACTAGTTCGGTCAAAAACTCTGACCTACGTCCAGTCCCCAGAACACCTGGATTTCACTATCTTTCAAGGACAATTACATGTACTCAGATGATCCTCTCACTAGGACTCACTCCCCCTTACAAGTTGTAATTGTACACCCTCACTTAAGGTTCCACAACCTTAAGATTTAAAACGGAAAATGAAATAAGTGTTTAAATAACTTCTCACGAGTAGATAAATGCTAATCACTAAAGTACAAATTATCCGAAAATATTAATGAAATAGTTGAAATAGCAAATTGTGATAAGTTCGAATTGAATGCACAGTGTTTCAGTAGGTGGTGAATTCAATGCTTTGGCTATTTATAGATGTTGTAATTGATGACCATTGATGAAGCTTGAAGAACAGCCGTTGAGAGTATTGAATGTATCCATTAGACATATGAAGCTTCGATTAGGATTTTCATCGTTCAAATAATCCATGTAGATTTTGCAGTCACAACATTCTCTTCATTCTTTTTGTTTTGCCCATTGTGAAATAGCATTTCATGCGCGGCGGAATTTCAATGGAAGCTTTACATTGATCAGAGTATTGGTTACTAAGATTATCACCGGTTTTGGCAACTGCATTTAATGCTTCTGACACATAAATTGCTTTATGTAAATTTGAGGTTAATCCTTGACAAAAGCATATGAAACTCATTAGCAAACTGATTCAAAATGTTTAGAAGTAGTAATGAGTAATAGTATGAAGAAATAAGTTGATATAGAAAGATTTAAGATTTACGGAGTTGGAGATTTAAAGAACAAGGGATACTTTACTCGAGCAACAACCCATGCTTGCTCGGGCAAGCTTCTTTTGAACCAGTTAAATTTGATCTTTGTCGCTAATGCTTGAGCATGGATTTTCTTCTGCTCGAGCATGGTACTCGAGCATGATATATTTGTTACGGATCGGCCTAAGGCCCAAGTCTGAGGTATGACCCAATGAAGGACATATCCGAGAGTACCGTGCACCGGCCACATAGGAAGATCTCATATCACAGTGGATCTTATCTATCGACATCTGAGGAGAGCCCGGATATCACGAGAAGCCTAGATACTCGCCCCGGATATCACGCCAGGCTGAGATATCCGCCACAGAAACCTCTATAAATACAGAGCTCGATTAAACAGGTGCACACGTTCTAACTTATGCTCACCTTACTTTCTGTCACACAGAGCACACATACCACCCTCTTGGCTAAACGCCTTTAAGTATTTATCGAACTACGTGGACTTTGATCCCTTCAAAGGGTACGTAGGCTTTAGGCTTGACACTTAGTCAAGTCCAATCAGTCATGTTCCCAGAACAGAACAACATTCATGCTTGGGCAAGACCTAGACTGAGCCAAATATAAGATTCTAGATGATGCTGCTCAAGCAGTTTTATTTTCTTGCTCGAGCATGAATATTTCATGCTCAGGCATAAGTCGTGTAGAGATGAAGAATGAGAGGTTGAAGGATGCTGCTCGAGCAAGTATTTACCTCTGCTCGAGCAAAGTGCTTGAGCAAGCCTACTTCCCTGCTCGAGCAAGACTCCTTGACGAGCATATTCTCGCCTCTGCCTTGATGCTGCTTGAGCATGGAATTGCTCCTGCTCGAGCATGATTGCTCAGCTTAGAAATTCAGTGCTCTGTCTTGACGTTGCTCGGCTATGACCAATGCTCTGCTCGAGCATGGTTGTTCAGAATCTACTTCTTCGTTCTAAACCCTGATGATGCTCGGGCATGGCTAATGTGCTGCTCGAGCAAACCATAACTTGGACAATCATGACTTAATTCAATAACTTAGAATTTGTAATCATCAAAATACTAAGAGCTAACAAGTTTAACGGGGTTAACGACTAATGTGTCAAAATAATTTAGTTGGTAGAATGTCATCTCTCCCCCTGTTTGATGATGACAACATTCAAGAAGTAAAATTAGAGATTAAATGCTAATGCATTTAGTTTATGCAAGAAAATTTGGAGTATATTCAAGATGCAGTTGAAATTAGCATGTCAGACATTCATCATTAGAACTAGAACTAATGATTATCAGAGTGATCATCAAACTTAGCACACGCAATACCAGCAAATTAAACTAATAGTATCAGAAGTCAAACTTAGCATACACAATATTAGCAGATTAAAACTAATAACATCAGAAGTAGCTACTTAAAAATACTTTAGCTTCTTAAAAAAACTTCCAATCTTCTTCAACCTCATCTTCATCTTCAATGATCTCTCCCCCTTTGTCATCATCTAAAAGGGAAGGAGGAGCGGAAGAGGAAGGAACATCATGGGTAGGAGCGAAGGTAGATGCGTGAGGATCAGGCTGTGAGTATTTCTTGAAAGACATTGCCTCGAGATATGTGTCCAACTCATGAACATGACCCTGAAGATTTCTAATTTCATTTGTCAACTTAGTAGAAGTTTCTTCTTGAGCCTTAATGCATAGTTGAAAGCTGTCAGAGAGCTTTTTGCCTAACTTTTCAAACTCATCTGCAAGCCCTTTGACGATGGAGGTAACAACCTTTTTAAGTTGATTTGCCAGAGTAGTCACTTGGTTAGCATTATCATACAACGGATTGATGGCATCAGTAAGACCCTTGCACAGTCCCCTTGCAACAGCTTGTTCAAGAGCAACAGCATAAGGAATAGAGGGACCAGGAGTGAAAGAAGTTCCAACCTGCGAAGATTGAGCCTCTTCTGGTTGCTTAGAAGAAGATGGCTTAGTCTTTGGAGAACTCTTGTCTTTCTTTCTTTTCCCTGTAGCTTCTGTAAAGGAGATATCCATGAACAAGAGCTAAGTAGTGGTGAATTGTTTAGGGAAGGATACATTCTCTCTGTCTTGCAGGTACCAGATATTATTGACGGCAAGAAGTTGAGACACTAAATTAGGATATGGAATGGTGTTCTTCTTGGCTTTTCTGTTTCTGTATGTGGAAATAAAATCAGACATCTCAGTTATGACTAATTTCCCCAGATTCCTAGCTTCCTGAGCGACGATAGAAGCCATGATCTCATAGTCTTTGCTCACAAAATGTGTGAAACTCTGTCCTTTATTCACTATATTCTGACTATAGAGATACCAAATAACCCTATATGTATTAGACATTTTAGAGGGTTTGAATTTTAGAGGCTTGCCATGAAAAGTCTCATTTGGAAAGAGTATCTTAAAGCTTTCACTTGCAGGAAGTTTAGGAGGATCAGGTATGTCAGAGAGACCAAAGAATGAATTCAGAATTGAAGCAGTAAGTCTAATCTCTTGACCCCTAACAGATGTAGTTAAGACAGTTTCATTGTCTTCTTCAGTTGCAATCATATTGTAATAAAATATTTTGACTACCATAGGAGAAAATGGAGTTGTAATTCCAAGCAAAGGCATATAGTGAGTTAACCAGGGAGATAAGTCCAAATTGCAATTTTTCTTGAAATCTTCCAAATCTAAATAAACAGTGGGACAGAAAGGCCTATCCTCAAAATTTTCCCAAAAAGATGATTAAGATGGAATTACCAATTCATCTTGGCAGAAGCCTGGGGGACAATGCAAAGCACTCTTCTACCCTTTGAGCTTGGAGGCAAATGATTGTTGTGAGCCACTGGCTGCGGGACGCTTCTGTTGACTAGGATGCTTATGAGGAGGTTTCTGAGGTCTATCTTCCAAGCTCTTTGACCTCATCTTATGAAACTCTGGATGGTCATCCTCAAATAGGTCGGATGTTTTGGTAGATACAGAGTGAGCACCTTTTCCTTTATCCGTTGGTAGGGAATGAGTCTGAGTACGAGTAACAGGCTGAGAATGTTCATTGATGGAAATACCTTTGGATTGTGATTTGGAGGGCTTTGGTTGAGAGGATTCCTTAACTGTAACCTTTTCAGGAGGACCAGATGATTTTACTTTGGGATGAAATTTTGTCCGAGGTTTTTTTGTGGGAGGTTTTGGCGGAGATTCTAGAGGAGATTTTTTCATCGGAATACTGTTAATGTTAGAAATCTGGAGAAGAAGGGGATTCAAATGATGAAGAGCATAGTGCAATTTTGATGTTTCAAAGAAGATTGAAACGAGAATACTTCATAATTTGAATGTTGAGTGGCTTTGTGATGGAGTAGAAATGAGAGAAAATAGAGAAGAAGGCAAGAGTTTAGTGGGCAAAATAGAAGAAGACGAAGAATAGATGACACTGAGATTTCAAAAGATAAGAAAGGTTTGGTCAGAGAATTAATGAAACGCCACTGATGGATATATAGAAATAATGAAACAAAGAAATAATGATTTTTAAAAAAATAATGAAGGAAAAAAGAACCACGGCTGATGAATAATTTTCAAGATTCTCAATGATGCTTGTGTATGGAATAATACAGCTGTAGTTCTGACAAAAATATGACGTAAAGGACTGAGAGATGATTTTTAAGTCAAGGAAGCATTCAAAGAATGCCCAGTGAAATAAGATGTAGAGATGTGAAAAAAGAAAAAAAAATCAACGCCACAAAGAAAAGAAAAAGGAAAGGAAAAGAAAGAAAAAACAAAAAAGAAAGCAACACCGAATGGAAAAAAAAAACAAAGTGATTCTCAGGTATCTCACGTACATTCTCGAGTAGGAAGATGAAGAGCAAGGATTTAAGTGACAACGAACTGGAAAAGCAAAAAGAAAGAAAGAAAGAAAAAAAAAGGTTACCGCCACAAAAAGAAATACTCGAGAATTGATCTCAAATACTCGAGAGACATTGTGAAAAAAAATGGCATTGTGAATGAGATAGCAAGATTCTCGGGTGTAGATCAATGTACTCGAGAAGATGGCATGAAGAAATAATTGTGCAACAGTGAATGACAATCAAAGCAAAAAAAAAAAAGAACTACCGTAAAAAAAAATATATGTATACTCGAGAATCTGAAATTGATACTCGAGTAGACATTGGAATCAAAAGCAATAACCAATGTTTTTTTTTTTTACAAAGAATGGTTAAGATTTTATGAAGGATCAGGAGAGTCAAAAAAAGTTGTATGCAATACAAGGATTGTTCTACATTCTTGGGAATGTGAGAAAGAGAAGAAAAGGAAAGGGGGGAAAAAATTGGATAGTCAGCTCTCGAGTACTTTACTCTGACTCTCGAGAATTTTGCGAAGAGAGGACAACTCCTTGACTAACTATTCTCGAGAATCCAGAATTGATTCTCGAGAATACCATACTCAGACATTCGCAATCATTGAAATCCATCATATGACTATTGAACATACTTGGTGAGTAGCAGATTCAATCAGGTATAGGAGACACTTGTATTCTCGAGTATCCATGTTTGATTCTCGAGAATCCATAGAATTGGATAAGATATTAGCTTCATAGTTCTCGAGAGTTTTACACAATTCTCGAGAACGCGAGAATATACGATTGAAAAGATGCTGATTCTCGAGAGTCTTGCTAGGATTCTCGAGAGTAGAATTGTGAACAGCACATAAACATATATATTTATCTGCTCTAGTTCTTGAGAATCTTTCTTTGATTCTCGAGAGCATTGAATTTGCGGAGAGCATGACTAGGTTTATTACTTGTAATACTCAAGAGTTTACAGCCAATTCTAGAGAGCACTAGAATCAACACTACACTAATTCTCGAGAATTTTAAACTTATTCTTGAGAATTATTGCACTCTGTAAGCCTTTGTTTTTCATCAACATAACAGGGGAACCTGCAAAACATAATCTATATACTCTGATGCCTAAGTTAGAGTCCATCAATCATCAAAACATAATTAATAACATTAAATTAACATTGCTTACAGTTCATTGGGATTCACCATTCCCAATTCTCTCCTGATGAACATGAATTGTTCTTTTGCTAATGGTTTCGTGAAAATATCAGCTAGTTGGAGGTGTGTGGGAATGAACATTACTTTGACATCTTTCTTTTGTATATGATCACGAATAAAGTGATGTCTCACATTGATATGCTTGGTCCTTGTATGTTGAACTGGATTTTTTGCTAAGCTGATCGTGCTCGTGTTATCACACAAAATTGGGATCTCTTTCAAGTAGACTCCCAAATCAGACAGTTGTTGTTTTAACCACAAGACTTGTGCACAGCAACTTGAAGCGGCAACATACTCTACTTCAGTTGATGAGACAGCTACCGTAGTCTGCTTCTTGCTGAACCAGGATACCAGAGAACCTCCAAAGAATTCACACTGTCCACTGGTACTCTTTCTGTCGGTCTTGTATCCAGCATGATCAGCATCTGAATAGGCAACCAAAAATTCTTGTCGACCTTTAGGGAACCAGAGACCCAACTCCTTTGTATCAGAAAGATATCGAAAGATTCTCTTAACATGTTCGGCGTGTGATTCTTTGGGAGCTGATTGAAATCGCGCGCACATTCCCACACTGAATTGAATATCTCACCTACTGGCAGTCAAGTAGAGCAAAGACCCGATCATCCCTCTATATTTAGTTATATTGAAGTCTTTGCCCTTTTCTTCATCTGCATCCAGCGAGGCTGTTGAGCTCATTGGAGTGTCTGCTCCATTACAGTGTTTCAATCCAAACTTCTTGAGTAGATCACGGTGGTACTTTGTTTGTGAGATGAATATGCCATCCTTCCGTTGCTTGATTTTCAATCCAAGAAAATAATTTAATTCTCTCATCATAGACATCTCAAATTCTCCCTGCATTTTCTTAGAAAATTCCTCACAGAGAAAGTCATTAGTAGCACCGAAGATTATATCATCTACATATATTTGTACTACCAAAAGTTCGTTAAGCCTATTAGTTTTGATAAATAGAGTTGTGTCTGCTTTCCCCCTAACAAAACCTTGATCCAACAAAAATTCACTTAAACGTTCATACCAAGCTCTAGGAGCTTGTTTGAGACCATACAAGGCTTTCTTAAGGCGATAGACATGATCTGGATGATGCTCATTTTCAAAACCTGGAGGCTGTTCAACATATACTTCCTCTTGAATAAAATCGTTTAGAAAAGCACTCTTTACATCCATTTGATAATTTGAATCCTTTGATACACGCAAAGGCTAAGAGTACACGTATTGCTTCCAATCTAGCCACTGGAGCAAACGTTTCCTCATAATCAATACCTTCTTCCTGATTATAGCCTTTGGCGACCAATCTAGCCTTGTTGCGTACTATAATTGCGGATTCATCTCGTTTGTTTTTGAATACCCATTTGATGCCTATAACCGGATGATCTGTAGGCCTGGGTACCAAATCCCAAACTTGATTTCTATCAAATCGATGTAACTCCTCTTACATTGCTATTACCCAATCATTGTCTGATAGGGCCTCGTCAATTTTTGAGGGTTCAATTTGAGAAATAAAAGCTGAGAAAGTAACTTCATTTAGAGTGCTATTTCTGGTCCTCATTCCCTGATTCACATCACCTATTACTTGATCTAAAGGATGATTCCTAATAAACTTCCAAGGTCTAGGTTGTGATTGATCAGAATTTTCTAAGTTATTTTGAGGATCAGTTTCAAAAACATCTCCAGGATTTTCAATAGAGGCAGGGGTAGTTTCCGAAAAGAATTGATTTTTGAAGATATTTTCTTCATCATCATCCAGACTTTTGTCTAATTGTGACTCACAAAATACAACATGGATGGATTCTTCAACTATACGTGTTCGTTTGTTGAAAACTCTATATGCTTTACTTCTATTTGAATATCCAATAAAAATGCCTTCATCAGATCTAGGATCAAATTTTCCTAAATTGTCTTTACCATTATTATGAACGAAACACTTACAGCCAAAGATATGAAGGTGAGCTAAGTTTGGCTTCCTCCCTTTGTAGAGCTCATATGGAGTCTTATTTAACTTTTTCCGAAGATAGGCTCTATTTGATATGTAGCTGGCTGTGCTCATAGCATCTGCCCAGAAAACTTGTGATGTTTGATTTTCATTCAACATTGCACGAGCCATCTCAGTCAGTACCCGATTCTTCCTTTCAACTACACCATTCTGTTGAGGTGTCCTTGGAGCCGAGAAGTTGTGATCGATCCCGTGAGCATCACAGAATTCACCAAACGCTTGATTCTCGAATTCACCTCCATGATCCGTTCGAATAGCTGTAATACAAATACCTTTCTCGTTTTGCACCTTGTTGGCAAACACAACAAACAGATCAAAAATTTCATCCTTAGAAGAGAAGAAAATGGTCCAAGTAAATCGAGAGAAATCATCGACAATCACCAGTGTATATAAATTTCCACCAAGACTTCTACCTCCCGCTGGTCCAATTAAATCCATATGAAGTAGTTGAAGAGGCCGGTTTGTCGAAATTTCAGGTTTATTTTTGAAAGATGATTTGGTTTGTTTGCCCCATTGACATGCATCACAGATCATATCATTTTTAAAATGTAGTTTTGGTAAACCAATCACTAAATCTTTTCTTAGCAACTTATCTAATTGATGCATGTTGACATGAGCCAACCGCTTATGCCACGACCAGCTTTCATCTAGGTTGCTAACAAAACATTTTTCAGAGTTTATTTTTGGTAAATCCAGGGTATAGCAATTTCCTTCATGAGGAGCTTTGAACAATACCTTTAGTTTACCTTTATCAATTGGAAGATCATCTTTGTTGACAATGAGACACTCCTCTGAATCAAAGATGATCCAGTTGTTCTTATCGGCACTTTGGCTAACGGTCAAAAGATTATGGCAGAAACCTTCCACAAGATAGACATCCTTAATCTGAGTCCTATCTTTTGCACCAACTTCACCAATACCAGTGATTTTCCCGGATTGGTTTCCTCCAAAAGTAACTTTGCCGCCGTCTTTTGATCTCATTGCAACAAACTTGTTTGCATCTCCCATCATGTGTCTGGAGCATCCACTATCGATATACCACTTGTTGATTCTTGATGCTATCAAACACACCTGCAAGACCAAAAGAGATCAGGCTTTAGGTACCCATCTTTTCTTGGGTCCTTTGGGGTTAGTCTGAGCTTTAGGAACATGAGTTCCCTTAGGTAGCCACTGATAATTGCCAACTGGCCTATCCCTTCTATGAAAACACGATGAAGTACTATGGCCCTTCCGATTACAATAATTGCAATGTGCATATGGGTTTGAAGAATGAACCGTTTTTCGAAAATAGTTTAGATAAGATTTTCCACCAGTTTTCTTCTTCCCTTTTTGTTTATCAAGCATAGGATTATATCCTATACCGGAACGGTCGTTTGTAAACCTTTGAGCTTTCAAAATTACCTTGAGCATTTCACTGCCCTTAGTAAATTTCTCAAGAGATTTTGTAAGATAAGAATTTCTTTTCTCCAAATCCACACAATCATCACAGATAAGTTTTTCAGAAGTAAGATTTTCAACTTGTAATTTAAGAGTCATGTTTTCCCTTTTTAGTGATATACACTCTTCCATGAGTTTCTCAAATTCAGATTGTATCTCATTATATTCATCAAATAGTTCATCATAAGTAGGTTGTGGATCATATACCTCACTGTCGTGTTCAGCTTGTTCTTCTTCTGCAATGAGACACACATTGGCAGTTTCTTTTTCTTCCTCACTTTCTTCATTTGAAGAATCATCTCCCCATATTGCCGATACGTAGGCTTTCTTTTTGAATTGATATGATTTCTTCTTCTTCTCTTTATCTCCATCTCTTAGTTGAGGACATTCAGATTTGTAGTGGCCCGGCTTCTCACATTTATAACAGATGATCTGATCTTTATCCTTTAGCTCTCGTCTGTTGCTCGAGCTTCCCTTTTGAAATCTGTTTCTGAAACCTTGATCTTTCTTATAAAACTTCTTAAATCTACGTACAAACATTGCCATCTCATCATCATCTTCCTCATCCTCATCTTTCTCTTCTTTGTCCTTCATAGCATTAAGAGCAACTCCCTTATTGCGATTGTTGCCACTGTTGACGTCGTCTAAGTCCTTTTTGAATTTTAATTTGCTTTCGTACTCAGACAGACTACCAAACAAAACAGCAACTGAAGCCATTGATTCTCCACGAGCCTCATCGATCGCAGTAACTTTCGCTTCCCAATCTTTTGTTAGAACATTGAGTATTTTCCTCACCTGAGGCCCTTGATCATATATCTTTACCAAGGCTGCCAGTTGATTTGTCAGATGAGTGTATCTAAGCTAGAATTCGGCAATGCTCTCCCCTTGCTTCATTCGTAGCAAATCATACTCGGTGGTTAACGTATTAATACGATTTTCTTTGATTCTAGAAGTGCCTTCATACGCTATCTCCAGAGCCTTTCACATTTCCTTGGCAGTTGACAGGTTACAAATTCGAAAGTATTCCTTTTGACTAAGAGCACTTTGAAGCATCAGAATAGCCTTACTGTTGAGAGTTATATTTCTCTTATCATTCTCGTCGAACTCAGCCTCCATCTTCGGGACAGTGATTCCTTCTTCAGTTTTTACTGGTACATAGTCTCCAGTCTCAAATACTCTCCAAAGACCATATTCAGTGGCCATCACGAACACTCGGAATTTTGCTTTCCAAAAGGAATAGTGTTCACCGTTGAAGCCAGGAGGTCGATTAATTGAAGCACCATCAGACAATATTCCTTCCATGATCTTTCTCGGGATGTTAATCCCAACTAAGAAACTAGCGCTCTGATACCAAATGAAGGTGGAATATCACCTAGAGGGGGGGGATGAATAGGTGATGTTTGAAATCAAAGATACTTTCTTGGAGAATTTGCAAAATAGAGACCAATATAATAAAATGACACCAAACAATTTATACTGGTTCGGTCCAAACACTGACCTACATCCAGTCCCTAGAAACACTCCGGGATTCCACTAAGATTCTGAAATAATTACAGACTCTGTAAACAAAGGATGGTCCTAGCGCTCTCGAACTCCACTCCCCCTTACAAGTTGTAATTAGTACACCCACTCTTAAGGTTCCTCAACCTTAAGATACAAGCTTAACGATGAAATAAGAGTTGAGATACTCCTCACGAGTTGATATAATATGAACACTAAAGTACTGACTCAATGAAACAGTTGAAACTACAAATGCTATTAACTTCGAATTGATTGCTTAGAGTTTCGGTACATGGCAGAATTGAATGAGGTGAGCTTTTATAACCTTCGCCATTAAAGCCGTTGGTGAGTTTGCAAAGTAACCGTTGAGACTTTTTAAATTTTCCGTTAGATATAGTGCAACTCCGTTGGGGAACAGTCGACCGTTGCTGCATTAAATGCTTCACCGTCGATTGTCTTAGAGTAGAGGTTGACTCAGAATATTTGCTGGAATAAGTATGCCTCGAAAGAATGTCTGTGTCTGCTATAAGCTTTGATTCTGTTTGCGTGCTTTGTTTGTCTTATGACAATAAATGCTTCTGACACAAATTGCTTTATGATATATTTAATGGTTAAACATGATCAAGCAGATCTGTAAATCACTAACAAACTCTTTAAACATTGTTAGATATAATAAAATTCAACATTGAGTAATACCCAGAACTTCAATCAGAGGATTACCAATTACGAGGACAGAAAATTCAAACATTAATGATTATTCTCGAGAATGAGTCATGGCATTCTCGAGAATTGGTAAGGATAGTAGGACATTGCTCTCAGGTATTGTTTTATATTCTCGAGAATAACATTTTATAAATACTGAAATGAATTCTTGAGTATTATCTTGTCATACTCGAGAATTATGATTTAGAGATGAAGAAATGTTATTCTCAAGAGATGCACAGTGCTTTAAATAAAACAGTGAATTCATACTCGAGAATGTAGAAGCTATACTTGAGAGTTTTGATTTTAACTTCATTCCAAAATTTCTACTTCAAAGATCTAATCCTTAATTAATTGTTGTTATCATCAAAACATGCTTGAGAACCAACATCATCAACTAACTTGACCTAATAAATCTAAGCCACTTGAGTGGGATGTGTTTGGTATGATTTTTTAACCTTACAATGGCGTGATTCAAGATTCAAAAGTAGGATTGGCAAATTTTGACTTGTTTTGTTTTGTTTAGGAGATTATGTTTTATAAGCCACAAACTGTGGCTTATGACGATTTTATTTTGGCTTATTTCATGACTCCCCGTGACCCCGTCAACACGTACTCCTTCCTACTCATGCCATACCAGTCCTCTTTCTCTTTATGTATTCTTACCCTTTTATTTCCGAAAGTCTCTCTTTCCCATTTTTTGAGAGTATTCCTCTCATATTAATACCATATTTTTCATTTGAGAGGGAAGCTGGGCAAAGCAAGCCGTGCAATCCCAAAATAAATAATTATTTTGATTTTAATTTTTTCTTATAATTATCACAAAATCATTTATATGACTATTGATGCTACCAAAAATTTAACTAAGCACCGCAAGTGTACGGGTCATGAAAATAGTAAGTGGCAAATCAAGGTCATCCCACAGAGACTCAATCAAACTGGTGATTAGGCGTCAAATTTCCTTTTTTCATTTAAGTTGAGCAAATAAGAAGTGTTTTCAATAGTAGTAAAACAAAAGAATTTAATAAAAACAAGCACTTTCAAAGAGAGAGAATTCAAATATCAAAAGGACAACCTAGAGACACTAATCCCTTATTTGTTTCTTAGATTTTATTCCCACTACATTAATTCTAACTTAATTTCATCAGCTAATCTAGAGTATTAGTGTTTATAAGTGCCTGTCGGTCCACTTATATACCTACCTCAAATAATCATGCAATGTCTCACACAATTAATTAAGATGCAATTCAAACCGGGCTCACTCTAATTTGACTATACGGAGCTTCTAGGTATATGTCTATCCTAGACGCAAATTAGATTAAAACCTAATTTCTCTATTAGATTCAAACCTAATTCCACATTATTTAATCCCAAGGTCAATTTAGGATTCCCTCTTTCAAGTCCAACCCTAAATCCCCAAAACATGCTCAATGGTGATCAGTCAATAAGCAATAAATAATAAAAACAGGATTAAATAAACTGATTCAAATTAAGCAAAACCAATGTGTGGGAATAATTCCTAAGTCTCAAACAAGTTCATAGCACTCTAGGTTGAAAAGAAAATTAGCCACACATGGCTATAAGAAAATCCATAATAAAAATGAGAAATTCAGATCCCAACATGAAGAGAAGAAGAAGAAGAAGAACAAGATCACAAAATTGTGGAGCCTTTTCCTTAGCGTCCTCGCTTTTTTTTCTTGTACCGTGCGTCTTGTTCTCTGCCTCCGCTTCTCTGCCTCTGCGTTCTTTCTTTTCTGCGTGTTGTCCTCTTTTTTTTCGTGATTCTCTCTGATGCCTCTCCTCTTTTTCCAATTCGTCCGCCACCTCCTTTTTTAGGTCAATTTCAGATTCCTTTTCCTTTTTTTTTTAATTTCCTAAAATGGTGTCGTGAATCCCAAATCTGATCTCTTTTTTTTTTTTTCCCTTGTCTCAATTAAGTCTTCAGCCCATGTGGGTCCCATCCAATTTAAGTCTTCAACTTTAATTCCAAACCGTGGGCCCAGCCGAATGAATCAATCTCCAAAATGGTCCAAATATTGTGGATCCAATTTTCAATTCAAGCAATGTGAATGCGTGGCTGCCAATGTTAACCAAGAGAAGCATTACAATAATAATAATAGTAGTAATAATAACTGAATTTTTATTTCTTTTCTTTTCTTTTTTTTTTTCCTGAAAACTTCCCATTATCACTATTTATTTCCTAAACTCAAAAGCTTCTATTTTTAAATTGAAATCCCCTGAATCATGCATTAAAATTGATATCTCTTAAAATCTCAATCAAATCTCTGTAATTTAGCATTGATGACTTCCTAAATATATCAAATTACATTACAAATCAATTAAAAATAGGAAGTCATCACACCCCCACACTTGCATCAAATCTTGTCCTCAAGATTTTTAAATTCTAAAACAACCAATTCATGAAAAGCAAAACAAACTTTCTCAGAAATCTCTTCCACCTTCCAAAAATGCAAGTAGCAAGGTAAGTAATTTGGCATGGATAAATCACAATAGAATGTCCCTCACAAGTAGAGTGTGTGCACTCATCTCTCCAAATATTCAAGGGCTTGTGTTTCACTCATGTCCACCTATTGCAGCTCATCCACTCTAAGCTTGTCCCTCATCTCATTCTCCACTAAATTATTCCCTTACATACACAAATCAGGAGGACTTCGACAATAGATAGTACTTTAGTTAGTGCCAAGTAGCCCAATACATAATATAAAGAATGAAGGGATCTTTTTTTTTTTCTTCTTTTTTTTTTTTGATTTTTTTTTTCTTTCCTTGAGCCGTTGTAAATCCCCTTTTGACGCGACCCTGCACATGGGTGATGCAGCACCGGTTACTCAGTTATTCCAACAGGCACCTCAAGAGGCTTTTAGCCTAACTCATAACTCTCCTTGACTTTACCGTTTGACGCGAGTGCCAACATTGGTGATGAAGTGCCCCCGGTTACTAAGTAAAGTCTAGAGACGTCATTGGAGTCGTGTGCGTGTGTGTGTGTGTGTGTGCTTTTTTTTTTTTCAAGCCCTTCAATCTTCTTCTTCTTCTTCTTCTTTTTCACTTAGCACTGACTAAAGTAACAAAAAAAAAATGTCCACCCATCTTTATGTATGTAAAGGATTTTTCTTTTCTCTTTCTAGAGAGATTCAAAACAAGTTCTAGAGATAAAACCACAATAAGTGTACTCTCTCTTAAAATGGATGAATATTTGGGCTCAAATTCCTCACAGGTTCTTTGACATCCTAAAGTAAATTACCCAAACCAAATCGTTACCTCTTTACTAACATTCAAAGAAGGTAGAATCAATTCCCAATCAAATTCACTTCTTTTCATGTTCAAATTAACCCCAAAAAAAAAAAGTTTGAGGACATAGCAAGGTAAAATCAAGGATACCCTCACCCCCACACTTAAATGTCACATTGTCCTCAATGTGAACAAGTAACAACAAGTAATGGAGGTGAAAGCAGCTGCATGTGAAGTGTAAGGGTAACATCAATTTCAGAGATTTCAGATTTCCACCAGTGGAACAGCTTAAGTGCTAGCAGTCACTCAATAGTTATCACAAAAATCATCACATGCATATATAACTAAGAGGAGCACTCATTCCCAATCAATATATCATCAACAATCAGATAAAACAAATCAAAGAAAAGTAGAAGGAAACTCCCCTATTTGTCCGTGACTTGCGCTTTCAATCCTTGCCACCAAAGTAGAACACATCATCAGGGGCTATCTACAATCCTACAAAATCAAAGAAAGCATCAACTCAAACCTTGGGTTGCCTCCCAAGAAGCGCTTGGTTTATAGTCTTCAGCCTGACTCTCCCAGCAATCTAAGTAGGTGATGACAAGCGGTGAACCATTGTTTGCCGGTTCACTTCACCACCATGGTAATGCTTCAGTCTTTGCCCATTCACTTTAAAGCAATCTCCTGTTTTCTCATCTTTAACTTCAATTGCACCTTTTGATGACACTGAAACCACTCTGAAAGGACCAGACCACCTTGATTTCAGCTTCCCAGGAAATAAATGCAATCTTGAATTGAAGAGAAGCACCAACTGCCCTGGCTCAAAAGATCGCCTCAAGATATGATTGTCATGCCATTTCTTTGTTCTTTCTTTATACAACCGTGCACTATCATATGCTTGAAGTCTAAATTCTTCCAACTCATTTAGTTGTAGCAGCCTTCTTGAGCCCGCTTGATTGGGGTCCATATTTAGCCTCTTGATTGCCCACCATGCTTTATACTCCAATTCTAGTGGTAAATGGCACGCCTTTCCGAAAACCAAACGGTATGGTGACATACCAATTGGAGTACGAAAAGCTGTCCTGTAAGCCCATAAAGCATCATCAAGCTTGTCAGACCAATCCTTTCTAGTTGGGCCCACAGTCTTCTCAAGGATCCTCTTAATTTCCCTGTTAGTCAGCTCACACAACCCATTAGTTTGTGGATGATATGCGAGTGACATTCAGTGGTGCACTTTATATTTCTCTAAGAGAGCTTTGAAATTCTTGTTGTTGAAGTGGGTCCCTTCATCAGTAATGATCGCTCTGGGGGTGCCAAATCTTGTCAAGATATGCTTCTTCAAGAATCGAATCACTGTGTTGGCATCATTAGCTTGGCAAGCCGTAGCTTCAGCCCATTTACTCACATATTCTACAGCGACAAGGATGTACTTGTTTCCTCTGGAAGATGGGAAAGGACCCATGAAATCCATCCCCCAAACATCGAATAACTCCACCTCAAGGATTCCAGACTGTGGCATCTCATGTCTCTTAGAAATATTACCTGTTCTTTGACATCTATCACACTTGGTAACAAAGTGGTGAGCATCTTTAAACAAAGTAGGCCAATAAAAACCAGATTCAAGGACCTTTAATGCAGTTCTTTGCCCCCCATAATGTCCCCCATATGCAGATGCATGACATGCATTCAAAATTTCCTCTTGTTCTACCTCTGGCACACATTTTCTAATAATTAAATCAGCACATCTCCTAAAAAGAAATGGTTCTTCCCACATATAATAGCCAACATCATGCAAAAACTTCTTTCTTTGATAAAAATTCAAATCAGGAGGTAATACTTCACACACAAGATAATTCACAATATCAGCATACCATGGCAAATCACAACTACTTACAACAAACAATTGCTCATCAGGAAAACATTCATTCACCAACAAGTCACTCACATGATCAGAAGAGTTCACGACTCTAGATAAATGATCAGCAACTTGATTTTTAATTCCTTTCCTATCAACTATATGCACATCAAATTCTTGTAGCAATAAGACCCATCTAATCAATCTAGGTTTAGACTCTTTCTTCCCTAGCAAGTATTTAATGGCAGCATGATCAGTGTGAACCATAACCTTAGCACCCATCAAATATACCCTAAACTTTTCAAAAGCAAACACTACAGCAAGCATTTCTTTTTCAGTGGTAGAGTAATTTACCTGAGCTGCTACTAAGGTCTTGCTCGCGTAGTAGATAGGATGGAAAATCTTCACACGCCTCTGTCCCAATACAGCTCCAACAACATAGTCACTCGCATCACACATTACTTCAAAAGGTAGTGACCAATTAGGAGCTACAATAATAGGAGCTGAAGTCAATCTTCTTTTCAGTTCTTCAAAAGCCTTCATACACTCCTCATTAAACTGAAAAGGAGTATCTTTCTCCAGCAACTGTGAAAGGGGCTTTGAAATCTTGGAAAAATCTTGAATGAATCGACGATAGAAACCAGCATGGCCCAAGAAGCTTCTCACAGCTTTGACATTAGAAGGAGGGGGAAGCTGCTCAATTACAGAAATCTTGGCTCTGTCAACCTCTAAGCCATTTTTAGAAACTTTATGACCCAAAACTATGCCTTCAGTCACCATGAAATGACACTTCTCCCAGTTAAGCACTAGGTTTGTCTCTTCACATCGCCTCAACACCTTTTCCAGATTGATCAAGCACTCCGCAAATGATTCACCAAATACCGAGAAATCATCCATGAACACTTCCATTATCTCTTCTATCATATCAGAGAATATACTCATCATACATCTTTGGAAAGTGGCAGGAGCATTGCATAAACTAAATGGCATTCTTCTAAAGGCAAAAGTGCCATAGGGACAGGTAAATGTTGTCTTCTCTTGATCTTCGGGAGCTACCACAATTTGATTGTACCCTGAATATCCATCCAAGAAACAAAAGAATTCTTTACCAGCCAAGCGGTCTAACATCTGGTCAATAAAAGGAAGTGGGAAATGATCTTTCCTTGTAGCATCATTCAACTTCCTGTAATCCATGCAGATATGCCAACCAGTCACTGTGCGAGTAGGGATAAGCTCATCTTGCTCATTAGTAATCACTGTCATGCCCCCTTTTTTAGGAACACATTGTAATGGGCTGACCCACCCACTATCAGAAATAGGGTAAATGATCCCAGCATCTAACCATTTAATAATTTCCTTCTTGACCACTTCTTTCATCATAGGATTTAGCCTTCTCTGATTCTAAACAGATTTCTTGTGATCATCCTCCAAAAGTATCTTGTGCATTACAATTGACGGGCTTATACCTCTTATGTCTGCAATTGTCCAACCTAAGGCACCTTTATGGCTCTTGAGAACTTTCAGCAACTGCTCTTTTTGTTCTTCAGATAAGGAAGAAGAGATGATAACAGGTAGTGTCTCAGACTCACCCAAGTATGCATATTCAAGATGCGGTGGTAAGGGTTTAAGCTCTAGAAGTGGTGCTTGTTCAATGGAAGGCTTCAAAGAAGTAGTTTGCTTTGATTCCATTTCTAACAACTCAAACTGCTCTGATGGTTTCCTGTAATGAGGAGAGGCTTCAAGTAACTTCTTACATTCCACTATATTCCCTTCTTCAACCTCATCTTTCCCAAGTAAAATAGCATCTAACGGTTCTTTTATAGAAAAGGACTCTAAAGTCTCTTGAATAACCTCGTCAACCATGTCAACTCTGAAGCAATCTGTAACATCCCTAGGATACTTCAATGCCTTGCTCATGTTAAATACAACTTCTTCATCATTCACCCTCAACTTGATTTCTCCCTTTTCAACATCAATCAGTGTCCTAGCTGTAGCAAGGAAAGGTCTTCCCACAATGAGCGGTAGATCTCTATCTTCATCACAGTCCAAAACAATAAAGTCAGCAGGGAAAATAAACTTGTCAACCTTAACCAGAACGTCTTCAATGATACCCTTTGGAAAAACCAAACTTCGATCAGCTAGCTGAAGTGTCACAGATGTTGGTTGAGCTTCACCCAGTTGCAATTTTCTAAACACAGATAATGGCATCAAGTTAACACTTGATCCTAGATCACATAATGCTCTTCCCTGAAACTTCTCTCCAATTATGCAAGGTATGGAGAAACTGCCTGGATCTTTCTGTTTAAGAGGTAGCTTGTTGAGAAGAATAGCACTACACTCTTCGGTTAAGGCTACAGTTTCATAGTCACCAAACCTCCTTTTCTTACTCAACATCTCCTTTAAAAACTTCACATATTGAGGCATCTGCTCTAACGCCTCAAGAATAGGAATGTTAATGTGTAGTTGCTTGAAAATCCCCAAAAACTTCTTATACTGCTCATCTAAAGCTTTCTTCTGAAACCTTTGAGGGAATGGTAAAGGCGGTACCCATTTAAGATTATCCTGGTTAGCCTTCTTTTTCACTTCACCCTGTTTAGACTCAACCTCAACTTTCTCTTCATTGTCTTTTTCGTTCACCTTCTGTAAAACCTCTTCATCATCCTCTATAGTGACTGTAGGATTGGTCTGATCAATAGCAGCTGAAGGTGTCTTCTTTGATTGAGGAATCTCAGGTAATTCCCTTCCACTTCTCAATGTAAGAGCTTTACATTCCTCTCTCCCATCTCTACGAGGATTAGGCACAGTATTGCTTGGCAACTCTCTCTGTTGTAAAACATTCACAGTATTCGCAAGTTGTCCCATTTGCATATGAAGATCCTTGATAGATGAGGTCAATCCTGCAACAATAGCGTTAGTATCAGCTTGATCTTGAGCGCTCTTTAGTTGAAAATTTGTGAGCTGAGATAGCACTGCTTGTAGATCAGACTTAGGTTCTTGGGTGGGAATGACTTCCCTTTCCAATTGATGAAAGCCAGGAGGTGACACTTGTTTCATATCAGAACTTGATGCTTCATTAAGAGTCTCCCCATATTTCCAAGAGAGGTTGGGATTTTTTCACCACCCAGAATTGTAGATGTTTGAGTAGGGATTGTTCTGGTTGTTGCCACGGTAGTTACCTGCATAGTTCACTGGTTCCATTTGTTGAGATATGAGGCATTGTCCATTAACATGGCCACCTCCACAGTAATCACAAGAAGCATGAACAGCATTGACTCCCATCTGGCTACCATTAGATCGGTTCACTTTAGCTTCCAAGTGATCAAATCTCCTGTTGATTGTATTCAACATTGCCATCAACTGTGAAGAAGGTTCCTCACTAACTTTATCAACTGACTTCACTAGCCTTCTGTCATTATTGTTCTGTAAAAAGTCAGTGGATAAGTTGTAACATCCTAAGAATTAACTTAACATAATAAGTAATTAAGGGTTCATTAACAACTAAGTAATGCCCATTATTGAATTAAAATATGCAAAAGTAAATCAGAGTATGCAATATGAGCCCTAACGTGGCATTATACAATCATCCCACATAAACCATAAAGACAGAAGTGCTACTTTTGGCGGAAGTAGTTTAAGCTTCTGGGATCTTCCCTGATGGTTCTGCACAAGAGCTAACACCTGAAAAATGTGGGTAACCATCAATCCAACTTATTACGAATACTAATGTGTGCTAGTGAGGTGCCAAGTGGGACAATTTATATATATGTATATATATCAAGATATTACTAATATGATTTACCAATATCCACATCACAAAATTTCATATCACAAATTATTTATTACAATTTTTCATTAATACAATCCCCAAAGAGCCTCCCACCAATCCAACCGAACCGCCTTATTTCCTCCGACTAGACCCATGGGCTAAGTTACATCCATGTTACTGGTGACTCGAAAAGCTCTCTGGTCATATGATGAGGATCGGCCAAAATCCTCAGAGCACATGTCCCAGACCATGGACCTTTTCCCCTCATTGAACATGTGGGGTGTCGTATGCCCTTATTGAATTAGAGGGCCCGTCCCTTATTGAATTGTGGGACAATAGAAAGCCAACCATCATGCATTAATGGAGGCCTCACCACGTGGTGGAATAAATTACTCCATCCTCCCAATTCAACCCTTACCATAATTATCAGAATCAATATCATGATATTAAAAATGAAAGAAATTCTTATATATGAATAAGTAAATAAAATAAATATCATGATATTAAAATGAACCATTCTTATACATGAATAAATAAATATGTTAAATATCATGATATTAAAAATGAACAATTCTTATACATGAATAAATAAATATGTTAAATATCATGATATTAAAATGAACAATTCTTATACATGAATAAATAAATATGTATATATTCGCAATTCAAATCATAAAGTTCCACAAGGCAATTTCTATTAAGATATTCATAATCATTTCACAAAATACTCACAAGCAACATATCAATAACCATAACAAGTGGAAAGTGGTTACCTCTCGCCAAAGCTAATTATTATCCCACTCCTCTTAATTCAAGAGCTCTAACACGGCAAAATCAATCTACCACAATCAATTTTCTAATTATTAATAATTCTTCTAAACTCTTCATAAAATTATAACTTATAATTTTATAAGATTAAATATATATACAAATTATAATAATAAATTTGAAATGTTTAAAATAGAAAAATTAGACGGTAATTAAAAAGAAAATCAAGGATGCCATTGAAAATATTAATTCTCCCTTCATTTTACTATTAGTTAATAACTCCCTTACCCAAATAATTTGTTTTCATAGCATTTAATCGGTAAAAATATTTCATAGATATAAAATCATAAATTTCTAAATTTAAATTTAAAAAAAATTATTTTAAATTACTATATCAACCAAACAATAAATCCAAACCGATTATACTTCACTATTAATCATCAACTACACATACATAGTCTTCTATTGTCAAAACTCGAAACTTTCCCAAAATCTTAATCCCAAAATATTCATTAACCAATATAATAATACTCCCTTTTGAAAGATAAAAATATATAGAATAACTTTCATGAAGGAAGTTTCTTAAAAAGAAGCTAGTTAATCTGCCTAAATTATCTTATAAGATACAAGACATACCTTAGAATGACCACTTCTTCTCTAATTCTCTCCTCTCTCGTCTCTCCTCTCTGCCGTGGGTGTGTGTGTGCGTATTGTGTGTGTGGGGGGTATTTATAACCCCCAGCACACAATATTTTATTGTTTTTTTTTTTTTTGTTTTTTTTTTTTTTTTATTTTTTTTAAATAGGATGGTGGGAGACATGTCTCCCACCATTTCCCCTTATTTCGGCAGTGGGGGGTCATGCCCCCACTGCCAAAAGTATAGTGGGAAGCGCCATGCTTCCCACTTACTTTATTTTATATATATATATATATATATATATATATATATATATATATATATATATATATTTTTAAATTTTTTTTTTTTTATTTTTTTACTGCTGCAAATATATATATTATTTTTTTATTATTTTTTTTTTATCAAATACATAAAAATAAATTTATCATATTTAATTAACTTACAATTATAATTAAGTTCTAATAAGAAAAATTTTGGATATTACAATTCTCCCCACCTAAATAAAATTTTGTCCCCAAAATTTCTAACAAGTCATTATGGAAGCTAATCCATATCCCAAGTTTTTAACATACTTTAACAGAGTCAAACAATACTGTCAAATTAGTTTGACATAAGACACATCAAAACGAACGATCACCATGTCACACAAATTCAAACATTGACATAACACCACCATAAATGCATTAATTCAATCAAGACAAGTACAACTACACACCTAAGCAAACAAGTTCGGAAAGTCTCGACGCATTCTTTCCTCTGTTTCCCAAGTTGCATCTCCGGGTGTCATACCCTTCCATAAGACTTTCACAAGTCGAATGGTTTTCTTCCTCAGTTGCTTGTCCCGGACATCTAAGATTCTCTCTGGTTTTGCTATATAAGTCAAGTTCTCTCTCAACTCGACTTCCTCAGGTTCAATGACATGAGACGGATCTGGATGATACTTCTTCAACTGTGACACATGGAACACATCGTGCACTTGAGATAAGTGTGGAGGCAAGGCGATCCGGTAGGCAACAGGCCCAATTCGCTCCAAAATCTCATACGGCCCTATGAACCGTGGAGTCAACTTCTTTGCCTTAATAGACCTCCCAATGCCCGTCATGGGCGAAACCTTTAAGAAAACATGATCCCCCACACTAAACTCCAATGGTCTTCTCCGACGATCCGCATAACTCTTCTGTCGGCTCTGAGCTGTCAACAATTTCTGTCGTATCGTCTCAATCTTACGTGATGTTTTATCTACCAAGTCTGGTCCGATGATGGTTCTTTCACTCAATTCGGTCCAACACAATGGCGATCTGCACTTCCGGCCATACAAGGCCTCAAAAGGTGCCATTTGAATACTGGCATGGTAACTATTGTTGTATGCAAATTCTGCTAATGGCAAGTGCTCATTCCAGCTACCTGAGAACTCGATGGCACAAGCTCTCAGCATGTCCTCCAGTGTCTGAATAGTCCTCTCGGTCTGACCATCGGTTTGAGGGTGATAGGCTGTACTATACTTCAACTTTGTACCCATAGCTTCCTGTAGAGACTTCCAAAAGTTCGAGGTGAACCTTGGGTCTCGATCTGATATGATGCTCTCTGGCACTCCATGCAAACGAACAATTTCTTTAATGTATAATTCTGCCAACTTCTCTAAAGAGTAGTTCGCCTTGATTGGTAAAAAGTGTGCTGACTTGGTCAATCGATCTACAATCACCCAAATAGCATCATAACTGGCTCGGATGGGCGGTAAACCCATGATAAAATCCATGGAAATACTATCCCATTTCCATTTAGGAATATCCAGACTTTGGAGTAATCCTGGTGGTTTCCGATGTTCAATCTTGACCTTCTGGCACGTTAAACACTTCAAGACAAAATCAGTCACATCTTTCTTCATCTTCGGCCACCAATACTCTCGCTTTAGATCATTATACATCTTGGTGATTCCTGGATGCATGGCATACTTGCTCCGATGAGCCTCTTCTAGAATGGTTTTCTTGATTTCATCATTTTGAGGGACACAGATTCTCTTTTTGTATCTCAAAATATCAGCATCACCAATGTCATAATCTGCAACTGCTTCATGCTCTAGGGTTTCGCGAATCCTGCCTAACTGATCATCTTCCATTTGAGCGTTTCTCAAGTCCTGATAAAATCCATATTCACCAAGGACTGCATTCAAAATACCCTTTTCTTGATTTGGGACTACGTGGATATCTCTCAATGCATCTAGCCAACTCTGTTCTTCCAGGCTCATGCAAAACAAGTGTACCGACTTCCGACTCAAAGCGTCTGCAACCACATTAGCCTTGCCAGGATGATACTTCAACTCGAAGTCATAATCCTTTAGAAATTCCATCCACCGTCGCTGTCTGTGGTTTAACTCCTTCTGATCTACCAAGTACTTCAAACTCTTATGGTCACTGAATACTTCAAACTGAGCCCCATACAAGTAGTGCCTCCAAATCTTCAAAGCAAATACCACAGCTGCCAACTCTAGGTCATGAGTAGGGTAATTTTCCTCGTGAGGCCTCAACTGTCTTGAAGCATAGGCTATCACCTTGTTATCTTGCATCAAGACACACCCTAAACCCTTTAAAGATGCGTCTGTGTACAAAACATACGGGCGGTTAGGGTCGGGTAATGTGAGCACCGGAGCGGTAGTCAGTTTGATCTTTAACTCCTGGAAGGCTGCCTCACACTGGTCAGTCCAAAGGAACGGTCGGTCCTTCCTGGTCAACTTTGTCAACGGCATTGCGATCTGGGAGAACCCTTTGATGAATCTTCTATAATAACCAGCTAGTCCCACAAAGCTTCTTACTTCAGTTACCGACTTTGGGGCTTCCCACTTCAACACTGCATCCACTTTACTCGGGTCAACAGCGACTCCTGCTGCAGATACCACGTGACCTAGGAATTTCACCTCTTTGAGCCAAAATTCACATTTAGACAGCTTGGCATACAATTGATGATCCCTCAATACTCGTAGTGCAATATGAAGGTGTTCTCTATGCTCTACTTCATTTTTAGAGTAGATCAAGATGTCATCAATAAACACCACAATGAACTTATCTAAGTACGGCCGAAAGATTCTATTCATGTAATCCATAAAGAAAGCTGGAGCATTAGTTAATCCGAAAGGCATCACTAGGAACTCGTAGTGCCCATATCTTGTTCGAAATGCAGTCTTAGAGATGTCCTCTGCTCGGACTCTCAACTGATGATACCCCGAACGCAAATCAATCTTGGAGAACACTGATGATCCAACTAGTTGATCTAACAAATCATCGATCCTGGGCAACGGATACTTATTCTTAACGGTCACCTTGTTCAGTTGGCGATAGTCAATACATAATCTCAGACTGCCATCTTTCTTCTTCACAAAGAGTACTGGAGATCCCCATGGAGATACACTGGGTCGAATGAATCCCTTCTCAAGCAATTCTTCAATTTGCTTCTTGAGTTCTGCCAACTCTGCCGGAGCCATTCGATACGGAGCCTTTGAAATTGGAGTTGTGCCAGGTACCAACTCAATTGAAAATTCCACCTCTCTTTCTGGAGGTAGTCCGGATATCTCTTCAGGAAACACCTCGGGATATTCTCTTACTACATCGATATGGTCGATCCCAACTTCGTTATCTACACTAACAGAAAAGAAGACTACATAGGCTTGACAGCCCTTTCGAATACACGTATCCACTTGAGCTGTCGATAACATCATAGGAACTATAGGAGTTTCTACGGATGCGGCGTTCATGGCATAAGTTGCCACTTTCTTCTTACAATGGAGTATGACATCATTGTCCACTAGCCAATTCATACCGATAATAACATCAATGCCTTTCAACGGTAAGCATACTAAATCAACAATAGAATCTCGATTTTCAAATCGAAGAGTAATGCCCACACAAGCATGTGCAGTCGTCACAATAACCCCAGCAGGGGTAGAGATTCTCATATCGTATGGCAGAATAGAGATGGAAAAATCATACTTTTTAGCGCAATCAAAAGATATAAAAGAATGTGTGGCACCGGAGTCAAACAATGCAACAATGTCATGACCTTGAAGAGAGATAATACCTCTGATAACATTAGGGGATGTTCCAGCCTCCTGCTGTGTGATGGCATACACTCTACCCGGAATAGTGGGACGACCGCTTTGGTTGGTCTGCTGTTGCTGCAGCTCTGGACAATAGCGCACTGTGTGGCCATATTGACGACACTTATAACACTGCCAACATGGGCCACCATGAGACTTCCCACACTTCGGGCAAGGACCATTAATACTTGGGGCAGACATAGCCGTCTCACGACGTGATTGTTGGCTTCCTTCAGCATGACTCTTCTGACCCTGCCTCTTCTGGAAATAACTCTGTCGCGGTCCACTCTTCTGCGCCTGACTCTTCTTACTAAAAGTCCCTGTACTTCTGGAATTGAACCCGAATGGCTTGGCTATACCACTTACAGGTTTGATAAAAGTGGAGAACTTACCCTGGTTGACACGGGGTCTTGCATCATCAATTTCACGCTTCATGCGCGCAGCCACCCTCAGATTGGTGCAAGTGTCCTCAAAACTCTTAATTGCATGCATGGACACAAAAGGCTTTAACTCTGGTCTAGCCTTTATAATCAGTTGGCGCGACTTCCATTCTGGGTCATCTTGTCGTTGCAAGTAGGTCACATATCTGGACAAGTCGATGAAAGTAGCAATAAACTCGTCCTCATGCATATCCCCCTGTCGTAGGGCATAAAATGCTGTCTCCTTCTCTTGTCTCAACGCTGGAGGGAAATAATGATCGAAAAACTTTGTCTTGAACTCTCTCCAAGTTGTTCTGGAGTCATCCAGACCACCTGTGCTCTGCCACCATCTCTTGGCACGATCCCTCAGCAGTATAATGGCCACCCTAGCCTTCTGGTATTCATTACAGACCACAGCTTGAAAAATAGTTTCCAAGCCCTCAATCCAAGCCTCAGCCTTCAGTGGATCCAAATCTCCATGAAACTTCTCAGGATTGTGACGATGGACATCCTTCCAAACCTTGTTAATTGCTAGGTCTTCAGGATTGAGTTGAAATGATGATCCTTCACCCCCACTATTCTTCATAATTTTGTCTTGATTAGTTGAGCCACTTTGCTCAGGTCTCTGTGATACCGATATACTAGGCTCCTGTTTGTCTTGATTCTTTTGCGAGGGAATACCTCCTTCCTCTCTGATCTTCTTTTGAAATTCCTCCTCAAACTGTCGAAACCTTTCATCCATGACAGTCATTAATGTATCTTTAAATCGATGTAATAAGGCCTCATTCTCTTGAGACATCGGTGTCTCAGGAGCATTAGGAGGTTGATTAACGGCAGTCTCAGCAGCATTTGAAGGTTGGTTAACGACGGAGCGAGTCTTTCGTGTGTTTCCCATTCTCCCCACCTAAGGATGAAACCCACCATATTAAGTGAGTGATAAAACAACACAACAGAACACTAAACAGGGAAGGCATATGTGAATGTTGTATATTGCCACTAAGTGTAGTGCATGCATGATTGTTATCAGAATCATACGCTCTGATACCAAATTGTAACATCCTAAGAATTAACTTAACATAATAAGTAATTAAGGGTTCATTAACAACTAAGTAATGCCCATTATTGAATTAAAATATGCAAAAGTAAATCAGAGTATGCAATATGAGCCCTAACGTGGCATTATACAATCATCCCACATAAACCATAAAGACAGAAGTGCTACTTTTGGCGGAAGTAGTTTAAGCTTCTGGGATCTTCCCTGATGGTTCTGCACAAGAGCTAACACCTGAAAAATGTGGGTAACCATCAATCCAACTTATTACGAATACTAATGTGTGCTAGTGAGGTGCCAAGTGGGACAATTTATATATATGTATATATATCAAGATATTACTAATATGATTTACCAATATCCACATCACAAAATTTCATATCACAAATTATTTATTACAATTTTTCATTAATACAATCCCCAAAGAGCCTCCCACCAATCCAACCGAACCGCCTTATTTCCTCCGACTAGACCCATGGGCTAAGTTACATCCATGTTACTGGTGACTCGAAAAGCTCTCTGGTCATATGATGAGGATCGGCCAAAATCCTCAGAGCACATGTCCCAGACCATGGACCTTTTCCCCTCATTGAACATGTGGGGTGTCGTATGCCCTTATTGAATTAGAGGGCCAGTCCCTTATTGAATTGTGGGACAATAGAAAGCCAACCATCATGCATTAATGGAGGCCTCACCACGTGGTGGAATAAATTACTCCATCCTCCCAATTCAACCCTTACCATAATTATCAGAATCAATATCATGATATTAAAAATGAAAGAAATTCTTATATATGAATAAGTAAATAAAATAAATATCATGATATTAAAATGAACCATTCTTATACATGAATAAATAAATATGTTAAATATCATGATATTAAAAATGAACAATTCTTATACATGAATAAATAAATATGTTAAATATCATGATATTAAAATGAACAATTCTTATACATGAATAAATAAATATGTATATATTCGCAATTCAAATCATAAAGTTCCACAAGGCAATTTCTATTAAGATATTCATAATCATTTCACAAAATACTCACAAGCAACATATCAATAACCATAACAAGTGGAAAGTGGTTACCTCTCGCCAAAGCTAATTATTATCCCACTCCTCTTAATTCAAGAGCTCTAACACGGCAAAATCAATCTACCACAATCAATTTTCTAATTATTAATAATTCTTCTAAACTCTTCATAAAATTATAACTTATAATTTTATAAGATTAAATATATATACAAATTATAATAATAAATTTGAAATGTTTAAAATAGAAAAATTAGACGGTAATTAAAAAGAAAATCAAGGATGCCATTGAAAATATTAATTCTCCCTTCATTTTACTATTAGTTAATAACTCCCTTACCCAAATAATTTGTTTTCATAGCATTTAATCGGTAAAAATATTTCATAGATATAAAATCATAAATTTCTAAATTTAAATTTAAAAAAAATTATTTTAAATTACTATATCAACCAAACAATAAATCCAAACCGATTATACTTCACTATTAATCATCAACTACACATACATAGTCTTCTATTGTCAAAACTCGAAACTTTCCCAAAATCTTAATCCCAAAATATTCATTAACCAATATAATAATACTCCCTTTTGAAAGATAAAAATATATAGAATAACTTTCATGAAGGAAGTTTCTTAAAAAGAAGCTAGTTAATCTGCCTAAATTATCTTATAAGATACAAGACATACCTTAGAATGACCACTTCTTCTCTAATTCTCTCCTCTCTCGTCTCTCCTCTCTGCCGTGGGTGTGTGTGTGCGTATTGTGTGTGTGGGGGGTATTTATAACCCCCAGCACACAATATTTTATTGTTTTTTTTTTTTGTTTTTTTTTTTTTTATTTTTTTTAAATAGGATGGTGGGAGACATGTCTCCCACCATTTCCCCTTATTTCGGCAGTGGGGGGTCATGCCCCCACTGCCAAAAGTATAGTGGGAAGCGCCATGCTTCCCACTTACTTTATTTTATATATATATATATATATATATATATATATATATATATATATATATATATTTAAATTTTTTTTTTTTTTTATTTTTTTACTGCTGCAAATATATATATTATTTTTTTATTATTTTTTTTTTATCAAATACATAAAAATAAATTTATCATATTTAATTAACTTACAATTATAATTAAGTTCTAATAAGAAAAATTTTGGATATTACATAAGTCATCTAGGCATTTCCAGACACGATTTACCGGCTGCTTTGTAATTCCCCCATTAGTGACCGCATTCAATTCTGATTTGGATTCAGGAGTCAACCGAGTACTGAATATTTGAAGCAAGACCCATCTCTCTAGATTGTGACCAGGGCTCTGCCTGACAAGTAACTTGAACCTCTCCCAGGCCTCATACAGATGCTCACCAAATTGTTGACTGAAATTAGTAAGAGCGGCTCGTGCATCCACAATCTTGTTATGAGGGAAAAATCTTGATCTGAACTTTTCTTCCAGTGTCTCCCATGAGGTTATGCTGCCCTCTGCCAAGTTGTTGAGCCATTCTTTAGCTTTCCCTTGTAGAGAGTAAGGAAAAAGCCGAAGGCGAATCACATCATTAGGTACTCCATTTTGCTTGAAGGAGTTGCAAACATCAAGAAATTGCAGCAGATGTTGATTAGGATCTTCTGAATCATTCCCTGCATACTGACCCTGAAGTTCAAGCATCTTAAGCATAGTCTGCTTGATTTCAAAATTGGCAGCTTGAAACTCAGGCACTCTAATTCCAGATTGATATCCTTGAGATTGTCTTCCCAGAAAGTCATTGATACACAAACGATCATTTTCATCCTGAGCCATGTCTTCAGTGTCAGACTGTACTGCTGCCTCCTCTTGGTTTTGAGCTGTTGTAGCTTCCAAAAGCTCTTGGATCTTCCTTGTCTTCTGTGGTGTTTTAGTAGCTTTGGATCTACCAGTCATGTACCAGAGTACCTAAAAAACCAAGCAAATATCAAAGTATCAAACTAACACCAGAAAAAATAAAAATAAAATAAAATAAAATTGATTTTTTTTTTAAACACTCAAACTAAAACTACTAAAGGATTTCTAATACTAATCACCAATTGCCTTGAGTCCCCGGCAACGGCGCCAAAAACTTGATGCTACCAAAAATTTAACTAAGCACCGCAAGTGTACGGGTCATGAAAATAGTAAGTGGCAAATCAAGGTCATCCCACAGAGACTCAATCAAACTGGTGATTAGGCGTCAAATTTCCTTTTTTCATTTATGTTGAGCAAATAAGAAGTGTTTTCAATAGTAGTAAAACAAAAGAATTTAATAAAAACAAGCACTTTCAAAGAGAGAGAATTCAAATATCAAAAGGACAACCTAGAGACACTAATCCCTTGTTTGTTTCTTAGATTATATTCCCACTACATTAATTCTAACTTAATTTCATCAGCTAATCTAGAGTATTAGTGTTTATAAGTGCCTGTCGGTCCACTTATATACCTACCTCAAATAATCATGCAATGTCTCACACAATTAATTAAGATGCAATTCAAACCGGGCTCACTCTAATTTGACTATGCGGAGCTTCTAGGTATATGTCTATCCTAGACGCAAATTAGATTAAAACCTAATTTCTCTATTAGATTCAAACCTAATTCCACATTATTTAATCCCAAGGTCAATTTAGGATTCCCTCTTTCAAGTCCAACCCTAAATCCCCAAAACATGCTCAATGGTGATCAGTCAATAAGCAATAAATAATAAAAACAGGATTAAATAAACTGATTCAAATTAAGCAAAACCAATGTGTGGGAATAATTCCTAAGTCTCAAACAAGTTCATAGCACTCTAGGTTGAAAAGAAAATTAGCCACACATGGCTATAAGAAAATCCATAATAAAAATGAGAAATTCAGATCCCAACATGAAGAGAAGAAGAAGAAGAAGAACAAGATCACAAAATTGTGGAGCCTTCTCCTTAGCGTCCTCGCTTTTTTTTCTTGTACCGTGCGTCTTGTTCTCTGCCTCCGCTTCTCTGCCTCCGCGTTCTTTCTTTTCTGCGTGTTGTCCTCTTTTTTTTTCGTGATTCTCTCTGATGCCTCTCCTCTTTTTCCAATTCGTCCGCCACCTCCTTTTTTAGGTCAATTTCAGATTCCTTTTCCTTTTTTTTTTAATTTCCTAAAATGGTGTCGTGAATCCCAAATCTGATCTCTTTTTTTTTTTCCCCCTTGTCTCAATTAAGTCTTCAGCCCATGTGGGTCCCATCCAATTTAAGTCTTCAACTTTAATTCCAAACCGTGGGCCCAGCCGAATGAATCAATCTCCAAAATGGTCCAAATATTGTGGATCCAATTTTCAATTCAAGCAATGTGAATGCGTGGCTGCCAATGTTAACCAAGAGAAGCATTACAATAATAATAATAGTAGTAATAATAACTGAATTTTTATTTCTTTTCTTTTCTTTTTTTTTTCCTGAAAACTTCCCATTATCACTATTTATTTCCTAAACTCAAAAGCTTCTATTTTTAAATTGAAATCCCCTGAATCATGCATTAAAATTGATATCTCTTAAAATCTCAATCAAATCTCTGTAATTTAGCATTGATGACTTCCTAAATATATCAAATTACATTACAAATCAATTAAAAATAGGAAGTCATCAACTATCAGTCCAAATAAATTTCAGTTTCAGAAAGGCACTTATGCTACAGCCAATTTTAGAATAAATCATATGACCTAATCTAACTTTGACTCAATCTTAAATTTGTATAAGTTATATTTTTTTAAAAAAAAAAAAAAACTCACTTTTCCCATGCCATCTTAAACACGCTCTTTGGGATTTTTTTTGTATTGAAACCTACTATTACATATTATTTTTGAGCTTTTTGTAATAACATATCATCTCACATTATTTGTCTCAAATAAACAAATAAAACGTTTATATAATAAATGATGAAACCTTCAAAGTTTGAACTTTTGCAATAAGTCGAGATTTTGGTTCTCTAGGACCTTCAAAAATATTTATTTATTATAAATATTTCAATATTGATGTAAATATCCATAACCTTTTAAAAAAGAGTTTTTTGGAATTTTACCCTTAAAATCATATAACCTATGACATAAATGGCTTAATAGGAGTTTTATATGTTTAATGAAAAAAAAACTTCATAATATATATATATGCAATATATATATATGGAGATTTACTTTTTTGTATGTAACTTTTGTAATGGAAGTTAAATTCATTGCCTATATATAGTAGACATGTATCAAAGGTTGGTAATGAATAATATAAAAAAGAATCACTCTCTCCTTAGTCTTTATTTCTCTCTTGTATTTCTTCATCTCCCCATATTAATCTCTCTTGTTATATTACTTACTTTCATATCATTACTTACATAAATTGAGTTGAAATTCCAATGACTATTTCAAATAAACACGCCGCTTTTGAAAGCTCTTATCTTTCCAAACAGCCACGATTGTCCGTTGGCTCGCGATCAATATCGTGTCAGGCACCACAAAATCGAACGCTCTCGCTCCACACTCTATTGTTATACTCCCTTATCACACTCACAAAGTGGAAGCTCATCTCAGTTCTCATAAATGGCGAAGGTGGGTAGGATCAAGCTAGGTTCACAGGGCTTGGAGGTATCTGCCCAAGGACTTGGCTGCTATAACATGTCTGGTGGGTATGGCAGTCCTAAACCTGAACCCGACAATATCGCTCTTATCCACCATGCCATCCACTGCGGCGTCACTTTTCTCGACACCTCCGACATCTACGGCCCACACACTAATGAAATTCTTCTCGGAAAGGTATGCTTGATTTCAGTTTCCAAGTCCGTTTGATTTTTTTTTTTTCGCGTTTATTCACTCTCTGTGTGGGTTTTTGACGAATTGGGGGTCAATTTCTTTGGCCAGGCTTTGAAGGGAGGGGTGAGGGACAAGGTTGAACTGGCTTCCAAATTCGGAATTAGCGTTGGCGATGACAAGGTTGATATACGTGGCGATCCTGCGTATGTGAGAGCGGCATGTGAGGCGAGCTTGAAGAGACTGGAGGTCGATTGCATTGATCTCTACTACCAGCATCGTGTTGATACTCGCGTGCCTATTGAAGTCACGGTCCGTCTTTTATCTGCTTTGTATATTCTTTTTTTCTGGGTGAATTGCAGTTTACCTATGTGGTCTGTGTTTGATATAAAATCAATTTCACTTTTTATTTTTGTTAAAATTTGGATAAAAGGTATATAGGCTGTTGAATAATACACCTTTCATGCATCCTGTATCCAAATTTTAATGAAAATAATCATGCAATTCATTGATATATGTTTGTTTTACTTTTAATTTGAACATTATCCTGTTCCAACGGAGTTACTTTGATTGAAGTAGACATTAGTGAGAAATTAATCCTGATAATAGTCATAAAAGACCGTGAAAATGTTTTTACTCACACCCTGATTATAAATTATCATTGTAACTTTCACATATTTATATTGGGCTGGGTTAAAAAAATAAACCAAGATTGTTGAAATGAGATGTCTTAAACCAGGGGAGGCATCCAGACTTGACTAAAACGCTTGGGTTAATTGTTATATGACATATGATTTTATACTATATAATATCCAGAAAAAACCTAAATTTATGATATAGTTATCACTTTGTGAGATTGCGGAAGATTGAGAACTATCATTCTTGGTTATGGTTCCACATTTTTTATTGTACTATGGAGTGTTATTTTAGTCCTACGACATGCAACTAAGAGTACTATGTGAATTTTACAATTTATCTTCCACAAATTTTCTAGGGGATGCAACTTTGTTACATCGAACTGAGTGACTGCAATTGGTCCATCATTGAGATGCATCCATTTTAACGTGTGCATGGTATAGCTGATAGAGAATGAACGGTAAGATGTTCTTTAATATTTTGATTTGATACTGAATTTTAAGCTCATTTTCATGTTTTTTAAGATCGGTGAACTCAAAAAGCTTGTTGAGGAGGGGAAAGTGAATTACATTGGCTTGTCTGAGGCCTCAGCTTCAACAATCAGAAGAGCACATGTTGTTCATCCTATAACTGCTGTGCAGCTGGAGTGGTCCTTATGGGCAAGAGATGTTGAGGAAGAAATAATTCCAACTTGCAGGTGAGGTTTGAAGTACTAAAGTTGCTAACTATAATATCCATATTTTCTCTCTACTGGGGCTTTTTAAAAAAATTAGGGTTGAGCTTTGCTACATCTTATTTTGCTTTTGTAAAATTGTCAGAGAACTTGGCATTGGAATTGTAGCATATAGTCCTCTTGGACGAGGATTCTTTTCATCAGGAGCAAAGGTGGTTGAGAGCTTTTCAGAACATGACTTTCGGAAGGTTTGTGTTGTTTTTCTTATATGCATTATTACACTATGGTTCCATTTATGATAACAAACTAGCTTAGCTTCTAGTTATAATGCATATAAGAAAAAAAAACTATATCCCTATAATTGAAAATACAATTACTAATAATAAATTTAAAAAAAAAACTATAAACAATTATGTTTATTATGCAAATACAATTATAAAAAAATACTAGCTTAGCTTAGCTTCTAGTTATGTTTATTATGCAAATACAATTACAAAATCTACGAGAAAGATAATCAACTAATTCAACAATGACATTTTACTGCTATTTAATCTTGAATGGTAAAGCTATAATTGAAATTTTGAAGAACATATAAACAATTGCATTCGCTAGCATCAGTTTGTTTATGGACATGAATAAACTGGATAAATTAATAAGGTAATAACACAATCTTGAGTAATGCCAAGTGCTTATTATTCTCGACAAATATCAAGTATGTCATGTTTTGTGGAAAAGAAAAACATTGTTAAACCACTTACCCCTCTTGTTAATTTCAAGCCTGATTTTTCCTCCTACACTTCTGGTCTTTGTCCTCTTTCCCCCCTCTTAATTAGCTTATGCATTGAAAATTGAGAGCTGAATGCTGAGGAGAGATTGCATGACTGAACCCTGACATGACAGAAACTGACTGGAAATACCACATGGCTTGAGAGAAGGTTATCATGATGCACCTTTATTCGGAGTTTTACTTTCATGGGTTGATCATAAAACAAAAACTTGTCTCCATCCATCCCGTTTATAGGTATAATAAAATTTCACGAGGCTCGTAGGTATAATAAAATTTCGATCAATAGGGAACAGAATGTTGTATTGACATATAACCTTGGGGGAGATTAGAAGCTAGCACCTTTCTTCTAATACCATCATTGCTCCTCTTTCTGACACTTTTTTTCAATGTAAACGAGGGACACAATTCTATATTTATGCTTGAAATGTCTATATTGTTGATAGATTGACTTCGATTTAATCTTTTACGTGTATCTATTGTACCCTATTTCAGCGATTGCCTAGATTCTATCCCGAAAACATGGAGCACAATAAGACTATATTTGAGCGGGTTAATGAAATGGCTAAAAGGAAGGAATGCACTCCTTCGCAGCTAGCATTGGCTTGGGTTCATCATCAGGGGAATGATGTGTGCCCTATCCCTGGAACCACCAAAATTGAGAACCTGAACCAAAACATTGGGGCTTTATCGCTTAAGCTCACTCCAGAAGAAATGGCAGAATTAGAGTCTTACGTTGCTGCTGACGCAGTCAAGGGTGAAAGATCTGGTCCTGGATTAGCTACATATAATAAGGAGGGTGACACTCCTCTTTCTTCCTGGAAAGCTGGATAAACATGTTTATTCCTTATACTTTGTATATCCAGTTCTTCCTGTTGCTACTTTTAGCAAAATGATCCGTACAGGAGGTATCCTTGCCTCAAAGGAGCTGTTTAATTAGTCCTTCTACGGTTTCGGTTTATGCATGTATGTATGAATAGGCCATGACATTAAGCTGCTTGAAAACAGTCACCTCATTGCAAATTGGCTTGGTTAATATGTCATGCATTGAATTGAATATTTGATCAGTAATCTATGAGTATTGTTCAAGGAGAGGGAGATAGCTGTAATCCTGAAATGAAGAGATTATTGTTAAATGGGATATTTGCTAAAAGGATTGATTGAATTGGCTGGAAAATGGGCAGGAGTAGACTGATAACTTATAGAAGATGATTGGTTAGGCTAGTTCAAATGAATAGGAGTGAGGCCAATGAAGGCGTAAAGGATGTGGAAAATATTCTCTCTGGTCTTTTTTATAAAGAACATTCTCATGAGGGTTTTTTCTTAATATAAAGAACAAATCTCTTCTGTTTGAAATTTTGAACTAGTCTTTACATATTAAATATATATCAATTATTATATCTCCGCAATAAATTTTTATTCATTCATCTCTCATGGACTTTATAAATAAAGATATAATTGAAAAGAAAAGTGTATATTTGGGACAATAATTGCTGTTAATTATCATTTTGATCCACGTGAATTTAGTAATTGTTCTTTATAAATCATTGTTTTTTTATAAAAAGTCCCGGAGTGAGAATCTTATAAGGGCAACCATTTGAATCATGTCTTGCTCTTCTAAATCTCTGTGTCTTGCTCTTCTACTCTCCTCTTTGTTCATCCTTGTTTTTATAGTTCAAAAATAGAGGAATTTTAAAAATCCTCAATTGACCTCCCTCTTAGGTGTTTTGCTCCATTTACACTTAACCCACCAAAACTTTTGTTGGTGGGTAGAAAAAATAAATATATGAGAGTACGAGCAAAGTTAGATGTAATTTAAGTTCATATATCCAATGGTTAAATGTGCTTATGAGTTATTTTATATTTGTAGAAGATAATTGTTTAAAACAAACTGATTTATTCTTTCCAATAACAATGGATTTCGTTATGGAAACGCCATGGGAAATTAGTTGGAAATGATTATGGTGGAGGCATGTTGGATGGAGGAAAAAACCAATGACTAAAACTATGAAGAAGTGTATTTTCAGATAGCAAATTATATTTTTATTTAATGGAAAATGTGATACTATTGGCTGTCTAATGTATAGCCTTTTCCTTTTACATTCAAGGAATAGGAAAGGAAGATTGGATAACACATTACCTCTTCTAAGATTACCTTGACAAAACTTGATAGAACTAGATTGTTTTGATACGAAATTTGTTAAAATTGATTATATTTTTGTTCTATAAGTATAGATATGTCGTGGACTCATGAAATAATTTTAACTTGTTTTGAATTAAGTCATTGCAATTTTTTACTATGTTATTATAGTTTCCTCAATTATAGGTATATGTCCATGTACTTATATTTATTCCATCTTTTGTTTTTTTGTTTTTTTTTAACACCAAAAAAGACTCTTTATTTTGCATTTTCTGTCAACTTATACTTCCTAGGGTCCTTTTTGTAAGGATCAATCTTTTTCATTTGGTCTAAAATTTTAAACTTGCCTATTATCTCTCTCCAATAAATTTGCAGTCATTATCTTTTGTGTATTCCTTTATAAATAAGGATATAATCTATAAAAAAAATACATATAGAACATATTGCTTTTAACTACTATTTTCGATCTTAATTATAGGAATACTTTTGTAGTACAATTTACAATACAAAAGTGTTTCTATAATTAGGACCGGAGGGAATAATATTTTGAAGGGTGTGATTTTGATAGTTGTTCTTTATTTATTTATTTATTTTGGTCGAAAGATATATCCATATTAATATTAAGAAACAGTACATTTCATAAAAACAAATTAAAAAAAAAAGACTTTTAACAGCAATAACATTTTGCATTTGTTTATCAACAGCAACATTTTTTAATGTAAATTTCGCCGCCGAAATCTGTGGATCCTCTTTCCATATTTTTTTGTTAAACTTCCATTTAAGCATCTTACACTTAGGACAAGATTTTGCATTTGTATGCTCTCTCAAATATAATATGCAATCATTCGCACAAGTATCAATTTTCTTGTAATCTAAACCCAAATCACAAATTATTTTCTTAGCTTCATAAAATGAGTTTGGCACTAAAGCCCCATCTGGGAGAATAAATTTCTATAGGTCCAATAGTGGATTCATAGATTTATTGGTCCAATGGTTAAGGAACTTCAATTGAAGCAACTTTATAATGAAATACAAATTTGTTATACTTAGAGATTGCACTTTGTTTTTGAGGGTCTGGGTAGATCAAGAGAGTCTGAGAATTATTTCCCCTGCTGTTTAATTTTCTATTTATTGTATCTGGCTTCCTAGCCATCATTATTAGCCAAAAAAAAAAAAAATTGATATGTTGTTGCAACCTGGATAAAGATCTTTCTTTGCGTGTTTTAACAAGTCAAATAACCTTTTCACATGGATAATAGGCTGTTCACTTTCATTCAATCCGATGTTCATATCATCCAAACAAGGAACTTATGCATCATATACCGTGGCGATGTTTCAAGCCATGCATGGTAAGAACCTGGCACAATAGAGTGAAAAATCGGATTTGTTTTTGGCCAAAAAGTGAAAAATCAAATTGATCTATTATTGAATGGAGAGCATGCCATCCCATCCCATCCCATTTGGTTTGAGTGGCAATAGAGTTTGATGATTAACTCGTTTTCTTCTTCGATGAAATTGCCAGTGTAAAGTCAGGATGTGGATGGGGGTCGTTGATCCAACAAAGGCTAGCTGCTAGTTCTTGCCACAGTAAAGGACACCAGCAATAATGAGTCGATCGTCTTCCTCCAGCCACAACCCCTCTTTCTTCTTGTTTTTTTCCCCTTCTTTTTGTCAAAAATTTGTAGGGCCATGAGGGAGTTTAACGGGGTTAACGACACTTTTGTGTCAAAATAATTTAGTGGGCGGGATCTTATTGGCTAATTTGACTAATGGAATTCAACAACTTGAACTAAGTCACACTTTTTTTTTTTTTATACCAAAACCCACTATTACATATTGGGCCTTTGTTGGAAAGAGCTTTAAGTAGTTAAAAAAAAAAAAAAAGAAGTAGAGTGTTTGAGTTGAACTTTAAGTTCATTGGGGGTTTTCTTTTTTAAAAAAAAAATAATAAAAAACTCCTACAAGTCAATGAGGGAAAAGGGTCCATGGTATAGCTTTTTCCAAAAAGCTTAGTTTTTTGACGTTGGCCTCACCACTTTTACTACCATTAATCCAAACACAAATCATATTTACAACACGATTTTTGTCCTACCGGACTTCTAAAAAAGTTGGATAAATAATAGGGATAAGGAGCAATTTTACACATGTGCTTTTCCCCCAGGAGCGCCCAGCACCACATGCTTTTTTCTGGACCAAAAATACACATGTGGTTACGTTTTGGGAGCGCTCAGCACCACGCTTGTCAGTCAACCGTCAGTTGACCGTTAACGTTGACGTGGATGATGACGTGGCGTTGATGTGGACTGACACGCTGACGTGGACGGTGACGGGAAAGCTGACGTGGAAAAAAATTCAAAAATTAGGGAAAAAAATTTCAAAAATTAAGAAAAAATTTCGAAAAATTATAAAAAAAAATTTAAATAATTACGAAAAAAATTCAAAAAAGTAAGAAATAATTAGGAAAAAATTCAAATAATTAGAAAAAAAATTCAAAAAATTATTTGACTTTAATTCGAAAAATTAGGAAAAAATTTAAGTAATTATAAAAAAATTCAAATAATTATGAGAAAATTCAAAAAATTAAGAAATTATTAGGAAAAAATTCAAATAATTATTTGAATTTAATTCAAAAAATTAGGAAATAATTATAAAAAATTCAAAAAGTTAGGAAAAAAATTTAAAAAATTAGAAAATAATTCGCAATAAATTTAAAAAATTAGGAAATAATTAAAATAATTACAAAAAAAATTAAATACCCCACTAGTGGGCCCCACCACTAGCCACCCTACCATTAGCCACCACCGGCCGGCGACAGCAATCGGTTGCTGATGGTGGGGATCGACTACAAAATTTTAAACTTTATTAATTCTATCAAAAAATTTAACAATTTTTTAACTTTAAACTTATTTAACTATACATTTTTTTCAAAAAATTAATTATCTACATAAAATAAATGAAGAGTAAAAATATTCATATGAAAATTTAATTCCGTAAAATACTAAAAATACATTCTTTTCCTGTTTCTGAAAATAACCAACTGCCTCTGCCGAGTGGCGGCCCTCGGCAACTGACCGCTGCCGCCGGCCGGCGGTGGCTGACGGTAGGGTGGCCGGTGGTGGGGCTCACTAGTAGGGGTATATAATTTTTTTTATAATTATTTTAATTTTTTCCTAATTTTTTGAATTTATTTCTAATTATTTTCTATTTTTAAATTTATTTTAATTATTTTCTAATTTTTTGAATTTTTTTCCTAATTTTTTGAATTTTTTTTAATCATTTTAATTTTTTCCTTATTTTTTGAATTAAATTCAAATAATTTTTTGAATTTTTTTTCTAATTATTTGAATTTTTTCCTAATTATTTCTTAATTTTTTGAATTTTTTCATAATTATTTGAATTTTCCCTAATTTTTGAATTTTTTTCGAATTATTTGAATTTTTTTAATAATTTTTCGAAATGTTTGAAAACTTTTTCCTAATTTTTGAATTTTTTCCCACGTCAGCTTCCCCGTCATCATCTACGTCACCGTCACGTCAGCGTGTCGGTCCACATCAGCGCCACGTTATCGTCCATGTCAGCGTTAACGGTCAACTGATTGTTGATTAATGGCCGTGGTGCTGAGCGCTCCCAAAACATAATCACATGTGCATTTTTGGTAAAAAAAAAAAAAGCACGTGGTGCTGGGCACTTTTTAGATAAAAGCATATGTGTAAAATTACGCCTTATCCCTAAATAATATGCCAACACTCTCACTGCTAACCCAATCAGACCATTATCTGAGGGCTTTTGGTTATTACATATCATCTCACATTAATTCTGTTAGATAAACAAATAAACCGTGTCTATAATAAATGATGAAACCTTCAAGGTTTGAACCTTTGTAATAAGCAGACTAAATAGTCGGAAGTAGTCCTCTCATGATTTATTTATTTTTATTATCTTCTATAAGTCCATCTAAACTCTTGATCGAGGAGACGAGCAAAAAGTCGAAGTAATATTAAATTCTTTTAAATTGATTGAACGTATATAATTTAAAGATTATCCAATATAATAAAAAAATGATGAGAGAAATTGACATCAAAGGGCTAAAAACCGTCCGTTGTCCGGTAGCTCCCTATCAGTATTGTAGAAGGAGGACACGTAAGAGGCGCAACAAAATCGAGCACTCTCGCTCCGTACTCTATTGTGATGCTCCCTTATCACACTCAGAGAGTGGAAGCTCATCTCAGTTCTCAGAAATGGCGACAGTGGGTAGGATCAAGCTGGGTTCAGAGGGCTTGGAGGTATCGGCCCAGGGACTCGGTTGCATGAGCATGTCTTCAGGCTATGGCACTCCTAAACCCGAACCCGACATGATCACTCTCATCCACCACGCCATCCAGAGGGGCGTCACATTTCTCGACACCTCCGACATCTACGGTCCACACACTAATGAAATTCTTCTCGGAAAGGTAAACCCGATCCCGATGTCTAAGTCCGTTTGATTTTGTTTCTTTTTTCTCGTTTATTCACTCTCTGTGTGAGTTTTTGACGAGTTGGGGGTGAATTTCTTCGGCCAGGCTTTGAAGGGAGGGGTGAGGGATAAGGTTGAATTGGCCTCCAAATTCGGAATCAGCTTTAGCGACGGCAAGGTTGATATACGTGGCGATCCTGCGTATGTGAGAGCGGCATGTGAGGCGAGCTTGAAGAGACTGGAGGTCGATTGCATTGATCTCTATTACCAGCATCGTGTTGATACTCGCGTGCCTATTGAAGTCACGGTCCGTCTTTTATCTGCTTTGGATATTCTTTTTTTCTGGGTGAATTGCAGTTTACTTATGTGGTCTGTGTTTGATATAAAATCAATTTCACTTTGTATTTTCGTTAAAATTTGGATAAAAGGTATATAGGCTGTTGAATACTACACCTTTCATGCATCCTGTATCCAAATTGTAATGAAAATAATCATGCAATTCATTGATATATGTTTGTTTCACTTTTAATTTGTACACTATCCTGTTCCAATGGATTTACTCTGATTGAAGTTGACGTTAATGAGAACTTAATCCTGATTCCTGATAATTATCATAAAAGACCGTGAAAATGTTTTTACTCACACCCTGACAATAAATTATCATTGTAACTTTGACATATTTATATTGGGCTAGGTCAAAAGAATAAACCAAGATTGTTGAAATCAGATGTCTTAAACCAGGGGAGGCATCCTGAATTGACTAAAACGCTTGGGTTAATTTGTAATATGACACATATGATTTATACTATACAATATCCAGAAAAACCCTAAATTGTTGATATAGTTATCACTGCGTGAGATTGCAGAAGATTGAGAACTATCATTCTGGGTGGCTCCACATTTTTTATTGTATACACAAAATCATATAAAATGCTTGAGCCTGGTGATTCTGATATGTTTTCTAATGAAATCACCACCCTCTTGAACTGAAAAGCTATGGAGTGTTATTTTAGTCCTATGGCATGCAACTAAGAGTACTTTTGTGAATTTTGCAATTTATGCTCCATAAGTTTTCTAGAAGAAGCAACTTTGTTACATCAAACTGACGAGTCCACCATTGGCATGCATCCATTTTAAAGTGTGCATGGTATAGTTGAGGATGAATGGTAAGATGTTCTATAATATTTTGATTTGATACTGAATTGTAAGCTCATTTTCATGTTTTTTAAGATTGGTGAACTCAAAAAGCTTGTTGAGGAGGGGAAAGTGAAATACATTGGCTTGTCTGAGGCCTCAGCTTCAACAATTAGAAGAGCACATGCTGTTCATCCTATAACCGCTGTGCAGTTGGAGTGGTCCTTATGGGCAAGAGATGTTGAGGAAGAAATAATTCCAACTTGCAGGTGAGGTTTGAAATACTAAATTTGCTAATTATAATATCTATATTTTCTCTCTACTGGGGCTTTAAAAAAAAAAAAAAAAAATCAGGGTTGAGCTTTGCTACATCTTATTTTGCGTTTGTAAAATTGTTAGAGAACTTGGCATTGGAATTGTAGCATATAGTCCTCTTGGACGAGGATTCTTTTCAACAGGAGCAAAGGTGGTTGAGAGCTTTTCAGAACATGACTTTCGGAAGGTTTGTGTTTTTTTTCTTATATGCATTATTACACTGTGGTTCCATTTATGATAACAAACTAGCTTAGCTTCTAGTTTAGAAGTCAACAATTTTTAGCTTCTTCTAACCTTATATGTTCTTCAAACTTTCAATTATACTTTTACCATTCAAGATTAAATAGCAGTAAAATGTCATTGTTAAATTAGTTGATTATCTTTCTTGTAGATTTTATAATTGTATTTGCTTGATAAACAATCGCATTCACTAGTATCAGTTTGTTTATAAACATGAATAAACTGGATAAATTATTAAGGTAATAACACAATCTTAAGTAATACCAAGTGCTTATCTTCTTGACAAATCTCAAGTATGTCATGTTTTCTGGAAAAGAAAAGCATTGTTAAACTACTTACGTCTCTTGTTAATTTCAAGCCTGATTTTTCCTCCTGCACTTCTGGTTGTTGTCCTATCTTTCCGTCTTAATTAGCTTATGCATTGAAAATTGGAGCTGAATGCTGAGGGGAGATCGCATGACTGAACCCTGACATAAGAGAAATTGACTGGAAATACCACATGGCTTGAGATAAGGTTATCATGATGCATCTTTATACGGAGTTTTACTTACATTGGTTGATCATTAAAACAAAAACTTGTCTCCATCCATCCTGTTTATGCCAACGAGGCTTGTAGATATAATAAAATTTCAATTAACGGGGAACAGACTGCTGTCTTGACATATAACCTTGGGGGAGATTAGAAGCTAGCACCTTTCTTCTATACCATCATTGCTTCTCTTTCTGGCACTTTGGACACAATTCTATATTTATGCTTGAAATGTCCATTGTTGATAGATTGACTTCGAGATATAGTCTTATACGTGTATCTTTTGTACCCCATTTCAGCGATTGCCTAGATTCTATCCTGAAAACATGGAGCACAATAAGACTATATTTGAGAGGGTTAATGAAATGGCTAAAAGGAAGGAATGCTCTCCTTCCCAGCTAGCATTGGCTTGGGTTCATCATCAGGGGAATGATGTGTGCCCTATCCCTGGAACCACCAAAATTGAGAACCTGAACCAAAACATTGGGGCTTTATCACTTAAGCTCACTCCAGAAGAAATGGCAGAACTAGAGTCTTACGTTGCTGCTGACGCGATCAAGGGTGAAAGATCTGGTCCTGGAATAGCTACATATAATACGGAGGGTGATACTCCTCCTCTTTCTTCCTGGGAAGCTGCATAAACGTGTTTATTCCTTATACTTTGTATATTCAGTACTTCTACAGGAGGTATCCTTGCCTTAAAGGAGCTGTTTAATTAGTCCGTCTAGGGTTTTGGCTTATGCATGTATGTTTGAATGGGCCATGACATTAAGCTGCATGATTGTTAGATCGGAGCTCATATATCCAGTTTAAATATCTTTTTAGATACCACCGTTTTTCTATACTCAGTCTTAAATGCTTCGAAGTTTCTTCAACTTCTAAGGTAAATTTCTCAACTATGTGTCTCTTTAAAGTCTAAAGTCATTTCAATAAATGTAGTCTTCGTTCGGCTTGTCTATTTAAACTCTTCATTCCTTCTATTTCTTCAGATCCAACTTCCTCTTCTGTCTTCTCTCAAATATCTATATGGTGAGACACATTAGGATTCCTTTAGTTCATCCTCCTTTTCCTCCTTCACCTCTACAGCCTCCACCACCTCCTCCACAATCGTCAGTGATTCAGGTTCTTGACCACCTTAATGTGTGGGTCGCTTGCATGGAGAAACCCCTCAGAAGATTCTTTACTTTGTTGTACACTGTCAACAATAAATTGAACCTTGTACTTGACGCCAATATTGAGTACAATCTTTCAAATGACTTTTCTTCCCCTTCCTCGTCTTTCTCCTCTGCCTCTAACAATACGTATAAAGACTAAGGGATTTTTATTATGTAAAATGTTTTTTTAATCAGTGTATTGCCGCCTTCAGGTAGCAAAAAAATTATTATAGTAATGAAAAAAAAATAATTTTTATCTTGATCTTGAATCTCTCTTGTATCTTTGTTCTGTTATTGTTTATGTCTCTTGATAAGTTGATTTTGTGGTGTGAGGGTGTGTGTTCTGTCTTCTTAGGTTGATTTTGTGGGCTGTATGCGCACTCGAATGGGTGGGTGTATGCACTCGAATGGGTGGGTGTATGAACGGACACACGCGCACGTTTGTTTGTTTAATATTAGTAAATTATATTATCTAAGATATTCTTAAATATATAATTTGATTTTAGATCAGTTGTTGTGGCAAATGCTCTAAATTTGTTTATCTAAACTGTTGTTTAACTTTTAACCAATCTAATGTCGTTTAATCTTCTAACATTCAACTTTTAGTTAGACTGGATAAGATGTATATCCGATATGATAATTATTATTTTGACCATGTTTTCAAATACGGTTGGTCTAAATATAGAACATTTTAAGTTTCAACGCATATAATAATGTCTCATCAAAGCGCCTTTAGTCATGAAGTTCAAATCCAAAAGTCATTTTCTAGTCTTCTCTTTCTTCTTTGAGTAGCAACACTTCTAATGGCAAGAACAAATTTGAGTAGCAACACTTCTAATGCCAAGAACAAAGAAGCAGCATTCACTCTCTCCTCTTTCGACGATAGGCTCTGGCAGTTATTCTTGGCAGCCCCCTTTACCTCTGACTTTGGAGGAAATCGTTGAAGCTATCTTTCACCTTCAAGTCACTATTTTGGAGGTCATAGTGAAGTAAGATCGTTTCTCCAAACAACTAAGGGAGTTGGCTGCGAAGTTGAAGGACAACGTTGACTGTTTGGACTAGGGGTGATTTTTTCCTAGAATAAAAGATGATCATCTAAAGGCCTAGGTTTCAAGAAACCCTATTGTATACATATTTTGATATGTAATTTTGATTTTGTGGCCAATCATCACCATATATAATATTTTGATGTAATTTTGATTTCATGCATGTACTATTGCTTTTATGTGAAGATTATTAATGAAAATGTTTCAATCTTTTTAGGTCTTTTGATCTATTTACACTACCATTATTTCCTACTCGTTGATGATTTTCATCTTCTCGTGTTATATGAGCATTATTCGTACTGTTCAAGTTCTTGTTATGAATTTTGTTCCTAAAATTTTATTTCCAAGTTTCTAAAATTTACATATTAGACCAATTGATTTATAAGTCAGTCTCGTTATTGTTTTAAAATGTTCTTTTTACATATTAAAACCGGGTGTTTTTACATTTATTTTATGTATTTTCTTTAAATTTAATCACCATGATAAAAAGTAATAATCTTTCTGTAAAATCTTCTCATATTTTATTTGATGTTTTGTAGGAAATGGAAATAAAAATAAAAATTGAAAAAGTTTTACGGAAGGGATGGGATCTCAATAGAGCCAGGAAATCAGGCCGAACTCGTTTAAGCCCTGAATTTTCTAGGGTTGAGCTTATAAAATAGAACCTCAAAATGAAGTCGGGCCTAAAAAGGCTAGCCTTGTAGGGCCGAGGGATTAAAAGGGCGACCTTATAGGGTCAAGGGCCAATCTATTAGGCCTGTTAAAATATATATATATATTTTAAACTTGATTGTTTTGTAATGATGTATAATTATCAAGATATTTATATGAGTATGGATCATTCTTTTATGAATAAGTCTGAATTGGAAACTTATTTAGAAGAAACAATATTGAAGCTTGATAATTGGAAAGAATTGAATGTCTTGAACTAGTAGAAGAACAATAAACAAATATTTGATCTACTTCTTTCAAAGATGACAATTGATATTTTAAGTATTCCAATTACTACAGAAGCTAGTGAATCAACTTTCAGTATTGGTTCATGTGTTCTAACAAAATATAAAAGTTCTGTTCATCCATATAATGTTCAAGCTCTTATTTGTACTCGTAACTCGATGTACGGATTCATATATGATGGTAATTTAATAATTTATATGTATTTTGTTTTTGTGAAAGAGGTATTTATCCATTTAATTAAAAATACATAATAACTATACTCTGATTTTTTGATTTGTTTTACTCCCTCTGGTTCTAATTATAAAACAACATTTGGGAGTTGGTTTTGGTTCTAATTATAAGACAACATTCTAAGTTTTGTCAATTTCTTCCTAAAATACCCTTATTTTATTCTCTCAAGTATGTTTGGTTTTTTGTGATTACATATGTGTGTGTGTCTTACAAATATACATACATATATACACAGACACATATATATCGACAGACACATATATAACTACACACTGTCACACACACACACACACATATGAGTGTGTGTGTGTATCTATGTGTATATGTGTGTGTGTACATATATGTATTTCTATGTGTGTATGTGTGCGCGCGCCTGTCAATATATACATATGTATGTGTGATGACTTCTCATTTTTAATAAATTTGAGATATATTTTGATACAATTGAGAAGTCATTATTACTAATTTAAAGAGATTTTATTGAGATTTTAAGAGAAATCAATCTAGATACTTCATTTAAGGGATTTCAATTTAAAATAGAAGTTTTTGGGTTTAGGCAATAAATAATAGTAGTGCAATTTATTTTTTAAAAAAGAAAAGATGAAATAAAAATTCAGTTTATTATTATTATTATTGTTATTATAATAATATAATTTCCTTTTCTTTTTTACAATCAGGGAGCACCACGTTTACTATTTCCAATTCATTGTTTGCTTTGGCAATGTGGGAGATTGAATGGAATTGGGCCCCACCAATTCCATTTGAATAAAGTTCCAAAAGAAAGAACGGAGGAAAAATCACTATAGAGGCCCTTTTAACAAAGATAAGCTCAAAAAGGGCCCTAAAAATCTGATATGCCCAGAATAGGCCCTAGGGCCCTAATTGAGATTGAATTCATTAAAAAAGAAAAAAAAAAACCCAAACACCCCTGTTATTTGTTGGCTTTTCAAGGAATCAATTAATAAAAATCCACCCAACAACGTACAACTCTTTCTAACGTGTTTTTATTTAATTCCTTTCTAGGTGGTGCCTGATCATTTAATTCCTTTCTCATCAATAATTTTTTTTTGATATAGCCGGTGGGGGGAAGGGGAGACAGGGCTCGAACCCTGGACAATGGGGAAGACCAACTCCTAAGGCTGGCTTTAGTGCCATCGCGCTACGAGGCGCTTGGCTTCTCATCAATAATTTTGATTATTCAAAACTTATTTATTTCATTTAATTCCTCAATACTTTATCCTATTCTTCTTCTTTTTTCTAACCAAAAAAAAAAAAACCTTATCGTTGAGTGTTCAAGAAGTAACGGTTATATATATATATATATATATATATATATATATATTATTTTATTTTTATCTTAAATTTAAGTAGTCTTCTTGAAAATATTAATTATTTTGAAAATGCTTTATTTTTATAGATATTTTAATTATTAAGTTTGATCAATGCTTTTAATTACTAAAAAAATATGCAATGTATTTCTACCCAAATATGGCTTATTAGGTGATCAGATAGAATTATGAGATCAATGTGAGTAAAGGTTAAAAAATAAATAAAAAATTTAACTCTCATGATGGAGATAAAACATTTTGGGCAATGCAATAACTTAGTCACGCTTTTTGCATAATTAAACTTGATTGCTTAGCTTGAGTGGTGGTGTGTGAATAGTAGTTAAGGATTTGTACACTCTAGGCTTATAATATACCCCCCCCCCCAAAAAAAAAAAGGTCTAGACTCATAGTATCGTGCAAATAAATCGATATCATCAACTCCAATATTACCCTCATTCATACCGGGTGAAGGTTCTGGCAAGTTCCCATCTTGTGGTCGTCTCGTTGAGACTCGCTCCTTTTTGCTTTCAGAACCTTCTGATTGAAGTGAAAACGAGACTTTCAGTTTCTTGCTCCCGGATCCATGTGATTTTTGACTGAGAGATGGTTTGAGAGGATGAGGATGATCTTCCTTTCCTTTGCCTTGTATCTCGTCGAATGATTTCTCAGTGCCAACCGTCTTCGACGAAGGTGGAGATGGAGATCGTGCTCGTTTGGACTTTCCTGAAGAGAGAGACCTAGTCTTCAGTCTCGTTGTTGGAGACACCGGAGATTGAATACTTGTTTTTTGTTTTTCAATTGATTTGGACTTGGTCGCTTTCGAAGATTTTGATGGTTTTGACAATGTCTTGGTGAGTTTAGTGGATTTTTCAGATTCTGCTACTTTGGGCCGGTAGAATCTGGATTTCTTTGTGGGAAAGTGTATGGAATGAGATTTCTCGCTTGAATCAGCCATTGAGGAAGTTGGAGATGGAAAAATTTGAGGGAGACAGGTCCGACAATGACGAGGCTTGGAAGGAAGGAGTGAATTTGAGAAGTTTAATCGATTGGAATGGTTGGATTTGAGGAACGGAACAGTCGAAACGAAGTAATTTGAGAGTTGATTAGAAAACGGGAGTTACGGATTGAGAAAAATTTGAGAGAAAGAGGTTAGGGTTTTTGGACGGCAGAAGGAAAAATTTGGCAATCTGACGGAAATGAAACGACGCGCCCTTTTGAAAAACCCTGAACACTGACTTTGCTCGAGCAGAGTTTTCATCATGCTCGAGCAAGAGTCTTGCTTGAGCAAGTATCTTGCTTTGCTCGAGTATAGACAAGTGAACCATGAAGAATCCTAACTAAGTCCCGTTGTTGCTCGGGCAGACATCGAGGTTTGCTCGAGCAACACCCAATGTTGTTCTATATTGGCACTCAGCGTTGCTCGAGTAGAGTGAGCACTTGTACTCGGGCAACGCTTTTTAAAACACTTGCTTCTTTCTCGCTATTGCTCAAGTATAGCTTTGAGCTTGCTCGAGCAAGTATCATTTTCTGAGTTTTTATTGACTACTCGTTGTTTCTCGAGCAGATCTAGGGGTGTACTCGAGCAACCTTCCAACCTTGCCTTTACAATCTTAGTTCTTCTTTTAGGTTGCTCGAGTAAAGATCATTTTGTTACTCGAGCAGAGCCTCCTCTATTTGTCTCTGATTTTTCTCATACGAATAGAGCATCCTGCAAAAACTTAGACAGACACTCCGATGCTCAAGTCAGTAAAATTGTAAGTATTCAAGAATTAATTAACAATAAAGGCTTACAATTCATTGGGATTAGCCATTCCCAATTCCTTCTGAATGAACAAGAATTGTTCATTTGCTAGCAGCTTAGTGAAAATGTCTGCCAGTTGAAGATGTGTCGGAATGAACATCACTTTGACATCTTTCTTTTGCACGTGATCGCGAATGAAGTGATGTCTTACATCGATATGTTTGGTTCTTGTGTGTTGTACTGGATTTTTCGCCAAGCTGATCGTGCTCGTGTTATCACACAGAATTGAAATTTCTTTCAAGTGGACTCCCAAGTCAGACAATTGTTGTTTTAACCATAAGACTTGTGCACAGCAGCTTGAGGCAGCTACATACTCCGCTTCAGTTGATGATACAGCCACAGTAGTCTGCTTCTTGCTGAACCAAGATACCAGTGAGCCTCCGAAGAATTCACATTATCCACTAGTGCTTTTTCTGTCAGTCTTATAACCAGCATGGTCAGCGTCTGAGTATGCAACCAGGAACTCCTGTTGCCCCTTTGGAAACCAAAGGCCCAATTCCTTTGTGTCTGAGAGATATCGAAAGATTCTCTTGACATGCTCAACGTGTGATTCTTTAGGAGCTGATTGAAATCGTGCGTACATTCCCGCACTAAATTGAATATCCGGCCGACTAGTATTCAGGTAGAGCAAAGACCCGATCATTCCTCTATATTTAGTTATATTGAAGTCTTTGCCCTTTTCTTCTTCCGCATCCAGTGAGGCTGTTGAGCTCATTGGAGTGTCTGCACCATTACAGTGTTCCAGTCCAAACTTTTTAAGTAGATCGCGGAGATACTTTGTCTGTGAGATGAATATGCCACCCTTTCGTTGCTTGATTTGCAATCCAAGAAAATAATTAAGTTCTCCCATCATAGACATCTCAAATTCTCCCTGCATTTTCTTGGAAAATTCCTCACAGAGAGAGTCATTAGTAGCACCAAATATTATATCGTCTACATATATTTGTACTACTAGAAGTTCGTTAATCTTATTAGTTTTGATAAAGAGAGTTGTGTCTACTTTTCCCCTAACAAAGCCTTGATCTAGCAGAAATTTGCTTAAACGTTCATACCAAGCTCTGGGAGCTTGTTTGAGACCATACAAGGCTTTCTTAAGACGATAGACGTGATCTGGATGATGTTCATTTTCAAAACCAGGAGGCTGTTCAACATATACTTCCTCCTGAATGAAACCATTTAAAAAGGCACTCTTTACATCCATTTGATAAACTTTGAATCCTTTGATACATCCAAAAGCTAAGAGTACTCGTATTGCTTCCAATCAAGCCACTGGAGCAAACGTTTCCTCATAATCAATCCCTTCTTCCTGATTATAGCCTTTGGCGACCAATCTAACCTTGTTACGGACTATGATTGCGGATTCATCTCATTTGTTTTTGAATGCCCATTTGGTGCCAATAACCGGATGATCATTAGGCCTAGGTACCAAATCCCAAACTTGATTTATATCAAATTGGTGTAATTCCTCTTGCATTGCTATCACCCAGTCATTGTCTGATAAGGCTTCATCAATCTTAGAGGGTTCAATTTGAGATATAAAAGCAGAAAAGGTTACTTCATTTAAAGTACTTTTTCTGGTCCTCATACCTTGATTAACATCACCAATCACTTGGTCCAAAGGATGATTCCTTATGAATTTCCAAGCTTTAGGTTGAGATTGATCAGGATTTTCTAAATTATTTTGAGGATCAGATTCAAAAACATCATCAGAGTTTTCAATAGAGGTAGGAGTAGATTTTGAAAAGAATTGATTTTTGAAGATATTTTCTTCATCATCATCCAGAGATTCATCTAATTTAGACTCACAGAACACGTGTATTGATTCTTCAACTACACGAGTACGTTTGTTAAAAACTTTGTATGCCTTACTCCTATTAGAGTACCCAAGAAATATACCTTCATCAGATTTGGAATCAAATTTCCCCAAATTGTCTTTACCATTGTTATGAATGAAACACTTACAGCCGAAGATGTGAATATGAGCTAGGTTCGATTTTCTTCCTTTATAGAGCTCATACGGAGTTTTGTTAAGCTTCTTCAGGAGATAGGCTCAATCTGATATGTTGCTGGCTGTGCTCATAGCATCTGCCCAGAAGACTTGTGATGTCTGATTTTCATTCAACATTGCACTAGTCATCTCTGTTAGTTCACGATTCGTCCTTTCGACTACACCGTTTTGTTGTGGTGTCCTTGGAGCCGAGAAGTTGTGGTCGATCCCGTGGCATCACAGAATTCACCAAACGCTTGATTCTCGAATTCACCTCCATGATCCGTTCGAATAGCTGTAATACAAATACCTTTCTCATTTTGCACCTTTTTGGCAAATACAACAAACAGATTAAAAGTTTCATCCTTAGAGGATAAGAAAATAGTCCAAGTAAAACATGAGAAGTCATCGACAATCACCAGAGTGTATAAATTTCCACCAAGACTTCTAACTCTTGCTTGTCCAATTAAATCCATATGAAGTAATTGAAGAGGCCGGTTTGCCGAGATTTCGGGTTTGTTTTTAAAGGATGATTTGGTTTGTTTACCCCGTTGACATGCATCACAGATCATATCATTTTTAAAACATAGTTTGGATAATTGATGAGTACGAATATTACCACATTTTCCCTATGATTCACGACTGAATTGAATGGTAAAAGTAAGCTTAATTGTGAAATAATCAAGCAAAAAGGCATGTATTCGTGATCTAAGGGACGAGAGACGGAAATCATCTGAATGTGCTAAAATGCAATGTTTTTAAAGGAAAATTATGCAGCAAAGCTGATACAATGCTATAGCATTCCGGCAGCAACCCGAGGAGCAATACAAAGCACAAGGATGCTATAGCAAAGTAGAGGACGCAATGCTATGCAGTTTATGATCTGACCTTCTTTTGTCTAGATGATTTTAGGAAATAAATAAAAGAGGAAATAATAGATTGCTGGCGTAACGGAAAAGAAGATGCGGAGGATCGGAACTGAAAGATTTAGAAGAATCTCGCAGGATCTGCAGAGGCAATCTAATCTAATCAGAAGATACGGAAGATCCCGACAGAATAGGAAAGTCTCAATCGCTGCGCCTCACGAAAGCTCGATTATAAAAGGAGGCTGAGAGAACCCTAAAGAAGTCGGAGAGCCTTAGACAGAAATCTATCTTCAGCAGTCTCTCGAGAAGAGTGAGCAAAATCACAGAGCACACAATCTCCAGGATAACCCAGCATCCTTCCCTTGAGTTCGGCAGAGAGAAGACGTCGTGGAGCAGCAACGTGACAGGGCTCCTTCCACGCTTTGGAACTCCGTTCAAGCTTTCTGTTTTCTTTGTTATTCTTGTATTTCAATCATGGGTCTTTTTGTTGATGTTTGTTTTGCGTTTTCCTCATCAGTCATGAACTAATTTTCTGATGGCTGGATGAGGATGAGTCTATAAGTGTCGAAAGAACCTAGTTGCATGATTTCAATTCAATAAATTTGGTTTGCTATCGTTGTTTCAATTACTAGTCGGTTAACGGAAGTTAAGGGCTAGATCAGTGGCTTCACTTACTGGCAAGGAGTGAAGTTAGACCTACGAGAACCAGACTCTTGTTAGGCGGCCCGTGCACGGCATGGCCTATATTGTAAACTTCAGGAATGGGTCTACCGCTCATCACCCTGAACACCCTACACATAGCAAAGATCTATACTCGAAAGTTACCATAGGAATATGAAATAAGTACAGGTAGCATCCTACGTATCGAACGCGGAAGCTTCGGTAGACAAGAGAGGTGGGGTAACCAGATAGCTTTGTGAAAAGTGGCAGGAGCATTGCATAAACCAAATGGCATTCTTCTAAAGGCAAAAGTGCCATAAGGACAGGTAAATGTTGTCTTCTCTTGATCTTCGGGAGAGACCACAATTTGATTATACCCTGAATACCCATCCAACAAATAGAAGAATTCTTTACCAGCCAATCGGTCTAACATCTGGTCAATAAAAGGAAGTAGGAAATGATCTTTCCTTGTAGCATCATTCAACTTTCTGTAATCCATGCAAATACGCCAACCAGTAACTATGCGAGTGGGGATAACCTCATCTTTCTCATTAGTAATAACTGTCATACCCCCTTTTTTAGGAACACATTGCACTGGGCTGACCCATGAGCTATCAGAAATGGGGTAAATGATCCCAGCATCTAACCATTTGATAATTTCCTTCTTGACCACTTCTTTCATCAAAGGATTTAATCTTCTCTGATTCTGGATATATTTCTTGTGATCATCTTCCAAGAGTATCTTATGCATTACAATGGATGGACTTATGCCTTTTATGTCTGCAATTGTCCAACCTAAGGTACCTTTGTGGCTCTTGAGAACTTTCAACAACTATTCTTTTTGATCTTTAGATAAGGAAGAGGAGATGATAATAGGTAGTGTCTCAGATTCACCCAAGTATGCATATTCAAGATGCGGTGGTAAGGGTTTAAGCTCTAGAATTGGTGCTTGTTCAATAGAAGGCTTCAAAGAAGTAGTTTGCCTCAATTCCATCTCTAACAACTGAAACTGCTGTGATGATTTCATGTAATAAGGATAGGCTTCAAGTAACTTCTTACATTCAACTATATGCTCTTCTTCTATTTCTTCAACCTCAAGTAAAACATATGCTAACGGTTCTTTTATAGAAAATGACTCTAAAGTCTCTTGAATCATCTCATCAAACATGTCAACCCTGAAGCAATCTGTAACATCCCTAGGATACTTCAATGCCTTGTTCATGTTGAATATAACTTCTTCATCATTCACCCTCAATTTGATCTCTCCCTTTTCAACATCAATTGGTGTTCGAGCTATAGCAAGGAAAGGTCTTCCCACAATGAGTGGTAGATCTCTATCTTCATCACAATTCAATACAATAAAGTCAGCAGGGAAAATGAACTTGTCAACTTGAACCAAAACATCTTCAATGATACCCTTTGGAAAAACTAAACTTCGATCAGCTAGGTGAAGTGTCACAGAAGTTGGTTGAGCTTCACCCAGTTGCAATTTTCTGAACACAGATAGTGGCATCAAGTTGACACTTGAGCCTTGATCACATAGTGCTCTTCCCTGAAACTTTTCTCCAATTATGCAAGGTATAGAAAAACTGCCTGGATCTTTTTGTTTAAGGGGTAGCTTGTTGAGAAGAATAGCACTACACTCTTCAGTTAAGGCTACGGTTTCATAGTCACGAAACCTCCTCTTCTTACTCAACATCTCCTTTAAAAACTTCACATATTGAGGGATCTGCTCTAATGCTTCAAGGATAGGGATGTTAATGTGTAGTTGCTTGAAAATCCCCAAAAACTTCTTATATTGCTCCTCTAAAGCTTTCTTCTGAAATCTCTGAGGGAATGGTGAAGGCGGTACCCATTTAAGATTCTCCTGGTTTGCCTTCTTTTTCACTTCACCCCCTTTAGACTCAATCTCAACTTTCTCTTCATTGACTTTTCCATTCACCTTCTGTAAAACCTCTTCATCATCCTCTATAGTGACTGTAGGATTGGTTTGATTAGTAGAAGCTGAAGGTTTCTTCTTTGATTGAGGAATCTCAGGTAATTCCTTTCCACTTTTCAATGTAAGAGCTTTGCATTCCTCTTTCCCATCTCTACGAGGATTAGGCACAATATTGCTTGGCAATTCTCTCTGTTGTAAAACATTCACAGCATTTGCAAGTTGTCCCATTTGTAGCCCAAGATTTTTGATAGATGAGTTTACTTCTGCAATAGATGAATCTACTCTTGCATTAGTAGCAGCTTGATCTTGAGCATTTTTTAATTGAAAACTTGCGAGCTGAGATATCACTGCCTCTAGATCAGATTTAGGTTCTTGGGTAGGAATAACTTCCTTTTCAAATTGATAGAACCCAGGAGGTTGCACTTGTTTTGTACTAGAGGTTGATGCTTCATTAAGAGTTGCATCATATTTCCAAGAGAGGTTGGGATTTTTACACCACCCAGAATTGTATGTATTTGAGTATGGATTGTTCTGGTTATTGCCCTGGTAATTTCCTGCATAGTTCACTGGCTCCACCTGTTGAGATATGAGGCATTGTCCATTATCATAGCCATTTCCACAGTAATCACAAGAAGCATGAATAGCATTGACTCCCATCTGTCTACCATTAGATCGATTTACTTGAGCTTCTAAGTGATCAAATCGCTTGTTGATTGTATTCAACATTGCCATCAACTGTGAAGAAGGTTCCTTACTAGTTTTATCAACTGATTTCATTGGCCTTCTTTCATTGTTGTTCTATATAAAGTCAGCTGATAAGTCATCCAAGCATTTCCACACACGATTCACCAGTTGCTTTGTAATTCCCCCATTAGTGACAACATTTAATTCTGATTTAGATTTAGAAGTCAACCGAGTACTGAAAATCTGAAGTAAGACCCACTTCTCTAGATTGTGACCAGGACTTTGCCTAACAAACAACTTGAACCTCTCCCAAGCTTCATACAGATGTTCCCCAAATTGTTGACAGAAATTAGTAAGAGCAGCTCTTGCATCCACCATCTTGTTATGTGGAAAAAATCGTGATATGAACTTTTCTTCCAATGCCTCCCAAGAAGTTATATTGCCCTCTTCTAAATTGTTGAGCCATTCTTTGGCTTTCCCTTGTAGAGAGTAAGGAAAAAGCCGAAGATGGATCACTGCATTAGGAATTCCATTTTGCTTGAATGAGTTGCAAACATCAAGGAATTGTGTTAAATGCCGATTTGGATCCTCTGAATCGTTTCTTGAATACTGACCCTGTAGTTCAAGCATCTTAAGCATAGTCTTCTTGATTTCAAAATTGTTGGCTTGAAAATCAGGCACTCTGATTCCTGAATGATAGCCCCGAGATTGTCTTCCCAGAAAATCATTGATACACATATTGTCATTTTCATCCTTAACCATCTCTTCAGCTTCAGTATATATTACTTCCTCCTCTTGGATCTGAGGTGTTGTAGCTTCCAAAAGCTCTTGGATATTCCTTGTTTTCTGTGGTGTTTTAGTTGTTTTGGCTCTACGGGTCATATATCAAAGTACCTGCAAAACCCAAACAAATCTCAAAGTATCAAACTAACACCAAAAGCTTAAAAGAAAAAAAAAGAAAAAATAAAAAAAAAATTACTCAAACTAAAGCTACTAAAGGATTTCTAATACTAATCACCAGTTGCCTTGAGTCCTCGGCAACGGCGCCAGAAACTTGATACTACCAAAATTTAATTAAGCACCGCAAGTGTACGAGTCATGAAAATAGTGAGTGGTAAGTCAAGGTAATCCCACAGAGACTCAATGAAACTAGTGATTAGGTGTTAAATTTCCTTTTTTTTTATTTAAGTTGAGTGAATTAGAATTGTATCCAATAATAACAAAAAGAAGTTTTAATAAAAACAAGAACTTTCAGAGAGAAAACGAATTCAAATATCAAGGAGGACAACCTAGAGATATTAATCCCTTGTTTGTTTTTTAGATTTTATTCCCATTAAATTAACTCTAACTTAACTTAATCAGCTAATCTAGAGTATTAATGTGTATAAATGTCTGTCGGTCCATTTATACACCTATCTCAATTAATTATATAATGTCTCATATAATTAATTAAGATGCAATTTGAATCGGGCTCATTCTAATTTGATTATGCGGAGCTTCTAGATATATGTCTATCCTAGACGCAAATTAGATTAAAATCTAATTCCACACTATTTAATCCAAAGTCAATTTAAGATTTCCTTCGTCAAGTTTAATCCTAAATCCCTTAACATGTTTAATGGTGTCCAATCACTAAACAATAAATAATCAAAACAAGATTAAATAAACTAAATTAATATTAAGTAAAACTAATCAGTGGGAATAATTACTAAAACCCAAACAAGTTCATAACTACTTTGTTTATTATAGGTTAGTCCAAATTAAATTATAGAGAATAATTAAGAATGGAGTTTGAAGAAACAAGAACTTGTTAAATATCATGAGAATATCAATATTCAAGTCTACGTGATCAAATAAAAGTTGGAATGGTTCAATTCAAAGTTAAAATAAGCAAGTTCAAGCTTCCGGATGAATACTAGTTTGTTTCGGGCCAAAAATGCAATTTTAGCTTTTTTTCTCACAAGAACAGTGCCTTGCTCGAACACAAATGATTTCATGCTCGAGCAACATCGTTCCAGCTCTTATTTTCGCATAAACAGTGCCTTGCTTGAGCAGAAGCAAAGGCATGCTCGAGCAAAAACGTCCTTCAGCCTACTCTGTTCAGCTTTGTTTCTGGTGACTTTCAGTAATTCGACAATATCTCCCAAATCAGAGATCGAATTGAAGTGAAATCAATTTTGTTTAAAACTAGACTCCCAATGCATCATTTTGATATAACATTCAAGCCCAAAGGAATTCAGATCAAGGAGATATGATTTTTTGACGTTGCAACAAGAATCACCATCACAGTCCAGACCAACCTTCGGTAATTTGAGTGTATCTCACAAACGACAAATCCAATTGAGCTGAAACCAGTGCTATTGAAAACTAAACTCAAATAACTTTTTAAAAACATCAAGAACACCAAAAAAGAAGATCAATTGAAGAAGTTATGATGTTTTGAAGTTGACAGTCTGTTCTGGATTCTGCAAAAACGCTGGATATGATCAACCTCCATTCATCTGATGTTAATGGACGAAGTACCACTAGTTTGGAGCTGATTCTTATTGAAATAGAAAGAATATTTGAAGAGCTTTCTGAGATGGGGTGATTTGATGAATTTGGATTTATGCAGAAGACGTTATGCCAACTGGAAGTTGCCTCTTGTACTGTCAACGTAATTGCTTCTTGAAAGTCTGAAATTTGCACAAGATAATGATAGCTAGTAGCCCGACACTCGGAGATGGCTATTCAAGCAAAGAACATAATGCCCAAGCATAATTTCACAATTGTAGAGTCATGCTCGAGTAGATGGTAAAAGCATGCTCAAGCAACATCATCATCCTTGAGCAAGGTATTTGTAATGCCCGAGCATCATTGGACTCAAAGCGAAGAAGTGGAAATGGACGAGTCATGCTCGAGCAGACATTCTGGAGTGCCCGAGCATAATCAAGCTAAACATGGAATTTGTAGTGTTGAAGAGTCATGCCCGAGCAACGTAAAAGGCATGCTCGAGCACCATGCTCGAGCAGAAGAAAAAGGTTGCTCGAGCAACCATGTATCTAAACCTATTTTGCTCTCTGTCTCAGTGTTGCCCGAGCATGATGCCTTGGTCTGAAGCATGCTCGAGCAGAGTGGTACTCAAGTAGAGGAAGAACCATGCTCGAGCAACATCGATTAAACTGATCTTCTCGCCTCTGCTTGACCGAGCATCAACGTTGGTAATTAATTTTCAATAGAAACTTGCCCGAGCAGACTTTGTCACTTACTCGAGCATCAACGAGTAAAATGATTTCTCAACAAATTCTAAGAGTAGCTTGCCCAAGCAAGCTTGGACTCTTGCTTGAGCATTGGGCAACCATAAACTGAACAGATAAATCTTTTTATTCTTGCCTGAGCACACATATGATCTTACTCGAGCAAAGCCATCTCTGTTTTCAAATCACCGTCTCCATAAATCTAAATTAATTGATTGTGATTTCACTTCTTCATATCATCACTCATGACTATTCCTAATTGCTTTTAATCAGTTTGCTGGGTAAAAGATTTCTCTAGTCACTGGAGATAAAGTTATCTCCAGTGAGCCCAAAACTACATTGTTTTGGATTAATGAAGGGTGTTTTCGTAATTTTGTTTATTTTTTATCATATGAATTTTACCGAAACACCCTTCATTAATTCACTTAAAATTACAAACACACCCTTCATTAATCTAAAATGACGTAGTTTTGAGGTCACTGGAGATAACTTTATCTCTAGTGACTGGAGAAATATTTTCCCGATGATTATATGAAGGATTAACAACAGATTACAAAAAGCAAATGATTACGTCAGAAGCTTCAACGGTTACTTCTAACAGACATCCAATGATCATATTTTAAATTGGAAGAATAGCTCAACGGTCGAATGTTCGCAACGGTTGAAATACAATAACCTATAAATTGTGAAGTCTTCAAACCGGAAGAAGGGATAACGATTGATGAATGAATCGACAAAGCCAACGAAATGATTTTACTACTTCACCGTCGAGAGTTCAATAACTCATACTCTCTATTTCTCAATGTTTATATATCCTACAATAGAGAGTGAGATGAACGATTTTGTTCTTCAGTGTTTAATTCTTTATCTACTCGTGAGGAGTTCATAAACATTGATTTCATTATCAGTTGAATCTTAATGTTGAGGAATCTTAAGAGAGGGTGTATCAATTACAACTTGTAAGAGAGAGTGGAGTCTAAGAGTGAGAGGACCATCCTTTGTTTACAGAGTGTGTAATTGTGACCTTACGGTGTGTAAGGGAGAGTATCTCGGTAAGAGATTGTAGAGGCTGCACAAGTGCCCAACTAAACTTGTGAGGTTGTAAAGGCTTTTCTCTTGTGTCCGGTTAAACAAGGAGATAGTGGATTGAAAATCTCAAGTGAAGCTTGGGGACTGGATGTAGGTCAAGGATTGGACCAAACCAGTATAAATCATAGTTTGCATATTCTCTTCCCTTATGTTTTACATTTCCAGTATATGCTTATTTGAATATCTAACTGTCGATTTAGAAGTTGCGAAAAGATTTTCAAAGTTCCTAAAGTTTTATCTGACACCCAATTCACCCCCTCTTGGGTGATAGCCAGGTCTTTCTAAATTGTTTGTGAATAGACTTAAGCCTCTTATGGACAGTTTGGTTTCTCCTTTCCAAACTAGTTTTGTCCCTAAGCGAAGTATCCATGACAATATAATAATCGCTAAAGAGGTGGTGCACACTATGAATAGGATGCAAGGTAGGAAAGGATATATTATAATTAGAATAGATCTTGAAAAGGCGTATGATAGAATGGAATGGGATTTTCTTGGGAAGGTGATGGAGGAAATTGGATTTGACGAGAAGGTAAGGAGTGTGATTAGAGCATGTGTTAGCTCATCGACTATGGCTCTTATGTTGAATGGAGGGAGGAAAGATTCGTTTGTTCCTTCGAGGGGTTTAAGGCAAGGGGACTCATTATCTCCTTACTTATTTGTGCTTGGAATGGAAAAATTGACCCACCTTATTCTTGACTGTGTGGGGAGGAAGGAGTGGTGCCCATTGAGGATGGGGAGAAATGGAATTGCAATATCAACGTATTATGTTCGCTGATGACCTCCTGTTAATTTGTGAAGCTGATTTGGCAAATTTAGGGACGATTTTGGGTGTATTGGAGGAATTTGGGAAGTGTTCAGGGCAAAAGGTTAATGTGAAGAAGTCAAGCCTTTTTTTCTCTAAGAATGTTGATAGAAGGACTCAAAATGAAATCTGTTTATGCTCAAGATTTAGTAGGATGGAGAATATAGGAAGATATTTGGGGGCTGATATGCACATAGGGAATGGGAGCTATAGGAAATTCCAATATATTATTGATAGAATGCAGAATAAATCAAGTAGTTAGAAGAGAAAGACATTGTCATTGGCAGGGAGGCTCACACTAGTGCAGTCGGTAACAAATCAGTTGGCTGTGTTTAACATGCAGCATTCCCAGGTTCCAGTAGGAGTGAGACAGCAAATGGAAAAGCTTCAAAGAGATTTTATATGGAATTGTGAAGAAGGCAAGAGAAATCTGCATGCTATTAGTTGGGAGTTTCTCTGAAAAGAAAAGTTTGGTTTGAAGCAACTAGAAAGTATGAATGATGCTCTTCTCGGTAGAGTTACATGGAATATAGTTACAAAGCCACGTAGTTTTTGCTATAAGGTGCTTTGTGGTAAGTATAGGAGGAATAAGGACTTAATGATTGAGGTGAAATGTTTGAAAACAAACTCGGATATATGGAAGAACTTAACTACACTATGGCCGAAAGTGGTGGAAAATATACCTTGGGACGTGGGGAATGGAGCAAGGACTAATTTCTGGACTGACATCTGGGTAGAGGATGGAAGGAAGTTGATTGAAAAATGTAGGAGGCAGCCAGGGGATGGCAAGAAGGGTTTATTGGTTAGGGAGGTAGTAAATGCTACGGGGCAGTGGGATTTGGAACAAATTGGGAATTTGGTGAATGGTGAAGCTAAGTGCCTCATTATGGCGATTCCTCCCCCAAATGAGTTACATGGGGAAGACTCCATTAAATGGGGGAAAACTCTTAGAAGTAAATATATAGTGTCAGACATGTATCGAAGGCTGAAGGGTGAGCAGAAGAGCAATGAGATGGTGTGGAATAAGGTTTGGAAGAGGGAGGGGCCTAGGAGGATTCAAACCTTCTTGTGGCTAGTAGCACATGAGAGGTTGCTTACAGGTGAGCGAATACAGCATCTGATGGGGAGTAACCCTGAATGTGGTAGATGCAATGGGCAAATAGAAACTCCAATGCATGTTTTGAGGGACTGTAGTGTAGCAAAGAATGTGGAATGAGTTGTCGTTTGGCTGTTTTCAAACTAAATTCCTCACATTGCAAGGTAAAGCCTGGATTGAGTGGTACCTGGGGAAAGCAGGGGGAATTGGAGTATGCTATTTGGTGTTGGGTGCTGGATGTTATGGAATTGGAGAAATAGATACTTGTTTGAGGACGAGTTCATCATGCCTGATGACTTGGGGAGAACTATCCTCTGGTATGTGAAAGGAATTAGAGCAGCAAGGGTGGAATTTGGGAGGGTAGTTGGATCAAGAGTCATAAAGCAGATTAGCTGGACTGCTCCGAGGGAGGGATGTGTGAAGTTGAACATTGATGGTGCTTCAAGAGGAGGATTACAGACTGCTGGGTATGGTGGGCTCATTAGAGACAGTAATGGCAAGTGGGTGCGTGGGTTCTCGAAGAAATTGGGGTCCTGCTCAGCTTTGAGGGATGAATTGTGGGCTGTGTTAATGGGGTTGGAGTTGGTGTGTTGCTGTAATTTCCAGAAAGTGTGCGTGGAATGTGATTCATCTGTTGCAGTGTCTTTACTGATTGAATCACAGGCTGAGGAAGAGGTGGAATTGAGCCTTTTATCTGCAATCTTCTTGCTGCTAAGGAAGTTGGTGCAGGTTGAATTTGTGCATATATATAGGGAGGGGAATTTTTGTGCTGAAGCGTTACCCAATTTGTGCTTTGTACTAGAACAGTCTAGTGTAACTTTTGTTTATCCTCCTCCAGCGGTGTATAGTTTCTTGTATAGGGATGAATTGGGTGTTTCCTACCCAGTCTTGTAATGGAACAGACTTGAGGTTTTGGGCTGATGGCCCCGTTTATATACCCAAAAAAAAAAACAAAAAAAGAAACCAACATATTCTGATGCGCTACTTTTGTCGCAAAAGCAATTAATTAAATTAGGTCTTAATTAATTATGCAGTTTAGGGTCAACCTAGGTCATTCTTCCAAGGAGCAATCAATGAGTTTTTCTTTAGGTTGAATTTAGGTGATGAAAAATGTAATGAAATGAAACTAAACTAATTAAATGCAAGATGAAAATGACTTTAAAACTTATATAAGAATAAAACTAATCTAGATGCGATGCAAATTTGGGGGGTTTTGTTATGAGAGAATAATTAAGATCCTAAGAAAAGAAATTAACTAACTATTAAGAAAATCAAATAAGAAAAGACACAAAAAGTTTACTTTAGGTACGGTGAAGAGGACAACTTAGGAATTGTATGGAGTTAACTTTCTTAGCCCAAATTAATTAATTAGATCAAAGATAGGTTAAAGAAATATTGGAATTAATGAGTTTAATTAACTAATTGAAACATGGGAAACCCTCAAGTTCAATAATACTTAATCCACTAGAAAACTCATAATGGAATTAGTGCTAGTTAATTAAACTTATTAAAACCCAATGACATTTAAATTCAAAATAATTTCAGAAATCTTCTTTACAATTATCCAATTGAACAATTAAACAATTTATCAACCCAATTAAACAATTAAGATGATAAACCCAATTGTCAATTAAATTAATAATGAAAACTCAATTAATCAATCCAATCCAAAAGAAATATGTTTATAATATAAAACTAGATTGTTCTCAATTAACCCAACTTGAAACCCTTCAAAACTAAAGAACTTCAAAGTTTGAATCAAGAAGATAAAAAGAACAACACTCCCTTACAATCTTCAAGTGTAAGTTTTAGGCTCTAGCTTCCTTCATACTCATCCCAAGTTGCCTCCCAACGAGCTTAAGCTTCCATGGCTACCCTCCTTTCTCCAAGAGCCAAAGAAGTTGCCAATATGATGAATATCCAACGAAGTCACCAAGCTGTGCGTGTCAAGGAGAATGAAGAGAATTGGTTAAATGAATGGTGGGGTTTGCCACCGCCAGTATGAATGGCTGAGAAAATGAATGTTCGAACAATGAATTGATGTCTCTGTGCACTTAAGTGAGTGATAGATGAACGGATGAGTGGTGGAGACCCCTGTGTGACCGTGAGAGACAGCTCTTCGACTCTTTATCAGAGCGTCCCTTTCTTGTTGGCGGTTAGGTTAATTTTATGGGAGGAAGAGAGAGTTTTTTGGTACCAACTTGAACCCATTAAAATATAAGAAACCAAATAAAATTCTAGTATGACCAAGGTTAATTCTATATCGTAGGATCTTCTAATGTGTTTTTTCATATCCTCCAAGAATTAAATGAAATTGTGATCTATTATATTTTTAAAAATATTATTCAATCACAAGATAAGTATTAATAATTTAAACCCCATAATCTCATAATTAATTCTGATTTATATTATTTTCTAAAATTGACTAACAATCCAAATATTATCTAATAATTTCAAATTAGCCTAAAATAATCCGCAAAATAAATGAATAAGATGGGATAAAATATATACTCCCTCTGGTCCTAATTATAAGAACTAGTTGACTTTTTTGGAGAGATTAAGGAAACTAATTAAATTACTTTAAAGTATTTTTATTTTTATTTTTTTTCTTTAAACTTATTAGTTTGACTAATAAACTAATATATAATCTAAGAATATTTAACGTATGAAATTATTAAGTAACTTATTTAGTTTTCTTAATCTTTCCAAAGAAAGTCAACTAACTCTTATAATTATTATAATTATTGAGATTTATCACATATTCTAAGATAGCGTTAGTTCCCTATCAATCCGACGAGAGTAAGCAACGCCAACATAGCGTAATCACAGACGTCAGGGGTGTGCATGGCAACCATTCTGTTGCCCAGCACTGTTTCTGAGATGAAACAGTTTTTTCTGATTCTGTGCTTTGGAAGAGTTCTAAAAATGTTTGTAAACCCATTTTATTTTTACTCCGAGAATCAGAATTACGTTTGGTAACACATTTTTTCTCCTCTTGTTTGAGAGTTAAAAAAATAGTAAGGGAGGAAGATAAAGGATTAATGAGTTATTTTTATCATTTTGTCCTTTTCTTTAATAATTAATATAATTATTATACTTTACAAATAAACTTAAATTTAAATTTCCTAAAAAAATTATTTATGTAATTTTTATATTCAAAAAATTATTTATGTGGCGATGGTGGTGGTGGTGGTGGTGGTGGTGGCAGTGGCGGGGGGTGGTGGGGGCAGTGGTGGTGGCGACGGCAGTGGCGGTAGCAGTGGGGGGCGGTGGCTGTGGTGGTGGGGCGGTGGCAGTGGTGGCGGGGCAGGGGGCGGTGGTGGTGGCGGCGGCGGTAGCGGTGGTGGTGGGGCGGTGGCGGTGGCGGCATGGTGGCGGGGCGGTGGCGGTGGCGGTGTTGGGGGTGGCAACGGCGGTGGTGGTGGAGCGATGGTGGTGGTGAATAAGAGTAAATTTATGCTTCGATGGAAAGAAAAATAAATTCTAATTTTTTACCCTGGAATAGAGAAGCCAAAATTTTTAGCTTCTTTTTCTTACTCCCAGCACAAAAAATAAAACGGTTCATTCTGAGAACAAGAAAAAAACCGGATTTACCAAACACAATTCCATCCATTTTTGTTTTGAAACACAAAAATTAAGGAAAAAATTATTCTTGGGTACACACCCCCATAAGCCCATCAAAGTCGCTGCTCACTTCCCAATTCACACAGGTTAAAATGTTAAATAGCAAAACAGTTCTCAAAAAAATTTCTCAGTCAACGTTGCTGAACACCCTATTTATCGTGCTGATGCCACTCAGTGGTAGCTCATCTCAGATTCTCAGTTCTCAGAAATGGCGAAAGTGGGTAGGATCAAACTGGGTTCACAGGGCTTGGAGGTATCGGCCCAGGGACTTGGTTGCATGAGCATGTCTTCAGGCTATGGCCCTCCTAAACCCGAACCCGACATGATCGCCCTCATCCACCACGCCATCCAGAGGGGCGTCACATTTCTCGACACCTCCGACATCTACGGTCCACACACTAATGAAATTCTTCTCGGAAAGGTAAACTCGATTCCGATTTCCAAGTCCGTTTGATTTTGTTGCTTCTTCTCGTTTGATTTTAATCACTCTTTGACGAATTGGGTGAGAATTTCTTCGGCTAGGCCTTGAAGGAAGGTGTGAGGGATAAGGTTGAATTGGCCTCCAAATTCGGAATTGGCTTTGCCGACGGCAGGGTTGATATTCGTGGCGATCCTGCGTACGTGAGAGCGGCATGTGAGGCGAGCTTAAAGAGACTGGAGGTCGATTGCATTGATCTCTATTATCAGCATCGTGTTGATACTCGTGTGCCTATTGAAGTCACGGTCAGTCTTTTTTCTGCTTTGGATATTCTTTTCCCTCGCTTAATCGTAGTTCATCTATGTGGTTTTTGTTAAAATTTGGATAAAAGGTAGATAGGCTGTTGAATAATATCCTTTCATGTATCCTGTATCCAAATTCTAATGAAAATAATCATGCAATAAATTGCTATATGTTTGTTTCACTTTTAATTTGAATTTTTTCCTGTTCCAATGGAGTTTTCTCTGATTGAAGTACATATTAATGAGACCTTAGTCCTGGTCATAGTCATCAAAGACCATGAAAATGTTTCTAAACACTCCATGACACATAACTTTCACACTTTTTTTTTTTGGTCAACTAACTTTCACATTTATATTGGGTCAGGTGTAACAAAAGAAACCAAGGTTGTTGAAATGAGATATCCTAAACCAGGGGAGGCAAACAGGCTTGACCAAAACTCTAGTGTTAATTTGTAATATATAAAATATATGATATTATACAATATAATATCCAGAAAAACCTAAAATCCTTGATATAGTTTGGCCCTGTGTGATATTGCAAAGATTGATATATACAGAATCATATATAATGCTCAAGCCTAGTGATTTTGATATGCTGTCCTATAAGATTTCCTACAAGATGAAAACTTTTGGTCCGTTCTTTTAATCCTACAAGATGCAACTAAGAGCACTTTTGTGAATCAGCGATTTATCTTCCATAACCTTTCAAAGAGATGCAACTTTGATAAATGGAACTGAAAATTGGTCCATAATTGACATGCATCCATCTCTGCATTTGTACGATATAGCTGATAGAGAATGAATGGCAAGATGTTCTACTTTTGATTTGTCCACATGTATAAAAATCTACTTGTACGCTATCAAACTCTAAACTTATTTTCATGATATTCATTTTAAGATTGGGGAACTCAGAAAGCTTGTTGAGGAGGGGAAAGTAAAATACATTGGCTTGTCTGAAGCCTCAGCTTCAACAATTAGAAGAGCACATGCGGTTCATCCTATAACAGCTGTGCAGTTGGAGTGGTCCTTATGGTCAATAATTCCCACTTGCAGGTGAGGTTTGAAGTACTAATGTTGCTAATTATAATATCTATATCTTCTCTCTACTGGGGCTTTTGATAAAAAATCAGGGTTTAGCTTTGCAAACTCTGATTTTGCATTTGTGAAATTCTCAGAGAACTTGGCATTGGAATTGTAGCATATAGTCCTCTTGGACGAGGATTCTTTACATCAGGAGCAAAGGTGGTTGAAAGCTTTTCAGATAATGATTTTCGGAAGGTTTGTGTTTATTCTAATATGCATTATTACACCATGGTTCCATTTATGGTGACAAACTAGCTTAGCTTCTTGTATAAAAGTAAAAAATGGTCAGTTTCTTCTAACCTTTTTTTCTTTTAAAATTTCAATTATAGTTTTACCATTCATGATTAAATAGCCTTAAAATGAAATTGTTAAATTTTTTTATTATTTTTCTTGTGGATTTTGTAATCATATTTGCATAATACAACAATTGCCTTCACTACCATCAGTTTGTTACTTTGTTTATAAGCATGCATAAAATGGATAAATTATGAAGGTAATAACACAACCTTGAGTAATTCCAAGTGCTTATCTCTCTTGACGAATCTGGAATCTGCAAAAGAAAAACCTTAAATTTCTAAGCACTTCGGGTCATTGTCCGATTTTCCCCTCTTGATTAGCTTATGCATTGAAAATTGAGGTCTGAACGCTAAGGAGAGATTGCATGTCTGAGCCCTGACAGAAGAGAAATTGAACGGAAGTATCACATGGCTTGAGAGAAGTTTATCATGATACTACATCTTTATTTGGATTTTTCCTATCTTGGGTTGATCATCAAATCAAAAATTTGTTCCCATTCAGCCAATTTATGCCTGTAAGACTTATAAATAAAATATAAGTTCAAATAACATTCAACAGAAAACTGGATGTTGCCTTGACAATATAACCTTATGGGAGAATAGAATAATGGGGCTAGCGTCTTTCTTCTATACCATCATTGCTGCACTTACTGATATATCCTCTTCTTAAGGTTGAGATTTAAAATTTGTTCTCCCTGACATTTTGTTTCAAAGTGAATGATGGAAAACGTCTATATCGATGCTTGAGACGTCTATGATATATAGATTGATATTGAAGAATATTCTTATCCTCTCTTATATTGTACCTAATTTCAGAATGAGCCTAGATTCCATCCAGAAAACTTGAATCACAACAATATTATATTTGAGAGGGTTAGTGAAATGGCTAAAAGCAAGGGATGCACTCCATCGCAGCTCGCATTGGCCTGGCTTCATCATCAAGGAAATGATTTGTGCCCGATACCAGGTACCACCAAAATTGAAAACTTGAACCAAAACATTGGGGCTTTGTCAGTTAAGCTTACACCAAAAGAAATGGCAGAACTCGAGTCTTTCGTTGCTGCTGACGTGGTCAAGGGTGAAAGATCTGGTCCTGCAATACCTACATATAATGAGGGTGACACTCCTCTTTCTTCCTGGGAAGCTGCATAAACATATTTATTCTTTGTACTTTGTATATGTAGTACTTCCTGTTGCTACTTTTAGCAAATTGATCAGTACAGGAGGTATCCTTGCCTTGAAGGAGTTGTTATATTAGTCCTTCTAGGGTTTTAGCTTATGTATATATGTGTGTGTGTATTTATGTATATGTGTGTGTGTATTTACGTCACTACATCTGTATGTCTAAATAAGCCATGACACTAAGCTGCTTGAATTGTATATGTTGATCAGTAAGGTATGAGTATTTTTCAAGTAGATTGATACGAAAGAAAAGGAAAACAGAACAATTTCATTCACAAAAAAGGCAATTGGTACAGGACCTCATATATATCCCCTTTTAGCCTAGCCATGTCATTTCTACTTCTCTCTCTCTCTTCTAACTAACTCTAAGCATATATGTCCCTTTTTTCCCATTATTTATTTACCATAGAGTCCCTAGTGGAGAATTCATATATATCAACTACTCCCCCCTTTATAAAGAATCAACAAACTAGAGTTGAATAGTGGAAAGGTCTTTCTAGGTAGCATCCTTAGGTTGAGTCAGTTTCCACTGAATTAAGACTTGAGTAATAGGGAGGTTGTTGTGGCAGACAAGTTTATACCAAAGATCTGGTTCAAGTGTTAATTGCCCTTGATCATTGATAGGTGGTACGGATCGATAGGTGGTACGGATTGATGGATAGGAACCGAAGGACCAACATGCAACTTAACAAGAGAAACATGGAAGATTGGATGTACTCAAGTTGTGGTTGGAAGTTCAAGCTCATAAGCAACAACACCAATTTGTTTCAGTATACGAAATGGTCCAAAATTGAAAGTGGAGCAAATCACTAAGAGGGTAAATTGGGGATTTTAAAATTCTTTTCTAAGTGTTTTATTTTTGAATACTAAAAACAGGGTATAACAGAGTAAGAGAAGAAGAAGCAAGACACAAGGAATTTATACTGGTTCAGTCCAACCTCTTGACCTATGTTCAGTCCCCAGACACTCTGGGATTTCACTAACTCAAATTATTACACACTCTATAACTCTTAGAGTAATTCTCTCACTAGAACTTACTCCCCCCTTATAAGTTGTAATGAAATATCCCAATCTCCAAGTCCTACACTTGAGATTCTTACAATGAATTATTTCAATGAATAAAACTCTCTAAGAGTGGATAAAGAAAAGCACTGAAGTATAAATGTATCAAAAGATACTTTACACAATAAAACTTAAAGAGTAGTTGGAAACTTGAATGATTTTCGTTTTCTGCAGATTGGTTGTAGAGAAGAATTGAATGCAACTTGATTTATATGAAGTGAGCATTAAATGACCGTTGTAATCTTTAATATGACCGTTGCCAGCATTAAAGAAGGATTAGGTTAAGCTCTGGTCTTCTTCTCTCTCAACTCTTTGGTTAATCCAATTGCACAGAAGTTTATGGTTGACTTCTTAAATTTTAATCTGCTGGAAGAGCAGCTACTAGATGTGGAGAGAAAACATTAATCCCTTTGCAACATGTGTAGAATGATTATCCAAAAGAATGTAAGTTTTCTGGACATTGCATTTAATGTGTTGACATCACTTTTTGCTCTTGTTCAAATCTTCATTTAATATCCTCTAAACCATCTGAAACTCAAACTGATTAGATATAGTTAGAAATAATAATGAATGATGATAAGAAGTATTAAGATCAAACATAAAGATTTCTTAAATTCGAGCAATTTGATTTTCAAACTTTACGACACAAACTCGAGTTTGTTCACACAAACTGGAGTTTGTAACCTTGCTCAGAAGACAAACTCTAGTTTCCTTCTTCCAGAGAAGAATGTCGTGATTTGAGTTTAAAAGCACATTTTGAATATAGAGCAAAACTCAAGTTCATTAATGACCAACTCAAGTTTTGGACTTTTATAGTGAAAATATGTTTAAGTCCATAAGCTCAAAACTGGAGTTTCCAACTCTTAACTGGAGTTTTCAAAATCATTGAAATAGAGCAAAGCTCTCTGCTTGGCACAAACTCGAGTTTGCCAAACCAAACTCGAATTTCCTTTAAAAATGAAAACCTTTGAAAAATCTATGCCAAGTGAAAACTGGAGTTTTAGTGAAAACTTGAGTTTTCTAGACAAACTGGAGTTCTCAAAGTGGGTAAAACCTGAAAGCTTTCTGTCAAGTCCAAACTCAAGTTTACTAATACAAACTCAAATTTTCTCAAAACTTTGGAAAACTTAGAAAACTCTTGGTCAAGTGTAAATTGGAGTTTTTATATCAAAATTGGAGTTTGCTTAGGCTTAAAACATTGATGACTCTCTGTTTGTCCAAAACTCGAGTTTACTCTTGTAAACTGGAGTTTTGTTTACTTTAGAAAATATTGGAGAATCTCAGTATGGTACAAACTCGAGTTTGTAAAACTAAACTCGAGTTTTTCTTAATGTGAAAAACTTGAAGTGCTCTCTGTATGTCATAAACTCAAGTTTGCCTATGCAAACTGGAGTTTTCTTAGTTCATTAAAATTGATCTACTCTCTGTCAAGTCCAAACTCGAGTTTTCTAATCAAAACTCGAGTTTGTCTTTAACATTAAGTTTTTCAACTTACCAAAGACAAACTTCAACTTGTGTTTACAATTGTTAGTTATCATCAAAATACAGAGAGAACTAACAAAAATATTAGGAAGCAAGCTTATGTAGGCTAGAGTTATTAGCAAATTTATGCGAAAGGGATGTAATTTGAGATAAACCAGATCACCAACAGCAAACTTGCAATCAGATCTATGCTTGTTTGCTTGTTGCACCATTCTATGTTGTGCTTTCAGCAAATGATCTTTAAGACTTTGCATAACCACTTCTCAGGATAAGCAAATATGATCTACCAAATCATTAGAAGAGTCACCAACAGTATAAGGAAGATGGATTGGTGAAGCCACCCCATAAACAACCTCAAAAGGAGTCATTCCAATGGTTGAGTGGTAAGTGGTGTTGTACCATAATTCAGCTAAGGCTAACCACTTGGTCTATTGCTTAGGAAAATCACTAGTCATGCATCTAAGATAACACTCCAAGCAACAATTCAGAACTTCAGTTTGCCCATTGTTTGAGGATGATAAGCAGAAAAATAATGGAGTTTGATACCATACAAGCGGAATAATTCTTTCCAAAATTTGCCACAAAATTGGGTCTCGACTGGTAACAATAGCTTAAGGGAGACCATGCAATTTCACAACATTATCCATGAAAAATATGAGCCACATCCACAACTGTAAAAGGATGTTTAAGGGCCATAAAATGAGAAGCTTTGCAAAGGCGATCGACCACAACAAAAATAGTGGTTTTGGAGTAAGATTTTGGAACACCACTAATAAACTCCATGGACAATTCAGACCAAACATGTTCAGGAATAAGGAGGGGTTGAAGAAGACCCGGAGAAGCTACCAATACAGGTATAAAATGGTGACAAGTAATGCATTCACGCACAAATTTACGAACTTCTTTTTCCATACCCTTGCAATAAAAAGAAGGAAGCAAGGAGCTTAAAGGTAGAATGGATACCTGAATGTCCCATAATGCCATTTGCATGAAAATATTGAAGCAGATCATTATGGAGGCCCCTATCAGCTGCTACAACCAGTTTGCCTTTTTGTTTAAGTAACTGATGCTACCAAGTAAACTTGGAGTGAGAAGTTGGATCCAGCTCCAAGTCCTTAATTAAGGTTTGTAATGAGTGATCAGTGAGCCAAGAATCTTGGACTTTATCATATAGAGGTGATACAGGAAGGGAAATGGAAAAACAGGAGCCTTCAGGTTTGCAAGAAAGGGCATCAGCTACCACATCATCGCTGCCCTTTCTGTACAGAATTTTATAGTGTGATCCCCACAACTTATGCAACCATTTAAACTGTTCTTGATTTAAATCTTGCTGCTCTAAAAGGTGATTCAAAGGCAGATGATCAATCTGAATAAAAGATTTGTGATCACCTAAATAGGAATGCCACTGTTTAACTACGAATAAGATAGTAAGGATTTCCCTCTCATAAGTAGATAGATGTCTCTTAGTGGGAGGAAGTACTTTACTGGCATAAGCTATAGGATGTCCATTTTGAGACAGAACAACCCTTAAACCAGAAACAGAAGCATCAGTTTCAATAACAAAAGTGTCATCAAAATTGGATAAGGCAAGGACTGGAAGAGACATCATGACAACCTTAAGGGTCTGAAAAGTAGCATCAGCATCAGGATTCCATACAAACTTGGCATTCTTTTTTAGCAATTCAGTCAAGATCCTACTAATTGACCCAACATGCTTAATGAAACGACAATAGTACCATGTAAACCCGAGGAAACCCCATAATTCTCGAAGAGAAGAAGGCACTGACCATAAACAAATAACCTCCAACTTCTGAGGATCAGCTTGGACACCGTGAGCAAAAATTACGTGGCCCAAATAATCAACTCTAGTGGCAACAAATAAACACTTAGAATGTTTAGCACATTGGTGCTGTTGTCTCAAAATCGTTAATGCAGATTCCAAATGTTGTAAATGAGAATTCCAATCCCTACTATATACAAGAATATCATCGAAGAACATTAAGATAAATTTGCAGAGGAAGGGGTTGAAAATAGAATTCATGAGCCCTTGGAAGGTGGCTGGTGTATTTGTGAGGCCGAATGGCATGACCAAAAACTCATATAAACCCTCATGAGTTCTGAAAGCCATCTTAGTAATGTCATTGTCCCTCATTCGAATTTGATGATATCCAGCCTATAAGTCAAGCTTGGAGAAGAATGGAGCTCCTGTCAACTCATCCAATAATTCATCAATAAGAGGAATTACGAATTTGTTCTTCATAGTGGCTTCGTTTAACTTACGATAGTCAACACAAAATCTCCAAGTACCCTCCTTCTTTTGAACCAACACCATTGGGGCAACAAAGGAATTGAAACTTTCCCTAATAATGCCATTATGAAGCATTTCCTAAATCTAGTGTTCAATCTCAGTTTTCTGGATAGGGCCATAACGATAAGGCCAACAACTGATGGGTTTGTTATCAGTGAAGGAAATTGAATGATAAAAAGACCGATATGGGGGTAAATCAGTGGGTTCTTGAAAAACATTAACAAAAGAAGGCGAAAGAACAGAATCAGACTAAAGTTGAACTTGCAATTGGGATGGTGCACGAATTAGGTATAACTCATTAGCTAAGACAAGTTCTCAGAGGATGAGCACTTCGTCTGAACAAATTGGACCGCCTGAGTTCAACCCTCTTGGCATAACAGGGTGACCATTCAGATTAAATCCAAAGAGTTGGGAATCCATGTCCATAGAAAACCAACCCAAGGTCTTAAGCCATTCAACCCCCAAAATAGCATCATAACCACCAATCCTCATTATTAAAAATTCCTAACAGAAAATTGACGCACCCATTTCCCAATTCAAGTTAGGACAATGATTAGAGATACAAACCTGACGGCTATTGGCTACAGTTGATAGATATGAATTCTCCACTAGGGACTCTATACTAAATAAGTAATGGGAAAAAGGGGCATATTTGCTCAGAGTTAGTTTGAAGAGAGAGGGAAATAGAAAAGACGTGGCTAGGCAAAAAGGGGATATATATGTGGTGCTGTACCAATTGCCTTTTTTTGTGAATGAATTTGTTCTGTTTTCCCTTTCTTTCGTATCAAAGGTATCAGAGCCATCTATCTGGCTGTGGTACCACCACCAAACACTAGATACTAGGACCGTCTCTATAAATTAGAGCACCACCTAGAGACGCTTCACACTACCATGCACACTTGCTTTAAATAAAGCTCTCAAGAGATCACTGACCTCAAGCAAACAGCAGTCTGGCTTGAGGAATTTCTGAAGGAATTGGAAACCCGATTCCTATCACCTCCTAAGCCGAACATAGGCAAGCAACCTTTTGCCACAAACGGAGGAAAATACGACTAGGTCCATTTCTTCTGCTCGCATTCTTCCCTTTGGCTCATTCCATGAATTACAACACCAACAGCAAACCTTGTCATATTTTATTGCGACCAAAGAGAGCTGTGTGGAATTCCCTAGGTTCAAGGGTTCGGATATCTTAGGTTAGGCTTATCGTTGCTGCTAGTTTTTCTAGGTTGATCTAACTCCGTTAGAGCATCGCATTCATCTACTGAGATCCATTTGGAGGGTCATGTGCTTCGATGGCATCAAACTTTCATGAGGCATCGTCCATTTGTTGAGGTTCAATGGGAGGAGTATTTCAAACGCATGGAAGAAAAGGTCATTAACATCCGCACGAGCACCCTCTGATTGCTCTAAACAAGTTGCACCAAGGCGATGGGCTAGTCACCGACTACGAGCGGCAATTCGATGATCACCTATCTAAAGTAGATGTTCCTGAACCTATTGTGGTGAATATGTTTATAAGTGGCCTTCGACCGAACATCCGCCAATTTGTCTTGAATTTCTCTCCTCCTTCGCTCACTAGTGCAACTTGCTATGCTCGATTGCAAGAAGCAACCAATCAGACCCTCCATGAAAATGCACCAGGATGTGAATGTTAGGTCTCCTCTTATGGACGCTCACTTGATTCGGGTTCCAAGTTTTCTACAATAGTAGGCTCTAAGACTGGCCCATTTCCATCCAGCTCCTCTAATCCACCAAAAGCGCAAGTCCATTGGTCCAAAAATGGCATGATGATGTCCTCCTTGGTCTTTACTCCGAACTCCTCCTCTGTGCCCTCTTCGAGGTCATTTTCAAAACCCCGCCAATTGTCCAAATGGGAAATGGACAATTGGGCCAAACGAGGACTGTGTTACTAGTGCCCTGAAAATACACCGCCGGGCACTGATATAAAGACTCCCATACTTATCTGTTGGTCGTCGATGATGATGAAGACCACTTCGAAGACGCATTAGGTGATGCTCAGGGGATCATTAACGGCAGTATTAATGCTATTGAAGGCCGTATTAACACTTCAACACTGAAACTCCTAAGAAGAATCAAGAATCAACCAGTTATTTGAAGATTGGAGCTTGATACCCAAGAGGGGGGTGAATTGGGTATCTTTAAAAATTTAAAGACAGAACTCTGTTTTTGATAAACTAAAACAGGGTAAGACAAAGGAGTAAGCAAGAAGAAGCTTTGCACAATTGATTTATACTGGTTCGGTCCTTTCTCTAACCTACATCCAGTCCCCAAGCCTCACTTGGGATTTTCAATCCACTATCTTCAACAAATGATTACAAACTCTGTACTAAGAGTTATTCTCTCACTAGAACACACTCCCCCTTACAAGTTGCAATCAATACACCCTAACCACCAAGTCCCCTGACTTGTGGTTATCACTATCAATAAATGATATACAAGTAATAACTCTCTCACAGAGTAGATATGATAATCACTGAAGAACAAATGTCAAAATGACACTATTACAAATGAAAGCTGAACACAATAAATGAACTCAATAAATTTTCGCTCTCAGTTGGTGTATCCGCTTGAGAAGAAGTTAATGCACTTTATATATAGGTAGAGAACATTAATTGACTGTTGCAAACAAGATTGGACTGTTGGAGAACATCTGTTGAGAGTTGGTTCAAGCTTGGTCATCTTCTCTCTCTTGTTTATGCATAATCCAGTTGGTCATTGAGTCTGAGTTGGCTTTCTGGCAATAAATCCGTTGGAGAGGATGTTTCTTGTTGTAGTAATGTTCCTTTTAATCTTTTGCAGTCGTGTATCGGTGGATTAACCAAAGGAAGCAAGTTTCTGGGCTGAGCATTTGTTGTTCTGACAACTTTTTGCTTTTTGCTCTAATCCTTCAGTAATCCTTCTTTAATCTGTCTGAAACTCACTAGAAAGATAGTTAATCATGTCTAGGATCAATATATATTAAACATGTAAAGCATTGAGATCAAACAAGAAGGTATAACAAATTTGCCCAATTCGAATTTCCAGTAATGGCTACAAACCTGGAGGTTTGTTCCACAAACCTCGAGGTTTGCTTGAACATCTCAAGCAATCTTAGTTTTAAACACACATAACCTCGAGGTTTCTTGGTGAACCTCGAGGTTTCCCTTGTAAAGAAACCATTTGAAAAATCTTTGAAGACCACAAACCTGGAGGTTTCAAAAGAAACCTGGAGGTTTGATACTCGGTTAAAAATCCATTTCTTCTCTGGAGCCCGATAACCTCGAGGTTTTCAAACAATACTCGAGGTTTGACTAAAATGTTGCAAAATCAGAATTTTGAACCAGAGACACAACCTCGAGGTTTCAAACTGAACCTCGAGGTTTTCATACTTATGAAAACCTGTTTGCTCTCTGTATGCCCTAATACTCGAGATTTCAAAACAATACTCGAGGTTTTAAATATTTTCATGAAGTTTCAGGTTTAAGGCAAAATGTCAAACCTCGAGGTTTCAAAGGTGAACCTCGAGGCTTTCATGCTTGACGAAAACCAAATGCTCTCTGGATGAATAAAACTCGAGGTTTCATTTTAATACTCGAGGTTTCACATTGTTTTTCAAAATATTCAGTTAAACGCCAAACCACAAACCTGGAGGTTTTCAAACTAACCTCAAGGTTTCATGTGTTGGTGGAAAAACTTAGTTTTCCTAAGAGATGCAGAACCTCGAGGTTACATTACAAACCTCGAGGTTTCACATTGATTTGTGAAACCAAGTTTTTAAACCATGAAACACTTAACCTTTGAGACTTTCTGTAAGGCCAAACCTCGAGGTTTCAGTGCCAACCTCGAGGTTTGCTCTTACTCAGGGTTTTCAAACCTTAAGAGCAAATCCTCATACATTGTTTATAGTTGTTGACAATCATCAAAACCATCAGAGAACTAACATTATTATCCTTGTGGATACTAGCAGCACCCACAACATCATAGATGCTTCGGTTGTTAAACGCCTCATGCTGAAAATGAAAGAATGGAATCCCATTCGTATGACTAAGTAGATATGCCCCTTTTTCCCATTACTTATTTACATTAGAGTCCTTAATGGAGAATTCATATATATCATAGATTTTGACCCAAAAATTTAAGAGAGTATTAAGGATTGACTGAGTTGGCAGGAAAATCTGAAGGAGCATATGATGGTGGGTGAGACCCATAGAGGCTTAGTGAGGTTTGCCACTAAGATAACTTATGTAATTTACATGAACCAATTTATACACTTTTTATGAATCAACATTTAGACATATAGACTTTTGGGAAAATCCCCCTCAAGGCCCAAGTTATAAAAATATTGTCAAAAAAGACCCAAAGAAAAGTCAGATGTTAGAAAAGGCTCTAGGGCCTTTTCTGGTATTATTTTAGAAAACGTTGTACTGATATAGTTGTTAACGCATACTGATATAATTGTTAACGGATACTGATTTAGTTGTTTGGATATTGTTGTTAATGTATACTGATTTAGTTGTTAATATTGTACTGATATAATTGTTAATGTTTATGAAATATACCAGAAAAGGCTCCAAGGTCTTTTTTGACATGTGACTTGAGGGCTTTTTTTGACATGTAACTTTTTTTAATGCCTTTTTTGACAATTTTTTTTATTACTTGGCCCTGAGGGGATTTTCCCTACACTTTTGATCAATCAACATTTAGACATTTATGCTATCCATTTTTGGCATTGTTGGAATCAAACAAACTATTTCATAATTTGTTGATATCATATCAAACAAATACTGTATAATAATTGTTCTAATACATTGCATTCTGAACCATTCTTTGCATCAAACTGGCACTTATATTTTGGATTCTGACTTAGTGTTTTCCCACAAAAAAAGCATGGAGTGTTTTTTTAACCAAAAATAAATATCAATCAAGACAACCTTACCTTACCAAACAAAATTAACTATATAAATTACTACTCCTGATCTTTAATATAAGATTTAATTTATAGTGTGATGTTATCAATTCTATAATTGGATAGAGTTGAGTTGAGGAATTTAGGAAGAACAAAGGGAAGTTAGGTAGAAGGGAGATTAGAGAGGGTTGAGAGAAGGGAGAGATAGAGACACAAGGAATTCACACTAAATCATTCATTCGCAATAGGCAACCGTATTACAATGTGAGGGGGATTCTTTTTATATAGAGCTAGAGGGTTCAAAGGCAATAATGCTCTAACTTTATCTAATTTGCTAGGAGACACAACTAGCATTGCGTTTGGCTATTGCTGCTCTAATAATAGCCAATGCCACTCTCAATTACATTGCTCTTCCCCTAACTAACTTATCTAATATTCAAAATATAGAATTATGACATCCTTGCCCTCAAGGATGAGCAATAGTAAAATATGGAAATTGCTCTTGAAACAGGAGGAGTGGCATCGATAAAGCTTCTTCATCTGGCAACCCTTTCCATTGCACAAGTACTTCTTATAATGAGCCTTCTTCACCTCTTAACATACCTTTGATTAAGGATTTTCTTAGGAAGTAAGGAAGGTGGAGGATGTCAAGGTTTCAGGATTAAGGCACAATTTCAACAGAGAAATGTGGAAAATACAATGAACCCTTGACTACAGAGTAGCTCAAGCCGATAAGCAACCGGACCAATCTTTTCCAGTACCTAATATGGTCCAAGATACCTTGGAGCAAGCTTTTATGAGCTCCTAACAGCCGCAGAAGCCTATCTATATGGTTGTAGCTTAAGAAACACCCACTAACCGACAAGAAAATCATGGTCAAACCTATGTAAGTCAGCCTTTTGCTTCATCCTAATAGCTGCACGATGTAAATGGTGTTTGAGCATAGCCAAAACTTGCTCCCTAGCTTCAAAGGTGCAATCAACCGCCTCTAGCACCGAATTGTGAGGCAAGTGGGGACAATGAAGAGGAGGCTTTTGGCCATACAAAAGCACATATGGAAATGCTTTTGTTGATGTATGAAATGACGTATTATACCACCACTTAGCTTGTGACAACCACTTACTCTATACCTTGGGTTCAATATGTGAACTAGGCCTGCCAACTCTATTTTTAACAATGATATGTCTATCAACTAGTCTTCTAGTAGGTCTAACTTGGCCAAAAGGAAATCAAAGGAAGCATTGTAGTCAGCCAATGACCTTGTTTGACTCAAGTGAGTCAAATTGCTCATTGTCGTTTCAAACGGAGGGCCAAAAGTATCCTTTAGCAACACTGCATACTCATCCCAGGGAGGAAGGCGGCCTCACAACCGTCGCGTCTTTGTGCCATTAAAAAGACTTATCATCAAGATGCAAAAGGTGTTTGAAAGCTTTTCAGAGAATGACTTTTGGAAGGTTTGTGTTTATTCTAATATGCATTATTACACCATGGTTCCATTTATGATGACAGGCTAGCTTAGCTTCTTGTATGAAAGTAAAAAATTGTCAGCTTCTTCTAACCTTTTGTGTCCTTTAAAATTTCAAGTATAGTTTTACCATTCATGATTAAATAGCAGTAAAATGTCATTGTTATATTTGTTTAGATCTTTCTTGTGGATTTTGTAATCATATTTGCATAATACAACAATTGCCTTTACTAACATCAGTTTGTTACTTGGTTTATAAGCATGCATAGAATGAATAAATTATGAAGATAATAACACAACCTTAAGTAATGCCAAGTGCTTATCTCTCTTGACAAATCTGGAGTCTGCAAAACAAAAACGTTAAATTGCTAAGATTTCTTGTCAATTTCAAGCCTGATTTTTCCTTCTGCAATTCAGGTCATTGTCCTATTTTTCCCTCTTGATTAGCTTATGCATTGAAAATGGAGGTCTGAAAGCTAAGGAGAAATTGCATGTCTGAGCCCTTACAGAAGAGAAATTTAATGGAAATATCACTTGGGTTGAGAGAAGTTTATCATGATACATCTTTATTTGGATTTTTCCTATAATAGGTTGATCATCAAATCAAAAACTTGTTCCCATCTGTCCAGTTTATGCCCTAAAGGGCTTATAAATAAAATGTAAGTTCAATTAACATTTAACAAGAAACTGGATGTTGCCTTGATAATATAACCTTATGGGAGAATAGAATTGTTAGGAAATATGTTAGGAAATATATTCTAATTAATATAGCAATCAATTAGGGATTATAGAGATTAGGGAATCAATCTACATAATGAGTCATTAACTCTCATTAATTCCTTTGTCCCCTCTCTTGTGTATAAATACCTCTTACCACGTACATGAATATACATACTTTTCAGATTATATTTCTCTCTCTTTCTCTCTGGTTCTACATGGTATCAGAGCATTAGATTCCAAGTTTTTTTCCGCTACAACTCCTGTTTCTGTTTGGCAACAGAGAGGGAGAGGGAGAGGGTTCGTTCATTTTTCGTTCTTGGAGATTTCAGCTGCCACGCGCCACCTCACTGTGCTCAGTAGGTCCCGATCGGCGGAACCCAGTTAGTCGATCGCCGTTTCGGCAGCACGTGGACGTTCACGCACCTCCCTGAGCTCTGCCGTTAGTTACACGTGCCGGCGCGTGAGGGCATTTTCCGGTGAGTTTTCCGCCGCCGTTTACTTTTCTGGGATCGACTCATTGCACTCATCCTGTCCCAGGTTGTTTCATGCTCATTCCTTGTCATCTCACCATATGCTCTCTATTTGCCCACTATTTACTTAGTCAGTTTGCTTATTTTTGAGAGGATTTGTGGTTGTACTCTCGGTTTGCTCGGTTGTTTGGGAGACTTTGTGTTTATAGTCTCGGTTGGGTCCTTGTGTGGCCCTTGTTACTCTTTGACAGTTAGTGTGGCTGCTATAATCTGTTTATGGGTGGAGATTTCTTGGGTTTGCCTCTTGTGTGGCTGTTGTTCTCTGTTACTTATTGGGTCTTTAGCCTTTGATTTGCTTCGGGTTGTTGTTCTAAGACAAAATTGCAAGTATTTCCCTTGTATTTTTCTTGGTTGTCTCTTATGGCTGAATCTAAACCTACTGGTGTGATTAAGATGGTTCCAGTTTCCAACAAAATTACTGATCACAAGTTGAATTTGACTAATTATTCGGATTGGACCAAAACTATTCGCATGCATTTACTCAGTATTAAGAAGGAGGACCATTTAACTGCATCCCCTCCTACAGACGATTCAAAGATGACATGGGTGTGAGCTGATACCAGACTTTTCTTACAAATTCAAAATTCCATCGAGAGCGACGTCCTTCCTTCGGTAAGTCATTACAATATTGTAAAGGAACTTATTGACTACCTGGAGTTCCTATACTCTGGAAAAGGGAATATTACTCGCATACATGAGGTTTGTAAAGGTTTCTATTGGGCTAAGCAGCAGGGTCGCCCCCTAAAGAATTTTTTCATGGAGTTCAAACAAATGTATGAGGAAATGCGACGGTTAATGCCACCAACAACTGATCTTCAAGCTGAGGTGGATAATATGGAAAAAAATGGCGATTATGAGTTTTCTTACTGCTCTCGACCCATCTTATGAGGCTGTTAGTGTTAGTTCTCAATGTGTTTTGATGATTAACAACAAGTGTAAACATGTTTTGAAGTTTCCAAGATCCTTTAAAAACCATCTGATAGTTGCATACCGCAGTATGGGTCTGCATACTGCAGTAAAGGGTCATCCAGAAAGCAATATTTTCCCAAAGTTAAGTCAATACCGTAGTATAGGGTGCCATACCACAGTATTGGACTTCCAGAGAACGATCAAAATTTTCAAGTTAAGTCAATATCGCAGTATAGGGTGTTATACCGCAGTATTGGACTTACAGAGAGCAACTAAATTTCTAAGTCAAGCCAATACCACAGTATAGGTATGTATACTGCAGTATAGGGCCATCCAGAGAGCAACTGAGTTTTTCAAAAATAGCCAATACCGCAGTATAGGTATGTATACTGCAGTATAGGGCCATCCAGAGAGCAACTGAGTTTTTCAAAAATAGCCAATACCGCAGTATAGGTATGTATACTGCAGTATAGGGCCATCCAGAGAGCAACTGAGTTTTTTCAAAACTAGCCAATACCGCAGTATGGATATGGATACTGCAGTATAGGCTTATACAGAGAGCTTCCAAATTTTACAACTATTGCATATTGCAGTATAGGTTTGCATACTACAGTATTGGGCTCTAAAACTGATTCTCAATTTGTCAAGAACTCTCTTACTGCAGTATGTTACTTACATACCGCAGTATAGGTCTTGGTTTTCGAACACAAGTCACGATGATTTGCCTCTGGAAGTTGCATACCGCAGTATGACTTTGGATACCGCAGTATGGACACTTATGCACAGTGCCATACTGCAGTATGGATGAACTTACCGCGGTATACAACGGTCAAAATTGATTTTTGAATTACATGAATTTGCAAATCACTATTGGTTGATCTTATTGCTTCCATAATTCATTCAATCATATTCCTAGCTACGTTTAACAAGTTTGTTGAGTGAATTTCAGTAAGATCATATGAAGATTATTGGAAGTCAAAGCCAAAAAGCAAAAAGTGAACAGTGCATTAAATGCACTTCTGCAAATCAACCCACTTTCAGCTAATCCATCTGAGCACGCCTTATAAACGTTAAAGAATGCTTACTACAACAAGTAAAGTCATCTCCAACGGGAAAATTCTCAGAGGGCCATATCAGACCACATTAACACTTGGATTAGCAGAAGTTTAGAGAGAGAAGAAGACCAGACTTAAGTGCTAATCACCTACAACGGTTGGATTCATCAAGCAACGGTCAATTAATGTTCTCCATCTATAAATAGAGTGCATCAACTTCTTCTCAAGCTGATACACCAACTAAGAGCGAAAATTTATTAAGTGTCATTTATTGTGTTCAGCTTTCATCTGTAATAGTATCAATTTGATACTTGTGCTTCAGTGTTCACTTTATCTGCTCTGTAAGAGAGTCTTTTTCTTGTAAATCATTCATTGATTGAGATAACCACAAGTCAGGGGACTTGGTGGTTAGGTGTATTGATTGCATCTTGTAAGGGGGAGTGAGTTCTAGAGAGAGAACTACTCTGAGTACAGAGATTGTAATCAATATTGTGAATTTAGTGGATTGAAAATCCCAAGTGAGGCTTGGGGACTGGACGTAGGTCAGAGAAAGGACCGAACCAGTATAAATCTTGTTGTATACTGCTTCTCTTCTTCTCTCCTCTGTCTTACCCTGTTTTACTTAGTCAAAAACAGAGTAAAATATTTAGTTTTTAAAGATACCCAATTCACCCCCCCTCTTGGGTATTTAGCTCCAACCTTCATTTAGGTCTCAGGTATTATCTAGTTCTGAGCTTCCCTCGCTTCAGGATGTGTATTCTCGAGTGTTGCGTGCCGATAGTATGGCCCACCTAGCTTGTAACTCCCACACTAATGCTTTAGCTGGCTGGGGTCCGACTGCTAATAGGCATCAAACTTTTTCACGACAAGGAACTGGTCCACCAAATCCACCCTCTGCTGCTCACAGGAAACCAAACCTCCCAAAGCCTGGTACCAATCCTTCCGCTCCTGGTATTGTCTGCTATTACTGTAAGGAACCAGGTCATACGAAACACTACTGCCGTAAGTTGCAACAGAAGCAGCAACTCCACGGGTCTGCTCATATGGCCCAACCATCTGATATCTTTGATGATGCTTTGTCTACACCAATTGCGCTTAACTCTGATTCGTGCCTTGTCACTTCTTCCTCAAAATGGATCATCGATTCCGGGGCCACTGATCACATGACAGGTAACCATCATTTATTCTCTTTGTATGCACCTTATGCCAACCCCTCTTCGATCACAATTGTCAATGCTTCTTACTCCCGTGTTCTTGGTTCTGGCACTGTTCAACCTACCTAGTCTGTTTCCCTATCGTCTGTCCGTAACGTTCCTGACCTTGCTTTTAATCTTTTATCTCCTAGAAAACTTACTCGTCACTTAAACTGTTTCATCTCACTTTTCCTGACCAATGTTTAATTCAGGATCTTACGACGAAGTGGATTATTGGTAGGGGGTTTGAATCTGGCAGCCATTATTTCCTTGAAGATCGGGTGCCACATTCCATTGCTTGTGCTGGTGGTTCCTCTCTATTTTATATTCACTGTTGGTTGGGTCATGTGTCCTTGTTGTCTTTAAAGAGGTTGTATCCTCAATTTCATAATGTGTCTTCTTTAGAGTGTGATTCGTGTCAGTTTGCCAAACATCACCGTGTTCATCTGGCACCTCGCGTTAATAAACGGGCTGCGTCCCCTTTTGATTTAGTTCAGTTCATTCATATATTTGGGGTCCGTGTTCTGTTGAGTCCAAGTTTGGTTTTCGGTACTTTGCTATGTTTGTTGATGATTTCTCTAGAACCACCTGGCTTTATATAATGAAAAATCGTTCCGAGTTGTTTACTCATTTTTGCCATTTCTGTGCTGAAATCAAAACTCAATTTGGTGTTTCTGTGAAAACATTATGAGGTGACAATGCTAAAGAATATTTTTCTAGCCAATTTCAAAACTATATGCTCCAAAATGGCATGATTCACTAGTCCTCGTGTGCAGATACACTAGCTTAAAATGGTGTTGCCGAAAGAAAAAGCTGGCACTTATAAGAAGTGGCCCGAGCTCTCATGTTTCAAATAAAAGTCCCCAAACCTTTCTAGGCTGATGCTATGTCCACTGCTTGTTTTCTCATTAATCGTATGTGATAACCTTAGAATTTATGATATTTTAATTAGCTAAAAACTCTGTCATTGTCATGGTTTAATGGATCAAAATAGTTAAATATGTAGTTTCATCTTCATAATTAGTTTTTAGACTTCATTTGTATTGATCTTGGTTATATTTGAAATTTGGATCAAAACTGGGCTTAAATCACACCTCTTTCACAATTGGGTAATAAACACTGTTTGTTATTTTGGGTATAACTTGAGTTATAGAAATCCAATTGATCCCCAATTTGCATTTTCAGAAAGCTAAGAGGAAGCCCTACAACTCCTATGAAGAGCCCAAAAGCTAACTCAGATGTTTAGAGGGCCAAAATTGGACTGGAAACCGAAACAGGCTGCTTTCACTGGACTCTGGAATGACGTTCGGTATTTGGCCCATATCTGGAGCTACAGACCTCCAAATAGGGCACCGTTTGAACGACTGGAAAGCTGACATCCGGGGCCACATTTCATATGAAGATCACATGGCCAGATTCGGATGATTTCGTGGCCTAACATGGGCAGGAAAAGAAGACACGGTTTTGGAGCTGTAAAGTGACTCAAAGATGCTTCCAAGTTGGCCACTAACTAAAGTGACGAATTTGTGTTGTAAAGTGCATGGATGAGATGCTCCTAGCTGCCTATAAATAGAAGGGAGTTGTGAAGAGCAAGACACACTTGGAGTAGACCAAGATCTCTCCATTTTTAGGTTCTTTCTTTCTTAGTTTCAGATTTCTCTTCATGTTCTTTCCTTCTTGTTCTTTGCCTCCTACATGGAAGGCTTAGTTTATTCTTATAACTTTCATGCAATTTATTTTCCATTGCTTTCCTTTTTGATCATTGCCTCCTACATGGAAGGCTTAGTTTTTATTTTCTTAGTTTCATGTATTGTCTTTAATTCTTCTCTTTATTTTCTTGCCTCCTACATGGAAGGCATAGGTTTTGCTTATTTAGTTTTATGTATTGTCTTTAATTCTTATCTTTAGTTTCTTGCCTCCTTCTTGGTATGACTTAGTTTTAATCTTTCCTTTTTGGTTGTTTTAATTAAATTTCATGTTCTTCATCTTTTACCATTTTATTGCTTGGCCATGATTAGCATGAACTAAGTATCTTTCTAAGGTCATGTATGGATTCTTTATGAAGTTTAATTGAAATTCTGTTTTTAATTACATAATCGTTGTCTTGGATATGTTTCTTTAATCCATGCTTAATGCCTTGGTTAGTTTGATCACCTAATTAAGGAATTGAAAGATTAATTAGACCTTGGGAAAGGCTAGTTAGTTCTAGGTTCAATTGATTAAAGAACATAAGGTACTAGCAAGGGAACTTGTCATAGGCTTTATGCAATCATAAAGAATTCTGGACTTAATGCATGAATTGATTCTAATGAGCATGGGAACATGACTTTAGGATTAAGGATTAGGCTAATTGACTTAGGAATAAGCAATTAGATTAAAATCTGAAATTCGATTGACATACTTCAATTCACGAGTTAAGTAGTTAATTTCTACCTTAAAAGAAGATTAGGTCTTAATCTAGCTTTTGGTAAAGGAAGAACATTTAAATGGATTATTGATGATATACATGACCCTAGGCTTTTGTTAATTTCATTTTACAAAGTTTAATTCAATTTCTGTGTGATTTTACTGTTTTTTAATATTTTTCATCAAAAACTCTTACGGTTGCATCAACTATAAATTAAAGTGATTTGGGTTGGTAGTTGGAACTTTGGTCCCTGTGGGAACGATATTTTATTACCTTGGGATACTTGCCGGTATTACATTGATAGTGTATACTTGCACTGGTTACCCCTTCATCAAGTTTGGTCCCCGTGCCGGGGACCAAACTTGTCCCAATATCAACTATCTTTGCTTGTTTATAGATTGGTGCTTGTTTTATTGCAGTTTTTTATTTTTCGTTTTGAGTTATTCCTTGTTCATTTCAATTGTGTGTTATTTTTTTTTTTAAAAAAAAAAAGCCATTAAATTAAGTGTGCCCTGTTATTATACTTTTAAATTTATGTGTTTTGTATATTTTCTAAGGTGTGATAATTGAGTTCTTGGAAATTCATTTTCTACAGAATTTCAATTAAGTATAACAAAAAAAATTTAGTAGTCTATCTCTCTTCTTGAATTTCAGGTCCTTAAGAACTGATTTCTTGATTAAAGTGTATGCAAGACGCAAATCTTTTATTTGATCAAGAAATAGAGAGGACATTGCGGCGTTTGAGAAGAGAACAAAAAGCTTTGTTACAAGTTCAACAAGCTTCTTCATCCATAAATACTACCGAACCTGAAAAGATCACAATGGCAGAAGCAGCTGGGAATCATAGAAGTGTGGGAGATTTTGCTATCCCAAGGGTTAGTGAAATTGCTTCCAGCATTGTTAAGCCAAGGGTGGAGGCCAACAACTTCGAGATCAAGCCAGCAATTATTCAGATGGTACAAACAGCTGTGCAATTTTATGGCCTTCCCTATGAAGATCCAAATTTGCATCTGGCAAGTTTCTTGGAGATTTGCGACACATTCAAATTTAATGGCGTTACTGATGATGCCATTAGACTGAGGCTCTTCCCATTTTCTCTGAAAGATAAAGCAAGAGTCTGGTTGCAGTCACTTCCTCCTGGAGCAATCACCACTTGGGATGAATTGACAAAAAAATTCTTGGGCAAGTATTTCCCTCCTGCAAGAACTGCAAAGTTAAGAAACGACATCACCTCTTTCCATCAAGCTGACGGTGAATCACTCTATGAAGCCTGGGAGCGGTTTAAAGACTTACTTAGGAAGTGCCCACATCATGGCCTTCCTGAGTGGTATCCAGTCCATACATTCTATAATGGGCTACAAGGGAATACAAGAGGCATTGTCGATGCAGCTGCAGGTGGTGCTCTGATGGCAAAATCCGTGGATGATGCCTACAACATTTTGGAGAACATGACTTTAGGATTAAGGATTAGGCTAATTGACTTAGGAATAAGCAATTAGATTAAAATCTGAAATTCGATTGACATACTTCAATTCACGAGTTAAGTAGTTAATTTCTACCTTAAAAGAAGATTAGGTCTTAATCTAGCTTTTGGTAAAGGAAGAACATTTAAATGGATTATTGATGATATACATGACCCTAGGCTTTTGTTAATTTCATTTTACAAAGTTTAATTCAATTTCTGTGTGATTTTACTGTTTTTTAATATTTTTCATCAAAAACTCTTACGGTTGCATCAACTATAAATTAAAGTGATTTGGGTTGGTAGTTGGAACTTTGGTCCCTGTGGGAACGATATTTTATTACCTTGGGATACTTGCCGGTATTACATTGATAGTGTATACTTGCACTGGTTACCCCTTCATCAAGTTTTTGGCGCCGTTGCCGGGGACCAAACTTGTCCCAATATCAACTATCTTTGCTTGTTTATAGATTGGTGCTTGTTTTATTGCAGTTTTTTATTTTTCGTTTTGAGTTATTCCTTGTTCATTTCAATTGTGTGTTATTTTTTTTTTTTAAAAAAAAAGCCATTAAATTAAGTGTGCCCTGTTATTATACTTTTAAATTTATGTGTTTTGTATATTTTCTAAGGTGTGATAATTGAGTTCTTGGAAATTCATTTTCTACAGAATTTCAATTAAGTATAACAAAAAAAATTTAGTAGTCTATCTCTCTTCTTGAATTTCAGGTCCTTAAGAACTGATTTCTTGATTAAAGTGTATGCAAGACGCAAATCTTTTATTTGATCAAGAAATAGAGAGGACATTGCGGCGTTTGAGAAGAGAACAAAAAGCTTTGTTACAAGTTCAACAAGCTTCTTCATCCATAAATACTACCGAACCTGAAAAGATCACAATGGCAGAAGCAGCTGGGAATCATAGAAGTGTGGGAGATTTTGCTATCCCAAGGGTTAGTGAAATTGCTTCCAGCATTGTTAAGCCAAGGGTGGAGGCCAACAACTTCGAGATCAAGCCAGCAATTATTCAGATGGTACAAACAGCTGTGCAATTTTATGGCCTTCCCTATGAAGATCCAAATTTGCATCTGGCAAGTTTCTTGGAGATTTGCGACACATTCAAATTTAATGGCGTTACTGATGATGCCATTAGACTGAGGCTCTTCCCATTTTCTCTGAAAGATAAAGCAAGAGTCTGGTTGCAGTCACTTCCTCCTGGAGCAATCACCACTTGGGATGAATTGACAAAAAAATTCTTGGGCAAGTATTTCCCTCCTGCAAGAACTGCAAAGTTAAGAAACGACATCACCTCTTTCCATCAAGCTGACGGTGAATCACTCTATGAAGTCTGGGAGCGGTTTAAAGACTTACTTAGGAAGTGCCCACATCATGGCCTTCCTGAGTGGTATCCAGTCCATACATTCTATAATGGGCTACAAGGGAATACAAGAGGCATTGTCGATGCAGCTGCAGGTGGTGCTCTGATGGCAAAATCCGTGGATGATGCCTACAACATTTTGGAGAACATGACTTTAGGATTAAGGATTAGGCTAATTGACTTAGGAATAAGCAATTAGATTAAAATCTGAAATTCGATTGACATTTTGGGTGTCTTCTAAGTTTGGGGGAGTCCCTTTAACCTTTCCCTTTTATTTATGTTTTTCTCTAACTCCTTATTCACCTCACATGTTTAGATAACATTGAGGACAATGTTGGTTTTAAGTTTGGGGGTGTTGTTTGGAAACATGCATTTATTTTCTTTAAGGATAGGTTTTAAATACTTTTCCCCAATAAGGTTTGGTGTTTTCATTTCATGATTAGGTATTAGATGTTTTATTCAAAAAAAAAAAAATCTTTTAAAACATGACATGAATGAATTCTAAGGTAGAGTAGATACCGTGAGATTGGAAAATAAGAATCATGTGTTTTTGGCAATGCAAAATGTGAATATCAAATACGCTATTCTTGAGTGAGTATGATCACATGTTTGAATAAACAAGTTACTGAATTTCTGGAGTAGTAGTTTATAGTTAATGATCTTGAGGATAGTGTAATTGATTCCCATATCCGTGAGGGATTGAGCTTCATATACTTATATTCTTTTGCTGTGTGCACCTCACTATTTTAGCACTCTAGAACTTGTTCTGTTTCTGGTTTGAGATGGCAAGTATTGCATGCATATTCTGAAATGATAAAAGGCAATTTATTTCTTGTATAAACCAGTTGGCCAAATAGCCCACCTAGCATTCTCCATTGATTAACCCTTTTGAGCCTGAGGCCTTGTTTGTTCTTATTATTAACCACTGTTATATAACCATTCCATACATATCCTACCTCACAATCGAAAGCAGAGTATGCTACAGGTGAAAGTATGAACTTAATTGATGAATTTTGGAATTGTATGACGGTTATGATCTGTATAATGAATATATTAGTGTAAAAAAAAAAAAGAGTAATGGTACTGGTAGCTCAAAAAAAAAAAAAAGCAAAAAAAAAAAAACAAAAAAACAAAAAAACAAAAAAAAAAAAAAGAAGAAGAAGAAGAAGAAAGAAATGAGTTAGTGAAGGATGAAAACAGTTATATGAGATACAATTTGGGTTTGACTGATGATTCATATTTTCTGTTTTCCATTGTTAAAGCTACTTATCCATATATTATCCTTCCCTAACCATAGCCAACCTTTGAAAGACCTTTTGATTGGTTTATGCATGTATTACAGAGCAGTGGAGAAGTAGAATATGAACAAGCCTATGGTAGTGTTATTAGAGTGATGGTTGATTGAGTGAAATACACACCCTAAAATACTTGAGAGTTTGAGTGGATTGAATATCCAAGTGAGGGGTTATTCCAATTTACTATTTTCCTCTTGATAACTCTACTTTCTACTACTCTGGAAATTAGTGAAGTGTTGATACAAGCATAATGTATTACTCATTTTTGAACTGTGCTTTCATTGATTGATATATCCATTTGCAATGCTAAGTTAAAGAAAAAAAAATTTGGTCTAATGAGTTATCTTATTTTCCTCACTCACATCGATCTGCACATCCCCTTGTTTTTAAGCTATATCTGTTATCTTTAATTGATTTGCTTGAGGACAAGCAAAGATCTAAGTTTGGGGGAGTTTGATAACCTTAGAATTTATGATATTTTAATTAGCTAAAAACTCTGTCATTGTCATGGTTTAATGGATCAAAATAGTTAAATATGTAGTTTCATCTTCATAATTAGTTTTTAGACTTCATTTGTATTGATCTTGGTTATATTTGAAATTTGGATCAAAACTGGGCTTAAATCACACCTCTTTCACAATTGGGTAATAAACACTGTTTGTTATTTTGGGTATAACTTGAGTTATAGAAATCCAATTGATCCCCAATTTGCATTTTCAGAAAGCTAAGAGGAAGCCCTACAACTCCTATGAAGAGCCCAAAAGCTAACTCAGATGTTTAGAGGGCCAAAATTGGACTGGAAACCGAAACAGGCTGCTTTCACTGGACTCTGGAATGACGTTCGGTATTTGGCCCATATCTGGAGCTACAGACCTCCAAATAGGGCACCGTTTGAACGACTGGAAAGCTGACATCCGGGGCCACATTTCATATGAAGATCACATGGCCAGATTCGGATGATTTCGTGGCCTAACATGGGCAGGAAAAGAAGACACGGTTTTGGAGCTGTAAAGTGACTCAAAGATGCTTCCAAGTTGGCCACTAACTAAAGTGACGAATTTGTGTTGTAAAGTGCATGGATGAGATGCTCCTAGCTGCCTATAAATAGAAGGGAGTTGTGAAGAGCAAGACACACTTGGAGTAGACCAAGATCTCTCCATTTTTAGGTTCTTTCTTTCTTAGTTTCAGATTTCTCTTCATGTTCTTTCCTTCTTGTTCTTTGCCTCCTACATGGAAGGCTTAGTTTATTCTTATAACTTTCATGCAATTTATTTTCCATTGCTTTCCTTTTTGATCATTGCCTCCTACATGGAAGGCTTAGTTTTTATTTTCTTAGTTTCATGTATTGTCTTTAATTCTTCTCTTTATTTTCTTGCCTCCTACATGGAAGGCATAGGTTTTGCTTATTTAGTTTTATGTATTGTCTTTAATTCTTATCTTTAGTTTCTTGCCTCCTTCTTGGTATGACTTAGTTTTAATCTTTCCTTTTTGGTTGTTTTAATTAAATTTCATGTTCTTCATCTTTTACCATTTTATTGCTTGGCCATGATTAGCATGAACTAAGTATCTTTCTAAGGTCATGTATGGATTCTTTATGAAGTTTAATTGAAATTCTGTTTTTAATTACATAATCGTTGTCTTGGATATGTTTCTTTAATCCATGCTTAATGCCTTGGTTAGTTTGATCACCTAATTAAGGAATTGAAAGATTAATTAGACCTTGGGAAAGGCTAGTTAGTTCTAGGTTCAATTGATTAAAGAACATAAGGTACTAGCAAGGGAACTTGTCATAGGCTTTATGCAATCATAAAGAATTCTGGACTTAATGCATGAATTGATTCTAATGAGCATGGGAACATGACTTTAGGATTAAGGATTAGGCTAATTGACTTAGGAATAAGCAATTAGATTAAAATCTGAAATTCGATTGACATACTTCAATTCACGAGTTAAGTAGTTAATTTCTACCTTAAAAGAAGATTAGGTCTTAATCTAGCTTTTGGTAAAGGAAGAACATTTAAATGGATTATTGATGATATACATGACCCTAGGCTTTTGTTAATTTCATTTTACAAAGTTTAATTCAATTTCTGTGTGATTTTACTGTTTTTTAATATTTTTCATCAAAAACTCTTACGGTTGCATCAACTATAAATTAAAGTGATTTGGGTTGGTAGTTGGAACTTTGGTCCCTGTGGGAACGATATTTTATTACCTTGGGATACTTGCCGGTATTACATTGATAGTGTATACTTGCACTGGTTACCCCTTCATCAGTATGCCATCTCCTGTTCTCAGTGGAGCCACTCCCTACACCACCTTGTTTCCTTCTAATCCTATGTTTCCTAGTGACTCCAAGATCTTTGGGTGTGTTTGCTTTGTTCGTGATGTTCGACCTACTCTTACCAAACTTGATCCTGAGTCTCTTAATTGTGTCTTCCTTGGGTATTCTAGGGTTCAAAAGGGCTATAGGTGTTATTCTCCCACTCTTCGGCGTTATCTTGTGTTTATAGACATTACCGTCCATGAGTCGACCCCGTTCTTTCCTGTCCCTACTCCGACTCCATCCCATGACATCCCCGATAGTCTTGATGATATATTGCTCTATAAGATTCAGTTACCACCAGTGCAGGCGTCAGACCCGGCACCTGTTAAACCACCTGTCTATCATGTTTGTCGGAAGCGTCTCAAGGCAAGTAATGGCATTGAACAAGTTCTGGCCCCACCAGTGCTGCTTCGGAGTCTGATCCAACGATAGTTGCCCCTACTCCTATCCCTACACCAGACCCGGTGCCTTGCCTGACTCTCCTGTCTCTACACCAGAACCAGTGCCCGTGCCTGACTCTCCTGCTCCTATTGACTTGCCTATTGCCCTTCGTAAAGGTAAGTGATCTTGCACGTACCCTACTTCGTCTTTTGCTTCCTATAATCATCTTTCCCCTCAATCTTGTTCTTTCATAGCCTCCTTAGACTCTATTCTATTACTGTCCCCACTAATCTCCACCAAGCCTTAGCCCATCTCGGTTGGTGTGCTGCTATGAAAGAAGAAATGATGGCCCTTAATAAGGCAAGTACCTGGAATCTAGTTGATTTACCTCCTGGAAAGAAGGCTATTGGATGTAAGTAGGTGTTCACGGTCAAAACAAAAGCTAATGGCACTTTGGACCGTTTGAAAGCTCGATTGGTTGCCAAAGGTTATGCTCAGACCTATGGTGTTGATTACTCGGAAACCTTCTCTCCTATGGCAAAACTGTCCTCTGTTCGCCTCTTCATTCTATGGCCGCCAACTATGGTTGGGATCTTCATCAGGTAGATGTTAAGAATGATTTTTTGAATGGTGATCTACTAGAGGAAGTATACATGGAGCAACCGCCTGGTTTTGTTGCTCAGGGGGAGCGTGGGAAGGTATGCCATCTTCGAAAGTCTCTATATGGCTTGAAACAGAGCCCTCGTGCTTGGTTTGACAGGTTTAGCTCTGTGGTTAAGAAATTTGGTCTAAGTTAGAGTAAGTGCGACCATTCTATGTTTTATCAGTAGACAAATGCTGGGATGATTTTGTTGGTGATATATGTTGATGATATTGTTATTACGAGTAGCAATGCTTTGGGAATCTCATCACTGAAGGCCTTTCTCAATTCTCACTTCCAAACAAAGGATTTGGGTCCTTTAAAGTACTTTCTTGGGATAGAGGTTATGAGAAGTAAGAAAGGCATCCTTTTGACACAGAGGAAGTATGTTCTTGATCTGTTAAAAGAAACTGGGAAACTTGGAGTAGCACCGAGTAACTTTCCCATGATCCCTAATCCCTTCTTGGACATTGATGACCGCATACCATTTGATGAGCTACCTGAGGATGTACGAAAGAAAGTTGATCCAGAAAAGATCAAGCCATTTGCCCATCCTGAGAGATACCGTAGGTTAATTGGGAAATTGAACTATCTTACAGTAACTCGCCGCGATGTGACCTTTCCAGTTAGTGTGTTTAGTCAATTCATGACTGCACCAACCGTTGCTCAATGGAAAGCTTTGAAACATGTCTTACATTATTTGAAGGGTTCACCTGGTTGTGGTGTTCTTTATACGAATCATGGCCACAACAAGATTGAATGTTTTTGTGATGCAGATCATACAGGGTCAAAGGCTACCAGAAGATCTACCACAGGATATTGTGTGTTTGTTGGTGGAAATTTAGTATCATGGAAGAGTAAGAAGCAAGATGTGGTTTCCAAGTCAAGCGCAGAAGCTAAGTATAGAGCCATGTCTCAATCAGTGCAAGAAATTGTGTGGATTCACTAGTTAATGAAGGAGGTTGGTCTTGCCACGTCATTACCTACAAAGTTGTGGTGTGATAATAAAGCTGCTCTACACATAGCCTTCAACTCTGTGTTTCATGAACATACGAAACACATTGAGATTGATTGTCATTTTGTACGTGATAAGATCAAGGAGAATTTTATTTCCGCTGGGCATGTGCGGTCTAGTGATCAGTTGGGTGACCTTCTAACTAAGGCTTTAAATAGTAGTCGGGTTGATTATCTTTGTAACAAGTTGGACTTGATTAATATCTATACTCCAACTTGAGGGGGAGTGTTAGGAAATATGTTAGGAAATATATTCTAATTAGTATAGCAATCAATCAGGGATTATAGAGATTAGGGAATCAATCTACATAATGAGTCATTAATTCTCATTAATTCCCTTGTCCCCTCTCTTGTGTATAAATACCTCTTACCACGTACATGAATATACATACTTTTCATATTATATTTCTCTCTCTCTCTGGTTCTACAAGAATAATATGGCTAGCGTCTTTCTTCTATACCATCATTGCTGCACTTACTGATATATCCTCTTCTTAAGGTTGAGATTTAAAATTTGTCCTTCCTGACATTTTGTTTCAATGTGAATGATGGAAAACATCTATATCCATGCTTGGAACGTCTACGATAGATAGATTGATATTGAGGAATATTCTTATCCTCTCTTGTATTGTACGTCATTTTAGCATGTGCCTAGATTCCATCCAGAAAACTTGAAGCACAACAATATTATATTTGAGAGGGTTAGTGAAATGGCTAATAGCAAGGGATGCACTCCGTCGCAGCTCGCATTGACCTGGCTTCATAATCAAGGAAATGATGTGTGCCCTATACCAGGAACCACCAAAATTGAAAACTTGAACCAAAACATTGGGGCTTTGTCAGTTAAGCTTACACCAGAAGAATGGCAGAACTTGAGTCTTTCGTTGCTGCTGACGTGGTCAAGGGTGAAAGATCTGGTCCTGGAATACCTACATATAATAAGGAGGGTGACACTCCTCTTTCTTCCTGGGAAGCTGCATAAACATGTTTATTCCTTATACTTCGTGTATGCAGTACTTCCTGTTGCTACTTTTAGCAAACTGATCAGTACGAGAGGTATCCTTGCCTCAAAGGAGTTGTTATATTAATCCTTCTTGGGTTTTAGCTTATGTGTGTGTGTGTGTGTGTATTTACGTCACTACAACTGTATGTCTAAATAAGCCATGATGCTAAGCTGCTTGAATTGTATATGTTGATCAGTAATGTATGAGTACTTTTCAAGTAGATTGTGACCCAAAAATTTGAGAGAATATTAAGGATTGAGTGAGTTGGCAGGAAAATCTAAAGGAGTATATGATGGTGATTGGTGACTCAGACAGTCAGACCCATAGAGGCTTACTAAGGTTTGCCACTAGGATAACTTATGTTCTATAATTAGGATTTTAACTTACATGAACCAATTTATACACTTTTTATGAATCGACATTTGTACATGTACACTTTTTATGAACCAACCTTTAGACATTTATGCTCTCCATTTTTGGCATTGTTGGAATCAAATTAAACAAAATATTTCATAATTTTTTGATATCATATCAAACAAATACTCTATACTAATTATTTTAATACACCATATTCTCAACCATTCTTTGGATCAAACTGGTACTTATATTTTGGAATGTGACTTAGTGTTTTCCCATTAAAAAAAAACAAAAAAAAGAGAAGAAGAAGAAAGCATGGAGTGTTTTTTTAACCAAAAATAAATATCGATCACAACAACCTTACCCTACCAAACAAAATTAACTATATAAATTAGAACTTCTGATCTTTAATATAAGATTTAATTTATATTGTAGTTTTATCAATTCCATAATTGGATAGAATTGAGTTGAGGAATTTAGGAAGAACAAAGAGAAGTTAGGTAGAAGAGAGATTAGAGAGGGTTGAGAGAAGAGAGAGATAGAGAGACAAGGAATTTACACTAGATCATTCATTCACAACAAGCAACCGTATTACAATGTAAGGGGGATGCTTTTTATATAGAGCTAGAGGGTTCAAGGGAAATAGTGCTCTCACTTTATATAATTAGCTAGGAGCCACAACTAGTGTTGTGTTTGGCTAGTGCTACTCTAACAATAGCTAATGCCACTCTCAACTACGTTGCTCTTTCCCTAACTAACTTAGAATTACAATTTCATATCAACACCCCCTAACATCCTTGCCCTCAAAGATGAGCAATAGTAAAATCTGGAAATTGCTTTTGAAACTGAAGGAGTAGCATCCATGAAGCTTCTTCATCCGAAAACCCTTTCCATTGCACAAGTACTTCTTAAAAGGAGCCTTCTCCACCTCTTAACAAACCTCTGATCAAGGATTTTCTCAGGATTTAAGGAAGGCAAAGGCTCTAGGAAGTCTGGTGGAGAATGCTAAGGTTTCACAGTTAGATTAGGGCACAATTTCAGCATAGAAACATGGTAAATATGGTGAACCCTTGACTTCAGAGGTAGCTCAAGCCGATAAGCAATTGGACCAATCTTTTCCGGTACCTAATATGGTCCGAAATACCTCGGAGCAAGCTTTTGTGAGCTCGTTTTTTATATACATAAAAGTTTAGGTGGGGATAGACATCGATATCCTACCAAGGCCAAGACATGCCTCCAAGCTCACAGAGTGTTTACAAAGGTACTAACAAATCGCCTACTAATGAGGCCTTCACATCAACCAGCAGGTATCAAACCTCGTCCCTTTTGAGGTGAATGCTGACACCTTAGCTAATTGTGCCACTCCTCATTGGCCTTTTGGGAGCTCTAAACAGCCGCAGAAGTCTATCTATATGGTTGTAGCTTAAGAAACACCCACTAACCGACAAGAAAATCATAGTCAAACCTATGTAAGTCAGCCTTTTGCTTCATCCTATTAGTGGCACGATGTAAATGGTGTTTGACCATAGCCAAAACTTACTCCCCAGCTTCAAAGGTGCAATCAACCGCCTTTAGCACCGAATTGTAAGGCATGTGGGGACAATGAAGAGGAGTCTTTTGGCCATACAAAAGCACATATTGAGATGCTTTTGTTGATGTATGAAATGATGTATTATACCACCACTTAGCTTGTGACAACCACTTGCTCCATACCTTGGGTTCAATATGTGAACTAGGCCCACCAACTCTATTTTTAACACCAATATGTCTGTCAACTAGTCTTCTGGTAGGTCTAACTTGGCCAAAAGGAAATCAAAGGAAGCGTTGTAGTTGGCCAATGACCTTGTTTGACTCAAGTGAGTCAAATCACCCATCGGCGTTTCAAGTGCTTGTAGTCGGTCAAGGTTTCCATTTGTTGTTCAAGTGCTTGGAATCTTTGCTCTACCATTCTATTTTTTTTCTTGGTTTCTTATTTCAACCATACAACAAGAAGTGTATGGCATATAATCTTAAGCTCCGATACCTCTCTTATCAATTCTGCAATTAGATTGAAGTTGAGGAATTTAGGAAGAAGGAGAAGTTAGGCAGAAGAGAGATTAGAGAGGGTTGAGAGAAGAGAGAGATAGAGACACAATGAATTCACATTGAATCATTCATTCACAACAAGCAACCGTATTACAATGTGAGGGGGATGCTTCTTATATAGAGCTAGAGGGTTCAAGGTCAATAATGCTCTATTTCTATCTAATTAGTTAGGAGACACAACTAGTGTTGCTTTTGGCTAGTATTACTCTAATAATAAGCTAATGACACTCAACTGCTTTGGTCTTCCCCTAACTAACTTACCTAATATTCAAAATATAGAATTTGGATTACCATTTCATTTAATATGAATTTGAAAGGACTTGTGTCATTGGCAAAACCTATGCAAGGAGACCTAGGAAATCACAAACACCACAAGCATAAGGGGGAAAATTCCTTTTAAGGTTTCAGCTTTTGAGTTTTCCATTTTAATGTAACCCTAGGACACTTAGGCCATTGCATAAAGTGGCTTTGGTAATTTAGTCTTGTATCACTCAGAACACTTTTTTGGGGTACTGTGCAGAGTGGCTTTTTGGATTATATTAGCCATAGGAGGGAAATGGGAGGTATGTTGTATTTTTGGTTTGAGAGTCTTAGGAGAGGGAAGCCTGGTATCTGTGTATCAGAATAGCCTCCTTCTTGGCTGTGAGAGCTTGTTGCTTTCAACAGATTGTGTATCCGGCTGTTTTTTCAACTATGTTCTTTTGAATCAGTAAACATTGCAGACTCTAATTTGTTAGTCCATAACAAATTGGTATCAGAGCAACAAGGTCTTGGGGAGATGGCGGATGATGTCAGAGATTTGAGGGAGTTGGTGACGAACCTAGCCCAAAAGGTGGACGGACTATATGGCATGTCCAAGCAGGTAAGCGAGCTCACTGAGGGGATGAAAGTAAAAAGGGAATTACTACTAGGAATGGAGACAGACTCGAAGAAGAAGAAGAAGCACCACACATCGGAGACACATTCAGATTCAGAGATAGAAAGCACCAAGGAAACATAAAAAGAAACAGCCAAGTTTCGAAAGATGGAATTACCGGTGTTCGACGGGGATGATCTGATTGGGTGGTTTTGCCGAGTTGAGCGGTACTTCGATATCAATAGCATACCGAAGGGGGAGAAGTTGGAAGCAGCGGTGGTTTACCTTGAAGGACATGCTCTTCAATGCAAGGAGACCCGGAGCACTCTCAAAGACTGGTCGGAGTTCAAGCTGAAAATTCTGGAACGATTTCATACCTTTCAACGTGGGGGTAAATACAAGCTCTTGTTCTCCAACAAACAGGAAGGGACTGTGCTGGAGTATGTAGAGTCATTTGGACACTCTCGTTTCCGCTAGCTGACACAACAGAAGAGTGCCTGATGGGGGCATTTCTGTATAGTTTAAAGATTGAAATACAAGCGGAGTTGGAGATCACAAATGCTAAGGATCTTGAGGAATTGATTAAAATGGCACTTTGTGTGGACGGCAGGAACAAGCTGCAGGAAGTGGACAAAGGAAACAGGGCATACAAGGCTTCGATGAGTACAGGGATGCGGAAATACCCTACCCAACCCGTGTACTCACGGGTCACCTACTACCCAGAACTGACCCGAGTTATATCGACCACTAATAATCCGACCCAGTACTCCAAATCTGATCCGAAAACTCACGACACAAAGACAGGCAGCTCTTCGTCGACGCTGGTATCCATGACGCACAAGAATGGAGAAAGCCGATGGCTTTCAGACTCAGAGATGACACGCTAGCGAGAATTGGGGCTCTGCTTCAAGTGTGGCAAAAAATATAGTCCTTCCCATACTTGCAAGGACAAGCATCTGCAGATGTTCTTGATCGATGTAGAAGCCGACCACAGTGAAAAAAAAACCCGATGAAACAGGAGAGGGGGTGGACGACTACTTCGATGCAGAGGATGAGTCAAACTCGCATGGAATTGTCCTTAAATTCCTTTGCGGGATTTGAGAGTAATCACACAATGAAGGTCAGAGCCGAACTCACTGGAGAAGCTATCATCGTTCTCATTGACAGCGGAGCGACACACAATTTTATCACTGAAAATCTGCTCAATCGACCCAAAATCAAAACTGATGAAGTGGCAGAATACACAATCACGGTGGGAGATGGACATTCGATTAAAAGTAGGCAGCGTTGTCGGGACGTGTGTCTGAAGTTACAGGGACTCTGCATCGTGCAAACATTTTATCCTTTTTTGCTAAGAGGAATAGATGCCATCTTAGGAGTGGAATGGCTGAAGACGCTAGGCGACGTTAAGGTGAACTGGAAATTGATGACTATGACAATTGGGGGGAAGAGCAGTCGAGTATGCTTGAAGGGTGACCCGACATTAACTTTAACATAGACCTCATTGCAAGCTATAATGTGCACAGTCAGGAAGAAGGGAGAGGGATTTCTAATTGAGTGCCAGAGCATTGAGAAGAAAGAAGAGTGTAACTAGACCATAAACCCAAAAATTCAGAAGTTATTGGAACAGTTTCCGGCGGTGTGCCAAGCAGCTTAAAGGTTTCCTCCTCGGCGTGCAAAAGATCTGCCATAGTGATCAAACCAAGGGAACAACCTGCAAATACTAGACCCTACCGATATCCCCATTCTCAAAAGAAAGAAATCAAGGATATGATCAAAGACATGCTTCAAGCTGGCATCATTTGTCCTAGCACCAGCCCCTACTCTAGCCCGGTCTTGCTTGTAAGGAAGAAGGATGGGAGTTGGAGATTCTGCGTGGATTACCGAGCGCTCAATAAGATCACAGTCCCCAACAAATTCCCTATTCCGGCCATAGATGAATTATTAGATGAACTCAAGGGACCCACGGTGTTCTCGAAGCTGGATTTAAAATCTAGATACCACCAAATCCGAATCAAGGCTGGAGATGAGCATAAAACCGCTTTCCGAACGCATGAGGGCCATTACGAATTCAAGGTGATGCCCTTTGGGCTTACTAACGCTCCCTCTACTTTTCAAGCTTTGATGAATGACATATTCAGGCGTTGTTTGAGAAAATTTGTGCTTGTATTTTTTGATGATATATTAATTTATAGTCAAAATATTATTGCTCACTTGGAACACCTAGAGAAGGTGTTGACTATCTTGTAGGACAATCAATTAGTCATTAATCTCAAGAAGTGTAGCTTTGTGCAACCAAAGATTGAGTACCTCGGTCATATAATTTCTAAGCAAGGGGTTCAGGTTGATCCGGCCAAGGTGGAGAGCATGTTAGCGTGGCCTCAACCAAGGAATGTGAGATCATTACGAGGGTTTCTGGGGTTGACCGGATATTATCGAAGGTTCGTCAAGGGGTATGGAAAGATAGCTAGTCCGTTGACTGATCTCCTCAAGAAAGAGGCTTTTCAATGGTCACCAAAGGCAACCCAAGCCTTTGAAGCACTCAAATCAGCCATGACAGCTCATCCAGTACTAGCCATGCCGGACTTCTCGCTTCCTTTTGATCTTGAAACTGACGCTTCAGGTACCGGAATAGGGGCAGTGTTGATGCAACAAGGGTGTCCCATTGCCTATTTCAGCCAAAAATTATCAAAACGAGCTCAAGAATGCTCGGTTTATGAAAGGGAATTAATGGCGATTGTGCTAGCCGTTAAGAAGTGGCGACACTACTTGTGGGGGCAGCATTTTGTTATCCGAACTGATCAAAGAGCCCTAAAATATCTGCTGGAACAGAGGATATTAGAAGAGAATCAGCAGAAATGGGTGTCAAAATTAATGGGGTATAAGTTTGAAATACTCTATAAACCAAGCAAGGAGAATAGGGCAGCTAATGCTCTATCTAGGCAAGAGGAACCTATGAGTCTGAAAGCGTTTTCCATGTGGCAAAATAATGATTTGGAAGGCTGGGAAACCGAGGTGCTTGCTAACCCCAAGCTGAAAGGAATTTTTCAGCAGCTTCTCACTAATCAAGACGCTCCAGAAGGATACTCTTTGTTCAAAGGCTGCCTACACTACAAGGGAAGGTTAGTCCTACCTAAAGGTTCCACAAGAATCCCCTTTCTGATACGTGAATACCACAACTCTCCCATTGGTGGACATTCCGGATACTTGAGGACCTACAAAAGGTTGTCCAACGTGGTATATTGGGAAGGAATGAAAGGAGAAATTCAAAGGTATGTGGCAGAGTGTGAAGTTTGCCAAAGAAGTAAGCATCAAGCACTATCTCCAGCAGGGTTACTATAGCCCCTCCCTATTCCACAAGCCGTTTGGGAAGATATTAGCAAGGATTTTATCACCGGGCTACCCAAGTCTCAACGACAAGACACTATACTTGTCATAGTAGATAGGCTCACTAAGTATGCCCATTTCCTTTCTCTATATCATCCTTTCAGTGCCAAAGACGTTTTAGAGTTCAAGGAAATAGTCAAGTTGCATGGATTTCCGAAAACCATTGTTTCGGATAGAGATAGAGTCTTTGTGAGTCATTTTTGGAAGGAATTATTCAAGCAGGCTGGTACCCACTTGTGTTTAAGCTCAGCATATAATCCGGAGACCGATGGGCAGACGGAGGTGTTAAACAAAGGATTGGAAACCTACCTAAGGTGCTTCACGAGTGAGAAACCGAACCAGTGGGTTTAATGGTTGCCATGGGCGGAATATTGGTATAACACTACCCACCAATGTTCAGCTAACATGACCCCATTTCGCACTGTCTACGGAAGAGATCCTCCTACTTTCCTCAAACTCACAAATGAGCCTTCGGTAGTAGAAGAAGTGGACGAGCAGATCAAAGCTAGGAATGAGATCATTGCGACATTAAAGGGGAATCTGATCAAAGCACAGGAAGAAATGAGAAGACAAGTAAACAAGCATAGAAGGGACGTCCATTATGAGGTAGGTGACCAAGTTTATGTGAAAATTCATCCATATAGGATGAGAACACTAGCCAAGCGCAACAATGAGAAGTTGAGCCCACAGGTTTATGGACCATTCAGAATTATGGAAAGGATAGGTGAAGTGGCCTACCGCCTGGACCTGCCCCCTAAAGCCCAAGTTCACCTTGTTTTCCACATTTCTGTCCTCAAAAAATCAATACAGTCCGGGTTGGTGACTCCAAGCTTTCCCTCAGCCTTATCAGAACAGATGGAGTTGAGGGTGCAACCAGAAGCGATCTGCAAGGTCAGAAAGCTTATGAATGGGCAGACTGAAGTGCTGGTAAAGTGGAAAGACATGCCAGATTATGAGAATTCCTAGGAAGATGCTGATACAATAGCCACCCAATTTCCTTCTTTTCACCTCGAGGACAAGGTGAGACTTTTAGGGGAAGGTGATGAAAGGACTTGTGTCATTGGCAAAACCTATGCAAGGAGACCTAGGAAATCACAAACACCACAAGCATAAGGGGGAAGATGCCTTTTAAGGTTTCAGCTTTTGGCTTTGCCATTTTAATGTAATCCTAGGACACTTAGGCCACTGCATAAAGTGGCTTTAATAATTTAGTCTTGTATCACTCAGCACACTTTTTTGGGGTATTGTGCAGAGTGGCTTTTTGGATTTTATTAGCTGTAGGAGGGAAATGGGAGGTATGTTGTATTTTTGGTTTGAGAGTCTTAGGAGAGGGAAGCCTGGTATCTATGTATCAGAATAGCCTCCTTCTTGGCTATGAGAGCTTGTTGCTTTCACAGATTGTGTATCCAGCTGTTTTTTCAGCTGTGTTCTTTTAAATCAGTAAACATTTTAGACTCTAATTTGTTAGTCCCTAAAAGAATTACACTGCAAACTACATCTTACATTTAAGAAAACTAGAGGTAGTATGTGGTATCATTACACTCTATCAAAAATAATCTCTATTGAATCTGATAAAATTTATAAATGCAAAAGTGGTGTTATTCCCTCATAAACTTTTAGTTTTGTTTATGTATTAAATTCATATATCAATCAGCTTTCTAACTTCTGATTAAATACATAAAATATAAACGAAAGAACACCTGAAGTTGACTTTAAAGGAATTAGGCAGTGCTTTCCTTCATTTGAAAGAATGAAAGTGTAGTGCTTATATCACCACATTTATCATGAAAAGAGAACCCATCTCCATTTTTTATACATATACACATTTTACTATGGAAAAAACTATAATAGAAAAGCACACAATCCATTTCTTTTTTTTCTTTTTTTTTAAGTGAATCTTCAAACTAATAATATAATCAACATTATACACCCTGGGTATAGCATGGAGCTCAGCCCATGACATGATCTTAATTGCTTAAAGAATAGAATATGACTCATGAAACCACATTATAGCTTTAATGGAAGCTTCAGATAGATAGAAGACAAGAACCAATACAGGATAGCAGATGAGTTAAATAGAATATTCACTTTGTATAATATAAGCAAAGTTGCATCAGGCTAAAAAAGACAATGCAAAGTTGCAGAACATTCAATAGCAGCTCATATGCAATTCTTGAGCTGATCTCCTACCCCTTGGAAGAAGAAACAAGAAAGAGCGAAATCAGCAATGAATATGCCGACGAGGGAGAGAACCACCGCTGACGTTGTTGATTCTCCAACACCCTTAGCGCCACCCAAAGTGGTGACCCCCCATGCACAGCTCACTATAGATATGATCGCACCAAAAACTTGTGACTTGATCATTGCACTAATGATATCCCATGATCTGAGAGCTCGCCGAGCCGAGTCCATTATAATGTTGATGCTTACGCCATAAATGCCTTCTGCAAGGAGGCAACTAGATGCCATTCCTATTGTAAAACATAACAGAGTCAAAAGAGGCAGGGCAATACATGTGGCAACAACTCTTGGAGTTATCAGGTAATCGACAGGGTCAGAACCAAGAACTCTCAATGTGTCAGTTTGTTCAGAAACCTGCATAGTTCCTAACTCTGCCGCGAATGCACTTCCAATCCGACCGGCAACCACAATCGAAGTAATTACTGGACTGAGCTCCCTTGAGAAAGCCAGAGCTAAAACCCCACCAACTGATCTGTTCAATCCTAATCTAGTGAATTCTCTTACAAATTGTACTGCAAAGGCCATGCCAACAAAGGCAGCCGTTAAAAGACAGACCCCAACTGATTTCGGACCAACTCTCTCCAATTGTTGAAGCGTATTCCTCCAATGAATCTTTCCCTTAAAAATCTTCATGATTACCTGTCCAGCAATGATAGGAACTGATAATCCCCTCCACAGGTACCTTGGAGGAGACCAGTTGCTGAGTATTGTTTCTGATCTTCCATTAGGAGCATGGTTGGTGTTTATTTGATCATCCGTTGCAGAAGCAGATGGATGGCCATCACTTGTGTTTGGAAGCACTAACAGCCTACTTTGTTTCAAGGGGATGGAAATTTTTTTATTTGAGGCTCTCCTATTGAATGCACTTTTGGGAACAGGTTGGGAATGATTTGATGCATGAAAACTCACTGAACTAGTCTTCACACTCGAGATGAAGTTTCTGCAATATGGTTCATATGTAAGGCAATAAAATAAACTGTGATGAAACAAATATAATTCCAAATAGCAAAAAACCAAGGAATGAGAGTAAACACCTGCAAGAAATATAGAATAAAGGATGAATACATGATGCTGTCTGCATGGCTGGATTCTTGATTTACAGAGTCAAATTCAATTTGAGGATAATCCCATTTCCTACACTGGAGAAATGAATGAAAAACCAACTGATAAGATCAAAAGTCCAAATCTGAAGGACACAACAGCATGCTATAGGCAGAATAAAATCTGACCTACAGAAGTTAAGCATCCCGAGTTTCTAGACATTTTACAATGCTTTGCATCCTAAAATCCACTTGAAAAACATAAATCATGTGACAGGAAGGTTTTGATGTTGTCTTCTTTACATGGATATAAACTAAGGCATGTCAGTTTCATGGGGAATAGAAAATTTTTAATTGAAAAAAAAAATCATACAGAATTTATTTTGACAAGTTTCTGATTAAAAACAGAAAAGTGAAGCAGAAAAAGGAGTGACAAATCCTCACAGAAATATAACAAAGAAAATACAAATAGAAAAACTAAATGAAAACATAATATCTACCAATAGTCCTAACCATTGAGAGAAAATAAAAAAATAATAATAATAAAAACAGAAGGAAAAGGCTGAACTGAAAGAGAAGCCAAATAAAGAAAATAAATTATCTTATTTTACATCAAATAAGGGGCAATACTGTGTGGTTTTGTATACCAGCATTCAATCGCCATCATTAACCTCCATAAAAATTTTGTTGCCTTGGCTTCTCCAGCCGTAAACCCTTAACAAAAAGCCTATCACCCAAAAGTTCTTGCGAGTGTCTGACTAAACACACATGCACGCATCACCTCTAATACAAAAAGATGCAGTAAAAAAATTACAATTATTCTGAAACCTTATACAGAATATCAGTAATGATTCTTTAAAAATGAATAAAACCTGTCACACAAAAGCTTTGACCAGTTAAAAAACCCTTGGCAAAACCATCTGTAAATCAGATTTATTCAGAGAAATTGTTTCTCAAATTTCCTTTACATTGTTCGTGTAATTGATGAATTAAACATGAACTATTGGATTCAAGATCCCACATGAAACATAAGAAATTTATTACTTAAACCTGAACTATTGAATTCATGTCCATATTTCACCAGTAATTCCTCAATATTGTTATTTCCTAATCAGCTTTTCCCCATGCTGTTCAGATTATTTTGACAGAACAAGCTGCAGGCTAACCTAAATATTGTAGGAAAAATGAAAATCAAATTCGAAATTCAATGACTTTGATTAATTATGCTTAGGAAATTATGATCATGATTGCAAGTCCTTCAGAACTAACTGAACCAGCAGTTAATCTTACCAAATATTTCATTACACAAAACACAAAACCACTTTGCACCAAAACGAAATGTTGTATTTCAATGATCAAGTTGTCATAGAACCTTATATCCTGTATTCCATTGAATGAAGTTGTCATACAAACTATGATCAAAGCTTGATGGAAAGCCCTTTTATCATAGAACCTTATATCCTGTTCTACTGACCCCCCTTCTTATTATAGTTTGTATCTTAACTATGTTTTTGACGAGTTATTTTTTATTTTTATTTTTATTTTTATTGTTTGGGGGGAGGGGGCCATTCATGCAAAGTGCAAACCATCCGTACATCTAAATACTACTATAACTATATTATGTTCAAAGGAGTACTTGGGAGCCACTAGAATAGTCAAATTTAAAGCAATAGTTGAAGTACCATGTTCGTTAGCTGAATTTTAAAAAAATGAAAAATAAATAAGTAAATGAAAATATTCAACAATCTGAGTAAAGACAGTATAAAGTCATAAACCTAGAACCCTTCAAGTTCCTTAATCCCCATCCATCACAAATCAAAATACTGTCAAAACTATGAATCAAATCATCAAATGATTAAAGTAATATGACTACTAATTCCAACATATGAAACGTAGTAGGAGTAAAATAAAGGGAAAAAGACAATAAAATACTTCTAAAAATATCAAAACCCTCATCAGTGACCCCAATTCACAAAATTTAAAATCAGATCATGAGAATCAAATTCGAATTTTAATATGGAATTAATTGACTTCAACACCCTGGTGTCATCCCTGAACACTCCTATCTCCTCTATCTCTCTTCCCTGATTCTTTTCTCCTACCCTAATGCAACACCTTTACCGCTTCCTTCCTCACTACCCTCACGCCATCATCTTACCCACTGTTTGAGAGAAAATTGTGTGTATGAAAAAATTGTAAGTTGAAACACATTGTTTAATTTTTTCCCCCCTTCATTGGTAAAAATCATGGGGAAAAAAAAACTCTGATACAAAACGAAAGCAGTAATAAAGATGATGATGGGTGGAGAGAATTCATCAAGAAAACTAATAGCATTCAAGTTGACTAAGGGAATGAGGGAAGTATATAACAGATGCGTTCAATATCAAAGAAAGGAAAGGGAGCCCTGTTGACAACGAAGGACGCGTCTGGTTCAAATCCCAGATTTTATTAATTTTGTCGATCAATCATCGTTATGGCAGTGCAGAAGTGAATTAGCATCAATTAAAAAAAGAAAGGAGAATTAGCAGAGAAGATAGCACCACATATTGACTATATTACGCATCAAAATCCAAAATACCAGTACAAAAACGAGATTTTGATCGCAATTTTCTATCCTTTAATTTCCTAAAAACCACCAGGACAGCAAGTGTTCAATAAAAATACCAAATTCGTATTACAGAGGATGAGAAGAACACAACGAAGTCGACATTAGAATGAAAAAATATCAACAATATTTTCATAGTAAAAATTCAACGGTTAAATTCATTGACACATACAAAGAGGCTTTAGAATTCCAAGAAATCATCGACCACCAGTATTTTCCAACCAGAACTCACGACATCGACCAAATTAACTTCCACAGGAAACAAAAAGAAACTCTATTAAACGAAACCTTGAGGTCTAGGTGCTCCTCCCAACAAATCAAATATCAACACTTCAACTGTTGCGAGAGGGTGAGAGAAATGGCAGAGCACAATGGGAAAGCGAAGCAGCGACGACGAGTTGGGGTTGAGGAAGACGACGGCTTGAGGGTAGTGAGGAAGGAGCGTGGGGACTAGGGTGGGAGAGGTGTTGCGGCAGACGGAGGAAGTGGTTGCCGGTGAAGATATTGCATTAGGGCTGAAGAAAAGAATAGGGGGGAGGAGAGGGACAGTTCAGAAATGACAACAGGATATTTAAGTCAATTCATTTCATACTAAAATTCCAATTTGATTCTCCGAGCGAGCTTACTGATAAAAGGTACGTAAAGTTTGGGAACCCCGAATAAACTTGTAATTCTCTGAGCGGAACAGTAATCTAACCGCAAATTGCAAGGTAACATATGAACTAGCAAGCTTAATCAAACAAAATCATCAACAAAAAGAAGAAAAGGGGACAAGACAGGGGCCAGAAGCGAAATTAAATCATGGGTACGCAACTTAATTATTCTAATTAGCAAGTCCCTCATCTGCACACTTTGATTTCTACACTAAATCAGTCCTACAAGTCCAAATTAAGCAAAAAATTACCAAATTGTTCTATACAGAACCAATCGAATTGAAAACTAAAAAACAACACTCGAGTGAATTACGTAAAACAATAAGGGATTCGTCTTGGAATAGACTGCATTACCTAAAGAGGCATATCACGGAGATTAGTAAGATCTTATAAGTTTTTCGACCTCCAGAGTATTGACCATGAATTGATGAAATGAATAGTGGGAGCATAGGTAAAAGAAAGTCAGAAAAAGAGGAACAAAGAGATACTTTGTTTCTTCAGCTCGCTCTTCGCCTGACTATAGACGGTGAAAGATAGCGAATGATTCCTCTCAACGCCTAAACCTGAGGACTGTTAGCAGCACAATGGTGCGCACCGTTTACCCAAAAATCATCAGAACCGTCCATTATCGTTGGGCGTCGAGCAGGAAAAGAACGAAAGTCTCCAGTGCTCATCCCCTCCTCTACCCCTCGTTGCGATTTGACCTCACTCGACATCACTATACCTCTAATTAGGGATGTAAGTGTATTTTTAAAAAATTTTAATTTTTTTATATATTCTATTTATTTAGATTTAAATTATATGTTGTTTTGTAATATGTTTTTGTCACCCCTATCTTAAATTAATTAATTTTTAGTTTTGCATTTGTCTGTAAAAACAGTATTAAGAAAATTAATTAATTTAAGATACTGGTGCAAAGAAACATTTTAGAAAGCACCATATAATTTAAGTATAAAGAAATACAATATATAAAAAAATTTGAAAAAAATATACTTATACCTGTAATTAGAGATATAAGTATCTAATAAGCATATAATGTGGACTCGATTTGACTTGGCTTTCATCCGATGGAGTTAACCTACGCTTTGTCCTTCTTTATTAAATTGGGACGTTTTGTGCACAGTCAGTTGTTGTCCTTTTTTTTTTTTAATATCGTAGGGTCTAATAGGTACTGAAAAGATACTTTTTTAAAAAAAAAATATCATAGTGTCTAATAGGTACTGAAAAGATACTTCAGAATATTGATCGATACTGGAAAAATACTATATAATCTTAAAAAATTATTTTAAGATATTAAAAAACTAGTACTAAAAAGATACTTCAAGATATTGATTGTTACTAATAAAATATTTCATGATCTTGAAAAATTATATTAGGATTTTAAATATATATATATATATATATTTTAGGCTATTGACTGGTACCAAAAAATATACTTCAAGATATTTTTTCAAGATCTTCAAACTATTTTATAAGATCATGAAGTATTTTTCAGTACCAGTCAGTATCCTGAAATATCCTTTTAGCATTTGACAATACCTAAAATATTTTCAAAATCATAGAGTATTTTTGTAATACCGATCAATATAATGAAGCATCTTTTTAGTGTCTTTCAGTACATAAAAAAAAGTAACAGCTCACTGTTTTGCGTAAAATGGCGCAGTTTAATTGAAAAGGATGCAATCGACGTTAACTCTCATCGGATGAAAGCCAGTTCCGTTGCGATTGGATTAAAACTTTAGGCAAAAGTACAAATAACCCCTTGTTCTGTTCTAGGAACAGGACTGGTTGGACTTAACTAGGTGTCAAGTATAGAGCCTACGTACCCGATGAAGGGATCAAAGTGTATGTAGTTTGAGACACTTGGTGGCGTTAGCCAGAGGGGTGGTGTGTGTGCTCTGTGTGGCAGAAAGTAAAGAAATAGAGAGTTAGACCGTAGAACCTGTAATGTGTGTACCTTAGGGTTTGACCTCTGTATATATAGAGTTTACCTTAAGTAGGATATGTCAAACTTTGCGTGATCTCCGATGCGAGTATCCAGGCCGCTATATCTTATATAAAGATACCCCTTTATTTTAAGATATTTACCTGCTATAGATAGATTCCGATATATATGAAATATATCTCCTCTTTAGTCTTATATTAAGTATGAGTCCTATTCAGATCCGTAACACCCCTCCTACGTGTAAGTTAGTTGCAAAGGGACCCCCACCTTTAAAAGTTTTTTTTTTTTTTTGGCTCAAACACCTTTAAAAGTTTAAAATCAACATCCTGAACTTTCAAGTGTTTACTGTTGACTGCTAAGTTCAATAAATGAAAGTTCAAGGTGTTGGTTTTAATAGTTCAAATGTAAGTTGAGGAGGATCATTTGCAATTGACATAAAGTTAAGAGACCTTATTTGTATTTTGACCATATTAATAGTCCAAATCTATTTATTTTATAAAAATTATTATTATTATTTCATATAAAACAAACAAATAAATTTAAATAGTTAAAATTTCATCTAAACAATTTACGAATTTAGATTATTATTATTATTATTTTAAAATATATAATTTGCCCCTACTTTTTTCAAAGCATTAAAATTGTTAGGGTTAAAGTGTGTCTATGACCTAAGGTGTTTGCATCCGGTATAATGTTTTCATACATACAACACTATAAAGTTGCTATCAAAAAAAATACTCTAGAATGATGTATGCAACACTATAAAGTTTCTATTAAAAAAATACTCTAGAATGATGTATGCACCTTCACTTTAAAAACTTGTTGAGAGCTGATAGCAACATAAAAATTACTCCTAAGAAAAAACTCTTTACAAGCAAACCTTTTCTTGCAAAACTACATAACAACATGCTCTTGGATGCATTAAGAAAAAAATACTTTATGGTACTAGATGAAGCTTAAAATATTTTAGGATACTAGATATATCTAAAAAAATATTTTAAGGTGTTAGATACACGTAACTAAAGCTTAATCCGATAATGATAATGCGAGTAGATGAGAGGAAGGGTAGAGTAGTGAAACTACTTCACAAGCAAACCTCTATTGATGAGGCCATGAGGGCAAGTTGAACCTTGTGGCTATTTTTGCGTGTGTCTCGTTTAGTGGAAGGGAGAGGAGGGAAGGCTAATAAAAAGAAGAAAATTTCCTTCCCAATCACCCATAACAAAAGCAGCATTTATATAACGAGCTTTTACTTCTCCCGTGCGTTGCACGGATGATAGTATTTCACAAATTATTCAAACATATTTTACTTCCAAAGTGATGCAACCTTATTGTCTTTAAAGAATATTAAAATATTATTATCAATGAAGAACTATATATTAAAAATAAAACATCATCAATATTAAACGGTAATATTCTTCAATTGATTCAGAGTACATGTTACAAATGAAATTTCAACAAATTTTTGAGCACTTTCACATATTTGACGGTGAAGAATTTGCTTATTTAAGGACTTCTATTGTATATTATAATCTCATTCATTCCAAAGTAGCCAAATTCCCCAACAAAAAGTCCAGTAGCTTCAACATGAATCCAATTATTGAATCCAAGTTTCCTCACCATATAGTCAATTTCTTCACCATTGATACGAGACTCAATTAAGCAAAAAATACCTATATTATTTTTCCTTACAATATCTCTTAAGAAAGAAGAAAAAGACCCGCCTCCAGCTTTTGCATCTTCCTTTTCCAGCCTGATCACAATGGCCCAAATCGCTACTAACAATGTGGTATGATCTTTGCTTTGCCACAATGGGCTTTCCTGTTTTTGTTTGGCCCATTAAGACCTCTTCCTTAATAACACCATCTTCACTCGATTTCATCTATCCATTTGCCCTACTCTTAATTTAATACAAAGTTTCTTTCTTTAGCTTTTCCTTTTAGTTTAATATTTCCTTTAATTTTGCATCTACGACATTCCCTGCGTCATTTCCTTTCGTTGCTGTCATATCCTGTCTCAAGGATAAAGACTCCTTTTGTCAAAAAAGGCACCAGGGCCGTACTTCGGGTTAGTAATTTTTCTAACTGCATCAAGTTAGGTTTGATGAGTGGAACATGCATGAGGTTTTGACAATCGAAGATAATTGATGGTCTCAACTTTAGCATGAAATTTGAATTACGTATACTGGTATTTCATTTTCATTGTTGAAATAATTAAATTCATTTGGATCACAATCTAATCTTAATATTTTGAAATAGAATTACGCAATATTTTACAATCTTGGGGATAAATAAGCATTTTTCAAAGGCCACAAATACGAATAGTCTTGGAAATATCAAAGAATCTTTAAAATATAAATTGGATGGTGAAGAATAGACTCATCAACGCCGTCCTTTGAAATTTCCAAGACTAATCATATCTGTAGCTACTCGCAAGCGCAAACCTCATGTCCCTTAGCACCACTTTTCAAAACAAATCTTAAAAAACCATAGCCTGACTTAAAAATCCTCAACCTTCGCTCTTCATTAACATTGCCAGGATTAGTGTTAATCTAAGAAGCAGTCTTTAATTCCCAAATGCTTCAAAATTGTCTCAATGAATAACATATTGATGCAATTTTCACAATGATGCAATTTTCTTATTTTTAAAGAATATTAAGATATCGCTATCAATGAATTACTAACGATTAGAAATGAAACCTCAACAATGTTCATCAACAATGTTATCTTTATTTATACTTTGGTGTCTTTTCCTGTGCTTGTTTTCCTTCCTCAGCCTTATTGTTCTCCTTCTTTTTGCTGATATATGAAATCTGACAAATAAAAGAAACTACTAAATCTGACAATTAAATCCATTAAATACAACAGTATGATGTAAGTAATTTATTTTACATTGTCCAATGGGGGCAATAAATTTTTAAAATTACATTTTACATAACTATTAAAATAAACGTGTTTAAATATATACATTGACATCCTCACTAATATTGTGTCAATTTGACTGATTGTTTAAAATAAACAAAGAAACCTAATCAAAATGCTGCTTTCTTCTTTACTTACCCATGACTTGGTGGTGACTTGGTGCTTCTATCTTTACTGTAAATATGTTTTAATATCTCTGACATGGAGTCTGTTTATTGAAAATGGAGATTACTTTTTCTTCAGTTGCATAAAATTGACATTTTCTTCATATCAACATCAGAGGTTTTCGACTTCCCTCGAGATCATTCATGTTCAAACATTACCTACAAGAGAAAGACATAGAAGTTTCTAATCCAGCTTTCATTGAGTGGGAAAAGGAAGATTTAAAAAAATATAGTATGTGTATTGAATCAAACTGTTGGAAAATAAAAGTTAAAGGTAATGAGAGCATCCCATACATTCAAAAGATAATGAGGAAAAAGTATCCAGACATAATTACCTATTTTGGGTGTTCCATACTCAAATTTTGAATGATCAATAGTCAAGTTAAAAGCACTATCTCCACATGGAGCACTCCTTGGAAAATGTAAGATGATGAGGAGAAATGCCTACCCGTAATTCTGTGAAGAAAACAATTTAACGCAGAAAACTAACAAAAGCAATAAAAACCTAGAAGTGTCTAGTAATGAGGCATTGCTGCAAAAAGGAAATCCTACCCGTGATTCCTCATACATTTTGCATCTAAGGAAATCCATCTCCTGATTCCAGTTATTGTCACAAAATGTGGCTTTATATATATCTACTAAAAAAGACTTGCATTCCAACACAACACAACATGGGTCCTCTCTACCCCAAACACCTTTAATAGTGAAAAATACCTTATTCACGCTTACAAGTTACAATGCATATTATTCAAATGATCCTACATGCATAGATTTAAAGGTGATCTAATTAGGATTTCTTGGGGCATATAGCGTGCATCACCCTCTTCAGTTGGCGGGCTCTTATCAATAAGAGTTGCACAGCCAAAATCACCAAGCTTTTAAACACCATTTTTGACATAAAAATTATCAGGTTTGACATCAAGATGAGCTATTCCTCTTTCATGTATAAACAACAGTGCCTTTGCAACCTTCACAACAATTCAAGTAAATTTGTCAAAATATGGGGAAAAAATTTTAATAATAATAATAATATACTAAATGGGCCATCAGCAGCATGACAAAGCCTTTCAATTAATTTGGATTTTTTGAAAGCTTATGCTAGAATGGTTAAGCATTCAGAGACTAAAAGGGACTTTCATCATATACTCAAAACAAAAATTTAGATGTTAACTGACCGTGACTCCTCTATGTCAACAATAACCATCAACAGTGAAATTCAATCGAAATGGTCATGAAAGGAAGTTTACCTGATGCAGCACTTGGCCTCTCGTAAACATTGTATTGGCCTTGCTAATGGATAAGTTATGATCACATAACTCCATCTGAATGTGCAGCCGCTCATTTTCAAACCATGCAAAATAGTACCCCACTTCATTTTACCATGAGAATCCTGAGATGTTTTACCATGGAATATAGAGAGAACTTTCATCTTTACTGTAAAGATGTTTTAATATCCTGCAAGAGAAAAAAACATAAGTTTATAATCCAGCTTTCATTTAGTAGAAAAAGGGAGGATTTTAAAAAATAAAGTAGTATGTTTATTGAATCAGACTGTTGGAAAATAAAAGCTAAAGGTAATGACAGAAGTTGTCATTTACCTTGTAAGAGTATAACTACTGGGCACCGGCTAGATTGTTATAAACTTATGCAGCTTTTAGGTTTCTGTCTATGGATAAATCTGGTTCTCTGTTTTCTTGGATTATTAAGTGGTGGTTCCAACTTTTGTCACATGTATTTGCGTTAAACTGTTTTTTTTTTTTTAGAAAGATCAATTTTATAAAATGAAACAGGTTATGCGAGAAGGTTGTATAACAAAGCCGAGATAATGCAGAATTAATTAAACATGAATTGTATAATGAGTAACTGGAAAAAAAATTGAAGCAATGTATTAATATCATTTTTGAAGTTGCCAATGAAATTAGAATGGACATGACACAGTTGAATATCATTTTGAATTGTTGGTCTATGGTTTCTTCTAAGTGATGTTTCTTCAAACATTACTGATTCATCCAGTTAGCACCTCATGGGACCTAATTAAAGGAAGCAAAACACTAAAAGAATATAATTTAACTGCGAAATGCAAATTGATTTTTACTTAATTTTCTGGATTGGTTAGGTACTTCAATCAATAAGCAACCAAAACAAAACAAAACAAATGAGGAAAAAGGCATGACAGCAAAGGAATATTACCTTAGTCTGCTCTAGAATAGGCATGGAATCTGCAAGAATAAGATGAAGCAAGGATTTTGGTTTCCAATACAAAAGCTTTCAAACATATTGTAATATGAGAGCTGATCAGCTTGAGGGATGTATTATTATATATATATTGATCTGGATGCCGATGGGAACAATTTTCTACTTACTGAAGAATGGGTATAGTTCTATGACTTATGAATACCCTACAATGATTATTCGTTAATGTAATTTTGATTGTAGTTTTAGGACTACTTTATTACTGTTTACTCAAGCTTAGCTTGTCAATGCTGTTACTGTTTTCTGTTTGTAGTCAATCCATATTTTTTAATTCTGACTCGCAATAGAGATTGATACCAATGGTAGACAATGTCAATTAGTATGTTTATAGTGTTAGACCCCTACAAAAATCTTAGGTGTGATGCTTAAAAAGGCAGGCAAGAAAAGTCTCAAGTCCTCATTAAGCAAGTCGTTAGAGTAGGAAAAATGTATGCTTATATAAATATTAGATGTGAGTTTTCACAAATGATAATGCATCAATGGATTTCCCTCTGCAAGCTGATCAAATCATCAAATGGATACAATAACTTGATTGTTTTTACATATCATAATGCATCAATGGATTTTACATTCCTTGTCAGGCAATTTGTCAACAAAAAGAAAAAGAAAAAATAAGCATTCAAGGTTGGATTTATCTGTCTTGTCCACCCATTCAAAATAATGGAGCACCCATGCCCTTTCCTTAAATATTTGTGATTTTGCATCATATCATTAATGAGTGACTGAGCTCAACATTCTATAACGTTGGTGTCCTCACCTCAGGGTAACTTGGTGTTCAAATTTGGGCCTTATTGTCCAATGGTTTTAGTCATCTGCTTAAAAGTGTCCATTCAAGCAACGTTGAGTGAAGTCCCAGCTTGAAGTGTTTGATGCTTTGATCTTCTGGGTTTCTTTCAATTATATTGGTTGCCAAACATGATTGATGCATTTTGTTGTGATGATTGCATGTGTATGTGTTTTGCTGATTAAGTTGGATATGGTAGTATGTACAGTATATCAATCTAAGTACAAATACTTTTGCCATTTAGGAGTGCCATTCGAGCTGTTAAGAATATTTCTGATGATTGAACTGTGCTTCTTCTTATTTCTGATGATTGAGCTGTTAAGAATATTTCTGAAAATTTCACTGTCATTGTTGTCATTGTTATACCTGCCTTTAATATACTTGGTTTCATGTGATTCAAATTTCTATGCAGCTCCAATAGTGGTTGACGAAGTGAAGGAGTTGCCTAACTAAAATGGATGTTTTAGTATAGTGTATGTTGACAATAAATTTAGTCAATATATGCTTATGCTCAACAATATTTAGGTATGAGAAAAGGAAACGGCAGGACCATCAGAAGATAATAATATCATAGTTCAAATAGAAATCTCAAGTTACACATCATAGTTCAAATAGGAAATCTCAAGTTACATATCGAGAGATACCTAATAGACATTAAACTATTAAAATCACACAGGAAATAAATCCTAAAAGCGTCGGACTCAAAAGGCCACACAAGCACCTAAAACAATGTGAATACTTCTCTTGCTTTATCACTTTTGTCGCTGATAAATCCCAATTTAATATATTTTATCCTGCCTTATTCATTTATTTTGGGGACTATTTTAGGCTAATTTGGATTTATTAGACAATATTTGGATTGTTAGCCTATTTTAGGAAATAATATAAATCGGAATTAATTATAAGATTATTGGACTTAAATTGTTATTATTCTGATTGAGATCTTGTGATTGAATAATATTTCTAAATATATGATAGATCACGATTTTATTTAATTCTTGCAGGATAAGAAAAAGCATAGTGGAAGATCTTGCGATGCAGAATTAACCTTGGAAGCTAAAAGAAGATCTAATGGTGGAATTTTGTTGGGCTTTTAGAATTTTAATTGGCTCAAGTTGGTATCCAAAATCTCTTCCTCTCCATTTTTTTTATTTAACCTAGCCGCCACGCTGAGAGGAGACGCACACAACGAATTCACGCTGGAGACGCAGAGCATCACGCAGAGGAGTTTTCTTGATTCTTTGATTCATTGATCATTCACTCACGGGCCCACCTCCTTTTATCCATTAAATACCTTGGCACATTCCTTTCCAGTGAATACGTGGTGTCTAAGGAGATTGATTTAATCAATTACCTCAACTCTCATCCAGTGGATGATGCGCGTCAACCGAGGGGCAAATTGAATTCTTCATTTATTAATTAAATGGCCATGAGGTGTATAATATTTGAAGGAGATAATATTTCCATGGAAGCGTAAGCATTAGGAGACAACTTGGGAGGAGCATGGAGAAAGCTAGAGCCTAGGAACTTACACTTGAAGATCACAAGGGAGTGTTATTCTTTTTATCTTCTTAATCCAAACTTGAGGTTCTTTAGTTTTAAAGGGTTTTAAGTTGTGTTAATTGAGGACAATCTAGTTTTAGATTGTAAACATATTTCTTTTGGATTGGATTGATAATTTGAAGTTTTTATGTGTGAGACAATTGTTGGAGTTTTGTTTGCAACCTTTTGATTGTCAATTGAATTATTAATTGAGTTTTCGTTATTAATTTAATTGTCAATTTGGTTTATCATCTTAATTGTTTAATTGGGTTGATAAATTATCTAGTTGTTCAATTGGATAATTGCAAACAAGATTTTCAAAATTATTTTGTGATTGATTTTTAATGAGTTTAATTAGCCACCGCTTATTTCATTATGAGTTTTCTAGTGGAATATGTGTTATTGAGCTAGAGGGTTTCCCATGTTCAATTAGGTAATTAAATTCATTAATCTTCCTTTGGTCTAATTAATTGGTTTGGGCTAAGAAAGTTAACTCCATGCAATTCCTAAGTTGTCCCCTTCTTCTTCATAACTGAACTAGATCTCTGTCATTTAATTTGATTTTAATCAATTTTCTTCTTAGGATTTTAATTTTCCTCTCATAACAAAAAACCCCCCCCAAAATTTGCATTCATATTCATATAGGTTAGTTTCATTAGTTTCATTCTCATTTAGGTTTTAGAGTCAATTGCATCAGCATTTTTAGTTAGTTTAATTTCATCTAGGTAGTAGTGTTTTGCATTTTAGTTTAGGTTCATTCCATTGTATTTTTTATCACCTAAATTCAACCTAAAGAAAACCCACAGCTTGCTCCTTGGGAGAATGACCTAGGTTGCTCCTATATTGCATAATTAATTAGGACCTAGTTTAATTGACTGCTTTAGCGACAAAAGCAAGGCTCATCAGTCACTCTTTCCTCAGCAGGACCAGCAGAAGACTGATGAGAAGTAGCCTTTTAAATTGTTTTTTTTTTTTGCATTACTCAGAGTCAGCCAGTTTCAGACGTAGCCTTTTTTTCGTCTCATTCCCTTTGCAGAACTCATCCAATGTGCCTACATCCTTCACAAAAGCCACCACATCTGCCAGTAAAAGCAATGAAGAAGGATGATTCAGAAGGAAAATTTTTTTTTCCTATACTTCAAGAATAGGAAAAAAATTCAGCATAATGTGTTCAGAATTAATAATGCCATTACCATGAACTGAAAAACATGGGGGAGAGATCAATCAGACCCAACTTGCATTTCCCCAGAATGCCCAGATGGCTAATTTACTAAAACATTGACAACTCCTAACTACTTGTAACATCATTTGCCACCAAAGTACAAGGCCAAGAGAAATTTCTGCTTCATTCACTCTCTCTTTGATGGAAACCATAGTAATATGAGATGTTTTTTTTTGGTCGAAGAGTAATATGAGATGTGAAGAAGCATAAAAGTGTAATTCGTATGAGTCAAGTGAAGAAAATTCAAATGAATTTATCATAGTAAAAATGCATGAAAAACTAAAATATCCATATCTGCTTCATTCACTCTCTCTTTGATGGAAACCAGAGTAATATGAGATGTCTAGTCCAGCATTTAGGATAAATTAGAGTATATCATCCAGAAGTTTAGTGAAAAAAAAAACACTGAATAAATTAGAGTATTCTTTAAATAATCAAGTATATCATCCAGAAGTTTAGTAAAATACTAGACAAGTTATGTATTGAAATACACTGAATAAAACACACTGAATAAATTTGAATGTGTTGCTAACCTAACATGATGACCATAGTCCTGCATAGAAATGCATATAAAAGCCTCAAATTTAACTCAATGGAACTCAATTTGTAAGTTCAAGTTTTAATCGAACTGGATAGCAATCTAAATTTTTTTCAAAGTTTGACCTCCTAAACACAGCCAATACATGCGTCAGGATGCTACAAAAGTAATAGAAATATGTGCAGATAAGGAGCATTAAATTTGACACAATGTGTTCAGTGAGTACAAGTAGTTGGCTAAATCAGAAAAGCAGGGTTTAGTGGGTGGTTTTAAACAGCCATACTCAAAAACAGTGAATAATAAAAGTGTAATTCGTATGAGTCATGTGAAGAAAATTCAAATGAATTTATCATACTCAAATTAATCAAATTTGTTATGCATACAAAATCAAATACAATCTGATGGAAGTTTATTCATGCGGCTAACATTAATCTAATTTGTTATGCATAAAAAATCAAATACAAAATCTTGTATTTGATCAAATTTGTTATGCATACAAAATCAAATACAATCTGATGGAAGTTTAGTCATGCGGCTAACATTAATCTAATCAGTTATGCATAAAAAATCAAATACAAAATCTGATACAAAATCAAATACAAAATCAAATTTGTTATGCATACAAAATCAAATACAATCTGATGGAAGTTTATTCATGCGGCTAATATTAATCTAATTAGTTATGCATAAAAAATCAAATACAAAATCTGATACAAAATCAAATTTGTTATGCATACAAAATCAAATACAATCTGATGAAAGTTTATTCATGCGGCTAACGTTAATCTAATTTGTTATGCATACAAAATCAAATTCAAAATCTGATATACCTCCTCATCAATCAAGACCATTGAAACACAAAACAATTCCGTGGGGGCAGACTTTTGGTAAACGTTCCATTTACGGAACACTCGAACCACAATGGCCCAGCGATCAGTCGAATCATCCACGTCCTGCAGTGAAGCAAGTCGCACCATGGTGGAACCTACAGAAATGACAAAACACGGTGCTTAGGATGAATTATAGAAGAAATATGAAGCATAAATTAGTGAGCGTTTGAGTGATAAGTGAGCATGCACTGTGAAGCATAAATTTGACATCTATTATCTTACTATGTTGCTAAAGATTTGCTGAGGATTGATGAAGAACTGATGATGATGTTGCTGAAGACACTGTGGTTGAGTCCTTTTATGGACGATCAGTGGCGAAAAATTGGCAGGAATGAATTTAAATTCACAACACTGAAAAAGGAAACGTGATTTAAAAGCAAAAGCAATTTCAGGTTCTTTCAAACCCCTTCTGCAATTTCAGAGATCCCGAACGAAAAAGAAAGCAGAATCAATAAGTTGAAGGAAAAGTTACCTATATGGTTGTTGGAGATCATGACACGTTGGAGATCCTTGGCAAAACGATTGATCCAGTATTGCTAATGTCGATTCGGATAGAGACGTCGTAGGACAGACGCTGCTCCCGAGAGACGGCGCAGGAGGTCGGGCGGCGCAAGTAACCAAACAGCAACACGGCAACGGCGACAGGATCAAACTCATCTTGCACGATCTTGTGAGGAGGCAGAGCAAAACCCGATGTTGACTTCCGGAAAGTTTCTGAAAAGCTAACCCTAAAAGAGCAATTGAGAAGCAAACCCGTGATTGTATTTCTGTTGAGCAAACCGTGACCTTGAAAAGCATTTGCTACCATATTTTTTTTTTTCTAAAATTCATTTATGGACCAGCCCGTGAGTTTGAAAAAGTTTTTTTTTTGTCTGCCTGCTTTATGGACCAGCCCGTGCCTTTGAAAAAGCAACATGTCAAATTCATTTATCATTGTTCACGGTTTGCACAGCACGGGAAATGAGGACTTTCATATATTTTTTTCTTCAGAATGGCTTACACGCTGCCAGAGACAAAAAACTGATTGGCTTATGAACAGTGGAATCAGTGTGAAGCCGTTGATAAGCCGTATTGATGATGGCTTCCAGGGTTGTACTATTATATATATATTGATTTTCTAAAATTCATTTATGGACCAGCCCGTGAGTTTGAAAAAGTTTTTTTTTTGTCTGCCTGCTTTATGGACCAGCCCGTTCCTTTGAAAAAGCAACATGTCAAATTCATTTATCATTGTTCACGGTTTGCACAACACGGGAAATGAGGACTTTCATATATATTTTTTCTTCAGAATGGCTTACACGCAGCCAGAGACAAAAAACTGATCGGCTTATGAACAGTGAAATCAGTGTGAAGCCGTTGATAAGCCGTATTGATGATGGCTTCCAGGGTTGTCCTATTATATATATATTGATGTAAGGGACTTAATTCTACGGAGTGGTTCTTTAGATGCTATCCATCTTGTTCAAGCTGAGGCTCATGCAACGCATATGGATAGTCATCTTGAACATTCGAAACATGATCAAAAGTAATTGGCAAGTTGAACTCCAAGTTTGAAACAATATTACCGATTTACAATTTGTAGAGCTCATGCCACTTGTTTATGCTAAGTGTGGCCAAATAAAGTACTTAAAATTAAAAATAGTAAGCATAAGGGGCAAAAATATGGCAGCTTATACATGTTAGGATTTGGTTTACGTCCTATACAGAGATTGGTCCGCGTAATCTTTCCTTAATGACTTGTTAAGAATTTTGGGGACAAAATTCTATTTAGGTGGGGAGAATTGTAATATCCTAATTCATTATTTTAGGATTAAAAAAATAATAACAATAATAATAAATAAATATATAATAAAGAATAATAAAGAATAAATTATGCCTAAAATTATAGAAATTAATATTTTAAGACTTAAAAAAATTTAATTGAGAAAGAAAATCCTTAAATGGAATTAAGGACTAAATTTTAATACTTGTCCAATTTTTGCTAGAGATAATTTTGGAACACACTCTATTATTATTATTATTATTATTATTATTATTTTGATATAACTCTCTTATTATTATTATTATTATTATTTTTTTTTTGGTAAAAAAACTCTCTTATTATTTAAATGATGAACCAATGATACAATAACGCAAAGCCCATTATCATCTTATATTGTTCAATTGAAGCCCAAAACGCATCATCCTTGTCCATTTAATCTAATAGAATTGGATTGTAATTTAGAACAAAAATGGCGATCTCCTTGATATCCCCTGCTCAAGTTCCTCTGTCTGCAGAGGAGAATGATTTACTCAAGCGTAGCTCAAAGAAGATGAAAAATGCAGATAAAAGCAACGTTGAAGAAAGCTGGCCTAAGCTTGGTTCTGAGACGGCGAAGAAATGGGGTCCTGGTTTGTGCTTTGCTGAGAAACTCCAAGGTGTTAACAATGATGAAGTGATGGCAGAAACTACTTTGGATGTTAATGAACAGTCTGAAGAGGACATTTCAGATACAGAGGATTGTGAACCGCTGTGCAAAATTAAGGAGGATCCTACAAGGAACTTTCCAACATTCTCATTCTCTGGGAAATTGAAAAAACGCTTATGCAAGGCATGGAACAAAGCTTTGATTGTCAAACTCCTTGGAAGGAATATTGGTTACAAACTACTCCTAACCATTTTACAGAAACTATGGGTGAAGAAGGGGGTCATTACCCTAATCAACATTGGCAGTGGGTTTTTTGTAGTGAAATTTACGAATAAGGAGGACTATTTGAAGGCTTTAACTGGGGGGCCCTGGATGATTTTTGACCACTATCTTACGGTAAGACCATGGGAACCACAGTTTCAACCAAAAACAGCCACTACCACCAAAGTGGCGGTCTAGGTCAGACTCCCTAATGTTCCTCTTGAATATTACAATAGGGAGGCTTTAACTTGGATTGGTGATCATATTGGGGAAACAATCAAAATAGACATTAACACTTCCAGTCATCTTAGAGGCCATTTTGCAAGACTCTGTGTTATTGTGGATTTAGAGAAACAGCTAATGTCAGGGTTCTCCTTACATGGGGAAGATTATTACCTGGAGTACGAAGGCTTGCACTGGCTCTGCCTGGGGTGTGGTACGTATGGCCACAGGACAGAAGATTGTAAGATGAAAAAGAAAGCTTCTGGGCCTGGAACAGGGCCTAAATCCGACGGTGATGCTGCGATGGAGGGAGGAAGTGGTTGTGCCGTCAACGATGTGCAAAGGGAGTCGGGTGAACGGAGGACTACCGACGGTGAAGTCTGGCAAGTGGTTCAACGTCCTCGCCGGCAAAAGAAAGCCCGAAAGGAGAAGACATCAGGCGAACTCCGGCGGGATGAAAGTGGCTCTAGATTCGGCGTGCTTGTCGAGGAAGGAAACGGCGGTGATGCTTATCTGATTGAGACAGGTCCGAATCCTGTACAGGTTGCAGCTATTGAGAAGAGTGTCCAACGACCAAAATCAGAGACCGTCGCTAGGGTTAGAAAAAGTGAGACACAAAAGAATTTCATAAAGGAAAAGAGTCCGGCGGGGGAAAATGGGGATATGAGACAGGACCAAAAAGTGACGAGGAACGAGAAAAGGACAAAAGATTCGGCTACAGCAGGAGGGAAAAGCACTGACGTGCTGAGGTTGACTTACGATGATGGTGAAGTGAGTAATGCCAAAGAGGGTGAGCCATCAGGGAGCAAGAACGCAGGCAGTGATCAGAGTGAAAAGGACTCATCTGCGGTTTTGGATATCCTACCTGATGTGGACCCTTCTCTTGAATGGGCCGATGGAGCTGGTGGGGTGGATGTCCTTGGTGGGCTTCAAGGCAAATTTTGGGTTGACACATCAACTAACATCCCAGATCCGATTATGGAGGTAGATGGGAGTGGTGAATTAGGAGATTTGGGCCGTGATTCTGATATGGCCGAGACGCAGGAACCAGCAGTGAATTGATTGGGCTAAATCCTTTGACATCTTTGTGTCATAGTGGTTTATTGTGTTTTATTTTTTTAAAAAAAATTATGATTTTTGTTATTATGTCTAATGTCCAAAAAATATTATTTATTGGAACTGCAGGGGAGCAAATAGTAGGACTTTTTTCCAGAGCTTTCATTCAGTGTGCAAAGGTCCCAATCCGTGCTTGGTTATTCTCTCCAAAACGAAGATTGAAAATATCAATCATTTTCGATGTTTGGAGCGGTTGGGTTTTGACGGTTGTGGTTTCGTTCCTAGCATGGGGCATTCTTGCGGTATTGTTGCTATTTGGAAGAAGGCTCATATCAGTGTCTCTGTTTTGAGGGAAGAAAGACAATTTCTTCATTTACTCTGTTGCTTTAATGGGGAATTGGCTTTTTATTTAACTGCAGTTTATGCGCTTCCGGTTCCTAGCCTCAAGCAGATTCTGTGGAATGAAATTAAAATTCTTTCCGATTCCATCCTATCTCCTTGGGTGGTGTTGGGAGATTTTAATGATATTCTATCCTCTAGCGATCGCATAGGGGGAGCTAGTGTTAATCTCTCAAAAATCCGATTGTTTCAAGAAAGAATCTTTTCTTGTAATCTTTCGGATATGGATTTTTGTGGTTCAAAATTTACCTGGAGAGGTCCCCGTACTGTTGGTTATTCTCGGTTGTTTGAACGGCTTGATTGTGCTCTAGCTAATCCATCCTTCTTGTCAAGCTTCTCTGATGGGTATTTACAGGTTTCTCCTCGAATTAAATACTCTGATCATAATCCTATCTATTTATGTTTTGGAAATGGTAGTGCTGCTAGAATTGTTGATAGGCCTTTCAGATTTGAGGCTATGTGGATCAAGCATGAGAAGTATAGTGATTTTGTGCAGAATAACTGGGTACCTGATACTGATATTAATTCTGCTTTATCTCAGTTCCAAGATTCTATTATTAAATGGATCAGGGAGGTATTTGGGTTTGTGGAAAGGAAGATCCATCGAATTTTGAGACGCCTAGAAGGTATCCAAAACTCCAAGGCCTATCCTTATTCGGAATTCCTATGCAATCTTGAGCTGGAGCTCCAGGATGAATTAGATAGACTATTTAAATTGGAAGAAATTAAGTGGTTTCAGAAATCTCGCTCTGAATGGGTTTCGAAAGGATATCGCAATACTCGCTATTATCACCTTAAATCGAAAATGAGAGGGAGACGGAATAGAATCATCTCTCTTAAAAATGAGGAGGGTATTTGGATTGATAATGAGGTGGAGTTAAAGCAGATGGTAGCCGGGTTCTATAAGGCTCTCTATCAAGATGATAACTATAACTCCTGTTCCCTGGAAACCAGAACTAAGTTTCCGAATCTTTATCAATTTACCTTAAGGAATCTTTCTGGTAGTCCTGATGATGAGGAGATTAAAAGAGCAGTTTTTTCCATGGGAAACTGCAAAGCTCCTAGGGTGGATGGGTTTCCTCCTATCTTCTTTAAACATAATTGGAACACGGTTGGTCAATCTGTTTGTGCTTTTGCTAAGAATATCTTCCAAGGATCGGATTCTCTAATGAGTTCTAATAGGACTCTGATTTCTCTAATCCTGAAGAGAGATAATCCTGAATTGGTGGCACATTTTAGACCTATCTCTCTTTGCTCAGTACATTATAAATGTGTCGCTAAGGTTATAACTCAGAGGCTTAAAGGTATCCTGAATGAGCTGGTTTCTCCATTCCAGGCCAGCTTTATTAAAGGCAGGCACATACAGGATAATATTGTGATAGGTCAGGAGCTCCTTCATATTATGGGTACTAATAGAAGCAAGCGTGGCCTTATGGCTATGAACATAGATCTCGAAAAGGCTCATGATAGAATTCGGTGGGATTTCTTGAAACAAGTTCTTATTGAGGTTGGGTTGGAAGAGGGTTTTATTCGTCTTATTATGGAATGTGTGTCTTCAGTTTCCTATAGTGTGCTTTGGAATGGGAGCCAAACTGATTTCTTCTTGCCTCAAAGAGGTCTTCGCCAAGGTGACCCTATATCACCTCTCTTATTTGTTCTTTGTATGGATAAATTGTCCCATGTAATCTGTGATGCTGTGGATGCTGGTAGTTGGCAGCCTATTGCTACTTCTACTGATGGTCCGAAGATCTCTCACTTGATGTTTGTGGATGATATCTTATTATTTGGTGTGGCGTCTGAGGCACAAGCGGAGTGTATGATGCAATGTTTAGAGGATTTTTCCAAGGCATCGGGGGGGAAGGTGAATCGAGGGAAATCCTCGATTTACTTTTCACCTAGAGTGTCTGTGGTATCTAAAGAGAAAATTAAGGGAGTGACGGGAATGAAGGTATCTGGTGAAATTGGGAAGTACCTTGGTTTTCCTCTTTCTAGAAATAGGAAGAGGAAAGAGACTTTTCATTACATTATTGAGAGAGTTCAATCTAAGCTCTCGGCTTGGAAAGCTACTTGTCTGTCTACTGCTGGTCGCATCACCCTTGTGAAATCTGTCTTGAGTTCTATTCCTCTATATCCAATGCAGGTTGCTCGAATTCCTACGAGTGTTTGTCTGGAAGTGGAACGTCTACAGAGAAATTTTATTTGGGGACATGATGATTCTCACAAAAAATTTCATCCTGTCCGATGGGATACTGTTACGAGGCCTAAAGAGTATGGTGGGTTGGGATTTCGAAGGCTTTCCTCCTTTAACCAAGCTTGTGGAGCGAAACTGGCTTGGAATTTGGTGGTTGGTCATGATGGATTATGGGCTGAGGTTCTCCAGAAACGTTATATGATCAGAGATGAGGACTCTATTCTCATGTACCGTCCAGGGGACTCCAGACTTGGCGTTTTATCTCTGATCAGCGTGAGCTTATAGATATGGGCACAAAATGGTATGTCAGGAATGGGCAATCTGTGAGTTTCTTCAATGATAACTGGCTAATTGATGGTAGGGGTCTCAAAGATTTATGTACGAGGCATCTATCTAGGGAAGAGGAGAACTCTTGTGTGGCAGACTGGGTTCGAAATGGTTCATGGGACTTTACAAGACTTGGCGAATGTGTTGTTCCTGAAGTAATTCAGAGACTTATGGCTATAATTCCTCCGAGAGTGGATGCGGGGCACGATGTTATGGTCTGGGGAGCATCTAGTGATGGTGCCTTCTCTATTCGAAGTGCTTATTATTTACTTGAATCCAACCCCCAACATCTCAGATTCAGTCTTCATAAGCTGATTTGGAAGTGGAAGGGGGTGGAGAGAATTAAGGTGTTTATGTGGAGGACCGCCTTAAATAAACTTCCTACTAAGGAGTGGAGGAGTGGATGGTCCCACTCGTCCGCGTTATGTGATTTCTGCAGGAGTGGGATTGAAGATATTCTTTACATTTTACGGGATTGTCCCTTTGCGAAATAGATGTGGCTATCGCTGTTATCGCCTAGGTATGTCTCCTCCTTCTTCTCTGCTCAGCTTAGAGATTGGTTAGCTATGAGCCTAAAAGGCAAACTTGGTTGAGGTGTGGGTGCGAATTGGAATATCATTTTTGGAGTCGCTATTTGGAGGTTATGGGGGTGGAGGAATTCATCTGTCTTTGATCAAAATTTTGTCAGACCCTCTTGCTCGACGACCATCATTCTTCATTATTGGAGGAACTTTGCTGTTCTCTCTGATGGGATTATGGAGATTTCTAATTATAGCCTTCTTACGGCTGGGACCATATGGGAAAGACCGCTTGCAGATTGGGTTAAGATTAATGTGGATGGAGCAATGAGCCTAAGAATGGCTTTGGCAGGAGTTGGGGGAGTTGTTCGTGGGTGTCAAGGAGAGTGGATTGCCGGTTTCACAAAGAGTATTGGAATCTGCAATGCTCTATGTGCGGAAGAGTGAGCCATTTTGGAGGGTCTCCAACTTGCTTGGGATCTAGGTTTTAAGAAGCTTGTTTTGGAGTCAGATGCAAATGAAATTGTCTCTCAACTTTTAAACAGGAATTTCAGCACTAGCAGTTTACTAGTTGATCAGATTAGAGACTTGATGGACAGAGATTGGGAGGTATCTCTCCGCCACGTTCCCCGAGAATGTAATAGGATTGCTGATGCTCTAGCGAAGTTGGGTTTATCAAAGTCAGATATTTTGAGTGACTGTCCCATGTTTCTTAGAACTTGGGTGGATCAGGAGTTTTTAGGATTAAATTCCCCTTTAGCTTAGTTATGTAATTTATTTTGGCTTCTGCCTCCTCTTTTATCAAAAAAAAAGAAAAGAAAAAAGAATTGCATTGTATCTATTCACTGTTTCTTTCTACTAAAAACCTGAAACGCAGCAGCAAAACATATCTGGATATTAAATAAAGGGTAAAGGATTTCTCCAGTCACTGGAGATAGAGTTATCTCCAGTGACCCCAAAACTACGTCGTTTTGGATTAATGAATGGTGTTTCTGTAATTTTGTTTATTTTTTAATCATATACATTTTACTGAAACACCCTTCATTATGTCATCTAAAATTACTAATAAATCCTTCATTAATTCAAAACGATGTAGTTTTAGGGTCACTGGAGATAACTCTATCTCCAGTGACTGGAGAAATACTTTTCCCTTAAATAAATTACTGTACACACGCAACTATATTAGTTTAAACACGTTGACCAAGCAAGTCAAACATGTAACAGCAGATACACACCATACTCCTCGAGCCCCAACCTACGTCTATACCCTTTAGTCCATCCTCTTTCTTTTCTCGGACCGGACTCCCTAGGTCCTTATATATTTCCCTTCATTTATTCAGCGAAGAGGGACAGAGGTAGAGAACCGAGAGTGAGAGGAAGACATTGAACTAAGGTGAGGGAGAGAGAGAGAAAAACGAGGTTCTATTTTTCTGTTTTACATCGATCAAAATAGAGGCACTTGAAATCATCTAGGACCAGTTTTTCCAGTCGGCAAATAGGTGAGTTCTCGGGTCCTTTCTGCCTTATGACTTCCCAGCGTATGTGTTTGAGCTTGCTGCCTCTTGGTCTCTGTTTCTAGCAGTTTAAAACAGAGGTAGTTGTTAACATATATGTGTGTGTGTATATATATATATATATATAATCTAGAAACAGAAACAAAGAAGACTTGTGCTGCATACATAAGTAAAATCTTTTATATATATATATATATATATATATATATATATATATATATAGTTTATATTTAAGTTGAACAAGGTTTAGGCGTGGTCTTGCTTGTTGTATGTAGTTGCTAGTTTAAGAAAAATAGGCGTGAATGCCATGACTTTGGAAAAATGGAAGAGAATGAAAACTTTATTGTCATGTAAAAGCCTATCACTGCTTTAAGAAATAATAAGTTAGTGAGAGTAGATGTCATGAAAACTTTTACTGTCAGATGTGTATAAAGGTGGCTGCACCCTTATAAAAGAGAGAAAGAGAGTTTGACTTTGTGATGAGCATGAATATGTGTGTGTGTGTGTGTATATATATATATATATGATATACAGGGGAAAAAACGTTGCTTCTTTTAATCTATATATATATATATATATATGGGTCCAGTCACTGGAGATAAGGTTATCTCCATTGAGTCCAAAACTACATCGTTTTGGATTAATGAACGGTGTGTTTGTAATTTTAGGTGAATTAATGAAGGGTGTTTCGGTAAAATTCATATAATAAAAAGATAAACAAAATTACGGAAACAACCTTTATTAATTCACCTAAAATTACAAACACACCCTTCATTAATCCAAAACGATATAGTTTTGAGCTCACTGAAGACAACTCTATCTCCAGTGACAGGAGAAATCATTTACCCTATATATATATATATATATATATATATATATATATATATATATATATATATCATAAAAACTAAAACCATATTGTCCAGTAGTTATGTATATGTTTAAATTGTAGGAATTTTAGTAAGAAAAATGTGGTGGTAAAGTTGAGAGCATGTTAGCACCGCATAAAAAGATTAATGGGGCGTAAAGTATTTTATTAGTTATTCAATCGCAGATCTTCTCTAGTTTCAATAAAACCAAAAATCAATAGATTAGGAAGGGGAGATAACAAGAAGAAGAACACACAAGAGAGGATTCACTTGATTCACAACAAGAGGAATAGTAGCAACGGATCATAAAGTGTCAATTTTATTTACTAAGAAATTACTAGATCCAATTGATTTTTTTTGTACAAAATTAAAGAACGCACCTAGAAATAATAGCACACACATAGATATATATATATATATAACACATATGATAATAAAATATATTTTTATGTTTTTAGGATCCAATCTAGCTCATTCCTATATTATTTTATTTATAATATTATTAACTAAGCTCTGAGAGATTAAGCTAATTGTAGGGGGGAAAAATAATTTTTAAGAAAAGGAATAAATAATAAATAAATAGAAAAGAGAATTATAATAATTACAATGGTCTCCCTAATTTTTTTTAGTCCCATTATAATCTGCCCACTTCAAGCATTCTAAATTTATTATTAAAATTTGTATATTTTTAATTTTATGAAATTATAAGTTATAATTTTATGAAGAGCTTTAGAAGGGTTATTAATGATGAGTAAATTGGTTGTGGTAGATTGATTTTTGGCTTGTGTTTGAGCTCTTGGATTAGGAGCAGTGTGATAGTAGTTAGCTTCGGTAGAGGTAACCACTTTCCACTTGTTATGGGTATTAATGTGTTGTTTGTGAGTTTTTTTTTTTGAAATGATTATGAATATCTTAATAAAAATGTCTTGTAGAACCTTATAATTTGAATTGTGAATACATACATACATATTTATTTATTTATGTATAAGAATTGAGAATTGAGATGTTATGACATATATATGAGAATGATTTTAAATAACATGATATGGACGTGAAAATCTTGGAAAATTCTTGTAGAACTATTTATGTTAATAATTATGGTAAGGGTTGAATTGGAAGAAAATGGAGTAGTTTATTCCACCAAGTGGTGAGGCCTCCATTGGTACACGATGGTTGGCTTTCTATTGTCCCACTAGTTCAATGAGGGCTTACGACGCCCTACTAGTTTAATGAAGGGAAAAAGCCCAAGGTCTGGGACATGTGCTCTGAGGATTTTGGCCGGTTCTCATCACATGACCAGTGAGCTTTTAAGTAACCAGTAACATGGATGTAACTTAGCCCATGGGTCTAGTCGGAGGAAATAAGGCGGTTTGGTTGGATTGATGGGAGGCATGTTAGGAATTGTGTTAATGAAAATTGTGATAAATAATTTATTATACGAAATTTTGTAATGTGGATATTAGTGAATTATATTTTTCAAAATATCTTGTTATATAAATTGTTCCACTTGACACCTCACTAGCACATATTAGTATTTGTAATAAGTTGAATTGATGGTTACCACATTTTTCAGGTAATAGTTTCTGTCCGGGTTCATTAGGGAAGACCTCAGAAGCTTAAGCTACTTTGCTAAAAGTAGTGCTTTTGTGATTCTGCCTTTTTGGTTTGTGTTGAATGATTGCATATTGCCACGTTAGGGATCATTCAACATACTCTAATTTACTTTTGTATATTTTGGTAAATGATGGAACCCTTGATTTGTTATGATATTAAGTTAATTTTGAGGATGTTACAATTGAAACCGCATTAGATAAGTGAATAGCGTCCTATTATAAATTTTATAAATGACATTTGTACTAGTAGTTATATTTTTATGTTAATTCCCATATTTATAAATATGATTTTGTGAAGAAAAGTTATCATGTTTATTTCATTTTCTTATTGATATTTCATAAGTACATATTAATGATTTTATTTGCTATTATTTATTAAATGGTAAAGAGATTTTTTTGGTAGGTATTTTTCATAAATTTCATATTGAGATGGTCTTGCAATTTGAAATGTTTTGATGCAAGTTCTTAATCTTTGAGAAGGATTTTGTTGACAAATTGAATTTGAAGGAAAATTTTAAAATATTGTGGTAAACTTTTATGCTGGGGTATTCTATTATGCCATATTTGATATGAGTTATCATGATATTAAAAGAACTTTTTATTGCTATGATAAATCGGCCCTAAGCATGCTTGAAAATGTTTGAGAGAACTAAATACAGAACATTGGTTACTAACAATAGTAATATTAGTTCTTGGTGCATCATGGTTAATTCGAGCTCGCTTGATATTTGTGGGCATAGTACTCACACTTGATATACGTGAGATTCGTTCTCACGCTTGTCAGTTGAGTCTTATACCTGCATTTATTTCATAGCCTCATATTACGCTTGTTTCGTGGCTTCCAGCCGTGCTTGATTACTTACTCTCGTGAACTATGTATCCACGTTTGCTTTCATGACTTCCAACCGCACTTGGCTACTTTCCCTAGTGGACTGTTTAATTTTATAACAATGACAAATTTTTAGTCAAGTCGATTAAATTAAGGATGTATTTAGAATCGTGTTGGGGTGGAGCAAAACTATATTTTCATAGAAGCAACTCAATTGTTACTTACATGAATTAAAATAACCTTTTGTAATTATAGGATCAGTAATATATGCAGTAAATTAAAAAATTTCTCACTTATTTTCATTTCCCCCGGCATTATATGGTAATATCCCATGCATTGTATGAAGTTAGGGAAAGACTAGAAGAGAGCATAGGACCAAATCCATTATTATTTATGGCACATACTATGCATTAATGAATATTTATGAAGGATTCCCCCTCCCCCCCCCCCCCCTTCCAAGCAATCATATTCGAATCACTATCAGGTACTAAATTTGAATATTTATTTTAACGAGTATTCAAATCTTAATTTACCACATTATGAGAGATTAACCCATTCCGCTAGGTCTAACCCTATTAGTAGGGTCAAAGTTAATTTGGAGAATGACATTACATAAAAGTCCATTGCTACGTAAGGAACATCCCTCTGACACTTTAAAACTCACTCCATCTTCTGTTCTACTTCTACTTTCTTATACCAAATGGGCTACACTGAACCAAGCAAGTCAGTCAGCGTAGCTGCCCAGATCCCATTTAAAATAAACACATCTCATAATTTGGGACCACAACAGTAAACGTGGCCAATACCCAACAAGATTTGGTAAGCAACTCAATGCAAAGCAAAATAATGCTAATTTGGGACCATAACAGTAAACTTGGCCAATACTCGAAAAGATTTGGTAAGCAACTCAATGCAAAAGAAAACAATGCTAATTTGCAATGCCGATGCTCACAACATTTACAAAAGGATACAAGTGACCTTTATTATGATGTCTATTGACCGCTTATTTAGACATACACACGTACACATCTGAAGTTACTTGCCATAAAATTCAAACAACATTCAAAACACACATAACCATAAAGCCTAAAAGGATCGATACAACATGACCCTCTCTAAGGCAAGGCAAGCCTTTTGAGACGACAAGACCCTCTCTAAGGCAAGGCATGCCTTTTGTTGTTAAGTTTGCTCAAGTTTGCACGCAGCATTAAAGTAACAATAATGGGCATAGTATGACCTTCCTTAAGAAGCTTTCCAAGAAGAAAGTGGGGGTGTGTCAGAGTTCTTCCATGTAGGCACTTCACTTGCATATCTATCACCCTTGACAGAATCAGCAGCAGCAAAAGACTCCAGCTCCGCCATTTCTTCCCGTGTTAGCTTGACTGACAAGGCACCGATGTTTTCATTGAAGTTGTTGATTTTCGTGGTTCCGGGTATGGGGCACACATCGCTTCCTTGGTGGTGAACCCAGGCCAATGCTAGCTGGGATGGTGTGCATCCCTTTCTTGAAGCCATTTCATTAATCCTCTCAAATATAGTCTTATTGTGATCCAGGTTTTCTGGCTGGAATCTAGGCAGATACTGCAATAAAGTAAAACACATACAGTTATAAGATTATATCAATATATTAAACAAGGTTCATGAAATAATATTAAGAAGGATCATATCATAAAAAGGGCCTTGAATTTAACTACCAACGATTCACTCTCACATTCAATGGTCATGAAATAATTTACCATTGTAATCAAGGCTAGTTTAGGGTACATAAGATAATATGGGGTCTCTTTAAAAAGGGTAAAGAAAGGCTATAAAGGACACTCAATGAAGTTAATGAGCAAGACTTTTTGGCTAAAAGCGGCGTGCGATCTATATAGATGATATCATTTCATGAGATAAAGCTTTCTTGTTGTTGTTGGATCAAGGCTATGATAACATAATAAATGCAACTATAGTTCACAATTTATATTTGCAATGGCAAGCATTAACACAAACCTGCCGAAAATCATGTTGTGTAAAGCTTTCAGCTAACTTTTTTCCTGAGGAAAAGAATCCTCGTGCAAGAGGACTATATGCAACAATTCCAATGCCAAGTTCCCTGAGCAATATCAGAAGTTGTAAAGCTAGAAACTAGTAGTGGTATACCCAAAAAAAAATCCCAACATAAATAAATATATTGTAAATAAAATATTTGTATATTTCAAATCTCACCTGCAGGTAGGAATTATTTCTTCCTCCACATCTCTTGACCATAAGGACCACTCTAACTGCACGGCTGTTATGGGATGAACAGCATGTGCCCTTCTGATTGTTGAAGCTGACGCCTCTGACAGACCGATATATTTTATTTTTCCCTCCTCAACAAGTTTCTTAAGCTCACCAATCTTACATTAAAAAAATGGAAAATAAGTCCATATATATGAAACATATATAGATTGTCACACACACACACACACAAAAGCCCAGTGCATCACATCATTGAGCCAAAATATTGGTTTCAGACAATTATAATTCAACATTAAATAACTTGTCATTAAAAAGGTCAAAGTCCCGTGCTAAATTTAGTTAAAATATTGTCAAATCCCCCTTTTTCTTTTGGAGGTCGGGGGTGGGGAGGTTTCATCTCATTGGTTTGAATTGGACTGATGCACATTCCAGTTTTGGAAGGAATAACATTATAAGGTTAAATATTATTATTGGAATCTCCAGTACATATGTAATTGGGTTAACGAGCAATTTTGCCTCAGAAGGAACAATATTTTTTTTGGCCATTACCCTAGCTAATTTTTACCGTCAGTTGACTAAATATGCTGAGCCAGCCGTCCACATGTCATCCAAGTCATTTTGTTAATGTGTATATTTGCCAAAAAGTCCATGTGTCATCATCTACTTCATTTTTCTTTTAAAAAAAAAAAGTTATATATAAAACTTATGGGGCAAATTTCCACATGAAAAAAATGATATAGATGACATATGTGTTGTCATCTCATTCTATTTGGCCAATTAATAGTCAAAAGTAACTGAGATGACAGTTAGGACACAATTGCTCCCTTTTTTATTCTTTCAGGACGAAATTGCCGCTAAAAAAACTTCTAGGGCAAAATTATTAGCCCTAAGTAATGTTTTTAGTCCTAATCTCTAGTACTTAAATAGTTTATATTAATAACAATAAACTATTGAAAAACCAGAACCAATAATGATAGTTCTGAATACTCTACATTCTCTCACCTATTGCCTGTAGAGTCTAGAATTTCATGAATATCATAATAGTATTGTATTATGATATAATGGGAAAACTTAATCAGGTACTTATAATTTACTTGAATTTTGAATCAGATTCTCATAGTTTATTTTACTTAAATTCAGCCTTTATTATTTGATCCAATACTTCTAATTTATAACACTTATAAAATTTTATTTTTAGACATGCGAATGTTAATGTGGTAAATGAAAAGGGGGGAAAAATCCTTAAATTCATGAAATTTTATAAATCAAAATCAACGGTTTTTTCACTAATGCCGATAATGGATTAAACTAAAAGGGCCTAATTTAATTAAAATAAACTACATAGATTTGATTCAAAATCGAGAAAAACAACTTGCGAATTAATTTTTGCTATTCTATTCGGTGAATCAGTATGCATCCCCTGCATATATACATATATTATACACACACAGTTTCATCACATGCGATAAAATAGGGGAGATGCCTTGAAAGAATGTTCCAACTATAAAACCAAAGTGTCAAACACAGATATTTCTTCTTCTGCACCCCCCCCCCCCCCCAAAAAAAAACAGATATTTCTTCTCAGGTGAAGAAAAAAACGGATATTTCTTACAGGTTAAAAAAACAGAGATATTTCAGTGAACTGCAAGATTATTTTGGTTAAATTTGGGGTATAAGAAGTTAACAGTCAGAGTAATAAACCATATGGATTGGATTTCAGTCCAGAAGAAACATAAAACTATAGAGATGAAGATCGAGGGAAAGCAAAGAAAAGCCAACCGTGAGTTCAATAGGGACGCGAGTATCAATTCGATGAACATAATAGAGATCAATACAATCGATCTCCAATCTCTTCAAGCTCCCCTCACAAGCACTTCTCACGTACTCTGGATCGCCACGGATCTCCCCCTTGCCGTCACTGCCGATGATGCCTCCGAATTTCGTCGCCAACTCAACCTTCTCCCTCACGCCTCCCTTCAAAGCCTATCACAATACTCCAAACGAAATTCATATAAATTAATCCGATCAGTCAATCAGTTAATCTGGCATGAAATCGAAGCAAGCAAACATGAAGAACCAGCAAAAGGAAAAGGAATTCGCATCGATCGTACTTTTCCGAGAAGGATTTCGTTGGTGTGGGGGCCGTAGACATCGGAGGTGTCGAGAAATGTGACGCCGCTTTGGATGGCATGATGGATTAGGGCGATCATGTCGGGTTCGGGTTTCGGAGGTCCATAAAAAGCGGACATGCCCATGCACCCGAGCCCCTGGGCTGATACCTCCAAGCCTTGTGAACCCAGCTTCATCCTACCGACTTCGGCCATATCTCCGAATCCAGACGAGCTTCCACCTCCACCGTGATGAATGACGAAGGTTTTTGTAGGAACTGAAGGGAAATTTCAAAATTGTGATTAAGGACTTGATGGTAAATATATATGAAAAAAATATCAATGACTCCTGTTTTTTAATCATATCTGCCAACGAAATCTGACATCATTTGTGATATCATCAATGAGTATTAATCACCTTTAAATACTGGGCCGGCCGGTGATGACCCTTCTCCTTGTTTTTAGATCCGGCATTGTTGATTTTTTAATCTAATTTTGGTTTTACACAGTACTTCCTCACTAGACGGTTGGTTCTGGTTCTAATTATATGACATAATTAGAATATTTTAAAGAGAATAAATATATCAGTTAAATTATTTAATTATATTTATTTTCTTAAAATATCCTTACTTAAAATTAAAAATGACATTTGAATCTAACTCCTGTGACATCTCTCTCCAAGCTAAGGCCTTGGATCCACAAACGTTCTTGTTCTTACATTTCCTAGCCTTTTTCTATGGCGTTCACGTATTAGGACTTCAGGCAACAACTTCAAATATATAACCATACCAATCAAGTATCTAACATATGTTTAAAAAAGTGTCAATATTTTTAAATAAATTCCCAATTTCTTAATTAAAATCTAAGTAAAGGTTTTGAGGACTTGAAGAAAAAGAAGTTATTGATTGGACATATGGGATAAAATATTGTTACTACCAATGTTATTACCACTTTTCCACCGTTAAATCAGAATCTTAATAAGAGAAAAAAATTATAAAGGTAGATGAGATTCTGATCTAACGGTGGAAAAATGATAATAACATTTGTAATAACAAGAAATGGTAGTAACAATAATTTATCTCATATCATAATTGTCAACATCAAAAGCATCATTTAAAGGGATCAAAATTAGAAAGATATGTGACATTTAGAATGCTTGCAAGAGAGGCATGTTTAAGCGGCTGTTTGGTATATGAGGGGAGGGGAGGGGAGAGATAAAGAGGTTATTGAAAAAGTATCAATAAGGATATTTTAGGAAAAGATTAATAAAAATTAGAACTTTATCCTATAATGAGAACCAAACTTAACTCCCAAATATTGTCCAATAATTAGGATCAGAGGGAGTAGTTTTTTTAGTTATAGTTTCTTTGATCCAAAATGTTTAACGATCAAAACTAAGACCCGTTGACACCAAAATTAAAAATGAATTACAAATATAAATAATAATTAAAAAAAACAATATAAGTGAATGATAGTTTATAAAGAATTTTTTTTTTATATAACAAAATTTTAGTAAAGGGGTTGAGCTCACCCACAGTCCAAGAGCAGGGTGCTTGGAGCCTAATCCACAGGGCATACTGGGCCGGAGAGTACACATGCCTCCACCTCCACCCAACGTTTTCACTGCTTCTTAGACCCCTAAGATACCTCCTTCAGCGCCTTGACCAAATCCAGAATCAAACCTACCCCTTCCTTCATTGTGATTGTAAAAGCAATTTTGAGTAGGAATGTCAATTTTAAACAACAATAATACTGTTTTATCAACATTAGAACTCATGCTATGCTTTCCTACCTTTGAATCTAATTTCATCAATTTGAACGAGCGAAGTCATTTTTAACTGGTGTAACTCTTCTTTATGTTTATGTGCAATATATCTTTAACTATGAGCAAATGACTTTCATAATAAAGATTTTTACATATAGTTAAGGATGTGTCACAAACAATTGAAAAAGAGTTGTACCTACTAAGAATTATTGTACGTGCTCTTATAACCGAAATATCTGCCAAATAGAGACTTTTTCCCCAAAAGGGGGGATTGAGAATTATTTTATTGGTCCCTATTTAACAAAATTTGGGTTCTAATCCCCTATTTACTAAGTTTAGATTTTAACATCTATACTTTTAACAAAATTGTGATTTTGGTCTTTATATTTAATTAAAGTCGTTAAACTCATATCGATCCTAGTATTATAAAATTATAGGAACTAACGTTCAAGAGAAAAAAAAAACATAGAGGCAAAAAACTACAGTTTTAAATTATAGACTAAAACTAAAATTCAATCCAATTGTAAGGACTAGCAGTAATTTAAATCACTCTTATTCAATGTATTGATAATTAAACATTTTTAATTAATTTATATGTTAAAAAAATTTCCATGTTTTTTCTACTACCTTCCATGAATATTCATCATTTTCTTAACTTCAAAAATATGTCAAGTCTTCAATTAATATGCTCGAAATTTGTATAATCATTATTTTTAACCCCATGTGTGTGTGTATTTTTGCGATCACCCCAAGTATATAAGTAATTTACAAAATATAGCTCAAGGAATAACAACTTACCATAATAATTAAGCAGAATAGAACACGCGAAACAATCTTTCACTTTGGTGTATTGTTTCAGCACAATAGAGCACCCCCGCCATTGCTTTGCAAAGAAAGGATCGTCGTTGGATAAGATGAAAGAGGCCTTGATGATCAGTTTTTTTATTATGGGCTGATGCGGCTTCTTAAAATTTCGACCTATTGAGCTTAAACCGTTAAATAGTACGAGTACTAAGACATATTTAATTTTTTTGGAGAAATTTAGGAAACTAATTAAATTACTTTAGAGTATTTTATTTTTATTTTTTTTCTTCAAACTAATTAGTTTAATTAATAAACTGATATATAATTTAAGGATAAACAACATATGAAATGATTAAGTAATTTATTTCGCTTCCTTAATTTCTTCAAAGAAAGTCAACAAGGTCTTATAATTAAGACCGTAGGTAGTACTTTAAATTTTGGTGAGATGATGAATTTGGAAGGGAAGATGGAGGTCGAGTGACGACGATTTTTTTTAAAATTTAATTAGAGGTTAATTTGGTAGTTTCAAATGGTAATAAACGGAAGTTAGTATCTTTTAACAAAGATGGTATTTTTGCCCCAATTTTGAAAGTTTATGTGTACTTTTGCACTTAAAAAAAAAAGTATTTGGTGTTGGGGCGTTCCTCAAAGTAAAACACATGTGTATTTTTACACCTTTACCCATTATGAAAATATTGATAGATATAAAAATTGTATCTTATATTTAAAATAAAAAATAAACTCTTCAAATATGTCTTGTATTAATAACCAGAGGGAGGAATAATTAAAGGGGTTCACCCATTTCCCCTAATAAGATATGGAGTTATGGAAAGATGTGCCCCTATATTAGTTGTAGAAGATAATAATATTAAGAAACTTCAACCTCAACAATTAAAGGGGAAAAAATGTTTATATTACATAAAATCAATTAGACTTGTGGAATCAGATTTCCAAAAATCAGGGAGAAAAAGAATATGCTACGTGAAGAGAAACTTAAAAGTTACTCTCTCCGGTCCTAATTATAAGACATAGTTGACTTTTTTGGAGAAATTAAGGAAGCTAATTAAATTAGCTTAGACTATTTTTATTTTTATTTTTTCTTCAAACTAATTAGTTTAACTAATAAACTAATATATAATCTAAAGATGCACAATATATGAAAAGATTTAGTAACTTATTTAGCTTCCTTAATATCTCCAAAGAAAATCAACTATGTCTTATAATTAAGACCGGAGATAGTAAAACAAACCAATGAAAAAATCAATTCTGTATCATATTCAAGTTAATTTTTTTTTTTAAAAAAAGAGTGTTCAACCCATATTTCATGTTGTTGAACAAATTATTTGGAAAAAGAAATATGGAACATAGAGCCTACAACAGAAGGGAGGAGAGTCGCCAATTTTAGATACGAGTAGTTATTGGATATTTTAATTAAAAAGGACAAGAATATTAAAGCCAAACATGAGATAAGGATATTCTCAGATATTAGTATATTACATATTCTCAATGCATACTCAGAACATGGCCTCAAAAGTGTACTTTTTAAAATAAAAAATAAAAATAAAAACTAGGAGTATTCTTCACCTGTAGGAATGACCATTTCTAACTGAATTTACTCTATTCACAAGGGTTAGAAATTTAACTCCAAAACATTTGCTTAAAGAGTAAGACTCTTAAGCGAAAAAAGAAGCGTAAGAACTCTTACCCATTACTATTCTATACTATGTAATTCAGCGCAAGCAAAACTCTATCTCATAGGTAATGGGCTAGGAGCCTAATAATATGAAAGTCACCAATACCTATAAGTGGAAGGTCTTATAATCTCATGCTATTATTATTTATTACATGCCTATTAAAAAAATAAATAAACACAACTATCTCACCTCATACGGACATCTGAATTTCAACAACCCTATGTACAAAATGTGGAGAGGGTGAATTCCAAAAATTGGACAGTACCAACCAAAAGGGTTTAGTGCCCTAGGAAAAGGTTTTACGGTAATTTTGTGGCATCATATTCTAAGTAGAAACTAAAATAGGAAATGAAAATCATAACCTTTATTAAGTATATTGTTAGGGCAAAATCCTTCCCGTTGTCAAATATGTTAGTTCTCGATTTATATGTTTTAATGATAACAAGACTTGTAAATGTATACAGTTTTGAATCAGTGAAAAGTGCAAAGTATAAAAGCCTACTCAAATACATAAGTGGTTGTTAGAGTAGATTTCTTACTCGAGCATGTTGAGAAGCATACTCGAGTAAGCTTCATGCAAATTACATTGTTGAAGTCATTTGCAGGTCTTTACTTAAGCACATCCAAAAGACTACTCGAGCATGATGCTTGAGCATAGAAAATGACTTACTCGAGCAAGACCTTTACTCAAGCAAGTCCAACAGTTTACTCGAGCATGGTACTCGAGCACAAATGAAAGCTTACTCAAGCATGATAGATACAATGAATAACTCCATTGTTTTCAAGAGTTTTCAAGAGTTTACTCGAGCATATCAAGCACCTTACTCAAGCAGATTACTCAAGCACATTTGTTTTGTTTAACTAATGAACTATATTTCTAGAGTCTACTTGAGCATGGGAATCATTGTTACTCAAGCAGATATTTCCTGATGATTAATATATTTCTCTGCATATGTTTACTTGAGCAAACCTTAAGCCTTACTCAAGCATGGTACTCGAGCACAAGCAAATATGTACTCGAGTACACTCGTTCTAACACCTTATCTGCTGTTGCTTTCAAGATTTACTCAAGCACCCTATGAGACTTGCTAGAGCATGGTACTCGAGCAAGTGAAAATGTTTACTGGAGTAAGCCTATCATTTAAGTTTTCTCAGTGAAGGTCTTTTAAATGTTGCTCAAGTAGGCATAAACGTTACTTGAGCAATGTTCTTACAGAAGCTTCAAATCACTTCGTCTTCTCAGTGTTCATAAATTCAAATATATATGGTTAACTTTTGATTTCATTTGAATACTACTCATATCACTTACAATGCTATTAATCATCTTAATGAGTGAGTTTTATATCATTAACAAAAGCTTTTCATGCAAATCTTTGAAAAGCAATGAATGTGTCAGAGCATTAAATACGTTGCAGAAAACAGAAAATAGAGCATGCACATGTAATGGAATTTAGAGCAAGTCAAATGGTCATTACCACAAACACCTATTCCAATGAAAGCAATAGCGACATCTTCTAAGTCAACCACTGACCAAAAGCATGTTTTATGAAGATTGTCGAGAAAGATCTGAAAGTGACTTATCCTCGAATCGTCAAACGACAATGGTCTATGTCTAATAGAAGCCTTTGATGTCTAAACAGAATGATGAAGTCTCTTAACGGCTATCTTCGAGCTTCATCAACAGTCATTAGTGGTGACAATTATAAATATGAAGGGCATTCAATGCAGAGGAACCTATTGAATCTACCAACTCTAATATTCATTTATTGCCCTCTGCTCAATTTAACTTAGCGATATATTTTCAGATATTCTTTGTACTTCAGTGATTATAAATCTACTCTATGAGAGAGTTATTTCTTTGATTGATTATCCATAGAATCTCAAGGTAGAAGGACCTTGAGTGTGGGTGTATCGATAACAATTTGTAAGGGGCCGTGAATCCTAGTGAAAGGATTACTTTAAGAAACAGAGTGTGTAATCATGAAAGAGATAGTAAAAATCCTAGAGTGTTTGGGGACTGGACGTAAGTCAAAAGATTTGATTGAACCAATATAAATTTTCTATGTCCATTATTATTATTCTATCCTTACTGTGTCAATTTGATTCTCGGGTCTAGCTACAAAGTTTTTGAAATCACCTTAGTCACCCCCCTCTTAAGTGATATTTCGTCTTCAAAATACATACAAACTATTCTAGAATTATTAATCAATCCTCACTGGCCCAATCTATAATATTTAAATGTTAGTTATTATAAAGACGGTTGAAATAACAAAATGCTATATAAGGTTAGTAAATTCAACAAATCCTAAATTGGGTCAATGATCCAATCTATAATATTTAAATGTTAGTTATTTTTCAATAATACCTCTAACCCATAGTCCAAAGAAAAAAGGAAACGAAAAGCCAGAAGTCGGATGTGCCGTTACCATCGTTGCTCTCTCTTGTGTGTCCTGTGGAGCAAGAACGACGCCATGAGAAGTCGTCGTTGCCGCTGTGAGGAACCTTGTTTGTGCCAAAAAGTCAGGTTCTAATTTTTCTTTGATTAGCGTCAGCTTAGTTGGGTGGGTATGAAGAAATTTTGAAACCGATCATTTGTATATTCATTCAAGTTATGTTTGTTGTCTGCATTACTTTTGGGATTTTTTGTGGACATGGCGGTTTGATCCAATCTGGGAGGATGAATCTAGAATAAAATGTGGTATTTGTAATGCAAACTTTGATGCCTTCTTTTTAGCTTTTGTTCTAGTATTTGCATCTGCGTAACATGTCTTCTTATATGAAGAATAACTCAATCCCATCGCTTCAACCAATTCTTCTTCTCAGGTAACTACCGATCTCTGTTTATTAATTGCTTTTCCGATCATAACGATTCTGATACAATTGAAGAATACTTGTGACAGGCAACTCAATCAGAATTTAGCAAATATTAACTAAAAGGGATTAAGGAATGATGTTTTAACATTAAAACCCGTAGTCTTCTTTGCCAATTTTCTGACGTTGTCGAGAATTTTCTGTCGTTAGGGTTCTTATGTAGTTCATAAACAATATTATTTTGTCTCCAATTTTGTTTTTTTTTAAAAAAAAAATAACTAAGGGTAATACAAGTAATTTGGCCCAAATTCTAAATCCCTAATTGTGTCATATAACCTAATTAATAATTTGTTAAGTTTAGTAACCCAAATTAGAATTTGGATAATTCAACCGTTTTTATATGAGATTTTCCCATTGATCAATTACTTGACAATTCATATTTTATTTTTTTAAATAAAAACACACACACACACACTCGCACAGACAAATTTTTTTTTTTTTTTTTTTATATACATATAGTAGGGGAGGGGGCAGGGTTCAAACCTTGGACATAGGGGAGGGGAGCCAAGCTCTCATGTTACTGTGCTACTAAGACACTGTCACTCACACACACATATTAGTACTACTTATGTATACATGTAACATACACTAAAATTCAGTCATTAAACCGGTACGCTGCACTAATAATGTCATATAAAGGCCTTGACTGTTTATATTCACTCTCACATTCTCAAGGGTCATGAAATAATAATGTACTGTTTTGATCCAGGTGAGTTTAATAGGATCACAATTGAAAATATATGGTTCATATATATATGATTTATGTTTCAAATAGCATGAATTAACACAGACCTGCCGAACATCGTGTCTTGTGTGAAGTTTTGAACTAATTAACTTGGTTCCTGACGAAAAGAATCCTCGTTCAAGAGGAATACATGCTACAATTCCAATGCCAAGTCCCCTGAGAATTTCACAAAACAATGAGGTTAAAAATCATGACATCGGTTGCTGCGTTGAATTAAAAGTCCCAACAAAAATACAGTGAGAGAGAGAGAGAGATGTTAAAGTTAGTTTTACTGCTTCAGATATAAGACTAATAACTACTTTGCACATTTGAGTAAAAATTTTTGAGGAAAAACAGAAAAACACAATCAAAATTGATAAAAGACAAATAAGTAGGTTGAATTTTAATAATTTCAAAGGAATTGATTTAAAATTTTGAAAAGTTGCAAAATTTGAGAAACTGTCTAACTACCTTTAGATTTTTATTTTTTAAAAAATTAAAAATCCTCAACCCCTTTTGCCCAACATCGGAGCTCCGACACCGGGGACTCACAACGGCGGCCATCACCGGAGATCCGGTGAAGTCGGCATCCTAATATTTTGTTTTGTTTTTTGTTTTTTCGAATTTCTCAAGCAAAAACCGTTAATATAGATAATTGAGTTGTGACTATAGATATTAGAGTTGTAAATAAAGTTCACTGGAGCTACAACGGTCTCATATATTGTTTTTGACTTTCTCAAGCAAAAGTCGTCAATATAAATACCAGAGTTGTTGGTATAAATACTAAAGTTGTAAATAAGGTCAACCGGAGTTCTGGCAATCTTGTTTTTATGTTTTTTTGGAATTTCTTAAGCAAAAGTCTTTGATATAGATACTTAAGTTGATAATATACATACTAAAATTGTAAATAAGGTCAACCGGTGTTCCAACAATCTTATATATTTTTTTGAATTTCTTAAATAACAGTCGTTAATATAAATTTTTAAGTTGTTACGATTTTTTCTTGAGAAATTAAAAAATATATATAAGATCACCAAAATTCCGGTCAACTTTATTTACAACTTTAATATCAATATTAGCAACTTAAGTATTTATATTAAAGATCCCCTCTAAGGCAAGGCATGCCTTTTGTTCTAAAGTTTGCTTAAGTTTGCACGCAGCATAGAAGTAACAATAATGTGCGTAGTATGACCTTCCTTAAGCAGCTTTCCAAGAAGAAAGTGGGGGTGTGTCAGAGGTCTTCCATGTAGCTATTTCACTTGCATATCTATCACTCTTGACAGAATCAGAAGCAAAAGACTCCAGCTCCGCCATTTCTTCTGGGGTTAGCTTCACCGACAAGGCACCGATGTTTTCATTGAAGTTGTCGATTTTCGTGGTTCCGGGTATGGGGCACACGTCGTTTCCTTGGTGGTGAACCCAGGCCAATGCTAGCTGGGATGGAGTGCATCCCTTTCTTGTAGCCATTTCATCAATCCTCTCAAATATAGTCTTATTGTGATCCAGGTTTTCTGGCTGGAATCTAGGCAGATACTGCAATAAAGTAAAATACTTACAGTTATAAGATTACATCAAGATATTGAACAAGGTTCATGACATAATATTAAAATGGATGCATATCATAAAAAGGGCCTTGAATTTAACTACCAATGTTCACTCTTACATTCAAGGGTTATGAAATAATTTACCATTGTAATCAAGGCTAGTTTAAGGTAGATTAGATAGTATGAAGCCTCTTTAAAAAGGGTTAAGAAAGACCATAAAGAACACTCAATGAAGTTATTGAGTAAGACTTTTTGGTTAAAATGGTGTTGTGCGATCTATATAGATGATATCATCAAATGAGATAAAGCTTCTTGTTGTTGTTGGATCAAGGCTATGTTAACATAATAAATGCAACTATGGTTCACAATTTATGTTTGCAATGGCATGCATTAACACAAACCTGCCGAACATCATCTTGTGTAAAGCTTTCAGCTAGCTTTTTTCCTGAGGAAAAGAATCCTCGTCCAAGAGGACTATATGCAACAATTCCAATGCCGAGTTCCCTGAGCAATATCATAGGTTGTAAAGCTAGAAACTAATTGTGGTGAACCAAAAAAACATCCCAACTTAAATAAAAGATATAAATAAATATATTGTAAATAAAATATTTATATATTTCAAATCTCACCTGCAGGTAGGAATTATTTCTTCCTCCACATCTCTTGACCATAAGGAGCACTCTAATTGCACGGCTGTTATGGGATGAACAGCATGTGCCCTTCGGATTGTTAAAGCTGACGCCTCTGATACTCCAATATATTTTATTTTTCCCTCCTCAACAAGTTTCTTAAGCTCACCAATCTTACATCAAAAAAACTGAAAATAAGTCTATATATATGAAACATATATAGATTGTCTCTCTCACACACACACAAAAGCCCAGTGCATCACATTGTTGAGCCAAAATATTGGGTTCCAGACAATTGTAATTCAAAATTAAATAACTTGTCGCAAAAATGGTCAAAGTCCCGTGCCAAAATTAGTAAAAATATTGCAAAATCCTTTTTTTTTTTTGGGAGGGGGGGGGGGGGGGGGTGTTTCCATCTCATTGGTTTGAATTGGATTAATGCACATTCTAGTTTTGAAAGGAATATTATAAGGTTAAATATTATTATTGGAATACATATGTAATTGGGTTAAAGGGCAGTTTTGTCCCACCCAATTTTTATCGTTAGTTGAGTAAATATACTGAACTAGCAGTTAACATGTTATTTTGTTAACATGCAAATCCGTCCCCAAAGTCTATATGTCATCTCAGTATGGAGCAAATTTGCACCTTAAAAAAATGATATAAAAGATATGTGAATTGTCAATTAAATATTTTTGGTTAACTAATAGTCAAAAGTAGCTGAGATAATGGTCAGAGGAAAATTGCTCCTTTTTTTTCCATTTTTTTTAACCTTTAAGGGAAAATTTGTTGCTCAAAAAACTCCTGGGGCAAAATTATTAGCCCTAACTAATTTTTTTAGTCCTAATCTCTAGTACTTAATAGTTTATATTAATAACAATAGACTATTGAAAAACCAGAACCAAGAATGAGAGTTCTGAATACTCTACACTCTGTCACCTATTGCCTGTAGAGTGTAGAATTTACGTCAATTTTGAATCAGATTCTTATAATTTATTTTACATACATTCAGCCTTTATTATTTGATCCAACAATTCTAATTTATAAATTTTATAAAATTTTATTTTTAGACATGCGAATGTTAATGTGTTAAATAAAATGAAAAAAAAAATTCATGAAATTCTATAAATCAAAATCAGCGGTTTTTACACTAATGCAAATAATAGATTAAACAATAAGGGCCTAATTTAATTAAAATAAACTACAGAGGTTTGATTCAAAATTGAGATAAACAACTTGCGAATTAATTTTTCCTATTTATATTTGGTGAATCAGTATGCATCCCCTGTCTTAATATCTGGTTCAACACTCCTGCTATATTTAGTTATGTGCACACAAGTACTCATATACAAGTATGATATACTCGATAAATTCATGTAAATATAAACACGCGCGTCCACGCTCACACACACCCATATATATATATACACACACATACAGTTTCATCACATGGATAATACTGGAAGATGCCTTGAAAGAATAAGATTATTTCAGTTCAACCATATGGATTGGATTTCAGTTTAGAAGAAACACAAGACTATAGAGAAGAAGATCGAGGGAAAGCAAAGAAAAGCCAACCGTGAGTTCAATAGGGACGCGAGTATCAATGCGATGAACATAATAGAGATCAATACAATCGATCTCCAATCTCTTCAAGCTCCCCTCACAAGAACTTCTCACGTACTCTGGATCGCCACGGACCTCCACGTTGCCGTCGCCGCCCATAATGCCTCCGAATTTCGTCGCCAATTCAACATTCTCCCTCACGCCTCCTTTCAAAGCCTATCACAATAATCCAAACGAAAGTCATACACATAAATCCGATCAGTCAATCAGTTAATCCAGCATGAAATCAAAGCAAGCAAACATGAAGAATCAGCAAAAGGAAAAGGAATTCGCATCGGTCGTACTTTTCCGAGAAGGATTTCGTTGGTGTGTGGGCCGTAGAAATCGGAGGTGTCGAGAAATGTGACGCCGCTTTGGACGGCATGGTGGATTAGGGCGATCATGTCGGGTTCGCGTTTCGGAGGCCCATAAAAAGCGGACATGCCCATGCACCCGAGTCCCTGGGCTGATACCTCCAAGCCTTGTGAACCCAGCTTCATCCTACCGACTTCGGCCATCTCTGAATCCAGAGGAGCTTCAACTTCTTTTTTTTTTGGTCAAAGAGGAGCTTCCACTTACAGTGTGATGAGTGACAAGGGCTTTTGTAAGAACTGAGGGAAAATTCAAAATTGTCATTAAGGACAGAAAAATATTAGGGATTTTGACCAAAATAATAACCAAAAAAAAATATTTACCAGATTAATGCACAGTCAAAACTATTTACCAAAATAAGGTTCACGCCACTGGTGGCGTAGGGGGGTCCTACGCCACGTCAGTGGCGTGAAACAGGTCCACGCCACCAGTGGCGTGGACCTATTTCACGCCACCAGTGGCGTGGACCTATTTCACGCCACTGATGTGGCGTGCGCAGGGTCCACGCCACCAGATGGCGTGGACCAATCACAGTCTGCTTCAATATTTATTAAAAAAAAAAAAAATTGACACGGTGGCGTCACATAGTACGACGCCACTAGTCGTGTCAGCAAGTACGACGCCACTAGTGGCGTCGTACTTTCTAACGCCATTGTCACATCAACCTTACTTTGGTAAATAGTTTGAATAGTGCTTCAGATTGGTAAATTTTTTTTAAAAAAATATTATTTCGGTTAATTTGCCAAAAATATTAACGACTCTGTTTGTTATCGTATCTGCCAAAGAAATATGACATCATTAGTGATATCATCAGTGAGTATTAATCACCTTTGAATAATGGGATGGGGATGGCACTTCTCCTTGTTTTTATTGGCATTGTTGAATCTTTAATCTAATTATCGTTGTTTTTGTTGTCGGTGAAAGAGATGTACTAACAGTATTGAATTTTTTTAAGGGATAAGGAGCAATTTTAAACATGTGCTTTTCTTTCAGGAGCGCCCAGCGCCACGTGCTTTTTTTCTGGACTAAAAATACACATGTGGTTACGTTTTAGGAGCGCTCAGCACCACGGCCGTTAAGCAATTGTCAGTTGATCGTTAACGCTGACGTGGACAATGATGGGCAGCTGACGTGGAAAAAAAATAAAAAAATAGGGAAAATTTTTTAAAAATTATTAAAAAATTCAAAAAAATTAAGAACAAATTTAAAAAAAAATAGGAAAAATTCAAATAATTAGAAAAAAATAAAAAATATATTTGAATTTAATTCAAAAAATTAGGAAAAAACTAAAATAATTATTTAAAAAATTCAAAAAATTAGAAAAAATTCAAAAAATTAGGAAAAAAATTAAAATAATTAGCAATAAATTCAAAAAAATAGAAAATAATTAGCAATAAATTCAAAAAATTAGGAAAAAATTAAAATAATTATAAAAAAATTAAATGCCCCCGCTAGTGAGCCCCACCACCGGCCACCCTACCATCAGCCACCGCCGACCGGCGGCGGCGGTCTGTTGCCGAGGGCCGCCACTCAGTAGAGGTAGTCAATTATTTTTAGAAACAAGAAAGGAATGTATTTTTAGTCTTTTACGGAATTAAATTTTCATATGAATATTTTTACTCTTCATTTATTTTATGTAGATAATTATTTTTTTGAAAAAAATGTATAGTTAAATAGGTTTAAAGTTAAAAAATTGTTAAATTTTGTGATAGAATTAATAAAGTTTAAAATTTTGTGATAGAATTTTTTTATAATTATTTTAATTTTTTCCTAATTTTTTGAATTAAATTCAAATAATTTTTTGAATTTTTTTCTAATTATTTGAATTTTTCCTAATTTGTTTAAATTTTTTCTTAATTTTTTGAATTTTTTAATAATTTTTCAAAATTTTTCCCTTATTTTTGAATTTTTTTCCATGTCAGCTGTCCTGTCATCGTCCACGTCAGCGTGCCAGTCCACATCAGCGCCACATCATCATCCACGTCAGCATTAACGGTCAACTGATAGTTGACTAACGGCCGTAGTGCTGAGCGCTCCCAAAACTTAACCACATGTGTATTTTTGGTCCAAAAAAAGCACGTGATGCTGGGCGCTTCTGGGGAAAAGCACATATGTAAAATTGCTCCTAAACCCCTTTTTTTAATAAAAATTTAAATATAAAAAAAATCTTTAAACCTAAAAGTTTTAAATAAAATTATTTTAACGACTAACGGACTAAGTATACAAATTAGCACCATTTTAGTTAAGCATCATACAGGTGTCATTGATGGAACGTGTCCTTATTTAATGCAATTTAAAAACCCAAAAAAAAAATTAAATTGCTGATTGAATCAACCACACTAAAAGCTAGTCCATCTTTACATATATGATTGGAAACGTACTTAGGGAGTCCATATATATTATTTGATGCATTTATGACATGCCTGTCCTCCAATAAAATCATGGGAAAATGCATTTAAGTTTGGAGAAAAAATCCAAAAAAATGTCCTAAGATTATGAAAATCCCAGAAAATGTGTCTTTTTTGGGATTTTCAGAATCTACATGAGTTATTAATGGGGTTGATATAGTTGTTAACCAGGGCTGATATTGTTGTTAATATGATTGATTTAGTTGTTAAAATATTGTTAATGTGACTTATTTAGTTGTTAACGGGTATTGATTTTGTTATTAATTTAGTTGATTTAGTTGTTAAATTTTAATGAATTCATTCAAAAAAGGCCCTTGTTTAAAATTTTCAGAATCTTGGGGCCCTTTTTAAGATTTTTCTCCAAAAAAGACCCCCATATGGATTTTCCCTAAAATCATCCGTTCTTTCACATTTGGAGCAGTTTCGTATTTAAGCAGACTTCAATTGTTCAAAAAAAAAAAAAAAGCACACTTGCAAGTCCACATCTCATGTTAATGGTTATTTCCCTGAAAAACAACTTCTCAATTACTTCTTCCTTAGGGCCTGCTTGGTTTGAGAAATGGGGAGAGAGAACTTTTTTCTCTTCTCTTTACTAAGTAACCCATGGAAACTTTTCAATATTCCAAAAATATACTCTTAATGAAAAGAAATATTCTTCTTGTTAATGACAATTTAGTCAATATCCTTCCTTCCACTCCCTCTCCTCAAACCAAACAGGGTCTAATGGTGAGGCAAAAGGCAACCACGCTACAAGCTCTAACTCCTGGTCCAGAGCAAAGAATCATTACGGTTAATATTGATCACATCATCAGCCGGTACGTTGATATATCATGTGGTAGTCATAAGCGACCTGTGAGGGAACTTCATGCAATTGACGTTGTGGTGTTTGACAAGACAGTTAGTATAAACAAACTGTTCAAAATGATTTGTGCATGAACTATTCCCTCTCCTTCTTATTATAAGTTACCAGCTAACAATTTTTACAAACCAGTAAAAATAACTAAAGTCAATAAAATTATCCTTAAATTTAAATAATTTCTAATGTTACTTCTATTAATTGTACTAAACTATATTATTATTAGGGTGAAGGGTCAAAAATACACATGATCTTTTCCTCCAGGATCGCCCAGCACCACGACCTTTCAACTGGATCAAAAATACACACGACGTTATGTTTTTGGGTCGCCCAGCACTACGGCCGTTAGTCAACCGTTAATTACTGTTAGTTGACCGTTAAAAAGGAAGTTAAAAGTGAACGTAGTGGCATTCTTGTAAAATAAATACTGATATTCTCATATTTGGTGTCCTGAAATAAGTTTTAGAACGTCTAAAATAAATTAAGGCGTCCTGAAACAATGTCAGGACGCCTAACTTTAAATTTTTTGCGCCAAAAATCAATTGTGTTTAGCGCCATTTGCGAATTTTTTTTGCGCTAGTTGAAGTTGTAAGAATATTTTTTTTTATTGGCGTCCTAAATTAATATCAGGACGCACTAATAAAATTTTAAGGCGTCATGATATATTTTCAGGTTGCCTTAATTAGCTCCAAAATTTTAATTTTTTTGGATCAGTGCACTTTTTGGGCTTTTGAGGCGTCTTGAAATGGATCAGGACGCCTTAATTGAATTTTAAGGTGTCCTGATGTCAATTCAGGTCACCTTAATTAGCTCCAAAAATTTAAATTTTTTTTTGGGTTAGTGCACTTTTTGGGCTTTGAGGCATCCTGAATATGGATCAGGACGCCTTAATTGAATTTTACGGCGTCCTGATGTCAATTCAGGTCGCCTTAATTAGCTCCAAAAATTTAATTTTTTGGGTCAGGACACTTTTTGGGCTTTTGAGGCGTCTTGAATATGGATAAGGATGCCTTAATTGAATTTCTTGTCGTCCTTGTACTTGATCAGGACGCCTAAAAAGCCTCTTAAACCCTATTCTTCAGCGCTCACTCACACAGTCTCTTCAATTCCGTCCTCACACACACCCAGTCCCCGCCGCTGCTCTCTCATTCACGTCGAAAGCCCTTATACCCATAATCGCTCACCCTCACTCTCCCCTGCTCTCTCACTCAACTCCTTCCCTACCGAAAGCCCTTTCATTTTTCCCTCTCATTGTGCACGAAGCTCCGTCTTCTCCGTCGGCTTGCGTGCTCTGTTGCCGTCGCGTCCCCCACCTTCTCCGATCTCTAATGAAGCGCCCATTGGCTACAGGTATGCATTTGGTACATCTGCTTGAATCTAAATGTGAATGTGCCCAATGCACTTTAATCCTCCAAGCATTCAACTTCTTTGATTTTGTTTGCCTATGCCAATGGGTTTTTTGCGATACTAATCAAGAATATCTTGAGTTGATATCTACTGTTATGGACCTCTCTGAGCCCTATTCCTGATAAACCATTGGCAAAATGCATGCGTAATTAGTATATATACATAACTTGGTTTTAGAGATTAGGGCCAAGTGTCTAGTTTAAGCTATGAGATGTTTACATGCCAAAGTTGTAGGTTTTAGCCAAAGTAGTTACTTTCAATTATTCAGATAGAAAGCCATGATTATATAAAATGAGACCTTATAACTTGAAGAACTAAGTAAAGATTTTCAGTTTTTTCGGTTAGACTAGAGCTTGAACCTTGGAATTTACACTGAGAATAAATTATGGATTTTGAAATTTTTTAGAAAATCCTATTGTTTGCTTAGAAAAGTAGCATGAGTCATACCTAGGAAATTCTTTATCCTCCCTACGGAAATAAAAACTAAAGTATTAAAGGATCACTGTTAGCCTCCTACCTATTATGGTGCTCTTTAGGAATTGAAGGTAGAACTTCATTGGCCTTACCCAAATCACCAAGCATCACAAGAGTCTTGAACTCAATCAAGCTTAGAAGCAAAGTGTAAGCCATGGTGCTAAAAAAACAAAAATGAATAGAAATAGTGACTGCTAGCTGTGCCTTCAAACAACAAAACAAAACAAAAGGACCACTAACTTGAACTCTGTCTATCAGATAGACCCGGCTTTGGCTAGCAAGGTACCCAACAAGTACATAGGGCAATCCAAATGAAACATTATAGTTACCTACATCATAATATTAAACACAAATAGGCTTCATAAGATTCATGAAGGTTAGTGCCTTGGATTAAAGTATGCCACACATATTGGGACAAAGCTTATCATAATAAAATAATTAAGTCACTAGATTATCAAAATCCTCACATTGTACTTCAGAATGTAGAATGATGTATCACTAGCAATTTCCACTAGATCACCACTGTCAGCCCAGAAGACTTTCTGTCAACAAAAAATAAACAAACAAAATAAAACTATAAGTAGAAGAAGGAAGGAAAAAGAAGGAATTATTCGTCATATAATGGAAGCACCTACTTTCGCATTAACATCAATGCGACGGATTAACCTAAATTCCCTATAATCATAAATGCAAATGAAATCATTTGAGCACATTGCTAATAAGGTGCCACCAAATATTTGTTCAGCAGAAAAAGTTGGTCGAATACTCTTCTTTTCCTGAAATCCATTAAAAAAAATTATTTCATTTAGCAAATACCTAACATGATTACTCTTCAAATTTTCAAATAGTAAGATGAAGAGCTAGAATCACAGAAGAAATGTTTTGGTACTATTGGTAATGGAAGCAAACATGCTTGGTAAAATGTTCAGCCACGATGGTTCACTTGAGAAAAATACATAGCCAGCTGAATTTTATCAAGACCTACTTATTGAAAACAGTTCAGCAATGGAAGAATCGAGTCTGTTTTCCTCATTTTATAAATTAGCAAGAAATTCTTGGTTCCCACCATCTTATTTAAGGTATTACAAACCTGGAAATTTTTTGAGAAAATTTTGATGTACTTTCTCTGACAGCATATTCTCGATCTGAAGACGAAACAATTTCCAGTGCAGAACCGAAGGACCTTTCTCCATGCCAATGAAGTGTTTATAATATACTCAGCATCTCCACATACAACAACAAAACTCCCATTTGGATTGTGCCTTAAACTCTGAAATAACATTAGTGGATCACAAGTGAAACACCACATACACAAAGAAACAAATAGCTGATAACCGAAACTGCACATGAAAAACATTCAACCCAAACTGCACTAAGTATATACTATTTGTGAAAAAAAAAAAAACTCACAAACTCCATCCCCATAAAGGATGGAGTTAAAGCACTAAGTGTATACAACTTTCTTGAAGGTTTCTTACTTGATAAAGGCAACTTGCTTCTAAGTTTGGACTTGGATTATGAGATATTATTTTTACTCACTGCTTCCTAATCCTAGCGTATGTGGCTTCAACTTATTTGTATTCTTACTCACTGCTTCTAAGTTTGGGACTTGGATAAAAAGAATAAATTCTTTCTTGATGGTTGCATGTATATTGCTAAGTCATCAAAGAAAAAAAATTGTCACAAGTATGTATTTCTTATTTTTCTTAACACTTGTGTTAGTCTTGATATGATACTGTTTGACTCTTGTTTTGAATTTTTAGAAAAATACTTGTCACTAGCTTTTGCCCTAATGTTGTGTAGAGATGTCTACGCCTAGTTTATAATCTGAATCTAGAGATTTTTTTTTTTTTTTTTTGTAAATTCCCATCTTAAAAATGCTTTACAATGATTATTAGATTCTTAATCACATGTTCAAGGACACTTGCCCTGTAATTGCAGTTTGGACCCTTTCAATGGTATACTTGATGCATTTCTTTTGGAGATACAACAATCAATTTAACATTTCACTTATTTTATTAAATCTAAGCATTGAAAGTATATTTGACAAATTTTACTTATCTAGAAATTTGTAGTTTTAAGTTCTCAGTGATTACTTCTTTTTTGACTTTAGGAAGCTAATAATCCTTTTGAGTACTATGACTTGGTCACGACAACAACCCACAAGAGCTTGAGGGGTGCTTGGGTAGGTATATTTAATCATGTTCCTTTTGTCATACAATTATTCCCTCTCATATGTTAGTTTGAATAATTCTAACGTTATCTTTAAGTTAAATAGAGCAAATAAATTTCAAGCATCAGAATTTAAAGTTGAGATAATTATAGTTAATTATTGTTGTTTTTTTGTTGATGTGCATTGAACTAGGTGAACTTTGTTGTATGAATATAGATGATTAGAAGTCCATAATTTAATAGTTTATGACTTAGATAATTTAGCTATATTTTTATATTTTGTATTGATGAAACAATTGGATTTAATAGCTGATATTGATATGAATTGCCTTAGTTAGTAAGTTGTGTTGAATGAAGTTGAGATTGTTTGTTGTTGAAATTTTGGGACGTGTTACTTTTAAGGGGAAATGCTGCCGAAATTTTTGTTCAAGATTGATAAAAAAGCATGTCATTCTTTAAATTGTTATGAACTTGACGGTTGTTGGAAATGTCTTAAGTGGTAATAAAATGGGTCATAGTTGGATGAATGCATTGAGAACTAGTGAAGAATATGAGAATGAGGTGGAAGAGTTTATTAAATTTGCTAGAAGGAATGTGGCTACAAAAAATGGGATGTATTATTGTCCATGTGTTAATTGTTTAAATGGGGTTCAACGAGATATTGCTTATATAAGAGATCACCTAATTTGTAATGGAATAAACCTTCGATACACAGCGTGAATATGGCATGGTGAGGAGGTAACTACCAGTGCGTCCCACAAAAATGACGTTGAGGTAGATGATGATGGAATGGGGAGAATGATTCATGATGTTGAGGTCGAATCTTTTACACAACCGCATGAATATGATAGCGTGCGGAGTGATGCAGAGACACCTTTGTTCCCTGGGTGTACGAAGTATGCACGGTTGACTGGGACCTTACATTTGGTCAACTTAAAGGCAACTTGTGGGTGGACTGATAGTAGTTTCACGTCGCTGCTTGAATTGTTGTGTGATATGTTGTCAGACGATAATGTACTTCCAAATCGTATGTATGAGGCCAAGAAAATCTTGTCTACGATGGGTATAGAGTATAAAAAGATACATAATTGCCCTAATGATTGCATATTGTACAGAAATGAGTATGAAGGCTTGAGTAATTGTCCGAAGTGTAAAACTTCACGATACAAAGTGAAGAAAGGTGGTGGTTCTGGAGATCAGACAACAAAAAGGCAACCTTTGAAGGCATTGTGGTATCTTCCAATAATACCACGGTTTAAGCATCTCTTTACTAGTGAAGCAACGACGAAGAAGTTAAGATGGCATTCTAATAAAAGGATATCTAATGGAAAATATCTTCGACACCCGGCTAACTCTCTGCAATGGAAGAAAATAAATTAAATTTTCCCTCAATTTGGCAATGAGCCAAGAAACCTTCGGCTGGGGCTTTGTACAGATGGCTTCAATCCGTATCTAACTCTTACTAGCACCCATAGTGCATAGCCGGTTCTCCTTGTAATATACAACTGACCTCCTTAGCTATGTATGAAACGCAAGTATGTGATGCTTTCTATGATGATTTCTGGACCAAAATAGCCTAGGAATAATATTGATGTGTACTTGGCGCCTTTGGTTGAGGATTTGAAGAAATTGTGGGAGAAAGGCGTAGATGTGTTTGATACATATAAGAAGGAGTCCTTCAAGATGCGTGCAATGATTTTTACCACGATAAACGACTTTCTCGCATATGGAAATTTGTCAGGGTACAGTGTTAAGGGGCATAAAGCATGTCCAATATGTGAAGCGGACACAAACTTCCATCAACTAAAGCATGAAAAAAAATGGTCTACCTCGGTCACAGGAGGTTTCTTGGTCGGTTCCACCCATATCGTAAGTTAAGAAAGCATTTTAACGGCTTACCGGAGCATAGAACGGCTCCAAAGGCATTAACCGAAGAGGATGTTTATAGTCAGGTGAAACATATCAATGTCATATTGGGTAATCAGCGAAAGATTGTAGGTGAGAAGAATATAAGGAAGAATAGATCAATTTTCTTCGATCTTCCATATTGGCGTAGTCTTGATGTGAGACACAGTCTTGATGTGATGCATGTGGAGAAAAACGTTTGTGATAGCCTTGTCAGTACTCTTTTACACATACCAGGAAAGACTAAGGATGGAATTAGTGCGAGACTAGACCTGATTGATATGGGAATAAGAGAACGGTTACATCCACAAGTAAAAGAAGATGGTAAGAAGGCATACATGGAGCTAGTAGCTCATACACTATCAAAAGCGGAGAAAAAAAGTTTGTGTGGGTGTTTATACGACATTAAAGTTCCATAAGGATATTCTTCTAATTTTAGAAGGTGTGTTTCAATGGACGATTTGAAGTTAGTGAGAATGAAGTCGCATGATTATCATGTGTTGATGCAACAACTACTACCAGTAGCTATTAGGGGCATTATGAAAGATGAAGTGCGAACCACTATAACAAAATTGTGTATTTTCTTTAATGCTATCTGTAACAAAGTCATTGACATTGAAAAGTTGGATGAATTGGAAAATGAGGGTTATATTATTTTGTCCCAACTAGAGATGCATTTTCCTCCTGCATTTTTTGATATAATGGTGCATCTGATAGTATACTTGGTAAGGGAGGTAAGGCTTTGCGGTCCAGTTTACCTAAGGTGGATGTACTCTTTCGAGCGATACATGAAGATCTTAAAAGGGTATTCTAAAAATCCTTATCGACTGGAAGCCACCATTGTTGAAAGATATGTAGTTGAAGAGGCTACTTTTGCAAAGATTATCTATCAGGGATGACTATACAATCTCAGCATGATGAGGGGATAAGCGAGGGAACTCGAGGAATCAAACTGAAGAATAACCCTCGTGAAGAGGTGTTGCAAGCACACCTGTGCATCTTGAATAATATGGAAGAAGTTCAACCATACATTGATGAACATAGAAAGAGATTGAAGAATAAGAATCCAAGGAAGAATGACATGCAAATAGCTAATGAGCAAAAGAAGACATTCATAAAGTGGTTCGAGGAGAAGATATTGCATGAGACCGGAGTGTCGGATACAATTGAGTGGTTGGCTTGGGGGCCTTCTTTTTAGGTCATCACTTGGAGCGGTTATGATATAAACGAGTATTCTTTCTACACAAAAGACCAAGATGATAGAAGTTCTGTGCAAAATAGTGGGGTGATGGTTGAAGCTGAATCCATGCACTTTTCGAGTACGAAAGACAAAAACCCGGTATTAGCATCAATGGCATATTATGGAGTTATTGAAGAAATATGGGAGATGAGCTACAACAAGTTCAAAGTTGCTATATTGAAATGTAAGTGGGTTAGCAATAATGCTGTTGTAATAAATCCACAATTTGAAATTGTCTCAGTTGATCTTCAAAGAGTTGGTCATGGAGATGAGCCATTCATTCTAGCAAGCTAGGCGAAACAAGTGTTTTATATTACAGACCCTGCAAATAAAAAAATGTTCATTGTACTTCAAAGTAAAAAACAGAATTATGGTGAAGAATCCTTCGACCTTGACGATATACCCCCTTTCACAACAAATCTCCCTACAACACGTGAAGTGGAATTGGTAGATGATGAAGAAGATGCTGCAAGAAAAGATCATTGTGAAGGAATATGGAAAATCATATTAAGTAAGATCTTAAGTTATGAAATAGTAATATGATATTTTTGTGGTGGTTTAACATTTTAGTTCATTTTATTAATCTGTTTACTATTTAATAACCTATGTAACATTGATTTGTCCTTGATGAACAAGAACATGTCTAGCTCTGATGAGTCAGGAGGTGATAGACTTGATGAGCCTGTTGTGAGAAAGGGTAGAGGTTGCACACAGATGAATGCGCTAGTGGCCCGTCGTGAAAATAAAAAAAAGAGGCTGCATGTGAACTTTGATGACAAGTTGAATCCAATTGGTCCAGAGGAAATCTGGCTCGAAGCAAAGTTCACATTGTTCACTCTGCTTGGAAGTTCGTTCCTGAGAAAACGAAGCAGTTGATTTGGGCACAAATTTTGGTTCGTCACTTTAAATATATCTGCATTTGTATCATTTGTCTTATTACTTGAAATTTAATTATCTTTCCTTTTACCTTGAAGCAAATGTACGATGTCCCTAACAATACGGCAATGTACAAGCATTGGATGGGGGAAGTCCGTATACGTTGAAAAGACTTTAAGAACAAGCTGACTAAAAAGTTTATTTGAGGGGAAAGGAGGAACGAGGATCCATGTTAGAAATATCCTTATATTTCTCCCGAGGACTGGAGGGAGTTTGTGGCGTCAAGGAAAAATCCAGAATTTATTGTAAAATTTCTTTCATATCATTTCTTTTATTTGACAACGTAGGCTCAGTTTTATTTGTTTTCGTGTCACAAGAAATAAGTCAAGCCAATAAAGAAAGGCAAGCGGGAAATAAGTATCCGCATTGCATATCTCGTGGTGGGTATAGAAAGCTTGAATAGAGATTGATGAAAGAGCAGTTAGAGAGAATGAAGGAAGCTGTCCAATCCGATCTTTCCACTGTTGTCCAGCCCCCTAAACCTCCTCCTCGTCACAAGAAATGGAAAGCTGCGAGGATGAAGGGCGACAAATACATAAATGCAGATGTTGCTGAGGTTGCCTCAAAGATTGTAAGTAGTTAAATTAGACATTTTAAATAGCCTCAGTTGTTTCATATTATAGGGTTTAGTTGTTATTTATGAAACATCTTATGATACAAGATGCACTTGAGGAGCAGAGTTCCCAAGGTTCATTTACGTTGGGTTCACGGATGGACATTTTGTCAACGGCGATTGGGAAGCCGGATTACCTTGATAACATTCGAGGGGAGCCTAGAAGAGTTACTGCCGCAAAATATTTTGGACAGCGTTCACGGTTCTATGATGATAACAACCCTAGTCCTCAGCTTGTAGCCAAAATTCAAGCAGGACTATTTGACGAAATCATGCAACAAGTACGATCTGAAGTGAAAACTATGATAGGTTCGAGGGACAATACGGAACATACAACCTGTGATTCCCCGGCCTTCCCCAGCAGTAAAGAGAGTTTTAACCCTCCGGATGTTGATCTTGGTGAACCTTCTCACGCTCCATAGGGAGGACAACCTTGCACTTTCTTTTCAGATGTCCCACACCGGCGTATTGTTACCGATGCTCTTATTTATACAGATCACACAACCCACCATAATATTTAAATTCCAGAAGACCTACGTAGGGTGACTGTGAAATGTGTTCGAGAGGGGGAAGAAAAAACAGACATCCCGATTGATGATGACGAGGTTCCCGATTTAGGCGAGGCCATAGGATCGTTCATCCTTTGGCCGAATCATCTTATTCAGATGGCGGCGGCGACACCTCCAATGGTAAGAAACACATTACTAGAACTTGCTTTTTATTGGTAACCCACTCATAATATGTTTGTTTATGTTTTCATAGAATGAACAAGCTGTGGGCAAATTTCCCTACTTAGCCCATCTACGAGACATGTACAAGGACATCAGCTATCTCTCCTCCAAGATGCATGCAGGCATTGTCGGCCCAGAAAAGGCATATGAGTTTACAATTGACAAAAAAGATCTGCAACAAGTTATGCATATGGAGTGTTTAAATTTAGTTGTTCTTGAAGCTGCGATATTGTAAGTTTTTTCCCCCTTTAATTATTACATTAATCTTTTTTGTTTTCTATACTCAACAATGTTTATCATTTTATTTCGATCATAGTGTCTGCAACGACATATGTGCCCAAAAAGGCCGAAAGGGTTTGTATGGATTCTTAAGTCCAATAAACACGGCGAAGGATTGCAATACGTTACCCAGAAGGACGCTTTATGTTGGTTGTACAATTGCCAGGGAAAATTTGCCTTGTTATCTAGCCCCAATACTTGAAGGGTACGTATTTTAGTTTTGTCTATTTAAGATTTTTAAGAATAAATCACTTTCTTATCTTAATTAAATATTAAAATGTATATGTTGTAGTGGTCATTGGACCTTGTGTATTGTTTGTCCCTCCAAGAACGCATGTTATTGGTTGGATTCCTTAGGTGGCAGGCCAAATGATGAAATCAAATCCATGTTTGCCAAGTAAGTAAACTTTCGTCTAAATCATTGATTCTTCATTTATATGATTTGTTTTCATGTCTGTTAATTTCCATTTTAATGATAGTGCATTCAAGGTGGCTAGATCAATTTCTGGAGCACAAGAGCAGGGTGGACCGAAGTGGTTTTATCTAAAAGTAAGTAGTTTCAATTCAAGTTAATTCATTGACATAATAGATTTCGATATGCCTTTGTTCATTTTAACAATTTGCTTTTGATTTATAGTGCCTTCGACAACCAGGGAACTCTGAGTGCAGATATTACGTTATGTATTTTATGCATACCATCGTTCAGAGCGAACGTACTGCAGGTTTTCAAAACATATGTAATCGCTTCGTGATTCTCAAATGTTTAGATTTTTGTTGTACTTGAGTTGTTAATTATTTCATTCACTTCATTGGTTTAACTTATGCCTTGTTTTCCAATTTATAGCTTTTTGATAGTTTGGATCCGTGCTCGGAGGAAGACATCGATACAGTTCGAAACACTTTGGCTGCACATTTTCTTCAACACATATAGATATGTACGTCTTGTGTTGCCTTGTCCGCCTTTATGCCTCCATTTAATTGACGATATGTGTCGTAGCAATATAAGTTGTTTTACACTTCTGGCATGGTAGATAAATTGTTGAAGCTGCTTGGAATTTAATTGATGTCAAGTTGAGTAATTCTTGCTGGAATTAAAGAGCCAATTCTGTTCTGCATCTCTGCATTACCCTCTAATACTCTTGGTTTATGAGGAATTGATAACTCAGATTTGTTAATACCCCTGAAAATCATATCAATCATTTAGAGTTTTGTTGTTGTTGTGATCCTTGTTCTGTATTGGAATTGAAACTTGGAGCTGAAAGTTGAATTTTTGGTCAGTTTAAGTAATAGTTTGTTGTTGACATTGTGCAGTCATTGTGGCCAAATTCTGCTTTAAATGTGATATTGAAAAAATTGAATTAATTTTAGGAGAGTTACTATTTTGTGCTGTATTGAATTTTGAATGATATGGTCCATGTCATATGCTATCATTGAAGCGTTAAGAAAGTGGCTTTGGAGATTGGAATTCATTGTTGTCATGATCATTGTTATTACAGAAGTTTGGAAAGTAAAATTCTGAAGTTGTTGGTCACTTGCTGTTGAATTTTAGAATTGTACTTTGTTGCTATCAATGTTCCTTAATTGTGCATTACATGAAAACATTAAATTGTCGATTTTTTGCATTATACCCTAAAACTTTTGCTGTTGCATTTTGGAACTTTACCTCTAGATTTCATGAGCTACTATGGTCAGCTGTGGTCTTGCTGGTTGCCAGGTGCATTTTGGTCTAAACTGATCTGTACATGAATTTCTGCATATTTGAAATAGTTTTGCTGTCACAAATCACAGTGGTTTTGCTGCACTTGTTTAGATTTGAAATCGGATTGCATCTATCTTATTTGTGAAGTGCAAGTTTTGAAAGGCTGATCTTGCTTTGTGAAATACTCTGTTGCATCAATCTTTGCTGTTAGTACAGACTATATAGTCCAAATGTATGTGTGAAACATTTGCGGTTAGTACAGACTATATAGTCCAAATGGTTACCAAGTCTTCTTACATGTGCAATATGGATAATGTATGCAGGGAGTGCTTGAAAGATTGGGCAGCTCATCAACCACCTCCTCCCCCTTTCAAATTGATCCTATACTTGAGGATTTGTTTAGTGCTAGCTAGGAACTAGGAAGTGCTTTTTGTATTTTAATTGTTCTATCATCGCTGTATATGGTTTCAGTTTATTCTTTGTAATCAATGCCTACTAAAAAATAGCAGGGGATATATTTAAAAAAATATATATCTATATAAGGCATCTTAAATTTACGTCTAGGACGCCTTATATAAAATTTGAAATCAAGACGCCCAAAATACGCCTTAATTACCTGGTTTTTGGTGAAAATAAGGCGTCCTATGGTTAATAAAACTTGAAGTTCAAAGAACAGCAAAATATGAAGATGAAATGATGAATGCATGTCATTTAGCCAGGCACGTACGCCGGCAGCAATAATAGAGTCAAAAGGGCACATGCGCCCAACAAAAACAAAAATAAACAAATACTCCTCAGAAGAACTCAGCTTGGAGGAACTACCCCGAAGGTATCCTTCCCGGCCGTGTTAACAACAGGTTGCGCCTCGTCACCACCTTGCCCCTCATCGACGATCTGCTCTTCGTCCTCTACCTCCTTTAAGGATGGCGACTCGTCATCAAGAGAGGTAGGAGTCGGAACGAAGACACCGTCCTTCATATAGGCTCGGTAGTCATATCTGTCGAGGTTCAAGGATGTTGAGGGGTTCAAAAACTAGATTTGCGCTAAGGCCATCTTAAAGCAATCCGACGCTGTTTGCTTGAGAGACTCGAGGCTCTCCAGGTGGGCATGTTGCTCCGCAGCAAGAGCCTCTTTTGTCGAGCCCAATTCAGTGGCCAGATCGCCGCGCTGCTGTTGAACAACTTTTATAGCATCCAGGCTCTTGGCGAAGGCCTCCTGAAGACGGCGGCACTCCGAAGTCATCTTCTCCAATGCCTCCATTGAAACCATGAGCTCCTTGGTCGCTTTCCCGGCTGAAGCCTTGGCAACTGACAATTCCCCCTCTAGGGCCTCTACTTTCCCGGCCATAGCCTTGGTGGCAGCCACCTCCTCTTCCATGGTTGTCATCTTTGTCGCAGCCTCTGACTGGGCCAGCTTTAGGCACCGAATCTCCTCCTCGGCTCCCACGTACTTACCCTTCAGATGAAGCAGCGCCTGGTGCAACCAATAGATTTATAGAGAAATTTTTGGGCGTCGTGAACTACTGTCTCATCTACTGGGGGCAGAGGTACACCGTTCATAAACCGAGCGGGAGGGAAGAATGCGAGGATGAGCTCTTCCGTCACCGCTTTCTCCCAGGCAAGGCCTCGGGTCTGATGAACACCAAGAGGAGAACTCCAAAGTGGAGGAGGAGGAGCTACTAGGGATCCAGAAGTAGTGACTTCTTTACTTTTCAACCTGGGTGACGACCCAGCGGGGGCCGAGGAGACAGCTACGGCCGAGTCGAGTGATGTCCCGGCAGGGGCTGAAAGGGTTGTTTCCGTAGGAACTAGGGCCTTCGCCTTCTTTGCCCTTGAGGAGCCAGAAGCCGCTGTGGCTTTCCCAACCTCGGCATCTGAGGCAGCACGCTTTTTGCTCCCCTTGCTGGACGCGGCCACAGTCAGGTTCACACAGGACAGATAGCTGGGAAGTTTTGCCATGTCTTGAACTACAAAAAGACAAAGAAGAAGACTTAGAATATACACCATAGAGCAAAAACAAGGCGAAAGGCAAAAAAGTTAAATAAACGTGGGGACCTTACAATCCGAAGGCACCGGCTTGGCACCAGGCTCGGTAATCCAAAAGGCCACACTCTGAACACCGTATTTCTCCACAAACGAGTTCAACCGAAATATCTCGAGGACTATCTCTAGCTGGAGATCATCGATCATGACCTGGTACAAGGTAGAGTTGATGTTATGATGTTCCTCGTTCCAATACATAGGCTTAGCTATGACATTGAAGAAGGCATTCTTGAAGTGCTTAAAGGAGTCCAAGAACGCAATCATGAGCTTCCTGTCCGAGTCACCATGGAGGGAGGTCAACCCCTTCAAGCTCTCATCCTCTTTGGAAGCTCGGGGAGTGAAGGGGAAAAAATAATAGAAGAAGAGGTCTGGTGTACAGGGAATGGGCCGGGGGTAGGAGGCGCATAAGCATTCAAACGCAACTAAATAACCGTAGCCGTTGGGATGAAGTTGCGACGGTGCAAGGCTAAGGTGAGTCAAGGCCGACATCTGAAATTCTGTGAAGGGGAAGCGGACGCCGAGTCGGGTTAGGTAATCCCGGTAAAAGAAGAAGAAGTTGGTATGCCTTGGTTCACGGGTGGAGCAAATAGGCTCATCTTCCTTGGGAGGACTGATAAAACATCCATCTAAATCGGGGATACGAAGACGAGCAATGTCGACATCGGAAATCAGCGACCGAGTCTTCAGAACCTCGTGGGCTACCCACTTGTATTTCCTACACAGAGCCTCGAGAGGACTAGAAAAGTTCAACTCCTCGGCCTCGGATTATATGCTGTGCGGGGAAGATTTCGAAGCCAAACAAGAAAGAAAAAAGGCTAAGGTCAGCAAGTGAGGAAATACCTAACTCAAGCAAAGTAGCTGGCCGAAAAACAAGCGGACTCAGATGACGAAGGCTGTCAGGCGAAGGATTAGAAGAAAGTCGATGACGACAAGACCCGAGGATGGAGGAAGCCCGGGAATCGTCGCCGTGTGCAATAAGATAGGAACTTTCAGCTAGACAATCCCAGCAGGGGCCGAGGTACCCTTCAGGATGGGCATCCGAACTCGCACATGGGGGAGCCACGTAGAAATTAAGAGGCTGTGCTAAGAAGGCCTCGGCCTCGGACGAACCCCCGACACGAGTCTCAACATGGACTGGCGTGACGCTTTCAACAGCACGAGCAGATGTCGTACTCCAAACCCTAGAGGCGGCAGAATGAAATCTCCTCGTACTCTTGCGATCAGATCGACCCCGGAGCATGGCGGCCGTCCTCTCCTCCTCCGTAAGTTCAGTACCAAAAATCCAGTAGGAAGCACAGGGAAAACGGGCACACAACGCTTCTTCTTCCTCAGGAGTCAATGGCTGGTTTGAGGGGGGCATATGGTTAGTCCTATCCATCATCAGGAATGGAAACCTAGAGAGGAGCAAAAGGCGGTGTAAGGAAGGGGAAATATTGGGAAGGCTCAGCGATGGCGCTCTCGTGTATTAGGGAATTTCAGAAACGGAGACAAAGACGCAAGAATGAACCAACCCAGAAGAACTTACATAAAAAAGCCTATAAAGCCTACCCAGAAAAAGGAAGGAGTTCCGGCAATAATAAGAGGTGGATAAAACTACCAAACTTCAAGTTCACATTAGAAGAATAAAAGGAGAGAAAGTCTATACCTGGATTAGTGAAAGTTGAAGATGAACAAGTAGGTGAATGGGGGCAGCGTAGGAGGGACGGTTACGGAAGAAAGATGAATTGGGAAATCAAAGAGAAAAAGTAGAACTTCTTCGTTTGAGAGAAATGGAGAGACATATGAACCAAGGGTAAAATAAAACACACGTATACGGCGAGGCAATGAAGCATCCAGGGCAAAGGAGTCTTTCGCCCTGAATACAGACGTGATGTACGATAGGCATTAAATGTGCACAAAACTCGGTGCGTGGCTAGGCGTGGCGATTACAGTCTCCACCCAATCTAGAGAGTACAGGTGTAAAGTAGCAATGATGGCAAATATTGAAGGGTTTTTTCACCTCGGAGGTACACTAAACCTTTGGCGACCAAACGTCACATGTAAGCCGACTCGGTTTTACCTCGGACCTTGGCAGAAGCTAGGGGCAAAGCACATCTCGGCAACTCAGAGGCCTGAATTACCGAGCTGGAGAGCAACTGTTATAGACTTGCATAAATGCCAGCAGGGTCCAATCAAGGGGATATCAGATACTAGCACACACCTAAGATATAGGTATACCCTATATCATAGGGAGATCATATCCAACGACAATGTAGGAGTATCCACCCCAAGGTACTCGTACCACAGATCACGCAGGACCAAGATCTCCTCCACGATAAACTCTATAAATATAAGGACCACTCTTAAGGTGCACACGTTCTAACTCATCACCCTTTACATTCAGTCACACTGTGCACACACATCACCCCCTTTTGGCGAGAGCCTATTTCGTGCACAGTGATCCCAAGCTCTCCTGGATATCTCCTCCATAGATATTCAAGTTTAGCCAACTGATCCAAGATCAAAGTACCAACCTTGGGCTGGATATCTGTGTTCTACACTAAAACAAATACCTTTCAACTTTCTATTCTCTCTCTATTTTCATTGGTACAATAATATGGACAAAATTGTTACAATCTCATTTATTTAGTAAAAGAGACTTATAAATAGAACCAAATTTTTTAGTCAAAATGGACTTATAAATAGAATCAGAGTGGTATATAACTGTGACAGGTTAGCCTATTTGAAGTTTTAAAAAATGCGAGCTTTTTTAGCCAGCTTTAGGTTAAACCAAGCTTTTGTTCCAACTAAACTTAAGCCGTAGAGGGGAAAAAAAAAACCATGACGGTCTAGTGGCCAAGTTCAAGTTAAGTTGTTACAAGACAAGAATAGTTTGTTAATGGTAAGGTCCAACATAACCTGTTTCCGCCATTAAATACAATGACCATAAAGGAATTGAGTCAAGTGACAATCTTTGAAATGCCTGATTGCTTGGCTTATTTCATGCCATAAAATTCAAACATCTCTCAAAACACACAACCATACAACATAAAAGGATCGATACAAGAAGATCCTTTCCAAGGCAAGGCATGCTCCAAGAATAGAACAGCTTGCTCAAACTTGCTGCAGAATCAAGTAATTATAATGTGCATAGTATGTCCTTCCTTATGCAGCTTTCCAAGAAGAAAGTGGGGGAGTGTCAGAGTCCTTATATGTAGCTATGTTATTCCCATATCTATCACCCTTGACAGCATCAGCAGCAGCATAAGACTCCAACTCCGCCATTTCTTCCAGCGTTAGCTTAACTGACAAAGCCCCAATATTCTGATTGAAGTTCTCGATTTTTGTGGTTCCAGGTATGGGGCACACATCATTTCCCTGGTGGTGAACCCAGGCCAATGCTAGCTGCGAAGGAGTGCATCCCTTTCCTGCTGCCATTTCATTAACCCTCTCAAATATAGTCTTATTGTGCTCCAGGTTTTCAGGCTGGAATCTAGGCATATACTGCAATTAGGTAAAATACATATGCCAATGAGATTATATCCAGATATCAAACAACCAATAATGAACATTGCAGTTGTGGATAATTTGTTCTCTCGTTTAAACTGAAACAAAGTGTCAGGTAGGACAGACAAATTATATCCAAGCAAGGCTAAGACAGTCATGGACTCATAGCATGCTATGAGATTACATATATCAACTATCACAACATTGGAAAGTTTTAGATGGTGATTTGATGCTCAGTGTGTGTTTGTGTGTGTATTTATACTATGAAAGTACTTGAAAATAGTTAAGAGAGTCAAGCCCTCAAACAATTCGCCAACATTTCACAAATACTAAGCGTCTTGAGTGGGTATGTTAGTCTACAAACAAACAGGTACCAGAAAAATGAACAGTATATTCTTTCTGTACCCAATCCACTATCCATGTTACATATTGAGACAGCTAAAGATTACTAAACTATACCCTAAACAGGCCCTTACCAGGCTGGGCCTATTATAGTTTTTTTTTTTTTTCCTTTTTCTTTTTTATGTATATCATAAATCTGATTAATTGTATATTCTATTAATCAACAATTTCTTTTAACTCTGCTTTAAAACAACATTTTTTTTAAAATATGGACCAGTCTTTTAAAAAACCACAACGGAAATATCCGACGATAGAATAAGGTCAGAAACAGCAGTGAATGTTTTGCTCTCACATTCTAAGACCTTGAAATAATTTAACATTACGATTACAAAAGCAACTACAGTTAATCACTTATATTTGGAAAAGCATGAATTAACACAAACCTTCCGAAAGTCATCTTGGGACAGGTTTTCAATTAACTTTGTTCCTGATGAAAGGAATCCTCGTCCTAGAGGACTATAGGCAACAATTCCAATGCCAAGTTCCCTGAGAATATAACAAACCAATTCAAAAGTCATAAAGACAAACACTTGTTGCAGTTTAGTCAGGAGCTTCAACATGGAGACAAAATAGATACCCCTCCGGTCTTAAATATAATACATAGTTGATCTTTTTTGAATAGATTAAGGAAACTAAATAAGTTATTCAATCATATCATATATTGTATATTATAAGTTTATATATCAGTTTATAAGTTAGACAAAATAGTTTGGAGAAAAAATAATAAATATAAATACTGTAAAGTAATTTAAATAGTTTTCTTAATCGAAATAGTATCATAAATAAATAAAGAATTCAGTGGTATAAATCTCACCTGCAGGTTGGAACAACTTCTTCCTCCACATCTCTTGAGAATAAGGACCACTCCAATTGCACGGCTGTTATAGGATGAACAGCATGTGCTCTTCTAATTGTTGAAGCTGAGGCTTCAGACAATCCAATGTATTTTATTTTTCCTTCCTCAACAAGTTTTTTAAGTTCCCCAACCTCATAATCAATGATATAAAAATAAGTTTGCATTTATCAATCATAAACAGATCTTCACACAAGTTAACAGATCCAAAAGTTAAAGAACATTAATTCCTTGCTCTAACAGAGATATAATGTACATGTTGAGATGGAAGCATGTGTTGATCACCTCTCAGATACAGATCAAGGTACAGGGGGAAGTTGATTGCATATATCATGGGGGAAAAAGCTGTTCCTTAATCTTTTATTCAAACTAGTATGACCAAAATGTCAACATAATTTACAATCCGAAAAAAAGACTCGAAAACCTGGATGAAGGCAGTAAAAAGCGTCCGCAAATCCCAATAAAGTTTCCCCTATTTTGGAAAATTGTCCTATTGGATTAAAATAATGCTCCAAGCTATTCCAGTTCAACAAGGCAGAAATAATTAAGATAACATGACGATTAATTGATATTAATAATGAATTATTGAAACAGAAGAACTAACAACGATGGTAAACAAACCATCTGTAAATAAAATACATTGCACAACATTTGATATAATAAAATACAGTTTATATCACGTTCGCCCTTGTCTCCTCCGAATCAGTTTGTATTCTCAGTTTTATATTCATTCAGCACTCTTCCAATATTTAGTCACCACGTAACCAAAAGATATGAATGAAGATAACAATAATGAAGTAATTTACGGTTAAAATTATATTTTAGGGCCAAATTGCATTTAGGTCCCGACAAGAGAAAATACAACAAGGTCCAATGAAATCTCAAAATGACATTTAAGTCCTATGGACTTTTTTGTAATAAATTCCAACGCTACAAACAAGTCCATGCGTCCATTAAATAAAATTTTGAAATTTTAAGGGATCATTTTATTTTGTTGTATTTTCTCTTGTCCAGAAGCTAAATGCGTATTTCCCCGTATTCTATTTGTGTACATTGAAAAGTTTCAAAGGCTTTCAATGCTGTTAATAAGACCAAGTCGGCTTTCAAAAGTGTACTTGAAGTCTTGAACACGTAAACCATAAATCACGGTATGATAGAAAGAGAATGCAGTAACAAACCGTGACTTCAATAGGCACACGAGTATCAATACGATGCTGGTAGTAGAGATCAATACAATCGACTTCCAGTCTCTTCAAGCTCGCCTCACAAGCCGCTCTAACATATGCAGGATCGCCACGGATCTCTCCACTTCCATCCCCATCGACGATTCCGAATTTGGTGGCCAATTCAACCTTCTCTCTCACACCTCCCTTCAACGCCTATCTCAAGAAATTGAAAATTCATAAATAGTTAGTAATACTAAATCGGAGCGAGCAAAATGAAGAATCAACAAAAGGAAAGGGAATTTCGTATGGATCGTACCTTTCCGAGAAGGATTTCGTTGGTGTGTGGGCCGTAGATATCGGAAGTGTCGAGTAATGTGACGCCGCTTTGGACGGCGTGGTGGATGAGGGCGATCATGTCGGGTTCCGGTTTCGGAGCCCCATAGAAAGCGGACATGCCCATGCACCCGAGTCCCTGGGCTGACACCTCCAAGCCCTGTGAACCCAGCTTGATCCTTCCTACTCTCGCCATTTCTGAGAATCTGAAGGAGCTGCCACTTCCACCGTTAATCAGTGACGAGGGATTTTATAAGCACTGATGAGAAGGAAAAAAATCAAAAATATGATTAGACTTGATAGTAAAGATATTTTTTAAAAATGTTATGACTTGATCAGTGATCTCATCAGTGCGTATTACTGCTAAATAATTCTCGCTCTTGTCCTTCACCAACTAAACTAATAACTAATAATTGTATTTGCAAGGCACTTAATTGTTTTTAAAGTGTATTAATTATTTTTTTATGTATGTCTAATTAATAAGGGTAATTAATAAGGGTAGTAGATGAAAGTAATAATTAATATAATATTAAAGTTTAATATAATTAGTAGGGATATATTGGAAGTTACTTAAATGGAGAAGTTTATTGATTTCAACTGTTTTTAACTTTTTATTGATCTATAAAAATTATTAATTGGTGTCTTATAATAAAAACTAGAGAAAGTAAGATAAAATTGATTTTTTTAAAAAATTAATGAAGCTAATTAAATTGCTTTACATCATTTTTATTTTTTTTCTTTAAATTAATTAATTTAACTAATAAATTGATATAAAAAAATAAGAATAGATAATATATATAATATTATTAAGTAACTTTTTTAACTTCATTAATCTATTTAAAAAATCAATTTTATTTTATATTTAAGAAAAAAAGAGTACCTATAAATAATAATGAGACCTGAATGGTTTAGTGAGGAATTACAATGAAGTCTCGTAAGTTGGATAACAATTAAAGAATACGCATTTACAAATTGTCAACTTTCTTATTTCCTAATAAGAAAATTGGATATTAAGTAATAGGAAAATACGAGAAAAGTTTCACGTAAGAAATTTTATTACTGGAAATACTTGGAAAATTTTTATATACACAAAATATTAGTATTTCATAAATTTTGTTACACATCATAATACTAGTGCTCTTATTTATGTTATTCCCAACAATTAATTTTCCAATAGGCACCTTTTTTTCAAATGTTTCTTTTTCCTCCTTCTACCAACCCCATTAAATAATTAATACTATAAAACATTACAAAAGTTTTCAACTTCGTTGCTTTCTCCACCAAATCCTTGAGTTTAACTTATAAAAGATAATTTTATTTCAAGATATTTCTTACCAATTTATAAAACTAATTACTTCCTGGCGGTTCTATAATACCTCTAACTTATTTTCTTACCATCTTTCACCTAACAAAAAGAGATAGTGCATTTTATCATACTCATGTAAGGTCAAGCTCGCGATAGTGTGCTTAAAAAAAGGCACCTTAAATTATGTTGTCCTTCAAATTTATATTATTAATTAGTTATTGTGAGAATTTAAAATTAATTTTCTATTTACAAAGTACGTACAGGATTTATGTCGATGTTTCCACTATTCATCAAGTGATGATATAAAAAGATCTCATTATATAAGTTCCACCGTTCTCCAACCTATAACAAATACAATTGTCATGAAAATTATATACATCAATCCAATAAAATATAATTATTATAAGAAATAACATACAATAAATCATGCTTCCATTTGTGTTAAATATCATCACATATTTCAACATTCCAAAAATGAAACAACAATCCAATAACTGAGTTTTTCTTAATCTTGCCATACTTATAAGTAACATGATACACAACCAAAGCCTCGTTATGATGATAATAATAAAATATTATCATATTTTCTTATCATATTATTAGAAGTTTTAGAGCTTAAAGAACCCCACGACTCAGTGTCGGTCAGTTTCATCGGACCTGTCATTTTTGACAATTTTGTAACAGTAAATTGTTATTTTTGAAATTTGTATGACTAAACTATTATTAATTCTCAAGTCTAAATTCGTAAGTTTGTGTGGGGAAGCAATGGAACCACTCGGAAATGCGTTGGGATGAGATGTGTCAACCTTATCAAGAAGGCGGCTGTGGTTTTAAGAAAATGGAGCGACAAAATAAGGCGTTCCTCTTGAAGATTGGTTTTGTCCTAACTACACGACCGGATCTGTTATGGGTTCAGGTTCTCCGAAGCAAGTATGGGTGGGATGATCGCCATGGCCCCTGTCATCGTAACCAACGACGCTCTTACTTATGGCGACATCTCCATAATTTGTGGCCGGACTTGGAGTCGGGGTCAAGATGGGATTTGGGTGATGGCTCTAGTGTCCATTTCTGGTTGGATAACTAGGTGCCTGAGGTCGGTCCTCTAAAGCTACTAGCTTTCAGGGATATTAACGCATCAGAGGAAGAACTCCCTGTTCTGCACTTCGTATACACTGATGGTTCCTGGGCTTGGGAGCGCTTCAGTAGCGAGTTGCCTGATCATGTCCTTGCCGTTATCTCCGATTGCAAACCTCCAGTGGGTGATGATGGAGATGCGTAGCGTATCTGAGACCCCTCTTCAGATGGGAATTTCTCTATTTCATCAGCGTATGATCTCCTGGGCGATGAGGAGAATGTTGTACCGGACAAACTATGGGAGGTAATATGGAGCTGGGAGGGGGCACAACAAACTAGGGTCTTCCTTTGGTTAGCTACTCGGCAGAATCTCCTTACAAACGTGGAACACCGCCGCCATCATATGACGGACTCAGACCTATGTAGCAGATGCGGTGTAGGGGTGGAAAATACTAATCATGTGCTTAGGCACTGTCCCTTTGCCAAGGAAGTTTGGGGTCATCTTCGAAACATCTGGCCAGGGATCTCGACTGCTCAGTGGCCCATTAGAGAGTGAATGTGGCAGAATCTCAGTTGCTGTCGTCGACGTGGTGCTAGCCAGGTACGGTGGGATAGCTTTGTTTGGATTGGTTTACTGGAAGTTCTGGATGGCCAGGAACATGGCATTATTTCAAAACCAGCATATCCAGCCCTATAGCCTTATTAAAGAAGCTATGATCCTAGCTAAATTCAACGGTCAAGCTCGTGTGAGGACTAGCATTGCAAAGGGACAGGGGTGCCCGCCGGTGGAGAAGGTCATCATCTGGCAGAGACCCCCTCCTGCTGTGGTTTCCTTAAATTGTGATGGTGCCTGGAAGAAGGAGCTGATGCTTGCTGGAGCGGGTTGCTTAATACGGGACCATGAAGGAAGGTGGATCGCTGGCTGTTGTCGGTAAATTGGTGTGTGCACCTCTCTTCAAGCTGAACTCTGGGCATTGATGGATGGGTTGGAGTTGGCTTGGACCTTGGGCTTCAAGGATCTTTTGGTGCAAATTGATTGCATGGTGGCGCTGAGACTTGTGCAGCATGGCGAGGATGGTCAAAGCTCGAATAGGAGTATTGTCCCGGCGAATACAACTCCTGATGGCGCAGGAATGGTGGGTCACGGTATCCCATACTTACCGTGAAGGCAATCGATGTGCGGATATGCTCGCTACATATGCACTTAGCTTGGAACCTGGGTACCACAGGCTACAGGAACCGCCGGAGGACTTGCTACGCTTTCTTCGTGATGATGCAGGGGGAGTGGGGTCTGTTCGTTTGTGCTGAAGAATTTACTGATTTGTGTTGATCAGTCCCTTTATTAACCCCAAAAAAAAAAAAAAAGTAGGACTAAACTATTAATTCGGTCATTTTTAATAACATATTATATTATATTATATTAAGGAGTAGGGCGGCTGAGTACTATAGTGGGCGGCTATGTATAAAAAAACATCAATTATTAAATATTATTATATTATAATAATATATAACAGAATATTATATTAATATAATAAGTACTGGTTGAAAGTTGAATGGCTGAATGTTTGGGGAGTGGGTGAAAATTACACCCAAATACCCCACTCCCCATCCATTTTATAAACCTACACGCCCCCACACACCATACATCCACACTAGAGCCGGGAAATCGGGCCGGGCCCGTCGGGCTGGCCCTTTTAAGTCCTGGCCCTGTAGGGTTCGGGCTTGAAAAATATGCTTGAAATTTGAATTTGGCCCTGCAGGGCCGGCCCTGTAGGGCCTCGGGCTTTATCGGGCCGGCCCTGTAGGGCCTCGGGTCGGCCCTGCAAGCCCTGTTACTGTAGCATTTTCATTTTTTTAAGAAAAAAAATTAGTCAAAGAATGCCAAGAGGAAGAGGCTAGGAGGCACATATATAAATACATAATAACTATACTCTGATTTTATGATTTGATATATTATTTGTTGCAGATAATGATTATTATGGATGTGTTCATGATGCAGGAGAAGAAATTCATAACATTTTTACTCCTGAAACACAGCCTTCTGCTCAAAGTGAACCATAATCAAATATTTATGAAATTGATGAGAGTGATGAAGAAGGTGACAAATGACAATGATAGTGGTATGCTTTTATATTTTATGTGAGTTATCTAATGTTGTTTAGTTTAATACTTCTTAAGTTTTATGTGAGTCAATTGTGGACAATGATTTGTTTTTTATTACGAATTAATGAATGTGTTTATTTGTTGGATGATTTGTATTGTTTAGATATTTAATGTTGATAATATTTATTTGATAGATTAGAACTTTAATGGTTGTAATTTACTAATTATATTTCTTTGGAAAAAACCTAGAAAAAAAAAATAATTAAAATTTCGAATAGTAATTTTCAGGCCCTGTAGGGCCGGCCCTGGCCCTGGTACTATCGGGCCGGGCTTTGAAAAATATATGTTTTCCTTATTTCAGGCCCTGGAGGGCCGGCCCTGTAGGGTCCAAGCCCTGGAGGGCCAGGCCCTGTAGGGCCGGGCCGGCCCTGATTCCCAGCTCTAATCCACACACACAGGAAATTGACCAAAATAAATAGGAAAAAAAAAATTACCGGATTAATGAACTGTGCAAACTATTTACCAAAGTAATGTAGTTAGTAGTGCGGAGACAGGGGGCGCCGTCAGTGGCGTGAAACAGGGTCACGTCACTGACAAATAATTTTTTTATTTTTTATTTTTAAGTCTGAATCAGAGGCTCTGATTGGTCCACGCCCCTAGGTGGCGTGGACCTTGTTGACGCCACTGACGTGGCGTGGGGCCCCCTTGCGCCATCAGTGGCGTAAACCTTATTTTGGTAAATAGTTCTAACTGTGCATTAATATGGTAATTTTTTTTTTTTTGGTTTTTATTTTGGTGAAAAAGCCCCACACACACACGGTCCGAGAGGAGCCATGAGAAAAAGTGGTGTAAATTATTTGGGTGCACTAAAGACTGTTGTTAAATCTTAGCTTTAGTGCAACTTTTTAGTAATTATCAGTAAGTGACTCTCATAGGTACTTTGAAATAATTTTTTGGTATTGTAAATTAGGGAGTAACATGTAATTATGTATATTCTTCTTTTTATAATAATATAATATTTATTTTTTAACAACTCTTTAACTCACACTTTGAAAAATTTACTCCCAAACTGAGTAACTACCTGCTAAATTTTAATTATCATAAATTAATTTCTCCTAAAATATTACTTATTTACTTAGTTTTAGAATAAAAAAATTGGGATGTTTCATATATCCAATCACATGCAATCCTAAAAGCCTTAGGACGTCTACTAGCACACCAGCCAGCTATAGTTTAATTAAAAGTATGCAGTCAAATCAAAGTTTACAAAATATGGACTCTATAAGTGACAATATACATCAATTCATGGCATAATAAACCAAAAGAGGCTATACATATAATATATGGAGCGACATCTATGCCTCTGGAGCTCTCCCCAACGTCTCAACATGAGAACTATCACTTGAAAAATGTTAAGAGCAACGGGGTGAAACAATTGCCTCAGTAACCAACATTCCTACTCATTGTACATATCAACATGTGCTAGTAAGGTGAAAAGTGTGACAAAAAATAGTATTGCATATAATCTCATTCACATAATCTCATAATCATACACATTTATTCATTCGAGTTTCTCCCCTAAGGATGTATGCAACAAAAGAGCTTAAAAGTCCTATCCCCATCACTATGGAAACGTACACACAAGTCACAGTGGCTTATTCCTTCCTTTTAGGAATGAAAAAAACTACAAAAGCCTATCCCTCTATCTCTCTTTGATGAATGAGGGTTTAGGATGAATGAGCCATATTGGCCTATTCCCATAGGGACGGATGAAGCATATTGGCCTATTCCCATAGGGACGGATGAGCCATATTGGCCTATCCTAATAGAGATAGATGAGTAGGCAACCACATGTGCACCAACAAGAGGTTTTATCATGTGACAGTATTAGCCTCACACACTAGCTAAAAGGACCTATTCATATCTTTTAGGATGAATGAGCCATGAATGCCTATCCCAATAGGGACAATTAGCCAATCCAATGTGCACTAGGAAGGTCCTATCTTGTGATATAGTATCTCCTTCTAACTATTCTCTATTAATCACAACCAATCAATATCACAACAACTCATGGTCATGCTCTTGCAAAAATAATAATCAAGGTAGGCCTCTTATCCAATACTATACAAATTTATTTCAAAATCACAGGTCCCATGAGACAAATTTCTCAAATGAAGAATATATATACCATGCCAATAAAAAGTCTATATCGCATTTCATCATTTGATAATATCAAAATCTCTAAGAAGCAAGATATTAGCGTCTATGACAAGTAAAAAGCGGTTATCTCTCGCCAAGTAAGGAGATGCTATCACAAATAATAAGCCCCTACTTAACACCAACAAAATTCTCAATCAATCTACACAATTGCATAACCAGATGTGCGTGTGTGTCTATATATATACCATCATATTGAACTATTGGAATAAAAATTTAATATTTTGTAGTAAGAAAAAAATTCTCAAATCTCACATAAATTATAATTCATCATTTAAACACAAATTTGCATTTTCTTTAATAATTCAAATCACTTATCTAAATCCTCATCAACTCCCAAATAGCTTACTCTAACAAAGATCGCAAAATTCTCAAATCTAAAAGTCTATTAAAATTCCTACCTTAAATTCTCAAGCTTAAGTATCGAACCTAAACCATAAGAAATTCAAATAAACTCAAATCAATCATTTAACTCAAATTTAATCTGTCAAAATATCATATATATAAAAAATTCTAAACTTTTAACTACAAATTAAAATTTTAAATTTTCAAGATAACCAATAAATAAATTTAACCTCATAGAACTTGACTATTAAAATAACTATACAATCCTATGGCCATATATCGTCAAAAATTACCACTTGTTCCAAACTCTAATACAAAAATTTTCTCCAATCACTTCAAAAATATAACCACTAGAAAGAGTAAGTTGGACAGAACAATGTTTATGAAGAAACTTTAGTGAAGAGAAGTGATTTTACTTGCCAAAATGAACTCAAAAGCTTCAACCCTAATTGTTTGGTTTGAGAGGAAGGGGATGAGTGGTAAGAGCCCTAGGGATGATATTAACCAAATTATCATTAATAAGAAGTATATTCCTTTTTATTGAGAGCCTATTTTTAAAATATTGAAACTTTTCTATAAGCTATATGGTAAAGATGAAAGAAAAATTTTCTCTCTCCCCTCAAATTAAACATATCCGGAATGAAAATGGCAGATAGCAACGGCTCCCTCTAGTTCTCACCCTCTCACTCCTCTCACTAAGCTGAAATGGGACGCTGGAGGGGGCTTAAGTTCAAATCCCTACAAACTGCAATGTCCTGAAGGGCCGTGACTTGGCACATTGCATGTTTTTTTTTTAAATAATATTTAACTTGGGCCCATTTAATTCAGATCAGTTTACAAGTATCATAAATTTCGGCCCAGTATGGATGTTATATTCCACAATCTCGCATCAACACATTAGTTGCCTCTATGGAGTCTAAGTAAAGTTGAATATATAAAGGATTAAGGTGAAAATTTGTCCTTGAAATTTTTGTTTAGGAGCAATATTATCTCGGGAGTTTTTTTTAGTTCAATGTCCATCGTAAGTGTTAAATAGGAGCAATGCTGCCCTTTATCGTTAAAAATTTAATGGTCAACATCTATATTTAACAGTCAATATTAGTTATTAATGGTATAGAGTAAGATTGCTATGTTTTAAAAATTTTGGGCCAGCATTGAACAAACAAAAAAAGCTTTTAGGGCAACATTGTTTTTCAGAAAAAGCCTTCAAGGTAAATTTGTACCTTAGCCCATACCTAAAATATTGAGACGTTGACAAACCTCAAGCCTAGTTTTGATAGCTAGAATATCCACTGCACTATTTGGGTAGCATCCAATATTAAATCCCATAATCCAATTTCCATGTGCATCATTGATCAATCCCTTACATGCTCTCAAATCCCTTAATATTTCAACATTTATTAGAGTAATAACGTATAGCTCAATGGGGGAACAGAAATAGCATAAATATACTGATATGAATTACTTGATTAGATAATATGAATTCCCATAGGGTTTGTATATAATATGTACAAATCCCATAAATGTATTACAAAACTACACACAACCAACGTTAATACTTGAACAAGACCGAAACTATCAGTTGCTAGTATCTACCTCCTTACCTTTGGAGTCACATCCACCATGCTGATCACATTCCAAATTTGTGAAAAGGGTTAAGATTCATACAAATCTTAGTAGTAATAGTCAGTCATATATAAAATGAGATAAATAAATATTCAATGCACCATATAATGTCACATAATAAAACTATTGTGATTTGTCTATATGTTTGGCGTTCAGGATCAAATTACTGTTTATCTCCACTGGCCACAATGTATATATTGTTTAGGATCAAATGATTGTTTGACCCTTGCTTATTGTAATGTTCCAGAGCAGACAACCATCTATCCGTACTTGTCTCACTAGCTAAGCTGGGTCCCACTTGGGCATGGTACTTGTGCTTTTCACCGAGTGGTACTTGTGCTTTTCCCTTACCACAACTAGGAATTAGTAACAACAATTCACATCACAATATCTCACTACTTTAGTTAGGTCCTACTTGGCGTCATAGTACTTGTGTTTTTCCCACCAAGTGGTACTTGTGCTTTTTCCACACCACAGCTAGGATTTAGTAACAACAACTCTTGCCATAGATCATGACAACACAAAGTATATAAACAATCACATTGTATATAAAAGATTAAGTTACTACCTAAAATCCTTTCCAATTGCTAGCTATTTTGGTCTATCAATTCTTTGTCTAGCTTTGGCAATTATCAAATCCTAAAATTTCAAATTTATAATAACTGAGTTATTACTTATTCATGTCTTATTCCTAAATCATATGGTTAGTTATCTTTACCAAAAACGCATAATTACCAAAATTCCCTTAGGAATCTGGTCTAATTCCCCTTTATACTCAATATGACTATACTTTACCAAAACTTGACCTGGCATGTCTTACACAATTTTGCGTATAGAATCCATTGTTTACCTCAATTTTGCCAAAAGCACACTTCATTCCCAAACTACCCTTAAGCCACATATGTTAGGGCTTAAGGGATAAAATTGTCATTTCACACCCTAAAGCTTCCATGCCTCATTTTTCACATGTTTCCTACACAATTTTGCCCAAAGAATCCATTGGGGACCTTAAAAAAAAAAAACAAATCATACCCCTTCTTCTTGCCCTATTTTGACCGAAATATTAGGGTTTCAAAGCAACAATTCATCAATTCATAATTTACTTGCTAAATTAGGTTCATATGCTTCCAAAACATCATATAACCATATGTTTATGAACATATAGCGTCATGAAACCCTAAAAACCCTATTTGATTGAAAATTAGGGTAATAAGAGGATTCCACAAAAATCAACGAATCAACACAATATATACATCAAAATGAAACCTAAGCTCACCTCTTATACTTTCTAGGTCTTGTTCTTGATTTCTCCAACTTTGTCATTTTGTAGATCGAACAAAGCACCTCTTCTCAAGAAAATAAAACTATAGAAATTAAGCTCTTAGAGAGAGGAACAAGTTTTATAAAGGCTTCAAAAGTTAAAAAGGTGATTTAGAAAAGTGAAAATTGAGCAAGAGCACGTTGCTTCTTTGCTCTTCCTTTTGCTTCTTTCCCTTTTCTTTTTTCTTTTTCCACTTATTTTCTATATTTTTGTGGGAATTGTCGGAAATTTGGTCATTAAATTTGGTCATTTGGAAGAGCTAAATGCTTCTTGAAATATCATCTTCTTCCTCCTTACAAATAATATATATTTAATGATTATTTGCACATATCTTGAATATTTTATTTCTTCTTTTTCCACGTGTCTCATATGCTTCCGCAAGACTTACTTTATATCCAAATATCTATTTTCTCTTCCCTCCATCCTTCTTGGCCAACTTTGGCCAATTTTATTGAAGAAAATAAGAGCTTCTTGAAAGTGCAGCTAAATCACCAAGAGGGGGGTGAATTGGGGATTTTAAATTATTTTTTGAGTATGCTCTGTTTTTTTAAAAAAACTTGATGAAACAAAATTGAAAAGAGTATGAGGAGAAGAAGAGTAGAACACAAAGAAATTATCCTGGTTCGGTCCAATCTAATGACCTACGTCCAGTTCCCAGTCACTCTGGGATTTTCACTAACTTTCTTGACAATTACAGACACTGCAAACGAAGGACAATTCACAACCTTGAACTCGCTCCCCCTTACAAGTTGTAATTGAATAACCCAATCTCAAAGTCCCACTACTTTGAGATCTTTTACAGAAAAAGAAATTACAATGAAAGAACTCTCTTTGAAGAGTGGATTTCAATGATCACTAAAGTACAATGTGTCTAAGTTACAATCAAGAGATAGAAATAGCTCTTTTTCGAGTAGAGTGGTTGTAACTCAGTTCTGTGTCTTTCCAGGTTGAATTCTTCAGCTATTTATACTGGTTTGAGGCTTGTGAACGTTATAGATCCATTGGGCCTTCTTCCAATTCAAAATTATAGATGTTGCTGGAGTTATAACATGGATTAAGCTGCTGAAATTGTTCCCTATCTGAAATATAGCTATTGCTGCTCTGAATGCTTGATTCTTGTTCCCTCTTAATGAATTCACCCGTTGAAGATGTTTCATAACGGACAAATGATCTTGTATAACGGCTAGATGATTTTGTACAACGGCTAGTGATTCGGTATAACGTTTCTCCATGATTTCAACAAGTTTCCTAAAGTGGCTCTTTATTTGAATTTCATCCAAATTCAAGAATCTTCTGTAATCTTAGGAATAAACACATTAGAACAGCTCAGTTATAATGATAAACGATGTATATAACGTTCAGGATCAATGGGTAACTTAAACTTGAAGTGTAGATTGAATTTGGCAGTTCTGGAACAAATCAGCGTTTTTTTTGTCGATGTACCAAAACTCGAGTTTTGAAGATCAAAATTGGAGTTTTGAATTGTTCAAGCTTCATAACCGGAGGTGATGAAACCAAAACTGGTAGTTATGAAGGTTTATAAATTCAGATGCTCTTGGGTTGCCCAAAACTCGAGTTTTGGTTCTCAAAACTCGAGTTTTGAACTATTCATGTGAGAACAAGAATTGAGTTCAAAACATCAAAACTGGAGTTCTTGAAGCAACACTGGCAGTTTTCATATCAGAAAAGATTGAAGGCTTTCTGCCTTGGCAAAACTCGAGCTTTGGATTCCAAAACTTGAGTTTTCATATTTTATGAAAACTTGGAAAATACACGTACAGTTGAAAACTGGCGGTGATGGTCTCAAAACTGGCGGTAATGAACTGGAGAAAAATCAATTGCTCTCTGTCTCTTCAAAACTCGAGTTTTGAACTTTCTTCCAAAATAAGAGAAGTTCAAAACTGGCAGTGATGAATGAAAACCGGAGGTTTTGAGATGTGACAAACTTAGAAGATTTGCAAACCTCTCTGCCAGACCAAAACTCGAGTTTTGGATTCCAAAACTCGAGTTTTGAACTTTTCACAAGTTCAAAACTGGCAGTGATTACGAAAATTGGCGGTGATGGCTTTTGAGCAGTTTTGCTACAGACCAAAACTTGAGTTTTGAATCCCAAAACTCGAGTTTTCCTCTGATAGCAAGGAAAACTAATTTTTGCATCCTAAAACTTATCTTTTTAGTTTTCAAGTCTTTCCAATTGTTCAATCATCATCAAAACTCATCGAGAACTAACACTTCTTGGTTGATTAGTCAAATGACCATTTGCCCTTTCATTTCTTGAATTACATATTTCTTCATTTTTCCCTTTTCATTTTTGGCCGAAATTTATATAATAATTTGAGCCAAAAGTTGTGCTCTTCCTCTCTTCATTTTAGGCTGCAATATTAGGCCTTTACTAAGATAAAAGTTGAACTTTTGTGCCTTAACTTAGCCAAATTTCATGTAATCCCTACTTCTAATATTTTGTTATTTCCAGTGTACCAAAATTCATCACCATTCGATTTATTTAATGTAACAAAAGTACAAGGAATTTTAGTGAATTAAATTTGGGATATTACACATGCCGCCTACTGACCTTAGTGAACTAATGCATCCACTTCAAGTCTAAATGTGCCCATCGGTTGTGGTTGCCATGTTCTTTCTAGAATAGAGCTATTCCAGAAAATCTAGTGTTGTAATTTTCCCCCAATGGTTGTTTCCATAAGATGAAACAAACACCGGTGCATAACGTTGCTTCGAGTGGTCTCATATGCTTCAAGAAAAATAGAATATTGGCTAGGTTTTATAAGTCCTCTCTTGGTATGAAAACCAAAGAAAATATAGAAAGAGATTGGAGAAGAAAATAGAGAGCATTTCTCATTCATATTCTTGTATCACTATAATGGTTCTTTCTCAAACTGTTCCCTTTCATTTCTCTCATACTTTCTCTCTCCCATCTTCACTTCTTTGCCACCTATTCTCTTTAGATGGTGTATGTAATATATAACAAATTGAGAATGGGTGCTTTGGTATAATTTCCACCTTTGGATTGTTAGATGTAATTTTCTCCTGACCAAATTTTCAACCCTTCACGTAAAGGTGGGCAGCTGAAGCAGGTGAGAAATAATGTTGTGGGTCCCATATCTTTGTATATTATATGGTATAATATGCCGGTGACATAATATAAAAGATTAAGAGTCAATGGATATTTATATAATTAATATATTCATAACACTCTCTCTTGGATATCCATTATGAATGTGCTTCATTAAAAACTTTAACTAGAAAAAATTCAGTGGGATAAAAATCTAGCCAAAGAAAATAGTACAACATTCATGGATACACTGTCTAGTGCTGCCTCATTAAAAACCTTTCTAGGAAAACCTAGTAGGACAAAACCTAAATAAGGGAAAAAGTATACAGCGTGTATCAACTCCTCCTTTTGACCAACATCAATATTACTCCCCCTGATGACAACATTATTTCCAATGTCTTTGTATTGGTGAAGAATGATATCTTGCTAATAAGCATGATACATTAGTGCTCCAATAGCATTAATATATGGTACTTCTGGACCAAGTTGTTCTTCTTCAACTTATTTCTTTATTTTGAAACTCTTTAGGAATTCCAATGATGTTGATATTATCAACAAAAATAGCAATTATAGCAAATTCACTTCTATGTCTTTTCATATATTAGGTTATTTTTGTACCCTTCTTTCCATTAGATATTCCTTGAGACGATTATACCACATGTGCTCTAAAAGCTTCAAGCCATAGAGGGACTTATTTAACTTAATTGAGTATTGTTCTTGAGAACTTGAATTAGATGCTTCTGGCATATTGAGTCCTTCAAGGACTTGTGCTTCTAGCACATTAAAATCCCTTGGGGACTTGTGCTTCTAGAACATTAACACTTGTGTTTTTAGCACATTAAGTCCTTCATAACAAAAAGTAGTTGCATCCATTATTGGTGAATGCGTTTCTTCAAAAATCAATGCTAAGCCCTTGTGTGAAACCTTGGGCTACAAGACTTGCCTTCTATCTTACAATTTCACACTTTTTCATTTATCTTTCATACAAAAATCCATTTGTATCCTACAGGCTTTACATCTTCAGGTGTATGGGCTACAGATCTAAATACTTTTCATTTTGCCAATATTTTAATTTAGCATTAATAACATCTTTCGGTAGGGGCCAATCCTTTCTTTCTTGGCACTTGCTAATGGATTGTGGCTCATGATCTTCATTATCATTCATTACATCATATGCTATATCATAAGCAAACATGTCAAGCAGATAATTGGCATCTTTGCCTCATAGCTTGAGCTACCCTTGTGAAATTTCTTGAATCCTTGGTCCCTCTTATAGAATTTCTTGAATCTTCAGACCATCATGCCTATCTCCCCATCATCATCATCATCATCATCATCATCATCTGATTCTTTAGCTTCTTTGGTAGTCTTGAGGGCAATCCCTTTGTTCTTGCCATGAACTTCATCAAGCCCCTTTTTGAATTTGATCTTGGCTTCATATTCTGAGAGACTACCAAAGAGAGCAGCCACTGAAGCCATTGAATCTCCTCAAGCTTCCTCAATAGCAGTGACTTTTGCTTCCCATTCCTTGTTCATAATATTCAGGATTTTCCTCACTTGGATTGGTTGTTCATATTCTTTCCCCAAAACAGTAAGTTGATTAATCAGATGAGTGAGCCTCAACTGGAATTCACCAATAGATTCGCCTGGTTTCATGTGCATGAGGTCATACTCAGTCATAAGAGTATTAACACGATTTTGCTTGACTCCAGCTGTTCCCTCATGAGCTATCTCCAGAGCATCCCACATAGCTTTAGCAGATGGTAAAGTGCAAACACGAAAGTATTCTTGTTGACTCAGAGCACTCTGAAGTAGAAGAACAACTTTGCTATTTAGTGTGACATTCCTTCTATCGTTGTTATCATAATCTTCTTCTAGCTTCAAAACTCTTACGCCATCTTCAAGGACTGTGGACATATAATCTCCTCTTTCGAACACTCTCCATAGCCCATACTTGGTTGCCATTACAAACACTTTGAACTTTGCTTTCCAGAATGAATAATGTTCTCCATTGAAATCAGGTGGTCTATGTTAGTTCTCTATGTGTTTTGATGATGATCTAACAATTGCAAACCCAAAAATGAGGTTTTGTCTTGGTAAGTTGAAAAACTTGCTTTCAAGACAAAACTCGAGTTTTGAAATCAAAACTCGAGTTTTGGCCTTGACAGAGAGATGCTCGTTTTCACTAAACAAGAGCAAAACTCAAGTTTCCTTTGGAAACTCGAGTTTTGAACCTTACAGAGAGCACTCAATTTTCATTTCAAGACAAAACTCGAGTTTCAGTTTGAAAACTCGAGTTTTGACCTTACAGAGAGTCTCTGTCTTTTGAAACAAGTTTTGCGCCAAAACTTTATCTATTCAAGTTTTCTCTAAGTTAAGAGAAAACTCGAGTTTTGATTTCAAAACTCGAGTTTTCACTTAACAGAGAGTTTTCACGTTTTCACCCAGTTTTGAAAACTCGAGTTTCAAAGAAAAAACTCAAGTTTCCAACTTGAGCAGATTTTCAAAGTTTTCATAACAATATGAAAACTCGAGTTTTGATTTCAAAACTCGAGTTTTGATCAGGCAGAGAGCTATGCATTTTTACGATGATTTGAAAACTCAAGTTTCATTTTTGAAACTCAAGTTTTGGCCTGACTTGAACTTGTCAATGTTTTCACAGCTTAAGTGAAAACTTGAGTTTCACTTTGGAAACTCGAGTTTTGGCCAAACAGAGAGCTATGAAGTTTTCCAACGTTTTGAAAACTCAAGTTTTGAAAGAAAACTCAAGTTTTGATGTTTTGGACTCAATCATTCATATTTCATTAAAAGTCCAAAACTCGAGTTTTGATTTGAAAACTCGAGTTTTGAGATTTTCTCAAACTATGGTCCAAGAGGTCAAAACACAACATTGCTCTCTGGAAGTAGAAAACTCGAGTTTTAGTTTTAAAACTCAAGTTTTATGTTGAATGCACAGTTGAAAAATCGAGTTTTGATGAACAAACTCGAGTTTCCATCGCTGATCTGCAGATTTGAATTTTACGTTTTTGGATATGCTTTGTGATTGATCTTAATACTTTCCAGAATTAATCTTCCATATTCCCTGCTATGCTTAACCACTTTCTTTGTGAGTATTTAGACAGATTAATGAAGATTAATTAAGAGTTGGAACACAAGCAAAAAGGTGGTTCAGAACATTAAATGCTGATCAGAAAGTTGCTTCTTTTTGGCTAATCCAACTGCACACGTCTACAAAGCATTAAAGAATGTTTTCTACAACAAGTAAACTCTTCTCCAACGGATTAATTTGCAGAGAGTCAACTCTGAGTCATTATCCACCTGGATTAAGTGGAGATTAGAGAGAGAAGAAGACCAAAGTTGCAACAGAACACCTCCAACAGTTTGATCCACTTTGCAACGGTCATTTAATGCCTTCTGTGTATAAATAGAGTGGCATTCAAGTCTTCTCAAAAACCACAACATCTGAAAACGCATAAGCATTCAAGTTCTCCAACTACTTCTTTGTTTTCACTTGTAACTTGTCTTTTGACATTATAAGCTTCAGTGTTTATCATTATCTACTCTTAGAGAGAGCTTTTATCTGTAAATCATTTATTGTAAGGAATCACAAGTCAAGGGGACTTGGTGATTGGGAGGTTCATTGATTACAACTTGTAAGGGGGAGTTTGTTCTAGTGAGAGAATCACTTCTTTAGTGCAGAGTGTGTAATCTTTGATATAGTGGAAATCCCAGAGAGTCTGGGGACTGGACGTAGGTCAAGTGGTTAAGAGCGAACCAATATAAATCTCTTGTGTTCAGCTCTTCTTCTCTCACTCTGCTTATCCCTATTTTCATAGTTCAAAAACAGAGCAATTTCGAAAATTTTTATAGTAACCAATTCACCCCCCCTCTTAGGTATTTGGCTTCATTTTCATTTGGTATCAGAGCAAGGTCTTTTCATAAGAGCTTAACAACTCAAGAAGGATCAACATGGAGGGAATACTACCCGATGGAGCCTTAATCAACAGACCTCCCGGTTTTAATGTAGAGCATTATTCCTTCTGGAAAGCCAAGTTCAAGGTTTTCGTAAATGCTACAGAGTATGGTGTATGGAGAGTCTTTGAAAGAGGAGATTATATGCCAATAGTTCTTGAAGATGGTGTGAGGGTCATGAAGCTAGAAGAAGATTATGATGACGAAGACAGAAGAAATGTCACCCTGAATAGTAAAGCAGTCCTTCTTCTACAAAGTGCTCTGAGTCAATAAGAGTACTTTCGGATTTGCACATTACCATCTGCAAAGCATATGTGGGATGCTCTAGAGATTGCTCACGAAGGAACGGCAGGAGTGAAACAAAATTCGAAAGTGGAGCCAAATACCCAAGAGGGGGGTGAATTGGGTATTTTAAAAATTCTTGCTGAAAACTCTGTTTTCTAATAATGAAAGCAGGGTAGAACAGAGCAAAGGGAAGAAGAGCAAGACACAAGAGATTTATACTGGTTCGGTCTTAACTACTTGACCTACGTCCAGTCCCCAGCCTCACTGGGATTTCCACTATATCAAAGATTATACACTCTGCACTCAAGAAGTGATTCTCTCACTAGAACTCACTCCCCCTTACAAGTTGTAATCAATGAATCTCCCAATGACTAAGTCCCCTTGACTTGTGATTCCTTACAATAAATGATTTACAAATAAAAACTCTCTCTAAGAGTAGATAATGATAAACATTGAAGCTTATAATGTCAAAAGACAAGTTACAAGTGAAAATAGAGAAGTAGTTGGAGAACTTGAATGCTTATGCGTTTTCAGATGTTGTGGTTTTTGAGAAGACTTGAATGCCACTCTATTTATACACAGAAGACATTAAATGACCGTTGCAAAGTGGATCAAACCGTTGGAGGTGTTCTGTTGCAACTTTGGTCTTCTTCTCTCTCTAATCTCCACTTAATCCAGGTGGATAATGACTCAGAGTTGACTCTCTGCAAATTAATCTGTTGGAGAAGAGTTTACTTGTTGTAGAAAACATTCTTTAATGCTTTGTAGACGTGTGCAGTTGGATTAGCCAAAAAGAAGCAACTTTCTGATCAGCATTTAATGTTCTGAACCACCTTTTTGCTTGTGTTCCAACTCTTAATTAATCTTCATTAATTTGTCTAAATACTCATAGAGAAAGTGGTTAAACATAGCAGGGAGTATGGAATATTAATTCTGGAAAGTATAAAGATCAATCACAAAGCATATCAAAAATCGTGAAATTCAAATCTGCAGATCAGCGATGGAACTCGAGTTTGTTCTTCAAAACTTGAGTTTTCAACTGTGCATTCAACACAAAACTTGAGTTTCAAAACTCAAATCGAGTTTTCTACTTCCAGAGAGTAATGTCGTGTTTTGAGCTTTTGAACCATAGTTTGAGAAAATCTCAAAACTTGAGTTTTCAAACCAAAACTCGAGTTTTGGACTTTTAATGAAAAAGGCACGTGGAAGTCCAAAACATCAAAACTTGAGTTTTCAAACTAAAACTTGAGTTTTCAAAAGGTTGGGAAAACATATGCTCTCTGTTTGGCCAAAACTCGAGTTTCCAAAGTGAAACTCGAGTTTTCACTTCATCGTGAAAACTTTGTGAAGTTCAAGTCAGGCCAAAACTTGAGTTTCAAAAATAAAACTCGAGTTTTCAAATCATCGTGAAAATGCATTGCTCTCTGCCTGACCAAAACTCGAGTTTTCATATTGTTATGAAAACTTTGAAAATCTACTCAAGTTGGAAACTTGAGTTTTCTCTTTGAAACTCAAGTTTTCAAAACTAGGTGAAAACGTGAAAACTCTCTGTTAAGTCAAAACTCAAGTTTTCTCTTAACTTAGAGAAAACTTGAATAGATGAAGTTTTGGCGCAAAACTTATTTCAAAAGTCAGAGACTCTCTGTAAGGTCAAAACTCGAGTTTTCAAACTGAAACTCGAGTTTTGTCTTGAGATGAAAATTGAGTGCTCTCTGTAAGATTCAAAACTTGAGTTTCCAAAGGAAACTTGAGTTTTGTTCTTGTTTAGTGAAAACGAGCACTTCTTTGTCAAGGTCAAAACTCGAGTTTTGAAACCAAAACTCGAGTTTTGTCTTGACAGTAAGTTTTTCAACTTATCAAGACAAAACAACATTTTGGGTTTGCAATTGTTAGATCATCATCAAAACACATTGAGAACTAACAAAATCGGTTCAATACTCTTATGACCAAATATGACCTGATGCGCATGAAGCCTGGAGAATCTATTGGTGAATTTCAGTTGAGATTCACTCATTTGATTAATCAGCTCGCTGCCTTGGGAAAGGAGTACGATCAAATAGTTCAAGTAAGGAAGATTCTAAACATCCTCAACAAAGAATGGGAAGCCAAGTTCACTGCCATTGAGGAGGCAAGAGGAGATTTAATGGCATCAGTGGCTGCACTCTTTGGAAGCCTTTCTGAATACGAGGCTAAACTCAAGTTCAAGAAGGGACTTGATAAGGTTCATAGCAAAGGCAAAGGCATCGCACTCAAGGCTGCAAAAGAGGATAAAGAATCAGAAGAGGAGGATGAAGACGATGATGAAGAAATAAGCATGCTGGTCCGGAGGTTTAAGAAATTTTATAAGAAAGACCAAGGTTTCAAGAAACTACACAAGGGTAGCTCCAGCTATGAGGCTAAAAAGCCTATCATATGCTACGAGTGTCAGAAGCCTGACCACATCAAATCGGAATGCCCCCAACTGAACAACAACAAAGATAAAGAAAAGAAGAAGTTCAGCAAGTTCAAGAAGAAAGCCTATGTCTCAAGTATTTGGGGAGATAGCTCATCTGATGAAGATGATGAGGATGAGGAAGAAAAAGCCAACATTTGCCTTTGTTCTGAAGAAGAAGAGCAACATGCTGAAAGTGATGAGGTATGTGACTCTAAACCCTCCTATGATGAACTTTTCACTGAGTATCTTTGTGTGCAAACTGAGTTTGAAAAACTTGTTGCCAAATATTTGAATTTAAAGAAGAAAAACACAACTCTTGAGTTGCAAGTTACAAAACTCTCTTCTCCTAAGATTATTATTTGCGAAAAATGTCCTAATTTGGAGAAAAAGAATTCTCATTTCACTAAGGCACTTGAGAAATTCACTAGAGGAAGTGAAATGCTCAATGTCATTTTAAAACAACAAAGGTTTACAAATGATAGATCAGGAATTGGTTATCAACCTTGTTTTGATAAAAAGAAAGGCAAAAAGAAGAATGTAGAAAGATCATACATGAATTATTTTAGAAAGTCAGTACATTCTTCAAACCCCTTTGCACACTGCAATTATTGCAATAGGAAGGGTCATACAACTTCATCTTGTTTTCATAGGAAAGAAAGAAAGGTTAAACCTGTTGGTAATTATCAATGGGTACCAAAAGGAATTCATGTTCCCAAGGTCCAGTCTAACCCCAAAGGACCCAAGAAAAGATGGGTACCTAAAACTTGATTCTCTGTGATTTGCAGGTATGTCTAAGAGCATCAAATCCCAACAAATGGTATATTGATAGCGGATGCTCCAAACATATGACGGGAGAGAAAACCAAGTTTCTCTCAATCAAGCCTAAGGAAGGTGGCAAGGTGACCTTTGGAGGAGATCAATCTGGAAAGATAGCTGGCATTGGTGAGATTGACAACAATGAAGGTCCACTCATCAAAGATGTATACCTCATAGAAGGACTATGCTACAATCTCCTTTATGTGAGCCAAAGCACCGACAAGGGTAACTTAGTTATCTTTGATTCCAACGAATGCTTGATTGTGAAAAAGGAATTTCTCCTTTTAGAAGATTTAAAATCAAAAGCTTTATTTAGAGCACCTAGAGATGGAAATTGTTATACTCTTAACCTTTCTAGCAATGCTCTAATTTCTGAAAAATGTTTTGTAAGCAATTCATGTGAGAGTTGGTTGTGGCACAAGCGATTAGCTCATGTCAACATGTCCCAACTTGACAAATTACTCAAAAAGAATTTGGTTATTGAAATTCCCAAACTTAGTTTCAAAAACAATTTGACTTGTGAAGCATGTCAAAAGGGAAAACAAACTAAATCATCTTTTAAAACGAAAAATGAAATCTCTACTAATAGACCACTGCAATTGCTACATATGGATCTTGTGGGTCCAGCAAGGGTGAGGAGTCAAGTGGCAATTTGTACACATTGGTTATTGTAGACGATTATTCTAGATTTTGTTGGACTATTTTCCTGTCTTCAAAAGATGAAACATTTGATCAGTTTGTTGTGTTTGCCAAAAAGGTCCAGAACGAGAAAGGATTTTCTATTTCAGGCATTAGAACTAATCATGGTGGCGAATTTGAAAACAATGCTTTTGTTGAATATTGAAATAACATGGGGATAGACCATAACTTCTCAGCTCGAAGGACTCCACAACAAAATGGTGTTGTAGAAAGGAAGAATCGGGTCCTCACCGAGATGGCAAGGGCAATGTTGAATGAGAACAACACTTCTCAAGTGTTTTGGGCTGATGCTATGAGCACTGCTTGCTACATCTCCAACCGAGCGTACCTGAGAAAGAAGTTGAACAAGACCCCATATGAGCTATACAAAGGAAGGAAACCCAATCTGAGCCATCTACACATCTTTGGGTGTAAGTGCTATGTGCACAATAATGGTAAGGAAAATCTGGGTAAGTTTGACTCTAAGGCTGATGTAGGCATATTTCTTGGATATTCAAATAGAAGCAAAGCCTATAGAGTTTTCAATACTAGAACTAAAGTTGTTGAAGAATCCATTCATGTTGTGTTTAGTGAAGAAGGGACTGATAAATCCTTGAATGATGAGGAAGAAAATATTTTCAAAAATCAATTCTTTTCGAAAACTACTCCTTCTTCTACTGAAAGTTCTGAAAATATTTTTAAGGCTGATCCTGAAAACAATATTGAAAACCCAGATCAGTCTCAACCTAGGGCTTGGAGATTTATAAGAGATCATCCTTTAGACCAAGTCATAGGAGATGTAAATCAAGGAGTAAGAACTCGAAAGAGTACTTTAAATGAAGTCACCTTTTTTGCATTCATATCACACATAGAATCCTCTAAAATAGATGAAGCCCTTTCAGACAATGATTGGGTGATAGCTATGCAAGAGGAGTTACATCAATTTGACAGAAATCAGGTTTGAGACTTAGTACCTAGACCCAAGGACCATCCAATTATTGGGACTAAATGGGTATTTGAGAACAAACGTGATGAATCTGTAATCATTGTCCGCAATAAGGCAAGATTGGTTGCAAAAGGGTACAATCAAGAAGAAGGGATAGACTATGAAGGAACTTATGCTCCAGTGGCTAGATTGGAAGCTATAAGGGTTCTTCTGGCCTTTGCATGTGTTAAAGGTTTTAAACTTTTTCAAATGGATGTTAAAAGTGCATTTTTGAATGGTTTTATTCAAGAGGAGGTTTATGTGGAACAACCTCTAGGTTTTGAAAATGAGCACTTTCCTGATTATGTTTATAGACTTAAGAAAGCACTATATGGACTCAACCAAGCTCCAAGAGCTTGGTATGAGAGATTAAGTCAATTTCTCCTAGATCAAGGATTTATCAGAGGAAAGGCTGACACAACATTATTCATCAAAAGAAATAAATTGAATGAAATTTTGATTGTTCAAATTTATGTTGATGACATAATTTTTGGTGCTACTAATGATGCTTTGTGTGAGGAATTTTCAAAGATTATGCAGGGAGAGTTTGAGATGTCAATGATGGGAGAGCTCAATTACTTCCTTGGGATGCAAATCAAACAAAGAAAGGATGAAATTTTCATCTCCCAAACCAAATATCTCAATGATTTGCTGAAGAAGTTTGGGATGGACCATTGCAATGGAGCTGACACACCAATGAGTACAACCACTTCATTGGATGCTGATAAAGAAGGCAAAGATTTCAACATCACAAAGTATAGAGGGATGATTGGATCATTGCTCTATCTAACTGCAAGTTGCCCGGACATCCAATTTAGTTTGGGGATGTGTGCAAGATTCCAATCTGCTCCAAAGGAGTCACACGCTGAACATGTAAAGAGGATCTTCAGATATCTAGCTAACACCAATACTTTGGGACTGTGGTTTCCAAAGGGTCAGCCAGAGCACTTGGTGGCTTATTCAGATTCAGACCATGCTGGCTACAAAACTGATAGAAAGAGCGCAAGTGGTCAATGTGAGTTCTTTGGCAACTCACTTGTGTCTTGGTTCAACAAGAAACAAACCAGTGTAGCTGTGTCCTCAACCGAAGCTGAATATGTGGCTGCATCAAGTTATTGTGCCCAAGTGCTGTGGCTCAAACAACAGCTAGCTGATTTGGGAGTAAACTTGAAGGAGATCCCAATCCTATGTGACAATACCAGCACAATCAGTTTGGCAAAGAATCCTGTCCAACACACAAGAACCAAGCATATTGATATGCAGCACCATTTCATAAGGGATCACGTTCAAAAGAGAGATGTCAAAGTGATGTTCATCCCAACTCATCTTCAGCTTGCAGACATCTTCACAAAGCTACTAGCTAAAGAACAATTCAATTTATAAGAAGAGAATTGGGAATGGTAAATCCCAATGAATTGTAAGTCTTCTTTTACCCAATGTTAGTTCAAGGTTTTGATGATTAACTGTTACTAACTTAAGCATCAGAGTGTATAGTTATGGTTTCTGCAGGATATTCATGAAAATATGAGTTTTTGCTGATAAAGAAGTGAAAACTCGAGCTTTGATATCAAAACTTGAGTTTTGGCAAGGTACCAGGGAGAGAGAAGAAAACTTGATTTCTGAAGAAGCTGAAAACTCGAGTTTGCAAATTGGAAACTTGAGTTTCCATCAGACAGAGAGCAACATGTTTTGAACAAAAGCTGAAAACTCAAGTTTTCAAAGTGAAACTCGAGTTTTGGTCGCAGAAGTTCAAAAGTTCACAGTATACTTTTAAAGTCTAGGTTAGCATTTATTCTTCAAAACTCGAGTTTTGAATGCAAAACTCGAGTTTTGGTCATGCTATATATTTAATTCCTCATTTGTTCTTCAAAACTCTAGTTTTGCCCTAGCTTCTCTCTGTGTCCTCTCATCTCCTTTCATCCTCTAACCTCAAATTCTTCACATTTCCCGATCGAATGTCCTCATCTACCCCTTCTTAATCTGCTAAACCTACTCCTAACCCTAAGGGAGCTTCCTTACCAGCGACTACTCCCTCTGAACGTCCTACTCGTCTCAAAACTCGTTCAATGAGACTGCATTACGATATAGACAAGTCCATCAAAGGAGTTCCAGATGAGATGTCTCCACCGAAATCACCTTCGCCTAAGGCAAAGGGAATCACCATCGACGACAAAGTTGAAGGAAGAATGAAGAAAAGGCATGACCCAGAAAAGACTCCGAAAGGGAAAGGAAAAGCAAAGATGCCTGAGGTTCCTGGCATTCTTAAGCCGCCTAAGGCCAAACGATCCAAGAAATCTTCAGTTCCAGAAAAGGGACAAGCATCCTCTCCACCCAAGTCTCCAACCGAGGAATTTTTCCTTAAGGCCACTGATTTTCTAGAAGATGCAATCACTGAGATTTACAACCACTCCATTGCCCCAGAAGGATTCTTTGCTGCTACAACCCAACTATCAAAAGCAGAAGGAGAAAGGTTCAAAGCATTCTTTGCCAATAAAGTTTTTTGTCCTTCTGTTTCTGTTGATTTGGCAAAATTGAAAGAGGATTTTAATTTGGACCGCTCACCCTAGTTAAAGGATTATGAATCATTTGTATCCATTTCCGCCCCATACACACCTAACATTGTTAAAGTCTTTTACTTTAACAAGGTCTCTGATAATTTACTTGACTCAGAGGGATGCCTAGTGGAAGAAAGAGTGACCACAATGGTGAAAGGTGCTGAGTTCACCATTTCTGGCTCCACCATTAACCAGATTCTCAAAATTGTCAATCCTGATATCAGACTTAGCAATCGAGATATCTTCACCACTCTTTGCCCAAACACTCCCTTCCCAGTAAATCAATCCCATACTCTCTCTTTCAGACCAGCAGACATGCCCAGTATCAACTGAATCCTCTGATACATTTACTCCCGGAACTTCATTCAGAAGGGAGGCAATTTCACCCACTTTACTCAGAAGGATTACCCCTTGTTTGCTACATTTGTTAGACAGATGAAATTTGATCTTGGACATTGGATATTTCAAGAAATGATCAAATTTCGATTTTCCTCCAGGCGTCCTTCTCACATCCCCTTTCCTTCCTTGGTGTTAGTGATTATATTCTACCATAAAATCTGGCATTTGGGCACTCTCGAGGCAATCAAAAAGCCAGCTGCTTTTGGGAAGAGTCAGATCAACTACATGAAGTTGAATCTGGAAGGTGAAGGTTCAGAACATTCCCAGGCTCCAACAAGATCACACACTCGAGCCACTCACTCAAGAGCTTAAGAGGCCCAGTCAACTCCTGCACCTACCTCTGCATTACCATCTGATTTTGAGGATAAGGTAAAAGCAATCGTGACTGCTGCTATTGCCTCTCTCTCGATAAGACTGGAGTTTGAGATAGGGAAATTGGTAGCTGAGGTGAGAGAAGGGAATCATGAAGTGGTGGATGCTCAGGTGGCTATGAAAGCTCAGTTGGATGAGCTCAAGGAGCAATTTGAGAAGAAGTACAATGAGCACTTTGATTAGCTCATTGATCTTGATGCTAGGCTGTCCACAAGCTTGGTCACAACAATCAACATCAACAACGAGGTGGATCAAATTCTGAGACATCTGGGTATTGGATCAACATTGTCTACCTTTGGCACTACCTCTTCCCCAAAGCCTGTACCTTCATCTCCTACCTTCTCCTTCCCCAATCCTCCTGCTTCTTCATCTCCAGCATCAGCCTCCACTCCTACTATTGCACTCTTATCACCCACTTCACCACCCACTGCGGTTCTTCCATCACCCTCCACTCCAGCCACTGAAATCTTTCCTCACTCTACTCCTTCTCCAACCACTCCTGCCACAATTGTCCTTCCCTCTCCATCCACTGAAGCTATCCCTTCTCCCCATTTTGAAGATGACAAAGGGGGAGAGAACTAGAAAACTAAGATAGGAATTTGAGTTTTTGTTGTGTTTCATTTTGAACTTTGTTGCAGCCTATTCAAGTTTCAATTCTGTGTGTTTCTGTCATTATGAACTTTGCACTGTTAATTTCAGTTTATGAATTTCAGTTTCTATTAATTTCATTGTTAATTCTGTGTGTTTTTGTTGTGTTCATTTTGAACTTTGTGTTAGACCTGGCTATCACCCAAGAGGGGGGGTGAATTGGGTGTCAGATAAAAATTTAGAAACTTTAAAAATTCTTTTCAACTCTTAATGAAGGTAATGAGTATGAAAATAACTATTCATAAATCAACAGTTGAATATTCAAATAAATGTTAAAATAATATTTGCTGGAAATATAAGAGTTTAGGAAGAGAATATGCAAACTGTGATTTATCCTGGTTCGGCCCAATTCACGATGACCTACGTCCAGTCCCCAGGCACCTCCTGAGATTTCAATCCACTATTTTCCTCAAGCTTTAATCAGGTACTTGAGAACCGCTACAAACCCACAAGTTTAGCCGGGCACTTGTGCAGCCTTTTACAAATCTCTTATCGAGATACTCCCCCTTACACACCGTAAGGATACACCGCTTGATCACACACTCTGTACTCGAAGTAATCCTCTCTCTAGGATTCACTCCCCTTACAAGCTGTAATCAACACAATGTGTTTCCCACTCAAGATCACCCAATCTTGAGTAACTCTCAGATAAAATGTTTACAAACAAATATTCTCTTTAAGAAGTGATAAGATGAACACTGAAGTACAATACAAATAATCTCACTCTCTTAATAAATTATATGATCACTAAGAAAATAGAGAGAATATGAGATTGACATCAGAAGGCATTTTGAAAGTGTAAGCTCATGTCTTCTTCCGTTTTAAATCCTTCTCCATTTATAAGCGTTGGATGTGCGTTGGAAAATATTTGCCCGTTGTGAATAGTAACAGCACTATTCAAAAATTGTTTCCGTTGAGGCTTGCGTACGGTTTTTTATCGTTGAGCTCCATCTTCTGTTTTTAGATTATTGTGAGTGTGTATATGTCCGTTGGAGTTGTAAGCTATTTGACCGTTGTACACTCCTTCATTCGAATATCAGTTCCGTTGAGATATTACCGTTGTAACTTTCTGTCCGTTTGAGAAATAGCCGTTGCTTCGTCTTTCTCATTCCATCAAAAGCTTTGTTGAATGCCTTCATTATTGTTTTCATCAAAGGACCGTTGCCTTCTTGCTTTAGCAAATGGTTCAACTTCCATGTCACTGTGTGTTTGCTTCGGACAGATTTTTGCTTCCATCAGTCTTGATCTTATTTCAAATGTTAAACACCTAAAACTCATACACAAATGATATAAATAATGTTTAGAAGTAGTATAAGTGGTTTTGGTAATCATCTGGATGTTTTCCATACGCTACAGTATTTCCGGACGCGGTGATTCTTGAAGACGATGAACAGTATTTTCGTGATGATGATTCAGAACATAGCTCAACTTCCAGTAACCATATCTCTTCGTATATAGCTCTAAAATTAGTAAATGATATATCCCTGGAAAGCTCTTGATGTCTTCTTTCCAATGAAAAAAGAATCAGCTCAAAACACTTTGTATTTTGACCGTTATGATCCGATGAACACTGACTGTCCAGATAACAGAGTTCCAGCAACCCAGAAGTTTCGAAATTCATATCTCCTTCGTTTCAAGCTCTTTTTAGTTGCTTCCAAATTCTGTGAAACCCTTGTTGAGTATAAAATCATATGGAATTGGTTTCACTTCATTTGGTTCTGTATAATGTGAGATATAGACAGAAAACCGAGGCTATTCTGAGTTGACTCCAGAATCACATGTATCAACTTTCGAAGGCCATATCTCCCTGGTCTGAGCTCCGTTTTCAGTGGGTCAAATTGTAGTGTGATGAATTTTGAGTCTAGTTTCATATGCCACCGGTTTCAGCTCAATTGGATTTGTGGTTTGTGAGATACACCCAAAATACCGAAGCTCGCCTTGCTGTGTGGCGTGAATTGCACTGTCAACTTCCACAATTTGTTTCTCCTTTATCTGAACTCCTTTGGACTTGAATCTAGTCTCCAAATGACGCATTGGGAGTCTAATTTCATCCAAAATTAGTTTCACTTCAATCCGACGTCTGGTTTGTGAGATATCATCAAAATATTGAGTGTCGCCCATGAAAAACGCAGAACAGAGGCAAGCAGAGGTGAACAGTGATGCTGCAGTCGAATGAGCCATTTTGGAAAGTCGGCAAAATTACAATTTTGCCATCGAATCTGAAGTTCTACAGAATTACGATTTTGCCATTCTGAATGAATTTGGAGAAATGAATGAGAATGACTTGAGAGAACTATTTTCTTGACTCGAGGCAACTTGTCTAGAGGCAAACAAGTCATTACAGCAAACGTGTATGATCCATATAGCACTGTTCATACCGTATATCACTATTCATATATACGGTTTTGTAGCTAAAAAATTGCTCTTCATGATGATGCTCCAAATGACTTAATTTAGCACCGAATTAAGCCTTTCGGACTTCCGTTTTGATCATCGAGACTTCACTTATTCATGTATACATGGCACTATTCACGCTGATGTTTGCTGACTCCAAATTAAGCTATTCCAACTTTTGCTTAATCATAAAGACTTCTAGTAACACAAGAACTTGAATGTTGATTTTTCCATCATATTGTGCAAGTTCTTCATTCTTTAGTCTCTTCTCGTTTTCTGGATTATCCTTCATGATTCAACTTGGAATGATCTACATTAAATACAATAGTTAGTCCAAGTAGGGGATAATTATATTACTCAATCTTTTTGCTTATAACAATGACATATATATAAGACATCATCAAAACTAATCATAACTAACATTCTCCCCCTTTTTGATGATGGCAAATACCTTAAGAAAAATATGTATGAATATAAGAATACATTAGATGCAACATATTTTTCTTGCCATTCTCTCCCCCTTATTTGTCATTAGCAAAAAGTTGAGGTAAAAAAGATATACTTGTGGAGAGATAAATATGAAAAACACGTTAGAAATAATTGCTATTTCTCTCCCCCTTTTGAAAATATTTGATGCAAGTAGAAAAGATGTTTCATGAAAGTATGTTTGAAATACAATTTGGAGAGGTTTTTCAAGAAACTTAAAACTTTCATAGTTAAAAACAAATTCATATCAAACATGTGCAGAATGTCTACTGAATATAAAAAGATAGAGATTAGAAATGCTCATGTAGATTCTGCAAATTGTTGAATGATTGATGAAGTCCATTTGCTTGCTGTAAGAAATTTGGTTATGCAAATGAACGATCTGGCCTGAGATGCAGTCGTGTGAGATTCTTTGATGAGGCTCAATAGCAGGATTATGAATATCCTGTATGATGCAAATAAGATGAAGGTACTGGCTTCTTAAGGATTATCACATCTAAATATGGTTAGCACTCAGCTTCCATCCTTTGCTTTTTCTTCAAAGATCATCTATGTAGAACATATCTCAGCTTCAATGATTGATCTCCAAAGTTGTAACACATAACCAAATCTCCTGCTATGAATTGAAAACTTTCTTTGCAAAAGATTTGTTAGTGCAAGCCAAATATCAAAGTATTCCTTTCGAAATAATATTTTCAAATAATAATGAAAGGAATATATGATATTAACTCATCATCAAAACTAATAAGAGATAGTAAATGCAGATGAGTATGTTTAAAAGAATTTTCTTCAAATAAAAGAGAAAAACTTAGAGAGTATAAACACATATGAACGTGAAGCTCCCCCTTAATGAATGCATGAAGTTCCCTTTAATGATACCAAATAATAATGTGACACCAAAAGTTATGAGATATGGAATTCCTTCAACTCCAATGTACATAACATGGTATTTCAAAATTAAGAACTTCCAAGTTCACATGGGTGGACTTGAAATTGGTATGAATAAATCACTTATGCTTTTTATGATGATAAAAATGTTTAAAGCATAAGGATCATTTTAAAAATGAGTTTGCTTAGGCTAAACTTCTTGAAATAAAATGGAATGAAATCAAGTTAGCCCAGCAGTGATGTGAAAAACAGAGAAATGATTATGATATATGAATATTATTTCAAAAATACAATACCTCACTCAAGTAATATCGTAATTACTTGAGTCATAATCATTTGTAGTCCATAGATGCATTACTGGATAGCCATATGTGATCAATACTGAGGCTCTCCAAGATGTGAATGAGCTTCGTATAGGATTTCAAATTAGTTTCTACTCATAGCTCCTCATCAAGCTAGCATGCTCTTTATCATCTTGATCTAAGCCTCTTGCTAGAGATGGAATGTCACTCAAGTGATGCCACAGAATTTGTAGACATAGCCATTAAAATGATCTAATCTGTTTGCCTATGTTCTTTGTATTCAACAACAGAACATTTTGGTTAGCTCCTGCAAAAATATGTGTCCTTTGGTACTCAATGATTCTTGAGTCCACGCAAGATTAGACATGATAACTCTAATGCTCTTATAGAATTAAATCATATGATTTTTGAGCAAAGAGTATAACAATCAAAGATCAAAACATAGTTTTACCCAAACAAATAAGATCAAGCCAATGAATTGAATAGGGTAACAACTAAATGATACTAAAAAGGTTATTTCTCAATGACAATTTGTGAATACACTTTATGCAGAAAAGATGTCATTGATAAAAATGAGTATAGAAAACCTTATCTATAACGATAAGCATTTATCAATTTGAAGTTCAGATTTTCAAGAAAGATAATGAAATATGCAAAGTATTTCAAATCTTGAATGGTCTTTCAAAAATGTGATGACACATTATGAAATCAATATTTTTCATACATGAAATATTTTTGAAACATGTTTGAAAACAATATTTATTATAAATATGATGGAAGTCAATAGATTTAATGAATATATCAATATGCTTCAGTTTTAGAAAACATGTTGAACATTGAAGTTAACATGTTGAAGAATTTTCTGAAAAGCCAAAGTCATGAAAGTAAAGCATTATCAAGACATGCTTAGCACAACATATATAAGCTTAATGACTTTGCTATTGGCCAAAAGATAATCTTGCTTCTTAGATGAAAGTCTTGAAAGTATGTCAACAATCAAGGCAAGATTATGAATATACACAGATAGTTACTCAAAATATGGATGGAATTAAATTTGATGTATTTGAGTAACACTAGAAGTACTAGGATTCATGGACAATGAAGTACAAACTCATTAATCCAAATGATTAGAGTTCCATAATATTATCCTAGTAAGTTATTCCATATAATGGTTAATGCACTAACATTTAATGCATTAGTGAACATTCATAATACTTGGAATAACTTAACCAATAAGAATTTATCCAATAAGCATGAGATTTTCACAAATTGAATAAGCTTGAAACTCATAAAGATGATCAACTTGTTAGATATAAGATCTAACTTGATTGTAAATAAAGAATGAGGAGTTCAAGCATCGTATTGAATATCAAAGATCAATATGTGAATGATAGGGAGAACTCTACTGGAAAGATTTGAAGCATATCTAACATTCAATATACAAAGACTTAACTTCCAATTTTGAAATATCATTTTAATGCAATCAAAATATGCATAATTTTCAAAACATTTGTATGCATTTTTCCAGAAATAGAGTGAATTGTAATTTTAAAAAGAATAGAACTGTGTATCAAAAAAAAAAAAAAAAATAATCTTAGAATGTTTTGCACAAATTCACTTATGGTCCATTTAGCAATCTAAAAATATTTTGAAAATCATAAATGATTGATTGCTAATGGAATGCAATAATGGACAAGTATTCATTACCTAAAAATGAATATACAATCACAGTATGAGATAAGAATTAGATATCACCATAATTTCTCCTGTCCTTGTAGAAGCTTGCTTGATTAAGATGGTTTTGGTGTAGATGATTCCTTTTCGGACGTTCACCATCAACATTAAGCATAGCTTGTTGAGCTTTCTCAAAAGTTGGATCATTTCTCTTTGTTACATTCTTGAGAAGCTTTCTTTGATCCTACAAAACCATATAAATCTTTTTCTTTCTTGGTATCCAACCTCACTTGGATCCAATCATTGTTAGCTTGTAGGAACCAAAATTAAATTCACATGCTCTTATAAATATATTCAATTCAGAACAACTAAGCACAGTGAATTAAACATGATTTATGGATAAAAGAAATATTTCCTTTTCAAATTATCATGTATGCTTAAAGAGTTAAATTATTGAACATTGCAAACACTTTGAAAAATTAATTTAGGATGTCAAAAACCAATTTTTTGTTTAAAAAAAATTTGCAAGGCTCATTCCTAAGGTTACAAAATATAAAACCTCAATAAATATTTCAGATAACAGAGTAGGAGGTTTTACCGTTGTATACCTTTGCCTTAGGTACTAGGAGAATTGACTTTGCTTACCCACTGTCTTTTTCTGTCATATTGATTCTTCATGTGTCTTCCTATGGGTATCGACAAAGCTCTTTCAGAAGATATGTACTTCAATGGTCTTCTATTTGGCATTTCAGAGATTCTCCTCTTCTTATTTTCCTTAAGGTAGTTGAAGGATACTCTATGATAATTTATTCTTGAGGTAGAAGATACTCTTCTTGTATGTATCCATTGCTTTTCATGGTTTGACCTTGTAGTTCTAGCAATGGGTGCTCTGAGAGTTCTTCTGTTTGAAGTAAGTCTCTTTTTACGCGCATGAGAAACTCTTGGATTGTTCTTCGTCTCGTCAGTACCCTTATGTCCATTGAATTTTAAATTATCCTGCACACATAAGGCACTAGATGGACATTTTGGTACCCACTTATATTTGGGTCCTTGACCGTTAGTATTGGACTTTACTTGTCCTTTAGGAACCCAAACAAATATATTTCTCACATTATAATTTCTTCTAATATAACATGTATGAGAAATATGACCAGATTTTCTACAATAATTGCAAATAATAGAATGGTGCTTATTATGAACATTTTTGCAAGTATTGTACTGGTTATGAGAGTAAAACTTCAAATAATATTCATTTGAACATTCATTCTTCCCACATGATTTTCCAGCAAGATTGAAAACATTTTTGTTTTTCAAAATAGAATCAGTAATTGGTTGAAAAACAATTTTATTCAAATGTTCAAAATCATTTTTCTTAACTACACAAGAAGAATTGGAATTGTCTACCTCATATGCATCTTGAGCTCCAGATAATGATTGACCACAATTGTCCATGAGCTCTTCTTGGTAGTCCTCTTTCTCTTGTTCTTTTGTGTTGACTGGGTCATGAAAATATTCTCTAATTTCATCTTCTTCCATTTGTTCATCACTCATAGATGTGCAGTTAGAAATCTCTGATGAACTATCAACACTTTCAACTTCAACACAATCGTTAGAAGTATAGATAGAATCAAGAGTATCCCAGATATCTTTAGCATTAGAGCAAGACTTGATTTTCTCAAAATCATTTTCGGTTAAAGCACTATACAAAATTTTCATTGCTCTAATGTTCAACAAAAACATTTTCTTTTCTTTTTTCGTCCAATCCTTTCTCGGTTTGAAATCAAAAACATTTGTAAAAACATTCCACATATCAAAATCAGTTGCTTTGATAAAACTAGTCATTCTAGCTTTCCAAAACCAAAAATCAATATCTTTTAAAAATGGTGGAACAGTATAATCGAAACCTTCAAAAAGTAAGTAACACCCAAAATTAGCCATTGTAACTCTTGAGACGGTTAAGTCCTTTACACAAGAGCCCCGCTCTGATACCAAATGTTAGACCTGGCTATCACCCAAGAGGGGGGGTGAATTGGGTGTCAGATAAAAATTTAGAAACTTTAAAAATTCTTTTCAACTCTTAATGAAGGTAATGAGTATGAAAATAACTATTCATAAATCAACAGTTGAATATTCAAATAAATGTTAAAATAATATTTGCTGGAAATATAAGAGTTTAGGAAGAGAATATGCAAACTGTGATTTATCCTGGTTCGGCCCAATTCACGATGACCTACGTCCAGTCCCCAGGCACCTCCTGAGATTTCAATCCACTATTTTCCTCAAGCTTTAATCAGGTACTTGAGAACCGCTACAAACCCACAAGTTTAGCCGGGCACTTGTGCAGCCTTTTACAAATCTCTTATCGAGATACTCCCCCTTACACACCGTAAGGATACACCGCTTGATCACACACTCTGTACTCGAAGTAATCCTCTCTCTAGGATTCACTCCCCTTACAAGCTGTAATCAACACAATGTGTTTCCCACTCAAGATCACCCAATCTTGAGTAACTCTCAGATAAAATGTTTACAAACAAATCTTCTCTTTAAGAAGTGATAAGATGAACACTGAAGTACAATACAAATAATCTCACTCTCTTAATAAATTATATGATCACTAAGAAAATAGAGAGAATATGAGATTGACATCAGAAGGCATTTTGAAAGTGTAAGCTCATGTCTTCTTCCGTTTTAAATCCTTCTCCATTTATAAGCGTTGGATGTGCGTTGGAAAATATTTGCCCGTTGTGAATAGTAACAGCACTATTCAAAAATTGTTTCCGTTGAGGCTTGCGTACGGTTTTTTATCGTTGAGCTCCATCTTCTGTTTTTAGATTATTGTGAGTGTGTATATGTCCGTTGGAGTTGTAAGCTATTTGACCGTTGTACACTCCTTCATTCGAATATCAGTTCCGTTGAGATATTACCGTTGTAACTTTCTGTCCGTTTGAGAAATAGCCGTTGCTTCGTCTTTCTCATTCCATCAAAAGCTTTGTTGAATGCCTTCATTATTGTTTTCATCAAAGGACCGTTGCCTTCTTGCTTTAGCAAATGGTTCAACTTCCATGTCACTGTGTGTTTGCTTCGGACAGATTTTTGCTTCCATCAGTCTTGATCTTATTTCAAATGTTAAACACCTAAAACTCATACACAAATGATATAAATAATGTTTAGAAGTAGTATAAGTGGTTTTGGTAATCATCTGGATGTTTTCCATACGCTACAGTATTTCCGGACGCGGTGATTCTTGAAGACGATGAACAGTATTTTCGTGATGATGATTCAGAACATAGCTCAACTTCCAGTAACCATATCTCTTCGTATATAGCTCTAAAATTAGTAAATGATATATCCCTGGAAAGCTCTTGATGTCTTCTTTCCAATGAAAAAAGAATCAGCTCAAAACACTTTGTATTTTGACCGTTATGATCCGATGAACACTGACTGTCCAGATAACAGAGTTCCAGCAACCCAGAAGTTTCGAAATTCATATCTCCTTCGTTTCAAGCTCTTTTTAGTTGCTTCCAAATTCTGTGAAACCCTTGTTGAGTATAAAATCATATGGAATTGGTTTCACTTCATTTGGTTCTGTATAATGTGAGATATAGACAGAAAACCGAGGCTATTCTGAGTTGACTCCAGAATCACATGTATCAACTTTCGAAGGCCATATCTCCCTGGTCTGAGCTCCGTTTTCAGTGGGTCAAATTGTAGTGTGATGAATTTTGAGTCTAGTTTCATATGCCACCGGTTTCAGCTCAATTGGATTTGTGGTTTGTGAGATACACCCAAAATACCGAAGCTCGCCTTGCTGTGTGGCGTGAATTGCACTGTCAACTTCCACAATTTGTTTCTCCTTTATCTGAACTCCTTTGGACTTGAATCTAGTCTCCAAATGACGCATTGGGAGTCTAATTTCATCCAAAATTAGTTTCACTTCAATCCGACGTCTGGTTTGTGAGATATCATCAAAATATTGAGTGTCGCCCATGAAAAACGCAGAACAGAGGCAAGCAGAGGTGAACAGTGATGCTGCAGTCGAATGAGCCATTTTGGAAAGTCGGCAAAATTACAATTTTGCCATCGAATCTGAAGTTCTACAGAATTACGATTTTGCCATTCTGAATGAATTTGGAGAAATGAATGAGAATGACTTGAGAGAACTATTTTCTTGACTCGAGGCAACTTGTCTAGAGGCAAACAAGTCATTACAGCAAACGTGTATGATCCATATAGCACTGTTCATACCGTATATCACTATTCATATATACGGTTTTGTAGCTAAAAAATTGCTCTTCATGATGATGCTCCAAATGACTTAATTTAGCACCGAATTAAGCCTTTCGGACTTCCGTTTTGATCATCGAGACTTCACTTATTCATGTATACATGGCACTATTCACGCTGATGTTTGCTGACTCCAAATTAAGCTATTCCAACTTTTGCTTAATCATAAAGACTTCTAGTAACACAAGAACTTGAATGTTGATTTTTCCATCATATTGTGCAAGTTCTTCATTCTTTAGTCTCTTCTCGTTTTCTGGATTATCCTTCATGATTCAACTTGGAATGATCTACATTAAATACAATAGTTAGTCCAAGTAGGGGATAATTATATTACTCAATCTTTTTGCTTATAACAATGACATATATATAAGACATCATCAAAACTAATCATAACTAACACTTTGTTGCAGCCTATTCTCTTTGTGTTTTGATGATGATCTAACAATTGCAAACCCAAAAATGAGGTTTTGTCTTGGTAAGTTGAAAAACTTGCTTTCAAGACAAAACTCGAGTTTTGAAATCAAAACTCGAGTTTTGGCCTTGACAGAGAGATGCTCGTTTTCACTAAACAAGAAACTCGAGTTTTGAACCTTACAGAGAGCACTCAATTTTCATTTCAAGACAAAACTCGAGTTTCAGTTTGAAAACTCGAGTTTTGACCTTACAGAGAGTCTCTGTCTTTTGAAACAAGTTTTGCGCCAAAACTTTATCTATTCAAGTTTTCTCTAAGTTAAGAGAAAACTCGAGTTTTGATTTCAAAACTCGAGTTTTCACTTAACAGAGAGTTTTCACGTTTTCACCCAGTTTTGAAAACTCGAGTTTCAAAGAAAAAACTCAAGTTTCCAACTTGAGCAGATTTTCAAAGTTTTCATAATAATATGAAAACTCGAGTTTTGATCAGGCAGAGAGCTATGCATTTTCACGATGATTTGAAAACTCAAGTTTCATTTTTGAAACTCAAGTTTTGGCCTGACTTGAACTTGTCAATGTTTTCATAGCTTAAGTGAAAACTCGAGTTTCACTTTGGAAACTCGTGTTTTGGCCAAACAGAGAGCTATGAAGTTTTCCAACGTTTTGAAAACTCAAGTTTTGAAAGAAAACTCAAGTTTTGATGTTTTGGACTCAATCATTCATATTTCATTAAAAGTCCAAAACTCGAGTTTTGATTTGAAAACTCGAGTTTTGAGATTTTCTCAAACTATGGTCCAAGAGGTCAAAACACAACATTGCTCTCTGGAAGTAGAAAAATCGAGTTTCAATTTTGAAACTCAAGTTTTATGTTGAATGCACAGTTGAAAACTCGAGTTTTGATGAACAAACTCGAGTTTCCATCGCTGATCTGCAGATTTGAATTTTACGTTTTTGGATATGCTTTGTGATTGATCTTAATACTTTCCAGAATTAATCTTACATATTCCCTGCTATGCTTAACCACTTTCTTTGTGAGTATTTAGACAGATTAATGAAGATTAATTAAGAGTTGGAACAAAAGCAAAAAGGTGGTTCAGAACATTAAATGCGGATCAAAAAGTTGCTTCTTTTTAGCTAATCCAACTGCACACGTCTACAAAGCATTAAAGAATGTTTTCTACAACAAGTAAACTCTTCTCCAACGGATTAATTTGCAGAGAGTCAACTCTGAGTCATTATCCACCTGGATTAAGTGGAGATTAGAGAGAGAAGAAGACCAAAGTTGCAACAGAACACCTCCAACAGTTTGATACACTTTGCAACGGTCATTTAATGCCTTCTGTGTATAAATAGAGTGGCATTCAAGTCTTCTCAAAAACCACAACATCTGAAAACGCATAAGCATTCAAGTTCTCCAACTACTTCTCTGTTTTCACTTGTAACTTGTCTTTTGACATTATAAGCTTCAGTGTTTATCATTATCTACTCTTAGAGAGAGTTTTTATTTGTAAATCATTTATTGTAAGGAATCACAAGTCAAGGAGACTTGGTGATTGGGAGGTTCATTGATTACAACTTGTAAGGGGGAGTGAGTTCTAGTGAGAGAATCACTTCTTGAGTGCAGAGTGTGTAATCTTTGATATAGTGGAAATCCCAGAGAGTCTGGGGACTGGACGTAGGTCAAGTGGTTAAGACCGAACCAATATAAATCTCTTGTGTTCAGCTCTTCTTCTCTCACTCTGCTTATCCCTGTTTTCATAGTTCAAAAATAGAGCAATTTCGAAAATTTTTATAGTAACCAATTCACCCCCCTCTTAGGTATTTGGCTTCACTTTCAGTCTGTTGATTGAAGCTCCATTAGGTAGAATACCTTCCATGTTGATCCTTCTCGAGATGTTAATGATGAACACTGAAACTTATATATCAAAAGATACACTACAGTTGAAAAACTGAAGGAATAAATACAAGACTTGAATGATTTTCATTTTCAGCTGTTGTAGTTGTTGAAAAGACTTGAATGCAGCTCTATTTATACTTAGGTTGTATTAATTGACCGTTCCTTTTCTGATTGAACTGTTGGAAATGTTTTGCAATGGTTAGGAGGTGGTTTAGTCTTCTTCTCTCTCTAATCTCCACTTAATCCAGCTGTGCAGAAGTCCAGAGTTGACTTCCTGTGAATTAATCCGTTGGAGAAGCAGGTGATGAATGTGGAAATCATTCTTTAATTCTTGCTAGACATGTACAGACGGATTACCCAAAAGAATGCAACTTTCTGGGTTTGCATTTAATGTGCTGATGTCACTTTTTGCTTTTGCTTTAAACCTTCGATAAACATTCTCTAATTCATCTGAAACTCACTAACAAAGTGGTTAAACATAGCTAGGAATAGTAGAGAATAATACTGGAAAGTATTAAGATCAAATAAGAGAGATTTATAGAATCGCGAAATTTGAATTTCTGATCCGGCGCATAGTGTTGGAAGATCACGATCGATGTCCGACATCAAATACTACCGCATTAGCAAAACATAATTCTGACCGTTAACCTCCAGCAATGCCCAAACCACATCCGCCTTTCTCACAAAGGCTTAAGAAGCAAGGACAGGAGAAGCAGTTCAAACAGTTCCTCGATATGCTGCGGCAATTACACATTAACATCCTACTCGTGAAAGCTTTGGAACAGATGCCCAGCTATGTGAAATTTATGAAGGAAATTCTATCTAAAAAGAGGCGATTGGAAGAGTTCGAGACGGTGGCATTGACCCAGGAGTGCAGTGCCATGTTAACTAATCAACTACCTCTGAAATTAAAAGATCCTGGCAGTTTCACAATTCCCTGTGCGATCGGACCCAACTACTCGGGTAAGGCTCTGTGTGACCTAGGCGCTAGCATTAATCTCATGCCTATGTCGATTTTTAAATAGTTGGCCATAGGGGAAGCCAGGCCCACTACCGTTACATTGCAGTTGGCCGATCGCTCAATAGTGCTGCCTGAAGGCAAGATCGAAGACGTACTGGTAAAAGTGGATAAGTTCATCTTCCCTGTAGATTTCATTATCCTAGATTTTGAAACTGATCATAATGTCCCAATTCTGCTGGGGAGTCCCTTCATGGCAACTGGCTGTACGCTGATTGATGTGGAAAAAAGAGAACTCACTATGCGGGTGAATAACGATCAGGTTACCTTCTTAATACTGAAGAACGTGAGATTCAAGGACCCAAATGAGAAGAACCTGACTTGTTCAAATACCAGCAGAAGCACTACAGAGGCAAGGGAGCTCCCTGCACCACCACAGCATTAAATTGCTATACCAAGGTCAGGCTGAAGACTTTAAACCAAGCGCTACTGGGAGGCAACCCAACGTTGTGTTAAATTACTGTTTTGAGAATAGAGGCTAACGACCAAGGAAACCAAGTACCAAGGCATTTGAATTGCGGAAGCAAATCTAGACTCTTTCTCCGTTCTTTTTCTTTTCTGTTAATTGCTAGCTCGTTTTATTAAAAAAAATGCTGGGGTAGTCTTTCCTCGCCTTCTTCTATCTCTCTTTGTCGTCACCTCACCGTCGCAATGGGGGCATTGTGTCGTTCAGGTGTAGGGGGATTATCATGATATAATCTGCTGTTAATGATTACTCGGATTGACCCTGCATTTAATTTTGATTGCACAAACTGATTTTTTTTTTCAAAAACTCTTGTAGAGCAGGAATAGAATCTTGTAGCCATGGAATAAATGTCTGTATAACTAAGCATAGCACAAGGGCCGAAGGGAACTGAACCTTTAGGCTTGGGAAATTGACGGTGCTAGCCAACCTGATGCGGGGTAGAGTGATAAATATGATGTTAAAAGGGAAGAACCCCCAATGGAAGAATTGATTTGAGCCTTAGTGTTTTATCCTGTGTGTATGTCTGCTAGCCTATGTTTGATCCTTGATTTGTCCTAGTTCTTTGATAAGCTACTTGGCGTCTGAGTTGAAGTTCATGGGATAGAGGCATTCTTGTCATACCCATTGCTCCCACACACAAGCCATTTTGTCATCAACTCCACATTGCCACCCCCTTGAGCCAAACAATTATGCTATAGCAAAACAGGTTAGGAAGGTAAGCTGAAGGAGAATGTAAAAACGTTGCTACAGCAAAGTGTGTCCATGAAATGCAAAAGCGACTGAAGAGCTGTTGTTATTGGGTAAAAAAAAACAGAGAGAAAAAATGATGACCTAGAATAAAGGAACATCATGAAGTTCAAAGTTCAAGAAGGAACACTCGGCTGAAGCCAACAAAAGCAAAAAGAGGAATAATCTGCCCGAGCTGCTATAGCATCCACCATCCTTTCCTACCTCACAACACTTAGCCATCCCCACAGCACAACCTAAAAAGTCCTTTTGACGAACAAATACTCAGATGCTGGGGAGTAATCTTAGAACTCTGATAACGCTATGGATCTTCCGAGCCCACTAGACAAGAGAGAAATCAAAACCCCTTGGGTAAGTGAGTGCAAACACTGAAACCTGAGAGCCCCTTGAGACTCCCTCATTGGAACAATACCACGTTGATGAGCGGTTGGCACTGGGCAATGGGATTGCCGAATAGGGGATGGAAACTGAAAGCAGGCGTGCAAGCAATGTTATACGGGTAGGAAGACTACGACTATGAGCTTTTATTTGCTCTATCTTATTTTTTGCCCGGGAGTGCAAAAGGCTAAGTGTGGGGGTATTTGATGAGCACAAATAATACGATATTTTCCTTATATTTTATGACTGAATTGGATAGTAAGATGAGCTTAACTATGATTTAACTAAGCAAAAAGGCATGTATTCATGATATAGGGATTGAGAGATGGAAATCATCAGTATGTGTTAATAACAGCGTAATTCGCGATGCTTTTTAAAGAAAACTGTGTAGCAAAGTTGATGTGATGCTATAACATTCTGACAGCAGACCGAAGAGCAATACAAGGCACATGAATGCTATAGCAAAGTAGAGGACGCAATGCTATGCGGCTTATATTCTGACCTTTTTATCTAGATGATTTCAGGAGTTAAAGAAAAGGGCGATATTGACAGATGGATTGCTGACATAACGGAATAGAAGATGCGGAGGATCAGAACTAAAAGATTTGAAAGAATCCCGTAGAATCTGCAGAGGAAATTTAATCTAATTAGAAGATACTGAAGATCCCGACAGAATAGGAAAGTCTCAACTCGCTGCAACTTGCGCCGCATGGAAGCACGATTATAAAAGGCAGCCGAGTGAACCCTAAAAAAGTCAGAGAGCCCTATACAGAATTCTATCTTCGGCAGACTCTCAAGAAGAGTGAGAAAGATCAAAGAGCACGCTATTTCCAGGACAACCCATCATCCTTCCCTTCAGTACGACGAAGAGAAGACGACGTGGAGCAGTGACGTGACAGGACTTCATCCACGCTTCGGAACTTCGTTCAAGCTTTCTGTTTTCTTTTAGTTTATTTTGTATTTCAATCATGGGTCCTTCTGTTAATGTTTGTTTTGCATATTCCTCGTCAGTCATGAACTGATTTTCATATGGCTGGACGGGGATGAATCTTTAAGTGTCAAATGATCCCGGTTGCATGTTTTTAATTCAATAAATTTGGTTTTCGTATCAGTGTTTCAATTACTAGTCGGTTAACGGAAGTTAAGGGCTAGATCAGTGGCTTCACTTACTAGCAAGGAGTGGAGTTAGACCTCCGAGAAACATATGCTTGCTAGGTGGCTCGTGCACGGCATGACCTATATTGTAGACTTCAAGAATGGGCCTACCTCTCATAACCATAACACCCTGTGCATAGCAAAGATCTACACTAGAAAGTTACCATAGGAATATGGAAGGAGTATAGGTAGTATCCTATGTATTGGACGCGGAAGGTTCAGTTGACTATAGAGGTGGGTTAACCAAATAGCCTTGTGAGTAGCAGCTATGCTGTAGCAATTGCGGAAGCTATACAGTACAGATGTTGTAGCATTGTGTAGGACAACTGGGGGATTGACACACTTAAGGGTGACTCTGAGTCCAGCCTAACCTATTACTGATATCTTCTCTCGTTTATTGTTATTTTGCTTATTTTTGCTAATAGCATAATTACCACAACCTCTCAACCTGATTTTATCTACTTTCTGTTTCACGACTATCATAGTAATCAAGCGTCATTCCTTGGTATCTCAGTCTCTATGAGACGATACTCTACTTTCACTTTATTACTTGTTCGATTGGTTCGCTTGCCATAAGGGAATTTGATCAACAGAAGGTAAGACGAGAAAATGATCACTATTAGATGGTTAAGAAGAATCTTTGCGTTTGAGTTGCCTTAGTCCAATTGAGATCAGATTCATATAGAAGATAGATCGAACTATGGATACATAGAAGTATCATTAGCTTTGTTAGTGATAAGGCAAAATGTTATAGCCTAAAAAACTCTGCAAGTGCACGGGCCGTATCAAGTAATAAAGAGTAAGTAAGATATCGTTCCCACGAGGACTTAGTACCCACAACTTCAGTTAAGCATTAATGTCACAATTTTGTTTAAGTTGAGCAAATCATATTGAATTTAATTAATAAAAGAAATCAAAACTGAAATTGAAATAATAAAAACTACCACACTAATCGAACACGCAACTTAGAGTCACTAATCCCTTATTTGTTTCCTAAACATTGTTTTCATTAATTTAATTAACCTTAATATCAATTTTGTTAATCTCAAGTATAAATAGCTATAAGTGTCTGTCGGTCCACTTATAATCCTCTCTTAAGGATAATTTGTTATGTCTACTATAATTACTCAGAAGAGGCAACATAACTCGGACACACTCTTCAACAATTATATGGGGCCATTAGGTATATGTCTATCCTAATTGCAAATTAAATCGTAATTTAATCCCATATTACTTAATCTGAGAGCCTAATTAAAATTCCCTTCGTCAAGGTAAATCCTAATTCTCTAATTCATATTCAATGATGACCAATCACTAAATAGATAAATTTAAACAAGATTAAGCAACCAAAATTAATATTGATTTTAACTAAATAATGAAAATAAAATCTAATCGACAAATAAGTTTATAGCTACTATAGGTTGCAAAGAAAATTAGCCACACATGGCTAAAATCAAATTCATAACAAAAGATAAGACTTCAGGGTTAAAGAATAAAAAGAGCTTGGAAAGAAAGCTTCTCCGTCGCTTCCACAGTTCTCTCGTCCTTCCGTGGAGATGATGAAGATCACCAAAGTGTTGCTACTCCCCTCGCCCCTCAGTGTGCGTCTCGTCTTGCGTCTACGATTCTTGTTTTTCTTTTCTTCTGCGTTGCTTCTCTCTGTGCGTGGTGTTCCAATATATAATGCTTTAATGGATCCACTTTAGCTTTCTTTTCCCCGTGGGTCCCACGGCATTATTCCAATTTAAAAGATTGGATATATCCAATTTGATCATCCCTTGACCATTGTTCATGTGGGTTGCAACCTTTTAGCATATTATATTATTTAATATATAATATGTCATATCCTTTTTAATTGAATTTCTTGCCCAATAATGTTGCGCCCTTCCTATATTTTCTCCTCTTTAGATCAGATAATATCTCCTACAAAATAAATTAGGATATCAATAGATTTTCTGTTACAATATTCCTTTATCCTATATTTAATTAAAAGATAGATAAATATATCAAAGATAATAAAATAAGTATAAGATATTAATAAATTCAATCAATATATCCCAAAATCTATACTTATTTAATTATAAAATATGTACATATCAAACTCCCCCACACTTAAACGTTTGCTTGTCCTCAAGCAAAAGAGAGAGAATTCATTATTTGAAAAGAACATTGCTCAAGAAATTCCTAAACAGAAAACAATAAACACCACACTTAGATCATATTATCAAATCTTATTTAAGTTTAATGTCTTATAAGGATAGATTACTAAGACAATAGTTTTAAATAATTGTAACAATCTTTTAACACCTCATGATCATAAGATCGGCATGCATTAAGTTCAACAATAAGATTAGTAAAAAATAACTCAATTTTTTCATTTAATATAATTTAATAAGGATCCTCAGGTAAAAAATAACTCAATTTTTTCTTTTTTTTTTTCCTAGAGCTGTTGTAGGTCCCCTTTTAACACGACCCTGCACATGGGTGATGCAACACTGGTTACTCAGTTACTCCAGCAGGCACTTCAAGAGGCTTTTAGCCTAACTCATAACTCTCTTTAATTTTACCGTTTGACGCAAGTGCCAACATTAGTGATAAAGTGCCCTCGGTTACTAAGTAAGGCCTAGAGAAGTCATTGGAGTTGTGTGCGTGTGTGTGTGTGTGATTTTTTTTTTTTTTATTTACTACCTGAGTCATTTCTCCAAACAATAGTTTTACTTAGCTAGCAAGGTCATCATCTAATTTTCTAAAGAAATCATGTAGCAAAATATTCATAAACTAATAATCTGTTGATCATATTACAAACTAATCTCTATTCTCATAGTCAATCTCAAGATTGTAACAAAAAATGTAAGACTTTAGAGGCTTAATTAGAACTTTTTTTTCTTTTTTTCTTTTTTTTTAATTTTTGATTTGATAATATTTTTCTAAGATGGGGAAGGCTCAAAGTTAAGGTCAATCCTAAACAATGCAAAAATCTCGAATAAAAAAAATCTTTTCAATTGCATAAGGATAAGCATAACCAAAAAAATCTTTGCTCTCTACTAGATCTCTCTGATGCTTCGACACATTCCTCAACTAATCTTTCCAAATTAGATTTTTCCTTATACTCAATGGTGTGTTCTTCCATAGGTGGATAAGAGTAGTAAAAATTAGGGGTATTCTCATGAGAACAATAGACATATGGATTCCTAAAATTTTGTTGCTCAAAACCTTCACTAGGACAAAATGAGTTATCCAAACAAGCTTGGTTCCTAGTGAAATCATCTCTCACATAATGACTAGTTATACTATAAGGACAATGCTCAAATAAATGATTCCCTCCACAATAAATACAAGACATGCAAACATATTGAGAAGAATCAACATACGGAATACAACCATCATTTATGCTCCTTTTACTCCTACGTTCATTCAAAGAATTTAAAATAGCAATCAATCCATCTTGTATAAAAGACGAAGAATTCATCTCCTTCTCAATATTAAGATCAGTTGGTTGCCAATTGAAATCCAATTTTTTTAAAATTTTTTTCTGAAAAAATAAAATAAAATATTTACGAACTCAAACTCAAACTACTAATGCTCAATCAATTCCAACCAAGACAATTGTGGCACACAAGTCCCTGGCAACGACGCCAAAAACTTGATAAGGCAAAATGTTATAGCCTAAAAAACTCCGCAAGTGCACGAGCCGTATCAAGTAATAAAGAGTAAGTAAGATATCGTTCCTACGAGGACTTAGTACCCACAACTTCAGTTGAGCATTAATGTCACAATTTTGTTTAAGTTGAGCAAATCAGATTGAATTTAATTATTAAAAGAAATCAAAACTGAAATTGAAATAATAAAAACTGCCACACTAATCGAACACGCACCCTAGAGTCACTAATCCCTTATTTGTTTCCTAAATATTGTTTTCATTAATTTAATTAACCTTAATATCAATTTTGTTAATCTCAAGTATAAATAGCTATAAGTGCCTGTCGGTCCACTTATAATCCTCTCTTAAGGATAATTTGTTATGTCTACTATAATTACTCAGAAGAGGCAACATAACTCGGACACACTCTTCAACAATTATATGGAGCCATTAGGTATATGTCTATCCTAATTACAAATTAAATCGTAATTTAATCCCATATTACCTAATTTGAGAGCCTAATTAAAATTCCCTTCGTCAAGGTAAATACTAATTATCTAATTCATATTCAATGATGACCAATCACTAAATAGATAAATTTAAACAAGATTAAGCAACCAAAATTAATATTAATTTTAACTAAATAATGAAAATAAAATCTAATCCACAAATAAGTTCATAGCTACTCTAAGTTGCAAAGAAAATTAGCCACACATGGCTAAAATCAAATTCGTAACAAAAGATAAGACTTCAGAGTTAAAGAATAAAAAGATCTAGGAAAGAAAACTTCTCTGTTGCCTCCACAGTCCTCACGTCCTTCCGTGGAGATGATGAAGATCACCAAAGTGCTGCTACTCTCCTCGCCCCTCAGTGTGCGTCTCGTCTTGCGTCTACGATTCTTTTTTTTTTTTCCCCTTCCACGTTGCTTCTCTCTGTGCGTGGTGTTCCAATATATAATGCTTTAATGGATCCACTTTAGCTTTCTTTTCCCCGCAGGTCCCACGACATTATTCCAATTTAAAAGATTGGATATATCCAATCTGATCATCCCTTGACCATTGTTCACGTGGGTTGCAACCTTTTAGCATATTATATTATTTAATATATAATATGTCATATCCTTTTTAATTGAATTTCTTGCCCAATAATGTTGCGCCCTTCCTATATTTTCTCCTCTCTTAGATTAGATAATATCTCCTACAAAATAAATTAGGATATCAATAGATTTTCTGTTACAATATTCCTTTATCCTATATTTAATTAAAAGATAGATAAATATATCAAAGATAATTAAATAAGTATAAGATATTAATAAATTCAATCAATATATCCCAGAATCTATACTTATTTAATTATAAAATATGTACTTATCAGTTAGTCGAGGAAAAAATCCTTTTTCAAATGAGATTGCAAATGGGAATAAGGGGATTCTGGTTCAAATGTTTAGTACATTTTGAACTCATGTTTGTATGCTAAAAATTAAGAAGAAATTGGCATATACCACTAATCAATCACCGTAGCATGCAATTCATATTGCATATGCTTGTGAATAAGATTACAACATGGACGTAGGTGGAAAATCCTTGATGCACTATAGTGTGAGTCCCAAGAAGGAAAAATCCTTCCATTATGCCCTTGAGACTTAGGCAGCATTAGGAAAGCTTGACTTGGTGCCAGCTACTTTGGTTGAAACTTTATGATGATATATGATTCGATCAAATGAGTGAAAACTAGGAAAGTGACTAAGTCAAGACGGATTGATGTTTAGTCAAGAGGAAAGGTTAATCTTGAAAAACACTATTGTACTAGAATCTATGACATGTCCCTTACAAATCGTAGGAAAGACCAGTAAGTGTGGATGCCATTCTCATGGTTAGGCAATCTGAGTCAAGATTGACTCGAGAGGGATTAGCTATGCCATATGTCAAGTGTACGAACAAAGCTAGGGCATATGAGGAAACAATTTACATATACATAATAGGTTTCCTTAGATGATGATCCTATGAAAGGATTTCTAGTATCACAAGCACCAAAATCTCGTATAGACTTTGTGCTTAGGCAGTCAGAACAGACACTAATTATGAAACAAGAGAAATTGAGAGTTACATTGTAAGAGGCCCATAGAGTATGAGTGGGAGATATTAGATTTTTGGGTCCGAGTTCGCCCTTGATGTGTTCGATTATTTGTTTTGAAAAATCTGAATCAAATGAAGGAAAGAATAAATAAGCAATTAGTGTTGATAGAATCACTCTTATGTGTGATTAGTTAACCAAAACAACATTTATGTTGATTTGGAAGAGGAGCCTCTTGATTGACAAAAGGATCCTCTTGATTGAGGAATCAATCAGGAGTTATTGTTGTGTTGAATGTAGATTGGTGGGCAAGCATGAGGAGCTTTCCGGTACTCTATAAATAAAGGCCTCCACCAAGCATTGGAACTTACCCTATAGCAATTGAATCTTCTTGTGCTCTCTCTTCTCATCTTCCATCTTTTCTATGTTTTGGTTCATTGCTATGCAAACCAAGTTAAACTCTTGTAGTCTAATCCTTGGTGTGAGATCTACTCTTGCATTCGACCCTCTCTCTCTCTCTCTTTCATTTATCCATCATGTATAATTATTAGAAAATCTTGAAAGAATATGGTTTAGTTTTTTTTAAAGATATTTAACTATTATTGTAATACCTAATTGGTGACTTTTCAATTGATAGGATGAGATAATGATTCAATCAACTTTAAATTGCTGGTTGTTTATAAATATCATCATATTTGTGAATGTTCATGAGTTCCTAAGATTAAAAGAACCTAATCATCACTTCAATGAATCATTTAATTAGAGTTCTTCTTATTCATAAATATAAGTTATTAAGTATTGGAACATTCATCAGTACCAATTATGTTAGAATAAAATCACATATTTGTCAATATATTTGGTACTACCAAATACATCTATGAATATACACCGCTTGCAAACCCTTAAATCTAAATTCTCTCTTCTCTACCTTATGACCATCCTTCACCTTTTTCTCACCGACGACTTGTGGAACCATCACAAGCCATCGGCGAGTATCATTCTATGCCACATCTGCTTCAAAGTGGTAGATCAGTTCCTAAATCTTTGATCTGTAGCTTTCTCCCTCTGTTTTCTAGCGGTTGTGGACTTCTTTAGTCCTTGTGGTGAGTTTTTTCCTCTCCTTTAAATTTATTCTACGGTGGTGAGAGCTATCTGTCTTTTGTTTCTTTTTTTACGGTGTTGGGTTTGCAGTGGTGTTTTTGTTTTCTTAGGAAATAAACAAATCTGTGAGATCTGAGTATAAATCCTCTTGGTTGGATGGTTGTTTGAACGTTATTAGATTCGACTATCACCTGGTGGCTTGGATCTACATTCTTGGGGGAAGATTTCAAGAGGTGTTGTTCAATGTGTGGTCGAGGTCACCATATTTGCTTGAATGGAGGAGCAGAAGTGTTCTTCAGGATATCATGGGTTTTCTTCCTTCTGAGGTTGGGTTTTCTTTGATTTTTATTCCAAGATGGGGTATCTGTGCAGCTACTCTAATTGCAGCTAATGCTTATAAGGAGGTGTTCCTGTTAGGGTGGATTTTACAACCAACACTTTCTTTCATGTCACTTCTAACTTTGGGTATCGAGGAGGCCAATTTTGTCCATGCTTTTACTTTTACTCTTAAATCTTTAATGTACGGTGATTTGTTGTTCTTATATTTGGCTTATTTTGTTGTCTTTGATTTGGTTTTATTTGTATTCCATCTTCAGTTTGTTTTCATGTACTGCATCAGCTTGTAGTAATAATATAAATAGCTTTTGAACAAACAAAAAAACACATCTATGAATATGTAATTTTAGGGAATATATGCCATCATCTTAGAATGGAGACAATGTAATTACCACTTTAGTCCTATTTATAACTCCAATCTGAGGAAAAAAATTAGGTTCTTCTTATAAGTCTACTTTCAAAATAATAATTGAGAGTGTTAAAATTTTGCCCTTATTAAAGATCGAGAGAGAAGAAAAAGTTGAAAAATAACAATATTTAATAAAGGCAAAATTAGAAATTTTGTCCATAATTTATTAACCAACTCTACTTGGTAGCTAAGAATTAGGTAATTTAGATTTATACTCTCTTCTTTCTAAATATAAGATTGAATTGACTTGTTTTTAGAGATTAAAGAAACTAATTTAATTACTCAATTACAATATATCTTATGTATCATCGAATTATATATTAGTTTAATTTATAAGTCATGCAAAATAGTTTGGAAAGAGGTAAATATAAATATTTTAAAATAATTTGTTTAGCTTCATTAATCTCTTCAAAAAAGGTTAATTGAATCTTGTATTTAGTAACAGAGGTAATAAATAGAACTAGAATGATATTGTGGTAGTATTTAATGGTTGGAAGTGTATAAACAAAGGTCATACCCAAAGTCTTATACACACACAAATAAATCAAAGTAAAATTAGAACTTTCGCTTCAGGAAGCTTATCCCTTTGGAGCTTATTTAAACTGGCATTAGAATTGGTAAAACGTACATGTTTTTTTGAAAAAAGAAGACTACGTGTCTTTGGCGCGACGTTAAAAGAGTAAAAGGCCACATTTAATCATCAAAAGCACACTGAAGCTGGTGCTTTGTTTGGATTAGCGAGGTAATGGAACGGCTTAACATGAAGCTGGTTAGAAAAGGCCGCATATTCAAAAACTTCAAATAGGCTAACTAGCCATAATTACATTGAAGCTGTATTGCCCTGCGGCCTAACCAACTCCCTCCGGTCGTATTTATAAGACAACATTTGAAAGTTAGTTTTGATCCTAATTATAGAACAACATTCTAAATTTTGACAATTTCTTCCTAAAATACCCCTATTTTATTTTCGCAAGTATGTTTGGTTTTTGGTAAATATAATTATATATGTGGATGTGTAGGTTCTTCCAATAATTAAAGCTTTTAAATTTTGGATTTTAATCTGTTTATCGATCAATTGTCATTAATTTGCCAATATATATATATATATAGACACACACACATATACATATTCATACACATAGAGATATATATGTGTGTGTGTGTTTTTATATGTGTGTTTACACACAAATATACATACATATATACATAGACACATATAAACCCACACACACACATATATATGTGTGTGTGTATATGTGTGTGTGTGTGTACCTATACATATATACACACATATATATGTATATAACAATACCATTATTTCAATTAGAAAGCATGTAGAAAAGAAAATTTTAGGTCAAAGAGGTATGTAGTATGAGTTGTTATTTACTTTTACTTTTATTATTTTAAATTTATATAAGGGCATTTTAGGAAAATGAATAAAATTAACTAATTTAACTTCTCTCCTTAATCTCCCCAAAGTTAGTTAAATATGTCATATAATTAAGACTGGATGGAGTATTAAAAAATATGATCTAGCCCAAGCCTTTTAGAAGGTTTATTTTGCTTAATAAAATCTTTCAGTCCAATTAACAATAAATAAATAAATAACTAAAATAAAAATCTTTCAGTCCAACTTGGACCTATTGTAGATTTGTATTATTATACCAAATTGTAAACAAAGTAGGTGTTGAACTCTACTAGTAGTGCAGTGGTATTGGGATTAATTTCTCTCCTCCCAGTCCTGGATTCGATCCCCCCCTCCCCTATCGCCTTGTGTGTGTGTGTGTGTGTATATATATATATATATATATATAAACCTCAATCGTTGTGGGTGAAAAGATAAGAAATTTACTACTACACCAATGCGTTATTTTGTCACTTATTATGCATGGTTTATAATTTTAAACTTACTTTATCCCCCTCCACAAAAAAAAATTCAAACAAAACTAAGTTTCAATGTGTCATCCCTAATTCACTTATCCCCCTTCCACCAAAACAATTTTGGCCGTAATTGTTTATAGTTATAATCAAAATTGTTTTTTTGTAACATTTGGAGTTGACTTGATGATTAATTAGATTACATCATATTTTAATGACAAATTCTGAATAATTTGGATAGAGTTATTGTAATTTTAGTGGTTTATGTAATTGTTGTAGGTTATCAAACTAGGCTTAAGCTGAACCCCCCCCCCCCCCCAAAAAAAAAAAAAAAACTATGACATGCTCCTGGCCAAAGTTTAGGTCAACTTGTTATAAGACAGGCTTGACTTGTTAATGGTAAAATCTGACTTGACTTATTTCCACCCCTAGATACAAATGACCAAAAAGGAATTATAAGTCAAGTGACAAGTTTTGAAATGCCTGATGATGGCTCAGCTTATTTAGGCCTACATACACATATAGAGTTCCATGCCATAAAATTCAAACAACTCTCAAAACACACAACCATACAACCTAAAAGGATCGATACAAGAAGGTCCTTTCTAAGGAAAGGCGTGATACAAGAATAGAACAGTTTACCCAAGCTTGCTGCAGCATCAAGTAATTATAATTTGCATAGTATGTCCTTCCTTATGCAGCTTTCCAAGAAGAAAGTGGGGGAGTGTCAGAGTCCTTATAAGTAGCTACGTCGCTCCCATATCTACTACCCTTGACAGCATCAGCAGCAGCATAAGACTCCAGCTCTGCCATTTCTTCCGGTGTTAGCCTAACCGACAAAGCCCCAATATTCTGATTGAAGTTCTCGATTTTCGTGGTTCCGGGTATGGGGCACACATCATTTCCCTGGTGGTGAACCCAGGCCAATGCTAGCTGTGATGGAGTGCATCCCTTTCTTGCTGCCATTTCATTAACCCTCTCAAATATAGTCTTATTGTGCTCCAGGTTTTCAGGCTGGAATCTAGGCAGATACTGCAATTAGGTAAATACATATGCCAATGAGATTATATCCAGATATCAAACGACCAACAATGAACATTGCAATTGAGGATAATTTGTTCTCTCGTTTAAACTGAAACAAAGTGTCAGGCAGGACAGACAAATTATAAATCTGGTTGCATCTCCAAGCAAGGCTAAGACAGTCATGGACTCATTGCATGCTATGAGATTACATATATTAACTATGACAACATTGGAAAGTTTTAAATGGTATATTTAGGTATCTAAAAAAAGGCCACGAGTGGGAATTTTGATTTTGATTAAGATTGGTAAAAGTTTGATACCATAAGAACTTTTATCAACTAAACATAATATTCATGTTTTACAAATCTAAACCCAAACCCTTTCAAATAATCTAGCCAACAAAAACGGTACGTATGAAAACGTCAAATATGAAGAGAATGAAACCACGAATTTGTCACCAAGGGTTAATTAAATATCAGAGTCATCTTAGTTCATAGACAGGAATGCTACTCCAAAACATGAAGTAGATATATCAAGAATCACCTATGGTACAGAGCAATGGCTCTAGCCATATCTTTTTCTCACCTAAGATTATTGTAAAGACAGAACCCAGTTCTCCCACGGGGAAAATACAGTGACAAAAAAATTGATATTAATGGCCATTTGTTTTGATACTCAGTGCGTGCGTGTGTATTTATATTATGACAGTACTTGAAAATAGCCAAGAGAGTCAAGCCCTCAAACAATTCGTTAACATTTCACGAATACTAAGCGTCTTGATCGGGTATGTTAGTCTACAAACAAACAGGTACCAGAAAAATGAACAACATATTCTTTCTGTACCGAATCCATGTTAAATATTGAGACAGCTAACAACTTACTAAACTATACCCTGAACTACCAGGATGGGCCTATTATCTTTGTTTGTACTTTTTCTTTTTTATGTATATCATATACTTGATTAATTGTAAATTCTATTAATCAACAATTTCATTTAACTCTGCTTTAAAACAATTTCTTTTAAAATATGGATCAGTCTTTTGAAAAAAACAACTGAAATATCGAAGGATAGAATAAGGTCAGAAGAAGCAGTGAATGTTTTACTCTCACATTCTAAGACCTTGAAATAATTTATCATTACGATCACAAAGGCAACTACAGTTAATTACTCATATTTGGAAAAGCATGAATTAACACAAACCTTCCGAAAGTCATCTTGTGACAGGTTTTCAATTAACTTTGTTCCTGATGAAAGGAATCCTCGTCCAAGAGGACTATAGGCAACAATTCCGATGCCAAGTTCCCTGAGAATATAACAAGCCAATTCAAAAGTCATAAAGACAAACACTTGTTGCAGTTTAGTCAAGAGCTCCTACATGGAGAAATAATAGATACTTCCCTTTGGTCCTAAATATAACACATAGTTGACCTTTTTTAAAGAAATTAAGGAAGTTTAATAAATTACTTAATCATATCATATGTTGAGTATTATTTGATTATATATCAGTTTATAAGTAAGGCAAAATAGTTTGAAGAAAAATGATAAATATAAATACTTTAAAGTCATTTAATTAACTCTTAATATTTCTTAAAAAAATCAATTTGTCTTATATTTAGTACCCGAGGGAGGACCATATATAAAAGATTTTCAGTAGTATAAATCTCACCTGCAGGTTGGAACAATTTCTTCCTCCACATCTCTTGCCCATAAGGACCACTCCAATTGCACGGCTGTTATAGGATGAACAGCATGTGCTCTTCTAATCGTTGAAGCTGAGGCCTCAGACAATCCAATGTATTTTATTTTTCCTTCCTCAACAAGTTTTTTAAGTTCCCCAACCTTTTAATCAATAATATAAAAATAAGTTTGCATTTATCAATCAAAAACACATGTTCAAAAGAGTTAATAGATCCAAAAGTTAAAGAACCTTAATTTCTTACTCTAACAGAGATATCATGTACATGTTGAGATGGAAGCATGTCAATACCTCGCTAATTGTCTATTTTATGCATCAAAATTGCATCTCTTTTAAATCCAACCTTTTAAATTTTAACATTAGATGTGCTTATTGTGGTTGGATTCAATCACTATTCCTTACCATATCCTATTAACCACTCTTGACTCCTTGGGTTATGGACCTCACGTGTAAGTGAAAAAAATTACAAAAAGACGATGATTTGAGGTTGTATTGATCACCTGTCAGATACAGATCAAGGTACAGGGGGAAGTTGATTGCATGTATCATTGGGGAAAAAGCTGTTCCTTAATCTGTTTTTCAAACTAGTATGACCAAAATGCCAACCTAATTTAAAATCCAAAAAACGACTCAAAAACCTGGATGAAGGTAGTAAAAAGCGTCCCCAAATCCCAATCCAAGTTTTCCGCTATTCTGGGAAAAGTGCCCTATTGGATTAAAATAATGCTCCATGCTATTCCAGTTCAACAAGGCAGAAATAGTTAAGATAACATGTTACCGGAATCTTCAACATCCTACACTATTAATTAATATTAATAATCAATTATTGAAACAGCAGAACTAACAAGGATGGTTGAGAAACCATCTGAAAATAAAATACATTGCAAAACGTTTGATATATTCCTCCGCTTCTAAATATAAGTCAAAGTTTGTAGTATAAATTGCAGTACAAACTTTATCCTATATTTAGAAAGGTTGGTAGTAATAAAATACAGTTTATATCACGTTCGCCCTTGTGGTCTCCTCCGAATCGGTTTGTCTTCTCAGGTTTATATTCATTCAGCACTCTTCCAATATTTAGTCACCACGTAACCAAAAGATATATATGAAGATGACAATATTTAGTGACCACGTAACCAAGTCCATGGTATTTAACAATTGAAATTTATGGCAAAAAAGTCTCACGGGCAATTTTAAGATTTCAGGGACCATTTTATCATGTTTTCTCTTATCAAAGACCTAAAATGCAATTTTCCCTATATTTTATTTGTGTACATTGAAAAGTTTCAAAGGCTTTCAATGCCTGCTAGCTGCTAATAATAAGACTAAGTCGGTTTTCAAAAGTCCACTTAAACCCGCACGCATCAATCTGATTTTATCTTTCTGGTTGGAAGGACGAAGAAAAACAAGCTGACGTAAACCATAAATCACGGTATGATAGAAAGAGAAGGCAGTAACAAACCGTGACTTCAATAGGCACACGAGTATCAATACGATGCTGGTAGTAGAGATCAATACAATCGACTTCCAGTCTCTTCAAGCTCGCCTCACAAGACGCTCTAACATATGCAGGATCGCCACGAATCTCTCTCTTTCCATCCACATAGATTATTCCGAATTTGGTGGCCAATTCAGCCTTCTCTCTCACACCTCCCTTCAGTGCCTATCTCAACAAATTGCAAATTGATACTAAATCGGAGCGAGCAACATGAAGAAGCAACAAAAGGAAAGGGAATTTTGTATGGATCGTACCTTTCCGAGAAGGATTTCGTTGGTGTGTGGGCCGTAGATGTCCGAAGTGTCAAGAAATGTGACGCCGTTTTGGACGGCGTGGTGGATGAGGGCGATCATGTCGGGCTCGGGTTTCGGAGCCCCATAAAAAGCAGACATGCCCATGCACCCAAGTCCCTGGGCTGATACCTCCAAGCCCTGTGAACCCAGCTTGATCCTACCCACTCTCGTCATTTCTGAGAATCCGAAGGAGCTGCCACTTCCACCGTCAGTGACGAGGGATTTTATAAGCACTGATGAGAAGGAAAAATTCAAAAAAAAAAAAAAAAAAAAAAAAGATTAAGAACTTGATGGTAAATATATTTTTTGAAAAAACTTTATGACTTCGCTATCAAATTTGTCATGAAACCTGACGTCATCAATGATCCCATCAATGCGTCTGCTCCCTCCATGCTAAATATAAAATAGTAAAACTGATATTTTAAGAGAAATTGAAAAAGTTGATTAAATTAGTTTAGAAGATTTTTAATTTTTATTTTTCCCCACACTAATTAATTTCAATAATAAACTAATATATAATCTAGGATACATAATATATTATGTGATTAACTAATTTATTTATCTTTCTTAATCTTATAAAAATATCAACTTTATTTTATATTTAAGATCAAAGATAATACCTTTAAATAATTAGACATTAATAATTTAGTTGAGAAATTACAGTTAAATCTGATAAGTTCGATAACACCTATAAAGTACATATTTACAAATTATTATCAACTTCCTTATTTTCTAATAAGAAAATGGGATTTTTTTTTTTTTTTTGGGCTCAGAAGTCAGAAGAAAATTGGATGTTAAGTAATAGGAAAATATATAAGAGGAAAGTCTCGTTAGAAATTTAATTATTGGGAATACTTGGAAAATTTTAATACAAACAGAATATTAGTACTCCATAAATTTTGCAGACAAAAGTACTGGTGCTCCTATTTTTGTCATTCCCAAAATATTTAACTGATTTTGGGGAGATTAAGGAAAGGAGTTTAATTAGTTAATTTTACTTATTTTCCTAAAATGTCCTTTTATAAATTAAAATGATATAAGTAAAAGTAAATTAATAACCTTGGCCCTGCCATATATCTCTCCGACCAATTTTCCTTTTCACACGCTTTCTGATTGAAATAATGGTCTTGTTATATATACATATATGTGTGTAGATATATATGTATACATATAGATCTATCTACATACATACATATATATAAATAGACACACAAACACACCCATATATCTACACACATATATATATATATATATATATGTATGTTTATACACACACATATATACATATATCCAGAGGCAGATCTAGAAATTTATGGAAGGGAGCACCCTTGGCAGGGGGATACAGGGTGCTGCCCCCGATTTTTTTTTTTTTTTAAAACAAAGCTTTAAATGCATTAAAAATAAAAGAATATAAAGGAAAAAGTAAGACTAAGTGCTTTTAGAAATAGTAAGGTTGGACACTATATATTTTAATAACAAAAGTATATTATAATAAAAATAATTACAATGTCATTCTTCTAGGCCTTAGTGTTTAGAATTCTATCATAATTGTCTCATTATCAATGCTATCAAATACATATTTTTCAATATAAGACACTAAACAATTATTTAACCATGAGTTCTAATTTTCTCAAAATACAAGAAAGTAAGAGACAACAAGTAGCAATAGAGGAAGTAAGAGACCAAGGGTAAATATAGAGAGAGGGGAGGAAACGACAGATTGAAATTTAGGGGGGGGGGGGGGCGGGGGGACTCCCCAACATAACATGTAGATCCGCCTTTGCATATATCTACACACATAAATATTGACACACACAAACAGAGCTATACATATATATGTACAACATATATATAGACACACATATGTGTGCGTGTGTATAGCAACCCACATATATAGATTCATAAAAAACCAAATACATTTGAAAAAATAAAATAGGGGTATTTTATGAAGAAATTGAGAAAAAAATAAAAAAGTTGTCTTATAAATAGGACCAAAATCAACCCCTAAATGTTGTCTTATAATTAGGACTAGAGAGAGTATCTTAAAAACTTTTAAAACTAATTACTTTCCGCGGTTCTATATGTAGGTTTTAATATTAAATATAAAACCTCAATTTATTTTTTACCATCTCTCAACTAACAAAAACAATTAGTGCATTTTATCATGCTCATGTAAGGTCAATCTCGCGACATTGTGCTTAAAAAAATACCTAAAGGATACCTCAATTTATGTTGTCCTACAAATTTATAATTTCTTAATTCTTCTTATTGATTCAGCTCCAACCAAAGGAAAAAAAAAACTGAAAATACTAAACATAAGTAATCAACATCTATCTTAATTGAGGTCCAAAAAAAACTCCTGTTACACTACAGAATAAAGTTGTCTCAACCAGCTACAAAAAGTAAAAAACATTAGCTGAAACATAATACTAAAATATTTAATGTAATACACACAACTTGGTACGATGTTTAGAATATTGTATTATAACCACGGTTTTTTATATAAACTAAACCTCCAATTAAGGAGCTGCCACTTCCACGGTCAGTGACGAGGGATTTTATAAGAACTGATGAGAAGGAAAAATTCAACCAAAAAAAAAAAAGATTAAGGACTTGATGGTAAATTTATTTTTCAAAAAAAAAAAAAAAAAGACTTTGTCATCAAATTTGTTACGAAATCTGACATCATCATTGATCCCATCAGTGCGTGTTGCTCCCTTGATTTTAAATATAAGATAAAACTGATATTTTGTGAGAAATTGAAAAAATTAAGGGAAAATTACGCTCAGGTCCTAAGAAAGGGAATTAATCATAATAAAGTTTCTTCAAATCATGAAATTACACAGAAGCCCCAAAAGACCTGGTTATAATTATTTGTGAATGTAAAATTACCATTTTGATTTTCTCTCTCTCCTGTCTCTCTCCTCTCTCCCTTTTTCTTCTCTCTTTCCTCTCTCATATCTCTGTTCTCTTTCCCTTTTTCTTCTCTCTCCGCCACAATTTCTGCCAAGAATCGATCACGGAAGACACACTTGGCCCTTGCGATCTCTGGCAAGACCAATCTCTGCCACGATTTCCGCCAAGAACCGAGCAAAAAAGACGCAAGAAAGGCCATCGGCCCCTGCAATCTCTGTTGACCACTCCGCCACAATCTTCGCTGACTGCCACCATCGTTCTGAAGATCACCTGACATTTTGCTTAATTTCGGGTGCCCTGTGGATTTTCTGATTTTGGACCTGCTCCAAGATTTAACTACGCCTTCTGCCGTTTTGCTTATTTTCGGGTGCTCTGTGGATTTTGTGATTTTGGACTTGCTCCAATATTCGACCTCTGCTTCTGTTTTGCTTACTCATGGTGATCACTTGACATGGCTGACTGCAAGACCATAGATCTAGCGAATTTGCCTTTCTCTCATCCCTTGTTCCTTCATCCATCCTTCATCCTCTATTGTTTCTAGTTATTTTTCTAAAGGTTGTTGTAAATATATGCTTTTTCTGTTGTTAATATAACATTTGTTGTTGCAAATAGCCTCTAGACATGAGAAATGAAAAAAAATCTAAGTTTTCAAATGTTGTTGTAAATATATGTTTTTGTTGTTTTTGTTGTTGTTAATATAACATTTGTTGTTGTAAATAGCCTCTGAATATGAGAAATGAAAAAAAATTCAAGTATTCAAAGGTGGTTGTAAATATATGCTCTTTCTATTGTTAATATAGCATTTGTTGTTGTAAATAGCTTTTAGAAGTCAAAAACAACAAATTCCAGGTTTTTAAAAGTTGTTAAAATAGACTTTTTCTGTTGTTAATATAGCATTTGTTGTTGTAAATAGCCTCTAGAAGTCAGAAATAACAAATTACAGGTTTTCAAAAGTTGTTGTTAAAATATGCTTTTTCTGTTCTTAATATAGCATTTTTTTGTTGTAAATAGCTTTTGGAAGCTAGAAATAACAAATTCCATATTTTCAAAAGTTGTTGTTAAAATATGCTTTTTCTATTGTTAATATAATATTTGTTGTTGTAAATAGCTTCTGGAAGTCAGAAATAATAAAATAGTAATTTTGCATTCACAAATAATTACACATAAGTCCTTAGATACTTCTGTGTAATTTGGTCATTTTAAGGAACTTAATCGTATTTTTTTGTCATCCTTGGGACCTTGCATAATTTTCCCAAAAATTGATTAAATTATTTTAGAGTATTTTTGTTTTTATTTTTTTCTCCATACTAATTATTTGATATATAATTTAAGGATAGACAACATGTAATTTAATTAAGTAACATATTTAATTTTCTTAATTTCTTTTAAAAAAATTAACTATATTTTATATTTTAAACTAAAGAAGTTTCCTTTAAATAATGTGACGTGAATAGTTAAGAGGGGGAATTACAGTAAAGTCTGACAAGTTCTTTTTTTGTCAACAGAACATATATTGATAATAATTGTAAAGTCTGACAAGTTCGATAACAATTAAAGAGTACATGTTTACAAATTATCAACTTCCTTATTTTCTAATAAGAAAATTGGATATTGAATAATATGAAAGTAGGAGAAAAGTCCCGATAGAAATTTAATTATTGGGAATACTTGGAAAATTTTTATACACACAGAATATTAGTAATCCATAAATTTAGTACACACAAAGAACTAGTGCATGCTCTTATTTCTATTAGACAACTTTTTTCCAACTTTTTTTTTTTTGGAAAAAATGTCATTTAAATACCAGATGATATTTTAAAACTCCAAAACATCTATTAAAAAATGAAAATGATAAAAAGGTGATGAGGAAGAATATGAGATTTTGAAATTGAAGTGTTTTTACTAAAATAACCCTATCTCTCTCCTCTTCATCTTTACTCTTTTTGGCCACTCTCTTTGTCTCTCATCTCCCTCTCTTCATTTTCACTTGTACCTACACCTTTCTTTCCTCACTAGCAACAGCATCCACCTTCACCGTTGCAAGCGAGTTCCGCCATAACGACCAAAAACGTCGCAACAGTGAGGTTGTAGACCCAAGCTTAGAGCTGCGACTGTGAGTTTGTTTCTAGTTTGATTTTCTTAAATTTTAATTGTTTGGGATGTGGTGGTTGTTGAGGCTGGACTTTATTATTAGAAGAGGAATGAAGGAGAAATGAAGAAGATGATGAATAGTAAAACGAGCTCAAGAGGCTGAAAAATCCAGTAATGAACAGTAAATGAGTTTGAGGAAGAAGAAAATGAATAGTATTAAATGTGGATTTTTAACAAAATTTGTAATGAGATTAATAAGTTCAGTAATAAGAATAACAAATAATGTATTCGTTAGGAGAAAATGTCAATGTTGAAACCAAAATTTGAGGACAATTTGTAAGAACCGGCTGTCACCCAAGAGGGGGTGAATTGGGTGTTAGATTAAAACTTAAGTTACTTTGAAAATCTTTTCGACACTAAATGAAATCAGTTTGAATGACAAAACTAATTTATAAAACAATAATCAATCATTCAAACATGTGTGGACATTCAAATGTATATGCTGAAAATATAAGAGATAAGGGAAGAGACTATGCAAACGGATTTATACTGGTTCGGCCCAATCCTTGACCTACGTCCAGTCCCCAGGCACCTCCTGAGATTTCAATCCACTATCTCACTCAAGCTTTAATCGGGTACTTGAGAACCGCTACAATCCCACAAGTTTAGCCAGGCACTTGTGCAGCCTTTTACAAATCTCTTACTGAGATACTCCCCCTTACACACCGTAAGGATACACCGCTTGATCACACACTCTATACTCGAAGTAATCCTCACTCTAGGATTCACTCCCCTTACAAGCTGTAATCAACACAATGTGTTTCCCACTCAAGATCACCCAATCTTGAGTAACTCACAGATGGAAGGATAAGATGTTTAGAATAAATCTTCTCTCTCTCAGAAGTAAATGAATAAACACTGAAGCACAATACAAATCATTTCACTCTCAATGATAAGCTATGCAAGCATTGAAAACAGAGAGTAAAAGATATGCAAAACAGAGTATTAGCATGTTGAAGATGTAGGCATGTGTGCTGCGTTTTTCTGCTGTGTGTTCTCTATTTGGAGACTTCAAATCTTCATGTATTTATGCTAACTGAAGCTTGTGACTGTTGCAATTCGTTGAGACTTGAACCCATTTGAAAATATAGTTGTTAGAAACTAGCTGTTGGAACTTTTGCACAGTTTTTGATGTTCTGACATCACTTTTGCTTTTGTCTTAAACATTCAATAAACTTTCTTTGATCTGTCTGAAACTCACCATGAAAGTGGTTAAACATGTCTAGGAACACTAGAGATTAATCATGGGAAGTATTAAGATCAAATAAGAAGGCATTGCAAATTCGTCAGATTTGAAATTCTGAATCAGCGTCGTGAACTCGAGTTCAGTTCTTGCAGCTCGAGTTCGAGGCTTCAGTGTTCAAAAATAAGTAAGTTCAAAAAGTGCGAACCTGAGGTTTGTATTCTAAACCTGAGGTTCTTAAGTCATTGATAGTCCAAAAAGCTCTCGGGTTGAAATGAACCTGAGGTTCGCAATCTAAACCTGAGGTTCACAACTTATTGAAAAGTTACATTGCTCTCTGTCTGAGATGAACTCAAGTTCGTTCACTTATAGGCTCGAGTTTGGCTTTTCCCAAATGTTTATTTCTTCTCTGGAACTCTCGAGCTCGAGTTTGTGACTGATGAACTCGAGTTTGTAAGTTGATTTGCGACTTGGTTGTTTCTGACTTGGCCTGGTTCAAGTTTGCAACTTTGTCAACTTTCAAAGACCATATCTCTCTGGTCTGAACTCCATTTTGGTCTGTTCAAAGCTTGATGGAAAGCCCTTTGAGTCTATTTTCATATGCCACTGATTTCAGCTCAATCGGATTTGTAGTTTGTGAGATATACTCAAAATACTGAAGCTTGGTCTGGTCTGTGACGTTGATTCTTGTTCCAACTTGTAAAATTCATAAATAATTTATATGAACTCCTTTGGGCATGCACTTTTGCCACCAATACGTATTGGGAGTCTAGTTTCTTATGTTTTTGGTTTCGTCTCAATCCGATCTCTGGTTTGGGAGATATTGTCGAATTACCAGACCTCGCCCGAGCTGAACTTGAAACAGAGTGGAGCTGAAGTGCTGATGACCATTGTGAACTCGAGTTTGCACTTACAGGTTCGAGTTTGCCTAGTCCAGAGACACCAGAAATGCTGAAGACACTTATAGGCTCGAGTTTGAGGTCCTAAACTTGAGTTTGTTCATGTCAGAGAGGCAAAATATCGCAACAAGGTGGTAAACTCGAGTTTAATACTTGGAGACTCGAGTTTGCTCATCTAGAACCTCATTTTTGCTTGTTTTAACCCAGAATTAAGTCATTCCAACTTCCATATGATCTTAGAGGCTTCTAGCTTCAGCATAAGAACTTGAATACTTATATTCTCATCCCATTCATCAAGTTCTTCCTTCTTCCATATCCCAACTTGATCATTCTTCTTCATAACTCAACTCTTTCTTCTCTTTTCTTCTCTTCTCTTGATTTAACTTCACATCTTCTTCAATTCAATTTCTTTTTCTAATTCAATACTTCTTTATTGATCTTCTTGCTCATCGTTCTCCATTATTCAACTTGAATTCATCATTCTCTGCTAGTTCTACCTTCTTCAATATTTCCTCTTCTTTTCGACTATTCCCAAAATCCTTTGATAACTTCTTGCTTCCTTGACATTCTGATATTCCCATTATATTGTGTGCAAGAACTTCTTTCTTCAATCTACTTTCTTGATCATTCTTCAATATTAAAGTTTGCATCTACATTAAATATAAGAATTAGTCAAACGAGAAGATAAATGTAGTATACAACCTTTTTGCTCTTAAGAATGGCATCTATATAAGACATCATCAAAACTAATCATATCTAACACAATTAACAAATTTTGTAATAGGAATAACAAATTCTTTAATGATATTAACAAGTTATGTAATGTGAATAACAAGTTCCTCAGGTTGTACATATGTCACTCTGACGAACGCTTTTATTATTCTCATTGTTGAACTTGTTATTTTCATTACTTATTTCCTTACATAACGTTCAAACAAAGCAACATCAACAACACTTACCACATATAATCATATACGAACTCTCCCGTGCAACGTACAAGTTGACATTTCATGCAAGGCTCTCTCTCCTACATTCAAAACATTTATATACTACAATAAACATGTACACTAGCAAATACTGTTTTACCATACATCATTCATCACCTAAAAAAGTATCTAGGCTAACAAAATATATTCCAAAAGAAAATTGGGGGTCAAGGTGCAGATTTGCCAACTAACTATTACCCGAGGAGCATTTAGGCCAAATAACTATTGAGGGGACCAAAATTTCCAATCAACAATTAAAAAGTGAAAAAAAAAACACAATTTGGAGCAGATTCGCCAACGAACTATTACTCCGTTACTGTCTTGGTGTCTCTGTCTTCTATTGACTGTCACAGTGTCAGCGACGTCGGTATTTCCAAAGCTTTTATTGTTGCTGGGTTTTCCACTCACCCTCTTGAACTCATCCAGTAGTCCATAGCGTTCGACTGACACGCACCTTGCACCCTGGTTCTATCCCTCCGATGCCACAAGCAGCAACCGCTGTTGCCGTAATGCCTGCTCCCATGGGTCCCATCTCTGTTGGTGTTTTCCTTTTCTAACAAGAAGGCTTAACCACTCTTTTCTCCAGCGTTTCCGCCACCGTCCTACACCAGTGCCTCATATTTTAACTTAATTGTGATAGTTGTTTTTTTTAAATAGTTATTTGGTGTTTTTTTTTTCACTTTTTAATTGTTGATTGGCAATTTTGGTCCCCACAATAGTTATTTGGCTCAGACGCTCCTCGAGTAATAGTTGATTGACAAATCTGCATCTTCACCCAAGAAAATTTTCAAAATATTCAACTCCAACAAAAAGCACTGAAAATATTAAACATAAGTAATCAACATCTATCTTAACCGAGGTTTAAAAAAAAACTCTTGTTGCACTACAAAATAAAGTTATGTCTCAACGAGTTCATATTTGGTGCCTATTCTTATGTGTCCAATTATGTGCTCATACCTCTATTAAAGGTAAGAGCATTTTTTTTTAATTTTTATATATTGTATTTATTTAGATTTAAATTATATGCTGCTTTCTGGAATTTTTTTCGCACTTAGTATCTCGAATTAATTAGTTTCCATGATACTGGTGTTACAGATAAATGCAGGATTGGAAACTAATTAATTTAAGATATTAGGTGCAAAAAAAAAAATCCAGAAAACAGTATATAATTTAAATCTAAATAAATACAATATAGAAAAAAAATATGCTCATACCTACATAATTGGGCACATAATTATGTGCATGGAATGAGAACCCAAACTTGGTACGATTTTTGGAATATTGTATTCTAACCACGGTTTTTTTGCATAAATTAAACCTCCAACAACATATTGCACTAGAACATATTCACCATGCCGAACCCCCCAAAGCATGTATTTTTGCAAGAGTCACACCAGTAGGCTCCATATACAGGAGTACCAGGACTACTCTAAATTCATTTGGTCCACTGATTACACATTATCATGGAAATTGATAAAATACTTAGCGAGCATTAAGTTTTAGACCCAAAAAAAGTGAGCATTTATTTTCAGAAAAAATGAGGCAGACAGCAAATAAATACACAACCAACTTAAACTTATTAGTCTTTTTGTCTAATTGGATCCTCAAGTCAAGAGTGAGAACTTACTCCTTGTAAACACCAAGAATTCTTGAAATAATAACTCATTGTTTTTCATCTTCATTTTGAAAGTAATTCGCGATGTGTGGGATAATTTCACTTACATGCAATCAATAGTTTCTTTTCATTTCAACGATAATTATAAATCGACTCAAAACACTAATTACCTAAAACTAATAAGAAATATAATGGTGCAATGTATCCCTTAAACAGTAGTGGAATGCACCCCGCCATTAAATGAAGATTGTAGTGGTGGGGACCCACAAAGCATGTAGAGGTAGTGTGATGTAGAGGCAAAAAAGTTAGAAAACCCCATCAATCAAATATATATCACTAAACCTTGTGGTACTAAGCTTATTAGTACACAATGTCATCCTATGTGGCAAAATCTCATGACATTATTGGGTCTTTCATTCTCTCAAACAATTTCAACAACCCAATTAATTATCCTCCAGAATTGTATCAACCACCAAACGTTCTCATTCAAATAGCTTAATGAAGTCATATGGAGAACACATCTTATTGGGCGAACAAACAAGCAAGCCTTAATAACTATTTATCTCAAGTCAAGTTCCAATGAGTCTTTTATTTTTCCCATGCGTGATTGTGGATTTGACTAGTAGAACTGATCTTGGAGGCATATTGGATGATTTATTCGGTAACAATATTAAATGTCATTTACTTCACTGTTATCAATTCTGTCTTTTGGTTAATCATTATACAGTTTGAAGGTCCCCATCGGGTTACATTTTGATATATATTTGGTTCATCATTTTTCACTCCATTTATATAGTTTGAAGGTCCCATCGGGTTACAGTTTTGATATGTAAATGGAGAGTCAGTTTATCAGTTCAACTTCAAGATTATGGATGAGAGGTACGTGTTGGTGACTGTCCTATATATATGTATATATCTTCATCCATTTTTTGCTAATTAGTTTATCATATTATGTTAGTGGGAATCCAATTCATTGATGTTTTTGTGGGACACCTGCATTCTGGGCCTTAATAAGCTACTCAAGGGTCTTGGACAAGGATGATGTAGTTGTGGCACTTCTCTGGGTCAAGATGAAGAGAATGAGTGGTCTGTTAACCTTTTATTTTTCCTATAATTGTTTTTCGAATATTTTTGTCTAATAGATTTTTATTTATTTTGTACATGGTGATATTCTCTTTTCCAACTGCTGTGACTTATCTCAGGCTATCTTCAACTACAATCATCATGCAATTGTGAATTTTCGGGTTAGACTCAACCTTATGTGTGCTAAAGAGCTTGCTGATGGGCCTGATTCTCCGTCAATATAACAAGAAGACTTCAAAGTTGTAGTTCATTGCAAGAATGATAGTTTTTTATATTTTCCTACCTGTTTGGCTTTACTCTGATGTCTTTCGGTTTTGTTTCTGTTTTTTTTAATAGTTTTGTTTAGATGTCGTGATGTTTTTTCCTTTTTTAGATGTTATTATGACAATGATGAATTGTTTACACATGGCAACTTTGACATGTGTATAAATCTATATGAAATGTTCAATGGTAATTATTATTGTTGAATTTAATCATGTGTCTCTTTTAATATTATCACATTCAGTTAGAGTATTCCTATTAAACAACTGAAGGTTGTTTATGACATTCAACTTACTGCTAATGTTGTTTCCTTTTCCCATCATACGTTCAGTCACGCAGCTTGAAGTTTATTCATAATCCCCTCATCTTCCATTACTGGTGATTTCAAATGTATCTTTAATACACCAAACGTTATTTGTCCAACCGTTTAGCGTTAATTGTTGTATACTTAATAAAATATTAACAATATTTATGGAAGAGCACACCTCCCTGACACATTTGCTTCTCCATCACATGTGCAGCCAATGTATGCCCTTTTGCCATCCTTAAATATGGCTTAAGTACATGTTAACTTTATCTTTCTACCATGAAATTTTTCTAAAACTCACTGTTACTACAACCAATTTGATATGTCGATTAACATGGAAAACAAGCCTGCAAAGTTTACACCAAGGTCTGATAGACTTGATCTTAACGCGGTAAGAGTTGGTCGCATTATTCATAGATACGTTGAATGTTGTTGCTTCAACCACCAATGCCTAATATTTGAACTTGAGTCCGTTGATCTTATTGTTTTTGACAACAACATTTTAAATATCATTTCTTTTCGTTTTCTAATAGGCTAGATTTTATGCTTTTCACATTTTGAACATTGTTCATCACGTTTTGAACACTGTTCATCGGAAATATTGTTGTATTTGACAGAAAGTATAAATAATGTGAAGTCAATTAGTCTTTTTCACCCTACGATGACAAACATTTTAATTAGGCTTGTGCAGGTGATTGCCAAGAAAGAATGATCATATATTTGAGACCTATGTATTTAATTAGGTCTTTTTATCCTAGGATGACAAGCGTTTTATACTAATACTTTGTAATTAATAAATTTTTTACACAGTCAATTACATCTATGATATCTTAAACAATATAAATAAAAAGCTTGTGCAGGTGATTCATGTACATAGACTGCTTTAAAAAGTCATTTGCACGCACATAGCTTATTATTACATATCTTTTAAAAATTTTGAGAGTGTTTTTGAAGTTATCTGTATAATTATTCTACCCCATTTGATAGAAATTATTTAATAAGACTATATCTAACAACTAATACATTAATGTTATCAATGTGCAGTCAAATCAATAAGTAAAATTCAACGACTCATATGTTGTTTTTGTGTTTCGTTTTATAAACTTGTTATGGTACATATTTTTTCCTCAAATTTTTAGTTCACATCAACCTTTTAACGTATAAATAAAAACCTAAATATAAACAAAATGTAGCGTTTTATAGACCTTGTACTGTAAATATTTTTGCCGTTTGTTCCATTGTACGTAGTTTTTGTGATGTTAATTGTAATTATGCAATATATAAAATTGAGTCAACATGGGAGATACATGTCTTTAATATGGGGCAAGTTTTCAAAGTTCAATCTGTAAACTTACTGAGCAAAATGTTCAATAAGTTAAAGTGGTTGAGAACACACTGTCATGTCATAATGAAAGTAATTAAGAATGTCCACTTATTTCGTTATGCAACTACAATTTCCGAAAAATAAAAACTTTTGAATTGAACTACAGTTGTTTTCTCATTGATTGTCAGTATAATAAATCAGTGATATATATTTCAATATATAATCATTCTTTCTTGGCGATCCATGCCAACGACTCGGTTTACATCCATCCATCCATTTTTTTAATGTAAAATCTGAAGAGTAGATCATCATTTCAGGCCTAACTATGTTGGTGTGATTAGAGTACAACCAACTATATATATATATATATATATATATATATATATATATATATTGCATGATGCTACCATACATATTACACCATGTTCCTGGTCTAACTTTGTTATATTTTCATAGTTGTTTATGACATTCAACTTACTGCTAATGTTGTTTCCTTTTCCCATCATACGTTCAGTCACGCAGCTTGAAGTTTATTCATAATCCCTTCATTTCAAATGTATCTTTAATACACCTAAGTTTTTTATCCAATTGTATAGCGTTAACTTTTGTATATATTAATAATTAATAATAAAATATTTACAAAATTTACGAAAGAACGCGCCTCCTTGACACAGTCGGTTATCCAAACCAGCGAGGTGTTTTCATTGATCCAGATTTCCTTGAAGTGGCTTTGGCCAAGAGACATGTACTTGGAGGCTGAACTTATGTATCTCTTTGTTTATGTCTTCTGCATTTTAACTATCATACACTACGTATTGTCTTTGGATTTTAGTAACAAGTACTTTTACTATGTTTTTTTTTTTTTGGATATTATAGAATTGTGTTACAATACAATGTTTTGAAGAAGGTGAGTTGTTTAGCCTGTTTTGTACATGTATGGTCTTGCTGTACAAACTGCAGCTTCGTGAAGTATCTATATTCGTTTTTCCTTTTGTTCCCACTGTGACCAATATATTAAATCACTTTTTTATCATCTGCCTAGTATAATAATGGTCATGTTCATTTATTGGTACTGATAGTACCCGATGCTTATTCATCATCATTAACTGAATTAAATTAGTTGTTGGGATGCATTCAAACAATTGAACGCATCCCAACAATATTTATAAATCATGACCATTATTAATAAGATTTATCTTTAATGTTCACTTATTTGTTTAGAATAAATTTTAGAAAAAACTTATTCTCTATTTTTAGGTTTGAAAAAATTAATAAGAAATTTCCCTTTCTTTCTTTCTTTCCTTTTTTTTATTAGTCAATGGCACTAATTCCATTAATCATGCAGTAAGCCAACACTACAAATAAAGAGTTTGAAATAAAAGGCAATGAAGCCTAAAAATAACATATACCTTCTTGGCTGCCCTATTTATGAATTATACTAGTGCAAAAAAGGCTTTTAAGACCGGACGGACTGCCGATCTTGTTCCAACCGGTATTAAAAGTCTACATATAAGACCGGACTTTGATCCGGTCTTAAAAGTCTACATATTTTAGACCGGACATTTAAAACATTCGGTCTTAAAATTTATACTAAATGAACATGAAATAGTTTGATTTGGTCGGTCCAAAAACTCAACTTTTAAGACCGGCTTAAAATAGGCCGCTCTTAAAATATCGGACTTTTAAGACCGGACAAAAATAAATACGGTCTTAAACTTAGCGACTTCTAAGACCGACTAATCATACGCGGTCTTAAAAGACTGATTTTTAAGACCGGACGGATTTTTAAGACCGGATGATAATTACGTCCGGTCTTAAAAATCTTCCTTTAAGACCGGACATCTAAATATAACATAACAGTCTTAAAAAGGCCAACTTTTAAGACCGGCTTAATATGACCTTTAAGACCTGTCATATAATTACATCCGGTCTTAAAAGTTAAACGTATAAGACCAGCTTATTTATTTCCAATCTAAATTTTCCCGAATTTTTCCCTGCTGTTGTTCCTGCTACTATATATATACATAAATCCACTATCCAATCCAGCACATAAAAGTCGATACTTTAAGCTACAAGCTATGAACAATTATTTGAATAAATTGAATTGGAAAAATGATACAAATATTATTCACCATGAGTTATTTGGCCTCTTAATTAATCTACAACACCTAAGTTAATTCATACAATAAGATAACTTACTTACAAATACAATAAATTACAAATACAACATAGATGTGCCCAAAATAATATTCACCATGCCTTCATCTGATTCCCACCCAACAACGTAACATCCTCTTTTATAACATGATCGAATCCTGCCACAAAAATAAAACAAGGAACAAACTTCATAGTCAAAGACATTTTATGAACATAAAAGGAATAATATATATAGTTAAAGCCTTAAAGTAGTCAAATAAATCTGCATATATATGAATATTACCTTATGAATTGACTCTTTTATAAAGTGATATTTTCCCATATCCCTTCTTGATGATCACTTCTTATATCGGGTTCATTATCCGCTTCATCTTCTTCGTTCATGTCCGGTAGACCCTTTGAAAAAGGTGTACTCTCAGGAATACCATAATTTGAATTTTCCTCATCAATATCAATGACCCTCTTTCCTTGGAGAGCTACAAACCACATTTTATTTTCTTGATCGATGATATAGAACACTTGTTGCGCCTGGTCTGCCATAATAAAAGGTTCATCTCCAAAACTTCTACCATTGACATCGACTAATGTAAATCCTAACCGATCGATTCGAACACCATTATTGACATTAACCCACTTGCATTTAAAAATGGGAAATCTAATTTTCACATAGTCCACCTCCCATATCTCAATAACCCCATAATATGGCATGACTGCCAATAAAGGGCTCTTGTCTTTCGAACTGGAGAAGTGCATAGATTCAACCTCTAACATAACACCACTGTTATGGACTGTGCTCCTATCATCTAGGGACTTCGTGTGAAATGTATAACGATTGATCACATACGAATTCCAACTTATGACATCAACCTCAGGACCACGTGCTAACCATTTGAGGATATCAGAAACACATTCCTCCCCCTCGACCTTTCGTTTGAACCAGTGTGCAAAAGTTCTGTTATGCTCCCTAATCAACCTTTGTTCAGTCATTCGAGGATTTTCTTTCCTCACAGCTTCTTTATGTGCAGCTATGCTGGCTTGAACTTCATCAACATTATTCAAGATGTATAAATGGACTTGTGACAATTCATCAGGATCCACAGTCTTTACTGAAGCCCCTCGCCTACCCCCTCCAACATGATGACGTTTTGGAAGCCCAATATGTCTTACTTTGGCCAAATAATTTTGACAAAATTCCATGGCTTCTTCAGAAACATATTTCTGAACAATCGATGCTTCTGGACGGTATGCATTCTTCACGTACCCTTTAAGGAATTTCATAGATCTTTCAATTGGGTACATCCACTGTAAATGGATAGGGCCGCACAATTTTATCTCCCTCACTAGATGAACAATTAGATAAACCATGATGTCAAAAAATGTAGGAACAAAAAGCTTCTCAAGGTGGCACAAGATAAGATGTCCTTCATTCTCCAATTCATCCAACTTTTCAATGTCGAAAACTTTAGAACAAACCGCATTGAAGAAGACACAAAGTCTAGTCAAAACAACCAGAAGGTCATATTCAGCAATGCCTCGAATAGCTATTGGGAGTAGCTGTTGCATCAAGACATGACAATCATGCGATTTTTGGCTTACTAATTTCAAGTCCTTCATCGATACAAGCCTCTTAAAATTTGAAGAATACCCCGAGGGAACTTTTGTGCCATGTAAACACTCACAAAAACTACGTTTCTCATCCTTAGACAAAGCATGAGAAGCCGGGGGACAATAAGTTCTCGTCCCATACGGCCTTGGATGTAGCTCTTCACGTATTTCCATTGCTTGCAAATCCAATTTTGCCTTCACACCATCCTTGGAACTGTCTTGTATGTTGAGAAGCGTGTCAACAATGCTATCACATACGTTTTTCTCCACATGCATGACATCGATACAGTATCTCACATCAAGATTGCGCCAATAAAGAAGATCGAAGAATACAGATCTCTTTTTCCATATATTTGTATCTTTTCTACTGTTGGCTGTCTTGCCGAAGATGACATTGATATTTTTCACCTTCTCATAAACTTACTCCCCATTCAATGGCACCAGAGCATCTTCATATTCTTGGCCACCAAAGAAGGCTTTCTTTAATCGACGATATGGGTGGCCCCGTTTAAGAAATCTCCTATGTCCAAGGTAAACTGTCTTTCTTCCATGTTGGAGTTGATGGTAGCATGTGCCTTCTTCACAAACCGGATATGCTTTATGGCCCTTTACACTATACCCTGACAAGTTACCATATGCTGGGAAGTCGTTTATAGTACATAATATCATGGCTCGCAATTTGAATACCTCCTTCTTGAAAGAGTCAAAAACATCCACACCTTCTTCCCATAACTCCTTCAAGTCTTCGATCAAGGGCTAAAGGTAAACATCAATGTCATTTCCGGGTTGTTTTGGTCCCGAAATCAACATAGACAGCATGATGTACTTTCTCTTCATGCATAACATAGGAGATAAGTTGTAAATAATGAGGAGTATAGGCCATGAACTATGTACGCTGCTAAGGCTTCCATATGGATTCATGCCATCTGTGCTAAGGGCAAGCCTAAGGTTCCTAGGTTCTTCGCCGAAGTTGGGAAATAATTGATCGATTTTCTTCCATTGAGCAGAATCGGTTGGATGACGAAGCTTTCCATCAGAAATCCTCTCATCTGCATGCCACCGCAAATGTTTTGCATCATTTTCCTTCGCAAACAACCGCTTGAACCTTGGTATGAATCAAAGATACCACAACACTTTTGCAGGCCCCTTATTTGACTTGTACCTTGGGGTTTCATATATCGGACAATTCTGCTTCTCTTCAAACTCTTTTCTATACAATACGCAGTCATTCGAGCATGCATGGATCTTTTTGTACTCCATCCCCAGTGGACAAAGTATTTTCTTAGCATCATAGTATAGATGCGGCAACACATTATCATCTGGAAGCATGTCCTTAAAAGCCTCAAGCATTTCAGAAAAACTCTTGTCGCTCCATCCATGACGTGCCTTCAAGCTTACCAATTTCAATATAGCGTTCAACAATTGGTATTTTTGACACCCTGGGTATAGCGGGGTCTCCGCATCACTGCACATTTTACCATATGCATGTGATTGTTGAAAGGCCTCTTCTCCTACATCACGAATAATGTCCTCTATGCGATCGTCCATATCCGTGTCATTATCATCAAAGACCACTTCCCCATGTTGAGACCCACTTGGTATTTTTTCACCATGCCATACCCATACTGTATAGGTCTTACAAAATCCATGACAAATTAAATGTGTGCGTATAACTTCAGGACTTAGTCGCCTCTCATTCAAACATTTTACACAAGGGTAATAAAACTTCCCACTATCATCATTGGCATTTTTTTTAGCAAATTCAATAAAGTCCCTCACCCCATTCTGATATTCAATGCTCGTCCGTAAAGCATTTATCCAACTGTGATCCATAGTAGAATTCCTATGGACGGAAAGATTTAACATACGTATAATAAGGCAAAATAAATGCATAACGAAGAATCACTTTTGGTCATGAATATCACAGTGAAGCCAAACTAAAATACTCCCGAAGCAAAATAAATGCATGACGAGGAAATTTAAATGCTTCGTATGAAGGTCTTGTGGACTCACCTGTAGCATATAAATTCAAATGCCAAATAAGAGTCTTTCTTCTCCCGCCACGAACGTTGATGTTGGAGACAGCAAGAGTACCCTAAAAATATTTGTTGGCCAGTTGGGTAGGTCTCAAGTGCAAATATAATCTTCAGAATAGAATATTCATTAACAACAGAGAAGCACACAAGAGCATTTCATCGATTCCGTTCAACTCAAGAAAAACCCAAAACGATAAGTAGGAAAACCATGAAGTTATATAACCGAAACACCTCTTACAGCTTGGTCTAAGTTTAGCTGAGGAATGAGGAAGTGATTGTCGAGAGAGCAACGCGAAGCACCGACGGAGCAACACACAACCACGGGAGACAGAACCTCCTCAGTAATCACTTTCGGCGCGACAAGAGAAATTCAGAGAGGGAAATTTAATTTTCCGTGCGACAGAGACATGGTTTCATGTTTGGATTTTTTAAGACCGATTAGTTATAAAGCATCCGGTCCTAAATATTTAAGACCGTAGTTTTATAATACTCCGGACCTAAGTTAATTTTCCAGAGAAAAGAGTATTGACTTTGGGCCTTTGGCAAGCGCAGAAAATTATCAATGCTATTAATTAATGCTACTATTAATTACTTGAAGAAAAAATTAAAAAGAGACAAGGTTATAGTTCTTAATTAATGCTACTATTAATTACTTGAACAAAAAATTAAAAAGAGACAAGCTTATGGTTCTTAATTAATGCTATTATTAATTACTTGAACAAAACATTAAAAAGAGACAAGCTTATGGTTCTTAATTAATGCTATTATTAATTACTTGAATATTGCCAAACACATTGCCAAAAAAAAAAACAGAAAATTATCAAAGCTTGTTTTCCTTCAAAGCCCAGGCAATATCGGCTTGAGCAACATTAATTTCCCACCGGATATCAGCAAATTCCCGTCTTATTTGTATCAGGTCGTTAGAGGAAAGAGGACGAGGGTCAGCGGTCGGCGCGCTGGGGCCAACTGGTTGGAGAGGTGGAGCAGGAACCTCTTCATGGTCGGAAGGCTGGAGGGGGGGGGCTGCGGCAATGTCTTCATCATCGGAAATAACAATGGGTCCAACGACCTGAGACTTTTCTGTTTCAATCAAACGCACTCTCGATGGAGGAGGCGCACCATATAACGATCGACGGAAGGCACGAGCATCATGAGTAAGAGCACCCCTACAAGCGGTTATCTTATATCTAACCATGGTTTGAGTAGTACGTTGGCGCAAAGAGGTATGAGGCGTTTATTAATAAAGGCAGAGCTAGAGGTAGTTTGGAGTTACGAGGTAGTGCGGAGTTAATAAGGAGTGTTAAGGACAGAGAGGTAAAGAGCAGACGAATGGTCTACACTTTACGAGCGAGTTTTATAAATATTTTTTATTTTTTAAAATGAATTAATATTAAGACCGACCTTTTATCATTTCTCCGGTCCTAAAAGTATATTATTTATTTTTAAAATGAATTAATTTTAAGACCGACCTTTTATCACTTCTCTGGTCCTATAAGTATATTATTTATTTTTTTAGTCAATTAAATTCTTTTAAGACCGATCTTTTATCAGTTTTCCAGTCCTAAAATTCATTTATTCAAGATTTAATTTCCTAAAAAAAGTTCATCGTTTCAAATTCCGATAGCAGAGTCGTATCCTTACACTCTATCAGAGGATCTCTTCGGCTTCCAGATAAACTTCCCAACGTAACTAGGCGTCTCCTCGTATTCTGATGAACTATGCGTCTGCTCATTAAAGGTTCCGACGTTTCACTCCGGATGGGTTCTCTATTTAAAGCCGTTGTTACTTTACTTTCTTCACATTCTTCATCATCACTTCTACAATGGCTGCTCCACCGCCCCAAGGTCCTCCACCACCACCAGATCCTCCTTTTCCTCCTCCTGCTGGGCATAACAATCCTTACCCTCCTCCTTTGCCTCCGAACCCGACCACCAAACCGCTGCTGCGCCACCTCCTGGCCCGTGTCAATCATAAAGATCGACGACAGGTCCAGCTTTTTCAGGTCTACCACACCGTCAACAACAAGATCAACGCGATACTTGACGCCCACGACGTTGAGTACAATCCGTTCGATGATGACGTCACCGACTCCTCCGACGACTCCCTCCCCTCCGACAACGATGGGGAGGAGTAAATATTTTTCTGTTCTTTTTTAATCATGTACTTTGCTGCCCCCCATGGGGCAACATTAAAAAATATATAATAAATTTGTTACTTTCCTATTTCGATCGCCTTTATCCTTCTGATCAGTACATTCTTTCTTTTTCCGACAAGGAGGAAAAAAACAGAACATTGTCCTCGTGTGTATAATCAACATTAAAAAATCGCACATTAAAATATCCAACAATATACAGTTAAGATCAGACCAACAAAACAAAAAGAACGTTTACATTATTTGAATAAAAACAACAGTGACAATTCTTCTCAAGGTTGGACCGTCATTGTCGTCGGTTTTACCTCGCCTGATTAGAAACAAAGTGTCCTTTTCAATATCTCTCATCTTTTTCTGACAAAAAGAAAAGAAAAGGGAAACCGATAATCTAAATCTGGAGAGGTAAAAACGACGACAATGAGGGTCCTAGCTTGAGCAGAACGCCAGAACCTTGGTTGACTTGAATTACCCTAATTAATTTGTCCGAAAAGCGAATCAACTCTATTTAAAGGAAGACTATTAGGAGCGGACGATAAAAGGAGATACGGTCCTAAAAGTCTCAAATACTCTTAGGACCGTCATTTTAAAACATACGGTCCTAAAAGTCTCATACTATTTAAACCAAAAACTTTTAGGACCGGAAGTTTACCCATATACGGTCCTAAAGTCGCGAACTCGATACATCATCCTGAACCTCAAATTTCAAGCGCACTAAATAGCTATATCCACCATCCAATTTCAGATACCCCAAAATGGGCACAAGAAAATTATTCGAAAAATTAAACAAATTTATCTATTGAATTTTACATTGCCTGTGTATTATTTACAAATTGATCGAAAAAATAATCAAATTTTACAGAATATTTACAAATGAATAACATCATTAATTATTGTCCCTGATCACTACTTAAGATCAGGTCATACAGATATTGACAAAACAAATTGCGTATGTGCTCGAGTTCAGCATCCGAAAAGGGGGCAGGGCATTGAAACATCTGTAACATCAAAGACAGAAACTGAATTAACTTGCATCCATATTTCAGATGTAACATTAAGCCAGAAACTGAAATAACTTGCGTGCATAATATGTAACATCAAATATTTACCTTTGCTTATAATTTAGTATTTCCTTTAGTGACAATATCATATATGTGTTTCATGATGTATTGGCCACATAGGTTGGACGCCTGTGGTTGCCAACAAGTCTTAAAAAGAACAAGAAACATATATATAAGTAATATATATCTTATGACCAAGTTCACAAGGCAGTTGACAAGTTTATCAATATTATATTGTACCAACCTCTGGTCTGAGCCATTTAGGCTCTTTGGCCTTTGAAGGACGCTTTTGGAGTGCATCGATTTGGAAGGTCCTCATGGCACTATCATAAAAAATGCATATTTATCAATTCACTGAAAATTCACAGCAAAGATTTCTGACAAGAGAATCAAAATGACATGCTTACTCGTTGATGGTTTGGACCAACGTGGGCACTGGCTCGCCGTGAGTGGAGCATAAGAAGATAACTTTATTTTCTTCCATGCACATGAGGACCAACTGCCAGTGGGAGCTAAAAATTCACAGTAGTAAAGTATACTCAGTGATATATGTAGGCATGTAGCAGAATTAAGTGACTTGTAGACAAGATTTGTGATATGTACTTGTGGAAGAATGACAACAAGTACACCTTTCTTCTCACATTACACAACCTCCTTGATATGTACTCTTGTCTTTGCTCCATGGTTGTTTGACTCATATACTGTGGGCACGAGAATCCAAAATCGTCGCTCCTGCCCTCATTCTCCAATTCTTGATGCAAGAACCTACAATAATTACATCGATCAGGGAATTAGTATATATATGCATGTGTGTCTAAACGATGCATTTAAATTATGTACTCATAGAAGAACATACTTCATCCAAATTTGAATAATTGCATTAGTAAGCTCCTGTCGAGGAAGCATCAGGGAGTCAATATCAACGGTATCAACTTGGACTGGTAAGGGATTTGCGACGCCTACTACTTCATTGACAGGCCACGATTTATCTTTAAAACCTCCACTTTTCACCTTATCGGTTATTTTTTCGCAGCCAGTCAACTTAGCAGTAGGGGATTGAGCCTGAGGAGGAGGGGATTGAGCCTGACGAGGGGATTGAGCCTGAGGAGGGGATGGAGCTCGATGAGGGGATGGAACTTGAGGACGAGGGGTTGAAGCTTGGGGAGGAGTACAGACATGTACAAGCTTCACTGGCCAAGAGATGAAGGTTCCCTTGACATCACTCACAATCTTCAGCTCATCAGTTAGGAGAGGGAGAGGTGCATCAATGATCATCTTTTCAACTGACACTCTGACTTCATCATCAGACATTTGTTGGTGGCGTACAGTTGATCCCAATAAGTTGTGGACAGTCCCTTTTGCAACCAATAGTAGTCTATCATGATGATCAGGATCATCCACATAAAGGTCACAAGGTTGCTCTGACTGTCCAACAATGCAACTCCCTCGAGTGCTCTGCTGCACAGTTGTAGGTGAGTGTGTGAAGGGAACACTGGTCTCTGGACGTGAGCTCAAAAGCAGCTTCACCTGATTCAATTCCTCCCTCAACTGGCTAATATCAGATTGATACTTTACTTCTTTAGCCGCTGATTCCTCATTTATTTTGGCCACTGTCTGTTGCATCTCCTCCCGGGTAACCACCTCTTTCCTATGGCGTTTGGCGGATGAACCAAAGAATACCTTCAGGCCTACCCGTCCTCCAACCTCCCTTACACGCCCACCATGGTCCGATTTTCCGATGGTAACAGTGAGAACATCACTCCTACTGGACGACACGAAAAATCCCTCTGCCTCTTTCTTCTTAAGATCTTCTTGTAAGGTACAGATAACGAGAAGTTTAGTAATGAATCATGTTTAGTAACTAAAAAATAACAACAATAACGATACTTACAATTTTTTTAGCAACTACACGAGTTTGTTCACTCGTGTAGGAGCCGCTTGGCTTTTGCCGAATGTACAACCACAAATCCTCGCGACGTATTGGAGATGGCGGACCATGTACCGCCTCAGGATTGGATTTTGCTTCATCTTCCAATCTCTTCCGCTTGGCTGCCATCAATTCCTTTTCAGCCCTTTCATATCCGCCGCGAGAAGCCCTATGCGGGCAATCATTCTTTCTCCCTATCTCCTGTGCTTTTGCCCTTCTTTGCTGTGAATCAGAATTGAAAATAACTATTAATTATGAATTCCAGCCATCTCACTAACAGAAATTAGAGAACTTCTGCTTGATATGAACCTCAAACACTAGTCAAATTCACTTGATCAAGTTTCAACATTTTATTATTTAAGGAAGATGTAGATAGGTTAAGAAACAAAAGAGAATTATGCTTACAAAAGAGCTATGTTTTGTACTGCTAGGTAGATAGAACAAGAAACAAAAGAGGATTATGCTTACAGAATAATACAAACTTGATCCTTTTTAAGGCATCCAGTGGGATCATCAGTACGTCCACATTAGATAGTAACAATTGGGTATATAAATTTTCCCCCTTTTAAGACTATTCATTTCCTCCTTTGCAAGACAAACCATTACACAATTACCTCCTTCGTATTTTACCTTTTCAGGGTTTACATATCAGACTTGCATAGACAAAGGCAGGAAATGTATACTTCTATTCACACACCAAACAATATAATTTAACTAACAGGATTAGATGAACAAATATAAGCTCACAGGTTACATAAGCAAACAAAACTAAATATAGACTCACCAGAGCTTCAAGAGTGGTCCGCAGCAGAACAAATTGTCGCCAAATTCGTTCATCAATAAATGTGTATTGTTCCCAAGGCTGTTTGGTAGGCGCAACCTCATAAAAAATATACGTGTTAGTGAGAGAGGTCTTAAACTTCCTCCACCGATCAGCACAATAAGACAATGTCTTGACTTTCAACTCCTCAGAGTCAGGGACAGTGTATGTAAGCCGGATAGTGTCCCAAATAGGTTGCTTTACTTTGTCAAAGTCAACACTTTTCCACTCATCTTCCAAGATGCTGACCTTGCTGCGTGCAAGATACCCGACAAAACTATTATATTTGTTTTTATTAGGACTGAAAGGCCGCAACTTTTCATCGAACTGAATCTCGAGCCTTGACCCAGAAGTTTGACTTAGAGATACATCCATCATTCGTGTGCCTCTTCTACCACGGCGTGCAGCACGGTTAGGAGGCACATTGTCAGTGGAGGAGGGTTCGTTCTGACCCACACCATTAACTGGCGATCCCGGAACACGAATGGTATCGTCTTCTCCGTTCATTTTCGAGACAGTAAGAGAGGAATGCCTGAGCAACTGAGAGAGTAAGAGAGGCTACTGGTACGTGGGCGAGGAAGAGTGGTAATGCAACAGGAAGAGTGGCTTCACAACAACAAGAGGGGTTTCAGAGTTCAGAGGTACAATGTAAGTCTTAAGGTAATGTTTCACGTGAAGATATATTTGGTGGTTTATTTTTAAGATCGGATGAACAACAACGATGGTCTTAAAGGTTAAGTTTTAAGACCGTCCTTTTTCTAAACTCCGGTCTTAAAAGTATTACTACCAGGGCGCGATTTATGTCGGCTTAAAAGTATAATCTTTAAGACCTTCTGTTATATATCTCCGGTCTTAAAATTTTTATTTAATTTTTTCCTTATTATTTTGGACCGGAGAAAAAATAATTCGGCCTGTTCAAGATTTCTCTATAAAGATTTTTTATATTTCAATTTTTTTAATAACATTTTAAAGACCGGTCGTTTTTCTAAGCGGTCTGAATAATATATTTAAGACCCATTGGTAAACGATTCGGTCCAAGAAGTTCTTTATATTTACAAAACTGTCACCGGTCATACCTTTAAAGTTCTTTATATTTACAAAACTGCCATCGGTCATACCCTTAAGACTGGGCCGTCGATAGTCCGCTCTAAATGAGGCGGTCTTAAAAGCCTTTTTTGCACTAGAATTATATATTATAAATTAATATTTTTAATATTAGGTTAACCTATATTATCGAGTTATAACTTATATTATCGAGAGAGAGAGAGAGAGAGAGAGAGAGAGTTATAACTTATAAATATCCATCTATAAAAAATATGGAAGATCAATAAAAAATAGAAATAGAGAATACCTTGTAAAGGGAAGACTCAATAATGTGGTTGTTTGTACCTCTTAAATTAATAGGGTATTAACACATGGGAAGCTACACACAAAGGAAAGCCCATTCATGATGTGCACATTAACCAAAGGGAAAAGAAAATTAAAGCCAAATTAGGGGAAAAAATTTTCAAATTGCTGATGGGTCATGGAGAAGCGAAATAACATGGGAAGAAACATAGGAGGTTGGAAAATGTGAGCGTGCATGATATATAAATGAGAAAAAAAGGTAGGACTCATGGATTGGTCACTGAGATGAAAAAACATGTATTTGATTTATTTTGACGACAAATAATAAATGAATCAAAAACCAAAAAGAATTGAAATAATGATCGAAATAAACGACAAAATAAATCAAAAAAACAAAAGGAATTGAAATAATGATCGAAATAAAAGACATGGAAAGTTATATTAATATGAAATTTGAATTTGATATCAACATATGAAGGACAAGTAGATGAAAGGATTCTTAAGAAGGAAAAACTCATTATAATGTATATGGGAAGTTGTAATATGAAAAATCAAATAAACTAGTAATTAATATGGTTATATTTCGGATTTGGTGCGTATACTACCCTATTAAGTGTTAACCTCCCACCGTCCATGGATTTAACAATAAGTCTGTTGCAATAAAAGCATATTGATTTTAATTGGTCTTCAAAGATTGGTACCACTCTGGTCTTATTTATAAATCCAGTTTGACCAAAAAATTTGGTCCTTTTTATAAGTTCATTTTGACCAAATAAATGAGATTGTGACAATTTTGCCTATAGTAATGATGATGAGAGAGATTGGCTAGCCATGTTGGAAAGAGAAAAAGATGAGAGAGATTTGACAATAAATTTTAAAAGGTACTCACCCATTCATAAATGAGAATAAAGTTAGAAATTTGTTCCATAATCATTGATATAGTTACCTCTCCTTGGTATGTGAGATTTAGTCAAACTGGACTTATGAATAGGATCAGAGTGGTAATATCAAGTTTTTTTTTTTGAAAATTTTATTATTTATTCAATGACGTATTGCAAAGATATATTATAAATACTAATTATTTTGATTTCATATCCTAACTATACAAGAGAATATCATGTTTTAATTTTTCCACAACACGATTTCCATGTAATTATATATTGATCAGAAACGGTAGTTGCCTTTAACTTATTAACAACTTCCATGTGATTTGATTTGGTGTATCGATAAATTATTTATGTAATTGATTCCTACTTAAGCAGTGACCTTCCATAGGATCATCATTGGTTTAATTTCTATGCATGAACTGCATCATTTAACATTTTATAATTTTCCATGTTTCCATCCCTTTCCCCATATACGCATGCATTTATTTTTAGGAGTGGAGCCAAACTTTGCCAAAACATCATTGGTCATTATAGTTGGGCTAAAAAATCTTGGTAGTACATTAGCCTATATTGGTTTGTTAGGTGGGGATTTCAAATTTCAAATTCCTCCAAAATTAGCTTCATCATCTCTCTCCCTGATATATGTGGTTCTCCCTCTTCCCTTGACATGGTCTTATCTTCATCATCTCACGTATTTTGTCAAACATCTGAAATGGATATCAAATTATTATTATTATCATCATCTAGATAATGATATTGAATTATTATATTGATAATAATATAAAATTGATTAGGAGATTTACAATTTGAATTTCAATATAAAAGAATTAATTAGGCTCACCACAAGTTACGGGATTTAGAGGATTATTCTTTCCCATTCAAATGATTGTATTTATTACTCTTTTATTAATTTATTGATTTAGACAATGTTGTTAAAATCGAGATCCTACATAAGATCAGGAAGGGGGTGTAACGATTGTAAATCATAGGATCGACACAGATCGATCATAAGATCTTATTATCTAAGATATAAAGTTATATTGGACTATATATATGCATATAAAATAAATTTTTTTTCCTTTATCCAAATTCCATTCTCTTTCCAAACTAAAAAAATGACATCCACGACACCATGGATAAGAACCCTGAAAGTCTGAAATTGCCCCATCCCTTTGACGTCACCCTAAAGTATCTTCTTCTCTCTGAAAATTCATATTCATAAACCGTTTCAAATTTATCTTTAACCCAAACCAAATCAATTAGCTTTCTTTTATCTCTTATAGGAATCTCCTCAAAAATTTCTACTAAACCTCGGTTGTTTTTGTTCGAATATATTTTGGGAATGGCTACTCTCGCCAGTGCTGGAATTGTAAAATGCAAATGATGTGACAATATGATGAAGGGAAATTGTTTGATATTTACATGATATCATGTGTCATTACTTTAAATCATTTAAGTATTTAACATATCCGTGCATCGAACTTTGTGTTCGCACAGTTATCCGTTTTTGGGGGTACATGTGTTGTTATGGGTGGTGATTTCAGTCAAATCCTTCCTGTTATACCTACAAGCACTCGAACTAAAATCGTAGATGCAGCTACTAATTCTTCTCATCTTTGGAATGAATGTAGATTACTTTGTCTAACAAAGAATATGAGGCTACAGTCTTCAAGCAATCCAGTTGAACAAGATAAAATCAAAATCTTTTCAAAATGGTTGCTACAAGTAGGAGAGATTACCACATGATGGTATTAAAGACATATCGATTCCATCAGAGTTGTTGCTACATGATGATTGTGATCCAATTAGATGCATTGTTGAATCTACCTACCCAAATTTAGTAGAACGTATTGTCAATCAAGATTACCTCAATAATATGACCATTCTTACTCCTATATCTGAGAATGTCGACAAATTGAATGAATTCATTTGTTCTTTGTTGTCAAGTCGTACAGATAAGGCAAATGAAAGTTTACAGGATTTGTACGACACAGAATTTATAAATGCAATTAAATGCTCACGGATACCTTATCATAAATTGGTCTTGAAAGTAGGCTTGCTGGTGGTGTTAATAAGGAATATTGATCAAGCATCAGGATTGTGCAATGGTACAAGGCTACAAGTGACAAAACTTGGAAAAAATGTCATAAGGGCTAAGGCTTTGAATGACATAAGTGTTGGGGAAGAGATTGATATGAATCCATCTGAATCTAGACTGCTTTTTAATATGACAAGGAGGCAATTTCCCATCATAATATCATTTGCAATGACGATAAACAAAAGCCAAGGTAAATCAATGTCTAATGTAGGTGTTTACCTTCCCAGTCCAGTCTTTTCACATGGGAAATTATATGTTGCTCTGTCTGGGGTTAAGTCTTTTAACGAATTGAGATTACTTATTTTGGATGAATTCAACAAATCCAGTTGTACTACAACAAATGTTGTTTATCAAGAGGTTTTTCAAAACCTTCATTAGATATAATATGATGTTATTTTGAATTTGTTAAATAAACACATAATAGCAAATTTTGGTTAATTTCAACAATGTACAAATAAACTTATCCATGCAACGCACGGGAAGAGAAAGTCTTGTTTTGAACAAAGTTTATCAAAACTCTTCATTAAATGGTGTTACTTATAATATTGAATATTGAGGTATTTAATTACGGGGCCAATAATTAAAAATTAAAAATTCATCAGTATTTGCTCAGCGATGCTCAATATTTTAAAGTTTTTACAATGCAAGTTTATCATTAAAGTATTTTCTTTTGCATATTGAACACCCTAAGCTCAAAATTCAAAATTAATGTCATAATATTGATAAAATATACTTACATTATATAACCATTATATTGATAGTCAATTTGCCATTGGCAAAATCCCTCTCTATAAGGTAAAATATACTTACATTTATGTGAATTCTTTTATAACTAAGGTAAGCACGAAACCCTCCCCGAAAAAACCACACATTCACACACACACATTGCGCGGGATGCATCTACTTAATTTCTCCATGACATGCGTTTTTCTTTCAACTCTTACAACATTAATTTTTTATCCTCCTTTTTACGTACAAAAACACATACTCCCCCATGCGATGCTTTCACTTATATGCTATCAAACGGGCCATTTCCATCATCAAGACAAATATAATGCTTACTTCTTATGGTTAGAAAGAACAGTATCCCATTCAAATGCAAGTAACAAATAACTTAGTAAGCACAGTCCTTACGCGATGCACATGATGATTTCACTTACACGCAACCAATATTTTCTTTTTATTACAACAATTATCCCCATTGTGTATGATTCCTCTTGATTTTCTTTAGTATCATTGTAAAGAAGCACATGATGAGGAATTATGGGGGAATATCAAACAGAGTACACTTCTTCTTGATTGCCACTCAGTTGAAAAAGGTCTAAAACTGTTTTTTTTTTTTTTGTCTGCATATGACCTTTACATATCAGCATTAGCATCCAATGTTTGTTGAAACAATATATCTAAATCAACATTCAGTAAAAGGTTTTCCGTACTAATGACCAAGTTCATACTTAGCAACTTAATTCTTGCAATAAGCACTATAATAACTATTTCACCCATTCTGTATAAACCAACTCATATTTTCATCACAATCTCTATTGGACAGAAACGCAGCTGATAGAATATTGTGAAATGAAATGATCATATATGTTTTATATACAGTCATCATATTGATACGTTGGTCATCTATGATTCCATGGAAGAACTTTTCTTATTCTGAATTAAGGCAATCTACAATATGCAACTGATCTTGATTCTTTTATTGCTGTAAAAACTAGGATGTTACAACTCATCAATAATTTTCCTTTATTTAATTAACTACACGGTAAGATTCCTTTCATCATGAATTAATTTATTTCTAAAATTATTTAAATTTTAGGAATAAAAACTAGAATTTTACAAATACCAAAAAAAAAAAAAAACTAGAATTTTACGAAATAGAACTTGACGTCGGCAACTTTCGAGTAGTAGTACCACTTGATCCCACTCAAGATAAGCTTCCGTAGCAGCACAAACTAAACTTTCCCTGCTGAGAAGAGCTATTTCCAGACTATCACAGCTAAAGAACAGTTTGCGAGTATCATCAATTTCAGCCCAATACGGATGTTGCATTCCACAGTCTCGCATCAGCCCATTAGTTGCTTCCTTGGAGTCTAAGTAAAGTTGAATACATAAAAGATTAAGGTCGAAACACTTATGAGCAATATTATCCTGAGAGTTCTTTTGAGTTCAATGTTCCCTAGAACTGTTAAATATGAACGATGTTTCACCGACCGTTAAAACTTTAATGATCAGTCTCAATTTTTAACAATTAATGTCAGTTTTTTAAGGGCATGTTATAACATTGTTATTGCTATGTTTTGAAACGTTTTAGGTAATATTGAAAAAAACAAAAAAAAAACTTTTAGATAACATTGCTTTTCAGTAAAAAATTTCGGAATAAATTTATACCTTAGCCGATATCTAAAATATTGTGTTGACAAACCTCAAGCCTACTTTTGATAGCTAGAATATCCATCACAGTAATTGGATAGCATGCAAGATTCAGTTTAAATCCCATAATCCAATTTTCCGGTGCATCCTTGATCAATTTTCCGGTGCATCCACTTCCAGTCTATTTGTAAGAAATATTTATTACTTCCTCCTGTCGTTTATCTAAGTTCTAATATTAAATGTAATACCACAATTTTTATTTTATTTTTTTATCACCCTTCATCTAATAGTAAGAACCCATGTATCCATCGTCAAACTTGTAACTTCGTTGTTAAAAACGACTTTTGGAATATCTCAATTTATTTTACACTCCAGAATTATTATTTTTTATTTCTTATTAATTTCACATATGTATGTTAAGGGGTTTCTCATTAAGAGGGTAGTTTCTAACACAAATAATTAAAAGATATAGTTTTGAGAAATCAACATATATATTTTGCAAAAAATTAACTTATTTTGTTCATCTTTACACATTACTTATTTAATTCCTATATTTAGAATGGGAGAGTATTTAATAAAAATTCAATTATCAATAAAAAAAATTTAGGAATAAGGGTCTTAAATGTCATGAAAGTTTCTGCTTAGGAGCACTAGTAAGACAAAAGTTTTTTTTGGACAAAAAATGTCATAGAAGTTCCCAAAACGCAGCAATTTTGCCCCTCCGTTAATTTTGACTGTTAAATTTAACTAAGTGCACATGTGACATGCCACCTCATCAATCATAAGTATCATTTTTGCCTCGGAAGTTTTCACTGAGGAGAAATTTTGCCCCGGAAGTTTTTACTCAGAAGCAATTTTGCCCTTAAAGTTTATAAAACGTAGCAATTTTGCCCTATTTCCCCCAATATTAAATTTGATTATTAAATCAGTCAAAGACCACACATAAGTGATGCCTTGAAAAGTTCGAACTTGGAGTCAGAGAATGAAATCCTTAAATGTTAAGCTCAAGGCGGCCAGAATTTGAGAAGTTGAATTGGTCAAAGGGACTGAAAGGTCTATCGAAAAACCTAGAATGTCACACCCCTACCGGCCTCGCCCTTTCAGGTGGCGGGTTAGAGAGATTGCTTCACTTAGTTACCATTCCTTAATTATTAGTCCATTTAGATTATAAATCAGAGTGCGTGCGACAGAGCATATGACCGATTTAGACAACTACTATATTGGTAAAAGTAAAACAACATAAAGTAAAAGTCCCCGGAGGGTTAAGGGTACAGTTATCCAACATTAATACTGAAATAATAAATACGGTCATCCCCAAAATAGAATACAAAATGATAAGGCATTCCCTATTCTCCATTGCACTGCTGGGCCTTACCTTTTCCAAAAAGGTTCTTCTACCACAGGCACGTCCTCTTTATGTCTTCAAAACACCTGGAGACTGATAACGGCTCCCAGGGTAACCGTTGATACTCAAATACTAAATGTGTAGGGAGTATGTAAGGTACCATGCCTGATAGAAATATGAGAGCATGCCAAACACATACCATATATGCATTCAAATCATACCATAGTAAAGCATTCATCACAATCCATAGAACTTATACAGTTGCCCTACCAAGGCAAGCCTTAGACTCACTGAACTCTCAACCCGTAAAACCGCCTTTATTAGGCCAGCCCCGAACTGAAACTCAACCTGTACAGCCGCCAATTAAGACCGGCCTCAGACTGGATGTCCTTAGCGCTAGGAATCACACAACAATGTATGTATATTTGGCACAATATATACAAGGAAAAATATACATGGCAAACACAAACATACAACGAAACACATGAAGTTATCTGAGTAAAATGGTTACTACCTGGTGTGGTAAATATTTTCCTTAATATTTTATTGGGCCCGTTGACTTTCCAAGGGTTCCTTTGACCTATATATCATTAAAATACAGTTATTCAGCATTTACAAAAATGTCATCACGTTTTTCTTGTCAAAATCGAGCCTAAACTAAGGTTTTCCAGAAATCCAGTGATTCTGGCCCAACTTATAAGATTTTTAATAAATTCCAAAAAAATCATTTTTGCATTCTTCCAGCACCATTTTAACCATTGAAATATCTATTTTTCATGAAAAATATTCCCAAGTCCTGAAAGTACTTTTATTTTGGTGTGTTGCTCACTTTTCACATCTGGGTCAGATTTCGCCCTATTGCATACAGAGCCAACTTTACCAATTTTTATCTCTTAGTAGCAAAATCCAAAAATTATAAAATTATATATCACAGTGAACCTCAGGATGTGTAATTTTTACTTGTAAAATATCAGCCTAAAATAAATTCTTTTACTATTTTTAGAACTCACTTGAAGGTCCACTACCAAAATTTCCAGAATCAAGAACAAGCTTGCTTTTAAGGCTTTTTCGGTGATTTCAAATTCGGAAACTCAAATTACAACCTAACCCCAAACAAAATCACATTTTAAACCCTTTGGGACCATCAAAAACTCCAAAATCAGACCCCAAAACCAAGCCCCAACCAGAAGCACAAAAATCCAAAGTTTACACTTTAAAGGTTTAAGTTGTCGGTAGTTACCTAATTCGGAGCTTTGGCTTGGTGGATAAGGTGGTTGAAAGCTTGATCTTGGCTATGGGAGCTGGCTGGTCCCTCCTCTCTCCTTTAGCTGTGCCACGCCTTTTAGGAAGAGAAATGACAAATTGAGCTCCTTTTAATATTATTCTAAAAGTAGCTAATTGGTTCCAATGTAACTAAGTAAATTTCTTGAGATAGACATAGAGTGTTATGCCACCATTCAAGAAGCCACATGGCTAAATAAATTCCTATGAGTAACAAGGAACGACTGGCGGATATTCGGATCCAAACGATAACATTTTACAGTGGGGACCCTAAGTATCACATCAAGGAGAAATATATATTTAATATGAGCATGTCCAAGCCTTTTAGAATGGTTCTTTCGCTTAACAAAGTCTTTCAAACCGGCCTGGACCTATTATAGATTTGTAATATTATACAAAATTGTAAAGAAATGTGTTGAGCTCAACCCTTATGGGTGAAAAGATAAGAACTTTACTACTACACCAATGCGTTTCATTGTTACCTATTATGCATGGTTTATAATTTTAAATTTACTTTATCCCCCTCCCCCCCCCCCCCCAAAAAAAAAAAAAAAATCAATGTTCAAGTTGATCATTGCACTATTTTCTTGTGGGGTAACAACAATTCTCATTGAATTAGTCGTACACCACATGGAATCTACTCTAGCTTCTGCTATTGACATCAATCACCCACTTTATCTATACTCTTCCAATGTTCAAGTTCTCACACTCATCCCTTAGGTCTTGATTGGCTCGAACGATTACGTTGTGTGGAATTGAGCAATGTCATGAATGTTACGTTGTTTCAACTTTGTCTCTGTCTAAAAATTGACTAAACAAATCAATTGTGCCATTTCCTTTTATCCTAATTTATGTACTCTTCAGGAGATATCAACTGGGAAATACCAAATGATTGGTAAAATTCTTGATGAACTATATCAAATTGGAAAGAGCTTAAAGGTTGACTCAACTTTGAACTTGCAGCTCATGGCATAATAGACTCGGTCATGATTAGGATACTTAGGCATCTAGAGATAATAAATAAGGAAGTCATTGATTTTTCTAAAATTGCTTGTATTGTATATTCTCAAGTTTCAATTCTTATTGGTGCCTCTGTTTCTCTTTCAACTTTTGATTCTTATTTATGGTATTGTGCCTCTGTTTTAGTTTACTCATCGAAAGCACTTGGGATTCCATGTGGAATTTACTTGATCTGAAGTTTTGAATTGCATAGAAAAAAGGGAAGAAAAGATAGCCAGGTATAAGTTTTTCATTTTACTTATTTTGCCTAGTTGAAACTTCAAATCAAACGGTTTGTTATGACTTTCGCCTCATACTTTGGTGTTATCCCTCTCTTGCCTATTGTGGGACAAACTTATCTAGCATCTTGAGTAGGTTCCTTATTTATATTCTTTTGTTTATAAATGCATTTAAAACTTTCCTTAAAAAATAAAATAAAATAAAATTCGGGGGCATTATGCCTGAATCCCTGAATCCCCCCATTAATTGTGCGGACATAAACAAAACATCCTAACTCCGTCACTACTTGGCTTGTTTATGATGAAGTACCCCCAAAGTATAAGTCTGACTTGCCCAAGTTCAGAAAAAAGGAATTACAAGTCAAGTGACAAATTTTGAAATGCTTGATGACTCGGCTTATTTAGTCGTACATACACATATATGGAGTTCCTTGCCATAAAATCCAAACAACTCTCAAAACGCACAACCATACCACCTAAAAGGATCGATACAAGAAAGGTCCTTTCTAAGTAAAGGCATTCTCCAAAAACAGAACAGTTTGCTCAAGCTTGCTGCAACATCAAGTAATTATAATGTGCATAGTATGTCCTTCCTTATGCAGCTTTCCAAGAAGAAAGTGGGGGAGTGTCAGAGTTCTCATATGTATTTGCAGCCTTCTCACTCCCATATCTACCACCCTTGACAGCATCAGCAACAGCATAAGACTCCAACTCCGCCATTTCTTCCGGTGTTAGCTTAATCGACAAAGCCCCAATATTCTGATTGAAGTTCTCGATTTTTGTGGTTCCCGGTATGGGGCACACATCGTTTCCCTGGTGGTGAACCCAGGCCAACGCTAGCTTCGATGGAGTACATCCTTTTCTTGCTGCCATTTCATTAACCCTCTCAAATATAGTCTTATTGTGCTCCAGGTTTTCAGGCTGGAATCTAGGCATATACTGCAATTAAGTAAAATACATATGCCAATGAGATTATATCCAGATATCAACTGACAAATATTGAACAGTGCAATTGTGGATAATTTGTTCTCTCGTTTAAACTGAAACAAAGTGTCAGGTAGGACAGACAAATTATAAATCTAGTTGCATCTCCAACCAAGGTTAAGACGGTCATGGACTCATAGCATGCTATGAAATTACATATATTAACTATTACAACATTGGAAAGTTTTAAATGATAGATGTACGTAGTACCTAAAAAACGGCCGCGAGTGGAAAGTTTTATTTTCATTTTAATATTTTTAAAAGTTTAATATCATAAGAACTTTTATCGACTAAACGTGCATGTCTTACAAATCTAAACCCAAACCCTTTCAAATAATCTAGCCAACAAAAATGGTACGTACGAAAACCTCAATAAGAAGAGAATGAATCCACGAATTTGTCACCAAGGATTAATTAAATATCAGAGTCATCCTAGTTCAAAGACAGGATTGCTACTCCAAACATTAAGTAGATATATCAAGAATCACTTATGGTACAAAGCAACGGCTCTAGCCATATCTTTTTCTCCCATAAGATTTTCGTAAAGCCAAAACCCAGTTCCCCCACGAGGAAAAGACATTGACCAAAAAATTGATGTTAACGGCCATTTGTTTTGCATTACTGCAACACGACTGTCAGCCACTTAACTGTGATTTGATACTTAATGTGTGTGTGTGTGTTTATATTATGAAAGACTTGAAAATAGTTTAGAGAGTCAAGCCCTCAAACAATTTGCTAACATTTCACAAATACTACGCATCTTAAGCGAGTATGTTAGTCTACAAACAAATAGGTACCAGAAAAATGAACAGTATATTCGTTCTGTACCCGATCCATGTTACATATTGAGACAGCTAACAACTTACTAAATTATACTCTGAACAGGCCATTACCAGGCTGGGCTTATTATCTTTTTTTGTTCTTTTTCTTTTTTATGTATATTATATACTTGATTAATTGGAAATTCTAGGGTTAAGGTGCAGGTTGACCAACAAACTTTTACTCTAGGAGCACTTAACATAAAAAAAATTTTAAGTGGACCAAAAATACCAAAAAACTTTAAAAAAATATAAAGTTAGCACAAAAAAATTTTAAAATGTAAAGTCAGCACAATGTCGTGAGAAAAAAAAAAATCAACATTTGTTAAAGTGTAAACTTTTAAGGGCTAAGGTGCAGATTGGCAATAAAGCTTTACTCCAAGAGTGCCTAATACAAAAAAGTCCATGTGCAATTCACCCAAAATCTAACAACTACAGATCCTTGCTCTGACCCCCCAACCATATGCATTGGGGTCAGCAGAAAGAGTGAATCTAACAACAAAATCACAAATGTAACGAGTAGATATTTTAAGTCTACTTAAAAATCACAATTTTCACCTGCACCGGACAGGTTTGAAAGCTTACCACCCTTACTTAAAATGAAATATACTCGTTACATATTTGTTTTTTGTTACATCCACGCTTTTTAATCCCAATGCACATGGTTGGGGGGTTAGGACAAGAATTTACAACAGTTGGATTTGGGTGGATTGCACATGGACTTTTTTTGTGCTAGGCGCTATTGAAGTAAAACTTTTTTGTGCTAGGCGCTCTTGGAGTAAAACTTTATTGGTCAATCTACACCTTAACCCTTAAGGGTAAGTTTGGTTTGAGGGAAGAGGAGGGGAGAGAAAAAAATGTGGGGAGGAGAAAATTGCACCAAAATTTAGTGTAGTGAGGCCCACAAAGTTTTTCTCTCCTTACATTTTTTCCCTCCCCTCCCCTCCCCTTCCTACATTTCAATTGACATTGATTTTTTTTTTTCCCTAACGACATTGTGCTAACTATACATTTTTAAAAGTTTTTTGGTATATTTGATTCACTCAAAAGTTGTTTATTCTTAGCACTCCTAGAGTAAAAGTTTGTTGGCCAATCTACACCTTAACCCTAAATTCTATTAATCAACAATTTCTTTTAAATATGGATCAGTCTTTTGAAAACAACAACTGAAATATCGGAGGATAGAATAAGGTCCGAAGCAGCGGTGAATGTTTTACTCTCACATTCTAAGACCTTGAAATAATTTACCATTACGATCACAAAACCAACTGCAATTAATCACTTGTATTTGGAAAAGCATGAATTAGAACAAACCTTCCGAGAGTCATCTTGTGGCAGGTTTTCAATCAACTTTGTTCCTGATGAAAGGAATCCTCGACCAAGAGGACTATAGGCAACAATTCCAATGCCAAGTTCCCTGAGAATATAATAAACCAATTCAAAAGTCATAAAGACAAACACTTGTTGCAGTTTAGTCAAGAGCTCCAGCATGAAGATATAATAGATACCCCGTCCGGTCCTAAATCCTAAATATAACACAGTTGACCTTATTTAGAGAGATTAAAGAAGTTAAATAAGTTACTTCATCATATCAGTTTATAAGTTAGGTAAAATAGTTTAGAGAAAAAACGATGAATATAATTACTTTAAAGTAATTTCATTAATTTTCTCAATATTTTCAAAAAAATCAACTATATTTTATATTTATAATCGTAGGGAGTATCATAAATAAAAAATTTTCAGTGGTATAAATCTCACCTGCAAGTTGGAACAATTTCTTCCTCCACATCTCTTGCCCATAAGGACCACTCCAATTGGACGGCTGTTATAGGATGAACAGCATGTGCTCTTCTAATTGTTGAAGCTGAGGCCTCAGACAATCCAATGTATTTTATTTTTCCTTCCTCGACAAGTTTTTTAAGTTCCCCAATCTTTTAATCAATAATATAAAAATAAGTTTGCATTTAGCAATCACAAACAGATGTTCAAACAAGTCAACAGATTCAAAAGTTAAAGAACAATAATTCCTTGCTCTAAGAGAGATGTCATGTACGTGTTGAGATGGAAGAATGTCAATGCCTCGCTAATTGTCTATTCCATGTATCAAAGTTGCATCTCTTTTAAATCCAACCTTTTAAATTTTAAGATTACATGTGCTTATTGTGGTTGGGTTCAATCACTATCCCATACCATATCCTATTAATTACCTACTCTTCACTCCTTGGGTTACGGACTTCACGTGTAAGTGAAAAAAATTACAGAAATATAAGATAATTTGAAGTCGTACTGATCACCTCTCATACAAATAAACGTACAGGGGGAAGAAAGGAATTCTTGATTGCATATATCATTGGGGAAAAAGCTGTTCCTTAATCTTTCATTCAAACTAGTACGACCAAAATGTCAACATAATTTAAATTTTTTTTTTAAAAAAAAAAAAGACTCAAAAACCTGGATGAATGTTGTAAAAAGCGTCCCCAAATCCCAATCAAGTTTTCCAGTTCAACAAGGCAGAAATAGTTAAGATAAAATGTTACCGAAATCTCCAACATCCTATACTATTAATTAATACGCCCTGTGGTCCTAATTATAAGATCAAATTGTCTTTTTTAGAGATTAGCAAAACTAATTAGTTTAACTAATAAACTAATATGTAATCTAAAAATACACAATATATGATATAATGATTAAGTAACATATTTAGCTTCTTTTATCTCTTAAAAAAACAAAAACAAAAAAAGTCAACCCGGTCTTATTAATAATGAATTATTGAAACAGCAGAACTAACAATGATGGTTGAGAAACCATATGTAAATAAAAGGGAAAATTGCACCTACGTCTCAAGCAAGGGGAAATATAACAAAATCGTCGTTTAAAATCTCAAAATTGTGAAGTCCTATGAGACTTTTTTGCGATATTTTTCATATGTAAAAAGACACAAATACCACCATGTGCCAGCGTTCACTACAAAAAAAGCGGTCATTTGCCGCAGTTACTTTGTAGCGGTTATACAAAACCGTTACAAATGCACATTTTGGCGCACATTTGTCACGGTTTTAACGGAAACCGCCACAAATTAGTAACAGAAACATTGGCACCAAATGGTGATCATTTCGCTTCGATTTTTGTAGCGGTTACACAAAACCAAACCGCCACAAATATGGCGCCAGCATTGGCGCGAAGTTTGTTGCGGTTATTTAGTAGCAGTTTTGTTGAAGCAACCGCTACAAAAATTCATCGACACCAGATTTGTAACGGTTTTAACTGTAACTGCTACAATATGTATTCGAAACGACATAGTTTTCTCGCGGTGAGAAGAAACCGACACCTTGACTGTGACTAAATGTTACAATTTGTAGCGGTGTAGGCTGTAACCGCTACAAAATTTATTCTATAAATGAACGTACAACAACTATAAATATTAAAAGATATTCTAAGTCAAGATTGTCACTGAAAGAACATTCTCTGCTCTATTGTCGGGAAATGAGATAAGAGATGCAGAGCCGAGAATGTTCTTTGAGTGAAAATCTAGATTTAGATATTCCATTCACTTGAAGACGTTTCTTCTTCTGAAGATTGTCCAACATACCATCGGAGATTGGGTCCAATATAGCCAACATTCTCTCTAGAAAATATCTCTGATCAAAATGAGTCAACGAGTTTTTTTGGAGAGATTGGTGGCTATATTGAATCTAATTTTCAATAAACTTGTTATTATTAACCCTAGCTCTTTTAGGAAAATTAAAGAAAATAATTGGAAATGTTTTTATTGTAATAAAGAAAAAAAATCTAAACTAATTAGTTTGATAAACTAATTGGTTTGGATTTTTTTTTTAAAAAAAAGATATTAAATTGGTAGTGGATTTTTTGCAAATGACCCAATCCCACACCTAGAGACCTTAGAGACCGTAGGCGGAGAACGAGGCACAAGTCTGTCGATTGAGGACATCTTGAATAGCCAAGATGGTGAGGAGATCCAGATCGAGATTCCCATTGCGGAAGCGGAGCAATTCCTCACGAGGACAACGAGCGGGACCAAGGGAACCCTCGACCGTCGTCTTCTCGTTCCACCGGATTTACGGTGGATGTCGAAGGTAAGTGTAAGTATTTTATTATCGAAAAATAAAATTTAAATTCCTGACGTGTAATGATTGTTTATCTAAATACATTGCAACAATTTTGTTATAATTGTGCAGATCCACAGGGGAACGTCAGCAGGAGGACACTGGACGTTCCCACTCTCAACCACCAGAACAACACCTACCGCGTGATCGTCCCGTGGAACGCGGAGACGGACCAGCCGATCGGCAGCGATGGTCACTTCTTGAACCGATTCCTGTCACAGCTTGGCGGGAATTGGGGGTTTTTCCCTATCTATTTCCAAAATTGGAGAAAGGTTCCGGATGATAACAAGGATAGGGCGTTTACGGACGTTGTGCAAGTAAGTTATGTTGTGTAATTAAAATTTACATGTTAACAGTTTTAAGTTGTATAAATTGTGGTTAATTTAGTTATTTATTTCTTAAATAATTATTAATTAATTACTAATTATTTAATGGTATAGAAAAAATTTAAACTACGAGTCGAGGCAAAGAGGTATGTAAAGATGAAGATGGGAAAAGCGTGGAAGAGCCGGAGGGGTCGTCTATATGACAAGAAGAATGGAGATGGGACTATGCCTCTGCAGCAATTGATGGTAAACGTCCTAGACGGCGTGGAGCCAAATGACTGGGCAGCTTTTGTCCAATATAGGAGGAGTCAGGGTGGATTGGTACGTTTTTTTATTAATCATAGTTTTGTTTTTTAATCATGAAAGTATTGTATATTTTAAAATTTGTTTTAATTAATTACACTCATTTATTTTGCAGGCCCTATCACAGAGGAACACCAGAAGCAGGGCAGCACAGAGGATCAATCACACTGGAGGATCCAAGACGTTTGCGGTGACGTACAGTGAGATGGTATGTTAAAAGTTGAGTTAATGACGCGCTAAATGACTATTGTTTTGTTCTAGACATAACAAAGTTTATATTTTTTTAGCAAGAGAAGGCTCGGGAGGAGAAGCGTCAGACGGATTATGGGGAGTTGTTCACACGCACCATAGGCACCGTGATGGGACGCTGATCTGTGAGGAAGCAGAGCAGATAATAGTAAGTTACAAAAAACTAATTGTATATTTAAATTTAATTAAATTGATTGCTTAATGTTTTATGAAATATGTGCGTCAGGCCCGGATTGAGCAGAGCACGCAAGAGTTGCGATCGTCGCAGACCCCAAAGTCACAGGGTTCTATTGATCCTACGGCCGCATTGAAAGTTGGTGTGGGCCCAGTCGAGCATCCTGGCCGTGTTAGGGGCTTTGGGCTAGGCACCAGGCCTAGCATGGTGTACGGCAAGGCCTCCTCCTCTGGCGCCGGGACCTCCGACTCGAGCATGCCACCACCTGCTACGGTTGATGCGATGATTGCCGAGAAAGTTGCCGCACAGGTTGCCGAACAGCTTGATGAGAAGGTTGCCGAGAAGGTTGCTCCAGAGAGGGTCAGGAATGAGGCCAGGACTAGGCGCATGCAGGAGAGTCTCAACAGCTGGTTCGCTACTTAGAGACATAGCTGGCAGTCACTTGCCGGGGCCTTGACAGAGTTGCTGCCGGACAAACGGTTTCCATCTCCCGAGCCTCCCCCTTCGTTCATCTTCGAGGATTCCCCCCCCGGCTCACTCGCCTCCCCCGCCTCCACGTCCGGAACCTGATGCTGCTGCTGACGAGGACGATGTTACCTCTGGTCGAGCCCGCGTCACCCCTGAGAGTGACCCCCCTGAGACAAGACCTGATCATTGGGCTCCTGATAGTTAGTTATTATTGTCTACGGACAGTATTTCATTTTGTACGCGCCGGATGTTTGTTAATAATTTTATTATATTTAAATATTTGTTATCTTTGTTTTCACTAGCTTTTTTAAATTTTAATTTTACAAAATAGAGTTTATAATTAGTGATTAAAAATGAATGATTCTCAAAAAAATTACAAATGTATGTTTATAATTTCGTAGCGGTTAAGATAAACCGCGACAAATGTTATTTAATAATATATTTGTCGCGGTTATAGTAAAACCGCTGCAAATTTGAATTTCGGAAATAAAAATATCCGCCAAAATTTAAAAACAGTCATCATTTGGTACCGGTTTATGTAGCGGTTCTTAACCGCGACAAATGTACGACGGGATTTTCAATTCAAATTTGTATCGGTTTCCTAACCGCGACGCTTTCACAATTACAATTGGTAGCTGTTCTTTAACCGCGACAAATTGTATTTCAAACTGATCCGCAGTTTGTATCGCGGTTGTGGACCGCTACAAAGTGACCAACATTGCATTTAAACATCTCAAGGTAAAATTTATTAAACATTGTCTCCACATTGCTATACTTTCCTTGCTTTGTTTGCTACAGATGAATAAGTCATGGATCAAGATGCCGCGCAGTTCTCCTGTATATTTAGTGGGATTAAAAAATTTCTTAGATTTCACCTTCTCTCACGCTAGCATTAATGGCAAGATCATGTGTCCTTGTTGTAGATGCAAGTTTAAGAAGTGGCAAACACGAGAAGGTGCTATGGAACATCTTCTTACTAAGCCTTTCCCAAAAACATATACATTCTGGGGACTTCATGGTGAGGAGCATGGTATGAGATATGGGGATCATCTTCCTCAAACCTCACAAGTAGGAAATCAACTAGATCAAGATGATCCGGTTAATGAGGCTGTTGCAACGCTTTTGGTGTTCAAGACGACAACTTCACGGCAGAAGTACAAGGTCCTCAACCAGTTTTCTATAGGAATGAAGCAGCTCGGGAATTTTTTAGCCTAATGGATGAGAGCGATCGTCCGTTGTATCAAGGTTGTCAGAAATACTCAAAATTATCCTTTCTGATCAAATTGTACCATATCAAGTGCATGTGTGGGATCACTGATAAGGCGATGACGATGCTGCTGGAACTATTACGAGATGCTTTCCCTGACGCGGACATTCTCACAACCTTCTACGAGGCCAAGAAGATAATCAACAAATTAGGATTGAACTACGAAAAAATCAACGCCTGCCCCAACGACTGCATGCTTTATATGGGGAAGGACGCTCAGAGGGAGACTTGTAAGAAGTGTTACACTTCGAGGTTCAGGACAATTCAGAAGGGAAAAAAGCAGAAGAAGAAACCCGCAAAGATTCTAAGATACTTTCCTTTAAAACCTCGCTTACAGAGATTGTTTATGTCGTCTAAGACAGCTGAGCATATGAGGTGGCATGAAGCCGACAAGTACGACGATGGTAAACTCAGACATCCACGTGATGGTGAAGCGTGGAAAGCGTTCAACTCAGACTTTCCTAATTTCGCGACGGACCCTAGAAATGTTCGTCTTGCTTTGGCGACCGATGGTTTTAATCCGTTTGGTAATCTTAGTACAAGTTATAGTATATGGCCAGTTGTTTTGATACCTTACAACTTGCCCCCTTGGATGTGTATGAAACAGAGCTCCTTCATTATGTCCATGATCATTCCGGGCAAAAAGGCACCGGGAAATGACATCGATGTGTATCTCCAACCGCTCATCAACGAGTTGGTGGAGTTGTGGGACGAAGGCGTCGAGACGTATGACGCGCACGAGAAGACACTATTCAACATGCGTGCGGCGTTGATGTGGACTGTCAGTGACTTACTTGGACTGGGAACATTATCCGGGTGGAATGTGCATACCGGCCTTGCATATCCGGCTTGCAATTTTGACTCTGACTCAGTGCGCCTTCCCCACAGTCGTAAGTGGTGCTTCATGGGTCATCGGAGGTTTCTGGATGGTACACACAGGTTTAAGTTGCAACGCAATCGTTTCAATGGGCAACAGGAAAGAAGAGGACCTCCTCAGAATTTATCCGGTGCAGATATAATAAAGCAAATTGTAGATGTTGAATTTGAGTATGGGAAAAAAGACGACACAGCAAAGGCCGGGACAAAGACGGCCAGGGCTTCTGGTTCTGCGACCCAGCAATGGTGGAAGATAAGCATCTTCTTCGCTCTTCTGTATTGGAATGATAATTTGCTCCAACACAGTTTGGATGTCAAGCACATTGAAAAGAATGTGTGCGACAATGTCTTGTACATGATTATGAATGAACCAGGCAAGTCAAAAGATCATCTTCAAGCGAGGAAAGATTTACGGGAGATGGGGGTTCGTGCAGACGCGTGGCCGGATGAGCATGACAGATTTCAACCAGCAAAATTCACCCTGACAAAACCGAATAAGGAAATCTTCCTTGCCACGTTGAAGAAAATAAAAGTTCTTGATGGGTATTCGAGCAACATTTCACGATGTGTGGATGTGCAGGCTCGAAAGGTTACTGGGCTGAAGAGTCATGACTCACATGTGCTTATGCAGCAGTTACTTCCGCTAGCCATAAAAAAATACACTGCCTCTCGATGTGTCGATCGTTTTGGTCGAGCTTTGTACTTTCTTTCGGAAGTTATGTTCCAAGGTGTTGATCGTGGAGGAGCTCAACCAGCTGCAACAGCAAATCATTCTTACGCTGTGCCATTTGGAGATGATCTTTCCTCCTTCATTTTTCACGGTCATGGTTCACCTGACAGTACACCTTGTTCACGAAACAAAGCTTGCTGGCCCGGTTCACTACCGATGGATGTATCCTATTGAGAGGTACTCTTTTAAAATTAATTACTTCAGCATATATAATACATTACTTCTTAGGCCCATGTTTAAACATTGATGTATCGACATTTTTCCTCATTAATTTATAGGTTCCTTGGGAAACTGAAATCTTACGTGAGGAATAAGGCGTGGCCTGAAGGTTCAATAGCAGAAGGTTATATTGGGGATGAGGTCTTGAATTTTTGTTCCAGGTACTTTGATGACATTGAGACGTCATTCAACAGACTACCTCGTGTGGACGATTGTCCTGAGCCAGAGCCAGAGCCATCAGGTTCAGAGTTGTTATTCCCTCGTGTTGGTAAACCAGTTGGTGGACGTGAGACCTTTAAACTCACAACACTTGAGAAGTTTCAAGCACATAGACATGTCTTGATCAATTGTACTAAAGTTGAACCGTACCTTCAGTAAGGATTGCGCACATAATTACTATATGTTATCCTATATGTTTCCTTACATTTTATAGGCACATTTCTTGCTCGTCATCACATGTTTAATTGCAGGGAATTCAGGAGTAATGTGAAGCGTCAGCTGAGGATCCGTACACGAACATCCTCCGAAATTGATAGAAAGGTCCACAGAGAATTCCAGGGTTGGTTTAGGAGGAGAATAATGAATGACCACAACCTCCACTCATCAGAATTCAGAGCTCTCGCACTCGGCCAGCTTGACCACGCCCAAAGATTTACAGCATACAATGTCAATGGCTTCAAGTTTTGCACGGTTTCACGAGATCAGGGATCGCTGACCCAAAACTCGGGTGTATACGGCACGTTTGGGACGAGGAGTTATGCCAGCAGCAGTGACGGGAACATGCAGTTCGAGGACGTCCCGTATTATGGAAAGCTGCTTGATGTGGTCAGGATAAGTTACCAAGGCCTTTTCTCTGTGACGCTGTTCAAGTGTTTGTGGGCGAATACGACAACATCCCGGGGACTCACGACCGATGACTTAAGCATCACATCCGTGAATTTCTCCCGCCCTATTCACACTGGTCAATCTGAAGATGACGAGCCATATATTCTTGCCGCAGAGGCCCATCAGGTTTATTACGTCGCTGATGAGAGGCACAGGGATTGGAATATGGTGGTTCACTTAAAGCCTCAGGACCTATACGACATGGGCGATGGTGAGAACGTCGCCTACAATTGTGAGCTGCTACATCCCGCCAGTTTCGAAAACTTCTTCCCAAACGACGATGACACTTTACCTATAGTTCAGTACGTCTTTTAATATCCGCAACATGAAATATAAAAATTTCACTTCCAAAAATTTTTCTATGTCTTATTTTAAATTAACTCACACGTAACTTTTTATACAAACTTTCTTTACAGGGAGGTCAACGAAGATTGAGAAGAAAAATTATCCCTACTCATCAGTTTACTTTAATTTTTTTTAAAAAACCCCAAAAAAGGTTATTTGTATCCCTACTCTTCCTTTTACTTTTATTTTTTTAAAAAAAATGCCAAAAAAAAGTTTTTGTCGCGGTTTGAAACCGCCACTAAACCTTAAAAAAACCGCGACTAATTCTTTAACCGCGACAAACCATAACAAAACCGCTACTAAAATAAACCGCTACGGAAAACGCAACCTAAACCGCGACAAAATGATACACTGAGATCAAAATAAATACCCCCACCAAATCACATTCAATATGCTCCATTTTGATTTCTGCACACGTTTTCTCTCCAACTTCTCTCATATTTTTACGTTTCCTCAATGAGGCAAAGTGTTTGAATCGGGTAAGTGTCACTGAACTTGATAATATTTGTTTTTTCTTCTACCCTATTGATATTAACTTGTAACTTCTTTTATTTTACAGGTACATTTTCTTAATTTTCAACTTCTTTTCTACTTTCATATACTTATTCATCGATCCACTTTTCCACACTTTTCTTTTGTAATTCATTTTATTTTTACTAACTCATAAGTTATTGTTATTATATTTGGATATTCTCATTATTTTCCATATCTATACTACCTTATACAATCAATTATTATATTTTAATATCATTTTCCGTAAAAATATAAGTGAGATAATAATTTAATTAAGAGTTGTGAAATATTTTTTTTTTAAATTTCACAATTTTGTAGCGGTTTCAAAACCGCTACAAATATCAAAGTATCAGCAGGCACACCACCTCAACTAAAAAAAACCGCTACATAAACCGCAACCTAAACCGTTACAAAATGCTATGTAAAGATAAAAAATGGCGCCAAATTTTTTTGTAAAAATCTTGGCAGGAATTATTTGTGGCGGTTATAAACCGCTACAAAAATATGGCCGTAAACTTTTCAGATATTTGGACGAATTATTTATGGCGGTTATAAAACGCTACAAACAATATGGCCTTTTTCAGATATTTGGACGAATTTGTAGCGGTTACTGAACCGCGACAAATGTAAAATAAAAAAAGGTGCCAGAACTTTTTCCAATTTGTATCGGTTTTTCTACCGTGACAGTTGTGTGTATAAGTTGTCAGCGTAGCCATATATAGTGGCGGTTATTATAAACCGCTACAGTAAATGTAGCGGTTTATTTTCATGTAGCAGCGGTTATTTTGAACCGCGACAAAATGTTTTGTTTCATTGGTTTTTGTCACGGTTTTGCAACCGTGACAAATGTCATTTGTCACGCCAAAAACCGCCACAAATGGACGTTTTTGACCGCCACAAATGGGCGGTTTTTTTGTAGTGGTTAACAAATCCATGAGCCTATTTTGATAGGTCCACTAGGCTGTTTTGACAAATCCATATGCCTGTGTTCATAAGTCTATGATCCTCCATGACGACGTTTGTGTCTCTTCACATATAGAAAATATTTCAAGAAGCCAGCGCCTTAGTAGCGTAGTGGCATGGGAGATTGGCTTCCCTCCCCTATGTCTAGGGTTCGAACTCAACCCCCCTCCCCTACTATGTGTATATAAATATATATATATATATATATATATATATATATATATATATATATATATATATATATATATTTCAAGAAAGTGTCATTGGACTTCACTGCAATTTTGAAATTTCAAGGAACCATTTTGTCGTATTTTGCCTTCCCCAGGACTAGGTGCAATTTTCCCTAAATAACATACATGGAACAACATTTGATATAATAAAATAAGAAAAATTGCATTTAGGTCCCAGATAAGAGAAAATAAGACAAAATGGTCCATTATATTGAAATCTCTAAAATGTATTTAAGACTCGTGAGACTTGTTTGCAATATTACATTAACAAGTCTTCAATGGCAAGTCCAAAGGCATCCACTAATAAGTTCATAGGCGTCGACAAGTCTATAGGTTTTAACAATTGAAATTTATTACAAAAAACTCTTACTAATCACTTAAATGCAATTTTGAGACTTCAAGGACGATTTTGTCGTATTTTCTCTTGGCTTGATCTAAATGCAATTTTCTCAATAAAATACAGTTTATATCACGTTCGCCCTTGTGGTTTCCTGAATCAATTTCTCTTAGATTTATATCATTCAGCACTCTTCCAATATTTAGTCACCACGTAACCAAAAGATATATATATATATATATATATGAAGATAACAATAATGAAGTAATTTACTGCTAAAATTATAAAGACTAAGTTGGCTTTCAAAAGTCTATTTAAACCCGCATGCATCAATCTGATTTTATCAGTTTGGTTGGAAGGAAGGCAAACAAACTGACGTAAACCCTAAATCACGGTATGATAGAAAGAGAATGCAGTAACAAACCGTGACTTCAATAGGCAAACGAGTATCAATACGATGCTGGTAGTAGAGATCAATACAATCGACTTCCAGTCTCTTCAAGCTCGCCTCACAAGCCGCTCTAACATATGCAGGATCGCCACGGATCTCTCTCTTTCCATCCGCAGAGATGATACCGAATTTGGTGGCCAATTCAACCTTCTCTCTCACACCTCCCTTCAATGCCTATCTCAAGAAATTGAAAATTCATACTAAATTAGTAATACTAAAGCGGAGCGAGCAACATGAAGAATCAACAAAAGGAAAGGGAATTTCAATTTCGTATGGGTCGTACCTTTCCGAGAAGGATTTCGTTGGTGTGTGGGCCGTAGATGTCGGAAGTGTCGAGAAATGTGACGCCGCTTTGGACGGCGTGGTGGATGAGGGCGATCATGTCGGGTTCGGGTTTCGGAGCCCCATAGAAAGCCGACATGCCCATGCACCCGAGTCCCTGAGCTGACACCTCCAAGCCCTGTGAACCCAGCTTAATCCTTCCTACTCTCGCCATTTCTGAGAATCCGAAAGAGCTGCCACTTCCATTGTCAGTGACGAGTGATTTTATAAGAACTGATGAGAAGGAAAAATTCAAAAACGTGATTAGACTTTCTGGTAAATAAATTATTTAAAAAACACTTCGTTACCAAATTGGTCACGAAATCTGACATCATTAATGATCTCATCAGTTCGTATTACCCATAAAGTGCTTCTCTCTTATGTCTCTCATTTTTTATTTATAAATCCAGTTTAATTAAATCTCATATTCTATAGAGAGGTAGTTAATTCAATAATTATAAGATCATTTTTTTATTTTACTTTCATTAATAATTAAATATTTTTCAACGGTGTCTTCTTTCTTTATCTTCATAAGTGATTAAAGGAATAGTTTTGGTGCCTATCTAAAGGATAGACACCATTTGCCTATCTGATCTAGATCGTCCAGATTTTATTTTTTTTAACTGCTGCTTTTTCAATAAAAAAAATCGTTTTTGAAAAATGTTAGTTAAGAGATTATTTTTATTTTAGATTCTGTACCCATTAAAATAATTTTTTTGAAAAATAGAAAGTAAAAAAAATAAGATCTGGACCGTCTAGAGAAGAGGAGCTCCACCTACCTATCCAAAGCAGTGGCCGAGTTAGGAATTTTTATTTGTGCCAGCACAATTAGTGAGGGAGATCCAGAGATTCCGCGCCCACAATTTTTTTTTATGGAAAGTTTTTGGACAAGTCAAAGACACACTGCCACCAATTAATGTCTTAGAAACAGACACACTTGATGCGTAATGAGCCATTTTTGGATTTAAAGTGCCATGAATCCCAAAAAAAAAAAAAAGTCCTCCTTTAACCAATCTTTTATCTTCACTGTAACGAAATTAGCCTTTTGACTTGGCAGGAATTTTAAGATGTTGGCAGTAGTGTGTCTTTGACTTTGACAAAATGTGTAAATCAACAAAAAGAAAACGGGTAGTTTAGTAATTTCCAGTTATTGAGTTGTTGAGTTATTTAATTGTTGTTTTGTATAGTTGTAGTTGTCATTTTATCCGTGAAGACTTTCCTTATATAAGGACGAATCACGTGTACAGATATGATGTGATACAATATTATTTTCTCAGTTTTCAATATATACCTTTTTGTCTTTTACTCTTCTCTTCTCTGACTATTACTGTGTTCTTCCCCTGTAACTCGGTTTCATTCGGAAAGCACAGAGCTCTTCCATTTTTGTTGATATGTTCTCTTTCTCTTCTTCCCCATGGGAGTTTTTGTGTCTGTACCTACGGTCATTGGCGGTAGTATAGCTTCGCCACTGATCCAAAGGATAGGTAAGGAAACTCATTCCGTGATTAATATGAGTAAAATTGTCACAATCTCATTTTTTATATGAAACTAGATTTATAAATAGAATTAAATTTTTTGGTTAAAGTGGGCTTATAAATAGGATTAGAGTGGTATGTTCTTATCTCCCTCTAATTAGAGGGACAAACACTTTTTTTATATATATTTATTTATTTTGATTTGATTATATGTTGTTTTCTGAAATTTTTTCACACAGGATCTCAAATTAATTAATTTTTAATCTTGCATTCAGAAATATTTGTCATCTAACACCTGTATCCTTGAAACTAATTAATTTAAAATACTATGTGGAAAAAAAAAATTCAGAAAGCAACATATTATTAATCTTAATAAATAAAATATAAAAAAAATGTGATTGTCCCTCTAATTAAGGGACAAGCATGTAAGAAGCACATTAGGACAAGAACCTAATGTGAACGCGTATTATTTTATCCAATCTTAAATATAAAATAAAGTTGATTTTTTTGGAAAAATTAAAAAAACGAATTAAATTACTTTAGACTATCTTTATTTTTTCTTCAAACTAATTAATTTAACTAATAATCTGATATATATAATCTAATAATACACAACATATGATATAATTAATTTATTTATTTAGTTAAAAACTCAATTATATTTTATATTAGAGAGAGAGAAGAGAGTACTTTTAAATAATGAGGGGAAAATCCATTTAAGTGCCCTTTTTGGAGAAAAAAAATCCTAAAAATGGCTCCAAAATTCTAACAATCCCAAGGCCCTTTTTGGGATTTTGAGAATCTTGGTAAGTTGTAAATGAGACTGATATAGTTGTTAATCGGGATTGATATTGTTGTAAATGAGACTGATTTAGTTGTAAAAAAATTGTTGTAAATATGACTGATTTAGTTGTAAACGGATAAAAAAAAATTGTTGTAAATGTGATTGATTTAATTGTTAAATTTTAATGAATTTATCTCAGAAAGGGCCCAAAGGCCCTTTTTGGGATTATCAGAATCTTGGGGCCCTTTTTAGAATTTTTTTCTCCAAAAAGGGCCCCTATAAGGATTTTCCCAATAATAATGAGACGTGAATAGTTTAGTTGGGGAATTACAATAAAGGGCAAAGGAGTAAAAATGCACATGAAGTTTGCCCTTGGGAGCGTCCAACACCACTAAGTTTCAAAAGGAGCAAAAGTAGACATAAAGTTATGTTTTGGAGAGCAAAAGTGCCACTGGCCGTTAGTTGACCGTTAAGTTGGATGGAATGCTGACGTGTCGCTGATGTGGCGTTGACTGGGTCTGACATGCTGACGTGGACGATGACGTGGATGCTGACGTGGAATTAAAAAATTCAAAAAAAATTAGGAAAAATATCAAAAAATTAGGAAAAAAATAATAATTTTAAAAAAATTTAGATTAATTAAAAAAAAATTAAAAAATTTGAAAAAAATGAGGAAAAATTAAAATAATAAGGAAAAAATTTAAAAAATTATAAAAAATTAGAAAAAAATTAAATTAATTCGAAAAAAATTAAATTAATTCGAAATTTTTTAAGAAAAATTCAAAAAAATGAGGAAAAATTTAAATAATTAGGAAAAAAAATTAAAATAACCATAAAAACAATAAAAAAAAATTATTAAAAAAATTCAAAAAAATTAGGGAAAATTTTTCCTAATTATTTAAATTTTTCCTCATTTTTTTCGAATTTTTTAAATTTTTTTCGAATTAATTTAATTTTTTTAAAATTTTTTTCTAGTTATTTATTTTTTTTCCTCATTTTTTTCGAATTACTTTAATTTTTTTATAATTATTTAATCTTTTTTCTAATTATTTTAACTTTTTCCTATCTTTTTTGAATTTTTTCATATAATTTTTTTAATTTTTTTCCTAATTATTTAAATTTTTCCTCATTTTTTTCGAATTTTTTAAATTTTTTTCGAATTAATTTAATTTTTTTTAATTTTTTTTCTAATTATTTATTTTTTCCCTAATTTTTTGAGATTTTTCCTAATTTTTTTGAATTTTTTAATTCCACGTCAGCATCCACGTCATGTCCACGTCAGATCCAGTCAACGCCACATCAGCGACACGTCAGCATTCCATCCAACTTGACGGTCAACTAACGGCCAGTGGCATTTTTGCTCCCCAAAACATAACTTTGTGTCTACTTTTGCTCCTTTTGAAACTTAGTGGTGCTGGACGCTCCCAAGGGCAAACTTCATGTGCATTTTTGCTCCTTTGCCCTACAATAAAATATTACAAAAGTTTTCAACTTCGTTGCTTTCTCCACCAAATCCTTCAGATTAACTTATAGAAGATAATTATATTCCAAGATATTTCTTACAAATTCTTAAAACTAATTACTTCCTGGCGGTTCCATATGTAAGTTTTAATATTAAATTTAATACCTCAATTTATTTTTTTAACCATCTTTCACCCAACAAAAAGAAATAGTGCATTTTATCATACTCATGTAAGGTCAAGCTCGCAGCATATTGTGCTAAAAAAAAGACCTAAAAGATACCTCAATTTATGATTCCTCCAAATCTATAATTTTCTTAGTTTTTCTTATTGCTTGTCGACAAGTATTGGTTATCATTTAACCCTAGATGCAGCGTAAAACCACCATTCATTCATAAAAAGAGGGTTTTTTCAAGAGCTGGTGATTGATTTTATATCATCCATTCTTCTCTTAATACCCCATATAGCAAGAACAACTCCCTCCACATGTTGTGCGAAAGCAACATCTACAACACTTATCACAAAATACTAAGCCTGCCCTTCATTCCTTGCACAACTTTAAAACAAAACACTTACCACAAACTACGGACTCTCCCGTGCAACGCACAAGTTGACACTTCATGCAAGGCCTTCTCTTACATTCAAAACATTTATATGATACAATAAACACAAAACAGTTTCTTTCAATGTCTCAAATATATATATATATTTACCATATATCATTTATCACCTAAAAAAGCATCCAGGCTAACCAAATATATACAAAACCATGTTGAAACCCCAGAGCATGTGGAGAGTCATGCCAGTAGGCTCCCTATATATATACAGGACTACTCTAAATTCATTCGGTGCACTCATTACATATTATGATGGAAATTGATAATTAGTGAGCATTCGTTTTCAGAAAGAAATGAGGCAGACAACAAATAGTCTTTTTGTATAGTTAAATCCTCAAGAGTAAGAACTAACTCCTTGTAAACACCATGAATTCTTGTAAGAATAACTCATTATTTTTCATCTTAGTTTTGAAAGTAATTTGCGGTGTCTGGGATAATTTCAAAAACATGGTAGGGGTAGTGGGATGTAGCAGCGAAAAAAGTCAGAAAACCCCATTTTAAATACACTTCATCAAAACTCTTCATTAAATGGTGTTACTTATAATACTGAATAATGAGGTATTTAATTACGGGGCCAATAATTCCAAATTAATAATTCATCAGTATTTTCTCAGCGATGCTCAATATTTTAAAGTATTTACAGTGAAAGTTTCATTCCCCATTGAATGACACAATATCATATAGCTTTCATCTAGCAAGTGTGCATCCACTTTTTTAACAACAATATGACGATAATATGTAACAAAATACTCATTTATGTGATTTTTTTTTAATATATATAATAAAGGTAAGCACGAACCCCTCCCCCAAAAACCCCACACACACACATTGCACGAGATGCATCTATTTAGGGTGCGTTTGGTTTAAAGGGAGGAAATGAATCCTTAGGGAGGACAATAACCAAATTGTCATTAATGAAGGGAATATTCTTTTTTGTTAAAAGTACATTTTTAGGATATTAAAAATTTTTCATGGGTTATTTATTAAAGATAAGAGAACAAATTTATTTCTTTTCTTTTCCTCCATCCCCCTCCTTCCCCGCAAACCAAAGAAGCTCTTAATTTCTCCTTGACTTGCATTTCTCATGCGACTCATATAAATGTATCGTCCCATTTCCATACAAATGTATCGTCCCATTACAAAAGCACATACTCCCCGCGCGATGCTTTCATTTATATGCTACCAAAGTCCCATTTCCATCATAAACACAAATATAATGCTTACTTCTTATGGTTAGAAAGAATAGTATCCCATTCAGAAGCAAGTAACAACTTGGTTAGGAAGCATCGTCCTCACGCGATGCACATGATGATTTCACTTGCACGCGATCAATATTTTCTTTTCATTACAACAATTATCCCCATTGCATATGATTTCTCTTGATTTTCTTTACTGTCATTGTAAAGAAGCAAATGATAAGGAATTATGGGGAAAAATCAAACAGAGTACTACACCTCTTATTGATTGCCACTACAGTTGAAAAAGGTCTAAAACTAATTTTCGTGTGTCTGCATATGACCTTTACATATCAGCATTAGCATCCAACTTAGAGTTATTAGAGTGTTGGTCATATTCTCCTCTATACTAGAGGTATCTTCGTGGGCTATCTTCAAAACTTTCCATATTTCTGTAGCAATTGACAGATTGCATAATAATATATTTGTTATTATTATTTTCTTTGACCACGCAAACTACAACTAACCCTCTTAATACCAAAAATCAAGAATGTTACAACTTGAGTGTTTCACTTGAACACTCGAGTGTACAACAATTTCTCTGACAGAATCAAGTGTTAGACATTCTTCCTATGATTTTGAAGCTAGTATTACTCGAGTGTGTCAGTATCAAACACTTTAAAATTGACTTTCTGATTAAAGTTTTGGTTTCAATAACCGTTTTACACTCGAGTGCTATTTAATACGCATTCAAGTGGCTTGAATTATCAAGTCTAGATTTTATTATAAGTGTTTGTTATAATCAAAATCTATAATCCGAGAACTAACAAATATCACATTAAAAGAACTTCAATATCTGCCACATTAGAATCATTATATTTCTCCATATGAAACTGAAAAAACAGCCCATAGACTAAAATCAATGCCAGTGCCCAAAAATTTCCATGTTGTTTCTCGAACAGAGATATTCATAAAAATCTAGTGTTGCAATTTCAACCTAATGGTTGTTTCCACAAGTTGAAACATTCACTGGTGCATAACTTTGCTTGGAGTGGCCTCACGTGCTTCGAAAATCTGTTAGCGTTTGTGCTTCCATATTGACTAGCTAGCCACATCAACCAAAATCCCATCACCCACGGTCATCTTGAAAAGCTTGCGTTACTTGGGCCACGTATTGCATTCCAATGTACCCATGCCTCCAAGTCAGAAGAAAAGAAAGCAGAATATTGGCTAGGTTTAATAATTCCTCTCCACGTTTGTTTCACTTTCTCAGTTTCTTGAATACTCACGTATTAAATAGAGAGGAGATATAATTTTACTTTGAGGTTGATGCATTTTACTTAAGATAATTATATTTAGAAATATTTCTTACAAATTTTTAATATTTGTTACTTCCTCCTGTCCTATATCTAAGTTTTAATATTAAATGTAATGCCACCAATTTATTTTAATTACTCCCACAGATCCTTATTATAAGGTGCCAACTAACTTTTCTCACAAATCAATAAAAACAGTTAAAGTCAATAAAGTTGTCATAAAATCTAATTAATTTCCAATATTACCCCTATTAATTGTACTAAACTAATATTATATTAATTATTATTCTCACCTATCATCCTTATTAATTATGAACAGACATGGAGAAACATAATTAATGCTCATTGAAAACAAATAAATTCCTTATAAAAAGGATTAAGTAAACTTATTAATTAATCCCTTATAATAAGAATAAGAGGGAATAGGTATAGAATTCAGAACAATCTTGGGAAAATTACTGTAGAGGCCCTTTTAACTAAAATAAGCCCAAAAAGAGCCCCAACAATCTGACATGCCCTAAATAGGCCCTAGGGCCCTGATTGGGATTGAATTAATAAAAGAAAAGACACTAACACCCCTGGTTAAAAAAGCGAAATGGAACTCTGGATTAATAAAAAGTGAACAGATGAACAATTAGTTTTGGCGCCTACACGAGAAAGAGAAGAAACGATCCTACAACGCGAACGCGTGGCAGAGAACGCACGGTTTTTCTAAACCTTTATATTTGCTCAACTCAGTGAGGGAGAGAACGTTTATATTCCCAATCATCCACTTCGTTTAGTGTTTCCTTTTTAATCACCATGCTACTTCGTTTTTAATTATTGTAGGGTTGGGTTAGTAAAGTCTTGCTCTGTTTTTGGGCATGGAAACAGAGGGAAAGGTCTGTATTTGACATCTGTATTTTTTCCAATTTTGATTGTCCCTAAACTTACAGAGGTCGTTTACAACAGAAAAAGCCACAAGTACAAGATAAAAAGCCACATTTACAACAAACTTTAAAAACCTGGATTTTCATTCAAACTTAAGTCCTAAGCTTAAAGAGGTCCTTTACAACAGAAAAAGCCACAATTACAAGATAAAAAGTCACATTTACAACAAACTTTAAAAACCTAGATTTTCGTTCAAACTCAAGTCCTAAGGTTAAAGAGGGAATTTGCAACAGAAAAAGCCACATTTACAATAAAAAAACAACATTTACAACAAACTTTAAAAAGTTGGATTTTCGTTCAAGCTCAAGTCCTAAGCTTACAGAGGGAATTTACAACAGAAAAAGCTACATTTACAACATCAAAGTTCGAACGGGTAATTTAAGTTCGAACTTAACTTACCTGTTCGAACTTAACTTACCCGTTCGAACTAGTTTGTTGTAAATGTGGCTTTTTCTGTTGTAAATTCCCTCTGTAAGTTTAGGACTTGAGCTTGAACGAAAATCCAAGTTTTTAAAGTTTGTTGTAAATGTGGCTTTTTATCTTGTAAATGTGGTTTTTTTTTTTTTTGTAAATTTCCTCTGTAAGCTTAGGACTTGAGCTTGAACGAAAATCCAAGTTTTTAAAGTTTGTTGTAAATATGGCTTTTTATATTGTAAATGTGGTTTTTTCTGTTGTAAATACCCTCTGTAAGTTTAGGACTTGAGTTTGAACAAAAATCCAGGTTTTTAAAATTTGTTGTAAATGTGGCTTTTTATCTTGTAATTGTGGCCTTTTCTGTTGTAAAGGACCTCTTTAAGCTTAGGACTTGAGTTTGAGCGAAAATCCAGGTTTTTAAAATTTGTTGTAACTATGGCTTTTTATCTTGTAATTGTGGCTTTTTCTGTTGTAAAGGACCTCTGTAAGTTTTGGGACAATCAAAATTGGAAAAAATACAGATGTCAAATACAGATCTTTCCCTCTGCTTCCATGCCCAAAAATAGAGCAAGATTTTACTAACCCAACCCTACAATAATTAAAAACAAAGTAGCATGGTGATTAAAAACAAAACACTAAACGAAGTGGATGATTTGGAATATAGACGTTCTCTCCCTCGCTGAGTTGAGCAAATATAAAGGTTCAGAAAAACCGTGCATTCTCTCCCACTCGTTTGCATTATAGGATTGTTTCTTCTCTTCCTCGTGTAGGCGCCAAAACTGATTGTTCATCTGTTCACTTTTTTTTAATCCAGAGTTCCCTTTTGCTTTTTTAACCAGGGGTGTTAGTGTCTTTTCTTTTATTAATTCAATACCAATCAGGGTCTTAGGGTGGTCTGTGTTGGGCATGTCAGATTGTTGGGGCCCTTTTTAGACTTATTTTAGTTAAAAGGGCTTCTACCGTGATTTTTCCAACAATCTTTATATAGAGGGACCCACATACACCTACCCATCTTTTGTGCTCATGATTCTGAGGTGTAGAATCCACAACCTCCTTCATAATATTCAGATGCGTGGAGCTCTCTCGAACCACGAACTTCAAAGTAAATGTTGATGTGAAATGGGCCCCATGTGAGAGGGATGCCTCGGGAGGATAAGCGCCGACCATGGTTATTCAACATTTGACTTTACTGAAAGAAACACCCATCGCTCATGGGTCATGCTCAACGAGAGTTTGTGCCAAAACTCAATTCTCTCTTTAGAGGACCTGTTTGATATAGAGAAGATTAGGAAAGATCTCAAAGTTCTCATGGATTTTAGGTGTTTGGTAGACGGAAAATCTATTTAACATCTTTCGGTGAGTGTTCATCTTCCCTTATTTGACGGAACATGTTTTTTATCCGAAAATGGAGGAAAGTTGCAATCTCCCAGGAAAGTGTTTTTTTCCATTTAAAATTGGCCCTGGTTCTTCTTTTTCCTACTTAACCAACACCTAATTCTTCATACCAAATATTTCATTTTCGCTCAATTTAAGTTCCATTTCCTAATATACCAAATGACTCACATTTTTTAAGTTTCCTCTCAATCTTCCTTTCTATTCCTTTCCTTCCTTTAAGTTCCTTTCTTTCCTTAAATCTTCCTCATAACAAATGAGGCCTAAGAGTATGTTTGGTTTGAAGAGAGGGGAGGGGAGAAAAGGGAAAAAATCTTTTGGGATGACATTGATCATTTTGCCATTAATGAGAGGAATATATATATATTTTGTGAAAGTCTATTTTAAGAATATTAAAAATTATTTATGTGTAATTTTGTAAAGATGAGAGAAAAATTTCTCTCTCACCTCCTTTTCCCTCAAATCAAACATACCCTAAAACTCTCTTTATGTTGTCTATTATTCCATTTCATGCTGCAAAAGGCTGCCGTGTTTTTTTCCCCCCTAAAGAAAATAATAATAAAATTCAGTGAAGCGCCTTGGTAGCAAATTAATATTAGTTAATCCCCAAAATTTTTTTAAACTTCACTATACCCTCTAGACAAAATGAAATTAATTATTTTGGGTGAAATTATAATGATGTTCTTCTTTTATTCTTTTAGAAGAGTATTTTCAAGACAAATAAGGACATTTAAAGAAGAAAAATGAAGAATTTAATTACAAGAAAAAAAAGGAATTTGAAAGAAAATAGGGAATTACAAATATTTTGGTCATTTACAAGATAAATATGAAAAATCACTAGACAAATATAAGCAATTACAAGAAAAATAAAGGGATCCGAAAGAACCTTGAAAGTTAAAAATATTTTGATCATTTACAAAATAAAGATGAAAATTTAAAAAAAAAAAAAAGAAAAAAGACAAGTATGGGCATTTTACAAAACAAATAAAGATATTTATAAGACAAATAAAGGGATTCAAAAAACCTAGGAAATAAAAAATATTTTGGTCATTTACAAAACAAATATAGATATTCACAAGACAAATAAAATAAGGCCATAATTATCTTTTTACTTAAAAAAAAAACTAATTTCATTTTAACTGAGGTACAGTGATTTTTTAAAAAGAAAAAGAAAATTGAAAGTTAACTGGAATTTGTCATCAAGGGCGAACTGAATATCTTATTTTACTTTTTCAAACTCCGCCCCACTCCAGACTCGGTGATCCTGACCTACAACCAATTGTGGAAAAATCAATGTGTCATTATTCATTGGTGATTTGGACCATAAAAGGGTTTAATTCTAACAGTCAACACAAGCACCAATAAGAAAAATCAAACACAAGAACCACTAGGCTCACTTGATAGGAGATATTGGCTTTTACTTTATGATGTAAGGGTTTCTCATTAAGAGGGTAGTTTCTAGTACAAATAATTAAAAGATATATTTTTCAGAAATCAACACATATATTTTGCAAATAATTAACTTATTGTTTGATCTCTACACATTACTTATTTAATTCCTATATTTAGAATGGGAGAGTATTTTATAAAAATACAACTATCAATAATTTTTTTTATTAAAAAATTTTAGGAAAGGGGTTGGGTTCACCCACAATCCAAGGGCAGGGTGAAATCTCCTTTCCTCTTAGGTAATATCGATGTTGGGTAGGGTGAGTCGTCTATTACCATCATGCATTAACCTAGGTATCTAGGAGCTAGGATGCCTCCCCCAACGCTTTGACCAACTTCAGGATCGAATCCTCTTCCTTTGGTGAGAGTGTCCAACCCCTTTACTATATATATATATATATATATATTTTGATATCAACTATCAATAAAATTTTAATTGCATTGAGAATATGAAGTCATGACTTTTATATGCCTCAATCTTTTGTTTTTTTTTTTGGGTACAGATGCGGGGAGGGGGTAATCGAACCATAGACCAGGGGAGATTAAACATCTCAAGTGCCACTGCACTGCAAGGACGGTGGCATATACCTCAATCTTTTTTTTTTTTTTTGGGTTAAACATATACCTCAATCTTATCCCTATACTACCTTCACAAAAACAGAAGTGGGCTACCCAAACATAAGAAATAAATTTATTTGAAAAATAAAAGACGCAGCAAGGCCATAGACTAAAATCGACGCCAGGACCCAACAATTGTCTCATAACCTTACTTGAAGGTCCAACAACCACTACTTAAGCTGCAATTGGAGGTTCAAATTGTGCGATCAACAGCCCAAACGTGCAGTGATTATTATAATTTTTTCCCCCTAATGTTTGGATTAACTTTTGGCTAGTTTGACTTTTGGGGGGAAAAGCTACCCATGAGCTGAAACAAAGGTTCTTTTAATGGTAGTAGAAGTTACTTTCTCTTTTTAATCTAAGCTTTTACAAAGTGAAGAAATATGATTTATGTTTAGACTAATAGTGATAAAAGCGCATTTTTTCAAACTAAAATTGGTTTGGATGAATTAATTATAATAAATATGATATGCTTTTCCAAAAACATCATTGTTTAAAATTAGTTAAGACCCAATTTTGTCTTATAGATGTTATCTCAAAAGAGAGATGTTATATCGGAAGATTTTTTTGGAAAAATGTTGTCTTGGAAGTTTCCCAATCGTAGCAATTTTGCTATGACTGTTATCTATATTAAGATTGTCCATTAGTTATCTAACTATACAGAATCAAAATGTCCATATGTTAATCATATCATTTTTATTAAGGTACAATTTTATCTTAAAAATGTTTAATTAAGAGCAATGTTGGCCGAAAAATGTTTGGGATTTAATATTTGCCCGAGTTTTCACATTGTTGTAATGTTGCCTTGATCGTTATCTAGGTGAAATCTGAATATTAATTGACCAAATATGTTGAGTTAGCAATATAAACAACAGTGAAGAAAAATAAGTTTTAGATAGAGAAAGCCTATAAGTTGTCTGCTCAGCCTATAGAGAAAAATCTTTGCGCTTTTAGGTTTATAATGCCGTATCGTGTAACCACTACCTCCGAATTTGAAGCAACACGTTCTTCGAGGAGCCGCCTTCGGTTACCGTGCTCATTAATGCCCTACGTCATACTCCATTTGCCATGATTACTTTTAGGATTTTAGTAGGGTTTAGCCTTGATTCCGTCGGTTCAGCCAAGGCTATCCGTTTGAATTCCGTATCGTCATCTCTCTTGGCACCTCGTAACCGGTGAAACGTCTGGACTCCGAATCGTCACACGCTTTGGTTTATTTATAAATATCTCTTTGGGAGCATTGCTTGTTTCACTTGTTCGCATTTCTTCTGATCAGTCTCTTTTTCTTCGAAGGAATTACCAGCAGAGCACCCTCTATACTCCACTCTACTCCAGATTTCACTTTCCTCTAGATTCTTAAGTAAGTCTCTTACTCAAATTTGTGTTTCGTTCATCTGTAATAGTCCTTTTTCTTTAAGTAATTTTCTCAACTTCCATGCTCATCTGTTGTCGTTCTTTGCTTTTGTTGTTCTTCATTTCTGTTATTCTTCCTTTCTGGGTTCTTAATCGTCGACGCATACATTTTGTTTCTGCTGGGTGTCTTGAACGACGGTGATGACTTTGTTGAATTCCTCTCTAAGAGAAAAATGTTGAGAACAATTGTGAAACTTCTTTGTCTGAGTCGTTGCAATACTGGAGAATCTGGGAAAATCTGGAACCATGTTCTTCATCTTCATTGTATTGTTTTGGCGCTTTTACATGCTTTTGCTATTCCTCTCCTCTTCAATTTTCTGCAAACTTGTTTAATAATCGCAAATTGCTTGTATTTGAGCGCGTTAGTTGTTTTTCAAAAAGATGGACCCCAGACCTCCATTAATAGATATGTATGGTCGGCCCATCCCAGAAGAGGATAGAGAATTGCTTCAACGAGTCTTTGGTCGAACTAAGCTTTGGCTGTGGTCCATTCTTCCCACCGAGAAAGAAAGGATGGAGGATATGCTTCATTCTTCCTGTGGTAGTGGCTCCTCCCGAGGTGGTGGTTCTTCTCGAGGTGGTAGTTCCTCCCGAGGTGGTGGAGGTGGAAGATCCCGTCAAGGTCGCGTTCAACCCTCTCCGTCTGCTGCCCCGATGCACCCCCTAGTAGCCCCGAGCACAGTTCCCGAGGCTTCCGTCTCGACTTACCCAGCCGAGATTATTACTCCTTGCGAAGATTGTATGTATAAAGCTATTGAATTTGCACGTCTGGGTTTGGACCGAGATGCCGAGCAAATTTTGGATCGCTGTCGTTGCCATGAAAGGCCTTGGAGATTCGCAGCCATTAACGCCTCTTTACTGCCTTCAGCATTTCAAACTCCCTCTGTAAACCCTGTGACTTCAGGTATTCTCGAGTTTTGACTTAGTCTCTTTTTGTGTCCTGTATAGGTATTTAATGTCTTCCCTCTCCCATCAAACAACCCAATCCGAGACCGGTGAGTCTGCTCCTTCCGGATCTTCGCGAATGACTATGATTCAAAGATACGCCGTGAGCAAAGCCGTCACTGATACGAAGAATAAATTGTCTGCTCAGGCTATCGCTCGTGTAATCCGAGGTGGGGATGGGTATGTTGTGTGCTAGCCTTCGGCTAGTGAGTCGGTAGCTTCCAGGCGCTCCAAGAAGGAGTGTAATTTCTTCTTCTTTTATAAAAACCTCATAACCCGACTTGGGATGAAATTCCCTTTTTCTGACTTCCAAATGCAGCTTCTCCGCCATTTTCACCTTGCTCCTTCCCAACTTCATCCTAATGGCTAGGCGTTTGCTGTGGCTTTTGAAAGCTTCTGCGACAAATTTGATTTAGTATGTTTTGTGCCCGTGTTTTGTCATTTTTTCGTTCCTTTGGAGACCAACCTTTCTTTGGACGGAGATTTGCTAGAATTTGGATGGACTTCACTTCGGGCTTCGCTCGGTCGTAAGTTCCTCAAGCCTTTCACCGATTCATGGAAAGGCTTTAAGAATGCCTTTGTCAAAGTCTCCGCCAAACCCGGGTGCGTCCCCTAGTTTCTTCAAACTTCGGCTTCTGGGGAAGTCGAAGGACGTTTTCCCTTATATTGGACTGAGGAGCATCATAAATTTGAGGCCAAGGATTTTCTGACCCCTCTCTCTCAGATGATCGCCCAGGAGAACGACGCTATTGCTTTCATTTCTACCTCGGTTAATAAAGACCCCTTAGTAGACTCGGCCGATTATATAGCTTCTTTTGTTTGGAAACAACCCACTACGGGTATGATAGTCTATTTGATTCAAATGTTCTGAAACATATTCTTCTTCTTGAATTTTATTAGTTCATTTCTTTTTTCAGGCGATCAAATGGGAAAAAGACCCGACTATATAGACGTTACACGTCGTTCAGATGCAGCGCCACCATCATCTCGCCCTTTGACTCCTGCTGTGAAAAGGGCTGTCTTGGTCCCCGAGCCATCTGATCCTCCATCGGTCAAAAAGGCTAAGATATTGAGGAAGAAGAAAATTATTGATGCTGGCCCGGATGAGGTTGAAGCCGACATTCCTTTAACTCTTCCTATTCCCGAGCCCGAGATAGCGGCTCCAGAGATCCTGGCATCTTCTTCAGGGCCTATTGTTCAATTCCCGCTGCCATTTCTCTAGGAAAACAAAATTCCTTTGGGCCTTCGTTTGGGTCTCCAAGCTCCCACTCATTATTACGACATGAAAAAATTGTCGAAACTGGAGGTGAAAGAGTTTAGGGAGATGGAGCATTTGAACATGAAGAATGCCGGTGTTTGTTTTCTTGCTGCACATCTTAAGGATCTAGTTGGAGATCAAGCGTCGGAGATAGCCGCTTTAAAGGCCGACAAGAAAACGGCAGATGATCGGGTAGCTCAGTTCCAGGAGGATTTGTAAGTAGCCCTGGTCGAGAAGGAGATCTTATCGGACGAGATCATTACACTGCGCGACAAGCTCCATAAAGCTGAATCCGAGGTCACCCGCCATCTTCAGGTCCATGAACAAGATGTGGCTTCGCTTGCGAAGTACAAGGACGAGGTCACCAAGTTAACGTCGTCACTGGAGTCTAGCCAAGCACTCTCGCGCTCGCCAATGACGACGTGGCGAAATTGAAGACGGGCATGGTGGATGCCTTCGAGAATGCTTTGGAGCAAGCCCAGTTTCTGAATCTTGAGGTCTCCTTGGATCTGCAAAAGGCGCATGTCAATGCTTATGTTGAAGATGGGGTGTTTCACCCTGCTCCTTCGGATGCTCCTTCAACTAGTATGGGTCCTGAGGAGGCTGGCGGGGATCAACAGGTTCATGCTTGATCCGACTTGCTCTTTCTCTTTTTCTTTTGTGTTGATTTGTAAATTGTAGTGCCTGTGTTGGGCTTTTTACTTGGACTTTGTAGCCTGGATAATAGTTGATTAATCAAAAATTACCTAGTTAGCAATATCTTTGTCAGACTGCTTTTTAACTGAGCAAATAACCGACGTGATCAAGGTCGATTAATATGCTTCTAACTGTTCATTTTCAGCAATTACGTTGCCGACTTTACATGATTCACAAAAAAAAAAGTGTTTGCCATATGTTCGTGCATGTTTTTTAATATGGCCATTAGTGCGATACGGTAAGCACGAATCATCCAACTCGAGTTTCCGTTCGCTGTTTTTCGGCGGCTTTGCCGCTATATGGTCATTTTCAGACTCAAATTTGGCAGATTATTCCGCTGGTGTTTTAATCGCTACATGATTTATGAATTAACTCGGAATTCATACATGCGTTATAGCCTACATGATTTATGAATTAACTCGGAATTCATACATGTCTTGGTAGCTTTAAAGTGACTGAACTTGGCTTTGTAGCCTTTGATTTCATTCATCAAGTCTTTACACGATACTAGGCGAGATTAAGATCCCGCAATTAACTTCCTGAAAACAAACTTAACATGTAACATAGTTAAACATAATAGACCAACATTGAAACTTCTAGTAAATTCAGCTGTAGTAAGCCTTAAGCTTGTTGGCATTCCAGGTTCTTTTAAGTGCTTTCCCGTCTAGGGATTCCAACGTATAAGCGCCTTTCCCAAGGTGTTCTTTGATTCTGTAGGGGCCTTCCCAGTTGGCTACCAGCTTCCCTTCTTGGGCATTTTTGTTGCCGATGTCAACTCTTCAGAGCACTGGTCGTTTTCTTGAAACGAACGCAGGTTAACCTTCCTGTTGTAACAAGCCATGATAAGCAGCTTTGTGGCCATATCCCTAAGGTGAGCTGTAGCACGGACTTCATCGATCAGGTCCAACTCGGTCGCAATATTCTCATTATTAGTTCGCTCCTATGTAACTTGCAATTTCCTTAAGGAGGGTTCACCGACTTCAACGGGAATCATAGCCTTGCATCCGTACGTGAGTCTGAAAGTAGTCTCTCCCGTGGATGATTGCACTGTTGTCCGACATGCCCATAATACTGGATACAGGTGCTCAATCCAACTGTCTTGGGCTTCTTCCATTCGCTTCTTTAATCCATTCACGATTACTTTATTTGCTGCTTCTGCCTGTCCATTAGACGGTGGATGTTCCACAGAAGTGAAGTGATGTTTAATCTAGAAGTCGGACATCATCTTTTGAAATCCTTGGTCTGCGAATTGCGTTCCGTTGTCTGTGACTATCTCTGCTGGAATTCTGAACCTCGAGATGATATTCCTCTGGAAGAACTTTTGTGCTCTGGCCGAGGTTATTGTTGCTAGTGGTTCGGCCTCGATCCATTTAGTGAAATAATCAACCGCCACAATCAACCACTTCAATTGACTGGGTGCTGGTTTGAATGGCCCTAACAAGTCCATACCCCATTTGAAGAATGGCCATGGAGCCGTGATTGCCTGCAAATCAGATGGTGGGATCCTAATAATTCTTCCGTGTTTATGACAACTCTCACATCTTCAGACGTGGTCTTTGGCGTCCTGAGCCATTGTAGGCCAATAGTAGCCCGCCCGAATAGCTTTTCAGGCCAGCGCCTTGGCACCCATATGCTGTCCATTGATGCCCTCGTGAATCTCCACCAAGACATACTGAGCTTGATCCTTCCCGAGGCACTTCGCTAGAGGCGCATGTATTCCTTTCCGGTAGAGTTGGTCGTCCACCATCGTATAAGCAGTTGCCAATTTTACCAAGTTTTTAGCCCGCATTTCGTTGTCGGGAGTAATCCCTCGTTCCAGGTAGTCTGCAATTGGTTTTCTCCAATCCTCCGAGTTCGATATTAACATTACACAGCTTGGTTCTGGTAAGTTTTGCTGGACTACTGTTCTCAAATTTCCCAGGCATTTGGTGCTTGCTAATTTTGACAGGATGTCAGCTCTTGTGTTTTCCGCCCGTGGTATGTGCGTCACCGTTACCTCGTCAAATAGTGCCATGACCTCCTTCACCTTGGCTAGATATTTAGCCAACAACGGTCCCTTAACTTGATAAATTCCTTGGATTTGTGATGCCACTAATTGAGAATCCGTTGACACACGTACCTTCTGAGCTCCGCTTTCCTTTGCCTGCGACAATCCTGCCAATAAAGCTTCATATTCGGCCTGGTTGTTGGATGTCGGGAAATCAAGTCAGAGAGATAGTTCTATGGCGACACCATCTGGGTTTTCCACAATAACCCCTGCGCCTCCTCCTTGCAAATTGGATGAGCCATCTACAAACACTCTCTAAGGTTCCGATCTTGCTTCTCTTTGTTGAACGAAAGTTGATTCCACTAGGAAATCGGCTAAAGCTTGTGATTTTATCGCTTGTTGAGCCTCATAAGTGATATCAAACTCGGACAACTCGATTGCCCAATTTGTCATTCTTCCTGCTAAATTCGGCTTGTGTAGGACTTGCCGAAGTGGTTGATTTGTTCGGACTACGATAGAATGGCTGTGAAAATAATGCCGAAGTCATCGTGCCGCCATTAGCAGCGCAAAAGCCATCTTTTCTAGTTTCTGGTATCTTACCTCGAGTCCTTGTAAAGCCCGGCTTACAAAATATACTGGTTCCTGTCCTTCACTGGTTTCTCTCGCTAGAACCGCGCTCACTGCCTCTTCTCCCACAGATAAATAAAGAATCAATTTCTCCTTAGGTTCAGGTCTTGATAGCACTGGTGGGGAAGATAAGCATTACTTGATTCTGGTGAATGCATCTTCACAATCCGAGTTCCAGCCCCCTTGAGCTTCCTTATTTAGGAGTTTGAAGAATGGGAGTGATTTTTCAGCCGATTTTGGCAAAAATCTTGTCAAAGCCGCCAACCTTCCAGTCAGCTGTTGAACCTATTTCTTACTTGTTGGAGCTTTCATCTCCAAAATCGCTTTGCATTTCTCTGGGTTGGCTTCTATGCCTCGGCTGGTTAGTAGGAAGCCCAAAAATTTTCCGGAGGGTACCCCAAAAGCACACTTCGCTGGATTTAGTCGAATTCGGTGCTTCCTCAACTTTTCGAATGTCTGGTTCAGATCTCGGACATGGCTGCTTTGTTCTCTGGATTTGACTATCATGTCATCAATGTATACCTCTACATTCTTCCCCAATTGCTCGCTGAAAACTTTTGTCATCATCCTCTGATAAGTCGCTCCTGCATTCTTAAGACCAAAAGGCATCACATTGTAACAATAATTTGCATTATTAGTGATGAAAGCAGTCTTATCTTGATCATCACGGTGCATAGCAATTTGATTGTATCCCGAGTACGCGTCCATGAAGGATAGTAATTGGAAACCGGACGATTGATCCACTAATTGGTCGATGTTGGGCATGGGAAATGCGTCCTTTGGGCATACTTTGTTCAAATCTTTGTAATCGACACAAACGCGCCACTTACCATTGGGCTTTTTTACCATGACGACATTGGACAGCCATGTGGTATACTGCACCTCCCTTATAAACCTAGCATCGAGTAATTCCTTAACATGCGCGTCTAGAGCTTGTCCTCGATCTGAGCCAATCTTCCTTTTCTTCTGCGCGACTGGCACTGATTCCGGTAGAATTGACAACTTGTGACAGCAAAACTCGGGATCAATTCAGGGAATCTCGGATGGTTTCCATGCGAACACGTCCCTATTGTCTCTTAGAAACTTCTCTAGCTCTGTACGAACCTCAGGTTTCAGCATCTTTCCGATTTTTGTGACTTGTTCTGGACTTTCTCCCAGGACGAAATCCTCTACCTCCTCGCTCGGCTCAGCTCTTTGTGCCTTGTCCTCTTCTCTCAGGTCCAACTCGACTACATGTACCGAGCTACTGCTAGCCTTTCCTTTGTTGGCCGACTTACTTTCTTGTACTGCCTCAAAGTAACATTTCCGCGAGTCTTTTTGATCTCCTCTGACGCTAACCACTTGATTCTTCTTGTTGATAAACTTTAACTTCTGATGGTAGGATGATACTAACATGTTCCAATTATGAATAGTCGGCCTTCCCAATATTATGTTGTAAGGTGAAGGGAAATCCGCCACCACGAACCGAACCACCTCGGTCTTAAAAGCTTCCTTCGTTCCCAGAGTTAGTCTGAGGTCAATGAATCCTTTCGGATGGGTGTCTTCTCCATTAAAACCAGTCAATGTGGTTTTGCATGGTTTCAAGTCTTTGGAATCTAATCTCATCCGTTTGAAAGCGTCCCATAGAATTATGTCTACTGCACTCCCATTATCCACGAACATCTTCCTAACCTGGCAACATTCTATTGTTCCCGTGATGACGAATCCGTCATTGTGTCCTGGCACCACGTCATTTAGGTCTTCTTGTGAAAATCCCAACACCGGCTCATTTGGTCTCCTGTCTTTTTTGAATTTAGGGCGATCAATAATGGACATGACCTCTTTCAAATATTTCCTTTGTTGATTTAAGGAGTCTCCTCCTCCCCCAAAACCTCTGACAATCCCATTGCATACAAATTTTGACTCTGGGAATTCGTCACTATTGCCTCGTCCAGTTTTGTTACAATCTCATCTTTTTTGTTCACCAGGTGGACTCCTCCTCTTGTTCTGTCGTTTGTTCTGCTAGCCTTGAGTCTGAATGACGTACCGACGTAGCTTTCCTTCACGAACGAATTTTTCAATAGCGTCCCTTAAATCAAAACAACCTTCTGTGGTGTGTCTATGTTGGTCATGAAACTCACAATATCTGGACCGATCTAACGGTTGATTGGTCCGCATTGGTCGCGGCCGTTCAATGTTTTTCATCTCCGTCAAAGAAACCTCTTTCCATATCTAAGCTTGAGGCAATCTCAACGGTGCATATCTGTCGTATCTTCCTTCTGCTCTGCTTCCTCGGGGCCGATTACTCCTGTCTCGACCACGGGCGTCGTGCCTACTTGAGTTGTACCGATCTTTACCTCGGGAAGGGGAGCCCTTGGTCGATTCCCTAGACGGTTGATTTATGGCTTCCATCTGCTCCAACTCAATGTATTGTTTCGTGCGGTCTCGGAACTCGGCCAAAGTCTTAGGCCGGCACTTCATTACTGACTTCTTCAAACGTGAAGACTTGTCCAATCCTGCAATTGCACAATGGAGGTGCACCTCTTCTTTTAGCCCAGGAACTTGTAGGGCTGTGCTGTTGAATCGCTCTAAATATTTCTGCAAGGTCTCCCCAGGTGTTTGCCTCACCTGATCGAGTTGAAATTCCGTTTTTGGCTGTTTCCAACTTGTTGCGAAGTGAGTAAGAATTTATTTATCAAATCCTTCAAATCCGGAATCGAGTTGGCCGGTAAGCTATTGAACCAGATTTGTGCAGGTCCCCGCAGTGTTCCTGCGAACAGGCGTGGGATCACGGGACCCGTATAGCCCTTTACCATGATCTACATTTTAAAATTCCTGACATGAATTTGTGGATCCTGGCTCCCATCATACTTTGGGAAGTCCTTTGTGTCCAGACCTTTTGGATAAGGTGCTGTCATAATTTTTTCCGTGAAGGGCGTATCAACTCTCTCCATTTCATCTGAACTCGAGTCTGAGGATTCAAAATCTTCTCTTGACAAACTCTGACCCCTAGTAGGTTCCTTGTTTTTCTTCCGAGTTTCTGTCAACGCTCTGTCCCGCCTTGTACCACCTATTCTTTCCCGAGCTACCACGGTCGGATCTCGTCCGCTTGGGCTTCCTCGATCTAGGGTGTCTTCTTGGGGCTGTCTGGATCCTTCCCCTGCCTTATTTCTTCATTACTTGCTTGCAACGGTTTTGCATTTTGAGGATGGGAAGTATCATACCGGCTTTGTCCATTAGCATCTCTATCATGCTGAGTCTCCTGGTTATCTGTCCACCTTGCATATTGTTCGAATAACTTTCTCCAGTCCGCATCACGTTGATCCATCTCCTCCTTTAGTAATCAGGCATACTCCTCCATTTGAAGGGCATGACGATTCTCTATTCCGTCTATTCTGTTTAACACGGACCCAACCGTGTTTTGCAGAAGACGGATATCAGGATTAGTCATTTGAAATTCTGCTTGTGGACTAGTTGGGAGAATTAATAAACCCACTTGTTGTAACACAACGTTCTCCGGGAGAGGGGAGTTTGCCGTATCCGACGTTTCATTTTGGGTTTCAACGATAACTTGATCTGTATCAACGTTGGAAGGATCCTGGTGTGTCGTTTGTTCTATTTGTTGTCCTGGTTGTTCTTCTGGCACTTGAGTATGCCGAGTTGCTAAAATTCGTCCTTTCGTTTTTGCCATCGCAGTACGTAGCCTAATAACCTTGTGGTCAAACCTTTTCGGTCCCCACAGATGGCGCCAAATGTTCGAGTGTGAACAATATTACTCGGGCTTGAACTAGGAACAGAGCCTAGGGCCTATATACCCGTGAATAGGGATCAAATCCCACGTAGTTCAAATATACTTCCGGCGTTTAGCCACTGAGGAGTGGGGAGTGTGCTATGTGGAAAAATGAAAGGATCAAGTAGTCAGTACCCGTTTTCTAGTGGAGAGATCCCCTATTTATAGAGGCGGTAACCGTCCTGACTTAGCAGTTATTATATGTATAGGCGCAACTGCAGATGGCAGTTCTCATGATGGATTGGGCTTCGGGGCCCAAGTTCCGAGGTCCATAACAACCTCTTTGATTTTTTCTTCATCACACAAGATGATTTCTCCTCTTTAATTGTCTCCAATCCTTTATATGTGATGCATTTATTTTAAAAAGTATTTATTTATAAATCTAGCTTAGAAAAAAATGAAGTGTTTTACACATGGAACTGCTATATAAGCATATTTGGTCCATTAATGTGTAAACGTACGTAACCTAGATAGTAGCCAAGGTAAAATTGTTTTGATTTGGAAACTTCTGAAACAATATTCTTCTTGAGTGATAACGTCTAAATAAATTTGTACCTAAACCCAAAACAAAAATAATGTGTTTGAAACATGGACTGTAAGTTTAACATATTTTGTTAACTAACCATCAAACTTAACCTAGATAGCAAGCAGCACAAAATTTTTACGATTAGAAAAACATCCAAAGCGACATTGACATTACTCTTATAAAAACTTCCAAGACAAAATGCAACCTTAACTAAAATTTCTCAAAGTCCTCGAAATGATCTTTTATTGTTAACAAAGTACCAATATGATGAAATAATATCTAGTCAGATTATTTAGGGGTTTTTTTTTTGTCTAGTAAATTAGGGTATTTAGATTTTCCAAAAAAATCGGGTTATCTAGATTACTCTCTCGTTATCTTTATCTTTTGAAACTAGGATTTGATTTAGATTGTGATTATAATTTTAAACTATTATTTAGCTCCATAAATAGAGCTAGGGTTCTCAGGTTCTCAATTGAGGATCATACTTGAGTATTGAATAAACTAAATTTTCTATTTCTTAGATTCTTCCTCATTCTTCATTTTCTCTCCTCTCTTTTTCACCCATGTTTCACATCAATTTTGGTGTCAAAGCCTAAGTCAGCACTACACTGTACTGTTTTTCTGCGCAATGTCACTTCTGGGCTTTTGTTCACGACCTCCCTGACGTTAGATCGTGACAAAAATACCTCCTTTGGAATGTATAGAAGAACACGGCTCAACCACTAGCAAACCACCACCATTCACGGCCGAAAGCACCTCTATGCTCTGGTCAAAGTCCAGCAACAGTTTCCACATCACTACTAGAAAAACGTAGATTAGCTCAAATTTAGGGGAGTTTGCAACGGAATTCGAATTTCGTCGCAAAAACCTTGATTTTGCGACAAAATTACAATTCTGTCGCAAAATCACTTTTTGGGTTTTGTGACGGAATTGGAATTCCGTCGCAAAATCGCTTTTTGGGTTTTGCAACGGAATTCGAATTTCGTCGCAAAAAATTCGAATTCTGTCGCAAAAAGCAAGGTTTTTGCGACGGAATTCTAATTCCGTTGCAAAATCCGTTTGGGTCAGAGAGGTTTTGCGACGGATTGAGGAATCTGTTGCTAATCGACGCCAAAAAAGGCCTTCAGTTCCCCTTATTTTACGACGGAACTCAAGTTTCGTCGCAAAAAAAAATTTGCTTTTTGAGACAGAAATTGATTTCCGTCGCAAAAAAACAAGGTTTTGCGATGGATTATTGATCCGTCGCAAAATCTCTTTTAAGTCTCAATTTCGGGACATTTTTTCTGTCTCTCACGGTGAAATCTTCTTCTTCTCCTAACTTGTCCCTCCTCCTCTCCCTTCCGGTCGTCTCTGCCACTCCTCCTTCTGGTTGCCTCCCCCTTACGGTCACCGTTGCTGCCATTTTCCAAGTTAGTTTGAAGTATTTTTTTTAACTACTTGAAAATATTTGTTTATAGATTTGCTTTCTTCTTCTTTCTAGTTTGATTTTGGGGTTGCAGTGATTCAATGGTGGAATAGTTCGATTTTGGTTTTTGTGTTTATGTGTTCAATTTATGTGTTTTTTTGTCTTTCACCCCCTCTCAATTTCGATCGTGGTTTTTTTTTTTTTTTGGTTTTTCTAGATACTAGTTCCTAATCACCTTCTTTTTTCATATATGGTTTCTAGTTGCTCTGGATTGAACCCCAGTATGTAAGGTTGTGCATTTGGCGATGTTGATTCAAGGAACTAAATATGATTTTGGGTTGCTCTGATTCAAGGAACTGAATATGAACTGAGTTTTCTTTTTAAAGGTTTAGGGGCATTTTGGTATTTTCACATTGCAGTTTGCAGGACACTAATTTGGTTTGCTCAATATAATGGAGGTAATTATTTTTAATTAAACATATATGCAACAAATTTTGTTCTGATTTGTACTCTGTCGAACCTTTTTTTTTTCTTGTTATATGTTAAATTTTTGTATAATATATAATCTTGGTAGTTAGAGATATTTTAGGATCTAATCGGATTATGGAATTTGAATTTTATAATTGTTTTTCTGTTTTATAATTCCTAGATATTAGAATTTGCCTTTTATAATTCCTAGATATTAGGATCTGGCTAGATTATAGAATTTGAATTTTGTAATTGGTTTTCTGTTTTATAATCTTAGATATTATAGAATTTGAATTTCGTAATTGTTTTTCTGTTTTATAATTCCTAATTATTAAGATCAGCCTAAACTGATCAGTAGAGTATAATCCTGATGGCATATGAAAATTCATGATAGGAATAAAAAATTTAAAAAATCTTTTAAAAAATATTTTTTTAAAATTTAAAATTAGTCGCTAATCTTTAAAAAAAAAATAAATTATTTTAAAAAATGAAAATTAGAATCTTTAAGAAAAATAAAAATAAATATTTTTTTAAAAAAAGCGAAATTAAAAAAAATTTAAATTTTTTTTTTTAAAAAAATCCGAACTTTGTGACGGAATGGAAATCCATCGTCAATTTCCGTCGCAAATCCTCAGGATTTGCGACGGATTCAATTTCCATCGCAAATCCCAGAGGATTTGCGACGGATTTTTTTGTTTCCGTCGCAATTGCTACGCGTTTTTTTTTGCGACGGACCAAATCCGTTGCACGTTTTGCGATGGAAAAATTCCGTCGCAAATTTTGATGTTTTTTTTTTCCAGTGCATGCCGACGTTGTTTAGCTTGCTCCAGATCGTGGTTTTTGTTTTGGGAAATCTACCTCAGGGGCCCATTTTAGAAAAAAAATTAAAAAAAAAGACCCAAGAAAAAGACACATGTCAAAAAAAGTTCAGGATCTTTTCTAGTATTATTTCATAAACGTTAACAACTAAATTAGTCTTGTTAATAACTAAATCAGTACTCGTTAACAACTAAATCAATAGCATTAATAATAATATCCTAATAATTAAATCAGTCTCATTAACAACTAAATTGTTACCCGTTAACAACTATATCAGTAGATGATAGTAGATGTTAATAACTAACATTTTATAAAATAATACCAGAAAAGGTCTGGTGATTTTTTGGACATATGACTTTTTTTGGGTCTTTTTTGACATTTTTTTGCTAAAATGAGCCCTGAGATGGATTTTCCTTTTTTTTCCCCCGTGATTTTGACCTTATTTCTCGCAGTTTCTTCCATCGTAGACCTTTCCAAAGTTTAGAGCAAACAACCGGGATCATCGAGGTAATTTTCTCATCTTAAGGTTTGCCTAAGTCGCACTAGTAAGGCCAAATTGATGCTCAACTTAAATTATTGCGACTTTTAGCACTTTTGGAGGTTACTTTTGTTATTCAAGCGTCCGGTTTCTCTGCCCAATGTGCCTTTACCCATCTCTCCTCATCCTCCATCCTGGTCATCGAAATCTTGATCCAAGGGTCCATAAATATTTTTGAAAAAACCGCGCGTGGTTTTTTCAAAAGTATTTCTGGACCCTTGGATTAAGATTTCGACGACCAGGATGAGGATGAGGAGAAATGGGCAGAGGAGAGATGAGGAGAGTATCTTCTTCCGTTATTCAACGGGTTATCTGTTTTTGCTACTTCAAATTATTATTGCTCCAAACTATTGTTATAAGCAACATCCTCTCGAATAAAGTTGGCCCTATATATAAACAACATTTTGTGTTTATCTAAAAATTTAATATATTTTTTTTACCCCTGATTAATTACAAATCTCATCATTTTTTCTCACTCATTCTCTCTTATTATTTTTCCCTACCCAATCTCTCTCTTACTTACCATCATTATAAATAAGAGTATACTCCCTCCTTTCCTATGCATATGATCTGATTTTTCTGAATAGGCTTATCCCGTTTTTATAATGTCCATTTGAGTTAGTCTAAATAATAAATACATTTTTACCTATTTTACCCTCAACTAATTTCACAATTACATTAATTGAAATTTTCACTCATTCCCTTTATTCTCGCATCATCTTTCTTCATACATTCTCTTTCATCATTTTCTCTTCATTATTCTCTCTCTTACTCATCCATAAATAAGAATACTTTTGGAAAAAAAATTATATTTCCTACATATTATTAATTCTAACTAATTTTAGAATCAATAATTCGGTTAAAAATACATTATATATCAAGACAGAGGGAGTATTTCAACAAGAAATAATATTTTTGACATATTTATTACTTCTAACTAATTTTAATCAACAATTTGATTTGTGTGATTTTATTAGTTGTTGCTTGTAAAAAAACAGACTAGAATGTTTATTATAGATGCATAAGTATTAACTAATTATAAGAAAAATAATATCAATCATATAATAAATTACCCATCTCCTTTTGCCTCTCACTGCTTATTCATCTATTTCAATCTATAGCTATTTAGCCTTCTAAAATTTCTATTTGGCACTCACCCACCATACTCCCTAATGAGTTATTCATCCAATTAGCCAGTTGAAATTGTTGCCCTAATCATTTATTAGGCTACACAAATACATATACAATCCTTCTTATGACTATTATAAGATAGTATTTTTTTAAAAAAAAAAAGAAATTAGTTGTCATTCCCATAAATCATCAAGTGAGGTTGTAATGACTCAGAAAAAGGAAAAGAGAAAAAAATAGTAATAAGTTAAGTATATCTTAATTATTTATTTTGATTTGTCAATGAAGGGTATCTTGTAGCTTAGTAAGTGGTGTTGGAGGCGATTAAATATGCATAACGAACCGTGTTCAAATCCTAATTTTGAAAGGGGAAAAAAGGGAGTTTTATTGTCTTAACAGGTTGAAAATTACATTTATTCCCTTTTGCCTTAAAACTAAAAAAAAATGATGAAGCTTAATTTGACATTTTTTTTAGAGAGCATAGAGTGAAAAATCTTTGCTATCTTCAATCCCCAAAAATCCCTAGCTTCTCCTTTCATCTTTTTTGCCCTATCCTTTCAACTGTCACTAGTGTGTGTGTGCGTGCGCTAGGGATTATCCTATCGTCCTTTGCTGTCCTTTGCTCAATGTTTTTGATGTCGTTTCCTTTTCTTCCTCCTCAAGCAACACTGTGCCGGATGGGTATATACCGCTCGTTCTATTTCTTTTTTGGAAAATAGCATCAAGGTCCCAATTAAAAAAATAATGTCAGAAAAGTCCCATTACTTATCCATGACAAGTAAAAGAACATCCATTGACAAGTGAAATAATTTATGAGACTTTTCCGTTAATATCTTTCTTAATTAGGACCTTGGGTGTCATTTTCCTTTTCTTTTTCTTTCCCTTTCTCTTCTTCCTCCCTGTCATCACTGGATGTCACTGCTATTATCCCAATAACCATATTGTCTTGATAGTTGTATGTGTTATTGTTCTTCAGAATTTCCTTCATTACTACTAGTGCACCGAAAAATACCTTCATTACTCCACTTTCTGTAGTGATTTTGAACCCACTGAATCTAGAGTTCCCACAAAAATGAGATTTTGCTTCAAATTTGGTACATAATGAACATCTGTTAATGTTTTGATCAATCTATCATGGTCGGTTTCCTGATTGAATTGAACTAATGCCATATGCAATAAGAGAAGTGTTATATGTTTGTGGACAACTCCACATCCTGCTTCTTGGAAATCAGTGAACCAGTCTTGATGAGTACACATATGATGGATAGAAGCTGAATCCAACAACCATATGTCTGATGGATTTGATGAAATCGTTGTAGATAGTAAGAAATATGAGTTTTCTGTTACTTCTCATATTATTATGTTTTGATGATAACATACCTTGATATCTCAAGTGGACTTGATGATTCAAGTCACTCGTGTGAGTGTCTAAACACTTGAGTGATAGAACTGTATTTGAAATAAACTTGGATCAACAAGATACTCGAGTGAAAGTTATTTACTTCAAGTGATCTAAGGTGATCACTAGAGTGATAGTTAATGCACTCAAGTGATGCAGCTTAACTTCAAGTGATAGTTAATGCACTACAAGTCGAGTGATTAGGTAAGCACTCGAGTGATTCCCTATCACTTGTAGGTTTCAACAAGTCACTCATAGTGTTTTTGGAAGTTAAAGCAAATGACTTGAGGTGATGGTTTTCATTACTTGATTGATATGCTTAAAGATTACTAGAGTGGATAAGTGATCACCCAAGTGATAGTGACAATTTGCAAGTTTCAGCAAGTCACTCACATATGGACCAAGATTGATGTGACACTACAGCAAAAACGATTTTTAGTGGCGGTTTATTTTCCATTTAGCATCGGTTTGAACTGTCGCTAAAATAATTTTTTGGCATTTTTAAAATTGACGTGGAAATTGGTGCCATTAAATAATTTAGAGTCAGTTTCACACAACCGCCGGAATAACCGTTGTTAAAAATGAAACAGTCGTTGTGTCTATGAAACTGCCACTGAAACATTACACAACATATTTGATATTTGAACTGTCGCTGTGTAGTTTTATTATTTGAAATTTAAACATCACTCAAGTAATGCAAGATCACTTGCAAAGGAGTGCAAGTGATCCAAATATTCACTTGAATAACTGGTAGTGTTGAAACATTTTTCAAACAACAGAAGATCAATCAAGTTACATTTTAAAGCACTCAAGTGATAAGTTTTGCTACAACACTTTACTACCAAACTCAAAGTTCATCTAGCACTTGAGTTACACCACAAGCACTCGAGTGATAAGTTATCACTCTAGTGATCTTGTATCACACTCGAGTGCAAATTCATCGTCTTTTGAAAATCAGCATCTCGAGAATTTAAATACCTTCAATTAAGATCTTATTACACTTGATTATTACTTATACCACTTCTCAATGTTACTAGTCTTGTTTATGTATAAGTTTTAGATAATTAAACCTTGGATTAGCTTCAAAAGCAACAAAAGAAAAGTTTATGTAAAGTGACTAAGCGTTGAATTCCTTCAACAACTACAATTTGTCTTTAACGAACAGATTTTTATGCTCACACAACGGTCGTGAATGGAAATGCCTATAAATAGCAAAGTATTCAAGACAGAGTAACTAACTAAGCAAATGACAAACCATTTGTACATTTATTGCTCAGATCATTCTCTGATATCTTCGGATATTCGATTTGCATTTCAGTGTTTATTTATATTTACTTTGTGAGAGAGGTTACCAACCTTATTCAATTCTGAAAAATCTCAAGGTAGTAAGACCAAGAATTTGGTTGTGGAATTACTAAATGCAAGGGGAGTGAGCATCTGGTCGAGGAACTTTCTTTATACTGTGGTGCCAAAAACTTGTAGAATCTTAAGAAAATAGTGAAAATCTCATAAGCACTTTGAGGACTAGACGTAGGTTAAGAAGTTAAGGCCAAACCAGTATAATTACATATATACATTTTGATGATATTTAACTCTTATTTTTTGATTTAGTTGTTGATTAATTTGTTTTTTATTAAAAAAAAAACTTAATATCATCCAACATTCACCCCCTCTTGGGTGAAATGTTGGCACTAACATTTGATATTAAAGCCTAGTCTTCTCATTTCAGGATTAACATCTCGAGAAGGATCTGATGGAAGGAATTCTACCAAACGGTGCCTTTATTTTCAAACATTCTAACTTTAATGGAGAACACTTTTCATTTTGGAAGGTAGAGTTTAGAGTCTTAGTAACGGCAAAAAAATACGGATTTTGGCACGTAATCCAAGACGGAGATTACATAACTATGAAAAGAGTTGAGGAATGACTGGCTCCAAAGACTCCCATAGAGTTCAACGACAACAATAAAATGCTAGTGACTCTGAATAGCAAAGATATTTTAATGATTTAGAGTGTACTAAGTCAAAAAGAGTACAAAGTCAGATAAAACAATCGGGCACTAAATGTGGGATTTGGATTCAGTCCTCTACGGTTGGCGTCCTCTTCCGTCCTCTGCGCAAAAATAACACTGATTCCTCCTTTTTTTTTTTAACAAATATTTCAGGATTCTGTAGTCTGTAGGTAGTAAAAAAAAGATACTTTGGGATACTAACTGGTATTTAAAAAATACGTCATGATTTTTAAAAATTATTTTAGGATGTTGAAAAAATATTTCAGGGTACTTACTGGTACTAGAAAAATATTTCAGGATACTGAATGAGGATACTAGTTGGTATTGAAAAAATACTTAATGATCTTAAAAAAATTATTTTAGACCTAAAATTATTTTTTCAAGATCATTAAGTATTTTTTTCAGTACCAGCCAGTATCCCTATTCAGTATCCTGAAATATTTTTCTAGTACCAGTAAGTACCCTGAAATATTTTTTCAACACCCTAAAATAATTTTTAAAAATCATGACATATTTTTTAAATATCGATTAGTATCCAAAGTATCTTTTTTTAAGTATCTACAGCATCTGAAATATTTGTTAAAGAAAAAAAAAAGAAGAAGAGAGGAGTAAGTGTTATTTTTGCGCAGAGAACGGAAGAGGACGCCAACCGCAGAGGACTGAATCCAAATCCCTAAATGTGAGAGTATTTGAATGATTTTTTTAAGAAAAAAATTGTACAATGTTTATCTATAATGTATTGAATTTTAATATTATAAATATAAGTTTTTATTTAATATTATTATCCTATTATTATCAATGATTATGTTGTATCTCATATAATAACTATTAATAATAAAAAAATAATAGAAAATAATTATATAAAATAAAATAAAAAGTCACTCTGTTAATAGTTATTAACAAATAACTGTTATGAATGTCTTAAATATATTACGATTATTAACAAAAAAAAACATTAAATATGTTCTCAATATATTAAGGTGTTTAACAAATAAACGTTAAGTATATCCTTAATAAATTACATTTGGAACCATAAATTCTTTGCATGTGAGAATATAGAACGCTACCAAATATAATGGTTTGGAATCATGATGTATAGTCGAAAATAATCGTGATTAAAGCCCCTTTTTTTTAGTGAATTTCCAACGGTAATTTCCAATAGATGTTTTTTCTTCAGAAATTCCATCTCTAATTTGGCGTTTTTTTTGTAGTGAGTGCTGATTTTTGTTTTCATAAAGGTCTATCCAAACACAAATCACATTGCATTAATGTATTTCTATACCAAACTTACATTTTTCCCATAGTTAGTCAAAACAAAGCTTCCACTTTTCCAATTTTTTCAAAATGTTTATCTCTAGTGCCCATGTATCATTCTCGTATTCAAGACAATCTTAATTAATACACTGTTGAATATTACATGTGAACAGTTCTTGAACTCTACGCCCACAGTTTCTCTCCCACGCATTTGTGACCAGGTTCTTGACTAGAAACATCAGGGATCCAATTTTAGCTCTTTTGGTTTTATCATCTCTCTTTAATTACATATAAATATTAAAATATAAATAAAATTTGAAAAGAACAAAAAGAGTTGGAATAATTACTTTTTATATTAATGGAAATTATTTTCTTTATAATTTTATATTAATAAGTTGAAATCTTCACTCCCTTACCGGTTTGATCCCGGTTTAACTCCGATTTGACTCCGGTCTGATCCACTAACCCTTAACCCAGTACCTAGATCGGTTCAATCACCGGTTCGGTTTTAATAACTTTAATTAGAACTTTTGCTTGAGGAAGCTTATCCCTTTGGAGCTTATTTAAATTGGCATTAGAATTGGTAAAACGTACATGTTTTTCTGGGAAAAAAAAAAAAAGACTACATGTGTTTGGCGCGACGTTAAAAGAGTAAAAAGCCACATTTAATCATCAAAAGCACATTGAAGCTGTGCTTTGTTTGGATTAGTGAGATAATGGAACGGCTTAGCATGAAGCCGGTTAGAAAAGGCCGCATATTTAAAAACTTCAAATAGGCTAAGTAGCCATAATTACATTGAAGCTCTATGGCCCTGTGGCCTAACCTATTCAAAAATATGAACTGGCCCAAGCCTTTTAGAAGGTTTATTTCACTTAACAAAGTCTTTCAGTCCGACCTGAACCTATTATAGATTTGTAGTATTATACAAAATTGTAAACAAAGTAGGTGTTGAACTCAATCGTTGTGGGTGAAAAGATAAGAAATTTACTGCTACACCAATGCGTTTCATTGTTACTTATTATGTATGGTTTATAATTTCAAACTTACTTTATCCCCCTCCCCAAAAAAATTCAAACAAAACTAAGTATCAATGTGTCATCCCTAATTCACTTATGCCCCTTCCACCAAAACAATTTTGGCTGGTGATTGTTATAATTATAATCAAAATTGTTTTGTTGTAACATTTGGAGTTTACTTGATGATTAATTAGATTACATCATATTTTAATGACAAATTCTGGATAAGTTGGATAGAGTTGTTGTAATTTTAGAGTGGTTTATGAAATTGTTGTAGGTTAGCCTGTTTCAAATTTTAAAAAATGCAAGTTTTTTAGGTTAGACCAAGCTTCTGTTCGGACTAGGCTTAAGCTGAAAGAAAAAAAAGAAAAACAAAAACTATGACATGCTATTGGCCAAGTTCAGGTCAACTTGTTATAAGACAGGCTTGACTTGTTAATAGTAAAATCTGACTTAACCTCTTTCCACCCCTGAATACAATAACCAAAAAAGAATTATGAGTCAAATGACACGTTTTGAAATGCCTGATGGATCAGCTTATTTAGACCTACATACACATATGGAGTTCCATGCCATAAAATTCAAACAACTCTCAAAACAAACAACCATACAGCCTAAAAGGATCGATACTAAGTGGTCCTTTCTAAGGAAAGGCATGCTCCAAGAACATAACAGTTTGCCCAAGCTTGCTGCAGTATCAAGTAATTATAATGTGCATAGTATGTCCTTCCTTATGCAGCTTTCCAAGAAGAAAGTGGGGGAGTGTCAGAGTCCTTATAAGTAGTTATGCCACTCCCATATCTACCACCCTTGACAACATCAGCAGCAGCATAAGACTCCAGCTCCGCCATTTCTTCTGGTGTTAGCTTAAGCGACAGAGCCCCAATATTCTGATTGAAGTTCTCGATTTTCGTGGTTCCGGGTATGGGGCACACATCATTTCCCTGGTGGTGAATCCAGGCCAATGCTAGCTGCGATGGAGTGCATCCCTTTCTTGTTGCCATTTCATTAACCCTCTCAAATATAGTCTTATTGTGCTCCAGGTTTTCAGGCTGGAATCTAGGCAGATACTGCAATTAGGTAAATACATATGCCAATGAGATTATATCCAGATATCAAACGACCAATAATGAACATTGCAATTGTGGATAATTTGTTCTCTCGTTTAAACTGAAACAAAGTGTCAGGCAGGACAGACAAATTATAAATCTGGTTGCATCTCCAAGCAAGGCTAAGACAGTCATGGACTCATTGCATGCTATGAGATTACATATAGTAACTGTCACAACATTGGAAAGTTTTAAATGGTATATTTGGGTACCTAAAAAAAGGCCGCAAGTGGGAATTTTGATTTTGATTTTAAGATTGGTAAAAGTTTGATATCATAAGAACTTTTATCGACTAAACATAATATTCATGTTTTACAAATCTAAACCCAAACCCTTTCAAATAATCTAGCCAACAAAAATGGTACGTATGAAAACGTCAAATATGAAGAGAATGAAACCACGAATTTGTCACCAAGGGTTAATTAAATATCAGAGCATCTTAGTTCATAGACAGGAATGCTACTCCAAAACATAAAGTAGATATATCAAGAATCACCTGTGGTATAGAGCAATGGCTCTAGCCATATCTTTTTCTCACCTAAGATTATTGTAAAGACAGAACCCAGTTCTCCCACGGGAAAAATACAGTGACAAAAAAATTGATATTAACAGCCATTTGTTTTGATACTTAGTGGGTGCGTGTGTATTTATATTATGACAGTACTTGAAAATAGCCAAGAGAGCCAAGCCCTCAAACAATTCGTTAACATTGCACAAATACTAAGCGTCTTGATCAGGCATGTTAGTCTACAAACAAACGGGTACCAGGAAAATGAACAACATATTCTTTCTGTATCGAATCCATGTTAGATATTGAGACAGCTAACATCTTACTAAACTATACCCTGAACAGGCCATTACCAGGATGGGCCTATTATCTTTGTTTGTACTTTTTCTTTTTTATGTATATCATATACTTGATTAATTGTAAATTCTATTAATCAACAATTTCTTTTAACTCTGCTTTAAAACAACAATTTCTTTTAAATATGGATCAGTCTTTTGAAAAAACAACTGAAATATCGAAGGATAGAATAAGGTCAGAAGTAGCAGTGAATGTTTTACTCTCACATTTTAAGACCTTGAAATAATTTATCATTACGATCACAAAGGCAACTACAATTAATTACTTATATTTGGAAAAGCATGAATTAACACAAACCTTCCGAAAGTCATCTTGTGACAGGTTTTCAATTAACTTTGTTCCTGATGAAAGGAATCCTCGTCCAAGAGGACTATAGGCAACAATTCCGATGCCAAGTTCCCTGAGAATATAACAAACCAATTCAAAAGTCATAAAGACAAACACTTGTTGCAATTTAGTCCAGAGCTCCTACATGGAGAAATAATAGATACTCCATTTGGTCCTAAATATAACACATTACACATACTTGACCGTTTCTAAAGAAATTAAGGAAGTTAAATAGCTTACTTAATCATATCATATATTGTATATTATTTGATTATATATCAGTTTATAAGTTAGACAAAATAGTTTGGAGAAAAATAATAAATATAAATACTTTAAAGTTATTTAATTAACTTTCTTAATATTTCCAAAAAAAAAATCAATTTTGTCTTATATTTAGTACCGGGGGGAGGACCATAAATAAAAGATTTTTAGTAGTATAAATCTTACCTGCAGGTTGGAACAATTTCTTCCTCCACATCTCTTGTCCATAAGGACCACTCCAATTGCACGGCTGTTATAGGATGAACAACATGTGCTCTTCTAATTGTTGAAGCTGAGGCCTCAGACAATCCAATGTATTTTATTTTTCCTTCCTCAACAAGTTTTTTAAGTTCCCCAACCTTTTAATCAATAATATAAAAATAAGTTTGCATTTATCAATAAAAACCAGACGTTCAAAAAAGTTAACAGATCCAAAAGTTAAAGAACCTTAATTTCTTGCTCTAACAAAGATATCATGTACATGTTGAGATGGAAGCATGTCAATACCTCGCTAATTGTCTATTCCATGCATCAAAGTTGTATCTCTTTCAAATCCAACCTTTTAAATTTTAAGATTACATGTGCTTATTGTGGTTGGGTTCAATCACTGTCCCTTACCATATCCTATTACCCACTCTTGACTCCTTGGGTTATATATGGACCTCACGTGTAAGTGAAAAAAATTACAGAAAGACAAGATGACTTGAAGTTGTATTGATCACCTGTCAGATACAGATCAACGTACAGGGGGAAGTTGATTGCATGTATCATTGGGGAAAAAGCTGTTCCTTAATCTGTATTTCAAACTAGTATCGTATGACCAAAATGTCAACCTAATTTAAAATCCAAAAAAAGCGTGCCCAAATCCCAATCAAGTTTTCCCCTATTCTGGGAAAAGTGTCCTATTGGATTAAAATAATGCTCCATGCTATTCCAGTTCAACAAGCCAGAACTAGTTAAGATATCATGTTACCGGAATCTTCAACATCCTATGCTATTAATTAATATTAATAATTAATTATTGAAACAGCAGAACTAACAAGGATGGTTGAGAAACCATCTGAAAATAAAATACATTGCAAAACATTTGATATATTCCTCCGGTCCTAAATATAAGACAAAGTTTATAGTATAAATTGCAGTAAAAACTTTATCCTATATTTAGAAAGGTTGGTAGTGATAAAATACAGTTTATATCACGTTCGCTCTTGTGGTCTCCTCCGAACCAGTTTGTCTTCTTAGGTTTATATTCATTCAGCACTCTTCCAATAGATAGTCACCACGTAACCCAAAGATATATATGAAGAGGGCAATATTTAGTGACCACGGAACCAAGTCCATGGTATTTAACAATTGAAATTTATGGCAAAAAAGTCTCACGGGTAATTTTAAGATTTCAGGGGCCATTTTATCATATTTTCTCTTATCAAAGACCTAAAATGCAGCTTTCCCTATATTTTATTTGTGTACATTGAAAAGTTTCAAAGGCTTCCAATGCCTGCTAATAATAAGACTAAGTCGGTTTTCAAAAGTCCCACTTAAACCCGCATGCATCAATCTGATTTTAGAGAGAAAAGGTCCAACTTCTCTCTTTTTCTCTGCCACGTCTCTTCGCGATCTTCTTTCCCTCGCCGGCGGCTTGTGATGCAGGTCGCCGGCGAGCACCCTTCTCGTTCCTGGGGCGAGTTTCTCCCTCTCCTTCTTCAGATCTGATCTGCCGAGGTGAGAGTTTTCTAGTTTTCTGTGTTTTTGTTTCTTTTTTTATAGTATGGGGTTTTGTGGTGGTGTTCTTGTCTCTAGAAATAAACAGATCTGTCAGATCTGAGATCAAATCCTCTTGGTTGGATGGCTGTTTGGACGTTATGAGGTCCGACTAGCTCTTAGTAACCCGGATCTGCGTTCTTGGGGGAAGATCTAAAAAGGTGTGGTCTGGTTTGTGGTCAATGTCACCGGATCTGTTTGGTCAGAGGAGCAGAAGTATTCTTCAAGCATCAAGAATCTTCTTTCTTCCAAGGTTGGGTTTTCTGGTTTCTTTACCCCAAGATGGGGTACCCAGTTAGCTGATTTAATCGCAGCTATTGCTTTTAAGATTGTGTGCCCTTTAGGGTAGGTTTTTCAACCAACACTCTCTTATTCGTCACTTCTAACCTTGGTTTCGAGGAGGCCGATGATGTTCATGATTCTACTTCTACTCTTATATTCTTAATGTACGGTGCTTGGTTAATATTGTATCCAGTGTTTTTTATTGTTGTTGCTATGTTGGTTGTATTTGTTTTAAATCTGTTTGTGGTTACTGTTATGTATTGTATCGATTTGGAATAATATATAGATCCTTTGAAAAAAAAAAAATCTGATTTTATCTTTCGGGTTGGAAGGACGAAGAAAAACAAGCTGTCGTAAACCATAAATCACGGCATGATAGAAAGAGAAGGCAGTAACAAACCGTGACTTCAATAGGCACACGAGTATCAATACGATGCTGGTAGTAGAGATCAATACAATCGACTTCCAGTCTCTTCAAGCTCGCCTCACAAGACGCTCTAACATATGCAGGATCGCCACGAATCTCTCTCTTTCCATCCGCATAGATGATTCCGAATTTGGTGGCCAATTCAGCCTTCTCTCTCACACCTCCCTTCAGTGCCTATCTCAAGAAATTGCAAATTGATACTAAATTAGTAATACTACATCCGAGCGAACAACATGAAAAATCAAGGGAAAATCCTGTTCAGGCCCTTTTTACCAAAAAAAATGTGAAAAAAGGCCTAAGGTTAGCGGGGTACAGATATAGTTGTTAATGGGGTTGATATAGTTGTTAGCGGGGTACTGATATAGTTGTTAATTGGACTGATTTAGTTGTTAAAAATAAATTCTGAAATTCCAGAAAAAACCCAAGGTGGTTGTTAATAGGCAGGGACGGACACAGGGGGGCCAAGGGTGGTTGTTAATATTTTTTTTTTCAAAAAAAAAAAAAATCAATGGTTTGCTTTTTATATTAACTGGTTCGCATGCAATATGTTAACTAAGATATAAATTGGTCACCATATGACATTTGTTCGTTTGCTTTCTCATATGTATTAAAAAAAAATTAAAGAGGTAGAGCCCACACCTTAATATATCCTACTTGTTCTGTAGGTTTTGGAAATTGCCTTCCTATCTGCTTCCTCTCCATTTTTTTAAATGGCTTACAACAATTTTTTAGAATTAATAAGATACTTAAAATCACTTTTTTTTTAATTAAATTTCCTTCATGAAATTTATTATACATGATTTTATCTTTATAATAATACTACTTTTATACCGATTAAAAAATATGTTAGGGTTAGTATTTTTGAGAAATTCTGAGTTTTTTTAAAAGATGACTATAAAAATATAGATAATGACTAATAATTAATTTTAATCGGATTATTTTTGTTATTAATAATATTTTTAAAATCATATTGGTTATGAAATAATTTATACTCTTTGTAGGTGATTATTATGGAGAAGAGTGATACCAGTAGCATTTTTTATTTTCGCCCCCCGTAAGTAAAATTCCTGGGTCTGTCCCTGTTAATGGGGCTGATATAGTTGTTAGCGGGGTATTGATATAGTGGTTAATTGAGCTAATTTAGTTGTTAAAAATTTTTATTTTTGACAACTAAATCAGTCCAGTTAACAACTATATCAGTACCCCGCTAACAACTATATCAACCCTATTAATAACTCACCTTGGGCCTTTTCCAGAATTTCAGAATCTTAGGCCTTTTTTCGAATTTTCAAAGTCTTTGAACATTTTTTCGTATTTTTTGATAATATGGGCCCTGAACAGGATTTTCCCAAAAATCAACAAAAGGAAAGGGAATTTTTGTATGGATCGTACCTTTCCGAGAAGGATTTCGTTGGTATGCGGGCCGTAGAAGTCGGAAGTGTCAAGAAATGTGACGCCTCTTTGGGCGGCATGATGATGAGGGTGATCATGTCGGGTTCGGGTTTCGGAGCCCCAAAAAAAGCGGACATGCCCATGCACCCGAGTCCCTGGGCTGATACCTCCAAGCCCTGGGAACCCAGCTTGATCCTACCTACTCTCGTCATTTCTGAGAATCCGAAGGAGCTGCCACTTTCACCATCAGTGACGAGGATTTTATAAGCACTGATGAGAAGGAAAAATTCAAAAAGAAAAAAGAAAAACATTAAGGACTTGATGGTAAATATATTTTATGAAAAAACTTTATGACTTCGCTATCAAATTTGTCATGAAACCTGACGTCATCAATGATCCCATCAATGCGTCTGCTTGCACCCTCGATGCTAAATATAAAATAGTAAAACTGATGTTTTTAAAAGTTGATTAAATTGGTTTAGAATATTTTTTTTATTTTTCCCTAAATTAATTAATTTGACTAATAAATTGATATATAATTTAAAGATATATAACATATAATATGATTAACTAACTTATTTAGCTTTCTTAATCTTAAAAATATTAACTTTATTTTATATTTAAGATCAAAAAGAATACCTTTAAACAATGAGACGTTAATAATTTAGTTAGAAATTACAGTTAAGTCTGATATGTTCCATAACATCTAAAAAGTACATATTTACAAATTATTATCAACTTCCTTATTTTCTAATAAGAAAATTGGATTTTTTTTATTTTTTTTTGCTCAGAAGAAAATTGGATGTTAAGTAATAGGTAATAGGTAAATATATAAGAGGAAAGTCCTCGTTAGAAATTTAATTATTGCGAATACTTGGAAAATTATATTTTAATACAAACAGAATATTAGTACCCACAAATGTTGTACAGAAAAGTACTACTGCTCGTATTTATGTCATTCCCAACAATTAATTTTCTATTAGGCAACTTTTTTCCCAAATTCCCCCCCCCCCCCCCCAAAAAAAAAACCAACCCCATTAATTAATATAAAACATTCCAAAAGTTTTCAACTTCGTTGCTTTCTCCACCAAATCCTTGAGATTAACTTATAAAAGTTAATTTTATTCCAAGATATTTCCTACAAATTTTTAAAACTAATTACTTCCTGCGGTTCTATATGTAAGTTTTAATATTAAATATAATACTCTTTCCAGTCCTAATTATAAAACATATTTAATAGATTTTGGAATATTAATGAGAAGAGTTAAATTAGTTAATTTTAATAATTTTCCTAACATATCCTTATTTAATCATGAATAGTACAACTTAATTAGTATTACTCTGGTCCTATTTATAAGTCCATTTTAACCAAATCTCACATACCAAGAAAAATTAGTTGACACAATGATTATGGGGTAAATTTTCAACTTTGCCCTCATTTATGATTAAGTGTTTTTCAATTTTTTCTTCTCTCTCCATCTTTATGGGTGTAATTAACATCTAGACTAACAAATACTGTTTTACCATACATCATTCATCACCTAAAAAAGTATCTAGGTTAACAAAATATATACCAAAACCATAAGAAAAATTTCAGTTTGTACATATTCAACTCCAGTGGCGAAGCCACGTTGGGGCAGGTGTCTGCAAGTGCAGACATAAGATTTTAAGATATGTATATCATTTAGCAGAACTCCATTGTAATGAATGGGTCCATAACTCAGTGGTAGAGCAATACTCTAAACAGAATGAGGTCGCCTGTTTGAACCTGCGTATCTGAGTGTTCCCTTTTCATTTTTTCTTTGTTCTTTTTTTTCCCTTCCAAACTCCCTCCCTTTTCATTTCTTTTGTTTTTCCCCCCTCCAAACTCCCTCCCTTTTCATTTCTTTTGTTCCCCCCCCCCCCCAAACTCCTTATGAGAAACACATGCAGCTTTTTTTTTCCTCAAAGTTTTTCCTCCTTATAAAAGCTCATTTCTTTTTCTTTTCCCCAACATTTCTTGTTTTTCTCTAAGTTTTTCCTCCTTATGCTCCTTTGCTCCATTGTTGATATTTGACTTTTTAATATTCTATCTCATATACCAAACCATAATAATTTTCCCTTCCATGCTGTTTTGGAATTTGATTGTGTAACATCTGGGTATCTATATGCCATGGGGTTAAAGTATATTGTTATGCTTTAATTGATTTCCTCAAAAATATTTTCCAATTGAACCTCATTTCTGATCCTAAACTTTACGAAGGAGTAGGTTGCCTTTTAATTAAGTTGAAGTTACCAGCACTACTAGTAGTGCAGTGGTATTGGGATTAGCTTTCCCCCTCCCGGTCCTAGGTTCGAACCCCCCTCCCCTATCGCCTTGTATCAAAAAAAAAAAAAGTTGAAGTTTTATTTTCTTTTATTGTTTATATTCTTTTGTTTTTTAATGTATTTAAAATTTTCCTTAAAAAAAAAATTCGGGGGTGCTACCCCTGAACCCCAAACCCCACCACTAATTATGCACCCATAAATATTAAATCCTGGCTCCGCCACTATTCAGCTCCAACCAAAAAAAAAAGAAGAAAAAACTGAAAATACTCAACATAAGTAATCAACATCTATATATCTTAACTGAGGTCCAAAAAAAACTCTTGTTGCACTACAGAATAAAGTAGTCTCAACCAGCTACAAAAGGTAAAAAGCATCAGCTGAAACATAATACTAAAATATTTAATGTAATACACACAGCTTTTGGTACGATGTTTAGAATATTGTATTCTAACCACGGTTTTTTGTATAAACTAAACCTCCAAATAAGGAGCCGCCACTTCCACCGTCAGTGACGAGGGATTTTATAAGAACTGATGAGAAGGAAAAATTCAACCAAAAAAGAAATGATTAAGGACTTGATGGTAAATTTATTTTTTTAAAAAAAAAATATGACTTTGTCATCAAATTTGTTACGAAATCTGACATCATCAGTGATCCCATCAGTGCGTGTTGCTTCCTTGATTTTAAATAAAAGATAAAACTGATATTTTGTGAGAAATTGAAAAAATAAGGGAAAAGTACGCTTAGGTCCCAAGCAAAGGAATTAATCACAATAAAGTCCCTTGAAATCATGAAATTACACAGAAGTCTCAAAGGACCTGGTTATAATTATTTGTGAATGTAAAATTATTATTTTGACCTTCCCTCTCTCCTGTCTCTCTCCTCTCTCCCTTTTTCTTCTCTCTTTCCTCTCTCCTATCTCTCTCCTCTCTCCCTTTTTCTTCTCTCTCCGCCACAATTTCTGCCAAGAATCGATCACGAAAGATGCACTTGGCCCCTGCGATCTCTAGCAAGACTGATCTTCGCCACGGTTTCAGCCAAGAATCAAGTAAGGAAGACGTACGAAAGGCTATCAGCCCCTGCGATCTCCGTCGACCACTCCGCCACAATCTTCGCTGACCGCCACCATTGTTTGGAAGATCACGTGACGTTTTGCTTAATTTCGGGTGCCCTGTGGATTTTCTGATTTCGGACCTGCTCCATGATTTAACTACAACTTCCGTTGTTTTGCTTATTTTTGAGTGCTCTATGGATTTTGTGATTTCGGACCTGCTCCAATATTCGACCTCTGCTTCCGTTTTGCTTACTCACGGTGATCACTTGACATGGCTGACGGTAAGACCACAGATCCAGCGAACTTGCCTTTCTCTCATCCCTTGTTCCTTCTTCCATCCTTCATCCTCTTTTTCTGTTGTTAGCATTTGTTGTTGTAAATAGCCTCTGGACATGAGAAATAAAAAAAATCTAAGTTTTCAAAGGTTGTTGTAAATATATGTTTTTTCTGTTGTTAATATAGCATTTGTTGTTGTAAATAGCCTCTGGAAGTCAGAAACAACAAATTCTAGGTTTTCAAAAGTTGTTAAAATAGGCTTTTTATGTTGTTAATATAGCATTGGTTGTTGTAAATAGCCTCTAGAAGTCAGAAATAACAAATTCCAGGTTTTCAAAAGTTGTTGTTAAAATATGCTTTTTCTGTTGTTAATATAGCATTTGTTGTTGTAAATAGCCTCTAGAAATCAGAAATAACAAAATGGTAATTTGGCATTCACAAATAATTACACAGAAGTCCTTAGGGACTTTTGTGTAATTTGGTCATTTTAAGTGATTTAATTGTATTTTTTTTGTCATCCTTGGGACCTATGAGTAATTTTCCCAAAGATTAATTAAATTACTATAAAGTATTTTTATTTTTATTTTTTCTTCATACTAATTAATTGATATATGATTTAAGGATACACAACATATAATTTAATTAAGTAATTTTTTTAATTTTCTTATTTTTTTTAAAAAAATTAACTATATTTTATATTTCAGACTAAAGAAGTTGCCTTTAAATAATGTGACGTGAATAGTTTAGTGGGGGAATTACAATAAAGTCTGACAAGTTCGATAGCAATTGAAGAGTTACATGTTTACAAATTACTCCCTCCGGTCCTAATTATAAGGCATAGTTGACTTTTTTGGAAAAATTAAGGAAGCTAATTAAATTACTTTAGAGTATTTTTATTTTTATTTTTTTCTTCAAAGTAATTAGTTTGACTAATAAACTAATATATAATCTAAAGATATACAATATATAAAGTGATTAAGTAACTTATTTAGCTTCCTTAATCTCTCCAAACAAAGTCAACTATGCCTTATAATTAGGACCGGAGGGAGTATCAACTTCCTTATTTTCTAATAAGAAAGTTGGATTTTTTTTTTTTTTTTTTGGTCGAAAGAAAGTTGGATATTGAATAATATGAAAGTAGGAGAAAAGTCCCGATAGAAATTTAATTATTGGGAATACTTGGAAATTTTTTATTCACACAGAACATTAGTAATCCATAAATTTAGTACACACAAAGAACTAGTGCTCTTATTTCTATTAGACAACTTTTTTCCTTTTTTTTTTGTTGGAAAAATGTCATTTAAATACCAGATAATATTTTAAAACCTCTGTTAAAAATTGAAAATGATAAAAGGTGATGAGGAGGAATCTGATATTTTGAAATTTAAGTGTTTTTACTAAAATAACCCTATCTCTCTCCTCTTCATCTTTTCTCTTTTTGGCCACTCTCTTTGTCTCTCATCTTCCTCTCTTCATTTTCACTTGTAGCTACACCTTTCTTTCCTTGCCAGTGATAGCTTCCACCTTCCCCGTTGCCAGTGAGTTCCACCATAACAACCAAAAACGTCACGACAGTGAGGTTGTAGACCCAAGCTTAGAGCTACGACTGTGAGTTTGTTTCTAGTTTGATTTTCTTAAATTTTAATTGTTTGGGATGTGGTAGTTGTTGAGGCTGAACTTTATTGTTGAAAGAGGAATGAAGGAGAAATGAAGAAGATGGTGAATAGTAAAACGAGCTCAGGAGGCTGAAAAATCCAGTAATGAACAGTAAATGAGTCTGAGGAAAAAGAAAATGAATAGTGTTAAATATGGATTTTTAACAAAATTTGTAATGAGATTAATAAGTTCAGTGATAAGAATAACAAATGCATTCGTTAGGGGAACATGTCAATGTTGAAACCAAAATTTGAGGACAATTAACAAATTTTGTAATAGAAATAACAAATTCTTTAATGATATTAACAAGTTCTGTAATGTGAATAACAAGTTCCTCAGGTTATACATATGTCACTCTGACGAACGCCTTTATTATTCACATTATTAAACTTGTTATTTTTATTACTTATTTCCTTACATCACGTTAAAACAAAGCAACATCAACAACACTTACCACATATAATCATATACCAACTCTGCCGTGCAACGTACAAGTTGACATTTCATTGAAGGCTCTCTCTCTTACATTCAAAACATTTATATACTACAATAAACATATAGACTAACAAATACTGTTTTACCATACATCATTCATCATCACCTAAAAAAGCATCTAGGCTAACAAAATATATTCCAAAAGAAAATTTTCAAAATATTCAACTCCAACAAAAAGCACTGAACATATTAAACATAAGTAATCAACATCTGTTACGGACCGGCCCAATAGGCCCAGGTCCGGACCTCGATCCAATCACGCTAGGGATAGAATCCACGCTAGGAAAGGAATATTGTCGGAGATCCCACAGATATAGGATCTCATTAATAGTGATTCCCCTACAATCATGGCACCAGCCAATCAGCCCTTGACGGCTCAATCTAAGATATTGCTCATTAAGGCAGAGATACGCGCACCAGACCCCTCTATAAATAGAAGGAAACCCTAAACAGGTGCACACGTTCTATCTTATGCTCTATTTACATTCCGTCACACAGAGCACACACCCCACTCCCCTGGCTACGTGCCTTCCGGTTTGCTGCGAACTACGTGGACTTTGATCCCTTCAGAGGGTACGTAGGTTCTAGGCTTGACAACCTAGTCAAGTCCAACATCTGTGTTCTTCATACAGAACATTGGCGCCGACCGTGGGGACTGTAAACTTCAATCCCGTGACTACTAATGGTGAGTACTAGAAGCCACACCAGAAAACCCCAGCCGGTGGGAGGAGACCCCCAGCCAAGCCAACCACCACTGAATCAGTCGCAGGAACAACTGCGGCGGGAACGCACCCTCAAAGGGCATGTCACCGACACGGCAACCACCCCTTCAGCGGAGGACCAGCAACCACTAGGAGCACTCACACCGATTCCAACACGCGACGTCCAGGCGGTCGATGCAGACGTCCACATGATGCGGAGAACGCAGGAATCATTCTTGCGGCGACTGGAGAACAAGGAAAAACGAGATGACCTGCAGAGGCGGGCTGACTTTGAAGCCTTCGGAAAGATGATCCAGGAGGCGCTCGAGAAGGACCGCCGTGAGAGGGACCGCCGCAGGAATCTTAGGCGTGGAAGGAGAGCCCCAGTGGATGACAGCAGTTCCTCGAGCAACTCTGAGCCGAGAGACACGCGCCGAGGCAACGGCCAGCTGGGGTGGAGGACAAGTGCAGAACGAGGCAGACCACGGTCCCCAGAAAACAGAGAGAACCACGGTGTTGGTCTTAACCGCACTGATCGACTTGCAAGAGAGGACCGAGACTGAGAAGAAACCCGCGTGGAGGATAGAACTCCCCGGGCCCGCAGATCGCCTCGCCATGGATCTCCTCGAGAATACCGAGTGACATATCTATCGGAAACCGGAGGATCCCCGTTCTTAAGGGAGGCGGCAACAGCCCGTTACCCGAAGCACTTTGACCTGGCCGACCTGTCGAAGTACGACGGGACCCAAGATCCGCGCAACCATTTGGTCACGTTTGAAAAGCTTATGTGGGTCCGACAGATCACCGGTCCGGTCATCCAGCATCTCTTCGCGGCCACCCTGGACGGGCCGGCACACCGATGGCTAACTTCTCTCCCGGACAACTCTATCCGGAGCTATGAAGACCTCGGACGAAAGTTCGAGCTGCACTTCGCCACCAGCAAAAAACAGCCAAAGACCACGTTCACCTTGAGCAAAGTGCGTCAGAAGAAAGGTGAGGCCTTGCAGAAGTATCTGGATCGGTTCCGCGACGTGGCCATGCAAGTACGGTCATTGCCCGAGGACGTCCACGTGCACTGTCTAGTCAATGGACTGGACCCATCATCCCGGCTGGCTCGTCACCTGTGCAAGAACCCAGCGTATACCTTGACCGAATTCTATACCGAGGCAAGAAGTACCTAGAAATGGAGCAAATGGAGGCGGCCAATGCCGATGAGCCCGAACGGGCTAGGAAGAGTCCGCCTAGTGACGAGGAACGCCCAAGAAGGACGAAGACCGACCCCAGACGACGGAGCCGAGACAGCCGAGCCAAGCCTGACCGGGCCGACCAGAAGGCCAAATACGACAGCTACACCCCGTTGAATGTCCCTCGGTCCCAGGTATGGAAGGAGGTAGCCCAAACCAAGATGAAGCGAGTGGACAGGCCGAGGCCTATCCGTGGACGCTCCAACACGGACCGTTCCAAATTCTGCAAGTTCCACGACTGCAACGGCCACACTACTGACGAGTGTTATGACCTCCGCGACGCTATCGAGAAGTTCGTGAGGGATGGAAAACTACGTCAGTACGTGATCAAGACTCAGGGAAGGACGAGCGGGAAACGCAACGACCGCGCCCGCTCCAGAAGTCCGCCCAAGGAAGCCCGAAATCCAGGAAAAAAGCAGAAGGCGGCCTCGGACGACGAATTTCCCGATGTCGATTTCCAGTGCAACGTCGTCAGCGGAGGATTCGGTGGAGGGGGAGACACCGTAAGCCAGTGGAAGAAATATCTCTGCGAGGTACTGACCGTCCGAGACCTCCCTAAGTTCAAGGAAGACTCAAAGAAGCCTCGGCCGCCTACCCTGACCTTCACCGATGAAGAGCTGGAAGACATCATACCCGGACACCTGGACGGACTGGTAATCACCGGAACTTTGGTAAATTGTCGAGTTAAAAGGATTTTTGTGGATGCAGGGAGTTCGGCCGACATCATAAGCTGGGATGCCTACAAGAGGATGCACCTCGACAAAGAGGACCTCAAGCCGTGCAAGACCACCTTGGTTGGCTTCAATGGCGACCAATCCTTCCCAAAAGGCTACATCGACCTCCGGTTGACTCTCGGCACCAAAGAAGCGTTCAAATCGGAACGGGTACGATTCGTAGTCTCCGACTTCCAGTCCCCCTACAACATCATCTTGGGACGACCAACGATCCACAACTGGGATATCCTGGTATCCACTAAGCATCAGAAGCTGAAGATGGTCAATAGCAAAAACCAGGTAGTCGTGGTATCCGGAGACCAGAAAGAGTCGAGGCAATGCTACTTTGAAGCTCTCCGAGTCGAGGAATGAGGACCATCGTCTCCACCCCGGCTCGGATCCAATGAGCGAGTAGTCGAAGCCGGCTCAGATGAACGCCCGTGGCAGCAAGTCAACATGGTGGAGCTCGACCTCCGAGAACTTGACAATCCGAGGCCCGAGCCGGAAGGAGAACTGGAGGACATAGTGCTAAGCGAAGACCCGTCCAAGACCGCCAAAATAGGCCGAGATATGGAGGACGGCCTAAAGGCTCTCATAATCCGCTTCTTAAGGCGGAACCAAGACGTCTTCGCATGGACCTCAGCCGAAGTACCCGGCATCGACCCCCACTTCTGCTGTCACAAGCTCGGCATATGGCCGGGGTCGAGACCTGTGGCACAGAAGAAGAGGAACATTGCGGACAACAGGCAGAAGGCCCTGGAAGACCACATAGAAGAGTTCCTTGCGGCTGGTTTCATCCGAGAGTGCAGTACACCACCTGGCTCTCCAACGTAGTCATGGTCCTCAAACCCAGCGGCAAATAGAGAGTATGTGTCGACTACACCAGCCTCAACAAGGCTTGCCCAAAGGACTCCTACCCGATTCCAAACATCGATAAGCTTGTGGACAACTCGGCCGGGTACCAGCTCCTCTCCTTCATGGATGCCTACTCCGGATACAACCAGATCGCCATGCATCTGGACGACCAAGAAAAGACCGCCTTTATGACTGATAAGGCGAATTACTGCTACAACGTCATGCCTTTCGGACTCAAAAATACTGGGGCCACCTACAAGAGGATGATGAACCGGGTTTTCGAGGATCAGATCGGGCGCAACATAGAGGTCTACATAGACGACATGATCGTCAAGTCGAAACTTCCAGAAGACCACATCCGGGACCTAGAACAGACGTTTGAAAAGTTAAGAAGACATCGAATCAGGTTGAACCTGGCCAAATGTGCCTTCGGAGTTCCGGCTGAGAAATTCCTAGGCTTCATGTTGACAAACCGAGGGATCGAAGCCAACCCGGACAAGTGTAAGGCCGTGCTCGACATGCAGCGCCCGAGAACCAAGAAGGAGCTACAGCAGCTAACAGGCCGACTAGCCGTCCTGACGCGGTTTTTACCAAAGTCGGCCGAGAAAGCCCTACCTCTTTTCAAGTTGCTGAAGAAGGAGACCCGAGGCGGCTGGAACCCAGACTGTGACGCCGCTTTCTCAGAAATCAAGAGATGTTTGGCGACCCCGCCGGTGCTCACTAAGCCGGACCCCGGAGAAACCTTATTCCTCTACCTCTCAATCGGCGGCAAAGCCATAAGCGCCGCCCTAGTAAAGGAGTCCGAGACCGGGCAAAGGCTGATATACTTCATCAGCAAGGCCCTACAAAGCTCTGAGCTCTGATATCAGAAACTGGAGAAAGTGGCCTTCGCCCTGCTTACCGCGGCACGAAGACTCCGGCCTTATTTCCAGGGACATCGGGTCGTAGTCCGAACCAGCCAGCCGATCAGACAGGTTCTCCACAAACCTGACTTGGCCGGGAGAATGACCAACTGGGCCATAGAACTCTCTGAGTTCGATATCACATTCGAAGCCCGCCAGGCGATTAAGTCCCAAGCACTCGCGGACTTCATCCGAGAACTCACCCCGACCACTATAGATGATGGGATTTGGAAGGTCTATGTTGATGGGTCATCCAACGCAAAGGGCAGCGGTGCAGGAGCCATCGTAGAAAGCCCGCAGGGGGTAGCCACCGAACACTCTCTGCAATTGAAGTTCCAGACCTCCAACAACCAGGCCGAGTACGAGGCCCTTCTGGCCGGATTGCTTCAGGCCAAGGACAATGGCGTCCAGCGAGTAAAGGTTCTAACCGACTCGCAGCTCGTCGCCGCTCAGGTAGAAGGCACCTACCAAGCGAAAGGCCCACTAATGGAAAAGTACCTGAACAAAGCCAAAGAACTCATGGCCGAATTCGAGGAGGTGACGGTTTCCCATATACCCAGAGAAGAGAATGCTCGAGCCGACATCCTCTCTAAGCTCGCCAGCACTAAGGGGCCAGATAACCATAGGACCGTGATCCAGCAAAATATGACCGAGCCGAGCTGCATCATGGCTATCTCTGCGAGCCTTGACTGGAGGAAGCCAATAGAAGACTACCTCGAAAGGGGAATCTTCCCCATTGACATCACCGAGGCCAAGAAGCTGATCAGAGAAGCCGCCCTCTACGCTATGGTTGACGACCAACTATATAGGAAAGGGCTCCACTGCCCTATGATGAGATGCCTCGGCGAATCCGAGGCGAAGTACGTGCTGGCCGAGCTACATGAAGGCGCCAACGGCCATCACATGGGGGGCAAGGCCCTCGCCAGAAAGGCATTGCGCGCCGGATACTACTGGCCCACTATGAAACAGGACGCCAAGGAACAGGCCAGAACATGCGACAGCTGCCAGAAGCATGCTAGAATTATATGGCCGCCACCCTCAGAATTGAAAGGAATGCCAGCCCACTGGCCCTTTTACAAATGGGGCATGGACATCCTCGGACCATTCCAACCGGCGCAGGGGCAATGCAGATGGCTCATAGTCGCGGTAGACTACTTCACAAAGTGGATCGAAGCAGAGCCACTCGCCACAATAACCTCGACCAGAGTAATTAAGTTCTTCCAGCACAACATCGTCTCCCGCTTCGGGATACCAGCCGAAGTCGTCATGGACAATGGCACCCAATTCATGGACCATCGTTTCCAACCGCTGATGTCCAACCTGGACATCAAGCAGCACTTTTTATCCGTGGAACATCCCCAGACAAATGGCCAGGCTGAAGCCGCCAACAAAGTCGTCCTGGACGGACTCAAGAGGCGAATGTTGCAGGCCGAGACCAGTTGGACAGAGCAGCTCCACAGCGTCCTGTGGGGATACCGCACGAGCGTACAGTCTTCGACGCAAGAAACCCCGTACAGGCTAACCTATGGATGTGAGGCAATGATCCCGGTTGAAATCAGACAGCCATCCTGGAGAAAGGTCAGAGCCAGAGAGGAGGGGCAGGAATTGAACGACGACGCCTTGAAGACTGACTTGGACCTCATTGATGAAATTCGGGTTACGGCGCACTGACGGGAACTAGCCGCCAAGCAACTACTCGCGGCTAAGTACAACAAAAGGGTCCGACCCCGGTCTTTCAACCGAGGCAAGCTAGTACTCTGACGGACCGACATAGGCAACAAGAATGCCAAGGACGGGAAGCTGGCGGCAAACTGGGAAGGGCCCTACCGGATTAAGGAAAAGCTCGACGGAGGAGCATATACCCTCGAGACTTTGGCGCGAAAGCCAATCAAAAGGACATGGAATGCCGACAAGCTGAAGATCTACTATAGCTAGACTCTTTCTCGGCAGTGTTTGTTTGCTTTTACGATTGTTCCTTTCCTCGCATTTGTTTTCCTTTCGTTTTGAGTCCAAGTTATGTCATTTCTGACTATGATGCTTTGTAAAGCCCCGTAGGGCTATTTCTTTCTATCAATAAAGGATCCCAATGTGGAGATTTACGAATGTGCATAAAGCTTAAGCATGAACCCGAAGCCATGAAGCTCGGCCCATAACAAAAAGACCGTGGCAAAGAAGCCCGGCTAAGAAACCGAAAGCCGAGGCTATCAAGCCCGGCCCCGGTAAAATGCCCCGAGGTCACAAACCCGGCCCAAACCAAAAAACATCTAGATATACGAAAACCGGCCGTTGTACTCCAACATGCATTGGTTAGAGCTCGGCGAAGGCGCCATACATGGCCTTTCGCAAAATTGACGCGTCAACGCTCGCCCGACTAAGCAAGCAGACTATCATGCCAACCCTGACCAGGTCAAAATGTCCGACTCCAGGCGGAAAAAAGCCTCAGTTAGACATGTGGTAGCCTCGCCCTTACGCCGGTACAAACCAATCCGACTATGTGAAAGTTGGAGCTCAACTTCTAGAAAGTCGGGCTGAGGCAGTACGGTTAGTTACGCCTGACGAGGCTGAAACAAAACAACCTTGCCCCAACCTCCCACTCACTAAATGTGGTAGAGTATCAACGGCCTGCACACATGCGGCCGACAAACATCCTAACTTAGTCAAAAGGGCGACAAAGTTACCCATTGCCTAAGTCACCTAAGCGGCCTACGCACATACAGCCGACGAAGACACAAACCGAGGCCACAGAACGATGGCAGAAAATAAGCCACCTTCGGCCCCAGGTAGCTACACGAGCTCGGCCGTGCATAAGAAGGATGAAACAAATTTAAATCGTTCATTGCCGGAAATAGACAAAAAGGACGTTAAAAATCAAAATCATTCATCAAGTAAAGACAGGAAAAGTATTGTCGTTAATTGTCAAAGTCTGTACAAGAATGGCACCAAGGCCAGAATCATTCAAAGTTACAAGGGCACCAACGCCCCAAAACTTACAACAAAAACAAAAACGAAGCTAGGACTGGGAGTCAAGTCTGACGTCGGCATTCTTCGCCTCGAGGCCCTCAGTGTCGGCGGCATCTTCCACCTCATCCTCGGCGAGATCCTCGGCAGCTGGCGGCTAAAAAGGAAGGAAGGACCCGTCTTCCTGCACAAAGGCGCGATGGTCGTACCCATCTACATTGAGCTCGCTCCCAGGATTGAAGTGCCGGATTTGGAGCAGAGCCTGCTTAAAGCACGCCTCGGCGGTCTGCACCAGGGCGTCAGAAAGCTCCTGGGAAGTCTCCTTCTCTACAGGAACGGCCTTCTCGAGCGCCTCCTTCTCGGAAGCTAGAGTAGCGAGCTGCTCCTCTAAAGCCTTGGCCGCAGCCAGGCTCTCAGACATTCCTTGTCGAGCCCGAGCATACTCCTCGGCCACCGAGTCGGCATGCTCCCAGGACAGCTGAAGCTCTCGGTCAGCCTTCACCGCCGAAGTCTTGGCGGCATCCCGTTTCGCCCTGGCCGCATCCCGCTCAGCCTGGGCCTCAGCCACCTCAGTCTTAGCCGCCCCTAGCCCGGCTCTGGCCTCATCACGCTCCGCCCAGGCCGCAATAAGCTCGTCCTCGGAGGAACTGGCCCTCGCTTTGACCTCGGCCAGTTCCTTCTTCAGTTCTGCAGCAGTTGCCGCCTGGGGCTTCAGCTCAGCCTCCACTTTCTTCAGCCTAAAAACCTCGCCCTCCGCCCGAGCATAGAGGTTCCGGACCATCCTCAAAGCCTGAAGATAGCCCACCGACCTGATAAGCTCCTTCTGGGTCACCTGTAGACGGTCCTCTGCATCAGGGGATAAAGGGCAGGCGCCCTCCAGGAAGTGCTGGGGCGGGAGGAAAGCCACGTCAACCTCTGGGACCACCCCGTTGTCCCACAAAAAACTACGGGGGAAAACCGAGGAAGGCCCTGTTGGCGAAGGTGGAGGAGGAGGAAGGTGCACCGGAGAAGACGATGGTGACGGTGAGCCAGCAGGAGAAAACAGCCGATCAATCTCCTCATCAGTTATGACAAGGTCCTTCCCCCTGGGACCCGGAGAAACGGCGACAACTTCCCCCCGCTCAAAAGCTGGGGCACAACGGCCGGGAGAGGACCAGCAGCGACCCCCTGACTCCCCAGAGCTGGACTCTCCACCACAGGGGCCGACTTGTGGGCCGTGGCCGAAGAAGGAACCTCGGCAACAGGACCCTTCGTCTTCTTCGAAGCCGGCGCAGCAAAAGTACCGGCATCAGCAGCAGCCGCCCGCTTCTTTTGGCGAATGGCCGGCGCAGCAGCCCTCGCCGAACGGGCGTACAACGGCAGATCGTCCATAGACCTAGCTGCAATCCAAAAAAGAAAACACAAGTAAGTAAATCGGAAAGAAGAAGTCGAAAGCAAATGCGCAAACACTAAGACCTACAAGTAGAAGGCAAAGGCTCAGAGGCATCCCCCGAGATAAAACTGGCCGCGCTATGGACCCCATATTTCTCTACAAAGGCGGCCAGTCTAGGGATATGGGAGACTGTCTCAGGCAGCAAATGGTCATCATCCACCAAATAGGACGTCGGCGATTTCTTATAATGCCCCTTGTCCCAGTAAAGGGGGAACCGCCACTCCACATTTGGGCCCTCAGCCCCGTCCAAGAACCATGGCTACTGGCCGGGTACGGCCACCACCTTGAAGAAAGCACTCTTGAACCGCTTGAAGGAGTCCGAGAAGGCCCCCATCAACTTCCTGTCTGACACGTTCCTGAGCGAGACCAGCCTTTTGAGCTTATCGCCCTCCTTGGTCAGGCCGGGGGTGAAGGGGCAGAAGTAGTAGAAGAAGAGGTTGGCGGTACAGGGGATAGGAATGGGATAGGAGCCGCATAACCTCTCAAAGGCCACTAAGTAAGCCCATCCATTCGGGTGAAGCTGCGACGGCGCGAGGCTGAGGTAGGCCAGAGCCGACATCTGGAACTCGGTAAAAGGAAAGCGGACCTCGATCCATGTATACACGTCCCGATAAAAGGTGAAGAAGTTCAGCCTCCCCTCCTCGTGGGCCGAGCACACCGGCTCCCCCATCCCCATGGGAGCATATACACAACCCTCTAACCCGGGAAGCTGGAGCCGGGCCACATCCACCTCGGACATTAAGGACAACGTCACCAGCGTCTCGAAAGAAACCCAGTCGAAGTGTCGGTGGAGGGCCTCTGGAGGGCTAGAAGAGCCTGAACCCTCTGGCTCAGAGCGCGACTTAGGAGTCCGGGATTTGGGAGCCATAAATAACCCTATACGGAAATAAACAAAGCTGGTATTAGCAGAGAAGCAGAAGTACCTGGCATAGACATAGTTGTAGGCAAGAAAGGCCGCGGACTCAAATGAACGGGGGCAGGAGAAGGAGCGACCGGGGCCGACCAATGACGGCATGAGCCAAGCATGGCGGAAGCCTCAACGTCTCCACCATGGGCCATCAGCGCGGATGCCTCCGCCAGGCAGTCCCAGCAGGGCCGAGATACCCCTCCGGGGCGGACGCCGGATGGACGGTAGAAGGGTCCTCATAGAAGTTGAGGGGTTAGGCCATCACCACCGGGGACATAAAGCCGGAAGAGGTGCCCACCCCGGCCCCACCGGGTGACCCGAGAGGAATGGCACGCACTAGCGGTCGGAATGGACGGCGAGGGATTGGAACCGAGACTCGGGCCGAAGATGGACGAGCCCCAGCACGCCCCGGACGAACAACGCCGCCCCGGTGCAGGGGAGCCAAAACCCCCGAAGTAGGCGGTTCACCCCCAAAAATCCAGTAAGTAGCCCTGGGGAAACGGGCACGGAGGAACATTTCCTCCTCAGGCGTCAATAACGCCCTTGGCCTAGGAACACTTCCATCTCTCGCCATAACCAAATGCCTACGGTGCTAGAAATCGATGTTTGAGGGAGTTTTGGGGTGAATTTCGGGGGTGATGATACTAACAGAAACCCAGAAAAACCCAGAATCCTCGAAGAACAGTAATACAGGCAACACTTCCACAAATAAACGGCAAAACAAAGACAAGTACCAGCCAAAGATGGTAGAAGGTAAACGGAATACCTGTGTAAAGGAAATGGAAGAGACTGGAACGTTGAAAGACGGCGAAGCTCCTAGACAAAGAAGAATCCCCTCTTAAGCTCTAATGAAGTCAGAGAAAAATCTGGGCAAGAGAGTGAAGTAGCGAGAAAAAGTGAAAGAGAAAAGAAAGAGGGCTATTTAAAAGCCAACGCAAGGGTGCAATGGTCTATTCCCATGCAAGACGTAACAGGATTGGCGCAGCACGACACCAGCGTAATAAATGCGCACTAGCCTCGAAAGGCGGAAAGACGCGGCGGTTGCAGACTTCCTCCACTAAGGATCTGACAGCTGTGAAACCGCAATAATGACACGCGCGGGGGAGACCCAAGGCGTCCGGAGAATCCCAAAAGGCAATAGGTCAGAATGAACCCGACGTTCTCGGCAGGACAAGAGAAGGGTAAGCCGACCAATTCGCCGGATTGGACTGACAGCCGCGGCACCCCTAAGCCGACTCAGTCTAGGCAGATGGCCTCGGCCACTTCGAGGACGGGGGGCAATAAGCACCTTAGACGTCCAGAAGCCTGAACGACCAAGCTGGGGGGCAACTGTTACGGACTGGCCCAACAGGCCCAGGTCTGGACCTCGGCCCAACAGGCCCAGGTCCGGACCTCGGCCCAATCACGCTAGGGATAGAATCCACGCCAGGAAAGGAATATTGTCGGAGATCCCACATATATAGGATCTCATTAATAGCGATTCCCTTACAATCATGGCACCAGCCAATCAGCCCTTGACGGCTCAATCTAAGATATTGCTCATTAAGGCAGAGATACGCGCACTAGACTCCTCTATAAATAGAAGGAAACCCTAAACAGGTGCATACGTTCTATCTTATGCTCTATTTACATTCCGTCACACAGAGCACACACCCCACTCCCCTGGCTACGTGCCTTCCGGTTTGCTGCGAACTACGTGGACTTTGATCCCTTCAGAGGGTACGTAGGTTCTAGGCTTGACAACCTAGTCAAGTCCAACATCTGTGTTCTTCATACAGAACAACATCTATCTTAACCGAGGTTCAAAAACAAAAAAACAAAAAACTCTTGTTGCACTACAGAATAAAGTTATGCCTCAACCAACTACAAAAAGGAAAAAACATCAGCTGAAAGATAATACTGAAATATTTAATGTGATACACACAACTTGGTACTACGATTTTTGGAATATTGTATTCTAACCACGGTTTTTTTTGCATAAATTAAACCTCCAACAACATATTGCACTAGAACATATTCACCATGCTGAACCTCCCAAAGCATGTATTTTTGCAAGAGTCACACCAGTAGGCTCCACATACAGGAGTACAGGACTACTCTAAATTCATTCGGTCCACTGATTACATATTATCATGGAAATTGATAAATACTTAGCGAGCATTAAGTTTTATACCCAAAAAAGTGAGCATTTATTTTCATAAAAAATGAGGCAGACAGCAAATAAATACACAGCCAACTTAAACTTATTAGTCTTTTTGTCTAATTGCACTACTACAAATTAAATATTGGATATGACTACCCTAAAAAATGTCCTTATTTAAAAATAGGAAGTAAAAAATGAAGGTAGTGGCAATCTTGTAAATATATCGAAGGAAAATGAGCATTCATCGTCTTGAATTATAGTTTAGGACTTATAAAATTGGATTTTGTCGTCCTCAATTTGTTTCAGGTCGCCTAATAGCTATATGAGAATTTTTTGCTTTTAGCGCCATGGATTTTTTTTGTTTGTCGCCTTGTGATTTATTTTGGATTTTTAAATTTAGGCGACCTAAATTAAATTAAGGTCGCCTCTTTTTGAATTTAGGCGACCTGAATTGAATTCAGGTCGCCCAAATTGGAATAAATTTTGGCGTCATGGGATTTTTTTTTGTCTAAAATTTATTTCTTTAGCGTCGTGTGGTTTTTTTTTTTGTAATTTTTTCAATATTGGCGACCTGAAAATTATGCAGGTCGCCTATTTGTGAATTTAGACGACCTGAATTTAATTCAGATCGCCCAAATTGGAATAAATTTTGGCACCATGTGATTTTTTTTGGTCTAAAATTTATTTCTTTGGCGCCGTGTGGTTTTTTTCTTTTAACTTTTTTTATTATTGGTGACTTGAAAATTATGCAGGTTGCCTATTTTTGAATTTAGGCGACCTGAAGACAATTCAGGTCGCCCAAATTGTTTTTCTTTTGTCTAAAAAACTTATTTCTTTGGCTCTGTGTGGTTATTTTTTTTAAAATTTTTTTTTAACATTGGCGCATTTTAGGCGACCTGAAAGCTATTCAGGTTGCCTAAAATGAAAAATTGGCAACCTGGTTTTCTTTTTAGGTCGCCTTTCAGAACCTCCTTGCCGTCAAAAACCCTATTCTCACATTCGTACTCAGTCCCCTCCCTTGCTCTGTCATTCACGCCAAACAACCCTACTGAAGCCTTAATCGCTCACTCTCACTCTCCCCTACCTCACATTGTGCGTGGTTCGTCTCTTTGTGGCGTCTCCTCCAATCTCAACCAAAGTCGATCGCTTCATAACTGAGGTACATGGCGTCCATTCATTTTATTTCGCCACTGCATGTAGTTATAATTTTCTTGCAATTGTTTCATAATTTTCTTCTCCACTCATTTGCTTCTTCGATTCTATGTTTGGCCGCTGCTCTCACCACCGACTGTCCGACAGTCCGGCACCCTCCTCTTCTCTCCTCTTTGTGCTCTCTTAGTCGATCGTCGCCGGCGGTAAGCATTTTCTTTTGCTGGTTAATTCTATGATATTTTCTGTCATGTGTTATGTTAAGTTGTGCATGATTTTGTCCTTGTCATAAGTTGTGATTGAAGCATTCAGTTTGTGGTTCTGGGAGGTTGGAATCCATTGTTGTCAAAACCATTACTGTTAGACAAGTTTGGGAATTGAAATTCTGAAGTTGTTGGTGAATTACTACTAATTTTGGAACTTGTCATGTACCTATAGCTGAATTTATAAATTATTCTGACATTGAGAGTTTGAATTTGGTCTTGTGATCTGTTATTAATTTCTCTTGCAGCATACTCTTGCGAGACTGAACCATTTTGAGAGTATTCGAATATGATTTGTGTTGAATGACTTTGAACTCTGCGAATTCTTGCAATTGTTGAACTCCAATATCTTAAAATTCTTAGCTTGGAGTTGTTCAAGGATTTGACGTTGCATTATACCATAAATGCAATTAGATCATCTGTAGTAAAATCCTCACTTTTCTTTAGAACAACAATCCCGTGAATAGCTGCTGTAACACCCCAATTTTCAAAAGTGGAATTTTTTTTCCTTTTCCATCAGAGTAGAGCATCGGAATAATTTCAAAAAGGCGAGTATCTGATAAAACATTCACTGTTGTGGTATCTGGCTGCTTACACAGCGGTACAATAGTCTGAATATAGTTCGAGGGGATGAAGTCAAATAAAATTCTCTTCGTCTGTGTCCTCATGCTGGCTCCTTACCCTTGTCTTCCAGACCCTAAAGCTATAGTAGGAGCTGAGGTTCAATGGCCATTGAACCTCAGGTAACGGTTAACCTCATGCTTATATATGACAGTATATATGACAAATATTCACGACGTTACAGCAATAATCCATACATAAGCACACAGCAGATGTATGACTACAACAATACATAAGCACACAGCAGATGTATTCTAACAGCACACAGCAGATGTATCTCATATTCAAGATAATAACATAACACAGCTACTGCAATATGCATATTATTATAGTTTGCACTATTCACCAGTGCCACGGTGTACATCCGTGTCCTCAGCGCTTGGAAAACATAACGACGTTATCAAGACCATAACCCGTATAAAGCTACACGTGCATGATCAAATTTTAAAATAGAGTCTCAGACTATCTATCACATATAAGCATACAATAAGCATTAGAGTTAGTGTTACAGTACGTGAACGTACCTGAATTGGTAGTTTCGGTATGACGTTGATCAGAAAACGATTGCAGACTTCCTATAAGGGTAATATCGCGTTTATTAACTCACAAATAATATACTAAAAGATATCTTATCCACAATTGGCTATTCTACCCCTGGTGTATTTATTTTTTCATTATTTCCTTTAAATTTTCGGATAAAAACGCTGATTATCAGCATTTAGGGCTGATTTTCGCCTAACTTCAAAAAATCATAACTAATTCTAGAAAAATCGAAACGAAGATCCGTAAAATGTTCTGGACTCCTTAGGATGTCTACTTTTCATAAAAAATATCATAATTTGCCCAGAATTCAAAAATAATTCCCAGATTTCACGTGTTCATCCTCTGCCCAGAATTTCCAGCATTTTCGCAACATAAACTTTGAGAATTTCTTTCTCACTGTGAAAAACTCATTTCAGCATGTTCTTTACGTATTTGGAAAGCCTTATATGTCTAATTTAATCATGAATTTTCTCAGAATTTTTCAATATCATTTTCAACATGAAATATGAGTATTTCTGTTACTAGTTCAGAAATCGCCTAACCGACAAATTTTCGCTTGAACTTCGTTACTTCCGTGTTTTCCTTCCGGAAATTTTGCTAAACCACTTTCTTCACTAATTTTTCGAAACAAAGCTATTTTTAACCATAAAAACATGAAAATAAAACTACTCTAGAATTTTAAAGATTAAAACTACTTCTATCTATGAATTTAAAATTCAAAACTCAAGAACTTGCTTACCTATTGCTTGAACTCCTTCAAGCTCTCCCACTTTCTTTCACTCTCTCTCAAATATGCAGATGTTGCTTTGCTTGGTGTGTGGAAATGTGAATGACCCAAGCCCCTATTTATAGTAAAATTGCAACACCTCCTACAAGCTACCACCTCTTGAATTTTGGCCCTTGGATCCTACTTAACTAAGAAGTTTTAATCTCACTCATTGGATCTAACCTTCTTCAACAAGTTGTTGCAACTTCCTCAAGAAGTTGGAGAAGCTTACTCATGAAGCTTGGAAGCTTCTACTTCTTCCATAAGTTGTTGACTCCAATTTGACATGTGTTTTGAAACATTTCCTCCCCCCAAGTCTTGTAAAAACCGTAGCCTCCCATCATCTTTTTAATCTATTTTGTGTTTTATTTTAATTGCCAAACATTGTTTATTCATTGCCTATTCCTATCTGATTCATTTAAACACCCATGCGCCACTTTATTTGACTTTTTTAACTCTAATATATAATGTTTTATTAATCTCTTTCATCAAGTGCTTAATTCCCATTTATTATTATTATTATCATTATAATTAAAACATTCCCTAATTGTTGCTTCTTAATTTGCCATCACATTAATTTTACAAATTTATACAATTATCTTAATTAGGGTAAATTTAATTGCCCATTAATTTTTGTTAATTTTCTTTTATTTGTTTAAGTATTCTCATAACATTTTCTTACTCCTTTTGGTTATTTAAGAACCATAGTTTAATATGATGACTATTTTATATTTTAGGATCCTTAAATGTAGCCTAAAAATAGCCTTTGGTTGTTTTAATTTTCAATAGAAAATTGCCTAAAATATAGCTAACAAATTTACAAAATTTAAAGACAACATTCTCTCCTTTTTTTTTATTGTGTATTTTTTACCAAAATTAGTATTTATGATAAATATAAATTTTAGGGTATTACAGTTGCTGGCTCTTCTGAAGTTTGGACATTAATTGAACTGACCTTGCTGCTGATTTTTCTGATTTGGCTACACTATTTTGATAGTTTGACTTGTTGGGATTAGTGAGAAATTTTCCAGAATTTATCTAAACCTTCATATCTTGCAAGCTTTCACCAATTTTTAGCAAAATCATTTAGTTTATGACTGGACTTACGTGATACTCTTCTTACAAATTGATTGGAATTTGCTCAAAATTGGGCAGCAAACTCATGACTCAAATTGGGCAGCAAACCAATTTTTAGCAAAATCATTTAGTTTATTGTCATTCACTGCATATGCGCTTATTTTGTCAAGTATTCAGTTTTGCAGTAAATTGGCCAAACACAAAGCAGGTATATGTTTTTTTTTTTAAAAAAAAAAACTAATAATAGGCGACCTGAGTACAATTCAGGTTGCCTGATGGTCATGAGGCGACCTGAATTGTACTCAGGTCGCCTATTATTATAGAAGAGGCGACCTGAATTGAGATCAGGTCGCCTCACATGATAAAATAGGCGACTTGAATTGTTTCAGGTTGCCTCATATGAGGCGACCTGAAAAACTCAGGTCGCCTCATAAGAGGCGACCTGATTTGTATTCAGGTCACTAAATATAATAAAATCAATGACACTCTCCCAGACGTCCCATAGAAAATGGACGTTAATTGGGTCTTATTTAGGTCGTCTTTTAAGTATTTTGTAGTAGTGTTGGATTCTCAAGAGTGAGAACTTACTCCTTGTAAACACCAAGAATTCTTGAAAGAATAACTCATTGTTTTTCATCTTCATTTTTAGAGTAATTCGCGATGTGTGGGATAATTTCACTTACAGGCAATCAATAATTTCTTTTCATTTCAACGATAATTATAAATCGACTCAAAACACTAATTACCTAAAACTAATAAGAAATGGTGCAATGTATCCCTTAAACAATAGTGGAATGCACCCCGCCATTAAATGAAGAATACTTCGCGGTGGGGACCCACAAAGCATGTTGGGGTAGTGTGATGTAGAGGCAAAAAAGTTAGAAAACCCCATTTTAAACAAAGTTTATCAAAACTCTTCATTAAATGGTGTTACTTATAATATTGAGGTATTTAATTACGGCGCCAATAATTACAAATTAATACTTCATCAGTATTTGCTCAGCGATGCTCAATATTTTAAAGTTTTTACAGTGCAACTTTATCATTAAAGTATTTTCTTTTGCATAATGAACACCCTAAGCTCAAAATGCCAATTAAGTGTTATATTACATGCTTTATATCCTTAACTTAAGTGCTTATAAAACTAAAAAATTCCAGCACTACATCAGTTCACTTCGTACACATTCATCTGCTCCATAAACAAATATACATCAAAGATCAATGCACTGATGAAGTTCGAATGAAATCAATTCAACACATGATCAACAAAATTAATGTCATAATATTGATAAAATATACTTACATTATATTGATAGTCAATTTGCCATTGGCAAAACCCCTCTCTATAAGCATAGTTGTTACACTATGGCTTGACTTGAGATACTATTATGTAAACGCATTTTCTTTCCTCATTAAATGACACAATATTATAAAGCTTTCATCTAGCAATCATGCATCCACTCTTTTGATTGACAACAATATGACGATAATATGAAATGAATACTCATTTATGTGAATTCTTTTATAACTAAGGTAAGCACGAACCCCTCCCCCAAAAAACCACACATTCACACACACACATTACGTGGGATGCATCTACTTAATTTCTCCATGACATGCATTTTTCTTGCAACTCTTGCAACATTAATTTTTTATCCTCCTTTTTACGTACAAAAACACAGTCGCCCATGCGATGCTTTCACTTATATGCTATCAAACGTCGTCCCATTTCCATCATCAAGACAAATATAATGCTTACTTCTTATGTTTAGAAAGAACAGTATCCCATGCAAACGCACGTAACAAACAACTTGGCAAGCACAGTCCTCACGCGATGCACATGATGATTTCACTTACGCGCGATCAATATTTTCTTTTTATTACAACAATTATCCCCATTGTGTATGACTGCTCTTGATTTTCTTTAGTGTCATTGTAAAGAAGCACATGATAAGGAATTATGGGGGAATATCAAGCAGAGTACACTTCTTCTTGATTGCCACTCAGTTGAAAAAGGTCTAAAACTGATTTTTTTTTTTTTTTTGTCTGCATATGACCTTTACATATATATCAGCATTAGCATCCAATGTTTGTTGAAACAATATATCTAAATCAGCATTCAGTAAAAGGTTTTCCGTACTAATGACCAAGTTCATACTTAGCAACTTAATTCTTGCAATAAGCACTATAATAACTATTTCACCCATTCTGTATAAACCAACTCATATTTTCATCACAATCTCTATTGGACAGAAACGCAGCTGATAGAATATTGTGAAATGAAATGATCATATATGTTTTATATACAGTCATCATATTGATACGTTGGTCATCTATGATTCCATGGAAGAACTTTTCTTATTCTGAATTAAGGCAATCTACAATGTGCAACTGATCTTGATTCTTGTATTGCTGTAAAAACTAGGATGTTACAACTCATCTATAATTTTCCTTTATTTAATTAATTACACAGTAAGATTCCATTCATCATGAATTAATTTATTTCTAAAATTATTTAAATTTTAGGAATAAAAACTAGGATTTTACGAAATAGAACTTGTTGTCGGCAACTTGGTAGTAGCACTTCGAGTAGTAGTACCACTTGATCCCACTCAAGATGAGCTTCCCAAGCAGGCAAGCAGCACAAACTAAACTTTCCCTGCTGAGAAGAGCTATTTCCAGACTATCGCCACTAAACTTTCCCTGCTGAGAAGAGCTATTTCCAGACTATCGCCACTAAAGATCAGTTTGCGAGTATCATCAATTTCAGCCCCATACGGATGTTGTATTCCACAGTCTCGCATCAGTGCATTAGTTGCCTCCATGGAGTCTAAGTAAAGTTGAATACATAAAAGATTAAGGTGAAAACACTTATGAGCAATATTATTCCGAGAGTTCTTTGCGTTCAATGTTCCCCAGAAGTGTTAAAATATGAATGATGTTTCCCCAACCGTTAAAAATTTAATGATCAGTGTCAATTTTTAACAATCAATATTAGTTTTTTAACAGCATGTTGTAACATTGCTGTTGTTATGTTTTGAAACTTTTTAGACAATATTGAATTTTTTTTTTTTTTTAAACCTTTTAGATAACATTACTTCCGGAGTAAATTTATTCCTTAGCCGATATCTAAAATATTGAGGTGTTGACAAACCTCAAGCCCACTTTTGATAGCTAGAATCTCCACCGCAGTAATTGGATAGCATCCAAGATTCAGTTTTAATCCCATAATCCAATTTTCCGGTGCATCCTTGATCAATCCCCCACATGCGGCCTCCTGACCTTAGTGAACTAATGCATCCACTTCCAGTCTAAATGTGCCCATAGGTGGTGGCTGCCATGTTATTTCTCGAACAGAGCTCAAGAAAATCTAGTGTTGCAATTTCCGCCCAATGGTTGTTTCCATAAGACGAAACAAACACTGGTGCATAAATTTGCTTGCAGTGGCCTCACATGAAAGTCTGTTCGCATTTTTGCTTCCAAATTGACTAGCACATCAACACAAATACCATAACCCACGATCATCTTCAAAAGCGTACATTACTGGGTCGTGTATTGCATTCCAATATAATGTACCCCATCCCTACAAGTGAGAAGGAAAGAAAAACAGAATATTGTCTAGGTTTAATAATTCCTCTCCACATTTCTTTCACTTTCTTGAATACCCACCTATTAAATAGAGAGGAGAAATAATTATACAGTGAGGTTTGATGCATTTTACTTAAGATAATTTTATTAAGAAATATTTCTTACAAATCTTTAATATTTATTACTTCCTCCTGTCGTTTATCTAAGTTTTAATATTAAATGTAATACCACAATTTTTATTTTATTTTTTATCATCCTTCATCTAATGGTAGGAACCCATGTATCCATCGTCGAACTTGTAACTTTGTTGTTAAAAAAGACTTTTGGAATATCTCAACTTATTTTACACTCCAGAATTATAATTTTTTTTTATTTTTCTTATTAATTTCACATATGTATGTTAAGGGGTTTCTCATTAAGAGGGTTGTTTCTAATACAAATAATTAAAAGATATAGTTTTGAGAAATCAACATATATATTTTGCAAAGAATTAACTTATTTTGTTCATCTTTACACATTACTTATTTAATTCCTATATTTAGAATGGGAGAGTATTTAATAAAAATTCAATTATCAATTAAAAAAATTAGGAGTAAGGGTTTTAAATACCATGGAAGTTTTTGCTTAGGAGCATTAGTAAGACGGAATTTTTTTTAGACAAAAAATGCCACGGAAGTTCCCAAAACATAGCAATTTTGCCCCTCCGTTAATTTTGACCGTTAAGTTTAACTGAGTGCATACGTAGCATGTCACCTCATCAATCATAAGTATCATTTTTGCCCCGGAAGTTTTCACTGAGGAGCAATTTTGCCCCAGAAGTTTTTACTGAGGAGTAATTTTGCCCTGAAAGTTTACAAAACGTAACAATTTTGCCTTTTCCCCCAATATTAAATTTGACTATTAAATCAATCAAAGACCACACATAAGTCATGCCTTGAAAAGTTCAAACTTGGAGTCATAAAAGGAAATCCTTGAGATGTTAAGCTCAAGGCAACCAGAATTTGTGAAGCTGAATTGGTCAAAGGGACTGAAAGGTCTATCGCAAAACCCAGAGTGTCACACCCCTACCGGCCTCGCCTTTTCAGGTGGCGGGTTAGAGGGATTCCTTCACTTACTTACCATTCCTTAGTTATTAGTCCATTTAGATTATAAATTAGAGCGCGTGCGACAAAGCATATGACCAATTTGGACAACTACTATATTGGTAAAAGTAAAACAACATAAAGTAAAAGTTCCCGGAGGGTTAAGGATACAGTTATCCAACGTTAATACCAAAATAATAAATACAGTCATCCCCAAAATAGAATACAAAATGATAGGGCATTCCCTATTCTCCACTGCACCGCTAGGCCTTACCTTTTCCAAAAAGGTTCTTCTACCACAGGCATGTCCCCTTTGTGTCTTCAAAACACCTGAAGACCGATAACGGCCCCCAGAGTAACCGTCAATACTCAAATACTAAATGTGTAGGGAGTATGAAAGGTACCATGCCAGATAGAAATATGAGAGCATGCCAAACACATACCATATATGCATTCAAATCATACCACAGTAAAGCATTAATCACAATCCATAGAACCCGTACAGCTGCTCTACCAAAGCAAGCCTCGAACTCACTGAACTCTCAACTCGTAAAGCCGCCTTTACTAGGCCAGCCCCAGACTGAAACTCAACCCGTACAGCCTCCAATTAAGGCCGGCCTCAAACTGGGCGTCCTCAGCGCTAGGAATCACACAACACTGTATGCATATTTGGCACAACATATACAAGGAAAAATATACATGGCAAACACAAACATACAACAAAACACATAAAGTTATCTGAGTAAAACGGTTACTACCTAGTGTGGTAAATATTGTCCTTAATATTTTATTGGGCCCGTTGACTTCCCAAGGGTTCCTTTGACCTATATATCATTAAAATACATTTATTCAATATTTACAATAATGCCATCACATTTTTCTTGTCAAAACCGAGCCCAAACCAAGGTTTTCCAGAAATCCAGTGATTCTGGCCCAACTTGTAATATTTTTAATAAATTCCAAAAAAAATCATTTTTGTATACTTCTAGCACCATTTTAATCATTGAAATATCTATTTTTCATGAAAAATATTCCCAGACCCTAAAAGTATTTTTATTTTAGTGTGTTGCTCACTTTTCACCTGTAAAATCTAAAATCCAATTTTTATCTCTTAGTAGCAAAATCCAAAAATCATAAAATTATATATCACAGTGAACCTCACGATGTGTACTTTTTACCTGTAAAATCTCAGCCAAAAATAAATTCTTTTACTATTTTTAGAATTCACTTGAAGGTCCACTGCCAGAATTTCCAGAATCAAGAACAAGTTTGCTTTTAAGGCTTTTTCGGTGATTTCAAGTTCGGAAACTCAAACTACAACCTACCCCCATACAAAATCACATTTTAAACCCTTTGGGACCATCAAAAACTCCAAAATCAGACCCCAAAACCAAACCCCAACTAGAAGCACGAAAATCCAAAGTTTACACTTTAAAGGTTTAAGTTGTCAGTAGTTACCTAATTCGGAGCTTTAGCTTGGTGGACAAGGTGGTTGAAAGCTTGATCTTGGCTATGGGAGCTGGCTAGTCCCTCCTCTCTCCTTCAGCTGTGCCACGCCTTTAGGAAGAGAAATGACAAATTGAGCTCCTTTTAATATTAATCTAAAAGTAGCTAATTAGTTCCAATGTAACTAAGTAAATTTCTTGAGATAGACATAGAGTGTTATGCCACCATTCAAGAAGCCATATGGCTAAATAAGTTCCTATGAGTAACAAGGAACGACTGACGGATATTAGGATCCAAACGATAACATTTTACAATGGGGATCCGAAGTATCACATCAAGGAGAAATATATATTTAATATGAGCATGTCCAAGCCTTTTAGAAGGGTTCTTTCGCTTAACAAAGTCTTTCAAACCGGCCTGGACCTATTATAGATTTGTAATATTATACAAAATTGTAAAGAAATGTGTTGAGCTCAACCCTTATGGGTGAAAAGATAAGAACTTTACTACTACACCAATGCGTTTCATTGTTACCTATTATGCATGGTTTATAATTTTAAATTTACTTTATCCCCCTCCCCCCCCCCCCCCAAAAAAAAAAAAAAATCAATGTTCAAGTTGATCATTGCACTATTTTCTTGTGGGGTAACAACAATTCCCATTGAATTAGTCGTACACCACATGGAATCTACTCTAGCTTCTGCTATTGACATCAATCACCCACTTTATCTATACTCTTCCAATGTTCAAGTTCTCACACTCAGCCCTTATTAGGTCTTGATTGGCTCGAACGATTATGTTGTGTGGAATTGAGCAATGTCATGAATGTTGTTTCAACTTTGTCTCTGTCTCTAAATTGACTAAACAAATCAACTGTGTCATTTCCTTTTATCCTAATTTATGTACTCTTCAGGAGATATCAACTGGGAAATACCAATGATTGGTAAAATTCTTGATGAACTATACTGTTCTGTTCCGGGAACAGAACTGATTGGACTTGACTAGGTGTCAAGCCTAGAGCCTACGTACCCTTTGAAGGGATCAAAGTCCACGTAGTTCGATATACTTGGTGGCGTTAACCAGAGGGGTGGTGTGTGTGCTCTGTGTGGCAAAAAATAAAGATAGTAAGTTAGAACGTGTGCACCTGTTTAGTCGACCTCTGTATTTATAGAGGCGTCCGAGGCGGATATCCCGGCCCGGCGTGATATTCGGGGCGAGTATCTTGAAATCATATCGTGTGAATATGATCCGGATACTCCTAATGATGTTGATAGATCGGATCCGTTGTGATACCGTATCCTCCTCTATGATCGGTGCATCGTACTTCCTGATATGTCCTTCGTTGGGCCATATCTCAGATTTGGGCCTTGAGCCGATCCGTGACATATACCAAATTGGAAAGAGCTTAAAGGTTGACTTAACTTTGAACTTGCAGCTCATGGCATAATAGACTCGGTCATGATTAGGTTACCTAGGCACCTAGAGATAATAAATAAGGAAGTCATTGATTTTTCTAAAATTGCTTGTATTGTATATTCTCAAGTTTCAATTCTTATTTGTGCCTCTGTTTCTCTTTCAACTTTTGATTCTTACTTATGGTATATATTGTGCCTCTGTTTTAGTTTACTCATCGAAAGCACTTGGGATTCCATGTGGAATTTACTTGATCTGAAAATTTGAATTGCATAGAAAAAAAGGGAAGAAAAGATAGCTAGGTAAAAGTTTTTTATTTTACTTATGTTGAAACTTCAAATCAAACTGTTTGTTATGACTTTCGCTTCATACTTTGGTGTTATTCCTCTCTTGCCTATTGTGGGACAAACTTATCTAGCACCTTGAATAGATTCCTTATTTATATTATTTTATTTATTAATGCATTTAAAATTTTCCTTAAAAAAATAAAATAAAATAAAATTCAAGGGCATTATGCCTGAATCCCTGAATCCCCCCATTAATTGTGCGGACACAAACAAAACATCCTAACTCCGCCACTACTTGGCTTGTTTATGATGAAGTACCCCAAAATACAAGTCTGACTTGCCCAAGTTCAGAAAAAAGGAATTACGAGTCAAGTGACAAGTTTTGAAATGCTTGATGGCTCGGCTTATTTAGTCCTACATACACATATATGGAATTCCTTGCCATAAAATCCAAACAACTCTCAAAACGCACAACCATACAACCTAAAAGGATCGATACAAGAAAGGTCCTTTCTAAGTAAAGGCATTCTCCAAAAACAGAACAGTTTGCTCAAGCTTGCTGCAACATCAAGTAATTATAATGTGCATAGTATGTCCTTCCTTATGCAGCTTTCCAAGAAGAAAGTGGGGGAGTGTCAGAGTTCTCATATGTATATGCAGCCATCTCACTCCCATATCTACCACCCTTGACAGCATCAGCAACAGCATAAGACTCCAACTCCGCCCTTTCTTCCGGCGTTAGCTTAATCGACAAAGCCCCAATATTCTGATTGAAGTTCTCGATTTTTGTGGTTCCCGGTATGGGGCACACATCGTTTCCCTGGTGGTGAACCCAGGCCAACGCTAGCTGCGATGGAGTGCATCCTTTTCTTGCTGCCATTTCATTAACCCTCTCAAATATAGTCTTATTGTGCTCCAGGTTTTCAGGCTGGAATCTAGGCATATACTGCAATTAAGTAAAATACATATGCCAATGAGATTATATCCAGATATCAACTGACAAATATTGAACAGTGCAATTGTGGATAATTTGTTCTCTCGTTTAAACTGAAACAAAGTGTCAGGCAGGACAGACAAATTATAAATCTAGTTGCATCTCCAACCAAGGTTAAGACGATCATGGACTCATAGCATGCTATGAAATTACATATATTAACTATTACAACATTGGAAAGTTTTAAATGATAGATCTAGGTACCTAAAAAACGGCCGCGAGTGGAAAGTTTCATTTTGATTTTAATAGTTTTAAAAGTTTAATATCGTAAGAACTTTTATCGACTAAACATAATATGCATGTCTTACAAATCTAAACCCAAACCCTTTTAAATAATCTAGCCAACAAAAATGCTACGTACGAAAACCTCAATAAGAAGAGAATGAATCCACGAATTTGTCACCAAGGATTAATTAAATATCAGAGTCATCCTAGTTCAAAGACAGGATTGCTACTCCAAACATTAAGTAGATATATCAAGAATCACTTATGGTACAAAGCAACGGCTCTAGCCATATCTTTTTCTCCCATAAGATTGTCGTAAAGCCAAAACCCAGTTCCCCCACGAGGAAAAGACATTGACCAAAAAATTGATGTTAACGGCCATTTGTTTTGCACTACTGCAACACGACTGTCAGCCACTTAACTGTGATTTGATACTTAATGTCTGTGTGTGTTTATATTATGAAAGACTTGAAAATAGTTAAGAGAGTCAAGCCCTCAAACAATTTGCTAACATTTCACAAATACTACGCATCTTAAGCGAGAATGTTAGTCTACAAACAAATAGGTACCAGAAAAATGAACAATATATTCGTTCTGTACCCGATCCATGTTACATATTGAGACAGCTAAGACTTACTAAGTTATACTCTGAACAGGCCATTACCAGGCTGGGCTTATTATCTTAGTTTGTTCTTTTTCTTTTTTATGTATATTATATACTTGATTAATTGGAAATTCTAGGGTTAAGGTGCAGATTGACCAACGAACTTTTACTCTAGGAGCACTTAACATAAAAAAAAAGTTTAAGTGGATCAAAAATACCAAAAAACTTTTAAAAATATAAAGTCAGCATAAAAAAATTTTAAAATGTAAAGTCAGCACAATGTCGTTAGAAAAAAAATCAACGTCTGTTAAAATGTAAACTTTTAAGGGCTAAGGTGCAGATTGGCAATAAAGCTTTACTCCAAGAGCGTCTAGTACAAAAAAGTCCATGTGTAATTCACCTAAAATCCAACAGCTACAAATCCTTGCCCTGACCCCCCAACCATGTGCATTGGGGTCAGAAAGAGTGGATGTAACAACAAAATCATAAATATAACGAGTAGATATTTTAAGTCCACTTAAAAATCACAATTTTCACCTGCACCGGACAAGTTTGAAAACTTACCACCCTTACTTAAAATGAAATATACTCGTTACATTTATGATTTCTTTTTGTTACATCCACGTTTTCTAACCCCAATGCACATGGTTGGAGGGTCAGGGCAAGGATTTACAACAGTTGGATTTTGGGTGGATTGCACATGGACTTTTTTGTGCTAAGCACTATTGGAGTAAAAGTTTTTTGTGCTGGGCGCTCTTAGAGTAAAACTTTATTGGCCAATCTAAAAAAATGTGGGGAGGAGAAAATTGTACCAAAATTTAGTGTAGTGGGACCCACAAAGTTTTTCTCTCCTTCACATTTTTTCTCTCCCCTCCCCTCCCCTCCCATCCCCTTCCTACATTTCAATTGACATTTTTTCCCCCCTAACGACGTTGTGTTGACTCTACATTTTTAAAAGTTTTTTGGTATATTTGATTCACTCAAAAGTTGTTTATCCTTGGCACTCCTAGAGTAAAAGTTTGTTGGCCAATATGCACCTTAACCCTAAATTCTATTAATCAACAATTTCTTTTAAATATGGATCAGTCTTTTGAAAACAACAACTGAAATATCGGAGGATAGAATAAGGTCCGAAGCAGCGGTGAATGTTTTACTCTCACATTCTAAGACCTTGAAATAATTTACCATTACGATCACAAAACCAACTGCAATTAATCACTTGTATTTGGAAAAGCATGAATTAGAACAAACCTTCCGAAAGTCATCTTGTGGCAGGTTTTCAATCAACTTTGTTCCTAATGAAAGGAATCCTCGACCAAGAGGACTATAGGCAACAATTCCAATGCCAAGTTCCCTGAGAATATAATAAACCAATTCAAAAGTCATAAAGACAAACACTTGTTGCAGTTTAGTCAAGAGCTCCAGCATGAAGAAATAATAGATACCCCGTCCCTAAATCCTAAATATAACACAGTTGACCTTGTATAGAGAGATTAAGGAAGTTAAATAAGTTACTTTATCATATCAGTTTATAAGTTAGGCAAAATAGTTTAGAGAAAAAACGATAAATATAATTACTTTAAAGTCATTTCATTAATTTTCTCAATATTTTCAAAAAATTCAACTATGTTTTATATTTATAACCGTAGGGAGTATCATAAATAAAAAAATTTTCAGTAGTATAAATCTCACCTGCAGGTTGGAACAATTTCTTCCTCCACATCTCTTGCCCATAAGGACCACTCCAATTGCACGGCTGTTATAGGATGAACAGCATGTGCTCTTCTAATTGTTGAAGCTGAGGCCTCAGACAATCCAATGTATTTTATTTTTCCTTCCTCAACAAGTTTTTTAAGTTCCCCAATCTTTTAATCAATAATATAAAAATAAGTTTGCATTTAGCAATCACAAACAGATGTTCAAACAAGTCAACAGATCCAAAAGTTAAAGAACATTAATTCCTTGCTCTAACAGAGATGTCATGTACGTATTGAGATGGAAGAATGTCAATGCCTCGCTAATTGTCTATTCCATGTATCAAAGTTGCATCTCTTTTAATTTAACCTTTTAAATTTTAAGATTACATGTGCTTATTGTGGTTGGGTTCAATCACTATCCCATACCATATCCTATTACCCACTCTTCCCTCCTTGGGTTACGGGCTTCACGTGTAAGTGAAAAAAATTACAGAAATATAAGATAATTTGAAGTTGTATTGATCACCTCTCAGATACAGATAAACGTACAGGGGGAAGAAAGGAATTCTTGATTGCATATATCATTGGGGAAAAAGTTGTTCCTTAATCTTTTATTCAAACTAGCACGACCACAATGTCAATATAATTTAAATAAAAAAAAGACTCAAAAACCTGGATGATTGTAGTAAAAAGCGTCCCCAAACGCCAATCAAGTTTTCCAGTTCAACAAGGAGGAAATAGTTAAGATAACATGTTACCGGAATCTCCAACATCCTATACTATTAATTAATACCCGCTGTGGTGACCAAATTGACCTTTTTTCTTTTAGAGAGATTAAGGAAACTAATTAAATTACTTTACAGTTTTTTTATTTATATTTTTTTCTCCAAACTAATTAATTTGACTAATAAACTAAAATGCCCCGGAAGTACATACTCAAAAGCAATTTTGCTCTGTAAGTTTTTTTCGACTCAATGTTGCCCTGGAAGTTAAAAACGTAGCAATCTTACCATTTTTCGTTAAAAGTTAATGGTCGATGTCAATTTTTAACGATGAACGTTACTTTTTTAATAGATAAGGACAAGATTGCTACTTTTTAAAACTTTCAGGCAACATTGAGCCAAAAAAACTTCTAGGGAAAAATTGTTCCTGTGTGTGTACTTCCGGGGCAAATTTGCTACTTAACCTAATAAACTAATATATAATCTAAGAATATAAAACATATGATATGATTACGTAATGTATTTAACTTCCTTAACCTCTCCGCAAAAAAGAAAAGAAAAATCAATCAAGTCTTATAATTAGGACTGAAGGTAGTATTAATTATGAATTATTGAAACGACAGAACTAACAAGGATGGTTGAGAAACCATATGCAAATTAAAGGGAAAATTGCACCTAGGTCTTGAGCAAGGGGAAATATGATAAAATGGTCCTTGAAAATTGTAGTGAAGTTCCTTGAGACTTTTTTGCAATAATTTTCATATGTGAAAAGACATAAATACCCCCATGCGCCAACATTAACAAGTCCATGAGCTTGTTTTAACAAGTCCATGTGCATGTTTTTACAGGTCACGAGATTGTTTTGCAAGTCCATGTGCGTGTGTTCATAAGTCCATGATCCTCCATGGCAACGTTTATTCCTCTTCACATATAGAAAATATTTCAAGAAAGTCCCATAAGATTTCACCACAATTTTAAAATTTTAATGAACCATTTTGTTGCATTATCCCTTCCTCAGGACTAGGTGCAATTTTCCCTAAATAACATATGTGGAACAACATTTGATATGATAAAATAAGAAAAATTGCATTTAGGTCCCGAACAAGAGAAAATAAGACAAAATGATCCATTAAAATCTTTAAATTGCATTTAAGTCCCATGAAACTTTTTTGCAATATTCCATTAACAAGTCTTCAAGGACAGGTCCAAGGGATCCACTGACAAGTTCATAGACGTCCATTAACAAGTACATGGGCATTTGACAATTAAAATTTATTACAAAAAACTCTCACCAGACTTGGATGCAATTTTGAAATTTCAAGAAGACTATTTTGTCGTATTGTCTCTGGTCCAGATCTAAATGCAATTTTCTCAATAAAATACAGTTTAGACCACGTTCGCCCTTGTGGTCTCCTCAATCAGTTTGTCTTCTCAGATTTATATTCATTCAGCACTCTTCCAATATTATATATATATGAAGATAACAAAAATGAAATAATTAACTGTTAAAATTATATTATATTTGTGTATATTGAAAAGTTTCAAAGGCTTTCAATGCTGTTAATAAGACTTAAGTTGGCTTTCAAAAGTCTATTTAAAACCGCATGCATCAATCTGATTTTATCTGTTTGGTTGGAAGGAAGGCAAACAAACTGACGTAAACCATAAATCACGGTATGATAGAAAGAGAAGGCAGTAACAAACCGTGACTTCAATAGGCACACGAGTATCAATACGATGCTGGTAGTAGAGATCAATACAATCGACTTCCAGTCTCTTCAAGCTCGCCTCACAAGCCGCTCTGACATATGCAGGATCGCCACGGATCTCTCCACTTCCATCCGCAAAGATGATACCGAATTTGGTGGCTAATTCAACCTTCTCTCTCACACCTCCCTTCAATGCCTATCTCAAGAAATTGCAAATTGATACTAAATTAATACTACATCGGAGCGAGCAAAATGAAGAATCAACAAAAGGAAAGGGAATTTGGTATGGATCATACCTTTCCGAGAAGGATTTCGTTGGTGTGTGGGCCGTAGACGTCGGAAGTGTCCAGAAATGTGACGCCGCTTTGGACGGCGTGGTGGATGAGGGCGATCATGTCGGGTTCGGGTTTCGGAGCCCCATAGAAAGCCGACATGCCCATGCACCCGAGTCCCTGGGCTGACACCTCCAAGCCCTGTGAACCCAGCTTGATCCTTCCTACTCTCGCCATTTCTGAGAATCCGAAGGAGCTCCCACTTCCACTATCAGTGACGAGTGATTTTATAAGAACTGATGAGAAGGAAAAATTCAAAAACGTGATTAGACTTGCCGGTAAATATTTCAAAAAAAACTTCGTTATCAAATTGGTCACGGAATCTGACATCACTAATGATCTCATCAGTTCGTATTACCCATAAAATGCTTCTCTTTTATGTCCCGCATGAGCGTATTTATAAATCCAGTTTAATTAAATCTCATATTCTTTTAAGGAGAGGTAGTTAATTCAATAATTATAAGGTAAGTTTTTTATTTTACCCTCATTTATAATTGAATATTTTTCAACTATGTCTTCTTTCTCTATCTTCATGAGTGATTAATAGAGGGTTCTCATTCCATGCACATAATTATGTATCCAATTATATGCTCATACCTCTAATAGAGGTATGAGCATATTTTTTTTAATTTTTTTTATATATTGTATTTATTTAGATTTAAATTATATGCTGTTTTCTGGAATTTTTTTTGCACCCAGTATTTTAAATTAATTAGTTTTCAATCCTGCATTTATCTGTAACATCAGTATCATGGAAACTAATTAATTTGAGATATTGGATGCAAAAAAAATTCCAGAAAGCAGCATATAATTTAAATCTAAATAAATACAATATATAAAAAAATTTAAAAAAAAAATATGCTCATACCTCTAATAGAGATATGGACACATTATTATGGACACCAAATATGAACTCGGACAAGTTACGTTGGATAACAATTAAAGATTACATATGTACTTTTCTAATAAGAAAATTGGATATTAAGTAATAGAAAAATAGGAGAAAAGTCTCCCGTTAAAAATTGGGAAAATTATAATAAATGACTAAAGAAAAATAATATTTATTAAGAAGGAACATAAAAATTGTAATTATTTTGAAAGACAAAAAATTAAAATATTAAAATAGAAAGACTAAATTGCCCTTACTTAGATTTTCTATGTTCTCTCTAACTAAATCAGAATCTGGAATAATTGATAAATAATGATAATTAAAGACCAAATTAGAATCAATCAAGTTGGCATCTCTACTGTACCGAAATCTCCTCCTAATTACAATCAAAGCATCTTCCTTGTCCATCTCTCTTCTGAATTCATATTATCCAGCAAAATAAAGCCTTTTTTTTTCTTGCAAATCGAAGATAATCCCCTCAATTTGCAGATTGAACCGTCGCTATCATGAGATGAAACGTTCTAGCAATTACACTTCAATGGCTATATATAATATAAAAGTCAAAGAAAACTGTTTCCTTCCTTCTCCAATCTAAGTTATATATATTTCATATTAGGGGATAAGATTTCTGCATTTACTGCAGAAAAACTTTTCTGCAGTAAATAGAAACGACACCGTTTCATCTTTGTTTTTTATTTTTGGAAATTAAGTTTTATAATTTTAGCTTCACCTCCGACCCTTCTTCTCTCTTCTCTTTCGGCGCTCCTCTATTCTCTCAGCCATGGATGGTGGCAATAAGTGGATCAGGCATGAGGTATGCCCTCTTTTTGCTGCAGTTGGCGTCGCCGTTGGGATCTGCGGTATGCAACTGGTTAGAAATATGACTACCAATCCTGAAGTCAGGGTAACCGAAGAGAAAAGAGCTGCAGGAGTGCTTGAGAACTTCGCAGAGGGTGAGAAATGCTCACAACAATTCCTGAGGGGGTTTGTTCGCAACAAGTCCCTTGAGATCATGCCATCCATCAACAAGTTCTTCTCTGATCCAAACTGATACAATTCCCAAAAGCTTCCCCTCCAGCCTACAAAATTGACCCTAGGGACTAGTTTCTGGATTTATTTTGATTTTATGAATTGAGGAAAAGGACCTCTGAATTATTGATCATGAGTAATAATGTGGAGAAGATACAAATATTATGTCATCAGCTATGGATGACGATAATGATGATGGTTGTTATCGCAATCTCTTTGTTTATTTGTGTTGTGTTAGATTTAGCTATCACACGCCCCTTCAAAAACAGTGTTATAGGTTTGAGTACGAGTGTTATTTGCTTCACTGGAATATATTTTACTCTCTTTTCCCTTGACAGGGATATTTCTTTCATCTGTATCTTTTCTTGTAACATTAGAATCCCCCACCTTCATCACATTTCCGTTCACAACGCACTATAATAAACTAACAAATACAACATATAAACATGCACTCTAACTCTATAATAATCTTATCCAAATCAAGAGTCCACTTTGCTTTTGTTTAATACCCAGTTGCAAGCAAGGAACATGTTCAATAAGACTTTATTCCACATCTTCTCATTATATAAGTCTTCATGCTCGTTGGGAGGCTACCACTTCGATTAAATTCATGCAAATTATAAAACATACACAGTAAAATTATTTTTCTGTCCTGAGGCAGCGTCTTTGTTGCTTCACAACATTCTGCATATATCATATAAGTTCTCCAGGGCATGAGTTGGGAGCTGCAGCAATTTGTCTGATGCTCCAATACCTTGTGTAGATGACTTAGCTAATCAAATTGTTGAGATTCTCAACTACTTTGGGCTTGGTGTAGTGATGTGTATGGGGGTAACAGCTGGTGCATATATCCTTACTCTATTTGCAATGAAGTATAGGTAACATGTTCTTGGTTTAATTCTTGTATCTCATTGTGCAAAGCACCTTCTTGGACTGAGTGGTTTTATAACAGAAAGTAAGATGCACAGAAACTTTAAAAAAAAAAAAGATCAGACTAAATAGCGTTGTTATCATGTTTTGAAGGACAAGACTTGGATCCTGCTTCTTATACTCTAGATTCTTCCAACTTCAAAAACTAAGATCAGACTAATGACACAGCCACAACAAACTAAAAAATAGGAAACGTTGAAGCTTGACGCTACATTATGCAGAACCATAATCTATGCATGCAATGTTAGGCTTCAAAAGTTCTCTATTTTAGGACCCAAAAACAGAGGACATTATGCGGAAATGAACCATGTCATCTTAAGCTTCAAATACAGAAATCAACGTTGGAAACTCTCAAAGCATAATGTGCTACCCACCGAAAGCGCATTGAAGTGCCTGGGACGCGTGGCTCATCATCTTGGCTTGTGTTATCATCTCAGAGCATAATGTGCTACCCACGTTATCATCTCACAGGGAGAGCTCCATCGCAGCGTCCTTCACCGGCTCGACTTCGCTCCGACGAAGATGAACAAGACGTGGATCTTCCGAAATGGGTTCGATTGGTGGCGGTGAACTTGGGAGTTTTGATTCAAACTACAGCTTTGATCTATACGGGGCGGTGTACTTTGGGTTCTTTGGATTTGATTTCGAAGGTTTGTGGTTGGGTTTATTGTAACGCCTCAATTTTAACACCCAAAAACTTGGCCAAAGATACAAATTCATTTATACAGGGCCAAAATAAATCCAAAATAATATCAGAGTTATTTTAAAATGCGGAAGTCTTTTAGGTTCATGGCAAATAAAATAACATAGTATGAGCTTTCCATATGTGCCTTCCCTGATTTCCCTACTAAATCATTTACCTGAAAAAAAATAAACAAAGTAACCGTAAGATCCAAAGATCCCCGTAACCATTGGTTATTCAGAAATATACATGCTAACCAAGAACGAGAACATATTTATAAATTCACAATAATTAAAATATATGCCTTTATATAAAAACCTTTCACAAAATAGTTCTCGACTCGGTTACCAAAACTCCCTCCCAAAAAGGGTTCAAAAACATCATAATTTATTTTCCAATAATCCACAAGAGATCTCACAATATAAAATATGTCAATGATGAATAGATCACCCTTATTACCCTGACCACCTCTTATAACCGTTGACTGGAGCAATCTAACACATAACTCATCTCTCATCATAACATATCCAATACTCATAACTTCAACATGGCTCCCCTCCTGGTAAAATCACAACCAAGGAGGTGTCATATTTGACCCGGTTAAAAGAAAAGTGATACCAAGGGCTCCAAGAATATCCACTCTCATCAAAACAACATTATCAGATTCCAAATCAAGCCTTCTATAGGCACAATAAATCCCAAAACAGTAAATAAATATACACATGTAAATATTTGACAAGTATATAAAAGAATAACCAAGGTTACCTCAATTCCAAGCTTATTTTACCAATACTTCAATACTCTCAATTTACCATCACCAAATAATTCAACCTCAGATCATACCATCATTCTTCATTCCTTCCTTCTCTCTCTCTCTCTTCCTCTCTCTAAGTAGCTCTAGGAGTTGTGAAGAATGAAATGAAATGAAAGGTCTATTTATAGTTGGAAAATGGGTCTTTAAGCGTAATTTTCACAAAATTATAAAATTATATAATATAAAAATATTTTCCTCGTGGGCTGCTGCGCTTCTGCCGTTTCAAAATTTTCTTTATTATTTTAATATTTTAATAATATAATATATATTATTATTTAAATAATAAATTATTATTGAGTGGGTCCCGCGGCCAAAATTTTCAAAACTCACGAGAGTTTCTGTCGGCAGAGGAGAAATAATTTGACGTGGGTCCCACATGAATAGTAAATACGTATTTTGGAATAGTAAATACCGTATTTTTAAATAGTAAATACGTATTTGTAAATAGTAAATACTTTTCATATTTCTCAAAATATCGATTAAATACCGTATTTATAAAAAGTGAATACGTATTTGTGAATAGTGAATACTATTCATGTACGTATTTGTGAATAGTAAACACTATTCATATCCAATAAAATACTGATTCTAAATTCATCTAAAAAAAATAGGGTCTAATAGTCCTCCAAAAATAGGCTAATTTTCTAGTCTGTAGACTCAAAAATCAGGATGTTACATTTCTCCCCTCCTAAAAAAAAAATTTTGTCCTCAAAATTCATCATCTTCCGCTGCGCCACTCTGATAAAATATCAAACCTTATTCACAATCTAACCTTAATCATAATCTCAAACTATAAATCCTCAATAACAATTATAGATATCACAAGGACACTAAATAAGAAAATAGCTAAATAAATTCTAAATCTAACAGGGAAGTGCAAATGTTATGATATTTAATTTGCCACGACCTCATTTTTTTAGAAAACTGTTAGGAAATCAACAAATTGGCCAGAACCATTGCTCTGATATCAAAAATGTAACGCCTCAATTTTAACACCCAAAAACTTGGCCAAAGATACAAATTCATTTATACAGGGCCAAAATAAATCCAAAATAATATCAGAGTTATTTTAAAATGCGGAAGTCTTTTAGGTTCATGGCAAATAAAATAACATAGTATGAGCTTTCCATATGTGCCTTCCCTGATTTCCCTACTAAATCATTTACCTGAAAAAAAATAAACAAAGTAACCGTAAGATCCAAAGATCCCCGTAACCATTGGTTATTCAGAAATATACATGCTAACCAAGAACGAGAACATATTTATAAATTCACAATAATTAAAATATATGCCTTTATATAAAAACCTTTCACAAAATAGTTCTCGACTCGGTTACCAAAACTCCCTCCCAAAAAGGGTTCAAAAACATCATAATTTATTTTCCAATAATCCACAAGAGATCTCACAATATAAAATATGTCAATGATGAATAGATCACCCTTATTACCCTGACCACCTCTTATAACCGTTGACTGGAGCAATCTAACACATAACTCATCTCTCATCATAACATATCCAATACTCATAACTTCAACATGGCTCCCCTCCTGGTAAAATCACAACCAAGGAGGTGTCATATTTGACCCGGTTAAAAGAAAAGTGATACCAAGGGCTCCAAGAATATCCACTCTCATCAAAACAACATTATCAGATTCCAAATCAAGCCTTCTATAGGCACAATAAATCCCAAAACAGTAAATAAATATACACATGTAAATATTTGACAAGTATATAAAAGAATAACCAAGGTTACCTCAATTCCAAGCTTATTTTACCAATACTTCAATACTCTCAATTTACCATCACCAAATAATTCAACCTCAGATCATACCATCATTCTTCATTCCTTCCTTCTCTCTCTCTCTCTTCCTCTCTCTAAGTAGCTCTAGGAGTTGTGAAGAATGAAATGAAATGAAAGGTCTATTTATAGTTGGAAAATGGGTCTTTAAGCGTAATTTTCACAAAATTATAAAATTATATAATATAAAAATATTTTCCTCGTGGGCTGCTGCGCTTCTGCCGTTTCAAAATTTTCTTTATTATTTTAATATTTTAATAATATAATATATATTATTATTTAAATAATAAATTATTATTGAGTGGGTCCCGCGGCCAAAATTTTCAAAACTCACGAGAGTTTCTGTCGGCAGAGGAGAAATAATTTGACGTGGGTCCCACATGAATAGTAAATACGTATTTTGGAATAGTAAATACCGTATTTTTAAATAGTAAATACGTATTTGTAAATAGTAAATACTTTTCATATTTCTCAAAATATCGATTAAATACCGTATTTATAAAAAGTGAATACGTATTTGTGAATAGTGAATACTATTCATGTACGTATTTGTGAATAGTAAACACTATTCATATCCAATAAAATACTGATTCTAAATTCATCTAAAAAAAATAGGGTCTAATAGTCCTCCAAAAATAGGCTAATTTTCTAGTCTGTAGACTCAAAAATCAGGATGTTACATTTATTGGCAGCTTAGGGATCATGCGATGTTGTTCGTGCTGGGAAGAAAGAGGGATTGACCAAAAGAAAGAAGAAAGAGGGGAAAAAAATAACAGGAAATGACGTTGTTTGGGCTTGCTGTAGAAAAGTTTCTCAGCAGTAGATGCAGAAATGATTTCTCCTTCATATTATCAATAAAAAACTTATAAATGTCCAAACACGAGTATATTCAGTTCTTGATCATAAATGTTTTCGGTTTTTCCATTATCTCTCTCCATGATTTTCTCAAAATGAAGAAGATTTGGATGATAATGAGTAATCATTCCAAATTTTGATTTAATTAGAAAGAATATAAGAAATTTGGGTAATGACAATATAGTCTTTCTATTTTAATGTTTTAATTTATGGTCCTTTAAAATAATTACCATTTTTATGGTCATTCTTAATAAATATTATTTTTAGTAGGTTCTTTATTATAATTTTCCCTTAAAAATTTAGTTGTTGGGAATACTTGGAAAATTTTTATATACATAGAATTTTGGTACTCCATAAAGTTTGTTCACAAATTGCTAGTGCTCTTATTTATGTCATTCCCAACAATTAATTTTTATTAGGTAACTTAATTTCCAAATTTTCCTTTTTCCCCCTTCCACAAACCCCATTAATTAATATAAAAAATTACAAAAGTTTTCATCTTCGTTGCTTTCTCCACCAAATCCTTCAGATTAACTTATAGAAGATAATTATATTCCAAGATAATTCTTACAAATTCTTAAAACTAATTACTTCCTGGCGGTTCCATATGTAAGTTTTAATATTAAATTTAATACCTCAATTTATTTTTTAACCATCTTTCACCCAACAAAAAGAAATAGTGCATTTTATCATACTCCTGTAAGGTCAAGCTCGCAACATTGTGCTCAAAAAAGTATGATTCCTCCAAATTTATAATTTTCTTAGTTTTTCTTATTGCTTGTCCACAAGTATTGGTTTTCATTTAACCCTAGATGCAGCGTAAAACCACCATTCATTCATAAAAAGAGGGTTTTTTCAAGAGCTGGTGATTGATTTTATATCATGCATTCTTCTCTTAATACCCCCCATATAGCAAGAACAACTCCCTCCACATGTTGTGCGAAAGCAACATCTACAAACTACGGACTCTCCCGTGCAACGCACAAGTTGACCTTTCATGCAAGGCCTTCTCTTACATACATTCAAAACATTTATATGCTACAATAAACACAAAACAATTTCTTTCAATGTCTCAAATATATATATTTCTTTTTACCATATATCATTTATCACCTAAAAAAGCATCCAGGCTAACCAAATATATACAAAACCATAAGAAAAATGTCAATTTATACATATTCAGCTCCAACAAAAAAACAGAAAATACTAAGCATAAGTAATCAACAAATCAACATCAACCTAACTGAGGTCCAAAAAAGACTCTTGTTGCACCACAGAATAAAGTTATGCTCAACCATCTACAAAAAGGAAAAAACATTAGCTGAAACAGAATACTAAAATATTTAATGTAATAATACACACAACTTGGTACGATGTTTGAAATATTGTATTCTAACCACATTTTTTTGTATAAACCTCCAACAACAAATTGCACTAGAACAGATTCACCATGTTGAAACCCCAGAGCATGTACTTTTGCAAGAGTCACGCCAGTAGGCTCCCTATGTATATACAGGAGTACTCTAAATTCATTCGGTGCACTCATTACATATTATGATGGAAATTGATAATTAAAAACTTAGTGAGCATTCGTTTTCAGAAAGAAATGAGGCAGCCAACAAATAAGTACTCAACCAACTTAAGCTTATTAGTCTTTTTGTCTGGGTTTTTGACCAAAATAAGAACCAATAAAAAAAAAAACCTAGATTAGAGCAATTTCAAAACTTTTTCCCAATATAATATAGTCAACACCAGTGGAGTCAGTTTGACTGACGGCACTGTGCAGTGGCGTCAGTCAAACTGACGCCACTTTGTATTTTTTTTTTAAAAAAAAATGAATATTGAAGTGGCGTCGGTTTGACTGACGCCACTTCAATATATATTAATTGAAGTGGCTCCACGCCACTTCAATTAATCAATATTAAAATAAAAAAATGGGTTAAGGTGCGTCCAGCACAATGAATTATTGACTCAGGAGCGTCCAGCACAATTAACTATTAAGTGGACCGTCCAGCACAATAAACTTTTAAAAAGGAGCGCCCAGCACAACGCAGTTAGCAAAAAGTTAACGTCCGTTATCTAAGGAGCGTCCAGCACAAAATTCTAAATTTTACTAAATTAAATAATTTTTTCTCAATTATCATTATTCAAAACTACTTTTATAAATATCTATAGACAAAAAATACTCATTCTTCAATTTTCTCAAAATTATAATTTGCTAAAATGAACAAAAGTTTTGATTAAAAAATATAATTATATAATTTAAATAAAACTCAAGGTGTTTTATAGTTTATTATATATGTTAAACAAAAAAAATATGATTTATTTTTATTTTAGACAAAATTTATGTGAGTTAAAAAATTCATTTAATGTTACTAAAATTTAAAAAATCTAAAAAATTAATTGGAAAAATTATCATGGTAGAATTGATCTTTTTTTACACATTCAGGATAAAATTATCTCCTAAAAAATTTTGAAGTCAAAATTACCCCTTAATCCTTTATCGATTCTACTTTGTGCTATAGGATTACTCTTTTAATTTGTTTGTGTCGGCGAATGCGTGAAGGAAAGTTTGAATGAGTGAAAAAAAGTATACACTTTTCTTGTGGGACTTATCTCATATTCCGTATTCAATAAGGCTATTTTATGTTGTTAGCCTTCTTCACACATATATAATGTCGTACATCTTAATATTGACAAATAATTTAAATAGTTGTTAAATAGTTGGTGTACATTTTTAAAATTTGATTAACATTAAATGAAAATTTTTTAACTCACATAAATTTCTTCTAAAATAAAAATAAATCATTTATTTTTTGTTTAACATATGTAATAAACTATAAAACACCTTGAGTTTTATTTAAATCATATAATTATATTCTTAATAAAAAAATTTGTTTATTTTAGCAAATTATAATTTTGAGAAAATTGAAGAATGAGTAATTTTTGTTCATAGATATTTATAAAAGTAGTTTTGAATAATGACAATTGAGAAAAAATTATTTAATTTAGTAAAATTTAGAATTTTGTGCTGGGCGCTCTCGAAATAATAGTTTGTTGTGCTGGGCACTCTCGAAATAATAGTTTATTGTGTTGGGCGCTCCTTAGATAACAGACGTTAACTTTTTGCTAACGGCGTTAACTTTTTACTAACGGCGTTGTGCTGGACGCTCCTTTTTAAAAGTTTATTGTGCTGGACGCTCCTTTTTAAAAGTTTATTGTGTTGGACAGTCCACTTAATAGTTTATTGTGCTGGACGCTCCTGAGCCAATAGTTCATTGTGCCGGACGCACCTTAACCCATAAAAAAATTATATATAATAATAATAAATAATGATAAAAAACTTAAATAATTTAAATCTCTACTTCATTTAATTTGGAATCAAAAGAAAGAAAGCATAGGACTTAAATAATTTACTAAGAACGCCTTTTAAATGATTACTCGGTACAATTTAGTTATAACATCAGATCCCAAAATTTTGGTGTATAACAAATATATAGATCCCCTGTTATACACCAAAATTTTGGGATCTATTGTTATAACAAAATTGTACCGCATAATCATTTAAAGAGCGTTCTTAGTGAGTTATTTAAGTCTCATGCTTTCTTTCTTTTGATTTCAAATTAAATGAAGTAGAGCTTTAAATTATTTAAGTTTTTTTTATCATTATTTATTATTATTATTATTATATACTATTATATTATATATTATTATATATATATATATATATTTTTAAAAATTTTAATATTGATTAATTGAAGTGGCGTGGAGCCATTTCAATTAATATATATTGAAGTGGCGTCAGTCAAACTGACGCCACTTCAATATTCAATTTTTTTAAAAAAAAATTATAAAGTGGCGTCAGTCAAACTGACGCCACTGGTGTTGACTGCATTATATTGAAAAAAAATTTTGAAACTGCTTCAATCTGGTTTTTTTTTTTTCCTATTTTGGTCAAAAAGTTCTTTTTGTCTAGTTAAATCCTCAAGAATAAGAACTAACTCCTTGTAAACACCATGAATTCTTGTAAGAATAACTCATTATTTTTCATCTTAGTTTTGAAAGTAATTTGCGGTGTGTGGGATAATTTCACTTACATGCAGTCAATAGTTTCTTTTCATTTCAACAATAATTATAAATCGAATACTTAGGGCCCGTTTGGTTCAAAGAAAATTGGGGGAAAGAAATAGAAAATAGGTATTTTCCATCAGCGACCGATGTTTGGTTCGCATTTTCCATGGAGAATATTTTCCGGCGGCTAGGCATTTTCCTTTATACATGGGAAAATTGGTTCCCATCTATTTTGGTGGAAACCCATTTTCCGATCGAGGAGGAAGACCAACTTACCCTTTTTAGCGTCGTTGTCATCTCTGCTTCTCTCGCTCAATCGCTTCTTACTTTCTTTTTCTTTGTTTCTTTTATTGAACAAAGAGATCTATGGCTTCAGACGAGACCGCGATCGACCTTCCATTCATCCCTACAAGATGAAGATTTCGATTATGATATTGATGAGGGTATGACCTCTATCAGTGAGACTGAAGGGGTGGAAGAGAGAGAGAAAGAGAGCGAGAGAGGTGGCGACGAAGAAGAAGGAAGGTGGCGATGAAGAAGAAGGAAGGAGAGCGAGAGAATGCCATGACATTCTCCAGAGAATGCCATGGGCATTGCCTCCCAGGCATTCTCCGAGAATGCCATGGGAGGCATTCTGGAGAATGCACAGCATTCTCCAGAGTACCGTGGGTATTATTTTATCTTAAGGGTAAAAAAAAATATTTTATTTTAAGGGTAAAATGGTATTTTCCCTCATTTTCCTACCTTATTTTTTTTCAACCAAACAAAAACTTTCCTATCAACCCATTTTTTTTTCCAGTGCCAACCAAACGCATCGAGGCAAAATATTTTCCATTCTATTTCATTCTTTTCATTTCCATTCCCACCTTACCCACCTTTTCTTTGATCCAAACGGGGCCTTAGTGGTGGAGACCCACAAAACATGGTAAGGGTAGTGGGATGTAGCGGCGAAAAAAGTCAGAAAACCCCATTTTAAATACACTTCATCAAAACTCTTCATTAAATGGTGTTACTTATAATACTGAATAATGAGGTATTTAATAACGGGGCCAATAATTCCAAATTAATAATTCATCAGTATTTTCTCAGCGATGCTCAATATATAACCATTATAATGATAGTCAATTTGTTGTTTGCAAATTTCCGAAATCCCTCAAATCAAGCTATAGTCGTTACACTATGGCTTGACTCGAGTTACTTTTATGTAAAACAAATTTTCATTCCCCATTGAATGACACAATATCATATAGCTTTCATCTAGCAAGTGTGCATCCACTTTTTTGACAACAATATGACGATAATATGTAACAAAATACTCATTTATGTGATTTTTTTTTTAAAATGTATATAATAAAGATAAGCATGAACCCCTCCCCCAAAAACCCCACACACACACATTGCGCGGGATACATCTACTTAGGATGCGTTTGGTTTGAAGGGAGGGAATGAATCCCTTGGGAGGACATTAACTAAATTGTCATTAATAAAAGGAATATTCTTTTTTTTTTAATTATTAAGAGTGCATTTTTAGAATATTAAAAATTTTTCATGGGTTATTTATTAAAGATAAGAGAACAAATTTATTTCTTTTCTTTTCCTCCATCCCCCTCCTTCCCCTCAAACCAAAGAAGCTCTTAATTTCTCCTTGACTTGCATTTCTCATGCGACTCATATAAATGTATAGTCCCATTTCCATACAAATGTATCGTCCCATTACAAAAGCACATACTCCCCGTGCGATGCTTTCATTTATATGCTACCAAAGTCCCATTTCCCTCATAAACACAAATCGCGCGATGCACATGATGATTTCACTTGCACGCGATCAATATTTTCTTTTCATTACAACAATTATCCCCATTGCATGCATATGATTGCTTATTTGCTTTTGATTTTCTTTACTGTCATTGTAAAGAAGCAAATGATAAGGAATTATGGGGAAAGATCAAACAGAGTACTACACCTCTTCTTGATTGCCACTACAGTTGAAAAAGGTCTAAAACTAATTTTCGTGTGTCTGCATATGACCTTTACATATCAGCATTAGCATCCAACTTAGAGTTATTAGAGTGTTGGTCATATTCTCCTCTATACTAGAGGTATCTTTATGGGCTATCTTCAGAACTTTCCATATTTCTTGTACAGTTGACAGATTGCATAATAATATATTTGTTATTATTATTTTCTTTTACCACGCAAACTACAACTAACCCTCTTAGTCCCAAAAATCAAGAATGTTACAACTTGAGTGTTTCACTTGAATACTCGAGTGTACAACAATTTCTCCATGACAGAATCAAGTGTTAGACATTCTTCCTATGATTTTGAAGCTAGTATTACTCGAGTCAGTGGCGGACCTACTCATATTTTTGTGGGTGCAAGTGCACCCATAAATTTGAAGGAGATATTTTTTTTAAAGGGACTTTGCAATAAGTTGTCTAGGTGGTGTGGTAGTAATTTCACTAATCACACAGCAGATCCTGTATTCAAACTCATGCATGGACAACTTTCTTACCTATTTTTAATATCTTATCACATATGAGAAATCATAATAATTTTTGCTTGCATGTTGCTTTGGAATTTGATTGTGTAACATTTGTGTATCTGTATGCCATGGGATTAGAGTATATTGTTCTATTTAAATTGATTTCCTCAAAAATACTTTTCAATTGAACCCAATTTCTGATCCTAAATTTTACGAATGTGTGGGTTGTCTTTTATCCTCCTTAAAAAAAAATTTCCCCCGAATCCCACTATTAATTGTGCACCCACAAACATTATATCCTAGGTCCGCCACTGAAGTGTGTCAGTATCAAACACTTTAAAACTAACTTTTTGATTAAAGTTTTGGTTTCAATATATATAACCGTTTTACACTCGAGTGCTATTTAATACGCATTCAAGTGACTTGAATTATCAAGTCTAGATTTCATTATAAATGTTTGTTATCATTTGAGAACTAACAAATATCACATTAAAAAAACTTCAATATCTGCCACATTAGAATCATTATATTTCTCCATATGAAACTGAAAAAACAGCCCATAGACTAAAATCAACGCCAGTGCCCAAAAATTTCCATGTTGTTTCTCGAACAGAGCTATTCATAAAAATCTAGTGTTGCAATTTCAACCTAATGGTTGTTTCCCCAAGTTGAAACATCCACTGGTGCATAACTTTGCTTAGAGTGGCCTCACGTGCTTCGAAAATCTGTTAGCGTTTGTGCTTCCATATTGACTAGCCACATCAACCAAAATCCCATCACCCACGGTCATCTTGAAAAGTTTGCGTTACTTGGGCCACGTATTGCATTCCAATGTACCCATGCCTCCAAGTCAGAAGAAAAGAAAACAGAATATTGGCTAGGTTTAATAATTCCTCTCCACGTTTGTTTCACTTTCTCAGTTTCTTGAATACTCACGTATTAAATAGAGAGGAGATATAATTTTACTTTGAGGTTGATGCATTTTACTTAAGATAATTTTATTTAGAAATATTTCTTGCAAACTTTTAATATTTATTACTTCCTCCTCTCCTATATCTAAGTTTTAATATTAAATGTAATGCCACCAATTTATTTTAATTACTCCCTCACATCCTTATTATAAGGCACCAACTAACTTTTCTTACAAATCAATAAAAATAGTTAAAGTTAATAAAGTTGTCATAGAATCTAATTAATTTCTAATATTACCTCTACTAATTGCACTAAACTAATATCATATTAATTATTATTCTTACCTACTATTCTTATTAATTATGGGCAGACATGAAAAAACATAATTAATGCTCATTGAAAATAAAAAAGTACCTTATAAAAAAGATTAAATAAACTTGTTAATTAATACCTTATAATAAATATAAGAGAGAATAGGTATAGAATTAATGACAATCTTTATATAGAGGGGACCATATACACCGACCCCCATCTTTTGGGCTCATGATTCTGAGGTGTAGAATCCACAACCTCCTTCATAATATTCAGATGCGTGGAGCTCTCTCGAACCACGAACTTCAAAGTAAATGTTGATGTGAAATGGGCCCCATGTGAGAGGAATGCCTCGGGAGGATAGCGCCGTCCATGGTTATTCAACATTTGACTTCACTGAAAGAAACACCCATGGCTCATGCTCAACAAGAGTTTGTGCCAAAACTCAATTCTCTCTAAGGACTTTGGTGCAAAGAAGATTAGGGAAGAAAAGGGAAGATCTCAAAATTCCCATGGATTTTGGGTGTTTGGTAGACGGAAGATCTAGTTAACATCTTTCGGTGAGTGCTCATCTTCCCTTATTTGATGGAAGATGCTTTCCATCCGAAAATGGAGGGAAAGCTGCAATCTTTCCAGGAAAGTTTTTTTCCCCCCTTCTAAAATTGGCCCTAGTTCTTCTTTTTGCCACTTAACCAATACCCAATTCTTCATACCAAACATCTCATTTTCCTTCAGCTTAAGTTTCATTCCCTAATATACCAAATGACTCACATTTTTAAAGTTCACTCTCAATCTTCCTTTCTATTCTTTTCCCTCTTTTAAATTCATTTCCTTCCTTAAATCTTCCTCATAACAAATGGGGCTTAAGGGTATGTTTGGTTTGAGGAGAAGGGAGGGAAGGAAAGGGAAAAAATCTTTTGGGAGGACATTGACCATTTTGCCATTAATGAGAGAAATATTCTTTTTTTGTGAGAGTCTATTTTAAGAATATTAAAAATTATCTATGTGTAATTTTGTAAAGATGAGAAAAAATTTTCTCTCTCACTTCCTTTTCCCTCAAACCAAACATACGCTAAAACTCTCCCTTATGTTGTCTATTATTCCATTTCATGCTGCAAAAGGCTGCCGGTTTTTTTTTTCCTAAAAAAAATAATAATAAAATTCAGTGAAGCGCCTTGGTAGCAAATTAATTTTAGTTAATCCCCAAATTTTTTTGAAACTTTACTATATCCTATAGACAAAATGAAATTAATTATTGTGGGTCAAAATATAATGATGTTCTTCTTTTATTCTTTTAGAAGAGTATTTTCAAGACAAATAAGGACATTTAAAGAAGAAAAATGAAGAATTTACAAGAAAAAAAAAGGAATTTGAAAGAAAATAAGGAATTAAAAATATTTTGGTCATTTACAAGATAAATATGAAAAATTACTAGACAAATATAAGCAATTACAAGAAAAATAAAGGGATTCAAAAGAACCTTGGAAGTTAAAAATATTTTGATCATTTATAAAATAGAGATGAAAATTTACCCAAAAAAAAAAGAAGAAAAAGAAGAAGACAAGTATGAGCATTTATAAAAGGGATAAGGGTCTTAAATGCCATGGAAGTTTTCGTTCAGGAGTACTGGTAAGACGGAAGTTTTTTTTTGGACCAAAAATGCCATGGAAGTTTTCACTGAGAAGCAATTTTGCCCCGGAAGTTTTCACTAAGGAGCAATTTTGCCCTGGAAGTTTTCACTAAGGAGCAATTTTGCCCTTCTGTCCCCAAATATTAAATTTGACTATTAAATCAGTCAAAGACTACACATGTTATGTCTTAAAAAGGTCAAACTTTGAGCCAGAAAAGGAGATCCTTGAGATGTTGAGCTCAAGGCAGCCGGAATTTGTAAAGCCGAACTGGTCAAATAGACTGAAAGGTCGACTGTCACAAAACCCAAAGGAAGCATCACTTATGATTTAAGCAAATGATCAGTTTATACAAACGTAAATATTATCACTATTGATTTGTTTTACTGAACCAATTTTTGGAACAATTCATTTCTCGTTTTGCGTTTCATTTGCATTTTGTGACAGATCTTTCAGTCCATTTGACCAATTCGGCTTCAAAAATTCTGGCTGCCTTGAGATCAACATCTGAATTATCTCCTTCTCTAACTCCAAGTTCGACCTTTTTAAGGCATGACATGTGTAGTCTTTGACTGACTCAGTAGTCAAATTTAATATTTGGGGACAGAAGGGCAAAATTGCTAGGAAAATTGCTATGTTTTGTAAACTTCCGGGGTAAAATTTCTCCTTAGTGAAAACTTCCAGGGTAAAATTACTCCTTATTGTAAACTTCCATGGGAAAAATGATACTTCCAGGGCAAAATTGATACTTCCTGTGAACTTCCGTGGCATTTTTGGTCCAAAAAAAACTTCCGTCTTACCAGTGCTCCTGAGCGAAAACTTCCATGGCATTTAAGACCCTTATCCCTTTATAAAACAAATAAAGATATTTATAAGACAAATAAAGGGATTTAAAAAAACATAGAAAATTAAAAATATTTTAGTCATTTACAAAGTAAATATAGATATTTACAAGACAAATAAAATAAGGCCATAATGAACTTTTTAGTAAAAAAAAAAAAACTAATTTCATTTTAACTATGAGGTACAGTGATTTTTTTTTTCAATAAAAGAAAATTGAAAGTTAACTAGAATTTGCCATCAAGGGCGAACTGGATATCTTATTTTACTTTTTCAAACTCCGCCCCACCCCAGACTCGGTGATCCTGACCTACAACCAATTGTGGAAAAATCAATGTGTCATTATTCATTGGTGATTTGGACCACAAAAGGGTTTAATACTTTAATTCTAACAGTCAACACAACCACCAGTAAGAAAAATCAAACACAAGAACCACTAGGCTCACTTGATAGGAGATATTGGCTTTTACTTTAGGGTGAAGGTATAAATTTGTCAATCAACTATTACCTGAGGAGTGTTTGGGCCAAATAACTATTGAGGGGACCAAAATTGCCAATCAACAATTAAAAAGTGAGAAAAAACACCAAATAACTATTAAAAGTGAAAAAAAAACAGCAAATAACTATTTTAAAAAAAAACAACTATCACAATTAAGTTAAAATATGAGGTACTGGCGTAGGACGGTGGCAGAAACGCTGGAGAAAAGAGCAGTTAAGCCTTCTTGTTAGAAAAGGAAAATACCAACAGAGATGAGACCCATGGGAGCAGGCATTGCGGCAACAGTGGTTGTTGCTTGTGGCATCGGAGGGATGGAACCAGGGTGCAAGGTATGTGCCAGTCGAATACTGTGGACTATTAGATGAGTTCAAGAGGGTGAGTGGAACACCCGGCAACAATAGAAGCTTTGGAAATGCTGACGTTGCTAACACTATGACAGTCAATGGAAGACGGATACACCAAAACAGTGAAAGGGTAATAGTTTGTTAGCGAATCTGCTCCAAATTGTGTTTTTTTTTTCACTTTTTAATTGTTGATTGGCAATTTTGGTCCCTTCAATAGTTATTTGGTCTAGGTGCTCCTCGGGTAATAGTTGATTGGCAAATCTGCACCTTGACCCTTTACTTTATGATGTAAGGGTTTCTCATTAAGAGGGTAGTTTCTAGTACAAATAATTAAAAGATATATTTTTCAGAAATCAACACATATATTTTGCAAATAATTAACTTATTGTTTCATCTCTACACATTACTTATTTAATTTTTATATTTAGAATGGGAGAGTATTTTATAAAAATACAACTATCAATAATTTTTTTTTTATTAAAAAATTTTAGGAAAGGAGTTGGGTTCACCCACAATCCAAGGGCAAGGTGAAATCTCTTTTCCTCCTAGGTGATATCGATGTTGGGTAGGGCGAGTCGTCTATTACATCAGGCGTTAACCTAAGTATCTAGGAGTTAGAATATCTCCTCCAGTACCTTGATCAACTCCAGGATTGAACCCTCTCCTTTTGGTAAGAGTGTCCAACCCTTTTGTCAGTTGAGCCTAAAGACGACGGGTACTATCAATAAAATTTTAATTGCATTGAGAATATGAAGTCATGACTTTTATATACCTCAATCTTATCCCTATACTACCTTCACAAAAACAGAAGTGGGCTACCCAAACATAAGAAATAAATTTATTTGAAAAATAAAAGACGCAGCAAGCCCATAGACTAAAATCAACGCCAGTGCCCAACAATTGTCTCATAACCTTACTTGAAGGTCCAACAATCACTACTTAAGCTGCGATTGCAGGTTCAAATTGTGCGATCAACAGCCCAAACGTGCAGTGATTATTATAATTTTTTCCACTAATGTTTGGATTAACTTTTGGCTAGTTTGACTTTTGGGAGGAAAAGCTACCCATGAGCTGAAACAAAGGTTCTTTTAATGGTAGTAGAAGTTACTTTCTCTTTTTAATCTAAGCTTTTACAAAGTCAAGTAATATGATTTATGTTTGGACTAATAGTGATAAAAGTGGCTTTTTTCAAACTAAAATTGGTTTGGATGAATTAATTATAATAAATATGATATGCTTTTCCAAAAACATAATTGTTTAAAATTAGTTAAGACCCAATTTTGTCTTATAGAAGTTATCTCAAAAGAGAAATGTTATATCGGAAGCTTTTTTGGGAGAAATGTTGTCTTGGAAGTTTCTCAACCATAGCAATTTTGCTATGACCGTTATCTATATTAAGTTTGTCCATTAGTTTTCCAACTATACATAATCGAAATGTCCATATGTTAATCATATTAGTTTTATTAAGGTGCAAATTTACCTTGAAAATGTTTAATTAAGAGCAATGTTGGCCGAAAAATGTTTGGGATTTAATATTTGCCCGAGTTTTCACATTGTAGCAATGTCGCCTTGACCGTTATCTAGGTGAACTTTGAATGTTAATTGACTAAATATGTTGAGTTAGCAATCTGAACAACAGTAAAGAAAAATAAGTTATAGAAAGAGAAAGCAGAGCTTACGTTTGCTAGAGAGTAATGAAAGGAAAAAAAAAAATCCAATTATTGGATGTAGGACACACTGAGAAATATTACTAAGAACAAGGCCATCATAAACCCTCCATTGTACCCTAGCAACACCAACAGTGAAGCAACATTGTTCTTGAGTGATAACGTCTAAATAAATTTGTACCTAAACCCAAAACAAAAATAATGTGTATGAAACATGGACTGTAAGTTTAACATATTTTGTCAACTAACTATCAAACTTAACCTAGATAGTGGGCATCACAAAATTTCTACGATTAGAAAAACATCCAAGGTGACATTACTCTTATAAAAACTTCCAAGACAAAATGGAACCTTAACTAAAATTTCTCAAAGTTCTCGAAATGATCTTTTATTGTTAACAAAGTACCAATATGATGAAATAATATCTAGTTAGATTATTTAGGGGGTTTTTTTTCTAATAAATTAGGGTATTTAGATTTTCCAAAAAAATCAGGTTATCTAGATTACTCTCTCGTTATCTTTATCTTTTGAATCTAGGATTTGATTTAGATTGTGATTATTGTTACAGACCTGCATAACGGCCCAATACCAGTAGGGCCCAACCAAGGGGATATCAGATATCAACACACACCTATAATATAGGTATATCCTATGTCATAGGGAGATCATATCCAGAGACAATGTAAGAGTATCCACACCAAGATACTCACACCGCAGATCACGGCTGGGGCTAGTCAACAACCTTAAGCGCAATAGCAGCGTGATGATGTCCCTGAGGGCAATGTTTCAGACACGACATCCTCCCCGTCCATTCCAGACAAGACGCTAGAAGAAACAGAGCAGGAGACCTCGGCCCCTAACCCAGACATCCGCCTCATACAAAAAACTCAAGAATCAATGCTAAGGCGAATGGAGAACAATGAAAAACGTAATGAATTCCAGAGCCAAGAAGACCTCTGAGTCATGCAGCGGATGATGGATGACCACACCAAGCAATTGGAGGATTTCACCCGGAGGGAAGGCCGTGACGATTCACACATAGAAAAGGATCGCTCGTCAGCCTCGGATCTAAAAAGGCAGCGGCTAGCACGGATCGCGGATGAAGAGGACCGAGATTCCGAGAAATACCAAGGCGTGGACAAAGACCGAGAGACGGAAAGAATAGCCCGGACCTGAGGCTCTCCCAGAGAGTACAAAATGAAGTACTTGACAGACATCGACGACAGTGCATTCTTGAAAGACATCGCCACTGCACCGTATTCGAAAAATTTCGACTTGGCCGACCTCCCAAAGTATGATGGGACCCAAGATCCACGCAGTCACCTTGAGATATTCGAGCTACTCATGTGGGTCCATTTAATTAAGGGCCCGGTCGTTTCACGACTTTTTGCGGCAACACTGACTGGACCGGCTCAGAAGTGGCTCTATACCCTACCAGCCGACTCTGTGCACAACTTTGAAGACCTCAGACGAAAATTCGAGTTGAACTTTGCGACCAATAAGAAGCAGTCGAAGTCCCAATTCATATTGAGCCAGATAAAACAAAAGAAGTGGGAGACCTTGAAAAAATATCTGGACCGGTTTAAGGAGGTGGCATTACAAGTACGCGTGCTTCCTGAGGAGGTCCACATACATTGCCTGGTTGATGGCCTAGAACCGTCGTCGGGAATGGCCAAGAATGTATGTAAGAACTGAGTCTACACTCTCACTGAATTCTATATACGATCGAAGCAGTACTTAGATGTGGAACAAATGGATCCAACGCCGTCGGAACCGATAGACAAAGAAACACATCACCAGACGAGAAGGACTGGACCGACAAGCGAAAAGACGATTCAAATAAACGGAACCGAGATAGCCGACCTCGGGGGGAAAGGTCTGAAGGAAAGGCGAAGTACGACAACTACACCCCCTTAAATGTCTCCCGTTCACAGCTTTGGAAGGAGGTAGCTCAGACAGGGATGAAGAGAGTAGAGTGGTCGAGGCCTCTCCGAAACCGACCCACTACAAACTACTACAGCTACTGTGCATTTCACGACGGACTAGGACACACCATGGATCAGTGTTATGATCTTCGCGACACCATTGAGAAGTTCGTAAGAGAAGGAAGATTGCGTCAGTACGTAATAACAACTCAAGGAAGGAAAAATGGCAAGCAGAAGACCAGAGGCTGAAGCATCAATCTGGCCTCGGACCCTAAGAAAGACAAGAAGAAACAAAAGGCGAGTAGCGAGGACGACGAGTTCCCAGAAGCTGAATTCCATTGCAACGTAGTTAGTGGAGGATTTGGCAGGGGCAGAGATACAATAAGCCAGCGTAAGAAGTACTTGAGGGAAGTCCACTTGGTGAGAGACCTCCCAAAATTCAAGGACAACCCGACTAAACTGGCGCCACGGCCACTAGTGTTTACTAAGGAAGAGCTAAACGACGTAGTACCGGGCCATCAGGATGGCCTGGTTATCATGGGGACCCTGGTAAATTGCCCAGCAAAAGGATTTTTGTGGACGCTGGGAGTTCGGTCGACATCATCAGCTGGGATGCCTATAAAAGGATGCATATGGACGTAGAAGATTTGAAGCCTTGTAAGACGACCCTCATCGGGTTCAATGGAGAACATTCGTTTCCCAAAGGATATATCAACCACAGATTGACGTTGGGGACCAAAGAGGCTTTCAAATCAGAGAGGGTAAGGTTCATAGTCACTGACTTTCCTTTCCCCAACAACATCATATTGGGTAGGCCAACCATCCACAATTGGGATATGTTGGTGTCGACAAAGCATCAGAAACTTAAGATGTTGAACAACAAGAACCAAGTGGTAGAAGTGTCAGGGGACCAAAAAGAATCCCGACAATGTTACTTCAAGGCTGTACGAGAGGGCGAAGGAAGACCGACGTCAACACCTCAGCTCGGCAGAGGTGAAAGTTCGGCCGACGCCAAAAAAGATGAAAACCCCATTGACCAGTAAACATGATAGAGCTCGACCTCTGGGACAAGCCCGAGGTCCCACGGCTAGAACCAGAAGGAGAATTGGAAGAGCTCATCCTTGGAGAGGATCCTGCAAAAACCACCAAAATCGGAGGAAGCATGAGCCGGGACCTGAAAGCTCGGCTGATTGAATTCCTGAAGCAGAATTAGGATGTCTTTGCTTGGATGACGTCCAAGGTACCAGGGATTGACCCAGACTTTTGCTGCCATAAATTGGCCATCCGACGAGGGGCAACACCAGTAGCACAGAAAAAGAGGAACATTGCAGCCGATAGGCAGAAGGCTCTGGAAAAGCATGTGATGGAGCTGTTGGAGGCCGAATTCATCAGAGAAATACAACACACCACATGGCTTTCGAACGTTGTGATGGTCTTAAAGCCAAATGGCAAATGGAGGGTGTGTACAAATTACACCAATTTAAACAAGGCTTGCCCAAAGTATTCTTACCCCATGCCAAACATTGACCAGTTGGTTGACAACTCCACTGGTTTCCAATTGTTATCCTTCATGGACGCCTACTCTAGCTATAACCAAATAGCGATGCATCCTGACGACCAGGAGAAAACCGCTTTCATGACCGATAAGGCCAACTATTTCTACAACATCATGCCCTTCGGACTGAAGAACGCCGAAGCCACTTATCAACAGATGATGAAGAGAGTCTTCGAGGACCAGATCGAGCGGAATATAGAAGTGTACATCGACGATATGATTGTGAAATCAAAGGACCCAGAAAACCATATCTGAGACCTGGAGCAAACTTTTGACAAGTTAAGAAGGCATCGGATCAGGTTGAACCTGGCCAAATGTGCATTTGGAGTTCCGGCCGGGAAGTTCCTCGGTTTTATGTTGACCAACCGCGGGATTGAGGCAAACCCTGATAAATGCAAGGCAGTATTGGAAATGCAAGCTCTGAGAACCAAGAAAGAAGTTCAACAGTTGACTGGCCGACTCACCACCCTGACCAGATTTTTACCAAGATCGGCAGAGAACGCACTCCTGTTCTTTAGACTGCTAAAAAGGAAACTCAAGGAGGCTGGAACACGGACTATGACGTAGCATGCAAAAAAATCAAGCAGTGTTTGGCAACCCCTCCGGTTCTAGCAAAACCAGAGCCTGGAGAAATGTTATTCCTGTACTTATTAGTGGGAGAAGAAGCTGTAAGCGCGACCCTGGTAAGAGAAACCGAGGCCGGACAAGCGCCGATTTACTTTATAAGTAAAGCGTTGCAGAGCTCGGAACTCCGATATCAAAAGCTTGAGAAAGTGGCTTTCGGCCTACTAACAACAGTAAGAAGACTTCGGCCATATTTCCAGGGACATTGGATAATCGTCCAAACTAACCAACCGATCCGCCAAGTGTTACACAAGCCCGATCTCGCGAGAAGAATGACGAGCTGGGCGATAGAGATGTCTGAGTTCGATATCACCTTTGAAGCCCGATACACCATCAAATCACAAGCGCTGGCATATTTCGTTAGGGAACTCACCCCGGCCGACTCGGCCGATGCCGATCAAGAAAAAGCGTGGAAAGTCTATGTCGATGGTTCCTCCAATTCAATGGGAAGTGGGGCAGGAATTATGGTTGAAATCCCGGAAGGTGTCGCAGTGGAGCACTCCCTTCAATTGAAGTTCTCGACCTCCAATAACCAAGTCGAATACGAAGTTCTCCTCGTTGGATTACTACAAGCCAAAGAAAATGGAGCCCAGCAGGTCAAAGTTTTCACTTACTCCCAGCTTGTTGTAGTGCAAATTGAAGGAACATACTAGACGAAAGGTCCACTCTTAGCTAAATATCTTAACAAAGCCAAAGAGGTCATAGCGGAATTCCAAGAGGTGACTATTACCCATATTCCGAGAGAAAAGAACACTAGGGCGTATATCCTCTCCGAGTTGGCAAGCACGAAAGGCCCGAGCAACCACAGAACCGTGATCCAGCAAAACCTCTTCGAGCCGAGCTGTATCATGACTATCTCGCCAACAACTGATTGGAGGAAATTGGTTGAAGATTACCTGGAAAGGGGGATCATCCCAACAGACGTCACCAAGGCAAAGAAGTTGATGCGAGAGGCCGCCATCTACACCATGGTTGATGATCAATTGTACCGAAAAGGATTACATTCTCTAATGATGCAATGCTTGGGCACTGCCGAGGCTAAGTACGTTTTGGCCGAGATACATGAAGGCATCAATGGCCACCACATGGGGGGCAAAGCTCTCGCCAGGAAAGCGCTGCGGGCGAGATACTACTAGCCAACCATGATGGCAGATGCAAAGGAAGCAGTTAAGAGATGTGATAGTTGTCAGAAACACACCAAGATCATTTGGTCGCGACCAACAAAATTGAAAGGTATTTTGGCCCCATGGCCTTTCTATAAGTGGGGGATGGACATCCTAGGACCATTCAAGGCAGCCCCCGGGCAATTCAAGTGGATCATCATGGCGGTGGATTACTTCACTAAGTGGATTGAAGCTGAACCCTTGACTACAATAACCTCTGCGTGCATACGAAGGTTTTTTCGCCACAACATTGTCTCCCGTTTCGGAATACCAGCCGAGGTAGTAACGGACAATGGGACGCAGTTCATGGATCATAAATTCCAAACCATGATGACAGACGTCGACAGAAGACAACACTTTGCCTCGGTTGAGCATTCGCAGTCTAATGGCCAAATCGAGGCAGCCAACAAGGTCGTCCTCAACGGCTTAAAGAAGAGGATGCAAGATGCAGAGTCTAACTGGGTCGAACAACTCTACAGTGTGTTGTGGGGCTACAAGACAAATGTGCAGATTGCAAACCAGGAAACTCCTTTCCGGTTGACTTATGGATGTGAAGTGATGATTCCGGTTGAGATTGGACAACCCTCGTGGAGGAAAATCAAAAGCCGACAAGAGGGAGAATCGTCAAATGACGACGCGTTGAGGACAGAGCTGAACCTTATCGACGAGGTCCGAGTTGCGGCACACTGTTGGGAGTTAGCCGCCAAACAGCTCCTGGCAGTAAAGTACAACCGAAAGGTCAAACCCCGCTCTTTCAACTGGGGCAACCTAGTACTTCGGCGTGCAAACATCGGCAATAAGAACGCCAGGGATGGCAAGCTAGCAGTGAATTGGGAAGGCCCCTACCGGGTAAAGGAGAAACTCGACAACAGAGCCTACATACTCGAAACCTTAGCGAGGAAGCTGGTTAAGAGAACCTGGAACGCCGACAAGCTAAAGATCTACTATAGCTAGACCTCGGCCCAAATGCCGACGAGTTAAAGATCTACTGCAGCTAGACCTTGGCATAGGACTTAGAGTAGCACCTGACACACCTAGTATGGAGCTCAGTTATTTCGTTATTTCAGTATTTAAGTTAAAAGATTTATGTTTTTATCTTGTTAAGATTTCATTGTACGACTTGATAGCTCTCCAGAGTAGTTTCTTTTAATGAAGGATTCTTCAGTGGAAATTCATCTGCTTTACTATCAATAGTCAAAGACACAACACTGAGGTCATGACACCCGGTCAGAAATAAAATACACCGAGGTCATTACACCCGGTCATAAACATTACACCGTGGTACCCAAACCCGGTCACAAATAAAACCCATCTAGGTAGATGACACTAGGCCATTGTACTCTGACGTGCCCAGGTTAAGAGCTCGGTGAAATTGCCAAACGTGGCCTTCGGGAAATTGACGCGTCAATGCTCGCCTGAGATAAGAAGGTGATTTGTCATCCCGACCCTGATCAGGTCAAAATGTTAAACGTTGCGGTTCACAAACCACACTTGGACATTGTCACACGTTGCCCTTATCTTGGTTTTGATCCCGGCCAACGGAGCTGGACCCCAAGTAGCGTGGTTAAAATAAACACCCTTTGTGGTTGAGATTAAAAGCCGTATGCGGCCTAAATCAACACCCCTAGAGGTTAAAAAAGAAAACCCTACCATTGATTCCCATACTTAAAGTCGAGAATGAAATGTAGATCTACATAACTAAAGACCCTGGCCCGGTCATTGGATTGCTAACAGCATCAAGAATTCAAAGTAACATGGCAATTAATTGATTAAATAATCAGAGATTGTCAGTAATTACAGTCAGTATAGATGCCGATAATATTCAAGTTAAAAAGGGCACAGACGCCCCAATACAAAAACTAAACAAAGACAAAAACTCTGACCCTTAGCTCAGAGGAGTGGCGTCAGTGGCGAACACTACCTCTTTGGAGGGAGCGGTATCATGACCCTTATGCCCTTCCTCGGTGCCTGGGTCATCCTCGCCGACTGGCTCTTCTTGACCCTCACCCTCAAAGGATAAGGACTCGGCTTCAGGTGAGACAGGAACGGGAACAAACACACCGTCCTTCACATAAACTCGGTAGTCATACCCGGCAAAGTTCAACATCATAGTCGGGTTCAGATGCTGGATCTGCACCAAAGCCATCTTAAAGCAGTTAGAGGCAGCTTCCTTCAGTGACTCGATGGTGTCTAGGTGGGCCTGTTGCTCTGAGGCGAGAGCAGCTTTGGTCGAGTCGAGTTCAGTGGCCAAATCGCCGCACTGCTGCTGAACGATCTTCACAGCATCAAGGCTTTTAACGAGGGCCTCTTGTACGTGAGTACACTTCGAGTCACCTTTATGAGCGCCTCTTTGGAGATCAGGAGCTCCTCGGTTCCCTTGCCAGTAGAGGCCTTGGCCACATCTCTCTCCTCTTCTAGTACCCTCATCTTGCCCTCGACCTCGTCCAATGCTTTCTTCCGTGCCTCAGCCTTTTCTTGGGCCGACTTCAAACACCGGATCTCGTCCTTAGCCGCAATGTACTTGCCCTTCAGGTGGAGCAGCGCCTGGTGCAGCCCAATGGATTTACAAAAAAACTCTTGGGCATCATGGACCAAGGTTTCATTTATCCCAGACAGAGGCAATCCATCCATAAACTGGCGAGGAGGAAAAAATGCAACATCTAGCTCCTCTGTCACCCCCTTCTCCCATACGAGGCCTCGTAACGGCAGTCCGGAGCGACGGATGAGTAGATGCTTGGGAACCAGAAGCAGCCACTTCTTTATTTTTCAACCTAGGTGATGACCCGGCGTGGGCAGAAGAGTCAACTATGGCCGGCCCAGGCGACATCCCGGCAGGGGCAGAAAGGGTTATTCCCGATGGAACCGAGGCTTTCGATTTCTTCACCCTTGTTGAGCCAAAAGCTGCCATGGTTTTCCCAACCTCAGCATCTGAGGCAGCACGATTCTTGGTCCCCTTGCTAGGCGCTACCACGGTCAAGTTCACACAGGACAAATAGCTGGGAAGCTCCGCCATGTCTTTGGTTGCAAAAAGACAAAGAAGAAGGCTTAGAACATCTGACGTAAAGCTCGAAGCATGGATAAATCAAAAACAAGACAAAAGACAGAAAAGTTAATAAACGTGGGGACCATACAATCCGAAGGCACAGGCTGGGCACCAGGCCCGGTAATCCAAAAGGCCGCTCTGGACTCCGTGCTTTTGCACAAACAAGGTCAACCGATCTATGTGGGGGACCATCTTCAGCAGAAGATCATCGGTCGCAACCTGGTACGAGGAGGAGTTGATCTTATGATGTTTTTCGTTCCAATATAGAGGAAACTTCCACTCCACGTTCGAGCCCTCGGCCCCTTTCAAAAGCCAGGGCTGCTCTTTGGGCTTGGCGATGACCTTGAAGAAGGCGTTCTTGAAGTGTTTAAACGAGTCCGAGAACGCATTCATAAGCTTCCTGTCCGCATCGCCCTAGAGAGAGGTCAACCCCTTCAAACTCTCATCCTCCTTGGAAGTTCGTGGGGGTAAAGGGACAAAAATAATTTAAAAAAAAGGAGGGAAGCTATGCAAGGAATGAGCCGGTGGAATTAGGCGCATAAGCGTTCAAACGCCACTAAGTAACCCCATCCGTTGGGATGAAGTTGCGAAAGTGCGAGACTGAGGTGATTTAATGCCGAGATCTGGAACTCGGTGAATGGGAAGCAGACACCAAGACAAGTCAAGTAATCCCGATGTAAAAAGAAGAAGTTAGTGTACCTCAGTTCTCAGGTAGAACAAATAGGCTCATCATCGCCAGGAGGACTGACAAGGCATCCGTCCAACTCGGGGAGGCGAAGACGAACAATGTCGACATCGGACATCAACGACCGCGTCCTCAGGACCTTATGTGCTACCCACTTATATTTCTTACACAGAGCCTCGGGAGGACTAGAAGAGTTTGACTCCCCGGCCTCAGATTGAATGCTGTGTGGAGAGGATTTCGAGGCCATTTACCTATAAACAAGAAAGAAAAAAATACTAAGGTTAGCAAGTGAGGAAATACCTGACTGAAGCATAGTAACAGGCGAAAAAACAAGCAGACTCGGAGGACAAAGACTGCCAGAATTAGAACTAGAAGAAAGTCAATGACGGTAAGAGCCTAAGATGGACGAAGCCCGGGAATCGTCGCCGCGTGCAATAAGATAGGAGCTTTCAACAAGACAATCCCAGTAGGGGCTGAGGTACCCTTCAGGATGGGCATCCGAACTCACACATGGAGCCTCATAGAAACTAAGAGGCTGAGCAGAGAGGGCATCGGTCTCGGCACGAACCCCGGTACTAGGCCCAGCACGAACTGGCGAAACGCTCGAAACGCCACGCGGCCTAACACGAATAGGCATCGAACTCAAAACCCAAACGCCACGCGGCCTAACATGAACAGGTGTCGAACTTGGAACCCCAACAACAGCATATCAAGCCCCCATTGTGCTCTGTCGACCGGAACCACCTCGAAGCATGGAGGCCGACCTCTCTTGCTCCGTAAGTTCAGTACCAAAAATCCAATAGGAAGCACGGGGAAAATGCACATGCAATGCTTCTTCTTCCTCGGGAGTTAATGGCTGGTTTGAGGGGGGCAGACGGTTATTCCTGTCCATCACTAGGAATGGAAACCTAGAGAGGGGCAAAAGGCTTAGTAAGGAAGGGGAAATATCAGGAAGGCTCAACGATGGTGTTCTCATGTATAAGGGAATTTTAGAAACGGAGACAAAGACTCAAGAACATAACCAACCCAGAGGAACTTACAGAAAAAGCCTATAAAGTGAAAAAGCTTACAAAGCCTACCCAGAAAAAGAAAGGAGTTCCGGCAATAATAAGGATCGGATAAAACTACCAAGTTTCAAATTCACAGTAGAAGAACAAAAGGAAAGAAAGTCTGTACCTGGATTTATGAAGACTGAAGGTGTACGAAAATGTGAAAGGGGGGCAGTGTAGGAGCGACGGTTGCAGAAGGAAGAAGAACTGGGAAACTAGAGAGAAAAAGTAGAACTTCTTCGTTTGAGAGAAATGGAGGGAAATACGAATCAAGGGCAGAATAAAACACTAGTAAATAGCGAGGCAACGAAGACGTGATACGCGGCAGGCTTTAAATGCACACGTGAATCGGTACGTGGCTAGACGTGCTGGTTATAGCCTCTCTCCAATCATGGCAAGCCAGGTGTAAAGTAGTAATGATGGCGAATACTAAAGGGTTTTTTTCACCTCAGGGGTACACTAAACCCTTGGTGACGAAACGACGTCACCGAACCCTTGCATGGCTGACTAGATCCGCAAAGCCAAGGTCACACTCAACACCTCGGACCAACGCGACTCAAGACGCCGCCTCGGACAAACACGTGTTATTATGGACCCAAGGCGCAACGCCTCGGAACAACGTTAGAAACAAAACACCGCAAAGATCTTTGAGACAAGACCTTGGATCCAAAGTCGCCCTCATGACCACGTCACACGTGAGCCAGCTTGGTTGTACCAAGGGACTTCGGACCTTGGCAGAAGTTGGGGGCAAAGTACACCTCGGCAACTCAGAGGCCTGAACCACCGAGCTGAGGGGCAACTATTATGGACCTACATAACAGCCCAATGCCAGCAGGGCTCAACCAAGGGGATATCATATATCAGCACACACCTATAATATAGGTATATCCTATGTCATAAGGAGATCATATCCAGTGACAATGTAGGAGTATCCATACCAAGATACTTGCACCGCAGATCACGCAGGACCGAGATCTCCTCCATGGTAAACTCTTTATATACAGAGAACCTAACCTAAGGTGCGAACATTCTAACTTATCACCTTTACTTTCTGCCACAAAGAGCACACACATTACCCCACTGGCTAACGCCGTCATGTGTCTCGAACTACGTGGACTTTGATCCCGTCATTGGGTACGTAGGCTCTAGGCTTGGCTTCTAGTCAAGTCCAAAGCACTAGCCCTTGGCTGGATATTTGTGTTCTACACTAGAACAATTATAATTTTAAACTATTATTTATTATTTATCAATTTTAAGCTCCATAAATAAGCTAGGGTTCTCAGGTTCTCAATTGAGGATCATACTTGAGTATTGAATAAACTAAATTTTCTATTTCTTAGCTTCTTCCTCATTCTTCATTTTCTCTCCACTCTTTTTCACCCATGTTTCACATCAATTTTAGTGTCGAAGCCTAAGTCAGCACTACACTGTACTGTTTTTCTACGCAATGTCACTTCTGGGCTTTTGTTCACGACCTCCCTGACGTTAGATCGTGACAAAAATACCTCCTTTGGAATGTATAGAAGAACACGTCTCAACCACTAGCAAACCACCACCATTCACGACCGAACGCACCTCCATGCTCTGGTCAAAGTCCAGCAACAGTTTCCACATGCCGACATCGTTTAGCTTGCTCCAGATCATGGTTTTTGTTTTTTTTTTTGGGAAAATCTACCTCTGGGCCCATTTTAGCAAAAAAAATAAAAAGTAAAAAAAGACCCAAGAAAAAGTCACATGTCAAAAAAGGCCTAGGGCCTTTTCTGGTATTATTTCATAAACGTTAACAACTAAATTAGTCTCATTAACAACTAAATCAGTACTCGTTAACAATTAAATTAATAGCATTAATAATAATATCCTAATAATTAAATTAGTCTCATTAACAACTAAATCATTATCCGTTAACAACTATATCAGTAGATGATAGTAAATGTTAATAACTAACGTTTTATGAAATAATACCAGAAAATGTCTGGTGTGTTATGAATATAACGATATATCTGAGATAAGAGATAGAGAATAAGAACAAGAGAATAGAGAAGAGAGAAAGGGGAGAGTAATTCTTATTCCAGTGTATTTCGATGTGTATCAATACATAACATATGCCTTCTATTTATATGCATAACTCTCAAATCTACAATTAATGTGATTCCACAATTATAGGGATTCATGGATGAGAAATAGGAAACTATGAGAGATTAGGAAATAATTGGAGATATGGACATCCACAAATATAATATTCATAACACTCCCCCTTGGATGTCCATTATGAATGTGCCTCGTTAAAAACTTTAACTAGGAAAACCCAGTGGGATAAAAACCTAGCCAAAGAAAAGAGTACATCATCCATTGATACATTTTCTAATGCTGCCTCATTAAAAACCTTTCTAGGAAAACCCAGTGGGACAAAACCTAGATAAGGGAAAAAGAGTACAGCGTGTATCATCTCCCTCTCTTAATTACATCAGATTTGCTCCCCCTGATGACTACATTACTTTCAATGACTTTTGAGCATATCTTCTTCTTGGTCATCAAACATTCTATTGTGTACCTGCAAGAACTAAATATTTCCAGCAAAATCATAATAATACTAACATGATTTCTAAGCATCTTATAAGATATATCTAGATGCATATCAACAGATTTTCTTTAAAATGATTATATCATACATGCTCTGATAGCTTTAAGTCATACAAAACTTATTAAGTATTGTTCTCGAGAACTTTGAATTAGATGCTTCTGGAATCTTGAGCCCTTCAGGGACATGTGCTTCTGGCACCTTGAATCCTTTAGGGATTTGTGCTTCTAGTACATTGAGTCCTTCAGGGACTTGTGCTTCTGGCACATTAAGTCCTTCAGGGACATGTGAGCCATACGCATATGCTATATAACGATATCTAATAGACGCATAATTTATCATTCATAAACTGCCAGATTTATTGTATCCACCACAAAATCATATATCCCAATTTGGACTTCAGGTCCATAACTACCATAGTATGATTATATTTGCGTCATTCTCAATTTCACTTATCTTCTTGGCCAATAATTTTTATATAATATCCTCATTTGATCACGTGATATCATCATCAAAATTGTTGTCGACAACTTTATCTTTTCGGTTCTATTTTTCCAATTCGACATAACAATATCAATATTACTCAGGTACCTGAACCTCTATTTAGGTTTTGCAATAAGTTATGTCTTGATACTCTTCTGGAGTATCTACCTCCTTAATATGATCATCTTAATTATTACTCCAATCTATCCATAACGTTTATATTTGGAACCGAATAGTTACTCATGCTTCAGGCATGTTACTAATTGGAGCATTTTTAGCTGGAATATGAGATTTAATAAATCTCATTTAGGTCAGTGATTCTATCTGGCAAATATATCATGAATGCATAACCTGATGAACTTCTGGTTCATACATCTTTATTCGAGGATATATACTTTGCTATAATGCATTCCACTTATTCTCTTTTCCAACTATTCAATTTCTCCCCCTCATGTTGAGAAAACTATGTCAAATATCAATTGACTAATATAAGTCTCCATGTGTTTCCTTTAGAAACATCATTTTGTTTCTTCTAGAAACAAACAATTAAAAAGGAGATCTTCATATAACTTTTATCTCAACTTTCTCTCTAAATCCATCTATGTGCATTGTGGTGGATTAATAATCATTGCACATTCAACCCTTTTAAGATGGAATTTGTCTGGCTACTGACCAAGAGTCAATTTTACTGGGAGAATTTTGTTGGCTTATATAAGTGCTGCAATATGTAAGATCAAATATACCAACATAAAATTTTGTTCTCGTAAGAATTGATCTAGCTATTTATGGAGGCTTTAATTCATGATTTCTTGATCGTATAATCTAGAAATTGTGCACTTAATTCATCAAACATTATTGCAAACTTCGGGTTGCAAACATTTTTACAAACTTCAGGTTGTAAGATAATAATCTCGCATGTAACCATCTCATAGATGCATCTTTCAAGTTTATATGGTTTACATGCTATTTCAATGGGCCCATAAAATTCTGTTTGATACATTTCCAAGAATACTGAAATCCAGTACTAATCATGATCAATGATAGTCTCATAGACAATTTGCTTTGAGAACAAGCAGCACATAATTCATAAATAATATGTTGGTTATTCATGAAGAATCTTTTGGTTCTTCAATGGATGTCAATACGTAATTTTATTTCTATTATATGACTTGGATGATCAAACAAGTCATGCCAACAATCAATTTCTTTGAATTAGTAAACTTCTGGTTTACTGTAATATTTGTCTCAACAAATAATAAACATTTCAATATTTTGATATTCATTTTGGGAGATCTATTAAACTTTGTCTGAGAAGTATATAACTTTTCAAAAATTAGCTCACACATGTATTCTAACTCAAACTTGTAATCCAACAATCTTCCCCGCAAGTGTGAGTCATATAAACATAATTTCTTTATATATGTATTTCAAAATCACTTTAAAAACCCTTTAAAGCTCAAAATAAAAATCTATGTTGATTCTTCAGGAACAAACATATGATATTATATCACTAGATAATTTCATTACTCATTAATAATATACTTCAATTTACTCATATATGCAAAATACATACAGTTCACCTCATATGAAGATATTCATAATCAAAATAACTTAAAATCACACAGATTTAGAATTACATGTGTGAAAATTTTCCATCAGAAAAATTCTCTGAGAAACAAATTTATGATATATGATCACATAAATAAAAATAACAATAATAACAAAAAGTAAGCATCATGTTACCTTCTGGGCTTATTCATTTCTCTTGGGCCTTAGCTTTAAAATAAATATGGACATATTTCTCTGCAGCTCATTGCCTTTTTAATATCTCATTGACAGTAAACTTCTAGTTTACATTGGCAAACATTTGGTTTGCATTGACAAACTTCTAGTTTGTATTATTATGTGTAAACTTCTGGTTTACAATAACATGTGTTTTCTATAATATTCATTTATAACGAACTTTTAGAAGAATAACCATCTTCTGGTGGTTATACAATCCCTTTAATTTATTCTAAAGAACAATGGGATCTTTTAATGCCAAATATTCAATTTTGAAGCCTTCATACAAATTGTGGCATATAAAAATCATGGATCTAGCTTTACTTCAATTTGTCTTATTGCTTCAAGCCAAATTATCACTTTATGTGTCATGAGAAACTTTACTTCAGGCGAATTTGTGCCATGAGAAATTAAATCAATATGGCTTCCAGCCATACAATAAGAGGATAAAAGGAATATGACTTCTGGCCATATTATATCAAAGTCAAAATGTATATGACTTATGGTCATATAATCTCAAAATAGAGATAAAAAGACTATGGCTTCTGGCATATTTGTTTCATGAGAAATTAAATCAATATGGCTTCCAGCCATTTATCTTCAGGATAAATAAAAATTATATATATGACACCTGGTCATATAACAATGAATCAAAGAATTAAAAAAAAACAATAAAAATTAAAACTTTATGGCTTCCGGCCATTTAGTACTCATAATGAGAATTTAAATTTATATGGCTTCTAGCCAAAAAATAAGAAATTAAAGTGATATGACTTCTGGTCATATAATTTCATAATAAGAAATTAGAGGCGTATGACTTCTGGCCATGAAAAAGAAAACTTAAATCTAGACTTCCATGTAGGAGGTAGAACCTTCCATGTAGGAGTCAAATTAAAACAATAAAAATTAAACAAAGTAGGAACAAAAAGACTATGGCTTCTGGCCATGTAGTAGGGAATTAGAACAATATGACTTTTGGTCATATAATTTCAGAATATGAAATCAAAGGTGTATGGCTTCTGGCCATACAAAAATAACAATATCAATAATATAAAATAACTCGTAAAGGATATCAATATAAGATATACAAACAGTAATAATATCAAATCTTAGCCATGGAACTCGACGTATAAAACAATCGGTAAAAGTATCTCTTTAATTCCATATGGTGGCTCAGATTATCCCATATAGATAAAAGAAACATGAATTAGAGAAGGTAGGCTGAAAGCACTAAAGAAGCGATCAGACCTTCGTTCGAGCTTTTCGTGCTGATAACGTGTTATGAATATAACGATATATCTGAGATAAGAGATAGAGAATAAAAACAAGAGAATAGAGAAGAGGGAAAGGGGAGAGTAATTCTTATTCCAGTGTATTTCGATGTGTATTAATACATAACATATGCCTTCTATTTATAGGCACAACTCTCAAATCTACAATTAATGTGATTCCACAATTATAGGGATTCATGGATGAGAAATAGGAAACTATGAGAGATTAGGAAATAATTGGAGATATGGACATCCACAAATATAATATTCATAACATGGTGCTTTTTTTGACAAATGATTTTTTCTTGGATCTTTTTTAACATTTTTTTGCTAAAATGAGCCTTGAGATGGATTTTCCTTTTTTTTTCCCCGTGATGTTGACCTTATTTCTCACAATTTCTTCCATCGTAGACCTTTCCAAAGTTCAGAGCAGACAACCAGGATCATCGAGGTAATTTTCTCATCTTAAGGTTTGCCTAAGTCGCACTAGTAAGGCCAAATTGATGCTCAACTTAAATTATTGCGACTTTTAGCACTTTTGGAGGTTACTTTTGTTATTCAACGGGTTATCTGCTTTTGCTACTTCAAATTATTAGTGCTCCAAACAGCCAAACTATTGTTATAAGCAACATCCTCTCGAATAAAGTTGGCCCTATATATGAACAACATTTTGTGTTTATCTAAAAAATTAATATATATATTTTTTACCCTTGATTAATTACAAATCTCATCATTTTTTCTCACTCATTCTCTCTTATTATTTTTCCCTACCCAATCTCTCTCTTACTTACCATCATTAAAAATAAGAGTATACTGCCTCCTTTCCTATGCATAAGATCTGATTTTTCTGAATAGGCTTATCCCGTTTTTATATTGTCCATTTGAGTTAGTCTAAATAATAAATACATTTTTACTTATTTTACCCTCAACTAATTTCACAATTTCACTCATTCCCTTTATTCTCGCATCATCTTTCCCCATACATTCTCTTTCATCATTTTCTCTTCATTATTCTCTCTCTCTCACTCATCCATAAATAAGAGTACTTTTGGAAAAAAAATTTATATTTCCTACATATTATTAATTCTAACTAATTTTAGAATCAATAATCGCTTAAAAAGACATTTTATATAAAGACAGAGGGAGTATTTCAAAAAGAAATAATATTTTTGACACATTTATTACTTCTAACTAATTTTAATCAACAATTTGATTTGTGTGATTTTATTAGTTGTTGCTTATTTTTTTAAAAAAAAAACTAGAATGTTTATTATGGATGCATAGGTATTAACTAATTATAAGAAAAATAATATCAATCATATAATAAATTACCCATCTCCTTTTGCCTCTCACTGCTTATTCATCTATTTCAATCTATCTATTTAGCCTTCTAAAAGTTGTATTTGGCACTCACCCACCATACTCCCTAATGAGTTATTCATCCAATTGGCCAGTTGAAATTGCTGCCCTAGTCATTTATCAGGCTACACAAATACATATACACTCCTTCTTATGACTATTATAAGATATATATTTTTTAAAAAGGAATTAGTTGTCATTCCCATAAATCATCAAGTGAGGTTGTAATGACTCAAAAAAAGGAAAAGTGAAAAAAATAGTAATAAGTTAAGTATATTTTAATTATTTCTTTTGATTTGGCAATGAAGGGTATCTTGTAGCTTAGTAAGTGGTGTTGGAGGCGATTAAATATGCATAACGAACCGTGTTCAAATCCTAATTTTGTAAGGGGAAAAAAGGGAGTTTTATTGTCTTAACAGGTTGAAAATTACATTTATGACCTTTTGCCTAAAAACTTAAAAAAAAAAAAAATTGATGAAGCTTAATTTGAGATTTTTTTAGAGAGCATAGAGTGAAAAATCTTTGCTATCTTCAATCCTAAAAAATCCCTAGCTTCTCCTTTCATCTTTGTCGCCCCATCCTTTCAACTGTCACTAGTGTGTGTGTGTGCGTGCGCTGGGGATCGATTATCCTATTGTCCTTTGCTCAATGTTTTTGATGTCGTTCCCTTTTCTTCCTCCTCAAGCAACATTGTGCCGGATGGGTATATACCGCTCGTCCTATTTCTTTTTTGGAAAAATACCATCAAGGTCCCAATTAAAAAAATAATGTCAAAAAAGTCCCATTACTTATCCATGACAAGTGAAAGAACATCCATTGACAAGTGAAATAGCAAACATTGACAATTTATGAGTCTTTTTTGTTAATATTTTTCTTAATTGGGACCTTGGTGTCATTTTCCTTTTCTTTTTCTTTCCCTTTCTCTTCTTCCTCCCTGTCATCACTGGATGTCACTGCTATTATCCCAATAACCATATTGTCTTGATAGTTGTATGTGTTATTGTTCTTCAGAATTTCCTTCATTACTACTACTGCACCGAAAAATACCTTCATTACTCCACTTTCTGTAGTGATTTTGAACCCATTGAATCTAGAGTTCCCACAAAAATGAGACCTTGCTTCAAATTTGGTACATAATGAACATCTGCTAATGTTTTGATCAATCTATCATGGCTGGTTTCCTAATTGAATTGAACTAATGCCATATGCAATACGAGAAGTGTTATCTGTTTGTGGACAACTCCACATCCTGCTTCTTGGAAATCAGTGAACCAATCTTGATGAGAACACATATGATGGTTATAAGCTGAATCCAACAACCATACGTCTTATGGCTTTGATGAAATCGTTGTAGATAGTAAGAAATATGAGTTTTTTTTTTGTTACTTCTCATATTATTATGTTTTGATGATAACATACCTTAATATCTAGAGTGGACTTGATGATTCAAGTCACTCGTATAAGTGTCTAAACACTCGAGTGATAGAACTAAATTTGAAATAAACTTGAATCAACAAGATACTCGAGTGAAAGTTATTTACTTCAAGTGATCTAAGGTGATCACTAGAGTGATAGTTAATGCACTCAAGTGAGGCACTTAACTTCAAGTGATAGTTAATGCACTACAAGTCGAGTGATTAGGTAAGCACTCAAGTGATTCCCTATCACTTGCAGGTTTCAACAAGTCACTCATAGTGTTTTCGGAAGTTAAAGCAGATCACTTGAGGTAATGGTCTTCATTACGTGATTGATATACTCAAAGATCACTAGAGTGGATAAGTGATCACCCAAGTGATAGTGACAATTTGCAGGTTTCAGCAAGTCACTCACATATGGACCAAGAGTGATGAGATCTTAACTGAACATCACTCAAGTAATCCAAGATCACTTGCAAAGGAGTGCAAGTGATCCAAATATTCACTTGAATAACTGGTGGTGTTGAAACATTTTTCAAACAACAGAAGATCAATCAAGTTACATAAGCACTCAAGTGATAATTTTTGCTACAACACTTTACTACCAGACTCAAAGTTCATCTAGCACTTGAGTTACACTACAAGCACTCGAGTGATAAGTCATCACTCTAGTGATCTTGTATCTCGAGTGCAAATTCATCGTCCTTTGAAAATCATCATCTTGAGAATTTAAATACCTTTGATTAAGATCTTATTACACTTGATTATTACTTATACCACTTCTCAATGCTACTAGTCTTGCTTATGTATAAGTTTCAGATAATTAAACCTTGGATTAACATCAAAAGCAACAAAAGAAAAGTTTATGTAAAATGACTAAGCATTGAATTCCTTCAACAACTATAATTTGTCTTTAACGAACAGATTTTTATGCTCACACAACGGTCGTGAATGGAAATGCTTATAAATAGCAAAGTATTCAAGACAGAGTAACTAACTAAGCAAACGACAAACCATCTGTACATTTATTGCTCAGATCATTCTCTGGTATCTTCTGATATTCGATTTACACTTCAGTGTTTATCTATATTTACTTTGTAAGAGAGGTTACCAACCTTATTCAATTCTGAAAAATCTCAAGATAGTAAGACCTAGAATGTGGTTGTGGAATTACAAAATGCCGGGGAGTGAGCGTCCGGTTGAGGAACTTTCTTTATACTGTGGTGCCAAAAACCTGTAGAATCTTAAGAACATAGTGAAAATCTCATAAGCACTTTGAGGACTAGACATAGGTTAAGAAGTTAAGGCCAAACTAGTATAATCTCATATATACATTTCGATGATATTTAACTCTTATTTTTTGATTTAGTTGTTGATTACTTTTTTTTTTAAAAAGAAAGAAAACTTAATATCATCCAATTCACCCCCTTTTGGATGAAACGTTGGCACTAACATTTGGTATCAAAGTCTGGTCTTCTCATTTCAGGATTAACATCTCGAGAAGAATCCGATGGAAGGAATTCTACCAAATGGTGCCTTTATTTTCAAACATTCTAACTTTAATGGAGAACACTTTTCATTTTGGAATCCAGAGTTTAGAGTCTTAGTAATGGCAAAAAATACGAATTTTGGCAAGTAATCCAAGACGGAGATTACATAACTATGAAAAGAATTGAGGAATGACAGGCCCCAAAGACTCCCATAGAGTTCAACGACAATGATAAAATGCTAGTGACTCTGAATAGCAAAGATATTTTAATGATTCAGAGTGTGCTAAGTCAAAAAGAGTACAATGTCAAAGCTAAAACAATCAGGCACTAAATGTGAGAGTATTTAAATGATATTTTTTTAAAATTGTACAATGTTTATATATAATGTATTGAATTTTAATATTATATATTGTATCTCATATAATAACTATTAACAATAAAAAAAAGAAAATAATTATATAAAATAAAAAAATAAAGTCACTCTCTTAATAGTTATTAACAAATAACTGTTATGAATGTCTTCAATATATTACAATTATTTTAAAAAAAAACCATTAAATATATTATCAATATATTAAGGTTTTTAACAAAGAAACGTTAAGTATATCCTTAATAAATTACATTTGGAACGGTAAAGTCTTTGCACGTGAGAATATAGAACGCTACCAAACATAATGGTTCGGAACCATTATGTATAGTTGAAAATAATTGTGATTAAAACCCTTTTTTTGTAGTGAGTTTCCGACGGTAATTTCCAATAGATGTTTTTTCTTCAGAAATTCCTTCTCTAATCTAGCGTTTTTTTTTTGTAGTGAGTGCTAATTTTTGTTTTCATAAAGGTCTATCTAAACATAAATCACATTGCATTAATTTATTTCTATACCAAACTTCCACTTTTCCCATAGTTTTTTTCTTTTTTTTGGTAAGAAAGGAAGGCATAAGCCTTTATATATTAATTAACATAAAAGGGGAGCGAGTCCCATACAATTAATTTGAAGCACAGTCCGGAGATAATTCGGACAAGAGTACAATATTGGTGATGATGAAATACCATTCCTGGCCAACGCATCAGCCAAGAAGTTCATATTTCTACTGATATGGTGAAAAGAAACTTCCCAATCCTTCCTAAGCATAATTCTGATTTGGAAACAGACTATGCTACCAGCAAACTCAGACTCTTTTAGCAATAGGGCATCAATCAAAAATTTAGAATCAGTTTCAATTTTTTTTTATTTATAATACGCCTATATCCCTCATCCCAAGCATGCTGAAGGCCCAAAAGGAAAGCCCACTTTTCCCATAGTTAGTCAAAACAAAGCTTCCACTTTTCCAATGTTAATCCAAACAATTACTCTTTTGGTCCTATTTATTGGGCATTTCCAATATTTTTTACACAGGTCAAGGAAAACCTTCACTTTTGGGTCCCCAAAAAAAAAATCCCATCAAAAGGGGCAACATTTTGGCCCAAACAAGAAAGCCTGGCCCCCTTTCTATACGATACCCTTTGTATTCCTCTCTGAACAATGTTTTAACCATTTAAATGTAGGAAAATTAAGACTCCCTTGTTTAAAATTATATTAATAAGAATGATCTAAATAAAGTATTCTAAATGTGTACAAAATTTTTAGAGTACTAGTATTTTATGTGCATAAAAATTTATCATATCCTTTTTTTATTCAGTTCAGTTTTTTATTTTGCTCAATGGGAAACACATATATTATCATAAAGTCAAACAGTACATAGGAAACCACCAATACAAGGAAAGGAAACCACCAGAAAACGTCATGCAAGAAGCAAAACAAAGCTGGTACACCTAAATGCGTAAAGCAAAAACACTGGAATGACCTAAATTAGAATATTATTTAGTTTTAAACAAAAACACTGGAATGACCTAAAAATTTATCGTATCCTTTTTTTCATTCAGTCCAGTTCAAACAATGTTTAGTTTTAACCATTTAAATATAGGAAAATTGGGGAAAACATTCTCGTTAAAAGTTTTATCAATAAGAATGACCTAAATTAGAATATTGGTACCTTTTGTGTACAAAATGTTCAGAGTACTATTACTTTATGTGCATAAAAATTTATCATTAGATCCTTCTCACCAATAAAATTTTCAATAAATAACTATTTTTTCCCAATTTTTCAAAATGTTTATCTCTAGTGCCCTTGTATCATTCTCGACTTCAAGACAATCTTATTTAATACACTGTACACTGTTGAATATTACATGTGAACATATCTTTTGGAGGTGACTTAATTTTATCTAACCTTTGTCCACTAGAAGAGTGGCACTCGAACAACTAAGGATTTTGTATTTTATTCATGGGTTAAACATCATTTTTGCCACGGAAATATTAGCTAAGGAGCATTTAGCATCTAGAAGTTTTTTTGATATCATTTTTACCCTTGAAGTTTACAAAAAGGAAAATATACCCCGGAAATTTTTTTAGGAACAAATTTGGCTTGATAGTTTATAAAGAAAAGCAATAATTCAATGGTCAAGATTAATCGATGGGCAAGATTGCTATGTTTGTAAACTTCTAAGACAAAAATAATATTTCAAAAATTTTCGGGTGCTGAATGCTTTCTAACCAATACTTTCGTGGCAAAATTGGTATTTGACCCTTTCTTCATCTTCTAATTTTTATTCGTTTTTAAATTTTAAATTTTATTATATGTTCTAAATTTGTTAAAATATTTATACCTTTATCCGTGACCATGTTAATGATAGTATTTTTATTATGATATAATGTTATAAAATTATTTACAAAACTATTTCAGATAAATATTAAAAAATAGAAAAATATCATATTAAAGTTTTTTATAAAACATCATCCCCACCTACTTTTTTTTACTAGTTCCATCCTTGAGTGCCAGGACATTCACAAATACCAAATATAATAAGGACTCTTTGATTGTATATTGAAAGGGAAAATTAAAATAAATGACCTTGAGAAAATAATATTTATTATAAAAGATCATAAAAATTGTAATTACTTAGAAGGACTAAACATCATAATATAAATTTAAAATTACAAAATTATCCCTAACCAAACCTCTTGTATTCATAATTTAAAAAATAAATAAAATTAGAATTAAAACTGCTTATCATAATATGATCATATCTTTTTTTTAAAAAAAAAAATATTTCAATAAATTATTTAATTAACAACGGTTAAACTCATACTTTTTTTTTTACCAATTCATATCATCAAGTAGCCTGATTTATATATCAAAGTTGATATGAATTAAACTCTTTTTATAAAAATAAAAACTAAACTTATTTCATATTTTCAATGATAAAATACGTTAAATAGATTTTTATTTTATTTTATTAACATTATATGAATTTTTTAACCCACATAAATTGCTTCTAAAACAAAATAAATCATAAAAACTTTCTTGGTTTAGCATTTATGATAAATTATAAAAGACATTGAATTTTATTAAAATGATAAAATTCCATTTTTAATTAGAATTTTTTATTTTAAAAAATTTATAATTTTTACAAATTGAAGAATGCATATTGTTTTTAGTAGATATATATTCAAGTTGTGAATAATGAAAATTGAGAAAACAATTGTTTAATTTAATAAAAATTAGAATTTTGTATTAGTTTTAAAAATAGAATGGAGAAGAGAATGTAAAAGAGAACACAAAAGATTTTATTAGGGGCATTTTACTACTTTCAGTTATATATTTTTATATTTGGTCCTTCTAAATTTTTAAAATTTTTATGGTCCTTATCCATAAATATATTTTCCTCTAGGTCTTTATTTTAATTTTCCCATTAAAAAAAAAACTTATATCAACGTCATTATATTATCTATAGAGACATTTTATCACATTTTTCATTCCATTCCATATGGAATTGATTTGCACAAAACAAAACGTATGTGTTTAATTATTGTAGGCCGATGCATTGTCCACACATCTAAATCAAAGTGAATGAATAACCCATTTCAGTACTCTACTCAACTCAACCTATTTTTCTTGCATTAGTTGTGTTGTTTATATTTCCGTTAGTTCCATAACACCAATAATGCTTCTTATTGGTGGACGGAGGACGATCACAATATAAAGGAAGATGGATAAAAACAGATGTCAATCGTTTTTGTAACCTAGGGACATGAAAATGAAAGCTTCCATATAAGTGGGAGGCCGCAGGATTAATCGGGATCCTACTTATAGTTCAACCCGCACGCAGAGATAACAAGAGAAAACTTAACATCAATATATTGAGGTGAGGAATAACTAATAGAAACAAACACCCTCTGTGAAATATTCATATTTTAGAAAACCATAATATTCTAGATTGTCCATCAATTAATTGCAGCAGATTTATTAAAATCTAATCTCTCCCTATAATTTAAGAATATCGACAATTTAACTATGTAACTAAGCAATCGACTAATTAATCTAGATAGAGGCTTTGTGACTAGAATGCTTTAAACTTTGTAATTATGTTTCTATGGTTCTTTTATATACTGAAAAGAACATAAAGTATATATTGCCAAAGGACAGATCAGAATGGCATGAACAGGGAAATAAACTGTTGAAATTGAAGCTAAAAAAGAACGTGGTCTTTTGGCGTTTCTCTACCACTTTTTCAAAGATCGATCCTTTAGTCAATTGTCTCCGACCAATTCTTGTCTACTGATCTTTCCTTCAACAGACGTTTACAACTACTTTCTGTATTACCCACAAACTATAAATGACCTGTATATTGATCTTGTCGACTTTTTATCTTACTGCTTCTGCTTGATGTGGATGGCTCACACAAAAGGCTTGATCTCATATTAGAACCATGCCTAAAATGAGCCGTATTCCTTAATTCAAAACTCATAATTTGTTGACAGCATGATTTAATTTTTTTAGAGTGGTGGTCGCAATATATTAGATTCCTCCGACACTATGAGTTTGATAAGAACGGCCCCATGGCGTTAGGAGGAGCTATAGTATTGTTGTTCATCGAGCAGTTATCCGTGTGTGTGTGTAATGAACTATCCTCCCACTTTTAATATACGAGATAATTAATTTGTGAATATTCAGGGAATTAGTTAATTTAGTTATTTACAATAGTTTCCCTGACATATCCTCTTACCCCTTGATGAAAATCTCTTTAGTATAAGTACTATCAATAAGAATACTTTAGTAAAAATGTTAATTTAGAAAGTTAATTTCTTTTCAAATTATGTTTTACTGATTGCTTTTGTCCGCGAGGGATGGGGTTAACTAGAATAATCACTGAATATAGTATTTTAGGAAAAACCTATATATTTAATTTATTACAAACAACTAATCTAACTTTTTTTTTTTTTGGTAATATCTATAGTGTAGTTATCAAATTCGTAAGACATTTAGGACAAGGGAAGTATTATTTTGTTAATCCAATAAAAAGGTAAACAAAGAAATAGAAAAGATCTATATAATTTTTCAAAAAAAATAATCTTCAAACTTTTTATTATATATAAATAACTTCCTAAACTTTAAGTTATGTATGTGTGCATAAATAATTAATAAAACTGATAAAAGTAGAGTTGTCTATATAAATGGAAGATTTTAGATATAACAACAATTCTTAATTATAAGATATAGTTGACTTTTTTTGAAAAATTAAGGAAGCTAATTAATATAGAGTTTTTTTTTAAATTTTTTTCTTCAAAGTAACTAGTTTGATTAATAAACTAATATATTATCTAAAGATACACATCATATAAAATGATTAAGTAACTTATTTAGCTTCCTTAATCTCTCCAAACAAAACCAACTATATCTTATAATTAGGACCGAAGGTAGTAATAAATTTCAAACATGTCATGCACTGCCTGATTATTATTGGGTGACAAATAATAATATAACTGTAGGCTGCTATATATTCGCTGAGTTGTGGGGATCCTAATATACTAAAAGTAATGCATCCATGTTATAGTGATTGGGAATATAGCTACTGTGATAATATTGCAGAGATGATGGGAGGGTCGTTTAATTTTTGTATAATTGTATCTAACTTTTATGAATAAAACATAAATTAAAAACCTCTATAAAATTAAACTTTTAATCATAATATTTATGTTTCTTATTATTGTCTTTTTGAACACTTGTAGCCTAGTAACATAAAGATTTATCTTCTTTTTTTTTTTTTTTTTGCGAAGTACAGGCAAGCCGAAGCTTGAGAAGGGATAGAGACTAGGCTATGAAAGTCTAGCTCCTTAGTACATCAAGGTAACAAAAGAACTAAGAGTAGGAACGCAATTGGTCCCTCATAACCATATCCATACATCCTGTAGGAACTACCGGAAATAGTAACACGTCCACATCAGTAGGAGCATAACATAAAGATTTATCTATAAATAGAAGGTGATATAAGGTTTCATCGTATGTACATACATAAGGTTTTCAATGTAAGGTCCCATCTGTATAAATAAAAATTTCTCTATAAATATAAGGTTACCCTTGTAATTATGTGTTTCATGTGTTGATAATTATACATATATGAGTTCATACTTATGTGTGTGTGATTTTTGTTTGAAGAAAACACAAGTAAATACCCCGATTTAGTCAAAACTCAAATCTGTCTACCAAAATCACAAAATGCTAGACAAGTTTCTTGGCTCAAAATAAAATTTCAAAATTTGGTGAAATGGCCTCATTGCTTCTCGCGGAAAAATCTAAACGCCTTGCTTGTTTTCCAATTTCCAAAACAAATTTTTGTTTTTAAAACAAAAGAATATAAAAATGTATATGGTAATCAATTTAATTCAAGTTTATTGTAAAACAAAAAACAAGAACAACTTTTATATGTTTTCTTATTTTCTATTTTTTTGTTTTGTAAAATCTAACAATAAGCGAAGAGTCGAGTCTTATTTTCTTTTAGGGTTAAAGAACAATTTAATTAACAAACTATTACCTCAGGGGTGCTCAGTACAAATAACTTTTAAGTAGAACAAAAATACCAAACAAATTTTAAAAATGAATAGTCAACACAAAAAATTTTACTCTAGGAGTGTCTAACACAAAAAAGTTTTACTCCATTTTTTGTGCTGACTGCACATTTTTAAAAGTTTTTTGGTATTTTTGATCCACTTAAAAGTTATTTGTATTAAGCGCTCCTGAGGTAAAAGTTTGTTAGCCAAATTGCTCCTTAACTCTTTCTTTTAAGGCTTGACTACTTAAGGTCTCCCCTCTCATACTCGAACCCATTACTCTCTAGTTTAATATGCTTGTCGTCTCCTTTAATTTCCAGTCAACATGGTACTTATTGAAGTTGATTTTAAGAATAATTATTTCAAACAAGTTTTTATATTTTTATTTTTGTAATGGATTCCCTTGAGATATTAATTAATATTCTCAAAGAGAGCCTCACATCTCCAATTATTAATTGTTTTGGTGTAGAACACAGATGTCCAACCTTGGCCTGGTGTTTTAATGTTGGATCGTTGTACTCTGCCTGAGTATCTATGGAAGAGATAATCAAGGGAGCATGGGATCACTGTGCACAAACTAGGCTGTTCGCCGAGGGGCGTGGTGTGTGTGCACAGTGTGGCTAAATGTAAAGAGTATTGTGCACCTTAGGTTAGGACCTCTGAATATATAAAGTTCGCCTGGGTCAAGTATCTAGTGTTGTAACTACCAGACATCAATCCTGTTATTCCGACATGCCTAGATTATTGCTGCGATATAATCTCCATCTAATGTAGGATATCCCTACATTATAGATGTGTGCTGATATCTGATATATCCTCGGTTGGACCCTCCTAGCATTGGGCCTTAATACAGACCCGTAACAGTTGCCCCCCAGCTCAGTAGTTCATGCTTTTGAGCCGCCGAGATGTATTTTGCCCCCAGATTCTGTCGGGGTCCTTTGTACTGCTGAGCTGGCTTACGTGTGTCGTGACCGTTAGAGCGGCTTACTTCGAAGATCCAAGGTCTTGTCTCAAAGATCCTGAGTTGTTTTGTTGTCAATGGCTTCTCGAGGCCATATACCAAGGGTCCGTCATAACACGTGTACGTCTGAGGTGGTGTCGTGGAGCATGCAGGTCTGAGGTGTTGGGTGTGACCTCGACTTTACGGGTCCAAGCAGCTGTGCGAGGGTTCGGCAACACCAATGGTTTTACACGCTTCCGAGGTGGATACCCTTCCACATTCGCCATCATTATCCCCTTACACCTGGCTTCCCAGGATTGGGGAGAGGTTGTAACCGCCACGCCTAGCCACGTATCGATTTTCATGCGCATTTAATGTCTACCATACGTCACGTCTATGTTCAGGGTGAAAAGACTCCTTTATCCCCAACGTTTCGATGTCCCGCAGCTTATGAGTGCTCACTTTGCCATTGATTCATATTTCCCTCCATTTCTTGCAAACGTAGTTCTACTTTTTCTCTCTGATTCTCTGTTTATCTTTGCCTTTCCCTGGAACCGTCGTTCCTGTGCTGCCAGCAAATTTACAGCTCCGTACTTCTTCAATCTTCTTCAACCCAGGTATAGACCTCATCTCCTACTGTTCTCCTGGTGTGGATTTGAAGTTTCTGTGTTTTATTCGATTCTTATTGTCGTGGCTTTTTTTTGGGTAGTCTTCATAAGATTTTCTAGGTTAGTTCTTAAGTCCTGGCTTCCCTTCTGGCATACCCTTATACAAGAGAATACCTCTGTTCAGCCTTCCCCATTGTTTCCCCTCCTTACTCAACCTTTTATGTCTCTCTAGGTCTTCAATCAATGGATAGGATTAACCACTTACCTCCTTCGAACTAGTCACTGACTCCAGAGGAAGAAGAAACCTTGCGTGCCCGTTTTTCTCGTGCTAGTTATTGGATCTTCGATTCGCCCCTTACTGAGGAACAAAGGTCAGCTGTTGCACTTCGGGGTGGATCCGGTCGACGAAGCGATAGGGAGCCTCGACCTGCCGTAGTTAGGGTTCAGAGCATTAATCCTGCCCGTGCGAGGCTTCTTGGGGAGGTTCGGGCCGAGGTCGAGGCCGAGGTCTTCTCGATTCAACCTCTTAACTTCTATGAGGCTCCCCCTCATGCAAGTTCGGAAACCCTTCCTGAGGGGTACCTCGGCCCTTGTTGAGATTGGCTCGCTTCTAGTTCCTATCATATCACGAGTGGTGGAGATTCCATGGCTAGGGCCATCCTAGGTTCTTGCAGTCATCGGCTGTCTTCTGTCCCAACCTGAACCTTTGGAAGTCTGCGTCAATCGAGTCCGCTAATATGCATGCGTCAGGTATTTCCACACTTGCTGATCTTAGTATTTTTTGTCTTGTTTATAGGTAAATGGCCTCGGAATCCTCCCCACACAGCATCCGGTCCGAAGCCGAGAGTCCAACTCTTCTAGTCCTCTCGAGTCTCTCTATAGAAAGTATAAGTAGGTGGCACACAAGGTTTTGAAGATGCTGTCGTTGATGTCCGATGTTGATGTTGCCTGGCTCGATATACCAAACCTTGATGGGTGCCTTCTCAGCCCTCTTGATGACGAGGAGCCTATATGCTCTACCCGTGAGGAGGGTCGTACAAATTTCTTCTTCTTTTACCGCGACTGTATGACCCGGCTCGACGTTTGCTTCCCTTTCACCGAGTTCCAGGTCTTGGCCTTAAATCACCTAAGAATTGCACTTTCTCAGCTTCATCCCAATGGGTGGGCTTACCTTATAGCTTTTGAACGCTTGTGTGCCTCCTTCCCCAAGCCTATTCCTTGTACAACCGCCTTGTTTTTCTATTACTTTTGCCCCTTTACTCCCCGCTTCTCCAAAGAGGACGAGAAATTGAAAGGGTTGACTTCCTTTCGCGATGATCTAGATAGGAAACTGATGACCGCATCCTCAAACTCTTTTAAGCATTTTCTTCAAAGTTGTTGCTAAGCTTGGAGAGCAGCCCTGGTTTTTGAAAGGGGCCAAGGCTAAGGATGTGGAATGAAGGTTCCCCCTATACTGGAATGAGGGCCATCACAAATTAACCTCCTCCTCATACCAGATCGCACCGGATGATCTTCTGGTGGAAGAGGTCCCTTCCATAGATCGTTTGACAACTTTCGTCAACACATACAGAGTCAAGAGGGCGGCCTTTTTTATCAACGACCCTGGTTCCGAACTAAGGCCTACGGATTGTATAGTCCCTATGTTTATTGACTCTCCTAACTCGTGTATACTTTTATCTTGTTTTGCTTTGTCCATGCTTTTAGCTTAGTAGAGTAAATTCTAAGTCTTCTACTTTGCTTTTTGAAGCTCAGGACATGTCGGAGCTTCCTAAGTATCTGTCCCACGTGAACTCGGACATGGTTGCGCCAAGTAGGGCGAGCAAGAAGCGTGCTGCCTTGGATGCCGAGGTTGGTAAAACCAAGGTGGCTTTTGGTTCAACGAGGGCCAAGAAAACAAAGGCCTTAGAACCCCGAGGAACTACTCGCTCTGCCCCCACCGAGTCGTCACCAGAGCCTGTTGCGCTGGGCTCGAAAGGGAAAGAAGTTGCTGCCTCTGGTTCCTAGGCAGGTCCTCCTCCTCCACTCTGAACTTCTGTTGCCCCCTCAGCTCACCAGATTGCCCACGGCTTCGCATGGGAGAAGGGGGTGACGGAAGAGCTTGACGTCGTGTTCCTCCAAGCTGAGAGTCGGAGCTTTTGCTTCCTAGTTTTCTTTTTGTTGGGTGCCTATGCCCTTTAGATTTTGTTTTCTTACCGGTGTTCATGCCTGGTAATTGTAATTTGAACAACTTATTTAATGACAAGTATCAATTAATTTGTTGCCATATTTCGCTGTTTTTAAATTCTAAGCTTTGTCAGAAATTCTTCTTCGACCGGGCCAGGGTCTTTGATTATGTAGATCTACATTGTCTTCCAGACTTAAAGCCTGAGAATCTATGGTAAGATCATCTTTTTTAACCGCAAAGGGTGTTTATTTCAACCGCATAAGGTTTTCATTTTAACCGCACTACCGAGTTCCTGTGCTTTTGGCCAGGATCGTAACCGAGATAAGGGCAAATTGTCACATGTCTAGCCGTGGTGTTTGAAACGCAACGCTTAAAGATTTTGACTTGATCAGGGTCAGAATAACAGTTCATCTTCTTACCTCGAGCGAGCGTTGACGCGTCAATTTCGCGAAGGCCAGTAATGGCAATTTCACCGAGCTCTTAACCCGGGCTGGTTAGCCCTGGTGTAATCCATCTAGATGTGTTGTATTTGTGACCAGGTTCAGAGACCTTGGTGTAATGCTTAAGCTATCCATAGTGCACATTTGCGAATTTTCACTGAGGAATTCTTCATTAAAATAAACTGCTCCAAAGAGCTAACAAGTCATTCAATGAAACTTTAAAAAGGACAAAAACATAAATTTTCTAATTTAAATACTGAAATTAAGAAATAACAGAGCTCCAAACAGGGTGTGTCTGGCGCTGTATGAATTCCGGGCCGAGGTCTAGTTATAGTAGATTTTTAGCTTATAGGCGTTCTAGGTTCTCTTAACAGGCTTCCTTGCCAGGGTTTCGAGTATATAGGCTCTATTGTCCAGTTTCTTTTTAACCTGGTAAGGGCCTTCCCAATTTGCAGCCAGCTTGCCATCTCTGGTGTTTTTATTGCCGATATCTGCTCGTCGGAGTACTAGGTTGCCTCGGTTAAAAGAGTGGGGTCTGACTTTTCGGTTATACTTTGCTGCCAGGAGATGCTTGGCGGCTAGCTCTCGGCAGTACGCTGCGACTCGGACCTCGTCGATCAGGTCCAACTCTGTCCTTAACGTGTCGTCATTTGACCCTTCTCCCTCTTGGCGGGTTTTGATTTTCCTCCATGACGACTGTCCTATCTCGACCGGGATCATTGTCTCGCATCCATAGGTCAATCGGAAAGGGGTTTCCTGGGTTGAAGTCTGAACACTTGTCCTGTAGCCCCACAAAACACTATAAAGTTGTTCGACCCAATTAGATTCCGCATCTTGTATCCATTTCTTTAAGCAGTCTAGGATGATCTTGTTGGCTACCTTGGCCTGGCCGTTAGATTGTGGATGCTCTACCGAGGTGAAATGCTGCCTAACATCAAGGTCTGACATCATGGCCTGGAATCTTCGGTCTATAAATTGCGTCCCGTTGTCCGTCACAACCTCGGTCGGTATTCCAAAACGGGAGACAATATTATGGTGAAAAAACCTCCGCATGCGTGCCGAGGTTATCATAGTCAAAGGCTCCACTTCAATCCACTTAGTGAAATAATCTACCGCCACTATGAGCCACCTGAATTGTTCGGGTGCTGCCTTGAATGGTCCAAGTATGTCCATCCCCCATTTGTAGAAGGGCTAGGGGGCCGAAATGCATTTCAATTCTGTTGGCGATGGCCAAATAATTTTGGCGTGTTTCTAACAACTATCGCATCTCTTGACGGCTTACTTTGTGTTTGCCATCATGGTTGGCCAGTAGTAGCCCGCACACAGAGCTTTCCTAGCAAGAGCTTTGCCCCCCATGTGGTAGCTGTTGATGCCTTCATGTATCTCTGCCAACACATATTTAGCTTAGGATGTGCCCAAGCATCGCATCATTGGAGAGTGCAGTCCTTTTCGATATAGTTGATCATTGACCATGGTGTAGATGGCGACCTCTCGGATCAACTTCTTAGCTTCGGTTGAATTGGTCGAAATGATGTCTCTTTCTAAATAATCTTCGATTGGTTTTCTCCAATCCGTTGCTACCGAGATAGTCATGATACAACTCGGCTTGGCGAGGTCTTGCTGGATCACGATTCTATGGTTGCTTGGGCCTTTCGTACTCGCCAATTTGGAGAGGATATCCGCCCTAGTGTTTTCTTCTCTTGGAATATGGGTAACAGTCACCTCTTGGAAATCTGCCATGACTTCCTTAGCCTTGTTAAGATACTTAGACAAGAGTGGGCCTTTTGTTTGGTATGTGCAATAATTTGCGCCGCGATGATCTGTGAGTCAGTGAAAACCTTGACCCGCTGTGCTCCATTTTCTTTAGCTTGCAGCAGTCCGACGAGGAGAGCTTCGAACTTGGCTTGGTTATTTGAGGTCGGGAATTTTAGTTGAAGGGAGTGTTCCACGGCCACACCTTCTGGTCTTTCGACTATGATTCCTACTCCGCTTCCCTTTGCATTGGAGGAACCATTGACATACACCCTCCACATTTTGTCTTGATCCACATAAGTCGTATCTGCCAGGGTGAGCTCCCTGATTAAGTCCGCCAACGCTTGTGATTTGATGGTGTGTCGGGCTTCGAAGGTGATGTCAAACTCGGACAACTCGATCGCCTAGCTAGTCATTCTTCCGGTGATGTCTAGTTTGTGTAACACTTGGCGGATTGGTTGACTAGTTCAGACAACTATGCGATGTCCTTGAAAATATGGATGAAGTCTTCTTGCTGTTGTTAGTAGGGCGAATGCCACTTTTTCTAGCTTTTGGTATCAAAGTTCTAAGCTCTGCAACGCCTTACTTACGAAGTAAATCGGTGCTTGTCTGGCCTCAGTTTCTCTTACCAAGGCCGCGCTTACCGCCTCTTCTCCTACTGACAATTATAGGAATAAAGTCTCACCAGGATCCGGTTTTACTAGAACTAGAGGGGTCACCAAACACTGCTTGATTTTTTCGAATGCTGCTTCACAGTCCATGTTCTAGCCTCCCTGTGTTTCCTTTTTTAACAGTCTGAAGAAGGGGAGTACATTCTCTACCGATCTTGGTAAAAATCTGGTCAGGGCGGCCAGTCGGCCAGTTAACTGTTGAACCTCTTTCTTAGTCCTCGGGGCCTGCATATCTAACACTGCCTTGCACTTATCAGGATTCACCTCGATTCCACGGTTGGTCAACATAAAGCCTAGGAACTTCCCGGCCGTAACTCCAAATGCACATTTGGCCAGGTTCAACCTGATCCGGTGCCTTCTTAACTTCTCAAAAGTTTGCTCCAAGTCTCGAATGTGGTCTTTTGGGTCTCTTTACTTCACAATCATGTTGTCAATGTACACTTCTATATTTTGCCCGATCTGGTCTTCAAAGACTCTGTTATCATTCGCTGATAAGTGGTTCTGGCGTTCTTTAGTCCGAAAGGCATAACGTTGTAACAGTAGTTGGCCTTGTCGGTCATGAAAGCGGTCTTCTTCTGGTCGCTAGGATTCATGGCTATTTGATTGTAGCTGGAGTAGGCGTCCATGAAAGATAGCAACTGAAAGTCGGCGGAGTTGTCAACCAACTGATCAATGTTTGGTATCGGGTAGGAATCTTTTGGGCAGGCCTTGTTTAAGTTGGTGTAATACGTGCACACCCTCCATTTGCCATTTGGCTTTAAGACCATAACTACGTTAGAAAGCCATGTGGTGTATTGTATTTCTCTGATGAATCCGGCCGCCAAAAGCTCCATCACATGCTTTTTGAGAGCCTTCTGTCTGTCGGCTCTGATGTTTCTCTTCTTCTGTGCCACTGGCGTTGACCTCGGTCGAATGGCCAGTTTGTGGCAACAAAAACTTGGGTCGATTTTCGGTATCTAGGATGACGTCCATGCGAAGGCATCTTGGTTCTGCCTCCGGAATTCAATCAATTGGTCTTTCAGATCACGACTCATTGCTCCTCCGATTTTGGTGGTCTTTGAAGAATCCTTTCCTAGGACCAGCTCCTCTAATTCCCCTTCTGGCTCTGGGCGTGGGACCTCGGGCTCGTCCCTAAGGTCAAGCTCTATCATGTTTACTGGACGTCAGGGCTTCCTGTCCTTTTCGGCGTTGGTGGAACTTTCACCTCTGCGGATCTGAGGTGGTGATGATGGTCCTCCTTCCCCTTCTTGAACAGTCTCGAAATAACATTGCCGGGATTCTTTTTGGTCCCTGGACACCACTACAATTTGGTTCTTGTTGTTCCCCATCTTAAGCTTCTGATGCTTTGTAAATACCAACATGTCCTAATTGTGGATGGTCGGTCTACCCAATATGATATTATAGGGGGAAGGGAAGTCGACGACTATGAATCTTACCCGTTCTGACTTGAAGGCCTCTTTAGTCCCCAACGTCAATCTGAGGTCAATATAACCTTTAGGAGGTGAATGCTCTCCATTGAATCCTATGAGGGTCATTTTGCAAGGCTTCAGATCCTCTATGTCCATATGCATCCTTTTATAAGCATACCAACTAATGATGTCGATCGAGCTCCCTACATCCATGAAAATCCTTTTGACCCGGCAATGTACCAGGGTCCCCGTGATAACCAAACCGTCCTGATGTCCCGGTACTACGTCATTCAACTCTTCCCTCGTAAAGACTAATGGCGGAGGTGTCAGTTTCATCGGGTCATCCTTGAATTTTGGGAGGACTCTCATCGAGAGGAGTTCTCTCAGGTACTTCTTACGTTGGCTTACTGTATCTCCACCCCCATCGAACCCTCCACTGACTACATTGCAATGGAATTCGGCTTCTGGGAACTCGTCATCCTCGCTACTTGACTTTCGTTTTTTCTCATCTTTCTTTGGGTCCGAGGTCGGGCTCCGACCTCAGCCGCCTGGTTTGCATTTGCCATTTTTCTTCCCTCGAGTTTTTATCACGTACTGACGCAATCTTCCTTCTCTTACGAACCTCTCAATGGCGTCACGGAGTTCATAGCATTGATCCGTGGTGTGTCCCGGTTTGTCATGAAACGCATAGAATTTGGACTGGTCTATTGTGGGTCAGTTTCGGAGAGTTCGAGGCCTCTCGACCCTCTTCATCTCTGTCTGAGCTACCTCATTCCAAAGCTGCGAACGAGAGACGTTCAGTGGGGTGTAGCTGTTGTACTTTGCCCTTCCTTCAAATCTTTCCCCTCGAGGTCGGCTATCTCGGTTGCGCATGCGGGAATCTTCTTTTTTCTTGTCGGTCTAATCCTTCTCGTCTGGTGACGTATTTCTCTGTTTCTCGGTTCCAACAGTATTGGCTATCTCCATTTGTTCCACGTCCAAATACTGCTTCGTTCAGGTATAAAACTCAGTGAGAGTGTAAACTCGGTTCTTACATACATTCTTGGCCAATCGGGAAGAGGGATTCAGGCCATCAACGAGGCAATGCACGTGGACCTCCTTTGGGAGCGACCGTACCTGCAAAGCCACCTCCTTAAACCGGTCCAGATATTTTTGCAACGTCTCCCCCTTTTTCTGTTTTGTTTTGCTCAACGTGAACTGGGACTTCGGCTGCTTCTTACTAGTTGCGAAGTTTAATTCAAACTTTCCGAGGTCTTCAAAGTTATGCACGGAGTTGGTCGGTAGTGTATGGAACCATTTTCGAGCAGGTCCGGTCAGCGTTGCCGTAAAAAACAGCGAGATGACCGGGCCCTTGATTAAACGAACAAACATGAGCAACTCGAATGTGTCGAGGTGATCGCGCAGATCCTGGGTCCCGTCATACTTCGGGAGGTTGGCCAGATCGAAATTCTTCGGATACGACGTGGTTGGGATTTCCTCTGAGAACGGGCTTCCGTTGAGTCCTATTAGGTACTTCATTTTATACTCTCTGGGGGGACCTTGAGACCGGTCTATTCTCTTCGTATCTCGGTCTCTCTTCACATCTTGGTCTTCCTCATCCGAGATCCATGCCAGTCGCAATCTTTTCAAAGTCGAAGCTGAAGAACGAGCTCGCCCCGAACTTGTCCCTTCTACAGTTCTGCTGTCGTTGTGCCGTGCTAACATCGGTTCTCCACTGTGAGATGGATCATTGACATCATGTGTCATCCTTTCCTTCCCTCCACGTGAACCATCGTGGCCTTCTCTCTGAGTGAAAGCTTCGAACTGCTTGAATCGATCATCCATCATCCGCTGTATGACTTGGAGGTCTTCTTGGCACTGGAGGTTATTACGCTTTTTGTTGTCCTCCATTCCTCTCAGCATTGATTCCTGAGTCTTCTATATGAGGAGGATGTCTGGATTTGGGGCCGAGGTCCCCTACTCAGCTACTTCTTTCGTCTTGGCGATAATGGCTGGGGAGGACGCCGTGTCTGAAACATTACCCTCCGGGACATCATCGTGCTGCTGCTACTCTTGCGCTTGATGTTGTTGACTCGCCCCAACTTGTTGTGGATTTGCAGGCTGAGGATTCCAACTGTTGCTTCTAGTGTTAGCCATCGATGGTCACGGGAGTTGTAATTTAACGTTTCCCACGGTCGGCGCTAATGTTCTGGTATAGAACACAGATGTCCAGCCTTAGGCTGGTGTTTTGATGTTGGATTGTTGTGCTCTGCCTGACTGAGTATCTATGGAGGAGATAATCAGGGGAGCGTGGGATCACTGTGCACAAACTAGGCTGTTTGCCAATGGGGGTGGTGTGTGTGCACAGTGTGGCTGAATGTAAAGAGTATTGAGTTAGAACGTGTGCACCTTAGGTTAGGACCTCTGAATATAGAGTTTGCTTGGGTCGAGTATCTAGCATTGTAACTGCCAGACATCAATCCGGTTATTCCGATATGCCTAGATTATTGCTGCGATATAATCTCCCTCTAATGTAGGATATCCCTACATTATAGATGTGTGCTGATATATATCTGATATATTCTCGGTTGGGCCCTCCTGGCATTGGGCCTTAATACAGATCCGTAACATTAATATTCTTAGGTTTTAAAGTATGGATTTTGGTACATCAAGGAGTAAAATGTTATAGGTTTTTATTAAAGGGAAAATTAGAATGAAAGACCTAGAGGAAAATATATTTATAGAGAAAGACTATAAAAATTGTAATTATTTAGAATGACCAAATATAAAAATATAAAATTAAATGTACTAAAATGCGCCCAATAGAATCTTTTGCATTCCCTCTTACATTTTCTTCCCCATTCTATTTTCAAAATTAATACAAAATTCTAAGCTTCATTAAATTAAACAATTCCTTTCTCAATTTTCACAACTTGAATAGATATCTATAAAAACAAAATTATGCATTCTTCAATTGTAAAAATTATATTTTTTTAAAGCAACAAAAATTTTAACTAAAAATAAAGATTATATAATTTTAATAAAAGTCAAGGTCTTTTATAATTTATCATATATGTTAAACCAAGGAAGTTTGTATGATTTATTTTTTTAAAAAAAATAAATTTATGTGGGTTAAAAAATTTTAGGTAATATTAATAAAATTAAAAAAATCTAATTGACCTATTATATCCTGAAAAATATGAAATAATTTTATTTTTTATTTTTATAAAAAGAACTTAATTGACATCAACATGAATAATAAAAATCAGATAACTTGATGATATAAATTGGTGAAAAATAAAAATTAAGAAAAATGTGAGTTTAACAATGGTTAATTAAATAATATATTGTAAAAAATATATATATGATCATATCATGATGGGTAGTTTTAATTTTAATTTTAGTTATTTTTTTAATTATGAATATAAGAGAGAACACATGAGGATTGATTATTAGCAATTTAATAATTTTAAATTCATATCATGATATTACGTCCACTTAAGTAATTACAATTTTTATGGTCCTTTATAATAAATATTATTTTCTCTTGATCCTTTATTGTAATTTTCCCTTTATTAAATTATAGGACCAATATTTTAAATATAATGAAATTTGAGGAACAAAAACCTATGAATTGAAAATGAGAGACCAAAATTAAAACGAGGGTAACTTTAAGGGGATTAAAGATTATATTAACCTTATATTTATTCTTAATGAATTTAAGCACAATTAATACATGACACAGTTGCTAAAAAATTCTCATCGCAAAATTTGTTACCGAATGATATTTAAAAATTCAGGTACTTGAGTTAATTCATTTGTTCTTCAGCTGCATACAAACACACAACTAAAGATAAGGTGCATCCATTGAAGATAAATTGCATCTTATCCTTAAACAAGTTTCATATACTCTTTAGACAATAAATTTTGCAAGGGATAAATTTTTAACAAGTTTCTTCTCAAGGTTCTTTACAAATCACTCTTCCAGAGTTGGTTCAAAGAAATCACCTATCTTCTTCCAGAGTCGGTTCAAATCTTTTGGAGAACTTGTCCAAATTGTGTATTTTCTTTTTAAACCTATTGACATTTACCAAAGGGAAAGTACAATGTATTACCCCACCCCAACATGTTGTAACCATTTACGAAAGAGAAATACCTAGTCGTGTCTACCTCCTGATCCTGAAAGTTCCCAGTTTGAGACCTACACAGCCGAGAACAACATGGTCATGGCTTGGATTGTGAACTCCATAACTTGATTCAAGGGGAACAACCAGTGAGTCAGTGACCCAGTTGTAAAGCACACTAATGAAGCTTTGGCAGCAAATAGACCTGCATGAGGTCTATGAACGGCCTTGTCATAAATCTTCTGCCTACTTTACTACTTTAGATAGATTGTGGACAAACACAGGTGCTAGGATTTCTTGCTAGGATGTAACGACATATTTGATGATGTCAAAGTTCATTATTTTTTTCAGCCACAAGGAGATAAGAAATTAATTCAGCATGTTTTTTGAAACCTTTGTCAAGATATTGCTACTCTAGGAACAAATTGGATGCATCCATTTATAACGAGCTTTTGAAATACATTTCCTTTAAGGGTTTAAGAGCAAAAATACACATATGCTTTATCCTCGTGAGCGCTCAACATCATATGTTTTTTCGGGAGCAAAAATACACATGTGGTTACATTTTAGGAGCAAAAGTCACACCACCGTTAAAATTTTGTTATAGATACAACACTTCCTATTGTAAATCTAGTTTGCTGTAAATATGGCTTTTTCTGTTGTAAATTGCCAGATTTTAAATTTTGTTATAAATACAATACTTCCTGTTGTAAATCTAGCCTTTTTCTGTTGTAAATGATCTTTCTATGTTCAAAATCCAGGTGTTTAAATGTTGTTGTAAATATGACATTTTCTGTTGTAAATATGGTCAGATTTTAAATTTTGTTGTAAATACAGCACTTCCTATTGTAAATATAGCCTTTGTTTTTTCTTGTAAATGACATTTATATGTTCAAAATCCAAGTGTTTAAATGTTGTTGTAAATATAACATTTTCTATTGCAAATACACCGTTAAGTTAGATTTCAACGGTGGTGTGATTTTTGCTCCTAAAATGTAACTACATGTGTATTTTTGCTCCCGAAAAAAGCATATGGTGCTGGGGGCTCTCGAGGGTAAAACACACGTGCATTTTTGCTCCTTCACCCTTTCTTTAATTTTTTCTAAAGAATAATCGGGTCTTTTACGGTTAAATATTTAATTTTAAGGCCTTCATGCAAATGATGACATAGAAAAATTATGGATTGGACATTCAAGATAAATAGTTCTTTTTGATAATAACAAGAGCCATAAATTTAAATTTCACAAGATTTAACATAGTTCAGCAAATGCAGTAAAAGCAAATGCAGTAAAAGGATATTCATAGAATACGAAATGTAAAAACAAAACATAATAACTCAAATGATAATAATAGAAAATTCATAAAGATAAGAAATAATTTATAAAGTAAAATATTACAGCAAACTTAAAAACTTTATGGCTTCAGACCATTTAGCTTTCATGGCTTTAAGTCAATTAATCTCAAGATGAAAAATTAGAATCATATGGCTTCTGGCCTTTTTATTTTTAGGATAAATAAAATTATATGAGCCTCTCTTATCTTCAAGATAAAAAAAATTATATATGGTTTCTAGTCATCCAATAAAATAGAAGATGAAAAAGATATGACTGCTGGCTATATAATAGGGAATCAAATGAATATGACTTCGGCCATATATAATATCAAAATAGGAATCAAAGTGATATGACTTTTGGTCATATAATCTTAAAATAGGAATAAAAGAATATAACTTATTGCCATATAATAGGAAATCAAAGCAATATAACTTCTAATTGTATGATTCTAGAATAGGAAATTAGAGCAATATGACTTTTAGCTATATAATTTTAGAATATGAAATTATTAAAGCAATATGACTTTTAGTTGTATAATTTCAAAATATTATATTAGAGGTATATGGCTTGTAGTTATATAATTTCAAAATATTACATTAGAGGTGTGCGCAAGGGCGGAATCAGAGGGGGGCTAGGGGTGGCCCCCGCCCCCTAAAATTACAGCACTTGACCCAAAAATTTAAGAAATTGTGATTTAGCCCATAAAAGTTTCAAATTTTCACTTTAGTCCCTTATTAAAAAGTCTCATAGAGGGACTGAAATGAAAATATTGAAATATTTATGAGGCTAAAGCATAATTTTCTAAAATGTTGGGTCCAATTTTGTAATTTTTGCCTCCTAATTCAAATACTGACTCTACTAGATTTTATTATGTAATTTTCGCCCCTCCTAATTTAAAATCCTGGCTCCACCCCTGGGTGTACGTATGGCTTACTAGCCATACTAATATAACAATAATAATATAAAAGAACTTGAAAAAGAGTAAAATGCTTCAATTTATAAGCAAACTTGGAGAACTAATAAACTTGGAGAGCAAGTAAACCAAGAGAGCAAGTTTGTTGGCTTAGAGAGCAAGCTTGAATGCAATGATGTAGATATTGATTAGGATATGAATTGATGGAAATCTACATAATTAATATTCGTAACACCTTCTTATATTTTTCTATTTTTCCTTTTCTCACTTTTGTTTAAGAGCAAAACACCAAAAGTGGTTTGAACTTACCACATTGAAACTTTAGGTTACAAACTGTTAAGAGTAGTTTTGAGACCCTGGCAGTTACACCTGAGGCATTTCATGGCTCCTTGGTGACTGCTTCTGGCCAGCCACCACGCCCTTTCTAATTTGGTTCATCGTCTCCTCCATTCACCTCTTATTCAATCCAGTCTTCCTTGAACACATCTGTTTTCCCCACAATCTGAATTTGAAAATAGCGATTTCCTCACCTTGCTTCTTGGTCACTCCGTCCGCTTGATTTATAGCCGATATTGAAGTCTAGGGCTCCTTCGTAATCATAGCCAAAACGTTTTGGCCCCTCAGATTCTTCTAGAGCAGTTAACTCCACCACCATCTTTTCCCTTTCTTCGGCGCTTTTAGGCGGGTCTTGCCTATGATCCTTTCTTATTGTATATGGGGGCAATTCATATACCTCGTCCACTTTCCATTTCAATGAAACCTTTCTTAGGGTCTATTTGGATAGGCTTTTTTTTTTTTTTTTTAGTGCTGATTTTTTTAAGCTCCAAATTGGAGCTTTTTAAAAAAACAGCACTTTAACCTTTCTTTTTTTGTGGCTTTTACTTTTTTTAAAAAAAAAAAACATTTAAACACATAAATTAATTTAAAAAGTTTTTTTCTTTTTTTGCATTAAAAAAGTTTTTTTTTTCCTCAAAAAAACTCATCCAACGGCCCTTAGTCCCGGAGCCAACTCCCCAATGACCTTGTTCTAGGCTGTTACAATTGCCCCAATTTCTTTGGGCCCCTCCTCTTCCTCATCAACTAGCTTTACCTAATACTTAACTTGGATTTTTCACCAATGAGGGTTGGTACAAGTGGTAGGCGGCTTGTGTTGTTTAAGTAAAAGTCTCAGATTCGAGTCTTGTGGATGCAAAAAACCCCTACTGGGAGACTCTCCCACCAAAGCCAGGTATGTGACACGGGTCGGATCCGGATTAGTAGGGACGAAGCTCTGCTAATTGAAAAAAAAAAAAGTGGTGACACGCCCCCATATTAAAAAAAAATTATTATAATAATATATAATATATAATATAATAATAATAAATGATAAAAAACTTGAATAATTTAAAGCTCTACTTCATTTAATCTGGAATCAAAAGAAAGAAAGTATGAGGCTTAAATAACTTAGGGAAAATTACACACAGGTCCCAAGGAAGAGATATATTTACGTTTAGGTCCCTTGGGACTTTAGAGTAATTTCATGAATTGACGGGACCTAAACATAAATATATCCCTTCCTTGGGACCTGTGTGTAATTTTCCCAATAACTTATTAAGAACGTCCTTTAAAAGATTACGCGGTACAATTTGGTTATAACAACAGATCCCAAAATGGGGGATATAACAGATCCCAAAATTTTGGTGTATATATCCCTCATTTTGGGATTTGTTGTTAAAACCAAATTGTACCGCGTAATCTTTTAAAGGGCGTTTTTAGTAAGTTATTTAATCCTCATACTTTCTTTCTTTTGATTCCAGATTAAATGAAGTAGAGCTTTAAATTATTCAAGTTTTTTATCATTTATCATTTATTTATTATTATTATTATTATTATTAACATTATTATTATTATTATTATATTAATTTTTTTAAATATGGCGTGTCACCACCTTTTTTTCTTCAATGGATATCGCCAATCAATATATATATCTCTCTCTTTTTTTTTTATTAAATGCCATAGTGGCGTGAGTCACTATTAGCGGTGTCAGTCAAACTCACGCCACTGGGCGTCGACTGCATTAGAAAGGAAAATAGTTTTCAAACAGCTCCAATCCGGTAAATTTTTTTTTTCTTATTTTGGTGCATCTCCTCACCTGATTAGGGCCCATTGAATTAGGCTGGGGCTCCGTTTCCGGTTCCAGCTCCTTCCCTTAACTCACGTGATGGAAGCTCCTATTAATGACAATATCCCTTAAAGCACTCCCCTTGACTCATCTAAGTGATCTATGTGAAATCTAAATGGTTTATATTTTTTTTAAAACTCTTTTCTTAAAAATTATTTTAATAGTAGAGACTCTAAAATAAAAATGAACTTTTGACTAACATTTTTTTAAAAAATGATTTTTAATAGTTAAAAAAATTAAATCTAGACTATAAAAATCTCATTTGGACAGTCTTGATGGGTTGAGCTCTCCCTGCTCATCTTTTAGATCTTTTAGATGAGTAGGGAAACTGGTCCCCCCTCCTTACGGAGCCCGTTTTCCTGCCTATCTTCCTTTGGATAGGCCGGTAGAGCTCGGCTAATCTGGGCCATCTATTTTTTAAAGAAATGATTTTTAAATTTAAAAATCACATTAAAAAAATTAAATTTTGAATTGTTGAGATCTTATATGAACGGTCTAGATAGGCCGAACTTTTGACTAACATTCTTTTTTTAAAAAATGATTTTTTACTAGTTAAAAAAATTAAATCTGGACCGTAAAGATCTCATCTGGACTGCCTTAATGGGCTGAGCTCTCCTGTTTGGATGAGTGGGGAAACTGGTCCCCTGCAGCCTGTTTTCTTGCTTATCTTCCTTTGGATAGATAGGTAGAACTCGGCTAATCTGAGCTATCTATTTTTTCAAAAAATTGATTTTTAAATTTAAAAATCAGACACATTAAAAAAATAATAATAAAATTTTGGATTGTTGAGATCTTATATGAATGGTCTAGATATGGCCAACTCCCCTTATCGCGGGGGGAACTCGTCCGTGTTTCCATACACACATTTGTTGCTCTTGCTTTCCCATGAAAGTCTCCTCTTTTCGACAACAATCTCAAACTCCGGCCAGCCTGAGCTGTCGCGTGAGATTGAAGAGCCTGGGTGCATAGGCTAGCATTGTAACCCCTCAGAGTACCGTTAACTATGAACTCTACTGCTTCTTCCTCGTAGCTTTTGCTCTCATGTCCTAATCTACAACATTTGAAACAAAATCTCACCAACTTCTCATATTTCACCTGTATCCAAACACCATCTAGATCATCATCAGGACGTGGAGTTAGAAATCCTAGAACCAACGTTTTTCAGCATCTACTTCAACTAGTATGCGAGAACCGACTGTCGTCCGGATTGTCTATTTCAACAACACTCCCTACCAAATTTGCCATTAACATAATATTTTAACCCATCCGACCTTCCAAGGGAAGATTGCGAAAATGAACCCAAGACTCACAAGTTTTTTTCTGAATCTCATTGTCACTTAAGAATAGTCTAAGCTTCTGTAGGCTCATCATTTAGTTCCTTACTACCCTCGGATTCTTCTTCAAAATCCTATATGCTTCCTATGGTATCTTGAAAGTGAAACAAAACATACTAAACCGAATCATAATCTTCATATCAAGCTCGCCACTAATAACCTTCCATGCTGCTGTAACTACGTCTCGCACTGTCCCCAACCTCACTTCGGTCTTCGAGAGAATTTTCCCAATCAGCTTGTAGCCTTCCTCTGTTCCCTCTACTTTCATTTCTTCTTCCATTGGAGTTTGATGTCAAGATGACCCCTCTCCATTTGTCGCCGTTTACCTTTGTAATAATTCTCCGCTGGTTCTATTGTTAATGGCAACTCTCTCAGCACCGATGGCCGATTGCACCACTCAGGCGATGATATCAGGGAAAAACCCCTCTCTCACTTGAAGAAAAAAGATGGGATGGGTTTTTTTTAACGTATTATTATCACTTCTTAGTTGGGCGTAGATTTGAGTTATGTAATTGAAGAAACCACATTGAAATCTTTAGAGCCTGTTTGGAAGTGGTGAGGTTGGAAAAAAGGCGCACTCAAGAATATTTTAGGATATTTGTTCGGTTTTTTGCTTTATGAATTTTTAGGTTAAAAGGTACTTTAAAGGGAAAAAAATCACATAAACATGCTTCTTATTGTGTGTTTTGGCTTCACCAAAGTATTTTTTTTTTTCTCAGGAGGGAAACAAACATATCTGAAGTTCTGAACTGCCTCTACCATTATTAAAAATAGACTTTTTCCAAATTAGGGATTATTATCTTTTTATTCTATTTTTAAATATGAGAGATCACAATTTAAACTTGTTAATTAATAAAAAGGTTTCAATTTGTAGAAAAGTGTGAGACTAGGGCCTTAAAACGAAATGATGTACTGATGAGTGAAATTTTTTATTTTTATAAATAAGAGGATGAAGTATTTAATTTTATTTTATGTCTTAAAACTATCATAATATATAAATATGATATAAAAATTCATATAATTTTAAGTTATTTTTCACACAAAATTGCTTTTTAAATAACAATGCAAACAAGTTTTAGTTTAAAAAAATGTCACCGTCAATCCAAACATAAATCATATTTACAATTTAACTTTTATTAGTAGCAAAAAAAATTTAATTTTTATTCTATTTTAAATTTGTAAAACTCATATTAAAAAAAACAAAAACAAAATTCATTCCTACCCTCCTATTGGGCCTTAAATTACGGGCTTCTGATAAACCTTTGACCTACTTTTACCAATACTTTGATTAAGAAGAGGAAGAAAAGTTAAAAGGAAAAGAAAAGCAAGACTCAAATTAATTATTACTCCCTCCGTCCTGATCTGGAAGGTGACATGACAGCAAGCTAAGTGCGGTCTAAATGTGTGCTGATGACATTGAGTGTGGGACCCATTGGCCGAAATCTTAGACAACACGTGCTTGTTTATGTCATTGCATTTATCGTACACGGTTCGATTTGACACCAAATGAACCCACCTGAGTCCTGACCCTGAGAATTATTAGGATTGGGGACACGTTTATTTCAAGGGAAGAGAATCCTTGGTCCCAATACTCACGTTGTCTTGTTTTTTGTTCTTCTTTTTTCAGTATTCACTAACGCATCTAAATATTTCTTTTTTTCGTAGCACGAAAAGTTATGTTTTTATTCTTACTTTACCACTCTTTTTATTTGGTTTTGTAATTTAAGGATTCATAACTGAATCACCATAATTTTAAATTTTAAATTTACTATCTCTGGACTACAGAAGATAAGTATGTTTTTTATAACTACAAAAGTCTATAGTTGATTTCTATAACATTAAATGCTTACTTTTTTCATTCAATGTTTAGTTTGAAAGTTTAACAATAAAAGAGAGGAACATTAAAAGAACGAAAATTCTAATTTAAAACAAAAATTGATTTTAAATAATTTTTAAATAGTGTGAGATATGTAATTCTAAATTAGATTCCCTTCAATCCTTAATATTAGATTTATTTAGAGAGTTGGAATTTATCCTAAATATAAGACCATTTTTCATATTTATCAATATTTTTCTAATTTACTTATATTGATGTTCACTCAATAATAATTAAGTAGAGAAGAAATAAAAGAATTAAGAAATATGACTATAATGTTTTATAAAATACATGTTATATTAATTAATTTAATTAATTTTCTTAATCTAATTAAATTAATTAAATAAGTCTTATATTAATGATTAGAAGGAGTAGTTAGAATCAAACTGGAGTAGGAATTCTAAACATCGAAGATACACACATATTATGTATCTAATATCTATATATCTTTGTACCCAAAAACCAAATGAAATACACTAATAATATAATTTTACAAAAATATAGTGATTTATTTTATTTTCAAAATTTTAAAATCATGTAAACTTTAAGTTTTATTATACTCTATTATTGGCATGCAGATGGTGCAAGCTTGTGACTCGATTGAAGCTATAATTAAATTATTAAAAATAAATAATATACTTTTTTTCTGAAAAAATATATATTTTCTGAATATAGAGTTTAGATTTATAATTCAGTAAAATAATGAGGATGGAAACTATTTTTTTCGTCCCCTCAAATCCCATAGTTTAAAATTCTGAAGAATTGATTTTTTATGATCATAAATAGATTAAAAATTAGTTTAATCGTTTAACATTGTATAAGTCAAATTATTTAATTGAATAAAATAAAGAGACTAAATACAATAAAACAAATTCTGTTTTTGTGCGTAATTAAGTTAGCTAATTTATATTGAGTTTCGACATACAATATAGTCGATTTTTAATTAATTTTTCTATTAATAAAATAGATAAAAAAATTTCATGATCAGTCGGATTCAACAAATAACAGACAACACTAGAGTAATAACCGTATTTCTTATACTTACATATTATTCCAGGAGTTCAACGTCATTTGAACTCTGGTTAATAAAACCATAATAACTCTGATCATTTTAATCCTTATTAGCTAATGTCTCAATTGACAAAAAATTCAAATCTTATCTTGTTTTAAATAATAATAAAAATCTTAATTTGAAAATAAAAACTAAAAGAAAATGATCAACAAATATTTTTCTTAAAAATAAGATAAAATTTAATTTCTTTTTACAGATGGGTCATCAAAAAACTAGAATTAAAATAATATGCGCTGTTGTGTTCTTATTAAATAGAATTCAAATAACGTGGTAATCCTGAATTACTTAATTATTTCTCTTTCTTATAATTAAGGGTATACGTATCTTAATGCAATCACATTTGGACGTTCATGGACTCACTTAATTTTATGAGTGTCATTTAATTGAATTGTAGTCGTTTAACTATTTGAAATAACTTGAAATTAATAGAAATTAAATGATTATTTTTTAAAACAAATTAAATTATTTTTATAATTACACAAAGAAAATGCTAAATCTATGAGATAAAATGGAAAAAAAAAAGTGTCTTATATTGTATAACACAATTCACTTCTAAAACTAGCTCTCATTTAAATGAAGATGGTATTAAAATTAATTAACAGTGCATGATTGAGTCAAGTTAAATAGATTCAATGCTCTTTAACAAGTTTGATCGATATGCATATAATTGTAAGAAATATAATCTAACAATTATTATTAAAAAATTATAAAAAATTTCCTTTTTAATTCACCATATTCCTAGGCTTATCATCCTATTTATCTGTTATACGGTCCATGTATTAATTACAATGAAAGTATGTTCTTAATTGGTAACAAAATTGATAAAAGGTTTCAAATTTTTTTATTATTGAGACAATTGATAAAATCCCCTCCCAAATAGGCAAAAGGGACCTATACAACCACATAGTCATAATCACATTTTGGTATAATCAATTTCTGGTCTTTTTTTTTTTTTGCCAAAAAAATTTGATGCTTATTTAGTAGCAATTGTAATTTTTAAATGAACTTTAATTTTTCAATTAGTTTTAAACTATTCCAATTTGGATTATTTAAATTGATAAAACAATCCAAATTCATTCAAATTAAGAAACATATATTCAAAATTTAGAAAATTTATATCTTAAATTTATCAAACAGAAAATCTTATATAAAGATAGTTAAATTACCTAAAATCAAATTTGGGTTACTAAACATAAAAAATTATGTATAAAGTTATCTGTTATAATTAAGGATTTAAAATTTATGTCAAATTACCTCCATATCCCTTAGTTATTAAAACAAAAAATTGAACACATACCATATTATTTGCTTTATCAATTAATTATTTGTGAAGTATTGTACACTTTGTACTCTGATTCATTTTCAAACATTAATTATGCCAATATTTTTTTAAAAAAATACAATATTCAGTTTTACAAGAAAGTAAGAGTACATATAATTGAAAGAGGTGAATTCTTGTGTATTATTATGTTTTACGAATATCTTTATATGAGATTTTTCCTTTATATGAAATATAATCATAGATTATATATTTACAATATGTATATCGGATTTGGGTCGCAAAATTTTTGGGTCGCAAAATTTTGAATAAAAATATAAATATTAAAAAAAGGTAATAGATCTCCACGTAGATTCAAAGATTTACCGTAATAATAGATTTTAATTTATCATAATACTTTATTATATAAAATTGAATACAGTATAAAAAGTATTGTGCTTAATTTTTTTTATTAAGATAACATCAACAAATTAGTAATAGAGCTTTCATAGTTTGATGATATATATTTCATTCATCATTACTTGCATAATTAATATTTGAAAAGAAGTATGAGAACAAATGGTGCTCTATTGTGCAGTACTTCATAAAAAATTAATTGATAGAGTAAATAATAGGGTTATGTTTTAAATTTTGATATTTTTATAAGTAAAGAATATTGAGGTAATTTGACCCAAATTTTAAATAGTTAATTATAATATATAACTTGATATTTAGTTTATTAGGTTTAGTGACCTAAATTAGAATTTTTGTAATTCAATCCATTTTCATTTTATCAAATGCCATGCAGCTAGAAAAGGTAATAATTATTTAAAAAAAAAGGTATTACAATTATTGAATAAGTTCAAAAACATCATCAGAATTTAACTTATATTCCTAGGCTTATTGTCGAAGTGATGATCCCACTCCATACGTTCTCTTTCCATATATGTAATTATGCTTTACCGTCCATGAACATGTGGCTATGTGTCAGTTTCAGATTTCTTGTAGACCCTCACTTTGAAACCACCAGCCATATGCGCCGTTAAGAGGGGGACAAAAACCGGCTGATTCTCACAGACCGGTTTAATCCTGAACCGGCTCACAATAGAAGCAACCACATACTTCATTTGTATGTGTGCCATCTCTTTCCCTAGGCACACCCTCGGACCCGCCTGAAAAACCGGAAACGTGAATGGGCTCACCTGTTTCATGGTCCCAACCCTGGACTGGTCTCCGACCGGTTCATCGAACCACCGGTCCGGTCTAAACTCCCGGCAATCCTTACCCCACAGCTCCTCCATCCTCCCCATTCCGTATGGAAAATACGTCACTCTATCACCTCTCTTCACCGCGGTCCCGTCCGGCAACATGTCGTCCTTGGCCGCATGCTTCGAGTCCCACGCCACCGGTGGGTACAGCCTCATCGACTCGCATAAACATGCTTTAAGAAAATTCATCTCCTTCAAACCTTTATAGTCAAATGGCTTCATTAATTTCACTCCTTCTTCAACTTCTAACACTTGCTTCACTTCCTTCTCTATCATTTCTTCTACGTCTGGGTGCTTCGAGATCAGCCAGAACAGCCACGTCATCGCGGCTGAAGTCGTGTCTCTTCCCGCCATTATAAAGCTTATTACCAGATCCCTCACGAACACCTCATCGTACCCTGTAAGCAACAATCTTGTCAACAAATCTTCATCGTCTTGTATAGTGTTAATGTTCTTCTTCTTGTTCCTTATGATCTCCAAAACCGACTCGTGCACGAGTTTGATTGCTTCTTTCAGTGACTTCTCGGAGCCAATATTCAATGCTCGTTTCAGCTTCCATATGAGAAACACCAGTGCTGTTGCACGCATGGCGCTTATCGCCGACGCGCTATCGAAGGCCTGAACCAGAGGAGGAGGAGGCTGAGAAAGATCTAAGCAACAAGGATCAGTACCCAAAGAGACTTTACAAACACTATCAAATGTCAATCTTTTTAATACATCTTGCAAATCCAAGACTTGGTTTGTATTGGAGGCTGATTCTAACAAAGGGATAAGCCTCTTTTGGACTTCTTCTTCAAGCGTTTTGATGATGAAGTCTTTGAGTGACCTCTTGCTGAAGCCGTGGCTCGCTATTTTCCGCTGTTCGGACCAAAGCTCGCCGTCTACATTGAATATGCCGCAGCCGAGTAGGTCGCCGAGAATCTCGGTGAAGGGTTTTCCCTTGGGGAAATTGTGGAAATTTGTCTTGAGGATGAACTCCACGTTGGAAGGGTTCGCCGTGATGACGGTCCGCCGGGCGCCAAGGCGGCTGATCACGATGGTTTGCGTGGCGGATTTGGAAAGAAGATGGGTATACCAATCTAAGAGACGGTGGCGATTTCGGTAGAAAGAGATAAGGCAGCCGATAATTGGGTATGAAGGAGGACCATGGACGAAGGAAGATAAAGAATTGGACTTGTTTCTGTGGGAATAATGAGAAAAGAACGAGAAGAGAAAAGAGACCAGGAAAAACCCTAGAAAGACGGAGATGAAGAAGAAGAACATATTGGAATAGCTTATGAGAGAATCAAAATGATATCTCTGGGATATAAGAGAATTGTGTGTTGTGTTGTGTGTGTATGAGCTAGATATCATACAGCTGTGTTTGTTCATGAAGATTTTGATGCTTCACAGTGAGATTTATAGTGTGATTGTGTGCTGTAAGAGGAAAGGGAGATATTCAAGACAGAAGAGGGGTCACAGACCAAAACATCTTCCTTAGAAATTGACAAAGAACATTGGACTACAACTCGAAGTGAGAATTTGAGCACATGATTTTCAAGCTTAAATTAAAATTGCTGCTCCTCTTTGCTCATGGGATTTTGTAAGGTGATAATCTGACGATATGATTTTCCTACAATTCCTCCTTTGATATACGAGCTAGTTCGGACTGAATTTAGTCCTACATATAATATTTGAATCCATTTTTTTATGATATTTATTATTTTTCAAACTAATTTACCTAAATTGTAAACTAATATAAAATCTATAGGTATTTCAGGAGAATTAGTCACATTTATTATAATTAATTAATTTATTTGACTTTCTTAATCTAATAAAATTAATTTAAGTAGTTCTTATATTAATTAGGTTTAGGTCTCCGTTTCTTCCCAAAGCAACGTGTACACTTTATGAACCACACATATAATATTTGTTATATTAAAACTCATATTTAATATTAGCATGTGAGTTAGTTAACCTAGTTTACTAGTTTATATGATCCAAGTATTGCGTTTCGGGCTAAAACATTTGACATAAGTGGGTGTAATCCATGTTTAGAAGACCAGATGTGTTTTCAAACTAGTGGTGAGTACTGCGTATATCATCCTCTTAATAGGGTCACTCAAAGGACATCTCAGCTCAATGCGCCTATCAACGAATTGAAGGTCCGGTCATTGAATTGGTTGTAACAGTAATTCAAGAGTTAGTAGATTAGATCACGATCAATTCAAGAATAGGCCAATCGTAACTAAAATAATATTACCTCCTTGTAAGATTTAGTTTATAGTGGAATTTAATTAAGAAATATTCATATTTGACCATAAATGTTTTTAATTAAATTTGAAGTAGAGTACTGCATGTGCTATCTTACTGAATAGTCATGAACTATGCGAGAATTTGAACCCAAAAAAAAAAAAAAAGCACTATGCGAGAAAAGTTGTCTATCGAAGCCGTTTAATGGTGTGTACTATAAGATTCAAAAGATTCGGTTTGAGTGCTCGTTAAAGTGATCTGGATAGTCTAAATTTAATAAATTTTCACGAATAATTTTTAAATAAAAATAGTCATTTGTTTAAAAATGATGATTAAGAGATTATTTTCATTTTAAATTCTATTGTGATTGGGATAGGATATTGTTACAACTTTTTTTTTGTTACAACCAATGTTACTACTACTTTTCTATCGTTAGATCAGAATCTTAATTGTAGAGAGAAATTATATAGGTAAATGAGATTCTGATCTAACGGTGAAAAAGTGGTAGTAACATTGGTTGTAACAAAAAAAAGGTTGTAACAATATCCTATCCCATTGTGATTAAAGTAATTTCATTAAGCATTTAAAAAAGTGAAATCCCTATGATCCAGGCTTGATAAGGTTTGGGTGCTCATCAGCTCAGTTGAACATGACATGTGAGTTTTATTTTAATGTACACTGCTAAAAAAAACAGTTTTACCGACGGAATTTGCGACGGAAAATAATCCGTCGCAAATTGAAGGAATTTAGCGACGGAATTTCAATTCCGTCGCTAAATGAGAAAATTAGCGACGGAATTGAATTCCGTCGCCACCAGGCGGCCAAACAGGCCACCAGCTTTGGAAAATGGCGACGGAATTCAACTCCGTCGCCATTTATGGCGATGGAATTCAATTCCGTCACGAAATGGCGGGAAAAATCCCGCCAGTTTTTTTCAGCTAGCGACGGAAATAACTTTCCGTCGCTAGCTGGCAGCAAAAAGCTGCTAGCTGCCGCTTTTTGTGTAGCGACGGAATTTAATTCCGTCGCTATTAGCGACGGAATTTAATTCATCCCCCAGCTCCATTCGCCCACAGCTGCAGCACTCTCCCAGCTCCTCCGTCTTCGCCCCAGCTCCCCGCCGTCCTCCCTACAGCTCACCGGACCTTCAGCTTGCCGCCTCCCCCTCCCCCCAGCTCGCCGCCACCCCCTCCCCCCAGCTCGCCGCCACCTCATAGCTCCCCGCCACTCCGTCCCCCCAGCTCACCGCCAGCCCCTCCCCCCAGCTCACCGCCAGCCCCTCCCCCCAGCTCCCCGCCACCCCCTCCCCCCAGCTCACTGCCACCCCCTCCCCCCAGCTCCCCGCCACCCCCTTCCCCACAGCTTCCCTCTTCCCATTCTTCAGCTAGCTCGATCGCCGGTGAGGTGAGTTTTTTTTTTATTATTATTTTTAATTAATTATTTATTTGTTATGTGAAATTAATATATAAAAAAATGGATATTTATTTGTAATTTTTTTCCTCATGAATAAATAGGCCTCTACAATTGCCATTCTCTAATCACTAGTGTTCTTCTCCGCCTTCCGGTTACCCTCCCCATCCGGTAAGTTTTGTTTTTCTTATTATTTTTTTCACCACTTTATTTTTCACACAGTTTGAATATTGTCCAAAATTTTATTATGTGGAAACAACTGCCTGTGGATATTTATTTAGGATTATGGATTTTATTATGTGGAAACGACTGCCTGTGGATATTTATTTATGACTATGGATTTTATTATGTTCTCTATGATTATGGATTTATCCAGACTGCCTGTGGATATTTATTTAGGACTATGGATTTTATTATGTTGTCTATGACTATGGATTTATCCAAATTGGATTTATACAGATTTTTTCAAAATATGACTATGTAAATTGAAATCTTATTATATGTTTACTTAGCTTCGTAGACTTTAAACCGCCAACTAAAATAGCTCTAATTTGATTATATCTTGTATGCTGAAAATTGGAGAATGCATAGTCATTATAAAGTCATCTTTATATTTTAAAATCTGGATCAATTTGATATAAATTAAATAGAATTATAGTTGACATTCGAATAAAATTGTTTGAATGAAAAACTAAATTGTTGGTTGACCTAACTCAGCTATGTTAAAATCTGGATGAATCATGGTTTTTTTATTAAAATAATATATAAATTGTTAAATTTGACACTAAATACTTATTAAGTTGTAGGCCGTAAAAATGATTTAAGATTTTGAATTTTAAATGATATTGGTGTGATAATATTATGATTATTTATTACTTGGTAATGATACATAAATCTAGAAATATTGAATGGTGTTCAATTTAGATAAGTGAAGTGTTAAGAAATAATATCTAGGGATCAGACAATAATTTTTGAAAAAATATTCAATTTCAATGTTTTATTTGAATCTATCTTTTGACAAGTTATACAATAAATATCGATTGTTCAAAAAAAAAATTATAAATATTGTTTAGATAAATAGGTAATTATAAATACAAAATTATATGCATAGGGGTGATAATTGATTTTTTAATATATATATATATATATATTTGGTGGTATGAAATGTTGGGTTGAATAACACTTCGGAATAAATAGTTGGTGAAATTATTATGTAGATTTATAATTATCTTATAAATATAACTAAAAAATTATACATGAAAAATAAATATCAATCGCATTTTAAAATTTGAATTCAATGGTTTATTTATTAAATATCTTATAATTATACTTGTAATTAATTAATTATAAATTATCAACAAAAGACTTAATATTGATTTTCTAACATATCTTAATCTTATTAATTAATAATTATATCGGATGAAATAAACAAAAACATGTAGGAAGATAATTATATCGGATGAAATAATTATATCGTATAAATTTATTTATATATTTATAATTAATACATGTTTAAATGATTGTCCTCCTTAAATTAAGTGTTCATCCTTAATACATTTTTGTTTGCCCCCTCCACAAGCATGTCCCCATGTTCTGGTGTGCTATCCTCATTCTCTGGTTGCTTACTGGGATATGTTCTTTAAACTCAATGCATGTGTTTGTTTTTACGCTTTCTTGATTGAGTGGCAATTGGTTGGCATAAGTGGCTAGTTGTATTGGCTACTTATAATTGTATTTGTGGCAAATTGAGATGTTAATTAGGTTAGTAACTGAAGTAGCTAGGAAGTATGGAAGACAATCACGATAGGAGTTGGATGTACAATCGTCTAACTGGCAGAGAACTAAATCCAGCATTCCGGGCGGGTTTGAACGAGTTCATCCAATTTGCTTTGGTGCATTCAAATAATTCAAGTAGGGAGATTAGGTGTCCGTGTGCCAAATGTAAATGCTTAAGGTTCAAAAATTCGAGCAGGGTCAAAATTCATTTGTGTCAAAATGGATTCATGAATGATTATGAGTGTTGGGAATATCATGGCGAAGTCCGACAGACACCGAGTGGTTATTACGGGGACAGTAGTCATCGAGAAAATCTTAATGCGTATGAGCAGTTAGTTATGGATGCTGCGGGACCGTCCATCGGCAAATATTTTGATCCCGTTACTCATGCCGAATCGTCATACATGGGAGAGGAGATCGGTATACATACTCAACCATCATACATGGGAGAAGATCCTCATCCGGACGCCGATAGGTTCTATAAAATGCTTCAAGAAGCGCAACGTCCGCTATGGGAAGGATGCGAACACTTTGAAAGTAGTGAATATTCATCGTTTTCGGCTACCCTAGCAACACTAAGCTTGAAGACTGATCACCATATGAGTGCAGTTATTTCTTTCGCGCACTTTAGTTTATAGATACGCTGTAATTGTCCATTTTAGGTTTTTACGCACTCTTAAACAAAAAATCAAAAATCCAACCCACGTTGAAGGATCTATCGCTGAAGCGTATCTAGTTGAAGAGGCCACAAAATTCGCGCAATACTATTATCCCCTGAAATGACATCAATATGGAGACGGGTACCTCGCAACGATGATGGCGGTAATACGAACGAACAAAAATCAATATTTGATTTTCCAGGCCGAGTCGTGGGAAAACGTTGGAGATCAACTCTTGAAGGAAGAGATAAGCGAGTAGCGGAGTGGTACATTCTAAACAACTGTGAAGAGGCCACCCAATACTTAAAGTAAGATTTGTTTTCTTTTCACTGTTACGGTAAGTATTATAGTATTAACTTAATTTTTTTGTTGCAGTCATTTTTCTAATTTGGTCCGATCGGAAAATCCTGAAATGTCGGAATCCCAAGTTGACCAATTCACGAACTCTAAGTTCCCAAAATGGTTTCGCTCCTACTTCTTGGAACACCCAGAAGATCCCAATAAAGTGGCATGGAGTTTATCTTATGGAGCTGCAATTAGTGTTACCCGGTGCAACAAATATATAATCAACGGGTATCGATTTTCAACTGTTGAAGCGAACGCAGGTACACAATGTTGCAATTATGGTGTATGTTGTCGAGGTGACCAAGTTGATGGGGTGGAGAGTTACTACTACGGGAAGTTAGTCGACATAATTCAGCTGAGTTACCAGTGGGACAAGGTGGTGACACTTTTTAAATGTGAGTGGTTTGATAACAGTCTGCGTGGGACAAAAGTGGACAAACATGGAAATATTGAGATCCACTGGACAAGGAGATATACGGTTGGTTATGACCCATTCATCCTTGCTCAATAGGCGGAACAAGTGTACTATACAGAATACCCCACATCCTGCCAAGGGTGGGTGGGAGTTATTAAAACCAAAGCACGGAATATCATACCTCAGTTGAAAGAGTCGGCAGCAAATGACGGCATGAAGGAATCGTTCAAGGCTGATGTGGAACATGTACTGCCCATAAACATTGCCGACGACGATGTATCAAGCAATCTGTTTGATTCTATTGCGAACTTAGAGTTGATTCCTATCCAAGTTGACGATGAGGAATCAGACGATGAGACAGAAGTGATTTGCTCTGATAGCGAATCTGAGTTCGACGACTATGAGACTCCAGAGGAAGCCGAGCAAGCAGATGACGAAGAACGTGAATCATCCGATTGATTTGTGTTAGTTCTTTTGTTTATGACAATTTGTTATACTACATACTCCGTAATTGCGCTACTGTCATATTAAGTAATAAATATCTTATTTTTATGTATTTTTCACATAATGTTTGTAAGTGTTCATAGGAATATGGAGCATCCAGCTGGAGGACGTTCAGATGGTGGACGTGGTCGTGGTCGATCCCGACCTTGTCCTATCAGAGGTAGGGGAACACAATCTGCTCCCTTCGTAGGCATGGGGGGGGAGAGGCGCTTCTCCAGAGGTTTCACCATATGAGTCCTCATCTTCACCATCGATCTACCTATCCACTTCACCGTCACTGTATACGTCCAATTCTCCGTCTTCCTCCAGTGATCCACAGCAAGGGGGACGCCAGGTTTACTTTACCATTTCTGATTGATTTACATATGTGTAGTTTTATTTAACCATCTATGTACAAACTCTTCAATAATTCACATTCCTTCATTCAGCAGATTCCGTCGCCTCATAGCCAGGTCGACGAAGGAGGTAGTTCCTCTGATACACCTGTATGGGGAGCGAAAGATCCTGCGACGGGGAAGCTGTGGATCCGTCCTGACGGCACCGAGGGGTGAGTCATACAGCGTTACTAATAACGCTACGATTTTTACCCTTTAGTTTGTATGCTCATATTTGCATCATATCCTCTGTCTACAGATTTGACCCTTATCCCCCGGTGGCTGATATCTTGTCAACCCAAATATTCCGCAATTTCAATGAGCCTTGGGGCACGTGGAAAGAAATTCCTAAGGACACTCGGAATAGATGGTTCGACGAGTTTTTGGTAAGTTAAGTGATTTATAGTTATTAATTTCTTATCCAAATACGAACTGATTAAGTATTTGTAACATTTGGAGCACTAATTGTTCATTATTGATTTTCAGAGTAAGTTTGAGACGTTGCCTGAACATCATAAAGGTCTGAGAAAAGCTTTTAACCATAAGGGAAGCAAGTGGTTGTCTGGGAGATTTCATAAATTGAGAAAGGGTGTGGGCAAGACAGATTGGATTGACCCTGACACTGCAAGCCTATTACTTGCACAGTGGGAGAACGATGAGAAATTTAATAATAGAAGTCGGAAAAGTAAGGAGAATAGGGCCAAGCAGGTGGGACCTTCATATGCTGGCGGGTCCATTCCGTTGAGTGAGCATTGTCGGAAAATTGTGAGTACACATTATTTTCTATTAAAGTATTCAATGTTTTGTACCTTGAAACAATTTGTTAACGATTTTTCATGTGTTTGCAGGCACAGTCTGAGGATGTTCCACCAGAAGAAGTTGAGTGGCGTGCCTTTGAGCAGACCCATACCCGGCAAACTGAAGGGGGTGAGAAGATATGGATTAACGCCAAGGCGGAGCAAGTGGCGGTGAGACATTTATATTGTATTGATTCTTTGTTTCGGACACCAACATGTTTATTTCATTTCACATCGGCTTTTTTTGTGATGTCTTTTTTTGTTTATAGGGCAACTATCTGAGGCTGACTTAGGAGAGAGACTCGCAGAGTGGAACCCACCCCTTATCCTCTCAGTCCGATAACGAGACTCTATTCTTACAGGCTGCGGGTGGATTTAACAGCAAAGGTAGAGTCTTCGGGTTAGGTTCCTATGCCAGCCGACTTAGGGAATCAAAGCGCTCCACATCCAGTAGTAGCGAAGGTGTTTCTGCAGGTAAACGTAATACATTTGATATTGATTGTAACATTTTCATTCTCTGGTTCATTTAAATGCAGTGCAAAAAAGATAATTATATTTCCTAATTTTTTGGCAGATGAGTTGATGAGGATGAAGACAACTATCGAGTCGCAAGCAGTTGAGCTGAACGAGACAAAGCAAAAACAAATGAACACAGACATTGAGCTCCACCAGACACAGGAGATGGTTAGATAGATGCAGCGTCAAATCATGGCCCTAATGAAAGACAAGGGTCCGATGCCGCCTCCTGAAGGTGATCCTCCTGCTGATGATGATGATGAGGATGCTGCTGTTTAGATTACTTTTTTAGTACATCTCTGTTGAAACACTATATTTATAATGTATTTTATCCTCTGTGTTATGAAGATTCGGTATGTATGTTATATAATTTTTTTAAAATATTTTATTATATAATTTTTAAACAAAATTAAAAAATAAAATAAATAAATTTAAAAGAATATAATTATTTTTAAAAGAATATAATTTTCAAAGAAAATTTAAAAAATAATAAATTAATTAAAGAAAATAATAAATAATTTTTTTAAAAAAAATAATCAAATTATCGACGGAATTTAAATCCGTCGCTAATTTGAATTTAGCAAAATTAGCGACGGAATATTATTCCGTCGCTAATTGCGACGGAATTTAAAATTCCGTCGCAATTGTGACCACTTTTTAGCGACGGAAAAAATCCGTCGCTAATTCCGTTGCTAATTCATTTAGCGACGGAATTTGAGGGTTTAGAGACGGATTTTTTCCGTCGCTAAAACCCTTTTTTCTTGTAGTGGTATTTTATGTAAACATGGTTAAAAAACAAACCCAGTGGTACCCAAACTTTTGGTCTTTGGAAATCATCGACCCCAGCATCATCATCAACGGCGAGTGATCTTCAATCTCTATGAGTGACAGATTCTAAGTGATTGCTGTGAGACATAATTAAATATGTGTTCAAAGATTTTCATACTAGAACATATTTCTTAAGGATCTTAGGATATCATGTTTTCACATTCAATAGATTTAAATATATTGACCTTTATCCATAATTGAGGAAGATTTTTAGCGATGATAAACTTTCTCAGAGTCTTGACCTTCTCTCTTATTATATCTTCTTGTGATAGGGATGAGATACCACCTTCACCATAAACTTTGAAGGCCTCTTACGTTTTCTATATATTCCTCTTTTCTGAACGTATATGCCTTTTCCCTTTCTTAGAAATATAGCCACTACAAAAAGGAAAAAAAAAAGATAATTTCTAGCGATTAAAATGATGTATTTGTAGCGGTTTTTACTACTATAGATGACATTCGTAGCGGTTAAACAAATCACTACAAAATACACCGTTGCAAGCTGTTTTGTAGCAGTTAAAAAAACCCGCTACCACATAACTCGAAACCGTTACTAACACTATAGCGGTTTCAACCTACCGCTACTATATGAGGCCAGGATGACGTTGTGTGTGAAGCATTGGTAGCGGTTGGTAAACCTCTACAATATGAAATTTTCAAATAGTGTAGTGGTTTGTAAAAAAAACTATATATATCACAAAATTTTTTAAAAATGGTGAAAACACTTTGTAGCGGTTTTTAAAACTGTTACAACGTTTGATGACATTTCAAAAGAGGCATTGAAGATTCAAACGATAGTGTGACAGTTATATAACCACTACAAAATATTCCCACCAATTTTTTAGGAAAATATCTGCCGCCTTTTTTTAAAAAAAAAAAATTCCCCATAATTGTAACAGTTATATAATGGCTACAAAGGATTTTTTTTTAAAAAAAAAGAAAATCGGCCTCAGAGGCGGAAGTCTTGCCGTAGACCATGCTAGGCCTAACGCCTAGCCCTATCCCCTTAACGCAACTAGGATGCTCGACTGGGCCCACGATGGCTTTCAATGGGGTTGTAGGATCCATAGACCCCTGTGACTCTAGGGTTGTGATGCTTGCATCTCTGCCTAGCTTTGCTCAATCCGTCCCTAGCGCACAAAATTCATAAAACATTAATCAAATAATTTAATTCAATTTAAATATATTAAATTAACTATATAAATAATTTGTTTGGAACTTACTATAATCTCCTCTGCCGCCTCAGAGGTTGTCGTGATCACAATGTCTATAGGTGTATGTGAACAAATCCCCATAGTTCGTCCTACAATTCTCCTTCTGAGCCTCCGTTTGCTGAAAGAATTAAAAGAATATAAACTTTTTTATTTAAAAAGTTAAAACAATCAATAAATTAAACCTAAAATTAATTTAACTTTGAACATACTAGCTCACTGTAGGTCATAGCACATGTCTTGGATCCTACCGTGTGACTGATCCTCTGCTGTGCCCGGTTTTTGGTGTTTCTCTGGGACAGAGCCTGCAAGGAGGAGCAAACAAAATGTTAAGTGAAATTAATTATTATTTTAATACTTTATTTAAAGTTTAAATTAATTTAAACTATAAAGTAATTTAAAATATTAATTAATTTAAACAAAATTTAAACTAGAAATTAACTAATATTTAAACAAAATTTAAACTATAAATTAAGTTAAGCTATATCTAAACTATAAAGTAATTTAAAGTATTTTTAAACTAAATTTATAATTTAAACTATATTTAAACAAAAATCAAACTATAATTATTAAAAAAACATATATGTCTCTCTAGACTCCTCTTTTATTGGACAAAACCCACCCAATCATTTGGGTTTATGTCGTCTGGGACACTCTCGATCAGCTGTACGTTACAGAGGAATTGCTCATCTCTATTCGCCTTAGTGTAGAGATGACCCCTCCGGTTCTTCCAGCCGTCCCCTCTCTTCAACAATGTGTATCTCATCATGTTGCCTCACACTTTAAACTTCTCCTGTAACATAATTTTATTAATAATTAATTAATTATGTATTAAATAAATAAATAAACCACAAATTATAACTATTTACATGTAAAATATAATTATGCAACATAACTTACCTGCACAACATCCTTAAACGCTTTGTCCTTGTTCCCCTTTGGAACATGCTTCCAATCCTTGAAGTTGAAGGGGAACCACGCCCAATTACCGCCAAATTGCGTCAGGTTTGGTTAAACAGGTGACCACTGTTGCTGATCGCCTAGTCTGTGTCCTTGTTCCAAGGGACTACGACGCAAGGCCCCTCCAACAGATTGACCCTGGCAACATCCAGCGTCCTCCTGCTTATGAACCCCTGTGTATCTGCACAATTATAAAAACATGTTTGTATTATGTTTAAATATAATTTAATTAACCGTAAGGAATTTAAATTTAAACTTGTTACAAAAATAATTATATTTACCTTCGACATTCACCTTAAATCCTGTACAACCACTCTTAAGGTTCCACAACCTTAAGATTTAATAGAAAATAAAATAAGTGTTTAATTACTCCTCACGAGTAGACAAGATATGAACAATGAAGTACAGGAAATATCCAAAGATATTAAATGAAGTTAATGACACAGTTGATTGCAATAATACAGAATTGAATGCGCAGAGTTTCAGTAGGTGGCAAATTCAATACTTCAACTATTTATAGGTGTTGTAATTAATGATCGTTGATGAAGCTTGAAGAATAGTCGTTGAGAGTCTTGAATGTATCCGTTAGACAGATGAAGCTTCTGTAAAAACTTTCGTCGTTTGAATATTCCAGGGGGATTTGCAGTGATGACATTCTCTTCATTCCTTTTGTTTTGCCCGTTGTGAAATAGCATTTAATGCGCAGTTAAAATATCAGAGAGAGACTTTACATTGATCAAAGTATTGGTTAAGTAGATTATCACCGGTTTCAGCAACTGCATTTAATGCTTCTGACACATAATTTGCTTTATGTAAATTTGTGGTTAATCCATGACAAAAGCATATGAAACTCATTAGCAAACTGATTAAAAGTAATTAGAAGTAGTAATGAGTAATAGTATGAAGAAATGAATTGACATAGAATGATTTAAGATTTACAAAGTTGAGGATTTCAAAAACAAGGGTGACCTTACTCAAGCATGATTAAGTTGTGTGCTTGGGCATAAGACATGAAAGAGTATTTTAGACGAGTCACCTTGTGCTCGAGCAAGAAGCCAAGTCTGCTCGGGCAAGTTACTTTTGAAAATCAATCACTATCGTTGATGCTTGGGCAACGATCAGAGGCATGCTCGAGCAAGCATCTTAGGAGACTTCAGAAATATCATTTGTGTTGCCAGTGCTCGAGCAAGCTATAGGGCATGCTCGGGCAGGAGTCAGACAGAGATAAGAAGATGATTGCTTAATGACTCTGCTCGAGCAAGCACTTTATATTTGCTCAAGCATGGTTCTCGAGCATGCTCTTATTACCTTGCTCGAGCATGACTCCTTTACCTCGCTATTTCTTTGTTTAGATCGATAGTGCTCGAGCATGCTGAAACTCCTGCTTGAGCAAGACTCCAATATGCTCACAATGCCATTCCCGGTGATACTCGAGCAACCTTATCTATTGTGCTCAAGCATGGCTCCTTAACTCGAAGGATTTTGCCTTGAGCTCGATGTTGCTCGAGTATGACTAAATGCTCTGCTCAAGCAAGCTACCCTGAAATGCTTAAACAACCTATTAGATTAGGTATGCTCGGGCATGAGCTTAAACCTTGCTTGAGCAATGCCCCAACTATAACACAAATTATTTAAGCGTTAAGGAGCGAATTAGCCAACAAAATAATAACCCAGGAGCGCTCAACACAAACAACTAATAAGTAGACCTTAAATACCGACAAACTTTTTCAAAAGTAAAGGTAGCACAAAATCATTAACTCCCCCTCAATGTTCGTTAGATAAACATTGAAGGTTACCCCTTGCTGTTGATCCTAATGTGAATCAAGAACAAAGGAAGCTATGGGTTTTGCACGAAACTGGAATGGGATGAATAGGAAAAGGCCTGGCGGTGGTGTGTGGTCAAGTCGCCGGTAATGGAGGTCTTGTCTTCTCAAGCTTTGGGAAAGGAAGGTCAAGAGAGAGGAAGGATGGAGTGGTTCTCTAGTTTCAGTCTAGTGGCGTTCTCTTTCCTTTAGCTCTTGGTGAAGGTGGGCGACTGATGAGCACAAATAATAACATATTTTCCCTATACTTCATGACTGAATTGAATGGTAAAAATAAACTTAACTATGATTTAAACAAGCAAAAAGGCATGTATTCATGATATAGGGACTGAGAGATAGAAATCATCCACATGTGCTAAGAACAACGTAATTCACGATGCTTTTGAGGAAAACTGTGTAGCAGAGTTGATACGATGTTATAGCATTCTGACAGCAAACCGAAGGGCAATACAAGGCACACGAATGCTATAGCAAAGTAGATGACGCAATGCTATATGGCTTATATTCTAACCTTTTTATCCAGATGATTTCAGGAATTAAAGAAAAGGGCGATATTGACAGATAGGTTGCTGACGTAACGGAATAGAAGATGCGGAGGATCGGAACTAAAAGATTTGAAGAATCCCGCAAAATCAGCAAAAACAATCTAATCAGAAGATACGATAGATCCCGACGGAATAGGAAAATCTCATCTCACTGCAACTTGCGCTGCAAGAAAACTCGATTATAAAAGGCAGCCAAGCAAACCCTAAAGCAGTCAGAGAACCCTAGACAAAATTCTATCTTCGGCAGACTCAAGAGAAGAGTGAGAAAGTTCACAAAGCACGCTATTTCCAGGACAACCCAGCATCCTTCCCTGCAGTACGACGGAGAGAAGACGACGTGGAGTCATGATGTGACAAGACTTCATCCACGCCCCGGAACTCTGTTCAAGCTTTCTGTTTTCCTTTTGTTTATTTCGTATTTCAATCATGAGTCATTCTGTTAGTGTTTGTTTCGTGTCTTCCTCGTCAGTCATGAACTGATTTTTATATGGTTAGACGAGGATGAATCTTTAAGTGTCAAATGAACCCAGTTGCAAGTTCTTAATTCAGTAAATTTGGTTTGAGTATCGGTGTTTTAATCACTAGTCGGTTAACAGAAGTTAAGGGCTAGATTTGTGGCCTCAGCTTATTGGCAAGGAGTTGGGGTTAGACCTCTGAGAAACAGTGTTTGCTAGGCAGCCTGTGCACGGCTTGACCTATTATTGTAGGCTTCAGGAATGGGTCTACCTCTCATAACCATAACACCCTGAGCATAGCAAAGATCTAAACTAGAAAGTTGCCATAAGAATATGGAAGGAGTATAGTTAGCATCCTACGTATCGGACACGGAAGCTTCGGTAGACTATAGAGGTGGGTTAACCAAATAGCTTTATGAGTAGCGGCTATGCTGTAGCAATTGCGGAAGCTGTACAGTGTAGATGCTGTAGCATTAGGTAGAGCAACTGGGGGATTAACACACTTATGGGTGACTCTGAGTCCAGCCTACCCTTTTATTGATATCTTCTCACTTTTACTGTTATTTTGTTTACTTTTTCTAGTAGCATAATCACCACAACCAGTCAACCTGATTTTATTTTCTGCTTTCACAACTATCATAGCAATCGAGCGTCATTCCTTGGTATCTCAGTCTCTGTGGGACGATACTCTACTTTCACTTTATTACTTGTTCAACTGGTTCGCTTGCCATAAGGGAATTTGATCAACAGCAACTATGGAGGAGCGTCGCCAGTGAAGGTGAAGGAAGCTATTGTCGCCAGCGACCAAGAAGTGATGAGGATGAAGGTCGAGTGGTTCTCTAGTTTTAGTCTCGCGGCGTTCTCTTTCCCTCAACTCATGGTGAAGGTGGGTGACTATGGAGGAGCGTCACCGGCGACTATGGAGGAAGCTATTGTCGCCAGCAACCAAGAAGTGATGAGGATGAAGGTCGACTTGGAGGTCCCAGATTGTCGAAGGTGTGAAGGCGTGTTAAAGACCAAGCCCCCATTAGCGGCGCTGTTTCTCAATTTTAATCTCCAAGTCCCCCTAGCTCATGGGTCGGCTAGGTCTCCGCCTGCGAGCCCAGCACTCAAACTCAACGCATAGTCATCGTCTTCATCATGCTCATCATGCGAGAAGGAAGGAGAAGTGGGAGAAGGTACACGTGCCGTCGTCTGGTAATTAAAGCATAATTGTGATGAATGTCTTCAGCATCCCTTTTCCTCCATGGGTGGTTGAAGAAATGAGAAAGAACCCGGACCTGATTTACACGGACAAATCAGGGAGGAGGAATCCTGAATACATCTCCTTAGGTTGCGATTCGCTGCCTGTGTTAAGAGGAAGGACTCCTATTTAGGTGTATGCTGATTACATGAGGAGCTTCCGTCACCTTTACAGACTACTTGGGCATTGTTATTGTGGTAACGGATGACTAACAGGTAAATTAACGGCTTTGTGCTACCTTCACTTTTTAAAAAGTTTGTTGGTATTTAAGGTCCACTTATTAGTTGTTTGTGTTGAGCGCTCCTGGATTAATAGTTTGTTGGCTAATTTGCTCTTTAACCCATTATTTAATTCAATAACTTAGGATTGTAATCATCAAAATACCGAGAGCTAACACAAATTTCTTATTTTGGTTTTGATCCTTCAATTTTCATTATGGTCAAATCATTGGCCCCTATCACTAACAAAAAATATTGACAAACACCACCACGTGTAGCACTATTAGACACTTCTCGAAATCTTCATACTCTTTTCTTTATATTTTATAATGATTAGGGCATATAAAAGTGAACAAATATTCGAATAAAATAACCATAACAACCACAAAATATTGAGCAAGCCAAAAAAAAAAAGTTCAATAAGGGTTTTGACAAAAAATGAAAAGGAGTAAGCATTAGTGTTTCGATAAAGAAAAAAAAAAGAACGAGCATCAGAATTAACTAATTAAAACGTCTATACAGTAAAGACAATGAAAGAAAACACTTACAGAAGAGGGCTAGCTAGGATATGTGAAAGCAACCGATTTTCTTTGAATGCGAGAGCACAACAATGGCGATAGAGAAGGAGAGCCTCATGAAAAGGAATACCAAGCCATCCAATGGCGCGTGCACGCGTGTGCACACACACACACACAGAGATCACGACAGACGAAGGTGACAAAAAGAGGAAGAGCACGCGCACAACTCCATGAGATGAAAGATGAAATCTGAGCACAAAAGTGAGTATAAATACTAAGGCAAATTTTTCTAGACTAGTCTTCTTTAAAACCAGCTAAATATTCATGATGAGATGGGTTTTAAAAACAACAATTCTAAATATGTAAAAAAAAATATTTAATTCATAATGACACTAGCTTTGAAGATAACCGGCCTAATATGTAATTTTTAAAAACAGAGAAATAAAATTCAAGAAACAAAATTCATAAATAAGAACTATATGATTTGAATGATCATACAACAAAAAAAGATGAAGATCATCAATGGAGAATAATAGTAACCTAGCAAAAGAATTTAATCTAGTCTAATTTGTAATTTACACTACTAGAAAAAAGGGATTCTACGACGGATTTTGCTACGGAATATCTTCCGTAGCAAAATCCGTCAAATTTGCTACGGATTAAGAAATCCGTAGCAAAAAAGAAAATTTGCGACGGAAGGAATATTCCGTCGCAAATTTGCGACGGAAATTAACTTCCGTGCAAAAATAAATAAATAAAATAAAACTACAACGGGAATATTTTTGCGATGGAACCATAATCCGTCGCAAATTTGCGACGGATTATGGTTCCGTCGCAAAGTGGCGGCAAAAATGGCCGCTATTTCTTTACCTTTTTGCGACGGACATAAGATCCGTCGCAAAAAGGCATTACTTTTTGCGACGGATTTTACATCCGTCGCAAATTTGCGACGGATGTAAAATCCGTCGCAAAAAACGATATAACCCTCCCCTGCCATTCGAAGCCCTCAGCTTAGCTCTCTGTCACCGCCCCTCAACTCAGCTCTCTGTCACCGCCAACCTCAGCTCCGTCAGCGCGCCGCCTCGCCCAACTCGTGCTCCCCTCAACTTCCCACCCCCAGCTCCGTCCTCCCCACACCCCGAGCTCGACCTTGCCACCTCCCCACGCCCCCAGCTCCGTCCGTCGTCATAACCCACAGCTCCACCGCCCACCATCGCTTTCAGTCCCCAGACCCCCACGCCGTCAGCCCCCAGCTCCCCCCAGCTAGCGCCGGCACCTTTCTCCAGTGCCCTCAGCTGACAAACGGTAACTTGTGTTTTTTTTTCAAAATTTTTTCGGGATTCAAACTCTTTCTTTCTCTGTTTAGTTTATCCAAAACTTACTTTAGCTATTTTTTTTAAATTACTTGTCTTACTTTAGAAGAATTGTCTATAGTTGGACTAGACAATGTTCAAATTTAATTCAATAAGATAGCTATAAAAAATAAGAAAAGGGAAAAAGAAATAGAAAATATCAATGATAGGGCATGAGATTCATACAGCCAGCATGTATTCTTTATATCTTGGTTAAGACATTTTTGTACACACAAATATATATATATATATATTTATATATATAAATAAAATATTGAATATTATATAGATATGTCGAATTCACAGGTTGATATTGTTGTTATTAAATAAAACAAAAAGGAGGATTCATTCACCTTTTTTGCCTCACGCATTTCAAATTCAAGTTGCTTCAAATATTTGTTTGGATTGTGACCATTAATGCACACAAGTGGAAGGGTTCAAAATTAATAAAATAATATTTGGGATTGGAAGATGATGTAATTAGTTTAAAGGGCAAGTTGATTATGAGGTATTTTGTTTCTTATTTTATATATTGACAAAAGATTTGAATGAATTTGATTCATTTGGCCAAAAAGAAGCACCTTTTCATTTGACTATGACGTTAGATACATTTCTATCTCTTTTATGGTTCCTTCAAAAGCCAATCCTTTTCGTTTATGAGAATGTTAAACATGCCTTCTTGTACTGAGTATTTGAACAACTGAGTCATGTTATTTGTACTCGATTCCCCCAACATGCCTTGCCTGATCAACCATGTTTATGAGAATGTTAAACATGCCTTCTTATTGTTACATTTAATATTCTAGGGATTTCTTGATTTTAAGATATTTTTAATTTGATATTTGTTTCAATGTTTATTTTGATTTTCCTGGAAATCAATAACTATGAAAATCCATTGATCTTGCCTGATCAAGAAAACAATATGAAAATCACTTTTGTTTCTAAACTTACTTAATTCCTTTTTTTCCAACTCGTACCAAAACATGCATGACTATATTAAATAATAAAAAAACATAAATGTTAGGTATTTTGATTTTATAGTCGTTACTTATTTTTATCAATTCAATTCTCACATCAATGTTGTGTGAATAGGCAGTCTTTTATTTAATTGCACAACGGGCAAATGTTTTTCCCCTGAATTTGTCAATTCTATATTATTGATCTCTTCTTAATCACATGCCCCAGCACATTCTGAGTAATTAATTAAAAATTAATCAGCTAGTATTATTAAATTAACTAAAATATTAAATGAAACTCTTAAACTTTATAAAAGATTACCGATTAGCTAGCTACTAATTACCTTCTGGACGGAGTGATCTTTCTCCACCAGCCTGAGTACATTTTAAGAAGGGGGAAAAAAAAAGGAGAGCCAAGCTTAGATCATGAATTACTTGAGAAATTGTTAACCTGACAATTATAAGAAATTAGTATAAGTAAAAGGCGAAAAAATTAATCATATTTATTAAGCTCGAAGAAATAGTTTATAATTTTGCTGTTTTTTTCCTCTCCACAGTTGCTGTTGTCCATTTACTGTGCTCTTCTCCGTCATCCGATTACTCTACCCTTCCGATAAGCTCCCTTTCGTTTCCTTTTTTACCACATTATTTATTATGGTTAATTAGTATAGATAAAAATTGAAAAAATTAGTCATACTTATTACTCGTGAATAAATAGGGTAATTTTGGTTACAATTTAACATTATTGTTTATTTAGGTTAAAATTTGGTTAATAAGTAATGTCTATTAAGTATTTAGAGGAGCATTATAAATATGATTAATTTTGATTTTTCAAATCAATTTTGGGTACTAGTGCATTCGGTGAAGGCCACAGGGGAAATTGTTGTGGAAAATCCTGTATATGTTTGGTGATTGTAAATTTTGTGTAGTTTTGTTCATGAACATAACTGTTATTGCGGGCTTTAATTTACAATACTGGGTTCTTACGATATTTAATTTTGTGGAAAATCCTGTATATGTTTGGTGATTGTAAAATCCTGTATATGTTTGGTGATTGTAAATTATTAGTATTGTTCAATTAACTGTATGATATGTGTTTTACGGTTGTAATTAACACCAAATTAAGAATTCTTTCTTCAATACTTGTATCATTGTTGTCTCTGTGTGTGTGTGCTCTTAGTATAGATTGAAATACTTTAATTAGCACAACCCCTTGCGTAAAAAATGAAAATTGGAAATCAATTATTCCAAGCAATCTCCTCAATATCTTGCGGATTAAATGAAAAACAAATTAAGTCAAACATACATGTAACCTGTTTCCCACTAAGCATTAGAGAGAGCTTATCAGGTCTTGACCTTTCAAATATGATTTGGATATAAAGATCTAATTTGATTTTTTTTAAATGATGATCTTTAGATAAAAATTCATTTTTTGGCAAAAAAGAAAGTTAAAAAGTTATCTCTATTTTATGTTTTATACCCATTAAAATATGTAATTTAAGAATATAGACGTTTTAAGAAAAATAATATTTAGATCGTTTAAATTAATTATAGACCATCCATATCTGATTAGCTTTCTCTATTAAGCAAATTACCCAAAAAAAAAAAAGTCTTCTCATTTTTAGACCTCCATTCCTTATTAGAAGGAAAAAGTATAAAAATCAAGTGGTTCAAATATCCATTTTCCTTAATAAAGTATCTTTAAGAGAGTACATGAGAGATAGCGAGTGAAATATTATTGAAGAGAGATAATAAGTGGAATAGAATGAGGTAAAAATAGAAAGACCAATTTAAAGTATACATGGAAAAAAAAACCAATTGCACTTTAGAATTTCAAATCATTGGTTTTCTTATTAAATTAATTAGTAAATTGATAAATTTTATACTAAATACTTATTCTGTTGTAGGTCACAAAAATTATTAAATATTTTGAATTTTACATGATATTTTGAATTGACCACTTTTATATATTTGTGACATGTTGAGATGTTAATTAAGTTAGTAACTGAACTAGCTAGGAAATATGGATGGCAACCATGATAGAAGTTGGATGTACAATCGCCTAACTGAGAGAAGAGAACTAACTCAAGCATTCTTGGCAGGTTTGCCCATGTTCATCAATTTTGCTCTGGCACATTCAACTAATTCAAGTAGGGAGATCAGGTGTCCGTGTGTCAAATGTAAGTGTATAAGATTTGAAGATTTTGAGGAGGCCAAAATCCATTTGTGTAGAAGGGGATTCATGAAGGATTATGAGTGTTGGGAATATCATGGCGAAGTCCGACAGACACCGACACCTAGTGGTTATTACGGGGACAGTAGTCATCGAGACAACCTTAATCAATATGAGCAGTTGGTTATGGACGCTGCGGGACCGTCGATCGGTCGATATTTCGATCCTGTTACTCATGCTGAGTCGTCATACATGGGAGAGGAGACCGATACACATGCTCAACCATCATACATGGGAGAGGATCCTCATCCGGAAGCCAATAGGTTCTATAAAATGCTTCAAGAAGCGCAACGTCCGTTATGGGAAGGTTGTGAACACTTTGAAAATTGTGAATATTCATCGCTATCGGCTACCCTAACAACACTAAGCCTGAAGACTGATCACCATATGAGTGAGAGGAATTACAACGAAATGATGCAGATTATAAGCAAGGTTGTTCCCAACGACAGTAATTTGCCGAAGGATTTTTACCAAGCAAAAAAAAAAAGGTGAAAGAGCTTGGGCTTGGATGTGAAAAAATTCATTGCTGCCCTAGGGGATGTATGTTGTATTATAAGGATGATGCTGAGCTGACCAATTGTAGATTCTGTGGACATGACAGATATGAAGTTGTGAGGAAAGGAAGGAAAATTACCTGTCGAGTGTTAAGCGAGATGCACTACTTTCCTCTGGTGCCCAGACTTTAGAGATTGTATGCATCAGAACAAACAGCTGCTCACATGAGATGGCATCGGGAGCATCGCAGGGATGAAAACTTTGTGACGCATCCTTCGGATGCTAAAGCTTGGCGTAAATTTGACGAGGCGACTCCTTTCTTTGCTATGGATCCCCGTAATGTCCGTCTTGGTCTATGTTCGGATGGGTTCGCTCCTTTTGATAAAACGGGCAGGAATTATTCCTGTTGGCCTGTCATTGTGACACCGTACAACCTCCCACCTTCTATGTGCATGAGAAGAGAGTTTTTGTTCCTGAACGCGTTAATCCCTGGGCCATCCAACCCAAAAAAGAAGATAGATGTGTACCTCAGGCCTTTGATAGACGAGTTGAAGATGTTGTGGAGTGAAGGGGTTCTTACGTATGATATATCATTGAGTCAGAATTTCACAATGCATGCTGCCTTAATGTGGACGATAAGTGATTTCCCTGCATATGGGATGTTGAGTGGCTGGCAAACGTCGGGAAAGCTTGCATGCCCGGTATGTCTTGAACAGAATATGGGTTATAGCTTGCAACACAGTCACAAGGTCTGTTGGTTTGACAGGCACCAGCGATTCCTACCCCCAATCATCCGTATAGGACAAATAGAAAAGACTTCACGCGGAATGTTGTCGAACGAGCAGATCAACCTCTTCGTTTAAGTGGCCAAGAAATATGGGATAGGGTCAAGCACATTCCAAGTGTCGAAGAGGGGGCTGCTTCTAGCGAACCTGAGGGATATGGTGTTGATCATCATTGGAACAAATGCAGCATCTTCTGGGAACTACCATATTGGAAAGATCAACTGTTAAGACACAACCTCGATGTCATGCATATTGAGCGGAATGTGTTTGACAATATTCTGTACACCGTGATGGACACCAAGGGCAGGACGAAGGACACAGTCAATGCAAGACTGGACATACAAGAGATTTCCAGAAGGCCTGCTTTGCATTTGGTGCAGGATGGCAGGGGACGGATTTCCAAACCTAGAGCACCGTACACATTAAACAAACAGCAGAATTTAGAATTGTTGCAATGGGTAAAAGATTTGAAACTCCCAGACGGTTATGCGTCAAACCTGAAAAGATGTGTCAACATGCACGAGGGGAAGTTCTTCGGGATGAAGAGTCATGATTGTCATGTTTTTTTCAGAGATTGTTGCCTTGGGCCTTCAAAGCACTACCGAAGGAAATATGGTCTATTCTAACGGACTTTTCCGTGTTCTTCTGAGAAATTTGTGCTTCAGAGCTTAATGTTGAAAAGTTACGGCTTCTGGAGGCGAGTATGCCTATAACGCTATGCAAGTTAGAGAAGGTGTTTCCTCCTTCCTTTTTTGACTCAATGGAACATTTGCCCGTTCACTTGGCTTACGAAGCAAGGGTAGGAGGCCCGCAACAATATAGATGGATGTATCCGTTTGAGAGGTAATATATATGTCTTTCGATCTGTTATTAATTGAAAAACATGGTACTTTAGTTTAGAAATACCCTATGATATTCCATTGTAGGTTTTTACGCACACTTAAGCAGAAGATCAAAAATCCAACCCACGTTGAAGGATCTATCGCTGAAGCATATCTAGTTGAAGAGGCCGCTAAATTTTCGTCATACTATCATCCCCCTGAAATGATGTCAAGATGGAGAAGGGTACCTCGCAACGATGCCGGTGATACAAGGGATCAAAAATCAATATTTAATTATCCAGGGCGAGTCGTGGGAAAACATTGGAAATCAACTCTTGACGGAAGAGATAAGCAAGTAGCGGAGTGGTACATTCTAAACAACTGTGAAGAGGTCGCCGAGTACTTAAAGTAAGATTTTTGTTTTTCCGTTTTACTATTACGGTAAGTATTAAAGTATTAACTTCATATATATATATATATACACACACACACATATATATCTTTTTTTGCAGTTATTTTTCTAATTGTGTCCGATCGGAAAATCCTTCATTGTCGGTGTCCCAAGTTGATCAATTCACGAACTCTGAGTTTCCAAAATGGTTTCGAACCTATTTCGTGAAAAATCGAGAAGATCGCAATGAAGTTGCGTGGATTTTATCTTATGGAGCTCCAATTAATGTTACTCAATGCAGCAGATATATAATCAATGGGTATCGGTTTTCAACTGTTGACACGGATGCAGGTACACAATGTTGCAATTACGGTGTATGTTGTCGAGGTGACCAAGTTGACGGGGTGGAGACTGTCTACTACGGGAAGTTACGTGACATAATTCAATTGAAATATCTGTGGGACAATGTGGTGACCCTTTTTAAGTGTGAGTGGTTTGATAACAGTCCGCGTGGGACAAAAATGGACGAGCATGGAAATATTGAGATCCACTGGACAAGGAGATATGCAGTTGGTTATGATCCATTCATCCTTGCTCAACAGGCGGAACAAGTTTACTATACATTATATCCCACATCCCGCCAAGGGTGGAGGGGGGTTATTAAAACCAAAGCACGAAATATCATACCGAAGTTGAAAGAGTCAGATTCAAATGACGGTATGGCTGAACCGTTCCAAGCTGATGTGGAACATCTACTGCCCATAAACATCGAAGACAATGAAATACCAAGCAATTTCTTTAATTCTGCTGCGGATTTAGAATTGATTCCTATACAAATTGACGATGAGGAATCAGACGATGAGGCAGAATTGATTTACTCTGACAGTGAATCTGAGTTCGACGACTATGAGACTTCAGAGGAAGACGGGCAAGCAGAAGTCGATGAACAAGAATCGTCCGGTTGAGATTTGTTAGTTCTTTGTTTTTGACGGTCTGTTATACTACATACTTTGTTACTTCACTACTATAATCAACCCTAAATATATTTGTAGTTTTTTTTGACCTAATGTCTATAAGTGTTCAGAGATGGAGCATCAAGGAGGATCTTCAGGTAGTGGATGTGGTGGTGGTCGATCTCGGCCCCGTCCTATCAGAGGTGGTAGGGCGTCGTCATCTGCCCCTTCTGTAGGCAGAGAGCGGGGCGGTGCCCCAGAGGTACCACCGTTTAATATGGCATCGTCACCGTCGGGTTATTTCGCATCTTCACCGTCGCTGTATACGTCGTCGTCGTCTTCTACCTCCATTGATCCGCAGCAAATGGGACAACAGGTTTACTAGCCTAATTCTGATTGATTTACATATGTTTTGTTTCATGAAACCATCTATGTACAAACATCTTTAATATTTCACATTCCTTGCTTAGCACACCCCGTCGCCTCAGAGCCATATCGGGGAAGAAGGTAGTTCCTCCAATACACTGATCTGGGGCACGACAGATCCTGAGACAGGGCTGCTTTGGATCTGTCCTGACAACGAGTAGTAAGTCATGCCAAGTTACCAGTAATGTTACTAATCCCTTATCTAATTGGTTTTATGCTAATAATATTTGCATGATGTCCTCTGTCTTTAGCTTTGTGCCTCGTGATCTGATGATGGATTTCATCTCGGACCAATTATTCCGTAACTACAATGAAGCTTGGACCAGCTGGACAGTGATTCCTACAGAAAATCGAAATGCTTGGTTCGATGAGTTTATGGTAAGTTATTTATTTATGGTTTTTAATTAAGTACTTTTATAAATTACCGCACTAATTGTTCGTTGTTGATTTTCAGAGGAAGCACATGTCGTTGCCTGAACATCGTGCAGCTCTGAGAAAGTCTTATAACGCCAGGGCAGCCCGGTGGTTGTCTCAAAAGCTTTATAACTTGAGACATGGTGGAAGAGGCAGGCGAGATTGGCTTCCACAGGACACTGCAAACCAATTATTTGACAATTGGGCCACCAATGAAAAGTTTCAGGAGAAGAGTGTGAAAAATAAGCAAAATAGGGCCAAAATGGAAGGCCCGTCATATGTTGGCGGCTCTATTCCGATGACTGAGTGGAGACGGAAACTTGTGAGTACACGTTATTTTCTATTTAGGTAATCAATATTTTGTACTTTGAAGTAATTAACTATGATCATCATTTGCGTTTGCAGGCAGAGACTGGGGTTCCTCCAGAGTCGGTAGGTTGGGCTGCCTTTGAGCGGACCCATTCCCAGCAGTCTGAAGGAAGTGATGAGAGGGAATAGATTAACTCAAGCGCGCACACAGTAGCGGTTAGACATTTATTGCATTTATTACTTGTTTTATGCACCACAATATTTATTTCATTTTACATGTCTTATTTGTTATGTATTTTTGTCTTTGTAGGAAAATTATACGAAGCTGTCGCAGGAGAGAGACTCACAGCGTGAGACTGACCCGTCATCCTCTGTGTGCGATAATGATAGTCTGTTCATTGAGGCTGCAGGTGGATTTGACAAGAAAGGGAGAGTCTTTGGATACGGTACCGCTGCTAGCCGACTGAAGCCAACAAAGCGCTCCTCATCCGGCATTGAAGATGTTTCTGCAGGTAAACGTATTTGATATTGAAAATTTTCATTCTCTTGTCCATTCAAATGAAGTCCAAATAATAAATGTACTTGATATTGTTTTTGCAGATGAGATGAAGAAGATGAAGGCTTTGACATCACAGATGACTCAGGAACAGGAGCGGATGCTTGAAGAGCAAGAGAAGATGAGGTAGATGATGATTCAGGAACGAGAGATGATGGAGGAGCGGATGGCTAAGGAACGAGAGATGATGGAGGAGCGGATGAGGCGGATGCAAGAGGAGATGATGAGGTAGATACAGATTCAACTCAAGTCCCTAATGAACAAGGGTTCGGGGTTGGCTCCTGGTGATGATGACCATGCTGGTGATGATGATGATGATCACAATGCTCCTGTTTAGACTACTGTTTAGAATTTGCCCTTTGTAACATTGTTAGACTACTTTTTAGTATTTGGTATTTGTTAGATTACTCTTAATGTGCACTCCTTATAATTATTATTATATCCATGAATCACTACTTTTTGTACTCAATTTTTTAAAATTAAAAAAAATAACATTCAAAATAATTATTAGTTTTGCTAAGAAATTGTTTCTGTAGCAAATGATCAAATATGGGGAAATTTACAAAATTTCTAGTTTGCTATAGAAAAATAAAAAAATAAAAAAATAATTAAAAAATAATTAGAAAAAAAAGAATTTGCTACGGAATAGAATTCCGTAGCAAAATTCAAATTTGCTACGGAATGAATTCCGTAGCAATTTGCTACGGAATGAATTCCGTAGCAATTTGCTACGGAAAATTTTCCGTAGCAAATTTGCTACAGAATATTTTTCCGTAGCAAATTTGCTATGGAAAGGAAATTCCGTCGCAAATTGCGACGGATTTTCCTTATCCGTCGCAATTTGCGACGAAGGATTTTGCTACGGAATTTTTCCATAGCAAATTCCATAGCAAAATCATTTTGCTACGGAAAATACATATTTTTCCGTAGCAAAATGAATTTGCTACGGAATTTTTCCGTAGCAAAATCTGAAAATTTTTGTAGTGTTAAATGATTTGAATGATCATATAACAAGTAAAATACAGCCAATCTGATTGGTAATGCCTCTACAAGGGATGTTTAAACCAGATGTATTAGTGACTGGGTTAAAATTAAAGGAATTTAATGAAATTTTTATAATATTTTATACTTATTGAGGCCGGATTTAAAATATAACTGATCTAGAAAATATTCTTTAGGTTGCGTAGAAGCACAACTGATCTTAGGTTGAATCAATATTTACAAAAATGCTTCTAGTCATAGTTTTTAAACCTTCTCTACCTATAAGAGAAGTCTAGATGTGATGATCTTATAGGACTTTTTTTCCCCCAAATAGTTATTCTTCAAACTTAAGATTTTAAAAAAGAAAATTACTCCCTTTGTTCCTTAATATAAGACATATAAAGCTAATTTAATTATTAAATTAAATAAGCTAATTAAGTTAGTTAATATGTAATGTTTTTTCTAAAACACCCTAATTATTTTTCTTAATTCTTTCATTCTTTTTCTTACTTGATTATTACTGAGAGAGTATCAATATCTATAAATTAAGAAATATGATAGATAGTTTTTTTTTTTTAAAAAAAAAAAAGACTGTTATCAACAATTCATAATTAGGTAGTATTGGATGAGTAGAAGGATAAGCTTTTGACTCTAGAAGTTAGCTATTCTAATTGGTTTATTGCACCGACTGCTTCTTCTGCAATAATGTACAAGTTTCATCATTCTTGACTATTTTTATGAATTTGATCACATATTCTAAAATATCAAGTCAGCATCTATCCTCCCGGATATTGTTGAATCTGTCGTTATCAATATTGATAAATAATTTTATAAATATTTTCATAAAAACTTTTTGAATTTTAAAGCTTACTTTGACCTTAGTAAATTATAAGGGCTGAACTTAGCTAATCATTTTCTTTTTAAAAAGAACTCAAATTAATTATTTATCAAAAAGAATGTGTGCTGCTCTTCTTCTTCTTCTTTTTTTTTTAAAATACCTTATTTAATCATTTGCATTGAAAATTGTCCCATTGGTTAAAATACTCTGTTAATACTTTTAATGTATGTACAACTAACAAGAATATTTTGGACAAAAATTATAAATTCTAAAGACAAATTGAATTGAGGCATTATAATTATGACTAAAATAAAAACACTCAACAGGCTCGCTCAAGAATTTATGAATGGAGGGAGAAGTTAACAAGAAATAACTAACAAAAAACAGCAAAATTGATTAAAAAAAATTCCTTATTTCAAAATTTATTATCCAGAAGTACCGAAAGCCTCAGGCTCCATTGAGGGGATACAACTCTTCTTTATATTTTCAACCATGTGAGAATGTCTTTTGTTTTACACATAATTATATTAAAGATAAATTACACTTAATAGCCAAAGAAAGATTGCAATTGTTGAAGATTTGATATACCCGGCATTCTTAAAACAAATTTCAGGTATTTGAAAGTAATAAATTTTGTGATATGGAAAATTTTCAGCAACTTTTTTAAAAAGCAATAATTAAATACATAAATAGAATATCATAAAATTCATATTTGTAATTCATGTCACGTATGATGTCATGTCTTGAGGTGCGGCTTTGAAACAAATTTTTTTTTTTTGGAATTGGGGACCTAATGGTCCCGGACAGGGTTAAACCCTGATATAAAGGCTGGATAAACCAGCGTCATACCAGTACACTACCTGAGTGCTTGGTAGCTTTGAAACAATTTAAGGTAAACACTTGGGTCGATGTTGGGATAAGGAGTGAGAGGAGGAGGGTGGATCCGCCGAAATTATTTGAAGATATTAAATCACGTGCTTGAATTTCTTGAAGCACGCCTTGCAGACTTTGATATAACATCATCATCATCGACCACCTTCCATTTCCACGCACGTGCCTTTTATCTTTATTATCCTCATTTCTTCTTAACCCATTCCTCTTTGTCCCCCTCTAATTTTTACCAAAAAAATACTATCGGTTCATTTAGTAAGAATTTAAATCATAAAATTATGGGATTTTAATTTTGATTTGTTGCTAGTGTAAGCTAGTGTTCTTGTTAATGGACAATATCCATAAATGTATACAAGTTTTATTTAAACAGTAATGTCAACTTTCGTTTCTTAAAATAAATTAATGGCTAAGAATTCGATTCTCAATTTTTAAATGGTGTTTTTTTTTTCCTTATTTTTTTATGAAATAAATGGAATTTTTTATCTTGTACTTGGTCTGAGCATTGTAAGTATAGTGGGGGCAACTCTCTTAAAGATGTTTTCTGTATTATTTACATAGATTTGAATTTGAGATTTCGTACTAAGTGATAATACATCTTCCATTAGGACTGATGTCTATTGGTTGATTCTCAATTCTTATGAATGAAAGAAACTTTGTTAAAAATCTCACAAAAAAGACTTGGTGTATTATTGTTGGCCAGGAGACAAAAAAAGACTTGATTAAATTTTGAGATATATATGGTGGCGGATATTGGAAGAAATGTTTTGGGGGCTAAATGCATACTCATTAATTAATTAAGAAAAAAATATTTGGGGGCCAAATGTATAAATTTTTGGGCCCAATATATAAATTTTGTCTTAAAAAATCCATTTTATATTAAATATTTAGGACCTTTTTTTTTTGGAACTTGAGAAGCTCCGCCTCTGGAGATACCTAGGGTTACAAAATTTTAATAAAGAAAATATATAAGTTAAAAGTATGAAAAAGCTAATAAAAACCTTTTAATCTCACTTCTCTCATTTTTTAAAAAAAATTTAACTCAGAAATATTTTCCCTTCCCTCACTACAAAAAAACTGTCAATTCGTAGCGATTACAAAAAACGTTGCAAAATGTAAGATTTTGTAAAGGTTTAGATTGAAACAGCTATAAATTCGTAACTAGACCCCTCACGCCAAGTCGTATGCTAGTTAGGGGATGAACTTTGTTGCGGTTATTACAAAATAACCACGAAAAAATATTGCACCAAACTAGCGCCAATTTTGTAACGGACATTTCCTTTAAGAAACTGTGACAAATGTGGCACCGACTAGGCACGAAAGTTGTGACTGTTTAAAGGGAGTAACTGCTACAAAATGCAAAGTGACTGAATTTTAGTAGCGGTTGTCCATACATACAAACTGCTACAGAATGTAAAGAGTCTTACACATTTGTAGTGGTTAAGCCTTAAAAGGGCTACAAAATACAAATAGTTTGGAAATTTGTGGCGGTTTCTTATAAAACCGCTACATAGTTGAAGCCTATATAAACAATTTTGCATGCAAATTATTTTGCGAAGAGTTTACAACATGAAGTCAAACATTGGTTTCAAAGTAGTTGCCTGCCTATGGAAATTTGCAAATAGGTTATGCTTCTTATCATGTTATAAGTATGATGTTACCTAGCACCACATTTGCACTTCTGGATGTGGTGGCAACTACTTTGAAACCACAGTTTAGCTTTATGGTGCAAATTCTTCATTCTAATAACAGAAAGTTTGTAGCAGTTATAAGAAAAACAACTATAAAAGGCAAAAGTGTTAAAATGTTGTACCTTTTATAATAAAAAACCACTATATAATACAAAGGTCTTAAAAATTTGTAGAGGTTACTACTACAAGCTGCTACACTATGTTAGGAGTCTTCACATTTGTAGCGGTTATTCATAGAAATGGCTACAGAACACTCACATTTGTAGCGGTTTTGTTATGGATCCGTGCTAAGGCCCAACACCGGGAGGGCCTAACTAAGGATATCTCAGATATCAACACTCACCTATAAGGTAGGGAGATCCTATCCGACGGCAATATAGGAGTATCCAATCTGATATCTACACGGGATACTCCCCTACATACTCGCGACAAGGATAATGCAGGGCCGAGATATCCTCACCACGGTAAACTTTATAAATACAGAGACTTGGACCTAAGGTGCACACGTTCTAACTCACCACTCGTTTCATTCAGTCACATTGTGCACACACACCACCCCCTTTGGCGAGAGCCTATTTTGTGCACAGTGATCCCACGCTCTCTTGATTGTCTCCTCCATAGATTCTCAAGCAGAGCATCACAATCCTACATCGAAGCACCAACCCAAGGTTGTACATCTGTGTTCTACACCAGAACATTGGTGCTGACCATGGGGAGCATTAAATTACGATTCCTGTGACCACCGATGGCAAATCCACAACAAGCTAGGGCAAGTCAACAACATCAAGCGCAACGGCAGCACGAAGATGTCCCGGAGGGCAATGTTTCAGACACGGCATCTTCCCCACCCATTATAGCCAAGACACAAGAAGAAGCCGAGTAGGGGACCTCAACCCCAAACCCAGACATCCGCCTCATGCTGAAAACTCAAGTATCAATGCTGAGGCGAATGGAGAACAACGAAAAGCATAATGACATCCAGCGCCAAGAAGACCTCTGAGTCATACAGCGGATGATGGACGACCACGTCAAGCAGTTCGAGGCTTTCACCTAGAGAGAAGGCCGCGATGGTTCACGTGGAGGGAAGGATCGCCCGTCAGCCTCAAATTTGAAAAGGTTGCAATTGGCACTGATCTTGGATGAGGAGGACTGAGATGCCGAGAGATACCGAGAGGCGGAGAGAATAGTCCAGTCTCAGGGCTCCCCCAAAGAGTACAAAATGAAGTACCTGACAGACCTCGACGAAAGCCCATTCTCTGAAGACATTGCCACTGCGTTGTATCCAAAGAATTTCGACCTGGCCGACCTCCCAAAGTATAATGGGACCCAAGATCCACGCAATCACCTGGAGACATTCAAGCTACTCATGTGGGTTCGTCTAATCAAGGGCCCGATAATCTCACAGCTTTTTGTGGCAACACTGACCGGACCGGCTCAGAAATGGCTCCATACCCTACCAACCAACTCTGTGCATAACTTTGAAAAACCTCGGACGAAAATTCGAGTTGAACTTCGCAACTATTAAGAAGCAGCCGAAGTCCCAATTCACGTTGAGCTGGATAAAACAAAAGAAGGGGGAGACGTTGCAGAAATATCTGGACCAGTTTAAAGAGGTGGCTTTACAAGTACGCTCACTTCCCGAGGAGGTTCACGTGCACTGCCTTGTTGATGGCCTGGATCCTTCGTCACGATTGGCTAAGAATGTGTGTAAGAACCGAGTCTACACTCTCACTGAGTTTTATACCTGAGTCAACAGTACTTGGACGTGGAACAAATGGAGATAGCCAATGCTGTTGGAACAGAGAAATAGAGGAAAACGTCACTAGACGAGAAGGATCGAACCAACAAGCGAAAAGAAGATTTCGGTAAGCGCAACCGAGATACCCGACCTCGGGCGGAATGATCAAAAGGAAGGACGAAATATGACAGCTACACCCCCTTAAACGTCTCTCGTTCGTAGCTTTGGAAGGAGGTAGCTTAGACAGAGATGAAGAGGGTAGAAAGTTTGAGGCCTCTCCGAAACCAACCCACTACAGACCAGTTCAAATACTGTGCATTTCATGACGATCCAGAACACACCACAAATCAGTGTTATGAACTTCGTGACGCCATTGAGAGGTTCATAAGAAAAGGAAGATTGCGCCAGTATGTGATAAAAACTCAAGGAAAGAAAAATGGCAAACAGAAGCCCGGCGGCCGAAGTACCAGTCCGGCCTCGGACCCAAAGAAAGACGAGAAGAAACGAAAGTCGAGTAGCAAGGACGATGAGTTTGCAGAAGCCTAGTTCCATTGCAACGTAGTTAGCGGAGGATTTGGTGAGGGTGGAGATACAGTAAGCCAGTGTAAGAAGTACCAAAGAAAAGTCCTCTTAGTAAGAGACCTCCCAAAATTCAAGGATGACGCGACAAAACCGATAGCACCTCCATTAGTCTTTACCAAGGAAGAGCTCAATGACGTGGTATCGAGGCATCAGGACGGCCTAGTTATCACGGGGACCCTGGTACATTGCCGGGTCAAAAGGATTTTCGTGGATGCCGGGAGCTCGGCCGACATCATTAGCTAGGATGCTTATAAAAGGATGTATATGGATGTAGAGGATCTGAAGCCTTGCAAGACGACCCTCATAGGGTTCAATGGAGAACATTCACTTCCCAAAGGATATATCAACCTCAGGTTGACGTTAGGGACCAAAGAGGCTTTTAAATCAGAACGGGTAAGGTTCATAGTCCCCAACTTCCCTTCCCCCTACAATATTATATTGGGTAGACCGACCATCCACAATTGGGACATGTTGGTGTCTACAAAGCATGTTAGATATGCAAGCCCCAAGGTGTTAGATAAGTGCAAGGCAGTGTTAGATATGGAAGCCCCAAGGACCAAGAAAGAGGTTCAATAATTAACCAGTTGACTTGCCACCCTGACCAAATTTTTACCAAGATCGGCAGAGAAGGCACTCCCTTTCTTCAGGCTGTTAAAAAATGAAACACAAGGAGGCTGGAACACGGACTGCGAAGTAGCCTTCGACAAAATCAAGCAGTGTTTGGCAACCCTTCCAGTTTTAGCAAAACCGGAACCTGGTGAGACTTTATTCCTGTACTTATTAGTAGGAGAAAAGGCAGTAAGCGCGGCCCTTGTAAGAGAAACCAAGGCCGGACAAGCGCCGATTTACTTTGTAAGTAAGGTGTTGCAGAGCTCAGAACTTCAATACCAAAAGCTTGAGAAAGTGGTGTTTGCCCTACCAACGACAGCAAGAAGACTTCGGCCATATTTTCAAGGACATCGGATAGCTGTCCGGACTAGTCAACCAATCTGCCAAGTGTTACACAAACCCAACCTCACCGGAAGAATGACTAGCTGGGCGATCGAGTTGTCCGAGTTCGACATCACCTTCGAAGCTCGACATGCCATCAAATCACAAGCGTTGGCAGATTTTGTACTGGAGCTCACCCCGGCAGATACGACCGATGTGGAACAACACAAAACGTGGAAGGTGTATGTAGATAAATCCTCCAATGCAAAGGGAAGCGGAGCAAGGATCATAGTTGAAAGTCTGGAAGGTGTTGCCGTCAAACACTCCCTTCAACTAAGGTTCCTGACCTCCAATAACCAAGCCAAGTACGAAGCTCTCCTCGCTGGACTGCTGCAAGCCAAAGAAAATAGAGCTCAGTGGGTCAAGGTTTTCACCGACTCCCAGCTTGTCACAACGCAAATTGAGGGCACATACCAAACGAAAGGCCCACTCCTTGCTAAGTATCTCAACAAAGCTAAGGAAGTCATAGCAAATTTCCAAGAGGTAATTGTTACCCATATTTCAAGAGAAGAGAACACTAGGGCAGATATCCTCTCCAAATTGGTGAGCACAAAAGGCCCGAGCAACCATAGGACCGTGATCCAGCAAAACCTCATCACGCCGAGTTGTATCATGACTATCTCAACAGCAACAGATTGGAGAAAGCCAATTGAGGACTATTTAGAAAGAGGCATCATTCCAACCGATTCAATCGAAGCTAAGAAGTTAATCTAAAAGGCCGCCATCTACACTATGGTCGATGATCAGCTATACCGAAAAGGGTTGCACTCTCTAATGATGTGATGTTTGGGCACATCTGAAGCCAAATATGTGCTGGCTGAGATACACGAAGGCATTAACGGCCTCCACATGGGGGGCAAAGCTCTTGCCAGGAAAGCCCTGCCTACCGGCTACTACTAGCCAACCATGATGGCAGATGCAAAGGAAGCCGTTAAGAGATGCAATAATTGCCAAAAACACGCCAAAATTATCTGGCCTCCGCCAACCAAGTTAAAAGGCATCTCGGCCCCCTGGCCCTTCTACAAATGGAGGATAGACATCCTCGGACCATTCAAGACAGCCCCCGGACAATTCAAGTGGTTCATTGTGGCGGTATACTACTTCACAAAGTGGATCAAAGCAGAGCATCTGACTACGATAACCTCGGCGCGCATACGAAGGTTTTTTTGCCACAACATTGTCTCCCGTTTTGGAATACCAGCCGAGGTAGTAACAGATAATAGGACGCAATTTATGGATCAAAGATTCTAGACCATGATGTCAGACCTCGACGTCAGGCAGTACTTCGCCTAGGTAGAGCATCCGCAGTCTAACTGCCAGGCCGAGGCAGCTAACAAGATCGTCCTGGACGGCTTAAAGAAAAGGATGCAAGATGTAGAATCTAACTGGCTCGAACAACTCTAAGTGTGTTGTGGGGCTGCAGGACAAATTTGCAGACGCAACCCAGGAAACCCCATTTCGGTTGACTAATGGATGCGAAGCAATGATCCTAGTCGAGATTGGACAGCCGTCATGGAGGAAAATCAAAAGCCTCCAAGAGGGAGAGTCATCAAATGACGACGCATTGAGGATAGAGCTGGACCTGATCGACGAGGTCCGACTCGTAGCACACTGTCAAGAGTTAGCCACCAAGCAGCTCTTGGCAGCCAAGTATAATCGGAAGGTCAGACCCCGCTCTTTCAACTGGGGCAACCTAGTACTCGGACGAGCCTATTTTGTGCACATGTTCTAACTCACCACTCGTTACATTCACTCACACTGTGCACACACGCCACCACTATTGGCGAGAGCCTATTTTGTGCACAGTGATCCCATACTCTCCTGATTATCTCCTCTATAGATACTCAGGCAAAGCATCACAATCCTACATCGAAGCACCAGCCCAAGGCTGGACATCTTTGTTCTACATCAGAACAGGTTTGATATTGTTAATGCCAACATTTCAACTAAGAAGGGGGTGAGTTGGGTGATATGAAAAATTTAAAATGAGAATGACAAATACTTAAATTGAAGAGAAAGAGTTAGAGAAATATCACCAAATTGTGCACAATGTATTATACTGGTTTGACCTTAATTTTCTTACCTATGTCCAGTCCCAGAGCGTCTATGAGATTTTCACTATCGATCTAAGATTTCACGGGTTTTTGGCACCTTAGTACATAGTAATACTCACCTTGACTCACTACCCCTTACTAATTGTAATCTCACAATCACACCCAAGGTCCCACTACCTTGAGATTTTACATAAATGAAATCATTTGTAAATAACTCTCTCATATAGTATATATATATATAATCACTGATGAACAGATAAGATATTACAACACAAGAGTATATGAGCAATAAATGAACAATAGATTGATTCATATGCTTGGTTGGTTGCTTCGTATTGAATGCTCCGCTATTTGTAGTTGAATGCCATTAATGGTTGTTGTGAGCGCTTGTACTATTCGTTAAAGACATATTAGAGTCGTTGGAAGAATTCAACATTCATTCGGTTTTGTTTTCACTTCATAAGACATCCCTTTGGTTTGCTATGATATTTTCTTAAATAAATGCTTTATATGATATTCATTTGACTTGTTCTTAGATTGCTTCTATGTGCAATATTTTGCTATGCATTTATGTCAAACACATAAATTTACTTTTGTGCTTATGGAGGTAATCCATGAATTTATACCTATGAAACTCACACAAAAATAAGGTTAGTAGTATTGAGAAGTGATATGAGTAATAATCAATTGTAAATAGACGTTAATTAGAGAATTTAAATTCTTGAAGATGTTTTGTAAGTCAAGCAGGAAACAGTTACTCGAGTTGAGTGATCATCCATCACTCAAGTGCATTTGTTATCTCACTCGAGCGCTGATGGATTTTGTCTTTAATACAAGATTATTGAAGAACAGCTCACTCGAGTGTTGGAAAAGACTTGACTCGAGTGTCATTTGAAAATAACTTCGACTCTACCAGTGACTCAAGTGCTTATACAAGTTTCCTTGTTACACTTGAGTAACACTAAGGTTCACTTGAGTGAACTTCCAGAAGAAAAGCCAGAACCCTTGTTTTATTAGTGAGTGGCTTGTACTAAACTTGCAAGTTGATGGTTATCACTCAAGTGACATCACTTGATTCGAGTGAGTTTGATCATGACTTGCATAACCATCGCGAGTGACTTGCATTTTGATTGTGAGTGCTCACATTTCACTCTAGTGACAACTACCTCACTTAAGTGAGCATCTTAATGCTTTCAAAAAATAAGCGAGTGACTTGCAAAATATATGTGAGTGATCACCAACACTCAAGTGGTCACTTATGCACATGAGTGCTCTGAGCTTATCACTCGAGTGATGCAACTCTTTACTTGAATAATCTATCATAACTTCCAAAAATCTTACGAGTAACTTGTTGATTTGCTACAAGTGACAGAGGATCACTCGAGTGCTAAGCTAGCTACTTGAGTGATCTTGCATCACTCTTCATTCATTCAGCAAGTGACTTGCAAAATAACTAGGAGTTAAGGATCATCATTTGAGTATATTACCTGCCACTCAAGTGATCATTGCAAATCACTTCGGAAGAGTAAACTTGTTAATTCAAGTTTTAGTTTAAATAAAGATTAATCACTCGAGTGTCTTCAAATATAGAACTCGAGTGACCTGTTCAAAGCATTCATCCTATGATGATCCATTTTATTACCACCTAAATCATTTTCAACAACACTCAAGTTTAGAACAATTGTTAAGGAAGGACACTTGAGTATGGGTGGAGGATGGGAGAGTCTTTTACTCAAAAAAAAAAAAAAAAGTTGGCAGCATTTCCCCTTAAAAGTAAGACATTCCAAAACTTCAATAACAACCCGATTCAGCTTAAATTTTTTTTTTAAAAAAAAATAACTAACTAATTGAAGCAATTCAGGGCAATTTCATCAATACAAAAGATAACAAGTATTAGAAAAATTGTATAATTCATAAACTAAAAACCATAGACTCCTAAGCATCCATACTCATACAAATTCAAAAAATTGTCTAATTACATCATTTTTAACTTTGGGTGCTTAAAAATTCTTTTCTCTCAACCCTAACATCAACAACAATTTTCAATTTTGAGCCAAAAAAAAATCAATTCTATACTCAAAAAATTCACTTCAAGAAACGAAAAAACTTCCTAGAACCATAATCAATTTCTTTCATCCAGGGACGGAACATTGTAGGGACTATAGCCCCCTCAAAAAAAAAATTTATTTAAAAATTTTTAATGGGACTTTTTATTTTTTAGTGAATAATACCACTTTGGCCCCCCAAGTAAAATTAAATTTTGGCCCCTCAACTTCTTCTTCTTCTTTTTTTACATTTTTCCCTCTTTTTATATCTTTGGACTTATAATTTAATTTTGTTTCATGTGGGATCTTGTATGATTTATGTTAATCTTGTCATTCTTTTCTATATTTCATTCTAATTACATGAAACTTTTAGCTTATCAGTGAAATTTTCTTTTGTGGTGTATCCCTAACTAGTTACTATGCTTTTACCTATTATATACTACACTTGTAGATGCAGTTAATTGACTTGATCTCATGAATATTTTTTTTATTCTTTTTATTTTTAATGCATTTAAAACTTTCCTTTAAAAAAATTTCCGGGGGTGCTGCCCCCGAACCCCCAAATCCCCCACCACTATTTGGCCCCCTCAAACTTTTCTTCTAAGTTCCATCACTGCTTTCGTCACCGAGAATCCATTATTAAAACTCAAGAATGTTCATTTATGGGATTTCAAGTAATTATGAACATTTCTAATTGCAAATTTCACAACCCTAAAGCGAAGTATCTACAAAAGCCTAGTACAAAAAAATAATGACAGAGAAGCAACTAGGTCGTGCGAATGAGTTGGGAAGACAAAGAGGTGGTTGCCTTGAGCTGGGGAGGAGACAAAGGATGTCACTGATTGAGATTGGGAGGAGACAGACAAAGTTGTTGCCCCAAGCAAGGGAGGAGACTAACAGCGTCACGCGAGCTAGGGAGGAGCCAGAGGGTGTTGGTGAGCGTGGGAGGAGACACAGGCGATCACGCAAGCATGGGAGGAAGACCAGTAGCCTTCATGACAACTTCGAGAGCAAGAGAGGAGTGAGGAGACAACGATTAAGTTTTTTTGTTTTCTTTTTATATTAAAAAAAGTAAAAAAAAAAAAAAAAAGGACAACGGCATAAGGGGCTTTTTTTTTTTGGACAAAAAAAAAAAAACCTTTTGCATCCTTTATTTGAAAACAGACACCAAAAGTTGGGCTTTTGATGAATGCCAAATCTATCAATAATGTCCGTTTACCTCAAATTGAACTCCAAAATTAACGTATAGAATTATAAAAATGGTACCGGCTTTATTTTTCACTTCTTTTTTTGAAAAAAAAAACTTTTTTCGGGGAAGTAAAATCTATACCGTTTAGTAATGACATGAGAATAAATATAACTCTTGAACTATAAAGGAAAAACTCTTTTTAACCCATATTTCTTTATAATTATACAATATCCCCAATTTGCATTGAACCAAGGGTGGATTAATATATTCCAACAAATAGGGCTCATTTTCAGCACGGTTTTAATGAGATCAAGCCTTTTGTAAGCCATCCACATCAAGCAGAAGTAAATAATAGTCTCAAGAATAATAGTCCATTTATAGTTTGCGGGAATAATACAGAAATCATTTGTTGAAGGAAAGAGACAGTAGAGAAGAAATGGTCGGAGACAATTGACCGAAGGATCTTTGAAAGAGAGATGGAGGAATAGAAAAAGATCACATTCTTTTGGAGCTTCAATTTCAACCGTCTTTTAGCTGTTCGTTCCTTTTTATCCTTTGGAAATATATACTTTATGTTCTTTTCAGTATATCATATGCCCTTTTTCTTTTTTTCTTTTTTTGAGAGAAAGACATATATGGACCATCGAAGTATATGAATTTCAAAATAATTATTCCAAATAACTTAATTCCTACGAAATTCTTAGAAGCTATTATGAAATTATTACTTTTACTTTGTGAAATGTAATTGCCTTCAAATGAAATTAGGGTTAAGTCTCTTAGTTGTTATCATTAGATACGTTAAAATTCTTGTTAAATTATTGTTCATAATAAAATTATTATATATGATATTGGGGATCTTTGATTTGATTTAAAGTGTTTAAATTTAAAGCATATATTATTATCTCAAAATTGAGATATTGGGAGAGATTGTGATAGATCTGCTAAAATTAATTGATGGAGACTTTAGAATATCTTATTTTTCTAAAATATATATGGAGATGGAGGTTTTAGAATATCTTGTTTTTCTAAAATATGGATATTTTAGAGGGTGTTTCTATTAGTTATTCCGGCCCCCAACTCATGTTGAGTTTTCTAGTCATTTCTCATAAGTTGAATTATTAGTAAGATCAATCAAACTCACGACCTCCTAATTATGTGGAACATTTTTCATGCTACTAAATTATAAAGATCATTGATGTTTATTCTTTTATGGGTTTAATGTTTTTGCTTTTGCTGCAGAAACATTTTTTTCGACCACACTCACATAAAGGTGAGTGGGTCCCAATAATATTTTTTCTCTCTTCTCTTTACAATGAGATCCACACACTTTTATATGAGTGTGACAGAAAAATGTTTCTGCAACAAAAACAGAAACATTAAACCCTTTTTTTATTTCTTCCTTTCTACTTTCTATTGTGATCCCCCATTTTTTCCACCAATTCCTTTTTTTTTTTTTTTTGAAAAAACTGAGCATATACGAGTACTTAAAGAAGCATACACTATTGGTGTTATGAAACTAATGAAAACACAAATAACTCAACTAGAGCAAGAAAAAAAGTTTAAAGTCCTGAAATGGGTTATTCTTTCACTTTGATTTAGAAGTGTGGATCATAATGGGCCTACAACAATTACACACTAACGTTATGTTTTGTGTGAATGAAATATATCTATGCTTCGGTCTTGGCTTCCCCCGCCTGTTGGTTCGGTCAAGCTCAATGTAGATGGAGCTATGATCCAAAGAAGCTCTAAAGCTAGTTGTGGAGGTGTTTTGAGAGATAGCATGGGTGTTTGGGTAGTAGGATTCTCTAAGTATCTTGGTCAGTGTAGTGCCAATGTTGCGGAAGAATGGGCCCTTTTTGAAGGTTTAAATCTCGTATGGGATTTAGGATTTAGGAGCATTGTTGTGGAGTCTGATGCTAGTATGCTTATTGATCATTTGGTTGATCAACACTTCATTGCTGGCAGCCTCTTATTCCATCAAATAAGAGAGTTGTTGGCAAGAGATTGGATGGTCCTCCTGCGCCATATTCCAAGAGAGTGCAACAAGGTCGCTGACTTGTTGGCAAAGTTGGGCTTTTCAAAGTCTCTCATCCTTGGTAACTATCCTTTAGCTTTAAGAGCTTTAGTTGACTAGGAAAGTGTGAGATTTATTCCCCTTGTGTAACCTCTTTATTATTGTCTGGCTTTTAGCCTTCATTGATATCAAATATATATATATATATATATATATATATATATATATATATATATATGCCCTGGGTGGTATGGGGAGACTTCAACGACATTACATCTTCCTCAGAGCACTCCGATGGTGCTCGCCCTCCCCAACCCGTATCACTTGGTTCTAGAACATGATCAGTATGTGCGGTCTAAATGACATAGGAGTTTCAGGTCCTAAATTCACCTGGAAAGGACCTCAATTGGTGGGCTGTCAAAGGTTATTTGAGTGTCTTGATAGGGCCCTGGTAAACAATGCATTCATTTCAAAATTCCTTAACAGTGCTCTTAAGGTCCTGCCGAGAACCAATTTTTCTGACCATAATCCAATTCTGTTGTGGTTGGACGGACTAGTAATTGATCAAATACAGAGACCCTTTAGATTTGAGGCAATGTGGCTGGAACACGAAAACTTCACTGACTTTTTATCTCATCAATGGAAAGGAGGCGAACGGCTTGATGATAATCTATCTTATGTACAACATCAACTGCGGGATTGGGATAGGTCTACTTTTGGTTATGTGGAATATAAGAAGAAGAATATTCTTGCTAGACTCCAAGGTATCCAGGTGTCCCCTGCTTACCCCTATTCTTGGTATATATTTACACCATCTTGAGTTTGAGCTTCACTCTCAGCTAGAAGACCTCTTAAAGCTAGAAGAAATAAAGTGGAAACAGAAATCCCGAGTGGAATGGGTGGTTAAGGGTGATAGGAATACCAGGTTCTATCACCTTAAAACCAACATCAGAAGAAGGCGCAATCGGGTTATGACTCTGCAGGATGAATTGGGTGTATGGAAGAAGGAACCTGAAGAACTTAAAAATTTGGTGGTGTCCTTCTTTAAAAATCTTTTTCGAGAGGAAAATCAGTTGCATCAACCTCTCTACACTAGTAGTAACTTTCCAGAAATTGGCTTGGATAGAATGGAAGCCTTGTCTGCAATCCCCTCAGATAAAAAAGTTCATAATGTGATTAAATCTATGGGTCCCTATAAAGCCCCTAGTGCGGATGGTTTCCCTCCGATCTTCTACCAACGGAATTGGAATCTAGTGGGGCCATCAATGTGCAGCTTTGTTAAAGGGTTCTTTGAAGGTAACTTGGATCTCAATATAGCTAATAAAACTTTGATTTCACTCATTCCTAAAAGGGATCAACCACAAAGAGCTGTATAAATGTATCACTAAAATACTATCTTAGAGACTAAGATGCATCATGGATGAGCCTATTTTGCCCTACCAAGCTAGCTTTATTCCTGGAAGACATCTCCAAGACAATGTAATAGTTAGGCAAGAGATTTTGCATAAGATGAAAAAATCGAAAGGAAGAAGGGGCTTCTTTGTGATGAAAATCGACTTGGAAAAAGCGTTTGGTCGTTTAAAGTGGAGCTTTCTTAGAGAAGTTCTATCAGGGGCAGGTTTTGGCAACAAATTTATTGAGCTTTCTATGAGGTGTGTTTCTAGTGCATCCTTGAATGTGCTTTGGAATGGTAATACTACTAAATTTTTCCAGCCATCCCGTGGCATTAGACAAGGGGATTCTATTTCACCCTTCTTATTCATCGTGTGTATGGATAGGCTATCACATATAATTTGCGATGAAGTAGCAGCTAAGAGTTGGAAACCAATTTCAATAACAAAGGATGGGCCTACTATCTCCCATTTAATGTTTGCAGACGATTTGCTCCTCTTTAGGGAAGCTTCAGAAGAACAAGCTAGTATTATGATGACCGTGCTTGATAAGTTTTGTTGTGCTTCTGGAGAGAGTTAATTTAGAGAAGTCATCAATGTTCTTCTCTCCAAAGGTCTCAGTTGTTTTGAAAGGAAAGATCAAGGAAATCACAGGAATGAAAATAACCTGTGAGATAGGGAGGTACCTCGGATTCTCTTTATCAAGAAAGAGAACTCAAAGGGAAACTTTCCAATATGTGATTGACCGAGTCATAGATAAACTCTCTACTTGGAAAGCAAACTGCCTATCAAAGGAAGGTAGAATTACTCTTGCAAAATCCGTTATGAGCTCTATTCCTATTTTTCCCATGTAGGTGACTTAAATCCCTATGAGTATCTGTGAGGAACTTGAAAGACTACAGTGAAAGTTTATCTGGGGATCACTTCATACCAATAGAGGATATCATCCGCCAGGATGGGACAGAATTGTTTTTCCTAAGGCTTTTGGAGGCCTTGGATTAAAAAGATTAACCTCTGTCAATAAAGCTTTCAGAGCAAAGCTTGCTTGGAATGTGGTTAAGGGTACAACCGGTCTCTGGGGTGAAGTTCTTGAGAAGAAATATATGAGAAGAAGTGAGTCATCTCTGCTGAACGCAAGGTCTACTGACTCTAGTTTTATGGCCTTTTGTATTCAGACAGTCTGATCTAGTGGAGGCTGGCACCAAATGGCAATTACGAAATGGTAGATCAGTACGCTTTTTTACGAATTTCTGGCTGTTTCCAAACAAAAATCTAAAAGATTTTTGTATTAGATCTTTATCCTATAAGGAGGAGGAAAGCTTGGTGGCTGATAAGGTGAAGTTTGGTACATGGGATCTATCAAAAGTAAGGAGCACTGTTCATAGAGACATAGTGTAGAGACTAATTGTGATCCTACCACCTCTGGAAAGTGCAGGTGATGATATTATGGTTTGGAATGGGACTAAGAACAGTTCATTTACTATCAAGAGTGCCTATCAACTCATTGAACAACCTCCTTCTCATCTCTATAATGCTACATATCGATATATTTGGTCTTGGCAAAGTGCGGAGAGGATCAGAGTTTTTCTTTGGTTGGCCTTTAATGGCAGGTTACCCACAAATAATAGAGGAGCCCCTGGTCATCTACTTCTCTTTGTGATTTCTGTCTAGTGGATGTTGATGATGAAAGGCATATCTTTCGGGATTGTGCCTATGCTTCTCAGATCTGGCAGCAGTTAATTAAACCTGAACACTCAACATCCTTCTTTGCAGCACCGATGTGTGAGTGGATGACTGCTAATTTGATGAAAGATTTTGGTTTTACCAGGGACAACAAATGGCAGATGATTTGGGGAGTTACTCTTTGGTTATTATGGAATTGGCATAATAACTATTATTTTGTTGACAGCTTCCAAAAACCGTTTGACCCTCTATCTGTGATTAATAGAGTTTGGTGTTCTTATTGTTGTACTAAGGACATATCAGTCCAAAACGCTCCCCATCAAGAGGCAGTCAGTGCCTCCTAGACCCCTCCACTAGATTCTTGGGTTAAAATTAACATAGATGGCGCTTGGCTTCGCAAAATGACAGGGCTGGTTGTGGTCGGGTGATCAGAGACTCCAAAGGTGAATGGCTAGTTGGTTTTACTCATTCTTTGGGGCATTGTGGTGTTTATGAGGTTGAAGAATGGGCGATTCTCATGGGCCTTAAAATTGCATGGGATGAAGGCTTCAAGAAAGTTTTGCTAGTTTCTGATGCAAAAACACTTGTGGACAACTTGGGCCTTGATGAAATTTCAACGATGGGAAGTCTAGTTCACCTACAGATAACAAAGATGCTTGAGCTAGACTAGTCAGTCAAATTGCATCATACTCCTAGAACGCAGAATGCGCTTGCTGATGCACTTGCTAAGGAAGGAATTTCTACTTCCTCCACTTTGGTTATTTTAAGGACTGTGTTAACAGTTGATTGTATGGGATTTGTCCCCCCCCCCCCCCCCGGGCGGCCCCTCTTTTATTTAATAGTATGGCTAAGGCTTCTCTTTTACCCCCCCCCCCCAAAAAAAGAAATCCATGGAATGAAAAATGTGATAAAATGGGCTATATACCTTTTTTATCCTTGCCCCATTATTTTTCCATCAAATATTAATGACGGAAATGTATTGTACAACGTTGGAAAACAAATGAAAAGAGATTCATTTTCTCCATAATCTTTTTCTATACACACACACAGATATATGTGTGTATAAATATGCATATATGTATGTATATATATATATAGATAGATACACACATACATATAGATATAAGTATACATGTGTGTGTATCATTCTATTTCACATTCCTATCATATTATTATTATTTATATAAGTTATTAATGTAAAAGTATTCCTATCTTATTTTAATATAGCAAACATACCATGACCAAAGTATTTCAAGGTATCTAGCTAGCTATATATAGCTAATATATTATGATATAAATTTGGGTGAAGGTGAAAATTTTTCATGGAAATATTCGCTTGGGAGTAATATTGTCTTGAAAATTTGTTCAAATTCAATGTCACCTAAAAGTTTCAAAATGTGGCAATCTTGCCCTCATACTATTAAAAAGTTTTCATTGGACATTAAAAATTTGACTTGACTGTTAACTTTTTCATGGTAACAGGTGACATTGCTTCATTTTAATACTTTTGGGGCAATATTGAACTTAATAAAACTTCTAAGGCAACATTTCTCATCAGCAAAAACTTCTAGAGCAAATTTTCATCATAACTCTATAAGTTTTTCATAATAAAAGAATCCTTAAAATATTTAATACTTGCGATACTAATAGAAAAAAGACCTATAAGCCACCTGTAGACCTCTATAGGCGGAGATGGTTTAAAAAGTATAATCGGTGGTATTTTCGTAAATATTGATACAACTCAACATTGGTTGTGCTTACACGTGGTATAAATAATATTTTTTAGACTAGTTGTAATGTATTGCGGTGTTGATAAGTATTAAATAGTAAGAAAATTAAAAACTTTTAATTCTTTTTAGACCAAAGTCTTATACATCCGGTTTAAATATTCTTTTAGATATCATCATTTCTTTATGCTCAGTCTTAAATGTTTTAGAGTTTCTTCAAATTCCATGGTAAACTTCTTGACCACGCGTTTTTTTGAAATTTGAGGCCACTTCAATAAATGTTCTGTCTTGTTTATTCAAACTCCTCATAGATGTTGTTTCTTTAAATTCAACTCCCATTCTCTCCTTTCTCAATATGGTACGCGTTAGGGTTGCTTTTGTTCATCCTCCTTTTCCTCCTCCTCCTCCTCCTCCTCCTCTACAACCTGCTCCACTACTGCCTCCTCCACCATTAGTAAGGCAACTTCTTTAGCATCTCCTTGCGAGAGTGGATCACATAGAGAGATGCCTCAGAAAACCCTTCACGTTGTCGCGTATTGTCAACGACAAGCTTAACCTTGTACTCGACGCCAATGATGTTGAGTGCAATCTTTTGAACAACTCCTCTTCCCCTTCCTCTTCCTCCTTCTCTGCCTATGGTGATAAGAATGAAGATTAATGGTTTTTTTTTTAAATTATCTAAATTTTTTTCAAAATCAATGTATTGATGCATCATAAATATATTATATATTAATGAAAAAATATTTTTATTTCTAATCTTGATATTTATCTTTATCTTGATCATGTCTCTTGCATCTTTGTTCCGTTGTTGTTTCTGTCTCTGGTTTGATAAGTTAATTTCATGATAGAATATATATACTTTATTAGTAAATTATATTATACGAGATATTCTACATGTTAAATATATAATTTGATTATATTCAAATTGGTTGTAGTGGGACAAAGTCTAAATATGTTAATATGAGACATTGTTTAACTTTTGATAGGTATAAATGCCATTTATTTTTCTAACATTCACTTTTTATTTAGACAAGACAAGATTTGCATCTGATCTCGAAATTATTATTTTGACTACGCTTTAAAGACGACCTATTTAAATACATAACGTTTCAAATTCCAACGCCTATCATCATGTCTTGTTAGTATCATTTAAACTTGCCGACGATCAACCTCGTTTATAAATACCAAGGCGCCTTTAGTTCAAGTTCAAATTCAAAAGTTCCTTTCTACTTCTTTATTACTTGTTTGAGTGGCAACACTTCCATTGGAGGCAAGATCAAAGAAGCAGTGTTCCACCTCTCCTCCTCCAGTGCGCAACCACTAGCGTTTTCTCTTCGTAGCCCCCTTCACCTCTGACCTTAGAGAAAATTGTTGAGGCCATCTTTCGCCTTTAGGGGAGGTCATAGAGAAGCAAGATTGCTTCTCTAAACGACTGGAGGAGGTATCGATGTTCTTGAACAACATCACCGACCATTTAGACTAGGCGCGATGAGTCTCCAAGATTGATGATGAACTTCTGAAGGCTTGGGTTTCAAGAACCCACATCATAGTAATATTTTGATGTAATTGTGATTTTGTGGCTTATCATCATCATCATATATTAGTATAATATTTTGATGTAATAATTTTAATTTCATGCATGTATACTGCCGCCTTTAGCCAATGATTAATAAAAAAAAATTTGTCATTTATTTCAATCTTTTGATAGTTCTTGTTGATTATCATCTATCTCATGTTATTAATTTTATTCTTGTTAATTAAAAAGTTTCAACCTTTAAGGAAGAAGCCCTTGTTTCTAAATTTTATTTCTCTCTTCTGAAAATTACATTTTAGACTAGTTGATTTGAAAGACGGTGTCATTATAACTAAAAAAAAAAAATGTAATATCTCGAATTTCCTGTACTAAACTTCCTTGTGCAATATATGTATATTGTTCAGTAAATTTTGGTTGAATGTTTTATTTCCTAGCACTTAAATTTTTGAATAAATGTTAGGGCCAAATGGGAATTTAGAGACCTTGTGACCATGAAATAATTGGTCAATAAAAATTCAATTTTAATCTCCTAATTTAAGACCAATTTCGGCGAAGAAGAGTAAAGAGAAAATAAGACATGTTGACACATATGAACTTGGTTCAAAGAGGTAAGATTGGACATGAACCATTGGGTAAATATAATGCAACATTAAAGGCTCCTAAATGAGGCCACTTCTGGCCAAGGAGGAAAAGAAGGGAAAGTGGAATATTTAAGTTTAAAAAAGGAGTATTAGAAAAATCAAGAGAAATATCCAAAAAGCTTATCAAGAATGCCTTACCAAGTGTATATAAGAGATGGGCTAAGAAGTAAAAGGATTTGACAGATTTAATTGAGTCACAAATGTATTGAAGACAATGAACGTGAGATGATGTGAAGACCATTCATTGAACCATTAATGCATCTCATGTCTTACCCAAGAAAGAAGAAGAAAAATAATTGAGATTTTGCATGCTTGCCATGTATCTAATTGGGGAAGAGAGTTGTCTAGAAAGGGGACACCTAACAGCAAGATAATGGATCACAAGCTTTCCCAAGGAGTCTTAAAATTTCGAACATACAAGGGCAACAGTGGAGGAAAAGAGATTCATCATATTTTGCTAACGTAAGATGAATAAAATTATATAAGAAAAGGAAGGGCAATTTGATCAAAATAATCAGGGACACAAGAGCTTATCCTCCAAGTTATATAAATCCCTCTAGACACTATTAGGCCTTAAATTTCGACCAAAGAGAGCCCAAAGAGAAAGAGGAAAAAGCCCACACACATTCTAACTATATGGTTACAATGTAATGGAATGCCATGAGCGTAAATATGACATTAGTTTGAGGTCAAACTGTTCTCTCCTTTTCAGCTGAAATGGACCCTTAATTCCTTTTCAGCTGAAATGGACCCTTAATTAGACATTAAAATACTCTCTTGCCGTCTCCAAATTAGGATAGAAACGCTCCTAAGGATAGAGGAAGAACCCATCAAAAATTTCAAGAGGAAGAGGAAGAAAGAAGAGCCAAGATCAAGATCAAGAGGTAGGTTTATGTGTATGGATTCCTATCCCTTCTAACCTCTTTCTAGTCGCTAAAATCTCTCTTTTTATGGTGATTAGAGGTTGTGGTTGAAAATTTTGGGGAGACAAGGAAGAAGAAAATTGCAAGAACACCAAAGATCAAGCCATGGTTAGTGCTTCTTGAACCTCCTTGTATTTGTGGTGGTTTTCTCTTATATTCTTGAAATTTCAGAAACCCTAAATAAAAGGGGAGGTGCTACCCAAATTTTTAAACTAGGTTAAAGTATGATTAAGGGTTTAAACAACGAGCTAGAAGTGATTAGAGACATGATTTTGGTGTTTAAGTTGGAAAACAAATTTGTTGTCTTCTTTGCTGATTTTCGGCCAGAAACAGGGGACCTAGGAGAAGTATGATTTTGCTCATTTTAATGGTTCAAATGGGTTTAAAATTGAAAATTGTGTAGGGTAATAGTTTTGATATGATTTTGGAAGCATTGGATGTAAATTTTACAAAGCCTTAAATTTGTCAACTCTGTTTTCCTTACATGGCAATGAGATTTTGTCATGTTTTTACTAGGTAAATGGTGTCCAATTGCCTTGAAAGTTTCCAAAATTAAAGCAGACATAATTATATTTAATTTGATAGGTCATATGCCTAATTCGGATTTCTATTCATGGAGATAATTTATGAATTTGACCTATGAATCTGGAGCAAAATTCTAAGCAGTGTGTCATTGTTGATCATTCTGAAGCACAGTAATCCGATGGTCCTAAGGGTTACTCCTACTCAGCTAGCTGTCTGGTCCCCTCCATCGGTGGGCAAGCTCAAATTTAATTGTGATGGGGCCTTTTCGGCTAATATGTCTGACGCTGCTATTGGAGTTATCTGTAGGGATCATTTTGGCGACTTCAAATGGGGTTTTGTGGATAAGGTGAAATCCATCTCTGCTTTCATGACTGAAGCTTTAGCCCTCAAGAGGGCATTGATGCTTGCTGTTGATCTTGGTCATGATAATGTGATTTTTGAAACCGACTGTCTTTCTCTCCTTAAGTGTGTTGATGCTAAAGCTCCGGATATGATTGATTGGAGGAGTAGGAGCATTATTTTTGATATTATTTGTCTGTTGGGTACTAAGGTTGGGTTCTCTTTATCCTTTACCCCAAGGGGGTAATCGTGCTGCTGATCTGATTGCAGCAGATGCTTATAAAGGGGTGTGCTCGATTGGGTGGGTTTGCCAACCAACACCTTCTTTGCTATTTCTTCTAGCCTTGGATTTCCAGAAGATGAATGTTGTTCCTTATGATGTTCCTCTTCCCAATCATCCATTAAGGGGTGATCGTTTTTAGTTTGTTTTTATATGTGTGTATTTTGCTTTGTTTGTAATTCATGGACTTATGGTTCAATTGATGTTGTTCCTCCTTTTATGGTTTTTCCTTCTTTGATGTTGTTTGTAATGTTTTCGGAGTATTAATAGAAGTATCCTTTGACCAAAAAAAATACGAGTATAAGGCGGTTGGTAATATTTTTCCTTGAAATTAGACTTATCAATAATCACATAGGATTTGGAACCACCGACATTCAAACAATTATATATGATTTTTTCATGATTGAGTACCAAATTTGGCAGAATTGGGCCTACAGGCGAAAAAAGAAGGTCAACGCCCAAAGTGAATAATTTGGTCCTCAAGGGTTATTGTGGGCTCTTAAGGATTAATATGGACCATTTTACCTTATGTTGTGTACAATGTAATGGCAAATTCTAATGTCTTAAAATAGGTAGTAATCCGTTGTCCGACTTGTGTCTATAGGATCTTACGATTGCTTAAGGCAATCAAAAGACTCTGGGCCCAAGTCAAAGGTTCGAAAGGCAATCAGGTAGTAACTCTAATCTTTTATCCTTTATATGGCTATATATGTTTGTTTAAACCATATTCGTGAGTCCCGCTTATTAGTTTTCTATGTGTCTTGATGATAATTGACAATTATAAACAAAATTAGGTTAATGGTTTAAATCAAAATTTTTTTAATTTGATCAAACTTAAATTGGTAACTTACTGTCAAATTGACTCGAGTTTCAGGTTGTAAAACTTGAGTCAATACTAGATATAGAGTTATCAAATAATTTGAACTTATTTTGACTCGAGTCAGTCATGATTAACTCAAGTCATAAGCTCTTATGAAATATTTTAAGAAATGATAGTGACTCGAGCCTATGTCATTTGACTCCAATCTTATTTTGAGGACTTCAATTTATTTTCAAAATAAAGAAGTCTTTGACTTGAGCTAGTATTCTTTAAAGCGATCATACTTTTTGTAATTAATTTTCAAATGAACTTAGTTGACTCGAGTCATCACTTAATGACTCGAGTTGGCGTGATTTCAAACCTTTTTTCAAAAAGCTATTTCAAAGTACATTTGAAAAAGAGGAATTTGACTCGAGTCATGCACTTGAGCTAAATGTACTAAACTTGAGCATAAGTCATATAGAAATATCTTCATTTAAACTTGTATGATTTGTATACTTCATATCTTCACTCATTGTTAATCTTAACTATGGTTAATCAATTTGTTAATGAGTTTCAGATGATCAAATGAATGATTAAGTGCAGATTAATCAAAAAGCAAATGATTATGTCACATGCATTAAATGTGAGCAATCAACCTCTGAACATTCTGAAGGCATTTATAGGTTTTTTTTCCATATTTGAATGCCAGATCATCCAACAGGAAAATCTTAAGGAATGTCATTAAGGAGAATAATAGCGCTCATTGCAAATTTCAATGATGAGAGTAACAAAAGAACTCCAATGCTCAATGGCTATATTGATTATTCTCAACGGTGCATTGAAAGCTTCCAACGGTCATTAATTGTCTTCCCCATATATAAGCTGAAACATTCAATTTGTTCCAACCACTAGAAACACAAACGCTTAAACAATCAAATATGTATTTTCTGTTTCATTCATTTGCGTGATATCTTTAGATATATTGATAGGGCAAAACTTTATAGCCTATAAATTCCGTAAATATACGAGCTGTATCAAGTAATAAAGAGTGAGTAAGATATCGTTCCCATGAGGATTTGGTATCACAAACTTCGGTTAAGCATTAATTTTACACTTTCATTTAAGTTAAGCAAGCCAAATTGAATTTAATAAAGATAAAAGGAATTAAAACTAAAATTAAAATAAACAAACTACGACAATAATCAAATAAGCAACCCAGAGTCACTAATCCCTTATTAGTTTCATAAACCTTGTTTTCACTAATTTAATTAGCCTTAATATCAATTTTGTTAATCTCGAGTATAAATAGTCATAAGTGTCTGTCGGTCCACTTATAACTTTCTCTTGAATATATTTTGTTATGTCTAACATAATTACTCAAGAGACAACAAAATTCGGACACACTCTTCAACAATTATATAGGGCAATTAGGTATATGTCTATCCTAATAACAAATTAAATCGTAATCTAATCTCATTTACTTAATCTTAGAGCTTAATTAAAATCTCATTCGTAAAGGTAAATCCTAATTCTCAAATTCATATTCAATTATGGACAATCACTAAATAGATAAAGTTAAACAAGATTAAGTAACTAAAATTAATATATAACTAAATAGTAAAAACAAAGTCTAATCCACAATTATAAGTTCAAAGTTCCTCTAAGTTGCAAAGAGAAATTAGCCAAACATGGCTTTAATAAAAACCATTACACCACAGAAAATTAAAATCCAGATTCAAACAACAAACCAAAAGAAAAGCATAAGAATCAAATCTGTCAAAGGTTGTTCAGCTGCTCCATTCTTTTCTTTGGTTCCGTCTGAATCTGTCTTTGGAGCTTCCAAATCATGATTATGGTCTGAGATGGTGAGAGAGATATGAAGTTGGATGATGGTGGAAGAAGGGTAGAGGTAATGCTCCCGGCGACTGTGGTGGAGAGGGAAGCCGCCGGCGAGGAAGAAGAATGGGCAAAGTGGAGAAGGATAAAGATCGGGTCTCGCTGCGCTAATGCTCTGTTCAGCGAAAATTCCCTCTGCTCTCACGCTCCAGCGAAAAAAATAACGATGATGCTCTCCAGCGTGAATGATTCCCTCCAATTAATTATCCCCCGACTCCTGTAGCTTGTTTAGGTTTTTATTCCTTTCCCAAAAACGGCGCTCCTCTGCTCCAGCGTATTTCTCTCCTCCCTTTCACTTTGATTAGGTCTTTCTTTCTTCATTTCAAAACGATGTCGCTGCACACCTGATCTTTTAATCAACTTCCACATCAATTTCAAATGGGTCCGTCCCAACTAAAAAAAAGAAGAAATATTATAATATTAATGTACTATTAAAATAAACTAAAACCATATATATATATATATATATATATATATATATATATATATATTTAATAACTTGTTATTATTTTATTTAAACTAAAGTATTTCTATTTAAATTTGAAAACTAAGGTATTTATAATGAAATCCCCTAAATAATGCACCACTTTGATTTCTCTTAAAATAACATATTCTTATAGAAATCTCCTAAAATTGCTTAGATAACTCTCCAAATATCTTCAAAATGTACCTTAAATATACTAAAATTGGAGAGTTCAATGTTTATGAATCTGCTCTTTTAGAGAGTTTATTACTGAATCATTATCTTTGTAAGAATCTCAAAGTTGTGGGACTTTGAGATTTGGTTATTTGATTACAACTTGTAAGGAGGAACAAATCCTAGTGAGAGGATTACTTTCATGTGCAGAGTATGTAGTTAGTTAAAATGATAGTGAAAATCTCAGAGAGTTTGGGAACTGGACGTAGATCAAAAGTTAAGATCAAACCAGTATAAATCTCTTATGATCATCTTTCTCCTACTCTTTCTCTCTGTTAAGCTTTGTTTTCATGATTGAATTCCATAGGAAATCAAAAAGTTTTTAAATCACCCAATTCACCCCCTCTCGATGATATTTTGTCTTTCACACCGCCTGTATGAGGCTAGCACTACTCGTGAGCCGTTTGGCTAGAAGGGCAAACTATGGGGCCAACTTCCTAGTAACTAAGCAAGACCTAGTGCATTCAGTTACTTTTGGGCTATTAATTCACCCAGTTGTATTTTTGCTAGCGCTGAAGTATTGGATCTTATGTTGATGTTTGAATTACATGTTGCATATGAATTGTGATACATGTCACATGATCCCCGAATGCTTTATATGATGTGTGGACTATTCTGTTGTGGTTGTCTATCATATATTGTATATGCTTGGTATGTGAGATTAATCTATTACTCTGTGACCCTTTAGGATTCCAGTCCCTGTTACTACCTGTAAATTATACAGTGTATTAGACGCGGCTCCTAGGGGCTAGCGGGTGATGGCAAATGGAGATATTGGACTTATTTTGGATTGGTTATGGGTTATTTGTCGAGAAATTTTTGTAATCACGTTTAGAGTTTTGTAAATATTATGTATAGATCTTGTGTGTAACTATATAATGTAATCAAAAGTTTTGTATCAGTATAATGTACTATATATGTTTTTCCTACTAAATTGTGTATCAAGACTCTGTTGGATGACGGTATATCGAGGGGTATTACAAAAAATGCTTTTTACATATTGACATTGATCATTAACAAGAACTGGTCTAGAAAGGTTGCCCTAGTATATATACTCAGTTTCACGCTCAATCTTCATCTCTAGCCTCTTTTAGTTCCGTGCACGCTCTGTAATAACCCCATTTTTATGTACATCATTGTACAAAATGAATTAATTAATGTTATTTGAATATATGGAATTTTCATCAAGTCTATGGTAAATAATATTTGTTTTCTAACATGATAGGCAAATAAAGGAAACATGTCAGAAATGTGACTATATAAAAATGGTATGACAAACAACATGGAAGTCACAACTTGGCTTAAAAGTGCAAAAGAAGGATGACGAATTGTTTATTTAAACTTGGTCAAATAAATATAAAATAAGGAAACCTCTAGAATTCAACATACCCGATCATGTATTCCTAAGGATATCTCTTTTCACTGGACTAGGGCATGCCATCAAACAGAAGAAATTAAGTCCTCGATATATGGGTCCTTTTGAGATATTGGCAAAATGAGGACCAGTAGCTTGTCAATTAGATTAACCTCTAAATTTGAGCAAACTGCATGATGTCTTTCATGTCTCTCAACTAAAGAAATATCAACCAAACTCAGAACATATTATTGAATATGAAAATGTTGATGTGCAAGAAGATCATACTTTTGTGGTGAGCCGGAGCAGATGATTGATAATCAGGAAAAACAGCTTAGGCATAAAAGCATTCCATCTGTAACAGTAATCTAAAATGGATTAACTCCCAGGGAAGCAGCGTGGGAGAGAGTTGAGGATATGAAGAGACGATACCCTGAGTTTATGTCTCAAAGTATGATAAATGTATCAACAATTTCTAGGATGAAATTTAATTTACAGGGGAAGAAATGTAATAACCCCACTTTTATGTAAATCATTATTGTACAAAATGAATTAATTAATGTTATTTGAATATATGGAATTTTCATGAAGTTTATGGTAATTAATATTTGTTTTCTAACATGATTGGCTAATAAAGGAAACATGTCATAAATGTGACTATATAAAAACGATATAAGAAACAACATGGAAGTCACAATGATAGTGACTATCTTGGCTTAATAGTGCAAAAGAAGGATGAGGAATTGTTTATTGAAACTTAGTCAACTAAATATGACTTTAGGCAACCAAATAAAGTAGATGACAATGGAAGTCAAAGGACAAATATTCTTTTAATCCTTGGCTTAACTATTTCGAACCAAAGAAAAATCCAAGGGAAGAAGAAGATGTTCAAACTCGTAAAGTAGATATTTATCTTAACTAAGTGTCAAAGTAAAAGTATAAGATGAATTGGCTAAGTCAAAGGTCAATTTTTGAACCAAAAGAAGGCCATAATTTTGCCAAAAAGAAGAGGATATAAAGACAAGGAGAATTTTCAAGAAATTGGACACATGGCTAGTTAAGGAGAACATATGGTAAATATCCTTTGACTTTGGAATACATATGTGTCGTGCCTATGTCATGTGATGACATCATAGTCGACTTATGTATAAAAGTCCAAAGGCAATAAAAAGGCATAAAAATCTTCCCAAATTAATGTTGCAATTCGTACAACAAGTAGGGAAGATGAAGACAAAGCCATTTAATACAAAATTGAAAGCAAAAGATCATTTAGAAAACCCTAGAAGACAAGTGTCATAAAATGAAGTTGTTTGACTTTGGGAAAAGCACATCTATCAACACATATTTAATGCAATTTGAAGACTTACTTATCTTCTCCAGAGTACCAATATTTCGCCCAAGAAGAGACAAAGGGAAGAAAGATACAAATGACACATAAAATGATAAGAATCAAGGAGATGTAACATGCACACTCTTACTCTTTTCATCACCTCTGGCCCCCATGAAATATTTCTCTTTGTTCATCTTCAGGATGGCTTGGTATTCCTCTCTATTAGGCTCTCCCTCTTTGTTGTCATCACTTTTATCTTGCTTTTAGTAAAAATTGTTGCTTTCCACAAACACTCAATAAACATTTTGCTTTCTCATTTTGTCAGTGTTCTCTTTCATTGTCTTTGCTTGCATAGAATTTTAATCATTGTTTTTCACAAATGCTTGATACTTATTTCCTTCTTTAATTTGTTGAAACCATGATTGAAAGTTGAGTGGGAATGAGTGCCCAACAGACCATATATTCATGAGTGTGAAAAATTTATGAAGAGGCCATGTTTATTTTAATTTGCTGCTCACTCCAAATGTAATTTAGTTCATCGACATATGTAGTGCATTACATATCCAGTAATTCAATTATGTAGTACACATGTTGACAAGCTCAATTACATTTTTATACATAGCACATAGATTGGATGAACACCGATCAGACCATATATTCATGAGTAAGGTAAAAACTTTATTTTCATTACAATGGATTTGTATTTGATTTTCTTATTACAAATTTATTTATTCTAGTAATAACCACTGATATTTATCTAGTAATATATGAAGAGCATCAAAAATACATGTGAAGAGTGCTAATGTATAAATATAATATACTATGGAGAAAAATCTAAACTTGTCATTATGAGAATCATACAATTTCATTAAACATGAACGTGCCTTAATACTTCTCATGATATAACACAACATCGATATCATATAACATGTTATCTCATGTTCTGTTATATCATTAGGAGCATCAAGTTGATATGTTTATGGTTAATGAAATTGTATCATTCTCATCATCATCGTCATATTTATCAGTTTATTTGGTTGTTTAATTGAATCTTGTTTTCCATGAGTAGGTCAAAAGCTTTATTTTCATTACAATGAATTTGTTTTAAATTTGCTTGTTAGAAATTCATTCCATAATAACCATTGATATTGATTCTAGTAATAAGAAGGGTGCCAAAAATACAAGTGAATATAATGCACTATATAAAAAATATGAACTTGTCATTATGAGAATCATAAAATGTTATTAAACATGAACATATCTTAGTGTTTCTCATGATATAATATGACATCGAGAACAAATAATATATTTTCTCATGTCATGTTTTATCATTAGAGGCATCAAGTTGATATTTTTATGTTTAGTGAAATTGTATCATTCTCATCATCACTATATTTACCTATTTATTAACATCACCAAAAGTGTCAAAATGCATAAGTATGGTTATCTAGCAGCCAATCTATGGGTAACAACAACCAATTGTAGGGATGCTCATATAATATGAATCATGCGCCAACAGCATACAAATGCTAGGCCTAAAATTGCATCCATTGAATCCGACACTCAAAATTCATCTAACTCATTTGGAGGTAGGAAAATGCAAGAAAAAAGAAGAAGCAAACCTTTAAAACAAATGCTGAAATTAAGATTCAATAATATCTCATAATACAATACTTAGATTTATGGTTATTAGTTATAATTTTTTTTATATCAATTGAATTTGTATTTTTAGGGTCATCTATAGAATTTATATTGCATAATTTAGCTTTTAGATATAATAATATCCAACAAGGCTTCTGTAAAACAAAATAAAATGTATATTTTTAAAAAAATGCTCACTTTTTAGATCGGGTATAAAATTACTTGGCTTAAAGAGTGAGCATTTTTTTATTATAAATTGAAACTTTTTACCATATATATGTCAAACTAACTTTTGAGAGCAGCTGTAGGTCCGATATTAACAAGGATAAACTTTTAAACTGGTTGATACAAGACTAGACCTAAACTTGGTCTAAAAGACAATTTCAACGGGTCTTAAAATCCTCTTTTCTAGTAGTGTGAATGTCCTTACACTCAAGGTTGGAAACCAAAAAAAAAAAAAAAGTAGTTGAGGATAATGTTTTATAAAAATAAGTATTTTAATACAAAATATTTTATATAATATTCTTGTCAATTTAATATAGTTTTTCTTACTTTGTTAATAATTAATAGTAATTATCTTTAAATTTGTTTATAATATTATATGATAATACTATTACTAAAATAATATATCATTCATAAAGATGCAAGTATTTTCTAAAGTTATTAAATTCGGATTCGACTGGACAAGTGGATTTAGAACTCGATAAACCAGTTAACTCTCTGGTCTGAGCCCCCAACTTGGGGTAGGGCCAACACGAGGTGACTTGATAACTAGGGTTAACCCGACCTTAACTTGTGTGACTCGTTGGGTAGGGTGAGTCACCCGGGTTGAGTTTTTCTGAACTCCGATGGTGAGAAAAAGATCAAAAAATTGAAGAGAAGATGATGATCAAAAAATGTAAGGGATCATGATTTTGAACTCATCGATACCAGAGATAAAGATGACGACAGAGGCTAAAGAAGAAAGGAGAAGCAAAGTGATGGCTGAAAAGGAAAGAGAAACCTAGGAACGATTTCATTGACTGTAGGAAGATCAGGTGCAGACAACAGTAAAAAAGGAAGATGACACTGTAACAATGGAAGATAGATGAAGTAGAAGGAAACCTCATAAATATAATATCTGAAACCTGAGGTATGAAGATAAATAATCTCCCGATGAAGTAAAAGGGTTAACTTGAGAAGGAAGAATGCTAAAAAGAAAAGAGAAAGTGACACAAGGAAGACAGAGAGTATTACAGAACATTGGTTGAATAAATTTCACCTCACATGGCGTAAGACTATAGTACTACACATTAGTTGAATAAAAAAAGGGCAAAGGGGCAAATTTAACAACAAAATTACATGCAAGGGGCGTTTGACACCATAAAGTTTTAAAAGTTGCCAAAAAGTACATAAAGGTTCAAAATGGGGGGAATTTTAACACTGCCGTTAAATCCTCTTTAACTATATGTTAATGTCACCACCTTATTCATCTCTCCCTCCCAAACTCGCAATACGCACCACCATCACCTCACACACTCCATCCCATTCTAAAGCCATCTGCCCCACTACTACCTCCACTTTCTTTGTCCCGTTCCAGGCCCTCAGCACCACCACCTCTTCAAGCCTTAATCTTGTTTTCTCTATCCTAAAGCGGGTTCAGCAATAAACTTATACAAATCTTCTCACTTCCATAAGCCATCATCACTTCTCACTGCATTAATGTCTTAGAATGAATCAATGTCGTTCCAACAAGCCATTTCTATAGATATCATATTAGAAAAATATTCCATGCCATTGTCGCCATTAAGGGCTCTACTTTGGATAATACATTTCACTTCATCGTAGGACTCATACTTGTTGTCGATAGGGTAGCCATGTCTTGGAAATTTTGCTTTTCTTGATTTTGAATGGCATGAAAGGCGATAAGGTAAAGTTTATCGGGTGGAGGTGAAGAGACTGTGAAGGAAAATAGTAGAGGGGTGAATAAAGTCTATGTTTGGAAGAAAACTTGCGGTGAGTTATATATCTTACTTTTATGGAAGATGACGAACAAAGTTGTTTACTAGAGGATTTGAGGACGGAGAAAGTGGAGATGAACAAAGGTGGTAACATTAACGGAGTGAAAGATGAGTTAAAGTAAGTGTTAAAATTTCCTCCATTTTAAACCTTTATGTACTTTTTTGCACCTTTGAAAATTTTATGGTGTCAAGCACCCCTTACATGTAACTGTAATATTTTCAATGGTAATCGATCTAAATTTTACTGATAGGTTGCAATTACAATATATAGATGAATATAGGAGATTAAATCTAGATTTTACCTAATCTGATCCTATAATATCTCCCTTGACTCTCATAAAATATTAAAAAAAAACGCATGATTCTAAGAAGCAGAATAAGGAAAATTAAGTTAAAACTAAAAACCCTAATTAGATTATAATTAAGACCTAATGACAGCAGGCCCATTATCATTAACACTCCCCTCAAACTAGAGAATAGATGTTGATCATTCCAAGCCTATTGATGAAGCCTTCAAATTTCTCCTGAGTCAGTAACTTAGTCATGACATCTACAATTTGATTCCTTGATGGAGTATAGGATAAATCAATCATTTTTTTAATCCAATTTTTCTTTAATAAAGTGGTAATCATGAAGAACTGAAAAATCTTCCTTTTTCTTCCTCCTTTTGATTATTCTCAATACTCCAACTCGATAGCTTCATTTTATGATATGATGAAAGTTTTTCTTTCTTCAATATTTCCATTCCTCATCTTGAACATTCTTCATAGTTGAATTTGACATCTTTTTTCTTTGCTTGACTAACCTATAAGATATTTAATCATTAAATATAGTAGTTTGTCAATATAGGAGATAAATGCATTATGTAAATTTTTTTTCTTAATATTTCGCATCTATATTTGACATCATAAAAACTAATCATATCTAATAATTAGCATGTGATTTCATTTATTTCTAGATGGAGGAAAGGAAGCCTCGTCCTACTCCATTCGATAAATATCAATCTATTACTATAGAAGCTTGGGAAGAATTATGTCGGTTACGTACTGCACCAGCAACTATAGCAAGTTTTTTTTTTTTTTTAAGGTGTTATTCCTTAATGATTCACTTTAACTATTAACCGGTATTTATCTTCTATTATGATTCTTACTTTAGGAGGGGGGAAAAGGGAAAAAAGAGATTGAAAATGGGAGAAAGAACTATTGCCTACATACAATGTCTCAAGGTGGTTATGCCAAGGCAAATAAGGACCTAATGGAAGCCAAGCGAAAGAAGTTACAAGAAGTAGTGAAAGTGTTGGAATTTTAGGATAAAATCCCATGGGTTATGAATAAGAAGGAGGATGGAAAAGAAGAGGAAAAGTAAGAAGGAATGTGTGTGTGAGAGAATAGTCCCACATTGCTTAGTTGGAGAGAAGTTGGAGGGTATATAAGCCCCAACTTGGTTCCTACTAATTGGGCCTTTGGGCTAACCCACTTTTGTGGAGGGGTGAGGACTTAGGTGACCCTTGGTCCACCACACACACGTGCGCCGCCGCCCGCCCGGTCCGGTCCGCGCATATGAAATAAAAAATTAATTTTTTACTAAAAATATTTTTTAGATTAAAAATAATTTTTTATTGAATTATTTTTTAAATTTCCAAATGTTGAATAATTCTGTTGTGCCTCTCTTTGTTTTTTCCAACCAACGGCTGCGTATTGCGATCCATTCGGATCGTTCGCTCCGTTCTAGTGCGTCTGTTTGTGAGATGCACCAGTTCGCTGTCAACAGGTGCGGGTCGTCTCCGTTCGCTCCGATCTAGTGTGTTTATTCGTGAAACGCACTAGTTCGCCGTGAATAGACGCGGGTCGCCTCTGTTCGTTCCATTCTGGTGCGTCTGTTCACACAACGCACCAGTTCGCAGCAACAGACGAGTCCATCTAATCGTGTTGTTTCAGAGTCTATAAATAGGGCACCCTAGTCAAGATTAGAATTATGTTTTTCTACATACTCTCTCTCTGCATTCTGCATATACATTCTGTGCGTTCCGAAAGCAGACTTGTTGGATTCGCTTGGGCTTCAGATAGACAGAGCCATCTTTTTGGAGACGAATAATCCGCTCTATCCTGGGAGGCAATTGCTCAAAAAACCTTCGGCATCCGTATTGAGGGAGTAAAATTGTCTTAAGGACACAACGAAAGTTGGGCCCGGATTTCTGCATTTTTCCATTCCATATCGGCAGTCTTGTGAGTTCGTTTAAAGCTTTTCTTTATTATACAGACTTGTTGTATGATCTCTGTATGTCCTATTTCAATAATACAAATTCTTGTTTTGCTATTCTATTTACTTTATATTCGATTTCTACCTACTCAATACATTGAAAACAACAATCTTAAGACAATTTTTGTGATTGAAATCAGTTTATAGTGTTTTATATCTTTGCTTATTTCATACGTTGGTAGTGATATTGAATTGAATCTTTGTTTAGTTTTTGAAAATATTATTATTATACTGTTTTGGATTAATCTGTGTGATTAAATCAGAGTTTCTGTTTTTAACAACAGAAATGGCAAGCACAAGTACCAATCTGATTAACCCAAGTGGTCCTGCTCCAATGCATGGTGAAAAACCAGAAAAGTTCAATGGGAATGATTTTAAAAGATGGCAACAGAAAATGTTTTTCTATTTAACCACATTGAACTTGGCACGGTTTCTCACTGAGGATGCTCCAAAATTGGAAGAAGGACAAGAGGCTGACAAGGAAAAGGTTGTTGTGATAGATGCTTGGAAGCATTCTGATTTCCTTTGTAGAAACTACATTCTCAATGGTCTAGACAATACACTGTATACTGTATATAGTGCTTTGGATACAACTAAAGCATTATGGGAGAGTTTGGACAAGAAGTACAAAACTGAAGATGCTGGCTTGAAGAAATTTATTGTTGGCAGATTTCTGGACTTCAAGATGCTTGATTCTAAATCTGTGGTGAGTCAAATTGAAGAACTTCAATTGGTTGTGCATGAGATTCATGCCGAAGGGATGTCTCTTAGCGAGCCTTTTCAAGTTGCTGCATTTATTGAAAAATTGTCACCATCTTGGAAGGACTTCAAGAATTACCTCAAGCACAAGCGTAAGGAGATGTCATTTGAAGACTTGATTGTAAGATTGAGAATAGAAGAAGACAACAAGATTTCTAAAAAGAAACTTGGCAGCAACCCTATAGTTTCGAAGGCCAACATTATGGAAGATGGTCCAAAGCCCAAGAAACGCAAGCGCTCTAATGAGGGATCATTCAAACAAAGTCATAACATAGGCCCCTAGCAAAGGCCAGAAATTCAGAAGCAAGTGTTATAATTGCGGGAAGCCTGGCCACCATGCTAAGGAGTGCAAGAAGCCAAAGAATCTCAAGAAGAAGAACACTGAAGCCAATATGGTTGACAATAACACTGACAAGATGGATAGTATGAGTCTTTCAGCAGTTATAATGCAATGTAACTTGGTTGGAAATACCAAGGAGTGGTGGGTGGACACTAGTGCCACCAGGCATGTATGTGCAAACAAATGGATGTTTTCTTCTTACACTCCTGCGAAGCAAGATGAACAACTCTATATGGGAAATTCTTCTACTTCAAAGGTTGAAGGTTTTGGGAAAGTGGTTTTGAAGATGACTTCTGGAAAAGTCATGACACTTAATGATGTGCTTCATGTGCTTGATATTCGCGAGAATCTGATTTCTGGATCCCTCTTAAGCAAGAATGGTTTTAAGCTTGTATTTGTTTTTGATAAGTTTATACTTTCTAGGAATGATATGTATGTTGGAAAGGGTTACTTTAGTGAGGGCCTTTTCAAAGTTAATGTAAGGACTATCACCAATAACGGTGCTATTAATAATAATATTGTTTCTATCTATATGCTTGAGTCCTCTAATTTATGGCATCAAAGATTAAGACATGTTAATTATAAATCAATTAAAAATTTAATTCATTTAGAATTATTGCCTAAAGTTGATTGTTCAAATAAAGATAAATGTCAAGTATGTATTGAATCAAAATTTTCTAAGTTACCTTTTGCTTCTGTTGAAAGATCAATTGAGTTGTTAGATTTAATACATACTGATATATGTGATATGAAATATGTACCATCTAGGGGTAATAAGAAATATTTTATTACATTTATTGATGATTGCAGTAGATATTGTTATGTGTATTTGCTTAATAGTAAAGATGAGGCTATTATTGCTTTTAAACAATATGAAATTGAAGTTGAAAATCAACTTAACAAGAAAATTAAAATTGTAAGGAGTGATCGTGGGGGAGAATATGATGGCCCCTTCAAAGAATTCTATATAGAATCTAGTATTATACACCAGACTATTGCTCTTGATGCTCGTCAATCAAATGGGATTGCAGAAAGGAAAAATTGAACATTAAAAGAAATGATGAATGCATTATTAATCGAGTCCGGTTTACCACAAAATATGTGGGGAGAAGCCATTCTGACGGCTAACTTTCTAATCACCAGAGTGCCTCATAAAACGATAAAAAACATACCATACGAAATATGGAAAGGAAAGAAACCTTCCTTGAATTATTTGAAAGTGTGGGGGTGTTTGGCAAAAGTTGAGATTCCCAAACCTAAACGGTTAAGAATCGGACCTAAGACAGTAGACTGTGTGTTTATTGGCTATGCTCATAATAGTAGTGCATATTGTTTCCTAGTTTATAAGTCCAATGTATCAGATATCCATGTGAACACGGTTATTGAGTCAAGGAACACTAGGTTCTTTGAACACGTATTTCTGTACAATAAAAATAATTATAACAACAACACAGTGATATCTCAGGATACTGAGACTAATGATAATCTTGGAGAGGAGGGACCTTGATATGATTCCCGAAAGAAAAGGATGATCGGATCAACTAGGAGTAGAATTTTCGCACCAGAATTTTCAGCCTCTGACGCGTCCTAAAGAACGGAATATATCTCACGCTACAGACCTCGAAAAACGACCTGAAAGATGACGTTCTAAACTACGATTTTGACTCAAGAAACACCAAAAAAGGTTAAGGAAAACTGGAGATACGGAATGAAGAAATTTAACACGAAACTGCAGTTTGGGTAGGCGCCACAATTCCAAAGAATTGATAAGCCCAAAAACGCCACAAGGATCGATGCCCTTGATAAGTTCAGAGATTCTCAAAGAACCCTAGAGAAGCTTGTCTCTCACAAAAAATGTTTAAATCTCAATTCAAATCTGCCGTTCCAAAAGCCATGGTGTTCCCTTATAAAGTGGGCAACATCCATATTAAGTTTAACCTAATTCTGCATACACACAAAGGAAAATAAGAAAGCCCAATAAGCAAGCCCAGTAATCCTTATTACAAAAGTTCAACTAAACGTAAGAAAGATAACATTAAGTGCAGAGTTTGGGTCAAGTAAAACTAAGCGAGCCCAATAAGCCTTCATGCATATCCATTAAGGCTTATTCTTCAAGGTCTTCAATCTGAATTAAGTGTATCATTTCGGTCTCTTCTTCCTTTAGACTTGGACTTGCCTCAAGTAAGGTGATCACTAAGAGATTCAGGGCCTCTTTAGCCTTTTTAGCTTTTGCTCTTGTCATTGGGCCTCCAAGACCTTGTATGTCCTCCAAGTTTGTTGCCTTGGTCATGCCGCCTCTTATGTCCTCACCCTCCCTCTTTAGAAGAATTTGTCCTCAAATTGTAATCCTCGTCACCTGCATCAAAAAGGGACAAATCAACCACATTAAATGTAGCACTTACACCATACTCACCTGGGAGATCTATTTTATAGGCATTATCATTAATCTTCGATAGCACTTGGAAAGGACCATCTCCCCTTTGTTGAAGCTTAGATTTCCTTTGGGCAGGAAACCTCTCTTTTCTCAAATGAACCCAAACCCAATCACCTGGTTCAAACACTACCTTTTTCCTTCCTTTGTTCGCCTGCTTGACATAACTCTCTACCTTTTCTTCAATGTTTTCCTTTACCTTCTCATGTAGTTTCCGTACATATTCAGCCTTACTCTTACCATCTTTATGCTGAAAAACAGAGTTGTTAGGCAAAGGCAGCAAATCAAGAGGAGTGAGAGGGTTAAAGCCATAAACAATTTCAAAAGGAGAATAATGAGTAGCACTATGAACAACCCTATTATATGCAAACTCAACGTGGGGCAAACATTGTTCCCATGACTTGATATTCTTTTTAATTACAGCCCTCAAAAGAGAAGAAAGAGTTCTATTCACTACCTCAGTCTGGCCATCAGTTTGTGGATGACAAGTAGTAGAAAAGAGAAGTTTAGTTCCCAGCTTACTCCATAATGTCCTCCAAAAATGACTTAAGAATTTAGTATCACGATCAGAGACAATGCTTCTTGGAAGCCCATGGAGTCTTACCACTTCCTTGAAGAACAAATCAGCAATATGGATTGCATCATCAACCTTTTTGCACAGGATAAAATGTGCCATCTTAGAAAACCTGTCCACTACAACAAAAAATAGAATCTTTGCCATTTTTAGAATGAGGTAGTCCTAACACAAAATCCATAGAAATATCAATCCAAGGGCAATCTGGAATAGGCAAAGGAGTATACAATCCATGAGGTAATAATTTAGACTTAGACAGATTACATACAATGCATCTTTCACACAATCTATGCACATCACGTTTAATGTGTGGCCAATAAAAATGTTCATGCAGCATGTCTAGAGTCTTTTGGATCCCAAAATGTCCCATTAGTCCCCCCTCGTGTGCCTCCTTCACAAGTAATTCCCTAATGGAACCTTTAGGAACACACAATCTCTTTTCTTTAAACAAGTAATCATTATGCCTAAAGAATCCATTTTGAGCAGCATGCACACAAGTTTTATAGATTTGTGCAAAGTCCGGATCATGCTCATACAATGCCTTAATATGATCAAAGCCAATGAACTTTGTTTCAAGAGTAGAGAATAGAGCATACCTTCTTGAGAGTGCATCTGCAACCACATTAGACGTGCCTTTCTTGTGCTTTATCACATAGGGAAACTGCTCCAAGAACTCTACCCATTTGGCATGCCTTTTGTTAAGCTTGCCTTGTCCTTTTAAATACTTTAAGGACTCATGGTCACTGTTGATGACAAACTCTTTGGACAAGAGATAGTGTTGCTAAGTTTGCAAAGCCCTTACTAATGCATACAATTCCTTATCATATGTGGAATAATTAAGAGCAGCCCCATTCAATTTTTCACTAAAATAAGCAATGGGATGCCCCTTTTGCAGCAAAACAGCCCCTATCCCCACATTGGATGCATCACATTCAATTTCAAATGACTTAGAAAAATTAGGCAAAGCAAGAATAGGTGCATTGGTTAATTTTTCCTTGAGGGCAGCAAAGGCTTGCTCTTGTCTTTCCCCCCATTTAAAACCAACATGCCTTTTAATCACTTCATTCAAAGGTGTAGCTATTGTACTAAAGTCTTTGACAAACCTCCTATAGAAACTAGCTAAGCCATGAAAGCTTCTTACCTCACTTACATTCTTAGGAGTTGGCCACTGACAGAGATTTTCCGTAATCTCCCAAAATAACCAGGCTAGAAAAGAATTTATAGTATAATGTAACCTGGGTCGTTTCCCAACGAATTCGCAGTCGGTTCAATTCGTACAGCCGTAAAACAGAAACATAAGATGGGGGTTTTTGTTGATTCAAACAGATTCAAAGAAAACGAAATAAAACAGAAATGAAAACAAAATAACACAGATTAAACAGAGACAAATAGAGGATTAAAGGATTAACCCAGGATTTAGATCCCTCTACTTCCCTTCCTCGGACCAAACAGGTTATTAACCGAACTCGTGATCGACTCTGGGCAAACTGAAATCTCTGTGTTTGCCCAAAATTTCCCTCAACTGAACAATCGTTCAGAATTTACTCGAATCAGTGGCGTATCACTATACGATCGTACAGTAATACTTTAACCTAGTTCGAGTTACGTCCTTGGGAAATATCGATCTGGGTTTTTAATCAAAAACCCAATCCAAACCCAGAAATCGAATCCGATTAAAGAATGCAGAAACGAGTTAGACGGTTACCGATTAAGCGCGAGTCCTCTGGATAGTAGATGGTGAAAGAATGGACCTTGATACCCAAGAGGGGGGGGTGAATTGGGTATCTATAAAATTTTAAAGACTTGGCTCTGTTTTGGGCAAGTTAAAGCAGAGGATAAATGAAGAGAGGAGTAGAGAAGCTTTGCACGGATCAATTTATACTGGTTCGGCCTTTTCTCTGACCTACATCCAGTCCCCAAGCCTCACTTGGGATTTTCAATCCACTAACTTCACAAGACTTGATTACAATCTCTATATTCAGAGTAGTTCTCTCACTAGAACTCACTCCCCCTTACAAGATGCAATCAATACTCCCAACCACCAAGTCCCCTGACTTGTGGTTATCTCAATCAATGAATGATTACAAGAAAGACTCTCTCAAAGAGTAGATAAGATAAATACTGAAGTACAATGTATCAAAGATACAGCCTAATGAAAAGAACAACTCAGGATGATTATTTTCGAGTAGAGTAGTTGTTCATCAGTTGTGTCTCTTTGGCTTAAGTTCCTCAGTCATTTATAATTGTTTGAACCATTTGAACGTTAATAATCCACTGAAGCTTGTTCCCATTCGAAAATGTGACTGTTGTGAGTGTTCTTCCATGTGTAAAGGTACTGCAGAAGCTGATGGGTAATATTCTGTTGCTACTTTCCAGATTTGGGTGTTTGTAGCTTTTGCATTTGAATATTGGTGGCCCATGACATTCTGTTTTTAGAATAATCACGTTTGGCTTTCTTCAGAGGTGATTGTACTGTCTGTAATGCCAACCTGTCATGCATTTAATCTTGTCTTGAAGGATAAGATAAAATAATCCAAGTTGCATAAAGTGTTGCTCCAATTGAATCTCTGTCTAATTCAAATTCTTTCTGTTATCTCATAAATAAACTTGTTAGAACAGATCACTTACATATATAAGAGATAGATATAATGATTAGATTCAATGGGTAATTTGAAACATGAAGAAAGAATCAAATTTGACATATCAGAGTTTAAATGCGTTTTTCAGTTCTGGAGGTCTGAACTCGAGTTCATAATGTTAGGCTCGAGTTCGGCCTTTATTCATTTTGAGAATTCGGTTCTGTCAAAATCAAACTGGAGGTTTGTGTGTAAACCTGAGGTTTGTAAGAACACGAACTCGAGTTCATTAATGATGAACTCGAGTTCTCTTTACTTAGAGAACTTCAAAAAGGGTTATCATAAAACAAACTGGAGGTTTAAGACAAGTGGGCTCGAGTTTGAAACTTTTGAAAATGGCTAATTACTCTCTGGAACTTTTGAACTGGAGTTTGAGAAGCTTGGGCTCGAGTTTAGTTCTCTCTAAAATATTCTGAAGGCTCTCGGTCAAAACTAGGCTCGAGTCTGAAGAGTTTAGGCTCCAGTTTATAGACAATGTTCTATTTTCAAGTTTAAACAAACTTGTCCTGCCAAGGATGAACTCGAGTTCATCATGACAGGCTCGAGTTCTTTTACTTAATATCTTCTTTGAACTTTTTCAAACTTGAGGTTTGAGTAGAGGTTTAGAGTTTGTAATAGGTTTTCAAAAGTAAAAAAAAACTTTGTCAATGGCGAACTCGAGTTCATTAAATGGTAGGCTCGAGTTCACTCAAACTTTCAAGGATTTAATTTTGAACTTCAGGTTCAGTCTCAAGTTTGATCTTTGGTTTGACAAGTTTATGCTTTCTGTTAAACATAGGCTCGAGTTCAACAGTTATAGGCTCGAGTTCATGCGAACTTTCAAAGGTTTAAATATAAACTTCAGGTTTAGTCTCAAGTTTGAACTTTGGTTTTGCAAGTTCATGCTTTCTGTTAAATACAGGCTCGAGTTCATCACTCATAGGCTCGAGTTCATGCGAACTTTCAAAGGTTTAAATATAAACTTCAGGTTTAGTCTCAAGTTTGAACTTTGGTTTTGCAAGTTCATGCTTTCTGTTAAATACAGGCTCGAGTTCATCACTCATAGGCTCGAGTTCTATTTTGACAGATAGAAAAATCATGAGTTTTAAACATCCTTGACTTGTCAAATCTTTCCACTATTGTTTACAATTGTCAGTGATCATCAAAACACTCTGAGAACTAACATTCTCCCCCTTTTTGATGATGACAACACTTGTAAACAATTGATTGGGAAACTTAGTTTGAAATTTATTTTGAAATTCAGCTTGTGATCAAATTGACAGAAAACATATATCAGAAGCAGAATATCAAGGATTTGTTTTGTGAAACAAAAATTTTGCAGATTATCAGAGACTTAACCAAATTATCAGAGATAAGCTTTAAGACCAAAAGCAAAAAAAATATAACTGAAACTTCGAATTGATAACTCCAAACTGAAAAAAAAATTCACATAATTTCCAGAAATGACTACAAAAGTTACAAAACAATCAATATTCACTCCACACTTTCTCCCCCTTTGGCATCATCAAAAGGAGGGGAAGAAGAGATAGGTTCAATTTGGACATAGGGTACTATGGCTAGTGGCTCAGCATAGGATGTGAAGGTCGAAGGTGTAGGAGCAGAAGGAGGTGTCTGTGCAGGCTGAGCGTGAGCAGGTTCTGAGTCTGGGGCAGGTACAGAGGTAGAAGCATCCGGAGACTGAGACTTTAAGATCTTGTCCATCTTATCGCTTAGGTTCATCATTGTAACCAATAAGGTGGACATAGTAGAGGTCTGTTCATTGACTTGAGTCTTCAGTGCTTCTTGTTCAACTCTGAAGGCTTCTTGAGCATCCACCAGGTTATTGTGACCCTTGTTCACTTCAGCAACTAGCTTCCCTACAGCTAGTTCAATTCCTTCTATTAGATCAGATACGGCCTTGTCCACAATTTCTTGAACTCTGACATTAAAATCAGAAGGAGGTGGAGGAGCACTCTGAGCTTCTTCAGCTCTGGACTGTGTGGCTCTGGATGTAGCTGGCTTGGACCTCTTTGGGGCTCTGGACTGATCTGAGTACTCAGGCCTGTGAGTTTGCATCAAGTTCATGATGTGCTGTCCAAATTCAGTTGGAAATTGAGGAGAGTCATTCTCAGCCAAGTGCCAAATCTTCTCATGAAATAGAATTACTGAAACCAGGCTGGCAAAGGGAATCTGGGATGACTGGCGTGAGTGAAAAGCAAATTTTGCTATTTCTTGAAAGAGCCAGTAACCTACATTCTGAGGTTGTTGGTCTAGAATGGAGGCGAAGATGTTAAAATCTTTCTTGGCAAAGTGTGTAAAGTTGCCTCCCTTCTGAAGAAGATTCCTGGAATAAATGTACCAGATGGCTCGGTTTCTCAGAGGCATGGCAGCTGGGGTGAAATTCAGTATCTCAAGGGTATTAGGAATAGGTTCATCAGGTCTGAGTAAACTAAATATAGCCTGTTGCTTATATCTGTGAGTTTCAGGCTTAGGAGGGTTTGAGATTTGTAGGATAGAGTTCAGATAGTCAGGAGTAATTGTGATTTTCTGACCTCTAACCTTTGTGACAATTCTTTCTTCTACCAGATCACCATCTGAATTTAGCACATTATCAGATTTCATGTGAAAGTAAAAGACTTTCACAAGTTTGGGACTATAGGCAGCCTTGATTGAAATTAAGGACTCAAATTGATTCATCCAGGGGCTCAAATCCAAATTACATTCTTCTTTTAGCTTAGCTAAATCTACAAAGACTATAGGACAGAATTTCTTCTTTTCATCATATTTTTTCTTGAATAAAACACCCTCTTCTGCTGTCATTCTACATGGTTCTATGTTGAAACCTTCTGGGCACCTCTTATGCTTGTAAATTTCTAAAATTGCAGGTAAGGGCTGAGATACCTGAGGAGTCCCTTGTTCCTGAGATTGAGGTTCAGCTTGACCACTACCTTGACCGGGAGTGGGAACAGAGTGGATACCCGCAGTTTTCTTTCTCTTGAAGGGTTGTTTTTCCCTCAGAGGAGCAGCTGGCTGAGGGGCTTTACCTCTTCCTTGGACAGGAGGCTCGAGATCATGCCTCTTCTTCGTTCTCTCTTCTCCAATTACAACTCCTTTCGGTCTGGAAGGAGGAGTTTGAGTATTTTCGCCGTCAACTCCTCTAACGAATTTGTCAATTCCATCTTGTAGGCGGGAAGAGCGCTTTTTTGTACGGACAGGGCGTTCAGATTGAGTTTGAGAAACAGATTGAGAAGGGTTAGGGTTTGTGTCTTTGGGATTTGTGGATTGAGAGGCCATTTTCGCAGAAAACAGAGGAAGAAGATGATGAGAAAGACGCAGAGGACTAGGGCAAACCGGAGGTGTGTGAAGAGTGAAGTGAAAAGTTTGTAACTGTAGTATATATAGAGTTCGTGATGAACTCGAGTTCATACCTTTCAGGCTCGAGTTCGTCATTAAAATTTGCTTACCTGGACTTCAAGAGTGTGCTGAGAACTCTTGAACTTCCTCGTGAACCTGAGGTTCTCACTTACGAGCTCGAGTTCAGGATGACTTTCCTCCAAGGTTGCTCTCTGTGATTTACGAACTCGAGTTCGTCACTTATGGGCTCGAGTTCGTCATGCCTGAGATCCAGCCTTGCTCTCTGCCAAAAATGAACTTGAGGTTCATTCACTAATGAACTCGAGTTCATTCTTGTTTTTGCCTTTCACTACTTCCAGTCTCTCTCGAGCTCGAGTTCTTGCTTGTCAGGCTCGAGTTCGGTCATAGCTTCAGCAAATTTGAGATAAGAGCATCCTGCATAAGACACTTCTGGATACTCCGATGCTTAAGTCAGTAATCAATCATTATCAAAACCATAACTAACATTAAAATGAGTGAGAAATACTTACAGTTCATTGGGGTTTACCATTCCCAATTCTCTTCTTATGAAATTAAATTGTTCTTTTGCAAGAGGTTTTGTGAAAATGTCTGCAAGTTGGAGATGTGTTGGGATAAACATGACTTTGACATCCTTCTTCTGAACATGATCCCTGATGAAATGATGTCTCACATCAATGTGTTTGGTTCTTGTATGTTGCACAGGATTCTTGGCCAAGCTTATTGTGCTTGTGTTGTCACATAGTATTGGAATTTCTTTCAAGTACACTCCCAAATCAGCGAGTTGTTGTTTTAACCATAACACTTGAGCACAGCAACTTGAGGCAGCCACATACTCAGCTTCAGTAGATGATACAGCAACAGTGGTTTGTTTCTTGCTGAACCATGACACAAGTGAGCCACCAAAGAATTCACATTGTCCACTTGTGCTCTTCCTATCTGTCTTGTATCCAGCATGATCTGAATCTGAATATGCTACTAAGTGTTCTGGTTGTCCTTTGGGAAACCATAAGCCAAGAGTCTTAGTATCAGCAAGATATCTAAAGATTCTTTTCACATGTTCAGCATGTGTCTCTTTTGGAGCAGATTGGAATCTTGCACACATCCCCACACTGAATTGAATGTCGGGGCGGCTTGCTGTAAGATAGAGTAATGACCCAATCATTCCTCTATACTTTGTTATGTTAAAGTCCTTGCCTTCTTCATCAGCATCCAAAGAAGTAGTTGCACTCATGGGAGTATCAGCACCATTGCATTGATCCATTCCAAACTTCTTTAAGAGATCATTCAGATACTTGGTTTGGGATATGAAAATTCCATCCTTCCTTTGCTTGATTTGCAATCCAAGAAAATAATTTAGTTCTCCCATCATTGACATTTCAAATTCTCCCTGCATTTTCTTTGCAAATTCTTCACACAGAGTATCATTAGAAGCTCCAAATATGATATCATCCACATAAATTTGAACAACTAAAATTTCATTTAGCTTATTAGTTTTAATAAAAAGAGTTGTATCAGCTTTCCCTCTAACGAAATCTTGATCAAGAAGAAATTTGCTTAATCGCTCATACCAAGCTCTAGGAGCTTGCTTAAGACCATATAAAGCTTTCTTGAGACGAAAAACATGATCTGGATAATTTTCATTTCGAAAACCAGGAGGTTGCTCAACATAAACTTCCTCTTGAATAAAACCATTTAAAAATGCACTTTTAACATCCATTTGATAAAGTTTAATTCCTTTTACACAAGAAAAGGCTAGAAGAACTCTTATAGCTTCCAATCTTGCCACTGGAGCATAAGTTTCTTCATAATCAATACCTTCTTCCTGATTATAGCCTTTGGCAACCAATCTTGCCTTATTTCGGACAATGACTGCAGATTCATCTCGTTTGTTTTTGAATACCCATTTAGTGCCAATGACTGGATGGTCTTTAGGCCTAGGTACCAAGTCCCAAACTTGATTTCTGTCAAATTGATGTAATTCCTCTTGCATAGCTATCACCCAATCATTGTCTGAAAGGGCTTCTTCTATTTTAGAGGGTTCAATGTGTGAAATAAATGCAGAGAAGGTTACTTCATTTAACGTGCTTCTTCTGGTTCTTACTCCTTGATTAATATCACCTATAACTTGGTCTATAGGATGATTCCTTATATATTTCCAAGCTCTAGGCTGAGTCTGATCAGGATTTTCTAAACTGTTTTCAGGATCAGCTTCAAAAACATTTTCATAATTTTCAGAGGAAGGGGTAGTTTTTGAAAAGAATTGATTTTTGCAAATGTTTTCTTCTTCATCATCCAAAGATCTGTTAGAATCAGTTTCACAAAACACAACATGTATTGATTCTTCTACAACTTTAGTTCTAGCGTTAAAAACTCTATATGCTTTGCTTCTATTAGAATAACCAATAAATATCGCTAAGTCAGCCTTAGAATCAAATTTACCAAGATTCTCTTTACCATTATGGTGCACATAGCACTTGCAACCAAAAATGTGAAGGTGGCTGAGATTTGGCTTTCTCCCTTTGTAGAGCTCATAAGGAGTCTTGTTCAACTTCTTCCTTAAGTAAGCTCTATTGGAGATATAGCATGCAGTGCTCATGGCATCAGCCCAAAATACTTGTGATGTGTTGTTTTCACTCAACATTGCTCTTGCCATCTCAGTGAGTATTCTGTTCTTTCTCTCCACAACACCATTCTGTTGTGGTGTCCTTGGTGCTGAAAAGTTGTGATCAATCCCCGTGTTGTCACAGAACTCAGCAAAGGCGTTGTTCTCAAATTCTCCACCATGGTCGGTTCGTATACCTGAAATTGAAAAACCTTTCTCGTTCTGGACCTTCTTGGCAAATACAACAAATTGATCAAATGTTTCATCTTTAGATGATAAGAAAATTGTCCATGTGAATCTAGAATAATCATCAACTATGACCAAAGTGTATAAATTTCCACCAAGACTTCTAACTCTAGCTGGTCCAACTAAGTCCATATGAAGTAATTGAAGGGGTCTGGTAGTAGAAATCTCATTCTTCGTTTTAAAGGATGATTTGGTTTGTTTTCCTTTTTGGCAAGCATCACATATCTTATCATTTTTGAAATTCAATTTTGGAATACCAATAACCAAATCCTTTTTCAGCAACTTGTCAAGTTGAGACATGTTCACATGAGCTAATCTTTTGTGCCATAACCAACTTTCATCCAAGTTACTTACAAAACATTTTTCTGACACGGAGGTATTACTAGAGAGGTTAAGTGTATAACAATTGCCATCTCTAGGTGCTCTAAACAAGGCTTTAGTTTTCAAATTTTCTATGGGAATCAAATCCTTTTTGACAATAAAGCATTCATCAGAATCAAAGATAACTAAGTTACCCTTATCAGTGCTTTGGCTCACACTTAGGAGATTGTGACACAATCCTTCTACTAGATAGACATCCTTGATGAGTGGACCATCACTACTTCCAATCTCACCAATGCCAGCAATCTTTCCTGATTGGTCTCCTCCAAAGGTGACTCTACCACCATCTTTTGGTTTAATTGTAAGAAATTTGGTTTTATCACCAGTCATGTGTCTTGAGCATCCACTATCAATATACCATTTGTTGGGTCTTGATGCTCTAAGACAAACCTGCAAATCACAATGGGATCAAGTTTTAGGTACCCAACTTTTCTTGGGTCCTTTTGGGTTAGCTTGCACCTTGAGAACATAAGTTCCTTTTGGTACCCATTTATAGTTTCCTATAGGTTTAATTTTTCCTTCCCTCTTATGAAAACAAGATGAAGTTGAATGGCCCTTCCTATTGCAATAATCACAATGTGCAAAGGGATTTGAGGAGTGAACTGTTTTTGTAAAGTAGTTCATGTAAGATTTTTGACCACTCTTCTTTTTACCTTTCTTCTTATCAGAATTTGGTTTGTAACCAATACCTGACCTATCATTTACAAATCTTTGTTGTTTCAAAATTACATTAAGCATTTCACTGCCCTTAGTAAATGTTTCAAGTGCTTTTGTAAGATGTACATTCTTCTGTTTTAATTCAGGGCATTCCTGACAAATCAAAATTTTAGAAGAAGATAGTTTTTCAATTTGTAGTTCAAGAGTGATATTTTTCCTTTTCAAAGCTAAGTATTTTTCTGCGAGTTTCTCAAATTCCTTTTGCACAAGATAATATTCATCAACAAGTTTATCATAGGAAGGTTTTGAGTCATATACCTCATCATCATCTTGTTGTTCTTGAGCTACTAGGCATATGTTTGCCTTTTCATCTTCATCCTCTTCATCCTCATCTGAAGAGCTATCACCCCATATGCTTGAAATGTATGCTTTCTTTTTATACTTGCTGAAGCTCTTTTTGTCCTTCTCTTTGTTGGTGTTGTTCAGCAAAGGACATTCAGACTTGATGTGTCCAGGCTTTTGGCACTCATAACAGATGATTGGTTTCTTTGTTTCATGACTTGAGCTTCCTTTCTGAAACCTTTTGAATCCTTGGTCTCTCTTGAAGTATTTCTTGAAGCGCCTGACCAACATACCGATTTCTTCATCTTCATCTTTCTCATCTTCTTCATTATCAGAATCTCTTGCTTCCTTGACTGTTTTAAGAGCCAATCCCTTGCTTTTCCCATGTACCTCGTCAAGTCCTTTCTTGAACTTGATTTTTGCTTCATATTCTGAGAGGCTACCAAATAGAGCAGCCACAGAAGTCATTGATTCTCCTCTAGCTTCTTCTATTGCTGTGACTTTGGCCTCCCATTCCTTGTTGAGAACATTGAGAATTTTTCTTACTTGGACTGACTGATCATAGTCTTTACCAAGTGCAGCAAGTTGATTTATGAGATGAGTGAAACGAAGTTGAAATTCACCAATGGATTCGCCGGACTTCATTCTAAGGAGATCATATTCTGTCATGAGGGTGTTTACACGATTTTGCTTTACACCTGCTGTCCCTTCATGAGCAATTTCTAGTGCATCCCACATATGCTTTGCAGATGGAAGTGTGCAAATCCGGAAGTATTCTTGTTGACTTAATGCACTTTGGAGAAGTAGAACTGCCTTACTGTTGAGTGTGATGTTCCTTCGATCATTGTCATCATATTCCTCTTCAAGTTTTGGAATTCTCACACCATCTTCCATAGTTGTAGGAGTGTAATCTCCTCTTTCAAATACTCTCCATAGTCCATATTCAGTAGCCATGACAAAAACTTTGAACTTGGCTTTCCAGAATGAGTAGTGTTCTCCATTGAAACCAGGTGGTCTGTTGATAGAGGCTCCATCGGGAAGAATTCCTTCCATATTGATCCTTCTCGAGCTGTTAGACTCTCTTGAGAAGACCAGGCTCTGATACCAAATGAAAGAATGGACCTTGATACCCAAGAGGGGGGGGTGAATTGGGTATCTATAAAATTTTAAAGACTTGGCTCTGTTTTGGGCAAGTTAAAGCAGAGGATAAATGAAGAGAGGAGTAGAGAAGCTTTGCACGGATCAATTTATACTGGTTCGGCCTTTTCTCTGACCTACATCCAGTCCCCAAGCCTCACTTGGGATTTTCAATCCACTAACTTCACAAGACTTGATTACAATCTCTATATTCAGAGTAGTTCTCTCACTAGAACTCACTCCCCCTTACAAGATGCAATCAATACTCCCAACCACCAAGTCCCCTGACTTGTGGTTATCTCAATCAATGAATGATTACAAGAAAGACTCTCTCAAAGAGTAGATAAGATAAATACTGAAGTACAATGTATCAAAGATACAGCCTAATGAAAAGAACAACTCAGGATGATTATTTTCGAGTAGAGTAGTTGTTCATCAGTTGTGTCTCTTTGGCTTAAGTTCCTCAGTCATTTATAATTGTTTGAACCATTTGAACGTTAATAATCCACTGAAGCTTGTTCCCATTCGAAAATGTGACTGTTGTGAGTGTTCTTCCATGTGTAAAGGTACTGCAGAAGCTGATGGGTAATATTCTGTTGCTACTTTCCAGATTTGGGTGTTTGTAGCTTTTGCATTTGAATATTGGTGGCCCATGACATTCTGTTTTTAGAATAATCACGTTTGGCTTTCTTCAGAGGTGATTGTACTGTCTGTAATGCCAACCTGTCATGCATTTAATCTTGTCTTGAAGGATAAGATAAAATAATCCAAGTTGCATAAAGTGTTGCTCCAATTGAATCTCTGTCTAATTCAAATTCTTTCTGTTATCTCATAAATAAACTTGTTAGAACAGATCACTTACATATATAAGAGATAGATATAATGATTAGATTCAATGGGTAATTTGAAACATGAAGAAAGAATCAAATTTGACATATCAGAGTTTAAATGCGTTTTTCAGTTCTGGAGGTCTGAACTCGAGTTCATAATGTTAGGCTCGAGTTCGGCCTTTATTCATTTTGAGAATTCGGTTCTGTCAAAATCAAACTGGAGGTTTGTGTGTAAACCTGAGGTTTGTAAGAACACGAACTCGAGTTCATTAATGATGAACTCGAGTTCTCTTTACTTAGAGAACTTCAAAAAGGGTTATCATAAAACAAACTGGAGGTTTAAGACAAGTGGGCTCGAGTTTGAAACTTTTGAAAATGGCTAATTACTCTCTGGAACTTTTGAACTGGAGTTTGAGAAGCTTGGGCTCGAGTTTAGTTCTCTCTAAAATATTCTGAAGGCTCTCGGTCAAAACTAGGCTCGAGTCTGAAGAGTTTAGGCTCCAGTTTATAGACAATGTTCTATTTTCAAGTTTAAACAAACTTGTCCTGCCAAGGATGAACTCGAGTTCATCATGACAGGCTCGAGTTCTTTTACTTAATATCTTCTTTGAACTTTTTCAAACTTGAGGTTTGAGTAGAGGTTTAGAGTTTGTAATAGGTTTTCAAAAGTAAAAAAAAAACTTTGTCAATGGCGAACTCGAGTTCATTAAATGGTAGGCTCGAGTTCACTCAAACTTTCAAGGATTTAATTTTGAACTTCAGGTTCAGTCTCAAGTTTGATCTTTGGTTTGACAAGTTTATGCTTTCTGTTAAACATAGGCTCGAGTTCAACAGTTATAGGCTCGAGTTCATGCGAACTTTCAAAGGTTTAAATATAAACTTCAGGTTTAGTCTCAAGTTTGAACTTTGGTTTTGCAAGTTCATGCTTTCTGTTAAATACAGGCTCGAGTTCATCACTCATAGGCTCGAGTTCATGCGAACTTTCAAAGGTTTAAATATAAACTTCAGGTTTAGTCTCAAGTTTGAACTTTGGTTTTGCAAGTTCATGCTTTCTGTTAAATACAGGCTCGAGTTCATCACTCATAGGCTCGAGTTCTATTTTGACAGATAGAAAAATCATGAGTTTTAAACATCCTTGACTTGTCAAATCTTTCCACTATTGTTTACAATTGTCAGTGATCATCAAAACACTCTGAGAACTAACAGATGGAATCCTCACCGTTGGGTTAATCACAGGAATTTAGCCAAACATAATTAAGAAAGACGAAAAGCTGGTGAAGAACGTGAAAAACACGAAGAACATTGCAGAGAATTTGAAAGCTCCTATTTTGATCCTCTGAATTCTAAAAACGTGAATGATTCAAATGTTTGTGGCTGCCACTAACTTAAACCTAACCCTAAAATGGAAATGGGTCATCCCAAAAACGAAATTAAAATAAAATTGGGCTTTAGTTATAAAGTTCGAGCCCAAAATAAAATCCAAAAATACATATGCTTCAGCTCCAAAATTGACCGCCCTCTTGTTTGAATTTGCTTTTCATGTCTTCATAACAATTGTAGCTCTCTGAATCATCTGTAATATGAGACAAAAATGAGGCAAATCCGATATCTGGTTCAAGAGTTATGGTAAAAACAGTGAAGCAATGTAAAACTGGAATTTATTATTAAATAATGGCTAAAATATAATGAAAGGCCCAAAGCCCAAATCAGTATAAAAGCCATTATTTATTAGCTAAAAAGTCCTAAATTATAAATCAAGAGACAAAAAGTAGTGTATGAAATATTCAATTATCAAATTTCCTCACACTTATCTTTTTGCACTCCCGAGCAAAATTCAAAGAAAAAGACCTAAAGGAGAAACTTTTCTTTTCTAACAATTGCTAACAATGCAACATTTGAACAAGGGACACAAAGCTCCAAAAGATCAATCAATCAAGACCACAATCCTATCATCTCAAATTACAATCCATGGCAATCTCATCAATGATGCTAATCACAAAAGATGGTCTCTCAAATGATGCGCTCAATCAATCAATCTCTCACTCAAGTGTTTAAGGTAAATAAGCGTATCGCTCAAATTCTACTTAAGACAATTGTTCTACCATAAGCTTGCTCAATTTCTACGTCTCCACCACTCATAACACATGCATGCACAAATCAAGAGAGCTTGTATTTAAAGGTTGTAATGAGGTTAGGGTGAAGGTAGGTAAAAGTATGGAATGAGAGGTTAAGCACCAAAGAAATTAAAGAGAGCACTGATTAACTCAATCATTCCCCATGTATGAAAACTTTTATTTAACTCATATACCTCCTTTCTTTCTTTCTATGTTTTTGTTTTTTGTTTTGTTTTTTTTTTCTTTTTCTTCTTTTTTTTTAAGCCTTCTTTTTCTTTTCTTTTCTTTCTTTCTTTTTCTCTCTCTCTCTTTTTTGTTTTTTTTGTTGTTGTTTTTTTTTATACACAATCACAATGACAAAAATCAAATATCTCCCCCTACACTTAAATTGTTGCACTCCTGAGCAACCCCCACACTTAAACACAAAACCAAGGTGAAACCAATGCTCAATAAAATTTAAATGTGCGGAATAAAATGGTTTTACGCTTAGGCTTGTAATGTGGCTTAGAAAAGAATGGGCAAAAAGGCACAAAGGGGCTAACAAAGGAATCATAATGCAAGGGGAAAGGCTATTTGGCCAGAGTGGGAAAAATAAAGAAAGAGAACAAGCTTCCATCATACTTATGCAAGTAAGTGAAAAATGTAGCTTCAAAAAGAAAAGGAGCAAGTTCTAGAGAATACAAATCATGAGTAGATACACACATGAAAGAAAGAATGGCAAAAGAGGAATTCCATTCATATAGGCCCAAAACCTCACAAGGTCAATAGCAACTTAGGCAATCAACAACATCAAATCAACTACCAAGACATGTAATCGAAGAGTTAAGAATTGCAAACCAGACAGAATGATCCATCAAAACACACAGGTCCAAGTTCATAATATGTAGTAATCATAGAAAAAGAGTCTGTATTTATTTCAAGAAGCAAAGGAGCAAAAGGAAAACAAATAAAAGAGAAAGGGGAAGGAGAAAGAAGAATACTCCCCAAGGGTTTATGGAGGGTAAGTGGCATCAATGAGGAGAATCTCCGCTTCCTCAGGCTGCTGCTGGGATCCATCATGAAATGGCTTAAGGAGATGCCCATTGACCTTAAAGGTCTGTCCTGTGGGTGGATCACATAGCTCAACAGCACCAAATGGAAATATGTTAGTGATCTCAAAAGGGCCATCCCATTTAAATCAAAGCTTACCTGGCATAAACTTCAAACGGGAGTTAAACAGAAGAACTTTTTCGCCCACAGAAAATTCCTTCCTCAAGATATGCTTATCATGGAATGTCTTAGTCTTTTCCTTGTACAGCCGTGAACTCTCAAAGGCATCCAATCTCAGCTCGTCTAACTCTTGCAACTGTAGCTTCCGCTCCATCCCAGACTTAGCCAAATCCATGTTACACTGCTTAATGGCCCAATAGGCTTGATGCTCCAACTCAACTGGAAGATGACATGCCTTCCCAAAGACAAGCCGATAAGGAGACATCCCAATCGGAGTCTTGTAGGCGGTGCGATATGCCCACAAAGCATCATCTAGTCGCTTACTCCAATCTTTCCGGGTAGAGTTAACAATCTTCTGAAGGATTTGCTTAATCTCTCTGTTTGAGACTTCAGCTTGTCCGTTGGTCTGAGGATGGTATGCTGTGGAGACCTTATAGAGCACTCCATACTTGCGTAACAAGGCACCCATGCTTCGGTTGCAAAAATGGGATCCCTGGTCACTGATAATTGCTCTAGGAACACCAAACCTACAGAAAATGTTAAACCTAACAAAATCCACCACGACAAAAGAATCATTAGTCTGGGTGGCTTTCGCCTCAACCCATTTCGAGACATAATCAACAGCTAGCAGTATGTAAGTATAACCACATGAAGCAGGAAATGGACCCATAAAATCAATACCCCAAACATCAAAGATCTCACAAAACAATATAGGGTTCTGGGCATCTCATGCCTACGGGAAATACTCCCTGCTCTCTGACAGTTATCACATGACTTACAAAATAGATGGGAATCATGAAACAAGGAAGGCCAAAATAATCCACTGTCTAACACTTTCCTAGCAATTCTTTGGGGTCCAAAGTGACCACCACAGGCAGAAGCATGAGCAAAATGCAATATGGAGTGAAACTCATGATCAGGCACACATCTCCTAACTACTTGGTCACTACAAAATTTCCACAGATAAGGGTCATCCCAAACATAATATTTAGACTCACTCTTTAATTTAAGGGTTTGGGCCTTAGTGGAAGCGACAGGCATAACACCAACTACCAGGTAGTTAACCAGATCAGCATACCATGGAAGCTTACCTTGCAGCTGTAGAAGCTGCTCATCAGGGAAATCATCCCGAATAGAAGAGGGGTGAGAGGGAGAATGGGTGATGCGACTCAAGTGGTCAGCTACTCAGTTTTGTGCTCCACTTCGGTCCCGAATCTCAACATCGAACTCTTGGAGCAAGAGCATCCACCAGATGAGCCGTGGCTTAGCATCTGTCTTTTTCAAAAGAAATTTCAATGCTGCATGGTCAGAGAAAACCACTACCCTACTTGCTAGCAAATAGGACCTAAACTTATCAAAAGCAAATACAATAGCCAACAACTCCTTTTCAGTAGTGGTGTAATTAGACTGGGCAGGATCCAAAGTCTTAGAGGCATATGCAATCACATGAGATACTCTGTCAACCCGTTGTCCCAAGATAGCACCAACCGCATAGTTGGAAGCATCACACATCAACTCAAATGGAAGGCACCAATTAGGGAGTTAGATCACTGGAGTTGTAGTCAGGAAATGCTTCAAGTGATCAAAGGCCGCCTTGCACTCATCATCAAATACAAAGTCAGTGTCCTTATGCAGAAGGTTGGACAAGGGTCGGGCAATCTTGCTGAAATCCCGAATGAAACGTCGATAGAAACCTGCATGACCAAGAAAAGAGTGAACTTCCCACACAGATGCGGGGTAAGGCAAAGCAGTAATTACATCTATCTTAGCAGGGTCTACCTCAATCCCTTTCCTAGACACTATGTGTCCCAAGACTATACCCGACTCAACCATGAAGTGACACTTCTCATAATTAAGCACAATATTAGACTCAATGCATCTATGCAAAACTCTAGACAGATTAGCTAAGCATGCATCAAAATCAGACCTATATACAGTGAAATCATCCATAAAAACCTCCATGCAGTCCTCTAGAAACTCAGAGAAAATGCTTACCATACAACGCTGAAAGGTGCCAGGTGCATTGCAAAGGCCAAAAGGCATCCTTCGGTAGGCATATGTTCCAAAGGGGCATGTGAAGGTCGTCTTCTCCTGGTCCTCAGGAGCAATATGGATCTAGATGTATCCAAAGTAGCCATCCAAGAAGCAGTAATGAGACTTACCAGCCAACCGCTCTAACATCTAATCAATGAAAGGTAGAGGGTAATGATCCTTGCGAGTGGCTTGGTTGAGTCTCCTATAGTCGATGCAAACTCTCCAACTATTCTGAACTCGAGTAGGAATGAGCTTATTCTTCTGATTGGCTACCACAGTGACTCCAGACTTCTTAGGAACCACTTGGATCGGGCTAACCCACTGGCTATCAGATATGGGATAGATGATACCAGCTTGTAGAAGCTTAGTGACCTCCTTCTTCACCACATCAAGGATAAGAGGATTAAGGCGTCTTTGGGGTTGCCTTACTGGCTTAGAGTCCTCTTTTAACAGAATTCGATGCATACACATGGAAGGGTTAATGCCAACAATGTCAGCTAATGTCCACCCAATGGCTTTCTTGTTGGCCCTCAATAAGCTTAGCAGCTTCTCTTCTTGCTTAGGAAGAAGATTGTTGGCCACAATGATTGGCAACTGTTCATCCACCTCCAGAAATGCATACTTCAAGTGATCCGGAAGGGATTTTAACTCAAGCTTGGGTGGTTGCTCAGTGGAGGGTAGAAGTTTGGGCGGCTGTTGCAACAATTCTGATGTCATCACATTAGAGATACCTAAAACCACATTCAAAGAAGCAGAAGAACTGGGTCTATATAGCTCAATGTTAACATCAGAAGTCAGCTTATCAAAATCAGAGTTAAACTCATCAAAATCAGAATCAGGATGCTCATTAGGATCAGAATGAAGCTCAAACTCAGAATCAATATCAGAATCCACATGTAATGCAGAACCAGCAAGCAAGTAAGAATCATCAAATAATGTAGCATTGACCAAGTTAGTGCAAACAGGGCACCATTCATTACCAACACATGCACAAATGACAGAATTACCCTCAGATGATAGATCAGGATAATCAGAACACCAATCAACAAGAAAATCATCCACAGCATCATCAATAACATCAATTCAGAAAACAGAATGCTCTTCCCTAGGATGTTTCATGGCATCAAAGATATTGAAATTCACAGATATATCACTAAACTCCATGGAAAGAGTACCTGAATGCACATCTATCTTAGTCCTAGCTGTTTTCATGAAAGGCCTGCCTAGAATGATTGGTGACCTACTACTGGGAGACTCATCCTCCATATCTAAGATGTAAAAATCAACAGGAAATATCAGTTCATTAACCTTGACTAATACATCTTCAACTACACCAGAAGGATGAACATTACTCCTATTAGCTAGCTGAACAATGACACCAGTAGGACGTAAAGGACCAAGACCAAGAGATTTATAAATAGATGCGGGCATGATATTAATAGAAGCACCTAAATCTAGCATGCAATCATCAAATCTATAATTGCCAATACGGCAAGGGATAGAAAACGTCCCTGTATCCTTGCACTTGCGAGGCATGGTAGGCCGGATGAGTGCTGATACATTCTAGTTCAAACTCACTCGTTCACTCCCCTTCAGTCGCCTCTTGTTGGTGCACAACTCTTTCAGAAACTTGGCATACTTAGGAATTTGTTTGACTGCATCTAAGAGAGGAATGTTGATCTCTACTCTTCTGAATGTCTCAAGTATATCCTTCTCTTGTTGTGCTTTGTCTACCAACTTCTTGGATTGAAGGGCTCTCTGAGGGGAAGGAAGAGGAATAGGAATAGGAATGTCTTCCTCTTCACCTTGCTGCATTGCCTTTTTATTTTTAGAGTCAATCTTCACATTTTCTGACTCTTTTTCTGATGTGGAAGTCACATCTGCAGCTGGTTTGGGCTCCTCCAATTGTTTGCCAGACCGTAGTGAGATAGCACTCACATTACCCTTAGGATTGGGGATGGTTTGGGAAGGAAGAGTGTTGGATCCCTGAGGTTGAAGCTGGTTCAATGATGTTGCCAACTGCCCAATCTGTGTTTGCAAACCCTGAATGGCAGTGTCAGTTTACTGTTGGAACTGGGATGTTTGCTGTTGGAATTGCATATTGGCTGTGACAAATTACTTCATCATATCCTCAAGTGAGGGTCCACCACTACCACTGCTACTAGCCTGCTGTTGTGTTGCCTGTGGAGGTGCACATATGGTTGGTTGAGGGGATGCTGCTGGCAAAGGCAAAGGAGGTGCAGATTGCTGTTGGAAATTCTGTGGTCTGTACTGTCTCTGTTGGTAATTCCCAGAATTTTGCTGATATTGGTTACTCTGGTTCTGATTCTGGTTCCAACGGAAGTTGGGGTGATTTCTCCAACCAAGATTGTAGGTGTTGGAGAAGGCATTATTCTGCTGGTATTGTGGCTTTCCTGGAAAAGCACCCACTGAAGCTACTGACTGGTCTTGATAAGCAGGATCATGTAAGGTAGGGCAAGAGTCAGTAGAATGGTAAGGGTCAGAACAAAACCCACATGAGTACCCAACCTGAGGAGGAGAAGATTGTATTGTCTGCGTCACTGCCAATTGCCTCACCAGAGAGGTCAGATCATCAAGTCTATTCTCCAATCTCTGAGAATTGTACTGGACTGGAGGTGTTTGAACATTGTAAACAGGAGTGCTATTGGCCCTGGTGCCAAATTGCTGAGAGTTGGCTGCCATCTCAGATATCAAGTCTCGGGCATCTTCAGGTGTCTTGTTACGTAGAGCCCCACCACTAGAAGGATCCACCAAACCCTTGTCCACTGGTATCAGACCATCGTAGAAATGGGTGATCAAGTCTTTCTCAGAGATCTGGTGGTGTGGGCAGCTTGCACATAACCTTTTGAACCTCTCCCAGTACTCATACAAAGTCTCCCCATTGGCTTTTCTAATGTTGGCAATTTCCTTCTTGATCGTAGTTGCTCTTGAGGCAGGGTAATATTTCTCCATAAATAACCTCTGAACATCAGCCCAACTCCCAATAGATGCAGGCTGAAGGTACAACAACCAGTCTTTGACTCCACCTTCCAATGAGAAAGGAAAAGCTCTCAGTTTGATTTGATCTTCATCAATGGCATGCGATTTCATTGTGCTGCATACTAGATGGAATTCCTTCAAATGCTTAATGGCACGCTCACCTGCAAGACCATGAAACTTAGGCAGCAAGTGTATTAAACCAGATTTAAGCTCAAAGTTAGCAGCAAGTTGAGGATATTGGATGCACAAAGGTTGATAATTAACATCAGGTTCATTCAATTCCTTTAAAGTAAGACGATTTTCCTGTTCTTCTGCCATAATTTCTGAGTTAGGAAAATTGCTACTAGAATCAGTGAAAACAACAAGACTATCAGAAGTACTATCAAAAACAGAATCAGAAAGATCAACAGTATGGACACAATCAGAATGACCACAATCAGACTCAAGTTCAGTGTCCAATTCAGTATTAATCATACGACTCAGACTAACAACTCTTCTAGCAGCAAGAATTGTTCTTTCTATTTCAGGATCAAATGGCAACAAGTCTTCTAAATTGACAGTGCTCCTAGTACTCATGCAACATAATCACAAGGCAGAATTTGTAGAAAATCCAAAATCACAAAAATGCCACTGGAAACTCAGAATTACGAAAATGCCACACTAAAAGGGGTAAAAAGTAGAAAAATACTAAGACACACAAAAGCAACACAAAGAAAACAAGAACCTACGATAGAAATTGACCAAAATAAATCCCGAAACACTATCAAATGATTTTTAAAATTTATGGGACTTGGACAGGGCAATTCCTAGACCATAGCGGAACCCAAAAATGGAATAAAAAAACTTCACATATTGGAAAAGTGGTCAAAACGATAGAATTTGGTGAAACGGAGGTTTGCACACATTTTCCATGTGCCCTACGCGATTGGCCATTTTCTATCACTATACCAAATTTCAGCGAAATTAGAGATACTGAAAAAAAAAATGTCCTAGTAGAAATCATAAAAGTGAAACTGAAAACAGTGAAAAAAGTGGTCTAAACGTTGGAATTTGGGCAAAATAGGGTACACCTCACTCTCTACTTGAGAGTGACTCTTTCGCAGAATGCCCAATTCCTTGTGAATAAGACCTGGGTTGAGTGATCTGGGTCAGAAAAATTTCTATCCAGCCACCTGAACCCCTAACCGACGCTATTTACACTACTGTTACTAATCAAACCGATGCAAATTCCCCGGCGGCGGTGCCATATTTTGACAGAGATTTGCCGTAATCTCCCAAAATAACCAGGCTAGAAAAGAATTTGCAGTATAATGTAACCTGGGTCGTTTCCCAATGAATTTGCAGTCGGTTCAATTCGTACAGCAGTAAAACAGAAACATAAGATGGGGGGTTTTTGTTAATTCAAACAGATTCAAAGAAAACGAAATAAAACATAAATGAAAACGAAATAACACAGATTAAATAGAGACAAACAGAGGATTAAAGGATTAACCCAGGATTCGGATTCCTCTAGTTCTCTTCCTCGGACCAAACAGGTTATTAACCGAACTCGTGATCGACTCTGGGCAAACCGAAATCTCTGTGTTTGCCCAGAATTTCCCTCAACTGAACAATCGTTCAGAATTTACTCGAATCAGTGGCGTATCGCTATACGATCGTACAGTAATACTTTAACCTAGTTCGAGTTACGTCCTTGGGAAATATCGATCTGGGTTTTTAATCAAAAACCCAATCCAAACCCGGAAATCGAATCCGATTAAAGAATGCAGAAACGAGTTAGACAGTTACCGATTAAGCGCGAGTCCTCTGGATAGTAGATGGAGTCCTCACCGTTGGGTTAATCACAGGAATTTAGCCGAACATAATTAAGAAAGACAAAAAGCTGGTGAAGAACGTGAAGAACACGAAGAACATTGCAGAGAATTTGAAAGCTCCTATTTTGATCCTCTGAATTCTAAAAAGGTGAATGATTCAAATGTTTGTGGCTGCCACTAACTTAAACCTAACCCTAAAATGGAAATGGGTCAGCCCAAAAACGAAATTAAAATAAAATTGGGCTTTAGTTATAAAGTTCGAGCCCAAAATAAAATCCAAAAATACATATGCTTCGGCTCCAAAATTGACCGCCCTCTTGTTCGAATTTGCTCTTCATGTCTTCATAACAATTGTACCTATCTGAATCATCTGAAAAATGAGACAAAAATGAGGCAAATCCGATGTCTAGTTTAAGAGTTATGGTAAAAATAGTGAAGCAATGTAAAACTGGGATTTATTATTAAATAATGGCTAAAATATAATAAAAGGCCCAAAGCCCAAATCAGTATAAAAGCCATTATTTATTAGCTAAAAAGTCCTAAATTATAAATCAAGCGACAAAAAGTAGTGTATGAAATATTCAATTATCAGCCACTCTTGAACAGCTTTCACTTGCTCTTTATCAACCTGCACTCCTTGTGAGCTAACAACAAAACCAAGAAAACTATATGGTCTATGCAGAACACACACTTTTCCACGTTAGCATACAATTTCTCATGCCTAAGAGCTTCCAGAACACACCTCAAATGCACAAGATGATCATCATAGGATTTGCTATAAATCAGAATATCATCAAAATACATCACAACAAACTTCCCTAAAAATTCCCTTAACACATGATTCATTAATCTCATGAAGGTACTAGGAGCATTAGTTAAACCAAATGGCATAGCCAACCATTCATACAGCCCATATTTAGTTTTAAAAGCTGTTTTCCATTCATCCCCTTCTCTAATCCTAATTTGATGGTATCTACTTTTCAAGTCAATTTTAGACAAGTAACAAGCACCATGCAATTCATCCAATAAATCATCCAATCTAGGAATGGGATGTCTATACTTTACCATGATGTTATTGATGGCTTTACAATCAGTGCACATCCTCCATGTTTCATCTTTCTTAGGTACTAGAATGACTGGAACTGCACATGGACTTAAGCTTTCTTGCACCCACCCTTTTTGCATCAAGTCTCCAACTTGTCTTTAAATCTCCTTGGTATCTTGGGGGTTACTCCTATAGGCTGGCCTATTAGGCAATAAAGCTCCTGGAATGAGATCAATTTGATGTTCTATGCCCCTTAGAGGTGGTAGTCCGTGAGGTACCTCTTTAGGAAAAACATCTTTAAATTCCTGCAACAAATTAGAAACCTCATTTGGAAGAGAGTTAGTAGGACTTGCATCTGTAAAATTATTCTCTTTACTCAAAAGTAAGAGCATTGGCTTTTTCAAATGCATTGCCTTTTTCACTTCTTTTTCTTTTATAAACAAGTTTGGTGCTTTTCTCTCTTTCTCTCTTTTTTTTTCCTGCTCTTTTCCACTCTCTTTTCTCTCTTGCTTTCTTTTTTCTCTCATTTTTACATTATCCTCACTAACTTCTCTTGGTGTCAAAGATGCAAGAATAGTCTTGCGTTCTTTATAAACAAAAGAGAACTTGTTGGTGTAACCATCATGCATAACTTTCTTATCATATTGCCAAGTCTCCCAAGTAGCAAATGACAAGCCTTCATTGGTACCACATCACATAGAACTGTATCATCATACTTTCCTATGGAGAAGTTCACCTCCACTTGCTTGCTTACGGTCACTTCACCATCCTCACTAAGCCATTGAAGCTTGTATGGCAGCGGGTGAGGTTTGGTTTCCATGCCCAATTTAGACACCAGTCTAGCACTTGCAACATTGGTACAACTCCTTCCATCAATAATTAAAGAACATACCTTCCCTTGGATAAGACATCTAGTATGAAAGACGTTCTCTCTTTGACTATCATCCATGTCTTTTGCTTGGCTACCCAACATCCTTCTTACCATAAACAAATCTCCTTCTGGAATTATTTCTTCAATATACTCACCTTCTTCATCTTGTGAGGAAGAATCTAAAGAAGACTCACTAGTAAGCTCTCCATCCTCTTTAAGTAACATAGTCTTTTTAGTTGGACATTCTGAAGCTATGTGACCTCTCCCCAAACACTTGAAGCATTTTATTTCACTACTCCTTGTCTTTTTAGGGAACTCATTGGATCTAGTTTGAGTCCTTTGAGGTGTAGCAGTGGGATTGCTTGATGAAGTACCTCCCTCCTTCTTATTTCTATCCTTCCAGCTTGAAGAATTGAAATTTGAAGAGTTTTTCCTCATGACACCCTTTCTCTTGAGTTGTTGTTCTACCTTACTAGCTTGTTGCACCAAATCCTCCAACTCCACATAATTTTGCAACTCCACAACATCCCTTATATCACTATTCAGCCCATGCAAGAAACGTGCCATAGTAGCCTCCCGTTCTTCACTAATATTTGCTCTAATCAAGGACACCTCCATCTCTTTAAAATACTCATCTACACTCTTGTTACCTTGTGTGAGTCTTTGAAGTTTATTGTGAAGGTCCCGATGATAATGGGAAGGAACATATCTTCTTCTCATTAGCCTTTTCATCTCCACCCAACTATCCACCAATGGTTCTTCATATCTCGCCCTCTCCTTTTGCAATTGGTCCCACCAAATGAGAGCGTAATCACTAAACTCCATGGCTACCACCTTCATTTTCTTCTCTTCAGTATAATTGTGACATGCAAATAAGTGCTCAATCTTCATTTCCCACTCTAAATAGGCCTCCGGATCACTTTTTTCCTTAAAAGATGGTATATTAAGCTTCACTCCCTTAATTCTATCCTCTCTAGCATCATCCTCATTATCTCTTCTTCTCCTTCTTTCATCCCTCCCTCTCTATCTATCTTCATCATGATTCCTCTGATTTTCTATTCTCTCAATTCTCTCATATAACTCCTCTGTGGGTTCCCTCATCATCCTTTGCATTTGAGTTCTAATGGTTTCAATCAGCAACCTATTATCTTCACCACCTGCCATAATTCAAGGAAAAGAACAAGAATAAAAGTAATAGGACCTTACCACTCACTCACGTGTTTACACTCTTAAAAATGTACCACTCGTGTTTGTTGCTCTCTATAAGGCTTTTGTGTAGTGTGCTCTCTTGCCTTTTACCACTCAATAGCTCTCTTTAAGTTCTTAACAGAATCTCCAAGAACACTCAAGAGTACAATCCCAAACTCCAGAATTGGCGGTGACTCACAATACAATTTGGACAAGATGTCAAAGAAGACAACAAGACAGAAAATCCAAATCAATTTGGAGGAATTATTCAAGGACACTTTGGACTCAAAGAAGACAAGACAAAGAAAATCCAAAACCAAAACAATTTGGAGGAATTATTCAAGGAAGACACTTTGGACTTGATTCATACGTAGTAGTGTGTGTAATTGAATAATAGCAAGGTGCTGTATAGTATTTTTTTTTTCCTCTTTTTTTTTATAACACCTGATTCTCTCTTCTTTTTTTTTTTTTCACAACTGATTTGTGATTTTGGAATCAAACTTTGAAATTATACTAATTCAGAATTGAATTAGATAGAATTCCCCACAAAATGAGTTATTACTTAACACACTAACAACACACTACTCAAGAAACATGAATTGAAAGGATTACAATTCAAGAACGATGATGAACATGGGATGAACACCAAGAACAAAGTGCAGAAATATGTGAACTGAACAAGAAATTGAAAGAAACGACAACCAAAAGATTGAAAGAACAAATTAGGAACAAACAACAACGGCTAAAACAGAATTGCACAATTCAAAAATCAAAAACACAAATTTAGGGATTAAGGTTACCAGATTGGATGTAAACAATCAAGAAAAGATAACCCAATTCCAATCCTAGACCGTGCTCTGGTACCAAATGATATGATTCCCGAAAGAAAAGGATGATCTGATCAACTAGGAGTGGAATTTTCGCACCAGAATTTTCAGCCTCTGACGTGTCCTAAAGAACAGAATATATCTCGCGCTACAGACCTCGGATTTGAGTGCTTCCAAAACGACCTGAAAGATGACGTTCTGAACTATGATTTTGACTCAAGAAACACCAAAAAAGGTTAAGGAAAACTGGAGATACGGAATGAAGAAATTTAACACGAAACTGCAGTTTGGGTAGGCGCCACAATTCCAAAGAATTGATAAGCCCAAGAACGCACAAGGATCGATGCCCTTGATAAGTTCAGAGATTCTCAAAGAACCCTAGAGAAGCTTGTCTCTCACCAAAAATGTTTAAATCTCAATTCAAATCTGCCGTTCCAAAAGCCATGGTGTTCCCTTATAAAGTGGGCAACATTCATATTAAGTTTAACCTAATTCTGCATACACACAAAGGAAAATAAGAAAGCCCAATAAGCGAGCCCAGTAATCCTTATTACAAAAGTTCAACTAAACGTAAGAAAGATAACACTAAGTGCAGAGTTTGGGCCAAGTAAAACTAAGCGAGCCCAATAAGCCTTCATGCATATCCATTAAGGCTTATTCTTCAAGGTCTTCAATCTGAATTAAGTGTATCATTTCGGTCTCTTCTTCCTTTAGACTTGGGCTTGCCTCAAGTAAGGTGGTCACTAAGAGATTCAGGGCCTCTTTAGCCTTTTTAGCTTTTGCTCTTGTCATTGGGCCTCCAAGACCTTGTATGTCCTCCAAGTTTGTTGCCTTAGTCATGCCGCCTCCTATGTCCTCATCAGACCTAGACGAAGTACTAGGCAAAGGACTTCAACATCTTTTGGGCCTGATTTTCTGACTTATTTGTTAGAAAATGAGCCTCAAACTTATGGAGAGGCTATGGGTTCTCCTGAAGCACCATTCTGGGAAGAGACTATCAATAGTGAAGTTGAATCCATTATGTCAAACCACACTTGGGAATTGGTTGACCTTCGTCCTGGAAATAAACCCCTAGGAACTAAGTGGGTCTTCAAAAAGAAGATGAAAGCAGATGGCACTATCGATAAGTACAAAGCTAAGCTGGTAGTAAAAGGCTACAGACAACGCGAAGGCCTACACTACTTTGATAGCTATTCACCTGTTACAAGAATTACATCCATTCGGATGTTAATCACGTTAGCAGCACTGAATGGATTGGAGTTACATCAAATAGATGTAAAGACAGCCTTCTTGAATGGTGAATTAAAGGAAGAAATTTATCTAGAACAACTTGAGGGATTTGTTGTCTCAGGGCAAGAACGGAAAGTTTGCCGTTTAATAAAGTCCCTTTATGGACTTAAACAAGGCCTAAAACAATGGCATGCGAAATTTGATGAAATTATGTTATCAAATGGCTTTAGCATTAATGAATGTGACAAGTGTGTATACATTCGAAATACTGAAAATGTGTTTGCCATAGTATGTCTTTATGTAGATGACATGTTGATAACGGATAGTAATAATCAAATGATTAAAGATACTAAGCGATTGCTTACCAGTAAGTTCGACATGAAAGATATGAGTCTAGCAAATGTTATTTTAGGAATTAAAATCCTTAGAACATATGGAGGGTTAACGTTATCACAAACACACTATATTTCTAAAATTCTTGAGAAATTCAAGAGTTTAAACATAGCTCCTATGTCAACCCCTATAGAAACTAGTTTTCGAATGTTAAAAAAAATACTGGCGAAGCTGTTAAACACAAGGAATATGCTCAAGTGCTAGGTAGTCTTATGTATGTTATGAATTGCACTAGACCTGATATTACCTATGCAGTAAGCATGTTGAGTCGTTTTACAAGTAATCCAAATGAGTTTCATTGGAAAGCTATGATAAGAGTTTTGAGTTACTTAAAGCAAACTCAAAACTTTGCTTTGCATTATGAGAAGTACCCTGCAGTACTAGAAGGGTATTGTGATGCAAATTGGATCACCAACTCTAATGACACAAGATCCACAAGTGGATATGTATTCACCCTTGGTGGGGGTGTTGTGTCTTGGAAGTCATCTAAGCAAACTTGCATTGCAAGATCAACTATGGAAGAAGAATTCATTGCATTAGATAAAGCTGGTGAGGAAGCCGAGTGGCTTCGTAATTTTCTTGAAGACATTCCTAGTTGGCCAAAACCGGTATCAGCAGTGTGTATACACTGTGATAGTCAAGCAGCTATTGGTAGAGCCAAGAATGTCATGTACAATGGCAAGTCTAGACATATACGTCGTAGACATGATACCGTTAGACAACTACTTTCGAATGGAATCATCTCAATTGATTATGTGAAATCAAAAGAGAATATAGCAGATCCATTGACTAAAGGGATTCCTAGAAAGTTAGTTAGAAAATTGTCCAAAGGAATGGGTTTCAAGCCGATATATTGTTGATTATCGCGGTAACTCTACCTAGTACAGTGGAGATCCCACGAACTAGGTTCAAAGAGACAACTAAGTCTTAATCGACTGATAACACAGTGGAGTTTTTTAACTTATACTCATTCCTAGACAAGACAGTGCATATATATAAGGGTAAGCGTTTAAGCTTTTAATGGTTTCTTAATCTGATGTGTTCAGATGATGTATGTTGACTTACATCACAAGGAATCACCTATGTGAGTGTGAAGTGCGGGCCGCTTCTATGAGAATTTAAAACAACTGATTCTCTAGAACACTCACAAAACCAGGCGGTGTCCAGGGCCAAAGTGGACACAGCATGAGAACCAACGATGCTAGAAGAGCAACTGTGTGACTCCAATTATCTTGGTATACACTAAAAGGTTGATAGTTCAAGACAGCGTGTCCACTGATTGACTAGTATATCCGATAGGTTTTTTACTAGAGAAGGTTCAAAGGCAACCCCTACCTTTCTCGATGCAGTTGTTTCTTGTAGAGGAACCGCACTTTGCATACATGATCATTTGCATTTGGTCATGATGGACTAACTTCTTATCCATGTGGGGGATTGTTGGAATTTTAGGATAAAATTCCATGGTTATGAATAAGAAGAAGGATGGAAAAGAAGAGGAAAAGTACGAAGAAATGTGTGTGTGAGAGAATAGTCCCACATTGGTTAGTTGGAGAAAAGTTGGAGGGTATATAAGCCCCAACTTGGCTCCTACTAATCGGGCCCTTGGGCCAACCCACTTTTGTGGAAGGGTGAGGACTTAGGTGACTCTTGGTCCACCACACACACGCACACCACCGTCGCCGTCCGGCCGGCTTGGTTCGGTCGGTCGCGTCAGTTGCGCGCGCCGCCCACCCGATCCGGTCCGCGCATGTGAAATAAAAAAAATTTATTAAATTATTTTTTGGATTAAAAATAATTTTTTATTAAATTATTTTTTGAATTTCCGAACGTTGAATAATTCCGTTGTGCCTCTCTGTGTTTTTTCCAACCAGCGACTGCGTATTGCGATCCATTCGGATCGTTCGCTTCGTTCTAGTGCGTCTGTTCGTGAGACGCACCAGTTCGCTGCCAACAGGCGCGGGTTGTCTCCGTTCGCTTCGGTCTGGTGTGTCTATTCGTGAAACGCACCAGTTCGCCGTGAACAGACGCGGGTTGCCTCTATTCATTCCATTCTGGTGCGTTTATTCGCACAACGCACCAGTTCGCAGCAACAGACGAGTCCATCTAATCGTGTTGTTTCAGAGTCTATAAATAGAGCTCCCTAGTCACAGATTAGAATTACGTTTTTCTACATACTCTCTCTCTTTGCATTCTGCATATACATTCTGTGCGTTCCGACAGCAGACTCGTTGGATTCGCTTGGGCTTCAGACAGACAGAGCCATCTTTCTGGAGATGAATAATCTGCTCTATCCTGGGAGGCAATTGCTTAGAAAACCTTCGGCATCCATATTGAGGGAGCGAAATTGTCTTAAGGACACAACGAAAGTTGGGCCCGTATTTCTGCATTTTTCCATTCCATATCGACAGTCTTGTGAGTTTGTTTAAAGCTTTTCTTTATTATACAGACTTGTTGTATGCTCTCTGTATGTTCTATTTCAATAATACAGATTCTTGTTTTGCTATTCTATTTACTTTATATTCAATTTCTACCTACTCAATACATTGAAAACAACATAAAGAAGATCCCCTAGTTTTTATTTCACCTCCTTCTCCAGTCTGACATGAAAAGACATGGTTGTACGCTTACTAATCTAGGAACAGGTCATGCATAATTGAAAGTGCCTGCAAAGTTGTTGAAAAAATTGTGATACACTTTATTATATTAGTTATATTAGATAACTAAGCACAATATTCATACTTAGGTGTGTGTGTAAAGATGAGCTTAATAAACAAGAAGCCGAGGGAGCCTTCAAGCCGGAGGGGAGGAATGACTTTTTGATTGTTGCAACGGGAAAACAAGATCATGGAAGGTGTGTTAGGGGTGTTGGACAAGGGGTTGGCTTAAGGGATTATTTTGGAAAACAAGATCATGTCCTTCTTTTTATCACTGATATTACTATTAAAAAATTGTCTGTTTCCATATAGAAATGTTCAGAGTTGATCATTATTAAAAGCTATATAGTTGTCACATGTTAAGTGCCACGATTTGGTGGTGTTTGTTGCCATAACTCTCTGCATTTGTGGTGTACATTATTGTTTCTAATTTATGTTTAAGGTTCTGGTCTTGAATTTGTAGTATGGGAAACAACTATCCAATTATATCCCTCTTTTCGTTGTCTATTTTTTTCAGATTGAGATCTAACTTGTCTAAGGATTGCATATAGTTTAGCTAATGTTCAATGATTCATACATATCTGTGATATGCTGCATTGTGTAGATAGATTTTTACCCAATTATTAATGGGTTTGAAACATAAGATGTGGAATCTGGGATGAGTTAAAGGATCAAAGAGTGAAAAGATGAAAGCATATATTCAGAGTTAATCTGGGCCGATTGATGCATGTGAATTTGTTATCACTTTATTGTTGTGACAAGGATCTTGGAATTGAAGATTTGAATATGATTGTATCCTAAATTGATAACTTGCTGTTGTGAAAGTGTTCCAAGAATCCTAACTTTAGCTTAATCTCATTGTGAAGTTGCTTTCAATTTGATTTGTTTATGTAAATCATGTGCTACTGCTGCTGTGATACATTTGTTTATGTTACTTGCTGGTTTAGAAATTTTCTAGAAGCTGAATTATATGATTAAGCTTCTAACTTTGATGAGAATCAAACCTTTCAGAGTGTTTACGGTTCTGTAAATTAATAGGAGGATTGAAAAGACATTAGGGGAACCTAATTTGGTCTATGATTTTTTACTTTTTGTATTTTTGGAAAAGGGACCACTGGTGAAGAATTGGAACGGTTGGCATCAGGTTCTGAAGGCCGATTGCTCCCGTTAACCACCTTGCTTTGGTCATTAAGCTTGCCTCATGTTGACAGACATATGAAGGTAGCTCTGCAGGGCACTGCCACTCTTGGAGAAAGCAGTGCAAACAAGAAAGAGGGACATGGTTTGTACTGCTTGTTGCATCAGCTGAACCAGGATTCAGTGAAAGTTTATGCCTTTGGCCTTGGTTTATTCCATGATTGCATTTACCGTTGCACTTCAGGAGGTAATCTAGAGCCTGATGAAATCTTTCCTCTTGAAGGTCATGGCTAAGGTATGGCAATGTATGTTTTCCTTTATAAGTGCTTGAGGGCAGTCTTCCATTTGTCTCTTCATTCACAGAGCTACTTCAGCTGAGTTGATCCTGCAAAATGTATATCATTCTCAGTAATTTCATCTTCTCTTGATCAGGGTCCTCACAGGTGTCAGATGGAAGAAAGGTTGAGCTGCAGTATATCTCATCAAGTAATTGATTTGGTGGGTTGCCACTTTCATAAACAGATTGCGGACCACTGTAATGAAAAGGCATTTTGGATTGAAACTCATTTCTGTCTACGGCTTTCATGACATGATGATTTTCACTGGGAAAATCTGATGAAAAATTCAAGCGTTGTTGAGCTTTAGGATCTCCATATGTCATGCTATCAATGAGGATTCTTGACATTCTAGGCTTTTCATTAGAAACATCATCAACAACACTGTTGGTGTTGTCCAAAGGATTTAACTACTGGTGCTCGTCCACCCCATCATAAGAAGAGACACTGCCATCATAAGCATGAGAGCTTCTAGTGGTTGGGGAATTGGACAATTCACCGAGAGTACCACTAAACTCTGAACCCAGATTAATTACTTTTGTGGCATCAGATATATCCGTAGACGTTCCACGTTCAAAGCTGATATTAATACTTCTATTGCATGTTCCAATTCTGTTATGTTGATTTCAATGAAGATTTTTTCTTACAATAACTTTAACTAAACTAGATATTTCCACCTAGTGGGATAGCGACTATAAATTACTGTAATTAAACTATGCAATCAAAGTAACACGGACGTTTTGCATATTATTGTAACTAATATGCAAAAATTAGATATTGAGGCGGGAGAATCAATTTGCTTAAGTACTCTATTGAGTAGCTCATACTATTAGTTATTTTGAAGCAAAACACAGACGTTTTGAATATTATTGTTAACTACAATGTGGCTTTTTCAACTGGCTATTTTTCATGCTGCAATTTTTCTGAATCACTACATGTTGCTGGATATTGCAGAATATGACCAACTTTGAGCTCCAAACTCAATTTGTTATCATATGGGCAACCTTTGCTCTTATAATTATATAAGGAGAATGGATTCTTGTGATATAGATATGCTTAGAAGATTTGAGAACATTGATGAGTTTGAAGGTAATAATGATGATCACAGAGAATATGAATGGGAAGGGCCAACTCAAGAATCTATCAGACTGATGGAAGAAACAAGAAATACTATTAGAGATCAATTGTCAAATAGAGGTCGAGTGCGTCGTTAGCTTTTAGTTCTTTGTAGTATAATGAATATTATTTCTATTTTTGGAATATGGTGCAATATGACTCTTTTTTTAATTAATGCATTAGTTATAATATATGGGTGTATGAAAAATTATATCAACAATTACTATTCATTAGTGATAATGAAGTATTAAGATATTTTACATTGTTGTATACTATTTAATTTTTGTTTTTTTAGTCATTTCAGTACAACTTTGATTTATATGGGTATATGAAAAATTATATCAATAATTTAATTTAAAAATATTATTAAAATTCAATTATATTATAATTTTAAATTCAATTATTGAATATAATATTTCTAAAATTTTAACATAACTGCTTTCTTATCCAAACGAATGTAAAGAAAAAGTGCTTTTATATGTCCATTTCAGTAATTTTAGTAATAAAAAAGTTCTTCTCTATTTTAACATCCAAATAACTTTTTTATTTAAAAGTCCTTTTTAAATTGTGTATCCAAACGTAAAATAGCTTAATTTCTAATTAAAGCACTTTTTTAAAAAGTAATGAAAAAAAAAAGCATTTTTTTTAAAAGCCCATCCAAATGGGCCCTTTTTTTTCATCACAATTCTTTTTGTATTTATTTGTTTAATACAAATGTATTCTTTTTTTGTTATGAATATTCCAATATTTGTGTGAATGTCCACAACCTTTTCAAGAAGAGTCTTTTGGAGTTTCTAAAACCATGTAACTTATGACATGAATGGCATGGGAGTTTTATATGATTAATATAAATAACTTACAAAACTCCATAATATACCATTATGTAGATTTAATCTCTTGTATGTAACTCTTGTAATGGTGTTAAGAATTCATTGCCTATATATAGTAGGCATGTATCAAAGGTTGGAGGAGTACAATAGAAAGAAGAATCAATCTCTCCTTGCTCTCCATTTTCCCTTGCATTTCTTCATCTCCCTCATCTTAATCTCTCTTGTGTTTTACTTAGTTTCATAACACGTTATCAGCACGATTGCTATAATGAAGAATGAATCTTATTTGCATCAATCTTGAAGATCTGTGTCTCGTTGATAGCGCAACAACCCACACTATACTAAAAAATGATAAATATTTTTCTTTCTTGGTAATGCAAGAAGCCAATGTTCAGACTATATCTGGTAATATAAATTTGATTGAAGGCTCCGGAAGTACTAATATTTTGTTACCTGAAGGAATAAAATTATGTATTGATAATGCATTTTATTCTACCAAATCTAAGAGAAACCTGTTGAGTTTTAAAGATATCCGTAGAAATGGATATCATATAGAAACAACAACTAAAAATGATCAGGAATGTCTTGCTATCACAAATATTGTTTCTGGTAGAAAATGCATGTTAGAAAGTTTTCCTGCTTTCTCTTCTGGTTTGTATTATACATTTATAAGCACAATTGAAACACATACTATTGTAAACCAGAAGTTTGCTAATATAAATTAGAAGTTTACCAATACAAACCAGCAGTTTGCCAATGTAAAACAGAAGTTTACTAATGAATTTAATGTTTGGCATGACCGGTTAGGCCATCCTGGGTCAATCATGATGCGACAAATAATTGAGAATTCATGTGGACATACCCTGAAGTGTAAACAAATACCACAATCTCATGATTTCTCATGTGATGCATGTTCCAAGGGAAAGTTAATAATTCGGCCCTCACCAAGCAAAGTAGAAAGTGAATCTCTCACATTTCTAGAATGGATACAGGGAGATATTTGTGGGCCAATACACACACCATGCGGACCATTTAGGTACTATATGGTTTTAATTGATGCATCAACTAAATGGTCGCATATTTGCTTATTATCTTCCCGCAACCTGGCGTTTGCGAGATTACTTGCTCAATTGATTAGATTAAGAGCACATTATCCTGATTATCCTATCAAGAAAATACGTCTTGATAATGCTGGTGAATTTACCTCACAAGCTTTTAATGAATATTGTATGTCCCTTGGAATAGATGTTGAACATCCTGTAGCTCATGTTCATACGCAAAATGGACTCGCAAAATCATTGATTAAACGATTGCAACTTATTGCAAGACCTTTACTTATGAGATCTAATCTCCCAATTTCTGCTTGGGGCCATGCCATTTTGCATGCAGCAATGTTAATTCGCATCAGGCCAACTAGTTACCTAAAAGTTTCCTCCATACAAATGGTTTTTGGTCAAGAACCTAATATTTCCCATATACGAATTTTTGGATGTGCAATATATGTGCCGGTAGCACCACCACAATGTACCAAAATGGGTCCTCAAAGAAGGATGGGAATATATGTTGGGTATGAATCTCCTTCAATCATTAAATATTTAGAACCATCTACAGGAGATTTATTTACTGCAAGATTTTCAGATTATCATTTTGATGAATCGGTTTTCCCAACATTAGGGGGAGAAAATAAGCAGTTGGGTAAAGAGATTAGCTGGAATGAATTATCATTGGCTCATTTTGATCCTCGTACAAAATAATGTGAACTAGAAGTTCAAAAGATCATTCATTTGCAAAATTTAGCTAATCAAATGCCAGAAGCATTTACTGACCCAAAGAAAGTGACAAAGTCACATGTTCCAGCTGCGAATGCTCCTATTCGAATTGATGTCCCTGAAGGACAACCTATTATAAATGAATCTAACGCACGCTTGAAGCGTGGCAGGCCTATCAGTTCCAAAGATAAAAATCCTCGAATGAGAAAAGGAGCTAAGAATATAGATGGTCAAGTTGAGAATAATCAAGAAAAGTTGGTAGCTCCTGAAGAGTCATTATCTCCAGTAGAGATATCTCCAGAAGAGAATGTTGTAATCCCAGAAGAGACCCAGGTACCTGAAATATGTGAAAATAATGAGATTTCAATAAATTATTTTATGAATGGTATCCGATGGGATCGAAATGAAGTCAACATTGATGACATCTTTGCTTATCATATAGCATATGATGTAATGAATGATAATGAGGATTATGAGCCAAAATCCATTAGCGAGTGCCAACAACAAAAGGATTGGCCCTTATGAAAAGATGCTATTAATGCAGAGTTAAATTCACTGGCAAAACGAAAAGTATTTGGCCCTGTAGTCCACACACCTGAAGATGTAAAGCCAGTTGGGTAAAAATGGGTTTTTGTACGAAAGAGAAATGAAAAGGGTGAAATCACAAGATATAAGGCACGTCTTGTAGCCCAAGGCTTTACACAAAGACTTGGCATTGATTTTGAAGAAACGTACTCACCGGTAGTGGGTGCAACTACTTTTCGTTATTGAATTAGCTTAGCAGTAAATGAAGGACTTGATTTGCGTTTAATGGATGTCGTGACTGCCTATTTGTACGGCTCACTTGACAATGATATTTATATGAAAGTCCCTGAAGGACTCAAGGTGCCAGAAGCATCTAATTCGAATTCTCGAGAACAATTCTCGATTAAGTTAAATAAGTCTTTGTATGGCTTGAAGCAATCAGGGCGCATGTGGTATAATTGTCTCAAGGAATATTTGTTGAAAGAAGGGTACAAAAATGACCCAATATGCCCATGTATTTTTATGAAAAGATCTAGAAACGAATTCGCTATAATTGCTGTTTATGTTGATGATATCAACATCATTAGAACTCCTGAAGAGCTTCAAAAGGCAATTAATTGTTTGAAAAAAGGATTTGAAATGAAAGACTTGGGCAGAACAAAATTATGTCTTGGACTACAAATTGAGCACCTAAAGAATGGGATCTTTGTATATCAAGAAGCTTATACAAAGAAGATCTTAGAGCGATTTTATATGGATAAGTCACATCTATTATGTACCCCAATGATTGTAAGATCTTTGCAGGTTGATAAAGACCCATTCCGACCTCAAATAATTATTGAAGAAGGTGAGGAAGAACTACTTGGTCCAGAAGTACCATATCTTAGTGCTATTGGAGCACTAATGTATCTTGCTCAACACACACGTCCTGATATATCATTTGCTGTTAATTTATTAGCAAGATATTGTTCTGCACCAACATGGAGGCATTGGAATGGAGTAAAACACATTTTTCGTTACCTCAGAGGCACCATGGACATGGGGTTATACTACTCAAATGTATCCATGCATGAACTGATTGGTTATGCAGACGCTGGATTTTTGTCTGACCCACACGATGGTAAACCACAAACAGGCTATCTGTTTACATGTGGAGGTGCAGCTATTTCATGGCGATCTATGAAACAGACTATATCAGCCACATCATCTAACCATGCAGAAATTCTAGCAATGCATGAAGCAAGTCGAGAATGTGTGTGGTTAAGGTCAGTATTACATCATATACGAACAACTTCTCATTTATCTTCAGAAAAAATGGTTCCAACAGTTCTATATGAGGATAATGCTGCATGTATTGCCCAACTTAAAGAAGGATATATCAAGGGCGACAGAACGAAGCATATTTCGCCAAAATTCTTCTTCACTCATGATCTTCAAAAGGATGGTGAAATAGATATCCAACAAATCAGTTCAAGTAAAAATCTAGCAGATTTATTCACCAAGTCGCTTCCAGGAGCAATCTTTGAAAGACTCATCCATGGTATTGGTCTTCGGAGACTCAAAGATCTCAACTGATGTTGACAAGAGGGGGACTCGATACACGTTGTACTCTTTTTCCCTTATCTAGGTTTTATCCCACTGGGTTTTCCTAGAAAGGTTTTTAATGAGGCAGCATTGGGCAGTGTATCAATGGATGTTGTACTCTTTTCTTTGGCTAGGTTTTTATCCCACTGGGTTTTTCCTAGTTAAAGTTTTTAATGAGGCACATTCATAATGGACATTCAAGGGGGAGTGTTATGAATATTCCAATATTGGTATGAATGTCCACAACCTTTTCAAGAAGAGTCTTTTGGAGTTTCTAAAACCATGTAACTTATGACATGAATGGCATGGGAGTTTTATATGATTAATATAAATAACTTACAAAACTCCATAATATACCATTATGTAGATTTAATCTCTTATATGTAACTCTTGTAATGATGTTAAGAATTCATTACCTATATATAGTAGGCATGTATCAAATGTTGGAGGAGTACAATAAAAAGAAGAATCAATCTCTCCTTGCTCTCCATTTTCCCTTGCATTTCTTCATCTCCCTCATCTTAATCTCTCTTGTGTTTTACTTAGTTTCATAACATTTTTCATATAGTAACCACTGGTCATTGTTGCTATTGTTGAGGAAACGTTATACTATCATCTTCTTATGCTACACTAACAGCACATCGTCCTAATTTCATATGATCATATTTAACGAGTAAGTTTTGTTCTCCAACTCATGGTCATTCTCATTAATATGTATAGGTTACTAACTATCTGTTTTATACTGATTATGTCTATGCAGAGTAATGGTGAGTGAATTAAAATTGAAATCGAAAACCGAACCAAACAGAACTCAATTTTATTTTTTTTTTAGTTCGGTTTTCGAGAAAGATTCAGTTTTTTTATTTTTAGAATTTCGGTTAGTTCGGTTAAAATCAATATATATATATATATATATATATATATATATATATATATATATATATATATATTTATTTATTTATTTATTTATTTATTTATTTAATATTTATATTTAATATATGCTATTTGATAATCGTATTTTTATAATTAAATAGCTTTAGATTCTGAATTATATTAGATAAAATATATAGATATTTTAAATCTATTTTATTTTCTCCCTTAATCCAATCTTACTGATAAAAAGTAATCTCTTACAAAATTTATTTATTTATCTTTTATTTTGTAAATAATAAATAATTCGGTTATTAATCGAACTTAACCAAAATGTTTTTGTTGATGTTGTTTCAGTTATTTGGCTTCAGTTTGGTGTTCAAAATTAGCTATATTTAGTTTTTTTGGTTATTTTAGTTTTCTCCTAAAACCAAACCAAAAAATTGAATGCTCACCTCTAATGAAGAGTGTGTGGCTCATTGGTCACCCTTGAATTTGCAAGGACCAGCCTTAAAATTTGTCTCAAAAGTGTAGGCGGACCTAAAAAGGCTAGCCTTTTAGACCTATATGTTTTTTTTAAAAAAATTATTTATATGATAATGTTATTATTGATTTTTATACTTTATTAATAATGTTGAAAATATTTAGTTGTTATTATCTTTCTTTAGAATTAAATTTCATAAGAACATCTTTTATTAAGGATCTTAAAAATTAAAAACTTATAATAGATATTCTTTATTTCACAAGTATTTTTACTAATTTTGTATTTATTGACTTATGTTCTAGTGATTTTTTTGTTCATATCTTGTATTCTTTATTTTGTTGACTACTTACACTTTTCAAGACATATTTATACGAAGTATTTTAAATTTTTTAAGTCTACTTCTCATTAATTATTTGTAATTGTGGTATGTGAACAATAGTTTACCTTTAATTATGACTTAGTAATTGTGTTTGTTTATTACATGGTGCGCGTTGTTTAGACCTTAACGTTGACAACATTTATTCATTAAATTAGAACTTTAATTATAGTAATTTACTAATTCTATTTATTTGGAAAAAATGCAGAAAAATAATTAAATTTTTTTAAAAGTTTCAGGCCTTACAGGGCCGGCCCTGGCCTGTAGACTCACAGGTTAAGCCTTAAAAAACATGGTTTTCTTACCTCAAGCCTAAAAGAGCCAGTTCTTTTAGGCCCTGCGCCTTTAATGACCGGCTCTAATTCCCTGCTCTAACTCCAGTATTGATCAATGGGTTGCCTCCTGTCTATGATTCAAATTTTAACAAATGGCAAAAATCTCTTTGTAATGACACTGGAAGATTTGGAAGTCCTAAACGCATTTCTGTTTGAAAATATTATACATGAGCCTTTGTTTACTTTTTCTCAAGCAAGCAGTTGCTTCAAGAATACTAGGAAGGAAATGGATGGCTTACACTGGATACTATGGAGATTGGTAGTGCAAACAATCAGAGTAATGAGCAGGAGCTATGGAATCTGCCTGAAGGTAATACTCTTAAAATTACAATGATTCTGCTTTCTCCCAAGAGTACAATAGAGTTGATTAACTGTATTGTTAATGACTATCGTCCTCATGAGTGGAGATGTACAAACATCCTTAAAAATATTCAAGAATCAAGGAAACTCATTAGAAACCATTTATGTAATTGGATTTTCAAGAAAGCAAATTTAGTGGCTGATTGGGTCGATAAAGCTTCACTCGAGTCTTATGCAAGTGATTGGGTCTTTAAACCCCTGGAACAGCTGAGGAGATTGCTAGAGAAGGATTTAAAGGTCATTCCAATAGAACTGTTTTATATTGGAGGTGTTCGACCTCGTTTGATGTATTGTTATTATAATATCGTTATACTTTTAATCTTTTAGTTTACATTAGGTATATTTTTTGTTTATTAATTTTATAAAGAATACTTTTGGTCCTATAATTCTAACACAATTAATGTACAACAAACTTAAGTGATTACTATGTAATTAAATGTTATTAATCTCAAATTTAAAATATTTATAAATTAAAAGATATCTAAAAACATAATGAAGCGGTCAATATCAAAATCGATGTTTTGAACTTCCAAGAAAGAAGAAAATCTCGCTCTCTACGAATTGTTCCACGGCTTCAACAAAACGCATGTGCAGATTGATTCGTGATTACTTTCAATTAATTGCTCTCTGATCTGCTTTCAATTTTTTATAACACACACCCACACATATATATCACATACTTTATATTACATATAATTTATTTTACATATCACAGATGACATATCTATATTTTGAAATTTTTAATTTGTATTTGTTGAATGTTTATTTTGTTACTATATATAAAAAAAATTTTTGAATGTATTGAAAAAAATATATATCATTCAATGTTTTCAAATATAAACATGTTATGACGAAGAAAATTATAAAAATGAAAACGAGAGTGATTATTATTCTGTATACTTATACTTGTAATAGTATGATCTTATATATAAAATGGGGTGGCTGTGATGTCAGATGATGTGTAAAAATAATAGTGTGTGCGCGTGAGTCCATTAAAATTGATATTTATATACAATCTAATTTAAATTAATTTTATTAACTTGTTTAAAAAAATTTAGTTACAAAATTGTTTTCAAGAGTCCACTTTCCAGTATAAGAACTTGCTATACTGGCAGTATTAAACAGCATCGATTGACAACTTTGTGATCGTCATTTTCTCATGCAAGTCAAGTTCCGATAGTGTAGTGGGGTTCTTTAGTTATAAGAAGTGTTTCCATTTCAATGAGGAGCAAGATTAATTATGGGTTTGGTTTGGATGTTATTGTGTGTTGATATTTCGGCCTTGTTTAATTTCCTATTTTCATAACAATTTTTTGTTTTAAAAAAAATAAATTAAAAAACTGGTTGGGTAATTAAATTTTAGTCAAATATTTTACACAAAATACTAATTTATTTATTAAAAAAAACAAACAAACAAACCAAGAACAAGTTTATTTATTTATTTGAAAAAGTAGGTAATAAGCACAGAGCTGTATCTTGTTTAGAGTCCAGCAATTTTTTATATTTTTATTTTCAAATGATTTTTTTAACCAATCATCCAAACAAATTTTTAACTATATAAAAAAAATTAAAAACAGAATCAAACAAGGCATTTATATCACATTTATCACTTCTTGTTTATTTTATTTTTTTCGTTTTTTTTTTTTGATGGATGATGATGAGAACAATAATTGGGGAGGTTAATTTGTCTCTCATGCAAATAACTTGATTTAATATTGTTTATTTGGGTTAAAGTACAATTTTGTCATAAAAGTAACTCATCAGAAGCGCCAAACAATTTTACCCCAAAAGTAACCAAAAATTAGCAATTTTACATCTTGCATTAAAAATATCAAGGGTGCAAATGTGCTCCTTTTTTAACACTTGCAAAGAATTTCTCCCAAAAAATAACTTCCTGATATCTTGGAAAGAACTAGTCACTCACAATATACTAAATCAAAATTTGAATTGCCTCAAATAAGATTGCTTGTAATAAAAGAACACACAAGCCTATAAAAAACAAAGAACACAACCTCTTCATTTGGAATGAAATTTCTAGAAACTCATTAGATCTTTTAGATTTTTGGTTTTTGATCTATATGGCCAACTAGTGAAATTAAGACAACTTCATGTTGGTTTACGATCAAGTCCATTTAAGCATTATTAGATGTAGAGCAAGCCGAATTTATTCACAATGGCACAATCAAGAGATCCCAACAAAATCTCGTGTACTATTCATGAGTCATGGACTAGTGGATTGCTAAAATGGGAAGCCTAAATAACAACAACATATAGACAAAGCCAATGTTTCTAACAGCACACAGCATAGTTTTTAGTAAGGTCATAGTTTTGGCATCAAGACACAGATCCAAGGTGATATAAGATCATATAGAAGAGATATTTTCAAAAGTCTATGTTCTTAGTTACCTTTTTTACTCCACACGCCTCATTTTGGTAGATCGGAAAGCAAATCAATCACCACCCACTTGCTTCTTCCAGGAGTCTTCCACAATCAGTTCATCAACTCCCCAATCTTCATAGCTGACAATTTCACAAACAACACCATAAAAACATGAGATTGGCACAAAAGAGGAAAGATTTATGCCACACCAGAAAAATCCCTTGCATCCATATCACATAGCACCTACCTTCCATCGGGCAAGTATCGACAGATGGTAAATTGAATCTTCCGCTCTCGAAGCTCCTTCATGGCAATCTAAACAGTTTGGAGAAAATACCAGACATGGATCTTTAGTAAATTTTGAAATGAAAAATAAGCTATTATGCAAAAAAAACAGATAAAAAATAGGAGAATTACAGGAACATTAACAAACAACCCGGCTACCCCAAATAAAATGTACTCCCTCATGTCATAAATACATATAAGAGCTAGTTATGGGGTTTATTTTGGTCCCTAAATATAAGATTGCAATCTACTTCATATCCCAAATTTATAACTTTATCTCCAAACTATCCCTACTGAATACCATAGTAAGGGGGTTTTCATCAACGGATAGTTCCAATGCAAATGATGACTAAAGAGGGTATTTTAGGAAACTTAACACACATTTTTTACAACTAGCTAACTTCTTTCCTCAATCCAAAAAAAAATTGTTATCTAGTTCCTATATTAAGACCAGAGGGAATCTATAAAAACTGAAGAAATATCATCATTGAATTCCAGAGTCAATCCTTACAACTGAAGAGTGCACCAGACAAGGTTCACTCAAGAAATATCACTGAAGAGTGTACTAAACCATTTCTCATAAATTTTTACAATTCAAACACTGGTATGGTACATTTCATAGTACCAAGAATGGAATGCAAAGTATATTATTCTATCAAACTAAAGAAACTTGAACTTTCATGTAGAAAATACCATCATATAATTGAAATTTGAAATAGCGAGTAACAAGTTATCAAAGTACATAGAAAATTATTTCAGATTTTAAATTTTGATATGGCATTTTTATGTAGAAAATTATTTTGAAATATATATTGACATGGCATTTTTTGTTGTAAATATGGCCAAATTATAAATTTTGTTATAAATACAACACTTCCTGTTGTAAATATAACCTTTTTTTTTGTTGTTGTAAATGACCTTTCTATGTTCAAAATCCAAGTGTTTAAATGTTGTTGTAAATATGACATTTTCTATTGTAAATATGGCATTTTCTGTTGCAAATGAACCGTTAAGTTAGATTTTAACGGTGGTGTGATTTTTGCTTCGAAAATGTAACCACATGTGTATTTTTGCTCCCAAAAAAAGCATATAGTGCTAGGCGCTCCCAAAAATAAAGCACATGTGTATTTTTTATCCTTTACTATTATTTAATTATTAACAAAAATATTAGGCCATTTAAATCATTAACTTGTTTTCCTGATTTATATAATCTTATATAAAATAAACGCTAAGAAAAATAGACCAATTGTTCAAAAGGTATAATTTTAATCAATTCCATACATCACTAATTACGTGCCTCACATTGCCTAGATCAACACGCTTCAAAACGCCACACGTGACATAAGGGCAAATAATGAAACCTCGATCGTCATCATTTTTATGAATTGCAAATCTTATGAAATCCTTGACCCCATCCCAATACTTCTTCGATAGAAGATTGACAGATATCTATTCTTTATTTGGAATCTCCATCTAGAATATATACAAAAAACAATCTTTGTATTATCTTTACCTAAATTAATACTAACAAATAACAACTTTAGTAACAACAAACACTTAATATCACTCAAAAATTACATTATCTTTACTCAAATCAATACTAACAAATAACAACTTTAGTAACAACAAACACTTAAAATTGCTCAAAATACAATCTTTACATACTCTTTACCTAAATCAATACTAACAAATAACAACTTCGGTAACAACAAACACTTAAAATCACTCAAAAAATAATCTTTATATACTCTTTACCTAAGTCAATACTAACAAATAACATCCCTAGTAATAAGAAACACTAGCTTAAAATCAGTGGCAAAACCTATACACATAGAAAATTACTCAAAAAAGAATCTTTACATACACTTTTCCCAGATCAATATCCAAAGAACGAGCTCAAAATCCACTATAGCAGGAGAAACTTAATCGAACTCACCTTTAGCAACGAGAAGAGCTCAAACACCAAACCCATGAACTCTAGAAGAAGAAACCAACCCAGACACCACTTGTAGGAGCACCCATAAACCCACAAAACCCACAAACCCATGACCCACAAATGGTAAAGAATGAGAACGGAGCAAAACCACTAAGGGAACAATGGAGGATGGTGGTGGAGGTACTAGTGTAAAAAAGGCTTTTAAGACCGCCTCATTTAGAGCGGACTATCGACGCCCCGGTCTTAAAGGTATGATCGGTGGTAGTTTTGTAAATATAAAGAACTTTAAAGGTATGACCGGTGGCAGTTTTGTAAATATAAAAAACTTCTTGGACCGAATCGTTTACCAATGGGTCTTAAATATATTATTCAGAACGCTTACAAAAACAAACGGTCTTAAAAATGTTATTAAAAAAATTGAAATATCAAATTTCTTTATAGAGAAATCTCGAACAAGCCGACTTATATTTTATGTGGTCCAAAATAATAAGGAAAAAATTAAATAAAAATTTTTAAGACCGGATATATATAATAGGAGGTCTTAAAAATTATACTTTTAAGACCGGAGATAAATCATGCCCGGTAGTAAATAGTTTATTACTTTTAAGACCGGAGTTTAACAAAGGACGGTCTTAAAAGTTAACATTTAAGACCGTCATTGTTGTTCATCCGGTCTTAAAAATAAAGCACCAAATATATCTTCGCGCGAAACGTTTCCTTACGACTTACGTTGTTCCTCTGAACTCTAAACCCCCTCTTCTTGTTGTGAAACCACTCTTCCTGTTGCATTACCACTCTTTCTCGCCCTCATACCATTAGCCTCTGTTACTCTCTCATTTGCTCAGGCATTCCTCTCTTACTGTCTCTTACTGTCTTGAAAATGAATGGTGAAAATGATATTTGTGTTCCGGGAACGCCAGTTACTGGTGTGAGTCAGAACGAACCCTCTTCATCTGACAATGTGCCTCGTAACCGCCCTGCATGTCGTGGTAGAAGAGGCACACGAATGATGGATGTAACCCTACGTCGGACTTCTGGGTCAAGGCTCGAGATTCAGTTTAATGAAAAGTTGCAACTTGTCGATCCTAATAAAAGCAAATATAATAGTTTTGTCGGCTATCTTGCATGTAGCAAGGTTAGCATCTTGACTGATGAGTGGAAAAAAGTGGACTTTGACACAGTAAAACAACCTATTTGGGACACTATTCAGCTTACATACACTGTCCCTGACTCTGAGGAGTTGAAAGACAAGACATTGTCTTATTGTACTGATCGGTGTAGGAAGTTTAAGACCTCTCTCGCTAACACGTATATTTTTGCCGAAGTTCCGCCTGCCAAACATCCTTGGGAACAGTACACATTTATTGATGAATGAATTTGGCGACATTTTGTTCTGTTGCGGACCACTCCTGAAGCTCTGGTGAGTCTATATTTAGTTTTGTTTGCTTATATAACCTGTGCGCTTATATTTGTTCATCTAATCCTGTTAGTTAAATTGTTTGGTGTGTGAATAGAAGTATACATTTCCTGCCTTTTTCTATGCAAGTCTGATATGTAAACCCTGAAAAGGTAAAATACTAAGGAGGTAATTGAGTAATGGTTTGTCTTGCAAAAGAGGAAATGAATAGTCTTAAAAGGGGGAAACTTTATATACCCAATTGTTACTATCTAATGTGGACGTACTGATGATCCCACTGGATGCCTTAAAAAGGATCAAGTTTGTATTATTCTGTAAGCATAATTCTCTTTTGTTTCTTGTTCTATCTACCTAGCAGTACAAAACATAGCTCTTTTGTAAGCATAATTCTCTTTTGTTTCTTAACCTATCTACATCTTCCTTAAATAAAATGTTGAAACTTGATCAAGTGAATTTGACTAATTTTTGAGGTTCATATCAATCAAAAGTTCTCTAATTTCTGTTAGTGAGATGGATGGAATTTATAATTAATAGTTGTTTTCAATTCTGATTCACAGGAAAGAAGGGGAAAAGCACAGGAGATAGGGAGAAAGAATGATTGCCCGCATAGGGCTTCTCGCAGCGGATATGAAAAGGCTGAAAAAGAATTGATGGCGGCCAAGCGGAAGAGATTGGAAGATGAAGCAGAATCCAATCCTTCTGCAGTACATGGTTCGCTATCTCCAATACGTCGCGAGGATTTGTAGTTGCACATTCGGCAAAAGCCAAGCGGCTCCTACACAAGTGAACAAACTCGTGTAGTTGCTGAAATAATTGGAAGTACCGTTATTATTGTTATTTTTTAGTTACTAAACATGTTTCATTACTAAGCTTCTCATTATCTGTACCTTACAGGAAGATCTTAAAAAGAAAGAAGCAGAGGGATCTTTTGTGTCGGCCAGTCGAAGTGATGTTCTGACTATTGCGACCGGAAAACCGGACCATGGTGGGCGTGTAAGGGGGATTGGAGGACGGGTAGGCCTGAAGGAATTCTATGGTTCATCCGCCAAACGCCATAGGCAAAGTATGGTTACCCGGGAGGAGATGGAACAGACAGTGGCCAAATTAAATGAGGAAGAAATGGCTAAAGAAGCAAGGTATCAATCCAATATGAGCCAGTTGAGGGAGGAACTGAATAAGATGAAGCTGCTTTTGAGCTCTTGTCCAGAGACCAGTGTTCCCTTCACACACTCACCTGCAACTGTGCAGCAAAGCACTGGAGGGAGCTGCGTTGTTGGACAGTTAGAGCAACCTTGTGACCTTTATGTGGAGGATCCTGATCCTCATGATAGACTACTATTGGTTGCAAAAGGGACTGTCCACAACTTATTGGGATCAACTGTACACCACCAACAAATGTTTGATGATGAAGTCAGAGTGTCAGTTGAAAAGATGATCATTGATGCACCTTTCCCTCTCCCAACTGATAAGCTGAAGCTTGTGAGTGATGTCAAGGGAACCTTCATCTCTTGGCCAGTGAAGCTTGTACATGTCTGTACTCCTCCTGAAGCTTCAACCCCTCGTCCTCAAGTTCCATCCCCTCCTCAAGCTCCATCCCCTACTGCTAAGTTGACTGGCCGTGAAAAAATATCCGATATGATGAAAAGTGGATATTTTAAAGATAAATCGTGGCCTGTCGATGAAGTAGTAGGCGTCCCTCATCCCCTACCAATCCAAGTTGACATCGTTGATATTGAGTCCCTGCTGCTTCCTAGACAGGAGCTTACTGATGCAATTGTTCAAATTTGGATGAAGTAAGTATGTTCTTCTATGAGTACATAATTTAAATGCATTGTTTAGACACACATACATATACTAATTCCCTGATCGATGTAATTATTGTAGGTTCTTGCATCAAGAATTGGAGAATAAGGGCAGGAGCGACGATTTTGGATTCTTGTGCCCTGTGTATTCAAGTCAAACAACCATGCAGGAGAGACAGGAGTACATATCAAGGAGGTTGTGTCAAGTGAGAAGAAAGGTGTACTTTTTGCCATTCTTCCACAGGTATATATCACAAATATTGTCTACAATTCACTTAATTCTGCTACATATATCACTGAGTATACTTTACTGCTGTGAATTTTCAGCCGCCACTGGTAGTTGGTCATCATGTGCATGGAAGAAAATAAAGTTATCTTCTTATGCTCCACTCACAGCAAGCCAGTACCTGCGTTGACGCAGACCATCAACGAGTAAGCATGTTATTTTGATTTTCTTGTTTGAAATCTCTGCTGTGAATTTTCATTGAACATTGATAAATATGCATTTTTGATGATAGTGCCATGAGGACCTTCTAGATCGACACACTCCAAAGGCGTTCTTATCAGGTTAAAGAGCCTAAATGGCTCAGACTAGAAGTTAGTACAATATTTTACACTTGGCACATTGCCTTGTGAACTTGGTCAGTAAGATATATATTACTTATATATATTTCTTGTTCTTTTTAGACCCGTCAGCAACCAAAGGCGTCCAACTTATGTGGCCAGTACGTCATGAAACATATGTATGATATTGTCACTAAAGGAAATACTAAATTATTTTCAAAGGTAAATATTTGATGTTACATATTATGCACGCAAGTTAATTCAGTTTCTGGCTTAATGTTACATATGAAATATGGACGCAAGTTAATTCAGTTTCTGTCTTTGATGTTACAGATGTTTCACTGCCCTGCCCCCTTTTCTGATGCTGAACTCAAGCACATGCGCAATTTGTTTTGTGAATATCTATGTGACCTGATCTTAAAGTCAGGACAATAATTAATGATGTCTTATTATTCATTTGTAAATATCCTGTAGCAACAATAATCTTCTGTAAATTTGATTATTTTTTCGAACAATTCATTTGTAAATATACATAGGCAATGTAAAATTCAATAGATAAATTTGTTTAATTTGTTGAACAATTTTCTTGTGTCCATTTTGGGTTTCTAAAATTAGATGGTGGATATAGCTATTTTAGTGCATGAAATTTAAGGTTCAGGATGTTGTAAATAAGTAAGAGTTCGCGACTTTTAGGATCGCATATTTTAAACTTCCGATCCTAAAAGTAATCGGTTTAAATAATATAAGACTTTTAGGACCGCATATTTTAAACTTCCGGTCCTAAAAGTATTCGGTCTAAATAATATGAGTCTTTTAGGACTGTATATTGTAAAATTCTGGTCCTAAAAGTATTTGACTAAATATTGGTGAGACTTTTAGGACCATATATTGTAAAATGACGGTCCTAAAAGTATTCGAGACTTTTAGTACCGTATCTCCTTTTACCGTCCGCTCCTAATAGTCTTCCTTTATATAGAGTTGACTCGCTTTTCGGACAAATTAATTAGGGTTCAAGGCAACCGAGGTTCTGGCGTTCTGATCAAGCTAGGTCCTTCATTGTAGTCGATGTTACCTCTCCTGATTTAGATTATCGGTTTCCCTTTTCTTTGTCCCTTTTCTTTTTGTCGGAAAAAGATGGGAGATATTGAAAAGGACACTTTGTTTCTAATCATGCGAGGTAACACCGAGGACAACGACGGTCCAACCTTGAGAAGAATTGTCACTGTGTTTGTTATTATTTGAATAAGGTAAACGATCTTCTTGTTTTGTTGGTCTGATCTTAACTGTATATTGTTGGATTTTTTAATGTTGATCATACACACAAGGACAATATTTTGTTTTTTTCCTTCTTGTCGGAAAAAGAAAGAATTTTTTGTTAGATCTTAATTGTATATCGTTGGATTTTTTAATGTGCGAGTTTTTAATGTTGATCATACACACGAGGACAATGTTTTGTTTTTTTCCTCCTTGTCGGAAAAAGAAAGAATGTACTGAGAAGGACAAGGGCGATCGAAATAGGAAAGTAACAAATTTATTATAGATTTTTTAATGCTGCCCCGTGGGGGGCAGCACATTACATGATAAACCAAAAAAAAAACATAAAAACATTTACTCCTCCCCATCGTTGTCGGAGGGGAGGGAGTCATCGGAGAGGTCGTGACGTCGTCATCTAATGGATTGTACTCAACGTCCTAGGCGTCGAGTATCACGTTGATCTTGTTGTTGATGGCGTTGTAGACCTGAAAAAGCTGGCCCTGTCGTCGATCTATATGATCGACGCAGACTACGAGGTGGCGCAGCAGCTCTTTGGTGGTCGGGTTCGGAGGCAGCGGAGGAGGGTACGAATTGTTAAGCCCAGCGGGAGGAGGAAAAGGAGGACCTGGTGGTGGTGGAGGACCTTGGGGTGGTGGAGCAGCCATTGTAGAAGTGATGATGAAGAATGTAAAGAAAGTAAAGTAACAACGAGTTTAAATAGAGAACCCATCCGGAGTGAAACGCCGGAACCTTTAATGAGCAGACGCATAGTTCATCAGAATACGAGGAGACGCCTAGTTGGGAAGTTTATCTGGAAGCCGAAGAGATCTTCTGATAGAGTGTAAGGATACAACTCTGCTATCGGAATTTGAAATAATGAACTTTTAATACCTAATATTGTAAAAGATCCATTCTTAAAACTAATATTTTTTACAAAATTAAATCTTACTTTAAAAAATAGGAAAAAAATAAATGAATTTTGGGACCAGAAAACTGATAAATGATCGGTCTTAAAAGTAATTTAATTGATTAAAAAAATAAATAATATACTTTTAGGATCAGAGAAATGATAAAAGGTTGGTCTTAAAATTAATTCATTTAAAAAATAAATAATATTTATAAAACTCGCTCATAAAGTAGACCATTCGTCTGCTCTTTACCTTTATTAACTCCTCAATCCTCTTACCTCTATGTCCTTAACACTCCTTATTAACTCCACACTACCTCGTAACTCCAAACTACGTACCTCTTTGCGCTTATCTGAGAATGCTCTCTGCCTTTATTAATAAACTCCTCATACCTCTTTGCGCCAACTGCTCAAACCATGGTTAGATACAAGAGAACCGCTCGTAGGGGTGCTCTTACTCCTGATGCTCGTGCCTTCCGTCGATCGTTATACGGTGCGCCTCCTCCATCGAGAGTGCATTCTATTGAAACAGAAGAGTCTCGGGTCGTTGGACCCATTATTATTTCCGATGATGAAGAGATTGCCGCACCCCCCAGCCTTCAGACCATGAAGAAGTTCTTGCTCCACCTCTCCAACCAGTTGGCCCCAGTGCGCCTACTGTTGACCCCTCTCCTCTTTCCTCTAATGATTCGCTAATACGAATAAGACGGGAACTTGCTGATATCCAGCGGGTAATTAATGTTGCTCAAGCCGATATTGCCTGGACTTTAAAGGATAATAAGCTTTGAAGGATATATATATAGTCAGATTCTTGTTTTTGATAATTTTCTGTTTTTTTTTCCTTCTCTTTTTATATTTTTTTCTTGTAATGTATGGCAATATTCAAGTAATATGCTATTAAGAACTATAAGCTTGTCTTTTTTTAATTTTTTGTTCATATTCTCCAGTAATTTAAGAAATTTAACTCCAATTTCCTTTTAATTTTTAGTCATTCAGTTGCTGTGCTCGCCAAAGCCAATACTTTTTTCTTGAAAAATAAAAAACTTAGGTCCGGATTATTATAAAACTCCGGTCTTAAATATTTAGATACATATTTAGGACCGGAGACAGGATAAGAATTCGGTCTTAAAAGTAATACTTAAAATATTAAATAAAAAATATTTAGGACCGTTTACTTATAATTAACCAGTTTTAATAAAATATACAAATGAATAATAAAAACTTAGGTCCGGAGTATTATAAAACTCCGGTCTTAAATATTTAGTTACATATTTAGGATCGGAGACAGGATAAGAATTCGGTCTTAAAAGTGATACTTAAACAATTTAATAAAGAATATTTAGGACCGTACACTTTATAATTAATCGGTCTTAATAAAATCGAAATACAAAAACATGTCTCTGACGCACGGAAAATTAAATTTCTCTTTCTAAATTTCTCTTGTTGCGCTGAAAGTGATTACTGAGGAGGTTCTGTCTCCAGTGTTTATGTGTTGCTCCATCGGTGCTTCGCGTTACTCTCTCGACAATCACTTTCTAGTTCCTCAGCTAAACGTATATAGACCAAGCTGTAAGAGGTGCTTTGGTTATATAACTTCATGGTTTTCCTGCTTATCGTTCTGGGTTTTTCATGGGTTGAACGAAATCGATGAAATGCTCTTGTGGGTTTCTCTGTTGTTAATGAATATTGTATTTTGAAGATTATATTTGCACTTGAGACCTACCTAACTGACCAACAAATGTTTTTAGGGTACTCTTGCGTGCTGTCTCCAACATCAACGTTCGTGGCGGGAGAAGAAAAACTCTTATTTCGCATTTGAATTTATATGCTGCAGGTGAGTCCACAAGACCTTCATGCGAAGCATTTAATTTCCTCGCCATGCATTTATTTTGCTTCTTAGATTCACTGTGATATTCATGACCAAAAGTGATTCTTCGTTATGCATTTATTGAAATTGCCTTATTTTACGTATGTTAAATCTTTCCGTCCATAGGAATTCTACTATGGATCACAGTTGGATAAATGTTTTATGGACGAACGTTGAATATCAGAATGGGGTGAGGGACTTTATTGAATTTGCTAAACAAAATGCCAATGATGATAGTGGGAAGTTTTATTGCCCTTGTGTAAAATGTTTGAATGAGAGGCGACTAAGTCCTAAAATTATACGCACACATTTAATTTGTCATGGATTTTATAAGACTTATACAATATGAGTATGGCATGGTGAAAAAATACCAAGTGGGTCTCAACATGGGGAAGTGGCCTTTGATGATAATGACACGGATATGGATGATCGCTTAGAGGACATTATTCGTGATGTAGGAGAATAGGCCTTTCAACAATCACATGCATATGGTAATATGTGCAGTGATGTAGAGACCCCGCTATACCCTCGGTGTAAAAAATATCAATTGTTGAACGCTGTATTGAAATTGTTAAGCTTGAAGGCACGTCATGGATGGAGCAACAAGAGTTTTTCTGAAATACTTGAGGCTTTTAAGGACATGCTTTCGGATGATAATGTGTTGCCGCATTGATACTATAATACTAAGAAAATACTTTGTCCACTGGGGATGGAGTACAAAAAGATCCATGCATGCCCGAATGACTGCGTATTGTATAGAAAAGAGTTTGAAGAGAAGCAGAATTGTCCGATATGTGAAACCCCAAGGTACAAGTCAAATAAGGGGTTATACATTGATGTCATAAGTTGGAATTCGTATGTGATCAATGGTTATACATTTTACACGAAGTCCCTAGATGATAGGAGCACAGTCCAAAACAGTGGTGTTATGTTAGAGGCTAAATCTATGCACTTCTCCAGTTCGAAAGACAAGAGCCCTTTATTGGCAGTCATGCCATATTATGGGGTTATTGAAGAGATATGGGAGGTGGACTATGTGAAAATTAGATTTTCCATTTTCAAATGCAAGTGGGTTAATGTCAATAATGGTGTTTGGATCGATCGGCTAGGATATACATTAGTCAATGTCAATGGTAGAAGTTTTGGAGATGAACCTTTTATTATGGCAGACCAGGTGAAACAAGTGTTCTATATCACCGATCAAGAAAATAAAATGTGGTCTGTAGCTCTCCAAGGAAAGAGGGTCATTGATATTGATGATGAAATGAATTCAAATTATGGTATTCCTGAGAGTACTCCTTTTTCAAGGGGTCTATCGGACATTAACGAAAAAGATGAAGCGGATAATGAACCCGGCATAAGAAGTGATCATCAAGAAGGGATATGGGAAGATATCACTTTATAAAAGAGTCAATTCATAAGGTAATATTCATATATATGCAGATTTCTTTGAAAACTTTAAGTCTTTAACTATCATTTATTCCTTCTATGTTCATAAAATGTCTTTGACTATGAAGTTTGTTCCTTATTTTATTTTTGTGACAGGATCCTATCCAAAGGGTCATGTTATAAAAGAGGATGTTACGTTGTTAGGTGGGAATCAGATGAAGGCATGGTGAATATTGTTTTGGGAGCATGTATGTTGTATTTGTAACTTATTGTATTTGTAAGTAAGTTATCTTATTGTATGAATTAATTTAGGTGTTGTAGACATAGATCATTAATTAAGAGGTCAAATAACTCATGGTGAATAAATATTTGTATCATTTTTCCAATTCAATTTATTCAAATAATTGTTCATATGCTGGATTGGGTAGTGGATTTGTGTATATATATATATAGTAGCAGGAATAACAGCAGGGAAAAATTCAGGAAAATTTAGACTGAAAATAAATAAGCCGGTCTTATATGTTTAACTATTAAGACCAGATGTAATTATATGTTTGGTCTTAAAAGTCATATTAAGCTAGTCTTAAAAGTTGATCTTTTTAAGACCGTTATGTTATATTTAGACGTCCGGTCTTAAATGTAAATTTTTAAGACCGAAGGTAATTATCATCCAGTCTTGAAAGTCAGTCTTTTAAGACCGCGTATAATAAGTCATCTGGTCTTAAGAAGCCACTATTTTTTAGACCGTATGTGTTTTGTTCAGTCTTGAAAGTCCGATATTTTAAGAGCGGCCTATTTTAGACCAGTCTTAAAAGCTGAGTTTTAGGACCGAACAAGAACTATTTCAGGTTCATTTAGTACAACTTTTAAGACCCAATGTTTTAAATGTCCGGTCTAAAAGATTTTCTTTAAGATCGGTTCGTGTCCGGTCTTATATGGTAGACTTTTAATACCAGCTGGAACAAGACCGGTCGCCTGTCCGGTCTTACGAGCCTCTTTTGTTTGGTCTTAAAAGCATTTTTTGTAATAATGAGCAGCCGGAATGGAGTTGTTGAAGGTGTAGAAGTGAGCTCTTTCTAACTTTTGAAGTTTCAAATGTCAAACAAAAATAGATTAGGGTGGTGTTTTTAAAATAGTATACTTAACGGTTGTTATTAAACAACCATTAAATATATTGTATATGATGGTTCTTTTTAAACAATTGTTAAATATGTATCACCTATATTTGATGGTTTTTCACAAACAACCGTTAAATAAAATATAATGTTTTTCCCTAAAAAAACAAACTAATATATAATGGTTGGACTATGAAACCATTAAATATGTTTTCATAAATTTAACAATTGTTTTAAAAACCCTTATATGTGATTCCTAAAGCTCCACCTCTGCAAATTTAACGATTTCATTAAAATTGTTAAGTATGGTGCATTATATATAGACAAATATGTAGTAGTGAAAATGGACTTTAAACTCCGAGCAAAAAAAAAAAAAAGGACTTTAAACGAATAGAACACATCTTTCTACATCAAATTGGGCTTCTTCTGTGCAAGTCCATTTGCCCATGCTTCCTCGTTAAATAAGGCTTCCAATTCAATGCATTGTATCACGAAATTGGGCTTGTACGCCACTTAGGACTTGATTAACAATTTTTGCATATATTGTACCCCAAAAAAATTGGGATAATCCCTTTGAGGCCCAAATTAGCAAAAAAAATTATCAAAAAGAGCCTAAGAAAAAAATCACATGTCAAAAAAGGCCTCAAGACTTTTTCTGATATTATTTCATAAATGTTAACAACTATTTCAGTAGAATATTAACAATTAAATCAGTAGATGTTAACAATAATATCCTAACAACTAAATCAGTACTTGTTAATAACTATATCAATACACGTTAACAACTAACATTTTATGAAATAATACCAAAAAAGACATGTGACTTTTTCTTAAGCCTTTTTTGACAATGTTTTGGTTATATAAGCCCTAAGTTGGATTTTCCCAAAGAAATTATTGCTTATTTAGATTAGTGTATGTAAAAGTGATTTTTATCCCAATTGACTTTTCCAAACTGAAAATAGAGGAAAAATCTATTAATATAATATGATTTATGTTTGGATATGCTTTTATAGAAAATTTAATTTGACATAAATTTTTTTAGATAATATATTAAAAAATTAGTTTTAAGGGTTTAAATCTAAAGAAAAGCCACAATCCATAAAAACTTGTCTAAACATCAGCTTGATATTTGGCCCAAAGTTATTCCAAGCATATAAAATGGCTCAAACTGACTTTTGGGTTTTAAAAATCACTTTTCAAGAAATAAAAAAGAGATCCTAAACTTGCGCCGTAAGTTCTATCTTTGTTTTTTTTTTTTTTAGAAATGACAGAAAAATACTGTCAAAATATATAAAAGACAATAAGGGCATTGAATTTCAATAATTCTAAATTGATTAATTTTGAATTTTGGACAAATATGAGAAATTACATAACTACCCTTCGTGTTTTTTAAAAACTCTTCACATCCCCTTGCTGGCCGTCGGAGCTTCAATGACCTTGCTAGTAACCGGCTTTTGAGGCTTCGGCACCAACGACCAATTACCGGAGCTCTGGCGGTCTTGTATATGTTTTTTGAATTTTTAAAGCAAAAGTCGTCAATATGAATACTTGAGTTATTAATATATATACTAAAGTCGTAAATAGCGTCAATTAGAGCTCCGATAATCTCTCTCTCTCTCTCTCCCTCTCTCTCTCTTAAATTTCTCAAGTAAAAGTCGTTAATATGAATAGTTAAGTTGTTAATATGTATATTAAAATTGTAAATAAGGTTAACTAAAGCTCAGGCGGTCTCACATTTTTCTTTTTCTTTTTTTTTTTGAATTTTTCAAGTAAAAGTCGTCAATATACATAGTTGAATTGTTAATATCTATACTAAACTCGTAAATAGGGTTGATGGGAGCTTTGGTTGTCTCATATATTTCTTATGACTTTAGTATTTATATTAACAACTCAAATATCCATATTGACAACTTTTGCTTGAGAAATTCAAAAAAAATATGAGACCATCAGATTTTTGATCGACCCTATTTATGACTTTAGTATAAATTTAACAACTTAAGTATCCATATTGACAATTTTTGCGTAAGAAATTCAATAAAATATGAGATCATCAAAACTCCGGCCAACCTTATTTACAACTTTAGTATATACCTTAACAACTCAAGTATCCATATTTACTATTTTTGCTTGAGAAATTCAATATATATATATATATATATAAGACCGCCAAAGCTCCGGTGGCCCATCACCGGCATGGCCACCAAAGGTTTGATAATGGCTGCCGCTGGCAGGAAAGGAGTATGGGGAATTTTTTTAAAAAAAAAAAGTCTATGGATAGTTAGGTAATTTCACATATTTGTCCAAATTCCAAAATTTTAAATCAGTTGATTTGAAATTATTGAAATACAACACCCTAATTTATCATTTACAAATTTGACAGTATTTTTCTTTCATTTTCATTTTTATTTTTCCAAACCGTAAGAGCTATCTTAGAATTCAACTTGGACGTCGGCCACTTGGTGGTGTGGCATCTATACAAAGAATTGTAGAAAATTATTATTACCTCCGATCCTAATTATAAGAACTAGTTGACTTTCTTTGGAGAGATTAAGGAAACTAAATAAGTTACTTAATCATTTCATATATTAGGTATCCTTAAATTATATATTAGTTTATTAGTTAAATTAAGTAGTTTGAAGAAAATAAAAATAAAAATACTCTAAAGTAATTTAATTAGCTTCCTTAATCTCTTCAAAAAAGTCAACTAGCTCTTATAATTAGGACTAGAGGGAGTATAAGATATCTTGAACGTGTAAAAAGAACACCGTGAGAGTTACTGAGAAGAAGGGTGTGCATGGTAACACTCCCAGAATGACTTTTTTCTTAATTTCTGTGCCCCGAAAACAAAAATGGATGGGAATTGTGTTTGGTAAATCAGTTTTTTTTTTTTTTTAGCTCTCGGGATAAACCGGTTTATTTTTTGTGCTGGAGAGTAAAAAAAAGAAGCTAAAAATTTTGGCTTCTCTATTCCAGGACAAAAAATCAGAATTTATTCTTCCCTCAATCAAAGCAGAAATTTACCATCGTTCACCACCGCCGCCGCCGTTGCCACCCCCAACACTGCCACCACCCCACCGCCACCGCCCCACCACCGCCACCACCCCACCACCACCACCACCGTCACCGCCACCGCCCCACCACCACCGCCCTCACCACCACCACTGCCACCACCCCACCACCGCCGCCGCCGCCACCGCCATCGTCGCCGTCACATAAATAATTTTTTGAATTTAAAAATTACATAATAATTTTTTAGGAAATTTAAATTTAAGTTTATTTGTAAAGTATAATAATTATATTTATTATTAAAGAAAAAGACAAAATGGTAAAAATAACTCATTAATCCTTCATTATCCTCCCTTACTATTTTTTTAACTCCCAAATAAGGGGAGGAAAATTTGTTACTAAACGTAATTCTAATTCTCGGAGTAAAAAAACTAAAACTAAAACTATTATTACAAACAACTGACCAAAACCACCCCAAAACATAAATACATCTTACCCCCCCCCCCCCAAAAAAAAACTATTGCTATCTTCAGTTATTAATATAATATCTATTTAACTCATTTAGATAGATTAAAGAAATTATTTAAATTATTTATTTGTTAAAAAAAAATGTATGTTAGTCTTTCTAAAATACATTCTTAATCAACTAATTCTGATATTATTGAGTAAAGTAAATTGAAGTATTATATTTAAAATGAAATTCAACTCAAGACAGTTACAAACTAGAATGATGAACTTTCAACAAATGTCATAGCATTCCTCTCTTTCCATATCAATAAATAGTCCAAGTGTCCAACTCCGAAGCCACATATACTATCTGATATTCATCAAACATTGCCTCTCCTATCAGCAATTTTTCAAACCACTCCTCCAAACATTGCATCAACATTTCATCTCAATAGTCCATATTTTGCAATATAATTATTTTATTTTATTTGTTTCTATAAGGAGTAGATCATCAATAACAGTACAGACTAATTAACTCAGTACCAAGAAAAATTATTTTAATTGTAAACTATTAAATAAATAATTATTAATGATAAAAATAGAGATAAAGACATGAACTATTCAAATTAGCAAGATCAGGTGCTCCTACAGCAGCAAAATACGCATACCTATATAAAACAACATAAATGCGGTTATGCAGTGAATAAGTAAGCAAATTTAAAGTATGGCCCAAAAGAAAAAAAGTAGACAAATTTAAAAAATCTTTATTTTTTGGGTTTACAATAGCTAAGTTAAATTCTTAACAACTGTTAACTAGCTCTAAATTGAACACACTAAAGAAAGCAAATTAAAATCAATTACATATAACCAATACGACAATAACCCGATACAGCCAAAAAAAAAAAAAGAAATAAGATCCTCAAGCCAAAAGGTGAAGAAATCGACAAAAGCAAAACACAGAGAAAGCCAAAAGAAACCAGTCTGAACAATAATAAAGATTATTCTGTACTTGAGGAAGCAAAGTTACAGGATACCTCACACATGAAGAAGAAGAAGAATCTAAGTCTTGTACAGTACTAAAAGGTGTTTTCCAAGCTAAAAGTAAAGGTTCTCTCAATATGCATGGGTCCCATCAAAGTCTGGTCTGGATAAGTTTAATTGAGAGAATTCAGATTCTTTACTAAAACATTTCCATTCTGTGAGGAACAGGAGTTTTGATAACCTGCAGAATTTGAACTACTTCTGCCATGGAAGGCCTGCTTGAAGGTATCTGTGAGGTGCACACCAATGCAAGCTTCAGAACTGGGAGAACCTCATCTTCAGGATACTCACTCATGCTTGGATCCACACATTCCAACACATTTCCTTGCTCAAGCATCACCCTCACATGGTCTTTCAGTATCACAACATTGTCTTCTCCGTATTCCACCGGCCTCCTTCCTGTCACAACCTCGAGAATCATCACCCCGAAGCCATAGATATCACACTTCTCATTCACCCTCAAGCTCTGGCATGCCAATTCCGGCGCTACGTACCCTAGTGCGCTCTGAAACCTGTTGCTCATCACATGCCTTTCTAGCTTTGTCAGAAGCCGGGCCAATCCAAAATCTGAGATCTTTGGATTGTTGTTCTCGTCGAGTAGAATGTTGCTTGGCTTCAAGTTGTAGTGAATGATCGGCGGGCGGAATGAATGGTGTAAGTGAGCTAGGCCTTTTGCTGTTCCTAGCAAAATTTTGAACCTATCGGCCCATGAAAGAGGTGGAGATGAAGGAAGCCGGTCGTGTAGCTTGGATTGCAAGCTACCGTTTGGTGCATATTCCGCGACCAAAAGTTGCAGTTGAGGAGTCCAATAGTATCCTTTCAGTGCTATTAGATTAGGGTGCCTTGCCTTCCCTAAGATTCTTACTTCCCTATCAAAGTCTTCAGGGTATTGGACTATGTTTGAAGTCACAAGCCTCTTAATTGCCACCATTCTACCTTGTGATCCCAAAGGAACCTTGTGAACTGTTCCAAACACTCCGTCTCCTATCTCAGATGCCTTGTTCAGCAAGTTTTCCGGGTTGCTGATTGAATCAAGCGAGGACCGCCCTGAATCAAACAGAATGAGCTTTCCTGTGGGTGGACTTCCTGATCTTGAAGATGATGAACACATGCTTTCCAAAGCATTATCAACAAATGTCAGCCTTCTCCTCACAGAAGCATTCAAAAGGCTAATAGCAATGACACCCAATAAGATCAAGAAAGCAGCAGAAATTGCGATAATAACAGAAACACTCAGGAACCGGTGGCGACGGGTGATGCCTGAGGTACCCATGGACGATTCATTTCTCGGCCTGCCCATTTGGTTGTTATAGGCATTCGGGTCAAGAACCAGTGGCTTGGGCACATCCATCTTACATGGCCCTTTCAGTAAGGGTGAACAAAGGCCAAAGTTTCCTTCTAGGGAACTTTCGTCTAAGTTTTGAAATATGCTACCACTAGGAAGCCTGCCGGTGAGTCTGTTGTATGATATATTCACAGCAAGAAGATTCTGCAGCAACCCAAGCTCCTGTGGTATCTCTCCACTCAGTTCATTGAATTCCAATTTCAGAACTTTGAGCTCTTTAAGTTTTGACACGGACTTGGGAATTGAACCACTCAAGTTATTGTGACACAAGCTCCTGCACAAGTTTTTAAGAAACAAAAAATGGAAATTAGTTTGAATACACAATGTTTGCGCACTAAACCAATTTATGCATCACAGTGTTGGGATAGATTTAACTACACATTAAGTTTCTTCATGTTATGTTTAAAGAACAAACTTGTTAGTTCACTATTCAGAAACATATGCAGAAAACAAAAACAATATTAGAACTTGAGAAATGGGAAACTTACAGCAAGTAAAGAGAAGTGCAATTTCCAATCTCATCTGGGATAGCACCATTTAATGAGTTTCCATCCAGTTGAAGAATAGCTAAATTGCCTGAATCACATAAATCCTCTGGAATAGAGCCATATAGTGAATTGCTCAGAAGATCTAAAACTGTCAGATTCTGAAGCATACCCAACTCTGGGGGCATTTGGGAGTTAAAATCATTCCAAGATAGATTCAAATATTTCAGTTTAAAAGCATGAATAATTTCTGCAGGGATTTCGCCCTTTAGCCCATTACGAGACAGGTCTACTACCTCTAATGATTCTATGCCAAACAGTCCCTCTGGTATGCTGCCATTGAAACCATTACCTCTGAGATGAATGGATGATAACTTAGTACATGAAACCAATGATGATGGAATGTTTCCCACAAGCTTGTTATCCGAGAGACCAAGATAACTCAGCGATCTCAAATCACTGATCGAATCCGGGATTTTCCCAGTTAACTGATTGCCTGAGAGATCAAGGTATTCCAGACTTGCCATTTTACCAATCCACTCTGGGATTTCATTGGTTAGAAAGTTATTTGATGCCTTGAAGGAGTTCAAAAAGTTAAGTCTCCCAAGTGACTTCGGAAGTGCTTCACTGAACATATTATTACTAAAATCCAACCTATTCAAATGCAAGCACAGTCCAATATCAGAAGGTAATGGTCCTGAAAAGTGATTACCTTGTAGCAGAATCTCTTTCAAGTTATGTATGGCTGATACCCCAAGAGGCAAATTTCCAGATAAGGCATTATTTGACAAATCCAAAGTCCTAAGCCTAGTCAAAGACCAAATCCCACTGAAATCCACACTACCACCGAACCGGTTTTTCGAAAGATCAAGGCTGTTCAATAAGGAACATCTAGTTATTGTGCTGGGAATTGATCCTTCAAACATGTTCCTAGCCAGAGAAAGATGATGAAGGGAAGAACAGTTTTGAAACATGCTTTCTGGGACTTGTCCTGAGAATGAATTCTCTGATAGATCAAGAGACTTCATTGAATCCATATTCACAAAAGAACTGGGAATGGAACCAGATAAGCTATTGTGACTGAGGTTTAGGCTTTGAAGAGTGTTTGAAAGAGAAAGTGAAGGACTAATACTTCCAGTTAAGTTGTTATGAGACAGTGACAACACCTTGAGATGCTGCAACTTCTCAAGACCTTTTCCTATTTTCCCAGATAAGCCTAATCCATCAAGTGAGACCTCGGAAACTTTCCCAGTCACTGGATTACACTGCACGAACCGCCATGAGCAAGCACTCCCATCATCCTCATTCCATGAATCAAGATGAGCAGAAGGGTCATAAAGGTCGGATTTAAACACTATCAGACCAAGAACATCATCGTTCAATTGTGCAGCTATCTCATTATCTCCCAAACAACCAATAAGCACACAAGAAACCGAAACTAGCAGACATAAGTGTGAACGCAGAAACTGAAATCTGACCATCCTCTTCTTCTTCTTCCTCCTCTTTCAGAAACTGTGACTATCTTCTCTGGTTTTTAACAAAATGGGGGGTTTTCAGGGAAAGCATGGTGAGAGAAAAACTTTGATGAAAAATTTAGCAGAGTGTGTATAAGACAGTGAAAAAGATATATTTTCATGTGGGTTGAGAGAGAGGAATATTAACAAAAGTTGTGAGAGATTAAAGAATGGGAGAGATATGGAGATGGAAATGCAGTCCGTGACGAGGCGATTTTGGACCAACAAACACGTCTCAGTTACAGACAAAACTCCACCGCATCACAATGTCTATAACCTACAAAACGCCAGCTTTGTCCTGTCTCTAAACCTTTTCTTCCTTTTTGAACAATTCTAAACCTTTTCTTCCTCGTTCCTTCATTTTCTCTGAGCAACTCACATGTATTTCATACTAGTATTAACTACCAATAATGGAAAATTTAGCGTAAGACAGTTACCACTTGAACAGTACAATGTTTCATTTTGGTTCAGGCATCAAGAAAAACAAAAACAATGTTTTAATATCGCCCCTTAACTTAATAAAAATGTTTTATTAACTCAAAAAATTGCTGGTATCAAAATTTTAAATATTGAAAAAATGTTATTGACTTCTCATTCAAAACTACTAATGTTATAATTATTGTTATTTTGCCTTTCAAAACTACCAATGTTAATTAAGGTTATAGAAATAGAAAGATACTTTATAAAGTTAAGCATCAAGTTAAATATTGTATAAAATTATATAGGATCAGAAACACACTTTTGCCAAATATAATACACTCTTCTAACTTGTCTAGTTTATTAATTAATTTTTTTTTTCATTTATACTTCTGACTAAAATTTGAGATTCAAGTGAGTGTGTGTGTGATAAATAAGTAATCTGGTAGACATCTGGGATTTTGGGTGATAACATGAAGTAATTTTGAGGGAAAATAAAACAGGGGAAATGACAGAAAAATGTTATTTGAATTAAAAAAATCCAAAATGTCTATTAAATTAGTAAAATGATAAATAAGTAATTTGGTACGTAGAATCTGAGATTTTGGAGTTTGGGTGTTGACAACTTAAGTATAGATAATAATAACTTAAAAATAATAATTAGCAACTTAGGTATATATAGTGACAACTTAGGAAGCTCAAGATGTCAATTTTTATACCCCAAGTTGTTAATTCCTGTACTTAAGTTACCAACATCTAACTTCAAAATCTCATAATTCTACCAAATTATTTGTTTGCCATTTTGTTAATTTAGTAGATATTTTGATATTTTTGTGACTTAAATGATATTTTTATGACATTTTTTCTAAATCCATTTTGTTATACCACCCATGTTCTTAATATAATATTCACTTTAATAAATAAGTAAATAAAACTATAAAGTGGATCTTATAATATTAAGCATACGAGGCAGTAATGTGTGGAGAGAGGATCCCCTCATAAGCATATCTCTCCTTTTCTCTCACAGGTAAATCGTGGCCGTCGAAATCTTGATCCAAGGGTTCAGAATAATTTTTTTAAAAACCGCGCGCGGTAACAAAAACCACACGCGGTTTTTTAAAAATTATTTTGTTCCCTTGGATCAGGATTTCAACGACAAGGATTTACTGATAGAGAGAGATTGGCAGAAAATTGCATATGAGAAGATCCAGACTCTTATGTGTGTGTGTGTGTTTTTTTTTTGGCCCGCTAATATACGAGGGATAATTATTTAGAGCTGTTGTTATGTGACGACAACTGAAATTAATAATGCTTAAATTATTTCATCAAGAGGGTTTATCTTGTCTGCTTGTAATACTGTTTCCTTGTGATGAGTTTTTTTTTTATTTTTTTGTACTTTTATGATTATTCAAAAGGAGGGATAGTACTTTAAGGAAGAATCTTTATTTTTTTCAGGGAAATAACATGTGAATATTGATTCTCTACTTGTTAAACAGGGAAGGGGGAACAGTCCCACCTGTTAAAGATTTTAATATATAACTCACGGTAATAATATTTTTAATTATAAATTTAAAAAGGGCAAAATTCAAATTAAGTTGCTTATATCCATTGGATCAAGTTTACAGGTAAATTTATAAGTGGACATATCCATTTACAAATCATAATTTATATTATAAGAGTTGATACAAAAATATATAAGTGTGTTTATAGGTGAATTTAGAAATATACATATGCATTTAACTATTAGTAATAGTAAAATAAGAAATATCATTAAAAAAATTCTATCGAATGGGTTTAATCAATTTAACATAAATATTTTCATTTAACCAAGAATAACTTTAAATATATTAAAAATATAGTAATTGATCAGAATCCTAAAACTGTGGACATTAATATTCTTAAGATATAGAAGCTAGGTGTAAAAAATATACAAGCCTAACATACCTTGTCTCTCCCTCACCCAAAACTATGCTGTTTTAACTGTAAATTGAGAGGGTGTTCCACTTTTCTATTTTTTATTTGTAAAATAACACTCAAGCTCCTGAAGTATTGTTTTCAATAACTCCCAATATCCTAAAATATTTTTTTATGCACTATGTAGTACAAAATAATTTTTTAGGAGCACTTAGTGTCTGGCAAAATGCACCCTGAATTTTTTGTCATTGACACTTTGTGTCTTAAGTTTATTTTTATCGCATTCAGCACCCTAAATATTTTTCTAGTTGCAATGAGAAGCCTCTAAAATGTTTTTCTAGTAGTAATGAGCACTCTATGATTAAGATACTAAGTGTTGGATGTACTAAAATTTAGTTTATGATATGAAATGTTGCTGAAAAATACTTTAGGGTGCAGCCGAAAATTATTCTATGGTGCATAGTGCACAAAAAATTATTTTAGAAATTGGGTGGTATTGAAAATATATACACATATATTTCAGGAGCTTGGATGCTAATTTGCCCGCTGTGCCCGCCCCCCGGGGGGGAGAGAAAGTGGAACACCCTCAAAAGTTACACCCAAAACGGTGTTGTTTTGGGTAAGGGAGAGGCCCAGGATAGGATAGGAGGGGAGAAGGAACGAAAGATGTATTATAAACATCCCCTTAACGTATTAAGCAGACAATATTGAGAGCGAGGTGCTGTGATGTTACAAATAGTATCAAAGCTAGATTCCGGTCGATATGCGGGCCACGGCGCCATTGATTTGACACAACTTTAGTCGCCTTGGGTCAAATCACTATTTATCACGAATTAAAATACAATATAGTGCAAACAACTCGGGATCGTTCTCTTATTAAGGAACCTTTTATTTTGAATTCTTTAGATTTGACTAAGTGTTAAAAACATGATTAGAAAGGAGATCTTGAAATTGGCTGGATGTTACACCACACATCACAACCACCAAGACTTTTGAAACTTTATATCAAATGACTTTAAAATTGTTATTCTTCATTGATATCGACCAAATTTTGACACATAGTATTAGATTATAACAAATTTCTATTACTAGTGCTAAGAAACTTAGTCAGAATTATTTATATTTTTCACCTTGGAGAAATTAAAAAAATGTTAATAGTATATGTCGTACAGAATTTAGTTACGATTTTAATTTTCTTAAAAATATTGTAGTAGTTTCAAATAAGCTTCTCTAAAATTAATAAAAATTATGAAGGTTAAAAAGAACAATATTTAGGTCATGTTGATTGTATGGTCAAACTTATTGATGATGAATTTACAAGTATATATAGTATTTTAATCACTAACAATTTTAAAAAATCTCGTGTCACCATGAAAATTTCCAAATCTTAATTTTAACAATTAACACAATAGCAAAATAACAAGTATTTTTATATGAAAATTTATAAATTCTACTTATTCGGTCCTTAATATAAGATATGTTTAAGAAGTTGATATTAGTCCTAAATATAATACATAGTTTTCATATTTGTCATTATTTTCCTAATTTACCCCTATTGATGCTCCATCAACGCTGATCAAGGAGGAAAGGGAACGAGGGAATTAAGGAAGGTGACTATGATATTTTAGAAAATGCATGCCAGATTAATTAACTTAGCTAACTTCCTTAATCTAATCAAATTAGGTAAATATGTCTTATATTAAAGACTAGAGAGAATAATTTATATTTTAGAAGCAATACAAAATTTTAGAAGTGTTTTTCGTGGGTGAAAAATAATGAGAGTGGTGGGAAGTTTTTGTCACATGCATTAACACTTCTATATGTTTTCAAAATAGGGAAATATTTCTGTAATGAGGTAGAACAGAGGGGATGCATCTTCCTGAGAGCTAGCTAACCTGCCTACATAAATTAATTAATAGAATTAATTACCCCATTATTAAAAGAAATATATAGAATCAGTAGTTGTCCTCTGTCTTTCTGCATGATGCAGAGCTCATTAACTTACCTACGTAAATTAATTAATAAAATTAATTGGAATCTATGAAAGTTCATTCCCTTACCTAAGAGTATCTCTTCTTTTTCTTTTTATGAATAATGGTATCTCTTCTAAAAATATCTTTTTTCACATTCACACATATTTAAACTAAGACCTCGTGTTTAAGTAAAAAAAAACTAAATTGAAATTTTCACCCTACAGCTTTTGCATTCAATTGAAATTTTCTCTTAGATATACAACTGTGCAAGGACGGACCTTTGTTGATACAATGGGGGATCCAAAAAAAAAAAAATCCCAAATACTTCATGTAAATTAGACTTTAGGGTTAAGGTGCAAAAATACACATGTGCTTTTCTTCAAGGAGCGCCCAGTAGCAAATGCTTTTGTTGGGTGCAAAAGTGTACACGTGGTTACAAATTAGGTGCAAAAATACCATTTGACCGTTAAGTTTGACTTTGATCGATGATGTGGCATTTCAAAGTTGCAAAAATACACACGTGATTTGTCAAAAAGAGCGCCCAACAACAATTTTTTTAATTTAATAATTTTATTTCAAGAACCTAAAATAATTTTTCAAGATTATGAAGTATTTTTTCAGTATCCTTTTAGTACCGGTCAATACTTGAAATATTTTTTCAAGATCCTAAAATAATTTTTCAAAATTATGAAGTATTTTTTCTGTATCAGTCAGTATCCTGAAAGTACTTTTTAGTACCAGTCAGTACCCTGAAATATTTTTTCAGTATCAGTCAGTATCCTTTTAGTACCGGTCAATACTTGAAATATTTTTTCAAGATCCCAAAATAATTTTTCAAAATTATGAAGTATTTTTTCTGTACCAATCAGTATCTTGAAAGTACTTTTTAGTACTAGTCAGTACCCTGAAATATTTCTTTTGGATACTGACTAGTACAGAAAAAATACTTTATAATCTTGAAAAATTATTTTAGGATCTTAAAAAAATATTTCAAGTATTGACCCGTACCAAAAGGATACTAACTGATACTGAAAAAATACTTCATAATCTTGAAAAATTATTTTAGGATCTTGAAAAAATATTTCAAGTGTTTACCGGTACTAAAAGGATACTGAAAAAAATATTTCATGGTACTGACTGGTACTAAAAAGTACTTTCAGGATACTGACTGGTACAAAAAAAATACTTCAAAATATCTTTATAGTACCAGTTAGTACCTCGAAATATTTTTTCAGATCTAAAAATAATTTTTCAAGATTATGAAGTATTTTTTCAGTACAGGTCAATATTCTAAATATCTTTTTAGCACCTGGCAGTAATTAAAATAAAATTATTAAATTAAAAAAGAATTGTTGTTGGGCGCTCTTCTTGACAAATCACATTTGTATTTTTGCACCTTTGAAATGCCATGTCATGGGTCAAAGTCAAATTTAACGGTCAAACAGTATTTTTGCACCTAATTTATAACCACGTGTGCACTTTTGCGCCCAAAAAAAGCATTTGCTACTGGGCGCTCCTCGGAGAAAAGCAAATGTGTATTTTTGCACCTTAACCCTAGATTTTATTTATTTATTCTTTGTTTTTGCATTTGGCCCAAAAATTTATACATTTGGCTAAAAAAATTATACATTTGGCCCCTAAATATTTTTTCTAAAAAATTAGTTAACGAATATACATTTGACCTCCTCAAATATTTTTTTTTCAAGGTCCGTTCCTGTTTTTTTTTCAAGGTCCGTCCTTGCAATTGTGCATCTCTTCGGTTGATAAGAAAAATGAACTTATATATCATAGATACCATGATCTCTACAATTAGAAATTACTCCATCATGTCTTGAATATAAGACATATTTAGCATTTGATCTTGATTCAAAATATAAAACACAGTTTTATATATGCTAACATTTTCCTAATTTAATTCTATTGATGTTCTCTCAAATGAGGTCTGATTTATACACCCCTGTGAGGAAAAAAGAGAGAGAAAGCAAAAAAAAAAAATGCAACTTTATAAGGTAATCTTGGTAAATTAGTGTTTCTGTTGGATCGAGTTGAAATTTGGCCAACTAGTTTAACGCGTGTGGTTTATGGTATTTCCCTTCTTTATTCTCTACTGTAAGCTTTTAGCTTTGATTGTTTGGTATGGTTGATTACACATATTTGTACATATGGTTGAAACTTTCTTGTACCATGTTTTGATCATAGTGAATTTGATCTTCTCTGGTTTGGACAACCCATGGTTTTTACCTTTGAATTGAAGGGTTTTCCACATTAATAACCTTGGTATCTCTTACGCTATTTAATTTTTGCCATATATTTGTTTATTTGCTTCATCGTAGACTCTTACAAATGATATGAAGGTTTAACATGTTGGATTTTTTGTCTAAATCCTGAGGGTTATAAATAAGAAGTGGGTTGCCACCGCCAGTAACATTAATTCGATGGTATCGGTTTACCATCGCCGGTCGCGTTGGTTCACTGACGGGAGTCCATCTGATTGTTTCATCGTCTATAAATAGACAAAAAATCCACTTGATTTTCGACTAGATTTTAGACGCTTCGCTCTTATGCATACAGTATATTGCATTCTGCCAGTCTCATAGACTGTGCAATTTCTCTGGCATTTGGTTGTGTTCATTAGGGCTCCTGATTGATAGTGCCTTCATTCTTGAGACGTAATCTGTTTTATCCTAGGAAACAATTGTTCAAGATCCTTCAGCATTAGTATAGAGGGAACAAATTGTCTTAAGGAGACAACATCTTTTGGGCTCGAATTTCATTATCTTTTATGCATCTGATTCACATATACTGTGAGTTTTACTGTTTATTCTCTTGTACAGAATTGTTATATGTTCGTAGATAGTCTCATCTTAATAACACATATTCTAACCCTTTGTGAAAAATTCTACTTCTAAAATATTTTCAACAACAATATTATTATATTAAGACAATTTATTTAAATTGTGTCCAGTTTTTAAATTTTGGATTCTTATTTTAAAAAGTTAGAGTTTTTAAAATTATTCATAAAAGTGTAGGTATATAGATTTGTTTTTTTATATGAATATATTAAATTTTTGGGACATTAGAACAATAAGGGAATTGTGATTGCATTTTTTTTTATGACTCAGTCACCATAGTCACGATTCCAAATTTTTAAGGTAGTGTTTGCGTCAGTGGGTGTTTGGCTATTTTTTGTTTTTGAAGTTGGGACGTTGGGTCACTCAAAAAGAGTGTTTTTAGGCTACAAAATAGGTTTCATTACATATATCTCAAAAAACGAAGAAATAGACACCAAGAACGAGAAAATCCAACACCAAAAACATTGTAAAAGGTGGAAAGATAGAGTTAGGTCACTCCATTCGGGTCACAAAACCCGGCTAGAGGTTGAAGTAGCACGTCATTTTAGTTTGAACGGCGTCTTCCTCTCCTCTTACGTGCTCTTTTTAAGAAAAGAATAAGAAAATGAAAGAAACACGGAAGGAAGGGCTTTTTTACTAAAATAATATTTTTTAAAAAAAAATTTACCAATTTAGAGCATTTTTGAAACTATTTACTAAAGTAGGGTTGTTTTTGCTGAGTCCCGTTAGGAAGTACGACGGCACAATTAGTGCCGTCAGAGTGTCTGACGCCACAGATTGTGGCGTCAGACACTCTGACGCCACACTTTTGTGTGGCGTCAACCATGGTGACGCCACACAAAAGTGTGGCGTCAGAAGATCAATTGATGCCACACTAAATTGATGCCACACTAAATGTGTGGCATCAATTGATTATTAAAAAAAAAATTAATATTTTAATAAGTGGCGTTAGACTGTCTGACGCCACTCGTGTGACGTCAGACAGTCAGACGGCACTAATAGTGCCGTCGTACTTTTTGACGGGATTCTGCAAAAACAACCCTACTATGGTAAATAGTTTCAAAAGTGCTCTAAATTAGTAATTTTTTTTAAAAAAAATATTATTTTAGTAAAAAAGCCCGGAAGGAAGGGATCAAACTTGCGACATTTTGCTTTAGACAAAGAACCTATCCACTGAGCTATAGGTGCCAGATATGTTAATTTGGGCCTCATTTAATTATTGGATGATGCTTCATTGAAAATATAGAATGAAAACTAGTTTATCATTTATGAATTTTCCCAAAGGACTTTTGGTATAATTCCATGAATTCATGATTATTGAAAGACCAAATATCACATTGGTTTAGGATAAAAGACATTATAGGCAAAAGCGACCTTGCAATTATTTTATCAGATTCTCTCTCTGTTTTTGTGGGTTTGAAAACTTGAGAGCTTGTTTTAAATATAATGAGAATGACTTGTTGGCTGAAAAGTCATATATCAAAATGTGGATTATTGGTGGTGGAATCAGATAGAGTTAATTCATACAATTGGTGTCTAGGAAAGTGGTTCAAAGGCTAAGCCTTGATTTAGTGGTTATTTAATTAATCACTGTTGCAATAGTATAGAGAGACTCCCACTAAATTTGCACTTACCTGGCCGATTGATATAATGAACAGAGCTGGTTTCATGTATTGGTACAAATGTGATTATTGCCTTAATAATATAATTAGGGATGACTTTGTGGCTATGATTTTATGCTTTTTAAATATTGTGAGTAGCAATTGTATGAATGTTAAATATTTAAGTCACCAAAGTGGTTAATTCTTTATGAATTATTTAAATTTCAAATATTATGGCACGTTAAATATTTAAGTTTTGGAATTAAGTATGGTGGATTTGTTAGTCACCAAAGTGGCCAAATCTTTATGAATTATTTTAATTCCAAATATTACAATGATGTTTCAGTTACACATAACCATGATGCTATGAAGTTATGTTTGTGTTGTGGGTGAATTGAAGTTTATTATAGGGTGATTATGGACCAACCCAAAGGTTGATTATTTGTTTTTATAATAATTGAACATAAATGTTGGTATTTTCCATTTAGACATTAAAAAATGATAAAAATTCCTAGTTGGGGTATGCATCACTATCAAATTATATGAAATCTTTATAGTATCATTATTATTGAATGTTGTATAATAGTAGAAAAACTAAACATTGAAAGAAATGATGAATACAATATTGATTACGTCCGATTTACTACGGATTTTTGGGGGGGGGGGGGAAGCCATTTTAACAGCTAATTTCATAATTAATAAAGTGCCCTACAGAAGGATACAAATCATACCATATGAAATATGGAAAGGAAATAATCTTCTTTAAAATATTTAAAAGTATGGGGGTGCTTGATTAAGGTTGCGGTTCCTAGACCCAAAAGGGCACTTAGAACTTAGGTCACTTTAAGCGCACTCAAAACTTTGTCTTGCATTACGACAAGTACCCTGTAGTGTTAGAAGGGTATTGTGATGCAAATTGGGTCATTGACTCTAACGACACAAGCTCCACGAGTGGATATGTGTTCACCCTTCTTGAGGGTGCTATGTCTTGGAAGTCATCAATTCAGACTTTCATTGCAAGATCAACTATGGAAGTAGGATTTATTGCTTTAAATATAGCTGGTAAGGAAACCAAGTGACTTCGTAATTTTCTTGAGGATATTCCTAATTGGGCAAAGCTGGTACCGATAGTGTGTATAAATTGTAATAGTCAAGCATCTATTGGTAGGCTAAGAATGTCATGTATAACGTGTTAGTTAATTTTAGGCTGTTGCATGATTTTTCATGCAACAGTTCATGAGGTAGAAAAACAAAAATTTGTTTTTCAATGCTAAACACGTAACTCCTTATAATCCTCATGAGTTATTAACTGTAACTCTTCAGATCAATGGGTTATTAATATTATTATTCTTTTCTTAAACCCGTAACTCGTTAGGGTACTCATAAGAATCTGTAACTCTTTATGACACTCATGAGTTATAATATTTAACTCTCTACCTAAAGAATCTCCTTTCTAATTAACCCATAACTCTTTACGGTGCTCATGAGTTATAATGTAACTCTTTACAGTACTCATGGGAACCCATAACTACTTAGGGTACTATTGAGTTTAAGTTCTTAGATTGCAGATACTCTTTCAAGTTAGATTCAGGAGTTACCATTATTTTGGGATCTACTCATTATAAAAACTATTGGGGATTAGGGTTACTTTAGATATTAGAAGACCTAAAAGTATATGTGTCCTCTAATGTTGATCCACACAACTACCTCTAGATTTCAATGAGAACACCTTCTCCTTAGATACTTGCTAGGCGATTGCAAGACGGAGGCTTCAATTCTTTAGATCTTCTTTTCTCAAGACGATATGATGTTTTGAGATTAGGTGAGGCACAAGATTGAAAGATTGGAGATGGAGCCTCTTTCTCTTGAACAAGAACGTTTTTTTGAACAACCATATGTGTGTGATTTTCTTTTTGAAAAACATGCAAAATATGGCACTCAAAAATCAACCACTTAAATTAGGGTTTAACCTAATTCTAGTACTTAAAAGAAAGGCCCAGTCCAACTAGAAAGGCCCAATCTCTACCAATCTTTATTGGATCTTTATCTAATCTTTATTGGATCTTACCCAATCTTTATTATATATCTATCCACTCTTTATTATATCTTTATATAATATTTATTAGATATCTATTCAATCTTTATTGGATCTTTATCTAATCTTTATTGGATATTATTTTGGATTATTCACAATTATCCTTCATCACCTAACCTCTTGAATTTAAATTACTATTTTAAATTTAATATTTAAATTCCAAATTCAAATAGCTCAAGACCTCATTGGACCTTCTTACATATTCGGGCCTATTAGTGAAAAAAAAAATTAATTTCTCACTAATTCCAAATATGGCACCATTTATGATCAGGTTTGGAGTCTCACTTCAATCCAATTACACCTATAGTCTTGACAAAGCTCAATAACAATTATTGGCTCAAAGTTGCTAAATATAGCAATCAAGAACAAGCTTAATGTGTGACCCATTAGGCCCAATTAGTCACTGATATAAATAAAATTGGATCAATTAAACTCCTTTAACGAGCCCAATTTATTAAGGCCCACATAAGACACTAGCAATGCTCTATGACCCCCAGAACTAATTGAGTTGATCAAGTGATCTACCTTTCTAATTTGGATACCATGCTGACATCATCCCTCACATTGTCATTCATATTTAGTTAAGAGTAAAGATAAAGTGTCATCTCCCTTGGTTGACTAAATATAGCTTTCATGGAACTAGAAATCTTCTTCTATTGACTTTAAGACGAATCATGACTCTTCATAGGGCCTTTATCTATAATCACAAATTAACCTAAAATATAAGTGAGACCTAAATATGATAAAGACAAAATGTTTTCAAATATATAGATCATGAAATACTAAATAGTACAAGGTGTTCATCTAATAATACAGATTGTCTCTAGGACACCTACATACTAACATAATGGTAAGTCTAGACATATATGATACCGTTGGACAACTACTCTATAGTGGAATCATCTCAGTTCACTATGTGAAGTCAAAAGAGGATATAGAGGATCCGTTGGCTAAAGAGATTCTTAGAGAGTTGGCTGAGAATTTGTCGAAAAGAATGAGTTTAAGGCCTATCAATTATTTATTATTGCTAATAAATCTACCTAAATGAGTGGAGATCCACAAACTAAGTTCAAAGAGACAACTAAGTGATGATTGACTATGAGTACTTTGGAGTTTTAAACTCATACTCATTCCTATGACAAGATAATGCATTTATGAGGGTAACCATTTGGGCTTTTAATGGTTCTTAATTTGATGTGTTCATATTATATATATTGAGTTACATCACAAGGAATCACCTACGTGAGTGTGAATTGGGGGCCGCTTCTATGATAATTTATAAAGGTTGATTCTCTCAAACATTCGCAGAATTAGGCAGGTGTCCAGGGCTAAAATGGACACAACAATGCTAGAAGACCAATTGTGTGACTCCTATTATCTTAGTGTACACTAAAGGTCAACAGTTCAAGACATCACATCCACCGATTGACTGAGTACACCCGATAGGTTTTTACTAGAGAAGGTTCAAAGGTGACCCTAACCTATATCAATGCAATTGCTTCTCGTAGATGAATCGCACTTTGTATACATGTTCATTTGCATTTGGTCACAATGATTTGACTTCTTATCTATGTAGGGGATTGTTGGATTTTGTGTCTAAATCCCAAGGGTTATGAATAAGAAGTGGGTTGCCACTGCCAGTTGCGTCGATTCGCTGGTACTGGTTCACCAACATCGGTTGTATCAGTTTGCCGATGGGAGTCCATATAACAGTTTTCGTCGTCTATAAATAGACAAAAAAAATCCACTTGATTTTCAACTAGATTTTAGACACTACGCTCTCATATATATAGTATACTGCATTATGCCATAGTCTCATATACTGTGCGATTTTTCTAGCATTTGGTTATGTTCCTTGGGGCTCTTAATTGATATTGCCTTCATTCTAGAAACGCAATCCATTCTATCCTGGGAAACAATTGTTCAAGGTCCTTTGATATCAATATAGAGAGAACAAATTGTCTTAAGGAGACAACATTGGGCTTAGATTTCATTATCTTGTATCCATCCGATTCACATATACTGTGGGTTTTACTGTTTATTCCCTTATGCAGAGTTGTTATATGTTCATAGATAATATTATCTTAATAAAACATATTCTGACCCTTTGTGAAAGATCCTACTTCTGAAGTATTTTCAGCAATATAACATCTGTCACACCCTTCCTAACAAGTAATCTGACCTCTCTCACCTCTTCGCCCTCAATAGCCCCCCTAGCATCTCTGGCCTAGGGCACTCTGGCCCCCTCTGGAACTCTAAGCATTTTGGCCTCACTAGCCTCTCCCACTTACTTGGCCTCACTAGCCCTCGGCGAAAAACCTAATAAACCCCCTCTTCACTTAAATAATTGAGACATACATGAGCTTCAAATTAGAAAACTATGAGAGCTTTTCTTTAGCAATTATAAAAATTTTCTTTTTTCATTCTCTCATTCTTTTTCTTCTTTCTTATTTTCACTTTTCCTTTCTTTTTTCATAAAATAAGAAATACATAAAATAGAAAATATATAAAATTTGGACCTTTCTCCATGTAGGAAAGAAGCCCAAAACCTAAAACAAATAATCAAGGAGGAGAGGGATGGGGGAATAAAGGAAGATGATTAAGGTATTTTAGATAATGTATGTCATATTGCTAGCTTCTTTAATCTAATTAAATTAGACAAATATGTTTATTAAAGACTAGAGGAGTAACTTCTAAGAAATATCACTATATGACATGGGAGAAAAAAAAAATTATCAAAATGTTATGAAGAAATAATGAAATGATATTTTTTCTGGTCAAGAGGAAACTATATTACTAATAATAATAAAAGTTACAATAAAGTTTGATGATTACACTGCGAAAACAAGTTGAAACAAACGCTAAATGAGAACAAACTGGAACAAGAAGACTAATAAATACATCAAGAACAAACCAAATGTAAGGAAAGCTAATCACCATAAAATAGGTGGGAATAAAAGTAACATCAAAGACTCCATTGGCTTCCTGAACATCCAAGGTTAGAAATGATATGAAAGAAGGTGTTGGTTGCAAAACCCACTCTATAGGGCACACCTCCTTATAAGAAAAAGCTGCACATAAGTCAGCTACATAATCACCCCGACATGGGGCACAGGACAGAGAAAACCCAACCTCAGAAGAAAAAAGACAAGTAAAGTCCTGAAGAATACTTTTGCTCCTCCATTGAAGTAAATCTGGTGACGTCAACCACTCCCCGAACAAATTTTGGCTAACACTAGCGGTTTGGATTTGCCACCATCGAACAATCCTCACAATAGTCCTATCATAGGTAAGACACATAACACTATCAACCACCGATGCAACCCTTCCCCTAAAATCACAAATCAAAACCACAACAAAAAACACCTCCATAAAAACCCAAATCCACAACACCATCAAAATAAACACAAAAATAAAACAATAAAAATAAAAGAAGAAGACAGACTACCCCTCCGCCGGAGACTACCGTCGCGTTGGAGACTACCACCACGCCGGAGATCACCATCAAGGGAGACATCCAGACAAAAGCTCCCACCTGCAGAGACAAGAGAGAACCACAACTGCACCCAAAAGCCAAAGGGACGCCGGAGTTCGAGAGACGATGAGGACGGAGACCAGAGGAAAGCTAGCGCCGAAGAAGAAGGAAGGTCGCCACTTTATGTCTTTATTTCGAGCTAAAACTTGCTGCTCCTAACTCTTTGAGGTCCGATCTACACTTTTGCCATGGATGTGGTGCGAGAGGAGGCTCGTCGTTGGCGAGACTGGAACCTTGGTGGAGAAGACGAGAGAGAGAGCGTGCGTCAAAACCCTAGCAAAGCACTTTTTTTCGGGAGCGGGGGGGGGGGGGGGTTTGGATAATGAAATGATATCTCAATGAGGTATTTATCAAGATGCTCTCCTAAAAATCATTTACAGTTATAACAAGTTAAGATTTCTGACAACTAAAGTACGGATGCGGCTTTGGTTCGCTGCCCCATTTGCTCCACTGCCATCCTGCATTCAAAGTGGCATCGTTTTGGAGCAAAATAATGAGCAAGTTTCCCTCTTTTTTTTTCTTTTTAAATATTTTAGGGCGATAAATGATACTAAAAAGATACTTCATGATGTTGACTAGTACTGAAAAAATATTTCATAATCTTGATTAATTATTTTAAGAGCTTGGAAAATATATTTCATGGGACTGACTGGTATTGACAAGATACTTCAGGATACTTGATGGTACTGAAAAAATATCTCATGATCTTAGAAAATTATTTTAGGATCTTCAAAAAATTTATTCAAGTATATTTTTAGTATCAGTCAGTACCTGAAATATTTTTTCAAGATCATAAGGTAATTTTTAGTATCCTGAAGCATCTTGTTAGTACTAGTCAGTTCCCTGAAATGTTTTTTCAATATCCTAAAATAATTTTTCAAGATCATGAAGTATTTTTTTAGTAGCAATAAGTATCCTAAAGTATCTTGTTATTACCAGTCAGTGCCTGAAATATTTTTTTAAGATCCTAAAATAATTTTCCAAGATCACAAGGTATGTTTTTTTAGTACCAGTGAGTATTCTGAAGTATCTTGTTAGTACCAGTGCTCTAAAATATTTTTTGAAGGTCCTAAAATAATTTTTCCATATTTAAGGTATTTTTCAGTACCATTCTGTATCATAAAATATCTTGTTTGTACCAATCAGTCCCATGAAATATTTTCTTAAGATCTTAAAATAAATTTTCAAGATCATGATGTATTTTTCAGTATCATTCAACATCATAAAGTATCTTTTTAGTACGATTCAGTGTCCTAAAGTATTTTTCAAAAAAAAAAAAAAAGAGGGCGACTTACTCATTATTTTACTACAGAACTACACCACTTTGGGTATAGAACCGCAACAGAGCAAATGGGGCAGCGGACCAAAGCCGCATCCTTAAAGTACATGATGGGCTCGATGATCTATGAAACACTCTTTATATAAATGTCTAAAAACTGAACTCCACTCCTCAATTTTCATTTCAACTTCTCATAGCCAATTGCAAGCTATTGTTCTTCACCAAAATAATGGACAAATGCAAGAAAACTTGTGATTCATCATCTGGGACCAAACCAAAAGATGAACTCCCTCCACCGATAAGTATTGAAGGGCTTGTCCACTCAACCTATCAACTCTATTACATGATTTTGATTTACCTGCGAGAGCAAGGAAGCATGGACCAATGCTTGATGGAACTTACCTCTCTCATTCACGCTATGAACAAGAAGAAAGACAAGTTACTGGAGAAAGAAGAATCTAATGATGCATCATATTTTTAAAATATCTTCATAACTTTTTTATTATTATTATTTTGTTTGTAAACTGTTGGTTGCATAATCGACCACTAAAATTTAAAAAATGTTAAATACATAACAATTATTAAGTAACACCAATTACATATTAGAATATCATATAAATATATAATAGTTATAAACTAAAATCATTTAGGTAGTTATGCATTTTACTTTTTAAATAAAAAATAAATGTCACATCAGTCACATGGGAAAAGTTTGTTCATCGTGTAAACAACTTTTAGTGGAGCTTTTTAGTAAATACTGGCCATATTGGAGTATTTTAGGCTTTGTTTGGGAGTTTGGAAGAAAGGGAAAGGAAAGGGATGCAAGGAGAATGGAGGGGAGGGGAGGGGATGGAAATGGAGGATATTTCCTCCCCTTGTGTAGAAGTTAAAAAAATAGTAAGGGATGAAAATGAAGAATTAATGAGTTATTTTTACTATTTTTTCCTTTTCTTTAATAATTAATATAATTATTATACTTCACAAACAAATTTCAATTTTCTAAAAAAATTATTTATGTAATTTTTATATTCAGAAAATTATTTATGTGGTGGCGGCGATAGCGGTAGCGGTAGCAGTGGTTGCGGTGACGGCGGCCACGACAACGGCAATGGTAGCGGCGGTAGGGCAATGGTGGCGGTGGCTGGGGCGGTGGTGGCTGTAGGGGTGGTGGGGCGGTGGCAGTGGCAGTGGTGGGGTGGTGGTGGTGGTGGTGGGGTGGTGTGGTGGTAGTGGGGCGGTGGTGAACGTGGGTAAAGAAGTAATTAACCTATTTTTCTTCTTAAAACCCCCCATATTGGGGGAACTTTACTTTTTAGAAAAAGGAGGATTTTGGGGATTTGTAAAAATCTCTGATTCCCTCCCCTCTTATTTTTAAAACTTGCAAATAAGGGAAGGGACTACCAAAACCCTCCATTTCCTTTCCTTCCCCTCCAAAATAAAATTCCCAAACATAGCCTTAGTTTCCTTTACTTTCACAGCATATCAGATTAGAAAAAGGTCCAGAAAAATCTCAGACTACCTGTGAGAATGTGACTATATAGTTTACCACCAAAAAAGGTGACATAAAGGTGGCATATGATGTTGAAATATTTTAAGCAAAATAATAAAGATGATCCCTATGCCATTAAGCCATAAACGGTACAACATTATTGTCCAAAAAAAATAAACAGACTACATAATCACATATATCTTATTGTTATTATCTATTCTCAATCGTCATATATGAAGGCGCTATATATATTTGACACAAATACATAATGGTTCAGACTTATAATACATTGAGGGCAGCATACATAGCGGTCCTTTATTCCCACTCCTCATTTCCCTTGTTTTCTTCCAATTCAAAACAAAAGCTCTTTGAAATTTCAGATTTTTGAGCTCCCAATATATTGTAAGTTTTTTAAAAAAATTAAGTTTACCAATTTAATTTCATTAGTAGCATATATTTTAATTGGCTCAATTTATTTTTATATTATTTTTAAAAAAAAATCTGAAAAATAGTCATTTATATATGCTGAAAATTAATTGTTATTATAGGCTATATATGAAAATATGTAATAGTTCATAATTTTTTTTTTATCTGTTCTTTTTTTCCCTTTGAACTTTTTTTTAGGGGTGGGTTGAAGTTTGAGCTTTCTTTGAAGTTTCAAATCTCTAAACTCCTCATACATTATAAGTTTTTTTTTTCAAAAAAAAAAAGTTAAGCTTACAAATTTAATTTATTTAGTTAGAATATATTTTAATTTGCTCAATATATTTTTTATATCAATTTTGTTTTGAAATATGAAAAAAAAAATTGTCATTTATATATGCTGAAAATTAATTAAGACAGAATTATTTTTAATATATATTATATATAAAAATATGTAGTAGTTACAATAATATGAAAAGGTGTATATATATATATATATATATATATATATATATAGGGTTAAAGACCTAATTTGCCACGGAAGTTTTGCTAAGGGAGTGTTCAGCACCCAGAAGTATTTTGGGTGTCATTTTTGCCCCGGAAGTTTACAAACATAGCAATTTTGCCCATCAGTTAATCTTGACCGTTGGATTGGTATCATTTTTACCCCAGAAGTTTACAAAAATTTGCTCCTAAACAAAATTTTCAGGGAAAATTTGCTCCTAAAAAAAACTTCCGGGGCATATTTGCTCCATTTTGTAAACTTCCAGGGTAAAAATGATACCCAAAATACTTCCGGGTGCTGAACGCTCCTTTAGCAAAACTTCTGTGACAAATTAGGTATTTAACCCATATATATATATATATATTAAAAAATAATACTTATTATAACACTTGCTCATGTTTTTTCTAATTGTTATAGTGCTTGTGTTAGCAAGCGCTACAACAAGTATTATTTTCTTTTTTAAAAAAAAAAAAAAGATACAAGCTATAGTGCTTCCATTTTCTATTGTAATGAGAATTTCTTTTTCAATAATCTTTTTCTTCCTTTCCAACAAAAAGAAATTTCGTTACCAACTAAATTCACCATACAGTTCAAAACATAAACCGAGATAAAGGATACTGTTCTGATGTAGAACACAGATGTCCAGCCTTGGGCTGGTGCTTTGATCTTGTATCGACGGGCTCTGCCTGAGTATCTTTGGAGAAGATATCCATGAGAATGAGGGATCACTGTGCACAAACAAAGCTCTTCGCCAAAGGGAGTGGTGTGTGTGCACAGTGTGGCGATATGTAAATAGTATAGAGTTTAGAACGTGTGTACCTTAAGGTTTGACCTTTGTATTTATAGAGTTTACCTTAGGTTGGATCTTGCGGGCCATGTGATCTGAGGCCCTCAATATCATAACTTCCAGATATCGATTTGGATAGATACCTGGATTATCGTCAAGATAGGATCCTCCTGTATTGTAGGTAGATCCTGATATGTAGCATGTTCCTAGTTGGGCCATCCAGTCGTTGGACTTGATGTAGGTCCGTAACAGTTGCCCCCAGCCCGGTAGTTCAAGCTCTTGAGCTGCTGGGATGTACCTTGCCCCTAGTCGGTTTTGTCGGGTTACACTTATTGGCCGAGCTTTGTTGTCATGGACCTCATATGGCCGGTTTGAACTATATGGATTTCCGTTGTCAAGACGGCCTATACCAAGATCTGAGGTCATGACTCAAGACCTACGAATATTGCCGAGGTGGTTTGCCAATATTTGACTTTGGGGACCAATTTCCTGTGGATCCGAGGTAGTGCCATGTGGTTCGCTTGACTTCAAGGCCAGGATCCTCCTCTATTCGCCATCATTGCCCCCTGACACCTGGCTTCCCTGTATTGACGAGGGTTTATAACCCCTACGCCAAGCACGTTACGATTTTCGTTCACATTTAATGCTTCCATCACGCATCGTACGTCACCTTTACTTTGGGGGTGAATAGTCTCTTTTACCCCCGATGTTTCGGTGTTGTAACCTCTAGAGGAGTGCATTCGCTCATAATTTGTATTTCCCTCCTTTCCTTACACTTCGTATTCTCGCAACCTCTATCTTCTCTAGAAAAAGTCTGATCTTTCTACATTCTACAGACCTTGCCGCTTCGACCTTCTCCAACTTTCGCTAAATCAGGTGTATTTACCACCTCTCATCTTTTTTCTGGTTTGATCTTTGAAGTTTTTGGTCGTTCTATGATTTGCTCATTTCCGCTTCTAGGTTCGTCTGGGTAAGTTTTTAGGAGGAGCGTCTGGGTACCAACTGAGTTCTGGTCTCCCTTGTTTATCGTTGCATACATTTGTGTATGGGGGTGTCCCTTGTCCCCTCCCTGTTTGGTTCCTCCTTCCTTATCAAACCTTTTGTGCCTTTCTAGGTTCCATTTTCTGGTGGTAATGGATAGGTTTAACCATTTGCCCTCTTCGAGTCAAAACGCAATTCTAGAAGAGGAGGAAGCCTTGCGTGCGCGTTATCCTAGAGCCAGCTTTTGGTTGTTTGGCTCTTCCCTTTCTGAGGAGAAAAGGCTAGCAACATTGCTCCATGGTGGGCCTAGTGAGAGGAGAGTTGAAGGGTCTTCGTCTATCATTGCCCATTCTTATAATGCGGGTTTTGCCACTGGTTTTCCTTGCTTTAGGGGCCGGGACAGTTTAGGGGCCATCTTGGCTTTACCTATCAACTTTTACCAGATTCCCCCTCAGGAGAGGTCGAATTCCCACTTGAAAGGATATCTCGGGCCTTGTTGGGATTGCATTGCTTCCATCTCCCACTACATCGTGCTTGGTCAAGATTCTCTTACCAACGAAATTCTAGGTTCTTTCCAACATAGGTCTCCATCTGACACCACCTCGACCACTAGAACCAGATCTCATCCCGATCCCGCTGTTCTTTGTCCTTCTATCAACAACATGCATGCATCAGATATACCTTTCACTCACTGATCTTTACCTTTTTATGTGTGCTTTAGGTCTAAATGGAGTCATCTCCTTCATTCGATAAGACCCCTTCTGTTACTAGGGAATCAGATTCTGCCAGTCCCCCTCAAGTTCTCCTAACGAAGTACCGTTGGGTTGCCCACAGGGTGCTAACAACACAATCTTTGACGTTGAGGTCCAACATTGCCAGACTCAACTTGGGAGACACTTCATGATGCACCCTTTGTCCGCCTTCGGATGGGGAGCCCATATGCGCCGCCCAAGAAGGAACCAATCCTTCCTTTTTCTTCTTCTATAGAGATTATGCCACCCGACTCGGTATTCGTTTCCCGTTTACCGAGTTCCAAATAGCCATTTTAAATTATCTCCAATTAGCTCCTTCTCAGCTCCATCCTAATGGGTGGGGTTTCTTTTCAGCTTCCGAGCGTCTTTGTGAATCCTTGGTGGAGCCCATCCCCTGCAAAGTTGCCATATTTTTTTACTTCTTCTGTCCCTTCACACCTCGGTCCAACAAGAACGATGAAGAATTGAAGGGTTTGACGTCCCTCCGAGGCATTCCTGGTCAAAAACTTTTTCATGCCTTCTCCGATTCCTTTAAGCACTTTAAGACCAGCTTCTTCAAAGTTGTTGCTATTTTTGGGCAACAACCTTGGTTCCTTCATGGCTCCGAGTCCAAAGATATGGAATGGAATTCCCATTGTACTGGACTAAGGACCATCATAATAAGCCCTCCACTAGTTACCAGGTAGATGGGGATGATCTTCCAGCCAAGGACGTCGAAGCAGTGTCTCGTCTGGTAGCTTATGTCAACGAGCACGGTGTAAAGACCGTTGCTTCGATACTTCCAGTATTCAGTTATCTCGATCATTTGTTCTAATCAATATTGTTTTTTGCAGCTCAAGCTATGGGGTCGTTGCCCAGCTATCTATCTCATGTGAATCCCGGCAAAGGGGTTCCTCTGAGGAGAGAGCCTCGAAAACACGCTGCTCCCGAACCTGGTAGGGGGAGGGCAAGAGCTGCGCCCCAAGCCCCAGCGTCCAAGAGGACTAAGTCCTTGGCCCAGGGCGGCCCCTCCTCATCTCCTTCAACTGGGCAAATTCAACAGCTCAAAGACAAAGAAGCCATGGTTGAGGAGGCTCAAGCTCGTCCTCAGACCAACCTAGCTCCTCCTCCTCCTCCCCCCTTCAAGTTGCCTCACAATTTTGCTTGGGAAAAGGGGGTAATCGACGAGCTCAGCGTTCACCCCCCCGGTCGTTTCCTAGATGCTGTCGTCCCCCTTACTGAGGCTGATGAAGGTTTAGTTCATTCTGTGCACGACCATTTGTTAAAGGGGGTTGGTTTGGCGTAAACCATGCTTCATCTGAAGAAAAAGGTGGTTGGGGTCTCAGCGGAGAAGCGGCGTTTGGAGATGGAGAGAGATGTGGCCGTAGCGGTGAAGAAGAGATGAAGGAAGAGTTGAGTGACGTCCAAGCTGCGGCTGGAAAAACAACCGAGGAGCTACAGTCAACGAAGGACATTCTAGCAAAAACAAGCTCCAAGCTCTTCTCTATGCAGACCACTCATTCCCAGAGTATGAAGGCTTTGAAGGCGGTGCAAACGCAACGGGGTAACTTGGCGAAGGAGTTGGTGCGACGAAGGCCGAGCTCATAGACACAAAGAAGGCCCTTGCCGACTGCTCTAATACTGTAAGGGTGACCGCCAAGGAGGATTTTGACATGGCCCTGACACAAATCCGATATTTGAACCCCGACGTGACCCTAGAACTTAATGGGTTCCATTATCGGGCGTATGTGTACAAGGGTCAACTCATTCCGCCTTCTTCATTCCCTAACAATGCTTCGGTGTCGGAGCTCGATAGTGCAGGGCAAGGAGGGCAAGGGGAAGAAGAGGTCTCGCTGGACGCTCCTCCGGAAGATGGTCAGGGCCCTTCTAAGTCGGCCGTACCTAACCACTAAGTGGTCGAGATGTTTTCTAATGTTGTCTTCTTTTTTAGGCGCAAATGCCCTTTGGACTCCATATTCTCACCGGTGTTTGTGTCGGGTTTTATAATTTCTTTGAACAATTTTTAATCATTGACAAAAATTATCTTTTTGATTTATTGTCGCATTTCATCGTTTTTGACTTCTAGACTTCGTTAGAGATTCTTCAATTGGGCCAAGGTTTTTGGTTATGCAGAGTTTGCTTGCTTTCTTCCAAATCTAAAGCCTGGGAGTCTGGGGTAGGGTTTTCATTTTAACCGCACTACCGAGTTCCGGTTTCGTTGTCCAGGATCATAACCAAGATAAGGGCAAACTGTCACATGTCCAGCCGTGGTGTTTGAAACGCAACGCTTAAACATTTTGACCTGATCAGGGTCGGAATGACAATTCATCTTCTTATCGAGGAGCGAGTTTTGACGCATCAAATTTCGCAAAGGCATGTAATAGCAACTTCACGTAACTCACAACCTGGGCTCATTAATCCTGGTGTAAACCATCTAGATGGGTTCTATTTCTGACTGGGTTCAGGGACCTCAGGGTAATACTTAAGGAATCAATAGTGCGCATTTTGAATTTCCACTAGCGAATTCTTCATTAAAATAATAATCCGCTCCAAAGAGCTAATAATGTCATATAATGAAATTGAAATGAATAAAAATATAAAATAGAAATCAAAATACTGAAATCAAGAAATAACCGAGCTCAAACACGGTGTGTCTAGCATATTGTGAAGGCTGAGATCTAACTATAGTAGATTTTTAGTTTGTCGGCATTCCATGTTCTTTTGATTGGCTTCCTTCCTAGGGTTTCGAGTATATACGCTCTTTTGTCAAGTTTCTCTTTAACCCAATAAGGACCTTCCTAATTTGCAGCTAGTTTGCCATCTCTGGCGTTTTTATTTCTGACGTCTGCACGTCGAAGTACCAAGTTGCCCCTGTTGAAAGAACAAGGTCTAACCTTCCGATTGTATTTTTCCGCAATGAGTTGCTTCATGACTAGGTCTCGGCAATGCATTGTGATTCTTACTTTGTCGATCAAGTCTAACTCTGTCCTTAACACGTCATTATTCGACTCTTCACCTTCTTGGCAAGCCTTCAATTTCCTCCATGACGGCTGTCCTATCTCGACCAGGATCATTGTCTCACATCTATAGGTCAACCTGAAGGGGGTCTCCTATGTTGAGGTCTGCACGCTAGTCCGATATCCCCAGAGAACGCTATAGAGTTCTTTGACCCAATTGGATTTCACATCTTGCATCCGCTTCTTTAGGCCATCAATAACGATCTTATTGGCTGCCTCAACTTGGCCGTTAGATTGTGGATGTTCAACCGAGGCGTAGTGCTGCCTAACGTCGAGATCTGACATCATATCCTGGAAACCTTTGTCCATAAATTGGGTCTCGTTGTCCGTGACAACCTAGGTGGGGATTCCAAAACGGGAGACAATATTATGACGAATGAATCTCCGTATGCGAGCCGAGGTTAGTATTGTTAAGGGCTCGGCTTCGATCCACTTAGTAAACTAATCTACCACAACAATGAGCTATCTAAACTGTCCGGGAGCTACCTGAATGGCTCGAGGAGATCCATCCCCCATTTGTAAAAGGGCCAAGGGGCCGAGATGCCTTTCAATTCCGCAGGTGGGGGCCAAATGATTTTGGCATGTTTCTGACAACTATCACATCTCCGTACTGCCTCCCTTAAGTCTACCATCATGGTTGGCCAATCGTATCCGGCACGCAAAGCTTTGCTGGCTAGAGCTTTTCCTCCCATGTGTTGGCCGTTGATTCCCTCGTGTATCTCGGCCAACACATATTTGGCTTCGAATCTCATCATTGGAGAATGCAAGCCTTTTCGTATAGTTGATCATCGACCATTATGTAAATGGCGACCTCTCGGATCAGCTTCTTTGCTTCCATTGAATCAACCAGAATAATGCCTCTTTCCAGATAATCTTCAATCGGCTTTCTCCAGTCTGTCGCTGCTGATATAGTCATGATACAACTCGGTTCAGTTAGATTTTGTTGGATCACGGTCCTATGGCTACCTTGGCCTTTTGTACTAGTGAGTTTGGAGAGAATGTCGGCTCTGGTATTCTCTTCCCTTGGAATGTGAGTCACAATCACTTCTTCCAAGTTGGAGATCACCTCCTTTGCCTTGTTCAGGTATTTGGCCAGTAATGGGCCTTTCGTTTGATAAGTACCCTCGATCTGTGCTGCTACGAGCTGTGAGTCGGTGAATACCTTTACCTTTTGAGCTCCATGTTCTCTTGCCTGCAATAGCTCTGCAAGCAGCGCTTCATACTCGGCTTGGTTATTTGAGGTTGAAAAATTTAGCTGAAGAGAGTGCTCAATTGCGATACCCTCCGGCCTTTCGACTATGACCCCTACTCCACTCCCTTTCGCATTTGACGAACCATCGACATACACCTTCCAAGTTTTGCCTTGGTCAATGTTGGTTCTATCTGCAGGGGTGAGTTCCCTTACAAAATCTGCCAACGCTTGTGATTTGATTACATGCCGGGCTTTGTAAGTGATGTCGAACTCGAACAACTCTCTGGCCCAGCTGGTCATTCTTCCTGCCAGGTTCGCCTTGTGTAATACTTGTCGTATCGGTTGACTAGTTCAGACGACTATTCGATGTCCTTGGAAATAAGGCCGAAGTCTTGAGATAAGTAGGATGAACGCCACCTTTTCAAGCTTTTGGTATCGTAGTTCCGAGCTCTGTAATGACTTACTTGAGAAATAGATTGGTGCCTGGCCACTATCGGTTTCTCTAACCAAGACCGCACTTACTGCCTCTTCTCCTATTGACAGGTATAAGAATAAGGGTTCACCTAAATCAGGCTTTGATAGGACTGGTGGGGTCACCAAACAATGTTTGATTTTTTCAAATGCTGCCTCGCAGTCCATGTTCCATCCTCCTTGTGTTTCCCTTTTTAGCAACTTGAAGAAGGGAGCGCGTTCTCAGCCGATCTAGATAAAAACCTGGTCAGCGCGGCCAACCTCCCAGTTAACTGTTGTACTTCCTTTTTGGTCCTCGGGGCTTGCATATCTAGCACGGCCTTGCACTTATCTAGGTTGGCTTCGATTCCGTGGTTTGTCAACAGAAAACCAAGGAACTTCTCGGCTGGGACCCCAAATGCACATTTGGATGGGTTCAAGCGAATCCGATATCTTCTTAACTTATCAAACATTTGCTCCAAATCCCAGATATGATCTTCCGGGTCTTTAGATTTCACAATCATGTCGTCGATGTATACTTTTACGTTTTGTCCTCGAAAACTATGTTCATCATTCGCTAGTAAGTGGCCTCGACGTTCTTCAATCCGAAAGGCATTACGTTATAGCAGTAGTTGGCCTTGTCGGTGATGAAGGCTATCTTCTCCTGATCGTCCGGGTGCATGACTATTTGATTGTAACAGGAATAGGTGTCCATGAAGGATAGCAATTGACAACCGGACGAGTTGTCGACCAATTGGTCAATGTTAGGCATTGGATAGGAATCTTTTGGGCAGGCTTTGTTCAAGCTGGTATAGTCTGTGCATACCCTCCATTTTCCATTTGATTTTAAAACCATAACCACGTTAGAGAGCCACGTGGTGTATTGTATTCCTTTGATGAACCCGGCTTCCAATAATTCCTTGATGTGCTGCTCAAGCGCCTTCTGTCTGTCAGCTCCAATGTTTCTTTTCTTCTGCGCCACCGATGTCAACCCCGGCCGAATAGCCAATTTGTGGAAACAGAAGTTAGAGTCGATCCCTAGTATCTCGGATGATGTCCACGTAAAGACATCTTGGTTTTTTCTCAAGAACTCCATCAATCGGGTTTTCAACCCCGGATTCATCGTTCCCTTAAATTTGGTAATTTGTGAGGAATCCGTTCCTAGGACCAATTCCTCTAATTCTCTTTCGGGTTCTGGACGTGGGATCTTGGGCTATTCCCTGAGGTCGAGCTCTACCATGTTTACTGGTCTTCCAAACTTCCTATCCGCTCATGCATCTGTGTTTCGTTCGCCTTTCCGGATCCGAGGTGGTGAGGATGGTCCGCCTTCGCCCTCCCGAACAGTCTCGAAGTAGCATTGCTGGGACTCCTTCTGGTCGCCATTAACAACAACAACCTTGTTCTTATTGTTCACCATCTTCAGTTTCTGGTGCTTAGTAAACACATACATGTCCTAGTTATGGATGGTCGATCTTCCCAATATCATATTATACGGGGAAGGGAAGTTGACCACAATGAATCTTACCTGTTTTGATTTGAAAGCCTCTTTAGTTCCCAATGTTAATCTTAGGTCAATATATCCTTTAGGAGGAGAGTGCTCCCGGTTGAATCCTATGAGGGTCATTTTGCATGGCTTCAAATCTTCTACGTCCATCTTCATCTTGTTGAAGGCATCTCAACTGATGATGTGTGCCGAGCTTCCTGCATCTACAAAAATCCTTTTAACCCGGCAATGTACCAGGGTTCCCGTGATTACCAAACCATCCTGATATCTTGGAACTACGTCCTTCAACTCTTCATTAGTAAAGACTAATGGTAAAGGTGTCGGTTTGGTGGGATGATCCTTGAATTTTGGGAGATCTCTTACAGAAAGGACTTCTCTCAGGTATTTCTTGCACTGGCTTATTGTGTCTCCTCCCCCACCGAAGCCTCTGCTAACCACGTTGCAATTGAACTCGGCTTCTGGGAACTGGTCATCCTCGCTAGTTGGCTTTCGTCACTTATCGTCTTTCTTTGGGTCGGTGGCCGGCTTCTACTATGGCCTCCTTGTTTGCGTTTGTTATTTTTCTGCCCCTGAGTTTTTATCACGTACTGGCGCAATTTGCCATCTTTAACGAACTTCTCAATGTCATCACGGAGTTCATAACATTGATCTGTTGGAGATCTGTTGTGTATCCCGGTCCGTCATGAAACGCATAAAACTTAGACTGGTCTGTTGTGGGTCGGTTTCTGGGCGGCCGAGGCCTGTCGACTCTTTTCATCTCGGTCAGTGCCACCTCCTTCCAGATCTGCGAATGAGAGACGTCAGAGGGGTATATCTATCATACTTTGTTTTTCCTTCAAATCTTTCTCCCCGAGCTCTACTATCTCAGTTCCGCCTGCGGGGGTCTTCTTTTTGTTTGTCAGGCTGATCTTTATCCTCTAATGAAGTATTTCTCCGCTTCTCGCTTCCGACAGCATTGGCTATCTCCATCTGTTCCACCTCCAAATATTGCTTTGATCGGGTATGGAATTCAGTGAGAGTGTAGACCCAGTTCTTGAAAACTGACTTTGCCAATCGAGATGATGGATCCATCCCATCTATGAGACAGTGTACGTGGACGTCCTTCGAGAGTGAGCATACTTGTAAGGCCACCTCCTTGAATTGGTCCAAATATTTTTGGAGCGTTTCCCCTCTTTTCTGCTTAATTTTACTCAGAGTGAATTGGGACTTCGGATGCTTTTTACTAGTTGCGAAATTCAATTCGAACTTACATCCGAGGTCTTCAAAGTCTTGCACAGAATTGGTTGGTAGGGTATGGAGCCACTTTTGAGCTGGTCCAGTTAATGTTGCTGCAAAAAGTCGTGGGATGATCGAGCCCTCAATTTGTCGAACAAACATGAGCAACTCAAACATACCAAGGTGACTACGTGGGTCTTGGGTCCCGTCATACTTTGGGAGGTCTGCCAGATCAAAATCCTTTGGATAAGTCGCACTCACGATTTCCTCAGAGAAAGGGCTTCTATTGTGTCCCGTTAGGTACTTCATTTTATACTCTCTGGGGGAGCTTCGAGGGCGAGCTATTCTCTCCGTATCTTGGTCTTCATCGTCCAAGATCCGTTCCATTCTTAGTTTTTTCAAGGTCGAGGTTGGGTTCTAAGTTCGAGCTCATTCCCTAAGTAGTTCTACCTGCATCCTGCCATACTAACCTCGGTTCTTCGCTGTAAGAGGGATTACTGACATCGGGTGTCGTCCTTTCCTTCCTTCCACGTGAGTCATCGCGGCCTTCTCCTCAAACCAATGTTTCAAACCGTTTGAATCGATCTTCCATCATTTGTTGTATTACTCTGAGGTCTTCCTAGCGTTGGAGATGACTGCGCTTCTCCATATTTTCCAATTGTCTTAGCATTGATTCCTGGGTTTTCTATAGGAGAAGGAAGTTTGGATTTGGAACCGGGATTTCTTGTGCCATCGTGTCCTAAGGTTTAGCGACTACGAGAAGGAAGGATGCGGTGTCTAAAATGTCATTCCCTTTATTCGTGGCATTACTCAGGGATATCCTCAAGTTGCGGAGGCTTTTGAACTTTTTGCTGTTGAGTCGCCTTGGCCTGTTGTGGGTTTACAGGCTGAGGGTTTCGACTGCTGCTTCTAGTGTTAGCCATCAGTGGTCACGGGGATCGAAATTTAACGTCCCCACAGTTGACGCCAATGTTCTGGTGTACAGATGTCCAGCCTTAGGCTGGTGCTTTGATCTTGGATCGACAGGCTCTACCTGAGTATCTATGGAGAAGATATCTAGGAGAGCGAGGGATCACTGTACACAAACTAAGCTCTTCACCAAAGGGGGTGGTGTGTGTGCACAGTGTGGCGATATGTAAATAGTATAGAGTTTAGAACGTGTGTACCTTAAGGTTTAACCTCTACATTTATAGAGTTTACCTTAGCAAGATCTTGTGGGCCATGTGATCTGAGGCCCTCAATATCATAACTTCCAGATACCGATTTGGATAGATACCTGGATTATCGTCAAGATAGGATCCTTCTGTATTGTAGGTATGTAGATCCTGATATGTAGCATATTCCTCGTTGGGCCATCCAATCGTTGGACCTGATGTAAGTCCGTAACAGATACTATAAAACAAAGAAAGTCTCAACAAATTAAAAACTAGAATTAATTAGCCAACTTCAAAATGAGTTGAACGACAGTCTCTATAAAAGAAGAGCTTAGAGAGGGGGGAGTTGTTCTAACTTCTAAGAACCCAATCTTGCAGACGCAATCATTTGGCTGATGTTTTTGGTCCGCACCCAAATTTGCATCTCTCATGATTTATCGAGAATTGATCATCTATGGCATGTTTGATTTCCTATTTTTTTATTTTGTAACATCAAGAATATATTTAAAATTATGTTTTCGATTATGTGTCTTGAAAAAAAAAAAAAGAAGTTAAAATATGTTTTTAAACGAAAAATAGAACTTCTTTGGGTAATTTTGTTAACTTTTGTTTTAAAAAATTAGGAAAAAGACAAAGAACATTGTATTTTCAATCATGACTATCATGCTAATAAAATAAACTACTATTTCACTTTACTGTTTCAGATTTATTTTTAAAAAGGGTATTTACTCTTTTAAAAATAATGATTTAAAAATTTTGTTTTTTTTTTCAAAACTTGTTCTAAATAATTACTCTACAAAATTTTTCTAAGAATGTCAAATAGATAATAGAATCAAATAAACCCTTATATTCCCTCTGATCTTTAATATAAAAGCTAGGGTTAAGGTGTAAAAAAACACATGTGCTTTTCTTCGAGGAGCGCCCAGTAGCAAATTCTTTTTTTGGGTGCAAAAGTGCACACGTGGTTACAAATTAGGTGCAAAAATACCATTTAACCGTTAAGTTTGACTTTGACCGAAAACGTGACATTTCAAAGGTGCAAAAATACACATGTATTTGTTAAGAAGAGCGCCCAACAACAAATTTTTTTTAATTTAATAATTTTATTTTAATTACTACCGAGTGCTAAAAAGATATTTAGAATACTGACTTGTACTGAAAAAATACTTCATAACCTTGAAAAATTATTTTTAGATCTGAAAAAAATATTTCAGGGTACTAACCAGTACTAAAAGAAAACTTTGAAGTACTTTTTCTGTACCAGTCAGTATCCTGAAAGTACTTTATAGTACCAGTCAGTACCCTAAAATATTTTTTTCAGTATCCTTTTAGTACCGGTAAACACTTGAAATATTTTTTCAAGATCCTAAAATAATTTTTCAAGATTATGAAGTATTTTTTCAGTATCAGTCAGTATCCTTTTAGTACCGGTCAATACTTGTTTTTTCAAGATCCTAAAATAATTTTTCAAGATTATGAAGTATTTTTTCTGTACCAGTCAGTATCTGAAAAAAATATTTCAGGGTACTGACTAGTACTAAAAAGTACTTTCAGGATACTGACTAGTACAGAAAAAATACTTCATAATCTTGAAAAATTATTTTAGGATCTTGAAAAAATATTTCAAGTATTGATCAGTACTAAAAGGATACTGACTGATACTGGAAAAAAATATTTCAGGGTACTGACTGGTACTAAAAAGTACTTTCAGGATACTGACTAGTACAGAAAAAATACTTCATAATCTTGAAAAATTATTTTAGGATCTTAAAAAAATATTTCAAGTATTGACCGGTACTAAAAGGATACTGACTGATAGTGAAAAAATACTTCATAATCTTGAAAAATTATTTTAGGATCTTGAAATAAAATTATTAAATTAAAAAAAAAATATTTGTTGTTAAGCGCTCTTCTTGACAAATCACATGTGTATTTTTGCACATTTGAAATGTCACGTCATCGATCAAAGTTAAACTTAACGGTCAAATGGTATTTTTGCACCTAATTTGTAACCATGTATGCACTTTTACACCCAAAAAAAAGCATTTGCTACTGGACACTCCTCAGAGAAAAGCACATGTATATTTTTACACCTTAACCCTAAAAACTTAGGTAGGAGTTTGCTAGGATCATAAGTATAAAACCGCATCCACTTTATTCTAAAATCTTTCTATTGACCATATATTTAGAGTGTTTTCCATCAAGGGAGTAATACCCATTACCCAAAGCAAGAAAATCCCAATGCAAATGATTAAAAATAATATTTTTGGTTTTTTTTTTTTAATAAATGGTCAACTTAACTAGTTTTTAAAATTTTTGCAAATTAGTTATATTGCTCATTTCGAATCCTCTCCCTGCCCCCCAGGTCTTATGAACTCAAAACTCCTTTTTTTTTTGCCTTCTCAACTTTCTTTTAGAATCTCATTTTCACCCTTACATTAAAAAGTAGAAGGTTCCTGTTTAATATTTTATAACATATTATTATAACATTGAGAATGAATTTAAACTTTTAACATTTGATTTCAACAGTTCACAACTGTAATATATAAAAATAATAAAATAATTTATAAAATATTATAATAATACTTTTATAAGATATTAAATCTAAACCACATATTTTATTATTTAAAGGTGGAGATGAGATTTTAAGAAGGGGAAAAAAAGACTAAGAGAGAATCCTCTTATAATTAGCATGGGGAGTATGTAATTTAATAAGTGCTTCTTAAATTCCAAGACTTACTATAATACTAAGTAGAGCTCTATTTTGCCGTAAGAAAATAAAATAAAATAAAAAGTGGGAATATAAAGCGTATGGGGTGGATATCTTATAGACTTGTGGTGGTCCGGGTGCGTCCAAAGACAAACATGGGGAGCTTGTGATTGGAAAAGACTCTGCTCACAAGTTCCAAACCAGCGTCACGGGCCTCACATACTCTTTTTCTGATGCTGCCACCCACCAGTACTCCACCACACAGGCCAAACACAGTACACCAACATATATATCAAACAAAACCAACAATAATTGCGAGCAAGTGGAAAATGACTTGCTCTCCCTTAACTATGTCTTCAGTTTAAAGCACAAGAATGAAGAAAATGGTGTTAAGAGCTCTTCTCCTATAACCATAGGCCCAACACCAGGCAAACCTGGATTAATCGGAACTAAATGTTTTGGTGAACTAGATAGAATACCCAAAAAAAGAAAAACATATATTCCCTCCGATCCTAATTATAAGAATACTTTTGTAGTACAAATTACAATATAAAAGTGTTCCTATAATTAGGACCGGAGGTAATACCAAACAAAACACTCCCCACACTACTCTCCCTTTCTTTCTTTTTCGCCACTTCACCTTTTCTCTTTTTCCTTTTTACTACTATCGTCTTCTTCCTTTTTCGGTTGGACTAAATTTCATGAACCCTGTATGTAACTTTGGACAAATTAGTGATTAATGAATTGGATTGTCGGATTGTACAAATTAGTGATTAATGAATCAGATTGTCGCATTGTCGATTAGACATACTGATGGCTTGGTTCGAGACATAACTCAGAGTTAGACCGAAACTGAAATGATTTTCAGAAGGCTCTGTGATCTTTTGGCGTTACAAAAAGGCTTAATATGATGTTATTTCAATATATGTTTAGACCATTTGTAACCAAATGATGTTATTTTATTAAAACCTTTATGAATTGTGATTTTATTTTATAGACAGTTGGACTTATTTTATATATATATATATTTGAGTAAATACTCTATTTGGTCCATAAAAAAACACGGACCCCTTTTTCGTCTCCAAGGACTAAAATGAGACATTTTTATGGATTAAAAAAGGGTTTTTGGAAATTTTTTAGGAACCAAAATGGGGTCTTTTTTTTAGAAATTCATCCTTTTCAGGGACTAAAAAGGGGGTTTCGTTGTTTGAGAGACCAAAATGGAGTCCTTGTTTTTTTTAGAGACCAAATAAAGTATTTACTCTATATGTTTTTACCAAAGACTTATTACAGATTTATTTCTTATATATGTAATTGTTTTTATAATTTTTTATTTAATTATTATGTCATAGCTGATAATAAAAATTGTGAATAGGGGACTTTTTCTGTTCAATATGTGACTGACTTTTGAAATATCACTGTGAATAATAGAACCCTCTTTTATATTTGATCATGGTTTCTTTCACGAGACTTAGATGGCAAAATGTTCTTCCCTCTCCTAATAAGTGCGGCTCTCAAAATTCGAACTTGTATTTCATCTTTACGGGGTAATCCCTTATTACCTCAACCAATAGCTTGTTGGTAATAAAAACCTATTTGTTGCACTTTCAAATATATATGGATAACCTCCAACTATATGTTATTAAAACTTAACCTACTTTGTACCAAAAAAGAAAAAAATGCTTAACTTCCAAAACCTTAAGTTGGATAAATGATTTTTTAAAAAAAAAATGTATAAGAGTTATCTACATAAATAGAAACACTGGCAAAAAAAATCTACATGAGTATAAAAGTTTAAAGGGTTGATTGTAAAGTTTTAGAGGCTAAGAAAGTTAACTGTTTATAGTTCAAATTTGGGGAAAGTTACCTTTCTTTCTTCTTCTTCTTCTTTTTTTGTTTTTTTTTTAATTTTTTACCGAAAAGTTACTGTTCCTTTTTAAAGCACGGTCATGTGAAAAATGCGCACAAGGAAACACCACTTACTATCCCTTTCTCCTTTTGCTTCTTATTTGGTAAATCAATAATTCTTTTTTTTTTTTTTGATACAGCCAATGGGAGAGGGGGAAGCAGGGCTCGAACCCTGGACAATGGGGAAGGCCAGCTCTTAAGGCTGACCTTAGTGTCATTACGCTACAAGGTGCTTGGCGGTAAATCAATAATTCTTGTTTGAAAGAAAACTATTTTCAGTAGTTGAGCTAAACAATATTATTCTAATACAATGATAAGTTATATTAAATAAATATATGAAGAAAATCTATACTCATCTATCAGAAAATTATATTGACGAAGTTGTTTCCATTGAATTTAACAATATTAAATCTAACTAAAAAAATATTATATATTAGATAAATATAAAAATTTTATTCATATAATTTTTATGGTATTAAAACCCAACCTAAGTTAACCAATCAAACCAATCGGTGGACCAATCTCTCGGCTTGTCAGATAAAGAGTTCCAAGTTGAATTTTATTTTATTTTTTCTTTTCTTGTTGAACTTGAAACAACATTGTTTGAGTTTGAAAAATAATATTCTATTTTATTTATGTTTTAGCAACTTTATTTTGCTAGATTGTGTGTGGTTTATACATGAATGTTATATTTTATATACTTATGGATTCATGTTTTGTTATTCAAATATTATTTTAATTATAATATGTCTAATCTCCAATTAATTTTGAATTGAACCTTGTCAATTCAACATATTTAGGCTATTTCAACTACGTACCTTCACTAAAAAAAATATCTTCACTTCTCTCTTAATTTTTTCAATCTTTTTCTTTCATTCCTACCTTCAAGGTTGACAATTTTACTTTCCATTAAATGGATAATACTTTTTTAACTTGGTAATATTAATATAAAATACCAGATGATTATACTAAAGGATATTAACTTATGAACTAAAAAATTATACAGGAAAAGTTATTTGAATTGAACGTAGGTAACCTCAAATTGACCTAATTACTACCTCTTATAATTTTTATTATAAGGCACCAATTATCAATTCTCACATACAAACCAATAAAAACAGTTAAAAACATTGAAATTTTAAAAAGATTCTTGTGATTTCCAATGTTGCCCTTACTAACTGGTCCTGTTCCTCTTCCTCTCACCTTCCCTCTCTCTCATTTTTTCTCACCTTCCGATCTAGACCGTTCAAATCTTAATCCAACGGTCCAAATTTAAAAAAAAAATAAAAATTTGTTGTTTTGTTTTTTTGCAAATCTTGATCCAACGGTCCAGATCTTAAAAAAAAAATTTGTTGTTTTGTCTTTTTCGAAAAAGACAAAACAACAAATTTTTATTTTTTTTTAGATCTGGACCGTTGGATCAAGATTTAGACTGTCCAGATCGGAAGGTGAGAGAGAGGGAAGGTGAGAGGATCCTCTCGCCTTACTAACTACACTGAATTTAAATATCACATTAATTATTACTTTCTCTTACTACCCTTATTAAACATGGGCAGACATGGAAAGATAAATTAAATGCACCTGGAAAACTTGCAAGCGTCTTATAAAATAGAACCAAAAATATTGGTTAGTTGGTGTCTTATTATAAGGATCAGAAGGAGTATGAAGTTCCTAGGAACTAGTGTAGATTGAAATTTTATAATGAAATTACCTAAAGGTCCTTAATTTAAAAAATTGACAATAACAGTTTTAATATGTAATAGCTTTAATTTACCAAGTGAAAACAACAACTAGCTTACAACGAATTTAAGTTTTTTTTTTTGGTTAAATATCAATATGATAATAACAATTTAATAAGTAACAATTTTAACTTATCAGCTGATAACAATAAGAACTAATTTCACAAAAGGTATTTAGTTTATTTGAAAAATAAAACTTAATTTCAAAATATTTTTAAGAACTTCAAAAAACTTATATTACTTTGAAAATTTATTTTAGATTTTTTTTAAAATTTCGGTGATTCATATAATATATATATTAGAAAAAGAAAGGGACAACACATGATGTTATGGATACAAGAGGTCGGGATCTCCCATGGAACATCTCCTTCGCCAGTCTCGAGGATGATTCTTCATTTCTCTGTTCATTCACATTCAACAAGAAGTTGCTCCCTACCCCTAACTGTCCAGGATTTGGTTTCTCTCCTTGGCGGGCTCTCTCCCCATCCTTCATCGGCGCAATCCTAACCGTTCAAATCTGGATCCAACAGTTCAGATTGGTTTTTTTTTAAAAAAAAAAAGCCGCATGCGGTAACCATTCTGGGTCCTTAGATCAAGATTTAGATGGCTAGGATTGCGCCGATGAGGGATGGGGAGAGAGCCTGCTAGGGAGAAAATCCTCTCCCAACTGTCCAATGGTCATTTTGTGGACACAGGTTCCAATAATTTTTTAAAATTATTTAATCCAATATTCAATATAAGATTCGATTGATTTTTTCAGAAAAATTTAAATATTTATATTTATATTAATCTTTTTTAAAAAAAAGTCAAATAAGGTTTTAAATTGAGTATCAGATGTAGTATCTACAATCTTAGCTAAATAGTTTTTTTTTTCCAAAAGAATCTATTTTATTAATAACAAAACGAGAATTACACTGAGACCAAGATAACACTCAAAAAACTCCTAGAATTACAACCTAACACACAGCTTACCAAAGAAAGAAACTAACAAATACAAATACCTTTAGCCTATTCCTTCCTTGTCACGTGGAACACATCGGGAAGACATACCATTCTGATTCTATTTATAAGTTCATTTTTACCAAAACAATTTAGTCCTATTTATAAGTCCCTTTTGACTAAAGAAATGAGATTGTGACAATTTTGCCCGTATTTGTACCAATGAAAATAGAGAGAGAAACAAAAGTTAAAAGGTATCCAATCATAAATGAGGGTAAAGTTGAAAATTTACCCTATAATCATTGAGCTACCTACTTCTCCTTGGTATATGTGATTTGATTAAAAAAGACTTATAAATAAGACCAAAATGGTACCCTCATCGGCTACCCTAGAGTCGTCGAACAAGAACCTGCTTAAAGAAGATGGTGCGTCGACCAACCAAGAAGGTTGAAGCATCTTCTTTGTTGCCAATGTTGCAAGTTTATCAGCAACCTTATTGCCCTCCTCGAGACCAAAGACAAAGACACATCCCCGAGAGACTCCAGCAAACCAATGATTTCATCAAGCAAATCCCAACATCTCCATTCACAGCTAACACCATCTCCTTTATTACATACCCTGAACAAGACTTCGCAATCAGTTTCCACAATGACCGCTGATTTGGCAAATTTATTCCTGTGCAGTAAGGCCTCCTTCAAGGCCAGGCATTCAACCATGAAAGGGGAAGAAGCCTCGACGGCCTTAGCCAAACCACCAACAAAAATACCATTGTTATTCCTACCTACCAAACCAATGCCCGCTTCCCCAGTGGCCAATTTAAAGGAACCATCAATGTTGACTTTAATAGTCTCAGGAGGGGGTTTAACCCACAGAGTATTCTTAACCACGTCAGTCCTATACACTCTAGCATTCCTACCAATTGTTTGAGATTTTGACTGCCAAAATTCATCAACCTGGCCAGCAACTATACATATGACCTCCTTTGCATCCAAGAACTCCCCCCTAAACACCAGATGTGGTATCTACTATCTTAGCTAAATAGTTTAATTACTAAAAATTTCAAAACAAATGAGTCATATAATGACAATATTTAATGTGGGAAATAAAAATAGCTAGGTCATGGTAAGTTGACAACTCAAAAGACTTTTTAATAATTAAATTATTATTTCTTCTGGTCCTTATTATAAGGCACCAACTAATAAGTTTATTTGGTCATTTTTATAAAGCACTTACTTGTTCCCAATGAGCATTAATTATTTGTTTCCATGTCTGCCTATAATTAATGAGGGTGGTAAGTGAAAGCAATAATTAATATCATATTAGAATTTAGTGCAATTAGTAGGGGTAATATTAGAAATTATTTAAGTTGTGGGGCAACTTTATTGACTTTAACTTTTTTTTTTATTGGTTTGTGAGATTTGTTAGTTGGTGCCTTATAATAAAGACCCACGAAAGATATTAGAATAAATAGTTTTTGTCAGTGTTTTTCTGTTTCCTAATTCCATGCGAATGATTTGCATGTATTACAATAGTGTCATGCATTTGTACAAATTTCAAAGTGAATAATCTTTTTTGTACAGTTGATAAATATTGTAGTGTTTTTTTTTTTCAATATTTTACTAGAGTAAGTTTGCGTGTTTGCATACACTTTGAGATCAATTTTATTGTTTATAGCTTGTGAATTTCTATTAGTTTTTGTACCTATATACATATTTTGTTGAAATGACATGTTTATTGACACAAGCTCAATCAATAAGCTTTCTAGTGAACCTGATTAACAATGCATTCCTTCTTGTCTCAAATATAGTAAGTTACCTTATGAAGGGTGTCACACCTGCCTGGGGTAGTGCTAGCTAGTATTCTTAGCCATATTCTTAAGTAGTAGTGTGGCAAAATCAAAAATAGTTCATCATACTGATACAACAGAAATTAAATTTTGATTACATAACAGGAGTATTCCTAGGGTTGATACCCCCTTACATTCATTTACAGATAGTGAAATTGTAACTTACCCTTTATCTTCACATGCATGTGAGTTTAAACTCATCCATGATGACATGCATAAGAATATATAGAAGACGCTATTGCAAGTAAAATTGCAACTTACCCTTTATCTTCTTCTTCTTTCTTAATTAATCTGCAATAGGAATGGGAAGGGGGAGGTGACCGAATGGAAGGAGGGAAAATGATTAGAGAAAAGTGGTTGTTCTTGGAGGGGAGGAGAAGGGTACGGTTGATGGAGAAGAGAAGGGAAGAATTGTTGTGTGTGTGTTGTGTGCGTGAGTGTATACGGTGAGAAAGAGCATTGGGCTGAATAAAGAGTTAATTGAAGCAATAAGAAAATAGTGCACTACTAAAAAAATGTGTTTTAGCGACGGAATTTGCGACGGAAAATATTCCGTCGCAAATTCACGGTATTTAGCGACGGAATATTAATTCCGTCGCTAAACGGGGAACTTAGCGACGGATTCAAAATCCGTCGCAAACTGCGACGGATATGAAATCCGTCGCTAACTGGCGGCCAAAAAGACCGCCAGTTTTTTTGATTTAGCGACGGAATCTGATTCTGTCGCTAATTTTAGCGACGGAATCTGATTCCGTCGCTAACTTTGGCCGCCAGTTTTTTTCATTTAGCGACGGAATAGTATTCCGTCGCTAAAGTTAGTGACGGAATCATATTCCGTCGCTAGCTGGCAGCAAAAAGCTGCCATCTGCAGCTTTTTAGCGACGGAATCTAGATTCCGTCGCTAAAAAGCAACTTGCTTTTAGCGACGGAATTAAAATTCCGTCGCTAAAAGCAGCTTTTTAGCGACGGAATTCAAATTCCGTCGCTAAAAGCAAGTTGCTTTTTAGTGACGGAATTCAAATTCCGTCGCTAAAAGCAGCTTTTCAGCTTTTTAGCGACGGAATTCAAATTCCGTCACTAAAAGCAAGTTGCTTTTTAGCGACGGAATTCAAATTCCGTCGCTAAAAATTAATAAAAAAACATCATCTTCCTCATTAATTCGCACTTCTCTCCCACAGCTCGAACTCTCAGCTCCCCCCGCCCACAGCTCGCCGCCGACAGCTCCCCCACAGCTCGCCGCCGCCGGCAACTGGCCCCCAGCTCGCCCGCCCCCAGCTCCCCTCTACCCCACCCCTCAGCTCGCCCCCAGCTCGCTGTCCCCCAGCTCCCCGCGACCCCCAGATTGCCTCCACCCGACAGCTCCGCCGTCCCCCACCTGACCGGTCCCCCTCAGCTCCACCGCCCCCACCCCAACGCCCTAACCCTCAGCTCCCACCCCACCGGCTGCTGCGCTCCCCCTCCCCCACAGGTAAGACTTTGGTTTTTTTTTTTTAATCACTTTAATTTTTTTTTGAGAAATAAGTTTAGATAAACATTGAAAAAAAATTGCTCATATTTTTTTCTTATGAATAAATAGGTCTCCAAAGTCGCCGTTCTCTAGTCACCGGTGCTCTTATCTGCTGTCTGGCTACCCTCTTCATCCGGTAAGTTTCCTTTATTTTGTTATTTTTTTTCACCAAATTAATTATTAGGTTCACTTTAAAGGTCTTTTTTTTTCACCAAATTAATTATTATGTTCACCAAATTAATTATTATGTTTTCCGGTAAGCTCCCTTTCCTTTTTTTTAAATTAAATAATAACTATTATAATTATTTGTCTCTTGTTATCGTTAAATAATAAATATTATATTCCAATTTATCCAATAATTTTTTGATAATCATAGCTTAGGCGCATAGGGGTGATAATTGATTTTTTAATATATGTGTATGTATATATATATATATATATATATATATTTTGTGGTCTGAAATGTTGGTTTGAATAACACTTCCGAATAAATAGTTGGTGGAATTATTATGTATATTTATATTTATAATTATCTTATAAATATAACTAAAAAAGTATACATGAAAAATAAATACCAATTGCATTTTAAAATTTGAATTCAATGGTTTATTTATTAAAATAATTTGTAAATTGTAAAATTTTATACTAAATACTTTTTATGTATTGATAATAAGTATTATCTATAATTAATTATACTTTTAACTAATTAATTTTAAATTATCAACAAAAGACTTAATATTGATTTTCTAACATATCTTAATCTTATTAATTAATAATTATATCGGTTCGATGTATCTAGACTCTTGAGACACTATCCGAGAATCAAATTAATTGCAAGAAAAGGATTTGTCAGTTTTGTTAAACTTGATAAGTTGAAATACCACCCTTCCTAAAAGTTATTAAAAAAAAAAAACTTTTCCTAATTACTATATTACTATATTACGAAAATTCTGTATCTCGTATTTACTATAATTAGTGTTTTAAAAAAAATTAAAAAAAGGGTATTGTTGAAATAAATATAAACCACTCGATCGAGACATCGTCATCATATAGCTATGAGTAGAAACCATCCGAGGATTCCTTACATCTGATTAACAACTAGACAACAAAAGCTCAAAAATTAATAATCAAAATACATTTAATATTAGTTATAAATAGCTAACTTTATGATGAAATAAACAAAAACATGTAGGAAGATATATATATATATATATATATACATATATGGCCGGACCCAAGTGTTGGATAGGGGGCAAGTGCCCCCCTTGATTTTTCTTTTAAATTTATTTATTTATTTATAATTAATACATGTTTATTTCATATCACATCGGCTTTTTTTGTGATGTCTTTTTTTGTTTATAGGGCAACTATCTGACGCTGACTCAGGAGAGAGACTCGCAGAGTGGAACCCAACCCTCATCCTCTCAATCCGATAACGAGACTCTATTCTTACAGGCTACGGGTGGATTTAACAGTAAAGGTAGAGTCTTCGGGTTAGGTTCCTATGCCAGCCGACTTAGGGAATCAAAGCGCTCCACATCCAGCAGTAGCGAAGGTGTTTCTGCAGGTAAACGTAATACATTTGATATTGATTGTAACATTTTCATTCTCTGGTTCATTTAAATGCAGTGCAAAAAAGATAATTATATTTCGTAATTTTTTGGCAAATGAATTGATGAGGATGAAGACAATTATCGAGTCGCAAGCAGTTGAGCTGAACGAGACAAAGCAAAAACAAATGAACACAGACATTGAGCTCCACCAGACACAGGAGATGGTTAGACAGATGCAGCGTCAAATCATGGCCCTAATGAAAGACAAGGGTCCGATGCCGCCTCCTGAAGGTGATCCTCCTACTGATGATGATGATGAGGATGCTGCTGTTTAGATTACTTTTTTAGTACATCTCTGTTGAAACACTATATTTATAATGTATTTTTATGAAGATTCGGTATGTATGTTATATAATTTTTTTTAAATATATTATTATATAATTTTTAAATAAAATTTAAAAATAAAATAAATAAATTTAAAAGAATAATGGAAAAGAATATAATTATTTTTAAAAGAATATAATTTTCAAAGAAAATTAAAAAAATAATAAATTAATTAAAGAAAATAATAAATATTTTTTTAAAAAAAAATAATTAAATTAGCGACGGAAACTGAATCCGTCGCTAATTTGAATTTAGCGAAATTAGCGACGGATTTGAAATCCGTCGCTAAATTCAAATTAGCGACGGATTTAAATTCCGTCGCTATTAGCGACGGAAAATAATTCCGTCGCTATTAGCGACGGAATTGAAATCCGTCGCTAATTGCGACGGAATTTGAAATTCCGTCGCAATTGCGACCACTTTTTAGCGACGGAAAAAATCCGTCTCTAATTCCGTCGCTAATTCATTTAGCGACGGAATTTGAGGGTTTAGCGACGGATTTTTTCCGTCGCTAAAACCCTTTTTTCTTGTAGTGGTGCTTGTGGGTGTAGGTGGCAGTTTGTGTATAAGGAGGAAGTGTGCATGTTGACTACGTGGCTGAAGCTTAGAGAAGATGAAGGGTGAGTTGGTGTGAGGCTATGGGACTATGTGTGTTTTGACTAATGGAGTACTATCATTTTACAAATTTCTAATCCCTTGTCTTTGGGCTTAATTGGTAAAGAGGTTGGATACTCTCACCAAAAGGAGAGGGTTCGATCCTGGAGTTGGTTAAAGCATTGAAGGAGGCATCCTAACTTCTAGATGTCTAGGTTAACGCCTGAGGGTAATAGACGGCTTGTCTTACCCAATATCGATATTACCTAGAAGGAAGAGAACGTCTGAGAGTAATAGACGGCTTGTCTTGCCCAATATCGGTATTACCTAGAAGGAAGAGAGATTTCGCCCTGCCCTTGGATCGTGGATGAACCTAACCCCTTTCCTAAAATTTCTTTATCAAAAACAAAAAAAAATACAAATTTCTAACTCCTTTTTTTTTTGTCAAAACAAATATCTAACTCTTACTTCATTGTCCAAGAAGCATATGTCAGAGAAGAAGAAGAGGTTATTCATTGTCATTATTTCTATACTTATTTACATTCCTAACCCTCCAATGAAAATTCCCACTTTACCCTTCACTTATTTGCATCTTTAGTCTACCAATGAAAATTCCCAATTGATCCTCTCCAGGTCATAAAATATTCTCTAAACTATTTGGGCCAAGAATTGTTCCTTAATTATTTGTCTTTAATGTATGGGAAAATATATCTTAAATTTCAAATATTAATTTTTAACATAATAAAAGTTAAATTTCCCATAATAATCCTATATCGTATTTTAAATTCTTAAAATCTAAAATTCGGGATGTTACAAAAGGTTTATTAAAATAATTTCAAAAAATTATTAGTATGAGAATTGCATTAATCATTAATATTTTTTTTAATAAGTGGAATAATTATATGAGAAATTTGGCTTTAGTGAATTACATGTGTGTGTTTGGATTAGTTTTTGAAAAATAGCTTTTATGATTTACAATTCTGAACTTTAAAAAAATGATTTTTAAAACCATGATTTCAGTACATTCCGAACGCTTAAAACCAAAACAAAGGGTTTTTTGTGTTCTTGCATATACTGTGATAGACGAACAATTCCAATGTGCTCATTTTACTAGAAGCCCAACCTACATCCTTTAAAGTAACATCCAGTATCCTGATTCTATTATACTAGTTGGATCTAGCATTTAATGTTATTTTTATAATGCTTCTGATTGAATGAATTTAAGATTAATTATTTTGTTTTCAACTCTTAACTATTAACTAATATGAATAAATGAGTTATATTATTTGACTTATGATATATAAGAAATGAATTATAATTTTGATGTCGTATAATATAAATATTTTAATTGGCTATAAATCTCATTATATATTGATAATAGCAAATAAGTATTTTCAAAATTTTATCAAAACCATATAAAATTCATTTTGTTAAAACAAAATCATCTAAGTGTTGAGTCATTCCATTCTTTAATAGTTATGGAAAAATATTTTATTATTGATTTTTTATTTGATTTAAATATTTTGAATTTATTTAATTATTTCCTTTTTGTTTGATCTATTTCAGTTCAAATTGATTTACTACTTTTTTTTTTTTTTTGTGTGGGTGTGGGTACAAGATTCTACTACTTTAAACTCAAAACAACATAACATATCGACCATAAAACGAACATTCCAGCCTATTTGTCTGGGATGGCCCAACATAGCCAATTTGTTCATGTTCACTCGGGCTTCCACTCAAACTGGGCCTTACATGGCATTAGATTTTGGACTGATCTAATTAATTTTCAAGTATTTAGATTTAATATTTCAAATGAAATATTTAAAATTTAGCTAAATACGCATTATATAAAAATTTAACTAAAGAATTTAGACAGATTGAAACTTGATTAGACTGAAAAAGGCCAGAAGATAGGAGGTTAAGACAGACCATTATTAGCCCGCTGCCTCTCCCGTCCATTGCACTCCTATACCTATAACGACACCGTTTTGGCTTTTGGCGCAAAATAAGGAGTAAGTTCCCTTAAAAAAACATTTAAAGACATTGAATGATACTAAAAAGATACTATAGAATACTAATTGGTATGGAAAAAATACTTCATAATTTTAAAAAATAATTTTAGGATCTTGAAAAATTTTAGGGTTCTAACTGATAGTAAAAAAATACTTTAGGATACTGAAAAATACCTCATGATAATGGAAATTTATTTTAGGATCTTGAAATAATTTCCTAAATTATATTTTTAGTATTATTCAATACCTAAAATATTTTTTCAAAATCTTGAAATAATTTTTCACTATTATAAGGTATTTTTTTTAGTACGAGTGAGTATGCTCAAATATTTTTTTTGTACCCATCACTACCTTAAATATTTTTCAACATCCTTAAATAATATTTCAAGATCGTGACATATTTCCAATACCAATAGTATCATAAGTACTACTAGCTTTTCGATATCATTTAGTGCCTTGAAACATTTATATATATATATATAAAGATTTTGCTCATTGTTTTACACCAAAACGACACTGTTTTAGGCATATGAGGGCAGCTGATGGGAGTAGGCAGCAAACCAAACCCGCGTCCTATAATTCTTTCTACTCCTATGTTTGTAGGAAAATTAAGAAAACCTGGAAAATTATTTTGCACCTGAAGATAACAGAAACGTGAACACAATTTTTTATTTGTTTATTTTTTAAATTTTTCATGGCGAATGGGAACCTTGCTTTATAATTACGCATTAAACAACAAAAAGTCCAAAATAAGCATACATAAAAACATAACGGACGAGACTACTGCAGAAACAACCATAAAAGATAACAATTGTAGGAGCCTCACAACCGTAAAATGAGTATTAGAATAACAATAAACTGAGAGATAGGCTGAAAGATACCCCCTCCAAGCATGAGCCGATCTTCCTCATATTCACATCTTCATGATGCCCAAACTGCATTGGCACTAGAGTCGGAATGGGTTGGCTCTTTTAAACCTTGGCTCTTCAAAAACCAGGTTTAAAAATTAGAAGAGTTTATTGAAATAAGCCTTGTAAGGCCGGCCCTGGAGGGCTTTGGGCTTGCCCTATAGACCTTTTTAATTTGTTATTATTATTATTATTTGGATGCATTGATTCACATAAGATGGTAATTTACTAATTTATATGTATTTCGTATGTGTTATAGAGTTATTTATCCATTTAGTACAAATATACAAATATATAATAACTATACTCTAATTTTATGATTTGGTTTATTATTTGTTGCCAATAAAAATTATGGATGTGTTCATGATGCGAGAGAAGAAATTCATGATATTCTTACTCATGAACTAGAGCCTACTCAAAGTGAAGCACAATCAAATATCGTTGAAATTGATGATAGTGGCGAGATGTTGACAATAATAGTCATCGTACTAATGTCACTTAGTAATATACTTCTTATGTTTTATGTGAGTTATTTGTGAACATAGTTTGCTTTTGATTATGAATTAGTGATTGTGCTTATTTGTTAAATAATTTGTGTTGTTTTAATATTAATGTTGATAACATTTATTTGATAAATTAAAATTTTAATTATTGTAATTTATTAATTATATTTCTTTGAAAAAAAGGATGAAAATAGTTAAAATTTGGAATAGTAACTTCCGGGCTTTGGAGGGCTAGCCCTGATCCTGGTGCTCTTGGGCCGAGTTTTGAAAAACATATGTTTTTCTTACCCCTGGCCTTTGAAGGCCGGCCTTGATTTTCAACTCTAATTGACACGTTTGGATTAGTGGTGGCAGAAGTAGTTTATCTCTAATATAACTTTTTTAAACTTAAGATAAGATAAGAATCATATTTTAAATATGATTTATGTTTAGATTGATAGTATTAGAAGCCCATCTGTATTATGAAAAGCAGGTCTTAATGACTTCTTTTTAAAAGTAGCTTTTGGCCTAAAAGCTCATTTAAAAAATAATAATAATAATAATCACAATACTTTTTTTCTTCATACCGTGTTTTTTTAGCCCAACCGCCTTCCCAAATAGGCCCAAATCAGGTCTTTACAAACAAATCGTGTTTTAACGATAGAGCTCCATAAGGTAGCTAAGGGCATCTACTATAACTTGAGCTTAGTTTTGATGGAGAAGGAAAAAATGGAAACATCTATACCTAACATTCCAAAAACCTTTAGATCGGAAGACAATGTCATACCTTTTAAATATAGGTTCCCTGTAATCCACCATCTTTATTTGTGTTGAAGAAACCACACCCAAGAGCCAACAGCAAACAAACCCAACAAATCTAAAAAAGCAGAGGATCAAACGAAGAAGCAATTGTTGAACTCCATGAAAAATGGAGACTTTCAATGTTTCAAACTTTAGAACAATTGCTGCACCAGATCAAGGTTGGCTTAAAAAACCCATATCGAGTTTTCTCGAGGTACCAATTATTAATCAAAGCCATACCCATAGAAGACCCACCAAAGAGATTAGTTTATAATCTTTGGTAGCTTGGGATCTTGAAGACCTTCAAACCTAATACTGACTTCAAAATTATCCTTTCCCCAAATTATGTGTGTTACGGATCTGTAGTAAGGCCCAATCCTAGGAGGGTTCAGCCGAATATGTATCGGATATTAGCACATACCTACAATATAGGAATATCCTACATTAGAGAGAGATCCTATCCATCAACAATATAGGAGTATCTGGACCGATATCCATGCAAGGAACTGGCCTAGATACTAGCACTAAGGATCATGCTGGGTCGAGATCTCCTGCCAACGATAAACTCTATAAATATAGAGATTTAAACCTAAGGTGCACACATTCTAACTCATCATTATTTACATTCAGTCACACTGTGTACATACACCACCCCCTTTGGCGAGAGCCTATATTGTGCACAGTGATCTCACGCACTCCTGATTATCTCTTCCATAGATACTCAAACAGAGTATATTTATCCAATATCAAAGTACCAGCCTAAGGCTGGACATCTATGTTCTACACCAGAACAATATGGTTTAATAAATATGTTAAAATTAATGAAAAGTAATAAATACGGCTTAGAGGGTAAATGGTTCTCACTTTGATTAGATCAGGGAGTTTTGCTCGAAGTTTAAAAGAAAAATAATTCTTGCCTCCCCCAACAAGTACATTTTTCTGAATTCGAACTTGTGTTCTCTTCCTTATGGAGTGACATCCTTCTACCTCAATTTTGGTGATGAGGATGAAGATTTATTTCAGAGATTTTGCATCCAAACTTATTCCCATTTTAGTTCTTAGGGGCTTGCAATGTTGTTTCAAAATTTTTTTGGTCATCCTTTGAAAATGTTTCGTTAAAGAGGACCTTTAATGATATATTCTCTTCTTTATCTTTTGGGGCCAAATATCTCCTTTTAACATAGCGAGGAGACGTGGAATATTCAAATCCACAAGAAATGGCCGAATCTAGAACCCGTTATCCCCACACAACCCCCGGCTTGCTCCACTGAAGCGAGTGAGCTTCCTTCTGTTCGTTTCCGCTCGTAATTCTCTTCCCTTCGAACAATGCCAATGTTCGCCACGACGCTCGGCTCCTTCCCGTCGATCTCCTCCTTCTCACAACTTTCCGCTTCTTCCTCCGATGTCTCCGTTTCTCCTTCAATCTCCTTTCCGTTCTCGAATCAATTCAATTTCACAAAGTATGCCCACAAATTATCCGTCGTGAGAAAGCGCTGGTGTTATACTGCTAAAGTCTCCGTCTCTGGTGATACTCAGATTGATGAAAATCCTGAGAGTCAAGTCCAAGATGAACCGTCTTCCTCATCGGACGCCGCTCGCCTGGCTCGGGTGTGTTATCAGTTATTCCTTAATTTTGATATCATTTTAATCGTAGAAATTTCTTGTGACTTGTGAGAGTGTGCTATTTTGAGTTGCTAGAGCTATGGGGTAAAAGTAAGTCGCAATGCTTCTTGTTGACAACATTCATTGGGTCTACAAGGTTTTGCTGTTTCTTGCTTTTGTTTTGGACGGATGGATTTTGCAGTTTCTGTGATTGAGGAATTTAAAGCGAATCGGTTGTTTTGGTTTCTTTCAATTGATAAAGGAAGTATATATAATCCAGACACAGAACGCAGAAATTCCATCATCTTTGGTTTCGTGGACTTGCGTGAGATTAAAGCATCTATGAATTTTGAACGGAAAGACCGGGACTTATTGGGTTTGTGTTGTATTTGAATATGAGGGGAAAACAATTAAATGGAGAAAATCTTTTATCTTACTATTTTGAGCGCTTGCTTCTTATTTACTTTTGGAAGGTTACTTTAGTTGTAGCCATATGCAATAGGCATAGGATTCAGTGATATTATTATTTTATATTTTAGGTTGAGCAACTTTGCAACTACTGCTACTATAAAGTAAAAGCTTCATATTTCACAAGATTTAAGTGGGATACATGATTGATTATTTAACACAACCAGCTGATTATATGGATAGATTGCAATTTAAAAAATAATTGGATTTTACATCGTGCAGTACTGCATGGGGAAGCCAATGTTCTGGAAAATGCTGGAAGATGAATATTTAATTTACTGGGTTCCCTATTCTAATTTTATACATAATGAACGTATGAATGTAATCTCTTTAAATTCTTAATCTGTGACTTCTGAATTGCTTAGTCAAACCACTACCTCAATTTTTCATTGATGTCAGTTTTGATCACAATATCTTCTAATTCTTGATTTCTGCAAAGAATTAGAGATCTGCTGATTGGAAGGCTGCAAGGACATATAAAGATAGTGGGTTCATCTATGATGGAAGAATTGAATATTTTAACAGTGGAGGACTGAGAATTCGTTTTTATTCTCTTGTGGGATTTCTCCCATTTCCACAGTTAAGCCCAAGGCATTGGTGTAAAGGTAACTTCATCCTGAATATGTGTGTGTGTAACATCTTTCTTACTGTTAACATTTTCATAAAAATATGGATTGAAGTTTAAGGCATTTGTTTTAATCATCCATCAATCCTCATTTTGTTTTTCCTCCCCCAGAACCTCCATGCTTCTTTATGTAACTTAATTCAGTGACTGAGTTTATATCATTTACTCTTTGATTTTCTTATCATAGGTACCGGTCCACGTCTTATTTTAAAGTAGCATGGAAGTATATAGGTCAGAAAAATCAATGAAAGTGAAATCAAAATCAATGTATTAAGTCACTACATATTTGATTTATTATGCTACTGATATTCGTTCTCAGTTAGCAGGATAACTGACAAGAAATAACTTAACCCCCATCTTATTGGTAGTTTTACTTTGGACCATGTAACAGTCACTTCTTTGCGCTATTTAATGATTTTTGTGAAGTGATGATAGTATCTGGAGATTATAGAAGTTCTAAGTCAAACTATATCAGTCAACTGAATTCAGGAAAGGACAATTTCATTAAATAATAATTTGATACTAGAGATTTTTTTCCTCTGTACTATCATAACATCTATATACTGTTATCCTGCAATAATTGATAGGTCTTCAACACTTCCCCTCAAGTTGAAAGATTATAATGGCAGGTCGAGTTTGTATTGTTGACATCTTGTTACTTATCTTTTCTTGTAGAGCCTCACAAATCTATCCAGGACATTGCCAAAGATTTAGTTGGTTCCCTTATATCTGTGAAGGTAATCTATTAAATAGTTCACTTATTAAACATTATTAGCACTTGATTGGGCATCCCTGCTAAATTCTGGTAATCAGTGTGAGTGTGTGACATCAGAGACCTTGAGGTTTTTATGTTATCAATCCTCTTCTGTTAGAGCAGTTAAGGTGCTACATTTTTCCCTTTTGCCTTCTAAGTGACATATATTGTTGACATTTTTTTCCCCCTCCATCCTATCTTTGGCTATCCTGGTCATCTGGTAAACTGTTTTTCATGAGCTGAAATCCTTGTCTCACCATGGAAGCAAATACTGACGTTTTTTCCTGTATGAGACTATGCAATTATGACTGATCTAGAATTTCTGACTCCTTAACTAGATAGGAATTTCTTAACATGATCTCTTTGCTGCTTTCCATCACTCCTATGCTTCCCTTGGTTAGTTACTACATCATTTGGTGTTAGCAAATGTTATTTCACGTTGTATTAAGAATTTTTTACACTTTTATGAGATATAAATTGAAAATTGTTTTTAATATACAAATGATTGCAGTTCCTTGTAATTTTAGGTAATTCAAGCAGATGAAGATAAATGTAGATTGATCTTTTCTGAAAAGGAAGCTGCCTGGTCTAGATATTCCGAACGGGTCAGGGTCGGGGATGTCTTGGAAGGAATGGTCGGTTCTGTTGAGAATTATGGCGCTTTTGTTCATTTGCGCTTACCTGACGGTAAATATTATGTATAATTCATAAGTTTCTAGTTGCCCTTTTCATTATATAATGGAAAAGTTGCAAATGACATCATAGGATGATGCAGGCCTTTATCACCTCACTGGTCTAGTACACATCTCAGAGGTGACGTGGGATCTAGTTAATGATGTTAGAGACATCCTAACAGAAGGTGATAAAGTGAGGGTCAAAGTTATTAGTGTGGATCTGTAAGTTTCCCACAATTTGTTAATTGAATTTTGGTACCCCATTGATTTTGTTCCTTTTCTTTTTTGCTTTTATTTGGTGAAATTCTAATTTTATTCTAGTAGACTGAATAAATCCATGCTTTAAATAATTAAAAGAGGATTCCTGGCTTTTTGCTGTTCCCAAAGTTTGTAATTACCTGCATTTGTGTTGTATCCCTGGAGTTTGAAGCAGTCTTATGTCTTTAATTTAGTGAATCACAATGGAAAACCTTCGTGTTAGATTCTCATTAAAATGGGAAAAGATTTCAGCTTGATAGCTTTTTCACTTTGCTCTTTTGTGTGACTCAAGCATTTTTTAGAAAATTTCCATGTAGCATTAATTTGTTCTTCTAAAATGTTGCAGAGAAAAATCATGGATTAGGCTATCAATAAAACAGTTAGAAGAAGATCCACTCCTAGAAACTCTTGATAAAGTGATACCTCAGGTTTGTTTGTTTGTTTGTTTTTTTTTTGGTTGGCGTTAAAGCACTAATTTCTAGTGAGAGTGAGAGAAGTCAGATGATCTTGCAGGAACTTCTCCCCCTAAATAAATTCTATATTGCAGAGTGGCTCAGATGATCTTGACTCTTCAAGTGATGGCACTGGCAATGCTATTGAGCCTCTTCCTGGCCTTGAAACAATACTTGAAGAGCTACTCCAGGAAGATGGGTTGGTTTCCTTCATTTTTTTTTTTTTGAATAGTTATTCTAGCTTGAATGGAAATAATATCTTGTTCTTTAATTTTCTGGGAAGAGACAAAATATGATTATGCGACATATAATCTTGAACAGATACAAGGGACCATTGTGATCCTGATCTCCCTCCCCTGCCTATGATCTGATTATTTTGACTGTACCTATGTATAAATTAAATGCCTTTGCAATTATTGCATTAAAAGAAGATGGTAGGTTTAGAATTAAGTACCATGGCTTACTGTAACTGTAGTGTACTCAACGTTACATTTCCATGGAAGGTAGATCACCAACCTAAGAAAATTTTATCTTATATTATTTGAGCTTAACAATGTGAAAATATATGATTGAGTAATAAATATCTTCCTTGATTTGTAGTGTGTGTGGAAAAAATCAAGATAGTTTCAGCATAAAAAAATTACTTGGGTGTTGTTTAACCTGGTAATGACTTCTGTTGGCGTGTTGTTTTTGGTTTTCTTGAATGTTGTACCTTCCTTATTTTGCCTTGAACCATCATTGAAATTAAGGTCCATTGCTAAATTTGTTTTTTACACGATCTAGGACTGAGCTTGCTCAGCAGCTGGACCAGATGAAAACCCCCTACTTGATAATGTGAAATTCCTGATTTTAACCCTAATTATTTTCAGTTTACTGGGGATTTCTTCATGTGTCATTTATCCATCTAACTAGGGAGGGAACCATACTCATTCAAACTTATTTTTTCAAAGAGTTTAGCTGGGATTTTCTCCTAATGTTGTTATCAGGTATATAATATGTCATGTATAATTTTCTATAAGAACATGGCAATTGCATAGTTTAATGGAATGACCATATATTTGTTGGCACATATTGAAATTATGCACTGATCATGTTATTATTAGAAAACTGTCTGGAGAAAAGATATTAGAAACTTACATATTATTTATTTTTCATTAATCTTGACACTCTTATTTCCTCAACCTCATTATTACGGGTTCCTGAGAAAAAGACAGCTTTGTTGTTTTGCTGCTTTGACACTGTTATTTGAAACGTAATTCCACTAAAATAAATGCAGTTTCACTACTGTTTATTACATACTCCCTTCATCTCTAAATGTAAGCTTCAAATAAACAATTTACATTTATCAAGAAAACAGTTAAAATTAGTTAAGAGCAATAAATATGATTTTTTCCCCTCCAACTTTGCCCTTATTTGTAAAGAGGATAAGTGAAAGAGACAATAAATGCAACAAATAAGGGCAAATGCTTTAACAAAATTGAAATGAAGCCTATATTTTGGGACAAGCTCATTCACAAATTTGAAGCTTATATTTAGGGATGGAGGGAGTATATATTCTTTTTGTAGAATATAGTAAATTAATTATTTTTTACATGCACGAATCACCTATGACATTCTGCAACTGGTTGTGATGCTATGCTGTTGCAGGATAGATGATGCCAGAATCAGCCGTCAAGGTTTCGAAAGACGGGTGGTATCACAAGACTTGCAACTTTGGCTCTCTAATGTGAGTTTATCAGTCCTTGTGGTAGATTGTCTAAGGTTATTTTATGTCAATGTCTGTATTCTATTAAGATCTGCATCTTTCATTGTTGCAGGCACCTCCCTCTGATAAAAGGTTTACTCTCCTTGCTCGGGCTGGAAGGCAGGTAATTTCCTTGACCCCATCTGGTAGTAGCCTTGTGCAATGGGCTGACCTTTTTTATAAAAAATTGCTTTTAATGTGATAAGTCAAATACCTACAGTAATTATACTGACACCTTAAATGACCCACCCCCATCAAACAAACTATACCAATTTGTCATGGATAATTGTGTTTTGGGATGATGCAGGTGCAGGAAATACATTTGACTACATCACTTGGTCAGGAAGGTATAAAAAGGGCACTACAAAGAGTATTGGAACGTGTTCCTTGATCCTGATGATGATAATGCTTCCCCTTTTGCACAGTTATCACACTTTTTCTGGGAGTTCAAAATATCACACTCTTAAGGGTTCAAATATTGAACAAGAGGGTTCAAATATTGAACAAGAGGGTTCAAATGTGGCCCTCTGTATGTGATATCCACTTCCATGTTATATGCCCAGAAGCACATCAGGAAGTAGTGATTCTCTTTGTTCTCCTTTTATAGGACTCTTATAAGGAAGGAAATCTTCACTATTCTTTGTTCCTTTGTTCTGAACTTCTGGTGCATATGTTGTCATGACTCGTGAGATCTCAAAATTAACAAGTAAATTGCTATATTTCTTTTTTTTTTTTTTAATAGAAGAAATTCAAACTTCTGATATTCGAGGGTATTTATTCCATGTATTTTGAAAATCACATTTACCTCTTCAGAGTTTCAAAGCGTAGGATCTGCTTGTGGAGAGCTTTTGATGGGGTTAGAAATGATTAATTGGAATGAGATTTGACCAGATGGAGTAGAATCTTGTAACCCAAAAACATTTTTCTAAAATTATTGAGGTCCCAAGAATGAAATTAATTATAAAAAAGTCCCTATAGCAAGTGAATAGTCATACATAGACATGTTTCTTGCATTTTAATCTAATCTTATTGTATGCTTCTCAATTGTCATTGAACTTTTGGGTGATTAAATACTTTCCTTGGGCCTTATAATAATTCCCTTTTTTTAGTGGGAAAGTTACTTAAATGCTTGCAAATGCGGATCAAAACCTCACGGGGAAGCTTTAGTGCTAGTAAGCTGTTTAGAATTTCACTTTTTAGTAAAAACAATACACCAATAAAAAAAGTCAAATTCTAAAATAAATAATTCAATTTAATGTTTTTTATACAAAAGTGAGGTAAATTTTTTCCCCTAAATTTTTTTAAAAATTATAATACTACTTTTGATTCTAAATAAAAGGGCTAATTAATTAATTTGGGTAGATTAATAACATTAATTATATTAGTTATCCATAACAAATATAGGTTGATTTCTTAAAATACCATCTTTCATTATGATTATCCTTAGATGAAAACCCCTCAATGTGGGCAATCATTGGTAAGAAAAATTATGTGCAATATCAATAAGGATATTTTAAGAAAAATTAGTAAAGTTTGGAGACAATGTGATTATTGTTTTATGTTTAGGATCAAATTCAATCCCCAACTAACTCTAGTACTCCTTTGATCTTTTTTTTTTTGATACACATAGTAGGGGAGGGGGGCAGGGTTCGAACCCTGGACATGGGGGAGGGGAGCCAAGCTCCCATGCCACTGCACTACTAAGGTGATTGCAGTATTCCTTTGATATTTAATATAAGATATATTTACCTAATTTGATTAGATTAAACAAGTTAGTTATGTTAGGTAATATATTATATATTTTCTAAAACACCCTAGCCACCTTTAATAATTCCCTCATTCCCTCTCATCATTGATTATTATTGAGAGAGCATCAATAGAGGTAAATTAGGAAAAGATTGACAAATATAAAAAATATCTTATATTTAGAACCAAGATCAACTCTTCAAATATGTCTTATATTAAAGATTAAAGGGAGTATTAAGAATCAAAGGTAATATTACAATATGTTTAAAATTGCAAATAACTTTTCTTTCTCATCATTTACATAAGTGGAAATAAAACTTAAAGATCATACAAATACTTATTTTTGTTTTTGAATTATTTTTATAGAGTAAATACCCTATTTGGTCCCTGAAAAAAATCACGGACCCCTTTTTGGTCCCTCAGTATTAAAAGAAAAAAAAAACTCATCTTGTAATTCCTAACCACATTTAGGACACTTCACTGCATGTGTCCTCTTCAACCTGGAAGGACTAACGTGGACGGTTTTTGGATTTTACAGGGATTACGAGATGAGTTTTTTTTTTTACTGAGGGACCAAAAAGGGGTCTGCGATTTTTTTCAGGGACCAAATAAGGTATTTACTCATTTTTATATGACCAATATAAAATGGAAAAAAATGTTTTTATGATATATCAATTATAATTATTTTATTACATTATTCTTGTTAAATTAAAAAAAAATAAATTTGTAGCAAAAAAATAAATTAAGAAAAGTAAAATATATCGAAAAATGAAAGGAATAGATGTTTCATATTTGGCGTTTGGAAAACACTTTTGCACAAGTTGATACAAAACTCCTTTCACATATTTATCTCTATTCTGGTGTAGAATATAGATGTCCAGCCTTGGGCTGGTGCTTTGATCTTGGATCAACGGGCTCTGCCTGAGTATCTATGGAGAAGATATCTAGGAGAGCGAGGGATCACTGTGCACAAACTAGGCTTTTCGCCAAAGGGGGTGGTGTATGTGTACAGTATGACGGTATGTAAATAGTATAGAGTTTAGAACCTGTGTACCTTAAGGTTTGACCTTTGTATTTATAAAGTTTACCTTAGATTGGATCTTGCGGGCCATGTGATCTGAGGCCCTCAATATCATAATTTCCAGATACCGATTTGGATAGATACTTGGATTATTGTCAAGATAGGATCCTCTTATATTGTAAGTAGATCCTGATATGTAGTATGTTCCTAGTTGGACCCAAAGGAGGAGCTAGAAATTGCAGTTAGGGGAGGGGAATTTTATAGAATAGAACCCAAATGTTTATAAAATTACACTTGAGCCCCACAAATATTTCAATATTTCTATTTTAGTCCATTTATTATAGAAATAATAGGGATTGAAGTGAAAATATTAAAATTTTTATGAGGCTAAAATATAATTTTAAAAAACTCTGGGTTATTATCTGTAATTAAGGGGGGGCGGGGGCCACCCCCTAGCACCCCTACCTCCGCCCCTGGTTGGACCATCCAGGCGTTAGGCCTGATATAGGTCCATAACAATCTCGTATATTATAAATCATGTTGAAAAAACAGCTTCTACTGCTAATCCAAACATGAATAAATATAAATAGATTGCTCTGCTTACACAAGTAGAAGCAAAACTCCTGTTCCAACGCTTGAGATCAAAATCGATAAGAAATAAATCCAGTTCAGAAATCATGACTTTTCCTGTCATATTCATTATTATACTTTCAATTTTTTCACTCGAATCACGGAGATGCGATTACATTATTAAAAATTCAAATGTACCCATATAATGAATTACATTTTTTAGAAGCGAAAAAAGTTATATCAAACTTTAAATATGAGTAATCCTAAAAAAATATAATAATTGATGTCGCACTTGATAATATATAATTATATATAATAAGGATCATTTATATTTTCAGGAGATCCCTTAGCTCATTTGGTTCAATTCCATGATAAATGATTACATGATTGAGCTTATGTAATGTAAAGAAGATTATATTAGTAATATTGGCTACATCATTTGATGTAATTAGGATTACGCTGTTAGAACTGATAAATGTGGATGTAAACATCATGTAATCAAGTGAAAAAGACACTAGTGTCATTATAAATTTTTAATTTGACCAAAGTGTCCACCCATAAATTCAAGTAAATATTAAATAATTATCACTATAAATATTAAAAATATTAATTAATTATATAAAAATATAAAAATATTCCCCCACTAAAAAATTATATTTCACCATTAAAAATATTAAAATATCCCATTAAATAATATTCCCACAATTAAATATTAAAAAATTACCATGAACCCTAACAATATAATAAATAATATTTCCATGTTTAAACATTAGAAAACCATTATAAACCCAACGTATACACTGCACACATTGAAGAAATCACTTGAACCTCATGTGTGCATTATACATATATGCATAGATAGGAGTAATTTTGTCTCTTATTATATTATTTACATATATTTTCATTTTCGAAGTAATCAAACCAAATGTTTTTATGCATATGCATCATCTTTCCTTAATGGCGAACCAAACAAGTTCATATAATCATTATTACATTACATTCCATTATATTACCACCAATTCCATAAACCAAACGGGCATTTGAGTATTGGAAAAAATAAAAGGGAGATAAAAAATTTAAATATGGCAATTGAATTTGGACTATAAAAGAAAATGAGAACGAATGGGGCAATTGGATTTGAATATGAAATTCAAAAAGATTATTAGGCAGACTCACTGAATCTAGTTGTCTCTCAAACTTCCCATTTATTACCTTTGAAAATTGCACTCTTTAACCATTCAATGTTTACATTATTATATGCAAAATGAATCGATTCAAATTCAGATTAGCCACACAGCTTATATATATAAACTGACACACATTAGTTCAGTGAAAATTGTATTGGTGTGATAAGAGGCAAAAAGAGAGAAGGAAATAGACAGGGGAAGTGGAAAGAGATATGGAGATGAGAGTGGAAATGGAGATGGAAAATGAAGTGGAATGGAAAAAGGAGAAAGGGAAGGGAAAGGAAAGGAAAAGAGAAATGGAAGGAAAACTGGAACTTATTTCTTGATGTCCTTCCATTTGTCATAAACGCAGCTAAATACCGCCCAAGTTCTTCTTTTCTCTGAAAACCACACGCTCTACATAGCTCCTCTTGTTTACTTCTAGGCACATTACAAGAGAAGTAAACGCTTGTTTTTAGCTAATTTACCTTCTGTCCTGAAATTTCTCCAAATAAATCCAGACAATCCATCAAATTATATAACTGTTTCACATCTGCCTCACCAAAAATCAGTAGGTTATCTGCAAACATTAGGTTAGTTATAACCACACCTTTCCTCCCTATTTTCAACGGCCGCCACTTCATCCCTAGAAGAAATAAATACAGAGATAATGGGTCACTTTGTCTCACACCTCTGTGGATAAAATTCATCCCCTTGTCTCCATTCCACAATATAGACATACTCACCAAGCAAATACAATATTTAATTAAGTTCACAATATGACTTAGCAATCCAATCTCATTTAACATATTCACAATGAAATTCATTACACCGTATGCCTTTTCTAAATCAATTTTAATAGCTACTAAACCCTTACCTCCTTTCATTCTGTTCATCAAATGTACTATGTAATATTCTCCATCTTAAAGGACAATTATTAATTACTAACTTGATTAAACCATTCATTAAAATGTTTTATCTACATAGTTGAGTTTTTATTTTTTTATTTTTATTTTTTTAAATTTTACTAGGCCCATACTGTAACATTTTGAATTTTAGGCCCTGAGGATTGAGAATAAGCCTAAGTTAGGCAGTCTACTAAGCCCGGTTCAGGAAGTATGACATTTCCTAGACCAGTAAACATCCTATGTGTTTTTAAGGAAAATAGGAAGAGAGGGAGACACTAGAGAGTCAGTGTAATGATCACAATGGAACACGTGTCACTTTAGGGGTAAAAAAGGAAAAGCAAGGGCAAAACAGTCAGTTCCTTATCCCTAACATATTGAAAATTCGTCCACCATGAGAGAGAAGAGAAAACCAGGTGATTTACGTCATACTCCGGCTAAAACATGTCATGCAGGTCCCACAAGTGATTAATCGACAGAAACAGGACCGAAAAGGACCGATTAGGGGTTCATTTGGACCAAGTAGGTCAAATGTGGGGTCACTACATGAAGTTTGGAGAATGGCACATAGGAGTGTCTATTCAAAAGGAAAAAGTCTGAAAAAGATAAAGAAAAGTGTAAAGGTAAACACCTTATTGGCCGGTGGGACCCACACGGACCGATAGATGGGGAAATGGACTGGAAAAGTGAGGAAAAAGGGAATTAAATACTAGAGACCCAATGTGTGAGGCCCCTTAGGCGTCACACACCCTTTAAACATTGAAAATATTTACTTGAAGAGAAAGGAAGAAAAGTCAGTGTAAAAGTCAAACTACGGGACCCACATTTGGAGAACAGGGGCAAAATGGGAATAAATAGGTAAAAATTGGTCTGGGCAGGTTTGTGGGCCCAAAGTGGCGTCCTATGTGTCAAAAAGGGCATACAAAAAGGTGGGAAAAAGTTGGTAATTATTACAAAGTTCTAGGCCAAGATCGTAATTTCCAAAAGTTTCGGGCCAAAACAGGTAATTTGCCCCAAAAGCCGAGAAAAATCTGGATATTTTGTGGAGTGATGTGCCACATGGCATCAGCTGACTCCCCTGGACTTTTCTAGAAAAACTTGGAGGTTAAGTCAAAAATTACAGATCCAAATTACTCTATACTAGCCAGAAATTTACACCGGTTAATTCCAAAAGCTATTGGGTCAATTCCACCTTTATTAAAAAGGTAATTTCTTCTTCTTTTTCACCCTTGAGCACGAAATTTTCCAGAGAATCCAGGAGAATCAGCCAGCCACCATAGCTAGGGTTTCCAAGCTCAAGATTTCAAGTTCTTCCATCAATTCTCCGATTCCAGGTAACACCGACACCTCCTTTCTTGAGTTCTTATGGAAGTAATTTCGTGCAAATGAAGGGAGCTTGGTTTTGGGGCTGGGTTTTTTTCATTTTTAAGGTCACCAAAGGCTCTGGAATGAGGTTTTGTATAGGGTATGGTTATGGTTTGAGTTTCCAAAGTCAAAAACACCGAAAACCCCATAAGAGGGCTTGCTGCCGGCTTCAGTGAATCTGGGCAGTGGACCTTATAGTGTGTTTTTAAGGGGGTAAACAAACTCGTTTTAAGCTGAAATTTTATATGTAGAAACTAGACATCTGGGGCATGAAATAAATATTTGAAAAAGAGGCTGGAACAGTGACGCGAATCTGGACCAGAGGAGATAAAACAAGCAACACGCCAAAGTATTTGTACTTTCATGGTCTGGATATATTTTTCATTTAAAATAAACTTATTAACGGTTCAAATGGCACTGGTTTCATGTCAATATGATTTTTATGGAATTTATGAAAAATCCCAGAAGTTGGGACAGAAATAGGGACCTTCTAGAAAACTCATGAAAGGCACGGATTTAACAAAAATAATGTAAGGGCATTTCTGGAAATACTGAAAATGATGTATTTTAATGTTTTAGGTCAAGGGTACTTTTAGAAGGGCCACAGAGCAAAAAGGTAGTAAAAGCGGTATTCACTACACCAGGTAGTAACCTCTTTACTCCGGCACTTTTATGTGTTTGTTGTATGTGTTTGCTTGCCATATGTGTGTTTTGTATTGTTGGCCAAATATGCATACAGAATATGTTTGTGATTGTGTCCCTACTGCTAAGGGTGCCTGTAGGGGTCTGCCTACGTGGCGACTCTGTGGAGACAGGCTTGTGATTCCGGTAATTCCGGGGTCTGCCTTAGTAAGGCGATCTGACGGTGCGAAGACGTGATGTTGTTGTGGTATTTGTGTCTGTTTACATATTGTGGCATGTTTGGCACGTATATCCATGTTTACATACTCAGATGGTTGCATACATACACATCACACATTTAGTGCATGAGTATTGATGGTTACTCTGGGGGCCGTTCTCGGACTCCAAACTCTCTTGTAGTCACAGGGGAACGTGCCTGAAGTAAGGCCCTACGATGCAGATGAAGAATAGGGAATGCCCTATTGAATTTTTGTACTTTACCTTTGGATGACTGTATATATATATATATATATATTTGGTATTTTATTTTGGATAATTGTACCCTTAACCCTTCGGGGACTTATATTTTATGTATATCTTACTTTTACCAGTACAGTAATTGTCCAAACCGGTCATATGCTCTGTCACGCGCGCTCTGATTTATAATCAAAATGGACTAATAACTGAGGAAAGGTAACAGTTTATAAGGAATCCCTCTAACCCGCCACCCGAAAGGGCGAGGCTGGTAGGGGTGTAACACATACTTTTTAATCAAATATTGCTTCAAGAAATATCCAAAATATACTAAAGTATGCCAAGGTGAACCTTATGTGCCAATATACAACAATTCAATATGTACCAAAAAGGTGGAAGCACGACCGTTAACAAAAGTAACTTAAGCTTCCGAAACCTTCTTCTCTGATTGATCTACATGAGAACTATCACATGAAAAGTATTTGAAACCATCAATTTAGTTCATTATAATTGCTAATATGTGCTTGTGAGGTGTCAAGTGGAATATTTTAACTAACAAAGTACTAGATATCTAATTTACAAATTTATCAAATCATAAATTTTGTAATAAAGTTTTTATATCAAATTTCATATCATGAATCACATATATAACATGCTAACAGATCGATACCCTGACAATCCTTATCACCCTCCACCCTTATTTTGTTGACAGAACCCATGAGCTATAATGTAATAGGTTTAGTCATTATAACAATACTATATCAAGCTATCTAATCATGACGTATAGCTCGACCAAAGGCTATAAAACTCATATCGGACCATGGGTTCCATTTCCTTCGAATATAGAAAGGTGTTACTGTCCCAAGGGTTGAGTCTTATCCCGGCCAAAGGAAAAGGGTGATACTAAGAGTCCTGAAAATGTCAAAGCCATCCACTATGCACCGAGTTGTGGCATATCACGTGGTATTTATTCATAATAACTCTCATCACTATTCCACATCCATCACTGCTCCACATTCAACCATATGCAACAATCATAATCTTGGCATGAATATATGGAATTCCAAACAAGATTTATGACAGTAATATATCATCACAGTAATTGTTAAGATAACAGTATTATTTAGCTTAAGAAACCATAAAAAACACATTTTCTATAACATACAATATCACTAATCATTCCAAGATAAATCTCACAAGGCAACTTCATTTTCAATGTAGTTTCATATATTTATATAGTTAAAAAGAACTCACAAACATCATACAAGCAAGTATAACAAGTGGGAAGTGGTTACCTTCAGTTCTTGACACAAAAACTAAACTTGAGAAAAATCAAGTCTACTCTAAAAACGTTAATAGCATTAACAAAAATAAATACAATAATAATTAATTAATTAAACTATAATTGTCTCATTTTAGTTTTTTTGGAAGAAGTGACAATTTTATTTATTCCTCAAATCATCGTTACAATCTCTAAATACAATAATAATTAATTAATTAAACTATAATTGTCTCATTTTAGTTTTTTTGGAAGAAGTGACAATTTTATTTATTCCTCAAATCATTGTTACAATCTCTTTTTCTTCCTTCATGAATTATTTCTCACTAATTATAATTATCAAAATATTATCATATCCTCAATTTAACCAAAATATCCAATTTCCTACAATAAAAGCTTCACCTAAAAATTCAAATATTCTCATTCATTTATAAACCTCAAATCTAATTCACTTAATCCTCAATATAACCTCCAATAAATTATAAATGAATCATAAATTCAAATACAAAAGATCTATTATTACAAATCTCAATATCTTAACCTAATACTAACTTATATAAGCAAAACCCAATTTACTTAATAATAATAATAACAACAACAACAAATTCTCATAACAGCTTTAACGTATTTGATATATAAAATCACCAAAAAAAACACTTAAAATAAATATTCATGTTGACTGTTGCATAAATAGATATTTAAAAACATACATTTGTTAATATCTAACTTTGAATAAATAATAGGGGTTAAGGTGCGATTTGGCCAATAAACTATTGGTTCAGGAATGTCCAACACAATTAACTATTAAGTGGATCAAAAATACTAATTTTTAAAAAGGAGTGCCCAGCACAACACTGTTAGTAAAAAGTTAATGTCCGTTATCTAAGGTGCAGATTGGCCAACAAACTTTTACTCTAGGAGCGCTCAACACAAAATTCTAAATTTTACTAAATTAAATAAATTTTTTCCCAATTGTCATTATTCAAAATTACTTGTATAGATATTTATGGACAAAAATTACTCATTCTTCAATTTTGTCAAAATTATAATTTGTTAAAATAAACAAAAGTTTTAATTAAAAATATAATTATATGATTTAAATAAAACTCAAGGTGTTTTATAGTTTATTATATATGTTAAAAAAATGATTTATTTTTATTATAGAAGAAATTTAGGTGAGTTAGAAAATTTATTTAATGTTAATAAAATTTAAAAAATACGAGTTTAATTTTTATTTATATAAAAAGAGCTTAATGAATATCAACGTTGATACTTAATAATATAAATCCGATAACTTGATGATATATTTGTTAATTAAATGATTTATTGATTATATGAATATGGAACTTTCGTAGGCCAAATTGCTTCTTAACCCATTATAATTGCTTCTTAAACTATTATCAAATTGTTCTTCAAGTTACCGGATTTATATTATTAAGTAACAACGTTGATATCTATTAAGCTCTTTTTATAAAAATAAAAATTAAACTCATTTCATTTCTTTCCGAATATAATAGATTTTTTAAATCTTATTAACATTAAATGAATTTTTTAACTCACATAAATTTCTTCTAAAATAAAAATAAATCATAATTTTTTTTTCTCAATTGTGATTATTCAAAACTACTTGTATAGATATTTATGAACAAAAACACTCATTCTTTAATTTTGTCAAAATTATAATTTGCTAAAATAAACAAAAGCTTTAATTAAAAATATAATTATATGATTTAAATAAAACTCAAGATATCTATATTTTTAATTAAAACTTTTTGTTTATTTTAGCAAATTATAATTTTGACAAAATTGAAGAATAAGTATTTTTGTTTATAAATATCTATACAAGTAGTTTTGAATAATCACAATTGAGAAAAAAAAATTATTTAATTTAATAAAATTTAGAATTTTGTGCTTGGCACTTTTAGAGTAAAAGTTCGTTGGCCAATCTACATATTAAATAATAAATATTAACCTTTTGCTAACAGCGTTGTGCTAGGCGCTCCCTTTTAAAAATTTGTTGGTATTTTCGGTCAATTTAATAGTTAATTGTGTTGGACGCTCTTCCTAAACCAATAATTTATTGGCCAAATCGTACCTTAACCCTGAATAATAGTATCAAAAGCCTTACAAAGACTGTACGTTGTAAAAATCAGCACAGTCATATCAGGAAAAAAATTCAGTTACTAACTTCATGTGGTAATATTTAATCATATACGGTAGGTAAATTATTTTAATTTTCTACCCGCATTCCGTCAAAAATAATAGGGAAATGGTGTAAAAATGCATATATGATTTGCTTTTAGGAGCACCCAGCACCAAATGTTTTTTTTCTTTAATGTAAAAATACCCATAAACTCTCAAAATGGGTGCAAAAATACCATCATCATTACATTATATTCCGCTAGTTTTTCCTGGGACCCACCTATTAAAAAAATGGGAAAAATTACACACAGGTCCCAAGGAAGACAAAAAAAATACAATAAGGTCCCATAAAATGACCAAATTATTCAGAAGTCTCTAGGGACTTCTGTGTAATTATTTGTCAATTGTAAATTACCATTTTGGATAAGGAAACACACGCATACTATCATCTCCCTCTCAATAGATTCAGCCCTACTCTCTAAACTGGAGCCGTTCGACTGAGCCCTTCGACGCCATTCCACCGAGAGACCTGCGTCACCGACTGGATCGTGCGAGAGTCCCTGCATCGTGAAGCTTGGGTGGTCCTCGGCAACTCGTCTCCTGCATCGTGGAGTTCAGGGATTTTTTGTATTCTTCTTTCTTTTTGGCCTGGTTATATATTTGGGGAGTGAAGGATTGAAATTCTTTCTACGGTTGGGTGTTCAAAGAAGGAAAGGAAGTGAAAAACAACAAGAGGAGGCAAAATCTGATGCATGTTTGCTGGTGTAGTTCAGAAGCTATTAACAACAGCAAAAGCATACATTAACAACAGAAAATGCATACATTAACAACAACTTTTAAAAACTTGGAGTTTGTCATCTCTGACTTCCAGAAGCTATTAACAACAGCAAAAGCATAAATTAACAATAGAAAATGCATACATTAACAACAACTTTTGAAAACCTGGAATTTGTCATCTTTGACTTTCAGAGGCTATTAACAACAACAAAAGCATAAATTAACAACAGAAAATACATACATTAACAACAACTTTTGAAAACCTGGAATTTGTTATCTCTGATTTCCAGAGGCTATTAACAACAGCAAAAGCATAAATTAACAACAGAAAATGCATATATTAACAACAACTTTTAAAAACCTAAAATTTATCATCTCTGACTTCAAAAGGCTATTAACAACAGCAAAAGCATATATTAACAACAGAAAATACATACATTAACAATAACTTTTGAAAACCTCGAATTTGTCATCTTTGACTTCTAGAGGCTATTAACAACAGCAAAAGCATACATTAACAACAGAAATTGCATACATTAACAACAGACGGATGTTACCTATGAGCTAACGTCATTGTGCTGATTTAACATTTTCAAAAGTTTGTTTGCATTTAAGGTCTAAATAAGAGATTATTGTGTTGGGTGCTCCTGGATCCAGAGGCGGACGCACGTATTGGATGGGCGGGTAAATTTTCCTTTTTTTTTTAAATTTTATTTTAATATTTTATTATTATATTTTATATATTTTATTTTTTCCCTCCCTCTCTATTTTCCCCGTCAAATTCATTCTTCTTCCTCCCGAATCCGATGCCGTCATTCTCATCTCACCCAAAGGTGATCCACAGCTGCGCGAGACTCTCTCTCCGACTCTCCGAGAGACCGAAACTCTACCTCTAGTCTCAGTCTCCCTCTTCGGCTCTCCACGACGTCCGACCAGCGGGAAGCCAGCCATCGACCACCGTCCGATACTCCAACCTACTTCATTCTTCTTCTTTGCATCGTCACGCCATCGACCACCGTCCGACACTCCAAGCCAGGTATTTTTTTCCCTCTCTATTCCTCTTCAATCACATCTCACATTTGTGGATTTTTTGTGATTTGGGGGTTTTTTGCAATTTAGGTTTCTGAGATTTGGGGATTTTCTGCCGTGATTACTCATTTGGGGGTTTCTGCAATTTTCCGTGATTGCTCTATTGCTCTTCAATCATATCTCAGATTTGTTCTCAAATTTGTTTCTTGTGATAATCTGCCTTGATTCCTCTCTGTCTTTATTGTAAGTCCACTCATAGATTTATTGATGATTCCTCTCTGCCGTAATTTGCTTAGGAAGTTATGTTTTAGGAAGTTAATGTATCTTATCTCTAGGAGGTTACAGGAAAGTTATTAGTAGTTATCCTAAATTGGTAAAAGTCCCAATTTTTTCCATTTTTAAGCGGTTTGTTTATGCGTAAGGGATCTGAAAACAAGTTTTTTTTTTTTTGGGGAAAAACAAGTGCAGTAATACAATTTTTTATTTTATTTTGAGATTATTGAGTTTAGGAAAAACCGTGTGCAACAGCAGTGGATTAAAGAAGAGGTAGGGAGAGAAACCGTGTCCCATTTCTCTACCTTCTACAATTGGTCTGCTATATGATAGCTTATCTTCGGACCTCATTCTCTGAATATCTGGTTGCTGAGTTTATTTTAGGCATTTTCTTTCTTGCTTAGATTGATATAGATTTGGGTGTTGATATATTATTTATTGATTCATTTTTTGTCATTTTCCATATTTTAGAATGGAAAGATATTTAAGTTTTTTTTTTTTTTTTACAAAGCCAAGTGGTAGTGGAACTAAACGTTCTCAACCGGACTCTTCATTTATTGATTTAACTCAAGATGAGTGTGCTACTCCCTCAAGTCGGAAGTTGATTTATTGATTTGTTGTAATATGCTTTTGTTGTTAAAATATATGATGTCTAGCCTTGCTATTTTTAACAGCATTTAGTCTTACTTTTCCTTTTATATTTTTTTATTTTTTAATGTATTTAAAGCTTTGTTTTTTTAAAAAAATTTTCAGGGGCGCTGCCCCCGAATCCCCTGCCGATGGTGTGCCCCCCCTTCCGTAAATTCCTGGATCCACCCCTGCCTGGATCAATAGTTTTTTGGTAAATTTACTCCTTAACCTAACATATATAAAGAGGTATTTAGTTTTTGAAAAGTGTGGAAAAAAACAATTTGAAATTAAAAATTCATTATTATACAATTTGAGATTGAAAATCACGCTGGGATGGAATAAGTCATGTTCATTGGACGCATGCGGCCACGTCATTTTCAAAATTATAACCAAATTCCCAATTTCTATTTTGCTGCACTTTTCGATCGCATGCGGTCAAAAAAGAAACTACTTAAAATAAAGGGTTAAGTAATAAATCCTTCTATGAAGGATACGCTTTAAGAGTAATGTTACCTTGGAAATTTATGAATTTCAATATCCTCCCGAAATATCAAAACGTATTGCCCTCCATTCCCCTGGCACACACACGTCTCCATAAGACGAGCGACGGGCTTCTTGTGTTAACAGACATTAAGTTTGACTATTTTGTTTGACCAAAACTCCCACATAGCACTCTGACATAGCACCCAATGATCCCCCCCGGGGGTATTGTTTGCTTTCCACCGTATCAATGTCTTCCCAGAGTCCAACAAATCCATAATCCAAAAACTAAATTCAGACTCAAAAGCTAAAATCAAACCCAGAAAAGCCACAAGACTTCATGCCTAATCCAAAAAATGATCAAACTTGACACTTCAAGAAGAATGAAAAACCCAAAAAAAATGAACAAAGAGAAGGGTTTCGACAATGAAAAACGTTATTGCGTTCTTGTGCACATCACAAGCATGGCTTCACTGTCAACTAGTAAGCATGAAGAAGTTTGAAGAAAGATGAACCAAGACCGAGAGTCCAGTGGGGACAGGCAGAGACAGTAAGATCTGAGTTGAGATGGTGAGATCTAAGGAACATGAGAGCCTTGTTGTCTACGACGAGGAGACTAAGGACCGGCGACATCGATCAAAGGTAGCGACGGGCTGTGAAGTTCGATATTTTTGTGTGGAGGTGGGGTTAGCAAGGGCCAATGGTATTGTCGCTGACTTTCATGGTGAGGGAGAAGGCGTCGAGTATGAGAGGGAAGGGAGTGGATGAAGGAGTGAAGTCAAGGTTCCAGAAGGAGGAGGTTTTTATGGAGGCGAGACGAGGGAGGAGGCCTTAATGGAGTGGTGGGATTGGTGGTGGGCCTGTCAGCGCAAATCGATGACAAGTATAAAGGTGTTTCTAGGTGACGCTATGATGAACACGGGAGTAAGGAAAGGAAGGAAAGAAGCGGCCAGGAGATGATGAGGTGGATAGGAGGGCACTAAGACTCATTCAAGCTCAAAAAACTTTCAGGATAACATTTTTCCTAGGCGTGTAATTCTATGACAGATTTGCTACTTAATCCTAAAATAAATATTTCATGTATTTTCAAATCATAACCTAAATTTTATGAAACGTATGCAGTAATAAAAATGAAAAACTACTTAAAATAAATATTTCATGTTGGCTGTATATAAATACATACTTAGGAAAATATGTTTGCAAATATATAATTTTAAATAAATCATAATACCAAAAGTACTATAAGGACCTTGCATTGAGAAAATTCACCAATGTCTAATCGGAAAAAATATCAAGTTAATAATAAGGGAAAATAACACTCAAGTTGTCATATGAATTTCTTAAACTCAAAGAAGCTCCTTGAACTCTTGAAAGGATAGAGAAGGGGTAAGGAGCAATCAAGGATAAGAAAATTTTAGGAAAAAGTCCAAATTGCCCTTAACATAATGAAGAACACCAACTGATTTCCGATATGGGGACGACGACGCCAAGTGTGGGCATTAAAGGAAGAAGATGGAGTCAATAATCCCGATACTTATCTCTGCATTAAACATTGGTGAAGGACAGTTTGGATTTTTCTCCAAAATTTTAATATCCTTTATTACCCCTTATCCCTTCTTTATCCTTTCACAAGTTTAATAGATTCCTCTAGGTTTAGAAAACTCAGATGATATTTAAGCGTCATTTTTTCTAATAACAATTTCATGTCATAATATTCATCCGTATGCAGTTTCCTGATTGTCAAAATCTCGAATACATGTTTAATCAATCTAGCGCATGCAGTGAGGAAACCATTTTAATTTTCCACCCGCATTTGGTCATAATCAATACTTGACCAATAAAAATATCTTTTAAAAAAACAAATTATATGAACTTTTATCTAATATTTCTCCCAAGTTAAACTAGTTCTTAAGATATATAAGTAGGTATTTAACCTCTAAAAAATTTAATATATAAAATGAGGCCAAAAAAAGAAACTTGAAAATAAAAATTCATTATTAGTACAATTCGAAATGTTTGCTCAACATACAATTCAAAATTGGAAATAATCGAAACATCAAGTTCAAAGACATTTTTGCGTCACTACATGGGGCTGTTGGCGTTGTTAAGTGGCGCAAGCGGCTATATTGGGCCTGTTTGGATCCCCATTTCCCACACCATTTCAGGCAAAAATATTAACGTGGCGTTGGATGAAATGCACAGCAAGAAAAAAGCCAGAAAATCATTTTTGGAATCAGCATTATTTGTAATGAACTTTTTCCCTTAACGCTCATTAATCTAAACGCTCCCTTTTAGAGCTTTTCCTGCGTTAGTGTTATCTTCTTCTACATGTGGGGCCCATTATGGAGCAAAACTGGGGTTCACAGAAGGGAAAAAAAGTCTGAACGTGGGCCCCTTGTGTTTTTATTGACTTTCTCACTAATTTCAGCTTTTCTTTTTTTTAAAAAAAAAAATCTACAAAAGTCAAATAAGCAATCCAAACACAAATCACATTTACAATCTGACTTTTTTCCTACCAAGCTTTTACAAAAGTCAGATAGCTTTTAAACTAACATTCCTACCGCCAACCCAAACAGACCCATTACCAAACTGCATTCCAAAAACAAAACAAAGCCCAATCCCAATCCCATGTCTACCTTCTCAGACTCAATGCACCCACTCGCATCAATAGTTCTCTTATAAAGGACCCTTGTGTTATTCTTTCCCCCACACAAGGCCAAACTGGCATGCTTCCTTACCTTGTCAACATGCCAAAATCAAACGATGATAGTGGAATATTCGAGAAACATATCCCCAAGAAAATGACTGTATTGGTGAAAAAAATCTGATAAATTTTTATATACAAAAATTATAGCTACTAAACAAACTCTGTAGATACAAACCACCGGTACTCCGATTTAAATCCTTCTCACCAATAAAATTTTCAATAGGGTGATCTTCCCCCATTTCCCCAAGATAACGTCATAATAACAAACCAACAATAAAATCACAAACCAGAAAGTACATCTACCCATGCCTAAGGGACATCACCAATGAAATCAATAAAGCTTTTCAGGCAGACAAATGATAAACTAGCTTACTGTAGTACCAATCATTCAAATCCGGGCCATCCATATAAGTGACTTACAATACATAACATACACGACACAATCATATTCTTCATTGAACGGGGAAGCCACTTTGTTTTTGTCCTTCTACAGTAGAAGACTGGCCATTGTTTTTGGTGAACCACTATGTGACACTTTAATTAGCACTAACACAACCATCAATGATACTTTCATCACGAATAACCCAAATGTCATCCTGGCCAATGCAAACACATTACCATCCAACCCACTATTTTGCTACTTCCACCGGTGGCCAGAGTTACCAGCAGCGTCACATTCCAAGAAGAAATGATACAGTGACACGGAAGTGGAGACAATGCCACAGGAAAATTGAGACTCCATGTGTCTAGGACAAGTGAGTAATGGCATGTGGAGATAACATAAAATTCAGCACCTAAGTTTCCTAGTCTACTTTTAATCTTTACTACTCCCTTCAGTCTTTAATATAAGATCTAATTAATATAATAAAAGCTTCCCAAACGTACGTCAAATTCCCAAAACAATTAAGGACCGGAGGTAGTACAAAAATATAACAAAAGCTGCCCAAAAACATGGTGAACCGAAGTAAGAAACACCATGGCAATGATGTGTCAAAGGTAAGACATGAATGGTCAACTTAGGGATTAGAGAAGAGACCCAATCTTGTACAGTTTGACTAAAATCAGTAACGATTGGCCAGGCTTGATTTTCTGCATATATAATGCAATGCTCGCAGGCCAATATGCATAGAAATAATTCATTCCCATCTATCTCAGTTTCCTATCACTTGCGTTTTCCTTTAACCTTCAGCCATCAATGCAGTGGTCTTCTGCTTCCATGACAAAACTTGGTTAATACAAGGAGACAAAAGAATAATCACTTGAGACCTAATGGGACACGCAATTACATACTTATGCATAAAAAGGAAAACAAGTGGATCTAAATGGATCATACTGACTCTTAAGAATTCAAAAGCTACGAATAGACTCACTTAGGAAGACAAAGTAAATCTCAAATAAATATTAGAAGAACAATATTTAAGATCTAACATATTCAACTCGGATAACCAAGAAAAACAGAAAGTAATCATGCCCATAAATTTTCAAGAATACCCTCAAAATGATGAAATCAAACCTGCTCCACGCTGCAAAAATTAGCAGGCACAAACCGCCATCAGATAGCTCAAAAATAAAAAGTAAATACAATAATAAATTACAGTGAAGAAAGTAATGTAGGCCATTCTACCTTCCTCATCCCATTCACAGATAAATTAGCAAAGCTGAACAGCCCTTCCCTTAAGTCCATGTAGAATGTCTGTTATGAGAAAACAACACAATCAACAACAAACATCCCAACCGTTACATGGAATGGCTATGTGAAGCATAAATGGAAGAAAAATATGACTAACCCTTTAAACCCCAAACATGATGCACCAGCTAAAGGTGCATAAGCTCAGCACCTAAAAGATCCTCCAACCAAACCAACCATTCAACTGCGCTAGTGTATGAGGCTATGAGCATACCCAATATTAGAAGGCCTAAACAATTAAAGAGAAGAAAAACCTAAATCACTACTTCCCATTCAAATTTGCAATGACACAAAATGAACAAAACCATAGAAAAACATGAATCTACATGGCCCCTCCCTAATTGAAGAAAAGTTCTGGCAGAAACAATCTAGTAAATCTGCACGGAATCAACTGAAATCCAGAAGAAAATAATATTAAATGGTGTAAATATTGACTTAATCGTATAAAAGGAACTGCATTACTTCCCAGTGCTCTCAAAAGATGAGGCCTAGGTGCCCAAATCGGTATTTCACGGTTAACAATTTAACATCAGTTTTGTCAAACAATCATAAGATCCTGAAATCTTGCTAATACTAGAGTACACATAGAATCACCAACATTAATAAAAGCATCACAGAGTTTATATATTATGAGAAATATGCCCTAGAATGAGACAAAAGCTCCAACAACAACCTTGAACAGATGCGCAAGTATGAACTCATCTCCTCCTACCACCACGCTCTCTTAATGTGAGAGAGAGTACCTCCCCTCCTGCAATATTGTAATAAGCAAGTGACATATTATCCTTGAGAAAGCCAGGTTTTCCACTCAATTTCTGTTTGTTAGCAGGCAGCTGGATCTCCCCAGCAATTTTCTCCTTCAGACTACCAACAGTTTCAGACAGAGATTGCATAGTAATCTCCAGAACTTGTCCTCTGAGGTTTCCTTCATCAACATTAGGAACTGATACACAAATACGAACTGGTCCCTGGTTGCAACAAAACAATATCAGTAAGGATAGATGATGTCAATATTTTTCATAAATTAAAAGCTAATTTATAATCATCATCATAAAAAAGATGGTATTAAAGTCCCTACCGGATGTTGAGCCAGAAACTGATCTTCTGGGGTAAGAGCAGAATCATCAAGCTTCTGCTTCTTTGGCTCTGGTTCTTCCGGAAGCGGAGGAGGAGCTTCATCAGGTGGTGGCGGGGGGTGGCACTCCTTGAGGCAAAGGTGGTGGGGGCATCATAGGCATCCCAGGTGGAGGGATAGGAAGAGGGGCATAAGGTCGAGGAATTGAAACAGGAGTGAATTGAGAACCTGGGGGTGGAGGGACAGGCATCCCTGGTCCATTCATAGAAATTGAGGAAGGCAATGGATGTGATTGACTGGGCATGAATGTTTGCTGCCCAGAAGTCATTGGCATTGGATGAGGAGCAGGATGAACAGATTGCATTATGGGGAATGGAGGTCTTGGAGGAGGAACTGAAAGACCACCACTCGTTGGGGCAGAATACTGAACTGTTGGGGGTGGAACACGGGGAAGATTCAATGCTAGTCCAGGTGGTGGTGGAAGAGGACGAACGGAAGGCATACCAGGTCTAGGAGGAGGTGCAGCAGGGCCAGGGAGGTTTTTCACTTCATTATTAACAACATTATTTTGATCCTCACCACCTAAGCTCTGTGACATGGCTTGGTTTGCAGTTCGTCCTATGCTACTGGTGTGACCATCCCAGATTACCTGCTTAGGTTGCTCATCTTTCTTCTTTTCAATTTCTGCCTTGACAGCATTGGATACCTCCTCTTCAGTAGTACCAAAGATGTCAGGACGGGTCCGTGCAAGTCCAACAATGTTTTTGGAGATTTCATCATCTTGAGCCAAGGTTGTCTCACGAATTTTGGCAAACATCCTTTCTTTTTGTTCTTTGTACTTGGGATCAATGAGAGAAATTCGCATATGTTCAGACATTTCATTAATTGGAATTAGCTCACCAGTAATGGGGGAAACAACAAATTTTGTTGGATCTCTTTCTGCAGGAATCCTTTCCTCTGGTCTTTTCCAGTTTTTCACAATCCTCATAGGTGGTTCCGGCTCCTCTGTAACATTGACTCCACCTTTCTTCCCATCATCATTGTCTTCCAGACTAGCTGCCCTCATGCCCTCTTCAACAAGTTGGGCCTCTTCCTCATCCATTTCCATTTCAACTTCCTTTTCAGGTTCAACTATATCTTCTTCCATGGCTGAAACCTTGCTTCTCCTCATAACCTCCTCAAGGGTCATTGGGGGAGGCAGCTCCTTATCCTCATCATCAGCAAAATCTATTGATTCAACCACTACAAAATCATGCCAATCTATCATCGCCATTTGAATCCTTTCTAGCTCTACTTCATCCTCAGCCTTTTGCCGAGCTTGCTCCTGTGAACGCTCCCATTCCAGCCTGTTCACACACCGTTCAAGGACAGTCGTCATGTCAGAAACACTTTTCCTCAGCTTCTCCGTCAAGCCCTTCGGAGGCATCAAAACCTTAGAATATGCGTCAGCAAGGGAAGTGAAGAATGTAAACATGCTGTGGGTCGGTTTCAAGAAATGGAATTGAGGGTTATTAACCTCCCTACTAGTCAACCCAGTCAAGAATGATTTTCCATTTCGAGCCACAAATTGTGCCGTGAGCTTTATAATATCTAGCTCTTCCCCTGTAATCCCTTCAGGAAGCCGAACTGTATACTGCTCAGCTTCTGGTGGTTCAAGTACTTTCCTTACAGGCATGAACTGAGAGGAGGGGTCGGGCTTCGTTGTTGCTGTTATTGCTGCTGCAGCATCATTAATGTCAGAGGCCGGCGCAGATAAGGTTGATTCGGACAAAGCTGAATCTACAAGTTGCAAAGGAGATTGCTGGGTAGAAGATTGGTTTTGGGCACGAAATTCTGCTAGCCGATGTTGATAATACGCATGATAGGGATCTGATGAATTTAGGAAATTGAACTTAACATTGCCCGCGTTATTTGCAATGATCCTTTTCTCAAATTCAGGCCCGTTTTTAGCAACGAACTGGGCTGTTTTATCGACAATAGTTCTTATGTCTGGAGGGGGATGTATGATTCCAATAGTTCTAGTGTGGGTAGCAACCGATGTAGAATTTGATTTGGTCTCCTCCTCCTTAGACGATTTTTCATCCTCCCTCTCCTCAGACACTTGAGCCTCAGGAAGAGGACCTAGATTTCCATCAGAGGGAGGAGCAGGAAGAGGTAATATAGGTAATGAACCCAACATTATGGCGACTTCAGAACAAATTCCTAAGTCTGTTGGCGAACCTGAAAATTTAAGATGGAACAGGAGCACCAATTAAAATAAATTCTCAACAAAAATCAAACAGAAGAATAGCCGGACAAGATATCAGTCAGACCAGCAGATCAATGGACACGGAAATGATTTTATTAAACGGAAAAAAAAAAATCGAAGAAGAACAACGAGAGACAGAGAGGACAGTGAAGGTCTGAAGGAAGGAGAACCACCGACGTTTAACAAGTAAGAGGCGATAGCGTCTAGATTCAAAAAGAGACTTCTTCACAGCTCTCTCAAACAGAGTACCGCAACTGCTCTTCACCACACGTACACAGATTCAGAAATAGAGGGATGGAGGAAGATGGAAAAGTGGAAGACACACCTACTTACCGTCGTCGCTGAGACTATAAAGAGGAGTGGTGCCGCCGACCTCGTGCACTAACGGAGACGGAGACGGAGACGGGGGCAATCTAATCGCGCTCTCTCCCCAGAGCCCCAAGCAAAGGATTTGAGTAGGGTTTGTGTTTTTTTTTTTTTCTTTTTAAAGAAAAAACAGATACGAAGGTAGTTCAGAAATGGATTGAGTTGCCCACTTGCCAAATCATTCTAAATGTATTAAATTTTTTAAAATTATAATAACATGACCATATTGCCATTGAATTGTTTTTTTAAATATATATATATATATATATATATATATATATATATATATTCCTCCTCCGGTGGCCGGAGTTTCAGGTGGAATATGAACCCCAACCACTTGATTTGCAAAAAAACATTGGTGGCCATTAGGACACCACTACTCTTCAATATATATTAGTTGTGTAATCAAATATATATAAGCTAATCTTTTAACATTGACTATAACTTATTCTCAAATTTTGTCAAGGGATTCACAACATTTCATTAAGTTTTACTAAATTTTGTTTACTCGCCCGATGGGGGATTTTTATTTTTTTTTGGGAAAAAAACTGATAATTAATATATTATCTTGCATTTTACATTTTGTCCACAATGAAATAATAATAAAGGGAAAATCCTAGTAAAGAACTTTAAAAATCCTAAAAGATAAAAAGCTCTTGTGAATATTCATAATTCCAAAAAGATGTTAGGTTTAAGTTGTCTTTTTTTAAAATTACAAGGAAATGACCAAATTGCCCATAAATATATGTATTTTAAAAAAAAAAATCTCAAAATTATTAGTTTTGGTGATAAGCACCATTGGTAAAATTTGCAATGTATAAATCTAGTTTTCAATTGTCAAAATTTAAAATGTTCTATTGATAATTTTTAATTAAAAATATTTTTTAAAAATTGACAATTAATATATTATCTTGCATTTTACATTTTGTACACACTAAAATAATAATAATAAAGGGAAAACCCTAGTAAAGAACTTTAAAAATCCTAAAAGATAAAAAAGGTCTTTTGAATATTCATAATTCCAAAAATATGTTAGGCTTAAGTTGTCTTTTTCTAAATTACAAGGAAATGACCAAATTGCCCTTAAATATATATATATATATATATATATATATATATATTAATTAAAAATTTTCAATAGAAAATTTTAAATTTTGACAATTGAAAAATAGATTTATAGGTTGCAAATTTTACCAATGGTGTTTATCACAAAAACTAATAACTATAAATTTTAGGCAGGGTTAGGTTCACCCATAAATCAAAGCATACTGCCCTTTGGTTGGTTCCCCTTGATGTGCCTCGGTCACTAACTCACTAGCTATAGTAGAGCATTAACCACATGAAAATTAATTCTACAATTTTGTGATTTACCCTAGTTTAGGATACCTCTCCTAACACAGTAACGGTTTCAGAAATCGACTCATTCTCTTTAGTGAGTTGGTACAATCCTTCAACTGCAAAAACCATATGCAAGAGTAAACTTCTTCTGTTAAAATATTACCCTTCCCCTTATATATCTCAATTTTGGCAATTTTGGAGGGGAAGGTTATGAGGGAAGGGATCCTTGTTCAAATTTTGAGAAGTTAAACAAAATTCCTCCCCCTTTTTGCCTCCTACAAAATAGAGCAGGAGATACCCTAAACAAACCAAGGAAAGAAGATGTTGGTGGTATATATTTCGTTTTTTTGTTGTCACAAGTGATATATATACACAAACACACACATACATATTTTATGAGATTTTATTTATATAAATACATGAGTGTCAAAAGGGGTAAAATGAAAGGAGTCACGTTTCCCCGAAAGCTTGTTTTGTTCAACCACATTGCATACCTAAAATAACAATCATGATTACATTATTGAGAGGATATTATTTGGTTACTCTTTAGTATGGTAATAGGTTTTACCATTATAATGATGATACCAAAAAATTGACAATCCTCACTCATCCCTCTCTTATGAATATTTATTACCACCTCATTACACATTTAAAAAAGTTTGTTTAGTCTTATTTGACTTTGTTTCACTTGTCTCGTTTTACTCACCATCATCACCATTGCTCCCACCATCAACAAGTCATTCTATGTTTTGAAATATATTGTTTGGTCATTTCCTTTTCCTAAAAAAGAGTATAAAACAATTGCAGTAGCACAACATCTATATGATGAGGCAAGGCAATGACTTTTAATCATAATTATTAAAAGTGGACTGAATTAGACTAGATGGTTTGAGTCAGAAATTAATAAATTGATCACTTAATCGGCTCAGTCTGACCGGTTAGACTGGTCTAATATTTCTTTTTATTTACAAAAATAATTTGATTCGTTTTTTCTATTTATTCAGAATTTCATCTTAATAATCCTAAAATCTTCACGTCTTCACCGGTTTTATAAGCCTAATAAGATTAGTATGGTGGCCTACCGAGGTGCAACAATCTTACACAGTAAATTGTATTACATAATTATCTTGCTAATTGCTTTTGTGCTCCTATTATTAATCAATCGATAGACTGAGCGGAGAGGATTTTCTCCTTTTCTCTCAGAATCCCATCTGTACCGTCCAAATCTTGATCCAACGGTCCAGATTTTAAAAAAAAAATTCCAAATTTTTAAAAAAAATTGAAAAAGACAAAACTCCAAATTTTTTTTTTTAAATCTGGACCATTGGGTCAAGATTTGGACGGTCCAGATGGGATTATGAGAGAAAAGGAGGGAATCCGGACCCTAGACTGAGGGGTTTCGCATGGATTTTCTGCGGTATTCTATTTCAACTTCTGATGGTTTTAGATTTTTGCAAAAAGCCCAGATGACAGCTTCTCCACCAGTTTAGTAGATGAAAACAACAAATTCGAATGGAGTACCAGTATAATTAGAGCTCTCGGTACTCTTTAGTAAGCACTAATTACATTTTTTCTTTCGTCTCCTAACTACAATTTGTGATAGGAAAACTTTTATTGGATATTTTGTTAAGTAAGCAGATGGGCTTTGGTTTCCGAACTATAATACTTTCAATTACTTAAGTGGCCTTTTCAAGATTGGTTTGGAGTGCTTTAGTCTGGGTATTTTTTATGGCTTTTAAATTTGCAAAATTCCTTCTTGTGTACCCTTATCATCATCGGTTCTTCAAGAGAGTAATTGCACGTTGTTTTGCAGTTTCTTTCTTTTCTTTTTTTTTGGGGGGGGGGGGGGGGGGGGGGGTGGGATTCTTCAATGCTATAATGAGTTTTGCATGAAGTTACCCAAACAGCCCACCGTCAATGAAATTCACTTCATCAGAGATATGACATCCAAATGGTTGGTTTTTGGGATTTTTTTTGGGATTCGGTTCTCCTGGTCTAGCTTAAACGACACATAATTAACTTATACTGTTGTTCCATTTGTACTGTATCCTGATGGATGGGTTTGCATATCAATATTCATCCTCCTAATGAGGATCCAAATGGATATGAACTTGCAAGTGAGCGTTGGTTACCTGTTCATATAGTAATTTATAATGTAAAACCATATGTACTAGAAACTCACTTTATTTTTAATTATTTTACTGGCATCAATTGTCTGGTTTGTTATGCAAATCACATATATTGTAGAGGTTTTCTTGATAATGTTCTCTTGTAGTGCTAGCATTGCATATGATGACAAGTTAGAGAGTTGTGAGCCTATTCTTAATATGCATATTCCCTTCACTTGATATGCCAAGCCTAAGTTACAGAAAATTCTAGTGCTTTAAATTAATTACTGAAAAACATTTGATCGTTGGAGATTGTACACAGAAGTACTACAGCACCAGTTAATGTGATATTGTATTTAACATTCAAAGCTTTGTGCCAGTATTTTATTTCAAATATACAAGAAGTTTGCATGTGAAAGTTTTCCAATATGATTAGCATTTCTTCTAATGGTAGGTCATGTAAGGCACTATTAGTAGAATAGATATATTACGAGCTTTATTTATGATCACTCATCTGATTGGAATTTTTTTGCATTTGTCTTGGTAGCTAGTCTTCAAGTATATTTGGATTGAACGTCGCATGAGTTGTGTATGTTTGTGTATTTTGAAATTTGTGATTATTTAAGACGTCTGCCCGAAAAAAAGAAAAAGAAAAAAGACTTTTAAGATTAAAGGGTAAAGGAGCAAAAATACACATGTGCTTTACCCTTGAAAACACTTAGCACCATATGCTTTTTTTTTTAGTAAAAATACACACGTGGTTACCATTTTGGAGCAAAAGTCACAAAAACATTTGGGTTACAGCAAGGTCTTTCCCATTGGAGAGAGTGACTCTATACACGTTTCCGAAGCCTCCTTTTCCTATGAGATTCTCTTGCTTGCTGGAATCCATAATCCCATCCTCTGTGAAGCTTAGCACGTGGAAGGATTTTATATCCCAAGACTCTTCCTTTAGAGAACGTTCTCGATAGTTCTCCTTCTTCTTTAGTTGCATGTAAAGACTTAGACAAAGGAGGAGAAATATTATGATAGAAGACAAACTCAATTTTCGTGTTTCTCTTTCACACATTGATTCACTGCCAGATTATAAAGATGAGCAAACATGAGTTGTCAAATGGATAAAGAAGTGTAAGCATGAGTTGTCAGATGGATATAAAATGGATGCATGCATTGTCATGTGAAGTAGAGTGTTATGGACCTCGGTAATGGGCTTGGAAAGGTCAGCCCAAATGAACACCTACTATCCCATGATCATGTCCACTACTGTAGTAGTGCAGTTATGGGGGCACGATACGTGTTAGTAATGGGAACGTGCCATCAAGGAAGTCGGATCCGCTTGGCCTCATTATAAATAAGGAGACACTCCCTGGTGAACGGTACACACAAGAACATTCTCCCTATCGCTTGTATTCTGCATACACAGAGCACACACACCACCCCTTTTGGTGTATCTCGAACTACGTGGACTTTGATCCCTCTCAAGGGTACGTAGGCTCTAGGTATCGTTCCTAGGTCAAGTCGATCCAATCAATCTATCTTGTTCTATGACAGAACATTGGCACCGTCCGTGGAAAATCGGTAAATTTTCGATTCCTATGACCAATGATGGTTCAACGCTGCAATTTTTAGAGATTTGATTCTCGCTACCAAAAATGTCCAATGCCGGAGGTTGTTTAATTATCAGTAGAGGAGGGTTTTTGGAAAAACGTCACTGAGAAATCCCAGAAGAGCAAATTTAGGCAAACAGAAATCATGAGAAAGAGCAATCCAACGGTGAAAGGTGCGGGGAAATCACAAACCCAATGCCTTAATCGCATGGACTTCTATGACAGTGAAAATCAACTTGGGATTCCGAATAAATGAGCGAGGTGGGATGGAGCCATGGGTGACCTTGGCACTCACACACCCATCATGTGGATCCTGACTCTAGCAGCTGAGGTCCTCTCCTTCCTAGTATTGGGAGCTATAGGGTTGAGGCAGCATGCGTACGAGTTGATTCCAAAAAGGACAAGCAGACCGACATTGGCAAAACCGGCAGCCGAGAGGGAGATTTTGCCGAGTTGTTGAGAAGCCATCAGCCGAGATTGCCATCCGAGTCACAAGTGGAAGACTGGGTGTAATCATCTTCACCAGGGTTGCAATGTGGAAAGCCGAGATACTATGTCAGAATGCCGAGATACCATCTCATTAAGTCAATTCGAGAATGAGCATCAACAACGTAGAAGTCGGCCTCCTGCAAGGATCGAGAAAATCTTGAAAGTATGAAGCTGGGATTGTTGAATTATGCAGAATATGCACTTATGTGATAAGCCGAGATAGAGGATTGAAAGAAATAAACCGTGTTTCACCTTCTGAAGGTCGGAGAGGAGCTCAGATAATCATTCAGAAGTCGGGATTAAAATGCGTTAGTGCTATAATTGGAGGTCAAGGCGGAGCAATTTCTAAAAAGGTTGAAGAGAAGTTTCAATCGTGGTTAAAATGCGCGGGCAAAAATGCTTCAAAAAGCCATAGCAGCAAGCTTGGTCTTCAAAATTGAACGCCGTCCACAACCGGGATCCTCCTCATGAAGTGGCCAGGATGGGAACAGCCAAGATACAAGTCGGACAATTCTCTCCATAGAGTGACCGGGATCCTATCCGGATGACTTTCTTCACGCGTCTCCTTGCTGTGGGACGACGATGTTGTATTCAAGAACCAAGGGGACAAGATTGAGGTGTCGACCCAAGTCCGAGAAGATGAAATTAAGACACTGGAAATAGAATTGTGCAGATTGAATGGTACACCTCGGGCTCACACCGACATACCCAATAGGAGTCATCTTGGTCATAATTCCTGCCTGCTAGATGAGAGAATGTTCGCTATCCAATGCTGCAAGATTTCTCCATCAAACAAAGATGTTGAACTTTGGGAGAACATAAGCTCACAAAGACGCGGCACCTGATGCCGTTGATAATTATTTATACCAGAAAAGGGCTCCGTCCGTAGCTGCGACACCTTAAATTTCAGGTGATCTTTAATTCCATCTTTCATCTTGATGTTGCTGTTAATTGATGGAGAGCGTGGAAAATCAAGTTTGCCAATGAATCCAATAAAGCATAATGATGCAGACTCCCATACGGTCTTGCTTAGAGATAAGCTTTTTAGTTTGTACTTCATACTTCTTAACCATTGCTTCATTGGCTTTTCTCTCTTTCTTGTTATCCTTATACTCTTGCGAGAAGGTGTACCACAGCAAGAAAAAATAGCTAATATATAAAGTCCTTTTTTGGATTATTTGTGATGGCAATGCCTAAGTTTTGAAAACGGACGTGATTTAAATTGAATCTAGTTTAAGTCAGGGATCCGTGTAAAGTTTTGAAGGAAGGCTCGATTTAACTGAATCTAGTTAAAATCCAAGCTTCATGTACATTCTTTAAGACGAATTATAGTCAAAATCCGAGCTTCTATGTAAAGTTAAAATCTAAGTTTTGTGTGGAGAATCAAGTTAAACTGTTAATGCATCTCGGCAGTCTCGAGATTCGAACTACCGGGCTGGGGGGCAACAGAGTGGATAATGGGTTGTTCGCGGAAAGACATGTTATTAATAACCGAGATTAATGCAAACTCGGACAAGCATTCGAAATGAGCAAGCTAAACAATTTGCACAAACAGTAAGTATTTTTCATTGATTATGATTTGCATACATGTTATTAAATGCAGGAATATAGGCCGAGAAAAATTGCTATGAAAGCAATCAAGGGATCTTATTTCCTCTCAAACAACTCGGATAAGTAGTGTATATCTCAACCAAGTTCGTGTGTCTCAATTAAACAAATAGTGCATCCTGGCAACCTAGAGACCTGAACTACCGGGCTGGGGGCCAACTGTTATGGACCTCGGTAATGGGCCTGGAAAGGTCAGCCCAAATGAACACCCACTATCCCATGATCATGTTCACTACTATAGTAATGCAGTTATGGGGGCACGATACGTGTTAGTAAGGGGAACATGCCATCAAGGAAAACGGATCCGCTTGGCCTCATTATAAATAAGGAGACACTCCCTGGTGAACGGTACACACAAGAACATTCTCCCTATCGCTTGTATTCTGCATACATAGAGCACACACACCCCCCCTTCTAGTGTATCTCGAACTACGTGGACTTTGATCTCTCTCAAGGGTACGTAGGCCCTCGGTATCATTCCTAGGCCAAGTCCGATCCAATCAATCTATCTTGTTCTATGACAGAACACAGAGCAAATTGGGTTTTGTTCTTTCTCTCATGATGAGTTGTAAAGCAAATGAATTAATCAACTTAGAAAAGAGTCCTGCACAAAGAAGTCAAAAAAGGTGGCTATTAAATATGAAGAAGGAATAGGAATAAAGTAGAGGCTACACGTCATGAGTAATCTCCAAAAGCTATGAAGCTACGCAATGACGGTACAAAAAATAATAAACTATCAAATGAGATGGTTCCAAATGTCTATATATATGTTTCCATAATTGTAGATCACGTTGTATCAGGAAAAAGAGAACAGAGAGATAGAAAAATAGAGAGCGTTAGAAAAGAGAGAGAAGAGAGAAAGTGCCGAAGCACTTTGAGAAAAAAGTGAGGAAATTATTTTGTGAGAGATAAATACAAGATTGTAGTTGTGCTTGTGAAGAAAAAATAGAGCTCTGTGTATTGGATATAATTAGTTTTGATGATGTCTTATATAGATGTCATTGTTAAGAGCAAAAAGCTTATATACTATATTTATCTCCTACATTGTCTGACTACTATATATTTAATGTAGATTAGTCCAAGTGAATTATAGAGATTAATCAACAAGAAGATAAGAGGTTATAGAAAGAAGAAATTGCAAAGAATGTCAAGGAATCAAGAAGTTATGGAAATATTTTGGGAATAATCAAGAAGAAGATGAGTTATTGAAGAAGGTAGAATTTGAAGAAAATGATGAGTCTAAAGAAGAAAGAAAGAATAGAGAAAGAAGAACTTGCTCAATGGAATGAGAAAATCATTATACAAGTTCTAAGATTAACTCTAGAAGTCTCCATGATGATATGGAAGTTGGAATGGCTCAATTCAGAATTAAAATAAGCAAATTCAAGTTTTGGGATGAACTAACTCGAGCCAAGATGTTTAGACTCGAGTTAGAATGCTTTCTACAGTGTTTTTGGGCATCTAGTATGATTGACTCAAGCCAAGCAACTTACTACCTCGAGTCTGGGTCAAAACTCAAGCCAGGCACTCTTCAGACTCGAGCCAACAGTGATTTTCAAGCCATTTTCGCACTCTGGAGCAAGTTGACTCGAGTCAGATGTGTTTTCAGCAACTCTGTTCTACTCTGTTTTACGTTCAGCTCAGGCGAGGTCTGGTAATTCGATGATATCTCTCAAACCAGAGATCGGATTTAGGTTAAACCAATTTTGTATGAAAATAGACTTCCAATGCGTCATTTTGATATAAAATTCAAGCCCAAAGGAGTTCAGATCAAGGAGATATGAATTGTGGAAGTTGACAGTAAAATTCACTCCACACAGTAGATTAAGCTTCAATGTTTTGAGTGTAACTCTCAAACTACAAATCAGATTGAGCTGAAATTGGTTCCATTTGAAAGTAGACTCAGAAGGCTTTCCATCAACATTTAAACGGACCAAAGTGGAGTTCAGACTAGGGAGATATGGGCTTTGAAAGTTGACTGTCAGTTCTGGATGTTGCAAGAAACGCTGCTCAAGAACAACCTTTATTCATCTGATGATAATAGACTACATAGAATGAGTTTGGAGCTGATTCTTCTTGCATTGGAAAGAAGACTTAAAAGTTGTTTTACAAATTTGGAATGAACTTCTCAACTCGAGCCAAGGCAAGTCCAAACTGGAGCCTAGCCAAGACAGAGAGTAAGAGACCTTCGAGAAAAGACATTTGGCTCCAACCAGGGAATGTGAAACTTGAAGTCATTGCAAGACCAAGAGTTAAGCAATTTGAGAAGGGGATTTTGACTCGAGGCAAAGTTGGGTGACTCAAGTTTAAGGCTAAACTCGAGCTAGCTCCATTTGACTCAAGCCTATTGTGTTTTTCTTCAAACTCCAAAAGCTTCTGTATGAGGTAGTAACTCGAGCCAAAGAAGTGTGACTTGAGCCAATTCTTCTCAGATCACAAACCATCGACTCGAATCTTGTTAAATCTCTAAGTATGGTTTACTTATTTTATATCTTCACTCATTATTGTTCCTAACCATGTTTAATGAGTTTGCTAATGAGTTTCAGAAGATTATTATATAGTTTAACGATAAATTCAAAGTAAAGCAACCGTGTGTCAGAGGCATTTAATGCAAAGCAGAGACATTCACCATTTTGGCAAGAAACCTCTGTGCAACAATAAAGCAACACTATCATTTCCTTCTACATTCTTACTGAGCCTCAACGGACAAATTGAAAGAAGAATGTCAACGGAGAATAACGGCATCAATGGATGAATTCGAGGAACCTGAGTAACGTCCAACGGCTATATTTATTCCAACGGTCATATGCTAAATGTGAAGAATTGCTCAAACGATCAAATACACTACATCGTCCAACGACTATTATTACAACACTCAAGACGGAGCATTAACGAAGTCAATGATAAACACTTTATGATTAAAGTTGGATTAGAGCTCAACGGGCAAAAAGTAACAAAAGTTTTAACGGCTACTTCCAATTGATCTCCAACGGTCGAATGCTCGCAATGGTTGAAACACAATAACATATAAATTGTTAAGTCTTCAAACCAGAAGAAGTGACAATGATTGATGAATGAATCGACGAAGCCAACGAAATGATTTTACTACTCCACCGTCGATAGTTCAATCCCTCATACACTCTCTGTTTCTCAATGTCTATATAGTCTACTGTAAAGAGTGAGGTGATTGGTTATGTATTTCAGTGATTATCATTCATTTACTCTGTGAGAGAGTTCTATCAATTACTTTTACAAATTCGTTCAAATCTTAAGGTTAAGGAACCTTAAGTGAGGGTGTAACAATTACAACTTGTAAGGGGGAGTGGAGTCTGAGAGTGAGTGGATCATCCTTCGTTTACAGAGTATGTAATTGTATCCTTACAGTGTGTAAGGGAAGTATCTCGGTAAGAGATTGTAAAGGCTGCACAGGTGCCCGACTAAACTTGTGAGGTTGTAAAGGCTTCTTTCTTGTGCCTGGATAAATAAGGAGATAGTGGATTGAAAATCTCAAGTGAAGCTTGGGGACTGGACGTAGGTCAAGGATTGGCCGAACCAGTATAAATATCCGTTTGCATATTCTCTTCCCTAATCTCTTATATCTCCAGCATATATGTTTGAATGTCTATTTATCGCTTTATAAAGTATTACTATCATACGAACTGATTTCAGTAAATTGTGAAAAGATTTCAAAGCTATCAAAAGTTTTATCAGACACCCAATTCACCCCCCCTCTTGGGTGATAGCCAGATCTAACATTGTGTGGGAAGAAAAAAACAGAGTATTGTTGTATTTGAATTTAAATAAGTGTCTAAAGAGCTGGTTTGAGGTTTAGAAGAAGTTGAAGTTTTGGTTCATCAAAGTTGACTCCGGCAAGGATTGAAACGAAACTGAGGAGTGGAAGGAGGGAAGAGAGACGCAGGAAGGTGGAGGGAAGTAACATGATGAAGAATACAGAGAGAGTCTGAGGAGGTTTGGTCAGGTTGGCTTCTTCTCACTCCAATTCATCATCCACATCAGCAATTAACGGTCAAAAATGGCTACTTAACAATCAAAGTCCAGTCGCTGAAGGTTTTGTGTGACTTTTGCTCCTAAAATGTAACCACATGTATATTTTTACTCCCAAAAAAAGCATATGGTGCTGGGCGCTTCCAAGGGTAAAGTACATTATATTTTTGCTACTTTACCCAAGATTAAAATTCCAAAGTTGAAGTGCGATCTTTCCAGTATTATTTACTGAATCAAAATAGCTAAAATTATAGTGAAGACTATAAAGTCATGTCAAAATAGTTGGCTCCTATAATTCATTTATGTTGTGGATGGGGGAATCACTACTACAAATTTAACGTCCTCAAAATTTACTTAACATAATGACTAATTAAGGGTTGATCAATAGCTAAGTAATGCTTCATCACTTGCCAAAATATACACAAATAAGTCAGAGTATGCAAAATGAGCCCTGACGTGGCAATATACAATCATCCAACATATACCAACAAATGGAAGCACTACTGTCAGAAAAAGTATCCTAAGCTTCCAAAGTCTTCTCTGATGGACCCGTACGGGAACTATCACCTGAAAAATGTGGGTAACCATCAATCCAACTCATTACAAATACTAATATGTGCTAGTGAGGTGTCATATGGAACAATTTATATAACAAAGTATTAAAAATATAATTCTTCAATATCCGCATGACAACATTTCATATTATAAATTATGTACTCCCTCCGGTCCTTATTATAAGGCACCAACTAGCAAGTTTCTTTGGTCCTTTTTATAAGGCACTTGTTTGTTCCCAATGATCATTAATTATTTGTTTACATGTTTGCCCATAATTAATGAGGGTAGTGTGTGTGAGTAAAAATTAATATAATATTAGAGTTTAGTGTAATTAGTAGGGGTAATATTGGAAATTACTTAAATTGTAGGGTAACTTTATTGACTTTAACTGTTTTTATTGGTTTGTGAGAAAAGTTAGTTGGTGCCTTATAATAAGGACCGGAGGGGGTATCATAAATTAGGTATTATAATTTTTCATTAACACAATTCCCAAGATGCCTCCCACCAATCCAACCAAACCGTCTTATTTCCTCCGACTAGACCTATGGGCTATGTCACATCCATGTTACTAGTTACTCGAAAGCTCACTGATCATGTGATGAGGACCGGCCAAAATCCTCAGAGCACATGTCCCAGACCATGGACCTTTTCCCCTCATTGACATGTGGGGTGTCGTATGTCTTCATTGAACTAGTGGGCCAGTCCCTCATTGAACACGTGAGACAATAGAAAGCCAACCATCGTGCACCAATGGAGGCCTCACCACGTGGTGGAATAACTACTTCATTTCTTCCCAATTCAACCCTTACCATAATTATCACAATAAATAAATAGCTCAACAGGGATTTTCCGTTAAAATCACTTTCATATGTATGTCATAATATCTCAATTCTCAATTCTTATACATATACAGTTGAATAAATAAATATATGTATATATCCACAATTCAAATCATAAGATTCCACAAGGCAATTTCTATTAAAATATTCATAATCAGTTCACAAAAATACTCACAACAACATACTAATACACATAATAAGTGGAAAGTGGTTACCTCTCGCCGAAGCTAACTATTGTCATACTGCTCCTAATCCAAGAGTTCAAACACATGCCAAAAAAATCAATCTACCACAATCAATTTACTAACCATTAATAACGCTTCCAAAATTCTACATAATCAAAATTATAACTTATAATTTAAAAAATATAAATTTTAATAATAATATATTTGGAATGCTTAAAGTGGGCACATTATGACGGGACTGAAAAATCAGTAAGACCTTTGTAACTATTAATTCTCCCTTCTGTTTATTATGAATTAATAATACCCTTTACTATTTATTACTTATGTCATTTATTATTTATTCCCTTCATGCATAAAATACATAATTTCAAAAGATTATACCCTCTAATTTAAAGATAGGCATTTATGCAGCTATTACTTATCAAACATAGGACTCTTGAGCTAACTAATTAAGCATAAAAAGGACAGAGAAAGAAAATTACAAAAGTCACTCAAGAAAAATACTTAAGGTACTTTTAAAACCACAATGATACTTTAGAAACCTTCACCTGATATAGATGAATTATCAGAGAAACTCTAAAGTTTAAGGAAAAACTATGAGTTTTATTTGATAAATAAAAAGAACATTAGTAATTAGTAAAATAATATTAGATGAAATAAAACTATGATTTGGTATTTTCACCACTTAAAAATATACTAGTTTCAAAAGATCAGAACCCCTTAATTTTAAAGATAGGAATTCATGGACAACTCTCTCTATATATATACACATATATCGAGATGGAAATGAGTTTTTGATTCTAAAAGTTGCAGTGAAGGAATATGATATTTGTACGTAAAAGAACAAATGCTTTTACTTCATTCTGTAAGTGGAGTTATATAACCAAGAGGGAGGTGAATTGGGTATTTTAAAATTTTTTGATAAAAGCTCTGTTTTGAAACAATAAAAACAGAGGTGAACAGAGTAAGGAGAAGAAAAGCTGGACACAAAGATTTATACTGGTTCGGTTCTAACAACTTGACCTACATCCAATCCCCAAACTCTCTGGGATTTCCACTATATCAAAGATTACACACTCTACACTTAAGAAGTAGTTCTCTCTCTAGAACTCACTCCCCCTTACAAGTTGTAATCAATGAACTCCCAAATCACCAAGTCCCCTTGACTTGTGATTCTTTACAATAAATGATATTCAGAAAGAAACTCTCTCTAAGAGCAGATATTGATAAACACTGAAGCTCTTTGTATCAAAAGAAACTATACAAGTGAAAACTAAAGAAAATAAATGTGGACGTGAATGCAATTCGTTTTCAGTAGTTATGGTTGTTGGGAAGACTTGAATGCTACTCTATTTATACTCAGAGATTATTAAATGACCGTTGCTTTCCCAATAGATCCATTAGAGAAGTTCAGCCAAGGTTAGGAAGTGGTTTAGGCATCTTCTCTCTCTATTCTTCACTTAATCTAGCTGTCCAGTTGTTTATGGTTGACTTTCTTAAGATTAATCCGTTGGAATGACAGTTGTTGGATGTGGAAATCATTCTTTAATTCTTTACAAACGTGTGCAGATGGATTATCTAGAAGTGTGCAACTTTCTGGATTTAGCATTTAATGTTCTGACATCACCTTTTGCTTTTGCTTTAAACCTTCAATAAACATTCTCTAAACAATCAGAAACTCACTAACAAAGTAGTTAAACATAGCTAGGAATAGTAGAGAATAATCCTGGAGAGTATTAAGATCAAACAACAAGGTTTTGCAAAATCGTTAAATTCAAATTTCAGAATCAGCGATGGAAACTCGAGTTTGTTCACTAAAACTCAAGTTTTCAACTGTGCACTTAAGTCCAAACTCGAGTTTCAAACTCCAAACTCGAGTTTTCATCTTCTAGAGAGCAAAGTCATGTTTTGAGCTTTTGGACCAAAGTTTAAGTGAAACTCAAAAGTCGAGTTTCCAAACCAAAACTCGAGTTTTGGACATTTAAAGAAAATAGCACGTGAAAGTCCAAAACATCAAAACTTGAGTTTCTAACTCAAAACTTGAGTTTTCAAGACGTTGAAAAATCTTAAGCTCTCTGTTTGATCAAAACTCGAGTTTCCAAAGTGAAACTCGAGTTTTCACTTGAATGTGAAAACATTGTGAAATCTTAGTTGGGCCAAAACTTGAGTTTTAAGAGTGAAACTCGAGTTTTCAAAACGCATTGCTTTCTGCCTGATCAAAACTCGAGTTTTGAAATCAAAACTCGAGTTTTCATATAGTTATGAAAACTTTGAAAACTTGCAATGCTCTCGGGTTGGCCCAAAACTCTAGTTTCCAATTCTAAACTTGAGTTTTCATATAAAAATGAAAACTTTGAAAATCTGCTCAAGTTGGAAACTTGAGTTTTCTCTGAAAACTCGAGTTTCCAAAAACTGGGTGAAAACGTGAAAACTCTTTGCCAAGTCAAAACTCGAGTTTTCTCTTAACTCAGAGAAAACTTGGAAAAACTCAAAGTAAGTTGAGATTCTGGAGTTTTGGCACAAAACTGGATTCAAAAATCAAAGACTCTCTGTATAGGCAAAACTCAAGTTTCCAAATCAAAACTCGAGTTTTGTTATTAGTTGAAAACATTTAGAAGTCTCTGTATGAGTCAAAACTCGGGTTTTCAAACTGAAACTCGAGTTTTGTCTTGAGGTGAAAACTGAGTGCTCTCTGTAATGTTCAAAACTCGAGTTTCCAAAGGAAACTGGAGTTTTGCTTTGTTCATTGAAAATGAGCAACTCTCTGTCAAGTTCAAAACTTGAGTTTTGAGATCAAAACTCGAGTTTTGTCTTGACAGTAAGTTTTTCAACTTACTAAGACAAAACTTCATTTTGCGTTTATAATTGTCAGTTATCATCAAAACCATAGAGAACTAACACATTCCATGCAAACCAAAAACCCTACTCTTTAAGTCACTCATAACATACACCATGTATACATATAATGCCTCTCTATCGCCTCTTAACATCATAATTCTCTCTGCACTTCAGTGTTAAAAATGGCGACTTCTCCTGTTAATCTGACTTTGTCAAGGAAATCAAAAAGTCCCGTTGCTAGTCCTTACACACACACACAAATATAAATAATTGCAACCTTCCTTTTTATTTATTTATTAGTAGCGATAGGCTTTTACATGACAGCAAAGTATTTCTTCTATTTTCCCATGAGCAGCAACGTTTTATATTTTTATATATAGATAACATGAAAACAACTTATGACAACTGGCTTCCTGTATGTGTGTGTGTTTCATTTTGTTTAGATATGTATATCAGAATGTAACACCCAAAATTTCATACCTCAAATCGTGTCGGTGACACTTAGTTTTAGAAAAATCGATAGAGTTTGAGGTGCTACGACTAAGAGTATTGCGAAAACGGAGAGCATGCGCTATTGTTTGGACAGTGAGTAACTGGATAGAAAATGCCCAGGCATATGCTGATGCCCCGACATATGCTGATATACACTAAAAATTTCCCGAAGGAATATTCATGTGATACAATACTACAGAGCTTTGTATAATTACAAATCTTTATGTTAACTATACAATCTTCAACCAAGCCGTAGCTAGACTTGGGGCAATGAACCTAACTCAGTTAATCAACCGATTCAGCCAGGTAGGTGTCTATCATGGAAGTCTCACTGAGTTCACAGTGACTGATTGACTGAACCACATAAACCAGCCCTGCCTTAGACACCGAATGGTTTGAAATAACTTCGTTAAATCCGTGCCAGAAAGAATGCTCTGTTGACGCCCTTCTGGTATTTGCCTTGACTGGTGCCTCTTATCGGCTCCTCCCTTCGTTGCCTTTTCACGGCTCCATTTACCAGTGCCTTCTCCGACCTGGTTCCTTTCCTGAACCTTAGACAGATCTGAGGTCCAATACCCATAGGACCTTAGGTAACAGTTAACCTCTATAGCAGATATAACAGTATATGACAGATATTCATTACATATCAGCATTAATCAACACATAAGCACACAACAGATGTAAGATTAATATATCAACAGTACACATCACATGTAAAGTTATCTATGTCTACACCTCACCGTGCCACGATGGCTTATCGTGTCCTCAGCGCTAGGAAAACTCAACGGCATTATCAAGACTATAACCCGTGTAAAGCTGAATGTATAGACAGGTAATCTAAGCCCCATAAACTTAGTCACAGTGCATGACCCAAGACCTAGTTTTGTCCATCACTTCATGAATAAATCAATCATACATAACCATACAAGATATAGACGATTAAAGTTACTAGTACGCGAACGTACCTTTCACTGGGTATTTGTCAAACGTTCGACCTTTGAATCCGGCCTCGGATTTCTCGGATATCCTAACATATCACCATATCACTTAGAATAATATCCTAAGAGATATTTCCACCTCTATTTACCTCTTTACCCTTGGTGGATTTATTATTACAACTTTGCCCTCACATTTTCTAAAATACGCTATGCTGAATTTCTGGGCAGAATTTTCGGTTAACTTCGCAAAATTATAATTAAATCTACAAAAATCGAAACGAGGATCCGTAAAATTCCTCGGAATCCTTAGGATGTCTATTTTCAATAAAAAATACTTGTATATACCCAGAATTTATGAACAATTCCCATTTTTTATTTTTCACAATGTTGCCCAGAATTTCATCCGGAAAAATAGCCTAACTTCAACGGGTTGTATCTCTTTGTACAGGAATCAAAACACTACATATTATATATATTCAGAAATCCCTACATATCTACTTTATTTCTGGAAAGTTTCGTGATTTATGGCCTTCATTTTCAACATAAAATATTAGCATTTATTTCACTGTTTGCCCAGAAATTTTACCGAAAATTTCGCCAGAACTTCGCTACTTTGATCTTCAACTTCCAAGAATTTTGCTCAACAATATTTTCCATCATATTTTCGAAATAAAGACATTTTTAATCATAAAAACATGTAAACAAAACTACTCTTGAAGATTTAAGATCAAAGCATAAATAATCTATGAATTTAAAAACTAAACTCAAGAACTATAAAAACTAAAGACTAGAACTTAAGAACTAAAGAACCTTACCTCTTGAAAAACCTTGCTACTCCTTCTTCCTTCTTGCTTCACTCTTCTTTTAAACTCGCCTATTTGGTTTGAATTTGGTGTGAAGAATAATGAAGCTCAAGGTCCCTATTTATAGGAAAAGCTTAAAGGTAACCATTGTAATCACCCAAAACCTCTTCTTAAATCCTAACCATTAGATCTAAACTTAATGAAGAAGTTTTAATCTCCTCCATCCACTATAAAACATGTGCTCTTGTGATGTCATCTTGATGACATAATCAAGGCTTAGGTGTTATTTGTGTTTTGATGAAGACACAAATTAGGGTTCAAGGTCTCTCATTGGTCAATTCTAATTACATAGGATTAAGCCATTTTTCTTTGATTTTTCCTATTGGTTGATTCAATTAATAATATTTTGATTTAAATAAAATAAGATCTTTCTCTCTCCTTATCCTCTTCCATTCTTCAATTGTCATTAGTTATCCCATGTGCTCATTTAAAGTCTTGAATTGAATACAATTATTATTCTTCTTCAAGCCAAGCAAAACCGTGCACCTCCTCCCCTCTTGGCTTTTGGATTTGTGTTTTCATTTGTTTATTATAAATGACAACCCAAGCTTCCTATTGGTCAGTTGATAACTTTGACTTTTAAAGCTAATTCACAAACTCATCATCTCTTCCATCTCCATGTGCTCTCATTAATGACAATTTATTATCTTATCTCATTTAATCCCCATGTGCTTCCATTAATTATAATATCTTAATTTATTAAATGGTCATTTATCCCCTCATCTTGATCTCTAGCCATAGGATTAATTTGTCTTAGTTAAGAATAGATCCTCACCATTTATCCATAGCTTAATCTTCCCATTGGTCCATTTAATTTTAAGAGGATTAAGCTCAATTCTTTGATTTCTCATTAGCTCATCCAAATTCACATGGATTTAGGTTATTTATAAGTTTAATTAGGACCATTGGATTCAATTGTGTTTGTTTAAATTCAATCTTTACCCTAAATTGCATTTGCTATTAATTAGTTGATTTATTAACTAATCATGAAAATTAGTGTTTAATTAGACAAATATTATTTCATCTTTATTGGCCTAATTATGTTCATGTATAATTAGCCTTTAATTTTCGAACATTATTGCATCCCTTAGATGTCTCTAATTTGCCTTTAATCATTTTAAAATTAAATATATGAGTTGGGTAAAATCAAGGTGATATTTGTCCCAAGCTTGATATGTGTATTTGTGGCATAAATTGAATGAATATTAGGTATTTTATTCCTTTTAATACCCATTTATTTTCATTGCCATATACCTCTTTTATTTAGGCTAAAATTTAACCCTAATAGGTAGTTACATGTGTTTGCCACTAATTTCCATTGATTTGTTTAAGTGTATACAAAGCATTAACTTGCTTATTTTAAGCCATAAACAATTATCATTTTATGATCCCTAAATATGAAATATTAAAATTGACCTTGATTGATTTAATTTCAAGGGGAAATCTCCCAAAAATTATAATAAATAAACTACAAAGTTTGAGACAGCAAACTCTCTTTTATTTATCATGTATTATTTAAATAAGAATTTTAGGGTATTACACAGAACAACAAGATTTTCGGTTCTCTAAATATCATTGACCACACACACACACACACAAAGTCATTGAGAACGAGAAGCAAGGTATTGGATAGTGGGATTCAAATCTGTGATGTGGTAACAGCTTTATGAAGCATCACCGAAAGCCACTGGGAACGTTTAATATGTGTATATATATATATATATATATATATATATATATATATATATATATATATATATATATATACCAACAACACAACAAATGGAAGTTTTGGGTTCCATTTATTTATTCATGTGTCCAGCGAATATAAAAAACAAAAAACAAAACCTTAACCTATTGTAGTGATATATGAATATATATACAAGCCCAAACTTCTGTGTTGAGACTAAAAACAAACCAAAAGCCTCACGTTATGACTCACGAAACTAGAAGAGGAATGGCTTGAAGACTCACCTCAGGTTGCCGGTTGGAACGCTGGTCTTCAATGAGGAACGATCTGAAAGTGGAGCTAAATACCCAAGAGGGGGGTGAATTGGGTATTTCAAAAATTTTCGCAAATAACTCTGTTTTTAAGTAGTAAAAAAAGAGATGAATAGAGTAGGAAGAGAAGAGGCTGGACACAGAGATTTATGCTGGTTCGGTCCTAACAACTTGACCTACATCCAGTCCCCAGACTCTCTGAGATTTTCCACTATCACAAAGATTGCACACTCCATACTTAGAAGTAGTTCTCTCACTAGAACTCACTCTTCTTACAAGTTGTAATCAATGAACTCCCAAATCACCAAGTCCCCTTGACTTGTGATTCTTTACAATAAATGATTTACAGATAAGAACTCTCTCTAAGAGTGAATAATGATAAACACTGAAGCTTATATATCAGAAATACACTTGTAACACCCCCAATTTCTAACAGTTATAATAATAAAAAATTTAAATAATTTTTATAAATAAATTAATGAAATTTGAAATAAACAACCTTGGGGAGTGTTACCGCCGCACTTGTACTGGGACAAGTGCAAGGCTGTCTTATTACATTAACATAAATCCAAACTTGAATAAAAGTATTTTATTCAAAGCAAAAAAAAAAAAAGAATAAAATAAAAATAGCTAGAATTATTCATTGGTCTTTCTCACTTTTCTCTGCTAGCCCCAACAGCCCAACCTTGAAACCTGTTTCACTGAAAATCTGCTCCCCGAAGGATCGTCGCAGCCCATGAACACAAACATCAGCAAAAGCTGGTAATCCTAATGAACAAAGATAATATAGAAAATAATAATAATAAATATAATGATAAATAAAATATTTACATGATATAAAAAAGTGTATATATATATATATATAAAATAAAATATTAGTTTCAATATCAAATATCATTCATTAATTTTTATTAATTTCATTTGGACCCGGAAACCTGCCAGTCCATTTAGTTTAGTGGGAAGAGAACCATGGTAGACCCGGAAACCTGTCAGTCTACCCTGTGACCCGGAAACCTGCCAGTCACAATCATCAATTGGCCATAAACATATCTTCCTAGTGTGCACACCTCTTCCCAAAGTTGCTACTAGTGTCCCGGAAACCTGCTAGACACCACTTTGGGAAGAACGGATACTATCATTTTCACATCAAATAAATATCGAGGGCATAAAGCCCATAAGTTGTGTTCATCACTATGAGAGGTACCATCCCAAAGCTATCCTCCCACTGTTAAGTTACTTATAATACACACCAAATAAACTCTTAAAATATTTCTATTATTTACTCATCTTTTATATATTTTTATATTATTTTAAGTAAATATAAATATAAGGATATTTTGACCTAAAATCTATTCGTATCTTATCTTATTGCGTAGGAGATATTATATAAAGAAAAGAAAATCAAATAATAAAAGAAAAAAAATAATGTGGACAGACATGTGTAGGAGTTATTAATTATAGGAGTATAATATATTGCAATTTATTGCCCAAACGTGTAACATATTGCAATAGCAAACAAAAAGAAATAAAAATAAAAAAAAAATAAAAATAAAAAATGACGCAAAGGTGAAAAAATTGGATGCAACCATATATATAAAATTGAAGCTCGTTGACAGAGGCAAATCAATTGCATTGAATTCGGAAGGAAAAAACGCACAGGCCTTTTGATTGTATTCAATTGATCATTAAAGGATGCACAGGGGTATTACATGGATCAAGCACGCATATCGAGGCAAGCCATTAAATCCAATTAAATTCATGAAGAGAAAAAAAACGCACAGGAATTTACACACGCAAGTCGAGGCAAACAATAACATAATTATATATACATATACTTCTATACATACGGAAATCAAATAGCAATTGGTTTCTATAGCCTAGGGTACACAATTACCTATCAATATATAAAATTAACCTAAAGCTCATGGGGATTAGGATTACCTGGTCTCCGTTTTTGCTAGACTCCTAGAAAATAAGTTGATGAGGGTCCGGAAGGAGGATTTGAGAAAAGAAGGTAGCAGAGAAGAAAACTATCGAGCGTTACTAGGTTTAGACGGCTAAACCTAAGTTTATAATTAAAATTTAGGGTTTAGCTATGGGCTGGGCTTTTTTTTTAAAAAAAAAACTATTTCCAAATTTAATAAATTATAAAATAATACAATTAAATTCTAAATTTTTATTATCACTATAATTATTTCCAATTAATAAATTATAAAATAATACAAACATTATTAAATTCTAAATCTTTATTTACTACATTATTATTGTTGTTGTTGTTGTTGTTGTTATTATTATTATCATTACCATTATTATTATTAATAAAAATCCGGGGTATTACATTCTACCCTTTTTAAAACAAGTTTCGTCCTCGAAATTGAAATAAAATCAATAATAAAATCTCGGGTATTACATTCTCCCCTCCTTGACATAAGTTTTGTCCCCGAAACTTAATTGCATACCTTCTTCGAATAATTTTAAACATACAATTATGAACATTAACTATCACTTTTCTCATCACATATATTTATATCATAAATCAATCATCAGATAATACAATATAGATTCAAACGATAAATCAGTATAAATTCAAACGTCAAATCAACATCTTGTATTTAAAATTAAGAATTCTATCATTCTTCATTATTCAAAATAATTCACAAAATAAATTCTAATTACCTATCTAACGTCTCTTTCTAAATAAAATTCACAAGTCAATAATAATCACATAACAAATCACAAAATAATTTTAAATATTCAATTATTAGAATTTCAAAGAAATAAATCATTTCTAAAAGACAAAAAAATAACTCTTCACTACCCATCTCTCATGTTTGAATTATTATTATTATTTTACTCATTTATTTACTTAACTCTAGGATCTTTGATCCCTTGAGTTAGTATCAAAAGCAAATCCAAGTCAAAACCGGGCTCTGATACCATTTTGTAACACCCCCAATTTCTAACAGTTATAATAACAAAAAATTTAAATAAATTTTATAAATAAATTAATGAAATTCGAAATAAACAACCTTGGGGAGTGTTACCGCCGCACTTGTACTGGGACAAGTGCAAGGCTGTCTTATTACATTAACATAAATCCAAACTTGAATAAAAGTATTTTATTCAAAGCAAAAAAAAAAGAATAAAATCAAACTAGCTAGAATTATTCATTGATCTTCCTCATTTCTCTCTGCTAGCCCCAACAGCCCAACCTTGAAACTTGTTTCACTAAAAATCTGCTCCCCCGAAGGATCGTCGCAGCCCATAAACATAAACATCAGCAAAAGCTGGTAATCTTAATGAACAAAGATAATATAGAAAAAAATAATAATAAATATAATGATAAATAAAATATTCACATGATATAAAAAAAAGTATATATATATATAAAATAAAATATTAGTTTCAATATCAAATATCATTCTGAAAGACCTGGCTATCACCCAAGAGGGGGGGTGAATTGGGTGTCAAATAAAACTTTAGGAACTTTGAAAATCTTTTCGCAACTTCTAAAACGACAGTTAGATATTCATATGAGCATATACTGGAAATATAAAAGATAAAAGAAGAGAATATGCAAACTTTGATTTATACTGGTTCGGTTCAGAATCATTGACCTACGTCCAGTCCCCAGAACACCTGGGATTCCACTATCTTTCAAGAACAATTACACACTCTATAAACAAAGGATGGCCCTCTCACTTTCGGAATCCACTCCCCCTTACAAGTTGTAATTGATACACCCGCTTGATTACACACTTTGTAAACGAAGGATGGTCTACTCACTCTCAGAGTCCACTCCCCCTTACAAGTTGTAATCAATACAATGTGTTTCCCACTCAAGATCACCTAATCTTGAGTCACTTTTCAGCTAGAATGTTTACAGATAAATCTTCTCTCTCAGAAGTGAATAAATAAACACTGAAGTACATAGTTGATCATCTCACTCTTTACAGTAGACTATGTGAACATTGAGGAACAGAGAGTGTATGAGCTATTGAACTATCGACAGTGAAGTAGTAAAAGACATTTCATTGGCTTCGTCGAGTCATTCTTTTATCGTCGTCGTCCTGGTTTGAAGACTTCGCAATTTATAGGTTATTGTGTTTTAACTGTTGTGAGCATTTGACCGTTGGAGATTAGTTGTAAGTAGCCGTTGAGTCACTTCGAAAATGTTTGTTAGAGTTGAAGCGTCAAGTGTCTATAAATCGTCGTCAGTTTGGTCTTTGCAAACATTCCTCATTCCTTTTGTTTTGTCCGTTGAGAGATAGCATTCAATGCGCCAGCGGAATATCAGAGTTAGCTTTACTTTGTTCAGAATATCGGTTTCCGAGAGTATCACCGGTTTAGGTAGTTTGCATTTAATGCCTCTGACACACAGATTTGCTTTATTCAAATTTGCTGGTAATTCAAGTTTAAACAATCTGAAACTCATAAGCAAATTGGTTAAAAGCATTTGGTAATTGTAATGAACGATAATCAGAAGTAATAAAGTGTTACAGCAAGATTCGTGATTTTCGGAGTCGGAGATTTGTAGGACAGAGATCTCATTACTCGAGCAGCTTTCCAGGCTTGCTCGAGCAAGCTTCTTTAGATTGCCTAGGATAATGCTCTCTCTCGCTGATGCTCGAGCAGGCATATATCTTTGCTCGAGCATGACAAAATCATACTCGGGCAAGGTTTCTTTCAAGTTAGAAATAACACTTCAGTATCGCTTATGCCGGGCAACATTTAATGGTAAGCTCAGGCAAGCATAGCTGGAGGTTCAAGTTATCGCTGTTGCTCGAGTAGGAAGTAACCCATGCTCGAGCAAGGGGCAATCAAAGGCGAAGAGATTCAGTTGAAGTATTGTTGCTCGAGCATGATTTTTCCTTTGCTCGAGCATGCCTTTCACTCTGCTCAGGCATGCTTCAGACTAAAGCTTGAATAATCTTCAATCATCGCTGATGCTCGAGCATGCCAAATATTGTGCTCGAACAACGTTGAGACAAAGAAGGAAATGAGTTCAGACACAAGCTTACTCAGGCAAGGCCAATTGTCTGCTCGAGCATGGCTTTCTAATTTGGTCTTCTTCGTTTCAAGTCTGATGATGCTCGGGCATGATTTTACCTCTGCTCGAGCATGCTACTCGAGCAAGCCTTTGTTTCTACTCGAGCAAGACTTCTCAACCTGTTCTTTCCTTGTTCAGAACGATGTTGCTCAAGCAAGCCTTCCTTTATGCTCGAGTATGACTTCCCAACTCAGTGAAAATGTTCTGGCCATGCTGTTGGTCGAGCATGATTTTTCTTCTGCTCGAGCATGGTGCTCGAGCAAGTCATTTTCTCTGCTCAAGCATGCCTCTGCCAATTTGCTATTTTCTTGTTTGTTATGCTGATGCTCGGGCAGACTGAAAGAATGGACCTTGATACCCAAGAGGGGGGGTGAATTGGGTATCTATAAAATTTTAAAGACTTGGCTCTGTTTTGGGCAAGTTAAAGCAGAGGATAAATGAAGAGAGGAGTAGAGAAGCTTTGCACGGATCAATTTATACTGGTTCGGCCTTTTCTCTGACCTACATCCAGTCCCCAAGCCTCACTTGGGATTTTCAATCCACTAACTTCACAAGACTTGATTACAATCTCTGTACTCAGAGTAGTTCTCTCACTAGAACTCACTCCCCCTTACAAGATGCAATCAATACTCCCAACCACCAAGTCCCCTGACTTGTGGTTATCTCAATCAATGAATGATTACAAGAAAGACTCTCTCAAAGAGTAGATAAGATAAATACTGAAGTACAATGTATCAAAGATACAGCCTAATGAAAAGAACAACTCAGGATGATTATTTTCGAGTAGAGTAGTTGTTCATCAGTTGTGTCTCTTTGGCTTCAGTTCCTCAGTCATTTATAATTGTTTGAACCATTTGAACGTTAATAATCCACTGAAGCTTGTTCCCATTCGAAAATGTGACTGTTGTGAGTGTTCTTCCATGTGTAAAGGTACTGCAGAAGCTGATGGATAATATTCTGTTGCTACTTTCCAGATTTGGGTGTTTGTAGCTTTTGCATTTGAATATTGGTGGCCCATGACATTCTGTTTTTAGAATAATCACGTTTGGCTTTCTTCAGAGGTGATTGTACTGTCTGTAATGCCAACCTGTCATGCATTTAATCTTGTCTTGAAGGATAAGATAAAATAATCCAAGTTGCATAAAGTGTTGCTCCAATTGAATCTCTGTCTAATTCAAATTCTTTCTGTTATCTCATAAATAAACTTGTTAGAACAGTTCACTTACATATATAAGAGATAGATATAATGATTAGATTCAATGGGTAACTTGAAACATGAAGAAAGAATCAGATTTGACATATCAGAGTTTAAATGCGTTTTTCTGTTCTGGAGGTCTGAACTCGAGTTCATAATGTTAGGCTCGAGTTCGGCCTTTATTCATTTTGAGAATTCGGTTCTGTCTAAATCAAACTGGAGGTTTGTGTGTAAACCTGAGGTTTGTAAGAACACGAACTCGAGTTCATTAAAGATGAACTCGAGTTCTCTTTACTTAGAGAACTTCAAAACGGGTTAACATAAAACAAACTGGAGGTTTAAGACAAGTGGGCTCGAGTTTGAAACTTTTGGAAATGGCTAATTGCTCTCTGGAACTTTTGAACTGGAGTTTGAGAAGCTTGGGCTCGAGTTTAGTTCTCTCTAAAATATTCTGAAGGCTCTCGGCCAAAACTAGGCTCGAGTCTGAAGAGTTTAGGCTCCAGTTTATAGACAATGTTCTGTTTTCAAGTTTAAACAAACTTATCCTGCCAAGGATGAACTCGAGTTCATCATGACAGGCTCGAGTTCATTTACTTAATATCTTCTTTGAACTTTTTCAAACTTGAGGTTTGAGTAGAAGTTTAGAGTTTGTAATAGGTTTTCAAAAGTAAAAAAAAACTTTGTCAATGGCGAACTCGAGTTCATTAAATGGTAGGCTCGAGTTCACTCAAACTTTCAAGGATTTAATTTTGAACTTCAGGTTCAGTCTCAAGTTTGATCTTTGGTTTGACAAGTTTATGCTTTCTGTTAAACATAGGCTCGAGTTCAACAGTTATAGGCTCGAGTTCATGCGAACTTTCAACGGCTTAATTATAAACTTCAGGTTTAGTCTCAAGTTTGAACTTTGGTTTTGCAAGTTCATGCTTTCTGTTAAATACAGGCTCGAGTTCATCACTCATAGGCTCGAGTTCGATTTTGACAGATAGAAGAATCATGAGTTTTAAACATCCTTGACTTGTCAAATCTTTCCACTATTGTTTACAATTGTCAGTGATCATCAAAACACTCTGAGAACTAACACAGACCACATTCTCTGCTCAAGCAAACTTCCTAATTTGCTCTTTGCTTCTTCTTGGCTCAAGCAATAATCTAACTCAACATGAATTGTTCTTTGCTCAAATAGATTGCCTTCAAATCTCAAACTCCTGGTTGCTATTTATTATGTTCTTGCACAAAAATCAGATTTTCAAGAAGTAAACTCATTGATAGTACAAAAAGCGATGTCCAGCGAGCACATAACATATTTGGTATAAATCCAAATTTAGCAAATCATCCCATTTCAGAAACCTCTTCAAATATTATTTCCATTTCAATAAGAATCAACTCCAAACTAGTTGTATTTTGTCCATTAACATCATATGAATGGAGGTTGATCTTATCCAGTGTTTTTTCAAAATCCAGAACAGACTGTCAACTTCAAAACATCATAAATCCTTCAATTGATCTCCTTTTTCTGCATACTTGATGTTTTTGAAAAGGTATTTGAGTCTAGTTTCAAATGGCACTGGTTTCATCTCAATCCGATTTGCCGTTTGTGAGATATTCTCAAAATACCAAAGCTTGGTTTGGACAGTGACGGTGATACTTGTTACAACTTGTAAAATTCATAGATAATTCATATGAACTCCTTTGGGCATGAAGTTTTGTCAGAAGTACGTGTTGGCTGTCTAGTTTCATTTACCGCTGGTTTCGTGTCAATCCAATTCTTGGTTTGGGAGATATTGTCGAATTACCGAAGGTCGCCAGAAATAGAGCTGAACAGAGGAAGCTGAAGAACACTTTGCTCGAGCATGCCTTTGGTTTTTGCTCGAGCAAGGTCGGATTTTGGGCAAAAAATGAGTTTGCTTGAGCATGGTTCCTCTTGTTGCTCGAGCAAGGTACTGTTTGGGAGAAAAATGGCCTGGAAACATGTCGCTCGAGCATGGAAATATTTATGCTCGAGCAAGGTACTTGAAAATGTGCTGAAATTACATTTTGACCCCAAAACAAACTAGTATTCTTCCAGAAGCTCAAACTTGCTCATTTTAATTCCGAATTGACCCGTTCCAACTTCTATTTGATCACATAAACTCGAATATTGATATTTTCATGATAATTGACAGATTCTTCTTTCTTCAAACTCCATTTTTGATCATCCTTCATCGTATTAAACTTTGTATCTACATTAAATATAAGAATTAGTCAAAGTATAAGATAAATGTAGTATACAAACTTTTTGCTCTAGAGAATGACATCAATATAAGACATCATCAAAACTAATCAGAATTAACATTCTCCCCTTTTTTGATGATGGCAAATACCTTAAGAAAAATATGTATATATAAGATAAATATATTAAATGCAACATATTTTTCTTGTCATTCTCTCCCCCTTATTTGTCATTAGCAAAAAGTTTAGGTAATGAAGAAATGCTTGTGGAGAGATAAATATGAAAACAAATTAGGGATGATTGTCTCTCCTTAATCATATTTTAAGAAAGCAATTTTTCTCTCCCCTTTTTGAAAGTATTATGATTTTTTTAAAAAAAAATATGAGGCCAATTAGAAAAGAGTTTTCATGTAGATATGTCTGAAAACAATTTGGAGAGCTTTCAAGAAATCTTTCACATTTAAAGCAAAATATTCACAGAATATTAAGAGATAAAGTTCAGAAATGCTCATTTATATTCGGCATATTGATGAGTGATCTGTGAAGCTCATTTGCTTGTTGTATGCAATTTAGTTGAATCTTTGTGGCCTGAGACGAAACAATGGTAGACTCTCGTAGTTCAGCTTCAACCATCAAGGCATCTTTTCATAATTTAATAGTTTTCGAGATATCCACATACAGAATGAAATCTCCTGCTACAAATTGAAAAACTTTCTTGCAAGAGAGAAACGTGTTAGTTCATACCAAATGAAATTCCGTAGTGATACCTCTACCATGGCATACATGGCATCTCAATCGCTAATTTACACACCGCCTCATGGCTTGTGAAATCAACTATAAAACAAATCTCTTTCTATATGATATTTTTTTAAATTAAGATAATGAAAGGAAAATATGATATTAACTCATCATCAGAACTAATAAAACAAAGTGAATGCCGATGAGCAAAATTTCTTCAAATAAAGGAGATGAGCTTTTAAGATATAAAACACATATGAATGTAAAGCTACCCCTTAATGAATGCATGACTAAAGATTATGAAACTCCCTTAAATGATACCACACAATTGTAAAAGAAAATGTTTGAAGCATAGGTTTCTTTTTTAAAAAAATGAGTTTGCTCGGCTAAAATTCATGAAACAAAATTAAATGAATAAGATCAAATTAGCCTAGCATGATTATGATTTGTACATATTACAATACCTCATTCAAGTAATATCGTAATTACTTAAGTCATAATCCTTTATTATCCATTGATGCATCACTGGCTAGCCACTATCTGATAATGTGATCAATATTGAAGATCTCCCAGATTTGATGCATAAGAATGAGTTTTCATGTGATGTCCATGACTTTGTAGCCATCACTTGTAGTTCACACGAGAGGACCTTACAAGCTTATCTTCCTCTGTTTATCCCTGTTTCCTAATGCCAGAACAGAGGATCCTACAAAACAAATATATGCTTCTTGGTACCCAATGTTTTTTGGGTCCACACAAGGTTAGACATGACAACTCTTATGCTCTTATATAACTAAATCATATGATATTTGAGCAAAGAGTAGAGCAATCAAAGATCAAAAGCATAGTTTTTCACAATCAACTAACTTCAAGCCAATGAATCACAGAGGGTAACAATTAACTGATGTCAAGAAAGTTATTTCTTAATGACAATTTGAAAATACACTTTCAGTAAAAAAAAAATGTCATTGATGTGAATCTCGTGTAATCCATGGATGAGATAAAGATTTCAAAAACGATTTATTTCAAATCTTGAAAGTTCATTCAAACCGTGATAATGCATTATGAATTCAAAATTTTCATGAATAAAAGATTCAGTTTGAAATAGATTTGAAATCAATGCTCACTCTAAACATGGTGGAAGTCAATCGGTTTAATGAATATGTCAATGTGCTTCAATTTTAGAGACCATAACACTACAGTTAATATGTTGCAGAATTTTTCAAAGCAAAAGTCATGAACGTAGAGCATTAACGAAACATGGTTAGCTGAAAAATATGAGCATAATGACTTTGCTATTGTCCAAGTGATAATCTTGCCTCTTAGAATTGAATTTAGAAACATATGAATGGTCAAGGCAAGAATTTGAATATAGAGTTACTCAAAATATGGATGAAAACAAATGCTGATGTATTTGAGTAACAACGGTGCTAGGATTCATGGACAATGAAGCACATATTCATTAGTCCAACTGACTAATGGTTCCAAAATCTCATTCTAGTAAGTTATTCCATATAATGGTTAATGTATTAACATTCAATGCACTAATGAACATTTTTAAATCTTGAAATAACCTAGCCAACTAAGAATATATGCTTAAAGCATAACAGATTCACAAATTGAATTCTTTTCTTGAAGATAAACTTGAAACTCACATGTGATCAACTTGTTAAACACGAGATCCAACTAGTCAGAGAATAAAGAATGAGGAGTTCAAGTATCGCATTAAATACCAAGGATCAATATGTGACTGACGAGGAAAACACGACTGGACAAATTTGAAGCATATCTGACATTCAACATTCAAAAAGTTGACTTCCGATTTTGAAATTCCATTTGAATGCAATCAAAGCATGAATATTTTTCAAAAGTATTTGTATGCAATTTTACAAAACAAGGTGAGTTGAAATCCAAACATATTTTAGAATTGTGCATTTCTGGAACATAAACTTAGAAAGTTATGCACAAATTCAATTATGATCTATTTAGCAATCTGAAAACATTTTGAAAAACATAAATAATTGATTGCTAATGGAATGTAATGATGGGCAAGTATTCATTACTCACATATGTAATTCATTTAAATGCAAAATAGGGTAAGAATTAGATATCACCGTAATTCCTCTTGTCCTAAGAGTATCTTGCTTGGTTGAGATGGATTGATATAAATAACTCCTTTTCCGACATTCACCATCAACATCAACCATTGCTTCTTTGGCTTCCTCAAGAGTTGAATTGTTTCTCTATATAGTTGGATTCTTGAGAAGCCTTTTCTTTGATCCTACAGAGACATATAAACCTTTTTCTCCCTTGGTATCCAGCCGTGCTTGGATCCATTAATTGTTAAGCTTGTAAGAATTATAACAGAATTCATATGCTCTTATGAGAATAATCGAATCAGAACAATTGAGCATAATAAATTAAACATGACTTTATGCATAAAAGAAATACTTTCTTTTCAAATTATTATATATGCATAAATAATTAAATCCTTGAACATTGCAGTCTCTTTGAAAAATAAATCAGGACGTGAAAACTCAATTTTAAAGTAGTTTGCAATGCTCATTCCTAAGGTCACAAAATATAAAACCTCAATGAGTATTTCAGATGAAAGAGGAGGAGGTTTTACCATTGTATACCTCTACATTAGGTATTTGGAGGATTGGCTTTGCTTACCCATTGATTCTTTGTATATTTTCTTACGGGTGTCGGCAAAGCTTTCTTAGAAGATATAGATTTCAAGAGTCTTCTGTTTGATATCTTAGAGACTCTTTTTTTCTTGTTCTCCTCAAAATAGTTGAACGATACTCTATGATAGTTGATTCTTGAGGTGGAACATACTCTTCTTGCATGTATCCATTGCTTCTTTTGATGTTTAGACCATGTAGTTCTAGCAATGGTTTCTCCACGAGTTCTCCTGCTAGATGCCACGATATTCTTCATTGGTGTATGAGAAACTCTTGGCTTCTTCTTCCCCTTTTCTGTATGTTGATGTCTATTGATATTCAAATCATCCTGCATGTATGGAGTACTAGATAGACATTTTGGTACCCACTTATACTTGGGTCCTTGACAGTTAGTATTGGACCTTGCTTGTCCTTTTGGAACCCAAACAAATTTATTCCTCATATTAGAATTTCTTCTAATATAGCATGAATGAGAAATATGACCAGATTTACCACAATAATTGCAAACTATATGATGATGTGCATTATGAGATTTTATGCAAGTATTGTGTCGGTCGTCAGAGTGAAACTTCAAATAAATCTCATTTGAATATTCTTTCTTCCCAATAAACTTTCCAACATCATTATTGAATATAATTCTGCTTTCCAAACTAGAATCAATGATGGGTCGAAAAACAATTTTATGTAAACTTTCAAAATCATTTTTCTTATCTACAGAGGAAAGGTTGGAGTTGTTTACCACATGTGCATTTTGTTGGAAATTATGCCTTAGGGGCAAGTCATTATTCTCCATTAAGTTATCACTTCATTCGCATGTTCATGGTGATAACTGCATCCTTGGATATATCTTATAGATTATCCTAAATGTCCCTGGTCGGTCATCTACGCGGGAGCGAAGATGAGTTAAGACCAGTATGACTTTGATGAGGTATGGAGATACGAATCAAAGTCATGGGCACTTGTAAGAGTACAAGGTGCTGGACCGACCCATTATGAGAAAGCTGCATGGATTAAGTCATAAGCTTATCTCATGTATAACCGCATCACAACACCCTATGACCTGAGATCGTCATGGATTCTTACATGATGAGTCACTGGTCTTTGACCTAGTTAAAAGTCACCTTTGACCGCGTGATGATAAAGGCTGGGATTGGGATCAGTGGTTTTCATGCGGAGGAATGTGAATGGTCAAGATGGAATTTGTCCCTCACAAATGTAGAGAGATAATACTGGGCCCCTCGATGAGTGAGTCTAAGAAATGTATGGCCATACTGTGATAGAAAAGAGTTTCCATTTCACTTATTAGACTACTCGAAAATCGAGAAAGTAATGGTCAAGAAAAGGAAGTTGACGTTATCCATGCCTCATCCTTGACCGAATTATCGCGTGACAAAAGGGACGTGACATGGTTGTACGATAGGTAGTATCGTGTCATCGATCCCGATGTGAATTGGGTAGTCGCAATGTCTTGCTAGAGGCCGCTTGCGACTTGTGGGCAAATACAGTCTTGGCCCACTGCCAATTTCATATGGGCCTTCAGGGTTGCACACAAGAATAATCCAACACGGGTAAAAGTGTTCAGGTTCATTGAATCTCAGATTAATTTGAGATTAAATGAATACTGAATTTAATCTAGGATAAATATATATATATATATATATATATATATATTAAATTCGAAAATAATATAATAATATTATTTAATGGAGATTACAATATTATTATATGATATTTGTTTTATATTAAATTTATCGGATAAATTAAATATCTAAAACAAATAGAGATATTATATCTCATTTGATTTTCGAATAAAGATATCATTATCTATTCAATTTAAATTGAGATATTGTATCTTAGATTTAATTAAATAGATAGATATCATTTCTCGGATTTAATTTATAGAGATAAATTAAATCAGAAGGCTTTTAAATTTGGATTAAATAAATAGATTGGATTAAATCTATCAGATAGATTTAATTAATATATTTTTAATCCAGATTCAAAATTCGAATTTCAGATCTGGTTTTAATTCGAATTAAATAAATATATTAGATTAGATCTATTAGATAGATTTAATTAATATATTATCCAGATTCAAAATTCGAATTTCAAAATTAATAAGGATTAATTTTGATTATATAATACGCCTATCGGGTTTAGAAAAAAAACCTACGGGACTTTTAGTCGAGCGTATTAGAAAGCCACGAGAAACCCTAGAGCGAAAAAAGGGAGAGACGCACAAGAGGCGCTAGCACGCTGCCGTAGCCATGTTCGGGAATTATTTGTGTGGATACCGGTAGAGGAAGACGATTCTAAGAGTCGACTTCTGCGGATCGAGAAGATAGCCTACCAGTTCAAAAAGAACGAGACGCGGGTGAATTCACTACAGTTTGGATTTTCTTGATCGCCATGAGGAAATGTGCGCAAAGGGTTTGTGTAGATTCTTGAGCTATTAGTTCGCTAAAATCAAAGGAAAACCTCCGGCTCCAGATGATTCCGAGTTCTCTATAAGGTATGACTCGGGTTCCCAAACCTTGATTTAAACGCACCTGAGTGATCCTCGGGACGGGATTCATAGAAAATTTTAATCCGCTGCGTGTACGGATCCTTACAGTGGTATTAGAGCCAACTCAACGTGCGTTTAAATTGGGTTTCTGTACATGCTATTATATGTGATATATATGCAAGAATCTGAATCTTTGTATGCAAGAATTTGAATCTTTGTATGCAAGAAACTTAATCTTTGTATCAAGAAATCGAATCTTGAATGCTTTAATTTGAAAATTTGCGTTAGGGTTTCAGACGGGTCTCTAGAATTGTATCACGGCTGCTTCGTACAGTTCTGAATTGTTCAGAGTGCACGATATTCGGAATCGTCCGTCACGTTCGTGCGCATCGAAGACGTTCTGAATCGTTCAGAATTTTCGATCATGTTCGGACAATGACAGAGATTTTGCCGTGTTCTCCCAAAATAACCAGGATTCAAGGATTTTGTAGTATAGTGTAACCTGGGTCGTTTCTCCGATGAATTCATAGCGGGTTTGATTGGCAACAGCGAAACAGAAACAGAATGGTAAAATGGGGGGATTTTTAATTCGAAAGGAATAAAAACGTAACTAAACAGAGACAAAACGAAACTAAACAGAGACCAAACAGAGGATTAAAGGATTAAACAGAAACAGATTAACAATGATCAACCCAACATTTTGATTCCAGAAACGTTTGTCATTGAGCGAAAAATAAACGAACTCGTGTTTGGCTCTGGATGAACCGAGATCTCTGCGTTCATCCAGAAATCCCTCGACTAGACGATTGCCTAGAATATGTCCAAACAGTGGCGTCCCACTATGCAATCGCACAGCAAACTTTAAACCTAGTTCGAACTTAGTCCTTGGGATGAACCAAACCGAATATTTAATCTAATATTCGAACTATTTTTCAGAAATCGAATTCGATAGATGAAAACAGAAACGAGAAACGTTACCGATTAAGCACAAGCTCTCTGAACGAGTCATGGAATCTTCAACGTTGGGTTAATCATAGATATTTAGCCAAGCATGGCTGGAAAAGATGATGAACGCGAAGAACATTGAAGAACAGTTGAGAGAAAATGAAAGCTTCTGTTTTGATCCACTAAAACACAAAAAACATGAATGAAAAGGTGTTTGTGGCTGCTGCCACACTTAAAGTTAACCTAATTGGGAAATGGGTTCAGCCCAAAAACGAAAATAAAATAATATGGGCTTTAATTACAAAATTCGAGCCCAAAATAAAACCCAAAAATACATATGCTTCAGCTCCAAAATCGACCGCCCTCTTGTCTGAATTTGCTCTTCATGTCTTCATAACAATTGTAGCTCTCTGAATCATCTGAAATATGAGACAAAAATGAGGCAAATCCGATGTCTGGTTCAAGAGTTATGGTAAAAACAGTGAAGCAATATAAAACTGGAATTTATTATTAAATAATGGCTAAAATATAATAAAAGGCCCAAAGCCCAAATAAGTATAAAAGCCATTATTTATTAGCTAAAGAGTCCTAAATTACTATTCGAGATACAAAAAGTAGTGTATAAAATATTTAATTATCAGACAACGCCCCTGGGGGTTTGAAATTAAGTTTTATGAAACTCTCTTTCTAAAAGAATATGAGCTTTTTGATGAAGCTGCTTTCGTCGCTAAAGCAATCAATTAAACCAGGATCAACTAATAATGCAATATAGTGGCAACCTAGGTCATTCTCCCAAGGAGCAATCTGTGGGTTTTTCTTTAGGTTGAATTTAGGTGATAAAAAAAATGCAATGAAATGAACCTAAACTAAAATGCAAAACACTACTACCTAAATGAAATTAAACTAACTAAATGCACTAATACAATTGATTCTAAAACCTAAATGAGAATGAAACTAACCTATATGAATATGAATGCAATTTTGGGGGGGGGGGTTTTGTTATGAGAGAAAAAAATTAAAATCCTAAGAAGAAAATTGATTAAAATAAAATCAAATGACAAAGATCTAGTTCAGTTATGAGGAAGAAGGGGACAACTTATGAATTGCATAGAGTTAACTTTCTTAGCCCAAACCAATTAATTAGACCAAAGGGAGATTAATGAATTTAATTACCTAATTGAACATGGGAAACCCTCTAGCTCAATAACACATATTCCACTAGAAAACTCATAATGAAATAAGCGGTGGCTAATTAAACTCATTAAAACCAATCACAAAATAATCTTGGAAATCTCGTTTACAATTATCTAATTGAACAACTAGATAATTTATCAACCCAATCAAACAATTAAGATGATAAACCAAATTGACAATTAAATTAATAACGAAAACTCAATTAATAATTCAATTGACAATCGAAAGGTTGCAAACAAAAATCCAGCAATTGTCTCAAACATAAAAACTTCAAATTATCAATCCAATCCAAAAGAAATATGTTTACAATCTAAAACTAGATTGTTCTCAATTATCACAACTTGAAACCCTTTAAAACTAAATAATCTCAAGTTTGAATTAAAAAGATAAAAAGAACAACACTCCCTTGTGGTCTTCAAGCGTAAATCCTAGGCTCTAGCATTCTCTATGTTCCTCCCAAATTGCCTCCTAAAAATGCTTAAGCTTCCATAAAAACGCCTCCTCCTTCAATTCTGAAGCAGTCCGTCACATCCATAAGAATAGATGAATTAATGAATATTGGCTTGGGCACACAGTCGCTGTACGTGAAAAGATGGGAGGAAAAAGTAATGAATGGTGGGGTCCGCATAGATGAATCAAAAACTTCTCTTCTTTGCGTGTTGTGGCGTATTCCCCAGCGTTCCTTTCTGCGTGAATGTTCTCTCGGCTCTCAATGAGAGCGTGAATTCTTTTTGCAGTTGTTAGGTTAATTTTATAAGAGAAAGAGAGGGTTTTTGGGTATCAATTTGAGCCAATTAAAATTCCAAAAGCCCAACAAAATTCCACCATTAGATCATCTTTTAGCTTCCAAGGTTAATTCTGCATCGTAGGATCTTCTTATATGCTTTTTCTTATCATGCAAGAATTAAATAAAATCGTGATCTATCATATATTTAGAAATATTATTCAATCACAAGATCTCAATCAGAATATTGATAATTTAAGTCCAATAATCTCATAATTAATTTTGATTTATATTATTTCCTAAAATAGGCTAACAATCCAAATATTGTCTAATAAATCCAAATTAGCCTAAAATAGTCCCCAAAATAAATGAATAAGGTGGGATAAAATATATTAAATTGGGATTTATCAACTCCCCCACACTTATCATTTGCACTCCTGGGCAAAACAAATCAAGACCAAGGGAGAACAACAATAAAAAAAACAAAACAAAAGCAAATTAAAGCTTCAAAAGTGAATGTCCCAACCATAAGCAAAAAGTAAACAAAAGTATTTCAGCACCTCTCATGTCCAAGTGATCTTCTCATAACTTAAGAAAGCAAACATCATGGCAATTTACTTGACAAAGGGGAACCTAAGCTAGAAATCTCTTACCAAGGATAATGTGTATGTCACTCTTCACTCAAAAGTGTATAGGTTTGTGTTTACGCTCAAATCATCCCTATCAAATACTCTTTCCATAGACTTGACAAGAATCTAAGTTCTCCACCGCTAATAAAGCAAGTGTATTCATAAATCCAAAGGACTTTTATTAGATTGTAATGGGGCTAAGGTTAAGAAAGAAAGGGTATGGTGTTTGGAAAAACAAAGTTGAATATCTTAAAAGATGAAGAGAATGATACAATAGAGAATATGGGATGCAAGAAACCAAACTAAATCAGAACTGAGTCATCATTCTTTTTCTTCTTCCTTTTCTATTTTTTTTCCTCTTTTTTGTTTTTTTTTCAATTTTTTTCCTTTTTTTTTCTTTTCATTTTTCAAAATAACATACCATATTTTTCACAATGACCCAATTCCTAATATTTTTTTTTTCCACATGTTCTTCCATACAAAAGAGATAAATACAATGCTCTTCAACTCTCAAGACATTCAAAAGGGTAGATAATTTTTTTTTTTTTGGCAATGGGTGTAGATAAAATGGAAAAGCTAACAAATAAATAGGCTCAAAGGGCTAAACAAAGGATATGTGCATGAAAATGGTAGGCCTTTTGGCTTATCTAGCTAAAATGAAGCGAATGCCTTTATCATTTTTATGAATACTCATGCATAAAGTGCAGCCTCAAATAAGATTTAAGTTAAGTTCTAGATCAAGTAAAGAGATAGGGGTACACAATAAAAAATATATATATATATATGCATTAGGCTCAAAATCTCACTAGGAATATGATCACTAGCCTAAATTCTCCAAAGTCAAATTTATTGTCAGTAGGTTCACCAACTTAAAACATGATCAATCACTTTTCAAATCAAGAATGCATCATACTAAAATTACTAAAAACTTGTAGTTTTCACATTAAATTTTTTCTTTCTTTTCTTGAAAACAAGGAACAAAAACCAAAGTAAAAACCAAAATATTTTTATTTTTCTCATTTTGAAAACAAAAAACAGAAACCAAAACTAAGAACAAAATCCCTAAAATTGATGAGGCTTGCTTTCGTCGCTAAAGCAATCAATTAAACCAGAACCAACTAATAATGCAATATAGTGGAAACCTAGGTCATTCTCCCAAGGAGCAATCTGTGGGTTTTCTTTAGGTTGAATTTAAGTGATGAAAAATGCAATGGAATAAACCTAAACTAGAATGCAAGATGCTACTACCTAGATGAAATTAAACTAACTAAATGTTGATGCAATTGACTCTAAAACCTAAATGAGAATGAAACTAATCTATATGAATTTGAATGCAATTTTTGGGGGGTTTTTGTCATGAGAGGAAAATTAAAATCCTAAAAAGAAAATTGATTAAAATAAAATCAAATGACAAAGATTTAGTTCAGTTATGAGGAAGAAGGGGACAACTTAGGAATTGCATGGAGTTAACTTTCTTAGCCCAAACCAATTAATTAGACCAAAGGAAGATTAATGAATTTAATCATCTAATTGAACACGAGAAACCCTCTAGCTCAATAACATATATTCCACTAGAAAACTCATAATGAAATTTATCGGTGGTTAATTAAACTCATTAAAAATCAATCACAAAATAGTTTTGAAAATCTTGTTTACAATTATCCAATTGAACAACTAAATAATTTATCAACCCAATTAAACAATTAAGATGATAAACCAAATTGACAATTAAATTAATAACGAAAACTCAATTAATAATTCAATTGACAATCAAAAGGTTGCAAACAAAACTCCAACAATTGTCTCACACATAAAAACTTCAAATTATCAATCCAATCCAAAAGGAATATGTTTACAATCTAAAACTAGATTGTTCTCAATTAACACAACTTAAAATCCTTTAAAACTAAAGAACCTCAAGTTTGAATTAAGACGATAAAAAGAAAGACACTCCCTTATGATCTTCAAGTGTAAGTTCCTAGGCTCTAGCTTTCTCCATGCTCCTCCCAAGTTGACTCCCAAAAGTGCTTAAGCTGCCATGGAAACGCTCTCCTCTTCAAACTTCATGCAGCTCCCAGCCATAAGAATAGATGAATCAATATTCAATTGATTAAAGGTAGAAATAATGGTGGGCCTCGTCGTGAGAATTAATGGATTGATGATGAATGAAACATCAACTGATCTGTGCGCCTCTGCCTCTCAACGTGAACCTGTTTTGCTGCTCCGTTCCGCGTGCGTCAATGAATTGAGATGAATTGATGGAAGAATTAATCAAGTCAATTCTCTGCGTCTCTACTTCAGCGTTCTCGCGGCTGTGTCTCAATGAAAGCGTGTTCGTGTATATGCCTGTGCGGCTAGGTTAAATAAATGGGGAAGAAGAGATTTTGGGTACTAACTTGAGCCAATTAAAATTCCAAAAGCCCAACAAAATTCCACCATTAGATCTTCTTTTAGCTTCCCAGGTTAATTCTGCATCATAGGATCTTCCAATATGCTTTTTCTTATCCTGCAAGAATTAAATAAAATCGTGATCTATCATATATTTAGAAATATTATTCAATCACAAGATCTCAATTAGAATATTGATAATTTAAGTCAAATAATCTCATAATTAATTCTGATTTATATTATTTCCTAAAATAGGCTAACAATCCAAATATTGTCTAATAAATCTAAATTAGCCTAAAATAGTCCCCAAAATAAATGAATAAGACGGGATAAAATATATTAAATTGGGATTTATCACTTATGCTTGTGTAATGCTTGCCCTTGTTTACGAAGTTCCTACTGTATAGATAATGTAGCACCCTATACTTATGAGGCAGCTGCTTCGGTCTGTACAGAGGAGAATCATCCTCAGTTGTCCCTACCTCTAGCAATATTTTATCCATTTCCTCTCCACTGAACCTTGTAGCTATCGACTGTGCAACCTTAACCCCTAACCAATTAAGGATTTTCTTCTCAGTCAATTCAATTGTTTTCCCCATAACACGTGTGGACACAATTTGAGTTCTAGATAATATGAGGTTTGAATAAAACACCTTCACAGTTGAGTCACTATAAGGCAAACCCAACCCCAGGAGTCCCCTAAATGGTCTAAGAATGGCGTCTAGTCCAAAGGAAAATCAGTTTCAAATGAGTTCATCTTAATCCTACTCATTTTACATAGACTTCTACCTACTAACCTCATGTCATAGTCCTCAAGTTTCGACTAATTGAAGTCGGCCTTAGAGTCAGGGATGATATTGGCCCTCTATTGTAGTTTCAATTTCTTATACAACTTGGACCTTACCTTATCAACTTGCTGAATGTCTTCATCATTGTCATTGGTGGAGGCAAAAGATTCTTCAGTCGTGTTTGTGTCTTGCCAGTCTTTGTCATCCCCACTAGAACTAGCAATGTCAACCATTTTCCCCTTCCTCTGTTTGGCATCCTCTGCCTTTCGCTTTTTCCCCTTTTGAGAAGAGTCAGAGACGGAGTCACCATCATCACTTGAAGGGGCCTTCCTCTTCCTAAATGTTGGAGTGTGGTTGTCCTTCTTAGCAACCCTTTTTTTTTTCCTGACTTCTTTAGCATCAAATTCTCTCTTCCACTTTGCTGCTTTTGCATACTCGTCATAAGCTTCCCAACTCGACCACATCGTCGTAGTGTTGCCCTGTGCTTCCTGTAAGCTACAACGTCTTCCATTGTAATGCCCAATTCATTCAAACAATTGTCATTTTTCTTTGCCTTCCCCATTATGAACTGGTTTAGTACCTGGCAGTGGCAAACGTATAGGGTTAAGGTACAGTCGCTTTTGGAAACACTGGGTACAAGGTTACAATCCTCCCAAATGTGGATTAAGAGGTTCGGGTTTAGAAGGACTCGTTCGAGTTTCACTGGCAAGAATAGAGGAACACTGGGAAGACGATGTTGTGTAAAGTCCTTGGGTGTGTGTTTGAATGTTAGAAATCCGAAAGGTCGCGGTTCAGAAAGGTGGAAGCACAATGTGAAATGGGTTGGGTTTGCTTGGGGAAGACGCGATGAACAGATGGCAGAGGTGTGACAGTTTTGAACAGAGTAGTGGGCGGCGTCAGTTTTGTGGCTGACGTTTGAACTGCTCCACCAAGTACTGAACATGGGTATAAGCTGCCATTGGTTTAATTAAATGGAAAAAAACCCACGTCTGTACAATCAATACCTTTTACTTAATTAAACAAAAGAAATTTGGTCACGTGTTTCCCTTCATAACTTTGCTGACGTGGCTATCGTGTCATTAAACACACTAAGATCATATTTTGCATAACTGATTCAACAAATATCATAAGTTCGAACGTAATTCTGAAGTTCGAACGGACATAGATGTCATAATGTTCAACTTCAGATAATGTTGAACACTATTAAGTTCGAACTTCAGCTATATGTTCGGACTTAATAAGGTAAAATAATTATGCGATCAAACCTCAATTTTGACAGCAACAAATCCAAATGCTTAACTTGAGCTATAGCAAGTGCAATAGACGAAAAAAAACCAGAGTGCATTTGTCACAAGCAGCAGGTGTAGTAATGGGAAAAACAACTCCATTTTATTTGTTACAACAAGCAGGTATAGTGATGGGATAAAAACCACAATGCATTTGTTACAAGAAGCAGGTATTGTAATAGAACAATGTTGATATGCATTTGTTACAAGAGCAGGTATAGTAATAGAAAAATGCTGATATGCATTTGTTACAAGAAGTAGGTATAGTAATAGAAAATGGTGAAACACTAAAGTACAATGTTGACATATTGCTATTATCCACTTTTATACATTCAGAATAGGTGAGTACATCCCATGCACCAGCCAATTAACAAATGACCTGCATGATAATACACTTATAAGGAATCAAACAACAACAGGCTGCGCCACACAAACTTTATGCCATGTCCACTTTTTCCTTAACCTAATTGAACATGGTCCAAAGTTTGCGCTAATGCATATAACCTTGCCCTATGCAAAAGTCAGATTTAAACTGAGACAAAAGGACTGTGCAGCATATACAAAAGACATATTAGTGTCCAAAATTGAATGACATATTTGAATTGCCACTGGTCAATACAGATACATCAAAAACAAAAAGACCAGCTATGTACTCCACACTATTAAACTACACTTCTATGTATTACTGATAATGCATCTCTATTGATTCAGCAAGGTGCGGATCCATGACTCCTTAAACTCTGCAGGTACCTTTAGAAATGCAGTTAGCATTTTGTCAGACGCTAGGATCTTCATATGTACAAGGTTTCTTTCATTCCAAGTCAACTCCTCAAGTTGCAGTAGCTCCATGTAGAAGTCATCTCCTGGGGCAGCAGGTTCAAGTTGCCTCTCTTGGGATGCCATCATATTTCCTAGCTTGTTAAATGCAGTAACGATGGTCTTGTCCAATTGTGTGACTGTATCTCGCAATGCCTCAGCAGTTACTTTAGCATTATTTAGTTTGTGCTTCTTCTTTCGACCACTATATGCATCAAATGCATTGACTTGAGTGGTGACAGTTTCATGATTGGTTTCTGACAACTCAGCTTCATCAACATGTGGTGTTTCCGGAAGTTCATCATCTTCAAGATTAACTTGTTCCTCCTTTCCCCCCGGGCACTCTCCTTCCTCACTGGTAGCCCTGTCCCTTCCTCAAACCATGCATAGAGAGTCAAAGTTTGGTAAAGGTTTGGTTCGAAATTCCTTTGCCTTTGGATGAGCCTGCACTTTGAACAAGCAATATGTGAGTTTTGAAATGGAAGTCATTTGTAATACAGAAGCAAAGTAAAAATTTCAACAGAATGGTAGGATCACATACCTTTAGATACTCATCCTACACCTTTGTATCTGCGATAACAAGGTTGGTCTCCGAATTCCTACCAAATCTAGAAGCATTAGGTCCGTAAATAATGTCGTATGCTGCTTACCATAGTCGCTTCAAGGTCCTTAGTTTGGAGGTGATGTGAGGAGTTGCTTTGATGCCACATCTAGGAAGCTTCTCCACAATCATCTTCTGCAAGACATTTGCATATCCTGCCTTGAACCACTGTCCGCCATCCACTTTTGGTCCATTCTCAGAGTAACAAGGCAATCTACCAAGACCCGGTCCTCAACTGCAGTCCATATCTTGATCCTCATTGTGGTTTCCTGTTCGACTGGATCCATCTAAAACAAACACTAATTGAGGCAAAATAATGTAGGTATACATACTTTTCAAATAACAATAAAATACCACACCGCACCACTGATAAAGGCAAAGATGAACTTAATTGAAATTCAGATTGACATAACACATGGTTGTTGTTTTTAACACAAACAAACGGAATAAATTGTCCTTAAACCTAGCAATACTTGTGTACAATGTTATCAGTTATCTCCAAGTGGCACAAAGGCAGCAAACATGTCCTTTGCTATAATTAGTCCAGACTTCACTCATTTCCATTGGAATTAAGGGCGTGTCGTCAATCGTTGGAGGTCCAGTCTGAAAGGACTCAATTTGCTCATCAAGGGGATCTTGAACACTCTCCCGAGTCCCGATGAATGAGATTATGGAGCAAACAACAAGCAACGATGTATTTGTTTTGCAGCCTCACTGGATAAAAAAGATGGGCTCTTCAATATTGCCCACCGTAACTTGAGTATGCCAAAGCACCTTTCTATTACATTTCGGGTCGCAGAATGTCGCATGTTGAAACATTCATGCGCAGTTTGGGGTTGATGTCCTTGTCTCCAGTCATTAAGGTGGTATCTTTGACCTCTATAAGGAGCCAAAAAACCCTGGCAATTATTGTACCCAGCATTCACCAAGTAGTAGTTCCCTACTCAAAGAAATACAAGTTAACAAACAATAGTATAACTTAATTTAAACCAAGTAATGCTCGCTCACAATGGTACCTAGCTAGTGGTACTCTTAGTCCAAATGGTCTCCTTATAGCATCTCTCAACACACTCCCATCCGCAGCTGAGCCTTCCCACCCAGGCAAAACAAATATGAATTGCCCATCCGGTGAGCATACCCCAAGGACATTAGTTGTTACCTCCCCTTTTCTATTTCGATACCTCCCCTTGTGTTGTGTAGGGACTTGAACACGTATGTGCGTAACTGCATACCATTCAATGCACCAAGGCACCCCTGAAATCACAGAAACATTATCACGATTAAGGTCAAACCATAGTGTCGATACTCTATTAAATTACTCAGATAATAACATAATGTACATACCTTGAACCACTTCCAACGATGATCATTTGAGCCTTCCGAAATTGGCTCTGGTTTCTTCAAAAGCAATGATTGAAGTCTAATGGTAGCATTGAGCACTAGTTTGAAGTATCTACTAATGGTTTCTCTTGACCTTCCAAACTCAAATTGTATGACTCTGTTCTTCACATGATGGGCCAATATGTGAAGGAATATAGCAACTTGCTCATCAACTAGCATATGTTTAGTTGCTCTCAATCCGCCGATTGTCTCTAACATGTGACACAATTTATCAAACGTTGCCTAGTACATCCTAATTTGGTTGAAGCATGTGGTGTCACTTCTATATATCATCACCCTCAAATTCGCTCTCTTGTCATGAAAATCTAATCTAAACATCCTATCCGGTAAGTGCCTTGGTCTACCTGCTCTCACAGCCACCATCATCGTCACAAGCAAGGTCCTCACTGCTAGTAGCAAAGTTATGCACCCAGCCAACATTCCGATCATTTCCTGTAAATGTGCCTCCATACCTACACAATTTTTCACCACACCAATATCTTTTTTATCATAATCTACCACTCCTCTTTACAAACTACCACTATTTAACATTCAGACATTTCTATCTTTCATCCCATCGGCTCAATTTACACCACTACTTATCACTCTACATTTCACTCACTGAATTAAAGTCATATGTCTGATGTTTGAACTAGGGTGTCTGGTTCGAACGTAATCTTCACTTGTTTATTTGCTATTACTTGTTTTCATTTCAGCTTTAACAGACTTACAAAAGCCATATTTCATTTTTAGTAAACATATACTGATAAATCCATACTTTTAGATATTTTATCCCGCCTTATCCATTTATTTTGGGGATTATTTTAGGCTAATTTGGATATATTAGATAATATTTAGATTATTAGCCAATTTTAAGAAATAATATAAAGCTGAATTAATTATGAGATATTGGGCTTAAATTATTAATATTCTGATTGATATCTTGTTATTAAATAATATCTCTTAATATATGATATATCATGATTTTATCAAATTGGACGATCCGATAGTGCAGAACTTTTCAGGAAAACTAAAAGGAAATCCAATGGTGAAATTTATTGGGCTACTTGAATTTTATTGGACCCAAGTTGGTACCCAAAATCTCTTCTTCCCCAATTATTTAACCTAGCCGCACACGGACGTTCAGAACACGCTGAGACACATTGCCGCACACGGAGATTGATTCACGCGAGAGAGAGAACGCTGAAGCAAAAACACACGCACACGAATTCAGAGCATCATGCAAGGAATTGTGATTCATTGATTAATTGATTCATCAATTCATCATTTGCTACGCGGGCCCACACCGTTTCCTGGAAAGGCATTGATTTACATCAACACTGTTTCCAATCAATTGTTCTCATTCCTTATTCATGGCTGTGACGTGTCTGACTCGTGGTGAAGGAGATAATAAATTTATGCCAGCGTAAGCACTTTTAGGAGGCAACTTGGGAGGAACATGGAGAAAACTAGAGCCTAGGGTTTCACACTTGAAGACCATAAGGGAGTGTCTTTCTTTTTATCTTTTTAATTCAAACTTGAGATTATTTAGTTTTAAAAAATTTCGAGCTGTGTTAATTGAGAACAATCTAGTTTTAGATTGTAGACTTATTTCATTTGGATTAAATTGATAATTTGAAGTTTTTATGTTTATTGCTGGATTCTCGTTTGCAACCTTTGATTGTCATTAAATTAATAATTGAGTTTTCATTATTAATTTGATTGTCAATTAGGTTTATCGATTTAATTGTTTGATTAGATTAATAAATTGTTTAGTTGTTTAATTAGACGATTGTGAACAAGATTCCAAAATTATTTAGAAATTAATTGTGACTAGGTTTTAATGGGTTTAATTAACTAGCACTTATTCCATTATGGGTTTTCTAATGGATTAGGTGTTATTGAACTTGAGGGTTTCCCATGTTTCAATTAGTTGATTAAAATCATTAATCCCAATCTTTCATTACCTCCTTTGGTCTAATTAATTGGTTTAGGCTAAGAAAGTTAACTCCATGCAATTCTTGAGTTGTCCCCTTCATCATCATAATTTGGTTGATTTACTTTTATTTAACATTCTTTTTAAATTTTGATTATTTTTCTCAAAACAAAAACTCCCAAATTTGCATTCTCATCTAGATTAGTTCCATTCTCATATAGGTTTTAGAATCATTATCATCTTGCATTTAGTTGGGTGAGTTTTATTTTATTTGCATTTTTCATCACCTTAATTCAACCTGAAGAAAAAAAACCCACAACTTGCTCCTTGGGAAAATGACCTAGGTTGACTCTATATTGCATAATTAATTAGGACCTAGTTTAATTGACTGCTTTAGCGACGAAAGCAGCACCATCATATACCACCACCCAACAATCAAATTTCATATATAAACACACTTTACATTATTCAAAAAATTATCATAATCAAAACCACAACACGTTGTACATAAACAAACAACATATTTTAATTCAAGTAAACCGTGCCTGTGTCTGAATATTGCTTCAAAATGTATTCCATTGTGTGTGTCCCCCCTCCCCAAGCTCGAAGCAACAGGGCAACGAAAAGCTCAGCCCCCCCAACCTCGAAGCAACAGGGCAACAAACAGCTTAGACCCCCCACCCAAGCTCGAAGCAACAGGGCAACGATAAGCTCAGCCCCCTCACCCAACCTCGAAGCAACAAGGCAACAAACAGCTCTCACCCCCAAGCTCAAAGCAATAGGGCAACGAACAGCTCAGACCCACAAAGGTAAATCACACATAAATTGATTTTGAATGAATACTGACCTCAAATGCAGCTCTCTCCCTCTGGGTTCAACTTCTCCTTCGCCAAAAAAAGACCACTGTAGATACAAGCTTCTTCACCGACACCTTCGTCTAGCTCGTGCTTTTGATATAGTGTTTTCAAGGGGCCTTTTTGTCCGGCATTTTCACCTTCCCGGGAAGATTTCCACCTTCCCGCCTATTTCGGATGGAATGAAGATTCCAATGGTTGATGGAACTTTGCAACTCACGAGATGTATGTTTGAAGGAAGATGGGGGAAGCAAACACGTTTTTTGCGTAGGAAAGGTATTATGTTCCCTTTCCCTCGACCTAATTCTTTCTAACAAACAGGGCTTAAGTTCTTTTTCCTCATTAAATCTAGGGATGTCCAAAAAACCCGACAGTCCAGGTGGCCTGGCTCGGTCCGGTCTGACCCGACCCGGTCCAAGACCGTTCACTCAGACCAGTCTGGTCTGGTCGGGCTGGACTGGACTTCGGTCCAGGTATTCAGATCCTATGGACTGGTCCGGTCTGGCCTGAAAATGTTTTAATTTTTTTTAATAAAAAAACCACTACCTATATTTTATATTGTATTCTTGTTTAATGTCATGTTATTGGAGATTATTATGGGTTTAGGATTAGATTTAAGATGTTTGCATGTTTATTTATTGTCCCACATGTGGTTCATTGATTTAATTATTGTTCTGGAAGTGGCAATTTTTTTTTTTTTAAAAAAACTAGTCCTGGACTGCCTAGACTGGTCCAGGCAATCCCCCTAGACCGATCTGAGCTGGACCAGACAAGACCTCGGGCTGGATATTCCAGCCTGAGGTCCCTCCTGGACCAAACCCCAGGCTGACCCCCAACCCGGTCTGGTTTGATTCATGGACATGCCTACTTAAATCTTTCCTATATCAAATGGGCTCTAAATTTTTTGTTTTTAAGTAATTAATAAAAGGCTTTTTTCTTAAAAAAATGAGAAATGAAATAATTTCGCAGATGGCGGGACAGGACCTCGCTTTTAAAAGAGAGACCAGGTGAAATGCGAGATGAAACCATGAAAGCCTGGGTTCAATAATGGCGGGAGAAAGGCGAGAATAAACCCTCGTTATCGGAGTTCCTTAATCGTGACTGACTAAACGCAAATGCGATGCTGACCGGCAGAGAAAGCTTAATTCGATTGGTCGGCAAACGCAGGCGCTTTCTTCCAAATCGTCAGTCTCTCTTCTCCAATCCAGGACAGGTATACGCACTTGCCCATGTTCTTTCGCTCCTAAGTTATTCTTATTATTTTGCGACTTATTGCTTCTTACCTTGATGACCCATAAGTGATATTTAGATTCCAGTCACTTGTATTAGGGGCGGAGACGCGTTAGCTATGTTCACCATGCGTGTGAATATTTGCTCCAGTGTTGAATATGGTTTTAACAAGCTGCTGCATCTTGCGATTCGGGAGTCTCCATGAAACTCCTAGTTCGTAAATCTTCATTGGGTACACTAAGTTTTGAGAAAAAGAGGGGGTGCTAAATCTGATAATGGCATCAAATGTTGTCTTTCTAGTTTCTAAAACCATTTTGGCTTCTAAAGGCTGAATTTTCTGCCTCCCGAATATTTGTTAACTAGCTTCCTCAGATTCAAAAAGGAGCGTTTCAATTTCTTTTGCCTTAATTTTTTAATATTCATTTAAATGGGAACATTGAATTGAACATCCTTTTTTTTTTTTTATTTTGTCAAAGAATTAAATAAGTAATGGCCTAATTGGTTTTGCTTTATTTGATGTTTATTGCTGGTAAGCTATGACACCAAATTCTTACAAGACAATTTTTTTTTTATGGAGGGCAAGTGAAGTTGGGACAAGCGCCATGATAGTTTTTTCTTTCTTCTTTTCTATACATCTCACAATTCATTTGATTAGTAAATGTGTGTAGCTTTTCTTATTGGAGATTGATGTTAGAACAAGACATTATAAACTTCCAAAGTATATAAGATAAAGTAACCCCGTAGATAAATATAGAACTTGTCAGCAATGTGTGAATGGCTGCACGCTTTGTGTCAATAGTAGCTTCTAGAGTCACCAGATTATTAGTTTTCAGAAAATCTTACTCAGTATTGTTGCAATTGGTTGGTTTCTATTTTATTTATTTATGCAGATGCTTGTTTATTTGATTTTAGATCTCTTTGAATCTCTGCAATGACAATGATGGACAAATTTGCTTGTTAAAGTCTACTGAACAACCTCAAGAAGCTAATTTGAACCAAATTATATCTGTTGGGGATGAGACTGAGAATAATAGCTCTCATAGTGAGATAGCTTGCCCAGTTTGTGGCTGTAAGATTCACGGGGATAACTATGAGGTCAATTCTCATCTTGGTACGTAATCTTGTAAGTCTCTTTCTCATTTGGTTGACTAATGAAATCTTTAGTATTGAAAAAAGAGTCTACATTTTGAATTAGGTATATTATCATTTAAGATAGAAGATCAGTAAACTAGTATAACTAAAGGAACTTATTTTAGCCTAATGTGTTACCTTGCTGTACATGCATCATTCTGGTTAAAAAATTACTTGGTCTTCTATATATTAGTATGTTGCTAAAAATTTATTTCCATCTAATTACCTATCATGATAATTCTGGCTCATGGAAGCTAAAAAGGCCTACATATTTGTTAGTTCATCCAATTTTTTTGCACATTAGTTTTGGATAGACTCTTTTGGATGATGATGGTTGTAATTCAATTTATATTTTTAGATGTATGTCTCTCTCAAAGAACTAAGCGAAAACTCACTCAACGCACCCTCCTTCAGTTGAACTTCAGCCAAACATCAAAAGTGCAAAATATTCCTGGCGACTCGTTGAAGCCAGAAAATGCTGTGGTCCTGAGAAATTGTAATAACCATGTTCCACAGAATTCAAGTAATGTTTTACCTGCTCTTGCAGCCAGGGAAGAAAGTGAGAAAAAGTGCAAACTTACTCAAAATCTGGACCATCATCATGATAGTTTTTGCAAAATTAGAAGCTCATCCTTGTCCCCTAAGGATGAGCTGCCAAAATCAGAGCCGACTAATTGTAGGTCCAGCATATCTGGGCTGACACTTGAAACTTTTTTAGTTGGCCGTAGATATACGGGTCACGAGGAGATACGTCTTGGTGATACCTTCTCTCTTTTGAGGGATCCTCACAATGCTCATGATTCCAATTGCATTAAGGTTTTCATTTGTTTTCTTTCTATTAGCTAGTATTGGTTTTATACATCATTATCATTAGGGAACTGAGCTCTTCTTTATGTTCAGGTTGTTTCTGCTGATTTTGGAAGTTTTAGATTACTAGGTTACCTCTCTCGCGAGCTAGCACAATATTTATCACCTCTAATTGACAATTATGGCCTTATATTTGAGGTATTAAAGTTTTAGCTATGCAATATAATGTTTTTATGACTTGATTTCATATTCCTTTGCTTTGTCATGTCTATGTGTTAAATACCTTTTATACTATTCATGAAGGTACCTTTAGATTTTCGTTACTTTTAAGTTTGTACATATTTTCCCTCTTTATATATTTTCTTGCAGGTGTTTCCATAGGAGTATACTTTGTTGAAGTATTTAGCAAATCTTTGGTGCCAGAGTTTTAAGGTTTTTTGCTATTCATGTTTTTATGTGCTGTATGATATGGTGTTTCATGTTCCTTTGGTGTAACCATGGCTTTCATGAATCGCCTCTTCAACAAATTTGAGAAAGATCAACATGTTTATGCAGAGTTCTTTTTCTGGTTGATAAATGAGAAGAATGCCTTATCCACCTTTCTGTTTTCCTCCTCCCCTTTTCTTTATTTGATAAAACTTCTTTTATATGATTTGGTGACACCCTGCCACCCAAATAAAAATATATTGCAGTAAAGAGTAATATTTCTATGATGAAAAAGATGAGGAGCAAGCTACTGAGTTGTAGTTCTCATCAGTATGCACTGTGGATTTTTTTTTTTTAGGGACGTATCACTTCTGTTCCAGAACATTCTCTTGAAGCTGTTCCAATTCAAATTGTATGCCAGAGAGAATCAGACTTTGAAAGTGGGCTTGATGTTGAAACTTTCAAATGTTTATGGGAAAATGCTCGGCATGTGGTTGAGATCAGAAGGACTGATTCACATTCTGTGAAGTATCAGCTCAATTTTTGTCTCATATTGCAGGAGGTTTTGAGAAGTAATTTTCACCTTTTAACTGATGATGAAAAAGAGTATCTAGGTATCAACATCAATATTTATGAATTGTGACATATTCCTCTTGCATTTTTTTCCTGAGTTTATATTTTGTCTTATTTGTTTACAGAGTCATTCACTTTGCTCTCAAATGATAGTCAGAGACTTTTTATCCGGCTATACACTAGAAAAGGTATGTTAACACCCAAATGTGTACTTCTCTGGCTTGATGTTAAGTGTTTTGTTCTATATTTATGGTTGATTTTTGTCTACCTTAATTTTGTTTCTGAAAGAAATTGTTAGAAAAGGCAAAGAAATTGTTAGTAGGAAATCTGAGCTCCTAATTTCTTGTCAGTGGCCAAAAGGAAATCACACCCAGCAGCACATCATTTGCCAGATTTCCCAGAGAAAATCTAAGCATTCAAAATCTAATTTAACTAAATACTAAACAGGACTACAACAACATGAAGAAGCCTTATCCCATTAAGTAGGGTCCAAAGGACTACACCTAAGCTTAAATCATGCTGCCATTAGACTTTGCCCTCCGGACAACTACTAAAACCTTTAAAATTAGTCAACAATCATTTCTAAACTTTGAGTTTGAGAAAACATCGAAAATTCAACAGATACACCAAAAAAATCTAATTGAAATTGAAATGACTAACAAACAAATGAATGTGCAGCCATTTCCATTTAACATGAAAATATCATGAGTGTTTAGTTGGCTAGTTCTAATGATGTAAGTGAAAGACTTGTTTGGAGATTTTGGTGTAAGGAATGAAATCAAACTTTTGCAATTATCCAGGGGCTTGGAGATCTAATTTCAGGTTCCCAAAAGAAGCCTAAGGATTCCTGTCCCGACAGATCTCAAATGTAAAGGCAGCTACAGAATTTGATGCCCAGCCAAAGTAGCAAAATATATTAGAACGTGAGAGTCCAAATGACACCAACCAAGGCCACTTGGTTTAATTGATTTTCATACCACTTTTCTACCACTGGAGATGGATTTAAGGTCCCCCCATATTTTCCACTTCCCTTTCTGCTTGGCTTAAATTTTCTTTGTTAAAGAATGATAAACTAATTATAGCCCTCCATATTTGATGCAATTTCAAATCCTCCCTAATAAAAAAAATATTTGAGACTTGAGCTGTCCCTTTCTGATCTCTGCCCTTTATTGACACACAAAATGGTGCTGTCTCATGTCACAGATTGGCAATATTCTGATAGTCCACATGTCTTCCGTTGTTTATTCATGTTATGAAACTTACAATTATCTGTGGAAGAATCATGCGTCCAGTAGAAATGCTTCCATTTCTACCTTTGGAAACGAATGCTTTGAGTATCAAAAGTTGATAACTCTTTCTATTGGTTTACATGCTGAAATATTTACAATTTGTTCTTTTTAATCTTTGCATTTTTGGAATTTAAAACCATCTTATGTTGTTTTCTTGTCTAGGGCCTTGGTTTCGCATGTCTTGTATCTCCTATACTGAAATAATAGATGTTCAAAGAGCAGTGAATGGACTGGCTGGTAATTTAGTATGATTTGTATGATCTGTTTTGTGTAGCCAAACCCACCTTGTGGGATATGGCTTGTTGTTGTTGTAACTTGTAAGATTTGTTTTGTCTTTCTTTTCCAACCCAATTGGCTTTTTTTCTCTTAAAAAATATCTACACCTTCTAGTGACCGCTGTCTTTGGTATGGTCATATTACAGACAAAGGATATGTATGTTGTGTTGAAGATGGAGATGACATAAGTGAAAGTGAGATGAAAGATATTTTAAATACGCTTACAGTCTCTGAGCTACGTGAAATTTGTTGTATTCTTAAAAAGGTTAGAATCTATTGCCGATTTTGTATCTAGAATTTATTTTAATGTCAAACTTCATCTATAAATGGATTTTCTTAATTACTGGAGGATTAAAATTGTGTTATATTTTGCTAACACTGATTGAGTCAAGTGGAAGGATTTGATGCCCTTGAAGTAAAGTCTTGAGGAGTTCAAGTTTGACTTATAAAATAATTATGCTGGGAGAGCTTTCCCTCATTTGGAAGTTGATCCATATTGACTTTGGAAAAACAGTACTGAATACCGGATAGTTTTCACAAAAAATTTCTATCTATTTGTGTACAAGATGCACGTTCATGGGAATCCAATTTTGGGATCTGGGAAGTGGGAATTAAATATCCTGTATTACAGAGAATAGTTGTTTCCTTTGATGCTTATTGTTGAGAATATCAAGTTTAGAAATATTAATTAATTAATATTATTAGGGATATCATTTAGTATTTATTAGGATTAAATATGAATATTATATTTTGGGAATATATCTTTAAGATATTATGATTTGATTTGATTGGATTAAATTATGATAGATTTTAGGGTTAGAGTTAGTCTATTCTTGCCTATATAAAGGCCTCCTTATCTCATTTATCTTAAGGATCAATAATATTAGTGTGGGAATATTATGGATTATTTAGATTAATCATTATCTTATTATTAAATTTGATATTTATTACTACCTCCGGTCCTAATTATAAGAGTTAGTTGACTTTGAAGAGATTAAGGAAGCTAAATAAGTTACTTAATCATCTTATATGTTAAATATTCTTAGATTATATATTAGTTTATTAGTCAAATTAATAAGTTTGAAGAAAAAAATGAAAATGAAAATACTTTCAAGTAATTTAATTAGCTTCCTTAATTTCTCTAAAAAAGTCAATTAGCTCTTATAATTAGGACCGGAGGGAATATATCTTAGGATTAGATATAGATTTATTATATCTTAGGATTAGATATGGATATATCATATCTTAGGATTTTATATCTTGATTATTCTTATTTATTTTGATTTGATTAGATTAAATTAGATTCAAGGACTAACTATAGGTTTGCCTATATAAATACCCGTATGTATTTTCTTTTATTTTGAGAAAGAGATTAATGTATTTAGAATAATATTTTTCTCTCAAATTGTCCACAATTAGTATTTTCTCTGTGTTTCAATGTGATCTTTCAATTTTAACATGGTATAGAGCCTTAGGGTTCCTTGTGAGTAAGAGCCTTAGGGTCTCTTGTGAGTTTCACCTTCTTTCGGCTACATTCTTTTGTTTGGTCCCTGGTGAGAGCTTTGGTGTTCATCCCTTGTAAAACGTTTACAGTGTTGTTTGGTTCCCAATGAGACCTTTGGTGTTCATCCTTGGTGAGACATTTGGAGTATTGTTTAGTCCTTGGTGAGATCATTTGGTGTCTTGTCCTTGGTGAGACGTTCGTTGTTGCATTATTATTTCTCTAATTACCTTCTTAACTGACTAACGGCCTCATAGGAGATATTGTGCCATTACTATTTCCCTAATTACCTACTTAGTAATATTTTTACCTTTTCACAGTTTACGTATCAATACTCCCTTCCCAAAAACATCCTTACCCTCAAGGATGACTGACAACAAAAACACAAAACTAACCCTAAAAAATACAGAACTGAGGCATCAAAAAACCAGAATTTGGAGAACTTCTTATCATAGGAAAACAGAGTATCAGCACAGTGAATGATCACTGCTGGATCAGTTTGAATTCTGGGCTGACAAGAATGCTGGGTCAATGAAGGTTTTGGTGAGTAGTTGAATTTGTATCTCTGTGTTGCCAAGAATATACCTTGGAATTCTGGTGAATATTCTTGATGTTTCTTTTTGGAATTTTCTAGCTGACTCAGATGCAGAACTGAACCGATAAGAGCATGACTCTGCTTGGTTCAAAGTTGCACTCGGGTCAAAATTTCTTCTTTTTTTTTTTGGAAGTTTCTTGGTTGTTTCCTGAACAGAACTGAGTCGTGAGAAAGGAGAAGGGCTCTGAACTGACTCAAGACTTGCAGAGTTTACATCGGGGAGCAGATGATGACTTGCCCTGATACCACTGTTAAAGAAGATGTAGAATTGTAGAAGAAATTGGGGGAATACAAAAGGGAGAGTGGTAGAACTGTTGCACAACTTAGTCTATTCATTCATCACAATCTGATTCACACATCCTTCTATTAGTCTAACCTCTTATATATAGTTAGAGGCTTGACTTTTAAGGCCCAATAACAGATTGCGCCGAAACCATTACACAGTTAACATATAATTAACTAGCAGCAATGTCTAATTACTAACTACTATAACAGAATACCTTCCTAACTGACTAACGGCCTCATAGGAGATATTGTGCAATTATTATTTCCCTAATTACCTACTCATTACATATCAAAGCTACTTCTAGCTTGAGGGGGAGTGTTGGGAATATCAAGTTTAAAAATATTAATTATCATTAGAGATAATTTTTAGTATTTATTAGGAATAGATATGAATATTATATTTTAGGAGTATATCTTTAAGATATTATGATTTGATTTGATTTTATTAGATTATGATAGATTTTAGGGTTAGGATTAGTGTATTCTTGCCTATATAAAGGCCTCCTTGCACTCTCATTTATCTTAAGGATCAATAATATTAGTATTTTCTTTGTGCTTCAATGTAATCTTTGAATCTCAACACTCATATTGTGGACAATTTATCTGTCTGTTGAATGTTTAATGGGTTAAGTATTTGGTTCCTGTTTTAGAGAACTTGCTAAATTGGGATAAGTAAGGAAGTTAGATGATTGAGTATTGACCTAGTTTTTCACTTTCTCCCCCACAACAAAAAACGGGAATCAGTTTATGATTTTATTCAATACTATATGCATAACAGCATAAGTAGCATTCAACTTTTCTTGTTTGCTAGGTTGCTGACCTGTTATTGAATTTACAAAGTTTGAGGAGCAGTTGGCTTGTTGAGATAAAATGTCCAATGTGAATGTTTTCTCTGCATTTGGTTGAGTTATAAAAAACAAGGAGTGCAAGCTTTTTCTGTTGTTTTGTTGGAGCGCAATTTTAGCAAAGATCTCTTCCCTTACATTACACCTTGTATGGGGTATCATTTTGCAATTTGGGCTAAAAGAAAATTGTTTTTATCTGAAAACTTCATGCGGTTTATAAACAGTATCATTTATTGGCCTTGAACTAATGTTCTTGTTCTTCAGGATAAGATAATTTTACTACAGTATCATTTATTGGCCTTGAACTAATGTTCTTGTTCTTCAGGATAAGATAATTTTACTCTCAGTTTGATTTTTGACTTTTACATGCTGCACTAGGATTATCTTTTCCGTTAAGCTTGTACTTTCTCCTCTGCGGAATACCTCCAAGCTTCAACATGATGATACCTATTTGGTTCAGCTTTGCTAACCATGTTTCACGAATGTAGACCTGACACATTAAACAGTATTTTCATTTTCTTTTCAATGCCTTTTATTACCTTTAGCTATGGTGGTTCCAGGATTTATGTGCATTGTGTCGTTAGGAGTTGGAGCATTTTGGATGGATCCTCCTAAATTTGGTTGTATCTTTAGTAGATGCTCCTAAATTGATAGATGGCTTCTGATGACTACAGAGTAAGAGGCCTCCTGTGGACAGATACGGGCCAAACAATTAAACATAATACTGTGTTTCTCTATATACATGACTAGGAGGCACAGCAGATGTTATTTATTCTGTCTCTCTTCAGTTCTCCATGACCAATCTATAAAATTTCTGTTGTTTTCTGAAAATGTTCCAGAGTTGCAATCGTGGGTTGAGAAAGCAAGATCTTGTTGCATCTCTTCTTTCTACATACGCAGATGGACTGTGGTATTCACTATTCAGAATTTTTGTTCTCGTCTTATAATTTGTAAAGGAGTCTTTCATGGATCATTTTAACTCGAAAGTGTAAACTTTTTAAGTGAACTTTCATGAGTAGTTTTATTTATAATTTATAATTTTTAACCAGTGCCTCATTCAAAGGCCCTTTGAGCTGGAATTGTTAAATAATTTGCATTTAAATGAAGGTCCATTCATAATCTTAACATAATATTTAAATGTAAAAAGTGTCTTTTGTTTATTGTATTTGGCTATCTCTGTGCAGGCCATGCCTATCAACTAAGGTTTTGGATAGAACGGGCACCTGTATCAAAATATCTTCAAAAGCTGAAACTCTCATGTGGCGTGCTGAGGTTCTTTTGTTTTTTTTTTGCTCTTCATTTGCTTTTTCTGATGGCAAAACATCGTTAAAGATGATAATTTAATGCCTTGTACGAATGGTATTGTTCCTGCAGAGACTTTTCTTCTTAAATGGAGAGCAGGATCTCTCAACGTTTCTACTTGTTGACATGGGAAAAGTTAAGTATCCAACTTACAATTGCATAATATCAGAATCGATTTTCTCAAATCGAAGTGACCTGCTTTTGTATGAGGAGGTATACACTGTGTTCAGAGATGCTGTTTGCCTTTTATTGCCATCCCAAGGCATAAACACTTATATCAACTAGTTTTGCAGGCCGTTGAAGTGGCTCAGATAATGGATGAAGCTCTTGATGCAGATGACAATAATTTGTTATTAAAATGCATAAAGATTGCTGAATCCCATGTTTCTACTCTTTTGCCGATCCAGTACTCGTCTTCTGAATCAGTAGCTGCATGTCATCATTTATATACTGCATCATGGGTACATTCCAAAGTGATCACATTAGGGATTTCGTTTCTTGAGCAATTGCGCAGGTATGGAGATTCTTGGCTGAGTCAACTGGCACTTGCACCTTTCCCTATTTAGTTTACAGTTTCATGAATATATCTTTGCATTCTAGTGTCAATTCTGCATATAGGATCGCACCCATATCTGTTTGATTTCAGCTAGGAATAGCTTGACACAGCATTTTAGAGCAAACTACAAAGTCTCCAAACATTAAAATTGGAACTAGGAGCCAAAAAAAGAAAAAAGAAAAAGCTTGTATAGTATGGCTTTATTAAATTTCATTTTTATGAGGTTGCAAGGTTTACTAGCATGTCTACCTTTTCCAGGCTACTTTTTGTTGGCCTAAACACTGATTTTGCACTTAAAATTTTTAAGATAAGAAATTGTTCAGTCTCAGCTAACATCAGAATGGCATTTCACTGATGTCAGCACAATGAGGCAGGGCCTGAAACCCCTACACAACACCCCTCAAACTCATGATAATACTAGGGTTTTGGTACATGATAAAACATGATAAAATTTGATTTTTGTTTTTAAATGAGTCATCAGCCAACTAGAATTAAAATGATATGAGTTATGTTTTCATTAGACAAAGCTCAAATGACATGGTATTCTTGGAGTGTGTAAGTATTTCTCCAACTTGGAATAATAAGTTGTTGACTCGGCAGAGGAGAGGAGAGGAGAGGAAGGTTTAAGTGGTGATAAAGTAATGAGGTGGAGATAGAGTTAGGTGGAAATTAATTTCCCCTGCACAGTCATCAAATATTATTCCACTGTTTCTTAATTATCCACGTCATCCTCCATGTCACACTTTTCAGTCAAAAAATTCAAGCAAATGGTCGATATGTATTTTTGCACCTATTTTGGATGTTCATAGTTACTTTTGCTATTCAAAAAAGCATTTGTGTCTAGCGCACTTTTGGGAAAATCTTGTGTATTTTTACACTTTAACCCTTAAAAAATTCAAATAAACGGTCAATGTTTTTTGCACATATTTTGAAAGTTCATAGTTACTTTTGCCCCTAAAAAAGCATTTGAGTGGGCACACATTTGGGAAAATCTCATATATATTTTTTCACCTTAAATCTATATAATTTTTATGTCAATTTTTTCTTTGTTATGTTTCATCTTCAATGTTTACTTAATGAGGTAGCTTCTTAAAAGCAAACTGCTGTACTTTAGCTCTTTCTTTATTCTCATTCTCTACCACATTCTAACTGTTAGAATATTAGAAAATAAATCAGGATCCCTTAATTGTTGCTCCTTGATTTTAGGATCTTGATTATAGAAACTTTATTATTTGATTTCCTAGTCTTGTTTGTAATCCCTAATTTTCCTCCTCTTATTTCTCTTCATTAGCCTACATATTGTAACCTCCTTTCGTCTAAATAATACATCACAGAGAGTGTTTATGCCTCTGGACAATATGGTATCAGAGCTCTGGCCATTGATCCAATGCTAGAAACAGAGGTTGAGACAATCGGGGGGGGGGGGGGGGGAGAGAGAGAAGATCTAGTGCACGGTGACAAGTGTGAGCACATTGTCGGTACTAGAAGAACTAAAAATCGCTAACTGACGGATCCCAGAGAGGCAAAGGTGATTGGAGCAGTGCATGGCCCCTATACGCCACCACAGTACCGGTGTGTGAACCCTACACACCATCATCCACTTTGTTTTCCGGAGACCCTTTTTTTTATAACCATGAATCCATTTGAATTTCCTCCTCTTTTTGGCTCTGTCCATGGAAATTCAACCAAAACCGAAGTCATTCCAATGGCACTCATGTCCAATACAAATTCTCAAATTCAAAACTCATCTTCTTCCTCTAATTCCTTCACTACCAGTAGTACAGTAATGGTGCCAAAATTCTCAAAAAATCAAATTATGGCCTTTAACCATAGGTTTAATGGAGAAAACTATCTCCAGTGGTCCCAAAGTGTGCAGAGGTAAATTTGTGGCAAGCAAAAGGAGAAATATATTACTGGGAAGCACCTCAACCAGCCCCAAATGACCCAAATTTTGATACATGGTTTGTTGAGAATAACCAAGTCATGACTTGGTTATGTAACTATGACTGTTGATATCAGTGAAGGCTATCTCCTGGCAAACATTGCAAAAGAAATATGGGATACGGCTAGAAGAACCTACTCTTCTCTTGATAACACTGCTACCTTGATCTATTTGAAACGACAACTTTGAGATTTGATACAAGGTAACATTGCAATATTGATTATTATAATGCTACCTAGAACTCTTTTTTTGGCTGAGAGGGTAGTTTTCTACTCTTCAGATTGTGTAAACCAGTGTTTTGGCAGCTGAGTTAAGCTGATATCTATTAATATATCCAGTTTATTGTGCTGGTTCCTATCACACTGTCAAAGATATTGAAATCTACACTGATGTATAGATCACGCAAGAGATAGGGAGAACAGGAAGTCAACCTTAGGATACTACACATGTGTGAGGAAATCTGGTTATATGGAGAAGCAAAAAACAAACTGTGGTTTCAAGAAGCAGTGTAGAAGCAAGGCTAAAAGCTGTTAACGAAGGAGTGTGTAAAGGACTCTAGGCTCTCAAACTATTGACAGAATTGGGAATTCCATATGAGGGACAATGCAGCTTTGATGTGACAACAAGGCCAGCATTGAAATGACGAAGAATCTTGTTTATCATGATTGAAAGAAACATGTTAGATAGATAGGGACTTTGTTAAAGGTTAAAGAAGGCATTATGAACCTGTTTTACATACGATCTGCAGATTAGATTGTAGATATAATGACCAAACCACTAGAAGAGTCAAGTTTGAAGGGTTTCGATACAAGCTGAGAATGATCTATATATATTCTCCAGCTTGACGAGGAGTGTTAGAATAATAGGAAATGAATTAGGATCCTTGATTGTTGCCAATATATTGTAACCTCCTTTCATCTGAATGATACATCACAGAGTGTTTGTTGTAACATCCTGAATTTTGGACCTAAAGACTTGAAAACTAGCCTATTTTTGGAGGACTACTAGGCTCTACTTTTGAAAATGGCGAATTTTGAAACGGTATTTTGTGGGACGTGAATAGTATTTACTATTCACATATACGTATTTACTATTCACAAATACGTACATGAATAGTATTCACTATTCACAAATACGTATTCACTTTTTATAAATACGGTATTTAATCGATATTTTGAGAAATATGAAAATATTTACTATTTACAAATACGTATTTACTATTTAAAAATACGGTATTTACTATTCCTAAATACGTATTCACTATTTGAAAATACGTATTTACTATTCATGCGGGACCCACGTCAAAATAATTCTCCTCCTGCCGACACATTCACGGGAGAAATTTTGAAATTATTGTTTGCGGGACCCACTCAATAATAATATTATTATAATATAATATCTTATACTTTGGAAAATAATAGAAATAAAATTATTTCCAATAAACCGTGAATTAGGTTTTTAAAGTAAGGGTATATTATAAATAAGTGAATTTTTATCTCAGAGTGGGTTATCTCCGAAGTCATTTCCGTAATCGGCGGAATGATTATTTGAGATAGGTTGAACCGATATTTTGAAGCAGGACAGATAGTGGAACCTGTAGGAAATAAATCATAACTCAAAATCCTTGAACTAAGTAGTAAACAACTGCACATATTATGAATCAGTGAATTTTTGTCTAGAAGATGGTGTCACCCGAAGTAATTTCTGTAACCGTCAGTGTCCGACTTAAAATCTTCGGCAGGTTACGGAATACCCTAAATAGGATCAAAAATTTAGTTGACCCAGATATTTCTGAAGAGGAAAAATAGAACTTCAAGGCTGTGCTTCCGGATTCTTGAGAATTTCTAATATAACGCGATTAGAACACCGATCAGGGAATCTTTATAGGATAAATGCAAAAGAGTAAGAAAGTGTCATCGTCATGATGACGTCATCGATGACGTCATCGATGACGTAAGCAAATGGATTGGACGGTTGAGATGAAGCCATGTTTAAAGTCAAGATCCAACGGCCAAAATCTGACCTGATAAAGTATGAATAGTGTCATGCTTTTTCACTATAAATAGAGGCTTCATTTCTTCATTTTCTTCACACCAAACTCAGAGAACAACAGTTGAGTTTAAGAGAAGAGTGAGAATTCTTAGAGTTAGAGAGAGAGTTTAGAGTAAAGTTCTTGAAGCTGGAGAGAATGAGCAGGAACTTCAAGGGTAAGTTCTTTGGTCTCTAGTCTTAATATTTGGTAGTTTCTTTTGGTAATTATAGTAGAAATGCCAGATAGAGTTTTTCTGAGTATGCTCTGTGGCTGCAGCTTAGTCTGATCTGTCACATCAGAAAAGAATTATCCTTGGACAGTAAATATTATTTACTGGCACAGTAAAAAATATTTACCGGCACGGTAAAAATATTTTTACTGGTACTATTCACATGAATAGTGAATATCCAACATAGTTTCCACAAATGCTGAAAATTAATGGTCACTGATAAAAATGATATTATAGGATATCCGAGGATTCCGGAGTCAGATTCAAAGGAAGTTTGGGGATACGTGAATAGTGCCGTATACGTGAATAGTGCCGTATACATGAATAGTGCCGTATACATGAATAGTAATTTACTATTCACGTGGAAGGAAGGTACGGACGCGTATTGTAACCTTAACTCTGATGCTTATGGTATGCTTATATGTGATAGATAGTCTGAAATTCTGTTTTTGAAAATTGATCATACACATACAACTTGATACGGGTTATAGTCTTGATAACGCCGTTATGTTTTCCTAGCGCTGAGGACACGGATGTACACCGTGGCACTGGTGAATAGTGCAGACTATAATAACATGCATATTGCAATGGCTGTGTTATGTTATTATGTGAATATATGAATAATGTATGTGATTATTGCTGTTTTGACATGAATATCTGTCATACATATTTGATACATAAGCATGAGGTTAACCGTTACCTGAGGTTCAATGGGTATTGAACCTCAGCTCTTACTGTAGCTTCAGGATTTTCGGAGTGAACAGAAACAGAAACAAGGGTAAGCAGCAGGCAGAAGGACTAGCTGGAGAAAGTCCTGTAGATATGTATAGTCTTTCGAACTCTTTGTATCAGCAAACCAGTACACTACAGTGGTTGAATATCAGTTACTGTATTTAAAATCATTTCGTTGCCCTACTCTGGTTAAATTATTTTGAAAATGCTTTAGAAAAGTTGGGGTGTTATATTTTGGTATCAGAGCAGACATCCTGGCACAGAGTTAACTAAGTTACTTCAAACAGTCCGATATCTAGAAAGGGGTTTTGTGGTTGGCAATCAGTTTCCTTGAATTCGTCGAGCCTTCCACAAATACACCTGCCTAGTCGGATTGTCTGAGTAGCGGAGTTAGGTTCTAAGCTTTCAAAAGTGTTTTATCTGGTATGAACCCGACTCAGTTACAGTAAACCATTGGTGCCGAAGGTAGGGCCGAGTCTATGTGGATCAGCCAATCAGTCACCCTAGCACGGTGAGGCTCCCATGATAGACGCCTACCTGGCCAATCGGTTTGACTAACTAAGTTAGGCTCTAAGCCATGGTTTTAAAAGTGTTTCGAAAAAAACAAGTACAAGTACTGATACAATACTGGTGTTGTGATACAAAAAGGACGTACATCTTAAGGAAAAGGATTAGGCTCGGGAGGCCTTGATATAGAGTAGATGGCACAGAATATGGTTTCTGTTGTTAAACTTTAAGACTTTTGATATGGGAATCGGAATCTAAGTTAAATCCCCGCTCAGAGTTTCAAGGGAAGTGGTACAGAGAAGTCGGTACGACTTAAGTTTTCCGGTAGACAGTAACCTACTGTTTAGGTTTCCCTTGGATAGTAACCTATCGATTTAATGTCCTTGTCAAAATAATAACTTATTAAGGTACCCTGAGAAGAAAATCCCTACCTTGTAGAGGCCAGACACCATGCGTGCAAAGGGGCGTGGCTCCGGGGACGAAGATCTTTTGATTAAGTCCTTGACGGTGGTGATCAATTGACAGAAGAGGGAAAGTACCCAGTAATTCTGGGGAGACAGTTATGTCATACTAGTGCCTATGAGAGTTGTAGGTACCCAGTAGTAAGTATACCAATATCCAAGAATCAATAGACATTATGAAGTTAATATTGCTTAGGCGAGAGAAATCTCAGAACTATGACCCCTGTGAGAGTAGGAACCCTGAGAAAATATGAGTGAGTTTTGCCTAGGTTCCAAATACCTAAGAGATAGTTCCTTAACAGAACCATACGAAAGCTGGAAACCTCAGTAGCCACCAGGTTATGGTCTCAAGGTGGGACCAAGAACCATAGAGATGTTAGTGGCTAATAGATTCCCTATAAAGTAAGTGGCTACCCGATAGGGAAAATTGAGTTAAGAATTATGCTTGGAGCTAAATAGAAAGTGAAAGTCCACAAATAGAATGACCCTAGATAAGATGGCAGACATAGAAACAACGGTTTATGAAACTACTAAAGGATAGGAACCTGATAAGATTTGAGTTCTCATTATAATGATTCAGAGACGATAACTAACGCTACTTATATGGGAAGTTTGATCGGAGAAGGAAACCTACGGGGAGTTCTGATCAAGGAGGTTTACCTACAGAGGATGCTAACCGGAAAAGCTGACTGGTCTGAGAAGACTAAGTGAAGCGCCGAGTAATGTGCCGTAGAGCAGAGCCACCGTGACGACGAACCGTAGAGTGGGGCCGCTGTGACAACGAACCATAAAGTAGAGTTACCAGTGCATCAGTTCTCAAGGTAAGTAAATTATAATGAGTCTCACATCGAATAGGTTCCCCAGAGTGAAGGTTTAAGTAATCTAGTATATCACCATGGTTTGCTCCAGTGCTATATAGTACCTATTGTGTTTATAAGCTAGCAGAAGCCCGCGGTTGTTAGACAACAAATATGAGAAGTGTCCCAAAAAGTTTGTGAAACCCGAGGATAACGGGCAAAGTTTGGAATAGCCAGATGAGTTAAGTAGAACAAACTAAGCATTATACATATGGTTTGAGTAGCCAAGGAAAGAGGTCCGAATACGTGTAATTAGTGATGACCTTCTAATGTTAGTTGTCTGATTCCTAAGTAAGGTTTTAAAATTTAATTTTTGAACTTGCCAATACACCTGCTGTATTAGAAATTTTGAAATTTATTTGTTCGAACATGTGGATTTTTTTGAAGCTGAGTTTTCAAATGAAATGTTTTCAACAGAATTTGAGACCACAGCGATTGTTATTTTGAAATGATATTGTCTTGTAAAAAAAAAAGAAGGGGTTTTTGATAGAACCCAGAGTTTGAAACTGAGTTTTTAACTATGTTGTGGAAAAGTCAGTACAAAACTGGAAGGACAGAAGCTGTTGTAGATGTACACAGTTTGCTGGGTCTTGCTAGATGTTTTAAAATGTTTGAAATCGCTGGCCTTTGATAAATGTTCTTTTTTGAACAAAAAGTTTTTGGAGGGATTTTGGTTTGAGAAAATGGAAATCGCACCAGCAGTGAACGCACCCAATCCATAACATTTCGCCTAGGGCGTATGTTTTGATTAGTAAAACCTGACTGTCTATGACTGGACTGAGTTCCGCTAGATAGGGTTGCTACTTTATGTGCCAGTGTGAACACTGGGTCTCCTGAGAGAGGGGCGGAGGTTCTCCCACATTGTTGATAGTACTGTTGAGACTGGATTTGAGGATTGGGGTAAGGCGCTCACTGTACCAAATGGTTAAAATGATGGTGTGTACTCTCAATTGTAAAATTTTGTGAAATAAATTAGCTCCCTCAAAGATATGTGCCGGTAATAAAAGTTTTTGAAAATGATCCGGCAGTGAAAAATGTTTTCACGAATTTGTGATGGCAGCGATTAAGTTTAAAAATGTTATAGCACTATTACTTTGTGGTATAGTGCAGATTGTGAAATGTACTGAAACCACGGAAAATTTTTCATGTTTGAAAATTTGAAAATGAGACAAGAAAATAATTTTGGGTAGCAATGACATGATTGTCGACGCTATCGTGTTGAAAAGAAAAGCAGTGTAATTGGGAATTATGGTACAGGAACAGCAACTATTAGAAAGGTTTGGAATACTGAATTAGTTAAGTCAAATAATAGCTGCCGGTTATGATGTTGAGTAAGTGAAAGTAGTTTGAGGACTTGAATGGGAAAGTCTCGGATGAATTTGATGAGCAGATGCTCAAGGCAATAAGACGTAGTGTGCAAAGTATACACGGGATGATGCTCCTAGGACATAAGACCAGTGATACTTAGCACTATGTGAAATGCTAAGTAACTATGTTTAGAATGCATCGTAAGACTAGCAAAACATTCACTGTATCAGGTAGTAATAAAGATGCCTAAGGGTTGAGGATGAATTCCTAAGTAGAAAGGTTAGAATCTCCAGTGCGATGGTAATAGATTGAGCCGGAAGGCCAATATGTGTTAAGCCAAAAGGCTAAATAAATCAGGCAGTGAGGCCTGTGTAACCGAGTACTGTGAGAATAGATCAGCAAGTCCTGTAATTTAGTACTATACCTGGGTATAAGATTGAGACATTGAATAGTAGGATGCGTGCTATTTAAGTTTGCATAATGAAGGAATAGACTAGAGGTCTAGATAACCTTTTGATTTTATATTGTCAAATTTCGAGGACGAAATTTATTGAACGGGGGAAGAATTGTAACATCCTGAATTTTGGACCTAAAGACTTGAAAACTAGCCTATTTTTGGAGGACTACTAGGCTCTACTTTTGAAAATGGCGAATTTTGAAACGGTATTTTGTGGGACGTGAATAGTATTTACTATTCACATATACGTATTTACTATTCACAAATACGTACATGAATAGTATTCACTATTCACAAATACGTATTCACTTTTTATAAATACGGTATTTAATCGATATTTTGAGAAATATGAAAATATTTACTATTTACAAATACGTATTTACTATTTAAAAATACGGTATTTACTATTCCTAAATACGTATTCACTATTTGAAAATACGTATTTACTATTCATGCGGGACCCACGTCAAAATAATTCTCCTCCTGCCGACACATTCACGGGAGAAATTTTGAAATTATTGTTTGCGGGACCCACTCAATAATAATATTATTATAATATAATATCTTATACTTTGGAAAATAATAGAAATAAAATTATTTCCAATAAACCGTGAATTAGGTTTTTAAAGTAAGGGTATATTATAAATAAGTGAATTTTTATCTCAGAGTGGGTTATCTCCGAAGTCATTTCCGTAATCGGCGGAATGATTATTTGAGATAGGTTGAACCGATATTTTGAAGCAGGACAGATAGTGGAACCTGTAGGAAATAAATCATAACTCAAAATCCTTGAACTAAGTAGTAAACAACTGCACATATTATGAATCAGTGAATTTTTGTCTAGAAGATGGTGTCACCCGAAGTAATTTCTGTAACCGTCAGTGTCCGACTTAAAATCTTCGGCAGGTTACGGAATACCCTAAATAGGATCAAAAATTTAGTTGACCCAGATATTTCTGAAGAGGAAAAATAGAACTTCAAGGCTGTGCTTCCGGATTCTTGAGAATTTCTAATATAACGCGATTAGAACACCGATCAGGGAATCTTTATAGGATAAATGCAAAAGAGTAAGAAAGTGTCATCGTCATGATGACGTCATCGATGACGTCATCGATGACGTAAGCAAATGGATTGGACGGTTGAGATGAAGCCATGTTTAAAGTCAAGATCCAACGGCCAAAATCTGACCTGATAAAGTATGAATAGTGTCATGCTTTTTCACTATAAATAGAGGCTTCATTTCTTCATTTTCTTCACACCAAACTCAGAGAACAACAGTTGAGTTTAAGAGAAGAGTGAGAATTCTTAGAGTTAGAGAGAGAGTTTAGAGTAAAGTTCTTGAAGCTGGAGAGAATGAGCAGGAACTTCAAGGGTAAGTTCTTTGGTCTCTAGTCTTAATATTTGGTAGTTTCTTTTGGTAATTATAGTAGAAATGCCAGATAGAGTTTTTCTGAGTATGCTCTGTGGCTGCAGCTTAGTCTGATCTGTCACATCAGAAAAGAATTATCCTTGGACAGTAAATATTATTTACTGGCACAGTAAAAAATATTTACCGGCACGGTAAAAATATTTTTACTGGTACTATTCACATGAATAGTGAATATCCAACATAGTTTCCACAAATGCTGAAAATTAATGGTCACTGATAAAAATGATATTATAGGATATCCGAGGATTCCGGAGTCAGATTCAAAGGAAGTTTGGGGATACGTGAATAGTGCCGTATACGTGAATAGTGCCGTATACATGAATAGTGCCGTATACATGAATAGTAATTTACTATTCACGTGGAAGGAAGGTACGGACGCGTATTGTAACCTTAACTCTGATGCTTATGGTATGCTTATATGTGATAGATAGTCTGAAATTCTGTTTTTGAAAATTGATCATACACATACAACTTGATACGGGTTATAGTCTTGATAACGCCGTTATGTTTTCCTAGCGCTGAGGACACGGATGTACACCGTGGCACTGGTGAATAGTGCAGACTATAATAACATGCATATTGCAGTGGCTGTGTTATGTTATTATGTGAATATATGAATAATGTATGTGATTATTGCTGTTTTGACATGAATATCTGTCATACATATTTGATACATAAGCATGAGGTTAACCGTTACCTGAGGTTCAATGGGTATTGAACCTCAGCTCTTACTGTAGCTTCAGGATTTTCGGAGTGAACAGAAACAGAAACAAGGGTAAGCAGCAGGCAGAAGGACTAGCTGGAGAAAGTCCTGTAGATATGTATAGTCTTTCGAACTCTTTGTATCAGCAAACCAGTACACTACAGTGGTTGAATATCAGTTACTGTATTTAAAATCATTTCGTTGCCCTACTCTGGTTAAATTATTTTGAAAATGCTTTAGAAAAGTTGGGGTGTTATATTTGTGCCTTTGGACAATACTAACTTGACAACTTAATGATTCCATACAACTATAGTTTGTTGAGTTTACCCAATTTTGGTGTCAAGCAAGGCTGCTCTTGAAGTCATGTTAGTGCATGCACGATAGGCTCTCGGTTTAGCATCTGCAACTAAATACATTTAGACCACATTGCCATGGCACATAGTATAGTCTCATAATGCTCTTGGTTAGGTTTGATGAATGTGAAAAGGAATGTAGCTTGTAGTTTTGATGGTTAATTTTGCCTATTACTTGACTTTCATGCAAAGTTTCATGAAGTTGAAAACAAAAATTTTTGTTTAATCATTGCGGAAACCTGTAACTTCTTACGGTCCTCATGAATTATTAACCTTAACTTATTACACTAATTAGTTTTCAATTATTAATCTGTAACTCTTTACGGTACTCATGAGAATTCATAACAATTTATAATATTTATGAGTTTCAAGATTACTCATTAAAACAACTATTGAGGTTTAGGATAATTTCATGAAACGATTATAGGAGATTAGAATTACCCAAAATCACTCGAAGACTTCAAAGTTCTTGATGTCCTCTAACGTTGATCCACACAGCTATCCTCCGATTGCAATGAGAACTCCTTCTCTTGAAACCTCTCACTCATTGAATGCTTGTTAGGCGAAGACAAGGTTGAGTTTTGGTTTCCTTGGGTTTTGATCTTTTCAAGAAGATGATGGTTTTTTAGGATTAGGTTAAAGATAGGAGGAGCAAGATCATTGGAACCTTGCCTTTCTATGGATGGTGCCTTTTCCTCTCTAAACCTTTGGTAAAATTGAAATTTAGAGAGCATAAGGATCTTGTTTTTCTCTTAGAAAAACGTGCAGGAAAAAGACACACCAAAAATCAGCACTTTATAACAGTCTAATCCTATTTAAGTGCTCATAAGAAAGGCCCAATCCAAGCTTGAATTGGAAAATCCAAATCACAATGAATTGAATTTATATCTTAATTGATTGATTGAATTTAAGATGATGAATCACATTCATATCTTAATTGATTGATTGAATCAATCATTTAAGATGATGGATTATATTTATTTCTTTTTTTTTTTCCTTCAAAAAACGTCCATAAAAAAGGAACATAAAAGATCAGCACTTTATAAGAGTCTAACTCTAATTTAAGTGTTCACAAGAAAGGCCCAATCCAAACTTGATTTGGAAAATCCAAATCATAATGAATTAAATCCATATATTGACTGAATAATTATTTAAGATGATGAGTCACATTCATCTCTTAAACTAAAATTCAAAATCATTGCACTCAATCCTCATTTAGTATTTCTTCTATCTTCATCCAATCTGATAGCGTAGTTGTAGAATTTAGGCTAATAGAAGATAGAACAGAAGAGAGAGAGATGGGGAAGAGAACAAGAGGAAGAGAGTTCGAAACAAGTGCTGCTGCACATGTTCATTCCATCAAACACAATCAACAATCCACACATACAATAGGTATAGGCTCTCCCTTATATAGGCACTAGCCTTAGTCGGTAATACTGAATCAGTTATGAATCAGTTACCTAATTAACTAATACTACTTACTAGCTAATTACCTAACTACCCTTATGGCCTCATAGAATTAGTTTAGTGCCACGTCATTGGCCTCATAGAATTAATTGTGCCAATTAAATCCCCAATCTAACCCAACCTAATCCCCAAATTATCTAACCTAATTATATTCACAATTTACATAACAATGCCCCCCCTTAAGAACCCTTGTCCTCAAGGGTCAGCAATGACAAAACTGGGAAATTGCTGTTGGAAATGGTACAGCAACACCCAAGTTGCTTCTTCTTCAGGTAGTTGCTTCCATTTGACCAGAATTTCAGTAACTATGCGACCCTTTCTTCGGCTAATTCTCTTCTGCAGAATCTGGTCTGGTTCCTTCATAACTGGAGGTTCTGGCCAGTCAAGTGGCGGATGACGAGGTTTCACTGCTGGATCAGGGCACAACTTAAGCAAAGAAATGTGAAACGTGTCATGTATTCTGGTCTCTTCGGGTAAATCCAACTTATATGCTACTGGACCTATCTTTTGCTTAATTCGGTAGGGCCCAAAAAACCTAGGAGCAAGTTTTTGGTTCCTCCTAGAGACAGCTGAGATCTGTCTATAGGGCTGAAGCTTGAGAAAAACCCACTGGCCCTCCTGAAATTCCCTATCAGACCGGTGAGAATCAGCCCGTTGTTTCATCATGTTGATGGCACGGCTCAAATGATGTTTAGCCACCAATAAAGCACCTTCCCGAGCAACAAAGGACCTGTCAACAGCATCCACCACTGCTGTACGAGGCAAATATGGGCTGTACAATGCTGGTTTCTGCCCATATAATAGTTCATGTGGAGTGACTTTAGTGGCTGAATGATAAGTGGTGTTGTACCACCACTCCGCAAGAGGTAACCATTTGGCCCAATCCTTAGGAAACTCCCAACACATGCACCGAAGATAAGTTTCCAAACAGCGATTAAGTACCTCTGTTTGTCCATCCGTTTGTGGGTGGTAGGAGGAAGACAACTTTTGGTCAATTTTCAGAACCTTCAAAAATTCCTGCCAAAAGTTGCTAATGAAAATAGGATCCCGATCCGAGATGATCTCCGTAGGAGCCCCATGAAGCTTATAAACCCCATCTAAGAATTGTTGAGCCAAGGCGGAAGCTGAAAAGGGATGAGACAAAGCTACAAAGTGGCCATACTTACTTAGTCGATCAACCACCACCCATATCGTATCCTTGCCATTAGATTTTGGGAGCCCTTCAATAAAATCCATAGATATGCTTTCCCAAACCCTATTAGGAACAGGTAGAGGCTGAAGTAATCCTGGGTAAGCCACCGTCTCATATTTGCAACGTGCACACACATCACAATGCTTGATGAAGTCCTTGATTTCGTCAAACAAATGTCTCCACCAAAACAATGTCTTAACCCTTTGATATGTAGCATTTATACCTGAATGTCCTCCTAAATAGGAAGAATGGAGCCATTCCAGAATTTTCTGTTTCACCGTAGGTGAGTTCCCTACAACCAGCCGAGTCCCTTTATGTAATAAGTCATCAACCCATGAAAATTTACCTTCCACACCATTTCCTTGCTGTAGGCGCTGCACCAGAAGTTGAATTTCAGAGTCATCTTCCCAACTCTTTTTAATGTCCAGCAACAACTCATCTGAACAAGTGGAGAGTGTAAGCTGAAAAAGTTGCATTTTTGGCATACGGGAGAGGGCATCAGCTGCATTATTATTCGCTCCCTTCTTATAATGAATCTCGTAATCGTATCCCATTAATTTGGAGATCCAATACATTTGGAAAGAAGTCTTCAGCTTTTGGTCCAACAAGTACTTCAAACTTTGTTGATCAGTCCGGATCACAAAATGTCTCCCCTCTAAGTATTGGTGCCAATGTTCCACACCCTGGACCACCGCAAGTAATTCTTTTTCATATATTGAGAGACTATGATGTCTTGGTGCCAAACCTTTGCTGAAATATGCCAATGGCTGACCTCCCTGCATCAAAACAGCACCTATTCCAGTAGAGCAAGCATCGGTTTCCACCACAAATGGCTTGGAAAAGTCAGGTAATACCAAAACCGGTGCTGAACTCAAAGTTTGCTGCAAGTTCCTAAAAGCTTCTGCCGCTTCTTGAGACCACTTGAACTGATCTTTACGAAGTAAATTCGTTAGAGGCTTTGCCAACATACCATAACCCCTAATAAATTTCCTGTAATATCCCGCTAAACCAAGGAAAGAGCGGAGCTGTTTTACCGTAGACGGTTCAGGCCATTCAACAATCGCTTGAATCTTTTGAGGATCGGTAGACACAACCCCGTTCTGTATAATATGGCCTAGATATTCCACCCTTGTAGCAGCAAAGGTACACTTAGATTCTTTAATAAAAAACTGGTGCTGTTTGAGTATTCCCAACACCACACGTAGATGCTCTAAATGTAATGTCATGCTGGAGCTATATACTAAGATGTCATCAAAAAATACTAACACAAATCTCCTTAGTTGGTCTCGAAATATACTGTTCATTACTCCCTGAAACGTTGCTGGTGCATTTGTAAGTCCAAAGGGCATAACCAGCCACTCATAATGTCCCGAATGCGTCCTAAAAGCTGTTTTGTAAGTGTCTTCAGGTTCCATTCTAATTTGGTGATAACCGGCGCGGAGATCTAATTTTGTGAACCATCTAGCATTCTTCAGCTCATCCAACAACTCATCAACCAGAGGGATTGGATACTTATTCTTCACTGTAAGTTTGTTTAATTCCCGGTAGTCTATGCACATACGCCAAGTGCCATCTTTTTTCTTGACTAGTACGATGGGCGAAGCAAAGGGCGAAGAACTCTCTTGTAGCACTCCGGACTCTAAAAGACCCTTCACCTGTTTTTCAATTTCATCCTTCTGTATTGCTGGATAGCGGTAAGGCCGAAGGTTGACTGGATCAGCCCCCTCCTTAAGCACGATCGGATGGTTGTGGTTCTCTCTGAGAGGTGGGAGTGAGTTAGGCTCCTTGAAAACAGTACCAAATTCCTTTAATAATTTCTTAACACAACTAGAAGCTTCCTCATTCCCATTAGTAAGGGCATAGGTAGAAGTATTAGGGCCCTCAAGAGAGTGTAAAAGGAAGAGTTGACTACCTTCAGCCATAGCATTATTGATACGGTTAACTACCTTGCAGCCGGATGGAGGGGTTGGTTTCAAGGTGCACATGGAACCCCTATACCAAAATGTCATAGACAAGTCATCATAATCCCAAGAGGCACGATGAACCACCTCTTGAAGCCAATGTAGACCCAAAACAATGTCATAGGTTTTGATTTCCATGACTCGTAAATCAAAGGTAAAATCTTGCCCCTGCATCTTCCATTTAAACCCCTTCCATACACCATAAAGCTTCAATTTGGCACCCCCTGCCACTTCCACTTCTCCCTTGGCAGTGGGTGTTCCTCTCCAACCCAATTTACAAGCAAGGTCATAATCCAAATAACCGTGTGAAGCTCCATTATCAATTAATACTTGCACTTGTCGTTTGCCCACATAGCCTTGAATTCGCATCGATATGACCCCAACATTCCCTTGCATTGCGTGGAGTGAAATCTGGAGGCACTCATCTGTTTCAGCCACATAATCATAATGGGAGGTGTCATCAGGGCCTGTGGGTGGTGTAATGTCCTCCTCTGTTTCATCCGAACTAAGCTCAATTAATTGAACCTGCATTCGTTGCCTTTGAGGACAAGTGTGGTTACGGGAGAACGGTTTCTTGCAATAAAAGCACAAATTTTTGGCCCTCAATTCATCCAAATCATCCTTGGTGAAGGCGGAGGCCTGCTGTGCTGTGGACTGCCCTGTTCTCGCCGTAGATACAGTCGAAGGCCCTGCGCTTGCTGATCTGCCCCAAACTCCATTGGTCTTGGCCTGCCAATTAAAATTGGAGCTATTAGTTTGAGGTTTCAATGTAGAAATAAAATTTTTATCACCTTTCCCTTGTGGCTGATTGTTAGGAGTCTCGCTGGTGGTTCGCCGAGGCAGCAACTTATTACACTCAGTATTGTATTCAAAAATTTTAGCGATACTCCTTGCTTCGGATAATGTTTGAGGACGTTGCAGCCTTACTTGACGAGCACAATCACTACGCAGCCCCTCTATGTAAGCCTGAACAGCATAGTCTTCCTGGAGTCGTAACTTGCAGCGAAGAACATCAAACTCATCATTATAGTCATCAAGGGATCCTGTTTGATAAAGTTTCTTGAGATCACCCATTGGTGACTCAAATGGCGATCCAAATCGCGTACGCAGAGCGCGTTTATACTCATTCCAGGGGATAGCCCGACCCTCTTCATCTTCCATATAGGCTTGGTGCCAAATGTATCCCTTTTCATCAAGGTTTACGCTTGCTAGTCGAACTTTCCAATTTTCAGGTGTGCCATCCAAGTCAAAATAACGTTCACAATTGTAAATCCACCCAAGAATATCTGTTCGCCTGAAACTCCAAAAAGAAACATCAAGAAAATCGAAAAGATTGTCAATTTCAGTTCAAGAATCAAAGTCATATCTGTTTCTTTAGTTGGCAGTCATCTTCGGTGCATTTTCAGTTCTGGGTTCTCTAGAAAACTCAAGGAAAAATCAAGAAAAACGCAAAGCTTCCATTCTTGACCCACAAAAAGACATTTTCGGCCGAGTCTGGGCTCTGTTTTGGTATTTTGAGGCGTATATCATCTGCTCGTTAGGAATTCTAAGAGCAATCGATAGGTTACAACTGTTATTGGTGCACTATCGCTGAGTTTTCGCGTTTCTGCCACGTTGATTCTATGTTGGGATATCAGCACGTTCGTCTGGTTCTTGTTTCTGATTCCATCAACTGTTGCGGAATTCTCACGGGTTCCATTGGTTGAAGATTTATTGTCAGCCTCTGTTTTTTCTGGTTTTTGGTTCTTTGTCAGCCTCTATTTTTTCTGGTTTTGGGTCCTGTTCTTGTGAAGTTTGGTTCTTCGTCTCATCGAATCCTGGAATTCTTGAAAACGTCGAAGCTGTGCCTGAATCTTCCTTCACTAAAGCTAGACGAACACGAACAGGTGTGGTTGGTGGTCCCAAAATGATATTACAGGTGAAAAGGTCGAAATAGCGTTTCTTGAAATGTGAGATTTGCGATCTGGTAAAAAAAAAAAAAGAAAGAAAAGAAATTCTCTTACTGTTGGTATGGGACAACAGCTTAAGGGACCAAGAAAAAAAAAAAAAAAGATTCCTCTTGTTGGTATGGGACAACAATTGAAGGAAACCAAGAAAATCAATGATGTGTTCTTTGAGAAACGGCTAACCGAAGAGGGCTACCTACGAAGGGTTCTGACCGGAGGGGCTGACCGACAAGAGGTTGAGTAAAGCGCCGCGTAAAGTATCGTGGAGTGAAGTCGTTGGAAAGTGGGCTTTCAAAGGAGATGTTTTTGATTAATTCAAATTTGTATTTTTTGTTTTTTGTTGTTCAGCATCCTTGAGGGCAAGGATGTTTTGGGGGAGGGGTATTGTTATGTAAACAATAAAAACTAATTAGGTTAGTTAGTTAGGAAGGAATTAGTTAGTTTGTTAGTTGTTAGTAACTAATAGTAGTTAGTTAGGATTAGTAGGTTTAGTATTGCCTATATAAAGCACATGACTATCCATTGTATCTCCATGCTTGTTATGATGAATGAATGAGCATCACAGATTTCTCTTCTCAGTCCCTCTATCATGTGTCTCTCTCGTCTCTCTCCCTTTGTTCTATCAATATTCTATAACACAATCATTATTGGATCTTAGATAATTTTGAATTATCTTTTATAACCTAACCTTTTGAATCAAAATTCAAATTTCAAACTTAAATTCCAAATTTGAATTCCAAATTCAACTTGGCCTAAGACCCTGTTGGGTCTTCCAACACATTTAGGCCCTTTTGTAGAGAAATTGATTTCCCACTGGGGACACCATATATGACGTCATTTTCTCCTTATTGGGCTCGGAGTCCCACTCTAACACAATTACACCTTTACTCTTGATAATGCCCAATAACAATTATTGGTTCAAGTTTGCTAAATTTAAACAATCGGGAATAACCTTTTATGTGTGACCCATTAGGCCCAATTAGTCACTGACATAAACAAACTTGGATCAATTAAAAACCCTTTTAACAAGCCCAATTTATTTAATGACCTCGTAAGACACTAGCAATGTTCTGCAGCCCCAGAACTAATTGAGTTGATCAAGTGATCTACCTTTCATATTTGGATATCGTGCAGACATCATCCCTCACATCGTCATTCACATTTAGTTGAGTGCAAGGATAGAGTATTATCTCTCTTAATTGACTAAATGTAGCTATTTCACAGAACTACGAATATTCTTATATTAACTCTATAATGGATCATGACTCTTCATGATCACTTGCTGTGCGCATAGACTCTCGAGTTAATTAGAAGCTATCTAAACTCTACTAGTCTTGTGAGTGACTAATCTCTTGTAGGGGACTGAGTCCTCTCAGCATGTCCATCTATACTCATGCATTCGAGTTACAACCAAGAGTACACTGTTCTTCCCATTTTCAAGTGGATAGAGTTGTACGGTCAAAGTATAACCCTAAGACATAGTATTCGATGACATCCTTAAGTCCAAGACGATATGCACTACCAAACGATGAGAGACTTTACATATCCAATGATACTCTGTATAATGAATCTTTGTGGAGTCTCTCGGCGAGTCAGTTCGATGCTATATGTTCTCCAACATATCCACCCACGACATCAGCTAAAACATCTGCATGCCTGTATTCCATGAGGTCCCTACCTTGTATCCCTATATATGTAGACGATGTCGTACTAGTCTTATTGAGATCATCAATACCATTTCTTGGTGATTCAAGACTAGGAACAAGTTTTAGGCAATAGATATCCAGTGTTCTCAAGTCCTCATGATCATGATCTTTATCATTGATCCTCAAGAATAACACATGTTCTATTCCTAGGGCTTTTATCTTCAAACACATATTTACCTTTGTAGTGAAATAATAGAGAGAAATATAGAGAAAATATACTCTCAAATGAAAATGTGTTTATTCATATGCTCAATAGGGTATTTATACATAAGAGAGAAGACAAAAGAGTAATGACTCATTATGATGATTGATTCCCTAATCACTCATAATTCGTATAATCCCTTATCATATGCGATACTAATTAATTATAATATATTTACACTGATTTATTTCCTAACAACCTTAAAATAAAGGCGAGACATAAATATGATAAAGATAAAATATGGTTATTTATTAATAATGAAATACTATAACCTAGAAAGGGTGATAATCTGTCCTTACAGATTGTCTCTAGGACACCTAAATACCAACAAGTTCTACTAACATAGGCATGTTAATATGATGGCAGTTATTCATCTAATAGTAGATGACAGGTTAAAGATTTCTCAGGTACAGTGATGCAATCGACTTACTGAAGCAGCTGCTGAGTATTTTCACGCATGATATAAGACGAGGATATTGGACACTGAGGTTATCTGTTGACTTGGAGCACCTAGGCTATATTGATGAGAGCCTTCAGGCAGCTGAAAATGGGTTGCTTGATCCATGGATACGTGCTGGTTCAAGAGTGGCACTTCAAAGACGGGTTCTTCGCTTAGGAAGACCACCAAGGAGATGGAAAGTTCCTAGTTTTTCAAAGTCCATAAAGAGGGAGATCACTGAGGTACTGACCATCTATTCAGGGATTTCATGGTTTAGCCGTTCAGGATTCTGATATGCTTGTTGAAAATTCTTGCCAAAATCTCTGATCATTATGGTAATGTTATGGCTTTTCTATTGTGATTGCTTTTATGAGTCAGGTCTTTGTTCAAGGGAGACCTTTGAATTCTGAATTGGGTGCCAAGAACAGGTTCTATAATGAAGAGGGGGAGCAGTGTGGAGTGGAACAGCTTGCTTTGAATTATTATGCTGGGATGGAAGACGGATGGCAGGGTGTCCATACAGAAAGTGGGATATGGTTGACCATTTTTGGGCTTCTTATGTGGCATATTATATTTGCAGATGTACCAAATGTCTTCTACAATAGATTTCAGGTACGTTTTGTTGAAGGACTAATTAAACCTTTCATCTTTTCTTCACCTTACACTGTATTAGTCTTTGGTCCCACTGTCCCAGTTACATGATGGGACTCCCGAGAAGACTAGTATTATATGTGTAAATGGAGGGTAGCCGTTAGCTTCTGCATTAACCGAGTAGAGTGAGGAAGTTAACTAGCTGAATTACAGTGGTAACAAACGAGAATAACAAAGAAAAGTAGACACCACTGGTTTTTAAGAGGCCAGAGTCTCTCCCAGCCCAAGTTTGTGCAAATTATTATCTTCGAACCATCAAACACTCAAGTCTCATGAACCATGTGAGTTAGTTAGTCGTAGTGTTTACCTGATTTAGGGTAAATGAAAAAATGGACACCCTAAACTTAGGGGATAAATTCAAGGGGTGTAAAACAAACGTAGGGGAGGATAGAGTCGACTTATGCACATTCTCCTTACTTTATCTCTCTATACTCTTTTACATAAATTGACTTCCTGAATTCTATAAACTGAGGAAGAAAAAGATGGTTTATTAGGATTGATTGAGATATCAGTTCCTTTCTGCCTTGTATATTTATGGTTCCTATGTCATGGAATAAAGTTATAAGAATTCTATTATATTTCTTTAATCATACAAGTGGCTATTTCATTCTAATTCGTACTTGGTAATCTGGTTTAAAGCTCCTTAAATTTACAGGTTGCCCCCTTGGATCTCTGCACAGATGGATTTTATACAGCAAGAAAGAGTATCATAGAACCTCATCTTCAGCAAATTCATGACGGCATGGCCGAGGAATTTCTCATAAAATCATGGGAAACACATTATGGTACAAGGTGTAGAGGAGTCAATTGGGATAGCCATTCTTTAGATGAGCTTCGTGCTGCTGTTGTGTGTGTCGGAGGCCCCTGTTTGGCTTCTCTCTGCAGACTATTTGCTCAAGACTATCAGAGCTGGTGCAGTGGAATGCCAGATTTACTGCTATGGCGTTTCCATGGGGAATACAATGGTGAAGCCAAGCTTGTTGAAGTTAAAGGTCCCAAAGATCGTCTCTCTGAACAGCAGCGGGCGTGGTTGCTTCAGCTTATGGATTGTGGATTCAAGGTGGAGGTTTGTAAGGTGAAACCATTATGAAGTAGTACACAAATTGCCCAAAATGTAGCTGGAGAAGCAAATGAAATGAGTTCTTAAGCAAATTTTACATTTGCTTATGAGAATGGTATTACCTTGCAAATATTCATTCGAAAGCTGGATTTTGGACCAATAAAGAGGATCTATGAGAGGAACTTGATTGCTTGTGGAAATCAAGTAACGGGTAAAGAGTTGGAGGGGAATGGCTTTCCACATGCAATAATAACAAGGGTCCAAGAACCATCAACATATCAGCAATACATAATATGATGGAGCTATAATATTCATAAATGAAGAATAAGATAGTTCATTTTTCAAATTCTTTATGGGAAAATATGTTTAATTTTAGTTGTAATTCTATAATAAATCAAACAATTTCTATTTATCTATTTAGATCTCATGTTTTATTTGTTAGAAGATTAAAGTAGTTAGTCTATTTTTTTAGTATTCATACTTGTAACCCCCCCCCCCCCCCCCCCAAAAAAAAAAAAAAAAAAGAGTATACTACCATTCTATGATGTATAAACTATTGACTTTTTCAAACTCCAACACATAGTAGATCATGTAAAGCAAACGATAGTATTAGTAGCACTAGCTTGAAAGCATGTACATGGGTCTACAATAAAAATGATTCATGAGCAATGAATTATGAGGGACAGTGCACTAATCTGTCAAGAATAACAGATTTTTCCCATAGGAATGTCTAGGCAGGTACAGAGGTTATTGGATGTGCTTGTGAGGAGGAGGATAGATGTAGTACGGATCCTATAAAAGGGGTCAAGGGAAATTAAAGCAAACACTGTATGTAGCTGACTTTGTCTAGTGAGATAAGATTGAAATATAACCACATGTGCATTTGGTTTGAAGGCTTGGGGGATATTTTGTAGGGGCAAGGTTTTTTTTTTCTTTTTTTAATGTTTTTTTGGAAGGGGAGGGAGGGGAGGTGGTTAGTGTGTTTGGTTGGTTCCTCTCCTCCAAAAGTGGGGTTTTTGGTTTTTTGTTTTGTTTTGTGACGGGTGTGAAACAATTGTTAGTTTTTCTTTTCAACTTTGTAATGGCTGGTTTAAATGAGTTACAGGAAGAAATCCTTTTATTTTCTTATAAGAAAAATCCTTTTAACTTGTGTGTTGTTGAAATTTTATTTTACCTTATCTTTACCTCCCTCTTTGAAGGGGGTATAGATTGTAATTGTGAGGATGCATTCTAATTATTTAATTTCTTGAAATATTTGTAGTCTACTTTTGTTCAACTCCATTTTCTAATTTTAGCATATTTGAGAAATTTACATTTTAAAAAGCATATTAAAATTAATGACATAACATGTTAAAATTAATAAAACCATCATTTAAAATGCATATGAAAATATTTATGATATGTAAGTGACTTAACAAGTTTTTGAAATTAAAAAATTAGCAAAAAAATAATTCTGATATAAATATTCTAAAAAGATAATAGATAAATATAAATAAAATGGTAAGGATATATTTTTTAACTTTAAATTAATTCTCATCCTCTCCTCTCTACCTTCCCTCCCTCCAAACCAAACAAAGCTATATCATTCCCTTCCCTCAAAATTAAGATATTCTAGATTGTGATAGTTTGTAATAAAATGGTAAGGATATACGAGTATTTGTTAACTTTTGATAATTTCTAATACTCAAAAGTTGTTGATAATAATGCTGTGATTTTTTTTTTTGGATTAATTACCTTAACAAATTAAGATATTCTAGAATTTTTGCTTACCAATTTTAACATATTATTCTTATTATTCCCCCCCCCCCCCTCACAATATCTAATATTATGACAGTCTTGAGGAAATAGTCTCATTCTTCACAATAGAAAAATTCTATTCTAAAGCATTTTTTATGTGATTGATCAAAGACCATTTGTCCAAAAAATTCGAAGACCATTGATACTTTGCATTATGCATTAATTTTTTTTCCTTCATTATAGATTAATTTTATCTTGTTATATAAATATATTTAATCATACACTAGTAATATATTGTGTTAAACTTCAGACATTTTAGGTTGAAAATTTTTAGGGCTCTCATCACTTCGTAAAATGTCAATCGTCTTAAAACCTTGTTCATCTCCCTCTTTTCCCTCACTGATAAAAAGTTTAATATGCAAGTGTTTTATTCATTTTAACTCATTTTTTAGTGCTTTTTAGGTTTTCCCTTTCTACTAGGTTGTTATACATCCCTATAGTACTCATATATTATTCCTTCCATCCTTATTATACGACTTATTTACCTAATTTATTAATCAGATTAGTAAAGTTAGTTAAGTTAGTTAGTCATCTTCCTTAATTTTTTACTTCTCTCTCTTCCTTAATTACTTACTGTTGAAGGAGTATGGGGTAAATTAGGAAAATATTGACAAATATGAAAACGTTGTCTTATATTTAGAAATAAGAACAACTTTCTAAATATGTCTTATATTAAAGATCTGAGGATTGATTTGTAAGAGAAATGAGGTTAGTAGTAGCTTATATCTTCAGGTGGTACTTGTTCCCCTCCACCACCTGCTTCTTTGCCTCCACCATCACCTTCATGAACTCCACCTTGAATTCATTCTGGCCGGAAAATAAAACGGCGACTACTCCAATGACTCTCTCGTGGTGCTCCTCCACCGTGAACCTCCCCAGCTCCTGCACCTCCTTGTTCCTCCTAACGTCTCCCATGTTTGTCTACGTCGTTCTTCACAGAATTCTTCATTGCCTACGTAACAGGGAGATCAGGATGCATCAAATTTGGAGGCTGACACGTTCCTTTCCTACCTGCACAAGCGTTTTAAATGGCAAACTTTTTCCTAATTTTTCTTTTGGTTGCCCACCGGTTACTTTTTCTTAGTCCTTGGTGAGAGGTAGAGTTGGGAATCAGGGCCGACCTGTGAAGGGTCAGGGTCTAACAGGCCGAGCCCTCCAAGGCTTGGGGTAAAAAAAACACATGTTTTTCAAAGCTCAGTCTAAGAGTACCAAGGCCAGGGCCCAAAAGTTACTATTCAAATTTTAACTATTTTTTCTCCGTTTTTTAAAAGAAATATAATTAGTAAATTACAACAATTAAAGTTCTAATTTATAAAATAAATGTTGTCAATATTAATATCAAAACAACACGAATCATCCAACAAATAAGCACAGTCACTAATTCATAATTAAAAGCAAAATATGTTCACAAATAACTCACATAAAACATAAGAAGCATACCACTAAGCAACATTAGTACAATGACTATTATTATCGTCATCTTCGCCATTATCAATGACATTTGATTGTGCTCCACTTTGAGTAGGCTCTAGTTCATAAGTAAAAATATCATGAATTTCTTCTCCTGCATCATGAACACATCCATAATCTTTGTTTGTAATAAATAATAAATCAAATCATAAAATTAGAATATAGTTACTATGTATTTATATATTTGTACTTAAATGAATAAATAATTCTATAACGAATATAAAATACAAATAAATTAGTAAATTACTATCATTTGTGAATCTATACATCTAAAATAATAATAATAAAAAATGAAAAGGGCCTGCAAGGCCAAACCAAAACCCTCCAGGGCCTGCCTTTTTAAGCCCAAGGCCTTACAAGGCCAGCCCTACAAGGCTTATTTCATTAAGTCCTCTAATTTTCTAGCTTGGCCTTTGAAGGGTCAGGGCTTGAAAAGGCCGGCCCACCGATTTCCTAGCTCTAATGAGAGGTGACAAAGCGCAATAGATCTATGGTCAGGCTTGATGCCTGAGTCTGACCTAAGCTGTGTAGAAAATAAATCAAATCAAACCAAGCTATATAATCAAGCTTGTTTAAGTAAAGAGACTATGCCTATTTTTTGTAAGGCATGTTAGAAAACTGAGCGATCTAAACATGTTAAACACAGATTAACATTTAGATCAATGCGGAAAAATGAAATAGAGATTACAAATACCTCTCGCCATTGATTTGTTTCCAGAAGCAAGCAGGGACGAACTCCGAGCTTCAGTCCTTCTGATCCTTCTCTTTGAATCTGCAGATGGTGTGCTTGTCTCAATGTTAGAGGAGGTTCAAGGGACCAAAAAGTTTACACGTTAGAATTACCCTATGGCCATGACAGAGATAAAGGCATTCATGTGTATCAATTAGCAATTATTGCGTATTAATTGGGTCGTTACTAAATTAATGGATGGTTACAAAACAGGAATTAATGTGGGCCACTTAATAGAATTAATGGAATACTAATTATAATATTAAAATTCCAACATTCTCCCACTTGATCCACGTACTTCAGTATATACTTCTGAGAAACAAAATGCATGGATCATAGCGATAGGTCCTCTTAAAGCGAGTATTATCTTCCATGTATCACAGTGCATCATATTTCCCAAGCCCATGTGACTTAATGAATAAACCTCATGTTTATTCTAGGTTCAAACTTTAATGATATTTCTCAAATTGAATATGTGCGCAATACTGAATGAGAACATATCGCAAATAGAGTTTCATAAATAACATCGTTCTTATAATGAAAATCACATAAAGGAACCAAGTCATATTCTTTCTGCATGATCCTGAAATTTCAATGTAGGCATGCCTTTAGTTAAATGATCAACAATGATCGATTCAGTGCTCATGTGTTTAAAAACCACTATTTTATTTTTAACACGCACTTTTATGGCTAGACACTCAATGTCGATATGCTTGATTCGACTACCACCTTTATTGTTCTTGGCCATAAAAACAGCAACTGAATTGTCACAATATAACCTCAATGGCCTAGAAATTGGATCCATAATTCTGAGCCCAAAAATGAAACTCTTCATTCATACACCATGTGAGGTAGCCTCAAAACAAGATACAAACTCAACTTACATAGTGGAAGTAGCAATTAAAGATTGTTTTTTACTCCTCCATGATATAGCTCTATTGGCTAGCATAAAAATATATCCTGAAGCGGATTTTCTTAAGTCAATGCAGCTAGCATAACCTAAATCATGGTAACCAGTCACTTCCAAATTGTCGATTCGTTTGTACTTAAGCATGTACTCTTTAGTCCTTTAAAGGTATCTCAATACTTTCTTTGTAGCTCTCCAGTGGTTTGTACCTGAATTACTTTGATATCTCCTTAGCATTCCAACAGTAAATGCAATGTCAGATCTTGTGCAGACCTGAACATACATAAGGCTTCTTACTGTTAAAGCACAGGGAATGTCTTTCATTTGTTCCTGCTCAAAGTCATTCTTTGGGTACTGGTCCAAATTGAACATGTCACCTTTCACAATAGGAGCTATACTTGGTGAACAATTCCTCATCCGAAATCTTTCCAAAGTTTTGTAGATATAGGCCTCTTGAGACAAACTCAAATGTATGTCTCTATGTATCTTTATGCCAGTGATATAAGATGCATCTCCCATATCCTTCAAGTCAAAGTTTTCATAAAGGAATTGTTTCACCTCATATAGTAAACCATTATCATTAGTTGCAAGTAAAATATCATCCACATATAGAATAAGGAAACAAGTCTTACTCCCACTAACCTTCTGGTATCTACATTCATCCACAATGTTCTCTACACAACCAAATGAAGAGATAACATCATGAAAATTTAAATACCATTGACGAGAAGCTTGTTTCAATCCATATACAGATTTCTTGAGTTTGCACACCAAATGATCACCATTATTAGAGGAAAATCCTGATGGTTTATTTCATGTAAAACTCTTTCTCTAGATCTCCATTGAGAAAGGCCATTTTCACATCCATTTGTTGCAACCTTAATTCAAAATGTGCAACCAATGCTAGAATGATACGAAGAGAATAACCTTAAGTGACTTCAGTTGAGCTGCAATGTCCCTTATCTATATGATGTGCTTACGCACATCTTTTACTATAGTGAGTCTTGGGGATGAAAACTTCATAATTAGGGTGCCGGCAAATGCTTTATCTGAAGTAACAAATTGTTCATCAATTGCTTTCAGAAGTGGCCTAATCTTGTTATGCTGTTCGACAGGACCACGAATGCCAGTAGAGATTGAGGTCTTTATGAGCATAACTGAGAGACGATTAGATCGCTCCCACTTTTCATAAAGATCAACCTGATCTGGAGTGCTGGTCGCAGTAATAGAAGGTGGTTCGTCTTTCTTTATAGCATAATCAATGTCCATCCACCCTAGTTGGAGAAGAACTCCCTCTCTCCATACCTTATTGTTATCACCCCTCAATTCGGGAATGTTACAATTCATATCAGAGAAATTTGTAGGTTGTATGACTACATAGTATTGAACATACATGCTTATAACTAAGATTTGAGACTAATAAATCATATCATGATTTACCAATGTAAATCATGCTTAAAAAACATGAATCTAATGACATACAACTTGCCTGTGGGCTAAAGTTATAATTCAATTAGATCCATATATACCTTTATCATAAAACTATTAAATTATTTCCTTATTCTTAATTCTTGCAGGTAAATTAAGAATATAATTTGATGTTCTATTCCAATTAATAATACATTATAAATTCATATCACTAAAGTCTACCTGTGGGCAAAGACATTAGCATATCATGAATTTATCTTGAATTGATGAAACTAGAATGCAGTTATATTCCCTAATACCTGTGGGCTACTTAGAAAATATAATGCCATTCCATTCCACCCTAATTAAAACTATGATCATAATTATCTACCTGTGGGCAAAGATTAATTATAACCAAACATTTAATTACAATTGATGTCTTTAAAACCCTTTGTGGGATGTATTTTGTTCGCTAGAACAAAATAGAGTGTATGTGTCTAGTGAGATTGTTTTGGCTACTCCTCGATTCTACATACTTATGACAAAGACATCACACCACTGTGTATACTAATTGTACATATGACATTAATTTTGATAGAGTATAACCTTATATGACTAAATATGCATACAACATGTGCATAAGGATATTGTAGCTATTCCTTAAGCAAAATATGTATGTTAATCACTAATATCAAATATGTACAATCTAAATACCATACACACAATGTCAATAGGAATCTTAATTTAAAAGATTTAATCAAATAAATCTTTACATTTATTCACCTTCCAAAGATTGATATTCTAAAATCCATATATGATTATTTATGCATGTTATAAGAGGGCACAATAGCTACCACTCTAGCACGCAAGTTAATCATAAATATCAATAATGTGCACTATAAATTCTATATATGCACAGCTTTATGGAGGACTTAACCAATTAATTTAATCAACATAAGTGACTAAATATAATCCTCCCACTTTGATTAAATTAATGTTACCAATATCAATCACCAAAATCAACTTTGTGCAGTTAGATTCCAAATATACACAAATATTTAATGAGAATTTAATTGATCAATTTAATCAACAAAATGTGATTAAATAATCATGACAAAATTCTCCCACTATTTTGTGCATTCAAAAATAGATATAGTATCTGCACATCTTAATGGAGGGATTAATTGATTAGTTAAATAATCAAATTAAAAGAAAAATCCTCCCACTATTTTATGTATCTAAATATTGTTTAAAGAATTAATTTTGGCATAATTCAACTAAAGTGTGGCTTCAACAATTTGGAAAAGATATATAATTGTCTAAAATTAATTTTTCCAAATATTTAGACAATTAAATAATTCAAAAATAATAGTAATAGTTTTTCAAAAGGTTTCCAAAATGTGAAAGTTGCCAAAATTAACTTTTCTCAATTTAAACAATTCAACTTAATGTAAGAAAATACATTTAGCATAAAACAGGTTGCCAAGAAAATAAACAAGCATGGCCCAAGTGATTAAACATACAATAGGATCCATAAAGAAATTTTCCAGAAGCACAATAAAAGATTTAAAGGCTCAGAATAAATGTTCAACACATTTGAACAATTAGCCCAGTGGTCTAAAGTATCCAATTAAGATGTTCTGAATAATATTGCAACAAACCATAAGCAATATCAACATAAAGTTGGATATTCATGTTGGCATATTATTTAACTTAATATTGCATGTATAATTAAATAATAATTAATTCATGCAAATAACAGAATATGTAATTCAAAATCACATGAAATCCCAGTTTTAAATAAAATTTCAGATTTAAATTTAAATCCAAAAAGGTCATGATATGAAAAAATATAATTGTTTCAAAAAAACACAAAAATCATCCCAGCTGGACGGTCCAGAAAGCCCAATTAAGACTCTGGACCAAAAGAATGTGGGTTCGAATCCCACTTTCAACACTTAAAAAATTTTGGTTTTCGCTGGAAAAATTATTTAAATTAAATAAATGCTCAGCAAATGACACATAGGAGCCCATGGCTCAGTTGGCGTGGCGCCAACGCACCCACTGGTCCTGAGTTCGAATTCAAGCTAAGGCTCTCTGTGCCTTTTAAAACAATTCAGTTATTTCCATTTTTTTTTTGGTTCTGAAAAACAAAAACTGCGCCTGGCCCAAACAGAAAAGATCTCGGCCCAAAACGAAATGCGTCTGGCCCATCTCCAATAAGTGAAACATTGTGTTTCACTAAAGGACCAAAACAACGCCGTTTAGATCTTCTCCTTCACCCATCTCAGAAAACCCTACCCGACCCGCGACCCGATTTAATCCAGTTACAGCTACTGCGACCCACGTTTTTCTGACGACGTTCCAGGCGATTGGGGGGCTCAAAATCCAACGATTTTGATGGTGGTTTCAACGGCATAATCATGGGAAAAAGATTATGAGCCAAATCTTGACTCAATCTAACAAACAAACATGAGATCCGAACCTCCAAACAAGAATTTGAAATTGAAATCAAATCTGGGTTTTCTCCATTCATTTTTACCGATGAAGGACCGACGGCAATGCATCATTGAAGAACTACAGCGTCCTTCTCGCGTTCTTTTACCCGATGGAAACCAAATGCAAACTCAAAACCCAAATCTAAACAATTCCAGGGAAAATCCAGATTGAAAGTTTTGAAACATATATCAGAAGAACTGACAGCGACGAAGTAGGCCGACATTAACAAAACTCCAGCCGATCATGATTAATCAATAACTATTTCGAGCAAGAAATCCAATCTGTTGCCGATTTCGACTTTCGTTTATTAATCAATTATAAACTGGAAGCGACAATATTATTCAACAGCAAGCATAGGTTTCATTGCCAAAAACCAAATCGAAAACATTTTATTTGAAAAATAAAACCATCGGCAAAATGTACCAATTTTCTTTTCAAACCTTTGAGAAAAATTGAGGACGGTGAGGATTCCGTGGAGAAGAAAACAAAACTCATCAACACAACCGAAAGCCACAAAATGAGCAATTTAAAATATCAGTCAAAATAAATTGCAGGCAGTGAGCATATATTCAAACTGAAAACCATAGTCTCGTGACAGTTTTAATCGGACTAAATCAAGGCAGAGGCATATGAACAGTTGCTTTGATACCAAATGTTAGAAAACTGAGTGATCTAAACATGTTAAACATAGATTAACATTTAGATCAATGCGGAAAAATAAAATGGAGATTACAAATACCTCCCGCCATTGATTTGTTTCCAAAAGCAAGCAGGGACGAACTCCGAGCTTCAGTCCTTCTAATCCTTCTCTCTGAATCTGCAGATGGTGTGCTTGCCTCAATGTCAGATGAGGTTCAGGGGACCAAAAAGTTTACACGTTAGAATTACCCTCTGGCCATCACAGAGATAAAGGCATTCATATGTATCAATTAGCAATTATTGCGTATTAATTGGGTCGTTACTAAATTAATGGACGGTTATAAAACAGGAATTAATGTGGGCCACTTAATAGAATTAATGAAATATTAATCATAATATTAAAATTCCAACAAGGCACATATATTATAAACAAATAAATATGCACACGCCCCCCCCCCCCCCCCCGCCCCGGGCGGGGGCGGGTGGTTTAAAAAGCTTACTTAAGAAGTGGTATATAGGCTTCAAGCAAGGCATATGACCTTTCATTTAAATAGACTATAACTATCTTTTTTTTTTTTTAAGAAAAAGAAAAAGATAAAATGATATTAATAATAATAAAGTTTACAACGAAATTAAAGAAACCAAATTAAAATGCAATAGATTAAGCCTATCTAAATCATTTGTAGTAACAACAACATTATGAAAATATGAAAATTCTTTTGAGCATAGTGAATGTTTTACATCACAATGTTAATGCTATTTAAATGAACTCTTGTTTTGAAGATAAAAGCTTTCAAATCTTCAATATTCGCGGCTGTGTTCATCTATATAACTAGAGGCTAAGCTTGGAGACCCACATTGAAAGGGAAGAAGATCCTCTCCTTATCTACTTTCTCATTTTCTCTCATCTGTCAAATCTGGATTGTTGATTTCAAAAGTGAGAGAAAAGTAAAAGTAGAATTGTATTAATTAGACGAATGTGATTTAGAGATTTTGAAGGATGATAAGAAAATGATAAGGAGAGAAACCAGAAATGTGTAAAGTGATATTACTATGTTTTGAAGACTTTCGAATAACATTCAACCCAAAAAAAAAAATCTTCCAGATACACATAGCTTCTAAGCGAAAACTTGTAGGAAAAAAATTGGATTTTTAGCCCAATATACATTTCATAGCTCTAGTTCAAATTCATTGCTTTCATGGATATGAACAAAGGCCGTGCAACCACACGAAAAAGATTGAATTCAAAATGAAATGTGGGGAAAACACTATGTAATCTTTTGAGAGGAGTATCAAAAGATAAATTAAAGTCTACTTAGCACCCTAGCGCTTTCATCATGAGATACTTTTTTAACCCTTAATTTAAGACATATTTAATTAATTTAATTAGAATTAAAAGGCTAGTTAATAAAAATACATGTGTTTTTTCTAAAATTTCCTTATATTAAAAATAATGTGAAAAGTGCAACGTTAGTTCGCTTTACCTCGCCACAAACTACTACATAATCGCGCATATATAACGCTTAATAGATAATGGTTTTAGTAAATAACTGTTATATATGTCGAGACAGAGGTGCGTAAGAATATGAATTATTAAAACATAACGTTTAAATGTATACACCATCATATATTATGAGACGGAATTTACAAAAACAAAAAATATAACAGTTATAGTTATTAACCGTCATATATTTGTAGATAAAAATGATAGTTCTCACAAAAGAACTGTCATGTAATACTTTCAAATGATTTATCTTCCAACTTTGTATCAGCAAAAAGAAAAATATAATGGTTATAACAAGTAACCATAAAGTATGATTACTAAATACTTAACAGTTGAAAATAATAATTGTCATATATAAAAAAGTGGGATTCTGAAAATATATATATATATATTTGACAATACCTGATAATTCTTCACAAGAGCCGTAATTTATTTGTTAAGAATACTTAACGGTTAAAATTGATAATCGTCATATATAGAAATGCATGATTTTGAAAAATATCAAATATAAGGAAATGATATTCTGAAAAATTTTATTTGACAATATTTGACGGTTCTTCTTAAGGAACCATTATTTATTCTTTCAGAATACTTAACAGTTAAAAATAATACCCGTCACATATAAGAATACGAGAATTTGAAAAATATCAAACATAAAGAGAGAAAAATTATTTGACAAAGAGCCACTATTTATTCTTCAAGAATAATTAGTGATTAAAAAAGATAATTGTATGTAAAGAGGGCTGGAAATTATCAAATATAAGGAGGCGGGATTTTGGAAAATTTTATTTGACAATACTTAACGTACAATTCTTCACAAAGAATTATTATATATTATTTGATATTAGAAGGCGAGATTCTAAAAAATATCAAATATAATATAAGGCGGAATTCTGAAAAATATTTTGTGAAATGCAACCCTTCCAACTCATTCTCAAGCATTTTTTGAGTTTCCCTTGGGTCACATACTCCTTTTCTCATGGGTTTTTCTCTACTGCTATGGGTCTTATCCTCCACCATTGTCATGGTTCTTCACTCTGCATCTAATTGGTCTCGTGATTCTTCCTCATATAAGCTTTCAATTTTTTTAAAACAAAATTATGTTTTAAGTTTTATTTTATTTTTTTATATAGCAAGAGCTTGCTAATTGAGGCTCGATGTCACCGGTTAAGATTATCTAACAAGAATCGCAAACCAAAAACAATATCTAATTTATGATGATAGCCATTGGATAAAAGTACAAAGCACGAAAAACAATGAGGTAGAATGCTGAATTTTTTATTGTTATTTTATTGCAGTGAAAATAATTTAGATTACACTATATTATATAGACTAAAAATCAATAACAAATGTTCCTCATAATTCTTAGTAGTTAAATCACAATCTACTTGAATGTTGGTCAATTATTTAATTTTAAATATCACACATTCCTAAACTTTAGCAAGTAAATCAGGTTTGTTGATTCAGGTTCGAGATTATTTTGGTGTTCATATTTATATTATGAGATTTGCACAAGTTTTTTTTTTTTTTCATATTTTTACTATGGGTTTAATGTTTCTGCTTTTGCTACCAAAATTTTTTTCTATCACACTCAAATAAAAGTGAGTAGGTCCCATTGTAAAGAGAAGAGAAAGAAAATATTAGTGGGGCCTACTCACTTTTATGTAAATGTGGTAGAAAAAAAATTTGCAGCAAAAGCAGAAACATTAAACCCTTTTACTATATATATTCTTATTTTCCTATTTATATTATCTTTTCGTAGTTAAAGGATATGTTACATGATCTATGGACAATTTACAACAAATGCATTTAAGAATATTGTTAAAAAAAATTATTAATAAATTTTCTTTTAAAGTTTAAAAAATTATAAAATAGGTTGTATTGTGAAAGTGTTCAATTGATTACTTTTTCTTAAGCTAAATTATATAAAATTCCCATGAATTTTGAATCAATTGCATATAACCCCCTAACATTTCAAAGTTTGAATTGAACCCCCTAACCTTTCATTTTTTTAGTTATTAACTCTGCCTGAAGTGACCACTATGTTTTTAATGTTACGTCAAATTATAAGATAATACATAGCATCCTACGTGTCATCATGTGTAAATTATTAATTTCATAAAACCCTTTGAACAGTTGCAAAGAATCTCTTAAACTTTAATTAGTTACAAATAACCATTTAACATTTCAAAATTTAAATTTGACTCTTTTAAAATTTTGATTTATAACATTAAACCACATGCGTCATTTTTTCATTTAAATAAATTTATTAAGATTTTTACTATCATTTATCAATTAAAATACTAGTAGCTCTTTTGTATGACAACAACTAAAAGAATAATATTAAGAAAAATATAAAAACAAACGTTGAACCTTTGATTTAAGAAAATGTTAGTTCTTGTGGTTTTTATGTTTTGATGATAACAATTATAATGTAATTGAATCTTAATTTTAGATGAAAATTTGGAGTTTCTGGTTTGCCTCTAGTCATCCAATATTTTACCTCTAGCCATATGTTTCGAAATCCCAGCAGCCATATGTTTCAAAATCCCACTTGAAATGGCAAAACCGTAATTATGGTGAAAATTCACTCAGATGGCAAAATCGTAAATATGTTGAACTTTCACTCTTTCCTCTAGTCAATTAGTTTTGCCTCAAGTCACTCTCGCAAGTCATTCACGCAAGTTTTGGAAAATTCACATATAATGGCAAAATTGTAAATACTTTGAAATTCACTTTTAATGGCAAAACTGTAATTATGCTGACTTCCTCCTTTGCCTCAAGTCATGGAAGTCACTCCCACAAGTCATTCACGATGAAATTTTTTTAAATGGCAAAATTATAATTTTGTTAAACTTTCCCCATTTGTCTCTAGGCAATTATGACTGGCCTCAAGGCACTCCTTTCACTGTAGCGCAATATAACTCTAGGCATTTTTCATGACTCTAGGCAAACCATTCTTTTATCCATTATTTCCCTGCTCTAGTTTTTTTTGCCTCCAGTCAAGTAACTCATGCCTCTAAATTTATGACTCAAGGCATAAATATATGACTCTAAGCATTTCTTCTTTAATCTTTTCAAACTATCATGAATTGCCTCAAGTCATTTATTTATTCCTCAAGGCAACTTGACTCAAGTCACTTTGTTCTTACCTCCAATCAAGTCGTCGATATTTTCAGACTATGACTCTAGTCATTGATTATCTACCTCTAGTCATGATAACTCAAGGCATCATATTTTTGACTCAAGGCAAAATCTTCAAATGCTTTATTCTTACCTCCAGTCAATTAATATGCCTCCAGTCATGTTTCTCAAGTCATATCTTTTTAATTATCAAATCACAGTCTCCAGAAAATCAAAATCAATTGATTATAATTTTATTTCCTCAAATCATTACTCATTACTATTCTTAATTGCTTTTAATCAATTTGTTAATGAGTTACAGATTATTAGAATGAGGATCAACACAGGATATCGATCAAAGCAATCTGGAATTCATTAAACTTGCCTATTCGAGAAACTCAACAACAGACATACCTCTACAACATTATGGGCAAGAATATTTCATTTCCTTTGCTGGGTTTCAACGATCATAATCACAATTACGGGAATAATTACGGTGATTATTCAACGGTCATAATCACCATTAGAGAGGAATAATGATAGCGATTATTCCGACTCTTCTGCTTCATCTCTAACGGTCATTTTAAAGAGCCTCAATGGATATTTCTTCAATCTTCAACTACTATAAATACTTAAAGGATTGAATTCATCAAGAGACACAAAAAAAACGCATACACAGACAAAGCATTCAAAGCGATCAATCTTTATTCTGTTTATATCTTTGATACATTGAGCTTCAGTGTTTATCAACATCTACTCTGTGAGAGAGTTCATTTTCGTGTATATCATTCATTGTAAGAATCTCAAGTCGTGGGACTTGGAGATTGGGTAATCAGAGTACAACTTGTAAGGGGGAGTGTATCCTAGGGAGAGGATAACTTTTGAGTACAGAGTGTGTATCTGATTGTGTACAATTACAACTTGTAAGGGGGAGTGAGTCCTAGAGAGAAAGGATCATCCTGAGTTACAGAGTGTGTAATTGTTCTTGAGTGATAGTAGAAAATCCCAAAGTGTCTGGGTACTGGACGTAGGTCAAGAGTTGGACCGAACCAGTATAATTCCTCTGTGTCATTTCTCTTTACTTTTCTTACTGCTTTCATCGTTTATCCATCGTACGTCCAAAAGAATTTTTAAGATCACCTATTCACCCCCTCTAGGTGATATTCCACCTTCAGAAAAAATATGCATTACTAATCAGAAATTAATGAGGGCATAAGCTATCCTCTAAGACAAATGTAATATTTAAACTATCAAAACCCAATCAAAAAAGAAAGGAAACAAAAGGATAAGATAAGGTAAAAAGAGAAAAAGAAAGAAAGAGAAAGAAAATATATAAACGTGGGGTGGTGTCCACTAATTGTGAAATTGGGGGGTGCAGCGCGCCAATGTTAGAAAAGAGGTGCCACCCCCTGTAACATCTCAAAATTTTGGGAATTTGAAATTTGAATATATATGAAGATTAATTATGAGATTTTGGTTTAAAATTAATTATGAGAATAATTATTTAAAAAATTAGGAATTATTTTCGTTGTAACATTTGGAAAATAAGACAAGGAATTCCAAAAGAGAATTTTGGAATAAAACTCAAGTAGCACTTAAGCTCAATTCATTTAATCCCATTTGGCCCACACATGTTCTAGATGGTAGCAAATAAAAGCCCAAGCAATACCCCAACCCATTAAATTAAACTAGCTCATTTAACCTCAGCCTCGCCCAAAACCCAGCAACAATAAAGCTAAAACACGTTAACCCAAGCAGTGTTAGATCACATAATTGCAGAGGGAAGCAATCACCACCAGCGAACTTCACGGAATGGTGAAAATAGATATCACAGCGCCATGCCCTACTACCCTCTGCAATGACAATAATTCCTTGCTTTTTGAACCTCACAAATGGAAACATGTTTTCTCCTCTGCCTACTCATGCCTCTCGAACTGGACCATGAGTCCTTATTTAAACATTGTTCTTCAATCTTCATTCATTCACTTTGATCAACCCAAGTGAAACAGAGAGTAAAAGGGAAACTGAGAGGAAGAACTGAAGGAGAGATAGAGAGAGTCCAAGCATTTGTTGCCTTGTTCTTGCTTCAAAAAACAAAGGTTGATGTGGCGTTGAGAACCAGCAAACTTTAGCATATTTAAAAGGTAAGCCATTAAGCTAAATATACCTATTGCTACCTATGTGTGTGTGTGTTGATGTATGCATGAAAACAAAGGAGAGGAAAAGTCACTGAATCGATATATATATATATATATATATATATATATATATATATATATATATATATATATATATATATATGTGCGTTGCTGCTTTGGGAAAAAGGAATGAGAAAGCTGTTGTCATAAGCTTATATAGAAATGCATCACTGCTTTGTATAAGAAAGAGTAAAAACTTGATTGTCATATATATGCTAATATTACCGTGATCATGGGAGGAAAAGGAATGAGGGAAGTTGTTGTTATATGTTATATAAATAGATTTGTATTGTACCTCAACCACTCACCACTCACTCCGAATCCCGGACCACTCACCTTGCATCCCAAACCCCTTAACCCCTCACCCCTCAACCCTCAAGCCCTTACCCCTTTACTTGAAGCCCTCAACAACTCACCTCTCACCCTGGACCCCTCAACCCTCAACCCTTCACCCCTCTACCCAGATCCCAGACCACTCACTCCGGACCCTCAATCCTCAACCACTCACCCCTTACCTCGGATCCTAGACCCCTCAACCACTCACCCCGGATCCCGGACCTCTCAACCCTCAACCTTGGAACCCAGAACCAATCCTAATTTAAAGTGTTAGGATAGCCTCTTAGATTTTAAAATAATTGTAGAGAAAGAACAGTAGTTAGTAAAATATAATAATGAAATAAATATTATTATTATTATTAGGAAAGGCTATAAGTAATAAGTTAAAAAGGGTATTATTGTTAAAAGAATTTTAGGGATTAATAATCACTTTTAACAATCTAAAAATAATTCGCGTAGTTAGTTACTTTGTGACGCAAGTGATGATTAATGACAATGATAAACGTTTATAGGTATACTTTGACACCACTATTGATCCCAACACCTCTGGACGAAATTGAGGATTTAAGCTCGAGGTGGGTAACTGTTATCTTGTTAACTTGTATGTATGTATTCATGTATGATTAACAATGTTGCTAGATAATTTTGCATATGTGTATCCTATTTATAGATTGGGGCTACGTGTCCTAAAGGGTTATGGTCCTTGGCCAATAACTGTGGTTACGATGCAACTTTGTTTACTACAAATTATTCTATGTTTAACATGTGATATGTTTTCATTTATATTTCATACTTGCATATAAGATTAATTGTTACCCCCGGGGTTCATTCATTTGAACTCCAGATTACATGAAAGAGACAGGTAGTGGATCGGAATCAAGAGGAAAATGCAGCTGTAAGGGTTACAACAAAAGGAATTTTTGTGATAGTATAAGTAGTGGACTATACTAATTTGTTTATTATTTGTCTATTTTGAATTAATATATTACTATCCTACTACGGGATAGATTTGAATCGTGAAAAATTTACCCTCATGTTTTCAAACTAAATTATTTTGAGAAAGTTTTATTCCGCAATTAAGTCATCCAAACTATTTCAATGCATGTGCACTATAACTCTGATCAATAAAGGCGTATTAAATAAGGGTGTCACAACCCCTATTATATCAGTGGGGGGATTTTTGATATAAATACCCTCACCTCAATACACAAACACACACTTACACAAACACACACTTTCACGATAGGCCAGAGGAGAGCGTGAGAGAAAGAGAGAAGGAGAAATAGTGTATAAAAGATTATTTGGGGGGTGCTAGAAGACTCTCATCGAGAGAATGGAGTAATTTTTTAAGATAATTTGTAAGCTAGGATATAACAAGTAACTCTAACTTTCATATATTTGTAAATTGTGTATGATTATAAATTATATTTTTTTAGACTAACTTATGTGTATATGTATTATAATATTATTTTAATAAAAGCTGAATATTACAATTTTTTACCCACAAAAATTACAGTTTTTGTACCCATGAAAATTACAGTTTTATGCCTAGCAAAAATTACGGTTTTGCTCCCGAATTTCAGAAATGGTAGATTGGTCTGATGAGGTTTTATGAGATGTTTAGTTTACCTTGTGATGATATTTTATATGATGGAAGCTTGTTTAATACTTTATTTTTATTGAATATAATTATCATGACAACTGTATTTGTAATGGGTTGGAGTAAGAAGGAATTTGAAAGATAATATTTCTTTATGCCATCACTCGGTGCACAGTGGATAGTACTTGTCAGGGCCCCATCTTCCATGTTTTCCTCTGGCCCGGATTGCATTGGAGTGATGGGACATGCGACACCTCCTTAGTTGTTATTATTAAGAAGGGGAGCTATAGTCTAGACTTTAGCTCTTTACCTTTAGCCGAGTGTATCTTAAGTTTTGATGAGCTTTAAACCATCCAGTCAAATGAATGATTTTTTGTTGGATTACGTGTTAGCCTATGGCTCTAGTTAGCGGTACAAGGTTGGATGGTGTTATAAGAGAGGTAGCATATTGCATAATTATATAATTCACAATTCGAATAATAATGACTACTTTTGCGAAATAATTTTGTATGAGAAATTATGGTATATACAAATATATTTGAAACCAACTCCTGCTTTTTGTCATATGTAATTTGCTTATGTAGTGTAGAAACTTTCAATAATTACTGAAACGTGAAATCTCATCTTATATTAATATTTTTCAGGTGAATATTCTAGTAGAGAGCAAAGAAAGGCACCTATGGAGTGAATTTTGAAGGCTCTTTTATACTCTTGTAGATTATGTTATGTTTTTTTTTTAAAAAAAAAAAATTGCCATGACCTTATGATTTCCGCATTATATTTGACTCTGAAATATTTTGGGAATTTATTATGACTTTGTAATATGAATTTTATTTGAAATCGTTATGTAATTTTATGATTTAGATGTTAAGCATCCACATTTGAGGTATTCTAAATATTTTGGCTAAGTTTGTGGGTGTTAAATTTATGGTGTTACAATCACTGCTCAATTATCCCAAGAAAATAAGTAAATGTTATATAAATGATAACATTTTTATTTTTATATTTTTCAAGTATTATATTTCTAGTTTTATCCACACAAGAAAAATATTTTAATTGACAAATGATAGTTTTCTTAATAATTTATTAAAATTATAAAAGTAAGAACATGAGGTTTAATATTATAGATCAAAATTTTGAGTTAAATTTACATTTTAAAATGTCAAAGGGTTATTTGTATTTGATCAAAGTTCAAGAGGTTCTTTGTAATTGTTTAAAGTTCAGTGGGGTTTATGAAACTAGTAATTTAAACATGACGTCACGTATCTAACAAGGCAAAGATAACGATCACTTAATGACGAGGGTTAATAGTTAAAAAAAAATAAAAGGTCACGGTTTAAATTTAAACTTTGGAATGTTAGGAGGTTATATAAACTGAGCTAAAGTTCAGGAAAGTTTTGTATAATTTAACATTTTTCTTAAATTGTATTTCCTCCGGTCCGGTCCTAATTATAAGAACATTTTTGTAGTAGTTGGTTCATACCTCAACTATTTATTGATATCATCACTAGGGTCGCATTCTTAGAAAGAGTCACGGATTCAATCATAAAGGCCAGGTTTTTCTCGAGTGAGTTCTGTTTCTTTCTTTCTTTATTTCCTCGAGGGGCTTATTTGCTATATGCCTTGTTTTAAAAGGCCATTCCTTAAACTCTCATTCTTTGGCTTCTTTCTTTTCTTTTGGTTTAAGAAAGAAGAATCAAACACCTTCGCTGTCAAAGTGCTTGTGCTTTTAAGGTGATGTGATGCGAACGATTGATCTTTTTTTTATAAATGACCCAAAAAATCCTGAATTCATTTTTGTCCGTCAAGTTATCAAGGGAATGACAGTAGGGTTAGATTTTTCTCATCATCTATTTTTTCATCATCCATTATAATCTCTAAATCATGTTCATCCAATTGATCTAAAAGATTACATCATCAAGTTATACTCACGGTATTTTTCTCTCATCTTCCTAATCAATAGTTCAGATGAACTTATGAGAAAATGGATGATAGGAGGATCTCTTTCTATGGTAATACCAAGATCTCTGAAACCCAGACCGGCTACTAAACCAGTCAGGGTACTGAGTCAAGGGTCAGTAGGTCAAATCAGAGCTAACCCGAGGCAAATCAATGAAAAATTGAAAATTTCATGGTAATTAATTTGAAATTCTAAAGAATTTTTTAATTATAAAAATTGATTTTTTTTTTTTTGAAGTACCAAAGCGAGTTGATGCCTGGATTGGACCTATTTGGATGCTTCTAAACCCACGTGGGAATTAAGTGTATGGATAAGTGAATATATTGGGTAGAAAGGTAAGTGTTTAAATTGCAATATGTCAAGTTTTTCTTTTTACACATATCAATAACAAATGTGTATAAAGAAATGTGAGATGATTCCATTTGAGTTAAAATTTTATTGATGTTTTATTTAAGTTTTAGTAGGACGGGTACACACGCTCATGTGCGCGTGCACACACATACTAGCTAAATAGGGATCAATCTCCCAACTTCATCAATGCCAAATGTGAGATGATTCCATTTGAGTTAAAGGTTTGTTGATGTTTTGTTTAAGTTTTATTACGTAACTAACTATGCGCAGAGTGATATTGCTATATTTTGAAGATCTCTGGATAATATTGAACCAAAAAAATCTTCTAGATGCCTCTAGCTTCTGAGTAACAAAATTCCAAAGTAAAATTGGACTAGCTTAATTCAATATGTAACCAAACTGACACTAAGTTTAAGCATGAAATTAGACAGGGATGGCCATCATGGAGGACATTTGCAATCCTCTCATTTCCGTGGAATGTTTCATCTCCTTGTAGATATTCAAAAGCCTCTTGAGCCCTTTTTTTTTTGGTTCAAACTCTTGAGCCCTGCTTCTGCATATTTCACACCCACACGCCCAATATATTGGTGTCCATACTCGATACTTTAAGGGTCTGTTTGGTTCAACGTAGGGGAGGGGGATTTTAATGAAGGGGAGGGGAAGGGAGGGGAACGAAGAGATTTTAATATTACTTTATTTGGATTGATTAGAAGGGAGCAGAGGGGAGGGATTTTAATGTTACCTTGTTTGATTTAGAAGGGGAGGGAATTTTTTTTGACATTGACAACTTTATCCTTATATTGGAAGAGGGGTTTTAATGTTACCTTATTTAGTTTAGGAGAGGAGGAGAGGAAAATTATCGTACAACTATACTTATATTATAACTTATAAGTGATTTTTTTTTTTCAAATTTTATTAAATGTATAGTAACGTTTAATTATAAATAACATTTTTATGCCCTAAAATAAAAATTAACATTTAAAACATATATATATATATATATATATATATATATATATATATATATATATATATATATATATATATATAGCAACAAAATATTCGTAGAAGTAGAAGGAATTTGTTGGGAAGGGGTTTTGGTAATATGATCTCCAATAATTTGAAGATACTGATTGGTATCAAAGCCAGAGGGGAAGTAGAGATGTATTGATTAGATCTGGACTGAGATGTACCTTATCTTAATATTTTGTTGCTATATTTGTTGATATGCTTTAGATCTGTGCTCCCAAAAAAAAAAAGAGTCTGGAATTTCAAGAAAAAATTTTTATGCTTGATTCCTTACATATGATGGCTGAGTTCTCTTGGTGGGATGTCCAGGCCATAAGTCCTATTGGTGGCAGGCGATTTGCCCCACGCTGTAGGCTCTCATATGTGTAGATCTTGAACATAAAGATTTTCATTGAAACCTAGATTCATCACACAGTGCCGCCTTATGGCTGGCTTAGGGTCTTTAACATGTTATATCACTTTAAGGAGCACCAGATCTAAGGAATCTATTGAATATCCAACTAAATATTTAGATAGGTAAATCTCAGTAAATTTTTAATTAATATACCTTTATGGAACCTAGTGGTAATGATACTAATTGAAGGGAGATTTGCGATTATTGTTTCTTTCGCTGATATTTCTGCTGTTTCTCTTGCATTTTTCTTGTATTTTATATTTTGCTGGATGTCTTCTATTTTCCGTTCTTTTTCTCGTAGACCTTCTTCTTCCTCATCTTCTTTCTCTTCTTCAAATCCCTCCATAAACAATGATGAAGCATATTCTTCCACAAACAATATCTTTGATGAAGAAATTCATTTCAAAAATATAAATCAAACTGTTGATGATTGGACTCTTCCAGTCATTGATAACAGAGATGTTTTCATTGACAGAAAGCAATGGTTAAAAAAGTCTGATTATGTGATCAAGACTGTCGAAGAATCCATTGCCATCCAACCTGAGAAGGAGGAATTTTTCCTTTTCTCTCCTCGATCCATGCATCAACACAAAACAGAGTACAAGTTTTTACACATCGGCTGTGTACAAGTTGCTCTGAAACCCCTTGTTAGACGAGGCCTAAATGCTTCTGGTCTGGTCTGTCTCAGGGATGCAAGACATTTTGATTTTGCTGATTCCCTTCTTGCTGCTGCCGAGTTTGGACTTCATAATGGACCCGTCTATTTCAACTGTTATCCAAATCAAACGGTTGATTTAAGGGATAAGAACATTCTTGATGTTCTTAAACTCAACCTTAAACTTCATGGTTTTAACATGAAATCTGGATCTATACCTGTTACTCTAATATATAGAGTACAGTATAAGGTCTCAAACTCTTCTGTCTCAAATGTCAAAAATCTTCCTAACAACGGTCAGACTGTTATTTTCCTTACTGATTATTCAAATACAAACATTACCGTTCCAAAAACTATCATGTGGAACGAAGTTACCCTTCCAGAAGACTGGGTCATGGAAAAGGCTGCTCCAGCTGCTCCAAGATCTGTAGCCCAAATCAGTAGAATTTCTCAAACACAATCAGGATCTGTTAGAATAGCTTTTGACAGACCCAGAAGTTCTACTTCATCCATACCTTCCCGATATGACGATTTCAGATCTGCGAATTCTGAATTACCAAGGAATTCTAGTTTCTCTGATCGATCTCTTCCTTCAGAACGGTCCCCTCCTTCAGTCATTCATTTGCCTCCACCACAAACTGATAATCATCCTTTACCACAACAACAGATCCCTCCACCACCACCAACGGATGAACAACAATCCTCTAATCTACCTTCTAACATCTCAATGCAAGGAATAAATAATTCGGGAACAATTTCTCATGCAAACTATCAAAGAGAGGATGACCAAAATTCTATGGACTCTTTGTCATATACGGAATTAGGTGAACCTCCAATGATGGGTTTTCTTGAACAACAATTTCAAATTGATAAAGAAAGTTTGCAACAGGAATTTTATTCAGATTCAAATACTTTGCAAAGAAACTGGTTTTTAGAACATTTTAAAGGATTAATGCGAAAGCAGATCCAAGAAAAGTTCTACAGTTTCCTTGAAAAGTATGAAATAAATATTCCATTTTTTGCTTGGTTTGAGGCTTATGCTTCACAAGAAGGAATAGAATATCCATTTGATCAAACAATAAATATGACCAAAAGAGAATGGAAAACATCTGAAGGACAAATCATTTCTTCAGAAGTTCCTCCAAGAAGGTCATACCAAATTCATGGCATTGTGGATAGTAAACAAAATCCCCTTTTCGCCTCTCCTTTCAAAACTAGAAACCCTGAAGACCCTATTTGTCCAAAAGATATCAAAAGTCTTATGGAGCAAAACAATTATACCAATCAGTATCTTCAAATTATTGGAGATCATATTACCAAAACCCCTTCCCAACAAATTCCTTCTACTTCTACGAATCAATCTCCATCCATAATCAAACCTTTGTTCAAACCTTTCCAACTCGATCCAAGGATTAAGGCAAGTCTGCAAAAGAAAAATAATGCTGCAAATCTTATGAAGCAAATTGGCCAAAGTTTGCAACACCAAAATCAAGTTACTACTGATCTTCAAACTCCTCTTACTCAGTTAAAACAAAGAATTGTTCCTGATACACCTTCTGCTTCTTCTTCTGATAAACAAGTTATGAATTTTGAAAAACTTTCTGATACTGAATCTTCAAAATCTGGTTTTAAAATCAACCATCAACATTGGAAAAAATCTTCTTCTCCTATTTTTCAAAAATCTTCAAAGTTATACTATCCAAGGGCCAGTCCCTTAGATATTTTAACTGAAGAACGCCAAGACCAAACTTTCAAATCTTTCAATTCAAACAACATTTATGAATGGAACATAGATGGACAAAGTGAGTCAAATATCCTTCAAATTCTTCAACAAATGACCATGGTAAGCACTGCTTATCAAACAACAAGTGATTATTCAGATACAGAGATAACTAACCTTTTAGTTTCCGGGTTTACTGGACAACTTAAAGGATGGTGGGATTATTATCTGTCATCTGATGAAAAATCAAACATTATTTCTTCAGTAAAAACTGAACCTGATGGAACTCCCATTCTTCATAATGGTGAACCCATACCAGATTCTGTTAATACTCTTACTTTTTCAATTATCAAACACTTTGTTGGAGATCCAAACATTTGGAGAGATCGTTCCTCTGAACTTCTTTCTAACATCAGATGTCGGACTTTGTCTGATTTCAGATGGTATAAAGATACTTTCCTATCCCGGGTACTCCAAAGGGATGATGCCAATCAAGGTTTTTGGAAAGAAAAGTTTCTAGCTGGATTACCAAAATCTTTTGGTGATAAAGTTAGAGACAAACTCAGACATCACTATAAAGGCAGCATACCTTATGAGAACCTGACATATGGAGAGTTAATCTCTCATGTTCAGAAAACAGCTTTGAAAATCTGTCAAGATGATGGAATAAAACATCAACTTGCCAAAGAAAAGAGTATAAACAGAAAAGAGTTGGGGTCATTTTGTGAACAATTTGGTCTTCCAGCTTGTAAGAAGCCTAGATCAAGGTCTCACAAAACTTCTCGTTTTAATCCCTCTTTCTCCAAAAACAAACATCCTACTAACAAGCGTTTTTACACAAAGGATGATTTCCAAACTCCTCCAAGAAAATACAAAAAGAATTTTCATTCTAAACCAAAGAATGACTTTTCAAAAGGTCCTCCAAAACCTGGTCAAGTAACTTGTTTCAGATGTGGCAAGCCTGGTCATATTTCTAAATACTGTCGACTTTCTCGAAAGATCAGAAATATTCAGATTGAGGAACCCCTTCTTCAGCAAATAAACAATCTTCTGATTGAATCCTCATCTGAGTCTGATGAAGATCATTCCACTTCTGGCGAAATAAACCAAATCCAGGATGACGATCTTTATTCGACATCTTCTGATGATTCTTCTCTTCCACAAATAAATGTCATTACCAAAGAACAAGATTTGCTTCTTGATGTTATAAGCAAACTTCCTGAATCTGATAGAGGTATGTATCTTTCAAAATTCAAAGATATTATTACCCAATCTCCATCTCCATCTTCTTCCAAACTTTCAGTCTTTCATAACAAATATGATTTGACTAAAACTTTGGAAAGATTCAAACATTCTGTCAAACCTGTCACAATCCAAGATCTTCAATCTGAGATATGCAAGCTTAAGGTTGAAGTTCAAGCTCTCAAATCTAGTCGGGATACACATGAATCAGTTTTACTTCAAATTCAGGAACTTCTTTCCTCGACTCAAAATCCTCCTGATGAGAATATTGATCAAGTTTTACAAAATGAAAATGAGGAGATGAACCCTGAATAAGAAATACCTTTTTTAAATGTGATTTCAAGGTTTTTTCTTCAGAAGTTCTATATACAAGCAAAAATCATTATCAATAATGATTTTGTTATAGAACAATCTGTATTATTTGATACCGGAGCCCAAGCCAATTGTATTCTAGAAGGTTTGGTACCCACTAAATATTTCACAAAGACAACAGAAAGATATAGTTCTGTTAATAGATCTCTATGTTCTGTTCAGTACAAACTTTCTGATGTCATTGTGCAAAATGAAGGATTTCAAATAAAAACCCCATTCATTCTTATGAAAGACATGGGAACACAAATCATTCTTGGGGCACCATTTGCAACACAATTAATTCCTTGCAAACTAGAATATGATGGCATTTCAAAACAACATCTGGGAAAAACTATTTTCTTTCCTTTTACTGAAACACCGAAATTCAGGGAATTAAATCCTCTTTTCTTTAAACAAAAACAGATCAATTATCTCCAGGATGAAATCTCTTTCAAAAGAATTGAAGAGCAACTCCAACAACCGGTTGTTCAGCAAAAAATCCAGTCTTGGTTAGATAAGATCCATCAAACAGTTTGTGCTGATTTGCCCAACGCTTTTTGGAATAGAAAACAACATTCGGTTGATCTTCCATATGAGCCCAATTTTTCTGAAAAACAGATTCCTACAAAAGCAAGACCTATTCAAATGTCTCAAGAACTTCTTGAAACTTGTAAAAAAGAAATCCAAGATCTTCTTGACAAAAAGCTCATTCGTCCGAGTCGTAGTCCATGGTCTTGTGCTGCTTTCTATGTCAATAAAAATGCAGAAATTGAACGAGGAACTCCAAGGCTTGTTATCAATTACAAGCCTCTAAATGAAGCTTTGCAATGGATTCGGTATCCTATACCGAATAAGGCTGATCTACTAAAACATTTGCATTCTGCAAAGATCTTTTCAAAATTTGATATGAAATCCGGATTTTGGCAAATTCAAATTTCAGAAAAGGATAGGTATAAAACTGCTTTTACTGTTCCTTTCGGACAGTATGAGTGGAATGTTATGCCTTTTGGTTTGAAAAATGCTCCTTCTGAATTTCAGAGGATTATGAATGAGATTTTTAATGATCAAAGTCAATATATCATAGTCTATATTGACGATGTTTTAATCTTTTCAAATTCTTTGGATGAACATTTTAAACACATCTCAAAGTTTCTTCGAACTGCAGAAACAAATGGTTTAGTGGTTTCAAAACCAAAAATTAGCCTGTTCCAAACCAAAGTTCGTTTCCTTGGACACTGGATTTGTCAGGGAACAATAACTCCAATCGAACGAGCAATTCAGTTTGCTGATAAATTTCCTGATCAAATTCTTGATAAAACTCAACTTCAGAGATTTTTGGGGTGTTTAAACTACGTTGCTGAGTTTATCCCTCAACTTAGCAATTTTGTTAAACCTCTTCATCAACGACTCAACAAAAGTCCTTGTCCCTGGACTGAAGTTCATACCGAAGTCGTCAGACAAATTAAACGACAGGTTAAAGAACTTCCATGTCTCACCCTTCCTGTACCGTCCGCTTTCAAAATTGTCCAAACTGATGCTTCTGAGTTGGGATATGGAGGTATCCTCAAACAACGTTTAGGTGAAAAAGAACAAATCATTTCTTTTACATCTAAACATTGGAATTCTTCTCAACAAAATTATTCTACAATCAAAAAGGAAATCTTAGCGATTGTATTGTGTGTTTCAAAATTTCAAGCTGATCTTTTAAATCAAAAATTTTTAATGCGCATTGATTGTAAAGCTGCAAAAGATGTTTTACAAAAAGATGTTAAAAATCTTGCCTCAAAACAGATTTTTGCTCGATGGCAGGCAATTTTGAGTGTTTTTGATTTTGACATTGAATTTATCAAAGGCACTTCTAATTCTCTTCCTGATTTCCTTACCCGAGAGTTTTTACAGGGAAGAGAGCGTACTGACCCAAAACCCATTTCCTTCTCTTCAGATAATGACAAGAAAGAAAAAACCCGGTGAAGATTCCAGAAATAAACAAATCATCCAAGAAGACGATAAGCAAAGCATCTTTCAAGATGCACAAAGCCCTATCTCCGGAGCAGATTTGGCGGAGATAATTAAACAATTGTTACAACAACAAGCTGCTCCCCAAACACAAGGAGCATCCTCTAGCCAATCAGCTCCCCAAACACAAGGAGCATCAACCAGCCAGTCGGTTCCCCAAACACAAGGAGCCAGACTGACACGTTCACAAACAAAATCTAGGTCACCTACCCACAAAATGGAGTCATCTACTCCAAAAGAGACTCAAACCCAAAGTCTCATTCCTGTCAAGCCTGGAAGAAAAACAATTGATTCTTATGTTAAGAAACCCCCAACACAAACTTGGGGAGAAGTATTAGCAAAAAAGGATCCTAAAACCCAGGCTCTTGAATATGATAAACTTGCTCTGTCATTAATTGCCTCCTCCTCACAAGCAATTAGTAAAAAAGAGTATGATTCGTCAAACAAAGAATTTGCTCTTGAATTAGCCCAGAAAAAGCCACCTCAGGTATCAAAATCCTTAGTGGTCACCTCAGCAGTCAATCCTATGGAAACTCCTTACATTGAAAAACCAAATATGGTATTGAGGATCCTACAGGTTGAACCTGAGTTTTTCCTGGAAACCCCAAATCAGGTAGCTTTGAATGTTTTCCCTTCTGGATTTCATTTCATACCTACCAACCTCAAAAAGACAAGAGAGTTTTATGAAGTGATACTGGTTGACTCTAAGTCTATCGAGTTAACTCGATATGTTTCTAAAGGAGATCAATCATTAATCACCCATTCAACTCTCCAAATTTTACAAGTTCTCACACCAACACAGTGGGGACAAAGTTTGCATAAACAAAAATTATTTTCAAAACCATATGATCCTGAAGGATACACTTACTGGGATTACTGTGAAGCCTGGTATAATATTTTTTGGGATCAAAACAAGATTTTTAAACATACTTGGTTCATTTATTTCAAACAAACAACCAAGTATAACTTTCCTCAATGGTTTTTGAAATGGTGGCATGTCTTTGGACCAATACCACAGATCTTTCCACCAGAGATCCAGAGAGCATTTGATCATTTCAAAAACAAATTTCAAGCAGAAGGAGATCCTTTTCCTGTCGATCTCCATTATTTTTCAAAATTATCTGTATCCTGGATCTTTTCTTGGCAATACAGACTGTCTCATATGGATAGAAAATCCCCAGTTCTACCAGTATTACAAAGACAACTCTATGTACGCTGGTGGGCCAAATACAGGCAAACAAATGCAGACTGCAAGGCTGTGGACCAATGGTTCAAGGATAATCCAGAATTTCTTTGTGCCAGAGAACAAAGTCGGTTTCTAAACCAGAAGAATTTTGTCCAGCATACTCTAGCAGCTGCATCAAATAAACAAGATTGTATCAAACAACTCAGCATTTTGCTCAAACAATTAAAGCAAGATGAAGCTGGGACCTCAAAGCCTGATTCAAGTGATGATGATGAAGATGAAGAATTCATTGTCAACCTTGCAGAAGACTGAAGATTCTACAACTTTTGACGGAGACTTCAAACAAACAATGTTTCCATGTATAAAGTTGTAAATAATTTCTGTAAAACCCCTCTTTGTATTGCAGATAGTGTTAGAAATCCACCTGTAACACTAAACACTGTAATATGTAGGGCACTGTAGTTAGATACGGTATGTACGATTAGATTCGAAATACTGTAGCTAATTACAAAGGAATAAACAGTAACGGTCACTTACCGGAACTGTATCAAAACTGGCAGTACCGGTCATCAACCGGAACTGTTTAAACAGTGACCCGAGCCTGTCTATTTAAGCAGACGTCCTAGTCTGTAGTGGACACACTCGGAAGAACCCTCTCTCTCTCTCTAACCATTCTCTCTGCCTTCTCTCTAGTTTCTTTCTTTATCTTTTACTGTAGTTAGAAATGCAGATGCTCAACATTATAAAGGAAACACAAGTTTATTCAAAAGAACTTACAAAGGCAGAAAGTAAAAGAAAGCAGCGGAAAGATAAAGAAAGAAACTAGAGAGAAGGCAGAGAGAATGGTTAGAGAGAGAGAGAGGGTTCTTCCGAGTGTGTCCACTACAGACTAGGACGTCTGCTTAAATAGACAGGCTCGGGTCACTGTTTAAACAGTTCCGGTTGATGACCGGTACTGCTAGTTTTGATACAGTTCCGGTAAGTGACCGTTACTGTTTATTCCTTTGTAATTAGCTACAGTATTTCGAATCTAATCGTACATACCGTATCTAACTATAGTGCCCTACATATTACAGTGTTTAGTGTTACAGGTGGATTTCTAACACTATCTGCAATACAAAGAGGGGTTTTACAGAAATTATTTACAACTTTATACATGGAAACATTGTTTGTTTGAAGTCTCCGTCAAAAGTTGTAGAATCTTCAGTCTTCTGCAAGGTTGACAATGAATTCTTCATCTTCATCATCATCACTTGAATCAGGCTTTGAGGTCCCAGCTTCATCTTGCTTTAATTGTTTGAGCAAAATGCTGAGTTGTTTGATACAATCTTGTTTATTTGATGCAGCTGCTAGAGTATGCTGGACAAAATTCTTCTGGTTTAGAAACCGACTTTGTTCTCTGGCACAAAGAAATTCTGGATTATCCTTGAACCATTGGTCCACAGCCTTGCAGTCTGCATTTGTTTGCCTGTATTTGGCCCACCAGCGTACATAGAGTTGTCTTTGTAATACTGGTAGAACTGGGGATTTTCTATCCATATGAGACAGTCTGTATTGCCAAGAAAAGATCCAGGATACAGATAATTTTGAAAAATAATGGAGATCGACAGGAAAAGGATCTCCTTCTGCTTGAAATTTGTTTTTGAAATGATCAAATGCTCTCTGGATCTCTGGTGGAAAGATCTGTGGTATTGGTCCAAAGACATGCCACCATTTCAAAAACCATTGAGGAAAGTTATACTTGGTTGTTTGTTTGAAATAAATGAACCAAGTATGTTTAAAAATCTTGTTTTGATCCCAAAAAATATTATACCAGGCTTCACAGTAATCCCAGTAAGTGTATCCTTCAGGATCATATGGTTTTGAAAATAATTTTTGTTTATGCAAACTTTGTCCCCACTGTGTTGGTGTGAGAACTTGTAAAATTTGGAGAGTTGAATGGGTGATTAATGATTGATCTCCTTTAGAAACATATCGAGTTAACTCGATAGACTTAGAGTCAACCAGTATCACTTCATAAAACTCTCTTGTCTTTTTGAGGTTGGTAGGTATGAAATGAAATCCAGAAGGGAAAACATTCAAAGCTACCTGATTTGGGGTTTCCAGGAAAAACTCAGGTTCAACCTGTAGGATCCTCAATACCATATTTGGTTTTTCAATGTAAGGAGTTTCCATAGGATTGACTGCTGAGGTGACCACTAAGGATTTTGATACCTGAGGTGGCTTTTTCTGGGCTAATTCAAGAGCAAATTCTTTGTTTGACGAATCATACTCTTTTTTACTAATTGCTTGTGAGGAGGAGGCAATTAATGACAGAGCAAGTTTATCATATTCAAGAGACTGGGTTTTAGGATCCTTTTTTGCTAATACTTCTCCCCAAGTTTGTGTTGGGGGTTTCTTAACATAAGAATCAATTGTTTTTCTTCCAGGCTTGACAGGAATGAGACTTTGGGTTTGAGTCTCTTTTGGAGTAGATGACTCCATTTTGTGGGTAGGTGACCTAGATTTTGTTTGTGAACGTGTCAGTCTGGCTCCTTGTGTTTGGGGAACCGACTGGCTGGTTGATGCTCCTTGTGTTTGGGGAGCTGATTGGCTAGAGGATGCTCCTTGTGTTTGGGGAGCAGCTTGTTGTTGTAACAATTGTTTAATTATCTCCGCCAAATCTGCTCCGGAGATAGGGCTTTGTGCATCTTGAAAGATGCTTTGCTTATCGTCTTCTTGGATGATTTGTTTATTTCTGGAATCTTCACCGGGTTTTTTCTTTCTTGTCATTATCTGAAGAGAAGGAAATGGGTTTTGGGTCAGTACGCTCTCTTCCCTGTAAAAACTCTCGGGTAAGGAAATCAGGAAGAGAATTAGAAGTGCCTTTGATAAATTCAATGTCAAAATCAAAAACACTCAAAATTGCCTGCCATCGAGCAAAAATCTGTTTTGAGGCAAGATTTTTAACATCTTTTTGTAAAACATCTTTTGCAGCTTTACAATCAATGCGCATTAAAAATTTTTGATTTAAAAGATCAGCTTGAAATTTTGAAACACACAATACAATCGCTAAGATTTCCTTTTTGATTGTAGAATAATTTTGTTGAGAAGAATTCCAATGTTTAGATGTAAAAGAAATGATTTGTTCTTTTTCACCTAAACGTTGTTTGAGGATACCTCCATATCCCAACTCAGAAGCATCAGTTTGGACAATTTTGAAAGCGGACGGTACAGGAAGGGTGAGACATGGAAGTTCTTTAACCTGTCGTTTAATTTGTCTGACGACTTCGGTATGAACTTCAGTCCAGGGACAAGGACTTTTGTTGAGTCGTTGATGAAGAGGTTTAACAAAATTGCTAAGTTGAGGGATAAACTCAGCAACGTAGTTTAAACACCCCAAAAATCTCTGAAGTTGAGTTTTATCAAGAATTTGATCAGGAAATTTATCAGCAAACTGAATTGCTCGTTCGATTGGAGTTATTGTTCCCTGACAAATCCAGTGTCCAAGGAAACGAACTTTGGTTTGGAACAGGCTAATTTTTGGTTTTGAAACCACTAAACCATTTGTTTCTGCAGTTCGAAGAAACTTTGAGATGTGTTTAAAATGTTCATCCAAAGAATTTGAAAAGATTAAAACATCGTCAATATAGACTATGATATATTGACTTTGATCATTAAAAATCTCATTCATAATCCTCTGAAATTCAGAAGGAGCATTTTTCAAACCAAAAGGCATAACATTCCACTCATACTGTCCGAAAGGAACAGTAAAAGCAGTTTTATACCTATCCTTTTCTGAAATTTGAATTTGCCAAAATCCGGATTTCATATCAAATTTTGAAAAGATCTTTGCAGAATGCAAATGTTTTAGTAGATCAGCCTTATTCGGTATAGGATACCGAATCCATTGCAAAGCTTCATTTAGAGGCTTGTAATTGATAACAAGCCTTGGAGTTCCTCGTTCAATTTCTGCATTTTTATTGACATAGAAAGCAGCACAAGACCATGGACTACGACTCGGACGAATGAGCTTTTTGTCAAGAAGATCTTGGATTTCTTTTTTACAAGTTTCAAGAAGTTCTTGAGACATTTGAATAGGTCTTGCTTTTGTAGGAATCTGTTTTTCAGAAAAATTGGGCTCATATGGAAGATCAACCGAATGTTGTTTTCTATTCCAAAAAGCGTTGGGCAAATCAGCACAAACTGTTTGATGGATCTTATCTAACCAAGACTGGATTTTTTGCTGAACAACCGGTTGTTGGAGTTGCTCTTCAATTCTTTTGAAAGAGATTTCATCCTGGAGATAATTGATCTGTTTTTGTTTAAAGAAAAGAGGATTTAATTCCCTGAATTTCGGTGTTTCAGTAAAAGGAAAGAAAATAGTTTTTCCCAGATGTTGTTTTGAAATGCCATCATATTCTAGTTTGCAAGGAATTAATTGTGTTGCAAATGGTGCCCCAAGAATGATTTGTGTTCCCATGTCTTTCATAAGAATGAATGGGGTTTTTATTTGAAATCCTTCATTTTGCACAATGACATCAGAAAGTTTGTACTGAACAGAACATAGAGATCTATTAACAGAACTATATCTTTCTGTTGTCTTTGTGAAATATTTAGTGGGTACCAAACCTTCTAGAATACAATTGGCTTGGGCTCCGGTATCAAATAATACAGATTGTTCTATAACAAAATCATTATTGATAATGATTTTTGCTTGTATATAGAACTTCTGAAGAAAAAACCTTGAAATCACATTTAAAAAAGGTATTTCTTGTTCAGGGTTCATCTCCTCATTTTCATTTTGTAAAACTTGATCAATATTCTCATCAGGAGGATTTTGAGTCGAGGAAAGAAGTTCCTGAATTTGAAGTAAAACTGATTCATGTGTATCCCGACTAGATTTGAGAGCTTGAACTTCAACCTTAAGCTTGCATATCTCAGATTGAAGATCTTGGATTGTGACAGGTTTGACAGAATGTTTGAATCTTTCCAAAGTTTTAGTCAAATCATATTTGTTATGAAAGACTGAAAGTTTGGAAGAAGATGGAGATGGAGATTGGGTAATAATATCTTTGAATTTTGAAAGATACATACCTCTATCAGATTCAGGAAGTTTGCTTATAACATCAAGAAGCAAATCTTGTTCTTTGGTAATGACATTTATTTGTGGAAGAGAAGAATCATCAGAAGATGTCGAATAAAGATCGTCATCCTGGATTTGGTTTATTTCGCCAGAAGTGGAATGATCTTCATCAGACTCAGATGAGGATTCAATCAGAAGATTGTTTATTTGCTGAAGAAGGGGTTCCTCAATCTGAATATTTCTGATCTTTCGAGAAAGTCGACAGTATTTAGAAATATGACCAGGCTTGCCACATCTGAAACAAGTTACTTGACCAGGTTTTGGAGGACCTTTTGAAAAGTCATTCTTTGGTTTAGAATGAAAATTCTTTTTGTATTTTCTTGGAGGAGTTTGGAAATCATCCTTTGTGTAAAAACGCTTGTTAGTAGGATGTTTGTTTTTGGAGAAAGAGGGATTAAAACGAGAAGTTTTGTGAGACCTTGATCTAGGCTTCTTACAAGCTGGAAGACCAAATTGTTCACAAAATGACCCCAACTCTTTTCTGTTTATACTCTTTTCTTTGGCAAGTTGATGTTTTATTCCATCATCTTGACAGATTTTCAAAGCTGTTTTCTGAACATGAGAGATTAACTCTCCATATGTCAGGTTCTCATAAGGTATGCTGCCTTCATAGTGATGTCTGAGTTTGTCTCTAACTTTATCACCAAAAGATTTTGGTAATCCAGCTAGAAACTTTTCTTTCCAAAAACCTTGATTGGCATCATCCCTTTGGAGTACCCGGGATAGGAAAGTATCTTTATACCATCTGAAATCAGACAAAGTCCGACATCTGATGTTAGAAAGAAGTTCAGAGGAACGATCTCTCCAAATGTTTGGATCTCCAACAAAGTGTTTGATAATTGAAAAAGTAAGAGTATTAACAGAATCTGGTATGGGTTCACCATTATGAAGAATGGGAGTTCCATCAGGTTCAGTTTTTACTGAAGAAATAATGTTTGATTTTTCATCAGATGACAGATAATAATCCCACCATCCTTTAAGTTGTCCAGTAAACCCGGAAACTAAAAGGTTAGTTATCTCTGTATCTGAATAATCACTTGTTGTTTGATAAGCAGTGCTTACCATGGTCATTTGTTGAAGAATTTGAAGGATATTTGACTCACTTTGTCCATCTATGTTCCATTCATAAATGTTGTTTGAATTGAAAGATTTGAAAGTTTGGTCTTGGCGTTCTTCAGTTAAAATATCTAAGGGACTGGCCCTTGGATAGTATAACTTTGAAGATTTTTGAAAAATAGGAGAAGAAGATTTTTTCCAATGTTGATGGTTGATTTTAAAACCAGATTTTGAAGATTCAGTATCAGAAAGTTTTTCAAAATTCATAACTTGTTTATCAGAAGAAGAAGCAGAAGGTGTATCAGGAACAATTCTTTGTTTTAACTGAGTAAGAGGAGTTTGAAGATCAGTAGTAACTTGATTTTGGTGTTGCAAACTTTGGCCAATTTGCTTCATAAGATTTGCAGCATTATTTTTCTTTTGCAGACTTGCCTTAATCCTTGGATCGAGTTGGAAAGGTTTGAACAAAGGTTTGATTATGGATGGAGATTGATTCGTAGAAGTAGAAGGAATTTGTTGGGAAGGGGTTTTGGTAATATGATCTCCAATAATTTGAAGATACTGATTGGTATAATTGTTTTGCTCCATAAGACTTTTGATATCTTTTGGACAAATAGGGTCTTCAGGGTTTCTAGTTTTGAAAGGAGAGGCGAAAAGGGGATTTTGTTTACTATCCACAATGCCAAGAATTTGGTATGACCTTCTTGGAGGAACTTCTGAAGAAATGATTTGTCCTTCAGATGTTTTCCATTCTCTTTTGGTCATATTTATTGTTTGATCAAATGGATATTCTATTCCTTCTTGTGAAGCATAAGCCTCAAACCAAGCAAAAAATGGAATATTTATTTCATACTTTTCAAGGAAACTGTAGAACTTTTCTTGGATCTGCTTTCGCATTAATCCTTTAAAATGTTCTAAAAACCAGTTTCTTTGCAAAGTATTTGAATCTGAATAAAATTCCTGTTGCAAACTTTCTTTATCAATTTGAAATTGTTGTTCAAGAAAACCCATCATTGGAGGTTCACCTAATTCCGTATATGACAAAGAGTCCATAGAATTTTGGTCATCCTCTCTTTGATAGTTTGCATGAGAAATTGTTCCCGAATTATTTATTCCTTGCATTGAGATGTTAGAAGGTAGATTAGAGGATTGTTGTTCATCCGTTGGTGGTGGTGGAGGGATCTGTTGTTGTGGTAAAGGAGGATTATCAGTTTGTGGTGGAGGCAAATGAATGACTGAAGGAGGGGACCGTTCTGAAGGAAGAGATCGATCAGAGAAACTAGAATTCCTTGGTAATTCAGAATTCGCAGATCTGAAATCGTCATATCGGGAAGGTATGGATGAAGTAGAACTTCTGGGTCTGTCAAAAGCTATTCTAACAGATCCTGATTGTGTTTGAGAAATTCTACTGATTTGGGCTACAGATCTTGGAGCAGCTGGAGCAGCCTTTTCCATGACCCAGTCTTCTGGAAGGGTAACTTCGTTCCACATGATAGTTTTTGGAACGGTGATGTTTGTATTTGAATAATCAGTAAGGAAAACAACAGTCTGACCGTTGTTAGGAAGATTTTTGACATTTGAGACAGAAGAGTTTGAGACCTTATACTGTACTCTATATATTAGAGTAACAGGTATAGATCCAGATTTCATGTTAAAACCATGAAGTTTAAGGTTGAGTTTAAGAACATCAAGAATGTTCTTATCCCTTAAATCAACCGTTTGATTTGGGTAACAGTTGAAATAGACGGGTCCATTATGAAGTCCAAACTCGGCAGCAGCAAGAAGGGAATCAACAAAATCAAAATGTCTTGCATCCCTGAGACAGACCAGACCAGAAGCATTTAGGCCTCGTCTAACAAGGGGTTTCAGAGCAACTTGTACACAGTCGATGTGTAAAAACTTGTACTCTGTTTTGTGTTGATGCATGGATCGAGGAGAGAAAAGGAAAAATTCCTCCTTCTCAGGTTGGATGGCAATGGATTCTTCAACAGTCTTGATCACATAATCAGACTTTTTTAACCATTGCTTTCTGTCAATGAAAACATCTCTGTTATCAATGACTGGAAGAGTCCAATCATCAACAGTTTGATTTATATTTTTGAAATGAATTTCTTCATCAAAGATATTGTTTGTGGAAGAATATGCTTCATCATTGTTTATGGAGGGATTTGAAGAAGAGAAAGAAGATGAGGAAGAAGAAGGTCTACGAGAAAAAGAACGGAAAATAGAAGACATCCAGCAAAATATAAAATACAAGAAAAATGCAAGAGAAACAGCAGAAATATCAGCGAAAGAAACAATAATCGCAAATCTCCCTTCAATTAGTATCATTACCACTAGGTTCCATAAAGGTATATTAATTAAAAATTTACTGAGATTTACCTATCTAAATATTTAGTTGGATATTCAATAGATTCCTTAGATCTGGTGCTCCTTAAAGTGATATAACATGTTAAAGACCCTAAGCCAGCCATAAGGCGGCACTATGTGATGAATCTAGGTTTCAATGAAAATCTTTATGTTCAAGATCTACACATATGAGAGCCTACAGCGTGGGGCAAATCGCCTGCCACCAATAGGACTTATGGCCTGGACATCCCACCAAGAGAACTCAGCCATCATATGTAAGGAATCAAGCATAAAAAATTTTTCTTGAAATTCCAGACTCTTTTTTTTTTTTTTTTGAAGGACAGATCTAAAGCATATCAACGAATATAGCAACAAAATATTAAGATAAGGTACATCTCAGTCCAGATCTAATCAATACATCTCTACTTCCCCTCTGGCTCTGATACTAATCAATACATCTCTAATCAATATATATATGTATATATATATACATACATATATATATATATGTATACATACATATATATATATGTATATATATATATATATATTGAATAGCAAGACAATATGGACTGTAGTTTCTGAAATAACAAAAATTAATATGGGAACAAACTCTAGATCTTTGGTTGGCATGATAATTACTCTTCAGAACATTATGGACAACTAAAACTGACTTCTTCATACTCTACAGCTTTGCTAACAGTAAGCCATAAATAAAATCAAAGACACAGTAAGTACCCCCAAAGGGCGAAAAGTTTTATCTTCTATGCTTCAAATTAGCGAGGATAATTAAAAGAATAAGCAAAAGGCCTCACCGGAAAACATCCCAGCAACTATCAAGACCTTCGATCGGAGGTGGAAATCCATCCTTAGCAAAGAGGCTACGGTACACAGGCCCGAAAGAGGGCGTCGCCGCCTCCTTTGCTTTCTCCACCTCAACTATATATCTCTTCTGCGCCATACCAAAAAATTACGATCTCAATCTCTCTGCTCTTCGCTGCCACAGATGCTGATAAACGGAAATAGACATGGTGAGTAATAAAAGGCTTGTCAATATACAAGCAAGTGGTTGAGGTAGGCGGGAGTGGTCGCTGCGGATATATATTAGTATTTGACTTTGGTTTTTTGTGTGTATTTTATGAGTCGAATGGCTTGCAACGGTTTTGAGTAGGCTTCGTTTGAGGCGTGAGCTGCATCGAGTTAAATTTATAAAAGGGCGTAAGGTATTTTGATAATAGCAACAAAAGACTAGGGACCTTTTTTGTCCACCCACACCCTTATTTTAATAATCCCTTCGAATCCGTCCGATTTGGGGGATGAAGTTTCTGAAGGGAGAGAGGGGAAAATTTTAAAAAAATTCCCTTCCCCTTTTAAAAAATGTCATCAACCAAACAAGGGGAGGAGTTAAAATCCCTCTAACTTCCTCTCCTCCCCTCCGATCCCCTCAAACTAAACAGACCCTAAAGTAACGGTTTTTTTTTTTAAATATAAAAGAAAAGTAACGGTTTTTCGTTGTAGCGCTTGTTATTATTTTTTTATATATATAAAATAATAATTATTAGTGAAGAATTTGATCTCCTCTTCTTTGAATTTGAGACGGAAACCGGAGAGCTCTCAATGGAACTTAAAGGAGAGTAGATGGAAGGAGGTGAATGAGACAATGAAATATTTAGTTAAAACACTTTTTTTTTTTTTAGGGATAAGATATTGTCACTATCAATTTTATGTCACTACCAAGTCACTACCACTTTTTCACTGTTAGATGAAAATCTCAATAGGAGAGAAAAATTATAAAGATAAATGAGATTCTGATCTAACGATGAAAAAGTGGTAGTAACTTAGTAGTGACATAAAATTGATGGAGTTGTAGTAATAATATTCTATCTTTATATATATATATATATATATATATATATATATATATATATATATAAAATGATTGGCATGATTTATAACTTCTTAAGTTTAGAGGTTTGAATTAGTATTTTAGTAATTTAACATGCCTTTAATAGGATTTTATATATTACTATAATCTTACTACCAACTTCCTAAGAAATATATTTTTGGAGAAATTAAAGATCAATTAAAATAAACAGAACCTAATTTCACAATCAACCCCAAATTTAAAGAGAAAGTTATATTAAGCTCTCAAGGCATCTTACCATAAAAATATTAGGAAATGGGAAAAAAAACACAATTTCATATGTTTATATATGTTAACCCTAATCAATCAACAAATTTTGATTTGAATCAATCCTTTGATGGTTGATACAATTTTAATTTTTTTTAAAAAAAATCGATTATTTTTTACAAGGATGACATGTAAATAATATTTTTTAATCATAATTATGAATTTAACTAAATAAAAAAACTTTCAGGTAAAAAAAAAACTAAATAAAAAAATTCCATATTAAGAAAGAAATGGAATTGGTTGATCTAAATATCTAATAGCTCCAGAGATTGCCACGTCATCCAAAACGTAAAGGTTCATCTTTACTGTCCATTTAATTGTCATCTTGGCCGTTCAATAGAGTCCGGAATTTTTGCCAACACCTAATCTCAGTCAAAGCAGAGAAAGACGCCGAAATGCTTCCTCCCTTTGTCCACCGTCGTTCACCGTCTATGAGGCAGTGCCGCATTGCTTCGCGATGATCAGGTTCCTTTTCTTCTGTCTACGTGTATCTTCACCCTCATTCTTCTCTATGGCTTCAGCGCTCTTTTTAATACTTCATTCCCTCTTTCTTTAGTCGAAAAGGCTATATATGATATTCTTGCTATTTATGTTTCTACTGTTTAGATTGTATTGCTGTCGGAATGGTTCTTTATGTGATATTTCTATTTTAGATTGGATGCTATGAATTGAAAAATGGTTCTGTATCATATTTCTGTTAAAAAATTCAAGTAGTCCACCTACCCTCCTTCGCCAGCTCCATTTTTTCTTCAGTATCATATTGCTGTTAAAATAGTCCAATTGGGAATGATGTTGTATCCCACTTTCTTAGGCACCATGCTTTTCTGAACAATTCTGTTATTATGGGCATCTCGGCTCTCTGGTATGAGCTTGGACAGAACTATGTTTGCTTTGCTTAGTGGAAGCTTTCCCCATATTTCTTCTTGTACTCATTTTGGCTGTTACTTGAATGTTCATTGTCATTCTTCCCAAATTCGTGTAGTCATTGTCTGATATGTTGTTGTCATTTACTTCATTGTTTCCTTTCTGGATTCTTAGCTATCAAGTTTGAAGTCTAACTGTATCCTTTGCTTCCAATTATTGTTGGCCCCCCGGCTATTTTGTATGCAGAAATTGCCTCTGATTGAATGTCTGAAGATGTGCGGTTGTGATATGAGAGAACTACTCTTTTATTATGTATTGGGTAGTTGAAGTTGGAGGCATTTTAAGTCTTTTCACTTAGATGTCCCACTCAATTAGGATGCTTTGCGTAACAAATCCAATGGGCATGAGTTAATTGAATTTTTCTCATGTCCAATTATCAAATGAACAATGAATTTCTCCTGCTTAAACCACTTTAAATTTATTTACTCCCCAAAATTTGTGCAACCTTATGCTTCTGTTTTAAGCTTTGGCTGCTTTGAAACAAGAATCTTTACTTCCTACTTAAAGCTCCTATCAAATGTGTTGCTTCCAAGTTTGTAACCTTAGGCATTGAAGTTCGAGCCCACATGGTTAAGTTTGGGTCACCTCACATTCCAAGTCTTAGAAATCATTTGATGACATTATACTCCCAGTGGCGACAATTTGGGTATGCCCAGAAGTTGGTTGAAGAAGTTTCTACTCAGAGTTCCATAACTTACTCGAAGCTTTTGTCAGAATGTATTGCTTCCAAGTCTGTAACCTCAGGCATGGTAGTTCATGCCCACATGATTAAGTTTGGATCATCTCAAAATCCAAGTCTTAAAAATTATTTGATAACCTTATACTCCAAGTCCCGGCAATTTGGGTATGCCCGGAAGTTGGCTGAAGAAAGTTCAGAACCAGATTTGGTTTCTTGGTCTGCTTTGATATCTGGATATGCACAAAATGGGCTTGGGGAGGAAGCCCTGTTAGCATTTTCTGAGATGTGCATGTTTGGTGTTAAATGCAATGAGTTTACCTTTTCGAGTGTTCTCAAGGCATGCTCAATCAGGAAAGATTTGAATTTAGGGAAATCGGTTCATGGGATGACAATAGTCACAGGGTTTGAGTCTGATGTGTTTGTTAAAAATACTTTGGTTGTTATGTATGCAAGATGTGGACAGTTTGGTGATTCTAGGAGACTATTTGGCTCAATTATAGAACTAAATGTTGTTTCATGGAATGCATTGCTCTCTTGCTATGTACAAAGCGATTTGGGTATAGAAGCTTTATATTTGTTTAGAGAAATGGTTGAGAGTGGAATAAGGCCTAATGAGTTCAGCCTTTCAATTATATTAAATGCCTGTGCAGGACTGCAAGATGGCAATCATGGAAGGACAGTTCATGCACATTTGCTAAAGTTGGGGTACAATCTAGATCTCTATTCTGCAAATGCTCTAATTGACATGTATTCGAAAGCAGGGGACATTGAAGATGCGGTTGCAGGTTTTAGAGAAATTACACATCCTGATATTATTTCTTGGAATGCGATTATTGCTGGTTGTGTTCTTCATGAGTGTCATGATTGGGCTTTAGCATTGTTTGGTGAGATGAAAAGGTCAGGAACTTGTCCCAATATGTTTACCTTATCAAGTGCTCTAAAGGCATGTGCCGCAATAGGGTTCAAGGACTTGGGTGGACAGTTACACTCTAGTTTGATAAAGACAGATATTGATTCAGATTCGTTTGTGGTAGCAGGACTTGTAGACATGTACTCCAAATGTGAAATGATGGATGATGCCAGGAGAGCTTATGACTTAATGGTAAAAAAGGAGTTGGTTGCATGTAATGCCTTGATCTCTGGTTACTCACAATGTGGAGAAGACTTAGAAGCCGTGTGCACTTTTGCTGAAATGTGCAAGGAGGATGTAGTTTATAACCAAACTACTCTGTCAGCAGTTCTCAAATCTGTGGCTAGCATACAGGCACTCGATTTATGCAGGCAAATTCATACTCTTTCTATCAAATCTGGACTTCATTCAGATTTCTATGTCATAAATAGTCTTCTTGACGCATATGGAAAATGTAATCATATTGATGAAGCTTCAAAAATATTTGAAGAACGAACTTGTGAAGATATGGTGGCTTATACATCCATGATAACAGCATACTCTCAAGATGGAGGTGGAGAAGAGGCTTTAAAACTCTATTTGCGAATGCAGGATGCAGATATCAAGCCTGATTCATTTGTCTGCAGTTCTCTTTTGAATGCCTGTGCAAATTTGTCAGCATATGAGCAAGGAAAACAATTACATGTTCATGCTCTCAAGTTTGGATTTATGTCTGATATTTTTGCAAGCAATTCTCTAGTTAATATGTATGCAAAATGTGGAAGTATAGAGGATGCTAATTGTATTTTTTCTGAGATACCTCAGAGAGGAACAGTCTCATGGTCTGCAATGATTGGAGGGTTGGCACAACATGGCCATGGGAAAGAGGCTCTTCAATTGTTCAGTCAAATGCTTGAAGAAGGTGTGGATCCCAATCAAATAACACTAGTTAGCGTTCTTTGTGCATGTAATCATGCTGGTTTGGTTAATGAGGGAAAACAATACTTTGAGAAAATGGAGGAGATGTTTGGGTTTAAACCAATGCAAGAGCATTATGCTTGCATGATTGATCTGCTTGGTCGAGCAGGAAAATTAAATGAAGCGATGGAGCTTGTAAATTCAATGCCATTTGAAGCAGATGGATCAGTTTGGGGTGCACTTCTTGGAGCTGCAAGAATTCATAAAAATGTAGAACTTGGTCAACAAGCTGCTGAGATGCTTTTGGCTATTGAGCCTGAGAAATCTGGTACCCATGTTCTTCTTGCAAACATCTATGCATCAGCAGGGATGTGGGAAAATGTTGCAAAGGTTAGAAAGCTTATGAAGGACGGCAAGGTTAAGAAGGAGCCTGGAATGAGTTGGATCGAGGTCAAGGACAAAGTGTACACCTTCATTGTTGGAGATAGAAGCCATTATAGGAGTGCTGAAATATATGCTAAACTGGATGAGCTATGTGCCCTTCTAAGCAAAGCGGGTTATAGTCCCATCATAGAGATTGACCTGCATAATGTGAACCAAAGTGAAAAGGAGCAACTCTTATTTCACCATAGCGAGAAACTTGCTGTAGTTTTTGGATTAATTGCTACGCCTCCAGGATCCCCAATAAGGGTTAAGAAGAACCTACGAGTCTGTGTGGACTGCCACACCTTTTTCAAGTTTTTATGTAAAATTGTTTCTAGGGAAATTATTATCAGAGATATTAATAGATTCCATCATTTTAAAGATGGTTCGTGTTCATGTGGTGATTATTGGTAATGTCATCAAGATGGTCCATTCTCCCATTCTCAGAGGGCACACTGATTCCTTACCTATGTGCTACTACCTTCTCAACCAAAGTTGATACTTGATGCCTCAAAGACAACACTGCAGTACCCAGCTAAAAGGCAAAAATGCTTCATACTCGCATCTAAAGTGCAGATAACCATGGAGCAGTGATGAGCAACAAGCAACCGTTAAAGATAAAGATCCAAATCCCTTATTCCTCTCATCCATTATGCAGAAGAGACAAAAAAGAATGGGATGAGCAAGAGGGAGATTGAGGAAAGTGAACAAGAGATGAGAGGTAGAAAGATGGAATCAAGAGAGAGGAACCAGGGAATATGAGAAGGAGCAGAGTGGAGGAAGAATAGGCAGTAGCTGTTGGGAATGTGAAATTTTAACAAGGTATGCTCACTTCATCTGTTTGATCCATTTGTAGTTGTTGAGATCATGGCTGATTTGTATTCATTCCCAATTTTGTCATTGAAAATCCTCCATTCCACACAATGCCTTTAAAATCTGTTAACTCTAGCATTTGCTATTTCTTATCATTTCATTTATCATAGAACAGATTTCTATCTGATCAGTTTGGGGACTCGCTTAAGATAGTAAAATACATTATAAGAAATCTTGACAATATTGAGCTTGCCATTTCTTGCAGTAATTCTTCCTTTGTTAGAGCCATCATTGGGAAAAATGAGTATTAGGAGGATGGCACCAAAATCCGTTGTTTGGATAGATCTCGCATTTTTCTTTCATTTCCAATATTCGAGTAAATTATGTTTCAAGCAAAAATGTGTGTTACCCATTAAAGGCCGAAAATGGCCATAACCAAGGGTCTAACTTTGTCCCTCTGATTTCCTTATTGGTACAGGTTATGGACACGTAAAGAGAAGGAGATATCAATTGTTTCTCACAGTGGTTTTCTATATCATGCTCTAAGCGCCTTTGGAAATGACTGTGATCCAACTGTGAAGAGTGAAATATGCAAACAGTAAGCCTTCCTTTGAAAATAATTGCTAAACTTGATTGTACAGCTTATACAACACAGCATGCATTTGAAAGAGTAATCAATGAATATGCTTTTCCTTGAGTTTCTAATTAGCACTGAAGATACAATTCCAATCCTTTTAGCAAGCAGATGTGCTTAGACAAGCCTCTGATATTTGTATCTTTAACTTTGACATGTCTTAATTGAATTGAAGTATATGCATACATGAGTTTACTTAATAAAATTCTTCACGGCACTGTTAGAATGAGAGATGTAGAAAAGAAGACATTACATGGGGAAATTGTTACCCGGGAGAAGTGCCTTGGTCTGAAATGTTTGGTACATTCGCTCTCTTGGTTGGTGCTGCTGTGAATTCAATTTCCTTTCGCAAATTCTTTATCTGACAATTAACCAATTTGAAATTAACTCAATTTGTACTACTCATCTCTGGAGAAAGTTTCTCATTTTTTCTTCATTCTCTCGCTTCAAGCTCGCTGATGAGGTGCGTTGGTTACCAGAGTTGATTTGATTCTTTTGGGTCTTTAAGTATTTCAATGCTTGGTTTTTCTCAATTTAGATAGTTCCTCTGTAGTTAAATTGCTTCTCTTATTTTCTATATTTGGCTAATTATTTTTTAGGAAAACGGGAGCTGTCAAGAAGATACATTACATAGCAGTGGATCTGGGCCATATGTCAAGAAACTTGGCTGTGTGAGGGAGGAAATGCTTGCAGGTAATTTGAGGGAATATGGGATCTCATTTTTTTATGAATTGTGAGTTCTAACTTATTTCTCTATGCAGCAAACCCAAAAAGGGCTTACATTGTTTCATGATATGTCTCTTGCTGATGTAGATACCTATGAACTCTTCTTAAGTTATATAAATCTCTTTTGTGCTGCCAAAAAAAATCACTGTTTCTGTGAATTTGTTTATGATCTTCTTGGATCAGCTTACTGCGAAATGGTCATGATCTTCTTGGATCAGCTCGTGCGATTTATTTTGAATAAAAAATGTTTTTTATTTTTCCTGGATCACTATTCAGATGTGTTCTGCGTTGCTTATAGTGAAACTTATCTATCTAGCTGTTCTATTTCTATTGCATCATATTTTTAACTCAGCAGGCTTTGAGCAGATTGTCTGCCTTGGTGATTTGCTCTGTTTTATCTTCAATTTTCTTGGTTTATGGCTAGTAAGCTTCTGTGACATGACTTATTCCTTATGTAATTTTTTGCTGCTGAATAGTATTAATTTAGTTATTGCATGACCATGATGAGGTGCCAGCAAATTGCTTCAATGCACATAATCATCTCAGTTTGGAGTTTAAGTCTTCTGCCCCAGTTAAACATTGTTTTGGGTGAGCAAGGCCAAAAGAGCTTCCTGGGAACATGCATCCAAGAATTTCTGGGAACAATATTTCGCTTGGTTTGAGATGAAAATTTTTCTTCCAGAGAACATAAAAATGAAAAAAATCCACAAAATATTACACGTGTCTTGAAAAGTTCATGGATTTGAACTACTTGAAATTGATTTACTCCGGTCTTAAAGTTCTTGGTAGTGCAGACTTTCTGAACATTTGTTCATTTTTTTGACACTAGGTATCAAAGAAAAGCAGCAAAGTTGACCCAAGATTTCACAGCTAGTGCTATTGAAGTGTGCCATATATTATTTGCTTTGTCAAATTAAATGCAGTTTGTTGGTTGTGCTAAAATTTATAATTATTTCTTTTTGGCACAGAGTCTTGGTATATTCAACAATTATTTTGACAAGATTAGTCGAATGTTGTTATTAGAGAGTCATCAAGTTGGAGGCACTTTGCTGGGTTGGCATTGGTTAGCTGCAAGTAATATGATAATGCTTAGATCATTTCAAAATCATTAAATTTGAAGTAAACGTTGTATTTTATATATATCCATGTATTATGTGATATTGAAATGAAGGACAGTTTTATTAGAGGCGTTGTAGAAGTAAAAAAGATCTATGAACAGGTGTGCAAATCCTTACATTTGAGAGGAATTATATTACTTAATGATTCTTAATGCTTTTCTGTTAAGGAAAAATAAAATTTACTACTTCTGTATTTTAATCTAACTCTTGCTTCCTAGGATAAAACACTACTACTTCTGTGTTTTAAACCATATTATCATGTTTCCTTTCCTCATCTTACTTAAAAGTATGATATGATTCAAGTGAAAAACGTAGTCTATTTTTCTTTTTCTGTGCATAGAGTTGTAGGTAGATATATAGAAGTAAAGATGGAGAAGATTTTCTGATTGAAAAATAGAGGAATTCATTGAGTGGTAGGTAGATATATAGAAACAAAGATAGGTAAGATTTTTTCTATCCTATCTTTGGATTATGAGCTATTTTTCGGCCGGTATTTGTAGAATAGTGTCATGAGCCATGACTGTCATGTGGTAGCTAATGTAACTTACTTTGTCGGTAAAATGAAAATAAGGTAATTTTATAAGTATGACTTCGAATAAAGATAATATTATGATTAAACAAACACAAATCAGATGTGGGAAGAGTGTTTTTTGTTTGATGATGGATATGAATGGTAGTGGATATTTGACAAAATTGACATAATGGACATTGGAGAAACTGTACAATTTAAAACGTTACATGGTGTTAAAGTGGTGTAGGTTGATGAATTAAAGGGCAAAATTTATTTTTAAGTGTTATAGATGTTACATCCGCGCAAAGTGCGGAGAGAGTTGTTACTTGTTTATCCAAAGAGTGCACATCAAAGTTCCAAGAGCATGTGGGTTCGGTTTGAACACAATTCACAATTAAAATAGACTCCATCCAATCTTAATTATAATATCAAATTGACTTTTTTAGAGAGATTAAGGAAATTGATTAAATTATTTTAGAGTATTTTTGTTTTTTTTCTTCCAAACTAATTAGTTTGATTTTAAAGATAGACAACATATGATATGATCAAGTAACTTATTTAGTTTTCTTAATCTCTTTTAAAAAAGGTCAACTTGATCTTATAAATAGAATGGGAGTAGTTCTTATTTTCATAATAAGGTGATAATAATGATTGATAAGAAACACTCTAACCGTAACCTATCATGTTAACTTCCGAATCATAAAAACATGGAGCCTGATTGATTCTGTTTTTGGTTTCCAAAACAGTTTTATAAAAGTGTTTTTAAAAACAAGTTTTGAAAAAAAAAAAAAAATCTATTTGGATGGTTGTCTTCTTTTTTAAAAATATATGTTTTGCAGTGTCATGGTGGCGGCTTCTGCTAACATTGATGTTGCGATGGTTGGCATTGGGTGTAGTGTCAATAGTGGATATGTGATTGCTTTAAAAAAAACAAGAAAATAACTAAAATCTATTTTTGTTCTTTAGTTTTTTTAAAAAAACTTATTGAAAAACAGTTTACCAAGTAACTTTTATTGTTTTTAAAAAGGATTTTTAAAAAAAAAAAATAAAACAAAATCAAACAAGCCCTAAATTTACAAGTATATGAAAAAGAAAAAACCAAGGTTATCTCAGCCTCTTAGTTCTAATTAATTATGATACTCTATGAAAAAGAAAAAACCAAGGTTTTTCTCCTCTTTCCTCATCAACACATTTACACCTTTGATTGGAAAGAAGAGAGAAAAATTAAAGTAATATTATATTAATTGGATGGATGGATAGATATGATTTAAAAATGACAAAGAATGATAAGAAAAATATTATGAAAAAAACCTAACCCATATAATTCATAACAACTTGTTGATCTAGTAAAACCTATTTCTCTAGTTAAACTTTGTCCCTTAGCCTCATTCTTTCTTATGTTAACTCAAATTCACAAGTGGCAACTTAGATTTCACTTCCTCTTTCCAAAATTTAAAACCCTTACTTTCAAGGTCAAAGATAAAGAGACGTGGCACACACTCAAACTCAAATCACCACACTAATAATCATATTAACATCAACTTAGGTTTATAAATGAGTAATTATGAGGGAAATTGGGAAATCTCAAATCCATAAACCTTAGCCGCCATGTCTCTCCATTCTCTACTAAAAAACCATGAAAATTCAAGATCTTAGGGGTAGGAATCATGTTAAGAAGACTTACCTAAGGGTATGTTTGGATTGAGAGAGGGGGGAGGGGGAGAGGAAAAAAAAGGAGGGAAGAGGAAAACTTGTGGGCCTCATTACACTCAATTTTGAAAAAAAATGTCCCTCCTCTCCTTTTTTTTCTCTCCCCCTCCCTCTCCCTCCCTCAATCCAAACATACCCTAAAGCTATGTTCGCGAGTTTCATTTTGGAGGGAAAGGAAAGGGAAGGGAGGGTTTTAGTAGTCTTTTCCCTTGTTTACGAGTTTTAAAAATAGGAGAGGAGGGTTTTGAGGGATTTTGCAAATCCTCCAAAACCCTCATTCTTCTAAAAAATAAAGTTCCCCCAATATCGGGGGTTTTGAGGTTAATTATTTCTTTACCCTCATTTACTACCATCACTACCACCACCCCACCCCAGCCCCTGCCCCACAACCACCGCCACCGCCCTCCACCACCGCCACCGCTGGCCTCCACCACCGACCGGCTGGCCTCCACCACCGACCGTCTGGCCACCACCGCCGCCGGCCAGCCGGCCACCACCACCGGCCGACTGGCGGCCACCACCACAGGCCGGCCGGCCACCACCACTGTCTGGAATTTTCAAATTCAAAAGGTATTTATTTGGAATTTTTCCATAATTATATTAATTATTAAAGAAAATGACAAAATTGTAAAAATAGTTCATTAATCATCCATCTTCCTCCCTTACTTTTTTTTTAACTCTCAAACAAGGGGAGGAGATATCCTCCATTTCCCTTCCTTCCCTTCCCTTCCTTTCTCCTTGTATCCCCTTCCTTCCCTTCCCCTCCAAACTCGCGAACATAGCCTAAGTGTTTTAAAGGCTTCAAGATGCTATCCAAATTTTGAGATCTTCAAACTCTGGTAAAGAATTTTAAACCCTCATCCTTTTTTTAATTGATAACACGTATTCTTTTATTGAAAGCAACTTGATGACTTCCTATTTTTAATTGATTTGTGATATATTTTGTTATATTTAGGAAGTCATTAATGCTAAATTAAAGAGATTTTATGATGATTTTAAGGGATATCAATCTAAATGCATGATTCAGGGGATTTCAATTTAAAATAGAAGTTTTTGAGTTTAGGAAATAAATCATAGTAATGAGTGATTTTGAATAAATTCAGTTTATTATTATTATTGTTATATTATTTCCTTTCTTTTCTTACAATCAGAGAGCACCAGCGGTACAGCTATTAGATCCAATTCAATGCTTGATTTGGCAATGTTTTAAAGTGATTGCAATGGACCCACGGATTGAATGAAATGGGTAATCAAAATAAATTTCTATATTAAAGAGAAAGGATCAGCAGGCACCAGGCAGAGAAGAGCACGCAAGAAAAAGAAGAAAAGCAGACGCATCAGGAAGAGAAAAAGACGCACGGCACAGTGGAGGAAAAGAAGAAGCAGAGCGTGATATCAATTCAAGAAGCAGAGTTGTTCTGAGATTTCTTCTTCTTCTTCTTCTTGTTATGCTTGAATCTGAATTTCTTATTTTTGTAATGGGTTTTCTTATAGCCATGTGTGGCTAATTTTCTTTTCAACCTAGAGTGCTATGAACTTGTTTGAGACTTAGAAATTATTCCCACACATTGGTTTTGCTTAATTTTAATCAGTTTATTTAATCCTGTTTTTATTATTTATTGCTTATTGACTGATCACCATTGAGCATGCTTTAGGGATTTAGGGTTGGACTTGAAAGAGGGAATCCTAAATTGACCTTGGGATTGAATAATGTGGAATTAGGTTTAAATCTAATAAAGAAATTAGGTTTTAATCTAATTTGCGTCTAGGATAGACATATACCTAGAAGCTCCGCATAGTCAAATTAGAGTGAGCCCGGTTTGAATTGCATCTTAATTAATTGTGCGAGACATTGCATAATCATTTGAGGTAGGTATATAAGTGGACCGACATGCACTTATAAACACTAATACTCTAGATTAATTGATGAAATTAAGTTAGAATTAATGTGGTGGGAATGAAATCTAAGAAACAAACAAGGGATTAGTATCTCTAGGTTGTCCTTTTGATATTTGAATTCTCTTTCTTTGAAAGTGCTTGTTTTTACTAAATTCTTTTGTTTTAGTACTATTGAAAACACTTCTTATTTGCTCAACTTAAATGAAAAAAGGAAATTTGACACCTATTCACCAGTTTGATTGAGTCTCTGTGGGATGACCTTGATTTGCCACTTACTATTTTCATGACCCGTACACTTGCGGTGCTTAGTTAAATTTTTGGTTGCATCACAACTATATTTGATGCATGGTTAGACGTTAAATATGAAGATATCTTTAATAGTGATTTAAACCTTGTTTACATTTTTTTTTTTGGGTGAGAAAAAAGTGGTCATTCAATGTGGGCATTAATTGTGCATTTGCTTAGGGCTATATGGGGGACCTCCCTAACTTTGCTTATCAAAAGTGAAGCCCAATTTGACTCAAATACCTAATTGTGGCCAATTTTAACTACCCTAAAGCAGTAGTAAAAAATAAACCTAATTAATTAATGTTAGAAAAGAAAAGGAGAAAATTGAGAAAAAGCCCCCCTAGAATTACTTGATAAATTTTTCTACATACATAGTATTAGAAAAGGAGTCCCTTCACTTTCCTCTATTTCTTTATTTTTACTGTTAGATCAACATTAAATGGGGGAGATTTTTAATATTCTTAAAAAAGACACACACACACACAGATGTGAACTATTTATATTAAATTTCAATGATTTAAATTTTTTTACACACATTTTTATTTGATATTATAAAAATATTTTTATTGGATATTAATACCCGTCTGGTTCGATTGTATGAGAGAGATTACATGTAATCTTGATACAACAAGTGGATTACGACATTGAGTTGGGCTTATGTAATGTAAAAATGATTACATTTTGTAATCTTGATCACATCATTTGATATAATTAGGATTACACTGTTAGGGCTAATGAATAGGATGCAAACATCTTGTAATCAAGTGAAAAATACAATATATCCATTATAATTTTTAAATTGATCAAATTGCCCACACATAAAACACTATTAAATATTAAAAATTACCACCATTAAATATTAAATAGATTAATTAGTAAACAATTAAAAAATTCCCCATTAAAAAAATTAAAAATATATATTCCACCATTAATAAATTAAAATATGCCCATTAAATAATATTTGCAAAATTAAATATTAAAAAATTGCTATGAACTCAATGTATACGGTTGTTATATGTATTAAATACATAGGTAGCTTTAATTAATGCAATTAATTAATTAATTATTATATACTAAGATTATGACGAACCAAATAAATTCTTGTTTTTTTTTAATATTAAAATTTTAGAAAATGAGTTGGGTTCACCCATAATCTAAGGGCATGGCGAGATCTCTCTTTCTCTTAGTAATACCAATGTTAGGCAGGCGTGAGCCTTCCATTACCCTCACGCGTTAACATAGGTATCTAGGAGTTAGGATGCCTCCCCTAGTGCCTTGACTTAAAAAACCCTTTCTCCCAAAATAACATTTGACCATAATATTTTCTCAAAACCGGATTAGCAGGTAATTATGGAAAACCTTCCTTTTCAATACATACACCTTAGGGTCTAGGGCATAAATTTTGCCCACAAACCCACAACAGAAAATCCATAACTCTGGGCATAATTATCGAATAAGAGATTTTATAGTCCACGAGTCTTACAACATTAACTCCACAATAAAGGGTCTATACAAAACAATTTTAGCAAAAGATATGATTGTGGACCCACTATAATATATTAGTGTATAAAGTAAGGTCTTCAGAAAATAACAGTCATCCAAAAATAGTTAATATAGTATTTAAAAGATATAAGGCCGTATAATGGCAATATATAAATCAATACAACACTAGTACCAAAAAGAGGCCTACAAGTTTCACGACGTCTATGCCTCTGGCTGCTTCCCTTATTCTCTAGTAGGGTTAGAGGTCTCACCTGAAAAATTTAATAATGACGGGGTGAGACATAAAGTCCCCGTAACCGAAATTAGTTTATCAAATATGCAGGAAAGGATTGCAAGTCAGAGAAGTAGGTTTATTAACATAATTAAAATATCAATAATAATTAAATAATACATAATAATTAACACAATTTAAAATCATTCCCACTCATCCATCCTGCTCCTCCTTATATCTTCTGGACGTGGTACAGCCTATCGTGCTAGTATACTCGGCCAATGTTAGCTAGTTACTTCAAGAATACTGTCCCCTCCCATGTCACCACCAATATACCGTAACAGGGAGGTGTCCGCCCAAAACACTCAACTCAAATTCTGGGCTAGGAATCAGAGAGCTGATGGGCACAATTTCACCCTCAATCTCTTTCATACAACCTAATATATCCCACGACAGAAGAAATAATATAATACTAAAATTTTCAACAACATTTTATTAAATTATTATTCTATACACATCATCTCACAACAAACATTATAACCATCACAACAACAACAATCTCAATAATAATAATCACTTAAATACATAGATTGGAAAATACATTGTTTTACTTAATTAATTTCATATTCAAACATACACATAATTTTTCAAAACACATACAAATCGTATATATGAAATTAAGGCTTAGTAAAACACCTTACAATCCAAAACAAGTATATAAAATAAATTAACACCGGTTACCTTAACTTCAAGCTTAACCTTAGCTCGGGGAATACAACCAAGCACAATCACCGCTTATAAGAAGACTCTACATTATCACAATTAAAGCTTATAATTTCCTATTAAAAAATACAAGTTCTAATAATATATTATAATAACAAAAATTGAAAATGACAATTTGGAGTTTAATTAATTAATTAATTAATTTTTTTTGAAATAACCATTTTGTCCTTCACATACAAACACTAAACAGATAGAAATTCCTATATAATGACAATATATATACATATATATTTATTTTTTATGAAAGCAAATTTTTCCTCTCACGTTTTCCACGTACAGTGACTTGTATGTTTTTATATATCTAACAAAATGTTTGGTTCTATGTGAATGGGTTGCATTTAAATCATGTTCTCAGGGTGTTTTATATATACTATATCTAAACCAATCAAATAAGCTTCATTTCCTGTATCTTATACCTGGACCCGGTTTCCCAGCTCGTCGCTGGGACGAGTTGGGGGAGCTTGTCCGTATGGAGGAGCTCCTGGCCGTCGAGATCTAAATCTGAATGGTCCAGATCTTTTTTTTTTTTAATTTCTTAATTATTTTTTTAAAATGAAAAAATCATTTTTTAAAAAAATGTTAGTTGAGAGATTATTTTTATTTTAAATTCTCTACCTATTAATTTTTTTTATAAAAAATAAAAAAGAAAAAAAAACAGATCTCGGCCGTCCAGATTAGATCTGGACGGCCTGAAGCTCGTCCGTACGGACGAGCTCCCCCAGCTCATCCCAGCGACGAGCTAGGAATCTGATTCCCTTATACCTCTCTCTATATAAGTATATATGGAAACAATAAGCTTTTCTTTTGGTCTTATACATATCAGTAGCTTTGAGTTTAAGAATAGCAGCTTTGGTTTCATGATGCATTTATATATATATATATATATTTAAGAACATCAAACTTTTGGTTTCTAATATGTGCCCACACGTGATATATACACACACACATATAAGGCTTTTGAACTTTTTAAACCCCCATGCCATATTCATATGCTTCACGTACATATGCCTCTAATAACAACCTTTTCCTTTTCTTTGTTTTCTTTCCATGCTTCACACATAGGATTAAATATATTATATATACATACATACAGTAAGCATTTGGGTTTTCAAAAAATCAACTTGTACACACACAGTAAGGTTTTCTTAAATGTGATATATATATAAATGGGACCAAAGTCTAGACTTTTATTCAACGCAACCCCTGTTTCATTTGTATAAAGCAAAGCATTCATGGTATAAATTCCTACATCCTATCACTAAAGACTTGCGTTGGTCAAACAGGGAAATTAGAAGGAAGATACTCGAAAACTTACTTTCAGTTCTAACTTGCAAGGCGTGATCTCCAATGGAAATCAAGCACCCCTGTTTCAGAGACGCTATGCAGAGGAAGGTGAGATGGCTACAACTCTTTCCCTCTCTCCCTCTATCGGCTTTCTCTTCTTTTCGTCCTTCTCAGTTTCAGACTTGGCTCTATTTTGTGTTAAGGTGGATGGGGATCAATATAAGATAATGAGTAATGATTAAATAGAGAAGGGATGGTCCAGTCTGAGAGGGAAAGAGACGCTGGGCTCGAGGGAGGTATGGGAAGATCTGGATTTTCTGATGGATCTTGTTGTTGTGTGTACAGTTGTGAGCCGAAAGTGAGATACGCTGACGGATCCTATTGTGTTTTGCCAAGGGGACTGGTTATACGCAAACACTGTGCTCCTTACGTGTTGGGTGTCTTGGTTGAAGGATATAAATAAGGACTGGGTTATTCTCATTTGCTGTTGCATGTTGGGGTCGAATGGAAAAAGAAGAACTGATGTTTATAGGAAGGCTGAGGCAACTTTAATGGCTGGGCAATTTTTTTTTTCCCCTAAAAAGGATGGCATCAGAGCCTACATTACAAACTAGATTACACCAATGGGGAAATCAATTCCAAACTTTCTTGGATACACCAGTTCCTCAAACTAGAAGGACACTAATTGAGAATGACAGAATCGGAGATGCCCTTTTTGGCCAAGGCATCCGCAATTCTATTGGCATCCCTAGAAATACTTCAAACATCCACCTGCCAATTAAGCGCTAATAATTCTCTAGCTCTCAAGATTAAATTACTACAAGAGACGCAATCATTGTCAAGCAACAAATTTACAGTGTAATCCGCATCGGATTCCAAAATAATCTTCCTGAATCCCAAGTCCCAGACTGTCTGTAAGCCTTCCACGATAGCCCATTCCTCTGCAGAGTTGGCCTGGCAGTCACCAATCGTCTTCGCAAATCCGACAATCCAATTGCCCAAACAGTCCCTAACCACTCCACCACACCCGGCATGGTTTGAGGTTGCCATACTAGCCCCATCCACATTGAGCTTTAGCCAGCCGTTGGGTGGTTTCTCCCAGTGTGGCCCCTGGGGAGAAGTAGGTTGACTTGAAACGTCTGCAATGTCAGAAACAGAAATAAAACTAGACCAAAGCGTATAAATAGCAGTGGCCGGGTTAGGAGGTTTAGAAAAACCACAATCAAAAATACATTTATTCCTCCAATCCCAAAGTTTCCATATAGCCACACCAAAAAATAAGCTCCAACATCGTCCCCATTTGAACCCCGCCGGTTGAATCAAATTTAGACTTAACCAATCTCTGAGGTTGAACGAGAAGAAAGAAGCCACATACCTTGGTTTGATCATGGAGGACCACATTTGTTTCGCATACGTGCAATCACGTAAAATGTGTAAAACATCCTCCATACCAACCTTACACATACCGCATAACGGTGAGTCGTGAGACCGAGAGCTCCTCCATAAGTTGGTAGGCAATTTATTTAAAGCCACTCTCCACATAAACACACGGATTCTCTCAGCTCCACTCCATTTCCATATATTCTTGAAGATCTTGTCCCTCAGATTAGAGGGATTGGATTCAAGAAAGTAGTAGGCACTCCTAATGAAAACACCCCATCAGCAGACAGACCCCAAACCAAACAATCCAGGTCCGCCCCAGCTCTGGGTGGAAGCACAGCAGCAATCTTTCTCATCCCAACAATATTAATAACAGACGAGATCCTCCCAATATTCCATTGGCCATCATGGCACCAATCCGCCACCACAGAATTCTCCTCCTCAACCGACAAAGGCCTAGTGCAAAAGTCTTTAAGAAGCAAACTAGGTTCAAGCCAGGGATCGGTGAAAAAATTAACAATGAGACCATTTCTAACAATCCACTTAGAACCTTTATCCACAATGTCTCTCTGATCACAAATAAACCTCCAAAGCTTAGAGTCTCCAGGATGGAAATTAAGAAGAAAGTCTTCATCTCTTATCATATACTTATGGAAAAGGATATCAGCCCATAAACCTTGAGCCCCTTTAACTAGATTCCAAGCTAACTTGGCGCCACATGCTTGATTGACAGAGCTAAGTTTCCTCAACCCTAATCCCCCAAACTCCTTAGGTCTCGTAATTTGATCCTAGCCAATAGGATGGAAATGCCTACTAACACCATCATGTCCCCAAATAAAATTCCTTTGAAGACGGTCAATTTCACTACGCACACTTTGAGGCAGTCTTGCAACCAGCATAGTGTAAATAGGGATGGTACCAATAACAGACTTAGCGAGAGTAATCCTGCCAGCCATAGAAAGAGTATTCGCTTTCCATCATTGAATACATTAAAAAAGGGGGGGGGGTTGGGCCTTAACTTTATTCATGGTCCGTGAGTGAAGAGAATACTGAATAATAGATGTATTGCATTAATTAAGGCTGGAGAATTGATGAAAGAGTATTCAATTTTGCTCACTCTTTAATATTGCTTAATTACCAATTAAATGCTAGAAATGAATCCTTGATGCTTTGTAAGGATTTTCTTCCTTAATTAACTTCTTTAGCCCTTAAAGTAATTTCTTTAAAAATCTTGGATTATAAATCAACCTCTAATTATTTTCTTTGAATTTCTCAAGAAAATAGATCCTTAATTCCATTTAAGGATTTTCTTTCTGGATTACATTTCTTTTGGCCTTAAAATATCAATTCCATAATTTTTAGGCCTAAATTATCCCTTATTCACATTTATTCTTTTTTTCCCCCGAAATACATTAATTAAGGGAAAAATAAGCCTAAATTTCCAATAATTATTCTCATAATTATTTTAAACCAAAATTTCGTAATGAACACATTTATCATATAATCTTATTTCACAATTATACTTAAATAATAAAATTTAAAATTAGGATGTTACATTGACCAACTCCAAGATCGAACCCCCTCCTTTTGGTGAGAGTGTCTGACCCCTTTACCAGTTGAGCCATTGCATTTCATGAACCAAACGGGCCATAAATCTCACCCATTTATAGTTGATCTAACGGTGAGAATTGAGAAGTAGAGAGACATGAATGGTATCGTACTAGTATTCTACGAATTTTGTACATATCAAGTACTATTTGAAAGTGGAGCTAAATACCCAAGAGGGGGGTGAATTGGGTATTTTGACAAATTTTCGAGTTTGACCCTGTTTCTAAACAACAAAAACAGAGATCAACAGAGTAAATGGAAGAGCAGCTGAACACAGAGATTTATACTGGTTTGGTCCTAACAACTTGACCTACATCCAGTCTCGGCCAGACTCTCTGGGATTTTCCACTATCACAAAGATTACACACTTTGTACTCAAGAGTAGTTCTCTCACTAGAACTCACTCCCCCTTACAAGTTGTAATCAATGAACTCTCAAATCACCAAGTCCCATTGACTTGTGATTCTTTACAATAAATTATTTACAGATAAAAACTCTCTCTAAGAGTGAATGATGATAAACACTGAAGCTTTTATATCACAAAATACACTACAGTTGAAAACTGAAGGAATAAATGCAAAACTTGAATGATTTTCGTTTTCAGTAGTTGTAGTTGTTGAGAAGACTTGAATGTAGCTCTATTTATACTCAGAGTGCATTAATTGACCGTTGCTTTCCTGATTGAACTGTTGGAAATGTTTAACAATGGTTAGGAAGTGGTTTAGTCTTCTTCTGTCTCTAATCTTCACTTAATCCAACTGTGTAGAAGTCTAGAGTTGACTTCCTGTGAATTAATCCGTTGGAGAAGCAAGTGCTGGATGTGGAAATCATTCTTTAATTCTTGCTAGACGTGTGCAGACGGATTACCCAAAAGGATGCAACTTTATGGGTTTGCATTTAATGTGCTGACGTCACTTTTTGCTTTTGCTTTAAACCTTCAATAAACATTCTCTAATTCGTTTGAAACTCACTAACAAAGTGGTTAAACATAGCTAAGAATAGTAGAGAATAACACTGGAAAGTATTAAGATTAAACAAGAGAGGTTTCCAAGATCGCGAGATTTGAATTTCTGGTTCAGCGCAGAAACCTCAAGGTATGTTCTCTAAACCTCGAGTTTTGGACTGTGCTTGCAAAGTTAGTTTGTGTCCAAAACTTCAAAACTTGAGGTTTCTAATCAAAACTGGAGGTTTTCAAAACTTTGAAATGTTCAATGCTCTCTGGTTGACAAAACCTCGAGGTTTCCAACCAAACCTCGAGTTTTCATTCAAATATGAAAGTTTTGAAAAATTGCGCCAAAAGCAAAACCTTGAGGTTTCCATGAAACCTCGAGTTTTTCAAATCAGTGTAAAGTCATTTACTCTCTGTTTACCAAAACCTCGAGTTTTCTCATCAAAACTCGAGTTTTGTTCAAATGTGAAAACTTTGTAATTTTGCGCCAAGACAGAAACCTTGAGGTTTGAAAACAAAACTGGAGGTTTTGAAAAGTTAGAAAACATAGTTCCCCAAACCTCGAGTTTTCACTTATTGTGAAAACTTTGACAAACTCAAAACTGGAGGTTTTGAAACATTGGTTAAATCTGAGTTTTCTCTGCCAGTCAAAACCTCGAGGTTTCTTACCAAACCTCGAATTTTCTCAAAATTTGTGAAAACTGAAATTTTCAATTCAAAACCAAACCTTGAGGTTTGAAATGGAAACTGGAGGTTTTCAAATGTACAAAAATTGAGAGACTCTTTATATGACAAAACCTCGAGGTTTTCCCAGAAATCTCGAGTTTTACATTTTTTCAGAAAAAGTTGAGAAGTCTCTGTGTGTGAAAAACCTCAAGTTATCTCTGAAAACTTAAGTTTTGACTTTGTCCAGAAAACTTGAAATTGTCTCTGTAAGGCCAAACCTCGAGGTTTCTGTGCAAACCTCGAGTTTTACTCTCACAGTGAGTTTTACACATTTGACAGCAAAACTTCAAGCTTTGTTTATAAGTATTGGAAATCATCAAAACCCTTAGAGAACAAACACTATTAGTTAGATTTAGGTTCTTCTCATGGATTAATTTTCTAATGGGGATTTTTTCACAATTTTTCCAAAGAAAAATCCAAATGTCAGAGTTCATAGTCACATTGTAAAACCCTAATTTTCATAATTCTTATAAACATTGTATTTTGGTAAATAATTAACAAAATACAAAGGTGAATATGTGTCTCAAAGGATTATAATATATTGATTATATTCTTATCAATTTGGAATTAACAAAACTTTCGACCCGTGTGATGCACGGATATGTTTGTACCAAAAAGACTTGAAATGAATAAGATGGACTAATATGTAACAAATTAACCGTTCTATTAAATCAATACACTTTTACAAAGATCATAACATAGTACTCATTTTGAAACCTACCTTATTGCTATCAATGAAACAAAAGGTTTTGGAAAACTTCTCTATAAACAACATTTATTGTGGTATTACTGCATTTACCAAACTTGTTTAGTATAAGGATTTTTAAACCACTGAAATTCTTAACTCTAGACATGGCAACATATAATTGCCCATGTGAGAAAATTGGGCTTGGTAGGTAAAGGCCTGCATTTGACATTGATTGACCTTGGCTTTTGTTTATCATCATTGCAAATGAAATTATGATTGGAAATTGTCTTCTTGTCATTTTGAATGGCAGTGTAGTTTCATAAGTATTCATATCCATTCTGTGTATCAAAATCTCTTCACATGCACTTGTTTCATTCAATGCCTTAGGTTTAACAACATTCTTCCCAAGTTGTGTAATTTGAAGTCTTGTACCGTTGCACAATCCTACAACTTGGTCAATGTTCCATATTAACATAACAGGTACACCAATTTTCAAAACCAATTTATGATGAGGAAAGCCAGAGCATTTAGTTGCATTCAAGTATTCTATGTCATATAAATCCGCAAAGCTTTCATTTGCATTGTCGACACGATTTATAGAGCAAATGCAGTCATTCAATGTGTCGACACTCTTTATTGTTGGTGTTAGGATTGACCTACTATGCAAGTAATCTTCGTCAAATAGGAGCTCCATTAAATCTGGATAGGTAGATTTAACGATACAGTTGATTGGATTACAATCATCGTGAAGCAAAAAATCTTCTGGAATAACGACGTCTGCAATACCATTGTGTGGTAATCCAATGTCTCCATCTGCTACAATTAACAACCATTCTGAAAATAATTTTATTTTTTGTTGCTCAATTGGATCATTGGAAGACTTCAGCCTCATGTTCCTTGTTAATTACAGTAATTTGCAATCATTCCATAGATAAGAAGCGTTGATTGTTGCATCTATAATCTCTGCTCGCCCACTTTTCGGTATGACCAAAAGGATTTGCCTAAAATCACCACCCATGACGACACATTTTCCTCTAAATATGGAATTGCTCTTCAATAAGTCCCTCAATGTTCTATCAACAGCCTCGACACAATGTTTCTTCACCATGGGCGCTTCATCCCAAATAATGATGTCAGTAGCTTTTAGTAAATTTGTCATTGGCGATTGATGAGAAATAGAACAAATGGAGTTTTCATTGACGTCAATAGGTATACAAAACCTAGAATGTGCAGTCCTACTGGATGGTAGTAGAGTTGCAGCTATTCCACTTGATGCTACATTTAGTATGATTCTCCCATTTGATCTTACTGAAGCTGTCAATGCATTCCATATAAATGTTTTTCCAGTTCCGCTAAATCCATGCAAAAAGAAGAACCTGAAAGTGGAGCCTAATACCCAAGAGGGGGGGCGAATTGGGTATTTTAAAAATTCTTGCAAACAACTCTGTTTTCTAATAATAAAAATAGGGTAAAACAGAGTAGGAGAAGAATAGCGAGACACAAGAAGATTTATATTGGTTCGGTCTTAACCGCTGACCTACGTCCAATCCCCAGCCTCACTGGGATTTCCACTATATCAATGATTACACACTCTGCACTCAAGAAGTGATTCTCTCACTAGAACTCACTCCCCCTTACAAGTTGTAATCAATGATCCCTAATCTCCAAGTCCCCTTGACTTGTGATTCCTTTAAAATAAATGAATAGTCTGAAATAATACTCTCTCAAAGAGCAGATATAAAAGAACACTGAAGATCTTGTATCAAAAGATACTATACATATGAAAAACTGAAGAGAATAAATGAAAACTTGAATACAATTTGCTCTCAGTTGTTGTGGTTGTTGGAAAGACTTGAATGCTCTTCTATTTATACTCAGAGATCATTAAATGACCGTTGCTTTCCAAATAGATCCGTTGGAGAAGTTGTCCAAGTGTTCTGAAGTGGTTTAGGAAACTTATCTCTCTTGATTACTCTTAATCTAGCTGGCTAGGTGATCAGAGTTGACTCTCTGCGAATTAATCCATTGGAGAAGAGTTTACTTGTTGTAGAAAACATTCTTTAATGCTTTGTAGACGTGTGTAGTTGAATTAGCTGAAAGAATGCAACTTTTCTGGACTGCATTTATTATACTGACATGCTTTTTGCTTTTGCTGAGATCTTCAATAAGCTTCCGTTAATCTGTCTAAAACTCATCAAGAAAGTGGTTAAAATATCTAGGAATATAGAGGATTAATACTGGAAAGTATTAAGATCGAACAAGACAGATTTCCAAAATCGTGAAATTCAAATTTCAGATCCAGCGCAGAAACCTCAAGGTTTGTTGACCAAACCTCGAGTTTTGGACTTGGTATGTGAATCTGGATTTATGTCCAAAACATCAAAACTTGAGGTTTCTAAGCAAAACTGGAGGTTTTCAAAACTTTGAAATGTTCGATGCTCTCTGCCTGGGAAAACCTTGAGGTTTCATTACAAACCTCGAGTTTTCACTCAAGTTAGAAAGTTTTGAAAAATTCCCTCAAATGTAAAATCTCGAGGTTTCTATTGAAACCTCGAGTTTTTATCTTAGTGAAAAACTCATTTTGCTCTTTGTCTTGTAAAACCTCGAGTTTTCTTTGCAAAACTCGAGTTTTGTTTAAATATAACAACTTTGAGATTTTGTGCCAAGACAGTAACCTCGAGGTTTGAAAACCAAACTCGAGGTTTTGAAACCTTAGAAAATTTAGCTGCTCTCTGCCTGGACAAAACTCGAGGTTTCTTCCAAAACCTCGAGTTTTCACACTTTGCGAAAACTTAGAAAAATTTCTGTCAAATCTCAAAACTGGAGGTTTTATAGAAAACTGGAGGTTTTGAAACTTGGTTGAAATCTAAGATTTTTGTCTCAGTCAAAACCTCGAGTTTTCTCAAAATCTTGTGAAAAGTGAAGTTTCAAATCAGAACACAAAACTTGAGGTTTCAAATGAAAAGTGGAGGTTTTGAAAAGATCAGAATCTATGAGACTCTCTGTATGACAAAACCTCGAGGTTTTTCCAGAAACCTCGAGTTTTGCATTTTCTCAGAAAAACTTGAGAAGTCTCTGTGTTTGGAAACCTCGAGTTTTCTCTGGAAACCTTGAGTTTTCTTTAATCTCAGAAGGCTTGAGTTTCTCTTTGTAAGGCCAAACCTCGAGGTTTCTCTGCGAGCCTCGAGTTTTGCTCTCATAGTAAGTTTTACACAATTGACAGCAAAACTTCAATCTTTGTTTACAATTATTGGCAATCATCAAAATCCTTAGAGAACTAACATTCTCCCCCTTTTTGATGATGACAATACTTGTAAACCAAATATCTTTGAGAATTTGAGAGAGTTTTTATTTTGTAACCAAGATTGAAAAATGTGAAAGCTTTGCATTTGAAAATCACAACATGAGCTATTTTGAAATATCAGAGTGAAAACAGCAGAAGCTTAAGGCACATATAGGTGATATTAGATTGCATTTTCATATATGAAAATTCTAATTACAAAACCACAAAATGAAAATACAATACATAACAACCAAAAGAAAACTAACCAACAGTCACAAGCTAAAAACTAACTAAAAACTCAAATTCGATCCTAGTGTTTCTCTCCCCCTTTGTCATCTTCAAAATGTAATTGAACCAAGGGAGTGGAGGGAGGAGAAAGGTGAACAGCTTCAATTTCTCCAGAAGGATGAAAAACTTCAGTGTGACCAGAAGGATGGAATATTTCAGTAGTGGGGGTGGATGGAGATGGAAGAACAATAGTGGGAGGTGTGGTTGCTGTCACAGGAGATGGGAAAATGGGAGTGGATGGCTCTGGAGATAAGGTATGAATCTGAGGGCTGGTGAATGTGAAAGATGGTGAGGAGGAACCAGAAACTGGACTGGAAGTACTGGGACCAGCAGGAGCTCCAAAATGTGAAGTGGACCCAATGTGAAGATGCTTGAGAATCTTGTCCACTTTATCACTGAGCTCCACGTTAGATACAACTTGTGTGGACAATCTTGCATCAATCTCTTCAACCTTCTCTTTCATTTCAGCAGATTGTCCAGAGATCAGCTCTAGGTGTTCCTTCATTGCATCTTGGATTTCGATCAATCCATTTATCCCTCTAGTCATGTCAGCTCTCAGTTTCCCCAACTCAAACTCAACCCGGATGGTCATTGCAGCAAGTACAGCATCCACAATCTCCTTGATCTGTGCAATGAGGTCAGTAGGCAATGAGGACTGTGGTGGTGGAGGTGCAGACTGAGCCTCTTGAGCATGTGATCTAGTCCTTCTTGGTTGTGACCGAGAGGGAGCTCTTGACTGCCCCGAGCCTTCTTCCCCAAATTTTACCTTCATCAGATTCAACATATTCTTCCTAAAGAGTGGAGGATATTCTAGCGTGTCCACAGAACCCACATACCATATCTTGTGGTAGCACAAGATGACTAACACTAAGGAAGGGAAGGGTATGTGAGATAGCTTGCGACGAGAAAACTTAAACTTGGTCATAGCTTGCAGAAGCCAGTGACCAAGGTTAAAAGGGACCTTTTTAATAAAAGCAGTGAAGGGTTGGTAGTCTTGTTGAGTAAAATGGGTGAAGTTCCCACCTTTCTGAATGAAGTTTCTAGAATAGACATACCAAAGAACCCTGTTCTCAACAGACATAGATCCAGGGGTAAAGGACAACCTAAGTTGTTGGTCTTGAGGAAAAGTCTCTCCTAGTCTAAGTGTTTCAAATACTTCCTGGTTGCTATAATTGAACTCAGCAATTTGTGGGGGATTGGCAATTTTCAGAATCTGATTGATGATTTTGGCAGATAGAGTGAATTTGATCCCTCTCACAACAGTTGTTACCCTCTCTTCTAGTAACTCACCTTCTGGCCCTAGTTCACTGGCATACTCCATATTATAGTAAAAGAGGCGAACTAATTGAGGAGTGTATGGGGCAGAAATAGAGACAAAATTATCATATGGTTTTAACCAGGGAGTGAGATCAAAGTGATTTTCTTGGAAGAATTCATCTAAGTTGACAGCAACAACAGGACATAAATCTCTATGAAGGTAAGATTCCCTAAATTTATCATTTGCTTCTTTAGATGGGAAAGTGGAAGGGGCAGTGACAAAACCTTCAGGAGAGGATATATTGCGATAGATATCTGAAATCGCATTTTCCATAACAGTTGGCACATGTTCCTCTTGGTTCTGTGTTGAGTCAATAGCTTGAGAAGAAGCTTGTTCGTTGGAGCTTGGCTGGGCAGTTGCCCTTGATGAGTTCTGAGGATTTGACCGAGTAGCAGTGGCCCTCTTCATCCTTACTTGCCTTTTCTTCTTGGTTGGTCCAGACTTCTCAGTAGCTTTCTTCTTTGCACTTTCTGATTGTCCAATCACTTTCTCCTTGCCTTTCCCTTTAACCTCAGTCTCCTTCTTTTTCTTAGACGGAGTTGGAGTAGGTTCGTTGATTTGAATTCCTTTGGCCTTTGGAGAGGCTTTGGTGTGCTTGGAGGGAGGAGACGAGTCATCTGAAGGAATGTCTTGTGTAATCCCTCTAATTTTCCTGTCTGCTCCACGGTGAAGTCGTTTAGCCACCGTCTTCAACCTCATGGGACGCTCAGAAGCAGAAGGAAGTGGAGCTCTTGATGGTTGACGAGAAGGAGGTGGAGGAGGAGACCATGATTTGGAGGGTTGTTCGGTGGATTTAGGGTCGGAAGTGGCCTGGGTGTTTGATTTCGAAGCCATATTGGGGTTTCAGAGAGAGATTGAGCACATAGAAGAAGATTTCAGAGAGAAACGAGAGAGGCTTAGGGAAAAACTTGAGTTTTAGGTAGAGTTTTGAAGAACACTACAGTGACCCATATATATCAACAAGCTCAAAAACTCGAGGTTTTTGTCTAAACCTCGAGGTTCAGTATAAATAGGCTAACCTGGACTTCAAAGATGTTCTGTGAACCTTTGAATCTTTAGAAGCCAAAACTCGAGGTTTTTATGGAAACCTCGAGGTTTGCTTCATTCTTCATAACAGGATCACTCTCTGCCTTATGAAAACTCGAGGTTTCATTGTCTCCAAAAAAAATCTCAGAAATGTTGGGGTGCTCCTTGTCTGATGAAAACTCGAGGTTTTCTTGGAAAAAAACTCGAGGTTTCACTCTTCTTTAGAACTTCAGATTCTCTTTGACCCCAACAGTCTATGGCCAAAACTCAAGGTTTTTATCAAAACCTTGAGGTTTTGCTCCTTGACAGTAAAACTCAGGTTCTTAATATCCTGCACAAAATATGTCTAAACACTCCGATGCCTAAGTTAGTATCCTTTAATCATCAAAACCATAATTTAACACTAGATTGAGCACGAAATACTCACAACTCATTGGGATTTACCATTCCCAATTCTCTTCTTGTGAAATTAAATTGCTCCTTGGCTAATGGCTTTGTGAAGATATCAGCAAGTTGAAGGTGAGTTGGGATGAACATGACTTTGACATCTTTCTTCTGAACATGATCCCTTATGAAATGGTGCCTCACATCAATATGCTTGGTTCTTGTGTGTTGAACTGGATTCTTTGCTAAGCTTATTGTGCTTGTGTTGTCACATAAAATTGGGATCTCCTTCAGATTGACTCCCAAATCAGCAAGTTGTTGCTTGAGCCATAAAACTTGAGCACAACAACTTGATACAGCTACATATTCAGCTTTAGTTGATGACACAGCCACACTGGTTTGTTTCTTGCTGAACCACGACACAAGTGAATTGCCAAAGAACTCGCATTGGCCACTTGTACTCTTTCTATCAGTCTTGTAGCCGGCGTGGTCTGAATCTGAGTATGCCACCAAGTGTTTAGGCTGACCTTTAGGGAACCACAAACCCAGTGTCTTGGTGTCTGCAAGATATCTGAAGATCCTCTTCACATGTTCTGCATGAGACTCCTTTAGAGCAGACTGGAATCTTGCACACATTCCAACACTGAATTGGATGTCAGGGCGACTTGCAGTCAGATAGAGCAATGATCCAATCATCCCTCTATACTTTGTGATGTTGAAATCTTTGCCCTCTTCATCAGCATCCAATGAGGTGGTTGTACTTATTGGTGTGTCAGCTCCATGATAATTGAATATTTTTACACTTAATTGTATCTCTTGGTGAATAAATTTAGGATTGTTTAGTCATTAATAATGGGTTTTATTACCTAATTGAGCTTTGAGCTTTTAATGTGATTGATTTCATTTTTATGAATAAATTCCAGATTTATAGTGATTTAGTATTTTTGCCATAACTTTTGATCTAGATATCCGATTAGCCTGATTCTTCTTTCTTTTTTTAGATGATTCAGAGATCTACAATTGTTATAAAGACTCGGAAGGCTGATTCGGACAAGAAGATGGACAAAATTGGAGCTGAAGACAAACCTATTTTTCTGGATTTTTATTTTGCTCGAATTTTGTAATAAAAGACCAATTTTTAGAGGTTTCCTTTTTTATATAGGGATTTCCTATTGATTAGGGGTTTCCTATTTAGAGATTTCCTATTTTTAGTCATTTTTCCTACATAAGGAAAATTAGATGGTGGCTACAAACATATTCTGAATACACGTTTGAAGCAGTTTTGGATTGAAAGACAGAAGTTTAATTTTCTCTACAATGTTCTTCACGTTCTTCTTCATCTTTTCTTCTGCGTTTTGCCTAGCCATGCTCGGCTAAACTTTTGTGGTTAATCCAATGTGAGGATTCCATGATTGATCCAGAGAACTTGTGCTTATTTGGTAATTTAACTCGTTTCTATTTTCCTCTTATCGGATCTGATTTCTGGAAATAGTTCGAATATTAGATTTAATATTCGGTTTGGTTCATCCCAAGGACTAAGTTCGAACTAGGTTTTAAGTTTTGCTGTGCGATCGCACAGTGGGACGCCGCTGTTCGGACATATTCTAGGCGATCGTCTAGTCGAGGGATTTTCTGGGCGGATGCAGAGATCTCGGTTCGCCCAGAGCCAAACGTGGGTTATTTATATTTTGTTCAATGATGGAAGTCTCTGGAATCTGAACGTTGGATTGATCTTTTTTAATCTGTTTTTGCTTAATCCATTCTGTTTCTGCATTTCGTCCTGTTTCTGTTAAATTTCATTTTTAATCTTTTTGAATCAAAACCCCCCCATTTTTACTATTTCTGTTTCGTTGTTGCTTTCAATCAAACCCGCTGCAAGTTCGTTGGGGAAACGACCCAGGTTCCCTATTTCTGCAAAAAAAAAAATCATTTTCGAACTTGGTTATTTTGGGAGACACGGAAAATCTCTGTCAAAATATGGCGTCGTTGCCGGGGAATTTGCATCGGTTTGATTAGTAACATTTTTTATTTTTATTTTATTTTATTTTTTGGGTCTCGTTGGGACGTAACGGGTATTTCAGAATTGTTTGACCTACTCCGATTGGGCTGATTTTTGGTGGGCTGAAGGAAAACGATATTTTAAGACGAACACAGTACCATAGGTACTGTGGGTCCTCGGATTTTAGCCAAATTCCATCGTTTAGACAACTTTTTCAATTTTTGAAGTTTTTTTATTCCATTTTTGGGTTCCCCAATGGTCTAGGAATTGCCCTGTCCAAGTCCCATAAATTTTAAAAATCATTTGATATTGTTTCTGGACTTGTTTTGGTCAATTTCTACCATAGGTTCTTGTTTTCTTTGTGTTTGCTTTTGTGTGTCTTAGTGTTTTTTTTCTCTCTTTTTTTTATTTTTTTATCACTTTTAGTGTGGTATTTTCGTAAGTCTGAGTTTCTTGTGCCATTTTTGTGATTTTGATTTTTCTGCAAATTCTGCCTTGTGATTATGCTGCATGAGTACTAGGAGCACTGTCAATCCAAAAGACTTGTTACCATTTGATCCTGAAATAGAAAGAACAATTCTCACTGCTAGAAGAGTAAATCGTGGGATTAATACTAAATTGGAAATTGAACTTGAGTCTGATTGTAACCATTCTGATTGTGTCCATTCTGTTGATCTTTCTGATTGTGCTTCTGATAGTAATCCTGATAGTCTTGTTGTTTTCACTGATTCTAGTAGCATTGCTAACTCAGAAATTATGGCAGAACAAGCAGGTCATCATACTTTGAAAGAATTAGCTACCCCTAATGTGGGCAATCAAAATTTGTGTATTCAATATCCTGAACTTGCTGCTAACTTTGAACTAAAATCTGGTCTTATCCATTTGTTGCTCAAGTTTCATGGTCTTGCAGGTGAATGTCCTCACAGGCATCTAAAAGAGTTCCATGTGGTATGTAGCGTGATGAAACCTCAAGCAATTGATGAAGACCACATTAAGCTAAGAGCTTTTCCATTTTCCCTAGATGGTGTCGCTAAGGATTGGCTGTACAATTTGCAACCAGCATCTATTAAGAGTTGGGATGATATGCAGAAGCTATTCCTAGAGAGGTTCTTTCCCTCCTCAAAGGCTATTGCTATTCAGAAGGAGATCACTAGTGTTAAACAAATCAATGGTGAGACTATGTATGAGTATTGGGAGAGGTTCAAGCGATTGTGTGCTAGCTGTCCACACCACCAAATTTCAGACCAGCTTCTAATTACATATTTCTATTCTGGTTTGCTACCATTGGATAAGAGTTTTGTGGATGCATCTAGTGGTGGGGCCTTAGATAGAAAGACACCTGAAGAGGCCCGAGAGTTACTATCTACTATGGCTACTAATTCTCAGCAATTTGGCACCAGGGCCAATAGCAATCCTGTTTATCAGATTCAAACACCTCCAGCCTAGTACGATTCTCAGAGATTAGAGACTAGACTTGATGATCTGACCTCCCTTGTGAGGCAGTTGGTAGTGACATAGACAGTCCAGTCTTCTCCTCCTCAGATTGGGTACTCCTGTGGGTTTTGTTCTGACCCTTATCATCCTACTAATTCTTGCCCTACTTTGCATGATCCTACTTATCAGGACCAGTCAGTAGCTGCAGTGGGTGTTTTTCCAGGTAAGCCACAATACCAGCAGAATAATGCCTTTTCCAATACCTACAATCCTGGTTGGAGAAATCACCCCAATTTCTGTTGGAACCAGACTCAAGACCAGAGTAACCAATATCAGCAAAATTCTGGGAATTACCAGTAGAGACAGTACAGACCACAGAATTTCCAACATCAGTCTGCACCTCCTTTGCTAGCACCAGCTACTCGACCAGCCATATGTGCACCTCCACAGGCCACACAACAGCAGGCTAGTAGCAGTGGTTCCTCTTTGGAGGATATTATGAAGCAATTTGCCACAGACACTATGCAGTTCAAACAGCAAACTGAGACTTCCCTTCAAAATTTGCAAACTCAGATTGGCCAGTTGGCAACATCACTGAATCAGCTTCAACCTCAGGGATCCAACACTCTTCCTTCACAGACAATTCCGAATCCTAAGGGCAATGTAAGTGCTATCTCACTACAGTCTGACACACAATTGGAGGAACCTAAAAAAGCTGCAGATGTGACTTCCACATCAGAAAAAGAGTCAGACAACATGACGATTGATAAAACAGCAATGCAGCAAGGTGAAGAGGAAGACATCCCCATTCCTCTTCCTTTCCCTCAGAGAGCAGTTCAGTCCAAGAAGTTGGTGGAAAAAGCACACGAGAAGGATATACTTGAGACATTCCGAAGAGTAGAGATCAACATTCCTCTCTTAGATGCAGTCAAACAAATTCCTAAATATGCCAGGTTTCTGAAGGAGTTGTGCACTAACAAGAGGCGACTGAAGGGGGGTGAACGAGTGAGTTTGAACCAGAATGTATCAGCACTCATCCGGCCTACCATGCCTCGCAAGTGCAAGGATCCAGGGACGTTTTCTATCCCTTGCATTATTGGTAACTATAGATTTGATGATTGCATGCTAGATTTAGGTGCTTCTATTAATGTCATGCCTGCATCTATTTATAAATCTCTTGGTCTTGGTCCTTTACTCCATACTGGTGTGGTTGTTCAGTTAGCTAATCGGAGTAATGCTCATCCTTCTGGTGTAGTTGAAGATGTCTTAGTCAAAGTTAATGAATTGATATTCCCTGTTGATTTTTACATCTTAGATATGGAGGATGAGTCTTCTAGCAGCAGGTCACCAATCATCCTAGGGAGACCTTTCATGAAAACAGCTAGGACTAAAATAGATGTGCATTCTGGTACTCTTTCCATGGAGTTTGGTGATATATCTGTGCATTTCAATATCTTTGATGCCATGAAACATCCTAGGGAAAAGCAATCGGTTTTCTGCATTGATGTTATTGATGATGCTGTGGATGATGTTCTTGCTGATTGGTGTTCTGATTATCCTAATTTATTATCTGAGAGTGATTCTGCCATTTGTGCATGTGTTGATAATGAATGGTCCCCTGTTTGCACTAACTTGGTCAATGCTGCATTATTTGATGATTTTGACTTGCTTGCTGATTCTGCATTACATGTGGATTCTGATATTAATTCTGAGTTTGAGCTTCATCCTGGTCCTAATGTGCATCCTGATTCTGATTGTGATGAGCTTAACTCTGATTTTGGTGAGCTAAATTCTGATGTTAACATTGAGCTGCATAGACACAGTTCTTCTGCTTCTTTGAATGTGGTTTCAGGTATTTCTAATGTGATGGCAGCAGACTTGTTGCAACAACCACCTAAGCTTCAACCCTCCACTGAGCAACCACCCACACTTGAGTTGAAATCCCTTCCAGATCACCTAAATTATGCATTTCTGGAGGTGGATGAACAATTGCCAGTCATTGTGGCCAACAATCTTCTTCCTGACCAAGAAGAGAAGCTGCTAAGCCTATTGAGGGCCAACAAGAAAGCCATTGGGTGGACATTAGCTGACATTGTTGGGATCAGCCCTTCCATGTGTATGCATCAAATTCTATTGGAAGAGGATTCTAAGCCGGCGAGGCAACCCCAGAGACGCCTTAATCCTCTTATCCTTGATGTGGTGAAGGAGGAGGTCACTAAGCTTCTACAAGCTGGTATCATCTATCCCATATCTGATAGCTAGTGGGTTAGCTCGGTCCAAGTGGTTCCTAAGAAATCCGGAGTCACTGTGGTAGCCAATTAGAAGAATGAGCTCATTCCTACTCGAGTTCAGAATAGTTGGAGAGTCTGCATCGACTATAGGAGACTCAACCAAGCCACTCGCAAGGATCATTACCCTCTACCTTTCATTGATCAGATGTTAGAGCGATTGGCTGGTAAGTCTCATTATTGCTTCCTGGATGGCTACTCTGGATACTTCCAGATCCATATTGCTCTTGAGGATCAGGAAAAGACGACCTTCACATGCCCCTTTGGCACATATGCCTACCGAAGGATGCCTTTTGGCCTTTGCAACGCACCTGGCACCTTTCAGCGTTGTATGGTAAGCATTTTTTCTGAGTTTCTAGAGGACTGCATGGAGGTTTTCATGGATGATTTCACTGTATATGGGTCTGATTTTGATACATGCTTAGCTAATTTGTCTAGAGTTTTGCATAGGTGCATTGAGTCTAATCTTGTGCTTAATTATGAGAAGTGTCACTTTATGGTTGAGTCGGGTATAGTCTTAGGACACATAATGTCTAGGAAAGGAATTGAAGTAGACCCTGCTAAGATAGATGTTATTACTGCTTTGCCTTACCCCGCATCTGTGCGGGAAGTTCGCTCTTTCCTTGGTCATGCAGGTTTCTATCGGCGTTTCATTCGGGATTTCAGCAAGATTGCCCGACCCTTGTCCAACCTTCTGCATAAGGACACTGACTTTGTATTTGATGATGAGTGCAAGGCGGCCTTCAATCACTTGAAGCGTTGTCTGACTACAGCTCCAGTGATCCAACCCCCTAATTGGTGCCTTCCATTTGAGTTGATGTGTGATGCTTCCAACTATGCGGTTGGTGCTATCTTGGGACAACGGGTTGACAAAGCATCTCATGTGATTGCATATGCCTCTAAGACTTTGGATACTGCCCAGTCTAATTACACCACTACTGAAAAGGAGTTGTTGGCTATTATATTTGCTTTTGATAAGTTTCGGTCATATCTGCTAGCAAGTAGAGTAGTTGTATTTTCTGACCATGCAGCATTGAAATTTCTTTTGAAAAAGGAAGATGCTAAGCCACGGCTCATCCGGTGGATGCTATTGCTCCAAGAGTTCGATGTTGAGATTCGAGACCGAAGTGGAGCACAAAACTGGGTAGCTGACCACTTGAGTCGCATCACCAATTCTCCCTCTCACCCCTCTTCTATTCGGGATGATTTCCCTGATGAGCAGCTTCTACAGCTGCAAGGTAAGCTTCCATGGTATGCTGATCTGGTTAACTACTTGGTAGCTGGTGTTTTACCTGTCGATTCCACTAAGGCCCAAACCCTTAAACTAAAGAGTGAATCTAAATATTATGTTTGGGATGATCCTTATCTGTGGAAATTTTGTAGTGACCAAGTAGTTAGGAGATGTGTGCCTGATCATGAGTTTCACTCTATATTGCATTTTGCTCATGCTTCTGCTTGTGGTGGTCACTTTGGACCCCAAAGAACTGCTAGGAAAGTGTTAGACAGTGGATTATTTTGGCCTTCATTGTTTCATGATTCCCATCTGTTTTGTAAGTCATGTGATAACTGTCAGAGAGCAAGAAGTATTTCTCGTGGGCATGAGATGCCCCAGAACCCTATATTAGAACCCTATATTGTTTTGTGAGATCTTTGATGTTTGGGGTATTGATTTTATGGGTCCATTTCCTACTTTATATGGTTGTACTTACATACTACTGGCTGTTGATTATGTCTCGAAATGGGTTGAGGCGAAAGCCACCCGGACTAATGATTCTTCTGTGGTGGTGGATTTTGTTAGGTCTAACATTTTCTGCAGGTTTGGTATTCCTAGAGCCATTATAAGTGACCAGGGTTCTCATTTTTGTAACCGAAGCATGGGTGCCTTGTTACGCAAGTATGGAGTGCTCCATAAGGTCTCCACAACATACCATCCTCAGACAAACGGTCAAGCTGAAGTCTCGAATAGAGAAATTAAGCAAATCCTTCAGAAGACTGTCAATTCTACCCGGAAAGATTGGTGTAAGCGACTAGATGATGCTTTGTGGGCATATCGCACCGCCTACAAGACTCCAATTGGGATGTCTCCTTATCGGCTTGTCTTTGGTAAGGCATGTCATCTTCCAATTGAGTTGGAACATCAAGCCTATTGGGCTATTAGGCAGTGTAACATGGATTTGGCTAAGTCTGGGACGGAGAGGAAGCTACAGTTGCAAGAGTTGGATGAGCTGCGATTGGATGCCTATGAGAGTTCACGACTATACAAGGAAAAGACTAAGGCATTCCATGACAAACATATTCTGAGGAAGGAATTTTCTGTGGGCCAAAAAGTTCTTCTGTTTAATTCTCGTTTGAATTTTATGCCAGGTAAGCTTCGATCTAGATGGGATGGCCCTTTAGATCACTAACATATTTCCATTTGGTGCTGTTGAGCTCTGTGATCCAGCTACAGGACAGACCTTTAAGGTCAATGGGCATCGCCTCAAGCACTTTCATGAGGGATCCCAGCAGCAGCCTGAGGGAGCAAAGATTCTCCTCATTGATGCCACTTATCCTCCATAAACCAACCCTTGGGGAGTATTCTTCTTTCTTCTCCCTCCTTCTCTTTTATTTGTTTTCCTTTTTCCTCTTTTGCTTTTTGAAATAAATACAATCTCTCTTTCTATGATTGCTACATATTATGAACTTGGACATGTTGGTTTTAATGGATCATTCTGTCTGGTCTGCAATTCTTGACTCTTTGATTACATGTCTTGGTAGTCGATTTGATGTTGTTGATTGCCTAAGTTGGTATTAACCTTTGTGAGATTTTGGGCCTGCATGAATGGAATTCATCTTTTACCATTCTTTCTTTCATGTGTGCATCTGCTCATGATTTGTGTTCTCTAGAACTTGCTCCTTTTCTTTTTGAAGCTAATTTTTCACTTACGTGCATAAGTATGATGGAAGCTTGTTTTCTTTCTTTCATTTTCCCACTTTGGCCAAATAGCCTTTCCCTTATATTATATTTCCTTTGCTAGCCCCTTTGTGCCTTCTTGACTCATTCTTTTCTAAGCCACATTACAAGCCTAAGCGTAAAACCATTTTATCCCGCACCTTGGAAATTTATTGAGCATTGGTTTCACCTTAGTTTTGTGCTTAAGTGTGGGGGTTGCCCAGGTGTGCAACATTTTAAGTGTGGGGGAGTATTTGATTGTGTATCATTCATCATTTGGCATTGATTTTGGTCATTGTTATTCCAAAAAAAAAATACAAAAAAAAGGGGAAAAAATACAAAAACAAAAAAACAAAAAAAAAGTACAAAAAAGAAAGGAAAAAAAAGAAGAAAAAAAGAAACAAAAAATACAAAAGAAAGGAAAAAAAAAGAGAGAAGAAAGAAAGAGAGAGGAAGCAATGTAAAGAAGGAGAAATAAAAAGGAATGTTATTGAGGTGATTTGCTATTATTAACTGATGTTCTTTGAATTTTTTGGGTGCTTAGCCTATCATATCCATACTTATTCACACCTATACCCTAGCCCCATTACAGCCTTCAATAACAAGCTCTCTTGATTTTTGCATGCATGTGTCATAAGTGGTGGAGAAGTAGAAATTGAGCAAGCCTATGGTAGGACTATTTTCTTGAGCAGAATTTGAGCGATACACTTATTTATCCTATACACTGGAGAGATTGATTGAGGGCATCCCTTGAGAGACCATCTTGTGTGATTAGCATCATTGATTGAGATTGCCAGGATTTGTAATTTGAGATGAAAGGATTTCGGTCTTGATTGATTGGTCTTTTAAAGCTTCGTGTCATTTGTTAAAATTTTCCATTGTTAGCAATTGTTAGAAAGGAAGAATTTTTCATTTTAGTCTTTTTCTTTGAATTTTGCTCAGGAGTGCAAAAAGATAAGTGTGGGGGAATTTGATAATTGAATATTTTTACACTTAATTGTATCTCTTGGTGAATAAATTTAGGATTGTTTAGTCATTAAATAATGGGTTTTATTACCTAATTGAGTTTTGAGCTTTTAATGTGATTGATTTCATTTTTATGAATAAATTCCAGATTTATAGTGATTTAGTATTTTTGCCATAACTTTTGATCTAGATATCCGATTAGCCTGATTCTTCTTTCTTTTTTTAGATGATTCAGAGATCTACAATTGTTATAAAGACTCAGAAGGCTGATTCGGACAAGAAGATGGACAAAATTGGAGCTGAAGACAAACCTATTTTTCTGGATTTTTATTTTGCTCGAATTTTGTAATAAAAGACCAATTTTTAGAGGTTTCCTTTTTTATATAGGGATTTCCTATTGATTAGGTGTTTCCTATTTAGAGATTTCCTATTTTTAGTCATTTTTCCTACATAAGGAAAATTAGATGGTGGCTACAAACATATTCTGAATACACGTTTGAAGCAGTTTTGGATTGAAAGACAGAAGTTTAATTTTCTCTACAATGTTTTTCACGTTCTTCTTCATCTTTTCTTCTGCGTTTTGCCTAGCCATGCTCGGCTAAACTTTTGTGGTTAATCCAATGTGAGGATTCCATGATTGATCCAGAGAACTTGTGCTTATTTGGTAATTTAACTCGTTTCTATTTTCCTCTTATCAGATCTGATTTCTGGAAATAGTTCGAATATTAGATTTAATATTCGGTTTGGTTCATCCCAAGGACTAAGTTCGAACTAGGTTTTAAGATTTGCTGTGCGATCGCACAGTGGGACGCCGCTGTTCGGACATATTCTAGGCGATCGTCTAGTCGAGGGATTTTCTGGGCGGATGCAGAGATCTCGGTTCGTCCAGAGCCAAACGTGGGTTATTTATATTTTGTTCAATGATGGAAGTCTCTGGAATCTGAACGTTGGATTGATCTTTTTTAATCTGTTTTTGCTTAATCCATTCTGTTTCTGCATTTCGTCCTGTTTCTGTTAAATTTCGTTTTTAATCTTTTTGAATCAAACCCCCCCCCCATTTTTACTATTTCTTTTTCGTTGTTCCTTTCAATTAAACCCGCTGCAAGTTCGTTGGGGAAACGACCCAGGTTCCCTATTTCTGCAAAAAAAAAAAAAAAAATTCATTTTCGAACTTGGTTATTTTGGGAGACACGGCAAATCTCTGTCACTCCATTGCAATGATCCATTCCAAACTTCTTCAGCAGATCATTGAGATATTTTGTTTGAGAGATGAAAATTCCATCTTTCCTTTGCTTGATTTGCAGTCCAAGGAAGTAGTTCAGCTCTCCCATCATTGACATCTCAAACTCTCCCTGCATAATCTTAGCAAACTCCTCGCACAAAGCATCATTAGTAGATCCAAAGATTATGTCATCAACATAAATTTGAACAATCAAAATTTCATTCAATTTATTCTTTTTGATGAATAATGTTGTGTCAGCCTTTCCTCTGATAAATCATTGATCTAGGAGAAATTGGCTTAATCTCTCATACCAAGCTCTTGGAGCTTGTTTGAGACCATATAATGCCTTTTTGAGTTTGAAAACATGATCAGGGTACTATTCGTTTTCAAAACCTGGAGGTTGTTCTACATAAACCTCCTCCTGAATAAAACTATTCAAAAATGCACTTTTAACATCCATTTGAAAAAGTTTAAAACCTTTAACACATGCAAAGGCTAGAAGAACTCTTATAGCTTCCAATCTAGCCACTGGAGCATAAGTTTCTTCATAATCTATCCCTTCTTCTTGATTGTACCCTTTTGCAACCAATCTTGCCTTATTCCGGACAATGATTGCAGATTCATCACGTTTGTTCTTAAATACCCATTTAGTCCCAATAACCGAATGGTCCTTGGGTTTAGGTACTAAGTCCCAAACCTGATTTCTGTCGAATTGATGTAACTCCTCTTGCATAGCTATCACCCAATCATTGTCTGAAAGGGCTTCATCTATTTTAGAGGGTTCTATGTGTGAGATGAATGCAGAGAAGATGATTTCGTTCAAAGTACTCTTTCGAGTTCTTACTCCTTGATTTATATCTCCTATGACTTGGTCTAAAGGATGATCTCTAATAAATCTCCAAGCCCAAGGTTGAGACTGATCTGGGTTTTCAATATTATTTTCAAGATCAGCCTCAAAAATATTTTCAGAATTTTCAGTAGGAGAAGAAGTAGTTTTAGAAAAGAATTGATTTTTGAAAATGTTTTCTTCCTCATTATTCAAGGATTTATCAGTTTCTTCTTCACTGAACACAACATGAATAGACTCTTCAACAACTTTGGTTCTAGTATTGAAAACTCTATATGCTTTGCTCCTAGTTGAATAACCAAGAAATATTCCTACATTTGCCTTAGAATCAAATTTACCCAGATTTTCTTTACCATTGTTGTGCACATAGCACTTACACCCGAAAATGTGTAGATGGCTCAGGTTGGGTTTCCTTCCTTTGTATAGCTCATATGGGGTCTTGTTCAACTTCTTTCTCAGATATGCTCGGTTTGAGATGTAGCAAGCGGTGCTCATAGCATCAGCCCAGAATACTTGGGAGGTGTTGTTCTCATTCAGCATAGCCCTTGCCATTTTAGTGAGGACTCTATTCTTTCTTTCCACAACACCATTTTGTTGTGGTGTCCTTGGAGCTGAGAAGTTGTGATCTATCCCCATACTGTCACAATACTCAGCAAAAGCATTGTTTTCAAATTCTCCACCATGATCAGTTCTAATGCCTGAAATAGGGAATCCTTTGTCGTTCTGGACCTTCTTGGCAAACACAACAAACTGATCAAATGTTTCACCTTTTGAAGACAAGAAAATAGTCCAACAAAATCTTGAGAAATCGTCTACAATAACCAATGTGTATAAATTACCACCAAGGCTCCTCACCCTTGCTGGACCCACAAGATCCATGTGTAGTAATTGTAGTGGTCTATTGGTAGAGATTTCATTTTTCGTTTTAAAAGACGATTTAGTTTGCTTTCCCTTTTGACATGCTTCACAAGTCAAATCATTTTTGAAACTAAGTTTGGGAATGCAAATTACTAAATCCTTTTTGAGCAACTTGTCAAGTTGAAACATGTTGACATGAGCTAAACGCTTGTGCCATAGCCAACTCTCACTCAAATTGCTTACAAAACATTTTTCAGAAATCGAAGCATTGCTAGAGAGGTTGAGAGTGTAACAATTACCATCTCTAGGTGCTCTAAATAAAGCTTTTGATTTCAAATCTTCTAAGGGAAGCAAATCCTTTTTCACAATCAAACATTCATTAGAATCAAAAATAACAAGGTTACCCTTGTCAGTGCTTTAGCTCACACTAAGGAGGTTGTGGCATAAACCTTCAACAAGGTATACGTCTTTGATGAGTGGACCTTCATTGTTACCAATCTCACCAATGCCAGCTATCTTTCCAGATTGGTCACCTCCAAAGGTCACCTTGCCACCTTCCTTAGGCTTGATTGAGAGAAACTTGGTTTTGTCTCCTGTCATGTGTCTGGAGCATCCGCTATCAATGTACCATTTGTTGGGCTTTGATGCTCTTAGATACACCTCATCATCTTGTTGTTCTTGAGCAACCAAGCATATGTTTGCTTTCTCTTCATCTTCAGCTTCATCTTCATCTAATGAGCTATCTCCCCATATAGCTGAAACATATGCCTTCTTCTTAAACTTATTGAATTTCTTTTTCTCCTTCTCTTGATTCTTCAGCTGAGGGCATTCTGATTTGATGTGTCCGAGCTTCTTGCATTCGTAGCAAATAATAGGCTTCTTTGATTCGAAACTAGTGCTCCCTTTGTGAAACTTTTTGAAGCCTTGATCCTTCTTATAAAATTTCTTAAACCTCTGGACCAGCATGCCTATTTCTTCATCATCATCTTCATCCTCCTCTTCTGATTCTTTATCCTCTTTTGTAGCCTTGAGTGCGATCCCTTTGCCTTTGCCATGAACTTCATCATGTCCCTTCTTGAACTTGAGTTTGGCCTCGTACTCAGATAGGCTATCGAAGAGTGCAGCAACAGATGCCATGGAATCTCCTCTGGCTTCCTCAATGGCGGTGACTTTGGCTTCCAAATCTTTATTGAGAATATTCAAGATCTTCCTTACTTGCACTGACTGATCATACTCTTTTCCAAGAGCAGCGGGCTGATTAATCAAGTGGGTGAACCTTAGTTGAAATTCACCAATTGATTCTCCAGGCTTCATACGCATGAGATCATATTTAGTCATGAGAGTGTTGACTCGGTTTTGCTTTACACCATCCATTCCTTCTTGAGCGATCTCCAGAGCATCCCACATTGCCTTGGTAGATGGCAAACTGCATACACGAAAATACTCTTGTTGACTCAGAGCACTTTGAAGTAGAAGAACTGCTTTGCTATTCAGGGTGACATTTCTTCTGTCATTGTCATCATAATCTTCTTCTAACTTCATGACCCTCACACCATCTTCAACAACCATTGGCATATAGTCACCTCTTTCAAATACTCTCCAAAGCCCATACTCTGTTGCATTCACAAAAACCTTGAACTTGGCTTTCCAGAAGGAGTAATGTTCACCATTAAAACCGGGAGGTCTGTTGATTGAGGCTCCATCAGGAAGTATGCCTTCCATATTGATCTATCTCGAGATGTGAAGCTTGTTTGAGATAACCTGGCTCTGATACCAAATGAAAGTGGAGCCTAATACCCAAGAGGGGGGGTGAATTGGGTATTTTAAAAATTCTTGCAAACAACTCTGTTTTCTAATAATAAAAACAGGGTAAAACAGAGTAGGAGAAGAATAGCGAGACACAAGAAGATTTATACTGGTTCGGTCTTAACCACTGACCTACGTCTAGTCCCCAGCCTCACTGGGATTTCCACTATATCAATGATTACACACTCTGCACTCAAGAAGTGATTCTCTCACTAGAACTCACTCCCCCTTACAAGTTGTAATCAATGATCCCAAATCTCCAAGTCCCCTTGACTTGTGATTCCTTTACAATAAATGAATAGTCTGAAATAATACTCTCTCAAAGAGTAGATATAAATGAACACTGAAGCTCTTGTATCAAAAGATACTATACATATGAAAAACTGAAGAGAATAAATGAAAACTTGAATACAATTCACTCTCAGTTGTTGTGGTTGTTGGAAAGACTTGAATGCTCTTCTATTTATACTCAGAGATCATTAAATGACCGTTGCTTTCCAAATAGATCCGTTGGAGAAGTTGTCCAAGTGTTCTGAAGTGGTTTAGGAAACTTCTCTCTCTTGATTACTCTTAATCCAGCTGGCTAGATGATCAGAGTTGACTCTCTACGAATTAAACCGTTGGAGAAGATTTTACTTGTTGTAGAAAACATTCTTTAATGCTTTGTAGACGTGTGCAGTTGAAATAGCTGAAAGAATGCAACTTTTCTGGACTGCATTTATTATACTGACATGCTTTTTGCTTTTGCTGAGATCTTCAATAAGCTTCCGTTAATCTGTCTAAAACTCATCAAGAAAGTGGTTAAACATATCTAGGAATATAGAGGATTAATACTGGAAAGTATTAAGATCGAACAAGACAGATTTCCAAAATCGTGAAATTCAAATTTCAGATCCAGCGCAGAAACCTCAAGGTTTGTTCACCAAACCTCGAGTTTTGGACTTGGTATGTGAATCTGGATTTATGTCCAAAACATCAAAACTTGAGGTTTCTAAGCAAAATTGGAGGTTTTCAAAACTTTGAAATGTTCGATGCTCTCTGCCTGGGAAAACCTTGAGGTTTCATTACAAACCTCGAGTTTTCACTCAAGTTAGAAAGTTTTGAAAAATTCCCTCAAATGTAAAACCTCGAGGTTTCTATTGAAACCTCGAGTTTTTATCTTAGTGAAAAACTCGTTTTGCTCTCTGTCTTGTAAAACCTCGAGTTTTCTTTGCAAAACTCAAGTTTTGTTTAAATATAACAACTTTGAGATTTTGCGCCAAGACAGTAACCTCGAGGTTTGAAAACCAAACTCGAGGTTTTGAAACCTTAGAAAATTTAGCTGCTCTCTGCCTGGACAAAACTCAAGGTTTCTTCCAAAACCTCGAGTTTTCACACTTTGCGAAAACTTAGAAAAATTTCTGTCAAATCTCAAAACTGGAGGTTTTATAGAAAACTGGAGGTTTTGAAACTTGGTTGAAATCTAAGATTTTTGTCTCAGTCAAAACCTCGAGTTTTCTCAAAATCTTGTGAAAAGTGAAGTTTCAAATCAGAACACAAAACTTGAGGTTTCAAATGAAAAGTGGAGGTTTTGAAAAGATCAGAATCTGTGAGACTCTCTGTATGACAAAACCTTGAGGTTTTTCCAGAAACCTCGAGTTTTGCATTTTCTCAGAAAAACTTGAGAAGTCTCTGTGTTTGGAAACCTCGAGTTTTCTCTGGAAACCTTGAGTTTTCTTTAATCTCAGAAGGCTTGAGTTTCTCTTTGTAAGGCCAAACCTCGAGGTTTCTCTGCGAGCCTCGAGTTTTGCTCTCATAGTAAGTTTTACACAATTGACAGCAAAACTTCAACCTTTGTTTACAATTATTGGCAATCATCAAAACCCTTAGAAAACTAACAGAACCCACCTTTCTTTGAAGAAACAGCACCCATAATCTCATCAAACACCTGCTTTTGCTCAGCAGTCACCAACCGTTGCAACCTTTTTTATTCTTCTCTTTCCTTTAGCTTGTTGTAGTTTAGTTCTTGAAGAATTAACTAGTTTGAAATATCAAACATGTTATCTGTATCAGGTTTAGGAAGTGATGGATAGTCGTTTAGACTCCTGCTATTGCGTAGCAAGAGTTTTTCAATAATAGATAAGCCTGCGGCTTCTTTATCGGTGGATGATATCTGCAAATCTTAGTCAAACAATAAAAGGTATTTAAAAACATGTGATATAAACAAATAATAGACATATATATTAATATGAACGTGTTGATACATGAATATTTTGAATTCTATTATGAATTGTTGTACATGCATTCGCAGCCATATTTGAATTACTTAACTATCAGTAGATATATTTATCTTGAAATGTTATAATGCACAACAAAAATAACAAAGTACAAGTACAAATTATAAATAATCAAATAAATGGAAAACGATTGTCACCATGACTAATATGTAACAAATCTTCACATAAAAATCCTTTCGTATGTTCCCAAACAATAGCAGGTTGAGATAACAATGGCTTAACAACATGCTTGTGAAAAACTAACGTAGATAATTGCCTGCGTAACATGCTTCCCTGAATGTTGGATAAACTACAGTATTCACATTTCTTATATTGGTGTAAGTCTTTGCGCCACGAACCTTTGTGAGCAACAAACAAAGATAATATAGTTCTCCTTGAGTTGGGGTACAATGACCAATCCTTCCAACGGAAAAGCCACGCTCACAAATTTTCCAAAACCTTTTTTCCCTAACAAACGTGAAGTGGTTGGGGAATTGAGAATAAGTCAGTGTTCTTGCAAAAGGGTCATCCTTGTTTTTTTAAAACCAAGCAAGGAACATTGACTCCTTGACCCGGGGGTTGTTCATAAGGGAGGACATTGTTTCACCTTGAATGTAGTAAATTGATTGCTGTTGAGGTAGATGAAAACTGAGTCTCTCCACAGGTGGATGTCTATGGTGTATTTCGAAACCAAATATTCATCACGACGCCTCACATGAAGATACATACCTACAATTGAGGTAGTGAGAAACTTCATCAAAAGATTGTTGAGAGCCTAGATTATCATTGTTGTTATATATACCAGCAATGACATGGTCATTCCTTGTACTAATGTATTTGAACAGGTACATGATGGCACGTGATTGATTTGTCTCTCAATGTTCAAATGACCACAAAATAGTTTTAGCACCTAGCATTATAAGGGACGACAAATCTATTATCAAGCTTAACTCCCTTTCTTGAAATCGTACGACTGTCATTTCTCCTACAATATGTTGGGTAACCTTTTTCATCCAAAATTGTATATGCATTATATCTTTTTGGGAAATACTTTGAACATTTACCATCTTTCATGCAAGGTGCATTTCTTGATGATCGCCTACATGGACCATGAACCATGTAGCTCCCAACTAATTCATACAATTCAGGATCTACAAGTTTATCTGGTATCTCTGCTGATATTAATTGGTCAACATCAAACGGAGATGTTAATTTGTCCGCCTCAAACAACCATAGTATGATATGTGCATGTGGAAGCCCTCACTTTTGAAACTCAACAGTGTATACATCTGCATTTTTCAAAGGCATAAATTTAGTTAAAAGTAAACATCAATATTTAAACAATCTTGGAACTATATTGACTATTAAAATGTTAGATTTGGATAATTTAAAGTAATTTTTTAAGAAAAATACAACAAACATTTAATGATCAATATGCAGATTCTGTAAATTATATAAATCCAAAAGTTGATTATCAATGACAAAAAAATATTGAATTACTTTACAATGATAATTTAATCTTGTTCAAATAATAGTAAAAGGATACCTGCTTTGATGCAGCCGAGTATCTTCTCATCCTTCAAAATCCTCATTAATTTGTCAAGCTTCATGTGGAATACCCTACTCAATATTTCTGGTTTGTCACAGGGTTTTAAACCGTCTTTCTCACAGTAACGAGTAATCTCAAGCCACATTGGGTTGCATGTGAAGGTCAGAAATATATCTGGATAACCAGCCCAAGCACAAATGGCCATAGCATCTTGATAGTTTTGAATCATGTATCGTGCGCCACCAGTGAAAGAAGACGGTAAAATAACTCGCCGTCCTGTCGATGAAGGGTCAGTCTCTCTTCTGGTAACTGCATCTGTTAGTCCACTGTAAAGATCAACCCTTAAATCCTTTTGATGCTTTCTAATGTAATCAAGCCTATCGCTTTCAACCATTGAGTATCCGTCTACAATGAACTGTTGTAGTAATTTTTTTCCATGCAATATGACTGACCTTTCAGACTTCCTCCTCATTAAACGGAATGCCATGTACTCCCTTGGTGTTAGCTTCTTCTTCTTTTTTGTGGTTGATAGTGACTCTTGAGTATGTTCATTTGACGAGTCATAACCGTTGTCTCCATATGGGAAAAGCAACGGATACTACAATGAGAGATATGCCATATGTAGCTTATCGATTCTTTGTAAACTTCCACTTTGTCGTTTGACAATGATGTCCCTTTTTGTATATGAATTATCAAAGTCACTTACAATTAGAGCTGCAAGCTTAGAAGTTGTGGGCATATTATATTGCTTACATTGGCCAGTTACTTTACTACTTCTAATTAGCCTTATACTAACATCAGATATGACATTCTGCTTAATGATTTCTGCAGCGTTCCTATAATGTTTGACCACACAGTTGTGTTTATCTAGGCATTCTTTTAACATTTCAACAATAATTTGATCCAAATGTCTGCCACCAACATGACTGCTAGGAAAAATCAGAATGTACAAAATATTAAATCTAGTGTCGTATTTATTAAAGAAATATGTACAACGGGTAAATATATTTAAATAACACTAAACTCACAGTCAAAATTCGATTTGATACTTCATTTTCAGTGTTGTAAATATATAGTTGGGCGTAAACTGGAGGATTTCCTTGAGGAGGCAATAAACTACCAATCAAATGGTGGTTTTGACCTGAAAGGACAAATGAATAAGGGCCTCCTCCCTTAGAGTTATTGAATGGTCAATTCTGCCACCCATAGAGGTGAATGAAAACATGTTGTACAAACAAATATTTCTCAAGAAGTTTTTTGAATGTGATGAATCTTTGTTGAAAAAGAGTTGTTCGAGCTCTTTAGGAGGCCTTTTTAACAAAGGAACGATAATCATTCCTTTATAATAGCAAATGCCAAACTGCGCAACTAAATTTTTCTTGAGACCTTTTAGTCTCTCTGCAAATCAAATATGTGAACCACAGAATTGACATTCAAGACTAGCATCTCCATCGTCTAAGTAATTGTAATGAAACGTACACGTCAGATTGTTGTCAACCACTCCATAAGGGGTAGATGTATCATGTTGATCGTTAGTAGCTCTGGAATCTAGTAGAAAATGTTTTCAAGAAGTTTTATTTAAATATGATGAAATCTGACAATAAAAAAAATAGAATGTATTTACTTTTTTAACCTATACTTACTTTCATGTAATGGAATGTCTAGACTTTTGCATAAATCAGTCGCTAATTCACGAATTTGTGGCAGATGTGTTTTTCCTTACTTCTTTTGATTCACGGATTGTGATTCAGGTCGAACTATATGAGTAACATTAAGGTTGCTGCTGTATGTTAAACAACTGTCATCGCGTTGCATGCAATTTGAGCTACTAGGTGTGTTAGTAATATCCGTCAAAATAGATTGGATATGGTTACTTGACAATGGATTCAAAAGAGAAGATTTGGCAGTTGGTAACTCATTCTCAGTTACAGTCCCCAGACAATTCATCGTCAACTAGTTAACTGAATTTCCAGAAACACCAACAGAATTACAGCAATGATTTTCTGAACAACCTTCTGAACATATTCGTTTACCTGCAGAATTGGTTTCTTCAAAACTGAATAAATATTGACATTCGATTGATGAAAATCTAAACAAATATAATCTCTACAGTATATTAACATCAATATGAAATGACTGACCTCCTACTTCAATCTAGCTGTTTTTTGACACAGCAGAGCACTTGTTATGCATAGTTGATTCCCTTTTTTGAGAATAATGAGAGGTCACAGATGTTTGACGTCTTTGATTTATAGATCGGCAGGCTATATAAGTAATTTATGTAAGTCAATAATAGTTCACATGACTAACCTATTCTTTCATGACAGATGGTCTGTAACATTCAAAATGAAACGCGAAAACTGAAACATCTTGAAAAGAACTAACGACAAGATGTGATTCAATGGTATCTAGACGGTTTGATCCCATTATGTGTTTCAACTGTTGGCATGATCGCCATGTAAGAAAACATCGTATTTATCAATTTCCAGTTTTTGTTAAAATTGAATCACAAAAGTAAATGGAATTAATTGTCATGGTTAATGTAGTTGACAAAATTCTTATTTCCTTCCTTTGAAAGACAATTATTCGATCAAATTTCCCTTCCTTTTTTAGTTTCTCTTTCCAAATTTTCTCCCGTAATCATAATGTAATCAAACCACAAAAGTCAACGAAGGTTAAAAAAATGATATGAACTCAACTTCTTAAGTTGTTGTTACTAATTTTCGCACTGCAATTAAAACAAAAATACTTACGAATCAGCCTTATAATTCTGATTGGTAATATAATAATGAGTGATTCCATAATTTTGTAAATTAAGCGAGTCATACATTCATACTTTAGTATGTCAAAACTCTAGATTCTTTGTAGCTTTTTAAGGATATTAATATTTATAATATACCACTTTGGTCTTATTTATAAGAGAAAATTCCATATAAAGACGGTTGAATTAATATTTATTACCTATCTTCAAAATCGGAGTCTATGTAAAATTCGAGAACATGTTTTTTTTCCTTGAATATTAAATTAATAATATGTATTAACGGTTAACCAAATCCCAACATTAATTCTTCAAAAATGAATTAGAGATTCCAACAACAATGGAAAATTGAGTTTTTGGTTATTTTTGGGAAATTCCTATTACTTGGTTATGATTTTTGATTCAATTATGATTTAATGTATATTTTCAATTTAAATTTATTTTATTACCTTATCTTCGAAATGGAAACAATATCCTACTTAATTCGAATGGCTTGAAAATGAAATGCGTAACTGTAGCCCACAATTTTTATTAAAGTCGTCAAACTTTTTGGAGTATTGGGAAATTATCTAAACCACAATAATAAAAATTACAAATTAAGTAGGAATCATATCCTAATAAATTCAAATAACTTGAAAATGAAATGTGTAATTTTAGCCCGTAATTATTATTGAGAGGATCAAAATTTCTGGAGTGAAGGGAAATTGTCTAGGAAATAATTTATATTTGTTTTTTAGAAAAAGAAAATTACTTTAACAGGTATTAATTTAATTATTTTGAATGTAATAACACATGGACTAATTTAATGATATGATTATTTGACCCGTTTTGTAGTGAAACGAGTTCGGAATGAAAACTAGAGCTTGATACCCAAGAGGGGGGTGAATTGGGTATCTTTAAAAATTTAATAGTTTTGCTCTGTTTTGGAAGATAAAGAACAGAGCTCAACAGAGGAGTAGGAAGAAGAAACTTTACACAATGCAATTTATACTGGTTCGGTCCTTTCTCTGACCTACATCCAGTCCCCAAGCCTCACTTGGGATTTTCAATCCACTAACTCAACAATATTGATTATACACTCTGTACTAAGAGTTGTTCTCTCACTAGAACACATTCCCCCTTACAAGTTGTAATCAATACACCCTAACTACCAAGTCCCCTGACTTGTAGTTATCACAATCGATAAATGTTTTACAGAAAATACTCTCTCACAGAGCAGATAGAATGAACACTGAAGCACTAGTATCAAATTGATACTATACAGATGAAAGCTAATACACAATAAATGAACTCAATAAATTTTCGCTCTAAGTTGGTGTATCAGCTTGTGAAGGAGTTAATGAACTCTATTTATAGGTAGAGAACATTAAATGACCGTTACTTGATGAATCTAACCGTTGTAGGTGATTAACTTAGGTTCTGGTCATCTTCTCTTTCTAAGCTTCTGCTAATCCAAGAGTTAATGTGATCTGATGTGGCTCTCTGAGAATTTGCCTGTTGGAAATGACTTTGCTTGTTGTAGTAAGCATTCTTTAACGTTCATAAGCCGTGCTCAGATGGATTAGCTGAAAGTAGGTGGATTTGCAGAAGTGCATTAAATGCACTGTTCACTTTTTGCTTTATTGCTTTGACATTCAATAATCTTGATCTATTCTAGCTGAAATACACTTAACAAACTTGTTAAACATAGCTAGGAACATAAGTAAATGAAACATGAAAGCAGTTAGATCAAACAACAGTGATTTGCAAATTCGTGTAATTCAAAATCAGATTTTACCGTTGTATACTCGAGTAAGTTCATCTTTACTCGAGTAAGGCACTGTGTGTAAGTGTCCTTACTGGAGTATCCAAAGTGTTACTGGAGTAAGCAACATCCAGAAGCAAACCATCGTGACTTGTGTTTGAAAAATCAAGACCTATACTCGAGTAAGTGAGTGTGTACTCGCGTATGGCACTGTGTGTGTGAAAAGTTTTAAGTTCAAAATGCCTCTATACTGGAGTAAGCATTTGTATACTGGAGTAATCAAGTCTTTGATAAATTAGTAACCTCTCTGTAAGTCCTATACTCGAGTAAGACAACCTGTACTCGAGTAACCAACTTAATTTTCAAAACATGTGAAGTTACTCCATATCAATACTAGAGTATACAATCTATACTGGAGTATGTAAGAACATGAATCAAGTTGAAAATCAGTTTAAGAGTCCTATACTGCAGTATACCAAGTCCTACTCGAGTAAGCACTAGTTAGAAAATGTTTGGAGCTCTCTGTAAGTTCAATACTGCAGTATACATACCTATACTGCGGTATTGACTTAACTTGAAAAATTGAGTTGCTCTCTGGAAGTCCTTTACTCGAGTATAGCTCCCTATACTGCGGTAAAGACTTAACTTGAAAAATTGAGTTGCTCTCTAGAAGTCCTTTACTTGAGTATAGCTCCCTATACTGCGGTAAAGACTTAACTTGAAAATTCTGATTGCTCTCTGGAAGTCCTTTATTGCAGTACACACTCCTTTACTCGAGTAAGCATATAATTTCAAAAACATGATTGCTCTCTGTAAGTCCTTTACTCGAGTAATGATACCCATACTGCAGTATGCAGCTGTCAAACCATTTTTAATTGTTTTCGGAAACTTCAAAACACGTTTACACTTGTTGTTAATCATCAAAACACATTGAGAACTAACACGGAAGACATGGGTCACAAGAAAGCAGCGAGGAATTTAAATATCCAAATTTCATATATCCCATGAAACAAAAGTTATCCATTCATTTTGAATGTAAGTAACTACACCTCCACAAAACTACAAGGAGAAATAAATGCATAATAGGATGCTAAAATAATACTAAACATCCAAGAGAAACATAATACTAATTCAGGAATTTGAAAAAAACCATGATATCCATAGATTCATGCTAAAATAGGATGCTAAACATGATAAGAATTATTTCTCCTTCTTGATGTTTTTCAAGGGTTTAGTTGAGCTCATTTTTGGTGTGCAAATCTCTGTAAGCCCAAGGTCCTCATATACAATTGGAGTATCGTTGCCAAGCATCTTCCGTTTTGTGTAAGCCTCAGGTGGTGTTGTCAGTTGTGACACAGTATTATCACCATCTTCAATGACATTTTCTTGTGATATTGTGTGAATATTACCTGTAAAGGCAGTTGATTCCTACAGGCATAGAAAATAATATGTTATGAACAATACCAGAACATATCAAAAAATAGACTATGTATAAACTTATACCTCTATTATGGCTGTTGTTTGTTCCTACAAATACAAACAAAATTTAGTTGTAATTTAATCGTTGACATAGAATTCAATAGTACGAATAATTGTTGTTCCTTACATGTCATGAACACTTACCTCTTGATTGGAATACTTAAACTGTTTAATCAAATTATTGTCAGCACAGAATTGTGTGACCCCAATGCTACTTGTCCTATGCTTTATGTTGTGGATTTTAATCTTAAGTTTGACAATGACAAGCTTCCCAGCAATCTCATCGAGTTCCTTGGGAATAGTAGAATTTCTTCCCTCCTTCATTTAAACAAATAAATACATTAATGTGTTTACAATATCAAATGAATATAAAGTACTTTGATGATTACATGTGCATAACTTTTTCACAACCTCTTGCATATCCTCTTTCATCTTTGATGCAGATTTACCTAATAACTCACTTGCATGATGATCCAAAAAAATGATCGAACATTTGCCAATGTTATCGTACACTTTGTAGTGCACCTTATATCTGTCAAGTCAAATTGAAAAATTTGCAAAGTTTATTAGTGTAAATAAACTTTGTTCTTTGAACAAAATATACTGAATATAAATGCCTTACTTAGGAACAGTCATAAGCACGTCTTTTTCACACTTTGTGCATTTTAGAGAGCCGTTCGATAGATACTCAGGCTTCTTATCACACGGACATGCAGCATAGAACCAACCATACAACGTTTCACATTTTTGAATTGTCACTTTTGTCATGATATCACACTCCTGAGCAATGAAGAAGTAAAAAAATATTTGCTTACGTAACCAATAATTATTAGCAATACAGTCATCGTTGATTTATTAATTCTAAATAACATTACAAAAATAAAAACCCAGAAACAAAAAACATAAAACTTACTTGATCTAACTTAGCAATGTCACACAGTGGAATCCTTGTTCTGGAGCTTAACATTGATTCAGCTAAGTATGTAGGATAATCTGCACTTGATACTTGACTAAACAACTGTGTGCCAAGAGAGTCTTGACTAAGTCTGTACATTGGGACGTTTATTCATAGTATAAATATATTTTTGTTTTCAATAGGAAAGACAATAGCATTTGAAATTCTTTTAATATAGTCTTATACTGTTATCCCACCTTAATTTCCTTCATCAAATTCGCCTCAGGAATATTTGGATTTAGAGTGACCAAAGTAGCATTAAATGCATTACTCAGATGTCCATAACTTGGTAAGAGTAAAATATGCTATAAAATTAACAAAGATATAAAGAAAAAAAATGAGACTATACTTATGTGGTAGATAATATCATAATCTGAGCAGAACTTGTGTTTCTATTTAGTCTGGCAAAACGTACAAGCACTTTAATTGGGGGTTCCATATCCTCATGCTTCTTTCCAAAAGTTTCTTCAGCGCAATCACCCTAAAGAGCAACATTTATAGTGTTTTCACTTAAATAATTATAGGAAAAACATATGTCATAAATAAAATTAGAAATCTATACATTAAACAAAAACAGAATAATGAGGTGGTATTTTACCTTTGATCAGCAATACTGAAATTTAATCTCTTGATTATATCACACTCCCTTCTTTGATCCTGCAAACGTCCAAAAGCTTGCAAAAAGCCAATGACATCTGCAAATCATTCCTTTCAACTTACTTAATTGTTTACAAATGACATATTTAAAATAAATGTCAACATTATTAACATATACTAGGCGCACCTATTAAACCTTCGTCACTGACATTGCCTTGCTGTATGTTTGCAATATTCTTGAAATTATATGTCTCACCCAAGATGAGTTCGTCAGATTGTTCAATATACGTATGGGGGTGGAAGTTTGACTTCCACGGACCTGTGGTAATTCTATATTTATCATCATTTTTTAGAACCTGAAAATTCTGGAAGTTGTAAACCATGCCTTCTCTAGGTTCGTCTTTCAATTTGCCAATGAGATTTTTGTGAGTAGCAGAAACCTCGATTCTTGAACCCTAACAAAAAAATATAGTTTAAAAAACCGTCATTGGAGACTCTACTAAAACTGGAAGATGGTAGATGAATGTTGAATGACACATGGGTGAAGTATATATAGTGACGTACCTTTTCATCAGCCAATAACATGCCAACTTTTCACATTGCATACGATGCAGCCTTTCTTTTGACACTCCACTTCCGCAGAACTTTAGCGAGAATTGACCATGTGTCCTTAGTATCGTTGACGTCAGAGAAGAAAGTCCTATTCATCTCCTGACACATATATGTTGGATATGATTAGTTTTGATGATGTCTTATATAGATGTCATTCTTAAGAGCAAAAATGTTGCATACTACATTTATCTTCTACTTTGACTAATTCTTATATTTAATGTAGATGTGAAGTTTAATACAATAAAGAATGATCAAGAATGGAGATTGAAGAAAGAAGAATTTGTTAAGTATTTTGAGAATAATCAATAAGAAGAGGAGATATTGAAGAAGGTAGAAAATGACGGAGAATGATCAAGAGAAGAAAGAAAGAGTTGAATTATGGAGAATGATCAAGAGAAGAGAGGAAAGAAAGAAGAACTTGCTAAATGGAATGAGAATATGATTATTCAAGTTCTTAGATTAATTCTAGAAGTCTCCACGATGATATGGAAGTTGGAATGACTCAATTCGGAGTTAAAATAAGCCAAAATTGCATTCCTGAAGTCATGCTCGAGCACAACTAAGTCATACTCGAGCAAGGTACATTTCCAGCTCCTTTCAGGCATAAAATATGCTCCTGCTCGAGTATAAAAAATGCCTGCTCGAGCAGCATGCTCGAGTATAAAAAATGCTGCTCGAGCAAAGAAAATCTTATGCTCGAGCAAGGTCGTTCTTCAGCTACTTTGTTCAGCTCTGTTTCTGGCGACTTTCGATAATTCGACGATATCTCCCAAACCAGAGATCGGATTGAAGTAAAACCAATTTTGTTTGAAACTAGACTCTCAATGCATCATTTTGGTATAAATTTCAAGTCCAAAGGATTTCAAATAAAGGAGATATGATTTTTTGAAGTTGCAACAAAAATCAACATCACAGTCCATACCCACCTTCAGTAATTTGAGTATATCTCACAAACGACAAATCCAATTGAACTGAAACTAGTACCATTGGAAACTAGACTCAAATACCTTTTCAAAAACATCAATAACACAGAAAAATAAGATCAATTGAAGAAGTTATGATGTTTTGAAGTTGACAGCCTGTTCTGGATGTAGCAAAAACACTGGATAAGAACAACCTCCGTTCATTTAATGTTAATGGACGAACTACAACTACATTGGAGCTGATTCTTATTGAAATGGAAAGAATATTTGAAGAGCTTTCTAAAATGGGATGATTCGCTAAATTTGGATTTATACCAAAGACGTTATATGCTCGCTGGAAATTGCTGTCAATGTGATTGCTTCTTGGAAATCTCTATACTCTGGAAGTTGAGCTTTGTACTGGAGAGTATTATGCTTATTCACACATGATCAGAAGCTTCAAAGAACATGATGCACAAACATAATTTCACAATTGATCAAGTCATTCTCGAGCAAAGCATTGGTCATGCCCGAGCAACGTCGAGATAAAGCATTGAATCTCTAAGCTGAGCAATCATGCTCGAGCAGGAGCAATTCCATGCTCGAGCAGCATCGAGACAGAAACGAGAATATACTTGTCAAAGTGTCATGCTCGAGCAGTAAAGTAGGCTTGCTCGAGCAGAGGTAAAAGCGTGCCCGAGCATCATTGGGCTAATGGAAAAATCAAGAAGAAAACATGGCCAAAGGGGTTGTGCCCGAGCATGAAAACAACATGCCCGAACATAATGCTCGAGCATGTCAGAAAACAGATGAAAGCCTCTATGTCTAACGGATAGTTTGAATCTTTACGACGGCTATTATTACAACACCCAAGACGGAGCATTAACGAAGTCAACGATAAACATTTTATGATTAAAGTTGGATTAGAGCTCAATGGACAAAAAGCAACAAAAGCTTCAACGGCTACTTCCAACTGATCTCCTACGGTCGAATGCTCACAACGATCAAAAGACAATAAACTATAAATTGCGAAGTCTTCAAACCGGAAGAAGGTGACGACGATTGATGAATGAATCGACGAAGCCAACAAAATGACTTTACTGCTTCACCGTCGATAGCTCATACACTCTGTTTCTTAATGTTTATATAGTCTACTGTAAAGAGTGAGGTGATTAATTATGTACTTCAGTGATTATCATTCATCTACTTTATGAGAGAGTTTTATCACTTATTTTCATTCGTTCAAGATCTCAAGGTAGAGGTATCTTGAGTGTGGGTGTACAATTACAACTTGTAAGGGGGAGTGAGTCCGAGTGAAAGGATCATCCTTCGTTTACAAAGTATGTGATTGTATCCTTACAGTGTGTAAGGGAGAGTATCTTGGTAAGAGATTGCAAAGGCTGCACAAGTGCCCGACTAAACTTGTGAGATTGTAAAGGCTTTTTCTTGTGCCCGGTTAAACAAGGAGATAGTGGATTAAAAATCTCAAGTGGAGCTTGGGGACTAGACGTTGGTCAAGGATTGGGCCGAACCATGATAAATCTCAGTTTGCATATTCTCTTCCCTAAACTCTTACCTTTCCAGTATATATGTTTGATGACTGATTGTTGCTTTATAAACTAATTTTGTCATTCGAACTACTTTTAGTAAGTTGCGAAAAGATTTTCAAAATTATCTGAAGTTTTATCAGACACCCAATTCACCCCCCGTCTTGGGTGATAGCCGGTTTTTCAATATAAAATAGGATGTTGATGGACTTTAGAAAAATATAGGATCAAGTTTCAAAGAATTGAAATTGTATTTGCTTACGTAAGGATGCTTCTGCAAAATGTTGTGGGAGATATCTTTGGCCCAAAAACGATATTGCAGAGTCCTTGTATGATCTGTTGCTTCATGACAAGAATATTATTATATAAACATTAATTTTGGCGGGAAAAGGAATACAGTCAGGAGAGTAGCAGTTGATTGGTGTCGAAATTGAATAGAAAAAGTCAGCATAATGGTAATAACAATAAATTCGTCATTAATTTTTTTCCTGGTGAGCATTTCAAATTGATGATAATTGATGACGAATTTCGATTATTACGATGATGTATAGAAAAAGTCAGCATAATGGTAATCACAATAAAATCGTCATTAATTTTTTTCTGGTGAAAATTTGGAATTGATGATAATTGATGACGAATTTCTATTATTATGATGATGTATAGAAAAAGTCAACATAATGGTAATCACAATAAATTCGTCATTAAATTTTTAACTTATTAAAATTTCATGTTAATAATGGTAATCACAATAATTGATGATAATTGATGACGAATTTCTTATTGATGATAATTGATGATTGATTGATTAAGGTTTAGTAGACCAATAACTGTGTTATAAAATGCATAGTTGGCAGGCAAAGTGGACCAATAACTAAGTGACTTAGAGGTTTAGTGTTTTATAATTGATTAACCAATGATTAATTATGAGACTACATTTAAGGGCTATTTAATGTGATATAAATAACACATATATAGCTAATTTATAATCAAAAGAGATAAGAAAAGGTTATGAAGACACATAATTAAATTAGAACAAATTAGCAAATGCTAATTGGTAATCAAGCTTGCACTAAATAAAGATTAGTAGCATATGGAAATAAGTAAATATTAAAGTGCATAAAGCTTAATTAATAAATTAAGCACTAATGATCATGATTAACTAACAAACCAATAGGGCATGGACATGTGGCATCAAGGGACACCTAAGCCTTGATTAGGTCATCAAGATGACATCACAAGAGCCTCAAAAGTCCTCTAGCATAGGTGGATGAAGGAGATTACAACTTCTTGATTAAGTTTAGATCCAAGGGGGTTGAGAGAAAAGAAGAGATACATGGTGGGGCCCACACCTACAAAGAGAGGGCTCCTCTCTTCATTTTCTTCGCACCAAACTCATATCAAAATGGTTGAGTAAAAACTTCAACAGTAAGTTCTTAAGCTCTAGCTTTTTAGTTCTTAGTAAATTGTAGTTTAATCTAGGAAATGATTGGAAAAATTCCTTTTCATGTTTGGAAGTCTCCATTGCTTTTAAAATGCAAAATGGAGTGCAAAACATGTTAGGGAATAAGTTTTGAAATCAATGGATCAAGATTGTGAAAATTGTAGAATTTCCAATTTTAAGATTTCTACTGGCAGCGAATATTAAGGGCATTGTTTTATATATCTAATAAAGTCATTAAATCATGAAATTTTACATAAATAAAGTAGAAATGTAGGGATTTCTAAATATATAAAGTATGTAACGTTTTGATCTTTGGACAAGGAGATATGAATTTTTGAAGATAAGCCTTCTTTGCTAGACTTAAATCTGAATAGTGTTTGACAATGCAAAACCTGACAATGATTCTTGATGTTCTAGCTTCTGGGAATATTTTTCCTTGAAAATAGACATGTCAAGGGTCATGAGCAATTTTGAAGCACTCGAAAATGATTTTTGTGGAATTAATCATGATTTTTCAAAGTTTCTGAAAAATCTGCCCAGAAAATCCAGCAATTGCGTTTTTAAGAAAATGTAAAGGCAAAATTGTAATAACAAATCCACCAAGGGTAGAAATGTCAAAATAGGTGAAAATATCATTTTTAATATTATTATAGGAAATATGATATTAATTATAATATCATGGAAAAGGAAATAATCCGACAGTAACATTATAGGATATTCGGGAAGTTCAGAGTCGAATTCAAAAGGTTGGGCGTTTTGGCAATTACGTGGTGAAAGGTATGGATGCGTACTATAACTTTAACTCTGATATGTCTTGTATACATGTATATGATTAAATGATTCATGAAGTCGTGGACAAGACTAGGTCTTGGGTCATGCATCGTGACTAAGTTTATAGGACTTTGGTCACCTGTTTATATACATTCAGCTTTATGCGGGTTAAGTTTTGATAACACCGTAAGGTTGTTTTTCTAGCGCTGAGGACACGAGGAGCTGTCGTGGCACTGGTTAGTGCAAACGTTGCAAACATTACATTTGCTGTGTGCTATGTATTGTTGTACTGTTAACATTACATTTGTTGTGTGCTCTGTATTGTTGTAACCTTACATCTGTTGTGTGCTATGTATGGTTGATGCTGAAATGTAACGAATATCTGTCATATATACTGTCATTACTTGAACATGAGGTTAACTGTTGTATGAGATTCAATGGTTATTGAATCTCAGATTTGACTAAGGTTCAGGAAAGGAACCAAGATCTAAGAAGACGACATAGACAGAGTCGGGAAAAGGCACCAATGGACGGAGCTGAGAAGAGGTGTCAGTCAAGCAAATGCCAGAAGAGGTTCATTAGAGTATAGTTTCTGGCATGAATCCAATAGAGTTGTTTTAAACCATTTGGTGCTTAAACTAAGAAAGGTTGGTTTATGTGGTTCAGTCATAAGTCACCCTGAAAAACGGGGAGACTTCCACTAGACTTTACCCGGCCTGGCCAATCGGTTTGATTAACTGTATTGGGTTCTAAGTCACAAGTCTAACTAAGACTTGGTTTAAGAATGTATAATTATTATGTTGGATTTTAATTATACAAGTTCTGTATTATTGTATCACATGAATATTCCTTCGGTATATTTTAATATAACAAGCTTATGCTTGAGCATTCAGTTACTCATTGTCCAAACGTTAGTGGATGCTCTCCGTTCTGCATTACTCTGACCTGTAGCACTGTATTCCTAGATACTAGTTAACGGACACATTAAGTAGTATAGAATTTGGGGTGTTACACACACATACCCCTCACTTACTTATGTAGTTTGTACTTGATTCATTGTGAGTTTGCGTCACACCTCCATTCTCCTACTTTCGTTTTGCACCAGCTATCCTCCATACTTTCTCATATTTTTCTAATAAATATTCTTATATTATTCTTCATAACATATTGCTAAACAAATATAAAGTAATCAAAATTACATCAACATTACATTGCAAAGCTTAGAATTGAAGTATAATTATACAAGCCATATGCGCATATATTAACTTTTATGCAAACTAAATTTATATGCTATTAATGACATTTAAATAAATTTGTAAATAGACCTTGAATGATGTATGTAAATTCAAAATATGTAGAGTTTTACATTTGGGATAGGATATTGTTACAACCTTTTTTTTTGTTACAACCAATGTTACTACCACTTTTCCACCGTTAGATCAGAATCTGAGAAATTATATAGGTAAATGAGATTCTGATCTAACGGTGGAAAAGTGGTAGTAACATTGGTTGTAACAAAAAAAAAGGTTGTAACAATATCCTATCCCTTTACATTTTACTTCTTAGTTTTTATTTTATTTAAATTTCATAATTAACATTTTCTTCATAGTTTTTTGAAACTCATGGTTCACTTTTCACTTCGTAGTCATAGCGCTTCCAAGTATATTAGGGCTTATTTAGATTAGTGATAGATATAATACCCCAATTATTAATTAGTAATATTATATTATATATTATATACTATATTATATATAAAGAGGAGTAGTGCATATGTCACGGGAGGCAACCAAAAAGAAAAGAATGATATTATATTGGAGACGTGTAATTTTATACCTTAGGGAAACAATAGAAATTAAATTATACCCAGTAAATCGTGAACTAGGTTTCTTGGGTAAGGGCATATTATAAACAAGTGAATTTTTATCTCAGAGTGGGTTATTTCCGAAGTCATTTCCGTAATTGGCGGAATGATTATTGAGATAGGTCGAAACCGATATTTTGAATCAGGACAGATAGTAGAACCGGTAGAAAATAAATCATAACTCAAAATCCTTGAACTAAGTAGTAAACAACTGCACATATTATGAATCAGTGAATTTTTGTCTCGAAGATGGTGTCACCCGAAGTAATTTCTGTTACCGGCAGTGTCCGACTTAAAATCTTTGACAGATTACGAAATACCCTGAATGAGGTCAAAAATTCAGTTGACCCAGATATTTTTAAAGAGGAAGAATAGAGCTTCAGGGCTATGCTTCTGGATTTTTGAGAAATTGCAAAAGATCACGCGATCAGAACACCGAACAGGGAATTTTATCAGTATTTTATTAAAATATTATAAAACTTTTTCTTAAAGTTCACAAGGAGCCAGAGGAGAGTCACGGGCTTTGTTTTTAGTTTTTTTTAGAAATTACGAAAAATGACCCAAAAACAAGAAATTACACTTAAGGACCCATTTTCCAACACTATAAATAGAGGCCTCACTTCTTCATTTTCTTCACACCAAACTCAGATCACAACGGTCGAGTTTAATAGAAGAGAGAGAATTCTTAGAGTTTAGAGGGAGAATTTAGAGTAAAGTTCTCGGAGCTGGAGAGAAGGAGTAAGAACTTCAAGGGTAAGTTCTTTGGTCTCTAGTCTTAAGATTTGGTAGTTTCTTTTGGTAATTATAGTAGAAATGCCAGATAGAGTTTTTTCTGAGTATGCTCTGTGGCTGCAGCTTAGTCTGATCTGTCACATCAGAAAAGAATTATTCTTGGGCAGTAATGTTATTTACCAATACAGTAAATACTATTTACCAAACAGTAAAAATTATTTACCGTCACGGTAAAAATATTTTTACTGGTACTATTCACATGAATAGTGAATACTATTCACATGAATAGTAAATCTTCAACGTAGAATTCCAAAAGTATTGCAAAGTTGATGGCCACTGATAAATGTGATATTGTTCCTATAGGGTATCTGTGAACTTGTACCGCTGTTTTCCGTTAGAAGTACCGTTTTAGTCAAACGTACCAAAACATCATCAACGAAGGTACGGACGCGTACTGTAACCTTAACTCTGATGCTTATTGTAAATTTTTATGTGATGGATAGTCTGAGATTCTGTTTTTATAAAATTGGGCATACACATTCAGCTATATACGGGTTATAGTCATGATAATGCCGTTGAGTTTTCCTAGCGCTGAGGACACGGATGTACACCGTGGCACTGGGTAGTGCAGACTGGATTAAAATATGAGGTGGTTGTGCTGTTGAAATGTGATTATGCTGTAACTATCATGAATATCTATTATATATAAAATTGTTACATAAGCATGAGGTTAACTGTTACCTGAGGTTCAATGGGAATTGAACCTCAGCTCTTACCATAGCCTCAGGTTCTGGCGGAGACAGGGTTACTGACAAGGGTAAGCAGGCTGCTTAAGGACTCGGACGGAGGATTGTTTATCTATTGCTGTTTTCTTATGTATTTTGAGTACTTGAATATTTGGATGACTGTATTAGTATCAACACACCAATGTTGGTTAAATATCAGATACACGTTTTGTTTAAAATGAAAACTTTTTTCCGATGCCACTCTGTTTAAATTATTCAAAACTCTGATAATCTCTTTTGAAAATCGCATAATAAAAGACGGGACGTTACATTTTGGTATCAGAGCTTGCATCCTGGCACGAAGTTAACTAGGTTACTTTAAACAGTCTTGTAAGGTTGTTTAAGTAGCAGAGTTAAGTTCTAGCCTTCAAAAGTATTTTATTTGGCATGAACCCGACTTAGTTACAACAAACCATTGGTGCCGAAGGTAGGGCCGAGTCTATGTGGATCAGCCAATCAGTCACCCTAGCACGGTGAGGCTCCCATGATAGACGCCTACCTGGCCAATCGGTTGATTAACTAAGTTAGGCTCTAAGCCATGGTTTTCTTTAAAAAAAAATATTTCAAAAAAAAAAAAGTATAAGTACTGATATGACCCTGGTGTTGTTGTAGAAATGGACAAAGAGGAATTTCCGTATATCAATTACTTTGGGAAAAGAAGACGTATTGCACGTCGGTCGATAGTCCCCGAACCAGTAAGTAGGAGATTGAACCCTGAGCCGATAAATCCACTCTCTGTACCAATGCCTGAACCTGTGCCGGTACCAGAACCACTCTACCCCGCTCTTGCACTTGATAATGATCCAGAACCAGAATACCATCCTGGACCTGAGTATCCCGACCATCTATATGACTCAATACCCATTCTTGCAGAGCCCTACTCACCGGAACCCGGAAATCCCAGCATTTCACATCACTCCTCAATAGGTGATAACTTTGACTATCCTCAGATACAAGATCTCGACTATGACTCTGACGCCAACTCTGGCAACCTGGAGTACGTCTTAGATGAAAACTCCATCTTAACTCTAGCCTTACACTTGGAATTTCTCCATGCCGCTCTCACTACTAAGACCGAGAAAGACAAATACCTACAGTATCTGACCCGAGTCAGAGAATTTTACCAGGCAAACTCTCGCTACCATTTTCCGTATCCTTCTAGAGACTGGGTTAAATCCACCCTTCATCACTTTCCTCGCACCCGTTTCTGGAAAACTAAAATCAATGAAATTCTGAATGAGGGCCACATCGAGGATGTGTGCTCGTGCATTTTCCGCCTCCAGCATTTAGTTCACCTGGTCATGTAGAAAGACAAAGACAACCCTATAACAGTCCAATGAACCATGGAAGTAGTGGTAGCAATAGTTTTGTAACAGTAGGACTAAGTATAATAGTAGTTTGTGTAATCACCATTAATGAATAAAAGGGGTGTACTATATACGCTTTGGTGTGATTCATATGAAATTTGTGATCTTATGTTATGTGTAATCTTTTTGTTTTCTAGTGTTTATATCTATTAACCTTTGGAATTTAGAATATGGCAACTTTGGGAGGCGCCGGAACTCCTAGAGGCCGAGGCCGAGGTCGAGGCAGAGGCCGAGGCAGAGGTAGGGGTAGGCAACTGCGAGTAGTACCAAACCCTGAACTCGAACAACATGAACCTCCACCACCAGTACAAGATGAACTTCAAGAAATGAGGAGAATAATACAAGAACAAAGAGCTCTCATTGATGCGCTTCTCATCAACAGGCAGGGAGGACAAGGGAATGAAGAACAACAGGCTGAAGGAGAGCAACAACAACAACGTGAGGGAGGAGAAAATTACGACGAACAAGAAGACGAGCACAGCAACGCATTTGAGAGACCAGAACAATCTCAGTCACCTCCTCGACAGGGGAGAGTATTGGTGGAGCAACATCAACCTGTCAGAGAAGCTAAGGATACGCAATACTGGGTGACACAATTCTGCAAACACAAGCCACCAGCATTCCGAGGAAAACTTGATTCAGCTGAAGATTGGCTATTGTGTCTTGAAAAGATCTTTGAGGTCTTAGAATGTCCGGATAACAGGAAGGCTCAATTGGCAATTTACAAGCTAGCAGGAGACGCCGATCGTTGGTGGCGAAACACCGCGGCAACCCTCCGAAGCCGAAACTGTCCCGTCACATGGGAAACGTTCCAAGAAAAGTTTAACGAGCAGTACTTTCCACCCTCAGTACAGATGATGAAGGAGACAGAGTTCCTGCACATCCGTCAGGGTCGGGAAGAATCATTCGATGATTACTTCGCTCGTTTCACCAACCTATCACGGTACTCATCACTTCTGAGGCGAGATAATGACGAGAGCAGCATTGCAAATGTACTTGTGTATGGACTAAAGTATGAGATAAGGGAAAGGTTGGTATCGCACAAATTTCTGGAACTAAATCAAGCTGTAGAAGCCTGCCGACTCATCGAACGAAACTTGAAGGAGCTTCGCAAGACCAGAGACTTCAGCAGTAGCGGCCCCAACCGTAGCGGTTTCAATCGCAACAACCCATCACAGAAGAGGAAGGCACCTTGGAATAATTCCCAACAAGGGAATAAGAGGCCATTTCAACCGAGACAGCAAAACTTTCCAAGAATGCAGACATCCCAAGCCTGTCCGCAATGCAGAAGGTTCCATCTGGGAGCTAACTGTGAGGGAAAGCCAGTGTGCTTCAGGTGTCAGAAACCGGGGCATATTAGCTTAAACTGTCCTCAAAAAGCTTTGGAGGCGAGACCGCAGAACGCAGGACGAGTTTTTGCTCTGACTAATGAGGAAGCCAAGAAATCTCCTGAGATGATCAAAGGTACTATTTCTCTTAATGGAAATCTACTACAGGCATTGTATGATTCGGGTGCTAGTCACTCGTTTATTTCTTTCGATTGTGCAAAACGACTAGGAATGCAAGCCTATAGACTACCATATGATTTGATAGTAGCTACCCCACTTGGCGCGAAATCTTTAGCGTCTGATGCATGTCTTAATTGCATTGCGAGTGTGAACGGTCGAGAATCTAACATAGATCTTATCCGATTACCGCTTCATGGCATTGATGTCATTCTTGGTCTTGATTGGCTAACGGCAAACAACGCGGTCATTGATTGTGGTAATAAAGAAATACGATTCTCACCACCACACGACCAGAGCAAGATCAATGTGAGTCTGAATTTCCTATCTAGTGCAGAAGCAGAAAAATGCATGAAGCAAGGTTGCCAAGCGTATATGGTGTTCTTCTCAATTAAGATAGACGACGAACCATCACTCAAAGACATTCCCATTGTGAATGAATTCCCTGATGTGTTTCCCAAAGATCTCACCAAGTTACCCCCTGAGAGAGAGGTTGAATTCGCCATCGACTTGATGCCAGGCACTGGACCAATATCAAAAGCACCATATCGTATGGCACCAAACGAGATGCTGGAATTGAAGAAACAGCTTGAGGAGCTACTGGAGAAAGGATTTATTCGACCTAGTGTGTCGCCATGGGGAGCCCCAGTACTGTTTGTAAAGAAGAAAGATGGAAGTTTACGACTTTGTATCGATTACCGCGAGTTAAACAAGGTGACTATCAAAAACAAGTACCCACTTCCTCGCATTGACGATCTACTCGATCAACTATCTGGTTCCTGTGTATTCTCTAAAATTGACTTGCGCTCAGGATACCACCAGCTGCGAGTGAAAACCAGTGATGTTCCAAAAACAGCCTTTAGAACCAGATACGGGCATTACGAATTCCTTGTGATGCCTTTCGGATTGACAAATGCGCTTGCCGTATTCATGGATTACATGAATAGAATCTTTCGTCTACACCTAGACAAGTTTGTAGTGGTGTTTATCGATGACATCCTAATCTATTCTAAAAGCAGGGAAGAACACGAAGAACATCTGCGACTCGTGTTGGGAATACTCCGAGACAAACAACTTTTTGCTAAATTAAGCAAGTGTGAATTCTGGCTACCAGAGGTAAAATTTCTGGGTCATGTCGTATCTCGCGATGGTGTAGCTGTTGATCCTAGTAAAGTGGAAGCGGTTCTGAACTGGAAGAGGCCGGAAACGGTGGCAGAGATACGTAGTTTCCTGGGATTAGCGGGATATTACCGCAGATTCATACAAAATTTCTCACGTATTGCCTTACCATTAACGAAGCTCACAAGGAAGAAACAACCATTCATATGGGACGATGATTGTGAGGCGAGTTTTCAAACTTTGAGGGAGAAGTTGACTACAGCTCCAGTATTAATAATTCCAGATCCAGACGAAACGTACATTGTCTATAGTGATGCTAGTGGGCAAGGATTAGGGTGTGTTCTCATGCAGCAGGGCAGAGTTGTGGCATATGCTTCTCGCCAGTTGAAACCTCACGAGTTGAACTACCCTACTCACGATTTAGAACTTGCGGCTATCGTGTTTGCTTTGAAGATATGGAGACATTATCTCTATGGAGCAACCGTGGAGTTATATTGCGACCACAAGAGCCTGAAATACCTGTTTGATCAAAAAGAGCTCAACATGAGACAACGTCGCTGGATGGACTTACTGAAAGATTACGACCTGGAGATCAAGTATCATCCCGGAAAAGCAAACGTCGTAGCAGATGCACTTAGTAGAAAGACGGTGCACGCAGCATACATGATGATTCAAGAGCGGAGACTACTTGAAGATTTCAGAGACCTGAACCTGTCCAATCAGATTTGCATGAGACACTACGCGCCCGATGACGTGTATCTTGCAAGTCTCCTTGTTAGTCAAGGAAAGTATAATTTAAGAGATGCGGTCGAGGAAGCTCAAAAGCACGACGAATGGGCTATAGCAGCTCGAGAAAAGATCTCACAAGGTGAAACTCAAGACCTTGACCTATCACCTAGTGGTTTAGTCAGGTACAAGAAGCGGATCTACATTCCAAAGGATGGTGAATTACGACAGAAGATTCTAGACGAGGCTCATAAGAGCAGATACACTCTACATCCAGGAATGGTGAAGATGTACCAGAACCTGAAATCCGAGTTTTGGTGGCCCAGGCTGAAGAAAGACGTAACCGAGTACGTGGGTAGATGCTTAACCTGTCAGAAAGTTAAAACCGAACACCAACGACCCCCTGGTCTTCTTCAAGGACTGGAAATTCCGGAATGGAAATGGGAGAATATTACCATGGATTTAGTGGTAGGTTTACCCAAGATTAGACATCACGACGCGATTTGGGTGATTGTGGACCGATTGACTAAGTCGGCACACTTTCTCCCCATTAGTATTAATTACTCACCAGAACAATTGGCGAGGATTTATATCAAAGAGATCGTAAGACTTCATGGTGTACCTAAGAGCATCGTTTCTGATCGGGACCCACGATTTACATCCCGATTCTGGGAGGCTTTGCATGCAGAAATGGGAACTAAGCTAAGGCCTAGTACAGCTTATCACCCGCAGACCGATGGTCAATCTGAAAGGACAATACAGACTCTAGAAGATATGCTTAGAGCGTGTGTATTGGATTTCAAAGGCCATTGGGATGAACATTTACCGCTGGTCGAATTCGCTTACAACAATAGTTACCATTCGAGCATACAGATGGCTCCGTTTGAGGCATTATACGGGCGGAAGTGTCGATCACCTATATGCTGGACAGAATTGTCGGAGCGAGAATTCATCGGGACAGATTTAGTTGATAAGACCTCCAAGCAAATTGCATTGATCAAACAGAGACTCCTAACAGCACAAAGCAGACAGAAGAGTTACGCTGATAAGAGGAGAAGACCATTAGAATTCGAGGTTGGAGACCATGTGTTTCTCAAGGTATCCCCGGTAACTGGTGTTGGAAGAACGCTTAAACGGCGAAAGCTAAGTCCTCGTTACATTGGGCCATTCGAAATCTTGGCAAAACGTGGACCAGTCGCATATCAATTAGCTTTGCCCCCGAATCTGAGTAAACTCCACGACGTCTTCCATGTATCTCAATTGAAGAAGTATCAATCTGACCACGAACATATTATCCAATATGAAGATGTCGAAGTGCGACATGATAACACTTTTGAGGTCGAGCCAGAGCAAATTGTTGATTACCAGGAGAAGCGGCTTCGACAAAGAAGTATTCCGTTCGTGAAAGTAGTATGGAGAGGCTTATCTCCTGCTGAGGCAACTTGGGAAACAGAAGAAGATATGAAAGAAAAATATCCGGAGTTTATGGCTCAATGTTTAGTAGGTGTAGAGTAAATTTCGAGGACGAAATTTTATTTAACGGGGGGAGAAATATAATACCCCAATTATTAATTAGTAATATTATATTATATATTATATAGTATATTATATATAAAGAGGAGTAGTGCATATGTCACGGGAGGCAACCAAAAAGAAAAGAATGATATTATATTGGAGACGTGTAATTTTATACCTTAGGGAAACAATAGAAATTAAATTATACCCAGTAAATCGTGAACTAGGTTTCTTGGGTAAGGGCATATTATAAACAAGTGAATTTTTATCTCAGAGTGGGTTATTTCCGAAGTCATTTCCGTAATTGGCGGAATGATTATTGAGATAGGTCGAAACCGATATTTTGAATCAGGACAGATAGTAGAACCGGTAGAAAATAAATCATAACTCAAAATCCTTGAACTAAGTAGTAAACAACTGCACATATTATGAATCAGTGAATTTTTGTCTCGAAGATGGTGTCACCCGAAGTAATTTCTGTTACCGGCAGTGTCCGACTTAAAATCTTTGACAGATTACGAAATACCCTGAATGAGGTCAAAAATTCAGTTGACCCAGATATTTTTAAAGAGGAAGAATAGAGCTTCAGGGCTATGCTTCTGGATTTTTGAGAAATTGCAAAAGATCACGCGATCAGAACACCGAACAGGGAATTTTATCAGTATTTTATTAAAATATTATAAAACTTTTTCTTAAAGTTCACAAGGAGCCAGAGGAGAGTCACGGGCTTTGTTTTTAGTTTTTTTTAGAAATTACGAAAAATGACCCAAAAACAAGAAATTACACTTAAGGACCCATTTTCCAACACTATAAATAGAGGCCTCACTTCTTCATTTTCTTCACACCAAACTCAGATCACAACGGTCGAGTTTAATAGAAGAGAGAGAATTCTTAGAGTTTAGAGGGAGAATTTAGAGTAAAGTTCTCGGAGCTGGAGAGAAGGAGTAAGAACTTCAAGGGTAAGTTCTTTGGTCTCTAGTCTTAAGATTTGGTAGTTTCTTTTGGTAATTATAGTAGAAATGCCAGATAGAGTTTTTTCTGAGTATGCTCTGTGGCTGCAGCTTAGTCTGATCTGTCACATCAGAAAAGAATTATTCTTGGGCAGTAATGTTATTTACCAATACAGTAAATACTATTTACCAAACAGTAAAAATTATTTACCGTCACGGTAAAAATATTTTTACTGGTACTATTCACATGAATAGTGAATACTATTCACATGAATAGTAAATCTTCAACGTAGAATTCCAAAAGTATTGCAAAGTTGATGGCCACTGATAAATGTGATATTGTTCCTATAGGGTATCTGTGAACTTGTACCGCTGTTTTCCGTTAGAAGTACCGTTTTAGTCAAACGTACCAAAACATCATCAACGAAGGTACGGACGCGTACTGTAACCTTAACTCTGATGCTTATTGTAAATTTTTATGTGATGGATAGTCTGAGATTCTGTTTTTATAAAATTGGGCATACACATTCAGCTATATACGGGTTATAGTCATGATAATGCCGTTGAGTTTTCCTAGCGCTGAGGACACGGATGTACACCGTGGCACTGGGTAGTGCAGACTGGATTAAAATATGAGGTGGTTGTGCTGTTGAAATGTGATTATGCTGTAACTATCATGAATATCTATTATATATAAAATTGTTACATAAGCATGAGGTTAACTGTTACCTGAGGTTCAATGGGAATTGAACCTCAGCTCTTACCATAGCCTCAGGTTCTGGCGGAGACAGGGTTACTGACAAGGGTAAGCAGGCTGCTTAAGGACTCGGACGGAGGATTGTTTATCTATTGCTGTTTTCTTATGTATTTTGAGTACTTGAATATTTGGATGACTGTATTAGTATCAACACACCAATGTTGGTTAAATATCAGATACACGTTTTGTTTAAAATGAAAACTTTTTTCCGATGCCACTCTGTTTAAATTATTCAAAACTCTGATAATCTCTTTTGAAAATCGCATAATAAAAGACGGGACGTTACAATAGAAGACTAAAAAGGATATGCACGCCCAATAATTCGCCACACTCCAAATCCAACCTCACAAATATTTCAATTGTTCTAAGGTTCACACCATCATCGTTGTCGTCAACTTCTTCTTCCACCTCCGTCACCTTCGTTGCATCACCACCACTATCGACTTCTTCCACCTCCGTCACCTTCTTTGCATCACCACCACTATCGACTTCCTCCTCCTCCGTCACTGTAGATTTGCTGCAACAACGACAAAGAGGCCACCATTGGCTTCTTTTTCCTCCTTTGTCGCCCCATCTCCTTTGCATCATCACCATCGTTGACTTTTTCTTCCACCGTCGTCACCCTTTCTGCATCAACAACATTGTTGATTTCTTCCTCCTCCTCTGTCACTGACACAGTGACAACGGAAAAGAGGCCATTGTTGGCTTCTTCTTCCTTTGCCATCAACCATCACGACATTTTATGGTGTACTCTCTTCTTTTCTTGGGGTACTGAAGAGGGTTAAGTTGGTCTCTTTCAATTTTCTCAGCACACCAACAAATGGGTTCCGACCAACATAAGTGAGAATCAATTTTCCGATATATATATATATATATATATATATAATTTCAGAATAAAAAATTCCCATTTTCTGCTGACCTCGTGTGATTTGTAGTGACACAAACGGGGCCTTGGATTTTCCAGAGACAAATATCTGAAAATGACTCTATTCTTCGTCACCATCCCAAAACCCGTCTCCTCCTTCCCTCGCCTTTGCGGTGACTCTTTTCACTTCATTTCTTCCGGGGGTCGCCTCCCTCCCTCCTTTTCTCTCTGTTTTTATCCGAGAAAGAAATAAAATTGGAATCTGATTGTATTTTACAGTAAGGTAAAGCAGAGATTTCTCGCAATTCAATTCCTTCGTCATCTTCGTCTGGATTCAGAACACGATGTCGGAAATGGCGAACACAGATCCTGAAGGAGTCGATGGAGTCCGAATGACATGGAACGTGTGGCCTCGCACCAAGGTTGAAGCTAGCAAGTGCGCGATCCCACTTGCTGCCTCCATCGCCTTGATCCGTTCTCACCCTGATATCCCCTCAAGGCTCCCTTATGCCCCTCTTCGATGCAAAACCTGCACTTCCGTGCTCAATCCTTTCTCGCGTGTCGACTTCACTGCCAAGATCTGGATCTGTCCCTTCTGCTATCAGCGCAACCATTTTCCTCCTCATTATGGTATGATCTCGGAGACCAATCTGCCCGGCGAACTCTACCCACAGTACACCACTGTTGAATACGCTCTTCCGATATCAACGAACCCTAATACTTTTGGGAACCAGACTCTCGATCCCAATCATCAATTGCAGCCGTCTCCGGTTTTTGTTTTTGTGCTTGATACATGTATGATCGAGGAGGAGATGGAGTTTGCTAAATCCGCGCTTAGACAGGCGATTGAGTTGCTACCTGACAATGCTTTTGTGGGGTTCATCACCTTTGGAACCCAGGTTCAAGTTCATGAATTGGGCTTTACAGAGATGTCCAAGGTTCATGTTTTCCGCGGCAGTAAGGAGATTTCAAAGGACCAGATTTTGGAACAGCTAGGTCTTGGTGCTGCCGGGAGGAAAACAGCCGGAATTTTTCAAAAAGGAGTCCAAAGTGGACCCCCTAGTTCAGGTGTCTTCCGATATTTGCTTCCTACATCGGAATGTGAATATACTCTCAATGCGGTGGGTTTTGTTGCAATTTGTATATTTCCTATGGTTGCTTCTGGAATTGAGTTTTGACTAATGTGTTGCGACTGTTATGGTTTCAGCTATTGGATGAATTGCAAACAGATCAATGGCCTGTTCCCCCAGGCAGTCGTTCAGCACGGTGCACTGGAGTGGCTTTAAGTGTTGCAGCGGGGTTGCTGGGTGCATGTACTGTTGGGACTGGGGCTAGAATCATAGCTTTGGTTGGGGGTCCATGCACAGAGGGACCTGGCACGGTAACAATAGTCCTTAATTTGTGGCCGTTTTACTTGGTTGATGGTATAATTTGTGTTTTATGTTATTAGTCAATAGATTATTAGTATAATGAATATTTTCGAGCTTTTAGTATGAGTAAAATGTGGCAATAGGGAATTTTGAGTTCAAAGCGAATCATTCCAGTTGGTTGCTAATTTCTTAACTGGAGTCTTTTTATATGGCCACAGGGGACGCTTTTGAAGATGTTTTGAATTGCATTCTGTAATTTATTTGGTATAACCGCATCATATGATCTATGATATAGTTAATTTGCAAGCCTCAATTCAATCTGTTTCAAACATTGCTAAGAGAGACCAAAGCGAAGAAATTGTGTCTTGTTTCATTCTTTCTCTTGAGAATATGGTATAAAGGCATACAAAATCAAAATTTTTGCTTATATTCATAGGTATCAAAGAGTACATCCAAATAAAATTTTAATATTCTAAAGTGATAAAATAATTCCTTTCAGATTGTGTCAAAAGATCTATCTGATCCAGTGCGGTCACATAAAGATCTCGATAAAGATGCAGCACCATACTTTAAAAAGGCAGTCAAATTTTATGACAGTCTTGCAAAACAGCTGGTTAGCCAGGGCCATGTCTTAGATCTTTTTGCATCGGCGCTTGATCAGGTGTGTTTCAGGATGTTATTTTCTCGTGTTTCTATAGTTGTTTAACTGGTTCTTACCTTGTTAATCAAGGTCGATGAGTATCATTTTAAGGCAGACATGTTTGTTGCCCCTAGTGACTTTTCTTCTCTCTCTTCCCCCCCCCCCCCCTTGTTTCTTAAATGTATTCCTTTCTTTTCTTTCTTTTTTTTTTTTCCCTTTTTGGTTAAAGGTATAGATTTTCTTGATTTGTCAGCTATTTTGGCATGCTCTGCATTAGTTGCTCAATAGTTTTTCTCCCCTCGAAGAAATGTATTAAAGGTAATCAGTGAGAAAATAAGAGAACTCTCTGTTTTGTTGCATTATTCATGAGAATAAACTACAATATATAGGCTCACAATGGAGCAATCATGGTGGGAAGGAATAGGAAATAAAATCAGATCACACTCAAAATAAAAACATAATCTTTCCTAATATGGATGCACATAATCTGGGATGCTATAATCAAGGGATCTGATTTCCAGCACTTCCCCTCAAGATGGATAATATATGTTAATCGTTCCCAGCTTGCATCGAAACCCTTCAAAATTAGTTCTACCCAGTGGTTTTGTCATGATGTCTGCAATCTGATTTGCAGATCTTATTTAGGACAGGTTCATGATGCCTACTTTAACCTTCTCATTAATGAAGTGCCTCTCAACATGTTTTGTTTGATCATGATAAACAAGATTCTTTGTCATTTCAATGCTGACCTTGTTGTCATACCAGAGTTGCATAGGTCCTTCATATGGAATTCCAAACTCTGTCAATAGCTTGATAACCCAGAGTCCTTCACACACTCCTTCCTTAGCAGCTCTCAGCTATGCTTCTGCACTACTTTTTGAAACCACAGTCTATTTCTTGCGTCTTCATGTAACCAGATTTCCCCACACATATGTGCAGTATCCTGAAGTTGACCTCCTATTCTCTCGATCTCTTGTATGGTTTGCATCAGTGTAGATTTTGATGTTTCTAGCGGTGCCTTTCTTAAAGAAAATTACTCTTCTAGGATTAAGCTTTAGATAGTTCAGAATTCTGTATAAAACCTCCATGTGCTTTTCCTGTGATTGATGCATGAATTGACTTACTATTCTAACTGCATAGTTGATTTCTGAACGTGTGTGGATTAAGTATGTTAGCTTCCCTACAAGTCTTCTTGTTTCATGTAACAGATCTAGGGTATACTTCCATTGGGATATGTTGATGCCCTTTTTGGTTCTTGCCACTTCCATACCCAAGAAGTATCTTATTTGACCAAGATCTTTCACTTGGAATTCATTTGATAGATCCCTCTTTAGTTGGGCAATATAATCTTCATCGTTCCTTGTAATAACTATGTCAACAACATAGACAATCAGGATAGTGTCTCTCCAATTATCGTGCTTGATAACATCATCTTGCCCTTGTTTATATCCAAGTTTCTTTACTGCCCTGGAATCGTCTAAACCATGCCCTTGGAGATTGCTTTAGGCCATACAGAGACTTGTTGGGAGCTAGAACTCCATTAGGAATCTCCTCTTCCTCCCAGTCTCTATTTAGGAATGCATTTCCCTATGATATATAGTGACGAATCAAAGTTAGCTGCAATTGACAACGATACTTGGATTGTATTGAATTTAGCTACAGGGGCAAAGGTTTCGTGGTAATCAATTCCATAAATCTTATACCCTTTTGCAACTAGTCTTGCCTTGTACTTGTTGATACTTCCATCAGGATTGAACTTTGGGGTGAAGATCCATTTGCATCCTATCGGTTTCTTTCCTTAGAAAGAGCTGCGATTTCCCATGTTTTATTTTTCTCAAGTGCCTTTAACTCTTGTTCTGCAGCTTGCTTCCAATTTGGATCAGCCATAACTTGTTGGATAGTATTTGGAATTTTAATCTATGCATTGTTGAATTGGATGTTAAGCACAAGATCTTACCCCTTTTTTAAGTGCAATAGGCCAGCCTATCTCTTCAAGATCTAATCCCGAGTTAGAGTCGTGGTTGTTCCTTCGAGTGGGAGAGACATTTCTACCATTATCTTCCTCTTCCTAAGATTGTTGCCTGGACTCTCCTCTTGATCCACCCTCTATATCCATCCTAGAAATGATTTCAACCTGTGTTTCCAGTTCATTAGGTGTGGGTTTGGGTTGGTTGGTTGGAAAAGTAGTATTATAATGTGATGATGGTAAGGTACCAGGGACTGGTAAGGTATTAGCGGCATTAGGGACATTGGATGTGGGATCGTTGAGATCTTGTGAAATTAGCCATTCGATATTTGAGTACTCCCCCCTGAATGGGTAATTTGGGATAATAGACATCCTCCTTATAGAACACGGTATCTTTGGAGACGAACAATTTCTTTGAGGTAGGGTTGTAACCCTTGTACCTTTTTTGGGTATCCAAGAAATATACACTTTTGGGCTCCGGCATCAAATTTGCTTCCATCATGTGTATGGATGAAGACAACACACCCAAACACTCTTTGGGGTAATGGGTTGATAAGAGAACAATTTGGAAAGTTGTCACGGATTTATTGGATAGGAATGGCATAGTTGAGGACTTTAGAGGGCATTTGGTTGATGAGATAGGCGACAGTGAGGATTGCATCACCCTAGAAGACTGTGGGTGCATTCATGTTATTAATAAAATTCTGGTTACCTCCAATAAGTGGCAGTTTTTGTGTTTAGCAACCCCATTTTGCTGAGGTGTGTAAGGATAGGAGGTGTGGTCATGAATTCTTTGTTGATCAAGAAACTCCTTAAAGGTGCTACTCAAGTATTCGCTAGCATTGTTACTTTGTCGAACCTTGATGGGAGTTTGAAATTGATTTTTCACAAAGGTGTAGAAACTTTAGAAAACCTTGACTACCTCATGTTTTTCTTTCATTAAGTGAACCCGTGTGATTCTGGTGTGATCATTTATGAAAGTGACAAACCATTTTGCGTTTGCTGGAGTTTTTGTTCTTACAGGACCCCAAATGTTAGGATTAGGTGAAACGGGGTAGAGGGTGTATAGGACTATTTTGGGTATAAGGATCGTGTTTGTTTAGCGAATTGACAAGTTTCACAATGAAAAGGAACCAAATTTTTATTGAATAAACTTGGAAACACATGTTTCATAAACTATGATGGTCTAAGCGACAATGCCATAAAAATACATAGTTATTTTGAGAACTTGAGCTAACCTGTGCATTTCAAGCATCTTTATTCTTCAAGTCTGATCTTTCTAGGTAGAAAAGTACATCCCACTCTCTAGCAGTCCCAATCGTCTTTCTCGAGTTTAAATCTTGAATAAGACACAAATCATCTACTCAGCATATTTGCCCTTTAGTTAATTTGCTCACTAATATTAGATTACAAGTAAATGCAGGTAGAAACAATACATTGTGAACTCATAGATAATTAGATAGCATGATTGTGCCAATTCCTTCAACTTTGGTGAATACGGCATTAACAACTTTGACTTGGAGGTTTCCAGGACATAATTTAAGTGTTGTAAACAATTCGATTACTAGTCATGTGATATGTAGCTCCTGAGTCAACAATCCATGTATCTTCACTAGTTCGTACAGCATTGAGAGCTATAATAGAACTACCTGATTGTATCAGATTGACACTAGGCATGGAGTAAGATTTATTTCGTTTGTCACGTATCCTGCGAAGCACTTGCAATTCCTCCTGGCTTAGGGAATCAACATCCTCAACTCTTTGCTGAGTTGTAGTAAGATGGCTTTGTTGGAAGTGTTGTTTTCCAGTTGATGGCTTGCCATACAGTTTCCAGCATTCTTCTTTGGTGTGGCCCTTCTTCTTGCGATAGTTGCACCATTTATTATTTCTTCTTTCATCTTATGGACCTTTCACTACAAGGGCTGAACCCTCAATGTGATTTTGGCTACTTCAATTTAGGAGTTTTCTACTTTCTTTGAACTGCACATGGTTAGCTACATCAAACAAATCTGGTTAAGGGTTTTAATCTCATAATTCTGCCCCTTATCTCCTCAAAAGAATCTTTGAGTTCAAGGAGAAAATCGTGAATTCTTCCTTCTCTCACTGTCTTCCTATACAATTGAGCATCCTCGACGGTCTTCCATGGGTGCACCTCAAACAAGTCCTGCTGCTGCCATAGTTTCAACAAAGCATTGTAATAATTAGTCACCGACATATTACTGTGTCTCAAATCTCGGAGTTGCCACTTAAAATGGATCAAGGCCGTGGTGTTATCAAGAGAAGAGTAGGTCCTTTTTGCTGCATCCCATATCTCTTTTGCAGTGTTTGCTAGAAGATACCCTTTACTAATGTCTAGGGTCATAGAGTTGTATAACCAAGTCATGACTTGATTATTTTCTGCAAACCATGTGTCAAAACATGGATCATTAGGAGATGGTTGAGGGGCTTCTCCATTCATATATTTCTCCTTTCTCTTTCCATGAATGTATTTGAGCACACTTTGGAACCGTTGGAGATAGTTTTTCCCATTAAGCTTATGGTTAATAACCGTAATCTGATTTTCTGAGAATGTTGGTGCAGTAGTACTAATGGAAGAGGCAGAAGAAAAGGATGAATTTTTGGTTTGAGAGTTTGTACTCAGCATAAGGGCCATTGGATTAACTTCCATCGTGGTGGACTTCGTGAGACAAATCCAAAAAGGGGTGGAAGTTCGCATTTTCTGAACAGAAAAAAGTGGCGGCGCGTGAACTCACACGTAGTGACAGAGGCAGCGTGTGAGGCTCACGCGTAGCTTAGAAAGATGGCTGACTTCGGGGATAGGCTGATTAGAACCTTCCGATCACAAATATGGCAACGGTGTCACCCTATGCGCTCTCCTGTAGAAGCCCTAAGGTTGCCAGTCCTTCTTTGTCTCTCTTTCTCTCACTGTCTCCTTTCCTCCTCACTGTCTCTCTCTCTCTGAGTTCGGACCAACTCAGACTTTGATGCCATGAGAAAATCAGAGAACTCTCTGTTTTGTTGTATTATTCATATGATAGTAAACTACAATATTTAGGCTCACAATGGAGCAATCATGGTAAGAAGGAATAGGAAATAAAATCAGATTGCAATCAACATAAAAACATAATCTTTCTTAATGTGGATGCACATAATCAGGGATGCTACAATCAAGTGATTGCTATAATCAAGGGATTTGATTCCCAACAATCAGTAATCTGCTGCTTACATCTTCTCCAGTTGAAGGGAACAAAATGGCGTTTATTTTTATTCATTTATTTTATTTGGTCAAGTTTGTGCATCATTTCTGATCATATTGATGTTATGATGAATGTGAAGCTTGTTTTGTCTCAGATACACGCTTATGGCTTATCATTCTTGAATTCTGAGAATGGGTTGCTTATGCAGTTGATACGTCTTGAAATATTGTTGATATTGTGATATGAATTTTCTACTTCAAGACAATAAGTGTCTGTCTGTGCTTCTTCTGACTTTTGCATGTTTGGAATTTATAGGTTGGAGTTGCGGAGATGAAAGTTACAGTTGAAAGAACAGGTGGCCTTGTTGTTCTGTCTGAAAGCTTTGGCCATTCAGTATTCAAGGACTCCTTTAAGCGTGTTTTTGAGGATGGGGAGCAATCTCTTGGTCTCTGTTTTAAGTGGGTATTCTTTATCTTAGTCATTTTGGATCTGGTTGCTTCACTAATTTAATTCCAGTTCTCTAGGGCGTTTGTGCGCATTAGTGTTTTGTTTTTGTTTTTGATATACCACTTTATTAGCCTTATAGGATCAAGTTTTCTAATGTGCATCTTACACTAAGGAGGGTAAAGTATACAAATATCATGCATTTATAAAATAAAGGTCTGAGACGATCTCAACTATTGATTTAAAATGTTGAACTGAATGAAAACGCATTCACAATATTAACTTCTAAGTATATTCTCAACTAATTCCCATGTAGGGGAACGATGTAAATTATAAATAATACAGCATTACAAACACGCAGTTCTTTTTTTTTTTTCTCCTTTTACCTTTCATATTGTTTCTCTCTTCTATTAGTTCCCCCCTCTAGTGTATCATCTCTCTAGATTTTTCTCTCATCTGATCATTCTTTAGGCAATGACTTCTTTTCATCCTTTCCTTAAATGATTCTTGATGCCAAATTCTTGCTTTCCTTTTCATTGCTCTCCCCTTGTCCACCTGCTTTACCTATTTAAGGGAGATTGATCAATGCACACAACTTAGAAGTATAAAATCACTTTGAGAGCTCATTTTGTTCTTAAACAATATTTCTCTACCTTTATGCAGCACATACAACTGTGTGAAAAATAACATAAAATGCCTCCTGTGTTTTCATATTGTGACTGCTGCAACTAAAGCAATTCCATGTGTTGGAAAATCTGTTAGAATGGCAGGCACCCTGGTGGGATGAGCAACCCTTCTCCAAAAGTTAGCTATTGAGATATGAGAACAACTTTACTTAAGAACCTCATTTCCGTACTAGTCAATATCAGATTTAGGCATTTTATACTACTTTGGTCACTATCATAATATATGTTTGAATTGTATCTTCTCTGTTCTGGCTGTGTAGGTAATTTCAATTTGACTAAGAAACAGGTTGCATTGTATGAGTAGAGAGAACAACGATCAGAACTCAGTTAACTCATAAACCATAAGGGGGGACTAGAATAGGCAATTCTCTTTAGTCAAATAGGTTGTTTTGTGCAATTTCTTACAAATAAGGATCTGAGAAAGAGAGAGAGAGAGAATCATCAGCTTTATACCTAATAAATGAAAGTGAGTGATGAATCCACCTCTCGTTTCCTTGCTTCTCCCATGAAATAAGCTTTATACCTAATAACAAACTAGTTTGGTTTAAGACTTTGTGTTTTGGTGATCTAGCATTGATCTGATTGGCCTTTATATATTCATAAGGATTATTATTGACTTTATCTTTCTACTGTTTTTGGGATACTGCATAATATCATTTCTACTTGGTTAGTTCAATTTATGGTTTTATTTTTCTTAGGCCATATCTATCTGCGTCTTCCTCTTCTCCCATCAAATATTCTCACTTAATTTTTGTTTCAGTGGAACCCTAGAGATAAATTGTTCTAAGGAAATAAAGATTTCTGGAATAATTGGACCTTGCACATCATTGGAAAAGGTTAGACCATTTAATGTTTCAAACCCTCAATTTCCTTTTCTTTTATGATATTTTGATAGTAGTTTTGTTGGGTCTACAGGAGTAAGATCATTTAGAACTTTTCTGAAGTTTTATAGTGCTAATCACTTGCTGCAGAAAGGACCCTCTGTTGCTGACAGTGTCATAGGAGAGGGGAACACAATATCATGGAAGATGTGTGGCCTTGACAAGAGTACATGCCTGACAGTGATGTTTGATCTTTCAACAACTGATCGTTCAAACACTTCAGCTGTCAATCCCCAGTTGTACTTGCAGTTCCTGACAAGGTAAGCTTGGAGGATGTATAGTGAGTTAGTGACAGTTAACATTAATTAAACATCTAGCAATGTGCTTCTTTTTTCTTTCTTAGTTGGTATCAAATATCAATTGGTCACCTTTTTATTGCAGTTACCAGGGCTCAGATGGTCAATTAGTGCTTCGTGTTACTACTGTAACTAGAAGATGGGTAGATAGTACCATTAGCTCTGAGGTAGTTTGAGTTTCTTTTAAATTGTACCTGCATTTTAAACAGCTCTGATTTAGTTTATCACGATTTTGAGAAGCTTTGATTACTTCACTTTTTCTATTGCTGTCAATTTTGAGTGTTAAATTTTGTTCATATGCTTAAATAAATTCCATTAATCTTTTTGGTCCCTAAACAAAATCCTTTTTTGTCATGTTTATATAAGTGATAAAGCTTTAATGCTTCTCCTTTATTTGTGTTTCATTAATAAATTCCATTAATCTTCTTGGTCCCTAAACAAAATCCCTTTTTGCCATGTTTATATAAGTGATAAAGCTGTAATGTTTGGCCTGTTTATTAGTGTTTCATTTAAAAATAGTTGGCCTGTTTGGTTCCTGCAATCTATCTTCAAATGTAATATTCTACAATCGTGTTGACTCTCACATGTCCAAAAGCTGGGAGTATTCTAAGTATAATGGGGATGCCTCGCTGGTATTTGACTACAGTGGTTTGGATACTATGTTTAGATGTTTACAAGGTACACACATTATCAAAACCAAGTCCATGCAACCAATATAGATGCTATTGAATGTTTGGGTCATCTTTTCCAAATTATTGACTTCCATTATGGGTGGTTTGGCGCACAGAATAGATTGATGGGGAAGTGGAATAGAAAAATGATTATGTGAATGAATGAGATTCGTCCATTTGCATAAAGGAAGTATATATTTAGATGAGAAGTGACAATAAGGATATGATGAACATTTTACTCATATATCTCAGTTTCTTTGCATTATAAATAGAGCTTTCAATCAGCGCTGATAAATTGAATTTCTTTCCGAGAGGGATATCAGTAAGCCAGTAAGGTACTGAAGTGAGGAGGGGAACTCTCCCCCAAAAGCTATTGAGGTTTGAGGTGATAGTGCCTAATCACTTAAAAACACCAGTGTGCATTCCTTGCTTCTCAATGTGGGGCTAGAGCATACCATGCTTTCTTGGTCTCCATAAATTGGCTCCCCTCTCAAGGAGCTTATGGCCCAACGGCTGCTTTAAGACATTTCACTTTGTTTCAAACTAGTCAATACTCTCCATTAGTCAGAGTCCTCCACAAGTAATCCTTTCCTAGGCCGCTGACAATTCAGCTTTGAAACCAATTGATAGTTTACTTAAGTGAGTAGGATAACTTTTCGTCAAAAGCTATCTATTGAGATGAGAGTACTGACGCTTCAATACTGCATTGAGAATCTAATACTACCATAGTCCCCTTCAGATGCTTTATAGGCTGTTAATGATGGTCATTTGTTGGTTGGTTCTGTCATTTTTGCTGCTTCTTATCCAAAGTAAATACTATTGTTGGGTTTCTATATTATATACCTTCCACTGGTGGATAAATGGTGGTAGTAATTTTTTATTCATCATCATTATTCAACATTGATATATAACTAATGTGTTTGCTAAAGAAGAAAATATCTACTGTTCAGGAATTGGTACAAGGATTTGATCAAGAAACTGCTGCTGTGGTGATGGCTAGATTAGCTTCCTTGAAAATGGAGACGGAGGTACATCACGAGTTGTGCTGTTATATTGATTAATTTGATATTTCTAAATCTTCACTCTTGGGAATTTTATTCTAATGTTGCAATAAGTGTTATCTTCATCTACAAACAGATGATTGTTTACAGTTACAGGAGGATTAGGAGAAGTGGTTAGATTGTACAGATGTTTATGTCAATTGTGCATGTTGAACCTTTCACTAGTGGGACTATGTATTGTTGGAAGGACTTGGTAAATGTTACTTATAGTGTATCCTGAGACTAGTTTTGATTTGTCTTTTTAATTATGCTAGCCAAATTTTCATATTCAACAGTGATGTGTTTTCTTTGCAATGATAACTACCCTGTCTATTTGAGAGCAACATTTTTTAAATATCATTTTGCTTGTAATGTGTTACTGATAGCTTTCTCAAGCCCTTGTTGGATATGTCATACTTATGACCGAGTTTCGTAGCTAAAAGCATCAATCTTGTTTGATCAGGAAACATTTGACGCCACACGCTGGTTAGATCGACACCTCATTCGTCTTTGTTCCAAATTTGGTGATTATCGCAAGGATGATCCATCATCTTTTACATTGAACCCATCATTCTCATTGTTTCCTCAGTTTTTGTTTAATTTGCGCCGGTCACAATTTGTGCAGGTATTTTGTCTGGTGATTATTTTCTTGTCATACTTTTGAAACTTATTTAACTCTGGTATGTGAATGATAAAATTTGTTGGCAGGTTTTTAACAACAGTCCAGATGAGACTGCCTACTTCCGCATGTTGTTAAACAGGGAAAATATTAGCAATGCTGCTGTTATGATTCAACCATCTCTAATATCATATTCATTTAATTCACTACCTGCACCAGCATTGTTGGATGTGTCTTCCATTGCTGCTGACCGAATTCTATTGTTAGATTCATATTTTAGTGTTGTCATTTTCCATGGGATGACAATAGCTCAATGGCGCAACATGGGATACCAGAACCAACCTGAACACCAAGTATGTGTTTGGAGCTGGCCTGCTAGTGAAATGATATTCATATGCAAATTCTTATTTTACATATCGGATACTTGAATACAGTCTGTTAATTGGGACTACTAGTTAGTCTGATGGAAGTTAATGCTTTGGGCAAGAGCTTTATTTTGTGGCTTTCTCCTGTCTGCACATGGCATTGTTTTTTAATTCCTTTTTACCTAATATCTTATTTAAATCCCAGGCATTTGCACAACTACTACAAGCTCCACGTGATGATGCTCAATTGATCATTAGAGATCGTTTCCCTGTACCTAGATTGGTTGTATGTGATCAACATGGTTCCCAGGTTAGTATGCAGTTGACAATTGAGTTTCATTGCTTTTACTGTTCATCAACAACTTGAAATATGCTACGTGAAACGTTGGAGAAAATTTTCAATATCTTCTATTTGTCCATTCTGTTAGATAAAGCCTGGATTTTTCTTCAGGAGTCTTATTGGGGTGTCTTTGATGATGAACAGGCTAGATTTTTATTAGCAAAGCTGAACCCCTCTGCAACTTACAATAACGCTCATGAGATGGCCGCTGGTTCAGATATTATCTTTACTGACGATGTGAGCCTTCAAGTCTTTTTTGAGCATCTCCAAAGGCTGGCTGTCCAATCTTAAGAGCAGATGATAGTATAGACTGACACTGTTGATAGGTTTCTGGACTTCAATTAGCTAAATTCATTCGCCGAGGGTATGTCATGCATCGTGCTGTTCCATTCAGTTATTTTCCTTTTGTTCTTAAAAGAGGGTTAGAGCTCATCCAGTGGAATAAAAAGGAAAGAAGATCGCAAACACTATTCTTTAGGGTTCAGATTGAAGCTGTTCCTTGGAGATAATCAGGGGTTCAAAAGTATGTCAGAGTCTTGGGTGATTTGGGAAGAAAAGGTAAGTTGAGGTATCCCAAAGTAGATGAGAAAGAGAGAGAGATTTTTGTTCCATTTTTCCCCCTCCTTTTTTTTTAATTCATTCCCAGACCTGAATTTTGGGTTCTATCTGGATTAATTTATATAGCTATTCCTACATGCTCTGGGTTGCATAGTGAAATTTTTAGTCATTGTAAGAGTTTGGTATTAGTTATTCTTGAGAAAGTTTTGTAAATGTTGCAGTGGTATTATACCTTTAACTGAGTATTTTTAAGTGGTTCTTTTTATCAAGGTTTTGAAACCCATACCAACTTCTAAAACCGGCTGGAGTACTGGGTCAAGGATCAATGGGTTAAATTGGAGTCAAACTGAAGCTAATCCAAGGCCAAACTGGTAGGAAATTGAAAATTTCAGGGTAATTAATTTGAAACTCTGAAGATTTTTTTCCCCCAAAAAATACCAAACTGGGTTGATGTCTTGACCAAACCAGACCGATTTACTGACCGGTTCGTAGGTTTCTGATCCGGTTGGATTTCAGAACCTAGCTTTTAACCCTTATGTGAAGATATCCTTACATTTGGGCTCAACATTATAAAATAACAAAGGTAATTGAAATACTAGTAGCCTAGTAATGAAATTTGTATTTAATCTAGGAAGAATAAAAATAAGTGTCTTTCTTACCTTACTAAGACAAAAAAGGAGAAAGGGTATAATTGTCTACAAGTTGATTCATGAAGGGCATAAATGTCTATATGTAGTCATGGAAGCTTGAATTCGGATTATATGGCTAAAGTTATGTAATGGGGATTACTTGATTTGTTGTTATATGTTGTAATGAGGATTATGCAGGATTATTTTACTATATGGCCCAAACACTTGAATAAGTAGACTACAAGATTATAGTTAATCCTGACGCATGGAATTGATCCAAATGTGCTATTAGGAATTTGGACCAAGCGCCTACCTCCTTTAAATTATATGCTTGAGAGAAAGATTTGTTTATAAATAAAATATAGTGTAAGAAGAATACAGTTTAGCGGGAGCAAAAGGATGAATATAGCTTTGTAAGTTTTGATAGGGAGCGTGTTAGATATAGAGAGCCATTCCAAAGGCGTAGAAACAAGCCTAACAAGAAACATATCGTCTTGGAAATGGATTGCAAGTAGCTGAGGAGGTACAGAACAGTTATGAAAGACCTCTGAGCGAGCTAAAGAATGTGCCGAGACGAGATTGGGAGGTTCATGTGACATGGTGTGATAGACGGGCGAACCACGTCGCCGATGTTTTAACTAGAAGAGCACTGACTTTAACGAGAGGTTTTGAGCAGTTTTCTGCTATACTAGATTCTATTATGGACGGCTTACGTCGTGTTGCTATGCTATGTTTGGATTTTACTCCCTCCGGTCAATTAAGATAATATTTGGGAGTTGGTTTTGGTCCTAATTATTAGAAACCATCTGGAAAGAAAAATTTTAGGTCGTAGAGGTATGTGACAGGGGATATTGATTCACTTTTATTTATGCAATTTTAAATTTTTATAAAGGCATTTTCGAAAAATGAGTAAAATTAACTAATTTAACTCCTCTCTTTAATCTCCCTAAAATCGGTTAAATATACTTTATAATTAGGACTGGATGGAGTAATAATTAGTAGTGCTGGGTGTATTTCAGAAAGAAAGAAAGAACCTTTTTTCTAATAGGTAACTCACCTCATTCGAAAATGAAGTTGGAGTATTTTTAACATGGCAACCAAAGGAGGAGACTTGGTGCTACAAAAGATTTTAAATGACTAAGGCGCATGGAAAACCCAAGATGGCACCGTGCAAAATGAGCTTTAGGTTATGTTTGGATTGAGGGAGGGAGAGGGAGGGGGAGGGAAAAAAAAAAGGAGAGGAGGGAAATTTTTTTTCAAAGTGTAGTGGGGCCCACAAGTCCTCCTCCCTCCCCCTCCTTTTTTTTCTCTTCTTCTCCCTTCCCCTCCCTCAATCCAAACATACCCTTAAATAGCGTCATACAAGGCTCGAGTTGTTAGTCTTTTATGTGAGTTCTATGATGTATTTGTTTTGCGGATTAAGGGGGAATTTTATCTTGAAAGAATAAAAAAGAAAGCAATTTTGCCTTATCATTATCATAATTAATTTTGATCTTTAGTTGACTAAATATGTTTAATTGACAATCCAACATGTGATATAATATCATTTTTGTTAAGGTTCAAATTAATGCAGGAAGTTTATTTGTCATCTACTTTATTTTTTTTCAAAGTTAGATTAACATATTTGATCAACTAACAGTTAAAATTAACTGAGATTACTGCTGGGGAAAAATTGCTCCACTTTTTACACTGTTAGAGCAAAATTGCCCCCCAAAAAACCTTATGAGACAAAATTGCCCTTCAATGAAAATTTTTGGGGCAAAATTATCTCTTAACCCTTGTTTTGCCGAACGTTCAATCACTTTTTTTTTTTTTGCTAAGCACAAGTATCTTCTATTGGAGGAAATCTTATTTGAAGTATCGTTGGGCACTAAATATGAGATAAGAGAGGTGCCCACATTTAGCGTCTAATAATATTTCAAACAGGATCATCTCCAATAGGAAAATGCTTGTGTAGCAAAAAAAAAAAAAGAAAGAAAGAAAAAAGGTGATTAAACCTAATTAGAGCACTAGGATATTTTGTGTGTAAATTCTCAAAGCATTTTCTCAAGATAATTTGGGTTGTCTTAAATTTCCAGTTTTTATATACAAATCAACAAGATTTAAGTGCCATGAGCCTTCTTTTTTCTGTTTCTTCAAGAGATGCTGGTTTCTGTGCTAGATGAATTTAAGAGTTTTATATTTAAATATGAATCAGGGTTCCAATCTTTCATAGGTATTACCAAATGTTTTGTCCACGTTCCTCTGGAATCTTATATTTCATCACACTTTTCTTGTACATTTGTTGGTTTTGAATTCAAATTGTACATAAAATTTATACACATGAAGAAAAATGTGATGAGATAAAAATGTTTTGGTAATTATCAAATCATGGGCTAAATATATAGAAGTTCTGATTAAATTGAAGAAATTAGAAAGCCCATAAACTCTTTCTCTTTGTAGGAGGATGATGACAAAATGTAGAAGCTTACAAGGATCACTGAAAGTGGGGAAAAGAAGAACAAAATTCAAAAGGAAGATAAAAGAAGTAGTTTGAAGATACTACTAATCGCTTTTGTTTCGATTTAGCAACGCAAAAGTGAAACCACTCAAAAAATGGACCTTTCTGTTCGCATTCACTATTGCCTCGCTACTGTGAAGCAAAAGCGAAAAATCCCCAAAAATAGTTCTGATTGTGTTTGCTGTTGCTTTGCTATAGCGAAGTTGCAAAACTGATGCTATGCGTTTTGAAAAAATCACGAATCTGGGGCCTTTTAGCCTAAGAAGGGGTGCCGAAATTGCTGATTTTGGACTAAAAGAGAGGCCGGTCACAAGAAAAAGCACCTTGGAGGAAGAATCTTGAAGATTTTAGGAGCTTTTTTTGATTTTCTTCATCTTCTTTTCTATTTTTCTACTCAATCTTGCTATAGGCATGAATTTATTATCTTTAGTTTATTTAGGATTATTTTTACCTATTGTATGGATTGGAACTACAAGATTTTCTTGCTTTTGCTAGTTATTAAGAATATATGCTGATTTTTCTTTATGCTTCTATGCTTGATCACCACATGATTAGGTTAGTTCAATTGAATGATGCTTGAGAGAGGTATTTTGATTGTAGAATTTTAAAAAAATCATGTTAGACTTGAATTTTATGAATTAAATGAATTATTTTGGAAAGATGGTTTTCATTAATTTTAAACAAGAGACTGAATATTTTTAATGAAGATTAAAAATTAACTTTGACTCGAGAGAGCTTGGTTGATGATTTTAGAATCTTTGACTAGCATATAAACTCATTCAACTAGTATAAGTGATTCAATTGCATAGTTTCATGAAATATAATGGGGAAGAAGTTATCATAAGCCTTTAATATATTAAAGTTAGATTCAATTTTCCATTATTCAACTTTATTGTTTTCATCAAAATTCCTTATTTGACCGACTCAATTTCAAATGATTTCTTCAACCTAGTTAAAAATGTGGTTACAATAATTAGTTCACTTTTATCAGTCTTTGTAGAATGACACTCTTTTTATCACTATACTATTACTTGTGACTTGTGCAGTTACTGTAAACTAAATGGTGAACACTGAACAGTTCCTTCAATCGGAGATCTAGTATGATAGTATTTCATTCATTAAAGAAGAGCCTCCATACGTACAAGAGGCTATTCCAAGATATCTATAGAAGACAATTCTTTGATAAAGAAAAAAAGGTTTCCTTAATTAAAAAAGGAAAAACAATTAAAATATACAATTGAAATATGTGAAAGAAAAATAAGGGTGTTGAATTTTAACAATTCCAAATGGACTAATTTAGAACTCAGAAATACTGAAAAATGTGAGAAATTACATAATTAGCCTTACTTTGTTACTTTTCTAAAAATTTGCAAAATCCCTTGTTGAACGCCGTCGACGACCAATCACTAGAGCTTCGATGTGAAAGAGGCATATCACCTAGGAGGGGGGGGGGTGAATAGGTGATTTAAAAAAAAAAAACTTTGAGCGTGCGATGGGTGAATAATAGGTACAGTAAACAGAAATAAAGTCGACACAGAGAGATTATACTGGTTCGGTCCAACTCTTTGACCTACGTCCAGTACCTAGTCACTCTGGGATTTCTCACTATCTCACAAATGCAATTACAACCTCTGTAATACAGAATGACTCTCACTCTCCAGAATCACTCCCCCTTACAGATCGTAATTGTACAACCGTACTCAAGATACCACTACCTTGAGATTTTGAACTAAACTGAATACAATTGATAAATCTCCCTTATAGAGTAATTGATAAGCACTGAGGCACACTTATATCCGAAGATATGAACAAGTATAAGAACTGATCACTTTGAATACTATTATCTGTGTATGCGTTGTTTATGTGGATGAACTCTGTTCTTCGTGAATTTATAATAGTTGGAGAAATAGCCGTTGGTAGGATTTGAATTTGTCCGTTTGATTATGACCGTTGTTAGCATTTAATCATTCGCACTAATCTCGTTTCAAATGAATTCAATGCATTGTCTCTGCTTTACGAATCCAATTCCGTCCGTTGATCAATCAGAATATGACCGTTGCTAAATTATCTGAAACTTATTACCAAACTGGTTAAAAGCATTTGTTAATCATGATAAGTAATAATCAGAAGAGATAGAATGATTTAGCTGAATCCATGATTTTCGGAGACGGTAATTTGAAGAAACAGAGGAAGAGATAACTCGGGGTAGCAGATCAACAGACTCGAGGCAATTGAATGATTGGATTCAAAATGCTTATTTGAGATGTCTATTTGGCTCGAGGTTATGGGTAGTGACTCGAGGCAAAATGTGCTCTCCATTCTTGAAACTCTCGGGTTGCCACTTGACTCGAGGCTACGCAACTTACTGACTCGAGGTGATGAAAAACTTGTATCTGGATGTCGAAAATGCACATCTAACTCGAGGTGGGAAGGGCTTAGACTCGAGTTATTCCATCATTGAAAACTAAGAAGATTGATTTCTACATTATCTGACTCGAGGTAGCTCAATCCTTGGCTCGAGTGTGGTGTACGTTGAGGATGCAGAAATGAACTCTGTAAAATTGACTCGATGTGAAGAAATGCTTGACTCGAGGTTTTGCATCGTTGAAGACAATATGTATGTTGGAAAATGCTATGTCACTTGAGGCACAAGCTTCCTTGACTCGAGTTAATCAACTCGAGGTTGTATTTGAAGAGACTCGAGTGAATTCTGCATATTTGTGGTGTATCAGGTTCATTAACTCGAGGTAACACTTACTAACTCGAGGTAAAAACTGCTCTCCATTGTTCAAACTCTCGGGAAGGCTATTTAACTCGAGGCAAACACGTTAACTCGAGGTAAAAACTGCTCTCCAAAGTGTGATATAGAAGAAACCCGAGACTATGCTGAATTGATTCCAGAAATTCATGTGTCAACTTTCGAGGGTGATATCTCCTTGGTCTTAGCCCCGTTTTGGTCCGTTCAAGTCTTGTTGGAAAGATCTATGTGTCTACTTTTCAATGGCACCGATTTGAGCTCAATTGGATTTGTGGTTTGTGAGATACACCCAAAACATTGAAGCTTGGTTCTGACTGTGACGGTGATGTTTGTGTCAACTTGTAAAATTCATAGCTCCTTGATCTGAACTCCTTTGGACTTGAATCTTTGTCACAAGTACGTGTTGGATGTCTAGTTTCATATGCCATTGATTTCATGTCAATCCGATTCCTGGTTTGAGAGATATCATCGAATTACTGAAGGTCGCCAGAAGCTGAACGTGGAACAGAGTGCACTAGAGTTGCTGTAAGTTGGTTTAACTCGAGGTGCATGAAGCCTGACTCAAGTTTTTGCCCCAGACTCGAGTTAGTAAGTTTCCAGACTCGAGCCAATCATACCAGATGCCCAAAAACACTGTAGCAAGTCATTAACTCAAGGTAGTTAGTCCGTAACTCGAGTCACTTAGTCCAGAAGCTCGTTTTTACTCATTTTAACTCCGAATTGAGCCGTTCCAACTTCCATATCATCGTGGGGACTCCTAGAATCAATCTAGGAACTTGTATAATGATTTTCTCATTCCAATGAGCACATTCTTCCTTCATCAATATCCCATCTTGATTAATCTCCATCATTAAACTTCACATCATCATTAATCTCTTCATATGGAGCAAGTTCTTCTTTCTTTCTTCTCCTTTCTTGATTAGTCTCTATCATTAATCTTGGACTAATCTTCATCAAATATATCATAATTAGTCAATGTAGAAGAATTGTATAATATACAATCTTTTTGCTCTTAATGGCATCTATATAAGACATCATCAAAACTAATCATAACCAACATGATGACCTCACTAGAGACCAACTGCTGAAGCTCTAGCTGTCTAATATATATATATATATATATATATATATATATATATATATATTAATTTCTCAAGCAAATTCATCAATATAGTTGCTTTAATTAATAGTGATATTAAAGTATAACTACTCAAATGTTCATATTGACTACTTTATTTTCGATATTAACTACTTTGTCTGGCTAGAGACAAAGTTCTTAGTATTTTTTTTGAATTCCCGAAATAAGAGTAGTTAATAGAGAAGTCAGAGTAGATGATACCAAAATGAGAGTAGTCAATACTATATAGGCTCCTTTTTGCTAAATAATTTTGAATAACTATTTTTGTTTTCTATTTGCTACTCTAATTTTGGTATTAACTAATTTGATTTTGAAAAATCAAAATATATATTAAGAACTTTGTTATTAGCCAGCCAAAGTAGTCAATTTGAAAACTTGAGTAGTTAATTGAGAAACAAAAATAGTTATTAGAAAATCTTTAGCAAGTACCCTTTTTATTACTCTAGCTTCGTTATTAACTACTCAAGTATCCATATTGACTATTTCTTCTTGATAAATTCAAAAAATATATATTAGACCATCGTAGCTCTGGTGACTGGTCTCTATCAAGGTGTCTAGAGCTTCAATGATGGGCTGTCGACAATCGACAAGGGGTTTTAAGTATTTTTTTTAAAACAAATAAAAAGTAAGAGTAATTATGTAATTTACCACATTTGTCAACATTTCAAAATTCCAAATTAGTCCATTTGAAATTGTTAGTTCTCTGTGTTTTGATGATAACTGATAATTATAAACACAAGATGAGGTTTGTCTTGGGTAAGTTGAAAAACTTACTATCAAAGACAAACTCGAGTTTTGGAAGCAAAACTCGAGTCTTGGATTTGACAGAGAGTTGCCCATTTTCAATGAACAAAGCAAAACTCTAGTTTCCATAAGGAAACTCGAGTTTTGGTCTTACAGAGAGCACTCAGTTTTTCACTTCAAGATAAACTCGAGTTTAGACTGGTAAACTCGAGTTTTGTATTATACAGAGACTTCTCATTGTTTTCAACTGAGAACAAAACTCGAGTCTTGATTTGGAAACTCGAGTTTTGGCCATACAGAGAGTCTAACAATTTTGAACATATGCAAACTCAGTTTCGACTTAAAACTCTAGGATTTCACTTTGCCATAAGTTTTTCTAAGTTTTCTCAAAGTTATGAGAAAACTCGAGTTTTGATTTGAAAACTCGAGTTTTGACTTGGCAGAGAGTTTCCACGTTTTCCTCAGATTTTGAAAACTCAAGTTTTTCTCAGAAAACTCAAGTTTCGACTTGGCTCAGTTTTCTCAATGTTTTCATACTTAAATGAAAACTTGAGTTTTGTTTTGGAAACTCGAGTTTTGGCCAAGCCGAGAGCTTTGAACTTTTTCAATGTTTTCAAAACTCAAGTTTTGGATGAAAACTCCAGTTTCGATGTTTTGAACTAAAACACTTAGTTTTCATTAAAAGTCCAAAACTCGATCGAGTTTTGAGTTTTATTCAGTAATGTGTTTTAAATCTCAAATCGTGACTCTCCTCTCTGGATGGAGGAAACTTGAGTCTTGATATGGAAACTCGAGTTTTGTTTAAGTGCACAGTTGAAAACTCGAGTTTAGAAGAACAAACTTGAGTTTCTGTCCTAGAGTTAGAACATCGAATCTGACAAATTTGTGAAATCTTCTTGTTTGATCTTAATACTTCATATTATCATTTTTCTATGTTCCTAGCTATGTTTAACCACTTTATTAGTGAGTTTCAGATGATTTAAAAGATGTTTATTGAAGGTTTAAAGTAAAAGCAAAAAGTGACGTCAGCACATTAAATGCTAAACCCAGAAAGTTGCATTCTTTTGGATAATCCTTCTGCACATGCTTACAAAGAATTAAAGAATGTTTTCCACATCCAGCAGCTGCTATTCCAATGGATTTATTTTCAAGAAGTCAACTCTGAACTTCTGCACAGCTAGATTAAGTGAATATTAGAGAGAGAAGAAGACCAAAACTTAACCTAAACCTTGTCTAATGAAGGCAACGGTTATTTAATGCTCTCTTGGTATAAGTAGAGTTGCATTCAAGTCTTCACAACTAACACATCTGCTGGAAACGAATTGCTATCAAATCTACATTTATTTTCTTTAGTTTTCACTTGTAAAGTATCTTTTGATACACTAAGCTTCAATATTCATTATTATCTACTCTTAGAGAGAGTTTCTTCTGTATAATTCATTTATTGTAAAGAATCACAAGTCAGGGGACTTGGTGATTGGGTGCATTGATTATAATTTGTAAGAGGGAGTAAGTTCTAGTGAGAGAATTACTCTTGAGTACAGAGTGTGTAATCAGTTGAGATAGTGGAAATCCCAGAGAGTCTGGGGATTGGATGTAGGTCAAGGAGTTGGGCCGAATCAGTATAAATCTCTGTGTCTTGCTCTTCTACTCTCCTCTTTGTTCATCCTTGTTCTTCTCTGTTCATCTCTGTTTTTGTTATTCAAAACAGAGTATTTTTCAAAAGTTATAAAAATCCCCAATTCACCCCCTTTTGGTGATTTTGCTTCATTTTCAGAAACTATTGAAATTCAATACCCTTTTTTGTCTTTTGCATATTTTAAAGGGTTAAGGGACAAATTTTGCAACAAACTATTTGTAATACCTCAGATTAATAATAATAATAATGATGATGACGACGATGACAACAATAATAATATAGAAATAATAAAATTTAATAATAATAATAATAATAATAATAATAATAATAATAAGAACAATAATGTAGTAAATAAAGATTTAGAATTTAATAATGTTTGTATTATTTTATAATTTATTAATTGGCAATAATTATAGTAATAATAAAAATTTAGAATTTAATTGTATTGTTTAAGAATTTATTAATTATTGATAGCCTATAGCTAAACCCTAAATTTTAATTATAAACTTAAGTCTAGCCGTCTAAACCTAGCGAACGCTCAATACTTTTCTCCTCCGTTACTTTTTCTTCTCAAATCCTCTTTCTGTACTCTCATCAAATTAAAATTGGGTCGCTAGCAAAAACGGAGACAGGTAATCCTAATCCCCATGAGTTTTAAGTTAGTTTTATATAAATTTTGATAGGGTTGTTATATATAAAATATATTATATGTATCCTAATCCGTTAAACAATTTGATTTTCATGATAACCCTTAAAGGCGTTGATGTGTTGTAGATTTATATGCCTTTCGTTTTTCGTTATCTATGAGTGATTAATGCAAGCAATTGATCAATTTCCTGGTGCATACCTTCTTCTTGAATGCCTCGGCTTTCGTGTTGAATTAGATATATATATCCTTTCCTCGACGTAACTGCTTCCCTGGTGCATGAATTAAATATACATGTATATTTTCCTTTGCTTTAGATGCCTAGGCCTTCGTGCATGAATCATCTATATTTCCATAAAACCTGTACGCCTTCTTTTGGTGATTAAAACCCAAATTTGCCTTTCATATGTATCTGTGCATATTGTTTGTGCTCTAGGTGTGACAATTTTTTTTTGTGATTGAAATGCATGTGTCTTTCATTAAAATAAAAAAAAGGTAAATATAAACATATAAATATATATATTAAATACATGTACTCTTTGAATGTGTTGAAGTTAATAATCCCAGTTTTCTTTCTTTGCGTGGCTAATGATGCATATTTCCGCATGTTGCTAATCTCCACAATAAGAGGGATTAGGTTATTTAGTTTTTTAAATGTTTATTGTGTGCTGATTTTTTTTTTAAAAAATTTTATTATTATAAGCATGTGTTTAGCTTTTTTTTTTGGGAGTAGTGGAGTCATTTTAATTTACCTTATCGAGTCTGTTGGGCAATGATATTAGTGATCCTAGATATTAACTATGATCCTAGATTTTATCTAGAATAAATAGAAATATAAGAAGTTAAATATATTTTATTGTAATAAATTGTAATAAGAATATATTAATTATATTATTATTAATTAGATTATATAATATAATCTATTTCTATTTATATTAACTATATTAATATTTCATATTATATATCTTTTTCTATTATATTATTTATATTAGGAAATCTTATTAAATATTCTATTTATTATATAGAATATTTATCTATTTATTTTATATTTTATATATTTTCGATCACATATTATGCAAAGCGAACCCTCTTTATACTAATTATGCTAAAAGAATCGTGCTATCACAATGCAATGTTTATATATTATTCATTATTTGTCAATAAAGTAAGCACATTAATTTTAATGTTTATGCTAGCCTGTGTCTGATACTATATTAGTTAATATTCTTTCATTCTTTATATAATATCCGCTGCATAACGAAATAGGACTTGATTAGATTTTATATCAAAATATCCTTGTATCCTATATTTAATTAAATAATAGAAAAGTATATAAAAGATAATTAAATAGTAGAAATAATTTAGGAATTTTATTATGAGTGTATTTTAAAATAATTTAACAGTGGGAGGATAGCTTTGGGATGGTACCTCTCAAAGTGATGAACACAATGAGGCTCTATGCCTCCAATATATTTTTTGATGTAAACCGCTAGTATCCGTTCTTTCCAAAGTGGTGTCTGGCAGGTTTCCGGGACACTAGTAGTAACTTTGGGAAGAGGTGTGCACACTAGGAAGAGAATGTTTTATGGCCAAATTTGATGATCTGTGACTGGCAGGTTTCCGGGTCACAGGTAGACTGGCATGATATCCGGGTCTATCATGGTTCTCTTCCCACTAATTAAATTGAATAAAGAATAATAAAATTGTTTTCTTAAATGTATATATATTCATATATATAGAAGATATTTTTTTATTACGTAAATATTTTGTTCTCTCTACATTATCTTTGTTTTATTAGGATTACCAACGTTACTGATGTTTGTATTTATGGGTTGCGATGATCCTTCGGGGGAGAAGAATTTCAGTGAAACAGGTGCCAACGGTTGGGGCTAGCAGTGAGAAGTGAGGAAGATCATTCAGTATTCTAGCTAGTTTCTTTTTTCTTTTTATTTTATTTTCTTTGTTTTGAATAAAACACACTTATTGAAGTTCTGATTTATGATCAATGTAATAAGTGTAGCCTTGCACTTGTCCCAGTACAAGTGCGGCGGTAACAGTTCTCAAACTTAGTTATTTTGAATTATAGTAATGTTCATAAAGATAATTACAATTTTATGTTATTAGATTTGTTAGAAATTTGGGGGTGTTACACTATTTTTCTATTGGCACCCAACACAATTAACTATTTTGGGGTACAAAAGTAGATATAATCAATTTATTGGGTAGCATATATAATAACGTTGTTAATGGGAAAATATCACTTAGATCCCGTTGAAGCATTTTTTATTCAGTCAACCCCCAAAAGATGTTGAAATTTCACTATACCCCTTGGGGCAAAATGAAATTAAGTTGTCAACAACAATGCTGGTACTTTATTATTTTCTTATAAGAGCATTTACAAAACAAATAAGAGTATTCACAAGAAAAATAAATAAATTTAAAAGAATTTCATGAGTTAAAAAGAATTTTACTAGATAAATATGAGAATTTACAAAACAAATGTGTGATTGACTAAAGTATTTTTAACTCTCTAGCTTTTTTAAAATCCCTTTACATGACAAATGTGGTTATTCACAAGAAAAATAAGAGAATCTACAAGATAAATATGAGCATTTTTAATACAAACAATGTTTATGTCTACTTTTGGACCTAACAAAAGGTAGTTTTGTTGGGTGCTTATAAAGAATTAGGTTATTACTAAATTTTCACTTTTGCCCTTCTAAAAAATATATCAAAATAATAGAGAATGAGAAGGCTAGTGGGACCCAAAATGCAAAAGAGAAAACTTATAACTTGCTTCACAACTTGATAGATAAAGTAAAGGGAAAATTCCATTAAAATACCATTTGAATTTGTAAAACCCCCAGAAGTGTTCCAAATTTGCAAAAAGACTGAGAGACACTAAGGACCTATGAGGGATATGCAAATTCAGGTAATTTTACCTTTTTGCCCTTACTTTTAAATAAATAAAAAAATAAAAATGCCCTCACCAGAGGGTCGCCACCAACTGGGCGTCGGCCACCGGTGGGTTTTTTTTTTTTTTGGGGGGGGGGGGGGGGTTTAAAAACAATACATTGCAAGTGTGCCCACCCCTCACACAGGAACCAAGTAGCCCAAGGTTGGGCTACTTGGTTCCTTCATTATATTTATACATTAACAAATATATATATTTTTCTTGACATTTTTTCAATAGTATTTACAAATCCTGAAACGAGAAATACCATTCCATAAATGAGAATTACCATTTCATATATGAGAATTACTACGTTTTCTACAAGGGTCCCTTTTTTACTCTTTGATGCATGTGAGTGAATTTGTAAAAAAATGCACTTTTACCATTCTATAAATGAGAATTACCATGTTTTCTACAGGAGTCCCTTTTTTACCAAAGAATGTAGTCATATATGGAATGATAATTCTCTCTCTTTTTTTTTTTTGGATCAAAGAATGATAATTCTCATTTGTGGAATGGTAATTCTCATTTATGGAATGGTAAAAGTGCATTTTTTTTTTGACAAATTCACTCACATGCATCAAAGAGTAAAAAAAGGACCTTTGTAGAAAACGTGGTAATTCTCATATATGGAATGGTAATTCTCATTTGTAAAATAGTAATTCTCATTTATAGAAGGGTCAAGGTGCAGATTTGCCAACCAACTATTACCCGAGGAGCGTCTAGGACAAATAACTATTGAGGGGACCAAAATTGCCAATCAACAATTAAAAAGTGAAAAAAAAAAACACAATTTGGAGCAGATTCGCCAACGAACTATTACCTCGTTACTGTCTTGGTGTCTCTGTCTTCCATTGATTGTCACAATGTCAGTGACGTCGACATTTCCAAAGCTTTTATTGTTGCTGGGTGTTCCACTCACCCTCTTGAACTCATCTAGTAGTCCACAGCGTTCGACTGACACGCATCTTGCACCCTGATTCCATCCCTCCGATGCCACAAGCAGCAACCGCTGCTGCCGCCATGCCTGCTCCCATGGGTCCCATCTCTGTTGGTGTTTCCCTTTTCTAACAAGAAGGCTTAACCGCTCTTTTCTCCAGCGTTTCCGCCACCGTCCTACACCAGTACCTCATATTTTAACTTAATTGTGATATTTGTTTTTTTAAAATAGTTATTTGGTGTTTTTCTTCACTTTTTAATTGTTGATTGACAATTTTGGTCCTCTCAATAGTTATTTGGCCCAGACGCTCCTCGGGTAATAGTTGGTTGGCAAATCTGCACCTTCACCCTTTATAGAATGGTAAAAGTGCATTTTTTTACAAATTCACTCACATGCATCAAAGAGTAAAAAAGGGACCCCCGTAAAAAAAATGTGGTAATTCTCATATATGAAATGGTAATTCTCATTTGTGGAATGGTAATTCTTATTTATGGAATAGTAAAAGTGCATTTTTTTTAATAAATTCACTCACATGCATCAAAGAGTAAAAAAGGGACCTTTGTAGAAAACGTGGTAATTCTCATATATGGAATGGTAATTCTCGTTTATGGAATGGTAATTCTCGTTTATGGAAATTTGTAAATACCATTGAAAAAATGTTAAGAAGAATATATATTTGTTAATGTATATATATAATGAAGGAACCAAGTAGCCTGGTTTCTGTGTGGGGGGCCCACATTTGTAATGTATTGTATTGTTTTTTTTTTAATAAAAAAAAACACCCCACCCACCCACCCCCACCCCCACCCCCCCCCCCCCCCAAAAAAAACCCCACCGGCGGCCGGTGGTTGCTGGTCGGCGCCCAGCTGGTGGCGGCCCTCTGGCATCCGGCCGGCCGCAGCCCTCCGGTGAGGGCATTATTTATTTATTTATTTAAAAGTAAGGAAAAAAAAGGTAATTTCACCTGAATTTGCATATCCCTCATAGGTCCTTGATATCTCTTAGTCTTTTTGTAAATTCGGAAGACTTCTGGGGGTTTTACAAATGCAAATGGTATTTTAATGGAATTTTTCCAAAAGTAAAATCAGAAAACTAATTAATAAAGAGATATTATTCTATTCTTCAAAATATATCAGTTCTTATATTTTATCAGAGTGGCTTGTGACAGTTTCATGAATAGAAAGAGAGATGACATAGAGCTGAAAATTTTCACATGGTGCCACCAGATATAAATTTATGATTACTTTTATGATGTCACTAATAAAGATGGGTAGCATTGAAGGATGAAAATTCATAATATTTTATTTAAATTTAAAGTTAATAGAAAAATCATGGCGGAGGTTATTTTTTGAGGGGGAAAAAATCCAAAGCAGGGTTGGATTCATCCAATTAATACGAAATAATATCTAAATAAATAAATCTTAATGATTATTTACGCTAACTTGTAAAGAGTGTTGTAAGGTTTTGTAGTAGTAACATGTTTTTAAAATCAGTAACCTTTCTCGGCCAAAAAATAAAATAAAAATAGGAACCTCCCATTTCTGTATTAAGCAGTTTAATGATTTCGAAATTTATATTAAATTTTTAAAAGTGAAATATTACAATTACCCTTGCAATATTATGCAGTCTTCTTTGCTCTTTTGAATTCCTTTCGTATTCGTCCAATGGTTTGCATTTCAAAGTTTAAAATTGAACCCTTCAATTTTTGGTCCCTCAAATTTATTTCTATTTTAGTTTTGGTCCTATATGTTTTAAACCATAGGTTTTAGTTAGAAGGTAAAATGATTCAGGTTTTTATTTAATTATAAGGACAAATATTTTAAAAAGAAATGAAACTTGAGAAATCAAAACCTATATTTTAAAAGTTGAGATATTAAAACCAAAATAAAGACAAACTTAATTAACCGAAAAATATACTATATAGTAACCCTCTTTTATCATAAACCCATCCTTAATTTACCGTTTTCTTTTTAACATTAATTATTATGTTAGATTAATAGATGACATGCCCTCTAAACTTTCAACAGTTATAACCATAAGATATTTTTAAGTTTAAAATTAACCTCATCAAATTTTGTTTATATAAAATCCTTTTGGTTACTTTTATCATCTTAATCAATTATGATAACATTGCCTTTTTTTTTAAAAAAAAAAAATTACGTAGAGGTGTAAACAATAAAATAAATACAAAAATGCTACATTGTGGAAAGTAATTACTCCCTCGAGTCCTAATTATAAAAACAATTTACCAGAATTTGAAGAGATTAAGAAGAGAAGTTAAATTAGTTAATTATAATTATTTTTTGAAAATACCCATGCTTAAAATTAAAAATTACATCAAGGCAAAATTAGCTGAATAAGTAGGTATTGCTTGAGTGGGTTCAATTCGTTGGTTTGGTTCGCTAATTCCAACAAGACGGTTCAGAGCAAGGTAGTTAAAATCGAAATTTTATGTAAAACCTGAAGAGGGATAAAAATAATAAAACGTAAAATTTTAACCTAAAAAAAATCGTAAAAACGTAAAATCGCAGTGATAAATCGAGATTTTAACTACCATGGTCTAGAAGAACCTACTTTTCCAGCTCAAATAGCGTTTTCCAATTCCCATATTATTTTGAGAAAATTCATATAAGGGCCCTTTTTACAGAAAAATCCCAAAAAAGGCCCCAAGATTCTGAAAATCCCACATGGGGCCTTTTCTGGGATTTTCAGAATCTATGTGAGTTGTTAATGGGGCTGATATAGTTATTAACAGGTAGGTCATTAACAACTAAATCAGTACAATTAACAACAATTTGCTAACAACTAAATCAACCCCGTTAACAACTATATCAGTACTCCGGTAACAACTATATCAGCCCCATTAACAAGCCCTAAGATTCTGAAAATCTCAGAAAAGGCCCTTATGTGAAATTTGTTAGTTCTCTATGTTTTTGATATTTTGATGATAACAAATATAATGTAAATAAATTAATAGATTTATGGTTAAATCATGTTTTATATAGTTAACTTGAATCTATAATGTGTTTGGAAGTTTTGCATTGGCTGCCTTGAGCTAAAATGATTTCGCCTTAGAGTTAATAAATTAAATCTATGCAAACCTCTAGTTAAATCCGTGTATGCCTCTAGTTAAATGATGGAAATGATTTAAATAAATATTGTTAACTCCGGTCAATTATTTAATTGCCTCGCGTCATGTGTTTTAATCTTGAGATTTTGAAACTATCGATTTTGACTCTTGAAAATCAAGTTGATGACTCAAGTCATTGACTCTAGGCAAACATTTATTGACTCTAGTTAATCTCTCATTTGTTCCATTTCTTAGAGAGCATCGGATTTGACTTTTGGCATATCAAGTTAATGACTCAAGTCATTAACTTCTTATATCAAGTTAAGCTTTCAATTGTCTATTCTTTTGGAGAGCATCGGATTTGACTCTTGGGTATCAAGTTAATGACTTAAGTCATTCACTTATTAACTCAAGTTAAGTCTACACTTGGCCATTTCTTTTGAAAGCATCGGGTTTAACTTTTGCAAATCAAGTTAATGACTCAAGTCATTAATTCAAGTCATTCACTCTTCATATCAAGTTAAGCTTTCAATTATCTAGTTTTTGGAAAGCATCGTCTTTGACTCTTGATATCAAGTTAATGACTCAAGTCATTAACTCAAGGCATGAATTTTAAACTTCAAGTTAAGAGATCAACTTGCATATTTTTCAAAGCCATCGACTTTGACGTTTGCATATCAAGTTAATGACTCTAGTCATTAACTCAAGGCATGACTTTCAAACTTCAAGTTAAAGTTTTCAATTTGTGCATTTCGAAGAGAAAGTCATTAACTCTTGCATATCAAGTAAATGCCTCAAGTCAATTATTTCTCAACTCAAGTCATTGACTCAAGGCAATTATTTATTTGAATCAAGTTAAACCTGCAACTCGTCTTTTACGAAGAAAGAGTCTTTGACTCTTGAATATCAAGTGACTAGCTCTAGTCACTTACTAGAGTCAATTATTTTTACCTCTAGTCAAGTTGTAATTTCATTTAACTTGCGTTTTTAACTTGTGCAAAATGAATTTGCCTCTAGTCAAAGTTTCAAGTAAACTTCTTCTGGACTTTAAATTCTCTTATAAGATTAACTTGCCTCGAGTCATTTACTCTTTTACCTATCAAGTCAATACCTCCAGGCATCAACTCTTTAACTGAAAGTTAGATCTTTCTGATTATCAAATCACCATCTTCGGAAAATCAAATTCAATTAATTGTGATTTTATTTCCTTAAATCATTACTTATTACTATTCTTAATTTCTTTTAATCAATTTGTTAATGAGTTACAGATTATTAGAATGAGGATCAACACAGGATATCGATCAAGGCAATTCGACATTTATTAAACTTGCCTATTCGAGAAACTCAACCAACAGACATACCTCTGCAACATTCTGGGCAAGAATATTTCATTTCCTTTGTTGGGTTTCAACGGTCATAATCACAATTACAGGAATAATGACCGTGATTATTCAACGGTCATAATCACAATTACAGGAATAATGACTGCGATTATTCAACGGTCATAATCACCATTATAAGAATAATGATGGTATTATTCCGACTCTTCTGCTTCTTTTCTAACGGCCATTTTAAAGAGCCTCAACGGATATTTCTTCAAGCTTCTCAACGGTCATGAGATCAACTATATATACCTGAAGTTTTGAATTCAACAACCACCGAGAAACACTATGCTTTATATACAAACTTATTGTATTGAACTGTTTCGCATCTTCTGATATCTTGTACCTCAGTGTTTATCTTTATCTACTCGTGAGGAGTTTCATAACACTTATTTGATTATTTTGTTGTAAAATCTTAAGGTTGTGGAACCTTAAGTGGGTATACAATTACAGCTTGTAAGGGGGAGTGAGTCATAGTGAAAGAATCATATCGAGTACAGAGTGTGTAATTGTGACTGTGTTTATACGATTACAACTTGTAAGGGGGAGTGAGTCCTAGGGAGAAAGGATCATCCTGAGTTACAAAGTGTGTAATTGTATTTGTGAGATAGTGAAAATCCCAGAGTGTCTGGGTACTGGACGTAGGTCAAGAGTTGGACCAAACCAGTATAATTCCTCTGTGTCATTTCTCTTTACTTTTCTTACTGCTTTCATCGTTTATCCATCGTACGTTGAAAGAATTTTTGAGATCACCTATTCACCCCCCTCTAGGTGATATTCCATATTCATTTCCCAATTATCTTTAAGTTCTCACTCTCTTAAAAAATCGCTTTCTTCTCCCTCCCTCTGTCCCGTGTGCACGTGTTTTTTTTTTTAATATTAGGGAAAAGCATTTTAAAAAACAAATATTTATTACCCCTTTGATATTTTTAAAGGAATATTAAAATTATTTTATTTAAAAATAAAAAAATAAAATAGAATTTCTCACTTGATAGAATATAAGCGTGTTGTTAAATTAATTATTGTGGAAAAAATATCAGTAGGGGTGATATGGGAAAAATATGAAAAAAATTGCTCAAAATTATTTTATAAAAAAAAAGTATAATTAAGGTATATATAACATTAATGAGTTGCAAACATTATTTACTTTATAAAATATATAGGTGTATTATTAAATTATGATTATCTTTAATTATTATTGAGAAAGTATAAATAGGGGTATCATAGAAAAAAAAAATTGACAAAAGTTAAAACTTACTCTTATAATTAGGATCAAAATCAACTCCAAAATTTTTTTCTGTAACTAGGACCGAAGGAAGTACTAGAATACTAGTTTAAAATGGTTCACGACGTGACTAGTTTGGAAACCGATTTGACACTTTATTTTTGGGAAAATTTCATTATGCAGGAATTTTATACCTAAAACTTTCTAAAATTTCAATATACTTTTAGTTTAAGATAAAAGTAAATTTTGTGAGTGAAAAGATATTGATGTCCTAACTTTATTTATTTATTTTTTTTAAAAAAAAGGGTTAAGGAACAATTTTACCAATAAACTATTGGTCTATGAGCACCCAACACAATACACTATTATTTGGACTTTAAATGCCAAAAAACTATTTAAAAGCTAAAAGAAGCACAACACCATTACTTTAGCACCTGACTCCGTTAGTGGGTCTTGATGCATTGAAGTCGTAACCACCATCGACATGTTCCGAATCTTTCTCTGGTAATTTAGTCTTGGAATCTACAAATGAATTAGTCCCAACCTTCGGCTTCTTCAAAGAAGGACCAAGAGGTTCAGGTTCTTTGTGATCTTCGGCCTTCCGTGAGGGCCCCTCTCCATTCTCAACATTTATAGCTTCAGATTGAACACATATAATAGACCCATTAACAGCAGGAGCCTCAGTTTGAGCTATAGGGAAAGAGTTAGGGTTAGGGTTCGGACTGGAGGAAGAGGTTGTGGCAGTACGAAGGCGAGAGAAGGCCTTGGAACGACGCAGTAGAAGGAACTTGAAGAGTAGAGGGTTGATTTGTCTTCTTGTGAGTCTACAAGGGAAGCATAAGATAATTGAAAATCCGTTTCAAAGCCATTTCTTTTGGTTTTCAGATCTTGATAGTTTTATAATTTCTCCTCACTTTTTCGTTTAATTTAATACTTGTACTATATTAACAGACTAGATTTATGGTTGCTGGCAGGTTGTGATTTGTTCATAGGTGTGAACTATGGCGTAATCGCCAACAACTCCCACCGCCTTCAGCCACGGCCAAGTTTCTCCAGTCCACTACAATCGAAAAGGTCCGATTGTACGGAATAGACCCCGCCATTGTCAAAGCTCTCGCTCACACTGACATCGGCATCGTCATCGGAACGGCCAACAGCGACATACCATCCCTTGCTTCCGAGCCCAGCGCCGCCAAGAGTTGGATAGACTCCAACGTTATCCCATTCTACCCCGCAAGCAAGATCATCCTTATCACCGTCGGCAATGAAGTCTTAACCTTTGGTGACCAGAATCTTCAAAACCAACTATTATCGGCGATGCAGAACCCACTAACGGAGTCAGTTCCTAAAGTAACGGTGTTGTGCTTCTTTTAGCTTTTAAATAGTTTTTTTGGCATTTAAGGTCCAGATAATAGTATACTGTGTTGGGTGCTCCTGGACAATAGTTTATTGATAAAATTGCTCCTTAACCCTTAAAAAAAAGGTGTCAACAATCGTTAGCGTTTTAGTAGCCGGCCACTAGAGCTCTAACCATCATCAGGCGGCTAGCCAGAGCGACAGCTATAGCTCCTACGCCAGAGAATATTTGGAAGAAAAAGGTGGCCAAGGGGGTTTAAACCCATGACACCTTGACGCACCTAAATGGATAGTGACGCCAAACCATCCAAGCTTTTTAATCATATGGTACAAAAACAACTATATATATATATATATATATATATATATATATATATATATATATGCAAGTGTCTTGGTCTACATGAATAAAGAAAAAAATTGTTATGGATCAGGATTACGGATCAGGGTAATGGGCCCGGCAAAGCAAGGGCCCAATAGGCGCATGTCTTCATGAAATCCCCGATGATCTGGTACGATAATGATCAACTCATGATTATGCCGACGATCTCGGATAACGCCAATAATGGAGGATCCCCCGCAATTTGATCATGGGGACGCGCATTTCCATTTGAGGAGGCATTACTGGAATGGCGAAACCTGGTGGAGTCTCGATAAATAGCCAGACATTTTTACCAGGTGCACACACTCCATGATCTCTTTGATTATTTTACATACTGTTCCACTGTGCACACACCCCACTCCCTCGGCGTTATGCCTCCATTGTGTTGCATAGTGATCCTAGAACGCCTACTGTTGTCTCTTTAATAGACTCCGGTAGGTGATCAACTTTTGGGTGCCCTTCGACAAGGCATCCAGTAAAGTAAGCCGATCCGACATCAATCACTCACTAGCCCTCTGGGTTAGACAGTTGTGTTCTGTTACGAACAAAAATAAATGCATGTCTCTTGGTCTACATGAAGAAAGAAAAGAAAGGGATTTATAACCAAAATTAGACAATTAATAAGAAACATAAGGGAATTCACGACTCTCACAATGCAAGTGTTTGGGTCTCTACATTAACAAGTAGAATAAGGGGATTGACAACGAAAATAAGATAATTAACCAGAAACATAAGGAATCAACAATAATTCCCATAATGAATAATTGGAATAAGAGGATTTATAACAAAAGTTACACGATTAAAAATATATTTAGGGGAATTAACAAAAAAATGATGAGAGTTGTTAATTCCTTTATATTCCTTGTTAGTCACCTAATTTATATTATAAATCCCCCTATTCCTTTTTTTTTTTTTTAAATTACGAGTGTTGTTGATTCCACTTGTTCCGCGCAGATCTAGACACGTATATTATGAAAGTTATTAACTTCCTTATGTTTCTTGTTAGTCGTCCAATATTTATTGTAAATTCCCTTATTCCAGTTTTTTATTATGAGCATTATTAATTCCTTAATGTTTCTCATTAATGGTACATTTTTCATCGTTAATCCCGTAATTCCACTTGTTCATGTAGACCCAAACACTTGCATTTATGGGAGTTAAAGTACAAATTGCAATATCAATTATATCTTATATATTTAGAATTGAATGTAAAAATATTATTCTTTAGTTTATACTACTACGGTTTGAGTTCATGCAGGTCCGTGAACAATGATTAATTAATATACATATAATATTTTCTTTCCAAATATATATATATATATATATATATATATATATATATATATATACATGTAATATTTGGATGTTGACCCTAATGAGATGTGAATTTATTATTTTTTTGATCAAAGAGATATGAATTTATGATTGAAAAGGAAATAGAATTACGCTGTACAGTGTATTGATGCCAACTAGGAATGGTATTGTAGGTAGAAAGAATAATTACTAGGTACAACAGACAATCTAGATATATTAGCAGATATATAGTAGTGACGGTAGGGAGGCTCATAGTCAAAACATAAAATATTAGCGTCCTTAATTTGTTAAGGAGGTTAGATGCATCAATTGTCCCAAAGTTTTGAGGAGTTTTTTGTATTTTAGCCTATGTTTTTAACGATTAATGAGAATCCTATTTCGCATATGATAAATTAAAAGTGGCATCCTCCACTTGTTTCTTTTTGTGAATTGTTGTTAGGAGTAAGTATCATTTTTACTCTAGAAGTTTTGACTGAGGAGTATTAGGCATGTGGACGTTTTTTATATCAAAATTATCTTGGAAGTTAAAAAACGTAGTAATCTTGCTCTCCTGTTAATCTTAACCTTTAAATTGGTGATCCAATTTGTAAACCTTCAAAGCAAAATTGCTTCCAAAAAACTTTCAGGGCAATTTTGCTCTAAAAAAAACTTCCAGATACCCAGTGCTCCTCAACCAAAACTTTCGGGGCAAAAATGATATTTATCCCTTTATTCTTATTTCATCAATTCAAGTGGAGCTCTAGGCTTTTAGGGTTGAATTAGGGTTATTTTAAGAAAGGTTTGGTATAAATCAACCTTCATTTTTCTATAAATACCCCTCATGTGCATTATTTTGAAAAAGTTAAATAATGAGATCGATATTTTGAATTGAATACCTTTGGATAATTAATTTACATTATCTCTATAGTATTATTGGGAAATTCCAATGAGTGTCATGGAGTATAATTGCAATTTTTCTGTGAACTTTCTATATCAAACAAGCCAAAAATTTCCAAATTAAGAGGAAGATATATTCAAAATTTTCAGGAAGAAGATATCAAATATAAAACTATATGAATAATTTACTAAAATAAAGGCAAATGCAAAGGAATTAAAAGTAACACTAATATATATAGAAAAACTGAAGACTTTTTTAAAACAGCCCGTTGGATAATATGGGAGAGATCTAGGATATATGAGTATGCTCGCTCTATCTTATTTGAAACCCAACAATCAGCAAAACACTACTATAGGAATCTTCATGTAAGACAGTTATTTATTTGTCATACATCACGGTTCTGAACTATTATTTATTTTAGACCTATTATATTATAATAGTTTTAATATAATATTTGTTATGTATAGACACTTGGTGAGGCCATAATCTGCTCATTGATGTAATAATAATTAACAAGTACACGTGAACAGCTATTATAATATATAGTAATGCTTGCATGATACGTAATGATCTCATTTTAACAACCATAATTTATTCAGAAACATACATAAAGTTTCTTTTGTAAAAACTGTGGCATTTAATAAAACTAAATAATAGTCTCACATAGGCAACCGTTATGTATTTAGTACATAAACAATGGTTCCTAAATAAGAACTGTAAACATTTATAATACATGACAATTGTTATATAATAACCATGATGTAGAGTTGTGAGACTCTTCAAAGTGAAAGTTTTTGAGCTAGTTGGACTAGATTGTATATAATAGAACAGTACCTCCCACATCAAGTGTGTAACATCCTAATTTTTAATTTTAGGATTTAATTGTAATTATGAAAGAATTATATAAGATAAATGTAATTATTATGTAATTGTTGGGAAAAAAAATCTGAAAAAAAGCCAAAAAAAAAAAGGAGTAGCAGCAGGAAAAAAGGAAAAAGCTGCTTTGCAACACATGAGATGGGATGGGGCAAGTGCCCCATACCCATTTGCTTGGTTGTGAAGGAGTGGTTCAACCACTCCTTCCAACCACTTCCCTCTCCCTTCTATTTAATCAACCCACACCCACACGTAACACACACACACACACGGTCCATCCAGTAGAGGAGAGGCGAGAGTGAGAGTGAGGAAGGAAGGGAAAAGAGAAGTTTGGAGGTTTTATACTGTTTTTGAAGTATGTCATTTATCTTATAGAATTATTTAGGTAGCTAAACTAGCTTCTTTTCAATAAACTTTCTTCATGAAAGTTATTTTATATATTTTTCTCTTGCTAATGGGGTTAATATTATGTTGGTTAGGGAAAATTTTGAGGGTAAGATTTTGGGAGAGTTTTGAGTTTTGACAATAGAAGATTATATATATGTAGTGGATGATTAATAGTAAATTTTGATCGGTTTAGATTTATTGCTTGGTTGTTATAGGAATTTAAAATGAATTTTTTCATTTAAGAACTTTAGGATTTATATTGTACAAAATGCTTTTACCGATTAAATGTCATGAATTTGGGTTAGGGAGATAATATTGGAATTCTAATCGATTTAGTTTTTATATATGAAGGACTAAACTATAATTTCTGGAATTTTGAGACCAAACTGTAATTTTTGGAATTTTGAGACCAAACTGTAATTTCTGGAGTTTTGGGACTAAATTGTGATTTTTGGTTGTTTGGGACTAAACTGTAATTTCAGAAATTTTGTGACTAAAACGTCATTTCTGGAATTCGTGGGGACTAAAATGTCATTTACGAAATTTGAAGGACTCGTTGGTCATTTTCAAAATTTAAACCCCAAAATATCATTTTCAGTTTTTGTTATGATAATATATTATTTTTAGAATTTTTATTTTAAGTTATAGGAAATTATAAGTTATAATTGTGATAATGTAAAGCCTTGTTGTGACCGGTAATTGTGCGGGTTATGCTCCTAAAGTTAAGGTTAAGCTTGGAATTGAGGTAACCAGGGTTAATTTATTTTATATGCTTGTTTTGGGCTGTAAGGTGTTTTTCTAAGTCTTACTTTCGTATATACTACTTGTATGTGTTTTAAAAAATTATGTGTATATTTGAATATGAAATTATTTCTATGAAGTAGTGTATTTTCTAATATGTGTATTTAAGTGAATATTATTAGTGGGGTTGTTATTGTTTCGATGATTATAATGTTTGTTGTGAGATGATGTATATAGAATAATAATTTAATAAAATGTTGTTGAAAATTTTAGCATTCTATTATTTCTTTTATTGTTGGATATGTTGGGTTGTGTTGAAGAGATTGAGGGTGAAATTGTGCCCATCGGCTCTTTCATTCCTGACCTGAAATTTGAGTTGAGGGTTTTGGGTGGAAACCTCCCTGTTACGGTATATCGGTGGTGACATGGGAGGAGACAGTATTCTTGAAGTAACTAGCTAACCTTAGCCGGGTATACTAGCACCGATAGGTTGTACTATGTCCAGAAGATATAAGGAGGAGTAGGATGGATGAGTGGAGATGATTCTAATTATTGTTAATTATTATGTATTATTTAATCATTGTTGATATTATAATTGTGTTAATAAACCTGCTTCTTTGACTTGCAATCCATTCCTGTATATTTGATAAATTAATTTCGGTTACGAGAACTTTATGCTTCACCCTGTTATTATTAAATTTTTTAGGCAAAACCTCTAACTTTATTAGAGGACAAGGGAAGCAGCTAGAGGCATAGAAGTTGTGGAATTTATAGGTCTCTTTTTGGTATTAGTGTTGTATTGATATATTGCCATTCTAGGGCCCTCATATTTTTGAAATACTACATTAACTATTTTTGGATAAGTGTTGATTTTCCGAAGGCCTTATTTTATACATTATCATATTATAGTGGATCCACAATCATATCTTGTGAGAAAATTGTTTTGTGTAGACCCTTTATTGTGGAGTTAGTATTGTAAGACTTGTGGGCTATAAACTCTCTAGTTCGACAGTTATGCCTAGAGTTATGGATTTCTTGTAGTGGGTTTATGGGAAAAATTTGTACCTAGACCCCAAGGTGTGTGTATTAAAAAGAAGAAGGGTTTTCCATAATTACCTGTTAATCCAGTTTTATTAAACATTATGGTTAATTGTTGTTTAGTGAGAAAGGGTTTTTTCAACTTGGTATCAAAGTCTTGTGTTTATGATTTCCTGGCCCTGTTGTGGATTGTATTTAGATTATGGCAATATATAATCTTTTCACACTTGCTTTCCTATTGTGTGTTTTTTTTTTTTTGTTCCTTGTTCTTATTATTCTCCATCTCTGGTAGGTTTTACCCTTAGGTGGGGAGAGATGGTGAATACTAGATGTACAGATCCAGTGTCAACACGCGTACATACATTGATAATAATGGCCAGCAGGAAACTAATGGGCCCCAGGATTAGTTAACCGAGGCTGAAATGTTGCGGCATTTGTATAGATGGACCCGTACGAAGGAGGAACGGTTGAGAAGACTCGAGGAAGGTAGAGCCAATGAAGGGCCAGATGGTGGAAGTAATGGTAATACCCAAGAGGTTCACATAGAATCAGAGGAAGAAAACATTGTTCGTTCTAAGGAGACAGTTCCAAATCCACCAAGCTCTGAACTGGAGGAATCAGCAGAACGAAGAGTTGTTCCTAACATGTTTACAATATGGAAACATTTAGATTGTTCCTATCCTGAGACCTCCTCAGGAGGATTACTAACAAAGGCTGAGAGTTGGATTGATCAGTTGGAGATGTTATTTGAGTCTATTGGCTATGATAAATATCAAAAGGTTATAGCTTGCAAGACCTTATTAAAAGGGGATGCATTGGATTGGTCAAATACAGTGGAGCCTCTTGATGGGCATCAACTGGATTGGAATGAATTTAAGAGAATGTTCTATGATTACTACGTCCCTATTGAGATGAGATATAAAAAAGAAGATGAGTTCTTCATACTTCAACAAGGGGAGATGGATGGGAATACGTTTATAGCTCAATTTATGGGGCTGGCTAAATATGTATCATAGTTAAATAAAATGGATAAGGAGCAAAATAAATGGCTGGCCAGACAAATGTTTGAGAGATGCAATGATGAGGTCAAGGCAAGGATGGGTACCTATGAGGCCACTACTTTTGAGAGGTTGATAGCGAAAATTCGAGAGGTTTGTAGAAGGTATAGAGTTGCTGAGAGATCTGTGAGAAGGGATTCTCATGACCGATTTAGTGATCATATGGGAATATCAGGGGGTGTTAGTAAAAAGGGTCAACCTTCAAGCTTTGGTAGATCGGGGGGCAGGAGGAGTTTTTATCAGGGGAGCTCCCAGCAGAGGAGTTGTCCTCTAATGAGTCAAAGCCGTAGGAGCAATACCAAAGTAAGTTAAGACTCTCAACGTGGATCGGTAGCATCAACCCCCAGTGTAACTCAGCACCCTCCTTGTTCTCATTGTGGGAGAGCACACCTAGGCAAGTGTTGGACCTGTTTTAATTATGGGGAGAGGGGCCATATTGCAAAGTATTGTTACAAGGGAAGGAAGGAGGACCAGAGACCGTCCGCACCTAGGCAAGTATTTGCTTTGACATCAGAGGAAGCGAGAGCTACTCCCAATTTGATCTGAGGTAATGCTATTCTTCAAGGTCATTCTTTATGTGTTATATATGATTTAGATGCTACATATTCTTTACTATGAGTGATATGTCATATGATTTGTTTGTGTCTACTCCTATTGGTATATGTGTAAAAATTGCTATGGTGTGCAAGAAATTGATGTTTGTATGTCAGGGTTGTGAAACGACCATTGATTTGATTTGTCTACCCATGTGGGGTATAGATGTGATTGTGGGTATGGATTGGTTAACATCCAATAATGTTGTTAGCAGCTCAGGTTGAGAGAAGTTAAGGAAGGGTTGTGAAGCCTTCATAGTGTTCTTCTCAGTTCAGGTGGAATCAAAGGAAAATATTGAGCAGATCGAAGTGGTTAAAGAGTTCCTTGATGTGTTCCCTGAAGAGTTGACCAGATTACCTCCAGAGTGAGAAGTCAAGTTGTCCATTGAATTAGTGTCAGGGACAGAGCCAATCTCCAAGGCTCCTTACCGGATGTCACCTTTAGAGTTGGCTGAATTGAAGAAGCAGATTGAAGATTTATCGAAGAAGGGCTTTATTCAACCAAGTGTATCTCCATGGGGTTCACCAGTTCTGTTCATGAAGAAGAAAGATGGCAGCTTGAGGCTTTACAATGATTATCAATAGTTGAATAAAATCACCGTTAAGAATAAATATCCACTACCGAGGATTGATTATTTGTTAGATCAGCTAGTAGGTTCATCAATATTTTCAAAAATTGATTTAAGATTGGGTTATCATTAGCTGAGGGTAAAGGTAGAAGACATTCTGAAGACCGTTTTCTATACCAGATATGGCCATTATTAGTCCCTTATCATTGGATTGACTAATGCGCCAGCGATGTTCATGGATTATATGAATTGGATCTTTAGACCTTATTTTGATCAATTTGTGGTGGTATTTATTGATCATATTCTTGTCTATTCAAAGAGTGAATAGGAACATCGAGAGCATCTTCGAATAGTACTACAAATTCTGAGAGAGCATCATTTGTATGTGAAGTTGAGTAAATGCCAGTTTTGGCTGAAAGAGGTGAATTTTTTGGGTCATGTGGTCTTAGCCGATGTAGTAGCAGTAGATCCCAGTAAGGTTAATGCTGTGTTGAAGTGGGAACCACCTAAGTATGTGACAGAGGTGCCCAGTTTTGTGGGGTTGGCTGGTTATTATTGAAAGTGCAGCTAAATCACCAAGAGGGGGGGTGAATTGGGGATTTTAAAAATCTTTTCGAGTATACTCTGTTTTTGACAAAAACACGATGAAATAGAATTGAAAAGAGTATGAAGAGAAGAGGAGCAGGACACAAAGAAATTATCCTGGTTCGGTCCAATCTGATGACCTACGTCCAGTCCCCAGTCACTCTGGGATTTTCACTAACTCTCTTGACAATTACAGACTCTGCAAACGAAGGATGTTTCACAAACTTTGAACACACTCCCCCTTACAAGTTGTAATCGAATAACCCAATCTCAAAGTCCCACTACTTTGAGATCCTTACAGAAAAGAAATTACAGAGAAGAAACTCTCTTTTAAGAGTGAATAATGATGATCACTGAAGCACAATGTAAACAGATGAAAAGAACAGTTCTTGACTGATATTTTCGAGTAGAATTGTTGTAGCTCAGTTCTATGTCCTTCCAGGTTGAATTCTTCAGCTATTTATACTGGTTTGAGGCTTGTGAACGTTATAGATCCGTTGGGCCTTCTTCCAATTCAAAATTATAGCTGTTACTGGAGTTATAACATGGATTAAGCTGCTGAAATTGCTTCCTATTTGAAATATAGCTGTTGCTGATCTGAATGCTTGATTCTTGTTTCCTTTTAATGAATTCACCCGTTGAAGATGTTTCATAACGGACAAATGATTTTGTATAACGGCTAGATGATTTTGTACAGCGGCTAGTGATTCTGTATAACGTTTCTCCATGATTTCAGCAAGTTTCCTAAAGTGGCTCTTTATTTGAATTTCATCCAAATTCAAGAATCTTCTGTAATCTCAGGAATAAACACATTAGAACAGCTCAGATATAGACATAAATAGTTTATGTAACGTAAACAATCAATGGGTATCTCAAATAATGAAGATCAAGTCAGATTTGGCAATTTTTACCAAAACAGCGTTTTCTGTCAAAAGGGCCAAAACTCGAGTTTTGATCGTCAAAACTCGAGTTATGAACTGTGCAAAGTTCATAACTGGCGGTGTTCAAAGCAACACTGGCAGTGTTGATGATTTAAAAACATTAATCCTCTCGGATTGCGCAAAACTCGAGTTTTGAAATTTTCATGTGAAACATGATTTAAGTTCAAAACATGAAAACTGGAGGTGTTGGTTCATAACTGGCAGTTTTCAATTTTGAAAAAATTGAATGCTCTCTGCCTTGGCAAAACTCGAGTTTTGGTATTCAAAACTCGAGTTTTCATATTTTATGAAAACTTTGATAATACATGTACAGTTGAAAACTGGCGGTGATGAATTAAAACTGGCGGTGATAAACTGGAGAAAACTCAGTTGCTCTCTGTCTCTCCAAAACTCGAGTTTTGGTTCTCAAAACTCGAGTTTTGAACTTTCTTGAAAAACATAGCAAGTTCAAAACTGGCGGTGATCATGGAAAACTGGAGGTTTTGAAACTTGAAAAACTTAGGAAACTTTGAAACCTCTCTGCCAGGCCAAAACTCGAGTTTTGGATCCCAAAACTCAAGTTTTGAACTGTTCAAAAGTTCAAAACTGGCAGTGATGACTATAACTGGCGGTGAAGCCTTTTGTGCAGTTTTGCCTCAGACCAAAACTCGAGTTTTGGATCCCAAAACTCGAGTTTTCCTCTGACAGCAAGGAAAACTGATTTTTTTTGCATCATGAACCTTATCTTTTTGGTTTTCAGGACTTTCCAATTGTTTAATCATCATCAAAACATATTGAGAACTAACATTCTCCCCCTTTTTGATGATGACAACACTTGAAAACCATTCTTTTAAGAATTTGAGAAAATTTGGATTTTGAACACTTGAAATCCATTTGGCTTTTAAACTGATATGTATTAAAGACTTGATAGACATCAAGGATATTTCAAAAACTTGTTAAAGAGTTTTTCTTATGAATCTTAAAGTATATGGCAGAAGTAATTAACAGAAGTAGACATTGTCAGAGCAAATAACTTAAGCAACTCAAGCAAATTTATCATTTTTAATGTCAATACAAAGCAATGAAAACACTACAAAACAGAGATCAAAACAACAATCAAAATCAAAAGATTTCAAATTCTGCCTTTAGCTCTGATCTTCTCCCCCTTTGTCATCTTCAAAATCTGGGTTAAGAACAAAGATAGGAGGAATATAGGGTACAATGGCTAGAGGGTTAGGATCAATAGGCTCTACAACTGGTGTGGCTAGAGGGTCATGGAGTTCTGAAACATGTGGATCAGGGAGCTCTGGATCAGGAGAATGTGCAAGTGGTGTGGAGGCTGAAGGCATAGGAGGAGTAGAAGCTTCAGGTACAGAGCCAGTCCCAAAGGTTGAAGAAAGACTGATATTGAAATGTTTCAACAACAGATCAACCTTGTCATGCAAGCTGGAGTTTGATATGCTTAGAGAAGTCAGTACAATATCATGACTGTTTACCATGTCAGCTATCTTGGCATTCTGATTGGTGAGCTCAACCAAGTCTTCTTTTATGACATCCTGTACCTCAACCAGATGCTTGGTATCCCTAAAATGTTCTCCTCTTAATTGCCCAATTTCATAACCAATCCTCTTAGACATATCTCTAACTGCTGAGTCAATAATTTCTTTTACTCGAGCTTCAAAATCAGAGGAAGGTGGAGGTGGTGCAGACTGAGCTTCTTGGTTTTGAGACTGAGACTGAGCTTGAGAAGCTCTGGACTGTGATCTGACTGGAGCTTTTGTCCGAGTAGGGGCTCTTGATTGCCCTGAACCTTCTCCCTCAAATGTCAGATTCATCAAGTTCAACTGACCCTTACCAAAGTAGGGAGGGAATTTTAAAGCATCAACTGTCCCAACATACCATATTTTGAAGTAAAACAGAATGACAGATATCAGAGATGGAAATGGCATGTGAGATAGCTTTCTGGTAGGGAATTTGAACTTGATCATCTCTTTCAGGATGTGGTGACCGAGGTTGAAAGGGGTCTTGTTTACAAAGGAAGTGAACAAAGGATAGTCTCTCTGGGCAAAATGGGTGAAGTTACCACCCTTCTGGATGAAATTTCTTGAAAAAATATACCATAAGACCCTGTTCCTAGGAGGCATGGAACTAGGACTGAGACTAAGAGTTTGCAATTGATTATCAGGGAAGGGTTTATGAGGCATCAAAACAGACCAGATTGCTCGGTTACTATACTCAGAAACATGTACAGGAAATTGGTCTAGCTTTAATATTTTGTTTAGGATAGAAGTTGAGAGGGTGAACTTAGTGTTTCTAACTTTGGTGGTTATCCTCTCCTCTATTAATTCTCCCTCAGGACCCAACACATTATCATAAGCCATATTTGAATAGAATAATCGGACAAGAGTAGGAGAGTATGGGCAGGCTATGGAAACAAAGTTTTCATAAAGATTGAGCCATGGTCGTAAGTTCAAATTAGTTTCTCTTTCCAATTGCTCAAAGTCCAAAGCTACTACTGCACAGAATTCCCTAGAGGCAAATTTCTCTTTGAAAATGTTATCTTGATCTTTCAGATTCACAGTAGTAAAATCAAAAGTTTTAGGAGGGGATTGAAGATGATAAATGTCTTCTATGGCATTTACCATAATCGGTGAGGACTATGTGGAGGCTTCTGCTCCGGATGACTCTGCTCTGGAAGATGTCTGAGGTACAGAAGAGGAGACTTTCTTCTTCTTAGGCAGTGGTGTTTCTTCTGGTTCATAATTGGAGGCCCGTTTTGCTCTGACCTTCTTCTTGGGTTTTACCACAGAATCTTGTACAGGCTCCTTGCGTTTTCTCAATGATGAGGCAATGGGTTCCTGAAACGACACTCCTTTGGACCGAGTAGGAGTAGCCGAGGTAGCCTTTGAAGTGGACTGTGGAATCTCGCTGTGAACTCCTGGGATAAAACGATCAAGGCCATCGTGAAGTTTGCTGGGTATGGTTTTTGTTCTCGGAGGGCATTGGAGAAGCTGAGAGGGAGGAGATGATTGTGATTGAGATCTTTCAGACTGTGGGTGAGCTTCGGATTGAGAGAGTTGAGACGGTTTTGAAGCCATTTGGTGGATTTTGAGTGATTTTTGAAGGATTCTGAGCAATTCGCGAAGAACATAGTGGAGGAAGTTCAGAGCGTTTTAGGGCAAAACCGGCGGTTTTGAAGACAGTTTTGAAGAACACACACAGATATATATATATACACAGTACAAAACTCGAGTTTTCATCACCAAAACTCGAGTTTTGATGAATGTTAGTGACTTACTTGGTTGTCAATGGTGTACCGTGAACCGTTGACATTCCGAGTCCAAAACTTGAGTTTTGCACTCCAAAACTCAAGTTTTCAACTAGTGTGAAAATTTCTTGCTTATTCTCTGACCTCGATACTGAAACTTCAAAAACTCGAGTTTTCACCAAAACTCGAGTTTTCATCTTTGCAGGTTTCTTTAGCCTTGTTATAGAACCACCAAAACTCGAGTTTTGGTCTCCAAAACTCGAGTTTTCATCTTTTGACAGTAAAGACTAATTTTAAAACATCCTGCAAAAGAGAAAACTAGATACTCCGATGCTTTAAGTCAGTAAGTTATAATCATTAAAACCATAACTAACATTGAATTAAGTGAGAAATACTTACAGCTCATTGGGATTTACCATTCCCAATTCTCTTCTTATGAAATTAAATTGTTCTTTAGCAAGTGGTTTTGTGAAGATGTCTACCAATTGGAGATCAGTCGGAATGAACATGACCTTGACTTCTTTTTTCTGAACATAATCTCTTATGAAATGATGCCTCACATCAATGTGCTTGGTCCTAGTATGTTGAACTGGATTTTTCGCCAAGCTTATTGTGCTTGTATTGTCACACAATATTGGAACTTCTTTGAGGTTGATTCCCAAATCTGAGAGTTGTTGTTTCAGCCACAAAACTTGTGCACAACAACTTGAAGCAGCTACATATTCAGCTTCAGTAGATGATACAGCTACCGTTGTTTGTTTCTTGCTAAACCATGACACAAGTGACCCACCAAAGAATTCACACTGTCCACTTGTGCTTTTCCTATCGGTTTTGTATCCAGCATGATCTGAATCTGAATATGCTAACAAATGTTCAGGTTGACCTTTGGGAAACCATAATCCTAGAGTCTTAGTGTCAGCAAGGTATCTAAAAATTCTTTTCACATGTTCAGCATGTGACTCTTTTGGGGCTGATTGAAACCTTGCACACATTCCAACACTGAATTGGATGTCCGGGCGGCTTTCTGTTAGGTAGAGCAATGATCCAATCATTCCTCTATATTTTGTAATGTTGAAATCCTTGCCCTCTTCATCAGCATCCAGTGAAGTAGTTGTACTCATAGGAGTGTCAGCACCATTACATTGATCCATTCCAAATTTCTTTAAGAGATCATTCAGATACTTGGTTTGTGATATGAAGATCCCATCCTTCTTTTGCTTAATTTGTAAACCAAGAAAGTAATTAAGTTCTCCCATCATAGACATTTCAAATTCTCCCTGCATTTTCTTTGCAAAATCTTCACATAAACCATCATTAGAAGCACCAAATATTATATCATCCACATATATCTGAACAACTAAAATTTCATTTAACTTATTAGTTCTAATGAAAAGAGTTGTGTCAGCTTTTCCTCTAACAAAACCTTGATCAAGAAGAAATTTGCTTAAACGTTCATACCAAGCTCTAGGAGCTTGCTTAAGACCATACAATGCTTTCTTGAGATGATAAACATGATCTGGAAATTTTTCATTTTGAAATCCTGGAGGTTGTTCAACATAAACTTCCTCTTGTATAAAACCATTTAAAAATGCACTTTTTACATCCATTTGAAAAAGCTTTATTTTTTTAACACAAGCAAAGGCTAGAAGAACTCTTATGGCTTCCAATCTTGCCACTGGAGCATAAGTTTCTTCATAATCAATTCCTTCTTCTTGATTATAGCCTTTGGCAACCAATCTTGCCTTGTTGCGGACAATGATTGCAGATTCATCTCGTTTGTTTTTGAATACCCATTTAGTGCCAATGACCGGATGGTCTTTAGGCCTAGGTACCAAATCTCAAACTTGATTTCTGTCAAATTGATGTAACTCCTCTTGCATTGCTATCACCCAATCATTGTCTGAGAGGGCTTCATCAATTTTAGAGGGTTCAATGTGAGGTATGAATGCAGAAAATGTTACTTCATTCAAAGTGCTTTTTCTGGTTCTTACTCCTTGATTGACATCACCTATTACTTGATCTAAAGGATGATTCCTATTGTATTTCCAAGCTTTAGGCTGAGATGGTTCAGGATTTTCAAAATGGTTTTGAGGATCAGTTTCAAAAACATCTAGTTCATTTGAAACAGAAGAAGTTTTTATATGAAGTTGATTTTTCGAAATTGGTTCTTCTTCATCATTATCCAAGTACTTGTTAGAAGAAGAGTCACAAAATACTACATGTACAGATTCTTCTACACAACGTGTTCGAGTGTTAAATACTCTATATGCTTTACTTCTATTAGAGTATCCCAGAAAAATACCTTCATCTGATTTAGCATCAAACTTACCCAAGTTATCCTTACCATTGTTGTGGATGAAGCACTTACATCCAAACACATGTAGATGTGTCAAGTTTGGCTTCCTTCCTTTGTACAGCTCATAGGGAGTTTTATTCAATTTCTTTCGTACATATGCTCTGTTTGAGATGTAGCATGCCGTAGACATTGCATCTGCCCAGAATACTTGAGATGTGTTATTTTCATTTAATATTGCTCTTGCCATCTCAGTAAGGACTCTGTTCTTTCTTTCAGCTACTCCATTTTGTTGAGGAGTCCTTGGAGCTGAAAAGTTGTGATCAATTCCCATACTTTCACAGAATTCAGCAAAAGCTTGATTATCAAATTCACCTCCATGATCAGTTCTAATTCCTGTAATAGAAAGACCTTTCTCGTTCTGGACCTTTTTGGCAAAGGCAACAAATTGATCAAATGTTTCATCTTTAGAACATAAAAATATGGTCCATGTGAATCTGGAATAATCATCAACTATTACTAGAGTATACAAATTGCCACCTAGACTTCTAACTCTAGCAGGACCTACCAAATCCATGTGAAGTAATTGAAGAGCTTTGTGAGTTGAAATTTCATTTTTAGCTTTGAACGAAGACTTGGTCTGTTTTCCCTTTTGACAAGAGTCACAAATCATGTCATTTTTGAAAACAAGTTTAGGAATGCCAATAACTAGGTCTTTCTTGACTAGTTTGTTAAGTTGGGACATGTTAACATGTGCCAATTTTTTGTGCCAAAACCAAGTTTCATCTGTATTACTTACAAAACATTTTTCAGAAACTTCATCATTGTTTGAAAGATTAAGTGTATAGCAATTACCTTCTCTAGGTGCTCTAAACAATGCTTTAGACTTAATATCTTCTAGGGGTAGCATATCTTTGCTAACAATCAAACATTCTTCTGAATTAAAGATAACTAAGTTACCTTTATCTGTGCTTTGACTTACGCTAAGGAGATTATGGCATAATCCTTCAACAAGATATACATCTTTAATCTTTGGTCCATTGGTGTTTCCAATATCTCCAATTCCAGCAATCTTGCCTGTTTGATTTCCACCAAATGTTACTTTGCCTCCATCTTTAGATTTGATTGTTGCAAACTTTGATTGATCCCCTGTCATGTGTCTTGAGCATCCACTATCAATGAACCATTTATTGGTTTTTGATGCTCTAAGACAAATCTGCAAAACATAAGATATCAAGTCTTAGGTACCCACTTTTTCTTGGGTCCTTTTGGGTTAGTTTGTGTCTTAGGAACCTTATAGGATCCTTTTGGCACCCATTGATGATTACCTATAGGTTTGCTTTTACCTTCTCTTCTATGAAAACAAGATGAAGTGGTATGACCTTTTCGATTGCAATAGTTGCAGTGAGCAAAAGGATTTGATGAATGAACTGATTTTCGAAAATGACTTATATATGATTTTTGTCCAAACTTCTTCTTTCCTTTTTGTTTATCAAAATCAGGTTGATAACCAATTCCTGATTTATCATTTGTGAATCTTTGCTGTTTTAAAATAACATTCAGCATTTCGCTTCCGTTGGTGAATTTTTCAAGAGTTTTAGTAAGAAGTAAATTCTTCTTTTCTAAAATATAGCAATTTTCACAATTCTTTTCTGGACTTTTCTCAAAATTCTTTTTGGAAATATTTTCAGAAGTAGAAGAAGTATCTTGAACTTGTTTTTCTAGAAGTTTGATTTTCTTCTTTGCAGATGAAAGTTCTTTGGCTATTTTTCTAAATTCAATAAAGAGCAGATTGTACTCAGAGGATAATTCATCATAAGATGAGTCAGAAATATTTACCTCTTCATTATCAGATTCTTCTTGAGCTACAAGACAGATGTTGGTTCTTTCTTCTTCTTTAGCTTCATCTTCATCAGATGAGCTATCTCCCCATATGCCTGTGACATAGGCTCTTCTCTTGAATTTGTTTGATTTCTTTTCTTTATTCTTGAGCTGTGGGCAATCAGATTTGAAGTGACCGGGTTGTCCACATTCGTAGCATGTGATGGATTTCTTTGTCTCTGTGTTTGAACTACCCTTGAAAAACTTTCTGTTGGCCTGATCCCTTTTGAAGAATTTCTTGAATTTTCTGACCATCAGGCTTATTTCTTCTTCATCATCCTCATCTTCTTCGTCATCAGATTTAGGTTCTTTAGAGGTTTTGAGAGCTATGCTCTTACTCTTCCCATGCACTTCTTCAAGACCTTTCTTGAATTTCAGTTTAGCTTCATATTCAGAAAGACTTCCGAAGAGGGCTGCTACAGATGTCATTGATTCTCCACGTGCTTCTTCAATGGCAGTGACTTTTGCCTCCCATTCTTTGTTGAGGACATTTAGGATCTTCCTCACTTGAACAGATTGTTCATATACTTTTCCTAAGGAGGCAAGTTGGTTAATCAAGTGAGTAAATCTTAACTGGAACTCACCAATGGTTTCTCCTTGTTTCATGCGAAGGAGATCATATTCTGTCATAAGGGTGTTGACTCTATTATGCTTGACTCCAGTTGTCCCTTCATGTGCTATTTCCAAAGCATCCCACATGGCTTTTGCTGAGCTTAGAGTGCATACACGGAAGTATTCTTGTTGGCTCAAGGCACTCTGTAGCATGAGTATGGCTTTGCTATTGAGAGTGATGTTTCTTCTGTCATTCTCATCATAGTTTTCTTCAGGTTTTGGAATCCTGATTCCTTCTCTCTCAATTGTTGGAGCATAGTCTCCTTTTTCAAAAACTCTCTACAGGCCATATTCTGTAGCCAAAACAAAAACTTTGAATTTAGCTTTCCAAAAAGAATAATGCTCACCATTAAAACCTGGTGGACGATTGATAGAGGCTCCATCGGGAAAAATTCCTTCCATTGTGATTCTTCTCGAGATGTTAAGTTCTTCTGAGAAGCCTTGCTCTGATACCAAATGAAAGTGCAGCTAAATCACCAAGAGGGGGGTGAATTGGGGATTTTAAAAATCTTTTCGAGTATACTCTGTTTTTGACAAAAACACGATGAAACAGAATTGAAAAGAGTATGAAGAGAAGAGGAGCAGGACACAAAGAAATTATCCTGGTTCGATCCAATCTGATGACCTACATCCAGTCCCCAGTCACTCTGGGATTTTCACTAACTCTCTTGACAATTACAGACTCTGCAAACGAAGGATGTTTCACAAACTTTGAACACACTCCCCCTTACAAGTTGTAATCGAATAACCCAATCTCAAAGTCCCACTACTTTGAGATCCTTACAGAAAAGAAATTACAGAGAAGAAACTCTCTTTTAAGAGTGAATAATGATGATCACTGAAGCACAATGTAAACAGATGAAAAGAACAGTTCTTGACTGATATTTTCGAGTAGAATTGTTGTAGCTCAGTTCTATGTCCTTCCAGGTTGAATTCTTCAGCTATTTATACTGGTTTGAGGCTTGTGAACGTTATAGATCCGTTGGGCCTTCTTCCAATTCAAAATTATAGCTGTTACTGGAGTTATAACATGGATTAAGCTGCTGAAATTGCTTCCTATTTGAAATATAGCTGTTGCTGATCTGAATGCTTGATTCTTGTTTCCTTTTAATGAATTCACCCGTTGAAGATGTTTCATAATGGACAAATGATTTTGTATAACGGCTAGATGATTTTGTACAGCGGCTAGTGATTCTGTATAACGTTTCTCCATGATTTCAGCAAGTTTCATAAAGTGGCTCTTTATTTGAATTTCATCCAAATTCAAGAATCTTCTGTAATCTCAGGAATAAACACATTAGAACAGCTCAGATATAGACATAAATAGTTTATGTAACGTAAACAATCAATGGGTATCTCAAATAATGAAGATCAAGTCAGATTTGGCAATTTTTACCAAAACAGCGTTTTCTGTCAAAAGGGCCAAAACTCGAGTTTTGATCGTCAAAACTCGAGTTATGAACTGTGCAAAGTTCATAACTGGCGGTGTTCAAAGCAACACTGGCAGTGTTGATGATTTAAAAACATTAATCCTCTCGGATTGCGCAAAACTCGAGTTTTGCTTCTCAAAACTCGAGTTTTGAACTTTTCATGTGAAACATGATTTAAGTTCAAAACATGAAAACTGGAGGTGTTGGTTCATAACTGGCGGTTTTCAATTTTGAAAAAATTGAATGCTCTCTGCCTTGGCAAAACTCGAGTTTTGGTATTCAAAACTCGAGTTTTCATATTTTATGAAAACTTTGATAATACATGTACAGTTGAAAACTGGCGGTGATGAATTAAAACTGGCGGTGATAAACTGGAGAAAACTCAGTTGCTCTCTGTCTCTCCAAAACTCGAGTTTTGGTTCTCAAAACTCGAGTTTTGAACTTTCTTGAAAAACATAGCAAGTTCAAAACTGGCGGTGATCATGGAAAACTGGAGGTTTCGAAACTTGAAAAACTTAGGAAACTTTGAAACCTCTCTGCCAGGCCAAAACTCGAGTTTTGGATCCCAAAACTCAAGTTTTGAACTGTTCAAAAGTTCAAAACTGGCAGTGATGACTATAACTGGCGGTGAAGCCTTTTGTGCAGTTTTGCCTCAGACCAAAACTCGAGTTTTGGATCCCAAAACTCGAGTTTTCCTCTGACAGCAAGGAAAACTGATTTTTTTTGCATCATGAACCTTATCTTTTTGGTTTTCAGGACTTTCCAATTGTTTAATCATCATCAAAACATATTGAGAACTAACAATTATTTCCGTTTTATAGAGGGATTCTCTAGGATTGTCAAGCCACTCACCAGATTGACTAAAAAGGAGCAACCATTTGTTTGGGATGGGAAGTGTGAGGCGGCTTTTCAAGGGCTAAAAAACCGGTTGACTACTGCACCTATTCTCATCATACTTGATCCACACAAACCATACACATTATATATAGATGCATCATTCAAGGGATTGGGATGTGTGCTCATACAAGATGGTAAAGTTGTGGCTTATGCATCTCAACAGTTGAGGCCTCATGAAGAAAACTACCTGACGTATGATCTAGAGCTTGCAGCTGTTGTTTTTGCCTTGAAGATCTGGAGGCATTATCTGTATGGAATATCTTGTGGATTAAAAGGAGTTGAACAACCAACAGAGAAGATGGGTGGAGTTCTTGAAAGATTATGATTTTGAGTTGAAGTATCATCCAGGAAAGGCAAATGTAGTTTCTGATGCCTTGTTTCATATGTGTGTAACTGAACATAATCTATTAGAAGGATTATCAGAGGTTTATCTTGAACCAAAATTAGAGGTGATTATAAGTACAATACTCAAAAGTTTTGACTTTTATAGTAATTTGAGAATGGCTCAGGTGAAAGATGATCAGTTGCTAAAGATCATAGAAGAGAGAGAGCGGTGAAGTAATTGATTACGATATTGGGGATACAGGTATATTAAGGTATAAGAAGAGGATTTTTGTTCCGGATAATGAAGAAATCAAGAAGATAATTCTTGAAGAAGCTCATCAAAGCAAGTATACCATTCATCCAGGAGTCACCAAGATGTATTGAGATTTGAAGCAAGGGTATTGGTGGCCAAAAATGAAGTGTGATGTGATAGACTTCGTATTGAAGTGTCTGACTTGTTAGAAGGTGAAGATTGAGCATCAAAAGCCTCCATGATTTCTTCAACCTTTAGAGGTTCCACAATGGAAATGGGACAACCTTTCCATGGATTTTATTGTGGGATTGCCGGAAACCATAGAACACCACAGCGTCATATGGGTCATTATAGATAGATTAACGAAATCAGCTCATTTTCTTCTGATCCATATCAGATATAGCTTAGAGCGGCTAGCTCAGTTGTATGTGGATTGGATTGTCAAGTTGTATGGTGTACCCACAGATATTGTGTTAGACCGTGATCCAAGGTTCACATCGAACTTTTGGAAGGCGTTACAAGAGGCTACGAGGACAAGGTTGAAGTACAGTACCGGTTATCACCCGCAGACTGATGGTTTAACAGAGAGAACGATTCAGACCCTTGAAGATATGTTGAGGGCTTGTGCCATTGAGTTACTTGGTAGTTGGGATCGTCACCTACCTTTGGCAAAATTTACTTACAATAATAGTTATCACTCAAGTATTCAAATGGCTTGTTTCGAGGCATTGTATGGTAGAAAGTGTAGATCGCCTCTTTGTTGGAATAAACTGAGTGAACGAACTGTGATTGGAGCAGACTTGGTGGACGAAACTACAAAGAAAATAAAGATGATTCGTCGAAGGTTATTAATCGCTCAGAATAGACAAAAGAGTTATGCGGATAGGCGACGTGGACCTTTTGAGTTTGAAGTAGGGGATAATGTATTCCTTAAGGTTTCACCGGTAATTGGTATTGGCAAATCCATTAAAGTCAAGAAATTGACTCCCTGATTCCTTGGGCCATACGAGATTCTAGAGTGAATTGGACCAATTGCTTATTGAATTGCCTTGCCGCCGCACCTGTCAAGTGTACACAACATGTTTCACATGTCACAGCCTAAGAAATATAATCCAAAAGGATCCTTGATGTGAAGGATAAGCAGTCGCGAAATAGAACAGTCTGTCTCCTAAAATTTTTCTGGAAGGGTATGTCTCCCGGTGATGCTACTTGGGAAACTGAGGAGCAAATATGGTGTGATTTCCCTGACTTGTTTGTTTAGGTATGTTTGTGTGTTATTGTAGTATGATATTTTTATGGTTATGTGGTATGATGATCAAATTGTGTTGGTGGCTTTTATTTTGTTATGTCGGCGTGCCATTGAATTTTGGCAGTATTGTCTTGACTTTGATATGATTGTATTGGAATCTTGTATTGTGGATTGTTTTTCTTTGATAACTGTTTGAGAATTTTGGGGACAAAATTCTATTTAGGTGGGGAGAGTTGTAACTTGTTGAAATATCTTGTGTTGGGACTAAACTGTAATTTCTGGAATTCTTGGACTAAACTGTAATTTCTGAAATTTTGTGACTAAAATGTCATTTCTGGAATTCGTGGGACTAAAATGTCATTTTCAAAATTTGAAGGACTAGATGGTCATTTTCAAAACTTAAACCCCAAAATGTCATTTTCAATTTTTGTTATAATAATATATTATTATTAGAATTTTTATTTTAAGTTATAGGAAATTATAAGTTATAATTGTGATAATATAGAGCCTTCTTGTGACCAATAATTGTGCGGGTTGTGCTCCTCAAGCTAAGGTTAAGCTTGGAATTGAGGTAACCAGGGTTGATTTATTTTATAGTAAATACCTTTTCTGATCCTTGAAAAAAAACATGGACCCCATTTTCGTCTCCAGGGACTAAAATAGGACATTTTTATGAACTAAAAAGGGGTTTTTGGAAATTTTCAAGGGATCAAAATATTCACCAATCAATCCTTATTCATCCTTTTCAAGGACTAAAAAAGGGTTTTTTTTTGTATGAGGGACGAAAATGGGGTCCGTGTTTTTTTTCAAGGACTAGAATGGGTATTTACTCTTTATTTTATATGCTTGTTTTGAGCTGTAAGGTGTTTTTTTAAGACTTGTTTTCATATATACTTGTATGAGTTTTGAAAAATTATGTGTATGTTTGAATATGAAATTATTTCAGTGAAGCAGTGTATTTTCTAATATGTGTGTTTAAGTGAATATTATTATTGGGGTTGTTATTGTTGTGACGGTTATAATGTTTGTTGTGAGATGATGTATATTGAATAATAATTTAATAAAATGTTGCTGAAAATTTTAGTATTATATTATTTCTTTTGTTGTGGGATATGTTGGGCTGCGTGGAAGAGATTGAGGGTGAAATTGTGCCCATCGGCTCTTTCATTCCTAGCCTGGAATTTGAGTTGAGTGTTTTGGGTGGACACCTTCCTGTTACGGTATATCGATGGTGACATGGGAGGGGACAATATTCTTTGAAAGTGGAATATCATCTAGAGGGGGGTGAATAGGTGATCTCAAAAATTCTTTTGCGAATAAGAATAAGGCAATGAAACAGAGACAGAGATAGAGAGAGATGACACAACGAGATTATACTGGTTCAGTCCAACTCCTTGATCTACGTCCACTCCCCAAGCACCTTGGGATTTTCACTAACTCTTAATCACAGTTACAATTACACACTTCGTACTCAAGATGATCCTTTCACACTAAGACTCACTCCTCTTTACAAGTTGTAATTGTACATCCACACTCAAGGTCCCGCTACCTTGAGGTTAAACAGATAATCACTTAATGAAATAAGTGTTTTAAGCTCTCTCACAGAGTAGATAGAAAAATAAACACTGAAGTACAACGTTATCAGAAGATATTGAATGAAACAGTAGATTGCAATAAGTTCGAATTGAATATGTAGAGTTTCGTTAGGTGACGAATTCAATGCTTCTGGTATTTACAGTGATTGCATTAGTGACCATTGGAGAAGCTTGAAGGTTATCCATTGTGACTCATCAAAATAGCTGTTAGATAGATGAAGCTTTGATATTCACATTCGTCGATAATGTTCTAGGTGTAATTGTGCTGTCACGACATTCTTTCATTCCTTCTGTTTTGCCCGTTGTGAAAGAACATTTATTGTAAGAATGGAATAGAATGAATGTCTTTCGATTGCTCAGAGATATGGTTGTTGAGATTGTGTCTCAATAGGGCAACTACATTAAATGCATTCTGACACACAAATTGCTTTACAATAATTTGATGTTAATCCTTTGAGTAATCATCTGAAACTCATTAGCAAACTGATTAAAAATAGTTAAGAACAGTAATGAGTGATGATATAAAGAAATGAAATCACAATCAAGAAATTTGGATTTATGAAGACGGTGATTTTGAAATCAGAGAAGTTTAACTTCCAGTTAGAATAGGGTTGCCTTGAGTTAAACTGACTCGAGGTAGAACCAAATATGACTCGAGGCAATTTTCAAATGATACAGAGAAAGTTAACTTGATATGTTGAATGGAAAGAGTAAAGTTAACTTGCAAAAATGACTTGAGGCAAAGTATCGTTTTATCCCAAGTTAAATCATATCATAGAAAAAGTGCCTAGAGTCAAAATGACTTGAGGCAATGCTTTGTAGTGAAAGTCAAGATCGTAAGTTAAAACAGTAAAGCTTTAACTGGAGTTTAAAAAAAAATGCCTAGAGTTAAACTGGCCCAAGGCAATATATAATCTGACTTGAGTTAAGGCTTATCTGGTTTTAAAAAAAAAAATTGAACTCTAGCGAGGATAACTCGAGGCAATAAATATTTGACTTGAGGAAAGGTTACCTGCGAAACAAATATTTAAACTTTTCAAACAAGTTAACTCAAGGCAAGAACGATTTTAACTGAAGTTAACTATTTTCAAAACTTCAAGTTAAAGCTGACTCGAGGTAGAACATAAATCCCTGGAGTTAAAAACAAATAAGTTCAAACCTTTGCAGAGTGACAATTCAAGGCAAAAACGAGTTTGACTTGAGTTAGATATTATGAAAAGTAATTAACTTCCAGTTAAAAACAATTAACCTCGAGGCATATTAGAAGCAGGTCAATTCGCTAAAACAATTAACTCGAGGTAAATAACTTATAACTCAAGTTAAGCTTTTACAAAATCTCCACAAACATTTAAGATGAATTCAAAACATTTTTCCTTGAATCATTACATTATAATTGTTATCATCAAAATATTAAAACAAGGGAAACTAGCATTCTTGAAGTGACTAGCTAACCTTGGCCGGGTATACTAGCATTGAGAGGCTGTACCACGTCCAGAAGATATAAGAAGAAGTAGGATGGATGAGTGGGGATGATTCTAATTATTGTTAATTATTATGTATTTTTTAATCATTGTTGATATTATAATTGTGTTAATAAACCTGATTTTCTGACTTGCAATCTATTCCTACATATTTTATAAATTAATTTCAGTTATGGGGACTTTATGCCTCACCCCGTTATTATTAAATTTTTCAGGCGAAACCTCTAACTTTATTAGAGGACAAGGGAAGCAGCCAGGGGCATAGAAGTTCTGGAATTTGTAGGCCTTTTTTTTGGTATTAGTATTGTATTGATTTTTATATTGCCATTCTAGGGCCCTTATATTTTTGAAATGCTACATTAACTATTTTTTGGATAACTATTGATTTTCTGAAAGCCTTATTTTATACACTATCATATTATAATGGATCCACAATCATATCTTGTGCGAAAATTGTTTTGTGTAGACCCTTTATTGTGGAGTTAGTGTTGTAAGACTTATGGGTTATAAAATCTCCTGTTCAACAATTGTGTCCAAAGTTGTGGATTTCCTATAGTGGGTTTGTGGGCAAAATTTGTATCCTGGACCCCGAGGTGTGTGTATTGAAAAGAAGAAGGGTTTTCCAAAATCACATATCAATCTGGTTTTATGAAAACATTATGGTTAATTGTTGTTTAGTGAGAAAGGGTTTTTTCAGAGTGACTTTGCAATATGGGATAAATCAAGACATTGCAGGCTTTGTGGGGAGAATCAATGGCAACTGTTGACCTATATTTATGATAATGTAACGTTTGACCTATAAATTGTGTCTCTACATAGGAATTAACCCTGGAAAGCTAAGGCTGAAGGGAAAAAAATGAACGAATATGTGTATAGGAAAGGATGCTTGGGGTATTCAAATCTTTTTGCGAAGCAATGGGTATGCAAACCCTTGAGCTGCTCAAGGGTTTGACTACCCCTTGCAATCTTCCCTATACAAATATTCATGTTTTTTTTTTCACCAGTTGTTGCTTTCTGTTAGTCGATTTTCTTGATGGCAAGTGAATCAGTCGAACAAGTAATAAAGAGTAAGTAGAGTATCGTATCACAAAGACTAGATACCAAATGATGACACCGAATTGCAGAATTAGTTGTGTTTGAAAAGAAAATAAATTTGATTGGTTTGAGAGTTTGATAGATATACTAATAAACAGGAAAATAACTAAATGATCATAGTCGTAAGAAGATATCAGTAAGAAGATAGATTGAACTCAGAATCCTTTCTAAGCATATCATTTCCCTAGCTGCCTAGACGCAATGCTTTAGCATTCACACTGTACACCTTTCGCAAATGCTACAACATGAACACCCTATGCAAAGTTATTCAGTTAACCACACCACGCCAATCTACCGAAGCTCTCGCGTTCAATACATACAATCCTAGTCTGTACTTCTCCCATATGTTTATGGCGATTTTTCTAGTTGGATTATTAGTACAAATCAAGGTGTATAGTTATGAGGGGTAGACCCATTCCTGAAGTCTACAATAATAGGTCAAACCTTGCACCAGCCTGCCTAGCAATCACTGCTTCTCAGATGTCTAACCCCGCCTCCCTCTCAGTAAGCCGAGGCCACTGATCTAGCCCTTAGCTCTTGCTAATCGACAAGAAATTAAATTACTGATAAGCAACTGAATATATTTAATTAAGAACTAGCAACATGGGTTCATTCTATACTTAGAAAATCATCCTCGTTCAGCCTCAGGAAGTTAGTTCATGACTGATGAGGGAATCACAAAACAAAGTACTACAGAATAGCCCATGATAAAAGATTGACTGAAATTAAAATAAAGAAACAGAAAGCTTGATGGAGGTTTTGACGACATGGAAGAAGCCCTGTCACGTCACAACTCCACGTTTTCTTCACTCCGTCTCACTGCAAGGAAGGATGCTGGGTTCTCTTGGAGTCCTCGTGCTTTGCAATTCTCTCACTATTCTTTCAAGTCTGGCCGTATAGGTTTGGTCTTTGACTCTCGATGACTTCCGACCCTTTTCAAGTTTGGCTGTTGTTTCCTTAAATAGTCTGGTCTTACTTGCGGCGTACGTTCAACGATCTGGGCCTTTCCTAATCTGTTGAAGTTCAATCGTATCTTCTTTTCCAAATCTCAGTAGATTGATTCTGCTGATCCCGCGGGATTCTTCAAATCTTTAGTTTCAATCCTCCGCATCTTCTATTCCAATAAGTCAGCAATCTAACTGTTATTCTCGCCCTACAAGATATTTCCTGAAACAACCTTGACAAAAGATTAGAACATATGACGCATAGCACTACGTCATTTACTTTGCTATAGCTTTAGGGATGCATTGTATTGCACTTCGGTAAATCTGTCATGATGCTATAGCATAACATCGACTATGTTATGTGACTTTCTCATAAAACCTTAAAATTTGTTCTTTCTTAGCACATGTTTAGGATGTAAGTGGAATTTATCCTTACGTTCCCTGTACCATGAATTAATGCCTTTTTGCTTAGATTGACTGCAGTTGAGCTCATACTCACCATACAATTCAGTCATAAAATACAGGGAAAACATGGCATAAATAACGCTCATCACTCTCCTGGCTTAATTGTTGAAGAGACATGAGGTATAGCTGATGAACACTTACATTATAAGATATATAGGTCAGGAGTGCAATTGATTCAAGCCATAAAGCTTAAAAAAATTTTGATATGTCCCATATTTCATGGGTACTCCATGTGGGAAGAACTACTCTATTAGATAGAGTCGTGATCTAGTCGAACAAAACTCTCACATTTAAGAGTCTATGACTGATCACAATATTGAATTTCAAAGCTTTTAACTTGGTGTCACCTGCTCAATACAAAAATAGGAGAAGAACCTTTGATTAGAGCAATAATAAGTTTTCAAATATATATATATATAACTTTACACAAGAAATTTAATGTCACCTTGAATGCATTATCACATTGCGACTTCACAAATGTTGCATGTATTTGTTGGTTCATGTACTTGGTACAGCTGAACTATTTTATTCATCACATCCTTATTGATCTTTTTGAATTAACCTTCGGAGATATACATACTTCCAAAAAAGAAAATGTATTTGCTTAGGGATCAATATTTCCCAAAATCACTTCGAAAAAGATTAATAGAGTAGGAACTGTGAATCAAAGCAATGGGTTGACAACTTCCTATAGTAGAAAAGGAATCTTTGATCTGAGCAATACTAGATTTTCCAACCAAAAAAAAAACATTTTGATATAAGGAACCTTCGATCATAGCAATACTAGGTTTTCCATAAAAACATAACTTTATAAAAACAATTTAATATCACCTTGGATGCTTTATCAGTCATGACTTTACAAAGACAACCCAATTGGGTGGATTGAATATTGCAAAAAATAAGAGAGGAACCATTAGAAGTGAAGAACTGAATTTAGGATAGATAATTCAAAATGGATGAGGGAAATCATAACTATATCTACTTAAGGCTCATGAACGAAAACAACTCACACGAAAGTTGCTAAGAAAGGGTCAAGTACTCAAGTGTATTCACTGGTACGGTTGTCACTGTGAAGTCGAACAGTGTCTTTTTATGGTGGGATTCGAATGAAAATGACTCCCAACGGCTGGAAAAGACAAAAGAAGTCGTAGAGTTTCGATGTTAGTGGGTTTCATTCAAACAAACTAAGTGTTAAGTTTATTCTATTTCAGACGTTTAAATATAAGAGGAATTATAGGATTTTTGGGTCATCATGCTTAAGACTGTACATCATGGTTTGTCTGTAAGAGCTGTTATTTATTTGCTTACATTTATCACAGTTCTTTGTTAATAAACATTATGAATTTCTCTTTTTGTACATGGTATTTTTAGAAGCAATAGGTTTTACTTAATAATCGTGATGTTTTTTTTTTTTTTGAAATTTTGGTGGTTGATTATCCAACCTCCATTTTACCCAAAAAAAAAAAAGACAAAGTATATAAACAACAAAATATAACAAGTTATGCAGATGTTTTAAGAAATTAACGCATCATTAGATTCTTCCTTTTCCATTAACTTATCTACCTTCTCATTCAAAGAGCAAAGAAAGTGGTAGATGTGTACTTCCTCTCACGGGTAAACCTAGACCATATGATGGAGCTTGTAGGTTTTGGACGAGCTCTTGAATGCTTGTTGGTGTAGGAAGTTCATCTTTCGGTTTGTTCCTGAATGATGAAGCAGAAGTTCTCTTGCTTTTGTCCACAATTTTGGTGAAGAACAAAAGTTTGCACCTAAGTATGAGAACTTGAAATGAAAGTAGAGAAGTGGAGTTCAGTTTTCAAATGTTTATATAGAGAGGGTTTCATGGATTATCAATCAATTAGGTCCTTTAAATTTACAAATTATTATATTTTATAAATGGTGATAGTTGTTCCAATAGAACCATTATTTATTTTATTCATGGCAGTTTCTCTATAAGAACTGTTGTATATATTCTTTTTTAGGTTAAATATCATTTTTGTCTTGGAAGTTTTCGCTGAGGAGTAGTAGGTATCCGAAAGTTTTTTTAGGAGCAATTTTGCCCTGCTATTCCCCTAATATTAAATTTGACTGTTAAACCAATCAAGCAATACACCTGTCATATCATCTCATCATTCACTTCATTGAGCCCAATATGACATGGCATCACACCTCATCATATTAATTCCGTTAGGCCATACCATACCACATTCCAGAGGAGGAACCAGCCATAGATCGCACAGCCGCGATGGCAGTAGGGCCGTGGCATTAAAGCCGAGGGAGATTTCATCAACAGGGATAGCTTGACCAGTAGAAGAAGCTACCCAATCAGCAAAAGCGCTTGAATCCGAAGGCAACCTCCTTGCGGTAGCCACACACAACAGAGGGTATGTGAAAATATCTCTCTCACACTCAAATATTTGTCTCTGTCTCTATATATACATAGAAAAAAAGAATAATATGTATATGAAGAGTAAACCTTTCAAGGTAATATTAAACCCAATAGACTTACAGGGCAACATCGCTCTTGAGTGAAATTTACAGGAAAAATTTGTAACTTAACAAGAATAATATGTATATAAAGAGTAAATCTGTCAATTCATCATATTTGATTAACTAAGAATCAAACTTAATTAACTTAGATAATAGAAGGGGCCGAGACTTCTAAGATGTGAAAATTTATGGGACAACATTGCTGCTTAAAAAACTTCCAAAGTAACACTACTCTTATATATGTGGCAATTTTTGGAGCAAAATTAGATATTAATCTTTGCATTAATATGAATTGTATCTAAGCACATTAAACTTCTGACTGTTACATTAAACTTCTGACTGTTTATCCGCATCATCCATATGGTCTGAAAGATTTGACTAAATTACATAATCCAAGAAAAGTAACACTTTTTTTTTTTTTTGATATAAGAAAAGTAACACTTTTATTATCTTAATCTAATGCGCCAAAACAAGACCGTTTTGGATACATTCAATAATTAGGTTTAATTATATTGGTTTTCTTATTATAAACAATGGTATTGAATCCTTATATAATAGAGCGCAAGGAGTCCAAAGAAAAGAATTATGAAGTATTCAAAGCATTAATTAAAGATGTAAGGATAAGAGGAACAAAGCGATATCATCAATATTTTATTTACTTCAATGATGAATTGAAAATGACTACAATATGATCCACTTAATTAAACAAGTTGAGTGAGGTCAATCCATCACTATTAAAAGAATTGACTTTTATTTCACTCATAAGAAAAGAATACATACATTTATTTCAATCCTTACAAAGAATAAAGATGAAATTGAAATTTATTGACAAAATTATAAACAAAAGAATTTAAAATATTTTATACGAAAAAGATCTAGAAGCGTGAACGTTTGCATTCAGGAGGAAGGCCCTGAGGGAATCGCTTGAGATCGGTGCAATAATTATAAATCATGAAGTGCTTTTGAGCCCATCTGACTCTTCTTCTTCCATTAGCATCAAGCCCATTGCTTTCCACATGAGAATCTGATAATGACTTTGACGATGAAGACAATGAGAGATCTGTGGCTTTGAAGTTGCGAAAATAAGCAGTGAAAGGAGCCTTTGACCAATCAGTTTTCACCAAACCACCTCTTGTGGCCCAATCATCAGCATTCCAAAGGCTCGAATACATTCTCATAGCTTGCTTATTTGGGAAGGGAACACCTTTAGCTTCCTCGTTCGTGAAAACCCTAATGGGAATATCATCAACCATGAATCTGCATATACATGCAAAAGTTAATAACCCTTTATCTATCAAAGATGAAGCAAAAAAGAAAAAAGAATCACGTATAGTAGAACTTATAAGAGTAAAGTATTGCATGACTTACATAATGTGTTGTGGCTTCCAGACAATGGAGTATCTGTGGAAGTTCACGGTAGGGTCGAACCAGGGATAGAACTGTTGCTCTCTGTTGCCTTTGCCTTGAGAGAAGACGTTGGTGTGAAGAATATAAGGATCCCCACTTACATTTCCCAAGAACTCAAAGTCAATCTCGTCATGATTTGGTCCTTGAGACGACAACTACGCATAATAAATCATTTAATAATAAGCATATTGAAGGAAACGAAGAAGAATGTTATATATATGAAGATTGCATACGTAGAAAGTGGTGACTGTGCCAGCAGAATTGCCAGAAACAAGCTTGATGTCCATGTCGATCCTTCCAAAAAGGAACTCTTTCTTTGATTGGAAACCTGAGCCTGAGAACTTATCCAAAGAAAGAGACAGAAGTTGGCCTCCATTGAATATCTTCCCACGTTCACCACCCCATGTTAGTTCAGTATCTTTGAAGAAATATGCAGAACATGAAGCCACCATGGAACTCATCACTATCCCAAGCACCATACCCACATAAAACCCTTTATCAGTACAAGCCATTTTCTTTGTGTAGAGAGAGAGAGGGAGAGAGAGAGATTGTGTTTGATGAGTTGATGTGTGAGAGGTTAGACAAGTAGAGAGTGCATAAATAGGTATATGGAAAAGTAAGGAAGACGCGTTTGAAAGCTGGTACCAGCTTTAGAATCCTATGAAGGCTGGAGGCTTTGCTTCAATATGGTTGTCTTCATTAGTTTATTACTTCATTTTTTCATACGAGTATTAGTACTTTATTTAATATTTGGACGTTGATGCTATTGAAATGTGCCTTTATAATTGAAAAATGGAAAAATAATTACGCGGTACAGATGCCAACTGGGTATGGTATTATATGTAGAAAGAATAATAAGGCCATGAGGCTATATCTGCGACCAACTGGGTATGGTATTTTTGTATGTAAAAGTACAGTATAACAATGCCATGAGGATAATGTACTTGTACAACATACAATTTATAAATTTAATTTATTAATATCTATATTTTTCTTAATTTAATTAACGAGGAAATTTTTATTGATTACAAAAATATATTTTATTGATAGATTAAATTTTGGTCATTTGAAAATCTTCAATTAAAATGCCTTAAGCTCTCTAATCCGAATTCTTCATTTTGGTCTCTTCTTAATTTCAACGTGTTCTGCAAATAAAACAATCAACAATATGTTAATATGTTTTCCCCCTCTCTATTAGTTATATAAAATCCACTTTTCTTGTTGTTCCAGTCACAGAGAAGGTGCCTTTCCGTGAAAAATAAGATTAAGAGAATTAAATAAATATGCACGCCCGCACGCTTACCCCTTATTAAGAGCAAAATTAAAATATCAAAAAGGAAAAGGAATAATTAAGCGTTGTCGAGATGCTAGCTATATACGGGATTATATATATGTGAAGAGAATAATGTTGCCATGAAGCTACTTTTTTAATAATTAGGGATACTACCTCGGTGAGTCCGTACGTAAATATAATGTAGTGACTACGAAAGTGTTCAACTAAAGGAAATTGTAGAATTTTAAAGGGATAAATACCATTTTTGTCATGAAAGTTTAACCTGAGGAGGACTGCTCATCCGAAGGTTTTTTTGTCTTATTTTTGCCTTGGAGGTTTAAAAACGTAGCAATCTTGCTTTTCCATTAATTTTGACTGTTAAATTGTTATTCCAATTTGCAAATTTTTATGGGCACAATTACTCCTAAAAAAATTTAGGGCAAAATTACTCTTAAAAATACTTTCAGGGTAAAATTGCTCAATTTTGTTAACTTTGTGGGAAAAACTGAGACAAAAAAAATTTTCAGATGACTAGTGTTCCTTAGACCAAAGTTTCATGACAAAAAATGGTATTTATCCCAATTTTAAATATATGCATGGGTTGAGGATGAGGTTTCCTTTCGATGTTAATCCTATGTTTGGATGTAAAGTAAATTAGGGGGTACTATGAGGGAAAAATCCTAAAAATAATAAAAAAATTTTGGTACTATTTTGAAAATTTTTCCTTCTAATATTCTCTCCCCATCTTTCCTCCTTACTTTTCTCTCCATCCAAAATCCAAATATAAGTCAATTAATAGAATATATGAGGAAGAAACATCATCAGATATAAGAAACTAGTCCAACACCATACAGATGAAGATCATACAATATGCAATACTCAAAAACTGTCCTGATGAAACCTTACACGTAAATTGCACTCTTCCATTCTGTCCAGCTCTCCACGTGCAGTCTAGTTCACATTAACCCTCATTATATTAGTCAGAACATATGATGTATAATTTTTGTTTAATTTTACAAAGGCACCAACAAAGAAAACTAGCTACCCGCAGTAGTCTCTTTAATTTGGCCAGCAAGTCCCGAGCTTCGTCCTTCAGAAATTGCAGAAGTCTCCCAGGCGAAGGTCCATATATAGCCATTCCAGTGGCTTCCTTGGCTGGCAAATCCGCCACCCTATGCCTCCACATCCTTTGTTACCAGTCAATGTATTAATGGAGCCATCCACTTTAAGCATGCTTGGGAGCGTGCAATAATCTTCGACACCACTGTTCCTTTGCCGTTGAAAATATTATCATTTCGAGCAAGGAAAAACCACCGCATGTGAGATATTTTATTATTAATATAACTATTTATATTTTTCATTTAGGCATGGTAAATAAGTCAATTGGTGTTTTAAGCAATGTTTTGGAACCCTAACCAGACCGACCAGTTTGACCGAAAACCAGTGAACTGGTTGGAAAACTAGTTTGAGTTAAGGGGAAAACCTGAGTTCTGAGTTGATCCACGTCAACTCAGCCTGACCTTGTCGGGTTGATTGAGTCACAAAGTCAGTTCGTTGGGTTTTTTTTTTTTTTTTAAGTCACTTGAAAATCAGTGTCAGATCGATGGTGAGAAAAGATCAAAACATAGAAGGGAAGGAGGAGGAGGGAGGGGGGGCAGGGGTGGGGGTGGGGGTGGGGAGAGATATGAAGAGTCATCAAGTTCTTGCTATCGGATTTGTTGTCAAGAAGGTCATGGTCACCTAAAACTCGTTGTCAGATCGACGGTAATAAAAGAGCAAGACATAGAAGGAGAGGGGAAAGAGAGAGAGAGATCTGAACAGTAGTTGTTAGTTCTTGACTCCGCTATGACTCTTATCGAATCTACTCCTAATGTCAGAACCTATGCTCTGATAAGAAAGTATCAGCTATTGATGTTAGATCCAGAGTTGTCCCAAGTGCTAGAAGGATTTTCCTCATGTTGGTCAAGTCTAATCCTAATCCCATTCCTGCTGAATTTGTCGCAAGAAGGTCATGGTCGCCTATTTCTTACTGCCAAAGCCCTGTCTCACTCATTTCTCAATGAACCTGAGACTTGCAATTGCCCCGCCCCGGGGGGGGGGGGGGGGGGGGGGGATTGATCGGGAACATATGAGAAAAGAGCTAGGGAGGAGAAAGAGAATGAAGGCACATTATACGAGAAGAATCTAACACATCCAAGGCTCACCCATGCCAAAAGAATCCCAATTTTGCAGTAGAAAAATAATAAGTAATTTTGATATTACACTGTCTTTGGTTTAAGTTGAGTGGGTTGGAGATTTAGGTGTATCAATTTAGCTCCAATTTGACTATGGTCATACCTACTAATCCTTGACCCAGTACCTCAACTGGTTTAGTAGCCGGTTCGGATTTTAGAACCTTGGTTTTAACTATAAACTTTCTCATGGTGAGAATACACACACAAGTTCATGTTGATGGCCAACTAATTATTAGAGAGATAAAACCCTAGCTAGCTACTCCCAAAGGTTCCTTGATAGACAGTAGCTAATCTCAATTGCCATTGTTGTGCCATTAACCTAATCAAAAGAAACCTGAGTTACTTTCTTCTTACAATGTTTTGTTTTGCAGTTATCTCTATTCACGAATCATGAGCTATTCCAAAGATCAAAGCTAAGCAATGGCGAGAAGTATTTATTGAAGTCTTCCGCTATAAATCTATAAGAAAATTCAATCAGCAATTCCAAGAAGATAGAACCAATTTCTAAGTAAACTCAATCCTTTTCAAGTTCAAATCATCCCAACTTTGTCAATGTTCCTAAGAAAAAACCAAGCTTCCATGGAAAGCAAAATTTTTGTTCAGAATTTGTCAAAATGTTTCTATTATGTGCAAAACAAAAGAAATTTTTTAATATTTCAAAAACAAAATTGAGGACAAGTCATACAAAATAAATGGTACCCTCACCCTCAACACTTAAATGTCACATTATCCTCAATGTGAACAAGTAACACCAAGTAATGGAAGTGAAGAAATAACCATATCTAAGTATAGGGATAGCAAAAGCTTCTAAGATCTCAACTTTTCACCAATTAAGCAAAACCAACAAGTGTCCTCAATCAAATCAGTAGTCATTAATAAATATCTATCACATGAAAATCTATACTATAACCAGCACTCATGTCACTGAACATGATATCAACAATCAAATAAAACAAAACAAGAAAAAGTAGAAGAACACTCCCCTTTCAATTCTTGACTTGCACATTCAATTGCTCTTGATCTTTGCTTACCAAAGTGGGTGGAAAACATTATCAGTGGCTACCAGAAGTCCTACAAAGTCAACAAACATCAAAACAACTCAAATAAAGATAATCAAAGGGAAATTGAACTACCAAGAAGCACTTGGTTCATAGTTTTTAGTCAGACTATGTCAAAAACTTAAAGAGGTTGTGACAAGTGATGAACCATTGCTTTTCAGTCCACCTCACCAGCATGATAATGCTTCGGTTTTTCCCTGTTTACTTTAAAACAGTTCCATGCTCTCTCTCTCTCTCTCTCTCTCTCTCTCTATACTTCAACTTCATCTTTAATGACACAAAAACCACTTTAAAAGGACTAAACCATCTAGATCTAAGTTTTCCAGGAAACAACTTAAGCTTTGAGTTGAAGACAAGAACCAATTGCCTGGGCTCAAAAGTGCGCTTCAAGGTATACTTTTCATGCCACTTCTTCATCCTTTCTTTATATAATCTTGCACTATCATATGCTTGAAGTCGCAATTCTTCCAACTCATTCAATTGCGACAACCATTTAGCTCAAGCTTCCTTGTGGTTCAACTTTTTTATTACCTACCATGTTTTATACTCCAACTCAAGGGCAAATGACATGCTTTCCCAAATACTAAACTGTAGGATGACATGTCAATTGGAGTACAAAAAGATGTTCTATAGGCCCATGAAGCTTATTAGACCAATCTCTTCTAGTTGGACCCACAATTTTCTCAAGGATCCTCTTGATCTCCCAATTAGTCAACTCACATAGGCCATTAGTTGAGGGATGATATGCTAGTAACATCCAGTGTTGTACTCTATATTTTGCTAAGGGAGCCTTGAAATTCTTGTTGTTGAAATGAGTCTCCTCATTAATAATGATCACTCTGGGAGTGCCAAGTCTTGTGAAGATATACTTTTTAAAGAATTGAATAACTATATTTGCATCAAATGTGCCTGTTTGGATTAGTAATAGAAGCTTCTTTTCCAACGTGATGTACAATATACAAGATAAGCTTGTGAAAGGAGTTTTATCTCGACTTGCGTCAACATGCTTTTCCTACGCCAACTCAAATAGATTTAGCCACTTGGCAAGCAATAGCTTTAGCCCCATTTGCTCACATACTCCATTGCAACAACAATGTTTTCATCTTGAAAATGGAAAATGGCCCACGAAATCCATTCCTGAAACATCGAACAACTCCACCTCTAAGATTCCAGATTGAGGAATCTAATATCTCTTGGAAATGTTACATGTTCTTTGACATCTATCACACTTAAAAACAAATCGATGAGTATCTTTAAACAAAAAAGGCCAATAAAAACCATAATTAATCACTTTAGATAAGTTCTTTCCCCCCTGCCCCCCAATAATGTCCGCAAGCTCTCAAACCAATAACTTTAGGAGTAGGGATGAGCTCATCTAGCTCATAAGTAATCATTGTCATGTCTCCTTTCTTAACCACATATTGCACAGGGCTAACCCATGAGCTATCTAAAATGGGATAAATGATCTCAACATCCAAGCACTTAATCACTTCCTTCTTAATTACTTCCTTCATCATAGGATTCGATCTTCTCTGATTCTGAACAAACTTATTGCGATCATCTTCCAAAAATATCTTATGCATCACAATTGAAGGACTTATACCCTTAACGTTAGCAATTGTCTAACTCAAAGATCTTTTGTGATCCCAAAGAACTTTTAGAAACCTTTCTTATTTATCTTTAGATAAAGAAAAAGAGATGACAATAGGAACTGCCTCATATTCACCCTAGTATGCATATTCAAGATGTGGTGGTAAAGGCTTGAGCTCCAGAATTGGTGCTTGCTTGATAAAAGGCTTTAAAGAAGTTTGCCTTGATTCCATTTCTAACAACTCAAACTGCCTTAAAAGATACTATAAGGAGGAGAAGCTTCAAGTAACTTCCTTTGTTCAACTATATTACTTTCTTCAACTTGATCAATCCCAAGCAACATTGCTTCCAATGGTTCTTTGATAGGATAAGACTCTATAGTCTCTTAGCTCACCTCATTAAGTATATCAACCCTAAAGCAATCTATAATGTCTCGAGGATACTTCAATGCCTTGTTTATGTTGAGAATAACCTCTTCTTCATTCACTCTTAACTTGATCTCTCCATTTTTTTCAACATCAATCAAAGTTTGAGCTACACTACCTACAATGAGTGGTAGGTTTCTATCTCCATCACCATCTAACACAATGAAGTTAGCTGGGAAAATAAACTTGTCAACTTTAATGAAAACATCTTCAATGATACCCTTTGGATAAACTAAACTTCAATAATCTAATTGAAGTGTCACAGAAGTTAGATGAGCTTCACCTAATTGCAATTTTCTAAATATAGAAAGTGGAATCAAGTTAACACTTGATCCTAAATCAAATAATGCCCCACCTTGAAAATTTTCTCCAATTATGTAAGGAATGGAAAACCTACCTGGATCTTTCTATTTAGGCACCAACTTGAGAATAATGGCACTACATTCTTCAGTAGGGGTATTGTTTAATAATAATTAAACCTCCTTTTCTCATTCAACATCTCCTTTAGAAACTAAACATATTGAGGCATCTAATCTCAAGCTTTAACGAAAGAGATATTGATGTGTACTTGCTTGAAAATCCCCAAGAACTTCTTGTATTACTCTTCTAGAGCTTTCTTAAGGAATCTTTGAGGAAATGGGAAAGGAGGTACCCATTTAAAATTCTCATCGGTAGCTTTCTTCTTCACTTCCTCTTCTTAGATCACTATCAAATTTCTCCTCATTGACTTTTCCATTTACCTTTTAGGTAGTCTCTTCATCCCCATTTAAAATTCTCATTGGTAACCTTCTTCTTCACTTCACTCTTCTTACACTCACTATCAACTTTTTTTTCATTGACTTGTCCATTTACCTTCTTGGTAGTCTCTTCATCATCCTCTATAGACTGTAGGAGTTTCTTGGCCATTAGCAGCTTAGGGTTTCTTTACTGGTTGTGGTATGTTTGGTAACTCGTTACCACTTCTCAGAATAAGAGTTTTACATTCCTCTTTTCCATTTCTACAAGAATCAGTTACAACATTACTTGGAAATTCTCTTTATTGTGATGCATTCATAGCAATACAAGCTGTCCCATTTGGACCTTAATATTCTTGATGGATGAGCCTAATATTGCATTAGTAGCAGCTTGATCTTGAGTACTCTTTAGTTGAAAACTTGTGAATTCACACATCATTACCTCTAGACACTACTACAAAAAAGGCTAACTACTTCCCTTAAAGACTTCCTTATTTTTAAAAAGAAAGTTAAAAGTGAATGTAGTGGCATATTTGTAAAATAAATATTGATATTATCAAATTTGGCGTTCTAAAATAAGTTTAAGAACGTCTAAAATAAATTAAGGCGTCCTGAATTAATTTAAGGACACTTAATTAAATATTTTCGCACAAAAATAAATGTTTTAGCGCCTTCGCGCCATTATATTTCACAATTTTTTTGGCGCGCGCCAGCAAAAGACTGATGAGGAATTATTTTTTTTTTTTTGTGTCCTGAAATAAAAACAGGACGCCCTAATTAAATTTTATGGCGCCCTGACACAATGTCAGGGTGCCCTAAATAAGCTTTAAGGCGTCCTGATAGAATGTAAGGGCACCTTTAATGAAATTAAAGGCGCCCTTATTGAACATTAGGATGCCTTAAAAATATTAAAGGCGCCCTGATAGAATATCAGGACGCCTTTAATAACATTAAAGGCGCCCTGATTGAAATTTAGGGCGCCTTTAATTATATTAAGGCGCCCTGAATCCCTTTTTAGGACGCCGATATTGCAAAATATTACTTTTTTCACACACTTGGACTCTTAATTTCTCAGCTGATCGAAAAAAGCCTCTCTGCTTCCCTCAACCCTACCTCGCTCTCATTTGTGCGCCGTCTCCTCCTCCATCTTCGTCTTCCCTTCGCGACAGTCACCCGTTCTCCCCTACCTCATTTAATTTCTTAGCTAAACCTCTCTGCTTCCCTCAACCCTACCTCTAATTTGTGTACTGCCGTCTCCTCCGTCTTCGTCTTCCCAAGCCTTCGCGACAGTCACCCCCAGTCTCCCCTACCTTATTGTGCGCCTTCTCCTCTGTAAGCTCTTCGCGCTGTCCGTTGTTCTCGTTCTCTCTCTTTCCCTCTTGCTCTCCGGTGTTCTCCTTTAGCTCTTCGCGGTGTCCGTTGTTCTCACATTGTGCGCTCTCGTTCTCTCTTTCCAGCGCATCCCTCACTGGTAAGTCCATCGGTCCACCCAATTATAACTACTGATATGGATAAAAACATTCAGAGGTGGAGTGATATAGTGACAATTCTAGTTACAGTAAAATAAGAAATTTTTGGTTTTTCTTTGCCCCATTCCGTGTTGTTATTTGTTTGAGTATGTTGCTAAATTATTCAAATATAATCTATTCATGTTTAAGAATCTGTTCATGGTAGCTAATCCTATTAATATAATGTTTGGGGAAATTTAAGGTTTACCTTGTAGTTGTTGATCGTAGGAAATGAAGCTTATTGGTAGAATTATTGTTACTATAGCATTCTTCCGGTTGTCATAACGGAAATAAGATGGAATCGAGTTTGTTTTGCTATGGATTTAAACTAAATCTTGCTAGGATTTTCTTTTGTATGTGTATTGATTGCTGGAATGCCGAGTTTGTAATCAAGAGATGTTGATTACTATTTTAAAGACGTTAAGTGGATACTTGAACGTGGTGGTGAGAAAGAGATTGGAAAAGAGCTGTTCTAGCATGTAAAAAGAAAAAAAAATTTGGTGAGCATTGATGTTAGTCACTAGCAAGTAGATTCTGCAATGTGTGGACAAAATATGCAATAGACATAGTAGTGTTTTTTTTTTTTTTTTTAAAGGGGGAGGTTGGAGTTTATATGATTAACTTCATTACAGATGGTAAACCCAAAATCCTACATTATGAGATTGATAATGAGACGTGGGCTTTAGCTGCTGGGATACCTTTCAAGTTTTCGTTTGAGTATTATCTAATGTATTATGTGTGCCATTTTATGTTTCTTTGCAATCATATCTGATCACTCTAAAGGTTATAGTATCTCTAAAAACTGGCTTAACTGAAATTAGATATCGAAAAGTAATATCTTCTCCATTTCTGCTAAGGAATTAATATGTACAAATACATACTCCCTCTAAATTTGTAATGAAATTCTTAGTTATTGTCTTGTCATGAGGTTAGATGTGGGCTTATAAATTGCAGTTTCCCTCACCTGTTAATCCCTGATGGGATTCTTGGAGGACATAATTAATGCTGGTGTTATTTCGAGAGATTTCTGATTCTTACAAATTAATGATCTTCAAATAGTATTTAACCTTAGATAAATATAATAGAAATAATTGTGTGTCATCTAATATACTGAAACCATATACTCTAATACTTTCCCCTGTGCATTCTTCTTGCATTTATGAACTTGTGCACAACAAATATGTTCGCAGTTTGAAGGAAATTTTGAGTCATTTTATGAAACGGATCTTTTGTTATGCGTGAAATAATTATGTGAGTTTTTATTGTTTTAGATATGTGAGTTTTCTTGTCAGTTTATTTTGACATAAGAATACGATAGTTTGGTCTTAGTATTGTTAGAGATGATGCTGTACCATATCAGTTAAGTAACTAAATTCGGAGGACTGAATTTTCTTTAAGGGGGGGAGGAATGTAATAACCCAGATTTTTTTGAGAATGAAAAATAATAAAGGTGGTGATCTTAATAACAATAATTAACTAATAAATTCAATAAAATAATTTATAATAATTAAGAAGCAAGGAAGGAAGGAAGCGCACAGTACGTAGTATAATTAGTAGAAAAGTTTTTTGTAAATTCCCACTTAAAAATGCTTTACAATGATTATTAGATTCTTAATCACATGTTCAAGGACACTTGCCTTGTAATTGCAGTTTGGACCCTTTCAATGGTATACTTGGTGCATTTCTTTTGAAGATACAACAACCAATTTAACATTTCACTTATTTTATTAAATCTAAGCATTGAAAGTACATTTGATCAATTTTACTTATCTAGAAATTTGTACTTTTAAGTTCTCAGTGATTACTTCTTTTTTTTGACTTCAGGAAGCTAATAATCTTTTTGAGTACTGTGACTTGGTCACGACAACAACCCACAAGAGCTTGGTAGGTATTTGTAATCATGTTCCTTTTGTCATACAATTATTCCCTCTCCTATATGTTAGTTTGAATAATTCTAATGTTCTCTTTATTGTTGTTGTCTTTAGGTTGACTAAAGCAAATAAATTTCAAGCATCAGAATTTAAAGTTGAGGCAAGTAAAGTTAATTATTGTTGTTTTTTTGTTGATGTGCATTGAACTAGGTCAACTTTGTTGTATGAATAAAGATGATTAGAAGTCCATAATTTAATAGTTTATGACTTGGACAATTTAGCTATATTTTTATACTTTGTATATTGATGAAACTATTGGATTTAATAGCTGATATTGATTTGAATTGGCTTAGTTAGTAAGTTTTCTTGATTGAAGTTGAAATTGTTTGTTGTTGAAATTTTGGGATGTATTACTTTTAAGGGGAAATGCTGCTGAAATTTTAGTTCAAGATTGACAAAAAAGCATGTCGTTCTTTAAATTGTTATAAACTTGTGTTGTCGGAAATGTCGTAGGTGGTATTAAAATGGGGCATAGTTGGATGGATGCTTTGAGAACTAGTGAAGAATATGAGAATGGGGTGGAAGAGTTTATTGAATTTGCTAGAAGGAATGTGGCTACAAAAAATGGGATGTATTATTGTCCATGTGTTAATTGCTTAAATGGGGTTCGACGGGATATTCCTACTATAAGGGATCACCTAATTTGTGATGGAATAAACCTTCGATACACAACGTGGATATGGCATGGTGAGGAGGTAACTACCAGTGTGTCCCACAAAATGAAGTTGAGGTAGATGACGATGGAATGGAGAGAATGATTCATGATGTTGAGGTCGAATCTTTTGCACAACTGCATTAATATGATAGCGTGCGGAGTGATGCAGAGACACCTTTGTTCCCTGGGTGTACTAAATATACACGATTGATTGGGGCCTTACATTTGGTCAACTTAAAGGCAACTTGTGGGTGGACCGATAGTAGTTTCACGTCACTACTTCAATTGTTGAAAGATATGTTGCCAGACGATAATGTACTTCCAAATCGTATGTATGAGGCCAAGAAAATCTTGTCTTCGATGGGTATGGAGTATAAAAAGATACACAGTTGCCCTAATGACTGCATATTGTACAGAAATGAGTATGAGGGCCTGAGTAATTGTCCGAAGTGTAAAACTTCACGATACAAAGTGAAGAAAGGTGGTGGTTCTGGAGATGATGAGACAACAAAAATGCAACCTGTGAAGGCATTGTGGTATCTTCTAATAAAACCGTGGTTTAAGCGTCTCTTTACTAGTGAAGCGACGACAAAGCAGTTGAGATGGCATTCCGATGAGAGAATATCCGATGGAAAATATCTTCGGCACCCGGCTGACTCTCTGCAATGGAAGAAAATAGACGAAATGTTCCCTCAATTTGGCAGTGAGCCAAGAAACCTTCGTCTGGGCCTTTGTACAGATGGATTCAATCCGTATCAGACTCTTAGCAGCACCCATAGTGCATGGCCGGTTCTCCTTGTAATATACAACTTACCTCCCTAGCTATGTATGAAACGCAAGTATGTGATGCTCTCTATGATGATTTCTGGACCAAAACAGCCCGGGAACAATATCGATGTGTACTTGGCGCCTTTGGTTGAGGATTTAAAGAAATTGTGGGAGGAAGGCGTAGATGTGTTTGATGCATATAAGAAGGAGTCCTTCAAGATGTGTGCAATGATTTTTACCACGATAAATGACTTTCCCGCATACGGAAATTTGTCAGGGTATAATGTGAAGGGGCATAAAGCATGTCCAATATGTGAAGCAAACACAGACTTCCATCAACTAAAGCACGAAAAAAAAACGGTCTACCTCAGTCACAGGAGGTTTCTTGATCGGTTCCACCCATATCGTAAGTTAAGAAAACGTTTTAACGGCTTACCGGAGCATAGAATGGCTCCAAAGGCATTAACCGGAGAGGATGTTTATAGTCGGGTGAAACATATCAATGTCATATTGGGTAAGCAGCGAAAGATTGTGGGTGAGAAGAATATATGGAAGAAGAGATCAATTTTCTTTGATCTTCTATATTGGCGTAGTCTTGATGTGAGACACAGTCTTGATATGATGCATGTGGAGAAAAACGTTTGTGGTAGCCTTGTCAGTACTCTTTTGCACATACCATGAAAGACTAAGGATGGAATTAGTGCCAGACTAGACATGGTTGATATGGGAATAAGAGAACGGTTATATCCACAAGTAAAAGAAGATGGTAAGAAGGCATACCTGGAGCCAGCAGCTCATACACTATCAAAAGCAGAGAAAAAAAGTTTGTGTGGGTGTTTATATGACATTAAGGTTCCACAAGGATATTCTTCTAATTTGAGAAGGTGTGTTTCAATGGACGATCTGAAGTTAGTAGGAATGAAGTCCCATGATTATCATGTGCTGATGCAACAACTATTGCCTGTAGCTATTAGGGGCATTATGAAAGATGAAGTGCGAACCACTATAATGAAATTGTATATTTTCTTTAATGGTATTTGTAACAAAGTCGTTGACATTGAAAAGTTGGATGAATTGGAAAATGAGGGTTATATTATTTTGTCCCAACTAGAGATGTTTTTTCCTCCTGCATTTTTTGATGTAATGGTGCATCTGATAGTGCACTTGGTAAGGGAGGTAAGGCTCTGCAGTCCAGTTTACCTAAGGTGGATGTACCCTTTCGAGCGATACATGAAGATCTTAAAAGGGTATTCTAAAAATCCTTATCGACCGGAAGCCTCAATTGTTGAGAGATATGTAGTTGAAGAGGCTATGGACTTTTGCAAAGATTATCTACCAGGGACGATGATACGATCTCAGCATGACGAGAGGATAACCGAGGGAACTCGAGGAATCAAACTAAAGAATAAGCCTCGTGAAGAGGTGTTGCAAGCACACCTGTACATCTTGAATAATATGGAAGAAGTTCAACCATACATTGATGAACACAGAAAGAGTTTGAAGAATAAGAATCCAAGGAAGAATGACATGCAAATAGCTCATGAACAAAAGAAGACGTTCACAAAGTGGTTCGAGGAGAAGGTATCGCGCGAGACCGGAGTGTCGGATACAATCGAGTGGTTGGCCTGGGGGCCTTCTTTTCAGGTCATCACTTGGCAAGGTTATGAAATAAATGGGTATACCTTTTACACAAAAGACCAAGATGACAGAAGTTCTGTGCAAAATAGTGGGGTGATGGTTGAAGCTGAATCCATGCACTTTGCGAGTTCGAAAGACAAAAACCCGGTATTAGCATCAATGGCTTATTATGGAGTTATTGAAGAAATATGGGAGATGAGCTACAACAAGTTCAATGTTGCTCTATTGAAATGTAAGTGGGTTAGCAATAATGCTATTGTAATAGATCCACAATTTGGAGTTGTCTCAGTTGATCTTGAAAGAGTTGGTCATAGAGATGAGCAATTCATTCTAGCAAGCCAGGAGAAACAAGTGTTTTATGTTACAGACCCGGCAAATAAAAAATTGTCCATTGTACTTCAAAGTAAAAAACATAAGTATGGTGAAGAATCCTTCGACCTTGACGATACACCCCCTTTCACAACAAATTCCCTTACAACACGTGAAGTGGAATTGGTAGATGATGACGAAGATGTTGCAAGAAAAGATCATTGTGAAGGAATATGGGAAACCATATAAAGTAAGATCTTAACTTATGAAATAGTAATATGTTATTTTTGTGGTGGTTTAACATTTTTGTTCATTTTATTAATCTGTTTACTATTTAATAACCTATCTAACATTGATTTGTCCTTCATGAACAGGATCATGTCTAGCTCTAGCTCTGATGAGTCAGGAGGTGAGAGAGGTGACGAGCCCGTTTTGAGAAGGGGTAGAGGTTGCACGCAGATGGCAGCGCTAGTGGCCCGTCGTGATAGTCAAAAAAAGAGGCTGGATGTGGAATTTGATGACAAGTTGAATCCAATTGGCCCGGAGGAAGACAATTTCATTAGCTATGTAGGCTATCTGGCTCGAAGCAAAGTTCGCATTGTGATCTCTGCTTGGAAGTTTGTTCCGGCGAAAACAAAGCAGTTGATTTGGGCACAACTTTTGGTTCGTCACTTTTGATATATCTGCATTTGTATCATTTGACTTATTAATTGAAATTTAATTATCTTTCCTTTTACCTTGCAGCAAACGTACGACGTCCCTAACACTAAGGCAATGGAAAAGCATTGGATGGGGGAAGTCCGTATATGTTGGAAAGACTTCAAGAATAAGCTGACTAAAATGTTTATTCGAGGTCCAAGGAGGAACGAGGATCCATGCCAGAAATATCCATATATTTCTCTCGAGGACTGGAAGGAGTTTGTGGCGTCGCGGCAAAATCCACAATTTATTGTAAAATTTCTTTCATATCATTTCAGTTCTTTTATTTGACAACTTAGGCTCAGTTTTATTTGATTTCGTGTCACAGGAAGTAAGTCAAGCCAATAAAGAGAGGCAAAGGACAAATAAGTATCCGCATTGTTTGTCTCGTGGTGGGTATAGAAAGCTGGAACAGAGAATGATGGAGGAGCAGTTAGAGAGAATGAAGCTGCCGAATCCGATCCTTCCACTGTTGTCCAGCCCCCTGAACCTCCTCCTCGTCACAAGAAATGGAAAGCTGCGAGGATGAGGGGCGACACATACATAAATGCAGATGTTGCTGAGGTTGCCTCCAAGATTGTAAGTAGTTAAATTAGACGGTTTAAATACCCTCAGTTGTTCCATATTATAGGGTTTAGTTGTTATTTATGAAACATCTTATGATACAGGATGCACTTGAGGAGCAGAGTTCCCAAGGTTCATTTACGTCGGGTTCACGGATGGACATTTTGTCAACGGCGATTGGGAAGCCGGATTACTCTGACAACATTCGAGGGGAGCGTAGGGGGGTTACTGCCGCAAAATATTTTGGACGGCATTCACGGTTGTATGACGATAACAACCCTAGTCCTCAGCTTGTGGCAAAAATTCGGGCGGGACTGTTTGACGAAATCATGCAACAAGTATGACCCGAAGTGAAAACCATGACGGATTCGAGGGACAATACGGAACATACAACTCGTGAATCCCTGGCCTTCCCCAGCAGTAAAGAGAGTGTTCACCCTCCGGATGTTGATCCCGGCGAGCCTTCTCACATTCCACAGGGAGGACAACGGTGCACTCTCTATTTGGATGTCCCACACCGGCGTATTGTTGCCGATGCTCTTATTTACATGGATCACACCACCCACCATAATATTGAAATTCCACAAGACCTACGTAGGGTGACTGTGACATGTGTTCGAGAGCGGGAAGAAGAAACACACATCCCGATTGAAGATGACGAGGTTCCTGATTTAGGCCGGGCAATTTAAAGTCATAATATGTTTGTTTATGTTTTCATAGAATGAACAAGCTACGGGCAATTTTCCACGCTTAGCACTACTGCGAGACGTGTACAAGGACATCAGCTATCTCTCCTTCAAGATGCAACCGAGCATTGTCGGCACAGAAAAGACATATGACTTTACAGTTGACAAAAAAGATCTGGCCGAATTTATGCATATGGAGTGTTTAGATTTAGTCGTTCTTGAAGCTGCGATAGTGTAAGTTTTTTCCCCCTTTAATTATTGCATTGATTATTTTTTGTTTTCTATACTCAACGACGCTTATCATTTTATTTCGATTATAGTGTCTGCAATGACATATGCGTCCAGAAAGGCCACAAGGGTTTGTATGGATTCGTAAGTCCAATAAGCACAGCCCGGGCTCGCAATACGTTAACCCAAAGGACGCTTTATATTGGTGCTACAATTGCCTTGGAAGATGATCGTTGTTATCTAGCCCCAATACTTGAAGGGTACGTATTTTAGTTTTGTTTATTTAAGATTTTTAAGAATAAATTCCTTTCTTATCTTAATTAATATTAACATGTATAAATTCAGCAAGATCACATGTTATTGGTTTGATCCCTTACGTGGTGGCAGGCCAAACGATGAAATCAAATCCATGTTTGCCAAGTAAGTAATTTTCGTCTAAATCATTGATTCTTCATATGTAATGATTTGTTTTCATGTCTGTTATTTTCCGTTTTAATGATAGTGCATTAAGGGCAGCTAGATCGATTGCTGGAGCAGCAGAGCAGGGTGGACCGAAGTGGCATTTTCCGAGAGTAAGTAGTGAAAGACCTGGCTATCACCTAAGAGGGGGGTGAATTGGATGTTTGATAAAACTTTAGAAACTTTGAAAATCTTTTCACAACTTACTAAAAAACAGTTTGAATGACAATAATAATTGATACTACAATACTCAGTCATTCAAACATGTATGGACATTCAGATATATATATGCTGGAAATATAAGAGATAAGGGAAGAGAATATGCAAACAGTGATTTATACTGGTTCGGCCCAATCCTTGACCTACGTCCAGTCTCCAAGCTCCACTTGAGATTTTCAATCCACTCTCCTCTTGTTTAATCGGGCACAAGAGAAGCCTAAACAAGTGCACAAGTTCACCCAGGCACTTGTGAAGCCATTGAGATACACCTTTCACTCAGTTACACACTTTGCACTCGAAGTTATCCTCTCACTAGGATACACTCCCCCTTACAAGTTGTAAACTGATAACCCAATCTCCAAGTCCCACGACTTGAGATTCTTACAATGATTTAATAATTAGAAATGTTCTCTCTAGAAGAGAAGATGAATAAACACTGAAGTACAATCAAATCATTTCACTCTCTATGATAAACTATGTAGGCATTGAGAACAGAGTGTGTATGAGATAAACATTTGATTCAGAATGTTGGCATTTTGACAGTATAAGCTCTCGTCTTTGTCATCTCCATTTTTGAATGGTTCCTCTTTTATAGTCAATGAAGAACATAGAACAATTCTTCCAGGTTTGAATATGACCGTTGTAAGCGTATATGACCGTTGGAGAAATATTACCGTTGAAGTATTACCATTGGGATAATTTGAATTCTGTTCATTGAAGCTTTTGTCCCTTGGAGCATTTCACTGTTTTGAACATTTGAATTCATTGAAGAGCATTACGGTTGAGCATTCAACATCATTTCTTCAAGTTCCTTGTTGAATTCAATCTTCACTGCCATTCCTGAAAATCTGCAGAAACTCCTTCTTCATGCTTGTGACAGATTTTGATTTCTCTCAAGTTTGATGTAATCTCAAACTTTAATCACCTGAAACTTATACACAAATGATATAAATGATGTTAAGAAGTAGTATAAGTTCTTTAAAAATTCATCTGGATGTTCTTGATGAGAATCTAGAATCTCAGACGCGGTGATTTTCTGAAGCAGAGAGAGTAACTCGAGTTATTCCATGTGACTCGAGTTGTTTTAAATGCCAGAAGCTTTCTGTTTGAATTCTAACTCGAGTTGGCATCTGTAACTCGAGTTGTCCCTTTGTTTCAAACTTCCGGATACTTTCTGTCTGCATTGTAACTCGAGTTATCCTTAGTAACTCGAGTTGCCAAAGTGATTAATTGCTCTCTGCCTTCTTGAGTAACTTGAGTTGGTGGTCATAACTCGAGTTGCATTAAATTCCCACAATAGTCGATTACTCTCTGTGTTCAGTCTGACTTGAGTTGGTGGACCTGACTCGAGTTGGAATCTCTTCTCAATATTCTCTCTTCTCTTCTACCTTTTTGATTGACATTAATTTGAGTTTCCAATCCTAACTTGAGTTATCCAAACTCAATTAACAACTCATTCAAAACCTCATTGTATGTTGAGCGTTTTTAACCATCTTGAACTTACTGTAATTTTGGAAGGCCATAGATCCTTGAATATAACTCAAAATATAGCAAATGACCTATCCCCAGAAAGCTCTTTATGTCTTTTTTCAAATGCTGCTGGTTTGAGCTCATTTGGATGTGTGGTTTGTGAGTTACACTCAAAATACCAAAGCTATATCTGAACTATGGCGTGAACTGATATGCCAACTTGTGAAATTCATAACTCCTTGATCTGAACTCCTTTGGGCTTGAAACTTTGTCACAATGACGAATTGGGAGTCTAGTTTCATATGCCTTTGGTTTCGTCTCAATCCGATTCCTGGTTTGGGAGATATCATCGAAATACCAGACCTCGCCCAGCTGAAATGCGAAACAGAGGTGAACAAAGGTGCTGAAAATCACTGGTAACTCGAGTTATTAAGTGGTAACTCGAGTTACTCCTGTCTGAAAACGTTGTGTAACTCGAGTTATCATACATAACTCGAGTTGGTTCAGTCCAAAAACCCAGAAACACTATAGCGAAGCACTCTAACTCGAGTTGGATCCCATAACTCGAGTTGGTTCAGTCCAAAAACCCAGAAACACTGTAGCGAAGCACTCTAACTCGAGTTGGATCCCATCACTCGAGTTGGATCATTCTGAACCTTATATTTCCTTATTTTTAACTTTGATTTGAACCATTCCAACTTCCTTTTGATTATGGAGACTTCTAGGATCAATTTTAGAACTTGGATAATGATATCTTCATTCCATTCAGCAAGTTCTTCCATTTTCCATCTCCTATCTTGATCATCCTTCATCCTTTAGCTTGGGCTCATCATTTTTTGCAAGTTCTACATTCTTCAATATCTCTTCTTCTTCTTGTTTCTTCCTTTTATAATCTCTTATCTCTTTCTTGATCTATAATTCAACTTGGACTAATCTACATTAAATACAGTAGTTAGTCAATGTAAGAAATAACTAAATTACTCAATCTTTTTGCTTTCTAATAATGGCATCTATATAAGACATCATCAAAACTAATCATAACCAACAAGTAGTTTCAATTCAAGTTATGTCATTGACACAATGGTAGCTTTCGATATGCCTTTATTTGTTTTAACAATTTGCTTTTGATTTATTAGTGTCCGAAACAACCAGGAAACTCTGAGTGCGGTTACTACGTTATGTTTTTTATGCACGAAATCATTGGGAGCGGACGTACAAGTTTTCAAAACGTACGTGATCGCTCTGTGTTTCTCAAATGATAATTATTTCATTCACTTCATTGGTTTAACTTATACCTTGTTTTTCAATTTATAGATTTTTGATAGTCTGGCTCCGTGCTCGGATGAAGAGAACGATATAGTTCGAGACGCTTTGGCTGCAAATTTTCTTCAACGCATATAGATATGTATTGAATTGTTCGCCTTTAATACTCTTGGTTTCTATGGAATTGGTTACTTAGATTTGTTAATAGCCCTGAAACTTAAAGCATATTTAGAATTTTGTTGTTGCTATACATATGTGATCTTTGTTGTATATTGGAATTGAAACTCGAAGCTGAAAGTTGTATTTTTGGTCAATTTAAGTATAATAGTTTGTTGTTGCTGTTGTTGGTCACTTGCTGTTGTTGGTCTTGCTGGTTGCCAAGTGCGTTTTGGTCTAAGCTGATCTATCTTATTGGGTCTTAAAAGTTTTGGTTTCTTGCTGTTGGTTGTTTGTTGCTGTTGTTGGTCTTGCTGGTTGCCAAATTGCTTGTTGTTGTTGTTGGTCTTGAAGGTTGCCAATTGCCTTGTTGTTGTTCGTTGTTGGTCTTGCTGGCTGGTTGGCAATTTGCCTTGTTGCTGTTGTTGGTTCTTGCCTTGTTGCTGTTGTTGGTTCTTGCCTTGTTGCTGTTGTTGCAATTTGCCTGGTTTTTGTTGGTTTTTACTTGTTGTTATTTGCATTGTTCTATCGAACTAGTTTTAAAAGAGGCGTTGTTACTTGCATTGTTATTTGCATTGTTAACTTGCCTTGTTGCTAGATGGTTTTTGTTGGTTTTTACTTGCTGTTATTTGCTGTTTACAGGTTTCAGTTATAATGCTGGTTTTTGTTGGTTTTTACTTGTTGTTATTTGCTGTTAGGTTTCAGTTGTAATGCTGGTTTGTTCTTGCCTTGTTGCAGTTGTTGCAATTTGCCTGGTTTTTGTTGGTTTTTACTTGCTGTTATTTGCATTGTTCTATCGAACTAGTTTTAAAAGAGGCATTGTTACTTGCATTGTTATTTGCATTGTTAACTTGCCTTGTTGCTGGATGGTTTTTGTTGGTTCTTACTTGCTGTTATTTGCTGTTTACAGGTTTTAGTTATAATGCTGGTTTTTGTTGGTTTTTACTTGCTGTTATTTGCTGTTAGGTTTCAGTTGTAATGCTGGTTTTTGTTGGTTTTTACTTTCTGTTATTTGCTGTTTACAGGTTTCAGTTGTAATGAGCTTTAGAACTGGTTTTTTTTAAAAAAAATTATAATATAAGGCGTCCTATATTTACTTCTAGGACGCCCTAAAAAAGGCGTCCTATGCTTAATATAGGGCGCCTTTTTTAAGGCGTCCTGTATTAAATACAGGACGCCTTAAAAAAGGCGCCCTATATTAAGCATAGGACGCCTTTTTTAGGGCGTCCTCTTTATAACATAGGACGCCTTTTTTAGGGCGTCCTGTTTAGACCATAGGACGCCTTAATCGCTTTTTTTATAACTTCCCCTACTCAGACGTCCTTCTCAAAAAGGACGTTTTTTACCTCTAATTCAGGACGTTTTTAACGTTTTTTGTAGTAGTGAGATTAGTTTTGTACTATTGAATAAGCTTAGCTTCATTTTCCAATTGATAAAACCCAGGAGGTGATACTTGCTTTATACTAGAAGTGGATGCTTCATTAAGAGTTGCATCTAGTTTCCAAGAGAGGTTAGGATTTTTACACCACTCAGAATTGTAGGTCTTGGGAAAAGGATTACTTTGATTATTGCCACGGTAGTTTCATGCATAGTTGACTAACTCTATCTGTTAAAATATGAAGAATTATCCATTAGCATGTCCATCTCGACAATAATCTCAAGGAGCATAAATAGCATTAACTCCCATATGTCCACCATTGAATCAATATACTTGAGCTTCTAGATGATCAAACCTCTTGCTGAGAGCACTTAACATTGCCACCAATTGTGACAAAGTGTCTTCATTAACTTTATCAATTGACTTCACTAATCTTCTTTCGTTGTTGTTTTGAATTAAGTTTGTTCATAAGTCATCTAAACATCCCCAAACATAGTTCACCCATTTCTTTGTAATTCCCTCATTAGTGATAGTATTCAATTCCAATTTAAAGTCATAAGTCAATAGGGTACTAAAGATTTGAAGTAAGACCCATTTCTCAAAATTACGGCTAGGACTCTGCCTAACAAGCAACTTGAAGCTCTCTAAAGCTTCATATAGGTGTTTCCTAATCTATCAGTGAAAATTAGTAAGAGCAACTCTTGCATCCACCATCTTACTATGTAGAAAGAATCTTGATATGAACTTTTCTTCAAACTCAGCCCAATAAATTATGTCGCCTTCTTCTGAGTTATTAAGCTTTTTTTTTTTTTATACATCATGGTAGGGGAGGGGGGTAGGGTTTGAACCCCAAACATGGGGGAGGCCAGTTAATACTGGCTCCCATGTCACTGCGCTACTAAGGCGCTGACTTATTAAGCTATTCTTTGTCTTTTCCTTATAGAGAATAAGGAAAAAGCTGATGGTGAATCTCATCATTAGAAACTCCATTTTGCTTGAATGAGTTACAAACATCAAGATATATTTGCATATTTGGGAACAAAACCTAGGTTTTGTCTAAAGTCTGCGAAACTTTCCAAAAGCTATTCTGCATCTAACCTAAATTTTGCAAAAGTTTGTCAAACACCCACTTTTATCTAAAAGCTATTCTCCAAAAACTATTTTCCAAAAATCATTTTTACCTCATAAATCCCAAAAGCTATTCTCCAAAAGCTTTTTATCTCGTAAATCGTGAAAATCATTTTTTTCAGTACTAATCAGTATCTTGAAATATTTCATGATCTTAACAATTTATTTTAGGATATCAAAATAATATTTTAGGGTAACAATAGATCTTGAAAAAATATTTTAGGGTACTGACGAGTACTAAAAAGATATTTAATACTGACTAGTACTGAAAAAATACTTCTCTTAGTCTTAACAATTTATTTTAGGATATTGAAAAAATATTTCAGAGTAACAACGGATCTTGAAAAAAATATTTTAGGGTACTGACGAGTACTTAAAAAATACTTAATACTGACTGGTACTAAAAAGATTCTTCTCTTGGTTTTAAAAATTTATTTTAGAATATTGAAAAAATATTTTAGGGTAACAACAGATCTTGAAAAAAATATTTCAGGGTACTAACGGTTACTAAAAAGATACTTAAAGATACTAAAAAAAATATTTCCTGATCTTGAAAAAAAATTAGGATATTGAAAAAATATTTCAAGGTACAGAAAAGTACTAAAAAATATCTTAAAAATACTGACTGATATTGAAAAAATAATGATAATGGCATAGAAGAGAGAAAAGCAGAAAAAAGTTACTTTTCACAAAACCTAGGTTTTTGCCTCAAAACCCAGGTTTTGATGCAGAATAGCTTTTGGAAAAAGAAATAGGGGTGTTTAATAAGGTTATGACAAAACCTAAGTTTTGATGCTTGGAGAAAAGGGTGTTTAACAAACTTTTGTCAAAACTTAGGTTTTAGGCAGAATAGCTTCTAGACAATTTTGAAATGTTTGGCAAATTTTTGTTAAAACTTAGGTTTTGATGGTATCCAAACACTATTAAAAATCCAAAAGTTATTCTCCAAAAATCATTTTTACCTTGTAAATTGTGAAAATAATTCTCCAAAAACCATTTTTACCTCGTAAATTATGAAAATCATTTTCTAAAAGCTACTTCCAAACGGGCTCGAATCAAGTGTCAATTTGGATCTTCTAAATCATTTTGTGCATATTGACCATGTAGTTCAATCATATGCAGCATAGTTTATATAACATCCCAATTTTTATTTATAGTAATTAAGTGTCATATTAGGATGTGATTTATTAATATAAAGTATAGAGTTTTGTCTATATTATAAAGGGATAAATATCAATTATGTCACAGAAGTATTGGTTAGGAAGCATCTAATGCCCTGAAAGTTTTTTTGATATCATTTTTGTTCTGGAAGTATACCAAAAAAAAAAACAAATATACCCTAGAAGTTATTTTTATGAGCAAATTTGCCCCGAAAGTTTTTTAAGGAGCAAATTTTTGTAAACTTCTGGGGCAAAAATAATACCAATCCAACAGTCAAGATCAGTTGATGAGCAAGATCGCTATATTTGTAAACTTTCAAAGTAAAAATGATACCCAAAAACATCCGGGTGCTGGATGCACCCCAACCAATACTTCCATAGCAAAATTGGGATTTAATCTTATTATAAAAGATAAATGAGTTTAATATATGTGTGTGTTATGTAATTGAAAATAGGGGCAATTTCTACGCCCAAAATTGTTGGATTTGGGCGTGACTTTTGGACTAGAGAGGAGAAGATTTCTTAATTCACTTGGTCCATATTTAAAGCAAAATGCTTGGGCGAAAATTGTTGGGACCAAAATTTATTTTTATAGCAAAAAAAATGTATTTAATTTTAGTTAATGATGGCTTTTAAACTCATTCTATCAATTTTTTTAAAAAAAAAAATCGTATACCCCCCTTTGTCATGATCTTTATGATATTATGATATTATTTTATATAATAATATATATGTAGGGTCCATACACATTATTTACACCACCTCTCCATTTTCTTCCACCACCTTTTTTTTTTTTTTTGGGTAAAGGAGTAAAAATACACATGTGCTTTACCTTCGGGAGCGTCCAGCCTCATATGCTTTTTTCGCGAGCAAAAATACACATGTGGTTACATTTTAGGAACAAAAATCACACCACCGTTAAAATCTAACTTAACGGTGCATTTACAACAGAAAATGTCATATTTACAACAACATTTAAACACTTAGATTTTGAATAAAGAAAGGTCATTTACAATAGAAAAAGACTAGATTTACAACAAGAAGTGTTGTATTTACAACAAAATTTAAAATATGGCCATTTACAACAGAAAAAGCCATATTTACAACAGGCTAGATTTACAATAAGAAGTGCTGTATTTACAACAAAATTTAAAATCTGGCCATATTTATAACAAAAAATGCCATATTTACAACAACAACAACATTTAAACACTTAGATTTTGAACATAAAAAGGTCATTTACAACAGAAAAAGGCTAGATTTACAACAAGAAGTGTTGTATTTACAACAAAATTCAAAATCTGGCTATTTACAACAGAAAAAGCTATATTTACAACAAGCTAGATTTATAACAAGAAGTGTTGTATTTACAATAAAATTTTAACGGTGGTGTGACTTTTGCTCCAAAAATGTAACCACATGTGTATTTTTGCTCCCAAAAAAAACATATGGTGCTGGGCGCTCCCGAGGATAAAGCACATATGTATTTTTGCTCCTAAACCCTTTTTTTTCCATTTACAAAAGAAAAAAAATTAAAATTTTATAATAATAAAGATGTGGGGCCCACACCCTTTAATATATACATCCTCCCATTTACGCGCGACACTTTATCTTCTTCCTCTCGCTTGTCTGCCATTTTTTCAGGTCTTAGGCAAACTTTTAAAATAAATAAGACACTCAAAATCACTTCTTCTTATTAAATTTCTTTCATGAAAGTTATTCTACGTGATTTTATTTTTCTAATAATACTGCTTTTATACTAATTAGAGAATATTTTAGGATTATGATTTTGGGCAAGTTTTGTTAATAGATTATTATGAGAATGTAAAAAGTAATTAATAGTTAATTTTAATTGATTTACTTTTGTTATTTAGTTTATATAACATTTTATAATGAATTTTCTCTATAATAAGTTTATAAATAATTCTATATTGGAATTTTTAAATGATTAAATTGGGGTTATATTATTTATTTGTATTATCGAAGGTATTCTTACAGTTTTAATAAGTTTAGAATATTGTTAGAACTTGTAAAATAAAAATGGGTATTTTGGGTAAAACTCTAAGTTGGTGAAATTGGGGATTTTGATCTAATTGAGTAATTATGATATAATTATTACTTCAAACGAGATATTAGGATTTGGAAATGTAATTTGATATTGGATTGGAGTTTTAGTCATTACAAGTGATGTTTGGAAGTTAAAGCTAGAGTTGGAGACTTTAAGTCTACATAATTAAATAGATTATTTGTTTAGCAATTTGATTGATGCGAAATTGTATTATAATGGTGTAGATTGAAGTTAAATTATTTGGTGTTAGCAAATTGGAAGCATTTAAGTATTGGTAAAAATATTCAAAAAAAAAAGTATTGATAAAAATAATTTTGGAATAGAGGTAACCTTGGTTATTCTTATATATATATATATATATATATATATATATATATATATATATATATATATATATATAACTTTTTGGGATTTGTTGTAACTATGGAGGGCTTGATTTGGAATTGTATATTTGAAAGAAACTAATATTATACTTGGAAACTATTCAAGCATGTTTGTGTATATTATAACTCATGGATATGTATTTTATAAATTGTTTAAGTATGCTTATGTGTTTTATGATGGAAATATGGTTTGTTGTAAATGATTTGGAAATGATGCTATATGTTTTAGATTATGTTATTTATTATCTTAAAGATAACTGAGAGGATGGATTGTTTGATAAATCCTGTTTGAAATCATACTCGTGATTTAAAACTTGTATATACATGCCAATATTATGATTGTTTGTCCTTGATGTACATAGATGGATGTGGAATGGTGATGGGAGTTATTGTGTATGTAAATACCACATGGTATGTCATAACTTGATGCACAGTGAATAGCACTTGTTAGGGCCCCTTCTTCTATGTTTTCCTTTGGTCGAGATTACATTGGAGCCGTGAGACATATAACACCCCCTTAGTTGTGTTCTTTTAAGGAGGAGAGCCATGGTTTATACTTGAGCTCTGCAATTTTGGTTCGGTGTATCTCAAGAATTTGTGAGCTTGGGATAATCCAGTTAAATAGATGAGTTTTTGTTAGACTATATGTTAGCCTATGGCTCCAGTCAACGGTGATAAGGCTAATCAGGGGTAATATATGTGATATATGTGATTTATTAGTAGAATATGATAAAGCTTTTGTAGAATTATTTTGTAACAAGGTTGAGACACGTGTTTTGTGAAATCTCTTGTGAATGATATTTGGAAAATGAAAGATGTTCAATAGTTTTGGAACCCTTTTTGGGAGGTAGTTTAGTAATAAAATCAAGAACTAGTTTGTGAAAGGTTTTATGATAATAATATAAATAAATTATGGTGAGTTGAACTTGATTTTTAAACCGTATGTTCTCAATCTTGGTTTGTAGGTATATCTCTGAACAACCAATGGTTACTAAGATCTTTGGATCTCATGGTTGTTATAATTATATTTTTCAAGTGATAAATGAATAGTATTGCAAGGAAGTTGTAAGAGATTTTGAACCATATATTTTCAATCTTGGTTTGCATGTATATTTCTGAATAACTAATGGTTACTAAGATATTTGGATCTCATAGTTGCTATAATTATGTTTTTTATGTGAGAAATGAATAGTGTTGCAGGAAAGTCATAAGAGGTGAGCTTAGTTGAAGGCTCTCATTAAGGTTTCTCTTACTGGCACACGTCATCATTTGTCATTCTTCTTTACATATGTACTGCCATGTCTTAGGAGCTTTTTTTTTTTTTAATTGTTTATCAATCGAGGTGTTACAATTTTAGTACCAGGCCACGTGTTTTGAGGTTTGTGGGTTGATGTTTCCCAAAAAAATAGTGTTCATGGGAACATATGTATTAATGATGTGCACTTTCCTGTTTAGTAATTCCGTTTATTAGTTAAATTATAGACCATATCCTTGTTATGCCATCTAAATGCGATTTTGTCCATAGGAGGAAAAAATAATAATAATAATAACAAGTTTGCAAATTTAGAATAATCGACTTGTGCCCTAAGATAATGATAATTTTTTATATAATTGAAGTAGTTAATATCAAAAGTTGATAAGTGGATGCAAAGACATGAATAGTTAGATAGAAAGAGATATCGAAACAATGAATATACTAATCACGAAGTTGACTCCATTACCCAAGTTTTGGAGAATATGTGTTACATACCTACTGGTTTCGCCTTTTCAGGTGGGGGTAGTGTGACCCTTTACTTTTTAATTAATTTTATCTCCTAGGTTATTTAATGTCAAGCATCAGAGTACTTAAGCAACAAAACATACAAACGGTTTGGACAATAAGATACTAGTACAGTAAATAAATACCAAAAGTATAAATCCTCAAAGGGTTATGATACAATCATCCTAAAATAAATATAATATACAGTCTTCCAAAAATTTACATATAAAGACATCAATTCTTCATCTGCAACCTCCTCAGAGTCCATAACAATGCTCCGTGTTCTTATCATTATGTCCCTAATTAGCTCTAGAAGTACCACTTGTGTCCTTAAAATAATGTGGAATCTCGAAGGATCCTAGAATAACCGTTAATCTCATATAAATTGTATATGTAATGCATGCAAGCAACCATAATCAGGAAATAACCGATCATTAAGTATTCAGTAGAACACATGCAGTAACATAATAAAAGCATACCACATATGCAATGTTAACTGTAGAAGGACCACATGTCCTAAAAACAAATGCAGGACTACTCAATCAAGGCAAGCCCTAGATCCATAATGTTAGGGAAAAAATCATTATAGTTGGGCCTCAAACCCAAACTGCACTAAATGCATAAATGCATGTCCCCCTCACAAGACACAGGTCCATAATCATGATAAACACACATATAGAGTAATACAAAGCATATGATTTTAAGGTTACTACCTGTCAGTCAACCAAATATTAGCAAATTTTCCCGATGCACGAAAATGAAGATAACCTTAGAATGACCAAATATAAATAAATCACATTACGTATGAAAATTCTCCTCAATAAATATTTTACTAGCTTATCATTAACAAGGCTTTTCCAAGTATCCAAACCCTTTAAATTCCTTTTCTTAATAAGGAATTTATTAGGATTAAGGAGCAATTTGGTCAACGAACTATTACCTCAGGAGCGCCCAACACAAATAACTTTTAAGTGGATCAAAAATACCAAAAAAAAAATTGTTAAAAATGTGCAGTTAGCACAAAAATGTTTTACTCTGGAAAGCTCAATACAAAAAAGTTTTACTCCAGAAGTGCCCAGCGCAAAAAGTTTATTCCATTTTTTATACTGACTGCACATTTTCAAAAGTTTTTTGGTATTTTTAGTCCACTTAAAAGTTATTTGTGTTGTGTGCTTCTGAGGGAAAAGTTAGTTGACCAAATTGCTCCTTAACCCAATTATTATTGGTCAAATTCCTTTATTTTTGGGGGAAATAAAATTTCCAAAAACAATCACCCAACTTCAAAAATTCTTAACTAATTCTAGAAAAATCATTTGAGGTGGTTCAAATCGCTAATTGACTGTTAATATGTCTAGTTTTGACCAAAAATATCCTTTTTGACCAAACCCAGTCACAACTTTTATCACAGACCAAAATATCACCACTGGTCGAAATTCCTTTCCATTTTCGGGGTCAATATTCAAAAATACATAACTCTTAGTACACAACTCAATTACAAATTACATATAAAATTAAACCTTGGGATGTTTTCTACATTTCTAGAAAGTTTTGTAATTTTTGAAGTTCATTTACTATGTCAAAACTCTTGGGTAAACCGACTGATTTCACAAATTTTTCACCAGACAGTTTTCAATGTTGTAATAACTTCCTTTATGACTTCCAAAATCATGATCTTCGCTCATCCTCATACAAAATCTCATTCTAAACACTTTAAAGTCATCGAAATTATCAAAATCAAATCATAATATTGTTAGCTCGTGTGTTTTGATGATCACAATTTCTAAACTATTGAATTAAAACAATCAAAGGTCATCTGATAAGATAAACTGATAAAAGAATTTCACAGAAGGTTACTTGAGCAAAGCATTTTGTATGCTCGAGCATTGACGGATGCAAGGCCAAACAATGTATTTTAGGAAAGCCTTGCTCGAGCATACTATATAGTCTTGCTCGAGCAACATCGGACTCACGGGAAAAGTCCCTGGCATCTTACTCGAGTATATTGCACAAGCCTGCCCGAGCATCATCGAGTAAAAGTTATGTGAAGGTTTTTGAGTCTTGCTCAAGCAAGGATATCAGAATGCTCGAGCAACATCGATCTGTACTGATGTATATTGCAAGGCTAAACACTGTCCTACTCGAGCAGACTTGGAAAGCATGCTTGAGCACTTTGCTCGAGCAAGCTTAAAAGGTTGCTCAACTTTCACATAACCGTTGCTCGAGCAAGGATCAAAAGTATGCTCGAGCAACTACGTCTCACAATTGTCTTCATAAAGCTTGCCCGTAATTCATGCTCGAACATCATGCTCGAGCAGATAGAAAAGCTTGCTCGAGCATTAGCAACTCTGATGTGCTTTTATATGTCTCAAGTAAGGCTTGCCAAAGCATGATACAGTCATGCTCCAGCACCATGCTCGAGCAAAGACATTTGCTTGCTCGAGCATCAGCGCAGAAAGCACCTTCAAAAGAAGCTTGCTCAAGCAAGCCTGGATTCCTACTTGAGCATAATCATCCCTGTTTTCAAATCACTGCTCTTTGAGAAACTTGAATCATTGAATGAAATTTCATTCCTTCTGATTATCACTTATTATGATTGTCAAATGCTTTTAACCAATTTGCTCATGAGTTTCAGATTGTTTAAACATAAATTTTCAGCAGATTTGAATAAAGCAGAATCATCTGTCAGAAGCATTAAATGCAGCTACCTAAACCGGTGATAAACACAGAAACCAACTCTGATCGAAGTAAAGCAACTCTAAAATTCCGTATGTGCATTGAATACCATTTCACAACGGGCAAAACACAAGGAATGAAAGAGAATGTCAACATTGCACATTCCACCTGGATTATTAAAACGAAGACGAAAGCTTCATCTGTCTAACGGATACATTCAAGTCTTTCAACGGCTATCTCACAAGCTTCATCAACGGTCATTAATTACAGCATCTATAAATAGCCGAAGCATTGAATTCGCAAACTACCGAAACGTTGTGCAATCAATTCGAGTTTATTACTATTTGTTGTTTCAACTGTTTCATTAATTTTGTACTTCAGTGTTCAACACTTTATCTACTCGTGAGGAGTTCTTAAACATTCATTTCATTATTAGTTGTATCTTAAGGTTGAGGAACCTTAAGAGAGGGTGTACTAATTACAGCTTGTAAGGGGGAGTGAAGTTTGATAGTGAAAGGACCATCCTTTGTTTACAGAGTGTGTAATTCTTCTTGAAAGATAGTGAAATCCCAGGTGTTCTGAGGACTGGACGTAGGTGAGAGATTTTGGACCGAATCAGTATAAATTGTCTTGTGTCTATTTCTCTTTTCTGATTTATTCCTCTGTTTTCATCGTGATTTGTCCCCGTGCGCTATTAGCAAAAAGATTTTTGAGATAACCTATTCACCCCCCCCCCTTCCAGATGATATTCCATCTTCAAATATTACCAAACAACAACTTGGCCTAAAATCATGTTTCCAAGGAAACAATCCAAGTTTTATTTGTTCTTCCTACTTCTTACTTAAACTTTATTTCGATGCCATAAATTCTAGCTTCAATCCTTTAATCAACCTCTTCATTATCCAAACAGAACTCTCAACATATATATTAACCCAAAATAATAACTATTTTCATACCAAACAATCACTATAATCAAAAGAAAGTCAAGAGAATCACTTACTTTCTCTTGATCTTAGTGTTTCTTAAATTCTTGTTTTCTTGTTCTTCTCCCTCCTTCTCGGCCTAGCTTCCAAAACCACATGGAAGAGTTGTTTATCAAAGTATTATACATATTAGGGAAGGTAGAAGGAAGTAGGAAGAGAATCCACAATCACTTACCTCGATCTTGCTTCTTGACTTCTCTTTAGCTTCTACATTTTCCAAGATAGCTTTCTTTCCTCTTGGCTTTCTTGGTGATTCAAAAATTTCAGCAAGCCAAATGAAAAGATGAAGCCTTAAAATAAACTTCCAAGCCTACTTACTCTCTAAGAAAAATATGGCTTGCTCTAGAAGATTGTCCTTGAATTTCTCTACAAGCTTCTAGAAAAATATCATTTTGTCTTATACTCTTCCTCCTTTCTTCATGTCTCATTTTTCACAAAGGATCTTTTAGATGTTTTCTTGTCTTCTTTCATAAGCCATTTGATCTTGTCTCCTTATCCTCCCTTGAAGACCCAAATTATGGCTTGTGGAGGAAGCTTGAGTTGTCTTCTAGAAGCTCTAAAACTCATGTGCATAAATTCATGATAATGATGTCATAAATATTATATAAGGATGACCTAAACATTTTCAAATCACATGTAACTTCTCAAGCAAGCCTTTTGACTTCTAATTATGTGCAAAGCTTCTTGAATAAGTTTCTTGACTACTTATGAGAAAGGCTTCTTGAATACTCTTCCCTTCTTATTTCCTTAAAAATGTGGGAACCTTATCAGTCCAGGAAATGTCATGTGCACATTGATTTTAGCACATTGTTACTTAGCTAATTGTCTCATACCTTAGGACATAGCTAAATAGAATTTTTAAATTGACTAACACCGTATATATGTTTTGTGCCCTTCTGCACTAACACTTTAATTTCTATGGTCTATACATACTACGTCCACTGACCAATATGACCGAGTTACTTAACTCTTGAAAGCTATTTTATTTTTTGACATTCTTGGGACTCTTCTTGAACTAGGCTAAGTTGTCTACCTACTTTAGGCTTATTCTCAAGTCTCTAGGTCCAAAATCCAGGATATTACAATATACAATATATATATCTCTATGTGTGTGTGTGTGTTGGGGGGGGGGGGGGGGGGTTGCCCGACATTTGGAGATAGTCTTTTCTCATTGGAAGTTGGGCAATTTGGAGAGATTAAAGAAAATTTTTATATGGTTAATTCTATTACTTATCAAAAAGTGCAAATTGTTACCGTATTGTTGGTAAAAGCAAACAAGAGGTGATAAGGCAAATGACACAATCTAGTTGAAGTGAGGTAACTTGGAAATAATTTAAGGAAAAATCATTGGTCATTTTTATCCTATTGTATGGAGGTCTAATGAAAAGGAAGAGGAACTTCTTAAACAACAAGAAAACTTGTAAAGTGAGAGTTCATAGCTAGATGTTTGGGGTTGTCAAGTACTCCTTGTACCTTAAGGAGGTGAGTGATATCAGGTTGATGTAAAAAGGGTTATTAGATAAGGATAAGGGTAAGTTGAAATTGAGTTAAAACCTCCAAGTATATCTTTCTTAAAAAAAGATGTGTGCTAGAGTCTAGAAAATTGTTGGATATTGGAGAAGAGGATGAGGAAACGATGGAAGCATATGATAAATTTTACCCCACTATTTGAGATATTCAAAAAGGGAACTTAAGAGTTCTGGTGATAGAGTTAGAATTTGAGAACCATGATTTCAATTGGGGAAAAATAAAAGGAAAAAAAAATGTAAACATCCCTAGATAACAAAAAATTAAGAAGGGTGAAAAACGACATGAAGAAAAATGTATGAAATATTCCAAGTAAGGAAAGACATCACGTTTTGAGCTTTTTATGAGTATTAAACAAAGATAATAAGGAGCAAAAGCCAAAAGTTTAAGCATACTTTCGAGCTTAATTTTTATGGTTATAGAATGTGCATGCATTTAGTAATAAAGTAAATTAAATTAATATTTCTTTATTGCATTCGAATTTGGGAAAAAAAATGTGAGGGGACGGATTATTGGTTCATGCATGTGTTTATGTCTATAATTGTCTTGTGATTTTTTTTTTTTTTGGATAGTTTGATTTGCAGGCTTGAATTGAGAAATTTATTGGATTGTTACAGAAGTATGTTTGCTATCGGCAATTGAGGATATAGAAATGCTATTGAAGAAGAATTTGATAGTATAACGTTGAAAGTTATGAATGGTAATTTTAAAGGGTCCAATACTTCTTTATAGTGCGTCAAATACAATGAGTAAGGTACACTACAAACAAACAAACAAAAAAAATAACTTTTGCAATGGGAAAAATCCGTTACAAAAAAAGAATTTTCCGTTGCAAAATTCGTTTGCGACAGATTTTGTCTGTCGCAAAAACCACTATCACATGTTTTCTTTTTCTTTTCCAGCATTAAGAGCATTTTGTTACTTCACTGCTTATTCATATTATTATTCCCCTCTAAAGCCACGGACTCATGTTTTGTTGATATTTTAAAATTATAAAATATAATACTTCTTTATTTTAATTGTGTTTTATTTTCATTGTCATTGTTCCATGTTACTAGCTCTCCCTCCATCTATGGGTCATAAGGATAATATTATTATTAGTTCTTATAATTTAATTAAATATTTGTTTTTATCTGTGTAGGTTTAAATAGTTAGTTTTTGTCCCTATTATTTTATAAAAACTTTATTTAAATTTATCTAAATAAGCAAAACTAGTAAAAAGTATATGACTCAATCATAAAACTCACACACCAAATCTTCAAGTTGTTAGTTCTCTTTGTGTTTTGATGATAATCAACAAATGTAAACATGTTTTTGAAGTCTCCAAACTTGTTAAAAATCATCTGTCAATTGGAAACTCGAGTATAGGATTGCATACTCGAGTATGGAGTTGACAGTGGATTGCTCAATTGCATTTTACAAAGCAATACTCAAGTATTGGAAGCAATACTCGAGTATTGGAGTCACAGAGAGCAATCAAGTTTTGAATTGAAGTACATACTCGAGTATAGGATTTGCATACTCGAGTATAGGTCATCCAAAGAGCATTCAAGTTTATCAAGCTGAGTCAATACTCAAGTATAGGAAGCTATACTCGAGTATTGGACTTACAGAGAGCAAGTGATTTTTCATCTTGAGTGGATACTCAAGTATGACATTTGAATACTCGAGTATAGGACTTACAGAGAGCAAACAAATTTTCACTTTGAGTGAATACTCGAGTATGGTATTGGCATACTCGAGTATTGATCTTACAGAGAGCTCTCAAACTTTTATAACTGTTGTATACTCGAGTATAGGTTTTGGATACTCGAGTATTGACCTCTTACAAAGTTTTTCAACTTAACACTTGTTCTTGAATACTCAAGTATTGACATGAAATAACTTCACAATTTTTGAAAGTTGAATCAATACTCGAGTATTGATATGCATACTCGAGTATTGGCCATACAGAGAGGTTATCCATTTGTCAATGATTTGAATACTCAAGTATTGGAATGAATACTCAAGTATTGAGGTTTTTGAACTTAAAATTTTATCACAAATAGTTCCATACTCGAGTACATACTTACATACTCGAGTATTGACATTGGTTTTCAAAGTTCAAGTCACGATAGTTTGCCTCTGGAAGCTGCATACTCGAGTATCAGATTGGATACTCCAGTATTGACTCTAGTACACAGTGACATACTCGAGTATAGAAGAACATACTCGAGTATTGAGCGCTAAAAACTGATTTTCAAATTACACGAATTTGTAAAACACTGTTATTTGATCTTATTGCTTTCATTTATCATTCACTTATGCTCCCAGCTATGTTTAACCAGTTTGTTAAGTGAATTCCAGCTGACATAGATGAAGATTAAGGAAGGTCAAAGACAAAAAGCATAAAGTGCTTAGAGCATTTAATGCACTTCAGAAAATTAACCTTCTTTTGGTTAATCCACCTGAGCACGCCTTCTCAACGGTAAAGAAGGATTATTACAACAAGTAAACTCTTCTCCAACGGGCAAATCCACAGAGAGCCACCTCAGATCAATTAAACACTTGGATTAGTTGGAGATTAGAGAGAGAAGCTGACGAAACTTAATGCTAATCACCTACAACGGTTGGATTCATCCTACAACGGTCATTTAATGCTCTCTAGGTATAAATAGAGTGCATTGAAGTCTTCTCAACAACTAAGAATATCAGAAAACACACAAGCATTCAATAGTCTCACCTACCTTCTGTTTTCTGTTGTAAATTGTCATTTTGACATTGTGAGCTTCAGTGATTATCTTTATCTACTCTTTGTGAGAGTTATTCTTGTTATTGATTACTGATTGTAAAGAACCACAAGTCAGGGGACTTGGTGGTTGGGATATTTGATTACAACTTGTAAGGGAGAGTAAGTTCTAGAGAGAGAACTACTCTTGAGTGCAGAGCTTGTAATCAAGTTGAAAGAGTTTAGTGGATTGAAAATCCCAAGTGAGGCTTGGGGACTGGACGTAGGTCAAGGATAAGACCGAACCAGTATAAATCTTGGTGTCTAAGCTTTCCTTCCCTTTCTCCTCTGTTATACTCTGTTTTTACAAGTTCAAAACAGAGCCATTCGATAAAATTTTTAAGTATACCCAATTCACCCCCCTCTTGGGTATATAGCTCCATTTACACAAGTGTTAAGGTGCAATTTTACCAATGAACTATTTGTCTAAGAGCGTCCAACACAATTAAGTATTAAGTGGACCAAAAATAACAAAAAATGTTTTACTTAGGAGCATCCAGCACAACACCGTTAGACAAAAGTTAACGTCTGTTATCTAATGTGCAAATTGGCCAACAAACTTTTATCCAGGAACGTCCGGCACAAAATTCCAAATTTTACTAAATTAAATAAGTTTTTTCTCAATTGTCATTATTCAAAACTATTTGTATAGATATCTATGGTCTATGGACAAAAATTATTTATTCGTCAATTTTGTCAAAATTATAATTTTCTAAAATAAACAAAATTTTTAGTTAAAAATATAATTATATGATTTAAATAAAATTCAAGGTGTTTTATATTTTATTATATATGTTAAACAAAAAAATTATATGATTTATTTTGATTTTAGAAGAAATTTATGTGATTTAAAAAATTCATTTAATATTAATAAAATTTTCATAGGCCAAGTTGCCCATTAACCCGTTAAAATTGCTTCTTAATCTATTATTAAATTGTCCTTTATCAAGCCTCTTAAGTTATCTTTTTTTTCCCCCAACAAGTCGCAAATAATCAATAGATCATTTAATTAACAAATATATCATCAAGTTGCCGGATTTATATTATTAAGTATCAATATTGATATCCATTACAAATAAATCATATATATATATATATAGTTTAACATATAAATTAAACTATAAAACACCTTGAGTTTTATTTAAATCAAATAATTAAATTTTTTTAATTAAAAATTTTGTTTATTTTAGCAAATTATATTTTTGACAAAATTGAAGAATGGGTAATTTTTGTCCATGGACCATAGATATCTAGACAAGTAGTTTTGAATAATGACAATTGAGAAAAAACTTATTTAATTTAGTAAAATTTAGAATTTTGTGCAGGAGGGTAAAAGTTCGTTGGCTAATTTGCACATTAGATAACGGACGTCAACTTTTGTTTAACAGCGTTGTGCTTGACACTCTTGAGTAAAACTTTTTTTTTGGTGTTTTTGATCCATTTAATAATTAATTGTTTTAGACGCTCCTGGACTAATAGTTCATTGGTAAAATTGCACCTTAACCCAATCTTTAAGGACAAAAAAAAAAAGTTCCATTACAAATATGAGGAGTAACAATAATATTATCATTTATATTCAAATATTTTTATCAGCGGTTTTAATTTTTTTAAAAAAAAAATTGAGCAAAAAATAATAAAAAATTTAAAAAATACACACACACAATGAGTTGCCCAGATCAGAGTCAGTGGTCACAGACTCACAGCCTCGCTCCCGCACTCTCGGCTCGCGGGCGCCGACGATCGCTGCTCGCCTCGCCAGTCCCCCCGGTCTCACCTCCTCGGCCTATCAAGCCTCAGATCTCACGGAGACTGACGCTGAGTCGCACCCAATCCAGCCTGTCAGTCTTGACCGATCTAGCCTTCTAACGGTGACAACTGGCAAATCTCGTCTTCATCTCCGTCAGTGGCCCTTCCAAGTCTCGCCCCTCCATCTCCATTCTCCAGGTCCGTTTGAACTTCGCAGGTCTCATCTTCTTCCTCCTTAACAGATGATAATGTTAATGTTGTTTTGTTAATTCCTTTTTAATATTTAGTTCTGAATCAATTGGCTTACTAAGGCATCTACGTCAAATTATATCTGAATCGATTGGCTTATGAGATATAAATATTTCAAAGGTTTCGCTGGAGAATTTTCCCCCAGTGAGTGTAATATAGGCCACCTAAGCTAATAGCCATTAGTGAGTTTAATCAGTCTGTATCTGCTGGAAGTTTTGCATTTTGCGTCAATTGAACCTCTTGCTCTGCTATAGAAGTTTCAGATAACCGGTTAATTAATTGTTGGAAGATTTTCATTTTGCATAATTGGACTAGCTTTCTATTATTGTATATATTCTTTTGGTTTTGCTTTATTAGTTTTGTTATGATTTAGCAACTTGCTTTTGTTTATGATCTTTTGGTTTTGCATTATTGTTGCTGGTATGGTCTTGAATTAGTTCTTCACTTCTTTTATGTATCTTGTTCTATTGGTTATGAGTTTAATTAGTAGGCACTTTCGTTATTGTTACCTTGTGAACTGGATGTGATGTATTAATAATAATAACAATAGACAGAGCAGTTAGACTGTTGTTAGGAAGTTATGTTAGTTAATGGGTTAAGAGGTAGGTAGTTAGTCAGTTATAGTTATTAATTAGCCGCCAGTAAACACTTCCACACAAGCGAATGCAACTGTAATGTGAAGCCTATGCCTAATTGCCTATTGTGACTAATGACTATCCTGAGTATTATTAAGATCACACACTCTCTTCTCACGTCTCCTCTCTTCTCTATCTCATTCTCTCTCCTTTTTTATCTCCTTTCTTCATTCTTTCTGCCACTACACAACAGGATGATACCTTGTTGCATTGTCTCTGACTTATTATTTTGCATTGTTGGTATCTAGGATATCCTTACTGTGTGGCTGTCTTGCTATTGAACAGACTTTGATACATGTGCCTCTTTAATAGCAATAAATTGGAGAGAAATGCATAATACTGTCTTATGATGATCTTGCAATGACTGAGTTTATTTGATTCAGAGCTGTTGATCTGATCCGCATATTCTTTAACTACTTTTCTCTACATGGTTAAGGTTTCTTAGTTTATTATGAATTTATGATACAATATAATTTCTGTTTTTTTGGGTGTGCTAAAAATAGTCTCATTTAAGCAAATTTATGCTATGCCTTAGTTACAGGTAATTTTGTGAATCACCCGAATGGTTTGCTTCACTTTTTCCTTCACTAGGTGCAGTTTACTACAGAACTTTTATAGGGATTTGTGGGCATTTCAAATTTTGAATGTGGCTTAAATTGTCTGATTTTACACTTATAAGTTGTTTTGGATATTGTAATAAATCTTGCTAGTTCATCATATTAACTCTTCTGTTGACTTGAATGTCTTGCAGGAGACAATGACAATTAACTAGTCACGAGAAACATCAATACATAAGCAGGCATTCAGAGTTAGTTAATGGCATCAATGGCTTTATTTATGGACGGCTTTAGTGGCAACTAATGATCAGGTTTCCTTGGCAGTTATTTTTCAAAGGGAACAAACATAAAAGTTCCAATTTTTAGTGTGGGTGTGTGTTCTTATGTATGTCGGGTGCAAATGATTTTAACACATTCTGGTGGAGCAATGCAATTTCTTAAATTTTACTCCACTCTTTCATATTCTCTGAATAATTTATCCTCTATCACTTCTAGATCCTTTGTTTCTCTGCCCTCCACTGTCTCTTCAACTAAATCTCCAAAGGAACGCATTATTGTCGTTGATTACCTCAGTTCAAACTTCAAATTCTCAAAAACTCTATCCCTCTATGTCTCAGAACGAGTTTTTCATGCTAGGTGCCCTCAACAACCCTTCACCGTGCTGAATTATTTTCAACAGATTGGATTCACTGAAGCTCATATTCAATTGATGGTTTGTCGAACACCCCAAATACTGTTTTCTGACATTAATAAAACTCTGAAGCCAAAAGTTGAGTACTTTCAGCGACTGGGCTTTGATATTTCTGAGCTGGGAAAGTTTCTATCCTCAAAGTCAGCTCTTTTGACTTCGAGTTTGAACAAAACCTTGGCCCCCTCTGTGGAGACTATTAGGAACATTGGTTGCAATGAGAAAGATCTTGTTAAACTGTTACAAAGAATTGGCTGGATACTCCCAAGTCACAAAAAAATTGTGCGCAGTGTTGCCTTCTTTCAGAGTTATGGGATCATTGGGTCTCAGCTTTTATATCTACTCAAAAGACAGCCTCTGCTTTTCACCAAACAGGAGTCTCTGCTTCAAAACCTTGTTTCACGGGCTGTAAACTTGGGCTTTCATGTAAATTCAAGAATGTTGGTGCATGCAATCGTTGTAGTCCATGGTTTGAGCACTGAAGCATTTGAAAGAAGATTGAAGTTAAATCAGATTTATGGGTTTTCCAAAGAGGAGAGCTTACAAATGTTTAGAAGAGCTCCGTACTTGCTTCGTTCTGCTGAGGAGAGAGTAAAGTTTGGATTTGAGTTCTTCCTGAATGAAGTTATGCTACCCAAGTCAGTGCTTGTTCAAAGACCTATGATCTTGTTGTATAGCATGGAAGATAGGGTGATTCCTCGGTACAGAATTTTGCAGCTGTTAATCTCTGAAAATTTACTCAAGAAGAATCCAAGTTTCGTTGAAATGTTAGAGATGCGTGAGGATACATTCTTGAAGAAGTATATTTTGAAGTTCAGACATAATGCAGAGACTTTATTAATGGCATACGAAGTACACCGTCTTGAAGGTTTTTCTTGATACCAACATCTGAACAAGGTTAAGACTCTTAAGACTTACCTGAGTCGTATTGAAGATGCTTCTACATAATCCTCCGTACAGTATCCAGGTTTGATGTTTATTTTAGTATAAACTTTTGTCTAACAATTTTCTTTTTGAGGGTTAATGTATGGATGGAAGGAGAATACTGACATTAAGCTTAGGTGCTCAAGCTTTGAATTTGTTAACTGGACAAAATATGGCGGATCAACCTTACTATGAGATTATAGAAGAAGAAGCAGCTAGATAATAGTGAATAGAGACTAGAGAGACTGTTTTGCTGACATTCATGTACGTGGATTACATTTTGGGAGGCTGAGTGATAAACAAAACTTGGCCCTTGATTTAGACGTTAATTTTTGTATCAATGTCCGTCCACCTTCAAATTTGAGAATTGAGAGGTTTAAAGAGCATTTTTAGCTCCTTAGTTCTATTTTTGCCCCTTCCATTTATCCATTTTCATACAAGTTCCCATCATACTTTCTGTATTTCACATATATCTTTTTTCTTTTTTGAAACTTGAAAGTTTAACGTTGATCTTAGAATTTTACTTAATTTCAACTTGACTTGATTGTTTAATTTGACTTAAATTAAATTAAGCAATGAAAGTAAGACTCATGAAGCTAAAACGTTATATTAGAATTAACCGGAGCTAAACACAAAAAGGAACCTTAAACCATTATTGTTTTTTTAAAATAAAACTTAATATATAAATATTTGTTAATAATATGTGAACATTAGAAATTTTAATTTGGGTATGTTTTGTGGATTAGAAAATAATGAAAGCTGGCCAAAGCCCAAAACAACAGATCACGACATGAAAACTTTAGGGGTGAGATTAAGTTTGCATCGTTGTAGTTGTAGAGTAATGTATTTCCTCAAATTAAAACCCACTCTTCCATATTCTGTGAGCAATTTGTCCAGATCCTCTCTCTCATTCTACACTGTTGTTTATCTTCCCAAACTCAAGCCTCGTCTGAACGCTTTCACGTCATACCTGTTTGAGTTGACAGTATTAAAAAAATACTTTTATGGAAATCGTGATAAAATAATGGGAAAATTACGCTCAGTCCCAAGAAACAGGTATAATGACATTTAGGTCTCTTCAAATAACAAAATTACATAAAAGTCCCAAAAAATCTGATTATAATTATTTGTGAATGCACAATTACCAATTTAAACTTCTCTCTTTCTTCCAATTCCACTCTCTCGATTCTCCTTCTTACTTCTACTCTCTGTCTCCTCTCTCCCTTTTTTCTTCTCAACTCTTATTTTTCGACATGAATTAGGTTGGACATCATAGAATGACCGAGGCCTCGGCAGTGTTTGGATGCGATACGTGAAGCCGGTGACTGAGAGAGTTACTGATTGGTGAGGGAGTTCGGTGCTGCAACGGCGCCGTCGACTGAGACTTGATGAAGAGGAGTGAATTGACTCCGAGGGCGACAGCGGTGAGAGCTGCGATAGAAAATTGGTGGTTTTGAGTTGCGTTGGAGGCTGAAATTTTCACCTTTTAAGGTTTGGATTTCATCCGCCTAAAGCTCTCTTTTATTACGGCGTGATTTGTTGTTCCTCTTTGGTTATCACGTCTTTGCAGATCAAAGATTTTCGTTTGAGTTGGTGTGGGCAATTTGCTGATGTTCGGCTTTTCAAATCTTTTGTGTTTCTTTGCAAATAATCTTTCAATCTATGAAAATGTTGAGTAAATTGAAATTCTCTATCAATCTACCCAAACATTTCAATGTTCAGTGTATGCAATTTGCTAAACTTCTGTGTAAATCTGGTGCATACGCGCAATCAGAGCGAAAGGAGATTGATTTATAATCGATGCGTTTCTTTTTGAACTTAAGCTTAGGAAAAACATTTTCTTTCTTTTTCTCTTTACTTTGGGGACAACAGTTTCGCTTCTTCAATAGTTCGCACTTTTTTTTTTCACTGAGATTATGGATCCTCTTTATTTGGGAAATTACAAGTTTTTCATGTGTTTCATATTTTCAACTTGTGGGTATTCTCAATTCCATGCCTTATCTACTTGTTGCACAATCCATGTTAGGTCTTGCATCTTGGTGCTTGCTGTTTTTAGAAATTACTTTGGAAACTATCTTAAAAGTTTGGAATTCTCGAGTTTTCCAACTGGTTGACAGAAACTTGAGGGATTGGTGTGGTGCATTCTATTGTTTTCCATGTCATCATTCTTATTATTGGTCACATAATCTAGTGGAATTACTGATTGCAGGATTCTCATGGTTATGTGGATGATAAAAGTGAAAGTATGTTGTATATTGGGAACCTTGATCTTAGAATAACAAAGTAAGCACCTGCTAATATCCTAGAGAGATACAATTTTGCCCTTAGTTTTCATGCTCATTCTCCTTTCTCTCACTTTCGCCTTCCCAGAGCAGCTCTTATAAAAATGTTTTCTCCTTATGGGAAGATTGTATCAGAGGATTTCTTGTTACACACTCGTGGCGTGGCCCCAAGCATGGAGAGCCACGTGGTTTTGCTTTCATCCAATATAGCTCAAAAGAGGTAATTTGACTGTGAATTCTAGTTATTATGCTTTTTCAAGCAATCCCTGATTTTCATTATTAAAGTGATTATGCAGGAAGTAGAATTAGCCAAGGAGAAAATGCACGGCAAGTTAGCTTGTGGCCAGCCACTAGTTGTTCGGCTTGCTAGTGAGAAGTGCCTGTTAGAAACAGCCAATAACTCATCGAAAGTCATCGGAGAAGGGCACAAGATACACCTTGCTAGTAATGGCATGGGACAGACAAGTCGTAGTGCAAAAATCGCTGCAATAAAGAACAAATTGAAATCAATAGAGGAGGAGAGCTCTAGGCCAAAGAAACAAAAGCAAACAGATGATGTATCTTGAAGCAGTTGTGTTAGTAAACTTTGTATCACCAGGGATATTATATTAAGTGACTAGAAAAAAATATCATTGGGCTGAATGCCTAAATCTGCTTGGGCAAGAAATTAAATCTTTGATTCTAAATTTGAGTGCTGTTAGTGGTTCTTCATTATCTTGAATTGACATTCAGTTGCATAAATCTATTTGTTACACATTCTTCAAAATTGTAAGGATGTTATTTTGCTATTATGCCTCAATGCTTGCTTGTTTGTTTGACCTTGGTGAATTCATCAAGTTTAGCAAGTATTAGTACCTAAAATTTGATTTTGACTTGTCCTCGTATATGGTAACTCATTGGTAATTCAATTCTGAGGTTGAGAGGCTATTTACAATAAGAAATTCTATATTTACAACAGTAAATTTCTATTTTAACAAGAAGTTTTGAAAACCTGGATTTTGTCAATTCTAAGGTTCAGAGGCCATTTGCAAGAAAAAATTCTATATTTAAAATAGTAAATTCTTATTTTAACAAGTTTTGAAAACTTGGATTTTGTCATTTCTGAGATTCAGAGGCCATTTGTAACAAGAATTTTATATTTACAACAGCAAATTCCTATTTTAACAAGAAGTTTTGAAAACCTGGATTTTGTCAATTCTAAGGTCCAGAAACCATTTGCAACAAGAAATTCTATATTTACAACAACAACTTCCTATTTTAACAAGTTCTGAAATCCTAGATTTTGTCATTTTTAAGGTTCAGAAGCCATTTACAACAAGAAATTATATATTTACAACAACAAATTCCTATTTTAACAAAAAGTTTTGAAAACCTGGATTTTGTCAATTCTAAGGCCCAGAGGCCATTTACAACAAGAAATTCTATATTTACAACAGCAAATTCCTATTTTAACAAGTTTTGAAAACTTAGATTTTTTCAATTCTGAGGTCTAGAGGCCATTTACAACAAGAAATTCTATATTTACGACAGCAAATTCCTATTTTAACAACAACATTTTAAAACGTCCATTTTTTCAATTCTAAGGTTCAGAGGCCATTTACAACAAGAAATTCTATATTTACAACCGCAAATTCCTATTTTACCAACATTTTAAAACGTCCATTTTTTCAATTCTGAGGTCCAGAGGCCATTTACAACAAGAAATTTTATATTTACAACAGCTAATTCCTATTTTAACAACAACTTTCAAAAACCTGGATTTTTTCAATTCTGAGGTCCAGAGGCCATTTACAACAGCAAATTTCTATTTTAACAACAACTTTTGAAAACCTGGATTTTGTCAATTCTAGGGTCCAGAGGCCATTTACAACAAGAAATTCTATATTTACAACAGCAAATTCATATTCTAACAACAACTTTTGAAAACCTGAATTTTTTCAATTCTAAGGTCCAAAGGCCATTTGCAACAAGAAATCATATATTTACAATAACAAATTCCTATTTTAACAACAACTTTTGAAAACCTAGATTTTTTCAATCAGAACCCAATAAAACAGAGTAGTCCCTCTGTTATTCCTCTGTTACCTTCCCAAAAAACAAAGTACCATGTCATTAACCCTGCCTGTGATTTCTATCTTGCTTATGTGATTTCTCTGTTTTTCCCTTTATGACAAATCCAGTTCTCCCGTGCACAAAATGTTTGCTCTGATTGTTTCCTTTTTGTGCACTGTGGGTAAAAAAGTAATTTTATGTTTACAAATAATTACACAGAAGTCCCTAGGGACTTCTGTGTAATTTTGTCATTTGAAGAGACCTGTGCGTAATTATCTCTGTTCCTTGAAACCTGTTCATAATTTTCCCTAAAATAATTAAGGAAAAGTACACACAGGTCCTAAGGAATAAAAACAATTACAAAAAAGTCCCTTAAAATTACAAAAATTACACAGATGTCCCAAGGGACTTTTTTGATATTATTAGTATTAACAATAGGAAATGCTATATTTACAACAGGAAATACCCATATTTACAACAATATTTAAATATCTAACCATTTATAATAGAAAAAGTTATATTTACAACAGAAAATGCCCATATTTACAACAATATTTAAACACCTGACCATTTATAATAGAAAAAGTCATAGTTACAACAGGAAATACCAATATTTACAACAATATTTAAACACCTGACCATTTACAATAGAAAAAGCTATATTTACAACAACATTTAAACACCTAGATTTTGAACATAGAGAGGCCATTTACAAAAAAAAATGTTAGATTTACAATAGGAAATATTGTATTTACAACAAAATTTAAAATCTGGCCATTTACAACAGAAAAAACCATATTTACAACAACATTTAAAAACTTAGATTTTTTTTCCATAGAAATAATATCGAAAAAGTTTCTTGGGACTTCTGTGTAATTTGGTGATTTCAAGAGACTTTTTTATAATTATTTTTGTTTCTTGAGACCTACACGTAATTTTCCCAAATAATTATTAACCCAAACGGGTCTGTACATATGTGACTTTTTGGGGAAGAGGATTCTCTCATTAGCAAACTTTTTCCTCATCTCTTATCATCTAATCTAAGCCATTGATTTGACTTAATGAGGTTATTGATTGGACAATTTTATCAAATGTATGGTCCAGATTTAAAGCTAATGAGGGACAGTGAGAAAATGTCAATAAGAAGATCCAAACCCGGCTATTTGGGTAAAGTAAGTGTGTAAGAGTAGTTTTATCTCAACTTACATGGAAGGTGTGTTACGGAGATGTATAACTAAACACCAATTACTGTTCTCATTGAATTGGTAAAAACCTTGAAGCCGAAGATTTTGATCATGAGAGCACCATCAGCTTCAAGGATTTGAGGCTTCTGGAAAATCACATAACACGGGAAAATTTTGCACTGAATGTTGCTACCTTTGATTCAAAACCATACAATTGGAGGATCCAAGTTTCTTTCAAGTGCTAAAATTAAAAGGAGAAATGCTAGTCTGCTCCTGGTACACACATAAACATATAGTTAAATGCGTAAACTTAAACATGGAGGAAATAGTGAACTATTCTTCCAAACACAAATCTTGTTCTCCTTTTCTTCGTTTTGTTCTTCTTCTTCTTCCTCTGTTTCTTTTCCTCTGTTTTTGCATATTTGACTACAAACTTAATTTTTTGTTCTCTGTCGGCGCACAGAAGAAAGTCCTCAAGTAAATTAGGATCATTCTGGATGCCTCTAGCAGCCCAAGCATAAACTTTTGACCTCAAATCCTGATCGAGATCGATCAATACTCGCATTGCAACGTCGGTCGAAAAGGAATCACCTGAACACTCTGTAGTAGAGCTCATCTGAAAAAATATAAATAAAAATAAAATAGAGAAAAGATGAAGCGGGAAAATGTTGCAGAAAAATACTTCAGTAAGTGACGGATAAAGAGAAACACAGTAAATGAGTGCCTGTAACAATGCAGCTGAAGAAGAAGATGATAGGATGGAGATTGTTTAAGACCAAAAGAGATAAAGAAGAGAGAAGTGGAAGAGATCTGAATGACGATGATGTTGGAATTTTTTAATTAATATTAATATTAGTATATATTTATTTTCTGAAAAAGATTCAATTAAGTGGTCTACATTTATAGGATCTGAGCTGGTTCACGATTGGGCCATTATCCCACTAACCTCATCAGCTGCCCATTATTTTTGCACGATTGGCTACCACCTCTGTGATGGGCAGAGTGGGTTTAATCCGTGCTTTTTATTTTAAATATGGTCCCCTAAGTCTGCTCTCATAACGTATCTTCATACGACTAAAGTACACACCATCTAAAGAGTGAGAGTGAGGACTTAGAAGGGTTATAGGCTTTTCTTGAGAAGATCGAATCAATGGCTGGAGGTATTTATGATATCTATTTTATTTTCCGCATTGATCTAAATGTTATTTTAGTTATTTTAACATGTTTAGATCGCTTAATTTCCTACATTTGGTATCAGAGCCTTTGTTATGCCTCTGCCTTGATTTTACCTTAATTTATTCGATTAGGGTTTTCATGAAAAGATATGGTTTTCAGTCTAAAATATATGTTTACTGCCTGCAATTTATTTTGACTGATGTTTTAAATTGCTCATTGTGTGGCTTTTGGAGTTGTCATAATGAGTTTTGTTTCTCCAAGGAATCCTCACCGTCCTCAATTTTTCTCACGGGTTTGAAAAGAAAATTGGTACATTCTGCCGATGGTTTCATTTTTCAAATCAAAGGTTTTCAATTTGGTTTATGGCAATAAACCTATGGTTGCTATTGAATGATATTGTTGCTTCCTGTTTAAGATTGATTAATAAACGAAGGTTGAAATCGGTAATAAACTAGGATTTCCAATTTGAAACTTGTATCAATTTCAATTTGATCTCAATTGTTCTTGATCTGGGTCTGATGCTTTAATGCTTTCAGTCTGGTTATCGTTTTGCCAACTTATGAGTAAGTCTAAATTGATTTTTCAAAAGATGCTGCCTGCATTGTCGCCGGTGAAAACAAACGGAGAGAAAGAAGAACACGATTTCATTTTTGATTTCAAAACTCAAATTTTATGTTTTGATTTTGAGTAAAGATTGATAGATTGTGCTTCTATTTCGTTGGGGATCGTTTTTCTGTTGAAACCGTCGTAAAAAAACCGTTGGATTTGAGCCCTCAAACCGCCTGAAATGTCGCCTGAGAATCGCGGGTCACGGCAACCGTTACCGGATTAAAACCGGGTCGCGGGTCGGGTAGGGTTTGCAAAATGGGCGAGGGAGAAGGATTGGACGACGTCGTTTTGTGTTGTCCAGAAAGAGTTCCTTCCTTCGCAGAAACGGCGTCGTTTTGGTCATTAGTGAAACGCTGCGTTTCACTTATTTGGGAGATGGACCAGACGCGTTATTGGGCCGAGCGTTATTTTGGCCTGGTGCATCTTTGGGTTTAGGCCCAGGCGCCTTTTGTTTTCAGAACGAACAAAAAAAAAAGGAAGGAGATGAATTGTTTTAAAATGCACAAAGTGGTCTCAGCCAGGATTCGAACATGGGACAAGTAGGCGTGTGGACGCCTTAAGGATTGGCGCACTGCCAGCTGAGCCACGAGCTCCGTTGTGTGTGGTTATCAGATTTTATTATATTTAATAATTTCTTCACGCCAAAAAAAAAAATTTGAAAGTGTCAAAAGTGGGATTCGAACCCACATACCTTTAGTCTAGAGCCTTAATTGGGCCTTCTGGACCATCCGGCTGAGATGACACTTGTGTCATTTTGAAAGATTTTAGATTTAAATATAATAATCTGATTTTTGTTTTTAAGTTGGAGATTCATGTGATTATCATATATGAATTGTATATTCTATTGTTTGTATGCATTAATTATTATTTAATTATACATGCAATATTAAGTTAAATAATATGCCAACATGAATATCCAACTTTATGTTGATATTGCTTATGGTTTGTTGCAATATTATTCAGAAAATCTTAATTGTATACTTTAGACCACTGGGTTAATTGTTCAAATGTGTTAAACATTTATTCTGAGCCTTTAAATCTTTTATTGTGCTTCTAGAAAATTATTAGACTCCATTGCATTTTTTAATCACCTTGGCCATGCTTGTTTATTTTCTTGGCAACCTGTTTTATGTATTTTGTTACATCAAGTTGAATTGTTTAAATTGAGAAAAGTTAATTTTGGCAACTTTCACATTTTGGAAACTTTTGAAAAACTATTACTATTTAGTTATTTAATTGTCTAAATATTTGGAAAAATTAATTTTAGACAATTATACATCTTTTTCAAATTGTTGAAGCCACACTTTAGTTGAATTATGCCAAAATTAATTCTTTAAACAATATTTGGATACATAAAACAGTGGGAGGATTTTTTTTTTAATTTGATTATTTAGTTAATCAATTAATCCCTCCATTAAGATATGCATATATTGGATATATTTTGAATGCACCAAATAGTGGGAGAATTTGTCTAAGATGATTATTTAATCACATTTTGTTGATTAAATTAATCAATTAAATTCTCATTAATGATTTGTGCATATTTGGAATCCAAATGCATAATATTAATTTTGGTGATTAATATTGGTGATATTAATTTAATCAAAGTGGGAGGATTGTACTTAGTCACTTATGTTGATTAAATTAATTGGTTCAGTCCTTTATGAAGTTGTGCATATATAGAATTTGAGTGTACATTATTGATATTTGTAATTAACTTGCATGCTAGAGTGATAGCTACAGTACTCTCTTATAACATGTATAAATAATCACATATAGATTTTAGAATATCAATCATTGAAGGTGAGTAAATATTTTTATTCACATTAATGATTTAGTTGATTAAATTAATTCAATTCAGATTTCTATTGACATTGTGTGTATGGTATTTAGATTGTACAAATTTGATATTAGGGATTAGCACACATATTTTGCTTAAGGAATAGCTACAATATCCTTATGCACATGTTGCATGCATATTTAGTCATATGAGATTATACTATATCAAAATTATGTTCATATGTACAATTAGTATACACAATGGTTGATGTCTTTGTGATGAGTATGTAGAACTGAGGAGTAGCCAAAACATCCTTACTAGGGACATACACTCTATTTTGTTCTAACGAACAAAATACATCACATAAAGATTTAAAGACATCCATTGTAATTAAATGAGTTGTTATAATTAATCTTTGCCCACAGGTAGATAATTATGATCATAGTTTTAATTAGGGTGGAATGGAACAACTTTATATCTTCTAAGTAGCCCATAGGTATTAGGAGATATAACTGCATTCTAGTTTCATCAATTCGAGATAAATTCATGCTATGCTAATGTCTTTGCCCACAGGTAGACTTTAGTGATACGAATTTATAATTATATGATTAACTGAGATAGAATATCAAATTATATTCTTAATGTACCCGCAAGAATTAAGAATAAGGAAATAATTTGATAGTTTTATCATAAAAGTATTTATGGATCTAATTGAATTATAACTTTAGCCCACAGGCAAGTTGTATGTCATTAGATTCATATTTTTTAAGCATGATTTACATTGGTAAATCATGAAATGATTTATTAGTCTCAAATTTTAGTATAAGCATGTATATTCAATACTATGCAGTCATGCAACCTACGAATTTCTCTGATATGAAATGTAAAATTCCCAAATTGAGGGGTGATAACTATAAGGTATGGAGAGAGTGAGTTCTTCTCCAATTGGGGTGGATGGACATTGATTATGCTATAAGGAAAGACGAACCACCTTCTATCACTGAGACCAACACTCCAGATGAGATTGATCTGTATGCAAATGGGAGCGATCTAATCGCCTCTCAATTATGTTCGTAAAGACCTCAATCTCTGTTGGCATTCATGGTTCTGTCGAATAGCATAACAAGATTAGGTCACTTTTGAAGGCTATTGTTGAACAACTTTGGACTTCAGATAAGGCACTTACTGACACCCTAATTATGAAGTTTTCATCCCCGAGACTCACTACAGTAAAAAATGTGTGTAAGCACATCATATATATGAGGGACATTGCAGCCCAACTGAAATCATTTGAGGTTGATATGTCTGATTTTTCATTATACACTATATTCTGAACACTCTTCCACAACCATATAGACCCTTTAGGATATCCTACAACACACATAAGGATAAATGGTCAATCAATGAACTTTTGACCATGTGTGCTTAGGAACAGGGAAGGCTGAAAATGTAAATGGGAGAATTTCTTGAATAGGACTTAATTAGTGGGAGTGATCAATTTAGAAACCTTGTTTCTGAAAAGGATCATTTAGATAGTCAACTTTCCACTTCGAGCTTAAGATTGGTCGTTAACAATGTTCGTTCGGTTCAACCGAATATTGTACAATCAATCATTCAAGATTTACAACCTGCTGATATTGATCCAGTAGATCAAGTTGTTGATGAGGAATGATAAGAAATTGTTGAACAAGCAGTTGAACAACAAGTTCCTCAAGAAGATAATGAAACAACATTAAGTAGATCTACTAGAACAATAAGATCAACGATACCTAACGAATATATTGTATATCTACAGGAATCTGACTATAATGTACGAGCTGAAAATGATCCTGGAACATGTTCACAAGCCATGAACTGTAGAGAATCAAACTCATGGTGTGATGCTATGAAGGCTGAGATGAATACTGAGGCATCTAACAGAGTTTGGGATCTTGTTAAGTTTCACAATGGTGTAAAAGCCATTGGATTTAAATGGGTCTTTAAAACAAAGATAGACTCATTGAGCAACATTAAGAGACATAAAGCAGGACTCATTGCTAAAGGGTTCACTCAAAAGGAAGGAATCGAATACAAGAGACCTTTGCTCCTGTATCTAAGAAAGATTCTCTTCATATCATTCTAGCATTGGTTGCACATTTTGAATTAAAGTTGCAACAAATGAATGTGAAAATGGCCTTTCTCAATGGAGATCTAGAGGAAGAGTTTTACATGAAACAAACCATCAGGATTTTCCTCTAATAATGGTGATTATTTGGTGTGCAAACTCAAGAAATCTGTATATGGATTGAAACAAGCTTCCCATCAATGGTATTTAAATTTTCATGATGTTATCTCTTCATTTGGTTGTGTAGAGAACATTGTGGATGAATGTAAATACCATAAGGTTAGTGGGAGCAAGACTTGTTTCCTTATTCTATATGTAGATGATATTTTACTTGCAAGTAATGATAATGGTTTACTATATGAGGTGAAACAATTCCTTTATGAAAACTATGACTTGAAGGATATGGGAGATGCATCTTATGTCACTGGCATTAAGATACATAGAGACGTACATCTGGGTTTGTCTCAAGAGACCTATATCAACAAAGTTTTGGAAAGATTTCGGATGAGGAATTGTTCACCAAGTATAGCTCCTATTGTGAAAGGTGACATGTTCAATTTGGACCAGTACCCAAAGAATGACTTTGAGCGGGAACAAATGAAAGACATTCCTTGTGCTTTAACAGTAAGAAGCCTTATGTATGTTCGGGTCTGCACAAGAACATTGCATTTACTGTTGGAATGCTAAGGAGATATCAGAGTAATTCAGGTACAAACCACTGGAGAGCTACAAAGAAAGTATTGAGATACCTTTAAAGGACTGATAACTCTCCAATTTTAGTATATTTAAAGTATATTTTGAAGATATTTGGAGAGTTATCTACACAATTTTAAGAGATTTATGATATTTTATTATGATAAGACCAAATCAGAGTGGTGCATTACTTTCAGGATTTTGATTATAAATATCTTGGATTGAAAATAAAATAAAAACAATTTAGCCTAGGAATAATAATAATAGTTTTTAGTTTTGAAAAGAAAAAAAAAGATATATATGTAGATTGTTTAAATTTTGCTTTATGTTAGTTTTTATTATTATTCTTAAATATTTCTTTTTCTTTGCTCCAGTGACGTGGATCATGTGGGGATGAAAGTAAATCAAATGCTTTAGAAAGGAAGGTGCTGTTGGGAACCTTTTTGCAGAAAAGGGAAATTTTGGATGCAATGAATGAAAGGCCCACAACACATGCTTTTGGGAGAAATGAATTAATCAATTAAAACCCAAAAAAAAAAAAAAAACTACGGGGAGCAAGCACAAGCACGACACCGTTTTGGAAGGAGAATTGAAAACCTAATAGACATTTTGAATGGGAAAGAGAAGCAGAATGGAAAAGGACGCACAGAGGCGTTTATCATTTTTCGCTGGAAAAGGAAAATCAGAACGAGAACAGAGCAGAGGAGCGCCACTGGTTCAAACCTTCAACCTTCTTCTTTCCTTCTCGTCGACGGCTTCCCTCTCCACCACAGTCGCCGGCGAGCATTACCTCCACATTTCTTTCACTATCATCCAACCTCATATCTCCCTTACCATCTCAGACCACAGCCATGATTTGGAAGCTCCAAAGGCAGATTCATACGGAACCAAAGAAAAGAACAGAGTAGCTGAACCACTTTGTTGACAGATTTGATTCTTATGCTTTTCTTTTGGTTTGTTGTTTGAATCTGGATTTTAATTTTCTTGGTGTGATGGTTTTTGTTAGAGTCATGTTTGGCTAATTTCTTTTTGCAACCTAGAGTAACTATGAACTTATAATTGTGGATTAGACTTTGTTTTTATTATTTAGTTATAATTAATATTAATTTTAGTTACTTAATCTTGTTTAGCTTTATCTATTTGGTGACTGGCCATCATTGAATATAAATTTGAGAATTAGGATTTTCCTTGACGAAGGGGATTCTAATTAAGCTATGAGATTAAGTAATATGGGATTAAATTACGATTTAATTTAGACATATACCTAATTGCCCCATATAATTGTTGAAGAGTGTGTCCGAGTTTTGTTGCCTCTTGAGTAATTATGTTAGACATAACAAAATATATTCAAGAGAGGGTTGTAAGTGGACCGACATGCACTTATAACTAAGTATACTCGAGATTAACAAAATTGATATTAAGGCTAATTAAATTAGTAAAAACAAGGTTTATGAAACTAATAAGGGATTAGTGACTCTAGGTTGCTCATTTGATTATTGTGGTGTTTTGTTTATTTTAATTTTAGTTTAATTCCTTTTTCTGGATTAAATTCAATTTTGGTTTTCTCAACTTAAACGAAATTGTAAAATTAATGCTTAACCAAAGTTTGTGATACCAAGTCCTAGTGGGAACGATATCTTACTCACTCTTTATTACTTGGTACGGCCCGTGCACTTGCAGAGTTTATATGCTATAAAGTTTTATCCCTATCAAGGACTAAAGAGTACATGCTTAAGTACAAACGAATCAACAATTTGGAAGTGACTGGTTACCATGATTCAGGTTATGCTGGCTGCATTGACTTAAGAAAATCCGCTTTAGGATATATTTTTATGCTAGCCAATAGAGCTGTATCATGGAGTAGTAAAGAGCAATCTTTAATTGCTGCTTCCACTATGTAAGTTGAGTTTGTATATTGTTTTGAGGTTACCTCACATGGTGTATGAATGAAGAGTTTCATTTTTGGGCTTAGAATTATGGATCCAATTTCTAGGCCATTGAGGTTATATTGTGACAATTCAGTTGCTGTTTTTATGGCTAAGAACAATAAAGGTGGTAGTCGAATCAATCATTTTGACATTGAGTGTCTAGCCATAAAAGTGAGTGTTAAAAATAAAACAGTGGTTATTGAACACATGAGCACTGAATTGATCATTGTTGATCCTTTAACTAAAGGCATGCCTACATTAAAATTTCAGGATCATGCAGAAAGAATGAGACTTGGTTCCTTTATGTGATTTTCGTTGTAAGAACGATATTATTTATGAAACTCTATTTGCAATGTTTTCTCATTCAGTATTGCGCATATATTCATTTTGAGAAATATCATTAAAGTTTGGACCTAGAATAAACATGAGGTTTATTCATTAAGTCATATGGGCTTGGAAAACATGGTGCACTGTGATATATGAAAGATATTACTCGCTTTAAGAGGACCTATCGCTATGATCTATGCATTTTGTTTTTCACGTGGTATATGATGAGGTATGTGGACCAAGTGGGAGAATGTTGGAATTTTTTAATTAATATTAATATTAGTATATATTTATTTTCTGAAAAAGATTCAATTAAGTGGTCCACATTTATAGGATCTGAGGTGGTTCATGATTGGACCATTATCCCACTAACCTCTTCAGCTGCCCATTATTTTTGCACGATCGGCTGCCACCTCTGTGATGGGTAGAGTGGGTTTAGTCCGTGCGTTTTATTTTAAATATGGTCCCCTAAGTCTGCTCTCATAACGTATCTTCATATGACTAAAGTACACACCATCTAAAGAGTGAGAGTGAGGACTTAGAAGAGCTATAGGCTTTTCTTGAGAAGGTCGAATCAATGGCTAGAGGTATTTATGATATCTATTTTATTTTCCGCATTGATTTAAATATTATTTTAGTCATTTTAACATGTTTAGAACGCTTAATTTCCTACAGATGATCTAGTGCTGTCCTCGTTATATAAGCAATGATCTCTCATTTGGCGGGAACTAAATAGGTCTACTCCTAAATATATGATCTCTCGTTGGCAGGAAATAAATATTAGGTGTACTCCTAAATATTTTCTCTGATCCTAATTATAAAAGCTAGTTGACTTTTTTAAAAAAATTAAGGAAGCTAATTAAATTACTTTAGAGTATTTTTATTTTTATTTTTTAGATTAATTAGTTTAACTAATAAACTAATATATAATCTAAGGATACACAACATATGAAATGATTAAGTAACTTATTTAGTTTCCTTAACCTCTCCAAAGAAAGTCAACTAGCTCTTATAATTAGGACTGGAGGTAGTATAAATATAAGATAGGGTTGTTTTTTTGGGGAGAATCTGAAGAATTAAAAGATTTAATTATATCATATGTTATATATTATTAGATTATATATCAATTTATATATTGTGCAAACTATTTTTTAAACAAGAAATGATAAATATAAATATTTTAAATAATTTAATTAATTTTTTAACTCTTTAAAAAAATTAATTATATCTTATATTTAAGACAGGAGGAAGAAGCATTTGTTTTTTGTTGAAATTTTAACATGATCTTTTTCTGCAATAAGCTACTCTGATTTGACATTCTCTATAAATTATTCTTATTTTCTCTCATTAACTCCCATGTGCTTCTCTTTTTCATAAACAAGCGAAAAACATTTTATAAATATAGTTTTTAATTTGATTTCTATGTGCTTTCTCTCTTGTCAATTCCTTAATTGGATTTATTTGCACAATTTACTCTTATAGCTAATGGTGTTAACAAAGCAAAGTTATTTGATTAATGGTAATAACAGAGCAAAATTGAAGAATTTAATTAAAAGAGAAAAACACATTCATATCTAATTAAAAACTGAGAAAAAGTATAAGTAACTGTAAGAATATTTTTTCTAATTTAAAAACAGATATATAAATCATCTATAATTTTTAATTAAATTTTATTAACATTTTAATCAGTGTGATTTTGATAGTTATTCTTAATTAAAATCTCGGATGGAGTAGCTGAAAAAATAGAGAGAATAAGCCAAGTGAGAAGGATGTCGTGAGCAAAAAAAAAAAAAAAAGTGAGAAGGATATAAAAGCTGTTGGATAATGTAAAGACCCAGATTTTTTTTAACTATTGATTCGGGTCTTTATTATAATATACTTACTAATAATTTTCATAAATTAATAAAAACAGTAAAATTTATTAAAGTTGTCAAAGAATTTGAATACTTTTCAATATCATCCCTCTTAATTCTACTAAACTTTAATATCATAATTATTATTATTCTCACTCATTACCATTATTAATTAGAGGCATATGTAAAAAAATATAATTAATATTTATTGGGACTGAACAAATATCTTATAAAAAAAACTAAATAAATTTTTTTTTTAATACCCTATAATAAAGACGTGAAAAAAATATTACTTTTCGTGGTTTTAGCTTTGGGAAATTGGCGGACAGATGCCGTAAGACCTAAGCCTAAGCTAATAGGGCTCATGATCTCCACCAACGCTTGGAGCAGAAGGATGGGACTAGAGTCTCACAAATTTCAACCAAAATCTGATACTACTGTTTTTATTGGATAAATTCCATAAAAAATGCAGTTAGAAATGATAAAATATAAATTAGGATTAGAAATTTATTAACTCTTAAGGTAGAATAAAGTATGGAGCTGCTATTTCTAATTTTGACTAAATAACTAAAACATCATGAATTGAGGGTATAAGTTTTAGAAGATAATAACAATATCTGTAATTATATTAATAATATCATATTTTAGATTAATAATTTTATTTTTATGTTTCACAACTACATATCCTTAAAATCATGAATAATTTTGAGAATATAAATTTTAAGGGTTAATAATAATATCTATATCTATATTAACAACATCATATTTTACGTTTACGGCTGTACTTTTATGTTTCACAATTTAACTCAAGGCAATTTAGTCATTTAACAAGAATTAGAAATTGCAGATTCCTACCTCAATTTTGATTTGTGATTTGATAAATTTGGGGTAACAATTTGTCTTTTTCAATTTTTAATTGTTTATTATTATTATTATTATTATTATTATTATTATTATTATTATTTTTTGAATCTTCCCATTTTTATAAGCAAACGTATTACTACGTATTAGACATATTATAAAATTACTTATGTATAAAATAATCCTGTAGATACAGATCTTTTAGTAATTTTCATGCATTAAATAGCTCTTCCCCCCCCCCCCTCTTTTTCTTTCTTTTTTCTTTTTTTCCGAGTGGCGCGGGGATGCATTGAAATAGGGTTCAACATTGTCAAAATCGAGTATCTACGTAGAAATGGAAGCGGGTGGTAGAAACATAAATCGTAGAAACGAAACGAAATATAAAGTTTTCTGTTACCTAAGATCAAGATACACACACACACACTACTCAATTTAATACACAACTTCATATTTAAAAGATGTAAGTCACATAACTATATAAAATATAAGTTCAAAAACACAAAAAATTTAACAAATCATATAACTAAGTTCCAAAATATCAAAATAATAAAATTTAACGATTCCTAAATTATATCAATTGATTCAAATCAAACATATATCAACTTGCATGTTCTCAATGTCCTTTTTTCTTACTCTTATTACAAGTTCATTTGTAAAACTTAGAATGTCCAAATCATAACCATCTATAGGTTTCCTCACTTCAACTTCAATCAATTTTTTCTCATCATGGGCATCAACATCTAAGTTGTCTACATCTTTCCAATTTTCTTCATTTTCCACTATCTAATCATTATCAGAGAAAAGTGTAAGTACCGACTGAATCCAAGAGGGGGGTGAATTGGGTGAAGTATAAAAATTTAGTAACTTTGAAAATCTTTTTGCAACTCAGTAAAACCAGTTTGTATGACAGTAAAGAGTTATAAAGCAATAGATAGTCATTCAAACATATATGCTGGAAATACAAGAGTTAAGGGAAGAGAATATGCAAACTGAGATTTATACTGGTTCGGCCCAATCTTTGACCTACGTTCAGTCCCCAAGCTCCACTTGAGATTTTTAATCCACTATCCTCTTGTTTAATCCGGGCACAAGAGAAGCCTTTACAATCCCACAAGTTCACCCAGGCACTTGTAAAGCCAAATCTCTCACCGAGATACTCCCCTTTACACAATGCAAGGTTACAATCTGTTTCCCTCTCAAGATTACCCAATCTTGAGTAACTCTCAAATAAACAGATATAATGTTTCTAATAAATCTTCTCTCTCAGAAGTGAATAAGATAAACACTGAAGAGCATTACAAATAATTTCACTCTCTATGCTAAGCTATGTAAACATTGAAAACAGAGAGTAAATAATATGAAAAACAGAGTATGAGTATTTTGAAGATGTGGGCTTGTGTCTCTGTGTTTTTCTACTTGAATCTGTCTTCTATTTATAGGTAGAGATCAATATATGAACGTTGAGAAGATTCAATGACCGGTGGATAAAGAAATATAGTCGTTAGACTCAGATGGAACTAGCCATTAGAACTTCGTTTTCTGAACTAGCTATGACATCAGCATTTACTTTACTCTTGATCTTCAGTTTAACAGCCTTTAATCATCTGAAACATGTACACAAATGATATAAATGATGTTCGGAAGTAGTATAAGTCATTTGGGTAATCATCTGGATGTTTATCAGAAGAATCAGGATTTCAAAATAGTGATTTTCTGAAGTAGAGGTGTAAACTCAAGTTTGCATTTAATAGACTCAAGTTTCCTTATGTTTTTGAAAGATGGATTTCTCTCTGCCTGAGCCAAACTCGAGTTTGAAACTTATAGACTCGAGTTTGATATCCTTTCAGCTTAGAAGATAGTTTTGATCGAAGGCAAATTTGAATTGAGAACTTGGAAAACCCGCAAACTCGAGTTTACAACTTATAGGCTTGAGTTTGGATGTTCTTCTGGACCTAGTTGCTCTCTGTTTGAGCTAAACTCGAGTTTGTTCACTTATAGGCTCGAGTTTGGCTTTCTCCAAATGTTCATTTCTTCTCTCGAGCTCTCGAGCTCGAGTTTGTGACTAATAAACTCGAGTTTGCAAGTTGTACTGTGACTTGGTTGCTTCTGACTTGGCTTGGCTCGAGTTTGCAACTTCATCAAATTTTGAAGGCCATATCTCCCTGGTCTGAACTCCGTTTTGGTCCTTTCAAAGCTTGATGGAAAGCCCTTTGAGTCTATTTTTATATGCCACTGATTTCAGCTCACTTGGATTTGTAGATTATGAGTTACACTAAAAACATTGAAGCTTGGTTTTCTATGTGGCGTGGATTCTTCTATCAACTTCCACAATTCATAGCTCCTTGATATGAACTCCTTTGGGCTTGCATTTTATATCAAAATGACGCATTGGAAGTCTAGTTTCATACAAAATTGGTTTAACGTTAATCCGATTCCTGGTTTGGGAAATATCATTGAATTACCAGACGTCGCCTGAAACAGAGTTGAGCTGAAGTGTTGAGTACCGTTGTAAACTCGAGTTTGCAACTTATAAACTCGAGTTTGCCTAGTCTAGAGACACCAGAAGTGCTAAAGACACTTATTGGCTCAAGTTTGTGATTCCTTTCTCGAATTTGAAGTCCTAAACTCGAATTTGGGGTCCTGAACTTGAGTTTGTTCATGTCAGAGAGGCAAAATACTACAGCAAAGTGGTAAACTCGAGTTTAATACTTGGAGACTCGAGTTTACTCATCCAGAACCTCATTTTTGTTTGTTTTAACTCTGAATTGAGTCATTCCAACTTGCATATGATCTTGGAGGCTTCTAGCTTCAACATAAGAACTTGAATAATTATATCTTCATTCCATTTAGCAAGTTCTTCCTTCTTCCATCTCCCAACTTGATCATTCTTCATCATTTAACTTGGGCTCTTTAGTCTTTGCAGCTTCTACCTTCATCAATATCTATAAAGTGATGAAGCTTCATTCCAACTTCTGTTTATCATAGAGACTTCCAGTATCACAAGAACTTGAATGTTGATATTCCTATTATATTGTGCAAGTTCTTTTGATAACATCTTTCTCTAGTCTCTTCTCTTCTTCTTGGTTATCCTCCAAAATCTATTGATAACATCTTGCTTCCTTGACAACTTCTGCAAGTTCTTCTTTCCATTAATCCCTTATCTCCTTCTTGATTATTCTGTATGATTCAACTTGGACTAACCTACATTAAGCATAGTAGCTAGTCAATGTAGGAGATAACTATATTATTCAATCTTTTTGCTGGTAAGAATGACATCTACATAAGACATCATCAAAACTAATCGTATCTAACAAAAAGATCATCAAAATTACATGCATGGAGGATTGAGCTTTCTTTTTCGGGATAAATACCAATTTTGCTATGAAAGTTTTGGTTTTAGAGCACCCAACACCCAAAAGTTTTTTGGGTATCATTTTTACCCTAGAAGTTTACAAACGTAGCAATCTTGCCCATCGGTTGATCTTGACCGTTGGATTGATCATTTTTTGCATCATTTTTGCCATAGAAGTTTATAAAAAATTGCTCCTTAAAAAAACTTTCGGGGCAAATTTGCTCCAAAAAAAAACTTCCAGACCATATTTGCTCCTTTTTGTAAACTTCCAGGGCAAAAATGATATCAAAAAAATATTGGGTACTGAATTCCCCCAGCCAATACTTCCGTGGCAAAAATGGTATTTAACCTTTCTTTTTCTTACTCAATCTTGAATTGATTATCACAAAAACAACATCATTCATAGTTTTTTGATTTGAGAAAAATGAAAATAGTGTTTTTGTTTTGTTTTTTTTGTTTTAAGTAAAAACATAAGTTTTTACCATTTGTAAGCGTAGTTTTTACTTACGTCTTAACATGTATCATTCTAATAAAACATAAATTTTTCCATTTTTACACTAGTTTTTTACAACAATAGTTGATTGCGAACTCTAAAGTCCAAAACATTATGAATGTGAGGGTGTAAGATTTCTTAAAATTAATACATAAAAATAAAAAGTAAATAACAGTTGTTGACTTCTTGTTGGCCCAAAAAAAAAAAGTCGTGGTTGTAATTTTTTAAAAGAAATAACAAAAATTATTTGAACGTAACACTAAATAAATTAAAAATTTTCTGGTAAAAAAAAGAATTGAACAATTGAAATTTTTAATTATCATTTTCTTCATTAGACATGTTTGTTATATTTTTTAAATTCCATCCAACATTTTGAAATTTTTCTTAATAATATTCAGTGTCCTAAACTAACTTGTAGAGAATTAAACACCTTAAAATACCTTTTTATTTTTTAGTGGAAAACAAATGCATTAACTAATATATATACAAGGAGTACAAGCTACCATCTAAGTGTAAGCGGATTGATTACAGTCCTTTTCTCATCTCAGTCGTTGGATTGAAATTTGAACGGTTTTTTATAATTATAAAAATATATTCTTTTTAAATATTTTTAATATTTTATTAATATTTTTATAAAATATTAAATCTGAACCGTTCAGATTTCAATATAATGACTGAGATGGTGAAGAGAATAATAAGGGAAGGCACCATAGGCAAATCCAAAAGCTGTAGAGGTGTGATTGACGATGGAACAAATAGCAATAACAATGTGCTCAGGCGTTAACGAGTCATTGAGGAAAATACACTTATTTCTGTTATCTAAAGTTTGCAGCATAAAGGGCAAAAGTACCACTGTAGCAATTTTTCACCAAATGTTTTGCCCAATTAAAGCTCCTTGGATAAGTTTTACTGGAGTAAGGCAGTCAAAGGCGTAGTCTGATGCAATGGCACCAGTGGCGTCAACATTTGCTACGCCACTGAGTGCCAACTCAGCAAAATCGAGGAGTGGCATTGAGGAGGTTGATGCCATTAATGGCGTCAAGATACTTGATGGCACTAGTGTCGTCCAATCATGTGTCGGCACTGGATCTACCCTTATCCCCAAACACGCATATACTGCCACACATTCACTCCTTCCCTCTCCCTCATCATCCGGAAACTCCCTCCATCCTTTGTCTTTCACCTTCATTCTTTTTCATTCTCACCCACAGCAGCAACTCATCACACACACACACACATCTCCTCATCCTTCCAATGTCCATCTCATTCCCTCATTTCCTGAAGCTGAGAAAATGCTAAGAGAGTTGAGGCTGAGAAACTTTGAGACCTAAAGAAGAGAAAATCACCAGAAGGAAGAAGAAGGAAGCATCTCACTCTCTCTCACTCTACTCACAATTGCTCTGCCTTCTCTCTAATCGGCTCAAATTCTCTCTCTCACTCCTGACTTCACGTGTGCAGGTAACATTTAATTCTTTTGTTATGTTTACTGTTTAATAATTTGATTTAACTTGTAATTATATAGATTTATTTATTATAGATGCTTAATAAATGTATAACTTTAGGATAGATGCTTAATTACTTACAAATTATTAATAATTATAAATAATAAAAAGAGTAAACAATAATTCTAATTAATAATTTGGGGAATTAAAATATTTATAATTTATTATAAACCTTAGGATACAAGACTAATTAATAAATTAATTAATTAGTGAATTAATTATTTATTTTGTATGTTAATTATAAACCTTAAGATAGATAACTAATTATTTAATATTTTTTAAATTAATAATTTGATATATAAATTGTAAAATATTTTTAGCTAAATTTAATTAAAGAAATTTGTGAGAATAATAATTAGTGAATTAATAAAAATATTTTGTGAAAGATGTTGTATATTATTATCTATATTAGATAAGATAAGCTTAAATAGATAATAATAATTAGTCAAATAATTAATTCACTAATTAATTGTTTAGAGAATAATAATTAGTGACTTAATAATATTTTGTGTTATTGTAAATTTTTATTAGTCAAATGGATAATCAACATGCCCACAATATTGAGCCCAACCCCAAAGAGTGGGAAGTTCATAATGAGGAGGTGCAACAGTCACGCTGATCGCAAGTTGTGTGGAATAGAGGAGATTGCAAGTCTTTTTTGGGTGAGGCAAGCCTCACAGGTCTTTGGGAGATGTCCATCACCCAGATCTCATCCCACTAGATTTGCAGCAGCACCTTATGCGTGCAGGTTTCTGGCACGTTTGTTGGTCGATTTCCTTGATGGCAAGTGAATCAATCGAACAAGTAATAAAGTGTAAGTAAAGTATCGTCCCATAGAGATTGAGATACCAGGAAGTGACGCTCAAATGCTATAATAGTTGTGTGAAACAAAAAGTAAATCTGATTGATTTGAGAGGTTTTTGTGGTTACGCTAAATAACAAACAGAATAAACAGAGTATCGTAGTCATAAGAAGATATCAGTAAGAAGTTAGGCTAAACTCGGAATCATCCTTAAGCATATCAATCCCCTAGCTGCTCTACCCATTGCTATAGCATCTACACTGCACAGCTTCCGCAATGCTATAACATAGCTACTAACTACAACGCTATTCGGTTAATCTACCACTATAATTTATCGAAGCTTCCGCTTCCGATACATATGACACTAACTTTACTCCTTCCATATGCCTGTGGCAATTTTCTAGTTAGATTTGCATTACAAAACAGGGTGTAATGGTTATGAGTAGTAGACCCATTCCTGAAGCGTACAATAATAGGTCAAGCCTTACACTAGCCTACCTAGCAATTACTGTTTCTCAGAGGTCTAACCTCAACTCCTTGCTAGTAAGCCGAGGCCACAAATCTAGCCCTTAGCTTCCACTAATCGACTAGTAATAAAATCACTGATTAGCAAATCGAATTTATTGAATTAAGAACTTGTAACTAGGTTCGTTTAACACTTAAGAAATCATCCTCATTCAGCCATATGAAAATCAGTTCATGACTGATGAGGGAAACACAAAACAGATAGTAACAGAATAACCCATGACCAAAAGATTAAACAAAAACAAAAAGCTTGACGAAATTCCGACGGCGTGGAAGAAGCCTTGTCACGTCACCACTTCACGTTTTCTTCTCTTCGTCTTACTGCAGGGAAGGATGCTAGGTTATCCTAGAGTTCTTGTGCCTTGGGAATTCTCTCTCTCTCTCTTCTTTCGAGTCTGGTCAAATGTGTATTTCAATTGGACTCTCTATGACTTGACCTCCTTTTAGGGTTGGCTTGCTGTTTCTTTATATAATCAGACTTTCTTGCGGCATAAGTTCCAGCGAGCCGGGCCTTTCCTAATCTGTTGAGATCCATCATATATCTCTTTCAAATCTTGGTAGATTGATTCTGCTGATCCTGCGGGATTCTTTATATCTTTCAGTTTCAATCCTCCGCATCTTCTATTCCGTTACGTTAGCAATCTACCTGTCTTTTCTCGACTCCCGCAATTATTTCCTGAAACAATCTTGACATAAGATTAGAACAGATGCCGCATAACATCGGCTTCTTTACTTTGCTATAGCTTTTGTGATGTCTTGTATTGCACTTCGATACGTTGTTAGAATGCTATAGCATAGTATCAGCTTTGCTACACGTTCTTCCTTTAAAATCTTGTAACTTGCTCCTTTTTTAGCACATGTTTAGGATGTAAATGGTTTCTATCCTTCAGTTCCCTATATCATGAATTAATGCCTTTTTGCTTAGATTGGTTGCAGTTAAGCTTATTTTTACCATACAATTCAGTCATAAAATATAGGGAAAACATGGCATAAATTGTGCTCATCAACGTGTCTCGTATGAAGAGACTCCCGGTATGTTTTATTTTTATGTAATTAATTATATGCATTTAGTTGTTCATACATAATACGGATAATATAGGACCTTTACATATTTGTTCTTTATTTTTATGTTGGTGCAGATTGACAAAAACCTTATTTTTGTTTTGGTTGAGAAGTGGAGGCTGGAGACTCACACCTTCCATATGCCGGTTGGTGAGATGACTATTACTCTACAAGATGTAGAGGGAATTTTAGGTTTGTCCATTAAGGGTCGAGTAGTTTTCGATCAGACGCATGGCAACTGGACAAGTGATGCCTTGTCACTCCAGTCCTTGCATTGTAACTCGAGTGCCTAAATGAACTTTGAGTCTAGTAGTGCAGTGTTATTATAGATAGACTTATCACTCGAGTGATTAAAATGTAACTCAAGTGATCTTTTGTTGTTTGGAAAATGTTTTAACACTACTAGGTGACTTGAGTGATTATATGGATCACTTGCACGTGTTTCCAAGTGATCTGGGATCACTCAAGTGATCTTCTATTAAGATGACATTACTCTTGGCTCATCTGTGAGTGCCTTGCTAAAACTTGCAAGTTAGCACCATAACTCTATTAATCTTGAGCATATCACTCGAGTGATTTGCTCTAACTTCCAAAATCTTTGCAAGTCACTTGCAAATGATGAGGAATCACTCAATGATCTTGCATCACTTCTGAATTTTGGCAAGTGACTTGCAGAAACACTAGAAGTGAGGATGCATCACTCAAATGCATTAACTGCCACTTTAGTGATCCTCTTAGATCACTTGAAGTGAATAGCAATTACTCGAGTGTTTAGAAACTCAATCGAATAACTTGAATCATCAAATCCACTTTATGTTATACCTTTGGATATCAAGATTTGTTATCATCAAATCACAACAATATGAAAACTAACACGAAGGTTCGATGATGTCACAAAAGGTACCATATGAACTAGTATGTTTGAAAACATTATATGACAGTTGTTTCTGAACACTGTTATGTTTTGTCTTCCCTGATATAAGAGGTTGGAAGAGGAATCATTTGTAAGTTTTACATGATGGTTGCCTCTTAAGAACTGTCATATTTCTCACTAAATAAATAACAGTTATTAACTACAACCACTATATTTTTCTTTTCGCGGATTTTGCCTCTCAATACGTGACGATGCATATATTTAACCGTTACTTTTAAGCATTACATATTCTTGTGTGACGTTTGCCTCGACATACATAACGTTTTTTCATTGTAATCATTATTTATTAAGCGTTATATATATATATGTGTGTGTGTGTGTGTGTGTGAATTTGTAGTAATGCGAGTTATATTCTTATGGTAGTATGGGGGAGTGATTACATGTAAGGTAATTGATTGTATTGTGACACTACTAAGAGCCCATTGAAATCTTGGAAGATTATAAATGAAATACTCAAGGGAATTTCAAGGATTGGACATAGATCAAGTGATAAACTAAACCAGTAAAATTCACTTGTGTGTTCTTCTTTGTACTCTCCTATTACTTACGGTCATATCCTTCTAATTCTACACTGGTTTTATTGTTTGAATTTCGGTACTTTATGAATAGTTAAGAATTTGAGAAAATTAGGTCAAGCTCTTAATCATTGGCTTGAGCCTACACAATTCTATTTATAGAGTGTACAACCAATAATACAAGAACATGTATCCTACAAGACTATTCTAGAATTTATCATTATTCCAGAATTCTATATACAATAAATAATACACAACTTTATTTATTTCTAATTTGAATCACCTAATTCACCCCTCTTGGGTGATTTGCCACTAATAGGTCTTTCTCACAAATGATGTTGATTCATCATTTCAAAGTGTTATAGGCGCATGTGTATGTATGTATGTATGTCTTATACAATCATAATACTAGGCTGGGCTGGCTATACAACATTTATTGGGCTTAAGGCCTATCTAAATACTAACATATTTGCACTTTTGCCAATTGAGATTTAGCACTTGGTTTATTGGAAGATGGGTGTTTTCACTAACCATTCTCTCCACTTAATATTTCAACTATTGGATCGTATTTTGATGTATGAGATTTAATGTCTTCTACTAAATAGTATTATAATATTAAACAAATAAAAAATCTACAATTATAATGTTGTTACATAACATTAAATCCCACCCATTAAAGCATGACCAATGGTTGAGATATTTAAGTAAAGAGGAAAGTTAGTGGAAAGACCTATTTTCCATCTTCATTAACTTCCCTCTCCACTTACTCTTCAATTAATGTCTCTACTATTTTCTCGACTTGTAATTGTTAAGATTTAATGATAGATGTAAAAATATTATTATAATTTAAATATAATAAAAATCTATCATTAAATCTCAACCATTAAAGTTGATCTAATGATAAAGACATTATAAATGGAGAGTAAGTGAAGAAGGAGGTTAACAGAGACAACAGACACCCCTCTCCTTCCCATGCCGACACCACTTCCCCGTTCAGCCATAGAACGGCCAACATGTTTGTATATATAGGACAAAAACAGCGGCTAGCATGTAAGAAAGGCAAGACTCAGCAATTAATGTCACCATTACTTGTATGGTCCAGCTTTTAAGTTCCAACAACATTATTTAATCAAATTTGACTATTCACAAACAAACATCTGATTTTTGTCAACATGATACCCCATTCATAAATGATCAGACGACCTTTGCTTTCAACAAAACCCAACCCAATTTTGGTGTGGGGTTGTATGTCTCATTCAAAGACTATTCAGACGTAAATTTTTAGTTTTTTAAAAAAATCTGGGGCAAGCACCACCTTGAAAAGTGTAGGTCCAATGCCGTAAACTAGGGTTGTCTAAAAAATATGAGGTTTGGTTGGTCTGGTCTGACCCAACCCGACCCGATTTGGTGACAAAAAATTGGTTCAAGACAATTTGACTGGACCGAATTAGACCAACCAAACAACTCGGATTGGATTAGACTTTGGTCCAGGGGCTTAGACCCCTTGGACTGGTCCAGTCTCACCCGAGGTTCTTTCATTTTTATTTTTTTTGTAAATCACCGCTACACTGAGCCACCCATTAGAGTCTAGACATCCTAATGTGCTTTTTAATTTATAGGAATCACATTTCACTAAGTCACTTTTTATTATTTTCGGAAATTAGGTGAAACTAGAACTAAAAAAGATACTGGAAAAATTGGGGGGAAAAAAAACTTGACTTCCCAGACTGGTCCAAGTAGTCCACCAGTTCGGTTCGGTCCAGCCCGACCTCAGGCTAGTATCAGACTGGACCAGACCTGGGGCTAACTTTTCCAGTCCGAGGCCCTATCAAGCCAAACCTCGAGTTGACATCCAACCCAGTCTAGCCCGGTCCTTAGACATCCCTACCGCAAAGATTATATTTAGGGTCATTAGACCAAAAGGCTTTTGGCATTCAGACGTAATTTTAAACAAATCGAATAGATAAAAAATTGAAATTGTTGAGAAAACAATTAATATCTATCATCTATATTTTTGAGTAGCATGGTCTTGAAATTGATACAAGTTATAGTTTCAACTTAGCTCAAATTTAGTTTCTAAAGTTTGATTCGATTCAACCTAGTCCCTATAGACCAGTAGGCCCTAAATTATAATATCATTTGCTAAAAGAATTAACATCATTGTTGATCCTTATTAAAAAATTGAATTTTGGTTTTGGTCCATGTTATTTCAAATGATGGTTTTTAATCTCTATAATTTTATAAGGACTTGATTTGAGTTTAATGACATTAAGTTAACACCATTAAGTATAAGAACCATAACAAAAACTTGTTAAAAGTATATGGACAAAAACTAAAATTCATAGGAATTAAAATTAAAACTTGTTAAAAGTATGTGATAAAAAAAAATGTGGACTAAAATCAAAACTTGGTAAAAGTATAGAGACTAGAACCAAAACTTTTTGTCAAATGTAACAACGAATTAAATTTATAGTGACAAAAATCAAAATTCAGTTAAACTACAATGACCAAGAATTATATATTAATCCTTTTCTAAAATATGGGGACTAGTATTTTAAAAGAATTAAGTTGTATTAAATAAAAACTACAAAAATTGAGCCTCCCTAAGTTAAAGTTGTTATAAGTTGAGTTACAACGGGTCAAGATATAGGGATTTTAAATAATTAATTTGTCCTTTTATTTTGACTGTAAATATCTTATTTAAATACCAAAAAAAAAATATATCAAATTAGAATTTGAAAACAATAAGATTTGAACTGTTGTAAACCATGAACGGTTTAGATTGATTTTGCACAACCTTCCAAACTATTATATAAACTGATCATTCTTCTTCCTTGCTACACCAAATCCAAACACAAAGCCACACAAGATGGCTCCACTGCCCTTACTGTTCTTCCTCCTCCTCCTTGTGGCTTTGTTTTTCACCCCACCAGGGGCTGCTGATCATGATTATTACAAGCCTAAGCCAGCAGACTACAAGTATGAGCCCCCATCTTATAAACCACCCGTTTATCAACCACCGGTGTACAAGCCACCATATTATAAGCCACCGTACAAGAAGCCTCCGTATTATAAGCCTCCATACAAGAAGCCTCCGTATTATAAGCCTCCTCCGTATTATAAGCCTCCTCCATACAAGAAGCCTCCGTATTATAAGCCTCCATACAAGAAGCCGCCATACTATAAGCCGCCATACAAGCCCCCTTATGGTAAGTACCCCCCAGAAAAAGATGATACTCATGTCTAAAGACTTTCAAAGGGATGGTGTCCATATGTATGTGTGTGATTGCTAAAATAAGAGCTTCAGAAATCCTTCGCTTCAAGGATTTATTAGTGTGGGTTGAGCCACGTTACTGAATTATGGTGCTATCTATGGTCACCGAGAGCATTATTGTGATATAATGAATGAATGTATTACGTGAATTAGTAAATAGCAAATTGATGTCTCTTCGCTGCCTTATGTTAGATATGATCTATAAATAAAAAGGTCGTGATTTCAAGATGCTTTTCTTTTTTTTCTTTGTGGCACTTGGCATTATATTTTTATTTAAGGTGTTCATCAAATACAATCGGTTCTGCAATGGTATTAAGCCAGTAGTGATCATGAAATTTTTTTAACTTTAACGATATATTTAATGGACACATCGATATGGCAAACCCATATATATACACGTTTCAAAATAATTAAGAAGCAAAAACATTAGTAATTCTAACAATAATAATAACAGACTTATCCCACAAGAGAAGTGTTCATGATCAGTCATATAGATTTTACGATCCCATTGTACACTATTTATAATATGGGGCTAACCTTTAATAATATGATGAGTCAATGTTTAAATCTCTATTAAAAAAGGTGCTCACGTTTAGTGTCCAACCATGTCTAAAATAAGATTATCTCCAATTGCAGGATTACTATATTTATATAAAGAAAGAACCAAATGTTTGAATAAATTTCTAATCAAATAGTTATATAAGAGTTATCTTCAGGCTTCCTCTATTCCAAATAAAAGAATTTAATACCGGCCCTCCAATCCCCTTTTTTTATATGTCCGAACCACCTCAAATTTAAAAAATTAATTAGGTGATAGGTCATAAAACAATTAACACATCATTACCTCTTAAGAGAAGACAAGGGACTTGAAAAGTTTGGTTGGTACATAAAAAAAAGAGTAATAAATAACACTCCCTTCTTAAAACATGTCTAAATTTCATGCCATCGTTGTTGGTTTTTGATATAAAATGATCAATTTCATCAATGGAAATCTCATCCCTTCTCATTTATTTTAAAAATTTATAAGAGCCTTTCTTAAAATGTAAAAGGATGAACTATACACTCATACAAAAAAGGGCTTTTACACCACCACATTTAAACCAATTACAGAGGATCAGTTTTAAAAAGTAAAACTAGCGACAGTTTTATAAATATAAAGAACTTTTTAGGTCGGTTCCTTTAATAAAAGGTATAAAAGATATTATTTAGATTGGATTTCTGAACACCCGGTCTAAAAAGATTTTTAAAAAAATGTCGATTACTTTTTAGACCAGTTGTCTCTTATAACCAAAAACTTTTTAGACCTGATGTTTCTTATAATTGGTTTAAAAGATGCTGAATAAGAAAATATTTATTACTTTTGAGACCAGTTTTTGCAAATAACCGGTCTAAAAGATGAATTTTTTAGAGCTTATTTTGAGCATAACCAATCTAAAATATTTGCCCCAAGTTAAAAATCGTTCATTAAATCCTCTCTTTGTCGCACTGAAAATTGAATTTTGCTCTCTAAACCTTTCTTCTTAACGTGACGACTTTGAGTTCTGTCATTTTTTTGAACTCATTCGTTGCTCCCCAATCCTCTTTCGTAGCTCGTTTCTTTGTCATTACCATCGATGCCAATGTCTATTGTGTGGCCTTGTCGTTGCTTTATGTTTCTCTCTCGACAAGCTAGTTTTGATAAGCTCACATTTTACCTAAGTTTTTTAAAAATTTTGGTACAATGATACTCTTACACACTCATTGCACTCCATTTTGTTATCTCTGAAGTTAATTTAGTGCAATTTAATTTGTTTGTCATCCTTTTTTGCCAGAAACACACATGGCTTCAATAACGCTCAATGGAGCTTAAAATCTTTCGCTCTTAAGTAATAAAAACCTGAATAAGTTAAGTTTTATAAGGTTGGATTTGCATCAAAAGAACCTTCCAGGAGTGGGTTTTAATAATTTTGCTAGAGTTCCCGATTATAGGACTATAACACCTAAGTGTAGTCTCTCAACTTTGAGGCCAAGCTCACAGGCAAGGTTCATACAACACAAGAAAGAGGCATTTTGATTCTATAGGTTTTTGTGTATTGTATATAACGATACAACACAAGAGTGGCTTTTGTTAGCTATGCTAGCAATTTGCATTTTCCGTTTGCTTTATTGCTTGACTTCAGAAGTGGCTGTGTTGTTAGCATATTATATGTTAGACTAATGCAGACTTCAAGATCTTGCAAGGTTCAATTTTTTTTGCTTCAAGATGCATGTTATATGTTGGGATAATATATGTTAAATCTTTCCGTCTATAGGAATTTAAATATGGATCACAGTTGGGTAAAAGCTAAATGGACAAGTGTTGAATATGATAATGAGATGAGGGAATTTTTAGAATTTGCTAAAATAAATGTCAATGATGATAGAGAGATGTTTTATTGCCATTGTATAGCCGGTAGTAAAACCAAAGTTAAAAGGGCACAGGCACCCAATAAAAGAAAGGCAAGCAAAAGCTCCTCAGAGGAACTCAACTCGGAGGAACGGCCCCAGAGGTATCCTTCTCGGCCGTGTCAACAGCAGGTTGCGCCTCCTCACCACCTCGTCCCTCGTCCACAATCTGCCCCTCGTCCTCTACCTCCTCTATGGACGGCGACTTGTCGCCAAGAGAGGCAGGAGCCGGAACAAACACACCGTCCTTCACATAGGCTCGGTAGTCATATCCGTCGAGGTTCAGGGACACAGAGGGGTTTAGACATTGGATTTGGGCTAATGCCATCGTAAAGCAGTCCGACGCCGTCTGTTTCAGAGACTCGAGGCTGTCCAAGTGGGCTTGTTGCTCCGCAACAAGAGCCTCTTCTGTCGAGCCCAACTCAGTGGCAAGCTCATCGCTCTGTTGTTGAACAACTTTTACAGCGTCCAGGCTCTTGGTGAGAGCCTCCTGAAGACGGCGACACTTGGATGTCATCTTCTCCAACACCTTCTTTGAGATCAGGAGCTCCTAGGTCGCTTTCCCCGCTGAAGCCTTGGCGATTGATAACTCCTCCTCAAGGGCCTTCACCTTCCCAGCCATAGCCTTTGCAGTGGCCACCTCCCCTTCCATGGCCGTAACCTTTGCCGTGGCCTCCATTTGGACGAGCTTCAGCCGCCGGATCTCCTCCTCAGCTATCACATGCTTACCCTTCAGATGGAGCAACGCCTAGTGCAAGCCGATAGATTTGCAAAGGAACTTTTGGGTGTCATTAACCACCACCTCATCTACTGGGGGCAGAGGTACATCGTTCATAAACCGAGCCGGAGGGAAGAAGGCAACGCTGAGCTCTTTCGTTACCCCTTTCTCCCAGGCAACGCCTCGGGCAATCAAGTTGGTAGACGGAGGAGAAGTCTAGAGCGGGGGAAGAGCAGCTGCATGGGAACCAGAAGCAGCAATTTCTTTATTTTCGAAGGGGGCGAAGGCCCGACGGGAACAGAGGAGCCAGCTACGGCCGGCCCAGGTGACATCCAGTTGGGATTGAAGGGGCTGTTCTCGAAGCAGCCAGGTCCTTCGCTTTCTTCGCCCTCGTTGAGCCAGAAGCTGCCGTAGCCTTCCTAGCCTCGGCATCAGAAGAAGCACGCTTTCTGCTCGTCTTGTTGGCCGCTGCCACGGTCGGGTTCACACAGGACAGGTAGCTGGGAAGTTCCGCTATGTCTTGAGCTGCAAAAAGGCAAAGAAAAAGACTTAGAATATACGCCGTAAAACTTGAAGCTCGGAGCAAAATATTAAATAAACGTGGGGATCATACAGTCCGAAGTCACCGGCTTGGCACCAAGCCCGGTAATCAAAAGGATGCGCTTAGAACACTGTATTTGTCCATGAACGAGTTCAACCGAGCTACCGAGGGGACCGTATTCGGCAGAAGATCATCAGTCGCGACCTGGTACGAAGAGGAGTTGATGTTATGATGTTTCTGGTTCCAATACAGAGGAAACCTCCACTCCACATCCGGCCCCTCGGTCCCCTTCAAAAACCAAGGCTGCTCTCCAAGTTTCGCCACGACTTTGAAGAAGGCGTTCTTGAAGTGCTTAAATGAATCCAAGAACACAGTCATGAGCTTCCTGTCCGAGTCACTTTGGAGGGAGGTCAGCCCCTTCAAATCCTCATCCTCTTTGGAAGTTCGGGGAGTAAAAGGGCAAAAATAGTAGAAGAAAAGCATAGCTGTGCAAGGAATGGGTTGGGGGAAGGAGGCGCACAAGCGTTCAAACACCACTAAATAACCCCATCCGTTGGGATGAAGTTGCAAAGGTGCGATGGCGAGATGATTTAAGGCCGACTTCTGAAACTCTGTGAATGGAAAGCGGACACCGAGTCGGGTCAAGCAGTCTCGGTGGAAAAAGAAGAAGTTAGTATACCCCGGCTCTTGGGCTGAGCAAATAGGTTGATCGTCATTGGGAGGACTGGCATAGCATCCGTCCAACTTAGGGAGACAAAGACGAGCGATGTCGGCCTCGGACATGAGCGACCGCGTCTTCAGAACCTCATGTGTTACCCACTTATATTTTCTACACAAAGCCTCAGGAGGACTAGAAGAGTTTGACTCCCCGGCCTCAGATTGTATGCTGTGCGGAGAAGATTTCAAAGCCATTTACCTATAAACAAGAAAGAAAAAAATACTAAGGTCAGTAAGTGAGGAAATACCTGACTGAAGCATAGAAGCAAGTAGAAAAACAAGCGAACTCAGGTGACGAAGACTGCTGGAAGTAAAGTTAGACGAAAGCCGATGACGACAAGAACCTAGGATTGAGGAAGCTCGGGAATCATCACCGTGAGCAATGAGATAGGAGCTTTCCGCAAGACAATCCTAGCAGGGACCGAGGTACCCTTCAGGATGGGCATCCAAACTCGCACGTGGGGGAGGCTCGTAGAAACTGAGAGGCTGAGCTAAAAGGGCATCGGCCTCGGCACGAACCCCGACAGAAGTTCCAGCATGGATTGGCAGAATGCTCAAAACGACATGGGGCCTAACACGAACGAGCGTCGAACTCGGAGCCCTAGATGAAGTAGGTCGGGTCCCCGTCACGCTCCGCTGACCAGACCCACCCCGTAGCACAGCAGCCGACCTTTCCTCCTCTGTAAGTTCAGTACCAAGAATCCAAAAGGAAGCATGGGGAAAACGGGCACGCAAGGCTTCCTCCTCCTCAGAAGTTAATGGTTGTCTTGAAGGGGGTAAGTGATTACTCCTATCCATCACCAAAGAACAAAAACCTAGAGAGGCACAAAAGGGTGTGTGAAGAAGGAGGAATAAGGGGAAGGATGAGCAAGAGGTATGTCAGGGTCAAAAGGTATGACAGAAAAGAGGTTTTGATCTTAGGACCTAACCCAGAAACTACGAAGGGAGCCTACCCAGAAAATCGCGGAAAATGTAAACTAAACAGTGAGACAGAGCAAAACTCCCAATCTATACCAGGAAGGCAATAGGAGAGAAGTAAATACCTAGAGTAATAAAGGATGAACGAGCAACCAAGGAGTAGATGATGTTGGGACTGGTGATTGCAGAAAATGGCGAAAACAGCAGAAAGCAGAGAAACCATGGAAGGAGAATAAAAGCAGTAAAGTGGAGGAAATGGAGGGAAATATGAATCCTATAGGCATACACACGAGTTGTGGGTAGCCGAATCGTCGAGGGGCTAAAGAGTCTTTTCACTCAGAGGAAGTGGCGTACTGCGGGCATTAAATGCGCACGAAAATCGGTGCGCAGATATGCACGGCAGTTGCAGGCTTTCGCCCATACTGAGTCGACATGTGTCAGAGAGCAATAATGGCGAATGCCAAACGTCCTACGCGCTAAAAGAGCCCGAGGCCATGGATAACCAGTTTGAATAATCGAGGACCACCTTAATGAGCAAAGCACCTCTCGGCCCCGGATGAGCATACTCCATGAAGGTCGCCTCGGATAAGTGGGCTCGGAGACATTACCTCAGATCCTAGAGGCTCCACTTCAGACTCTCATACAGGTAACAGATCTCGGCCAATAAAGACGACTGGGGGCAAAATACATCTCAGCAGCTCAGAAGCCTGACCTACCGAGCTGGGGGCAACTATTACGGACCTGGACTAAGGCCCAATGCCGGGATAGCCCAACTGAGGATATATCGAAGGTTACAGCGTACCAATAATATAGGGAGATCCTATATTATAATAAATCTTATCTATCGGCATTATAGAAATATCCGGACTATATCTACGCAATATATTCTCCTAGATACTCACCCCGGAGATCATGCGCGACCGAGATATCCTCCACAATAACCTCTATAAATACAGAGAGGTCAACCACTAAGGTGCAGACATTTTAACTTATGACCTTTACTTTCTGCCACACAAAGCACACACACCACCCCTCTAGCTAACGCCGTCGTGTGTCTCGAACTACGTGGACTTTGATCTCATCACTAGGTATGTAGACTCTAGGCTTGGCTCCTAGTTAAGTCCAAAGCATAAGCTCTTGGCTGAACATCTGTGTTCTACACCAGAACAGTATCTTATCTGATTGCAGGGATAATGCATTATACATCTAACTCTCCTTAAACCCCACCTCCTGCCTTATATGCACGGGACAGCCTTTTTTATAAGAAATCCAATAATCCTTCAATGTCTGTATAAATAGAGAAAGTATGAAACATCTGTAGGATATTCAGTTCATTAATTGAGATAACCATCAAACACTCATGATTTTACTTTGTACCAGACATCATGAAATATCACCTCGTTACTTAAGCATCTTCTTCTTGTATGTGTGTGTATATATATATGATAAATTTGTCATCAATTAAACACATCTTATTAAATAAATAAACTTGAAATTCATGACTCGAAGTTACTTCTTAAACTGATTAATTAATGTATTTGAAATGGCGTATTCTCATGTGTAAAAGCATATAACTGCTTTACTTATTAATTCTTGAGAGCCACACAATAATGAAACTGCAAGAAGCTTAGCATTTAAAGCCATTCAAATCCAACAAGTCACCCATATGGTTCCTTCAAATAATCACTGCAAGAAGCTTAGCATTTAAAGCTATTCAAATCCAACAAGTCGCCCAAATGGTTCCGTCAAATAATCACCATACTAGCACAAACATTATTACTTTTTTCCCGCAATCTATTTTTTCACAAGAAAACCAAGGTTTTCCCGAAGCCAATTTTTGCTGCTATTTCAAAAAATATTCTCTACAATCACTTTCCTCCAGAAGCTAATCCAAAAACACTATTCTTCCACATTAACACTAACAACACCATTGGGAATGACCTTCCAACCCCTATAAGTCATCAATCATACAGATGCCCAATTATCAGATTCATTAAATCACCCATTTGCAGTCCATAATTCATCAATCATAAGATGGCCCCATCAGGAGTAAGGTAATGATCAATAGCAATATGATTAATGAGTTCCAGGCTTTCAAACTTGCCAGTAAACTTTTCACTTGATTAAGAAAAAGCTAATTGTATAATTTCATGACAATTTTTAATCGTTATACTACCAAATATGAAAATCTTCATCATTATGTCTCAACTTGATATCCTATACCATAAAAGCAGCTTTACATTTTAACATCAATACAAAAATAAACAGGGATACAAGAGAATATTTTACACATCAGATCATTGACCATCCCCCACCAAATTGATGATCACATTAGCTTCGAGGTTAACAAAATTCCCTGCGCTCAGGACCGGAATGGCTTTAAGCCAGGCATTACTTAATATATACCAACTTGGTGTTCTATGCCTGAAAATTATTTGCATGACATTACCAAAAGAGGATAGGGAAGAAGAAACCATTAAGATAATCTCTCAGACTGAGGTAACTGAGTCTTCATCACTGCCTTCGCTGTCACTGCTGCTGCTGCTGCTACCACTACCACTCCCACTTCCACTGCTTCCACTTCCACTGCTACTGGTAGAACTAGAAGACTGTCCGTCCCTCCCCTCGGCATTTACCTGGGCTCTGAGAGCTTCTGCAGCATTGGGTCCCTTGTCGACCTCATCTCCACTATCATCCACATCAGCAATCTCATCATCAGTGTCATTTTGACGAGGAAGATTCATGTCAAATCCAACATTATCTTTTTCTTCAACAGCATTGTCCTCTTCAGGTGTTCCACTACCAAAAAGATCATCAATATCTATATCTTGATGTTCCTCAACTTCATTTTTAGTGCCTGGTGACGTGGTACCAACAGTAGGTGGTTCAACTGGATTATCAGCCAACACCTTTGCCCCAGATTTGACACCTGCCACACAAGTACAACATTGCAATTGGTTTGAGAAAAATCATAAAATTGTAATACTGTTGCACATTGCTTCTTATCAAAATTTATAGGCATATTGCATTTTAGAGGACAGAAATGGGTTGATAAATGGCCAAAATATTCTCTGCATCAATGATGACTATCTATCTAATCATTCATAACACTTCTTTATTAAAGAATAAGAAGATGAGGAGAACCAAGACTAAGAAAAGGACAAACACAAAAAATGGAGGCAGCAGAGAGATATATCATATGCCATAACACATGGCAATTAACGACAATCATAATTAATAGGTCAGCATTAAAACGTTGGTTAGAAATGAACCATAATAATTCAGAAGGCCTAGAGTCATAACATGGAAAATTTCCAATAACATTCTTTTGGATATGGAAGATCCAGTGGGAAATCGCAGCCAACAGCAGATATAATGACAACACACTAAAATCATCAGGTTGGAGAATAAAAATAAAATATATATACTATAAAACCAATGAATTATAAAATACATAGCTCCTCCCAGATTAAAAAAGTGTGGCCCAGTGCATAAGGCTCCCACCAGGACGAGTCTAGAAAGGGATAGATATACGCAGCCTTACCCCTGCAAGCAGAGAGGCTGTTTCCAGAATTGTATATAAAAAGATTGTATCTAGCAGCATCAAATCATGATAAAGAAAATGAACTACTTAGAACATACATCGTGTCCCCAAGCCAAGGAAAAGGTGGATCATGAGATAAGAATGAAATTAAAGACCAAAAATAAATAATGCAGCATAATATTCATGTAAGTTTCTCTGGATTATCAACTGTGATATTGTAAAATTCAAGATCTGTATTTTACACAAACCTTCTAATAATATATACATACCAGTATTCTCTGTTTCACCAATATCAATATGTTCCACCTCAATCTGCACACAATCAAAGCAAGCATCATTTAGGCCATTAAAAAGAAGGGGGGGGGGGGGGGGGGTAGAAGAAGAAATAAACAATTTGCTTTCCTTTTGCAGTCACAAAAGTGATGACCAAGACCAGGATCAAAATCCAAATAACACCTAGGAAAAGAGATTCAAAGGGTGTCTGATAGAGTACCAAGTTTGGAAATCACGTGCAGTTAATTTAGGGGATTGAATTAGTCTGATTTTATTTTATTAATATTTATTTTTGTTGGAAATCAGATTATTACCCATGATATTAGCCATGATCCTAGCTCTATCATATCCCTTGATTCTAGTCCTATTAGTTTAGGAAAGATTTCTGACTAATTGTAATCAGTCCTTTATGTTGTAATCCCTTCAATCTTGCCTTTAATATCTCTCCTAGAGCTTATATAAGTGTAATCCTTTCCTATGAATAAATATAGCATTGAGAGTGTTTATGATTTTCACATGGTATCAGAGCAGGATTAATTCCTGAAGAAAATTAACAGTCTTGTTTTGGTTTTCCGGCGCTGGTGACTCGCTGCTCTATTCAGAGTTTTAGAGAGGCAATGAGTTACACAGCGCCGGGAGACACACAACTCTGGTTAAACTAGAGAACACAAACAAGACCACCATAGTCAGATCCACAAATCACCAAAATAGAGTTGCAAATTTCGGCGATATTCCCATATTTAGGCGAGCGTTCCAAAAAGAGGAAAAGAGAGAGCACTACAGAAGGAAAACTCAGGGCGACATAGATTGCCAGAGCAACACCGATTGCCAGAGCAATGTAGATTTCCACCTTCACCGTCAGACAACCTCTATCTCACCGCCGGAAAAAGGAAAGAAGTCCAGATTCCCCGGAATCCAAGCTGCAAATCAAACTAGACGCAGCCACCTCAAGCCACCGTTGAACAAGGGAAGAGGACAATTGGGACTTATAGAGAATGGGACTTGAGATTCTTCTGGGCAAGTTCTACCACTCAATATGGGACTTCTGAGACTTAAAAGAGAGTACAAGCCCAAACAAAATAAATGGGCCACTGAGACTCAAGAAGGGTACAAGCCCAAACAAAAACAAATCGGCCGCTGAGACTCAAGAAGTACAAGCCTAAAGTTTTTGAAGATTGAAGCTGGAAGAACAAAGTTTGAAGGATTTTGAGGCAAGCTGGGTATGATCGACATATACTCTCCAGCTTGAGGGGGAGTGTTGGAAATCAGATTATTACCCATGATATTAGCCATGATCCTAGCTCTATCATATCCCTTGATTCTAGTCCTATTAGTTTAGGAAAGATTTCTGACTAATTGTAATCAGTCCTTTATGTTGTAATCCCTTCAATCTTGCCTTTAATATCTCTCCTAGAGCTTATATAAGTGTAATCCTTTCCTATGAATAAATATAGCATTGAGAGTGTTTATGATTTTCACAATTTTAGTTGTTTTAGTAGTGGTTTTGGTGGTTAGTTAAGTTCTCCACAAGGTTAGGATTAAGTAGTGTCAGTTAGGATTATATGCTGAGTCAAAGTATTTTACTTATTAAAAATTTTCAGATCTGTCATCTTCCTCCGTCATGGTTAGTGGGCTTAAATTTAAATATGGACTTGCACTGAATGAATGCATACTTAGTTGGAACGCATATCAGTTGTTAGATTTAAGCAACAATCAAAACAGCAACACCCTTAATCTATTATAACAAGATATATACATTATGTAATGGCAAGTCTCCTGCATCATAGACTGAAACTGAAGTAATAGAATGCTCATCCAACAAAACCATTTATGTTAGATGGTTAGTGAGAGCTTACAGGTTGAACCAAGCTTCTGCCTGAAGTCGGGGGTTTTGTGGGCTTCCCAATGGGAGATGACCGAATATCTAAAGCTGGTGCAGATGGAGCAGCCACAGGTGCTGCTGCAGCAGCTGCTGATTCACCAGGCAAGCGAAGAAGCCGCAGTTGCTTTACAGCCCTATGAAGCCGCTCCAATCGAAATGTCTCACCATCAAAGAACAATACAGCATCGTTTTCCTTGTATTCCTCGCTACTCCCCTCAAATGTGACTTTAGGTTTTCCAATTTGATTATTCTGAAATTCCACGGAGACCCTATTTTCCTTGGTCTTGCGAAGTAATCCTGGCTTAGTCTTATCAACAGAAGCAGGTTTAAATTCATCTACACAACACAGTTCAGAATTTCTAACATTAAAACCCACAAATTGAAGATAAAGAAAACCATGAATATGCCGAAATCCCAAAATCAATTGACAAATCAAACATAAATCTTGTTTGGCTGCTATAAACTAATAAACAGAAAAGAATGATCAGATTTTCCTGTACAAATACTTACAACGCAGAGTGCAATATTTGTTGGAAGACTCATCTTTGAAGGAAGAACCAAGCGTGAGATTGTACCAGCGATCGGACTGGGGAGCGGTTTTGGGTTCTTCTTTGGCGTTGTTGGCCATGGCAAAGACAGAAAGTTAAGGAGAAGAAGGAAAGAAAACAAAATCCCCTAATAAAGGTAATTCTTGTTACATTGCAGGGTGGTTGTTAGTACTACCAGAACCAAGTCCAGAACGCTAGAATATCTGGCTTACAAGGCATGAACCTGAAACAAAGCAGTATCACATTCAAATCATCTGCAGAGCATGTGTCTCACTGAAACAATGATGTTGATGTTGGGTAGTCACTTTTTTTTTTTGCCAAAAAGAATCAGCTACTGGAAGTTGCTAAGCTTTCGGATCAAGGGCTTCTTTTGATCTCTGTATATTCAATGATAACTAAATCAACACAATTATACAACTACCTTGACCCCTGAACTCAGCTAATTCATGTTATGGTCACAAAAATTTAAATAAAATGATGAATCAACGAAGAAACAAACAATTACTATTTCGGCACATCTTTTTAAAGAAATAAAGTTAAAAAAAAAAATCCTAATTCAAGACATAAATATTACTCCCTCCAGTTCTAATTATAAGAAAACATTTGGGAGTTGGTTTTGGTCCTAATAATAGGACAAAATTTTAATTTTGTCAATTTCTTCCTAAAATACACCTATTTTATTCTTTCAAATGTGTTTGCTTTTTGGTGAATATATGTATGCAGTGTTGTAAAAACGTAGTGTCAACGTAGAAATGGACGTTTCTACGTTTTTTGGCTGAAAATCGAGTCAAAACAGAGGTAGGAATGGAATTGGAGTTGAAATGGTTGACATGCCGTGTTAACTCAGTAAACTCGCCAGTTGACTCAATTACTAAGGAGACGATGGTGTTGAAGATCTGGGCACAACTACAATGGATAAAGGAGGTAGACGAAGGTGAAGGTTCCCCCATGGTTCTCATTCGCGGCACTCCCCAAACTCTTAGCTCACGACACACCCCTATTCAAATTCATGGCGATGGTGATGCAGAACGGTGGTGGCATGGAGTACAGTGAGGGAAGAAAGGAACGTCGCCGGCGACGATGATGGTGGTGAGAATCGCCCGCAATGAAAGTGGAGAAGGAAGGTCTGTGTGCGTGGATCGAAGGTCTGTCGCGGCACTGTGATATCCTCTGTATCCAGATCCCTCATTCTCTAATGTCAGGTCTGCTATACTGAATGGAGAAAGGTCAGCTGCCCTATTTGGTCAAAATGCAGTGTCTAATGCAAGGACCTAATTGAAACTTTTAGAAGGTTTCATAGAGACTAAACTGAAAATTTTATAACTTGAGCCCAAACTTCCATTTTCAAATCTGGTCCAATTTCTTCAAACACCTACAATTTAAACCAATCAAGCCAACATCAAATCTTCCTAAGAAATAATTGTAATTACAATAATTATGACAATTTTACCCTTTTTAACACATTTTTCATGTAATCACTCATTAATCCAAATTAATCATTTTAATATGTATTACAATGACTGAGTTTGAACTTAATTATTTTCTTGAGTGTTTGGACTTAAATTTGTGATGACTTTAATGTATTGGTGTGTTTTAGTTTTATATATGTTGGATTTTATTTTTTTTTTGGTAGTACGTAGTAAACTCTTACGTTTCGTTTACATTTCACGATTTTACGTTTTTACTCACCCTTACCGTTTCTACATAGACTCTACGTCTTAAAAACATTGTATGTATGTGGGTGCGTAGACTCTTCCAGTCAGTGAAACTTTAGAATTGTTGGATTTTAATTTATTTATCGATAAGTTGACGTTAATTTGCCTATATATAGAGACACACATTTACACACACCCATCTGTGTGTGTGTCTATATATACGTGTTTCGATATATGTGTGTGTCTACACACAAATATATATAGACACACATATATGTATATTTGTGTGTCTGTCAATATATATGTGTAGATGTACATACATATATTCGTGTGTGTCTGTCAGTATATATGTGTAGATATACATATATATGTCTGTGTACACAGACACACATATATATGTAGATTTTATATATGTTGTGTGTGTGTTTTGGGTGTGTGTCCATATATGTGTGTGTATACATATAAATGTGTGTAGATATATGTACACACACACATATATATCTATATGTATACAGATATGTACACATATATTTATATATAGTAAGACCATTATTTCAATTAGAAAGCGTGTGAGAAGAAAAATTCTAGATGAGAGAGATATGTGGTAAGGGTTGTTGATTTACTTTTACTTATGTCATTTTAAATTTATACAAGGGCATTGTAGAAAAATGAGCAAAATTAACTAATTTAACTCCTCTCTTTAATCTCCCCAAAATCAGTTAAATATGTCCTATAATTAGGACTGGAGGGAGTATCAAAATTAAGTTACTACCACTGAGCATTATCAACATTCAGCAATATACAAACACTTAGGGCAACGTCCCTCTTTACAACTTTAAAACATTCTCAACGGGCATATATCAACTTAACAAAATCAGCTTTCTAGAAATTAAACTATCTACAAGAATATATGAGCAATCTTTTTGGTACAGGCCAAAGAGAAATATCGAGAGAAAGAGATAGAAGAACTAAAAGTAATTTCTTATTCCACCATTCCTAGTGAGTACAAGTATAGCAATTTATACTTCTTCTATAGTTCACTAGTTCTGGTATAACATTCTAACTGTAAGTAGTTAACAAGTCTTATTACTAATCAGTGGCTTATTCTTCTACTGCCACCTAACACTTTTTTAAAAAACAATGATTTTAATCCTTTGGTATTACTAAAATTATTCTCATACTACTTGAATAACTCTACATCTACTAACCAAGAAACTCACAATTTTTTTTTATTGGTCAAGGGTTTCCCCCTCGAGACTTGGAGGGTAAAGGATTCTCTCCTTTCCCAACAAGTACACTTTCAGGGATTTGAACTTCTGTTCTCCTCCTTACGGGGTTGAGGCCACTTACCACCTCAACTAACAACTTGTTGATGAAACTTACACTACTAGAACTATATACACATACAAATTTATGTGACATTAAGAACATCGAAATATCCTTACATACACTATTCTATAATCCCAAAATATTCACAACATTAGGTTCCATTATCATTAACAAATATTCACAATCTCATCAAAATAATTACACGGATTTTATATATACATATATCATTACTTCCTTGCTCTTCTATAATTGGTCCTGTAAAACGATATTTAAAAAGGTAAGATGAAAATCCTAGTATTTTAGTAGATTGTTCACATTAAAAAAATGTTATGCATAAGTAATGTTATGAAAAGAATGGATGAATGCTCATGCTCATAATGGATCGCATCAATGATTTCTATGTCTTGGGATCAATAAGCTAGCCTACCAACTACTAAGTGAAATCACTTGAATAATTTATAAAACATGGCCTCAACCAAGGGCCTTATTACTAGGTAAGCCAACTTCTACCAGCGTTACCAGTCATTTTTCATATAACTAAATATTCACCATTTCATGAGTGAATGCAAATAATCTTCATGAAGCCATACTTCTATAATAAGTTTGGCAAGCATTCATAGATAAATGGAAGAAACAACAGTAAAACTAATTACCTTTTTCCCTTGCTTCCAAAATCGCCTAGTGAGCTTTTATAGTGATCCACTGTCCCTCCTTGCTTCCTAAGGAAGATGAGTTTGAGCCATGTACATTAATAAACATGAATTTACTTTAAGATAACTACTTTTTAACATATCTCAAAATGCTTATGATTTCCTTACTAATTATAACACTATCTAAGCCACATGTTATTTAGTCTAGAAGTACTCATACCAATGTAATAAAAAAATAAAAATAAAAATAAAAACACACACACACACACATATAAAATATCACAATTCAAATGATAATAAAAAAATTATCCTCATATTCCGCAAACCATGTCTACTCTAGCAAAACAAATGAAAGAATTACATATAATACTCCTACTAACCAAATCCTAATAATATTTTTTCATGAAATCCAATTTCCATTAGCACGCCTGATGGCTATTTCATATCTAATCGTTATTCATTGAACTATCAAATATTCATATTTATTTATTAAAGAAAATTGATAAAAATTTGTGGTAGCTCCATTATACAAGGAAATGTCAAAAGCGTGGGCAGTAATGAATCAGGAAAGGCAAACCGCTAATGTGAGTGAAAGATATGTGAGAAACTTGTTGGAGGGAAGGATTATAGTGACGGAACTGATAATGCTTTGATTATTACATACTAGGGATAGCAAGAGATGGAGAAAGATGGGGAATGTTGTAGTGAATGAAAAGGATTAACGCATGCCCAAATCCCTCTGATCTTGGCCAATTTTACCAAACAAAAAAACCTGGAACTCAAAATCCTTACAAGTTTCTAAATCAGATGTCTAATCAATGCGATAGGTAGACATAAGTGAGAATATAATCTTTTACATAACATAACTAATTAATTCCGTTTTCCTCACCATGCACGAGAAAGATTAGGCGGAAAAGCATGAAACTCATTTCCTCTCTCTGGTTCGACATCAGATGTCTAATCAATGGGATAGGTAGACATAATATAATCTTTTACATAACATACCTAATTAATCCCGTTTTCCTCACCATGCAAGAGAAAGATTAGGCGGAAAAGCATGAAACCAAAATGAAACTCATTTCCTCTCTCTGGTTAGACATTTTCATCATGAGGAGAACATGGGAAATGAATTGGGTTTAGGTTATCAAAATATAAGGGCTGAGTTAGTGGGGATAAATTTACTTTACTAGGACCAAGTTTTTCTTTTTGAAAAAATTAATTTAAACTGACCTCCAATTTAATTTAAACACCAACATATCCAAACACATGAATATATACTCACACACACAGACACTAATATTCTTAGCTCTACAATAGAATACTCTTTTTTCTAACTAATTAATAAATTTTAAATCCTTTCTTCTTTTAATAATTAACTAAAATTGATATTTTTTATAGTTATTTAATTAAATATCTAACTACTTACTATTTAGGAAAAGAGTCTCAGGATGTCTGATATGTAAAGATAATAAATATGCATTTAGGGACCTAAGTGTAATATAAACCTAGGGACCTAAGTGTAAACTAGATAAGTAGTTGGGTAATTAGTCATTAACCCATTAGTTAGGACTTGAGGGAGGCTATAGGTTATAAATAGCCTACTCCTCCATAATTGTAAGATAGAGATGAGTTTTGCTATGAGTGTGAATACATTGTGAGAGAGCATATTTGGCTCTCTTCTTCGCTTCTAATCCCTTTCTTGTGTCTTTCTACTCCTATTCTTGTGTCTTCCTATCTCTAATCTCTATTCTTGTTCAATTTCTATAACAGTGGTATCAAAGTTGTCCCTCCTTGGCCGCTTCTGTTTGCTGTTTCTGTCTCAGTTCTCATCCCTTTCTCTACCCAATTCATATATTTTCTATAACAATGTCACACTATATATGTATTAGATCAAATTCAAATCAAGAATCTATTAACTTGTTAAGCATCCTCAGCACTTTTTCAAAGAAAAATAACCATAACAAAATACAACAACATTAATCATTCCTAATAATAAAACATAAGAAGATACAACATAGTTTAATTGTAAAAATAACAAAATACAACAATATTGAGAATATCCATTCTTACAATCCCTCAATCACTAGAATTAATAATCATTTGACAAAAAATAGATAATGGAGTGATTAGCTTCTGGTCATTCACCTATGAAATGAAATTTTGTTTGAATTACAATATCAGTATAGTAATATGTTGGAGGAATTACTAGTTGCAGAGATCAGATTAAATGTTATCAAGTGCCAAACTGGGAAAATGGAGAAAGTAGCTTTGACAAATCTGCATCTCAATAAAACAATACATCATGAAATTATATTCGTAGAGAAGTATTTGACTTTACCCCAAAAAGGAGAGAAGGAAAAACATCCATCTTAGGCAACTGCAGGGGGGGGGGGGGGGGGGACTGCACAGAAATTGTGCCCCAATGACGGTGGCAGAGAAAGGACTCTGAATACTTACACATGATGGATTGGGAAGGAGTTTTGCTGAAGGCTAAAGCTCTGGAATCAAAAGAAAGGCAAAAGCCTGAACACGCAGGAATGAGGAGAAAATACTTTGGAGGTTAACTCAATCTCACATGAGGGTGTGCATGGCAACCATTCTATTTCTAGCCCTGTGTCTGAAATGAAACAATTTTTTCTGATTATGTGCTTTGAAAGAGTTTTAAGAATAAGAATTACGTTTGTTAGCTTATTTTGTTTTTACTCCAAGAATAAGAATTACGTTTGTTAACACATTTTTTTTTCTTTTTTTATGCTGAGAATCAAAATTAAGTTTGTTAACCTAATTCAACCAAAGCCATCTGACCCCTGAACTAGTGAGAAACAGAAACTCTTGCATGGATTTTTATTTTCCATTCATTTACTAAGCTTAAAGTCTTAAAACTTGAGAGAAAGAAAGTAAGAAAATAAACATTGGGCCAAGACGCACAGAACCTACTGTCTCTTAAGGCTTCTGTAATTCAATATAACACTTCACATGATTTCATCCTTTAGCATTGTCGTACATGTCCCAAACGCTTTCAATAAACAACCATAAAACATGCGATTAGTAATTAGTAACAAGTATTTTCTTTTTATCAAACTAACAGGAAATGCTGGATTTCAAGGTAGTAATCGAATTCCTCAGGAAGTACTGGAAATACATGTCCCAAATCACAGGTTGTATATTTGACGAGGAAATACTGGATTTACCAGAAACACAGGTTATGTGATAAACTAACAGGAAATACTGGATTACAAGGCTAGCAGTATTGATCATATTCATATCAAACAATATTCTAGAAATTTAAATTTAGACATCGAACACACGCTATACTCGCCTAAGCTTTCACCTTTTTTTTCCTACAGTGACAATCCTTTCTGCAATTGAATTTGAGTTTTCTACTATCTAATAGATATTGTGAAGTCATCAATGGGAATGCCATCCCCATCCCCCATTCAAAGCCAAAGGATTGAGCATTCTAAATTAAAAAGCACCATGGTTGAATAGAAAAATAGAAATTGCAGACCAAATATTCTACATAGTACATACAACTAATTTCAAGGTAGCACAAGCAATTTTCCCAAAATGAAGATTGAAAGAAAGGTGTTTGAATCCCTTGTGCCTTTCTGAACTCTCAGTTAAACGTAATCTATATATGATAAAATTACAGCCACCAGCAGCAATTCTTACTCCCAGTATTGCAATTTTAATGGGAATACGTAAACATCTTTCAACACAACCACACGATCAAATTCAGACCCACTACAACAATAAAAGAATACATATTCATCCCAGGGCCAAAGATATCCAACAGAACATACGAAAAGTTGTATAAGAGACAGGAGAGACAAAAATCAATAACATCTCAGATGCCAAAACTACGCCAAGACAAAAGTAAATCGATAAATGAATCTTAGAAAAATAAACAGAACTACATGATTTCATCCTTTAACATTCTCATACATGTCCCAAAATCACAGGTTGCGGTTTGCATTGAATGAATCTTAGAAAAATAAATCGATGAAGAAACCAAAAACATTGTTTGTTTGTTTTTTTTTTTTGGGGGGGGGGGGGGGGGTTGCGACATCGAATGCTTGTGAAATTACCGGTGAATGAAGGACGGGCTCGAAATCTCCACAGTTGGACAAGACAAGAGATGCGAAGAAATGGCGACGGTGGCGAAGGACGCTGGGTACGGAGCCGAGACGACGATTTTAGCCCAGAACAGAACCAATCGATGAATGAGAGGAGAGCTTTATTCTTCAGTGGATGGAGAAACAAGACCCGCTATTTGAAGACTGGAGAGGAGAGATCTGCGCTTCTGAGCAACGGACGACAGGAGGTTCGTACTCGGACCAGACGACGCGAGGACGAGAGCTCTGCCCTTGAGAGGACCAGACGAGCTTTTGAGAGGACGATCAGAGGAATCTCTGAAGCTCAGAAGCAGAAAACCTTTTACTTTTTTTTTTTTTTTTTAATTCCTAACATAAAAAATAAATCAGTTTATTTCGGGGGAAAAAAATTAATTTACCAAACATTATTTCTATCCACTTTTATTCTTAGAAATAGAAATTTTTAAGAAAATAATAATACTTCTGTAAGCATCAAGCAGGTAGCAGGTTTCCCGGGTCGTTCATACATCAAAATGAAGCTTAAACTCACATCTTTCACTTTCTAGGGCTTGTTCTTGATTTCTTCAACTTTACCATTTTGTAGACTGCACAAAATACCTCTTCTCAAGAAAACAAAACTATATAAATGAGAGGAACAACTTGTATGATGGACTTTAGAACTAGAAGGTAATTTAGAAGGTGAAAATCAAGTATTAAGTCTTATCTTGCTTCTACTTCTTCAACTTTCATCTTTCTCTTTCCTTTTCCTTTTTTTTTCGTATATCCCAAGGTTTTGAAATTCGGACCGAACTGGCCGGTTTAGACCGAAAACCGTCGAACCGACTAGGAAACCAGTCTGAGTTAGGGTTAGAACCGAGGTTTCGAGTTGACCCAAAGTTAACTCGGTCGAGTTAGCCAAGTCAGAACCAAAAAGATTTAAAAAAAAACTGAACGAGCAGAGAGGAGAGGAGAGTGTGGCGGTGGGTTCGTTGAAGGTCGAAGGTTGAAGATCGGCAACCAAATCTTCCATCCGCAGCGGAGGTCCTCCACCGTGACAATAGCGAATGACCTCCTTCAGCGACAGCAGCGACAGACCTCTACCAGCAACATTACTCCATCTTCTTTAACCTCTGCCCCAGCTTTAATCTACGACCTTTGACAAGCGACGGCCTTCCAATACTAAACACGTCCATCCTCATCCCTGGTCGTAACACCAACTTCGTCGTTTGACGAAGGACTGGAAGAGACGATGAAGAACGGAAGAAGAGAGATGGAGTGAGACTGAGAGAGTGAAAAACAGAAAATGTGAAATACAACAATACACATTACACACCCGTGAGAGAGAGAGTGATTGAAGGTCAATATGTACTAACTCCTTGCATTAGAATTAACTCAATTAAGAGATCTTCAAAGATCTCCTCTTTAAAAAAATAATATAATATTATATCCATCACTTCCCCTTATATTAATTATTTAACCACACAATATTTATTATTATTAAAAATATAAACATTTTACTCTATTTTAATTAAATTATTTTTTAATTAATACCGGTCTGACTCACTGACCCTTGACTCAGTATCTCCACCGATTCACTGACCGGTCCGAGTTTCCTTTGTATATCCTCTTGAGGAATCACCCTATCTTCCATGATACACAACAAGAACATGGTTCTTTGGACAAGCACCCACTTGGGTAGCATAACTTCATTTGAGAAGAACTCAAATCCAAATTTTAGTTTCTTCTCAGTTGACCGAAGCAAAAATCGAGCTCTTCTAAACATTTGTAAGCTCTCATCTTTGGAAAACTCTTAACTCTGAATTTGAAAAGACCCTTTCTATTTAAACAACAGTTAACCATAATCTTTTCTTAAATCGGATTAACAGATAATTATGGAAAACCTTTTTTCTTTTCAATACACACACCTTGAGGTCTAGGGTACAAATTTTGCCTACAAACCCACTATAGGAAATCTATAACTATGAGCACAATTGTTGAACAAGAGATTTTATAGCCCACGAGTCTTACAATACTAACTCTACAATAAAGGATCTACATAAAACAATTTTTGCACAAGATATGATTGTGGATCTATTATAATATGATAGTATATAAAATAAAGCCTTTGGAAAATAAACAGTTATGCAAAAATAGTTAATGTAGTATTTCAAAAATATGAGGGTCATAGAATGACAATATAAAAATCAATACAACACTAATACCCAAAAGAGGCCTACAAATTCCACTGACTTCTATGTCTCTAGTTGCCTGAAAAATTTGAAAATGACAGGGTGAGACATAAAGTCTCCGTAACCAAAATTAATTTATCAAATTGCAAGGAAGGATTGCAAGTCAGAGAAGCAGGTTTTTTTTAACAAAATTAAAATATCCATAATAATTAACAATGTTTAAAATCATCCCAACTCATCCATCTCTTCCTTATATCTTCTAGACATGGTACAGCCTATCAGTATTAGTATACACAGTCAAAGTTGGCTAGTCACTTCAAGAATACTGTCCTCTCCCATGTCATCACTGATATACCGTAACAAGGAGGTGTCCGCCCAAAACACTCAACTCAAATTCTGGGCTAGGAATGAGAGAGCCAATAGGCACAATTTCACCCTCAATCTCTTTCCACACAACCCAACATATCTCACTTCAGAAGAAATAATATACCACTAAACTTTTCAACAACATTTCACTAAATTATATTCCATATACATAATCTCACAACAAACATCAGAATCATCACAACAATAACAAACTTAGTAATAATATTCACTTAAATACTCAGATTGAGAAATATACTGTTTTACTGAAATAATTTCATATTCAAACATACATATAATTTTTCAAAACACATACAAGTAGTATATATGAAAATAAGGCTTAGTAAAATACCTTGTAGTCCAAAACAAGTATATTTAATAAATTAACCCTGGTTACCTCAATTTCAAGCTTAATCTTAGCTTGAGGAGAACAACCCGTACAATCACCGATCACAAGAAAGCTCTACATTATTACAATTATAACTTATAATTTCCTATAACTTAAAATAAAAATTCTAATAATAATATAATTATTATCAAAAAAAACTGAAAATGACATTTTGGAGCTCAAGTTTTGAAAATGACCATCTAGTCCTTCAAATTTCAAAAATTACAGTTCAATCTTGCCCCAAAATTCCATAAATTACAGTTTTGCCTCCAAATTTCAGAAATTATAGTTTGGTCTCAAAATTCCAAAAATTACAGTTTTACCCCAAAAATCTCAAAAATTACAGTTTAGTCCTTCATATATAAAAACTATATTGATTTAATTCCAATAATATCTCTAGGGGCAGACCTATATGGGGGGCGAGGGGTGGCCCCCCCTAAAATTTTAAGGATAAAAAATATTATATATGTAAAATGCAAATAAGAGAAGAAACAGAAAAGATTCAGAAAAAAAGAGAAGGCAAATCGGAGTTCTTTCGGTCCTCACTCCGATTTTTGTTGACAGAAGTTTGAAGAAAAAGAATGAACTCTCTCTCTGGTTTTCGCCAAGTCGCTCTGGTTCATATTGATGAAGAAGGAAAGGTGCACAATGGTGAAGATGACGATGAATTGTGCGGCTACCTCCATACACTTCAAACCCAACCCATATAGCTTTAGGTCAACATTTCAAACTTGGTCCTCATAGCAAAATGGTGTCGCCTGGGTTAGTGAAAAATAGGTGACGGTCAAATAAAACAAAAAACACAATAAAAGATATTAAATTAACATGAAATTGAAATTGATTTTTTTTTCTAGAAAACTTTCATTATTTGTACAATTTATTTTTTCACCTACACCAAACTAGTCCTGTTTGTTTTTTTTTTAAAAAAAAAAATCTAAGGGTAGATGTGTAAAAATACCTATGAATTTTTGGTCAAGGTGCGCCTAACATCATATGTTTTTTAGAAGCGTAAAAACACATGAGTTCTCAAGGGGCAAAAATATCAAAATCGTTACCTTTGTTAACTTTGACTATTGGAGTCAAATGAAGTGATCTTAACTTTAATATTGTTAGTTGTAATTAGTTTTGATGATGTCTTATATTGATGACATTATCTAGAGCAAAAAGTTTATATCATATACATTGACTAACTACCTTGTTTATTATAGGTTAGTCCAAATCAAATTTTAGAGAATGATCAAGAATTAAGTTTGAAGAAAGAAGAACTTGTTAAATATCATGAGAATATCAATATCCAAGTCTCCATGATCAAACAGAAGTTGAAACGGCTCAATTCGGAGTTAAAACAAGCAAGTTCAAGCCTCCAAAAGAATACTGGCTTGTTGGAGGGCATTTATGTAATTTCAGCGCTTTGGTTTTGAAGAAAGAAGAATCAGTTGATTATCATGAAAATATCAATATTCAAGTTTCTGTGATCAAATAGAAGTTGGAACGGGTCAATTCGGAGTTAAAATGAGCAAGTTCAAGCTTCCGGAAGAATACTAGTTTGTTTTGGGGTCAAAATGTAATTTCAGCACTTTTCCAAGTGCCTTGCTCGAGCATAAATATTTCCATGCTCAAGCAACATGTTTCCAGGCCATTTTTCGCCCAAACAGTACCTTGCTCGAGCAAGGACAGAAGCATACTCGAGCAAGGCATACTTTCAGCCAAAATCAGACCTTACTCAAGCAAAAACGAGAAGTATGCTCATCTCCAGCCTCCTCTGTTCAGCTCTGTTTTTGGCGAGCTTCGGTAATTCGACAATATCTCCCAAACTAAGAATCGGAATGACATGAAACCAGCGGCAAAAGAAACTAGGCATCTAACACGTACTTCTGACAAAAATTCATGTCCAAAGGAGTTCATATGAATTATCTATGAATTTTACAAGTTGGAACAAATATCACTGTCACTGTCCAGACCAAGCTTCGGTATTTTGAGCATATCTTACAAACGACAAATCGGATTGAGATGAAACCAGCGCCATTTGAAACTAGACTCAAATACCTTTCCGAAAACATCAAGAACACAGAAAAAGAAGATCAATGGAGGAAGTTATGATGCTTTGAAGTTGACAGTCTGTTCTGAATATATCAAAAACGCTGGATAAGAACAACCTCCATTCATATGATGTTAATGGATGCAATAAAACTAGTTTGGAGCTGATTCTTATTGAATTAGGAAGAATATTTGAAGAGCTTTCTGAGATGGGATGATTTGCTATATTTGGGTTTACACCGAAGACGTTATGCTCACTGGAAATTGATGTCAACGTAATTGCTTCTTGAAAGTCTGAAATTTGCAAATGATAATGGTAGCTGGAAGCTTGAATCACAGAGATGGCCATTCAAGTAGAGTACTTAGTGCCCGAGCATCATTGATCTCAGAGCAAAGAAGTATAATTCTGGGAAGCATGCTCAAGCAGACTATGTGGCTTGCTCAAGCAACATGGGAAGTCATGCTCGAGCACAAGGGAAGGCTTACCCAAGCAATGTTGTTGAAATGGTTCTTCTTGCCTCTGTTTGGATCTTGCTCAAGCACGCTCTTAAGGCTTGCTTGAGCACCATGCTCAAGCAGAAGAATTTGCTTGCCCAAGCAATGTCGGAATAATGAGCAACTTTGGAGTCTTGCTCGAGTAGTATAAAAACCTTGCCCGAGCAAGCTTGTGTCTGAACTCATTTCCCTCTCTGTCTCAACGTTGCCCGAGCACAATATTTGGCATGCTCGAGCAGAGGAAAAACCATACTCGAGCAACATCGTTGATTTCACAAATTCTCGCCTCTGCTTGATCCTTGCCCAAGCATACCTACGTGCGTTGCCCAAGCATTGACGAAAGTGATCAATCTTCAAAGTAGCTTGCCCGAGCACATTATCTGTCCATGCTCGAGCAAGGTTACCTCTGTTTTGAAATCACCGTCCTCGTAAATCTTAAATCATTCTATGTGATTTCATTTCTTCAGATTATTACTCATTACTATTACCAAATGCTATTAACCCGTTTGCTCATGAGTTTCAGATTATTTAGACATGAATTACCAGTAAATTAGCATAAAGCAATTTGTGTGTCAGAAGCATTAAATGCTACGTCAGAAAAGAGATGAAAGCCTCTATGACTAACGGATAGTTTGAATCTTTACAACGGCTATTATTACAACAATCAAGGCGGAGCATTAACGAAGTCAACGATTAAAGTTGGATTAGAGCTCAACGGATAAAAAGCAACAAGAGTTTCAACGGATACTTCCGACAGCCTCCAACGTTCGAATACTCGCAACGGTCGAAACACAATGACATATAAATTGCGAAGCCTTCAAATTGAAAGGATTGACGACGATTGATGAATAAATTGACGAAGCCAACGAAATGATTTTACTACTTCACCGTCGATAGTTTAATCCCTCACACACTCTCTGTTTCTCAATGTATATATAGTATACTGTAAAGAGTGAGGTGATCGGTTATTGTACTTCAGTGTGTATCATTATCTACTCTTAGAAAGAGTCAATTTCTCTGTATATCATTCATTGTAAGAATCTCAAGTCAGGTGACTTAGAGATTGGGAAAAACAGAGTACAACTTGTAAGGGGGAGTGTGTCCTAGGTTGAAGAGCATCCTTCGTTTACAGAGTGTGTATCTGTTGTAAACAATTACAACTTGTAAGGGAGAGTGAGTCCTAGAGTGAGGAGCATCCTTCGTTTATAGAGGGTGTAATTTTTTTTGAGTGATAGTGGAAAATCCTAGAGGTACTGGGGACTGGACGTAGGTCAATGATTCTGGACCGAACCAGTATAAATCACAGTTTACATATTCTCTTCCCTTATCTTTTATATTTCCAGTATATGTTTATTTGAATATCTAATTGTCGATTTAGAAGTTGCGAAAAGATTTTCAAAATTTCTAAAGTTTTATCTGACACCCAATTCACCCCCCCTCTTGGGTGATAGCCAGGTCTTTCATTTGGTATCAGAGCCAGGCTCTTGTCTAAAGGACTTAATCGTCTCAAGAGTTACAATGGCTAATTTGGGGTGTTGCTTGCTTTCAGAAGGTCTCGATTACACCATTCCACCGTTTTTAAAAGATATTGATTTTTGGTTTTGGAAAGCTAAAATGACTAGTTTTATCAAAGCAACTGACTTTGATATGTGGAATGTTTTTATAAATGTCTTTGATTTCAAACCGAGAAGGGATTGGACAGAAAAAGAAAAGAAAATGTTTTCACTGAACATTAGAGCAATGAAAATTTTGTATAGTGCTTTAACCGAAAATGATTTTGGGAAAATCAAATGTTGCTCTAGTGCTAAAGATATTTGGGATACTCTTGATTTTATATATGCTTCTAACAATGATGTTGAAGTTGAAAATGTTGACAGTTCATCCAAGAATATAAGTTGTATATCCACGATTGATGAACCAACAAAAGTTGAGATTGAAGAAGGTGAAATCAGAAAGTGCTTCCACGCTCTGGTCACCACAGAACAAGAGAAAGACAATTACCAGGAGCTCATTATGCACAATTATGGTAAATCATTCTCTGGATCTCAAGATGCACATTTGGTAAACAATTTCAACTCTCCTTGTGAAGTTAAGAAAATGATTTCAAACGATTGCATAAAATTGTTTTCCAACCAATCACTGATTCTGTCTTGAAAAGCAAAAATGCTTTCAATCATGCTGGAAAATCATATGGGAGGAAAGGATATACAAATATGGGTCATTTGGTGTTGAATTCTCTTGACCAGCACAGTTCTTGCAAAATAATTCATAATAAGCATAATTCTATTGTTTGCAATTATTGTGGAAAGTTAGGCCATATTTCTTACACATGCTATATTAAGAAAAATTCTGATGTAAGAAACAAATATGTTTGGGTTCCAAAAGGACAAGTAAGGTCCATTACTAACAGTCAAGGACCCAAGTATAAGTGGGTACCAAAATGTCCATCTAGTGCTCTATATGTGCAGGATGGTTTGAAAAGCAATGGACATAAGGGTACGATGAAGAAGCCAAGAGTTTCTCATGTACCAATGAAAAGGAGCATGTCATCTATATCAAATAGGAGAACTCTCAGAAGACCCATTGCTGGAATTACAAAGTCAAATCATAAGAAACAATGGATACCCGTAAGAAGAATACACTCTGCCTCAAGAATGTACTACCATGAAGTACCATTCAACTATCTTGAGGAGAACAAGAAAAGAAGAATCTCTAAGAAATCAAATACAATACTCTTGAAGTCTACATCTTCTGAGAAAGCTTTGTCGACACCCGTAAGAAGATATATGAAGAAAAGGCAGTAGGTAAGCAAAGTCGATCCTCCAAGTGCCTAAGGTAAAAGGCCTACAGTTATAAAATCTCCTACACTATTATTAGTAATAATTATTGAGGTTTTATACTTTGTATATTATGAATGAGCATTGAAAACTATTTTGAAATTGATTTCTTTCTTATCCCTTGAAAATCCATTTGACAAATTTATTCATAAAGGGATTGCAATGTTCAAAAAGTTTAATTCTTTATGTAGACATGATAATTTGAAAATAAATTATTTCCTGTATAAAGTCATGCTTAATTCTCTATGCTCAGTTGTTCTGAACTGATTATATTCTTAAGAACATATGATCTTGTTCCTTCACGCTAACAATGATTGGATCCAAGCAAGATTGGATACCAAGAGAGAAAAAGGTTTATATGTTTCTGTAGGATCAAAGAAAAAGCTTCTCAAGAGTACAACTATATAGAGAAACAATTCGACTCTTGAGGAAGCTAAAGAAGCAATGGTTGAAGTTGATGGTGAATGTCAGAAAAGGAGTTATCTTCTTTAATCCATCTCAACCAAGCAAGATACTATAAGGACAAGAGGAATTACGGTGATATCTAATTCTTACCCTGTTTTGCATTTAAATGAATTACATATGTGGGTAATGAATACTTGCCCATTGCATTCCATTAGCAATCAATTATTTATGTTTTTCAAAATGTTTTCAGATTGCTAAATGGACTGTAAGTGAATTTGTCCATAACTCTCTGAGTTTATGTTCTTGAAATGCACAATTCTAAAATTTGTTTGAATTTCAACTCACTCTGTTTTGTAAAAATGCATACAAATATTTTTGAGAAATATTCATGCTTTGATTTCATTCAAATGGAATTCTAAAATTGGAAGTCAAGTTTTTGTATGATAAATGTCAGATATGCTTCAAAATTGTCCAATTGAGTTTTCCCCGTCATTCACATATTGATCCTTGGTATTTAATGCGATACTTGAACTCCACATTCTTTATTCTCTAACTAGTTGGATCTCGTGTTTAACAAGTTGATCATATATGAGTTTCAAGTTTATCTTTAAGAAAAGAATTCAATTTGTGAATCTGTTATGCTTTATGCATAAATTCTTAGTTGGTTGGGTTATTCCAAGATTTTAAAATGTTCATCAGTGCATTGAATATTAATGCATTAACCATTATGTGGAATAACTTACTAGGATGACTTTCTAGAATTCTAGTCATTTGGACTAATAAGTATGTGCTTCATTATCCATGAATCCTTGTAGTCTTTTTGTTACTCAAAAACATCATCTTTTGTCTTCATCAATATTTTGAGTAACCATAGCAATATATTCAAATTCCTGCCTTGATTATTCATATATTTCTAGATTCAATATTAGAGGCAAGATTATCTCATAGTCAAAGCAAAGTCATTAAGCGTAAATATTTCTATCATTCTTAGCCTGTTTGGCTAATTCGGTTTCTCTTATGACTTTTGCTTTTGGGAAACTTCTTCTACATATTAACTTCAATGCTACTATGTTTTACAAAAATTGAAGCACTCTGACATGTTCTTTAACAAGCTAACTTCCATCATATTTAGCATGTGCATTGATCTTAAGCATATTCCAAAAATGAATCTTTCATACATTAAAATTTCAATTTCATAATACATTATCAATGTTTTGAAAGAACAGTTGAAAGTTGAAACATTTTGAATACTTCATCCTTGAAAAATTTGATCTCATTCATAAAATATTAGTTGATGAATGCTTATCTTTATGGATAAGATTTTCTATACTTTTTGATCAAACCTACATGCATTTTTATAAATGACATGTTTTCTACATAGAGTGTATTTACAAATTGTAATTAAAAATTAACTTTCATGGCATCATTTATTCGTTGACCTGTATGTTTAATGTCATGAATCAATTGGATACCATTTTTGCTGATTGTGATATTCTCTTTGGTCAAATATCATATGGTTAAATTATAAGAGTATAAGAATTGTCATGTCTAATCTTGTGTGGACCCAAGAAACATATAGGGTACCAAAGAGCATATATTGTTGTTTTGCAGGACTCTGTTTAGAATATGAAAAACAGAGGTGAACAGAGTAAAGAATGACTCTATTTGCTGATCCTTGTGCCTCGAGGTTGTTGAAGTAATATCTTGAGGTTAGGAGAAGGAGAGAACGAGCTGCCTCGAATCAATGTCTCAGCGAGATGCAATTTTTTTTAAAAAAAAAGAATTAAAAAAAATCAAAATCAAAAGCCACGTCACCTGGTATCTCGCTCAACTACATCGGCTATCTTCTACCAAGATTCCATGACGGTGAGCAAATCATATCAGCTATCCAATTCAGAGATGCTGAGATGGTTCATTGAACTTGCACGTTGGCTTTATGACTAAGTATCCCGGCATAACCGAGATAAGCCTCTGTAACTCCCTACTTGGTGATGATGTCGGCTAAGGACCTTGGCAACTCGGTCAAATATCCCAACAACACAGCAACCCGGCTGAGGGAACAAAGATACTCATGCTTATGCATCAAATCTGGGAGATCTTCAATATTGATCACATCATCAGATAGTGGCTAGCCAGTGATGCATCAATGGATAATAAAGGATTATGACTCAAGTAATTACGATATTACTTGAGTGAGGTATTGTATTTTGATATAATATGCATATATCATAATCATGTTAGGCTAACTTGATTTTATTAATTCCATTCTATTTCAAGAATCTTAGCCTAGCAAACTCATTTTTTTTTAAAAAAAATGATCCTTATGCTTTAAACTCTTTTATCATCATAGAAAGTATAAGTGATTTATTCATACCAATTTCAAGTCTACCCAAGTGAACTGAAAAGTACTTAATTCTGTGATATCATGTTGTGTCCATTGGAGCAAGGATAACTCCAAACCTTATAACATTTTGGTGTCACATTATTATTTAGTATCATTAAAGGTAGCTTCATATTTCTTAGTCATGCATTCATTAAGGGGGAGCTTCACATTCATATGTGTTTTATATCTTAAAAGCTCATCTCCTTTATTTGAAGAAATTTTGCTCATCAGCATTCACTTTGTTTTATTAGTTTTGATGATGAGTTAGTATCATATTTTCCTTTCATTTTCTTAATTAGAAAATATCATATAGAAAGGGATTTTTTTTATAGCTGTGTGCACAAGCCGTGAGGCAGTGCGTAAATTAGTGACTGAGATACCATGTATGCCATGGTAGAGGTATCACTACGGAATTACATTTGGTATGAACTAACACATTTCTCTCTTGCAAGAAAGTTTTACAATTGTAACAGGAGAATTCGGTCTATGCAAGAACTCTTCTTAATGACCTACAAGGAGAAATTATTAAATTAAGGAAAGATGACTTGATGTTCAAGCACATTGAAGCTAAGCCATGCTTCATAAATGATGAGAGCCTACCACTGCTTCATCTCAGGCCACGACGACTCAATCAAATTTCATACAGCAAGCAAATGAACCTCACAGATCATTCTTCGATATGCTGAATATAAATGAGCATTTCTGAACCTTAACCCCTTATATTCTGTGAATATTTTGCACATCTTTAGTATTAAGTTGCTTTTATCATGAAAGTTTTTCTTGAAAACCTCTCCAACTTGTTTCAATTTGTTTTGATGAAAACATTCCAAATTGCATCATATTAAAAATCATAATACTTTCAAAACAGGGGAGAGAATTTTTTTTTACAAATGATTAAGTGGAGACAATTATTTCAAACTTATTTCAAACTCAACTTTTTGCTAATGACAAATAAGGGGGAGAGAAATGGCAAGAAAAATATGTTGCATTTAATATATCTTCATATTCATACATATTTTTCTTAAAGTATTTGCCATCATCAAAAAGGGGGAGAATGTTAGTTGTAATTAGTTTTGATGATGTCTTATATTGATGACATTATCTAGAGCAAAAAGTTTATATCATATACATTGACTAACTACCTTGTTTATTATAGGTTAGTCCAAATCAAATTTTAGAGAATGATCAAGAATTAAGTTTGAAGAAAGAAGAACTTGTTAAATATCATGAGAATATCAATATCCAAGTCTCCATGATCAAACAGAAGTTGAAACGGCTCAATTCGGAGTTAAAACAAGCAAGTTCAAGCCTCCAAAAGAATACTGGCTTGTTGGCGGGCATTTATGTAATTTCAGCGCTTTGGTTTTGAAGAAAGAAGAATCAGTTGATTATCATGAAAATATCAATATTCAAGTTTCTGTGATCAAATAGAAGTTGGAACGGGTCAATTCGGAGTTAAAATGAGCAAGTTCAAGCTTCCGGAAGAATACTAGTTTGTTTTGGGGTCAAAATGTAATTTCAGCACTTTTCCAAGTGCCTTGCTCAAGCATAAATATTTCCATGCTCAAGCAACATGTTTCCAGGCCATTTTTCGCCCAAACAGTACCTTGCTCGAGCAAGGACAGAAGCATACTCGAGCAAGGCATACTTTCAACCAAAATCAGACCTTACTCAAGCAAAAACGAGAAGTATGCTCATCTCCAGCCTCCTCTGTTCAGCTCTGTTTTTGGCGAGCTTCGGTAATTCGACAATATCTCCCAAACTAAGAATCGGAATGACATGAAACCAGCGGCAAAAGAAACTAGACATCTAACACGTACTTCTGACAAAAATTCATGTCCAAAGGAGTTCATATGAATTATCTATGAATTTTACAAGTGGGAACAAATATCACCGTCACTGTCCAGACCAAGCTTCGGTATTTTGAGCATATCTTACAAACGACAAATCGGATTGAGATGAAACCAGCGCCATTTGAAACTAGACTCAAATACCTTTCCGAAAACATCAAGAACACAGAAAAAGAAGATCAATGGAGGAAGTTATGATGCTTTGAAGTTGACAGTCTGTTCTGAATATATCAAAAACGCTGGATAAGAACAACCTCCATTCATATGATGTTAATGGATGCAATAAAACTAGTTTGGAGCTGATTCTTATTGAATTAGAAAGAATATTTGAAGAGCTTTCTCCCAAACTATGATTTGAAGAGCTTTCTTAATTATAAGAATTATGCTCACTGGAAATTGATGTCAACGTAATTGCTTCTTGAAAGTCTGAAATTTGCAAATGATAATGGTAGCTGGAAGCTTGACTCACAGAGATGGCCATTCAAGTAGAGTACTTAGTGCCCGAGCATCATTGATCTCAGAGCAAAGAAGTATAATTCTGGGAAGCATGCTCAAGCAGACTATGTGGCTTGCTCAAGCAACATGGGAAGTCATGCTCGAGCACAAGGGAAGGCTTACCCAAGCAACGTTGTTGAAATGGTTCTTCTTGCCTCTGTTTGGATCTTGCCCAAGCACGCTCTTAAGGCTTGCTTGAGCACCATGCTCAAGCAGAAGAATTTGCTTGCCCAAGCAATGTCGGAATAATAAGCAACTTTGGAGTCTTGCTCGAGTAGTATAAAAACCTTGCCCGAGCAAGCTTGTGTCTGAACTCATTTCCCTCTCTGTCTCAACGTTGCCCGAGCACAATATTTGGCATGCTTGAGCACCATGCTCGAGCAGAGGAAAAACCATACTCGAGCAACATCGTTGATTTCACAAATTCTCGCCTCTGCTTGATCCTTGCCCAAGCATACCTACGTGCGTTGCCCGAGCATTAGCGAAAGTGATCAATCTTCAAAGTAGCTTGCCCGAGCACATTATCTGTCCATGCTCGAGCAAGGTCACCTCTGTTTTGAAATCACCGTCCTCGTAAATCTTAAATCATTCTATGTGATTTCATTTCTTCAGATTATTACTCATTACTATTACCAAATGCTATTAACCCGTTTGCTCATGAGTTTCAGATTATTTAGACATGAATTACCAGTAAATTAGCATAAAGCAATTTGTGTGTCAGAAGCATTAAATGCTACGTCAGAAAAGAGATGAAAGCCTCTATGACTAACGGATAGTTTGAATCTTTACAACGGCTATTATTACAACAATCAAGGCGGAGCATTAACGAAGTCAACGATTAAAGTTGGATTAGAGCTCAACGGATAAAAAGCAACAAGAGTTTCAACGGATACTTCCGACAGCCTCCAACGTTCGAATACTCGCAACGGTCGAAACACAATGACATATAAATTGCGAAGCCTTCAAACTGAAAGGATTGACGACGATTGATGAATAAATTGACGAAGCCAACGAAATGATTTTACTACTTCACCGTCGATAGTTCAATCCCTCACACACTCTCTGTTTCTCAATGTATATATAGTATACTGTAAAGAGTGAGGTGATCGGTTATTGTACTTCAGTGTGTATCATTATCTACTCTTAGAAAGAGTCAATTTCCCTGTATATCATTCATTGTAAGAATCTCAAGTCAGGTGACTTAGAGATTGGGAAAAACAGAGTACAACTTGTAAGGGGGAGTGTGTCCTAGGTTGAAGAGCATCCTTCGTTTACAGAGTGTGTATCTGTTGTAAACAATTACAACTTGTAAGGGGGAGTGAGTCCTAGAGTGAGGAGCATCCTTCGTTTACAGAGGGTGTAATTGTTTTTGAGTGATAGTGGAAAATCCCAGAGGTACTGGGGACTGGACGTAGGTCAATGATTCTGGACCGAACCAGTATAAATCACAGTTTACATATTCTCTTCCCTTATCTTTTATATTTCCAGTATATGCTTATTTGAATATCTAATTGTCGATTTAGAAGTTGCGAAAAGATTTTCAAAATTCCTAAAGTTTTATCTGACACCCAATTCACCCCCCTCTTGGGTGATAGCCAGGTCTTTCAAATATATTTCTTTCAATTTTTTATATATTAGGTTTGTATTAAATCTCAAATACTTTTATTTATGATATAGTTTTTTTTAATTCCCTCCCCCCCCCCACCCCCGGGTTAAATTTTCTGCATCCGCCACTAAATATTTCCCTATCCCAAATAAATTATTTTCATGACATTTCATGGGTAAAAACATTTTAAAGGACATAAAATCCTAAACTTCTTCAATAGAAAAATTCATTTTAAATTCTTATAACAACCAAATAATAAATATAAACCGATCAAAATTTACTATTAATCATCCACTACATATATATAGTCTTATATTGTCAAAACTCAAAACTTTCTCAAAATCTTAACCTCAAAGTTTTCATTAACCAACATAATATTACCCCATTAGAAAGAGAAAAATGTATAGAATAACTTTCATAAAGAAAATTTATTAAAAAGAAGCTAGTTTAGCTACCTAAATAATCTTATAAAATAAAAAATATACCTTAAAATACACTGAAAAGCCTTCAACTTCTCTTTTTCCCTTCCTTCCTTCCTCACTCTCAATCTCTCCCCGCCCGTCTGCTACTTAGGGTGTGGGTGTGTTGTGTGTGGGGTTGGGTTTAAATAAAAGGGGAGTATGGGAGTAGTTGGGAGTGGTTAAAACCACTCTCCCACAACAATAAAAAAACAATCAAAGGAGGGGATGGCTTCATTACCACCCCTGACACGCTGCACACACACACATTTTTCTTCCCCAGATTTCCTTCCTTTCACTTTTTTTCCTAAAAATTATTTAATAAATACATTTATCATATATAATTATTTTATAATTATAATTAAATCCTAAAATTTAAAATTAGGATGTTACAGAATTAACTTCAACCTTCTTTCAAATGCTTCAGTACTCAAACCATGGGCCATAAGGATTGCATGTGAGATATTCTATTGATATTATAATATAATTATTTAGTTATTTTTTGATAATATAATTATTTAGTTATTTTTTTTAAGGAATAAGAAAGTTTTGGAGGGGTTCAACATCAGTCCCCCACCAAGGCCAGAGCACGGCCCCAGGCTCTTTGAGCACTTACTGGGGACTTAGAGATCGCCTACTAAATGAGTCCTAGAGACGGCAACGGGGATCAAATACACATCTCTTTGGGATTTGACCAAATCCCATACCATCTATGCCAATTCACTTTAGCTATAATTTTTTTTTTTGGATATAAAAGATGGCTTGAAAGCCTACATAAATACCACAAACATTACAAAGAAGGGGAAATTAATCCCAAACACTCTTGATCAACCCATGCTCTTAAATGCATAGGACAAGTGCTAAAAATAGAAGACTAAATTTAGTTATTAAATTTAGGTAATTAACTAAAATATCCCACGTGTGGCCCATAGTCTTATCTAGGCCCATATTCGTCGGGTAGGGTAAATTATTTGCTTGGTTATGTAAGTGTTAGCTATGATGGTGAGAAAACACTCATTTTCATTTGACGGCCAAGTAAATATTTGAGCAATAAAACCCTATATACTCCTTGAGGTTCTCTGATTGGCAACAACTCTCTCCAATCGCCATTGTTGTGCTGTTAAGCCAGTTAAAAGAACTTGAGTTTCTTTCTTCTGACAGTTTCTATTTTGCAGTTATCTCTGCTCACAGATCCAAAGATATCGCAAACATTATAGATAAGCAATGGAGATCGTTATTTGTACAAGTCTTCCTTTGTTTATTCATAGGAAAATTCATGTAATCATGTATGATTTTAATTGTATTACATGCATTTGTCTTGCATCACATGCACCAACATTCTTGAATTTACATGGAAATCTAGGTTTATAGCCCGTGAAACAAGATTTTGAAGCAGATACTCTAGTTTGGTTAATCAAAGTTTGAATCCTTGCTAATAGAGATGTTGATGTTTTGTGCTAACAATATTTTGAACAAGACTATCTTTAATAAAATAATACTTATACTATTGTGAACACTCTATTTTGTCTAGGCCCCACTAAAAATAATAAAAAAGAAAAGAGAAAAATCCCCCTTGATCCTTGATCGTTATTAATGGTTATTGTCTTACACTTGAAGTTTATAACAAATGGCAACAAATTTCAAAATAATTCATCTCATAGATGTTGATTGATATACTAACACTAGTGCGAAAAAGGACTTTAAGACCGGACGAAATAGGTATGTAAGATCGGATCTGCGACCGATCTTGTTTCAGGCGGTCTTAAAAGTTACACTTTTAAAACCAGATGAACCAAATTTTTGAAATATCCGGTCTTAAAAGTGTTTCAAAATAATTATAAAAAAAAGAAAAACCCAAATGAAACAATCGATCCCAAATCACCAGATCTGGTAACATTTTGAATGTTCCTCCATCATCAGTGACAAAGAACTAAGAGAAGGTTGGAAGCAACACCAATAAGAAAAACAGAAAAGAAGAGAAGATTGAAAGCAACACCAACAAGAAAAACAAAAAAGATGAATACAAAGTCCATAAATAAGAAAATATAACAAGAAATAGAAATAATTTACCATGGAAATCAAATTTGAATCAATATAAAATCAGAAGTGAAATTGAAGTCCAAATCTACAAAAAAGTCACAAACTTAAAACAACCAAATCTGAGCAGGATCCTCTTGTCGATGCTGGCAAAACTTCAAGCAACCAAAATCAAAGTCCAGATCTGAGCAGGAGCAGTCAAGGTAGGAGGAAACAAACTTAAACAAGAAGAGATCTGGGTTTGGTTTTAAGCCAGATCTGTGCAAAGATGGTGTGGGAGGAGCCATAGATCGAAGAGGAAGGAGTCGCCGTCATCCAGAATCCTCGAAGCCTTGCGCCGTTGCTAAGGATTGGAGTTGATGCCATCGCTAAACCCTCGAAGCATCTCACTGCCAACGTTGTCAAGGATTTGATTGTGTGGCTCTTAGGATGACTTACAAAGATTGCAAGTAGATTAGAGGAAGAAGATGTCATTCTTGCTGAGGATTTGACTCGTTAGGCTCTTGGTACACTTGTTGAATCTATAAATAAGCAAATGTTATATCACCAAGAAGACAAGCACGCTCATGGACGAATTTAGCGAATTTAGTTTTTTTTTAAAAACACTTTTAAGACCGGATGTTTGTAAAATAGGTCTTAAAAGTATATTTTTAAGACCGGATCCTTTATAATTCGGTCTTAAAAATATGACCGGTTGCAATTCATAAATATATAAAACACTTTTAAGACCGGACTATAAGGGTCCGATCTTAAAAGTGTTTTATATATTTACGAATTGCAACCGGTCATACTTTTAAGACCGGACTATAAAGGGTCCTGTCTTAAAAATAAACTTTTAAGGCCTATTTTTACAAACATCCGGTCTTAAAAGTATTTTATATATTTGTTGGAAATTCAAATTTAATTAGTTAGCATATACGATTATATTGTGCAATTATCTTAATTCAGTTGTGTGAGAGATTTTAGGAATTAAATGAGCATATTATGGTTTTTTGAATTTCGTAATTATATTCCTGATTGTAATCATCTTAATTAAGTTGTTAGAGAGATTTTAGGAATTAAGTTAGCAGATCATGATTTTTTGAATTTCATAATTATATTCCTGATTGCAATCCCTAGATTATAGGAACTGCCTAGGTCAGAAGATTATTTATTTATTAGCATCTGTATATAATTCCAATTAAGTGAAGGAATAAATCATCGCATTCTCGGACTCATCGGCGTCTTCTCACAATATTTACGAAATTGCCACCGGTCATACTTTTAAGATCGCATATTTTATAGTCCGGTCTTAAAAGTGTTATATATATTTACGAAATTGCCACCGGTCATACTTTTAAGACCGCATATTTTATAGTCCGGTCTTAAAAGTGTTCTATATATTTACGAAAGTGCCATCGGTCATACCAAAAAGTTCTTTATATTTACGAAACTGCCACCGGTCATACTTTTAAGACCTGATTCTCTATAGTCCTCCGGTCTAAATGAGGCGGTCTTAAAGCTCTTTTTTGCACTAGTGTAATTAGGTAACTTAATTAGTGTGGAGTCATTATGGAGGAGAAAAAAATACCCAAAAAAAAATCCCTAATTTATATTGATAGGTTTATATTAAGAAATTTACTTGTGGGAAAAATATACAAAAATAATAAATAGAAACGAAAATAGAAAAAAATTATCTTATTTATGTTTATAAGTTTAAATTAGGAAATTGTTTGTGGGGAAAATAAAATTTTAAAAACAAAATGTCATTGATAGTGGTTGGGTCAAGTTAGGAAGTTTTATCAACAAAAAAAAAAAGAAGGTGCATTTATGAAGAAAGTCCTACTTTGAGACTATAAATAAGAGAACAAGGGTTAAAGCAAGAAAGACGCACAAAAATTGGGAGAGTAAAGACCCAAAAAAAAATGAGGAGAGAAGAGAAGCAAGGAATGATTAGAAGTTGGGAGAATCCTATATAAAGACAGTTAAAATAGGAAAATTCTATATAAGGTTGGTAAATTGAACAAATCTTAAATTGAGTCAATGACTCAATTTAAAATATTTAAATGTTGTTTATATTCCAATAATGCCCCAACCTGACCCACCACCAGATCTCCGCCACAACACATGGTACCTTCCCCGCTTCAGAAAATCCCTCCTAAACAAGTTAAAAACTCCCTTCCCTCTGCATCAAGCCTCTATGCCCTCCAACTCTGGACCCAATTTATCATGTTTTGGTCACTATACAGAGACAACTTGAGATACATCTTTTTTTTACATGTTTGAAGGAGCAGAATGGGGATATAACTGGTGCCTGAGCGGCCTGGTGCATACCGAAATTTCTCCTAGTCTTCTTGAAACTATAATCAGGCATGCGAATATGGAAAATAAACTTGTATGCTGGTTTATGGGCACTAGGATTTGGCTTGGAAGGCAATCTAAATTGAAATTGCTCACATCATTTACATCTCATGAATTTCCTAGGGTAACTTGGTCACGCCTACTCTTTATATGAAAAGGCTATTGCCATTGAAAAAGGAAAAGACCATTCACTGACATTACAAATGTTGTTTGCTCAGTATTCTCGGTCTGTATATCTAGTAAGTTCTGCAACATTTATGAGCGCCCTAATTCTCTTTTCTAATTTGCAGCAGGCCTAACCCTTAGGTTGGGTATTTAATTTCACTTCTTGCCCATGTTATTAAACTTGCGTTTCTGATAACTCGGCAATCAAGGGAAGAAAAAAGATATCATTGGAAGGAAATTAGGGTTTCTAAAATTGTTGAACAATTTTGAGAAATTTAAGAAGAATGTGAAGTAGAATCTGAACAGCATCATAGCATATTGTTCGGTATCCAATTATTATTATTTTTTTAATAAGGGACATAAAGGTAATTTGGCCCAAATTTTAAATTCCTAATCGAGTCACATAACCTAATTAATAATTTGTTAAGTTTAGTAACCCGAATTAGAGTTTGGGTAATTCAACCGTCTTTATATGGGATTCTCCCTAAGAAGTTCCTAAAGAAAGTGAAATCTATTATTAATCTTTTTTATCTTGTTTTTCTTCATACCCCCTAAAGAAAGCCTATTGTCACACTCGGAAAGGAATGCTGGATGATTGACGGGCACAAACACTCCATATTAAAGGGAGGTTTAGACTTAGAGTATAGATAAGTCTAGAAACTTCCAGAGTATTGTAGATATGTGTACATAATTGAAGAGTTGTATAGAAAATTCTAGAATCTCTTAGGTAAGAGATAGATATCAAGATATTTGTAAGGAATGTTCTGGAGAACTATTCTCCACTATCGGATGTAATTAATCTTAGCCGTTCATTGAGGAGGTGGTAGGCTATAAATAGGGGTGCCCTCCTCATTTGTAATCCATCCAAGGGAATTCAATCAAAGTGTTGTTCAAGAGCTTCTCTCTCTAAGTTCTCTTTCTCTCTCTCTCTAAAGTTCTCTTAGTCTTTCTGTTCTTTGCCTACTCATGAGGTTTCGGCTGACTTAGCAAGATCGAAAGGGGTATTAAGCTAAGGCCGGCCCAGTATTTGGGAAATCAAGTCCAAGGCCGTGACAAAGTGGTATCAGAGCTTTGGTTCGGAGCAGCTAGGTTTGAAGCTGAGAACGTGATTCGCAGGCAAGAATGTCGGGAACGACTGAGGAAGTTGTTGTGGCTGGAGAAGAAAGGGGTAGAGAGAGCCAACTTGCTCAGGAGGCAAAGAAGACCTGAGGATCAAGTAAGTCCTGCCAAGCCATGGATATTGCCACTTTGATGGCAAAGGTGGAGGCTTTGGAGGAAGCCTTACATAGGGTGGCTAATAGGGTGGACAAGGTGGAAGATGACTTTGAGACACTAGAAACCTACACCCTTGGCCAATTGGACAACTTGAGGTCGGATCTTGATTCGCACCTCAATGTTGAGGAGGAACAAGCTGAGTCCATGAGACGAATCGAGGCAAAGGTAATGGATGCCATTACCGTGATGCAGGGACAACTCAATTCTCTAAAGACTTCTTTAGAGAGACAAACAAGGACTCCATTGGTGGGTGGTACTAATGGAGCAAGGGACATGAAGTTGGATCTCCCTAAGCCGAAGGAATTTCAAGACGTTCGTGATGCCAAGGAGGTTGAGAACTTCTTATGGCAAATGGAGAGATATGCTGAGAGCTTGAACTTGGTCGACGACTCAACCAAGGTACGCACTGCTTCCTTATTCCTTACTGATAATGCTATGCTGTGGTGGCGTAGGAAGCATGCAGACATGGAGAGGGGCCTTTGCACGATTGAAACCTAGGAAGATTTCAAGAAGGAATTGAAGAAGCAGTTCTATCTCGAGAACGTGGTCTATGTGGCTAGAAAGAAGTTGAGGGAACTTAAGCACAAGACCTGGATTTCAGATTATGTAAGGGACTTCACTGCCCTCACATTGCAAATCCCTAATCTTTGCAGCAAGGAGACATTGTTCTACTTCGTAGATGGTCTTTAGAATTGGGCTAAACATGAACTCCAATGGCGTGGTGTGACAAGTGTGGATGAAGCCATTGCCATTGCCGAGAGTCTCAGTGATTATCAAAGGGGTGAGAAAAGTGAGACTTCTGGATCTAAGTCTTTCGAACCCAATCATGGGAATGGTGGGGGAGACAAAGGTAAGGAGTTCATCAAGGGAGGATCGGACAAATCCTTCCATAAGGACCAACTTGAGGGAAAGAAAAAGAAGACAATAAGCTATTACGTGTGCAAAGGGCCACATTACATGAACAAGTGTCCAAAGCTTGGTAGTTTGTCAGCCATCGTTGGAGGGAAAGATGAAGTTGATAAGGAAGAGCCGAGTATGCGGATGGGATCTCTCAGGGTGCTGAATGCCTTGAAGGCTAAACATAAGGAACCTATTTCAAGGAGCAAAGGTCTCATGTTTGTTGAGGTGGAGCTGAATGGGAAGCCAGTGAAGGTGATGGTGGACATTGGGGCTACCCACAACTTTATTACTCTCGAAGAGGTCAAGCAGGTAGGTCTCTCGGTTGCTCTAGCACGAGGAGGATGGTGGAAGTCTGTGAATACTCCTGCCAAACCTCTCAATGGCGTAGCTCGTGAGGTAGAGCTATGCATCGGGACGTGGAAGGGGACCGTAGATTTGTCGGTAACCCCTATGGACGATTTCAATGTGGTATTGGGTCTAAACTTTCTGCCTAAGGCAAAAGTAGTCCTCATGCCGGGTGAAGATTCGTTGTACTTCCTTGAAAAGGGAATTGGTTGCATAGTATGTACAACAAGCGATGACCAGGATGTTCGCTTGTCAGTCACCTACCTTGAGGCTTTGAAGGTAGTGGATCCTATTGTGAAGGATCGTGGGAATCTTCCCCCTATCCTGAAGAGGAATGAAGACCTCATGCCACCAAGGCTCCAAGAAAAGTGGCCGCCTAGGCAAGAGGTGGGACATGGGATGGAGTATGGAGTTGGCACAGCTAATGTAGTGAGTGATACATTGAGCCGAAAAGTTGAGGTGACGAGATCCTTTCTGGGCAAGATAGGCAAGAGGAAGAAGAAGTTTGTGGAGAGGAAGAAGCGAGTCTCTGAATACCAAGCAGGAGACAAGGTGATGGTAAAGCTCCTTCCTCAACAACTTAAGGTGTTTCGAAAGGAACACAAGAGCCTGTACAGTGACAAGGGCGTCATTGGATTAGGTGGGGGAGAGTGTCACGCCCAGAAAGGAACGCTGGATGATTGGCCGGCACAAACACTCCATATTAAAGGGAGGTTTAGACTTAGAGTATAGATAAGTCTAGAAACTTCCAGAGTATTGTAGATATGTGTACATAATTGAAGAGTTGTATAGAAAATTCTAGAATCTCTTAGGTAAGAGATAAATATCAAGATATTTGTAAGGAATGTGCTGGAGAACTATTCTCCACCGTCGGATGTAATTAATCTTAGCCATTCATTGAGGAGGTGGTAGGCTATAAATAGGGGTGCCCTCCTCATTTGTAATCCATCCAAGAGAATTCAATCAAAGTGTTGTTCAAGAGCTTCTCTCTCTAAGTTCTCTTTCTCTCTCTCTAAAGTTCTCTTAGTCTTTGTGTTCTTTGCCTACTTGTGAGGTTTCGGCTGACTTAGCAAGATCGAGAGGGGTGATCAAGTTAAGGCCGGCACGGTATTTGGGAAATCAAGTCCAAGGCCATGACACTATGCTCTTATGGTTGTTGTCACACATGATGCTTCAACATCAATGGCTAGAGGGAGGAATCCAATCTGATGAAGATCGATCCATTTTCTTTTTGTTTTCCATTTTTCTTCCCTTTTCTATTTTTCTTTTCTTCACTATACTAAAGGAAATCCAATGTTTTATGGATGTTATCACGCATATGATGCTTCAACGCTAATGGGTATATATTTTTTTTACCTTCCTCTTTCTTGATTTTTTTTCCTTCTCTATCTTTGTGTTGAGTCGTCCTATTAATTTTCTTCTTTGGTTTATAATGCTAACCTCTTTATTTCGTTTATCTTTTCTTTTGCTCCCTATTTTTTTCTATTTGTTCTCTTTGGCCCCTCTTACACTTGTTACTAGATGTTACAGAAATCGTGAGATATGACAATTATTAACTACCATGCATAACGGTTCTAAACCTTCATATGCGGGCGCTATAAAAGCTCATCAAAGATACATTACGGTTTCAAACCGTTATTTATTTTGGACTTATTATAACGGTCATAATATAACACCTGTTACGTATTGAGGTTTGTGAAGGTATGATCTATCCATTGTTGTGATAATAATTAACAGGCATGCATAAATAACCGTCATAATATATGGTAATACTTCCATGATACATAACGGTCGCATTTTACAACCATTATTTATTCAATAACATACATAACTACTTGTATGTAAAAACTGTGACTTTTAATAAAAATAAATAATGATCGCAATTAGAAAACCATTAAGTATTCAATACATAAACATAAGGAAATGTTGTTTCATATAGATTGGAAGTGATAGGTTCAGACCATCATTGTACACATTGAAAATTATAGAGGATCAGTGACATGCAGTGGTGGTTAATGAAGGGGTACTTGGTTCTCGTGCTGATCATCGAAGAATGAATAAGCACAAGATACTAGTATTCTCATCATAAGTGTGGGGAAGGGGGAAGTTTTGGACCATTTATTTTATGGTTATTTAAGAGAAACCATTATCCTGATTTCTGACATGAAGTTGGAAGACAAATCATTTGTTTGTTCATCTAATGTTTCATGACGAGTTTATTGTAAGAACTGTCATTCTTATGAGATAATATATGACGGTTATAAAGTACAATAGTTATATATTTGTATTGTATTTGTTAGTTTCTTATGTGTTTTGATTATTTAAAACAATTGTAAACAATGTGGAGATGTTTTTGATCAAGATTTGAGTGATTTAAAACTTGTCAATTTCAAGCAAAAACACTCTGTCTGCGACAAAATCGAGCCTATTATGTGCAACCTCGAGTTTGCCTTTGATAGAGGGTGTAAACTTGCTAGTTTAATCCTCAAACTCGAGAATGAACCAAAAGTTTGAACTTAAGAGTTTTCCAAAGTTTTCAAAAACTTTGTGTGAACTTGAGGTTACAATTGCAACCTCGAGTTTACCAGTGGCAGAGAGGTTCCTGACTTGAAAACACTTTTAAACTCGACACTTCTTCCTTCAAACCTCAAGTTTGCAACCTCCAGAGGAAATCTTCAAAGAGTCTACATAATCTGTGAACTCGGGCCCGTTATGACAAACTCGAGTTCATCTCTGGCTGGAAGAATTTTTCAAATTAAGAGATTTTCACAAACTCTGTACTGTTTCATTCAGAGTAAAGTTTTCCAGTTTAAAAAATCTCAAGAGTTTACAAAACATGTAAACTCGAGTTCATCATTGCAAACTCGAGTTTACACTTGGCAGAGAGCTTTCAAGGTTTTTCAACCAAAGTAAACTTGAGACTCATTTCATAAACCTCCAGTTTACTTCAGGTCAAAAACATTCAGAGTTTTTCTAAGTTGAACAAACTCGAGCCTAACATTTCAAACTCAAGTTCAAACCTTACAAAGAGTAAAAAACGTTTCAACTTGAGAAAACTCTAGAGTTTGCATTGGAAACCTCATGTTTGCGTTTTAAAAGCTATAACTAAGTTTTGACTTAAACAGTGTCAAACCCGAGCCTAACTTTGCAAACTCGTGTTCAAACCTTACAGAGAGTAAAGAAGTTTTCAACTTGAGAAAACTCTAGAGTTTGCACTAGAAACCTCAGGTTTGCCTTTTGAAAGCTAAAACTAAGTTTTGTCTTGAACAGTGTCAAACTCGAGCCTGTCACTAATGGACTCGAGTTTGCTTCACAGTCATAAACTCTCCAGAACTCAAAATCGCGACATTCCTCTCTGGATGAAGGAACCTCAATTTCATACTTGCAAACTCGAGTTCAAATCAACCCAAGAGCAATGTGACTTTTCAATGAGTTGAGAACCTCAGGTTTTGATCTCAAACCTCCAGTTTATATGTTTTAAACTTGAAATGCTTTTACAAACTGAAGCTCCAAACTCAAGTTCACAGCGCTGATTTAGAAATTCAAATCTGACGATTTTGTGAAAACATTCTTGTTTGATCTTAATACCTTCCAATATTATTCTCTGATATTCCTAGCTATGCTTAACGACTTTATTAGTGAATTTCAGATGTTTTAAAGAATGTTTATTGAAAGGTTAAGGCAAAAAGCAAAAAGCCGTTCAGAACATTAAATGCTATGTCTAGAAAGTTGCACCTTTTTGGCTAATCCTTCTGCACACGATTACAAAGCATTTAAGAATGATTTCTACAACAAGCAACTGCTTCTCCAACGGATTAATCTAGAGGAAGTCAACTCTGAACACTTGGACATCTGGATTAAGTGGAGATTAGAGAGAAAAGAAGGCTTAAACCACTTGCTAACTTCTGAAGACTTCTTCCAATGGTTATATTGAAAATGCAACGGTCGTTTAATGCTTCCTGAGTATAAATAAATTTGCATTCAAGTCTTCACAACCACCACAACTACTGAAAACGAATTGCATTCAAGTCTACATTTATTTTCTTCAGTTTTCACTTGTATAGTATCTTCTGATACAAAGAGCTTGAGTGTTTTTCAATATCTACTCTTTGATAGAGTTTCTTTCTGAATATCATTTATTGTAAAGAATCACAAGTCAAGGAGACTTGGTGATTTGGGAGTTCATTGATTACAACTTGTAAGGGGGAGTGAGTTCTAGAGATAGAACTACTTCTTGAGTGCAGAGTGTGTAATCTTTGATATAGTGGAAATCCCAGAGAGTCTGGGGACTGGATGTAGGTCAAGTTGTTAGGACCGAACCAGTATAAATTTCGGTGTCCATCTATTCTTTGCCTTACTCTGTTCATCTCTGTTTTTAGTGTTTCAAAACAGAGCATTTGCCGAAAATTTTAAGAATACCCAATTCACCCCCTCTTGGGTATTTAGCTCCGCTTACAGTATTCAAATAAGTGACAATTGTTACTTAATAACTATAATGTATATACCTTTTTTTTTAAGGTTGATTATACAACCACCATTTTACAATAGAAAAAGAAACAAAGTAAATAAACAAAATAAAAGTAAAAGGTTACGAAGATGTTTTAAGAATATGATGCATCATCAAATTCTTCATTCTCCAATAACTTGTCCATGTTTTTGTTCAAAGAGCGAACAAGAGAGATAAGTTCCTTTAAGCATTGGTCCATGTGTTTTTGCTTTCATAAGTAAACCTGGACCACATGATGGAGCTCGTAGGTTGTGTGGACGAGACCTTCAATGTTAGTTGGCAGAGGGAGTTCATCTTTTGGTTTTTTGCCAGATGATGAATCTGAAGTTCTCTTGCATTGTGCGTGTTGTTTTGTTGAATCAGAAGTTGGCTTTGAGAAGTTGAAATGGAAATAGAGAAGTTCAATTCAGTTTTCAGATGTTCATATAAAGAGGGTTTCGTGAATTATTGAGCCATTGCGTCTTTTAGTATTAAAGACAATTATATTTCATAAATGGCAATGGTTAATTCTTAATAACCAATATGTATTTGACAATTTTTTTAAAAAAATTTATCCACCAACACAAGATTATGAACCGAGAAGCCCACTCTCGACTGGCTTCCAATTTTCCATGGATTTTCCACCATACCCAAGTTGGTAGACTTGTATTCCAAAACCTACACCATTATGATAGCCCTACCACTTTCCTCCACAACACTCTCAAGTACGTGCGGTCTCAAAACACATGTAAAGTATCCTCTAGCCCAGCCCCACATAAGGGACACCCCACATCCAACTTCAAGCCCCTTCTCATTCGACAAGTTTTCGTGAGCAGACGCTGTCAGGTCAATAACCAAAGAAGTGTCTTGCATCTTTGTGGTGCCCGAACCCTCCATAGATCACCCCAATCTCTTCCCTGATTCGTTACATTCCCGGAAACAACTTGATATGCTGATTTTACAGAGAAATCCCCACTTTGTTCCTACTTCCATTTCACCGTGTTCCTTTCTTGATCAACTACCAGTTCTTCAAGAAGTGTCCCCCATGTTTTCTCAATTCTGAACTATACATTTGATCCTGAGGTCGCAAAGGTGATACCTGGAATAAGATCATCTCCACATTTGTACTTATCCCTTACTACTTTGACCCAAAACATTCCTGTTAAAAATTAGCCCCCATCCCAACTTCATGAGGAGTGCTTGGTTTTGAAATTGAGCATTCAGCAAACCCAGACCACCTCGCTTCTTCTCCTTAGAAACATCATCCCAAGCCACCAGATGTGTCTGACGACTCTCCTCTATGCTACCATACAAAAATGCCTTATTCTATTTGTCTAGACTATCACAAACATTACTAGAAAGATGGGAAGTTTGCATGGTATACGCAGGGATAGCTAAAGAAACTATAGAAGTAAGCGTCGACTTTCCCACTAGAGAGGAGGAGGTAGTTTTCCATCGAGCCAATCTTGATTTAACCTTATCAATCACCGCCTGGAAGCTTTCCTTCCCAACCCTCATGTGATAGAGTTGCACCCCAAGATACTTCCTAAGGTCTAATGTTTGAGACCAGCCAAGGATATTACCTAGCTCCATGCACCTGTGATGATTAATATTCTTGGAAATTAACACTCAAGTCTTGGTTGACTTCACCTTGAGCCCTGAACACTCACAAAATTGAGATAAGCAATCATGTACCATTTCTGCTTGTTGGGTGTAGGCTGTAGCAAACAAGATGATATCATGTGCAAAAAAACCAAATGAGATACAAGTGGGCCCTTCTTTGTAAGCCGAATAGGCTTCCATACTCCTCCTTCCATCCTTTCTTGAATCATATGAGATAAATTTCCCATATATATCACAAATAAGTATGGTGATAGAGGATCCTCGTATCTTACTCTGCAGGATGATTGGATACACTGTGCCTTACTACCATTCCATAAGAGTTGCAAATTCGCAGTACCCACACACTTCTCAATCACCTGGATAAGGTTCTGGGGGAGCTTCACCTTATGCAAGCACTTAAGCAAAAACTTCCAATTCACCGTGTCGTATGCCTTTTTAAGTCAATTTTCATGGCCATATAATCCTTCTTTCTGTCCCCCATTGAATGAATCACCTTTTGGGCCACAATTATATTATCCAAACTGTGTTGCCAGGTATGAAGCTATACTAATTAGGAGCGATAACATAGGACATAAAACACTTCATCCTATTCATCACCACCTTAGTAATCAATTTGTATATGACATTACATAAGCTGATTGGCCTAAGGTCTCGAAACATCTCCGGGTGGTCCTTCTTTGTTATTAGCACAACAAGAGTACCATTCACCTCACGAATTAACTCTGGCAGGTGGAAAGTCTATTTTATAAATTGCACAATATAATCCTTTACTGTTCCTAATTAACATGCCTTTTAAGCCTACAATAGAGCTTCCTGCTTCAACATCTCATCAAGTTTAATCCATAACCCCTTCTGTAGCTCTTCTAAATGCCTAAGATTACCCCCTCTTTCCATTACTTTAGTTACTTCGTCTAGCCGACAAAGAAGTTGACTCTTGTGCTGTTGGATATTCTTGAACACTTCCTTATTCCATCGATGGCATGCATGAGTGAAGCTTTTAATATTTTGCCCCAACCTTTGGAAGAACTCCACTCCTCCGTAACCAGATCTTTAAAGGTATCATGAAGAACCTAGGATGCAATAAAATGAAAAGGTCGTTGAGCCTGCATAAGTGTCTCCATCCCATCCAATCTCAACAACAAAGGCCAATGGTCAAATTTGTAGTGGGCTAGATGGAACAATTTGGCATTAATAAGCTTGTCACACCATTCTTTATTGACAAGGACTCGATCCAACTGAGCTTCCGTATTACTTCGCTTCCATGTAAACTGTGGCCCATTGAACCCAAAGTCCACTAGCTTCATGTCTTCTAACCATTGTGAGAACTCTCCATCCACTGTAAGCTTTGAGGGTGCACATGATCACCTCTCTTGAACTAATAAGGTGGCATTGGAATCACCACTAATACACCAAGGCCCTTGAACAACATTATATATGGCATCTATTCATTATAACTGTTATATATTAAGCATTATATATGCCTAAATTTGTAGTAGTATATCTTGTTTAGTTCACGATTAATTTTTTTCACACTATAAAATATTGTTTAATAAAATATAATTAAACATAATTATAAATGACATGTCATATATAAATTATTATTTTATAATTATCAAAATTGAATAAATGTAATTGTAAATCATAGTTAATCCAATAATTATATTAGACACAAGTCCAAAATTATATTTTATAATTACTTAACATATACGCACACAATAATAAATAATCAAAGAATGGAGAATATGAGAGAAGTGCACCTCAAACCAAGCAACTAGAAGAGAGGGAGAGCACATGGTGGACAAACAAAGTAGAGCGGTCAAATAGAGGAACTAAGCAACCGAGCGAGAGAATGCTAAGTTTTTCTAGCTACATTTGTTTAAGAAAAAAACATAAGGGTAATCCGGAAATAGTCGAAATAATCATAGGTTATAATGGTCATGACAAGAAAAATATCTCTATTTCCCTCCAAATCTTCCAATTATGGAGGGAAGGGTTAGGAAGGGAGAGGAAGAAAAATCTACCTCCTGTCAAATGAGGGGAGGGGAGCAAAATCACTTCGCTACCATAGAGGGGACATATTCTTAAAAATTATTTCAAAACAGTATTATAAAATTATAAACTATGTATTATGAAAATAAACATGTATGGAGAGGTAACAATATACCTAAAATCATTGTAGTTAGATGCTCGGATACTTGATAATAAGATTTTAAAAAAAAAGCATTGGATACCTGTTGATATTATAAAAAGGGTTTAGGGGCATAAATGACTATGAACTTTACTAAATGTGAACCTGACACCATATATATTTTTTAGGCGCAAAAATGCCTATGAAGATTACAAAAAGTTAGATAAATGTCACATCCATTTGTTTGAGCTAACAACAGTTACTTTTTAGTTTGTAGTTGTGGGCCCCATATTGTTGTACAAGAGTCAATATAGTAAGGTGTAAAAATGTTCATGCACTTTTTGAAAGTGGAGCCAAATACCCAAGAGGGGGTGAATTGGGTATTTTAAAAACTTTTTCAGAAAACTCTGTTTTCTAATGTAGAAAACAGGGCAGAACAGAGCAAAGGGAAGAGAAGCTGAACACACGAGATTTATACTGGTTTGGTCTTAACCACTTGACCTACTTCCAGTCCCCAGACTCTCTAGGATTTCCACTATATCAAAGATTACACATTCTGCACTCAAGAAGTGATTCTCTCACTAGAACTCACTCCCCCTTACAAGTTGTAATCAATGATTCCCCAAATCACAAAATCCCCTTGACTTGTGATTCCTTTACAATAAAGGATATTCAGAAAGAAAAACTCTCTTAAAGAGCAGATATAAATGAACACTGAAGCTTTTGTATCAAAAGATACTTTACAGATGAAAACTGAAAGAAATGAATGTAAACTTCAATGAATTTCGCTTTCAGTAGTTGTGTTAGTTGGAAAGACTTGAATGCTCTTCTATTTATACTCAGAGATCATTAAATGACCGTTGCTTTCCAAATAGATCCATTGGAGGAGTTGCCCAAGTGTTCTGAAGTGGTTTTGGGACCTTCTCTCTCTTGATTACTCTTAATCCAGTTGGCCATGTCACCATAGTTGACTTTCTGTGAATTAATCCGTTAGAGAAGATGTTTCTTGTTGCAGCAAACACTCTTTAATGCTTTGTAGACGTGTGCAGATGGATTGGCCAAAAGTATGCAAGTTTCTGGGTTGAACATTTAATGTTCTGACATTACTTTTGCTTTTGCCTTAAAACTTCAATAAACTTTCTTTAATCTGTCTAAAACTCACTAAAAAGATGGTTAAATATATCTAAAAACATTATAGATTAATCATGGAAATCATTGAGATCAAACAATAAGGTATAGCAAAATTGACAGATTTGAATTTCTGTTAACGTACAGAAACCTAGAGGTTTGTTCTATAAACCTCGAGGTTCTCAGAGATACAAAAGCAGGATGAACTCTCTATGAGCCAAAACCTCGAGGTTTCATGATAAACCTCGAGGTTTCACTTTAAGAGTGAAACCTTGACAAAACACGATGGAAACAAACCTGGAGGTTTCAAAATCAGTGAAAGTTCATTTGCTCTCTGGAACTCACAAACCTCGAGGTTTGATGCAATACTCGAGGTTTTGAAACAATTTCAAAGTTCGCAGATTTGAGCCAAATCACAAACCTCGATGTTTTCAAAGTCATTGAAAACCATTTGCTCTCTGGATGAAGAAACCTGGAGGTTTCTTCAAATACTTGAGGTTTCTCATTATTTTTCAAAAGTCTTAGTTTGGCGCCAAAGCATAAACCTGGAGGTTTGAGGCTAAACCTGGAGGTTTTGAAAAGTTGGGAAAATGCAGATTCTCTCTGCCTTGATAAAGCTCGAGGTTTGTGACAAACCTCAAGGTTTCTCATGTTTTTGAGAAACCTGAAAAATACAATTTGAGATCAAACCTGGAGGTTCTGTCAAAACCTGGAAGTTTGGAAAACTAGTAATAAAATGAGTCTCCTCTGGAAGATCAAAACCTCGAGGTTTCTTGACAAACCTCGAGGTTTGCTCTCACTCAGGTATTTCAACATTTGAGAGCAAATCCTCTTTTCCTTGTTTACAATTGTTGGCAATCATCAAAACCTTTAGAGAACCAACACTTTTACCAAATGTGCATCTAATACAATATATATTTCTTGGGCACAAAAATACACACCAACTTCTTCAAACAGACGTTACTTTTTGTCTTGGTGGGCCCCACACTTATCCACATGTCAATCCCTCATTCTTCCATGTTCTCTTTTCTCTATCAATACTCTCTACCAACACTTCCATGTTCTCTTTGCACTTTATCTCACTCTCTCACCTAATGCTACTAGTGTAACATCCTAAATTTGCTATGTTGGCACAACATGAGATAAATGGAATTAACATTTATTTGTTCCATTTTAGTTTATAAAATTTGACCAAAGGGTTGAGAAAAAGGTTGCATGAATATTTATTAGAGATTATGAGGGAAAATTAAAAGAATAATTAGTAAAGAGATGATTTTGGCTTAAAAATTTTAGAGGCAATATCATGTGGCACAGAGAAGCTAATTGAGGAAGTAAAATCCTTATAAAGAATTAAGGATTTATTTTCGACATTTATCCAATATTTGCAACTAAATTAGTAATGAGCTAAGTTGCAAATAAAAATCTTGTAGATGATTAAATGGGATCATATTGAATGAACTTCCACAACACCTCAGTTCACCAATTTATTAAATCAGCTAAGACATAAATATGTTTTACATGCTTCATGGTTAACACGCCACATCAGCCCTTCCTCCCATGAATTTTCGGTCAAGCATATAAAACTCATAAGCTTTTCTTATCTAAAATGCCAGCATCACTTTAATATCCAATATTTCCGTTTTGATTAGACCAAAGTCGGATTGCATTAAATGAAGCCCAGGGGTGGATACTAGGGGGGCAAAAAAAAAAAAGAAATCAAAGAATAGGAATATGCATGACATTGTTTGGAAAAAAAAATGAATCAGCATGATGACAGCCACACAGCCACAACCAAATTGTTAGTTATGATTAGTTTTGATGATATCTTTTATAGATGCCATTATCCAGAGCAAAAAGCTTGCATACTACATCTATGTTTTACTTTGCCTAATTCTTATAATTAATGTAGATGTGGAGTTTAATAATGAAGAACACATTGAAGAAGGAAGAACTTGCTCTATAGAATGAGAAAATCATCATACAAGTTCCTAGTTAATTCTAGAAGTCCCCAAGATGATATGGAAGTTGGAACGGCTCAAATTAGAGTTAAAATAAGCAAATGCAATGAGCTAACTCGAGCCAGGTAGTTTACCTCGAGTTAGAATGCTTTCTACAGTGTTTTTGGGCATCTGGGATGATTAACTCGAGGTAAGAGCTTCACCACCTCGAGTCAGGATGTTTTCCAAGTCATTTTCACTCTCTGGATCAATTTGCCTCGAGTCAGGACTCATTTACCTCGAGTCAGGGTCACAAACTCGAGTCAGCTTCAGTGTACCTCGAGTTAAAGCCACTTACAGCAACTTTGGTGCACTCTGTTCCACGTTCATCCTCTGGCGACCTTCGGTAATTCGACGATATCTCCCAAACCATGAATGGGATTGACGTGAAACTAGTGGCATATGAAACTAGACATCCAACGCGTCATTTTGATATATAATTCAAGCCAAAAGGAGTTCATATCAAGGAGCTATGAATTTTACAAGTTGCCATAAACATCACCGTCATAGTCAGAACCAAGCTTTGATGTTTTGGGTATATCTCACAAACTACAAATCCAATTGATCTAAAATCGGTGCCATTGGAAAGTAGACACACATAGCTTTCCATCAAAACTTGAACCAACCAAAACAGAGCTAAGACCAGGGAGATATGGCCCTCGAAAGTTGACACTTGAAATTCTGGAAGAGTGTGCCTTTTAACTCGAGTCAAAGAGTGTGCCTCGAGTCAAATGGCCTTCCCAAAAGTTTGAACAATGGAGAGGAGTTTTTACCTCGAGTCAAGAGTTTCTTCACCTCGAGTCAATTTCTCATAACTTCATTTTTGCATTTTCAGAGTGCAGCTAACTCGAGCCAAGGATTGTGGTGCCTCGAGTCTCAGTCACTTACATCAATCTTCAAATGGATTCTCGTTACAGGCAACTTGAGTCTATATTTCTGCCTCGAGGGTCTACCTTAACTAGAGCCCCCATATTGTGCCTCAAGTTAAAGTTCAATCATCCTTCATTCAATTATCCAGTTCAACTCGAGTCAAGCTTATGTGTGCCTCGAGTCTAAGCACAGACTCGAGTTAGGATCTCTGTGCCTCAAGTCAGATAGCATTTTCAAATGTTCACTTTGAATTTAATGATGCGATAACTCAAGCCAAGATATTGGTACCTCGAGTCACCATTCAGATAGAGAGTAACCCGAAGCTTGGAGACAAGGTGAAACTTGAGTCAAGCAAAGATCAACTCGAGTCAAGCAAAGATCAACTCGAGTTGGGCTCTGTGGTTTTTGAAATTCACCGTGTCCGAAATCTTGGCTTCTCATCAAGAACATCCAGATGAATTCCAAATGAACTTATACTACTTCTAAACATTATTCAACATTTATTGTGAGATCATTAATCATAATGTTGAGTGATCTTCAGATGATTTAGCAACGGTTTTCAGATAGCTTTGTGGAACAGAGACGAGCAGAGACAACGCGGCGAAATTAGCGCGAATGATTAATTGCTCGCAACGGACAAATTCAAATCCTACAACGACTCTTTCTCTTCAACTATTATAAATTCACGAAGAACAGAGTTCATCAACACGAACAAACGCATACACAGTCAAAAGCATACATAGAGTTCAATTTCTATTCTGTATATATCTTCAAATATTATTGAGCTTCAGTGTTCATCATTCATCTACTCTGTGAGAGAGTTTTATCATTTGTTTAATATTCGTTCAAATCTCAAGGTAGTGGTATCTTGAGTGTAGGTGTACGATTACAACTTGTAAGGGGGAGTGAGTCCTAAGGAGAAAGGATCATCCTGAGTTACAGAGTGTGTAATTGTATTTGTGAGATAGTGAAAATCCCAGAGTATCTGGGTACTGTACGTAGGTCAAGATTTGGACCGAACCAGTGTAATTCCTCTGTGTCATTTCTCTTTACCTTTCTTACTATTTTCATCGTTTATCCATCATACATCGAAATAATTTTTGAGATCACCTATTTACCCCCCCTCTAGGTGATATTCCACCTTCACAAATAATGAGAGAAATGGACCCAACAAACACCAAGTGTCCAAACCTGAGCCCACCAATTATCTAAAAGTTAACTGTCATATACTAGATTTTTTTTAAAAAAAAAGTCACAGCGCACACTACCTGACGACACTAAAATTTAAAAACCCTTCTAGTGTTTTTAATTCATTCTACAATATGCATCCAAAAAAAAAAAATCATCCCACAATTCCTCGCATGGTCTACAATTCCTAGATGATCATTTTATTTTAATGGAGTTAACGAAGCTTGAGTAAAAGTTGTATGGTTTAAGGAAAATAAAGTTAGGGTTTAGTTTGAAAATTTATGATTTATTATTTATGATATGGAATTATATCTCTACGAAAAGGAACGTGTGATATGAAATTTTGTGAATTACATCTCTATGAAAAGGAACGTGTGATATGGAATTTTGAGAATTAATTTATACTCTTTGTAGGTGATTCTTATAGGGAAGGGTGCTACCATTGGTATTTTTTTAAGAGCAAGAATAGTAAGTCAAGTGAAGTTATCTGAATTTTTATAATATATTTCTCTTAATTTTTTGTATATTAAGTGTGTGTTGTATTTTAAATACTTTTATTAATGATATAATATTTTATATTCTCACCCCCCGTGATTCAAAATCCTGGCTCCGCCACTAATAAAGCCCATTCATATTTGTCATTTTCGAACAACAAAACAAATGGGATTCAATTGATTGGTATCATGGTAAATATGTGGAAATTTAAGCCTAAATGTTATTTCTCTCCTTTAGATGACTTAATCATTTCTTTAATCAATAAATCTCCACTTCATTTAGCCATCAGTTGGACACACATTCAGATCATACGAAGGAGAGGGTGAAGGTGTATGAGATGGAAGAAGAAAGATAAAATTAGATCAAGCCAAAACTCCTACTAAACCACTTCAAATCCAAAAACTCTCTTCACAAACATTGTTCTACATCTTGAGAGCTTCAATTCTATGGTTTCTGTTTTCTCATAGGAGGAGTTTCAAGTTATCGGGTTAGCCGAGTTACTGTCGAAATTCCAAACCGATTGTAGAATCGTGATAAGGTAAGCGTAAGCTTTATTTTAAACCGATTGGTTTGAGGTTTGGATGAGTTTTTGAATACCTTGTAAAATCCTATATTTTCAGCCAACTAGGATTATTGGAGCCTCATAATGATGTGTTCATGAATATGTGATTATATGGTAATTTGAGAGCATATGAACCTAGTTTGGTGGATAAATTGTGAATTGGTAAATTGTCACATTGGAGCTTTAATTTCGGTCTGAAAAGGGCATGGTCAAGGAGTGGGATTTTGGTCATTTTGATTATTCCATTGTGTTCAAAACAAAAAATTGTCTAGGGTAGAGGTTCGATAGAAATTTTGGAAACTCTGGGATTGAGTTGTACAGAAACCTTGAAATTTGTCCGGAGAATCCTGTGAGGGCAATAATATTGTGGCGCGTTTTTGAGATGGTAATTGATGCCCAATGGCCATGAAATTTTACAAGATTAAAGTAGACATAACAAGTGTTAATTTGATAGGTAACTTGTGTTTTTTTTGAATTATGTGCTAAGAGAAGTAAATGTTTCAAAATAGCCCCTTAGAAATGGAAATATTTTGGACAGCGGTGGTGTTTCTAGCCCATCGTTAGATTTTCATCTTGGTCTGGCCCAAATGGGTATTTTTTGTTGCAAATAGACATAATAATGGTCAATTGGGCTTTTGAAACACCCCAAAAGGATATTCTAGATTTAATTATGAATTTTTGAAAATCAATAACTGTTTGCTGGAAATTCCTGGAAAATGACTAAAATAGAGGAAATATAATCTCATATTAAATTTCTCAATAAAAAAAGGAATTTAGTAAATATGGACACATGAATTGGACTTATTTTAAATTATCAAAAGGAATATTTATTGAGGTGGATTTAATCATAATTATATTTTATTATTATAGGTCTAATTGTGATATCTTGCGACGGGGAAACTATTTTTATCTGTGATCGATTATTAGGTAGTAACCTTAATCCTCATATACTCTGTGTGACTTGTGTATGTATGTTTTACCCTATATATTGCATACATTTGGCTATCATTTATTTCCAAGCACTCTGGAATTGGAACATGCCGTGTGCAATAAGGGTTTTGTTATGTGCCATGCCCGGTAGTCTGTGCTATGTGCTATTAGGACTACTAGTTCTAGATTTGGTTGTGTGCCTTGCTGTGTACATGATACTGAATGCTATGTGGTTTTTGTTTTTTTTTCTTGGTTTTCTTACATGCATTGTTTATATATTTTATATGAGATTAATGGTTACTCTAGGATTCAATTATGAATCCCAACCCCTTTTAAACCCTCTGGCAGCTCATCTAGGTTTGAGCAGGGAGCCAAAGGTAAGGCTCAGGAGTTGGACTAATGTGGTGGAGGATGTTGATGATTTCTTTTGGTTCTTTATTTTGGTTTCCTGGATGACTATATTTTCATATAATTATTTTGGGAGCTGTAATGTGGTATGACTGTATATTAATCCCTCCAAGGAAATGTATCTTCCGGGATTTTATCTTACCATTATTTAATTGTCCAATCCGGTGCATGCTCTGCTGCTAATACTCTGATAAATGATGTAAAGTAAACTCGAAAAATAATTTAAAATTTGAAGTAAAGTAAAGGATCACATTACTCGCTACCCAAAAGAGTGAGGCCGGTAGGTGTGTTACAATTGTGGTATCAGAGCATGGTTTAGATAATACTAGTAAAAATTGGTAATAGGGTAAGGAATTGGTACAAGTTTGGTTTGATGGGTTAGGAGAAGATGGGTGATAATCATGTGAGAGCTCTTAGAATTGTTGTTTATTTCTTTCATTTTTGGTGTAGTTGAAAATTTAAAATGTCAAGGAGAAGGGGAAGGCCCAGGCAAGAGCCAGAACCATAAAATAATCCACTCGAACCCAATCTAATGCAACAAATGATAGGTCTGATACGAGAACAAGGACATATGATCCAAGAAATGCAAGCTGAGATAAATGACATGAAAGCTCAAGATGATGAAGAAGAAACTATTGATGGCACAAATACTAATAATAATGATAATCACGAGGAGATGCAATGAGGTCAACAAAATAATGAGGCAGTTGAAACTTCTCTATTCTGGGTTTCTAAATTTTGTAAATAGCAACCACCAGTCTTTTGTGGTAGATTTGATGCAGTTGAGGACTGGATCCTTTGTCTCGAGAAAATATTTCGAGTCTAAGAATGTCCTGATGAGAGGAAAGCCCAGCTAGCTATTTATAAACTTGAGGGTGACGCAGATCGTTGGTAGCGTAAGACAGAAATTACTCTTTGTGCCCAAAATATTCCAGTCACTTGGGATCTGTTCCAAAAAAAATTCAATGAACAGTACCATTCTCCTTCTATTCGCATTGCGAAGCGGTCTGAATTTTTAAATATCAAATAGGGTGAAAATGAATCTTTTGAGGATTATTATGCCAAGTGCACTCGTCTATCTCAGTATTCTACTTATCATAGAAATCCTAATGCCGAGAGCAGTATGGTAGATATTTTACTTCGTGACCTAAAATACGAAATCAGAGAAAAACTAATTGCTGACAATTCCATGTATTACATCAGGCTGTGGAGGAATGTAAAAGTGTTTAAAGAAATTTGAAAGAATTATGTGCTTCTAGGAACTCTTAAACCAACAATGAATCTGCTTGCGAGAGTTCCTCATAGAAAAGAAAAGGGCCATGGAATAAAAATCATGGAAATAATAAGAAGTTTTTTCAGTCGAGTCAACAAAATTTCAGGATGCCTGTAAAGCCTCAGGTCTATAATAAATGTGGCAAGTCACACCTTGGATCTAATTGCAATGGGCAGATCATCTGTTATGTTTGCCGCAAGCCAAGGCATATCAATCGTGATTGTCCACAGCAGACAACTGAGAGGAGACCCCAGAGTCAGGGTCGAGTATTTGCTATGACCCGAGAGGACTCTCGTAAATCCCCTGAATTGCTTTAAGGTACAATTTCTCTTCATGGTTTGTTTATTACATGCATTATTTGATTTTGGTGCTAGTCACTCTTTCATTGCATATGACTGTGTTGGATGCATGAATTTAAATGCTCACAAATTGGCTTATGACTTGATTGTGTCCACTCCATTGGGAGTTAAGTTTGGAACTGTTGATGTTTGTTTGAACTGTATTGTAATCCTAGATGGGCATGCGTCCACTATGGATCTTATTTGTTTGCGGTTGCATGATATTGATGTGATTTTGGGATTAAATTGGTTGACGGCCAATAGCGTTGTATTGGATTTTGGCAATAGAAAGATTATATGTCCTAAGCAACAGAAAAGTCTTAATACCAATGCATGCCTTAATTTTCTTTCGGCTGCTGAGGTAGAAAAGTGTGTTAAACAAGGGTGCCAGGGATATGTGGTATTCCTTTTAGTACAGGTAGGGTCAAAACCTTCATAAAACAAAATACTTGTGGTAAATGAATTTCCCGATTTATTTCCTCATGATATTAGTGGGTTGCCACCAGAGAGAGGTGGAGTTTGCCATTGAAATTGCACTTGGTACTAGATTGATTTCTAAAGTGCCATCCTGCATGGCACCAAATGAAATGGCCGAGCGAAAGAAGCAGATAGAAGAATGGCTTGAAAAGGGGTTTATTCGCCCTAGTGTTTCACCTTGGGGAGCTCCAGTCTTACTTGTGAAAAAGAAAGATGGGAGTTTAAGGCTCTGTATTGATTACTGAGAGCTGAATAAGGTGACTATAAAAAATAAGTACCCTCTTCCCAGAATTGATGACTTATTAGATCAATTATCTGGACCTTGTATATTTTCAAAAATTAATTTACGTTCAGGGTACCATCAGCTACGAGTTGGAGCTGAGGATATTCCGAAAACTTCTTTCAGGACCAGGTATAGGCACTATGAATTTCTTGTGATGCCATTTGGTTTGATGAATGTTCCTGCTATCTTCATGGACTATATGAACAGAATCTTCCGATCGTATCTAGATCAATTCGTGGTGGCATTCATCGATGATATATCGATCTATTCAAAGAGTCGAGAAGAACATGAAAATCATTTGCGGCTTGTATTAAATATTTTGATGGAGAAGCAACTCTATGCTGAACTCAGTAAATGCAAATTCTGGCTTGCTGAGGTTAAATTTTTGGGCGACATAGTTTTTGAAAATGGTGTTTCAGTAGACCTTGGTAAAGTGGAAGCAATATTGAGCTGGAAAGGACCAGAGACTGTTATTGAAATACGTAGTTTTCTTGGTCTAGCTGGGTATTATCGTAGGTTTATACAGAATTTTTCCCGGATTGTGTTGCCACTGACAAAGCTCCTGAGAAAGAACCAGTCATTTGTGTGGGGTGTGCATTGTGAGTAGAGCTTCCAAATACTTAAGGAGAGGCTGACGCCTGTGTTGACTATCCCAGATCCGAGCCAAACCTATGTAGTCTATAGCAATGCTAGTTTACAGGGATTGGGATGTGTCCTGATGCAGCAGGGCAGAGTTGTAGCGTATGCCTCTCGTCAGTTGAAGCCTCATGAATTAAATTATCCTACACATGACTTGGATCTTGCAGCGATTGTTTTTGCTTTGAAAATATGGCGACACTATCTGTATGGTACCATAATTGAGCTATACTGCGACCACAAGAGCCTCAAGGATCTTTTTGACCAGAAAGAGCTTAATAGAAGGCAATGTAGATAGATGGAGTTGTTGAAAGATTATAATCTGGAAATCAAATACCATCTAGGTAAAGCCAATGTTGTCGCAGATGCATTGAGAAGAAAAGTTGTGTAGGTTGCATTCATGATGATTAAAGAGCAAAAGTTGTTAGAAGATTTCCGCGACTTAAATTTGTCAAATCAAATCTTTACAAATGTAAAAGCACCTCATGAAGCATACATTGCTAGTCTCCTTGTTAGTTAAGAAGAGAATGATCCGAGCGCTGAAATAGGAGAAGCTCAGATGCAGGGTGATCTAGCTAAGTCCATTCGAGAAAATATTAAATGGGGAGAAATAGCAAAATATGATATCTCACCAAGTGGGTTGATTTGATGTAATAAACAAATTTATGTGCTACCTAAAGATGATTTGAGACAGAGAATTCTGGATAAGGCTCACAAAAGTAAATATATCATTCATCGAGGTGTAGTCAAGATGTTTCAGAATTTGAAATCACAATTTTGGTGGCCTGGGATGATGAGGGAAATCACGTAATATGTGGCTAGATGTTTGACTTGCCAAAAGATATGGATTGAGCATAAGCAACTAGGAGGACTCTTGTAGGGATTGGAGATTCCAGAGTGGAAATGGGAAAGTGTGACCATGGATTTGGTAGTAGGTCTACCTAAGATTAGGCATTATGATGCAATCTGGGTAATTGTTGATTGACTCATTAAGTCTGCACATTTTCTTCCTGTCAGTGTCAATAAATCTCCTGAGAAGCTAGCAAAGATCTATATAAGACAAATAATCCGACTCCATGGTACACCGAAGAGTATTATCTCTGATAGAGATCCTCGGTTCACTTCTCAATTTTGGCAAGCTCTTCATCAAGCATTAGGTATGAAACTAAGATTTAGTATTGCTTATCATCCCCAGACAAGTGGGCAATCAGAGAGGACAATCCAGACACTTGAAGATACGTTGTGAGCTTGTGTCTTGGATTTTAAAGGAAGTTGGATCAAAATTTACCTGTCCCCCTGAATTTTCCTATAATAATAGTTATCATGCCAGTATACAGATGGCTCCTTATGAAGCACTATATGGACGGAGTTATCTGAACGTAAGCTGTTTGGATCAAAATAGTGGATGAAACTTCCGAACATATTAACTTAATTAAGAAGATTATTGTTTTAATTTGGTTCTCACTTTGGTTGCTGTAGGATTATTGTTGAATCGGACTCATATGATGCGATTTTGTTAGTAAAGGAGGGAGACACATCTCACTTCATTCAGACAAGTCAATAATCTTATAAACTAAAGATATTCTAAGTCGAGACTAGGATTTTTATTATTTAAGGTAGCACTAGCGAACCATATATTAGAACAGAGTTTGAAGGTGATATTGACTCCGGGTGAGGATTTTCCAATCTTTAATGCAAGATGATTGAAATCATCTAGGCATGCTCCACTACCACAAACAATGCTTTTATTGTCTGTTTTTTTTTTCCTTTTAACGTCTAAAAATAAAGTGACACCTACCTCAAGGACGTAGTAAAGTTAGGATATGGCGTCCCAAATTGTTTGGGATACCATAAGTGAGACTTATGACGTCCCAAATAATTTAGAAGCTATATCTTGTATTTTCCTTTTTTTAAAAGAAAAAAAAACGTGTGGAGGAAGAAGTAGAACTCAACATGAACTAGAAGTCATCTCATGCTCTTAGATGAACAAGAACCAGAGACAAATCAAAATCAAAGGAGAAATAATCAAAACGAGGAAGGTTGAACAAATCGGCGTTGTAGATATGAGAAATCAAGGTTCGACCCTAAAATTGATGTTCGACGTTGCAAATCTGGGAGATCGATGTTTGAACCTGCAATTGATGACCCGCACGCACGAGCTGTGGCTGGAGGAAGAAGATCAATGAAGTTCGAAGGACCTAGAGATTACTGGTGCCTCGCTATCCTATGTTGTTGCGGCTGGGTTGCCATCACCGTCTACAGATCTGAGATTGGGAAACATAAAGAAAATCATAATAGTGTAAACCATTAGTACATGAATAATCAACAAAAGAAAATTCAAAACCTATCCTGGAAAGCAAATCCTTCAAAAATCAAAGAACCCATAAATCAAACACCAAAAAATCGAAACAAAAATCGTAATAGCATAAACTTCCGAAGAAGAAGATGGAGGAGGAATGGGAAGCAAACCTTAGAGTGAGAGGTCAAATTTGCAATGGTGGTTCCCAATACCTTCAAACCTTACTACGCCATTGAACACCCTTGACTTCTAGCTTCTCTCTTCAAACAACATCTCTCAGCCATTAAACATAAATCTCATAATTTGGGAGAGGTTGCATAGTGCGGTAGAGGCTGACTAGGAGAGGAGTATAGTGGTAGAGGTGGGATTTGAAAAGAAGGCTAGATCTAATGCATATGCACAATTTTTTTAAATCTTTTTTACATCCCAATTTTAATTTGGGATGCCTAAACTTTGTATATACACGTCCTAACATAAATTTGGGATGCCTAAAGTTCCAAATAAGTGTCTCAAACTCCAAAGGGACGCCAAAAATAGTACTTTTGGTGTTTCTTTTTTAATTAGGATGCCAAAATCCCTTTTCTTAGCATCCCAATTTTAAATAGGAACACTCAATATGTCAAAAAAATTATGAAAATAACACCGCTTTTATTTTTTACTTTCTTTTAAGAAAAATGAAAAAGAGATGTTTTTGGGGGAAGTAGAACCCATTTATTCTAATAGTGCACAGTGGTTAAAACTAACCTTTGAATATTTAAAAAATTAATTGGAAGAGACATTAATTATTGAAAAGACTAAAAAACATTAAATCAAATTCAAAACTCGTATATGGAAAAAGTTATGTATTACATTATCCACAGAGTGTGGGGAGCATTGCTCTTGACAGAAAAATTTCAACAACAAAAAAAAAATGTAGCTTCATGTGATAACATTATTCGTTCCACGTATATACAACACCATAACCAGTTGGCATCACGCATATATTTCCTTTTCGATATTTTAATTTTGTTCTTGATAAACTAAACGCCCAGCCATACACATATAGTAATTCTCTTAATCATTATTCTCAAACCAGCATGAATTCATAAACAGATGAAAGAATGATTAAATCAAAAAAAAAAAAAAAAAGGCCTCCAGCCTCTATAGACAGCAAAAGCTACATTTTTGATAGAGATGCTCAAAAAACCAAAAAGAAAAAAAGGCTTCAGATGTATCCAACACGCTGAAATTATTTCAGCGTCCCCAACACCCACAATTACCTTAATTGTTAAGTGAAAAATTGTACAAATAGATACTTTAGGGTGATGGTATATATGAAAAAAATACTTGGTGTAGAGTGTAATACAAAATATTTTAAGGCTCTAGATACATCTAAAAAAATATTTTAGGGCGCTGGATGGATTTTAAAGGCCAAATAAATTTCTAGAATATGACTGTTGTACCTACAAATTATTCTTTCTACCTACAACAATATCATACCCAGTTGGCATCTGCACCGCGTAATATAATATTCTTTTTTATCTTGAATTATAATTTGAATCGGCCGGTTCTGAAATCACATGTCTATAGGGTCAACATATGTATATGAATCATTTTAATGTTCACAGACCTGCAAGTGTATATGAATCATTTTTAATGTTCACAGACCTGCAAGACCTTAAATTGAAACAATAAACTAATGCAGATTAGAATACAAAGCAAAAGCCTCCAGCAATTATAGGTTGCTGCTAAAGCTGGCACCAGCTTTCAAACGCGTCGTCCTTCCTTTTGCAAATACCTATTTATAGACTCCCTACATGTCTAACCTCTCACACATCAACTCATCAAACACAATCTCTCTCTTTACACAAAGAAAATGGCTTGTACTACTTGTAAAGGGTTTTATGTGGGTATGGTGCTTGGGATAGTGATGATAAGTTCTATGGTGGCTTCATGTTCTGCAAATTTCTTCCAAGACACTGAAATAACATGGGGTGGTGACCGTGGGAAGATATTCAATGGAGGTCAGCTTCTCTCTCTTTCTCTGGATAAGTTCTCAGGTTCTGGCTTCCAAACCAAGAAACAGTTCCTTTTTGGAAGGATCGACATGGACATCAAGCTAGTTTCTGGCAATTCTGCTGGCACCGTCACCACTTTCTACGTATGTTACCTTCATATATACCAACATTCTTCTTCAATTTCTTCAACAAATACACACACACACACATGTATGCTTATTACTTAATTAAATGGTTAATTTCTGTAGTTGTCGTCACAAGGACCAAACCATGACGAGATTGACTTTGAGTTCTTGGGAAATGTAAGTGGGGATCCTTATATTCTTCACACCAACGTCTTCTCTCAAGGCAAAGGCAACAGAGAGCAACAGTTCTATCTCTGGTTCGACCCTACCAGAAACTTCCACAGATACTCCATTGTCTGGAAGCCACAACACATTATGTAAGTCATACAATACTTTACTCTTATGAGTTCTACATCATTCTTTTTTTGCTTCATCTTTGATAGATAACGGGTTATTAACTTTTGCATGCATATGCAGATTCATGGTTGATGATATTCCCATTAGGGTTTTTGAGAACGAGGAAGCTAAAGGCGTTCCCTTTCCAAATAAGCAAGCTATGAGAATGTATTCGAGCCTTTGGAATGCGGATGATTGGGCCACAAGAGGTGGTTTGGTAAAAACTGATTGGTCAAATGCTCCTTTCACTGCTTATTATCGCAACTTCAAAGCCACAGATCTCTCATTGTCTTCATCAAAGTCATTCTCAGATTCTCAAGTGCAAAGCAATGAGCTTGATGCTAATGGCAGAAGAAGAGTGAGATGGGCTCAGAAGTACTTTATGATCTATAACTATTGCACCGATCTCAACCGATTCCCTCAGGGCCTTCCTCCTGAATGCAAACGTTCACGTTTCTAGATTTTTTCATGTAAAATATGTTTACGGTTTTTGTTTATGCATTTGTCAATACATTTAAATTTCATATTTATTCTTTTTAAAAAAATTAAAATAAATTTATGTATTCTTTTTCTTTGAAGGAAATAAAATATTACTCTGTGTTCTTGATCGACAAAATTGTGAGTTGATCATTTTGGAATTCTTTCTTTCTTTTTCTTTTTGGTTTTTTGTGTTCTTACACATGAAGAAGCAATTAAATTAAATATTGGGCACTTGGATTACTTGCAACAACATCGATCTTGATGACAATAATATGAATATGACTAATAGGTTCCTTTACAGCGCACTATATATGCTGATACAAAAGACACTTTTAAGGTAATAAAAAAACTAATATATAAAAGTGTGAGAAATAACATTGAAACTCGGGTTTTTATACACGCTTAAGGCTTGAGGTTGAATTTGAATCCTATGTAGATAATGGTGCAAGGATTATAGACCAAGAATTTTAATAACGTGGGTGAAAATAAAAAAATACTAAATCATAAATAAAAATACTTGAAATACAATATAAACATAATATAAAAAAAAAGAAAGAAATCTATTACAGACATTAAAATCTCATTACTTGACTCTTCCATGTTTTCATATTGTTAAACTCATCTATAACTGAATTTGTGCTAAAAATCAAAACAAATTTTTTTTTTAATGTACGTAATCAAATAATCATCAAGAAATTAGTCCTCTATTCTATTAAGCCTGTTCTTGATTATCTTTATAGTAAATAAAGGTCTTTCATTAGTTACTGTCGAAACTGGAAGAATTAATACAAATCTAATCACTCTATCAATAAAAAGGTAAATGAGCCCAACAAGGTTCCAATCATATACTTGCCAAACAGTCAGAAAAAATCCAGAATAAATTGTAATTGGGAAACCATGATTTTGAAAATGTGCATGTATAGTATTTTTGGATTAGTTTTTAGAGAATAGCTTTTAAGATTTACGACGTAAGTATGTGAGAGAAATTTTCTTGGTTTACAAAAAATGGCTTTTGAAACCACGGAATAAATTGACCATTTTTTATTTTTTATTGCATTACAATGAGAAGAAGTTATTTAAGTAAGGGTTTTTGAAAAAAAAAAATTTATGTGATAAGATTTTTCTATAAGAATTTTGAGATTCCCCTTTTTTGAGGGACAATCTACACTATGATAATTTATTAAAAACAATATGCATGCAGTATTCTTGTAATGAAAATATGTAAGCAACAGACACTAGATAGAGGTCTGGCTAAAAACACTGCTCCTCCCCGAAGAAGCATTTTTGGCAAAAAGGAATAATCAAGGAAAAAGCAGATAACGCGGCGCACACAAGAGTTTCACTGGCGGTTTTCAACTTTAAAACCAAGGCTCAGGAAATTTTGGACATTTCATCACGAAACGTTCTTCTACGTCGTCAGTTTGCGAATATAAAACAATCAGCAAATTTCATGCCATTAAACTTCGGTGAAAGACAGCTGGTCGGGGACTTAAGCTCCCGTCAATAACCAACTGTGGCTTCATCAAACTCCAGCCGTCACTAGCTCCATTCACGTCAAGAACTTTTTTAAAATTTTACGGTGGCTGGCCCCTTAATTCGGCCATTGACTTTTTTTTTTTAAAAAAAAAAGCATCAAGACTTCTTTATAAGTAAGATGTCATTGATTTGTTCTCATTTGTAACTTCATCCTATCTCGACCAAAAAAAAAAAAAAAAGTAACTTCATCCTATTAGTTCATGTCTTTTCAATTATAGGGGGAAAAAAATCTTCTTTGCGGAACTTTTCTAGATTAATTACGAGTCTGGATCTTCTCATTGTTACCTTTCTGTCTATCTCTTATCATCAGCAAATCCTGACCGTCGAAATCCTGATCCAAGGGTCTAGAACAATTTTTTTAAAAAAAAACCGCATGGGGTAATTTTTAGCACATGCGGTTTTTATAAAATTTGCTCTGGACCCTTGGATCAGGATTTCAATGGCTAGAATGAGACGATGAGAGATAATGAGAAAGTTACTCATGAGAGAATCCTCTTCTAATTACATGTATATAACCACCATAAAAAGATGTGTTTGCAGTGGTTATTGCTTGCATGTGTAGTGGTAATAACTACTTTGAATAATGTGTGTAGCAGTTTTGCCAAACCGCTACTAAAGCAATCTTTACAATTGAAATAATAGCTGTGAACACTTTATTTTATTCAGACCGAACCCAAAAAATAAAAATAAATGGTAATAAAATGTATCCTTGATCATTACACAGTTGACTTGGAAAAACCTTCTTTCAAAAAAAAGATATCTCATTGATTCTGGTTTTCCCTTGATCAGGAAAATATAGTCTTGTGTCTTTAAGAAAAATACAAGAAAATACAAAAAAGTTTTTTTTTTTTTTTTAAAAATGATTAGGAAAATACAGCCGTCCTCCATTTTACTTAACATAATTACTAATTAAGAGTTGATCAACAACTAAGTAATGATTCATCCCTTACCAAAATATACAAAATAAATCAGAGTATGAAAAATAAGTCATAATGTGGCAATATACAATCATCCAACATATATTAGAAATATTGAAGCACTACTTTCGGCAGAAGTAGCCTAAGCTTATGAGATCTTCCCTAATGAACCCGCATGGAAACTATTACCTGAAAAATGCTGGTAACCATCAATCCAACTTATTACGAATACTAATATGTGCTAGTGAGGTACCAAGTGGAATAATTTTACATAACAAAGTATTAAAAATATAATTAACCAATATCCACATCACAACCTTCATATCGTGAATTATGTATCATAAATTCCGTATCAAAATTTTCTTAACATAATTGCCTTATTTCTGCCAACTAGACCCATAGGCTAAGTTACAGTCTGAAAGTGAAGCTAAATCACCAAGAGAGGGGTGAATTGGGGATTTTAAAACTTCTCGAGTTGCTCTGTTTTTAAACACTAAAAACAAAGATGAACAAAGTATAGGGAAGAAGAGCAAGACACAAGGATTTATATTGGTTCGGTCCAACCTCTTGACCTACGTCCAATCCCCAGACTCTCTGGGATTTTCACTATCTCAATTGATTACACACTCTATAACTCGAGTAATTCTCTCACTATAACTTACTCCCTCTTATAAGTTGCAATCAATAAACCCAATCACCAAGTCCCCTGACTTGTGATTCTTACAATAAATAATTTACAATAAATGAACTCTCTTTAAGAGTGGATAAGAATAAACACTGAAGCTCAATGTATCAAAAGATACTTTACAAGTAAAAACTGAAAGAGTAGGTGTAAAACTTGAAATGCAATTCGTTTTCAACAGATTTGTTGTTGTGAAGACTTGAATGCAGCTCTATTTATATCAAGAGAGCATTAAATGACCATTGTAATCTTCAATATAACCGTTGCCTTCATTAGACAATAATTAGGTTAAGCTTTGGTCTTCTTCTCTCTCTAATCTTTGCTTAATCTAGTTGCATTGAAGTTTAGGGTTGACTTCTTGAATATTAATCCGTTGGAATAGTAGCTACTGAATGTGGAAAGCAGACATTAATTCTTTGGTTACGTGTGCAGAATGATTGTCTAAAAGAATGCAAGTTTTCTGGGTTTTGCATTTAATGTGTTGACGTCACTTTTTGCTTTTGTTTTTAACCTTCATTTAACATCCTCTAAATCATCTGAAACTTACTAACAAAGTGGTTAAACATAGCTAGGAATATTAATGAATGATAATAGGAAGTAATAAAATCAAACAAGAAGGTTTCACAAATTCGTTAGATTTCAATTTCAAACTCTGTGACACAAACTCAAGTTTGTTCACCAAAACTAGAGCTTGTCACTGTGCACTTATAGCAAAACTTGAGTTTCCATAACTAAACTCGAGTTTCCTCTTTTCAGAGAGGAAAGTCGCGATTTGAGTTTTGAAACACATTTTTGAAAGAAACTCAAAACTCGAGTTTCCATTTACAAACTCAAGTTTTGGACTTTTAACATGAACTTTGATTTTTAGTCCAAAACATTAAAATTGGAGTTTTCATTCTAAACTGGAGATTTCAAAACATTGAAAAAGTGCAAAGCTCTCGACTTGGCCAAAACTTAAGTTTCCAAAACCAAACTCGAGTTTTCATTTAAGTATGAAAACTTTGAGAAATCTATGCCAAATCAAAACTGGAGTTTTCAAAAACTGAGTAAAACATGAAAACTCTCTACCAAGTGTAAACTCGAGTTTCCAAACCAAAACTCGAGTTTTCTCACAACTTTGAGAAAACTTAGAAAACTCATGACAAGCTGAAAACTGGAGTTTTAAATCAAAACTAGAGTTTACATATGTTCAAAATGTTGGAGACTCTCTGTATGACCAAAACTCGAGTTTCCAAATGAAAACTGGAGTTTTGTCTTCATCAAAAAATAGTCAGAAGTCTTTGTCTGATGCAAAACTCGAGTTTACCAGTCAAAACTCGAGTTTGTCTCAAGATGAAAAACTGAATGCTTTCTATAAGCCCAAAACTTGAGTTTTCCCATGAAAACTGGAGTTTTGCTTTGTTCATTGAAATCGAGCTGCTGTCAAAGTCAAAACTCGAGTTTCCAAACCAAAACTCAAGTTTGCCTTTGACAGTAAGTTTTTCAACTTACCAAAGACAAACTTCAACTAGTGTTTACAATTGTCAGTTATCATCAAAATATATAGAGAACTAACACAGTCCATATTACTGGCTACTCAAAAGCTCACTGGTCAAGTGATGAGGGCTGGTCAAAATCCCCAGAGCATATGCCCCAGACACCCGTGCGTTTTTTCCCCTCATTGAACATATGGGGTGTCGCAAGCCCTCATTGAACTAGTGGGCAGTCCCTCATTGAATAAGTGGGACGATAGAAAGCCAACCATAATGCACCAATGGAGGCTACACCACATGATGAAATAAACTACTCTATTTCTTCTCAATTCAACCATTCCCATAATTATCACAATAAATAGCTCAACGAGAATTTTCCACGTTTCTATTATGTTATTTAAAGCATTTTCATATACATGTCATAATATCAAAATTCTTAATTCTTATATATATATATATATATAGACACACACATACACACACACAAAATTCAAGTCATAAGGTTCCACATGACAATTTCCATTAAAATATTCATAATCATTTCACAAAATACTCACAAACAACATACTAATACACATAACAAGTGAAAAGTGGTTACCCCTCGCCATAACAAATTATTATCATACTGCTCCTAATCCAAGAGTTCAAACACAGGCCAAAAATCAATCTACCACAACCAATTTACTAACCATTAATAACTCTTCTACAATTGTACATAATCAAAATTATAACTTATAATTTCATAGAATTAAAAATATACAAATTTAATAATAATATATTTGGAATACTTGAAGTGGGCATATTATGACGGGACTGAAAAATCAGTGAGACCATTGTAACTATTAATTCTCCTTTCGATTTATTATTAATTAATAACTCCATTTTCTATTATTTATTCCTCTTTTTAATAATAATAATAATAATAATAATATATATTACTATTTATTTATTTTATTATTATTATTATTATACTATTTATTTTTATTTCTCTTAATTAGTTTAAACTCTCATAGACTATCCTAACTCTTTAAATTAGGAGTTTATAAACACCAATCATCATATAAAATATGAATTAATGTATTACATATAATGTTTCTCACGGTTTTCTAAAGTATAATGTTTCATCATATATGTTTATAGAAATAAAGATCCTGAGTTTAATAAATATTAACACCAAATAAACTACGACTTATATATATATTATTTTGTAAATAGTATTATAAATGAAATAATATATGAATAAATTAGATTAGATACTATCATATAAGAGTAAGTTGTCTTTTTGATTTCATGATATTATCTCAGCAAAATAACTTCCAATATATATTACCCTATTATTTTCCTTTCCTTTTCTCTTTCAGAAGTACATGGCTTTTTATATCAGTAAGTATATATATTATATGCAGCGTGTATGCATGACAGCAAGCAAAATCTATTTAGTCCTCTTTATGCAGAATATATATTTATTTACACTCAACACACAACACTAATATATATGTGCAGCGCTATAAGTATATATATCAGCATATTCTTTCTTATTTCTTTCTAAACTTGCGATATATATATATATATACTTTCAAGATTTTCTATTTCCTTTCCAAGTTCTGCAACACACACATGTATATATATGTATATATACATATTTCATGATAGCCAAGCAAAGTTTCTCCTTCCAGTCACCACACAAACATGTGTGTGTACTTTATAACTCAGTTCCTGTATATCACCAAGTTTTTAGTTTTATAAAATGCCATGTTATGAAATATATATATATATATATATATATATATATATATATATATATATACAATGATGGACCCAGGATTTTAGGTTTGTGTGTGCACAAATAGGTGCGGTATGCAGGCCCCCGAATTTTTTTTTTTTAAAGGAAAGTTTTAAACGCATTAAAGAACAAAAAAATATAAACAATAAAATAAAAGCAAAAGGAATTGTTGATAAACTCCGGCCAAAGCGAACACAGCACGATAAGGGTGATAAGAAGTATGGCCACCCAGCAAAACCTCACTATATCACCCCTTTAGATAATCAATAGCTCACTTCTACCAAAAAAAAGCCTACATCACTCCCAAGTAATGACAGCAGGCTGCACCTACATTCAAGAAACACTTCAACCACCAATAATTGCACTCTGCATGAACTTTTGCTCTCTCACTGCAAGCACCTCTTTTATCCCAACACCTAATTATTAATTTTATTCTACTAATGTTAAGAAATAACCAGTGGATCGATAATCCAGTAGGAAGTATCAGGATAATTTTGTTAAAGTAAAAAAAGGATCACCCAACGTTCTTTAGATATGAAGAAAAACATAGAGACTTTGAAATCAAGTAGGAGTGGCAACAGATGCAATTTTGCATTGAAAAAACCCTAAACAGCATATTTCATTGGTAAAAAATTAAGATAGAATTTAAACGGCCAGCTGATCACAAAACTAGAAATTGAAAAGCCAAAAATTTCAAAGCTAAAAGCCGAAACCAAACCCGAAAACCTAAAGTTAATCAAAACAGGGACATGAAAAATAATAAGCAGAGATGGGAAAAGGGGATCCACACCTTGAACCTGTGTGTAGTAGCGGCGAGCTCTTGACGGATGAAAGAGGCGGTGTCGGCAGTGGTCAAACTGGTCCCCTGGGCTTGCTTCTTTATGTGTTTGGTGAACGACTGCCTGCATCAATACGAATGAAAATCACAAGCAAAAATCACTCTAAAAATGAAAAAAAAAAAACCTAATATCAAATGAGAGGGTATCGTACCTGTCTCGGCAATGACCAATAGCGCCGATGATTTAACTCAACCCGAGCCACAGAGAACCTGTGAACAATTTTCTTGGCCGGTGCAGAGTCAAGAGTGAAATATTCATGTTTATCTCGCCTCGATCAAAGAATTCACGGAATTGTTGATAAACTCCGGCCAAAGCGAACACAGCACGATAAGGGTGATAAGAAGATTGCGTCCAGAACCTTTAAAAAAAAAAAGAATGATTCACCAAAATGAAGCAATTGCGGGGAAGGGATGAAGAATTAGGGAACTTACAAGTTAAAAATCAAGAGACGAGAGAGGAAGATGGAGCAACCTGATCGACGGCGGAGGAGCCTGAGGGACGAGCGGACAATGGACGAGCAGCAGACGAGCGGACGAGGGAACTTTTGCGGAATTGGGGGAAATGTCGGGAAAATAGGAAGTATTTAGGGATGGGGGGAAAAAAAAGAGGGGAAAGGGAAAGTTTCAGGTTCAAACTGGAGACCTTAGGTAAAAGTATAAGAGTCTTTACCATCTGTTCTAACTACACATACCCTCAAAAATTTCTTACAAATTATATATATTTTGTGTCTGCACCTGCCCACAATTGCACTAACGTAGGTCCGTCCCTGTATATATATATATAGGGGTTATGATTTATCCTGTGACAGGATATAAGTGCTGGTCCAGTGAAGCATACACAACGCCGTTTTACACTTCCGTCAGCGAGAACTATACAGATTGCTCTGCCTCCCTTTAATTATCCATTTTTCCCGTCACATCTAAATTATACACCTGGCCAATGAACTGTAACACTTGTCCAGTGAACAATACTATACTTCCCATTTGCTTTCCCATACCACACCTTGCTTCCAACCGATGAAGGATCAAGAGAGGTCACTTTTAGACCAATTTGGGCATCCCCTGATCCAATAAAAAAATAAATCAGCAACAATTCTGACCTTTAGAACAACGGTCACAGCAGAAATGAATAGGAAGAATTATGGATTGAAGACATAAATACCGGTAACTCAGGAAACCCACATTGCAGTCGGTGAAGAAATCACAAGAGCAATCTGTTTCGGGAAATTTGAGGTCACATTCTTCTTGAGTATTGGATGATTCATGGTCAAGTCGTCTGCCCCGACGCAGCGACAGGTCGAAACGGCGAGTCACAGGCTTAAATGGGCCATCCAGAGTAGTGTGTTTTGATCTTGTGGTGATTTCCAGTGACAGCGAGGAATCAGCCTGTTTGTTCGTGCTTTTTTTTGGTGAATTTTTTGTATGATTGATCTGAAATTTAGCAATCTGTATAGGTCTCGCAGAGTGAAGTGTAAAACGGCGTCGTGTATGCTTCACAGGATCAGTGCTTGTATCCTGTCACAATACCAATGGCTATAGATCAGAGGGTGAAATCCAATATTATGAGGATTAATTCATTTTTCTTCTCTCTTCTATATTTCTTTTCTTCTCTAAACGGAGGGAAGACTATATCATATGGTTGTTGTCACATGTGTGAGCCTCAACACAAATGGCTAGAGGTCACAATACAATGTGGTTTGAATTATTGTTTTTTTACCTTCCTCTTTCCTCTATTTTTCTTCCTTCTTTACTCTCTCTCTCTCTTGAGTCCTCCTATAAATAAGGTTAAGGTATATTTACATAAGCTCCATGCACATATGTTTTTCATGATCTTCTTTGAATCCTCAAATGCATTCATGTTTTTCGAGTGATTGTTTTGATTAACTCCATTGTATTGTTGACAAGTGTTGCCTTTTGTGATTTGATTGACTACTGGTATAATAATATTATGGGTTAAGGTGCGTCCAGCACAATGAACTATTAACTTAGGAGCGTCCAGCACAATTAACTATTAAGTGGACTGTCCAGCACAATAAATTTTTAAAAAGGAGTGCCCAGCACAACGCCGTTAACAAAAAGTTAACGTCCGTTGTCTAAGGAGCGCCCAGCACAACAAACTATTATTCCGAGAGCGTCCAGCACAAAATTCTAAATTTTACTAAATTAAATAATTTTTTCTCAATTGTCATTATTTAAAACTACTTTTATAAATATAAATATCTATAGACAAAAATTACTCATTCTTCAATTTTCTCAAAATTATAATTTGCTAAAATAAACAAAAGTTTTGATTAAAAATATAATTATATGATTTAAATAAAACTCAAGGTGTTTTATAGTTTATTATATATGTTAAACAAAAAAAATATGATTTTTTTTTATTTTAGAAGAAATTTATGTGAGTTGAAAAATTCATTTAGTGTTACTAAAATTTAAAAAATCTAAAAAATTAATTGGAAAAATCATCATGGTAGAATTGATCTTTTTTTACACATTCAGGATAAAATTATCTCCTAAAAAATTTTGAAGTCAAAATTACCCCTTAATTCTTTATCGATTCTATTTTGTGCTATAGGATTACTCTTTCAATTTGTTTGTGTCAGCAAATGCGTGAAGGAAAGTTTGAATGAATAAAAAAAAGTATACACTTTTCTTGTGGGACTTATCCCATATTCCGTATTCAATAAGGCTATGTTATGTTGTTAGCCTTCTTCACACCTATATAATGTCGTACATCTTAATATTGACAAATAATTTAAACAGTTGTTAAATAGTTGGTGTACATTTTTTAAATTTTATTAACATTAAATGAATTTTTTTTAACTCACATAAATTTCTTCTAAAATAAAAATAAATTATATATATTTTTTGTTTAACATATATAATAAACTATAAAACACCTTGAGTTTTATTTAAATTATATAATTATATTCTTAATCAAAAAATTTGTTTATTTTAGCAAATTATAATTTTGAGAAAATTGAAGAATAAGTAATTTTTGTCCATAGATATTTATAAAAGTAGTTTTGAATAATGACAATTGAGAAAAAAATTATTTAATTTAGTAAAATTTAGAATTTTGTGCTGGGCATTCTTAGAATAATAGTTTGGTGTGCTGAACGCTCTCGGAATAATAGTTTGTTGTGCTGGGTGCTCCTTAGATAACGGACGTTAACTTTTTGCTAACGGCGTTAACTCCTTACTAACGGCGTTGTGCTGGGCGCTCCTTTTTAAAAGTTTATTGTGCTAGACGCTCTTTTTTAAAAGTTTGTTATGCTGGGCGGTCCACTTAATAGTTAATTGTGCTGGACGCTCCTGTGGCAATAGTTCATTGTGCTGGACGCACCTTAACCCTAATATTATTGGCCAGGATAATTGCATGCTTCCATAAGCATTATCCTTTTGTGATTCATTGATGACTGGCGCATGATTCCTTCTTTTGTCATTAGATCATGAACATGTCATCTCTTCGCAATGATGAATGGAGTGAGTCATTTTGATTTTGACCTGCACCAAGTATATCTAGTAAAGCGAAGGTATTCATATAGGACGGATTCTTCTTTATGTGATGCATTGCGTACGTATTGACTTATCTATTGGCATATTACTCACATTTTATTTGTCTTAGCCAAGTAATGATAAAGCAACAGGTTCGGGTCTCCTCTCTTTATATTATGCTTCATTTAAAATAATTTAATGATGAATTGATTTTGTGTGTTTTCTCTTCTTCTTCTCTAACATTGCATCCCATTCTTTTAACCTATGTTGTGTTTGCTTTTTAGAACCTCATTTGGCTCTTAGATTCATTGGTAAGCTGGTTGTGTGAGATTATGGGAATCTCCTCATGTGCACCAATAGGGTTGCCAATGTTTTCTTTGAAAAATCACTACTACATATTTGAGCATTTATAACGCTTAATACATAACGGTTACAACTAATAAATGTTATGTAAGTCGAGACGGAGGTTCTACAAGGATATATAACGCTTAAATGTAATGGTTAATTATGTACACCATCATATATTATAAGGCAGAATTTGCAAAAACACAAATGTAACAGTTGTAGCTAATAACTGTCATTTATTTAGTGACAAAAATGAAAGTTTTTAAGAAACAATCGTCATGTAACACTTATAAAAAATTTGTCTTCCAAACATTTATATCAGCAAAGATAGAACATAACGGTCTTAAAAAACAAACGTCATCTAACTCTTTGATAACCCTTCGTAACTTCAGTCCTTCAATGTCAATATTCATTATAACCCTTTATAATCCCGTTAGACTTTTATAAGTCATAAGTCATAACCCTTCGCAATATATTAAAGCTCTATTTAAATTCAACTATTCCTTATTATTCTTATTAATTTTGTTTATCGGCCTCTTCCTTCTCTCCTTCAACATGTTAAGATCCCAAGCAACTCTTCCGCCGCCCCTTACCACCTCCTCCTCCTCCTCAAGGCTTGTTGGTAGCAACCAAAGGTTCAAATACTGAAGATCCTAACCATTTCACACCATCCATCTAACCAGTGTGTCCACTCACTTCTCCAATCAATCTATTGTGCCGAATGATGAGATGCACAAGAGAAAAGAGTACTGGGAAAGGGTCTTGTTGTGATGAAGGAGGTCTAGAAAGAAAATTAATAGAGAGGGGAGGAAACTTACTCTAGATAAAACAAGAAAAGTCAAATTTTAAAATTTGACAAGTTCACAAATTGTTAAATTTCACAATTTGTCCTTTCTTGTTCCACCGCATAGTAAATTCCCCCCTCTCGTAATTTGCTTTGGACCTCCTTCATGACAACAAGACTCTTCCCCGGTGCTCTTTTCTCTTGTGTCATCTCGTCATTTGGTGCAATATATGGATTGGGAGAGGGGGAAGATGCCGACTATGGTAGAGGGGGCGACGTGGTTGAGATCCTCAATACTTGAGATACATAATGCTTATTAAGTAAAACACATCACTTAATAGAATTCCAAGCAAATAAATAACGAAGCTAATTAGTAATCATCATATTTTCTCTCACAAGAATGATGGTTGTTAAGAAAAAACTATAATGAAACAACAAACGTTGTGATGGCTGGTTCAAAACTTTCCCCCTCATGATAATCCTCTGATTCAACCTTCATCTCCCTCCTCTGGTGATGAGAATGCAGATGGGGATGAAGAAGAGGACGAGGAAGAGGAGGATGAACTCATGAGGACGGCACCATTAAATTCCTAATATATTTCAATGGTTGTTGTTCTTCATAGGGAAGCGTCCAACCATTTGTTAGAAAATAAAAGAGGAGAAGATCCTAAACCAGGGTGGTACAATAGATAATGCACCATAAAAGAAATTAAAGATAAAATAGAGCAGAGAGATATAAGGAAAACTCACCAGATGAAGTAGGGAGGTACTGTTTGATCAGGATACTCTCATTCTCATACTTCTGTTTCTCTTTTTCTTTTTTAAAATCCCTTCTCCACCTTTCAATGTAGATATAATACTTTATAAAAATAATGTTAAAATATTTTTCAATTGCACATGACAAATGTCAAATCATGCATCTTTTTTTTTTATGCAAATGGTTTCTTTTTTTTTCTGTATGAATCTAACAAAAAAAATTGAAGGGAAAAGCTTTATTATTATTCTAACATTTAAGCAAAGTTACTTTGAAAATCAAAAAAGAAAAAAAAGGAAAAATCTTACCATCTCAAAAGAACTCCAATTACATTCACAGCCAGAAGAGCTGTTGGAAATTATGTCATAGGGGCAAGTCATTGTACTTTAAACGTTAATGTTATTTAAAGTATTCTCCTTTTAGTTATCATTTCATTTGCATGTATATAGCGATAACTGTATCTTTGGATGTATCTTATAGATTATACTAAATGTCCCTCATCAGTCATCTATGCGGGAGCGAAGATGAAGTAAGACCAATATGACTTTGATGAGGTATGGAGATACGAATCAAAGTCATAGGTACTTGTAAGAGTACAAGGTACTGGACCAACCCACTATGATAGAGCTACATGGATTTAGTCATAAGCTTGTTTCATGTATAACCGCGTCACAATACCCTTTGACCTGAGATCGTTATGGATTCCTACATGAGAGGCGCAGATCTTTGATCTAGTCAAAAGTCACCTTTGACTGAGTGATGATAAAGGCTTCAATCGGAATTAGTAGTTTTCATGCAGAGCAATGTGAATAGTCAAGATGGAATTTGTCCCTCACATTTGTAGAGAGATATTACTGGGCCCCTTGATGAGTGAGTCTGAGAAATGTATGGTCATACTACGATGGAAAGGAGTTTCCATTTCAATTGTTAGACTACTCAAGAATTGAGAAAGTAATAGTCAAGAACAGGAAGTTGATATTATCCTTGCTTCATTCTTGACCAAATTATCGTTTGACAAAAGAGAAGTGACATGGTTGTATGATAGGTTGTCTCGTATCAACGATTCTCATGTAAGTTGGGTAGTCGTAATGTCTTGCTAGAGGCCGTTTGCGACTTATGGGCTAGTACAGTATTGGTTCGCTGCCAATCTCATGTGGGCCTGCAGAGTCACACATAAGAATAACCCAACACGAATAATAGTGTCTAGATTCATTGAATCTTAGATATTAGATAATAATGTTATTATATAGTATTTAATTTATTTGATAAATTAAATAACTAAAATAAATAAAGATATAGTATCTCAGATTTAATTAAATAGATAGATATCATATCTTAGATTTAATTTATAAAGATAAATTAAATCAGCATGCTTTTAATTCGGATTAAATAAATAGATTAGATTAAATCTCTTGGACAGATTTAATTAATATATTATTTTAATCCAAATTCGAATTTCAAAATTACTTTAGATTAATTTTGAAAGTTTTAATACGGTTCATTAGGGTTTTAGAAACTCTATAAGAGATAATGATCTAGTCGTATTAGAAGAATGAACGAACGGTAAAGCTGTGAAAAACCCTAGAGGAGAGACGTGAGACGCAAAGCTTGAAGGCACTAGCACGCTGCCGTCCGTGTTGGAGTACTGTTTGGTGTGGATACTGGTAGAAGGAGTAGATTCGTAGGGTTGGCTCTTATTGAAGGCGTAGGACGCATACGAGTTCGCGTAGGACGTACATGAGTTAGCAAAAGCACGCATACGAGTTCGCAAGGTATGGTCCTATGAACCCTGTTTAAATGATGTTAATAGATCCTCTCTATGGGATTCGTAAAATTTTTAATGGATGAATTACTTCCGCTGTGTGTACGGATCCCAACAAGAGCTGCAACATAAGCTGAGAATACGAGTTGCAATTCTTTTAAGTTCTAGACATCCATCTCCATAAGAATCCCACCATTCTGTTGGAGGTAGTTTTTTTTCTTAATGCTTGTGCAGTTTCATGCCTAAACATATCTCTTTTGTTATGAAAGTCATTCAATTGAAACTCAATTTTGTTAAGCTCATTTTGATCCCCAACCATCCTTGACAAACAATCATGTAACCCTTGTTTGATCATATAATGCGGCTTAAAATTAGTGTCATCATGGAAATGAGGATTGAGATAGTATGTCGCTGCATGTAAAAGCTTATGTAGTCAAGCTTCCCACCTTTCATCAATTATATTCCCTATAAGCTCATAACTATCACAAATCACAGTCAATAACAAAAAATGTCATTCCACCAAAAAAGATTCAAATTATAAAAAACATAAAACTTGCGTAGTAAAATTAAGTACAAAAATTTAATCTAATACTTTCCTTTTTTGGCGTTTTGGTGGAGGAGTTTTGGCGTTATAAAGAGCTGAAAAAGGAACTACATGGAAAAGTCTACACTGAGGTAATGCAGCGAAATATACACTGGATGGCTCCTGCAATGGGCACTGTAAAAATAAACATAGATGGAGCTTTTCGGGCATCCACTGGAACAGCTGGTATTGGCGTGTTGTGTAGGAATAACAAAGGTGATTTTCTTGGCAGCTTGAGGAAAACAATTCAATCTGACTCTCCCTTCATGTCAGAATGCATAGCACTAAAGGAGGCGCTTCTTCATAGAGGTAAATTCCTTGGCTCCCCGGTGGTGATCGAAACCGACTGTAAGTATTGTATAAGCTGATCTTGAATAAATCTCTGAATGGCTGTGAATGGAGGTGTAGAGATGTATTATCAGATGTTTTTGATCTACTTGATTTAGTAGAGGATGTTTCTGTGTCTTTGGTAGCTAGACAGGGTAACAAGGCTGCGGATAAACTAGCAGCGAGTGTAGCAAAGGGGATGTATCAGCCTGTGCGGTTGAGCTTTACTCCATCCTCTTTAAGCAATATTCTCGATGTATCAGCCTGTGCGGTTGAGCTTTACTCCATCCTCTTTAAGAAATATTATCCTCTGCGATTCGGGTTTGTCATTAAATAGCTGTGATATGTCTGATGGCGTGAATGTGAGGGATGGTATAGGCTGAAGTCTATGCCTTTGATTTACTCTTGCTGGTTTTTTTTTCTTGCGTTTCTTAGTATAAATCCGATTAGCAGGTTTGTTTTCAATTTCTGTTTTGATAGTATACTGGTATAGGCTTATTGTATAGGATGGTGTTTGGCAAGATTTGTGGTAGGTTATATTGTTAGTTTTTGAATGTTTCTTGGATTCGGCTATTAGTGATTGTAACCTTTGATTTGATTAATAAAATTAGATTGTTTTGGCCCAAAAAAAAATACTTTCCTTTTTTTTAATACTATTAAAATTTTGTTTGATCGTTTCCTTAGCACTTTCCATGGCTTCATATATGAATCCCATAGCTGGCTTCTCTTATGAATCTACTAAGCGAAGAACTTTAACAAGAGGAGCAGCACCTTTAAGGAATGCCACAATATTCTTCCACAAATTATTGTCCATAACACTTTTTGCTACTTCTTTTCCATCTTCGGTAGATGAAAATTTGCTATCCTTCCAATGTTGAGAATTAAACAAATTTACCAGGGGTGGTCTATGCTCATTAAGACATGACAATGTCAAATATGTAGTGGCAAATCGAGTTGCAATATACCTAATTAAATCTTTTCCATTCATGTATTTTCTTAAAAGGCTAATGAGCATTGATCTTACATAAATATATGTTGTGATTTTTCTACCCCTGCTAATGGTTTCCTTGTGCAATATAATTTTTTTGTCAAAGTCCTCCAACATTAAGTCAATACAATGGGTTGCACATAGAGTCCAGTACAAATGTTTTCTTTTCTCCATTAATTTTTCCCCAGTTTTATAATTTGCAGCATTGTTAGTTACTACCTGCACCACATTTTATTCACCTACTTTCTCCACAACCTCGTCAAGCATCTCAAATACTTTTTCAGCCGTCTTAGAAATCTCAGAAGTATCTAATGAATACAAAAATATTGTCCCTTTGGGACTATTCACAAAAAAATTGCAAATTGAATGTCTTTGTCTATTAGTCCACCCATCAATCATTATTGAACAACATGTTGTTCTCCATTCATTTTTAAAGTTCTCAACCAAGGCTTGTGTGTTTTTTGATTCCCAGTTTAAATATTTTTCTCTGATCTCATGATAAGAAATAGGCTTAAATCCTTAACCAAATCTTCCTATAACTTCACACATCTTTTTAAATTCACATCTTTTATATAATTAAAAGGTATAGCACTTGTATATATATATATATATATATATATATATATATATATATATATATATATATAAAAGAGCGACCTATTTGTTGACAAGCCTCTTCCCTCAAGTCTCTCTTAAACATATGATTAATGGTTGATTTGTGTTCCCTACCCCTTTGCTATTATTTTTTGTATTTCTCAAGAAATTTATCAACCCTTCCTCTGAATTTTGAGACTCAGCTTGTGCATGTGCACCTTCATCATCTTCATCATCGATATCAACCCATAATTTTTTCCTTTTAGATGAAACACATTTTGCATCATAAACAAGCTGTAGTATTGTACTCTTTACTTCTTCAGGAACATTGACACAAGCTTCAACATCTATTCTAACGCATGCTAGATGATGTTTGAATCTATAAATACCCCCATTAACAATTTTTTCACAATAGTTACACTTCACTTTTTTGCCACTCCCATCAACATCCATCCGATGTTTCCATCCTATATTAGATTTGTTGCCCAGATAGTTTTTTCTCACAACAATAACTTTTTTTCCAGTATTTTCCTTTGTGCTTGAAGACATCTTCAATTTAATATACTACCTAATTAATAAGTAGTAAGAAGAAATTCTTAAATTAAGAAAAAAGAGGCAACCATAAAATACATCTAATATGTTAAGGTTTAAAAAAAAATTCACCTTAATTTATCTCAAGGATATAGTTTGTTTAAGGGTTAAATACCTAATTTACCACGAAAGTTTTGCTAAGGGGGCGCTTAGCACCTGGAAGTTTTTTTGGTACCAAGTTTGCCCCGGGAGTATTAAAAAGGTATCAAATTTACCTAAAAGTAATGGAAGTCTAAGTAGATCGTTAAAATGCCACCTCATCACACGTGGCATGCCACCTCATCAATCAAAAGTATCATTTTTGAGCTGGAAGTTTTCATTGAGGAGCAATTTTGCCCTTCTTTCTCCAAATATTAAATTTGACTATTAAATCAATCAAAGACCACACATATTATGCCTTGAAAAGGTTGAACTTGGAGTCAAAGAAGGAAATCCTTGAGATGTTGAGCTCAAGGCGGCTAGAATTTGTGAAGCCGAACTGGTCATAGAGATTGAAAGGTGAGTCGCAAAACCAAGAGGAAGAATCACTTATGATCTAAGCAAATGAAACGCAAAACAAGAAATGAATAGTTTCAAAAATTGGTTCAATAAAACAAATCAATAACGATAATATTTACATTTGAGCTCAAGGCGGCCAGAATTTGTGAAGTCGAACTGGTCACAGGAAGCATCACTTACGATCTAAGCAAATGATTAGTTTATACAAATGTAAATATTATCGCTATTGATTTGTTTTACTGAACCAAATTTTGGAACAATTCATTTCTCGTTTTGCGTTTCATTTGCTTAGATCATAAGTGATTCTTCCTCTAGGTTTTGTGATAGACTTTTCAGTCCCTGTGACCAGTTCGGCTTCACAAATTCTGGCCTCCTTGAGCTCAACTTCTCAAGGATCTCCTTCTCTGACTCCAAGTTCGACCTTTTCAAGGTATGACATGTGTGGTCTTTGACTAATTTACTAGTCAAATTTAATATTGGGAGAAAGATGGGCAAAATTGCTACTTTTGTAAACTTCCGGGACAAAATTGCTCCTCAACAAAAACTTCCAGGGCAAAATTGCTCCTTAATGAACACTTCCAGGGCAAAAAGGATACTTAACTCTTATTGGGTTAATGAGGTGGCATGACACGTGTACACTCAGTTAAACTTAACGGTTAAAATTAACGGAGGGGCAAATTTGCTATTTTTTTCATATTTCTGGGGCAGATTTGGTACCAAAAAAACTTCCGGGTGCTAAGTGCCCCCTTAGCAAAACTTCCGGTGCAAATTAGACATTTAACCCTTTGTTTAATATATGATAGTGTTTAATTAATAAAATACTATTACAGGGATCACGTTATACAGATTATGTCAAGGTTTAAAAAAATTTCACCTTAATTTATCTCAAGGATATAGTTTGTTTAATATATGATAGTATTTAATTAATAAAATACTATTATAGGGATCACATTATACACTAACAAAACAAGATTCTAATATATCATTGTAAAAAAAAAAGATTCAGCTAGTATCATAAGCAAGCTCACTACTCCCTTATACTCCTTCATGATCTTCATGAATATAATATGATGATAATAAAATCTTCATTCCTTAAAAATAATGAAAAGGTGAAGGAAAAGATGAAATGCCTTCACTTCATGAAAATCATATGATAATAAAATCTTCATTCCTTACAAATAATGAAAAGGTGAAGGAAAGGCTGAAATGCTTTAACTTCACTCAAGTCCTGCAGCGTCTTCACCTAAGTGCTGCAGCGTCTGGTCCTACTACTACTTTGCTGAATTGTTTCACAACATGAAAATAATATAATAGTCAAATTTTCATTAATTAAAAACAATAAAAAGGAGGAGGAAGGCGTCCGGTACTACTCTTTTGTTGAATTGCTTTCCCAACTAAAAATAATATACTAACACAATCGGAAAATAACAGCTAGGTGCTAAGGACCATAAAAAAAATAGTAAAAAAAATCTCAACCGAAATTCACATATCAAAAAGTCTCTAGAATTTGTTTTGACATTATTTGTATTAATAACAGAAAGTGCGATATTTACAACAAAATTTAAAAAATCTGATCATTCATAACAGAAAAAGCTATATTCACAATGGGAAATGTTATATTCATAATAATATTTAAACACTTGGATTTTGTTTCAAACTCAAGTCCCTAAGTGTTGGGATCCATACACGCAGTGGATTTAAAAATTTTACGAATCCCTACCTAAGGATTACTCAAGCGCGTTTAAATCAAGGTTAAGGAACTGAATATTACCTGTAGTGAACTCATCTGCATCTCGTTCTCTTTGAACTAGTGGGCTACCTTCTCGATCAGTAGAAGCCGACTCTAAGAATCGCCCTCGTCTACCGGTATCCACAGAAATAATCCCAAATACGACTGCGGCAACGTGCTAGCGCCCATGGTTCTTAAAAACTCGTTTTATCACTGCGATTTTACGTTTTTACGATTTTTTTTCATTGAAACGATTTTACTAATTTTCCAAACGCTTTTAAGTTTTTATGATTTTTTTACGATTTTACTACGTTACGATTTCACGTTTTATGATTTTTCATTCTCCTTTCGTTTTCAGGTAAAAACTCGTTTTTAAGAACCTTGCTAGCGCCTTTCTGAGTTATGTGTCTCTCTCACTCGCTCTAGGGTTTTCTCGCGGCTTTCTAATACGCTCGACTAAAAGTCCTGTAAGTTTTTTTTTCCTAAACCGATCAGCGTATTATATAAAATTAATCCTCATTAATTTTGAAATTCGAATTTTAAATCTAGATTAAAATATATTAATTAAATCTATTTGATAGATCAAATCTAATGTATTTATTTAATCCGAATTAAAACCCAGATCTGAAATTCGAATTTTGAATTTGGATTAATAAATATATTAATTAAATCTATCTGATAGATCTAATCTAATGTATTTATTTAATCCAAATTAAAAACCTTCAGATTTAATTTATCACTATAAATTAAATTTGAGAAATGATATCTATCTATTTTAATTAAATATGAGATACTATATCTCAATTTAAATTAAACAGATATATGATATCTTTATTCAAAAATTAAATGAGATACAATATCTCTATTTGTTTTAGATATTTAATTTATCAAATAAATTAAATACAAAAACAAATATTATATAATAATATTATAATCTTCATTAAATAATATTATCATATTATTTTTGAATTTAATATATATATATATATATATATATATATATATATATATTCACCCAGATTAATTTCAGTATTCATTAAATCTTAGATTAATCTAAAATTCAATGAATCTGGACACATTTGCTCGTGTTGGGTTATTCTTGTGTGCGACCCTGTAGGCCCAAATGACACGATACAACCTATCGCACAACCTATCGCGCAAGCAGCCTCTAGCAAAACATTGTGACTACCCAATTCACATGGGGATCGATGACACGATACAACCTATCACACAACCATGTCACGTCCCTTTTGTCACACGATAATTTGGTCAAGGATGAGGCATGGATAATGTCAACTTCCTGTTCTTGACCATTGCTTTCTCGATTCTTGAGTAATCTAATAAGTGAAGTGAAAACTCCTTCCATCACAGTATGGCCATACATTTCTCAGACTCACTCATCGAGGGGCCTAGTATTATCTCTCTACAAATGTGAGAGACAAATTCCATCTTGACCATTCACATTCATCAACATGAAAACCACTGATCCCGATCCCAGCCTTTATCATCACCCGGTCAAAGGTGACTTTTGACTAGGTCAAAGGTGACTTTTGACTAGGTCAAAGGTCAGTGACTCATCATGTAGGAATCCATGGTGATTTCAGGTCATAAGGCGTCGTGACGCGGTTATACATGAGATCAGCTTATGACTAAATCCATGCAGCTTTCTCATAGTGGGTTGGTCCATCATCTTATACTCTTACAAGTGCATATGACTTTGATTCGTATCTCTATACCTCATCAAAGTCATACTGGTCTTAACTCATCTTCGCTCCCGCGTAGATGATCAACCAGGGACATTTAGGATAATCTATAAGATATATCCAGGGATACAATTATCACTATAAACATGCGAATGAAATGATAACTTAATGGAGAACGATGACTTGCCCCTAGGGCATAATTTCCATCACTAAGCGTACAGAGGTCATTCATGACAATAAAAGGTTAGATTCATAACAGGAAGTGTTATGTTCACAACAAAATTTAAAACCTGGACATTCACAACAAAAAACGTTCTATTCACAATAGGAAGTGCTATATTTACAACAAAATTTAAAAATATGGATTTCATTTCAATACAAATAATATCAAAAAAAATCTATTTTTGATATGTCAATTTTTATTGGGACATTTTTACTATTTTTTATAGTCCTTAGGACCTGACTGTCATTAGGACGAATAGCGTCTAGTCCTACCCACTCTTTTTTTGAATTGCTTTCCCAACATGAAAATAATATATTGGGTAAAGGAGCAATTTTACACATGTGCTTTTCCCCCCGGAACGCCCAGCACTATGAGCTTTTTTCTGAACCAAAATTACACACGTGGTTACGTTTTGGAAGCGCCCAGCACCATGGCCAACGTTAACTTGGATGGAAATGAACAGTAATGCGGGTGTTGGTTCTCAGTGTGTTTTGATGATGACTGGAACAATTGCTAAACCATGAGAATCAAATTGACAGGTTTTCTCTTGCAATAATTTGTTTTTCTTACTGTCAAGGGAAAACTCGAGTATTGGAGTCAATACTCGAGTTTTGGTTCTCTAGGAAAACTAAACAAAAGGCAACACTGCCAGTTTTGATCAACACCGCCGGTTTTTGACACTTTGAGTTTTCAATGTACATATGAAAACTCAAGTTTTGGAAGCAAAACTCAAGTGTTGGGTTGGCTAAGATGAAACAAAATTTTTCAATCATAAAACCTCCAGTTTTCCAGAAAGCACTGCCAGTTTTGAACTATTTCAAGAAATCTTTCTGTTGTGAAAAATAGTTCAAAACTCGAGTTCTTGGGAGCAATACTCGAGTTTTGATCTGATAGTGAACAATCAAGTTTTTTTGAAAATAGGTGCATACTTGAGTACAGGTATGCATACTCGAGTATAGGCCATCCAGAGAGCAACCAAACTTTTCAAGTTAAGTCAATACTGCAGTATAGGGAGCTATACTTGAGTATTGAACTTACAGAGAGCAAACATATTTTTCACTAAGTATGCATACTGCAGTATAGGTATGCATACTCGAGTATATGCCCTTACAGAGAGCTCCAAACATTTTATAACTGATGCATACTCGAGTATAGGTTTGCATACTCGAGTATTGAGCTTTCAAACTAATTTTCAACTCGACATCTGTTCTTGCATACTCCAGTATGGATTTGTATACTCCAGTATTGACAATGAAAGACTTCACAATATTTTTGAAAATAGAGTTGCATACTCGAGTATGGGACCATACAGAGAGGTCACTCATTTTGCCAAGAACTTGCTTACTCCAGTATACAAATGGATACTCCAGTATAGAGGCATTTTGAACTTAAAATTTTTCACACAAACAGTGCCATACTCGAGTACACTACTAACATACTCGAGTATAGGTCTTGCTTTCAGACACAAGTCACGATGGTTTGCCTCTGAAAGCTGCATACTCGAGTATCACTTTGGATACTCCAGTATGGACACTTTTGCACAGTGCCATACTCGAGTATACATGAACATACTCGAGTATACAACGGTAAAAATTGATTTTTGAATCACACGAATTTGCAAAACACAATTGTTTGATCTTATTGCTTTCATATATCATTCACTTATGTTCCCAACTATGTTTAACAAGTTTGTTAAGTGAATTTCAGCTAGCACAGATGAAGATTATTGAAGGTCAAAGCCAAAAAGCAAAAAGTGCACAGTGCATTTAATGCACCTCTGATAATCAACCTTCTTTTAGCTAATCCATTTGAGAACGCCTTCTAGACGTCAAAGAATGCTTACTACAACAAGCAAAGTCATCTCCAACGGGCAAATCCTCAGAGAGCCACATCAGATCATATCAACACTTGGATTAGTTGAAGATAAGAGAGAGAAGATGACCAAACTTAATGATAATCAACTACAACGGTTGAATTCTCCATACAACGGTCAAAAACGGTCACACATCATTCTCTACCTATAAAAGACATGGATTCAAACAGAAAAACATGGAGATACAAGTTTGCAATGCCAAAATGCTGATACTCTGCTTCTACATCATTCTCACTCTGTTTTCCATTTCTAAATAGCTTAGAGAGTGAAATGAATTGTGTATGTACTTCAGTGATTATCTATCCATTCCTTTGAGAGGAAACTTATTGTAAACACATTATCTTTCTGAGAGTTACTCAAGATTGGGTAATCTTGAGTGGGATAAACATTGTGTTAATTACAACTTGTAACGGGGAGTGTATCCTAGTGAGAGAATAATCTCTAGTACAGAGTGTGTAATCAAGCAGTGTATTGATTACAGATTGTAAGGGGGAGCGAATCCTAGAGAGAGGGTTGCTTCAGTTACAGATCGTGTAATCAAGGAAATTGAAGATAGTGGATTGAAAATCCCAAGTGAAGCTTGGGGACTGGACGTAGGTCAGGGATTAGACTGAACCAGTATAAATCTGTTTGCAAGCTCTTCTTCCTTATCTCTTACATTTCCAGCATTTACACTTGAGTGTTTACTAATTGTTTGAGAACTTACTTTTGTTACTTAAGATGAATTTAATGAATTGCGAAAATATTTCGAAGAATGAAAATTTTTATACTTCACCCAATTCACCCCCCCTCTTGGGTTCAGCCAGAACTTACAGCGGGTAAAATTACCCTTTTGCCTTTAGTTTTAGGTGAAATTACCCTTTTGCCCTTAGTTTTAAATATTAAAAAAAACTAAAATACCCCCCGCCAGTGGGCCCCACCACCGGCCCCCAGTGGTGGTGGCCAGTGGCGCCCAGCGGTGGTCGCCGGCGGCCGGTGGCAGCAGACGGTGGTTGCCGGCGGCCGATGGCGGCAGACAGTGGTTGCCGGCGGCCGATGGAGGCTGACGGTGGTTGCCGGTGGTGGGGCCCACCAGCGGGGGTATTTTAGTTTTTTTAATATTTAAAACTAAGGGCAAAAGGATAATTTTACCCGCATTACTGTTCACTTCCATCCAAGTTAACGTTGACCGTTTGGTCAACTAACGGCCATGGGGCTGGGTGCCCCAAAACGTAACCATATGTGTAATTTTGGTCCAGAAAAAAGCTCGTGGTGCTGGGCGCTCCTGGGGAAAAGCACATGTATAAAATTGCTCATTTACCCTAATATATTTAATAAAATCTTCATTAATTAAAAGCAAAGGTAAGGACGAACCAAGTACTGTAGCATCTGATGGTTGTTGAATTGCTCTCCAAATCACAATGCTCCAACGTCACAATTCAAATCTTCACCCAAACCAAGACCAATTTTTGATGAGCCCACATTATGTACATGTAATTATGTGCTTCTTAGATGCTCATACCTCTAATTAAAGGTATGAGCATATTTTTTTTTTATATTTAAATTATATGCTATTTTCTGAGATATTTTTTGTACCCAATATCTCAAATTAATTAATTTCCATAGTACTGGTGTTATAGACAAATGCAGAATTGAAAACTAATTAATTTGAGATACTAGATGCAAAAAAATATCAGAAAGCAATATATAATTTAAATATAAATAAATATAATATATATATAAAAAATAAAAATAAAAGTTCATACCTCTAATTAGAGGTATGAGCACCTAAGAAACACATAATTATGTGCACATAATGTGGACTCATTTTTTATTAAAAAATTCAAAAAAAATCCCAAACCTTTCAGGCTTTCACCTATTTTCTAATACCCATCTGCTTTTTCCTTTATTCTCTCTCTTGCTCTCTTCTTCCTCGTCTTCTTTATTCTCTCTATCTCCTTTGTTCTTGTTCCTTCGTCTCAAATCTCCAGCTCAAAGAGAAACGAAGAATACAATAAGCATAGTCATAGGCCGAAGCGCAAAGAAGAAGAAAAATCATAAGTGCGAACTTGGAAAAAGATCGAAGATGGCGGCTGCAAAAAGTTTCCTAGATGAAAATAGGGCACCTAAATAAGTAATATTCAACTTCTTTTTAACCTCATATGTTTTTTATTCTTTCTTCCATGCGATTTTTAGCCTTTCTCCACTAATATTTTACAACTCACCTAACTCAGTTGCAAATGATTGAGTTTAACGAGTTTGACCATGTTAGAAACGAGTTTGAGCCCAAAACAAGTTTACATATGAGTTAACACGTTTTCATCGAATAAAAACACAAACTCATTAAACTCGACAAGTTAACTCGTGAATTTAACTACCATGATTGAGGCATCAATGTCAACACTTAAATTATTTAAATAAATATTAAAAATGAAAACTTAATTATTTTGGTAAATTTCTCAACCTTTGGTGTGGGATCACTTAATTATTTTGGCAAGTTTATCAACTTTTGGTGTGAGGTCCCCTGGAACAATATTTTTCTTTGGGTGCCAAAAAAAAGTATGACATTATTTTTTGCCAGTCATATTGATATATTCCATCAAGATTTATGCCTTTTTTTTTCATCAACTAGGAATATATTATTTACAAATCAAAAGTCTAAACAAAATCAGCCCACACCAGATCTATCTTGTGGCGGGCTTAAATCAGATGCATCAGAAGTCAGACGCCAGAATACTTTTTTTTTTTTTTTGGCGTCTGATGCATCTGATTTAAGCTGGCCACAAGATAAATCTGGTGTGGGCTGAATAGTATATGAGGGATTGGGAGAGAGAGGCATCATCATCCCCATTCCCAAGACAAACCCTTTACAGCTTCTTTGGCTAACCAGTTTGCCGCCAAATTACAAAAACGAAGAACAAAAAGACAAGGATAAGTCATGATTCAAATCAAGTCTCTGTTATAATTTCCTCCACTAGAGGTTGAGCTATCTCCAATCTGGACAAGGAGATTTAGTTAAACTAGCGTCCACCAAAAGCTTGCAATCTGATTCCACATAGATTTTCCCCAGCTTTGATTCCCCAACACTTTATACAGCTTCAAGAAGAGCAGTAGCTTCACTAAAGCATGGTGATAGCGCCTCACTTGACCTGCATGATTTCACAAAATAAAACAAATACCACGCAGGTTATTAGCTGTTGAAAAAGCACCATCAATATTTACTTTTAGATCACCCTTTGGAGGAGAAGCAACATTCAGGTTGGACACAATAATTCCCAAAGAGCAAGCATACCAAACTCTTTTAGGCTTTTTAGCCAAATCGAGATTTATATTGAATACTTACATTTCTCCATCTTGGAACCAATAGAGCACAATTGACTAGGAATTTGATCCAACCCCAAAGAAATGTTGAAAAGCTAATTAGGAAGCAAATAAATCAAAATCAAAGCGAGCCCCAAGCAGAAGAAGCTGTAAGTAGAATCATTCTAAAACGATTAACAACGCAGCAACACTGGAAAAAGAAAAGGAAAAAAAAAAAAAAAAAAGGAACCCATCCAATAAACTCAAGTCTAAAGGAAGCATCTCAGCCCAGAATAAAAACTGACATTGAATTTTACATTTACTAATAACTACACAACATTAGTATCAAACAGAACATAATATCAAACAGTGAGAACCCATGTTGTAAAAACATCTATACACTAGCTCCATTAACATGACAATCAGATAAACAATATCAACAAGCATGCGCTTTTTGGGAGGAGGGGGAAAAACCAAGCAGCCAAACATAGTGTTCACCTCAGCACCTGCTATATCAGACAGGGATACCTGCAAATCTATTATCCCCATCATTCACCATGTGATTCAAGGCAGGTAAATACAACTTTAGTATATGCAGTATTGGAATTTTGCAAACTCAAATACACAATAATCTAGTGTCTAAAACAACACTGGAGGGAAAATTTCAAATTGCATTTAAACCAGATACAAGATGAAGAGAACAAATGGAGCAAAATGAAGCTAAAACACATTACCCAGAAAAGTGATTTCAGCTCATTGGTTTTGTACATAATAGTTCACTAATATTAGCAGCCCCAATCTAAAAATTAATAATCAATTTCTTGGTTTCTTCTTCATATACACACATACAAAACAAAGCAGGTCAAATAATTTAGTAATCACTATAAAGAAACAAAAGTAAATCATTCTGACCAAAAAACTTTACACCAAGATATTTTCATAATTTAATTAACATAACTAATCATCATAGGTAGCCTCCAGTGGGTGTCCCAGATGCGAGCTTCAGTAAATTATTTTGATCTTCCTCTATTGTACCGAGCAAACAATAATTTAACATTTAACATACAACACAAAACCACCACGTTAGCCAAAAAAAATTACAAACCTCGCGAATAAAACACAGAATAAACATTCTCCGGGTCGTGGATTTATACCTAACAGTAACAGAATCCTAAATGCCTGAAGAATTGGCAGCCTCCCATATCAAACTAGCCTCATCCTTGACAAGCTCAACTCGTTTCACAAACATCTCCAACTCTGCAATTTGCAGCTTCTTCCACCTGTCCTCCAGCTCTGCCTTCTTGGAAGCTCCAATCAATTCATATCCCCTCTTAAAAGCATCATCATCCAACCCTGACTGGCCCAGAACTTCCTTGACAATTCAAACACTTTCTAATCGTACGGTTTAGAAAACCTAGGGCCTTCACCATTTTTCCCTCTTTCAGAATTCTTCACGTACTTTCTCTTCAAAGTCTTAATCTTATTCGCCACTTGTTCATTTGAAACATCCACATGGACGGACTTCTTGATGAAATCGTGTAAACCATTCATAGTCTTTAGCGGGGCTTCTCCTGCATATTCAGCTAAACTCGTGAGGATCGTAATCTCATTGTCTTCACTCCATACTCTCTGAAGAAGCGTCTTGGACTCATCCCCAGCTTTTTTACCGTTATCCTCTGCCGGCGGGATCTCATCGTTGCCGGAAGCATCCTTCCCATTCTTCGCCTTTTTCAAGTCAGTGACACGCCTCGGTCGCTTGTTCGCTGGTTTGTCCGGAGAAACGGGTGGCTGAGTCTTCGACTTTTGGCGAGCAGAAAGGCAGAGTGAACCATCCAGGCGAGGACAGGGTTAGCGTAGCTTTGACAAACCACCCGTTTCTCCGGACAAACCAGCGAACAAGCGACATTCTTCTATGAGGGAGGAATGGTGAAGGCGGCCCTAGGTTTTCTAAACCATACAATCAGAAAGTATTTGAATTGTCAAGGAAGATCGGGTTAACGGAGGAGCCAATGGAGGAAAAGACAAATTGGGCCTGTTTGGATTCACTCTAGGCAAACAAATACAACAGCTTAAAAGCCAACATTCGATTAAAGGAAAATATTTCCAGTTTGGATTGCGCATTGTGTTAGCTAAACTCTAAGTCAAAAAAAATCAAAAAGCCGGTTAAGGAAAAAACTCTACCATGGAGCTTTTTCTAAAAGGCTCTCAGCTTTTTTATATAGGTCACACCACTTCTATCACTATCAATCCAAACACATATTATTATTTACAACATGATTTTTTTCTATCGAGCTTTTTCTAAAGTCATATAGCTTTTAAGTCACAATTCTTACCGATTAAAATGTTGAATGAGAAAGTGAAGAAAAAAATGCAAGAGGGTAAAATCGTTGCGGCCTCTAAGAAACCGGAGGTTGATCTAGGAGAGAAAAAAAAAAAAAAAAAGCCCAAACAGGCCCTTTCATACACAATTCACAGTTCATTTTTTTTTAAAAAAAAATCTGATTTGAAATTTTGTAAATTCAAAATTCTTTTTCTATCTTTTTTCCTTTAATTAATTAGTTAATATTTTTGAAGGTAAAAAAGTTATTTTTTTCATTTTTATTCTTATATCATGGTGTTTCAATAATTACACCAAAATTAAGAGTATTTTTGAGAAAAATATTTTTTTATTAAACCTCAAAAATAAAAATTTCTTATATGTTTTTAATATGACACGTCAATAAAATACCTTATAATTTTCATCTCGGATAGGGAGAACTAGTTTTTATTCATTTTCAATAAAAATGCATTTAATTGTTAAATTTATGTAGTTAGTAACTTTTGTTATAAGTCACAGATCTATTATAGGCTCACACCTATTATAGGCTCTATGGAGAATTTAAACTCACAATCTCATGGATGGGAAGCTTTAGTAAACTCTTTGGTATCATTTGAGTTACAGGTTCCACAAGAAAAATGCTGATTTGGAATATACTTATGATTTAGTCAAATATATATACATTATGTATAAAGGTTTATCTTGCCTTAAATAAATTACTAAGTCATTCACAACACTGCATACAAAGTATTTAAAAGATGTTGAATTTAAAAGTCATGCCCAATAATCCATACGGAAATCAAACAAATAATTTCTAGACAAAGGGAAAATGTAATATCCAAATGACCTTATCTCGGTAATCTTAAGTGAATGTTATCCAACAATACTGATTTCTTTGAAATTTGATGCAATTATCTTACAAAAACTTGATATATATGCATACGTCACATTCATTTAACCTGTCCCTATTTTATCATACTCCTATTAATTTGACAGTGTATTTCACGTCAAAAAAGATGGCTATGCATTAAAGCATTGATAACATGTTATGTGTTTTTTTTCATTTTTTAATTGTTGATTGGCAATTTTGGTCCCCTCAATAGTTATTTGGCCCAGACGCTCCTCAGGTAATAGTTGGTTGGCAAATCTGCACATTGACCCTTCTTTAAAACATCTGCATGCTTCATTTTCCGTGATTTCAACATATATGATCTCAGAATTCAAGTATGGGCATTCAATTACAAGAAGACAAACAATTCGTGCATTGTACGGAGACATGGAACCGATATGGATATGATTTAAAGCGTTTTTCCACAACTATTTCATGAGGAACAAGTTCTTCACCTTCATTCAATGGCTTCCTTGACACCATCTTTTTATTTTTGATCGTTACCTTCTTTGTGCTTGGTGGCTTTTATATCTATGCTCGTCATGTCCAGATCCGTGCTCGTCGGGTCAAATCTATGCTCTTAATATCTTTTGACAGCTTCTTCAATACTAATTTTCTTCTCTGTGCTTGTCTTTTTCTTCGTCCTTGGTAGCTCCATTGTGCTCATTGACATTCAGATCTATGCTTGTCATGTCTAGATTTGTGCTCGTCGAGTCCAAATCTATGCCCTTCATATCTAGATCATGCAATTTATTAAACCATATTTTGATATGTTTTTTCATGATTAATTTGAGGAATTTAATGTATTTCTTTCACGGGTACCAAAAAAGGCTTTTAAAACTAAACGAAAGAGGCATCGTAAGACCGGATCTGCAACTGGTCTTGTTACAAGTGTAACTTTTAAGACCGGATGTGAACCAGTCTTAAATAATTTTTTTAGACTGGATATTTAAAATATTAGCTTTTAAAAGTCGTATTATATAGACCTGATATATTTTTTGTTCAGTCTTAAAACTCAACTTTTAAGAGTGGACAAATAAATAGGCCGATCTAAAAAGACCGACTTTTTAAGACCAGATAAAAAACAATCTTGTCTAAAAATACTGACTTTTAAGACTGAACGAATAATTACACCGGTCTTAAAAAACCAACTTTTAAGATCAGACTAATAAATACATCCGATCTTAAAATTTGAACATTTTAGAGTAGACGAATAAATACACCGATCTTAAAAGACCGACTTTTAAGACCGAACTAATACATACAACTGTCTAAAAGTATCGACTTTGAAGACCGGACTAATAAATACATTCGGTCTTAGAATTTGAACTTTTTAGAGCAGGTATTTATTTCCGGTCTAAATTTTCTCGAATTTTTTCTCCTTGTTCTGTTCTTCCTGATCATACACACATCCATCACCCAATCTAGCACTTAAAAGACAATACTTTAAACTACAAGCTATGAACAATCCATTATGAATAAATTGAATTGGAAATGAATACAAATATTATTCACCATGAGTTATGTGCCCTAAATGAATATATACAATAAGATATGTTTTTTTTTTATATATAATAAAATTTTAGGAAAGGAGTTAGGCTCACCCACAATCCAAGGGCAGGGCGCTTGGAGCCCAGTCTACAGGGCATACTGGGTTAGAGAGCACATATGCTTCCACCTCTTCCCAGTGTTTCCACTACTTCGTAGACCTCCTCTAGGATGTCTCCCCCAGCGTCTTGACCAACTCCAGGATCAAATCCCCTCCCTTTAGGTGAGAAAGTCCGACCCATTCACCAGTTGAATCCAAGGACGAGGGGTATAGGATAAGTTACAAATATGAGTTACAAAGATAGCACCTATATGAACAAATATGCCCAATTCGCCATGTCTTGATCAGATTTCTACCCAACAATGTAACATTCCTCTTTTATAACATGCCATTTTCAATCGGATCTTGCCACAAAAATAAAAACAAGAACAAAAGCTTCACAGTCTGTGACATTGTTTAAGAACATAAGAAGAAATATAGTTAAAACCTTAAAGTTTTCAAAGAATTCTGCATATAAATATTACCTATTGAATTGTCTTTTTTTTTTTTTTTTAATAAAGGGATATCCTCCCATATCCCTTCATGATGATCATTTCTTATGCCAAGTTCATTATCTGCTTCATCTTCTTCGTTCATGTCTGAGAGACCCCTTGAAAAAGGAGTACTCTCAGTAAGGCCATAATTTAAATGAATTTCCTCATCAATATTAATGACCCTTTTTCTTTGGAGAGCTACAGATGACATTTTATTTTCCTAATCGATGATATAGAACGCTTGTTTCACATGATCTGCCATAATAAAAGGTTTATCTCCAAAACTTCTACTATTGATATTGACTAATATAAATCCTAGTCGATCAATATGAACACCAGTATTGACATTAACTCACATCATTTCAAACTGGAGAAGTGCATAGATTTAGCCTCTAACATAACACCACTGTTCTAATCGGTGCTCCTATCATCTAGGGACTTCGTGTAAAATGTATAACCATATTGATCATATATGAATTCCAAGTTATGACATCAACCTCAAGACAACGTGCTAACCATTTTATTGTATCAAAAACACATTCATTTCCCTCGACCTTTTGTTTGAACTAGTTTGCAAAAGTTCTATTATGTTCCGTAATTAACCTTTGTTCAGACATTTGAGTATTTTCTTTCCTTACAGCTTCTTTATGTGCATCTACATAGTCTTGAACTTCATTAACATTATTCAAGATGTATAAGTGGACTTATGACAATTCATTAGGATCCACACTCTTTACCGAAGCCCCTCGTCTACCCCCTTCAGCATGTTGACGTTTAGGAAGCCCAATATGTCTTACTTTGGCCAAATAATTTTAACAAAATTCCATGGTTTCTTCAGAAACATACTTCTGAAAATTGATGCTTATGGCCAGTATGTGTTCTTCACATACCCTTTTAGGAATTTCATAGATCTTTCAATTGGGTACATCTATCGTAAATGGATAGGGCCACACAACTTTATCTCCCTTACTAAATGAACAATTAGATGAACCATGATGTCAAAAAATGTAGGAAGAAAAAGCTTCTCAAGCTGGCGCAAGATAAGATATCCTTCATCTTTCAATTCATCAAACTTTACTACAAACCGCATTGAAGAAGAAACAAAGTCTAGTTAAAATGTGTTAAAAATCATATTCAGCAATGCCTTGAATAGCTACTGGGAGTAGCTATTGCATCAAGACATGACAATCATGAAACTTCTGGCCTACTAATTTCAAGTCCTTCATCGATATAAGTGTCTTAAAACTTGAAGAATACCTTGAGGGAACTTTTGTGCCATGTAACTCACAAAAACTTCTTTTCTCATCCTTAGACACGATATGAGAAGCTGGGGACAATAAGTTCTTTTACCATATGGCCTTGGATGTAAGTCTTTGCGTATTCCCATTGCTTGCAAATCCAATCTTGCCTTTACACCATCCTTGGAACTACCTTATATGTTGAGAAGCGTGTCAACAATACTATCATATACGTTTTTTTTTTCACATGTATGACATCAATATAGTGTCTCACATCAAAATTGTGTCAATATGGAAGATCAAAGAATACATATCTTTTTTCCTATATATTTTTTCTTTTCTACTTTTTGTTGTCTTACTGAAGACGAAACTAATATTTTTCATCTTTTCATAGACTTGGTTCCCAGTCAATGCCACCAGAGCATCTCCATACTCTTGGTCACAAAAAAAAAAAAGAATTCTTTAATCGACAAAGGGGTGGCTTGGTCTAAGAAATCCCCTATGTCCAAGATAAACCGTCTTTTTTCATGTTGAAGTTGATGGCATGCCTTCTTCACAAACCGGACATACTTTATGGCCTTTTACACTATACCCTGACAAGTTACCATATGCTGGGAAGTCGTTTATAGTACAAAATATCATGACTCGCATTTTAAAAACCTCCTTCTTGAAAGAGTAAAAAACATTGACATCTTTTTCCCACAACTTCTTCAAGTCTTCGGTCAAGGGCTCAAGGTAAACATCAATGTCATTTCCAGGTTGTATTGGTCCCGAAATCAACATAGAAAACATGATGTACTTTCGTTTCATGCATAAGATAGGGGATAAGTTGTAAATAATTAGGAGTACCCATGAACTATGTATGCTGCTAAGGCTACCATAGGGATTCATGCCCTCCGTAATAAGGGTAAGCCTAAGGTTACTAGGTTTTTCGCCGAAGTTAGGAAATAATTGATCGATTTTCTTCCATTGAGAAGAATCAGCTGGATGTCGAAGCTTTACATTAGAAATCCTCTCATCTGCATACCGCCTCAAATTTTTTGCATCATTTTCACTAGGAAACAACCGCTTGAACCTGAGTATGATTGGAAGATACCATAATACTTTTGCAAGCCCCTTATTTGATTTTTACCTTGGGGTTTCACATACCGGACACTTTTGCTTCTCTTCAAACTCTTTTCTATACAATATGCAATCATTAGGGCATGCATGAATCTTTTTATACGCCACCCCAGTGGACAAAGTATTTTCTTACCATCATATTATCGATGTGGCAACACATTATCATCTAGAAGCATGTTCTTAAAAGCTTCAAGTACTTCTGAAAAACTCTTGTCACTTCATCCATGCCGTGCTTTCAAGCTTACCAATTTCAATACAGCGTTCAACAATTGGTGTGTTTTATACCCATGGTATAGCGACGTCTCCACATTACTGTACATATTACTATATGTATGTGATTACTCAAAAGCCTCTTCTCCTACATCACGAATAATGTCCTCTATGTGATCTTCCATATCCGTGTCATTATCATCAAAAGCCACTTCCTCATGTTGAGATGCACTTGGCATTTTTCCACCGTGCCATACCCATACTGTATAAGTCTTACAAAATCTTTCACAAATTAAAGGTGTGTATATAACTTCAGGACTTAGTCGTCTGTCATTCAAACATTCTATATAAGGGCAATAAAACTTCCTACTATTATCATGGACATTTAGTTTAACAAATTCTATAAATTACTTCACCTCATTCTCATATTCAACACTTGTCTTAAAGCATTTATCTAACTGTGATCCATAGTAGAATTCTTATAGACGAAAAGATTTAACATATATTATAGGAAAAAATTGAAAAATTGCATATAAACTAAGCCAACTCCAAATGCATATGCTCAATGTAGGTTATGTTTTTTTTTTTTTGAAGGAGAAACTTGCCCCATTAAATGCATCATGTAGAATCAGTCTTGGTCATAAATGTATCACAGTGAATCTAAGAAGCAAAATAAATGCATGACAAGGACAATAAATGCAATGCATGAAGGTCTTATGAACTCACCTATACTATATAAATTCAAATGCTTGTACTTAGGATTTCTTCTCCACAAACATTGCTTTTGCAGACAACAAAAGTAACCCTAAAAACACCTGTTGGTCAGTTGGGTAGGTCTCAAGTGTAAAAATAATCCTAAAAATACAATATTCATTAACAACAGAGGAACCCACAAGAATATTTCATCGATTTCATTCAACCCATGAAAACCTAAAACGACAAGGAGAAAAATCAAAAAGTTATATAACCAAAACACCTTTTATAGCTTGTTCTATCACCATTTAGCTAAGAACCAGAAAGTGATAAGCTGACCAACACTAGCTTGTCAAGAGAGCAATGTAAAGCAGCGACAAAGCAACACACAAACATTGGAGACAGAACATAAGTTATCACTTCCGACATGACAAAAGAAGTTTAGAGGGGAAAATTTAATTTTCCATGTGACAAAGACATTTTTTAGCGTTTTGAGATTTTGTTAAGACCAGTTAATTACAAAGTATCCTGTCCTAAAAGTATACATGTAATGTTTTCTATTTATTTAAATTTTAAGACCGGACGTTTATAAACAATCCGGTCCTAATTTGTTTCTATTCATTTAATTTTAAGATTGGAGTTTTATAAAATATCTAGTCCTAAAAGTTTATATTTAATTTTTTCTTTTCAAATACTTTTAAGACTAACTTCTTATAAAGTATCCGGCTCTAAAGGTCCTCATTTACTTTACGAAAGAAAAAAAAAAGAGAGGGTTTGTAACATCCTGAATTTTGAATCTAATATCTTGAACATAAACCTATCTTGGGAAGACTAGTAGGCTCTATTTTTGGAAAGTAATAAATTTGAAATCAGTATTTTGTGGGCCCCGTGAATAGTATTTACTATTCACGTATACGTTTTTACTATATACAAATACGTATTTTAAAAAAAAATATATATATATATATGTTATTCGCAAATACGTATTTAATACTTGAAATTTGTGAAATATGAATAGTGTTCACTATTCACAAATACGTATTTACTATTTAAAAATACGGTATTTACTATTCCAAAATACGTATTTACTATTCATGTGGGACCCACGTCAAATTATTTCTCCTCTGCCGACAGAAACTCTCGTGAGTTTTGAAAATTTTGGCCGCGGGACCCACTCAATAATAATTTATTATTTAAATAATAATATATATTATATTATTAAAATATTATTAAAAATTTTTAAAAGAAACATCACGGGAGTAGTCACGGGCAACTTCTTTTTAAATTTTGGGAAAATTACGTAAAACGACCCAGAGACGAAAATTACACTTAAAGACCCATTTTCCAACTATAAATAGACCTTCCATTTCATTTCATTCTTCACAACTTCTAAGAGCCATAGAGAGAGGTAGAGAGAGAGAGAGAGTAGAGAGATGTTTGCTTGAGAGTTATAATAGCTGGTTGGTGATTCGGGTATTAGCAAGTAACAGGTAACTCTGAATATTCTTCCTTATACTTGTGAATTATGTATGATTATAAATTTGTTTGTTTACTATTTTGGCAAGAATATTTAGAAAATATTTATGGTTTTAAGATCTGGTGTGGGAACTTTGATTTGCAAATCTGCAGAGGTACTATTTATACGTACGTTACTATTCACGTATACCGTATTTACTATTCATTTTTACTATTCATGTTACTATTCACGTATACTGTATTTACTATTCACGTATACCATATTTACTATTCACACCGTATTTACTATTCATTTTACTATTCACGTATACCGTATTTACTATTCACGTATACATACCGTATTTACTATTCACGTATACATACCGTATGTACTCTTCATTTTTACTATTCATGTATATATATCGTATTTTACTATTCACATATACGCATAGTATTCACTATTCATAAATACGCATATTGATGTATAAAACTTTATGGTATAATAATGCATTATTTTGAGTGAACATATTCATCATGGCGGTTGTATTATGATGGGTGGAGTAAGGAGGGATTTGAATGATAAGAATGATTTATGCCACCACTCGGTGCACAGTGGATGGTACTTGTTTCAGGGCCCCATCTTCCATGTTTTCCTCTGGCCGGGATTTCATTGGAGTTGTGGGACATGTGACACCTCCTTAGTTATTTTAAAGGAGGGGAGCCATAGTCCAGATTTAAGCTATATACCTTTGGCCGGGTGTATCTTAAGTTTTGGTGAGCTTGGAACAATTCAGTCAAATGAATGAGTTTCTATTGGACTATGTGTTAGCCTATGGCTCCAGTCTGCGGTATAAGGGAGGTGGTGATATAAGGGAGGCTGCATACTGCATAGTGCATTTCTGAACAGTTCAAGAATTTGATATGATGATGAATATTCTGTAAAGACATGAGATGAGAACTTTTGAGATATATATGTTTTAATACCTTCTATATTGATGACTATTAGTATAAATTATTTTGTATGATAAATTATGGAATCTATATATATATATTTGAAATCAGCCCATATCTTTTTGTCATATATTATTTGCTCGTGTACGGTAGAAATATTTAGTAGTTACTGAGATGTGTAATCTCACCCCATATTAACATTTTTCAGGTGAATAACTTAGTAGAGATCAAGGGAATGCACCCATGGAGTGAGCTTTGTAGGCTCTTCTGTACTCCTTTAGTTTATGTTGTGTTATTTTATTTGCCATGAACCTAAAAGACTTCCGCATTTTAAAATAACTCTTATTTATTGGATTTATTTTGGCCCTGTATAAATGGATTTCTACCTTTGGCCATATTGTAAATATGTGTTTGAGTGTTGAATATCCTATATTTGGAGGTGCTACTATTATTTTGGCCAAGATTTTGGTATTGAAAATGAGGCGTTACATTTTTGGTATCAGAGCCAAGGTTCTGGCCAATCTGTAAATTTCCTATCAGTTTTCTAAATAAAAAAAAAAATTTGAGGTCATGGCAAATTAAATATCATAACATGTGCATTTTCCTTTATAGCTTTGGATTCTTTTTACCAATTTTCTTGTGACATTCATGATAGGAGAAGAATGAGTTAATCAAAATATTCAAGTGATTGATAATGAGGATTTATGATTTGAGGATGTGATTGAGATTAAATTTCAGAGCTGCGTAGCGGAAGTTGGTAAGTAGAAAATTTATTGAATATTGGATTCTGTAGGCCCAAAATTACTTTCTAGGATGAATATTTTTATTGGTGTCTAGGAAAGTGATTGAAAGACTAAGCCCCTATTTGATGTTTATTCAATTAGTTGCCGTTGTAAAAAGTATGAAGAGATTTTCGCTAGATTTTCACTTACCTAGCTAATTTATATGAGTAACAGATGACAATACCATAACAGAATACGGGCATAGTCTTGATTATACAGAATAACTGGCTTAAGTTTGAATTTAATAAGATAAAGTTGAGTTTGGCAGGAAAACTCGAAAATCCTTATGAATCCTAGAATAGAGATTACAAACATTAGCAAGAAGGCTAAGAAGAGTAGACTATATTAATTCAAGCATCAAGAACAATAGTTGGTACAATCCCACCGCAAGCTTCGACTATCTCAAGTTTAAGTCTATTAATTTCTTCCTGAGTGGCTGCACTTGAGAGAGGACCATCAGAAGACATTGTTCTTCTCAATCTAGCTATTTGCTTCATAGTGCTTCGAATTTTTACATACGGCCAATGCTTTATTCCTCCCCTATGGCATATTTTCATTAGAACATTTTTGCATAGACGAACTTGTTGAGCCGCTTCTTGTTGAGGTAAATGGAAGAAGTCTCTAAGATCATCTATTGACATTGATGCAGCTCTAATATTTTGTTCAGCTCTTGATCGGTATGGATTACTAGGTATGGGGACTGAAGGATTATTATTTACAACCATGAGCTCTTTTCCTTTATTGGATATATTTTCTGTATTGGTTGGAAATGAACTATTAGGGAGTTCATTTTGATTTTTAGTCCATTCCAAACCAACACAGAGGGCCTCATAGTAGGCTGATAGGGGATCCGACACCAGGACATACCCTAAAGATTTTTGATTCAAACAATAATTTTCTAGAAAATGTTTGACATCATCTAAATTCTTCTTACCAAAGTCAAATACTTGAGGACTGGAAGAACCTCCTTGTACGTCCTGGTGAAAGACAGCGTGGCATATCATACCAATCCTCCCATGAACTTCAAGTTTATGGTATTGAAGTCCATTGGTATGAATGATCTCTCGTAGAACATGGCAGCAACCACATGAAAATGGATTAGTAGTCTCAGTCAAGGTAGAAGCAGGATTCCTTGGTTGAGAAGGTACCGTAGACTCCATAAGTTCTGCCACATTACGACACCTTTGGACAGGTCGCCTTGATGGACCTGCTTCAGATTCCTTTCTGTTAGTAGTTGTAAAAATAGAATCTTGTATCCTTGGAGGAGGAGTAGGAATGTTAGTCGTTGAGGCAGATGAATGAACATTCATACTTACGGGATTTTGGGGAAGTAAAGAAGAATAAGGGTATGATGCATTGTTTGACAAATCAGACAACACGTTAGTCTGATAGTCATGAAGTAAGGCTTCAAGAAAGAAAGGGTTGAATGAATCGGAGACTGGAATAGAGTTACTTGAACCGGCCATGTTTAAGGATAATGTGGAAGGTTATAGTGAAGGTTACGATCGGAGAGGAAATGAATATGTGGAGGTTTTGTGAAGTTTGAGAGAACATGAAACATTTACTCTTTCTTTACTCGGTTTATAGCTGGGCTAGTAACGTCTAGATTTTGTTAAGCAGCATTGGATTCTCATCTGTTGCTGGCTCATAATTATGCAGACTTTGTTGTTATGCGGAAATTTTATGGCACCGCACCCTAGTGCACCCTAGCCACCGTTAGGGGTCGCAGTTTCCTAGACCTTTGCAGACAGAAATCGCTATGGCATTTATTGCTAGCTGTGTTTTCAAGAAATTAAGTTTGGACGTTTATACGCGCATTTATCTAAGAAATCTGTCTTGGATGTGCAGCTGACTCAAGATGTCGGAATTGACATTTAAAAATAGGATTTTAAGCGTAAGCGTGCTAAGGTGATAGTAATCTTGGGAAGGGTGACTTCCTAATAATATTAGATGAACCGGAGAGAATCCGAAGATTTGAAATGATGATGAGTTGTGCCAATTAACCCGAGAGCATTCTTCACTCTCTGAGTATCCGAAGAACTCTATGAATTTGTCACAGATAATTCAAAGACTAAGGTTTTTGGATAAACATGTTGGAAGATCGATGGAAAGGTATGAAATGGTGATCCTTAGGAATGCCAGAAAGATGTTAGAATGAATATAGTAAATATTGAGGATAGGCTTTAATTTAATCTAAGCTGAAATAGAACTTAAGAACGAAATGAGCCTTTGTGATATTGCAGGTTGAGGTAGAATTAGAACCTTGTGAATACTGCTGAGGTTGTAGATAGTCTTCATATAATCCAAGAATTAGATTAGGAATTGTGAATCATGATCTTAGTATGTATAATGGGTATTTTTGGGGCAACACGAATTATCAGTTGATGTTGAGGTTATAAGAATCAAATTGTAAACTTGACTATTAATGTCTGGGAATATTTGAAAATAGACTTGAATTCAATCTGAGTTAAGATAGTATGTCTAATTAAGAAAGTATGAAATCCGGTGATTTATGTTACAATATTAGTATGTTATTTGGGTGTGATTAATAGATAACTATGAGAGGAACAGATGATATTTAGTATATGTCTTTGAGATACTAAGGATTGAATTCGAATCATGTGAACAATGCTGAGATTGTGAGAATAATATTTGAATGTTTTAAATCTTAGTCTAGGAATTGTGAAACATGAATGTTCTATGGATATTATTGAGGACACATGATATCTCTGTCTTGCTGATATTAAAGTTCTAAGAGTTGATTTGTAATTTGACAATTATCATTTTTGGGGAAAGTTTGAGGATAGTTCTTAAATGATATAAGCTATGGAGTATGATGAATCTAGTATGAATAATCGGGGTTTTAGAAATAGGATGATGAATCTGAAAGTTGGTAGGGGATCTAGAGGGTTGCTACTAGTAGAAATGTAATATAACAGTTCAACTTAACAGTTGTATTGATTCTTTAGGAGACTGAATTGATTGAATGAATTGAGATATTAGAATATGGTACTAATTGATTGGAGAGAAATAGGGAACAAAATGTGATACCAACATGTGTAAGGTGTTCAGAGAATTGCCAACTGTTTATCTAGCATAGGAAATGATCTTGATAATAGAATCTTTCTTTAGAAATAATGAATTGAGTGTTTCATGGATGAGTTGAGTAGAATAAGTTGGAACCTGGAATGTATTCGGAGTTGGTGACTATTTAAAATAAGTTGCTAGGTCCCTGAGTATTTGAATTTTGAACTTACCAATGCACTTGCTGTGTTTGGAAATTTTTACGCAATATTTACAACAGGATTTAAGACCAGTTTGTAATCGACATTTATAAACTATGATGTCTCATGGAATGAATCCTTGCGAAATTCGAACAAGAATTGACTTTTACATTATGATTGTGGTGGAAGGTGTACAAGTTAGAAGAGGTTGGAAACTGTTGTGGATATACTTAGTTTGCAGAATCTTGCCAAATGTACTTGTTTTTGAATTACTTGCCATTGGTGAAAGCTAGATTTAGTAAGTAAGTGTTTTCTTAAACTTGAATTGAGGAAGCACGGGTATAGGATAGACGAGCAGAGGCTTGAAGCGGTAAGACCCGTTGAGCTAGTTTGCATATGGTGGTATCTCTAGGCTATAAGACTTATGTGCCTAGTATTGTGTTTGTTGCCTATCATGGTAACATTAGACCTGTATGTCTAAAGTTTATCTTAAGGTTGGCAGAATAATCAGATTATATCATGTTGTGGTTATTATGGCCTGAGGGTAGCTTCTTAAGCTGTAAGATCTGAATATCCAGTGTCGTGGTAATACAATGAAAAAAGCAGAAAGGAAGAATGAACTGGCCTGTGAGGCCAGTGTAACCAAGCGCTCAAATAAGGAACTAGTGGATCCTGTGTCTGAATATTACTTTGGGTACAGGATGAACGAAAATTGTGTTGTGTGCTTGGTGAGCATGTTTGGGAAAGAGATAGGACTTAGGGATAATATGATATATAAAGCTGAGTCGGAGCGGATTGTTGATGCGGGGGATAAGTAATTGAGGAACAAGGCTATAAGCTTGTAAAGGTTGTGTGTAAAGGAATGGCTCCCGGAGATGCTACTTGGGAAACGGAGGAGAGCATGCGACAAACCTATCCTCATTTATTTAAATAGGTTAGAATTCTTATTATAGCGAAATTTTGAGGACAAAATTTTCTTTTAGGAGGGGAGAAATGTAACATCCTGAATTTTGAATCTAATATCTTGAACATAAACCTATCTTGGGAAGACTAGTAGGCTCTATTTTTGGAAAGTAATAAATTTGAAATCAGTATTTTGTGGGCCCCGTGAATAGTATTTACTATTCACGTATACGTTTTTACTATATACAAATACGTATTTTAAAAAAAAATATATATATATATATGTTATTCGCAAATACGTATTTAATACTTGAAATTTGTGAAATATGAATAGTGTTCACTATTCACAAATACGTATTTACTATTTAAAAATACGGTATTTACTATTCCAAAATACGTATTTACTATTCATGTGGGACCCACGTCAAATTATTTCTCCTCTGCCGACAGAAACTCTCGTGAGTTTTGAAAATTTTGGCCGCGGGACCCACTCAATAATAATTTATTATTTAAATAATAATATATATTATATTATTAAAATATTATTAAAAATTTTTAAAAGAAACATCACGGGAGTAGTCACGGGCAACTTCTTTTTAAATTTTGGGAAAATTACGTAAAACGACCCAGAGACGAAAATTACACTTAAAGACCCATTTTCCAACTATAAATAGACCTTCCATTTCATTTCATTCTTCACAACTTCTAAGAGCCATAGAGAGAGGTAGAGAGAGAGAGAGAGAGTAGAGAGATGTTTGCTTGAGAGTTATAATAGCTGGTTGGTGATTCGGGTATTAGCAAGTAACAGGTAACTCTGAATATTCTTCCTTATACTTGTGAATTATGTATGATTATAAATTTGTTTGTTTACTATTTTGGCAAGAATATTTAGAAAATATTTATGGTTTTAAGATCTGGTGTGGGAACTTTGATTTGCAAATCTGCAGAGGTACTATTTATACGTACGTTACTATTCACGTATACCGTATTTACTATTCATTTTTACTATTCATGTTACTATTCACGTATACTGTATTTACTATTCACGTATACCATATTTACTATTCACACCGTATTTACTATTCATTTTACTATTCACGTATACCGTATTTACTATTCACGTATACATACCGTATTTACTATTCACGTATACATACCGTATGTACTCTTCATTTTTACTATTCATGTATATATATCGTATTTTACTATTCACATATACGCATAGTATTCACTATTCATAAATACGCATATTGATGTATAAAACTTTATGGTATAATAATGCATTATTTTGAGTGAACATATTCATCATGGCGGTTGTATTATGATGGGTGGAGTAAGGAGGGATTTGAATGATAAGAATGATTTATGCCACCACTCGGTGCACAGTGGATGGTACTTGTTTCAGGGCCCCATCTTCCATGTTTTCCTCTGGCCGGGATTTCATTGGAGTTGTGGGACATGTGACACCTCCTTAGTTATTTTAAAGGAGGGGAGCCATAGTCCAGATTTAAGCTATATACCTTTGGCCGGGTGTATCTTAAGTTTTGGTGAGCTTGGAACAATTCAGTCAAATGAATGAGTTTCTATTGGACTATGTGTTAGCCTATGGCTCCAGTCTGCGGTATAAGGGAGGTGGTGATATAAGGGAGGCTGCATACTGCATAGTGCATTTCTGAACAGTTCAAGAATTTGATATGATGATGAATATTCTGTAAAGACATGAGATGAGAACTTTTGAGATATATATGTTTTAATACCTTCTATATTGATGACTATTAGTATAAATTATTTTGTATGATAAATTATGGAATCTATATATATATATTTGAAATCAGCCCATATCTTTTTGTCATATATTATTTGCTCGTGTACGGTAGAAATATTTAGTAGTTACTGAGATGTGTAATCTCACCCCATATTAACATTTTTCAGGTGAATAACTTAGTAGAGATCAAGGGAATGCACCCATGGAGTGAGCTTTGTAGGCTCTTCTGTACTCCTTTAGTTTATGTTGTGTTATTTTATTTGCCATGAACCTAAAAGACTTCCGCATTTTAAAATAACTCTTATTTATTGGATTTATTTTGGCCCTGTATAAATGGATTTCTACCTTTGGCCATATTGTAAATATGTGTTTGAGTGTTGAATATCCTATATTTGGAGGTGCTACTATTATTTTGGCCAAGATTTTGGTATTGAAAATGAGGCGTTACAGGGTTGGCTTTGGTGAGAGCAGCATCAACTGAATGAAAATAAGGGATACTAGAGAATAAGCTTCTTTCATTACTGAAGAATATGAACAAAAAGAAAATACAATCTTAGTTCTTTATGCTTCTTACATTACTGGAGAATATGTATGTACAAAAGAAAAATAAGAAAAACAAAATTGAAAATTAACAACAAGAAGAATGTGATTAAAAATCCTAAAGCTTATTATCAGCCAATGCCTTGGCAGCATCGGCGTGAGCAGCATTAATTTCCCTCCAAAGATCAGCAAGTTGCTGTCTTATGTGTATCCCAATACATCATTAAAGGAAAGAGGGGAGGGGTCAGTGGTAAGCGCGCTGGGGCCAGGAGAGGGAGCGGGAACCTCTTCATAGTCTGAATGCTGGAGGGGGCGGCAATCTATTTATCGTCTAAAATCAATGACCCTTGACTTTTCCGTCAAAATAGAAGACACTCTCTCTTCAGCGCCCTGGACATCGATTTATGGAAGGCACGAGGATTAGAAGTTCCCTTGTAAGCGGTTGTCTTGTAGCTAACCATTGTTTGAGCAGTTGGAGATAGAGAAGATTATCAGGGATGAAGTGAGGAGTTAGGGCAGAGAGTTACAAAATGAATTAAATGTGGAATAAATGGGAGTCTATTGGTTTTTAAGTTAATTTGTAAATACCTTTAAGATCGGATTTAAAAAATGTCTAGTCCTAAAAATACTTTTAAGACCGTTGTTGAAAAATATCCAGTCCAAAAAGTCGTTTTTTTTTAAGTAAGAATTTTGTCTTATAAAAAATAGTATTTATAAGACCAGTGTTTTACAATATTCGATCTTAAAAGTTCCGTCATTTCAAATTCCTTAGATAGAGTCATATCCTTACACTCTATGTTCAATGCTTTAGAGTCTCTTCTGCTTCCAAATAAATTTCCCAACTATGTGTCTCCTCGTATTCTGAGGCCACTCCAACTATGGTGATTTATTTAAGCCCCTTGTTACTTTAGTTTCTTCACATTCTTCTCCAGTCACTTCCTCCTTTTCCTCTACTACCTCCAAGCCTCCACATAATTTCTGGTGCACCAGGTCCTCCTTTTCCTCCTCTTTCTCCTCAACCTCAAAGGCCTCCTCCACTGCCTCTAAAGCCATCTTCCAAGCAGATGCTTGAGCATTTACTGGCCCAGGTCGATCACATGGACTGGTGCCTGGGCAAATTGGTTGCGCTTATGCATACCATCAACTGCAAGATCAACATGGTACTCCACAAGAATGACGTGGAGTACCATTTTTCTCAAAAGGACTCATCTAATGCACCCCCTTCTGACTTCTCCTTCTTCGGCAATGATATGGAGGATTGAATGTTTTTTTTGTCCGTTTGATTTTTTTTTTAATCTATGTACTAGATGCTGCCCTTTATCAGGAAGCATAAAAAATATTAAATAATTTTGTTCCATCTTCATTTTTCAAGTGGTCCATACACAGTAGTAAGGAAACAAACAATTTGCAGAATACAATGTTAAGAACACAAAAAACATTTAATCCATTCTTGTGTGTCATCGTTTACATTGAAAATTCGAAGAATACAACGTTATGAACATACAAAACAAATAAACATCGTTTACAGTGATAATTCTTCTCAAGGTTAGACCCTCGTGGTTGTTGCTTTTACCTCACCATGATTTTGATCATTTTCAATGTCTTTTTTCTGTCTTTCGTCTTTTCCCCAAAAAAGAAAGAAGAAAAAGAAAAAGGAGACCGATAGTGATCAAAATCAAGAGAGGGAAAAACGATGACACATGAGGGTCCTGCCTTGAGAAGAACCTCGGTTGTCTTGAACCCCCTGCGAGTGATTGTCCTGAACGTTTGGCCCTCTTGTGTCCTTTTTCTTAGAAGAAAGACAAAGAAAAAGGACACTAAAAATGATCAACTTCAAGGAGAGGTAACAATGACGACACACGATGGGAATGGCTATAAGAGCATACCCACCCTGCGAGCAGTTGTCTTGAACCTTAGGGCATTGTTTGAAAAGAGACGATGATTATGGGGTTGTCATAGCTTAAATATATTGACTTTTAATACCGGTTTTAAAAATATCCGATTCTCAAATGATTGCCATATATTTTAAAATTAAAAGAAAAAGTTTAAGACTGGATTATAAATAAATCCAATCCTAAAAAAAAAAAACTTTTAATACCTTATTTTAAAAATAACTGGTCTTAAAAGTGTCAACATTTCTTATATTTAAATGAAGACTTTTAACATCGGATTTTAAAAATATCTGTTCCTAAAAGTCTAGCATTAATTTTATATTGAAAAATAAATAAATTCATACATTTCAGTCTGCCCATTTACAACATCATATCTTAAAGGTATAGGCACTAAATAGCTTTATCCACCATTCAATACATTCAACAACCAAAAATGGACACGAGGAAATTGTTGGAAATGAATAAACAAATTTATTATTGATCATTAAATAAATTATACAATTGTTCATTTACAGAAGATTATTGTTGCTACAACATATATTTACAAATGAATTCAGGACATTATTGTTCTGACTTTACGAGGTCATACAGATATTCACAAAACACTTTGCGTATGTTCTCAATATCAAAGATAGAAACTGAATTAATTTTCGTGCATATATCATATGTAACATTAAGCCAAAAACTGAATTTGGCCATAACTATCATATGTAACAGCAAATACATTTACTATTTCAGTGAATGTAGTCTTTCCTTGCATGATAATATCATATATATTTTTCAAGATATAATGGCCACATAAGTTGGACTTCTCTGGTTGCCAACGAGTCTAAAAAAGAACAAGAAATATATAAGGGCATATATAGCTTACTGACCAAGTTCACAAGGCAGTGTGCTAGTATCCAAATATGTACTAACCTTTGGTGTGATCCATGTAGGCTCTTTGACCTGAAATGCATGCTTTTTCTTGACCTTGATTTGGAATATCCTCATGGCCCTATCATCAAAATGAAATTTTTTTTATCAATAATAGTCATTGAAATTTCATAGCAGAGATTTCAGACAAGACAATCAATGTAGGCCCTGAATTATTGTGGAGGGAGCAAAAGAAGACCACTTTATTCTCCTCCATGCACATGAGACAAATACTCAGTGATATGCAGCAGAATTAAGTGAATTGCAGACAAGAATTATGATATGTTCCTATTGATGTATGTTGCTAAGTACAACTTTTTGATATTTTCACACACCCCCTTTGATACGTATGATTGTCTCTCCTTTAAGGGTGGTGTTCTTGCATAGTCTAGGTACAAGAATCCAACATCATCACTTCTGCCCTGTACTACCAATTCATGATGTATGAACCTACAATAGTGACATCAGGGAATTAATATATATGTATGTGTGTCTAAACAATGCATTTAAATTATGTACTCATAAAAGAAGATACTTACTTTGTGTAACATCCTAATTTTTTATTTTAGGATTTAAGTATAATGATAAAATTAATTATTAGAATTTAAGGTATATTTTTCCATAAATTAAGGACAAAAAATTAGGGAATAATTTTTGGCAAAAATACTTTAGAAATAATATTAATTGGGGAAAGAAAATCCTTATATGGAATTTAGGATTAATTTATTTCCCAATAATTTCTATAACATCCCAAATTTTGGGATTTGGAAATTTAAATACTATATGGAAATTAATAATGAAATTGACCTAAAATAATTATAGGTTAATTATTTGGAAAATTAGAAATTTATTTCCTAATTATATTTAAAATCAAAATTTTAGAAAATATTTGCAAGAGATAGTTCTGGGAGAAAAACTCAAGTAGCACACAGATGAGAAATGGGAGATCATTGTATAAGCTCACTTTGTTTCTCATTCTCACTGGGCCTGCGTAGAAAAAAAAAAAGAAAAAAAGAAAAAACCAACAACAACAACAACAAACTAAACTAAACTAAACACTTAAAAACCCATTAATTATTATATAAGACCAAACCCAATATCTTATATTAGCTATTATCACGCCAGGATATATTTATATATATATATATATATGGGAAAAAGATTTCTCCTGTCACTGGAGATAAAGTTATCTCCAGTGAGCCCAAAACTACGTCGTTTTGGATTAATGAAAGGTGTATTTGTAATTTTGGGTGAATTAATGAAGGTTATTTTCGTAATTTTCTTTATCTTTTTACCATATGAATTTTACCGAAACACCCTTCATTAATTTACCTAAAATTACAAACACATCCTTCATTAATCCAAAACGACGTAGTTTTAGGACCATTGGAGATAACTTTATCTCTAGTAACAGGGAAATTGTTTGTAATTTCAGGTGAATTAATGAATGGTGTTTCTGTATTTGCACTCTTCATTAATTCACCTGAAATTACAAATACACCCTTCATTAATTTAAAACGACGTAGTTTTAGGGTTACTTGAGATAACTCTATCTCCAGTGATAGGAGAAATCCTTTACCCATATATATATATATATACACACACACACACATAATAGCTGAAACACGCCAGCACAGAGAAAATCACTGCGCCTACCTAAACGTAAAGGCATCAGACTAGCATATCTAATCTTCGGCTTTATTGTACACACAAGAGCAGCAACACCATACTCTTCCAGCGAGTCATACGCTCACACACTGATTTCCCATACTCCTCGAGCCCAACCACATCTACACCCTTCGGTCCCTTCTTTTTTTTTCCCTCAAACTGAAGCCCCTTGGTCCTTAAATATATCTCTGCCCATCTTCATCCAGTAAGACAGAAACACTGAGAGAGGGAGAGACGAAAACGAAGTGAAGCCGAGAGTGAGAGTTTCTTTTCCTTGTTGCTCTGTGGGGTGATTCTGAAAACAGGGGTGTTCGTTCTCCTCGAAGGTCACGTCGAGCAAGCCTGAGATTGTAGGTAATAATCGGATCTCTTTTATTTCTTGTTTTCAAGATTCCCAACGTGAGTTTTAGAGCATGAAACCATAGACAATGAAGCCATGAGTTGCTGAAAAAAAAACTGAAAACAAGGGCTATCAACATCTAGTTTTCATCGTTGAGTTGTTTCACTACACACTTAGGAAAATAGAAGGAGTGGTTTTGCTCTGTGTGTGTGTGTGTGTGTTGCTGTCATAGAAATTTATATGTAGATACATAAATATATGTTACGGTGCAGGAGGAAGGAACAAGGAACAAGAAAAAGCTGATATATATATATATATATATATAGCTGATCATGGAAAGCAAAACTAAAAATTTGCTGATACATTCGTTGCCTTTAAGTCACTGCATGCATGTAAGGCTATATATGTGTGTGTGTGTTGTTACATGAGGAAAGAGAAAGTTCTATCATATTTTTTTTCCAATAGATGTCGCTGGATAAGAATGAAAGAGAGCCAAAAACGCACTGCATTATATGTTGAAGCAAAAACTTTGTTGCATCGTTATATTTGAGTTGAGTACACAAGCATAATATATAAATATATATAAGACGTTGCTTTTGGGATGAATATTTAAAGTTTTGCTCACTGAGGGTTGAGAGTGTATATACATATACACCATAAACCCAAAATCCTCTACTATAAATTTATTCTTTCATTTTTTTATATATATACAAGTACTACATTAATATTTGACCCAACCAATAATCTGGGAGGGTTGTTGTGAACGTGGGAGTTATTGATCAAAAAAACGTGGGAGTTGGGATTTGGATATATTCTGCAAGATGTGATTCGTGTAGTATATCAATTGTTGTAGTTATTCAATAAAAGTCAGAAGCTGCTTTGACTATAATTTAGAGATTTAAATTAATAAGATACTATATTTTTGAATATCTAAAGAGTATAAATGATTTTATTAATATCTAAAGAGCAAAATTTATGTAATGATTGACATTTATAAAATCTTAAATTAAATTGTTAGGATAGCCTTTGAAAGTTTAAATTAATTGTAGAGGGATGATGATAATAATAATAATAATAATAATAATAAATAAATAGTGATAAATATTATTATTATTATTATTATTATTATTATTATTGTTATTATTATTTTATAGGAAATTATAAGTTATAATTGTGATAATGTACAGCCTTCTAGTGAGCGGTGATTGTGCGGGTTGTTAGTTATAATTAGTTTTGATGATGTCTTATATAAATGTCATTATCTAAGAGCAAAAAGTGTATATCATATACATTAACTAACTACTTTGTTTAATGTAGGTTAGTCCAAATTAAATTATAGAGAATGATCAAGAGATGAGATTAAAGAAAGGAGAATATCAATATGAAAATCTCTATGATCAATGGAAGTTGAATTTGTGGAGTTAAAATAAGCTAAAGATGGATTCTTGAAGCAATACTTGAGTATATCAACTTAATACTCGAGTATGGTACTTAATCAACTCCAATTCAGGCGAAAAAACCCGTCAATACTCGAGTATGGGACCAATACTTGAGTATGAAACTTCAATACTCGAGTATTAGCGTGTTCTTCAGCTACTTTGTTCAGCTCTGTTTCAGGCGACCTCTGGTAATTCGATGATATCTCCCAAACCAGGAATCGGATTGACATGAAACCAGTGGAATATGAAACTAGACTTCCAATGCGTACTTTTGACAAAGATTCAAGTCCAAAGGAGTCCAGATGAGAGAGCTATGATTTTTACAAGTTGCCACAAGAATCAACGTCACAATCTAGACCAACCTACGGTAATTTGAGTGTATCTCACAAATGACAAATCCAATTGAGCTAAAACCAGTGCCATTGGAAACTAGACTCAAATACCTCTTCAAAAACATCAAGAACATAGAAAACAAAGATCAATTGAAGGAGATATGATATTTTGAAGTTGACAGTCATTTTTGGATGCTGCAAAAACGCTGGATAAGAACAACCTCCATTCATCTGATGTTAATGGGCGAAATACAACTAGTTTGGAGATGATTCTTATTGAACTGAAAATGAGACTTAAAGAGCTTTCTGATATGGGATGGATTTCCATATAAGACTTAAAGAGCTTTCTGATATGGGATGGTTTGCCAAATTTGAAGCTATTTTGAAGATGGGATGTTCACTGGAAATTGGCTCTTATACTACTGATGCTATTGCATTTTTAAATGTCAATGGAGATTAATGTTTGCACAAGATCATGGTAGCTAGTAGTTTGATATTCGAAGATGATTACTTGAGTAGAGGGTGATCATACTCAAGTATGTCACTTACATACTCAAGTAATGTCGAGACAGAGCCAACACTGAGGTATCAAAATGATGATACTCGAGTATGTCACAAGCAATACTCGAGTAGCAACAAGTCAGAGGCAATGTTGAATTAATCAGAATAACAATACTCGAGTAAGTCCAATCTATACTCGTGTAATGTCAAAATCTTGATTTATACTGGAAGCACAATACTCAATAATTGATACAATCTTATACATGGACACATGGTGCTGGATAGATCTACTACATATCATAATTCATCTACTCGAATAACATTGATTTAAAGCTTTTGCACTGAATTGTTGAGACAGTACTCGAGTATTGGATATAGCATACTCGAGTATGGATTATTGTTGAATGTCATTTGCTCTCTGGATGTGTAATACTCGAGTATGAGAATTGAGATACTCGAGTATTGACGAGTTGAAGTGTCTGATATGAACTTGCTGCAACAATACTTGAGTATTGGATATAGATACTCAAGTATGAAATGAGCTACTCAAGTAATGATGAGATATAGGCTTTTGTGAAGTGATTTTGCAAGGGGATACTCAAGTATTCAGAAAGTATTCCGCAAGTATTGAAGAAATATTCATCAAGTATTCTAAAAGTATTCAAGAAATATTCAGAAAACATACTTGAGTATGAGCCATCAGCAGACACAATTCATCTCTGCAACATTGATCGAATGGATTGATTATTCAATTAATCTTTCTTCTACATCACTCAATATTATCTATGATATTATTAATTATCTTCTTGAGTGATTTTCAGATGATTAAGCAACGGTTGAATTTTGATGAGTCATCAAGCAGTGAAAGTTTCATGAAACAGAGACAATGCGCTAAATCCATTTAAGCCGAAATAGGCGCGAATACTTAAATGCTCTCAACGGACATATTCAAACGGAAAAATTTAGATCCTACAACGGTCCTTTATCTTCAACTACTATAAATACACGAAGGACTGAATTCATCAATACAAACCAACGCATACACAGCATTCAAAGTGTTCAATTTCTATTCTGTATATATCTTTGGATATTACTGAGCTTCAATGTTTATTATTCATCTACTTTGTGAGAGTGTTTTATCATTTGTTTTACATTCGTTCAAATCTCAAGGTAGAGGTATCTTGAGTGTGGGTGTACAATTACAACTTGTAAGGGAGAGTGAGTCCTAGGGAGAAAGGATCATCTTGAGTTACAGAGTGTGTAATTGTATTTGTGAGATAGTGAAAATCCCAGAGTGTCTGGGTATTAGACGTAGGTCAAGGAGTTGGACCAAACCAGTATAATTTCTTTGTGTCATTTCTCCTTACTTCTTTACCGCTTTCATTGTTTATACATCATACCGCGAAAAAAAGTATTGAGATCACCTATTCACCCCCCTCTAGGTGATATTCCACCTTCATTTGGTATCAGAGCCTAGGTTTCTCAGTTGGGCTTAACATCCCGAGATAGATCATGGAAGGAATATTGCCTGAGGGTGCCTCAATCAACTGACCACCTGGCTTCAACGGCAAACACTATTCATTCTAGAAAACAAAGTTCAGAGTGTTTGTGTTAACCACGGAGTATGGTCTCTGGGAAGTAATAGAGAATGGGGATTATGTTCCCACAAGAGTAGAAGGCGGAATTAATGTTTCGAAGGATGACAGATGGAAAATAACTCTTAACAGCAAAGCCATTCTGATGCTCCAGAGTGCTCTTAGTCAAAAAGAGTATTTCCGCATCTGCAATCTATCTACTGCCAAGGAGATGTGGAAAGCTTTGGAAAAGACATACATGTCTGCTATATGTGGAGATAACTCCTCAGACGTAGAAAGTGAGGAAGAAGAAATTGCAAACATGTGCTTTATTGCTGAAGAAGAAGAGCAATGTGAAAATGATGGTGAGGTATATGATTCTGAACCTACGTATGATGAATTATTGTCTGAATACAATGAACTACATTTTGAATTTGAAAAACTTGCAAAAGAGTTTATTGCCTCCAAGAGGAAAATTATGGTTATTAATTTCTTCTCATCAAAATGCAAACTCATTAAGTACTTTTATAATTTGGAGCACTAATTGTAAATTTTTTATTTTCAGGGAAAGTTTAAGTGGTTGCCTGGCCATTGAGGAAATTTGAAAAAGGCTTATAACTACTAGGCAAGCCGGTGGTTGTCTAATCGCTTTTATAAATTGAGAAATAATATAGGCAAGCAAACTTGGATTCAACCTGAGACCGCAGAATAGTTATTTGAAAGATGGGCCACCAATGAGAAATTTCAGCAAAAATGTGAGAAAAATAAATTAAATAGGCCCAAACGGATGGACTGTCATATATTGGCGGCTCCATTCCAATAAGTGAGCATCGAAGAAAAATTGTAAGTATATGTTATTTTGTTATTTCGATATTCAATATTTTGAACTTTGAAGTAATTAATTAACAGTCATCATTTGTGTTTGCAGGCAGCTTCTGGGGAGGTACTGCATAATTGATTGATTGGATAGCCTTTGAGCGGACCCATTCCCAGGAGTCTGCAGATCATGGGAAGTGTTGGATTAACGCCAAGTCTCAAAAATTAGTGGTGAGACATTTATTATCAGTTTCAGATACCAACATATTTATTTCATTTTACATGCCTTATTTGTTATGTATTTTTGTGCTTGTAGGAAACCTATGAGAAGCTGTCACAAGAGAGAGCCTCGCAGCTTGAGAACGACCCATCATCCTCTCAATCAAATAACGAGAGTCTCTTCATTCAGGCTACAGGAAAATTTGACAAGAAAGGGAGACTCTTCGAGATGGGTGCCTCTGCCAGCCAAGTGAAGCCTAGAAAGCACTCATCCAACCATGTTGGAGGTGTTTCTACAAGTAAACACAATACTTTTGATATTGATTGTTACGTTTTCATTCCCTCATCCATTTAAATGAAGTACAAAAAAAACTGACTTCCTAATGTTGTTTTTGTAAATAAGCTTAAGAGAATGAAGGCATTAGAACTAGTGGAACAACAAGTATATGATTAGTTGAATTAGCAAGCAGAGATGATGAATCTGCAAGGAGAGAAGTTGAGCCAGGCAGAGCAGCAGATGAATCAGCAAGCAGATTAGTTGCATCAGAAATAGGAGATGATGAAGCAGATGCAGGATCTAATTCAGTCCCTAATGAAGGACAGGGGTGTGGGGTCAGCTCCTGGTGATGATGACTATACTTCTGTTGTTTAGACTTTTTTATTTCATTTTCTTGGTAACATTATATTTTCCGTCACAAATTTTGACTGTTTTTGTTGTGAGTCAAAAATGTTGTCATCATTTTAGTATTTTCTAGTAGTGAGATCGAGCTCAAGATAATCGGTTGCACTCATCACAAAAACTTAGTAAGTATTTTGTATAAGAACACAGATGTCTAGCCCGATGGACTAGTATGTTGATATAGGATTTGATGACTCTCCTAAGTATCTATGAGGCAGATACCAAAGAGGGTAAGGGATCACTATGCACATATATGGCGTTTAGCCAAAAAAGGGGGTGGTGTGTGTCCACAGTGATGGCTTAATAGTAAATGAGGATGAATAGAATGTGTGTACCTTTTAGGTTTACCTCCTATTTATAGAGATTATCTTAGGGTTTGGACCTTTGGGCCTTATGCGCCTCATGGTTCACATATTGTGCCGTCATACCTGTATATTCCTTGATTATAGCCTCCAGTATAGGGCAGTTAGAATCTCCCCTCATTATGGGTAGAGTTCTGATGTGGATTGCCCCTTGTTGGGCCATATCGCAAATGGGCCTTGTATAGGTCCGTAACAATTGCCCCCAACTCGGTAGTTCAAGTCTCTGGGCTACCGGGGTGCATTTGCTTTTTAACCCAGACCTCATCTCCGAGTCCTGATAGGTCTTGTTTTTTCGTTCTGCTTTTATCCGATGATCCATGAATTCCAAGTTCACTAGCGTTTTCTTGCGAGTTCCCCTGATTTGAGTTGATTCTATTGATCACTCTACTTCTTTTCGCTATTATCGGGATCTCTTCATCAAGCATCCGGGTTTCCGTGTTCTTCTGCTTTAGCAACGGGTTTTTCCCCAATTGGATTAGCTTGATGAGAAACCGACTCAATTCGTTTGCACTTCATGTACTGATCAGCTTCATTTGCCTTGACCTCAGTAGTATGCTTGGGGAGCCAGGATGGCACTTGAGAATTCATACATACCCAAAAGGGTTGTCGTTCCCTCTTCTTATGTCATCATGGCCAATTGACAACTGTCCACTTTCAACTGCCAAAAAGCAAAAATACCATGTTTAGCCATCTTTAGCATTTGGGCGCATTAAATGTGCATATTGTTCGCATTAAATGCATGCATCCTTTCACGCGCGTCATCATCGCTTCTCGGGTGGATTGTCATTTTTGCTCTCGACTCTTCAAATTCATACCCTTGATGGTTACGTTTATATATTCACATTTTTTCCTCGATTCATCACACTGCTCACATTCGCTGCTTTCTCTTTGTTGCTAGAGACCTCTCCCTTTCTCCAGAAACTTGCCTTCTTGTGATCCTCTCGTTCACACATTTTAAGTTTCCCAAATCTCCATAACACCAGGTATGCTCACCGTTCCTTTTGTTTTCGCATTCATTCCACTTTTTTATTCTTGCTTCTTTGATTGTATTTGCCACTACATTGATTTTTGGCTTTCTTTCTTGACTATGAACCCTAGTTCTTGAGTCTTCCTTCTCCCCCAAACATATTGCCGTTGGGAGGCTGTGATGATCCTATAGGAGATTCCTCTCTGAGCTTACGAGGCTTCATGACTAGACAAAAGGACTGAGCCATTCCAATCTCCTTCTGCCTGTCTTTAAACCGAGCACATTGGCCTTATGTGTGATTTCCTTTATCAACGAAGAAGGGTAAGATAACCCCCAAAGAAGAAGAAGAGTTACGCCGAACTATCCCTCCCTACTGAAGAAGAGAAGCAAGCAACATTGCTTTGTCGAAAAAGTAGTGGGATGGGTAGGAGGAGATCCCAGCCTTTAGAAATTGTGAGTCAAGGTAAGAGCATTTCCAACCCGGGATCCAGGACCCGACCACCAAGAATTAAGAGTTGGGGTAAGAACAAGTCCATCCCGGCATCACATAACTTCCGGCTAGAAGGTATTTACTAGCCTAGATCAGGATCCTATCTAGAGAACATCGTTGATCCATGCGATGATTGTGCTTATTTAAGCATTCATCTCGTCAACAACAATCGTGCCTTGGAAATCGAGTTTACTTTGGCTTCCTCCCGTCATAAATTTTCTTCCAAAACCGTCCCGGCCTTTAGAAATGAAAATCAACTCGGTCTATCAACCTTTTTCTTCGCCACGAAGTAGCTTCTTTGATTCAGGTAAATCTTCCATTTCTGATTTCTACTTCTTATTATAGGTATAGATGGATTCACCTTCTTCATGCCATACTAAGGGGTTGATGTCTGGTAAGTCAAGTTCCACAAATCTAGCTAGAGCTGCCACAGACGTGTGCTCATGGGTTATTGATGAGGTGTTGCCCACAATGCCACAGCTGAAGTTGCAAGGCTCCTGGTTGGCGATGGAGAGAATTACGCCATTCGTTTACCCTTGGATGATGAACCTGTCTGCTCCCAACAAGACGGGGACTATCCCTATTTCTTCTTCTACTGGGATATGGTTACCTAGCTCGGTATTCGCTTTTCATTGACCAAGTTCCAAATTGAAGTCCTTAATCATCTATATCTTGCTCCTTCCCAACTTCATCCCAATAGTTAGGCTTTTGTTCCCACTTTTGAGCGTTTCTGTAAATTTAACCAACTAGCTTGCACAATTCCAGTTTTCTTTTACTTTTTCACCGTCCACCTAGCCCGTGCCGGAAAAGAGCCCTCAAATGAAAAGGTTGGACCTCACTCTTGGGTGCCACCAGCTCGAAACTCTTCAACGTTTTCACTGATTCTTTCAAAAATTTTAAAGCTGGCTTCTTTAAGGTTGTTGCTGAGCCTAGACAGCAACCTTGGTTCCTTAAAACCCTTGATTCCGGGGATATGGAGGGGAGGTTCCCCTTGCATTGGACTCGGGATCATCATAACTTTCCTCATTCCTCTTGCCGCTTTCCCCACCAACGTGGTAACTTTTATGCTTGGACATATCGAGAAACACGACCCTATTAGCTCAGCCGAATTGGTTTCTCAGCCTCAGGCTGGGTCGGGTTCGACAACGAGTATGGACACTCCTATTTGTATATGCATTGAGTTTTAGCTTCCTGCTGTATGAAAATCCATTCATAGTTTCTAACCTTTTGTTTTCTTGACCTACAACTCCAAGCATGGGGAGGAAACCTCGTTATCTAAACGTGGTGCTCTGCGATAAAGCGGTCGCGGGTTCGAAGAAGGACAAAAAGCGTCCAGCCACCGAGAAGGGTAATAAAGAAGCCCCTCCCAAGAGATCAATGAGCGCCAAGAGCATTTTGGCTTAGGAAGAGAGAAGCGCCTTGCTTCTGCTGCTTAAGAAGTCACATCGACTTCTCCTCCCTCAACTCCTGTTGCTCCAACCTCTGACCAACAGGTTGTTCAAACTCCTCCTCCTCCTACCCAGCTATCTTGGTCCATTATTTGGGAAGCTGGGAATGTAATCATCAAAACATGGGGAACTAACAAACCATCACCACTTCTCTCTAATCGTCCACTTTTCTCTCTCCACCATGAAGGCACTGCAACTAAAGAACACCACCATCACCACCTTCTTCCTCACCGGCAGCATCTTACTTTTAACTGGAGAAGTCACAATGGAAAAGGCTGAGGAAGGGAACTTGAAACAGTGAAAAGGAGGAGGGGGACAAAAAAGGAAGCTAATGAAGAAGAAGGTAAACGTTTTTACTGTTCACCTTCTTCTTTCTCAACCTCCTAACTTCTTTCAAAAACACCAATTTCAACCTTCCTTTACCTTCACTTCTCTTCCTTACTAGGGACGACTACTATTCTACCATAACAACCAACAACACCACGATTTCAGAGGTGAGAAAGAGAGAGAGAGAGCTCAAACAACCTGTTTTCTAAATCTTAGTCTCGATCTCATTATGGAGTTTCTGCTCACCGTCACCAGCGAGCCTCCTGCGTTGCCATGGTGGCTGGAAGAGGAAGAGGAAGAGAGGGATAGGAGAGAGAAAGAAGAAGAGAGGACATAATGGTAAATTCATCAACATTTTAAAATCTCAATTTGATTCATGTCACCTTTATGTCATTTACAAATATTAACAAACTTTTAAAGGTTTTGGAATTTTATATTTATATGTCATTCTCTCATTGTTCAAATTCGGTGGACTAATATGATATTTGAGGATTTTAAATCGGTTTAAATCAAATGAGATTTTCCCTATAATTTCCATTTTTATTTTATAACAAATGAAACAAAACGAGAAAAAAAAAGATAGAAAAAATATCTTAAAATTGTAAAATCGTAAAACAGGTTTGTTATCTATAGTTGATAAACGAATAACGAAATTTGATAAGAATTCCAACTCTCTTCTTTAGAAATACCTTAACTAGAATTTTACAAATTCAAATTTCTCTTATATATTTTTTCCAAAAAAAAACAAAAAAACCGTCCCTAATTAAAGCCAACAATTAACGAAGATTGTTAAATAAATAAATAAAAAAAACCCCCACACCTCTCCTTCCTCCCGGTCGCCTGCACTGAAGCTCTTACATTCTCGTCCCTTCTAGTTGAAGGCAGCTCGCATGCCCTCTCTCCTACTCCTTCACCCCATACATTTATGTTGATTTTGGTTCGAGTAGGAGACTTGAGACCGAATTTGGCGACTGAGTCTGCCCAATATACGGCGATTTCAGCAGTTCAGCCAAGCTCACTTGCTATCGTTCATTAATTTCACTTGGGGACTTTCGTTCCTTTGATAATCTGTACTTTTGTATGGGGGGACACTGCGATTTGTTTTTGGAGTTCTATAGTAACCTCAGGTAACCATTACCATTTCCGGAGTTTTAATAAATTATGCTTGAATGTTGATTCTTTTTTTTTTTTTTTTCCTTCTTCTATTCTAAAATGGAAAACGAGCATATAATGATTATGGTATAATTTAGGATGCTGACCAATGTATCAAACTTTTTTTGGACAATAAATACTCTTTGACAATTGAAGGAGGCCTGGACACGGTTCCAAGTAATTTAACACTGATTATTCAGCTGATTAATGTTTTTTCAATCTCATGGTTCCTGGAATGAGCTATGGAGCACGGTTTCATTGCCTGCCAACTATTTTTATGAATTTAATCTTCTGTTTTGTGGGATGTACATGGCATGGATAGCATGTAAGAGAGGGTAACTGATAATTAGATAGATTTTAAAGAATCATAGAATTTTCTTTCCACCTTTTATATTGCCTATGATTACACAGAAAGTAGCCTTTTTGACCAAAGAGATTGAGATTATTGGCCAGTTAAAAATCCCTAGAAGAGGTAAGAGTATTGTTCATATATGTTGAAGCTTTTGGATCTTATTGTCGGATTAAAAACTTAACACATATACAATATCTGCAATTACTTTCTATTATGACATTTTCGTTGGTTTCGTTTACCTCCCCCCCCCCCCCCCCCCAAAAAAAAAAAAAATATCAGTTTTTGGCTAGAAATAAATCATGATGAAATATATCATATCTTGTTCGCCAGGTTAATAATTGAGAATAGAAGACAATCAAGATGTTGGTGGCAACCTATTCTCAGTTCTTTGTAAGAATTGGCTTTTGAACTGTTATTATCCAGGTCTGAGTCAGTCACCCAGAGCTGGCTAGGTTTGGTAGTAAGTTTCTTCTTTCAGCACACTCTATACAGTTGCGCACTTACACGTGCCAAAACCAGTTTAAGTCACCATCTAATATCATCACATGCATAAAAGAACCCTTGAGCTATGGTGCCCATTGGTCCCTTTCAAACCACCCTAGCCGCCAAATTTCATGTTTTCTTCAAAAGGGTTTTTCAGAAATTACTGAAGGAATTGCTGGTAAAGCGCTGCATGCATTATGTATAAAAGAAGTTGTTCAACTCAGCACATTCTATGAGAACACCTTAATTAACATGTACTCTAAGTTTGGCAACATAACGTATGCACAGCATGTGTTAGATAGAATGCTGGAGAGAAATGAAGCTTCTTGGAATAACATGATGTCAGGCTTAGTTCGATGTGGTCGATACTTTGAAGCAATGCGTTTTTTCTATCATATGCTTGAAAACGATGCCAAGCCTAGCAGTTTTGTAATTGCTAGTTTAGTGACTGCATGCGATAGGTCTGGCTGTATGATTGAAGAAGCACTTCAAATTCATGGTTATGTTGCCAAATACGGTTTGTCCTCTGATGTGTTTGTTGGTACTTGTCTCCTGCACTTTTATGGTTCATATGGTCAGGTTTGTGAGGCCAGCAAGACCTTTGAGGAGATTATTGAACCAAATATAGTATCTTGGACTTCTTTGATGGTGACTTATGCAGATAATGGAGACCAGGAGGAAGTTATAAATATATATCAGCTTTTGAGACGCAATGGATTTTATTGCAATCAAAATACAATTGCTACAGTTTTCAGTTCTTGTGGGATGCTTGGGGATAAACTTTTGGGCTATCAAGTATTGGGAACTGTGATTAAGTATGGATTAGACAGTAATGTTTCCGTGGCAAATTCCCTCATATCCATGTTTGGTAGCTGTAGTAGTACGAAGGAGGCATCTTATGTGTTTAATAACATGAAGGAACGTGAAACAATCTCTTGGAATTCAATAATTACTGCCACTGCACATAATGGTCATTGTGAAGAATCTCTTCAAAATTTGTCTTTGATGCGTAATACTGATACAGAAACAAACTATATTACAATTTCTGCCTTATTATCAGTGTGTGGCTCTGCCCAAAAATTGAGTTGGGGAAGAGGGCTTCATAGTCTTCTTGTAAAATCTGGACTAGAATCAAATGTTTGTGTATGTAATAGTCTCTTGACTATGTATTCTGGCGCCGGAAAATCTGAGGATGCAGAGCTTGTATTTCATACAATGCCTGAAAAGGATTTAATCTCTTGGAATTCCATGATTTCAGGCTATGTTGAGGATGGGATGTACCTAGAAGCTGTAAAACTTTTCAGCGACATGCTCCAGACTAGAAGGGCAATGAACTATGTTAGTTTCACAAGTGCATTGGCGGCTTGTTCTAACCAATCAAACATAGTTGAAGGAAAAATTATTCATGCTCTTGTAATCCTTTTTGGTCTGCATCACAGTTTAATCATAGGAAATACATTGGTTACCATGTATGGGAAGTCCAATTTGATGTCTGAAGCACAAAGGGTGTGCAAAACCATGCCCAAGAGAGATGAAGTAACTTGGAATGCACTGATTGGTGGCTTTGCTGATAATGAACAACCAAATGAGGCATTGAAAGCTTTTAATTTAATGAGGGAAGAAGGTGTACCCACAAATTACATCACAGTTGTCAATGTTCTTGGTGCTTGCTTATCTCCTGATGATCTTTTAAAACATGGATTGCCCATCCATGCACATACTATTGTGACAGGCTATGAATTAGATACATATGTTCAAAGTTCCCTTATAACAATGTATGCCAAGTGTGGTAATCTCAATACAAGTAATTTCATTTTTAATGAATTAGGTAGTAAGACCTCCAGTGCATGGAATGCTATTATTGCTGCAAATGCTCATTATGGGCCTGGGGAAGAGGCCCTCAAACTCATTGTAAAAATGATGAGTGCTGGGGTTCCTTTAGATCAGTTTAGCTTCTCTATATCTCTTGCTATTGTAGGTAACTTGGCTGTATTGGATGAGGGCCAGCAGCTCCATGCCTTGGTTATTAAACTTGGGTTTAAGTCAGATCATTATGTGTTAAATGCTACAATGGATATGTATGGAAAATGTGGGGAAATTGATGATGTGTTAAAAATTGTTCCCCAACCAAGTATTAGGTTGCAAAGGTCTTGGAACATATTGATATCAGCATTAGCAAGACATGGGTATTTCCAAGAGGCTAGGGAGGTTTTTCACAACATGCTTAGACTGGGACTGAGACCTGATCATGTCACCTTTGTCTCACTTTTATCTGCTTGTAGTCATAGTGGTCTAGTGGATGAGGGTCTTGCATACTACTCTTCAATGACTAATGAATTTTGCGTCCCAGTAGGAATAGAGCATTGTGTGTGCATAATTGATCTTCTTGGGAGATCTGGAAGGCTTGCTGAGGCTGAAGCTTTTATTGACACAATGCCAGTTCCACCAAACGACCTTGTGTGGCGTAGCTTGCTGGCTTCTTGTAAAATACATGGCAATATGGAACTTGGAAAGAAAGCTGCTGAGAACCTTTTCAGGATGGATTCATCAGATGATTCAGCCTATGTTCTTTATTCTAATGTATGTGCATCAACCAGAAGGTGGGATGATGTGGAGAATGTAAGAAAAGAAATGAGTACTCATAATATAAAGAAGAAGCCTGCCTGCAGTTGGATCAAATTGAGGAACAAGGTGACTTCTTTTGGAATGGGAGACCAGAGTCATCCCGAGAATGGACAAATCATTGTGAAGTTGGAAGAGCTCATGAAGCTGATAAAAGAGACAGGTTATGTTCCTGACACAAGCTATTCACTACAAGATATAGATGAAGAACAAAAGGAGCATAATCTTTGGAACCACAGTGAGAGAATTGCCCTTGCATTTGGGTTGATAAATTGTCCAGAAGGTTCGCCAATTAGAATTTTCAAGAATCTTCGTGTGTGTGGTGATTGCCACTCTGTTTTCAAGCTTGTCAGCAAAATTCTTGGAAGGAAAATTATACTTAGGGATGCATACCGATTTCACCATTTTAGTGGTGGCAAGTGTTCTTGTTTAGACTACTGGTAGTGGATTGGATTTTGTTGAAAATATGTAACTGAAAAATTGGGTGAAGGAATTAAGATCTTATTTGGGCTCTATACGATCAAATGGTTGCAGCTTCTGGAAAACATGGATTATACCAATGGAAGATACAGGCTAAAGTTATTCCTGTGGCACATTGGGAGGTTAGTTGCCTTGTATTCATTTTTTCTAAATGATGTAGTATTTTATTTATTTCAAATTAGTTCCCTAGGAAGATTTATTATTTTGTTCTCATTTTCGAATCTTATCATCAAATATGAGAGAGAATAGAGCCAGTTGAACACCATAAGATTATTATGCTTCTATCTATTTACATTGTCATTCTTTTACTTTGATTTTGTTTTCTTGTTCTTTTTTTCCGCCCATAAATTGACTTCAGGGAAAGAAGTCTAGATTTCATTTAATGTGTTTTGTTGTTTATTTTATGCTGGGTGGTTCTTATATTTCAATTCTATTATTTTGTTGTTTCTTTCTCGTTTCACTGTTAACTGATTTTTTGTATTTCGCTTTATCAAAGTTTGACTATCCTTGCATTTTAAATGTTCACCTGTGTCAAATTTTATTGGTTAATAGCATAAGATTGATAGTTTTCTTTTCTTAGTCTAATAGCTGTGTATGCTCTATTTAGTTCCCTTTTTACTAAAATTCCCGGACTTGTTTTTGGTCTTCTATTGTTGATATTTTTTCTTTTCACTTTTTTATAGTACAAGATTCATGCTCCTTTTTTCCTCTGTTCTTACTAAAAACCCCCTTTTATAGTTGAAGACTTGTTTTTGGACTTGGGAGTGCAGGGTGTTGTGGTTACATGATATTTAGAACTGTTGTTGGTTGTGGTTTGGTGGGATTTGATCCACTTCATAGTGGAAGACATGATCACAATTGCAATTCTGGGCACTATTGGAGAACTCTCTACAGTCCTCAACGTAGAAGTTAGACAACTTGTTTAAATGTATTTTTTTTAAAAAAATAAAAAATAGTGAAGTTAGTTATTTGTAAAAAAAATTTGTTAGTTTGCCTAAAATACTCTCTTTAATGATTTGAAGTGGAACAACCTCTTGATGGAAACCCATAATACGTGCAATCAACAAGTATAGTTTGAGGAAAAAATTATAAATTTGGAAACAAAATGAATTGTGCTTTTACATTTAGAACCAAAAGAAACTCTTTAACTTGCTCTTACATTTAGGAATGGATGGAGTAGTTTTTATGTGAGGTGTCTATGGTAATGTATAGTATTTTAATGACTGTCGGAATGAGGACTTAATTTACAACCATACATAGATACATTGTGTTCCTACCAAGTAAGAAGTAACCCTTCCCTTTAGTTTTGTTCCTTGTTTCTCTACAGGTAATGGTGTGAATGAGATAGGAGACTTCAACCTTCCCATAATGCTGGACCTCTCAGGATTGCAACAATACATTGTGATTCTGGTGTCTCACTCCTGAGGTTTGATACCTGGTCTCCGTTTGAGAATGGAATTTCATATAATTATCAGAATGATGCTGTTTTAACTGATAAGCACTTTCTTTCATTTACTGCCTTTAGGACATTGTTCTTCATCTTGGGTGGTGGCTTTTTAAATTTCTGGAAATGACAGGCTAGCCCACTCATAACTATGTAACCGGAACATCCCAATCCTCTCTAATATTAAGCTGGATAAATCTTTGATTTCAATGTTTTGATTTGAGAACCACAAGGGGAATCTTTTTTTCTTTTTCTTTTTTCTTTTGAGGAAAAAAAAATCAGCTTCAGCTTTTGAGGAGGCCTTAAATGTAATCCTTTTCCAAACAAGTTTGGATTTAATTAAAGCTTAATTCTAAATTTTCTCTTAAATCATGGATTAAATTGCAAGATTTTTGTGCAATCAGGTTGTGCTTGCAAATCCCTAATTTTTGTAGATAATCTGTGAATCATAAAAGCCATGGTATTATCTGTAATTTGTATTTGCTTATGTTTCAAATGTATTTTTGAGCAGGAATTTCATTTGGTTTTGTATTGTAAGACTTACTTGAAAATTAATAAGGAAATCAAGCCATGAGAGTGAATAGGTGGATATCCAAGGGCTTAATTGCAAAGAGTTCTTGAACGTGACTCATGTTGGTCGTGATGACTTCTAGGCGATCCATTTATCAAATATTGCTAGATGTCGTGAAGACTTCCTTGTTTGTCATATTGAGACATCTATATTCATGATACCCCACCTTGTACGTTGTTTTGAGCTAAAGCTTGGGATACTTGTTTTATCAGGTTTTAGAGTTTTTAAGAGCAAGAAAACTTCAAGAGCAAGGAACTATATAATTTGCTTCTCAATTCTCTATGTACAATCTTTTTGCCTTAATTTCATATTGTTTTGTTTGCAAATAATCTCTGTATCTCAATTCTCCGTTATAATGTACTACCTCTAGTTCTATTTATAGGACAAAATTTGTAGTGCCCTAATTATAGGACAAAGTTTGTAGTATAATTTACACTACAAACTTTGTTCTAGGACGGGAAGGAGTATTTCGGTGAACTATGTATCTAAAGAGTTTATTTTCCCCCTTTGTGATAGAGCTCATTGGCGTATTTTGATAAATGTAGTTAATCTTCTAGTGGGATAAAGATTCTTGTTGGTATCGGCGATGTTGTCATAATCACCATTATCTTGATCATAATTACAGTTCCAAGAAGAATGAATTGGATGGGATTAGGTATCAATCTAAAGTCTAGTTTTAGAAATGATCGGGATAGCCTCTTTGGTATCAGAACCGGTCTAGTTTGGTTAGGGTTGAGACCAAGACTGGGTTGAACCAAGTTGCTGGATTGGTCTAGCAGACTTTATGTTTCTACACTTGTTTTAAAAAAATAAATAAATAAAACTTGTGGATAGAGGGATAACAACAAGGGAGTATTTAACAATATAATTATGAAAAAAAAAAGTATTTACCTCGTCATACTTGTTCCATACTTAGGACATAACACTAATAGAGTATTATAATGGGTTAAGTTTCTCTCATCATCTTTCTCATTATCCATCATAATTTTTAAATCACATCTATCCAATCAATACAGTACTACTTTCACTTTTCTCTTATTTTCCTAAATCAATGGTCAAAATGTAGCCAATGAGAGACAATGAGAAAAAAGATAAGGAGAGTATCTTCTTCCGTATTACAATTATCACGATTCATTGAACATAATAGATCATCAAAATTTGTCATTATGGTTGTGCAAAGGAAACCTATAACTAGGTCAACTCACCCTGACCCGATTCGAAACAACTTGGAAAGAAGACATGACCAATCGTGTCAAGCTAAATTGCTAAGTAAGATGGGGTTCAAGATAAATCGTTCAGACCATTTGGTATGACATAATCCAGGTAGTATTCCTTTTATACTTAATATATGATATATTTTTGAGAAAATCTCATATAAAGACGGTTGAATTAACCAAATTCTAATTTGGGTTACTAAACTTAACAAATTATTAATTAGGTTATGTGACACAATTAGAAATTTAGAAATTGGACCAAATTACCTCTATATCCCTTAATTATTAAGTGTGTCATTTGATTCCTTATTTTGATCATAATCAACTCGTTGGCTTACTGAAGACTTTCAGATCTGGTAAAGTTCAAAGGATTTTGCGCAGCTTGGCCAAACATATAGTAATCTTCGAGTAGAGGGGTAAAGCCTTAATTTCTGATGCAAATATTGGTCTGACAAAAAATAATGGATGAGGAGACCGATGCAAATATTGGCCTGACCACAAATAATGGATGAACAAAGAGACCGAATGATTTTAGACTTGGAGGATCGGCTCCAAACCATTGAGGGGGGCGAAGCCTTTAGGCCCTGTTTTACCTACGGAGAAAAACTGGTTTTCTTTCGCATTTTCCTCTGAAAATATTGATTGCAAAATCGATTGCAATTGTAGTGAATGCAATCTCTGTTTCTGGGTTTTTCAGCCATGGAAGATGATTTTGTTAGTTTGGTTGGTTTTGATTGGGATCTTTTTACTTTAACAAGTTAGGATGATTTCATGTGAAATGAAAAGACTAGACTTGAAGTCCCCGATTTCTAAATTCTTTTTGGATGTAGAATATCCTTTTTTTGCACTATGGGTTAGGATTAGGGGTATTATGGAAAAATAACCAACATTTAAATATCCTATGACCCAATTTAAGATTTGTTAAGTTTATCAACTTTATATAGAATTTTTCTATTTCAACCGTCTTTATATGAGATTCTCCCTATATTTTTCATATTTATTACTCCCTCCGGTCCTAATTATAAGAGCTAGTTGACTTTTTTAGAGAGATTGAGGAGACTAATTAAATTACTTTAGAGTATTTTTATTTTCATTTTTTTCTTCAAACTAATTAGTTTGACTAATAAACTAACATATAATCTAAAGATACACAACATATGAAATGATTAAATAACTTATTTAACTTCCTTAATTTCTCCAAGAAAAGTCAACTAGCTCTTATAATTACGACCGGAGGTAGTAATTTTTTTCGTTAATTTGCTACTATTGATGCTTCTTTACTAATAATCAAAGAAAATGAGAATGAGGGAATAAAATGAAGATGACTAGTGTTTTATAAAAATACATGTCATATTAACTAATTTCCTTAATCTAGTTAGATTAAGTAAATATGTATTATATTAAGAATCGAAAGAATATTTTTTTCTTATATATATATATATATATGCAATCAATTAATTTTGGCTCACTTTGTGCCTCGCAATCGACACTTTTCCTTCCACAGTTGGAACTTATTGTTTGTGCGTCGGGTCCTCTCTCCTCTTCTTTTGACACTTCGACCTAATCGAAGGGTTATTACTATTATCCACTTCTTTTATCATAAAATCTGGTTTTGGTGTTGTTTATGAAAACCAAGAGTGGTGCTTGTGCCACATCATTCAACTATAGGCCATATCAGCAAGATTTTAACAGTGTCATCCAATCTGGACTAAATAACAAACTTCTTTATCAACTCCGTAAAAATGTAAGGATTAACATTCTTAAGAGTAAAAATTAAAATGATTAGGGAGTGAAATAAAGTAAAAATATAAACTATAGGATTAAATTGAAAATTGTTGCGAACTATGCCAAATGATTAATTTTTACAAATTTAAAAAGTTGCATATACATTTAATTCTTTTTTAAATTCAATCTCCTCTAAATTGATTACAAAACAAAATAATAAATATTATTGTAAAGCAAAATAATCTGAATTGCTTGATTATTCATTTACAGAAAGAATTTATTGTTAGTTCTCAATGTGTTTTGATGATTAACAACAAGTGAAAAATATGTTTTGAATTTTCCAAGATCCTTTGAAAATCATCTAATAGTAACTTACCGCAGTATACAACGGTCAAAATTGGTTTTTGAATTTCGCGAAGTTGTAAATCATTATTGTTTGATCTTATTGCTTCCATAATTCATTCAATCATACTCCTAGCTATGTTTAACAAGTTTGTTAAGTGTATTTCAGCTAGAACAGATCAAGATTATTGAAGGTCAAAGCAATAAAGCAAAAAGTGAACAGTGCATTTAATGCACTTCTGCAAATCAACCTATTCTTAGCTAATCCATCTGAGCACGCCTTCTAAACGTTAAAGAATGCTTACTACAACAAGTAAAGCCATCTCCAACAGGCAAATTCTCAGAGAGTCACATCAGACTCCATTAAGACTTGGATTAGCAGAAGTTTAGAGAGAGAGAAGATGACCAGAACCCAAGCTAATCACTTCCAACGGTTAGAATCATCTTACAACGGTCATTTAATGTTCTCTACCTATAAATAGAGAGCATTAACTTCTTCTCAAGCTGATACAACTACTTAGAGCGAAAATTTATTGAGTCATTTATTGTATCAAGCTTTCATCTATATTGTATCATTTTGATACTTAGTTCTTCAGTGTTTATCCTATCTGCTCTGTAAGAGAGTCAAATACTTGTAAATCATTTCTTGTTTGAGATAACTACAAGTCAGGGGACTTGGTAGTTGGGGTGTATTGATTACAACTTGTAAGGGGGAGTGTGTTGTAGTGAGAGAACAACTCTTAGTACAGAGTGTGTAATCAATATTTGATTATAGTAGATTGAAAATCCCAGGTGAGGCTTGGGGACTGGATGTAGGTCAGAGAAAGGACCGAACCAGTATAAATCTTGTGGTGTATTGCTTCTCTCCCTCTCTCCTCTGTTTTACCCTGTGTTCATTAGTCAAAACAGAGTAGAATCCTTAATTTTTAAAGATACCCAATTCACCCCCCTCTTGGGTATTTAGCTCCAATCTTCATTTATATCTACATGAGGGAGGAGCCTAGCATTTACGGCTCTTTTCAATAATATCTAATATAATCTATGATTTTTAGTAATTCTGATCTCTAGTGATTATATAATAATTACAAATATTTATTTCCTAACACTATCCTTCAAGTTGGAGCGTAGATGTTAATTAAGTCCAACTTGTTACAAAGATATAGTGCCCTAATCAGAAGATCACCCAATGAATCACTAAATCGTACATGTCAAATAGAAATAAAATTATCCTTGATCTTACATATCACATAGAAAATAACAGTCACTTTTAATGTGTTTCGTTGATTCATGAAACACAAAGTTAGAGGTTATGTGTATAGTAGCTTTATTATCACACCATAGTCTCCCAGGTAGTGACATAGTAAGACCAACCTCCTTCATTAACTAGTGAATCCACACAATTTCATGTACTGATTGAGCCATGGCTCTATATTTAGCTTCTACACTAGATTAAGAAACCACATCTTGCTTCTTGCTCCTCCAGGATACTCAATTTCCACCTACAAACACGCAATATCCTATGTTGGATCTTCTGGTAGCCTTTGACCTCGCATGATCTACAACACAAAAGCATTCAATCTTGGTGTAGCCAGGATTTATATAAAGTATACCACGACCAGGTGAGCCCTTCAAGTAACGTAAGACATGCTCCAAAGCCTCCTGAGCAACAATCGGTGCTATCATGAATTGGCTAAGCACACTAACTCGAAAGGTCACATCAAGGTAAATCACCATGAGATAGTTCAATTTCTTAATCAATCATGGTATTTCTCAAGCTACGCAAATGGTTTGATATTCTCAGGATCAACCCTTTTTCTCGCATCTGTAGGTAGCTTGTCAAATGGTACGTTGTCATCAATGTCAAAAAAAGGATTATGAATCATGGGAAAGCTACTTAGTGCTGCTCCAATTTTTTTGTTTCTTTTAGCGAATCAAGAACATATTTCCTATGTCAAGAGGATGCCCTTCTTACTTCTCATAAACTCGATACTAAGAAAGTACTTTAACAGACTCAAATCATTTGTTTGGAAATGAGAATTAAGAAAGGCCTTGAGTCATGAGATTCCTGAAGTATTGCTACCAATAATAACAATGTCATCAACATATACTACTAAGAGAATCATGCCGGCACCGATCCGCTCATAAAACACAAAATGGTTACACTTGCTTTGATGCAAACCAAACTTATTAACCATAAAGCAAAACCTGTCAAATCAAGCATAAGGGCTCTGCTTCAAACCATATAAAGACTTCTGACGATGGAATATTTTCCCACATTCCCTCTGAGCAACTAAACCAGATAGTTGCTCCATGTAAACTTCCTCAAAAAGATCGCCATTCAATAAAACATTTTTAACATCCAAATGATGAAGATCTCAATCATAAGTGGTTGCCACAGAAATGAAGATACAAATAGAGGAAAATTTTACCAATGGAGAGAAGGTTTCTAAATAGTCAACACTGTGGGTCTGAGCATATCCCTTGGCAATCAATCGAGACTTCAAACATTCCAAGGTGCCATTAGCTTTTGTTTTTTATTGTGAACGCCCACTTATACTCGATAGTCTTCTTTCCAAGAGGCAAATCAACGAGAGTCTAAGTACCTTCCTTATCAAGGACTATCATTTTTTCTTCCATTACAACATGCCAACCTAGATAGGCCAAGGCTTGGTCGAAAGTATTGGGAATGGCGATATAGTCTAAGGATGCTATGAAGGAATAGGATGGAGGAGATAGGAGGATAGGAAACAAAGGTGAGATAGGATGGTTACAAGTACGTTTACCTTTGCAAAATCCAATGTGACGAAATTGAAAGAGGAGCTTTATACCCAAGAGGGGGGGGTGAATTGGGTATATTAAAAATTTTTGCAAACTGGTTCTGTTTTTACACTCTCAGAACAGAGCAGAACAGAGGAGATAGAGAGAAGAGCTTTGCACACAACGATTTATACTGGTTCGGTCCTTTCTCTGACCTACATCCAGTCCCCAAGCCTCACTTGGGATTTTCAATCCACTAACTCAACAATATTGATTACACACTCTGTACTAAGAGTTGTTCTCTCACTAGAACACACTCCCCCTTACAAGTTGTAATCAATACACCCCAACTACCAAGTCCCCTGACTTGTAGTTATCTCAATCAATAAATGATTTACAAGTATTTGACTCTCTTACAGAGCTGATAGGATAAACACTGAAGAACTAAGTATCAAAATGATACAATACAGATGAAAGCTTGATACAATAAATGACTCAATAAATTTCCGCTCTAAGTAGTTGTATCAGCTTGAGAAGAAGTTAATGCTCTCTATTTATAGGTAGAGAACATTAAATGACCGTTGTGAGATGATTTCAACCGTTGGAAGTGATTTGCTTAAGTTCTGGTCATCTTCTCTCTCTAAACTTCTGCTAATCCAAGTCTTAATGAAGTCTGATGTGGATCTCTGAGTTTCTGCCCGTTGGAATTAACTTTACTTGATGTAGTAAGCATTCTTTAACGTTAACAAGGCGTGCTCAGATGGATTAGCCGAAAGTAGATGAGATTGTGCAGGTGCATTAAATGCACTGTTCACCTTTTTGCTTTTTCTCACAAATCTTCAATAATCTTGTTCTGTGCTAACTGAAAAACACTCAACAAACTTGTTAAACATATCTGGGATCATGAGTGAATGATTTATGAAAGCAATTAGATCAAACAACAAGATATAGCAGATTTCACAAATTTGAAAAAAACTTCAACGGTCACTAACCTCGAGGTTAGTTCATCCAACCTCGAGGTTGGCCTGAAATCTTCAGGCAAACCTTCGTTTTAAAATCATTCAACCTCGAGGTAGCAAAGTGAACCTCGAGGTTTCTCTTGAGAAGAAACCTTCTGATAAATCTCATTAACCTGCAAACCTTGAGGTTCCAAAGGTAACCTCGAGGTTTGAAGTTTGTTTCAAACCTTCAGTTTTCACTGGAGCCCGACAACCTCGAGGTTGTACATCTGTACTCGAGGTTGGCTCTTTGAAAGTGCAAGGTTCAAAGTTAAACATAAAGCCCAGCCTCGAGGTTACAATGTTAACCTCGAGGTTTTCAATACTTTGAAAACCAGTGTGCTCTCTGTAAGTGATAAAACTCGAGGTTGCAACATCATACTCGAGGTCAAAGGTGTTTTCATCGAGCTTAAGTTTCAAAACAAAGTGTCCAACCTCGAGGTTGAAACATGGACCTCGAGGTTCATGTGCTTGATGAACAACATGACCTTTCTGTATGAGTTGAACCTTGAGGTTTGCTTTGCATACTCGAGGTTACAAGTGATAATGAAGAAACTTGGGTTTTCCAAATGAACCAGAACCTCGAGGTTGACTTCTCAACCTCGAGGTTTCACATATAACTTGTGAAACCAAGTTTTACAACATTCGAACACTTGATTTTTAAAGCTTCTGTAAGGTCAAACCTCGAGGTTACAAACCCAACCTCGAGGTTTGCTCTTAACCAGAGTTTTGACACTTAAGAGCAAAACCTCTTCAATTGTCTGTAGTTGTTGACAATCATCAAAACCATCAGAGAACTAACATTCTCCCCCTTTTTGATGATGACAACATCTACAAGCAATACCTCTTTAAACATTTAAAAGTTTAAAAATTTATCAGTGAGATTATCAGAGTGTTTGAAAAATTGATTTTTGCACAAGTAGAGTTCTTAGATAAAGAGTCATATATTCTCAGAGATAAGCAGAAGCATGAAATTGAGACTGATATTTCAATTGATATTCCATTTCAATAAATTTATACAAGATATAATGGAATTCAATGAAAACAAAATACAGACAATACTACAAAAAAAAAATACATGAAAATACACATGCTGCTGCAGACAAAAACTAGATCCCTAGACTCTAGTCCTCACTCATTGCTTGTCTCTCCCCCTTTGTCATCGTCATCAACATACTCTGGGTCGAGAATGACAAGAGGAGGCTGGTAAAGCACCATAGCAGTGGTAGGATCAAATGTGGGATCAAGAAGAGAAGGATGGGCAAAGGGAGAAGGTGTGGGGAAGATTTCAGTAGAGGGGGTAGGTGGAGATAGAAATGGTGGAATGAGAATCTCTGTAGAAGGGGTAGTGGGTGAAGGTTGAGACTGAGCAACAGGAGTGGTATGAGGTGGAGAAGAGTGTGGAGGGCTAGGGAATGAGAAAGAGTGAGAGGGAGGTGAGGATGGGTCAGGTATAGGGAGGGATGAACTAGGGTCATCAGCTGTAGCAGGGATAGGATCAGAATCCATCGCAGGAGCAGGAATAGCAGTGGAAGCTTGTACTGGAACTGAGGATGAACCAGGAGTGGATGAGGAAGCCCCGAGACCAAAATGTCTAAGTAGCATGTCAGCTCTGTCTCTGGCATCAGATGCAGCTGAGAGTGTGACAGCTAAAGAGGAGTCCAATTCAGTAAACTTGTGATCCACTTCCTCCTTTAGCTTATTCAAGTGGGACATCACCTCAGTCTGAGCCACAATGACATCCATAAGTCCCAACTTGATGTCAGCCCGTAAAATGTCGACCTCAGTCTTCATGAGAGCACGATGGGAAATGAGGGCTTGATCCACAATCTGTCTGATCTGCCCCAGCAGATCATCTGATATAGGAGCCTGAGAAGGTGCAGATTGAGCTTCCTGATTAGCTTGAGAGGCCTGAGACTGAGCTGCTCCCTCATCATCAAATCTGATCTTCATCAAATTCATCTGGTTCTTGCCGAAGAACACAGGATACTCAAGAGTATCAGTAGAGCCCACATACCAAATCTTGTGATAATATAGGATCACTGAAACCAAAGAAGGATAGGGTATGTGTGTTAGCTGTTTCTTGGCAAATTTGAATCCTTTCATCCCTTGAAGCAACCAATCCCCAATGTTGAAAGGAACCTTCTTTACAAAAGCAGTGAAGGGTCTGTAATCTAGTTGAGTGAGATGTGTATAGTTTCCAGCTTTAGGAATGAAATTCCTAGAATACACATACCACAGAACCCGGTTCTCCTTAGACATATCCCTAGGCTTGAAGGTAAGCTTGAGCTGTTGATCAGGTGGGAAAGGTTTACCAGGAATGAGAGTTTCATACACCTCTTGATTGGTATAGGAAAAATCAGGAACAGGAGGTGGGTTTTCTACTTTCAAGATTTTATTCAAAGTATCAGCAGAAAAGGTAAACTTGACTCCCCTCACAGTGGTTGTAATTCTCTCTTCTATCAACTCTCCATCCTCATTCAATATACTGTCATCCTCCATTTTGAAATAGAACATCCTAACAAGACTGGGTGTGTATGGACAGGCTATAGAGACAAAAGATTGATATTGTTTGATCCAAGGAGACAGGTCAAAGTTACACTCTCTATGAAATTCATCTATGTTTATTGCAACAGAAGGACAGAATACTTTTGACAGGTAAGTCTCCCTATACTTATCATTTTCTACTTTGGTTGCGAAGGAGGAGGCAGCAGTAATGAATCCTTCTGGAGGTGAGATCACTCGTTGAATATCTTCAACGGCATTATCAGCAACCGGAGACACCTTAGCTTTCCCTCTTTGCTTTGTGGTTTGAGAGGGAGATTGGCCCTGATAGGTCTGAGGGTTTGAGGCTCTCTTTGATCTTGCCTTTGTGGGTGCCTTCTTGGCCTTTTCAGTAACCTTCTCCTTTCCCTTTTCCTTTGGCTCTGGCTCTTTTCTTTTCTTCGATTTCTCTTGACTGAGTTCCTTGAAAGACACTTCCTTCAGGTTGCCTTTAGGAGGTGGAGACGGAGGTGGATTATCCAGAACACCGGGAATGTGCTTGTCAATCCCTGTATGCAAACGAGTGGACCTCATCTTCTTCCTCACAGGTTTGCTTGACTGAGTTTCAGGTTGGCGCTTGGGTGGAGGAGGAGGAGACCATGATTGTGTCTCTTCGTTCGAATGGGAGGAAGATTCTGACTGGGAAGGAGATTTCGAGGCCATTTGTGGACAGAGAGTGGAAGAAATGTGCAGAAAGATGAAGATTGGAAGAGGAAGTGACGAGAGAGAAAGAGTGAACTCGAGGTTAGGGTTCAGTAAAAATGAAATTTCACAGCAGCATATATATAGACACGCTCTCAACCTCGAGGTTGACTTCTCAGCCTCGAGGTTAGATGAACAAAAGTTCACTAAACTCTGCGATCAACCTCGAGGTTGACATCTCAGCCTCGAGGTTAGATGAATAAAAATTCACTAACCTTTGAAATTCTTACCTCCAACCTCGAGGTTGCCTCCAGAACCTCGAGGTTCGACTGTCTGATAGATGAGATGTCTCTTCTGTTTGCTACCAACCTCGAGGTTCTAATTCCATACTCGAGGTTCCAGCTTTTAAGCATTCTCAATTTTGACAGTTTGCCCCGATAACCTCGAGGTTAGCTTTTGAGCCTCGAGGTTCCATCCATCAGATATCTTGAACCTTTTGACACTCTTCCAACCTCGAGGTTGACTACTGAACCTCGAGGTTTGCCCCTTTGACAGCAAACCTAAGTCCTGCATAAGATTGTCTATGTACTCCGATGCTAAAGTTAGTGATCTATAATCATCAAAACCATATTTTAATATAAAAGTAGACAAGAATTACTTACAACTCATTGGGATTTACCATTCCCAATTCTCTTCTTATGAATGTGAATGGGTCCTTGGCTAATGGTTTGGTGAAAATGTCTGCCAATTGAAGATGAGTTGGGATGAACATCACTTTCACATCTCTCTTCTGGACATGATCCCGGATGAAATGATGTCTCACATCAATATGCTTGGTTCTTGTATGTTGCACGGGATTCTTGGCCAAGCTTATTGTGCTAGTGTTATCACATAGTATTGGAATCTCCTTTAAGTGCACTCCTAAATCAGCAAGTTGTTGCTTCAGCCACAACACTTGAGCACAGCAACTTGAGGCAGCCACATATTCAGCTTCTGTTGAGGACACTGCCACGGTAGTTTGCTTCTTGCTAAACCAAGAGACAAGTGAGTTGCCAAAGAATTCGCATTGCCCACTTGTACTCTTTCTATCCGTCTTATAGCCAGCATGATCCGAATCTGAATATGCCACAAGATGCTCCGGCTGACCTTTAGGAAACCATAGCCCAAGAGTCTTTGTATCAGATAGATATCTGAATATTCTCTTCACGTGTTCAGCATGAGACTCTTTGGGTGCGGATTGGAACCGAGCACACATTCCAACACTGAATTGAATGTCCGGGCGACTTGCAGTGAGATAGAGCAATGATCCAATCATTCCTCTATACTTGGTGATGTTAAAGTCCTTGCCCTCTTCATCAGCATCCAAAGAAGTAGTTGTGCTCATTGGTGTGTCAGCCCCATTGCACTTGTCCATTCCAAACTTCTTCAGCAAATCATTCAGATACTTTGTTTGAGATATGAATATCCCATCTTTACGTTGCTTGATTTGCAGCCCAAGGAAGTAATTAAGCTCTCCCATCATTGACATCTCAAATTCACCTTGCATAGACTTGGAAAATTCCTCACACAAAGAATCATTAGTAGCACCGAAAATAATATCATCAACATATATCTGTACGATTAAAATCTCATTTAATTTATTTTTCTTGATAAACAATGTTGTATCAGCCTTTCCTCTGATAAATCCTTGATTGAGTAAGAATTGACTCAATCTTTCATACCAAGCTCTAGGAGCTTGCTTAAGACCATACAAGGCTTTCTTAAGTCTAAAAACATGATCCGGAAATTGATCATTTTCAAAACCTGGAGGTTGTTCAACATACACCTCCTCTTGAATGAAACCATTTAGAAAAGCACTTTTGACATCCATTTGATAGAGTTTAAAGCCTTTTGTGCATGCAAATGCTAGAAGAACTCTTATTGCTTCCAATCTAGCTACTGGAGCATAAGTCTCTTCATAGTCTATTCCTTCTTCTTGATTGTAACCTTTGGCCACTAATCTAGCCTTGTTACGCACAATGATGGCTGACTCATCACGTTTGTTCTTGAATACCCATTTTGTCCCAATTACCGGATGGTCTTTGGGTCTAGGCACCAAGTCCCAAACTTGATTTCTATCAAATTGATGTAGCTCCTCTTGCATAGCAATCACCCAATCATTGTCTGAAAGGGCTTCTTCTATTTTAGAGGGCTCTATATGAGAAATAAATGCAGAAAATGTAACTTCATTCAAGGTACTATTTCTGGTCCTAACTCCTTGATTTACATCACCTATAACTTGGTCTAAAGGATGATTCCTTATAAATCTCCAAGCTCTAGGTTGAGACTGATCAGCATTTTCTAAATTGCTTTCAGGATTAACCTCAAAAATGTTTTCAGAATTTTCAGAAGGAGTAGGAGCATTTTTCGAAAAGAATTTGTTTTTGAAAATAATCTCCTCTTCATCATCCAAGGATTTATCAGATTCAGATTCACAAAATACAACATGTATAGATTCCTCAACAATCTTAGTTCTAGTATTAAAGACTCTATATGCTTTACTCCTATTAGAATAACCAATAAAGATAGCTAAATCAGCTTTAGGATCGAATTTACCAAGATTGTCTTTACCGTTATTGTGCACATAGCACTTACAACCGAAGACACGAAGGTGACTGAGGTTTGGCTTTCTTTCTTTGTAGAGTTCGTATGGAGTCTTATTCAGCTTCTTTCTCAAGTATGCTCTGTTGGAGACGTAGCAAGCCGTACTCATGGCATCAGCCCAAAACACTTGCGAAGTGATGTACTCGTTCAACATTGCTCTAGCCATTTCAGTGAGTACTCTATTCTTTCTCTCCACAACACCATTTTGTTGTGGTGTTCTTGGTGCTGAAAAGTTGTGATCAATCCCCATACTATCACAGAACTCAGCAAAGGCTTGATTTTCGAACTCTCCACCATGATCAGTTCGTATTCCTGAAATTGAGAACCCTTTCTCGTTTTGGACCTTCTTGGCAAATGAAACAAACTGATCAAAGGTTTCATCTTTAGAAGATAAAAATATTGTCCACGTAAATCTAGAGAAATCATCGACAATGACCAAAGTGTATAAGTTTCCACCAAGACTTTTCACTCTAGCTGGTCCAACTAGATCCATGTGAAGAAGTTGAAGAGGTCTGTTTGTTGAAATCTCATTTTTAGCTTTAAAAGAAGATTTGGTCTGTTTTCCCTTTTGACAAGCATCACAAATCATATCATTTTTGAAATTCAGTTTGGGAATGCCAATAACCAAATCCTTTTTCAATAACTTGTCAAGTTGATACATATTGACATGAGCTAATCGCTTATGCCATAGCCAACTCTCATTCAAGTTACTTACAAAACAATTTTCAGAAGTAGAAGCATTGCTAGAGAGGTTCAAAGTATAACAGTTTCCATCTCTAGGTGCTCTAAATAAAGCTTTATTTTTCAAATCATTTATGGAGATCAAATCCTTTTTAACAATAAAGCATTCATCAGAGTCAAATATTACCAAATTACCCTTATCGGTGCTTTGGCTCACACTTAGGAGATTATGACACAATCCTTCTACAAGGTAGACGTCTTTAATGAGTGGGCCTTCATTGTTGCCTATCTCACCAATGCCAGCGATTTTCCCGGATTGATCACCTCCAAATGTGACTCTACCTCCATCTTTTGGCTTTATTGATAAAAACTTTGATTTGTCTCCAGTCATGTGTCTTGAGCATCCACTATCAATGTACCACTTGTTCGGCCTTGATGCTCTAAGACATACCTGCAGATTACCAGAGGTCAAGTTTTAGGTACCCATCTTTTCTTGGGTCCTTTGGGGTTAGCATGCACCTTGGGAACATATGTTCCTTTTGGTACCCAGACATAATTTCCTACAGGTTTAGCTTTTCTTTCTTTTCGATGAAAACAAGATGAAGTAGAATGACCCTTCCTATTGCAATATGTACAATGTGCAAAAGGATTTGAGGAATGAACAGATTTAGTGAAATAATTCATATAGGATTTTTGTCCATTCTTTTTCTTTCCTTTCTTCTTATCAAAGTCTGGTCTATAACCAATGCCCGATCTATCGTTTGTAAAACGTTGTTGTTTCAAAATCACATTGAGCATTTCACTTCCCTTAGTGAATTTCTCAAGTGCTTTTGTAAGTTGTGAATTCTTTTTCTCTAGGATAGAGCATTCATCACAAATCAGAGATTGAGGAGAAGAGAGGTTTTCAATTTGCAGTTCAAGAAAAGAATTTTTTCTTTTCAAAGACATATACTTGTCTGCAAGTTTTTCAAACTCCTTTTGAACAACATTGTATTCAGCAAACAATTCATCATAGGAAGGAAGAGATTCATATACCTCATTTATTTCACTAGGTTGTTCTTCTTCCTCAGCAACCAGGCATATGTTGGCTTTTTCACTTTCATCCTCTTCAGCTTCATCCTCATCCGATGAGCTATCTCCCCATATAGCTGACACATATGCCTTCTTTTTGTATTTCTTGAATTTCTTCTTTTCTTTCTCTTGGTTTTTCAGCTGAGGGCATTCTGCCTTGATGTGTCCGGGCTTCTCGCATTCATAGCAGATGATAGGCTTCTTTGATTCATAACTCGAACTTCCTTTCTGAAATTTCTTGAAGCCTTGATCTCTTTTATAAAACTTCTTGAATCTCCGGACCATCATGCCAATCTCTTCATCCTCGTCCTCATCTTCCTCATCCTTTTCCGCATTCAGAGCCACTCCCTTGTTGCGATTGTTGCCACCATTGACATCTTCTAATTCCTTCTTGAACTTCAACTTGCTCTCATATTCAGATAAGCTACCAAACAAAGCTGCAACTGACGTCATCGACTCTCCACGAGCCTCTTCGATAGCTGTGACCTTTGCTTCCCAATCTTTGGTCAGAATATTAAGAATCTTTCTTACTTGAGACCCTTGATCAAAGATCTTTCCTAGAGCAGCCAGTTGATTTGTCAAATGGGTATATCTGAGCTGAAACTCTCCAATGCTTTCTCCTTGCTTCATCCGCAACAAGTCATATTCAGTGGTTAGAATATTAATCCGGTTTTCCTTGATTCCAGAAGTTCCTTCATATGCAATCTCTAGTGCTTTCCACATCTCCTTAGCTGTTGACAGATTGCAAATGCGAAAGAACTCTTTTTGGCTAAGAGCACTTTGAAGCATCAGGATGGCCTTGCTATTGAGAGTAATATTCTTCTTATCATCATCGTTGAACTCAGCTTCGGTCTTTGGAACAGTGATGCCTCCTTCAACCTTAACTGGTACATAATCTCCAGTTTCAAATACTCTCCACAATCCATATTCTGTAGCCATTACGAACACACGAAATTTTGCTTTCCAGAAAGAGTAGTGTTCGCCATCGAAACCGGGAGGTCTGTTGATTGAAGCTCCATCAGGAAGAATTCCTTCCATAGTGATCCTTCTCGAGTGGTTAAACTCTTCTGAGAAGACCTTGCTCTGATACCAAATGAAAGAGGAGCTTTATACCCAAGAGGGGGGGGTGAATTGGGTATATTAAAAATTTTTGCAAACTGGTTCTGTTTTTACACTCTCAGAACAGAGCAGAACAGAGGAGATAGAGAGAAGAGCTTTGCACACAACGATTTATACTGGTTCGGTCCTTTCTCTGACCTACATCCAGTCCCCAAGCCTCACTTGGGATTTTCAATCCACTAACTCAACAATATTGATTACACACTCTGTACTAAGAGTTGTTCTCTCACTAGAACACACTCCCCCTTACAAGTTGTAATCAATACACCCCAACTACCAAGTCCCCTGACTTGTAGTTATCTCAATCAATAAATGATTTACAAGTATTTGACTCTCTTACAGAGCTGATAGGATAAACACTGAAGAACTAAATATCAAAATGATACAATACAGATGAAAGCTTGATACAATAAATGACTCAATAAATTTCCGCTCTAAGTAGTTGTATCAGCTTGAGAAGAAGTTAATGCTCTCTATTTATAGGTAGAGAACATTAAATGACCGTTGTGAGATGATTTCAACCGTTGGAAGTGATTTGCTTAAGTTCTGGTCATCTTCTCTCTCTAAACTTCTGCTAATCCAAGTCTTAATGAAGTCTGATGTGGATCTCTGAGTTTCTGCCCGTTGGAATTAACTTTACTTGATGTAGTAAGCATTCTTTAACGTTAACAAGGCGTGCTCAGATGGATTAGCCGAAAGTAGATGAGATTGTGCAGGTGCATTAAATGCACTGTTCACCTTTTTGCTTTTTCTCACAAATCTTCAATAATCTTGTTCTGTGCTAACTGAAAAACACTCAACAAACTTGTTAAACATATCTGGGATCATGAGTGAATGATTTATGAAAGCAATTAGATCAAACAACAAGATATAGCAGATTTCACAAATTTGAAAAAAACTTCAACGGTCACTAACCTCGAGGTTAGTTCATCCAACCTCGAGGTTGGCCTGAAATCTTCAGGCAAACCTTCGTTTTAAAATCATTCAACCTCGAGGTAGCAAAGTGAACCTCGAGGTTTCTCTTGAGAAGAAACCTTCTGATAAATCTCATTAACCTGCAAACCTTGAGGTTCCAAAGGTAACCTCGAGGTTTGAAGTTTGTTTCAAACCTTCAGTTTTCACTGGAGCCCGACAACCTCGAGGTTGGCTCTTTGAAAGTGCAAGGTTCAAAGTTAAACATAAAGCCCAGCCTCGAGGTTACAATGTTAACCTCGAGGTTTTCAATACTTTGAAAACCAGTGTGCTCTCTGTAAGTGATAAAACTCGAGGTTGCAACATCATACTCGAGGTCAAAGGTGTTTTCATCGAGCTTAAGTTTCAAAACAAAGTGTCCAACCTCGAGGTTGAAACATGGACCTCGAGGTTCATGTGCTTGATGAACAACATGACCTTTCTGTATGAGTTGAACCTTGAGGTTTGCTTTGCATACTCGAGGTTACAAGTGATAATGAAGAAACTTGGGTTTTCCAAATGAACCAGAACCTCGAGGTTGACTTCTCAACCTCGAGGTTTCACATATAACTTGTGAAACCAAGTTTTACAACATTCGAACACTTGATTTTTAAAGCTTCTGTAAGGTCAAACCTCGAGGTTACAAACCCAACCTCGAGGTTTGCTCTTAACCAGAGTTTTGACACTTAAGAGCAAAACCTCTTCAATTGTCTGTAGTTGTTGACAATCATCAAAACCATCAGAGAACTAACAGAAATTACCCCCAAAATATTTGGATAATTTCTTCTTTTGGGGCAAATTACTCGTTTTGGCCCAAAACTTTCAAAAATTGCAATTATGGCCCAGAACTTTTAAATAATTACCAACTTTTTCCCATCATCTCACCTAGCCAAAAGGACACTTTATGCGTCATTTGGGGCCCACAATTCTGCCCGAATTAATTTTTGTCTATTTATTCCCATTTTGCCCTTTTTCTTTGAACGTGGAACCTGCGGTTTGATTTTTACACTGACTTTTCTTTCTTTTTCTCCAAGTGAACATTTGTAATGATTAGAGGGTGTGTGTGACACCTAAGGGGCCCCACACATCTGGTCTTGGTATTTATTTCCCTTTTCTCCACTTTATTAGTCCAATTCCCAATCTACCGGTCCATGTGAGTCCCGCCGGTCAACAACGAGTTCCCCTTTGCACTTTTCTCTATCTTTTTCAGACTTTCCCCTCTTGAATAGACACTCCTTTGGGACACTCTCCAAACTTCATGGAGTGGCCCCACACTTGACCTACTCAGTCCAAAGGAACCCCTAATCGGTTCCTATCGGTCCCTTTTTGTCAATCAATCGCATGTGGGACCCGCATTTCAAGTTTGGGCCTGAGTATGACTTAAATCACCTGGTTTTCTCTTCTCTCCCATGGTGGATGAATTTTCAATATTATAGGGATAAGGAACTGACTGTTTTGCCCTTGCTTTTCCTCTTTTACCCCTGAAGTAACACGTGTCCCATTATGATCATTACACTGCCCCTTGCTTTTTGACATATGACTCTCCAGTATCTCCTTCTCTTCCTATTTTCCTAAAAAATGCAGAGGATCTTTGTCTGTCCAGGAAATGTCATACTTCTTGAACCGGGCTTAGTAGTCTGTCTAACTTAGGCTTATTCTCAAGTCTCCTTGCCTGAAATTCAGGGTCTCCCTACTTGAAATTCAGGGTATTACAATAATAACATTGATAACTGTTCTAAACCTTAGAATGCCCAAGAAAGAAACACTTGAGAGACTTGGGATCAAGTTTGGTAACAATGGGACAAACATCTTGGACAAAATAGACACACCCAAAGATTTTTGGATCAATAGGAAATAAAGGGATTGAAGGACATAGAGTCGTATATAGAGTGTCGCCATTGAGAACAAAAGATGACATAAGATTAATAAGAAAACGTACAGCTAACACAACAATAGCCCAAAAGGTTGGGAACATTCATTCGAAACATTAAAGCCCTAGTAACTTCTTTTGGTTCTTACACTTTGCAACGCCATTTTGAGCCTGTATATTTGCATAGGAGGACTAATGAAACATGCCATGTTGCATCATATAGTTTTGAAATTGGGTAGAGAAATATTTTTTAGTATTGTCACTCCTCAAGGTTTTCATAGATACACCAAATTGAGTTTTGATCTTACCACAAAAGTTGCAAAAGTGAGTGAATAGCTTTGAGCAATTTTTCATCAAATAGAGCTAGATAGTATGAGATAAATCATCAACAAAATTAACAAAGTACTTAAAAATAGGATTGTGTAAGTGGAGCTATATACCCAAGAGGGGGGTGAATTGGGTATTTTAAAAATTTTCAGCAAATGCTCTGTTTTGAAACTATTAAAACAGAGGTGAACAGAGAGAGGGAAGAGATAGCTGAACACAAAGATTTATACTGGTTTGATCCTAACAACTTAACCTACATCCAGTCCCCAGACTCTCTGCGATTTCCACTATATCAAAGATTACACACTATGTACTTTAGAAGTAGTTCTCTCACTAGAACTCACTCCCTCTTACAAGTTGTAATCAATGAACTCCCAAATCACCAAGTCCCCTTGACTTGTGATTCTTTACAATAAATGATATTCAGAAAGAAACTCTCTCTAGGAGCAGATATTGATAATCACTGAAGCTCTTTGTATCAAAAGATACTATACAAGTTAAAACTGAAGAAAATAAATGTAAACTTGAATGCAATTCGTTTTCAGTAGTTGTGGTTGTTGGGAAGACTTGAATGCAGCTCTATTTATACTTAGAGATCATTAAATGATCGTTGCTTTCCCAATAGATCCGTTGGAGAAGTTCTGTAGTGGTTAGCAAGTGGTTTAAGCCTTCTTCTCTCTCTAATTTCTACTTAATCCAGCTGTCCAAGTGTTCAGAATTGACTTTCTCTGGATTAATCCGTTGGAGGAGCAGTTGCTTGTTGCAGAAATCATTCTTAAATGCTTTGTAGTTGTGTGCAGATGGATTACCCTAAAGTGTGCAACTTTCTGGACATAGCATTTAATGTTCTGAATTGCTTTTTGCTTTTTGCCTTAACCCTTCAATAAACATTCTTTAAAACATTTGAAATTCACTAATAAAGTCGTTAAACATAGCTAGGAATATTAGAGAGTAATATTGGAAAGTATTAAGATCAAATAAGAATGTTTTTCAAAATCGTCAGATTTGAATTTCTGAATCAGCGTCACAAACTCGAGTTCAGTTCATGCAAACTCGAGTTTGGAGGTTCAGCTTGTAAATGTGTTTCAAGTTCAAAACATACAAACTGGAGGTTTGAAACCAAAACTTGAGGTTTTCAACTCATTGAAAAAATCACATTGCTCTTGGGTTGATTTGAACTCGAGTTTGCAAGTCTGAACTCGAGTTCCCTTCTTCCAGAGAGGAATGTCGCGATTTTGAGTTCTGGAGAGTTTATGATTAAGAGGTAAACTCGAGTCTATTAGTGACAGGCTCTGAGTTTGACACTGTTCAAGACAAAACTTAGTTTTAGTTTTCAAAAGGCAAACCTGAGGTTTGAAGTGCAAACTCTAGAGTTTTCACAAGTTGAAAAGTTCACTGCTCTCTGTAAGGTTTGAACTCGAGTTTAAAATGTTAGGCTCGAGTTTGTTCAACTTTGAAAAACTTAGAATGTTTTTGGCCTGAAGTAAACTGGAGGTTTGTGATCTGAGTCTCAAGTTTACTTTGGTTGAAAAACTTTGAAAGTCTCTTGGCCAAGTGTAAACTCGAGTTTGCAATGATGAACTCGAGTTTACATGTTTTCTAAACTCTTGAGATTTTTCAAACTGGGAAAACTTTTCATAGAATGAAACAATATAGAGTTTGTGAAAATCTCTTGATTTGAAAATTCTTCCCACTAGAGGTAAATTCGAGTTTGTTCAAAACAGGCTCGAATTTACAAGTTATGTAAACTTTTAAAGATTTTCTCTGGAGGTTGCAAACTTGAGGTTTGAAGGAAGAAGTGTCGAGTTTAAAAATGTTTTTAAGTCAGAAATCTCTCTGCCTCTGGTAAACTCGAGTTTGCAAATGTAAACTCGAGTTCATACAAAGTTTTTGAAAACTTTGGAAAACTCTTAAGTTCAAACTTTTGGTTCAGTCTCGAGTTTGAGGATTAAACTGGCGAGTTTACACCCTCTGTCAATGGCAAACTCGAGGTTGCACATAATAGGCTCGAGTTTGTCGTAGACAAAATGTTTTTGCTTGAAATTGACAAGTTTTAATCCAATCTAAGCTTGATCAAAAACATCTCCACATTGTTTACAATTGTTAGTAATCATCAAAACACATAGGGAACTAACAGATTGTACTTGATATGACATGGACCCCAAACATCATAATGGACTAAACCAAAGGGAGACGCAGCCTGTTTATTGACTCGGGATGCTAAATGAACACAATGGTGTTTAGTAAATTGACACGACTCACATTCTAAAGACAATAAATAATGGAATTGAGGATACATCCTCTTCAAAGAAGGCAAAGACACATGACCCAGACAACAAAGAACATAAAAAGGGGACGAACCACTAAAGCAAGCAACCAAACATGACACCCAATCATCAAGGACATAATAGCCACCAGATTCATAGGCCTTACCAATAACTTGCTTTATCATGAGATCTTGAATCAAACAATGGTTAGAAAATAGTGTGATAAAACATTTTAATTGTCGAGTAAGCTTGCTAGGAGATAGAAGGTTAAAACCAAGGTCAAGGACATTAAGGACAAACGGTAAGGAAACAGATAGAATAAGTTGAACAGTGTTAGATTTGAGAATATGAGAAGTAGAACCTTTGGCAATTGTTATATTAAAGGGATTGGCATAAGGTGTGTACGAGGAGAAAAAATGATGGTCACCTTTCATATGGTCAATAGCACCGGAATCTATAATCCATTAGAGGAAGAGGAGACATGTCTCAGCATTACCTGTTGCTACAAGGCCACTGACAAATCGGGGGCGTACTTCTGCAGCACACGATACTCCACAATAAAAATCAAAATCATGTCATTACCACAATGATCATCCACAAAATACCTCCAGAGAAGATTTAGAGAGCCAAACATGATACCTAAAGCTAAAAAACTTCCCAGAGTGTCCAACCAAGGACAACTAGCCAATGAGCATTCAAACCACAATAACTTGACCAAGAATCCCACCAGCCACACCAAGGAATTAAAGACCGAAAACAAACCAAGAAGCACCGTAAAGCAAGTACCAAGAAGATAACAACAACTCAAGATCACACCAGTGACCATCCAAACGACGCCAAGGTAGTAATATAGGTGCCAAGCAGAAGGAGAATGACAATAGATCTCACACAGATAAGTAACCAAATGTAAGTTTACAAGGTGAAAGACAACACCTCAAATCTTGCCTAATAACACACCAAAAGGGTGCAATAGACAACATTCAAACAGGTCACACTAGGAACCAATTAGTGACACAACATCAAAGACAATTCTCTCAACCCACAATCCGGAGACAGAAATATCCACACAAGAAGCCAAAGAACACTCAAAACTTACAGGGAAAATGTGAAAGGAGGAGAACCCAGTTACCAAAGTTGTCTATATGAGTACAAAAAGACTAGCCGTGTAAGAAATGAGAAGTCAATGTTGAAAGCATCAAATTGCGCTGAAAAAGGTCACTAGCGCAAGTCCCACACGCCAGGGCGTAAACTGATGGTGAGAATCAGAGTGGCGTATGAGCCTCATGCGCCGTTTAAAAGCCGATCAGACCACCGAGGATATGCCAATTGGAGGGAAATATGGCATGTTCACGAATATCACCACCCACCAAAGCCCTAAACGCTTATAAGAAATCTGATAGAGACCAGAGTGAAAAAGAAACGTCAAATTTTTTTTTCCAGAGAACCTTAACAGGCTCTGATACAATGTAAAGCAAAATAATCCGAATTGCTTGATTATTTATTTACAGAAAGGGTCTATATATACATGATGGAGGAGCCCTAGCATTTATGGCTCTTAACAATAATTTCTAGGGTTTAGGAGCAATTTTACACATGTGCTTTTCCCCCAGGAGCACCCAGCACCACGTGCTTTTTTCTGGACCAAAAATACACATGTGGTTACGTTTTGGGAGCGCTCAGCAGCACGGCCGTCAGTCAACCGTCAGTTGATCGTTAACGTCGATGTGGACGATGACGTGGCGTTGATGTGGACTGACACGTTGACGTGGCGTTGACGTGGACGATGATAGGGAAGCTGACGTGGAAACAAAATTCAAAAATTAGGAAAAAAATTTCAAAAACTAAGAAAAAATTTCGAAAAATTATTTTAAAAAAATTCAAATAATTCGGAAAAAAATTCAAATAATTACGAAAATTTCAAAAAAGTAAGAAAAATTTAAAAAAAATTAGGAAAAAGTTCAAATAATTAGGAAAAAAATCAAAAAATTATTTGAATTTAATTCAAAAAATTAGGAAAAAATTAAAATAATTAGCAATAAATTAAAAAAAATAGAAAATAATTAAAATAAGTAGAAATAAATTCAAAAAATTAGGAAAAAATTAAAATAATTATAAAAAAATTAAATACCCCCACTAGTGAGCCCCACCACCAGCCACCCTATCGTTAGCCACCAACGGCCGGCGGCGGAGGTCGGTTGCCGAGGGCCGCCACTCGGCAAAGGCAGTTGGTTATTTTCAGAAACAGGAAAAGAATGTATTTTTAGTCTCTTATGGAATTAAATTTTCATATGAATATTTTTACTCTTCATTTATTTTATGTAGATAATTATTTTTTTGAATTTATTGCTAATTGTTTTAATTTTTTTTCTAATTTTTTGAATTTCTTTCCTAATTTTTTGAATTTTTTTCTAATTTTTTGAATTTTTTATAATTATTTTACTTTTTCCTAATTTTTTGAATTAAATTCAAATAATTTTTTTGATTTTTTTTCTAATTATTTGAATTTTTTCCTATTTTTTTAAAATTTTTTCTTAATTTTTTGAATTTTTTTTGTAATTATTTGAATTTTTTTTATAATTTTTCAAAATTTTTGAAATTTTTTCCCTGTCAGCTTCCACGTCATCGTCCACATTAGCGCCACGTCAGCATTAACGGTCAACTAACGGTTGACTAACGGCCGTGGTGCTGAGCGCTCCCAAAACGTAATCACATGTGTATTTTTGGTCTAGAAAAAAGCACGTGGTACTGGGTGCTCTTAGGGAAAAAGCACATGTGTAAAATTGCTCCTAAACCCTAATTTCTAATCTAATCCTTGATTTCTAGTGATTATATGATAATTACAAATATATATTTCCGAACAATTATAAGTAGAAGTATAACAGACAATTAAACATTTCATACGCACTATTTTTGGTACTTAATATAAGAGCCAAATAACTAATTTAGGTAAATTAAGGAAGTTAATTATGTTGGTTATTTGTAATAAATGGGTTAATTTTTCTAAAATATTATCTTTTATCTTGACTAACATTGGATGAAAATTCTTAACTTTTGCAATCAATAGAATGTTTTGGAAAAAAAATTATACATCTGGGTGACAAAATGGGTTGAGATCTTATATTCAAAACTAAATCTAAGCCCAATTAGCGCTTATATTATGGACCGAAACTAATAATAATTTTACATGATATAATTAAAGTGATATCAATGGAAGTTAGCCTAGGCATAATTTACTTTTGGGTTCCCTAATCAATTCTTCAAACTTTTTCCAACAAGAAGCCATTGTTGTTGTCCCCCCCCCCCTTCTCTCTCTCTTCTCTCTCTCCAAATAGAAGACATTTTTATTATAAACTAAATAAAATGATACATAAAAAAGCTACAACAACTAGCCTACCGGAGTAAGCAACTATGAAATCCAAGAACACAAGCATCACAAGAAAAGTAAAGAAAAATAAAACACCCAATGGACATAAAAACAACTACAAGAAAAAGAAAGGGACCATGAAATATAATGCTCCGATGCACAAACAAACCCCATTCAATCAATCCTCAGTGCAGCATAATCATACACGAACATGCCAAGGAAGATGAAAACCACCATGAGCATCTGAAGCAAGATAAAAGATAATAGAAGTACAACTCCAGTTTTCGAAACATGCCACTACGAGCCGAAACTCTACGGACATATGTATCGCAAGGATCTTAAAAAAGCAATTGGGAATAACCAAAACCAGAGAAACCCAACAAAGGTGAACAAACCAACCATCTACAAACGTATGGGCCAAAACAATTTATTAATGAAACACAACAACCGAAAATAAACAAACACCAAAAGACAGAAGTTACGGGCCAATGTATTATATTAAACTTTAAGAATATATATACCAAGAGACTTCCAAATTAATGGGGGAAAATATAGCAAAACTAAATGACGAGATGAGAATACTTTCTGGATGATGCAATCTCCATCACGCTGCCGAACATTGTCCAATGATAGTCCCTCAAAGTGAGAATAAAATGGAATCAACCTATAACATCACCAATATTGGCACAGATACAAGACAGTATCATATGAACAACAAAAGGTGACAATTGTCAAAGATAAAATGTTGTTTAGATGTAATTTAAGGAACTGTCACAAGAAATATTTGACAGTCAGCCTTGAATAAGAGATACAATCTATTTTTTGAAATATTGGCGCTTCATTGAGGCAACTGGTTCCCCAAGCCATCTCATTTTCATGGTGGGGGCATTCATTAGAGAGAAGAACAAGCTTTGGATTGGGCAGGAAGTAAACAAACAGGTGATGGTTCAGGTAATGAAGGACTAAAACTCAGTACTACTTGAATGAAAGCTTCCATACTTCACGCACATTAGATGCGCCATCTGTGATTTCGGCAACGAGAGTACTGGTCATGACACCTGCTAACACAAAAGGCAAATGAAACCTGTATCATTGGTAAAAAGAGAGACAAAGAAACTGTTTCCTTTTGGTAGCAGGAGAAGAAAGATGCTACTGCCTATCCTTAATATAAAATATAGTTTGTACTGGAGGTTTCTACAAGAGTTTTCTTCTCTTGTTATGGATGAGCAAGAGAGCTACAAGAATGGTCCCCCATAACAGAAAAATTGTTATCAATAGTTGCATGCAAGGGAATGGAGTAAGGGATTGGCATGTTTGACGGAGGAGACCTGATCTCTTGAAAGTCAGGAAAGTGCTTACTGGTTTTGCTATGTTTTCCTTCATTTTCCGTCCATTTTTTCACTTAATAGGGAATTCGTGTAGTTTTAATCCCGTCATTTTCCTCTTCCATCACTTATACCAGGGGATTGTTACTCCTTTCCTAACATCTCCAAGAACAATACATATCTCTGTCGGCTATATTCTCGCAATGATCTGTCAATGCCTAAAACCCTTTATGATTTTTTCAGTAAAGGTAATAGAATTATTTTCTGCCTTGGACATTACTTTTTTGCCCTTTTCTATTCCATTTTTCTTTCATTTTGTGCACACCAAACAAGTATACCATGTGGAAGACTTAGTATCTTTCTTAGTCAGATGTGTAAAGACATGAGACCAGGTTTTTATTTTAACCCTGGATGAGATACATGGTTCCATAACTAGAAGATAATAAGGAAAAGATAAGACTCTCTGCGTATGGCTTATATTAGAGAACCAAGGCATCAAAAACTCAGTATTGTTACACCCACAAGAGGTGGTGGCAGACTAAAAGCTTGAAGCATTACTGAATTACCTCCTTTTATGAAACAGAAAAGGACGTAACGGATAACTGATTAGAAAAATGGCAAGGTAAACTGCATAACTCTAAGTATAGCAGTTTTTTTCTTGCTTCACCTCAGGCACGGGGCAAAAAGTTGAATACAACATGTATATTGCCATTAGTTACTGTAAACAAATGTCATAAATGGCTTACCATCTTTTTCCACCACAGATAAGAATCGTCGACTTCCACCACCTACTCCAAAATAATACTTCTTTGCAGCAATGTAAGCAACACCATCAGGATGGCGCAGACACTGTATTGAACACCTCAATTGATAAGCAAAAATATGTTTTAAGGTAGGTATCTGGGCAGACAAATACACCCACCTTAGTTGTCAGTATTGCAAGTCACTTTGTATCATCGTCTTAAATTGTCATGTATTGTACCATATGATATGCAACAATATGCTGGTAACTCAATAGATATCTCAATACTTGCTTTTCATTTCACGAATAAGTAATCAAATACCTCAATTAGTTGAACAGATAAAATATCAAAGCAAGCTGTCTTAACGATAGAGTGTTGCACAAAATGCCCAAAAAAGGTGAGGGCTTGCAAGCTAATGACAGAGAGAGCCTCCTTCCGTAAGTGGATGGAATCACTTGGGGAGGCTACAGTGAATTGGAGAAAGCTCACAATGAAATTCAAGGCGAGAAAAATACAGATATGTTTTAAAGGAGATTTATCATTCATCAAAATAAAGTTTGTAGGCCAAATAATTTAAAGGAGAGGCCCAGGGTTTTTATAAGAATTTTGTGAGTTACCATTTCAAGCATGACAACAAGTACAAGTCCTTGACATCCGGAATGTATCACAAGAATTTCCTGGAATATGTGAACCACCTAAATAAAGGTTGTAGGCCTTTTTGGGTGATTATAGTATTGGTATAAATAGAAGTTGGCAGGTGAGTGTTACATGCACTATAAGTGAAACTTTCAATAAAATTACTCTAGTCCTTTTTATAAGTTTAGCTTGGAAAAAATTTTTGGGTGCTTTTATAAGTCCCTCTAGAGAGTAATTAATGAAAGTGTTATAATTTTGCCCTGATTAAATGTAATGAAAAAATGAGTTAATTCATGTTGAAAAGAGAGAGATGAGAGAGAGGGTTGAGAATGTCACTCATAAATTATGGTAAAATTGAGAAAATGCATCAATTTATGATTGACTTTCCTTAGTGTATGAGAATCAAGTAAACCGGACTTATAAAAAGGACTAAAGTGATATACTCTATTCAGTCCCTTCCTTTCCCCCCACCTTTTTTCTCATAGAGTTTACCACTATATAAGAGAGGTGTGTTTCAGGAATTTCTCAAGGGCATATACTTTACTTATTGCATCTCTCAAGCATCAAAGAAATGTACAAACAGTCCTCAATTTCTCATAATCCATTTTCTTAATCAAAATCAAAACAAAAGGTGGCAGATGTCAACCATGGATATGTCCCTTGGCTTGTATATGGATGTTGGATGATAAGCTTGAATTGAATGAAGCATAAACATCATTATATAATATCAAACTAAAAACATGTTAAACCAGTGATACATATTGAAAATATGTTTTCATAATATGCAACTCATGATATTAACTTCTGTGCCTTTATTTATATTTCAGTGACTCAATACATAAAATACTACTACCTCTGGTTCTAAATTTAAGACCTAAATGACTATTTTTGGAGATATTTAGAAAGTTAAATAAGTTACTTAATTATATCATATGCTGTGTATGATTAAATCATACATAAATTTATAAATCAGACAAATTAGTTTGGACAAAAAATGATAAATATAAATACTATATAGTAATTTGATTAGATGACTTAATTTCTCCAAAAAAGTCAACTGGATCTTGTAGAATTATCTCTTGTAACAGAGTAAAATAGTACCTTTTTAACAAGATTATAGAGGGTTTGGAGACTGCTTATTGAGTAAACTGTCTCTGCCATAAGAATAAAGTCATAACCAGGACCATCCTTTGCATTGTTATCAACAAGAGGGAGCAATTTATCAATTTCACTCCAGTCACCAGAGAAGAAGCGAATTTCTGCCATGTCACTTATGGCTATGTTTGAAGATGATGGATGAGTTTTCCCAGATTTATTTGTGTTTACATTGGGAATGGTTAGGCAACGTAGCACCTCAGCGTTGAAGTCCTGAAAATGTACAACAGCTGCCCCCTAATGCAACAAGAAAAGACACATAATTATGAGGTAGATTTTGCACCGTGCATTCTGGATGATAAAAAAAATAATTTAAGAAATGCACGTCTCTTGAGATGTACAGAAGTTGCACAGTGATTTCTGTACAAATTATGTGTGTGTGTGCGTAATGATTTCACTACGATAAACTAACTACAAAGCAAAGTCAAAGAGCCAAGTTTTACCTCAAGCAATGAAAAGATTCCAGGAAGTCCATGACCACATCCAAGCTGAAAAGTCGAATATTGAAAAATGGCAAAAGATTACTTCCTTAGCACAAAGTTGGCATATCTTATTTGACGTACAAACAAAAAGTGCAGTACTTACAACCCCAAAAAAAGTAGTACAAGAAAATATCATGAAAAGTGGTTGCTTGCGTTTGAAATTTCAATGTTTCATAATATAGTATAATAATGAATAAGAACCATGCGGAGCACAGAAGAAGAACCAGCACCTTATAATGCTTGACCATGGAAAAAGTGAGAAATGCAATATCAAACCAGATCTCTCTTCGAAGATTTTACCTCACTGACTACTAATGATAATTAGAATGGTAGTTTTAAGATTTTCAATTATTGATACAGATTATGGCTATAATTTTTCCATCAAACCTGTCCTCAAAGACTGATTTATGAAATTCTTTTCCTCTATCATGTTATCAGATAAAACAAAGAAATCAAACTCAATCCCTCCTCAGTAAAGGATCCTTTAAAATTGAATTTTCCTTCACTCTACAACTAAGAGGTAAAAATCATAGTGTATAAACTATAAAGAAGTAGAGAGGACTTAGAAGACCATTTTATGAATATTTCTTATGTCATCCTATATGAGAAGCAGAGTGGAGTAAGAAGTTATTGATAAGCAAAAAGTCATGCAGGGTAACAGGGACCCGCTTCATGCTTTGGCTCTCCTGTATGTGGGAAACAAAAGCTCAATACTAACCCCCTTCCCAAGAAACGGAAGGGAAAAAAAGAAACACACACACACACATGTATGCACATTATCAATTGCACCCCTGTGGTACATGTTCAGAGGGCAAAGTTGCAGGCCCTGTATGAAAATAAAAAGCTGAACTTTTTCCATAATTACCTTTAGTCCTTTAGCCATCAAATCTCTCTAGCAGAAATAGCATCAACAATTAACAAGTATATATATAAGAAAACTTCTTGACGTACTACTAGAATGTCAAGAAAAGATCAGTACAGAGATCACCCAGCACGAAGTTTATACCACCAGACAATCACATGACTACTCAATAGAATGTCATTACACATCATGGATGCTTTTATATTAACAGCTTTTGCATAAACTATCAGAAGAGAAGGAAGAAAAGTACAAGAAAGGAGATGACAGGATGTCCGTACAAGTTCTAAACAAAGAAACCAAAAGAAAATAGTGAACTTAAGTTTAAGAAGCTTAGAATGGCGAAAAGCATATCCAATTTCTCTGCACATAACACATGGAAGTTTTCATATATTTAAACTCATCCAACTAAACAAACGGTAACAGATGGTAAGTGGTAATGCTAAATGCCCGCCATTGCAACAATAATATACTAGATAAACATCAATAAAGAACAAGGGATAGCATACTATCGAACAGAAAAACAATAAAATGCATAAGTAATTGATATTTTTCCTCTTTTCCAGAGAAAATAATCAAAGTTATATACCTGACACTTTAGAATCACCTAAAAATAAGAACTAACCTCTAAAACTCGCTTCTTGGAAAATGAAATATGCCCACTTCTGATGTCAGAATTAAGGGCTTTAATTAGATCTAATGAACCTTCCCATAGCTTTAGCCCACCTAGACACCAAAGTAAAACATTTGGTCAGTTTATATACAAGAAAATGCTAAATTAGAACCAAAATAAATGAGTCCAAATAAAAGAAAAAACATTTAGGTGGCAATTGATGCTTGGATACTGGATATCCTTATGTCTCATGTATTTGGAACCAATTTATGAAGATATTCAATTTAATATAAGCAAAAGTTTAACGTCCTAATATTACTTAAGTCAACATAATGTCCATGTCAATTAAAGGGGAAAAAATAATACGTTGCAGTGTTGCACAAATAAATTTCTATTATACACAAAAAGTTTATCTTCCCAATAGTTTAGGGAAGAAAATTCCCCGTACACCAAACAACTTCTATTGAAAATTCACAGAAAAAGATATCAGTACCTTCATATTTCCCTGGCAATAAATCAGAGTTGGATAAGCCAAAAACCTCTTGCGTATTGACCCTTCCCTGATAATAGAATCAGCACTACTTCAGTTGTTACATAAACAAAAGAATCCATGAAACTAAAATAAATCAAACTCGGGCAAGAAAATTTTGGAAGGAGACAAGCTACCTTCAGCAGAGTAACCCCATCCAAGCTCACTGATTCTGCATTGTATTCCACTGACGATGAAGCCTATTTTGCATTCATCCCATAACCAAAATAAACAATTCCGATTGAAATATAGAAGGTGAAGAGAAAATAGCAACAGCGAAGAATACCTCAGAGGCAAACACTTCAATACAAGGAGGTGGGGGTATAGAAGGTGCTGGTCTAGCATCAAAAAAACCGAACCCAGAACTGGTGCTGTCGCCGTACGTGGAGGAGAACAATCGGAATGGTTCGGAACTTGGCTTTTGGGACTGAATTTCCAAAGGCACAGGAACAAAACAAACTTGAAAGCTTAAACCAACAAGAAGCACGGTGCAGTCACTGAAAAAGACGCTTATCAGCTATTACATTTGATATGATACGAATCTTACCAGCACTCACCTCAGAATCAGAGTTCGTCGCCGTCATTTCTTCAGTTTCGTCTCTTGTTTCGAACACTAGACACCAGTAATCGGCTCCCCAAAATTTTGTTTTTGTTCCTTCTTCAGTTAAAAAATATATATATAACATAAGATTGAAGGAAAAAAAGTGGTTGATCAAAAAGTATTAAATTTCGAGCCAAAAAAAAAAGATTAAAAAGTATTAAATACAAATTATCTATATTGTTTAATTTAAGGGTGAAAAATACAATTCTCAAAAAATGAGAAAGAAAAAAAAAGTGTATAGTATTTGGTGAAGGGATAGGATATTCTTACTACCATTTTTTCTTACTACCAATGTTACTACCACTTTTCCAACGTTAGATTAGAATCTTAATAGGAGAGAGAAATTATAAAGGTGGATGAGATTCTGATCTAACGGTGAAAAAGTGGTAGTAACATTGGTAGTAAGAAAAAATGGTAGTAAGAATATCCTATCCCTTTGGTGAATGTCAAAACCGCAAAAATCATTTTTGAGTTGACAATGTCTATGACCAAATCTAATTTTTTTTTCTTTTGTTTTTTTTGGGGGGGGGGGGGGGATATTGATGAATTGAAGTGCGCAACAACTATTTTGGTTTCCATATTCTCTACTTAGTACATAAAACACTACTGTTCTTCCACAATTATATCATTTTTGTCTTGCATAAAATATCTTCTTACATAAGATGAGGATGGAAACCAGAGACGTCTTATAAGGGTTTATACCCTGGTTAGATACCTTTCTTTTTGACGTACTTTAAAACTATGAGGGGGCGTTTGGATTGAAGGAGGGGGAGGGGGAGATCTTTGGTCCCCCTTTCTTAAATTACCCCTGAAAACTTTTCAATATTTTAAAAACATACTCTCAACAAAAAGGAATATTCCTTTCATTAATGGCAATTTGGTCATTTCCTTATTTTCTTCCCCCTCCTTCAAACCAAACATACCCTGAGAATAATAGTCCCCAAAGAAAACAATTTCAAGAGTGAGACGTTTGGATGTTAAAGGTGATTTAAAACTCAAGCTTGGGTCGATGTTCCAAGATTTAGAAACCACATCTCTTGGTGAGAGGCATGTGCCTCAAAGTAGACAATTTCATGTGTCTTATTTTTGAATTATAATAACTTAACTATAAATCTATATGAAAAAATAGGATATACATGGTCATGTTTAATTGAAAAACTTGATATAATTGATATGAGGAACTTAAAATAAGTATGATCTATTTTAAAATGTGGAATATGTCTTTTATATTGACCATGGAAAATGCTTCAAATATATCGCCTTTCTAATTTTTCTGTGTCTTAGTTTAAAAAGTTTTAATTTTTTTTTTGGATATCTCTTCCCCTTCTATAAGACATCTTTTCCTTAATTTAGGTTCATATATTTGTTGTTGTAATGCAATTTTTTTTTGTACGACGCTATACGCTGTCCAAGGTTGGACTTAGTTAAGTGAGGCCAAGTAAGTTGAAAATTATACAAAAAATAAAAATTGCATATCATTTTATCTATACCGTGTCTTGTTGATTTTTATACCATCAATAAGGGTAGAGAGTTTCTTTTCCCCCTAAAAAGAATTGTACTCTTTATGGATGCCTAATATTGTTGTTACGGTTAGCGAAGAATCAAACCTATTTTTCAATTCAATAGAAGTCCAAAAAAGGTGAATAGCAATGACGGATTTTGGGTTAAATATATATTTATTAACTAATTAAGAAAAAAATATTCACTAGTACAAAAAAGGCTTTTAAGACCGCTTCATTTAAGGCGGACTATCAACACCCCGGTCTTAAAGGTATGACCGGTGGCAGTTTTGTAAATATAAAGAACTTTAAAGGTATGACCGGTGGCAGTTTTGTAAATATAAAGAACTTCTTGGACCGAATCGTTTACCAATGAGTCTTAAATATATTATTCAGACCGCTTAAAAAACAAACGGTCTTAAAAATGTTATTAAAAAAATTAAATATCAAATTTCTTTACAGAGAAATCTCAAACAGGCCGACTTATATTTTCTACGGTCCAAAATAATAAGGAAAAAATTAAATAAAAACTTTTAAGACCGGATATATATAACAGGAGGTCTTAAAGATTATACTTTTAAGACCGGATATAAATCGTGCCCGGTCGTAAATAGTTTATTACTTTTAAGATCGGAGTTTAAGAAAGGACGGTCTTAAAACTTAACCTTTAAGACCGTCCTTGTTGTTCATTCGGTCTTAAAAATAAAGCGCCAAATATATCTTCGCGCGAAACGTTACCTTACGACTTACGTTGTCCCTCTGAACTCTGAAACCCATTTTCTTGTTGTGAAACCACTCTTCCTGTTGCATTACCACTCTTCCTCGCCCACGTACCATTAGCCTTTGTTACTCTTTCATTTGCTCAGCTTACTGTCTCTTACTGTCTCGAAAATGAACGGTGAAAACGATTCCATTCGTGTTCCGGGAACGCCAGTTACTGGTGTGAGTCAGAACGAACCCTCTTCATCTGACAATGTGCCTCGTAACCGCCCTGCACGCCGTGGTAGAAGAGGTACACGAATGATGGATGTAACCCTAAGTCGGACTTCTGGGTCAAGGCTCGAGATTCAGTTCAATGGAAAGTTGCAACCTGTCGGTCCTAATAAAAGCAAATATAATAGTTTTCTCTGCTATCTTGCACGTAGCAAGGTTAGCATCTTGACTGATGAGTGGAAAAAAGTGGACTTTAATGCAGTAAAGCAACCTATTTGGGACACTGTCCGGCTTACACACATTGTCCCTGACTCTGAGGAGTTGAAAAACAAGACATTATCTTATTGTGCTGATCGGTGGAGGAAGTTTAAGACCTCTCTCACTAACATGTATATTTTTGCCGAGGTTCCACCTGCCAAACAGCCTTGGGAACAGTACACATTTATTGATGAACAAATTTAGCGACAATTTGTTCTACTGCGGACCACTCCTGAAGCTCTGGTGAGTTTATATTTAGTTTTGTTTGCCTATATAACTTGTGCACTTATATTTGTTCATCTAATCATGTTAGTTAAATTGTTTGGTGTGTGAATAGAAGTATACATTTCCTGCTTTGTCTATGCAAGTCTGATATGTAAACCCTGAAAAGGTAAAATACTAAGGAGGTAATTGTGTAATGGTTTGTCTTGCAAAGGAGGAAATGAATAGTCTTAAAAGGGGGAAACTTTATATACCCAGTTGTTACTATCTAATGTTGACTGATGATCCCACTGGATGCCTTAAAAAGGATCAAGTTTGTATTATTCTGGAAGCATAATTCTCTTTTGTTTCTTAACTTATCTACCTAGCAGTACAAAACATAGCTCTTTTGTAAGAATAATTCTCTTTTGTTTCTTAACCTATCTACATCTTCCTTAAAAAAATGTTGAAACTAGATCAAGTGAATTTGACTAGTGTTTGAGGTTCATATCAAGCAAAAGTTCTCTAATTTCTGTTAGTGAGATGGCTAGTTACGTTGGGAAGTTTATCTGGAAGCCGAAGAGATCCTCTGATAGAGTGTAAGGATACGACTCTACTATCGGAATTTGAAACAATGAACTTTTTTTACGAAATTAAATCTTACTTCAAAAATAGGAAAAAAATAAATGAATTTTAGGACCGGAAAACTGATAAAAGATCGGTCTTAAAAGTAATTTAATATATTAAAAAAATAAATAATATACTTTTAGGACCGGAGAAATGATAAAAGGTCGGTCTCAAAATTAATTCATTTTAAAAAATAAATAATATTTATAAAACTCGCTCGTAAAGTAGACTATTCGTCTGCTCTTTACCTTTATTAACTCTTCAGTCCTCATACCTCTCTGTCCTAACACTCCTTATTAACTCTGCACTACCTCGTAACTCCGCGCTGCTCTCTGCCTTTATTAATAAACTCCTCATACCTCTTTGTGCCAACTGCTGAAACCATGGTTAGATACAAGAGAACCACTCGTAGGGGTGCTCTTACTCGTGATGCTCGTGCCTTCCGTCGATCGTTATACGGTGCGCCTCCTCTATCGAGAGTGTGTTCCATTGAAACAGAAGAGTCTCGGGTCGTTGGACCCATTGTTATTTCCGATGATAAAGAGATTGCTGCACCCCCCCTCAGCCTTCCGACCATGAAGAGGTTCCTACTCCACCTCTCCAACTAGTTGGCCCCAGCACGCCTACCGCTGACCCTCGTCCTCTTTCTAATGACCTGATACGAATAAGACAGAAACTTGCTGATATCCGGCGGGAAATTAATGCTGCTCACGCCGATATCGCCAAGGCTTTGAAGGATAATAAGCTTTGATAATTTTCTGCTTTTTTTTTCTTGCAATATGTACGGCAATATTCAAGTAATTAATAATAGCATTAATTAAGAACCATAAGCTTGTCTCTTTTTAATTTTTGTTCAAGTAATTAATAATAGCATTAATTAAGAACTATAAGCTTGTCTCTTCTTAATTTTTTGTTCAAGTAATTAATAATAGCATTAATTAATAGCATTGATAATTTTCTGTGTTCGCCAAAGTCAATACTTTTTTCTTGAAAAAAAAATTGGGAATTTATTTTCTTAGTTTTCAGATAAAGTTATATATTTAGGACCGTCTACTAATAATTAACTAGTCTTAATACAATCTACGAATGAATAATAAAAACTTAGGTCCGGAGTATTATATAACTGCGGTCTTAAATATTTAAGACCGGACAGGATAATAATTCGGTCTTAAAAGTAATACTTAAAAATTTAATATAAAATATTTAGGACCGGATGCTTTATAATTAATCGGTCTTAAAAAATTCCAAATACAAAAACATGTCTCTGTCGCTCGGAAAATTAAATTTCCCTCTCTGAATTTCTCTTGTCGCGCCGAAAGTGATTACTGAGGAGGTTTTGTCTCCAGTGTTTGTGTGTTGCTTCGTCGGTGCTTCGCGTTGCTCTCTCGACAATCACTTTCTCGTTCCTCAGCTAAACGTAGACCAAGCTGTAAGAGGTGTTTCGGTTATATAACTTCATGGTTTTCCTACTTATCGTTCTAGGTTTTTCATGGGTTGAACGAAATTGATGAAATGCTCTTGTGGGTTTCTCTGTTGTTAATGAATATTCTATTTTGAAGATTATATTTGCACTTGAGACCTACCCAACTGACCAACAAATGTTTTTAGGATACTCTTGCTGTCTCCAACATCAACGTTCGTGGCGGGCGAAGAAAGACTCTTTTTTCGCATTTGAATTTATATGCTACAGGTGAGTCCACAAGACCTTAATGCGAAGCATTTAATTTCCTCGTCATGCATTTATTTTGCTTCGGGAGTATTTTAGTTTTGCTTCGATCAATTATTTCCCAATTTCGGTGAAGAACCTAAGAACCTTAGGCTTGCCCTTAGCACGGATGGCATGAATCCATATGGAAGCCTTAGCAGCGTACATAGTTCATGGCATGTACTCCTCATTATTTACAACTTATCCCCTATGTTATACATGAAACGAAAGTACATGATGCTGTCTATGTTGATTTCAGGACCAAAACAACTCGGAAATGACATTGATGTTTACCTTCAGCCCTTGATCGAAGACTTGAAGGAGTTATGGGAAGAAGGTGTTGATGTTTTTGACTCTTTCAAGAAGGAGGTATTCAAATTGCGAGCCATGATATTCTGTACTATAAAGGACTTCCCAGCATATGGTAACTTGTCAGGGTATAGTGTAAAGGGCCATAAAGCATGTCCGGTTTGTGAAGAAGGCACATGCTACCATCAACTCCAACATGGAAGAAAGACGGTTTATCTTGGACATAGGAGATTTTTTATACGGGGCCACCCATATCGTCGATTAAAGAAAGCCTTCTTTGGTGGCCAAGAATATGAAGATGCTCCGGTGCCATTGACTGGGGAGCAAGTTTATGAGAAGGTGAAAAATATCAGTGTCATCTTTGGTAAGACAGCCAAGAGTAGAAAAGATACAAATATATAGAAAAAGAGATCTGTATTCTTCGATCTTCTCTATTGGCGCAATCTTGATGTGAGACACTGTATCGATGTCATGCATGTGGAGAAAAACGTATGTAATAGTATTGTCGACACGCTTCTCAACATACAAGGCAGTTCCAAGGATGGTGTGAAGGCAAGATTGGATTTGCAAGCAATGGGAATACGTGAAGAGTTACATCCAAGGCCGTATGGGACGAGAACTTATTGTCCCTCGGCTTCTCATACTTTGTCTAAGGATGAGAAACGAAGTTTTTGTGAGTGTTTACATGGCACAAAAGTTCCCTCGGGGTATTCTTCAAATTTTAAGAGGCTTGTATTGATGAAGGACCTGAAATTAGTAGGCCAAAAATTGCATGATTGTCATGTCTTAATGCAACAGCTGCTCCCAATAGCTATTCGAGGCATCGCTGAATATGATCTTCGGGTCGTTTTGACTAGACTTTGTGTCTTCTTCAATGTGGTTTGTGGTAAAGTTTTTGACATTGAAAAGTTGGATGAATTGGAGAATGAAGGATATCTTATCTTGTGCCACCTTGAGAAGCTTTTTGTTCCTACATTTTTTGACATCATGGTTCATCTAATTGTCCATCTAGTGAGGGAGATAAAGTTGTGCGGCCCTATCCTTTTACGGTGGATGTACCCAATTGAAAGATCTATAAAATTCCTTAAAGGGTACGTGAAGAATGCATACCGTCCAGAAGCATCGATTGTTCATAAATATGTTTCTGAAGAAGCCATAGAATTTTGTCAAAATTATTTGGCCAAAGTAAGACATATTGGGCTTCCAAAACGTCATCATGCTGAAGGGGGTAGGTGAGGGGCTTCAGTAAAGACTGTGGATCCTGATGAATCGTCAAAAGTCCACTTATACATCTTGAATAATGTTGATGAAGTTCAAGCCAGCATAGCTGCACATAAAGAAGCTGTGAGGAAAGAAAATCATCGAATGACTGAACAAAGGTTGATTAGGGAGCATAACAGAACTTTTGCACACTGGTTCAAACAAAAGGTCGAGGGGGAGGAATGTGTTTCTGATATCCTCAAATGGTTAGCACGTGGTCCTGAGGTTGATGTCATAAGTTGGAATTCATATGTGATTAATGGTTAGACATTTTACACGAAATCCCTAGATGATAGGAGCAAAGTCCAGAACAGTGGTGTTATGTTAGAGGCTGAATCTATGCACTTCTCCAGTTCGAAAGACAAGAGCCCTTTATTGGCAGTCATGCCATATTATGGGGTTATTGAAAAGATATGGGAGGTGGACTATGTGAAAATCAGATTTCCCATTTTCAAATGCATGTGGGTTAATGTCAATAATGGTGTTCAGATCGATCGGCTAGGATTTACATTAGTCGATGTTAATGGTAGAAGTTTTGGAGATGAACCTTTTATTATGGCAGACCAGGCGAAACAAGTGTTCTATATCACCGATCAAGAAAATAAAATGTGGTCTGTAGCTCTCCAAGGAAAGAGGGTTATTGATATTGATGAGGAAAAAAATTCAAATTATGGTATTCCTGAGAGTACTCCTTTTTCAAGGGGTCTACCGGACATGAACGAAGAAGATGAAGCAGATAATGAACCCGGCATAAGAAGTGATCATCAAGAAGGGATATGGGAAGATACCACTTTATAAAAGAGTCAATTCATAAGGTAATATTCATATATATGCATATTTCTTTGAAAACTTTAAGACTTTAACTATATATATTATTCCTTCTATGTTCATAAAATGTCTTTGACTATGAAGTTTGTTCCTTGTTTTATTTTTGTGGCAGGATCCGATTCAAAGGGACATGTTATAAAAGAGAATGTTACGTTGTTGGGTGGGAATCAGATGAAGGCATAGTGAATATTATTTTGGGCGCATGTATGTTGTATTTGTAACTTATTGTATTTGTAAGTAAGTTATCTTACTATATGAATTAATTTAGGTGTTGTAGACATAGTATAATCATTAATTAAGAGGCCAAATAACTCATGGTGAATAATATTTGTATCATTTTTCCAATTCAATTTATTCAAATAATTGTTCATGGCTTGTAGCTTAAAGTATCGACTTTTATGTGCTGGATTGGGTAATGGATTTGTGTGTATATATATAGTAGCAGGAACAACAGCAGGGAAAAATTCGGGAAAATTTAGACTGGAAATAAATAAGCCGGTCTTATATGTTTAACTTTTAAGACTATATGTAATTATATGATAGGTCTTAAAGGTCATATTAAGCCGGTCTTAAAAGTTGGTCTTCTAAGACCGTTATGTTATATTTAGACGTCCGGTCTTTAAAGTCAGTCTTTTAAGACCGCGTATAATTAGTCGTCTGGTATTAGAAGCCGCAATTTTTAGACCGTATGTGTTTTGTCCGGTCTTAAAAGTCCGATATTTTAAGAGCGGCCTATTTTAGGCCAGTCTTAAAAGTTGATTTTTTGGACCGAACAAAAACTATTTCAGGTTCATTTAGTACAACTTTTAAGACCCAATGTTTTAAATGTCTGGTCTAAAAGATTATCTTTAAGACCGGTTCGTGTCCGGTCTTATACGGTATGTTAGACCTGACTATCACCCAAGAGGGGGGGTGAATTGGGTGTCGGATAAAAATTTAGAAACTTTAAAATTCTTTTCAACTCTTAATGAAGGTAACAAGTATGAAAATAACTATTCATAAATCAACAGTTAAATATTCAAATAAATGTTAAAATAATATTTGCTGGAAATATAAGAGTTTAAGGAAGAGAATATGCAAACTGTGATTTATCCTGGTTCGGCCCAATTCACGATGACCTACGTCCAGTCCCCAGGCACCTCCTGAGATTTCAATCCACTATTTTCCTCAAGCTTTAATCAGGTACTTGAGAACCGCTACAAACCCACAAGTTTAGCCGGGCACTTGTGCAGCCTTTTACAAATCTCTTACCGAGATACTCCCCCTTACACACCGTAAGGATACACCGCTTGATCACACACTCTGTACTCGAAGTAATCCTCTCTCTAGGATTCACTCCCCTTACAAGCTGTAATCAACACAATGTGTTTCCCACTCAAGATCACCCAATCTTGAGTAACTCTCAGATAAAATGTTTACAAACAAATCTTCTCTTTAAGAAGTGATAAGATGAACACTGAAGTACAATACAAATAATCTCACTCTCTTAATAAATTATATGATCACTAAGAAAATAGAGAGAATATGAGATAAACATCAGAAGGCATTTTGAAGGTGTAAGCTCATGTATATGCTCTATATCGCTATCTTTGAATACTTCTCTATTTATAGATAATCAGTATTGGCATTGCTTGAAGCATTTATCCGTTGCGTGTATTTGGCCGTTGGCAATGATTGCTGGAGCGTCTGTCCTTACTCCTTCATTTGTCCGCCATTTATCTTCATTAAATGTTCGTTGTGGCGTTCATCTGTGCTTTCTGCCAAGCCACGCTCGAGTGTCTGCTTGGTTGAGATTATGTTCAGTTGCTACTCACGTGGTCCAGGATGGAAAATAACTTAAACTATTGTTTTGGTGCTTCTGACGGTATGGGCTATCCTTCATCATGTTGGCTTTGTTTCTTGGTGCTCTCGGTATTCAGACATTGGCTACACATCATTGGAAGGAATAGCCGTTGCTTCCTTGCTCCAGCGAAAAAAAACATCCGTAGCTCTTCTCGGTTCATAAGCGTCTGAGTTTTACTTCTATCGGTCTTCCTCTTAATTCAAACATTAATCATCTGAAACTTAAACAAAAATGATATAAATGATGTTAAGAAGTTGTATAAGTCATTTTGGTGTTCGTCTGGACATTTTCCACGAGCAACAGTATTTCCGGACACGGTGATTTTTGAAGATGATGAACAGTACTTCGTGATAGTTGAACCAGCACATAGCTTGAATTCCAGAAGCCATATCTCTTCGTGTATAGCTCTAAAATTAGCAAATGATATATTCCTGGAAATCTCTTGATGTCTTCTTTCCAATGGAAAAAGAATCAGCTCAAAACACTTTGTATTTTGACCGTTATGATCCGATGAACACTGACTGTCCAGATAACAGAGTTCCAGCAACCCAGAAGTTTCGAAATTCATATCTCCTTCGTTTCAAGCTCTTTTTAATTGCTTCCAAATTCTGTGAAACCCTTGTTGAGTATAAAATCATATGGAATTGGTTTCACTTCATTTGGTTCTGTATAATGTGAGATATAGACAGAAAACCGAGGCTATTCTGAGTTGATTCCAGAATCACATGTATCAACTTTCGAAGGCCATATCTTCCTGGTCTGAGCTCCGTTTTGAGTGGGTCAAATTGTAGTATGATGCATTTTGAGTCTAGTTTCATATGCCACCGGTTTCATCTCAATTGGATTTGTGATTTGTGAGATACACCTGAAATACCGAAGCTCGCCTTGCTGTGTGGCGTGAATTGCACTGCCAACTTCCACAATTTGTTTCTCTTTCATCTGAACTCCTTTGGACTTGAATCTGGACTCCAAATGACGCATTGGGAGTCTACTTTCATCCAAAATTGGTTTCACCTCAATCCGACGTCTGGTTTGTGAAATATCATCGAAACATCGAACGTTGCCCATTGAAAACGAAGAACAGAGGCAAGCAGAGCACGAAACACTCAACGAGGCACGGGGTGGACTGACTTGAAGTTCAGAGAAATTACGGTTTTGCCATTGAACTGAATTTCAACATAATTACCATTTTGCCATCAAAGCTGAAGTTCTACAGAATTACGATTTTGCCATTCTGATTTAATTTGGAGAACCGACGGAAATGACTTGAGACAATTATCTTCTTGACTCAAGGCAACTCCTGAGGTAATGAAATCATTGTAGCACACTCATGGATCCGTATGACACTATTCATGTATACAGTGCACTATTCATGTATACGCTACTATTCATGCTGATGCTTCAAATAGCTTAATTTGACTCCGAATTAAGCTATTCCAACTTCCGCTTAATCGTCAAGACTTGTATAGAGTGCACTATTCATGTATACGCTACTATTCATGCTGATGCTCCAAATAGCTTAATTTGACTCCGAATTAAGCTATTCCAACTTCCGCTTAATCGTCAAGACTTCCAGTATTGATAATTTCTTTTCTTCAATCTCATATCATAATTATTCTCTATAATTTAACTTGGACTAACCTACGATAAACAAAGTAGTTAGTCAATATATATGATATAAACTTTTTGCTCTAGATAATGGTATCAATGTAAGACATCATCAAAACTAATCATAACCAACATTCTCCCCCTTTTTGATGATGGCAAATATATTAAGAAAAATATGTATAAATATGAAGATATATTAAATGAAGCATATTTTTCTTGCCACTCTCTCCCCCTTATTTGTCATTAGCAAAAAGTTGAAGTAACGAAGATATACTAGTGGAGAGATAAATATGGAAAACAAGTTAGAAATAATTGTCATTTCTCTCCCCCTTTTGAAAATATTTGATGCAAGTAGAAAAGATTTTTCATGAAAGTATGTTTGAAAAAACAATTTGGAGAGGTTTTTCAAGAAACTTAAACTTTCATGGTTAAAAAAAAAAATTCATATCAAACATGTGCAGAATGTCTACTGAATATAAAAAGATAGAGATTAGAAATGCTCATGTAGATTCTGCAAATTGTTGAATGATCGATGAAGTCCATTTGCTTGCTGTAAGAAATTTGGTTGAGTCGCCATGCCCTGAGATGAAGTAGTGATAGGCTTCTTTCTTGTTGTATAAAGTTCTTTGAAGAGGCTCAATCGAATGATCATGAATATCTTGTATGATGCGAATAAGATGAAAGTACTGGCTTCTTGAGTTGTTTCTCATTTGAATAAATTTGATCAGTACTTTAGCTTCCATCCTTTGCCTTCATAGATCTCTTCTGTAGAGCATATCTCATCTTCAATAATTAATCCCCAAAGCATCTTTCCTTAATTTAATAATTTCTCCTTGTAGTGTATTAAGGAAAGTTGTAACACATAACCAAATCTCTTGCTACAAATTAAAAATATTCTTTTCTGAAGAGATTTGTTAGTGCAACCAGATATCAAAGTGTTCCTCTCGAAAACATATTTTCAAATAATAATGAAAGGAAAATATAATATTAACTCATCATCAAAACTAATAACAAATAATAATTGTATATGAGTATGCTTAAAAGGATTTTTCTTCAAATAAAGGAGAAGAACTTATAGAATATAAAACACATATGAATGTGAAGCTCCCCCTTAATGAATGCATGAAGTTCCCTTTAATGATACCAAATAATAATGTGACACCAAAAGTTATGAGATATGGAATTATCTTTACTTACAACATGGTACCTCAGAATTAAGAACTTTCAAGTTCATTAAAATTGGTATGAAGAAATTACTTATGCTTTTTAAGATGATAAAAGTGATTAAAGCATAAGGATCATTTTGAAAATAAATGTTCTCAGGCTAAACTTTGTGAAATAAAATTTGAATGAACAAAATCAAGTTAGCCTGCTGAGTAATGCGAGAGCATAGAAATGATTATGATATATGAACATTATTTCAAAATACAATACCTCACTCAAGTAATATCGTAATTACTTGAGTCATAATCATTTGTAATCCATAGGTGCATCACGGGCTGGCCATTATCTGATGATGTGATTAGTATTGAGGAACTCCCAGATTTGATGCATAAGGATAAGTTTCTGTGGCCAACAACTTTTCTTATCAAGCTAGTACACTCCTGTATCACCTTGATCTAAGCCTCTTGCTAGATAAGACCTTGAAGTTTTGGTTGATCAATTCACAGAGTTGCCTAATCTTGTCATTCACAGAAGTGATGTCACAAAATTTGCAAACGTAGCTACTGAAATGGTCTATTTTGTTTGCCTATGTTCTTTGTATGCAACAACAGACCATGTTAGTCATCGATCTCCTGCAAAAATATATGTTCTTTGGTACTCAATGATATCGAGTCCACACAGGATTAGACATAATAAACTCTTGTGCTCTTATAAAATTAAATCATATGATATTTGAGCAAAGAGTATATCAAAATCAAATATCAAAACATAGTTTTACCCAATCAAATAAATTAAAGCCAATGAATCAAATAGGGTAACAACTAAATGATACCAAAAATGTGATTTCTCAATGACAATTTGTAAATACACTTTATGTAGAAGAGATGTTTTTGATAAAATGCATGAAGTTTTGATCAAAGAGCATAAAAAATCTTATCCATAAATTAGTTCAGAATTTTTTTAAAAAAATGATAGTGAAATATGCAAATTGTTTTAAATCTTGAATGTCCTTTCAAAAATGTAATAATGCAGTATAAAATCAAAATTTTCCTAAATGAAATATTCATTTTTGAAACATGCTTGAAAAATTGATGCTCATGTTAAATATGGTGGAAGTCAATAAGTTTAATGAATATATCAATATGCTTCAGATTTGGAAAACATGTTGAACATTGAAGTTAACATGTTGAAGAATTTCCCAAAAGCAAAAGTCATAGGGAAAATGAATTAACCAAAAAAGGGCTAAGTATGATAGAAATATATAGGCACAATGACTTTGCTATTGATCAAGAGATAATCTTGCCTTAGTAGAGTTTTGAAAATATAATAACATTCAAGGCAAGAATATGAATATATAGAAATAGTTACTCAAAATATGGATGTAGACAAATGCTTATGTATTTGAGTAACACAAGGAGTACTAGGATTCATAGATGATGAAGTACAAACTTATTAATCCAAATGATTAGAGTTCCATAATATTATCCTAGTAAGTTATTCCACTATAATGGTTAATACACTAACATTTAATGCATTAATGAACATTCATAATTTTTGGAATAACTTGGCCAATAAGAATTTATAAGATTTTCACAAATTGAATAAGCTTGAAACCCATATAGATGATCAACTTGTTAGATATAAGATCTAACTTGATTGAAAATAAAGAATGAGGAGTTCGAGCATTATATTGACTATCAAAGATCAATATGTGAATGATAGGGAAAACTCTACTGGAAGGATTCGAAGCATATCTAACATTCAATATACAAAGACTTAACTTCCAATTTTGAAATATCATTTTAATGCAATCAGAATATGCATATTTTTTCAAAACATCTGTATGCATTTTTCTAGAAACAAAGTGAATTGAAATTTTAAAAAAAATGTGTAAAATATATATATAATCTTAGAATGTTTTGCACAAATTCACTTATGGTCCATTTAGCAATCTGAAAATATTTTGAAAATCATAAATGATTGATTGCTAATGGAATGCAATGATAGACTAGTATTCATTACCCAAATATGAATTTCATATAAGCACAATATAGGGTAAGAAATAGATATCACCATAATTTCTCCTGTCCTTGTAGAAGCTTGCTTGATTAAGATGGTTTTGGTGTAGATGATTCCTTTTCGGACGTTCACCATCAACATTAAGCATAGCTTGTTGAGCTTTCTCAAAAGTTGGATCATTTCTCTTTGTTACATTCTTGAGAAGCTTTCTTTGATCCTACAAAACCATATAAATCTTTTTCTTTCTTGGTATCCAACCTCACTTGGATCCAATCATTGTTAGCTTGTAGGAACCAAAATTAAATTCACATGCTCTTATAAATATATTCAATTCAGAACAACTAAGCACAGTGAATTAAACATGATTTATGGATAAAAGAAATATTTCCTTTTCAAATTATCATGTATGCTTAAAGAGTTAAATTATTGAACATTGCAATCACTTTGAAAAATTAAATTAGGATGACAAAAATCAATTTTTTTAAAAAAATAGTTTGCAAGGCTCATTCCTAAGGTTACAAAATATAAAACCTCAATAAATATTTCAGATAACAGAGTAGGAGGTTTTACCATTGTATACCTTTGCCTTAGGTACTAGGAGAATTGACTTTGCTTACCCACTGTCTTTTTCTGTCATATTGATTCTTAATGTGTCTTCCTATGGGTATCGACAAAGCTCTTTCAGAAGATATGTACTTCAATGGTCTTCTATTTGGCATTTCAGAGATTCTCCTCTTCTTATTTTCCTTAAGGTAGTTGAAGGATACTCTATGATAATTTATTCTTGAGGTAGAAGATACTCTTCTTGTATGTATCCATTGCTCTTCATGGTTTGACCTTGTAGTTCTAGCAATGGGTGCTCTAAGAGTTCTCCTGTTTGAAGTAAGTTTCCTTTTACGCTCATGAGAAACTCTTGGATTGTTCTTCGTCTCATCAGTACCCTTATGTCCATTGAATTTTAAATTATCCTGCACACATAAGGCACTAGATGGACATTTTGGTACCCACTTATATTTGGGTCCTTGACCGTTAGTATTGGACTTTACTTGTCCTTTAGGAACCCAAACAAATATATTTCTCACATTATAATTTCTTCTAATATAACATGTATGAGAAATATGACCAGATTTTCTACAATAATTGCAAATAATAGAATGGTGCTTATTATGAACATTTTTGCAAGTATTGTACTGGTTATGAGAGTAAAACTTCAAATAATATTCATTTGAACATTCATTCTTCCCACATGATTTTCCAGCAAGATTGAAAACATTTTTGTTTTTCAAAATAGAATCAGTAATTGGTTGAAAAACAATTTTATGCAAATGTTCAAAATCATTTTTCTTAACTACAAAAGAAGAATTGGAATTGTCTACCTCATATGCATCTTGAGCTCCAGATAATGATTGACCACAATTGTCTATGAGCTCTTCTTGGTAGTCCTCTTTCTCTTGTTCTTTTGTGTTGACTGGATCATGAAAATATTCTCTAATTTCACCTTCTTCCATTTGTTCATCACTCATAGATGTGCAGTTAGAAATCTTTGATGAACTATCAACACTTTCAACTTCAACACAATCATTAGAAGTATAGATAGAATCAAGAGTATCCCAAATATCTTTAGCATTAGAGTAAGACTTGATTTTCTCAAAATCATTTTCGGTTAAAGCACTATACAAAATTTTTTTTTTTTTTTTTTGATATTACAAGTGGGGGGAGGGGGGAGCGGGCTCGAGCCCGAGACACTAGGGACGCCAACTACTTAGAGCTGGCAGAGATGCCATGGCGCTACTAAGCGCCAGGCGCACTATACAAAATTTTCATTACTCTAATGTTCAACAAAAACATTTTCTTTTCTTTTTCCGTCCAATCCTTTCTCGGTTTGAAATCAAAAACATTTGTAAAAACATTCCACATATCAAAATCAGTTGCTTTGATAAAACTAGTCATTCTAGCTTTCCAAAACCAAAAATCAATATCTTTTAAAAATGGTGGAACAGTATAATCGAAACCTTCAGAAAGCAAGTAACACCCAAAATTAGCCATTGTAACTCTTGAGACGGTTAAGTCCTTTACACAAGAGCCCCGCTCTGATACCAAATGTTAGACCTGACTATCACCCAAGAGGGGGGGTGAATTGGGTGTCGGATAAAAATTTAGAAACTTTAAAATTCTTTTCAACTCTTAATGAAGGTAACAAGTATGAAAATAACTATTCATAAATCAACAGTTAAATATTCAAATAAATGTTAAAATAATATTTGCTGGAAATATAAGAGTTTAAGGAAGAGAATATGCAAACTGTGATTTATCCTGGTTCGGCCCAATTCACGATGACCTACGTCCAGTCCCCAGGCACCTCCTGAGATTTCAATCCACTATTTTCCTCAAGCTTTAATCAGGTACTTGAGAACCGCTACAAACCCACAAGTTTAGCCGGGCACTTGTGCAGCCTTTTACAAATCTCTTACCGAGATACTCCCCCTTACACACCGTAAGGATACACCGCTTGATCACACACTCTGTACTCGAAGTAATCCTCTCTCTAGGATTCACTCCCCTTACAAGCTGTAATCAACACAATGTGTTTCCCACTCAAGATCACCCAATCTTGAGTAACTCTCAGATAAAATGTTTACAAACAAATCTTCTCTTTAAGAAGTGATAAGATGAACACTGAAGTACAATACAAATAATCTCACTCTCTTAATAAATTATATGATCACTAAGAAAATAGAGAGAATATGAGATAAACATCAGAAGGCATTTTGAAGGTGTAAGCTCATGTATATGCTCTATATCGCTATCTTTGAATACTTCTCTATTTATAGATAATCAGTATTGGCATTGCTTGAAGCATTTATCCGTTGCGTGTATTTGGCCGTTGGCAATGATTGCTGGAGCGTCTGTCCTTACTCCTTCATTTGTCCGCCATTTATCTTCATTAAATGTTCGTTGTGGCGTTCATCTGTGCTTTCTGCCAAGCCACGCTCGAGTGTCTGCTTGGTTGAGATTATGTTCAGTTGCTACTCACGTGGTCCAGGATGGAAAATAACTTAAACTATTGTTTTGGTGCTTCTGACGGTATGGGCTATCCTTCATCATGTTGGCTTTGTTTCTTGGTGCTCTCGGTATTCAGACATTGGCTACACATCATTGGAAGGAATAGCCGTTGCTTCCTTGCTCCAGCGAAAAAAAACATCCGTAGCTCTTCTCGGTTCATAAGCGTCTGAGTTTTACTTCTATCGGTCTTCCTCTTAATTCAAACATTAATCATCTGAAACTTAAACAAAAATGATATAAATGATGTTAAGAAGTTGTATAAGTCATTTTGGTGTTCGTCTGGACATTTTCCACGAGCAACAGTATTTCCGGACACGGTGATTTTTGAAGATGATGAACAGTACTTCGTGATAGTTGAACCAGCACATAGCTTGAATTCCAGAAGCCATATCTCTTCGTGTATAGCTCTAAAATTAGCAAATGATATATTCCTGGAAATCTCTTGATGTCTTCTTTCCAATGGAAAAAGAATCAGCTCAAAACACTTTGTATTTTGACCGTTATGATCCGATGAACACTGACTGTCCAGATAACAGAGTTCCAGCAACCCAGAAGTTTCGAAATTCATATCTCCTTCGTTTCAAGCTCTTTTTAATTGCTTCCAAATTCTGTGAAACCCTTGTTGAGTATAAAATCATATGGAATTGGTTTCACTTCATTTGGTTCTGTATAATGTGAGATATAGACAGAAAACCGAGGCTATTCTGAGTTGATTCCAGAATCACATGTATCAACTTTCGAAGGCCATATCTTCCTGGTCTGAGCTCCGTTTTGAGTGGGTCAAATTGTAGTATGATGCATTTTGAGTCTAGTTTCATATGCCACCGGTTTCATCTCAATTGGATTTGTGATTTGTGAGATACACCTGAAATACCGAAGCTCGCCTTGCTGTGTGGCGTGAATTGCACTGCCAACTTCCACAATTTGTTTCTCTTTCATCTGAACTCCTTTGGACTTGAATCTGGACTCCAAATGACGCATTGGGAGTCTACTTTCATCCAAAATTGGTTTCACCTCAATCCGACGTCTGGTTTGTGAAATATCATCGAAACATCGAACGTTGCCCATTGAAAACGAAGAACAGAGGCAAGCAGAGCACGAAACACTCAACGAGGCACGGGGTGGACTGACTTGAAGTTCAGAGAAATTACGGTTTTGCCATTGAACTGAATTTCAACATAATTACCATTTTGCCATCAAAGCTGAAGTTCTACAGAATTACGATTTTGCCATTCTGATTTAATTTGGAGAACCGACGGAAATGACTTGAGACAATTATCTTCTTGACTCAAGGCAACTCCTGAGGTAATGAAATCATTGTAGCACACTCATGGATCCGTATGACACTATTCATGTATACAGTGCACTATTCATGTATACGCTACTATTCATGCTGATGCTTCAAATAGCTTAATTTGACTCCGAATTAAGCTATTCCAACTTCCGCTTAATCGTCAAGACTTGTATAGAGTGCACTATTCATGTATACGCTACTATTCATGCTGATGCTCCAAATAGCTTAATTTGACTCCGAATTAAGCTATTCCAACTTCCGCTTAATCGTCAAGACTTCCAGTATTGATAATTTCTTTTCTTCAATCTCATATCATAATTATTCTCTATAATTTAACTTGGACTAACCTACGATAAACAAAGTAGTTAGTCAATATATATGATATAAACTTTTTGCTCTAGATAATGGTATCAATGTAAGACATCATCAAAACTAATCATAACCAACACGGTAGACTTTTAATACCGGCTGGAACAAGACTGGTCGTCCGTCCGGTCTTACGAGCCTCTTTTATCCGGTCTTAAAAGCCTTTTTTGCACTAGTGATTTGGGGGTCAAATGTATAAATTTTTGGGACAAATGTATAAATTTTTGGGCCAAATATATAAATTTTGTATAAAAAATATATTTTATATTAAATATTTAGGACGATTTTTTTTGGAGGGGGCCATGACCCTCTGGCCCTTGAGAAGCTCCACCTCTGGTGAATAGGGTTTCAAATAACAAGAGATATGTAAAAAGCAGGTCCGATTATGCCTATGCCACCCAGATATGTTTCCAAGCGAGGTAATTATCTCTTTACCATAGTGGCATCTCTTTCTAAAAGATACTTGAGTCTCCCATCATTCATTTTTTCTCTCCAACCAACCAATGTGAGGGAATTGATTATGAGAGAAACGGGACTCCTAACTTTATCAAGGTAGATGATTAATTATAGTTCTCGAAAAGATGTTGTTCTAATAAGGATTGAAATATTTTATACAATTTGGTAATATATAGACGACTACAAAATAAATCCAGAAATCATCCATAGTTAAACATAGGACAATATTAGCCGAATATAACAATATAGTCAAATATTGTTGCTCTATTATAAACTTCTGATTTCTTAGATAATTCAAATTCATGTACTTCAAATACGAACAAGCGCCGGTTTGTTTCCCATTTTAAAAACATTTTCTTTTTAATTTCTTAATAACTTGTTTTTTAAAGCTAAAAAACCAAAACAATTTTTAGATGATTGGACTTGTTTGATTCTATTTTTGCAAACAGTTTTTTATTTAAAAAATAAAATAAAATATGTTTGAAAATTGTTTTCAGCAAGTTGTTTTCAAAAACTGAAAAATCAACACAGTTCTTCGGTGTTTCCCTTGTTTTTGTTTTTCTATTTTTTTTTAAACCGCCACCTATCTACTATCACACTACACACTATTACAGATTCACGTATATATAAGGCTTAATAAATAACTGTTTCAATGAATAAACTTTATGTATGTCAAGGTGAATGTCAACATTAAGAATTAATGGTTAATTATGTGTATCATGATGTATTGTGAGGCAGAATTCATAAAATCACGAAAATAATTGTTATATTAATAATTGTTATTTATTTAGTGACAGATACGAGGTTATTATGGGACAAACATGCCGATATTTACATACACGCTGTCATATAATACTGACAAACGATTCATATAAGCGAAAAGAAAATCATAATGGTCATAACAATTGACTGTAAATTATGAATGAAAAATATTTCGTTTCTTAACAAATGGTCGTCAGATAATACTTTCAAACAATTTGTCTTCAACTACTCTTATTTAAAGTTTCTTTTCATAAATTTCTAATTAAATTCGCCTATTTTATTTTTTTCCATAATACAGTGGTTGAAATATGAAACTATGTACGCATTAAAATTTTAAAAATCAAATAAATGACAAATATTAAGAAAAACCTGTCATTTATTAAAATATCATTTCAAATTCCTAATAGTTATTAAAAACAACTGTAATTATTTATAAAGTATAATGATCTGTAAAACTAAAGAACATGACAATTTGATAATCCACGAAACCCTCCTTATATAGACGTCCAAAAATTGATCTCAACTTCTCCACTTCCATTTCAACTTCTCATAGGTAATTGCAATCTTTTGTTCTTTTTCTCCAAAATCATGGACAAACACAAGAGAATTTCTGCTTCATCATCTAGGGATAAATAAAAAATGAACACCCTCCACCAACAAGCTTTGAAGAGCTCATCCACGCAACCTACAAGCTCTATCATATAGTTCATGTTTACCTGTGAAAGCAAAGATACATGGATCAGTGGTTGAAGGAACTTACCACTCTTGTTCACTCTTTAAACAAGAAGATAGACGAGTTACTAGAGAAGGAAGAATATAATGATGCATCAAATTATTAAAACATCTCTATAACTTTTTTATTTTTAGTTTGTTTATATACATTGTCTTTTTGTTTGTTGTTTTATTTTGTTTGTATAATAGTGGTTGTATAACGGTCTCAAAAATTAACTTAACATAATAACTAATTAAGGGTTCATTAATAACTAAGTAATGCTCCATCATGACCAAATTGAACAAAAGTTAGTCAGAGTATGCTAAATGATACCTAACGTGGCAATATACAATCATCCAACGTATACCAAAAGATAAAAGCACTACTGTCAGAAGAAGTAGTCTAAGCTTCTGAGGTCTTCCCTGATGGACCCGGACAGGAACTATCACCTGGAAAAATGTGGTAACCATCAATCCAACTCATTACGAATACTAATATGTGCTAGTGAGGTGCCATGTGAAACAATTTATGTAACACAGTATTAAAAAATATATATATAATTTGACAATATCCACATCACAAAATTTCATATCAGAAATTATGTATCATAGTTTTCATTAACACAATTCCCAAGATGCCTCCCATCAATCCAACCGAACCGCCTTATTTCCTCCGACTAAACCCATGGGCTAAGTTACATCCATGTTACTGGTTACTCAAAAGCTCACTGGTCATGTCAAAAAAATTCTCATATACATGTTAAAATAGCTCAAATCCCAATTTCTTATACATATATAAATATATGCAGATATTTCACAATTCAAATCATAAGGTTCTACAAGGCAATTTCTAATAAGATATTCATAACTATTTCACAAAATACTCACAAACAACATACTAATACACATAACAAGTGGAAAGTGGTTACCTCTCGCCAAAGCTAATTATTATCACACTGCTCTTAATCCAAGAGCTCAAATACACGCCAAAAATCAATCTCAACCTCGCGAGTATAACTAAAGTCTCCGGTGTAAGAAATTCGAACTCCGTCAATGTCCTAAAGTAAGATCATCAGAATTATTAATTTCCCTTATGAATAAATAATAATATTATTTATTATCTATTTTACTAAGTGACATATCCTTTAGAAATGTAAGAAGGGTTGTTCTTGTTACTTTAGAGTCTTTATAACCTTTAATAGACATGTTATCCAAAACAAACATTTATTTTAGAAGGTTATGCACAAGTTAACAACTTACATGACTATTTTAAGACTTATCGAAAATTCAGCCTTTAACTTTTCTGAGAATTTAGAAAATTCATAACTGGACCGATACAACTTCAAATGGAATGATTCCAATTTCGACTTAAACCTTGATAAGTTTATTTTCATAAATTAAAGTCACCAAGTTGTTTTATGGCTGAGAAAATTTTCAACTTTCGAAAAACACAAACAATGTCCAAAGTTTTCCAGAAAACTTTCTAAAATTATGACTCCACTTCCAAAAATCATATCTCCCTCAATACTTATTGGAATTCGACGAATTACCTATCAAATTAAACCTCTATGTGTCTAATTTTTATCTGGAAAATTTCATATAAAAACTCAAAGGATAAATTGGTTCGAAATGCCACGCCAATTCCTTGCTACAGAAGCATACCAGAAATGTTCAGGTTTTTTGCTCAACTTCCACAAATTATATCTCAAGCTATAGAACTACGTTTTAGGTGTTCTTTAGCTCGTTGGAAAGGTTAGGATGTCTACTATTTACTGTAAAAATTTCAAGGAAAAACACAGATGTTTTCCTTTTCAAAATCAAATCTGAAAGTTACTGTTCACCTAAAGTGCAGAAAACGTTCCAGGTTTTTGGCTGAACTTTGGAAAATCATATCTCACATTCTACAAATCCGTTTTAGCTGTTCTTTGGCTCGTTGGAAAGTTTGAGATGTCTACTATTTACTGTAAAAATTTCAAGAAAAAACTCAAATGTTTACTTGGTACGAAATGCAACGTCATTTTGTTGCTCCAGAATCATACCAATACTTTTCAGATTTTTAGCTCAACTTCCAAAAATCATAACTTGGGCTATAGACCTCCATTTAAGGTGATCCAAAACTTGTTGTAAAGATTATTATGTGTACTATATGCCCACATAATTTCAGGTTCAAAAGAGTTCGTTTACCCTAGTTTTTCCTCATGTTAAATTCGGTGCTCCAAACAGAACAGCAAAATATAACAGATGCTACAGTACATGCACAGTAACTTTAATTGCTACAGTGACATGCGTGGAGTACTGTTCATTCACGATTTTACTGTAGCAACTGCTCTGTTTCGGTGCCCAAAACCAGAGTAACCAACGTGCATGTTTTTTTTTCCCTTAACCCAAACAGCAGGAGCTAACATGCAGAGACAGCGAAAGCTAGAAAGATGAAGCTTACCTTATTCAAAATTCTTGTATGCAACATTTTACATTTCCTCCGACTCTCAGCTCCCTTTGTCACGCTCTCGGCTTCCTCTCAGTCTCACACTTTCATCCTCTCTTTTCTGTGTTTTCTGCATTTTCCCTGTCTCTCACTCTTTTCTGTGTTCTGGTTGAACCAATTAAGAAAGAGTGGAGTATGCGTGTGAGCGAATGAAATAGGAAAAGTTTGGTGAAGTTGGTAGATAATGATAAAAGAGGGTGTGGAAAGATGGTGTTGGCCGTGAGTTTTGCAAGAGAGTGTGTGTACAAGTTGCTGCAACTTCAAGAGTAGTGTGAGGTTAGAGTGTTCATACGTGATCCTCCATGCTTCTTTCTATCAGCTATTCTTTCTCTCTCATTCTCATTTTGGTTTGCTGCTTCCATTTCTCTCTGTGTTCCTGTGTTATGATGGTGAAGAACTATGAGGATGATCTTAGTTCAACTCCTTTCTAGCCTATTCTCTCTCAGCTCTCTCTCTCTCTCTCTCTCTCTTTCATGGTTTCAAAGTCCTCTTCTCCGTTCAAATGCTAAACGAGGAGTGAAATATACAGACATGCGTGTTTTGACCGAGAAGGATTTAGAGTCAGAAGAGGACGTGCTTCTGACTTTGCTTGGCTCAAGAAATATGGTGCAAGATTGTTTTTGCTGATCTTCCACTGCTCATGTGTATGTCTTGGCGCTGTGATCTCTTCTGATCTTGCGTGTTTTAACCGAAGAAATAAGGAAAAGCTGAGGGAGTATGCGTGTACAGAGAGAATAAATCAAATTAACATAATTATAAGGTAATGGGTTGGGTCTATGTGATATCTAGGCTGGATAATATGACGAAACCGAAGGAGTATGTGCTGTAGTGTGATTGAATATTGTTATGAACCTAAGAACATGGGCCACGAAGCCCAATCCATCATGCCATCATCTGCGGTAACTACCCCCACTAATATCGCCACTCACAGCATACCCCGGGGTCACAAACCCATGAATAGCCGAGTATCTCGGATATGAATCCTAACTACCACTCCCTATAAATAGGAGATCACTCCACTGGTGAACGGTACGCTGTATCAACTCATTTCCCTTTTCACTAAGCACACACCCCACACCTAGTGGCTAAACGCCGGAATTCTATTCGAACTACGTTGGTTTTGATCCCTGACACAGGGTACGTAGGCCCTAGGTGTTGATCCTAGTTCAAGCCATAATCCAAATCGACATAATCCACACACGAACATTTGGCGCCGACCATGGGGACCCTAAAAAGGTCGACCACAAGGTTCTAAGGTCACGTATCAATGGCAAGATCAAAGAGAACTTTAACAGCTCCGAGTATGCAGGAGCCGGAAGAACATGGACAGCAAATGATGCAAGCAGAGCAACATGATCGTACCGACCCCGACATGGAACAGGTAATCGTCGAGACGGAAGGAGAATCAAACGCGGCCGACTCCGACATCCCACAGAATGACGTGTTAGAGCTTGAGGAAACTCAAGCCGCTGAAGGTGGTGTTCAGGGGGAAGTTCAGGTGGTCAACCCGGACATTCTCTTGCTGTAGAACACAATAGGTTCCATTCTAAACAGAATGGAGGGAATGGAAACCCGCCACAGTCTGCAAATTCAAGAAAGCGCTCGTGCGCACCAGGAAGAAATGGTCCGACGTGATGAGGAATGGAGGAATTTCTTCCAGCAATATGCTGACCAAACTGACAAAAGGAGTTCTGCAACCAACAAAGATGAGGCGGGACCAAGTCAGCATGGCTCCCACTCCCATGGGGAGCGGCCGAGTAACGGGCGCGATAGAGACCGAAGTAGAGATCAAGGGCAATCTCGAGAAAATGACCGAGATGAGCAGAACAGACGTTCGGGCAATAATGGACATCCCGAAAGACAAGGCCGGACTGCCGGCACTAATGAAGAAACTGATAGGCGCGATCCAGTGTCAACTAGGGCACAAACAGGCGGAAACCTGAGGTCCTCAAGGGAGTGGTTCACACCCCCTTCGGACGAGGGCGACAGAGACAGAGTAATAACTCCCTTAACGAAAAAGATCATGGCAGCACCTTATCTGAAGGGCCTTGACACTAAGGACTTCCCTAAGTATGACGGCAGTCAGGACCTGCAAATCCATATCAGTAACTTCAAGATGGAAATAATGGTAAAGGGATACTTCAGACCGATCATAGCGCGTTTATTTGCAGGAACTCTGCAAGGACCTGCACTGATATGGTTCAACAGTCTGCCGGCCGACTCCGTCCTGGACCTCAAGGACTTGGAAGGCAAGTTTTTGCTCCACTTTGCCCCAAGTCGGAAGCAGCCTAAGACAGAGTTTCAACTCGACCAAATACGACAGGGACCCGGAGAAACTCTTCAGAAATATTTGGAGCGATTTAATAGTACTGCTCTGCAGGTTCCTGGTTTGAAGGACGAGGTGCAACTGCACTGTGTGATGGCGGGCTTGGACAAAAGTTCGCCATTAAAGAAGTCAATCATGAAGCGCCGCCCGACGTCGTTGAATGAGTTCAGAGATCGCACAAAGCAGTATATAGAAATGGAGCAAATGGAGGCAACGAATCATGTACCAGCCCGAGAATCCTCAAAAAGATCCCCATCCCGGGGGAAGGATCGCTACAATACGGACAAACAACGTGACCGAGGTAGGGACAGAGTACCACGAGGAAGTCGGGCAGAAGGAAAATACGAAACGTATGCGCTGCTGAAGGTGCCGCGAGCCCAAATTTGGAAAAAAGTCTCCTCAACTGAAATGAAATATGTAGAATGACCACGGCCAATGCGGGCGAACCAACCTTTAGACAAGTCCCGATATTGTGAATTTCACGACCAAAATGGTCACAAGACCGAAGCTTGTTGGGATTTAAGGGATGCGATTGAAAAATTTGTGCGGGAAGGGAAACTCCGTCGATACGTAATACAAACTCAAGGCTGACAAAACAAACGGCCGAACAGAAGTAGGAGCCCGCAGGATGGGAGGAAAAAGCAACACGGGGACAATTCTAAACGCAACGATGGGGACGAGTTTCCAGAGTCAAGGTTTGTCTGCAGTGCAATCGTGGGTGGTTTTGGAGGAGGAGGAGACTCTTCCAACCAGCGAAAGAAGTATCTTGAGGAGGTTATGTCAATTGTAGACCGACCCAAGTTCAAGAGGGGAAAGAAAAAAGAAGAGCCCATATTGGGATTTTCGCAGGAAGACTTTGATGACGTGATACCCGGGCATAATGACGGCTTGGTGATCACGGGGATAATCGATGACTGCCAAGTTAAGAAGGTGTTTGTCGACAACGGGAGTGCAGTAGATATCATCTTATGGGATGCATTCAAGCGAATGAGGCTAGGCTCTAAGGATTTGAAACCATGTAGGACCACATTGACCGGGTTCAACGGCGAAGATACCCGTCCTAAAGGGTTTATTGATTTGAAGTTGACTCTGGGAACCAAAGAAGCTTTCAAGACCGAGGTAGTTCGGTTTGTGGTAGCGGATTTCCCCTCACCTTATAATATGATCTTGGGGAGGCCGACTATTCACTCCTGGAACATGCTGGTATCGTCAAACCACCAAAAATTAAAGTTCATCAATAAAAAGAATCAGGTGATAACGATCAAAGGGGATCAGAAGGACTCTCGTAAATGTTATTTCGAGGCAGTCCAAGAAGGAAAATCGGCAAGTAAAGGAAAAGCGTGTAGCAGCGCGGTACAATTAGTTGAGTTGGACCTGAGGGAGGAGGACAAGGCACGCAAAGCAGAGCCCGGCGAAGAGTTAGAAGACCTCGTCCTAGGAGAAGATCCAGAACAGGTCACGAAAATAGGGAAAACTTTGAATCCCGAAGTTTGTGCAGAGTTGCATAAATTTTTGGTCAATAACAGGGACGTGTTCACTTGGAGGCCGTCTGAGATACCGGGGATTGACCCCGAGTTTTGTTGTCATAAGTTGCCTATGCCACCAGGGTCAGTGCCAGTAGCGCAGAAGAAAAGAAACATCGGTTCCGATCGTGGGAAGGTTTTGGACAACCACGTCCAAGAATTGCTCGAGGCTGGATTTATAAGGGAAGTACAGTACATCACGTGGCTGTCCAATGTTGTCATGGTGAAAAAACCAAACGGCAAGTGGCGGGTATGCGTTGACTACAAGGATCTGAATAGAGTATGCCCAAAGGACGCATTTCCTATGCCCAACATAGACCAGCTAGTGGACCAATCATCCGGATTTCAGTTGCTTTCATTCATGGATGCGTACTCGGGATATAACCAGATTGCCATGCACCCTGAAGACCAGGATAAGACCGCCTTCATCACCAATAGTGCTAATTACTGTTATAATGTAATGCCTTTTGGTCTCAAAAATGCAGGGGCAACATATCAGAGGATGATGACTAAAGTGTTTAAAGACCAGCTCGGGAAAAACGTGGAGGTATATATTGACGACATGATAGTCAAGTCGAAAGAGCAAAGCGGTCATATCCAAGACCTCGACCAGACCTTTGAGAAGTTAAGAAGGCACAAGATCCGACTGAACCCGGCAAAGTGCACTTTTGGAGTACCCTCGGGAAAGTTTCTGGGTCTTGTTAACAAGCCGGGGCATAGAAGCCAACCCGGAGAAGTGCAGAGCAATCCTGGACATGAGGGTCCCGACAAACAAAAAGGAAGTACAGCAGTTGACGGGAAGACTAGCGGCCTTGACTAGATTCTTACCCAAGTCGGCCGAAAAGTCACTCCCCTTTTTCAAGCTGCTCAAGAAGCAAGCGTCCGGAGGATGGAACTCGGACTGTGAGGATGCTTTCGACAAGATTAAGCATTGCTTATCTTCCCCCCCAGTGCTTTCAAGACCAGAGCCTAATGAGAAATTAATTCTTTACTTATCTGTGGGGGAAGAAGCAGTCAGTGCGGTTCTGATAAGGGAAACCGGTCAGGAACAAAAGCCGGTATATTTCGTGAGTCGGGTATTGCAGGGGCCCGAGGTCAGATACCAAAAGCTTGAGAAGATGGCGTTCGCTTTACTAACAGCGGCACGACGGCTAAGGCATTATTTTCACAGCCATTCTATTGTAGTCCGGACGAACCAACCGCTACGGAAGATCCTGCATAAGCCGGACTTAGCAGGTAGGATGACAAATTGGGCTATCGAATTGTCCGAATTTGATATTATATACGAGCCCCGACAAGCGATCAAATCATAGGTGTAACACCCCTTGATATATCAATTATTATCAGAGTTGTAGCGCATAGCCTAATGAGCATAGTCATTCTAGCATAGTAATACTGATATTAAATTCTGATTACATAACAAAATTCACATAGGGCTATACAAATAAATTTCTAGTCTCTAAAATAGGCTAATAAAAATAACCTATAGCATTTCTCGGTTCGTCCCAGCATCACTATTCAACAGTGAGTACCGCCTTGCCTTGTGAGCCATGTTCTCTAAACTGAACAATCCACAGGTAGCAACAAATACTGGGACCCCGAAGGTTCCCAGAGTAACATGTTAATCTTACATTCTAAGCATAGATCAGTATATGACAGATAACCATCACATATACATTCAGCACATACAGCACAAACAATTCATACAGTACATATTTATACATATTGAATGGTACATACAATCATATAAAGACATACAAAGAATGCAAGATTAGAGTTACTACCTGATAGCCTTTCAAATTCCTGATCCGGTTCTCTATCCTCTGGTCATCTCAGATAAATACCGAATCCTATATTTAAATATTTATGGATGGCAAGTTATTACTTGTCCAAATTCTCTATTTCTTATTTCTGAACAAATTCTATAATCCGGTAGAATTTTCAATTAACTTAGAAAATTCATATTTAATTACACAAAACTCCAATTGATGTGCTTCCAAAAATCACGTGTTCCTTATTATGTCTATTTTCAGAGGAAAATACATTTCATTTCCAAATCGACAGACACTTTTCCAGATTAATCAATAAATCCTTACTGTTTCAGAAAAACGTTCAGGTTTAACACTTAACTTGAAAAATCCATATCTGGAGTTCTAGGTGTCCAAATCAGGTGTTTCAAAAATCCATGAACTCCTTGTTAAGTCTAGTTTCTAGAAAAATTGGTTTCAACATTTAATCATATGCTAATAATTCCCAGATTTCAAAAATGTAAACACTGTTCAGAAGATGTTTCAGAAAACGTCCCAGATTTCATACATGACTTCAAAAATTCATAACTCCTTGAATATAAATCCAAATAAGGCTTGTGACCTATCAAATTAAAGCTTGATAAGTCTACTTTTATTCTGGAAATTTTCATAGAAAAACTCAAATGTTTACTATTTTAAAAGTGAATCCGAAAATCACTGTTCATTTCTGGAAACCAGCGTTTTTCAGTGTTCCAACTTCTAACTTTGAAAAATCATAACTAATTCTATAGAACTCCGATTAAGGTAGTTCAAAATTCTGTTTGAAGTTCTATAAGTCTATTTTCATCTAAAAATATTTTCAACAGCCAAAAACGTCCATATCATTGCTAGTTTAATTAAAATACTCTGCTGACCAGTTTGTACCTCCAGTATTTTAGGCCAGTTTGTAAAATACATAATTCCTTGAACAGAGCTCTAAAAAGTACATATTATATATCAAAAGAAAACTCTGGATGTGTATTTCAAATCTGGAAAATTTCATGATTTTTAGACATCATTCACTTGACCAAAAACCATTTACAATTCAACTGCCTTCCAAAATATTAAAACTGGCAGTTTTGGTAGCTTGCTTAAATAATTCTTTTTGATTCTAAAAAAATCATTTCCAACCTTATTCTTACTCCATTTTCCGTGAAAAACACTACGGTAACCTTAAAATCATCAAAATCCTTTTGATTTCACCACTTCTTAATTAACCCCAAAAATAATATATAAGAAGTGATAAACCACGTCTTAAAACCAACTTCACAAAATAACACAAGTAAAGTTAAAACCTTACTTACTTAACTTACTTCTTGAGACTTCAGCTATTCCTTCCTTGTTGCCTCTCACAACTTCCGAACTTCACTCTTGAATTAATAAAAAAGAAAAAAGTGTCTCATACACTTGAAGCTCTCGCACTCTCTCTTTCTATTTCTCTTTGTCGTCCGAAATGAATAAAAGAGAGCATACGTTTGAATATATTTAACATGCTTTCAATGAATGATACTCGTGACCGAACAGGATAATGCTAGTTTTGCTCACAAATAATTTAAGAATCACTCATGATACACATGTATTCGTCCGGATATGGAATGAGAAATAAGTGGGATCAACCTTTTTGACCATTTGTTTCTATAATTGAAGTAGTTGATGCCACCTCAATGCTCATTTAAATATTTAATTGAAGGCAAGATTGAATTATGGGAGTCACGGATAACACTCGAATAACTATTTGAGAATGGAAGACAAGTTGTCTTCATAATGGAATAAATCATTCATCTTTCTATCCATAGCAATCACGTGTTGTACATGAATGGAAAAAGAAAGATTGATTAATTTAGCAAAAGAAGAAGTGCAAGTTGATTAATCCGTAAGTGGAGGGAGCAAATTAATGGAGTAGGTACTTGGATATATTAGAATAATATGTGTGGAAGAGGGAATGATTGAAGTGAGTGAAATATGCTGAAGATAAGGAAGTTACGTGTGCATATCCTTCTGTTTGCAAGTCTATCTATTGATTGAATTGTGACAATAATAGAAATCAAAGGAAACATGCGGTCCCAGTTAATTGGAATGGAAAAGAATACACTAATTTTCAAGTCTTTAGGCCCAAAATTCGGGATATTACAATAGGCGTTGGCCGACTTCCTAGTAGAGTCAACTTTCGTCCAAGGACAAGGAATGATAACAGAGCCTTAGAAAGTCTTTGTGGATGGCTCTTCCAATTTACACGGAGGTGGTGCCGGGGTTATTGTTGAAAACCCCGAGGGCGTCGCAATAGAACTGTCTCTCCGACTGGAATTGCTGACGTCCAACAATCAGGCCGAATACGAAGCCTTGTTGGCAGGATTGTCTAAGGCAAAAGAAAGCGGAGCTCAGAGAGTACATGTCTCAACGGACTCGCAATTAGTAGCTTCCCAAATTCAGGGATCATACCAGGTAAAGGGACCGTTGTTGGCTAAGTATTTGGCCAAGGTAAAGGAGATTATGGCCCAATTTGATGAGGTGACAGTAGCACATATCCCAAGGGCGGAGAATACAAGGGCTGACGTATTGTCCAAATTGGCAAGCACTAAGTGCCTGGGAAGCCTGAGAACCGTCGTCCAACAAAACCTCCCAGAACCAAGTTGTGTAATGTTGATTACGAACTCGGAAGACTGGAGGAAACCAATTGCGGACTACTTGGAGCGAGGAATTATTCCCGATGATAACGCGCAGGCAAGGAACGTGGTGAAGGCAGCAGCTGCTTACACGATGGTGGACGACCAGCTTTACCGAAAGGGTATACATGCACCCCTGGCAAAATGTCTCGGGAGCGACCAAGCCCAATATGTCTTGGCAGAAATACATGAAGGCATCAACGAGCAACACATGGGGGCCAAGGCACTTGCGCGGAAGGCTATCCGGGCAGGATATTATTGGCCCACTATGGCTCAAGATGCCAAGGACCACGTCCAAAAGTGTGAAAGCTGTCAGAAGCATGGAAAGATCATTAGAACGCCACCATCCGACTTACAGGCAATCACGGCACCATGGCCATTTTTCAAATGGGGCATGGACTTACTAGGACCCTTCAAACCAGCTCCTGGTCAGCTGAAGTGGCTCATAGTGGCAGTAGATTACTTCACTAAGTGGGTGGAGGCGGAACCGCTGGCAACAATAACCTCGGCCAAAACGCAGAAGTTCTTCCAAAGGAACATCATATCCCGATTTGGGATTCCGGTCGAGATAGTCATGGACAATGGTACACAGTTTGCAAACCAGGGGTTCCGGAAAATGATGTCCGAGTTTCAAATTAAGCACCACTTCGCTTCGGTAGAACATCCACAGTACAATGGGCAGGCGGAGGCGGCAAACAAGATCATTGTGAATGGGTTGAAGAAGCGAATGGAAGAGGCCCAGGGTGACTGGGTTGAGCACCTCTACTCGGTACTATGGGCATATCGAACAACTGTGCAGACATCTACGGGGGAAACCCCTTTCAGGCTTACTTATGGTTGCGAGGCCATGATACCAGTGGAAATTGGAGAACCTTCCTTAAGGAAGTTGTAAGTTTCTCAGGAGCGAGTTAATAATGAGGCAATTGCAGCCGAATTGGATATGATTGACGAGGTTCGCACCACTGCGCACCTAAAGGATGTGGCTACAAAACGGCTGATCATGGCTTGCTATAACAGGAAGGTAAAGCCCCGCTCCTTTGAGAAGGACGATTTGGTCCTCCGAAGGGCAGACATTGGCAATAAAAATGCCCGAGAAGGAAAGTTAGCAGCCAACTGGGAAGGTCCTTACAGGATCAAGGAGAAACTCGGGTCAAGCGCTTACGTTCTGGAGACTCTCAACGGAAAGGCGCTGAAAAGAACTTGGAATGCTGATAAACTTAGGGCTTACTACAGTTAAAGCACTTTCTTACATGTTAAGATGCATTGTGTTCAGTTCTCGTTTGTTCGTTTCTTTGTTCAGACAATTTAATTGCGAGTTCAAAACTTGCTTTTTATTGTGAAGATTTCAATTAATGAAATAATAGGCTACAATGCCGAGTTCAGTCTTATCAAGGACATCAACGTATATATGAACCCCAAGTTGGTTCATTTATTACGAGGCTAAAATACCATGTATGAACCCCGAGTTAGTTCATAAATCATGCCGCTAAAACATGTATGAATCCCAAGTGATTCATAGATCATGAAGCGAGTAAAACGCCAGCGGGATAATCCGCTTAATACGAGTCTAAGCTTGACCGTATAGCGGCAAAGCCGCCAAAAGTAGACGGACGGGAACTCGGGTTGGATGATCCGCGGTTACCTTATCGTCCTAAATGGCCATAATAAAAAGACATGCGCGAATGTTGCAAACACATAATTTCGTGAATCATGTAACTCGGCAAGTTAAATGCCGAAAATAAAACAAAGGCACTTCAATCGACCTTGATCACGTCGATGGGTTGCCTTGACAAAAAGAAACGGTTTAATAGAAATAGAGATAAACGCGGAAAATCCTATTTATATTAATTAACTGTTCATTAGAAATCCCAACACGGGCACAAAGTTTACAAAACAAAAAAGAAAAATGGCTACAAGTCAAACAAGTCAAGAACCATCCGGGCCATCAAGAGCCTGTTCATCCCCAGCAGTTTCCTCAGGACCTAAGTCAGTTGAAGGAGCATCCAGATAAGGAGCCGGGTGAAAAATCCCGCCTTCAACATAGGCATTAACGTGCGCTTATGTCAAGTCCAGAGAAAACTGAGGATTCAAAAACCGTGCTTGCTCCAAGGCATTGTCAAAGGCATCCATCACCCCCGTCTTTAGCATCTCTACGTCCTTATTGGCATGTTCGAGGGCGGTCTGACTGGTTTCCAGGGACGACGTAAGCATTGCAACCTCGTCCTTGTACTTTGCCACCTCGTCCTTGTACGCTGCCAAAATTGCCAAATCTAGTCGTGGACTTGAAGGTGATGGGTGACCTCGGACTCTGCCTTATGAAGCTTGTCACGAAGTCCAACAATCTCGTCCGACAAGCTTGCCTTCTCGGCTTGAGCCACGAGGAGCTCTTCTTGGGCTTCAGCTACCCGATCATCGGCTGTTTGCTGATTGGCCTTTAAAGCCTTTATCTCTTCTGCCTGTTCTCCAACCCTGTCCTTAAGTTGGGCAGCCAGATGACAAACGCCGGCATTTTTCATGTTCATATGCTCCAAATCCCTGAGCTCTTTTACCTCCCGAGATGAAATCCTCTTCCTATCATAGAAGTGAGAAGGAGCCTGGAGACTCGACCGAAGGCCCGTCGGAATTTTGTTTTCCCAAAGATAAGACTTCGGGAACTTCACCACGGGTATAGCTGAGGAGGACAGATCATCAGAGGCCGCCCTCTCGGGCTCAACAACACGAAGGGCCAGGGGAATGTCGTCTTCAGCCTCTTCCTCCGGCTCAGCCTCGATGGTTTTCTTCTTCCTCAACCTCTTGGTTTTCTTCGCCGGGGGAGGATCAGAAGGTTCAGGAATAGATGCCGCCCTCTTGCTAGCAGGAGTCATAGGCCGAGATGACGTGGCGGTGTTCGAAGGGCGGGCAAGGACGTTAAGATAATCGGGCCTTTTACCCATCGGATCACCTAAAAGACAGAAAAACAAGAGACGAGTTAGTATCAAATTCATCAACAATATACTGCAAAAACAGATAAAGCAATTGTCATACCCGCAGTGGGTGATTTCTGTACAAAAGAAAATATGTAATCGGCCGAGTCCTCTAAGGGCTCTTTATTGACAAAAGAGGAAATAAAAGCGACGGCGTCTTTCTCCTGTGCAGTCATATGAGAAAGGGGGTAAAAAAATCCTTGGCATCAAATCGGTGGTGCTCTCCAGTCCAATACAAAGGGAAACGACCTTCAAGCTCCCCAGAAGCAGAGGTCTGAAGAAATCACGGAATCTTACCCGCCTTGGCAGAAACCTTAAAAAAGGAGTTCTTAAAGCCCTTCCACGAATCCGTGAAAGGCTTGAGAAACTTACGACCAAGTGAAGCCCGGAGAGAAGTCCATCCAAACTCGAATAAATCTCCGTCCATTAAAAGATTGTTCTCTAGCGGAACAAAGAAGTAGCAGAACACTGGCATGGAGCAAACTAGGTCATAATTATGACAGAAACTTTCGAAGGCAATGGCAAAGGCCCAGCCATTAGGATGAAGTTGAGAAGGAGCTAAGTGAAAGTGGCGGAGAAGCTGCATTTGGAAGTTGGAGAAAGGAAATTCCAGCCCAAGTCAGGAAACAATGTGTCTGCAGAAGAAAAAGAATGGAGTTTCATCCTCTCGACATCCCGAGGCCACTGACTCGCTAGTTGAAGGCTGGGATACGGTGTAACAATCACCACCCCGGATTACTTTAGCGATTGTCTTAGCCGAAGATCTATTCCTCATATTGGTAACGACTTCACTGACGGCATATCGGTTGATAGTCGCCATTACGGGAATACCAGAGGAAACGGACTCGCCGGCCTCCGATTGGTTGGTTTGATGAGTGGAAGAAGACATAAATACCTATAAAAGAAAAAAGAATACTGAGTCAAAACTCGGGGATACCTGAAGTCTTAAGATTTTCAGGAGTTTGAGACGCCAAAGGCAGTAAAGGAGGGAAAGCGGCAGCAGATCTCCAAGGCCTTTGTTTACAGCGACAACGGTCCAAGGTCTGCTCAGCTTCTTGTTCAAGTCCCCGATTAGAAAAGTCGATGGCCTTATACATACATTCCTCGCAAGGAGTGTTGTCTTCAGCCGGACGACCTCGGGTGGAACTGTCAGGAGCCACATGTCGGGCAACCAAATGGCCTGGCGAGGCAGCGGATAACGGCTCAAACGCCCGAACTTGAAGGGATCTTCGGCCTCTGCTACCAGGGGACGGACTGGAACCTCGGGAAGAACGACCACCCCGGGAAACAGTAGTACGTCGGGTGGAGCTCCCTCCTCGGGAGGATCCGCTGCCATACGAGGGACGAAGCAAGTCTTCCATCTTTTCTTTTTCACCCAGAAGAATTGACCACAACCACATTTTAGTTCGGCCAGGAACTCTTTTCAGTAGTTCTCTATCCTCCTCGGGGATGGGCCGACCATACATGTCTACTAGTGGTGGCTGGGGATCCATCTTTTGAAAAACGGCTAAAATATCTAAGTTGTACGCAATTGGGATTATTAAGCAGATTAAGCAGACAAAATAAAGTCAAGAGCTCGAAAAAGCATAAATGGTGCAACGAAGTTAAAAAATACAAGTGGTTTTCATCTTCCCAGAAATCCCAATTTTCTAACGACTCAGATAAGGTAACTTCACTATAGTTCTCAACATTTTCTTTCCTTCAGAGAGGAATTCTGGATCATCATTGTCGTTTAAAACCACCCACCAAGAACAGAAGAACATTTTAAGGCAACATCAAGAACAAAAACCCAGGCGTGCAAAGACGTTAAAGAACGAAATAGGGACTTAAAGAAGGCATTTCAAGATCGTTACGATCAACCAAAGTGAATAAATTGAAAATGCCAAGAAAACTTACTTGCAAATGCGTAGAAGATGAAGTCTGAGCAAGAAAAACTAGAGAAAAGGTTGCTCTGCCAAAGAAGAACTTCACCAGAATAGAGATGCGCGAAATGGGAAGAGCGGAGAGACAAAACAGTTGTACTTATAAGGAAATTAACACGCACGACGGTTCACCACCCAGAGGTCTCACCGGTTACGAGGTGCCAGGGAAGGTGACTGTACAGATTTCAGAAATTTAATTGGAGAATAATCGACGGGGATAGGGCTAAGCCCTATTAAAACCCTAAAAAGCAATCATGACTGATAGGAAATGACGTAGCACATTAATGAGCGCGATAACCGATGGTGGCTTTTCGGAGAACGCGGCGTTGCAGATTCAAACGAAGTGGCTAGACGAAACGACGCCCCAAACATCCAAGGGTAAGTAAAAAGGCGGTCATGGCGGTGGATATGACCACGAGCTACCTGACAGGAGGTATCTCGGGTAATAACACACCTCGGCAGAAGCAAATCTTGGTACAAACCACCAAATTTTTGGGGGAAGCCCGGCGTGTATGACGAAACAAACTCGGTAATTCTTAGAAAAGAGTTGTCAACTCCATAACATACAAGGCCAGATGTGCACATAGTCCTAAAGGCATACTAGAGTAATCGGACTATGAGAATCAGATCGAGTTAGCCCAGATGACACTAAGTCGGGAATGATCAGCGACGCACCCCGACACCCCAAGCACTGGTGTTATCGGGCTGGGGGGCAACTGGGCGGATAATAATTCATCTGCAAAACTGAAAGACATGTCATAGCTGCAAAACTGAAAGACGTGTCATAGCCGAGATTAAGTCTCGAAAAACAGCTGTCAAAGCAAACGACAACTCGGAGTTGATGCATGATTCAATCGAGCAACCAATACATCCCGGCAGTTCATAAACCTGAACTACCGGGCTGGGGGGCAACTGTTATGGACCTAAGAACATGGGCCACGAAGCCCAATCCATCATGCCATCATCTACGGTAACTACCCCCACTAATATCGCCACTCACAGCATACCCCGGGGTCACAAACCCATGAATAGCCGAGTATCTCGGATATGAATCCTAACTACCACTCCCTATAAATAGGAGATCACTCCACTGGTGAACGGTACGCTGCATCAACTCATTTCCCTTTTCACTAAGCACACACCCCACACCTAGTGGCTAAACGCCGGAATTCTATTCGAACTACGTTGGCTTTGATCCCTGACACAGGATACGTAGGCCCTAGGCGTTGATCCTAGTTCAAGCCATAATCCAGATCGACATAATCCACACACGAACAAATATACTTATCCACTTTTATCACGTTTTGGGCTGATGATTTTTATTGAACAAATGAGAGAGTATGGGCTGCATATGTACACGTACATATTTATATATATGAATACTCAATTCCCACACTTATATTACTTTTTCCAATTTGTTTTCAACATTGAATAATTGATGAGAATTAATCCTTATTTTCATTCAAGGATTTTCCCCCCCTTTCTCAATTAACTCTTTTAGGCCTTCAAATATTATTTCTAAAATATTTATGCCAAAAATAATTCTCTAGTTATTTGTCATTAATTTATGAGAAATATGCCTTAAATTCTAATAATAAATTTCATAATTATTCTAGGGCAAATTTTACAATTTAATTTCCCATATAATATTCAAATTTCAAATCCTTAAAATTTGGGATGTTACAGGTTGCATAATCAACCACCATTTAATTTTTAAAAAAAGTTAAATACATAACAGTTATTAAGTAAAACCCATCACTTATTAGAATAATATGCAAATAAATAACAGTTGTAATTAGCAGCTGTCATATTTTGTCTCAAAAGAATGGCAGTTGTTATTTAAAAACCATCATGAAACAACAATACCATGATGGTTCCAAACCTTCTACTTCCCCACGCTGATGATAATACTTTGTACGTACCCGCTTCTTTGTTCTTTGAGGATTGGGCACAAGATCAGTATCCATTCATTACCTACCACTACATGCATCTGCTTTCTTCAACTTCCAACGTGTGTAATGATGGTTCAAACTCATCACTTCCAATCTATTTAAACTCCACATTTCCTTATGTTTTTCATACTATTTCTTTATCATCATCCTCTATTATTCTTTCAAGATGAAACACCACGTTGTAGACTTTCTAGAAAATCTCTAGCATCCTCCTCCACCTCCTTCTCCTCCTTCTGCTCTTGCTCCACAACCTCTTGCCTCCACATCCTCTGCTCCCTTAAGTGGAGGCAATGATGTGTCATGCAATATGTATTGACCATGCTGTAAGGAAGCTGACCATATATAGTTGTCAAGTATGAACAAAAATGCCAATTTTATTCTTGATGAGTATGAGATTAGGCACCATGATCTTGACATATTGTTCGCCGTTTAGCTTACAGCTGCAAGTATATGGGTCGTAAGTAGAATAAAAAGTTGTTGTTTCTATGAGGACTTAGGCAAAAGCAGAGTAATAATCACAATTGTGCTATCAATTAGGTTGAGTGATAACATTTGAAAAGTTTTAGATTTCCAACTTCAATTGTATCAATAATGAAAATTATTTGACTAAAACGAAATTAAAACTCTAATTCAAGACAAGATGAGCATATGATTATTTTTCACAATTGCAATTCATGGGACTTAAATAATTACCACTCCATTAGTGATAAGACGACATTACATATTTGTAATAGCCCTAAAAATATTTATTATGTTATTTTAGATTTTTGTATTAATTATGAAAAAATTTGTGATTTGTTGAGTGTTCTTTAAGTTGAGATGAGTAAATTTAGATAGCAGCAAAATTAAATTAATATTTGTTGTAGGGTGGCAACAAGTAAAACTTTATCGTCAGGTGGTATTGGAGTCCTTGGAGGGTGTCTAAGGTTAAGTGCTCGAATTCCCACGGTAATGGCTCAAGAAAATAAAATAAATTAATTAAATTATTGATTATAAGCTAATTATATATTTACTATTTACTATAGCTAGGTGTCAATATGAAAATTGTAGCCGCATGATATTTGGATTGTCAAAGGTCCTTTGGGTTCTGAGTTCAAATCATCATTAAAACAATGTGTGATTTTTATTTTTGCTTCACCTTAGCGGAAATTACCAAAATGACCCTAATTGTGAAAAAAAAAAAAAAAGGAATCAAAACTTCATATTTCTTTCAGCGCAGGACTTTGTCCGTGAGGGAGAGAACCTTCAAGATTGTTCAGAGACCCAAAAACCCTAGCCGATCGTTCGACCTTGTTCCCTTGTCCTTCTACCCTTCCTTGCTGTCGTAAAGACTTGTATGCGTAAAGAAGCGAAATAATTCTTTCTTTCTTCTAAACTTGTTACGAAAAATAGAATTGTGAATGTATAAACCTGTGTGTATGTGGGTTTATATGTGTGTTTGATGTTTGTTAGAAATTTGGTGTTTAAATGCTATAAGAAGATAAGCAAGGTTCTTAAAGAGGAAAGGATAATTTAAAGCGAAATAGTGGTATTGAAAGAAATATTGAGATTTTATTGAAACTACTTTGATGCCTTATTATTATGTGGTTGTTAAATGGTGAAGTATGATGGTTGTTTATAAGTTAAAAGCTAATGAATTTAATTGAGGAAAATTTGTGATTTTGCATGGATGCTTGAAGTTGTTTGGTTAGAAATATAACATAATGAGATTATTTTATGCTTGAAGTTGCACATAAGGTGTTTATGAAATTCTGTAGAAGAGGAATTTGGTTTAAATTAAGATTGTTTGGGTGTTAGAAGGAGGAGTGAGTAATTTGGGAACTGATAAATTGGAGCAAAAGACATAGCATAGGACTTACAGATGAGTGAATAGTATCCCATTAATATTCTATTACTTGTTACATTTTCATTAAGTTATCAATTTTTAAGTATCATCTTCTAAAACCAAGTTTACTGGAACTATGTTATTATTTATTTATATTTGAATGATTAAATGAAATGACCATTTTATTTTAGTTATTTAATTGTTCCATATCATTTTGTTCTTTATAAATCTTTATGCACATTAATATAAAGGAATTATTTTTGTGAACTTCATGTTGGGGTCCTTGGTTATGGAACTTTCGTTACATTTTGGTATTGAAGATTTCTTTTATATAGATTGAATATGATGGAAAATTGGCCCCATGCATGCTTGGAAATGTTTTTGAGATGATTGAATATAGAACGTTGGTTGCTGACGACAGTTACGTTGGCCTTTGGTGCACCACATGGTTAACCTTGAGTCACTTGATATTCATGGGATTCGTTCTCACGCTTATTATTCGTAGATATTAAACCTGCGCTTGTTTTGTAGCCTTGAGCTGCGCTTGTTTTCGTAGCTCCGAGTTGCGCTTGGTTATTTTCCCTCGTGGACTGTGTGTCCACACTTGTTATTTTGTTCTATTAAGGTCCTACTGAAAGATAAGGTTTGAGAATTATGGTTTAAATTAGTTATGTTAAATCAAACGTTTTACTATGTACTTAAATTTATTTGATTAACGATATTTTATATAGTTTCACATATATTTATGGTTGTATACTATAGAAATTGAAGTCAATTGCCATATTGTTGTGATCCAAATTTAAATTTGTTTAAATTATTGTAATTAGTATTTCATTAAATTTCATAAATGGGACAGTATTCACTAGAAAATTATTTTGACATTAGAGAGCTTGGGGACCTACATCTTCAGTTGGATAGTGAAGACTCTTATTGCTGATCGCAGCTTGTAGATATATTTTGGAACAACTGCTAAAGGATGTAAAGCTAGGTTTTCATTTATGTATTATCATATGTAGCTGATGAGCTTGCTTTTGTTGCTAAAGCAGTCAATTAAACTAGGTCCTAATTAATTATGCAATATAGGGTCAACCTAGGTCATTTTCCCAAGGAGCAAGTTGTGGGTTTTTCTTCAGGTTGAATTAAGGTGATGAAAAATGCAAATAAAATAAAACTCAACTACCTAAATGCAAGATGATAATGATTCTACACCTAAATGAGAATGGAACTAATCTAGATGAGAATGCAAATTTGGGGGGTTTTTGTTATGAGAGAAAAATTAAAATCCTAAGAAGAAAATTGATTAAAATCAAATTAAATGACAAAGATCTAGTTCAGTTATGAGGAAGAAGGGGACAACTTAGGAATTGCATGGAGTTAACTTTCTTAGCCCAAACCAATTAATTAGACCAAAGGAAGATTAATGAATTTAATTACCTAATTGAACATGGGAAACCCTCTAGCTCAATAACACATATTCCACTAGAAAACTCATAATGAAATAAGCGGTGGCTAATTAAACTCATTAAAAATCAATCACAAAATAGTTTTGAAAATCTCGTTTGCAATTATCCAATTGAACAACTAGATAATTTATCAACCCAATTAAACAATTAAGATGATAAACCAAATTGACAATTAAATTAATAATGAAAACTCAATTAATAATTCAATTGACAATCAAAAGGTTGCAAACAAAACTCCAACAATTATCTCACACATAAAAACTTCAAATTATCAATCCAATCCAGAAGAGATATGTTTACAATCTAAAACTAGATTGTTCTCAATTAACACAACTTGAAATCCTTTAAAACTAAATAATCTCAAGTTTGAATTAAAAAGATAAAAAGAACAACACTCCCTTGTGGTCTTCAAGCGTAAACCCTAGGCTCTAGCTTTCTCCATGCTCCTCCCAAGTTGTCTCCCAAAGAACCTTAAGCTTCCATGAATTTTTCCCTTCCAAGCATCATGCAACTCACGGCCATAAGAATAATAAGAATAGATGAATCAATGATTCAATTGGTTAAAGGTGGAAATAATGGTGGGCCCGTGAGAGAATGAAAGAATGGAAGATTGAATCAATTGATCAAAGAATCAAAACTTCTACGTGTTGCGTGCTGTGTGTTGCAGCGTCTTCAGCGTGAATGAACTCAACGTGCGCGTGTCTGCCTCTCAGCGTGGTGGCTCTCCAAGAAAGCGTGAAATCTTTTTGTAGCTGCTAGGTTAATTTTATAAGAGAAAGAGAGGGTTTTTGGGTATCAATTTGAGTCAATTAAAATTCCAAAAGCCCAACAAAATTCCACCATTAGATCATCTTTTAGCTTCCAAGGTTAATTCTACATCGTAGGATCTTCCAATATGTTTTTTTCTTATCCTGCAAGAATTAAATAAAATCGTGATCTATCGTATATTTAGAAATATTATTCAATCACAAGATCTCAATCAGAATATTGAAAATTTAAGTCCAATAATCTCATAATTAATTCTGATTTATATTATTTCCTAAAATAGGCTAATAATCTAATTATTGTCTAATAAATCCAAATTAGCCTAAAATAGTCCCCAAAATAAATGAATAAGGCGGGATAAAATATATTAAATTGGGATTTATCAACTCCCCCACACTTATCATTTGCACTCCTGGGCAAAACAAATCAAAACCAAGGGAGAACAACAATAAAAAACAAAAACAAAACAAAAGCAAACTAAAGCTTCAAAAGTGAATGTTCCAACCACAAGCAAAAAGTAAACAAAAGTATTTCAGCACCTCTCATGTCCAAGTGATCTTCTCATAACTTAAGAACGCAAAAATCATGGCAATTTACTTGACAAAGGGGAACCTAAGCTAGAAATCTCTCACCAAGGATAATGTGTACGTCACTCTTCACTCAAAAGTGTATAGGTTTGTGTTTACACTCAAATCATCCCTATCAAATACTCTTTCCATAGGCTTGACAAGAATCTAAGTTCTCCACCGCTAATAAGCAAGTATATTCATAAATCCAAAGGACTTTTATTAGGTTGTAATGGGGCTAAGGTCAAGAAAGAAAGGGTGTGGTGTTTGGAAAAACAAAGTTGAATATCTTAAAAGATGAAGAGAATGATACAATAGGAAATTTGGGATGCAAGAAATCAAACTAAATTTGAACTGAGTCATGATTCTTTTTCTTTTTTTTTTTTCCTTTTCTTTCTTTCCTTTTTCTTTTCCAATTTTCCTTCATTTTTCCATTTTTTTTCCAACTCCTTTTTTTTTTCAATTTTTCTTCTTCTCTTTTTTTTTTCCCCATTTTTTTTTCCAAAATAATATACCATATTTTCCACAATGACCCAATTCCTCATAATTTTTTCCGCATGTTCTTCCATCCAAAATAGAAATAATACAATGCTCTTCAACTCTCAAGACATTCAAAAGGGTAGAGATTTTTTTTTTTTTGGCTATGGGTGTAGACAAAAGGGAAAAATAAATAAATAGGCTCAAAGGGCTAAACAAAGGATATACGCATGAAAATGGTAGGCCTTTTGGCTTATCTGGCTAAAACGAAATGAATGCCTTTATCATTTTTATGAATACTCATGCATAAAATGCAGCCTCAAATAAGATTCAAGTCAAGTTCTAGATCAAGCAAAGAGATAGGGGTACACACTAAAAAAAATATATGCATTAGGCTCAAAATCTCACTAGGAATATGATCACTAGCCTAAATTCACCAAAGTCAAATTCATTGCCACTAGGTTCACCAACTCAAAACACGATCAATCACTTTTCAAATTAAGAATGCATCATACTAAAGTTACTCAAAACTTGCAATTTTCGCATTAACACAGTTGATCCCTCCCCCACACTTAAACATTGCAGTGTCCTCAATGCAAAACATTCATAATAGATCACAAAGTCAAGTAATACGTAGTACTACACAACTCAGTAATATGACAATAAATAATATGACAAAGCAAAATAAAAGAGTGAAGGAAGGAATACAACCGAGATCTACGTGGTGTCATGTAGTGCAGCAACCTCCACTGCCTGAGTGGAGAATCCATCAAAGTACGGCTTTAAGCGGTGTCCATTAACAGTGAAGCATTTTCCATGTGGCTCCCTTTTGATCTTCACAGCTCCATAGGGGAAAACATCAGTGACAATGAAAGGTCCCTCCCATCGAGAGCGAAGCTTTCCAGGCATGAGTTTCAAGCGGGAAACATAGAGTAGAACTTTCTGCCCCACTTGAAAGTCTCTCTTCATGATAAGTTTGTCATGGGCTGCTTTAGTTCTTTCCTTATAAATTCTAGCATTCTCATAAGCTTCTCTTCTTAATTCCTCAAGCTCTTGCAATTGCAACTTCCTTTCAATACCGGCACTATCAAGATCGAGATTGCACCTTTTAATTGCCCAATATGCCTTGTGCTCTACCTCCACTGGCAAATGACATGCTTTGCCATAGACAATCCTATATGGGGACATGCCAATGGGACTTTTATATGCTGTGCGATATGCCCAAAGTGCATCATCGAGCCGTTTACTCCAATCCTTCCGGTTAGGTTGCACTGTCTTTTCTAAAATGAGCTTGATTTCTCTATTAGAGAGTTCTGCCTGACCATTCGTCTGAGGGTGGTATGGGGTGGCCACCTTATGCATTACCCCATACTTACCAAGCAAGCTCTGCAAACTTCGATTGCAAAAATGAGTCCCTTGATCGCTAATGATGGCTCTAGGAATGCCGAATCTGCAAAGAATGTGAGAGCGAACAAAAGAAACCACTACAGAAGAGTCATTAGTACGAGTGGGGATTGCCTCAACCCACTTTGACACATAATCCACAGCTAGCAGGATGTACACATAACCAAATGAAGTGGGAAAGGGTCCCATGAAATCAATTCCCCAAACATCAAAGACTTCACAGAATAATAAGGGTTGTTGGGGCATCTCATGCTTCCTAGAAATATTACCCACAAATTGACACCTGGAACATTTCTTACAAAACTCATGGGCATCATGAAACAGACTTGGCCAAAACAATCCACTTTCCAAAACTTTCCTAGCAGTACGCTTAGCACTAAAATGTCCCCCACATGCAAGAGTATGACAAAAAGTCAAGACAGAATCAAATTCAACATCAGGAATGCATCGCCTAATAATTTGATCACTACAAATGTGCCACAAGTAGGGATGATCCCATATATAGAATTTAACATCTCTCTTAAACTTATTCAATTGATGTTTATTCATGTCATCGGGCAGAATAGATGCAACTAAATAATTAGCAATGTCAGCATACCAAGGAATAGAAGCAACTACCTCACAGAGCCTTTGATCAGGAAAGTCATCTAAAGGTGGAGATGTTACCATAGGTGTTTCAATTCTACTCAAATGATCAGCTACCATATTCTCTGCACCACTCTTATCACGAATCTCCACATCAAACTCTTGTATCAGAAGCACCCACCTAATGAGGCGGGGTTTGGAGTCCAGTTTCTTAAACAAGTACTTGATCACTGAGTGATCAGTAAACACAGTCACCTTCGTGTGAAGGATGTAGGATCGAAATTTCTCGAGCCCAAAGACAATTGCAAATAACTCTTTCTCTGTGGTAGTATAGTTAGCTTGAGCAGCATCTAAGGTCCTAGATGCATAGGCTATGATACGTTGTCTCCTTTCTACTTTCTGGGCAAGAACGGCACCTAATGCACAATCAGAAGCATCACACAAGAGCTCAAATGGAAGGCTCCAATTAGGTGGCTGAATGATAGGGGGTGTAGTGAGTCTCTTCTTTAACTCATCCCATGCATACCTGCAAGCATCATCAAAAACAAAACCCACATCTTTCTGCAATAAATGAGACAATGGCAATGCTGTCTTACTAAAATCCTGAATGAATCTTCTATAAAATCCAGCATGCCCAAGAAAGGAACGTACATCTTTCACACATGAGGGATATGGAAGAGAGGAAATAATATCAACTTTAGCTTTATCAACCTCAATACCATCATGTGAAACAACATGGCCCAAAACAATTCCCTTCTTAACCATGAAATCACATTTTTCAAAATTCAACACAAGATTATATTGAATGCATCTTTCCAGAATCATGTCCAAACTAGCTAAGCATAAATCAAAAGAATCACCATAAACAGTGAAATCATCCATGAAAACTTCCATGCAGTGCTCAAGAAAATCAGAGAATATGGAAACCATGCAACGCTGAAAAGTACCCGGTGCATTACATAAACCGAATGGCATGCGTCTATATGCAAAGGTTCCAAATGGACATGTGAATGTGGTTTTATCCTGGTCCTCAGGTGCAATAGAAATTTGGAAATAACCAGAAAAACCATCCAAAAAGCAGTAATGTGATTTACCAGCTAGTCTTTCTAACATTTGATCTATGAAGGGAAGGGGATAATGATCCTTTCGAGTCACCGAATTCAATCTTCTATAGTCAATACATACTCTCCAACTGTTTTGAACTCTAGTTGGAACTAGCTCACCTTCATCGTTACGAACCACAGTAATACCAGTTTTCTTAGGTACTACCTGAACTGGACTTACCCATCGACTGTCAGAAATAGGGTAGATTATACCTGCAGAAAGAAGTTTAGAGACCTCTTTCTTTACCACATCAAGGATTAGTGGGTTGAGTCGTCATTGTGGCTGTCGAACAGCTTTGGCACCATCTTCTAATAAGATCCGGTGCGTGCACACATTTGGGCTGATTCCAGGGATATCAGCAAGAGTCCATCCAATAGCTTTCATCCGTCGCCTAAGTACTTCTAGCAGGCGGGTCTCCTCATCAGCAGCTATGTCACTAGCTACAATCATAGGAAGTGTCTTGTCTGTCCCCAAGTATGCATACTTCAATGAGTCAGGAAGTGGCTTTAACTCCAAAGATGGAGCTTGTTGAATTGAAGGTATGAGCGGCTTCAATTCAACATTAGTCAGACTAGAAACCTGCACAACAGACTCACAAACAGAAGAGCAAACTCTCCCACCTTGGGGAGTATTAGTAGAAACTGCAAGAGCAGAAGAATCACAATCAACATCAATAGTGCCATCAGTAGCACTCATGTCAGAGATAGAATTAGAATCAGAGATCTCCCCATCAGAAACATGATCAATGCTAATCAATAACTTGGAATCAGATAGTGAAGATAAATCAGTTTTATCCATGGCATCAATCACACTAAGTAACTGAGAAAGTCCATCAGAATCAAGAGTAGTATCGGATACATGACTACTAGAATCACTAATGCTACAAATAGGCATAGAAACATCATGTCTAGAATGTCTCATAATCTCAATAGCATCAGTGAAAATATCAATATCAGTATCATTAAGGTCAGAACATGTATCACAATTACCAATTTTAGCACATGAGCAAGAGATAGTATCATCTAAACCAGCAATATCACAAGATCTACTAAGCATACTCTCTTTAAGATTTACAACAGAATCATCTGTAATAGCATCAATAGCATTAACATCAATTTCTGCACAATCATCAAGGGGATGTCTCATAGATTCAAGCACATTAAATTTAATAGTTTCACCAGCAAATTCTAGAGTAAGGCTACCAGCATGCACATCTATCATAGCTCTAGCAGTTTTAAGGAAGGGTCTACCTAAGATTAAAGATGAATGTCCTTTCTGCCTAAACCGACCATCATCCATATCAAGAACATAGAAGTCCGCAGGGAATATGAAATCTTTTACCTTAACCAAGATGTCCTCCAGGACGCCTTCTGGGACTGTGCAACGTCTATCAGCAAGGGATGCAACAAGATTTGTGGGTTTAAGCTCTACACCCTTGAGTTGATCAAAGACTGATTTTGGCATAACATTAATAGCGGCTCCCAAATCTGCTAAGGCATCGGAGAATTCAACATCACCGATAGTGCAAGGTATGAGAAAACTACCAGGATCTTTACACTTCATTGGCATTGGCATTTGATAAAGAGAGGAGACAACTGCCCCTAAGTCAACCTTGCCTTCATGCTTAAACTTTCTCTTTGTAGTACACAATTCTTTCAAGAATTTTGCATATTTGGGCACTTGTGTGACTAAGTCAACTAGTGGAACATTAATCACCACCTTCTTGAATATATCAAAGATTTCATTGAACATCTCAGCTTCCTTCTTTCTCTTTTGAGTCTTAGCTACCATAGTAGGAAAAGGTAGGGCCTGCTTGATCACTTGTTTTCCTTCATCCTCCTTTTCTTGTTCTTCATTAGGCACCACATGTGTTTTTGGTAAGGTGGACGGATCCTGTAATGTGGAAGCAGAAGGAGAGTCATCAGCAACTTCCTTATCTTTTGAAGTATTGATGGTAACAGGATCTGCAGAGGGGATTGTCTTCCCACGTCGAAGAGATATAGCATTGACTCCACCTATATTAGGATTTTGCTGAGTTCCAGCATTTGGATTGGTTACCACTTGAGATGGAAGCCTTCCTGAACCTTGACTCTGTGTATTATCATGTACATTAGACAATTGACCAAGATGAGTTAGAAGAGTTTCAAATTGTTGTTGCTGTAATTGCTGTTGTTGTTGCTGTTGCTGCTGCAATTGCTGCTGCTGTTGCTGCTGCTGTTGCATTAGGATTTTCATCATAGCTTCCATCTTGCTATCCCATTTTGAACCTTCATCTTGCACTGGCACTGGCACTGATTGTCTACCCTGTTGAAACATTTTGCCACTAGAATTTCCACTTTGATTAAACTGTGCTTGCTGAGGTTGGCCATTTCCATATCGAAGATTTGGATGGTCACGCCATCCAGGATTATATGTATTGGAGTAAGGATCATATTTTTGGCCACCTTGATTCATGGGTCGAGAGGGATATATTGCATTGCAGGATTCAACTCCGTCATTCAGGTAGGGGCAAGAGTTAGTAACATGAGTGGCTAGAGAGCAGATAGAACAGAGTGGCCCTATTAAAGCAGAAGAGGTAGGCTGTGGGGTGAAAGAAGTAGAGGGCCCCATAGGATTGACCATATTAGAAGAATTTTGCATATGGGACATAGCCATTTTTTCCACAGCAGATGTAAGCCTATCAATTTTACTCTCCAGGCGAGAATCAGAATTAGAAGAAAGCAATCCCACCTCATTAACTTTTACGGGTTGTCTAGAACCAAATTGTTGGCTTTTCTTAGCTTTCTTTTCAATCAATTCCCAAGCATCATTGACAGTCAGGTCAAGAAGACCACCACCAGCAGCCGAATCTAACAATTCTCTCTCTAAAGGTAAGAACCCTTCATGGAAGTATTCGATCAATAATGTATCTGCAATTTGATGGTGAGGGCAGCTAGCACATAGTGCTTTAAAACGCTCCAAGTACTCATATAAAGTTTCCCCAACAATTTGTTGACATCTACTTATGTCTTTCCTGATAGATGTGGTGCGAGAGGCTGGGAAATACCTTTCCAAGAAAAGTTTCTTCAATTGATTCCATGAAGTAATAAATCCAGGGGGCAAACCAAGCAACCAGCTTTTAGCAGATCCTTCCAAAGAGAATGGGAAGGCACGCATCTTAATTTGATCTTCAGTCACATTAACCGGTTTCATAGCAATGCAAACCATGTGAAACATCTTCAAGTGATTGTATGCTTCCTCCCCTGAAAGACCATTAAATTTTGGAAGTAAGTGTATCAATCCAGATTTCAACTCAAAATTCACATTAATATCAGGATAATTGATGCACCAATTTTGAAAATGCAAATCAGGTGAACCCAATTCATTAATGGTCATAGCAGGATTAACAACATGAGCATTTGGAATTGCATTATCCCCAGCATTAACAACAGCATGAGCGTGTGGATTTGCATTATTATCACCGTCCATATTGACCTTAGATTCAAAGGATTCAACAATGGGCTTAACAGAGGAACTATTGCCTACAAAAGTACTCACTCTAGTTCTTCTTCGTTGGTGAAAAGTCCTCTCAATCTCAGGATCAAAGTCAAACAATTTCTCAGAAGAAGATTGGGTCATGCAATAAAACACCACCTATGAAGTCACCTAAAAACTCAAAACCTAAAGCCTAACCGTTGCTCCCCGGCAACGGCGCCAAAATTGATGAGCTTGCTTTTGTCGCTAAAGCAGTCAATTAAACTAGGTCCTAATTAATTATGCAATATAGGGTCAACCTAGGTCATTTTCCCAAGGAGCAAGTTGTGGGTTTTTCTTCAGGTTGAATTAAGGTGATGAAAAATGCAAATAAAATAAAACTCAACTACCTAAATGCAAGATGATAATGATTCTAAACCTAAATGAGAATGGAACTAATCTAGATGAGAATGCAAATTTGGGGGGTTTTTGTTATGAGAGAAAAATTAAAATCCTAAGAAGAAAATTGATTAAAATCAAATTAAATGACAAAGATCTAGTTCAGTTATGAGGAAGAAGGGGACAACTTAGGAATTGCATGGAGTTAACTTTCTTAGCCCAAACCAATTAATTAGACCAAAGGAAGATTAATGAATTTAATTACCTAATTGAACATGGGAAACCCTCTAGCTCAATAACACATATTCCACTAGAAAACTCATAATGAAATAAGCGGTGGCTAATTAAACTCATTAAAAATCAATCACAAAATAGTTTTGAAAATCTCGTTTGCAATTATCCAATTGAACAACTAGATAATTTATCAACCCAATTAAACAATTAAGATGATAAACCAAATTGACAATTAAATTAATAATGAAAACTCAATTAATAATTCAATTGACAATCAAAAGGTTGCAAACAAAACTCCAACAATTATCTCACACATAAAAACTTCAAATTATCAATCCAATCCAGAAGAGATATGTTTACAATCTAAAACTAGATTGTTCTCAATTAACACAACTTGAAATCCTTTAAAACTAAATAATCTCAAGTTTGAATTAAAAAGATAAAAAGAACAACACTCCCTTGTGGTCTTCAAGCGTAAACCCTAGGCTCTAGCTTTCTCCATGCTCCTCCCAAGTTGTCTCCCAAAGAACCTTAAGCTTCCATGAATTTTTCCCTTCCAAGCATCATGCAACTCACGGCCATAAGAATAATAAGAATAGATGAATCAATGATTCAATTGGTTAAAGGTGGAAATAATGGTGGGCCCGTGAGAGAATGAAAGAATGGAAGATTGAATCAATTGATCAAAGAATCAAAACTTCTACGTGTTGCGTGCTGTGTGTTGCAGCGTCTTCAGCGTGAATGAACTCAACGTGCGCGTGTCTGCCTCTCAGCGTGGTGGCTCTCCAAGAAAGCGTGAAATCTTTTTGTAGCTGCTAGGTTAATTTTATAAGAGAAAGAGAGGGTTTTTGGGTATCAATTTGAGTCAATTAAAATTCCAAAAGCCCAACAAAATTCCATCATTAGATCATCTTTTAGCTTCCAAGGTTAATTCTACATCGTAGGATCTTCCAATATGTTTTTTTCTTATCCTGCAAGAATTAAATAAAATCGTGATCTATCGTATATTTAGAAATATTATTCAATCACAAGATCTCAATCAGAATATTGAAAATTTAAGTCCAATAATCTCATAATTAATTCTGATTTATATTATTTCCTAAAATAGGCTAATAATCTGATTATTGTCTAATAAATCCAAATTAGCCTAAAATAGTCCCCAAAATAAATGAATAAGGCGGGATAAAATATATTAAATTGGGATTTATCAGTAGCATAGATTCTCCACATATATAATCTATAAGTAGGATTCTTGTCTTCTCTTGTAATTAGAATATATGTACATATATATGCTATAATGGAGCAAAGCTCCGAATGTTATTATAAGTATTATTTAATATTTGTATAAATGTTTAAGGCTTAAAGAATATGAGTCCACTCACATTTCGTACTAGTCACCCCTTAGTTTTTAGGGTGTGACAATATTATTCTAAGGTTCAAAAACTTTTGATTAAGCATTCTCATGTCAAAATCAATTTAATCTTTTGCTACAATCAAGATAAAATATTCATTAAGCAACAACTTTAATTTGACAAATCTAGGTTAATAACTATATCTATATATTACGACAAACCATCTATTTAATCTATAAACTTCAAATTTAGCAAAATTTTACCTAAGTTCTACAATTAAATTAAATTTCTTAAACTTAATTTAATTGAACAAAGGATCAAGCACAAAGAAACATTAGACATCAGGTAAAATTAACACATAATTATCATTAACAACTAAGAAAAGAAGAATAACAAGTCTTGATCCTTACAATATGGTATGAAATAAACCTAGTGCAAACTAACTAGTGACTCATGACTAGGGCCTGTTTAGAGGGTCCCAAAACCTAGGGTTTGGAAACAAAACCTAGGTTTTGTTATAAGTCTGACAAACACCCCTTCTTCTTTTTCCAAAAACTATTCTAAACCCAAAACTTAGATTTTCCAAAATCCAATTTTTTTTACTCTCATCTCTAAGCAAAGTTTGTGGGCCCCACCATCATTGGAAAAACACCAAAATGACCTCCATGTACACATTCTTCAATTCTTGTCATAAATCCAGCATGCTCTTGTTGAAGAAAATCATGAGTGGCCCAGCGGATTCCCATTTGCTCTTTTCGTTTTTTTTAAAAATTATTTATTTATTTATTTTTTGATAAAAACCATTTGCTCTTTCAGTATGCAAATGATGGGGCCTGAGTGATAGTATGCTAAAATTATATGTTAAAAATATTTTTGTACAACTATATATTCAATTATGTTAAAATTATATGCTTAAAAATTTTGTGCTAAAAATATTAATATTAAAATTATATATTAAAATACAACCTTATCCTTTATATTCAATTATACCAATATATTTTTAGGGATAGGTTATTCTGCCTATCTTATTTTGCCTACCTTTATTGACTTCTCTCAACACCATTAGATTATAATCTCATCCAACGGCAGAGATTTGAGAGATAAAATAAACCCTTTTACCCTTTCCTCTCTCACTGCCTCCCACAAACTCTCTCTCCCCCGCTCTGGAAATCCTAAATTACAATTTTCCATTTATAGTACAATATACCTAATCTTCGGGTTGGAACCCTAAATTCTCTCTTTTAATCTGTGATGTTCTTGTGAAGGTGAATTTCCTACCATTTTGAGCTTAATATTGTTTACAAATCTGTCATACTACTTCTATAGATCTATGGTTGATTGGGTTTATGATTTCAGAAGCGAGATCACCTACAAGGTCTCGTTCAGTCTTTTTCGTTGAGAAAACTGTATGTGCGACAACGTCACTCCATCCAGAATTCCCGAGGTTCTAGTTTAGTCTGAATACATTAAAATCTTTGACCAAAAAAAAAAAAACATTAAAATCGCAACAGGAAAAAAAAGGCCAGTTCTCGAAAGTCGCCAAACAAACAAATTTGTTAATTATATTGTTAAATGATTTTTAAATTTCCTCTAATAAAAGGTCAGTTCTTGAAAGTCACTGAATGATTTTTATTTGTAGAGAATCTAGGGTTCCAACCTGGCGATTAGATATATTGAACTGCAAATAGAAAATTGTAATTTAGGGTTCCAACGGGAGAGAGGGATGGTGGAAGAGAAGAAGGGGTAAAAAGGTTTATTTTTCCCTTCAGATCTCCACCGTTGGATGAGATTATAATCTAACAGTGTTGAGAGAGGTAAGCAAAGGTAGGTAAAATAAGAGTAGACAAAATAACCTATCCCATATTTTTATATGTTAAAAATATTTTTGTTTATACAATTTATTAATGGGATAGGTTATTCTACCTACTCTCATTTTACCTACCTTTGCCTACCCCTCTCAATACCGTTAGATTATAATCTCATCCAACGACGGAGATTTGAGGGATAAAATAAACCCTTTTACCCCTTCCTATCTCCCACCCTCCTCCCTCTTGCTTGCCTGATCTTAACCCTTTCCAAAAGATAGCTTCATTAGAGGAGACGACAGTTTCATCCAAGAAAATGAAATGCTCTGGGAAATTCTCGTTTTCTATTTCTTTCCATGAATCTCTATTTAATGAATAGACTACCCGAAGGTCCATGTGAAACGCATAATAGGCATAACCACATAAGTACCGTCCCCAGTTTCTAAATTCTATGCATAAATCATTTTCTTCTTGTTATTTTTTTTATCAATATCAATGTTATAATCTAACATTAATATCAATAGAAATTTTCGAATTCAGTGATTATCCAGTTACGATTCAATGAAACCCTAGAAAATCCACTAACACAAGTTTAGTGATACCGACCCCGAGGAAAACCCTAATTTTACTTCTGAAAAAATGCATTAAAAAAAGTAGTGGAAAAAGTGCCCAGATTGAATGAAGTAAAAAGAATCAAATACTCTTTATATATATTCAATCTGGGCACTTTTTCCACTACTTTTTTTAATGCATTTTTTCAGAAGTAAAATTAGGGTTTTCCTCGGGGTCGGTATCACTAAACTTGTGTTAGTGGATTTTCTAGGGTTTCATTGAATCATAACTGGATAATCACTGAATTCGAAAATTTCTATTGATATTAATGTTAGATTATAGGGTGAAGGAGCGTTTTTGCCAATCAACTATTACGCCAGGAGCGATTTTGCCAACTATCTTTTAATGGGCCCAAAAATGCCAAATAACAATTAAATATGACAAAAAAATACAAATCCATTTAATGAACAGTGACACCGTCTGTTGCCATGCCACGCGGGATTTTATAGAGCGCCACGTGGGATTTCTGATGCCAGCTCATTCACCTATGTGGAAATGTGAAGGAGCGTTTTTGCCAATAAACTATTATGCCAGGAGCGATTTTGCCAATTAACTTTTAATGGGCCCAAAAATGCCAAAGAACAATTAAACATGTCAAAAAACTACAACGCCGTTTAAGGAACAGTGACGTCCGTCTGTTTGCACGCCACGCGGGATTTAGGTGCTCTCCACGTGGGATTTTGGCTCACTTATGTGGAAATTTCATTGCCTAGGTGGCTTTTGTGTTTTTCTTTCTCTTTTTTTTTTTGGTTGAATCCCTATATTTTTACCCAAACCGAACTTGCTTGACAGACGAACCCTTCGACAGAGGTATCCTTCGACACCCGAGAGTGAGGTACTTTAAAATAAATTATACTGGTTCCTCGCAAGGTTTTTTTTTTAAAAAAAATAAGTAAATAAAAAGAAAATTACAAAAAATTCTAAAAAAATAATATATATATATATATATGTGTGTGTGTGTGTGTGTGTGTGTATAATACTGAAGCAGTGCTGACCTCAAGGTACTGTGGCTTTTTTTTTTATAATAATTATTACGTACTATTTATTTATTTTTTAAAAATTACATTGACAGCAAAACCTCGTGAGGTCAGCATCAGTACCTCGCGAGGTACTATGGCGATTTTTTAATTTTTTGTTTTATCATAACTATAATTATGAATTTATCTTTTAAAAAATTATATTACCAGTACCTCGTGAGGTATTATAGGATTTTTTTTCCTTCTTTTATTTTAATTATAATTATCAACAATTTTTTTTAAAAAAAATTATACTGAGCAGTACCTCGCGAGGTACCGTAGGTTTTTTAAATTTTTTGCGTTTTTTTAATTTTATAATAATTATTTTTATTGATTTATTTTTTAAAACTATACAAAGGAGTACCTCGCCAGCGACCTCCCAAGGTAATATGATTATTTTTAATTTTTTAATTATACTTACCAGCACCTTGCAAGGTATTGATGCTGACCTTGCTTCTTTTTTTTTTGTAATAATTATTTTTATTTATTTTTTTAAATAAATGATATTGAAAAAATTTAAAAAAAAATGCGTAGTTACCTTGAGAGGCACTTAGACTACCTCACAAGGTAGTTTAAACTGAAAAATCAAATAAATAAATAAAGAAAATAATCCAAACAGAAAAATAAGAAAGGGAAAATTCATTTAAGGGCTCTTTTTGGAGAAAAAAATCCTAAAAAGGGCCCCAATATTTAGGTGCTCGCTCTCGGGTGCCGAAGGATACCTCTGTGGAAGGGTTCGTCTGTCAAGCAAGTTCGGTTTGGGTAAAAATATAGGGATTGAACCCCAAAAAAATAAAGAAAGAAAAACACAAAAGCCACCTGGGCAATGAAATTTCCACATAAGTGAGCCAAAATCCCACGTGGAGAGCACCTAAATCCCGCGTGGCGTGCAAACAGACGGACGTCACTGTTCCTTAAACGGCGTTGTAGTTTTTTGACATGTTTAATTGTTCTTTGGCATTTTTGGGCCCATTAAAAGTTAATTGGCAAAATCGCTCCTGGCGTAATAGTTTATTGGCAAAAACGATCCTTCACATTTCCACATAGGAAACTGAGCTGGCATCAGAAATCCCACGTGGCGCTCTTCAAAATCCCGCGTGGCATGGCAACAGACGGTGTCACTGTTCATTAAACGGATTTGTATTTTTTTTGTCATATTTAATTGTTATTTGGCATTTTTGGGCCCATTAAAAGATAGTTGGCAAAATCGCTCCTGACGTAATAGTTTATTGGCAAAAACGCTCCTTCACCCTAGATTATAACATTGATATTGATTAAAAAAAAATAACAAGAAGAAAATGATTTATGCATAGAATTTAGAAACTGGGGACGGTACTTATGTGGTTATGCCTATTATGCGTTTCACATGGACCTTCGGGTAGTCTATTCATTAAATAGAGATTCATGGAAAGAAATAGAAAACGAGAATTTCCCAGAGCATTTCATTTTCTTGGATGAAACTGTCGTCTCCTCTAATGAAGCTATCTTTTGGAAAGGGTTAAGATCAGGCGAGCAAGAGGGAGGAGGGTGGGAGATAGGAAGGGGTAAAAGGGTTTATTTTATCCCTCAAATCTCTGTCGTTAGATGAGATTATAATCTAACAGTATTGAGAGGGGTAGGCAAAGGTAGGTAAAATGAGAGGGATAGGTTATTCTGACTACTCTCATTTTGCCTACCTTTGCTTACCCCTACCAATACCCTTAGATTATAATCTCATCCAACAACGGTAGAGATTTGAGAGATAAAATAAACTATTTTATCCTCTCCTCTCTCCCGTAGCCTCCTTCCTTTCTCTCTCCTCCCAAAGAGAAAACTTCCAAAAGGAGCATCAATTCAGGGAAACGACGGAAAACCTAAGGAATTTCGTTCAGCTCGAGAAGAATTTTTAGGTTCAGAATAATGGAATATGCATCAAAACATGTACAATCCAAACCAATGAATGAAGTGGCAGCCAGAAATCGTTCTACACTTTGACCAAAAAAAGAAATCGTTCTACACGGCTCTCTCACTTTCTCTCCGTGAAAACTCTTCAAAAACTAGGCTTAGGTTTTGATTTGAAAATTATATATTCCAGCGCTGAGGACAAGGGAATTTTAATGTTAATGAATTTCTCCTATAAGAAAGTACTTTTTTTCGGCCAAAAAAGAAGCAAATACGTGATTTATAATGGTTTTTCTAATATTAGCATGGAAAAATAATCGAATATGACTGATTCGATTACCAATAAATTAATATTTTGATTGGTTCAATGAACTATACGACACAATTAAACAACATCTTATACGACGTTAGGTGTACAGTTTGGAAGTTCTAAATCTCGTTTCAATTCATGGACCTTCAAGGCGAACCAGAAGTAAAACTTCTGAATGGGATAAATACAGAAATATTTGATGATAACCTCGCAGAAGCCATGTCCCCTAACTCAAAAGCTCGGTTGCGAACGAAAGGTTTTACAGTTTACTGTTGAACCAAAACCATCGCTGAAAACCCTCTCTGGTTCAGTATTTCATTTTGATACTAATCCGCCTGCAAAGTCAAAGGGTGCGTTTCATGTGCATTATGCCAGCTGAGAAGAGAGAAAGGGAGGGACGCTGTGGAAGAAAGGAATGAGTAAAATGGCTTATTTATCCGTCAAATTTCTACCATTGGATGAGATTATAATTTAACAGTATTGAGAGGAGTAGGTAAAGGTAGGTAGAATAACCTATCCCAATAACAATATCCAAACACTACCATTTTTATCCAAAAGTTATTCTCCAAAAATCATTTTTTACCTCGTAAATCTCGAAAACTGTTGCTACTCTAACACCAAAATCATTTCAATGACATAATTAAAGGAAGAAGAAAAGAACTAAGACTATTCAAAGCTTTCTCTAATAATGGTATCCTTCCTCTCCACTCTAACAGCGTTATTGTTGCTAGCTGTTAAGTGAAGAAATCAGGAACAGATATGGTGCTCAAGGCTCCTCTCCTCTCAGCTGTGTGATCTCCTCCTTCTTCCTCTTCAGTTTGGCTTGCTTCCTCTGATCCAAGAGTGTGGATGAGTGAGAACCAGCAATGGGAATGGCATCCCTGGCATCCCAAGAAGAAGAAAGGAAAAATCCAGTCTCCCAATTATCTCTCTCCCTTTTCCTCTAGCTTTTGTTCACTCTGTTTTTCACCCCTTCTTGCTGAAGAAAGAGATGAAGGAACAGTGAAACCTGCGGTTGCCTCCTTTCTTTTAGGGAAAATGACAGCTAGGTCTTAAAAACTATAAAAAAATAGTAAAAAAGTCTCAACAGAAATTCACCGTAGGACTTTTTTGATATTATTTGTATTAACAACAGAAAGTGCTATATTCATAACAAAATTTAAAAACCTGGTTATTCACAACAAAAAAAGCTATATTCACAACAAGAAGTACTATATTCACAATAAAATTTAAACACCTAGATTTTGTTTCAAATTCAAGTTTCTAAGTGTACAAAGGCCATTTACAGCAAAGGCTAGATTCACAACATGAAGTGCTATATTCACAATAAAATTTAAAACCTAGTCATTCACATTAGAAAAAACTATATTTATAACAGGAAATGCTATATTCACAACAAAATTTAAAAACTTGAGTTTTGTTTCAATACAAATAATATCAAAAAAGTCTCTAAGGACTTATGTGAATTTCTGTTGAAACTTTTTTGTAATTTTTATGGCCTTTCTGGATGTCATTTCCCCTTCTTTTTATCTAGCTCGTGACTTTTGTTGTTCACAACCCCAATCAATAGATTGCGATTTTGCTTCTGGAAAGAAAATGTTAATGACATAAAACAACTCAAATACAACAATAATAAACCTGATCTCTTTTTTTCTCCTTTTTCTTTTTCTTTTAAAATATATCTCAATATCCATTAAAAATATAGAGTCATCACATACCGCATTTGATTCAGGCCACTCTTTTAGTTACAAGTAATGTGATGATGTGAGGTATGTTGTAGATTTATAGAATTTTTGATTCATTCAAATTGAAGAAAACAAGAATTCTAAAATTCGCAGTAGATCTCAGATCATCTATCAAAGGTGATTTTTTTAGTTTTATTTTTATAAATATTAAAGGTAATTATTTGGGCACCATTAGCCCAAAAAAATTTAAAAAGATGTAGCATACCTCACAGAGATTAATAAAAAACCGTGATAAATGTAAACTAATAATTAAAAAAAAAAACAGTTCTTATGAACAAATCGTGATATAAAGTCTTAGACACAATGACCCAAAAAACCCTAACGTTCATCTTCTATTTAAACATTCTAAAATAGAATACACTTAACACTTTATCTATTTGAACGAAACCCAAAAAACATCATAACCTTACAACTTCTGTTGTCTTTTCCTGCCATCGAGAGTCATTTTTAGTCAAACCCATCATAAAAAGCCTTCGTCTAACTTTTCAGTGACGGCCGCGCTAGTAAATATACTTGACCTTTGTCTCATTGACTGCCACGTAAGTTTCATTCTCTTGCCCTAACTCACGCTTTCGTTCATGAGCCCTAGCTAGGTAGTTATGATTTCCCTCATCCATTTTGTATTATCCTTCCTGCATTAACTTCAAAAGTTTCTCTCATGTTACTTTTAGTGTACAATCCAGCCGATTAGGTTGCTTTTGTGAAGTCACAACGGGATTAAACATTTAAGGTGACATTTAATTGTTTTTGTGAAGTTACGTTTTTTTTTTTGGAAAACATATTATTGCTCTGATTGAATGTTCATTTTTTATTACATGAAGTTGTCAACACATTACTTTGATTGGATGTTCCTACCTATTGTTCTTTTGGAAGCAACTTCTGGAGATATGGATCCCTAAGAGAAAATCTCTCTCTCTCTCTTTTTTTTTTTGGAAGTATCCATATCTACATAAGTTACTTCCAAAAGATCAATACGGATGTGATGAATAAACTAGTTCAGTTGTATTGAGACTCATACATGATCAAATGAATACTAGCTTTTATGAAGTCACGACGCGACAAAGTATTTAAGGTTGTGAAGTTATGTTAGTTTTTCAAAAAAACCCATTATTCCTTTGGTTGAGGGTCCCTCTCCTATTTTTTTTTGATATAGCCAGTGGGGGGAGGGGGAGGCAGGGCTCGAACCCTGGACAAGGGGGAAAGTCAACTTCTAAGGCTGGCCCTAGTGCCATCGCGCTACGAGGCGCTTGACGGGTCCCTCTCCTATTTTTGTATTGAGCGGATATCACCAAGTTAAAGCTATGAAATTTGACAATGTGAAATCAGTCCTAGACTCTTCAATGTGAAAGTTTCTAAGCTACTTGGTCTTGACTTTATCCAATAGAGTAGTGCTTCCCACATTGAGTAACGATGCAATTTGAGATGGATCAAGATTTTTCTAGGATTTGTTGCTAGAATTAATCACACTCCTCATCTATATATCTAATAATGGGGTTTGGTTATGGTTCACTTCCCTTACCATCCTCTTCTTCACCTCAACCATTGGATTGAAATCTCAACGGTTCAAATCTAATGATTTATAAAAATATTAAATTATTAAAAAATTATTTTTAAAAATATGTAAAAATAATATTTTTATAAATCATTAGATTTGAACCGTTGAGATTTCAATATAACGGTTGAGGTGAAGAAAGGATGGGAAGGGAAGTGGACCATAGCCAAGCCCCTACTAATGTAAGTGTTTACTTATACATTGTGTCTCTTCAACAATTAAACTTCAAAAGTAAAGGTAGAACATACATCCAATGGTTCACATACTCCGTGTGCCCTTCCTGGTAGGGATATATGTTTTTTCCCTATAGGCCTTTGCTTTCCAAGGTTAATTATGTGAAGAGACAAAATTATAAGTCAACAATTACATTATCACATATAAATATCAACAATTGTCATTCATTCTTCCTATCTTTATCCATCTCAAATTGCATGGCAACTCTTGTTGGAGGCACTATTCTATTATATACAGATGAGTCCAACTAACTTAAAAACTCTCACTTGAAGAATATTACATCCATATGTCAACGATTATTATATAAAAACTGTTATGTATTATAAATGTTCATGGTTTTTTTGTACAAACTATTATTTATACAACTAACTAAATAACGATTATCTACGTGAGACTGTTATTTATTATTATTAAAAGTCACGGTTCTTACATAAAAATTGTTATGTATGTTACTGAATAAATAATGGTTTTCAAAATGAGACCTTATGCATTATGCAAGCATTACAATATATTATAACGGTTGTTTACATATGTCGGTTAATTATTATAACAACAATGCGCATATTATGATCTCATCAAGTCTCAAACATAATGGTTGTTGTATTAGAATCATTATAACATGTTTATAATAAATAATGATTCAGAACCGTAATGTATCTAGGTGGAGTGTAATATCCCAAATTTTAATTTTAAGATCTAAGTAATAATTTGATGAATTAGTTTATGGTAATTAAAATTACCATTTAATTACTCAAAATGAAGTGCTGGTACTTAACTATCAAGAAAAGGTGAATTCAAAACACTTTACACAGTAATGGGAAAAACACTGAACACTTTGTACTATAATAAGACTAACTAGAAATATTTTATTAGGAGAGAGCATATATATATATATATATATATAGGAACTTGAATACAAAACCATGTTCTGTTTCAGCTCTCTTACTGATGTCATCCATCACGTACTGGTATTAGAGGAAGAAATACAGAAAAGAAAAAAGAGTTGTAGGGTCTTCCTCTTCTCTAGATCTTCTTCGCCTTCTCCGATGAGTTCTAGCTCCATTGCCTTCAAGCCCACCTCCTTCAAAAAGGCTTCCACCTTAAGCTTTTGTAAGTTTTCCCTCCACGATGTTCATATACAAAATCAAGTTGAGGAATGATCTTCCAAAGCATGTAGTCTGCATATTTAGAGAATTGTAGCCTCCATTGTTGACAGAAAATAAGGGGAAGGATAAACATACCAAAGCCAAAAATACATCCCAATTCAATACTCAAGAAATTCCAATCAATGGAACTCTCAGAATCAGATGATTCAGATGTTTTGTATGATGATGGTGAAAATCCTGAAACCCCGCTACTCAAATTGCAGTTATGTGTCAATGGTGGCCCACATAAGTCTTCATTACTTTTGAAAGAATCTTCTTCGAATGACTGAATTTGAGTACCTGTTGGGATTGGCCCAATCAAATGATTATAGGAGAGATTGAGAAATTCAAGGAAATACAGACTTGCAAGCTCTGTTGGTATGTTTCCACTGAAAGAGTTCAGTGACAAGTCTAATGATTCAAGACTCTTCAAATTCCCTACAGATGAAGGGATATGACCTGAGAAAGCATTTTGTGACAAGTTAAGAGCACGAAGCTTTTTGAAACTCATAAGCTCTTCTGGAATTGGCCCTTCAAAATGGTTGGAAGAGAAATCCAAAGAAGTGAAGGCAATAAGAATCTTAGTGAACTTTATTTGTCTTCCTTTGTTGACAATTGTAACCGAATCGAGGTAACTCCGATGACCAAAGTCGTTGGAACTGACTTCGGAGAACAATTGGTTGATCACAAAAGGTGGCTCTGATGCAAGAAGTTTGGATAGCTTCAGTGCAATATCTTTATTCACAGTAGATAGTGTGATCATGAAGTCCACAAGATTATTGTCATCAAAGATGTTAAAATGCAAATGGCCAAATTCTGATTCATTGTCTTCATCATCAGACACCATTAATGCTTTCCAACTCTGTAGTAGTGCTACAGGAAGAGCACCACTTAAGTCATTAGAAGCTAGATCAACAATTTGAAGTGCCTCCCACTTCATAATACTATTTGGACATTGAAGACTCCCATAAAATCTATTTGACCTTAGAACCATGACTCTCAAAGTTGGAATGTTCCCTAAGAAGCATGGAAATCTATCAGCAAATTGATTGTTTCCAAGGTTCAAGACTTGAAATTTCTGGCAATTAGCCAGAGACTCTGGGATTGTGCCACTTAAGAAATTTTCATTGAGATCTAGGAACTGAAGGGCACAAGAAGTTGAAAATCTATCCAGAATATGGCCTTTGAGGTTGTTTCCAGCTAGATTTAACATCCTAAGAATGCTACTCTTTCTTATCAAGCATTCAGGAATAGTGCCACTGAAATTATTATCAGAAAGATCCATCACTCGAAGATCTGAAACATTACAAAGGGATTCATGGATTTTTCCTTGGAAACTATTGTTTGAAAGGGAAAGATAATAAAGGAAAGGGAGTTGATTACCAATGTCTGGTGGGGCAATAGAACTAAATCTATTGCTTGAGTAGTCCAAATAGATTACTTTTTTTGTAAAAATGGGAGCTGGGCCTTTGAGTTGGTTGGAATGAAGATCAAGAAGAAACAAATTGGAACTAATATTTTGGAAAGGTCCCTCCAAATCTGTTAGAAAATTGTTGGAAAGGTTAAGAAAATACATAAAATCAAACCCCCAAATCCAATTGGGTATGGTTCCTTGAATTTGGTTGTTGGATAAGTCAAGGTACATTAAGTTGGATATGTTCCTGAGAAAATTTGGAAACTCCTTCACCTTGCAAGAAGCGAACAAGACGCTGTTTAAATTGGGAAATGATGAAAGATTATGGCCCACCAAAGTTGCATCCACTGACAAATTGTTGTGAGAAAGATCAAGTATGGCCAAATTTTCCATGCTTCTCATCATATCCAAATGTATAGTTCCATTGAACTTGTTTGAGGAAAGTTGCAGCAAACTGAGTCTTTTGAGCTGAAAAATAGACACAGGTACAGGCCCTTGTAAATTATTCCCACTGATATCAAGGGTCTCCAATGGGTGGGAACAAGTATTTGGAAATTCGTCCAGAAGACCCTCAAATCTGTTGTTAGCAAGAATTAGTTCATGCAAAGATGGCAGAGTAAAAAGAGAAGATGGAACTCTCCCATTGAGAAAATTAACACCTAAATCAACGGTGACAAGATTTTCAAGCCCTTTCATATGAGAAGATGGAACTTCACCCTCCAAGTGATTGTTATAGAGGGATAGATATGTGAGTTTCTTTGACATGCTGAAAGATGGAAGTGAGCCAGTGAAATTGTTGAATGACAAGTCCAGATGAACAAGTGAAGTCAGTTTTGAGATTGAACAAGGAAGTGCTCCATGGAATTTGGAGTTTGACAAATCTAATATGGACAACTTCGTCATATTTTGGATAGAACTTGGTAGTTTCCCTGAGAAATTTGTGTGGCTAAGGTTCATTGTTTGGAGAAATCTATGAAGCTGGAAGTTTGGTAAAGAACCTTGAAGATCCTTATTATCTGATATATCAAGGACCTGCAAGTTTGGTATTTGGAAGATCTGTTTTGGAAACACTCCACTCAAGTTGCAACTTCTAAGTTGTAAGGTGGTTAAGTTGATCAAACTCCCCAAGGCTTCTGGTACTGATATATTCATGTTATTATCACTTAGTTGAAGTACCAAGAGAGACTGAAGCTTTTCAAGTGATGAATCAATAGCTCCACAGAGATTACAAGATGACATACTCACAATTTGAAGATTTTGAAGTGAAGATAGTGCCTGGCCCCATTCCTTCCCCATGGCAGATATCTTAACCCCGTCAAGATATAGTTCTCTAATTTCTGTGAGATTCTGCAGAAACAGAGCTATACTTGGATTCTCAAGTATTAGTGTGTGAAGTGAGGTAGACAAATCAAGAGAAACCAGTTTTGTTAGGTAAGATATCTCAATTGGAATCTGACCCTTAAAACCAGCATTTGACAGATTCAAATACCTCAAGTTTTTCAGTCTGTGCAACTCTGAAGGAATTACAGAATGAAACTCATTATAAGCCAAGTTCAAACTTTGCAAAAATGGCAAGTTGATGAGACTATTTGAACTTGAACTGTTGAATCCTCCAGAGATTGATTCTTCACTCAAATCAAGAGCTATAACATGTCCCTTGTCACATGTTACTCCGTTCCATTTGCAGCAATCTTGGTTATTGTGGTTCCAATGAACCAATTTTTTGGACTTGGAATGGTTGAATAAAAGGTTGTTTCTGAGATAAATCAATGCAGATTTTTGATGGCCAAGGCTATGACTGGTCACAGCAAAAATATTGATGCTCAAGTATATGAAGCAAAATGGTATCAGAAAAAGCCGTAGGTTTAGGATAGACCTCATTGCATGTATGAATACAAGAGACAACTTTACAAGTGATCAAGTAAGGAAGATGAAGATGCTCTTGAATTTGCCTTAGGCACATCACCCTTTTATTCTTAGCAACTTGCTTTATATTTGACTGAATCTAAGTCATTTGTTGATAGTGTATGAGTTGTTTGGAAGTCAAGCATTTGTTCCCCCTACCAATATTTTGTTTTCCCTTTGTACTCCTTTTGATCCATCTTATAAGAAATGTCTTAGAAAATACTACCTCCGGTCCTAATTGTAAGAGCTAGTTGACTTTCATTGGAGAGATTAAGGAAGCTAAATAAGTTATTTAATCATTTCATATCTTAAATATTATTGGATTATATATTATTTTATTAGTCAAATTAATAAGTTTGAAGAAAAAAATAAAAATAAAAATACTTTAAAGTATTTAATTAGCTTCCTTAATCCCTTAAAAAAAAGTCAACTAGCTCTTATAATTAGGACCGGAGGGAGTATTTTTTATCCATTTTTTACAAGACGTTTCGTTTCTATAAGCATTAAATTTTTTTTTCTCCATAATTTGTTGTTGTTATATGTCTATATTTAATAGAAGTAGTGAGAGAGAGTATATAAATTATAAGATGTTTGGAGTTTAGTGCAATTAATAAACAAAATATTGAAAATCACTTGAATTTTATGATAAATTCTATGTTTTTAACTTTTTTTTTTATTGATACATCTGAATTAGTTAAAAACATTTTATAAAATTGGGTTAAATACCATTTTTGCCACGGAAGTATTGGCTAGGGAGTATTCAGCACCTAAAAGGTTTTTTTTGTATCATTTTTTTCCCCAGAAGTTTACAAAAAAGGAGTAAATATGCCTGTGAAGTTTTTTTAAGAGCAAATTTGTTTTGGAAGTTTTTTTTAGAAGCAAATTTGCCCTAGAAGTTTATAAAGAAGAGCAACAATTCAATGGTCAAGATCAACCGATGGACAAGATTACTATGTTTTTAAACTTTTGGGGCAAAAATAATACCAAAAAAAAACTTTCGGGTGCTAAATACTCCCCTAGCGAATACTTTCGTGGCAAAATTGGTATTTATCCTTATAAAATTGACCGGAAGGAATATGCTTTTAGTGTAGTTTTCATAATTTTACAAGATTTGTTTGTGACGTATTCCTGGCTACCTTGTTTTGATTAATGTGAAAACCAATATAAACTATAGAGCCTGCCACATCCACCCTTAAGTCCCTTCATAATTTCCTTTGTTTTAGATACTCTCTCTAGTAGGAGTGACTTGACTAGGTTAGGAAGTTAAGTAAATTGGTTAATTAAAACAAATATGACAGTATATATATATATATATATATATATATATATATATATATATATATATATGATGACAAATAATAATCCCACCAGCCTTTAAGTTGTTCAGTAAATCCGGAAACTAAAAGATTAGTTATCTCTGTATCTGAGTAATCACTTGTTGTCTGATAAGCAGTGTTTACCATGGTCATTTGTTGAAGAATTTGAAGGATATTTGACTCACTTTGTCCATCTATGTTTCACTCATAAATGTTGTTAGAGTTGAAAGATTTGAAAGTTTGATCTTAGCGTTCTTCAGTTAAAATATCTAAGGGACTGGCCTTTGGATAATATAACTTTGAAGATTTTTGAAAAATAGGTGAAGAAGATTTTTTTCCAATTTTGGTGGTTGATTTGAAAATCAGATTTTGAAGATTCAGTATCAGAAATTTTTTCAAAATTCATAACTTGTTTATCAGAAGAAGAAGCAGAAGGTGTATTAGGAACAACTCTTTGTTTTAATTGAGTAAGGGGAGTTTGAAGATCAGTTGTAACTTGATTTTGATGTTGCAAGCTTTAGCCAATTTGCTTTAGAAGATTTGTGGAGTTATTTTTCTTCTCCAAACTTGCCTTAATTCTTGGATCAAGTTGGAAGGGTTTGAACAAAGGCTTAATGATGGATGAAGATTGGATTGTAGGAGTAGAAGAAATTTGTTGAGAAGGGGATTTAATAATGTGATCTCCAATAATTTGAAGATACTGATTGGTGTAATTATTTTGTTCCATAAGACTTCTGATGTCTTTTGGACAAACAGGGTCTTCAGAGTTTCTGGTTTTAAAAGGAGAGGCTATAAGAGGGTTTTGTTTACTATCCACAATGCCAGGAATTTGATATGACCTTTTTGGAGGAACTTCTGAAGAAGTAGTTTGTCCTTCAGATGTTTTTCATTCTCTTTTGGTCATATTTATCGTTTGGCCAAATGGATATTCTATTTCTTCTTGTAAAGCATAAGCTTCAAACCAAGCTAATAATCCTCCTTCACCACAACAACAAACTCCTCCACCACGTAATCTTCCACCACCACTGGAGGATGAACAACCATCCTCTAATCTACCTTCTAATATCTCAATGCAAGGAATTAATAATTCGGGAACAATTCCTCATACAAACTATCAAAGAGAGGATAACCAAAATTCTATTGATTCTTTTTCATATACGGAATTAGGTGAACCTCCAATGATTGGTCTTCTTGAACAACAATTTCAAATTAATAAAGAAAGTTTGCAAAAGGAATTTTACTCAGAAACAAATACTTTGCAAAGAAACTGGTTTTTAGAACATTTTAAAGGATTAATGCAAAAGTAGATCCAAGAAAAGTTCTACAGTTTCCTTGAAAAGTATGAAGTGAATATTTATATATATATATAGGGTTTATCGTTTGTCAAGTTACCCAAAAACTACGTCGTTTTGGGAGTTAAGGGAATTAATAAAAGGTGTTTTGGTAAAATTCATAAAATAAATATAAAAATAAAAATACCAAAACTCCATTCATTAATTCTCCTAACACTCAAAACGACGTAGTTTTGGAGTTAAGGGAATTAATGAACTCCAAAAACCACGTAGTTTTGTGGTGACTTAACAAAACCTTATGTCAAGTGAAATGACAAACGGTAAACCCATATATATATATATATATATATATATATATATATATATATATATATATATAAGTAACATTATGAAGTAAAAAAAGCAAGGTTTACAAATTAAAAATAGTGCTTAATAAAAAAATAAAAAATAGTAAGAATGAATTGATGTCTTAGAACTAAAATACCTCCCTACTAGTTTCTACATTTACTACCAAAAAGATTAAGCTTAGAATCAATATAATGCGGTCTTTTCGATCTTCAACTTCTGCAAAATTGTTGAAAGTAAAACAACCAACTTTGAAAAATGAAAAATAGCAGAAAATAATGTGCATATAAATAAAAGGAAAATCACACTAAGTCCCAATTAATGAAAATAATATCATATAAGTCACATAGTTGGTGAATGATAAGTGAAATAGCTATTATTGATAAGTTATAAGACTTTTCTGATATTATTTTTTTAAGAAATAGACCTTAGTGTCATTTTCTCAAAAATAAACCTATGTAGGAAGTGAGACACAAGCTTTGAAAATTTGAATAAAAATAATGTTATGTATAACTCAAAAAGGTCTTGTTATCTTGAGCAAAAAAGAAAAAAAAGAAAAAAAACTTAAGAAGAGTTCAGCCAATGATGGGCTTTGCCGTATATGTTCGAGAGTGAAAGAGATGCCAGGAAAGAATCTCAACATAGTCATTCAAAATAATTCCTATAAAGTTTTAGATTAAGGTGTACAAATATATATGAGATTTTCTAAAAATACGCCTAACATTTTTTTTTAAGAGGTAAAAGTAACTATGAATTTCTAAAATATATTTAAAAATATAAATCGACCATTAATTGACTATTTATTTGAATTTTTAAGGATTAAAGTATAAAAATACACAAAACTTTTTTCCAAAAATGCACCCAACACAAATAATTTTTTTAAAGGCAAAAATACCTATGAACTTCTAAAATAAGTGTAAAAATACATATTGACCTTTTTTTTTTAATTGAAAATGGTGACATAGAGGATGACAAAGATGATAAAAAAACAATTTGGAGAGAAACATATTAATGTGTATTTTTTCACTTTAACCCTTAAGTTTTTAGAAATTATTATGAAATTAGGGCTTTCTAATTTAAATGACTTAATTGTCTTCCTGTGAAAAAATGCTTGCCCTCCACCGTCGGCTATTGGCTGCCACCTCTGGAGCTTCAATGCCGGTGGTTAGAGAATTTTTGGGCAAATGTTGGTTATAATATGATCATTGAGATCATACGACTATGAAAGTAATGAGCTCACTTTAATAGGTCTTTGGAAGGGGAAAAGGGTAATGGAACGTTTAATGTTAAAAATTAAAACTTAGGTTAAATTTAAATTTTAACATGTGAGGAGTATATATAATCAATTGGTCTAACGTTCAAGGGAGTCTTTGCATATTAATCAATATATATATTCAATAGTAATGCTAGCTTCTTCTTGATTGGTTTAAATGTGTTGCCCACATTATGAACATTATCATTCTTATTGATTGATATTGTTCATTTTTCTTTTTTATAATAATTTCCTTACATTAAATGCTTCTTTTTTTATTACTCTAAATTTGAAATTTGAAAATAAAGAAGCTATTTGATAGGATAATTGGTTGGATTTTCTGCCCGCGGGTCATTTATCCTGTTAGCGTCAAAATTTCTTAATCCATATTAAAAGTCACACCATCCATCTTGTTATAGTCAAAATTTCTTAATCCACGTTAAAAGTCATACCATCCATCTTGTTATAGTCAAAAGTCAAGATTTCTTAATTCATGTTAAAAGTCACATCATCCATCTTGTTATTGTCAAAATTTCTTAATACACGTCTGTTAGTTCTCTATGGATTTTGATGATGATTAACAATTACAAACCCAAAGTAAAGTTTTATATTGGTAAGTTGAAAAACTTATTGTCAAGACAAAACTCGAGTTTTGGTTTCAAAACTCGAGTTTTGAGATTGACATAGAGTCGCTCTATTTTCATAAAAATGGCAAAACTTAAGTTTTTATGAGGAAACTCAAGTTTTGGAACTTATAGAGAGCACTTGTTTTTCATCTTAAGACAAAACTCGAGTTTTGGTTTACATAGAGACTACATGTGGGTTTTCTAAAAAATGCAAAACTCGAGTCTTGGTTTGAAAAGTCGAGTTTTGGTCATACAGAGAGTCTCTGATGTTTTGAACTCAATTTCAACTTAAAACACTAAGCTTTCACTCTATCATGATTTTTCCAAGTTTTCTCTTAATTAAGAGAAAACTCGAGTTTTGGTTTCAAAACTTGAGTTTTGACTTGACAAAGAGTTCTCAACGTTTTCCACAAGTTTTGAAAACTAGAGAGTGAACTGGCTCAGAATTTTCAAAGGTTTTCATTTAAAAATGAAAACTCGAGTTTAAGCCAGACAGAGAAGTTTCAATGTTTTCATTCTTAAAATGAAAACTCGAGTTTTGGTTTTAAAATTCGAGTTTTGACCAGGCAGAAAGATCTAAACTTTTTCTAGTTTTCATATTCAAATGAAAACTCGAGTTATGGTTTGGAAACTTGAGTTTTGATCAGACTGAGAGCCTTGGAACTTTCTCAACGTTTTCACAAGTTAAGTGAAAACTTGAGTTTCACTTTGGAAACTCGAGTTTTGATTAAACAGAGAGCTTAATGTTTTTCAACGTCTTGAAAACTCTAGTTTTGATTTAGAAACTCAAGTTTTGATGTTTTCGACTTCCACATGCTATTTACTTTAAAAGTCCAAAACTTGAGTTTTGGTTTAGAAACTCGAATTTTGAGTTTTACTTAAACTCTGGTCCAAAAACTCAAAACACGACTTTTCTCTCTGGAAGAAGAAAACTCGAGTTTAGAGTTTGAAACTTGAGTTTGGACTTAAGTGCACAGTTGAAAACTCGAGTTTTGCTGAACAAACTTGAGTTTCCATCACTGATTCTGAAATTCAAATTTAATGATTTTGTAAAACCTTAATGTTTGATCTCAATACTTTCCAGTATTAATCTTCTCTATTCCCAGCTATGTTTAACTACTTTGTTAGTGAGTTTCAGATGATTTAGAAGATGTTTATTGAAGGTTTAAAGCAAAAACAAAAGGTGATGTCAGAACATTAAATGTTAAAGCCAGAAAGTTGCACACTTCTAGATAATCCGTCTGCACATGCCTACAAAGAATTAAAGAATGTTTTCTACATCTAGCAACTATTATTCCAATGGATTTATCTTGAGAAAGTCAACTATGAACAACTGGACAGCTGGATTAAGTGAAAATTAGAGAGAGAAGATGCCTAAACCACTTCCTAACCTTGGCTTAACTTCTCCAACGGATCTATTGGGAAAGCAACGGTCATTTAATGATCTCTGAGTATAAATAGAAGAGCATTCAAGTCTTCCCAACAACCACAACTACTGAAAACGAATTGCATTCAAGCGTTCATTTATTTTCTTCAGTTTTCACTTGTCTAGTATCTTTTGATACAAAGAGCTTCAGTGTTTATCAATATCTGCTCTTAGAGAGAGTTTCTTTCTGATTATTATTTATTGTAAAGAATCACAAGTCAAGAGGACTTGGTGATTTGGGAGTTCATTGATTACAGCTTGTAAGGGGGAGTGAGTTCTAGTGAGAGAACTACTTCTAAAGTACAGAGTGTGTAATCTTTGAGTAAGTGGAAATCCCAGAGGGTCTGGGGACTGGATGTAAGTCAAGTTGTTAAGACCGAACCAGTATAAATCCTCGTGTCTTGCTATTCTTCTTCTTGCTCTGTTCTGCCCTGTTTTCCTGTTTTAAAACAGAACAAGCTTTTTAAATTTTTAAAATACCTAATTCACCCCCTCTTGGGTATTCACCTCAATTTTCAACGTCAAAAGTCACACCGCCGTGATCATTCTTACACAAATTAAATTCAATGAAGTTTTTTATTGTTTAGCGGGTAAAGGAGCGTCCAGCACCACAAAGTTTTTTCGGGAGCGCCTAGAGCCACGAAGTTACATTTTTGGAGTGTCCAGTGCCACGGCCGTTAGTTGACCGTTAACGCTGACATGGACGATGACATGGCACTGACATGGAATTAAAAAAATTCAAAAAAATTAGGAATTTTTTTAAATAATTAAAATAATTAGAATTAAAATTAAACTTACAAAAAAATTAGAAAAAAAATTCAAAAAATGAGGAAAAAAATTAGGAAAAAAATTAAAAATTAGAAAAAATTAGGAAAAAATTAAAAAAAAGGGAAAATTCCCTTATATAAATTTTGTACCTCAAGTACCTTATTGATTTCACATAATCCCTCATTTATATGAATAGACATCTTTTAAGAAGAAACTGACAAAAATTAGAATGTTGTATTATAATTAGGACCAAAACAAACTCTCAAATGTTATCTTATAATTAGGACCGGAGGGAGTATATAATAAATTGTCATTGTCATTTCCCCAAATGAGAGAGGCATTCCATGCTGTAAGATCATAATTTTTTGCATTTTTTTTCCTGATTTTTTGATTTTTTTACTTATTTTAATTTTTTGAATTTTTTTTTTCTAATTTTTAAAATGTTTTTCTAATTATTTTAATTTTTTTCCTTATTATTTTAATTTTTTCTTAATTATTTTAATTTTTCCTAATTTTTTGAATTTTTTCCTAACTTTTTGAATTTTTTTTCTAATTATTTGAATTTTTTCCTCATTTTTTGAATTTTTTTTCTAATTTTTTTTTGTAATTTTAAAATTTTTTCCTAATTATTTTAATCTTCCTTAAATTTTTTCCTAATTTTTTGAATTTTTTTAATTCCACGTCAGCACCACATCATCGTCCACGTCAGCGTTAACGATCAACTAACAACCGTGACACTGGGCTCTTCAAAAACGTAACTTCGTGGTGTTGAGTACTCCCAAAAAAAACTTCATGGTGCTGGGCACTCCTAGAGGCAAACTTCGTGGTGCTGGGCGCTCCTTTACTCTTGTTTAACAAATATCATTCTGATCATATTTATAAGTCCCATTTAACCAAAAAATTTGATCTTATTTATAAATCTCTTTTAACCAAATAAATGAGATTGTGAGAATTTTGCCCATATTATTGTACTAAAAAATATAGAGAGAGAATAAAGAGTTGAAAGGTATCTATTTATAAATAAGGGTAAAGTTGAAAATTTATTCTATAATCATTAAGCTACCTAGATCTCCTTGGTATGTGTGATTTGGTTAAAAAAAACTTATAAATAGGACCCAAGTGGTATATATTAAGAATCAAGATTCTTTTTTTCTTTTTCCTTTTTTGTCATAAGTCAAGCACACATGCTCACCAAAGGTCATGAATGATAAAGTCTTGTTGAAGTGTCATGTTATTTTCATGTATTAATTCATTACCTGACTTTCTTAATTCCGATTACTTAAGAGATCAGACTAGGGCAGCTGATATTCAAATGGAATTTTTGTTCTGTCTTCCTCTATTTAATTGATATTTGAGTTCCGGGGTCTTTCAAAATTTCAATTTCTTGGAGACTAGGGCAGCTGAAAACAATCTAGTGTGTGTGTATATATATATAGGAAAAGTATTTCTCCAGTCATTGGAGATAAGTTTATTTCCAGTGACCTATAAAACTACGTCGTTTTGAATTAATGAAGGATGCGTTTGTAATTTTAGGTGAATTAATGAAGGGTGTTTTAGTAAAATTCATATGATAAAAAAGTAAACAAAATTACGAAAACACCCTTCATTAATTCAAAACGGCGTAGTTTTGGGGGTCACTGGGGATAAATTATCTCCGGTAACTGGAGAAATCCTTTACCCTATATATATATATATATTATATATAGGGGAAATGATTTGTACAGTTACTGCACCTAAGGTTTTTTCCAGTGAATACAAAACGACGCAGTTTAGTTTAATGAACATTGATAAAAAGAAAAAAAAAACTCATTCTCTCTCTCTCTCGGCTTCACCTCTCCTCAGCGTCGGATCCGTCATTGGCGCCGGAATATTCGTTCTTACTGGCCTTGGGGCCAGGGACAGGACAGGGCCGGCCCGGCCGTGGTCATATCTTTTGTCATCTCCAGCGTCTCCGCCTTGCTTTCAGTCTTCTGCTACACCGAGTTTGTCGTGGAAATACCCGTCGCAAGTAACTACTGATGATTCGTTCAAATTAATTTAAGTATTTAATTTGAAATTTAAAAGTAATTATCCCTATGGAATAATGTGAACATGTACACAAATTGATTCTGTATTTTTTTTTAATGTTATTCGTGATCTCATATGAAAAAATTATTTGAAATTTCAGTATATGTTTTGTTTTAAATTGTATATTATTATTATTGTTGTTATTTTATCAATGTTCATTAAACTAAACTGCGTCGTTTTGTATTCACTGGAAAAAACCTTAGGTGCAGTGACTGCACAAATCATTTCCATATATATATATATATATATATATATATATATATATATATATAAATTATGGTTTATAAAGCTCTGGTTGATAAATAATACTAGTAAGAAAAAACTAAATTTTTCATTGAAGGTTCACATTCCACAATTCATGAAATCAACAAAACGCTTCTTCTACCAAAAAAAAGAAAAAAAAAAGAACAAATTTAGAGGAAGTTAATCATTTAATCGTTATTATTTTTGACCCTGATATAATTCTTAAATTTTGACTTAGTACAACTCAGTTATTATAGTTTTAATTTGATTCGTTTAATATTGATTCTTGAAACTTTGACTTGATATAACCTACGGTCTTTTAAGCTTTAATCATTTAAAATATTGGTTCCTGATGTTATTCAAGAAATAATTTTGGTCTTCATAATTTTATTTCCTAAAATATAGGGACTAACATTTTAAACAATTAAAATTATAAAAATTGAATTGAATTGAGTTAAAGTTTAGGAATTGAGTTATATTGAAGTAAAATTATAGGAATGAGGTTACACTAAATCAAAACTAAAAGAAACAAACGAATTTATCAATAGTAGTTAGGCTAAGTGGAAATGTGAAACTCTGATTAAACCTTATTTCATATTAAATCAAGCCCCGTCGTAGGCAGAGAATCAAGAAAAACAAGTATAAAGATTGGGATAAATTTGAGTGAGCTACTTACTCTAATAAGGTTTGATAACAGCAAATTCGACCTGATAATATTTTTTTAAATTTTTTTTCTCTTAATATATTTTATAAATTTACCGACAGAATTTCCCGCAATAATCCATCGGTAATTTCATGTTTTTTGTAGTGTTTATATTTTTTTTAAGGGATTTACTTTAATTTTCTCATGTTGCATGAGAAAAACAAGATTCCTACACACACATAAAATGATGCGACCCACATATATATATAGTGCTAATTATATATATATACGGGTCCCACCATTTTATGTGTGTGTGGCATGAGAAAACATTTCTCCTACAACATGAGAAATGTTTTTCCCTTTTTTTAATCATTTAATTGCTTTGTATAATACTTAATTTAAATCTATGTTTTTTTTTCAACAAAAATTTCATTAAGTTATAGTTTCATTATTAATAAATTCATATTAACACTTTGAAAATTAGCATAATTTACTATTTTTGAATTGTGGGATAATTCTTTTCATGGATTCTGACCGATGTTCATATTTACCTTAAATTTCAATTCAAGACCTAACACATTTGTAAGTTCTAGAGTTTCCTCTTAATTAAAACTCTTACAAATCTTCAAGAAAGGAAATATCACACGGTACTCCATAAATCACGGTATGTCACGGTTATTAACTATCCTATATCACGTTTTCAAACTGACATATATGTTAGCGTTATAAAAGTTTGACATAGATATATTATGATTTCGAACCGTTTTTTATTCTAGACATCTTATTATTATAATATAACACTCATTATGTATTGAAGTTTGGTAAAGCCATCATCTTCCCATTACAATCGTAATAATTAATGGGCATATGTAAAAAACTGTCAAAATATATCATAAAGCTTCCATGATATATAATGGTCTCATTGTACAACCATTATTTATTCAATAACATACATAACCGTTATTTATTCAGTAACATACATAACGGTTTGTATATAAAAATCGTGACTTTTAATAAAATTCAATAACAGTCTCTCATAGACAACCGTTATGTATTAAATACATAAATAACGGTTTATGAAAAAGAACCACGAACATTTATAATAATACAAAACAGTTTTTATATAATAATTGAGATGTATGGATATAAGACTCTTCAAGTGAGAGTTTCTGAACTAGTTAACTATATATATATATATATATATATCTATCTATCAATCATAGAACAACAGTACCTTCAATACCATGTGGCTATGCAATTTGACATGAATCAAGACATTCCAAGCTTTATAGGCAGAATCAGTGACAACTGCTGAGGTATATAAGTGAAAATGAAATTGGTGATGACCAATATATAATTGTGTCTTTTCATAGAAAAACCCTTGAGAAAACAAAGAACTTTGATGAAAAAAATATATACCACTATCAAAAAAGATCGGAGAGGTATGCAAACTCATGGGTTTAATGGTTTAATTTGCATACCTCATGTGCCTTTTCTGCTAAGTTAATTTGTTTTTTCTCATCTTCCTTTGCTTTTTTTTTTTTATTAAAAATGACATAGAGGATGCCAAAGATGATTTTTTTAAAAAAAACAATTTGGAGAGAAATATTATGTGTATTTTTTCACTTTAACCCTTAAGTTTTTAGAAATTATTATGAAATTAGGGCTCTCTAATTTAAATGACTTAATTGTCTTCCTTTGAAAAAAGCTCCCTCCACCATCAGCTATCGGCTGCCACCTTCGGAGCTTCAATGCGGGTGGTTAGAAAATTTTTGGGCAAATGGGTTAAAATATGATCATTGAGACCATACAACTATGAAAGTAATGAGCTCACTTTAATAGGCCTTTGGAAGGGGAAAAAGGTAACGGAATGCTTGATGTTAAAAATAAAAACTTTAATTAGGTTAAATTTAAATTTTAAAATGCGGGAAGTATATAATCAATTGGTCTAACATTCAAGGGAGTCTTTGTATATTAATCAATATATATATTCAATAATAATGCTACTAGAAAAAACTGTTTTTGCGACGGAAAAAATCCGTAGCAAAACCATGTTTTTCCATCGCAAAACGATTTGTCGCAAAAAAATGATAGCAATTGCGACGGATTTAAATTTCAAAATTTGTGACGGATTTATATCCGTCGCAGTTGCGACAGATTTCTAAATCCGTCGCAAATTTAATCTTTTTTAAAAAAATTTATTTTTTTAAAATAAAAAAAAATATTTTTTAAAAAAATTACATAAAAAATAGGAAAAAAAATGTATACCATAAAAATATATAATAACAATCCCAAAGAATTTATATAGAGAAAACACAATATAAATAATAATGTTGTGAACAATATGTAATAAAAAAAAAGTCTAAACAGCAGCAATATGGTCACCCTTGTCCTTCATTAGGACTGAAGTAGAATCTGCACATGATTCATCATCTCCTGTGTTTGATGCACCATCATTTGATCATTCCGTCGCAAAACTCGATTCCTAAAAAAAATAAAAAAATTATATAAAAAATTACGAAATTAAATAGAAATGTACAAAATCCTTTGAGTTTTTTATTTTTGTTATTCATATGCCTTCAAGATTTTAATATCTAGGAATTATAAAAGGAAGATCCTAATATCTAAGAATTATAAAACAAAAAAGCAATTACAAAATTCAAATTCTATAATCCGATTAGATCCTAAAATATCTCTAACTACCAAGATTATACATTATACAGAAATTTAATATCCGCTGCATATAAGCAAATATAATATAATAAAAAATAGTTATTATAATTTCCTCTCTTCTAATAATAAATTAAGATTCCTTCATTTGCTTCCTTTGCTATATAAAAAGTTAAAAACACATGCTATCTTGGCCCCTTGGATTGAAAACCAAAACAACAAGAACCAACGTTGGATAGTAAAAACATAAATTAAAGAGCAACATAGTTTGTAATTATCAGTAAGCAAATGCAAGTTATGGCCTTTGAAGCCCTTATGGTGTCCTTCCTTGTGTTTTTAACCTGAACTATATAATGTCTCATATTCCTTGGGGTTCTTCAGGAGCACAACAAAATGTTCAATTTTTAATTGCTACTAATAAACACATAAAAGAAATTAACATGCTCCCCATTGCCTCCATCAGTGGAAGGAACTCTTATACCTAGTAACTTCTCTACAAAACTAGTAACTTCATATTATTTGTCCTACATTAACGACCTATTTCGACGACCTATGAGGATGGCAATTTCACATCATCCAGTGATTGGCAAACAGTGCTGGAGAAAATAAATATTTAATAAACATGCCAAGGTGCACAAGGAAGCAGCCTACTGTTGTAAAGCAAAGGATAAAACAAACTTAAAATCTGGATTCAGCTGTGGTACAATTTTCATTTCGATACAACAATCAAATTCCAGCAAATAAACCAGTGTTAAAGCTTTAAAACAAATATAAGAACATATTAACACAAATAAAAATTAACCAACTGATCCTAAGAAGAAAGAAGAAATGCTAAGGCGAAGTAGCAAGTTGGAAATTGTAAATTTGGCACACAATAGTATAAAGAAAGCGCACTTACCATTATACGGCCTTCAATTCACAAATCTTTCTGATCAAAAAGCCAAATCTGAATGCACGCTTTCTGCAACACAGAAAATCCCACAAAAACACGATTCACACAAAGTTTCTCACTCTAGTGACAAGAAACAAAAATCAGAAACACATAGAAGACCACAGGACAAACCAAAAACAGAAACCGAAAGGGGAAAAAAAAATCTGCAGCCTTGTAATTCCGGTAATAGAATAAGAAAGAATTGTAAAAGGCAAATCCTAATATCTAGTAATTGTCTACTGCAACTGTATCCTCAGGAATACTTAACTAAAGCCCAAATAAATCCGAATATCCACATAATGATCCATAAATGCCAGGGTACATACGTGTCCTGTGTGCTAATTAGCATACATACATTCTTAGGTAAATTGTGGAATATACGAATGCCAATTGAAGAGTTTGCTTCCACTTCTATATGAATGATCTTCTCTTGATTGCTACTGGAATATTAAATGGAATTGAAGGGAAGGAAAATCATGGAAATGTGAAGATCGATTACAAATCTAATGCATATATATCATCACATACAGATACAATAGAGACGAGCTTGAAGAAATAACAATTTCTTCCTTCTATACTAGAATAATTCTACTTCAGGGATATGGTTTCCTCCTAAATCAGATATCAGTAATCTAAACAATGAACAAGTATTGATAGTATATAAAAGCCTTTAATAACGACGTACAATTGTGGGACCAGAGGTGTAATTAAACTCTTCAGAAATTGGCTTCTGCATTGTTGAAGCTGATGCATGTTAGTGCTTCTTAGTGTCATCAATTAATCACCTGGACATAGAGATGGTTGTTGGACTGGAAGACACACAATCTTGTTCTTTCCGGCGTTCCTTCAACCTGAGAAGCATGAAAATGAATTCCATAATGCATATGCATTGCATCCTTGACAACAACAACATTCAGAAGGAAAATGCCAATTGCTAAGGAAGTCTCATATCCCGAAAGTATTCGAAATACAATAAGAATGAGGAGTAACCTGCACAAGGGCTTCCAAAATTTATAATAACTTTCTGCAAGGAAGTCTTTTGCTTTATCTCATTCATCGAGGCTTTGTTTATACTAGTATTTTGTTTCTGTACATCTTATAAAAACAAAAACTTGCAGCTCCACCAACAGGCCATTAGAAGCACATTTCAATGGTTTAATCCCAAAAGTAAAGCATGAAACTTGAACTGCCATTAGACAGAATAAAGTGCATATATTATATTACACCAAGATATCAAGTCCAAACCCTTACAAAGCAATCTAATAATTAAAACATTGCACAGATAAATATGAATCCAACAACTAAAACCCATGAAATGATCAGCGCTTCCTAAGCCAGAATCAGAAAGGACAGACAAATGAGGAAATGAAATCAATTTCTATTCCAGAAAAAATGAACCGAAGCCAGTATCTCCAAAGAATGAACATTATCGTAAATATCCAAATGCAAGCGCGCTGAGAGAAAGGGGGGACAACATTTGCGCATCAAATCAACAACAAAACAAAACTAGAATGAAGCATAAATGTTGAAGCAAATAAAGCTGAAGTTACATGTGGGGTTGGTTAGGTTGAGATCGAAGTTTGTAAAAAAAAAAAACTCTCAGATGTCGAATACGAAAGAAGACCACTGTGCCCTAAAGATCTACGCAAGAAGAGGACGAGCATAAATACTTCGTGAAATTAAACTAGAAGCTCAGATTACAAAACCTTACCGGAGCTCAGAGATGATTCGCGTCGCCGCCGTTGGATTGAAGACTGAGCAAACTCTTACCGGAGGTCTGAGGTCGATTCGCGTCGCCGTCGTCGTGCCTTCGGATTCGAGGTTGAGAACTGAGGTTGAAGATGAGCCGACGGATCGAGGTACAGAGAAAAGCGACTAAGAATAAAAATCAGAAAACCGATTTTTTTCTTTCTTTAGTTTTTGCAATTTGCAACGGAATTCCTTTTCCGTCGTAAAATTTTACAACGGAATTTAAAATTCGTCGCAATTCATTTTCTGTCGTAAAATTTTGCGACAGATTTGTTTTTCCGTCGCAAAGTGTCGGACTTTTTCCCACCAGAAAACCATTTTTTTTCCTTTAATTATGCGACGGAAAAAAATCCATCGCAATTTACAACGAAATTCATTTTCCGTCGCAAAATTTTAAGACGGAATTTGAAATCCGTCGCAAATTCATTTTCCGTCGCAAAATTTGCGACGGATTTTTTTCCATCGCAAAATCTGTCGCTATTTTGACTTTTTCTAGTAGTCTTCTTGATTGGTTTAAATGTGTTGCCCACATTATGAACATTATCATTCTTATTGATTGATATTGTTCAATTTTCTTTTTTTATAATAATTTCCTTACATTAAATGCTTCTTTAGTTTATACTTCTAAATATGAAATTTGAAAATAAAGAAGCTATTTGGTAGGATAATTGGTTGGATTTTTTACCCGTAGATCACAGAGGGTCATTTATCTTGCTAGAGTCAAAATTTCTTAATCCACGTCAAAAGTCACACCATCCATCTTGTTATACTCAAAATTTCTTAATCAACGTCAAAAGTCACACCATCCATCTTGTTATAGTCAAAATTTCTTAATCCATGTCAAAAGTCATACCATCCATCTTGTTATAGTTAAAATTTCTTAGTACTCCTCGAAAGTCACACCATCGTGACCATTCTTACAAAAAAATCAATGAAGTTTTCTAATTTTTAGCAAATAAAATATTAAGAATCAAGATTATTCTTTTCTTCTCTCTCTGTTTGTTTGTTTTTTGTTTGTTTGTTTTTTGTTTTTTTAAAGCACACATCCTCACCAAAGGTCATGAATGATAAAGTCTTGTTGAAGTGTCATGTTATTTTCATGTATTAATTCATTACCTGACTTTCTTAATTCTGATTACTTAGAGACTAGGGTAGCTGATATTCAATAAAGCCTTCTTGAAGTACTATCATGTTATATTCAAAATGGAATTTATGTTCTGTCTTCCTCTATTTAATTGATATTTGAGTTCCGGTCTTTCAAAATTTCAATTTCTTGGAGACTAGGGCAGCTGAAAACAATCTAGTGTGTGTGTCTATATATATATATATATATATAAAGCTGTGGTTGATAAATAATACTAGTGAAAAAACTAAATGTTTAGGATAGACCTCATTGCATGTGAACAACTTTACAAGTGAACAAGTAAGGAAGATGAAGATGGTCTTGAATTTGCCTTAGGCACATCACCCTTTTTATTCTTAGTAACTTGCTTTATATTTGACTGAATCTAAGTCATTTGTTGATTGTGTATGAATCGTTTGGAAGTCAAGCATTTGTTCCCCCTACCAATATTTAGTTTTCCCTTTACACTCCCTTTGATCAATTTTATAAGAAATGTCTTTGAAGATATTTTTTAATCTTTTTTTACAAGACATTTTGATAATTTTTATGATCATGAAATATTTTTTCCCCATTATTGTTATATGTCTATGTTTAATAGGGGTAGTGAGAGAGAGTGTAAACATTTATATAATATTTGGAATTTAGTGTGATTAGTGAGCAAAATATTAGAAATAACTTGAACTTTATGATAAATTTAATGTTGTTAATTGTTTTTATTAATACATCTGAATTAATTTAAAATTGACCGGACGGAGAATGCTTTTAGTGTAATTTTCATAATTTGAAGATACTGTAGAAGTAAAGAACAATTGAATTTCTTAGTTGACACAAATAAAAAGAAGAAAGCACGTGTCCTCATAATGATTTTACTTTGGTGGTTAATTACAGCCTAACATGCGATCATAATTCAAAGTGGGCCTTTTAATTTCCCCTTTTTCAATCGAAGAGGAAATTGAAAAAAAAGAAAAAAAGAATTATATATTCCATCTCGTATATTATTTTTCCTATAAATCATTATCAACAACATCTCCAACTTAACTATAGAAAATGCCAGAAACAGTGAAAATGCACTAGAGAGTAGAGATAATTTTAAACTCAACTTAATCAGTACATATGATCCGTTATCCATTGAAGGATTTTAAATTCAGAATTAAATTGAACCAGGTGAGCAGATCAGCAATCAATCCGACCAAGACTTATAACCAGTCATTAATGAATTAATTGCTCCAAAAAACAATTCCAGACAAAGAAGAACGTTAGTGATTGACGCATGCATGCATGCATATATGAGTTTGTATCGTAATGGAGATTTATGAACAAACTAGAGAAGTGTGGCAAAAAATATATATTAAAAAAAGGGTCAAGGTGCAGATTTGCTAATCAACTATTACTCGAGGAGCGTCTGGCACAAATAACTATTGAGGGGACCAAAATTACCAATTAACAATTAAAAAGTGAAAAAAAAAAACACAATTTGGAGCAGATTCGCCAATGAACTAATACCCCGTCACTGTCTTGGTGTCTCCGTCTTCCATTGACTGTCACAGTGTCAGTAACGTTGGCATTCCCAAAGCTTCTATTATTGCTAGATGTTCCACTCACCCTCTTGAATTCATCCAGTAGTCCACAGCGTTCGACTGGCACGTACCTTGCAACCTGGTTCCATCCCTCCAATGCCACAAGCAACAACCACTGCTGCCACAATGCCTGCTCCCATGGATCCCATCTCTGTTGGTGTTTTCCTTTTTCAATAAGAAGGCTTAGCCATTCTTTTCTCTAACGTTTCTGTCATCGTCCTATGCCAGTGCCTCATATTTTAACTTAATTGTGATAGTTTTTTTTAAATAGTTATTTGGTGTTTTTTTTTCCACTTTTAATAGTTATTTAGTGTTTTTTTTTTCACTTTTTAATTGTTGATTGACAATTTTGGTTCCCTCAATAGTTATTTGTGCCAAACGTTCCTCGGGTAATAGTTGGTTAGCAAATCTGCACCTTCACCCTAAAAAAAAAAAAAATCAAAGTCTATGATTGATGAGGATGGATGAACTAATTTGAAAGGAATATGGCACCATATGATTAAATCTTGTAATTACTCTAATTGTTTCTTTACTTATACAGTTATTTTCTGGTGAACCATTAACAACGCTAGGCCCTTCATATCTTTCATTCTTTTAAGATACTCTCTATGGTAACTAATTTTGGAAAAGTAGGGAAGTTGAGTAAATTAGTTAATTATAACAAATATAACATGATCTCATAAAATATCTTGTATAACTTTTTATATATATATATAAAAATGTAGCATTAAAATACTGAAGTAAAGAAGCAACATTTACAAATTTAAAGTAGTGCTTAATAAGGAAAAAAAATAAAAAATACTGAAAATGAATTGATGTCTTAGAACTAAAATCAACCTCCCTACTAGTTTCTACATTTACTACCAATAAGATTAACCTTAGAAATATCAATATAATGCAGTCTTTTTCTTCTTGAAAATATTTGGTGTTGACTAAAAAAAACTTTTACTTTATCATTTTCTATATAAGTTTCCAGAAATCCATCAACTTCTGCAAAAATGTTCAAAGTAAAACAATGAACTTTGAAAAATGAAAAATAGCAGAAAATAATGCATTGAAAAATAAAGGAAAAATCACATCAACGTCCTAATTAATGAAAATAATATCAGAAAAGTTTCATAACTTGTTAATGATAAGGGAAAGAGCTACAACAGACTTTTTGAAGGCAAAGTAATTATAAACTTTTAAAATAGGTGTAAAAATATATATTGGCTCTTAGTTAACCGTTTGTTTGGATTTTTTAAAGGTTAAGGTGTAAAAATACACATGAGATTTTTTTTTTAAAAAAAAAATGCACCTAACATAAATGTTTTTTTTAAGGCAAAAGTAACTATGAACTTTCAAAATACGTGTAAAAATACATATTGATCATTAGTTAACCGTTGGTTTGAATTTTTTGATTGAAAATGGGGACATGGAGGATGATGTTAATGATTAAGAAACAACTTGAAGACAATGGTGGAGACAGGAATTTTAATGACGGGGGATGAAAATAAAAAATACTATATGATAAATAAAAGTACTTGAAATACAATACTGGCTTAATATACAAAATATTGAAAGAAATCTATTACAGAAATTAAGATCACTTCACTTGATTCTTACTCTATATGTTTTCATATTATTAAACTCATCTGTAATTGAATCTGTGCTACAACTCAAAATAATTTCTATTTTAATGTATGTAATCAAAGAATTATCAAGAACTTGGTATTCCATTCTATTTCGAAGCCTGTTCTTGGTTATCTTCATAGCAGAAAAAGATCTTTCAGTATCTGCTGTAAAAATAAAAAGCGCGAGTATAAGTCTAATCACTCTATCAATAAGAGAAATTAATTTTATTTTAACTATTTTTCATTTTTAGAGAAACAAGAGTAAGTACAAGTCTAAAATTATCTTTAAGTAATTTCATATTTCCAATATTAATTTTTTTCATTTTCAGAACATATTTTATTTTAAGAGAAATTATCAAATGAGTTGGGCCACAAAGCTTGCGGTGTGGAATGACCAATGAGAGATGTAATGCTCAAGTTTTTTTTTGATACAGCCAGTGGGGAAGGGGGAGGCAGGGCTTAAACCCTGGATAAGGATGAAGGCCAGCTCCTAAGGCTGGCCTAGTGCCATCGTGCTACAAGGCGCTTGACTAATGCTCAAGCTTTTGACGAGGCTCAACTTCAAATTTCCACAGTTGGGCTGAACCTGATGTTGATGATCGAAAGAAAATGGACATCCTCATTAGTCATTTGTAGTTTATATTCGGAGTGAGGAGGGACCACGGGTAGGGGGAAGGGGGTTTTATATATTATTTTTTTAAAAAAAAAAAAAATATTGGCCCCCCACGGCATGGTAGTGAAAACATAGATTTTACTTAAAAATGGAAGGAGAATGAAAAATTGTAAAATATAAAATCGTAACATAGTAAAATTGTAAAAAAATCATAAAAACATAAAAGCATTTGGAAAATTAGTAAAATCGTTTTAATGAAAAAAAAATAGTAAAAATTTAAAATCGCAGTGATAAATCGAGTTTTTAACTACCATGCTCGGGGGCTTATCCCCCTGCTTGAAGAGAAATATCAAGTTTATACTTTCACCTTAACCCTTAAGTTTTTATAAATTATTATGAAATTAGGGTTTTCTTAAAAAAATTTAAATGACTTAATTGTCTTCCTGCGAAAAAAAGCTCCCTCCACCTCTGGAACTTCTGTGCCGATGGCTAGAATATTTTTGGGCAAATGTTGGCTATAATATGATAATCAATATATCCGTCTAAACCTCTAACTCATTCATTCATTGGTCCACATGTTACATTATGATTAGTGCCACGTCCACACACTTTTCTGATCTCTCAATCATCTTCCCTCCCCTATTGTAGTGGGACGGATTTAAATTTTTCTTTATAAAATGTTTCCCTCCCTCCATTTTTTTGAATTCAAATTATAAAATTTCCTTTATAAAATACCTAATAGATCAGTTCAAGTCCTATTTATCATATATGATTCCTAAATAGTAATTGGTCAGGGTCATTTATAAACATAAGTCAATACAGTTTTTTTCGATAAAAAGCCAACATTTTTCCTAAACAGTAAATTTTTTTTTGAATTCAAATTATAAAATTTCCTTCATAAAATACCTAATGGATCAGCTCAAGTCCTATTTAGCATATATAATTCCTAAACAGTAATTGGCCAGGGTCATTTACAAACGTAATTCAATACAGTTTTTTTTCCCCCATAAGAAGCTAACATTTTTCATGTACACTATAATAGATGCCATGTCCACACAATTTTCTGATCTCTCAATCATACATCTTCCGTCCCTCCATTTTTCTGAATTCAAACTTAAGATTTTCCTTTATGAAATCTTTCTCTCCCTCCAATATCGTGAATTCAAATTTTAAATTTTCTTTTATAAAATCACCTAATGGATCAGCTCATGCTCGTCGTACTCTAAACAAGCTTTCCTTTGTTTTACAACAACAAACAGGCAATGACCGAGACATATTTACCTGAAATCGATGATAGCAAGGACACGTGGTCGATTGTTGCAAAAGTTCTCCGGAAGTGGGTTGTCAAGAAAAAGGCTGCACCATACCTGAAATGGAAGATAGGGATGATACTGGTTGATGAAATGGTTAGTTGTTATAAAGATTTATAGATCTACATAGTACCCATTTTCTATAATCTTTTTTTTTAATAGTTATTTCCTTACAACTGAAATTTTGTACTGTCAGCCAAATTGTTTTTTGTTTTTGGTTTTTGTGCCAGGAGACAAGAATAGAAGTTTCCGTGATACAAAAAAATGCCATTCCAAAATAGATTGATGATCCACTTGTGTTTGATGACCTTGGTCTTGCAGATATGTGCACACCACAACTGAGTACTACCAAACCTCTTAAAAACATCAAGAAGGAGAAAATAAATTGATATCTTATGCATATGATATACTACTCTATGATATGAAGTTTACCTTTCTCAAATTTCGGTTGTAATGATGTTGTACGTTTTAAACATTCTTTTCAACATTTTATCAACTTGAGTTTTATCATAACCCTAGCCATTGGATGTAATTTTCTTGAAACCAATTTTCAAACGGACAACATGAATGCACAGTCGTTAAAATATGACCAGTATTATATAATATTATTTATTGCATAATATATAAGGACCAGGCATACAATGTTATGAAATATGAGTCATTGGGAAAGGATAAAAAATAGAAATCACTCTTTTATTTGTTCGACCACTTTTTACTTACCCAACCACCTTCTCTCACTCTTTCTCTCATAATTATTTTATCCCTTATAATTACGTGTCATAAACTGGTTAAAAAAAAAGATTTGTATATTACGTCAGAGAAGTAAAGTCATTATGTAGACAAAACTCATGAGACATCTTATCAACACGGATCCATTTTTAACTATTTAGGGTAATATATTTAGGGTAATAAATGTCCAAATTAAGGAAAAGACAAAATATTTGGTGTATGAGGATACTTAAAATCAACCGTGATAAAGATGTTAATATCATTGAGTAGATAATAAAGCTTGGTCCTATTTTAATTTTTTATAAATTCACCCCTATTTAACTTTATTTAAATAATAATGTTATATTTTTATAATATAGTACAATATAAAATTTTCATAAAATACCTAATGGATCAGCTCAAGTCCTAAACAGTAAAATTTTTTTGAATTCAAATTATAAAATTTCCTTTATAAAATACCTAATAGATCAGCTCAAGTCCTATTTATCATATATGATTCCTAAACAGTAATTGGCCAAGGTCATTTACAAACGTAAGTCAATACAATTTTTTTTTTTCTATAAGAAGCCAACATTTTTCCTAAACAGTAAAATTTTTTTGAATTCAAATTATAAAATTTCCTCAATCCACGGTAATACTTGCTCATGACTCATCAATCTAAATTGATTTGATAGTAATGATATTGTCAATTTTACCTTCATATCGTTTGGAATGAAGTGGTTTTCTTTGCCGACTTTGGAATTTTTTTTCCAAGTTTAAAGGTTCATTCCAAAAAAATTATATCGATTAATTATTTTTAAGACTTTTAATTAATGCCCTATTTATTATTACCCAAAGTTTTTTTTTTTAAAAAAAAAACAATATCACCCAGAGTTTTAATCTTTCAAAATTGAAATTCAGAAAATTCTACAGATTTGCATATCACCCTGTACACAGTACAGATGTTAATATCAGTTCAAACAATATATACTATCTATTCTGCCTAACCTTTGACTTTCAGGTTTTGTCTATATTTACACATACTGTGCCTTTTCCATCTTGCTTTTCAAAAATATATACTATCCATCTTGCTTTTCAACAAAGAGTTAGATCTCCTACTGTATATTTACACATACTGTGCCTTTTCCATCTTTCTTTTCCATATTTGACTTTCAGGTTTTGTCTATATTTACACATACTGTGCCTTTTCCATCTTGCTTTTCATTATCACGCTTACTTTCCTATCAGCATTATCGTCACCTTGAGTTAGCTGCATGAGCTCGTATGTGTTATCGTTGAATCTACTTACCCAAATTTAGTTGAGCGTTTATTCGAGGAAGATTACCTAAACAACAGATCAATACTGACACCAACTACGGAACATGTTGACTCCTTGAATGAATACATTTGTTCTTTACTGTCAGGAGATGAAGCAAAATACTTCAGTGCTGACTCTATAAATCGTTTAGATCGTATAAATGATAGTATCGATGATCTGTATGATACAGAGTTCCTCAATTCAATTTAATGTTCAGGGATTCCTCATCATAAATTGATTTTGAAGGTCGGCGTACCTGTTATGTTAATAAGGAACATTGATCAAGCATCAGGATTGTGCAATGGTACGAGGCTTCAAATTACAAAACTAGGGAAGAACGTCATTAAGGCGAAAGCGTTGAATGGCAACAGCGCAAGGCAAGATATTTTGATACATAGGATGGACATGAATCCATGTGAATCTAAACTTCCTTTCAAGATGACTAGAAGACAATTTCCAATCATCGTTTCATTCGCCATGAAAATTAATAAAAGTCAAGGACAATCAATGTCAAATGTAGGTCTTTACCTACCAAGACCAGTTTTCTCACATGGACAACTTTATGTTGCTTTATCTAGGGTAAAGAGTTCCAAGGGTCTAAAAATATTGATTTTGGATGAGTTTAATAATTGTATCAATAACGCAATTAATGTGGTCTACAGAGAGGTTTTCCAAAACATTTTACCACATTAATAGTTGTCAAGCGAAAATTTCTTCTAATTTGTTATTGTTGTGCTTTCAATGTAATGGTTATATGAATTCAGCTTTTTCGTACTTTCATTTGAGTTTATTATTACGTCTACAATTAATCTATTTACTAATAAAACTACATTGTTATTACATTAATACTTTAGTTATACGATTTAAAAACCGAATAAAACAACACACTCCGTGCAACGCACAGGTCTAAAGTCTTATTGAGATCAAACGATTATGAAAGTAATGATGAGCCCACTTTAATAGGTATTTGGAAGGGGAAAAAGGTAATGGAATGTTTAATGTTAAAAATTAAAACTTTAATGAGGTTAAATTTAAATTTTAAAATGTGAGGGGACATATATAATCAATTGGTCTAAAGTTCAAAGGAGTCTTCCCATGTCACTCAATATATATATTTAATAGTGCTAGCTTCTTCTTGATTGGTCCAAATGTATATCCACACATTATGAATATTATCATTCTTATTGATTTATTTTGTTTCGATATTCTTTTTTTATAATAATTTCCCTGGATTAAATACTTCTTTAGTTTATTATTTTAAATTTGAAATTTGAATAACTTCATATTTTTAACGGAATAAGACTGATTTTTTTCTCATGTAATTTAAACTCTCTTTAATTCTGACAAACTTTTTAGATTTTCAATTAAATAAAGAAGCTGTTTGTTAGAATAATTGGTTGAATTTTCTACCAGTGGATCGCACGGGTTATTCAACTTGTTATAGTCAAAATTTCCTGGGAAAATCTTGTTCAGGGCCTTTTTGCCAAAAAAAATGCGGAAAAAGGCTCAAACATTTTGAAAATTCGAAAAAAAGGCCAAGATTCTGAAATTCCGAAAAAGGCCCAAGGTAGTTGTTGATGAAGCTGATATAGTTGATAGCGGGGTACTGATATAGTTGTTAACTAGGCTGATTTAGTTGTTAAAAATAGATTCTGAAATTTCGGAAAAGACCCAATGTGAGTTGTTAATGGGGCTGATATAGTTGTTAGCAGGGTACTGATATAGTTGTTAACTGGGATGATTTAGTTGTTAAAAATTAGTACCCCGCCAACAACTATATCAGCCCCATTAACAACTCACTTTGGGCCTTTTCCGAAATTTCAGGAGCTTGGGTCTTTTTTCGAATTTTCAGAATACTTGGGCCTTTTTTCGTATTTTTTTGATGATATAGGCCCTGAACAGTATTTTCCCAAATTTCCTAATCCACGTCAGAAGTTACATCATCTTTACAGAATTTTCTGCCCGTGGATCGTATGGGTCATTCAACTTGTTATAGTCAAAATTTTCTAATCCACGTCTGAAGTTACATCATCTTTACAAGAAATTCAATGAAGTTTTGTATGTTCAGCAAATAAGGTATTAAGTATTAAGATCTTGTATTTTTGTCACGCACACATCTTCACCAAAGGTCAGGAATGATAAAGTCTTCTTGAAGTGTCATGTTACTTTTTTTTTTTTCTGTTACTTTCATGTAGTTCTTATTGTTCTTGTAAATCTTACACAGAACCCAATCATCTAACTGCGGAAGTTAGAAAGAAGTAATGTACTTTTAGAGAAAGATATATAAAATTTTCTATTCAGAGTATTCTTGATAATTTTATACTACCTCTGGTCCTAATTATAAGGCATAGTTGACTTTATTTAGAGAGATTAAGAAAGCTAAATAAGTTATTTAATCATTTTATACGTTGTATATCTTTAGATTATATATTAATAAGTGAGTCAAACTAATTACTTTGAAGAAAAAAATAAAAAGAAAAATACTCTAAGTTAATTTAATTAGCTTCCTTAATTTCTCCAAAAAAGTCAACTATGTTTTATAATTAGGACCGGAAGAAGTATCAGGATAGGCTTGAGCCAATGTGCAGCGAGGATGATGAACCGCTTGGGTGGAATGTGAAGCTTCACATAGGATGAGGATGGGAACTAGGGACGGATTATAAGGGTTTATGCCCTAACTAGATACCTCTCCTCTTGACGCATTTTAAAACTATGAAAGGGTAATAGGCACCAAAGAAAAAAATTTTGAGAGCGAGGCTCTTGGACGTTAAAAGTGGTTTAAAAGTCAAGCTCGGGTTGATATGCCAGGATCTAGATACCCCATCTCTTGAGTATGAGGTAAATCCCTCAAAGCAGTCAATTTCAATAGCGAGACACTGGAATGTTAAAAGTGGTATTAAAGTAGGCTCATGTTGAAGTGCCAACGAGGATGCTAACTTCAAGGGATGGATTCTAAAGTCTCCTTCAAATGAGAAGGCAACAAAGGACGTCTTTTAAGGGTCTACACTCTAACCCTCTTAACAAGTTTTAAAACTTTGAGGCGTAATGAGACATAAATCGAACAACTTTAAGAATGAGACGCTTTTACATGGGCCTTTTAAACAAAGTTCATGATTTTTTTCTGCAGTTTTCCCATCACTTCACTAACTTCTATATTTTTTTATCAGATGACAACATATTACTGACCTTGGCATTTGTTCCAGAATAGGTTGAGTCATCCAAATAATACTCACGCACGGTCCAATTGGTCTTCTTGCTGTTTTGATAATTGCCTTCATAATAAACCAAAGTTCTCCATTTCCCAATTAATGTGAATCCATCTTCTGAATGAATCATCTGACACTTTCCTGTTGCCTTCCAATACCCATCTTCTGTTGATCGCTTTGGCCTTAATTTCCAAATTGTATATTTTCCCTCTTTTGGCGAGAAAAAGTACCACTCATTTTCTCCACAGCTCCTATATTGCCCTGTAAAGTTTATATTCCTTGTTATTAACTGTGAACAGAGTTCACTAAAAAAAAAAAAAAATCATTCCACAAGTAAATAAAACATTCATGTAAAATCACTTATAAGTCTATAACCTAACAAAACAAAGTTAAAAAAAAACACACACACACACACAAATATGTCATACTGTTATTTTCTTAAACTCAAAATGATATCTTTCATACTCAGTAAAAAGATAGCGAACAAAACATAAAATCCAACATGGTCAATCCTTCTTTCAATACGATGATGAATAAAAAACAAACATAAAACACTTATTGAAATATTAATTAAAGAAAGATATTGAATCATCATAAAGGATAAAGAAACTTACTAGATAGTTGTTCATGACTGTACTTATAGACATCTACATCTGTGATTAGATATTTAGATTAGATTCTAAGGGTTCATTCATAACTTTCTTCTTCAAATACTCCCTCCATTCCTAATTATAAGAGCTAGTTGGTCATAATCAACTGTTGTTCTGTTGGTAAGAACTTAAATCCACTTGGAATAAATTCGCAGAAATAATTAAAGTTGTTTGAGATATTAATATCATCAACTCTTTGCTTCTTAGAATTCATGTTTTGAGTTTGCAAAGTAGATCAAATATTCCTCTTATACATTGTGCGTCTTTGCACACAATCTGCAAAATAAAGGCTAGCCAGGGTTAATTAAAAACCTTTTTTTTTCCCGATAAAACAGTTTAATTGCTTTGTTGGAGTCATTGTTTATATTTATATTCTCAAGAACTCTACTGATGCAAATATAAATCGTTCTAAATATAATTCACCTCTATCTATTTTAAATGATTATTTTTCAGAAATGATTCAACTCATCGTTCTCTAAGCTTAAACCATTCTTGAAGTTTCTTCGATGTTTGATTTGATACCTATGTGTTCTTATCTCTGGATTAAATTTAAATCCTTCAATTGTGCTCTGTTATTAGCAAAGTTAGCTTGGATCACAATATTAATAGAACAAAGTTTCATGGGTTAACGATACTTAAAAAGAGTTAAATTACTATATTAAAAATGGAAAGAAACTACATGTATCTTAAGAATGATTTTTCCTTTCAAGAAGACGACTTCTTTACATGAAGAATAACCCAGGCGTATGTGAATCAAAAGATGGATGAAGGATTTTGAACAATGAAAGAATATAAAAGATACTTTTGCCTGAACACTTGAGAGAATTTCTCTTAATAGTTGCTTTAGGATCTTTTGTGCGAGAACCTTTCGTTTCTCTCTCTTTTTATAAGAATGTTAAGTCGGTTGGCCGATAAGGGGGAAAAAAGAAATGTTCTTGATAAGATATAAGGTAGAGGGTTAAAGTATAAAAATGCACCAGTAACTTTTACCCAAAGTACTTTTAATATTATAAGGGTTTGTTTGGTTTGAGGGAGGGAAGAGAGAAATGTTGTACCCTTTTTTTTACTAAATTACTTATTAAAACTTTGCAATATTCTAAAAATACGCTCTCAAAAAAAAAAAAGAATTTTCTTCTCATTAATGATAATTCGGTTAATATCCTCCTTTTTACTCCCTTCCCTCCCACCCCCTCCCCTCAAACCAAACATGCCTTAAGTGCACATAAACTTCGGAAAAAAAAAATGAAGGAAAAATATCAATGGCGGTTAAGATATGTTATGTTAATCGTTAGTTAACTGATATTGCTTGCATGGATGCTGAGGTGGACCTAATAAATTTCCTAACTGTCAAAGTGGAAGGAGAAAAAATAAAAGTAAGAAAAGCCACATGTACATACTAATGTTAATTTCTTATTGAAAAAAGACTACCCTATTGATCTGCAAATTCGAGAAACCATTCTTTGAATCGAAATCTTCAAAGGCTCTCTACCTTGCCCTTGATCTCACTGGTTCCAGCGAAGGCAACGGCGCCGTCCTTCTCTTCCTGGATTTGATCTAGCGTTTCAGGGTGTGGAAAAATCCTTTAAAAGTGCAGAACTTTGTGAAAGAGCGAGACGAAGTGTGGCGGTGTGTCGAAATGTTGAAATGCAGCTTTCAAGGAGAGAAGAAGGAGAGGTGTCGAAATATGTTGAGATTGCGAGCTTTGGGGAAGAGAGGAAGGAGACGGCAGGGCTTGGGGCGGCAAGACGGTCGGAGATAGGTTGCCACGCAAGGGTGTGGACTGAGGAGAAGAAGGGACCAGTTTCCTGCCCAGCTCCACCAAATGGATTGTCTAAATTGATCTGAACAATCATATTTAATTTTTTTACTGATAATTTTTAAATAAAAAATAATAATTTTTTTAAAAAATATTAGTTTAGAGATTATTTTTAGGGAAAATTCTAAATAAATATCAAATGAATTTGCAAAACCCCCAGAAGTCCGTCAAATTTGCAAAAAGACTGAGAGGTGATAAGGACTTTTGGGGGATATGCAAATTCGCGTGAAATAACCATTTTGCCCTTAGTTGTAAATAATTAAAAAAAAAGTAAATACCCCCGTGGTGGGCCCCCACTGCCGGCGGCCACCACCCCCGCCGGCGGCTGCCGGTGACTGGCGACCACCGCCAGCCGATTAACAACACAAAATGCATAAATTAACAACACAAAAAATATAAATTAACCACAACTTCTGAAAAACATTGAATTTGTCATGTCTCACTTCCAGAGGCGATTAACAACACAAAATGCATAAATTAACCACAACTTCTGAAAACTTTGAATTTGTCATGGCTCACTTCTAGAGGCGATTAACAACACAAAATGTATAAATTAACAACACAAAAAGCATAAATTAACCACAACTTCTGAAAACCTTGAATTTGTCAGGTCTCACTTCCAGAGGCGATTAACAACACAAAATACATAAATTAACAACACAAAAAGCATAAATTAACCTCAACTTCTGAAAACCTTGAATTTGTCATGTCTCATTTCCAGAGGCGACTAACAACACAAAATGCATAAATTAACAACATAAAGTGTATAAATTAACCATAACTTCTGAAAACCTTGAATTTGTCATGTCTCACTTAACCGCCGGCGGCAACCGGTCACCGGTCACCAATCGGCCGGTGGTGGTCGCCGGTCACTGGCGGCCGGTGACGGGGGTGGTGGTCGCCGGCGGCCTGTAACATCCCAAATTTTTGGGACTTTAATTTAGAAATGTGTATGGGAAATTTTATTAGGATTTGGCCTGAGTAATTATAATATTAATTACTGAAAATATAGGGCTTGTATTCCTCGAAAATCTTAGAAGAGACTAAATTCAATTAGGGCTTATTTCTTTACGATATGTGAACATGAAAAGTTAGAAACAATTAAAAATAATAATAATAATTAAAAAAAAATATAATAACAATAATAGAATAAGATGAAACTAATAATAATACCACCACATACACAAACCCAATTGTTGATAACACACACCTGCCCATTTGTTCGAATAGTTCACTTCGGCCCATGCAACTGATCAGCCCATGTTCCCAAATAACTCCGGAAATAGCCAAAGGTTGAGATGGGTAAAACAATGGTAATCTATCAGCCCTTAAACTATCTAGCAGCAGAACGAAAAAAAAAAAAAGAAAAAGAGAAAGAACCACGTGAATGCCAAGCTCAACTAAACCAAACTAAAACCCAAGCCATTAACTTTAACTAACCAACTAAAGGGTAACGATGAAACCGGATCAGCGAAGTTGGAGCCCACTCGTGATCTCTGCAAAAACGCCATGACCGACAAAAGGTTACCTCACCGTACAGCAACGTTCACGCAAAGCTTCATATCAGCACAAGGGTTTCCCGTCGTTGCAGGTGTTTTCGGCGGTTTGCTGCTCACGCAAGACAGCAGGAATCAGAAACGCAACCTCAGCGGACCGTTAGCTAAGCTTCCTCGGTCTGGTACCTTGGCTCACTATATAACCAAACTCGTTGTTTCTTTAACCTTCACGCTGCTAGAGGAAACACACAGAACCAAAGCAAGCTGAGAGCGTTAGTGAGTTTGGGAAAAGAGTGAAAACCGAGCTGTGCGTGTGAGAGTGGGAGGCTAGCTACTACGTTCATCCGTTCCCTGTTTCTACCTCAGCGAAACAGAGGTGTCTACTCCTCCTTGAAGGCCACAGCTTGCAAGAAGGTGAGTTCTCATCCCTCTAGTTTTGGATTTTCTGGGTGGTGTCATCGGGTATGTATACATATGTGTATATAGAAAACGAAGAAAGAAAATAGGAAAAACAACCCCGGGCTGTGTGCGTGTGTGTGTCGCTGATACATGAAGAACAAAGAGGGAATCCATGCGAGCATAAAACACTTATAAGGGTTGCTGTTTAGGTAGAGCTTGGAACTTGTTTCACTGGCCACACTAAAGATATATATATATACATAGGTTTCATCACTGTATGTAAAGAAAAGGAGAAGAAGACTTCGGTGTTTGAATATATGTGCATGTATAAACTCTAGGTACAAAAAGGGAAGAGAAGGAGAATAATAAGATACCATACACGCATATAATGTTGCTGTCATGCGGAATAATGCACCAGGAAAGAATAGGAAAACCACATACATTGCAAACCGATAGTTCTGGAAAATACACTTTGGAATAGGGGTTTTCGAGTAAGCAAAAACTAGGGCAAATGAACTCATTTAAAACTGAAATTTTGTGGACATATATTCCACATAAACATCTTTACATCAAGCTTTGAATCACCTTAAACGGAGGTCTGTAGCCCAAGATATGATTTTTCAAAGTTAAGCTAAAAACCTGCAAATTTTCGGTAGGGATTCTGAAGCAGCAAAATGGCGAAGCATTGTGGACCCAGTAAAACTTTGCGTTTTGATCTGAAATTTTTACAGCAGAAAGTACACTCCTTAAGGTTTAAAATAAGCTTTGGTTCACCTAAAACGGATGTCTGTAGCTCAAGTTATGATTTTTCAAAGTTGAGTCAAAAATCTGGGAAAATTCCTGGTATGTTTCTGGTGTCAGTGGATGGCGTTGGATTTCGAACTGACTAAACAAAATCATAAAATTGTGAGATTTTCCAGTTGAATAGTAGACACATAGAGGTTTAATTTGATAGGTAATTCGTCGAATTCCGATAAGAATCGAGGGAGATATGATTTTCCAAAGTTTAGCCAAAATCTGAAACGTTTTTCTGTAACTTTTGGTGAACAGCGATTTTTGAGCTTGATTTTGAAATGACAAACATTTGAGTTTAATCTTGAAATTTTTACTGTAAATAGTATACATCTGGACCTTTCCAACTAGCCAAAGAACACCTAAAACGGAAGTCTACAACTTTAGTTATAATTTTTGGAAGTTAAGTCACAATTTTGAAGGGTAGTTTTAAGTATTTAGATCTTCTTGAGAGCAACTCTGGGGTAGTATGAAAATATATATATATATATTAATAGATATTTATATGTGACTTTGCAGACTCTCATTGAGAGCTTTGGTGTGACACTTGTGTGATTGCCTATATACTAGGGAGTAACAGGTAACTCTGGATATTCTTCCATATACTTGTGAATTGTATGTGATTGTGAGTAACTATCTTTTATTTAAAATTAAAGGACTGAATTATATGTATATGTGTATGTATTGTAAATTGATATTTATATGAATTGAAGCATGAATTATTGTACCTTGAAATTTAATTATCTTATTGGTGATTTAATATATGTATTGCATGGCGGATGCATATGTGATGGGTTGGAGTAAGGAGGGACTTGTATGTTGAGATCTTTTACCACGTGGTATGTCATCACTCGGTGCACAGTGGATGACACTTGTCAGGGCCCCTTCTTCCATGCTTTTCCTTTGGCCGGGAGTTGCATTGGAGCTGTGGGACATGTATGGGACACCTCCTTAGTCGTATTCTTTTAAGGAGGGGAGCCATAGTCCATACTTAAGCTCTATACCTTTGGCCGGGTATATCTTAAGTTTTGGTGAGCTTGTGACAGTCCAGTCAAATGGATGAGTTGCTATTGGACTATGTGTTAGCCTATGGCTCCGGTCAGCAGTTGAGGATGGACGGTGATATAAGGGAGGCTGCATAATGCATATTGTATAATTGTACGGTTTACATTGACATAGAGATAATTAATGTTGCATGAAATTATGGTATAGACAAATATATGTGTAATCAGCCCTTACTTTTTGTCATATGTGATTTGCTTGTGTACGGTAGAAACTTTCAGTAGTTACTGGGATGTCAAATCTCACTCTATATTACCAATTTTCAGGTGATGGTTTTAGTAGGGGGCAAGGGAAGGATCATATGGAGTGAGCCTTGAAGGCTCGGTTGTGCTCCTAGAGCCTATGTTATGATGTTTTATTTGCCATGACTTCAAAACTTCCGCTTCGTATTTTATTATGAAATATTTTGAGAGTTTATGATGACTCAAAAACATATTTTGGATTGACTCAGTTATGTAATTTTAAGGATTTGAGATGTTGAACGTCTATGTTGGGAGATATTCTAAGTGTTTTGGCTAAGGTTTTAGGTGTTGGATTTTGGGTTGTTATATTTTGGTATCAGAGCTAAACATTCCATGAATATTTTCAATTTTTCTAAATGTTTTCCTTGAAATTTTTAGAGGTCGTGGCAAATTAAATACCATAACATGAGCACTTCCCTGTTTAGTTGTTTTGTTGTGTGATTTATTAATCATTTATTTGGGGTAGGTTTCGTCCTTTGGTGGGGAGAATGGTAGATACACGAAGGACTCACTTTGCCGTTTATTCACCTCCAAATGCTCCTGAGACACTACTGTCTCAAGAAAACGAAGCTCTTTCACATCGATACACCAATGTCTCAAGAGGATGAGACTCTTTTTCCTCGAATCAAAGATACATTAATGACTGGCATGGATGCAAGGTTTCAACAGCTGAGGAGGATTTTCAAAAGAAGATAAGAAAGGAAGGAGGTATTCTCACGCCAATGAACAATGACATACTCGAGTCTAGAATAGAAGTATCACAAAGAGCTAAGCCAGGTGGCTCAACTGATCATGAAGAAGCTATTAAGAGTAATGGTGGTGAAGCATCATCGCAACTCAACCTTGAAGACCTAGCTAACAACAAGGTTTGAAAAGATGTACATTAGCACAATCCTAAAATGGAGAATGGTATCCACTGAAGGTTGAGGCTTTAGAAATAGATAAAGTGGCAGAATAAGGATTATAATGCTAATTCTAGGGCTTATGATATGGAGAGGATATAATTAAATTCCCTACTTTGTGTTATGGGAATATATAGGGTAGTTATACTAAAGAGTTGGTATAGTATGGTCTAAATCCTATCTAGATTCTGAGGTTAAGTGTGCTTAGGGAAGATAAATCTCGGGATGGGCGACCTCCTGGGAAGTATTATAAGAATTTAAGATTCCTTTGATTTAAGGTCTTAGTACTTCAAGGTATGACAGATGGTGATCCCTAGAGAAGCTGTGAGGATGCTAGGTTGAATAAGGAAATGATTGAGACTGGACTTGAACCTAATCTAAATTGAAATAGTGCCTAGGTCAAAGTGTGAATGAGGTTGCATTAAGGTTCCAATACATGAGAATAAGAATCCTATCAATATTGATTGATGAATTAGATCGAAATGTGATTAAGGTTGTCCTAAGGTTTTAGTACTCGAAAGTAGAAACCCTGTAAGTGTGGATTGATGGGTGCTATGAGCAATGCTTTGGGTATGATCAAGGGTTGTCAATTAGATGAAAGAGTAATGTTAGAATAGGCTCTTGTGATATTGAGGACTGAAATGGATTTAGAACCTTGTGTGTTGTATTTTGGTTATGAGGATGACATTTGAATGTTTTGAGGTTTAGATTAGGAATGAGAATTGTGATCCTAGTTTGTATATTGGGTATTATTGAGGCAATATGATTTCTTGGTCTAAACAATGTTCTGGATTGTGAATCTAATAATTATCATTGTTTGGGGTTATTCGAGGATTAGACTATGAATTGTGAATCATGATCATGGTATATGGGTGTTGTTGAAGAAATATGATTTCTCAGCCTAGTGATGTTGAGGTTCTAAGAGTCATCGTTTTGCTAATAATAAAGGATAATGCTAGAATGTTAGAAGCTATGAATAATGATTATAGCATGTTATTTGGCTATGGTTAAGGTTTCAGGTATAGGTTGATGAACCTGAAAAATTTTGTTGGGTATCCAGAGGGATTACTATTAGCTGAATTGTGATATAAGGATCTAACTTGACAGTTGAGTGACTCTTACATGTGTTAATCGACCCGGATGAATTGGGGTATTATAACATGGTACCAAATGAATTGAATTACTTAAGGCAGTAGAATGAGACACCAACTATATGAGGTATCTGGAGGTTACTAGCTGCTAGGGGATGATTTTAATCTCATGATTTTTCCTTTAAAAAAAATGATTGAGAGTAGAAACCCTGATAATAATAATTTATGTTGTGTCATTAGCACGTTATTTGAGGTATGTTTGAGGATAAGTACCTATTTGATATGGGGTATTTTGAGGTTGTTGGTTGTTGTATTATTTTAGAGAAAGATCTTGAATTTAGAATATTCCCTTAGAGTCATGAATGAGAGTTAGTTCCTTGATGGAACCGTATGATAGCTAGAACCTGAGAGGTGTTATACATGATGACCTTCTAAGAACAATTGTCTGATTCCTGGTTATGTTTGAAAACTGGAACGTTGAATTTGCCAATGCACCTGCTGATTTTGTGTTTTTGAAATGGAGTTTTCGAAAGAAATGTTTTCAACCGAAGTTAAAACTAGGGTAGTGGTCACTATTGAAATTATGTTTCATAAAAGGGTTGGTAAAACCCAGGTTTAAAATTGAGTTCTGAACTGTGGTGTAAGGCAGTACGAAACTGGAAGAGGTCAAAAACTGTTGTAGAAATACTCAGTTTGTTGGATCTTGCCAGATATGTTTAAAAATGTTTGAAATCGCTGGCTAGTTATAAAGCTCTTTTAAATTGAAAATTTGTTGGATGTGACATGAGAGGTTGACACTCACACCAATGGTGAATATTCCCAATCTGAGTAGTTCCACCTTGAAGGGGCATGTATTTCGATGTGTTGGATCGGCACTAGCCGTGATTAAGAACTGGTCAGCTGGGAAAGCGGTGCACAATGGTGGCCGTGATTATGGACTGGGTTGACTGGGAAAGTGGTGGAGAGCCTTTATTAGATATGTTAGTGTAGAGACTGGGTCCCTTACGGGGGAATAGAAAATTCTCTCACATCAGCCGTCAGGCACGTTGTCACTTTGATGGTTTGTATGAAAGGATTGGGATATGTCTTGGTGAGGTAGGGTGAAGTGGTGGCGTGTGCCTCTTAGTTGTTGAATTTTGTGAAATAAATTTTCCATTGTGTGTTAAACTAGCAGAAAATGTGTTTTTTGAATTTAGGCTGGTAAAGAATGTATTTTCTCGAAATTGTGCTGGCAGCGATTATGATTTATTGAAAATGTGAAAACATGGTTTCGTGCCATTATAAAAAATGTACTGCGACCACAAATTATTATTATTATTTTTTAAAAAATATATATATATTTGAAAATTTGAAGTTGAATATGTGATAACATAAAGAAATAAAAAAAAAAGACCAATGGCGTCATTTCCATTTGCTAATGTATTGAAATGAAAAGTGGTGCAATTGGTAATTGTGTTGAAACAGGAATAGAAACTATTAGAATGGACTAGAGATTTGAACTGAGTAGATCAGATGAGAATTGCCAGCATGTTAAGCAAGGGAAAAGTGGTTTGAGAGCTTAAGTTGAGGAAACTCAAACGCAGAATAGACGAGTAGAGACTCGAGACGATAAGACCCGGTATGCAAGTTTGCACGGGGTGGTGTCCCTAGGTTATAAGACCTGTGTGTTTAGCACTGTGTGGAGTGCTGATGTTATGGTGGCTTTAGACAAGTATGTCTAGAGTACATCTTGAGGCTGGCAAGATATTCGATCTGTACCAGGTGATAGATAAGGTACCTAAACTTGAGGATAATCCCCTAAGTAGTAGGGCCAGAAATCCAATGTTGTGGCAACAGAATGTGTCGGAAGGTTAATATGTGATAAGCCAAGAGGCAGAATAAGTCAAGCAGTAAGGCCTGAATAATCAAGCACTGTGAGAATGGATCAGTAGATCCTGTTTCTGAATACTATACCTGGCTACAAGATGAATTTGTGTTGTATTGTGATCGAATTTGTGTGATGTGATACTCTTGTTGTATTGGTAATTTTGGTTGTAATGTGTCGGTGTACTCTTGCATCTTGGTAATAATATTTTGACTTTGATGCTATTATGTTGAGATCTTGTGGTGTGGATTGTTTTCTTTATGACTTGTTGTGAATTTTGGGGACAAAATTCTATTTAGGTGGGGAGAGTTGTAACATCCCAAATTTTTGGGACTTTAATTTAGAAATGTGTATGGGAAATTTTATTAGGATTTGGCCTGAGTAATTATAATATTAATTACTGAAAATATAGGGCTTGTATTCCTCGAAAATCTTAGAAGAGACTAAATTCAATTAGGGTTTATTTCTTTACGATATGTGAACATGAAAAGTTAGAAACAATTAAAAATAATAATAATAATTAAAAAAAAATATAATAACAATAATAGAATAAGATGAAACTAATAATAATACCACCACATACACAAACCCAATTGTTGATAACACACACCTGCCCATTTGTTCGAATAGTTCACTTCGGCCCATGCAACTGATCAGCCCATGTTCCCAAATAACTCCGGAAATAGCCAAAGGTTGAGATGGGTAAAACAATGGTAATCTATCAGCCCTTAAACTATCCAGCAGCAGAACGAAAAAAAAAAAAAGAAAAAGAGAAAGAACCACGTGAATGCCAAGCTCAACTAAACCAAACTAAAACCCAAGCCATTAACTTTAACTAACCAACTAAAGGGTAACGATGAAACCGGATCAGCGAAGTTGGAGCCCACTCGTGATCTCTGCAAAAACGCCATGACCGACAAAAGGTTACCTCACCGTACAGCAACGTTCACGCAAAGCTTCATATCAGCACAAGGGTTTCCCGTCGTTGCAGGTGTTTTCGGCGGTTTGCTGCTCACGCAAGACAGCAGGAATCAGAAACGCAACCTCAGCGGACCGTTAGCTAAGCTTCCTCGGTCTGGTACCTTGGCTCACTATATAACCAAACTCGTTGTTTCTTTAACCTTCACGCTGCTAGAGGAAACACACAGAACCAAAGCAAGCTGAGAGCGTTAGTGAGTTTGGGAAAAGAGTGAAAACCGAGCTGTGCGTGTGAGAGTGGGAGGCTAGCTACTACGTTCATCCGTTCCCTGTTTCTACCTCAGCGAAACAGAGGTGTCTACTCCTCCTTGAAGGCCACAGCTTGCAAGAAGGTGAGTTCTCATCCCTCTAGTTTTGGATTTTCTGGGTGGTGTCATCGGGTATGTATACATATGTGTATATAGAAAACGAAGAAAGAAAATAGGAAAAACAACCCCGGGCTGTGTGCGTGTGTGTGTCGCTGATACATGAAGAACAAAGAGGGAATCCATGCGAGCATAAAACACTTATAAGGGTTGCTGTTTAGGTAGAGCTTGGAACTTGTTTCACTGGCCACACTAAAGATATATATATATACATAGGTTTCATCACTGTATGTAAAGAAAAGGAGAAGAAGACTTCGGTGTTTGAATATATGTGCATGTATAAACTCTAGGTACAAAAAGGGAAGAGAAGGAGAATAATAAGATACCATACAAGCATATAATGTTGCTGTCATGCGGAATAATGCACCAGGAAAGAATAGGAAAACCACATACATTGCAAACCGATAGTTCTGGAAAATACACTTTGGAATAGGGGTTTTCGAGTAAGCAAAAACTAGGGCAAATGAACTCATTTAAAACTGAAATTTTGTGGACATATATTCCACATAAACATCTTTACATCAAGCTTTGAATCACCTTAAACGGAGGTCTGTAGCCCAAGATATGATTTTTCAAAGTTAAGCTAAAAACCTGCAAATTTTCGGTAGGGATTCTGAAGCAGCAAAATGGCGAAGCATTGTGGACCCAGTAAAACTTTGCGTTTTGATCTGAAATTTTTACAGCAGAAAGTACACTCCTTAAGGTTTAAAATAAGCTTTGGTTCACCTAAAACGGATGTCTGTAGCTCAAGTTATGATTTTTCAAAGTTGAGTCAAAAATCTGGGAAAATTCCTGGTATGTTTCTGGTGTCAGTGGATGGCGTTGGATTTCGAACTGACTAAACAAAATCATAAAATTGTGAGATTTTCCAGTTGAATAGTAGACACATAGAGGTTTAATTTGATAGGTAATTCGTCGAATTCCGATAAGAATCGAGGGAGATATGATTTTCCAAAGTTTAGCCAAAATCTGAAACGTTTTTCTGTAACTTTTGGTGAACAGCGATTTTTGAGCTTGATTTTGAAATGACAAACATTTGAGTTTAATCTTGAAATTTTTACTGTAAATAGTATACATCTGGACCTTTCCAACTAGCCAAAGAACACCTAAAACGGAAGTCTACAACTTTAGTTATAATTTTTGGAAGTTAAGTCACAATTTTGGAGGGTAGTTTTAAGTATTTAGATCTTCTTGAGAGCAACTCTGGGGTAGTATGAAAATATATATATATATATTAATAGATATTTATATGTGACTTTGCAGACTCTCATTGAGAGCTTTGGTGTGACACTTGTGTGATTGCCTATATACTAGGGAGTAACAGGTAACTCTGGATATTCTTCCATATACTTGTGAATTGTATGTGATTGTGAGTAACTATCTTTTATTTAAAATTAAAGGACTGAATTATATGTATATGTGTATGTATTGTAAATTGATATTTATATGAATTGAAGCATGAATTATTGTACCTTGAAATTTAATTATCTTATTGGTGATTTAATATATGTATTGCATGGCGGATGCATATGTGATGGGTTGGAGTAAGGAGGGACTTGTATGTTGAGATCTTTTACCACGTGGTATGTCATCACTCGGTGCACAGTGGATGACACTTGTCAGGGCCCCTTCTTCCATGCTTTTCCTTTGGCCGGGAGTTGCATTGGAGCTGTGGGACATGTATGGGACACCTCCTTAGTCGTATTCTTTTAAGGAGGGGAGCCATAGTCCATACTTAAGCTCTATACCTTTGGCCGGGTATATCTTAAGTTTTGGTGAGCTTGTGACAGTCCAGTCAAATGGATGAGTTGCTATTGGACTATGTGTTAGCCTATGGCTCCGGTCAGCAGTTGAGGATGGACGGTGATATAAGGGAGGCTGCATAATGCATATTGTATAATTGTACGGTTTACATTGACATAGAGATAATTAATGTTGCATGAAATTATGGTATAGACAAATATATGTGTAATCAGCCCTTACTTTTTGTCATATGTGATTTGTTTGTGTACGGTAGAAACTTTCAGTAGTTACTGGGATGTCAAATCTCACTCTATATTACCAATTTTCAGGTGATGGTTTTAGTAGGAGGCAAGGGAAGGATCATATGGAGTGAGCCTTGAAGGTTCGGTTGTGCTCCTAGAGCCTATGTTATGATGTTTTATTTGCCATGACTTCAAAACTTCCGCTTCGTATTTTATTATGAAATATTTTGAGAGTTTATGATGACTCAAAAACATATTTTGGATTGACTCAGTTATGTAATTTTAAGGATTTGAGATGTTGAACGTCTATGTTGGGAGATATTCTAAGTGTTTTGGCTAAGGTTTTAGGTGTTGGATTTTGGGTTGTTACACGGCCGGTGACGGGGGTGGTGGTCGCCGGTGATGGGGTCCACCGCCAGGGGGGATATTTATTTATTTATTTTTAATTATTTACAACTAAGGGCAAAATGGTCATTTCACGCGAATTTGCATATTCTTCAAAAGTCTTTATCACCTCTTAGTCTTTTTGCAAATTCGACGGACTTTTGGGTGTTTTGCAAATTTATTTGGTATTTATTTGGAATTTTCCCTTATTTTTATTTTATATTTTGTACCCATTAACACTTTTTAAAATATTAAAAAAAAATTTAATTTAGATGGCTTAAATTAGAGGAGCTCTCAAAGGATGACAAGAAACCGTCCCGGAAGAAGAATAGGTCGCGACATGTATTTGTAGATTGAGGGTATATTTTTTTTTGGGAGAATTACACACAGGTCCCAAGGAACAGACATAATTACGCATAGGTCCTTTCAAATGACAAAATTACACAGAAGTCCCTAGGGACTTCTGTGTAATTATTTGTGAAAGTAAAATTACTAATTTAACCTTCTTCTTCCTTCTCCTATCTCTCTCCTCTCTCCTCTCTCCATTTTCTTCTCTCCTGATAGCTCATTTTCGTTTAAGCACACTTCCAATTCCTTCTTTCCCTCATGGTGGCCGACGTTCTCTTCCTTCCGCCGGCGGCACCCCTTCAAGATGAGAGGTGTTGTGAATGAGACAAGACGATCTTGACGACGTGAAATAACCAAAAAACCTTGATGGATAAATATGAACAAAATCACAAATTTGTTGATCTGTGGTGAACTTCAATAAGATATGAAACTCATGAATCGGTCGATTTTGAATCTTGGATGGCGAAAATGTAGCACAAACCAAGAAGCCCAGCTGATGGTGGTAAGATGACCACAATCAGAATCGTTGATGGCCCTCAATCTTGGTTGGCAAAGATTCAGCAACAACCCAAGTGTTGAAGATAGGAATTGAAAACTTGGATTTTGTCAATTCTGATGTACAGAGGCCATTTGCAATAAGAAATTCTATATTTACAACAACAAATTCCTATTTTAAAAAGAAGTTTTGAAAGCCTGGATTTTGTCATTTCTGAGGTCCTGAGGCGATTTACAACAAGAAATTCTATATTTGCAACAGCAAATTCCTATTTTAACAAGAAGTTTTGAAAGCCTGGATTTTGTTATTTCTGAGGTCCAGAGGCCATTTACAACAAGAAATTTTATATTTACAACAGGTAATTATTATTTTAACAACAAATTTTGAAAGCCTGGATTTTGTCATTTCTGAGGTCCAGAGGCGATTTACAACAAGAAATTCTATATTTTCAATAGCAAATTTCTATTTTAACAACAACTTTTAAAAACCAAGAATTTTTCAATTCTGAGGTCCAAAGGCCATTTACAACAAGAAATTCTATATTTATAACAGCAAATTCTTATTTTAACAACTTTTGAAAGCCTGGATTTTTTCAATTCTGAGGTCCAGAGGCCATTTACAACAAGAAATTCTATATTTACAACAACAAATTATTGAAGTTGGGGTTTCATACTATTGGGTAGGGTTAATGACATGGTATTCTATTTTTTGGGAAGGTAATAGAGGAATAACAGTGGGACTACTCTGTTTTATTGGTTTCTGATTGAAAAAATCCAGGTTTTCAAAAGTTATTGTTAAAATAGGAATTTACTGCTGTAAATATAGAATTTCTTATTGCAAATGGCCTCTGGACCTCAGAATTGAAAAATCCAGGTTTTCAAAAGTTGTTGTTAAAATAGGAATTTACTGTTGTAAATATAGAATTTCTTGTTGTAAATGGCCTCTGGACCTCAGAATTAAAAAAATCCAGGTTTTCAAAAGTTGTTGTTAAAATAGAAATTTGGTGTTGTAAATATAGAATTTCTTGTTATAAATGGCCTCTGGACTTTAGAAATGAAAAAATCCAGGTTTTTAAAAGTTGTTGTTAAAATAGTAATTTACTATTGTAAATATAGAATTTCTTGTTATAAATTGTCTCTAGACCTCAGAATTGAAAAAATCCAGGTTTTCAAAAGTTGTTTTTAAAATAAAAATTTGTTGTTGTAAATATATAATTTCTTGTTGTAAATGACCTCTAGAACTCAGAATTGAAAAAATCCAAGTTTTCAAAACTTGTTGTTAAAATAGGAATTTGTTGTTATAAATATAGAATTTCTTGTTGTAAATCGCCTCTCGACCTCATAATTGAAAAAAGCCAAAAAAAAAAAAAAAAATTCTGCTGGACACTGATTTTCTTCTCCGCTGAAAGAGAGCTCTAGAAACCCCTAGGTATTCTCACTTTCAGATGCGAACAAGAGCCTGAACTGCTTTCTTCTGTAGTGGTGAATTTCAGTGTTGTAACTGGAGAAATTCTCAGTTGGCTTTTTGTCTCAGAAACTTCAGATTTGTCCCAGAAAATTTGTTCTTCAGGTATGTTTGCTGGAGTTAGGTGGATGTTGCAGATTTCTAGTTCAATATTTCTCAATTTCTTCCTCTTTTGGTGGTGCAAGCTTGATTTGGTGTGTTTGTTGAAAGAGAAGAAAATGGAGAGAGGAGAGAGATAGGAGAAGGAAGAAGAATGTTATGTTAGTAATTTTACTTTCACAAATAATTACACAGAAATCCCTAGGGACTTTTGTGTAATTTTATCATTTGAAGGGACTTGTACGTAATTATGTCTGCTCCTTGGGACCTATGTATAATTCTCCCTATTTTTTTTAATAATAAAATAATACAAAAGACTTGTGTCTTCTTCTTCTTCTTCTTTTTTTTTAATCACACTGGTAGCTAGGAAATTTATTAAGTCCACCTCAGCATCCATGTAAGCAATTTTAGTCAACTAACAATTAACATAACAGATCTTAACTATCATGGTATTTTGATAGTTTATGCGCAATTTTAGTCAACTAACAATTTTAGGAGTTCCATTGCTACATGAGCTTGTTCAGACGACGACATATGCATACTTAGAAGACAAAGTACAAGCCAAGCTGTCTGGTTGGGTGGCTAAAACACTATCTCTAGCAGGGCGCATTACCCTTGCGAAGGCCGTACTAGCGGCGATACCAGCGTATACGCTGCAGACCACAAAAAACCCAACTAGTCTGTGCCATCGAATCGAACGCCACATTCGAAATTTTGTATGGGGTCGCACAGCCACTGAGCATCAGCCGAGTCTTATTAAATGGGAGGATATGTGCCAGCCATGCTTGCAAGGTGGAGGTGGTTTCAAGAAGATGGAGCAACAAAATACAGCCTTTCTTATGAAACTGGTTTTTACAACTAAGACACGCCTAGAGATGTTATGGGTGCAAGTCATAAGAAGGAAGTATGCTGTGGTGGATCTGTCAAATGTTCCAAACCGAAAAGTGAGATCGTCATATTTGTGGAGACAATTAAGGCAGGTTTGGGATGAGGTAGAATTGGGAATGTGATGGTCACCCGGCAATGGTTCACGAGTCCGTTTTTGGGGTGACAGTTGGATCCCGGAAGTAGGACCCCTCAGGTTCTTGGCTTTTAAGGACCTAACGCCGGTAGAATTGTCATATCCGATGAACCACTATGTCACGGCGGATGGGCTCTGGAATTGGAACTGTATTGGGGTGGATTTGCCAGACCAGGTTATCTCTCGGATTGCAGGCTATCATCCACCTAGAAGTGAAGATGGGGAAGCAGCGTGTTTCTGGGATCCCTCAACGGATGGTCGGTTTACGGTGGCGTCGGCATATGAGTTGTTAGGAGAGCAAGGGGGTGGGAGTCCGGACAAGCAATGGGAGATCATCTGGAAATGGAAGGGTGCACAGAGAGTACGTGTCTTTCTATGTCTTGCTGCCCGTGGAAGTCTGTTGACCAACACAGTGAGGAGGCGGCGAAACATGACTGAGTCTGACGCATGTACAAGGTGCCACACGGAAATGGAGGACATTGACCACATATTGCGCCACTGCGCTTTTGCAAAGGAGGTATGGCGTCTTATCATTCCACATAGCCGACGGCTTGGGTTCTTCCAGGGGGACTTGCGAGACTGGCTACTATGGAACCTGGCTCAAAGACCCTCGGCAGATGAAGGGCATAATCAGTGGGCAAGTCAGTTCGGGCTGGTATGCTGGAAGTTATTGGATGCAAGGAACAAATTCATTTTTCAACAGCAAAACCTTCAGCCTGGAGCGCTTGTACGCGAAGTTAGGAGTCTCGCTGATTTCAATCAACAAGCTGCGTCTCGATTTAGCAGCATGCAAGGGGGGCTATCTGATAAGCACCCAGTGTCGGTCTGCTGGTTGAAACCACATTCTCCACGGGTCATGCTTAACTGTGACGGAGCAAGGAAGGATGACACCATGAGAGCGGGAGCTGACTGTTTGATTCGAGATCATGCAGGAAGATGGTTAGGTGGTTGCTGTCGTAACATCGGAATTTGTACCTCCCTTCAGGCGGAACTATGGGCTTTGGTGGAAGAGCTTGAGCTAGCTTGGAACCAGGGTTACAGGGATCTGGAGGTACAAATTGATTGCCTAGTGGCCTTGAAGCTTATTCAGGATACCAGTGATTCAGCTTCTGCGAGCAGCAGTATGGTGAGACGGATCAAGAGGTTGTTAAGCCAAGACTGGAGGGTAACCATCAACCACGTCTATCGAGAGGGGAATCAATGTGCGGACTTTCTAACATCCTTTGCTTTGAACCTAGATGAAGGGCGTCACCTCCTTCAAGATCCACCTAGTGCTATGCTTGGTCTTCTCCATGCGGATGTGGTCGGCGACGGTCGCATTCAAATGTGTCTGACTTCTTCTGACTAGCTTTAATCAGCCCTTGTAAACAAAAAAAAAAAAAAACTATCATGCCAAACGTACTTTAGGTAATAGCTTATATAAAATGAAAAAAATCATCCGCACGCATCTTCTTTGAATATATATATATATATATATATATATATATATATATTATTTGAGTGATAAATTTTAATTCTTATAAATGAGAAATAATTTTTTAAGTATCTTTTAGGCAAATAAAAATATTACATTTAATCATAAATCAATTAATCTCATCAAGATCCTTTTTCTTCCCTTGGGCGGGAAGGTAATTTAAAAATACGTATAAAATAAGTCCTCGAAGTACAAATTGACCAAATAGTTTGCGCAATATCAAAGCCAATCTTTCATCTTGAAAACCATATATTACTAATTTAAAAATTCAAATAGATTAAAAAAATAAAATATAAAAAATCAGTTTTAGTAAGTCTACTCATTTCTCTTAAATAATCCCCCGTCTCCCTCACTCTAGATATATATATAAATATATATATATATATATTTTTTTTTTTTTGCTACTGCACCCGGTTCACCAGAGCTTTGCCCTGCCTAGTCCGGGTCGAGGTTCTGTCGGAGGCATATGCGGGGACTTCTCCCAGGAGAATTTTCTGCATCCACTCTAGATATATTATTATATTAAAAGAGAAAAAACTTTCATTTTCAAAATTTCACAACAGAATTGAAATAGAAATAAAAGATCTGTTTATAAAAATATTTTTTATAATTCTTTTGAAAAACATAAAAATAAAAATAAAATAAAAATTATTTATCAATATTTGAGCACGATCTGTTTCAGATTTATTTTAAAAAAAATTAAAAGATAATCTTTAAAGATGTATCTGATTAAAAGTTTTGTTCTACTACTAATTATATATTAACTGAATTAAGCTATTTTTTTATATAAAAAAAACACGTAGTTCAAGTTTTTTATATTTATTTGGTTAAGTACTCCAATCACAAATGATGATGTGTCTTATTTTTGAATTATAATAATTTAAGTATAAATCTATATAAAAAAAAAATAGGACACCTGATCATGTTTAATTGAAAAATCTGATATAATGGATATAAGGAGCTTAAAATAGGTATGGTCCATATTTTAAAATTTCGAATATTCTTTATATTGACCATGGAAAATGCTTCAAATATGTTGCCTTTCTAATTTTTCTCTGTTTGAGTTTAAAATTTTTTAATTTTTTTTGTTTATATCTCTTCCCCTTTTATAAGATATCTTTTCCTTAATTTCGGTTCATATATTTATTTTTGTTGTGTAATTCTTTTGTACGACGCGATGCTCTGTCCAAAGTTGGTCTAAATTAAGTGAGGCCAAGCAAGTTGAAAATTATACAAAAAATAAAAATTGCATTATATTTTATCTATACCGCGTCTTGTTGATTTTTCTTCTAATAAGTGTAGAGAGTTTCTTTTCCCCAGAAAAAGAGTGGTACTCTTTATGGACGCCTAATATTTTTTTCAATGTTTTAAAAACGCGTTAAGAGGAAAGATGACTAAACCTGTCATTCATTTTTTCTCCCCAACCAACCAACGGATCATGTGAGGTTTACAATGGTTTACCGGAATGAGATTCTCTGCATATCCCTTTTCTCATTAGCTCAATCTGGGCCATTGATTGAGAAAATGAGAGAAAAGTAAAAGTACTATTATATTGATTATAAAGATGTGATTTAGAGATTATGAGGGATAATGATAAAAGAATGATGAGAGAAATCTAACCCTGGTTTACCATATCAAGGTAGATTATTAATTAATGGCGGATTCAGAAAATATTTTTAGCTCGGGCTAAAAAATAAATATATTGAATTATGGGATAAGATATTGTCACTACCACTTTTTCAGCGTTAGATCAGAATTTTATTTACCTTTATCATTTCTCTCTCCTATTGAGATTCTGATCTAACGGTAAAAAAGTGGTAGTGACTTGGTAGTGACATAAAATTGGTAGTGACAATATCCTATCCTTTGAACTATTTACTAAATAATATCTTATAATGTTGAAAATACCAAATAAATAAGCGTTAGTGTTAATTAGTATCTTTTGTCACTAAACATGAATTTTTATAGTACTACTTAATCCTTAAAACTAACATTAAAGGATTGAAGATTCATCTATTGAAGATTTCTGATTTCTTTTCTTTTCACTAAACGTTCATCATCTTTTCTTCATCTTTTCCAGCCATGCTTGAAGATTCATCTATTGAAGATTTCTGATTTCTGAATATAGTTTGAATATTAGATTAAATATTCGGTTTGGTTCATCCCAAGGACTAAGTTCGAACTAGGTTTAAAGTTTGCTGTGCGATTGCATAGTGGGACGCCACAATTCAGACATATTCTAGGCGATCGTCTAGTTGAGGGATTTCTGGATGAACGCAGAGATTTCGGTTCATCCAGAGCCAAAGGCGAGTTCGTTTATTTTTCGCTCAATGAAGAACGTTTCTGGAATCAAAATGTTGGGTTGATCGTTGTTAATCTATTTCTGTTTAATCCTTTAATCCTCTGTTTGGTCTCTGTTAGTTTTTTTTTGTCTCTGTTTAGTTATGTTTTTATTCCTTTCAAATTAAAAATACCCCATTTTATCATTCTGTTTCTATTTCGCTGTTGCCAATCAAACCCGCTGTGAATTCATCGGAGAAACGACCCAGGTTACACTATACTACAAAATCTTTCAATCCTGGTTATTTTGGGAGAACACGAGCAAAATCTCTGTCAAAATATGGCGCCGCTGCCGGGGAATTTGCATCGATTTGATTAGTAATAGTAGTGTAAATAGTGTCGGTTAGGGGTTCGGGTGGCTGGCAGAAATTTTTCTGACCTAGATCACTCAACCCAGGTCTTATTCACAAGGAATTGGGCATTCTGAGAAAGAGTCACTCTCAAATAGAGAGTGAGGTCTGCCCTATTTTGCCCAAATTCAAACGTTTAGACCACTTTTTTCATTGTTTTAAGTTTCACTTTTTTGATTTCTACTAGGGCATTTTTTTTTTCAGTATCTCCGATTTGGCTGAAATTTGGTACAGTGATAGAAAATGGCCAATCCCGCGGGGTACATAGAAGTTTCGCCAAATTCCATCGTTTTGACCACTTTTTCAATTTTTGAAGTTTTTTTTATTCCATTTTTGGGTTCCCCAATGGTCTAGGAATTGCCCTGTCCAAGTCCCATAAATTTTAAAAATCATTTGATAGTGTTTCGGGATTTATTTTGGTCAATTTCTACCATAGGTTCTTGTTTTCTTTGTGTTTGCTTTTGTGTGTCTTAGTGTTTTTCTACTTTTTACCACTTTTAGTGTGACATTTTTGTAATTCTGAGTTTACAGTGGCATTTTTGTGATTTTGGATTTTCTATAAATTCTGCCTTGTGATTATGCTGCATGAGTACTAGGAGCACTGTCAACCTAGAAGACTTGTTGCCATTTGATCCTGAAATAGAAAGAACAATTCTTGCTGCTAGAAGAGTTGTTAGGCAAAGTCGTGGGATTAACACTGAATTTGATTGTGGCCATTCTGATTGTGTCCATTCTGTTGATCTTTCTGATTGTGTTTCTGATAGTACTTCTGATAGTCTTGTTGTTTTCACTGATTCCAGTAGCAATTTTGCTCACTCAGAAATTATGGCAGAGCAAGCAGATCGTACTTTGAGAGAATTAGCAACCCCTGATGTGGGCAATCAAAATTTGTGTATTCAATATCCTGAACTTGCTGCTAACTTTGAACTGAAATCTGGTCTTATCCATTTGTTGCCCAAGTTTCATGGTCTTGCAGGTGAATGTCCTCATAGGCATCTAAAGGAGTTCCATGTGGTCTGCAGCACGATGAAACCTCAAGCAATTGATGAAGACCACATTAAGCTGAGAGCCTTCCCATTTTCCCTAGAAGGATTAGCTATACAATTTGCAACCAGCATCTATTGGGAGTTGGGATGATATGCAGAAGTTATCCTAGTGAGGTTCTTTCCTTCCTTAAAGGCCATTGCTATTTAGAAGGAGATCACTAGTGTTAAACAAATCAATGGGGAGACCATGTATGAGTATTGGGAAAGGTTCAAGCGATTGTGTGCTAGCTGTCCACACCACCAGATTTCAGACCAGCTTCTAATTTCATATTTCTATTCTGGTTTATTACCGTTGGATAAAAGTTTTGTGGATGCATCTAGTGGTGGGGCCTTAGATAGAAAGACACCTGAAGAGGCCCGAGAATTGATATCTAGCTAATTCTCAGAAATTTGGCACCAGGGCCAATAGTACTCCTGTTTATCAGATACAAACACCTCCAACCCAGTATGATTCTTAGAGATTAGAGACTAGACTTGATGATCTGACCTCCCTTGTGAGGCAGTTGGCAGTGACTCAGACAGTACAGTCTCCTCCTCCTCAGGTTGGGTACTCATGTGGGTTCTGTTCTGACCCTTATCATCCTACTGACTCTTGCCCTTCCTTGCATGATCCTACCTATCAAGACCAGTCAGTAGCTGCAGTGGGTGTTTTTCCAGGGAAGCCACAATACCAGTAGAACAATGCCTTCTCCAACACCTACAACCCTGGTTGGAGAAATCACCCCAACTTCCGTTGGAACCAGAATCAGAATCAAAGTAACCAGTATCAGCAGAATTCTGGGAATTACCAGCAGAGGTAGTACAGACCACAAAATTTCCAACAACAATCTGTACCTCCTTTGCCTGCACCACCTCCTCGACCAGCCATATGTGCACCTCCACAGGCCACACAACAGCAGGCCAGTAGCAGTGGTTCCTCATTGGAGGATATTATGAAGCAATTTGCCACAGACACTATGCAGTTCAAACAGCAAACTGAGACTTCCCTTCAGAATTTGCAAACTCAGATTGGCCAATTGGCAACATCACTGAATTAGCTTCAACCTCAAGGATCCAACACTCTTCCTTCACAGACCATTCCCAATCCTAAAGGGAATGTGAGTGCTATCTCCCTACGGTCTGGCAAACAATTGGAGGAACCTACACCAGCTGCAGATGTGACTTCCACATTAGAAAAAGAGTCAGACAATGCGAAGATTGACTCTAAAAATAAAAAGGCAATGTAGCAGGTTGAAGAGGAAGACATCCCCATCCCCCTTCCCTTCCCTCAGAGAGCGGTTCAATCCAAGAAGTTGGCAAAAAAAGCACAAGAGAAGGATATACTTGAGACATTTAAAAGAGTAGAGATCAACATTCCTCTCTTAGATGCGGTCAAACAAATCCCTAAATATGCCAAGTTTCTGAAGGAGTTGTGCACCAACAAGAGGCGACTGAAGGGGGAACGAGTGAGTTTGAACCAGAATGTATCAGCCCTCATCCAGCCTACAATGCCTCACAAGTGCAAGGATCCAGGGATGTTTTCTATCCCTTGCTATTTTGGTAGCTATAGATTTGATGATTGCATGTTAGATTTAGGTGCTTCTATTAATGTCATGCCTGCATCTGTTTATAAATCTCTTGGTCTTGGTCCTTTACGTCCTACTGGTGTTGTTGTTCAGCTAGCTAATAGGAGCAATGTTCATCCTGCTGGTGTAGTTGAAGATGTATTAGTCAAGGTTAATGAACTGATATTTCCTGCTGATTTTTACATCTTAGAGATGGAGGATGAGTCTCCCAGTAGTAGGTCACCAATCATTCTAGGGCGGCCTTTCATGAAAACAGCTAGGACTAAGATATATGTTTATTCTGGTACTCTTTCGATGGAGTTTGGTGATATATCTGTGAATTTTAATATCTTTGATGCCATGAAACGTCTTAGGGAAGAGCATTCTATTTTCTGCATTGATGTTATTGATGATGCTGTGGATGATGTTCTTGGTGATTGGTGTTCTAATTATCCTGATTTATCCTCTGAGAGTGATTATGCCATTTGTGCATGTGCTGATAATGAAAGGTGCTCTGTTTGCACTAACTTGGTTAATGCTGCACTATTTGGCGATTCTGGCTTGCTTGGTGATTCTGCATTGCATGTGGATTCTGATATTGATTCTGAGTTTGAGCTTCATCCTGATCCTAATGTGCATCCTGATTCTGATTTTGCTAAGTTTGACTCTGATTTTGATAAGCTGACTTCTGATGTTAACATTGAGCTGGATAGACCTAGTTCTTCTGCTTCTTTGAATGTGGTTTCAGGTATCTCTAGTGTGATGAAATCAGAATTGTTGTAACAACCACCCAAGCTTCTTCCCTCCACTGAGCAACCACCCAAGCTTGAGTTGAAATCCCTTCTAGATCACCTGAAGTATGCATTTCTGGAGGTGGATGAACAGTTGCCAGTCATTGTGGCAAATAATCTTCTTCCTGACCAAGAAGAAAAGCTGCTAAGCTTATTGAGGGCGAACAAGAAAGCCATTGGGTGGACATTAGCTGACATTGTTGGCATTAGCCCCTCCATGTGTATGCATCGAATTTTGTTAGAAGAGGATTCTAAGCCGGTAAGGCAACCCCAAAGACGCCTTAATCCTCTTATCCTTGATGTGGTGAAGAAGGAGGTCACTAAGCTTTTGCAAGCTGGTATCATCTATCCCATTTCTAATAGCCAGTGGGTTAGTCCAGTCCAGGTGGTTCCTAAGAAGTCCGGAGTTACTGTGGTAGCCAATCAGAAGAATGAGCTCATCCCTACTCGAGTTCAGAATAGTTGGAGAGTTTGCATCGACTATAGGAGACTCAACCAAGCTACTCGCAAGGATCATTACCCTTTACCTTTCATTGATCAGATGTTAGAGCGATTGGCTGGTAAGTCTTACTACTGCTTCTTGGATGGGTACTCCGGATACTTCTAGATCCATATTGCTCCTAAGGACCAGGAGAAGACGACCTTCACATGCCCCTTTGGAACATATGCCTACCGAAGAATGCCTTTTGGCCTTTGCAACGCACCTGGCACCTTTCAGCGTTGTATGGTAAGCATTTTCTCTGAGTTTCTAGAGTACTGTATGGAGGTTTTTATGGATGATTTCACTGTATATGGGTCTGATTTTGATGCATGCTTAGCTAATCTGTCTAGAGTTTTGCATAGATGCATTGAGTTTAATCTTGTGCTTAATTATGAGAAGTGTCACTTCATGGTTGAGTCGGGTACAGTTTTGGGAAACATAGTGTCTAGGAAAGGAATTGAGGTAGATCCTGCTAAGATAGATGTAATTACTGCTTTGCCTTACCCCGCATTTGTGCGGGAAGTTCGCTCTTTTCTTGGTCATGCAGGTTTCTATCGGCGTTTCATTCGGGATTTCAACAAGATTGCCCGACCCTTGTCCAACCTTCTGCATAAGGACACTGACTTTGTATTTGATGATGGGTGCAAGGCGGCCTTCGATCACTTGAAGCGTTGCCTGACTACAGCTCCAGTGATCCAACCCCCCAATTGGTGCCTTCCATTTGAGTTGATGTGTGATGCTTCTAACTATGTGGTTGGTGCTATCTTGGGACAACGGGTTGACAGAGCATCTCATGTGATTGCATATGCCTCTAAGACTTTGGATCCTGCCCAGTCTAATTACACCACTACTGAAAAGGAGTTGTTGGCTATTGTATTTGCTTTTGATAAGTTTAGATCATACCTGCTAGCAAGTAGAGTAGTTGTATTTTTTGACCATGCAGCGTTGAAATTTCTTCTGAAAAAGGCAAATGCTAAGCCATGGCTCATCCGGTGGATGCTCTTGCTCCAAGAGTTCGATGTTGAGATTCGAGACCGAAGTGGAGCACAAAACTGAGTAGCTGACCACTTGAGTTGCATCACCCATTTCCCCTCTCACCCCTCTTCTATTCGGGATGATTTCCCTGATGAGCAGCTTCTACAGCTGCAAGGTAAGCTTCCATGGTATGCTGATCTGGTTAACTACTTGGTAGCTGGTGTTCTGCCTGTGGATTCCACTAAGGCCCAAACCCTTAAATTAAAGAATGAGTCTAAATATTATGTTTGGGATGACCCTTATCTATGGAAATTTTGTAGTGACCAAGTAGTTAGGAGATGTGTGCCTGATCATGAGTTTCACTCTATATTGCATTTTGCTCATGCTTCTGCTTGTGGTGGTCACTTTGGACCCCAAAGAACTGCTAGGAAAGTGTTAGACAGTGGATTATTTTGGCCTTCCTTGTTTCATGATTCCCATATGTTTTGTAAGTCATGTGATAACTGTCAGAGAGCAGGGAGTATTTCCCGTAGGCATGAGATGCCTCAGAACCCTATATTGTTTTGTGAGATCTTTGATGTTTGGGGTATTGATTTTATGGGTCCATTTCCTGCTTCCTATGGTTATACTTACATACTGCTAGCTGTTGATTATGTCTCGAAATGGGTTGAGGCGAAAGCCACCCGGACTAATGATTCTTCTGTGGTGGTGGATTTTGTTAGGTCTAACATTTTCTGCAGGTTTGGTGTCCCTAGAGCCATTATCAGTGACCAGGGATCCCATTTTTGCAACCGAAGCATGGGTGCCTTGCTACGCAAGTATGGAGTGCTCCACAAGGTCTCCATAGCATACCATCCTCAGACCAACGGCTAAGCTGAAGTCTCAAACAGAGAGATTAAGCAAATCCTTCAGAAGACTGTTAACTCTACCCGGAAAGATTGGACTAAGCGACTAGATGATGCTTTGTGGGCATATCGCACCGCCTACAAGACTCCGATTGGGATGTCTCCTTATCGGCTTGTCTTTGGTAAGGCATGTCATCTTCCGGTTGAGTTGGAGCATCAAGCCTATTGGGCCATTAAGCAGTGTAACATGGATTTGGCTAAGTCTGGGATGGAGCGGAAGCTACAATTGCAAGAGTTGGATGAGCTTAGATTGGATGCCTATGAGAGCTCACGGTTATACAAGGAAAAGACTAAGGCATTTCATGATAAGCATATTCTGAGGAAAGAATTTTCTGTGGGCCAGAAAGTTCTTATGTTTAACTCCCGTTTGAAGTTTATGTCAGGTAAGCTTCGATCTAAATGGGATGGCCCTTTTGAGATCACTAACATATTTCCATTTGGTGCTGTTGAGTTATGTGATCCAGCCACAGGACAGACCTTTAAGGTCAATGGGCATCGCCTTAAGCCATTTCATGAGGGATCCCAACAGCAACCTGAGGAAGCGGAGATTCTCCTCATTGCTGCCACTTATCCTCCATAAACCCCTTGGGGAGTATTCTTCCTTCTTCTTCCTCCTTCTCTTTTCTTTGTTTTCCTTTTTCTACTCTGCTCTTTGAAATAATACAGTCTCTCTTTCTATGATTGCTACATATTATGAACTTGGACATGTTGGTTTTAATGGATCATTATGTCTAGTCTGCAATTCTTAACTCTTTGATTACATGTCTTGGTTGTTGATTTGATGTTGTTGATTGCCTAAGTTGGTATTAACCTTGTGAGGTTTTGGGCCTGCATGAATGGAATTCATCTTTTTGCCATTCTTTCTTTCATGTGTGCATCTGCTCATGATTTGTGTTCTCTAGAACTTGCTCCTTTTCTTTTTGAAGCTACATTTTTCACTTACATGCATAAATATGATGGAAGCTTGTTTTCTTTCTTTTATTTTCCCCCACTTTGGCAAAATAGCCTTTCCCTTGCATTATGATTCCCTTGCTAACCCCCTTGTGCCTTTTTGCCCATTCTTTTCTAAGCCACATTACAAGCCTAAGCGTAAAACCATTTTATTCCGCACCTTGAAAATTTATTGAGCATTGGTTTACCTTGGTTTTGTGTTTAAGTGTGGGGGTTGCTCAGGAGTACAACAGTTTAAGTGGGGGGGGGGGAGATATTTGATTTTGTCATTGTAACCATGTATATAGCAAAGTTCTTCGCATTAAAAACCCAAAAAAAAATCAAAAATAAAAAATAAATAAAAATAAATAAATAAAAAAGTGAAAAAAAAAGAAAGAACAAAAAAAAAAACTTAGAAGGAAAGGAGGTATATGAGTTAAATAGAAGTTTTCATATATGGGGAATGATTGTGTTAATCAATACTCTCTTTAATTTCTTTGGGGCTTAGCCTCTCATTTCATACTCTTACCTACCTTCACCCTAACCCCATTACAACCTTTAATAACAAGCTCTCTTGAATTGTGCATGCATGTGTTATGAGTGGTGGAGACGTAGAAATTGAGCAAGCTTATGGTAGAACAATTTTCTTGGGTAGAATTTGAGCGATACACTTATGTACCTTATACACTTGAGAGAAACACTTGAGAGATTGATTGAGCGCATCAATTGAGAAACCATCTTTTGTGATTAGCATCATTGATGAGATTACCATGAATTGTGATTTGAGATGAAGGGATTGTGGTCTTGATCGATTGATCTTTTGGAGCTTTGTGTCCCTTATTCAATTTTTGCATTGTTAGCAATTGTTGGAAAAGAAGAGTTCCTCCTTTAGGTCTTTTGCTTTGAATTTTGCTCAGGAGTACAAAAAGATAAGTGTGAGGGAGTTTGATAATTGAATATTTCATACACTACTTTTTGCCTCTTGATTAATAATTTAGGACTCTTTGACTAATAAATAATGGCTTTTATATCTATTTGGGCTTTGGGCCTTTGGATTTATTTTAGCCATTTGTCATAGCGAAAATTCCAGATTTACATTACTTCACTATTTTAACCATAACTCTTGAACCAGACATCAGATTTGCCTCATTTTTTTCTCATATTTCAGATGATTCAGAGAGCTACAATTGTTATGAAGACATGAAGAGCAAATTCGGACAAGAGGGCGGTCGATTTTGGAGCCGAAGCATATGTATTTTTGGGTTTTATTTTGGGCTCAAATTTTGTAATTAAAGCCCATATTATTTTATTTTCATTTTTGGGCTGAACCCCTTTCCCAATTAGGTTAACTTTAAGTGTGGCAGCAGCCACAAACACCTATTTATTCATGTTTTTTATGTTTTAGTGGATCAAAATAGAAGCTTTCATTTTCTCTCAACTGTTCTTCAATGTTCTTCGCGTTCTTCATCTTTTCTTCATCTTTTCCAGCAATGCTTGGCTAAATATCTGTGATTAACCCAACCTTGAAGATTCCATGACTCGTTCAGAGAGCTTGTGCTTAATCGGTAATGTTTCTTGTTTCTGTTTTCATCTATCGGATTCGATTTCTGAAAATAGTTCAAATATTAGATTAAATATTCGGTTTGGTTCATCCTAAGGACTAAGTTCGAACTAGGTTTAAAGTTTGCTGTGCGATTGCATAGTGGGACGCCACAGTTCGGACATATTCTAGGCGATCGTCTGGTCGAGGGATTTCTGGATGAATGCAGAGATTTCGGTTCATCCAGAGCCAAATGCGAGTTCGTTTATTTTTCGCTCAATGAAGAACGTTTCTAGAATCAAAATGTTGGGTTGATCGTTGTTAATCTATTTCTGTTTAATCCTTTAATCCTCTGTTTGGTCTCTGTTAGTTTCGTTTTGTCTCTGTTTAGTTACGTTTTTATTCCTTTCAAATTAAAAATCCCCCCATTTTATCATTCTGTTTCTGTTTCGCTGTTGCCAATCAAACCCACTGTGAATTCATCAGAGAAACGACCCAGGTTACACTATACTACAAAATCTTTCAATCCTGGTTATTTTGGGAGAATATGGCAAAATCTCTGTCAAAATATGGGCTACCACACTTCAGGTGTGCTTTAAATTCATTTATAATAGGTTGTCCTTTAGAGACATCAATAGGAACATTAGCAATTGAGATATGTGATTTTGTCACTTTATTTGGGTCAGTAAATGCTTCTGGCATTTGATTAGCTCAATTTTGCAAATTAATTATCTTTTGAACTTCTGGTTTACATTGTTTTGTCCTAGGGTCAAAATGAGCTAATAATAATTCATTCTAGCTAATTTATTTACCCAATTGCTTATTTTTTTCCCCCTCATGTTGAGAAAATAATGTCAAATAACAATTGACTAATTATACAGTATAAGTCTTCTAAATCCATTTGTTTCCTTTAGAAATATCATTTTGTTTCATTTAGAGATAAACAAAAAGGAGGTCCTTACACAACATTTATCCATCTATGTGCATTGTCGTGCACATTCAAACCTTTTAAGATGGAATGTTTCTAGCTTCTGACCAAAAGCCAATTATACAGGGAGAATTTTGTTGGCTTATAGAAATGTTGTAATATATAAGATCAAATAAACCAACATAGAAATTTTATTCTCACAAGCATTGATCTAGCTATTTACAGATGCTTTAATACATGATTCTTGGATCGTATAATCTGGAAATAGCGCGCTTTAATTTATTCAAACATTATTGCAAACTTCAGGTTGCAAATATTATTGCAAACTTCAGGTTATAAACATTCTTACAAACTTCAGGTTGCAAACTAATAGTCTCACATGTAACCATCTTATAAATGTATCTTTCAAATTTATATGGTTTACATGCTATTTCAATGGATCCATATAATACTGTTTGATATATTTCCAAAAATACTGATATCCATCATGATTAATGAAAACAAGCAACACATAACTCATAAATAATACGTTGGTTATTTATGAAGAATCTTCTGGTTCTTCAATAGATATCAATACATAATCTTATTATATATGTGACTTGGATGATCAAACAAGTCATGCCAATAGTGAACTTGTTTGAATCAATAAACTTCTAGTTTATTGTAACATATATCTCAACCAATCATAAGCTTTTCAATTTCCATAAAATTATGATTTAAATCATAATCTGACATCCATTTTGAGGGATCCATTAGACTTTGTGTGAGAAATATATAACTTTTCAAAAATTAGCTCACGCTTGTATTTTAACAATCTCCCCCCAAGTGTGAGTCATACAAATATACTTTCTTTATATCTGTATTTTAAAATCACTTTCATACTCTTTAAAGCTCAAAAGAAAAATATATATTAGTTCGTCAGAAACTACTATATAATATTATATCACTAGATAATCTCATTAATAATATACTTCAGTTTTCTTATATGCAAAATATATAGTCCACCATATATGAAAATATTCATAATCAAAATAACTTAGAATCACACAGTAAATTTTTTTCAACAGAAAATTCTCATGACAACAGATTTACGATATGTGATCACAATAAATTTGAATAACAATAATAAGTAAGTAGCATATTACCTTCTAGGCTTATTTATTTCTCTTGGGCTTTGGTTTCAAAATAAATATGGATATATTTCTTTGCAGCTCATTGCCTCCTTAATATCACATTGGTAGCATTAGCAAACATTTGATTTGCTATATTTGTAAACTTCTGGTTTACAATTACAATCTTTTACATTATTATTTGTAGACTTATAGTTTACAGCAAACTTCCAATTTGTATTGTTTGTGTAAACTTTTGGTTTATAATAGCATGTGTTTTTTATATGATATCTATTTTTGTAGATATCTTTAAAACTCAATAAGTTTCTTTTATACGAGCTTCAGGTAACAAAATAGTAGCTCTTTCAGAGCCTTCTGTCAAATTTATACATTAGCCTCTCTTAGAAATTTGGGCAAAATATGCTAAATAGTCCCAAGGACTATTAGTCTTTATACTTATTACGACATAAATCTTTGCAAGTTATTGTCTTCTGGACAACACTTTTTCAAGGCTACTAAAATCTTATTGTATTATATAATATTTGAAACGGCCTTCAAGGTTTCAATATTTATAACAATCCAAAGCCACACTCTTGTACACTCTTCATTCATGGGTGTGAACAAGCTTCTATACCTCTTTTGTAGGTATATACGACTAAAGGACCAAATATCTCATAAATTGTAATACTATGTAAATGCTTACATATCACTGTGCAATTACATGTTACCGTTATTGTACATTGTGCAAATAGTAAATTACTATACAAATAGTAACTTTGTGTGAAATGCATTTTTGATATGTTTGAAGATGCTCTATCAGATTTCAAAACCATATAAACCATAAAATATTTTTCATTGTTATATAAAATCATGTCATAATATATTAAAATAATATGTATCATAGTGATATGATAAATTTTCAGCATACTTATTATGCCAATAGTTTCCCTGTTATGGCTCTTATTAATAATATTTTCCCACTTCAGGTGTGAATTTGAACCAATATGATTATAATCTTGATTATGCCCAAGACTGTAGACATGTTCACTCTTATATCCACGGCTATAATTAGATTCATTTGTTACTTCATTCATTACTAGCAATGAAGTCGAGCCTGGATTCATGATATTTGCAACAAAAATGTATTGTTTTGTTTGGCCATATAAGATTCAACATATTTCTTAAAATCTTTTTCACAATTTTGCTACTGCATGAGCAAATTGAATGTACTCATTTATAATGAGCTTTTGGAAGAACAACCATCTTCTGGTGGTAATACAACTCATTTAATTTGTTCTAAAGAACAAGAGGGTCTTATAAGGTCAAATATACAATTTTGATGCTTCATGAAACACAAATTTAAATTTCATTATAAAAAGAAATTTATGAGATATGACACACAATATAATAACATGAATAATAAACTCATAAAGACAACAAATAATCCATAAATTATGAAATTAAAAATTTATGGCTTCAGGCCATTTAGTTTTAATGATTTCAGGCTAATTAATTCTCATAGCTTTATGCTAATTAGTCTCATGGCTTCGGGCCAATGATGAGAATTTAGAATTATATGGCTTCTGACCTTTTATCTTCAGGATATAGATAAAAATTAAATATTTGTTTCTAGCCATCCAATAAAATAAATAATAAAAAGTATATGACATTAGGTCATATAATAGATAATCAAATGAATATAGCTTCTTGCCATTTTGTACTTCCTGGCTTCAGGCCAATTTGTCTTTTCATAGGAAATTAAATCTATATAACTTCTCACCGTTTATCTTCAGGATAAACATGAGACATAAAATCTATATGCCGTTTATTTTGAATAAACAAATATTATGAAACACTAATGATAATAATAGGAAATTCACAAAAATAATTCATAAAGTATTGCAACAAAATTAAAATTTTATGGCTTCTGGCCATTTATCATCAAGATAAATAAAAGTTGAATATTATGGCTTCCAGCTATATAATAAGATAGAAAATAAAAGCTATATGATTTCTGGCCATATAATATCAAAATTTTATGGCTTCGAGCCATTTATCTTCAGGATAAACAAAAGCTGAACACTATGACTTCTGACCATATTATATCAAAATAATAAATTAAAATGTATATGACTTCTGGTCATATAGTCTCAAAGTAGGAATAAAAGAACTATGACTTCTGGACATGTAATAGGAAATCAGAGCAATATGACTTCTAGTCATATAATTTCAAAATTTTATGACTTCGAGCCATTTAAGCTCATAATGAGAAATTAAACTCTGGCCATTTATCTTTAAGATATATAAAAGTTAAATATTATAGCTTCCGGCCATATAATAACATAGAAGGTAAAAGCTATATGACTTCTGGTCATATAATTTCATAATAAGAAATCAAAGGGTATGACTTCTGACTATGTAATATTAAAACAAGAATTAAAGAAATATGACTTCTGGTCATATAATTTCATAATAAGAAATCAAAGGGTATGGCTTCTCGCCATATAATATTAAAATAAGAATTAAAGAAATATGACTTCTGTTAGTTCTCTTATGGTTTTGATGATTGTCAACTAACTATAAACAATGAATGAGGATTTGCTCTTAAGGTTTGAAAACTCTAAGTAAGAGCAAACCTCGAGGTTTACACTGAAACCTCGAGGTTTGGCCTTGCAAGAAAGCCTCAAGGTTTAAGTGTTTCATGTTTCAAAAACTTGGTTTCACAATTTTATGTGAAACCTCGAGGTTTGTAAAGTAACCTCGAGGTTTTGCATCCCTCTGGAAAACTCAGTTTTACACCAACACATGAAACCTCGAGGTTGTTACAAAACCTCTAGGTTTGTGTTTTGGCGCCTAACTGAAAGTTTTGAAAAACATTGTGAAACCTCGAGTATTAGAAGAAACCTCGAGTTTTCTTAATACAGAGAGCATTTGGTTTTCATCAAGTATGAAAACCTCGAGGTTCAACTTTGAAACCTCGAGGTTTGGTGTTTTGTCCTAAACATAAAACTTCATGAAAATACCTAAAACCTCAAGTATTATGATAAACCTCGAGTATTCTGGCACACAGAAAGTAAATAGGTTTTCTCATAAGTGAAAACCTCGAGGTTCATTTCTAAACCTCAAGGTTGTGTCTCTGGTTCAAAGCTTTGGCTTTACAATATTTTAGCCAAACTTCGAGTATTGTTCAAAACCTCGAGGTTTGTGGGTTCCAGAGAAGAAATGAATTTTTCACCAAATATCAAACCTCTAGGTTTCTTATGAAACCTCTAGGTTTGTGGTCTTCAATATTTTTCACAAGGTTTCTTTACAAGGGAAACCTCGAGGTTCACCAAAAAACCTTGAGGTTATGTGTTTCTGAAATTGAGATTACTTGAGATGCTCAAGCAAACCTCGAGGTTTGTGGAACAAACCTCCAGGTTTGTAGCTGTTACTGGAAATTCGAATTGGGCAAATCTGTTATGTCTTCTTGTTTGATCTCAATGCTTTACATGTTTAATATATATTGAACCTATACATGTTTAACTATTCTTTTAGTGAGTTTCAGACAGTTTAAAGAAGGATTATTGAAGGATTAGAGCAAAAGCAAAAATGTGTCAGAACAATAAATGATCAGCCTAGAAACTTGCTTCCTTTAGTTAATCCACTTATACACGACTGCAAAAGATTAAAAGGAAGATTACTACAACAAGCAACAAACTCTCCAACGGATTTATTGCCAGAAAGTCAACTAAGAACCAAGTGACAGCTGGATTATACATAAACAAGAGAGAGAAGATGTCTAAGGTTGAACCAACTCTCAGCAGAAGTTTCCCAACGGTTCAATCCAGTTTGCAACGGTCAATTAATGCCCTCTACCTATAAATAGAGTGCATTAACACTTTCTCAAGTTGATACACCAACTGAAAGCGAAAATTTATTGAGTTCATTTATTGTGTTTAGCTTTCATCTGTAATAGTATCAATTTGATACTTGTGCTTCAGTGTTTATTTCATCTGCTCTGTAAGAGAGTCTTTTCTAAAAATCATTCATTGATAGTGAGAATCACAAGTCAAGGGACTTGGTAATTTGAGTGTATTGATTACAACTTGTAAGGGGGAGTGAGTTCTAGTGAGAGAACTACTCTTAGTATAGAGTCTGTAATCAATTGTTGAATTTAGTGGATTGAAAATCCCAAGTGAGACTTGAGGACTGGACATAGGTCAGAGAAAGGACCGAACCAGTATAAATCGTGTTGTGCATTGCTTCTCTTCTTTTCTCTTCTGTCTTACCCTGTTTTACTTAGCCAAAAACAGAGTAAAAGCTTTAAATTTTTATAGATACCCAATTCACCCCCCCTCTTGGGTATCTAGCTCCAACCTTCAACTTCTGGTCATATAATTTCATAATAAGAAATCAAAGGTGTATGACTTTTGACCATACTATAATAACAATATAAATAATAATAAAAAACTCGCATAAATAAACGTATATCCTTAAAGAAAGTAGATGAAATCATTAAAGAAATAATACCTTCGTTAGAGCTCTCATGCTGATAACGTGTTATAAATATAAGGATATATAAGAAGTAAAAGATAGAGAACAAGAACAAGAGAGATTCAAAAGAGAGAAATTCTCATTCAGTATTTTCGATGTACATTTGTGAATGAGTAAGGGTTACTTATAATGGTTGGAAAGTAGGAAAGTTTTATGTAGCTTCTACCCACTCACCACTATGAATGTAGTGGGTGACTACCCACTCCCCACCATAACAATAGTGGGAACCTTAATGCCCATAATGAGTCATCCACATAATATATTCATAACATATATATATATATATATATAGGAACTTGAATACAAAACCATGTTTTGTTTCAGCTCTCTTACTGATATCATCCATCTCGTACTGGTATTAGAGGAAGAAATAAAGAAAAGAAAAAAGAGTTGTAGGGTCTTCCTCTTCTCCAGATCTTCTTCGCCTCCTCCGATGAGTTCTAGCTCCATTGCCTTCATCAAGCCCACCTCCTTCAAAAAGGCTTCCACCTTAAGCTTTTGTAAGTTTTCCCTCCACGATGTTCATATACAAAATCAAGTTGAGGAATGATCTTCCAAAGTATGTAGTCTGCATATTTAGAGAATTGAAGCCTCCATTGTTGACAGAAAATAAGGGGAAGGATAAAAATACCAAAGCCAAAAATACATCCCAATTCAATACTCAAGAAATTCCAATCAATGGAACTCTCAGAATCAGATGATTCAGATGTTTTGTATGATGGTGGTGAAAATCCTGAAACCCCGCTGCTCAAATTGCAGTTATGTATCAATGGAGGCCCACATAAGTCTTCATTACCTTTGAAAGAATCTTCTTCGAATGACTGAAGTTGAGTACCCATTGGGATTGGCCCAATCAAATGATTGTAGGAGAGATTGAGAAATTCAAGGAAATATAGACTTGCAATCTCTGTTGGTATGGTTCCACTGAGAGAGTTCAGTGACAAGTCTAACGATTCAAGACTCTTCAAATTCCCTACAGATGAAGGGATATGACCTGAGAAAGCATTTTGTGACAAGTTAAGAGCAAGAAGCTCTTTGAAACTCATAAGTTCTTCTGGTATTGGCCCTTCAAAATGGTTGGAAGAGAAATCCAACGAAGTGAAGGCAATAAGGATCTTAGTGAACTTTATTTGTCTTCCTTTGTTGACAATTGCAACCGAATCTTGATAACTCAGATGACCAAATTCGTTGACACGGATTTCGGAGAACAAGTGGTTGAGCACAAAAGGTGGTTCTGATGCCATAAGTTTGGATAGCTTCAGTACCATATCTTTATCCATGGTGGATAGTGTGATCATGAAATCCACAAAATGAATGTTATCAAAGATGTTAAAATACAAATTGCCAAGTTCTGATCCATTGTCTTTTTCAGTAGACACCATTAATGCTTTCCAATTCTGTAGGAGTGCTACAGGAAGAGCACCACTTAAGTCATTAGAAGCTAGATCAACAATTTGAAGTGCCTCCCACTTCATAATACTATTTGGACATTGAAGACTCCCATAAAATCTATTTGACCTTAGAACCATGACTCTCAAAGCTGGAACGTTCCCTAAAAAGCATGGAAATCTATCGGCAAATTGATTATTTCCTAGGTTCAAGACTTGAAGTTTCTGGCAATTAGCCAGAGACTCTGGGATTGTGCCACTAAAGAAATTTTCGTTGAGATCTAGGAAATTAAGGGCACAAGAGGTTGAAAATCTATCCAGAATATGACCTTTGAGGTCATTTCTAGCTAGATTTAACATCCTAAGAGTGTTACTCTTTCTTATCAAGCATTCAGGAATAGTGCCACTGAAATTATAATCAGAAAGATCGATTCCTCGTAGATCTGAAACATTATAAAGGGATTCATGGATTTTTCCTTGGAAACTATTGTTTGAAAGGGAAATAAAAGAAAGGAAAGGGAGTCGATTACCAATGTCTGGTGGCGCAATAGAACTAAATCTATTGCTTGAGTAGTCCAAATAGATCAATCTTTATGTAAAAAAGGGAGCTGGGCCTTTGAGTTGGTTGGAATGAAGATCAAGAAGAAACAAATTGGAACTAATATTTTGGAAAGGTCCCTCCAAATCTGTTAGAAAATTGTTGGAAAGGTTAAGAAAATAGATAAAATCAAACCTCCAAATCCAATTGGGTATGGTTCAATTTGGTTGTTGGATAAGTCAAGGTATATTAAGTTGGATATGTTCCTGAGAAAATTTGGAAACTCCTTCACCTTGCAAGAAGCGAACAAGACAGTGTTTAAATTGGGAAATGATGAAAGATTATGGCCCACCAAAGTTGCATCCACTGACAAATTGTTGTGAGAAAGATCAAGTATCGCCAAATTTTCCATGCTTCTCATCATATCCAAATGTATAGTTCCATTGAACTTGTTTGAGGAAAGTTGCAGCAAACTCAGTCTTCTGAGCTGAAAAATAGACACAGGTACAGGCCCTTGTAAATTATTCCCACTGATATCAAGGACCTCTAATGGGTTGGAACAAGCATTTGGAAACTCATCCAGAAGACCCTCAAATCTGTTGTTAGCAAGAATTAGTTCATGCAAAGATGGTAGAGTAAAAAGAGAAGATGGAACTCTCCCATTGAGAAAATTACCAGCTAAATCAACGGTGACAGGATTTTCAAGGCCCTTGAAATGAGAAGATGGAACTTCACCCTCCAACTGATTGTTATAGAGGGATAGATATGTGAGTTTCTTTGACATGCTGAAAGATGGAAGTGAGCCAGTGAAATTGTTGAGTGACAAGTCTAGATGAATAAGTGAAGTCAGTTTTGAGATTGAACAAGGGAGTGTCCCATGGAATTTGGAGTTTGACAAATCTAATGTGGACAACTTCGTCATATTTTGGATAGAACTTGGTAGTTGCCCTGAGAAATTTGTATGGCTAAGGTTCATTGTTTGGAGATATCTATGAAGTTGGAAGTTTGGCAAAGAACCTTGGATATACTTATTATCTGATATATCAAGGACCTGCAAGTTTGGTATTTGGAAGATCTCTTTTGGAAACACTCCACTCAAGTTGCAACTTCTAAGTTGTAAGGTGGTTAAGTTGATCAAACTCACCAAGGTCTCTGGCACTGATATTTTCATATTATTATTACTGAGCTGAAGTACCGAGAGAGACTGAAGCTTTTCAAGTGATGAATCAATAGGTCCAGAGAGATTACAAGATGACAAACTCACAATTTGAAGATTTTGCAGTGAAGATAGTGCCTGGCCCCATTCCTTCCCCATAGCAGATATCTTAACTCCATCAAGATATAGTTCTCTGATTTCTCTAAGATTCTGCAGAAACACAGCTATACTTGGATTCTCAAGTATTAGTGTGTGAAGTGAGGTAGACAAATCTAGAAAAACCAGTTTTGTTAGGTAAGATATCTCAATTGGAATCTGAACCTTAAAACCAGCATTTGACAGATTCAAATACCTCAAGTTTTTCAGTCTGTGCAACTCTGAAGGAATTACAGAATGAAACTCATTATAAGCCAAGTTCAAACTTTGCAAAAGTGGCAAGCTGATGAGACTATTTGAACTTGAGCTGTTGAATCCTCCAGAGATTGATTCTTCACTCAAATCAAGAGCTATAACATGTCTCTTGTCACATGTTACTCCGTTCCATTTGCAGCAATCTTGGTTATTGAGGTTCCAATGAACCAATTTTTTTGACTTGGAAGGGTTGAATAAAAGGCTGTTTTTCAGATAAATCAATGCAGATTTTTCATCCCTAAGGCTGTGACTGGTCACAGCAAAAATAATGATGCTCAAGTATATCATGCAAAATGGTATCGGAAAAAGCCACAAGTTTAGGATAGACCTCATTGCATGTATGAATATAAGAGACAACTTTACGAGTGATCAGGTAAGGATGATGAAGATGGTCTTGAATTTGCCTTGGGCACGTCACCCTTTTATTCTTGACAACTTGCTTTATATTTGACTGATTCTAAGTCATTTGTTGATGGTGCATGAATCGTTTGGGAGTCAAGCATTTGTCCTACAATATTTAGTTTTCCCTTTGTACTCACTTTGATCCATAGAAATGTATTTGAAGATAATTTTTTTTATCTTTTTTAATTACAAGAGATTTTGATAGTTTTTATAAGCATTAATTTTTTCTTTTCATGCTTTGTTGTTGTTATAAGTTTATATTTAATAGGGTAGCAAGAAAGAGTATAGAAATTGATATGATATTTAGAATTTAGTGTGATTAATGAGCAAAATATTGGAAATAATTTGAACTTTATGATAAATTTAATGTTTTTAACCGTTTTTTATAAGGTTATTAAAACCGGACCGGTCACTGAACCGGTCGAGATACTGGGTTAAGGGTCAGTGGGTCAGACCGGAGTCAAACCGGAACTAAACCGGACTCAAACCGGTTAGGAAGTAAAGATTTCAATTATTAGTTATTAATATGAAATTATTAAAAAATGGCTATTAACCTTTGATCAAAAAGATGTGTCACCATACTAAATGTCCATCGGATAAAAGGAGTGATTGACCAGTGAAGTGTCCCTTCACTTCTTCCACAAAGTCCTGCAGTCACCATAATTTTGTGAAAAATCAAAAAAAGGCGGTGAAAAATCAGAGCATCCTACTGCAGAAGAAGGGAGTAGCTTGAGAGTGGTTTTCTCTTGATGGGACCCACAAAGCTCCCTAATCTCATTGAGTCTCTATTTCATCTCTATATTCTTTTTAAACCTGATGACGAAGACACACACGGCGGTGAGCTCTGTTTTCACTTCTCTCAGCCATGGCTTCTCTACCACCTTACACCTTAAATTTGGTCCGTGCTCGGCATCTCTGGATCTGTTGGCATCGGAAAGTTTCAAACCTCGTTTCTTCGCTCTTCAGTCTATCATCGTTGTTCTCCTCCGTCGGTATTATTTCTTCTCATTGGATCTGTTCACACTGGCCTTGATTTAACTGGATCTGCTGTTATCGCCAGATTTGTTTCTTTTCGGCTCTGGTTCTCTCCATCTCACTCTCTTTGTCAACATCTTCACCCTTCAATCAACGTTTTTGGGAGAAAAAAAAACTGAACTCACTTTGACCCGGATTATTATGGCAGACCGAACCGGCTTCACGGCCGGTTCGCCGGTTTCCGGTCTGATCCGGCCGGTCCAGTTCGGTTCTGGTAACCATGGTTTTTATGCACACCTCTGAATTAGTTAAAAACATCTTATAAAATTGACCCGAAGGAATACGCTTTTAGTGTAGTTTTCATGATTTCATACTATTTATTTTGATTAATGTGAAAACCTATAGATACGACGTGACTATAGATACGACGTGATCCCATAAAATATCTTGTATAATTCGCCTCCCCCCCCCCCCCCCCCCCCCCCCCAAAAAAAAAAAAGAGTAGCATTAAACTACTGAAGTAAAAAAGCAACTTTTACAAATTAAAAATAGTGCTTAATAAAAAAAATAAAAAATAGTGAGAATGAATTGATGTCTTAGAACTAAAATCAAGCTCCCTACTAGTTTCTACATTTACTACCTATAAGATCAAGCTTAGAATCAATATAATGCAGTTTCTTCAATTTTTCTTGAAACTATTTGGTTGTTGACTAAAACAAACTTTTACTTTTATCATTTTCTATATAGGTTTCCAGAAATCCATCAACTTAATGTCGAAAGTAAAACAACGAACTTTGAAAAATGAAAAATAACAGGAAAAAATGTGCAGAAAATAAAGGCCAAATCACACTAAGGTCTTAATTAATGAAAATAATATTAGAAAAGTTTCATAACATGTCAATAATAAATAAACGAGTTATCATTGATAAGTTGAAGAGTTATCATTAATAAATTATGATACTTTTATGATATTATTTTATTTAATCAAGACTTCAATATCATTTTCCCAAAATTTAATTTGCCTACAAAGTAAGGTATAAACTTTAAAAGTTTGAATAAAAATAGTGTTACGTACGAGTCAAGACAGTCTTAATAAGCAAAGTTCAGGGCCGTATATGTTCGAGGGTGAAAGAGATGCTGTTTAAGATTTTTTTTTTTTTTTTTTCATAACTCAAGCACACATCCTTACCAAAGGCCATGAATGAGATAAAGTCTTCTTGAAATGTCATGTCATTCTCTTGTATTGACTCATTACCTGACTTTCTTAAATCTGGTTACTTAAGACCTGGACAGCTGATATTCAATAAAGTGTCTTCCTCTATTTAATTGACATTTGTCTGGTCTTTCAAAATTTCAATTTCTTGGAGATTGGGGCAGCTGAAAACAATATAGTACAAAGTATATATATATATAAAATAATAATTTGTGGCTTATAAACCAAGTTTTTGGACTTGGAAGCATTGAATAAAATTTTGTTTCGGAAGTTTACAAAACATAGCAATTTTGTCATTCTTTCCTCCAATATTAAATTTGACTATTAAATCAGTCGAAAACCATACATAAGTGATGCCTTGAAAAAGTCGAACTTGGAATCAGAGAAGGAGATCCTTAAGATCTTGAGCTCAAGGCGACTAGAATTTGTGAAGCCGAACTAGTCGAAGGGACTGAAAGGTCTGTCGTAAAACCCAGAGGAAGCATCACTTATAATCTAAGCAAATGAAACACAAAATGAGAAATGAATTGTTCCAAAAATTGGTTCAGTAAAACAAATCAATAGTAATAATATTTACGTTTGTATAGACTGATCATTTTCTTAGATCGTAAGTGATGCTTCCTCTGGGTTTTGTGACAGACCTTTCAGTCCTTTTAACTAGTTCAGCTTCACAAATTCTGGCTGCTTTGAGCTCAACATCTCAAGGATCTCCTTTTTTGACTCCAAGTTCGACATTTTCAAGGCATAACATGTGTGGTCTTTGACTGATTTAATAGTCAAATTAAATATTGGGAGAAAGAAGGGTACAATTGCTCCTTAGTAAAAATTTCCGAAGCAAAATTGCTCCTCATTGAAAATTTTCAGGGCAAAATTGCTCCTCAGTGAAAACTTCCGGGGCAAAAAAGATACTTATGATTGATGAGGTGGCATGTCATGTGTGCACTCAGTTAAACTTAACGGTCAAAATTAACGGAGGGGAAAAATTGCTACGTTTTGTGAACTTTTGTGACATTTTTTTGTCTAAAACAAACTTCCTTCTTAGCAGTGTTCCTGAGCGAAAACTTCCACGGCATTTAAAATCCTTATCCCTTTTCATAATAATTTTCTTACATTAAATGCTTCTTTAGTTTATTGTTCTAAATTTGAAATTTGAAAATAAAGAGGCTATTTGGTAGGATAATTGTTTGAATTTTTTGTCTGCGGATCACACAGGGTCATTCATCTTGTTATAGTCAAAATTTCTTAATCCACACGGGGTCATCCATCTTTTTATAGTCAAAATTTCTTAATCCACATCAAAAGTCACACCATCCTGTTATAATCAAAATTTTTTAATCCACGTCAAAAGTCACATTATCTATCTTGTTATAGTCAAAATTTCTTAATACACGTCAAAAGTCCATCATGATCATTCTCACACAAAATTCAATGAAGTTGTTAATTTTTTAGCAAATAATGTATTAAGTATCAAGTTTTTTTTTTTTTTTTTTGGGTGTGTCATAACTCAAGCACACATCCTCACCAAAGCTCATGAATGGTAAAGTCTTGTTGAAGTGTCATGTTATTTTCATGTATTAATTCATTACCTGACTTTCTTAATTCTGATTACTTAGAGACTAGGGTAGCTGATATTCAACAAAGCCTTCTTGAAGTGTCATGTTATATTCAAATGGAATTTTTGTTCTGTCTTCTTCTATTTAATTGATATTTGAGTTCCGGTCTTTCAAAATTTCATTTTCTTGGAGATTAGGGGAGCTGAAAACAATCTAGTATATATATATATATATAAAATTGTGGTTTATAAAGCTCTGGTTGATAAATAATACTAGTAAGAAAAAACAAAATTTTCATTGAAGGTTCACATTCCAAAATTCATGAAATCAACAAAACGCTTCTTCTACCCAAAAAAAAAAAAAAAATTGAACAAATTTAATGGAAGTTAATCATTTAATCCTTATTATGGTTTTAATTTGATTAGTTTAATATTCATTCCTTAAACTTTGACTTGATATAACCTACAGTCTTTTAAGCTTTAATCATTTAAAATATTGGTTCCTGATGTTATTCAAGAAATAACTTTGGTCTTCATAATTTTATTTTCTAAAATGTAGGGGCTAACATTTTAAACAATTAAAATTATAGAAATTGAATTGAATTGAGCCAAAGTTTAGGAATTGAGTTACATTGAATCAAAATTATAGGAATGAAGTTACACTAAATCAAAACCAAAGGAAACAAATGAATTTATCAATAGTAGTTAGGCTAAGTGGAAACGTAAAACTCTGATTAAACCTTATTTCATATTAAATCAAACCTCGTCGTAGGTAGAGAATTAAGAAAAACAATTACAAAGATTGGGATAAATTTGAGCGAGCTACTTACTCTAATAAGGTTTAATAATGGCGAATTCGACCTGATAATACATATTTTTTATTTTTTCTCTTAATATATTATATAAATTTACCGACAGTATTTCCCGCAATAATCCATCAGTAATTCCATGTTTTTTGTAGTGATTATATATTTTTTAATCATTTAATTGCTTTATATAATACTTTATTTAAAACTATGTTTTTTCTTCAACAAAACTTTCAACAAGTTATGGTTTAATTATTGATAAACTCATATTACCACTTTGAAAATTTGCATAATTTATTATTTTTTAATTGTGGGATAATTCTTTTCATGGATTCTGACCTATGTTCATATTTACCTTAAATTTCAATTCAAGACCTAACACATTTGTAAGTTCTAGAGTTTCCTCTTAATTAAAACTCTTACAAATCTTCTAGAAAGGAAATATCACACACTACTCCATAAATCACGGTATATCACACAGTTAATAACTGTCATATATCATGTTTTCAAACTGACATATATGTTAGGGTCATAAAAGCTCAACATAAATATATTATGATTCAGAATCGTCTTTTATTCCAAACATATTATAATGATTATAATGTAACATTCATTATGTATTTAGGTTTGGTAAAGCCATAATCTTCCCATTACTGTCATAATAATTTATGAGCATATGTAAACAACCGTCATAATATATGGTAAAACTTGCATGATATATAACGTTCTCATTTTACAACCATTATTTATTCAGTAACATACATAACGGTTTGTATATAAAAATTGTGACTTTTAATAAAACTTCATAACAGTCTCTCATAGACAATCATTATGTATTAAGTACATATATAACGATTTATAAAAAGAAAGAACCATGCACATTTATAATACAAGACAGTTTTTATATAATAGCCGTGATGTAGGGATATAGGACTCTTCAAGTGAGAGTTTCTGAGCTAGTTGACCTTATATATATATATATAGAACAACAGTACCTTCAATATCGTGTGGTTATGCAATTTGACATGAATCAAGGCATTTCAGGCTTTGAGGGGAGAATCAATGACAACTCCTGAGGTTCTATAAGTGAAAATGAAATTGGTGACCAATATATAGTTGTGTCTCTTCATAGGAAAAAACCTCTAGAAAGCAAAGAACTCTGAGGAAAAAAATATAGGGTTAAGGTGCAGATTGGCCAGTGAAGTATTACGCTAAGAGTACCGGGCACATAAATATTTTGAATGGAACAAAAATACCAATGAACAATTGAAAGAGAGCAAAAATACTTATAAAGTATTCAGTCCTAAAAGTCCTCATTTACTTTACGAAGTTGAACTAAAAAGAGAGGATTGGCTTTGGCGAGAATAGCAGCAACTGAATGAAAAGAAAGGATATTGGAGAATAAGCTTCTTTCATTACTGCATAATGAACTAAAAAAGAGAGGATTGGCTTTGGCTTTATGCTTCTTACATTATATGATAATATGCGTGTACAAAAGAAAAGTAAGAACACCAAATTGAAAAATAACAACAACAATAATGTGACAAGAGGATATCTGACTGATGCAGGAGGATATGGACCGCCATAATGCACTTTGGCAGTAGGAAGAGAGGCAGAGAATGCAGCTATTGTTGGAAGAGCGTCTGGGACGGAGGGAGGATCCTGTTTGTGACATAAATTAGGATGCTGGTGGTCCCAACCGAACCAACATCCTCATCTGCGACGTAAACCGGGATGCGAGTGGCCCAAGTCAGGCTAATGCCTTAGCCTTGCTCACGTGGATGTTGAAGGCCTTCGTATAAACAATGCAGAAGATAACTTGCTCCATCAGTATCGGGTCCGAATTATCGAAGAAGAGATGCAAAGAATGCAGTTGCTTAAGGAACACCTTGGACAGCTTGAGAACTCTATCCATAATATTGATTGAGACGCAAGTGGCCCCAGCCAAGTTAATGTCATGAATGTCGCTCAAATTGACACTGGAGGCCCAAGAACCAATAATGCTAAACGAATCTTGGCCAGGCAAGACCAGGTTCAAATCCTTGAGGTTCGGATCCCAAACCTTACGCTCACAAAAGACAAGCAAATTGCAGACAATCGGGATGAATGTGGTAATAGCCGAGATAATATCCCGGACCTTACATAGGACGTGCCTGGAGGTTATAGGAGAAGGTACGACGGGAGAATAATAAAACCCTTTCTTTGACAAGATCACGAATCCTCCTTACCCCATGGACTTTGATTCAAGATACTTGCTGAAATATGATGGAGGCTAGGATCCATAAGTACACCTTAACACATTTGATGTAGAGATGTGTGTGAAGGGACGTTGCGAGGAGCAACGCAGACATGGTTTCACACTCTTCGTCCAAAGTTAATCCATGCTTTAATGATCTGGGAGATAAGTTCAAGCAAGCAAAAAATAATCGAAGTTCGAGTTTACTCTTGGCAAGATCAAGCAACAACCAGGGGAGACGCTTCAGAAGTATTTGGACCGCTTTAAAGATGATTCCTTGCAAATGCAGGGGTTGTCGGAAAATATACACGTCCATTTACTCATAGCCGGCCTAGATGTCAAATCTCGACTGGCAAAGTCAATTTTCAAGAAGCCTGTCAAGACCTTGGTGGGTTTTAGAACATGAGCCAAGGAATACTTGGAGTTAGAACAAATGGAGATCGCCAATAATATGGTAAATGAGAAGAGGAGGAGTCCACCTCCGAGAGGGAAGGAACAACATGGAAGTCAAAGGCAAGATTTCTATGGATGGAACCCGAACAACAAGTCCCGAGGTAGCAAATTGAAAGGGAAATATGAAAAATACACTCCCCTGAACATTTCACGTTCCCAAGTTTGGAAGGAGGTAGCACTGATCGAGATGAAGAGGATTGACCGACCTCGACCCCTTTATAATAGGGTGGCTCTAGATCAATCTCGGTACTATGAATTTCATGACCAACCAGGGCACACTACGGACCAGTGCTGGGATCTAAGAGATGCCATTGAAATGTTCGTCCGGGAAGGAAAATTGCAGCAATACGTTATCAGAATCCAGGGGCAGAAAAATAATAAGCGTCAGCAAGGGGGATGAAGCAAGAGCCCTACCTCTGAGAGGAAAGATCAAAAGCAAAAGAAAGAAGAGGGTAGCGATGATGAGTTCCCTGAAGCTGAATACGACTGTAATGTTATCAATGGAGCATTTGAGGAGGGGGAGACTCGATCTGTCAAAGGAAGAAATACCTAAGGGAGATCCTCTCAATATGAGATCACCTAAAGTTCAAAGAAGACTCTACCAAAGCGAAACCCCCTTGCTATGTTTCACTAAAGAAGATCTAAAAGGCGTAGCTCCAGGACATCATGATGGTTTGGTACGAGAACTTTGATGAACTGCCGGGTGAAGAAGATTTTTGTGGATGGCAAAAGTGTGGTAGTCATTGTCCTATGGATGCATTCAAGCGGATGAAACTTGCCTAAGAGGACCTAAAGTTGTATAAGACGACCCTGACAGGTTTTAATGGGCAAGACACCCGTCTCAAGGGATATATAGAGAGTAAATACCCCATTTTCGGGTCCTTGAAAAAAAAACACGGACCCCATTTTCATCTCTCATACAAAGAAAACCCCTTTTTAGTCCCTGAAAAGGATGAATAAGGGTTGATTGGTGAACATTTTAATCCCTCGAAAATTTCCAAAAACCTCTTTTTAGTCCATAAAAATGTCCTATTTTAGTCCCTGGGGACGAAAATGGGGTCCGTGTTTTTTTTCACGGACCAAAAAGGGTATCTACTCATATATAGACCTTAGGATAACACTGGGAACGAAAGAAGTTTTCAAGTCGGAGCGTGTTAGGTTCGTTGTCGCCGATTTCCCATCTACTTATAATGTAATCTTGGGGAGGCCCACCATCCACAACTGGGATATGTTGGTGTCCACTAAGCATCAGAAATTGAAGATGGTGAGTAATAAAAATAAGGTTGCCACCATCAATGGAGACCAAAAAGAATCTCGACAGTGTTACTTTGAAATGGTCAAGGAGAGTAAGGATGGATCTTGTCCTCTCCACCTTGGATTCGCAATAGAGATAATTTGAGCAAGGTTAAAGCAAAGCTATAAGGCAAGTCAGTAAATTTGGTTAAGCTAGATTTACGAGAAGATGACAAGATCCAAAGACCAGAGCCGGACGGAGAGTTGGAAGATCTCGTCCTAGGTACTGAGCAGGGCAAATCACCAAATTCAGGAAAACTCTGGACCCCACGGTTTGAGTCAAGTTAGAAGAATTTCTTAAGAAAAACAAAGATGCGTTTGCCTGGAAGTCATCTAAGATACCCAGGGTGGATCCTGAATTTTGCTGTCATAAGCTAGCCATTCATATAGGGTTTGTTCTAGTGGCCCAGAAGAAAATAAAGCTCAGCCCAGAGAGAGGAAAGGCCTTGGAGGAGCACGTGAAAGAATTGTTAAAAGCTGGTTTCATTCGGGAGGTGCAGTATACCACCTGGTTATCCAATGTGGTCATGGTGAAAAATACAAATGGAAAATGGAGGGTCTGTATAGAGAACAAGGTGTGTCCAAGTACGTGTTTCCAATGCCTAATATAGACCAGTTGGTTAACAACTCATCCAGTTTCTAGTTGCTTTCTTTCATGGACGTGTATTCTGGATACAACCAAATCACCATGCACCCTAAGGACCAAAAAAAGACAGCATTCATCATTGAGAAGGAAAATTACTGCTACAACGTGATGCCCTTTAGTCTGAAGAATGCCAGAGCAACATATCAAAGAATGATGAATAAAGTGTTCGAAGATTAGCTCGGGAAGAATGTTGAGGTGTATATTAATAGCATTATCGTCAAGTTAGCAGAGCCAAAAAACCATGTTCGAGATCTACAACAAACATTTGACAAGTTGAGAACCTACCGAATTTGGTTAAACCCGACCAAATGTACATTTGGAGTCCCGGCCGGAAAGTTCTTAGGTTTCCTGCTAACAAACATAGGAATTGAAGCTAATATGGACAAATGCAAAGCTGTGCTGGATATGATGGCTTTAAGAAACAAAACGGAAGTGCAGCAGTTAATGGGGAGGTTGGATGCCCTAACCATATTTTTACCCAAGTCGGTGGAGAATTCTCTGCCCTTTTTCAAGTTGCTGAAAAAAGAAGCTCAGGGTGGATGGAACCCTCAATGTGAAGTTGCTTTCATGGAGATAAAGCAGTTTTAGCTGACTTGCTGGTCTTCTGTAAGCCAGAGCTGGGAAAAACTCTAATTTTGTACTTATTCGTGGGCGAAGAAGCAACAAGTGCGATGTTGGTCAAAGAAACAGAGGATGACCAGGCACCAGTGTACTTTGTAAGCAGGGCTTTGCAAGGCTCAAAGTTGAGATATCAGAAGCTTGAAAAAATGGCTTTTGCTCTACTCACTATCGTAAGGCGGCTCTGCCTGTATTTTCAGGGTATCGATCATGATCAAGACAAGTCAACCGATCTGGCAGCTAATCCATAAATCGGATTTAGCTAGAAGAATGATTAGTTGGGTGATAGAGCTATCCGAGTTTGATATCACCTATGAAGGTTGGCACACCATTAAATCACAGGCCTTAGTCGATTTCATAATGTAGCTAACCCCACCAGGTGGAGGGGAAGTCGAAGATGGTAAAACCTAGAAAGTGTTTGTTGATGGTTCATCAAACACCAAAGGAAGTAGAGCTGAGATTATAGTAGAAAGCCCAGAAGGAGTTTCAATGGAGAACTTACTCCGTCCCAATTTTCTGAATCAAATAATCAAGCGAAGTATGAAGCTCTCCTCGCCGGGTTACTTCAGGCTCAAGAAAACGGATTCAAGAAAGTTCATGTTTCCACTGATTCTCAGGTTGTGGCAGTACAAATAGAGGGGACATACCAAGCCAAGGGTCCTTTGTTGATAAAGTGCTTAGGGAAGGTGAAAGAAGTTATGGCAGACTTTGAAGAGGTGACTATCTTACACATCCCGAGAGGAGAAAATACCAGGCTGAGATTCTATCCAAATTGGCAACTACCTAGAGCCCGGGTAATCCACGAACTATGATCCAACAAATTCTGTCAGAGCCAAATTGTGTTATGGTAATCTCAGCAACCGGCGATTGGAGAAAACCAATTGTCAACTACCTTGAAAGATGAGTCCTCCCGACGACTCGATTGAAGCAAAGAAGTTGGTACAGGAAGCAGCCTTACATGCAGTAGTGGATGATCAGCTCCATCACAAAGGTTTGCATTCTCCAATGCTGAAGTGCCTGAATTTTGAAGAGGCTAGTTATGTTTTGGCTGAGATCCATGAAGGTATCAATGGGCAACACATAGGAGCGAAGGCGTTTGCCCGAAAAGCCTTGCGAACTAGATATTTTTGGCCAACAATGGAGGCGGACTCAAAGGACGATGTGAAAAATATGACAATTGTCAGAAACATGCCCGATAATATGGTCTCCTCCAGGAGAATTAAAATCTATCTCAACTCCATGGCCATTCTTCAAGTGGGGTTTGGATTTATTAGGACTATTTAAGGCGGCTCCAGGACAGTTGCCATGGCTCATAGTAGCTATCGATTACTTCACTAGGAGGATAGAAGAGGAACTGGTGGCGACAATCACCTCGGCTCGGGTGTCGAGATTATTTGAAAGAAATATCTGATTTGGGATCCCGGCGAAGGTAGTCACAAATAATGGAACACAATTTATTGATAAGGCTTTCCAAGAAATGATGGCCGGTTTCCAAATCAAGTAACAATTTGCCTCCGTGGAACATCCCCAATTCAATGGGCAAGTTGAGACAGCAAATAAAGTTATAGTGGATGGATTAAGGAAGTAGATGGAAGAGGCAAAGTCAAGTTGGGTGGAGCAGTTGTACTATGTCTTGTGGGGATACTGGACTAGCATTAAAACATCAACTGGGGAAACTCTCTTTAGATTGACGTATGGCTGTAAGGCTATGATTCCAGTAGAAATTGGCCAACGCTCATGGAGGAGAGTCAAAGCGCTGTAGGAGGAAGAGAAGAACAATAAAGCGTTGGAGGTAGAGTTGGACTTGATTGAGAAGTCAGGATCACGACACACTGTCGTATATGGCTACAAAACAACTCATCGTGGCTAGGTACAATAAAAAGGTGAAGCCCCAATCATTTAATAAAGGTGATTTGGTGCTTCGAAGAGCCGACATAAGCAATAAAAACGCTAGGGATGGAAAGTTTGTGGCAAATTGGGAAGGCCCTTACCGGGTTAAAGAAAATCTCAGTAAATGAGCTTATATGCTGGAAACCCTGGAAAAAAAGGCGATCAAGAGAACGTGGAGCACAGTTAATCTAAAAGTATACTATAGTTAAAGCGGAATTCCATGTTAAGACGACTATGTTGCCAAGTCTATTTTAAATTTGCTTGTTGGAATCATGTTAAGACGACTATGAAGAGGGAATATCACCTAGAGGGGGCGGTGAATAGGTGATCTCAAATTCTTTTTGCGGAATCCACATGAAGACAAACATAACAAAAACAGAGAAATGGAAGAGAGTAACAAAATGGACACCAGACAGTTTATACTGGTACGGTCTAAAATCACTGACCTACGTCCAGTCCCCAAAACAACTGGGATTCCACTATCTTTCAAGACAGTTATGAAAGTGGAATATCACCTAGAGGGGGGGTGAATAGGTGATTCTTGAAATCTAAGATTTTTCTTGTAAATTAACACGATAGAGACCAATAAGATAAAAAGACACCAGACAATTTATATTGGTTCGGTCCAAACATTGACCTACGTCCAGTCTCCAGAAACGCTCTGGGATTCCACTCTGATTCTGAAGCAATTACAGACTCTGTAAACGAAGGATGGTCACTTTACTCTCGGACTCCACTCCCCCTTACAAGTTGTAATTGATACACCCTCTCTTAAAGTTCCTCAACCTTAAGATACAATGTTGACAATGAAATAGGTATTTAAATACTCCTCACGAGTTGATAAAATATGAACACTGAAGAACAAACTCAATGGAACAATTGAAACTATAAATGCTAATAACTTCAAATTGAATGCTCAGAGTTTCGGTCCCCGGCGGAATTGAATGAGGTGACCTTTTATAACCTTCACCATTAATGCCGTTGGAGATTTTGTAAAGTAGCCGTTGAGACTCTTTAATTTTCCGTTAGACACAGTGCAACTCCATTGGTGAACAGTCGACCGTTGCTGCATTAAATGCTTCACCGTTGATTGTCTCAATAGAGGTTGACTCAGAATATTTGCTGGAATAAGTATGCCTCAAAAGATTGTCTGCGTCTGCTATATGCTTTAATTCTGTTTGCGTGTTCTGCTTTACTGGGTATCATTAAATGCGAGTGCCACGTCGGATTGCTCTTAATTCAAAAACTTGGTTTAATCTGATTAGTCAACTGAAATACACTGAAAAGCATGATTAGGTATATCAAGGATAGATAAATTAAAAAAAAAACTTAATCTATGACCCAGTGGAATTAAGGAATTTGTTTGTGTAATTCAAGAATAACAGAGAGTTATCCAGTATTCACGTTTCAAAGATTCTCGAGTATTAATGCAATGATACTCGAGAATTCCTTACCAAGAATCAGTGGTCACATTGTATCTACACTCGAGAGTTGTTTACTCATACTCGAGAATTAATATTCATCTGATCATTTGAGAAGGAAGACATTATTCTTTTATACTCGAGAGTTACAATTTAATACTAGGAGCTATACTCGAGAGTTTTGATTTTAATTTCATTCCAGAATTTTTACTTCAAAGATCTATTCTTTAATTAATTGTTGTTATCATCAAAACATGCTTGAGAACCAACAAGTTACACACTTTGTAAACAAAGGATGGTCTTCTCACTCTCAGACTCCCCTCCCCCTTACAAGTTGTAATTGATACACCCTCTCTTAAGGTTCCATAACCTTAAGATACAACTGATAATGAGATAAATGTTTAAGTACTCTTCACTAAGTAGATAAAACTTGAACACTGAAGTACAAAGTAATGAAATAGTTGAAACAACGAATAGTAATAAACTCGAATTGATTGCACAGAGTTTCAGTAGTTGGCGAATTCAATGCTTCGGCTATTTATAGATGTTCTAATTAATGACCGTTGGTGAAGCTTGTGAAATACCCGTTGAGAGACTTGAATGTGTCCGTTAGATTGATGAAGTTTTCATCGAGGATTTCGCCGTTTTAATATTCAGGTCGAATGTGTAGAGTTGACATTCTCTTTCATTCCTTTTGTTTTTCCATTGTGAAATAGTATTTAATGCGCAGACGAAATATTAGAAACACTTTACTTCGATCAGAGTTGCTTTACGTGTTTAGTACTCGTTTAGGAAACTGCATCTAATGCTTCTGACATATGCTTTTGCTTTATTCAAATCTGCTGGTAATTCATGTTTAAATAATCTGAAACTCATGAGCAAATTGGTTAAAAGCATTTGTTAATCATAGTAAGTAATAATCAAAAGAGATAGAATGATTTAGCATAAGCCATGATTTTCGGAGTCGGAGATTTTGAAGAACAGGGATGACTATGCTTGAGTAAGAATCCAGGCATGCTCGAGCAAACATGTTTTGATAGTTCAGAAAGGTGTTCTCTATCGCTGATGCTTGAGCAGGAAAATGTCTTTGCTCGAGCATGATTTTATCATGCTCAAGCAAAGCTTCACTTAAATCAGGTAAAGCGCATTTGTATCGCTGATGCTCGAGCAAGGATTTTTTTTGTCTGCTCGAACATGGTGCTCGAGCATGAATTCATTCATGCTCGGGCAAGCTTTATACAATGATGAGTGAACATGTTGTTCGACTTTGCTCGAACAACCTCTTTATGCTTGCTTGAGCAAACTGCTCGAGCAACCTTTTGCTCCTTGCTCGAGCAAGGATTATGTATAGGTGAAAACACAAGTTGCTCGACTTTGCTCGAGCAACCTTTTAAGCCTGCTCGAGCATGCTTTTACCTTATGATTGAGTATGACAATGCTTTGCCTTGCTGTTTCTTTGCTCTAGTCGATGTTACTTGAGCATGATTCTGCTCTTGCTCAAGCATGCTTTCCTGAAACACTTTAACAGCATATCATATACATTCTTCTTTGCTCGGGCACAAACATTCTTTGCTCGAGCAATTCTCTTATGAATTACTTAATTCAATAACCCGGAAATTGTGATAATCAAAATACAAGAGTCAACAGACTATGTTGCCAAGTCTATTTTTAATTCCTTTTACGAATCATGTAAAGACGACTATATTGCTAAGTCTATTCAAATAAATGAAGAAATTCTCGATTGAGAATTCCATTACAAATTGTTCAAGTCGCACCAGTAAACGAATTCAGGGTAATGAAACCCGTTTTCAAATAAAGCATGAAGTATTGACTAAATGAATTTAAGGTGTTATTAAACCTATTTTCAACTCAAGAACAAATGAAACTGGGATCGTTGAACCAATCTCTAGATAAAAAAGCTGCAGCGAAATGCCCTCGTGGTTGTGATGCATCAAAATTGTTTTTTTCCTGTGCTAATGAAGCGAACCATCATGCTGACCTTGATTAGGTCGAAATGTTTAAAGTTTGGTTAAAGAAAATTGAATTTGAACATGTGATAGATTGCCTTTACTCTAGATTAAATTCTGGTCAAAAGAGCCAGAATATAATGTGATAGATTAATGAAAATCTTCACAAATATAATACCTGGTTATAACACCGGACGAATATCCAAGCAGATTTTGTGTGAATATTTTTGACTCTAGCCCAATCATTGAATAAAACCTAAATTTAGGTTCATAAAATGAATTCATCATTGTTGTGAAAATTAAGCTCGGAGATATATCCAGGTTCGACAAGAAATAAGCAAGCTAAACGGTTTGTGCAAAACGTAAGTATTTTTCATTAATCTTGGATTGCTTACATGATGTGAATTGCAGGAATATAAATCGGGTTATTAACCCATGGAATGATTGCAAAGAAAGCAAACAAGAGGCTTCAGTACCCCAACCAGCAAGTACAAACGAAGCCGGCATCCCGGCTCTTAGCAAGATGGAGCCCCAGCGTCAGGTTGAACCTCATCACCTTCGTCCTCTCCTTGATCTCTCTTCAATTGACTTTCTGAGGCACCGCCGGGAGAGGAAGAAAATGAAACCAACCTGCCTTCTCCAACAAAAGACATTTAATTCGTCCTGGAGGTATTGAGTTCGATGTCGAGGTTCAAGAACCGGATCTGCTTTACAGCATTATCCAAAGACTTCATTGCAACCTTCCTTATTGCTGCTTCTTTGATAGCAATCGTCAGAAATTATGCCCTAGGGGCAAGTCATTGTACTTTGAACATTTATGTTATTTAAAGTATTCTCCTTAAGTTATCATTTCATTTGCATGTTTATAGTGATAACTGTATCCTTGGATATATCTTATAGATGATCCTTAATGTCCCCGGTCGGTCATCTACGCGGGAACAAAAATGAAATAAAACCAGTATGACTTTGATGAGTTATGGAGATACGAATCAAAGTCATAGGCACTTGTAAGAGAACAAGGTGCTGGACCGACCCATTATGAGAAAGCTGCATAGATTTAGTCATAAGCTTATCTCATGTATAATCGTGTCATAATGCCCTTTGACCTGAGATTGGCAGCAAGCCAATACTGTACCAGCCCATAAGTCGCAAGCAGCCTCTAGCAAGACATTGCGACTACCCAATTCACATGGGGATCGATGACACGATACTACCTATCGTACAACCATGTCACGTCTCTTTTGTTACACGATAATTTGGTCAATGATGAGGCATGGATAATGTCAATTTCCTATTCTTGACCACTACTTTCTTGATTCTTGAGTAGTCTAATTGAAATGGAAACTCCTTTTGATTGTAGTATGGCCATGCGTTTCTCAAACTCACTTATCGAGGGTCCCAGTATTATCTTTTTACAAATGTGGGGGACAAATTCCATTTTGACCATTCACATTCCTCTGAATGAAAACCATTGATCCTGATCATAGCCTTTATCATCACCCGGTCAAAGGTGACTTTTGACTAAGTCAAAGATTAGCGACTCATCATGTAGGAATCCATGATGATCTCAGGTCATAGGGTGTTGTGATGCGGTTATACATGAGATAAGCTTATGATTAAATCCATGCAGCTTTCTCATAGTAGATCGGTCCATCACCTTGTACTTTTAAAAGTGCCTATGACTTTGATTCGCATCTCCATAGCTCATCAAAGTCATATTGGTCTTATTTCATCTTCGCTCCTACCTAGATGACCGACCAGGGACATTTAGGATAATCTATAAGATATATCCAAGGATACAGTTATCACTATAAACATGCAAATGAAATGATAACTAAAGGAGAATACTTTAAATCACATAAACGTTTAAAGTACAATAACTTGCCCCTAGGGCATAATTTCCAACAGTTAGAATGTAGTCTACCGAGCTCACAGGGCCATGTTCTTTAATGTAGTGTTCTAAAAAGGATATTGCTTTAGTTTCAGGGTTAGAAAAGCCCTTTTCAAAAAAGTTGAAAGCGGAAGGGAAAAGAGTATGATGATTCTGAGTCCGGTACAGGGGGAATCTCTCCTCTGCATACCTAGACTCAAAGGCCTTAAGAAACAAAGGTTGCTGTCCACATATGGCAACAACCTTGAAAATGGCAGCTTTGAAATGTTTGAAGGACTTAGTGAAAACCTTGAAGAGTTTTCGACTAGGAGACACTTCTAAAGGAGGTCCAACCTTTCTTAGAAGAGGATTCTTTACTGGCATGAGCTTCTGTTAGTTCTCTATGTGTTTTGATGATGATCTAACAATTGCAAACCCAAAAATGAAGTTTTTGTCTTGGTAAGTTGAAAAACTTGCTGTCAAGACAAAACTCGAGTTTTGATTTCAAAACTCGAGTTTTGGCCCTGACAGAGAGTTGCTCTTTTTCATTGATCGGAGCAAAACTCAAGTTTCCTTTGGAAACTCGAGTTTTGAATCTGACAAAAAGTTGCTCTTTTTCATTGATCGGAGCAAAACTCAAGTTTCCTTTGGAAACTTGAGTTTTGAATCTTACAGAGAGCACTCAATTTTCATATCAAGACAAAACTCGAGTTTCAGTTTGAAAACTCGAGTTTTGACTCTTACAGAGACTTAGACATTTTTTCAACTAAAGACAAAACTCGAGTTTTGTTTTGAAAACTCGAGTTTTGGCTCATGCAGAGAGTCTCTGATTTTAAATCCAGATTTGTGCCAAGACTTAACATTTTCAACTGCTTCTAAGATTTTCAAAGTTTTTCATCATTGGATGAAAACTCGAGTTTTGGTTTACAAACTCGAGTTTTGATTCAACCCGAGCGCATTGCCAAATCTCAAAGTTTTCATAACAGTATGAAAACTCGAGTTTTGATTTCAAAACTCGAGTTTTGGTTAGGCAGAGAGCAATGCATTTTCACGATGATTTGAAGACTCGAGTTTCAATTTTGAAACTCAAGTTTTGGCCTGGTATGAACTTTTCAATGTTTTCACAGATCAAGTGAAAACTCGAGTTTCACTTTGGAAACTCGAGTTTTGGCCAAACTGAGAGCATGTGATTTTCCAACCTTTTTGAAAACTCAAGTTTTAATTTGAAAACTCAAGTTTTGATGTTTTGGACTTCCACGTGCTATTTTCATTAAAAGTCCAAAACTCGAGTTTTGAGAATTACTCAAACTATGGTCCAAAAGCTCAAAACACGACTTTACTCACTGTAAGTAGAAAACTCGAGTTTCAATTTTGAAACTCAAGTTTTGCCTTAAGTGCACAGTTGAAAACTCGAGTTTCCATCGGAGCTCACAAATTTGAATTTAACGATTTTGGAATGACTTGTTGTTTGATCTTAATGCTTTCCAGAATTAATCCTCCATATTCTTAGCTATGTTTAACCACTTTTCTTGTGAGTTTTAGATAGATTAATGAAGGATAATTATGAGTTGGAACAAAAAGCAAAAAGGTGGTTCAGAACAATAAATGCAGATCAGAAAGTTGGCTCTTTCTGGCTAATCCAACTGAACACGCCTACAAAACGTTAAAGAATGTTTTCTACAACAAGTAAACTCTTCTCCAATGGACTAATCCACAGAGAGACAGCACAGAGTTATTATCCACCTGGATTAAGTGGAGATTAGAGAGAGAAGCTGACCAAAGTTGCAGCTAATCACCTCCAACGGCTATAAACGGTCATTGAATCCTCTCAACGGTCATATATTGATTTCTACCTATAAATAGAAGAGGGATTCAAGCAGAAAAACGAGGAGATATAAGCTTACACTGTCAACATGCTGATACTCTGCTTTCTCATCATTTACACTCTGTTTTCACATATTTAGATAACTTAGAGAGTGAAGTGATCTGGATTTGATCTTCATTGTTTATCATATCTACTCTTAGAGAGAGCTTCTTTCTATGTATATCATTCATTGTAAGAATCTCAAGTCGGGGGACTTGGAGATTGGGAAAATCAGAGTACAACTTGTAAGGGGGAGTTAGTCCTAGGGAGAGGATAACTCTTGAGTACAGAGTGTGTATCTGATTGTATACGATTACAGCTTGTAAGGGGGAGTAAGTCCTAGGGAGAGGATCATCCTGAGTACAGAGTGTGTAATTGTAATTGAGCGATAGTTGAAAAACCCAGAGTGTCTGGAGACTGGACGTAGGTCAAAGAGTTTGATCGAACCAGTATAAATCTTCTGTGTCTTGCTATTATTCTCTTACTCTATTTTACCCTATTTTCATCTTTAGAAAACAAAGTCTGTTGTGTGGGTGAACCGAAAAGAATTTTTGAAATCCCCAATTCACCCCCTGTTGGTGATTTCCTTCACTTTCAGCTTCATGCAAGTTAAAAAAGTGAAAGAAAACTTGAAGGGTGTAAGCTAGATTCTTAGCCCTACAGAAATTTTCAAAAGCAATAGCAAAAGCTCAACTATTGGGATGAAGTTGAGAGGGAGCAAAATGTAGATGATTTAGAAGGTCGATTTGGAACAGGGTAAATGGAAAGCGAATACTGAGCCGAGAAATAAAATCTTGGTAGATGAAAAAGAAATGGGTATCATCTTCCCTTTCTCGTTAGTAGGATACCAACTCATATATAAGGGGAAAGTGAATATTGTAGCCTTCTCCATCGTGGACGCCTAGCTTGAAAAATCGTTTGAGGTCATCATATTCTTGGTGCGTAACACCTCTTTGATAACCCATGGTCCTAGAGTCTTTGAAGCTTTTGAGGGACTGGCAGAACATGACTCCCCAGTCACAGATTGATTAGTATGGCACGAAGATGAACCCATCTATACCTATAATAAAGAGGTAAAAGTCAGAAATAGGAGGTATACCTGAGTCAAAAGAGCTATTGTGTGGTAAGGCGAAAGGCGCTAGGCCAGGATGGCTTTGGAAATAAACTTATGTCGACAGGAGGCCAAAACTAACTCGACTTCCAAGCCACGGTTGCCATTGATGAGCTCAATGCTTAGATAGCAGCAATCATCGCACAGGTCGACGACATTCCCCGGATGGGATCTCAGTTTGGCTTGGGGTACACTCTTTGGTAGGAAAAGATGAGAAGTCGGGGTAGATGAGTTATGATCCTGGTTATGAAATCTAGGTGGACTAGTAAGGGATCCTGGGTTCGTGACTTTTGAATCACGATTCTCATGCGTTTGTGTTTGGATTCTCTCTCTACTCTCACTACCACAGGGTTTGCGAAGTAATGCCTCTTGTTTTTCTTCCTCAATACGGGGAATCCCTCAAAACCAGTACTATACCGTGCTTCAAAAGGAAGTCTTTAAAGAAACTCATGATCATCTTCTGAAATTGCTTTACCATGAATCGTAGAAGGTTTATCCATGAATTTCTAGAAAAAGAACAAGATTCAAAGGTTATTGGGATGGCTTAGTTCAACTATTTCAAGCTCTTAGGTCCAAAGAGTAATTCACTGAGAAATCATCATAGCCTTCCAATGCAAGCGTTTTTGGTTGAAAAGGGGGGAAAATGGATGAGAATGACACTAGAAGTTCTAAGGGTCCATTTGGATGGGCTTTTCAAAAAAGTGCTTTTTTTGTAGTGCTTTTTTTTTTTAAAGCTCCAAATTGGAGCTTTTTTTTTTTTTTTTTAAAAAGCATTTTGGGTTTTTTTTGTGATTTTTTTTTAAAAAATAATAATATCATTTAAGTACATAAATTAATTTTTTTAAAAAAAGCATTTTTTGCATTAAAAAGTGCTTTCTTTTTAATCAAAAAAGCCCATCTAAATCAGCTCTAAATCTAGAAGAAACCCAAAGAAACTACTCAGAAAATCCACAAACCCTAAATGCCTACCCAGAAAATCAGAAAATGAGTTTCGGCAAGTACAGTCGAAGAAGGAAGAAGACAATAGGCAAAGTAAACCGGAAGCAAAAGAAGAGAAGGAAGCAATGAGAATACCTGACCTTAGAAAGGTTGAAGGAAACTAAATGTTGCAGACAGGAGTATCGAGAGAGGAAGGCTTTGAGGAAGCGAGAGTTTTCTGGGAAGACAAAGAGAGCGTAAAGCGAGAAGTGTTGAGAAGAGGCAGAAAAGGAGAATATATAAACGTTACAAATATGAAAAGTCAGGGGCAATGAAGAGAATTCCCACTAAAAAGAATATTTCGCCCCAAAAAGTGCAACGATGACTAATACGAAACGACATAGGCATTAAATGTGCACGAATATCAAAGATAGCAGAAGCAGCCACTATACGTGAAATGACAGTTACACGCCATGACGATAGCAAACATACAACTATCAACTTGTTAACAGTATAGGCGAATTGAATCTAATCGTATGCTATTATCTTTTCATGATATCCCAGATTGGGGGTAGCTCATGACAGAAGTGTGCAATCAAGGCAATCCGGATTAAGGTTACAAATGAAATCCCGGCCATCATGAAAGCAAATGAGTTTTCAAAGCAAACTAACCCAGCATGCATGCCTGGGGGCAAGCCACAAATGAATCTAGCATTTGAAGAAGCTCGGAGAACAGTTAAGTGGAAATCACAAAAGGCAAGCTGAACAACTCAGACATAAAATCTGGGTTAAGTAATCAATCCATCTCGGCTGCTCAGACACTTGAATTACCATGCTGGGGGGGCAATTGTTATGGACTAATATATGAGGCCCATTTGCTGTACGGCCTAACAAGGGCAGTTTGTACCAAAATCTCTCCATAATCAGGTAAGATCCTAATTGACCTATAATCACGGAATATGCAAGTGAGGTGGCTGCACATGGGATAGAAGGCGCATAAAGCCCAAGGTCCAAACCCTAAAGGTAATCTCTATAAATAGGAGGTTAACCTAAAAGGTACACATTCTCTATCCATCCTATTTACTATTCAGCCTCACTGTGCACACACCTTACCCCTTTTGGCTAAACGTCATATACGTGCACAGTGATCCATTGCTCTCTTCGGTATCTTCTTTATAGATATCTTGAAGAGCCATCTGATATTTCTTTCTACATCTGCCTTATAGATATCTTCGGAATCCTTTGATCCAATATAAACCTACTAGTCCTTTGAGGCTAGACATCTGTATTATGTACCGGATCACGTTCGAACACTAGACACTAATAATGGGCTCTGCAAAAAAATTGTGTTCCTTCTTCATCAGTTAAAAATTTGCTTTTTTGGGTTAGACAGACCATGTCCATATCCTTGGTTCAAGAGGTGGGAATGGAAAAAACGGTGTTGAGAGCTCTTCCCCTATGATAGTGGGTCCAACTGAAGGTTTCAGTGAATTGGATGGGCGACAAAAAGAAAAACTTTAAAAATATTCCCTTAATCTTTTTTCTGATTTATTTTCTTTTTGTTCATTTATGATAAGTGTATTGATGACTCATTGAGTTTGAAGATCAACAATTAAACTATGCCAAAGTAGGTTGATAATCATTTTATTTTTTTGAACTGCGCAACAATTATTTTGGTTTCTATATTCTCTACTTAACACAGATCACTACTGTTCTTCCACAATTATATTGCATGAAATATTTTCTTAGATTCCAACCATACCAAGAAACATATAAAGAAGTTTACTGTATTGTATGACAAATATTCTTTACAATTAAAGGAATCGATCTTTTTTTCCCCCATATTCTCCTACATATAGAAAAGTACGAGTAATTAATTAAGTCCACCATGGTACAAAAATCAGATCATCATAGGGTAGCCTCTCCATTATCACCAATCTTGAAGATTCCATTTGTGGTTGTTATTTTACTGTTGATGTTGCGTCATCCACAGAAGATCAAAGCCTGGTTTTGGGAGGAACATAAAATCAATGTTTTTTTCCACATCCAAACGGTCATCAAGATCTTTCATCAACTGATGATGAAATTCATGAACATAAGGAGGATTTGAAGAAGCTTGATGATGCTGAGAGATTTCTGATCAATAATGGGGATTCAACTGATGAATTGGATCCAAATTGTTATAACTTTCATGCTGTGATAATATTTGAGGTTGAGATTGATGAGGCAATACTTTTGCAAAAGAAATATTTTGAATTGAGTCTGTTTTTGATGGTTCTAATAATGCTTCCTCCTTGGTAGAACTCTTCATGTAGTTCTTATTGTTCTTGTAAATCTTACACAGAACCCAATCATCTAATTACTGAAGCTAGAAAAAAGTAATGTACACAGCAATATCACTTTTAGAGAAAGATATATGAAATTTTCTATTCAAAGTAATCTTGATAATTTTATATCACGTTAGGCTTGAGTCAATGTGTAGTGAGGATGATGAACCCCTTGGGGGAATGTAAAGCCCCACATACGATGAGGATGGGAACTTGGGACGTATTATAAGGGTTTATACCCTAACTAGTAACACATTTTTAAACTATGAGGGGGTAATAGGCCCCAAAGAAAAAACTTTCGAAAGCGAGGCGCTTGGATGTTAAAAGTGGTTTAAAAGTCAAGTTCGGGTCAATGTCCAAGGTCTAGATACCCTATCTATTGAATGAGAGGTAAATCACTTAAAGCAGACAATTTCAATAGCGAGACTAGAATGTTAAAAGTGGTATTAAAGTAAGCTCATATTGATGTGTCAATGAGAATGCTAACTTCTAAAGATGAATTTTGAAGTCTCCTTCAGATGAGAAGGCAACAAAGGACATCTTTTAAGGGTCTATATTCTAACCATCTTAACAAGTTTTAAAACTTTTAGGCATAATGAGACATCAAATCAAACAATTTAGGAATGAGATTCTAAAATTTTACATGGGCCTCTTAAACAAATTTCATGATTTTTTTCTGCAGTTTTCCCATCAGTTCACTAACTTCTATATTTTTTATCAGATGACAACATATTACTGACCTTGGCATTTGTTCCAGAATAGGTTGAGTAATCCAAATAATACTCACGCACGATCCAATTGGTCTTCTCGCTCTTTTGATAATTGCCTTCATAATAAACCAAAGTTCTCCATTTCCCAATTAATGTGAATCCATCTTCTGAATGAATCATCTGACACTTACCTGTTGCCCTCCAATACCCATATTCTATTGATCGCTTTGGCCTTAATTTCCGAATTCTATATTTTCACTCTCTTGGTGAGAAAAAGTACCACTCATTTTCTCCACAGCTTCTAACTAGGGGTATGCATAATAACGCTGCTAAAATGAGTGTTTTTTTTTTTTCAATTTCTTTTTTCAAAAATAGAAATAGATAGGAATTATATTTAGTAAATTCAGTTTATTTTTATGGTGTTAAGATAAACTTGTTTGTTTATTTTTTATGATGGAGAATAAAAAAAAAGAAGTAGAAACTTCTCACAAAATCAAAATCATTTCTGCTCCTCCATCGGTTCTGTCATCTTCACTATCACGACCCAAGCCATACACCAGATCGGCCTTCCTCTATCACCGCCATCGTTATCGTTTTCATCCTCCGTCACTGCCATCACCTTCGGTCCACCGTACTGGCGAGCTTCAGCGAGAGTCTGGCTTGCCTCCTCCACAATCACCCATTTCCTTCCCTCCGTTCATAATCGTCGTCGGTCATAGGCTTCCCCTGTTCGCCGCTGCCTTCGCTCTCTCTGGCTTCTCTATTGCTGGCAACTCTCACCCCCATCTCCATCATCATCGGTTCTTGCGCCGCCTCTGCTTCTCCTTTCCAGGTCCACGGCGTTGGAGTTCTCTACTCTCGTGCTCTATTCTACGCCTCTGCTATATTGTTATTTTGCATTTCTGTGTTCCAATTGGATTAGCGATTTCTAGCAATGGGGTTCATTGGGAGAGAGGGGTAGGACCTGCTGAATCGAGTTCAAAAGTGGGTATAGTGATGAATTGTGGTAAAGATTGGTGGTCATTTGATAAAGAAGGCATTAGGCCTTCTGAGGTTTTGGTAATGTCAAGTACAAGGGTTAGATCATCTAATCCTGTTTATTGGCTTTATTACACTGGATATAGCTCTGAGAAAATAGAGTTCTTTGATAATAATTTCTGGGCAACCCAAACGTGGGTTACCACGGCTGTACGCTGAAAGGATCTTATGTTTTTCCTTTCGTTTCTTTACCTTCTTATATGCAGGGATTACTTTCCTGAGTGCTGTTCGTGCTTCTTCTATCGTTTCTGATGATGGAACACCACCAACTTCGTAAATCTCTCGCCCCCTCCCGTTATACTCACACACACTTACTGTGTATGCCTAAAATAAACTGCCCTTTAAGAAACAATCAAGGCACCACCCCCCCCCCCCCCCCCCCCCCCCGGTTTTATCTCACCCACAAGGAAGGATGCATTTTAGACTGTAAAGTGTCAACTGCATTTCAGTTATTGGTGTTGAGAAATCAGGCTATAAGATGGTACTAGAATGATGGTTTGACATAATTGGAGATTTGAACCATTTTTTCAGAACACATTGGTTGACACAGTGTCCTATATATGCACTATTTAATATCATTTTGCTTTTGTTTCTGTTGCTGGTAATTTTGTGGATATTACAGTCAACTGTGTGATTAATTTCAATTTGTTAAGCAAAATGTGTAAGGGGGTTTTCCATATTCTGTGGATGGGGAAGTCTTTGGAGTTAATTATGGTCAGTTTTCAGCTTCTGATTGAGATAAACAAGGTATTTGACTGTGAAGTCAATTTACTTATTCATATTCATATGCACTAGATGCAAATTGCAATTGATGCAAACAATCTGGTGACCCTTTTGACCCTTCTATGAGTTGGTCTCTCCTACGCTAGAATTGAAGGGCCTCATCACGGTGGAGCCTTGTTTGATGTTGGGTCTGAGGGAGAATGGGATTCTTTGTTTATTGCTTCTCCACAGGTGGTTTACCATGAAAATGGTGACCTTAGGATGTATTACCATTCATTTGATGTGGAAAAAGGTCACTTTACGATTGAGATTGCCAAGTCAAAGGATGGAATCAGGTGGCTAAAGTTGGGGAAGATAATGGGATCTCCTTATCTAGTTCCAGTGGATTCTAATGTAGGTGATGGTTGGAGATGAAAGATAGGAGGAGCAATAGGAATGGCAGTTTCTGAAGGAATGATATCACAAATTTTACAAGATGGTCTGGTTTTCCTGTATAAAGAAGCTTACTGCATTGATGGCTTGTCCTGTTATTGGCTATCTACATTCTTTTATGATTTCTCTTTTTAGACGAATTAATCTGGGAGAAATAACTTGGACAAGCTGTTTCTTAAGAAATCAGTAATATTGAGTTATAGAAATTGTGTTCCTTTTTGTCTTCTTTTTTTTGTTTTTGTTTTTTTTTTTTGGGGGGGGGGGGGGGGGTGTCATAGAATCTGTTAGCAGACACAAGAAATTGTATCTCTTCTATTTAACTCTGACTGCAGAATGATACACTTGTTTTATTTCATAATATGTTCTATGGTTGCTATGAACTGCAACGTTTCTGACACATAAAAGCATTGGCTTTCATCAAACATGTAATGTCTTTTGTTGGGAAAGGATGGAAAAATAATACTTTTTCTGTCCTTAATATAAGATATATTCGGGAAATTAATCTTGATTCTAAATATAAGATATTATTTTTATATTTGTCAATCTTTTACAATGTAGTATATTGAGTAAATACCCTATTTGGTCTTTGAAAAAAAACACGGACTCTATTTTGGTCCTTCAAACAACGAAACCCCTTTTTAGTCCTTGAAAAGGTTGAATTTCCAAAAAAAAAAAGGCCCCATTTTGGTCCCTTTAAAATTTCCAAAAACCTCTTTTTAGTCCATAAAAATATCTCATTTTAATCCCTGGGGATGAAAAAGGGGTACGAGTTTTTTTTTTTTTCAGGGACCAAATAGGGTATTTACTCTATTATTTTATATAGATGATGAAACTTGTAAAAAAAAAAAGAAATAGATTTATATTGTATTAGGTAATTCTAATTCTTGGAATAAAAATAAAATGTGTTAATAAACGTAATTCTGATTTTCGGAGTAAAAATAAAATGAGTTAACAAACATAATTCTGATTCTCGGAATTCTTCGTAGGCACAGAATCAGAAAAAACTATTTCATCTCAGAATCAATGCTGGGGAATAGAATAGTTACCATGCATACCCTATATTGCCCTGTAAAGTTTATATCCCTTGTTATTAACTGTGAACTAGGTTCACTTAAAAAAAATCATTCCACAAGTAAATAAAACGTTCATGTAAAATCACTTATAAGTCTATAACCTAACAAAACAAAGTTAAAAAAAAATATATATATGTATGTCATACTGCTATTTTCTTAAACTCAAAATAATATCTTTCATACTCAGTAAAAAGATAGCAAACAAAACATAAAATCCAACGTGGTCAATCCTTCTTTCAATACGATGATGAATGAAAAACATAAGACACTTATTGAAATATTAATTAAAGAAAGATATTAAATCATAAAGGATAAAGAAACTTACTAGATAGCGGTTCATGATTGTACTTATAGACATCCATATTAACAATTTCAGAATGGAGATCATGGTAAAGGGATTCAAGGGGCATATCATACCCCGGCTTTTTGCAGGCACTTTGCGTGGGGCAGCACAGATATGGTTCCATTCACTACCAACAAAATCGATCCAAGGTATGGAAGCTCTGGAGCAGAAGTTTCTGTTAAATATTGCGATTGGCAGCAAACAGCTGAAGATAGAGTTCCAACTCGGTCAGGTAAGACAATCACCTAGGAAAACATTGTAGAAGTATTTGGACAGATTTAAAGATGTGGCTCTTCAAGTTCCGGGGTTGAAGGAAGACGTGCACCTACATTGTGTGATAGCTGGCTTGGACAGTTCATCCCGGCTAAAGAAATCAATTATGAAGCGTCTCGTCAGTACCTTGACGGATTTTCGGGATCGATCAAAGCAATACTTGGAGTTGGAGCATATGGAAATTGCAATCTGAGTACCGAGAGAGAAGGCCAAGAGTCTACCTCCCCAGGGAAAAGATCATTATGGTGAATACAGGCAAGACTCCTGTGGACGTGGCACGGACAATAAACCCCGAGGAAGTAGAGCGAAAGGAAAATACGAGAAGTATACTCCTCTAAACGTATCTTGGGAACAACTCTGGAAAAGAAGTATGCTTGATTGAGATAAAGGAGGTTGAGCGACCCTGACCACTCTAGAAGAAGGCCACGTTGGATAAATCCTGATATTGCGAGTTTCATGATCAGCACGGCCGTACAATTGAGCAATGCTGGGACTTAAGGGATGCAACTGAGAAGTTCATCTAGGAGGGGAAGCTTCAAAAATATGTTATCCAAACCCAGGGGCGGTAGAGCAATAAACACCAAAATGGGGGTCGAAGCAAAAGTCCGCCCCCAAAGAAGAAAAGAAGAGACCAGAGGAAGAAAGAAGATAGTGAGGACGAGTTCTCGGAGACCAAATACGACTATAACGTTATCAATGGAGGTTTTGGGGGTGGCGGAGATTCAACAAGTCAAAGAAGGAAGTATCTGAGGGAGATCCTGTCAATCCGGGATCTGTTAGTTCCCTATGTGTTTTGATGATTACTAACAATTGTAAACAATGAAAGGATGTTTTTGAGTAAAATAAGTGTTTGTTAAAACTTGTCAATTTCAAGCAAAAACACTATGTCTGCGACAAACTCGAGCCTAGAACTGGCAACCTCGAGTTTGCCACTGACAAAAGATGTAAACTCGCCAATTTTGAACTCTAAACTTGAGACTGGACCCTAGAAATGAACTTGAGAGCTTTCCAAAGTTTTCTCATACTTTGAGTAAACTCGAGGTTACCTTTGGAACCTTGAGTTTTCAAGAGACCGAGAGCATTTTGATTTCAAAACACCCTTAAACTCGAGACTCCTATTTCTAAATCTCAAGTTTGCAACCTCCAGAGAAAATCTTCAAGAGTTTACATACCCTGTAAGCTCGAGTTTGTTATGACAAACTCGAGTTTGCCTTTGGCGGGAATAATTTTCAAATTAAGAGATTTTCACAAATTCCACACTATTTCATATTGAGTAAAGTTTTCCACTGCTTTGAAAACTTCAAGAGTTTACAAAACTTGTAAACTCGAGGTTGCAGATGCAAACTTGAGTTTACACTTAGCAGAGAGCTTTCAAGAATTTTCAACCAAAGTAAACTCGAGACTAGCTTCATGAACCTCTAGTTTACTTTAGGCCAAGAATATTCAAAGTTTTTCAAGTTGAACATGTTGGAAATTATGCCCTAGGGGCAAGTCATTGTTCTCCATTAAGTTATCATTTCATACGCATGTTTATGGTGATAACTATATCCATGGATATATCTTATAGATTATCCTAAATGTCCCTGGTCGGTCATCTACACGGGAGCGAAGATGAGTTAAGACCAGTATGACTTTGATGAGGTATGGAGATACAAATCAAAGTCATGGGCACTTGTAAGAATACAAGGTGTTGGACCGACCCACTATGAGAAAGCTGCATGGATTAAGTCATAAGCTTATCTCATGTATAACTGCGTCACAATGCCCTATGACCTGAGATCATCATGGATTCCTACATGATGAGTCATTGACCTTTGACCTAGTTAAAAGTCACCTTTGACCGGGTGATGATAAAGGCTGGGATCGGGATCAGTGGTTTTAGTTAGTTGTAATTAGTTTTGATGATGTCTTATATTGATGACATTATCTAGAGCAAAAAGTTTATATCATATACATTGACTAACTACCTTGTTTATTATAGGTTAGTCCAAATCAAATTTTAGAGAATGATCAAGAATTAAGTTTGAAGAAAGAAGAACTTGTTAAATATCATGAGAATATCAATATCCAAGTCTCCATGATCAAACAGAAGTTGAAACGGTTCAATTCGGAGTTAAAACAAGCAAGTTCAAGCCTCCAAAAGAATACTGGCTTGTTGGAGGGCATTTATGTAATTTCAGCGCTTTGAGTTTGAAGAAAGAAGAATCTGTTGATTATCATGAAAATATCAATATTCAAGTTTCTGTGATCAAATAGAAGTTGGAACGGGTCAATTCGGAGTTAAAATGAGCAAGTTCAAGCTTCCGGAAGAATACTAGTTTGTTTCGGGGTCAAAATGCAATTTCAGCACTTTTCCAAGTGCCTTGCTCAAGCATAAATATTTCCATGCTCAAGCAACATGTTTCCAGGCCATTTTTCACCCAAACAGTATCTTGCTCGAGCAAGGACAGAAGCATACTCGAGCAAGGCATACTTTCAGCCAAAATCAGACCTTACTCAAGCAAAAACGAGAAGTATGCTCATCTTCAGCCTCCTCTGTTCAGCTCTGTTTTTGGCGACCTTTGGTAATTCAACAATATCTCCCAAACCAAGAATCGGATTGACATGAAACTAGCGGCAAATGAAACTAGACATCTAACACGTACTTCTGACAAAAATTAATGTCCAAAGGAGTTCATATGAATTATCTATGAATTTTACAAGTTGGAACAAGTATCACCGTCACTGTCCAGACCAAGCTTCGGTATTTTGAGCATATCTTACAAACGACAAATCGGATTGAGATGAAACCAGTGCCATTTGGAACTAGACTCAAATACCTTTCCGAAAACATCAAGAACACAGAAAAAGAAGATCAATTGAAGAAGTTATGATGTTTTGAAGTGGACAGTCTGTTCTGAATATATCAAAAACGCTGGATAAGAACAACCTCCATTCATATGATGTTAATGGATGCAATAAAACTAGTTTGGAGCTGATTCTTATTGAATTAGAAAGAATATTTGAAGAGCTTTCTGAGATGGGATGATTTACTATATTTGGGTTTACACCGAAGACGTTATGCTCACTGGAAATTGATGTCAACGTAATTGCTTCTTGAAAGTCTGGAATTTGCAAATGATAATGGTAACTGGAAGCTTGACTCACAGAGATGGCCATTTAAGTAGAGTACTTAGTGCCCGAGCATGAAAAAGACTTCCTCGAGCACCATGCTCGAGCAGAAGAAAAATGTGCCCAAGCAACATCGATCGACTCTTCATTTCCTATCCTTGCAAGACACTTGCCCGAGCATGAAAAAGACTTCCTCGAGCATCATGCTCAAGCAGATGAAAAAGGTTGCCCAAGCAACCACGTATCTGAACCTATTTTGCTCTCGGTCTCAGGGTTGCCCGAGCACGATATCTGATCTTGCTCGAGCATCAGCGATGGTAATTAATTTTCAATAGAAGCTTGCCCGAGCAAACCTTGTCACTTACTCAAGCATCAACGAGTGAAATGATTTCTCAACAGATTCTAAGAGTTGCTTGCCCAAGCAAGCCTGGACTCTTGCTCGAGCATTGGGCAACCATAAACTGAACAGATACATCTTTTTGTTCTTGCCCGAGCACACATATGATCTTGCTCGAGCAAAGGCATCTCTGGTTTCAAAATCATCGTCTCCGAAAATTCTAATTCATCGTATATGATTTCGTTTCTACATCTTACTACTCATTACTATTCCTAATTGCTTTTAATCAGTTTGCTAATGAGTTTCAGATGATTAGATCATGGATTAACAACAAATTAGCATAAAGCAATTTGTGTGTCAGAAGCATTAAATGCTACGTCAGAAAACAGATGAAAGCCTCTATGACTAACGGATAGTTTGAATCTTTACAACGGCTATTATTACAACAATCAAGGTGGAGCATTAACGAAGTCATCAATTAAAGTTGGATTAGAGCTCAACGGATAAAAAGCAACAAGAGTTTCAACAGATACTTCCGACAGCCTCCAACGTTCGAATACTCGCAACGGTCGAAACACAATGACATATAAATTGCGAAGCCTTCAAACTGAAAGGATGGACGACGATTGATGAATGAATTGACGAAGCCAACGAAATGATTTTACTACTCCACCATCGATAGTTCAATCCCTCATACACTCTCTGTTTCTCAATGTCTAGTATACTGTAAAGAGTGAGGTGATCGGTTATTATACTTCAGTGTGTATCATTATCTACTCTTAGAGAGAGTCAATTTCCCTGTATATCATTCATTGTAAGAATCTCAAGTCAGGTGACTTAGAGATTGGGAAAAACAGAGTACAACTTGTAAGGGGGAGTGTGTCCTAAGTTGAGGAGCATCCTTCGTTTACAGAGTGTGTATCTATTGTAAGGGGGAGTGAGTCCTAGAGTGAGGAGCATCCTTCGTTTACAGAGGGTGTAATTGTTTTTGAGTGATAGTGGAAAATCCCAGAGGTACTGGGGACTGGACGTAGGTCAATGATTCTGGACCGAACCAGTATAAATCACAGTTTGCATATTCTCTTCCCTTATCTTTTATATTTCCAGTATATGCTTATTTGAATATCTAATTGTCGATTTAGAAGTTGCGAAAAGATTTTCAAAATTCCTAAAGTTTTATCTGACACCCAATTCACCCCCCCTCTTGGGTGATAGCCAGTTTTCATACGGACAAATGTGAATGGTCAAGATGGAATTTGTCTCTCACATTTGTAGAGAGATAATACTGGGCCCCTTGATGAGTGAGTCTAAGAAATGTATGGCCATACTGTGATGGAAAAGAGTTTCCATTTCACCTTTTAGACTACTCAAGAATCGAGAAAGTATTGGTCAAGAAAAGGAAGTTGACATTATCCATGCCTCATCCTTGACCAAATTATCGCGTGAGAAAAGGGATGTGACATGGTTGTACGATAGGTAGTATCGTGTCATCGATCCCCATGTGAATTGGGTAGTCGCAATGTCTTGCTAGAGGCCGCTTGCGACTTGTGGGCTGATACAATGTTGGCCCACTGCCAATCTCATATGGGCCTGCAGGGTTGTACATAAGAATAATCCAACACGGGTAAAAGTGTCCAGATTCATTGAATCTCAAATTAATCTGAGATTAAAGGAATACTGAATTTAATCTAGGATAAATATAAATAAATAAATAAATATATATATATATATATATATATATATATATATCTGTATATATATATATATATATATATATATATATATTAAATTCGAAAATAATATAATAATATTATTTAATGGAGATTATAATATTATTATATGATATTTGTTTTATATTTAATTTATTGAATAAATTAAATATCTAAAACAAATACAGATATTATATCTCATTTAATTTTCAAATAAAGATATCATTATCTATTTGATTTAAATTGAGATATTGTATCTCAGATTTAATTAAATAAATAGATATAATTTTTCGGATTTAATTTATAGAGATAAATTAAATCAGAAGGCTTTTAATTTAGATTTAATCTAAATTCAAGATTCGAATTTCAGATCTAATTTTAATTCGGATTAAATAAATATATTAGATAGATTTAATTAATATATTATCCATATTCAAAATTCGAATTTCAAAATTAATGAGGATTAATTTTGATTATATAATACGCCTATCGGGTTTAGAAAAACCTACGGGATTTTTAGTCGAGCGTATTAGAAAGCCGCAAGAAACCCTAGAGCAAAAAAATAAAAAGAGAGAGAGAGAGACACACAAGAGGTGCTAGCACGCTGCCGCGTCCGTGTTCGGAGATTGTTCGTGTGGATACCGGTAGAGGAAGCCGATTCTAAGAGTCGTCTTCTACTGATTGAGAAGGTAGCCCACCAGTTCAAGGAGAGCGAGATGCGGACGAATTCACTACAGTTTGGGTTTTCTTGATTACCATGAGAAAATGTACGCAAAGGTTTGTGCAGATTCTTAAGCTACTAGTTCGCCAAAATCAAAGGAAAACCTCCGGCTCCAGATGATTCCGAATTCTATAAGGTACAATTTGGGTTCCTTAACCTTGATTTAAACGCGACTAAGTGATCCTCTAGATGGGATTCGTAAAATATTTTAATCTGCTTCGTGTACGGATCCCAATAGAACAAACTCGAGGTTAAACTTTGTGAACTCGAGTTTAAACCTTACAAAGAGCAATGCATTTTTCAACTTGAGAAAACTCTAGAGTTTGAATTAAAAACCTTAGGTTTGCCTTTTGAAAGCTAAAACTAAGTTTTGACTTGAACAGTGTCAAACTCAAGTTTGTGTTTTGCACAAAGCTGCTCAAAGACTCAAAATCACGATATTCCTTTCTCGATGGAGGAAACTCGAGTTTAGACTTGTAGACTCAAGTTTAAATCAACCCGAGAGCAATGTAGCTTTTCAGTGTGTTGAAAACCTCAGGTTTTGATTGCAAACCTCTAATTTAGATGTTTTAAACTTGAAATGCTTTTATAAATTGAAGCTTTAAACTCGAGTCTGTAAGAACCAAACTCGAGTTTACATCGCTGATTCAGAAATTCAAATATGACGAATTTGGAAAACCTTCTTGTTTGATCTTAATACTTTCCAGTATTATTCTCTACTATTCCTAGCTATGTTTAACCACTTTCTTAGTGAGTTTCAGATGGATTAGAGAATGTTTATTGAAGGTTTAAAGCAAAAGCAAAAAGCAATGTCAGCTCTTTAAATGCTATGCCCAGAAAGTTGCACACTTTTGGGTAATCCATCTGCACACGGTTGCAAAGCATTAAAGAATGATTTCTACAACAAGCAACTGCTTCTCCAACGGATTAATCCAGAGGAGGTCAACTCTGAACACTTGGACAGCTGGATTAAGTGGATAGTAGAGAGAGAAAAAGACCAAAACTGCTCCTAACTATTGTAGATCATCTCCAACGGTCTGATTAAAGATGCAACGGTCTTTTGATGCTATCTGAGTATAAATAGAGTTGCATTCAAGTCTTCTCAACAACCACAACAGCTGAGAACGAAAATCATTCAAGTCTTGCATTTATTTCTTCAGTTTTCAACTGTATTGTATCTTTTGATACTTGAGCTTCAGTATTCATTATTATTCACTCTGTGAGAGAGTTTATCTTTGTAAAACATTTATTGTAAAGAATCACAAGTCAAGGGGACTTGGTGATTTGAGAGTTCATTGATTACAACTTGTAAGGGAGAGTGAGTTCTAGAGAGAGAACTACCTCTTGAGTGCAGAGTGTGTAATCTTTGATATAGTGAAAAATCCCAAAGAGTCTGGGGACTGGATGTAGGTCAAGTTGTTAGGACCGAACTAGTATAAATCTCTGTGTCCAGCTGCTCTTCCCTTTACTTTGTTCACCTCTGTTTTTATTGTCTCAAAACAGAGTTATTTTCGAAAATTTTGAGAATACCCAATTCACCCCCTCTTGGGTATTTAGCTCCACTTTCATTTGGTATCAGAGCAAGGTCTTCTCAAAAGAGCTTAACATCTCGAGAAGGATCAACATGGAAGGTATTCTACTTGATGGAGCTTCAATCAACAGACCACCCGGTTTCAATGGAGAGCACTATTCATTTTGGAAAGCCAAATTTAAAGTCTTTGTGATGGCCATTGAGTATGGGCTATGGAGAGTGTTCGAAAGAGGAGATTATTTTCCTTCGTCTGTTGAAGATTGTGTGAGAGTTCCCAAGCTAGAAGAAGAATATGATGACAATGACAGAAGAAATGTCACCCTCAATAGTAAAGCTGTTCTTCTTCTACAAAGTGCACTAAGTCAACAAGAATACTTTCGTATCTGCACTCTACCATCTGTTAAAGCCATGTGGGATGCTTTGAAGATAGCTCATGAGGGAACAGCTGGAGTCAAGCAAAATCGTGTTAATACTCTTATGACCAAATACAATCTTATGCACATGAAGCCTGGGGAATCCATTGGCGAATTCTAGTTGAGGTTCACTCATCTGATTAATCAACTTGTTGCTCTAGGAAAAGAATATGATCAATCAGTTCAAGTGAGGAAGATTCTGAATATCCTCAACAAGGAGTGAGAAGTTAAAGTCACTGCCATTGAAGAAGCGAGAGGAGATTCAATGGCATTTGTGGTTGCTCTCTTTGGCAGTCTCTCTGAGTATGAGGCAAAGATCAAGTTCAAGAAGGGACTTGATGAAGTTCATGGCAAGAATAAGGGAGTTGCCCTCAAGACTGTCAAAGAAACTAAAGAGTCAGAGGACAATGATGAAGACGAAGATGAGGAGATTGGCATGATGGTCCGAAGGTTCAAAAAGTTTTACAAGAAGGACCAAGGATTCAAGAAATTCCACAAGGGTAGCTCAAGCAATGAAATGAAGAAACAAATCATCTGCTACGAATGTGAGAAGCCAGGTCACATCAAGTCTGAGTGTCCCCAGCTGAGCAATAAGGATAAGGAAAAGAAGAGATTCAACAAATTCAAGAAGAAAACCTATGTTTCAGCCATATGGGGAGACATCTTGTCTGATGAAGAAGAGGGTGAGGAAGAGAAAGCAAATGTCTGTTTGGTTGCAGAAGAAGAAGAGCAACTTGCGAACAATGATGAGGTATATGATTCAAAACCATCTTATGATGAGTTATTTGATAAATACATTGTTGTACAAACAAAATTTGAAAAACTTGCTACAAAATATCTTACTTTGAAAAAGAAAAATACAACCCTTGAATTGTAAGTTGAAAAACTTTCTTCTCTTGAAATTCTTGTTTGTGACGAGTGTCCTGATCTGAAGAAAAAGAATTTGCATTTTACTAAAGCACTTGAGAAATTCACTAAAGGTAGTGAAATGCTCAATGTCATTTTGAAACAACAAAGATTTACAAATGACAAATCAGGAATTGGTTACAAGCTTGGCTTTGATAAGAAGAAAGGTAAAAAGAAGAATGGTGAGAAATCCTATATGAATTATTTTACAAAATTAGTTCATTCTTCAAATCCTTTTGCACACTGCAATTATTGCAATAGGAAGGGTCATACTACCTCTTCATACTTTCATAAAAAGGAAAGAAAAGTAAAACCGTCTGGGAATTATCAATGGGTACCAAAAGGAACTTATGTTCCTAAGGTCCGATCTAACCCCAAAGGACCCAAGAAAAGATGGGTACCTAAGACTTGATCCTCTGTGATTTGCAGGTATGTCTAAGAGCATCAAAATCAAATAAGTGGTACATTGACAGTGGATGCTCTAGACACATGACGGGAGATCAAACAAAATTTACTTCAATCAAACCTAAAGATGGTGGAAAAGTGACATTCGGTGGAAATCAATCTGGGAAAATCGCTGGAATAGGCGAGATTGGCAATAATGAAGGACCACTGATCAAAGATGTCTACCTTGTGGAAGGGCTTTGCCACAATCTCCTCAGTGTTAGCCAAAGCACTGATAAAGGTAATTTGGTTATCTTTGATTCAGAGGAATGTTTGATTGTGAATAAAGATTTTCTCCCTTCACAAAACATCAAATCAAAAGCTTTAGAGTAAATATTCTATTTGGTCCCTGGAAAAAAACACGGACCCCCTTTTTCGTCCCTATGGACTAAAATGGGACATTTTTATGGACTAAAAAAGGGTTTTTGAAAATTTTCGAGGGACCAAAATGGGGTCCTTTTTTTTTTTTTTGGAAATTCATCCTTTTCAGGGACTAAAAAGGGGTTTCGTTGTTTGAGGGACCAAAATGAGGTCCGTTTTTTTTCCAGAGACCAAATAGGATATTTACTCAAAGCTTTATTTAGAGCACCTAGAGATGGCAATTGTTACACTCTTAACCTCTCTAGCAATGCTTCAATTTCAGAAAAATGTTTTGTGAGTAACTCTAATGAGAGTTTGGCTGTGGCATAAGAGATTAGCTCATGTCAACATGTCTCAACTTGATAAGTTACTCAAAAAGGATTTGGTGATTGGTATTCCTAAACTTAGTTTTAAAAATGACTTGATTTGTGATGCATGTCAAAAAGGAAAACAAACCAAATCATCTTTTAAATCGAAAAATGAGATTTCAACCAATAGACCACTACAATTACTACATATGGATCTAGTGGGTCCAGCAAGGGTGAGGAGCCTTGGTGGTAATCTGTACACATTGGTTATTGTAGATGATTTCTCAAGATTTTGTTGGACCATATTTTTGTCATCGAAAGATGAAACATTTGACCAGTTTGTTGTTGTGTTTGCCAAAAAGGTCCAGAACGAGAAAGGTTTATCAATTTCAGGGATAAGGACTGATCATGGAGGAGAGTTCTAGAATCATGCATTTGCAAAATTTTGTGATGCTCATGGAATAGATCACAACTTCTCTGCACCTAGAACTCCACAACAAAATGGAGTTGTTGAGAGAAAGAATCATGTTCTAACTAAGATGGCCAGAGCAATGCTAAATGAAAATCAAACATCTCAAGTCTTCTAGGCTAATGCTATGAGCACCGCATGCTATATCTTGAATCAAGCCTACCTCCGAAAGAAGATGAACAAGACACCATACGAGTTGTACAAAGGAAGGGAACCAAATCTTGCTTATCTGCACATCTTTGGATGTAAGTGCTATGTGCACAATAATGGTAAGGATAATTTGGGTAAGTTTGATTCTAAAGCTGATATAGGCATATTCCTAGGATATTCCAATAGAAGTAAGGCCTATAGAGTTTTTAATACTAGAACTCGTGTTGTTGAAGAATCAATCCATGTTGTGTTTAGTGAAAATAAATCTGATAAACCTTTAGATAATGAAGAAGAAAATGTTTTCACAAACCAATTCTTTTCAAAAACTACCCCTTCTTATGTTGAAAATTCTGAAGATATTTTTGAGGCTGATCCCTAAAATCCTATTGAAAACCCAGATTATTCTCATCCTAGAGCTTGGAGATTTATAAGAAATCATCCTTTAGACCAAGTCATAAGCGATGTGAATCAAGGAATAAGAACTAGAAATAACACTTTAAATGAAGTAACCTTTTCTGCATTCATATCTCATATAGAACTCTCTAAAATTGATGAAGCTCTTTCATACAATGATTGGGTGATAGCAATGCAAGAAGAGTTACATCAATTTGACATAAATCAAGTTTGGGACTTAGTGCCTAGACCTAAGGACTATCCGGTTATTAGGACAAAATGAGTATTTAAGAACAAACGTGATGAATCTACGATCATTGTCCGAAATAAGGCAAGATTGGTTGTAAAAGGTTATAATCAAGAAGAGGGAATTGACTATGAAGAAACTTATGCTCTAGTAGCAAGATTGGAAGCTATAAGGGTTCTTCTAACCTTTGCATGTGTAAAAGGTTTCAAACTTTATCAAATGGATGTAAAAAGTGCATTTTTGAATGGTTTTATTCAAGAAGAGGTTTATGTTGAACAACCTCCTGGTTTTGAAAACGAACATTATCTTGATCATGTTCGTCGTCTTAAAAAGGCTTTATATGGTCTCAAGCAAGCTCCAAGAGCTTGGTATGAGAGATTAAGCAAATTTCTTTTTGATCAGGGGTTTATCAAAGGCAAAGATGACACAACATTATTTATTAAAAGAAATAAGTTAAATGAAATTTTGATTGTGCAAATTTATGTTGATGACATAATCTTTGGTGCTACTAATGATGTTTTGTGTGAGGAATTTGCAAAGGATATGCAGGAAGAATTTGAGATGTTAATGATAGGAGAGCTCAACTATTTTCTTGGGCTGCAAATCAAGCAAAGGAAAGATGAAATTTTCATCTCTCAAACCAAATATCTCAATAACTTGCTGAAGAAGTTTGAGATTGACAATTGCAATGGTGCTGACACTCCAATAAGTACAACCACTTCATTGGATGCTGATGAGAAGGGCAAAGACTTCAACATCACAAAATATAGAGGAATGATTGGATCATTACTTTATTTGACTACAAGTCGGCCAGACATCCAATTCAGTGTGGGGATGTGTGCAAGGTTCCAGTCTGCTCCAAAGGAGTCCCATGCTGAGCATGTAAAGAGAATCTTCCGATACCTTGCTGACACGAAAACACTTGGATTGTGGTTTCCCAAAGGTCAACCTGAACATTTGGTGGCATATTCAGATTCAGACCATGCCGGCTACAAAACTGATAGGAAGAGCACAAGTGGTCAATGTGAATTCTTTGGCAACTCACTTGTGTCTTAGTTTAACAAGAAGCAAACTAGTGTGGCGATGTCTTCCACAGAAGCTGAATATGTAGCTGCCTCAAGTTGTTGTGCTCAAGTACTATGGCTTAAGCAACAACTTGTTGATTTGGGAGTCAATCTGAAGGAGATCCCAATTTTATGTGACAACACAAGCACAATAAGCTTGGCCAAGAATCTAGTTCAACATACTCGAACCAAGCATATTGATGTGAGACATCATTTTATAAGGGATCATGTTCAGAAAAGAGATGTCAAGGTCATGTTCATCCCAACACATCTTCAACTTGCTGATATCTTCACAAAGCCTTTGGCCAAGGAGCAATTTAATTTCATAAGGAGAGAATTGGGAATGGTAAATCCCAATGAGTTGTAAGTTCTCTCTTACCCAATGTTAGTTTAGGTTTTGATGATTAAAAGTTACTAATTTAAGCATCGGAGTGTCTAGCTATGTCTTATGTAGGATGTTTAAATCTGAAGTTTGCTGGTAAGAGGAGCAAACTCGAGCCAATCAGTAATGAACTCGAGCTCGAGAGAGACAGAGAAGAAATAAGGATATGATGATAGCCAAACTCGAGCCTATAAGTGAGCAACCTCAAGTTCATTTCATATAGAGAGGAATCTTCAACTCAACAACATAAGCAAACTCGGGCCTAAAACTAGCAGCCTCGAGTTCACGGGATACAGAGAGCAACCAAGTTTAGAGGTTGACACAAACTCGAGCCTATAAGTATTAACCTCGAGTTTGTAAGTGAAGTTCAAGAGTTCACATATACACTCTTGAAGTCCAGGTTAGTACAAGTTTACGCAAACTCGAGCCTACACTTGTAACCTCGAGTTTGTCGCGATTGTTATATACTCTGAAACCTGATTTTTCCTCTTCACTTCACTCAAACCTCGAGCCTAACCCTAAAACCTCTAAAACTCTCTCATCTTCTTCAACAAATTTCTATAAAAATGGCCTCCAAGCACTTAACCACTCAAGAATCCGACCCTAGAGCAACCCAATCCACTACTCAATCTCGTCCTGATCGTCTTGTGAGAATGAAGACTAGTTCTACATGTCTGCGCCATAGCATCGATAGAATAGTCAGAGGTGTACAAGGCGAAAATCCTTAAGCTCAGTCGCCCAGACCAAAGGGGATCTCAATCAATGAAGGTTGAACCAAGAAGAGGCATGATCCTGAACATGTTCCTCAAGGGAAAGGCAAAGCTCCAGAGACTGCTGAAGCTCCCAGGGCAAAACGGCCAATCAAGAGGAAGCGAACTGCTCAGCACTCTGTCCCTACGCCAGGACAAGCTAGTTCTCACGCTCACTCAGCACCCCAACAATAGGAGCAATCTGCTCCTCAGGTATCTTCAGAGAATCCAGCCATTTTTTAGATTTACAACCATACTAGAAAACTCGAGGGATTTTCAGAAGAATCTTGTTGGATGATAAGTGTAGAAGGGGACAAGTTTAGGGAGAAATATGATGAAAAATCCTTTTGTCCCATTGTTTTTGTTGATCTGGCTAAACTAAAAGAGGACTGTAGGCTAGATCTTTACCCCTGGCTCAAGCAATTTGAACCTTTGATCTCAATTAGAGCCCCATATAGTCCGAAGCTTATGAAAGTCTTCCACTTTCATATGCAGTCTGATAACTTACTGGATAGTGATGGAAACTTGGTAGAGGAGAGGGTCACTACGAAAGTGAGGGGACAGAAAATCACAATTTCCCCTTCTTACCTAAACTCCCTACTACAAATTATGAATCCTCCATCTCTTGAAGACTACAGATATGATCAACAGACCATTTATGGACTGCTTAGACCCAATGAGCTTGTTTCTGAAGGTTTGGAGATTTTGAACTTCACACCTGCATCCATGCCCCCTAGAAACTGTGCAATTTGGTACATCTACACTAGGGACTTGCTGCAAAAAGGAGGAAATTTCACACATTTTGCCAAGAAAGATTTCCCAACCTTTGCCTCCATTTTAGATAAACAGCCCCACAATGTTGGAAATTGGATTTTCCAAGAGATGTCTAAGTTTGCCTTCACCTCAAGGCAAACCTCCCAAATTCCTTTCCTTAGCCTTTTCTCAATCATTCTTTTTCATGAAAAGATTTGGTACTTGCTTGCCAATGAACCACCAGTTAAACCACAAGAATTTGGCAGACATATCCTAAATCTGATGGGGATCAATCCTGAAGAGAGGTCAGACCAATCCAGAGCACCACCTAGATCTAGACCAGCCAGGTCAAAAGGCACTTATTCTAGAGCTCAAGAAGCTCAAAGTGCTCCTCCTCCTCCTCAATCTACTCTACCTACTGACTTTGATGCTAGGGTGAAAGAAATTGTTGACAAAGCAGTTTCGGACTTGACTGATAGTGTAGAGGCAGCAGTTGGGAAGTTGGTCTTAGAGGTCACCCAAGGCCACAATAATCTGGTTGATACTCAAGAGAGCTTCAGAGTTGAGCATGAGGCATTGAAGAATTAGATTAGTGACCACTCAGCAAGTATTTCCACACTTTTGGTCACTATGATGAGCCTCAGTGACAAGATGGATCAGATACTGAAGAATCAATCCATGGTAGCCTCCAGTTCTGGTTTGGGAGCATCCACTTCAGCCACTCCAACTTTTGAACCAGCTATTCCCTCTTCTGAACCCGAGCCTGCACTAGCCACTGAACCTGAGTTTGCCCAAGCCACTACTACTCCACCCTTGTTTGCTGATGACAAAGGGGGAGAAGAGTGATAGAGTGATAAAGGAAATCTTGTTTCTTTCTTTTGTCTTTCAGTTGTATGTCCTTTGTTTTTCAGTTGTATATCCTGCTTTGTATATTTGCTTTCAAAACTCTTTTGATAATTTACTAAGGTTTTAGTTATTGCTTAGTTCTTGTTTCAGTTCTTGAGTTCTTGTAGCTTACATGTTTTAATGATACATATGTGTTTTTGCTGCCAAAACTCTGCTGAACTTAATAATTTGCAAATGATTTTATCTTCATTTTTCTGAAAAATGCTCAAAACTGATTTTTAAAGTTATTGATTGTTTACAAGTGTTGTCATCATCAAAAAGGGGGAGAATGTTAGTTCTCTATGTGTTTTGATGATTACTAACAATTGTAAACAATGAAAGGATGTTTTTGAGTAAGATAAGTGTTTGTTAAAACTTGTCAATTTCAAGCAAAAATACTCTGTCTGCGACAAACTCGAGCCTAGAACTGGCAACCTCGATTTTACCACTGACAAAAGATGTAAACTCGCCAGTTTTGAACTCTAAACTCGAGACTGGACCCTAGAAATGAACTTGAGAGTTTTCCAAAGTTTTCTCATACTTTGAGTAAACTCGAGGTTACCTTTGGAACCTCAAGTTTGCTAGAGACTGAGAGCATTTTGATTTCAAAACACTTTTAAACCCGAGACTCCTATTTCTAAACTTCAAGTTTGCAACCTCCAGAGAAGATCTTCAAGAGTTTACATACCCTGTAAGCTCGAGTTTGTTATGACAAACTCGAGTTTGCCTTTGGCGGGAAGAATTTTCAAATTAAGGGATTTTCACAAACTCCACACTATTTCATATTGAGTAAAGTTTTCCACTACTTTGAAAACTTCAAGAGTTTACAAAACTTGTAAACTCGAGGTTGCAGATGCAAACTCGAATTTACACTTGGCAGAGAGCTTTCAAGAATTTTCAACCAAAGTAAATGCGAGACTAACTTCATGAGCCTCCAGTTTACTTCAGGCCAAGAATATTCAAAGTTTTTCAAGTTGAACAAACTCGAGGTTAAACTTTGTGAACTTGAGTTTAAACCTTACAGAGAGCAATGCATTTTTCAACTTGAGAAAACTCTAGAGTTTGAATTGAAAACCTCAGGTTTGCCTTTTGAAAGCTAAAACTAAGTTTTGACCTAAACAGTGTCAAACTCGAGTTTGTCTACTAATAGACTCGAGTTTGTGTTTTGCATAAAGCTGCTTAAAGACTCAAAATCGCGACATCCCTCTCTGGATGGAGGAAACTCGAGTCTAGACTTGCAAACTCAAGTTTAAATCAACCCGAGAGCAATGTAGCTTTTCAGTGTGTTGAAAACCTCAGGTTTTGATTGCAAACCTCCAGTTTAGATGTTTTAAACTTGAAACGCTTTTATAAACTGAAGCTTCAAACTCGAGTATATAAGAACCAAACTCGAGTTTACATCGCTGATTTAGAAATTCAAATCTGACGTATTTGGAAAACCTTCTTGTTTGATCTTAATACTTTCCAGTATTATTCTCTACTATTCCTAGCTATGTTTAACCACTTTTTTAGTGAGTTTCAGATAGATTAGAGAATGTTTATTGAAGGTTTAAAGCAAAAGCAAAAAGCAATGTCAGCTCATTAAACGCTATGCCCAGAAAGTTGCACGCTTTTGGGAAATCCATTTACACATGGTTGCAAAGCATTAAAGAATGATTTCTACAACAAGCAACTGCTTCTCCAACGGATTAATCCAGAGGAAGTCAACTCTGAACACTTGGACAGCTGGATTAAGTGGAGAGTAGAGAGAGAATAAGACCAAAACTGCTCCTAACCATTGCAGATCATCTCCAACGGTCTGATTAAAGATGCAACAGTCATTTAATGCTATCTGAGTATAAATAGAGTTGCATTCAAGTCTTTTCAACAACCAGAATAGCTGAAAACGAAAATCATTCAAGTCTTGCATTTACTTCTTTAGTTTTTAACTGTATTGTATCTTTTGATACTTGAGCTTCAGTATTCATTATTATCCACTCTGTGAGAGAGGTTATCTTTGTAAAACATTTATTGTAAAGAATCACAAGTCAAGGGGACTTGGTGATTTGGGAGTTCATTGATTACAACTTGTAAGGGAGAGTGAGTTCTAGAGAGAGAACTACCTCTTGAGTGCAGAGTGTGTAATCTTTGATATAGTGAAAAATCCCAGAGAGTCTGGGGACTGGATGTAGGTCAAGTTGTTAGGACTGAACCAGTATAAATCTTTGTGTCCAGCTGCTCTTCCTGTTACTCTGTTCACCTTTGTTTTTATTGTCTCAAAACAGAGTTATTTTCGAAAATTTTGAGAATACCCAATTCACCCGCCTCTTAGGTATTTAGCTCCACTTTCTGGATCACCCAAAGTTCAAAGAAGAGTCGAACAAGCCAAAAACCCCCATGTTATGCTTCACCAAGGAAGATCTAAAGGATGTTGCTCTAGGCCATCACGATGGTCTGGTGATCACTAGAACCTTGGTTAATTTCTGGGTAAAGAAGATGTTTGTGGATAACTAAAGTTCTGTGGATATCATCTTATGGGATGCCTTCAAACACATGAATTTCGACCTAAGAGTTGAAGCCATGCAAGACAACCTTAACGGGCTTTAATGGGCAAGACACTCATCCCAAAGGATACATAGACCGAAAACTAACGCTAGGCACACAAGATGCTTTTAAGTCGGAAAAGGTCAGATTTGTGGTTGCCGACTTCCCGTCTCCATACAAGATAATCTTGGGAAGGCCCACCATACATAATTGGGATATGCTAGTATCCACTAAATACCAAAAGTTGAAGATGGTAAGCAAGAAGAACAAAGTCGTCACTGTCAGAGGAGATCAGAAGGAATCTCGACAGTGTTACTTCGAGACGGTTAAAGAGAACAAGAATGATCCGTCATTTACACCTCGGGTTAGCAAAGATAAGGCTTCGAAAGAGGCCAAGTCGGTAAATCTGGTTGAACTAGACTTGTGCGAGGAACATAAGATGCAAAAGACAGAGCCAAGTAGCTAATTAGAAGATCTAGTCTTGGGCACTGAACTAGGGTAGGTCACTAAAGTCGGTAGAGCTTTGGACCTCAAGGTTTGAGCAAAGCTAGAAGATTTTCTGAAGAAGAATAAGGACGTATTCACTTGGAAGCCATCAAAAATCCCGGGGGTAAATCCAGACTTCTGCTGTCACCAGTTGGAGATTCGACCGAAGTCAACACCGGTGGCCTAGAAAAAGAGAAAAATCAGTGATGAGGGAGGAAAGGCATTGGAAAAGCATGTCAAAGAGTTGCTGGAAGCCAGTTTCATCCAGGAGGTGCAATACACCACATGGTTGTCCAACGTCGTCATGGTCAAAAAACCAAACAGCAAATAGAGAGTCTGCACAAACTAGATCGACTTAAATAAGGTGTGTCCAAAAGACTCTTCTGATGCCCAGTATAGACCAGTTGGTCGATAACTCATCGGGTTTCCAATTACTCTCTTTTATGAATGCATACTCTGGATATAACCAAATCGCCATGCACCCAGAGGATTAAGAGAAAACACGTTCATTACTGAAAAGGCAAATTATTGCTACAATGTGATGCCATTCGGCTTGAAGAACACGGGGGCAACATACCAGAGGATGATGAACTAGGTGACGACTAGCTAGGCAAGAACGTGAAAGTATACATCGACGACATGATCATCAAGTCCATGAAGCCAACAAGTCATGTTGAAGATTTACAACAAACATTCGATAAGTTGAGAGAGTACCAGATTTGCCTCAACTCGGCAAAATGTGCATTTGGTGTTCCATCTGGAAAATTCTTGGGATTTTTGCTCACAAACAGGGGAATTGAAGTCAACCTGGACAAGTGCCAAGCCGTGTTAGACATGAAAGCCCTGAGAAATAAGAAAGAGGTCCGACAGCTGACTGGGAGATTAGTGGCTTTGACTAGATTTCTACCCAAGTCGGCACAAAATTCTCTCCCATTTTTCAAATTACTGAAGAAGGAAGCCCAAGGCAGGTGGAACCCAGAATATGAAGCGGCTTTCATAAAGATAGAATAATGCTTATTTTCCCCGTCGATTTTATCTAAACCTAAGCCAAGGGAGAGTTTGATTTTATATTTATCCATGGGTGAAGAGGCAGTAAGCGTCATGTTTGTCCGAGAGACCGCGGATGGTCCAACCCCAGTATATTTCATAAGTCGGGCTCCATAAGGCTCAGAATTGAAATATCAAAAGCTGGAAAAGATGGCCTTCGCGCTACTCACTTTGGCAAGACGACTATGTCCCTATTTTCAAAGCCACTCGATCGTGGTCAGGACAAGTCAGCCAATTCGGTAGATCCTTCATAAGCCAGATTTTGCTAGACGAATGGTTACTTGGGCCATCGAGTTGTTTGAATTTGATATAACTTATGAAGTGTGGCACGCCATCAAGTCACAAGCCCTGGTAGATTTCATAATGGAGTTAATGCCATCAAATGAAAATATGTAGGATGTTGCGGAGTAGAAAGTATTCATCAAGGGGTCATCAAATACAAAGGGAAGTGGAGCTAGGATCATAGTAGAAAGTCCAGAAGGAGTTTCGATGGAACACTCCCTCCAGCTTAACTTCCAGACTTCTAACAACTAGGCCGAGTACGAAGCTCTTATTGCCACTTTGCTTCAAGCTAAGGAAAATGGAGCCAAGAGAGTGCACGTCTCAACTAATTCCCAGATAGAGCGGACTTATCAGGCCAAAGGTCCTTTGTTGGCGAAATACTTGGGAAAGTTTAAAGAAATTATGGCAGAATTTGATGAGGTAATAGTGGTGCATACCCCAAGAGGAGAAAATACTAGGGCGGATGTTTTGTCCAAACTGGCAAGTACTAAAAGCCCAGGTAACCACCGCATCGTGATTCAGTAGAGCTTGTTAAAGCTGAGTTGCGTTATGGTTATCTCGGAGTCTGGTGACTGCAGGAAGCCAATTGCTGATTATCTCAAGATAGGAATCTTCCTCGACGACTCGATTGATGCGAAGAAGCTGGTAAGAATGGTGGCTTCATATGTGATGATAAACAATCAGTTGTATTGCAAAGGCTTATATTCCCCAATGGCAAAATGCCTTAATTTGGATGAAGCCGAATATGTTTTGGCTGAGATTCATGAAGGAATCAATGAAAAACATATGGGAGCCAAGTCGTTAGTCTGAAAGGCGGTATGAGCCAGTTATTTCTAGCCAAAAATGGCGACAGATTCTAAAGACCATGTCTTGAAATGTGACAGTTGCCAAAAGCATGCCAAGATAATACGGCCTCCCCCATCAAAGCTCATATCTATCTTGGCCCCGTGACCATTCTTCAAATGGGGCTTGGATTTATTGGGTCCTTTCAAGGTGGCCCCAGGACAGCTATGGTGGCTAATAGTGGCCGTCGATTACTTTACAAAATGGATAGAAGCAGAACCATTGTCAACTATTACCTCGGCTTGGGTTCAAAAGTTCCTTAAGAGAAACATTATATCCCAGTTCGGGATCTTGATAGAGATAGTTACGAATAAAGAAACCCAATTTATTGATAAGGGTTTTTGACAAATGGTATCAAACTTCCAGATCAAGCAACACTTTGCTTCCGTGGAACATCCACAATCCAATGGACAAGCCGAAGTGGCAAATAAAGTCATCGTAGATGGGTTGAAAAAGAGGATGGAGGAGGCAAAGTTTGATTGGGTAGAGCAGTTGTATTCCGTTTTATGGGGATACCAGACCAACATCCAAACCGCAGCTGGGGAGACCTCCTTCAACCTGACATATGGGTGCGAATTGATGATCCCCGTAGAAGTCGTGAGCCCTCATGGAGGAGAATTAAGGCTCTACATAAGGAGGATGAAAATAATGAAGTGATTACAGTAGAGTTGGACCTAATTGATGAAGTCAGAATCACGGCACGTTGCCAAGATATGGCTACAAAACAACTCATTACAGCATGGTATAGCAAGAAGGTGAGACCTCGGTTGTTTGAGAAAGGCGATTTAGTTCTTCGAAGAGCTGACATTGGCAATAAAAATGCCAGTGATAGGAAGCTCACAGCAAACTAGGAAGGCCCATACCGGATCAGAGAAAAGCTTGGCTGAGGAGCATATATGCATGAGACGTTGAAAAAGAAGGCAGTCAAGAGAACTTGGAATACAGATAAGCTGAAAGCCTACTACAGTTGAAGCTGAGTTCCACCTAGAGGCTACACTATCACGAGTTTATCTAAAATTCCTTAATTGGGATTATTGAGGTGACACTGTTGTTAATTCTCTATGTGTTTTGATGATAACTAACAATTATAAACACAAGCTGAAGTTTGTCTCTGGTAAGTTGAAAAACTTACTGTTAAAGGCAAACTCGAGTTTCGGTTTGGAAACTCGAGTTTTGACTTAACAGAGAGTATCTCAACTTTAATGAACTAAACAAAACTCCAATTTCCATAGGAAAACTCGAGTTTTGATCTTACAGAGAGCACTCCTAGTTTTTTACATTTAGACAAACTCCAGTTTTCAGAGAAAACTCCAGTTTTTCACTCCTTGTTCAACTTTAATGAACTAAACAAAACTCTAGTTTCCATAGGTATGCTGTCACTTGGGGATTTTTGCTGTCAAATCTGAACTTTGCTATCATAAATTGTTGTTTGCGGTCAAATTGAGTTTTGCTTGTTGGATTTAATTATTTAGCATATGAGCTATTTGGTTGTTTAGGATATCAAGGCATTGAACTAACGATACAATCTATGTTCATTAAAACTGATTTTTGAACCCTGTGGCTGCTGTTATTGGTGGAAATTTCTTGGAAATTGAGGTCTGAACACCTAAATATGGTTTAAATATGTCTTTTGCGTGGTGTGATGGATATTTGAATTCAAAGGATTGAATTAGACTTGGTTAATGTAACACCCCTACTTTTGTAATATATGTATCAGTGTAAATTTGCCCAGTAATGAGAAGTCTTTTGGAGTATTTATTTTCCGTAGTCATGACATAGAATTATTTACAAGGCCCTAGGATGGAAAAGATTGGTTATTGATAAGTAGCGAAGGTACTAAGTCAAAATAAGAGGAAACCCTGGCCAACGGTAAGGTAACTTGTGCACGAAGAAATCCCAGAGATATTAGTCGGCGTCATAAAGAAAGTAAAAGCAAGCATTGTGGGCCCAGAATATGCGTGTGGACTAGGAGAGAAAGAAAGAACACGTGCCTGGACCCAGTGAAGAAGAAAAAGTCAATGGTGAGTAGTGCTGTGTCGGACACGTGTCATACCGGGACCCAAAAGTCGGATTATCGGATAGCACGCATTTCAAGGAGGATTTGGAGTACGAGAATATGGGTTTCTTATTCTCCAATGCACTAAAGTTCGAACCTTTTGTGGACTGGGTAAACTGATTAGGGAACCGGACCCACATAAGTCCCGATAAAGGGCACACATTACAAGGTAAGGTGGGACCGGCAAAAGGAAGCTGAGCGGGACCGGTTAGGACCACCGGAGTCAGGCCCAGGCCCAGGACACTGATGGTGAACAAAATTCAAGGGGCCCAGAGGAGAGAGAAAAATATCTGGACAAGTAATTATGAGGAGAGAGAATGTCACATCAGAGTAATAATGAAGAAAGATAAAGAATAAAATAACCCGGTTAAATCTGGACCACACAATTCAAACTTGACATGACAAGTAATTATGACTTGAAAAGAGTAATAATGGCATATTTTTGGGCAGATTTCGTGGGCCCCAGTCTTGGAAAAGATGAAAAGTGCAAAATGACCGTTTTACCCCTACACCTTAAACCAACCCTTAAGACCACCTAGGGGCAAAATTGGAACATCAATTTTGGACCATGAGCACACCATTTCTGCCCAAAAGAGAACCCTAGACCCTTCTAGAAGGCTTGGGCAGCAAGTATAAGAAAATAATAATTTTATCCGAAGCGTTCTTTTACCCAATGGACATTAACCAAAGTTGGACAAAAGAATGCAACCTTGTGGCCTATAAATAGGACATATCCTCCCATTTTTGGTGGCCTATTTCGAGATCAAGAAGTGCTGGAGGAATAGGTCAGCTGAGGTCTTTGATTCTGGAAGTGCTGAAGGTCACCCGCAACCGACAACCGAAGGTAAGTTCCGAAACCGACAACTATGCTCTCTTCTTTTTTGCCCTGTGGTATTTCGTGGCTGTGAAGTTGGTTTTTCATATTTTTGATGTCTCCAATGGATTTAGAAGGCATTTTTGTGTAGGGATCAGTGGGATCATTTCGTTTGGACTTTGAAAAACCCTAAATCTCTTTATACGAAAATCTGTCGGGTATTTCGGTTTCTGGAAAGTAAGTGTTTATCGGTGGTTTTGAGGTAGCAAATGGTGTCTGATTTCTTTGAAATTTTGTATGGTGAAAGTAAACATCCTGAGAATGATTTTGATATAATATTTTGTATCATTTGAAGTTTCCAACCGAGAGATATTTAATACTCAAGATAACCTAAAGACCTGGGCTCTGTTTCGAACCAGTGGCTAAGTTTTGAGAATCTGAGCAGGACTTGAACCCAGATAGCTTTGGTAATTATTTTTCCTATAAAATAGACATTCTAAGGGTTCTAAGGCCACTGATCCCATGTCAAAAATATTTTTGTGGAATTTATTAAAAATCGGTGAAGTTGGGTCAGAAATTCTGGAAATCTGAAGCTATGCGAATTTCTTGGAATTAGAGTTAGTGTTTGAATGTGTAATTGATAAGCTTGGTACTTGGCTGTATTTAGGATATTCTCGCTTGTAGGACATACCCCGACGATAAAAGGAAGGATCATCACTCTCGGAGTGCTAGGTAGTAACTGTTGACTTACATACTTTATGTTGCTTTCGCATGTATGTTTTATCATACTGTAGGAAATCGGGCTGTGATGTCTCTTGGACTGCGTGTCCTTGGGTTCTGATGTAGTACCGAGATCGGGCTGTGGTACCTATGTGACTGTTTGTCTATAGGGTCCCTACTACAGTACCAAGAGCATGTAGGATCGGGCTGTGGTACCTATGTGACTGTGTGTCCTCAGGGTATTGCTGCAGTACCGAGATAAGAGGGTAGGTGGAGCCTATATGACTGTGTGTTTATGGGTGTCCACTGAGGCCCTAGGCTAAGTGGTTGGGGTCGCTCCCTGACTACTGAGGCCCATTTGCGCGCTTTCCGAGGGGCTTGTCTTTACCAGGCGGTCCTAAGGAGTTGCTACATGCTGTGTGGTTGTGCCGTGAGGCAGGTTTATGTTTACTTCCTAGTTGTGATTTTGCATTGCATGCATTGTACACATATGGTATTTGAGTCTAACAGTTACTCTGGGGTTCAAACTCAAACTCCAGACCATTTTGAGAAGCAGGAGTAAGGCAGAAGCAGTAGGAGGTGGAAAGAAGGTAGGGCGTGGAGCGGGAAATTGAAGAAATAGGGAATGCCCTATCTCATTTTGTACTCTATATTTTGGATAACTGTTGCCTATCTACAGTACTTTATTTTGGATGACTGTATAACCCTTCGGGGACTTATCAAATACTTATTTTATAAATGTTTATCAGTATGCTAGACTTGTCCAAAACCCAAACCCTGTGCTCTGCTGTGCTAACTTTGAGATAAGTTAATTGGACTAAGTAATGAGGGAAGGAAACTAAATAAAAGGAATCCCTCTAACCCGCCACCCGAAAGGGCGAGGCCGGTTAGGGTGTAACAGTTAAAATGTTTTGGGCACTTTCTATTAGATTCATAAGTTCTTGGAACCAATTGTTTTATTGCTAAAATTTTGAGATAAGTTTTAGAAGTTTTGGAAATTCTAGAGTTCCTCTCCATGGATTGTTTACCTGGGATTTTCTGACAAAATTTTGGCACTTCTTTTGTGATTTCTATCCACTCAGTGATGTCTTAATTGTTTCTTTAAGTTTGTAACATTTGTACTTCATCTTGAGATCACTCAAACCTCTTGATCCAGTAAATTGCAAAATCTTACTATGAACTGGTTGAACACTCATTGACTCAAGTTTCTTGCTTAGAGAACTTACATTGTTCCTATTATCGCTTGCAAATAAGTTTCTTGCTTGGTTCTTAATAGAACGATCATATGTTGATAATGTAGATATAGACGACAAGAGATTAAAGGAGAGTTATCTTTGTCTTTTTTGAATACCTGCTGAGAAATCTTGGTCAAAGGTTTGAAGCAAACGGTTGCGCTCCCAAATTAGGTCAGTTGCTTTCATTTTATGCACACACACATATATTGTCCTTATATGATACCTTCTTCTTGAGAGAGAACAACACTTTTGTCTTATGGCTTCATGGTTTACCATTATTGGTTTAAGTGTTTTTAATCCAGTCCGTGATTTTTTTTGTCTTTCCTTTATTATTAGCCTTATGAACTACGTGAACTTGATTAAAAAAGTGATGGCTTCATGGTTTACCATTTCCATTACCATTGAAGTATATGTTGGTAGGAATAATTCCAATGTTCTGTTAGTTGATGAAATTGTTGGATTTAATAGTTGATATTGTTCTGAATTGCTTTAGTTAGTAAGTTTTATTGAATTAAGCTGAAATTGGTTGTTATTGAAATTTTGAGATATCTTACTTTTAAGGGGAAATGCTGCCAAAATTTTCTTAAAAGAAAGCATGTCGTTCTTGAAATTGTTATGAACGTGTCTGTTGTTGGAAATGTCGTAGGTGGTAATAAAACGAGTCATAGTTGGATGAATGCGTTGAGGACTAGTGAAGAATATGAGAATGGGGTGGAAGAGTTTATTGAATTTGCTAGAAGGAATGTGGCTACAAAAAATGAGATGTACTATTGTCCATGTGTTAATTGTTTAAATAGGGTTCGAAGGGATATTGTTGATATAAGGGATCACCTAATTTGTGATGGAATAAACCTTCGATATACAACGCGGATATGGCATGGTGAGGAGGTAACTACCAGTGCGTCTCACGAAAATTAAGTTGAGGTAGATGACGATGGAATGGAGAGAATGATTCATGATATTGAGGTCGAATCTTTTGCACAACCGCATGAATATGATAGCGTGCTGAGTGATGCAGAGACACCTTTGTTCCCTGGGTATACTAAGTATACACGGTTAACTGGGACCTTATATTTGGTCAACTTAAAGGCAATATATGGGTGGACCTATAGCAGTTTCACGTCGTTGCTTGAATTGTTGTGTGATATGTTGCCAGATAATAATGTACTTCCAAATCGTATGTATGAGGCTAAGAAAATCTTGTCTACGATGGGTATGGAGTATAAAAAGATACATAGTTGCCCTAATGACTGCATATTGTACAGAAATGAGTATGAAGGCCTTAGTAATTGTCCGAAGTGTAAAACTTCACGATACAAAGTGAAGAAAGGTGGTGGTTCTGGAGATCACACAGAAAAAAGGCAACCTTTGATGGCATTGTGGTATCTTCCCATAATTCCTCGGTTTAAGCATCTATTTACTAGTGAAGCAACGACGAAGAAGTTGAGATGGCATTCTGATGAGAGAATATCCGATGGAAAATATCTACGGCACCCGGCTGACTCTCTGCAATGGAAGAAAATAGACGAAATGTTCCCTCAATTTGGCAGTGAGCCAAGAAACCTTTGGCTGGGGCTTTGTACAGATGGCTTCAATTCGTATCGAACCCTTAGTAGGACACATAGTGCATGGCCGATTCTCCTTGTAATATACAACTTACCTCCCTGGCTATGTATGAAACGCAAGTATGTGATGCTTTCTATGATGATTTCTGGACCAAAACAGCCCGGGAACAATATCGATGTGTACTTGGCACCTTTGGTTGAGGATTTGAAGAAGTTGTGGGAGGAAGGAGTAGATGTGTTTGATGCATAGAAGAAGGAGTCCTTCAAGTTGCGTGCAATGATTTTTACCACGATCAACGACTTTCCGGCATACGGAAATTTGTCTGGGTAGAGTGTGAAGGGGCATAAAGCATGTCCAATATGTGAAGCAGACACAAACTTCCATCAACTAAAGCACGGCAAAAAAACGGTCTACCTCGGTCACAGAAGGTTTCTTCATCGATTCCACCCATATTGTAAGTTAAGAAGCGTTTTAACGGCTTACCGGAGCATAAAATGGCTCCAAAGGCATTAACCGAAGAGGAAGTTTATAGTCGGGTGGAACATATCAATGTCATATTGGGTAAGCAGTAAAGGATTGCGAGTGAGAAGAATATATGGAAGAAGAGATCAATTTTCTTTGATCTTCCATATTGGCGTAGTCTTGATGTGAGACACAGTCTTGATGTGATGCATGTGGAGAAAAATGTTTGCAATAGCCTTGTCAGTACTCTTTTGCACATACCAGGGAAGACTAAGGATGGAATTAGTGCGAGACTAGACCTGGTTGATATGGGAATAAGAGAACAGTTACATCCACGAGTAATGGAAGATGGTAAGAGGGCATACATGGAGCCAGCAGCTCATACACTGTCAAAAGCGGAGAAAAAAAGTTTGTGTGGGTGTCTATATGACATTAAGGTTCCACAAGGATATTGTTCAAATTTGAGAAGGTTTGTTTCAATGGACGACTTGAAGTTAGTGGGAATGAAGTCTCATGATTATTATGTGTTGATGCAACAATTATTACTAGTAGCTATTAGAGACATTATGAAAGATGAAGTGCGGACCACTATAACAAAATTGAGTATTTTCTTTAATGCTATCTGTAACAAAGTCATTGACATTGAAAAGTTGGATGAATTGGAAAATGAGGGTTATATTATTTTGTCCCAAATAGAGATGCATTTTCCTCCTGCATTTTTCGATATAATGGTGCACCTGATAGTGCACTTGGTAAGGGAGGTAAGGCTCTGCGGTCCAGTTTACCTAAGGTAAGTGAAGATCTTAAAAGGGTATTCTAAAAATCCTTATCGACCGGAAGCCTCAATAGTTAAGAGATATGTAGTTTAAGAGGCTATGGAGTTCTGTAAAGATTATCTATCAGGGGCGACGTTACAATCTCAGCATGATAATGGGATAAGTGAGGGAACTCGAGGAATCAAACTGAAAAATATGCTTCGTGCAGAGGTGTTGCAAGCACACCTGTACATTTTGAATAATATGGAAGAAGTTCAACCATACATTGATGAACACAGAAAGAGTTTGAAGAATATGAATCCAAGGAAGAATGACATGCAGATAGCTAATGAGCAAAAGAAGACATTTATAAAGTGGTTCCAGAAGAAGGTATTGCACGAGACCGGTGTGTCGACTACAATCGAGTGGTTAGCCTGGGGGCCATCTTATCAGGTCATCACTTGGACAGGTTATGATATAAACGGATATTCTTTCTACACAAAAGACCAAGATGACAGAAGTTTTGTGCAAAACAGTGGGGTGATGGTTGAAGCTGAATCCATGCACTTTTCGAGTTCGAAAAACAAAAACCCAGTGTTAGCATCAATGGCCTATTATGGAGTTATTGAAGAAATATGGGAGATGAGTTACATTACTGATTGACGATGAGTAGGGTTTCGGATTGATTTTCATTGCCAACCAACTCTTAATCTGTTTATTATGTTTTTATAGCATGAACAAGCTGCGGACAGTTTTCTATACTTAGCACAGTTGCGAGAGCTCTACAAGGACATCGTCTCTATAGGCTTGCAGATGCCTCTGGGCATTGTGGTGCAGACAAGACATATTCGATCAATATTGACAAGAAAGATTTGACAGAGTTTATGCATATGGACTGTTTAGATATACAGCGACTTCAACTTGCAATCTTGTAATTTTTTTTACCCTTTAATTATGTCAGTACTCTTTTTTTTTTTGTTTAATACATTCAACAACATTTATCATTTTATTTCGATCATAGTGTCTGCCACGACTTATGCAAAAAGGGAGATCGATTGGGTTCATATGGATTCTTATGTCCTGGAAGCACAGCTTCAGCTTGCAATATCTTAGCCAGGAGGGCCATTTATGTTGGTTTAACAATGGGCGACCTACAATCCTCCTTTTATCTAGCACCTATACATGAAAGGTGCGTATTTTTTTTTTGTCTATATAAGATTTTTAAGAATAAATTGCTTTCTTATCTTAGTTTAATATTAATATGTATATGTTGTAGTAGTAATTGGACCCTGTGTGTTGTTTGTCTCGCCAAAAACGTATGTTATTGGTTCGATTCCGTAGGTGGCAGGCCAATCGAGGATATCAAAAACATGTTTGCCGAGTAAGTAAATTTTTGTCTAAATGATCGATTCTTCTTTTAAATGAATTGATTTCATGTCTGTTAATTTCCATTTTAATGATAGGGGTCTTAGGACATATAGACAACTTGTTGGAGCACGAGAGCAGGGTGGACTGAAGTGGTTTTATCCGAAGGTAAGTAGTTTCAATCCAAGTTTTTTCTGAGACACCGTAGCTTTCGTTTTAACAATTTGTTTTTTATTTATAGTGCCATCAACAACCAGGGAACACCGAGTGCGGATACTACGTTATCAGTTGGATGCAATCTATCGTTTCCGCCGCACGTACTACTGGCTTTCAAAACGTACGTAATGATCCGTGATCCTCAAATGATGATATTTTTTGTTGTGGTACTTCAGTTGTTAATTATTTCATTCACTTCATTGGTTTATCTTATACCGTGTTTTCCTATTTACAATTTTTTCGTATTGAGGATCCGTACTCACAGGACGACATCGATTCGATTCGAGACATGTTGTCTAGATATCTTCTTGAACATGGCTCAATGTGAATAGGCAAGTCACTACTTGTTAGGGTGATTGTCAATATGAATAGGCAAGTCATTGGTTTCTAGAATTATTACAATATGAAATTTGACATCTACTTGTTTAATTCTGTAAATTTTTGGTGCTGCTCTTGAATTTGCCACTTTAACTGCTGTGAATATTGGGAAATAGATACTGTCATATGAGGTTTGATTTTGCCATTATACCTACTGCAATTCAGGTGCCAGGTGCTTCTTTCCCTGAAAAAGACATGAATAGTACTGATCCTTGGGTGACTGAGGGTAAAGTGAGTGATTTGATTGTTGATGGCTCTTGAAACCTTGCCCCCATTGCCCATTATCTCTCAGCTGAGGTTTGTGTGTGTAAAAAAAAAAAAAGCACAACAAAAAGGAAAATTCAGAGGGATGGCTCATGACCTGGAAATGCTTGGGATCAAAAGTGTTTTGAACGATCTGGGCCTTACATACGATCAGCTTGTGAGACTTTTTTTTTTCCTTGATACAAAGTTTGTGAGACTTGATTGTTACCATAAGTCATCAATTGAGATTATATTGGTCCGAATGGCCCGTCAAACATGATCTATATATTCAGAAATACTATATGGGTGTTTTTCTTAATATGGGCTTTTTTTTCTTATTAACCTAACAGCGTTTTAGAGGAAGAGACTCTTTAGTCTTTAGTCCAATCCATCATTAATCTTTACACATGATAATAAAGATTCTCGACCACGTACCCACAAAAAAAAAAAGGAATATTCTCGACCACCCAAATCCATTGAGTTGTTAAATTATATACTCCTTCGATTCTAATTATAAGATCTAGTTGATCTTTTTAGAGAGATTAAGGAAGCTAATTAAATTATTTTAGAGTGTTTTTATTTTTATTTTTTTTCCTTCAAATTAATTAGTTTAACTAATAAACTAATATATAATCTAAGGATACACAACATATGAAATGATTAATTAACTTATTTAGCTTCCTTAATTTCTTCAAAAAAAGTTAACTAAATCTTATAATTAGGAAGTTGTAACAATCTTGCTTAACTACTTCTTTGACTCATCTCTACGCATTCAATGCCCTTGATCACACTCGAACCGAATTGCATGACATTCACTGCTTCCGACACAAGTGGCATTTCATTAGCTGCCACCCTGCCACCTACCAAGCCATGATTGCCTGGACAAGACTGGATGCTTGTCTTACTTGCTTAACCACTTCTTTGACTGATCTCTATATATTCAATGCAAGAGATTGATCCCGATTGAACCGAATTGTATGGCATTCACTGCAAGTAGCTTTTCATGAGCAGTAACCAAGCCTTGATTGTTTGGACTAGAGCCGTCAAAACGGGTCGGATCCATTGGGCCGTTTCGTTTAAGTTCTGGCCTTGTAAGGATCGGGCTTAGAAATTGGAGGAGTGAGGTGATGTTTGACTCTGGAGGGTCAGTCTTGGAGGGCTATGGGCTGGCCCATCGGGCCCTTCAATTTTTTTTATTTTTTAGTTTTAAAAATTGAATACTTGTTACCACTGAGGACAGTAGTGCAGTGGCACAGCTGGTGGTATTGAGATGCCTTATATCTCCCCTCAGGTTCTGTGTTCGAATCCCCCCCCCTCGCCTTGTACCAAAAAGAAAAAAAAAATTGAATACTTGTTGAAGTTGGATCATTTAATAATTTATATGTATTTTTTATTTGTTATAGAGTTATTTATCCATTTAAATACAAATACATAATAACTAGAGTCTAATTTTATGATTTGATTTATTATTTGCTGTAGATAAAGATTATAGATGTGTTCATGAAGCCGGAAAAGAAATTTATGATATTCTTACTCATGAATCAGAGCTTACTACTTAAAGTAAATAACAATCAAATGTCGTTGAAATGAATGATAGTGGCGAAGATGACGACAATAATAGTCATTGTACTAATGTCGTTTAGTAGTTAGTAGTATGCTTCTTATGTTTTATATGAGTTATTTGTGAACATAGTTTGCTTTTGATTATGAATTAGTGACTATGTTTATTTGTTAGATGACTTATGTTGTAATTTACTAATTATATTTCTTTGAAAAAAAAACGGAGGAAAAATAATTAAAATTTGGAATAGTAATTTCTGAACCCTGCGGGCTAGCCCTGGCCCTGGTGCTCTCGGACCGAGCTTTGAAAAACAGAAGTTTTTTTTACTCTGGGCCCTTTACGGGCCAGCCCTGGCCCTTTACGAGCCGGCCCTGATTGACACCTCTAGCCTGGACAAGACTGGATGCTTGTCTTACTTGCTTAACTACTTCTTTGACTCATCTCTATACATTCAATGCAAGAGATTGATCACACTTGAACCGAATTGTATGGCATTCACTGCAAGTAGCTTTTCATGAGGGGCCACCTACCAAGCCTTGATTACTTGTACAAGACTTGGTGCTTGTCTTTATTGAGTCCGGTGTATAGAGTTTATGTGTCCCTTATGTGCTTTTATCTGTGTTAGAGGCATGAGCATTTTTTAATTTTTTTATATGTTGTATTTATTTAGATTTAAATCATATGATGCTTTTTGAAATGTTTTTTACACCTAGTATTTTAAATTAATTAGTTTTAAGTCCTACATTCAGAAATGTTTTTCTGTAACATTAGTATTATAGAAACTAATTAATTTGAGAGACTAGATACAAAAATTATTTTAGAAAAGAGCATATAATGTAAATCTAAATAAATATAATATATAAAAAATAAAATAAAAATATGCTCATGCACATACCTTTAATAAATGTATGAGCACATAAGAGGCACATAAACTCTAAGCACCTAATGTGGACACGTCTTTATTTATCAACCATCAATTATTGAACACTAACTCAGTGATTACATTTTGTTTATGCTGATTTCTATTTTTTTTTTAGGAAAAATGATAAGAAAATATCATTTTAATTTTAAAATCTTAAATAAGTATTTCCTATTAAAACGAGTTCTCAATTACTTTATTGTTGTTATTAATCTCATTACTCTTGTGAGTAATAAGATTTTGAAATTCAAGTTGTATTTTTTTTAATTATTTTTTCTTTTTTTGATCATAACTCGTTCACTTGATATACCTTCAATGTAGGGTTGATAAGTACTACCTTTAGTTCAAAATATAAAAATCAAATTACTAAATTATGTAATTCAAAGAGTTAGTTAAAATTGGTTAAAGAGAATAAATATGTCAAAAAATATATAACTGTAAAATTGGTTAAAGAGAATAAATATATAAAAAAAATATAACTTACTTTCCTAAAAAAAACCCTATTTATGGAGTGGGTCATTGGGAGAGGGTGAATGGGAAAAGAAATGAAAAACAATGAGTGAAAAAGAAAAAAATAGATGAGATATGCATATAATTAATTACGGGTAAAATTGAGAATAAAGCATTAAATGATATTGAGTAAAAATTAAAGTGGATTTTATATAAAAAAATCACACCCCTCACAAATTTGGCTCTTATATTTTAAACAAGAGGCAATACATACTCCTCTTTGAAAATATTTTCTACTTTCTTGTGCTGATATTGGAATTAGAGAATGATATTAGTAAAATACCATATAAAATGCCAAAACCCAGAAAAGTCTATTGAAAAAAGTAAAAGGATAGAGAGATACGTAGGTAGGAATCTGTATTTTGAATATTGAGCAATAGACAAAATTAGCCTCTCCTTCATTCCTACTCTTTCCACTCCATTCTCTCTTCTTCCCTCATTCTCTACACCGACACACCTCGCTCCTCCCTCCTCGCAAGTCTCCATCTCCTTTGTCACACCGTCAATTTTAGGAGATTGGCTCTCTTCAAGTACGTTTTCAATTCTCCCCTTGGTCGATGAAGCTAGCAGCATTGGTGAGGAGGGGTGGAGGATGGGCAAATGTGCTTCTCCCGAGTGGAGGTGGCACCAGCGCTGGCACCAAAGAAAGTGGAGGGAAGGAAATCGTGGTTCTATGGAAATAGTTTGGTTGGGGATATGGGAGAAAGGCAGGAGGTTGAGGAAGAAGAATGTGAACAGTAGAAGATGATCAACAGTATTGAGATAGACAAAATTTCTAATGGGATTGATAAGTTTGGTAATGAGATTGACAAAATCCGTAAGTATTGACAATATACGTAAAAGGATTGACACCAATTGAATGAAATTGATTAAATGAGTAATGAAATTGACACAAATGTTGGTGAGTCTTGACTTGCATGTTTTCATCAACAAACATTTTTGTCAAAACCATTCTTAAACTTGTCAATCTCATTATGAATTTTGGTGAAATGCCAAAAATATTGATGAATCTTGACTTACATATTTTCATTAGCAAACACGTTTTGTCAAAACCATTACTAAACTTGTCAATGCCATTATGAATTTTGATGAAAGGCCACAAATGTTGGTGAATCCCAACATGCATGTTTTCATCAGCAAACTTTTTTGTTAAAACCATTACTAAACTTGCCATTACGAATTTTGGTGAAATGCTACAAATGTTGGTGAATCCTAACTTACATGTTTTCATCAGCAAACTCTTTTGTCAAAGCCTTTACGAGTTTTGTCAAAACCATTATTAAATTTGTCAATCAAGTTACGAATGTTGTCAATCTCATTACTATTCATCTTCTTCTTCCTCAGCCTCTTGTTTTTCTTTAATATCCTCAACCAACCTCTTCCCTGAGCTGCACAAATCTTCTCTCCTAGTGCTACTTCTTAGAACCCACAACATCCAACCAATTCCTTCCTACTTCACAACCTCCACTACCATCATTGCCGGCAACCTTCACAATCTCGCCATCACCTTCCTCCATTTTTCCGATGACAATTTAGACCAGGGGAGCGCCGCAGACACCTGAACCTGGGAGACCTTTAACTTCCACTATTTTCACTTTACGCTACCTCCACCTTCCCTCTACCATCTATGCCACTTGATCTTCACAAGTCTCCACCCTCATTTTTCTTTTTCCTTTTTATTTAAAAATTGAAGGTATAATAGTAAATTCATCAGCATTTTGAAATATCAATTTGATTTCTGTCACCTTTATGTCCTTTACAGTTGTTAACAGACCTTTATGGGTTTTGAAATTTCATATGATATTTATATGAGATTCTCCCTATGTAATTGGTTGTTATATCCTTTTATTCTTCCAATTGGTTTGGTTTTTCTTTCAGGTCATGACTATGTCGTTTCTTCTTGTTTAGGGTGGGTTTTGGTTGATGCAACTCATTTCTTATGTATTTTTTTCTATTGAAATGAAATTGTCTTTTTGTCAAAACAAAAAGTATTACTTTTCTTATTACTTTTAAATTGAAGCAACTCATAAGTCATTTTCAATATGTTTTATCAAAATAAAAAAAAATCTTAAACTTTATTAATTCTACCTTAAAATTTAATAATTTGCCTCAGAAAAGTCTATATGTAATATTTGAAGGGTAAAATCATATATTCATATGAAAACTTTAATTGCATTACTTACATATAACCAAAAAAAAAAAAAAAACTTCTCTATCCTTTCTAAATAGAACTAGATGAGTATTTTATAATGAAATAAGTGTAGTTTTTAGATATGTCTAGTTAAATCTGGGGATATCATCATTACCTATTTAATTATCATTTACATTAGAGTATTACATTTCTTTCTCTGTAATCAATTATAGAATAAAAAGTAATGGTTCAGTAAATCTTGGAATCTCCCTTTTAAATGAAGAAAAACTATTAAATAAAAATTAAAAAGAAAGTATCGCATGCATCAAGGTGGAGGAGCCTAACAACACCTATAACATTCTCTATTTTACTTAACATAATAACTATATAATAGTTAGATCAATAACTTAATAATGATTCATCATTGATCAAAATATCCAAAATAAACCAGATTATACAAAATGAGCTATAACATGGCAATATACAATCGCCCAACATATACTAAAAGATGGAAGTACTACTATCAGAACAAGTAACCTAAGCTTCCAGATTCTTCTCTGATGGACCCGCACGGAAACTATTACTTGAAAAATGTTGTAACTATCAATCCAACTCATTACAAATACTAATATGTGCTAGTGAGATGCCAAGTGGAACAATTTATATAACAAAGTATTAAAAATATAATTCACCAATATCTACATCACAAATTTCATATCATAAATTCGTTAATCAAAGTTTTCCTAACACGTACAATTCCCAAGATGCCTCCCTTCAATCCAACCAAACTGTCTTATTTCGGCCGACTAGACCCATAGGCTAAGTTACATTCATATTACTGGCTACTCAAAAGCTTACTTGTCATGTGATGAAGGCCACCAAAATCCTCAAAGCACATGTCCCAGACCGTGGGTCTTTTCCCCTTATTGAATTAGTGGGGTGTCGCAAGCCCTCATTGAAACAATGAGGCAGTCCCTCATTAAACTAGTGCGACGATAGAGAGCAAACTATCGTGCACCAACAGAGGCTATACCACGTGGTAAAATAAACTATTCCATTTATTCCCAATTCAACCATTATCATAATTATCACAATAAATAATTCAACATAAATTTTCCAAGATTTCCACGTTCATATCAAATAATTCTCATATACATGTCATAATAGCTCAACTCCCAATTTCTTATACATATATAAATATATACAAATATTTCACAATTCAAATCATAAGGTTCTACCTGAAAATTTCTATTAAAAGATTTATAATTATTTCACAACGTACTCACAAACAACATATCCATACACATAATTTATATGATTAGGTGTATGTACATGTCAATCACCACTCTATGACTTATCAATATAAACAGATCCAATTGTCCATGGGAGTTGTTTTAGTTAACATTGATGTGTTTCTCAATGACCACTTTATGACTTATCTATATAGTCACGTCCACTTGCCAATGGGAATTATTTTAAATTGTACTGGAAAAATGGTAATAGTTAACATAGATGAGTTTGTCAATGGCTGCTTTTTGACTTGTCACTATAGGCATAAAAAGTTGTCAAAATAAGCATATACACTTGCCAATGTATAACTTGCCATTATAGACACATAAACTTGTTAAAATAGGGATATACACTTGCCAATATATAACTTGCCATTATAGGCAGATAAACTTGCCAAAATAGGCATATAAACTGGCCAAAATGGACAAATACACTCACCAATGTATAACTTGTCATTATAAGCATATAAAACGATCAATGTATAATTTGTCAAAATACATACATTGATCTGTTTGTCCATGAGTGAACCATGGTTGGAGAAGAGGGGTTTAACAATAGATCAATTTTTGTATTTTGATAAGTTATAAATTGATAACTATATGCGCATACTTTTATAAGTTTATATGCCTATAATAGCAAGTTATACATTGACAAGTATGCATCTATTTTGACAAGTTTATGTGCCTATGATAACAAGTCAAAGAGTGGCTATTGACAAGCTCATATATGTTAACTATTGCCATTTTTGTAGTATAATTTAAAACAGCTCCCGTTTACAAGTGTCTGTGACTATATTGACAAGTCATAGAGTGGTCATTGACAAGCTTATCTATATTAACTAAAATAGCTCCTATTGATAAGTAGATGTACATATATTGACAAGTTATTGAGTGACAATTAATTAGTACCTGCACCTAATCATATAACTTAATATCATATAATATCCAAACATGAATTGCTAAGGACGGGAAGGTAATTTCACATGAAAAATTTATATTGCTATAGGCCCTACGGAGTTTTCTAAAAAGGGAACCTACAATGGGACTTTTTTTTTTCCCTATTTTTTCTAGTCCTTACGAATTGAATGCAATTTTTCCTTTTAATATTTATGTTTGGTGCATGTTTGAATTAGTAGTAGAAATTTTTTTTCCAATATAATTTACATAGTTTAGTCTAGACTTACGTGAACATATTTTTGAATACTAACTCAAATAAACATAAATTTATATATTTATTTGTTTATTTTCTTACCTATATATGTTTATCTTTTTCGTTAAATATGCTAGCCTATTTATCTAAGCAGCCTTGAGTTTAACCTATTTTCTAAATAGGCCAACTCAGAATATTAAATCATCATGATACACTGTATGACTTATTTTCACATTTTCTTTAATTAATTAGATTAGTTAGTTTTTGTGATTAAAGGTGTTTGTATGAAATTAAGGTTGTAAAATGGCAAAAGTTTGATATATTTTATTATTTACCTTAACTGATTGATTTTTGTAATATAAGATATTTAATTTTGGATTTATTTTCTTTGCAAATTAGTTAGAAAAAATTATAGAAAAGAACCCAGAATTTCTGGAAACTGCCAACTGATAAAAAGAAACCAGAAATATTATAGAAAAGGGCTCATACGTTTTGAAAATTTCAGTTCTCCATAAATGTTTTTATTTTCTCTTTTTAGTCCCTCCATAAAACTTTTGAATTTTCCATTGTAATCCCTCGATCAAAACGTCCGTTTTGACCAAGTGATTCGTTTAATTGAGGGGACGAAAAACATTGATTCACCACAAACACCTATTTGGAAGACGAAAAACAACGGAGAGGGAACACAGAGCTTGGGAAAGCTGAACCACATTGATTTACCATCACCACCACCTCCTTCCTCCACCGTCGTCGCACCACACCACCACCTCTGTTCTTACATGATCCAGTAAGATAGAGCGTCGTTAGCGCAAAGAGAGAGAGAGAGATTTCAAATCTAAAGAACGATAGGAGGCTGCAACACAGGAGCTTGGAGAACAATGCGAGGAGCATTGAACACCACCATTCACCGTCCTCCACTCTCACCCACGTCGTCCGCCGATGAAACAAAAAAGACTCTGAGCTTCTTCTTTTTTGGATTGCACAAGCGCCGCGAAGCTCGGTGGTGAGCTTAGGTGAAACCGAGAGAGACAATTTGCATCGAGTTTTTCTGGAGAAAGGGACCACCTTAGCCGGCCCTCCCATTTTCCTCACTCCACCATCTTCATTCGTCACTGCTAGCAACTTCCTTTGTGCAGACCGTGGCACTTGTTAGTTATGTTTAGTTTTGATGATGACAAATATACTTATCAATATTAAGAGTAAAAAGTTTCCATAGTATATTTATCTTTGACTAATGCTTATATTTAATATTGAAGAAGTTGAATTGTGGAGAATTATCAAGAGAAGAGAAGAAGAGGAGATATTGAAGAAGGTAAAACTTACAGAAAATGTTGAGTCTAAGTTAAATGGCAAAGAATGATCAAGATGGGAGATGGACGAAGGAAGAACTTGCTAAATGGAATGAGAATATCATTATTCAAGTTCCTAGATTGATACTAGAAGCCTCCATGATCAAATGGAAGTTGGAATAGTTCAATTCAGAGTTAAAATAAGCTACAGTTGCATTCCTGAAGTCATTCTCGAGTTTGACAATGTAATTCTCAAGAATGGTACTATTCATGCGAAAATTGCAAGTCATTCTCGAGTACAAAACATCAATTCTCGAGAATGGTCATGTTTCAGCTACTCTATTCAGCTCTGTTTCATGTTTCATTCGAGCGAGGTCTAGTAATTTGATGATATCTCCTAAACCAAAAATCGGATTAAGGTGAAACCAATTTTGTTGTAAACTAGACTCCCAATGAGTCTTTTTAATAAAGATTCAAGCCCAAAGGAGTTCAGATGAAATAAATATGAATTTTTGAAGTTACCATATCAATCAGCGTCATACAGCAGACCAAGTTTCGATATTTTGGGTGTATCTCACAAACGACAAATCCTAGGAAGTTGAAACTAGTGCCATTTGATACTAGACTCAAATAACTTTCCGAAAACATCAAGATCATGAAAAACAAAGATGAAATTAAGAAGATATGATGTTTTGAAGTTGACAGTCAGGTCGGAATGCTGCAAAAAACGATGGTCAAGAACAACCTCCATTCATTTGATGATAACAGACCAGATTTCTTGTTTACATTTAAGTCAAAATGGAATTCTCGAGTATGATACAAGGACTCTCGAGAATGCCTAGTCAAAATCTCATGGAACAGATTCTTCTAATGCAATTCTCGAGAATGGCTCTCGAGAATCAGTATGGAGATTCTCGAGAATGGACAGTAAATGTTCTGATATGTCTCTTCTGTGTTTAAAAGAAAATGCAATTCTCGAGTATGAACATAGAGACTCTCGAGAATGCTCAACCCATTGGTATTTGCAAAAATACTTTAACGTGTCATTCTCGAGTATCTAAGTTATAATTCTCGAGTATCTTTGAAACATGTTTTTTGGAAGAACACTTTTTCCATATAATTCTCGAGAACGAGAAGAACAATTCTCGAGAATACATATTGGCTTTCAAATCTTCATTCTCGTAAGCTGTAAATCATTGATTATGATTTGGGTGTTTTATGTTATTGATTTATGTAAGAACCGGCTGTCACCCAAGAGGGGGGTGAATTGGGTGTTAGATTAAAACTTAAGTTACTTTGAAAATCTTTTTGACACTAAATGAAATCAGTTTGAATGACAAAACTAATTTATAAAACAATAATCGATCATTCAAACATGTGTGGACATTCAAATGTATATGCTGGAAATATAAGAGATAAGGGAAGAGAATATGCAAACGGATTTATACTGGTTCGGCCCAATCCTTGACCTACGTCCAGTCCCCAGGCACCTCTTGAGATTTCAATCCACTATCTCACTCAAGCTTTAATCGGGTACTTGAGAACCGCTACAATCCCACAAGTTTAGCCGGGCACTTGTGCAGCCTTTTACAAATCTCTTACTGAGATACTCCCCCTTACACACCGTAAGGATACACCGCTTGATCACACACTCTGTACTCGAAGTAATCCTCACTCTAGGATTCACTCCCCTTACAAGCTGTAATCAACACAATGTGTTTCCTACTCAAGATCACCCAATCTTGAGTAACTCACAGATAGAAGGATAAAATGTTTACAATAAATCTTCTCTCTCTCAGAAGTAAATGAATAAACACTGAAGCACAATTCAAATCATTTCACTCTGAATGATAAGCTATGTAAGCATTGAAAACAGAGAGTAAAAGATATGCAAAACAGAGTATTAGCATGTTGAGGATGTAGGCATGTGTGCTGCGTTTTTCTGCTGTGTGTTCTCTATTTGGAGACTTCAAATCTTCGTGTATTTATGCTAATTGAAGCTTGTGACCGTTACAATTCGTTGAGACTTGAACCCATTTGAAAATATAGCTGTTAGAAACTAGCCGTTGGAACTTTTGCACAGTTTTTGATGTTCTGACATCACTTTTGCTTTTGTCTTAAACCTTCAATAAACTTTCTTTGATTTGTCTGAAATTCACCAAGAAAGTGGTTAAACATGTCTAGGAACACTAGAGATTAATCATGGGAAATATTAAGATCAAACAAGAAGGCATTGCAAATTCGTCAGATTTGAAATTCTGAATCAGCGTCGCGAACTCGAGTTCAGTTCTTGCAGGCTCGAGTTCGAGGCTTCAATGTTCAAAAATAAGTAAGTTCAAAAAGTGTGAACCTGAGGTTTGTATTCTAAACCTGAGGTTCTTAAGTCATTGACAGTCCAAAAAGCTCTCGGGTTGAAATAAACTTGAGGTTCGCAATCTAAACCTGAGGTTCGCAACTTATTGAAAAGTTACATTGCTCTCTGTCTGAGATGAACTCGAGTTCGTTCACTTATAGGCTCGAGTTTGGCTTTTCCCAAATGCTCATTTCTTCTCTGGAACTCTTGAGCTCGAGTTTGTGACTGATGAACTCGAGTTTGTAAGTTGATTTGTGACTTGGTTGCTTCTGACTTGGCCTGGTTCAAGTTTGCAACTATGTCAAATTTCAAAGACCATATCTTCCTGGTCTGAACTCCGTTTCGGTCCATTCAAAGCTTGATGGAAATCCCTTTGAGTCTATTTTCATATGCCTCTGATTTCAGCTCAATCGGATTTGTCGTTTGTGAGATATACTAAAAATACCGAAGCTTGGTCTGGTCTGTGACGTTGATTCTTGTTCCAACTTGTAAAATTCATAAATAATTCATATGAACTTCTTTGGGCATGAAATTTTGTCACCAATACTTGTTGGTAGTCTAGTTTCCAATGCTTTTGGTTTCGTCTCAATCCGATCTCTGGTTTGTGAGATATCATCGAATTACCATATGTCGCCCGAGCTGAACGTGAAACAGAGTGGAGCTGAAGTGCTGATGACCGCTGTGAACTTGAGTTTGCACTTACAGGCTCGAGTTTGCCTAGTCCAGAGACACCAGAAATGATGAAGACACTTATAGGCTCGAGTTTACACTTATAGGTTCGAGTTTGAGGTCCTAAACTTGAGTTTGAGGTCCTGAACTCGAGTTTGCTCATCCAGAAGCTAATTTTTGTTGACTTTAACTCTGAATTGAGTTGTTCCAACTTCCATATGATCTTGGAGGCTTCTAGCTTCACATAAGAACTTGAATACTTATATTCTCATTTCATTCATCAAGTTCTTCCTTCTTCCATCTCCCAACTTGATCATTCTTATTCATTTAACTTGAGCTCATCATTCTTTACAGCTTCTACCTTCTTCAATATCCATAAAGTGATGAAGCTTCATTCCAACTTCTGCTTATCATAGAGACTTCCAGTACCACAAGAACTTGAATGTTGATATTCCTATTATATTGTGCAAGTTCTTTTGATAACATCTTTCTCTAGTCTCTTTTCTTCTTCTTGGTTATCCTTCAAAATCTATTGATAACATCTTGCTTCCTTGACAACTTCTGCAAGTACTTCTTTCTTTCATCTCTTTTCTCCTTCTTGATTATTCTTCTTAATTTAACTTCGAATAATCTACATTAAATATAGCAGTTAGTCAATGTAGGAGATAACTATATTACTCAATATTCTACTCAATCTTTTTGCTTTTAACAATGGCATCTACATAAAACATCATCAAAACTAATCATATCTAACAATTTATACTTCTTCTAACCAAGTTTAATCAGTTTGCTAGTGCCTTTTAGATATGATTAACATGTTTTAATCATCAAATTTCCATAAGGCAATAATGTGTCAGACACATTAAATGACAAAGCAGAGATGAAGCACGAAAATGGAAATTAAGCTTCTGAACAACCGTAAACCATTCTGGCTATTTCCAATCAACATTTTTATCTGAGTCTTAATGGACAAATTGAACAAAGAATGTCAACGGAGTAATTTGACCAACATCAAAAGATTACGAAGAAATAGAGCAACGGTTGATTATTTACAAATGGAGTGCACTTGTGCCTAACAGAAAATACAAAGAGTCTCAATGGCTAGTTTACAAAGATTCTCAACGGTCATTAATGACAATCATCTATAAAAGGAGAAGGATTCAAAATGGACAAAGTGAACATCGAAACACGAGCTTACAATCTTCAAAATACCAATACTCTGATATTCACTTACTCTCTGTTCTCATTTTTTACATAGTATATCATAGAGTGAAATGATAGTTTATGTACTTCATTGTTTATTCATTCACTTCTGAGAAAGAAGATTTATCTGTAAACATTCTATCTAAGAGTTACTCAAGATTGGGCGATCTTGAGCGAGAAACACATTGTATTAATTACAGCTTGTAACGAGAGTGAATCCTAGGAAGATGACTACTTCGAGTACAGAGTGTGTAATCAAGTGGGTGTATTGATTACAATTTGTAAGGGGGAGTGAATCCTAGCGAAAGGATTACTTCGAGTACAGAACGTGTAATCAAGTTGAAAGCAGATAGTGGATTGAAAATCTCAAGTGGAGCATGGGGACTGGACGTAGGTCAAGGATTGGGTCGAACCAGTATAAATCACAATTTGCATACTCTCTTCCCTAAACTATTATATTTTCAGTATATGCTTATTTGAATATCTAACTGTTAATTTAGAAGTTGCGAAAAGATTTTCAAAGTTTGTAAAGTTTTATCAGACACCCAATTCACCCCCTCTTGGGTGATAGCTAGGTCTAACATTTGGTATCAGAGCGGGGCTCTTGTTTAAAGGACTTAACCATCTCAAGAGTTACAATGGCTAATTTTGGGTGTTATTCACTTTCAGAAGGTTCCGATTATATCATTCTACGATTTTTCAAAGATATTGATTTTTGGTTTTGGAAAGCTAGAATGATTAGTTTTATCAAAGCAACTGATTTTGAGTGGAATGTTTTTATAAATGCCTTTGATTTCAAACCGAGAAAGGATTGGACAGAAATAGAAAAGAAAATATTTTCGCTAAACATTATAGCAATGAAAATTTTATACAATGCTTTAACCGAAAATGATTTTGAGAAAATGAGATTTTGCTCTAATGTTAAAGATATATGGGATGCTCTTGATTCTATATATTCTTCTAACAAAAATGTTGAGGTTGAAAGTGTTGACAGTTCATCTAAAACTATAAGCTGCATATCCATTGATCAACAATTGAAAGTGGAGAATGAAGAAGGTGAAATCATAAAATGCTCCCACGATTCAATCAACATAGAAGAACAAAAAGAAGACGATTCTCGAGAAGAGCTCATCCTACACAATTATGATGAATCATTATCCAGAGCTCAAGATGTTGTTATGGTAAAAGTTCCAATTCTTCTTGTATATTTAAGAAAAATGATTTTGAGAGTTTGCATACAATTGTTTTTCAAATGATCATTGATTATAGTTTGAAAAGTAAACATGTTTTAAATCATACTGGAAAATAATGTGGGAAGAAAGAATTTAGAAATATGAATCATTTGATATTGCATCCACTCGACCAATGTATTATTTGCAAAACTGTTCATAATAAGCATCATTATATAGTTTGCAATTATTGTGGTAAACCAGGTCATATTTCTCACACATGCTATATTAGAAGAAATTCTAATGTGAGGAATAAATTTGTTTGGGTTTCGAAATACTAACCGTCAAAGATCAAGTATAAGTGGGTACAAAAATGTCCATCCAGTGCCTTGTGTGTGCAGATTAATTCCAAAAAGAATGGACATAAAGGTAAAGAGAAGAAGAAGAGTCCAAGAGTTTCTCATGAACCTAAAAGAAGATTCACATTGTAACATCCTAATTTTAATTTTTAGGATTTAATTGTAATTATAAAATAATTATATGTGATTATTGTAATTAAATTGTAAATTGTGAGAGAAAAAAATAAAATAAAATAAGATTTGGGCTCTATGTGGTAATTTTTTTTATTTCAAAAAAAAAAGAAAGAGATGGAGCTACATGGGGAAGAAGAAAAGAAGAAAAAAAAAATATTTTGGAGTGGGCAGCACGCAATCCATTGAATTGGGGAGGGGTAATTATTACCCCCTCCCCGTTTTTCCTATATAAATGAATGTGGTGGTGTTTTGTGTGTGTGTTAGTGAGATTTGGTGAGTGTGTGCGTGTCAAGCAGTGGAAATCGAGAGTGAGTGTGTGAGAGAGTGAGGAAAAGAGAAAGAGAAGAAGGTTGGAGTAATATTTGGGTCTTTTGAGGTATGTTATTTATCTTATAAGATTATTTTGATAGTTAAATTAATTTATTTTCAATAAACTCCCTTAATGAAAGTTGTTCTAAATATTTTTTCTCTTTTCAATGAAGGTAATATCATGTTGATTAGTGAAAATTTTGAGATTATAATTTTGGAAAAGTTTTGAGTTTTAACAATAGAAGACTATATATATGTATAGAGCAATTAATAACAAGTTTTGATCGGTTTAGTTTTATTGAATTGTTGTTGCAGGAATTTAAATTAATTTTTTCTATTTAAGGAATTTAGGATTTACATCTCACTTTATATTTCTACTAATTAAAAGCTGTAAAAAAAATTATTTTGGGTTGGTGAAGATATTATTGAAGTTTTAATCGGTTTGGTTTTGGAAATTTAAAGGATAAAATTGTTATTTTCAGTTTTATAAAAATATTATTATTATTATTATTATTATTATTATTATTATTATTATTATTTCTGTATTTTGAGTTATATAAGTTATACTTGTGATAATGTAGAGTTTCCCTGTGACCGGTGACTAATTGTATTTTACTCCTCAAGATAAGGTTTAGCTTGGAGTTGAGGTAACTGGGGTTAATTTATTTCATATACTTGTTGTGGATTGTAAGTTGTTTACTAAACCTTATTTTCATAAATACTATTGACATGTGTTTGAAAATTATGTGTATATTTGAATATGTAATTATTTTCAGTGAAGCAGGGTATTTTCTATACTACATGTATGTATGAGTAAATTGAAATTGTTGTTGTGGTGGCTATTGTGATAATGGTCGTGAGTTGTTGTGTATGGAGTAATTTATTGTATTATGTTTTTGAAAATTATAATATCATACTGTTTATTTGTTTTAAATATATTGGGTTGTGCGGAAGTTTAGCATGAAATTGTACCCATTGTAAGTGGAGCTAAATACCCAAGAGGGGGTGGATTGGGTTTTCTCAAAATTTTCGACAATAACTCTGTTTTGAAGCAATAAAAATAGAGGTGAACAGAGTAAGGGAAAGAATAGCTGGATACAGAGATTTATACTGGTTCGGTCCTAACAACTTGACCTACATCTAGTCCCCAGACTCTCTGGGATTTTCCACTATATCAAAGATTACATACTCTGCACTCAAGAAGTGGTTCTCTTTCTAGAACTCACTCCCCCTTACAAATTGTAAGCAATGAACTCCCAAATCACCAAGTCCCCTTGACTTGTGATTCTTTACAATAAATGATTTACAGAAAGAAACTCTCTCTAAGAGCAAATATTGATAATCACTGAAGCTCTTTGTATCAGAAGATACTATAAAAGTGAAAATTGAAGAAAATGAATGTAGACTTGAATGCAATTCATTTTCAGTAGTTGTAGTTGTTGAGAAGACTTGAATGCAACCCTATTTATACTCAGATAGCATTAAATGATCGTTGCATCTTGGATTAAATAGTTGGAGATGTTCTGTTCAGGTTAAGAGCAGGTTTTGGTCTTCTCTCTCTCTAAAACTTCACTTAATCCAGCTGGGCAATGGTTCAGAGTTGACTCTCTGCAAATAAATCCGTTGGAGTAGCAGTTGCTGGAAGTAGAAATCATTCTTTAATTCTTTGTAGACGTGTGCAGATGGATTACCTAAAAGAATGCAACTTTGTGGGTTGAGCATTTAATGTTCTGACATCACTTTTGCTTTTGTCTTAAACCTTCAATAAACTTTCTTTAATCTGTCTGAAACTCACCAAGAAGGTGGTTAAACTCATCTAGGAACATTAGAGATTAATCATAGGAAGTATTAAGATCAAACAAGAAGGTATAGCAAAATCGACAGATTTGAATTTCTGAAGACGTGATGAAACCTCGAGGTTTTGGACTGTAGCAAGTGAAAGAGTTTTAAGTCCAAAACGTAAAACCTGAAGGTTTCTCCAAAAACTAGAGGTTTTCAAAATGGGAAAAAGTGTCACCTTCTCTGTGTGTCAAAACCTCGAGGTTTTGTTAGAAACCTCGAGGTTTCACTTTGAATGTGAAACCTTGCAAAATCACGCCAAGAGCAAACCTAGAGGTTTTTCTGGAAACCTGGAGGTTTTCAAAGTCAGTGAAAAGCGTTTGCTCTCTGGATGTCAGAAACCTCAAGGTTTTCTCTAATGCTCGAGGTTTCACTTAAATTTCAAAATGTTCAGTTTTGCGCCAAAATAGAAACCTAGAGGTTTGAGAGAAAAACTGGAGGTTTTGTAAACTTGGAAAAACGCATAACCTCTCTGCCTTGACAAACCTCGAGGTTTTTCCAGAAACCTTGAGGTTTCTCATAATTTTGAGAAACTTGAGAAAAGTCTTTTTAGCTCAAACCTAGAAGTTTCTCATCAACCTGGAGGTTCTGAAAACTTGGAAAAACGCGGAACCTCTCTACCATGACAAACCTTGAGGTTTTTTCAGAAACCTCAAGGTTTCTCATAATTTTGAGAAACTTGAGAAAAGTCTTTTTAGCTCAAACCTGGAGGTTTCTCATAAACCTGGGGGTTTTGAAAACTGGCGTGAAACTGAGCTTTCTCTGGTAGGACAAAACCTCGAGGTTTCACACAATTTTGTGAAACCTAGATTTTTCAAGTTAAAACAGAACCTCTGAGTACTCCTCTATAAGTCCAAACCTCGAGGTTTGCTCTTATAGTGAGTTTTACACCAATTGAGAGCAAAACCTTATGCTTTGTTTACAATCATTGGAAATAATAAAAAACCCTTAGAGAACTAACATTCTCTCCCCTTTTGATGATGACAACACTTGTAAACAAACATATTTGAAAATTTGAGAGAGTTTTCATCTTGAAATAACTTTTGCAGCTAACAGTATTTTGAAAAATTCATTTTAAGAAGCTTGGGCAATTGAAAACATAAGTGTGCAAATGTTATCAGTTAAATAAGCCAAAAGATATCAGAGATGAGCAAACAGAAGCAAAATTGGACAAAGTAACCATGACTTGCACATATTAGTAAAGTGAAATCAGTACACAAGCAAAATGAAATACAAGTTCATGAGCAAAATGAAATGTAATACAAAATATGTTCTCCAAAACTCTCTACACCTCAAAGTCTAATTCTTGCTTTTCTCTCCCCCTTTTGTCATCTTCAAAAGGGACAGTAGTAGGGGTGTCAGGTAAGGGCAAGATCACTGTGGCAGGGGTAGATGGTGAGGTAAGAATCACAATGTTTGGAGTGTGAGTGTCAACTGGAGAGGTGAAAGTTGGAGTGGATGGCTCAGGAGATGAAGTAGGGACTTGAGGACTAGTAAAGGCAAAAGAGGGTGAGGGAGAGCCAGATGCAGGACCAAAATGTTGCACAAGCTTGTCCACCTTTCCACTGAGGTCCAAGTGAGATACAATTTGTGTGGACAACTTCGCATCAATCTCTTTAGCCTTCTCCTTAAGTTCAACTGATTGACCAGAAACCATTTCAAGATGCTCCTTTATGGCATCTTGAATTTCAACAAGTCCATCATGACCACGAGTCATCTCAGCCCTTATCTTTCCCAATTCAAACTCCATGCACATGGTCATTGTGGCAAGAGCAGCATCCACAATTTGCTTGATCTGTGAGGCAAAATCAGCTGGCAGTGATGTCTGAGGAGGTGGAGGAGCTGATTGAGCCTCTTGAGCTTGTGATCTCGGATATGATCTTGAAGGAGCTTGAGATTGAACAGAACCTTCCTCCCCAAACTTGATCTTCATCAGATTCATCTATGTCTTTCCAAAGAAGGGGGGATACTCAAGTGTGTCAATAGATCCCACATACCAGATTTTATGATAATAGAGGATAAGAGAGACCAATGAAGGGTATGATATATGAGATGGCTGTCTTTTTGAAAATTTGAATTCGGTCATGCCCTGGAGAAGCTAGTGACCAAGGTTAAAGGGGACCTTCTTCACATAGGCAGTAAATGGTTTGTAGTCATTCTGGGTGAAGTGGGTGTAATTGCCTCCTTTAGGGATGAAGTTCCTAGAGTAGACATACCACAAAACTCGATTCTCAGCAGGCATAGAACTAGGTTTAAATGTGAGTCTAAGTTGTTGGTCTGGAGGGAAAGGCTCACTAGGTTTAAGTGTTTCAAAAACTTCCTGGTTTCTGTAATTGAATTCAGGAATAGGCGGAGGATTGACAATTTTAAGAATTTTATTTAGAATGGAGGAAGACAAGGTGAATCTGACATTTCTAACAACCGTGGTGACTCTCTCTTCAACCACCTCACCATATTCACCTAGTTCATTATCATACTCTATCTTGTAGTAAAACAGTCGAACAATGTTTGGAGTATAAGGAGCAGATATGGAAATGAAAAACTCGTACTGTTTCAACCAAGGGGACAAATCAAAATGACACTCTTTTTGAAAATCTTTCAGATCAATGGCAACCATAGGACAGAAGAGTCGATGTAAATATGCTTCTCTGAATTTTTCATTTTCTTCTTTAGGAAGAGCAGTAGAGGAAATTTTAAAACCTTTGGGTGGAGAGGCATTGCGGTAGATTTCTGAAATTGCATCTTCAATGACTGAAGGAACACCTTCTTCTTGACTTTGATCTGGGTCTGAATGCTGAGAGGAAGCTTGTCCTCGTGACGATTCCCCAATTTGAGGCATAGATGCCCTCTTCTTTCTTGCTGGTTTAGAAGGTTTACCACTTGCTGGTTCAGATGCCTTTGCCTTAGGCTCTTTCTTCTTCCCTTTTTCTTTGGGTTCTGATTCCTTTTGCTTCTTAGCCGGACTTAGCAGCTTCTTTTGGTTCCTTCCTCTTCTTTGGCGATGCCTTAGAGGGTTCTTTGAAGGAAACCCCTTTCTTCTTAGTGCTTGAAGATGAAGCTTCAAGGATTTCACCTTGAACTCCTTTAATTGATCGGTCGACCCCATAGCGAAGACGAGTAGAGCAGGTCTTCATCCTTACTGGGCGTTCAGAAGGAGGAGGAGGAGGAGGAGGAGGAGGAGGAGACCATGATTTTGTTTCTTCCTCACTGGAATCAGTTGCAGAGACGACTTGGGATTTTGATTTCGAAGTCATTGGATAGTTTAGAAAGAGAAATCAAGTCGGGAGATGAGAGAATTAGAGAGAAGAGCGAGTTCAAAACCTAGAGGTTTAGGTCGAGTTTTGAGGAACATGAACAATGCACACATATATATAGACACTAGCAAACCTCGAAGTTTCAATCCAAACCTCGAGGTTTGATGAATAATCACCAACCTGGACTTCAAAGGTGTTCTGTGAACCTTTGAACCATCAGCACACAAACCTCGAGGTTTTTTCCAAAACCTCAAGGTTTTGCAGTCCTTCAGAACTGGTTAGCTCTCTGTCTCATGAAAACTCGAGGTTTTTGTGAAAATTCGAGGTTTCATTACTCCAAGCATTTCAGCTATTCTCTGACCCCGACAGTCCACGATCAAACCTCGAGGTTTTGCTCCTTGACAGCAAAACCCAGATTTTTCAATTTCCTGCATAAAACACATCTAGATACTCTGATGCTTAAGTTAGTGATCTTTAAGCATCAAAACCATAATTTAACACTAAGTTGGGCAAGAAATACTTACAACTCATTGGGATTTACCATTCCCAATTCTCTTCTAATGAAATTGAATTGTTCTTTGGCCAATGGCTATGTGAAGATGTCAGCAAGTTGAAGATGTGTTAGGATGAACATGACCTTGACATCTCTTTTTTGAACATGATCCCTTATAAAATGATGTCTCACATCAATATGCTTGGTCCGAGTATGTTGAACTGGATTCTTGGCCAAGCTTTTTGTGCTTGTGTTGTCACACAGAATCGGGATCTCCTTCAGATTGACTCCCAAGTCAGCAAGTTGTTGCTTAAGCCATAGTACTTGAGCACAACAACTTGAGGCAGCTACATATTCAACTTCTGTGGAGGACACGACCACACTAGTTTGCTTCTTGCTAAATCAAGACATAAGTGAGTTGCCAAATAATTCACATTGACCACTTGTGCTCTTCCTATCAGTCTTGTAGCTGGCATGGTTTGAATCTGAATATGCCACCAAATGTTCAGGTTGACCTTTGGGAAACCACAATCCAAGTGTCTTTGTGTCAGCAAGGTATCTGAAGATTCTCTTCACATGCTCAACATGAGATTCTTTTGGAGCAGACTGGAACCTTGCACACATCCCCACACTAAATTGGATGTCTGGCCGACTTGCAGTCAAATAGAGTAATGATCCAATCATTCCTCTTTACTTGGTGATGTTGAAGTCCTTGCTAGACTTATCAGCATCAATGAAGTGGTTGTACTCGTTGGAGTGTCGGCTCCATTGCAATTGTCCATCCCAAACTTCTTCAGTAGATTGTTGAGATACTTTTTTTGGGAGATGAAGATTACATCTTTCCTTTGCTTGATTTGTAGCCTAAGAAAATAGTTGAGCTCTCCCATCATAGACATCTCAAACTCTCCCTACATAATCTTTGCAAATTCTTCACACAAAGCATCATTAGTAGCACCAAAGATTATGTCATCAACATAAATTTGCACAATCAAAATTTCATTTAGCTTATTTCTTTTAATAAATAATGTTGTGTCAACTTTGCCTCTGATAAACCCTTGATCAAGAAGAAATTGACTTAATCTCTCATACCAAGCTCTTGGAGCTTGCTTGAGTCCATATAATGCCTTTTTAAGACGATAAATATGATCAGGGTAATGTTCGTTTTCAAAACCAAGAGGTTGTTCAACATAAACCTCCTCTTGAATAAAATCATTTAAAAATGCATTTTTTACATTCATTTGAAAAAGTTTGAAACCTTTTACACATGCAAAGGCTAGAAGAACTCTTATAACTTCCAATCTTGCTACTGGAGCATAAGTTTCTTCATAGTCTATATCCTCTTCTTGATTATATCCTTTTGCAACCAATCTTGCCTTATTTCGGACAATGATTGCAAACTCATCACGTTTGTTCTTAAATACCTATTTTGTCCCAATAACCGGATGGTCCTTGGGTTTAGGCACTAAGTCCCAAACTTGATTTTTGTCAAATTAATGTAACTCCTCTTGCATAGCTATCACCCAATCATTGTCTGAAAGGGCTTCATCTATTTTTGAGGGTTCTATATGAGATATGGATGCAGAAAAAGTTACTTCATTCAAAGTGCTATTTTTAGTTCTTACTCCTTGATTCACATCGCCTATAACTTGGTTTAAAGGATGATTTCTTATAAATCTCCAAGCTCTAGGCTGAGACTGATCTGGGTTTTCAATAGAATTTTGGGGATCAGTCTCAAAAACATCTTCATAATTTTCAACAGTTGACGGAGTAGCTTTTGAAAAGAATTGGTTTTTGAAAACATTTTCTTCTCCATCATCTAAAGGTTGATCATATTTATTTTCACTAAACACAACATGAATTGATTCTTCAACAATACGAGTTCTAGTGTTAAAAACTCTATAGGCCGTACTTCTATTGGAATATCCTAGAAATATGCCTACATCAGCTTTAGAATCAAATTTACCTAAATTATCCTTACCATTATTGTGCACATAGCACTTACATCCAAAGATGTGCGGATGGGCAAGATTTGGTTTTCTCCCTTTGTAAAGCTCGTATGGTGTCTTGTTCATCTTCTTTCGGAGGTAGGCTTGATTCGAGATATAGCATGCGGTGCTCATTGCATTAGCCCAGAAAACTTGAGATGTTTGATTCTCATTTAGCATAGCTCTGGCCATCTCAGTTAAGACACGATTCTTTCTCTTAACAACTCCATTCTGTTGTGGAGTCCTAGGTGCAGAGAAGTTGTGATCTATTCCATGAGCATCACAGAATTCTTCAAATGCATGATTCTCGAACTCTCCTCCATGATCAGTCCTTATACCTGAAATAGATAGACCTTTCTCGTTCTGGGCCTTTTTGGCAAACACAACAAATTTATCAAATGTTTCATCTTTTGATGACAAAAATATGGTCCAACAAAATCTTGAGAAATCATCTACAATCACCAATGTATACAAATTACCACCAAGGCTCCTCACCCTTGTTGGACCAACAAGATCCATGTGTAGTAATTGCAGTGGTCTATTGGTTGAGATTTCATTTTTCAATTTAAAAGATGATTTCGTTTGTTTTCCCTTTTGACATGCTTCACAAATCAAGTCATTTTTAAAATTGAGTCAAGTCACCACTTACTGTGTTGTCTCATGTTCAACATTTTAGATTTTCACATATTTGAAAATCTTTGTGGTTGCAGTACATTTTCATAATCACACAAAACAAGATTTTCACATTTTCAAATTCAAGCGCTGCCAGCTCAAATTTTCAGGAAAACAATTCACCGCCAGACTATTTTCAGAAAATATTCACTACCGGCATACATTATTGAGCGGGATTATTTATTTCACAAATTCAACATTGAAAAGATCTCGCCACCATTTCAATCTTTAAGTACAGCAGTACATCCCAATCCTTTCATGTACAAACCACTGCACTTGTCGGCCAATGTGGGAGAGTTTCCGTCCATGAGGGACCCAGTGTCCATACTAGCACATACAATATCAGGCCACCCACCAAAATCCCATACCCGGGACAAGGACCATCATCCATGGAGCCCTGCTCCAAACGCCTGTATGGGTGCCGGCTAGACAAGGCAACATATATGCCCTCACAAGGTGAAACTACTCGGATCGGGAGCACACACTGCTGGTGTGAGTGTCAGCTCTGTAAAAGTAATCCCCTCAACAAAATTTTCAACAATGGCCAGAGATTTCAAAACATTTCCCAGAACACCTGATAAGATCCAGTAAACTGAGTACATCTACAACAGTTTCTGGCCTTTACCAGTTTAGTACTGCTTCCACTACAAACATGGTTCACAATTCGATTTCAAATCTGGGCTCCATCAAAACCCTGCTTATGAGACAACATAATTCAAGTACAATCATTTCAAATTGTTCTCAAATTTGAAAAACATTTCATTTGGAAATTTAGTTTATAAAATTCAATTTCCAAAATTTCATATACATAGCAGGTGCATTGCCAAATTCAAAACTCAATTTTCACATACCAGGAACCAGACAACTAACATAGAAGGTTATCAACTCCAATTACATCTTGACTCTATCCATGGCTACTCAAGCCATTCGTAAGATACTCAGTCCATTCCATTTCCAGAACAATGCCTGTATTTCTTAGGCTTACACCCTTTTTGGCACACTGCCCGATATTCATGGTCTAATAGTTGTGGGCTTCTGCCATTCTATGATCATACTAGTCACGCAGGACTTAGGGTCTTTTCATTGATCACATATCCAATTCAATGACCTGGAATTATACCAATTTAGTAAGTCTCATTGCCTACTGCATTTTGTATCATAGTTCCCCCGAATAATACATATAACACTGGAGCACCCCATAACAATACATCAAGTTCAAATAATCCTCATTGGGGTAATTTTGTATATGATCTCTTAATAACGATCCTACTTCAGACATAGTCGCACATTAAACTTCCCCTAACAGGTATCTAGTCCACATCTTTCCGGAAACCGACTAGCCAATCACAAATCTACAGCTATCGATCCTAATCATGAGACTAAAACCTGTGGCTATCGGGGTTCTAGCTATTATCCAGTTCCATTGAGGCATTAATTCTCAGCCATATAGTCTTAGGGAATATTCTTTATTCAAGATCTTTCCCTATGCTGATACATCAACTATCAACCTCCAAGTAACCCATAACATATAGGTACGATCCTCGAACATACCGCAAATAACACTGTGTCAATCAATAGTATCACGGTCTCTACTTTCCAAGCTTTCTTTCTAAAGGAATATCACGAGATTAAAATTATCCCTAGCAGCTAGTAACCTCAAATTACCTCATTCATATAGGTACTATACTTTGATGCCTCAATGCATTCAGATTAATCAAATGCCTAAGGAATGTCTTGTTATCAAATCAGATTCCTAAGTCACTGTTCGATTGGCAGCAACCTTAAAGATGTCTACCAAATCTTAGATTCATCAACCTAATTCTGAAACCTCGATCATACCCAATCATCATAATTTATAGTTGATAACATTCAGGTACTAACCTCAAATAACCTCGAATCAATGATTATCAGATTCACAATCGATTCCTAAAACCTCAACATTGAGTAGGCTAAGGAATCATATTGCCTCAACAATACCCAAAATACGAACTAGGATTATGATTTACAATTCCTAGTCTAAACCTCAAAACATTCAAAGAATATCAATCCTATTCTCTAGGTTTAGATCTAAATCCTTAATATCACAGGGGTATAATCTAATATCATGCTTTAACCTCAAGGTTAATCATTAATCCTCAATCATACCCCAATATTCTAATAATTCAGTATCGATTAATATTCGCAGGGTTCCTGGTCTCGGGTACTAGAACCTTAGCTCAACCTTAATCACATTTATACTAAGCATTAATTCTTCTTAAGATCATATTCATGCCTAGCCTCGATCATTATCATATTCAATTTAACATCCTCATGGTATCTCTATGGATTTCCATATGTCATACCTCAAAGAGTTCTGGTCTTAAGTCATAGGATCTCACATTCATATGGCACTTCCTAGGAGGTCACCCATCCCAAGAATTTCTCTCGCCAAGCACGCTTAACTTTAAAGTGCCTATCAGATCAGGGGAACTAATACTGATACAAATCCATATTTTGCATTCAGATATTTACAAGTACTAATATGACATATCTATCCCTCAGAGATGCTAGGTATTGTCTCTACTGAGGAGCTTAAGCAGTACCAGCTTCTCGATACAACTCCTTTTTGAGTTCTTGTAACACCGAATGAGAATTTTACTTAGACCCTGATTTCCGTATCAGAGGTCCTAAAGTTAGCAGCATAACCTACTTTCCATGCTGTCTAATCCAACTGTGGAATTTTAACTCACCGGAGCTTAACCCATTTCCTTAGGGTATATGCCCTTTTTGTTCCATTTGCATCCAATTACTTCAGTACCCTTAACCTTTTACCTTTTACAAGTACCGTCCAAACCATGCTCTGATACCAAATTGTTACACCCCTACCGGCCTCGCCCTTTTAGGTGGCGGGTTAGAGGGATTCCTTTACTTAGTTACCTTTCCTTCATTATTTGATCCATTTAACTTATATCAGAGTAAGCGCAACAGAACATTTAGCCGGTTTAGACTATCTATTGTACTGGTAAAAGTAAAATAAACATAAAATAAAAGTCCTCAAAGGGTTAAGGGTACAGTTATCCAGAATAAATACTAAAATAGAACATATCAACATCTCAAATATATATACAAACATGATAGGGCATTCCCTATTCTTCAATCTGTACCGAAAAGCACTTATCATTCCGAAAGGGGTTCTTCACATCCAGCACGACTCCCTGTGACTACAGAAGAGTCTGGGATCCGGTAATGGCCCCCAGAATAACCGTCAATACTCAAATACTAAATGTGTAAGGAGTATGTAAGCTAGAATGCTAATCAGAATCATAAGAGCATGCCAAATACATACCATATATGCATCCAGATCATACCACTGCAAAGCACATATCACAATCCAAGTACCCGTACAGCTGCCCTACCAAGGCAAGCCTCAAACTCTCTAGACTCAACCTATAGAGCTGCCCTTTCTAGGCTAGCCCCGGATTGATAACTCAACCCGTACAGCCGCCAACCAAGGCCAGCCTCAGACTGAACATCCTCAGCGGTAGGAATCATACAACAGTGTATGCATATTTGGCACAACATGTACAAAGAAAACACACATGGCAAACACAAACATACAGCAAAACACATAGAGATATCTGAGTAAAATGATTACTACATGGTCTGATAATTATTGTCCTTAATATTTTAGCGGGCTTGTTGACTTTTCAAGGGTTTCTTTGACCTATATATCATTAAAATACACTTATTCAGCATTTACAAAAATACCGTTACATTTTTTTGTCAAAAACCGAGCCCAACCCAAAATTCTCAGAAATTCAGTGATTCTGGCCCAACTTGTGAGATTTTTAATAAATTCCAAAAAAATTATTTTTGCATACTTCAAACGCCATTTTAACCATTGAAATGTATATTTTCTATGAAAAATATTCTCAGACACTGAAAGCACTTTTATTTTGGCGTGGTGCTCACGTTTCACACCTGGGTCAGATTTCTCCCTGTTGCACACAGATCTAACTTTGCCAATTTTTATCTCTCAATTGGTACATCAAAACTATATAACATTACATATCAAAATGATGCCCCAGATGTCTAATTTTCACCTGTAAAATTTCAGCTCAAACCAACATCTATAATATTTTTAAAACATTTTTGAAGCTTCGCTGCCCAGAATCCCAGAACACTGGCAGCAAGCTTCTTCTTTGAGTTTTCGGGGTTTTCGAGTTCGGAAATTTAAACTATAGCTTAACCCCACACAAAATAATGTTTTAAACACTTTGGGAACATCAAAAAATCCAAAATCAGATCCCAAAACCAAGCCCCAACCAGAAGCACGAAAATCCCGACTTTGAACTTCAAGGAGTTGAGTTTTCGGTGTTTACCTGAATCGGAAGTTGAGTTGATGATCCTAGGTGCGTGGAGCTTTATCTTGGCTATGGAGGTTGGCTGAATACTCTTTCTTTTCTATGCAAATTTCGTGCTCCCTTTGGTCAAGGAGAGAGAAAACATGTGTATTTAATAATAGGAAAAGTAAACTCCTAATTCCAAAGTAATCGGGTAATTTTTCCATTCCGTTGGCATCCAAGTGTCTTTACTTAATCTTTATCCCATGTGCTTATTTGAGAATCTTCAAGGGAGTATATGTGGCTTGATTTCTTCCCAAATAATCAGATTTCATCTTTCAATTTGATAAGAATTATCCATTTAGACTCAAGATTCCATTTTGACTCACCGGTGGACCCCACGTTTTAGCCAATGAACTAGTCAAGCTTGTTCTTTTTGTCTTCAAATCAGATTTTGCTTCCTTCAAAGAGTCTTATGCACCTAAGGGGGTCCCACCAACTGATCCCCAATAATTAATTCCAGTTTCCCACTTTATCGGTCAAATTCAGGGTCTACCGGTCCTTATCGGGTCCCACCGGGTCCAAAAGTACGTCATTTTGTACTTTTCTCTGTCTTTCCCAAATATTCTCCTCTGCCTGGGCATACTCATCTGGTGCCTTTTCTCTTCCCAATGTGGCCCCACATTTGTCTCATTCTGTCCAAAATAATCCCCTAACTGGTCCCTATCGATCCCCTTTTCTATCAGTTTATCGCCTGCAGGTCCCGTGTCTTGTGTTGAGACCAGAATATGGATAAAATCACCTGTTTTCTCTCCTCTCTCATGTTGGACGAAATTAAATTCCCAAGGACAAGGAATTGACCATTTTACCCTTGCTTTATCTCCTTTTAATCCCGTGGTGACACGTGTCCCTATGCAATGATTACCGTGTCTCTTGTTATTTTGGAATATTCCTGTTTCAGTGTCTCTTTCTCTCTCTTGTCTCTATATGGCGCATACATACTTCCAAGAGTCAAGAATCTATGTTTTGTCACCTTTCCCGGGCCCTCGCTTCATTATACCGGCTTTATACCCCCCCGGTATCTTGCTCTGGGCTCGCACTTTTTTTCCAAACCTAGGCCCACCAGAGACTTCCTATCTCTTGTCATTCTAGGGATTCTTCTCGAACTGGGCTTAATAGTCTGCTTAATTTTGGCTTATCCTCAAATTTTAGGGTCCAAAGTTCAGGATATTACACTAAGGAATGACGCTCGATTGCTATGATAGTCGTGAAATAGAAAGTAGATAAAATCGGGTTAAGAGGTTGTGGTAATTATGCTACTAGCAAAATAATAATAAACGTGAAAAGATATCAGTAATAGGTTAGGCTGGACTCAGAGTCACCCTTAAGTGCGTCAATCCCCCAGTTGTCCTACACAATGCTACGGCATCTATACTGTACAGCTTCTACAATTGCTACGGCATAGCTACTACTCACAAGGCTATTTGGTTAACCCACCTCTATAGTCTACCAAAGCTTCCGTGTCCGATACGTAGGATACTACCTATACTCTTTCCATATTCCTATGGTAACTTTTTTGTGTAGATCTTTGCTATGCACAGGGTGTTATGGTTATGAGAGGTAGACTCATTCCTGAAGTCTACAATATAGGTCATGTCGTGCACAGGCCGCCTAACAAGCATCTATTTCTCGGAGGTCTAACTCCACTCCTTGCCAGTAAGTAAAGCCACTGATCTAGCCCTTAACTTCCGTTAATCGACTAGTAATTGAAACACCGATACCCAAACCAAATTTATTGAATTAAAAACATGCAACTGGGTTCATTTGACACTTAAAGATTCATCCTCGTCCAGCCATATGAAAATCAGTTCATGACTGACGAGGAAGACGCAAAACAAACATTAACAGAAGGACCCATGATTGAAATATGAAATAAACTAAAAGAAAACAGAAAGCTTGAGTGGAGTTCCGAAGCGTGGATGAAGTCTTGTCACGTCACTACTCCATGTCGTCTTCTCTCCGTCGCACTGAAGGGAAGGATGCTGGGTTGTCCTGGAAATAGCATGCTTTGTGTTCTTTACCACTCTTCTCGAGAGTCTGCTGAAGATAGAATTCTGTCTAGGGCTCTCTGACTTCTTTAGGGTTCACTCGGCTGCCTTTCATAATCGGGTTTCCGTGCGGCGCAAGTTGCAGTGAGTTGAGACTTTCCTATTCCGTCGGGATCTTCAATATCTTCTGATTAGATTAGATTGCCTCTGCAGATTCTGCGGGATTCTTTCAAATCTTTCAGTTCTGATCCTCCACATCTTCTATTCCGTTACGTCAGCAATCCATCTGTCAATATCGCCCATTTCTTTAATTCCTGAAATCATCTAGATAAAAAGGTCAGAGTATAAGCTGCATAGCATTGCGTCCTCTACTTTGCTATAGCATTCGTGTGCCTTGTATTGTTCTTCGGTCTGTTGTCAGAATGCTTTGTCATCGCATCAACTCTGTTACGTAGTTTTCCTTAAAAAGCATCGCGAATTACGCTGTTATTACACATACTGATGATTTCCATCTCTCAATCCATATATCATGAATACATGCCTTTTTGCTTAGTTAAATCATAGTTAAGCTCATCTTTACCATCCAATTCAGTCATGAAATATAGGGAACATATGGTATTATTTGTGCTCATAAGGTACCCATCTTTTCTTGGGTCCTTGGGGGTTAGATCGGACCTTAGGGACATAGGTTCCCTTTGGTACCCATTGATAATTTCCAGAAGGTTTTACTTTTCTTTCCTTCTTGTGAAAGCATGAAGAAGTGGAATGATCCTTTCTATTACAATAATTACAATGTGCAAAAGGGTTTGAAGAATGGACTGATTTTGTAAAATAATTCATATAAGATTTCTCACCATTCTTCTTTGGGTCAAGGTGCAGATTTGCCAACCAACTATTACTCGAGGAGCGCCTAGGCCAAATAACTATTGAAGGGACCAAAATTGCCAATCAACAATAAAAAAGTGAAAATGAACATGATTTGGAGCAGATTTGCCAACGAACTATTACCCCGTTACTGTCTTGGTGTCTTCATCTTCCATTGACTGTCATAGTGTTAGCGACGTCGGCATTTCCAAAGCTTCTATTGTTGCTGGGTGTTCCACTCACCCTCTTGAACTCATCCAGTAGTCCACAGCGTTCAACTGGCACGTACCTTGCACCCTGGTTCCATCCCTCCGATGCCACAAGCAGCAACCACTGCTGCCAGAATGCCTGCTCCTATGGGTTTCATCTCTATTGGTATTTTCCTTTTCCAACAAGAAAGCTTAACCGCTCTTTTCTCCAGCATTTCTGACATCGTCCTACGCCAGTACCTCATATTTTAACTTAATTGTGATAGTTGTTTTTTTAATAGTTATTTGGTGTTTTTTTTTCACTTTTAATCATTATTTGGTGTTTTTTCTCACTTTTTAATTGTTGATTGGCAATTTTGGTCCCCTCAATAGTTATTTGGCCCAAACGATCCTCAAGTAATAATTGATTGGCAAATTTGCACCTTCACCCTTCTTCTTTTTACCTTTCTTCTTATCAAAGTCAGGTTTGTAACCAATTCCTGATCTGTCATTTGTAAATCTTTGTTGTTTCAAAATGACATTGAGCGTTTCACTACCTCTAGTGAATTTCTCAAGTGCCTTTGTCAAATGTAAATTCTTTTTCTTCAGATCAGGACGTTCATCACAAACAAGAATTTCAGGAGAAGAAAGTTTTTCAACTTGCAATTCAAGCGTTGTATTTTTCTTTTTTAAAGCTAGATATTTTGCAACAAGTTTTTCAAATTCTGTTTGCACAACAATGTATTCAGCAAATAATTCATCATAAGATGGTTTTGAATCATATACCTCATCATTGTTGGCAGGTTGCTCTTCTTCTACAACCAAACATATATTTGCTTTTTCTTCTTCATTTTCCTCCTCTTCATCAGACGAACTATCACCCCAGATGGCAGAGACATAGGCTTTCTTTTTGAATTTGTTGAACTTCTTCTTTTCCTTGTCTTTATTCTGTAGCTGAGGGCATTCAGACTTGATGTGGCTAGGTTTCTCACACTCGTAGCAGATAATCGGCTTCTTTGCCTCATAGCTTGAGCTACCCTTGTGAAGCTTTTTGAATCCTTGGTCCCTCTTGTAGAATTTCTTGAATCTTCGGACCATCATGCCTATCTCCTCATCATCGTCTTCATCTTCCTCGTCTGATTCTTTAACTTCTTTTCCAGTCTTGAGAGCAATGACTTTGTTCTTGCCGTGAAATTCATCAAGTCTCTTCTTGAACTTGAGCTTGGCTTCATACTCAGAAAGACTACCAAAGAGAGTAGCTACTGATGCCATTGAATCTCCTCTAGCTTCCTTAATGGCAGTGACCTTTGCTTCCCATTCCTTGTTGAGGATGTTCAGGATTTTCCTCACTTGATTTGATTGATCATACTCTTTTCCCAATGCAGCAAGTTGATTAATCAGATGAGTGAATCTCAACTGAAATTCGCCAATAGATTCACCAAGCTTCATGTGCATAAGATCATATTCGATCATAAGAGTATTGACCCAATTTTGCTTGACTCCAGTCGTTCCCTCACGATCTATCTCCAGAGCATCCCACATATGCTTTTTCAGATGGTAAAGTGCAAACACGAAAATGTTCTTTTTGACTCAGAGCACTTTGAAGTAGAAAAACAGCTTTGCTATTCAGTGTGACATTTCTTCTGTCATTGTCATCATAATCTTCTTCTAGCTTCATAACTCTCACGCCATCTTCAAGAACTGTGGGCATATAGTCTCCTCTTTCGAATACTCTCCATAGCCCATACTCTGTAGCATTCACAAAAACTTTGAACTTTGCTTTCCAGAATGAATAGTGCTCTCCACTGAAACCGGGTGGCCTGTTGATAGAAGCTCCATCAAGTAAGATACCTTCTATGTTGATCCTTCTCGAGATGTAAAGCTCTTTTGAGAAAACCTTGCTCTGATACCAAATGTAAGTGGAGCTAAATACCCAAGAGCGGGGGGGGGGTGGATTGGGTATTCTCAAAATTTTCGACAATAACTCTGTTTTGAAGCAATACAAATAGAGGTGAACAGAGTAAGGGAAAGAATAACTGGACACAGAGATTTATACTGGTTCGGTCCTAACAACTTGACCTACATCTAGTCCCCAGACTCTCTGGGATTTTCCACTATATCAAAGATTACATACTCTGCACTCAAGAAGCAGTTCTCTCTTTAGAACTCACTCCCCCTTACAAGTTGTAAGCAATGAACTCCCAAATCACCAAATCCCCTTGACTTGTGATTCTTTACAATAAATGATTTACAGAAAGAAACTCTCTCTAAGAGCAAATATTGATAATCACTGAAGCTCTTTGTATCAGAAGATACTATAAAAGTGAAAATTGAAGAAAATGAATGTAGACTTGAATGCAATTCATTTTCAGTAGTTGTAGTTGTTGAGAAGACTTGAATGCAACCCTATTTTTACTCAGATAGCATTAAATGATCGTTGCATCTTGGATTAAATCGTTGGAGATGTTCTGTTCAGGTTAAGAGCAGGTTTTGGTCTTCTCTCTCTCTAAAACTTCACTTAATCCAGCTGGGCAATGGTTCAGAGTTGACTCTTTGCAAATAAATCCGTTGGAGTAGCAGCTGCTGGAAGTAGAAATCATTCTTTAATTCTTTGTTGACGTGTGTAGATGGATTACCCAAAAGAATGCAACTTTGTGGGTTGAGCATTTAATGTTCTGACATCACTTTTGCTTTTGTCTTAAACCTTCAATAAACTTTCTTTAATCTGTCTGAAACTCACCAAGAAAGTGGTTAAACTTATCTAGGAACATTAGGATTAATCATAGGAAGTATTAAGATCAAACAAGAAGGCATAGCAAAATCGACAAATTTGAATTTCTGAAGACGTGATGAAACCTCGAGGTTTGCTCTCAAAACCTCGAGGTTTTGGACTGTAGCAAGTGAAAGAGTTTTAAGTCCAAAACGTAAAACTTGAAGGTTTCTCCAAAAACTAGAGGTTTTCAAAATGGGAAAAAGCGTCACCTTCTCTGTGTGTCAAAACCTCGAGGTTTCACTTTGAATGTGAAACCTTGCAAAATCACGCCAAGAGCAAACCTAGAGGTTTTTCTGGAAACCTGGAGGTTTTCAAAGTAAGTGAAAAGCGTTTGCTATCTGGATGTTAGAAACCTGGAGGTTTTCTCCAATACTCGAGGTTTCTCTCAAATTTCAAAATTCTCAGTTTTGCGCTAAAACAGAAACCTGGAGGTTTGAGAGAAACCTGGAGGTTTTCAAAGTCAGTGAAAAACGTTTGCTCTCTGGATGTCAGAAGCCTCGAGGTTTTCTCCAATGCTCGAGGTTTCACTTAAATTTCAAAATGTTCAGTTTTACGCCAAAATAGAAACCTGGAGGTTGAGAGAAAAACTGGAGGTTTTGTAAACTTGGAAAAACGCATAACCTCTCTGCCTTGACAAACCTCGAGGTTTTTCCAGAAACCTCGAGGTTTCTCATAATTTTGAGAAACTTGAAAAAAGTCTTTTTAGCTCAAACCTGGAGGTTTCTCATAAACCTGGAGGTTCTGAAAACTTGGAAAAACGCAGGACCTCTTTGCCTTGACAAACCTCGAGGTTTTTTCAGAAACCTCGAGGTTTCTCATAATTTTGAGAAACTTGAGAAAAGTCTTTTTAGCTCAAACCTGGAGGTTTCTCATAAACCTGGGGGTTTTGAAAACTGGCGTGAAACTGAGCTTTCTCTGGTAGGACAAAACCTCGAGGTTTCACACAATTTTGTGAAACCTAGATTTTTCAAGTTAAAAGAGAACCTTTCAGTACTCCTCTGTAAGTCCAAACCTCGAGGTTTCTATGCAAACCTCGAGGTTTACTCTTATAGTGAGTTTTACACCAATTGAGAGCAAAACCTCATGCTTTGTTTAGAATCATTGGAAATCATCAAAAACCCTTAGAGAACTAACACCCATAAGCTCTCTCTTTCCTGACCCAGAATTTGAGTTGAGTGTTTTGGGCGAACACCTCCCTGTTACGATATATTGGTGGTGACATGGGAGGGGACAGTATCCTTGAGGTGACTAGCTAACCTTGGCGGGGTATACTAGCACTGATAGGCTGTACCACGTCCAAAAGATATAAGGAGGAGCAGGATGGATGAGTGTGGATGGTTTTAATTGGTGTTAATTATTATGTATTATTTAATTATTGTTGATATTTTAATTACGATAATAAACCTGCTTCTTTGACTTGCAATCCTTTCCTGTATATTTGATAAATTAATTTTGGTTACTGAGACTTTATGTCTCACCCCGTTATTATCAATGTTATTCAGGCGAGGTCTCTAATCCCACTAGTAGTAAAGGGAAGCAACCAGAGGTATAATCATAGAGAACCTTATAGGCCTCTTTTGGTATTGGTGTTGTAATGATTTCTATATTGTCATTTTAGGGCCCACATGTTTTGAGAATACTATTTAAACTATTTTGGGATGATTGTGTATTTACTGTTGAACCAAAGGTTTAATTTTACACATTATGATATTTAGTGTTCGTTATAATATTTTGGTGAATCCACAATTAACACTTGTGTGGGAATGCTCTGGTACACACCCGTTTGATATGAATTTGGTGTTGTAAAACTCGTGGGCTTGTATTCTTCAGCTCAACAATTGTGCCTAGAGTTTTGGATTTTGTTATGATGAGTTTGTGGGAGAAATTTGTGCCCTGAACTCCATTGTGCTTACTAGTGTAAGAAAAGAGTTTTCCTTAATCTCTTGTTAATCTGGTTTAATGATGATATTATGGTTAATTATTGTTTAGTAAGGAAAGGTCTTTTCAATTTGGTATCAGCTTTTACTTTCCTGGCCTTGTGAATTTCTCAAACTATGGCTCAAAAGCTCAAAACACGACTATGCTCTCTGAATAGATAAGTGAAAACTCGAGTTGAAAAGACCTTTCCTTACTAAACAATAATTAACCATAATATCATCATTAAACCAGATTAACAAGAGATTAAGGAAAACTCTTTTCTTACAATAGTAAGCACAACGGAGTTCAGGGCACAAATTTCACCCACAAACTCATCATAACAAAATCCAAAACTCTGGGCACAATTGTTGAGCCGAAGAATACAAGCCCACGAGTTTTACAACACCAAATTCACATCAAAGGGGTGTGTACCAGAGCATTCCCACACAAGTTTTAATTGTGGATCCACCAAAATATTATAACGAACACTAAATATCATAATGTGTAAAATTAAACCTTTGGTTCAACAGTAAATACACAATCATCCCAAAAAAGTTTAAATAGTATTCTCAAAACATGTGAGCCCTAGAATGACAATATAGAAATCATTATAACACAAATACCAAAAGAGGCCTACAAGGTTCTCTACGATTATGCCTCTGGTTGCTTCACTTTGCTACTAGTGGGACTAGAGACCTCGCCTGAAAAACATTGATAATAACGGGGTGAGACATAAAGTCCCAGTAACCAAAATTAATTTATCAAATATGCAGGAAAGGATTGCAAGTCAGAGAAGCAGTTTATTATTGTAATTAAAATATCAACAATAATTAAATAATACATAATAATTAACAACAATTAAAACCATCGCCACTCATCCATCCTGCTCCTCCTTATATCTTCTGGACGTGGTACAGCCTATCAGTGCTAGTATATCTGGCCAAGGTTAGCTAGTCACTTCAAGGATACTGTCCTCTCCCATGTCACCACCAATATACCGTAACAGGGAGGTGTCCGCCCAAAACACTCAACTCAAATTCCGGGCCAGGAAAGAGAGAGCCGATGGGCACAATTTCACCCTAAATCTCTTCTGCACAACCCAACATATTTAAAACAAATAAACAGTATGATATTATAATTTTCAAAAACATAGTACAATAAATTACTCCATACATAACAACTCACGACAATTATCACAATAGCCACCACAACAATAATTTCAATTTACTGATACATACATGTAGTATAGAAAATACCCTGATTTATTGAAATAATTACATATTCAAATATACACATAATTTTCAAACACATGTCAATATTATTTATGAAAATAAGGTTTAGTAAACACCTTACAATCCACAATAGGCATATGAAATAAATTAACCCCGGTTACCTCAACTCCAAGCTAAACCTTATCTTGAGGAGTAAAACGCAATTAGTCACTGGTCACAAGGAAACTCTACATCATCACAAGTATAACTTATATAACTCAAAATACACAAATAATAATAATAATAATAATAATAATAAATTATTGTAATAAAATTGAAAATAACAATTTTATCCTTTAAATTTCCAAAACCAAACCGATTAAAACTTCAATAATATCTCCATCAACCCAAAATAATTATTTTTACAGCTTTTAATTAGTAGAAATATAAAGTGAGATGTAAATCATAAATTCCTTAAATTGAAAAAAAAAATTAATTTAAATTCTTGCAACAACAATTCAATAAAACTAAACCAATTAAAACTAGTTATTAATTGCTCTATACATATATACAGTCTTCTATTGTTAAAGCTCAAAACTTTTCCAAAATCATAATCTCAAAATTTTCACTAATCAACATGATATTACCTTCATTAAAAGGATAAAAATATTTAGAACAACTTTTATGAAGGGAGTTTATTGAAAATAAATTAATTTAACTATCAAAATCTTATAAGATAAATAACATACCTCAAAAGACCCAAATATTACTCCAACCGTCTTCTCTTTCTCTTTTCCTCACTCTCTCACACACTCACTCTCAGTCTCCACTTCCTGACACGCACACACTCACCAAATCTCACTAACACACACACACACAACACCACCACATTCATTTATATAGGAAAAAGGGGGAGGGGGTAATAATTACCCCTCCCCAATTCAACGGATTGGCAGCACGTTACGTGCTGCCTACTCCAAAATATTTTTTTAATTTTTTCTTCTTCTTTTCTTCTTCCCCACGTAGCTTCAGCTCTCTCTTTTTTTTTTTTTTTGAAATAAACAGAATTACCACAAAGAGCCTAAATCTTATTTTTTTTTAATTATTATTATTTTCTCTTTCACAATTTACAATTTAATTACAATAATCACATATAATTATTTCATAATTACAATTAAATCCTAAAAATTAAAATTAGGATGTTACAACTTTCCCCACTTAAATAGAATTTTGTCCCCAAAATTCTCAACAAGTCATAAAGAAAACAACCCACAACACAAGATTTCAGTACAATAACCTCAAGGTGACAACAATTGTTAGTTCTCTATGTAATTTGATGATAATCAACAATTGTAAACATGTTTTGAAGTTTCCAAATTTGCTAAAAATCATCTGTCAATTGGAAACTCGAGTATATGATTGTATACTCGAGTATTGAGTTGATAGTGGATTGCTCAAATGCATTTTACAAAGCAATACTCAAGTATTGGAAGCAATACTCGAGTATTGGAGTTACAGAGAGCAATCAAGTTTTGAACTTAAGTGTATACTCAAGTATAGGACATGCATACTCGAGTATTGGACTTCCAGAGAGTATTCATGTTTGTCAAGCTGAGTCAATACTCAAGTATAGGAAGCTATACTCAAGTATTGGACTTACAGAGAGCAAATGAGTTTTCACTCAGAGTGAATACTCGAGTATTACATTTGAATACGCGAGTATAGGGCTTACAGAGAGCAAACAATTTTTCACCTTGAGTGAATACTCAAGTAAAGGACTTGCATACTCGAGTATTGGTCTTACAGAGAGCTTTCAAATTTTTATAACTATTGGAAACTCGAGTATAGATTTTGGATACTCGAGTATTGGACTCTTACAAAGGTTTTCAACTTAACACCTGTTCTTGAATACTCAAGTATTGACATGGAAAAACTTCACAATTTTTGAAAGATGAATTAATACTCGAGTATTGATATGAAAACTCGAGTATTGGCCATACAGAGAGGTTATCCATTTGTCAATGATTTGAATACTCAAGTATTGAGGTTTTGAACTTAAACAAATTTTCACATTAAACAGTTCAAAACTCGAGTATGGACTTACATACTCGAGTATTGACCTTGGTTTCAAAGTTCCAGTCACAATGTTTTGCCTCTGGAAGCAGTATACTCGAGTATCAGTTTGGATACTCAAGTATTGACTCAAGTACACAATGACATACTCGAGTATTGAAGAACATACTCGAGTATTGGGTGTTAAAAACTGATTTTCAAATTACACGAATTTGTGAAACAATCTCTTTTGATCTTATTGCTTCCATTTATCATACACTTATGTTCCCAGCTATGTTTAACCAGTTTGCTAAGTGAATTTTAGTTGACATAGAAGAAGATTAATGAAGGTCAAAGGCAAAAAGTATAAAGTGTTCAGAGCATTTAATGCACTTCAGAAAATTAGCCTCTTTTTGGTTAATCCACCTGAGCACGCCTTCACAACGGTAAAGAATGATTACTACAACAAGTAAACTCTTCTCCAACGGGAAAATACACAGAGAGACACCTCAAACCAATTAAACACCTGGATTAGTTGGAGATTAGAGAGAGAAGCTGACCAAAGTTAACACTAATCACCTACAACGGTTGGATTCATCTTACAACGGTCAATTAATGCTCTCTAAGTATAAATAGAGTGCATTCAAAGCTTCTCAACAACTCAAAACAACTAAGAACATCAGAAAACGCACAAGCATTTAATAGTCTCACCTACCTTCTGTTTTCTGTTGTAAATTGTCTTTTGACATTGTGAGCTTCAGTGATTATCATTATCCACTCTTTGTGAGAGTTATTCTTGTTATTGTTTATTGATTGTAAAGAACCATAAGTCAGGGGACTTGGTGGTTGGGTGCATTGATTAACACTTGTAAGGGGGAGTGAGTTCTAGAGAGAGAACTACTCTTGAGTGCAGAGTGTGTAATCAAGTTGAAAGAGTTAGTGGATTGAAAATCCTAAGTGAGGCTTGGGGACTGGATGTAGGTCAAGGATATGACCGAACCAGGATAAATTCTCTTGTGCAACCTTTTCTTCTTCACCTCTGTTATACCCTGTTTTTAGTAGCTTAAAACAGATCATTTCGTTGAAAATTTTAAGTATATCCAATTCACCCCCTCTTAGGTATACAACTCCATTTACAACAATGTTACCAAACTACCACGATACACCGACACATCAAAATTACCAACACAACCACATTATCATACCACACAAATTTGATCACAAACAACACAATCATAGATACCAGTACTACATAACGCACAAACATACCTAAGCAAATAGACTAGGGAAGTCACGTCGCATTCGATCTTCTGTTTCCCAGGTAGCATCACCAAGATACATACCCTTCCAGAAAATTTTTAGGAGACGAATTGTTTTATTTCGTAACTGCTTGTCCTTTACATCGAGAATTCTTTCTGGCTTGGGTATGTAAGTCAAATTCTCTCTCAATTTAACCTCCTCAGGCTCGATTACATGGGAAGGATCTGGATGATATTTCTTAAGTTGGGACACATGGAATACGTTATGCACGCTTGACAGATGTGGTGGCAAGGCAATCCGATAAGCGACGGGTCCAACGCGTTCCAAAATCTTGTATGGCATAATGAATCGAGGAGCCAACTTCTTGGCCTTAATAGATCTACCAATGCCAGTTACTGGTGAAACCTTAAAGAACACATGGTCCCCTACTTCAAATTCCAATGGTCGACGTCTCCTATATGCATAGCTCTTTTGCCTGCTCTGAGCAGTCAACAACTTTTGGCGTATCATTTCAATTTTCTTTGTAGTTTTGTCCACCAAGTCCGGCCCAATTATTATTCTCTCACTCAACTCAGTCCAATAGAGAGGCGATCTACACTTCCTGCCATATATTGCCTCAAAAGGAGCCATTTGAATGCTCGAATGATAACTATTATTATAGGCAAATTCTGCCAGAGGCAAGTGGTGATCCCAACTGCCAGGTAATTCAATGGCACAAGCCCTCAACATATCCTCAAGGGTCTGAATCGTTCTCTCTATCTGGCCGTCGGTCTGTGGATGATAAGCCGTACTGTACTTCAATCTAGTACCCTTAGCTTCCTACAATGCCTTCCAAAAGTTGGATGTAAACCTCGGATCACGATCTGACACAATTTCAGTGGGTACACCATGCAACTTGACGATCCAATCCATATATAGCTGAGCTAGCCCCTCTAAGCTATATCCAATATGGATCGGAAGGAAATGAGCTGACTTTGTCAATCTATCTACAATGACCCATATGGCGTTATGGTGTGCTGCAGTATCCGGCAATCCGACAATAAAATCCATGGAAATGTTGTCCCACTTCCATCGGGGAACCTCTAAAGGTTGAAGTAACCCTGGAGGTTTTTGATGCTCAATCTTCACTTTTTGACAAGTCAGACATTTCATTACGAAATTTGTCACGTCATGCTTCATCTTAGGCCACCAATACCCTTGTTTCAAATTCTGATACATCTTAGTGATTCCCGGATGAATGGTATATTTGCTCTGATGAGCCTCCTCAAGAATTGTCTTCTTGATTTCCTCATGATTCGGAACACAAATCCTTTTCTTATACCCAGACGTGTGCAATTGGATTAGCCAAAAAAATGCAACTTTCTGATCAGCATTTAATGTTTTGAACCACCTTTTTGCTTTTGTTCCAACTCTTAATTAATCTCCATTAATCTGTCTAAATACTCACAAAGAAAGTGGTTAAACATAGCAGGGAATATGGAAGATTAATTCTGGAAAGTATTAAGATCAATCACAAAGCATATCAAAAATCACGAAATTCAAATCTGCAGATCAGCGATGGAAACTCGAGTTTGTTCTTCAAAACTTGAGTTTTCAACTATGCATACAACACAAAACTTGAGTTTCAAAAGTGAAACTCGAATTTTCTAATTCCAGAGAGCAATGTCATGTTTTGAGCTTTTGGACCATAGTTTGAGAAAAGTTCAAAACTCGAGTTTTCAAACTAAAACTCGAGTTTTGGACTTTTAATGAAATATGAATGATTGAGTCCAAAACATCAAAACTTGAGTTTTCAAAATGTTGGAAAACGTCATAGCTCTCTATTTCGCCAAAACTCGAGTGTCCAAAATGAAACTCGAGTTTTCACATAAGCTGTGAAAACATTGAAGAGTTCAAGTCAGGCCAAAACTTGAGTTTCAAAAGTGAAACTCGAGTTTTCAAATCATCGTGAAAATGCATAGCTCTCTGCCTGATCAAAACTCGAGTTTTGAAATCAAAACTCGAGTTTTCATATTGTTATGAAAACTTTGAAAATCTGCTCAAGTTGGAAACTTGAGTGTTCTTTTCGAAACTCGAGTTTTCAAAACTAGGTGAAAACATGAAAACTCTCTGTTAAGTCAAAACTCGAGTTTTGAAATCAAAACTCGAGTTTTCTCTTAACTTAGAGAAAACTTGAACAGATAAAGTTTTGGCGCAAAACTCATTTCAAAAGTCAGAGACTCTATATAAGGTCAAAACTCAATTTTCTGAAACAAAAACTCGAGTTTTGTCTTTACTTGAAAATGTCATAGGTCTCTCTGTAAGAGTCAAAACTCGAGTTTCCAAATTGAAACTCGAGTTTCCAAACTGAAACTCGAGTTTTGTCTTCAGATGAAAATTGAGTGCTCTTTGTAAGGTTCAAAACTCGAGTTTCCAAAGGAAACTGGAGATTTGCTCCTGTTTAGTGAAAACGAGCATCTTTCTGTCAAGTCCAAAACTCGAGTTTTGAAATCAAAACTCGAGTTTTGTCTTGACAGTAAGTTTTTCAACTTACCAAGACAAAACCTCTTTTTGGGTTTGCAATTGTTCGATCATCATCAAAAACACATAGAGAACTAACATTCTCCCCCTTTTTGATGATGACAACACTTGTAAACCAAAAATCACAAGTATTTGAGAAGATTGACAGATCAAGATTAGATTTTTCAAAAATATAGTTCAAAAATCTGTCATTTTGCAATATGTTCAAACTTTTGCACATGGTATATCAGAGATGGGCAACAGAAGCAATGTTTAAACATAGATATCATATATAAACTGAAACTTAAAAACTGAAATTGACTGTGCAGAGTTCATAACTACTGAAATGAGTTGCAACAAGATTCAAACTGAAATATCAAAATGAAACACAGCACAAACACAGCACAAAACACAGGTTCTTATCCTAATTCTTTCCTAGTTCTCTCCCCCTTTGTCATCGTCAAAATGGGGACGTGGAATAGCTTCAGGAAGTGGAGAAGGGAGGACAATTGTAGCAGGAGTGGTTGGAGAAGGAGTAGAGTGAGGAAAGACTTCAGTAGCTGGTGTGGATGGTGATGGTAGGACCTCAGTAGGTGGAGAAACAGGTGAAGGAATAACAATAGCAGGTGTGGAGGCAGATGGTGGTGATGAAGATGCAGGAGGATTGGGGAAGGAGAAGGTAGGAGATGAAGGTACAGGCTTCAGAGAAGAAGTGGTGCCAAAGGTAGAAGGTGTTGAACCAATACCCAAATGTTTCATAATTTGGTCCACCTTGTTGTCAATGTTGATTGTTGTGACCAAACTTGTGGACAGCCTGGCACTAAGATCAATGAGATGATCAAAGTGCTCATTGTACTTCTTCTCAAATTGCTCCTTGAGCTCATCCAGCTGAGCTTTCATAGCCCCCTGAGCATCCACGACTTCATAATTCCCTTCTCTCACCTCAGCTACCAATTTCTCTATCTCAAACTCCAGTCTTATTGAAAGAGAGGCAATAGTAGTAGTCACAATGGCTTTTACCTTATCCTCAAAATCAGATGGTAATGCAGAAGTAGGTGCAGGAACTGACTGGGCCTCTTGTGCTCTTGAATGAGTGGCTCGAGTATGTGATCTTGTTGGAGCTTGGTAATGTTCCGAGCCTTCACCTTCCAGATTTAGCTTCATATAGTTCAATTGGCTCTTCCCAAAGGGTGCTGGCTTCTTGATAGTCTCAAGGGTACCCAAATGCCAGATCTTGTGGTAGAACAAGATCACAGATACTAGGGAAGGATAATGGATATGTGAAGGTCTTCTGGATGCAAATTTGAACTTGATCATTTCCTGGAAAATCCAGTGACCAAGGTCAAATTTGGTCTGTCTCACAAAGGCAGCAAATAGAGGATAGTCCTTTTGGGTGAAGTGGGTGAAGTTAACCCCTTTCTGTATGAAGTTGCAGGAGTAGATATACCAAAGGATTCGGTTGATGCTAGGCATATCTGCTGGCTTGAAGGTGAGAGTATGGGATTGATTTACTGGAAAGGGAGTGTTTGGGCAAAGAGTGGTGAAGATATCTCGATTGCTAAGATGGATATCAGGATTTGAAGGAGGGTTTGCAATTTTAAGAATTTGGTTAATGGTAGAGGCAGAAATGGTGAACTCAGCACCTTTCACCATTGTGGTCACTCTTTCTTCCACAAGGCAACCCTCAGAGTCAAGTAAATTATCAGTAACCATGTTAAAGTAAAAGACCTTAACAATGTTTGGTGTATAGGGGGCGGAAATGGATACAAATGATTCATAATCCTTGAGCCAGGGTGATAGGTCCAAATTAAAATCTTCTCTCAATTTTACCAAATCAACAGAAACAGAAGGATAAAAAGCTTTATTAGCAAAGAATTCTTTAAACCTTTATCCTTTTGCTTTTGACAGTTTGGTTGTGGCCACAAAGAAACCTTCGGGTGCAGAGGAGTGGTTGTAAATCTCTATAATCGCATCCTCTAGAAAATCAGTGGCCTCAGGGAAATATTCCTCGGTAGGAGACTTGGGTGGAGAGGATGCTTGTCCTTTTTCTAGAACTGAAGATTTCTTGGATCGCTTGGCCTTAGGTGGCTTAGGAATGTCAGGGACCTCAGGCATTTTTGCTTTTCCTTTCCTTTTCGGAGTATTTTCTGAGTCATGCCTTTTCTTTGTTCTTCCTTCAGCTTTGTCGTCAATGGTGATTCCCTTTGCCTTAGGCGAAGGAGATTTCGGTGGAGACATCTCGTCTAGAACTCCTTTAATGGACTTGTCTATACTGTAACGCAGTCTCATTGAACGAGTTTTGAGACGAGTAGGACGATCAGAGGGAGTAGTCGTTGGTAGAGAGGATCCCTTAGGGTTAGGGGAAGGTTTAGCAGATTGAGAGGGAGTAGATGAGGACATTCGATCAGGAAATGTGAAGAAATTAATGTTAGAAGATGAAAGGAGACGAGAGGACACAGAGAGAAGCTGGGGCAAAACTTGAGTTTTGAAGCGAGTTTTGAAAAATAAGCGAAAAATCAGATATATAGCTCAACCAAAACTCGAGTTTTGCATTCAAAACTCGAGTTTTGAAGAATAAACGCTGACCTGGACTTCAAAAGTGTACTGTGAACTTTTGAACTTCTGCGACCAAAACTCGAGTTTCACTTTGAAAACTTGAGTTTTCTGCTGTTCTTCAAAACTCGTTGCTCTCTGTTTGATGGAAACTCAAGTTTCCAATTTGTAAATTCGAGTTTTTAGCTTCTTCAAAAGTCAAGTTTTCTTCTCTTTCCCCGATACTTTACCAAAACTTGAGTTTTGATATCAAAAATCGAGTTTTCACCCTTTGTCAGCAAAAACTCTGATTTCCATGTATATCCTGCAAAAATCATAACTAAACACTCCGATGCTTAAATTAGCAATAGTTAATCATCAAAACCTTAAGTTAACATTGGATAAAAAAAAAATTACAACTCATTGGGATTTACCATTCCTAATTCTCTTCTAATGAAATTGAATTGTTCTTTGGCTAATGGCTTTGTAAAGATGTCTGCTAGCTGAAGATGAGTTGAGATGGACATCACTTTGACATCTCTCTTTTGAACATGATTCCTTATGAAATGATGTCTCACATCAATATGCTTGGTTCTTGTGTGTTGAACTGGATTCTTAGCCAAGCTTATTGTGTTGGTATTGTCACATAGGATTGGAATCTCCTTTAAGGTTACTCCCAAATCAGCTAGCTGTTGTTTGGGCCACAACACTTGAGCACAGCAACTTGATGCAGCCACATATTCAGCTTCGGTTGAGGACACAACTACACTGGTTTGTTTCTTACTGAACCAAGACACAAGTGAGTTGCCAAAGAACTCACAATGGCCACTTGTGCTCTTTCTATCAGTCTTGTAGCCGGCATGGTCTGAGTCTGAATATGCTACCAAGTGTTCAAGCTGACCTTTAGGGAACCACAAACCCAGTGTCTTCATGTTTGCAAGATATCTGAATATCCTCTTCACATGTTCAGCATGAGACTCCTTTGGGGCAGATTGAAATCTTGCACACATTCCAACATTGAATTGGATGTCTGGGCAACTTGCAGTTAGATAGAGCAATGATCCAATCATCCCTCTATACTTTGTGATGTTGAAGTCCTTGCCCTCTTCGTCAACATCCAATGAAGTGGTTGTGCTCATTGGGGTATCAGCACTATTGCAATGTTCCAACCCGAACTTCTTCAGCAAGTCATTGAGATACTTTGTTTGGGAGATGAAAATTCCATCTTTTCTTTGTTTGATTTGCAGCCCAAGGAAGTAGTTGAGTTCTGCCATTATTGACATCTCAAACTCTCCCTGCATAATCTTTGAAAATTCTTCACACAAAGCATCATTTGTAGCACCAAAGATTATGTCATCAACATAAATTTGAACAATCAAAATTTCATTCAGTTTATTCCTTTTAATGAATAATGTTGTGTCAGCCTTTCCTCGGATAAATCCTTGATCAAGGAGAAATTGACTCAATCTCTCATATCAAGCTCTAGGAGCTTGCTTGAGTCCATATAACTCCCTTTTGAGTTTGAAAACATGATCAGGGTACTTTTCATCTTCAAAACCTAGAGGTTGTTCCACATAAACCTCCTCTTGAATAAAACCATTCAAAAATGCACTTTTAACATCCATTTGAAAAAGCTTAAAACCTTTAACACATGCAAAGGCTAGAAGAACCCTTATAGCTTCCAATCTAGCTACTGGAGCATAAGTTTCTTCATAGTCTATGCCTTCTTCTTGATTGTACCCTTTTGCAACCAATCTTGCCTTATTTCGGACAATGATTGCAGATTCATCACGTTTGTTCTTAAATACCCATTTAGTCCCAATAACAGGATGGTCCTTGGGTCTAGGTACTAAGTCCCAAACCTGATTTCTGTTGAATTGATGTAACTCCTCTTGCATAGCTATCACCCAATCATTGTCTGAAAGGGCTTCATCTATTTTAGAGGGTTCTATGTGAGAGATGAATGCAGAAAAGATGATTTCGTTCAAAGTATTCTTTCAAGTTCTTACTCCTTGATTTACATCTCCTATGACTTGGTCTAAAGGATGATCTCTAATAAATCTCCAAGCCCTAGGTTGACACTGATCTGGGTTTTCAATATTATTTTCAGGATCAGCCTCAAAAATATTTTCAAAATTTTCAGTAGGAGAAGAAGTAGTTTTCGAAAAGAATTGATTTTTGAAAATATTTTCTTCCTCATCATTCAAGGATTTATCAGTTTCTTCTTCACTGAACACAATATGAATAGACTCTTCAACAACTTTAGTTCTAGTATTGAAAACTCTATATGCTTTGCTCCTATTTGAATAACCAAGAAATATTCCTACATCTGCTTTAGAATCAAATTTACCCAGATTTTCTTTACCATTGTTGTGCACATAGCACTTACACCCGAAAATGTGTAGATGGCTCAGGTTGGGTTTCCTTCCTTTGTATAGCTCATATGGGGTCTTGTTCAACTTCTTTCTCAGATATGCTCGGTTTGAGATGTAACAAGCGGTGCTCATAGCATCAGCCCAGAAAACTTGTGAGGTGTTGTTCTCATTCAGCATAGCCCTTGCCATTTCAATGAGGACTCTATTCTTTCTTTCCACAACGCCATTTTGTTGTGGTGTCCTTAGAGCTGAGATGTTGTGATCTATCCCCATACTGTCACAATACTCAGCAAAAGCATTGTTTTCAAATTCTCCACCATGATCAGTTCTAATGCCTGAAATAGAAAATCCTTTCTCGTTCTGGACCTTCTTGGCAAACACAACAAACTGATCAAATGTTTCATCTTTTGAAGACAAGAAAATAGTCCAACAAAATCTTGAGAAATCGTCTATAATAACCAATGTGTATAAATTACCACCAAGGCTCCTCACCCTTGCTGGATTTACAAGATCCATGTGTAGTAATTATAGTGGTCTATTGGTAGAGATTTCATTTTTTTGTTTTAAAAGACGATTTAGTTTGCTTTCCCTTTTGACATGCTTCACAAGTCAAATCATTTTTGAAACTAAGTTTGGGAATGCCAATTACTAAATCCTTTTTGAGCAACTTGTCAAGTTGAAACATGTTGACATGAGCTAAATGCTTGTGCCACAGCCAACTCTCACTCAAATTGCTTACAAAACATTTTTCAGAAATCGAAGCATTGCTAGAGAGGTTGAGAGTGTAACAATTACCATCTCTAGGTGCTCTAAACAAAGCTTTTGATTTCAAATCTTCTAAGGGAAGCAAATCCTTTTTCACAATTAGACATTCATTAGAATCAAAAATAACAAGGTTACCCTTGTCGGTACTTTGGCTCACACTAAGGAGGTTGTGGCATAAACCTTCAACAAGGTAAACGTCTTTGATGAGTGGACCTTCATTGTTACTAATCTCACCAATGCCAGCTATCTTTCCAGATTGGTTGCCTCCAAAGGTCACCTTACCACCTTCCTTAGGTTTGATTGAGAGAAACTTGGCTTTGTCTCCTGTCATGTGTCTGGAGCATCCGCTATCAATGTACCATTTGTTGGGCTTTGATGCTCTTAAACACACCTGCAAATCACAGAGGATCAAGTTTTAGATACCCATCTTTTCTTGGGTCCTTTGGGGTTAGATTTGACCTTGGGAACATAAGTTCCTTTCGGTACCCATTGATAATTGCCAGCAGATTTAACCTTTCTTTCTTTTCTATGGAAACAAGATGAAGTTAAATGACCTTTCCTATTGCAGTAGTTACAATGAGCAAATGGATTAGAAGAATGAACTGATTTCGTAAAGTAATTCATATATGATTTTTGACCAATCTTCCTTTTCCCTTTCTTCTTGTCGAAATCTGGTCTGTACCCGATGCCAGATCTGTCATTAAAAAATCTTTGTTGTTTTAAAATTACATCAAGCATTTCACTTCCCTTAGTGAATTTTTTGAGTGCTCTAGTAAGATGTGTATTCTTTTGTTTCAAATTAGGGCACTCTTGACAGACTAGGATTTCTGGAGAAGAAAGTTTTTCAACTTGCAATTCTAAAGAAACATTTTTCTTTTTCAAAATTAGATACTTTTCTGCAAGCTTTTCAAATTCCAATTGCACAAGATTGTATTCAGCAAATAGTTCATCATAGGAAGGTTGAGTTTCATATACCTCATCATCTTGTTGTACTTGTGCAACCAAGCATATGTTTGCTTTCTCTTCATCTTCAGCTTCAGCTTCATCTGATGAGCTATCTCCCCATACAGCTGAAACATATGCCTTCTTCTTGAACTTATTGAATTTCTTTTTCTCCTTCTCTTGATTTTTCAGCTGAGGGCATTCTGATTTAATGTGTCCAGGCTTCACGTATTTGTTAGTTCTCAATATGTTTTGATGATGATTGAACAATTGTAAAGCCTTGAAAATCAAAAAGATTAGTTTTATGGTGCAAAAATCAGTTTTCCTTGCTGTCAGAGGAAAACTCGAGTTTTGGGGTTCAAAACTTGAGTTTTGATCTGTAGCAAAACTGCACAAAAGTCATCACCGCCAGTTTTGAACTTGTGAATAGTTCAAAACTCGAGTTTTGGGATCCAAAACTCGAGTTTTGGCTTGGCAGAGAGGTTTCAAAGTTTTTCAAATCTCAAAACCTCCAGTTTTCACTCAACATCGCCAGTTTTGAACTTCTCATGTTTTGCAAGAAAGTTCAAAACTCGAGTTTTGAGAAACAAAACTCGAGTTTTAGAGAGACAGAGAGCAACTGAATTTGCATCAGTTCAACACCGCCAGTCTTCAGCTATCACCGCCAGTTTTCAACTGCTCACATAATTTCCAAGTTTTCATGATTTATGAAAACTTGAGTTTTGAAAGTCAAAACTCGAGTTTTGGTGAGGCCGAGAGCATTCAAGATTTATACAATTGAAAACTGCCAGTGTTACTTCAAAACTCCAGTTTTGATGTTTTGAACTTAAGTTATGTTTTCACATGAATAGTTCAAAACTCGAGTTTAGAGAAGCAAAACTGAAGTTTTGGGCAACCCGAGAGGTTCAGCTTTTTCAAACTCTGATAACTGCCAATTATGGTTTGAAAACCTGCAGTGATGAAATGTGAACAGTTCAAAACTCCAGTTTTGATAATCAAAACTCGAGTTTTGGTCCTTTATCAGAAAAACGCTGTTTTGTTCAGAACTTGCCAAATCTGATTCATTCTTCTTCGTTTAAGTTACCCATTGATCTTATATGTTATATCTATCATTTATTACTGAAACCGAATTATTCTAACGATTTTATTCATGAGATTACAGAAGATTCTTGAAACTAATTGAGAATCAAATAAAGACTCATTTTGGGCAACTTGCAAAGAACCTGACAAGATGGACAACCATTTGACAATGAAATCATTTATGGCCTTCACCAATTAAGCCTAGACTTCAATACTCTTCAGATAAGACCACATGGAAGAACCAAGATTCAAAATGTGCAAATCTGCAAAGTCTCCCAAACGACTATATTTAAAAAGGAAATGTTCTTTGCAGATAAATTCCTTATACAGCACCCATAACGGCTACATTCTCGAATAGGAAAAAGCTCCAACGGATCTATAACGTTCACAAGCCTCAAAACACTTTAAATAGCTGAAGATTTGAAGTTGGAAATACACAGAACTGAGATACAACAAGTCTACTCGAAAATATTAGTCAAGAGCTGTTCTTACACATTTGCTTGTATCTTTGAGACATTGTACTTTAGTGTTTATCAACATCCACTCTTAGAAGAGAGTTCTTTTTCTGTAATTCATTCTCTGTAAGAATCTCAAAGTAGTGGGACTTTGAGATTGGGTTATCTGATTACAACTTGTAAGGGGGAGTGTGTTCAAGGTTGTGAAACATCCTTCGTTTGCAGAGTGTGTAATCATATAAGTGAGATAGTGAAAATCCCAGAGTGACTGGGGACTGGACGTAGGTCAAGAGATTAGACCGAACCAGGATAAACTCCTTGTGTCTTGCTCTTCTTCCCTTCATACTTCTATTAACTCTGTTTCAGCGGACAAGAACAGAGAATCCAGAAAAGAATTTTCAAAATCCCCAATTCACCCCCTCTTGGTGATTTAGCTCCGCTTTCAGCATTCGTAGCAAATAATAGGCTTATTTGATTCAAAACTAGTGCTCCCTTTGTGAAACTTTTTGAAGCCTTGATCCTTCTTATAGAATTTCTTAAACCTCCGGACCAGCATGCCTATTTCTTCATCATCGTCTTCATCCTCCTCTTCTGATTCTTTATCCTCTTTTGTAGCCTTGAGTGCGATCCCTTTGCCTTTGCCATAAACCTCGTCAAGTCCCTTCTTAAAATTGAGTTTGGCCTCGTACTTAGATAGGCTACCAAAGAGTGCAGCAACAGATGCCATGGAATCTCCTTTGGTTTCCTCAATGGCGGTGACTTTGGCTTCCCAATCTTTATTGAGGATATTTAAGATCTTCCTTACTTGCACTGACTGATCATACTCTTTTCCAAGAGCTGCGAGCTGATTAATCAAGTGGGTGAACCTTAGTTGAAATTCACCAATTGGTTCTCCAGGCTTCATACGCATGAGATCATATTCAGTCATGAGAGTGTTGACTCGGTTTTGCTTTACACCAGCCGTTCCTTCATGAGCGATCTCCAGAGCATCCCACATTGCCTTGGCAGATGGCAAAGTGCATACACGAAAATACTCTTGTTGACTCAGAGCACTTTGAAGTAGAATAACTGCTTTGCTATTCAGGGTGACATTTCTTCTATCATTGTCATCATAATCTTCTTCTAACTTCATGACTCTCACACCATCTTCAACAACCGTTGGCATATAGTCACCTCTTTCAAATACTCTCCAAAGCCCATATTCTGTTGCATTCACAAAATCCTTGAACTTAGCTTTCCAGAAGGAGTAATGTTCACCATTAAAACCGGGAGGTTTGTTGATTAAGGCTCCATCAGGAAGTATGCCTTCCATATTGATCTATCTTGAGATGTGAAGCTCGTTTGAGATAACTAGGCTCTGATACCAAATGAAAGTGGAGCCTAATACCCAAGGGGGGTGAATTGGGTATTTTAAAAATTCTTGCAATCAACACTGTTTTCTAATAATAAAAATAGGGTAAAACAGAGTAGGGAAAGAATAGCGAGGCACAAAAAGATTTATACTGGTTCGGTCTCAACCACTGACCTACGTCCAGTCCCCAGCCTCACTGGGATTTCCACTATATCAATGATTACGCACTCTGCACTCAAGAAGTGATTCTCTCACTAGAACTCACTCCCCCTTACAAGTTGTAATCAATGATCCCAAATCACCAAGTCCCTTTGACTTGTGATTCCTTTACAATAAATGGATAGTCTAAAATAATACTCTCTCAAAGAGCAGATATAAATGAACACTGAAGCTCTTGTATCAAAAGATACTATACAGATGTAAACTGAAGAGAATAAATGAAAACTTGAATACAATTTGCTCTCAGTTATTGTAGTTGTTGGAAAGACTTGAATGCTCTTCTATTTATACTCAGAGGGCATTAAATGACCGTTGCAAAGTGAATCAAACCGTTGGAGGTGTTCTGTTGCAACTTAGGTCTTCTTCTCTCTCTAATCTCCACTTAATCCAGGTGAATAATGACACAGAGTTGACTCTCTGCAAATTAATCCGTTGGAGAAGAGTTTACTTGTTGTAGAAAACATTCTTTAATGCTTTGTAGACGTGTGCAGTTGGATTAGCCAAAAAGATGCAACTTTCTGATTAGCATTTAATGTTCTGAACCACCTTTTTGCTTTTGTTTCAACTCTTAATTAATCTGTCTAAATACTCACAAAGAAAGTGGTTAAACATAGCAGGGAATATGGAAGATTAATTCTGGAAAGTATTAAGATCAATCACAAAGAATATCAAAAATCGTGAAATTCAAATCTGCAGATCAGTGATGGAAACTCGAGTTTGTTCTTCAAAACTCGAGTTTTCAACTGTGCATACAACACAAAACTTGAGTTTAAAAACTGAAACTCGAATTTTCTAATTCCAGAGAGCAATGTCGTGTTTTGAGCTTTTGGACCATAGTTTGAGAAAAGTTCAAAACTCAAGTTTTCAAACTAAAACTCGAGTTTTGGACTTTTAATGAAATATGAATGATTGAGTCCAAAACATCAAAACTTGAGTTTTCTTTCAAAACTTGAGTTTTCAAAATGTTGGAAAACGTCATAGCTCTCTGTTTGGCCAAAACTCGAGTTTCCAAAATGAAACTCGAGTTTTCGCTTAAGCTGTGAAAACATTGAGGAGTTCAAGTCAGGCCAAAACTTGAGTTTCAAAAGTGAAACTCGAGTTTTCAAATCATTGTGAAAATGCATAGCTCTCTGGCTAATCAAAACTTGAGTTTTCATATTGTTATGAAAACTTTGAAAATCTGCTCAAGTTGGAAACTTGAGTGTTCTTTTTGAAACTCGAGTTTTCAAAACTGGGTGAAAACATGAAAACTCTCTGTTAAGTCAAAACTCGAGTTTTGAAATCAAAACTTGAGTTTTCTCTTAACTTAGAGAAAACTTGAACAGATAAAGTTTTGGCGCAAAACTCATTTCAAAAGTCAGAGACTCTCTATAAGGTCAAAACTCGAGTTTCTGAAACAAAAACTCAAGTTTTGTCTTTACTTGAAAATGTCATAAGTCTCTGTAAGAGTCAAAACTCGAGTTTCCAAACTGAAACTCGAGTTTTGTCTTGAGATGAAAATTGAGTGCTCTTTGTAAGGTTCGAAACTCGAGTTTCCAAAGGAAACTGGAGTTTTGCTTCTGTTTAGTGAAAACGAGCATCTCTCTCTCAAGTCCAAAACTCGAGTTTTGAAATCAAAACTTGAGTTTTGTCTTGACAGTAAGTTTTTCAACTTACCAAGACAAAACCTCTTTTTGGGTTTGCAATTGTTCGATCATCATCAAAACACATAGAGAACTAACAAAATCAAGCTGCCACTTCCAATGAACGACCAACGAGACTCAAGACTCATTCCACTGGACTGAAATTTGGAATCGATAAGTCTATTAGAGGAGTTCCAGACGAAGCTTCACCTCCAAAGGCGTCTACTCCCAAGGCAAAAGGGATTTCTATCGGTGGAAGATCAGAAGATCACTCAAAGAGAAAACACGACTCTGATTCTTCTCCAAAAGGGCAAGGGAAAGCAAAAATGCCTGAGGTTCCAAAGATTCCCAAGCCTCCTAAGGCGAAGCGCTCCAAGATGACCTCTATACCAGAAAAGGGTCAAAACTCCTCTGCACCCAAGCCTACTCAAGAGGAATTTTTCCCTGAAGCTACTAATTTCATGGAGGATGCCATCACAGAAATCTACAATCACCCTTCTCCTCCAGAAGGCTTCTTTGCTGCTACAACCCAACTGTCTAAAGGAGAAGGAGAAAGGTTTAAGGAATTCTTTGTTAATAAAGCCTTCTGTCCTTCTGTTTCTGTTGATTTGGCAAAGTTGAAGGAGGATTATAATTTGGACCTCTCACCCAGGTTGAAGGATTATGAATCCTTCGTATCCATTTCTACCCCTACACTCCAAACATTGTTAAAGTATTCTACTTTAACATGGTTTCTGATAACCTAATGGATTCTGCCTTATGGAAGAAAGGGTGACCACAATGGTCAAAGGTGCTGAGTTCACTATTTCTGCCTCTACCATTAACAAGATACTCAAGATTGCAAATCCACCTCCAAACCTTGATATCAGATTAAGCAATCGAGACATCTTCACCACACTTTGTCCAAATACTCCTTTCCCAGCCAATAAATCCTACACTCTCTCATTTAAGCCAGCTGATATGACAAGCATCAATTGAATCCTCTAGTATATTTACTCCTGGAACTTCATTCAAAAGGGAGGCAATTTCACACATTTCACCCAGAAGGATTACCCACTTTTTGCTGCCTTTGTGAGACAGACCAAATTTGATATTGGTCATTGGATATTCCAAGAAATGATCCAAGTTTAGGTTTGACTCCAGACGTCCTTCCCATATCCCCTATCCCCTATCCTTCCCTGGTCTCTGTGATCTTATTCTATCACAAGATCTGGTACTTGGGTACTCCAGAAACAATCAAGAAGCCAGTTGCCTTTGGGAAGAGTCAAATCAACTATATGAAGTTGAATCTGGAAGATGAAGGCTCAGACCAGTCACAGGCTCCCACAAGATCACACACTCGAGCCACTCACTCAAGAGCTCAAGAAGCCCAATCTGCTCCTGCTCCCTCTACATTGCCGTCTGATTTTGAGGAAAGGGTCAAAGCAATTGTAACTGCAGCTATTGCATCTCTGTCTATAAGGTTGGAATTTGAAATTGGGAAGCTGGTTGTTGAAGTGAGGGATGGAAACCATGAAGTAGTAGATGCCCAAATAGCTATGAAGGCTCAGTTGGATGAGCTCAAAGATCAATCTGAAAAGAAGCATGGTGAACATTTTGATCAACTAATTGATCTTGATGCAAGGCTATCTACCAACTTGGTCACCACCATCAACTTGGACAACAAAGTGGACACGATCTTGAAGTATCTTGGAATAGGCTCATCCTCATCCACGTTTGGCACTACCTCACAGACCAAGCCACAATCTGACACTCCTTCCTTTTCCTTTCCCAGTCCTCCTGCATCTTCATCTCCAGCATCTACCTCCACTCCTACTGTTGTTCTTTCTTCACCCACTTCTCCATCTACTGTGGTTCTACCTTCTCCTTCTACACCAGCCACCGAAATCTTTCCACACTCTTCTCCTTCACCTACCACTCCGGCCACAGTTGTTCTTCCATCTCCATCCTCTCTATCCACTGAGGTTCTTCCCACTCCCCATTTTGAAGATGACAAAGGGGGAGAGAAATAGGAGAGACTTAGATAGGAATTTGAGTTTTTATGTTTCATTTTGCACCTTGCTGCCTTGTGAATTTCAACTTTGCTGTCTTGTAAATTTTAGCTCATGAATGATATTTGTGTTTGAGAATTCTGTCTTATTTCAGTTCATGAATGAAATCTGTGTGTTATTATTGCTTCTGTTGCCTATCTTTGATATGTTATGTGCAAAAGGTTGAAAATGAACAAAGAATTGCAAAGTAATGTTCATGACAGAATTTTGAACTTTATCTTTTGAAAAATCTCATTTGATTTATCAAACTTCTCAAATTCTTGTAATTTTTGGTTGACAAGTATTGTCATCATCAAAAAGGGGGAGAATGTTAGTTCTCTATGTGTTTTGATGATAATTGACAATTACAAACCCAAAAATGAAGTTTTGTCTTGGTAAGTTGAAAAACTTACTGTCAAGACAAAACTCGAGTTTTGACCTTGATAGAGAGATGCTCGTTTTCACTAAACAAGAGCAAAACTCAAGTTTCCTTTGGAAAATCGAGTTTTGAACATTATAGAGAGCACTCAATTTTCATCTCAAGACAAAACTCGAGTTTCGTTTTGAAAACTCGAGTTTTGACTCATACAGAGACTTATGAACATTTTTCAACTAAAGACAAAACTCGAGTTTTGTTTTGGAAACTTGAGTTCTGGCCATACAGAGAGTCTCTTGTTTTTGAATCCAGTTTTGCGCCAAGACTTCATATTTTCAACTAGTTTTGAGATTTACTAAGTTTTCTCTAAGTTAAGAGAAAACTCGAGTTTTGCCTTTACCGAGAGTTTTCACATTTTTACCCAGATTTTGAAAACTCGAGTCTTTAAGAGAAAACTCAAGTTTTCCAACTTGAGCTGATTTTCTAAGTTTTCATTGTTGGATGAAAACTCAAGTTTTGAATTGCAAACTCGAGTTTTGACTCAACCCGAGAGCATTGCCAGTTTTCAAAGTTTTCATAACAATATGAAAACTCAAGTTCTGATCAGGCAGAGAGCAATGCATTTTCACAATGATTTGTAAACTCGAGTTTCAGTTTTGAAATTCAAGTTTTGGCCTGACTTAAATCTCTCAGTGTTTTCACAATTAAGTGAAAACTCGAGTTTCACTTTGGAAACTCGAGTTTTGGCCAAACAGAGAGCTATGAAGTTTTCAACATTTTTGAAAACTCAAGTTTTAGAAGAAAACTCAAGTTTTGATGTTTTGGGTTGAATCACTCATACTTCATTAATAAGTCCAAAACTCGAGTTTTGAGAATTTCTCAAACTATGGCTCAAAAGCTCAAAACACGACTCTGCTCTTTGGAAGTAGTAAACTCAAGTTTCAAGTTTGAAACTCAAGTTTAGTCTTAAGTGCACAGTTGAAAACTCGAGTTTCCATCGGTGAACCTGAAATTTGAATTTAACGATTTTGGAATACCTTGTTGTTTGATCTCAATATTTTCCAACATTAATCTTCTATATTCCCTGCTATGTTTAACCACTTTCTTTGTGAGTTTTAGATAGATTAATGAAGGTTTATTGAAGAATTAGAGCAAAAGCAAAAAGTAGTTCAGAACATTAAATGCTGACCAGAATGTTGCCTCTTTTCTGGCTAATCCAACTGCACACACCTACAAAGCATTTAAGAATGATTTCTACATCAAGTAAACTCTTCTCCAACGGATTAATTCGCAGAGAGTCAACTCTGATCATCTAGCCAGCTAGATTAAGAGTAAACAAGAGAGAGAAGATGCCTAAACCACTTCACAGCCTTGGCACAACTTCTCCAACGGATCTATTTGGAAAGCAATGGTCATTTAATGATCTCTAAGTATAAATAGAGCTGCATTCAAGTCTTTCCAACAACCACAACATCTGAGAGCAAATTGCATTCAAGTCTTCATTTATTTTACTCAGTTTTCATTTGTATAGTATCTTTTGATACAAGAGCTTCAGTATTCATTTATATCTACTCTTTGAGAGAGTCTCTTTCTGAATATCATCTATTGTAAAGGAGTCACAAGTCAAGGGGACTTGGTGATTTGGGTTCATTGATTACAACTTGTAAGGGGGAGTGAGTTCTAGTGAGAGAATCACTTCTTAAATACAGAGTGTGTAATCATTGATATAGTGGAAATCCCAGAGAGTCTGGGGACTGGACGTAAGTCAAGTGGTTAAGACCAAACCAGTATAAATATATTGTGTTCAACTCTTCTTCCCTTTACTCTGTTCTACCTTGTTTTCAATATTAGAAAATAGAGTTATTTTCAAAAGTTTTTAAAATACCCAATTCACCCCCCTCTTGGGTATTTGGCTCCACTTTCAGTAACAACACAAAGAAACAATTCAAGTTTTGAGAAAGCTAAACAAGCTATGTTTGATGTTGATGGTGAACGTCAGAAAAGAAGTCATCTACATCAAATCATCTCAACCAAGCAAGCTTCTACAAGGACAAGAGGAACTACGGTGATATCTAATACTTACCACATAATGTGATTATATGAAATTCATTTTTGGGTATGAATACTTGTGCATCATTGCATTCCATTAGCAATCAATCATTTATGGTTTTCAAAATGTTTTCAAATTGCTTAATGGTCTGCAATCGAATTTGTGCATAACTTTATGAGTTTATGTTTTGAAATGCACAATTTTAAAATTTGTTTGGATTTCAATTCACTCTGTTTTATAAAAATGCATACAAATAATTTTGAAAAATATTCATACTTTGATTGCATTCAAATAGTGTTTCAAAATTGGAAGTTAATATCTTTGTATGCTGAATGTCAGATATGCCTCAAATTTGTCCAGTTGAGTATTCCTTATCTTTCTTATATTGATCTTTGAAATTCATGTGTTGCTTGAACTCTTTTGTTTCATTCTCTAACTAGTTGGACTTCATGTCTAACAAGTTGATCATATATCAGTTTCAAGCCTATCATCAAGGAAAGAATTCAATTTGTGATACTGTTTTGCTTAATGCATAAATTCTTAGTTGGCTGAGTTATTCCAAGCTTTATGAATGCTCATTAATGCATTGAATGTTAATGCATTAACCATTGGTGGAATAACTTACTAGGATATCTGGAACTCTAGTCATTTGGATTATGAATGTTCGTTAATTTCTCAAGACTCTATTTCTAAGAGGCAAGATCTTGCTAATGCTTTATCCTTATGATCTTTGCTTTTGGAAAAAAATTCTTCTACATGTTAACTTCAATGTTCAACATGTTCTCCAAAATTGAAGCATTCTGATACATTCTGATATATTCATTAAACCTATCAACTTCCACCATTTAAAATGAGCATTGTCTTTCAAGCATATTTCAAAAATTAATCTTTCATATAATTTCTTAATACATCATCAATGTTTGAAAGAACAATTGAGATTTGAAACTATTTGCATATTTAATTATCATTCTTGAAAAATTTGATCTTATTCATGAACTGAGTTGATAAATGCTTATATTTATGGATAAGATTTTCTATGCTCTTTGATCAAACTTAGATGCATTTTATCAATGACATCTTTTCTACTTAAAGTGTATTTCCAAATTGTCATTGAGAAACAACATTCTTGGTATCATTTAGTTGTTACCCTATTTGATTCATTGGTTTGAATTTATCCGATTGTATAAAATCATGTTTTTGATCTCTAATTGTTTTACTCTTTGCTCAAATATCATATGATTTAATTTTATAAGAGCATAAGAGTTGTCTTGTCTAATCTTGTGTGAACTCAAGAATCATTGGGTACCAAAGAGCATATACATATACATATATATATATATATATATATATATATATATATATATATATGATTTGTGCAGGATACTCTATTCTGTGACTAGAATAACAGAGTCTTATAGAGACCGATGATTCTCAAGTATGAGTTTATCATACTCGAAAAATGAAGTGTCATCTTCCCTTAACTAATGCAATTTCTAAACACATTCTCGAGAACTATTAATGAACTCTCGAGAAATATCGGGATTTAACAAGTTTGCTGAGTGTCTTTGGAATTGACTATGAAAAATAAGATCATAATTCTCGAGAATTTCTAAGACATTCCTGAGTATTACCGAGACAAAGACTATTACAGAATTACTACTTAATGGATCATTCTTGAGAATCCTCTCTTAATTCTCGAGAATCATCAATTGAAAGGCTACACATTCTCAAGAGTTGAATGATTGACTTGATATTAGTCAATCTAAGTTGGGCTTGGTCTAAGGGGTAATCGATATTTTGAAGCTAGCATGATTAATATCCCATAATTATTTGATGTGAGTATTGCTTGCGTCATTGCTATGAAAGATTGCTTATTCCATTATTGATCTTCTTGTTTCTCTTATTTCATTAATTCCATAATCATTTCATTTCATATTTTCAAGAAAAATCCCTAAAAAAAGCAGTTTAGAAAAATTTAATTTTCAGTTGCAAGAAGTAGTTGATAGTTAAAAAGACCAAATCCTTTTTTTTTTTTTTTACTGCCAATCATCACATTTAATTGCTAAGTAATTAATAAAAGGGTCCTCAAGACATGATTTGAGATTGCACCCTATATTGCAATCCTTGACTATTTTTTAAAGAAGTTACTAAGGTCACATTGATTAAATTGTATTTATATTAATTTCCATTATTTTTTTTATCATAACTCATTCACTCATTATATCTTCTACATAGGGTTGATAAGTATGCAATCCTCTATCTTCAAAAGATTTTCTGCTTACTCATGTGCTTATTACGTTGTATAATATCCTGAATTTTGGACCTAGAGATAAGGAATTAGTTGTAATAACCCTATTTTCATGTGAATTATTGTATAAATTGAATTAGTATCATATTTTGGAAATATATGGAATTTTCAATAAATCCAAGGCAAATGATCTTTGTTCCCATCTAATTGGCTAATAAGGGAAGAAATCAAATTTTCACAAAGAAAATAAGAAGAATCTAGAGCAATTCCAAGAGGCATTGAAAGGACAAAATAGTAAAAGCACAAATGAACATTCTTGATGCCCTTGCCTCTACAAATAAGACTTTACTCTCCTCATTTTGACAAGCAAGAGGCACCACTCACACTAAAGAAAAGATAGATAGGAGAGTGTTGTGAGAATCGATATCACAAGCACTAGTGCAAAAAAGAGCTTTAAAACCACCTCACTTAGATCGGATTATAGAGAATCACGTCTTAAAATTATGACGGGTGGCAGTTTCGTAAATATAAAGAACTTTTTGAACCGGTGATAAGTAGATATTTTATAATTAAATAAGTATGGATTTTGATATATATTGGATTAGATTTATTAATATTTTATACTTATTTAATTATCTTTTATATACTTATTTATCTTTTAATTAAATATAGGATAAAAGGATATTATAATAGAAAATCTATTGATATCCTATTTATTTATGCAGGAGATAGTATGTGATCTAAGAGAGGAGAAAATATAAGAAAAGCAGGGAACAAATTAAATAGAAAAGGATATAATATAATAAATTATTATATTATATTGACAAAAGATATAAAAGAAATTAAAAGACGTGGACCTGTGCAAAAGTCTCTGCTCTACAATAGGAATAATAGATACGATATATCATATCTAAGTTAAAAGGATTTCAATACGCATGGGACCCACTGGAAAACTAACCCCCAAATTACATCTATTAAAAGGCATTATTGAGCAGACGCAAGGAGTAGCACGCGAACCACAATTCGGACGCACACGGAGCAGTGGGAGGAGCAGCAAAGTTTTGGTTATCTTCATCATCTCCACAGAAGGACAAAAAAACTGTGGAGGCGACGGAGAAGCTCTCTTTCCTAGCTCTTTCTATTCTTTAAACCTGAAGTTTTATCTTTTTATTATGGATTTTATTAGAGCCATGTGTGGCTAACTTTTGTTTTCAACTTAGAGAACCTATGAACTTGTTTGGGTTCTAGAAATTATTCCAACGGTTAGTTTTGATTAATTTTATTCAGTTTATTTATTCTTGTTTTTTATTGATATTGCTTAGTAATTGATCACTATTAAGCATATTTTGGGAATTTAGGGTTGAACTTGGAAGAGGGAATCCTGAATCGAACTTGGGATTAAATAATGTGGAATTAGGTTTGAATCTAATGGGGAATTAGGTTTTAATCTAATTTGCGTCTAGGATAGGAATATACCTGGAAGCTCCGCATAATCAAATTAGAGTGAGCCCGATTTAAAACGCATCTATTTAATTGTGTGAGGCATTACATAATTAATTAAGGTAGGTATATAAATGAACCGGAAGGCATTTATAGACATCAATACTCTAGATTAGCTGATTAGGTTAAGTCAAAATTAATTCAGTAGGGATAAAATCTAGGAAACAAATAAGGGACTAGTGACTCTATGTTATTCGTTTGATTAGTGGTAGCTAGTTTTTATTATTTTAATTTTATTTTAAATTTCTCTTATTTTAATCAAATTCGATTTGGTTTGCTCAATTTAAATGAAAGTGTAAAATTAATGCTCAACTGAAGTTTGTGATACTAAGTCCTCGTGGGAACGATATCTTACTTACTCTTTATTACTTGATACGGCCCGTGCACTTGCGGAGTTTTTTAGGCTATAACATTTTGCCTAATCAAGTTTTTGGTGCCATTGCCGGGGCTTGTGTGCCACAACTGTCTTGGTTAAAATTGACTGAGCATTAGTAGTTTGAGTTTGAGTTCATAAATATTTTATTTTATTTTTTATTTTTATTTATTTATTTTTAAAACAATGGATTTCAATTGGCAACCAACTGATTTTAATATTGAGAAGGAGATGAATTCTTCGTCTTCTATACAAGATGGATTGATTGCTATTTTAAATTCTTTGAATGAACGTAGGCAACGTAAAAGGAACATAAATGATGGTTGTATTCCATATGTTGATTCTTCTCAATATGTTTGCATGTGTTGTGTTTATTGTGGAGAGAATCATTTATTTGAGCATTGTCCATATAGTACAACTAGTCATTTTGCGAGAGATGATTTTGCTAGGAACCAAGCTTATTTTCATCATTCATTTTGTCCTAGTGAAAGCTTTGAGCAACAAAATTTTAGGGATCCACATGTCTATTGTTCTTATGACAATACCCCTCCTTGTTACTCTTATCCGTATGTTGAAGAACACACCATTGAGTACAGGGAAAAATCTAATTTGGAAAGATTAGTTGAGGAGTGTGGGGAAGCATTAGATAAATCTAGTAGAGAGCAAAGGAAGATTCTCGCTAGCATTGACTCAAGTGTCCAAGATATTGGGGTAAGTGTTCAAGATATTGGGGTAAGTGTTCAAAATATGAAGGTATATGCGAGTCAAATTTTTTCAACCCTTGAGACTATGGTGCAAGATAATTCCTTAAACCTGATGACTACTTCTTATACTGATAATGATTATTGTGAGGAAGTTGAAGGTATAGAATTGCATGAAACTATGGATAATGTAGAAAGTGATTGCGAGCATGAAATTAATTTAGATGAGAATAATGGGTGTCTAGAAGAGGTTTCAGCTATAGAGCCTAAGGATTGTGATTTTAGTGATCAAATTGATGTAGATGTCCCAATTATTGTTGTTCATAACTCTCCTCTTGAAGTTTTGTCTCTTACTGATGAGAGCCAAGTGGATTTTATTGGATGCTCTAAATTCTTAGAAGTGCTTATGATTATTTTCAAAAATATGCATGTTGTACTTTATTTGAATTCAGTGAATGATGGTAATCCGAGATTGTCTATGATTGAGGAAGTACAAGTAATTAACTTGAATGATCAATTTTTGTGTTTGAAACCTTGTTGCTTGAAAAGGAATGAAGACAAGGTAATTGAGGTGTTTGACACTTATGATTACTGGTTTGTTTTGAGAAGTCTGGCTAAAGACTATAAATTTAGCGCTTTTTGGGAGGCAACCCAAGGGTTTTGCTTGCATATTTTATTATTATTTTCTTTTTTTTTCAGATTTATTCAAGTTTGAAGATGATCCCTCCTCTTGTGGCCGCAAAGTCTTGCTTGTGCACTCTTTTATCTCTCAAAATTCGAAACATCATGGATGGTACTAAAGGAAGAATTCCACATCAGAGTCAGAGGCCTAAAACTAGGGGAGTACTAGTTCCTTCCCCTCTTTATTGATTTTTGCAATATTGAGGACAATGTTTGATTTAAGTGTGGGGGAGGGATATAATTTCTTTGGTTATCTTATCCTTATGCAATTGAAAAGATTTTTTTTTATTTGAGATTTTTGCATTGTTTAGGATTGACCTTAACTTTGAGCCTTCCCTATCAGAAAAATATTATCAAGTCAAAATTTTGTTTTAAAAAAAAATGTTCTAATTAAGCCTCTAAAGTCTTGCATTTTTTTTTTCAATCTTGAAGATTGACCATGAGAATATATATTAGTTTGTAATATGATCAACAAATTATTAGTTTATGAATATTTTGCAACATGATTTCTTTAGAAAATTAGATGATAACCTTTGCTGGCTAAGTAAAACTGTTGTTTGGGGAAATGACTCAGATAGTAAAAAAAAAAAAAAGAATTCACACACACGCTTGCGCACACAACTCCAATAGACCTTACTTAGTAACCGGGGGCACTTTATCACCAATGTTGGCACTCGCGTCAAACGGTGAAGTTAAAGAGAGTTATGAGTTAGACTAAAATCCTCTTGAGGTGCCTGTTGGAGTAACTAAGTAACCGGTTCTGCATCACCTATGTGCAGGGTCACGTCAAAAGGGGACCTACAACGGCTCAAGGAGGAAAAAGAAAAAAATAAAATGAATTAAGTTATTTTCTACCTGAGGATCCTTATTAAAATAAATGAAAAGCTTGGTTTAGTGGGGGAATTTGAATTTTTCTGGAGAAATTGAGTAGCGTAATATTCTTTTACTAATCTTATGGTTGATCTTATTGCTTGCCGATCTTTTGATCATGGGATGTTAAGATTTGATGATATGGTCTAAGTGTGGTGGTTTATTGCTCTCTGTTAAGGAATTTCACAAGCAATATTCTTTTCAGATAATGAATTCTCTTTCGTAAATATGACCGGTGGCACTTTCGTAAATATATAAAACACTTTTAAGACCGGATTATAAAAGATCAGTATGACTGGTGGCAATTTCGTAAATATATAGAACACTTTTAAGACTATATTATAAAATATCTGGTCTTAAAAGTATGTCCGGTGGCAATTTTGTAAATGTTGTAAGAAGATGCCGATCAGAAATAAGTCCGAGAATGTGATGATTTATTCCTTCACTTAATTGGAATTATATACATATGCTAATAAATAAATAATCTTCTAACCTGGGCAATTCCTATAATCTAAGGATTACAATCAGGAATATAATTATGAAATTCAAAAAACCATGATATGCTAACTTAATTCCTAAAATCTCTCTAACAACTTAATTAAGATGATTACAATCAGGAATATAATTATGAAATTCAAAAAACCATTATCTGCTAACTTACTTCCTAAAATCTCTCTAACAACTTAATTAAGATTATTACAATCAGGAATATAATTACAAAATTCAAAAAACCATGATCTACTAACTTAATTCCTAAAATCTCTCTAACAACTTAATTAATATAATTGCACAATATAATCGTATATGCTAACTAATTAAATCTGAATTTCCAACAAATATATAAAACACTTTTAAGACCGGATGTTTGTAAAAACAAGTCTTAAAAGTATATTTTTAAGACCGGATCCTTTATAATCTGGTCTTAAAAGTGTTCTATATATTTACAAAATTGCAACCATACTTTTAAGACTGGATTATAAAGGATCCAGTCTTAAAAATATACTTTTAAGACCGGATTATAAAGGATCCAGTCTTAAAAATATAGTTTTAAGACCTGTTTTTACAAACATCCGGTCTTAAAAGTGTTTAAAAAAAACTAAATTCGCTAAACTTGTTAAGTCCGTGAGCGTGCTTGTCTTCTTGGTGATATAGCATTTGCTTAATTATAGATTCAACGAGTGTCCCAATAGCCTCACGGGTCAAATCCTCAGCAAGAATGACATCCACTTCCTTTAACCTACTCCCAATCTTCGTAAGTCATCCTAAGAGCCACACAATCAAATCCTTGGCAACGTTGGCAGTGAGATGCTTTGAGGGTCTTGCGATGGCATCAACTCTAATCCTCAGCAACGGCGCAAGCCTACTGCTTCGAGGATTCTGGACGACGGCGGTTCCTTCCTCTTCAATCTATGGCTCCTCCCACACCGTCTTCACACAGATCCGGCTTAAAATCAAACCCATATCTCTTCTTGCTTAAGTCTGTTTGCTCCTACCTTGACCGCTCATGCTCAGATCTGGACTTTGATTTTGGTTGCTTGAAGCTTTGCCAGCATCGACAAGAGGATCCTACTCAGATTTGGTTGCTTTAAGCTTGTGATTTTTTTTTTTTTTGTGGATCTGGACTTCAATTTCACCTATGATTTTATATTAATTCAAATTCGATTTTCATGGTGAATGATTTCTATTTCTTGTTATGTTTTCTTATTTCTGGACTTTGTATTCATCTTTTTTGTTTTTCTTGTTGGTGTTGCTTCCAGTCTTCTCTTCTTTTTTGTTTTTCTTGTTGGTGTTGTTTCCAACCTTCTCTTAGTTCTCCGTCGCTGATGACAGAGGGACATTCAAAATGTTGCTAGATCTGGTGATTTGGGATCGGTTGTTTCATTTGGGTTTTTTCTTTTCTTTTTTTATTATTATTTTGAAACACTTTTAAGACCGGATATTTCAAAAGTTCGGTCTAAATTTTTAAGACCAGTCATTCATCCGGTCTTAAAAGTTACAGACTTTTAAGACTGCCTGGAACAAGACCAGTCGGAGATCCGCTCTTACGATACCTCTTTCGTCTGGTCTTAAAGCTCTTTTTTGCACTAGTGAAGTAAAGAGAATTTCAAGAGAAGAATGGTTAAGGAAGTTATGGGAATTATCTTATTTCCTTGAAATTCAAACAAACATGTTTGAGTTTCAATTAGTAATCTTGTATAATATTGTTGGAGTTCTAGCTACAATCACAAAGGACATCAAGGAGAAGTGGCAAAGAAGTTAGGACTTTAAGCAAGTAAGTTCTCTTCTCCAATTTCTTATAATTTTACAAAGTTTAAGGAAATTATGAGTCAATAGCTAGAACTTGGTGATATAATTTTATTTTGCTGATTTTGTTAGTTTAAAAGTATTTAAAATGGAATTTTGTATAGGAAAGGGTATAGAGAATAATTTTGGAAGTATAAAAGTATGAATATATGCTAAATTGAGAAGCTGAAAAACCAACAGGGGCATTTTTGGAAACTGGGAATGAATTAAGTGTCCCTATCCTTGGAAATTATTTTTACTCAAAAATAGACATGTCAAGGGTCACGTAGATTTTTGGAACACCCCAATTGGATTTTTCTAAAATTAATTATGAATTTTTGAAGTTGGGTCAAATTTTAGAAATTTTCAGCACTTTGTGTAAAAATAAAGGAAAATTTATCAAAAAAGACATACTCATTAACAAAAGAAATTAATGAGTTTCAAAAGTAGGAAAACCCTTCATATAAGTATATATTTATGTATTTTAAAGGAAGGGAATATACTGTCAATGACATCGTCTATATTACCTTACTTAAGGTCTACCACTCTTGTTTAGTAGCTGGGTGTCTGCTATTTTACCAATCAGATACTTACAGGTGAGGAACCTTAATTCCATGAACTTTGTATGTATGATTTACCGTGATTCGTTACGATCTGATGTTATGTGTTCCAAGCACTTGGGGTACCGGAACCTGATATGTGCGACCCCTGACATTGTGATGTGCCTTATTATAAGCAGTATATGCTATGTGTGACTGCTTGTTCCGATTTAGGCTTTATGAGTCATTGTGTGTGACCTATTAGATGTTGTATGATTTATGATTATGGTTTTCTTGCATACTGTGTACATACACAGGATATGAAATTAACGGTTACTTTGGGATTCTTCGGTATTCTATCTTATTCTAAGAACCCAGGTAGATCTTTGAAAGCTAAATAAGGGTCAAGAGGTAAGAATGTAGACCATGATTGAAGAGTTGGTAGAAGATGTAGTTTGTGACTTTTGGTTAATTATTATTCTCAGGATGACTTTATAATATTTTAATTATGTTGGTATCATATTTGGATGACTGTATATTAATTAACCCTTTAGGGAACTTATTCTTTTTAGATACTTATGAAGGTGGAGCCCAATACCCAAGAGGGGGGTGAATTGGGTATTGTAAAAATTCTTGCTGGAAACTCTGTTTTCTAACACTAAAAACAGGGTAGTACAGAGTAAGGGAAGAGAAGCAAGACACAAGAAGATTTATACTGGTTCGGTCTTAACTACTTGACCTACGTCCAGTCCCCAGCCTCACTGAGATTTCCACTATATCAAAGATTACACACTCTGCACTCAAGAAGTGATTCTCTCACTAGAACTCACTCCCCCTTACAAGTTGTAATCAATGATCACCCAACCACCAAGTCCCCTTGACTTGTAGTTCTTTTACAATAAATGATTTACAGAAACAAACTCTCACAATAGAGTGAATAATGATAATCACTGAAGCTCAAGTATCACAAGATACTGTACAGATAAAAACTGAAAGAACCTGGAGAACCTTTTACACCAGACCAACAACTGAGGTTGTCTTTCACCCCTGGGTCCATGTCTCCTAAGAACAGGGTTCTTTGGTATGTCTATTCGCGAAATTTCATTCAAAAAGGAGGGAACTTCACCCACTTTACCCAACAGGACTGCCAACCCTTCATAGCTTTTGTTAAGAAAGTTCCTTTTAATCTTGGTCACTAGCTTCTGCAAGCTATGACCAAGTTTAAATTTTCTCGTCGCAAGCTGTCTCACATACCCTTCCCTTCCTTAGTATCAGTCATTTTGTACTACCACAAGATATGGTATGTGGGTTCCCCTGATTCTCTAGAATATCCTCCATTCTTCGGAAAGAATATGGTGAATCTGATGAAAGTCAAGTTTGGAGAAGAAGGGTCAGATCAGTCGAGAGCACCCTCTAGATCTCAACCAAGAAGAACTCGGTCTCATGCTCAAGAGGCTCAGTCTGCACCTCCTCCTCAGTCCACACTGGCAGCTGATTTTACTGCCCAAATAAAGGGAATGGTGGATGCTGCACTTGCCTCTATGGCTATGAGGTTTGAGTTTGAGCTAGGAAAGTTGAAGGCTGAAGTGGTCCGAGGAACTAATGGCCTAATCGAGATTCAGGATGCCATTAAGGAAGAACTTGAACTGATCTCTGGACAGTCTACCGAGATGAAAGGCAAGATCGAAGAAGTTGATGCCAGATTGTCTACTCACACTATCTCCAACATGGAACTCAATGACAAAGTGGACAAGATCCTCAAGCATCTTCACATTTAGTCCACTCCTCACTCTGGAGCTCCTGCTGGTCCCAGCACCTCCAGTCCAACTTCTGGTTCTTCTTCACCATCTTTCACCTTCACCAGTCCACAGATTCCTACCTCCTCTCCAGATCAATCCACTCCCATTTTCCCATTTCCTATGCCAGCTACTACACCTCCCACTGTTGTTCTTCCATCTCCATCCACCCCCACTACTGAAATATTCCACCCTTCTGGTCATACTGAAGTTTTTCATCCTTCTGAAGAAACTGAAGTTGCTCACCTTTCTCCTCCCTCTACTCCCTTGGTTCAATTGGATTTTGAAGATGACAAAGGGGGAGAAAAACCATAGGATAGAATTTGAATTTTTTGGTTGAATTTGTTAGTTTTTGGTTAGCACTTTGACTGTTATGAATTGTATTTTCATTTTATGGTCTTGTAATCTGTCACTTCATATATGAAAATGCAATTTGATATGACCTATATGTGTTTTAAGCTTCTGCTGTTTTTCCTCTGATATTTATGTTGTGTCTTTTCAAAATGCAAAGCTTTCACATTTTTTTTCAACCTTGATTCAAAATGAAACCTCTCTCAAATTCTCAAAGATTTTGATTTACAAGTATTGTCATCATCAAAAAGGGGGAGAATGTTAGTTCTCTAAAAGTTTTGATGATTGCCAATAAGTGTAAACGAAGTTTGAAGTTTTGCTGTCAACTGTGTAAAACTCACTGTGAGAGAAAAACTCGAGGTTTGCAGAGAAACCTCGAGGTTTGGCCTTACAGAGAGAAACTCAAGCTTTCTGAGATTAAAGAAAACTCGAGGTTTCCAGTGAAAACTCGAGGCTTCCAAACACAGAGACTTCTCAAGCTTTTCTGAGAAAATGCAAAACTCGAGGTTTTGGGAAAAACCTCGAGGTTTTGACATACAGAGAGTCTCCCAGATTCTGAATACTTCAAAACCTTTCGTTTTCAAATAAAACCTCAAGTTTTATGTTTTCATTTGAAACTTCAATTTTCACAAGTTTTTGAGAAAACTCAAGGTTTGGCAAGAAACCTTAAGGTTTTGACTAACAAGCAAAAACCAGATTTTATCCAAGTTTCAAAACCTCGAGTCTTGCACAAAACCTCAAGTTTTGAACTTGACAAGATTTTCTCAAAGTTTTCACATTGAGTGAAAACTCGAGGTTTTGGACAAAACCTTGAGTTTTGTGGAGGCAGAAAACCCTTAGATTTTTCTTCAATACAAAACGTCCAGTTTTAACACAAAACCTCCAGTTTTGAGATTTGACAGAAACTTCTCTAAGTTTTCACAAAGTGTGAAAACTCGAGGTTTTGGAAGAAACCTCGAGTTTTGTCCAAGAAGAGAACAACTAAATTTTCTAAGGTTTCAAAACCTCGAGTTTGGTTTTGAAACCTCGAGGTTTCTGTCTTGATGCAATATCTCAAAGTTTTTATATTTGAACAAAACTCGAGTTTTGTAAAGAAAACTCGAGGTTTTACAAGACAGAGAGCAAACAAGTTTTTCACTAAGTTAAAAACTCGAGGTTTCAAAATAAACCTCAAGGTTTTCCATTTGAGAGAATTTTTCAAAACTTTCTAACTTGAGTGAAAACTCAAGGTTTGTAATGAAACCTCGAGGTTTTCCTAGGCAGAGAGCCATGAGCATTTCAAAGTTTTGAAAACCTCCAGTTCTGTTTAGAAACCTCAAGTTTTGATGTTTTGGACATAAAATCAGTTTCACATGCTAAATCCAAAACTCGAGGTTTGGTGAACAAACCTCGAGGTTTCTGTATTGAGTTTGAAATTTGAATTTCGCGATTTCATAAATCTGTCTTGTTTGATCCTAATACTTTCCAGTATTAATCCTCTATGTTCTTAGATATATTTAACCACTTTCTCTATGAGGTTTAGACAGATTAACGAAAGTTTATTGAAGATCTCAGCAAAAGCAAAAAGCATGTCAGCACAATAAATGCAGTCCAGAAAAGTTGCATTCTTTCAACTAATCCAACTGCACACGTCTACAAAGCATTAAAGAATGTTTTCTACAACAAGTAAACTCTTCTCCAATGGATTAATTCGCAGAGAGTCAACTCTGATCATCTAGCCAGTTGGATTAAGAGTAAATAAGAGAGAGAAGGTCCTAAAACCACTTCAGAACACTTGGACAACTTCTCCAACGGATATAATTGGAAAGCAACGGTCATTTAATAATCTTTGAGTATAAATAGAAGAGCATTCAAGTCTTTCCAACAACTACAACAACTGAGAGCGAATTGCATTCAAGTTTACATTTATTCTCTTCAGTTTTCATCTGTAAAGTATCTTTTGATACAAGAGCTTCAGTGATCATTTATATCTACTCTTTAAGAGAGTTTTCTTTCTAAATATCATTCATTGTTAAGGAATCACAAGTCAGGGGACTTGGTGATTTGGGGAATCATTGATTACAACTTATAAGGGGGAGTGAGTTCTAGTGAGAGAATCACTTCTTGAGTGCAGAGTGTGTAATCTTTGATATAGTGGAAATCCCAGTGAGGTTGGGGACTGGACGTTGGTCAAGTGGTCAAGACCGAACCAGTATAAATCTTCCTGTGTCTTGCTATTCTTCTCTTACTCTATTTTACCCTGTTTTTAGTATTTGAAAACAGAGTTTTCAGCAAGCAATTTCAAGATACCCAATTCACCCCCCCCTCTTGGGTATTTGGCTCCACTTTCAGTGCACTTTGAGCTTCCTGAGCACGTGAGTGAGTTCCTCTGGTCCTTACTAACCTTGATCTGGCAGGAGCTCTGGACTGATCAGATCTCTCCTCACGACCAATCCCCATGAGGTTCATAATGTGACGACCAAACTCAGCTGGGTATACTAGAGGATCATTAGCAGCCAAGTACCAAATCTTCTCATGAAAGAGGATTACAGACACAAGGCTAGGGAAGGGAATCTGAGATGATTGTCTGGACTGAAAGGCAAATTCGGACATCTCGTGGAAAAGCCAATGACCAACATTGTGAGGTTGTTTGTCTATGATATAGGCAAAAATTGGGTAGTCCTTCTTAGCAAAGTGAGTAAAGTTTCCTCCTTTTTGCAGAAGGTCCCGAGTGTATATGTACCAGATGGCTCTATTCCTAGGAGGCATTGGGGCAGGTGTAAAATTTAAAATCTGTAAACCCTCAAGAACAGACTCATTTGGTCTAAGCAACTCAAAAATAGTCTGCTGGCCATAGTGATATGTTTCTAGAGTTGGGGGATTGGAAATTTGGAGGATTGAGTTCAAGTAGGATGGGGTAATAGTGATTTCCTGATCTCTAACCTTGGTGATGATCCTTTCTTCTACAAGGTTCCCTTCTTCATCTAGAATGTTGTCAGATTTCATGTGAAGGTAGAAAATTTTCACAAGTTTTGGGCTGAAGGGTGCCTTAATAGAGATTAGTGGCTCAAATTGTTTTAGCCAGGGGGATAGGTCAATATTGCATTCATCTTTGATCTTAGCTAAATCTACAGACATTATGGGGCAAAAGGCTTTCTTCTCATCATATTCCTTTTTGAAAGCAACCCCTTCATCAATAGTCATCCTACAAGGCTCTTCAGAAAATCCACTAGGTCTCCTAGCGTGATTGTAGATCTCATACAAAGCAGGTAAGGACTGAGATACCTGAGGAGCACCTTGCTCCTGCTGTTGAGGCACTGACTGAGCTTGAGAACTAGCTTGTCCAGTAGTAGGAACTGAGTGAACTCCGACAGTCTTCTTTCGCTTGAATGGTTGTTTTTCTCTCAAAGGTGTCGTTGATTGAGAAGCTTTTCCCTTTCCTTGAGTCGCAGGCTCTGGGTCATGCCTTTTCTTTGTTCGTTCTTCATTGATGATGACTCCTTTAGGTCGAGGAGGAGGAGGCAAGTCAGCGTTTTCCCCTTAAACCCCACGTATGGATTTGTCAACTCCATAGCGAAGACGAGATGAGTGAATCTTTGTTCAGACAGGTCGTTCTGGATTGGTTTGAGAGGTGGATTGTGTGGGTTTGGGGTTAGAATCTTTGGAATTTGTCGGTTTAGAAGTCATTTTCGCAGAGATTTGAAGTGAAGAAGAAGAAGAAAGCTAGGGCAAACCGGAGGTGTGAGTGAAGTGAGGAGGAGGGTTTGCGTTTCAGTAAATATAGAATACGCGATGGGCTCGAGTTCACACTTGTGGGCTCGAGTTCATCAAAAATTTTACTTACCTGGACTTCATGAGTGTAGTTGAGAACTCTTGAACTTCTCCCGTGAACCTGAGGTTCATGCTTACAGACTCGAGTTTAGATTGATTTTTGAACTTGATAGCTCTCTGTGTCTCATGAACTCGAGTTCATTACTTGTAGGCTCGAGTTCTCTTTGATGTTCAGCTCAAGCTTGCTCTCTGCCTGAAATGAACCTGAGGTTCATCACTTATGGGCCCGAGTTCGTTCATCTTCTGATCTTCATTTCCCTTCTACCTTTCTCGAGCTCGAGTTCATAAGTTGCAAGCTCGAGTTTGCTCATCATCAAATTTTCGCTTCTTCTCTGTCTCTTTTGAGCTCGAGTTCACAAGTCATAGGCTCGAGTTTGCTCCTTTTGTCAGCAAATTTTAAACTTAAACATCCTACATAAAACATGTCTAACCACTCCGATGCTTAAGTTAGTAACAATTAATCATCAAAACCTAAACTAACATTGGGTAAGAGTAAACTTACAACTCATTGGGATTTCCCATTCCCAATTCCCTCCTTATGAAGTTAAATTGTTCTTTGGCTAATGGTTTTGTGAAGATATCAGCAAGCTGAAGATGAGTTGGGATGAACATCACTTTGACATCTCTCTTTTGAACATGATCCCTTATGAAATGGTGTCGCACATCAATATGCTTGGTTCTTGTGTGTTGAATTGGATTCTTGGCCAAGCTTATTGTGCTGGTATTATCACATAGGATTGGGATCTCCTTCAAGCTTACTCCCAAATCAGTTAATTGTTGTTTGAGCCACAACACTTGAGCACAGCAATTTTATGCAGCCACATATTCAGCTTCGGTTGAGGACACAGCTACACTGGTTTGCTTCTTGCTGAACCAAGACACAAGTGAGTTGCCAAAGAACTCACATTGGCCACTTGTGCTCTTTCTATCAGTCTTGTAGTCGGCATGGTCTGAGTCTGAAGATGCTACCAAGTGTTCAAGTTGACCCTTTGGGAACCACAAACCCAATGTCTTCGTGCTTGCAAGATATCTGAAGATCCTCTTCATATGTTCAGCATGAGACTCCTTTGGAGTAGATTGGAATCTTGCGCACATTCCAACACTGAATTGGATGCCCGGGCGGCTTGCTGTTAGATAGAGTAATGATCCAATCATCCCTCTATACTTTGTGAAGTTGAAGTCTTTGCCCTCTTCGTCAGCATCCAATGAAGTGGTTGTACTCATAGGAGTGTCAGCTCCATTGCATTGGTCCATCCCAAATTTCTTCAGCAGATCATTGAGAAACTTGGTTTGGGAGATGAAGATTCTGTTGGGATCCGTACACGCAACGGATTAAAATTTCTTACGAATCCCTTCCGGAGGATCACTCAACGACGTTTAAATCAAGGTTAGGGAACCCGAATCATACCTTATATTGAACACGTTCGCGTCACGTTCTCTTTGATCAGGTGGGCTACCTTCTCGATCAACACGTCCGCGTCTCGTTCTCTTGGATCAGGTGGGTTACCTTCTCGATCAACAGAAGTCGACTCTTAGAATCGGCTTCCTCTACTGGTATCCACACGAACAATCCTCGAACACGGTTGCAGCAGCGTGCTAGCACTTCTTGTGCGTCTCTCTCAATTTGCTCTAGGGTTTCTCGCGGCTTTCTAATACGCTTGACTGAAAGTCCTGTAGCTTTTTCTAAACCCGATAGGCGTATTATATAATCAAAATTAATCCATACTAATTTTGGAATTTCGAATTTTGAATCTGGACAATATATCAATCAAATCTATCTCATAAATATAGTTAAATATATTAAAGCCAGATTTGGAAATTCGAATTTCGAATCTGGATAATATATCAATCAAATCTATCCCATAAATGTAATTAAATATATTAAAGCCAGATTTGGAAATTCGAATTTCGAATCTGGATAATATATCAATCAAATCTATCTCATAAATGTAATTAAATATATTAAAGCCAGATTTGGAAATTCGAATCTTGAATTTAGATCAAATCTAAATTAAAAGCCTTTTTGATTTAATTTATCATTATAAATTAAATCCGAGAAATGATATCTATCTATTTAATTAAATCTGAGATACTATATCTCAATTTAACATTAAACAGATATACGATATCTTTATTTGAAATTAAATGAGATACAATATCTATATTTGTTTTAGATATTTAATTTATCAAATAAATTAAATACTAAACAAATACCATATATATAATATTATAATCTCCATTTATAATATATATATAAATATTAATTTCGAATTATATATATATATATATATATATAAATCCTAGATCAAATTCAATATTCATTTCATCTTAGATTAATCTGAGATTCAATGAACCTGGACACTTTCACCCGTGTTGGATTATTCTTGTGTGCGACCCTGCAGGCCCATATGAGATTGGCAGTGGGCCAACACTGTATTAGCCCACAAGTCGCAAGCGGCCTCTAGCAAGACATTGCACTACCCAATTCACATGGGGATCGATGACACGATACTACCTATCGTACAACCATGTCACGTCCCTTTTGTCACGCGATAATTTGGTCAAGTATGAGGCATGGATAATGTCAACTTCCTGTTCTTGACCACTACTTTCTCGATTCTCGAGTAGTCTAATAAGTGAAATGGAAACTCCTTTCCATCACAGTATGGCCATACATTTCTTAGACTCACTCATCGAGGGGCCCAGTATTATCTCTCTACAAATGTGAGGGACAAATTCCATCTTGACCATTCACATTCCTCCGCATGAAAACCACTGATCCCGATCCCAGCCTTTATCATCACCCGGTCAAAGGTGACTTTTGACTAGGTCAAAGACCAGTGACTCATCATGTAGGAATCCATGATGATCTCAGGTCATAGGGCGTTGTGACGTGGTTATACATGAGATAAGCTTATGACTTAATCCATGCAGCTTTCTCATAGTGGGTCGGTCCAGCACCTTGTACTCTTACAAGTTCCCATGACTTTGATTCGTATTTCCATACCTCATCAAAGTCATACAGGTCTTAACTCAATTTCGCTCTCGCATAGATGACCGACCAGGGACATTTAGGATAATCTATAAGATATATCCAGGGATATAGTTATCACCGTAAACATGTGTATGAAATGATAACTTAATGGAGAATAATGACTTGCCCCTAGGGCATAATTTCCAATAGACTCCCACTTGCAGTAGGTGCAATCATTAATTACTCTAATTCTCATTGCCCTAACATGACGCTCATGTTTTGCTTGTGCAAGCGGCTTAGTAAGAGGATCAACTACATTGTATTCTCCTGGTACTTTGCATACTTTCATATCACCTTTATCTCTGATTTCTCAGATAAGATGAAATTGCCTGAGTACATGCTTTGTCCTTTAATGTGACCTAGGCTCCTTGGTTAGTGCAATAGCGTGGCTATTGTCACAGAACAAGTCTGTTGGATTTGAAATGGTTGGAACCACCCCAAGTTCATACATGAACTTTCTAATCCAAAAGGCCTCCTCAGCTGCATCCTATGCTGCTATATACTCAGCTTCCATTGCAGAATAAGCTACAGTGCTCTGCTTAGAGCTCTTCCAGCTCACCGCACCACCACTCAACAGGAATACATCTCCTGATTGCGATCTTAGATTATCTTGCCCAGTTTGGAAACTCGCATCTGTGTAACCAGTCACACAGAGCTCATCCTCCAAACTACCATATACCAAGAATAAGTCCTTAGTTCTTCTTAAGTACTTAAGGATATTCTTGACAGCAGTCCAATGACCCTCACCGGGATCTTGTTGATATCTGCTGGTCATACTCAAGGCAAATGACACATCCGGTCGAGTACATAGCATGACATACATGATAGATCCAATGGCAGAGGCATATGGAATCTTACTCATGCGGTCTCTTTGATCTTGTGTACTAGGACACAGATCCTTACTGAGATGAATGCCATGAGATGTGGGCACGTTACCCCTTTTAGAATCCTGCATACTGAACCTATGCAGTATCTTGTCTATGTATGTGCTCTGACTTAGGCCTATCAGCCTCTTAGATCTATCTCTATAGATCCTTATCCCAATGATATAAGTGGCTTCGCCTAAATCTTTCATTGAGAAAGACTTTCCTAACCAAGACTTGACACTCTGCAAGGTAGGAATGTCATTCCCAATGAGTAGGATGTCATCAACATAAAGCACTAGAAATACAACTGTGCTCCCACTAACCTTCTTGTAAACACAAGGTTCATCTATGTTTTGAATGAAGCCAAACTCTTTGACTACTTCATCAAAATGATGATTCCAGCTCCGAGATGCCTGCTTCAATCCATAAATAGATCTTTGAAGCTTACATACTTTACCAGTGTCCTCTGGATGCACAAAACCCTCAGGTTGTGTCATGTACACATCATCACGTAGCTTTCCGTTAAGGAAGGCTGTTTTGACGTCCATCTGCCACATCTCATAGTCATAATATGATGCAATGGCAAGAAGGATTCTGATTGACTTGGCCATTACAATTGGGGAAAAAGTCTCATCATAGTCCACACCATGAGTTTGAGTGAATCCTTTTGCAACCAGCCGTGCCTTGAAGACATTTACTTTGCCATCCATGTCGGTTTTCTCTTTGAAAACCCATTTGCACCCAACAGTTTTTACACCCTCAGGTGGATCGACTAAGGTCCATACCTTATTGTCGTACATGGATTGCATTTCAGACTTCATGGCATCAAGCCATTTTTCGGAGTTAGGTCCCACTACGGCGTCTCAATAGGTTGTTGGCTCATTCTGCTCAATGAGCAAAATATCACGACTTCCAGTAATCAGAAATTCATATCTTTGAGGCTATAGCCGTGATCTATCGGACCTTCGTGGGCCTTGTGTTACTTGAGTAGGCTCAACAACTTGTTGTGAGTCTTCTCTAGTTTCCATCTGTGGTTCTATATTGTCCTGCGACTCTCGAACTTCTTCGAGGTTCACCTTACTCCCACTGGTTCTTTTAGAGATAAACTCTTTTTTCCAGAAAGATACCATTCCGAATGACAAACACTTTGTCATCGGTGGGATTGTAGACATAGTATCCTTTAGTTTCCTTAGGATACCCCACAAAAAGGCTTTTTGAGGATCTAGATAATTTATCAGAGGCCTGTTGTTTAACATAAACCTCAATCCCCAAATCTTATGAAATGACAAGCTGGGTTCCTTCCTAGTCCATATCTCATGTGGTGTCTTTTCAATCGCCTTTGACGGAACATGATTTAGTGTGTACGCAGCTGTTTCTAGGGCATGACCTCAAAAAGAAGATGGAAGATCTGGTTGACTCATCATAGATCGAACCATATCTAATAGAGTTCGATTCCTCCATTCAAAAACACCATTCCATTGAGATGTTCCTGGAGGAGTAAGCTGTGAGATGATCCCACAACTCCTAAGATGGTCAACGAACTCTTGGCTTAAATATTCACTACCTTGATCAGATCGAAATGCCTTTATTGTTTTGCCAAGTTGGTTTTGTACTTTTTTCTGGAATATTTTGAACATTTCAAAAGATTCAAACTTATGTTTCATTAGATAGATATAGTCATATCTACTAAAATCGTCTATGAATGTAATGAAGTATAAATGACCTCCTCTGGCAGAAATATTCATTGGTCCACATACATTAGTATGAATGAGGCCCAATAAATCGGTGGCCCTCTCACTGTGTCCAGTAAAATGAGCCTTTTTTCATCTTTCCCAATAAACAAGACTTACATGTATATCAAATGATTCAAAATCAAATCAATTCAAAATCCATCTGTAATGGAGTTTCGAAATGCGTTTCTCATTTATATGGCCTAGACGACAATGCCATAGGAAGGTAGGACTCAAATCTTTTGACTTGATCCTTTATGTCACAGATGTCCATTCAATTTTCTACTGTCCTTGAGATCCAATACATTTATACAAATGAATGAACCACATGTAGTATCTAATACCCATGTTTGAGGAAGTAGAAAAGCGAATGTCTATGACATAGATACATGAAGCGATAGCCCCGCTATCCTTCTTGTCCTTTTCCAGATCTTCTTGATAGAGCTTGCAGTTCCGCTTACAATGACCGATTTCATTGCAGAAGAAGCAGACCCCATCCTTCAGAGGTTTTGCCTTGACTTTCCGTTTCATACCCCTTCCATTCTGAACAGACAAAACAGAACTGGGCCTCCTCTCAAGGCTCTGCTCAGTAGTTTTGAGCATCCCATGCAGTTCAGAAATTGATTCCTTCATATTATTCATGTTGTAATCCATGACAAAGTCATCATAACTTTCTGGGAGTGAGATCAAGATCACATCTGTAGCTAACTCCTGGGATATAGGGAATCCAAGCCTTTCAAGGTTATCAATGTAGCCTTTCAATTTCAACAAAATGAAGACAAACTGATTCACTTTCAGCCATCTTGCAAGAGAATAAGGCCTATGTGGTCTTATACCTCTCTTACGTCGCCTGTTCCTAGAACATTTCCATAAGATGATAAATCATCTCAGACACCTCCATGTGTTCTAGATCTCCATCGAGGTCTGGAAACACAGTGGCAGGCTTCAAGCATCTTGTATCCATAGAGTCACCTTGATGCTTCATGTAAGTATCAGTCTGAGCTCTTGGATTATGAGTTGCAGGCTCGTCAGGGATGGGTTGATCGATAAGATACTCCTTTCTTTCGTGTTTAGGATCAACACTTAAGTCCTCAAACATGTCAAGAAAGTTTATCTCATCGAGTTCGTCCTTCTCAAGGACTGATCGCATTGATGGTGTTGGGGTGTTACTATTCGACATGATTCTACAATTTAAAAGATATGCAAAGTATAATCAGTAACCTCCCACTGAATTAATAACCCTCAGTATAATTAGTGGGCTAAGATCCATATTTGGCTTAATCTTAAGTCCGCTTTGGCAGGACGCTTAAAATCAAGTTATTTAGGTAGGCAACCTCTTTGCCAATTACATCACATGTAACTCTTAGATCTTTATGGGATTCAATCATCATATGATTTGGCATGTTTAATCCCATCCAATGCCTTGAGATCCAAAACCGTTTTGATGATCTCAATTAAGTCAAGGCAATAATGAATGTTGAGTTTCACCATTACTCTTTCTTGCCTCATCAAGATTACTCAGATGCATCCACTTTGGTGGAACATACAAATGGGTGATCGAGGTTTTGGCAAGTATTCATTAATTGACGGTATTGTGACTTAAGATTTTATTTAGAGGGTATTATTGAATTTGTGAACTAAATCTCATATTATTCCTATCTATATGAATGCAATCATTTATTGTATATCATATAGGTTCTCAATTAATCATGCAGTGATCATATCAAAACATAATTAAAACTCGGGAACAACATGGCTCATCTAACCTGTAGTCCCCTCAAGCCAATGAGAGGACTTCTCTAAATAATATAAAAGAAAGTACATAGTTAGAAACCTCGTTTCACATACGAGGGGAGTGAGATGAGAAGAGAATGTACATTAAGATCATTTAGAGAGAGGCATGGCACGCAGGCCATATACAATTTAAACGTACGTTGAGTTGGCTCTGATACCACTGTTGGGATCCGTACACGCAGTGGATTAAAATTTATTACGAATCCCTTCCGGAGGATCACTCAACGATGTTTAAATCAAGGTTAGGGAACCCGAATCATACCTTATATTGAACACGTTCGCGTCACGTTCTCTTTGATCAGGTGGGCTACCTTCTCGATCAACACGTCCGCGTCTCGTTCTCTTTGATCAGGTGGGCTACCTTCTCGATCAACAGAAGTCAACTCTTAGAATCGGCTTCCTCTACTGGTATCCACACGAACAATCCTCGAACACGATTGCGGCAGCGTGCTAGCACTTCTTGTGCGTCTCTCTCAATTTGCTCTAGGGTTTCTCGAGGCTTTCTAATACGCTTGACTAAAAGTCCCGTAGCTTTTTCTAAACCCGATAGGCGTATTATATAATCAAAATTAATCCATACTAATTTTGTAATTTCGAATTTCGAATCTGGACAATATATCAATCAAATCTATCTCATAAATATAGTTAAATATATTAAAGCCAGATTTGGAAATTCGAATTTCGAATCTGGATAATATATCAATCAAATCTATCTCATAAATGTAATTAAATATATTAAAGCCAGATTTGGAAATTCGAATTTCGAATCTGGATAATATATCAATCAAATCTATCTCATAAATGTAATTAAATATATTAAAGCCAGATTTGGAAATTCGAATCTTGAATTTAGATCAAATCTAAATTAAAAGCCTTTTTGATTTAATTTATCATTATAAATTAAATCCGAGAAATGATATCTATCTATTTAATTAAATCTGAGATACTATATCTCAATTTAACATTAAACAGATATACGATATCTTTATTTGAAATTAAATGAGATACAATATCTATATTTGTTTTAGATATTTAATTTATCAAATAAATTAAATACTAAACAAATACCATATATATAATATTATAATCTCCATTTATAATATATATATAAATATTAATTTCGAATTATATATATATATATATATATATATATATATATATATAAATCCTAGATCAAATTCAATATTCATTTCATCTTAGATTAATCTGAGATTCAATGAACCTGGACACTTTTACCCGTGTTGGATTATTTTTGTGTGCGACCCTGTAGGCCCATATGAGATTGGCAGTAGGCCAACACTGTATTAGCCCACAAGTCGCAAGCGGCCTCTAGCAAGACATTACGACTACCCAATTCATATGGGGATCGATGACACGATACTACCTATCGTACAACCATGTCACGTCCCTTTTGTCACGCGATAATTTGGTCAAGTATGAGGCATGGATAATGTCAACTTCCTGTTCTTGACCACTACTTTCTCGATTCTCGAGTAGTCTAATAAGTGAAATGGAAATTCCTTTCCATCACAGTATGGCCATACATTTCTTAGACTCACTCATCGAGGGGCCCAGTATTATCTCTCTACAAATGTGAGGGACAAATTCCATCTTGACCATTCACATTCCTCCGCTTGAAAACCACTGATCCCGATCCCAGCCTTTATCATCACCCGGTCAAAGGTGACTTTTGACTAGGTCAAAGACCAGTGACTCATCATGTAGGAATCCATGATGATCTCAAGTCATAGGGCGTTGTGACGTGGTTATACATGAGATAAGCTTATGACTTAATCCATGCAGCTTTCTCATAGTGGGTCGGTCCAGCACCTTGTACTCTTACAAGTACCCATGACTTTGATTCGTATCTCCATACCTCATCAAAGTCATACTGGTCTTAACTCATTTTCGCTCCCGCGTAGATGACTGACCAGAGACATTTAGGATAATCTATAAGATATATCCAGGGATATAGTTATCACCGTAAACATGCGTATGAAATGATAACTTAATGAAGAATAATGACTTGCCCCTAGGGCATAATTTCCAACAGATTCCATCTTTTCTTTGCTTGATTCGCAGACCAAGGAAGTAATTCAACTCCCCCATCATTGACATCTCAAATTCTCCCTGCATGATCTTAGCAAATTCCTCGTACAAAGCATCATTAGTGGATCCAAAAATTATGTCATCAACATAAATTTGAACAATTAAAATTTCATTCAACTTATTCTTTTTGATGAATAATGTTGTGTCAGCCTTCCCTCTGATAAATCCTTGATCAAGGAGAAATTGACTCAATTTCTCATACCAAGCTCTAGGAGCTTGCTTGAGTCCATATAATGCCTTTTTGAGTTTGAAAACATGATCAGGGTACTTTTCATCTTCAAAACCTGGAGGTTGTTCTACATAAACCTTCTCTTGAGTAAAACCTTTCAAAAATGCACTTTTAACATCCATTTGAAATATTTTAAAACCTTTAACACATGCATAGGCTAGAAGAACCTTTATAGCTTCCAATCTAGCTACTGGAGCATAAGTTTCTTCATAGGCTATTCCTTCTTCTTGATTGTACCCTTTTGCAACCAATCTTGCCTTATTTCGAACAATGATTGCAGATTCATCATGTTTGTTCTTAAATACCCATTTAGCCCCAATAACCGGATGGTCCTTGGGTCTAGGTACTAAGTCCCAAACCTGATTTCTGTCAAATTGATGTAACTCCTCTTGCATAGCTATCACCCAATCATTGTCTGAAAGGGTTTCATCTATTTTTGAGGGTTCTATGTGAGAAATGAATGCAGAAAAGATAACTTCATTCAAAGTACTATTTCTAGTTCTTACTCCTTGATTCACATCACCTATAACTTGGTCTAAAGGATGATTTCTTATAAATTTCCAAGCTCTAGGCTGAGACTGATCTGGGTTTTCAAAATTGTTTTCAGGATCAGTCTCAAAAATATTTTCAGAATTTTCAGTAAGAGTAGGAGTAGTTTTCGAAAAGAACTGATTTTTGAAAATGTTTTCTTCCTCATCATTCAAGGATTTATCAGTCTCTCCTTCACTGAACACAACATGAATAGACTCTTCAACTACTTTAATTCTAGTATTGAAAATTCTATATACTTTGCTCCTATTTGAATAACCAATAAATATTCCTACATCTGCTTTAGAGTCAAATTTACCCAGATTTTCTTTACCATTGTTGTGCACATAGCACTTACACCCAAAAATGTGTAGATGGCTCAGATTGGGTTTCCTTCCTTTGTATAGCTCATATGGAGTCTTGTTCAGCTTCTTCCTCAGATATGCTCAGTTTGAGATGTAGCAAGCGGTGCTCATAGCATCAGCTCAGAACACTTGGGAAGTGTTGTTTTCATTCAGCATTGCCCTTGCCATCTCGGTGAGGACTCTATTCTTTCTCTCTACAACACCATTTTGTTGTGGAGTCCTTGGAGCTGAGAAGTTGTGGTCTATCCCCATGTTGTCACAAAACTCAACAAATGCATTGCTTTCAAATTCTCTTCCATGGTCAGTTTTAGTTCCTGAAATAGATACACCTTTCTTGTTCTGGACCTTCTTGGCAAACACAACAAACTGATCAAATGTTTCATCTTTAGATGACAAAAATATGGTCCAACAAAATCTAAAGAAATCATCTACAATAACCAATGTGTACAGGTTACCACCAAGGCTCCTCACCCTTGCTGGACCAACAAGATCCATATGCAGTAATTGTAGTGGTCTATTGGTAGATATTTCATTTTTGGTTTTGAAAGATGATTTGGTTTGTTTCCCTTTTTGGCATGCATCACAAATCAAGTCATTTTTAAAACTAAGTTTGGGAATGCCAATCACCAACTCCTTTTTGAGCAACTTGTCAAGCTAAGACATGTCAACATGAGCTAAACGCTTGTGCCACAGCCAGCTCTCACTCAAATTGCTTACAGAACATTTTTTAGAAAATGAAACATTGCTAGAGAGGTTAAGAGTGTAACAATTTCCATCTCTAGGTGCTCTAAATAAAGCTTTCTTTTTCAAATTTTCTAAGGGAAGCAAATCCTTTTTCACAATCAAGCATTCATTAGAATCAAAGATAACTAAGTTACCCTTGTCGGTGCTTTGGCTCACACTAAGAAGGTTATGTCAAAGACCTTCTACGAAGTAGACATCCTTGATGAGTGGTCCTTCATTATTCCCAAGTTTGGGCAAAATGCTCAAAAGTGATCACCGCCAGTTTTCATGATCACTGCAAGTTTTGAACTGTTGAATAGTTCAAAACTCGAGTTTTGGGATCCAAAACTCGAGTTTTGGCCTGGCAGAGAGGTCCCAAATTCTCAAAGTTTTTCAAGTTTCAAAACCTCCGGTTATTCACTCATCACTGCCAGTTTTGAACATTTCTTACCTTTGAAGAAAGTTCAAAACTCGAGTTTTGGAGACACAGAGAGCATATGAGTTTTTCCAGTTCATCACCGCCAGTTTTGAGATCATCACCGCTAGTTTTCAACTAAACATGTACTTTCCAAGTTTTCACAAAAAGTGAAAACTCGAGTTTTGGAATCCAAAACTCGAGTTTTGGCAAGGCAGAGAGCCTTCAAACTTTACCCAGTTGAAAACCGCCAGTTATGAATCAAAACTCCAGTTTTCAAAGTTTTGAACTTTGTACCAAAAGTTCAAAACTCGAGTTTTGAGAATCAAAACTCGAGTTTTGACAGACCCGAGAACAATGAAGTTTTGCCAAACTGAACACTGCCAGTTTTCACACCAATACCTCCAGTTTTGATGTTTTGAACTAAATCATGTTTTGCCATGAATAGTTCAAAACTCGAGTTTTGGATGTCAAAACTCGAGTTTTGGGCAACCCGAGAGGGTTAATGTTTTCAAACTTTCTACACTGCCAGTTTTGCTTTGAACACCGCCAGTTATGAACTTGGCACAGTTCATAACTCGAGTTTTGAAGATCAAAACTCGAGTTTTGGTACATCGACAGAAAAACGCTGATTTGTTCCAAAACTGCCAAATTCAATCTACACTTCAAGTTTAAGTTACCCATTGATCCTGAACGTTATATACATCGTTTATCATTGTAACTGAGCTGTTCTAATGTGTTTATTCCTGAGATTACAGAAGATTCTTGAATTTGATTGAAATTCAAATAAGGAGTCATTTTAGGAAACTTGCTGAATTCATGGAGAGCCGTTATGCAAAGTCATCTAGCCGTTATACAGAATCATTTGGGCGTTATACAATATCTCCAATGGATGAATTCTTTAAAAGAAATCCAGAATCAAGCAAATCTGCAAATTAACTTGACCAACGGCTATATTTCAGACAAGGAGCAATTTAAGTTAATTAATTCATAATATAACTCCAGCAACAGCTATATTTTTTATTTGGAAAAAGACCCAACGGATCTATAATGTTCACAAGCCTCAAACCAGGATAAATAGCTGAAGAATTCAACCTGGAAAAATACAGAACTGAGTTACCACTATTCTACTCGAAAAAGAACTGTTTCTATCATTTGATTGTAACTTAGACACATTGTGCTTCAGTAATCATTGTAATCCATTCTTCAAAGAGAGTTCTTTCATTGTAATTTCGTTTATGTAAGGATCTCAAAGTTGTGGGACTTTGAGATTGGGTTATTCCATTACAACTTGTAAGGGGGAGTGTGTTCAAGGTTGTGAAACATCCTTCGTTTGCAGAGTCTGTAATCGTCAAGAGAGTTAGTGAAAATCCCAGAGTGATTGGGGACTGGATGTAGGTCATTAGATTGGACCGAACCAGGATAATTTCTTTGTGTCCTGCTCTTCTTCTCTTCATACTCTTCTCAATTCTGTTTCATCGAGTTTTTTTTTTGATAAAAACAGAGTATACTCGAAAAGAATTTTAAAATCCCCAATTCACCCCCCCCCCTCTTGGTGATTTAGCTGCTCTTTCAGAGCCTGTTAATGATGAACTCGAGCCTGGTTTTGACAGAGAGTACAAACTTGCCAAACCAATCTTCAAGCTCGAGACTGAACCTGAAGTTTAAAATCAAACCTTTGAAAAGTTTGTATGAACTCGAGCCTACTGAGATCAAACTTGAGTTCATCTTTGCCAGAGAGTTTTGAACTTTGAAAACATGTTTAAACTCCACACTTATTCATTTCAAACCTCAAGTTTATGAGTTTTCAAAGTAGAGTTTTCAAGTGAACAAAGAGCATGAACTCGAGCCTGTCATGGCAAATTTGAGTTCATCTCTGGCGGGACAAGTTGTCCCAAATTTAAAGACATTTTCAAACACTGCACTGTTTTATTGAAAGAAAAGTTTTGCAGTTTGAAAAGTTTACAAATGCTCAAACTCGAGCCTAACTCTTTCAAACTCGAGCCTAGTTTTGGCCGAGAGGTTTCAGAGTTTTTCAAAGATAAACAAACTCGAGCATAAGTGTTTCAAACTCGAGTTCAAAAATTCCAGAGAGCAAAGAGCTGTTTTTAAGGTGATTAAACTCGAGCCTAAAAGTTCCAGAGAACAAAGAACTTTTCAATGTGTTTTTCAAACTCGAGTCTATGCACTACAAACCTCAGGTTCACTCTTTCAAGTTAAAACTGAGTACTATTCAGAAAAGCTTCGAACTCGAGTTCATTACTTACAAACTCGAGTTCATCACTTAAACAAAGTTTTTCAGTCTTTCAAAATCGCGACATCCTTCTCTAGATAAATCAAGCTCGAGTTCATAATTGTCAAACTCGAGTTCATTTCAACCCGAGAGCATTTTGATTTTTCAATGACTTAAGAACCTCAGGTTTAGAATACAAACCTCAGGTTTACACTTTTTTGAACTTACATACTTTTGAACACTGCAGCAACGAACTCGAGCCTGCAAGAACCAAACTCGAGTTCGTGACGCTGGTTCAGAATTTTGAATTTGGGCATTTCAGAAATTAGTGTTATTTGATCCTAATCTCTTCCAATATTATTCTCTGACATTCCCTGCTATGTTTAACGTATTTGTTAGTGGATTTCAGAGCATTAAATAATGTTTGGTGAGAGGTTAGAGTATAAAGCAAAAAGTAACTCAGAGCATTTATTGTAAAGCTCAGAAAGCTACCTCTTCTACCTAATCCTTCTATACACAACCACAAAGCATTAAAAGAGGATAGCTGAAACAAGTAAACTCCTCTCCAACGGATTAATTTACAGAAAGTCAACTATGATGACTTAGCTAACTGGATTAGGAGTAATCAAGAGAGAGAAGACCCCAAAACCACTTCAGAACACTTGGGCAACTTCTCCAACGGATCTATTTGGAAAGCAACGGTCATTTATTGATCTTTGAGTTTAAATAGAAGAGCATTCAAGTCTTTCCTACACTCAAGACAACTGAGAGCGAAAATTCATTAAGAGTTCATTCATTTCTTTCAGTTTTTCATCTGTATTGTATCTTGTGATACTTGTACTTCAGTGTTCAACATATCTACTCTTTGAGAGAGTTCATCTTGTAATCATTCATTGATTGTGATAACCACAAGTCAGGGGACTTGGTGGTTGGGTGTATTGATTGCAACTTGTAAGGGGGAGTAAGTTCTAGTGAGAGAACTACTCTTAGTACAGAAATTGTAATCAATTTTCTGAAGTTAGTGGATTGAAAATCCCAAGTGAGGCTTGGGGACTGGATGTAGATCAGGGAAAGGACCGAACCAGTATAAATCGTATTGTGCAAAGCTTCTCCTCTCTCCATCTCTGTTATACCCTATTCTTAGTTGTGCAAAACAGAGTTAGATCTTTAAATTTTTAAAGATACCCAATTCACCCCCCCTCTTGGGTATCAAGCTCTAATTTTCATTTGGTATCAGAGCAAGGTCTTCTCAGAAGAGTCTAACCACTCGAGAAGGATCATTATGGAAGGAATTCTTCCCGATGGAGCTTCTATCAACAGACCTCCCGGCTTCAACGGCAAGTACTATTCTTTTTGGAAAGCAAAATTTCATGTGTTCGTGATGGCTACTAAATACGGATTGTGGAGAGTCTTTGAGACTGGAGACTATGTACCAGTTAAAACTGAAGGAGGCATTTCTGTTCCAAAGACTGAAGCTGAATTCGACAATGATGATAAGAAGAACATCACTCTCAACAGTAAGGCTATTTTGATGCTTCAAAGTGCTCTTAGTCAAAAGGAGTACTTTCGAATCTGTAACCTGTCAACTGCAAAAGAGATGTGGAAGGCTCTGGAGGTAGCGTATGAAGGAACCTCTGGAATCAAAGAGAACCGCATCAACATTCTAACCACTGAGTATGATCTGCTACGGATGAAGCAAGGAGAAAGCATCGGTGAATTTCAGCTTAGATATACCCATCTGACAAATCAACTTGCAGCTTTAGGAAAGATATATGATCAAGGGCCTCAAGTGAGAAACATTCTCAATGTTTTGACAAAAGATTGGGAAGCGAAAGTTACTGCTATCGAGGAAGCTCGTGGAGAATCAATGACTTCAGTTGCTACCTTGTTGGTAGTCTATCTGAGTACGAGAGTAAATTGAAGTTCAAAAAGGATTTAGATGATGTCAACAGCGGCAACAATCGCAATAAGGGAATTGCTCTTAACACGATAAAGGATAAGGAAGATGAAGATAAGGATGAAGAGATAGGCATGATGGTCCGGCGATTCAAGAAATTCTACAAAAAGGATCAAGGTTTCAAGAAATTTCAAAAGGGTAGCTCCAGCTACGAATCAAAGAAGCCTATCATATGCTACGAATGCGAGAAGCCCGGACACATCAAATCAGAGTGTCCTCAGCTGAAGAATCAAGAGAAAGAAAAGAAGAGATTCAAGAAGTTCAAAAAGAAGGCATATGTTTCAGCCATATGGGTAGATAGTTCATCTGATAAAGATGAAGCTGAAGAGGATGAAGGAGAAAAAGCAAATATATGCCTGGTTGCTGAGGAAGAAGAGCAACATAATGAAAGCAATGAGGTATACGAATCTCTACCCTCCTATAATGAATTACTTGCTGAGTATAATGTTGTTCAAAAGGAATTTGAAAAACTTGCAGACAAATATATGACTTTGAAAAGGAAAAACTCGTTTCTTGAATTGCGAATTGAAAATCTCTCTTCTCCTGAATCTCTAGTCTGTGATGAATGCCCTATTTTGGAGAAAAAGAATTTACAATTAACAAAAGCACTTAAGAAATTCACTTAGGGAAGTGAAATGCTCAATGTGATTCTTAAACAACAACGATTTATAAATGATCGATCGGGCATTGGTTACAAACCAGATTTTGATAAGAAGAAAGGTAAGAAAAAGGATGGTCAAAAGTCATATATGAATTATTTTACAAAATCAGTTCACACCTCAAATCCTTTTGCACATTGTAATTATTGCAATAGGAAGGGTCATTCTACTTCATCTTGCTTTCATAAGAAGAAAAGAAAAATTAAGCCTGTAGGGAACTATAAATGGGTACCAAAAGGAACTTATGTTCCCAAGGTGCAAGCTAACCCCAAAGGACCCAAGAAAAGATGGGTACCTAAAACTTGATCCCTTGTAAATTGCAGGTTTGTCTTAGAGCATCAAGACCCAACAAGTGGTATATTGATAGTGGATGCTCAAGGGATATGACTGGAGACAAATCCAAATTCCTCGCAATCAAGCCAAAAGATGGTGGTAGAGTCACATTTGGAGGAGACCAATCGGGAAAAATTGCTAGGATTGGTGAGATAGGCAACAATGAAGGTCCTCTCATCAAAGATGTCTACTTGGTAGAAGGATTGTGTCACAACCTCCTTAGTGTGAGCCAAAGCACCGACAAGGGTAACTTAGTTATCTTTGATTCTGATGAATGCTTTATTGTTAAAAAGGATTTGGTCTCCATAAATGACTTGAAAAATAAAGCTTTATTTAGAGCACCTAGAGATGGTAATTGTTATACCCTCAACCTCTCTAGTAATGCTTCTGTTTCAGAAAATTGTTTTGTAAGTGACTTGAATGAGAGTTGGCTATGGCATAAGCGATTAGCTCATGTAAATATGTTTCAACTTGACAAGTTGCTGAAAAAGAATTTGGTAATTGGTGTTCCCAAGTTGAATTTCAAAAATGATATGATTTATGATGCTTGTCAAAAAGGAAAACAAACCAAATCCTCTTTTAAAGCGAAAAATGAGATTTCAACTAAAAGACCTCTTCAATTACTTCATATGGATCTAGTTGGACCAGCTAGAGTAAAAAGTCTTGGTGGAAATCTCTATACTTTGGTTGATGATTATTCTCGATTTACTTGGACTATATTTCTATCATCTAAAGATGAAACATTTGATCAGTTTGTTGTCTTTGCCAAGAAGGTCCAAAACGAGAAAGGTTTCTCAATTTCAGGAATAAGGACTGATCATGGTGGCGAGTTTGAAAACAACGCCTTTGCTCAGTTCTGTGACAGTATGGGGATCGACCACAATTTCTCAGCACTAAGAACACCACAACAAAATGGTGTTGTGGAGAGAAAGAATAGAGTACTCACTGAGATGGCAAGAGCAATGTTGAACGAGTACAACTCTTCTCAAGTGTTTTGGGCTGATGCCATGAGTACGGCTTGCTACATCTCCAACAGAGCATACCTGAGAAAGAAGCTGAATAAGACTCCATACGAGCTCTACAAAGAGAGAAAGCCCAACCTCAGCCACCTACATGTCTTCGGTTGTAAGTGCTATGTGCACAATAACGGTAAAGACAACCTTGGTAAATTCGATCCTAAAGCTGATTTAGCTATTTTTATTGGTTATTCTAATAGAAGTAAAGCATATAGGGTCTTTAACACTAGAACTAAGATTGTTGAAGAATCTATACATGTTGTGTTTAGTGAAAATGACTCCAATAAATCTTTGGATGATGAGGAAGAGACTATTTTCAAAAATCAATTCTTTTCGAAAACTACTCCTTCTGAAAATTCTGAAAATGTTTTTGAGGCTGATCCTCAAATTGATTTGGAAAATCCTGATCAGTCTCAACCTAGAGCTTGGAAATATATAAGGAATCATCCTTTAGACCAAGTTATAGGTGATGTGAATCAAGGAGTAAGAACAAGAAATAGAACTTTGAATGAAGTAACATTTTCTGCATTCATATCTCATATTGAACCCTCTAAAATAGAGGAAGCCCTTTCAGACAATGATTGGGTGATAGCTATGTAAGAGGAGTTGCATCAATTTGACAGAAATCAAGTTTGGGACTTGGTGCCTAGACCCAAAGACCATCCGGTTATTGGGACAAAATGGGTATTCAAGAACAAACGTGATGAATCGGCAATCATTGTCCGTAACAAGTCAAGATTGGTTGCTAAAGGTTACAACCAAGAGGAAGGCATAGACTATGAGGAAACTTATGGCCCAGTAGCAAGATTGGAGGCCATAAGAGTCTTACTAGCCTTTGCATGCACTAAAGGTTTTAAACTTTTCCAAATGGATGTAAAAAGTGCTTTTTTAAATGGTTTCATTCAAGAGGAGGTGTATGTTGAACAACCTCCAGGCTTTGAAAGTGATCAATTTCCGGATCATGTGTTTAAGCTAAAGAAAGCATTGTATGGTCTTAAGCAAGTTCCTAGAGCTTGGTATGAAAGGTTGAGTCAATTTTTACTCAATCAAGGATTTATTAGAGAAAAGGCTGACACAACATTGTTTATTAAGAAAAATAAATTGAATGAGATTTTAATTGTTCAGATCTATGTTGATGATATTATATTCGGAGCTACTAATGACTCCTTGTGTGAGGAATTTTCCAAGACTATGCAAGGTGAATTTGATATGTCAATGATGGGAGAGCTCAACTACTTCCTTGGGCTGCAAATCAAGCAACGAAAAGATGGGATATTCATATCTCAAATCAAGTATTTGAATGATTTGCTGAAAAAGTTTGGGATGGACAAGTGTAATGGGGCTGACACACTAATGAGCACAACCACTTCTTTGGATGCTGATGAAGAGGGCAAGGATTTCAACATCACCAAGTATAGAGGAATGATTGGATCATTGCTCTATCTCACTGCAAGCCGCCCGGACATCCAATTCAGTGTGGGGATGTGTGCTAGATTTCAATCCGCCCCTAAAGAGTCTCATGCTAAGCATGTGAAGAGGATATTCAGATACCTCTCAGACACAAAGACTCTTGGATTGTGGTTTCCCAAAGGTCAACCAGAACATTTGGTAGCTTATTCTGATTCGGACCATGCTGGCTACAAAACGGATAGAAAGAGCACAAGTGGCCAATGCGAATTCTTTGGCAACTCACTTGTGTCATGGTTTAGCAAGAAGCAAACAACTGTGACCGTGTCATCAACCGAAGCTGAATATGTGGCTGCTTCAAGTTGCTGTGCTCAAGTGCTATGGTTGAAGCAACAACTTGCTGATTTGGGAGTGCACTTGAAGGAGATCCCAATATTGTGTGACAACACAAGCACAATAAGCTTGGCCAAAAATCCAGTGCAACATAAAAGAACCAAGCATATTGATGTGAGGCATCACTTCATTCGGGATCATGTGCAAAGCGAGATGTCAAAGTGATGTTCATCCCAACTCATCTTCAACTTGCTGACATCTTCACCAAGCCTCTAGCAAAAGAGCAATTCACCTTCATAAGGAGAGAATTGGGAATGGTAAATCCCAATGAGTTGTAAGTTTGCTTTTACCCAATGTTAGTTTAGGTTTTGATGATTAATTGATACTAACTTAAGCATCGGAGCTTCTAGATATGTTTTATGCAGGATGTTTATGTCTAAAATCTGCTGAAAATTGGGACAAACTCGAGCCTGACAAGTGTGAACTCGAGCTCGAGAAAGACAGACAGGAGGTGAAAGGCAAATAGGGAGTGAACTCGAGTTCATTAGTAAATGAACCTCAGGTTCATCTCAGGAAAAGAGCAACACCTAGCTCAGACAAGAAAAGAACTCGAGCCCATAAACGGCGAACTCAAGTTCGAAAGTTACAGAGAGCAACCCTGCTGAAAAATCAACCTAAACTCGAGCCCGTAAGTGAGAACCTCAAGTTCACGAAGAAGTTCAAGAGTTCTCAGTTACACTCTTAAAGTCCAGGTAAGTGGAATTTTATGACAAACTCGAGCCCACAAGTTGTGAACTCGAGTTCATCGCGTGCCCTATATATTCAACAGTTGCAAACTTTCCACTTCACTTCACACACACCCCCGATTTGCCCTAATCCTCTTCATCTTCCTCACTCTCTGTTCTCTGCGAAAATGGCTTCCAAATCTTCAAATCCCAAAGACACTAACCCTAACTTGTCCCAAACCTCTTCTCAAGCCCTCTCTGATCGTCCAATTCGAACAAAACAGCGGTCTTCACGTCTTCAAGATGGGATTGACAAGTCAATCAGAGGCGTTCAAGGGGAAAGCACTGGAGTTCCTCCTACCAGACCCACAAGCGTCGTAATTCGAGAAGAACGAACCAAGAAAAGACATGATCCAAAGCCTCCGGTTCAAGGGAAAGGGAAATCTCCTCGAGCAACGGCACCTCTGAGAGAGAAGCAGCCTTTCAAGAGGAAGAAGACCACCGGTGTTCACTCTGTGCCCACTCCCGGCCAAGCAAGTGGTCAAACTCAACCTGTTCCTCAACCACAGGAGCAATTTGCTCCTCAGGTATCTCAGTCCTTGCCCGCTATTCTTGAAATTTATAACCATAAGAGGTGTCCCCCTGGATTCAATAAAGAACCTTGTAGAATGAGTCCTGAGGAAGGGAATTTATTTAGAAAGAAGTTTGATGACAAGAGGGTATTTTGCCCAATCGTATCTGTAGACATGGCCAAGATCCAAGAGGAGTGTGGACTTGATTTGAGTCCCTGGCTAAATCCCTTTGAGTCCCTGATTTCTATCAAAGCCCCTTATCTTCCACCTTAAGCTTTTGTAAGTTTTCCCTCCACGATGTTCATATACAAAATCAAGTTGAGGAATGATCTTCCAAAGTATGTAGTCTGCATATTTAGAGAATTGAAGCCTCCATTGTTGACAGAAAATAAGGGTAAGGATAAAAATACCAAAGCCAAAAAATACATCCCAATTCAATACTCAAGAAATTCCAATCAATGGAACTCTCAGAATCAGATGATTCAGATGTTTTGTATGATGTTGGTGAAAATCCTGAAACCCCGCTACTCAAATTGCAGTTATGTATCAATGGAGGCCCACATAAGCCTTCATTACCTTTGAAAGAATCTTCTTCAAATGACTGAATTTGAGTACCTATTGGGATTGGCCCAATCAAATGATTATAGGAGAGATTGAGAAATTCGAGGAAATATAGACTTGCAAGCTCTGTAGGTATTTTCCCACTTAAAGAGTTCAGTGACAAGTCTAATGATTCAAGACTCTTCAAATTCCCTACAGATGAAGGGATATGACCTGAGAAAGCATTTTCTGACAAGTTAAGGGCATGAAGCTGTTTGAAACTCATAAGCTCTTCTGGTATTGGCCCTTCAAAATGGTTGGAAGAGAAATCCAAAGAAGTGAAGGCAATAAGAATCTTAGTGAACTTTATTTGTTTTCCTTTGTTGACAATTGTAACCGAATCAAGGTAACTCAGATGACCAAAGTCGTTGGCACTGACTTCGGAGAACAAGTGGTTGATCACAAAAGGTGACTTTGATGCAATCAGTTTGGATAGCTTCAGTGCAATATCTTTATTCACAGTGAATAGTGTGATCATGAAGTCCACGAGATTATTGTCATCAAAGATGTTAAAATGCAAATGGCCAAATTCTGATCCATTGTATTCATCATCAGACACCATTAATGCTTTCCAACTCTGTAGGAGTGCTACAGGAAGAGCACCACTTAGGTCATTAGAAGCTAGATCAACAATTTGAAGCGCCTCCCACTTCATAATACTATTTGGACATTGAAGACTCCCATAAAATCTGTTTGACCTTAGAACCATAACTCTCAAAGTTGGAATGTTCCCTAAGAAGCATGGAAATCTATCGGCAAATTGATTGTTTCCAAGGTTCAAGACTTGAAGTTTCTGGCAATTAGCCAGAGACTCTGGGATTGTGCCACTTAAGAAATTTTCGTTCAGATCTAGGAACTGAAGGACGCAAGAGGTTGAAAATCTATCCAGAATATGACCTTTGAGGTTGTTTCCAGCTAGATTTAACATCCTAAGAGTGTTACTCTTTCTTATCACGCATTCAGGAATAGTGCCACTGAAATTATTATCAGAAAGATCCATCACTCGAAGATCTGAAACATTACAAAGGGATTCATGGATTTTTCCTTGGAAACTATTGTTTGAAAGGGAAAGAAAATAAAGGAAAGGGAGTTGATTACCAATGTCTGGTGGGGCAATAGAACTAAATGTATTGCTTGAGTAGTCCAAATAGATCACTTTTTTTGTAAAAATGGGAGCTGGGCCTTTGAGTTGGTTGGAATGAAGATCATGAAGAAACAAATTGGAACTAATATTTTGGAAAGGTCCCTCGAAATCTGTTAGAAAATTGTTGGAAAGGTTAAGAAAAAACATACAATCGAACCCCCAAATCCAATTGGGTATGGTTCCTTGAATTTGGTTGTTGGATAAGTCAAGGTGCATTAAATTGGATATGTTCCTGAGAAAATTTGGAAATTCCTTCACCTTGCAAGAAGCCAACATGACACTGTTTAAATTGGGGAATGATGAAAGATTATGGCCTACCAAAGTTGCATCCCACTGACAAATTGTTGTGAGAAAGATCAAGTATGGCCAAATTTTCCATGCTTCTCTTCATATCCAAATGTATTGTTCCATTGAACTTGTTTGAGGAAAGTTGCAGCAAACTGAGTCTTCTGAGCTGAAAAATAGACACAGGTACAGGACCTTGTAAATTATTTCCACTGATATCAAGGACCTCCAATGGGTTGGAACAAGCATTTAGAAATTCATCCAGAAGACCCTCAAATCTGTTGTCAGCAAGAATTAGTTCATGCAAAGATGACAGAGTAAAAAGAGAAGATGGAACTCTGCCATTGAGAAAATTACCACCTAAATCAACGGTGACAAGATTTTCAAGGCCCTTGAAATGAGAAGATGGAACTTCACCCTCGAAGTGATTGTTATAGAGGGATAGATATGTGAGTTTCTTTGACATGCTGAAAGATGGAAGCGAGCCTGTGAAATTGTTGAATGACAAGTCTAGATGAACAAGTGAAGTCATTTTTGAGATTGAACGAGGAAGTGTTCCATGGAATTTGGAGTTTGACAAATCTAATGTGGACAACTTTGTTATATTTTGGATAGAACTTGGTAGTTTCCCTGAGAAATTTGTGTGGCTAAGGTTCGCTGTTTGGAGAAATCTATGATGATGGAAGTTTGGTAAAGAACCTTGGAGATCCTGATTATCTGATATATCAAGGACCAGCAAGTTTGGTATTTGGAAGATCTGTTTTGGAAACACTCCACTCAAGTTGCAACTTCTAAGTTGCAAGGTGGTTAAGTTGATCAAACTCACCAAGGTCTCTGGCACTGATATTTTCATATTATTATTACTGAGCTGAAGTACCGAGAGAGACTGAAGCTTTTCAAGTGATGAATCAATAGGTCCAGAGAGATTACAAGATGACATACTCACAATTTGAAGATTTTGCAGTGAAGATAGTGCCTGGCCCCATTCCTTCCCCATAGCAGATATCTTTACCCCATCAAGATATAGTTCTCTGATTTCTGTAAGATTCTGCAGAAACACAGCTATACTTGGATTCTCAAGTATTAGTGTGTGAAGTGAGGTAGACAAATCTAGAAAAACCAGTTTTGTTAGGTAAGATATCTCAATTGGAATCTGACCCTTAAAACCAGCATTTGACAGATTCAAATACCTCAAGTTTTTCAGTCTGTGCAACTCTGAAGGAATTACAGAATGAAACTCATTATAAGCCAAGTTCAAACTTTGCAAAAGTGGCAAGCTGATGAGACTATTTGAACTTGAGCTGTTGAATCCTCCAGAGATTGATTCTTCACTCAAATCAAGAGCTATAACATGTCTCTTTTCACATGTTACTCCGTTCCATTTGCAGCAATCTTGGTTATTGAGGTTCCAATGAACCAATTTTTTTGACTTGGAAGGGTTGAATAAAGGGCTGTTTCTCAGATAAATCAATGCAGATTTTTCATTGCTAAGGCTATGACTGGTCACAGCAAAAATGTTGATGCTCAAGTATATCATGCAAAATGGTATCGGAAAAAGCCATAAGTTTAGGATAGACCTCATTGCATGTATGAATATAAGAGACAATTTTACAAGTGATCAAGTAAGGATGATGAAGATGGTCTTGAATTTGCCTTGGGCACATCACCCTTTTATTCTTGACAACTTGCTTTATATTTGACTGATTCTAAGTCATTTGTCGATGGTGCATGAATCGTGTTTGGAAGTCAAGCATTTGTCCTACAATATTTAGTTTTCCCTTTGTACTCCCTTTGATCCATTTTATAAGAAATGTTTTTGAAGATATTTTTTATCTTTTTTACAAGAGATTTTGATAGTTTTTATGAGCATTATTTATTTATTTATTTTTTCAATGCTTTGTTGTTGATATATGTTTATATTTAATAGGGGTAGCAAGAAAGAGTATAGAAATTGATATGATATTTGGAATTTAGTGTGATTAATGGGCAAAATATTGGAAATAATTTGAACTTTATGATAAATTTAATGTTTTTAACCGTTTTTTATGAACACTTCTGAATTAGTTAAAAACATCTTATAAAATTGACCGGAAGGAATATGCTTTTAGTGTAGTTTTCATAATTTCACACTATTTATTTTGATTAATGTGAAAACCAATAGATACGACATGATCCCATAAAATGTCTTGTATAATATCCCCCCCCCCCCCCAAAAAAAAAAAAAAAGAGTAGCATTAAACTACTGAAGTAAAAAAGCAACTTTTACAAATTAAAAATAGTGCTTAATAAAAATTAAAAAAAAATAGTGAGAATGAATTGATGTCTTAGATGTCTTAGAACTAAAATCAAGCTCCCTACTAGTTTCTACATTTACTACCTATAAGATCAAGCTTAGAATCAATATAATGCAGTTTCTTCGATTTTTCTTGAAACTATTTGGTTGTTGACTAAAACAAACTTTTACTTTTATCATTTTCTATATAGGTTTCCAGAAAATAATGTGCAGAAAATAAAGGCCAAATCACACTAAGGTCTTAATTAATGAAAATAATATCAGAAAAGTCTCATAACTTGTTAATAACAAATGAGCGAGTTATCATTGATAAATCGAAGAGTTACCATTGATAAATTATAAGACTTTTATGATATTATTTTCTTTAACTAAGACTTCAATGTCATTTTCCCAAAAATTACTTTGCCTACAAAGTTAGGTATAAGCTTAAAAAGTTTGAATAAAAATAGTGTTATGTAAGAGTCAAGATGGTCTTAATAAGCAAAGTTCAGCCTATGTTCGAGAGTGAAAGAGATGCCGTATAAGATTTTTTTTTTTTTTTTTTTTTGGGTCATAACTCAAGCACACATCCTCTCCAAAGGCCATGAATGAGATAAAGTCTTCTTGAAATGTCATGTCATTCTCTTGTATTGACTCAATACCTAACTTTCTTAAATCCGATTATTTAAGACTCGGGCAGCTGATATTCAATAAAGTGTCTTCCTCTATTTAATTGACATTTGTACGGTCTTTCAAAATTTCAATTTCTTGGAGATTAGGGCAGCTGAAAACAATATAGTACGAAGTATATTTAAAAAAATAAAAATTAAAAATTTTGGCTTATAAACCAAGTTTTTGGACTTGGAAGAGTTGAATACATGGTAGTCAAAAACGCGATTTAAACGATAAAAACGCCGTTTTTGCGTTTTTTGAGGAGCAAAACGTGTTACGTTGTGTAAAAAACGTGCCAGACGTGAAAACGGAAAAAACGCCGTGATTCAATGTGAAAGCGTAAAAACGCCGGTTTTTCCAAAAAAGCGCCGCGTTGAGCAACAAACCAAACCAGCGGTTTTCAGCTCCAACGGTCTAGCTGCTGGAAGTGAAAACACAAAAACGCCTCGTTTTTTAATAAAGCGGAAAAAACAAAGGAGAAGGAGACGGACAGAACGAGCCCACCGGAACAGATCGAGTTTCAACAGAGCTCCAATTATGTTCGGCTGTCGCGAGTTCTCCTCTATTGTTGCAGATTGAAGGAGACAGACAAAAGAGAAGCTGTTTCGGATGAAGAAGAAGAAGGATCCGGTTCATTCTCATCTGCGGCGCTGTGAAGAAGAAGAAGAGAAGAAGGATTCCGTCTGTTATCATCTGCGGCGCTTTGAAGAAGAAGAAGAAGAAGAAGAGAAGGAAGTGAGAGTAAGACGAATGAGAAAGAAAAGACAATTAATTAAAAAGTGATAGGGCGTGAGTCACTCTGCAATCACGACTCACGAGGAAGAAAAGAAAAGTGATGGTGATGGAGATTAAATTTAATAATAATAATAAAAAAGGATATTATATTATATTGCATCCTTTTCAATTTAATTTGTTACTTTTCTTAGATCACATAATATTCTCTATACAATAAAATAGGATATCAATAGATTTTCTGTTATAATATTCTTTTATCCTATATTTAATTAAAAGATAATTAAATAAGTGTAATATTAATAAATTTAATCTAATATATCTCAGAATCTATACTTATTTAATTATAAAATATCTATTTATCACTTACTTTTCTCGAATTTTTTTTTAATATACATATGCAGGTAAAAACTCCGTTACGTTTTACGATTTTACGTTTTACGATTTTTCATTCCCCTTCCGTTTTCACGTAAAAACTACGTTTTAACTACCTTGATTGAATAAAAGGCTGTTTCTCAGATAAATCAATGCAGATTTTTCATTGCTAAGGCTATGACTGGTCACAGCAAAAATATTGATGCTCAAGTATATCAAGCAAAATGGTATCAGAAAAAGCCATAAGTTTAGAGACAACTTTACAAGTGATCAAGTAAGGATGATGAAGATGGTCTTGAATTTGCCTACCGTTTTATTCTTAACAACTTGCTTTATATTTGACTAAATCTAAGTCATTTGTTGATGGTGTACTGACTTGTTTGGAAGTCAAGCATCTGTGCCCCCTACCAATATTTAGTTTTCCCTTTGATCCATCTTATAAGAATTGACTTTGACGACATTTTTTATCTTTTTTACAAAACGTTTTGATAGTTTTTATGAGCTTTAAATATATATATTTTTCTATGCTTTGTTGTTGTTATATGTTTAATAGGGGTAGAGAGAGAGAGAGTATAGAAATTGATATGATGTTTGGAATTTAGTGTGATTAATTAGCAAAATATTGGAAGTCACTTGATCTTTATGATAAATTTAATGTTTTTAACCATTTTTTAGTGACACATCTAAATTAGTTAAAAACATCTTATAAAATTGACTAGAAGGAATATGCTTTTAGTGTGATGAGTGAAAGAGTTATTATTGACAAGTAGAAAAGCTACCATTGATAAATTATAAGACTTTTATAATATCATTTTCTTTAATTGAGATTATAGTGCCATTTTCCTGAAAATAAATATACCTACAAAGTAAGGTACAAGCTTTGAAAGTTAATAGTGTTCTGTACAAGTCAAGACGGTCTTATTAAGCCAAGTTGAGCCAATGATGGCCATTGCTGTATATGTTCGAGAGTGAAAGGAGATGCAAGAAAAGAATCTCAAAATAGTCATTCAAAATAATTCTTAAATAATTTTGAGCTAAGGTATAAAAATATATATAAGATTTTCTAAAAGTGAACTCAACATTAAATATTTTTTTGAAAGGTAAAAGCAACTGAATTTCCAAAATAAGTATAAGAATACACATTAATCGTTAATTGACTGTTTGTTTAAATTTTTTAAGGATTAAGGTACAAATATACACATAAGATTTTTTCAAAAGTACAACCAACACAAATGCTTTTTTTCTTTTTAGAGGCAAAAGTAATTATGAAATTCTAAAATAGGTGTAAAAAAAATATATTGACCATTAGTTACAGTTTGTTTTAATGTTTTGATTGAAAATTGTGATATGAAGGATGATGATGACGTGGATGATTAAAAAACAATTTGGATAGAAACATTAAGTGTATTTTTTTCATCTTAACCCTTAAGTTTTTAGAAATTATTTTGAAATTAGGTTTTTTTTCTTATTATTTAATTGACTTATTTGTCTTCCTGTGAAAAAAACTCCCTCCACCATCGGCTATTGGCTACCACCTCCGGAGCTTCAATGCCGGTGGTTAGAGAATTTATGGGCAGGTGTTGGTTATAATCAGGGGCGGAGTCAGGAATTTTAATGACGGGGGCGAGAATTTAGAAAAATGTCAATTGGGTCAAAATTAATATTTTTTATGAATGGAAAAATGTTAAAAAATTCCCCAAGGTTTCTGGGAATTGAAAATCTGTGAAAAGAGGGTCAGATAAAATTACATAAAAGTACCCATAGTTTATGAAAATTACATTTTAACCAATAATAGTATTAAATATTTCATGGGAGTCCCTCAAAAAACTTTAAATTTTTCACTTTAGTCCTTTGAAAATATTTTTTTATTTTATTTTCAGGGGGCAGGGGCCACCCCTAGCCCCCCAAAAAATAAAAAATAAAAATCCGCCATTTGTTATAATATGATCATTGAGATCATACGGTTATGAAAGTAATGAGCTCACTTTAATAGGTCTTTGGAGGGGGAAAAAGGTAATGGAATGTTTAATGTTAAAAATTAAAACTTTAATGAGATTAAATTTAAATTTTAAAATGTGAGGCGGATATAATCAATTGGTCTAAAGTTCATGGGAGTCTTTGCATATCAATCAAAATATATATATATATATATATATATATATATATATATATATATATATATATTCAATATTGCTAGCTTCTTCTTGATTGATCCAACTATATTATCCACATTATGAACATTATCATTCTTATTGGTTGATTTTGCTCAATTTTCTTTTTTTCATTATAATTTCCTTGCATTAAATGCTTTAGTTTATTTTTTCAAATTTAAAATTGAGAAAATGACAATCAGGTCTCAAGGATCATAAAAAATTACAAAAAAGTTCCAACAGAAATTCACATATCAAAAAAGTTAGGGACATTTTTTATATTATTTCTATTAATAACAAGAAGTGCTATATTTACAACAAAATTTAAAAACTTGGCTATTCACAATAGAGAAAAAACTATATTTACAACAAAATTTAAACACTTGGATTTTATTTCAAACTCAAGTCTCTAAGCGTACAGAGGTTATTTACAACAGAAAAATGCTAGATTTATAATAGGAAGTGTTATATTCATAACAAAAATTTTAAATCTGGCCTTTCTTATCAGAAAAAGCCATATTCATAACAGGAAGTGCTATATTTACAACAAAATTTAAAAATCTGGATTTTGTTTCAATATAAATAATATAAAAAAAACAAGGACTTTTTTTATATGTAAATTTCTCTAGAGACTTTTTTGTAATTTTTTATGGTCCTTAAGATATGGCTATCATTTTACCAAATTTAAAATTTGAATAACTTCATATTGTTAATGGAACACTGATTTTTTCTCTCATGTAATTTCAACTCTCTTCAATTCCTATAAACTTTTCAGATTTTCAATTAAATAAAGAAGCTGTTTGGTAGGAAATTGGTTGAATTTTCTTCTGCCCGTGGATCGCACGGGTCTTCATCTTGTTATAGTCAAACTTTCTTAATCCACGTCAGTAGCTACATCATCCTTACATGAGATTCAATGAAGTTTTGTATTTTTAATAAGCAAATAATGTATTAAGTATTAAGATTTTGTACTTTTTCTTTTCCATCACTCTCAAGCACGTATCTTTTTTTTTTTTTTAATATAACACTTCTTATTGTGAATATAGCAATTCTTATTATCAATACAAATAATATTTTAAAAAAAATCCTTAAGAACTTTTTTGATATGTGATTTTGAATTGGGACTTTTTTAATATTTTATATATTCTTTAGAACCTCGCTGTCATTTTTTATTTTTTGGGTCAAAAAGCACACATCCTCACCAAAGGTCACAAATGATAAAGTTTTTTTAAGGGTCAAGTCATTTTCTTGTATTAATTCATTACCTGACTTTCTTAATTCCGATTACTTGGAGACTCGGGCAGCTGATACTCAATAAAGTGTCTTCCTCTATTTAATTGACATTTGAGTTCCGGTCTTTCAAAATTTCAATTTCTTAGAAGCTGACGCAGCTGAAAACAATATCCTACCTTCAATTCAAATTATAGGATACAATTTGTAATATAAATTTGGACTATAAATTTTATCTTATAATTAGGACTAGAGGAACTAGTATATATATAAAAAATTGTGGCTTATAAAGCACTAATTGATAAATAATACTAGTAAAGAAAACTACATTTTTATTGAAGATTAACATTCCACAATACATGAAATGAATAAAACACTTATTTTACAAAGAAAATAAACAAATTCAGGGTAAGTTAATCATTTGCTCCTTATTATTATCGACCCCGTTAAGATTTAATCCTTAAATTTGGATTTTATACAACTCAGTCATTATGGTTTTAATTTGATTCGTTTGACATTGATTCCTTAAACTTTGTCTTGATATATAACCTACAATCTTTTAAGCTTTAATCATTTAAAACATTGGTTCTTGATGTTATTCAAGAAATAACTTTGGTCTTCATAATTTTATTTCTAAAATGTAGGGACTAACATTTTAAACAATTAAAATTATAGAAATTGAATTGAATTGAGCCAAAGTTTAGGAATTGACTTGCATTGAATCAAAATTATAGGAATGAAGTTACACTAAATCAAAACTAAAAGAAGCAAATGAATTTATCAATAGTAGTTAGGCTAAGTGGAAATGTAAAACTCTGATTAAACCTTATTTCATATTAAATCAAGCCCCGTCGTAGGCAGTGAATTAATGTTTAATAATGTCGAATTCGACCTGAAAATATTTTTTATTTTAATATATTATATAAATTTGCAGACAGAATTTCCGGCCATAATCCGTGGATAATTCCATGTTTTCTGTAGCGTTTGTATATTTTTTTTTTAATCATTTGCTTGCTTTGTATACTACTTTATTTGGATCTATGTTTTTTTCCAACAAAATTTTCAGTAAGTTGTAGTTTAATTATTAATAATATTGATGTTACCAGTTTGAAAATTTGCATAATTTATTATTTTTGAATTGTGGAATAATTCTTTTTATGGACTTTGACCGATGTTCATATTTACCTTAAATTTCAATTCAAGACCTAACACATTTGTAAGTTCTAGAGTTTCCTCGTAATTAAAACTCCCCTTCTAGAAAGGAAATGACACACAATATTGCATAAATCATAATATATGATACTTATTAACTGTAATAAATTACGGTTTTGAATTGATATATATGTTGGCGTTATAAAAGTTCGACACAGATATATTATGGTTCCAAACCGTTTTTTATTCCGGACATATTATAATAGTTAAAATATAACACCTATTATGTATTGAGGTTTGGTGAAGACATTATCTGCCCATTACTATTATAATAATTAATTAGTAAACAACCGTCATAATATATAAAAATTGTTATTTATGCACTACTAGAAAATATTAAAATAGCTACGGAATTTGCTACGGAAAAAAATCCGTAGCAAATTCACGTAATTTTGCAACAGAAATATTATTCCGTCACAAAAATCAAAAATTTGTGACGGAAATAACCAATCAGTCGCAAAGTAGCGACGGAAATGCTTTCTGTTGCAAAAAATTGTGACGGAAAACAACTTCGTCGCTAACTGGCGGCAAGGCACATTAAAATTAGCGACGGATTGAAAATCCGTCTTGGCTGCCAGTTAGGCGCGCTTTTGCAACAGATAGACAATCCGTCCCAAAATTAGCGACGGATTGCCCATTCGTTGCTAACTGGCGGCCTTTCGCTTTTGCGACGGATGGACAATCCATTGCAAAATTAGCGACGAAACAGGAGCTCATGAGGCAGCAGATGATTCAAGAGCAAGAGATGATGAAGCAGCTAATGATTCAGGAACAAGAGATGATGCAGCAGCAGATGATTCAGGAACGAGAGATGATGCAACAGCAGATGACTCAACAAGCAGAGATGATGAGGCAGATGCAGCTTCAACTTAAGTCCCTAATGAAAGACAAGGGTTCGGGGTCGGCTCCTAGTGATGATGACCATGCTAGTGATGATGATGATCACAATGCTACTGCTTAAACTACTTTATTTGCTCTTTGCAACATTATTATATATATTTTGTTTTCTCTATGTAAACTCTTTATAATTGTTATTATATCCATGGTACACTACTTTTTGTATTCACTTTTCTAAAATTTAAAAAAAATTTATTAGTTTTGCTACGGAAAATAATTTCCGTAGCAAACTGGAGAAAATTTGCTACGGAAATATTTTCCGTAGGAAATTTGAGAATCTGGGAAAATTTGCTACGGAATTTTTTTCCGTAGAAAATTGTCGAGTTTGCTATGGGAAACAATTCCATAGCAAAATTTCGAGTTTGCTACGAAAAAAAATTCCGTAGCAAATTTTTGAGTTTGCTACAAAAAAGAATTCCGTAGCAAATTGCGACGGAATTTTTTTTTTTTTTTTCCCGTAGCAAATTGCGATGGATAGGGATTTCCATCGCAAATTGCAACGGATTTTCCCTTTTTCGTCGCAATTGCTACGCGGTTTTTTGCTACGGAAAAATTCCATAGCAAAATGGTTTTACCACAGAAAAAGCCTATTTTGCTATGGAATTTTTCCGTAGTAAAACTTGATTTTTCTTGTAGTGGATAGAGCTTGTATGATTCATAACAGTTTTATTTTACAACCGTTATTTATTTAGTAACATATATAACAATTTGTATATAAAAATTGTAACTTTTAATAAAATTTAATAATAGTCTCTCATACTTATGTATTAAGTATCTATATATATATAACATCAATACCTGCATTACCATGTGGCTACGCAATTTGACATGAATCAATACATTCTAGACTTTGTGGGGGAGAATCAATGGCAACTGTTGACTTATATAAGTGAAAATATAACTGATAACCTACACATAATTGTGTCTCTTCATAGGAATTAACCTCGAGAAAGCAAAGAACTCTAAGGAAAAAATATATACCCTTATTAAAAAGGGAGGAGGGATATACAAACCCTTGAGTTTAGGGCTTTGCATAACACATGCACCTTTTTCTGATAGGTTAATTTGTTTTTCCCATCTTCTTTTACTTTCCAGGTTTAATTGTTGAAGAAACACAACGTATAAGTAAACACTTACATCATTATATTCGCCAATAACCGTAAAATATTATACATATATAATAGTTTTTCCATATAAACGTCAAATAAGCCCCTTCCTCTACCGACAAATACTTTACCGTTCATCATTTTAAACGTAAAGTATTGTACAAAATATATCACAGTTATTATTAAAGAATCGTTAAATATAGATAGCTATATTTAAAAGTTATTGTCTTACAACCGTTAAATATAGTGCCTACACATAACGGTTGTATTTGAAAAAATTGTAAATATATAGTACCGTTATATATAAATATTTAGCACTCAGATATTTAATAGTTGAAAACAGTTAAATATTAGTAAAAAAAATAGTTAAATATAGATAAATATGTAATAGTGTTGACTCATTGCATATATGAATATAGGAGTGCATTTAAATTAGTGTAGTATTTGATTATTGTTGAGGGAGTACAAGTAGAGAAAGTTTAGGAAAAATTATAAATATAAAAGATAAAGTGAATTAAAGTTTTATATTTAGAACTAAAACCAACATCTCAACTAACTTCTACATTAGAACCAAATATAGCATTATCTATTGTGCTTATTATAGTATCAACTTAACTAATTGGGTAGTTTTGAAGAAATTAGTTAAATTAATTAGTTGAAAAATATGTGTTGTTTTTCTGAAAATACCTCCTAAATTATTTGAAATAAGGTCACCCCTTAATGCCAACTACATGTGCAATCAATTGGGATTTTTTTTTTTTTGGGGGGGGGGAAGGGGGGGGGGGAAGAAAGAAAGAAAGAAAGATTAATAGGGGGTAAACTAGATGGGTGTCTTATATTTATGAAATGGTAGAGACCAATGTTTTTAAGGGAATATAAAAGAATAAGAGGATAAAAATTAAAGGGATAAATATTTATCATATTATAAAATCATAATCTAATCTCATAATATAATTTGGGTTCCTTAGGAAATCTGCCCCAGAAGTATACGCTTATAAGCAATGTTGTCTGAAAGTTTTTCAAGGTTTAAGGTCATCATTCAAGAAGTTTTAAAACTTAATAATGTTTCCTTTTTTGTTAAAAAGTTAATTGTCAATTGTCAATTTTTTAATGGTCAACATTAGTTTTTTTTTTTAACAGTATCAAGCCACATTGCTACATTTTAAAATTTCGGGGTGACATTGAACCTGAAAAAACTTCCAAGGCAACATTGTCCCTAGATGTATACTTTTGAGGCAGATTTACTATATAATCCTGATATAATAAAGAATAGGGTAAATCTTGTTAGTTTCTATATGTTTTGATGATGACTAACAATTGTTGAAATTAATGAAATCTTTGAAATCAATGTCTAAGATCTTTGAAAATGTTTTGAAGAGTGTAACTCAAGTTGGTTGATTACAACTCAAGTTATAGGACTTAAAGAATTTTTCAAAAACTCATAACTCAAGTTGAATAATCACAACTCAAGTTGAAAATCATTTTTCAAAGTGTCATAACTCAAGTTACCACTTAAGAACTTGAGTTATGGACTGTACTTTGCAATTCAGAAAGCCTCTCGCGAAAACAAAAATTTTGTGAACAGTGATAACTTGAGTTATTTTCATCATAACTCGAGTTAATACTGTAGCGTTTGCTCTCTGTCTGAATTTAAGCTTAACATAACTTGAGTTATTACTGTGCAACTCGAGTTATCACTGTGCAACTCAAGTTGGTACTGTGCAACTTGAGTTGGCCTTCGTTTTCAGAAAATCCTGAACTTGAAAATAACTTGAGTTATTACTGTGCAACTCGAGTTACTCATATCAGTTTTTGAAAATCAGCATTCTCGAATTCTGGAACTCAATGATTATGCAATGGGTACTTAATATTATTGTTTCTTATCATTTCTAATAATTATTAATCATGTTTCCAGTGTGTTTTAGACAGGATTAACAAGGTTAAATCTTCAGATTATCATAAAGCACTTTTTGTCAGAGGCATTTAATGCGAAGCTCAGAACATTCACCAATTTGGCAAGAAACCATCTGAGCAAGCGAAAAGCAATCCGTCTATTTCTCAGACAACATTCCTAAAGAGCTCCAACGGACAATTTGAATATGGAATGTCAACGGAGAATAACGGACGAATGTCCGAAACATACGAAGAGACGAGGAAGCCTCGAACTCCAACGGTCATATTAATTACTCACAACGGCTCAACAATCACTTCTCAACGGTCATATATTGATTTCTACCTATAAGTAGAAGATGAACTCAAGCAAAAGTACGAGAGACACGAGCCTACCATGCCAAAATGCTGACACTCTGCTTCTACATCATTCTCACTCTGTTTTCCATTTCTAAATAGCTTAGAGAGTGAAATGAATTGTGTTTGTACTTCAGTGATTATCTATCCATTCCTTTGAGAGGAAACTTATTGTAAACACATTATCCTTCTGAGAGCAACTCAAGATTGGGTAATCTTGAGTGGGATATACATTGTGTTGATTACAACTTGTAAGGGGGAGTGTATCCTAGTGAGAGGATAGTCTCTAGTACAGAGTGTGTAATCAAGCAGTACGTTGATTACAGATTGTAAGGGGGAGTGAATCCTAGAGAGAGGATTACTTCAATTACAGATCGTGTAATCAAGCTTATTGAAGATAGTGGATTGAAAATCCCAAGTGAGGCTTGGGGACTGGACGTAGGTCAAGGAGGGCCGAACCAGTATAAATCTGTTTGCAAGCTCTTCTTCCTTATCTCTTGTATTTCCAGCACTTACATTTGAGTATTTACCAATTGTTTGTGATCTTATCTTTATTACTCAAAGATGAATTTCCTGAATTGCGAAAAACTTTTAAAGAGTGGAAATTTTTATTCTTCACCCAATTCACCCCCCCTCTTGGGTTCAGCCGGAATTTACAAATCTTTCATAAAAAGATGAGTTAGAATCTATAACCCATTGGACTATTAAAGCCTAAAAAGGATTTCCTATAATCAGGATTTACAGGATTAAGTATTTTATTTATTGAATTAAATGCATTCAAGTATGTTATTTTTCTGCCTAAATTTTAGGGACTCATGGTTATTCTTTTAATCTATAAATATTTACTCTTGTCTTGAAAGCCACTAACTCCACTTAATCATAATCTTGCTGAGCACTTAACAAACCACTAAAACCAATACTAAAACAACTAAAATAAATATTAATAAAAAAATCATATTAATTCAATCTCCTAAATTAACCACACTCTATCAATATATTAGAGACCGGACGAAGTATTAGTTTAGAATCAATGTAGCTTTCGCAGTTTTCTTAAAACTATTTGGTTATTGACTGGAAAAAAAAGAATTAGTTTTATCATTTTATTTAAGTTTCTAGAAATGCATCAGTTTCTCCGGAACTGTTGAAAATAAAACTCAGAATTTGAAGAATGAAAGGGTCTACAAAGACTTTACGAAGTGAGACAGAGCTTTGAATGAAAATAGTGTTATGAGTAAGTCAATTGGTTGTACCAGTAAAAGTATTTTTAATGTTAAAACTAACACAGTAAGATATTAAATTTAAAATATATTAAACAGGTCATGGGGCAAATGTACCAATGAAATTTTCCCTATAAACGTTCTACACAATTATGTTTTACTTGGTATAAAAGTAGATATAACAATTTTAAAAGGTAGCAAATTTAGTACTTTTTTTTTTTTTTATAAATAAAAGTTTTGGAGGGGTTCGGCATCAGTCCCCCACCAAGGCCAGGGCACGGCCCCGGGCTCTATGAGCACTTACTGGAGACTTACGAGATCGCCTACCCAAGGAGTCCCAGCGACGACAGAAGGGATCGAACCCACGACCCAAAGGCCTAGTCCTGGATCCCTTACCATCTATGCCAACTCTCATTGGCAGCAAATTTAGTACTCATTAACCAGAGAGCCGACGTTTTCCCTTTTTTTACGTTGTGGGTCCAACAGTTTTTCTACCTAGCATGTAATATGCAATTCTTCGTTATAGAGGTTTGCGTCCACCTTTTTCTCTCCCTTGTCTCTCGTTCCATCACCTCCGACCTCTCTCTTTACCTTTTCTCTTCAAACTCTCCCTTCTCATTTAATATTTCTAGATGAATCTAGCAAGGGTTGTACGTACAAGAGATGGCTCTGATGTAGGGCCACTGCCGGCTAATGATATACCCTTAGAACTCAAGGGCAGATGCTTGTGGAGAGCTGGTAGGTTTTGCAGTTGGAAATGTCTAACGCAATATGATTAAAGTTCCTTTTTCCCTTTTTTTTAATTTGCTTCATTTGAAATATCTAAGAGAGAGGTCGGAGGTGAGAGATGACAAAAAGGTGGGCATGAACCTCTAGAACAAAATAATATTTAAATAAAAATAATAAAACTCAAGTAGATTTAAAGGCTGACAGATCAGCTTACACATCCAATGAAGTTCTGTGATGTTATATGCTTTTATTGGTAATAGCATAAATGATGTGGTCTATAAGAAGAATTGTGGGTCCCCACCATGCAATAAACAGTTCGATGCTTGTTCAACAATGCCAAATTTGCTACCTCCTAAAATGATTACATTTAGTTTTACACCTCTTAAAATAATATAATGTCTACTTTGACACCAAACAAAATATAATTGTGTTGAGTCCTATAGTGAAGGATTTCATTGTTAAATTTGTACCTTTTTACTTTTATTAAAATGTTAGGGATCATATGCAACATGTATGAAATTTTAGGCGAATTTTGTATGTTTTAGCTAACTTTTTTATAATAAGGTACACAATATTACATAAGATCACTACCAATATTTAACGTATATGAAATAACTAATTCACATCATTGATTAACAAATTTAATTATATAAAATGATAGGAACAACTTAAGTAGTATACATCTTTATTTTTATTTGATGTTCAAACTCGGTAATTTTAAGCATCATATAGTATAGACATTGAGTACATGTCAAATGTCATTGGATCTCATTCTACATTTCTATCTTTTTAATTCACTTGAAATAATTGTTTTTTTTTTCCTCTTTTAGTGAGAAAACACTTGAAATGAAATAAAAATGGGAAAGTATCAGAAAAATACCATCAAAATTTCAAAATCCTAAATAAGGTTTGTTTCCTACCATTAATAAAGGATTGATTACACTTGATAAGAAATTCACAAATTAAAAATTACTGGTTTGAGATTTTAAGATATCAAAAATCTTGTTTTTTGAGGTTTTACCTAAAACACTTTACTTCAAAATCAGTTGACAGGCAATAAGAAGTGGCACAGTTAATTTAGTCGTCAGCCTTCATCTTAAAAGGGAGGAAGTTTGATACTCGCTGATCGATTTAAGAGCTTTATTGGTGGGCGATATATAAGTACCTCTGTAAGCACTCTTTGAGCCTAGAGGCGTGCCCTGACCCTAATAGGTTACCAATGTCTGCCCCCACCTAAACTTTTTTTTAAAAAAAAAAAAATCAGTTAACAGCATAGTGTGACACTCTGTTTGCCTTAGGTGGCACCAAGCTGGAAGTTGAATGCCACATGTGATCTTTCTTACTCAACACACACACAAACGTTGTAAAGTGAGATATTTTAAAGTTATGGCTATCCCTGATTATCCTATGTTATGTTATCAATTTCAAAAACAGTATATTTCCTCCCATCCTTATCAATTTTTGAGTTTTGTTAACAAATAATTATAGAAATGTAATTATGAGTATAGGGAATGGATTAAATACACGTGTTGTCGGTATCAAAACCTAAATTCTCATACAATCTAGGGGATTTTTTAGGTCCGCCTAGCCCATACATGAAAATTTATGGAGTATTTAAGCCCTTCAACTCTTAAAATTAATTATTAATCACCTTCTACATTTCTATAATTATTTGTTAACAAAACTCAAAAATTATCTTAAAATTCTAACCAAGATATTCTTTAATCAGCTCAAAAATACAATCACAAGACAGAAAAATACATAAAATACCTTTTATGAAGAAAGTTTAAGGAAAAGATGTTCACAGTAGCAACAGTGAAAAGGGTCGGGCCATATATCACCCCGCCCCACGTGATAACTAAAGGGGCCATGTGCCCCTTTAGTTATATTTTCAGTTTGCATACTTTAATGGGCTTGGGCCCCTTTTTAAATTTTAACTCTCTTCGTTTTTTTAATAAATAAATCCCTTTTATTTTTATATTATTATTATTATTGTTATTGTTATTTTTTCAATCAATTATTATTAATTTATAATTTATCTAACTCTTATACTGTTGGGATCCGTACACGCAGTGGATTAAAATTCCTTACGAATCCCTTCCGAAAGATCACTTAACGACGTTTAAATCAAGGTTAGGAAAACCGAATCATACCTTATATTGAACTCGTCTGTGTTCCGTTCTCTTTGATCAGGTGGGCTACCTTCTCAATCAACACGTCCGCGTCTCGTTCTCTTGATTAGGTGGGCGATCAACACGTCCGCGTCTCGTTCTTTTGATCAGCAGAAGTCGACTCTTAGAATCGGCCTCCTCTACTGGTATCCACACGAACAATCCCCGAACACGGTTGCAGCAACGTGCTAGCGCTTCTTGTACGTCTCTCTCAATCTGCTCTAGGGTTTCTCGCGGCTTTTTAATACGCTCAACCAAAAGTCCGTAGGTTTATTTCTAAACCCGATAGGCGTATTATATAATCAAAATTAATCCTTATTAATTTTGGAAACTCGAATTCCGAATCTGGACAATATATCAATCAAATCTATCTCATAAATGTAATCAAATATATTAAAAGCCAAATTTGAAATCCGAATCTTAAATTTAGATCAAATCTAAATTTAAAGCATTTTGATTTAATTTATCATTATAAATTAAATCCGAGATATGATATCTATCCATTTAATTAAATCTGAGATGCATTTCTCAATTTTATATTAAACAGATACATGATATCTTTATTCGAAATTAAATGAGATACAATATCTCTATTTGTTTCAGATATTTAATTTATCAAATAAATTAAATACTAAACAAATATCATATATAATATTATAATCTCTATTTATAATATATATATTAATTTCGAATTATATATATATATATATAAATCCTAGATCAAATTTAGTATCCATTTAATCTCAGATTAATCTGAGATTCAATGAATCTGGACACTTTTACCCGTGTTGGATTATTCTTGTGTGCGACCCTGCAGGCCCCTATGAGATTGGCAGTGGGCCAACACTGTATCAGCCCACAAGTCGCAAGCGGCCTCTAGCAAGACATTGCGACTACCCAATTCACATGGGGATCGATGACACGATACTACCTATCGTACAACCATGTCACGTCCCTTTTGTCACGCGATAATTTGGTCAAGGATGAGGTATGGATAATGTCAACTTCCTTTTCTTAACCATTGCTTTCTCGATTTTCGAGTAGTCTAATAAGTGAAATGGAAACTCTTTTCCATCACAGTATGGCCATATATTTCTTAGACTCACTCATCAAGGGGCCCAGCATTATCTCTCTACATATGTGAGGGACAAATCCCATTTTGACCACTCACATTCCTTCGCATGAAAACCACTGATCTTGATCCGAGCCTTTATCATCACCCGGTCAAAGGTGACTTTTGACTAGGTCAAAGACCAGTGACTCATCATGTAGGAATCTATGATGGTCTCAGGTCATAGGGCGTCGTGACGCGGTTATACATGAGATAAGCTTATGACTTAATCCATTCAACTCTCTCATAGTGGGTCGGTCCAGCAACTTGTACTCTTACAAGTGCCCATGACTTTGATTCGTATCTCCATACCTCATTAAAGTCATACTGGTCTTATTTCATCTTCACTCCCGTGTAGATGACCGACCAGGGACATTTATGATAATCTATAAGATTATCCAGGGATGCAGTTATCAATACGAACATGCAAACGAAAATGATAACAAAAGAGAATACTTTAAATAACTTAAATATCCAAAGTACAATGAATTGCCCCTAGGGCATAATTTCCAACATATACATCATATTTTAAATAAACCCTTCAATAATTACACGATAAATCCATTTATTATATATAATTCTTTCTTAATTATAATTATTTCCTAAAATAAAAATTAAGATGTACAACACAAGCAGTTGTAGTTTTGAACATGAGAAACCGTGGGCGATTTGCAATATCTGACCGTTGTTTTAACAAAGTCAATGAGTTTGTTTGAGTTGGCGGTGGGAACGATGACTTAAAAGCTTTTTGACTTTTGTAAAAGCTCGATAGGAAAAAAGTCATATAGTAAATGTGATTTGTATTTAGATTTTCTGTTTAGCTTTTACAGAAGTGATTTTTTTTCTAAACTAAAGAATGTTTGGATTATTATTTAAAAAGTCAATTGAGATGAAAAATGACTGAAAAGGCCATAAATCATATTGAATACTATATATACATATTAGTTGTATATATTAAGATAATTAAAGATAAAATTTTAATTTTAATTTGAAAAAAATTAAATAATTATTAAACAAATTAATAAACAATAAAATCCAAAATGTTGGAAAATGACGTGAAATATGTATATACGTTGAAATGAGTTAATTGAATAGTGGGTAGGGAAGGGAGGAACAGTGGATTGGACAGAAATAAAGTGATGTGATGAAGAGGGAAGAGATATTTAAAGCCCAAAACGCAAAGCAGAAGCTCCATATGGGAGCTTCTGGCTTACTGGGCTTTTTTTCCTAACGCCCAATACGAAAAGAGCTATGCCTAATAGGGAAAAAAATCAGTTGGTTTTTAGACTGGACTTCTTTTCTAAATTTTGCTGGCCCAAACGCTTGAAACGTTGGATTCCAAACAGGCCCAATAGTGATTTGGATATAATATTATGTGGATTTTGTGGGTGTAGTTTTACATCTGGTTTTGCTACTATAGTTTTGAACATAAGAAACCATGGGTGATATGCTTTGTTCAAAAAATGTTTTCACAAAGTCAATAGTAGTTTAGATGTAAGAATCTGCAAATTTTGACGCCATTGTTTTGTACAATTTTGCAGACATAGCTTTGAACGTGAGAAACAATAGTGATTTATTGTGTCCAACATTTGTTTGAAACATGAGAGTATCATATTGTGAGTAAAAAGGGCATAAGATATTAGTTATGACTTCTAGTTTTCAAGAAGTCTCAAAATATATTTGTTACTCCTTCCGGTCCTAATTACAAAAACTAGTTGACTTTTGGATAGATTAAAGAAACTAATTAAATTACTTTAGAGTATTTTTATTTTTATTTTTTTCTTCAAACTAATTAGTTTGACTAATAAACTAATATATAATTTAAAGATACACAATAAATAAAATGGTTAAGTAACTTATTTAACTTCCTTAATCTCTCCAAAGAAAATCAACCAGCTCTTATAATTAGAACCGGAGGTAGTATTGAATAGTGAACTATGTTTCTGGTTTTGTGGTTGGAGTTTTACACCAAGATTTGCAGCCACTGTTTTGAACATAAGAAGCCGTGGGTGATTTGCTATATACGACAATTATTTTAACAAAATCAACAATTATTTAGATACAAGAATTTATATTTGGGGGTTGCAGATTTACACCTAATTTTGCAGCTAATGTTTTGAACATGAGAAACTATGGGAGATTTTCTATGTTCGACTATTGTTTAACAAAGTCAATAATGATTTAGATATATCAATTTGTAGATGGTGTGGCTGTAGTTTTGTAGCTATGATTTTTGAACATAATAAAATATGGGTGATTTGTTTTGTTCAATAGTTGTTTAAACTTCTAACAAAATGAATAGTGTTTTTTTTTTAGCAAAAAGTTTAGATAAATTGAGTTCCAAGAGCTCGTTAAGGCTAAGAATGCTTTCGGGTCCCAAAAATCACTTACAAAGATACTTAGATATCGTTATTTATAGGATTAAGGTGCATTTTTACCCTTAAAGTATGCGTCCAGGAGCAATTTTGCCCTTGAAGTTTCAAGAGTAGCAATGTTGCCTCTAAAGTTTAAAAATGGAGCAATGTTGCGTCTCTGTTAAAAACCCTAACGGTCAACGTTAGGGTTTTTAACGGAGAGACAACATTGCTCCGTTTTTAAATTTTAGGGACAACATTGCTCCAAAAAAAAAATAGCAATTTTGCCCCTGAAGTTTCAAAACGGAGCAATGTTGCTCATCCGTCAAAAACCCTGACGGTCAACTAACGTTGACTGTTAGTTGACCGTTAGGATTTTTGACGGAATGACAACATTGCTCCATTTTGAAACTTCAAGGGCAATATTGCTACGCTTGAAACTTCAGGGGCAAAATTGCTCCTGGGCGCATACTTTAAGGGCAAAATTGCTCCTGGGCGTATACTTTAAGGGCAAAAATGCATCTTAACCCTTATTTATAAGGTTTCTACATCAGTAAAATTCAAACTGACAGCTTTATAATTATAAGCAAAACCACTTACTAACTAAAACCAACCTTTGTTGGCAGTCAAAAGTAGTTTAAATATAAGAATTTGCAGATTTTGTGACTATAGTTTTGTACTTGGTTTTGCAGTTGTAGTTTTAAACATGAGAAAGTGATTTGTTGTGCTCCTCATTTTTTTCTTCTTCTGTTACATATATCCTAATATTTAATACAGATACATAAACTTGGTCTAGTACCCACATCTTATAATTGGCAGTTATAATTATAGCCTTATGTATTTTGTAATATTCACGTAAAATTTATCTAGCACCCTTTAATTGTGACCATATCCTATTTTTCATTATACTCCATGAATCTCTTTGGTCATAAAGTCCTTTTTTTTTTTCCATTTAAAGCCAATATCAACTTCTCAATTACGTTATACATTAAGATCTGAAGGAGTATTTCTTTTATGGGATAAGGTCTTATTTGCCCCAAAAGTTTTCACTTAAGAGCACTCAGCACCCGGAAGTTTTTTTTGGAAGCAAAATTGTCCCGGAAGTTTAAAAACGTAGCAATCTTACCCTTTCGTTAACCTTAATCGTTAATTTGTTGCTTCAATTTGTAAACTTCTAGAACAAAATTGCTTCTAGAAAAAACTTCCGGAGGCAAAATTGCTCCATTTTGTTAACTTCTGAGGCAATTTTACTCCAAAAAGACTTCCGGGTGCTCCTGAACGAAAACTTTTTGTGCCAATAAGACCCTTATTCCTTTCTTTTATTATCACTCATCCAAAAGCTATTCTCCAAAAACTATTTTCCAAAAATCACTTTTACCTCGCAAATCTCAAAAGCTATTTCTCAAAAGCCATATTTACCTCATAAATTGTGAAAATCATTTTCCAAAAAAACATAAGCTAATACTCTGATTACTTCATTAACTATTCCAAAGCGCTTCAGCGTTATTATGAAGCAAGCACAGTTCAAAAGCACCACCATCACCAGCTCATGCCTCAACCAGAATCCATACTGATGGACATTGTATATGGATCATTTGAACTAGTGATACTAAATAAAGACAAAACACCGACCCCAAAAAAAAACGACAGAGGCTTCTATCAGCAAACATCAAAAGTTGGCGTTAGAAATATTGCCAGAAAAAAGCTGGTGCCTTCAAACACAAATAGCTATGATAGCCTGGACCTTTTCTCCACTCTTGGTGAGTGCTCTTGTTTGGTTCTTCTCTGGTCACCTTTTACCTTCTTACTGCTAACAAACTCCGAGAAGGATGGAATTGGCGGCAACTTTGTCTCCATGGATGAATTTTTGAAGGTTTCTAACTCAGCAATGGCATCAGGTTCATTGCCAGTCCCTTCCTTCCCAGAAGGATCTGACGAAGGTGGCGTTGAAAGGGGATTTTCTGCTTCAGGCGATACGATCATTGATGAGGAAGCATTAGTCCCTCCAAGGCGACTCATCAGATCGGCTGAATTTGTAGTTGAGAGCCACGTAACAGTACTTGCCACCTGTGAATAATAGAATGATTTGCCAACCTTCCCATATTTCTTGTAGCATTCATCTTCAAGAAAAGATGCCGAGGATTCCACACCAATCCTTGAAAACCAAGACCAGAAAACAGCAAGTATCTCAAATTAATCGTGCCTCCTATTTTACAAAAAAATAACAAAAAAGGGGGGCAATATGAGAAATTTACAGATGCATTCCCACTAATGGTGTGCGGGAATGGAAGAGCTTAAGTTTGTCTATGATAACCTAGAATTTGTGGTATTTAAGGAGTTCAACTTTGGCAAAATAATTATGTCAACCTAAACAGGCATTTAGACGCCAAATAAATTGCAAACTTGTTACATCAAGCTGTTAATGAGAAGCATCAGTGGGCAATTTCTTTTTTTCTTTTTTCAAATGTCTGGTGGTGGGAAGTGGAGGATTGAAAGAAGAAATAGCTTGCCAAATGGCCTTATAGCTTATTGGCGGGAAAATTTCCCTATGTATGAAAAGTGGCGGATTTGTTACCCCTTAAAATATCAGGCTGTTAGTGCCTACCCTTTTAATTAGAAAAATAAAAACAAAGAAAGAAAGAAGAAAGAACTCAAACAAGCAAGAAGGACTTTGATTATACTGCAAGTTGTGGAGCCGTTGCTGGGCCTGCTTAAGAGAATTTTGCAGTTTTTCCTTGCTTGCTCTTCTCATTGTGTCAGATATAGCATTCTTGTCAACCTTGTTTCTCTGTGGTTCAAATTAGAAATAAATGATTGCGCAGTGGAGAAAGGACAAAGCAGTTACATGTAGTAATCAATCACTTTAATGGTGCTGACCGAAGAGAACAAGTATACACAGATGAAAAATGTACTATCCAGTCTTCTGTTCTCTAGATTGGTGAAATAACATAAGTTCAATTTTAGGAACATTCAGTGGTCCTAATATTGGTGGGTCAAAAGGGTTGGGCCATAGAAGGAACAAAATGATACATCTTTTGAACTGCAATCATGCAACTAGAAGATATCAAAAAACCAACCTGTTTATCAGCGTTTTCTTTTTGGTAGAAATTTTCTTCAGCACGTTGCAACAAAGCAATTTTTTCTTCCACTCTCAATCTGGATTTAGACTTTGGTCCAGTTAGGTTGTTGACAATCTCAGTACCATCTGCAAATTAAAACTTATCAATTTAAATGGAAAACTAGCAAACTTCTCCCCTGCGCCCTTGCCCTGACCCTTTTCCACACCAATTGAAAAACCAAGCAGATTTAAAGGAAATCGGTACACTCACCATCTGAATCAGAAATATCATCATCTGATCCACTTGCTTCTTCATTGCGATTCCAGAATTCAGATACTTGTTCTTCATCAACTCCACCTGTTGAACTGAAAAATGGAAATTACATACATCTCTTAAGGAGCTTGATTAATAATTTGATCCCATTAAACCAGCTTCAATAAAATATAGTGCTAGCAGAAAATAGACCAGAAAAACTCACGATATGGCTGTCATTCAATGCAACTAATTAGAAGTCGCACCATGCAATTAGCAATCAACAAAATGAAGTTATTAGACTACTTTGAAGTCCCATCAGTACGACATGATCTGATATTCTACTTTTGAATAGACTTAAATCAATTATGCTCTACCCATTCAACTTATCACGATCAACATCATAAATTGTGCGTCACACAAACCTGCCGGGCAGTCTATGAATCTATACTCAATCTTTTTGGCTTTTCAACTTTGTACCCATTCAAAGAATAATAAGATTTAGGTATAAATACAATAAACACCTGCTGATAATGACTCGAGAGGAATTATATTTCTGGTGTAAAGAACGGGCAGCTATTACGTCCTCCAAACATCTAGCAATCAAGTTTGGATGTCTGCAGGCATCACATGATTTTGCACATAGTGATGCAGTCACCTGCTTTGAACAGAGGCAGTAAAATGCTCAACTTGAGTCAGTACGAGGAACATATTCACTCATATTATCTACAACCATATCCATTTTTTACCTGCTCTCCAAAACTTTCAAGAATCTTTTTCCTTCGGCATCCAGATCCTTCACAGTATTCAACCATCTGCATGATTTAAATTTAAATTCCATGAAAAGGGCATTGAGTAACTCAAACAGTATTTAGCGATTTTGGTGTCACCTGATTAAAGTCAGCTAGGGACCTTTCAGATGATTCTTCTTGAGAGCTTGATGACTGTGATTTATTGCTTCCAGATTTGCTTAATATAAATTCCTGCCACATAGATCATAATTTCAAAACATGTATTGATAACAACTGCTTAGGCAACTTAAATACAAATAATAATTATGACTTTAAGGTAAATCAGCCAACCATTCTTTTGCGATCATCTACTCCATAGTACAAAAAACTTGTAGACGGCAACTGATCACGACCTGCCCTGCCTGACTCCTGATAGAATGCCTCCATTGACTTGGGAATATTAAAGTGGCACACAATTCTGACATCCTTTCTGTCAATGCCCTGATGTATAACAAACCATTACTAGAAAATTAGATAAACATAAAAAGTATTTACAAGTTACAACATTCTTTCACATATAAGTTCAAGAGTCAAATTACTGGAAATCAGCTTACCATCCTAAATGAACACCAAAAGCTCAGTAATTGTGTTCGCAATAGTACAGCTCCATGCAGATGACAGGAAGGAACAAGATGAATAAATCAAAAACTCAAATTAGCCTGTACAGACCTTCATGATAAATTTAGAAAAAAGGTGCTTTTTAAAACACTGTCTGCAATGTACGTTTGGCACATTTTCACAATCAAGCCATTCAGTTTGACACAGTATCATGTAATGTGGCTGAACTATGGCCCAAAGAAAGAAAGAAAAGAGAGGGCATTAAGAAAGTTAATTATAAAGGGTACAGCACCAAGAAGCAGGGGGCATGATCTTTTGGGTGAATAATTTTTTTAGCAGAAAATGGGCGAGTTACTCATCAAAGTCAGTTTTGTCTTTATTATCAGAAAAAAATGCATATTAAACACAACTGGTTTACAGAAAATTGTTTGAAAAAGAAAGGTTCCAAGGTTGCAGGTGACCTTAATACAAAAATGACCCCAAAAAGACAGAAAGAAAGAGAAAAAAAGAAGAGGAGCAGCTCTACTCTTACACTCCTAAATCCCACTTCTATGGTAAAAAAGATAAGTACTTACACTATCAAGAAAGAATCTATGCTTGAAATAAGGTCCATTTCATGTAGATAAATCTAGATTAAAAAAACTTCCTAGTTGATGCTCAGGCCCGCCCAACAAGAGAGTAAAGCCAACGGACTGAAAATGACTACCCTTAGCTATCAAAACCATCAAATTGTTAGTTATGAAAAGAAAATACATATGACTCAACTTACACCATCAAAACAACTTTAAATGTAATATTTAGTATCAGGTCAATCAATAAACGTTATGTACCAAACATGTCATTGTCCACCAATTTTGCATTTAAAAATGTGGCACAATATCTAACCACTAGGATTATTAAGCCCTGTGCCAAAAAAAAAAAAGAAGAAGAAGAAGAAGAAGCTTAGTGCAAACTTGGAAAAAGAAAACTAACCCAAAAGCAACAGTGGCAACAACAACTTGTATCTTAGATGAAATCCAATTATCCAACACAGAAGTCCGCAATTTACTATTCAACCCTGCATGATAGGCTGAAGACGCAAGAAGGAAAATATATATCATATTATTTTTTAGTTCTGAGCTCATTTCCAAAGGCAGAGAAAAGAAAACAGAGCATCATTACCAGCGCAAGAAATGCCATTTTGTAATAGATGAGCCGCCAGGTCATCACATGTTGAACGCTCAAGGCAGTAAACAATTGCACAGACATCTCCCTTAGATTTTAGCATATTGGATAGATCACTATAAGCATCTTCCAAAAGATCTTTGTATCGAACTGCATCATTATTAAGTTTATTAAGACACTTGCACTTTAATAAATACTGATATATGTCTAGCATGCACAAAATTCATGTAGGGAATTGATAAATTATGTATATTATATGTGATACAGTATACCAAAGTTTCATGGTTACAAGCATGCCAAAAAAGCATACAAGGTAGATACAGCTGAAATAATTTTTAGAAGCACACACAAAGCAGGCGGCACAAACCTTCATAGTAGATATTAGGACGATTAAAAGATGACTTTAGTATTAATGGATTTTGCAAGTTCAATGACTTCACCACATCCTTCTGTACCCTGCAGGGGAAAAGAGGAAAAAAAATAAAAAATAAAAAATAATTCCATTATGTGAGTCTCATCCTTCTCTACAGACAAATTAGGGGCCATAATGGTCATGATTGGTAGCTACAAAGGATTACATGAAAAGTGAAAAACATTCTCTGTGAATGAACAGATTTGTGCCCCTACTAGCGTGTAATAATTTTATGATTTGGTGATGTAACGATACTGAAGGTCCCAAAAAAACATCTGTGCTCATATTAGAAAAATAGTAATTGAAGTTGCAGAATAATTGAGCAAAATATAACCTTACAATCTTCAAGGTATTTTGAAAAGATTTACACAACCTAAGAAGAAAAGATTACAACACAAGACCTTCAGGAAGAAATGAAACTTATACAGGAAGCTATACAGCAATCAAAACAAAAGGATGCAACTGTAGAATGATATTTTTAACATTAATGGGAAAAAACTATGTCAAAAAGAGAAACAGAAAAATACTTTAGAAAAGACCTCAAAATACAACACAGAATAAAATTGTTTAAATTTTCCAAAATACAGGTTCATATCTAGCAAATAATGACAAATTTTGTGCTTAGTTCTTGATCTTCAATTTTTTATTCTATGAAGTCTATTAAAATATGTGCCTCATCCGTAGTTATTATTGAACTGAAAGCTTATAATTGCTTTATTGTAACTCTGCCACTAAAAATAACTTCATTGAGATACAAACTCTGGATTGCATCCAACCAACACCAAACCTTACGGATACAAGACTATTTATGGAACTTTTGAACTCTTTACAATGCAAATCCATGCATTATTGATTGGCTTAAACACATTCTTCTTGTCCTCATTTTTCTTTTCAAGAGATACTTGGCAATATTACAGATATAAAAATTCAGAAATAAAAAATAAAACTAGGAAAAAATTTTCAAACAAAGTTGTCAGTTCAATAAAAAAAACAAAAAAAGGAAACAGCATGGAATATTGTTATATTAAGACTTTTCTATGATTTATTTTCTAATAATTGCTTGTTACATGTAATCATGTCAAATATGCTATCAACATATATGAAAGAAGTTTAATTAGAAAAAGAGCATCAAGAAAAACTCACTTAGGAGCAGCTGTAGCAGTCAGAGCTAACACTGGCACATCCAAAAAGTGGTCCCTCAAGGATGAAAGCTTACGGTAGCTAGGCCTGTTCTCCAGTAGAGAAAAATAAATGATTTTTCTAGCATGAGATAAATAAAAATCACACAGCATCTATCTATCCCCGCACACACCCACGCATACAAATGCAGTTGGAGAAGTTTAGCCTCATGCCATCTTCATCACACACATATTTTAGCCAAAAAGTAAAATGTCCTAGTTTCTGGGTTGTTACCTGAACTTTTGGAACGAGCCATTGTTTTAATTTACAACATAAAAAAAATAAGGAAATAGAGAATTAAAGCTAGCTGGTAACTATTTGAAACAACCGGAAAGTAAGAAATAGAAACTCGGAGTTCTTGAGTAGGTACATGAAGCCATAAAGTTAAATGAGAAAGCTTGCACAAAGGTGAGGGCAGAAAAATAGATAAAATAAAGTCAAAAAAATTAAATTAGTAAAACATTAAATAACTACCTCCTAACTTTGTATCACCCTTTCTCTTATGTATAGCACTCCAAAGATAGAGATTGGATAACAGATAAACTCCTTAAGGTAATGAAAAAGATACTTGTACAAATTAAACAATAATAAATTCTAAGAGTTTGGGTAATGATAAACTCTGAATCCATTAGGAATTCTACAAGGTAGGATTCCCAATAATCCTACTCAAACTGTTAGTCAGACAGGTTTCCCATCAGTAGACTGGGACCTCTAGACATTGCACGACAACTCTTAAGGCTGCTCACTAAGACTCAACATCAATTGAGAGTTTGAAAAAAATTAGTGACCTCACAACATCCTCTGTAGATGAACTATATCTCTCAGAATTCTTCAACCTACTTTCCATGAGTGGCCTCATATCTACTTGTCCTGGAGAAAATTGTCTAAAACAACAGCATTTAGAAGTCTTCAAAGTTCAAACTACTTCCAAGTCACAACTAGTCTCCCCACTCTACTAATTGGGAGAGTGAGGGAAATCTAATTAGGCATGGACCGCATGACAAGAGGGATCTAATCATCAAATCCTTTTATTGCCTATGTAGAAACATAGTTTGCATAGTGATTTGTTTTTTTTATTATTATTTTATAAATTTAGTCAGTGAGTGAGGAAAGAGAAGTGGAAATAGGACCACTGACTCATACTGTCAAGCTCCTTCCTTTATAGTTATAATTGATAAAATAATATGAAGCAAAAAGATAGTACAGTGTATGGCTAATATAGGCCCAGTCCACGAGTAGTTGACTCACATTATTTAACTTAGCCATAACACTTTCTAATAGAAGTCTACCAGAAATTTTCCAATTTAATAGTAGCATATTATATGCCAAACCTGAAATCATGGCCCCAAGTTGAGATGCAATGTGCCTGAAAATTTTTGCAGAAGATAAATCACTTGGTAATAGAGAAAATTCCAGCGTAATAACACAAATGGTCTTCCAAGCTCATACCTCATCTATGGCAATGAGATTCAACAACCCTTTAGTATATATTCTTTTCAGCTTTGACATAAAACCCTGTGTTGCTATCAATTCTGGAGTGACATATAGCAGCCTTATAGAAGGCTTTGCAGAATCAAGGTCCTCATAAATCTTCAAACGATAACAGAAAGTCAACATCTGAATTTTAAGATGGCAATTCTAGATACAGAATATGTGAAAATTTTATTAAACTATTACAAATACATTTGGCAGGGAATGGTTATTGTCCTATCCCATGGACAACAAGACTCAAACATTTTTTTTTTCGAAGGAAAAAATAAGTGCATTTATATGCTTAAGAAACCTCCATTCCAACCAATCTCTCTCATGGCATTACGGAACATTTTTTATGAATGGTTTAAGATGTTACAAGTTTGAGACATGGCATGATATACTCTCCCCCTTCAACCAAACAAACCCTTAAAAGAAACTTCCGTTCCAATAAATATAAAAAGGAAAACATAAGATCTCATCATGAACAAAGGTCGGCAACATCAAGAATATGACATCCAGTAAGTTTAGCAGTTTTATTAAGAAGCTTGAATTTAGCAACTCTTTTTTTTAATCAATATGAAGTTGAATTTATTCAGAATTTCTAATATAAAAATCCAAATTCCAAGAAAAATTAGAGGTTAATATCATTCATATCAAAGATTATAATTCATATTGATGTTAGACACTTAGATTATATGCAGTGAAATATCAACATCCTGACAATCCACCTTATTTTTTGCATCAGCTGTTTGGGTTGAGGAGAGAAATTCCGCAGCAATTCCTTTCTCTTTTAATGACATCACTTGGTTTTCCTGACATAAAGAAAGAATCAGTAAGCCAAAACTGAATTCACACCTCAAAAGCTCAGTGCATAAAAAAAAAAAAAAAACAACAACAACAACAACAACACATTAGAGAGAGATGATATATGCTTACCATCAAAGCTGTCAGTTAAAAAGCAGATCAAAAGTGAGAATCAACAGCTAGTCTCCTATCACAAATAATTTATCAAATTATCATGCAGCATTCAGCCCAGCCAATCATGTAAGATTCAGAGATTACGACCATTATTCACCTATTAAAGGACAAATAACAAGAACTATTCCTGTTTTAGCTAATGCAGGGATCTGATAACATAATGACTTCCCTCCTCCTGTTGGCATAAGGCAAAAACAATCTCTTCCTGCACCGAAAAAAAAAAAAAAGAAGCCATATCATACTCAAAATTAGAGGGAACAAAAATTCATTTCGACTTATAACTTCAATTGCTGGAACGAATAGTAAGGCAGCCTCATTTGGTAACAAGGGAGATGGATTCATCTCCCACTTTCTTTGTAGAATGTTTATTATATTTTTGTCATCATAACCAGGAAGTATTTGTTTTATTTGTTTAAAGTTGGAATATGAAATCATTTTGCATCACCAAAATAACTTTTTTCATTATATCCATGTACATTCCGTGTACTGAACCATTCATCACTTCTCTTTTCTCCATCATTGTATAAATAAGTTGGCATGACATATTAGGCCAGCCTTTAGAAATGTATTTGTTCTAACACTCTCACTACGCTTTCCAAAGATAAAACAGAGTATAGCTGCATGAATCCTAAGTTTAAGAAGCAATGTACCGGAAAGAACAGCTTGAATAGCCTCCAATTGATTGCCCCTAAAATCAGGGTAACCAAAATGCCATCTTAAAAGCTTCGACAACGCTTCCTTCCCAGATAACACCCTCTTCTTATTCTCATGGGTGTTACTTTTTATTGGCAAAGGACACTTGTCCATTTGATTGTCAACCTGCGAAACAAAACAACATAAAACTGTTCGTTAGTCGATCAATATTTCACCCAAAAATAGAAAATTTCAGAAGATTAAAAAGAAGGCGAGACGAGAAACTTCGAGCCTTAACTACAATCGCGTTCGAAGCAATAAACCACGAAAATTGCGAAATTGTGAGCGGGTTTTCCTACTTGGCTTCTTCTATAGTCAATACAAACGCAGTTTCGCACGCGCGGGGTTGGCGCCTTTTTTTTTTGTTAACAACTTCCACACATCAATTATCTTCTGAGCGACGAAATTTATAATCTTTAGATTGATATCTTACTAACTTGCTCCATACAATAGGAAGAATTTTGATAATTATAAGATATTATATTAATTATTTATTTTAAATCTTTTTAATTCATTTTTCTTTCTTTTTTTTCTCTTTTTTTACCTCAACATGTAGGAAACCTGCAAACTTTTTCAAATATATATTTAATTTGTAGTAGATTTTTTTTCCATCTTATTTGGCTAAAGTATTCTCAAGCTATTTCGGGTGATTTTTTTTTTTATTTGTGCACATAACAATTAATTTTTAAAATTTTAATAATTTTTATGAATAATGATGAGACTGAAATATCCAAATTCTAATTTGAGTTGCTAAACTTGACAAATTGTTAATTAAGTTATGTGACGTAATTAGGGATTCAGAATTTGGGACAAATTATCTCTATATCCCTTAATTATTATTTTTAAAAAAAAAAACAAACAAAATTGGAGATAAATTGTTTACGGAAGAACAAGATGTTCCAGTACTTTTTCCTTTGAACTTGTTTGAATAAGGGAATGCATGTTTGAACTTTCAGTTGTGTGTTCTGCATAAAATCATTTCACTCATGGAAAATCATGGGTCTTGGCAAAATTAATTTGATAATAGGTTTTATTGCAAACAATTACCCCGCCATACATTCAGCGCACCCTTGTCCGTCCTCGTGATGTGTTCTCATCAAGTTATGAAAACCGGACCGGACCGGCCGGTTCAGGCCGGAAACCGGCGAACCGGCCATGAGACCGGTCCGGTCTGCCATAGAATCCTGGTTCAGGTTGCTTTTTTTCTTTTTTTTTTTCCCACGTCGGGGAGCTCCAACATAGAAAGAGAGGGGTAGAAAGAGAGAGAGATGAACACGGAGAGAGATGGACAGAAGCCGGCAACCAGATTGGCGTTCTTCAAGGCTCAGATCGACGACATTTCTAGGCTCATATCGCAGAAAAACAGAGGAGCAACGATGGGCAACAGTCAAAACCGACGACAAGAAAACAGATAGGCAGAGAGAGGAGGGAGCGAGATGAACGGACGACTGAAGATGATGAAACTCAGAGGTGAACGATGGGCAACAGTGAAAACCGCACGAAACCCAAGTCACAACTCTTCTCTCTAACTTTCTCTCGCTGTACACGTGAGTGTTTCACACTCTCAAGTCTCACCTTTCAACCTTTCTTAAGAGTTAAGAGTTAAGGCAAAGGACCAAATGGGCACCTGCTCCTGACATAACGTGTTCAAGCATCAGAAAAAGCTAGGCACGTTTTCCCATCCGTCTAAATCACTTTAATGACATATAAATATTAAAATATAAATAAAATTTGAAAGAGAACAAAAGGGAAAAGGGAGGGAATGGGATTCTTAGTTATTGTAATATATATATATATATATATAATTATTTTTGTTAGTTAATAAAATAAATAAAATAATTTTATTATGAAAGGAAATTGTTTTCTTTATAATTTTATATTCATAATATGGAATTTTCACTTTCTTACCGGTTTGACTCCGGTTTAGCTCCGGTTTGACTCCAGTCTGACCCACTAACCCTTAACCCAGTATCCCAACCGGTTCAGTGATCGGTCCGGTTTTAATAACCTTGAAACATATTTTAGAAAACAAAAGATTTAAAATTTTTTATTCCGATAAATCCCAACATGCTAGAGTTATGGGTAGATTCTCCATTGATTTAAAAATAATTTACAAAAATAATCAAGTTGTTATGATATTCCTAGAAATTGTTAACTAACAAAAAAAAAAAAAGAGGGAACTCCAAATTAAAAATATATAAACATTTTTTAACCATAAAATCTTAAATAAAGTCTTCTATGAAATATAAATATTTTATATTTCTAAATTGTCTAACTCCTAGAAAGTAGACACGCCAGCTGATTCCCAACCGATTTTAAAAAATAAATTTGAAAACATCAAATCTCAAATAAAGTCTTTTTGGAGCCCCATTGTAATTGGCCTTGACATTGAAATTAGAAATCACCAAATGTTTGCGTAGCATTACACCTTATATCACACAATGAACCAAATGGGTAGGATATACATGTGTAAGAGAAGCTAATATGGTAATAACACAATTGGCAAGAGATCATGCACAACAATAAAGGTAGACAAAAATATTTATGAAATAGACCTTTACATCACGGAGGATTATTTCCATTTAGGCACTATCACGAGCAATCTCATGTCCAGACAGGGGCGGACGTATAGGGGGGCAAGGGTGGGCAACCCCCCCCCCCCCAAAAATAAAAATAAAAGGAATTTTTTATATATATATAAAATATTATATATATCAGATTTGATGGCATTCCTTTCTATTCATGCCGCCGCCGACCTATTTTCTCCCTCTCAAGTCTCAACGCCACCGACTCTAGTCTTCAGGCTTCAGCAAGGCCATCGTTAAGCTACCTGATACTTAGGTCGTCTTCAACTTCAGGTATCATTGTTCGACTGTGTCTCTGTGAACTACCGATTAGTCGATTACATCTATTGTCTCCTTGGCTCCTCCCTTCCCTAATTTCCTTCTCTTTGATTCTTTCACAGGAAATAAATACAAGTACAGAAGTAGAAGTGCTAAAGTGCTATGCGTGTGCGTCTCATCATAGAAAAAGGATTGATTTTCAAGGAAATTACAAGGGAGCCACTAAGTTGCTTTTGTACAGAAAAAAAGGACTAAAGTGCAGAGGTTGCTTTTGTTGGGTTCTGCAATTTCTGAAATAGTCTGTATTTTACACTGTTTTGACACTTTATTTGAGATAGAGAGAGTTTTATAGGTGATTATTATGGGGGAAAAATACTACCATTGATACTTATTTTAAGAGAAAAAATATTGAATCTTTGCCCTCGTCTTCGTCTACTCCTAATGTTGAATTGCCAAATACTGAGACTCCTTCTTCAAAGTCTCCGAGAATTGAAAATAATGAGGTAGTTAAGGAAGTTGATCTTGGTTCATTGGAAAGAGATCCTGGACTACGCCCTCAAATATGGAAATATCCTATAAATCAACAAGATGAAATTCGTCGTGCTTATCTTAAACTTGGTCCATTTCAGTGCAAGCTTCAAAATTATCCTTTTTCTGGGCCAGAAAAGAATCGACGTCATTTTTGCTCTTCTTGGTTTGATTTGTTTCCATCTTGGTTAGAATATTCTCCAAGTAAAGATGCTGTATTTTGTTTGCCTTGTTATTTATTTAGTAAACCAGGTGACAGTGGTCGTTTTGGAGCTAAACCTAACACATTTGTTGTTGAGGGATTTAGAAATTGGAAAAAGGTTAATGAGGGAGAAAATTGTGCTTTTCTACGCCATGTTGGGAAAAATGTTGTCTCAGTGCATAAAAATGCTGTGAGTTCATGTAGTGATCTAATGAATCAATCTCAACATATTGGGATATTGGTTGAAAAACTTACTTCTCAGGAAATTGCAGCTAATCGTTTGAGACTACAAGTTTCTGTGGACGTGACAAGATGGCTTGCTCTTCAAGGATGTGCTTTTAGAGGTCATGATGAAAACTTAGATTCACTTAATCAGGATAATTTTCTTGAGATGATAAAGTTTTTAGCTTCTTATAATCAAGAAGTTGCAACAGTTGTTTTAGAAAAAGCTCCTCAAAATGCATCATATAGTTCCCCTCGAATTCAAAAGGAAATTCTTCATGTTTTCTCTCAAGAGGTAAATAAAACAATACTGGAAGAAATTTCCAATGCCAAGTTTTGTCTTATTGTTGATGAAGCTAATGATGTATCTAAAAAAGAGCATATGGCTATTGTTTTGAGATACATCGATAAAGATGGTTTTGTACGAGAAAGGTTTTTTGGTCTTGTACATGTGGAAGATACAAATGCTAAGACTTTGAAACGGGGAATACTCAACACTCTTCGTCACCATAATCTTGACGTTCAAAATATTTGAGGACAAGGCTATGATGGAGCCAATAATATGCGAGGTGAATGGAATGGATTGCAGGCTTTAATTTGTGCTGAGTGCCCATATGCTTATTATGTCCATTGCTTAGCTTATCGCCTTCAACTTGCCTTGGTTGCTGCATCTCATGAGTTAAAACATGTTCATCAGTTTTTTGAAAAATTGAACTTCATAATTAATATTGCTACTTCTTCTTGTAAGCATAATGATGAGTTAAGGGTTGCCCAAAAAAATGAAATTGCAAGAATGATTGCTATTGATGAACTCGAATAAGGAGTTGGTCTTAATCAGATTGGTACTTTGCATCGAGTTGGAGCTACTCGTTGGAGTTCTCATTACAATTCCATATGCAGTTTGTTTAAAATGTTTCAAGCCACATGTGAAGTTCTTGACAATATTTCTAATGAAGGAAAGACAGCAGCACATCGCGGAGATGCAGATAATGCATATTCATCATTGACATCCTTTGATTTTGTCATCATATTGCACCTAATGAAAGAAATTATGGGTATTACTGAAGTCCTTTGTTAAGCTTTGCAACGAGAGTCTCAAGATATTTCAAATGCTTTACATTTGGTTTCAACTACAAAAAAATTACTTCAGAAATTAAGAGAGACAGGTTGGGATGCTTTCTTGGTTCATGTTCAAGAATTTTGTATAAAACATGACATTGACATTCCAGATATGAGTGCAAAATATATTGGAAGGAGAGGTTGTGATCGAAATGAACAAGGTGATTTTTCTACTGAAAAGTTTTATAGGGTAAATATTTTTTGTGCTACAATTGATTATCAATTGCAAGAATTAAATAGCAGATTCAATGATAATACTGTTGAATTACTGGATTTGAGCATGGCTTTAGATCCAAGAAACAGATACAAGTCATTTAATAGTGAGGATATTTGCAAACTAGTTGATAAATTTTATCCTAAAGATTTCACAGAACAAGAAAAATTGCGTTTGAAGATGGAGTTACAACATTTTGAGCTTGACATTCCTAAACATCCAGATTTGATCAATTTATCAACTACATCTGAATTATGTCAAGGGCTAGCAAGAACTGGAAAGTCCATCATTTACCCTCTTATTGATAGAGTGATTATGTACTCACTCTTCCAGTTTCTACAGCAACTACTGAAAGATCTTTTTCTGCTATGAAGATAATCAAGAATAGGCTTCGAAATAGAATGGAAGACCAATTTCTTGATGATTCCTTGATTACATACATTGAAAAAGAAATTGTTTTGAGTTTTAGCATGGATTCAATTATAGATGACTTTGACAATATGAAAACACGTAGAGTAAGAGTCAAGTGAAGTGATCTTAACTTCTGTAATAGATTTCTTTCAATTTTTGGTATATTATGTATGTTTTGAATTTTAAGTACTTTTATTTATGATTTTTTTTTTATTTTCGCCCCCTGTCACTAAAAATCCTGGGTCCACCATTGTGTCTAAACATCACAAAGTTACATTAGTTGAATGAATGTAACAAAAGCAAAGTTTTATAGGGAATTTTGAATTTGTTATCAATTCCACTATAGAGGATATGAGGAGGCTAATGGCATTAAGGCGGAGAACATGGGGAAGTGAGAATGTGGTGAGAGGAATCCACTCAAAAAACATTTTATGAAATATAAAAATAATTTTTAACTTTTAAAAAGCATTAGCAGTAGGATAGAGAGGGATGAAACCTAATAAGATTTCAAAATATTTTGAAATTACCTTTTCATTATCTCTCTATTCTTAATATATTTATTTAAAAAATATTTTATTTTATATTTTAATATTTCAAAATATTTTACAATTTGTTACGGACTTAGATAAAGCTCATATTCAATATATGGCCTAGCAAGGAGTATATTGCATATCAGGATCTACCTATAATAAAGAAGGATTATATCTTATCTACAATCCAGGTATATCTAAACGTATATCTGGTAATTAGAATATTGGGGCCTTGAATCACAAGGCCCAAGCGACTCAACCTAAGGTAAACTCTATAAATACAAAGGTCAAACCTTAAGGTACACACGTTCTAACTCTGAACTATTTACATACAGTCACACAGAGCACACACCCCACCCATTTGGCTAAACGCCTGTGTGTGTCTCGAACTACGTGGACTTTGATTCCTCTACAGGGTACATAGGCCCTAGGCATTGCTCTTAGTTCAAGTTTGATAAATCTTGTTCTTGAACAGAACATTGGCGCCGACCGTGGGGAACCGTAAATTTCGATTCCTGCGACCAAAGATGGTCAATACCAAAAGCAGTAATCAGATGCCTTTGCACGGGTAGTTCCTGAAAATCCACAGCAGCAAAATCAAAAACCGCAACACCTGTAAAGGGATTCAGAGAAACAATAGTTGTTTGAGCAACGGCTTTGGTTTTGAGCTGCTTCTTATGGGTTTTCTTTTAACTCTTCATGTGCCCACATGATGAAAAGATAGTATGAAGATCATCATCATCTCTCCTCGAGAACCTAGGATCGTTATCCTCTGTCCTTGGGAACCCAGACTTTTCAACTCTGGCATAAATTTAGATGCTCTATTTGGATCATAAGCTTCCACATGACGAGAAGAAAGTATGAAGGATCATCATCCTCTCTCCTCGAGAACCCAAGATCGTCATCTTCTCTCCTCAGGAACCTAGGAGTGCCATCCTCTCTCCTTGGAACCTATGATCGTCATCCTCTCTCCTAGGAACCAGACTTTTCAATTTTGGCATAACTTTAGATGCCCTATTGGGATCATAAAGCAACCACAACATTTGAACTCTCCATGCCATTTAGTTCAAAGGAGTTGTTTTCACAACTCAGGGATGTAGGGAAGTCAATAATAGGATCATACTGCTTTATGTTTGCCTTTGTTATACCTGCTTTGTGTTTGTCTTTTCTATATTGTTCACATTAGAGAGAGTTAGTGGATTACTAAAACCCTCCAAACATATAGCTATGGTGTCTGATCTCATTGAATTATTATTTTTTTCTATCAAAATTGTTGAGGTAGGGCAAACGAGCAAATCGAGATAGCCGAGGTTGTTGTTAAGCCGAGGCTGATTCGACGCCTATGGCGTCTCGACTCCATCACGATAGTTGAGGTTGATGATATGCCGAGATGACGAGGTGCTGAGACACCGAGGTACGCTGAGATTGTTAGATGCCGAGATTCAGAGAATGCCGGGATATACTCTAAGTGCATGTCGAGATGTACTCTCGGCTGGGATTTGTATTTCCCTTCTCCGAATCTAGTTGTTTTGAGGTAGGGCAAACAAGCAAATGGAGAACTCCGTCAATCATTTATTGAGAAAAAGCATCATGTTGTAGTAACTCCCTAAGCTACATCCAGATGAGTATCACCCTCTTCATCTCATTGATGCTCAATCTTTGCTTATTATCAATTATCTATAAACATGTATGAATTCATGATAAATAAAGCAGTTTTCGAAAATCCTGTTCAAGTTAAGCATGTAGGAATCCAAGGTACATAAACCCGTTTCCGAAAATCATGTTCAGGCTAACACGTATTCCTTCGGGACACGGTAAAGCTGAGATAATGGTTAAAATGTGCTCCATTTGGGACATGGTAAAGCCGAAATGTACTCCGGATTAAATCCTGAACAACCGTGTCGGGGCGTATAGTTCTCAGTTGGCACCAGATGAATATCTTGCGCAATGAATTTTTGACTCCAACCCATTCATCAAATGGAACCCGGTTACACCGATTACATTTAAAATCCGGGCTCCGTGGAAGGTTTTTGCGAGAAGCGAAAAGAAGCCGGACCCCGATTACATCGAATCTGGTTAAAACCCCGGCTTTGTGTTAAGCTTTATGGTAACTTATTTTCCTCTCAATTTTTGGTTGCCAAGAAAGAATAATTTATATATTTTTCATTGCTATAGCATATCTAACTTGTTCATGTTAGAACCGGCTGAACCCAAGAGGGGGGTGAATTGGGTGAAGTATAAAATTAGGAACTTTGAAAATCTTTTTGCAACTCAGTAAAACCAGTTTGAATGACAGTAAAGAGTTATAAAACAATAGACAGTCATTCCAATATATTTGCTGGAAACATAAGAGATAAGGGTTGAGAATGTGCAATCTGAGATTTATATTGGTTTGACCCAATCCTTGATCTACATCCAGTCCCCAAGCTTTACTTGGGATTTTCAATCCACTATCTTCCTTAAACTTGATTACACGTTCTGTACTTGGAGTAACCCTCTCACTAGGATTCACTCCCCCTTACAAACAGTAATTAATACATTGCTTGATTACACACTCTGTACTCAAAGTAATCCCCTTACTAGGATTCACTCCCCCTTACAAGTTGTAATCAACACAATGTGTTTCCCTCTCAAGATCTCCCAATCTTGAGTAACTCTCGGATAGAAGGATAGGATGATTACAATAAATCTTCTTTCTCAGAAGTGAATGAATAAACACTGAAGAACAGTACAAATCACTTCACTCTCTATGATAAGCTATCTAAACAGAAAAACAGATAGTAAATGATGTGAAGAACAAAGTATTAGCATGTTGAAGATGTAAGCTTGTGTCTCTGCTCTTCTGTCTTGATTCTGTCCTCTTGTATAGGTAGAAATTAATATATGACCGTTGAAGACTTCAATATAACCGTTACCTTCATTAGACAAGGTTTAGGTTAAACTTTGGTCTTCTTCTCTCTCTAATCCCTACTTAATCCAGCTGTGCAGAATGTTCAGAGTTGACTTCTGGCAAATTAATCCGTTGGAATAGTAGCTGTTGGATGTGGAAAGCAGTCTTTAATTCTTTGTAGACGTGTGCAGAAGGATTACCCAAAAGTATGCAACTTTCTGGGTTTAGCATTTAATGTGCTGACGTCACTTTTTGCTTTTGCTTCAAACCTTCAATAAGCATTCTCTAAAACATCTGAAACTCACTAACAAAGTGGTTAAATATAGCTAGGAATAATAGAGAATGATAATAGGAAGTATCAAGATCAAACAAGAAGGTTTTACAAAATCGTCGAATTTGAATTTCAAATTCAGCGATACAAACTTGAGTTTTGTTTCTCCAAACTCGAGTTTTGGACTTTAATATGAATAATCGATTTTAGTCCAAAACATCAAAACCGGAGTTTTTCTACTAAAACTGTCAGTTTTCAAAACATGAAAAACATCAAAGTTCTCTGCTTGGCCAAAACTCGAGTTTTGAAATCAAAACTCGAGTTTTCACTTAACTGTGAAAACTTAGAGAAAACTATGGAAAACCAAAACTGGAAGTTTTCTCTAAAAACTGGCAGTTTTCAAAATGTTGAAAAACATCAAAGCTCTCGGCTTGGCCAAAACTCGAGTTTCCATGTCAAAACTCGAGTTTCCTCCATCCAGAAAGGAAAGTTGCGATTTGAGTTTTGGAACACATTTTGAGCGAAATGTAAACTCGAGTCTATTAGTGAGTAGCCTCGAGTTTGTCTTTGTTCATGTCAAAAATCAGTTTTAGTTCTCAAAGTGTAAACCAGAGGTTTCCAGTGTAAACTCTAGAGTTTTCTTAAGTTAAAATCACATTGCTCTCTGTAAAGCGCAAACTCGAGTTTAACATCTTAAACTAGAGTTTTCTTAACTAAGAAAACTTTTGGAAAACTCTCGGCCAGACACAAACTAGAGTCTAAACATATAGTCCCTAGTTTCTTTAAGTTATAAAACATTGAAAGTTCTCGGCCAAAGCGTAAACTTGAGTTTTCAACATAAAACTCAAGTTTACATGTTTTGTAAACTCTTGTGAATTTTCAAATCAGCGGAAACCTTTACTCATAAAGGAGTAGTGCCGAGTTTATGAAATTGTCTCAATTTGACAATTCTTCCCAGCCAGAGGCAAACTCGAGTTTGTCACTACAACCTCGAGTTTACAAGTTTTGTAAATTATTTGAAGATTTTCTCTGGAGATTGCAAACTTGAGGTTTAGAAATAGAGGTCTCGAGTTTAAAAGTGTTTTCAAATCAAAATGCTCTCGGTATCTTGAAAACTGGAGTTTCCAAGTATAAACTTGAGTTTACTAAAAAATATGAGAAAACTTTGAAGAACTCTCAAGTTTAGAAATCAGGTTCAGTCTCGAGTTTAAAAACGCAAACTGGCGAGTTTTGCCCTCTATCGGTGGCAAACTCAAGTTTACCTATCTAGGCTCAAGTTTGGCGCTGATAGAATGTTTTTGGTTGAAAACAACAAGTTTTAACAATCAATTAGCTTATCCAGAAATATTCATACATTTTTACAATTGTTAGTGATCATCAAAACACATAGAGAACTAACAGTTTATCCGAGTACCTGTTGAGTTTGGAACCTTGATAAAGTGACTTTATTGGAGTTAAAATCTGAGTTCTGCGTGGAGTCCGTTCCTATGAAAGGGAACAAAGGCAGAACCCATTTAAACTGATCACAATTAGATCCAAATTCTGCATAAAAAAAAAAGGTTACGACAATCTCAGGTTACGACACCCATCTCGGATAAACAACTTCTGGGTTACAACACCCATCACGAATAAACAAATCAAGGGTTGCGACACCCATAATGGAAAAAAGGGTTACGACACCCATAACGGAATCTCGGGTTACGACACCCCTCCTGGATAAACAAATTCCAGGTTACGACACCCATCATAGATAAACAAATTTAGGAAAAATTTTGCGGAGGAGTCCACCTCCAAAAGAAAAAGAAGAAGGACACCGGTTACACTTAATATAGTTAAAATCTGGGCCCTGTGAAAAGACCGGTTAAATCCGTGTTTCCATGATCAGTTTGGAACCCGGTAACACCGAAAGAATGGTTAAATCCACGTTTCAATGATTAGTTTGGAACTTGGTAACACCGAAAGAACAATTAAATCCATGCTCCTTGATTGGACCCTAGATAAACTAAAAGTTATATAGCTGACTCTGCGCTCCTTAATTGGACCCCGGATAAACTGAAAATTATACAGTTGAATCCGCGCTCCTTAATTGTACCCCGAATTGATTGAAGATTATCACTGAATCTAGTTAAAATCTGGGCTCTGTGTAAAGTTTTGCGGAAAGAGAAAAGAAGCCGGACCCCGGTCACACTGGACAAAGGAGCGTACATACTCGAAACCTTGGGAAGGAAGCCAATCACAAGGACTTGGAGCATCGACAAGCTGAGAATCTACTATAGTTAGACCTCGGCTCCGCATTCCCACTATGCCGGACACAACATCTCATTGGAGCGGATTACTTTGATGAAGAATTCCCCTGTGGAAATTCAAAATGCGCATTATCGATAGCTTAAGTATTACATTGAGGTCCCTAAACTCGATTGGAAAGAGAACCCATCTAGATGGCTGACACTAGGGCTAATAAGCCCAGGTTAAGAGCATGGTGAAATTGCCATTACTGGCCTTCACAAAATTGATGCGTCAAAGCTCACTTCGGAATAAGAAGATGAATTGTCATTTCGACTTTGATCAAGTCAAAATGTTTAAGCGTTGCGTTTCAAACACCACGGCTGGACATGTGACAGTTTCCCCTTATCCTAGTTATGATCCCGGACAACGGAACTAGAACTCGGTAGCGCGATTAAAATGAAAACCCTACGCGGTTAAAAAAGAAAACCCTACCCCAGATTCTCAGGCTTCAAGTCTAGAAGAAAAAGCAGATCTACATTACTAAAGACCTTGGCCCGGTCATTCAAAAGAACTCTGAACATATTTTCGAGTTCATATAATCAACTTATTGTTGAAGTGAAGATTAACCTTGGACATAAGATCCAGGTTAAATAGTCAATGCACCTCGAAAGCCCAAAGCCCTTGACTGCCAGGCTGGGGGGAACAAGACAAGTGTGGCACTATAAAACTGTCAGCGACATAAGCAAATGCAGCAGCAAACAAACCCAGAAGCCTGATTCGTTCCTTTTCGTAGGGTTATTCGGATTGGGGGAATTTAGTGTTGCAGCAAACAAACCTGGAAACTCGGGTGATTGAAGAAGACGAGATCCCGGCAATCATGAAAAGAAACAGACAAAGTTGCAAACTTCAATTAACCCAGACTACATGTCTAGGGGCAATTCAATCAGAATATAAGTAAATTCGAGGTTCGTTGAAACTCGGATAGAAACTTCATCAAAATCAAACAAGTTGCAGCAACTCGAATACGATATCCAGGTTCAATAACAGATCCACCCCGACAGCCCAGAGCCCTTGACTGCTAGGTTGGGGGGGCAACTATTATACAGTTGTCAATTGTGTAAGAAGAACTAACGGAAGCCCTCACGGGTTATTTGAATTTTCAAATGCTATCCCGGTTGCTTGAACGTTGCTAGTGAAAAAGCATGTTCACCATCAATTGAGGTCAAGGCAAGCGAAAACAAAGAACGAGGGAAAGGCAAGTAGATCCCACCTTGGGAAAAAACCTATCGCCTAAACAAGCAAATCGGTAGCAAAATACGAATGAATCTGAATTAGTCAAGACTCGGACAAAAGCAAATCAAGCTGGAACAACTCGGACATGAAAGATCCCGACCTTGAAGTCAGGCAAACCGCCTCGACATTACCCCGGATCTTTGGGGTAGACGATTTCAATAGCTGGGATCAACACTTGGATTCAAATGCAGGCGAACCATCTCGACATTACACAGGATCTTTGAGACAAGACCTCAGATCTTTGAAGTAAGCCGCCTTGATAGTCAGGATCAACGTAATTCAGCTCAACAATGTAAGGCCCACGATAGCAAAGCTTAGCTAATAAAACTGACTGGGGGCAAAATACATCCCGGCAGCTCAAAAAGCCTGAACTATCGGGCTGGGGGCAACTGTTACGAACCTGGATAAAGCCCATATTCAATATATGGCCCAACAAGGAGTATATTATATATCAGGATCTACCTATAATAAAGGGGGATCCTATCTTATCTACAATCCAGGTATATCTAAACGTATATCTGGTAGTTACGATATTGGGGCCTCGAATCACAAGGTCCAAGCGACTCAACCTAAGGTAAACTTTATAAATACAGAGGTCAAACCTTAAGGTATACACATTCTAACTCTAAACTATTTACATACAATCACACAAAGCACACACCCCACCCCTTTGGCTAAACACCTGTATGTGTCTTGAACTACGTGGACTTTAATCCCTTTACAGAATACGTAGGCCCTAGACATTGCTCCTAGGTCAAGTATGATAAATCCTGTTCTTGAACAAAACACAATTGATAATTATCTCCCACATATCTCTCTTTGTTTTTTTATTATTATTATTTTAGTTGTTACGATATTCATGCAGAAGGAGTGAGTGCAATGAGGGACTCTCATTGTGAAATATTTTATTTTATATTTTAATATTTTGAAATTTCTTGTAGTTTATTGTAATTTGTAACTATATCTGATATCTCCCTTTATTTTTTGAGAATATTTTATTTTGTATCTTCATTTTAGTTGTTACGATATTTATAGCCGGAGGAGAGTGCATGCCACATGGTAGGAGGAGGGACTCTTAACATCACTCCTTTTATATAATCTAAATAAGGAACCAACTTAAAATCTTAGAAATATAATTTTATTGAGGGGGTTCATTTCCCCTCAGTAGTTTTATAAATAGCTAGTAGTTTGAGAAAATATATATGCCACCGTGTACTCTCACCAACTCACCTTTACAAATCACTAATTAATCCCCCATATAATATGATACATTGTATAAATTAATACTACCTCCAATTCTAAATATAAGATTTAGTTGAGTGTTTTGGAGAGATTAAATAAACTAAATAAATTACTTTGCAATATTTATATCTATCATTTTTTCTTCAAACTAATTAATTTATTTTATAAACTAATATATAATCTAATAATACATAACTTATATAATGATTAAGTAATATATTTAGCTTTCTCAATTTCAAAAAAAAAAAAAAAGTCAGACGAGTCTTATATTTAGAACCGGAGCGATTGAGATTAGTAAATTAAACACGTTGATATATGATATGTGGAAGTAATAACTTGTACATGTTTATATATGATATAATACTAAGGGGTTTATGCTTCTTATGCTGCATGAGAAGAAGAAGATTCCTACACATACATGAAATGGTAGGACCCACTTCTTTTTTATATATATGAAAAAAAAAAAACTCAAGCATAGAAATGGTAGGACCCATATCTTTTTCGTATCTTTACCATGAGGATACATTTCTTCTACAACATGAGAAGTATATTTCTCTAATACTAAATAGGATTTAAAAAAAAAAAAAGAAAACTTCAGTAACTTCATTTTAAAAATGCTATGTTGTATTCATTTTTATGGGGAAAAGTCATTTTATTGTTATAACAATTGTGGTGTTGACAACAGCTGATGATGATAAAATGCTATGTTATATTCATGCCTTGTATATTTCATTGGGTTAAGGTGTGATTTGGCCAATAAACTATTAGTTCAGGAACGTCCAACACAATTAATTATTAAGTGGACCAAAAATACCAACAAACTTTTAAAAAAGAGCGCTCAGCACAACAAATTTTAAAAAAGGAGCACTCAGCACAACGCTGTTGGCAAAAAGTTAACATCTATTATCTAGGGTGTAGATTGGCCAACGAACTTTTACTCTAGGAACAAAATTTTAAATTTTACTAAATTAAATAATTTTTTTCTTAATTGTCATTATTCAAAACTACTTGTATAGATCTCTAAGGACAAAAATTACTCATTCTTTAATTTTGTTAAAATTATAATTTGCTAAAATAAACAAAATTACTCTAGAGTGTGTTCATATAATTTTTTTTTAGCAAATTATTTTGACAAAATTAAAGAATGAGTATTTTTTGTCCATAGATATCTATACAAATAGTTTTGAATAATGACAATTGAGGAAAAAATATTTATTTAGTAAAATTTAGAACTTTTTGCTAGGCGCTCCTGGAGTAAATGTTCGTTAGCCAATCTACACCTTAAATAACGGAGATTAACTTTTTGTTAACGGCGTTGTGTTGGGCACTCCTTTTTAAAAGTTTGTTGTGCTGGGCACTCCTTTTTAAAAGTTTATTGGTATTTTTAATCCACTTAATAGTTAATTGTGTTAGACCCTTCTGAGCCAATAGTTTATTGGACAAATCGTACCTTAGCCTATTTCATTTTATATGCATTTTAAGATATCCAAATCAACATTTATTGAGAAGATTTCTATCATCTCTTTGTTTACTCCAACATGCCCTGTTCTGTAGCTCTGACTAAGTAGAGTCGCATGATTCACAAGTTCGGTACTTATAATCAGCTACATTTTTGTTCTCATTATTATCAAATCAAATATCAAATCTCTTACAGGTGACGCTATTTATAAATAGTACAACTCATTCCTTAAACACTTGTGCAATACAGGGGATCCATATCTAATTACTATTCAATTAAACCATTTATTTACCAGCCCCTATTTGTTTTGCAGGACCATTTATAACTCATCTAACAAAATTGTAAATGCTGCTTGAAAATCTAAATTATTAGGTTGTACCGGATATCTAACATATCTTCATGAACTTATCCTCAAGATTCTCTATCGACTAATCATTTTTCAGGCAGAGAACTAATGTTACCCTATCATCAAACTCCACCAATGATTACTTCAACTGCTGGCATGACCAGTCTTCTGTGCAAAAGCCTTTATGTCGAATGTATCATCATCATCACTTGTCTTGGTAATGACACCCTGCTTCCAGATACAGAATCGGATCAGAATGAAATGAAACCATGTAAGAATGAAAGTAAAGGGAAAAGAAGATGGAACACCCTCAACAAAGTCCAACAATGCTTGAATTCAACTTGTCAACATGGAATACTACGTATATATAGTTATGTAAAAAATATAAAAAGCAAAAGCATACATTTAGTCCTTTAACATCATGCAAGCTTTCATTTTGGTCCCTTAGCTTTATAAAATGTCTTTTCAGTCCTTTAGCCCTAATGCCGTTAACCAAAAAGCTTGATTTTGAGATTTTAAATGTTGGAAAAACCTTTTCAGACGCTGACACGTTAAGTTTAAGTTTCAACATAATAGTGATCATCTCAAAAAATCATCATTTGAGATTAACAAAGATAGGGTCAAAGGGCTGGAAATATGCTTTTAATATTTTATTTTTTACGTGAATTAATATCTGAAAGTTTATAATTTGCTTTACTCTGATCCTTCTATTCGACCAAATTATATATTCAGTCTAGTGTGAGGGATAACTCAATGTGAATGTTACAGATTTCAGTTTATGAAGAAGAGTAAATCTAAAGACTAAAACAGATGGGCGTATATATTTCATGGACAACATTATATATTCAAATAAAATTCCAAAAACATAGGAAAGGGTGAATGGGACCTTCTCTGTGATGATACCGGAAATCAGGCTAGCCGGTGTGACATCAAAAGCAGGGTTCCACACAGAAATTCCTGGGGCTGCAACAGCCTCTCCAAGTCCTCCACGTCCATTCAACAATTCCTTGGGAGATCTCTCCTCAATGACAATTTCTTGTCCGGAAGAAAGTGATAGATCAATGGAAGTCAAAGGAGCAGCCACATAAAAGGGTATATTATGAAACATGGCGCATAAGGCAACACTATAGGTTCCAATTTTGTTGGCTGTGTCACCTGAAATGATCATTGAGAGAGAGCGGCAACGATGAGAATAATCGATCAGATGATAATTTACAAGTTACAACTTTAGAAAAAGAAGAAATGATTAATTTGTTTTGTTAGACTTTTGAAGTACCATTTGATGCAACACGGTCTGCCCCAACAACAACAGCATCTACTCGTCCAGCTTTCATTAGTGCAGCTGCAGCAGAATCTACTATAAGAGTTCCAGGTATGTGTTCATGCACCAACTCATAGGCCGTGAGCCTAGATCCCTGAAATTAAAAAAAATACATTTAGCTACTAAGCTAGCATATCAATTCATTTAATTAACTGTCACAATTCATAGGATACAATAAATAGAGACATGATTTGTACCATGAATAAAGGAATAAACCTAAATATTAACTATTACAGAGAGTTAGAAACTGTCCTCAAAACTACTTCACTTAATAAATTCTATAATTTCCTTTAATCCTTGAAAAAAGCATAATTAAAAAAATCAAAATTGTTTGTAATGATAAACTAAATGATAGTTAAGATGCAAAGTTCAGCAATGCAGGAGCTCTCACTCAAAAATTCATGTTATAAATTGAAACTTTTGAAAGTGGACCATTTACAAACAGGATAGTTGATTCTGTCAGTTTCGTCCTGTTTACATGCCATGTAATTAATTCAGATCATATTGGGGGAAAAAGCACATACAAACTGTAATATCAGTGACTTAGTGGATACACCCTCCGTTAATAGAACTCAATGTTTAATTAGATTTTGGAGTAAACAACAAAGCAGTCACCTGACTGAATGGGCGTGTTTCTGTGCAATAGGCCCTTTGTAAAACCCCTTCACTATGAAGTGCACGAATTACACCCAGAGCAGTCCCATATCCAGCAGTGGCAAGACTGAGAAATAAACACAAAAACACAGTTGCAGGCAAGTTAGAAGCCCTAATCTTTTGGAGCAAATCAACAAAAAGTAGAGCTCCATGATTTAGCCATAGTAATAACTAATAGGGGGAAGGCACTGCAGTAAGCACCTTCCTGTGTTGCAATGGGTCAAAACAGAAAGCTTTCTTTTCCCTGTTTGTTGTTGAATAATACTAGCTCCATAAGAACCAATTGCTCTATTTGAGGCAACATCATCCTCGAGCATAATCTCAGCAGCTTCTATATACACCTACAAAGTTGTCCCACAAATTGTGGATTCAATGGCCATAGCTAAAATAAGTGGAAAAAGGAACAATATATAGCTTTCTTTATTTGTCACATTTCGTTTATTACAACAAGAACAAAAATACCTGGAAAACACACTTGGCCTCCGTAGTAGAAGCAACAGCCTTAGATATAATTTCTTTGAGTTTGGTTGCAGCATCTGAAAGGTTCACTGCAGTTGGCCGACTAAAGAATGAAATAACAAATCAGCTAGGACTCATCTGATTGAAATAAATTTCATATTGACATCTATAACTGCTAAGGGAGAGAGTTAGCTTTACAATGCCAGATGCTAGATAGTTTTCTCAAAAGGCAATAAATTTAAATTTTCAAAACCCTCAAAACAAGTGGATTATTGTCTCAATTCAATGTATAGGATTGGAAATACCTTGAGACAAGATAATCTAATTTCTGTCCAAGGAAGGAAGCTGCATCACCGGGTGACCCATCAAATGCCTCTAGATTGAAAACTTCAACAGCCAGAGAAAGTGCTGCTGCGATAGCAATAGCAGGTGCTCCACGGACCACCATATCCTTTATGGCATTCCTGGGGAGGTTTTGAGCATTTAGATATTTGGACCCACTGACTTAAACAACAATGACCATAATCCAGAGGACATTTTCAATATTTGGCAGAGAAGAAAAATAATTTCAACTAAAGGAATCATTAATATGGTTACTCTGACAATTGATTGTAAAGAATAAGCAATATAATAGGATGATTCTTGTGTGAAGGGAAGTAGGGAACCAAGTCAGGTTGCCTAAGATATATTCGAAGAGAATATATGTATAATGAGAATTTTGCAAACTGCTTCTTGTACTATAACAACAAGGATCAAATAGAAAATTCAGGATGAATTCCTCCACAAGTGCAACAAAATAATTTCATGTAAAACAAAGTGTTGGACATGGAATATAAAAATGTCCTCTGTTTGAACAGAACTACAGTATTTACCAGCCATCAGTTGAATTCTGAATGTCCAAGTAAACACTTTCTAGAGGGAGCTTTCTCTGCATCACAATTATAAGCAATAAGTAAAACAAACCAAATAAATGTTGCAACAAAAGGAATGCAAAAAGAGAAAAAAAAAACACACACACAACATTTTCATGACAAAATACTAGAATATGGCTCTGACAAATAATATTGATTACCACTTAACATTCTCTAAAGCTTTTTGAGGACAGCATAAGCCAATTTGGGTTTAATTCTTTGTGTATATTCCAATTTCCAACATTTTAATTTAAAATAAGATCACTAATCACTCAAACCCAAAGCTTGCTAAAGGTTCTCAAGGTCAACTGAATTTCTCTAACATATGCATCACAGCGTTAGCCATTCATAGGTAACAAATTAATTTCAACGATAACCTTTTCTTGACCTTCCCCCAATAACTCGAATAACTTAAATCCCAATAGCTTTGAAAAACATACGAAATACATTTATTCACATCATGCTCTAGTTTCCCATTCCATAGGAGCAGCATGGTAAAATGCATATATAAAAAAAGAAGCACGAAATTAGATTAGATGCATAGGTAGAGAGTTGAGTGAGCAGAAAGGTGAAGAGACCTGATCAAGAAGCCGAAGCGAACCACGCTGGTAAAGGATAGCCTTGAGCGTGTTATCGGATGCAGGTCCATTCGAATCAGATGCCATAGGTTTAGAATATGATCAAAGACGAATAACCAAGAACAACAAGAAATCGGTTCGATCTTCTGGGAATGTAGAGGTTCGGAGCCCCTTCTTACAGCACTTCCTCCAACTATTTCAGTCCTAAAGCTTTCCGATGTCAAGAAATGCGTGCAATGAACCTGGACAAATAAAATAAAATAAAATTCCCCAAAAAGATTCGCATAGGGATCATGATTTTCTTAAAGTAAATAAATAAGCAATACTTTGAGCAAAAAATAAATAAGCAATCCTATTCCCCCTGAATATATTTATAACTTTTTTTAAAAAAAATTAAATCACATATGTTAAAGAAATATAATTAGCTTAATAATTATAAAATAAATTTTTAATTTTGTCTTATTTATGAATGTATATCTTTCTTTTCTTTCTATTTGTATTGGTACAATTAATATGTATAAAATTGTCACAATCTTATTTATTATCTAAAAAAAACTTATAAATAAAATCAAACTTTTTAATTAAAGAGATTTATAAAATAAGACGAAAGTGGTACACACTTTTTTTTTGGGATAATAAATAAATCCTAAATACTTTTATCTTTAACTTGGGAATCTTAAAAGCTTAATTATATTTATAATTTGTTTGAAATTACAACTAAGTTTTTGAACCTTACAAAACTTTTACAAAGCACAACTTATTTGTAACTAATTTTTCAAAATTTATAATGAAGCTTTTGATATTATTTCTTACCCAGAGGTAATCATTTCACCATTATTAAATGAAAAAGGTAAGAGAAGGGAGGTGTGAGACTTGCTCCAACGAGCACAGCCATTTTTTGATGGACCTTATGAGATTTTCTTTTTTCACTAAACTTCCAATTTTTTGTTCATTTTATTTTTTTAATAATCAATCCTTTATTGTCATTTCACAATGCAAGATATTTCAATGTAATTTTCTAGTATAGTGCTCTCTTTTCAGCCCTTCTATTATGAATTGGTACATGCCAATAATTTTATTATAGGTTAAGGTGCATTTTTGCCCTTTAAGTATACGCCCAGGAACAATTTTGTCCTTAAAGTTTTCGGCGTAACAATGTTGCTCTTTAAGTTTAAAACGGAGTAATGTTGTCACTCTGTTAAAAACCCTAACGGTCAACATTGCTCCGTTTTTAAACTTCAGGGGCAAAATTGCTACTTTTTTTTGGAGCAATGTTGCCCTGAAGTTTAAAAACGAAGCAATATTGCCCCTCCGTTAAAAACTCTAACGTTGACCGTTAGGGTTTTTAACAGAGGGGCAACATTGCTCCGTTTTTAAATTTCAAGGGCAACATTGCTACACCGAAAACTTTAAGGGTAAAATCATTCCTTGGTGCATACTTTAAGGGCAAAAATGTACCTTAACCCTTTTATTATTTGTCTCGTTTGGTTAAATACATTTTGGCTTTTGTTTTTTTGTTTTTTTTGGTTGTGCAAGTAAGGCGAATACCCTTAAAAATCATTGACTATCAAAATCATTTGGTCGTGGCGAATTTCGTTGTTCCCAATCCTTTTATCTTAGTGTTTAGCAAATACTGTAATCGTATTTTTCTAATATATCAGAAGTAATTTTTCACAAGTTGAGAATTCCTCTCACATGCTTATTCAATAAATTATAAAAGTTATTCTACAAAAAGTTAATCCAAACACAATACCTTTCACATGCTTATCTCATAAATCTTGAAAACTATTTTATAAAAAGTTAATCCAAACATGCACTTATTACTACTATCTAAGTATGGTACACTTTTCTCCACACGCGTGAGAGTTCTCTCTTTTTCTCCGTGTGATTGTGAGGGTTTCGACTTTGTAGCCAAGTGATACTGACATTGCTTTCCGACGAAGTGTGAGCGAGTGAGTCCTTGTTCACTTCTTGGTGGTGATCATCTTTGTTGTTGATGGAAGAGATCAGAGGGGAAACAGAGATGAAGGTGAGTTCTTTGGTCTGGAAGAAGGATTGTGGTATGGTTTCAAATAAGTGAATTTTGGCTAGAAGATTGCTGACAGAGAAGTTGAGTAGTAATACGGTGTTGATGGCTATTCAAAAGGCATGGAACATTATGGAAGGATTGAAGGTAATCGAAATTTGTAAGAATGAATTTATGTTTACAATCGATTCAATAGAAGAAGGAAGGTGGATTTTACGATATAGACCTTGGTCAATTCAAGGTCATTTGTTATGTTTTCAAGAACAAAATCACTATGTGACTATAGATGAAATTGATTAGTCGATGGCAGTTCTAGATCCAAATACATGATGTGCATCTTGAAGCAATAAACTCTGAGAATGTTCGGCGATTTGCCTCGAGGATTGGGTGAGTGGTGCCGATGGAGGATTCAGGGTGCAGTGACGCAATCGAATGAAGCTTGCTAAGATTTAGAGCGATTGTTGATGTTCATAACTCTCTGGTAGAATGTTTTTGGATTTATCGACCAGATGGTAAGAAATCCTAGGCAAAGGTGAGGTATGAAAAATTGCCTAATTTTTGTTTTAAATGCGGCCATGTGGATCATGAATTGAGAGTTTGTAACATCAAACGTTTGAAGTCAGAATTTAATGGAATTGATCCTCGATATGATCTATGGATGATTGTAGGACAAGTGAGATGAATAGAGGAAGCATTGATTTTAAAAGATTATGAGTGTCTTAGATCAGAAGGATTTTGTAAAAAAAGGGAGGGAGCAATTGTTGGATAAAGTTGAGGAAAGTTTGGTAGAGGGTAAGGGTGTGTTTGGTTCGAGGGTTGGGAGGGAGGGGAGTGACCACTTTTTGTGTGAAAAGTCAAATATGATCATGCTGTGACTTGCTTCCAAACTATTTATTATTGATATGAGGAAAACAATGTGCAAAGTTATGTAATTTTGAAAATTTTTCATGGGCAATTTAGTCAAAAGCTCCCTTCTCGCCAAACCAAACACACCTTAAAGGATCAAGGAAGGAGCTTGAGTCCAACAATATGGATAATAATGTCTGTGATGAGTTGAATAATACGTTGAGGAATAAAGAGGAGTCTAATTGTGTATTGAATGTGAATTTTGTGGTTGATATGCAACCTGGTTGTGATAGTATAGTAAGTTTGGACCTTAGAAAGAATAAGACAAAATTGGTAAATGAATAGCTAAGAGATAATTCCTCCTCTAGCTCTTATTCTTTATATAATGTATTAGGTATAGCAATATATTGTTCCAAATAAATCTTGACCCTCTATGTGGTATATATAAAGATATACAAAGATATGATAGCTAGCATATCTACAATGAATATTAACAACCATTTACAAATGACTAGTCAGTTATTGATCCTAACATTCACCCTCAAACGAGAGGGTGTGGGACACACACCAAGTTTGTTCCTAAAATAAGAGAACTGAGAGTGAGATAAGGTTTTAGTGAAACAATCAACTATTTGATGAGATGAATGCACATATCTAACCCTTATAGATCTAGATAAAACCTGATCTCTAGTAAAGTGTGCATCTATTTGAATATGTTTGCTTTTAGCATGATGTATTGGATTTGAAGCAAGAGCTTGAGCATTCAAATTGTCACACTATATTATTAAGGGTCGTCAAATGTAAAGACCAATTTGTGTCATTAGAGAATTTAGCTATTTAAGTTCTGTTGCCCCATCAGATAGAGACCGATACTCAGATTTTGAACTTGACCTAGAGACTGCATTTTATTTCTTAGAACACTAGGATACAATGTTCCTCTTAAATATACAAAATATCCACCCATGGATTTTTTATCCTCAATATCTGTAGCCTAATCAACATCTGTAAATGCCATCAAATGAAGGGATCCTACAAGTTTGATATGTAAACCATAATGAAATGTACCCTTTAGGTATCTTAGAATTCTCTTAACCCTTTGAAAGTGTACCTCAATTGGTTTAGCAAGAAATTGACTAAGCTTATTAACATAGTAAGCTATGTTAGGTCTAGAGGTTGTTAAGTATTTTAGTGACCCAATAGCTCTTTTATATTTATTAGAGTTTTAAGTGCACAGGCCTCGAAATAACTTGGATGACTTAATTGCGGAATAAAACTTTCTTAGAATAACTTAGTTTGAAAACTTGAGGATAAAATTTTCATAATTTGAATCTATCCTATCACGAGTGATATATATCCCATAGAGGGATCTTAATACAATAATCCAATGTAATACCCCAGATTATTATTAATAGTAATAACCCATTTATTTTATTTTATATAGCCTTGGTGGGTCAAATACTCCTAGTCCTAATTGCCTTAGGAATTTCCAGCTTATGCACTAACAAATAGGGTAGGTAATAAGTCCACTACCTGTCAACCAAGTCATATTAAATTCACACCATGATTGATCAATTGAATTTAATATACCCTATCACATTAAATTCACACCATGATTGATTGATTGAATTTAATATACCTATTAATGAGTTGGCAATAGTAAAGAGCTCAACCCTTAGCTCAACCCTAATTTTAAGTTATAAATAGAGGTCTAACCTAACCTTGAATACTCTCATACTCTTCTTCTATTCTCTTATACTACTTCCTCTATTCTTTTTCTATGTCACTTATTCTTCTAAGAGGCTAGCAAAACGGAGACCAGATAATCCTAATCCCCAGAACAACCGTACGACTTGTGCTTATTCTTTTTCTCTACATCCTATTTTACTAATCTTAATTCCCATGAGTCTTAGGTTAGTTTTATATAAGTTTTGATAGGATTGTTATATATGAAATATATTATATGTAATCCTAATCCCTAGAACAACCATGTGTCTCGTGCTTATTCTTTTTCTCTACATCCTATTTTGCTAATCTTAATTCTCATGAGTCGTAGGTTAGTTTTATATAAGTTTTGATAGGGTTGTTATATATGAAATATATTATGTGTAATCCTAATCCCCAGAACAATAGGAGTCAATTGTTGCATGTCGATCTCAATCTTTGTGAAAAACCCTTAAATGTGTTGCAGTGTTTGTGTGTGTGTATATATATATATATATATATATATATATATGTTTTCCTTTTCGGTTAGCGTGAATTACTTTATGAAAGCAAAACTCCTCACCTCCTTGTATACATATATTTCTCCTTTTTGATTTGCGTTTAACTATTTTGCAAAACCCTTCATCATTGAATATACATGTACATTTTGGGTGCCTCGGTTTTCGTGATTGAAACTTATATATATCCTTCATTAATATATATAATACTTGTACATCTTTTGCCTTAAAATATATACATGTTCTCTTTTAAATGGTTTTACCTTGGGCTTTCGTAATTGACAAATAGCAGTATATATATATATATATTCAGTTTGATTCCGTAAATTTGAGAAATCCATTTTGTGTGTGATTGAAATAATTTAATTGTGGGAGGATATCTTGGGATGGTACCTTCAAAAGTGATGAACACAACCCTTAGGCTTTATGCCTCGGTATATTATTTGATACTGATTATATCCGTTCTTCCCAAAGTGGTGTCTGGTAGGTTTCCAAGACATTAGTAACAACTTTGGGAAGAGGTGTGCACATTAGGGGTAATTAGGTATATGTCTATCCTAATCACAAATTAAATCATAATCTAATTCCATATTACTTAATCTCATAGCCTAATTAAAATCTCCTTCGTCAAGGTAAATCCTAAGTCTCAAATTCAAATTCAATGATGGCCAGTCACTAAATAGATAAAGTTGAACAAGATTAAGTAACCAAAATTAATATTAATTATAACTAAATAATAAAAACAAAGTCTAATCCACACTCATAAGTTCAAAGTTCCTTTAGGTTGCAAAGAGAAATTAGCCGAACATGGCTTTAACAAAAACCATCATAGCACAGAAAATTTAAATCCAGATTCAAACAACAAACAAAAAGAAAAGCATCAAGGAATCAAATCTGTCAAACCACTCCACTGCAACAAAGGTTGTTCAGCTTCTCGGTTCTTTTCTTTTGTTCCGTCTGAATCTGCCTTTGGAGCTTCCAAATCACGACTGTGGTCTAAGATGGTGAGGGAGAGAGATGAAGTTGGATGGTGGTTGAAGAAGAAAGGAAAACATAGTGGCAAAATAGATGGAAGTAATGCTCGCCGACGACCGTGGTGGAGAGGGAAGCCGCCGGCAAGGAAGAAGAATGGACAAAGTGGAGAAGGATGAAGATGCTTCCCCCCACGGCGCTAACGCTCTGTTCCACCAAATATGACTCTGCTCCTCCCTGTTCACCACGAGGATAATCCCCAATTATGCCGCCTCCCTTCTCTCAATTCGTACCTCTCCAAAAGATGCCGCCTCCTTTCCTTCCATTAGGTCTTTTTTTTTTCTTTTTCATTTCCTAAACGGTGTCGTCAATTGATTTCAATGTTGTGGGGCCCATTTTTCCATTCAATTATACAATTCCATATCAATTGTCTTGGCCCTCTTGGTCATTGTAAACAAAATAAAAATAAGTATATAATAATAAAATTTTATTTCTTCTTTTCTTTTCCTTTTTTTTAGAAAGATTTTCATTATTATTATTTATTTCCTAAACTAAAAAAAAATTATTTTAAATTGAAATCCCCAAATAATGCATCCAAATTGATATTTCTTAAAATCTCAATAAAATCTCTTCAAATTAGCAATAATGACTTCTCAAATATATCAAAATACATATTAAATCTATTAAAAATGAAAAGTCATCAGTTGAACTGGTGACGATTTGAGGAAGATTACCAGGTTCGTTTCCCCCATGGTTTTCCAAGTGTAGCGTTTTATCAATATGTCGGAAATACACCACAAAGCTTTTGGTTCCCAAACGTATATGCATACTACCCAGGTTCTCCTTCCCTTATCATGCATAAACAACATTGTTATATGTATATTGGAAACACAAATCTATCTTTCTTCAATGCAACCCCTAGATTTATGGTTTATGCAACAGAGAATTTCCTATGGCTTGGCTTTTACGGTTCTTTTAGCATAAACATCCTAGGTTTACTCCTACGGTTTATTACTCAAAGTTTCGTTGGAAAAACTGAAAGAAACTAGAAGGAAGAAAAACTCGACGCTTCCCTTCAGTTTACTAGCTCGCACGACGTGATCTTCACTGGAATCACACACCCCTGCTTCTCCGAAGCAAGGACAGAGCAACAATTGCTTGAACTCTCTCTCTGTCTCCTTCAATTCTCTCTCTCGATTTCTCTCTTGCTCTCGGTTTCACTTGAATTGAGCAAAGTGAATAAATGAAGATCAAGGAACAATGCTTGAATAAGGATGTATGGAGAGTCTGATGTTGTGAGTGTTTAAGCGTTTAAGTCGTTGGAAAAGTATGGTGTTTCAGATCTTGTGTTCAGAGAATGAGTTAATTGCACTGAAGAAGTATGGCTAATGGATTTTACTGTCAGCCCTATCTCTCTGTTGTCACGTGTTGGGCTTGTGTGTGTAGTGAAGAGAAAAATAATTGACTAGTTGTGATCTCTTTTCCTGTCCGTTTGGTTGAAGAATGAAAGTGGAGTAGGCTTGGTGATTAACCATATATGGGCCAAGTGGATATATGGATTTTAGGTGGTTGGGCCACTTTAAAGATTATCCCACTTAATTCTTTTCAAGACAGATATTTGCAAGTATAGGATAATTATCAAAATTAAATCCCTAATTCCTTTTTAAGGATTTTCTTTCTCAATTAAATTTCTTTTGGCCTTAAAATATTATTTCTAATATATTTATGCTGAAGATTATTCCATAATTATTTGTCCTTAATTTATGGGAAAATATGCTTTAAATTCCATAACAAAACTCCATATATTATTCAAACTTCAAAATCCCAGAATTTGGGATGTTACAATGGGTCTATCATTACCTTCCCATCTTCAGCGAACAACTGTCTATCAATAACCATGGATGTCGGCATAAGGGGCACATTCATACATGTCAAATCTTTTTAGCAAATCTAGAGTATATTTGGTTTGATTCACATAAATGCCAGAGCTATCTCTATGAATTTCTAATCCAAAAAATAGTAAATGGGACCTAAATCCTTTAGAGAGAAAACTTTATTCAACTTGATAATAAATTCCTGGACAAAAGCTAAATTATTTCCAATAATAAGAATGTCATTGACATAGATGAAAATAAATACCATGAGTCTTTATTTCTAAGAAAGAATAGAGAAACATCACTACAAGCATTCTAAAATGGCCAACTAACCAGTATGTGTCAAAGTCTTTCAAACCATACCCGTGGAGCCTGTTTGAGCCCGTAAATCACCTTGGTAAGTTTGTAAATATGATATGGTTTTGTAGAATCTTTAAACCCAGGTGGCTAATTTATAAATACTTCTTCCTTCAAATACCCATTTAATAAGGAATTGTTGACATCTAATTGTTGTATTTCCCATCGATAAGTGACAATAAGTGTGAGAATTAGTTGAATGGTCGTTGGCGTTACAATTGGACTAAAGGTCTCTCCATAGTCAATCCTTGCCAATTGTTAAAATCCTTTAGCCACTAATCTCGCATTATGATTTAGTATAGAACCATCAACTTTGAACTTTGTTTTAAAAATCCATTTACAATCAACAAGAGTCTGACCTTTATAAGGCACCAGTACCCAAGTATGATTGTGACAAAGAGCTTCATACTTATTAGTTATTGCGTTCAACCATAAGGAAGATGTTAGAGCTTCTGCAAGTGCTTGAAGTTCAACCACATAAGACAAAAGTCAAGGTGTTTCAGTTTCACAGAGACCTACAAAAGGGTATATTGGGTTTGAAAATTCTAAACTTAGCCCGTGCTATCTTGGATGGTGATTAGATGGAGAAAGACGGTGAGGAGTGAGACATTCAAAGGATACATAACGAAGGCCTGGAGAGAGATGAGGAAGGTTCGAGGAAGACAAATATGAGTATATGGGCTTAAGTGGGTTTGGGTTATGTGAAGGAGTATATGAAGGAAAGGGGACCGGATGAGAAATGTTATGGGGTTGAGTAAAGGAATTTGTGGACTGGAGAGAAGTGTTACAAGATCGGGCAATAGGATTAGTGGACTGGAGAGAGGCCACAGGATTTGTGGGTTAAAGGGAGGTGTCATGAGATTGGGCTATGAGATTAGTGGGCTGGTCTTGAGATGGGCAAAAAACGTTGGGCCTCTCATATGACTTCTCAATAATAATAATAATAATAAAAGAAGCATTGGACTCATCAAATAGGCTTTACTTGTTCATAAATCTTGCATGAAAGGAAAAATAGGAATGTCAAAAACTACATGTCTAGAAACATATAAGCGTCCATTTGAACATAGACATCTAAGACCCTTTTAATTTGAGGCTGGGTTGAGATATACACACTTTGACTGTGATAATCTAGTTTGTAAGAATTATAGGGCTTCAAACAAGGATAACAAGTGCACCTAAAGGGCTTCAAAGATTGATAATCATGCGCTTTGTTATATAAACATGCCATAGGAGATTTTGCTTGCAAAGTTGGAGTTGGAAGACGATTAATTAGATAGAAAGTCATTGGAAAAGCTTAAGTCCAATAAACTAGAGGAATTTTAGATTGAGCCAAAACTGTTAACCCCATTTCACAAATATGTCTAGTTTCCTCTCTGCCCTACCCTTTTGATGAAAGGTGTAAGGACATGTGAAACACATAATTATACCAAAATTTTTAGCAATAGTTATGAGAGGTTTATACTCTGTGTCATTAATACATTGAATAGACTTGATCTTAGTTTAAAATTGAGTTTCAACCATATTGTGAAAATTCTTAAAGGCTATAATGGTATTCCCTTTGTGCTTAAGAGGATATAACTAAGTATATCTACTAAAATCATCAATAAAATGGACATAATTCGATACCCATGAATTGATTGTATAGGAGAAGGACCCCATAAATCAGTATAAACAAGCTCAAATGGTGAAGAAGCATGAGACAATGATTTAGAAATGGGTAATTTCCTTGATTTACCATACTGACAAGCCTCACAAACAAGGGTATTACTAATTTTGTACTTTAGCATTACAATTATTTAGAACTTGTTACAACACTTTATTGCTTGGATGACCAAGTTTGTAATACCAAGTCAGAAGATTTGCTTCAATCAATACTGCAATATGTGCATAAGGCTGCGATTGTGAATCCATTTTACTCATTGGGTACAACCCTTGCCTTGGAGGTCTTTTCATTAGCAGCATCTTGTTTCCTTATCCTTCATAACACAACCTTCATTAGTAAATATTACTGTAATGTGGTTGTCTGTAACAAGCTTATTCGCATTTAGAAAATTCTTACAAATTTGAGGAACAAATATAACATCTTTATGAAGAATTTCAGAATTAGAACAAGGTATATATGTAGAACCAGTACCATGAATTTGAGTCTGAGATCCAGTATAAGTAATTAAATGGAAATTAGCCATACCCACTAAGTTTATAAAGTTAAGTTTAGAGGAATCAGAGGTAACATGATGAGTGGCACCACTATCCATGTACCAATCAGAATTAGAAAGCACTGGAGATTCAATAAAATAGGCTTGAGGAGCTGAGTGAGACGAAGGGCAAAAACTTTAGTCAAATTGTTTGTAGCAATTGGAAACTTAATGGCCAGGACACTCTCATAGATCACAAAAGGTTCAGCCAGAGTTACCACCAGTAGAGGGATCTCTAGAATGCTGATATTGGTTATCACGTCTACCACACCACTAACCATGAACAAAAGAGTAATCAAGAAAATGGTCAAATTCAGAGTGTTTGGTGACAAAATTTGCAAAGGGCTGAAGAGAGAGAGAAGAAAAATGATTTAGTTGGTCAATGCAACTCTCAAATGCAAGTGGACCCGATTGAGCTTCAACACAGGTAAGCCCCACTTGATTGATAAGCTTAACGATAATAGCATTGTAGTTCCCATATAAGCCATTAAGAGTATGAAGAATGAGCTCATCGGTTGAAATAAGAGCGTCGGTGAGGGCTAAATGGTTGATGATAGTCTTCATCCTCATCAAGTACTCAGTCATAGTGAGTCTATTTTATCGTGTATTATGGAGCTCAGATCTGTATACCATGATCCGAGATTTGGAGACGGCTGATGTAATGAGCTTCATTCTACAATTCCAATATAGAGTAGCAGTGTAAGAATCGAGTCCCAACATCTCTATCATCGTGTTTCAGAGCCACCCAATGACCATTTGATATACTGAGTACCAATCTCTAAAGCTAGGGTTGGTGATAACCTCCTTTGTGGACGGTGACACGATCATCATCGTAGGAATAAGAGAAGTGGCATCAATATGATTTTGAAGGCGAATTCCTTCAATTAAGGGTAAGAGAACTGATGCCCAGACTAAATAATTCGTTCAATCCAGCTTGATCGATGAAGTCTAGCTTGAGGATTGAAATAGGGAATAGGTTTTGGGAGCAATTGGAGTCAGAGTTGAAGGCGAAAGAGAATCAGAACTGATGTAAGAGGAAGAGCCATCGTAGCAAAGAAGAAAAGGTCTGTGGCTTTGATGCCAAGAAAGAATAAGACAAAATTTGTAAATGAATAACCGAGAGATATTTTCTAATTGGACTCTTATCCTTTATATAATGTATTGGGTATAACAATATATTGTTACAAATAAATCTTGACCATCCATGTGGCATATAGAAAGATATATAAAGACATGACAGCTAGCATTTACAATGAATATTAACAACCATTCACAAATAACTAATCAGTTATTAATCATAACCGGTTTGATAAGTGTTTTAACAAATTTAGGAGGTGAGGGGGTTGGAAGTATGTAGAGGCCTTCTAATCACAACTTTAAGGCACAAAGGCAAATCTGTTAGGGGGAAGCAAATGGCATGAAGAAGATTGTTGCGGAATGTACAAATAATTCCTCTCGTGATTGTTAGTATGTAGATGTCCTAGAGACAATATGTTTTGACAGATGAACAACTTTTTCTGTTTAAGTATTTCATGATTAATATAAATGAGCACCTTTTATCTTTACCATATTTATGTATCGCCTTTACTTTAAGGTCAATATGCGTTTTAAAGATAAAAGCCCTAGAAATGGAACAAGTGCACATTTGAGGATCAATGATAGGGATCATGATCATGAGGACTCAAGAACACTTCAAATCTATTGCTAAACTTGTTCCTAGTCTTCAATCACCAACAATCACCAAGTAAGGGCATTGGTGATCTCAATAAGATTAGTACAATATCATCTACTTGAATGGAGATACAAGGTAAGGACCTCATGGAATACAAGCATGATGATACCTTAGCTGATGTCGTGGGTGGATCTGTTGAAGAATAGATAGCATCAAACTGACCCACCGAGAGACTCCACAAAGATTCATTATAGAGATTATCATTGGATATGTAAAGTCTCTCATCGTTTGGTAGTGTGGATCGTCCTAGACTTGAGGATGTCACGAGCACTATGTCTTATGGTTATACTTTGACTGTAAACTCTATTTGCTTGAGAAAGTGGAGAATAATGTACTCTTGGGTGTGGCTTGATTACATGAGTGTAAATGAACATACCAAAAGGATTTGCAGTTCCCTATAAGGGATTAGTCGTTCACAGAATCGGTAGGGCTTGGATGACTTCTAGTTGACTTGAGAATCTATGCGCAGTAAGTGATTATCAACTGTCATGATCCATCTTAGAGTCAATAGAAGGAGATTCATAGTTCCGTGAAAAGCAATATTTAGTCAACCATGAGAGATTATACTCTATTTTTGCTTTTGACTAAATGTGAATAACATTGTGAGGGATGATACTAGCACAATATCCAAATTAGAAAAGTTAGATGACTAGATCAACTTAATTAATTATGGGGCCATAGAGTATTGCTAGTGTCTTATATGGTCATTGGATAACTCAGGCCCATTAAAGGAGTTTGATTGGTCTAAGCTTATTTATGTCAGTGATTAATTTAGCCTAATGGGTCACACACAAAGGCTATTCTTGATTGTTTAAGATTAGCAAGCTTGGTCCAATAATTTTTATTGGACTTTCTCGAGAGAATAAGTGTATTTGGGTTGGAGTGGGACTCCAAGCCTAATATACAAAGATGGCGCCATATATGGTTCTTTAGTGGGAAATTAGTTCTTCCACAAATAGGCCTAAATATGTTACACGACCAAACAAGGTTTTAGGCCACTTTGAATTTAGAATTCGAATTTTGATTGAGATTTAAATTTGAATTTTAAATTCAAGAGATTAGATTATGAAAGATAATTTTGGATTATCTAATATGTGTGTGTGTGTGTGTGTGTCTCCAATAAAGATTGGATAAATAAAGGATAAAGAAATGATTAAAGATATGGATGTTATCTATTAACTTGAATTATTAATTCAAGAAATTGCTAGCATTTAGGTGTCCTAGAGGCAATCTGTAAGAACAAATGAGCACCTTCTCTACATTGTAGTATTTCATTATTAATGAATGGACACATTTTATCTTTATCATATTTATGTCTCGCCTTTATTTTAAGGTAAACATGTGTTTCAAGATAAAAGCCTTAGGAATAGAACATGTGTCAGTCTTGAGGATCAATGATAAAGATCATAATCATGAGGACTCAAGAATACTACATATCCATTGCCTAAAATTTGTTCTTAGAACTGAATCACCAAAAAAGGGCATTAAAAAAATCTCCATAAGACTAGTACAACATCTTCTACTTGTATAGAGATACAAGGTAAGGACCTTATGGAATATAGGCATGGTGATTCCTTAGCTGATGTCGCGGGTAAATCTGTTGGGACACAGATAGCATCAAACTGACCCACTAGGAGACTCCACAAAGATTCATTGCAAAGAGTATCATTAGATATGTAAAGTCTCTGATTGTTTGGTATTACGGCTCGTCCTAGACTTAAGGATGTCATCGAATTTCCTAGGGTTATACTTTGACTGGACAACTCTATCCGCATGAAAATGGGGAGAACAATATACTCTTAGGTGTAACTCAAATACATTAGTATAGATTGACATGACGAGAGGACTCACAGTCCTCTACAAGGGATTAATCATTCATAAGACTGGTAGAGCTTGAATAGCTTCTAATTAACTCAAGAGTCTATACGCACAACAAGTGATCATGAAAAGTCATGATCCGTTATAGAGTTAATATAAAAAGATTCGTAGTTATGTGAATTAGCTACATTTAGTCATGATACTCTATCTTTGCTCTCAACTAAATGTGAATGACGATGTGAGGAATGATGCCAGAATGGTATCCAAATATGAAAAGCAAATCACTTGATCAACTCAATTAGTTCTGAGGCCATAGAGCATTGTTAGTGTTTGATGAGGTCATTAAATAAATTGGGCCCATCCAAGAAGTTTTAATTGGTCTAAGTTTATTTATATCAGTAACTAATTTGAAAACGGAGCAAATCACGAAGGGGGGTGAATTGGGGAGTTTAAAAATTCTTTTTTAGGTGCTGTGAAATTGAACACGAAAACATAGCAAAACAGGGGAGATAAAAGAATAGCAAGACACAGCAAATTTATACTGGTTCAGTCACAACTCTTGACCTACGTCTAGTCCCCAGACTCTATGGGATTTTCACTATCACTCAGAATCAGTTGCACACTCTGTACTCGAAGTTATCATCTCACTAGAATACACTCATCCTTACAAGTTGTAAACTGATATACGCAATCTCCAAGTCCCACAACTTAAGATTCTTACAATAAATGAAACTCTCTCTAAGAGTAGATGAAATAAGCACTGAAGTACAAATGTATCAAAAGATACTTTACAAGTAGAAAACACAAAAAGTAGTTGACACTTTGAATGCTTTTCGTTTTTTGCAGATTGGTGGTTGAGAAGACTTGAATGCAACTCCTTATATATGAAGAAGGCATTAAATGACTGTTAGATTGAACAATGTAACCGTTGGAGACATTAGACTAGCTGTTAGGAACACTTTCGTCACTTCTCTCTCTAATCTTCTGCTAATCCAGGTGCACATAAGTTTATGGTTGACTTCCTTGAATTAAATCCGTTGGAAGAGTAGCTTCTTGATAGGGAAAGAAAACATTAATCCCTTAGCAATGTGCAAAAAATGATTGTCCAAAAGGATGCAAGATTTTGGACTTCGTAATAAATGCGCTAACGTCACTTTTTGCTTTAAGCTAAATCTTCATTTAATACTCTTTAAACCATCTGAAACTCACTAACAAACTGATTAAATATAGCCAGGAATAGTAATGAGTGATGATAAGAAGTATAAGAATCAAATATGACAATTTCAAAATTTCGAGCAATTTGATTTTCAAACTGGGCAACACAAACTCGAGTTTGTTCATCCAAACTGGAGTTCACAACTTTTCTTCAGAAGCCTAAATTGGAGTTTACAAAACTAAAGTCCAGTTTACTTTATCCAGAGAAGAACGCCACAATTTGATCTTTGAAGCATATATTGAATAGGAACAAAAATCGAGTTAATAAGTGACCAACTCAACTTTTGGACTTTTATAATAAAAATGCATTTAAGTCCACAAAACTTGAAAACTGGAGTTTTCAAAACAAACTGGAGTTTTCATAAGTTTAAGATAGAACAAAGCTCTTGGCTTGATATATACTCGAGTTAACAAAACTAAACTCGAGTTTTCTTAAAAGCTTGGAAAACTTGAAAACTTCTTTGGCAAATGAAAATTGGAGTTTTCAATGCAAACTTGAGTTTCCTCAAAGTGAGGAAAAACTTAGAAAGCTCTCGGCCAAGTGGAAACTGGAGTTTGCTAATACAAACTCGAGTTTTCTTGAAATTCAAAAAACTTTGGAAAACATTTGGCTAAGAGCAAACTGGAGTTTGCAAAACAAAACTGGAGTTTACTTATGCTCAAAAACATTGGAAACTCTCTGTCCAACACAAACTTGAGTTTCATAACACAAACTCGAGTTTGTCTTAACTTGAAAAACTTAAAGTGCTCTCTGTATAACACAACCTGGAGTTTGCATATATAAACTAGAGTTTGGCCATGTTTAGAAACTTGAGTTACTCTCTGTCAAGTCAAAACTCGAGTTTACAAAGCTAAACTCGAGTTTGTCGTTAACAGTAAGTTTTTCAACTTAGCAAAGACAAACTTCAATTTGAGTTTAGAATTGTTACTTATCATCAAAACACATAGAGAACTAACATAATTGGTCCTAATGGGTCACAGACAAAGGTTATCCTGATTGCTTAAAATTTGCAAACTTGGTTCAATAATTATCATTGGGCTTTATCAAGAGCAAAGGTGTAATTGAGTTGGAGTGGGACTCCAAGCGTAATAAGGAGAAAATAACGTCATATATGATGTCCCCAGTGGGAAATTAGTTTCTCTACCAAAGAGTCCAAATGTGTTGGAAGACCCAATGGGATCTTAGACTAAGTTGAATTTGGAATTCAAATTTTGAGTTCAAGTTTGAAATTTAAATTTGAATTTAAATTCAAGAGATTAGGTTATAAAGGTGTAAGTGAATTTTGAATTTTAAGTTCAAATTAAGATTTCCTACTGTTAACCATGGTATCTTACAAGTTCAAAGATTCACCACTTGATACCAAATTGTTAGCACTTGCAAAATTTTAGATTAGGAAAAGAAGAAAAAGATAATCTAAAGTTAGGATCTGTAAACTCTAGCAAATACATAATAATTCTCAAATAATATTCTTCATATCATCATAAAACAGAATACACATATTTATAGAGTTTTGCCTTCATAACTTCCTATAATAACTGCTATAAAACAAATAAAATATAATAACTTCCATAAACTAATAGTAACTACTATTAACTTTTCTTAAATACCTAAAAAATATGTGTCTTTCTTTTGGAATAATCTGGAAAAGGATATGTAATATTCCTATCAGAAAGTACCCGATTCTCTTATCTAAAGTCAAATAGGAGATAAGGCCTAACTTGGATCCAAAAACAAGAGGAAATGGCGTCTTAGAAGAAGAAAGAAGAAACATAAAAAGAAAGAAGTAATATAGAGAACTAAAAGAGCTAATGGCACAAGAAATAATAATGCCATAATCAAACGCAAAAGAGACAACTGCCACTTGACCATGAGGTCAAAATTGGAAGACAAAATAAAGGGCCAAGATTTGCTCTTCAAAAGTAAAAAGTAATTATGACAATAAAAAGCAAATTAACTCTCCCTTTTTGAGGATTAATTTTGGTCAATAACGAGGAAGAGAGAAGGAAGGAGTGAAGTCAAATTAACCATACAAATTTATTCAAGAAGCCATAAAGTGTTGAGACATAGACTTTTCTTGCGTCCTTAGACAAATTGTGGCCAAGTAAATCGCAAGAAGGCAAGAATGAATATTAAAACATTTCACGCTCCCTCACTCACTCAAGAATTTAGCCAACACCCATAAAAATAGAGAAAAGAAGTGGAAAAAGAAAAAGGGAAGAGAAAGATGAAAGTTGAAGAACAAGAAGCAAGATGTCACTACTACAGAAAGTAGCTATGGTGTCTCCAAAAGACGTCCACTTTTTAAAAAAGGGAAGTAAAAAATAAAGGCAATGACATTTTTGTAATTAGTGGAAAAATTTTAACATATTAGACGTCCCTATACTTAATATGGACGCCAAAAGTATACTTTTGATGTCCGAATTAGATAAAGGACACCAAAAGTCTATTTTTGTCGTCCCAAAAACGTCACTTTAGGCGTCCCAATAATATTTTAGGATGCCTAAAATATCCTTAAAAATTGACTTTAGGCATCTCGAAAAGAAATAGGGATGCCTAAATTTCACTTTAGGTGTCCTAATTATATTTAATGATGCCTAAAGTGTCCTTTTTATTCTCCCCAGGAATGCAAACTTCATTTCATTCCCTTACAAAAAAAGAAAAAAACTTTTCCCTAGTTGCTTCCAGCTGCAGCGCCTTTGATCCCTAGCATGACTTCACCACTTCGACTTGTAAGGAACAACGATAGTGACCTACCTTGCAGCTGCGGCCTCCCTCTCCATCCCTTACTACAATAGTGACCTACCATCAACGGTGTAAGGCAATGATCTTTGACGATGGAATTGCAAATCTATGTTTACAAATCTATTTACAAATCTATGTATATAGATCTGTATGTATTGATTTCATTTTGCCTTCCTATTTACAGATCTGTTTCCTAAGAATCGTGCTTACAGATCTATGTTTACAGATTTCTTTCCTTAGAATCGTGCTTTTAGATCTATGAATCTTTTCTAGACAATCGTAGGCTAAACTTATCATTTAGAATCGTTGTTCTCGCCTTTACTCTTTCTTCTTGTCACTTTGTTTCTATTTCGCCTTCGAAGTTTCTTCTTTCGCCGACTAGAAACATATTGCCTGTACCCAGCATCATCGTCGTCGTTCTTCGTTGTGCCTTGTAATCAAGCTATGTTTCTTAACACCTATTGTTAGCCATGTTTCTTGTTTGTTCTTACCTTCGTCATTTCTTATTGTTCCGCGTGCTGACTTGATTGCAGTTAGGGTTTTGTTTTTCAAATAAAAAATCCTTTGCGTCCATAGTTGAAATATGGATGCCTTAACTACCACTTATGACGTCCCAAATTTAATTTTGGGATCCCTTAAGTGTTACTTACGGCGTCCCAATTTTAAAATTTGGGACGCCGTAAATCTAATTTTTTGTCCCTCTATAAAGGGACATAGAATGTGTTAAAAAAAAACATACATTAAAGACTTTTTTGTGTAATAATGTGTAATATCCTACTGATATTCTGATAATTATCAGAGCAACAATATGTAGCACAATGGGCAAACAAAAATAATATAAATATACCAATACAATAATTTTGATTACATAATAGGAGTATTCAAATGGTTTATACATTACATATAATAAATTATTACACTGTCATTCTTTAATTCTCCGTCATTTCTCCTTCTGGTTCATCTTCAAGCATTCTCTTCTTTTATCTTCATGAGCTGCATTTCTTTCCTGTGCCCACTGCCTAATGGTTGGTTGGGGAGGGTGAGATTGAAGGAATCTCAGTAGCAAACAACCGAACAATGTATGCAAGATAAATGCTAATGCTGTTGGTTCTCGGAGTTTTGATGATAACAAGACTTAAATAATTAAAGATTTTATATTGAAAAAGGTTGAGTTTTTGATATAGTAAATATTCATTGTGTTAAGTGTGTATTACTCGAGTAAGGGTTTATATTACTCTTGTAATCTCCATCTAATAAGGTTGGTAAGTGTTCACAAGATGAAAAATTTCAGTTGACCTTATCAGTAGAACAATTACTCGAGTAAACCTTAGTGTTACTCAAGTAATGTCATCTTTTAGCAAAGATCAAAAGACGTTGTTAATGTTATTCAAGTAAGTATAATTAGTTATTCAAGTAATATCGCTACTGGAACAATCCATTTTAACTTACACGATATTACTCAAGTAATAAGAAGTGTTACTTGAGTAATCACTCTACAATTATGTATATTTTGAATTCCTACGAAATTACTCATGTAACAAAATATTATTACGCAAGTAATATTGAAAATTACTCAAGTAACGAAAATGATGCTCAAGTAATATTAGAAAATTAATCAAGTAACAAAATGTTACTCAAGTAATATTGTTCCAGAAGCAAATATTTCTGAATATCTCGTTGCTACTCAAGTAAGGTGCTTCAAATAAATAGATCGCCTCACTGTAACATTAATATCTATGTTAATCATTCTAGGTCATTCCCCATTTATTTTTAATCTCACTCAAACTTATTTATATTATATCTAGTCATCTTTTTGAGTGATTTACAGTTGATTAACCATGTTTAAATTGAGATTAACCGAAAAGCTATTCGTTGTGTCAAAAGCATTAAATGCAATTCAAAAAGCAAAGTATACAATTAGAATGGAACCTCTAAGCAAACAAATACATTCTTTCAAGGAATATCAATTCTGGAAATCATTCTGAAACATCCTCTGTGCTCAAGTACGTTGACGGCAAACCAATTAATGAAGAAACAGTCGACTATACTCAATAGAATTCATTTATGCCTAACGAAATTACGAAGAGATACAACGCTATATTCAAAGCTTCACAATGACATTAATGGACGATTGGTATAAAAGCTCATCACATTCAATTCTGCCAACAAACTGAAACTCTACACATTCAATTCGAACTTATTGCAATCTATAGTTTCATTTAATATCTTCGGATATCATTATACTTCAATGTTTATCATTCATCTACTCTGTGAGAGAGCTTAAATACTTATTCATTTTTATGTGTAAATCTTAAGGTTGAGGAACCTTAAGTATGAGTTTACGATTACAACTTGTAAGGGGGAGTGAGTCCTAGTATGATAGGATCATCTCAAGTACAGAGTGGGTAATTGTATCCCTACTAACAATAGTCACGTCAATATCATGAGTAGTATCAATAAAATCAATAGAGATATTACTTTCATCATTCAAAGCATCATCATGATTAGTGTTAAGCTGGGTGTCTTGAAAATCAATAGTGTCAGGGGAGTCAACAACAATTTCTTCATCAACTTCCTCATCAGAATCAATAGAATTTATAGGATCAAAGGTATGAGAAGAAGTATCAATGCATGCACTATAAGATTCAGTATAATTCAAGTCAATAGAACTATTCAATTCAGAAACAACATTAGTGCATGCATACTCAGCTAATGTACCAGTCACCCCATCATTTGAAGTGGTAGAAGAAACAAGGGATGAATCATTAGAGGGTGAGAGTATATTACCACCTGGAAATTCACCTTGAACTTCTAAATCTTCACTTTGTCGATTGTTAATTAGAGTTTGAAGCTGGTCAAGCTGCTCTCCACTTTTTTGAAGGAGTTTCATCATAACATCCATCTGGTTTGATAATCTTGAATGCTCGTCCTGAATTGGAACAGTTTGATTGACATATCCAAAATTTGAGTGATCATGCCATCCAGGATTATATGCATTTGAATATGGATCATATATATGATCAACTTGAGTCATGGGTCTAGAAGGATAAGTTGCATTGCAAGATTCAGCTCCGTCATTCAAGTAGGGGCAAGAGTCAGTAGCATGAGTGGCTAGAGAGCAAATAGGACAGAGTGGCCCTGTCAAAGCAGAAGATGTAGGCTATGGGGTAAAAGAAGCAAAGGGCCCCATAGGATTGACCATATTAGTGAAAGCAGGAGCTTTATACCCAAGAGGGGGGGTGAATTGGGTATCTTTAAAATTTTCGAAACTTGTTCTGTTTTTGGTCACTCAGAACAGGGCACAACAGAGAGGATAAGGAGAAGAAGCTAAACACAATGCAATTTATACTGGTTCGGTCCTTTCCTGACCTACATCCAGTCCCCAAGCCTCACTTGGGATTTTCAATCCACTAACTCAACAATATTGATTACACACTCTGTACTAAGAGTTGTTCTCTCACTAGAACACACTCCCCCTTACAAGTTGTAATCAATACACCCCAACTACCAAGTCCCCTGACTTGTAGTTATCTCAATCAATAAATGATTTACAAGTATTTGACTTTCTTACAGAGTAGATATGATGAACACTGAAGTGCTTGTATCAAGTATAATACTTTACAAGTGAAGGCTAATACACAATAAATGAACTTAGTAGGATTTCGCTCAAAGTAGGTGTATCCACTGTAAATGAAGTTAATGCTCTCTATTTATAGGTAGAGAACATTAAATGACCGTTGTAGAAAGATTTCAACCGTTGGAAGTGATTAGCTTAGGTTCTGGTCATCTTCTCTCTCTAAACTTCTGCTAATCCAAGTGTTAATGTGATCTGATGTGGCTCTCTGAGTTTCTACCTGTTGGGATTGACTTTACTTGATGTAGTAAGCTTTCTTTAACGTTCATTAGGCGTGCTCAGATGGATTAGATGAAAGTAGGTGAGATTGTGCAGGTGCATTAAATGCACTGTTCACCTTTTTGCTTTTTCTCACAAATCTTCAGTAATCTTGATTTGTGCTAACTGAAAAACACTCAACAAACTTGTTAAACATATCTGAGCTCATGAGTGAATGATATATGAAAGCAATTATATCAATCAACAAGATATAGCAGATTTCACAAATTTGAAAAAGCACCAACGGTCACAAACCTTGAGGTTAGTTCATCCAACCTCGAGGTTGACTTGAAAAACTTCAGGCAAACTCAGGTTTTTAAAACATCCAACCTCGAGGTTGCAAAGTGAACCTCGAGGTTTCTCTTAAAAAGAAACCTTCTGAAAAATCTTATTAACTTACAAACCTTGAGGTTCCAAAGGTAACCTCGAGGTTTGAAGATTATTTCAAAACTTCATTTTTCACTGGATCCCGACAACCTCGAGGTTGTAAATCTCTACTCGAGGTTGGCCCTTTGAAAATGCAAAGTTCAAAGTTAAACATAAAGCCCAGCCTCGAGGTTACAATCTTAACCTCGAGGTTTTCAATGCTTTGAAAACCAGTTTGCTCTCTGTATGTCACAATACTCGAGGTTAAAATACCATACTCAAGGTCAACAGGTTTTTCTTCAAACTTAAGCTTCAAAATAGAATGTCCAACCTCAAGGTTGAAACATGAACCTCGAGGTTTCCATGCTTGATGAAAAGTATGACCTTTCTGTATGGGTTAAACCTTGAGGTTTGCTTTGCATACTCGAGGTTGCAAGTGTTAATGAAGAAACTTGGGTTTTCCAAGAGGGCCAGAACCTCGAGGTTGACTTCTCAACCTCGAGGTTTCACATAGAATTTGTGAAACCAAGTTTTGTAACATCAGAACACTTGACTTTTTAAGGCTTCTGTAAGGTCCAACCTCGAGGTTACAAACCCAACCTCGAGGTTTGCTCTTAAACAGAGTTTTGACACTTAAGAGCAAAAACCTCTTCAATTGTTTGTAGTTGTTGACAATCATCAAAACCATCAGAGAACTAACAATTAGAAGAATTTTGCATATGGGACACAACCATTTTTTCCACAGCAGATGCAAGTCTATCAATTTTGCTCTCCAGGCGAGACTCATAATTAGAAGAAAGTAATCCCACCTCAGATATCTGTTCAACACCATAGTCATAATGATAAGGCATAGAATTATAATAGTTATTTCCATAAACTAAAGCATGCCAAGCCATCATAAGAGGGATCAAATTCAATTTTTCAAGAGTGGATTAGTTCTAATAAACAACTATCTAACAAATCACCTAGAACTCAAACCTAAAGCCTAACCATTGCTCCCCGGCAACGGCGCCAAAATTGATGAGCTCGCTTTTGTCGCTAAAGCAGTCAATTAAACTAGGTCCTAATTAATTATGCAATATAGGGTTAACCTAGGTCATTTTCCCAAGGAGCAAGTTGTGGGTTTTGTTGGTTATGATTAGTTTTGATGATGTCTTATATAGATGCCATTATTAATAGCAAAAAGATTGAGTAATATTGTTATCTCCTACATTGACTACCTGCTATATTTAATGTAGATTATTTGAAGTTAAATTAAGAAGAATAATCAAGAAGGAGATAAGAGATGAAAGAAAGAAAGCATTTGCAGAAGTTGAAATGAAGCTTATGTTGAAGAAGGCAGAAGCTGCAAATAATGATGAGCCCAAGTTAATTGATGAAGAATGATCAAGTTGGGAGATGGAAGAAGGAACAACTTGTTGAATTTAATGAAGAGATCATTATTCAAGTTCTTATATTGATGCTAGAAGTCTCCAAGGTCATATGGAAGTTGGAATGGCTCAATTCAGAGTTAAATCAAGCAAATATGAGGTCCAGGACGAGTAAACTCGAGGTTTGGGTATAAACCTCGAGGTTTGAGTGTTTTCAGCATTTTTGGTGTCTCTGGACTAGCCAACCTCGAGGTTGGAAGTTCAACCTCGAGGTTGCAAGTGAAACCTCGAGGTTGTAGTCATAACCTCAAGGTTTCAGCACTATCAGCAACTCTGGTGCACTCTGTTCCACGTTCAGCTTCTGGCGACCTTTGGTAATTTGATGATATCTTCAAAACCAGAGATCGGATTGCGACGAAACCAAAAGCATTGGAAACTAGACTCCCAACACGTACTTTTGACAAAGATTCAAGTCCAAAGGAGTTCAGATGAATTATTGATGAATTTTACAAGTTGACATAAATATCAGCGTCACAGTCAGGAACAGCCTTTAGTATTTTGAGTATATCTCACAAACGGCAAATCCGATTGGACTGAAATCAGTGGCATATGAAAGTAGACTCACATAGCTTTCCAACAAGACTTGAATGGACCAAAACGGATTTCAGACCAGGGAGATATGGCTTTTGGAAGTTGACAATCAGTTCAGGACAATGCAAAAAGGGCTGATCAAGAACAGCCTTCATTCATCCGATCTTAATGGACATAATACAATGAGTTTGGAGCTGATTCTTCTTGCATTGGATTCTTACATCGAGCTTGGACATGTAAAATTGAGTTTGAGGTTGGGTATTCTGTTTTAAACTTGAGATTTCATGAAAATACTCTGAACCTCGAGTATGGAGTTTCAACCTCGAGTATTATGACTTACAGAGAGCAAATTGGTTGTCAAAGTAATGACAACCTCGAGGTCAAGTTTGCAACCTCGAGGTTGAGGCTTGTTTTCAAGAACTAAACTTTGCAATTTCAGAAGCAAACCTCGAGTATAGATTTCCAACCTCGAGGTTATCGGGCTCCAGAGGAAAAATGCTCTTTCAACCAAGTTTCCAACCTCGAGGTTACTGTTTCAACCTCAAGGTTGTGAGTTTCTGAAACTGAATTTGCCTGAAACCTTCAGGCTAACCTCGAGGTTGGCCTCAAGGTTTGTGACCGTTGGTGCAATTTCAAATTTGGGAAATCTGCAATACCTTCTTGTTTGATCTCAATGCTTTACATGATTATTCTATATTGATTCTAGATATGTTTAACCATCTTTCTAGTGAGTTTCAGACAGATTAACGAAGGTTCATTGAAGGATTAGAGCAAAAAGCAAAAAACTGTCAGAACAATAAATGCACAGCCCAGATAGTTGCTTCCTTTAGTTAATCCACTTGTACACGTCTGCAAAAGGCTAAAAGGAAGATTACTACAACAAGCAAAGTCTTCTCCAACGGGCAAATCCACAGAAAGCCACCTCAGATCAATTATACAACTGGATTAGTTGGAGATTAGAGAAAGAAGCTGACCAAACTTAAAGATAATCAGCTACAACGGTCTGATTGATTCTTCAACGGTCATAAACGGTCACAGACTCTTCTCTACCTATAAAAGACATGGATTGAAGCAGAAAAACGTGGAGACATATGATTACCATGCCAAAAATGCTGATGCTCTGCTTCTACATCATTCTCACTCTGTTTTTCATATCTAAATAGCTTAAGAGTGTGAAATGAATTGTGTCTGTACTTCAGTGTTTATTTATCCATTCCTTTGAGAGGAAATTCATTGTAAACACATTATCCTTCTGAGAGAAACTCAAGATTGGGTAATCTTGAGTGGGTTATACATTGTGTTGATTACAACTTGTAAGAGGGAGTGAATCCTAGAGAGAGAGGATTACTTCGAGTACGAAGTGTGTGATCAAGCAGTGTATCCTTACGGTGTGTAAGGGGGAGTATCTCAGTAAGAGATTTGTAAAAGGCTGCACAAGTGCCCGGCTAAACTTGTGGGATTGTAGCGGTTCTCAAGTACCCGATTAAAGCTTGAGTGAGATAGTGGATTGAAAATCCCAAGTGAGGCTTGGGGACTGGACGTAGGTCAGAGAGGGCCGAACCAGTATAAATCTGTTTGCAAGCTCTTCTTCCTTATCTTTTGCATTCCCAGCATTTACATTTGAGCAATTATCAATTATTTGAAAACTCACTTTTGTTACTCAAGATGAAAACACTGAATTGCGAAAATGTTTTAAAGAGTGGAAATTTTTATACTTCACCCAATTCACCCCCCCTCTTGGGTGATAGCCGGAACTTACATTTGGTATCAAAGCTAGGCTCTTGTTTAAAGGACTTAACCGTCTCAAGAGTTTTAATGGCTGATTTTGGGTGTTCCTCACTTTCTGAAGGTTTTGATTTTACCATTCCACCTCTTTTTAAAGATATTGATTTTTGGTTTTGGAAAGCTAGAATGACTAGTTTTATCAAAGCAACTGATTTTGATATGTGGAATGTTTTTGTAAATGTCTTTGATTTCAAATCAAGAAAGGATTGGACAGAAAAAGAAAAGAAATGGTTTTCATTGAACATTAGAGCAATGAAAATTTTGTATGGTGCTTTAACTGAAAATGATTTTGTGAAAATCAAATATTGCTCTAGTGCTAAAGAAATATGGGATACTCTTGATTCTTTTTATGCTTCTAACAATTGTGTTGAAGTTTGTAGTGTTGATAGTTCATCTGAAATTACAAGCGATGTATCCTCACTTGATGAACAATTGGAAGTGGAGAATGAAGAAGGAGAATTCATCGAATACTTCCAAAATCCAGTCAACACAAAAGAACAAGAGAAAGACGATTCCCAAGGAGAGCTCATGGAAGATCATGATGAATCATTATCTAAAGCTCAAGATGCACAAGTGGTAAACAACTCCAATTCTTCTTGTGTAGTTAAGAAAAGTGTTTTTGAACGTTTTCATAAAATTGTTTTTCAACCATTGACTGATTCTATTTTGAAAAACAAAAATGTTTTCAAACATGCTGGAAAATCATATGGGAAGAAAGAATACACAAATATGAGTCACTTGAGATTGCATCCACTAGATCCGCATAATTCTTGCAAAGTTGTTCATAATAAGCATAATTCTATTATTTGCAATTATTGTGGAAAATCTGGGCATATTTCTCATACATGCTATATTAGGAGAAATTCTAATGTGAGAAATAAATTTGTTTGGATTCCTAAAGGACAATCAAGGTCCAATACTAACTATCAAGGACCCAAGTATAAATGGGTACCAAAATGTCCTTCTAGTGCTTTGAGTGTGCAGATGGATTCCAAAGAAAATGGACATAACGGTACTGAGAAGAAGAAGAATCCAAGAGTTTCTCATGAACCTAAAAGAAAATTCACATCAGTTAGGAGAACTCATGGAGAAGCCATTGCTACAACCTCATTCTCAAATCAAAAGAAGCAATGGATACAATCAAGAGGTCTATGTTCCACCTCAAGAACAAACTACCATAGAGTACCATTCAGCTATCTTGAGGAGAACAAGAAAAGGAGATTCTCTCAACTATCAAATAGAAGACTCTTGAAGTCTATATCCCTTGGGAGAGCTTTGCCAACACCCATGGGACAACATATGAAGAACCAATGGGTAAGCAAAGTCAATCCTCCTTGTACCTAAGGCTAAGGTATACAATGGTAAAACCTCCTATGCTATCATCTGAAATTTTCTTTGAGGTTTTATATCTTGTAGCCTTAGGAATGAGCATTGCAACTATTTCCCTTAAAAACCGGGTTCTCACACCCTGATCTATTTTTGAAAGAGATTGCAATGTTCAATAGTTTAATTCTTTATGCATACATGATGATTTAAAAAGAAAGTATTTCTTTTATGCATAAACTCATGTTTAATTCACTTTGCTTAGTTGTTCTGAATTTATTATATTTATAAGAGCATGTGAATTTTGGCTCCTACAAGCTAACGATGATTGGATCCAAGTAAGATTGGATACCAAGAAAGAAAAAGATTTATAAAGTTTTGTAGGATGAAAGAAAGCTTCTCAAGAATGCAACATAGAGAAATGATTCAAGTCTTGAGAAAGCTCAACAAGCTATGCTTGATGTTGATGGTGAACAACCGAAAAAGGAGTTATCTACACCAAACCATCTCAACCAAGCAAGCTTCTATGAGGACAAGAGGAATTATGGTGATATCCAACCTTATCCTATACTGTGCTTATGTGAAATTCATATTTGGATAATGAATACTTGTCTATTATTGCATTCCTTTAGCAATCAACCATTTATATTTTTCAAAATGTTTTCAGATTGCTAAATGGACATAAATGAATTTGTTAGTGAATTTTTGATGATCAAACAAGTGAGCTTGTGCATAACTTTGTTAATTTTATATTTTTGAAATGCCATTGCGTGTAAAATCTGTTTGGATTTCAACTCACATTGTTTTAAGAAAATGCATACAAATGTTTTGAGAACATATTTATACTTTGATTACATTCAAATGATGTTTCAAATTGAAAGTTAATATTGTTACTGAATGTTGAATATGCTTCAGACTTCTCTAATTGAGTTTTCATTATCTTTCACATATTGATCCTTAGAATTCAATGTTTTGCTTGAACTCTTATGTTTCGTTCTCTAAATGGTAGGACCTTATGTCAAATAAGTGAATTATATATGAGTTTCAAGCTAATTTCCATAAATGAATTCAGTATGTGAAAACTTATGCTTGTTGCATAAAACCTTATTGATTAAGCTATTACAAATATTATGAATGTTCATTAATGCATCATGTGCATTAATCATTAAATGGATTAACTTTCTAGGATAATTCTTTGGAACTTTAGTCATTTGGACTAAAGAATCTATGTTTCATAGCCTATGAATCCTAGTACTTCTTGTGTTACTCAAATACATCAGCATTCGTGTTCATCTACATTCTGAGTAACTATCTCTGCAAATTCATACTCTTGCCTTGAATGTTCTTATATTTTCAAGACTCTTCTCTCTAAGGCAAGATTATCTCCTGGTCAATAGCAAAGTCATTAAGCTTATATATGTTGTGCTAAGCATGTCTTGACAATGCTTTACTTTCATGACTTTGGCCTTTCAGAAAACCCTTCAACATGTTAATTTCAATGTTCAACATGTTGTCTAAAACTGAAGCATACTGATATATTCAGTAAACCTATTGACTTTCAATATGTTTATAATGAGCATTGTTTTCAGACTTGTTTCAAACATGAATCTTTCATCTATCAAAATCTTGATTTCATATTGCATTATCACATTTTGAAAGGAGATTCAAGATTTGAAGTGACTTGCACATTTTATTATCATTCTTGAAAAATCTGGATTTTAAATTGAAAGATGTTCACCTTTGTGAATAAGATTTTCTATGCAGAAAATTTACATGTATTTTATCAATGACATCTTTTCTGCATAAAGTGTATTCAAAAATTGTCATTGAGAAATAACATTTTTGATATCATTTAGTTGTTACCCTATTCAATTAATTGGCTTGATCTTGTTTGGGTAAAACTATATTTTGATCTTTGATTGTTATACTTCTTGCTCATACGTCATATGGTTTAATCCTATAAGAGTGTAAGAGTTGTCATGTCTAATCTTGTATGGACTCAAGAATCATTGAGTACCAAAGAACATTCATTTTATTGCAGGTGTTGGTTTTGCTGTCAAAGGCAGAACCTCGAGGTTGAGAAGCCAACCTCGAGGTTGACGGGGTGTCAAACAAAATCTCAAGGTTCCTGAAGGATGGAACCTCGAGTATGGAAGTGGAACCTCGAGTTTTGTGGCAGACAGAGAAGACATCTCATCCAAACAGACAGTGGAACCTCGAGGTTCTAGAGGTAAACTCGAGGTTGGAGGTATGAATGTCAAAGGGCAACCAGAAGGGTATATCGTTCAAGGAACCAAGATGATAAGGAGCATGCTAGCTTGATGACAAGCTATGAGCAGAAGCTAATCCTATACAAAGCCCATTTGGGATTTCAGCGTCTAAGATGCATTCAGAACAACTGATGGTTATAGTGACTCTTCATCTTGAAGCTTAGTCACATCTGGGAGAGCTTCAGTATTGATCACATTATCAGATAAAAGCTAGCCCGTGATGCATCTATGGACTACAAATGATTATGACTCAAGTAATTACGACATTACTTGAGTGAGGTATTGTATTTTGCAATAATATTCATATATCATAATCATTTCTCTGTTCTCATATCACTCTTCAGGCTAACTTGATTTTATTCACTCAAATTTTTCATGAAGTTTAGCCTAAGCAAATCATTTTTAAAATGATCCTTATGCTTTAAAACTCTTTTATCATCATAAAAAGCATAAGTGATTTGATTATACCAATTTCAAGTCCACCCAACTGAGTTTGAAAGTCTTTCAATTCTGAGGTACCATGTTATAAGCAAAGATATTTTCAAACCTCATAACATTTGGTGTCTCATTATTATTTAGTATCATTAAAGGGAATTTAACATTTTAGTCATTCATTCATTAAGGGGGAGCTTCACATTCAGATGTGTTTTATATTCTATAAGCTCTTCTCTTTTTATTTGAAGAAAATCCTTTTAAACATACTCATCTACATTCACTACCTTTTATTAGTTTTGATGATGAGTTAATTTCACTCTTAAAAAAAAATCGTATATTCTCCTTTCACTATTATTTGAAAATATCTTTTCAAAAGGAACACTTTGATATCTAGTTGCACTAACAAATCTCTTCTGGAAAGGATGTTTTTAATTTGTAGCAGGAGATTTGATTATGTGTTACAACTTTGGATGATCAACCATTGAAGCTGAGATGTGCTCTACATGGATGATCTATAAAGGAAGAGCAAAGGATCAAAGCTGAGTGCTGATCATATTCAAATGCAACAATCTTCAAGAAGCCAGCACTTTCATCCTATCATACAAGATATTCATGATTCTGCTATTGAGCCTCTTCAAAGAATCTCACATGACTGCTTCATCTAAGGCCAAAGCAATACAGCCATATTTCTTGCATCAAGCAAATGGATTTCCTTGATCATTCATCAGTTTGTGGAACCAACATGAGCATTTCTAAACTCTATCTTTTTATATTCAGTAAAAATTTTGCATATGTTTGGTATCTATATGCTTTAAATGTAAAAGATGTCTTGAAAACCTCTCCAAACTCTCTCAAATTTGTTTTTCATAAAAACATTCTACATTGCTCCATATTTAGGAATGGAAGCACTTTCAATCCGGGAGAAAAAAATCAGTTTCTTTGACTCTTTTAATCAGGTTTCATTTGTTTTTAAACATGCATAGGGTGCATAGGTTCTAGGTGTTGTGTCTCATTGCATTTCATTGTATTTTTCTGATTTTGTAGTAATTGGTTCTGATATCAGTGATTATCAGAGTGTTTATTCTTTTTGATATCAGTTCTGCGGGTATGAAGTTTGCTCAAGGAATACATTTCTTGTTGTTTATGATACTAATATGCTTATCTACTATCATCCTCTGATTAACTTGTGTTGAAATGCAAAATTGGTCGTTTTCTGATAACTTACAATTCAACTTTTTGCTAATGACAAATAAGGGGGAGAGAATGGCAAGAAAAATATGTTGCATCTAATGTATTCTCATATTCAAACATATTTTTCTTAAAGTATTTGCCATCATCAAAAAGGGGGAGAATGTTGGTTATGATTAGTTTTGATGATGTCTTATATAGATGCCATTATTAATAGCAAAAAGATTGAGTAATATTGTTATCTCTTACATTGACTACCTGCTATATTTAATGTAGATTATTTGAAGTTAAATTAAGAAGAATAATCAAGAAGGAGATAAGAGATGAAAGAAAGAAAGCATTTGCAGAAGTTGAAATGAAGCTTATGTTGAAGAAGGCAGAAGCTGCAAATAATGATGAGCCCAAGTTAATTGATGAAGAATGATCAAGTTGGGAGATGGAAGAAGGAACAACTTGTTGAATTTAATGAAGAGATCATTATTCAAGTTCTTATATTGATGCTAGAAGTCTCCAAGGTCATATGGAAGTTGGAATGGCTCAATTCAGAGTTAAATCAAGCAAATATGAGGTCCAGGACGAGTAAACTCGAGGTTTGGGTATAAACCTCGAGGTTTGAGTGTTTTCAGCATTTTTGGTGTCTCTGGACTAGCCAACCTCGAGGTTGGAAGTTCAACCTCGAGGTTGCAAGTGAAACCTCGAGGTTGTAGTCATAACCTCAAGGTTTCAGCACTATCAGCAACTCTGGTGCACTCTGTTCCACGTTCAGCTTCTGGCGACCTTTGGTAATTTGATGATATCTTCAAAACCAGAGATCGGATTGCGACGAAACCAAAAGCATTGGAAACTAGACTCCCAACACGTACTTTTGACAAAGATTCAAGTCCAAAGGAGTTCAGATGAATTATTGATGAATTTTACAAGTTGACATAAATATCAGCGTCACAGTCAGGAACAGCCTTTAGTATTTTGAGTATATCTCACAAACGGCAAATCCGATTGGACTGAAATCAGTGGCATATGAAAGTAGACTCACATAGCTTTCCAACAAGACTTGAATGGACCAAAACGGATTTCAGACCAGGGAGATATGGCTTTTGGAAGTTGACAATCAGTTCAGGACAATGCAAAAAGGGCTGATCAAGAACAGCCTTCATTCATCCGATCTTAATGGACATAATACAATGAGTTTGGAGCTGATTCTTCTTGCATTGGATTCTTACATCGAGCTTGGACATGTAAAATTGAGTTTGAGGTTGGGTATTCTGTTTTAAACTTGAGATTTCATGAAAATACTCTGAACCTCGAGTATGGAGTTTCAACCTCGAGTATTATGACTTACAGAGAGCAAATTGGTTGTCAAAGTAATGACAACCTCGAGGTCAAGTTTGCAACCTCGAGGTTGAGGCTTGTTTTCAAGAACTAAACTTTGCAATTTCAGAAGCAAACCTCGAGTATAGATTTCCAACCTCGAGGTTATCGGGCTCCAGAGGAAAAATGCTCTTTCAACCAAGTTTCCAACCTCGAGGTTACTGTTTCAACCTCAAGGTTGTGAGTTTCTGAAACTGAATTTGCCTGAAACCTTCAGGCTAACCTCGAGGTTGGCCTCAAGGTTTGTGACCGTTGGTGCAATTTCAAATTTGGGAAATCTGCAATACCTTCTTGTTTGATCTCAATGCTTTACATGATTATTCTATATTGATTCTAGATATGTTTAACCATCTTTCTAGTGAGTTTCAGACAGATTAACGAAGGTTCATTGAAGGATTAGAGCAAAAAGCAAAAAACTGTCAGAACAATAAATGCACAGCCCAGATAGTTGCTTCCTTTAGTTAATCCACTTGTACACGTCTGCAAAAGGCTAAAAGGAAGATTACTACAACAAGCAAAGTCTTCTCCAACGGGCAAATCCACAGAAAGCCACCTCAGATCAATTATACAACTGGATTAGTTGGAGATTAGAGAAAGAAGCTGACCAAACTTAAAGATAATCAGCTACAACGGTCTGATTGATTCTTCAACGGTCATAAACGGTCACAGACTCTTCTCTACCTATAAAAGACATGGATTGAAGCAGAAAAACGTGGAGACATATGATTACCATGCCAAAAATGCTGATGCTCTGCTTCTACATCATTCTCACTCTGTTTTTCATATCTAAATAGCTTAAGAGTGTGAAATGAATTGTGTCTGTACTTCAGTGTTTATTTATCCATTCCTTTGAGAGGAAATTCATTGTAAACACATTATCCTTCTGAGAGAAACTCAAGATTGGGTAATCTTGAGTGGGTTATACATTGTGTTGATTACAACTTGTAAGAGGGAGTGAATCCTAGAGAGAGAGGATTACTTCGAGTACGAAGTGTGTGATCAAGCAGTGTATCCTTACGGTGTGTAAGGGGGAGTATCTCAGTAAGAGATTTGTAAAAGGCTGCACAAGTGCCCGGCTAAACTTGTGGGATTGTAGCGGTTCTCAAGTACCCGATTAAAGCTTGAGTGAGATAGTGGATTGAAAATCCCAAGTGAGGCTTGGGGACTGGACGTAGGTCAGAGAGGGCCGAACCAGTATAAATCTGTTTGCAAGCTCTTCTTCCTTATCTTTTGCATTCCCAGCATTTACATTTGAGCAATTATCAATTGTTTGAAAACTCACTTTTGTTACTCAAGATGAAAACACTGAATTGCGAAAATGTTTTAAAGAGTGGAAATTTTTATACTTCACCCAATTCACCCCCCCTCTTGGGTGATAGCCGGAACTTACAGGTTTTTCTTCAGGTTGAATCAATGTGATGAAAAATGCAAATAAAATAAAACTCAACTAACTAAATGCAAGATGATAATGATTCTAAAACCTATATGAGAATGGAACTAATCTAGATGAGAATGCAAATTCGGGGGTTTTTGTTTTGAGAAAAATAATCAAAATTTAAAAAGAATGTTAAATAAAAGTAAATCAACCAAATTATGATGATGAAGGGGACAACTCAGGAATTGCATGGAGTTAACTTTCTTAGCCCAAACCAATTAATTCGACCAAATGAGGTAACGAAAGATTGGAATTAATGATTTTAATCAACTAATTGAAACATGGGAAACCCTCAAGTTCAATAACACCTAATCCATTAGAAAACTCATAATGGAATAAGTGCTAGTTAATTAAACTCATTAAAACCTAGTCACAATTAATTTCTAAATAATTTTGGGATCTTGTTCACAATCGTCTAATTAAACAACTAAACAATTTATCAATCTAATTAAACAATTAAATCGATAAACCCAATTGACAATCAAATTAATAATGAAAACTCAATTATTAAATCAATTGACAATCAAAGGGTTTGCAAACAAAAATCCCTATGTTCAAATCCAAATTATCAAATAAATCTGAAATAAATGATGTGTTTACAATCTAAAACTAGATTGTTCTCAAGAAAGCAATTCGAAACTATCTAAAACTAAATAATTTCAAAGTCTTCAAACAATTCGATAAAAGGAAAAACACTCCCTTATGGTCTTCAAATGTAAAACCCTAGGCTCTAGCTTTCTCCATGCTCCTTCAGGATTGCCTCCTAAAAGTGCCTAAGCTGCCATGAAAATCATCTTTTCAAACTCCTTCAAGCAAGTTATGGCTCTTTGACCAATAAATGGAGAATTTAATCGCATCCACTGGAGTCCACAGGAGAAATTGGTTTAAATCAATTGATGATTCAATTGATTGTATGGCGGTGGGTCCCGCGTGATAGATGAAGGAATGGATGATTGAATCAAGTGAATCAATTCAATCCTCTCCTGGCTGCGTCTGTGCGTCTTCAGCGTGTATCAGTAGTTCTCACGTGCGTCAAATTTCTGCGGCTCTCAAAGAGAGCGTGCCTCTTCTCTTGGCTGCTAGGTCTTTTTATAAAAGGAGGGAAGGGTTTTGGGTACCAACTTGAGCCAATTAAAATTCTAAAAGCCCATCAAAACTCCACCAGTAGATATTCATTTAGCTTCCAGGGTTAATTCTGCATCGTAGGATCTTCCAATATACTATTTCTTCTCCTGCAAGAATTAAATAAAATCGTGATCTATCATATATTTAGAAATATTATTCAATCACAAGATCTCAATCAGAATGTTGATAATTTAAGTCCACTAATTTCATAATTAATTCTGATTTATATTATTTCCTAAAATAGGCTAACAATCCAATTATTGTCTAATAAATCCAAATTAGCCTAAAATAGTCCCCAAAATAAATGAATAAGGCGGGATAAAATATATTAAATTGGGATTTATCACTTTACATAGAATGAAATAGTGTAGAGTTTGTGAAAATCTCTTAATTTGAAAAATTCTTCCCGCCAGAGGTAAGCTTGAGTTTGTCATAACAGGCTCGAGTTTACAGATTATGTAACCTATTGAAGATTTTCTTTGGAGGTTGCAAACTTAAGGTTTGAAGGAAGAGGTGTCGAGTTTAAAAATGTTTTCAAGTCAGAAACCTCTCTGCCTTTGGCAAACTTGAGGTTGCAAATGTAACCTCGAGTTCACACAAAGTTATTTGAAAACTATGGAAAACTCTTAAGTTCAAACTTTTGGTTCAGTTTCGAGTTTGAGGATTAAATTAGCGAGTTTGCACCTTCTGTCAGTGGCAAACTCGAGGTTGCAAATGATAGAATCGAGTTTGTCGCAGACAGAGTGTTTTTGCTTGAAATTGGCAAGTTTTAATCCACTCTTAACTTGTACAAAAACATCTCCACATTGTTTACAATTGTTAGTAATCATCAAAACACATAGGGAACTAACACATATTGTTCATCTTTTAATTAGAAAAAGATTTCCGAAATCCCCTACTCACCCCCCTCTAGGTGATATTATATTTTCAAATGCATGATATGCTTGCCCAGCATAGGCTTATGTCAACATAATGACATTCTGCATGCTCAATGCTTCATACAACATACTCATGGCCATAGTTAGAAACAGAGCTTCAACCATTCAAATATGTTACACATAATCAAGCAAGCATAGCAATCATACACACCAACACACAAGTAATTATATCAAATACATGCAGGTAGGATAAGTTCATTGCCTTGTGGACTAATGTCATTCCTTGGTTTTCCCCTCCGACCATCCATCGGAGTTGCTTGAAGTAGCTTTCATTTTTCTTCTGTCAGGACTTCTCATGGCCCTAAATACATAATTATATTATTAGAGCCAAGGAAAATGAATACCTAATGAAATTGTCTCAACCTCATAAACTTTGGCCCTTAAATTCACATGGTAGTTAAAAGCTATCAAAATTTTCAATCAAGAAAGAAGAAGAATAGAAGATGCTTCAAGCAACTCTGATGGTTGGAAGTAGAGGAAACTGAGGAAGGACATTAGTCCACAAGTTAGTGATTTACTTAACTTGCATGTATTGTGCATATTGTGTAATGATGTGTGATATTGCTTTGCTGGATTATGTAAAGCATGTAGAATGAATGAAGCTCTGTTTCTATTTATACTGTGGCAATATGTATGTTGCATAAAACATTGAGCATGCAAAAATGTTATTATGTGAACATGAACCTTGTAAGGCAAAAATATATTGCACTAGCATTCATCTTGCATGCATTATTAGTATTGTTTGCTATTAAGATGCCCTCGAATCTCACCTCCCCCACCAACCATATAGGTACGTGAATATGAAAGAGAAGAATGCTTGAAGATGGACCAGAAGGAAGAACAGTGAAGAATTGAAGAATGACAGTGTAATAATTTACTATATGTAAATTATGAAAATGGAGCAAATCACCAAGAGGGGGGTGAATTAAGGATTTTAAAAATTCTTTTCAAACACTCTATTTTAGTATATAGAAAACGGGGTAAAATATAGTAGGAGAAGGAGAAGCTTGACACGAGGAATTTATATTGGTTCGGTCCAACAACTTCACCTACATCCAATCCCCAGACACTCTGGGATTTCATTATATCAATTGATTACATACTCTGTAACTCTAGAGTAATTGAGTAATTCTCTCACTAGAACTTACTCCCCCTTACAAGTTGCAATCGATATTCCAATCTCCAAGTCCCCTTGACTTGAGATACTCACAATAAATGATTTACAATCAATGAACTCTCTCTAAGAGTAGATAAAAATAAACATTGAATATCAATGTATCAGAATATACTTTACAAGTGAAAACTGAAAGAGTAGTTGGTAAACTTGAATGCAATTTGTTTTCAGCAAATTGGTTATTCAGAAGAATTGAATGCAGCTCCATTTATACCAAGAGAGCATTAAATGACCATTGTAATCTTCAATATAACTATTGCCTTCATTAAGTAAGGATTAGGTTAAGCTTTGGTCTTCTTCTCTTTCTACTCTTTGGTTAATCCAGTAGCACAGATGTTTATGGTTGACTTTCTGACTTTTAATCCATTGGAAAAGCAACTACTGGATGTAGAAAGAAAACATTAATCCATTTGCAACGTGTGTAGAATGATTGTCCAAAAGGAAGCAAGTTTTCTGGACTTTGCATTTAATGTGCTAACGTCACTATTTACTTTTGCTTTTAACCTTCACTTAATGTCCTCTAAATCATATGAAACTCACTAACAAAGTGATTAAACATTGCTAGGAATAGTAGTGAGTAATGATATGAAGTATTAAGATCAATCATAAAGGTTTTACAAATTTGTCAGATTTGAATTTCAAAGTCAACGACACAAACTCGAGTTTGTTTATCAAAACTGGAGTTTGTAACTATGCTCAGAAGCAAAACTGGAGTTTTCATCTGAAACTCGAGTTTTCTTTTTCTAGGGACAAACGTCATGATTTTATCTTTGAAGCACATTTTAACACACGAGCAAAACTCGAGTTGATTAATGACAAACTCGAGTTTTGGACTTTTATAGTGAAAAACATGTTTAAGTCCAAAAGCTCAAAACTGGAGTTTTCAATGTAAACTGGAGTTTTCAAAAACACTGAAATGATCAAAGCTCTCGGCTTACCCAAAACTTGAGTTTCCAAATATAAACTCAATTTTTCATTTAAAGTTGAAAACCTTTGAAAACTATCTGCCAAGTGAAAACTAGAGTTTCTAAAATAAACTAGAGTTTTCTCAAAGTGAATAAAACATGTAAGCTCTCTGTCAAACCTAAACTCGAGTTTCCAAATACAAACTCGAGTTTTCTCAAAACTTTGGAAAACTTAGAAAAACTCTTGGTTAAGTGCAAATTGGAGTTTTATACCAAAACTGGAGTTTTCTTATGTTTAAAACATTGGAGACTCTCTGTATGCCCCAAACTCGAGTTTACTAACGCAAACTGGAGTTTTGCTTACTTCAGAAAATATTGTAGAGTCTCCGTATGGTGAAAACTGGAGTTTTCCATGAAAACTGGAGTTTGTCCAAATGTGTAAAACTTGGAGTGCTCTCTGTAAGACTAAAACTCAAGTTTGCCTACGCAAACTGGAGTTTTCTTTAGTTCATAAAAATTGAGCTACTCTCTATCATGTCAAACTTGAGTTTTGAAACCAAAACTCGAGTTTGCCTTTGACAGTAAGTTTTCCAACTTACCAAAGACAAAACTCATCTTGTGTTTACAATTGTTAGTTATCATCAAAACACATTGAGAACTAACAAATTATTTGCACAATAATAGCATATTGGTATGGAAAGGCAAGTTTTAGTTGAACAATAAATGGAATTACTAAGAACAAGAATTAACTTTGACATTTGGTAAGAATAACGGCTAATAGTTATGAATGAGTAATTAACCCCTAAGTAATTAAATAGTAACGCTTTTGATACGTGATTAAAGGGGGTATGTAGGAAGGGTGTTACATACCAATGTCTTGTTATGCTTTACCCAAGAAAACTTGTAAAGAGTTGAGCATGATGATAGCTAATTTTTTGTAATGAAGAAGGTAACAAGATTCATTGGAAGAAATGGGATTATATCACCACTTCTAAGGAGGATGAAGGGTTGAGCTTTAGGGAGTTTAGAGATTTGAATAAGACTATGCTTGCCAAAACCGCTTGTAGGCTCATGAAAAATCTAGATGACTTTTGGTGCCAAATCTTAAAGGGAAAATACTTCCCTAATGTGAGCTTTTTAAAAGCTAAGATAAGCATGCTTCATGGTATTGAAGTAGTATTTTAAAGGAAGAAACTTTATAATGAAGAACTTGTGTTGAAAGATTGGGGATGGTTTTTGTGAAAGTATGGAATGATAGGTGGATTCCGGGTTTAGTGAATACAAGTCAAGTGGTAGACCGGGTATTGAAGTTAATAGTGAAATGAAGGTGCAGGAACTAATTGAAGATAATAGTTGGAGTTTTAGTAATATTGGTGGATTCATTACAAAGACAAAAAAGAAGGAAATATTAAATATCTAGTTATGTACTAACTGAATTGATGATTGTCTTTTTTTATTAGCTTGTAGGACTAGAGGAGACTCTATGAAATCTTGATATAAGATAGCTAGAAAAAAGTCTAAAAGGAAGTTGAAAAGAGGCTTAGAATGCTCTTATCAAGTGCCACCTTCATTATGGAAACATGTTTGAAGTTTGAATGTTCCTACAAAAATTAAACATTTTCTATAGAAAGTCATCATGGGAATTCTTACAACTAAGGAAGCATTGTTTAAAAGGAAATGAAAGATTTACCCAGGTTGTCCTATTTGTCTTGAGGAAGTCGACAATGTTGATCATCTTTTATTTTTCTGTCCATCATGTTGGTTTGGATGTTGGTTGAATTTAAAATTCTTAAAAAAAGGCTTCAAAAGCTTTGTGAACTAGTTTTTGGATGTGTTTAGCAAGGGTAGTGACTTGGATGATAGGGGGAAGGCCACTGCTATTGCTATATGTTGGCAATTGTGAAAAGGGAGATGTAATTGGGTCTTCAATGGAGAAGAGGTGGATGTAGAAAGGGTTATTAGAAGTGCTCATAATCTAGTGCATGAGTGTTTTGAAGCAAAAGCCAATAATGAGAATTTTGAATGAGGTTGAGACAAAAGAGGAGAAATGCTTGAAATGGAGAGCACTAGTGAATGGGAAGTTAAAGATTAATGTAGATGGTTCCTTTATCTATGATTTAGATGCTTCTAATATTGGAATTATTTGTAGTAATAACAATGGAGAAATGATAGGTGGTGTAGAAAAGAAGGTTTTGGCATTCGCCATTTATGGTAGAATGTTTGGCACTAAAGGAAGGTTTTATAACTGCAAATAGATTTGGAATATCTAATGTTGTATTAGAAACCGATTGTGAGGAGCTATATAAGCTGATAAATGAGAAGAAGAGAAAGATTGGAGATGTTTGGATTTGGTTGAGGAGCTTTAAAACTTGAAGAAATCAAAAAATGGTTCTAATAGGTACCGCCTCATTTATCAAAGGTGAAAAAATCAGTCCATGCGTTTGAATTAGTCAATCTGATTTCATTTATTATTTATTTAATTGATATTTTTGAATTTGAAATTCTGTTTTAGAGTCTGTTAGCAGAATAATAGGATTACTAGTGAGTTGTGAGTCTTTTGAGTAATTTCAGGTTTGTTATGCATTTGAATTCTTAAGAAAGTAGGAGAGTTTGTTATTTCAATTGTAATTCCTTTTCTATAAATATTTTAGTCATTCCCAAAGCTAAGATATGAGTGAATAAACACTATTTCAGATACTTGGCAATTCTCTTAGGCTTTTTATTCTCTTTGACAGTGAGATTCTTGCTTTGAGAAAATCTTAAGTGGAGCTTGGGGACTAGACGTAGGTCAAGGATTGGACCGAACCAGGATAAATCTCAATTTGCATATTTTCTTTTCTTATCTCATATTTTCTAGCATAATCATTTGAATGACTGACTGTTGGTTTACAACTCATTATTGTCATACATTCTGCATTTACTGAGATGCAAAAAGATTTTTAAAGCTCATAAATTTTTATTATACACCCAATTCACCCCTTCTTGGTTCAGTCGGTTCTTTACAAGTGTTAGATTGGAAAATTGAAGTTTGTGATAATAAGTCTATTATATCCGAATTCATAATTCATTTTTAATTTAGTGGAGGTCATTTTGAGAATTACAGAGGTTGAATTTGAAGTTTATAAATAAATGTGAATATTTGAAATTTTTAGGTGAAACTTTTATTGTAGAAAATTGAGTATTTTGATTAAATTGAGGATATTGTGATATTTTGATGATCATAATTGGTGAAAAATAATTTATGAAGGAAGGAAATTCGATTGTAACGATGATTTGAGAAATAAATAAAATTGTCATTTCTTCTAAAATTAAAATGAGACAATTATAGTGTAATTAATTATTTAGTATTGTATTAGTTGGTATTTTTGTTAATTCTATTAGTATATGATTATATGTTTATTTTAGAGTGAGCTTGATTTTTCTCACGCTTAATTCTTGTGTTAAGAAATTGAGGTAACAACTTTCCACTTGTTATATATGTTAGTATGTTGTTTGTGAGTATTTTGTGAAATGATTATAAAAATAAAATATATGGATATTGATTTAATATATCAATGAGTACTTTGAAATATGGTTATTGAGATAGAAAATTATGATATTATATATTTTAGATAATACACTTTTGTTATGATTTCGTGAGTTGAAATAATATTGTACATTATCTTTTTTTTTTGGGTCAAAGACATTGTTATCTTAATGATTATTGAGACGATGTATTATTTTTATAAATCTCGTTTGGAACTCATATATATGTGCCAAGATTATGATTGTTTGTCATTGTTACATATGGATAGATGTGAAGTAGTGATAGAAGTTATTGTGTATAAATACCACGTGGTATACCACCACTGGGCGGACCGAGGGGGGGGGGGCTAGGGGTGGCCCCCGCCCCCCCTAAATTTTTTCAAAAAATATATATAAACATGGCACACATCATTGTATTTTTTTTTCCTACTCGCAAGAAAGCATAGAAGAGGTTAAGTACAACTAGGGGAACTAGATCCCAAAACTTCCTACCTCAACACAGTGTGCAAAAACTCTGGACACACATCATTGTATTTTGTATACGAACACACAGCACACACTTATTATATATATATTAACACACTCTTTGTAGGTGATTATTATGAAGAAGTATATACTTATTATAATATATTTAATCTAACGATGTGGTATGCAAAAAGTGTTAATCATACTCTTTGTAGGTGATTATTATGGAGAAGAGTGTTACACATTGATACTTATTTTAAGAGAAAGAATAGTGAGTCTTTGTCCTCGTCTACTTATAATGTTGAATTGTTAAATATTGAGACTCTTTATTCAAAGTCTTCTAGAATTGAAAATAAATAGGTAGTGAAAGAAATTGATCTTGCTTCATTAGAAATATATTTCTTTCAATTTTTTGTATATTACATTTGATTTAGCATTTTTTATTTTCGCCCCCCAGTAAAATTCCTGGGTCCGCCCCTGGATAGAAGTTATTGTGTATAAATACCACGTGGTATGCCACCACTAGGTGCATGGTGGATATCTTTGACATTTCTAGAGCTCTTGGTATCACCATTTTCCTTTGGCTGGGTGAAAAATCAGCCCAAATGATAGTGACACCTTTCTCTATTCGAAAGAAAGAGAAATCATGGTCTGATATGAGTTTTGTAATCTTTAGCTGGGCTACACCTTATCATTGGAGAGCTTGGTGCAGTCTTGTGAAAGAGACTAAACCTATTCTGTTATAGCTCATGGATTCTGTCAACGGTTATAAGGGTGGTATGAGGTAATAAGGATGGTCGAAGCAACAATCTTTTGCTTGGCATGTTATGTAACGCCCCTAATTCCTATGTCCATTATGATGTCCATTTATGTCCTAAATTCCTTATTAGACTAATTGGTGTGAAGTTATCGGAGTGAAGGCATTAACAGATCAGAGTAAGTCACAACAGAGAGCATGCTTAACGTTTGGACGAATGAGTGACTGATAACATATGCCCAGACATATGCTGGTTAATTAAAATTCCCAGAGAAATATAAGCGTGATACAACTTAAATACTTTGCGGTGTATCCAATTGGCAAGTTAGTGGTACAATTATCCGACTATTAAAAAATTATACATAATACTATCCCAAAATAAAACTCCAGCTAAGTCCTCACGCGTCCAGCTTGCCCTTGTCTCCGACTCCCAATCCTGAAGCTAGGGTAAATTCTGAGATTCAATAACCATTGAATCTCAGGTAACAATTAACCTCCTGTTCAAGTATAACAATATATATATGTATGACAAATATTCATTACATTACAGCATTAACCAATACATAACACACAGCAGATGTAAGGTTACAACAATACATAAGCACACAGCAGATGTAATGTTAACACAACAATAATACATAGCACACAGCACATGTAAAGTTATCCACGTTTGCACTAACCAGTGCCACGACGGCCCCTCGTGTCCTCAGCACCAGGAAAACTCAACGGCATTATCAAGATTATAACCCGTATAAAGCTGAATGTATAAACAGGTGACCTTAGTCACAGTGCATGACCCAAGACCTAGTCTTGCCCATCACTTCATGAATCATTACATCACATATATGCATACAAGACACATCAGAGTTAAAGTTACTAGTACGCGAACATACCTTAATCTGTGTAGCTAATGGTACTTTCACCTTTTGGTACTGATTCCTGACTTTCCCGGATATCCATAGGATCACCACATTATTTCCCTTATAAATAATATCCTAAGAGAAGACCTTGTCACTATTAACCTTTCTACTCCTGGTGGATATATTATTCCAACACTATAAATTAGGAGTTTAATAATTAATAACACCAAGTAGAATAAGCTTTATTGTGACAGCAAGCTTTGGGTTTTTATAAACACCTACCCTTGAATAATTTAAAAGTACAGGGCAATAGTTTTTAATTACTCTATTATGGTTCCATTAAAACTTTAAATAAATCATCCATAGGGACCCAAGCAAGTATTCACTATGATACTCATAGGTGTTTGTATGGTTCTCCCCCATATTCATCATCTAAAATTGAAATATCAAACATCATTGTTTTTAACCATATACTTAAAAAGATTATTCATTTATTGTTTAATAATTAATAATATAATTAATCTATGATTAATCTCATTTATTCATATACCTAAAGTATATGATCAACGTCATTGCTTTTTCTTTTTCATTTACCAATGATGCCTCTACTCATTTTCCCTTCATGCAGCGACGCCTATGCATATATAGCTACATTTTGGTTTCATAAATATACATGTATAAAACCTCTTTATTAAACAATTCCTAGTTTTAGCGTCATGCATGTATATATACTTTTACTTCCCATATTATTATTTTTTCTTTTATGTAATGGTACCAATGACGGTTCTCAAAAGCAAATGCCAAAGGACCCCATACAACAAATATAGTTAAGTTGCAAATCCCAGAAATCAATTCCAATGGACAAATAAAAGCATCCATCTTGTGGGAGCTGAAGGTAGTTTATGTCATTCAAAACCCAAACAGCAAAGTCAAGTTTTCCAAATGCAACGTGGTATGTCTATTTCCTGATAGCAAGTTTCCCATTTTCATATGTGTACAACGCTGTATATATGCCATTCAACTCCCACGTACAGTGCACATATACTATTCGAGTCCTATTGGTTTCTAAGCTATATATATATATATATATATATGCATGCATTTAGATAGCTTTTCCCATGATTCCCAATGTGGAGTATTATATATATACATACACTAACAGCCATTGTTTCAGGTTTATGCAATAGTGTTTTTGACACCAAAGTTACTATATATATATATATATGCTCATAAGTGTAGCGATACATACTTATACAGGCAAGCTTTTATTATAGATGTACAGAAACTTAGTTTTAGCTCTTCCTTTCTTTAGTTTTTCATACGTAGACCTAGTACTTGACAGTAAAGTCTTAACTTGTATTTATATATATATACAAAATTAACACAGTGACACAACACGAATGAAACAAAGACGATCCTATTTCAGTTTTATTTAGTAGCAAACTAAAACTTATTTTCAACAGTCTAATACTCCCACACTTGCCTTTTTAATTAATGGAAGCAAAGAGAATATAAAAGCTTACACTTACCTCTGTTTCTTGGTTCCTGAAACAGAGCACACCTACAGCTCTTCAACGTTTTCTCTCTCTCTCTCTCTCTCTCTCTCTTCCTCCTTCTCTCGGTCTCCCTTTCACTCCTGGACTCAGCGTTTCTGATTTTCTTTCTTGGGTGTTGTTGGTCTGTTGATATAAAGAGGAATAGGAAAGTGGCGTGGAGCTCAAGAAAATGGAGGGGTATGGTCGTCTGTCTCTGCTGCGCGGTTTAAGCCGCTAGCTTTTCCTGTTCTTGCGCTGCATTTACGTGATTTAGCAGATAAAAATGCTGGTGTGGATTTTCTTTTGACAGTGTGTTTGACCGAGATAATGTATGGGCTGGAAGATATCGTATTTAAAAGGTTCTGATATGTTTTTCCCCAATGTATGTTCGGTGATGCCTTTTTGTTTCAAAAAAAAATGTATGTTCGGTGATGCCTTTTTTTTCTTTTTCTTTTTTTATAATATTTTCCGTGATGCTATGGCTAATAGAATAAGTTGGTTTGACATGGGCTGATTGTTTTGCTTGTTATCACGTGTTGGGCTTAATGGAAATATCACTTCATGTTTATGGGCCTTGTGAGAACGCATGGCTTGGCTCTTGATGAAAATGAATGAGGGGTGGAAATGTTTTAAACCTTTGAGTAATTAATAAGGTATGATTGCCAAATGTGAGTTGGCATAGATAGTAAGGGATCCAGGACTAGGCCCTTGGGTCGTGGGTTCGATCCCCTCTGCCGTCGCTGGGACTCCTTTGGTAGGCGATCTCATAAGTCCCCAGTAAGTGCTCATAGAGCCCGGGGCCGTGCCCTGGCCTTGGTGGGGGACTGATGTCGAACCCATCCAAAACTTTTTTCGTATTAAAAAAAAAAAGTATGATTAGCCAACACCATAAAATGCCGCTAGTCTTGGCTTCTCTTCGTTTTTCTTTAAAAAAAAATTAATTTCTCTTGCCCATAAAATATCGATTCCATAAATTCTTAGGACTAAAATTATCTCTTACTAATTTTCCTTAAATTTATTTCTTTCATATATTCTTTGAATTTATTCTTTTCTCAAAATAAATTAAGGAGAAATAAGCCTTAATTTCCAAATATTAGTTTTAACATCTATCTACCCTAAATTTCCCATAATTAGTTCCACCATAATATTTCCATATCTTTGAAATATTATTTCATAATCTTCTCAAATTTTCAAGGTCCAAAATAATTTTAATAATTATCTTAAGCTTTTCCCCATAATAAGCTTAAGACTTTTGAACTTTATTGGTCAGAGCTTTCTTATCTCAATTTTATTTCCAATCTTCTAGTCCAAAAAATTTGGGATGTTACATGTTATATATGTGATTTACGATAAGAACTTTGATATAGAAATTGTATTACATAATTTGTGACTTGGGAATTGGTAAATTATTTTAGTACTTTGTTATATAAAATGTTTCACTTGGCACCTCACGAGCACATATTAGCATTAATGGTTACAAACATTTTTCAGGTGATAGTTTTTAAGTTGGTCTATCAAGGAAGGCTTCAGAAATTTAAGCCACATTTGCTAACATTTGTGCTTTCATCTTTACAGTATATGTAAGATTATTGTACATTGCCACAATAGAGCTCACTTGGCATACTCGAGTATATTTTGGTTATTTTGATAAATCTTAAAGTAATTAAGACTCATTTAAAGAGTTTGGGCCTAGTAAGATCCAAAGCTCAACTGTGTATAAAACATCTTGATGAATGATTTAATCAAATTATTAATTAATAATTGTTCTTTTAAAAATAGAGAATGTTATAGTAATTTCATTCATTTCTTAAATTTTTTTTAAATTTCATATTAATAACCCTTAAATCTTCACTTTCTCATTGGTTTAGCATTGTGTTAGCTTTTTGTATGACTTCGATCCGACAATCAGACCCACTGACTCTTAGCCCACCACCTTGATTGGTTCAACAGCTAGTCCGAGTTTAATAATCTTAGTTTTACTCATTGACTATACTAATGACAACATTTGTAATGAGGTATTGACCATTTAATTAAATGAAATTTGTAAAGATATACTTATATTAAAATATATTGGGAAAATCACTGTAGGGGCCCTTTTAACTAAAATAAGCCCAAAAAGGGCCTCAAAAATCTGACATGCCCAAAACAGGCCCTAGGGCCCTAATTGGGATTAAATTAATAAAAGAAAAGACACTAACACCCCTGAATAAAAAAACAAAAAAGGTCATCTTTAATACCAAAAAAAAAAGCAAAAAGGAACAAAATCAGGGGTCATTTACAACAAAATCAGGGGGAGATTACAACAATAACAGGGGTCACTTAAAACAATAACAGGGGTCACTTACAACAATATCAGGGGTCACTAACAACAATAATAAGGGTCACTTACAACAAAATCAGAGAGTGATTACAACAATAAGGGGTCACTTAAAACAATAACAGGGGTCACTTACAACAATATCAGGGGTCACTTACAACAATAACATGGGTCACTTCCAACAATAACAGGGGCCACTTACAACAATATCAGGGGTCACTTACAACAATAACAGGGGTCACTTACAACAAAATCAGGGAGCGATTACAACAATAACAAGGGTCACATACAACAATAACAGGGGTCACTTACAACAATATAAGAGGTCACTTACAACAATAATATGGGTCACTTACAACAATAACAGGGGCCACTTACAACAATATCAGGGGTCACTTACAATAATAACATGGGTCACTTACAACAAAATCAGGGGTGATTACAACAATAACAGGGGTCACTTACAACAATATCAGGGGTCACTTACAACAATAACAGGGGTCACTTACAACAAAATCAGGGGGTAATTACAACAATAACAGGGGTCACATACAACAATACTAACCCCCTGATTTTGTTGTAAGTGACCCCTGTTATTGTTGTAATCTTCCCCTGATTTTGTTGTAGGTGACCCATGTTATTATTGTAAGTGACCCCTGATATTGTTGTAAGTGACCCATGTTATTGTTGTAAGTGACCCCAGTTATTGTTGTAATCGCGTGCCTGATTTTGTTGTAAGTGACCCCTGTTATTGTTGTAAGTGACCCTTAATATTGTTGTAAGTGACCCCTGTTATTGTTGTAAGTGACCCATATTATTGTTGTAATCGCCCCTTGATTTTGTTGTAAGTGACCCCTGTTATTGTTGTAAGTGACCCACGATAATGTTGTAAGTGACTCATGTTATTGTTGTAATCGTCCCTTGATTTTGTTGTAAGTAACCCTTGTTATTGTTGAAAGTGATCCCTGATGTTGTTGTAAGTGACCCCTGTTATTGTTGTAATTGCCCCCTGATTTTGTTGTAAGTGACCCCTGTAATTGTTGTAAGTGACCCCTTATATTGTTGTACGTGACCCGTGTTATTGTTGTGAGTGACCCCTGATATTGTTGTAAGTAACCCCTGTTATTGTTGTCATTGCCCCCTGATTTTGTTATAAGTGACCCCTATTATTGTTGTAATTGATCTCTGTTATTGTTGTAAGTGACCCCTGTTATTGTTGTAAGTGACCCATGTTATTGTTGTAATCGCCCCTTGATTTTGTTGTAAGTGACCCCTGTTATTGTTGTAAGTGATCCTTGATATTGTTGTAAGTGACCCCTGTTATTGTTGTAAGTGACCCATGTTATTGTTGTAATCGCCCCCTGATTTTGTTGTAAGTGACCCCTGTTATTGTTGTAAGTGACCCCTGATATTGTTGTAAGTAACCCCTGATATTGTTGTAAGTGACCCCTGTTAGTGTTGTAAGTGATCCCTGTTATTGTTGTAAGTGATCCCCTGTTATTGTTGTAAGTGACCCATGTTATTGTTGTAATCACCCCTTGATTTTGTGGTAAATAACCACTGTTATTGTTGTATGTGACCTTTGATATTGTTGTAATTGACCCCTGTTATTGTTGTAAGTGACTCATGTTATTGTTGTAATCACCCCCTGATTTTGTTGTAAGTGACCCCCTGTTATTGTTGTAATCGCTCCTTGATTTTGTTGTAAGTGACCCCCTGTTATTGTTGTAAGTGACTCATGTTATTGTTGTAATCGCCCCCTGATTTTGTTGTAAGTAACCCCTGTTATTGTTGTAAGTAACCCTTGATGTTATTGTAAGTGACCCTTGTTATTGTTGTAAGTGACCCATGTTATTGTTGTAATCGCCACTTGATTTTGTTGTAAGTGACCCCTGTTATTGTTATAAGTGACCCATGTTATTGTTGTAATCGCCCCCTGATTTTATTGTAAGTGATCACTGTTATTATTGTAAGTGACCCTTGATGTTATTGTAAGTAGCCCTTGTTATTGTTGTAAGTGATCCTTGATATTGTTGTAAGTGACTCTTGTTATTGTTATAAGTGACCCATGTTATTGTTGTAATCGCCCACTGATTTTGTTGTAAGTGACCCCAGATAGTGTTGTAAGTGACCCCTATTATTGTTGTAAATGACCCATGTTATTGTTGTAATCACTCTCTAATTTTGTTGTAAGTGACCCCCTGTTATTGTTGTAATCGCCCCCTGATTTTGTTGTAAGTGACACTTGTTATTGTTGTAAGTGACCCTTGATGTTGTTGTAAGTGACCCCTGTTATTGTTGTAAGTGACCCATGTTATTGTTGTAAGTGACCCCTGTTATTGTTGTAATCGCCCCTGATTTTGTTGTAATTGACCCCTGATTTTGTTCCTCTTTTTTTTTTTTTTTTGTATTAAAGATGACCTTTTTGCTTTTTCATTCAGGGGTGTTAGTGTCTTTTCTTTTATTAATTCAATCCCAATTTGGGCCCTAGGGCCTGTTTTGGGCATGTCAGATTTTTGGGGCCCTTTTTGGGCTTATTTTGGTTAAAAGAGCCCCTACAGTGATTTTCCCAAATGTATTGACCAAATGAGTAAATGTATTGACAAAGGCATAAAGATATTGATTAAATGAGTCATGTTATTGATTAAAGGAGTAATGATATTAACCAAATGTGTAAATGTGTTGACTAAACAAGGAAAGATATTGACTAATGGCATAAATGTATTAATTAAATAAGTAATGGTATTAACTAAAAAAGTAAATGTATTAAATAAATGACTAATGATGTTGACTAAAGGCGTAAACTATTGACTAAATGAGAAAGTATATTGACTAAAGGTGTAAACATACTGACTAAATTAGGAAATATATTGACTAAAGGAATAAAGATATTTACTATATGAGTAATGATATTGACTAAAATTGTAATGATATTAACTAAATGAGTAAATGTATTCACTAAAGGTGTAAAAGTATTAAATAAATGAGGAAACGTATTGATCAAAAAGTGTAAATGTTAGGGTTGAGCATGAAACCCAAAACCCATGAGCTCGCCCAAAACCCAATGTAATTGGGCCAAATTGAGTCCGCTCAAAAAGGTTTTATAACGGGTTGGGTTAGAACCCACTTATTTAAGATTTAAATGGGTGGGCTATGGGTACACCTATGGGCTGCCCATACCCGCCCATTTAGTGTAATTTCTTATTAATTGCCTATTTCATTCCGCATTCCACTTAAAGGATTCCCTGAATTCCTTCCTATTTGAGTATTCAACCACCTCGAATTCATAACCATAATGGCTATCAACTCTCAAGATTATATAATGATGGTACTTGTTTGAATTTATATTGTTTTGTGTGAATTATAATTATAGAACTTTGAAGATTCAGATTTCAGAAATTTGAATGATGAATTTGGATGGATGTTTAATGCTTATGTATGTTTTTTTTAAAAAGAAAAATAAACAAGTCAAATGTAAATAGGTTACCCAAAACCCGGTTAGCCCGCCCATTTATGTGCTAGCCCATTTACATGGGTTTAAATGGGTTGAGGTATGGGTATGGGCTAACCCATACTCATTTAAAATTAAATGAGCGGGCTATGGGTTTGGCCTCGGGTTACCCAACCCGCCCATTGCTCTGCCCTAGTAAATGTATTAACTATATGAGTAATAGTATTGACTAAATGCATATTAACTTAACGAGTAAATGGATTCACTAAAGGTATACAAATATTAACTAAATGAGGAAATGTATTGACTAAAAAGCCATAAATGTATTAATTAAATAAGTAGTAACATTGATTAGAGGCCTCAACATATTCACTAAAATGAGGAAAAGTATTGACTAAAGTCATAAATGTATTGAATCAATGAGTAAATATATTTATTTAGTCAACACCTTTCAATATAAGATCATTTACAAATGTCATTTATTAAAATGGTGAATATATTTACAAATGCTGACATTTATTATATATGTATAGTCTAAGTAAAAAATTACATTTTCATATTGTTGTTAGATAGATAGATAGAGAGAATGTTATGCACATATATGTGAAAGAGGCTTGGTACCCAACGGCCACCAGGTATATAAGATATTAAGAAGGGGTGGGTTCAAATCCCACCTTCACCACCTTGGCTTCAAATTTTTTTTTAAGAAGTTAATTTCCAAAAAAAAAAAAAAAGAAGCTCCGATGTTCGGTGTCTTGCTCTGACGAGGGTTCCCTTTTCTTTTCTTTTTAATTAAGAATTGAAGGGCATTATTGTTAAACCACCAACACTTTAAAATCCCAAAATTGAACCCCTATCATTTTTTGGTCATTTTACATGTTTAATAGACATTTTTGGGTTTTATAAATTCAAAAGGTATTTAAGTTTCTTTTTTCCCTTTAACTTTTTACTTTAATATATAATTGTTTTAAAATTAAAAAATAACTGTAAGTAGGCTGAGCTTAACAATTGGACTTTACTATGAGCCCAATTTTAAGGGAGTAAAGTCTCACAAGAGGAAAAGCCCAATAAGTTTCATTTTTGGCCCAATAAGATCAAAGAATCTAGAGCCAAATAAACAAAGAGACGGAAAGCAGGTTCACCAAAACAAAACCAATAAACAAAACCAAACAAGTCAGTGACACAAAACAAAACGGCCGACTATGGAAAGGGATTTGTCTCTTTTAACCACAGTTTGTTAACAGCGGTTTAAAGTGTAAGAATGCAGACAATAGTATTGTGGGCTATTTCTCTATTTATTTCCGTGGGCCCAGCTGGGGGGTGAAATTAGTTGGAACGGGATGAGCCGGAAAAAAAAAAAAAAGGGGGGGGGGGGGGGGCCGAGCTCTAGATGACTAGATCGAAGTTTCAGGAATCGGCTAGCTCAGCAGGTATTATGGTTGTTTTACAGATCATAATTAGAACACCCCGAAGTTGAGAGTTTGAAGAAGTTCGATCTTGATCTTTCTTGTTTGGGTGCTGAGCGTTTGCTCTTCCGTCTTCCAAGTTCCAATATCCTATCAACAATGACGACGACGGCCACCGCGTCGGCGACACAAGCATACGGTGAAACCTGGTACTGGGACAACCGCTATGTCAACGAACCCGGTCCTTTTGATTGGTACCAAAAGTATCAAACCTTAGCTCCCATCATGAATCTCTATGTCCCTCGCAACCACCGGATCCTGGTTGTCGGTTGCGGCAATTCAGGTTTGTATGACTGTCTCAGATCTGGAAATGACCTGCGTAATGTCTCCCTCTTGTGATGTGGAAGGCTTGTGTCTTGCTTACATGGATTTTCAATCTAGAAGAGATATCTTAAAGACGTTTTCGAAATTATGTTGTTAGTCTCTTTTGGAAGAATGCAGGTTCACCCCTGCGAACATTTTCTTTCTTTCTTTCTTTCTTTTCAAAACCAAAAAGGAAGTGAAAGAACGCAGAAGTGACCTTGTCAATTTGGTTTGCAATTTGAAAATTGGTAATTTGATTTTATTTCATATAGATCGAGTTGTTACCAACACAGAAATCTAATTTTGCTTACATTGTTAATCTATAGCATTTGGCGAAGGCTTGGTTGACGATGGTTACGAAGATGTTGTCAACGTTGATATATCCTCTGTGGTGATTGAAGCTATGAAGAACAAATATCAGGATCATTCCCAGTTGAAATGTATCCTTATTTTTTGCCGGTTTGATTTTGGGTATTACCCCAAGTCTGGGCTTATATCTGTGCATATATTATAGTGTCACTTAGGAATTTGTCATTAGGTGGTGTGCACTTTCTTGTGAATAACCAACACTGGCTTGGCATGATGAAGTTGAACTTCTTTATCAACTAGTTAGATATGCAAATGGATGTCCGAAATATGAGTGCATTTGAATCAAATTCCTTTGGTACTGTAATTGACAAAGGTATGCTACCTTTTCCCCCGTTTTGGCTTTTCATATTGGGCAATAACCAACAAGCTTATCTTGTTTAACATTGTGTTTCAGGGACTCTTGATTCTCTTTTGGTGAGTATTGCATGTTGTACAGCTTAAACTTTTGAGGAAAAATCATTGCTCATGGCATACTTTTGCAGTGTGGAAATAATTCGAGACAAAATGCCACTAAGATGCTTGAAGAGGTTTGGAGGTATAAAAAAACCATGAACTAAGGATAATTCTTAAGAGATGTTTAATTTTGCATTTTTTTACTCTTGATCTTTTCACCATTATTGAAGCAGTTGATGACACACTATAGGGTTCTCAAGGATAAAGGAGTTTACATCCTGGTAATTATACCATACTTTTTAATGTGTGTATAGCTCTGCATGATTAACTTGACTTACTTCAGACAAGAAAATGAAATGTCTTTTGCATTCTGCGTGATCAGCCTTGACTGCTTGTAATCGTTAATGCTGCAGGTAACTTATGGGGCTCCATTATATCGCTTACGTTTGCTCAGAGATTCATGCTCATGGAATATAAAGCTTCATGTGATAGGTTGGTTCAAATCTGGTGCTGTTATCTTTTGCTATTCGGAGTTTTATTTGGCTGTTATTGTCTGGCACTAAAATACTATCTCTAGGCTTCTAATTGAGCATTATTTCACTTGTGTTTTTTTATGTTTGCGTCTTGAATTTTGGAGATTCAAATGTAGGGAAAATGTAATTTGAAAATAAGTATTTCAACAAGGTAGATTCTTGTTATTGAGGGTTGAAACTTCTGAACAATTTTTTGGTGGTTATATGCTGAAATGATTGCACTTGGCTGTTGATTTTTTGCATCCCCTTCCCTTTCAATAGCATCAATGTAAAATATAAAAGCTATGGGAAGGTGCTCTGTTTGTAAGTCATAAATAATGCAATTCATTTTGGATTTTGTGCAATACACAAGGCCCCCTATAGTTCTATTCAAATTCTCATATTTCTTCGTGAGTTATGACTTTTAGAATAGCATGCATCTCAGATATTTCCGTTAGAAGTTCAAAAATTAATTAAACCTGAAACCCACGATTGTTCTATGTGCAGAGAAACTTGCATCAGAAGAGAAATCTAGTGCTCCAATTTGGGAACTGACTAATCCTGTCCCACTCAATGATGATGGTAGCTCAGTAGAGCAAGCACTTGGAAAAAATCCGGATGTCCATTACATTTACATTTGTGTTAAGGTAATTGATTCATGCTCTTATATCTTATCTCTGAGGCAATTTAAACTTACTCGTATGTTCTGTGAAAAAAGCACTCCACTCCAATTGTCTGAGTTGACTAATGTCCTTAACCTGATATTTTGTAGTGATCCAGTTAATCTTTACTGATTCATCCTTTTTAGAACCCTCTTTACCTTCAGAAAATAGTCTGCTCTGAATCCTATCCTAATTATTATCATCCTTAGATGGAACTGGACGTATCTGATCTGAATGGTAATGCTAATACCTTAACCCCACATAGCTAGGAAGCCAAATTCTCTTGCTTTGTTTCTCACTTCAGTTAGTTTTATATTCTAAGGTGAATAGGGGTGAACAACCCATATAACTGTATCTTAATTTACTCATATTCTGAAAATCAACGTTATCAGTTGAATCTCCTAATTCTTCAATATCTTCTTCATTCTTCTAGTCATCAGTGGTGTCATTGACTTCCAAATCCTCCATTTCTTGATCACCATGTTCTTCCCTCCTTCCTTCTAAATATAATAAATTCTCTTAGTAAGATATAGTAAAATGCTTTGTTACCAAAAAAGAGTTGCTATTGTGAATCAGTCAACTGAGATGGGGTGTATATGGTAGGAAATTGGGGTTCAACGTCATTCCAGTTGACTGGGCTTTACCCCTTGATTAGTAATACATTTCATAGCACATTTCTGAATTAGTCTTCATTTATTACTGCTCGTAAATCTTTTAGTTCTGTTTTGCGCCGGGATGCCTACTTCCTATTTGTATTTTTATTTTATTCTGAAATTTGGAAATTGTGTTTATTATTGGTCGTCTTTCAGGATGAATCTTTGAAGTCAAGCTCCCAAGCATGAACAGGAAGATCAGTGGGGGAAGACATGCGTTTTAGTTTCTTCAAATTTGTGCTATATTAAGTACTTTTTCCTTCTGTTCGACTTTGAATTTGTGAGGTAGAATCTGAAGTCTATGAAGTTTCCAGTTATGTACGATGATTGCCCCCAAGTTTGTGATGTTACACGACTTTTCATCATGGTGTCTGTAAATTGGAGCGTTGTTAGTAAAAAATGTTAGGTGAAAAAACTTGATGCTTCTAATTAAACATGTAGAATGCTAGCCCAAAACCAAAGAAAAAAAAAGAAGTTAAACATGTAAAAGTCTATGATAAGCTAATGACTACGTAGGTACTACGTGCTAGTGAGGGAAAAAAATAAAGGAAAGGGGGTATCACTGTATAGTGAAGTGTTTTCATCGTTTTCATCTTTGTGCATTAAATTTTAGTCATTAAATGATAGAAATATCTTTTGAAAAAAGCATCACAATTTGTACTTGTAGAAGATTGCCCGAGGAGAGGACGGAAAGGAAATACAACGAAGAGAAGAGACAATCTTGCCAATAAAACTCTGAGGCCTTGCTTGATTTTGCTTTTAATTTTGTTTTCTCTTTTAGAATAGTTTTGTAAAATTATTTTAAGATAACTTTTAAGAAGAAAATTTAAAATGTATTTTTAATTTTGAGTCCCTTAATATTAACAAAGTTAGTTTCATTAATAAAGAAAGATGGCTTAGCAAATATAAATGATAACTTTGTAACTATATGCTGATATATTGATCTTTAATTTAAAATAGGGAAAATAAAACCAATGTCGCCATTAAGGAAAATAATACTAAAAAGTCTCATAACTTATCAATAATAAATGAATGAGCTAGGGCAGAGTATGCGAGTTAGGTAGCCCATGCTCAAACTCATAATTTGTTTAGTTAACTTTATATAGGTATAGGTTAGCCTATACCCATATCTCAATTCATTTAAACCTATGTAAATAGGCTAGCACATAAATAGGCCGGTTAACCGGGTTTTTGGTAACTTATTTACATATGACATGTCTTTTTTAAAAAAAAAAGGAAAAAAGAAAAAAAAACATGCATAATAAACATCCATCATTTCATCCAAATCTTTCATTCTAAATTGTGAGAATCTTCAAAGTTTAATAATCACAATTTACACAAAAGAATCTAAATTTAGACAAGCACCATTATGACATAGTTTTAATATTCAAATTCCAACTTTTAAATTAAAATTCAAAGTCACAGAGAAAGAAAAAAATAAAAGAAAGTGAGAGATGAGAGTAGGTCTATAGAGGAAAAATGAGTATTACGTTATTACTTAGGGTGTGCATGGTAATACTCCCAGAATAACTTTTTCCTTAATTTCTGTGCCCCGAAACAAAAATAGATAGGAATTGTGTTTGGTAAATCCGGTTTTTTTTTTTTTTTGCTCCTGGGATGAATCGGTTTATTTTTTGTGTTTGTGCTGGGGAGTAAAAAAAAGAAGCTAAAAATTTTGGCTTCTAGGGCAAAAAATCAGAATTTATTTTTCCCTCAATCAAAGCAGAAATTTACCCCCGTTCACCACCACCGTCACTGCCACCACCACCGCCACCGCCACCACCCCACCCCCACCGTTGCCGCCACCACCACCACCGCCCCCATTACCACCGCCACCGCCACTACCCCGCCACCGCCACATAAATAATTTTTTGAATATAAAAATTACATAAATAATTTTTTTAGGAAATTTAAATTTAAGTTTATTTGTAAAGTATAATAATTATATTAATTATTAAAGAAAAGGACAAAATGGTAAAAATAACTCATTAATCATTCATCTTCCTCCTTTACTATTTTTTTATCTCCCAAACAAGGAGAAGAAAAATGTGTTACCAAACGTAATTCTGATTCTTAGAGTAAAAATAAAATGGGTTAACAAACGTAATTCTGATTCTCAGAACTCTTCCAAAGCACAGAATCAGAAAAAATTGTTTCATCTCAGAAACAGTGCTGGGCAATGGTTGCCATGCACACCCTTACTGTCCCCAATGTCCTGTCTTCTATCCATATATTTAATTTTTTTTAAAAAAATAAACTAAATGGATGGGTATGGGTAGCTCAAAGGTATGCCTATAACCAGCCATTTATGAGTCTTTTTGAGCGGGCTTAAAATGACCCAATTACATTAGGTTGTAAACGGGCTCACAGGTTGTGGGTTCCTTGCTCAGCTCTAGAATGAGCAACCATTGATAAGTGAAAGAGTTATTATTGATAACTTATAAGACTTTTTTGATATTATTTTCTTTAATTGGGACTTCGACGTTATTTTATCTTTAAAATATTCAAATTGAAAAGGTATTTAAAATAAAATCTACTGAAGATACATTTTTAACAATACCAACTCATCTTTCAAGATGTAAAAACATTGGAAAATTCTAGTAAAACAACTTTAAAAATACTAAAAAATAAAAATGTGTTTCGAATATTCATAATACTAAAGAAGTGTTAGGCTCAATTTGTCCTTTTTGAAATTTTAAAGAAATGACAAAAATATCCTTACACATACATACATATATACATACATAAGGCATTAACCCCCACTACGGGAATAAATATTCCTTATGTCCATCACTTTGTTTACCCAAAAGGTTGACGGCCATGGAACCACTAATGCATTTTAATATTATTAGGCAAATAAATATATATAAGTTAACACTTTCTTTGACTCATACATTTAAAAGTGTTGTTAAGGAATTAACAACGTTTTATTAGGTTTAACAACTTTCATTTGTTAAGTAAAAAATTCATACTATTAGGTCATATTCACATGTTTAGATAAGGAATTCACAATATTTGATTAAGTTTCAACAACTTACGTTTTCCTAGAAAAAATTCACAATATTAGATTATTTTCAAGTTTTGTTAAAAAATTTACTATATTTGATTACGTTATAACAACTAGTAAATTTTTTATGGGAAGACAAAAAAAATTGTTAAACCCTTATCAAATGTGGAGAACTCCTTAACAAAATATATGAATGACCTAATTGTGTGATTTTTTTCTAGGAAAACAAAAGTTGTTAAAACCTAATCAAATGTGGCGAATTCCTTAATAAAACTTGTGATTGACCTAATAGTATGAATTTTTTATTTGATAAATGAAAATTGTTAAAACCTAATGAAATGTTACGAATTACTTAACAAAACTTGTGAATGGCCTAATATGGTGAATTTTCTCTGGAAAAACAAAAGTTGTTAAAATCTAATTAAATATTATGAATTTTCTAAGAAAACTTGTGAATGACTTGATATTGTAAATTTTTTTGGGAAAATAAAAATTGTTAAAAACATTATCAAATATCAAGAATTCCTTAATAAAACTTGTGAATAGGCTTAAGTCAAAATTAAAGTTTTAAGTTATACATATTTGTTTACCCAATATGTATTGGAATGCATTAGTGGCCCGATGACCACCAACCTTTTGGGCAAACAAACTGGTGGGGATTCAAACCCCACCCTACTACTTTGGGAATATTTATTCCTGTTGGAGCTCCGACACTGACAAGGGGAGGTTGCAAGCAGCCGACAAGGGTAGTACTTTTTTGGAAAATAATATATATATAAGATCTATTTTATCATTTGTCATAAATTTTAAAAAGGACAAATTGTTATGAATATAACGATATATCTGATATAAGAGATAGAGAACAAGAACAAGAGAATAGAGAAGAGAGAAAGGGGAGAGTAATTCTTATTCCAGTGTATTTCGATGTGTATCAATACATAACATATGCCTTCTATTTATAGCACAACTCTCAAATCTACAATTAATGTGATTCCACAATCATAGGGATTCATGGATGAGAAATAGGAAACTATGAGAGATTAGGAAATAATTGGAGATATGGACATCCACAAATATAATATTCATAACACTCCCCCTTGGATGTCCATTATGAATGTGCCTCGTTAAAAACTTTAACTAGGAAAACCCAGTGGGATAAAAACCTAGCCAAAAAAAAGAGTACATCATCCATTGATACATTTTCTAATGCTGCCTCATTAAAAACCTTTCTAGGAAAACCCAGTGGGACAAAACCTAGATAAGGGAAAAAGAGTACAGCGTGTATCATCTCCCCCTCTTAATTACATCAGATTTTCTCCCCCTGATGACTATATTACTTTCAATGACTTTTGAGCATATCTTCTTCTTGGTCATCAAACATTCTATTGTGTACCTGCAAGAACTAAATATTTCTAGCAAAATCATAATAATACTAACATGATTTCTAATCATTCTTATAGGATATATCTAGATGCATATCAACAGATATTCTTTAAAATGATTATATCATACATGCTCTGATAGCTTTAAGTCATATAAAACTTATTAAGTATTGTTCTCGAGAACTTTGAATTTGATGCTTCTGGCATCTTGAGTCCTTCAGGGACATGTGCTTCTGGCACCTTGAATCCTTCAGGGATTTGTGCTTCTAGTACATTGAGTCCTTCGGGGACTTGTGCTTCTGGCACATTAAGTCCTTCAGGGACATGTGAGCCATATGCATATGCTATATAAAGATATCTAATAGACGCATAATTTATCATTCATAAACTGCCAGATTTATTGTATCCACCACAAAATCATATATCCCAATTTGGACTTCAGGTCCATAACTATCATATTTGTGTCATTCTCAATTTCACTTATCCTCTTGGCCAATAATCTTTATATAATATCCTCATTTGATCACGTGATATCATCATCAAAATTGTTGTCGATAACTTTATCTTTTCGGTTCTATTTTTCCAATTCGACATAACCATATCAATGTTACTCAGGTACCTGAACCTCTGTTTAGGTTTTGCAATAAGTTATGTCGTGATACTCTTCTGGAGTATCTACCTCCTTAATATGATCATCTTAATTATTGCTCCAATTCATCCATAACGTTTATATTTTGAACCGAATATTTACTCATACTTCAGGCATGTTCCTAATTGGAGTATTTTTAGCTGGAATATGAGATTTAATAAATCTCATTTAGGTCAGTAATTCTATCTGGCAAATATATCATGAATGCATAACCTGATGAACTTCTGGTTCATACTTCTTAATTCGAGGATATATACTTTGCTATAATGCATTCCATTTATTCTCTTTTCCAGCTATTCAATTTCTCCCCCTCATGTTGAGAAAACTATGTCAAATATCAATTGACTAATATAAGTCTCCATGTGTTTCCTTTAGAAACATCATTTTGTTTCTTCTAGAAACAAACAGATAAAAAGGAGATCTTCATATAACTTTTATCTCAACTTTCTCTCTAAATCCATCTATGTGCATTGTGGTGGATTTATAAGCATTGCACATTCAAAACCTTTTAAGATGGAATTTGTCTGGCTAATGACCAAGAGCCAATTTTACTGGGAGAATTTTGTTGGCTTATATAAGTGCTGCAATATGTAAGATCAAATATACCAACATAAAATTTTGTTCTCATAAGAATTGATCTAGCTATTTATGGAGGCTTTAATTCATGATTTCTTGATCGTATAATCTGGAAATTGTGCACTTAATTCATCAAACATTATTGCAAACTTTGGGTTGCAAACATTTTTACAAACTTCAGGTTGTAAGATAATAATCTCGCATGTAACCATCTCATAGATGCATCTTTCAAGTTTATATGGTTTACATGCTATTTCAATGGGCCCATAAAATTCTGTTTGATATATTTCCAGAAATACTGAAGTCCAGTACTAATCATGATCAATGATAGTCTCATAGACAATTTGCTTTGAGAACAAGCAGCACATAATTCATAAATAATATGTTGGTTATTCATGAAGAATCTTCCGGTTCTTTAATGAATGTTAATACATAATCTTATTTGCATTATATATATGACTCGGATGATCAAACAAGTCATACCAACAATACATTTGTAAATTTGTTTGGATCAGTAAACTTCTGGTTTACTATAATATATGTCTCAATAAATAATAAACATTTCAATATTTTGACATCCATTTTGGGAGATCTATTAAACTTTGTCTGAGAAGTATATAACTTTTCAAAAATTAGCTCACACATGTATTCTAACTCACACTTGTAATCCAACAACCTCCCCCTCAAGTGTGAGTCATATAAACATAATTTCTTTATATATGTATTTCAAAATCACTTTAAAACCCTTTAAAGCTCAAAATAAAAATCTATGTTGATTCTTCAGGAACAAACATATGATATTATATCACTAGATAATTTCATTACTCATTAATAATATACTTCAATTTACTCATATTTGCAAAATACATACAGTTCACCTTATATGAAGATATTCCTCATAAATTTCTTAAAGCCAATATCACAATCATATGGCTTCAGGCCATTTATCTTTAGGATAAATATAAGTTGAGCATTATGGCTTCCAGCCATACAATAAGAGGATGAAAGCTATGTGACTTCTGGCCATATAATATCAAAATTTTATGGCTTCGGGCCAATGATGAGGATTTAGAATTATATGGCTTCTGGCCTTTTATCTTCAAGATATATAAAAATTAAATAAATGTTTCATTCAATAAAATAAAAGATGAAAAAGAATATGACTTCAGGTTATATAATAGGAAATTAAATGAGTATGGCTTCTAGCCATATAATATAACAATAGAAATAAAATGTATATGACTTCTGGTTATATTATATCAAAGTCAAAATGTATATGACTTCTTATCATATAATCTCAAAATAGAGATAAAAAGACTATGGCTTCTAGCCAATTTGTTTTATAAGAAATTAAATCAATACGGCTTCCAGCCATTTATCTTCAGGATAAATAAAAATTATATATATGACACCTGGTCATATAACAATGAATCAAATAATTTAAAAAAAAGAAACAATAAAAATTAAAAATATAAAAATTAAAACTTTATGGCTTCCGGCCATTTAGTACTCATAATGAGAATTTTAATTTATATGGCTTCTGGCCATAAAATTAAGAAACTGTAATGATAGGACTTCTGGTCATATAATTTTAGAATAGGAAAACAGAGGTGTATGGCTTCTGGCCATAATAATATTGATAACATAAAAGAGATTGCATTAAATATAAACTAACATAACATTAAAAGTTAGCACAATAACATAATAATGAAAGTAAAATGTTATGTTAGCAACAATAAAAGTAAATGGTTATGTTAGTAACATAAAGGTAAAATGTTATGTTAGTAACATAAAAGTAAATGCTTAATTTAAATGTTATGTTAGTAACAATAATATAAATGTTATGTTAAAGTTAGTAACATAGACTTCCATGTAGGAGGTAGAACCTTCCATGTAGGAGTCAAATTAAAACAATAAAAAGGATAGATTAAATCTAGACTGCCATGTAGGAGGTAGAACCTTCCATGTAGGAGTCAAATTAAAGCAATAATAATAAATAAATAAAAAGAAGAAAGCTTAAATCTAGACTGCCATGTAGGAGGTAGAACCGTCCATGTAGGAGTCAAATTATCAATAGTAATGAAATATAAAATAACTTGTAAATGAAATCAGAATAACTATAAAAACAATTATAATCTCCAATCTTAGCCATGAAACCCGATGTTAAAAACAATCGGTAAAAGTATCTTTTTAATTCCAAATAGTGGCTCAGATTATCCCAGATAGATAAAAGAAACATATAATTTAAGAAGGTAGGCGACCTTCGTTCGAGCTTCTCGTGCAGATAACGTGTTATGAATATAACGATATATCTGAGATAAGAGATAGAGAACAAGAACAAGAGAATAGAGAAGAGAGAAAGGGGAGAGTAATTCTTATTCCAGTGTATTTCGATGTGTATCAATACATAACATATGCCTTCTATTTATAGCACAACTCTCAAATCTACAATTAATGTGATTCCATAATCATAGGGATTCATGGATGAGAAATAGGAAACTATGAGAGATTAGGAAATAATTGGAGATATGGACATCCACAAATATAATATTCATAACACAAATTACATACTAACATCTCTTTAGTATTATAAATATTTGAGACATCATTTTATCCTTTCCTATTTTTAAAATTCTTTTTGTTTAATTTTCCCAATCGGCAGACAACCGAACCCATGGGACCTTCTTCAACTCCCGGATGAGATGAGTCGACATTGAGGAGCCAAACAACTCTGTCAAACATTATGTTAAACGATTAAATTTCAAATATGTTTAAATTAATGTTTCTAATCATGCATGAAAATTTATGTTTAATTAATTTTATACTCTTTTTATTGTTTTAATCCTCGATGATAATGGGTTTCAAGGTTGAAAAAGATTGTGATATTCTCTTTCTCTCTCTCTCTCTCTCTCTATATATTTTTTTTTGATAAAGTTATATTTCTTCATTGATCCATACCATAAGATTTGATAGAGGTTTACATGCTTGAAATTTGTGTTGCAACTAGATGCATGTAAGAATATTTCCCATTATGAAAGTTACCACACCAATGAAGTTATGCATTTAGTGGCACTTAAATAGTGGTTTTATTATATTCCCTCTAGTCCTAATTATAGAACAACATTTAAGAGTTGAGTTTGGTCTTAATTATAGGACAAAGTTCTAATTTTTATTATTTTCTTCCAAAAATACATCTATCAACACAATGATAATCTAATAATGCACCTATATATTCTTTAAAATAAATAATGCTTGTAACTCATTATTGTCACATACACCTCAATTTTTTTTTGTCAATTTCTTTCTAAAATACCCCTATTATATATCAAATTATGTTTGCGAATGGTGAGCTCTAACCACAAGGGGGGATAAAAGAAGAAGATAAGACCTAATTAGAATTATGTTCATTAAAAAAAAAAAGGAAAAAAAGGACATAGACTTGGCAAATGATTGAGTTTTGATAAATTAGAATAATGATTATATGATGAACCTAGTTGTGATAATAACGACAGCAGGACAAATCACATTTATGTAGACGCGCACCTAAATGGACTAGAAACACTGTGATAATTACTTGAGTAAATTTTAAGTAAGGGAATTTTAGAATAATAAAAATAATTACATAATTTAACTCTTATATTTAATCTCTCCAAAATCTGGTAATTATGTCTTAAATTAGGATCAGATGGAGTAGTTTATTTGTCATGCAACTTTTCCTATTTAAAGGCTTCATTTGGTGAATACAGGTGTCATTCCATTTTCCTACCGTTCTCCTTATTTCATTTTATCAGTGCTATCATAGTTAGATTTAAGAGAGTACTAATTTTCTTAGAGGAAAAAAAAATAAAGCTCAATATTATCCTCCTCTTGTTATTTTTGACATAATTGTTGTTTTTGTTTGTTAAAGCAATATATCTTCTTCATATTCTAATTTTATGTAATAATATTTTCCATGTTTTGATGGTTGTTATGATCATTAGAGAATGCTAACGGAGAACTTCTTGACATCAAAAGAGTATTGGCAGATTGTAGAGATTGATGTAGTAGCACTTACAAATGCACAACCATAACAAATAGAGGCATTGAAGCTAAAGAAATTAAAGGCAAAGAACTATTTGTTTCAATTGACTATCCCATTTTGGAAACTATTCTTTGCAAAGATACTTCCAAAGACATATGAGATTTCATGAAGAGGAAATATTATGGTACTACAATAGTAAAGTATGCATAACTTCATGCTTTGAGAAGAGATTTTGAGACTTTGCAGATGAAGGATGGTGAATATATCACTAATTATTGTGACAGAACTATAGAGATAATTAGCAAAATATGTTTATTTGGTGAAAAAATGCAAGATATTAGTATTGTTGAAAAAATATTGTGTTTATTAACTCCCAAATTTTGATTATGATGTTTGTTCTTTTGAAGAGTTAAAAGGTATAGATGCACTTTCACTTGATGAATTATAAAGCTCTTTATTAGTTTATAAGCAAAAAATGAACCACAATCAATAGTAGCAGCCAAGCTTTAAAAGCTTCCACTGCTACTTGTTCTTCAAATTCTAGAGGAAGAGGCAAAGGTAGAGGTCAAGGCCAAGATAGATATTGTGGTAAAGGTAAAAGAGATAGAGGCCATAAAGATGACAAAGAGGAGAAGGATGAATTTCAAGGAAATTTTGAAGAACGAACCTTTTTATCAAAAGTTGTTAAAATCTAATCAAGTTGTTATAACCCATAACCTTCCACGGTACTCATGAGTTATATCTAGATGGTCTAGATTTCATTATGGAACCCGTAATTCTTTACAGTACTCATGATTTATGTCTAGGATATACTCATTAAAACACGTATTGGGGTTTAGGATTACTTTTGATTACTTGAAGAAGTCAAAGTGTGTGATGTCCTATAACATGATTAACACAATGGCCTCTTAATTACAATGAGAACTCCTACTTCTTGGATGTTTGCTAGGCTATAGCAAGGTGGAGGCTTTAAGTATTTGCGTTTATTTTCTCAAGACAATGACAGTGTCTTGAGGTTAGGTGAGGTGCAAGAATGGAGGAAGAGATAAACAAGATTGGGCAACCAAGACTTTCTTTATTTAGGTTTCTTCATGCAAGCTTGGAACACCCAGGACTTTCTTTCTTGGCCACACACACACACAAACGCACACATATTGCGTCCTAATCCCTTCAACCACCACATAAATTAGGGTTTAACCCTAATTCAAGTGATTATTAGAAAAGCTCAATCCAAGAAAGGCACCATCTAAGAAGCCTAATCCAAGAGGATTAATCCTATCATGATCTTTGGATTCTATCCTATTATGATTATAACAAATTTGATCCCATCTTTTTTGGAACTTTATTGGATATAGCTTTGCATAATTCAAAATAATCCTTAACCACCTAACCTCACTAGTGGGCCCAAGACCTGTTGGGCCTTCTAACACATTTGAGCCTATTAGTAGAGAAACTAATTTCTCACTAAAAGTCCAACTATGGTACCTTAGTTAATTGGGCTTGGAGTTTTACTCCAGACTAATTATACATATAATCTTGACAAACCCCAATAACTATTTTTGGCCTCATAGTTGCTAAATCAAGAAATCATAAACAACCTTAGTTCATGACCCATTAGGCCTAATTAATCACTGACATAAATGAACTTAGACCAATTGAACTCCTTTAAGATCATCAATTCTTGAGCCATTTATTGCAACCAACAAGCCTTGAGGAGGGGGTGGTGGAGGAGGGGGCATCGAAGCTCCCTGTGATCTGAACATGATGGATGAGAGAAGGAGGAAGCTGATAAAGAAAAATAGTAAGAATCACAAGGAATAGTTGAGTCTAAATAGAGGTCTAACAGATTGTGAAGGGTTATGATGAGTTATGACATTGAAGATCTTAATGTTACGAAGAGTTATAAAAGAGTTATATGGCAATTGTTTCTGAAGATCGTTATATTTTGTCTTTGCTAATATAAATGTTTGGAAGACATATTGTTTGTAAGTGTTACATGATGGTTGTTTTTTAAGAACTATCATTTTTGTCGCTAAATAAATGTCGATTGTTAGCTACATACTATTACATTTGTGTTTTTACGAATTCTACCTCACAATATATGTTGGTTTGCATAATTAACCGTTACGTTTAGACGTTATACACTCTTGTGTAACCTTCGCCTTGATATACCTAATGTTTATTAGATGTAATATTGCTTCTTACAAATTAATAAATTATGAATATGAGGACCGATAATACTTATAATTGAAATAATATAATGACTCAATAAAAGCAAAAAGTCAAGGTCAACAAATAAAAGGAAAAAAAGAAACTAACACTTTAATTAAAAATGAGGTGAAATTAAAAATACTCTTAATCAGGCTAACAATGCTAAAATCTAACTCAGTTAGATAGTTATATTAAGAAAAGTGATGTGAAATGATAAGAAATTGCATGTTAATTTTTCCTTTACAAATTATTACATATTTTTAGAGAGACCATGAAAGAGGATGTCAATGAAAATGATTCTATATAAAATATCCTTATTAAATAAATAATAAAATGAAACTAATATATTGTTAAATAATGATAATAACACAATATATATTATATAAATTAAATAAATTGATTCTTTTTTCCTTAATTACCTCCCATTTTTCTCTTCCATATTTTACCAAACACATCTTAAGACATCAAAATTCATATGTCCTTATTGTTCTAGACTGTTATGATTATGCATTTGATAAATGAACTTTACCTTGTTCTATTTTGGCCTAAATGCAAAGAATTTATACTTGATTAGGACAAATTTAGTACCTTACACACGCACATATGTAGATATATATATTTATACATATACCTCCTCCCCCCCCCCCACACACACAGAGACACATGTATGTATATATAGATATGTGTGTCTATATATGTGGGTTTATCATTTGTCATATTACTTGATATAAGGTTTTGTCAAATCACCCCAAAACTACGTCATTTTGGGAGTTAGAGGAATTAATGAAGGGTGTTTTAGTATTTTTGTTTTTGTATTTGTTATACAAATTTTACCAAAAGACTCTTAATGAATTTCCCTAACCTCAAAACTATGTCGTTTTGACGGTTAGGAGAATTAATGAAGGGTGTTTTGGTATTTATTATACAAATTTTACCAAAAGACCTTTCATTAACTCCCCTTACCTCAAAACTACATCGTTTTGGGGGTTAAGGGAATTAATGAATGGTGTTTTGATATTTTTGTTTTTGTATTTATTATATAAATTTTATCAAAACACCCTTCATTAATTCCTCTAATATCCAAAACAACATAGTTTTGGGGTAACTTGACAAAACATTATGTCAAGTGACATGACAAACAATAAACCTTATACATATATAGACACACATGTATGTATACATACATGTAAGATGTGTGTGTGTGGATATATATCACACCCCCTTTGATCCAAAATATAAGACATTATTTGCTATATAAAAAAGAGTTAAGGTGCAGATTTGCCAACAAATTATTACCTGAAAAGTGTCTGACACAAAAAACAATTGAAGGGACCAAATTGGCCAACGAACTATTAAAAAGTGAAAAAAACACACACACACACAATTGTAAGTAGATTCGCCAACGAACTATTACCCCATCACTGTCTTGGTGTCTCCATCTTCCATTGATTGTCACAATGTCGACAACGTCAACGTCTCCAAAGCTTCCATTGTTGCTGAGTGTTCCACTCACTTTCTTGAACTCATCCAGCAGTCCATAGCTTTCGACCAGCACGCGCCTTGTACCCTGATTGCGTCCCTCCGATGCCACAAGCAGCAACCGCAACTGCCACAGCGCCTGCTTGTATGGGTCTCATCTCTGTTGGTGTTTACCTTATCCAACAAGAAGGCTTGATCGCTCTTTTTTCCAGCATCTCCGCCACCGTCCTACGCCAGTGCCTCATATTTTAACGTAATAGTGATAGTTGTGTTTTTTTAATAGTTATTTGTTTTTTTTTCACTTTTTAATAGTTCGTTGGCCAATTTAGTCCCTTTAATTGTTTTTTTGTGCCAGATGCTCCTCGAGTAATAGTTCGTTGGTAAATCTGCACCTTAACCCTATAAAAAATTATTAATCCATAATATAAATCACCTAGAAAGTTGTTAATTACTCTCTCCGGTCCTTATAAATAAGACATATTGACTAAATTTGATTAAATTAAATAAGTTAGTTACTATGACGTATATTTTTTAAAGCACATTAGTTATCTTCTTTATTCCCTTATTTTCTTTCCTCATTGATTATTGTTGAGGAAGTAACAATATAGGTAAATTAGGAAAATATTGACAAATATAAAAATCATGTTTTATATTTAAAAGCAAGATTAATTTCCTAAATATATCTTATATTAAACGCTAAAGGAGTACCATTTTTCAATTTTACTCCTATGTTATGATGCTACACATTTGATATAGAAAATGTGTGAGAGAGGTGAGACAAATTTGAATAGGGCAAAAGTTAAATTTATTTTAACAATTTAAGATATATTTAATAATTTAGCCACACTCATCTTCTTTTATTCTAGTAAGGTAGTTTGGAGTAACTTATATTTTGAATGGGATGGGATGAAGTATTAAAATTAGGAAGATTTAACACGTATCGAGAACTTTGTCATTTTATAGCTAGATTTTTTTTATTTTTTTTTATTTTTTGCTTCATACCTTTGAAACATGTATATTTATACTATTTTTTTTATTTTTTAAAAAAAAACAGAACCTTTTTTTATCAAAAGATGTTATTCTACAAAGACATCATACACACACATTTGTGACATTTGATTGTGAACATTATAATTTTCGTTGGAACCAAAATGTCAATGTTATGATTACAAGATAGAGTAAGTTGAAAGGAAGTGGCCTACCTTTTTTGACAAAAGTCATAATTTGTTAGGCAAGTGCAAACAATACATTCCTTTTACTCCACGATTCCTCACCACCAGTATCGCACTAATAGCCCACTCATCAGCAGTACCCCAATGTAGACTTCACTTTAATTTGTTATATAAGAAAACTTTAATAACAATTTTAATAAACGTTTCAATTGTAAAGTAGAATAAACTAATTCTAAGTATATTTTATTATTTCTATTTATAAGTCACTTTTAGAAATTTCTTATATTCTTTATAAGTTGTTTTTGTAAAATATATGAAATAGTGTTCAAAAAATTACATTTCAAACCTATAAATATTTTAATATTTTCATTTTAATCCTTCTATTAAACTATGGTAGGACTAAAGTGAAAATTTTAAAATTTATATGAGGCTGAAATATAATTTCATAAAACTCTAAGTTAATTATGTAATTTTAGGGGCCTACCCCTGGCCTCCCTAATTCCTAATAGAAGTCGAGACTTTAAACCATATAATGATCTATTAAAAAAGAATTTACGTACTATATCTAATATGTTGTATCTGAGATAATTTTAAAACTATCAACTAATTTTAATTAATTTGTATGATTAATCTAAAGTGGCTTGTAAATTATGTACAGAAAGAATAATTTAAAAATTGATATTTTTCGACTTTTATTTATCTCCAACTATTATATTTCAAATTTTAATTCAGTTGTTAGAAAACAATTTAAAATAAAGCTGTTTATAGTTTACAATTTTTTTTAATTATATGTATGTATGACTTGCATGATTCATTGCTAAACCCTACTGATATAAATACTTGTGAGTTCTGAATTGCCCCCTAACGCCCAAAGCTTCCATCCTTCACATAGCAAACAAAACAACGAAAAAACAAAAACAAAAACAAAACAAAAGAAACTAGAAAACCCGAATCCAAACACAATGTCCCAAACCAGATTCTTCTTCTTCTTCAAGACCTTCCTTTATCTGTCACTTGTTCTCCGATGCCATGGCCTACCTCTTATGGATCTGAATTTGCTGAAGCAAAGTGATGTGTCTTCTGACATATTAATGGCGAAAAGGGCTTGCACAGGAAGCATTGGACAGTGCTTGAGCTTGACGACGATGATGGATTCCGAGAGCCATAGAAGAATTCTGGAGATGCAGAAAAAGTATATCAGCTATGGGACTCTAAGAAGAGACATGGTTCCATGTGACACACCTGGAGCTTCATATTATAGTTGTCAAGCCAAACCAGCAAACCCCTATCATAGAGGCTGTGAGGTTATCACTACATGTGCTAGAGGTAACTGACAAACTCACCAAACGACCCACCTTCTTCATATTCCTTTAATCCCCTTCCTTTACTTTTGCCTCTTATACCCTTTAGGATTTTGAGCAATCTGTTGATTTAGTTTATTACCAAATTTTAAGACAAAAATCTCTAGCTGTTAATTTGATGGTACTTTTTTGGAGCTTATGAGACCAGACAGATATTCTCACAGCTGTTATTACATTTTTGGATTTTGAACAATGATCCTTCCATGTATTTTCAATCAAATCATATCATCCAAATCTTTGGAACAACAACCTCTAATTAACTACATGGAAAAGCTCTTCAATCAGCGTTTTATGTTAATTTGAAAGGCAAACTTTAATTTTGAGGTGTCTAACTAATTGAGTTGCATATAGAATGGATGATTGTAGAGTTGGAAGGTTGACATCGTTTGATGAGAAGGTGGAAAGAAGGATTTATGAGTCTTTTTTTTGTTTCGTTTTGTTTTGTTTTTTTAGAGGAAATGACAATAATATATATTAAGTTAAACGAGATTAAATACAAGTTTATATACACCAACTAAATAAAAAAGGAAGAAGAAGGGCAGGTATTTTGAGTCTTTGAATTGTGGAGATTTGATGTCTTAGATCATATATATTCAAGCAATAGATCAATGCATTAGAAATATCCAACATCAAATAAATAATTATCTCTAGTTTGACTTAGCTTTACACTAGATGAACTGAGTCGGGTGAGGGCCACCAAAGTTTCTTTGCCCCTCTTCGCTTGTACATATGGCTGGAGAGAATCCTTGTGGTAATTTCTCTATACAAAAAAATGATGTGGAGATGATTTATAAATGGAATGTAGTAAATCTAAACTGTGAATTGGGATCGTTCACATTGCGAATGACTTAGAAATCGAAGAGCTTATATTTTCAATATTTCTTTTTCTTTTCGGTTAATTTTTTTAGTTTGAGATAAGTGGACTTGAACCGCTGAGATCCGCCACAGGGTAAACCACCGCCGCTCAGGCACCCGACTGATTCTACCATGGAGTTTCCTTTCTTGTTATAGGGACGATGTTTAATTTTCAACTTCTATTATGTAGTTCCTATATAACATTTTAAATTGATTGCGTATGAGAAGGTTTATTCTTTATTCAAAATATACTACAAAAAATTAACCAAAAGTCACCACTGAGAGTTTTCACTACCCCAGCAGTTTTTGTTAGTGGCAGAATCATCCTGGGCGAATTAGTTTATTAATAAAGTATTTAAAATTATTACAATAAAATAAGCGTAGAGTTGAAAGGATATATCACCATACGTAGTAGAAAAGTTCAGAGAAGAGCATACAAACAATTTATACTGGTCTGGTCTCCAATTCAACTCAACTCCGTGTAATTCTTAAAATGTCTTTAGGTATTTTTAACCTTAGTCTCCCAAAATTCCAATGGGCACTTGAAACCACAGTACAATCAATTACTTCCAAGGTAATACCTCCCCTACCAGCGCTCAGGTAGCACAGTAGTATGACACTAATTTATCCACCTTTGTATTAGGGTTCAACCCGCCCGGGACCATTAGGTCCCCAACCAAAAAAAAAAAGGGTAATCCCTCCCCTTGTTAACGTAAAAGTAAACCCAACTTAAAATCCCAAGTAGCTTAGTATAAGATGTGATCTTACAGAATAATATCTCTTAAATATAGTGTATATAATAATCACTGAAATACAGAATAATCACTCTTTGCTTAGCCAAGTATGTGAGTATTGATCAGATCGATCATGCATGTATTTTCCTTTTTCATGTGTTAAATACTCTTCCTTTTTTATAGAGGAACATGAACATTATCTGTTAGACACAACATTAATTCCTCCCATGGGAGTGATTTCCCATTGGTGCTGGGTAGGTATAGCCATTAAAACATTTCACATATTTGAGCAAAAAAAAAAAAAAAAAAAAAAGAAGCATATGACATAAAGTAATATCGAGAAATTCAATATCTATATGAACTTCACATCCTTCGAGGATCTTTTCGTCATCTTTTTTCTCATTTTTCTTCATCACCCTAGTTGGGCCGTTGATTAGAAAGAGGAGAGAGAAATTAAAGTAGTATTGTAATTTAATTAGATAGATATGATTTAGAGATGATGAAGGATAATGAAAAAATAATTAGAAGAGGAACCCAACCCCTTTCTTATATCCCTGTAAAGAGTGTTTTGATATTTTCTACATATATATTATGGAAAATAACATTCAGGTCCAAAGAACATACAAAATATAAAAAAGCCTCAACCCAAAATCACATATAAAAAAGGTCCTTAAGGACTTTTTTGATATTAGTTGTATTGTCAACTGAAAATGCTATATTTACAATAGGAAGTGCTATATTGAAAGCAAAATTTAAAAATATGGCAATTCACAATAAAAACTCCTATATTCACAACAAAATTTAAACATTTGGATTTTGTTTCAAACTTGGTTACCTAAACATACAAATGTCATTTACAACAGAAAAAGCTAGATTCACAACATAAAGTACTATATTCACAACAAAATTTAAAAATCCCTAGGGACTTTTTTTGATATTAGTTGTATTGACAACATGAAGTGCTATATTCACAACAGAAAGTGCTATATTGACAACAATATTTAAAAACCTAGTCATTCACAACAACAAAAAGCTAGATTCACAACATGATGAAGTGCTATATTCACAATAAAATTTAAAGGGTTAAAGACCTAATTTGCCATGCAAATTTTGCTAAGAGAGCTTCCAACACCCAAAAGTATTTTGGATATCATTTTTGCTCTGAAAGTTTACAAAATGGAGCAAATATGTGATTTTGGATCAAGACTATATGTGATTTTGGGTCAAGACTCTTGATATTTTATATATTCCTTGGGACCTGAGTTTTACTTTCCCTACATATTAAGCTTCGACATTCTTTTTAATGGGTAAGTTCCAACAGGAAGTATTTGTCTGGATTTTCAATGGGTCGTTACCCATGGAATTTCCATGGGTAATTTCTGTGGGTGATTTCTCACGAAATTTATCCATTTGACATTTCCGTGTGAAATTTCCCATTGAAATTCTGTGGGCAATTTCCCACGGATTCATTCCGTCCAGTTTTTCGTGGGTAATTGAGAAAATTAGGTAGTTTATGTCCCACAAATTCGTTATCACCCTTCAATTTTTGAGCCTCTTTTTTAACAAGTTAGCGCATTTAAATGAGAAAATTAGTCTATTCATATAACTAGAAAAATTAACAAATTCCAAGTAACTAATATATTAAACAAAGATAAATGTCACAAGTTTAATGCAACTAAAAGACTAAAAAAAAGGAAAAGATATGTTCAAAGTCACAAGTATAAAAAGCAATGAAAATCATCAACTATCATTTTCAGCGTCTTCATTTGCATTGGTAGCAGAGGGAGCACCATCATTGGCAAAGTTAAAGAAATTAGGTAATTTAATCCCCATTCCTTATAATGTTGACATAATCAAGTCGGTCGCTTGTTTAAGGTGTTCAAAACATAATTGAATCATATTTAGATTACAAACTCTAACCCAAAACAACAAATGAGACCTCACTATAACAACAATTATTTCTTCAAAGTTGCCCAGGAAATTCACAATGAAAAACCTAAACTACAACATATATAGCAAATATTTGCAATCTCTAAGCATATGAAAATGTTCAATTGACAGTAAAAGGGATCTCAAGAGAGTAGCAAAATGTATCACACAGAATCTGTGATAAACATAATATTCTCAAAATGAAATAACAATCACTAAAGTTCAACACAGGCAGAAAATTCTCAGCGCATTGGCCAGCTAACATGTTTTAGAACTTTAGTATAATTTCATGCACGAATTCAGTGGTAAGCATTAAAAAATAATGTGCAAATGGAATATTATGGAAATCTGGAAATCTAGCGATCACAAAATCTAAACCTTGTTCATAGATTGCTAACAATATAAACACCAAATTGGGAGAGTTACTCAGAAGCTACAACAAAACACACCATTATCACTCCAGAGTCCAAACTCGGATACCCCAGCTGCTCAATGGAACTGTAAATAAATGTTATCAACTACAAACCACTAATAAACAGACCAACAATGATTTAAATAGCACATGCACGCAATTAAAAACTCAATCAAAAAAAAAAGAGAGATAAGAAATAAAACATTAAGGAAAGAACAAAACAAAACCCATGAATGCTAAAAAATTAGCATCCCTGTCTAATAGGACATACAAAACAATAATGGCCCTTATAGGTGTTGGGATTCGTACACGCAGCGGATTAAAAATTTCTTACGAATCCTTCCGAAGGATCACTCAACGACGTTTAAATCAGAGTTAAGGAAACCGAATCATACCTTTGTTGAACTAGTCCGCGTTCCGTTCCTTTGATCAGGTGGGCTACCTTCTCGAACAACACGTCCGCGTCTCGTTCCTTTGATCAGGTGGGCGATCAACACGTCCGCGTCTCGTTCTTTCGATCAGCAGAAGTTGACTCTTGGATCGGCTTCCTCTACTGGTATCCACACGAACAATCCCCTAAACGGTTGCGGCAGCGTGCTAGCGCTTCTTGTGCGTCTCTCTCTCTCAAATTGCTCTAGGGTTTCTCGCGGCTTTTCTCAATACGCTCGACTGAAAATCCCGTAGGTTTTTCTAAACCCGATAGGCGTATTATATAACCAAAATTAATCCTTTATTAATTTTGGAAATTCGGATTTTGAATCTGGTCAGCATATCAATCACATCTATCTCATAAATGTAATTGAATATATTAAAAGCCAGATTTGGAAATTCGAATTTTAAATTTAAATCAAATCTAAATTTAAAGCCTTTTGATTTAATTTATCATCATAAATTAAATCCGAGATATGATATCTATCTATTTAATTAAATCTGAGATACCATATCTCAATTTAATATTAAACAGATATACGATATCTTTATTCGAAATTAAATGAGATACAATATCTCTATTTGTTTCAGATATTTAATTTATCAAATAAATTAAATACTAAACAAATATCATATATAATATTATAATCTCAATTTATAATATATATATTAATTTCGAATTATATATATATATATATATATATATAAATCCTAGATCAAATTTAGTATTCATTTAATTTCAGATTAATCTGAGATTCAATGAACCTGGACACCTTCACCCGTGTTGGATTATTCTTGTGTGCGACCCTGCAGGCCCATATGAAATTGGCAGTGGGCCAACACTGTATCAGCCCACAAGTCGGAAGCGGCCTCTAGCAAGACATTGCGACTACCCAATTCACATGGGGATCGATGACACGATACTACCTATCGTACAACCATGTCACGTCCCTTTTGTCACGCGATAATTCGGTCAAGGATGAGGCATGGATAATGTCAACTTCCTTTTCTTGACCAATGCTTTCTCGATTCTCGAGTAGTCTAATAAGTGAAATGGAAACTCCTTTCCATCACAGTATGGCCATACATTTCTTAGATTCACTCATCGAGGGGCCCAGCATTATCTCTCTACATATGTGAGGGACAAATCCCATCTTGACCACTCACATTCCTCCGCATGAAAACCACTGATCCTGGTCCTAGCCTTTATCATCACCCGGTCAAAGGTGACTTTTGACTAGGTCAAAGACCAGTACTCATCATGTAGGAATCTATGATGGTCTCAGGTCATAGGGCGTCGTGACGCGGTTATACATGAGATAAGCTTATGACTTAATCCATGCAGCTTTCTCATAGTGGGTCGGTCCAGCACCTTGTACTCTTACAAGTGCCCATGACTTTGATTCGTATCTCCATACCTCATCAAAGTCATACTGATCTTATTTCATCTTCACTCCCGTGTAGATGACCGACCAGGGACTTTTAGGATAATCTATAAGATTATCCAGGGATGCAGTTATCAATACGAACATGCAAACGAAAATGATAACAAAAGAGAATACTTTAAATAACTTAAATATCCAAAGTACAATGAATTGCCCCTAGGGCATAATTTCCAACAGTAGGGACCACTTGTCCCTTTTACTCTCTTGCATTCTTCGGCACAACAAGAGCACATGGAGGAGGACAAACATCATAAATTGAAAAATAATAAAACTATTAAAACAAGCAAAATTTTTAACAATAGTACCTTCTAATGCCTCACACTCTTCTTTGCAACAATGCCTCACTCTCTTCTTTGCTCAGCTTGTCTGCAAGAATCAGAATGGTCGAATGAACTTGTAACGTAAGTAAAGATTGAACCTCAAATTTAGTCGAACAGAACAGCTTGAATAAAGCCAGTGAACCCTAAACGCCGTGGGACATATATATGGTCCTAATTGGGGGAAGAAGCCTGGGTATTCATGAACCCTAAATACAAAAATGGAAAATAAAATAGCATCTAGCATGCATGATGTGCAAAAATAGTGGTGGAGGTCGAATTGAGAGCATTGAAGGAGGAGAGGGACATCAAAATTGTGTTATGCGACATGGAAAATAATAGAGAATAGATATGAGAGAGGATGACCTGAAGTTGAAAAGCAAGGTCAAGCTTTGAAACTTCAATGTAGCTCCTCCTTCTGTTGGAGTCCAGCGAAACCGAGTTAGGGCTCCAACATTTTGGAAAATGAAGGCTACGATGGTGGGTTTTGTAAAACACTTACTGATAGAATGAGATTTTACTTCCCCGTGCGTTGCACAGGATGATATTATTTCACAGGTTATTTAAACATATTTTGCTTCTAAATTGATGTAACTTTCTTGTCTTTAAGGAATATTATAACAACACAACCAATGAATGACTATAGATTAGAAATGAAACATCAACAATGGTGAACATCAATATCCTAAATATCGATTCAAAGTGCATATTACAAATGAAATCTCACCAATGTTAAACAACAACGTCTTCTGATCAATTAACATTCCTAAATATCTCTTTGTACACAACATTCCTTGTTTTGTTCTTGTTGGCACAACTATTATCATCCACAACAATCTTTAGACCATCCATGCTTTTAACCCTGGATAATGCAACATATAATTGACCATGTGTAAAGACTGGCTTGCAAAGATATAAACCAACATGGAGAAGAGATTGTCCTTGACTTTTGTTGATAGTCATAGCAAAGAAAAGGGTGATAGCGAACTATCTCTGTTTCATGCAAAAAGGCCATCTGCTTTCAGAAGGATTCATGTCCATCCTATGAATGAGGACCTTTTGATTTGGATGTGAACCATTTAATGTGATCGCCTCAATGACAATCTCCCCAAGCTTAGTTACACGAAGCCGTATTCCATTGCATAATCCACAAGATTGATCAATATTCCTCAACAACATTATAGGTGCTCCTACTTTCAATGTTAGCTTATGTGGAGGCATACCGGAGCAACTAATAGTGTTAAGAAATTCTGTGGTATACAGGTTGTCAAAACTATCACTATCTTCACTTAACTTACAAACTGAGTCAAAACTAAGAAACTCATATGGTTCTCCAGGCAACATGGCACACATGTGCTCATTTATAGAATTAATCATTTCAATAGTTGGAGCCAGGATTGCTCTATCATTAAAGTATTCATTGGAATTAAGATTTTCCAAGAGGTTTATATACGTTGATTCCACAATCGCATGAATTGGATCTTGATTGCCTGAAATTAACAAATTACCAGGTATTTCAATTTCCTCAACACTGTCATTTGAGTCCCCTATTTTGCCATCACCAACATCAAATAACCATCTTGAAAACCACACCAACTTATCATGATCAGCCCTTAAAGCAGAAGAATTCAGCCGTATATTCTTGGTCAATTGGAAAATGATGTAGTGATCCCATAGGTAAGAAGAATTGATGCATGCATTGACAATTTCGCCTCTTGTTCCTTTTGGTATAACGGGTAGTATTTGACGAAAATCACCTCCCATAATAACACGCTTGTCACCAAAAGGTCTATCACAATGCATGATATCCCTTAAGGTCCTATCAAATGCTTCAACACAAAAACGCTACACCATTGGTGCCTCATCCCATATAATAAGTTTTGTGGATGTAATGAGATTTGCTAAAGGGGAATTTTGTTTTATTGAACACATTGAGGAGTTAGTAATTTGAATTGTGCTGTTCTACCAGATAGTAATAATGTTGCATCAATTCCACTTGATGGAACTATGAGCACAATTTGTCCTTTTGCACGGAGTGATGATGTCAATGCATTCCACAAGAATGTCTTCCCAGTTCCACCACAACCATATACGAAGAAGAAACCACCTTCATCTTTTTGTAAACATGATATAATGTTGCTGAAAATTTGTTTTTGCTCCAAATTTAGTGAGTTTTGTAGGTTGTTTGCTTCTACTTGTAAGGCATGTTTGTCATAGTTCAACTCTTGCAAGATAAGCTGGTTTGAGACATCAATTGGAGGCAATTCCTCAAGTAATGGCATAGTAGGGAAGTCAAGAAGACTCTTTCCATTTTTCCGCAACAATGAATCTATTTCCGCAAAAACGAAGAACTGTGAGATCATGACTTCTTCAGTGTTAACTCACGCAGGATGCATGTTTTAGCTGCTGCCTTAGCTATGGCATCTTTAATATAAATTATTAATATTAAATGTTTGTTTCTCATAAGAGGCGTGTAAATTTGATGTACTTCTAAAGATATTTTAGTTAAAAAGATATCAAATACACTTTAAATTTCACAAAATGTTGTCCATAATGGGAAAGTATTATGAGTTTGCCAAATGCTTGAGTGATTTTATCGATGTTTTTCATATTAGGTGAATTTGAACTTTAGGACACTGATAAGACTATAAAATTGGAAGGATTTAAAATAATGATCGAAATACAAAATATAGGAAGTGGGATTAATATAAAATTTTAATTTCAAATGAAATATGGGGAATGATAGGTAGAGAAAAGACATGAGAAGTGAGAAATTATTGGGAAACAAATACTCATTATGATATATATTTATGATATATATTGGAAGTTGTGATTTAAATAATTAAATAAAGGAATTATTAATTAATTAATTAATCATTTTCTCTTCTTTAAAATGACTTTCTCTCAGTCATAACCGCTGACAGCCTCAGTGTGTTTTCTACGTATCCTTCTCCTTCTAACAAGTCCTTCCCTCGTAAAAATTACTCTTGGCTTCAGGAGTTTAATTAATCACAAGTTATGGTTAAAAATTGAGAGACCTAATGGAGATGATAAATTAAAAAGAACAAATCACATTTTTATAATTTATTAATAATATAGTTTACTATTAATCCTTCACGGGCAAAAAAACAAAGTATACTACTAATATTTAAATTAAAGAGAGTTTTTAAAACTTTCTTGAAGAGGTTAAACAACAGTTATGAAAAAGGTAGAAGGTTTTTTTTGCGCCCCCCCCCTCCCCACACCATTCAATGTATTCATCAGACAAAACCTAAAAACATATGTAATAGTTATAAGATGTCATCTGAATCAGGTTTTTTCCACAGCGATATCCTTGAGTACATCATTCATTATAGCTAGTAGGATTAAGTTAGTTTCGTTGAATATGATATCTAATATGATATACTTGTGCACATCTTTTACAAACTCATTAATTATCATCAGATCAGATTTGTAATTAAAAAAGCAAGTAACGTTGTGAAAAAAGAAAGACGAAAGTGAGAGGGAGGGCATTGGCGCATGAGAGGAGGGCAATAGGGAAGGATAAGGAGACATGACAAAATCCAAACAAAATCTAAAGGCATCATGCCACCAAACTTTGCATCTTTTAGATTGAAGAACGTGTACATAATGCTAACTTAGCACTATGAAAAGAAAAAGGAAATCAGCTGATCTGCAGAATACAATGCAAATCAACGGCAATTTGAGGATTGCCAGATGATACATTCTAGTCTTTTTCTAGTTTTTTCTCCTTCATATGATGCATAATATCGCCAACAATTCCCAGAAGTTTGTCTGTGAAATAAGAGCTTATCTGCAAAATACAATGCAAATTATGTAATATGTAGAATCAAGAAGTCACACAGCGTAAATAAATTTACTCATTGTTATACTTGCCTTTTAATATACTTGGTTACATGTGATTCAGATTTCTCTGCAGCTCCAATAGTGATTGATGGAGTGCAGGAGTCACCATCTTGTGATGAAGTTGGCAGAAGACAATGAAAACAAAGTGGTCCTGTAGAATGCCAAAAGAATTCCAGACAACATAGGACTGGGAAAAAACAATCAACTCCTATGTTACAAGGATAACCAACTAACAAACTAATATCATGTTATAGGTTCTTTTCCTGTACATTTTGTTCAAACCACAAATCATCCTATGAATTTACATGGATTTTCTTTGGTAAGTATTCGGCAATGTTAAAAGGAAGTCAGAGTAGATGACAATTAAGAGAAGCAAAATGGAGAGAAGGAAGAACAGTAATCCAAACCCAAAAAAAGGTGAAAAACATGTCAGTCTTAAATCAAATAAATACGACATCTCAGGTTACATATCATAACAGCAGCTTCAAGTTTTGGTATAATGTATGTTGACAATACATTTAGTAAGTTATGCTCAACAATATTTAAGTATAAGAAAAGGAAAAAGTAGGACCAGTAGAAGAAAATAATATCATAGTTCAAATAGGACATCTCAGGTTACATATTATAGTTCAAATAGGACATGTCAAGTTACATATCGAGAGATACCTGATTGACATTAAACTATTAAATCCAGCCCTAATAGATATTAAACTATTTAAAATCACATAAGGAATAAATCCTAAAAGCGTCAGACTCAAAAGGCCACACAAGCACCTAATACAGTGTGAACTACTTCTCTTGCTTTATCACTTTTGTCACTCTTTCCTCAGTAGGACCAGTAGAAGACACATGAGAAGTAGTTGTTAAGTCGTCCTTAACAACATTCCTCTTGTTGGTTATCCTTCTTTTCCCCTTGATAGGAGCAGCATTGACATGTTGAGAAAGGTCAGATATAGTGCTATGATCAAGAGGTGTTACAAGTGGAGTAACACTTTCAGCATCAACACTCTCTATAGTTGCCTTCACTTCAGAACACTATTACTTCACAAAACAAATGCATTTTCTGAATAACAAAGAATTGAAAAATGAAATTGTTTAGGCACCCAGTGTACCCTAACATTCCTTGCTATATTCAATCATCTACCTTGGGAAAGAGGGTGAAGGTTGGGGCCTGATAGTTATGGTCTTTGTAGTTTGCACTATGCAGACATCCTAATGGCAGAGATCTTGTTATACCGTGAAGCTCATATCTGAATGTTGAGTAATATGCATAGTGCAGTCATAAAATGAATGATTTTGCTAGTGTGTTTGATGTCTCTGGCCTAATTTTCCAAATCAAACTATGAATTCCCATTTATGGTTTTAGTCAAATGGGTTTTTGTTTATTTGTCAGTGGCTAAAAATGGTGTTCATGCTAAAGCTGAAAAACTAATAAATAGAATAAACACTGAAGTTGGACAAGTACAAGTAATCTTTCTTTAGTTGTGATAGAAGTTGGAACAAATGTGACATGAATAATAAACCTAGAAAACAATATAGCATGAATAATTAATTTCAACATTGTTTGTCTCTCGGTGGAGAGGATCATATCATTCTTTCTATTTCTGTAATTGTTCATTTGTTTTCATTCCTTCTTGTTTCTGATGCCATATTAGAGCTTAAAATACTAGAGCTTTCAACCTCATTAAATTGTATATTAATAAAAATCACCATAAAAAATAACCTCAGTGTTGTCTAATCCTTCTTTGTTTGTATCCTTTGTAATATAGTAGTAGTATATATGTCAGTATTTCTCCATAATACAAAACAAAACTTAGAAAAATATAGCAAGCTTTGAAAACAAAAAGTAGACTTGCTTTTAACTTGTTCCTAGATTAGGTCAAATAAAAATTTAACAATAAAATTTCTCTAAGCCAGAAGTTCTACTAAACTACTAAAAGAGATGAAAGAATAGTGAAAGAGCATTGTTGGTGTGAACAGCATGATGGCTTCTAGAAATGAAACATGAAACAACATGAAGAAATCAAACATATCCAAAAGATTATATGCAGAACTGAAATGTGACAAATCAAACTGAAATCCTAATCAAGTATCGAGAAGTATAACATCCATTTCCAAGAGTTCTTCATACCAAAAAATCTCTCTGTACCAAAAAAAATAATTCAAAAAGTCTCATGTTGAATGAAGGGCATAAATACTCTAATGAGTGAGGGGGCATAAATAATTTACTTGAAGTTCTGGTTCTGCCACTTATCAGTTAAAGGATTCAGTCTCTTTGCATATCATATTCTTTAAAGAATCAAGTATATCATCCAAAAGTTTAGTAAAATACTGGACAAGTTATGTATTGAAATTGAAATATACCTCCTCATCAATCAAGACCATTGAAACACCAAACAATTCCGCTGGGGTAGACTTTTGGTAAACGTTCCATTTACAGAACACTCTAACCACAATGGCCCAGCGATCAGTCGAATCATCCACGTCCCAAAGTGAAGCACGTCGCACCATAGTGGAACCTACAGAAATGAGAAAACACGGTGCTTAGGATGAAATATAGAAGAAATATGAACCATAAATTAGTGAGAAAAAGAGTGATAAGTGAGCATGCACTGTGAAGCATAAATTTGACAGCCCTTGTAGCTTACTGTGTTGCTGAAGATTTGCTGAGGATTGATGAAGAACTGATCATGATGTTGCTGAAGACACTATGGTTGAGTCCTTTTATGGATGATCAGATGTGAAAAATTGGCGGGAATGAATTTAAATTCACAACACTGAAAAAGGAAACATGATTTAAAACCAAAAGCAATTTCAGGTTGTTTCAAACCCTCTTTTGCAATTTAATGTTTGGAGATCTCGAACAAGAAGGTAAGTAGAATCAATAAGTTGAAGGAAAAGTTACCTATATGGTTGTTGGAGATCATGACACGTTGGAGATCCTTGGCAAAACGATGGATCCAGTATTGCTAATGTCGATTCGAACAGGGACGTCATACAACAGACACTGCTCCCAAGAGATGGCGCAGGAGGTCGGGCGACGCAAGTAAGGCTTCCCAAACAGCAACATGGCAACGACAACGATGACATTTTCATACTGATCTTGCACGATTTGGTGAGGAGCCAGAGCAAAACCTGAGGTTCACTTCCGGAAAGTTACTGAAAAGCTAACCCTAAGAAAGCAATGCAAACCCGTGACTCTAAAAAGTGTGTTTTTTTGGTAAAAGACTCTGAAAAGCGTTTCAAACCGTGACCTTGAAAAAGTATATTGTGGGTTTTCAGGCTTTGAAAGAAGGGAAATAGACATGTGGTTGTAACTATTCCTGCTAGACCTTTCTTTTTTTTGGTCAAATTCGTTTATGGACCAACCCGTTACTTCAACCCATGACTTTCTGAGCAAAAAAATTGGATCAGTGTGATGGTATTTTTTCATCTGATCAGCTTACACGTAGCCAGAGGAAATTCATGATTGGCTTATGAACAATATTTTGAGTCTTAAGCCGTTGCTAAGCCATTTTAAGATGGCTTGAAGGGATGTATTATTATATATATATTGATTCCGTTGGTAAATAACTACAGATCCTTCTGAAATCTCAGTCTAAAATATTGTACTATCGACGGAATTTGATACAGAAATGTTCTGTCTCTAATTTATAATGTCTATCCGTCGGAATTTCATATGTGATTTTAAAGACGAAATCTTAATCGCTAATGTGCCTCAAATTACCGAAAAAAGTCATTCCGCTGCTATTCTGTAGCTTTTTTTGTAGTGACCGTTGAATATTTTGTAGAATATTTAATGGTCATTGACAAGGAACCAATAAATATCACTACTTCAAAAAAGGATTTAGCGACGGACAAAATCTATCACTAGACATAGAAAATTCGTTACAAATAAGTTTTGTGATGGAAAAAATGCGTCACAAAAATCCTCATTGCAAACAAACTTTGCGACGGAAAAAAAAATCGTCGCAAATTGTGATGAAATATTTGCGACTGAATGTGGAAAAAAATCCGTCACAAATTGAGGAATTAGAAAAATAATTATTAGGGTTCTTCCATAACAACCACTCAAATAAATAAATAAAATATTATAATTATTAGGGCTCTTCCACCATTCAAATAAAGAAAAAAAATATATGAAGAAATGTATACAGTAGCAATCCTAAAAAATGATACATGAACAGAATGAAATATAAACAACAATTTGTCGAGGAGGAATGAATGTGCAGCGACCTGCCGATATAGGTTGCCCTTTTGTCAGTTTTGACTGCATATATGAGTTTCATTGTTTTCCTTTCATATCTTCTCATCAAGTAGTAAGCTCCATAATGGCAGCAACAATGTCTCTATTGGCAGCTTTGAGGGCCTTAACAGCCTTAGGTCTTAACACTCTAGCTTGCATCATCACTAACTCTATGTCTTTGGGATCTACACTAGTCTCATCCACATCGTCCTCATCTTGAGCCACTGCTGAGGATTCAGGTTTTAGTCCTACATTACTCAAGTTAGGAGCTTTGAATTGCTCAACTGCCTGAGTTCTTAATTGTGAGCTCAAGTCTTCAATCTTAGCTTCCGCAAAAATAATGTATGTATCATAAGTTGGGTCTTCAATACATCTAGTTTCAAGATGATGAAGAGAATCTAAAATAGAACATGTCCAAAAGTTATATTTTATAACCAAAACAAGGAAAATTGAGACAAGGGGAATACTAAAGATGTTTAACATTGGCATTCTTGCTCTTTTTGGCCATCACTTGGCTGACACCTTTGACTGGTTTCATCCCAAGCTTTTACATTGGCTTGTGACTCTTTTTCTCGCTTATGCTCTGATTAGACCTGCCACTTACATCACCTTCTTATTCTGCATACAATACAAATTCAAGTGAGATAGTGAATTGCATCCATCAAATTTCAATAACATATTTGTTAGCTAGATTTATCTTTAACTTCCTCTAACATTCACACAATACGTCGTTGTCTTCTTATACAATTTTTCACTTTTAGGAATATCGTAAGTAAGCTATAATGCATGTATTGAAGTAGTTAGTTAAAAATTTGATATTAAAAACATACAAATTTAAAAAGCATTTTATACCTGAAAAGTGTCTCAAATATGTTGCTTTACTTGGTCATTGATATTTCTCCACTCATCTATCAAGATACTAGGCTTGTTGAGTGCTAGGAGGCCGACAAAACTCCTATATCGGCTTGCATTAGGCCTGATTGGTTTCCAATTTTTATCAAAATAAATCACGATCTTCTGCCTGACACTCTGCCTTAGGACAATCTCTCTTACTTGTGTGCATCTTCTACCACTTTGTAAAGACTAGTTACTAGGCTCATTTTGAGATGTGTTAGACTCACTCTGGTTCACATTAGTTGGCTAGATTGGCTTTGACCACTCATTTTCCTATTAAGAGACAACAAAATAAGAAACTACTTCATAACCAAACTTTGTGGACAAAGAATGAACCCTCTAATTATAGGTAGATATTTGAGAGCATAATTTAAAGTTTTCCAAGCAAAGTTATGGTGGAGCAATGAAGGCCCGGTCAAACTCAAATGCTTAAATGTAGGAAAGCATCAAAAAGTCTAACCCACTAGGTGTGATTTATAGATGAGGAGTGTAAGTAGTTACTAGTTAGCAAGGAGTTTTTAGGCTCAAGCATTAATTATGTCATGTATAAAAAGGTTCTCCATTTTCTTTGGTTAGTGTTAGCATGCTCCAATTTGCAGATATGGGAGGATTAGTCTATAACTGCCACCTCAAAAGAATAGAGAATAAATGAAGAATATGAATGACAAAGAACAGAACAATTTTAAAGAAATTAAAGTCACTCATACATGCTTATGTGTGTAGTAGCTAAACAAGGAATCTAGGATACTTCAGATGAAGAACAAATGGAACAACAAATTTTCTAATGAGACAACATAAATGTTTGATTTCAATAATTTCATCAAGCTTAAAGGCATACAACTTACAATGGTCAAGTATAATGTCATTATGTCTTCATTAAGCTTAAAGACTTAGTGAGATGATATTTAAATTAACTGAGATTTCTTCCTTTCTGCGCATGGAAGTCGTATGGACTCTGATAAGTTTAGAGATTGAGAGTTTATGGAGTTAGTCACATTGTTTGCCTGAAGGAATGCGACCATTTGGAGTGGAGCTGAAGAGCGAGAATCACAAAGGAGGGTGGTGGTGGGCAAGGCACGGACTACCCGCTCTGGAATGAGAGTTTTCCTGATAAGAAGTGAGGTCTAGAGAGTGAAATTCAATATTCGGCATGACAAAGAGAGGATTTAGTGAGCAAGTTTAAATTTGAGGCTAATCTTTTAGACCGATTATGATCAAAATAAGATCTTAAATGTTCACATTTTAGACCAATTATTTTTAACAACTGATCTTAAAAATAATAAATATATTAATTTTTTATTCCACATCTTATAGACCAATTATAAAAAACATAAGGTCTAAAAAGTTTCACCTTTTATGTCCGTTAAAAGAGACAACCAGTTTAAAAAGTAATTGATGAGTAGTATTTATGTCATATTTTCCCTATATGTTTTGGCTATTTTCAATGATAAATATGAGCTTTAATGAGTGCTATCTGGTAGAATGTCTAAGAAATCATGCACATAGGGAAATAGATGATGGATCCTACAAATTGTTGAATTTATATCATTATCCTACTCATATGTATAAGAAAAGGACCACTTAATTGTTTATAGTGAAAGCTCATAACAAAGCTGATACAATGCTATAGCATAACGCATGCTCACATTTACGCTAGCAATATAATGCGACCTTTATGCTTTAGCATCATAAGTGAGGCAAAATTATGCACTACATTACTCTAACCTTTCCATGTGAGTTTTCAAGAAAATAAGATAGGCCATAAAAATGCATGTCAAGACGATGATTGAATCAAGCTAAATCCAAAAGATGCAGAGGATCGAGAGAAAGATTTAAAGAATCCCGCTGTATTAAAAGGAGGATCCATCAACTAAATCTAGGAAATTGGATCTGATAGATTTAGAAGGTTCAACTTACTGGACAAACGATGCAAGAAGACCTAACTATAAAAGGGAAGCATAGGAAAACCTAAAGTAGTGAAAGTCGTGAGAGTCAAGAAGTCAACACAATCCCAATCCAAGTAAATTCACATCGAAGGAATGAAAGAGAAGACCAACCAAGAGGACAATAGATTAGACTGAATTCTTCCCTGGAGCAAGACAGATTGTAGAAGATGTAGAGACGTCTTGTGACAGGATGCTTTGACGCCGTCAACCTTCCGACGAGCTTTCTTGTTTTTCCTTTGTTATTTTATTTTCGTAATTCTGCCATGGGCTATTTTCGTAATACTCTGCTACTTTGCTTTTTTGTCTCTCATCAGTTATGAACTAAATTTCCATTAGATGAGTGAGGATGAATTTCTAAGTTGTAGAATGAACCCAGTTTGCTAGTTTTTCATTTAAGAAAGAGTAAAGGAGCAAAAATACATATGTGCTTCACCTTCGGGAGCGCCCAACACCACATGCTCTTTTTGGGAGCAAAAATACACACGAGCTTTCTCAAATGGAGCAAAAATACCATCTCTGTTAACCATCTTAAACTCTGTTACTTTTTTGGTTGGTGGGCCTCACAATTATCACCTCTTTCCTCCTTTCCTTTTCCCTTTATTCCGTCTAGATCCCACGCACACACTCTCTCTCACACCCCATTTCTCTCTGTTCCCGCGAACATCCCCTCTCTCTCTCTTTCTCTCAATTGTCTCCTCTCATCAACAACCAAGTTTTTTCCTGAAGAAGAAACCTCCGCCCCCTCCCCCCCACACACACACCATGTTTTGTGTATCTCTTTCTTTCTTGACTTTGAAAACGTTTTCTTCACATAATAGAGAGAAAGAGGCCATGCTCAAAGGGTTTGCACCTTGAATGAATAATGGTGCTCGGGTCCCCCGATGACAACGACAATGAAGATGATGTAGAAGGCTTAATTGCCTCGGTCATCTCTAGGTAGAGAAAACAAAGCAAATTGAGAGGGAACGCGAGATAGCAAGGAAGAAGGGAGGTGAAAGTAGCAGATCTTCAGCAGACGAGAATTATGGGAACAACGCAGGAGAGAAGGGAGTGCGTTCAAATGAGGTGAAATGCATGGGAACATAGTGACATGGCGGTATCTGATTCACAGTCGCTAAATTAAGACTGATTGACTTGTCCTATGTTTAATCAGAACAAAACGATGACCATGAGGGGTTGAACTGTGGATTTCTGATATCACTATGAGAGGCACAATATTGTTATTCTTCTACCATGAAATCTCAATTTTCTTCATTTTCTTCTGCTGCTACTACACTGACACCTTCTGGTATCAAACAATAAAGTGCCATATTGCAATTTTTTAGTTTTGCTGGGCTTCATTCATTTCTAATGGTAATTTAGAAAAAGATGCTACTTTTATAAATCATATGTTTGACTATTTCAAGGAAGCATAGGCATTCATACTCGGAATTGTTTATTTTTAAAAACAAATTGGGAAAACCGTAGAGGTGTTTATTAATTTCCTTTGCTCTGTTTCCTTCATACTTGGTTGCTGATGAGAGGAGACGATTGAGAGAAAGAGAGAGAGGGGATGTTCACGAGAACAGAGAGAAATAGGGTGTGAGAAAGAGTGTGTGTGTGGGGCTTAAACAGAATAAAGGGAAAAGGAAAGGAGGAAAGAGGTGATAATTGTGGGGCCCACCAACCAAAAAAGTAACGGAGTTTAAGTTGGTTAACGGAGATGGTATTTTTGTTCCATTTGAGAAAGCTCATTTGTAATTTTGCTCCCAAAAAAAGCATATGGTGCTGGGCACTCCCGAGGGTAAAGCACGTGTGTATTTTTCCTCCTTTACCCTTTAAGAAATTTAGTTTGTTTAACAGTGTTTTAATTTATAGCCGATTAGCGGACGCTAAGTGCTATCCCAATAGTCTTGGCCTACCGGACGGGAGTCAAGGTTAGACCTCTGTTAGACAGTATTTGCTAGGCGAGCCCGTGCACGGCTCGACCTACACTATAGATGCCAAGAATGAATTTCCCGCTCATAAGCAGGAACACCTAGGGTTAAACCGACAGACTAAACTTGAAATTGCTATAGGAATATGGGAGAGTAGAGAGAGGACTATTCTTACAAGATTCTAGAAGCTTTTGTATAGAATACTGGTGGGTTAACTGAATAACGTTGTGAAAGGCAGTTATACTGTAGCATTGTAGAAGCTGTGCAGCATAATTGCTATAGCAATGTATATGTGCGAATTGGGGGAATGACACAACTTAGGGTGAAATCCGAGCTCAGCCTACTTTTAATTGATATCTTCGTTCGACTTCTGATCACTTGTTTAATTCTTGTCATTAGTAATAGCTAAGTCACCCAAACCAAAATGATTTTCACATCTCACAGTTGTCATTAAAAAACTAGCGTCATCTTCGATGTCAACAATCTTTGTGGGATGATACTGTACTCATTCTTTATTACTTGTTTGACTGATTCACTTGCCATAAGAGAATTCGACCAACAATAATCAATTTTTTTTTTAATCTTTGTAGAGCAGTTGTTTGGAAAACCAGTATAAATAATATATTTTAGGTCTTATAATAAAGGAACAAATCTAAAAAGTTCTTTATATTTACAAAACTGCTACTGATCATACTTTTTAGACCTGATCCTCTATAACAGGTTTTAATGTGACAGTCTAAAAACCCTTTTTTATACCATTGATTCTTGCGTGAGCTTCGCTTACCCACATTCAACCTGACCCGTCTGCATCTTCCCCCTCTCTCTATTATTTCTAACAATAATGCACAAACATCCAAGACATCACAATTAAAAAACGACGTCAATGATTATGAAATGAAATGGATTTTTTTACCAATTAAGTTCCATCTCAAGTTTCAACTTTCAAATGTATAAATGTATGCTCATGCATAAGTCATTTAGTAAGTTTCCCAACAAAAGGAAAAAACCCACATGCAAAGAAAGTTATGCTTGACTTGGATGGATGATATTGAAAAATGATATGCGTGCATGTGTTGAAAAATTTGTAACATACATTAATTCATGAATTGCATTTAAAATTAGTAAATTTTTTAATAGTCTTTCAAAACTTTAGAATACCGTTATCCTATGAACGCAAAATACACACGCATTTGTGACATTGACTTGAATGTAATGATTAGATGATAAAGTTCAAAGGAAATGACCAAACTTTTTGACTCCGTAGCATTGTTTGTTAGGGAAATTACATCTATTTCATTTCCAACAATATCGCTTTGACAGCCGATATTTCTTTAGTTTCTTAATTTCCCTTTTTCTGGCGAACTCCTTAAATTTTCTTTTAGACCATATAATTTCTTGATTTCTTCTTTTTTTGATACAGCAAGTGTGGGGGGGGGGGGGGGGAGGGCTCGAATCCTGGATAAGAGGGAAGGCCAGCTCCTAAGACTGGCCCTAGTGCCATCGCTCTACGAGAAGCTTGGCTTGATTTCTTCTTTTGACTATGTTTACATTTCCCCGCCTTCAATTATCATTATGATTACACTTATAATTATTACTAGTCTCTACTTCCATTATTGTTATAGTCGGTATTATTATGTTTTATTCATGGAAAATCATATTATTATTATTATTATTATTATTATTATTATTATTATTATTATTATTATTATTATTATTATTATTATTATTATTATTGTGTTTAAAAATATGAGTTACTCAAAATTATGAATTATATATAATTTAATTAAAGTAATCCAATCTAAATAAGAATCATATAATGATTGAAATAATATTCTTTTTACTTTTACTAGTTTTATTTTGTTTTGATTAAATTATAGAAATGTAAAATTTTATACTTAAGAATTTTTAGTTCATAATAAGAATCATATAATGATTGAATTTTTTTTTATTTTTTTTAAATTTTTTCTTTTACTTTTACTAGTTTTATTTTGTTTTAATTAAATTATAGCAATGTAAAATTTTACACTTAAGAATTTTTAGTTCATATTATTGAAATGGCGTCAATGTTTATATATGATGAAAACATTGACAGAAATTCGTTATAGGTCTTTATATTTTTTAATTTTATAATGAATGATACATCATTCATTGAATTCTATAAATTTAATTAATTATCCCTTTTACAGACAATATATATATATATATATATATATATATATATATATATATATATATATATATATATATATATATATATATATAGGGTAAAAGATTTTTCTAGTCACGGGAGAGATAAGTTATCTCTAGTGACCCTCAAAACTATATCGTTTTGGATTAATGAAGGGTATTTCTGTAGTTTTGTACCCTTCATTAATTCACCTAAAATTACAAACACACCCTTTATTAATTCAAAACGACGTAGTTTTGGGGGTTGCTGGAAATAACTTATTTCTAATGACTGGAGAAATCCTTTACCCTATATATATATATATATATATATATATATATATATATATATATATATATATTAAAACACATTTAAAACTAATAATGACTGAATAAAGAACTAGTCTGTTGGCAAAAAAAGAAAGAAAGAAAGAAAAGAAAAGAAAACAATTAATAGTTAGGCCAGAATATAATAATTTAATTATAAAATTTTAAATGATAAGAATTAAAAAAATAAATCATAAAAAACTGTGATTATGAGTAAATGCTTTGTACAAAATTTAATGTGAATCACGCCGTTTTTGTCCTTTTGGCCTGAGAATTATGTCGTTTATAACTTATATCCGGAACAATAGTTTAATTTTGTTTTTATATTATTGTTAGATTATTGGGAGAATTCTAATAAATACCATATAAAATTTTAAGACTCCAAATATCTGTTAACATTTGTAAATGACATAAAGGTAATATGGATCAAATTCAGATTTTAAAATGTTAATGAAATTATCATTATGCTTTCAATTTTTAAATTATATATGTATAAAAAAAATGAGCCCCTACGATGGTTGATAGAGACGATGGTGTAGAGGTGGTCAACAGTGCTTGAGGAAAGAAGAGAGTGAGTGAGGATGAAGCAGTGGTCTCTCTCTCTCTCTCTCCCCGAAATGGTGGTCGAAGCTCGCTAGCGATGGTGAAGATGAAAGTTGTCCCTGACAGGGAAGAGATGCGAGGAAGAAGAAAGTGAACAATAAAATGGGCTGATGAGGAAGAAGAAGGTGAACAGTAGAATGATTTCACAAATTTCATAATGAGATTGACAAGTTTAGTAATTCTTTTAACAAGAATTTTAAATGCTTTGATAAAAGAGTTTGCTAATGAAAACATGAACGAGTTGAAGAAGAAGGTGAACACTAGAATGGCTTCACAAAATTTGCAATAAGATTGACAAGTTTTGTAATGGTTTTAATAAGAATTGGAAAGGTTTTGACAAAAAGAGTTTGTTGATGAAAACATGTAAATCAGGATTCACCAATATTACTAAACCTGTCAATCTTATCACAATTCTTGTAAAAATGTTGGTGAACTTTGATTTATATGTTTTCATAGCAAATGTTTTTGTCAAAACTAATACAATTCTTATCAAAACCACTACTAAACTTGTTGATCATATTACAAGTTTTGGTGAAATGTCATAAATGTTGGTGAATCCTGACTTGCATATTTTCATCAGCAACAAACCCTTTTATCAAAACTATTACAATTCTTCTCAAAACCATTACTAAACTTATCAATCCCTTTATGAGTTTTGGTGTAATACCACAAATGTTGGTGAATTCTGACTTCCATGTTTTCATCAACAAACACTTTTCTCAAAACCATTACAATTCTTGTCAAAACCATTACTAAACTTATTAATCCTTTTACAAGTTTTGGTGAAATGCCACAAATGTTAGTCAATCCTGACTTACATGTTTTCATCAGCAAACATTTTTGTTAAAACCATTAATAAACTTGTTAATGTCATTACAAATTTTGTAAAGTCGTTTTACTGTTCACCTTCTTCTTCCTCAGTTCATTCTACTATTCACCTTCTTATTCCTTGCCTCTTCCTCCATTTTTTTGGTCGATGCTCTTAACAACCTCACCATCACCTTCATCCATTTTTTCTGACTACAATTTAGACTGAGGGAGTGTTGTAGACACCTAAACCTAGAAGACCTTTTTTGTCCCCCATTTTCACCTTGCTCTACCTTCACCATGATTGTCATCTTATCTTCACAAAGAGAGAGAGAGAGAGAGAGAGAGAGAGACGCAGTTAGGAAGATGATGAGGAAGAGAGGGTAAGGAGAGAGAAAGAGGAAGAGAGGGTAAGGAGAGAGAAAGAATATATTAAAGGAATTTTGGTAAAAAGATTTAAATTTTAAAATCTCAGATTTCTCCTTATCATCTTTGTGTCTTTCTAATTTTTTAACAGATGTTTTAGGATTTTGGAATTTCAATATATAGTATTTAAATGGGGTTTTTTCCTAGATTATTCAAGCTTTTAAAACAAAAGGTGTTATTAGTTTCATACAAACATTTTTATTAATTGCTCTAAAATATGAATTAAAATTATAAACTTGAATATTAAATTTTAATTAGATTAAAATTTTATTTTCCTTAAGAACTAATTGTTGAATAATTGTCCATTGCAAAATTCACCACTTAAGGATGCCTTATAACTTAAATCTTTAGGCAAGTGTAGTTCTCTCTTTCAACTATCAACAATATATGATTATTCATGTGTAAATGTTTTTTGTTTCCTAGATGATTGAATATAGGGTTAAATACCATTTTTCGCGATGGAAGTTTAGCCTAAAGAGCATTGGTTACTTGAAAGGTTTTTTAATCTCATTTTTGCCCTGTAAGTTTAAAAACATAGCAATCTTTCCCATCCGTTGATCTTGACTGTTGAATTGTTACTCTTCTTTGTAAAGTTCTAGGGGCAAAATTTCTCCTAAGAAAAACTTTTAAGCAAATTTGCTCTTAAAAAAACTTCTGGGGCATATTTGCTCCGTTTTGTTAACGTCTAGGGCAAAAATAAGACATAAACTTCCGGGTGACCAGTGCTCCTTAGGCTAAACTTATAAGACAAAAATAGTATTTAATCCTTGAATATATGTTGCACATGGTTGAAGAAAATTTATACCTGCAGAATGTATGTAATAAGTGATTTCATAAACAAAATTTAAGTACCTTTTTGTGATAAGTTTTCTAATGAGAAATTTTTCGTAATTTTTCCAAAACTATTTATTAGTTCTTTTTCCCAACCAAAACTATTTATAAATGTGTATCATCACCATGGTTATCAAACTCAGATTGGAAATCAGCAAACCAACCGTGAAACCAATCCAGTCAGTCATAGAAACTGGGGCTAGTATTGTTTGTTTTGTTTTTTGTTTGTTTGTTTTTTTTACGGCGATTGTAAAAATGTTTACAAGAGAAATAAAGACATAGAGATGGGAAGATGAAGATATTATGGCGGCAATGTCCTTTGCTGAGAGACTTGTTTTTTCACCGGCTCCGACGATGGTGTCAAAGACTCCAAACTCGAAATCGGCTTGTAAAGACATGGAGAGAATAGAAGAGGAGGCTAGTTGCATGGTAGAGATGAAGCTTTCTTCATTCTCTTGCACTTGCCCGGCATGTGATAACTTGAGCTTGTGTGATTCGCTATTGGTGAAGTCAAAGTTGGACTTTAAGAAACGGGCCATTGGGACATTGGGAAATAGGATAAAGATAAGTTAGAGAGCATGGGGCTGAGAAAGAGAAGAGAAAAGGAGGTTAGAGAGCATGGGTTTGGGAAAGAGAAGAGAAAAAGAGGGTAATTGGTGTGTTTAATTACTTATTGGGTATTTGGGTAAGAAAGAGAAGTTGGACTTCAAATCAAGTATTCTAAAATGACGTGAAGGAGCAGGTAATAAATTAGAAGTAGAGAAGGATCAAAAGGGCAGGCTGCCACACGTCTCTTCTCTTTAATTTTTTTTGTTTTTGTTTTTTTTGTTTTTAAAACTTTGTGGGACCAATTTCCATTAAATCTAAACAACACCAAATCTTTGGTAAGATATGATTTTGATGTGCTGTAAAAGAAAATTAAATAAATATTATATAATAAATTTTGAAGACTTAATTACCTAATTCGTCTTTATTTTCACCTACTAACCTTTGACTTAGTACTTCAACCAGTTTAATGACGAATCCAATTTTAAAAACTTTGATCATCATTACTCATCTCGTGCTGCTAAATTCCAATATTCCCCGGCATCCTAAATTCTAATCATTCTGATTAGGTTAATAATCCTCTGTTTATCACGCCCAACATCATTGGTACAAACATAAATATCAACGGTACAATTTCAATAAATACTTTCTGACTTCTTGATTACTCTCCAAGCCACCGAAAGATTTCACCTTCCACAGCACAAATCTCAACAAAATCCCAAAAAGAAACGAAACTTGAAGACCAGAAAGCTCCAAACACAATGTCCCAAGCCAGATTCTTCCTCTTGTTGTTCTTCTTCAAGACCTTCCTTTATCTGTCACTTGTTCTCCCAATCTGCCATGGTCTACCTCTTGAGGACCTCGATTTGCTGAAGCAAAATGAAGTATCTTCTGACATAATGGCGAAAAGGGTTTGCACAGGAAGCATTGGTGAGTGCTTGAGCTTGAGAGAAACAGAGACGACGACGATGGATTCTGAGAACTATAGGAGAATTCTGGCTATGATGAAGAAGTATATAAGTTATGATACTCTCAGAAGAGACATGGTTCCTTGTGACAGTCCTGGAGCTTCATATTACAATTGTCATGCTAGACAAGCAAATCCCTATCGCAGAGGCTGTGAGATTATCACTACATGTGCTAGAGGTAACTGAGTTAGTGAGTTTCTTCTTCATTCCCTTGTAATACCTATTTCTCTTTTGCCCCATTTTCCATTTGAAATTCCCCTTTTAACTTTGAGTGATTTTCAAGCACTTTTTGGAACTTTTGAAACCTGAAAAATACTCCCATAAGCTATTGTTACTACTCTTCAAGATTTTGAGTAATCTGTTCAGTTTGCGTTGCCTGAGATGCCCTCATTCATTGTTTTCGTTTTGGGAGGCACGGAATTTGAGTTGCTTGGCGATTGACAGCTAAAAGAGTTTGATGAGAAGGTGAACAGAAGAATTCGAGTCTTGAAATTCTGTAGTTCAGAGATACGTTTCTCATTCAGAAGTTGAGGGTGTGCTTGCAAATAACTCAATGTTGAAGGGCTTATTTTATCCACCTTTTCTCTTGCTTAGGTTGAGGTTTCTTCTATGGCCTATGGTCATGAATTTTTTTTTTTCTTTTTCCCTTTTCATTTTAAGCTCAAATTATGTACTTAGGTTGTAACATATACGATTGATTATATATGACAAGGTTTATATTTTGTTCAATAGAAAATGGTATAATATATTGCATTTAATAGATAGTTGGGATGATATTTTCCGTTTGTTGATTTCTTTTCCCAATGTAAGAATCAATTTCATAAGCAATATTTAATTGCAAATTCCATCTGTTAGCTGGGGCTGTCTACACAATTATTACAATAGAGAGAGATTTCTCCAGAAGTATATGGTTTTATAGTGAAAGATAAAGTTGACTCCTTTTTTTCATTCCCTTCATCTAAATTTATAAGGATGAGGATACGTATTAAAATATGGAGTAATTGAAAAGATTGTTTGTATATATATGGGTGCTTAATCTTTCAAGTTTCACTTTTGAATCAGGGCACTTAACCTCCGCTTTCTCATCTTACATATAAATTTTACATAAAAAAAGTTAGGATTTTCCGCATCAGACTGAGGTTGTGAGGGAGAAAAAAGAGGACCCTTTTTTTTGGCAGTCCTGGTGTCATTGGTATATAAAAGACAAAGAAATAGTAGAAAATGTAAATGATTACTTGTTTGAAGCTAGTCCTGAATCCCTTCTTTTGCTATCAATGTAGACATAAACGCAGCTCCATATGCAAAAGACAAGGGCAAAGGCAGCATAAGACTTTCAATATCTGGTGTAAGATTAAAGAATGATATAGGCTTAGTACAATCTTTAATCCCTCAAGGGGCCTAATGGCCTAGGCTTTTATTACATTATATGTTCCAATGTTTTAAATTAAATGAAGATTGAGTTAGCAAGACCTATTGTTTAAAACTTAAAGGACTAAAATCAAAATCAAAGCAAACTTGAAGAATCAAATATTGTATTAACCCAATGATCAAACAAGTTCATATTTGGCTTGACACATCTTAGTCAAAGTCTAATATAACTTCTAGATATTGGTTGGTTTGATTGGGAAAAAGAGAGAGGTAAAAGCAAGTTTGCGAAATTTAAGCATTAAGTGCTATGAACTTGTTAAGATGCCAAGGCATACCCATCATTTTCATCTTTTTTACATTAAACTTCTAATCTATTGTATTGAAACTGAACAGTTTTGCAGCTTTTGTTACTCACGTTTTTCACTTCAGCTCTCATACATGGAGGATACATATTGGTTTTTTCCCCCTTGGGGAAAAAGTTTCTTCAGTCATAATTGGATGTTTAACAGCATTTTTTTTTTCTATAAAATAGAATGGTAAAGTAGTTTCACAATTATAACGCCAATGCATGCATCTTAACTTTTGCATTTTCTTTTGCTTTAAGCTAAAATGTAAATGATTACTTGTTTGGATAAGAATAGATCAATACAAAGACGGTGTGGTTGGAAAGATATTCTTTTGACAGAACCCATCAGTGAAAGTAAATAATGTTTTTTTTTTAAATATCCACGAACAATTACAAATGAGCGAGAAGCATGATTAGAGTGAGAAGCTCCCCCTTCTCTCTAGCCTCCCTGTCTCACTAGCTATCCCATCTGTCCTCCACCACCATGCTGCATTCAATCCCATTTGATTCCTCCCTAAAGTCCGATCCTCCACCCCACCCCGGAACCGTCCAATCCACCAAAAGAGCAAAGCTAGATGAATCAGATACCATGGACTCGTCCGATTCCATCCCCATCTCCTCGGACTCTCATGTCCCTGTTTTGCCTTCACCGGATTCTGTCCCAGTACCCCCTCTGCCCGCTTCCAATCCTTCTGTTCAGGACATCCAAATGAGCGAAGATATGGATGCCCCAGCTCCTAACAGGCCGTCATTCAAAGAAACACTGCTGAACTCAGATCCCATACTTCCTGAGGTTGAGGAAGATGACCTTGTCCTAAATCAAGGTGACGTTTCCATAGGCTTGAATGGCAACATCCCCACTGTCGATTTTGCTTCTCATGTCCTCGAAGCTCTGAACCAGAAAATGGGTCTCGCTGTGGTAGTAAAATTGATGGGAAGGAAGATCGGCTACCGGCAGCTCCGTATGAAACTTCAGATGCTTTGGAAGCCCATTGGCCAATGCAAGCTTATAGATCTGGATGATGACTGCTTCTTGGTGCGATTTAAAGATGAACTGGACTACCAGGCCGCTTTACTGAACGGACCTTGGGTGATTTTCATTCACTATCTCACAGTTCAGCCCTGGACACCTTCCTTCCGGACTCATGAGCACGTTATTAATCATGTTATGGGATGGGTAAGACTCCCAAAGCTCCCGGCGAGATATTACCATAAAAGTATCATTAGATCTATTGGTAGCGTTTTCGGTGAAGTCATTAAAGTTGATTATAATACTGACTCGGGTGATCGTGGCAAATTTGCTAGGCTTGCTGTTAACATCGATCTCACTAAGCCTCTCATCTCAAAAATCCAAGTCGATGGTGAGATTATCTTTGTGGAATATGAGGGTCTGCCATTGATTTGCTTTAATTGCGGTAGATATGGTCATGTTCAAGAATCCTGTCTGGAGAGGATGGTTCCCTGCAGTGAAGAACAGCCGGAATCTTCACCCCACGCTAATTCAGAAATTCAGCTACAAAAGCAGGTGTTACAGGAACGTGAGTTGGCTAACTTTGGAGATTGGATGTTGGTGCAGAAACGCCCACGGCGCACTACAGGAAAAGCAAACAGCAAGAGCGCACCTCAGGATGGGAGACCCCTGGCTACACCCTCGAGGTATGAGGTCTTGAACGAGGCGGACCCACAGGAAGAGGAGCAGCAAATTGCATATACTAAAGAGGGTGACCTGCCTTATCAGAAGGTAGAGAGATTTTCTCAGAAAAAAAAAGGTAAAGATGTTGCAGCCACCACAAGGACACCCTTAGTAGACATCCAGAACACGCCTGCTACACTGACAAAAAAGCAAGGCATTATTTCCACCCCTTCTCACTCCAAGGCATGTACGTCTTTCACATCCCTGGATGGGAATCAGAATTCTGCTATCCTAGTTAGCGACCCTAGAATGCCGCAAAGAACCAAGGGAGCAAAGGCCAAATCTGATGGGCCCTCTTCTAAGCCCAATTCTGGCAACGAGGTCCTGTCCAACAGCAGAGGAATCAAGCTTGCCTCTGGGGTCTCTCTCTACAACATGGGCGCCAAGCCCAATCCTCATTCTGCTGGGCCATCCGTTAGGTTGATGAAAGAAGTAGCCAGAGAGTTACACCGTGATCTAGAAAGCACCGACGGTGTGGGAATTCTTGAGGGAGTACTTCATAATCCCTCCTCCTCTTTCTAATCTTATTAATGTCTATAATAACTTGGAATTGCCAGGGGGCTTACGATGAAAGGTTCCCCTCCACTTTCAAGACTTTCGTTTTTAATTACAGACCTGACATTTTTGTTGTAGTTGAACCAAGAATTTCAGGATTAAAGGCGGACAAGGTCATCAAGAAATTGGGATTTGAATTCTCACACAGAGTTGAAGCGAATGGCTTCTCCGGAGGAATATGGATCCTCTGGTCCTCTAATGTGTCCATCAAAATTCTAGATAATCAAGTTCAATTTGTGCACATGGAAACCTTCTGGCCCAACCATAACAAGACCTTCCTCTTTACTGCGATTTATGGCAGCCCCCAGCATAAATACAGGAAGTTCCTTTGGGACCTGGATCGGATAGCTAATAGCCACAATTACCCCTGGCTTTTGGCGGGCGATTTTAATTCCATCCTCAGCTCAGATGAAAGGAGAGGTGGTGCTGTGCTCCGAGCCAGTGGTTGTGGATTGTTTAATAATTTCATTCATGGTAATGGGCTGGTTGATATGGGCTATAAGGGACCAAAATACACCTGGCGCAGGGGCACCCTTTTGATGAGATTGGATAGGGCTATCTGCAATACTCAGTGGATCCAAGAGTTCCCACATTTTGAAGTGGACCACCTCCCAAAGCTACTTTCAGACCACAGACCAATATTGATTAATTTGTTGAGAATCCCGCAGGTGCCTCCTTTGCCCCGACCCTTTCGTTTCTTGGCTTCATGGGTTTCTCACCCAGAGTTCCCTGATCTTGTTGCTCGCATCTGGAATGATGATCCTGATCTTTTGTCCTGCATCAGTAAATTCACAGAAATTGCTCACAACTGGAACATTGAGACTTTCGGTGCTATCGGCAAACGTAAGCGGAGGTTGCTTAATCGTATTCGGGGAATCCAAGTCAAATTAGAAGAGACGAGTCCTTTTTCTTCGGATTTCCTCACGAACCTAGATGCTACACTAAGAGAGGAGTTGGAAGAAGTGGGTCTCCAGGAAGAGCTTCTTTGGATTCAGAAATCCACTTCTGACTGGCTTTGTCTCGGGGACCGAAACACCCACTACTATCACATGAAGGCCACGATGCGCAGGGAAAAGAACTGTATTAAACAGCTAAAAAATCATGACGGGGTCTGGCTTTCAGAGGACTGTAGCCTAAGGGCTTTTGCAACAAAATTCTTCACTGATCTCTATGCCCTTGAAGACCCAACTATCTTCCCCTTTTTGGTCAGAGGCATGTTCCCAAGATTATCCGATGCTAGTCTGATGGCCTTGGAAAGAGATGTCAATCTAGAAGAGGTTAAACAAGCTTTATTTGAAATGAAGCCTCTCAAATCTCCCGGGAAGGATGGCATCCACGCCCTATTCTTCCAATCCCAGTGGCTCACTGTGGGTCCTAGCATTCTCAGATTCGTTCAGAGTCTTTGGTCAGGTAATTCAATCAACCCAGTGCTCAATCAAACTTTGCTTGCCTTGATCCCCAAAGTTAATCAACCAAGTCTGATCAACGAATTTCGCCCCATTAGCCTCTGTTCTGTGGTATACAAGATTGTGTCAAAGACCATTGCCAATCGTCTGAGGTCTATTTTGCCCACTATAATTGGCCAATACCAATCGAGCTTTATTCAGGGACGTAGTATAATTGACAATATTATTGTGGTGCAAGAGGTGATTCACTCTATGAGAGGGAAAAAAGGGAAGAATGGTTGGATGGCAATCAAGGTGGACCTTCACAAGGCCTTTGATCGTCTTCGTTGGGACTTTATTGAGGACACGCTACATGACTCAGGACTCCCAAGACCTCTGATTCGCCTTATTATGAACTGCATTACTAGTGCCTCACTGCAAGTGCTATGGAATGGGGAACCCTCACACTCCTTCTCTCCTCAAAGGGGAGTGAGACAGGGTGATCCAATCTCTCCTTATATTTTTGTGCTGTGTATGGAAAGGCTATCCCACCTCATTCAATCCAAAGTTGATTCTGGGATTTGGAAAACAATCAAGGTGGGACAGAGGGGTGTTCATCTCTCTCATCTTTTTTTTGCAGATGACCTAATCTTATTTGGCCAAGCTTCCCTGCATCAAGCCTCGCTCATCAATAGGGTTCTTCAAGACTTCTGCAACTCTTCTGGCCACCAAATCAGTAAAGCCAAGACAAAGATCTATTTCTCAGGTAATGTGTTACCTCAAACAGGTAAGGCTATTTGTGATAAGATGGGCTTCCAGAGAACCACTGCTTTAGGGAAGTATCTGGGAGTTCCTCTTCTGACTGGGCGAGTTTCTTCCAACACTTATAGCAACATCATTGATAGATTGCAATCCAAGCTGGCTGGTTGGAAGAGTAAATGCCTCTCACTTGCGGGCCGTATCACTCTGGCTAAATCTGTCCTAGTGTCCATTCCCCTTTATACTATGCAGAGCACTGCCCTACCTTCTTCTTGTATAGGTAAAATTGAGAAAATCATCCGCAAATTTATCTGGGGCTCCTCCCAAGAACGGCGAGGCATTAGTCTGGTCAAATGGCAGGAACTTTGTCAACCCATTAAGCATGGTGGCGGTGGACTACTCGACCTTGAGGCTCAAAACAAGGCGTTTCTGATGAAGCTAATCTTTAAAATATATTCTCAGCCTGATGCACTATGGGTCCGAGTCCTTGATAATCATTGAATTCATATTATTTTAAATGTAAAAAGAAGCTATAAACTCTGTCATTATCATGCTTTAATGGAACAATTTGTTAAATATGTGTTTTCATCTGCATAATGAGTTTTTAGACTTCATTTGCATTAATCTTGGTCATATTTGAAATTTGGATCAAAATTGGGCTCAAATCACATCTCTTTTTCAATTGGGTAATGAACACTGTTCGGTATTTTGATCATAACTTACGTTCTAGACCTCCAATTGATCCAAACTTTATATTTTAGGAAAGCTAAGAGACATACCTACAACTTCTATGAAAAGCCCAGAAGCTAAATCAGACGTTTAGAAGACCAAAATGGGCTTGGAATACAAAACAATGTGCTGTGACGGACTCTGGACCAACATGCAGTGTTTGGCCCATACCTGGAGCTACGGATATGCAAATGAGGTCCTGTTTGAACGACTGGAAAGCTGACATCCAGGGCTACAATTCATATGAAGACAACTTCACCGAAAGCCACCGAAATCGTGGTGTAAACCAGGCTGTAATTCGGACGCGTTTTTGGAGCACAAAAGTCAAGAATTGTGGCTCAATAGTTCTCCCAAGTTTTCTATAAATACAAGGATGTTTAGAACTTGTAGACACACTTGGAGCAGACCAAGATCTCTCCATTTTAGGTTCTTTCTTTCTTAGTTTCAGATTTCTCTTCATTTTATGTTCTTTCCTTCTTGTTCTTTGCCTCCTACATGGAAGGCTTAGTTTATTCTTATAACTTTCATGCAATTTATTTTCCATTGCTTTCCTTTTTGATCATTGCCTCCTACATGGAAGGCTTTAGTTTTGCTTATTTAGTTTTATGTATTGTCTTTAATTCTTGTCTTTAGTTTCTTGCCTCCTACTTGGTATGGCTTAGTTGTAATCTTTCCTTTTTGGTTGTTTTATTAATTTCATGTTCTTCATCTTTTACCATTTTTATGCTTGGTCATGATTAGCATGAACTAAGTATCTTTCTAAGGTCATGTATGGATTCTTTATGAAGTTTAATTGTGATTCTGTTTTTAATTGCATAATGTTTGTCTTGGATATGTTTCTTTAACCCACGCTTAATGCCTTGGTTGGTTTGATCATCTAATTAAGGAATTGAAAGATTAATTAGACCTTGGGAAAGGCTAGTTAATTCTAGGTTCAATTGATTAAAGAACATAAGGTACTAGCAAGGGAACTTGGCATAGGCTTTATGCAATCATAAAGAATTCTGGGTTTAATGCAAGAATTAATTCTAATGAGCATGGGAACATGACTTTAGGATTAAGGATTAAGCTAATTGACTTAGGAATAAGCAATTAGATTAAAATATGAAATTCGATTGACTTACTCCAATTCAACGATTAAGTAGTTAAACTCTACCTTAAAAGAAGATTAGGTCTTAATCTAGCTTTTGGTAAAGGAAAAACATTTAAATGGATTATTGATGATATACATGACCCTAGGCTTTTGTTCATTTCATTTTACAAAGTTTAATTCAATTTCTGAGTGATTTTACTGTCTTTTAATATTTTCATCAAAAACTCTTTCGGTTACATCAACTATAAATTAAAGTGATTTGGGTTGGTAGTTGGAACTTTGGTCCCTGTGGGAACGATATTTTATTACCTTGGGATACTTGCCGGTATTACATTGATAGTGTATACTTGCACTGGTTACCCCTTCATCAAGTTTTTGGCGCCGTTGCCGGGGACCAAACTTGTCCCAATATCAACTATCTTTGCTTGTTTATAGATTGGTGCTTGTTTTATTGCAGTTTTTAATTTTTCGTTTTGAGTTATTCCTTGTTCATTTCAATTGTGTGTTATTTTACAAAAAGAAAAAAAAAGGAAAAAAAAAAACCTTCTTCATTAATTGAAAGTTATCTTGTGACCCATTGGGAATTAATTACATTGAACTTTCATGGCTTGGTTGTACGATAATCATGATCTACCTTTCAATTCTCACTTCTTTGCTGGCAATCAAGAATGTGATGGCTCATTCCACCAATATCATGAACCATACCAACAACCTCCATTCCAACAATATCATCAATCCTATCACTTACCTTACCATCCTTCATTCTATCCCATTTCCATACCATGCCATCCATCTCATGAATCTCTATACCCATTTGAGCCACCTTATGAACCTCATTCTCAACCATGTTTGCCCAACCAAGATCCTTCATTTTGTGAAGTCATTGGAGATTTCCACAATCAAACGGCTTGGGCTATAAATGAGGAGTGGTCACATAAGGACAACCTTCATCGACAAATGGACTCTATGCTTAGAATTATGGAACAACATGAGAAATTAGCAAGGGAAATTGAGCAGCAAGCACAAGTTTTAAAAATGAGTTTTCCTTCTATCATGGGCACACATGCACAAGAAGTGAGACAAGTACAAGAGCATATTGAAGAATCCTCTCTACTATTTGGTAATGATCCTATCCTTATAGAAGTAGACTCTCCTACTACTTTAATTAATGAAGCAATTCATAATTTAAGCGATAATGAGATGGACAAGGAAATCATTGTTGAATCCCCTCAATTTTTTGGAAATGAAATTACTCAACCAATTGACTTTAGTAGTAGTGATTTGACTGTACTTGTTGATGAGTGTGTTCCTATTTCTTCATATGATGTTTTAACTGATGAAAATGCTTCACTTCATAGTACTAGTGATGATTGCAATCAATTGAATGACATATTTTCATGCTGTTGTGAAGAATATCAAATATGTGTAAATTGTTATCATGAAAAATGTCATTCACTTGTTGAGTTTCAAAAGAAAGCATTTAGTGAAGTGGTTGACTCTATCATTGATCATAATGCATCCTCTTGTACTATTGATGATAGTAAGCATGACAATTTTGAAAAGATTGAATCAAGCATGGATGCCAATGTTGTTGATGATGTTCTTGCTGAATGGTATGCTGATTATCCCGAGTTTGCATCAATGAGTGACACTGACAATTGTGCATGTTCTAATAATGAACAGTGTCCTATTTGCATTGAAATTAATGATGCATTAAATGGTGATTTTGGTAGCGATTCTGCATTGATTGTGGATTATGTTGTTGATGTGAGTGAGAACAATCATAGCCTAGAATGTCAAATGCAAGAAATTCACATTGGATTACCTCCTTGTAGTCTTGTTGGTAATGAAGATTCTGAAATTTTGATTGATAAAATCCTACATGTTGATGAATCTTTCCAACAAGTACTTTCTTGTGATTTGCCACCTAATTTAGAAAAACAAGATAATTGTTTTAAATCTTCACACATTCCGGGTGGTGACAATTTCAAAATTCCTCTTCCTTCTTTCAATCTTTTTCCTTCCATCTCTTGTGATTGTGACAATGATGTGGTATACTCCAACACTAAGTTGGATTCCATACCTTCCATTTTGCAACCACAAGAGAATTTTCAAAATATAATTGGTTCCTTGACTCCTACTGATGGGAGTATCATTGGTTTCCTTGGTTGTGATAGTTACTTGGAGAGTTTGGAACTTAACATGCCTTTAATTCACTTGAAACTTCTCCATGTTTCTATTTTTGGATGGGATACTGTTGGTTGCTTGTCTTCTTTACAGGCACATTCTTGGAAAGGTCCTCGATGGAACCAACATCCACCATACATTCTTAGACCTCTTCCAATGGATCCTAAACCACCTCCACTAAGGAAATTAAATATGGGAGAAGATGTTTTTAATGACAAATGCATGATTCTCATCAAGGATGAGAACTTCTCCTTCAAGCGACTTAAGATCCTCTAACCCAGGTTGTCTCTTTCCTCACTTATTTTCTTCTTAATTCATATGATTTTCTTGGGCTTAATTGTTGTTTGAGGAAGATAAGTGTGGGGGAGGGACACAATCCAGTAGAAAAAGTAGAAATAATGTAGTTTATTAAATAGAATAAGAACAATACATTCTCTTTTTCTATGATTGCTACATATTATGAACTTGAACATTTTGGTTTTGATGGATTATTCTATTTGATTTGCAATTCTAGACTCTTCGATTCCATGTCTTGGTTGTTGAATTGGTGATGTTGATTATATAAGATGGTATTGACCCTGTGAGATTTTGAGCTTGCATGAATGGAATTCATCTTTTGCCATTCTTTCTTTCATGTGTGCATCTGCTCATGATTTGCGTTCTCTAGAACTTGCTCCTTTTCTTTTTGAAACTACATTTTTCACTTATGTGCATAGGTATGATGGAAGCTTGTTTTTGTTTCCTTTTGTTTTCCCCACTTTGGCCAAATAGCCTTTCCCATGCATTATTATTCCTTTGGTAACCCCTTTGTGCCTTTTTGTCCATTTTGTTCTAAGCCACATTACAAGCCTAAGCGTAAAACCATTTTACTCCGCACCGTGAAAAATTATTGAGCATTGGTTTACCTTGGTTTGGTGTTTAAGTGTGGGGGTTGCTCAGGAGTGCAACAGTTTAAGTGTGGGGGTTGCTCAGGAGTGCAACAGTTTAAGTGTGGGGGCTGCTCAGGAGTGCAACAGTTTAAGTGTGGGGGGAAGATATTTGATGTTGCCATTGTGATTATATATATAGTATAGTTTCAAAAAAAAACAAAAAAAAAAACAAAAAAGAACAAAAAGAAAAAAAAAGGTGTAAAAGAAGAAGAAAAAAAAAACAAAGAAAGAAAGGAGGTATTTGAGTTAAATGAAAGTTTTCATACATAGAATGATTGTGTTAATCAGTGCTCGATTTAATTTCTTTGGTGCTTAGCCTCTCATTCCATACTTTTACCTACCTTCATCCTAACCCCGTTACAACCTGTAATAACAAGCTCTCTTGATTTGTGCCTATATGTGTTATGAGTAGTGGAGACGTAGAAAATGAGCAAGCTTATGGTAGAACAATTTTCTTGGGTAGAATTTAAGCGATACACTTATATACCTTAAACACTTGAGAGATACACTTGAGAGGTTGATTGATTGAGCGCATCATTTGAAAGACCATCTTATGTAATTAGCGTCATTGATTGAAATTGCCATAATTGTGATTGGAGATAAAAGAATTTTGGTTTTGATTTATCAATCTTTTGAAGCTTTCTATCCCTTGTTCAATTTTTACATTACTGGCAACTGTTTTAAAAAAAAAAAAGATTAGTTTTCTTGCTTTAGATTTTGCCCAGGAGTGCAAAAGGCTAAGTGTGGGGGAGTTTGATAATCATTGAATTCATATTATTTTAAATGTAAAAAGAAGCTATAAACTCTGTCATTATCATGCTTTAATGGAACAATTTGTTAAATATGTGTTTTCATCTGCATAATGAGTTTTTAGACTTCATTTGCATTAATCTTGGTCATATTTGAAATTTGGATCAAAATTGGGCTCAAATCACATCTCTTTTTCAATTGGGTAATGAACACTGTTCGGTATTTTGATCATAACTTACGTTCTAGACCTCCAATTGATCCAAACTTTATATTTTAGGAAAGCTAAGAGACATACCTACAACTTCTATGAAAAGCCCAGAAGCTAAATCAGACGTTTAGAAGACCAAAATGGGCTTGGAATACAAAACAATGTGCTGTGACGGACTCTGGACCAACATGCAGTGTTTGGCCCATACCTGGAGCTACGGATATGCAAATGAGGTCCTGTTTGAACGACTGGAAAGCTGACATCCAGGGCTACAATTCATATGAAGACAACTTCACCGAAAGCCACCGAAATCGTGGTGTAAACCAGGCTGTAATTCGGACGCGTTTTTGGAGCACAAAAGTCAAGAATTGTGGCTCAATAGTTCTCCCAAGTTTTCTATAAATACAAGGATGTTTAGAACTTGTAGACACACTTGGAGCAGACCAAGATCTCTCCATTTTAGGTTCTTTCTTTCTTAGTTTCAGATTTCTCTTCATTTTATGTTCTTTCCTTCTTGTTCTTTGCCTCCTACATGGAAGGCTTAGTTTATTCTTATAACTTTCATGCAATTTATTTTCCATTGCTTTCCTTTTTGATCATTGCCTCCTACATGGAAGGCTTTAGTTTTGCTTATTTAGTTTTATGTATTGTCTTTAATTCTTGTCTTTAGTTTCTTGCCTCCTACTTGGTATGGCTTAGTTGTAATCTTTCCTTTTTGGTTGTTTTATTAATTTCATGTTCTTCATCTTTTACCATTTTTATGCTTGGTCATGATTAGCATGAACTAAGTATCTTTCTAAGGTCATGTATGGATTCTTTATGAAGTTTAATTGTGATTCTGTTTTTAATTGCATAATGTTTGTCTTGGATATGTTTCTTTAACCCACGCTTAATGCCTTGGTTGGTTTGATCATCTAATTAAGGAATTGAAAGATTAATTAGACCTTGGGAAAGGCTAGTTAATTCTAGGTTCAATTGATTAAAGAACATAAGGTACTAGCAAGGGAACTTGGCATAGGCTTTATGCAATCATAAAGAATTCTGGGTTTAATGCAAGAATTAATTCTAATGAGCATGGGAACATGACTTTAGGATTAAGGATTAAGCTAATTGACTTAGGAATAAGCAATTAGATTAAAATATGAAATTCGATTGACTTACTCCAATTCAACGATTAAGTAGTTAAACTCTACCTTAAAAGAAGATTAGGTCTTAATCTAGCTTTTGGTAAAGGAAAAACATTTAAATGGATTATTGATGATATACATGACCCTAGGCTTTTGTTCATTTCATTTTACAAAGTTTAATTCAATTTCTGTGTGATTTTACTGTCTTTTAATATTTTCATCAAAAACTCTTTCGGTTACATCAACTATAAATTAAAGTGATTTGGGTTGGTAGTTGGAACTTTGGTCCCTGTGGGAACGATATTTTATTACCTTGGGATACTTGCCGGTATTACATTGATAGTGTATACTTGCACTGGTTACCCCTTCATCAGTCCTTAGGCAGAAATACGGTGTCAAGCACCCCTGTTGTGTCTCTCCCCGGTCTCGTATGTCCTATCTGTGGAGGAACCTACTAAAACTCTGGGAAGAAACCTCATTTCACATCAAATGGAAACCTGGTGATGGAAAGAATATTCGCTTCTGGACTGATTTTTGGTTAGGTGATGAAGGCCCTCTTAAATATCTGTCCTTTTCACCCATACCTGACTCGGTGCTTCAAAAGCCCATCGTGGATTATGTCAATATTGATGGATCCTGGAAGTGGCATCTTTTTAGCCATCTAATCCCACAACCAATACTTGCCACAATGACAACCGCCTCAATCCAGCCAGGAAGCCCTTTTTCCTGTTTTTGGAACCTTACGAAGAATGGTAACTTCACAACCAAATCTGCTTATATCTGCTTACATTAAACTTCTAATCTATTGTATTGAAACTGAACAGTTTTGCAGCTTTTGTTACTCACGTTTTTCACTTCAGCTCTCATACATGGAGGATACATATTGGTTTTTTCCCCCTTGGGGAAAAAGTTTCTTCAGTCATAATTGGATGTTTAACAGCATTTTTTTTTTTCTATAAAATAGAATGGTAAAGTAGTTTCACAATTATAACGCCAATGCATGCATCTTAACTTTTGCATTTTCTTTTGCTTTAAGCTAAAATGTAAATGATTACTTGTTTGGATAAGAATAGATCAATACAAAGACGGTGTGGTTGGAAAGATATTCTTTTGACAGAACCCATCAGTGAAAGTAAATAATGTTTTTTTGTCAATAAAGCTTCCATGCTGAAAATTGTTCTTCATTTCCTTTTGTTTTTGTTTGTTTGTATTGGTTTCGGGTTGGATTAAGTTCTTTATTTTTCCAAAGCTACATTATATCCTAACTAGCGTAATTTGAGGAAATCTCATGGGCAAGTGAACTTGCTCTGACTTGTTTGAGGGCGTCTCTTCGTTGGAAACTTAAATGCCCATTATTCTCTTCATTAGACAACAAGAATCTTCAGGTGATCTCCATTAAAAAACAGCTATTACCGAAGGAGGGCACAAAGCAACGTTCTTCTTGAAATTTGTATGCTTGATATTTGTACTTTTCTTACTCATTTGTCTTTGAAGAATTTCCTTTGACTTGAATAAAATCCACTATAATGTTTTCAATTCTCTACAATCATGTCCAGTCATAATTGTAGAAACATGATTTGTAATCTTTTTTATTTAATGGTATTGGTCGTTCAAAAAAAAAAAAAAACTAGTGTAATTTGAGCAACGTCAAGTCATTAGAGAGGAAGTTTTAATGCAGTATTTTTTTTTCCCCGTGAAGTTCAAAATCAAGACTTTATTTAATAGACATAGATTTTCAGCATAACTTGTGCTAGTATGAGTACCCAAAAAAAAAAAAACTAATCCGTCTTTTATTAAAAAGTTTTTACTTTTTTCAAATATACCTTTCAGTTTAATTTTTTTAATTAACTAAGTAACCCCCAAAATTTATAGTTAAAAATGAAAACTGAAGGTAGGTGTACACTTCATTTTGGTTTCGATTAAATCTATTGAATTTTATTTAGGAAAAAACATGAATAAATACCATCTGAATTTGCAAAATCTCCAGAAACCCACCGAATTTGTCAAAAGACTAAGAGATGATAAGAACTTTTGAAGGATATGCAAATTCATGCAAAATGACCACAATGCCCTTAAAGGTTTTCTTAATTTATTCTCCCTATGTTTGTTTGTCGTCATGACCCACTGCATTACCACCACTCCCCCGACCTTAGACGCCACTCCCATCGTCGTGGGCGTCGCTCCGGCCACCGTGGACACTGCCGCTAGCTTCGTGGAGATCAAGCACAAAGAAGAGGTGCCATTTTCGATTGTAACGTTTCAATTTTGGCCATATAACCTCCTTTCGGTTTTTCGATTGAAGATCCAGGAGAATCATAAGTAGCATGAGAAAAAAAAAACAAGTGCACTGGAGTGCGAGAAGGCATTCTCAAGATTGCGAATTCGCAGGAGGAGGAGGAGAAAAAAAAAACAAGTGCATTGGAGTGTGAGAAGGCATTCTCAAGATTGCAAATTCGCAAGGCATTTTGAGAGTGCCTAAGGCATTGTCGAGAATGCCTTTCCGCACTCCAGTGCAATCGTTTTTTTCCCCTTCCTTCTTCTTCCTTCTTCTTCTTTCTTCTTCCGTCACCATGATTATGTTGAGTTGAAGTTGAATTTTTATGTTGCTTATGATTCTCCTGGATCTTCAATCGAAAAACTGAAAGGAGGTTATATGGCCAAAACTGAAACATTACAATTGAAAAAAAATACCTCTTCTTTGTGCTCGATCTCCACGAAGCTGGCAGCAATGCCGTCCATGGCGGCGGGAGTGGCGTCCAAGGCGGCGGGAGTGGCGTCGACGCAGTGGGTCACGATAACGAACAAGACACAGGGTGAATGAATCGAGAAAACCCTTAAGGGCATTGTGGCCATTTTGCATGAATTTGCATATCCCTCAAAAGTCCTTGTCACCTCTTAGTCTTTTTACAAATTCGGTGGGTTTCTAGGAGTTTTGTAAATTCAGATGGTATTTATTCGTTTTTTCCCTTTTATTTATTGAGTATCTACTGCCCTTGAGATTTTGGGACTGGCTAGCGTTCGCTGCCCCTTGCGGTCCATTGCCATCCTCTTCTTGAAACTACGCCGTTTTGGCGCAGTTTCAAGTGACCCTTTGCTTTTTTTTTTTTTTGTATAAAAAAAATATTCAAGGTACTGAAGGGTATGAAAAAGATACTTCAAACTACTGACTGGTATTGAAAAAATACTTCATGATTTTGAAAAATTATTTTAGGATCTTAAAAAAAATATCTTGGAATATATTTTTAGTACCATTCAGTGCCCTGAAATATAATTTTTTTAGTACCAGTCAGTACCCTGAAATATTTTTTCAAGATCATAAAATAATTTTTCAATGTCATGAAGTATTGTTTTAGTGTTATTCAGTATCCTGAAATATATTTTTAGTACCATTCAGTACCTTGAAATATTTCAAGATCATGAATTTTTTTTAGTACTAGTCAATATCTTGAAGTATATTTTTAATACTAGTCAGTACCCTGAAATATTTTTTAAAGATCCTAAAATAATTTTTCAAAATCATGAAGTATTCTTTCAGTATCCTTAAGTATATTTTTAGTACCAGTCAGTACCTTAAAATAATTTTTCAAGATCATAAAATTTTTCAGTACCAGTCAGTATCCTAAAGTATATTTTTAGTACCAATCAAAATCCTAAAATATTTTTTTTAAAATCCTAAAATAATTTTTCAAAATCATGAAGTATTTTTGCAATATCAGTCAATACCCTGAAGTATCTTTTTAATATTCGTCAGTACCTTGAATATTTCTTTTTTTTTTTTTTTTAAAAAAAAGCAAAGAGTCACTTAAAAGTACGCCAAAACGGCACAATTTCAAGAAGAGGATGGTAGCGGACACTAGCCATCCTTGAGATTTTGGCACACTCCAGTCCTCGGTGCAAAACAAAACCCATTCCCTATTCTACGTACGCATTACATATATGCTCTTCCAATTCCTTGAGGATGGGAATTCACACAGATTCCATTCATACAAATCTTTGCATCTGTTTTTTCCCCCCTTCCATTGTAGACTTTATCATTTATAATTGACACGCGAACTTAAATTATAGAATCTCAAAGGTAGTAGATATAATTTTAATTTAATGCAATAGATTTATGAAAAACATATTTCTAATAACCTAATTTCAGGAAACTTATTAATAAGCGGAGTAATATTTTATTCAAAGCCTCATCTAAAATTTTACCCGTTTAATTTAGGGGGATTTTGTTTAAGCAAACATGCATGTTGATGCTAATGTATAGTTGTGACCTTTAGAATGTGTAGATTTAATTTACAAGGTCAAAATCAAAACCTAAAACTTTCTGGTTAAGAACTTTGGGGGGAAAAACAAAATTACAATAATATTTTTATTTATATTTTACCTATGCATATACAAAAATATGAAAATAATAAAAATAAAATAAAACTGATACCATTCAGTTTTAATCCGAATGGTACAATAATAAAATATGAGCAAGCTCATCTTTACGATGATGATGAAGTCTACTCCTTACTTAATATGCAACATTATTAGGTACTTTGCAAATTGCAATAGCAAAAGTTAGGTTATGATAAATTTAGATGAAATATGTGTATCTCACTTTAAGTTTATGAGCCACTTTTAGTTTATTACCTAAGATCATACCTTAGATCCTTGTTTTAATAAGTGAGATACACATATAATTGGCCTTCTCCAAATTTTTGTGCTATTCAATTTCCTTTTCACTTGATTTATTAGTGGGTTTTGGAGGCCTATTGGTTTCTAAGACAAACTCCATGTTCAAAAAACCAAGCAAGGTAACATCTTCCCTTTAATAAAGGTAGCTAGTATCACCCAACATAATTTTGTAACTAGCATCAGCAATGATGTTAGGTACAGAAAATGGTGCTGCAATTGAGAGAGTCAAGTTATCTCACAAAATAATTGAGACAATCATAGAAATTGTGCCTTGTATGCATGTTATACACCAATGAACTATGCAATTTATAAAGGGTTAGGTAATAAATTTGTTCTGGAAATTTTCGTTGAAGAGAAATGTTGCCCTAGAAGTTTTTCTGGTCTTAATATTGCCCCAGAAGTTTCAAAACGTCGCAATATTGCCCCATTTCAGTTTAAAAGTTAACAGTCAATATTTTGTTGGTCAACATTAATTTCTTAACGGAATTAGGCAATATTACTACGTTTTAAAACTTCTACGGCAACATTGAGACAAAAAAAAAAAAAAAACCTTTTAGGGTAACATTGTTTCTGAGCTTATACTTCTGAAGTGGATTCGCCACTTAATTCATTTATAAATACATATCACTAAATTCTACTAGTGGGCAAGGAACCTAGCACAACATGCTTTTATAAAGTAGAATGCATTTACAGTTCCTAATACATGTGGGCAACAAAGAAAATATAAGACAATTCCATCCCACCCTAATTAAACATATCTTTTAATTGTCTACCTATGGCCAAAGATCAAGTATAATTGATATTTAATTACAATTTGATATTTTATAAGTTCATATGTAATTAATATTGCATGCAACAGAAAGGATGTTGTGGCTTCTCCATATGAAAACACCATGCAAATCACAAATATCATCTAAGTGCATTAAGTCCAATATGTGCACGACAATGGAGAGATTAAGCAATTAATTTAATCAACAAAAGTGATTAAATAACTAAAGTAAACACTTCACTATTTTGTGCATCAAAAATATGGTTTAAAAATTAATTTTGGAATATTTCAACTTCAATTATTATTATTATTGTTATTATTATTTGCAAATAGTTAAATAGTTGTCCAAAATAAGTTATCTAATTATTTAGGCAATTAAATAACAGAAAATGATTCTGCAAACCTTTTTCAGAATGTGAAAATTGCTAAAATTAATATTTTTTAAAAAATTTAAATAGGATTTAATGTTTCTGTTTTTGGTAGCAGAAATATTTTTTTTTCTGCCCATGAACATAAAAGTGAGTGGGTCTAACTAATATTTTATATGAGTGTGGAAAAAACGAAAAAAAAAAACTGCAACAAAAAAAGAAACATTAAACCATTTTAAAAATTTAATTTGATGCAACAAAATGAATTAAACATAACACAATGATCTAAATAAATTTTTTTTTTTTTAAAAAAACAGAATTAAAACAACATGGGCTGCCAAGCACCTTGTAGCGCATTGGCACTAGTACCAGACTTAGGAGTCTGGTCTCCCCCCTCCCCCTCAGGGGTTCGACCTGCGTGCCTGCTGTAAAAAAAAAAAAAACATGGGCTAAGTCATTAAAAACGAAATAGGGCCACGGAGAAATTTCAGAGAAAAAGAATAAAGCAATGTAAGGCCCAAAATTAAAATTCGAAAGGGTCATTGTACAAACAAATAAGGCATAGGCCTGAAGGCCAATACTACAAAAAAATTCAAACAAAACCCAGATGATACTCTTGACAAAAAAAGGAATCAATTAGCCAGCCCAATTGAGTGCCTTGGCCCATAACTAAACTAAGAAATAAACAAAATAGAATAATACAGAAATGTCCAAGACGTAAAACGCGTCTGGCCCACATCTCTGGATAAGTGAATCAAAACATTTCACTAAAGAGCTAGAAATGATGACATCTTGACAGGAAGGTATAAAAATACCAAGGTTCTGAAACCCGGATCGGTCACTGAACTGGTCGGGGTACTGTGTTAAGGGTTAGTGGGTCAGTCCGGAGTCAGCCCGGAGTCAACCTAGGGATAGATCGGTGAGGTATAAAAAAATAGGTAATATTTAATTTCTCATCACACCAACCTAAATTTGACATACTATATATCATTTTAATAGTTTGGATCAATAGCAAAATAATCATGTACTCCAATACTTGTGACATATTCAGATATCATTCTTAACAATTTTAAATTTTCTTTACAACTTACATTTGAGACAAAATATTCATAGTAGCAAAATATTAAAAACAAGTATATAATAACAAAATATTTTCATCTTTGATAAACTAATAATAATCATCATTGTAATCAGCATTAACATTATTTAGCTCTCTAGGTATTGAGACATCAGGAGGTGGATCTATAGGAGGAAAAGGAAAGGCACTAGAAGCGACATGATCATCATGTAAAGATGGAGGCGCAATACTAAAATCATCATCACCTATATATGAAACGAATAGAATTATTAATACATATGTGAAGACATAGTTATATTATTTTGTGTAGGAATATAATCTTATATAATAGAAGAGATTGTTAGGAACCTCCAAAATCCCTTGCCATTTGTTCAACTTGAAGATTTGCTGCATCTATATCATCAAATTCAGGAGTTGAATCTTCCTCAACCACCCAAGAGTCAACTTTATCAATTGATTCATAATCAATGAGATCATAATTGTCTTTCTTCTTTTTCAATTGATTCCTATAATGCCAACATGATAGGATACCAACATTAATAAAGTGTGTGCGTGTATATATATGTAATAAAAGTATAAAACTATAAAACAAATAATCAAAACTCAAGTTTACCTAAACTTTAACCTCAGAATGTAGTTAGTGAAAACCAAATCATTAAGCCTTTGATGCTCCAATCTATTTCTTCTTTTAGTATTGATACGCTCAAACAAGCTCCAGTTTCTTTCACATTCAGAAGAAGTAGAAGTTTGACTAAGAATGCGTAAAGCAATTTTTTGCAATTGAGGTAATGCACCCCCGTAGTACAACCACCAATCATCTTCAAAATAAAATAAAAGACATTTAGTATGTATTATTAATGTCAGATATCTCAATATGTACTTTTGAATATGAAAGTCAATGTACTTACGTGGGACTAGTGTTTGGGCTGTTTTTTCACATGAAACTTTAGTAAAAGATTCTTTTCGTTCACGGTATACACTGATTTGCTTCATCATTGTTACATAATAATCAACATCGTCATTTGAGTTCGCCTCAAACAAATTAATCATAGCTTCCATACATCGATGCTTTCTAACAAAATCAGGACTATACAAAAATGCAGGATTCAACAAATACGCCGCTGCATGAAGTTTAGTTTTCAAATGCTTATCCCAACGACTTTGGATAATATTTGTTTATGGCTTGTATAGTTCCTTTTTCTTTTGAAACACGTCCTTGATCACATTTTTAGCCCTCTGCATGCCTTCATAGACATATGGCATTGAAAGCTTCTCATCTGAATCAACAATTCTCAACAATTTGATCAATGGAGACACAAGTCTCACAATTTGAAAGCAATCGCCCCAAAACCGGTTATCTATAATGATTGCACTGAAAGTTTTTCCGGCTTCAATGGATTCTAACTTATGCTGCAAAAAATGCTGATCAATAGCCAAAGCTTGTAAGTCATGCTTGTGAGAATATATGCTATGCAGGGTGATAAATGTGGTGGCAAATCTTGTAGCACCAGGATGCACAATTTCTTTCCAACTAGATCTTTTTCTTAGCCATGACAAGAAGGTCAAATGATTATAAGCAAATAAAGTGGTTTTGGATGCCTTCTTCGCAAGGTCTGAAACATGAGGCATTGATGCAATATCTTTCAAAATCAGATTTAAACAGTGAGCAGCACAAGGTGACCAATAGATGGTTTTGTATCTCTCTTTTATCAACCTACCACATGCTACATAGTTTGCAGCATTGTCGGTCACAACATGGACAATATTTTCTGGACCTACCCACTCAATGACTTCTCTAAACAAGGAGAATAGTGTATTGGCATCTTTAATTAAATATGAGGCATCAACTGATTTCACAAAAACCATGCCATGTACATAATAGACTAAGAAATTAATCAAAGTTCGTTGTCTGACATCCCTCCAACCATCAGCCATGAGTGTGCAACCATTTTCTTTCCATTTCGCTTGATGGCTATCAATTAGAAGTTGACATTCTTTTTTGCAATCACTCAACAAGCTAATTCTATACTCGTAGTAACTAGGGACCTTAAATCTAGGCCCAATTGCAGTAGTAGCGTCGATGGCTTTTTGAAATAATGGACAAGTCAATGCATTAAATGGAATACAATTGGCATAAGCCCATTGAGCAAAAGCTTTTTTCGCATTATGTTGAGCTTATTGACTTGCCCAAGCACTCTTGATGCTTGGTTGAGCACCAGGAGTTGTCCTAGGTGCAAAATAATTTTCAACCCTACAGTGTTAGGTGCTTTTCTCTTTGATACAATCGGTTCTACACTTTTTGTTGCTACATTTCCTTCGTCTACATTATCACTATGAACATGATTTTTCTTTGACCCTTCTACCAATGATGCTTTCATTCTAGCACGTACGTCATGAGAAACTTTTTTACAAGAAGAAACTTGACCACTAACACCAGCTAAATGTTGTTTCAACCTATTTATTCCTCCTCCCCTATAACTTGAACCACATAATAGGCATGTGAATACGTTTACTTTCCCCTCTTTTTTGTGAGATACATATTCCCAAGCAGGATAAGTTTTTTAAAAACTAGATTGTGTGGGAGGATTACTAGACTCGGGAGGATTAAGGGTGGTAGTATTCTGGGCACCTTCATTGTTATTATTTCCCTCCATTAACAGCTTCAGGAATCCAAACCAAACCAGACAGAGCACCACAAGCAAACCGGACAGATATATATATATAGAACTATAAGTGTGTTGAATAGAGCACCACAAAAATGAAGCCTTCAGGAATCAAAACCAAGCCATAAAGCAAACCAAGTCTTCAGAAATCCAAACCCAACCGAACAGAGCACAACAGAAACGAAAATGCAAATCAATAGCCACACAACAGCTTATATGAACCCGAAAAGGAAAAAACAGAGCCAACCACGAAGCTTCAGGAAATCAAAAAAGGAATCCAATCAAACCAATATGACATCCAAAAGCAAAAATGTATACACCAGAGCAGCAGCAGAATGAAGAACAAAGAACCAAAATATTCAAAAATAAATAACTAAAAAACCTGAAGCTCGAACAAATGATGCTCTGTAAAGGACTAAAGGCACGAACAAAGCTCTATACAGGCAAGAACGACAACAAACTGAAGAAACTAACAGCATTGAGGATTTTTTTTAAAAAAGGTAAAAAACCTAAAACGGAACTTATCGGACGGAGGGAGACGGTTACTTACCAGCGACGGCGGCTCCTTCTCAAGCTCTGCAAGACTGCGATGGGCGACGGAGGAGGGCTTTGTCAGACGGAGGGAGACGTTCGGTCGGACGGAGGTAGAACCATAGAAGATTCGATGAAGTTGGGGCTAGAGTTGATGAGGAACAACGAACGAGGAAGAGCAGAGTGGAGATGCGAGTTTGACAGGGAAGAGTCGGAGATCATATCATGCAAAATCTGAAAATCAAATCATCTGATTTGATTAAAAAATCCCTTATTCCCTTTGCCTCCCGTTCAAATTAAAAAAAAAATAGAGGCCAGACGGTGTCGTTTCAAATGAGACGGGGAAAGGGAAAAAATATTGGTCAAGACTTGGTGACTCATCGACTCGGCCGGGTTACCTCGGTTTTACTGGGTTGGACTGGTTCTGCACCAAACCGGACCGGTTTCACGGCCGGTTCCCAGTCTAAACCGGCCGGTCCGGTCCGGTTTCACAAACATTGAAAAATACATGTGTTTTATTTTGAGAAGTATCCAACACTAAATCTTTTTTTAGGTGTAAAAATACACATGTGGTTATTTAATAGGTGCAAAAGTCACATTTTTTCCATTAAATAACTGCCGTTAATTTTTAAAATTCTTACCAAATTGTCCATGTGTGCGCTCTTACGTGGCAGCTGGGCCAATGGAGTCAATTATTGATGCTAACTTCTTCATCATCGGCAGCGCTCAAGCTCGTCCCTGGCGTGTTTTCCATCTGCGGAAAGAAGTATTCAAAAGTAGGATGTGGTGGAGCTAGGCATAGGTTGATTTTGTATCAAATTGAGTCGCCAGATTTGATTTTGATAGAGGAGGAGGAGCAGGAGGCCGAGCCTCGTCTTCTTCTTCAACCATCTCCTTAGTCCCGCCTCTACTACTCCCTCCACGATTTTTATTACTGCTCGTTCTCCTTAATCTAGTATTCAGAGCATCGTAATTCTCCAATTTTTTATCTCGTCCTCCTTAGCTATGGTTTGGACCGATTCAAATTGAGGTTTCAACATCATCTCTAGCATAGTCGCGGAATGATACAAAGGAGCAGGGGGGGCATTGGTCAACAGAGGAGGCAGAGGAGGGATTATTTCGAAGGGCGGTTGAATCGCGACAGAAGAATTAGGATTGTCGCTTGACAGAATTCGGGGTTTCGAACATCGCCTTGAGAGAAGTCGCTGAGGGCGACACCGGTGTTCTTAAGGTAGGTGGCATAGGAGTAGTGTGCAGTGGCGAAGGGATTTCACGCCACGACGGCGTCTTTCATCAAGTGCTTGCATTCTTTGCATCGCGCCACTGCTTCTTTGTTCTCTATCTTGGATTGCGAACAATCCATTAGGAGATGTAGAAGAAGGGTCGTGTTGATGAGGAGGAGTACGAGGGTCTGACATGCATACTTTCATGTCTTTGCAAAATAAACCCATGCTTTTGTGTCCAACTGCCATGTATACATAGAATGATGATCAATATCTCCGGTTGGTAAAACTAACAGCAAAACTAACAGTGTTTCTACCCTTAACAAAAAATGTGACTTTTGTATATATTATGTGACCATATTTTTGTACCTAAAAAAGCACTTGGTGACGTTCCTTAAGGTAAAACACATATGTATTTTTACACCTTAACCCTTTTAACAAAGTCAAAACACACATTTCAATTTTCTTTCCCACCCAGTCTGAGCCCTAGAATTGACAAGTGACCCGGGTGCAACCACAATTAGAGCCGTAGAAGTCTGCGATTCTAGACACAGTGTTACGGACCGGTCCAAAGGCCCAAATAGATAAGCCCAACGGTGTACAGACCAGGAAGTATGATCCATTAAACATGGGGGGGGAGATTCGGTATCTTAACAGACCAGATCTGTCAACATCATATCAGCATCCCGAGATACTTGTCCCAGAAATCACTCGCCCCGGATATCACGCCAGGCCGGGATATCCGCCTCGGACACCTCTATAAATATAGAGGTCGACTAACCAGGTGCAGACATTCTAATTCTCTACTTTACTTTCTGTCACACAGAGCACACACACCACCCCTCTGGCTTATGCCAACCTGTATTGTGAACTACGTAGACTTTGATTCCTTCAAAGGGTACGTAGGCTCTAGGTTTGACACCTAGTCAAGTCCAATTAGTCATGTTCCAAGAACAGAACATTGGCACCGTTGTAGGGAGCCTTAAATTTCTATCCCCGTGACCATTGATGGTGAACACCAGAAGCCACAGCCAAAATCATCAATTTGACCAGCCACTGGATGAAAGCGACTCGCAGCCGAACCAACCCTAGGTTGGACTGAGTCGGCAGCATGTGCAGAGTCGTCCAACGCGAGAGAACACCCCCGAGGGCCACGTTATGGACACGACGACCTCCTTACCTTCTACTGAACAGCCAGAGGAGGAAGTAGCAACAAAGACCCCGGCTCCAACCGCAACAGCACCAGACGCTCCGGTAACAGACGCCGACGTCCGTATTTTGCGAACCCAGGAGTCGATGCTCTAGAGATTTGAAAACAAAGAGAAACGAGATCACCTCCAGCGTCAAGAAGATTTTCGCGCCATTGAGAAGATGATCGAGGAAAAGCTTGAAAGCCTGTTTCAATGCGGAAACCAGAGAAGTATTCGTAAGGGAAAGGAGACGATAGCCTCGGATAGCAGTAGTCCGCCTCGCAGCCCAGAGTTAAGACGCCGGACCCATGGCAAGATGAAGGGAGATGCGAGGACAGGGTGAGAACGCCAACCGGCCTTGGCACTGAAGAAGGCATGGTTATCACGGATTTTAAATGAAAAGCACCGGGACCACGAAGATTTCCAAGACGATCATGATGACCAAGACCTTGATGAGGATCAAAATTTAGGCGAATACTGGGGGGTGACTAAAGCACCTCATGTTGATTATGATTAGTTTTGATGATGTCTAATATAGAAGCAAAAAGTTTATATAATATATCTCCTACATTGACTAACTACTATGTTTAATGCAGATTAGTTCAAGTTGAATTAGAAAGAAGAATAATCAAGAAGGAGATAAGAAATTACAAGAAGAAGAAATTGAATCAAAGAAGATGTGAGTCAAATGATATGGAATGATCAAAAGAAGAGAAGGAAGAAAGAGTTGGATTATGAAGATTAATCAAGATGGGAGATTAAAGAAGGAAGAACTTGTTGAATGGAATGAGAATATAAATATTCAAGTTCTTATATTGATGCTAGAAGGCTCCAAGATCATATGGAAGTTCAAATGGCTCAATTTGGAGTTAAAGTCAGCAAAAATCAGCGGCTAGAAGGCTCCAAGATCATATGCAACGTGATCAGCTCTTCTGCTCCACTCTGTCCACATTCAGCACGGGCGACGTCTGGTAATTCGATGATATCTCACAAACCAGAGATCGGATTGAGACGAAATCAAAAGCATTGGAAACTAGGCATCTAACACGTATTGGTGACAAAATTTCATGCCCAAAGGAGTTCAAATGAATCATTGATGAATTTTAGAAGTTGACACAAAGATCACCGTCACAGTCAGGAACAGCCTTCGGTATTTTGAGTATATCTCACAAACGACAAATCCTATTGAGCTGAAATCAGTGGCATATGAAAGTAGACTCATAGAGCTTTCCATCAAGAGTTGAACGGACCAAAACGGAGTTTGAACCAGAGAGATATGGCCCTCAGAAGTTGATAGTCTGTTCAAGAAGTTGCTCAAATCCATTATAAGTCAATATCGCAGTATAGGGTGCTATACCGCAGTATTGGACTTACAGAGAGCAACAAAATTTTTCAAGTTAAGTCAATACCGCAGTATAGGGTGCTATACCGCAGTATTGGACTTCCAGAGAACAATCAAATTTTTCAAGTTAAGTCAATACCGCAGTATAGGGTGCTATACCGCAGTATTGGACTTCCAGAGAACAATCAAATTTTTCAAGTTAAGTCAATACCGCAGTATAGGGTGCTATACCACAGTATTGGACTTACAGAGAGCAACTAAATTTTTCAAGTTAAGTCAATACCGCAGTATAGGGTGCTATACCGCAATATTGGACATCCAGAGAGCAACCGAGTTTTTCAAAACAAGCCAATACCGCAGTATAGGTATGTATACTGCAGTATAGGGCCATCCAGAGAGCAACCGAGTTTTTCAAAACAAGCCAATACCGCAGTATAGGTATGTATACTGCAGTATAGGGCCATCCAGAGAGCAACCAAGTTTTATCAAGCAAGTCAATACCGCAGTATGGATATGTATACTGCAGTATAGGCTTATACAGAGAGCTCCCAAATTTTATAACTATTGCATACTGCAGTATAGGTTTGCATACTGCAGTATTGAGCTCTTAAACTTGTTTTCAACTTGACACATGTTCTTGCATACTCCAGTATGGAGTTCTATACTCCAGTATTGCATACTTTCACTAACATACTCCAGTATTGACGCAAGTATTGAATGTCAAACTTGAAAATCAAATCTGATGAATTTGCAATGCCTTCTTGTTTGATCTTAATACTTCCTATGATTAATCTCTTATGTTCCTAGATATGTTTAACCACTTTATTGGTGAGTTTCAGATGATTAAAACGAAGGATATTAGATTTGTATACTCCAGTATAGAGGCTTTTTGAACTTAAACTTTTTCACACAAACAGTGCCATACTGCAGTATACTACTAACATACCGCAGTATAGGTCATGACTTTCGAACACAAGTCACGATGATTTGCCTCTGGAAGCTGCATACCGTAGTATGACTTTGGATACTGCAGTATGGACACTTATGCACAGTGCCATACTCCAGTATAGAGGAACTTACCGCAGTATACAACGGTCAAAATTGATTTTTGAATTACGCGAATTTGCAAATCATTATTGTTTGATCTTGTTGCTTCCATAATTCATTCACTTATGATCCCAGCTATGTTTAACAAGTTTGTTAAGTGAATTTCAGCAAGCACAGATGAAGATCAATGAAGGTCAAAGCCATAAAGCAAAAAGTGTACAGTGCATTAAATGCACTTCTGCAAATCAACCTACTTTCAGCTAATCCATCTGAGCACGCCTTCTAAACGTTAAAGAATGCTTACTACAACAAGTAAAGTCATCTCCAACGGGCAAATTCTCAGAGAGCCACCTCAGATCAAATTACCACATAGATTAGTTGGAGTTTAGAGAGAGAAGCAGACCACACTTAATGACAATCAACTACAACGGTCTGATTCATCCTACAACGGTCAAAAACGGTCACACATCATTCTCTACCTATAAAAGACATGGATTCAAGTAGAAAAACGAGGAGATACAAGTTTACAATGCCAAATGCTGATACTCTGCTTCTACATCATTCTCACTCTGTTTTTCATATCTAAATAGCTTAGAGAGTGAAATGAATTGTATCTGAACTTCAGTGATCATTTATTCATTCCTTTGAGAGGAAAATTATTGTAAACACATTATCTTTCTGAGAGTTACTCAAGATTGGGTAATCTTGAGTGGGATAAACATTGTGTTGATTACAACTTGTAAGGGGGAGTATATCCTAGTGAGAGGATAATCTCTAGTACAGAGTGTGTAATCAAGCAGTGTATTGATTACAGATTGTAAGGGGGAGTGAATCCTAGAGAGAGGATTGCTTCAGTTACAGATCGTGTAATCAAGCTTATTGAAGATAGTGGATTGAAAAACCCAAGTGAGGCTTGGGGACTGGACGTAGGTCAAGGAAAAGACCGAACCAGTATAAATCTGTTTGCAAGCTCTTCTTCCTTATCCTTTGCATTTCCAGCATTTACATTTGAGTATTTACCAATTGTTTGTGATCTTACTTTTATTACTCAAAGATGAATTTCTTGAATTGCGAAAATCTTTTAAAGAATGGAAATTTTTATACTTCACCCAATTCACCCCCCCTCTTGGGTTCAGCCGTAACTTACACCTCGGACACATGGCTCACCAAGGGAGTACAAAATGAAGTATTTGGCGGGATCCGGCGGAACCCCATTCTCAAGGGCAACGACCACGGCCCCCTACCCGAAGAATTTTGATCTGGCCGATTTACCAAAATATAATGGGACTCAGGACCCGCGTAACCACCTTGAGATATTTGAAAAGCTGATGTGGGTTCGGTCAATAGAGGGACCGGTCATCTTGCGCCTCTTCTCGGCCACACTGACCGAACCGACGCACAAATGGCTGAGTTCTCTACCTAATAATTCAATTTGGAATTTCGAAGACCTCGGACGCAAATTTGAATTGCACTTCACGACGAGCAAAAAACAACCAAAGTCTCAGTTCATGTTGAGTAAAGTGAAACAAAAGAAGGGTGAGACGCTGCAAAAGTACTTGGACCGGTTTAGAGACACGGCAATGCAAGTACGCTTACTCTCCGAGGAGGTCCATGTACATTGTCTCGTCAACGGTTTGGACCCATCAACACGCCTGGCAAGAAATCTGTGCAAGAATCGAGTCTACACACTGACCAAATTCTACACTCGGGCGAAGCAGTACCTAGATGTCGAGCAGATGGAGATCGCCAACGCCGATGAACCTGAGAAGGTGAGGAACACGTCACCTGATGCGAAGGATTGGACGGACAAACAAAAGACGGAGCCCCATAGACGCAATAGGGATAACCGACCCCGTCAAGAGAGGTCGGACAATAAGGCAAAGTAAGATAGCTACACCCCCCTGAATGTCCCCCGATCCCAGTTATGGAAGGAAGTGGCTCAGACTGAGATGAAGAAATTCGGAAAATCGAGGCCAATCAGAAACCAGACCACTACAGATCGGTCCAAATTCTGTGCATTTCACGATAGCCCCGGGCACACTACTAATGAATGTTATGAACTCCGCGACACCATAGAGAAGTTCGTAAGAGATGGGAAACTGTGTCAGTATGTAATAAAAACCCAGGGGAGAATAAATGGCAAGCGGAATTATGGCGGCCGAAGTAGGAGTCCGACCATGGACTCTTGGAAACCAGAGAAGAAATGAAAATCCGGTTCTGATGACGAGTTCCCTGAGGTAGAATTCCAGTGTAACGTCGTCAGTGGAGGGTTTGGAGGAGGCGGAGATACGGTAAGCCAGCGTAAGAAATACATGCGAGAGGTCTTGACAGTGAGAGCCTCTCGAAATTCAAGAACGATCCAACGAAGCCGAAACCACCTCCGTTGGTATTCACCAACGAAGAGCTAAAGGAAGTTATCCCGGGCCACCAGGACGGACTGTTTATCACTGGAACCCTGGTAAATTGCAGGGTCAAACGGATCTTCGTAGATTCCGGGAGTTTGGCCGACATCATAAGCTGGGATGGCTATAAAAGGATGCACTTAGATGTAGAAGACCTGAAGCCGTGCAAGACGACCCTCTCGGATTCAATGGAGAGCGTTCTTTCCCAAAAGGTTATATCGACCTCAGATTGACGCTAGGGACCAAGGAAGCCTTTAAGTCAGAGCGTGTACGGTTCATAGTTGCCGACTTCCGCTTCCCTTACAATATCATTTTGGGTCGACCGACCATACACAGTTGGGATTGTTGGGATTCGTACACGCAGCGGATTAAAAATTTCTTACGAATCCTTCCGAAGGATCACTCAACGACGTTTAAATCAGAGTTAAGGAAACCGAATCATACCTTGTGTTGAACTATTCCGCGTTCCGTTCCTTTGATCAGGTGGGCTACCTTCTCGAACAACACGTCCGCGTCTCGTTTCTTTGATCAGGTGGGCGATCAACATGTCCGCGTCTCGTTCTTTCGATCAGCAGAAGTCGACTCTTGGATCGGCTTCCTCTACTGGTATCCACACGAACAATCCCTAAAACACGGTTGCAGCAGCGTGCTAGCGCTTCTTGTGCGTCTCTCTCTCTCAAGTTGCTCTAGGGTTTCTCGCGGCTTTTCTGAATACGCTCGACTGAGAATCCCGTAGGTTTTTCTAAACCCGATAGGCGTATTATATAACCAAAATTAATCCTTTATTAATTTTGGAAATTCGGATTTTTGAATCTGGTCAACATATCAATCACATCTATCTCATAAATGTAATTGAATATATTAAAAGCCAGATTTGGAAATCCGAGTTTTGAATTTAAATCAAATCTAAATTTAAAGCCTTTTGATTTAATTTATCATCATAAATTAAATCCGAGATATGATATCTATCTATTTAATTAAATCTGAGATACCATATCTCAATTTAATATTAAACAGATATACGATATCTTTATTCGAAATTAAATGAGATACAATATCTCTATTTGTTTCAGATATTTAATTTATCAAATAAATTAAATACTAAACAAATATCATATATAATATTATAATCTCAATTTATAATATATATATATATTAATTTCGAATTATATATATATATATATATATATATATATATATATATATATATATATATAAATCCTAGATCAAATTTAGTATTCATTTAATCTCAGATTAATCTGAGATTCAATGAACCTGGACACTTTCACCCGTGTTGGATTATTCTTGTGTGCGACCCTGCAGGCCCATATGAGATTGGCAGTGGGCCAACACTGTATCAGCCCACAAGTCGCAAGCGGCCTCTAGCAAGACATTGCAACTACCCAATTCACATGGGGATCGATGACACGATACTACCTATCGTACAACCATGTCACGTCCCTTTTGTCACGCGATAATTTGGTCAAGGATGAGGCATGGATAATGTCAACTTCCTTTTCTTGACCAATGCTTTCTCGATTCTCGAGTAGTCTAATAAGTCAAATGGAAACTCCTTTCCATCACAGTATGGCCATACATTTCTTAGACTCACTCATCGAGGGGCCCAGCATTATCTCTCTACATATGTGAGGGACAAATCCCATCTTAACCACTCACATTCCTCCGCATGAAAACCACTGATCCTGATCCTAGCCTTTATCATCACCCGGTCAAAGGTGACTTTTGACTAGGTCAAAGACCAGTGACTCATCATGTAGGGATCTATGATGGTCTCAGGTCATAGGGCGTCGTGACGCGGTTATACATGAGATAAGCTTATGACTTAATCCATGCAGCTTTCTCATAGTGGGTCGGTCCAGCACCTTGTATTCTTACAAGTGCCCATGACTTTGATTCGTATCTCCATACCTCACCAAAGTCATACTGATCTTATTTCATCTTTACTCCCGTGTAGATGACCGACCAGGGACATTTAGGATAATTTATAAGATTATCCAGGGATGCAGTTATCAATACGAACATGCAAACGAAAATGATAACAAAAGAGAATACTTTAAATAACTTAAATATCCAAAGTACAATGAATTGCCCCTAGGGCATAATTTCCAACAGGGATATGCTGGTATCCACAAAGCATCAGAAGCTTAAGATGATCAATGATAAAAATCAAGTAGTAGAAGTATCCAGGGACCAGAAGGAGTCTCGGCAGTGTTACTTTGAGACCCTTCGAGTCGAGGCAGGAGGACCCTCATCTCCTCCTCAGCTCGGAAGCCATGAAGTCCTGGTCGATGCCGAAAATGACAGAGGGCCTCGGCGACCAGTTAATATGGTAGAGCTCGACCTCAGAGAACCAGAGAATCCGCTACCAGAGCCAGAAGGAGAACTTGAGGAGTTGGTACTAGGGGTGGATCCTTCCAAGACAACTAAAGTCGACGGAGACATTAACATAGAGCTTAAGATCAATTGATTAAGTTCTTGAGGCAAAACCAGGATGTTTTCGCCTGGATGTCGGCTGAGATTCCGGGAATTGACCCACAGTTTTGTTGCCACAAACTAGCCATATGGCCAGGGTCCAAGCCAGTGGCCCAGAAAAAGAGGAATATTGCTGCAGACAGACATAAAGCTCTTGAGAGTCATGTAGAAGAGCTCTTGGCAGCCGGATTCATTAGAGAGGTATAATATACAACCTGGCTTTCTAATGTGGTGATGGTTTTAAACCGAGTGGCAAATGGAGGCTGTGCATGGATTATACCAACTTGAATAAGGCATGCCCAAAAGACTCCTACCCGATGCCTAATATCGATCAGCTAGTCGATAATTCGGCCAAATATCAACTATTATCCTTCATGGACGCCTACTCCGAGTATAATCAAATTGCCACGAACCCAGACAACCAGGAGAAGACCACCTTCATGACCGACAAGGCTAATTACTGTTACAATGTCATGCCGTTTGGGTTGAAGAATGCCGGAGCCACTTACCAGCGGATGATGAACCGGGTCTTCGAGGACCAGATCGGGAAAAATGTGGAGGTATATATTGACGACATGATCGTAAATTCGAAGCAACTAGAGGATCATATTGGGGACCTAGAGCAGATGTTTGAAAAATTAAGAAGACATCGAATAAGGTTGAGCCCGGCCAAATGCGCCTTTGGAGTTCCCGCCGGGAAATTCCTAGGTTTTATGTTGACAAATCGGGGAATTGAGGCCAACTCGGACAAGTGCAAAGCGGTTCTAGACATGTAAGCCCCGAGGTCGAAGAAGGAGGTTCAGAAATTAACGGGACGACTGGCCGCCCAAACTAGATTTTTACCCAGATCTGCGGAGAAAGCACTGCCATTATTCAAATTATTAAAGAAGGAAACACATAGAGGCTGGAACTCGGACTGTGAAGCAGCCTTTGAAGAAATTAAGCGATGCTTGGCAACCCCTCCGGTCCTCACAAAGCCGAAGCAAGGGGAGACCCTATTCTTATACTTGTCTATAGGAGATGAGGCCGTAAGCGCCGCCTTGGTAAGAGAAACCGAGGCCGGGCAGGCGCCAATTTACTTTGTTAGCAAGACATTACAAAACTCCGAGCTCCGATACCAGAAGCTGGAGAAGGTGGCTTTCGCCCTATTGATGACAGCAAGACGGCTTCAGCCATACTTTCAGGGACACCGGATTGTCGTCCGAACCAACCAGCCAATCCGTCAGATATTGCACAAACCTGACTTGGCAGGACGAATGACTAACTAAGGTATCGAGCTGTCTGAATTCGACATCACATTTGAAGCCCGGCACGCGATCAAGTCACAGGCATTGGCAGATTTCATCAGAGAACTGACCCCGGCGGTAACAAACGACGAAACATGGAAGGTATATGTTGACGGATCGTCCAATACAAAAGGTAGTGGAGCAGGAATCATCGTCGAAAGCCCGGAGGGGGTTGCAATGGAGCATTCTCTCCAATTGAAATTTCTGACCTCCAACAACCAAGCTGAATATGAGGCCCTCCTAGCTGATTGTTTTAGGCTAAAGATAATGGGGCGCGGCGAGTCAAGGTGTTCACCGACTCATAGCTTGTTGCTGCACAAATCGACAGCAGCTACCAAGCAAATGGACCGTTGTTGGCTAAGTACCTGAATAGAGCAAAAGAAGTCATAGCCAAGTTTCATAAGGTGATCATTACCCATATCTCGAGAGAAGAAAATACTAGGGTTGACATCCTCTCCAAGCTGGCAAGCATGAAAGGCCCGAATAGTCACAAAACCGTGATCCAGCAAAACCTGGCCGAGCCAAGCTACGTCATGACTATCTTGGCGGCAACCGATTGGAGAAAGCCAATAGAAGATTACTTGGAAAGAGGCATCATCCCGATAGATTCCACTAAAGTGAAGAAGCTGATCAGAGAGGCCGCGATCTACATCATGGTCGATGATCAGCTCTACAGAAAAGGGTTGCATTGCCCGATGATGAGGTGCTTGGGTGAAACCGAGGCAAAATATGTATTGACCGAGATACACAAAGGTTGTAACGGCCATCACATGGGGGGCAAGGCTCTTGCCAGGAAGGCGTTATGCGCTGGATATTATTGGCCGACAATGAAGCAAGATGCTATGGAAGCCGCTAGGAGGTGTGACAACTGCCAGAAACATGCCAAGATAATTTGGCCTCCACCAACCGAGTTAAAAGATATGTCGGCCCCTTGGCCCTTCTACAAGTGGGGCATGGACACCCTCGGACCATTCAAGTCGGCACCCTGACAGTTTAAATGGCTCATCATCATTGTTGACTATTTCACTAAGTGGATTGAGGCGGAACCATTGACAACAATCACCTCAGCTCGAGTAATGAGGTTTTTTCGTCATAACATCATCTCTCATTTTGGAATACCAGCCGAAGTAGTCACCAATAATGGGACCCAGTTCATGGACCAGAGATTTCAGGCCTTAATGTCGGACTTAGACATTAAGTAGCACTTTTCATCAGTCGAACACCCGCAATCTAATGGCCAGGCCAAGTCAGCCAACAAGATTATTTTGGACGGACTGAATAAACGCATGTTCAAGGCTGAGACCAATTGGACCGAACAGCTGCACAACGTTCTATGGGGCTATAGGACGAGCGTGCAGACCTCGACCCAGGAGACCCCGTTTCGGTTGACCTATGGTTGCGAAACAATGATCCCGATCGAAATAGGATAGCCATCATGGAGAAAGCTCAGAGCTGGACAGGAAGGGCAGGCATCAAATGACGACGCCTTAAAGACAGACGTAGATCTAATTGACGAGATCCGAGTCATAGCGCACTGCCGGGAACTTGCCGCCAAGCAATTCCTCACGGCAAAGTATAATCGGAAGGTTCGGCCACGGTCCTTTAACCGGGGGAATCTTGTACTCCGATGGGCTGATATCGACAATAAGAATGCCCGAGACGGAAAACTGGTGGCAAATTGGGAAGGCCCCTACCGGATCAAAGAAAGACTCGACAATGGAGCGTATGTTCTCGAAACCCTGGCAAGGAAGCCGGTTAAGAGAACGTGGAACGTCGACAAGCTAAAGATCTATTACATCTAGGTCTCGGCTTGGCCTGACAGATACCAACGCTTACCTCGTCTATTGTTTTTGTTAGCTCTTGCGCCGTCTTCACGGCTGCGGCCTTAGCAGCATCCCGCCCTAGCGACGTCCTGCTCCTCCTATAGGACCTGTACCCTGGCCTCAGACTCAGCCAGAGCCTTCTTCACTTCCTCGGCCACCTCCAAAGCTTTTTGCTTAGCCTCCACCTCTTCCTGGGATGCTTTCAGTTGTTTATTCTCCACGTTGGATAGGATATACTTGCCTCTTACATGAAGGAGGGCTTGAAGCAGCCCAACATATCTGCATAAATACTGCTGGGCCGCATGTATCTCGGCCTCATTAGGTGGAGATAGGGGTCGGCTCTCCATGAATTGGCGAGGAGGAAGAAACGCGATGTCCAGTTCTTCGGTCACCCTCTTCTCCCAGACGAAGCCCCTAGGGAGCACAGAAGAAGGACCAGAAGGCTTAGATGGAGGAGGCAGAGGCGGTAAAGGAGGCAGAGGCATCGAAGCTGATGAAGAGGTCAGAGACAACAGACGCAGGCTCCGCGGTCTCTTTCCCCTTTGTAGCAGAATCCGTAGCCTCCTTCCCCTTTGTAGTACGGGAGACAACTCCTTGGGAAGGCTCGGAGGGGATGGATGGGACAGACCCTTGGCCATCTAAGGCCTTAGCCTTTTTCGTCTGAGGGGAGACGACAGTGGCCTCATGTGTAGCGGCGTTGGAAGGGGGCAGCCCGCTTCCGAGTTTGCCGACATGGTGATGAAGCGGCCGGGTTTACCCTGGTCAGGTAACTTGGGAAGGCCTTCATATCTTGAGCTGAAAAGACGAATAAAAGAAGTCAGAAAGACAAGTTACCAGACGAAAACGTAAAGACAACATTTCAACAAAACAGAAATCCCTTCAAGTTGAGGGCAGTGGCCTCGAACCGTCCTCGGTAATGAAGAAGGCCGTGCTCTTGACGCCATACTTCTCCATGAAAGCATCCAACTGGGGCACTGAGGGGACTGTCTCCATCAAGAAGTCATTGCAGGAAATTTGGAAAGATGAGGGAGCAACCTTATGATGATTCTCCATCCAGTAGAGAGGGAAGTGCCACCTTGAAGAAGTCGTTTTAAAACCGCTTGAAAGAATCTGAGAAGGGCGTCATGAGTTTCCTCTCTAGATTGCAGCGGAGAGATACCAACCCTTTTAACTTGTCGCTCTCTTTAGGGGAGCCAGGGGTGAAAGGACCAAAGTAATAAAAGAAAAGATTGACCGAGCAGGGAATAGGAACGGGGAAGGAGTTGCACAGTTGCTCAAACACAACAAGATAAGCCCACTCGTTCGGATGAAGTTGAGACGGGGCAAGTCTCAGGTGCCATAGGGCCGAGATCTGGAACTGGGTGAACGAGAAGCGAACACCGACCCGAGTAAGGTAGTCCCGGTAAAAGAAAAAGAAGTTTGAATAACCTACTTCCCATTCTGAGCAAATAGGCTCATCGGCCCCCGGGCGATAGACAACGTACCCATCCATGGCTGGAAGTTTCAAGCGCGGGATGTCGGTATCCGACATCAACGACCAGGTCTTCAAGACCTCATGTGATACCCAGGGGAATCTCCGACACAGAGCCTTAGGAGGACTAGAAGAGTCTGACTCCTCGGCCTCGGACCGTTGATTGGAGGGCAAAGATTTAGGAGCCATAAACCTATAGTCAAAATAAAAGTGCGAATATTAGCAAAATGAGGAAATACTTGGCACAAGTAAATTTATAGGTGATAAAAACGTCTGACGCGGACGAAGATGGGCACTAAAAGGAAGGCCCGTAGGAAGTTGATGGCGGCATGAACCGAGTATTAAAGAAGCCCTTACATCCCCGCCATGCGCAATATGGAAGGAACTCTTGGCTAGGCAATCCCAGCATGGCCCAAGGTACCCTTCCGGATGAGGATCCAAGCTCATCGAAGGAGGAGCCTCGTAGATGTTGAGGGGCTAAGCCAATAAGGCTGGGGACCCGAAACTGGCTATGGAACTGATCCCGGCCCGGATTGGCAGAGAGAAAGAAACGACACGTGCCAGAATACGGGCAGGAGGAGGAATTGGAGCTCTAGCAACAGCATGACGAGGCCCGATTGGTCTCGGACGGCCGGCCGCACCTCAGAGTGTGGTGGTTGATCTCTCCTCTTCCGGAAGTTCGGTTCCAAGAACCCAGTATGAAGCTCGTGGGAAGCGGGCACGAAGAAACTCTTCTTCTCCAGGTGTTAATACTGGTCTTGGCCTAGCGAAGTTTCTACCTCTATCCATAAGGGAGGAACTAAGAATCTAGGAACTAAAGGTCTTATGACGAAAGAGAAACAAGTATAGGGATGACCATAGGGTGTGTCAAAGTAAACGAAAACACTTGGTAAACCCAGAAAATGGTCTAAAGGCTTACTCAGTAAACCAGAAAGGAGGAAGAATAAGTATGTAGATGATAGACCAAAGAGAGGGGAATACGAGTATATAAACGGTAAAATGCAAAGTTATACCACAATGAAGTAAAGAAAAGCAAGTGGAGTACCCGTGTGAGAAAGAAGAGGGAAGCTTGAGCTTTTGAAATGGAGAGTAGCGGAGGTTTGACAAAGGAAATGATCCTGGAAAACCAGAGTAAAATCAGAGGAAAACATATTATAGCAAGGAAAAGTGAAATACCAAATACACGGAAACTTACTTTTCAGTAAAGATAGGGCAGTGGAACGTCGGGGGTAGATAGGTCTTTGAACCTAGACACGATAGGTTGCGCGCTGCACGACGTGGGAGCATTAAATGCACACGGAAATCAGGGCATGGATAGGCGCGACGGTTACAGACTTCCCCCAATCAAGGCGTGCCAGGTGTAAAGTCGCAATAATGGTGCATACGGAAGGAATCCCGAGCGACTGACTGAATGCCAAGGGGCAAGATACACAGATCTGAGGTCACCACTAAGCACCTCGGACCGACTCGAGATAAGCAACCACCCCGGACGGTTAAGGTAGAATCAAGGCACAGCGCTTTGGGACGGCGTTGGGGTTAAATCCTTCAGTGTCCTGAGAAACAAGACCTCGGACCTGAAACTACCTTTATAGCCGTGACAGCTGAAAGCCAGTCCGGCAGAAGCAGAGGCCCCAGACCTCGACAGAGGCTGGGGGCAACGAACACCTCGGCAGTCCAGAAGCTTGAACTACCAAGCTGGGGGCAACTGTTACGGACTGGCCTAAAGGCACAAATTGATAAGCCCAACGGCGTACAGACCAGGAAGTATGATCCATTAAACATGGGGGGAGATTCAGTATCTTAACAGACCAGATCTATCAACATCATATCAGCATCCCAAGATACTCGTCCCGGAAATCACTCACCCCGGATATCACGCCAGGCCGGGATATCCACCTCGGACTCCTCTATAAATACAGAGGTTGACTAACCAGGTGCAGACATTCTAATTCTCTACTTTACTTTCTGTCACACAGAGCACACACACCACCCCTCTAGCTAACGCCAACCCGTATTGCGAACTACGTGGACTTTGATCCCTTCAAAGGGTACGTAGGCTCTAGGCTTGACACCTAGTTAAGTCCAATCAGTCTTGTTCCCAGAACAGAATACACAGTTTTCCAACATTATAAAGCTCGAAATCCAACTATTTTGGTATTCCCTATTGTCCTAAATACATAAATATGTAGTATAAGATAGAATTAAATTTTTTTTAGAGATTAAAAAAGTTGAATAAATTATTTAATCATATCATATGTCCTTAGATTATATATCAGTTTATAAATTAGATAAAATAGTTTAAAGAAAAAATGATAAATATAAATATTTTAAAGTAATTTAATTAGTTTCTTTAATCTATATTTTTTTTAAAAAACCAATGTTGTCTTATATTTTATATTTAAAAGTAAGGATAGCATTGAGCACACAAAACTTCCGTCAAGCAAAATATTAGCAGCAATTTAATGAACAAATGCAAAAATCGAATCTAATAATTTGAATCAAAACAAAGGTGTGTTTTTCAAGCCATTCGATTTTTCCGATGAAGGAGGTCACGACAATCCTCAAAGAACAGAAGCATTCTTCTCTCATCACATTATTCGATAAAAGAACCATAAACGGAAAACGAAATCAAAAGTGATTGAAACCACGGATCAACATTTCAAAAAAAAAAAAAAAATCGTCTGATAACAACATTTTAAATTGCATCAATCAAAATGATTATCATTTTCATTAGGAAAAATCAGAGAAAGTAAAGCAGCAATTCAGATCATTTGAGATCTCATCGAAACGGTGATATGTGATCAGAGAAAACCAATTCCCCTCTCATCTCGATAATCCATAATGAGAAAGCAATATAATATAATATATCAAAATAAATTGCAACACATACACAGGTTGGAAGATGAATCAATGAAGTAATATTATAATTCATCAATTCAACATAAATTTACAATATATATTTAAATTGATCCATTACCTAAGTCATGGAACTCATGTAAAAATTACAACGGTAAAAATAAAATATTTTAGTCCATATGTACTTGGATCATCCCAAATCAAAGAAAGAAGGTAGAAGAATGAATTAGAGAGCAACACTCTGAGATACCATATGTGAAATGAATTCATGGAATATATATGTTCACATGAATTCTCCTATAAATAAACAGCAGAGGATATATATGAATACTCTTGCCATTGCTTGCCTTTGATGCTTGAGATAGCTCTTGACTTGTGGACTAGTGATAACTACAGCATATAATACGGCTAGAAGAAATAAACTTAGGCCTCTTACGACTAGCTTGATAGCACAATGATGGTAACAGGAGATAGCTATTAGGTTTTAAGGAAACTCAAAGGGAAGATTAGGTTTTATCTCTAAGATATTTTTGGTCGTCCGTAAGAAAAATGAAAACGTTTCTTCGATTAGATATCAAATTAATATTTTGATTTGTGGCTGATGTTGTAGGGAGGTGACTGCAGTTGGTCACTGAGAACAGTGTACCGTTAGAGGTTGACAACAATTTCGATTAGATATCAAATGAAAGGATATATGAAGAGTAATTTGCGCCGACTCTTTCAATTTGTCACGTCTCCCTACCTGATATAACTGAAACTCGATTTTAATTGTTCTAGACCAATTTTTCATTGTAGGATGTAGCACCTTGAATGCACTCTTTGGGGTTCATCTGTTGATCAAATGCTGACATTCATGGGAGGCCATGATTCTGGTCTTGTGGTTTTTGATCATCCAAATGGTGCAAGACGAGGGAGTTTATGCGTGAGTTTCCTTTCATGAAATGTCCCAAACTCTAATATTTTTTTTCACCTTAAATAAAGTCAGCTATGATAATGTTTCAAAAGGTCAAAGAAAGATTGCAAGCTCTATGTTCACAACTCAGATGTGACTCCAGACCGATTTTCTAGAAGAGGATCATTTTCTGAGAAAGTGTGTAGCAGCTGGTATAGACGTCAACGAGGCACCAAAAAGAATTACGGCATAGGAAACTTTGACATTAGCTGACGAATTACTAGGAGAAGACGATAGGCCAGAAATTGCAGCTCTTCGAAAGGGACCAGTTCTATGTGAAGCTTTATTGTGTGGTAGGGCTATTGAGATTGGTACATGTCTCTTTGTTCTTTTTGATGGAAAATTCTCTAAGTTAGTGGGTCTCACGGCTGTTGAAATGAGAAGCCAAGTGATGCAGATGCATGATGCTAGTGTGGTATGTGTGTTTACTTTGTTGATATCCCATGTCTTGATATGTGCGTGTTATATTGCTATAGCTAGTGATAACTATTGTGCGATATATGTATTTAGTGTGATTATGAGCACGTGCTTTTTGACTGATGCTATTGGTGCTAGTCTTCTACCTGTTGGGTTAATGTGCTCTTTAGTCACTTAAGCTCAATAAGGCTTAAATGAGACTACAGCCCAAGAACTCTATGGCTCATGTGGTTTAGGGTTAGGTCTTTGATGTAGTAGTATATAAACCCACTTTCCCCTGCTTGTGAGTGACAAGTAAAAAGGAGGCTTTCATCAGAAACAAACCCTAGAGGCAGGCGTTCATCATCTGAACGGCTGCCCACACAACCATCCTATCCCCTCGAGAGATAGTCTGGAAGATCGATCATAGAGTGGACTACGATTGTTCGTGCACAGGCCTTCAGATCGCTGCATCTTTCCAGGTAATCAAAACGATGAACGTTTTAACTTTTCCTATATCGTGGGGTACGATTTGTTGGGATCCGTACACGCAGCGGATTAAAATTTTCTACGAATCCCGTCCCGAGGATCATAAATCAAGGTTAGGGAACCCGAATCATACCTTATAGAGAACTCTGAATCATTCGGAGCCGGAGGTTTTCCTTTGATTTTAGCGAACTAGTAGCTCAAGAATCTACACAAACCTTTGCGCACATTTTCTCATGGTGATCAAGAAAACCTAAACTGTAGTGAATTCGTCCGCGTCTCGTTCTCTTTGAACTGGTGGGCTACCTTCTCGATCAGCAGAAGATGACTCTTAGAATCGGCTTCCTCTACCGGTATCCACACGAACAATCTCCGAACACGGACACAGCAGCGTGCTAGCGCCTCAAACTGTGTGTCTCTCTCTTTTTGCTCTAGGGTTTCTTGCGGCTTTCTAATACGCTCAGACTAAAAGTCCCGTAGGTTTTTCTAAACCCATCGGCGTATTATATTCAAAATTAATCTCCATTAATTTTGAATTTCGAATTTTAATTAAAAAATATATTAATTAAATCTATCTGATAGATTTAATCTAATGTATTTATTTAATTCAAATTAAAAGCATTCTGATTTAATTTATCTGTATAAATTAAATCCGAGAAATGATATCTATCTATTTAATTAAATCTAAGATACAATATCTCAATTTAAATTAAATAGATAATGATATCTTTATTCGAAAACCAAATGAGATATAATATCTCTATTTGTTTTAGGTATTTAATTTATCCGATAAATTAAATATAGAAAAAAATATCATATAATAATATTATAATCTCCATTAAATAATATTATTATATTATTTTCGAATTTAATACACACACACACACACACACACATATATATATCCTAGATTAAATTCAGTATTCATTTAATCTCAGATTAATATGAGATTCAATGAATCTGGACACTTTTACCCGTGTTGGATTATTCTTATGTGCAACCCTGCAGGCTCATATGAGATTGACAGTGGGCCAAGACTGTATCAGCCCACAAGTCGTAAGCGGCCTTTAGCAAGACATTGCGACTACCCAATTCACATGGGGATCGATAACACAATACTACCTATCGTACAACCATGTCACGTCCCTTTTGTCACGCGATAATTTGGTCAAGGATGAGGCATGGATAATGTCAACTTCCTGTTCTTGACCATTACTTTCTCGATTCTCGAGTAGTCTAAAAAGTGAAATGGAAACTCTTTTCCATCACAGTATGGCCATACATTTCTTAGACTCACTTATCGAGGGGCCCAGTATTATCTCTCTACAAATGTGATGGACGAATTCCATCTTGACTATTCACATTCCTCCGCATGAAAACCACTGATCCCGATCCCAGCCTTTATCATCACCCGATCAAAGGTGACTTTTGACTAGGTCAAAGGTCAGTGACTCATCATGTAGGAATCCATGATGGTCTCAGGTCATAGGGCGTTGTGACGCGGTTATACATGAGATAAGCTTATGACTTAATCCATGCAGCTTTCTCATAGTGGGTCGGTCCAGCACCTTGTACTCTTACAAGTGCCCATGACTTTGATTTGTATCTCCAGACAACATCAAAGTCATACTGGTCTTGTTTCATCTTCGCTCCCGCGTAGATGACCGACCAGGGACATTTAGGATAATCTATAAGATATATCCAGGGATGTAGTTATCACCATAAACATGCGTATGAAGTGATAACTTAATGGAGAACAATGACTTGCCCCTAGGGCATAAGTTCCAATAGACTCCCACTTGCACTAGGCACAATCATTAATTACTCTAATTCCCATTGCCCTAACATGACGCTCATGTTTTGCTTGTGCAAGCGGTTTAGTAAGAGGATCAACTACATTGTCTTCTCCTAGTACTTTGCATACTTTTATATCACCTCTATCTCCGATTTCTCCGATGAGATGAAATCGCTAGAGTATATGCTTGGTCCTTTGATGTGACCTAGGCTCATTTGTCTGCGCAATAACGCTATCATTGTCACAAAACAAGACTATTGGATCTGAGATGGTAGGAACCACCCTAGTTCAGTCATGAACTTTCTAATCCAAAAGGCCTCCTCAACTGCATCCTATGCTGCTATATACTTAGCTTCCGTTGCAGAATAAGCTACAGTGCCCTGCTTAGAGCTCTTCTAGCTCACTGCACCACCATTCAACAGGAATACATATCCTGATTGCGATCTTAGATTATCTTGGTCAGTTTGGAAACTCGCATCTGTGTAACCAGTTACACAGAGCTCATCCTCCAAGCCACCATATACCAAGAATAAGTCCTTAGTCCTTAGTCCTTAGTCTGTCTTAAGTACTTAAGGATATTCTTGACAGCAGTCCAGTGACCCTCACCGGGATCTTGTTGATATTTGCTGGTCATACTCAAGGCAAGTGACACATCCGGTCAAGTACATAACATGGCATACATGATAGATCCAATGGCGGAGGCATATGGAATCTTACTCATGCGGTCTCTTTGATCTTGTGTACTAGGACACAGATCCTTATTGAGATGGATGCCATAAGACATGAGCATGTTACCCATGCCATGAGACATGAGCATGTTACCCCTTTTAGAATCCTGCATACTGAACCTATGCAGTATCTTGTCTATGTATGTGCTCTGACTTAGGCCTATCAGCCTCTTGGATCTATCTCTATAGATCCTTATCCCAAGGATATAAGTGACTTCGCCTAAATCTTTCATTGAGAAAGACTTTCTTAACCAAGACTTGACACTTTGCAAGGTAGGAATGTTATTCCCAATGAGTAGGATGTCATCAACATAAAGCACTAGAAATACAACTGTGCTCCCACTAACCTTCTTGTAAACACAAGGTTCATCCATGTTTTGAATGAAGCCAAACTCTTTGACTACTTCATCAAAACGATGATTCCAGCTCCGAAATGCCTGCTTCAATCCATAAATGGATCTTTGAAGCTTACATACTTTACCAGTGTCCTCTGGACACACAAAACCCTCAGGTTGTGTCATGTACACATCCTCAAGCAACTTTCCGTTAAGGAAGGCTGTTTTGACGTCTATCTGCCATATCTCATAGTCATAATATGATGCAACGACAAGAAGGATTCTGATTGATTTGGCCATTGCAACTGGGGAAAAGGTTTCATCATAGTCCACACCATGAGTTTGAGTGAATCCTTTTGCAACCAGTCGTGCCTTGAAGACATTTACTTTGCCATCCATGTCAGTTTTCTCCTTGAAGACCCACTTGCACCCAATGGTTTTTACACCTTTAGGTGGATCGACTAAGGTCTATACCTTATTGTGTACATGGATTGCATTTCAGACTTCATGGCATCAAGCCATTTTTCAGAGTTTGGTCCCACTACGGTGTCTCGATAGGTCATTGGCTCATTCTGCTCAATGAGCAAAACATCACGACTTCCAGTGATTAGAAATCCATATCTCTGAGGCTGTAACCGTGATCTATTGGACCTTCGTGGGCCTTGTGTTACTTGAGTAGGCTCACCAACTTGTTGTGAGTCTTCTCCGGTTTCTATCTGTGGTTCCACATTGTCCTATGACTCTCGAACTTCTTCGAGGTTCACCTTACTCCCACTGGCTCTTTTAGAGATAAACTTTTTTTTCTCAAAAAGCACCATTCCGAATAACAAACACTTTGTGATCGGTGGGATTGTAGACATAGTATCATTTAGTTTCTTTAGGATACCCCACAAAAGGCATTTTGAGGATCTAGATGATAATTTATCAGAGGCTTGTTGTTTAACATAAACCTCACATCCTCAAATCTTAAGAAATGACAAACTGGTTTCTTCCCAGTCCATATCTCATATGGTGTCTTTTCAACTGTCTTTAATAGAACACTCTTTAGTGTGAACGCAGTGTTTCTAGGGCATGACCCCAAAAGGAAGGTGGAAGATTTGTTTGACTCATCATAGATCGAACCACATCTAATAGAGTTCGATTCCTCCGTTCAGAAACACCATTCCATTGAGGTGTTCCTGGAGGAGTAAGCTGTGAGATGATCCCACAACTCCTAAGATGGTCAACGAACTCTTGGCTCAAATATTCACTACCCCGATCAGATCGAAGTGCCTTAATTGTTTTGCCAAGTTGATTTTGCACTTCATTTTGGAATATTTTGAACATTTCAAAAGATTCAGACTTATGTTTCATTAGATAGATATAACCATATCTACTAAGACCGTCTATTAATGTAATGAAGTACAAATGACCTCCTCTGGCAGCTTTATTGGTCCACACACATCCGTATGTATGAGGCCCAATAAATCGGTGGCCCTCTCACTGTGTCCAGTAAAAGGTGCCTTTGTCATCTTACCCAATAAACAAGACTCACATGTATCAAATGATTCAAAATCAAATGACTTCAGAAATCCATCTGTAATGGAGTTTCGAAATGTGTTTCTCATTTATATGGCCTAGACGACAATGCCATAGGAAGGTAGGACTCAAATCTTTTGACTTGATCCTTTATGTCATAGATGTCCATTCAATTTTCTACTATCCTTGAGTTCCTATACATTTATACAAATGCATGAACCACATGTAGTATCTAATACCCATGTTTGAGGAAGTAGAAAAGCGAATGTCTATGACATAGATACATGAAGCGATAGGCCCGCTATCCTTCTTGTCCTTTTCCAGATCTTCTTGATAGAGCTTGCAGTTCCTCTTCCAATGACCGATTTCATTGCAGAAGAAGCAGACCCTATCCTTCAGAGGTTTTGCCTTCTTGACTTTCCGTTTCATACCCCTTCCATTCTGAACAGACAAAACAGAACTGGGCCTCTTCTCAAGGCTCTGCTCAGCAGTTTTGAGAATCTCATGCAATTCAGAAATTAATTGCTTCATATTGTTCATGTTGTAATCCATGACAAAGTTATCATAACTTTCTGGGAGTGAGATCAAGATCACACCTGTAGCTAACTCCTGGAATATGAGGAATCCAAGCCTTTCAAGGTGATCAATGTAGCCTTTCATTTTCAACAAAATGAAGACTAACGGATTCACTTTCAGCCATCTTGCAAGAGAATAAGGCCTTTGTGGTCTCATACCTCTCTTGACTTGCCTGTTGCTGGAACATTTCCATAGGATGATAAATCATCTTAGACACCTCCATGTGTTCTAGATCTCCATCGAGGTTTGGAACCACAGTGGCAGGCTTTAGGCATCATGTATCCATAGAGTCATCCTGATGCTTCATATAAGCATCAGTTTGATCTTTTGGATCATCAGCTGTAGGCTCGTCAGGGATGGGTTGATCGATAAGATACTCCTTTCTTTCGTGTTTAGGATCAACGCTTAAGTTCCCAAACATGTCAAAAAGTTTGTCTCATCGAGTTCGTCCTTCTCAAGGACCAATCACATTGATGGTGTTGCAGTGTTACTATTCGACATGATTCTACAATTTAAAAGATATGCAAAGTTTAATTAGTAACCTCCCACTGAATTAATAACCCTCATTATAATTAGTGGGCTAAGATCCATATTTGACTTAATCTTAAGTCCGCTTTGGCAGGGCACTTAAAATCAAGTTATTTAGGTAGGCAACAACTTTGCCAATTACATCACATGTAACTCTTATATCTTTATGGGATTTGATCATCATATGTCCTAGCATGTTTAATCCCATCCAATGCCTTGAGATCCAAAACCGTTTTGATAATCTCAATTAAGTCAAGACAATAATAAATGTAGAGTATCACCATTACTCTCTCTTGTCTCCCCAAGATTACTCAAATGCATCCACTTTGGTGGAACATACAAATAGGTGATCGAGGTTTTGACAAGTATTCATTTATTGATGGCATTGTGACTTAAGATTTTATTTAGAGGGTATTATTAGATATAATCAAATTAATCCTATTAATTTAATTCTAAATTAATTATAAGTGATCTAATCAAATCATAATTAAAACTCTAAATTAATTATGAGTGATCAAATCAAATCATAATTAAAACTCTAAATTAATCATAACATATGTTAATAAATCATTATGATTAAATTATTGAGACTTGCGGCTGTCGCTTCATTTTAATATGACTAGATCTATATCTTATAGGATTTCTAAAACCCTAATTGGCCGTATTAAAATATTCAAAAATTAATCTCAATTAATCTTGAACTCAAATTTTAGATTAAAATAATATTAATGAAATCTGTCCAACATATCTAATCTGATCTATTTATTTTAATCTAAAATAAAAGCCTGCCGATTTAATTTATCTTTATTAATTCTACCTATATGAATGCAATCATTATTGTATATCTCATATAGAATCTAAATTAATCATGCAGTGATCATATCAAAACATAATTAAAACTCGTGAACAACATGGCTCATCTAACCTGTAATCCCCTCAAGCCAATGAGAGGACTTCTCTAAATAATAAAAGAAAGTACATAGTTAGAAACCTCGTTTCACATACGAGGGGGATGAGATGAGAAGAGATTTAGAGAGAGGCATGGCACGCAGGCCATATTTAAAATTTACAACACTAGAGCCATCTTGTTCACCATACTCAAACAACACTTTCAAAGGTAAGTCATAACATGTAAAATTCATGATTAAAATTCTCTAATCTATATTACTTTATATCATGATTTAAATTCTCACACTACAAACAATTTCATTTCTCGTGCTACAAACAATCAGCTGATCCCTACGGCGGTCCCGCTAGCCGGTTAGCAGGAGCGCCACCAAAGCTTTTGAAAACATCATATTCTTTTAGAAAGAGAGTTTCATAAAACTTAATTTCAAACCCCCAGGGGCGTTGTCCGAGCATGATCGAAAATTCTGAACGATTCAGAACGTCTTTGATGTGCGCGAACGTGACGGACGAATCCGAATATTGTGCGCTCTAAACAATTCAGATTTTTTCCTGCGACTTTGAACGATTCAAACCCTAACGCAGCTATTTTATTATAAAGCATACAAGATTCGATTTCTTGCATACAAAGATTCAGATTCTTGCATACAAAGATTCAGATTCTTGCATATATATCACATATAATAGCATGTACAGAAACCCAATTTAAACGCACGTTGAGTTGGCTTTGATGCCACTGTTGGGATCCGTACACGCAGCGGATTAAAATTTTCTACGAATCCCGTCCCGAGGATCACTCAGGTGCGTTTAAATCAAGGTTAGGGAACCCGAATCATACCTTGTAGAGAACTCGGAATCATCCGGAGCCGGAGGTTTTCCTTTGATTTTAGCAAACTAGTAGCTCAAGAATCTACACAAACCTTTGCGCACATTTTCTCATGGTGATCAAGAAAACCCAAACTGTAGTGAATTCGTTTGGAAAACCCAAACCTTTGAACTGGTGGGCTACCTTCTCGATCAGTAGAAGACGACTCTTAGAATCGGCTTCCTCTACCGGTATCCACACGAACAATCTTGAACACGGACGCGGCAGCGTGCTAGCACCTCAAACTGTGCTCTCTCTCTTTTTGCTCTAGGGTTTCTCGCGGCTTTCTAATACGCTCGACTAAAAGTCCCGTAGGTTTTTCTAAACCCATCGGCGTATTATATTCAAAATTAATCCCCATTAATTTTGAATTTCGAATTCAATATTCATTGAATCTCAGATTAATCTGAGATTCAATGAATCTGGACACTTTTACCCGTGTTGGATTATTCTTGTGTGCGACCCTGCAGGCCCATATGAGATTGGCAGTGGGCTAAGACTGTATCAGCCCACAAGTCGCAAACGACCTCTAGCAAGACATTGCGACTACCCAATTCACATGGGGATCGGTAACACGATACTACCTATCGTACAACCATGTCACGTCCCTTTTGTCACGCGATAATTTGGTCAAGGATGAGGCATGGATAATGTCAACTTCCTGTTCTTGACCATTACTTTCTCAATTCTCGAGTAGTCTAAAAAGTGAAATGGAAACTCTTTTCCATCACAGTATGGCCATACATTTCTTAGACTCACTCATCGAGGGGCCCAGTATTATCTCTCTACAAATGTGAGGGACAAATTCCATCTTGACTATTCACATTCCTCCGCATGAAAACCACTGATCCCGATCCCAGCCTTTATCATCACCCGATCAAAGGTGACTTTTGACTAGGTCAAAGGTCAGTGACTCATCATGTAGGAATCCATGATGGTCTCAGGTCATAGGGCGTTGTGACGCGGTTATACATGAGATAAGCTTATGACTTAATCCATGCAGCTTTCTCATAGTGGGTCGGTCCAGCACCTTGTACTCTTACAAGTGCCCATGACTTTGATTTTTATCTCCAGACAACATCAAAGTCATACTGGTCTTGTTTCATCTTCGCTCCCGCGTAGATGACCGACCAGGGACATTTAGGATAATCTATAAGATATATCCAGGGATGTAGTTATCACCATAAACATGCGTATGAAGTGATAACTTAATGGAGAACAATGACTTGCCCCTAGGGCATAATTTCCAACACGATTCACTTCCGCGTTTCTGATGAGATTCCTACAATTGGCATCAGAGCCAATCACGATGAGGAAAAGAAGCAGTTTTGATATTAATCTATATTTAATGTGATTCTTTTCGAAAATTATTTTTTGAAAATATGGCATCTTTTTTTTTCTTATATTTGTTATTTATTTCATGGTAATTATTCGTTTATAATTCATATTTGGTATTAGTTTTAATTTCAATCGGTTAATCGCTTTAATCCATGGTTAGATTCTCTCATGTATTTCTTGATTTGTAACAAGGAGACTAATCACATATGATTAGGTTTCCTCCTTGCTGTTTTTATATATATATTTTTGGAATTTCTATGTATTTTTCGAATTTTTGTAAAAGTTGGAGATTAAGAAATTGCGAAGAAGATGAGCATTCAACACTATTAAACACTTTTCGTGGACCTTTGGACCTCGGATTTGGACGATCCATATATGAATGGAAAGAGGATGGAAATACGAGCAAAGTGGTGGGAGGACCAACGCCAGAAGCGCCACCAGACAAGGAGCCGCGCGTGAGGGCGCGTGGGACACCCTTTTTGGGTGGTTCCGGCGGCCGTGTTCTCGTCTCCTCGTGGAGGTTCTTTCCCTAGAGTTTCGTGCTGAGATGACTTCGGCTGATGGTGTGGCAGAAGTGATGGCTAGGGTTCCTCTTTTGTGTTTTAGGGTTTCTAGCCAAGGATTGGGTCTTTGGGCTTTTGGGCCCATAGATACCCTAAAGGGGCTTGAGACAAATACTATGGTCTGGACAAAAGAGGAATTCCAGAGTTGTTAAGTTTTATTTTTTAATTTTTTATAGGAAAGCCATGGATTAAAGTTATTTATTTAATTATTTAATTCTTTTATTGAATTGTATGAATTATATCTGCGATTAACATGATGTTTGTAAATAACATGTCATATAGAATAGGAAGATGTCATATTATTGCATAATCACATATCATAACAGCATAGTAGCTATTATGCCTTGAATCGACTAGTATGATAGTTATTATGCGAGATTATTTAGGTTATCCACTAAACTAATTATCAATTATTATGATTTTAAATTAAAATCTAGAATAATAATTGGATTAATTAATTGTGGAATTAAAATCTAGACAAATAATCCAGGAAATTTCTTAAGAGAATTGTATTTTTGAGAGTAATTTGTGTGTTATTTAAAATGGTCATGTGACGCATACTCTGCCAATCATGACTAGATTTTAGATACTTAATGATTTCAATTATAGTTGTTGATCTCAGACAAAGAATACTCTAAATTGAACAAGTTCTTGGAAATTGAAAATTCTAAATGTAAAATATTGAATGAGTGAAGGTTTTAAATTAAGCATTTAATTTTAAAACCTACGGGCCCCAATTTTGGGTTTATTAGTGAAATGGTTATCGCTGAAGCCCCATCGGATAAAGATAATCAGATTTCGCTAGATTAAACCCTAATATTTTCAAAATTTTAGTAAAGTTTTGCACGGCCATCGTCGGCAACACTTAGATACTAAAGATAATTTTTGAAAGTAAATAATGGTTAAATACATTCAACTTTGGTAAAATTGTTAACCCTCCCATCGAGGCTCTGGCAATGGAACTGAATGCCCAAATTAACAATATTAGTTTTACAAGAATCTTACTCATCGTAAGTCTTGTAAAGATAACTAATGGATTGTTAAACAATAAACTAATAGAAGTTATTAGAATCTACTAGCGCTATATCTGTTTGTTGTTAATTATAGTTTGTACTTAATGTTTTTTTTTTTCAAAAAAATGTCTTCATTCAATCCTTTAGCTACAATCTTGAGCCAAAAACCTATGGATGGTACAAACTACAAACAATGGAAAACTAATTTGGATATTGTTCTTCAATATGAAAAGCTCAACTTTGTTCTCACTACCCCTATGCCAGCGTAGCCTGCTGCAGATGCGTCTAATGCAATTTGGACTCGATTTCAGCAGGAGAAGGAAAGATGGCAGAAGGCGAATGTGTCAATTCGCTGCTACATTTTGGCTAGTCTCGCCAATCACCTTCAGGAGCAAGTGAGTATGATTGAGAGTGGAGCAACAATGCTCTAGACTCTTGATGACATGTTTACTACACCTAGCAGCTCTGCCAAGCAAAATGCGCTGAATTCAGTCACCAAGATAGTGATGTCTGGAGGAAGTGTGCGAGATCATTGTCTAACAATGATAGCAAATTTCAAGAAGGCTGATGACCATGGTATCAAGTTTGAACAAGAAGTAAAAGTTGACCTTCTCTTACAATCACTGCCTGAGTACTTCAATTAATTCAAGATGAATTATAATATGAACAAGATGAATCTTGACCTTACTCAACTGATGCACGAGCTTGAGAGTGCTGAACAGTCTTTAGTCAAGCAGGGAAGTGCATTTTTTGCTGGTGAAAGTTCTATGAAACCTAAGGGGAAACCCAAGGGAAAGAACAAGAACAAGAAAAAGAAGAAATCAGGTACTCTAGTTGCCAAAACAATTGCAATGAAGCAGCCAAAAGGCAAGTGCTTCAAGTGCGGACAAAAGGGGCATTGGAAGAAAAATTGCCCACGTATGAATAAACCAGGTATGGGTAATTTACATGTGATTGAGGCTTATTTAGTGGAGAATCACAATGATAAATGGATTGTTGATTCAGGAGCCACTAACCATGTTTGTTACTCTTTGCAGTGGTTCAAACATAGCTTGCCTGTAAGTAAATGACAAAGAGATTTGAAGCTTGGAAATGGGGAGCTTGTGTCTACACTAGCAGTGAGACAAGTTATTTTATCTTTTGATAATTGCAGAACTTTGATTTTAGAAGACTGTTTATTTATTCCAGATTTTAAGAGAAATTTAATTTCTGTTAGTTGTTTGGATAAACATGGTTTGACAGTTCAGTTTAATTCCTCAGTTTCAATAAGAAGTTCATCTTCTTTTATTTGTTCTGGTGTAAAGTTTAATGGTCTTTATTTCCTTAATCATGTTCCCTGTGAAGTTAATCATGTTGAATTAAAAGATGTTGAGCATATTAATTCATCAAAGAAAAGAAAAGTTTCCAATGAAACTTATCTTTGACATTTGAGATTGGGTCATATTAACTCTAACAGGATACAAGGTTTGGTCAAAAGTGAGATTTTAAAATCCCTGAACTTTGAACTGATACTAGTATGCGAATCCTGTTTAGAGGGTAAAATGACCAAGAGATCTTTCAAGGCCAAAGGAAAACGTGCCACACTTTAGCTGGAATTGGTACATACTAATGTATGTGGACCGATAAATGTCCAAGCCAAAGGCGGGTATCAGTATTTCATCACATTTACTGATGATTACTCTCGATTTGGACATGTGTACTTGATGCGTCACAAGTCTGAAGCTTTTGGAAAATTCCAAGAGTTCAAGGTTGAGGTAGAAAAGCATCTTGGTGTTCAAATTAAGACTCTTCGATCTGATCGAGGGGGTGAATACCTATATGGAAAGTCCAAGTCTTACCTGACCAAAGAGGGGATAGTTTCACAATTATCTTCTTTAAGGACACCCCAGCAGAATGAAGTTGCTGAAAGGAGAAATAGAACTCTTTTAAAAATGACAAGATCTATACTCAGTTATTCATCTCTTTTTGATTCATTCTGGGGATATGCCTTAGAAACAGCTATGTATCTATTGAACTTAGCTCCGCCCAAGTCGGTTTCAAAGAAACCAATAGAATTGTGGAAAGGGTGTAAGCCTACCATGAATCATATTCAGATTTGGGGTGCTCCGGCACATGTCTTGAAACAGAAACCAGATAAGATGGACCTGCGTACTGAAGTATGCATGTTTATAGGCTATCCTAAAGAAACTAGAGGTTGGTTGTTTTCCGAAAGAAAAGAAGGTCATAGTGAGCACTCACGTGACTTTCTTAGAGGAGGACTATATGGAAAATTATTAGCCAAGGAGTACGGTTATTTTTGATGAGCTAGTCTCAGATCAAGTTTAACCACAACCTCAGGCGGTTCCAGCTTTTATTCCTGTGGTTGTTCAAAGAAGGGAAAATGTACCTGAACATCCTGAACATACACAGGAACCAGAGACAGAACTAGAAGTTCAGCATGATGATGAACTTAATGAAGAACAAAATCACGAATTGGTTAATCCACTTAATGAGGGTCCTCATCTAGAAATTGTTAACCCACAAAATGTGGACCCCCCTGTAAATGCACAACATCAAGTGTGATAAATTCGTAGTGGGAGATTGATTCGTAAACTTGCAAGATATCTCTTGTTGGGTGAGTCAAATCAGGATGTCATCATTGAAGAAGATGGTGATCTCATGAGTTATGACGAAGCACTAGGAGATGTTGATGCTCAGGAATGGCTTGAGGCTATGAATCGTGAAATAGATTCTATGTATTCCAACTCAGTTTGGTCTCTTGTAGATGCACCTGAAGGGGTAAGACCCATTGGGTGTAAGTGGATTTGCAAGAGAAAGGGAGGATCGGACGGGAAGGTTGAAACCTTCAAAGCTAGATTGGTGGCGAAAGGGTACTCCCAAAAAGAAGGTGTGGATTATGATGAAACTTTTTTGCCGGTTGCCATGCTCAAGTCCATCCGGATTCTTTTGGCTGTTGCAGCAAATCTTGATTATGAGATTTGGCAAATGGATGTCAAAACTGCTTTTCTAAATGGAAATTTGGAAGAGGAAATCTATATGCAGCAACCAAAAGGGTTTATAGCCAAAGGGCAAGAAGAAATGGTATGCAAGTTGCAAAGGTCCATTTATGGACTTAAGTAAGCGTCCAGATCATGGAACATCAGATTTGATCAAGCCATTAAGTCTTATGGCTTTGAGAAAAGCCCTGATGAGCCGTGTGTGTATAAAAGGATCCAAGGTAATGCGGTATCTTTTCTGGTACTTTATGTATGATATACTCCTTATTGGAAATGATACAGAGGTATTGTTTGGCATAAAAACTTGGCTGAGCAAGCATTTTGATATGAAGGACCTGGGGGAAGCCAATTATTGCGATACCGGACGAATAGGGTTTTGGCATTATCTCAGGCTAAATACATTGACAAAATACTTGCCAGGTTTAGCATGGAGAATTCCAAGAGGGGAATTATACCCTTCAGGCATGGGATTCATCTCTCTAAGAAGCAATCTCCTAAAACTCCTGAGCAGAGAGAACGCATGAGTAGGATACTTTATGCTTCAGCAGTAGGTAGTCTTATGTATGATATGCTATGTACCAGACCAGATATCTGCTATGCAGTGGGAGTAGTAAGTCGGTACCAATCAGACCCTGGAGAGAAACAATGGGTAGCAGTTAAACATATACTCAAGTACCTATGGAGAACAAGAGATTGTTGGTCTATTCAAGTGGGAGTCTTGAAACCATTGGTTATACAGACTCAAATTTCCAAGGAGATATTGACTCAAGAAAGTCCACCTTGGGATATGTGTACACCCTTAATGGCGATGCCATTTGTTGGAGAAGTGTAAAACAATCATGTGTGGTTGACTCTGCCCCAGAGGCTGAGTATGTAGCTGCTTCTAAGGCTGCAAAGGAAGCTGCATGATTAAATAAGTTCCTAACAGACCTTCAGGTGATACCAAGTGTTAATTGTCCTATCACACTTTACTGTGACAACAGTAGGGCAGTAGCACAGTCCAAGGAACCAAGGTGTCACAAGAGACAAAAACACATAGAGAGGAAGTACTACTTGATTCGAGAAATAATTAAAAGAGGAGATACATTGGTAGCAAAGATTGCATCAGACGAGAACCTTGCTGACCCTTTTACTAAGAGTTTGCCTGAACGTGTATTTGAGAGGCATGTTTCATCTATGGGTCTTAGGAGGATTCTAGATTTGCTATAGCTTTAGGTAGTTGTTATTTCACTTTGTTATTTTGTGCCTTTTGAGCAAGACATTATGACATTGCTTTTTTTTTTTCCTGAATGTTAATAAATGAGGTGTTTTTCATTTATTTCGCACACTATTTACAAACTCTAAGGTCCGGATCAATTGTAGAGTATATGATCATATGAATACATTCATAGAGGACATGGTCATAAGTACTCACAATTGATGAATTGGTTCACAACTATTAAATTAAGTTGGACACTTTATTTAGGCTGCAATATTTTATGAAATGGTTTTGTCTGAATCATTATAAGATATTGGTGTGAGTTAATACTTACATTGATTGGATCAAGTAGAGATTTGATTAAGGTTGTTCTTTCTGTCATAAGGGATCAAATCTCTAGATAACTATGGTCATGTAGTTGCTCTTAATCCTGAGTTTATTTTAAATAGGTAGTCGAATAGTTTTCATTCTTTGATTTACCAATGGGTGAGGTTTGATCTATATGATGGCCAATAACTTGGTATTTTGGGATTAAGACTATTTGGTTATCGGTGTTTATGAGATAAACAATATGGAATTTATAGGAAATGTCCCATTGATATGTTTCGGTACTTGGATATTTAAGACACTAGCCAGTACATGTAATCCATTAGAGAAACTATTAAAGTCAAGGGAATAAATAATTGATTGGGTTACAGAAAACTAGTCAATCAAATTATAGACATTCTATAAAGGGGTAATGCATATTCTTGTTATAATTAAGTGCCATTATTCTTGGAGATCATGTTAGGGCTTTTAGTGAAATAGCACCGAACTAGATAATCTTCTGTAGATTATCATGAGCCTTGATGAATGACAAATGGTAGATCCCCAAGCTAGCTCAAGACAAGGGATGAGGTATATTATCAGACGATGATGGCTTATGGGCTACATGGTCTTGGGTTTACGAACTCAAGTTTGTATCTTAAAGAGCAAGTGGGAGATTGTTGGGTTAATGTGCTCTTTAGTCACTTAAGCCCAATAAGGCTTAAATGAGACTACAACTCAAGAACTCTATGGCCTATATGATTTAGGGTTAGGTCTTGGATGTAGTAGTATACAAACCCACTTTCCCCTGCTTGTGAGTGACAAGTAAAAAGGAGGCTTTTATCAGAAACAAACCCTAGACGTAGAAGTTCATCATCTGAACGGTTGCCCACACAACCATCCTATCCCCCTCGAGAGATAGTTTGGAAGATCGATCATAAAGCAGATTACGACTGTTTGTGGACAGGCCTTCAGATCACTGCATCTTTCCAGGTAATCAAAACGATGAAGGTTTTAACGTTTCCTATATCGTGGGGTACAATTCGCTTCCACGTTTCTGATGAGATTCCTACACTACCCTATGTTATGGACAAACTTGTGGGCAAGAAATATCTCTATAAAGTTAAAATACCAGATGACTACGTGGCAGGGAAGTCAAGATCTTGCGCTCTATCCTGCCTATCTTCTGAACAGGAGGTTATCGATGCATTTGATGAGAGAAAGTGAGGTTGCTATGTTGGTATGGACCAGAATAGGGTTTTATTTATAATAAATGTGTTTTGACATGCATGCTGCCGACCAAAGTCCATACGTTGTACACTATAGTGACTGGGTGCGTGCCTAAAAAAATTCCAAGTGTTGATGCCAAGGTTGGTGGTAGTGTGGGTTGCCTGAACAAGAAGATAAAAGTAGAGGGAGGGGACACTGGTGGGCAATATTAATCTACCGTGAATCTTTACTTCGTAGAAACGAATCCCATGTTGTTGATTAAATTTGTGTGTGGTTTTAGCTAAGGAGCTTAGAGCGGTTTTTGTAATTTTTTCCCCTTATGCTTCAGTTTTTCTTTTGACCAAATGTTTCTGTTTGTTTATGTGGTATCTTCAATTCATTTATTCAATATAGGGTTTCAATATTTAGTCTTCCTAACAAGCCAGTATGAGTGAAGAATTGCGCACTCAGTTTGTCGTTCTTTTATCTGTCCAAAACACAAGTTCATTATTCTTATATTTTGTCCAAATCAAGGGAAATACATATGCTTCTCATATTGTAGGAGAAGTGTATCTTTTAAACAAATACTCTTCATTAATTAAGTATAAAGTTAACTAGGAACTAATATTAAATAAATGCCAGTTTTAAAATTTTGTTTTTCGTTTTAAAGCAAATAAGATTTCTAACTATTTTAAATGAGATTGGTTAATTTTCATAACTTGCTAAAAAATATCTTATAAATTAAAACAAAAAAGTTCCGACGTGATATTTATTTTAGTTCCTTGGCCTCAAGCTACATAATATTTTTTATCCTACCTCCCGTTGGATCCGGCTTTGCTCCTTTTAAATTATCATCCGCTGCCTTCTTTTTCATTCAAACACCAGTGTCTTGGTGCAAAATGCACCCAGACCTTTTTTTAAATAAAAAAATAGCTCTCATCATCCTAAAGTATCTTTTTAATACCAATTAGTATTCTGAAATAATTTTTCAAGATCATGAAGTATTTTTTTTACTATCAATCAGTATCCTGAAATATCTTTTTAATACCTTTAAATATTTTTTTTCAAGAGTAGTACTGTAAAATACTTTTTCAAGATGCTAAAATAATTTTTTAAGATCATAAAGTATTTTTTTCAGTACTAGTCAATATTTTGAAATATCTTTTAAGTACCTGTCAGTACCCTAAAAATTTTTCCAAGAGTAGTCAGTACCGTAAAATATTTTTTGAGATACTAAAATAATTTTTCAAGGTTATGAAGTATTTTTTCATTGTCAATCAATATCGTGATGTATCTTTTTAGTACCAGTCAATACCCTAATTTTGTTTTTCAAGATTTGGAAAAAATATTTCAAGGTATTGACTGGTACTGAGGAATATTTCATGATTTTTTTCTATCAAAAAAATATTTCATGATTTTGAAAAGTTATTTCAACATCTTGAAAAATATTTTAAGGTACTGATTGGTACCAGAAAAATATTTAAGGATAGTAATTGGTACTGAAAAAATATTTTCAGGATAGTGGGTGGTACTAAAAAATACTTGATAATCTTGAAAAACTATTTTACGATTTTGAAAAAAATATTTCATGGTACTGACTGGTATTAAAAAGATACTTAAAGATAGTGAAAGGGGTGCATTTTGCCACTAAAACACTATCGTTTGAATCAAAAGGACGGCAATAGTTGGTAATATAAAAGGACCAAAGCCGGATCCCCTCCCATTGCCTTCGCTCTTAGAACCGGCTTCTCTCCTCTTCTCTTAATATCCACTCCCCTCTTCTCTTATGCCAAAACGATGTCATTCACTCATTCTAAAGAAAGGAGGCAAATAATTCCAATTAATTGTAATATAATCGCCCATCCTTTTTTATTATGCAAATGTACATAATTTTATTTAACATTTTTAGATTTGACTAGAGCCAGTAAATCAGGCCGAATCTATTGGGCCAGCCCTTTTAAGCCTAGCCCTTTAAGGGTCGAATTTGTAAAATGGTGCCTTTAGATGAAGTCGGGTTTAAAAGGGCCAACCATGTATGGCTGGGGGCTTAAAAAGGTTAGCCCTTGGCATTAGGCCCTTTATTATTTTTTAACTCACCCAATTGGTAGTTGCCCACTTGCCCTGCTCATCGAGTCTAACTGTGAAAGAAGTTACTTTAGTTGCCTACCTTGTTGCCGAGAAATTAGTTACTCTCACAATCTCACTCATTTCTGTCATTCACTCATGAGTTCATGCCTCTTGCTTAGTCTAGCTGTCTCAGCCTCATGCACACACATTCACATATCATTGCATCATGGATTCACGGCATCAGACCATTAGTCCTTTTGATTATGAATCAGTGAATGTATTTATTTTTTTCATGATACGTGTTGTTTAGAAAAATAGTTAAAATTTAGAAAAATAGCTTTCAATCCTTTTAAGGCTGGCACTGGCCCACATGCCCTTAGGCTCGATTTTTTTAAAAAAATGTTTTTCTTACTTCGGGCCAACAGCCTAGCCTGACCCTAATTGTAGATTTGGCTAAGTTTTTTAAATGAAACTTGACTAGGTAGGTTTGATAGCTTATTTTATATATGAACTTGATGGGGTATATGTATGTGAATTTAATTTGAATAATATTTCAATACAATTGTTTCGCCTTATATTGTTGTAATCAATGGCGGACATGACCCCCTAAAATTTTTAAAAAATAATAAATAAATAAATAGAGCATCAGTGAGGTAGGGCGGTACGCGTTAACGTCAAATACTTCATGAAGTTCATAAGAAGAAAGAAAAGGAATAGTGGCCCCCACCCCATTTAATACTTCATATATATTTATAGTAAATATAATTGACAATCTTTCGACCAAAAAAAAAAAAAATAATTGACAATCTGAGATATCCCATATCAGCCACAATATCGCATCACAAATTCACAATCTGCTATATTGCATATCGTCACCATATCGCATTATTCCCACCATTCATTTGCTTTGATTATATCCCAACCCCACTCTTTTCCAGAAAAGCTTCGTCTCTTCTTCCTCTTTTATTGGTGGCTCGTCTGCGATTTTTCCCCAACAAATTACAAGAAATTTTGAAAATTAATAAGGTACTTAAAATTACTTCTTTTTATTAAATTTCCTTTAGGAAATTTATTATGCATAGTTTTAGTTTTGCACAGCAATTACTGAAAGATCTTTCTCTGCTATGAAGATAATTAAGAACAGGCTCCGAAATAGAATGGAAGACCAATTTCTTAATGATTGTTTGATTACATACATTGAAAAAGAAATTGTTTTGAGTTTTAGTACGGATTCAATTATAGATGAGTTTAAAAATATGAAAACACGTAGAGTAAGAATTAAGTGAAGTAATCTTAATTCCTATAATAGATTTTTTTTTTCTTTTTTCTTTTTTATATATATTAGGTCTTTATCATATTTCAAGTACTTTTATTTATAATGTAACATTATTAATTTTCGCCCCCTTCGATAAAATTCCTGGTCCGCCCCTCATTGTAATCATGGATTAAATATATACTTTTTTTTTAATCAAAGATATATCTATTAATACTCCAAAACGATACAATACATAAAGGTAACGCAAACAGATCTAAAACAAATACAACCAACATAACAACAACAATAACAAAATATACTAGATACAATAATAACCAAGCACCGTACATTAAAAATATAAGAGTAGAAGTAGAATCATGAACATTATCAGCCTTCTCGAAACCCAAGGTTAAAAGTGACGAACAAGAGAGTGTTGGTTGAAAAACCCACCCTAAAGGACACACAATCTTAAAAGCAATAGCTGCAATTAAATATACACTTTTTAATAGCTACTCCCCTGAGTTATCAACGTTAGAAATGTGGTTTATTATAGTCCAAAATATGTATAAAACTTCAAACTGCTTTTTTCCCTAAATTTATAATTTTTGTCTCAAAGTATATTTATTGATTGCATGGGCATTTTAGTGAAACCAACAATCATTTGTTACAAATAATTAATTTCCTTCACACACTCAAATTTATTATATAATTCTTATATTAGGTACCGGGAGTTATCGTTTAGAAAACTCTATGTTCTATGTCGGTGTTAAGTGTTAACACACTTAACAGTACTGTGAACTGTACGGTAGCCGCTGCACCGATATGACAATTTTTGGGAAAACAGCACTCTTGTGTGTGGATATGGTGAAGCTAGCAAGGGATGTGTTATGGCGCTGAAGCTGGGTGGCGCTAACGTGGTTGTGGCTGAGGCTGATCCCAACCTTGCTACACATGCTCGTCTAAGAGGTTTCTTGGTTATGAATAAGGCCCCTGACAATGTTGTTTCTGAGGCAGACATACTTGAGGTCAAGTTCAACATGGACAATATCGATGTTACAATCTTCGAGCCATCATACTTCCCTGGTATGAAGCAGATATAATCCTTGATAGCCAGACTGAAAAGTGGGTCTCTTCTGACGGTAACAAATGCGTCTTCGTAGTGAGCAACCCAGGATACCCTAATCTTATGTCGTCTTGATCTGCTACAAGCCTTGTGGTTGCTATGCTTGAATTCATGAGCTAGAAAAAGACTGGCAAGTACGTAGGGAAGGTTTATGCTTTCCCTAAACATCTTGAGGAGAAGGTGTCTGATCTTCACCTCGGTAAGCTTAAGGCGGCGGCCAAGAAAAAGACCGAAGAACAGGCTGCTGATCCTTTCACTACTACAAACGCTGACGCAATGAATATGAGCAAGATGTTAATCATGGTTATCCAAGTTGTTCCAATTATTGGAAATATTACAAAAACTTCTCAAAGAAAACTGAGATTATAAAAAAGGAATATTAAATTGAATTACGGTCTAACATAATAATTCGTCCATGTTTCCTTGTAAGACATTTCTATGGAGTGTGGGCGAAGGTAAGAATTTAAATTAAAAGAAAATGATTTTTTTTTTGGATAATAAAGAAAATAATGATTCATTTGAGTTTATTTTAAACAAATAATCTTCATTAATTAAGTATAAAGTTAACTAGAAACTAATATTACATGAATGCCAGTTTTAAAATTTTATTTTTTTTCGTTTTAAAGAAAATAAAATTTCTGTTATGAATATAACGATATATCTAAGATAAGAGATAGAGAACAAGAACAAGAGAATAAAGAAGAAATAAAAGGAGAGTAATAATTATTAATTCCAATATGTCCCCAATATTATTAACATATGCGGCCTTCTATTTATAGGCACAACTCTCTAATCTACAATTAATGTGATTTCATAATCATAATGATTAATGAGTGAGAATAAGAAACTATGAAAAATAGGTAATAATGGGAGATATGAACATCCACAAATATAATATTCATAACAATCTCTAACTATTTTTAATGAGATTCATTAATTTTCATAACTTGCTTAAAAATATCTTATAAATTAAAACAAAAATGTTCTGATGACGTGATCTTATTTTTTAGTTCCTTTGCCTCAAGATCCAGAACTTTTTGATCCTACCTCCCATTGCCTTCGCTCTTACTCTCTCGCATCTCTCTCCAGACTCGTTCCCATCTAGAGTGTTAGGAAATAAATCAGTGTAAATATATTATAATTAATTAGTATCGCATATAATCAGGAATTCTAAGAATTATTAGTGATTAGGAAATCAATCATCATAATGAGTTTTTACTCTTGTCTTCTCGTGATAAACACATTTATATTTTCTCATTCTTTCTCTCTCCGGTCCCTCTTCTTCTATCTCAGCAGCAACCGCCACCGTCAACAACCCCTTGGTCACCCACTTCAGCCCCTTCAACGTCATGTCCACCAAGGCGATAATGCCAGGTCTCGAGGCTTGCAGTGCTGAGTTCAGCCCTAAGAAGTTTCTCGAGGGCCAGAAAATCACTGTTTCCTGCCGCACGGCCATTGAAGAGGCCGCGCTCATCAAGACCCTAACTGAACTCGGAGCCACATTTCGTTCGTGCTGCTTCTCCTACAACATCTTGTCCACACAGGATCACACCGCTGCCACCGCAGCATCTGACAGCGCCTCCGTCTTTGATCAGAAGGGAGAGAATTTCTTGAATTGTATCAAGCGTGGGCTTGATTGGGGGGCTGGCGGTGGTCCCAATCTGATTATTGATGACGAGGGTATCGTTTTACCCTTCATCTGTGCGTGTGTGGAAGCTGAAAAGAATTATGCCCAGAAAGGAGGGTTGCCAGTGTCATCTGATTTTGAAGTTGCTACGCAGTTTTTTCTCTCTATTATTGGGGAAGAGAATTTCCTCAGCCTTATTAGGGAAGGGTTGGAGACTGATCCCAAGTGGTACCACAATTTGAGGGAGGGACTCCTTGGTGTCTCTGTAGGGACCGTCAATGATTGGATGCAGCCGATGCTGAAGGAGGCTTTTAGATCCTTATCGTTCCCTGTCTTCAATGTCAATGACTTTGTCACCGAGAACAAGGTAACTATCACTTACAATCTACAGTAGGTTTAGATCTGTTTCAGATTTGAAGTTTTGTTAACTTTACAGTAGCTGCAAAGGGGTCAAAGCTAGAGTCAATTCTTCAGATATAAATGAGTTTGAACCTCCCTATACGGCACAAAAAATTCTTATACTTTCCTGAGGAAGCCATTTTTTCAGTCACATGTTGGTCGGCGTTATTCTCTCTCATTTAGTACAAATAATTAATAGTAATTAATTTCTTTAACATACTCAAATTTACTCCATCTGCTCCTAATTAAAGGAGCAAATTACCATAATTTGGAGGGATTAAGGAAGGAAGTTAAATTAGGTAATTATATGTATTTTCCTAAAATACCCTTACCTAAAATTTAAAATGACGTTAATTAATTAAACTCGTACCACTCACTGCCTGTAAAGTGTAAATTTATTTGCTTTTCACGGACTTATTTTGTATTTGCTTTTTATGGACTTATTTTTGAAAAGGATTAATGTTATCTTTTCTTTGTCCGAGTTCGCCATCATTTTAATTTTGAATAATAGTTTGCCATAATTTATATTTAATACAAAAAAATATTCTTAAAGGAATATTAAGATTATTTTATTTAAAAATAAAAAATAAAGTAAAATATCTCATTTGATAGAATATAAGTGTGTTGTTAAATTAATTATTGTGGAAGAAGTATTAGTAGGGGTGATATGGAAAAAAATATGACAAAAATTGTTCAAAATTATTTTATATAAAAAAGTATAATTTAGGTGTATATGACATTAATGAGTTGTAAACATTATTTACTTTATAAAATATATAGGTGTATTATTAAATTTTTATTGTTTTTAACTATTATTGAGAATGTATAAATAGGGGTATTATAGGAAAAAAAATTGACAAAAGTTAAAACTTGCTCTTATAATTAAGACAAAAACTAATTCCAAAATTTACTCCTATAATTAGGACTGAAGAGAGTATTATATAATTCTTGTTCCGGAGGGAGTATTATATAATTCTTATATTAGGTACCGGGAGTTATCTTTTAGAAAACTCAACCTTATATATCTGATATGTATGTTGAATGTTTGTGTTACACATAACAGCACTGTAAAATGTACAGCTCTATTCTTGGTGGGATAAAGAAAATCACCAATACGACGATTTCTGGGAAAACAGCACTTGTGTGTGGATATAATGATGATGCTAGCAAGGGATGTGCTATGGCGCTGAGGCACGGTGGCGCTGACGTGGTTGTGGTTGAGGCTGATCCCAACATTGCTACACAAGCTCACCTAAGAGGTTTCTTGGTTATGAATAAGGCCCCTGACAATGTTGTTTCTGAGGCAGACATACTTGTGGTCAATTTCAACATGGACAATATCGATGTGCTTAGCAACGTAAAGAATATGAAGAACAACGCCGTTATTTACAACACGGGTCCAAATAGCAGCACCCATGTTGCAATCTTGGAGCCATACTTCCCTGGTATGAAGCAGATCATCCTTAATTGCCATACTGAAAAATGGGTCTCTTCTGACACTAACAAATGCGTCTTCGTAGTGAGCAACCCAGGATATCCTAATCTTATGCCTTCTTGGTTTGCTACAAGCCATGTGGTTGCTATGCTTGAATTCGTGAGCTTGAAAGAGACTGGCAAGTACGTAGGGAAGGTTTATGCTTTCCCTAAACATCTGAAGGAGAAGGTGTCTGATCTTCACCTTGGGGTGGGGGTAACTAAATCAACAGGGTGAGAGAGAAAGGGACGAGCTGAATTTCAATTACGTAACATAAGAAGGTTTTAAATTTGTCTTGTTTTTTAATATTGAAGTTTTGATTGGGTCTTTGAATAAATATCCTCTTTATCTCCGGTGGAATCATTTTTCTATTCGAAAATTCAACACTCTGATCCATCATGCATTATTTTTCTTCCCTTTTGCAAGCGTATATCGGTTGAAAGCTGTATTTTTACTTAAATTCTTGTTAATGATTAGAAGTAGCTCTCATGCATGCAATCAAAAGAAAAGGAGCCTGATGACTAAGTTGTTCTATTTATGATCTATAAATGGTATGTTAATTATAGATATTTTCTAACCTTATGATGATATGAGTAGATTGGTAAATGATTGATAACAAGCATTATGAGATTCAGTTCAACTGATTAAGTCAGGAATAGGTCCTATGTTTGGCAGAGTTAGAGGACTGGTCTAAAATAGGTGGAACCAGCCTCAAACTGAGTTTGATAAGCAACTATATCTTCTGTTTGTGAGTAATTGGTGGATTATCTTGATAATTTGAATTAAAATTTAATATCAATACAATCCAAAGAAAAGGAGAATCCACGAGAGATAAAATAACGGGAATAAAGGCTCCATCATCCATTCAATTCCCAGAATTTAGGGCAGTACATAATAGCTTTGTTATTCCAATTGGACCCTGCAGGATTAGGATTAGAGCCTGAGAAGAGGTGTGATAACTCCTAACAGTGGATGTCCTTAAGGGGCCCCAATGGCCATGCCCTAATAACTTGCCTTTGCCTCAATCCGAATGGAAAAGTCTTCTGTTTTTAGAGTGAGGGAATCAACCCTCACTGGCAAAAGGGAACCCCGAGTTTAACTGGCAAAAGGGTCAGATACTTTTATCAAAGGGAAGAGGTTCGATCCTAGAGTTGGTTAAGGTACTGGGAGATGCATCCTAACTCCTAGGTGCCTAGGTTAACGCCTGAAGGTAGTAAGATGACTCACCCTGTCCAACATTGGTATCACTTAGATCGTGGGTGAACCTAACCCTTATTCTAAAATTTATATATATATATATATATATATAAACTCCTTAATTTAGGATTGATCTGTGTTCTTCACTTCTTCCACTCTCCAATTCGCGGAATCTTAAGCTTGCTTGAACACGGATACAATAAAAATAACACCATTATGCCCAAATAGGCCTAAAGTAACATATTAAAGTTACAATAGTGCCACATTAAAATACATAAATACTTGAAAATAATGGAAAATATCTATTCCTCCTTTCTATCCACCATGGGAGGATCTAGAATTCATTGAAGCATAGATTTTGACCCCATTCAAAATTTAAAATATAATCAACATTACTCTTATATTTGTTACTTTTTAAATTTTTTATTTTTGACCTCACCCCCCCCCCCCCCAAAAAAAATCATTCCTGAAATGGAGTAGAGTTGAGTAATTATGCATAAAATTAAAATTACTTTTTCTTATATAACAATATAAGCTATTATTACAATTAATACCTGTTGATTACTTTTCTTTATTATTATATTTCTCTTGTCTTTTCACGCATGACTGTGCACTAGTATGCACTTTGGCATTTTAGTCTATTTTTTTTATGGTGAGGTTATCCTATTGGCATATTTTAAAAATAATAAATACCAATTTTTCTCATAGAATTATCTAATTAAGCTCCTTATTGTCGCCCCCACTCTTGGTTCTGGTGGTTTGGCATCTATTTCCAGCAAAAGCTAGATCCAAGTTTTCTGCATGAATGATCCTAAAATTGCTATAACTGAGGCTGACCCAGTTTATAAGTGAAGATTGATTAATTAGAATCTGGGGATGTCTCCCAGTCCTATGTCAACATGCTTGCTTGAGGTCCATCATATTAAGGAGCTTCACGGTTTGTGAGGAGTTGGCGAGGGAGAGTTATAATTAGAGGACAACAAGAAGCACCGATGGTGGAAGTGGAACTCCCAAGGGCGCCCGCGGCTTCCTTGCGTAAACAGAAGGAAGTTGACGATGATGATCGATGGAGATGGTAACTTAGTAGCCACATCAAGACTTTGTTAATTTACATGTAGGAAGATTCAGGGGTGAGTTGGCTGATTAAGGATAGTTTTTAAGTGAGTCAAAAGTTCAAGAAATGAGTTATATATACCAACTCACATGTGAGGAAATGAGTTATAAGTGGGTTAGAAGTTGAAGAAGTAAAAGATTTTTTGTTTTTTAAATAATAAAAGGCCATGTGGCGCTTCCAGATGTCACCCGTCCATCATATACTTTAGGAAGTATGTAATTTAAACTTTGTCTAATAAGCCAAGCCCCTCGTAGCGTGATGGCACTAGGGCCAGCCTTAGGAGCTGGCCTTCCCCCTTATTCAGTGTTCGAGCTCTGCCTCCTCCTCCCCCTACTGGCTGTATAAAAAAAAAATCAAATCATTTTAATTTTGATTGGCTTATGAGCCATATGAAAAATTCAATTTTTTTTAAATCTTAATTTGAAAAAAAAAAACAAAAAACAAAAACAAGATCTTAGCTTGTGGGGATGACATGAAAATCCATATTAAAGGTGATGAAAAGACCAGAAAGATTGTTAATGCTCGCTCCAAGACCTTCGGTTTTGGTTTGGATGCCTCTTCGCTTAGGCATGTGATCCTATGAATTCCTTTTCCTTTCTTTATTTTTGTTTGTTGAAGTAAAGAAAAATTGGGATGAATATGTGCTTTGGGTGTTTCGCCACAAAATTTTCTTGTTTTTCTCCATTTGTGTATAGGGGCGTTGGAATTCGAACAAATTGCTTTTCTAATTTTTGATTTTTTTAAAAAATCATTTTTGGAGTTTCTCAATTTCTATTTTATCTTGATGGAAGGAATTTTTTTTCTCGCTATTTTTTATATCCCAGTATTGGGAACGAACAAACGAACGAGATTGACTTGAATTATCATAACATGATTGTGTTGATGGACTAAGGCTCTTTTCTGTGATGAATGCTTTCAATTGACTGACTTAGAGGGCACTACAAAATAGATGTATTAAACTGGACACCTGCTTGAGTATCAAATTTGATGAGTTTTGTTCACGACAGTCCCTTTTTCTGTCTTTCATTCTTGGCCCTTTTGTTTGGCTTGGCTGTGTAAGGTTGTAGGTGATTCTGTTTATCTAGTTGCTTTAGATCTTTATCAACATAGGCAGTTCATGAATTGGCACTGATTTAAGTAATAGGATTTTAGCATATGGAGGAGTAATGTGAAGGGATGATGACCTGAATTGGGCCAAGTGAAAATAGCTGCTAAATTTGCATTATGCATTTTTTGGTGTGATGGTATGCTCAAGGGTACCTTACCCTCATTAAAAATGTTATTTACTTTTTTATTTCTCACTTTTCAGCTACTGGATGGGTAAAAGGAAAGCAAATGGATGGAGTTTCATGCATCAAGAACATGTAAGTATCCTTAACTCTGGGGTTCGAGTATATGATACAAATACATGTTATTTTCCTGACTCACTGAAATTTCTGTTTAGCCTGATATGAGCCGTGTTGATCACTTGATCCTCATTAGCAATTATTCGAAGATGAAAGTATACTTGTTGCGGACAACAATATGTCGTGTGGGTTTTTTCTTTCTTTCTTTCTCTGACTTGCTAGAATCTACACTATGAACTGCTTATGGAGTTTAAGTGAGTAGCTTGTGATAAATTTGATGGGGAAATTAGATAAAAATAGATGAGGAAATTGGATAATTATATCTTTTTACCAATGGAAATGCTCTGATACATTTAAAAGGGTGAGGGTATTTAGTTATAAGCCAAACGAGAAAGAAAATTTACAATTGTGTCCCTACACTACAAGAAAACTGGCATTTAGAGACGGTTATCGGAGCATTTGAACCGCCTCTATTTGTCAAATCAGGCGGTTGAAAAAGCGTCGAAGTTACCACCGCCTCTAGTGCTTGAGAAGGACCAGCACTAGAAGCTGATGCAGAACAGCTATAGCGCTTACGCATTTGAGATGGAACCACCCCAAACCCCATTCCTCTAACGTGTCCAGGGTGCTCTTTACCAAAGACTTGTTCATAGGCCTCTTCTTCAGAAGGCGTTTCCTCCATCTCAGCTAGTAATTGGTCCTACAATACAACATCAAACATGTAATCAAATAGCATGTACAGCTTCCTCATTCTCAATGAAAATACATACATTCTTTTCTCTAGCTTCCTCATAGACAAAACTGCCATCCTTTTTTTTGTGCGAAATGGCGTACATCTCCCCTCTACTAAATTTGCGTCGATATTTTTTTTCGTAAACCAATGTCAGTATACAAAAGGTTAGTTAAATTCACAAAAGATCAAAGATAGATAAAAAAAGATTATAATTGACGTACATACCAGGTCATATTTTAAACATGCAATGCTTTTGGATCCAAGGGTATGCATAATTGTTTGTTTCGCTCTATTTCTAGTATTTATCTCACCGTATTTCTACATTGTCCAGCAAAAAATACTTCAAATTAAGTTAAGTAAACCAAATTAAACAAATATATGCAAGCTTATGTCATTACCTTAGCTTTCTCGCTTAACTTATATGCCAAAAAACCAGCCCATTGTTCTCGAGTCATACCTTCAGGATAGTTTTCAAGGTTTTGCTCATAACTTGCATTTTTATCATAATAATAATTGCACAACCTCCACCTATTATCCTTCCATTTTTTTTCCCATATTTTCCAAACAATAATCATATTGGTCATCAGTATGGAGACAAAATTTTTTCTGCAATAGGGAAAATATAAAAATCAATTCACAAGCATTTAAGCTTAGTAAATGAAATTTAAAGAGCATTTATACCTGAATGGTCATCTCCCAAGCATTATCCTTATACGAGCGAGGTACATTAGGCCACCTATCATAACATATTGGGAATACATTAGTATTACATGCAAGATGTCCTAAAAAGCCATGCAAGAGTGAACCGCCGTCACCAACAGGCTGATTCTCTTGACTCCATGGCACCACTACTTGCTTGTGAGTCTCTAGTACCAAAACATCCCTAATGTGCAATGTTTCCTCAGCAATCCTTCCTTGATCATCTATAACATATAATATTCATGTGATTTTTGTTAGTAGAGCAATAATATATGACATAGGCATACATAAATTTTTTTTTTTAACTAATGTAACATAGGTGTTAAATGGTATACCTTTAACATCAACCACCCAATATTTGTTGCACACCCTCTTGGGTTTGTCGGGATGTGGTCTTTCATTTTGTTGTTGGGATTGATTAGAAACTTGATCTTCTTGGCCTTCCATTTCAAGTGGTTGTGGTTCCACCCTTTGAATATCATTTTCTAGGTTCTCACTGAGCTGTACATTTTGTGTTTGGAGGGTAGATGTTGTAGAGCTTGTTGAAGCTTTTCTTGCAAGGAATCTCCTTGTACGCCCCATTCCACCTAATCCATTTGTCCAAAATATAACATGGCAACATATATTTAAGTATTTAGAAAATCATTGATATGGAGAACTAACAACATCCACATATCAAAAATCAAGAATTGCATGTTGATACTTTTTTTGTTTTCATCCTCACTGATTTTAGCATGAATCAAGAATTGCTACCTTCTCTAAAATTGTTTTCCTTAATCATTCACCTTATTAGAAAACAGAAGATTAATTAGCGTTGAATCATCAAATTATAGAATTTTTATTTATTTGATAGAGCAAATACAAATGCTGAAGGACCTTTATGTTAAGTGTGAAGTACTCTCATCCTTCATACATGTAAGTTTAATTTATAACAATTTTTCTAATTATTTTATTTAAACATGGAAGGAAAGAACTAACCTTATCAACTGGAGAGAAACTCGTTCACTTGGGCAGCACTTTGATAGTTTAAAAAAAAAAAAGGAGCAGAAAACAGAGCTAAAGTCATGGAGAATTGATAAAAGGTATAACGTAAACAAAAGATCCAGTCAGGAGGGATGAATTCATAAGAACAAGCAATGATGACATTACAATCGCATAAAACTCCTTTCTCTTTGCATGACCAAAGAAAAAAGTATTTATGTAAACAAAATACTGCTTCTTCATTGATATTACCCTCTAAACAATATTATTCATGCCTCGTAGGTACAAAACTGAAATTTTTGATAGTAAAGCCACATTTAATCTAGAACTAAACAGAAACTAAATCAACTAAGATCGGTGGAATCCAAAAGCAGATATGGTGAATGAAAAGCAAAAAATTAAAAAAGCATAGATGTTCGTGTTAACTTGGCCGTGCTTACATATTTATCAAGATGGTTAAACTGAGTGCTAAGAAATTCAATAATTCTCAAATAATATATTAAGTTAGAGAGTAAAATAAATATATCATGTCAAGAAAGCTTATCCTAATTAACTCGTGAATAATTAAATTAGTATACTTTAAGTGATTTTGCATTGTAAGAGACAAATACAAGAAACAGAATGCACTTTGATTCATTTTAAATTAATATACTTTAAGTAATTAAATTAGTCCACTATTCAGTGCAGAGGAATAAAAAAAATGCAGGAGACAGGTTGAGAGATGGTGGGGCCGAAAATGCACTTTGATTCACACACACAATTATTTATACAGAGTTATAGACAGCCAGACAGGGACATACAAGTGCAGTGGGGCCGAGAGTGGGATGTGAAGGAGAATCTCACAATCAATTTCTATATATACAGCCTACAAGCTTTCCCATAACAGACAGTTCAATACAGAGAGAGGGAGAGTGAGAAATCGATGGTGAGAGGGAGAGGGAGAGGGAGAGGAACGTACAGATAGGAACATACAGATAGAGGAAGCAAGATTCAAGACCATGGACGGTGCTCACTGCTTAAGCAAGATTCAAGAAAAAATAGGCATCGAGATGACATTTGAAATTTAGCAAGATTCAAAACTCAATACTTACAAAAGGTAGACGTTGACGGTGAGAGGGAGAGGGAGAGGAAGACGTGGCGGACTGGGGGCGACAGACGTTTCGCGCGGCGACTGTGTGCTAGCGTCCGAAGGTGCTCAGGCCGGTGTGTTAGGGTTTGAGTTTGGGGGTTGAAAGACAAAAACTAGCTTCGAATTTATCTGTCTCTGCCTTGTTAGTTCTCTGTATGTTTTGATGATTACTAACAATTGTAAACAATGTGGAGATGTTTTTGTCAAAGTTTAGAATGATTTAAACTTGTCAATTTCATGAAAAAACATTATGTCCACGACAAACTCGAGCCTGTTGAGTGCAAGCTCGAGCCTGTTTTTGACAGAGAACACAAACCTTTCAGTCTAACTTTCAAACTCGAGACTGAACCTGAAGTTTGATTTTAAAGTCTCATTGAAAGTTTGCTTGAACTCGAGCCTATGTTTTTCAAGCTCGAGTTCACCAATGGCAGAGAGCTTTTGTTTTTGAAAACAAGTTCAAACTTGACACTCTACGTTTTAAACCTCATGTTTGTAACTTCCGAGACAATCTTTGAAAATTTCAAAGCCTTTGAACTCGAGCCTGTTATGGCAAACTCGAGTTCATCTCTGGCGGGACAAATTTTTCAAATTCAAGACACTTACGGACTCTGCACTGTTTCATTGAAAGAAAAGTTTTCCAGTTTTGAAAAGTTTACAAGACTTTTAAACTTGAGCCTACCCTTTCAAACTCGAGCCTATCTTTAGCCAAGAGCTTTCAAAATTTTTCAAAGTTAACCAAAGTCGAGCCTAGATATTTCAAACTCCAGCCTAAAAGTTGCAGAGAGCAAATGCGTTTTTAACTTAAGAGAACTCTCGAGTTCAATTTATAAACCTCAGGTTTGAGCTTTGAAAGAGCAAACTTAGACTTGGCAAAAATAGTGTCAAACTCGAGCCTAATATGTTAAGCTCGAGTTCAAACCTTACAGAGAGCAAAGAACCTTTCAATATGTTTTAAACTCTAGAGTTTGCTCTACAAACCTTAGGTTTGCCCTTTCAAGCTAAAACTAAGTTTTGCCCTGAACAGTTTTAAACTCGAGCCTGTCACTAATAGATTCGAGCCTGTCCTTTGAACTTAAAGCCTCCAGTTTTTCAAAATTGCGATATTCTTCTCTAGATAAAACATGCTCAAGTTCAGAACAAGCAAGCTCGAGTTCATTTCAACCCGAGAGCAGTATGACTCTTCAATGACTTACAAACCTCAGGTTTAGAACACAAACCTCAAGTTTACATGTTTCAGACTAAAATGATTTTGAACACTGAAGTATCAAACTTGAGCCTGTAAGAACTAAGCTCGAGTTCATGACGTTGATTCAGAAATTTGAATATGTTGATTTCAAAAAACAATGTTGTTTGATCTTAATCTCTTCCAATATTATTCTCTGATATTCCCTGCTATGTTTAACGTATTTGTTAGTGGTTTTCAGAGCATTAAAGAATGTTTGGTGAGAAGTTAAAGCATAAAGCAAAAAGCAACTCAGAGCATTTATTGCTATGTCCAAAAAATTGCTTCTTCTACCCAATCCGTCTGCACACAACCACAGAACATTAAAGAATGATTACTGCAACAAGTAAACTCCTCTCTAACGAATTAAAACATAGAGAGTCAACTGTGCTTACTTGGACATCTGGATTAAGTGGTAAACAAGAGAGAGAAGGTGTCTACACTACTTCAGAACACTTGAGCAACTTCTCCAATGGATCTATTTGGAAAGCAACGGTCATTTATTGATCTCTGAGTATAAATAGAAGAGAATTCAAGTCTTTCCAACAAGAACAAGAACAAGAACTGAGAGCGAAATTCATTGAAGTCTACATTTATTTCTTTCAGTTTCCATCTGTGTAGTATCTTTTGATACAAGAGCTTTAGTGTTTCATTTATATCTGCTCTTTAAGAGAGTTATACTTCTAAATATTCATTTATTGTAAGGAATCACAAGTCAGGGGACTTGGTGATTTGGGAATTATTGATTACAACTTGTAAGGGGGAGTGAGTTCTAGTGAGAGAATCACTTCTTGAGTGCAGAGTGTGTAATCTTTGATATAGTGGAAATCCCAGTGAGGCTGGGGACTGGACGTAGGTCAAGTGGTTAAGACCGAACCAGTATAAATCTTCTTGTGTCTAGCTATTCTCCCTTGCTCTGTTCTACTATGTTTTTAACACTTGAAAACAGAGCTTTTGCAAGAAATTTTTAAAAATACCCAATTCACCCCCCTCTTGGGTATTTGGCTCCACTTTCATGCCTCTCTGCTACGATTGGAATTTGGAGTCGGACAATCGGACTCTCGGGTTGGGAAGGAGTGGGCTTCAGGTGAAGGAGAAACAAAAACAAAAAAAAAGAATAAAAAAAATAAAGGGTAAAAAAGTTCATTTATATTAAAAATTTATTGACAGATTTACAAGTTACAAATAAAAAAAATAACAGTATAATATCAATTTTGAAAGATAATATGCTACAATTTTTATAAATTTCGTAAAAGTATGCATAGGTGGTTCCCTAAAAATATTTTCAGAGAAAAATGCGTTAAAAGTTTCTAGATCAGAATTTTATATGGAAAATTCAAATAATAAAAAATAAATATTGGAGAACCGCCGCCAAAACCGCCTCTACATAAACATTGGCGGCGGTTTCTTAAAACACCTCAAAACCGCCGCTATATTATTAATTTGGAGGCGGATTAACAAAACCGCCTCTAATTTATGAAAATATTAGAGAACCGCCTCAGTAACCGCCTCTATATTATAAAATTTGGAGGCGGATTAACAAAACCGCCTCTAATTTTTTGTAATATTGAGGCGGTTAGTTTCTACGCCGTGGAAACCGCCTTTAAACGTATTTCAGAGGCGGTGTACTTAAAACCGCCTCCAATAGTCTGCCTCCATTTACCAGTTTTCTTGTAGTGCTAGAGCCTGGAAGTTATAGTTGTGAGTATGCTAATGCGTTCTGAGGTTTACCAATTTACAATTTACCGTAGAAACAAAGAAGCACCCTTCTAACATATTGGAAGGAAAAGGGTAGTCGTTAGGTGTACAGTGGAAGATGATTTTTAATCTATATAAATAGTTAACTAGGGAAGACAACATGAGTGCTTACATACAAAATGAAATGTTCTGGTCAGAATATGTTTTGAAGTTGGTAGTGTGTTAATATTCTATACAATGTATCTTCTGGTTTTCATCTCTTCCTGGATGTTGGGTGATGGTTATGCTTTCATTGTTCTTGGTTCTAGTCTCTTCTCTCTTGAGTTGTTGAAATGAAATGACTCAAATGGTCGATGATGGTTATCCTACAGAGAATTTTCCAGGCATCTATCATTTCGTCCATTTAAGCTTCACTACAGCATGTTTGCTAAGGATACCATCAAGGCAGGCCTTAAAGGCTATGAAGCTAAGCGAGCCTTGGCAGCCGCCACTGAGGTCGGGAATAAAGGAATTAGAAGCCCGCTCTCATGCATTCCAACAATTATATATCAGGGACCTATCAGAGTCACATCCACATTCATGTGCAGTCAAAAAGAAAAATCCATGTTAGGAATAATGGTTAATTCGTCTCCTGTAAATATATTGTTTGTATTTCTCATAGATATGTTAGCTGTCTTTTATCTGTAAATTCTCCCAATGCCACATGTATGGCTGGGATGATCTTTGTTTCAATATTCTTTTATACCTTTACAATATATAAAGCACAATAGGTCAGTGATGATAATCATCTCCTGACAATTCATTTTCTCCTTTCGTCCTATTTGTCTCTCTTGGCATCAGAGCATAGGTTAGGTCAAATTTCCTCTTTCTTTTTTTTTTCGATGGCGTCTCCCAATGCAGCCTCCCTTTCTTCAACTCCGACTGTGACCCCTGCAGCCTCCCTTTCTTCAACCCCGACTGTGACCCCTACTCCTTCCAAAACTTATCCTCTCTTTCAATCGTCCAGTCAAACGTCTTCGATCAAGTTGGATCGGAGCAATTATCTCGTCTGGGCTTCTGTGGTGCTGCCTCTCATTGAAGGCAATCGTCTTCAAGCCCATCTCGACAGCGGAGCCCCTGTTCCTCCGGTGACTGTTGTTTTGCCCAACACCACTGTGGCTATTCCTAATCCTGAATTTGATGACTGGTTTTCAGTCGATAGAATGCTCATTGGTTGGTTTTGCAACACGATGAATCAGGATGTTGCAACCCAACTTCTTCATTGCCGAACTGCCTTCGAACTCTGGCATGATGCTCGTGCGTTAACCTCTGCTGTTTCAAAATCTCATCTCATGATTTTTCGTTCTGACCTTCACAATACCAGGAAGAACGGGCTTACGATGACGGATTATCTTGCCCGAATGAAGAATATATCGGATCAATTGGCCCTCGCCGGAGCACCGATTACCACTAACGAGCTCATTCTTCATACCTTTAATGGTCTGGAAGCCGAGTACAACGCCATTGTTGTGAAGCTTGTCGATCAGGTTGGTCTTACCTGGGTTGATGCCCAGTCTGCCTTGCTTGCGTTTGAGAGTCGGATTGAACAATTGAATCATTTTTCTTCCCTCTCTATTCAACCTACGGCTAACTTTGCATCCAAAACCATCGATGCAGCTAATTTCTTTGAACAACCTCCTGCTCGTGGCTCATATCGTGGTGGTCGTTCCTCACGCTCTCGAGGACGCTCTTCCAATGGTCGCCCCTTTTGTGATTTGTGTGAACGTCCAGGTCATCGGGTTGCCAACTGCTTTAAGAGGTTTGATAAGTCCTTTCGTCCTCCTAGTCATTCAGCTCCACAATCGTATTATGTTGATCCACAAATAGTTGATGATCCTGACTAGTATATGGATAGTGGATCTAATCATCATGTTACCTCGACATCCTCTTAGCTTGACTCTGTTCATCCAGTGGGTAAGGTTCCTTCTCACTTAATTTCTTGCACTAGATCTAAGTCTCGTATTCATGGTATTGGATCTTCATCTATTCCTTGTTCTGGTTTTACTATTCGACTGAATGATGTTCTTTTTGTCCCTAATGTTTCTAAAAACTTGCTAAGTGTTCATAAGCTAGTCTCAGATAACCCAGTGGCTGTTGTTTTCATTAATGAGGGTTGTGTTGTGAAGGACAAAAAGACAGGCCGTCCCCCGATGACCAACACTCCAAAGCACGAGCTGTACCCCATGAGTAGCATAGCTCCATCTGCACAGGCAAATGTGGCAGTTGCCTCAATGACTGATGAGGATTTTGAGTTGGCATTACAAACTTGGTCATCCCAGCAACAAAATTTTACAACAAATTCTTAATCATTGTAATGTCAATGTTCACATTAATGATAGTTTTGTTTGTGAGGCCTGTCAATATGGTAAATCAAGGAAATTACCTTTCTCTAAGTCTTTATCTCATGCTTCCTCACCGTTTGAGCTTGTTCATACTGATTTATGGGGTCCCTCACTTACTACATCTGTTCATGGTTTTCGTTATTATGTGCATTTTATTGATGATTTCAGTCGGTACACTTGGTTGTATCCTCTCAAGAACAAAGGTGACACAATTACAGCTTTTAAACATTTTCACAATATGGTTGAGACTCAATTTCAAACTAAGATTAAGTCTATCCAATGTGACAATGGCACAGAATGTAAACCCCTTATTCCTCTTGCTGCAAATTTTGGTATTATTATGAGGTTCACTTGTCCTTATACCTCTCCTCAAAATGGTCGAGCAGAACGTAAACATCGTCATATAGTGGAAATGGGTTTAACCCTGTTGGCTCAATCTAGAGTTCCTTTAATTTATTGGACAGAGGCTTTTCAAATGGCTGTTTATTTGATTAATCGTCTTCTTACACCAACGTTGCAAGGAAAGTCTCCTTTGTTTTGTTTGTATCACAAGGTGCCTGCTTATCAATCTTTGAGGCCTTTTGGGTGCACTTGTTATCCTTGTTTGAAGCCCTATAATTCTCACAAGTTGGAATATCACAGTCAAAAGTGTGTTTATCTTGGCCCAGCATCTAATCAAAAAGGCTTTAAGTGTTTAAGCCCAACTGGACGTATATATGTTTCTTGTCATGTGATTTTTGACCCAAATGTTTTTCCATTTCATACAGGGTTTATGTCCACCACCAGCCACACAGATGACAGTCATTGCTCTTCTTTTCCATTGATTATTCCTGGTTCCATGCGTGAGAAAGTCCAACATGTCCCTCTTGAGCCAAGCCAATCTTTACACCCAACTAATTTTGAGCCCAATCTATCCACTTCCTCCAGCCCACATCAATTCACCCAAAACACCATGACCCCATGTTCTAATCATGAGCCCACTTTTTCATCTCCCTCCAGCTCACATCAACCCACCCGAAACACCACCACTTCACTTCCAAATATTGACTCCAACCCAATACCTTCCTCGGGCCCACACCATCCACTTAGTCCCTATCTTAATTCCTTACATGTTTCATCGCCATTAGGTTTTGCTTCCTCTGACGTGTTGCCCTCGGTCTCTTCTTCCAGGTCTGATTCTAGCCATTGCTCCTCTCCTTCTTCTTCACCCATTTCTACTCTTTCACCTTCTCCTTCAAACACTCACCCCATGATCACAAGGGCTAAGTCCGGTATTACCAAACCAAAGTATCCTTTTGTTGGCTTACTTCAATCTGAGACCCCTTCTACTCTCTCTCACGCATCTGAACCCAGATCTGTTGCCGAAGCTCTAGCATCTCCCCATTGGTTATGTGCTATGAAAAATGAATACGAAGCTCTTTGCCGTAATCAGACTTGGGTGCTTGTTCCCTATCATGGCCAGAAACTTGTTGACTGTAAATGGGTCTTCAAGACCAAATTCAATGCCGATGGTTCAATTCTAAAACACAAAGACAGGCTAGTAGCTAAGGGTTTTCAACAATCTCCTGGAGTTGATTATGGGGAGACTTTCAGCCCTATTGTGAAACCCACGACCATTCGACTAATCCTTACTCTTGCTGTCAAGTTCGGTTGGGTCATTCGGCAGTTGGATGTTAATAACGCTTTTCTGAATGGGTATTGGAAGGAAGAAGTATTCATGAACCAGCCACCTGGTTTCAAAGATTCTGCAAAACAAGAGTATATATGCCGACTCACAAAAGCAATATATGGGCTGAAACAGGCACCAAGGGCATGGTTCGATAGACTTCGACACACTCTGGTTAGTTGGGGCTTTCAGAATGCTTGCAGCGATGTTTCCTTGTTCTTTCTCAAGAACAAACGAATTATGGTATTTATTCTAGTTTATGTTGATGATATGCTCATCACTGGAAATAATTCATCTTCTGTTCAGAAATTTATCACCAAGTTGAATGAAGTTTTCTCTCTTAAGGATTTGGGTCCTATTTATTATTTTCTGGGTTTGGAAATCTATAGAGAAAATTATGGATTCTATGTGACTCAAACCAAGTATATTCTAGATTTGTTGCATCGTTTTCACATGAATGGTTGTGCTCCTGTACCTACACCCATGTTCACTGGTAGACAATTCTCAGCTGAAGATGGAACCCTACTAGCTGATCCATCATTGTATAGAAGAGCAATTGGCTCCTTACAATATTTAACTACGTCCAGGCCTGACATTGCTTACTCAGTTAATAAGCTAAGTCAATTTCTTTCCAAGCCCACTGATGTACACTGTCAAGGAGTTAAGAGAATTCTAAGATATTTGAAGGGTACAATTCATTATGGATTACACATTAAACCTGTAGGCTCTCTTCAATTAATGGCTTTTACAGATGCTAATTGGGCTACTGATCTTGATGATAGAAAATCCATGGGTGGATATTGTGTGTACTTAGGTGGCACACTTGTGTCATGGTGTTTGAAGAAACAAAAAGTAGTTTCCAGATCAAGTTCAGAATCTGAGTATCGTTCTCTATCTGATGGAGCAGCTGAGCTTCAATGGCTACGCTCTCTCATGATAGAAATTGGTTTTTATGTTAGACAACCCTCAATAATTTGGTGTGATAATTTAAGTGCTCAAGCTCTTGCTTCAAATCCTGTACATCATGCCAGAAGCAAGCACATTGAGATTGATGTTCACTTCATTAGAGATCAAGTTTTATCTGGATCCATCAAAGTTAGATATGTGCCTTCATCTCGTCAAATAGCATATTGTTTTACTAAAGCCTTGTCACATTCACAATTTTCTTATTTCAGGAACAAACTCGGCGTGTGTCCCACACCCTCTTGTTTGAGGGGGAATGTTAGGAATAATGGTTAATTAGTCTCTTGTAAATATATTGTTTGTATTTCTCATAGATATGTTAGCTATCTTTTATCTGTAAATTCTCCCAATGCCACATGTATGGCTGGGATGATCTTTGTTTCAATATTCTTTTATACCTTTACAATATATAAAGCACAGTAGGTCAGTGATGATAATTATCTCCTGACAATTCATTTTCTCCTTTCGTCCTATTTGTCTCTCTATCCGCTAAAATCTAACCACTTTAGATCCTGAAACTTTAAAGAGCAAGTCGTTTCGACAAGATCCATCTCCCACATTTTGAAGAATATAAGGGAGCTCCAGTTCACATAATGCCTCACGCACAATTCTTGCATACTGGGAAAAAATGAAAGTAAATGGTGGAACCAAAACCATAAGCACACAAAAATGGTCGAACTGATAATGAGAAGCAAGAAAAACCTCATTTTCCAGTGTATGAACTAAGCTAGAGGATGCTACAGCTAGTGAAAAACAAGTAAAAAACAAAAGGTTGACACATCACAAATAGAAACTAACACCAAAAACTAAAAATAAAAATAGCCGGGGTAAATTGTAGAATGAGAAGGATTATCTTACAGCATTGTTTTAATAAGAGAAGAGCTCCAATTTTTCCGGTGGAGGGTCAGGACTTGAACGTTCCCATAGTGTCATTCCTCTGCCTGCTCGAAGTAATGTTGGCACCCATCCAGTGAACAAGGTGCTGAGTGAGAACGAAAGAAAATTAAGATTCCTCTCTAACGAGCAGCAAAAAATGGAACCATGAGAAATATGGTAAACTATTTAGTGTTTTTGTTAAAAAGATATTTCGTATTTACTAAAGGAAACTTGTTCTTAAGTCCTTAAGAATTAATGTGTAGCCCAAAGCAAAGATTTAGAAACAATTTACATGTTGCGATGCTTGCATGTAGGTTTTAGAACATTCAAAAATATTATAGTCCTCTCATTATATTGCGCATTATTACCCCAATGTTATCTAGTGATGATTTAATTCTGCTCTTCTTCCCTACAAGATATTATTTGTAGCAGTAAAATATTCTCAACCAAAAACAGATCTTCCATAGTAGATACCTCTCCAAAAGACCTGTTGATGGACTTCTGCCACCTCCATATCGCTCAAACAAGTATTTTACAATGTCGCCCACATTAAGAATAGAAAATTTGAAAAACGAGAGCAATGGGGTATCTGATATAATGGGTGAGGAAAGGGATAAACTTTTGATTTAGAGCCCGTTTGGCCTAGCTTATTTTTAGCTTTTAAGCTACTTTTAAGCAAAAGCTAAAAAAAAGAGCTTATTTTAAAAAGCTAAAAGCTGTTTGGTGCTTATATAAATTTTTCAGCTTAAAAGTTACTTAAAAGTTGAAATTTACAATAAGTTGTTTGACAAAAATTCTGTTATAAGTACTTTTTCTAATAAAAATTAATTTAAAAGGTATATTATAAAATATACCGTGGTGGCCGAGGTGGTGGTGGTGGGCCGGCGGCGGCGGTGGTGGTGGTCGGCCGGCAGGCGGTGGTTGTGGTGGCCGGCTGGCGGTGGTGGTGGCCGGCCGACGGTGGTGGTGGCCGGCGGCGGAGGTGGTGGGCGGCCGGCGGAGGTGGTGGCCAGCCGGCGGAGGTGGTGGCCGGCTGGCGGAGGTGGTGGTCGACCGGCGGAGGTGGTGGTGGCTGGCCGGCCGGCAGTGGAGGTGGTGGCCGGCCGGCGGTGGCGGTGACCGGCCGGCGGTGGTGGTTGGCCGGCGGTGGTGGTCAGCCAGCGGTGGTGGTGGCCGGCCGGTGGAGGTGGTGGGTGGCCGACAGTGGTGGTATTTATCTAGAATTTTTCCTTAAAAAAATAGAGCTTAAAAAAAGAGAGCTTAAAATAAGCTCCTCTCACCAGCTTTTTTTTTAAGAGTTTTTTTCTTCATTGTAAAATAAGCTCTTATAATCTTATATTAAATTCTGTTTGGCCTAGCTTTTACTTATAAGCATAAGATAAGCTGAAAATAAGCTAGGTCAAACGGACACTTAGTATTAAATAAATTCAATAATTAAAAAAGTAAAATGTTCAAGTATAAATTATTTAAAAGACTTTTACGAAGACAACTGAAACAATGACAGTAAAGTTTGTTTGTTTTTTTTTTTGGGGGGGGGGGGGGGAGCACAAGACTAAATATGAATGAATAGATCTCTGACAAATATGAAAATAGGTAATTATGGCATTATAACATAGTAGATACTAAACAAAATAAACTGCATCCATTAGAAGTACTAGGGGAAGAAGGCGGCTTCATTGCTTACCACTTTCATGCATTGAGATACCACTATTTGGATCAATGAGGAAAGGAAATCTTCAAGAAAATGTCACGGCAAAGTATATTAAAAAAAGCATGGAAATGGTTAACATATTTTGGTATTATTTATTTTGCAAAATAATAAAGAGATGACAGGAAGATGCATAAAATGCTGAAAACACAACAAATAAAATAAGATAAAATAAAATAAAAGAAGGTTGTCATTATTTTGATTAAAAAAACACATATTGCCAAATAAACTAGACACACATAAATACTGCACTTTTGTCCGTAATTAATAAAGACGAAAAACAAAAATGGTGTAAAGACTACATACTGCTCTCTTCCACTAGATCTTTTGACCACCTCTCTACCTTGAAGAACCCTTAGGACAACGATAGACCTGTTAGTTGATGGACCAATAGGTTTACATATGGGGCATTGAGTGACAAAAGTAAACCAGAAATCAATTTGTCATATGAAGCACAGAAAAGAATGACAAGTGATTGACATGATTGTGGGGGTTTTATATGTTTTCTGTTTATGCCATTAAAAGATATTACCCAAGTCATCAAAACCAACCCCTTTCCCCACAACATATGAAATGATTAAATAAAACCTAGTTAACTCTTATGTGGAAATAAAAAATATTATTTATTCGGTCCTAGTTGACTTTTTTGAAGAGATTAAGGAAGCTAATTAAATTAGTTTAGAGTATTTTTATTTTTATTTTCTTAATCAAACTAAATAGTTTGATTAATAAACTAATACATAATCTAAGAAAACATAACATATGAAATGATTAAGTAACTTAGTTAGCTTCCTTAATTTCTCCAAAAAAAGGTCAACTAGATCTTATAATTAGGACCAGAAGTAATATAATACTACCTCCGGTCCTAATTATAAGAGCTAATTGACTTTCTTTAGAGAGATTAAAGAAGCTAAATAAGTTATTTAATCATTTCAATTGTTGTATAACCATATATTATATATTAGTTTATTAGTTAAATTAATTAGTTTGAAGAAAAAAAAACTCTAAAGTAATTTAATTAGCTTCCTTAATCTCTCCAAAAAAATCAACTAGCTCTTATAATTAGGACCGAAGGGAGTAAGAAAATAAAATACATATGCCATGTCCGGAGAATTGGAGGGTCAAAGTATTATAATAAGCTTGATTTTCTTAATCACGGCCCTTTTCTATGTAAATTACGAGAGGGACCGGGGTAGTAGTGTAGTACTCCACACGCACGACATGAGTCCTTGTGCAACCGAAGAAAACGTAGCAAAGAAGAAACGCTGATGGATAGATGGCTTTGGTTGATACAAAATTATCTTAAACCGGTCAACAATGCAGTAAATAAAAATATTTTATTGATACTAAAAAGATATTTTAAGATACTGATTGATATGAATATTATAGCTCAGTATGTGGAATAATCATAAGCCCTTGGATTCATGTCCATTTAAAATAAAACACATCCATTAGTGCTTGGTTCATCTATTTCGTTGCTCCATGCTTTCTTCTTCTTTTACATTTTTCTTCTCTCTTTCTTTTTTAAGTGGTAAAAAAAATCATTTTTTTAAGATGAGTGTTCCTTATTTTTTCCCCTACAACTCACATATATAGTAATATCTTCTACTCATCCATCTCATCTGATTTTTCCTTCAAATAAACAAATTATTATCTAAAGTGATTCACACACCATTGTTAAGATACTGACTGACACTGAAAAAATAATTTATGATTTTGAAAAATTATTCCAAACATTAAAAAAATAATTTATGATTTTGAAAAATTATTTTAGCATCATAAAAGAATATTTCAGGGTAGTTACTGTTATTAATTAAAAAGATATTTTAAGATACTGATTGTTACTAAAAAGATATTTCAAGATACTTATTGATACTACTTATTGATACTGAAATAATATTTCGTGATTTTAAAAAATTATTATAAAGTCATAAAAAAAATATTTCGACATAGTGACCGGATGAAAAGGAGGGCAACGGATGGTAATATAAAAGGACCGATCCCCTCCCATTGCATTCGCTCCTACTCTCTGTCAGCTCTCTCTCCGACTCCGTTCCCAGGCAGAGAAATTCCTCTTCTTCTCTCTCAGCAGCAACCGCCACCGTCAACAACCCCTTTGATGCCCACTTCAGCCTCTTCAATGTCATGTCCACCAAGGCCGTAATGCCAGGTCTCAAGGCTTGCAGTGCTGAGTTCAGCCGTTTCAAGCAACTCAGTGGCATCAAAATCAGCGTCTCCTGCCACAACGCCACTGTAGAGGCCGAGCTCACCAAGATCCTAACTGGATTCGGAGCCACAGTTCAGTCGTGCTCCTGCTCCTGCGACATCGCCGCAGCATCTGACAGCGCCTCCGTCTTTGATCAGAAGGGAGAGACTGGTCAGAAGTGCTGGAAGTGTATCAAGCGCGGGCTTGACTGGGGGCCTGGCTGTGGTCCCAATCTGATTATTGATGACTGTGGTAGCACTATGTTCTTCATCTATGCGGGTGTTAGAGCTGAAAAGATTTATGACCAGCACAGAGTGTTGTTGCTAGAGCTGTTATCTGATTATGAAGCTGATACACAGAATTTTCTCAGTATGATGAGGGAAAAGAATTGTCTCAGTATTATTGAGGAAGGGTTGAGGACTGATCCGAAGAGGTACCACAATTTGAAGGAGGGACTCCTTGGTGTCTCTTTAGGGACCGCCACTGATTTTAAGCAGCTGAAGCTGATGCAAACTGATAGATTCCTTTCGTTCCCTGTCTTCGATATCAGCGACTTTGTCACCGAGAGGGAGGTAAATATCACTTACAATCTACAGTTTAGGTTTAGATGTGTTTCAGATTTGAAATTTTGTTAACCTTACAGAAGCTACGTTTAAAGCCAACCGTCAGATCTAATGCATTTGAACCTCCGTTTCATGAGATATAAAGAAATAATACATATATATATATATGGGTTTAATATTTCTACAGTTGCTACAAAAATATTTTTTCATTAGCACTCACATAAAATTGGGTGGGTCCCACTAATATTTTTTTTCTCTTCTCTTTACAATGGGACCCACCCATTTTTATGTGAGTGCTGTAAAAAAAATATTGGAAAAATTCCAAATAAATACCACCTGAATTTATAAAACCCTTCTGTCAAATTTGTGTAAAAAGAAGACTGAGAGGTGACAAGGACTTTTGAGTAATATTCGAGCGAAATTACCCTTTTGTCCTTAGTTTTAAATAATTTTTTAAAAAAAGTAAATACCTTCGCGGTGTGCCCTAGGGATGGAAATAGGCTATCAAGCCAAGCCTATTTATATAATTATAAATAAATATAAATATAATTATATTTATATTTATATTTATATAATATAAATAATATAATATTTATTTTTTTATTCTTATATTCTACTAAAAGCCTACATTTATATAGTTTTTTATAGACTTAAAGTGAACAAAGCCTTTTTATGGCCTCCAAGGCCTATAATATAAGGTCTTTTTAAAGGCCTACATTGTAAATAGGCCTTTAAAAAGGCTTCAGGCCCTATTAGGCCTTACGAAGGCTCAGGCCTGAACCTTAAAAAAAACCTGCATTCAGGCTTAGGCCCAGACTCAGGCCTTTCACCCCCATTACAGGCTCAGGTTTATTTAGTCAAAGCCTGGTCTGGCCTATTTCCATCCCTAGTGGGCCGCCCGCCGACAACCACCACCTCCGCCGACCACTATCGGCTGCTGGTGGCCACCGGCCGATGGAGGTCACCAGTGGCCGACGGAGGTGGTGGCCGCCGACAGTGGGGCCCACCGCCGGGGGAGTATTTACTTTTTTTAATTATTTAAAATTAAGGGCAAAAGGGTAATTTCGCTCGAATTTGCATATCCCTTAACAGCCCTTGTCACCTCTCAATCTTTTTACAAATTCAGACGGTATTTATTTGGAATTTTCCCAAAAATATATTTGCTTGTATCTATATTTTTGCAGCAATTGCAGAAACATTAAACTATTATATATATAATTAATCAAATATGTGTACAAGGCTAGACGAAATATTTGTTTGGCAAATAATTCCAATTAATTTTAATATAATCACCCATCCTTTTTTATTATGAAAATGTACGTAATTTTATTTAACATTTTTAGATTTGACTAGGTTTTTTAACTGAAACTTGACTAGGTTTGATAGCTTAATTTGATGGGGTATATGTATGTGAATTTAATTTGAATTATATTTCAACACAATTGTTTCGGCTTATATTATTATAATCATGGATTAAATATACACTTTTTAATACCTACTCCCGTGAGTTATCAACGTTAGATTAGTGGTTTATTATAGTCCAAAATATGTATAAACTTCAAACTGTTTTTCCCCCAAATTTATAATTTTTGTCCTAAAATATCTCTATTGATTGATTGATTACACATATTAATTAATGATTTTCATCAAGGACTATATAGAATATAGTTCTAATTTACTTAGTTAAGGAGGGCATTTTAGTGAAACCAACGATGATTTATTTCAAATAATTAATTTCTTTAACATACTCAAATTTATTATCTAATTCCTATATTAGACACAGTGAGTTATCTTTTTAGAAAACTCAACATTATATATCTAATATATATGTTGTATGTTTGTGTTAACACTTAACAGTATCGTAAAATGTACGGTAGTTGCTGCGCTATTCTTAGTGGGATGAGAGGCACCAATATGACGATTTCAGGGAAAACAGCACTTGTGTGTGGATATGATGATAATGCTAGCAAGGGATGTGCTATGGCGTTCAAGCTGGGTGGAGCTAACGTGGTTGTGGCTGAGGCTGATCCCAAGCTTGATACACAAGCTCGCCTAAGAGGTTTCTTGGTTATGAATAAGGCCCCTGACAATGTTGTTTCTGAGGCAGACATACTTGTGGTCAATTTCAACATGGACAATATCGATGTGCTCAGCAACGTAAAGAATATGAAGAACAACGCCGTTATTTACAACACCGGTCCAAATAGCAGCACCCATGTTGCAATCTTGGAGCCATACTTCCCTGGTATGAAGCAGATAATCCTTGATAGACATACCGAAAAGTGGGTCTCTTCTGACGGTAACAAATGCGTCTTCGTAGTGAGCAACCCAGGATACCCTAATCTTATGTCGTCTTGGTCTGCTACAAGCCATGTGGTTGCTATGCTTGAATTCGTGAACCTGAAAGAGACTGGCAAGTACGTAGGGAAGGTTTATGCTTTCCCTAAACATCTGAAGGAGAAGGTGTCTGATCTTCACCTTGGTAACTAAATCAGCAGGGTGAGAGAGAAAGGGACGATCTGAATTTCAATTACGTAACATAAGAAGGTTTTAAATTTGTCTTGTTTTTTAATATTGAAGTTTTGATTGGGTCTTTGAATAAATATCCTCTTTATGTCCTGCGGAATCATTTTTCTATTCGAAAATTCAACACTCTGTATGCATTATTTTTCTTCTCTTTTGCATGCATATATCAATTTTTTTTTTTTTATTTTTTTTTTTTGGGGGGGGGGGGGGGACATAACGTTGAAAGCTGTATTTTTACTTAAAAAGAAAAAGGAGTAGCTCTCATGCATGCAATAAAAAGAAAAAGAGCCTGATGAATAAGTTGTTCTATTCATGATCTATAAATAGTATGTTAAATTGTTAATTATAGATTTTCTAACCTTATGATGATATGAGTAAATTGGTGAATGATTGATAGCATTATGAGATTCGGTTCAACCGATTAAGTCAGGAATAAGTCCCATGTTTGGCAGAGTCAGAGGACTGGTCTAAAATAGGTGGAACCAGCCTCAAACTGAGTTTGATAAGCAGCTATATCTTCTGTTTGAATTAAAATTTAATATCAATACAATCCAAAGAAAAGGAGAATCCACGAGAGATAAAATAACGGGAATAAAGGCTCCATCATCCATTCAATTCCCAGAATTTAGGGCAGTGGTGTACATAATAGCTTTGTTATTCCAATTGGACCCTGAAGGATTAGGATTAGAGCCTGAGAAGAGGTGTGATAACTCCAAAGCTCCTAATAGTGGATGTCCTTAATGGGCCCCAATGGCCATGCCCTAATAGCTTGCCTTTGCCTCAATCCGAATGGAAAAGTCTTCTGTTTTTAGAGTGAGTGAATCAACTCCTTAATCTAGGAACCCCTCTTCCTTGGGTTTAACTGGCAAAAGGGTCAGACACTCTTATCAAAGGGAGGGGGTTCGATCCTGGAGTTGGTTAAGGCATTGGGAGATGCATCCTAACTCCTAGGTGCCTAGGTTAACGCCTAAAGGTAATAAGATGACTTGCCTTGTCCAACATTGGTATCACTTAGGAGGAAGGGAGATTTCGCTCTGCCCTTGGATCGTGGGTGAACCTAACTCTTTTCCTAAAATTTTTATATCTGTTATGGACCGGCCCAAAGGCCCAAATCCATGTTACGGTCTAACTGAACCAGGAAGCATAGCTGGCATATCAGCAGGCAAGATCTGGGATCCCAACAAGATAGGATCTATCCTAACCGGCGTCCCGAGATACTTGCTCCCAATATCTCGGCTCCGGATCTTGCACATCCCGGGTATCTCGCCAGGCCGGGATATCCACCTCGGACACCTCCATAAATATAGAGGAAGACCAACCAGGTGCACACGTTCTAACTTATGCTCACTTTACCTTCTGTTACACAGAGCACACACATCACCCCCTGGCTAATAGCCTCCAAGTTTACTACGAACTACGTGGACTTTGATCCCTTCAAAGGGTACGTAGGCTCTAGGCTTGACACCTAATCAAGTCCAATTAAGTCCGGCTCTGACGACGAATTTTCTGACGTTGAGTTCCAATGCAACGTCGTCAGTGGAGGATTTAGTGGAGGCGAAGACACGGTAAGCCAGCGAAAGAAATACCTTCGAGAGGTCCTGACCGTGAGGGACCTCCTCAAGTTCAAGGACAATCCAGCAAAGCCGAGCCCGCCCCCCTTGAGCTTCACCAACGAGGAGCTAAAGGACGTTATTCCCGGTCACCAGGACGGACTGAGTATCACCGGGACACTAGTAAATTGTCATGTCAAACGCATTTTTGTGGATGCAGGGAGGTCAGCCGACATTATAAGCTGTGATGCCTATAAAAGGATGCACCTCGACGTAGAGGATTAAAAGCAGTGCAAGACCACCCTGATCGGATTCAACGGAGAGCGCTCTTTCCCAAAGGGTTATATCGACCTCAGATTGACCCTCGGAATGAAGGAGGCATTCAAATCAGAATGAGTGAGGTTCATAGTAGCCGACTTCCGATCTCCCTACAACATCATTCTGGGCAGACCGACCATACACGCTTGGGATATGCTGGTATCCACGAAGCATCAGAAGTTGAAGATGATCAACGACAAGAACCAGTTGGTCGAGGTATCCGGAGACCAAAGGGAGTCACGACAATGTTACTTCGAGGCCCTCCGGGTCGAGGAAGGAGGACCCTCATCTCCACCTTGGCTCGGATGTAAGGAAGCCATGACTGGGGTAGATGGGGATAGACATCCCCGGCAACCGATTAACATGGTGGAACTCAATCTCCGAGAGCCAGAAAACCCAAGACCCGAGCCAGAAGGGGAGCTGGAGGAAGTAACCCTGGGAACGGATCCCTCCAAGACTACTGAAATCGGTAGAGATTTGAATGAAGGCTTAAAAGCACAAATGATCCAGTTCTTAAGAAAAAAATCAAGATGTCTTTGCTTGGACCTCGGCCGAAATACCCGGGATCGACCCACACTTCTGCTGCCACAAACTCGGTATATGGTCGGGATCAAGGCCGGTAGCACAGAAGAAGAGGAACATTGCCGACAACAGACAGAAGGCCCTTGAGAGCCACGTTGAAGAACTTCTGGCGGCCAGGTTCATCCGGGAAGTACAATATACGACTTGGATTTCAAATGTGGTCATGGTACCCAAACCAAGCGGCAAATGGAGACTATGCGTCGACTACACAAATCTGAACAAAGCATGTCCGAAGGACTCCTACCCGATGCTAAACATTGATCAACTTGTTGACAACTCGGCCGGGTACCAGCTGCTTTCCTTCATGGACGCCTACTCCGGATATAATCAGATTGCCATGCATCCGGACGACTAGGAAAAGACCGCTTTCATAACTGATAAGGCAAACTACTGTTACAACGTCATGCCTTTTAGGTTGAAGAATGCCGGAGCCACATATCAACGTATGATGAACCGAGTCTTTGAAGATCAGATCGGCCGAAATATAGAAGTCTATATTGACGACATGATCGTAAAATCGAAGCTACCAGAGGATCACATCTGGTACCTGAAGACATCGGATCAGGCTGAATCTAGCCAAATGCGCCTTCGGAGTCCTTGCGGGAAAATTCTTAGGCTTCATGTTGACAAACTGGGGAGTTGAGGCTAACCCGGACAAGTGCAAGGCCGTCCTGGAGATGCAACCCCCAAGGACCAAGAAGGAGGTTTAGCAATTGACGGGCCGTCTGGCCGCCCTAATAAGGTTTTTGCCCAAATCGGCAGAGAAAGCTCTGCCCTTCTTTAAGTTATTAAAGAAGGAAACCCATGGGGGCTGGAATCCAGACTGCGACGCGGCATTAGAAGAAATCAAACAGTGCCTGGCAACCCCTTCGGTACTCACAAAGCCGGAACAAGGGGAGACCTTATTCCTGTACCTGTCAATCGGCGATGAAGCCGTAAGTGCTGCCTTGGTAAGAGAAACCGAGGCCGGACAAATAGCCATCTACTTCATAAGCAAGGCTCTACAGAGTTCCGAACTCCGATATCAAAAGCTGGAAAAAGTGGTCTTTGCCATACTAACCGCGACGAGACGACTCCGGCCATATTTTCAAGGACACCGAGTAGTAGTCCGCACCAGCCAGCCGATACAGCAGATTCTTCACAAACCAAACTTGGCGGGAAGAATGACTAACTGGGCTATCGAGTTGTCCGAATTCGACATTACTTTCAAGGCCCCGCATTCGATCAAATCATAGGCCCTGGACGACTTCATCAAAGAGTTGACCCCAGCCATAACAAACAACGGAATTTGGAAGGTATTCATAGATGAACCCTCTAATGCAAAGGGGAGCGGGGCAGGAGTCATCGTCGAGAGCCCACAAGGGGTCGCCACCGAACATTCCCTCCAGTTGAAGTTCCCAACCTCCAACAACCAGGCTGAATATGAGGCCCTCCTAGCCAGGCTGCTCCAAGCAAAAGATAACAGGGCACAGCGAGTCAAGGTTTTAACTGACTCACAACTGGTGGCCGCCCAAATTGACGGTAGCTACCAAGCAAAGGGATCGCTGCTGGCGAAGTACCTGAACCGGGCAAAGGAACTCATAGCCGAATTCGATGAAGTGGTTGTCACCCACATCCCGAGAGAAGAGAATGTGAGGGCCGACATCCTCTCTAAACTCGCAAACACCAAAGGTCCGGACAGCCATAGAACCATAATCCAGCAGAACCTGACCGAGCCCAGCTGCGTAATGACTATCTCGGCAACGACCAACTGGAGGAAGCCAATTGAAGACTACCTAGAAAGAGGCATTATCCCGACCAACTCTACCGAAGCAAAAAGTTGATTAGGGAAGCCGCCATCTACACCATGGTCGATGACCAGCTTTACACTGCCCGATGATGCGATGCCTTGGTGAGTCCGAAGCACAGTACGTGTTGGCCGAACTGCATGAAGGAAGCAACGGCCATCACATGGGGGGCAAGGCTCTTGCTAGAAAGGCATTATGCGCCGGTTACTCTTGGCCAACCATGAAGCATGATGCCATGGAAGTAGCTAAGAGGTGTGATAGTTGCCAGAAACACGCCGAGATCATATGGCCTCCGCCTACAGAGTTGAAAGGCATTGACAGAGATTTGCCATATCTCCCAAAATAACCAAGTTCAAAAAATGATTTTGCAGAAATAGGGAACCTGGGTCGTTTCCCTGATGAATTCGCAGCGGGTTTGATCAAAGTAATAGCGAAACAAAACAGTAAAATGGGGGGTTTCCATTTGAACAAAATAAAAACGAAACTAAACAGAGACAGAACGAAATAAGCAGAAAGAGAATGGATTAAACAGAAACAGATTAAAAACGATCAACCCAACATTTAGATTCCAGAAACTTCCTTCATTGAGCGAAGAATGAACGAACTCGCGTTTGGTTCTGGATGAACCGAAATCTCTGCGTTCATCCAGAAAATCCCTCGACTAGACGATCACCTAGAATATGTTTGAACAGTGGCGTCTCACTGAGCAATCGCACAGCAAGGCTTTAAACCTAGTTCAAATTCAGTCCTTGGGATAAACCAAACCGAATACTAAATCTAATATTTGAACTATTTCCAGAAATCGAATCCGAAAATAGGAAAACAGAAACAAGTAACGCTACCGATTAAGCACAAGCTCTCTGGACGAATCATGGAATCATCAACGTTGGGTTAATCACAAACGTTTAGTCGAACATAACTGGAAATAACGAAGAATAGACGAAGAACACGAAGAACATTTGAGAGAAACTGAATGCTTCTGTTTTGATCCACAAAAGTGTAAAAACATGAATGAATGTGTGTTTGTGGCTGCTGCCTTACTTAACCTAAACCTAAAATGGAAATGGGTCAGCCCAAATAAATAAAATGGGCTTTAGTTACAAAATTCGAATTTAATTAAAATCCAAAAAATACATCAACTTCGGCTTCAAAATCGACCGCCCTCTTGTCCGAATTTGCTCTTCATGTCTTCATAACAATTGTAGCTCTCTGAATCATCTGAAATATGAGACAAAAATGAGGCAAATCCGATGTCTGGTTCAAGAGTTATGGTAAAAATAGCGAAGCAATGTAAAAATGGAATTTTACTATTAAAAATGGCTAAAATAAAAATAAAGGCCCAAAGCCCAAATAAGTATAAAAGCCATTATTTATTAGCTAAAGTGTCCTAAATTATTAATAAAGAGACAAAAAGTAATGTATGAAATATTCAATTATCAGGCATGCCGGCCCCGTGACCCTTTTACAAATGGGGCATGGATATCCTCGGACCATTCAGACCAGCACAAGGACAGTGCAGATGGCTCATCGTCGCTGTCGACTACTTCACCAAATGGATCGAGGCAGAGCCACTGGCCACAATAACCTCGGCCAGAGTAATGAGGTTCTTTCGCCACAACATTGTCTCCCGATTCGGAATACCTGCTGAAGTTGTTACGGATAATGGGACCCAGTTCATGGACCACAGATTCCAGGCCTTAATGTCCGACTTAGACATTAAGCAACATTTCTCCTCTGTTGAACACCCATAGTCCAACAGCCAGGCCGAGTTGGCCAACAAAATCATCCTGAACGGACTAAAGAAACGCATGCTACAGGCCGACACCAACTGGACCGAACAGCTTCACAGTGTTCTTTGGGGATACAGGACGAGTGTACAGTCTTCAACTCAGGAAACCCCGTTCCAGTTGACCTATGGCTGCGAAGCAATGATCCCGGTCGAAATTGGGCAGCCATCATGGAGAAAGGTAAAAGCCGGACAGGAAGGGCAGGCGTCAAATGATGACGCCTTAAAGACGGATTTGGACCTCATCGATGAAGTCCAAGTTACGGCACATTGCCGGGAATTAGCCGCCAAGCAACTCCTAGCAGCTAAGTACAATCAAAAGGTTCGGCCATGGTCTTTTAACCGAGGGAACCTAGTACTCCGACGAGATGACATAGGCAATAAGAACGCCCGAGACGGAAAGCTTGCTGCAAATTGGGAAGGCACCTATCGGGTCAAAGAAAAACTCGATGGAGGAGCCTATGTTCTCGAAACCCTGGTAAGGAAGCCGGTTAAGAGAACGTGGAACGCCGACAAATTGAAGATCTACCATAGCTAGATCCCGGCTCGGCTCAGCGGAACAACGTCACCAGTTCGTCATTCTTTTAGGTTTTTAAGTTTAAGTTGTTTTCAATGTTTGTCAACTTATATTCATTTGTAAAGCTCTTTAGGGCTATCTTTATCAATTATCAATGAAGGATCCCACTGACGAGATTCACCAATGTGCACAAATACTTGCTTAAGCATGAAACAAAGGCAATACAGCCCGGTCAAAAACTCGAAGCCGAGGCCATTAGGCCCAACACGAAAAACGGCTCTGAGGTCGTGTACCCGGCTGCTAACAAAAACATCTAGATGTATGAAACTGGCCGTTGTACTCTGACAGGTATTGGTTAGAGCTCGGCAAAGGCGCCATAAGTGGCCTTTCGCGAAATTGACGCGTCAACGCTCGCCCGACTAAGCAAGTGGACTGTCATCCTGGCCTTGATTAGGCCAAAATGTTTGATTGGAGGTGTGCGAAACCTCGGTTTAACATGTGATAGTTTCGCCCTTATATCGGTTACCATTAATTCGACTAGTTAAAGTCGGACCGAGGTAGTGCGGTTAAAGTTAAGGACCCCCGAGGTACAAACATAAAACCCTGCCCCAAACTCCCATGCATAAGTATGGTCGAGTAAAACGACTCGTATTCATTACAGTCAACAAATATCTAAACTAAGTTTGGAATTTGTAACATAGGCAAAAGGATGGAAAAAGTAGTTCGTTCATTGTCAAATATTTACCTGACGTCACAAAAGCTCGAAATGTTCAAAAAAAAAAACAAGGCCACAAACGCCCAAAAAAGAGAAAATACAGAGGTCCAAGACTAGCTGGACGACCCGGCCTCAGGACCCCGACCCTCTGCCTCATTCTCCTCCCCGCCATCTGTACGGGAACCCTCGGCGGCTGGAGATTGGTACGAGATCAGTTTCCCATCCTCCACGAAGGCGCGGTAATCGTACCCGTCCACATTGAGTTCCACGCTGGGGTTCAAGAACTGGAGTTGAGCCAGAGCCTCCTCAAAATAATCCTTGGCGGTCTGCATCAGCGCCTCGGACACCTCTTGATGCGCCTCCTGCTCTGTGGAAAGGGCCACTTTGGTGGCCTCGTGCTCAACAATCAGGGAAGCCCGCTGCTGCTGGAGAGCCTCCACGGCAGCCGGACTCTCAGGCAACCCCTTTTGGGCCCGGGTGCACTCCTCAGCCAACTTCTCAGCCGAGCCCTGGGATAGCTGGAGCTCCTGTTCCGCCTTCCCCACCGCGGCCTTGGCAGCATCCCGTTCAGCCATGGCCATGTCCCGCTCCTCCTCCGCAGACTTGGCCTTCGCCTCTGTCATGGCTAAAGCCTTCTTCAGCTCCTCCTCAGACACCCTCAGCCTTCTACAATCAGTGTCGGCCTTTGCGTACTTCTCCCTCACCAAAACCAGGGCTTGGAGAAATCCAACAGATCGGCACAAGTGCTGTTGGGTCATATGAATCTCGTCCATGGCTGGCGGAGACATAGGCCGGCTCTCCATGAAATGCCGGGGAGGAAGAAAGGCGACATCTAGCTCCAGGACCACCCTTTCTCCCACAGAAAGCCGCATGGGAACACCGAAGAAGGACCAAGCAGCGGAGGTGGAGGCGGAGGCGGAGCGAGCACCGAGCCTGATGGAGCCTCATGGGAGACCACGGGCTCGGTCTCCTCTATAGCAATTACGGCCTCCTTCCCCTTTGAAGCCTGGGACCCAGCCCCCTGAGGAGGCTTGGAGACGGCCGTGGGAGTGCATCCTTGGCCGACCGAGGCCTTGTTTTTCTTCGCCGCCTCGGCATTGGGCGCGGCAGCATCGGCAGGGGCATCCAGCTTCCGAGTCTGACGGCTCGAGGAGGAAGCGGCAGGGTTCGCCTTTTGGAGATAGAGAGGAAGGGCGCGCATGTCTCGAGCTGAAAGAACAAAGATGAAACAAGTCAGTAAAACGGATAAAGATCAAAATCAAAGTACAAGACGATATGCTAGCAAAAAACCCTACAAGTAGAAGGAAGCAGCCTAGAACCCTCCCCGGTAATAAAGAAACTGGCGGGCTTCAAACCATATTCCTCCACAAAGGCACCCAACCGAGGCACAGAAGCTTCTGACTCCGGCCAAAGATCGCTGTGGGGAATCTGGAAGGATGAAGGAGAAGCCTTATAGTGGCCCTCAACCCAGTATAAAGGGAAGCGCCAACCCACATCCAAGGTCTCGGGCCCAGTCAAGAACCAGGGCTGTTTCTCGGGCTCCACAGTAATCTTAAAAAATGCGCCCTTGAAGCGTTTGAAAGAGTCGAAAAACGGCGTCATGAGCTTTCCAGTACAGCAGAGGGACACTAATCCCTTTAATTTATCGCCCTCCTTCGGCGAGCCGGGAGTGAAGGGGCCGAAGTAGTAAAAGAAAAGGTTCGCAGAGCATAGAACCGATACAGGGAAAGAGCGGCAGAGTTGCTCGAATGCAACAAGGTAAGCCCACCCATTAGGATGAAGCTGGGAAGGGGCGAGTCTCAAATGCAGCAGAGCCTCTACTTGGAAGGGGGAGAAAGGCAATGTAACTTTGACCCGGGACAAGCAGTCCCAATAGAAAAAGAAGAAGTTCGGATGGCCTACTTCCTGTGTCGCACAGATGGGCTCATCGGCCCCCAGGCAGCTGATGACACACCCGAGAATTGCTGGAATCCTCAACCAGGCGTTGTCGACGTCTGACATCAGGGACCGAGTCTTTAACACTTTCTGAGACACCCAGCTATACTGACGACACAAAGCCTCGGGCAGATTAGAAGAGTCCGAACCTTCGGCGTCAGACCATTGTTTGGAAGACCGAGATTTAGGAGCCATTAACCTATAGGCAAATAAATGAAACTAGTATTAGTAAAGAGCGGGAATACCTGGCACAACAACAGTAGCAGGTGAAAATGACAACGGACTCGGACGACTAGGGGCACTAGAAAGGACATCCGGGGAAGGTCGATGCCGGCAGGAACCGAGTATGGAAGAAGCCCTGGCATCTCCCCCATGCGCTATCAGAGCAGAGCTCTCAGCAAGACAGTCCCAACAGGGGCCGAGATACCCTTCAGGGAAAGGATCTGAGCTAACGGAAGGAGGACCCTCATAAAAATTAAGTGGTTGAGCCATCAGGACGAGGAGTCTGCCCTGGCCCTGACTAGCAATGCGAAAGGAAAAGCGCGTGCCATGGGATGAACGGGATGAGGGACCGGAGCTCTAGCAGCTGCAGGACGAGGCCCGACGCGTCTCGGACGATTAACACCACCTCGGCCAAATGAGGCCGACCTCTCAGTTTCTGGAGGTTCACCCCCAAGAACCCAGTAGGAAGCCCGTGGGAAGCGTGTGCGAAGGAACGCCTCCTCTTCATGTGACAACACTGCTCTAGGCCTAGGAAAATTTCTATCTCTAGCCATATGGGAAGAACAGAGAACCTAAGAAATAAAGGTCTTATGTTAAAAGGTGAAAATGTGGACGAATTTGGGATAAGACAGTACGAGGAAAACCCAGAAAGTTCACCAAGCAACCTAGAAAAGAGAAAGAACAGTAACGCAGGCAACAGTCTTAGGAAAATTTAAACGGTAAAATGCAGAGTAATACCGTAAAAAGGCAAAAGGAAACAGACAGGATACCTGTTTGAGTAGAAGGAAAAAGCTTGAGTGCTGAAGGATGAAGAACAGCCAAATGGTGATGGAGGACATGATCCTATGAACTCAGAGAAAAACTTGAGAGAAACTGAGTAGCGGGAAAAGTGAAGATGAAGAGAGAAGAAAAACTACTTAAACCATTGAGGCAAAGTCGCGAAACGACAAGGGCAAAAAGGTCTTTTCAACATAGACACGACGGGATTGGAACAGCGCGACGTAAGCGCATTAAATGCGCACGAACAACGGGACGTGAATAGGCACGGCGGTTACAGGTTACCACCATTCAGGGCATGCCAGGTGTAAAACTGCAATGATGGCGCACGCAAGAGGAATCCCGAACGGCAGGTCAAATGCCAACAGACAAGAAACGTGCGTCTGAGGTCATTGGCAGACGTCGTGGGCCGGAACGGATTGAGAAACCACTCCGGTCACTTGAAACATGGCATCCGTGGCACAGCGATGGGAGTTAAGCCTTCCAAAGACGTAAGAAGCCAGGCCCCGGATTCAAAGCCACCTTGAAGGCCGCGGCAACCACAAGCCGGTCCAGTAGAGATAGAGGCCCCGGACCCTGACAGAGGCCGGGGGCAACGAACATCTCGGCCGTCCAGAAGCCTGAATAACCAAGCTGGGGGGCAACTGTTATGGACCGGCTCAAAGGCCCAAATCCATGCTACAGTCTAACTGAACCAGGAAGCATAGCTGGCATATCAGTAGGCAAGATCTGGGATCCCAACAAGATAGGATCTATCCTAACCGGCGTCCCGAGATACTTGCTCCCAATATCTCGGCTCCGAATCTTGCTCACCCCGGGTATCTCGCCAGGCCGGGATATCCACCTCGGACACCTCCATAAATATAAAGGAAGACTAACCAGGTGCACATGTTCTAACTTATGCTCACTTTACTTTCTGTTACACAGAGCATACACACCACCCCCTCTGGCTTCGCGCCTCCAAGTTTACTGCGAACTACGTGGACTTTGATCCCTTCAAAGGATACATAGGCTCTAGGCTTAACACCTAGTCAAGTCCAATTAAGTCCTATTCACATAACAGAACAATATTAAAAACAAACTCCTTAATTTAGGATTGATCTGTGTTCTTCACTTCTTCCACTCTCCAATTCGCGGAGTCTTATGCTTGCTTGAACACGGATACAATAAAAATAACACCATTATGCCCCAAATAGGCCTAAATTAACATATTAAAGTTACAATAATGCCACATTAAAATACATAAATACATGAAAATAATGGAAAATATCTATTCCTCCTTTCTATCCACCATGGGAGGATCTAGAATTCATTGAAGCATAGATTTTGACCCCATTCAAAATTTAAAATATGATCAACATTACTCTTATATTTGTTACTTTTTTTAAGTTTTTATTTTTGACCTCACCCACCCCCCCCCCCCAAAAGGAAAAAAATCATTCCTGAAATGGAGTAGAGTTGAGTAATTATGCATAAAATTAAAATTACTTTTTCTTATATAACAATATAAGCTATCATTACAATTAATACCTGTTGATTACTTTTCTTTATTATAAATTTATTATATTTCTCATATCTTTTCACGCATGACTTTGCACTAGTATGCACTTTGGCATTTTAGTCTTTTTTTTTTTTTTTTAATGGTGAGGTTATCCTATTGGCATATTTTAAATTTAATAAACACCAATTTTTCTTATAGAATTATCTAATTAAGCTCCTTATTGTCGCCCCCACTCTTGGTTCAGGTGGGTTGGCATCTATTTCCAGCAAAAGCTAGATCCAAGTTTTATGCATGAATGATACCATACCAAGAAAATTTTGCTATATCAGAGGCTGACCCAGTTTATAAGTGAAGATTGATTAATTAGAATCTGGGGATGTCTCCCAGTCCTATGTCAACATGCTTGCTTGAGGTCCATCATATTAAGGAGCTTCACGGTTTGTGAGGAGTTGGCGAGGGAGAGTTATAATTAGAGGACAACAGGAAGCACTGATGGTGGAAGTGGAACTCCCAAGAGCGCCGACGGCTTCCTTGCGTAAACAGAAGGAAGTTGACGATGATGATCGATGGAGATGGTGACTTAGTAGCCACGTCAAGACTTGTTAATTTACATGTAGGAAGATTCAGGGGTGAGTTGGCTGATTAAGGATAGTTTTTAAGTGAGTGAAAAGTTCAAGAAATGAGTTATATATACCAACTCATATGTGAGGAAATGAGTTATAAGTGGGTCAGAAGTTGAAGAAGTAAAAGATTTTTTTTTTCTTTTTAATAATAAAAGGCCATGTGGCACTTCCAGATGTTGTCACCCGTCCATCATATACTTTAGGAAGTATGTAATTTAAACTTTGTCCAATAAAAACATAACAAATCAGATCATTTTAATTTTGATTGGCTTATGAGCCATATGAAAAATTCAATTTTTTTTAAATCTTAATTTGAAAAAACCAAAAAACAAAACCTTAGCTTGTGGGGATGACATGAAAATCCATATTAAAGGTGATGAAAAGACCAGAAAGATGGTTAATGCTAGCTCCAAGACCTTCGGTTTTGGTTTGGGTGCCTCTTCGCTTAGGCATGTGATCCTATGAATTCCTTTTTATTCCTTTCCCTTTATTTTTGTTTGTTGAAGTAAAGAAAAATTGGGATGAATCTGTGCTTTGGGTGTTTCGTCACAAAATTTTCTTGTTTTTCTCCATTTGTGTATAGGGGCGTTGGAATTGGAACAAATTGCTTTTCTATTTTTTTTAAAAAAAAAATTCATTTTTGGAGTTTCTGAATTTCTATTTTATCTTGATGGAAGGCATTTTTTTACTCGCTATTTTTTATATCCCAGTATTGGGAAAGAACGAACGAGCACAAGTTGGATTATCATAACATGATTGTGTTGATGGACTATGGCTCTTTTCTGTGATGAATGCTTTCAATTGACTGACTTAGAGGGCACTACATAATAGATGTATTAAACTGGACACCTGCATGAGTATCAAATTTGATGAGTTTTGTTCACGACAGTCCCTTTTTCTGTCTTTCATTCTTGGCCCTTTTGTTTGGCTTGGCTGTGTAAGGTTGTAGGTGATTCTGTTTATCTAGTTGCTTTAGATCTTTATCAACATAGGCAGTTCATGAATTGGCGCTGATTTAAGTAATAGGATTTTAGCATATGGAGGAGTAATGTGAAGGGATGATGACCTGAATTGGGCCAAGTGAAAATAACTGCTAAATTTGCATTATGCATTTTTTGGTGTGATGGTATGCTCAAGGGTACCTTACCCTCATTAAAAATGTTATTTACTTTTTTATTTCTCACTTTTCAGCTACTGGATGGGTAAAAGGAAAGCAAATGGATGGAGTTTCATCCATCAAGAACATGTAAGTATCCTTAACTCTGGGGTTCGAGTATATGATACAAATACATGTTATTTTCCTGACTCACTGAAATTTCTGTTTAGCCTGATATGAGCCGTGTTGATCCTCATTTGAAAGATGTATATCATATGATTTACTTGCTATGTAAGCCAGGGTGTTGATCCTCATTAGCAATTATTTGAAGATGAAAGTATACTTGTTGTGGACAGCAATATGTTGTGTGGGTTTTTTCTTTCTTTCTTTCTCTGACTTGCTAGAATCTACACTATGAACTGCTTATGGAGTTTAAGTGAGTAGCTTGTGATAAATTTGATGGGGGAAATTAGATAAAAATAGATGAGGAAATTGGATAATTATATCTTTTTACCAATGGAAATTAGATAAATATCTTTTTACCAAAGAAATATGGACGGCCTAGATCTCATCTGGACCGTCAAGGGACGAACACTCCCTATACGTCCTTTAGACAAGTAGGGAAATGCAATCCCAAATTGTGCTTTGTTTGACTATTCAAAAGTAGGCCCGCCCGTCTCATAAGCATTTATTTTTAAATAAACAATTATATTTAAACAGTGCAACATATGCCTTTTTTTTTGTTCAATACATTTTTTTTTTTTGGAATGAAGGCAATATTTGTTTCAGTAAGATATAAACAAAGAGTTTGTGTGTGTGTGTGTATATAGAAGAATCAATTATTAATAATTAATCAAATATAAGTACAAGGCTAGAAGAAATATTGTTTGGCAAATAATTCCAATTAATTGTAATATAATCGCCCATCCTTTTTTATTATGCAAATGTACACAATTTTATTTAACATTTTTAGATTTGACTAGAGCCAGTAAATCAGGCCAAGTCTATTGGGTCTGCCCTTTTAAGTCTGGCCCTTTAAGGGTTGAATTTGTAAAATGGTGCCTCTAGATGAAGTCGAGTCTAAAAGGGCCAGCCATGTAGGGCTGGGGGCTTAAAAAGGTCATCCCTTGGCATTAGGCCCTTTATTATTTTTTAACTTGCCCAATTGGTAGTTGCCCACTTGCCCTGCTCATCGAGTCTGACTGTGAAAGAAGTTACTTTAGTTGTCTACCCTGTTGTCGAGTACTCACTCAACAGTTACTCTCACAATCTCACTCATTTCTGTCATTCACTCACGAGTTCATGCCCCTTGCATAGTCTGGCTATCTCGACCTCATACAGACACATTCACACATCATTGCATCACGGATTCACGACGTCAGACCATTAGTCCTTTCGATTATGAGTCAATGATTGTGTTTGTTTTTTTTTCATGATGCGTGTTGTTTAGACATTAATGTTGACAACATTTATTTGATAAATTAGAATTTTAATTATTGTAGTTTACAAATTCTATTTCTTTGAGGGAAAAAACGCAAGCAAAATAGTTAAAATTTAGAAAAATAGCTTCCAATCCTTTCAAGGCTGGCACTAGCCCACATGCTCTCAAGCTTGACTTTTTTGATATAAGGCGATAGGGGAGGGGGGATCGAACCCAGGACTAGGAGGGGGGAAATTAATCCCAATACCACTGTACCTTTCAAGGCTGGCACTGGCCCACATGCTCTCAAGCTTGACTTTTTTGATACAAGGCGATAGGGGAGGGGGGATCGAACCCAGGACCAGGAGGGGGGGAAATTAATCCCAATACCACTGCACCTTTCAAGGCTGGCACTGGCCCACATGCTCTCAAGCTTGGCTTTTTTGATACAAGGCGATAGGGGAGGGGGGATCGAATCCAGGACCGCGAGGGGGGAAATTAATCCCAATACCACTACACTACTAGTAGTGCTAGTTCAGACTTGACTTTAAAAAATAAATGTTTTTCTTACTCCGGGCCTACAGGCCTTGGCCTGGCCCTAATTGTAGATTTGGCTAAGTTTTTTAACGAAACTTTTAACTAGGTTTCATAGCTTATTTTATATATGAACTTGATGGGGTATATCCGTATATGTATGTGAATTGAATTTGAATAATATTTTCAAAACAATTGTTTCGCCTTATATTATTGTAGTCATGGATTAAATATTGAACTTGATATGGCCCACATGCTCGCTCCAAGACCTTCGGTTTTGGTTTGGGTGCCTCTTCGCTTAGGCATGTGATCCTATGAATTCCTTTTTATTCCTTTCCCTTTATTTTTGTTTGTTGAAGTAAAGAAAAATTGCGATGAATCTGTGCTTTGTGTGTTTCGCCACAAAATTTTCTTGTTTTTCTCCATTTGTGTATAGGGCGTTGGAATTCGAACAAATTGCGTTTCTAAACTTAAAAAAAAAAAAAAAAAAAAAATCATTTTTGGAGTTTCTCAGTTTATATTTTATCTTGATGGAAGGCATTTTTTTACTCGCTATTTTTTATATCCCAGTATTGGGAACGAACGAACGAGCACGAGTTGGATTATCAGAACATGATTGTGTTGATGGACTAAGGCTCTTTTCTATGATGAATGCTTTCAATTGACTGACTTAGAGGGCACTACAAAATAGATGTATTAAACTGGACATCTGCATGAGTATCAACTTTGATGAGTTTTGTTCAGGACAGTCCGTTTTTCTGTATTTCATTCTTGGCCCTTCTGTTTGGCGTGGCTGTGTAAGGCTGTAGGTGATTCTGTTTATCTAGTTGCTTTAGATCTTTATCAACATAGGCAGTTCATTAATTGGCACTAATTTAAGTAATAGGATTTTAGCATATGGAGGAGTAATGTGCAGGGATGAGGACCTGAGTTGGGCCAAGTGAAAATTCAATAGCTGCTAATCTCATATGATTTACTTGCTATGTAAGCCAGGGTGTTGATCGTCATTAGCAATTATTTGAAGATGAAAGTATACTTGTTGTGGACAGCAATATGTGCGTGTGGGTTTTTTCTTTCTTTCTTTCTCTTTTTTTAACTACATTTTCATGGAATATATATACAATCCCTCTAAAACAAATGTGTTGTAGCCCATAGTTATCAGTGAATCAATTATCCTAGCTTGGAAAGGGAGGCTATATTTACATCAATTGAACTTCTGAAAAATGGAATTATAATTGATGTAAATATTCTCCCTTTGTTGGCAACAAAAAAAAAAAAAAGTCTTCCTTTTCTGACTTGATGAGATGCAATATATTTTGAACTTCCGCTCATCTACATTATTGCTTGCTTGCTTTCTTTGTTTTACAAAGAATGACGGATTGTGCTAGTTTGCTACTGAACTTCCACTCCAAGGCTAGCATTGGAAACCTTCAACCTTCAGGTTGTGTAGAGAAATTACTTGCTTCCCAATAGAGGGGTTGAGTCATTTCTCTGAGTTGCTAGAATCTACACTATGAACTGCTTATGGAGTTTAAGTGAGTAGGTTGTGATAAATTTGATGAGCAAATTGGATAATTATATCTTTTTCCTTATGAAAATGCTTTGATACATTTAATAGGGTGAGGGTTTTTAGTTATAAGCCAAAGGAGAAAGAAAATTTACAATGAAGCCTTCTGAGGTTTACCAATTTACAATTTACTATAGAAAACAATGAAGCACCCTTCTAACATATTGGAAGGAAAAGGGCAGTTGTTGCAGTAGAGATAGGTGTACAGTGGAAGATGATTTTTAATTTGTATAAATGGTTAACTAGGGAAGATAACATGAGTGCTTACATATAAAATAAAATGTCTTGGTCAGAATATGTTTTGAAGCTGGTAGTGTATGAATACTCTATACAATGTATCTTCTGGTTTTCATCTCTTCCTGGATGCTGACTACTCTACTTCCCACTTATTAATAGTTTTTATTTGATAAACCTGCATAATTAGGATTAATGATATTGCAAAACTATTTAAACCAGCTGCATATCAGTTTTGGATTTTTTGGTTGATGGTTTTGCTTTCATGGTTCTTGGTTCTAGTCTCTTCTCTCTTAGAGTTGTTGAAATGGAATGACTCAAATAGTTGATGATGGTTATCCTACAGAGAATTTGCCCAGCATCTATCATTTCGTCCATTTAAGCTTCACTACTGCATGTTTTCTATCCTTAAAGGCTATGAAGCTAAGCGAGCTTTGGCCACCGCCATTGAGGCAACATCAAGAGAGCAGGCGGCTACCTCGACAATGGCCACAGATCCAATGAAAAATAGACTTCGCCCGTTATCTCCTCATCTTTCTATTTATAAACCACAGTCCTCTTCCATGACTTCAATTTTTAATAGAATCTATGGAGCTTCCTTTGTGGCCATGGTCTTGGATTTTTATCTCCTTTAATAGAATCTCTTTATATTTATAAATGCATTGCATTTTGTTGAAAGATTCTTTGAATGGTATATTCAATGAATACCCAAAACCATAGTCATTTTATTTTTGATCGAGTTTTGTGTCACACATGACCTTTCTAGTATTAATTTATTTACATTCTCTTGACATCGCAGATGTAATAAATACTCCAAAAGAATGCTCCCTCAAGTGATATATGAGCATATATTTAATAAACCCTTTATGCATTTCTGAACTGAAAATTCTTTTGAGATATATAAATAAATACATTACAATCATACAAAATTAATTCAATAATGTACCATTATTCACGTTCACATGCAATGGAGGGGGAAACTCTAATTTAACTCCAAATAAGTGATTATAAAGCCTATTCATCGTATTTGGCTAATTTGTTTTTTTGAAATCATGATAAATCATCGATTGATTATAACTGACTAAGGATTGCTCATGAGTTTAGAAAATCTCGATGAAGCTTGACTTATATTTTATAATAATTATTATATATAATTATTGAAATATAAACAACTTTATTAAATGTAAACCATTCTTTTGTGATTATACATCCATAAATGGTTTTAATAAATAAAATCCGAACATTATCAAAATTTTCATAGTTATGGAAGAAAGTATCCAAACATAAATTAGGATTAACAAAGGTCACTTCTAACCAATGTCACATGAAAATGATTATTTAACAATCACAGTTGTCACTATTAATTAGCAATTTAAAACTACATGCAGTTAAGTATTCCAAACTTTCTACTGGCAGTATCTGGGCTATTTTGTTTACAAGCTAATACAGACCTCAATGCTTTCAAAAAAAAAAAAGATTTAGAGCAAAATTCAACTAGTAAGTATATGTTAATTGTCGCTACTGAGTAGGTTTGGCATTAGGCCCTTTATTATTTTTTAATTTGCCCAATTAGTAGTTGCCCACTTGCCCTGCTCATCAAATTTGACTGTGAAAGAAGTTACTTTAGTTGCCTACCCTGTTGCCGAGTACTCACTCAATCAGTTACTCTCACAATCTCACTCATTTCTATCATTCACTCACGAGTTCATGCCTCTTGCTTAGTCTGGCTGTCTCGGCCTCATGCACACACATTCACACATCATTGCATCACGGATTCACGACATCAGACATTAGTCTTTTTGATTATGAATCAGTGATTGTGTTTATTTTTTTCATGATGCGTGTTGTTTAGACATTAATGTTGACAACATTTATTTGATAAATTGATAGGGCAAAACTTTAAGCCTAAAAAAACTCCGCAAGTGCACGGGCCGTATCAAGTAATAAAGAGTAAGTAAGATATCGTTCCCACGAGGACTTGGTATCACAGCTTTAGTTAAGCATTAATCTCACAATTTCGTTTAAGTTGAGAAAACCAAATTGAATTTAATTAAGATAAAGAAAAAGAAATCAAAACTAAAATAAAAATAAGAAAACTACCACAATAATCAAATGAGCAACCTAGAATCACTAATCCCTTATTTGATTCTTAGATTTTATCCCCACTAAATTAACTTTGACTTAATCTAATCAGCTAATCTAGAGTATTAATGTCTATAAATGCCTTCCGGTCCATTTATCTACCTATCTTAATTAATTATGTAATGTCTCATACAACTAAATAAGATGCTTTTTAAATCGGGCTCACTCTAATTTGATTATGCGGAGCTTCTAGGTATATTCCTATCCTAGACGCAAATTAGATTAAAACCTAACTTCACGTTAAATTAAAACCTAATTCCACATTATTTATTCCCAAGGTCAATTTAGGATTCCCTCTTCCAAGTCCAACCCTAAATCCCCAAAACATGCTCAATGGTGGCCACTCACTAAGTAATAGCAGATAACACAGGATTAAATAAACTGAACAAAATTAATCAAAACTAAAAAGTGGGAATAATCTCTAAAACCCAAACAAGTTCATAGATTCTCTAGGTTGCAAAACCAACTAGCCACACATGGCTTTATTCAAATCCATAAAATAAAATAAAAAAAAAAGATAAGAATTCAGATTCAAAGAAGAAGAAGAAGAGAGAGGAAAGAAAATTTCTTCGTCCCCTCCACAGTCCTTCCGTCCTTCCGTGGAAATGATGAAGAGAACCGAAACGCTCAGCCTCTACTTCTCTGCTTCTTTGTCCCTTCCTTCTCGTTCTGCGTCTCCCGATCTTTCTGCTCCGTCTTCTTTTGCTTGTCTCTACTTCCTTATTTATAATAATTTAGATCTTGGGTCATTGATTCTCTTTTACTTATTACAAAGATATCTCATATCTTGTAATTTACTCCATCAGATCAAACAATTGATTTTGTTTCTATTTTTCTTGCATGAGACCACTGAATTTGACTGATTGCATATCCTCTTATTGCCTTTTTTACTTCATTCCAAATCAGCTAATATTTCCTGCACAATAAAAATAGGATATGAGTAGATTTTATGTCGATTTATTCTTTGATCCCAAGTTTCATGCAATTATGGAAACGTTCATAAAAGATAATTAAATAGGTATATAATATCAATAATTACAATCAAATCTCATAAAATATACACCTATTTAATCATAAAATAAATACTCATCATAAATTAGAATTTTAATTGTTGTAGTTTACAAATTCTATTTCTTTGGGGAAAAAAAGCAAGCAAGATAGTTAAAATTTAGAAAAATAGCTTCCAATCCTTTTAAAGGCTGGCACTGGCCCACGTGCTCTCGGGCTCGACTCTAAAAAATAAATGTTTTTCTTACTCTGGGCCTACAGGCCCGGCCCGGCCCTAATTGGAGATTTGGCGAAGTTTTTTAACTGAAACTCGACTAGGTTGGATAGCTTATTTTATATATGAACTTGATGGGGTATATGTATGTGAATTTAATTAGAATAATATTTCAATACAATTGTTTCGCCTTATATTATTGTAATCATGGATTAAATATACACTTTTTAATAGCTACTCCCGTGAGTTATCAACGTTAGAAAAGTGGTTTATTATAGTCCAAATTAAAATATGTATAAAACTTCAAACTGCTTTTTTCCCTAAATTTATAATTTTTCTCTCAAAGTATTTTTATTGATTGCATGTGTTAATTGATGATTTTCACCAAGGACTATATAGTTCTAATTAGTTAAGGAGGGCATTTTTGTAAAACCAACAATTATTTATTACAAATAATTAATTTCCTTTACATACTCAAATTTATTTTATAATTCTTATATTAGGTACGGGAGGTATCTTTTAGAAAACTCAACATTATATATCTGATATGTATGTTGTATGTCTGTGTTAACACTTAACAGTACTGTGAAATGTCCGGTAGCCGCTGCTCTATTCTTGATGGGATAAAGAGAGGCACCAATATGACGATTTCTGAGAAAACAGCACTTATGTGTGGATTTGACGATTTCTGGGAAAACAGCACTTATGTGTGGATTTGTGTGTGGATATGGTGATGCTAGCAAGGGATGTGCTATTTGCTACACAAGCTCGCCTAAGAGCTTTCTCGATAATGAATAAGGCCCGTGACAATGTTGTTTCTGAGGCAGACATACTTGTGGTCAAGTTCAACATGGACATTGGACGGAATCAGTTTCGGTGCTCGTCTGTGGGACGAGCTCTCCCTGCTCGTCCGTACGGACGAGCATCTGGCAGTCCAGATCTGATTTTTTTTTTATTTTTATATTTTTTATTAAAAATAATTTTAATGGGTAGAGGATCTAAAATAAAGATAATCTCTCAACTAACATTTTTTGAAAAAATGATTTTTTCATATAGAAAAAAAATAATAATGAAAATTTAAAAAAAAAAAAAACTGGGCCGTCCAGATCTAGATCTGGACGGCCAGATGCTCGTCTGTACGGACGAACAGGGAGAGCTCGTCCCACGGACGAGCACCAAAACTGGTTCCGACATTGGACAATATCGATGTGCTTAGCAACGTAAAGAATGTGAAGAACAACGCCGTTATTTACAACACAGGTAGCAACACCGATGTTGCATTCTTCGAGCCATACTTCCATGGTATGAAGCAGATAATCCTTGATAGCCATACTGAAAAGTGGGTCTCTTCTGACACTAACAAATGCGTCTTCGTAGTGAGCAACCCAGGATACCCTAATCTTATGTCGTCTTGGTCTGCTACAAGCCATGTGGTTGCTATGCTTGAATTCGTGAGCCTGAAAGAGGCTGGCAAGTACCTAGGGAAGGTTTCTGCTTTCCCTAAACATCTTGAGGAGAAGGTTTATCCATTCTCTCATAGTTAATAGTGATAATTGTATATTTTGAATTTATGTTTTTATATTTAAATTTAATGATAGAGTAAAACATGTCATCTGCTTCTAACATTTTCAAATTTTTATGCTTCTTTAATAAATTTACATACTTATTTACTTAAACAAATAAAATTAGATATAATATTTTTCAGAAAAGTCTCTAGAAAACCAATATATATTGTTTAACTGAAATTGGAAAAAAAAATATTACTTTTAATAAGTAAATCAATTCGGCCGCTTCATGAAATCATGTAAGCATTATATTTTAAGTAAATTCACAATATATTAAAGGAGGAAAATTTTTAGTTCATTTTAAAATTTTAAAACTAACAATAATTTAATAAAATAGATTATTAAATTGTAATTTAGTGAAAAATAAGAAAAAAAATAAAGGGTTAAAGTTCTACTAGCATCCTAAAGTATTTTTTTCAGGTGCATAATGTCATAATAAAGTAATATGTAGTGCACCCATCACAATGAAGTATTTTTTAGGAGTATCCATCACCCTAAAATACTTCTTTTTTTTTTTTCAATTTTGCACTTAATTTAGATAATTTAGGGTTATAGATACATTTGAAAAATATTTTAGGGTATCACATATACCGAAAAAATAGTTTATGATATTCTATGCAATTGAAAGAATACGTAAGGGTGTTTGGTCCACCAAAAAAATAGTAAGGGTGTTTGGTCCACCAAAAAAATAGTTGAGGCTATCGAGTGTACCACAAAATATTTTATAGCACTGGATGCACCTGAAAAAAATATTTTATGATGCTAGTTGGACCTTAACCCTTTATTTTTTCTCATTTTACACTAAATTACAATTTAATCATCTATTTTATTAAATTATTGTTAGTTTTAAAATTTTAAAATGAACTAAAAATTTTCCTCCTTTAATATATTGTCAATTTACTGAAAAGAAAATGCTTACATGAAGCCAAATTGATTTACTTATTACAAGTAATATTATTTTTTCAATTTCAGTTAAAAAATACATATTGGTTTTCTAGAGACTTTTCTGAACAATATTATATCTAATTTTATTTGTTTAAGTAAATAAGTATGTAAATTTATTATGAAGCATACAAAATTGAAAATGTTAGAAGAAGATGACATACATGTTTTACTCTATCATTAAATTGAAATATAAAAACATAAATTCAAAATATACAATTATCACTATTAACTACTCCCTCTAGTCCTTATTATAAGGCACCAACTAACTTTTTTCACAAACCAATTAAAGTCAATAAAGTTGTCCTACAATCTAAGTAATTTCTAATATTACCCCTACTAATTGCCCTAAACTCTAATATTATATTAATTATTACTCTCATAAACTACCCTTATTAATTATATGTAGGCATGGAAAAAATAATTAATGTTCATTGGGAATAAGCAAGTGCCTTATAAAAATGATCAAATAAATTTGTTAGTTAGTATCTTATAATAAAGATAAGAGGGAATATGAGAGAATGGATATTGGTGAGGATTGTGCGGACACAAAGGCAAATTCTAAAAGCAACTCTGCACACAAAAGACCAAATGACGTAGTTGAATTGCAAAGGACGGCAGCGGATATAACTTGCAGCGGATATAAGCCAATCCCCATCAATTAAGTATAAAGTTACCTAGAAACTAATATTACATGAATGCCAGTTTTAAAATTTTAGTTTTTTGTTTTAAAGAAAATAAGATTTCTGTTATGAATATAATGTAATATATGAGATAAGAGATACCACTCTGATCCTATTTATAAATTTAGTTTGACCAAAAAAATTTGGTCCTATTTATAAGTCCAGTTTCGGAAATAAATGAGATTGTGACAATTATATTTTACTCATATTAATTGCACCCATAAAAATAGAGAGAGAAGAAACAGTAAAAAAGTACCCAATCATAAATGAGGGCAAAGTTGAAAATTTATCCCATAATCATTGTGTCAACTAACTTTTCTTGGTATGTAAGATTTAGTCAAAGTGGACTTATAAATAGAACCAGAGTGGTAGAGAACAAGAATAAGAGAATAAAGAAGAGAGAAAGAGGAGAGTAATAATTATTCTAATGTGTTCCCAATACATAATATATGTCTTAGGCACAACTTTTTAATTTACAATTAATGTGATTCCATAATCATAGTGATTAATAGGTAAAAATAGGAAACTATGGAGAATAGGTAATAATAGGAGACATAAAAATCCACAAATATAATAGTCATACCAATTTCTAACTATTTTTAATGAGATTCATTAATTTTCGTAACTTGCTTAAAAATATCTTATAGATTAAAACAAAAATGTTCTAATGACGTGATCTTATTTTTTAGTTCCTTTGCCTCAAGTTCCAGAACTTTTTGATCCTACCTCCCATTGCCTCCGCTCTTACTCTCTCACATCTACTCTCTCACATCTCTCTCGCGGCTCGTGTTAGGAAATAAATCAGTGTAAATATATTATAATTAATTAGTATTGCATATAATTAGAAATTATAGAAATTATGAATGATTAGAAATCAATCATCATAATGAGTTATTATTCTTGTCTTCTCTCTTGTGTATTAATACGTTATTGAGCATATGAATAAACATTTAAGAATATATTTTCTCAATCTTTCTCTCTGCGGCTTCTACACAGAGAAATCCCTCTTCTTCCCTCTCAGCAGCAACCGCCACCGTCAACAACCCCTTTGTCGCCCACTTCAGCCTCTTCAACGTCATGTCCACCAAGGCCATAATGCCCCAGGTCTCGAGGCTTGCAGTGCTGAGTTCAGCCCTAACAAGTTTCTCAAGGGCCAGAAAATCACCGTTTCCTGCCGCACGGCCATTGAAGAGGCCGCGCTCACCAAGACCCTAACTGAACTCGGAGCCACAGTTCGCTCGTGTTCCTTCTCCTACAACATCTTGTCCACACAGGATCACACCGCCACCGCCGCAGCATCTGACAGCGCCTCCGTCTTTGATCAGAAGGGAGAGATTAGTCAGAATTTCTTGAATTGTATCAAACGTGGGCTTGATTGGGGGGTTGGTGGTGGTCCCAATCTGATTATTGATGACGAGTGTATCGTTGTACCCTTCATCTGTGCGTGTGTGGAAGCTGAAAAGAGTTATGCCCAGAAAGGAGTGTTGCCAGTGTCATCTGATTTTGAAGTTGCTACGCAGTTTTTTCTCTCTATTATTGCGGAAGAGAATTTCCTCAGTTTTATTAGGGAAGGGTTGGAGACTGATCCCAAGAAGTACCACAATTTGAGGGAGGGACTCCTTGGTGTCTCTGTAGGGACCGTCAATGATTGGATGCAGCCGATGCTGAAGGAGGCTTTTAGATCCTTATCGTTCCCTGTCTTCAATATCAGTGACTTTGTCACCAAGAACAAGGTAACTATCACTTACAATCTACAGTACTTAGGTTTAGATCTGTTTCAGATTTAAAGTTTTGTTAACTTTACAGTAGCTGCAAAGGTCAAACCTAGAGTCAATTCTTCAGATATAAATGAGTTTGAACCTCCGTATACTTGGCACAAAAAATTCTTATACTTTCCGGAGGAAGCCATTTTTTCAGTCACATGTTGGTCGGCGTTATTCTCTCTCATTTAGTACAAATAATTAATTTGCTTAACATACTCAAATTTATTATATAATTCTTATATTAGGTACCGGGAGTTATCTTTTAGAAAACTCAACATTATATATCTGATATGTATGTTGAATGTTTGTGTTAACACATAACAGCACTACAGCTCTATTCTTGGTGGGATAAAGAAAATCACCAATATGACGACGATTTCTGGGAAAACAGCACTTGTGTGTGGATATAATGATGAGGCTAGCAAGGGATGTGCTATGGCGCTGAGGCAGAGTGGCGCTAACGTGGTTGTGGCTGAGGCTGATCCCAACATTGCTACACAAGCTCGCCTAAGAGGTTTCTTGGTTATGAGTAAGGCCCCTGACAATGTTGTTTCTGATGCAGACATACTTGTGGTCAAGTTCAGCATGGACAATATCGATGGATTTAGCAACGTAAAGAATATGAAGAACAACGCCGTTATTTACAACACATGTAGCAGCACCGATGTTGCACTCTTCGAGCCATACTTCCCTGATATGAAGCAGAAAATCCTTGATAGCCATACTGTAAAGTGGGTCTCTTCTGACGGTAACAAATGCGTCTTCGTAGTGAGCAACCCAGGATACCCTAATCTTATGTCGTCTTGGTCTGCTACAAGCCATGTGGTTGCTATGCTTGAATTCGTGAACCTGAAAGAGACTGGCAAGTACGTAGGGAAGGTTTATGCTTTCCCTAAACATCTGAAGGAGAAGGTGTCTGATCTTCACCTTGGTAAGCTTAAGGCGGCGGCGGCCAAGAAAGAGACCGAAGGACAGGCTGCTGATCCCTTCACTACCACAACCGCTGACGCAATGAATATGAGCAAGATGTTAATCATGCTTATCCAACTTGTTCCAATTATTGGCGCCCTGATTTATGCTTTTAGCAAGGTTTCCCAAAGATGAGCTCTCACTTTCTGCCATTTGGGGTAGGGGTAACTAAATCAACAGGGTGAGAGAGAAAGGGACGATCTGAATTTCAACTACGTAACCTAAGAAGGTTTTGAATTTGTCTTGTTTTTTAATATTAACGTTTTGTTGGGTCTTTGAATAAATATATATCCTCTTTATCTCCTGCGGAATCATTTTTCTATTCGAAAATTCAACACTCTGATCCACCATGCATTATTTTTCTTCCCTTTTGAATGCATATATCGATTGATTTGGGGGAGACATAACGTTGAAAGCTGTATTATTTTTACTTAAATTCTTGTTAATGACTAGGAGTAGCTCTCATGCATGCAATAAAAAGAAAAAGAGCCTGATGAATAACTTGTTCTATTCATGAGGATTGATCTGTGTTCTTCACTTCTTCGACGTCCCTCCTTCAATTCGTGGAGTCTTATGCTTGCTTGAACACGGATACAACAAAAATAACACCATTATGCCCAAATAGGCCTAAATTAACATATTAAAGTTACAATAATGCCGCATTAAAATACATAAATACATGAAAATAATGGAAAATATCTATTCCTTTCTATCCACCATGGGAGGATCTAGAATTCATTGAAGCATAGATTTTGACCTCATTCAAAATTTAAAATATAATATATCAACATTACTCTTCTATTTGTTACTTTTTTAAAGTTTTTATTTTTGAACACCCCCCCCCCCAAAAAAAAAAAATCATTCCTGAAATGGAGTAGAGTTGAGTAATTATGCATAAAATTAAAAATACTTTTTCTTATATAACAATATAAGAGCTATCATTACAATTAATACCTGTTGATTACTTTTCGTTATTATTATAGTATCTCTTATCTTTTCACGCATGAATGTGCACTAGTATGCACTTTGGCATTTTGGTCTTTTTTTTTTTTCTTTTTTTTCTTTTTTCTTTTTTTTTTTATGGTGAGGTTATCCTATTGGCATATTTTAATAATAATAAACACTAATTTTTCTTATATAATTATCTAAACTCCTTATTGTCGCCCCCTCTCTTGATTCAGGTGGTTTGGCATCTATTTCCAGCAAAAGCTAGATGCAAGTTTTATGCATGAATGGTACTATACCAAGAAAATTTTGCTATAACAGAGGCTGACCCAGTTTATAAATTGAACATTAATTAATTAGAATCTGGGCATGTCTCCCAGTCCTATGTCAACAGGCTTGCTTGAGGTCCATCATATTAAAGGAGCTTCACTACTGTTTGCGAGGAGTTGACGAGGGAGAGTTATAATTAGAGGACAACAAGAAGCACCGATGGTGGAAGTGGAACTCCCAAGAGCGGCGGCCGCTTCCTTGCGTAAACAGAAGGAAGTTGACGATGATGATCTTCGATGGAGATGGTGACTTAGTAGCCACATGATCAAGATTTGTTAATTTACATGTAGGAAGATTCAGGGGTGAGTTGGCTGATTAAGGATACTTTTTAAGTGAGTCAAAAGTTTAAGAAATGAGTTATATATACCAACTCATACTTGAGGAAATGAGTTATAAGTGGGTTAAGAGTTGAAGAAGTAAAAGATTAATTTTTTTTTCCCTTTTTAATAATAAAAGGCCATGTGGCACTTCCAAAGAATGTTGTGACATGTCCATCAACAGCTATACCATGAGAGATATTTATATACTTTAGCTGTCTAATAAAAACATAATAAATCAGATCATTTTAATCTTGATTGGCTTATGAGCCATATGAAAAATTCAATTTTTTTTTAAATCTTAATTTGAAAAAACAAAACAAAAAACAAAATCTTAGTTTGTGGGGATGACATGAAAATCCATATTAAAGGTGATGAAAAGACCAGAAAGATTGTTAATGCTAGCTCCAAGACCTTCGGTTTTGGTTTGGGTGCCTCTTCGCTTAGGCATGTGATCCTATGAATTCCTTTTTATTCCTTTCCCTTTCTTTATTTTTGTTTGTTGAAGTAAAGAAAAATTGGGATGAATCTGTGCTTTGTGTGTTTCGCCACAAAATTTTCTTGTTTTTCTCCATTTGTGTATAGGGCGTTGGAATTCGAACAAATTGCGTTTCTAAACTTTAAAAAAAAAAAAAATCATTTTTGGAGTTTCTCAGTTTATATTTTATCTTGATGGAAGGCATTTTTTTACTCGCTATTTTTTATATCCCAGTATTGGGAACGAACGAACGAGCACGAGTTGGATTATCAGAACATGATTGTGTTGATGGACTAAGGCTCTTTTCTATGATGAATGCTTTCAATTGACTGACTTAGAGGGCACTACAAAATAGATGTATTAAATTGGACATCTGCATGAGTATCAACTTTGATGAGTTTTGTTCAGGACAGTCCGTTTTTCTGTCTTTCATTCTTGGCCCTTCTGTTTGGCGTGGCTGTGTAAGGCTGTAGGTGATTCTGTTTATCTAGTTGCTTTAGATCTTTATCAACATAGGCAGTTCATTAATTGGCACTAATTTAAGTAATAGGATTTTAGCATATGGAGGAGTAATGTGCAGGGATGAGGACCTGAGTTGGGCCAAGTGAAAATACAATAGCTGTTAATCTCATATGATTTACTTGCTATGTAAGCCAGGGTGTTGATCGTCATTAGCAATTATTTGAAGATGAAAGTATGCTTGTTGTGGACAGCAATATGTGCGTGTGGGTTTTTTCTTTCTTTCTTTCTCTTTTTTTAACTACATTTTCATGGAATATATATACAATCCCTCTAAAACAAATGTGTTGTAGCCCATAGTTATCAGTGAATCAATTATCCTAGCTTGGAAAGGGAGGCTATATTTACATCAATTGAACTTCTGAAAAATGGAATTATAATTGATGTAAATATTCTCCCTTTGTTGGCAAAAAAAAAAAAAAAAAAAAGTCTTCCTTTTCTGACTTGATGAGATGCAATATATTTTGAACTTCCGCTCATCTATATTATTGCTTGCTTGCTTTCTTTGTTTTACAAAGAAAGACGGATTGTGCTAGTTTGCTACTGAACTTCCACTCCAAGGCTAGCATTGGAAACCTTCAACCTTCAGGTTGTGTAGAGAAATTACTTGCTTCCCAATAGAGGGGTTGAGTCATTTCTCTGAGTTGCTAGAATCTACACTATGAACTGCTTATGGAGTTTAAGTGAGTAGGTTGTGATAAATTTGATGAGCAAATTGGATAATTATATCTTTTTCCTTATGAAAATGCTTTGATACATTTAATAGGGTGAGGGTTTTTAGTTATAAGCCAAAGGAGAAAGAAAATTTACAATGAAGCCTTCTGAGGTTTACCAATTTACAATTTACTATAGAAAACAATGAAGCACCCTTCTAACATATTGGAAGGAAATGGGCAGTTGTTGCAGTAGAGATAGGTGTACAGTGGAAGATGATTTTTAATTTGTATAAATGGTTAACTAGGGAAGATAACATGAGTGCTTACATATAAAATAAAATGTTTTGGTCAGAATATGTTTTGAAGCTGGAAGTGTATGAATACTCTATACAATGTATCTTCTGGTTTTCATCTCTTCCTGGATGCTGACTGCTCTACTTCCCACTTATTAATTTTTTTTGTTTGATAAACCAGCATAATTAGGATTAATGATATTGCAAAACTATTTAAACCAGCTGCATATCAGTTTTGGCAGTACTACAAAAATTGGATATCACTACCCTAAAAAACGTCCTTATTTAAAAATAGGAAGTAAAAAATGAAGGCAGTGGCATTCTTGTAAATATATGGAATAAAAATTCTTTAGGCGTGAATTTAGACGACCTAAATTGAATTCAGGTCGCAAATTTTTCAATTTAGGCGACCTAAATTGAATTCAAGTCGCCCAAATTGGATTTTTTTTTTTTGGAATAAAATTTATTTGTTTGGTGCTGTAAGTGGTTTTGTTTTTTTAATTTTTTTAACATTGGCGACCTGAACTCAATTCAGGTCGCCAATTTTGGCTTTTAGGCGACCTGAATTGCATTCAGGTCGCCCAATATCGAAAATTTGGATTTTAGGCGACCTGAATTGCATTCAAGTTGCCTAAAATAAAATATTTGGCGGATTTTTTGGCTCCAAAAAACTCTTGAAAATTTATATCATTTTTGAGACTTTAGACAACCTAAATATTAATTTAGGCAGTCTAAATTTTTTTGAGACTTTAGACAACCTAAATACCAATTCAGGTCGCCTAAAATGAAATTTTTGGCGCCATTTAGGATTTTTTTTGGCTCCAAAAAGCTCTTGAGAATTGATATCATTTTTGAGACTTTAAACAACCTAAATATTAATTTAGGTAGTCTAAAATTTTTTAGACAGCCTAAATACCAATTCAAGTCGCCTAAAATGAAATTTTTGGCGCCATTTAGGATTTTTTTAGCTCTAAAAAACTCTTGAAAATTTATATCATTTTTGAGACTTTAGACAACCTAAATATTAATTTAGGCAGTCTAAAAGTTTTTTGAAACTTTAGACAACCTAAATACCAATTCAGGTCGCCTAAAATGAAATTTTTGGAGCCATTTAGGATTTTTTTGGCTCTAAAAAACTCTTGAAAATGAGACTTTAGACAACCTAAATAGTAATTTAGGTCGCCTAAAATTTTTTTTGAGACTTTAGACAACCCAAATATTAATTCAGGTCGCCTAAAATGAAATTTCTTAATTTCATTTATCCCTTCTCTCCTCTACACACCGTTTAATTGCCCCACATACGCCCTCCTCTTCTTATTTTCGATCTGCACATACGCCTTCCTCTTCTCTCCTCTACACCCCATCTTCTCTTTCAATCTATTCCTACTCCTTCAACACTCTTCGATCTGGCTAGGCAAGGAGACGGCGGCGAGGAGACCGAGCAACAAGACGCCAGAATCTCCACTTCGGAATAAAAGTCACCATCGATTTCATCCAAAACACTGCCGCCAGTAAGTGTTTTTCTAGATCTGACTCTTGTTGATTTTTTAGATCTGAGAGGGCACCAATTTTTGCAGATCTGGAAATCTCCTAAACCAAGACGATACTATGAACACCAAGTCTCTTGCAGATTTGAAATTAATCTGTTTTTTGCATTATTGTTCCTTATTCCTTCCATTTTAGGGGATTAGAATGCGAGTTGTTAGTTACTTGTTAGGTTTTTTTCCTTTTTTTTTTCATTGTATCTTTCTTGTTGTCTCTGTTTCGATTACTCTCTTTGTGTTTTTTTCTTGTTCTTGCTGGTTTTGGAATTTCTTGCTTGTAACATTAAAAAAAAAAGTATTTCTAGAATTTGATTTTTGATTTGTTATTCCGTGGCCAACCCCGTGGATATTTTTTTCAAAAAAAAAAAAAAAGCAATAAGACGACCTGAATTAAATTCAGGTCGCCTTATGAATTAAATTCAGGTCGTCTTACATTCAAGTCGCCTTACATAGTCGCCAAAAGTATTTTTTTTTTTACTACGCCTCGCGAGACGTCCCTAGAAAAAAGGACGTTAAATGGGTCAAATTTAGGACGTTTTTTATGTTTTTTGTAGTAGTGTGGATTTTTTGGTTGATGGTTTTGCTTTCATGGTTCTTGGTTCTAGTCTCTTCTCTCTTAGAGTTGTTGAAATGAAATGACTCAAATAGTTGATGATGGTTATCCTATAGAGAATTTGCCCAGCATCTATCATTTCGTCCATTTAAGCTTCACTACTGCATGTTTTCTATCCTTAAAGGCTATGAAGCTAAGCAAGCTTTGGCCACCACCATTGAGGCAACATCTAGAGAGCAGGCGGCTGCCTCGACAATGGCCACAGATCCAATGAAAAATAGACTTCGCCCGTTATCTCCTCATCTTTCTATTTATAAACCACAGTCCTCTTCCATGACTTCAATTTTTAATAGAATCTATGGAGCTTCCTTTGTGGCCATGGTCTTGGATTTTTATATCCTTTAATAGAATCTCTTTATATTTATAAATGCATTGCATTTTGTTGAAAGATTCTTTGAATGGTATATTCAATGAATACCCAAAACCATAGTCATTTTATTTTTGATCGAGTTTTGTGTCACACATGACCTTCCTTTTATTAATTTATTTACATTCTCTTGACATCGCAGATGTAATAAATACTCCAAAAGAATGCTCCCTCAAGTGATATATGAGCATATATTTAATAAACCCTTTATGCATTTCTGAACTGAAAATTCTTTTTGTTGGATGTAAATCATCCGGTATCCGAACCCCACTGGGCCGACTAATCCGGATTCGAGCCGGGTAGGACCCGTTAGGGCGGCAAAGCTCTCCCTCAAGAGTTTCAAGGCAGCTGCATTCCTTGGGCTCGAACACGAGACCTCAAGTTAAGCTAGCAGAGACCCTTACCATCTCAGCTACACCCTCTTGGGTAACTGAAAATTCTTTTGAGATATATAAATAAATACATTACAATCATACAAAATTAATTCAATAATTTACCATTATTCACGTTCACATGCAATGGAGGGGTAAACTCTAATTTAACTCCAAATAAGTGATTATAAAGCCTATTCATCCTATTTGGCTAATTTGTTTTTTTTGAAATCATGATAAATCATCGTTTGATTATAAGTGACTAAGGATTGCTTATGAGTTTAGAAAATCTCGATGAAGCTTGACTTATATTTTATACTAATTATTATTATATATAATTATTGAAATATAAACAACTTTATTAAATGTAAACCATTCTTTTGTGATTATACATCCATAAATGGTTTTAATAAATAAAATCCAAACATTATCAAAATTTTCATAGTTATGGAAGAAAGTATCCAAACATAAATTAGCATTAACAAAGGTCACTTCTAACCAATGTCACATGAAAATGATTATTTAACAATCACAGTTGTCACCATTAATTAGCAATTTAAAACTACATGCAGTTAAGTATTCCAAACTTTCAACTGGCAGTATCTGGGCTATTTTGTTTACAAGCTAATACAGACCTCAATACTTTTTTTAAAAAAAAAAAGATTTAGAGCAAAATTCAACTAGTAAGTATATGTTACATGGTCGCTACTGAGTAGGTTTGGAACAAATAGGATATGATCATCTTGTAGTCTCCGGATTGAAAACCAGTGTCATCAATGAAGTAAGGAACCTGTCAAGAGAAATTTCCTGAACAGGCGATGTTTGTGACAATAAAACATGACACAAGCCCAAAAATATATATACATGGAGAATTTTTGTAACTTCCAATCTTTCCTTTCTGTGGGCATTTGTCATAATTGGACTGGACATATGCTCCTCAAATGTTTTCCAACAAATCTTCCAATAAATATATATAACATGTGAAGGAATTTTGAAACAATTATATGATGTTAAGTTGTAAAAATATGCACCTGTAGTCCTGTACCTTTTTTTTTCAATTGAAGAACCTAGTGAACCTAAGTTTTGTCCCATAAACATCTACCAAATTAAAAAAAATTCAAGTCTTACTGTAACGCTAAATGGCCATAATCAATACAAAATCAACCCAAATATAGAATGCAAAATAATTTCTTCAATTGTTATCTATTAGTATATCAGAGCAAAGCTTCTAAGCCAAGAGCATTAGCAACAACATATTTGTAGGTTTTAGAATTAATGTGTAGCCCAAAGCAAAGATCTAGAAACAAATTACATGTTGCGAGGCTTGCATGTAGGTTTTAGAACATTCAAAAATATTATAGTCCTCTCATTGCGCATTATTACCCCAATGTTATCTAGTGAGTAGTGATCATTCAATTCTGCTCTTCTTCCCTACAAGATATTATTTGTAGCACTAACATATTCTTAACCAAAAACAGATCTTCCATATCAGATACCTCTCCAAAAGACCTGTTGATGGACTTCTGCCACCTCCATAACGCTCAAACAAGTATTTTACAATGTCGCCTACATTGTAATAGCAAATGGGGTATCTGATATAATGGTTGTAACATCCTCATTTATGAAATCCGTTTTCAAAATATTTTAATCAGAGTAGAGCACCAGAATAAATTTAAAAGAGCGAGTATCTGATAAACCTTCACTGTTGATGTGTCTTGTTGCTATTACAGGGGTACAAAGCTCTGAATATTTACTAATATAGTGATACAGAAATTCGTAGCTATCTTCTCTGCCCGTGTCTTCTCGTTCGCTATCTATCCTTGCCCTCGGTCCTGGTTCCTCCAGAATCTGAGACTATGAGCTGAGGTTCAATTACCATTGAACCTCAGGTAACGGTTAACCTCATGCTTATGTATCCAATATGTATGATAGATATCCATGGCAAAATAGCAATAATCACATACAATATTCTCATATTCAGATAATAACATAACATAGCCACTGCAATATGCATGTTATTATAGTCTGCACTATCTCCAGTGCCACGATGGCCTATCGTGTCCTTAGCGCTAGGAAAACATAACGGCATTATCAAAACTATAACCCGTATCAGGTTGTATGTGTATGATCAATTTTCAAAACAGAGTTTCAGACTATCTATCACATATAAGCATACAATAAGCATCAGAGTTAGTGTTACAGTACGCGTCCGTACCTGGATTGATAATTCCGGTATGACGATGATCGGTATACGTTTGTAGACTTCCTATAAGAGTGATATCGTATTATTAATTTATAAATAATATCCTAAAATATATCTTAGCCACTATTGACTATTCTACCCTTGGTACATTAAACCATCATTTTATTTCCTCAAAATTTGTTGAAAAATACGCTGGAATTTATGGGGCAGAATTTCGCCTATCTTTGGAAATTCATAACTAATTCTAGAAAAATCGAAACGAAGATCCGTAAAATGTTCCGGACTCCTTAGGATGTCTATTTTCCAGTAAAAATACCATACTTTTCCCATAATTTAAAAATCATTCCCAGATTTCACGTATTCATCCTCTGCCCAGAATTTTCAGCATTTTCGCAGCATAAACTTTGAGAATTTCTTTCTCACTGTACAGAGCTCATTTCAACATGTTCTTTGCATATTTGAAAATCCCTATATGTCTACTTTGATCATGAATTTTCTCAGAATTTTTCAACATCATTTTCAACATAAAATATGAGTGTTTCTGTTACTAGTTCAGAAATCGCCTAACCGACGAATTTTCGTCAGAACTTCGTTACTACAGTGTTTCTAACCCGGAAATTTTGCTAAATCACTTTCTTCATTAATTTTTCAAGATAAATCTATTTTTAACCATAAAAACATGAAATTAAAACTATTCTAGAATTTTAAAGATTAAAACTACTTCTAGCTAAGAATTTAAAACTCAAAACTAAAGAACTTTGCTTACCTAGAGCTTGATCTCCTTCAAGCCTTCCTTCAGCTCTCTCAACTCTCTCTCAAATAATCAGATGATGCTTTGCTTGGTGTGAAGAAAAGTGAATGACCCAAGCCTCTATTTATAGGAAAAAGGTTGGACATTTTGGTAAATAAATGCAACTTTCCTCTTGTCAAATTTCCACCATTAGATCTAGGGTTTTAATCAAAACATCACATCCTCACCACTCACTCCCCCTCATCTGCCCTCTCTCTCTCTCTCCCTTCTTCTCTTTCTTCTTCCTTCTCCTAGAAGCTAAATAACTTGCACTTTAAGCCATGAATAGTGTTTTGTATGCTACAAGCTTTTGACCAACTTAACACATGTGTTGAAAATCATTTCCTTGCCCTAGAAGCCTCACAAAACCATGCCCCCCCTCTGATTTATTGGTTTTTATTTTTGTTTTGGGCTTTATTGTTGGTTTGGGCAATGGTGTGGGCTACAAAAATTGATCCAATATGATTTGTTGTGGTAAAAAGCCCTAAATCAAGTTCTTCTTGTTTACTCCTTGGTTTAGCTTAATTAGGTTTAATTTGTAGTGTTTTAATTGTTTAACAACTCAATCATGATTCTACTAATTCCAATTGTTTCACTTACCGATCCCTTGTTAAGCTTTAATATAGAATTTAGCCAAATTATTTCCAATCATTTGTTGATATTTGCCATTAGATCAATTTTGAATGTTAATTCCATTAGGATTAATTTTTGATGTCAAATGATTAATTTTTAGTGTACTCTAACTATTTTAAACCTCTTCATATACTTTTACGGCTTATTTTTGAAAATATAAGAATTACATGTTAATATCTTTTTAAATATAGATTTAATTGCTCTTCACTTGTTAGAAATTCCCTATAGTTTTTTTAGATATTTTCATGATATTTTATATTATTTTAGGAACCCCAATTTAATTATAGTCCTTAGAAATTCATTTAGACAACTCTTAATTAGCCATTGGCTTTTAATTTGGAATTATACATCTTTATTTATGCCTAATTTAATTTAGTTAAATTTAGTGTCTTCTTTGTTGTAATTTCAATTGCTCATTAATTGTTACTAATCGCCCCTTAATTGGGCTCAGTGTGATGATAGCTTTTTAGGGCTTTTTATGAATTAATTATGATTTTAAGCATTGGTGTGTTAATTAAGGGTATTTTAGTAAATTTAGTCTCTTAATAAATTAGATGATGCTTAATTAATTCCTTGATTATTTATAAAGGTCTAGCACAATTATTTAATTTATCGAATACCTAGTTGCTCATCGATTTTTATTATTTTCCCTATTTTGTTTAAGTATTTTCCGTAGTACTTCATTGCTCTTTTTAATTCCATGTAAACCATAACTTAATACGGTAATTATTTGTATTTTATGATATTTTATGGTTCCTAAATAAAATTTGAATATTTGAGTCTTCTTGGTTCATTTGATTCTAGGAGGAAATTTCCTAATTTAAATTAGATAAGTTATAATATCTTTAAGACCACATATTCACCTATGTTATTAGGTATCATTTAGTGATTATGCTAAATAGGATTTTTAGGGTATTACAATGGTTGAGGAAAGGGATATACTTTGATTTGGTATATTAAATAAATTCAATAATTAAAAAAGTAAATGTTCAATGTATAAATTATTTAAAAGACTTTCTACGAAGACAACTGAAACAATGACAATAGCAAAAGTGTTCTTTTTTTTTTTTTTTTAAAGGGCCTGGGGGCGAGGAAGGAATGCGCAAGCCTAAATATGAATGAATATATCTCAACAAATTTGAAAATAGGACGGTGGCAATTATGGCATTACAACATTGATACTAAAGAAAATAAACTGCATCCATTTGATGAAGTACTAAGGGAAGATTGATACTAAAGAAAATAAACTGCATCCATTTGATGAAGTACTAGGGGAAGAAGGTGGCTGCATTGCTTTCCACTTTCATGCATTGAGATACCACTATTTGGATCAAGGAGGAAAGGAAATCTGCAAGAAAATGTCATAGCAACTTATATTCAAAAAAGCATGGAAACTGTTAACATATTTAGGTATTAAATGTGTGTCTATATATATTTGACCATTCAATACTTATCTTTATTTTTTAATAATTTGATATTTTATTTATGATAGGTATATTATTATTTTTTCTTTTTAATAAAAGACAAAATGATATTAAAGATAAAATATTTTAATAGTTCAAAAGCTAGCGGGACAAACAAAATAACTAAAATAATAATTAAAGGTAGAAATTGAAATGATTTGAACAGATTAAGGAGTGAAATCCTTCGGCTATAATTTCCTGTCATGTAAAACTAATTCCATCTTATCAAAGAAATGATCAAAATGATGGTATCTGACCACACAACATTAGACTTGATGCTAACTAATGTTTGATCTTATGAAATAAGTATGAGAAGTATCATGTCTGTTATGGAGGTTAAGAGGAAGAGAGGAAGTCCAACTGAACTAATATGGTGAGAGATACTCATGAATACCAAAAAGGTTAAGCTAGTATCAGACAATGCCCTATAATTCTTCTACAACATGTGGTATCAGGTGCTGGTATCAAACGCTGCATGGATTCAAATCTCACCTCAAAGAAGAAACTCGTATAATAGGTCTTGGAGGAATGTGGATAGATGAGTTCATTTTGGTGGAGCACAAAAGTCTTAAGAGATTAGCAAACCCTTGTCTGATGCCAAGCCAAAGGCTCAAAATGAAAATAAACGAGTTATGATAAAAGGTAGAAAGTCTTGTAATTTTCTTAAAAGAAAAGTAAGCAGATATTATGGTAGGACAAGTGTTGGTCGGGTTCAACTGAGTGGACTAAAAGTCCTAGGATATTGGTGGACCCATGTGTGATACCAAGATGGTATTAGATGATGGGTCACTAGTCTTTTATGATAGAATATATATACTTCATCAAAAAAATTACAATCTAGTATATTTTTCATGTTAAATACGTAATTTTTATTATATTCAGACCCATCGTAGGCTCGATGGATTCAGAGCGTTGGTCTATGTTTAGCATCTTGAAAAATCTGCTAAAGTGAGCTAGGCCCTCAATGAATTTTAAAAAATGTTCAGATCCAAATTTCTTTCGGAGCTTATTTATGGTACTGATTACTATTTGCTTTTGTTCTCAGTTGGTTTTCTTAATAGATTTCTGAGCATCCCTAACAAGTTGCATTCTAACCATCCCTATGTCTGATACCAAGTTGGTATTAGACGATGGTTCACTAGTGTGTTACGTTTCACTTCTCAACTCTCAGGGGAAATTAGAGAAAAGACTATTACGGGCAGTGGCGAAGCCAGGATTTTATATTTGTGGGTGCACAATTAGTAGTGGGATTCGGGCCCTCCGAAATTTTTTTTAAGGAAAGTTTTAAATGTATTAGAAAAACAAAAGAATATAAACATCAAAAGAAAAGAAAACTTCAACTTAACATAACAAAATAATAATGACACGGCATCATTATACTCTATTAACAACCAAGCCAAAAGATTTCGCTCAATAAGTTAATTGAATTCCAAATGCATGTATAACTTAATTGAACAGAAACTCAGGTATGAAAGTAATCCAACAAAACTATGGCATAAGCATGTGGTTTTTATTATTTATTATTTATTTTGTTTCTTATAGAATTGCATTAAATGCTACATGTAAATGTAAGGCAAAGAAACTATAATATTCTGCTATAACCATGAAGAACCTTTTTAAGCAACTAATTCAGTCAATGATCTAATTTTAACATGCATTAACTTGTAACTTGACGTATAAATTCAAAATGCTTGGATTTTATTTCACACTTAACTTGTTAAGGAGAGTATGGTGTCTCCTGGATACATAGGATGTTTAACTAGGAAGTATAAGTGAAATGTATATTTGATTTCACTAAAGTTTTTTTAAAAAAAAAGTCTAACCCAATGGTGGTATGTTTAGAAACTTGATGGGCAGTATATTCCCATATGTTGCAGTAATGCATTAGTCTGGTTGCAAACTCTCAAATTTAGCAAGAAATTGAATGATGCATGTTTAGCCTGTGCACATGGGATCATTTTTACATATTGCCACCTTAATTAATTCTCATTTCAAATAAATCCAATTAAATGCCGCATGTTTAGCCTGTGCATATGGGATCATTTTATTAGTAGTGAAAATTGAAAAATGAAAAGCAATAGAATAGTCATAAGTCTAGTTAATTAGCTATAGTAGGTGGTAAGTTGTTATGTTTCTTTATTTCATGTATGTAAAACTAATGCCCTATTGTCAAAGAAATGATTAAACTGATGGTATCTAACAACACAACATTAGACTTGATGCTAATTAATGTTTGATCTTGTGAGTCAAATATGAAAAGTATCATATCTGTTGCGGAGGTTAAGAGGAAGAGAGGAAGTCCAATTGAACTGATAAGGTGAGAAATACTCATGAATACCAAAAAGGTTAAGCTGGTATCAGACGATGCCTTACAATTCTTCTACAACATGTGGTATCAGGTGCTGGTATCAAAGCCTGCATGGATTCAAATCTCACCTCAAAGAAGAAACTCATATAATAGGTCTTGGAGGAATTAATGTGGATAAATGAGTTCATTTTGGTGGAGTAAAAAGTCTTAAGAGATTAGCATACCCTTGCCTGATGCCAAGCCAAAGGCTCAAAATGAAGATAAACGAGTTGTGATAAAAGGTAGAAAGTCTTGTAATTTTCTTTAAAAAAAAGTAAGTATGGTAGGACAAGTGTTGGTTGGGTTCAACTGAGTGGACTAAAAGTCCTAGGATATTGGTGGACCCATGTGTGATACCAAGATGGTATTAGATGATTGTTCACTAGTCTTTTATGATAGAATATAGGGTAAAGGAGCAAAAATACACACGTATTTTATCCTCAGGAGCGCCTAGCACCATATGCTTTTTTTGAGAGCAAAAATATATATATGGTTACATTTTAGGAGTAAAAGTCACACCACCGTTAAAATCTAACTTAACGGTGTTAAGTTTGGGGTGGGGCTCACACTATATTTATGAAAATACCAAAATACCCCTAATTTTATCTAGTCTTGTGTATTTTTCTAAACAATTTCAATCATCATGATTAACGGAGAACTTGAAGCATGGATCCCTTTTATGTCCAAGAATCTTGAATTGATTTGCTTTCTTCAATTTATCAAAATATAATTAATACTAAACGATCCTCTATGCAGTCGTGAAAGAAAGGGCAACATGAAAGAAATTCAGAGATCAAAGGCTGAGAAATGAAAGAGAATATTTGTGCAGATTTTGTGTGCATCATGAAAGAAAAGGCAAACGTTCATCCAATTATAATTTCTCCCCAAAACCTAAAACAATTCAGAGATCGAACGCTGATAAATGAAAACAAAGGGCAAAATGCCAGAAATTACCACAGTCACAGCTCTGAGATCAAATGCTGTACAAAAAAAATCCCCAACTTTGATTTCAATGGCGCTGAGAAAAAAATTCCTATAGTCTGATTTCCACGGTGCTAGGAAAAATTTTGACGACGCTGTGAAAAAAATTCCCCAAGTCTGATTTCAAATGCCACAACTCTGAGATCGTGAAGACATATATGATTTGGTGCTTCTAGGAATGGAGAAGGCAAAGATGAAGTGGGGAAGAAGACGAAACCGGCGATCCATGGAGAGGATGAGCTGGGGTTTTTTTTTTAAAATTAGGGGTATTTTGGTATTTTCATAAAAATAGTGTGGACCCCACTCAAAATTAGCATTGTTAAGTTAGATTTTAACGGTGGTGTGACTTTTGCTCTTAAAATATAACCACATTTGTATTTTTACTCCAAAAAAAGCATATGGTGCTAGACGCTCCCTAGAGTAAAGCACATGTGTATTTTTGCTCATTTATCCTAGAATATATATATATATATATACTTTATCAAAAAAATTACATTATCTAGTATATTTTTCATGTTAAATATGTAATTTTTATTATACTCAGACCGATCGTTGGTTAAAGTGAGCGTTGGTCTATGTCTAGCGTTTTGAAAAGACATGAAAAATCCGCTAAACTAAGCTAGGCCCTCAATGAGTTTTTTTAAAAAAAAAAAATTAGACCCAAATTTGTTTCTGAGCTTGTTTAAAGTATCGATTGCTATTTGGCATCCCACATCTGATACCAAGTTGGTATCAGACGATGGTTCACTAGTCTCTTACGTTTCAATTTCTCAACTCTCAGGGGAATTCTATTACTAACATGCTATAAAACACCTTATATAATTTTATAAGATGGTCAGTCAATTCATAAACATTCTTCTCTTATTCACCAGTTCCTCTCAGGCTCCACAAGTTGAGAATAGCAACCACAAGGGTTGTACTTAACCAAGACGACATAAATCTTGGATATCCCTTGTTTCTCAATACAATAATGCTTGAATTCATGTCAGAAGGTTATCATCATGCCACCAAAGTATTGTTCAGCATAGGCGTTTCCAATTTCAGGGTCCAATATTAGATCTGTGATGAATATGATGGCTTCTTCTTCATCTTCCTTACATGGTTAAACACATTGATATTACCGCCCATGTTGAAATTGGTCACAAATATATCTGCCTCTGGAACAACATAGTCAAGGGTCTTAATGATATATGAGAAACCTCTTAGGCGAGCTCGAAGGTTATGTGTTTGGTCAGAAGCACACACAACCATGTTAGCACCAGCATTCTTCAGTGCAATAATAGCACATCCCTCGCTAGCTTCATCATGATATCCACACACAACAGCTGTTTTCCTAGAAATCATCATATTGGTGGTTCTCTTTATCCCATCAAGAAGAGCATAGCGACAACCGAACAAGTAACTGAATTGTTCACACAAACATACAATATATATAATGTTCAATTTTCCCAAACTAGCAACAGGATGAGAAATCCAAAACCACTAAAGTCACTGATTATCATGCGGTCTAGAGTTCAAATGAATGAACTCCAAGGGTAACAGTTAATCTTATATACAAATATGAAATGTAAAGGACAGTATAACACATGTATCAGCATTGAGTAATAATATTTATTTAATAGTACTATTATTTTCTTTGTAATCATTTCTTCGAGTTAGGGGGTTTAGGGTTAAGGGGTTTCGAGTCGGGATTGCTAGGATCTGAGATAGGGTGTTGGAATCTAAGACGGGGTATCAAAATTCGAGATAGGGTATCAAAGTCTGAGATAGTGTGTTGGTATCTGAGATGAGGTATCAGAGTTTGAGATAGTGTGTTGGTATCAGAGTCCGAGATAGTGTGTCGGTATCTGGGAGGGGTATCAGAGTCCGAGATAGTGTATTAGTATCATAGTTCAAGATAATGTGTCGGTATCAGGTATGGGGTATCAGAGTCTAAGATAGGGTGTTGGGATCTAGGTTCGCACCAAGTTTTTCCCTACACTTATACATATTTAGCGCCATATATATTCTCCAACATACCGTCCAGAAAAATTCCAGATCTAATAAATCAATTTCAAAAATTCGTATCTCTTTGAATACAACTCCAAATAAAATGTGTGACCTATCAAATTAAACCTTGTTGTGTCCACTTTGTTTTTGGAAAATTTCACGTCAAAACTTGATCATTGTTCATTACTAGAAAATGATAGTTTTCCAGTTTTATGTCAAACTTTAAAAATCATAACTCCCAACCCACACGTCCGTTTTGGTTGTTCTCTTGCTCGTTTTAAATCTTATTGAGTCTACTATCTACTGTAAAATTTTGTGGAAAAACTCAAATGTTTAACTATGAAACAGAAGCACACAAGATTCTCTATTTCAGACAAGAAAAACAGAGCATGGTTATGTTTTTCTTCTAACTAAACCACTTTGTAGCAGATTAAAGCCACAAAAATAGGAAGGATAATGCTTAAGGAACTCACCTCAGTTGATTCCTCAAGCTTCACGATCAACTCCTTCGTCTTTCTCTAATCGTGGCTCTCCTCTCTTTTCCTCTCTTTCTCACGTTTTTCTCTTATTCTCAGTTTCACTTGAGCTGAGCAAAGTGAATGAATGAAAATCAAGGAACAATGCTTAAATAAGGACATATGGAGAGTCTGTTGTCATGAGCGTTTAAGCCGCTAGAGAGTATGGTGCTTCTGCTATTGCGTGCTAAATTAATCACACTGAAGAAGTATGGCTAATGACTTTTACTGTCAGCTCTCCACTGCCACGTGCTTTAGTAAAGGGAGTTATTGGAGATAATAGGCTTACGATGAATATTATGTTATGAGGATCATTTTAATACCTAATTGATCATCTTCCAAACCTTTATTTGCAATTAAGTATTTAACTCAATTAATTGCAAATATTGGAATAATGATGACATTAAATCCTTAATTTCAAAATGTTTTAGGCCTGAAATTATCCTTTATGAATATTCCTTAATCATTTCCTAAAATAAATTTAAGGAAAAATAGACCTTAATTTCCAAATAATTATTCTCATAATTATTTTAAACCAAAATTTCATAATTAATCTCCATACATTATTCAAATTTAAGAATCCCAAAATTTGGGATGTTACAGCTTGTACCCCAATCAAATGCTCGATCGATGCACGGCCAATATTCCTCATGAGAATCACCATTCCAAGTGAAGAAAGTGCAGTTGTCACCTGCGTTGGCAGTGGCGAATTGATCCTGGGCGGACAAGATATTACTCACACACTAGCGAACTTTGGCTCCAAGAACAGTTAGGGTGTTGATGAAGAAGGCAGCTATAATGGTCATTTGGGAAAAACCAGTTATTCTCACGCCTTCAAGAGGTTTGTCAGGACCGAACTCATCACGGCAATTTATGAGACCCAGTGTCTCGGCCACCGTGAGATTGCGGCAGCCACGGGTGGTTTCCGGGACGAACAAATCCACGGCGGCTCAGAGCTCAGAGAAGCAAAGGAATCTCTCTACGTGAGAACAAAGGAGTGAGAGGGAGAAAACGAAAAATTAAGATGGGAAGGGAGGTCCTAATTATAAAAGCATTTTTATTATGTAATTTACACTATAAAAATGTTCCTACAATTAAGACAGGAAGAAGTACTGCTACAAGGGACGCACGAAGGTGTTTGAATTACTTTAGATAATACTCCATTTGTTTATTTGAAGGAAAAATCAGATCACATGGATGAGTAAAAAATAGGGAAAATTAAAATCAATGACCTATGGCAGATAATATTTATTGAGGAGGGAGAAATGCTTTTTTTTTTGTTGATAAATTTCCTTTGATAGAGCTTTTTTTTCCGATTTACATAAAATTATGTAAATCAAGGGGGAAAAAAACTTAATGATATAAAAGGGTTACAGAACCAATATCTACCTTACGAGTAATAATTAATTGATAAAATGATATGACAATGTAGATAGTAGTTATTGCTAAAAAAAAGGGATGATTTTGGCAGTAGTAATTTTGATGAAAAAGATTAAATCACTTTCAAGGGCAATTTAGTATTTTTAAATTTATATTTTGGTTTTTTTTTTTTTTAATACATAGGCGATAGGGGAGGGGGATCGAACCCAGTACAAGGGGGTGAGGAGACTACTCCCAATACCACTACATTACTAGTAGTGCCGGTTATATTTTGGTAATTGATCCTTCTAGATAATTACAATTTTTACGATCATTCTCAATAAATATTATTCTAGGTCCTCCTATCTAATTCTCTCTAGAAAATATTACTATGCCAGTTGTGAGGGGAAAAAGGGAACACTCATAAAAAAAATGATTTTTTTAATTAAGTATAGGTTAACTAAAACTAATAAATGAATGCCATTTTTAAATGAATATAATAATTACCTGTTTCCACGTCAACTAATTTGTTGACTTTAATGTTTTAATGAAATATACAGAAAATATATAAAAATCACTAATCCTGTCTTTGTTGCCCACTTACAACTCGCACTCATTTTTATTTTTTTTAATATTCTTTTTATTTACTTTTTTTCCTTTTCTTTTCTTTTCTTCTAATTAATTTCCAATCAGTCTCCTAGGGGAGCCCTTGATGGACGTGAGTCTCACGCAACCAAAGAACTTAACAACGAAGAAAACAATAATAGGCCGTTGGATTCATGAAAATAATCACATCCGTCCATGTTTGCTTCCCCGATCTCCTGCCGCCGCTCAGTGGGCTCTCTTTCACAAAAGTTTATTACTAATATTTAGGTTTAAAGGCTAATGATGTCATTATGAACAGGGGAATTAAGAATTGAAATTGAGGGGGCGAAAATTATAGAATAGAACTCATATATTGATAAAATTTCATTTTTCCTTATCATGTTTTCAATATTTTCATTTAGTCCATTCAAAAAACTTTTAATGGGGATTAAAGTAAAAAAGTTGAAAGTTTTATAAAACTAAAATACAATTTCCTAAAAATTTTAGTCAAATTCTATAATTTTATGGGTTTAGGGGCCAGCCCTAACCGCCCTTGGTCGTCCCTAATTATAAACTATATTCCATATTTCAGAAAAATTTCATTTAAATTAGCCTTAAAAACATTATTAAAATCCCCAAATATCTAAACCAATTATTTCACTTGTATATCTTAATTCCTATCTATAATAATAATGTAATTATTTAAAAAATACACACACACACTAAGGGCGCCTCTAAAAAGTTGACAAAACTCCTTAAAAAATATATTGATTATCTCGTAAATATTACAAAAACTTCTCAAAGAAAACTGAGATTATAAAAAAGGAATATTAAATTGAATTACGGTCTAGCATAATAATCCGTCCATGATTCCTTGTAAGACATTTATATGGAGTGCGGTTTCCTTCGCAACGTAAGAATTTAAATTAAAAGAAAATGATTTGTTTTTTATTTTGGACAATAAAGAAAATAATGATTCATTTGAATTTATTTTAAACAAATAATCTTCATTAATTAAGTATAAAGTTAACTAGAAACTAATATTACATGAATGCCGGTTTTAAAATTTTATTTTTCGTTTTAAAGAAAATAAAATTTCTAACTATTTTTAAGGAGATTCATTCATTTTCATAACTTGCTTAAAAATATCTTATAAATGAAAAAAAAAAAATGTTCTGATGACGTGATATTATTTTTTAGTTCCTTTGCTTCAAGCTACGGAACTTTTTGATCCTACCTCCCATTGCCTTCGCTCTTAGGATCCATTTGGTAGGCAGAAAGTTTGGGAGGGAAAAGGAAGATGAGGATCTTCCCACACCTAAAACCTATTTGGTGAGCAAAAATTCCGCCGCTAATCCATCATGCATTATTCTTCTTCCCTTTTGCATGCATATATAAATTGATTTGGGGGAACATAACGTTGAAAGCTGTATTTTTACTTAAACGAGCTTATACTATCCCATGCGATGCACGGATGATAGTACTTCACAGGTTACTACGTAAGAGGATAGTAATTCAAAAACTGGTTGTGGGATATTATCAGGAAAAAATCCAACATAAACAAAACTAAATAAAAACAACATCTAATCAAGATAATCATAGATATTTGAATATTGAAAATATATAATCATAGATATTTTCTTAATCTTCTCGATGAAATAAAAGGCATAGAACTTACAATCCCCGTGAGTGTCTCTTTTTATATATTCTCTCCCCAATAGACATTTGTACAATCCTTTTCCTCTCTAAATACAATCAATTCTCTTCTGAACAATAGAATTTTTACTAAAAAAGGAAAAGCAAAAATAAAAGGGAAAAGAATTATATTGATAAACATTTGTCTATGTTATAATTAGTATATTTATTATTTATATATATCTTCCCTTTTACCATTTAATCAAATAAGTATAACAAAACAAATGACATATTAATAAAAATCTTCATAAGAAATATATCATAAATTTTGAAGTCACTTGATTATTTTAATAAATAAGTGAATAATTAGTGCTATTGAAGGTTAGAATAAAAGCCCCAAGAACATTAATTATATGACCATTGTAACCTTATCTCTAATTTATATTATGTCCTCTTGTTTAAGCAAAAATTTTTGGTGATTATCAAGGAAAGAAATCTCAACATATTTTCATTTAATTCATTATTACATTTAATATATAAGCAAAAAATAAAAATAAAAATCTAGTAAAAGCCCCAAGAATAATTACCTATGCGAGGTCACAAAGCTCATCAAAATGCCATTTAAATCTTTTTTCCATATGAGATTCATCAAAAGTTGGGGTGATTTCATGGATACTAAAGAAAAAGTGAATTTACAAAAATGCAATAGGATAATTTCCTAGAAGTTTGCAATCTTACACGCCACTTCCTTTGGTTTAAATAAAATAAAATAAAACTTTAGTTCTGCCTTCATATGTCCTGCACTACATCCGCCTTGGAATCCTCATCGAGTATCGAGAAATATAACATCCACTTGCACCAAAAAATTTTAGCACAGCTTCTTCTGCTCGAAGGAATAAAAAAATGACAAATACATTTTGACCATATGCAACTTTTAAAAAAGTGGATTCAAGAAGACAGGGAAATTGCTCAAGAACAGGTATAATCTTATATGAACCTACAAGGCAATAAGAAGAAAGTCAAATTAGAAAGTAAAAACATAAGAAACATACAGGTAGTAAGTAAATAAACTCAGAGATTTCACATTGATCATGCTTAAAACATTTAGGTGCAGTTCATATGATGTTCTTGTCTGCTAGGAATCTCACTAAATACAGATATGGCTCCTACCTAGCATGTATATATTATTCTTTAAAAAAAATTTGGAAAAGGACATTGCCATAACAGAGAAACTCCGTGAAAAAGGGATTTGATAAAACTAATAATGATCAAATGAATAGCTTCTACATAAAGAAAAGAGAAGTTGGAGAAAACTAATCAAAGAAATAGGCTCCTACATAAAGAAAAGATAAGAACAAAGTTAGGAACAACTTTGTAATAAAGATTTTTAACTAATCAAAGAAATAGGAACAACTTTGTCTTGTGCACAAGTGCAGCAACTATCTGAGTTCTAAGATCTTCCATGCTCCTCCTTGGAAACGTTGTACCTTACCCTGCCACTGCTCAATTAATATTTTTTTGTAGATAATAATTACTGACAAAAATTAACCTCCACTTGTATGATCACTTACCAAAAAATAGAGACTCACTAAAAAGGAAATGGTGCAATGACTTTGCTTTTGTCCTGTAAATTGCTACATTTATACAGTAGGCACGTTTCATCTTAGCAACCCTTTCAAATATATAACATCCTGAACACATACAACACAATCCAAAGTAAGGCACCCTTTTCTATGTTAAATCACTCATCCTTTAGCAAAATGAAAAAAACACATTGACCATTAAAGGACAACATCTTTGCATGGTCTACTAAGGATTCAGACAAGAATTATTGAAACCAAAAAAATAGAATTCAAAAAAACTAATAAAGATATAAAGGACCATGCCAATAGGAGAACTAACATTTGACAAGGGAACTTGCATATAAGAAATTGATACAGTTCAGACGCATATGAGCTTTCATTTTCATTTGACTCAGGTATAAAACAAAGATCATAAAGCTACCCCAAAGAGCTTAAACAACAATACAAAAACATGCCATCCAAGTCAGCTTTAGGATAGAAGCATGAAAATCACTACATAAGAAGCTTGTACCTTTTGCTTCAGCTACACATTTGGTTTCAGTTGTGCTGTAATGAAATTATAGCGAAACAAAACTAAGCAACGAACTATAAATAATTCTATTTTTTTTTTAGTAAAACCATGTCATTAATCAAATATATACAAAAAAATTAACATATAGAAACAACAAAATATCAAGCCAAAGCTATTGTTGGAATACATAAACAACTATGTCTTCTAATCAATTAACATTCATAAATATTACTCAACAAAATTAGAGGTGCTCATTCTTTCAACGTTAGCTTATGTGGAGGCATAACGGAGCTTGTACTTCATTACTTCAATTAAAATTGATGTCATTATAGACCATCTTAATGTTATGCCTATCATTTTAACCTAAAACACTATTGATTTGAATTAATTATCAACTACAATTTAATTATATACTTTTGTGAAAGACTAAACATAGATGAGAAAAGTTACACGATGATTTTTTAATAGCATGTGCTCCCCATGTGTTCCTCCAGGGAGCTTATAAATAATATCATAATGGATTATAACATATTTTGCCATTCTACTAAATCGGAACAATGCAGTTCTTGTATTAATTACATTTTACTAATAAAGAAAATGAAATATTGGGTTAAACCCATTTATACTAATAAAGAAACTGAAAAGCTGGAAACAATTAACACACCATCATAATGCTTCTACATCAATAAGCATTGAACTCAATAAGTTGTTTGAATGTATAGCCTTCCATGGTCATTGTATTATTGAGTTTAAGCCACACACCATCATTCTTCAACCTAAAAAGTAAACGGACCATGAATATCAAATATTTATTATACCACCAAGAATTTACATGCATCAACATCACAATATATATTGGTCAAAACATAATAAAAAGTATTCCTAGTAAATTATCAATATAATAAACACTGACTAATTCCATTTACAATTAGATAATACATTTGTAACTTTCAGCTTTAATTCAGAATTGCAATATTATAAACCTTAATCTTGGCAATACATCAATGTACAAGATGCTTATAATAAAAAGTGAGCGCCTGTTTCAGAGCTCGCAAAATTATTTTATAAAGATACTAAAGATAAGAATTTATGATACTAAAGATATTGCAATCACAGTATGTAGGTATTGATATTATTAACCTTAATCCTGAAGCTTTAGATCCCGGAGACAAATTACAATATAATTAACCTTAATCTTGGCAATACATCAATGTACAAGATGCTTATAGTAAAAAGTGAGCACCCGTTTCAGAGCACGCAGAAACCCATTAGGAAAACCAAAAGAAAAAACTGTTTTAGAGCCCTCGAGTATAGTCTTTGTTTCTACACCATTATATTTACAGCATATGTAGGGATCACAGGAGAATCACATCAAAGGCGTCTTACCTTAACATCTTGACGACCTTCCATGTCTGATGTGTATCTGTCAGATTATATTTATATTATCACAATTGTAAACAATTAAAGTAGTTCAATTAGTCAGATAAAGACATACCATCAGCACCAAAGGCCACAATTTTATCAGGGTACTGAAGGAAATCAGTCTTTGCACACAATTTTAGCAGACAGACGAAACAAAGAAAGAAAGGATTAGTATTTTAATAATAAAAAAGGATAATGATATATGCAAGAAAAAAGGAATGCATTAACTTTGTCTGAAAACTCCAAGAAATGAGCTCCATGAAGAACTCTACTCCTCTGCAATCCATTGAAGAGCTACATGAAGAACTCTACTCCTCTGCAATCCATTGAACTTCTCCATGAATACACGTGCTTTGTCTAAGAACAGCAAGAAAAAATCTGCAAATCAGGTCTTTCGGAAAACATTGATGGGAGGTGTTATTGAAACAAATCTTCCTTTTTGTTGGATTTGTCAAACGTGTAGAGGAACAAATCCAACTAAGAGATAAATGGTTCGTGTTCTCCCTAATAGAAGGACCAACTAACAGAGAGGAATAAAACAACGGAAAAGGCAAATGTTTATTTTCTCTATCTCTACCATTCTAAAATATCAATCTTGTAAAACAAAAAACTTTAGGACACGAAAAATAACACCAACTATGATCTAGGATTTGTCATTCAAACTGACAAAGAAAACCAACAAAACAGACATGCAAAATTCAATGCAGAAAACCAAAATTCAGAACAAAGAGAGGAAGGAAATACTGGAGATTTGGATATAATGTACAAAATCTCCAATAAATGCATAAAGGACTTCAAGTAGATGTACATCAGCAACCATAACTTCTCTGTATCCCGTTTTATGTTGGTGTTTGACAGTCGCATCCCTTAGTCCACTGTGTTCCCTTACCATTACCAATGATTGCTCTGGATTTCTGTTCAAATGCTTCACAAAACAAATCGTTAGCGAAAAAAAAAAACAAATCCCAATAAAAATTAAATTGGCAAAAATCATTACCAGAAAAGTATAAGAAGATGAAAAGTGAAGAATGGGAGAGATTGAAGACTAAGGGAAGAATGGCGAAAGAGTGCAAACGTTAGCATCGAGAGAAAAGATAAGGACCAGAAAATTCATCGATGGCGACGACAGAGATCACCGAGCTTGAGTTCGGTTAGGAGATCCCTTACCTTCAGAGAAGATGACTAAGAGAGAGAGAGAGAGAGAGAGAGTCGGAGAAGCACAAATTTGATGGGGATTGAAAGTTACTTGCTCCCGAGATGTTTTGGCTAGGAGAGAACTGAGAAAAAAGAGAAAGAGAAGAGGAAAAGGGCATCTGGTCAGGGAGAGAAAAAAGAGGGAGCATAAGAGAAAGTAGAGAGAAGAAGGGATTCAAATTTTGAATCCCGCTTAGATATGAAGTGTGACGTGAGAGTCTAAGAGAGGAAAAGGGTCTTTGAGCAAATAGAAAGCACGGAGAAGAGGGGTCCCGAGAAAAAAAGAGGGAAGGATGAAGGGCAAATAGACTGACTTACAAAGATATAAACCAATAAGAGGTTGAGCCATGCAATGCTACAAAATAAAACAGGGATGAAATTAAATCACAAGAAAATGGTGGTCATTAAATATGCTATTTGCTTGATTGCCACCACATGACTACTCGAGAAGAGGTAGATATAGGACATTAAATAAAGCATTAAATTGAAAAGGTCCAAATCTAAGATTGAAAGCCAGATTCAGTATTCATCATTATGGTCAACATCAACAGCTGGTCCGAACAAAACATGAGATACGAAGCCAGCTTCAGTACTCATGATAGTCATTGTAGTATGGCATTAACTATCAACACATTGCACCATAAATGTTGTCTACAATTGAATGCAAATAATTTCTTGTAATGCATTTGATACAATCACTTCTATAATTGCCTGTAATGACCTCATTTTATTTTTCAAATCTGTCCACTGAGCTATATATGCACATCTCATTTCTAACTTTTTTCCCCTCTATCTCAAATAATTGATTAACATAGTTACATAACACAAGTCTAAAATTAACAAATGAATATACATTAGAGATGCATGCAATATTTAAAACCGAGTATTTGAGATGAATGCAATATCCAAAACAAACTGGAAGGGTCTGAAAATGAAAAAGGATTCTGCAATATTCCAACATTTTGTTTACAAAGTTAATTAAATGATGTTTAGAAAATATCATTCACAAAAGATGATAAGATGTTAACTGCGATGGAAGTGGCATGTTGTGAATGGTTCATTAGCAACATTTTGTAGAACTCGGCCCAATAAGCTAGAGATATTTCCACCTTCTTTTATATCCACTAAAAATTCAAACCCACCATCAATTAGTCAAGGACTATGGCCTTTCAATTAGTCAAATTCAAAACCATCTTTTGAAGTAGAATCGATTTTCCAATTGCCATGGTTTATGTTTTTGTTTTCATCAAGATTCCTTATTTGAGTTACTCATTTTCAAATGTGCTTAACTGTTTAAATCATTCATGAAATATGTTTATTTGTTGCTTTGCACTTGTGAAGTGCAGGCATTCGGTTTTGCTTCAGATGCAAATAAAACACATTACAAAAAGAGCACAACAAAGAATATAGAGATAAAGCTTGCCACCAAATATCAATTATGAAAATAATATAATGTTATAACAAATAGTATAAAATAATATAATATTACTCAATTATTTCATATAATATAATTATAAAGTCCATTCCCACCATAGATGGGATTACAAAGTATACTTTTTTTTTTTTAGAGACAAAGTGAACTTTACTACAAAGTTAAAAGATGAAAGAATCAGTAATACAGGACAAATAAAAAGTTACATACTTACCGGTAGCGTATGAAGAGGGTATGCAGCAGAGATAAAGCTGAAAATTCATCTGAGTGTTCAGCAAGTCTCTCTCATCAATATTAGATCTATAGCATTCACCATTTGCACAGGAAACACCTAAACATACACACCATCATATATATATATATATAAGAAGCAAGGATGGAATAAGATAAGTCAAGTTTAAAAAGATTCTTGGTTCCTTTTTGTTAGACATTTCTACCTGCTGATCCAAGATATCATCTGGAACTAGCATAAAGCATTCCTTAGTGCATTTGAAGAATCTTTTTTACATATAAATGATGAGATACTAAATTTGAAGTTAACATACTTTGGTCAAAAGGATAATACTGACACTACATGCTTGCCTAATTATCTGTGAACTATTAGTTTGGGGTCATCAAATCACTTCGTACTTCAGCACCAAAGAGCAGGAAAGAACAAAGAGACAACATATCTTGGAGCAATAAGTTACCCAATAACAATAATTTACGCAAAGAATTAAGCAAGCAAAACATTTAAGCATAAAATAGCCCTTAACTATTGAGTGATACCTTCAGTGTTGATTGGAAGAGAGTTTTCTTGTGTTGAATACAATGCTTTATCATCACCCTTAAGTGCATTTGCTCTAGAAGTTTCCTCTTTGTTGACTAGTCCAATGAAACTTGAGGAGTGATCTCTCCAATCACATTCCCTTGACCGGTCTGCAGAGATTCCAATAAAGTTAGAAGTTAGAACTACTATGCATAAAAGTCTATTTCCATCAAATGCCTTGCATCAACAAATGTGTGTCCAGGTTTTCTTTTAAAGGAACGAAAGGGGGGTACAAGATAGATAGAGACAATCAAGGGTGTTGCCTTTTGTCGATGAATGAGAAGATTGTTGGTTAGTTAATGTAGTCTTTTGAACTCCACTGTGTCTGGGAAGTTTCTCATGTCCCAGGCGTCATGGGCTAGAATTAGGTTTCACATTCATAAATGAAACCTTTGCACCGCCTTTCTTTGATTGACTATACATCTTTTGCATTGAAGAATTCACAGGAAAAGATGTTGAGGACACTTTACCCCCACAAAGTCGAATGGCTTCTTGCTCAGGAATGAATTTTACTTTCCCAGTTCCACCAACTTTTTGGCTTCTACAACTGGTTTGCGAGCCAGAGTTATGCATTTTATATGGACTGGTTGAATGTGTATTCTCATGGCCAGTTATATCAGGAGCATCAAAGCCTGGGTCTCTTGAGAACTTACTGTCTTCAACATATTTTAATGACATCGTATCATTCCCAGTATCGCAAATTTCATACAACAACTACAAACAGAGAGAAATGGCATTAATTCAGGATAAGGTTCATTTAGCAACATTGTCAAAGCATTCAGGTGATTACAGGTCCATCAATTACGTGATAAGCATCTAGAAAATTGATTAAATATGTCAAGTAAAGTGGCGAGAAAGGATTCCCCCTGGATAGCACAACCACAATCAAACACATAGTCAAGTAAATGCATTTGATAGACAAAAAAATAGATGAAGCTTATAAATGCCAGTAGCTACTTTGGCCGTGACAAAGCCCTCCCACTACTTTAAGAAGATCATATGGATAAACAGAGAGAGCACATAGAAAATCATATGTATATTAAGAAGTTTCAAATTCATAAACTTTGAAACCATTAAAACCAAAAACAGACTAAGAAGAACAACAGCAGGGAACCGAAATTTCCAAGAAAGAAAGGAAAATAAAAGGAAAGGTTCACAAACCAGATCGAGATAGCGGCATGAGAAAATCCGATGGAGATCTTCTTAGGGGTAGGACTTGGCATTTCCAGGAGGGGCTTGTTCGAATGACGCCATTTCTTAAGCTGTTGGAGAAAAACTTCCAGATGGTAGAGTAGAGTCTGGGAAGATCGAGCTTTGTCGGCGCTGTGAGAGTCAACCGAAAGTGAAGGGAGAAAAGGCGTCTCGATCTGTGAGAATGTGAGAGAAGGCATTGTGAAACTCGATTCATAGTCTACGAATAAATCTTCTGCTGCCTCTTGACCAGATCAGGTAGCAGTGCAGAAAACTTGCCATGGCTTTTGCTTCTTTTAGATCTCAGCAAGGGAGAGAAGTCAGAGCTCTTGTAACATACTTCATCATTTTCTTGTTGCTTATGCCCGTCGTCATCTATCTACAAGGAGGAAGATTTTGAATTTTGATTAGACGTCGCGAAGGTGTGGAGATGTTGAGAGAGAGAGAGAGTGGTTGAAGGAGGAAAAGAGATTTTGAATTTGAAACGCTACAAAGTACAGACTATAGCTTTGAGATCAGAAGAGGTGGAACGGGTTTCGAGGATGCATTGTCCCGTGAATATTGAGCCAAAATGGAGAAACGGCTTGTCTACAGTAGTTAAACAGCTTATGAACAGTGAATTGTGAGGAGAGCCAATGATAAGCCGTGAACAGTGGTGGCTTGAGGGGATACGTTTTTATATATATATTGATTCTTGTTTATGACTAGGAGTAGCTCTCATGCATGCAATGAAAACAAAAAGAACCTATTGAATAAGTTGTTCTACTCATGATCTATAAATATTATGTTAATTATAGATTTTCTAACCTTATGATGATATGAATAAATTGGTGAATGATTGATAGCATTATGAGGTTTGGTTCAACCGGTTTAGTCAGCAACAGGTCCCATGTTTGGTTTGGTCTTAAGCGGAAACGGCAAAGCTAGAGGACTGGTCAAAAATAGGTGGAACTAGCCTCAAAGTGAGTTTGATAAGCAGCTCTACCTTATGTTTGTGGGTAATTGGTGGATTGTCGTGATAATTTGAATTAAAATTTAATATCAATACAACCTGCCCCCCCCCCCCCCCCCCCGCCCGGGGGGCCCGGGGAATATCAATACAATCTAAAGAAAAGGAGAATCCATGGGAGATAAATAACGGGAACAAAGGCAGTTCAATGTGTAATTTCCTTTTACCCCTTACCCTTTCTTTATTTTTGTTTGTTGAAATAAAGAAAAATTGGGATGAATCTGTGCTTTGCTTTGGGTGTTTCGCTACAAAATTTTCTTGTTTTTCTCCACTGGTCTATAGGGGCGTTGGAATTCGAACAAATTGCTTTTCTAAACGTTTTTTTTTTTTTTGAAAAAACAAAATATTTTTGGAGTTTCTCAATTTCTATCTTATCTTGATGGAAGGCATTTTTATACAAGCTATTTTTTATTTCCCAGTATGGAGAACGAACGAGCATGAGCTGGATTATCAAAATATGATTGGGTTGATAATGCTTTCAATTGACTCACTTAGAGAGCACTACAAAATAGCTGTATTAAATTGGACATCTGCATGAGTATCAACTTTGATGAGTTTTGTTCAGGGCAGTCCCTTTTTCTGTCTTTCATTCTTGGCCCTTTTGTTTGGCGTGGCTGTGTAAGGTTGTAGGTGATTCTTTTTATCTAGGTGCTTTAGATCTTTATCAACATAGGCAGTTCATGAATTGGCACTGATTTAAGAAACAGGATTTTAGCATATGGAAGAGTAATGTGCAGGGATGATGACCTGAATTGGGCCAAGTGAAAATTCAATAGCTGCTAAATTTGTATTTTGCATTTTTTGGTGTGATGGTTTGCTCAAGGGTACCTTAATTATCCTCATTAAAAATGTTATTTACTTTTTTATTTCTCACTTTTCAGCTCCTGGATGGGTAAAAGGAAAGCAAATGGATGGGGTTTCATCCATTAAGAACATGTAAATATCCTTAACTCTGGGGATCGAGTATATTATTCAAATACATGTTATTTTCCTGACTAACTGAAATTTCTGTTTAGCATGATATGAGCCATGTTGATCCTCATTTGAAAGATGTATATCATATGATTTACTTGCTATGTAAGCCAGGGTGTTGATCCTCATAGCAATTATTTGAAGATGAAAGTATACTAATTGTGGACAACAATATGTGCGAGTGGGTTTTTTCTTTCTTTCTTTCTCTTTTTTAACTACATTTTCATGGAATATATATACAATCCCTCTAAAACAAATGTGTTGTAGCCCACAATTATCAGTGAATCACTTAGAAAGGGAGGCTATGTTTACATCAATTGAACTTCTGAAAATTGGAATTACAATTGATGTAAATATTATCCCTTTGTTGGCCAAAAAAAAAAAGTCTTTCTTTTCTGACATAATGAGATGCAATATATTTTGAATTTCCGCTCATCTATATTATTGCTTGCTTGTTTTCTTTGTTTTACAAAGAAAGGGGGATTGTGCTGGTCTGCTCCTGAGCTTCTACTCCAACGCGGGGGTTGGAAAGCTTCAGCCTTCAGGTTGTGTAGAGAAATTACTTGCTTCCCAAGAGAGTGGTTGTGTCATTTCTCTGACTTGCTAGAATCTACACTATGAACTGCTTATGGAGTTTAAGTGAGTGGCTTGTGATAAATTTGATGAGAAAATTGGATAATTATATGTTTATACAAATTGAAATGCTCTGATACATTTAAAAGGGTGAGGGTATTTAGTTATAAGCCAAAGGAGAAAGAAAATTTACAATTGTGTCCCTAGAGTGTAAATGGTTAACTAGGGAGGACAACATGAGTGCTTGCATATAAAATAAAATGTTCTGGTCAGAATATGTTTTGAAGTTGGTGTGTTAATATTCTATACAATGTATCTTTTGGTTTTCATCTCTTCCTGGATTCTGACTGCTCTACTTCCCACTTATTAGGATTAATGATATTGCAAAACTATTTAAACCAGCTGCATATCAGTTTTGGATTTTTTGGTTGATAGTTCTTGGTTCTAGTCTCTTCTCTCTTGAGTTGTTGAAATGAAATGACTCAAATAGTTGATGATGGTTATCCTACATAGAATTTGCCAAGAATCTATCATTTCGTCCATTTAAGCTTCACTATGGCATGTTTGCTAAGGAAGCCATCAAGGAAGGCCTTAAAGGCTTTGAAGCTAAGCGAGCCTTGCTGCATCTAGAGAGGGAGTGGCTAGCGTCCACTGCCTTTATGGATCACTACCGTCCTCTTCAGCTTATATGTCGACGTATAAGCGCCACACACACTCAATGGTCTTTTTTTGCTTGATACATAAATATTATATTTATGTATCAAGCAAAAAAAGACCATTGAGTGTGTGTGGCGCTTATACATCGACGTTTAAGCCGAATAGGACGGCAGTGAACTATAAGGGTAGTGGACGCTAGCCGAACCCATCTAGAGAGCATGTGGCTGGCTGCCTCGACAATGGCCACAGATCCAATGAAAAATAGACTTCGCCCGTTATCTACTCATCTTTCTATCTATAAACCACAGTCCTCTTCCATGACTTCAATTTTTAATAGAATCTTTGGAGCTTCCTTTGCGACCATGTTCTTGGATTTTTATCTCCTTTAGTAGAATCTCCTTCTATTTATAAATGCATTGCATTTTGTTGATTCTTTGAACTATTTAATGAATAACCAAAACTGTAGTAAATACCAGATGTAATAAATACTCCAAAAGAATGCTCCCTCAAGTGATATATGAGCATATATTTTTAAGATTAAGGAGCAATTTGGCCAACGAACTATTACTTCAGGAGCACCCAACACAAATAACTTTTAAATGGACCAAAAATACAAAAAAAAATTTTAAAAATGTACAATCAGCACAAAAATGCAAGTAAAACTTTTTTGTGCTGAACGCTTCTGAAGTAAAACTTTTTTGTGTTAGGTGCTCCTGAAATAAAAGTTTTTTCTATTGATTGCACATTTATAAATTTTTTTTGATATTTTTGGTCTACGTAAAAGTTATTTGTATTAAACGCTCCTGAGGTAATAGTTCGTTGGTCAAATTGCTCCTTAATAAACCCTTTATGCCTTTCTGAAATCATGATAAATACATTACAATCATACATAATTAATTCAACAATGTACCATTATTCACGTTCACATGCAATGCAGGGGTAAACTCTAGATTAATTCAACAATGTACACCATTATTCACGTTCACATGCTTTTCTTTTTTTTTTTTTTGAAATCATGATAAATCGTGACTTCAATTTTCTACCGCACGTTTGAGTATAAATGACTAAGGATTGCTTAGGCGTTTAGAAAATCTCGATGAAGCTTGACTTATATTTTATAATAATTATTATTAAATATAATTATTGAAATATAAACAACTTTATGAAATTTAAACCATTTTTTTGTGATTATACATCAATAAATGGTTTTAATAAATAAAATCCAAACATAATTAAATTTCTCATAGTTATGGAAAAAAGTACACAGACATAAATTAGGATTAAAAAACATCACTTTTAACGAATGTCACATGAAAATTATGATTATTTAAAAGTAGGGTTAAGGAGCAATTTTACACATGTGTTTTGCCCCAGGAGCGCCCAGCACCACATGATTTAAACTGGACCAAAAATGCACATGTGATTACGTTTTGGGAGCGCTCAGCACCACGGCAGTTAGTCAACCGTTAGTCAACGGTTAACTTGGATGGAAATGAACAGTAACTCAAGTGAAATTACACTTTTGCCCTTAGTTCTAAATATTAATTACACTTTTGCCTCTAGTTTTAGGTGAAATTACGTTTTTGCCCTTAGTTCTAAATAATAATTATACTTTTGCTCCTAGTTTTAAATATTTTTTAAAAAAACTAAAATACCCCCCGCAGGTGGGCCCCACCGCCGGCGCCGGCGACCACCACTGCCGGCCACCACCCCCGGCGGTGGTGGCGGCCACCGGTGGTGGGGCCCACCGGCGGGGGGTATTTTAGTTTTTTTTAATATTTAAAACTAAGGGCAAAAGTGTAATTAATATTTAAAACTAAGGGCAAAAGTGTAATTTCATCTAAAACTAAAGGCAAAAGTGTAATTTCACCCGAGTTACTGTTCATTTCCATCCAAGTTAACCGTTGACTAATGGTCGTAATGCTGGGCGCTCCTAAAACGTAATCACATGTGTATTTTTGATCCAGTTTAAATCACGTGGTGCTGGGCGCTCCTAGGAGTAAAACACATGTGTAAAATTACTCCTTAACCCTTAAAATTACAGTTATTACCACTAATTCAAACGACCAATTTAAAATCACATATAATTAAGTATTCCAAACTTTCTACTGGCAGTATCTGGGCTACATTGTTTACAAGCTAATACAAACCTCACTACTTTTTTTTTTTTAGATTTAGAGCAAAATTCAACTCGTAAGTATATGTTACATGGTCGCTACTGAGTAGGTTTGGAACAAAGAGGATATGATCATCTTGTAGTCTCCGGACCGAAAACCAGTGTTATGATCAATGAAGTACAGAACCTGTCAAGAGAAATTTCCTGAACATGCCATGTTTGTGACAATAAAACATAACACAAATCCAAAAATATATATACATGGAGAATTATTGTAACTTCGCAATCTTTTCTTTCTGTGGGCATTTCTCGTGATTGGACTGGACATATGTTCTTCAAATGTTTTCCAATAAATCTTCCAATAAATATATATATAACATGTGAAGGAATTCTGAAAAAATTATATGATGTTAAGTTGTAAAAATATGCACCTATAGTCCTGTATCCCCCCCCCCCCCCCCCCCCAAAAAAAAAAAAAATTGAAGAACCTAGTGACAAATACCTACTACTTTTACCTTTGTTTTGACCCATAAACATCTACCAAAATTAAAATAATTCAAGTCTTAATGTAACACTAAATATGAAATGCTAAATATAGAATGCCAAATAATTTCTTTTGGTCCATCCATCAATATATGAATATACTCCCTCTGGTCCTAATTATAAGACAACATTTGGGGGTTGGTTTTGGTCCTAATTATAAGACAGCATTCTAAGTTTTGTCAATTTCTTCCTAAAATACCCCTATTTTACTCTCTCAAGTGTGTTTGGTTTTTTATGATTAGATGTGTGTGTGTCTTACAAATATACATACATATATACACAAACACACATATATAGGCATACACATATATAACTACACACTGTCACACACACACACTCACATATGAGTGTGTGTGTGTGTATCTGTGTATATATGTGTATGTATACATATATGTATTTTTGTGTGTGTATGTGTGTGCGCGCATGTCAATATATACATATGTGTGTGTATTCATATAAACACACACATATATACATATGTGTGTATGTTCATATATATGTGTGTGGATACATGTATGTGTGTGTATGCACTCGCGCGTGCGTGTGTGTGTATATATATATATATCGATATATATATAAATATTTGTATATAGCAAGACCATTATTTTAATTAAAAAATGCGTGGAAAGAGGAAAGGTATGTGTTGGGTTAAATTCATTTTTATTTATATTATTTTAAATTTATATAAGGGTATTTTAGGAAAATGAGTAAAATTAATTAATTTAACTTCTCTCCTTAATCTCTCCAAAATCGGTTAAATATGTCTTATAATTAAAACTGGAGGGAGTATATTATAAAATCTGTAGCAAATTACACTATTTAGCAATATTTAACGATAAACAATGTGGCTCATTCCTTATATTCATACCATGCACACCCCCCAAAAAAAAAAGCCAATCAGTTCGACCATTTTTGTGCTAATGGTTATGGTTCTACCATTGGGCTTTAGGCACATGTTCGACCATTTTTTTTTTTTTGATATTGCTATTACTGTGAGGTTGTCGAACATGTGCCTAAAGCCCAATGGTAGAACCATAAACGTGAGCACACAAAAATGGTCGAACTGATTATTATTATTATTATTTTGGTCGAACTGATTATGAAAAGCAAGAAAAAACTCATTTCCACTTGCTATGACTGCAAGTCCAAATTGACGCCAGTCCTGGTCTCCACGTTAGGCTCATGCATGGCGACGCTACCCTGGTCCACGGATTCCTGCAAGACGTTAAAAGAATTAGCACTTATGGGCCCATTATCCTGGCCCACTTGAGGATGACGCAGGATCCGATCACGTGCAGGGTTTTTGTTCTCTCTTTTGGAGCCGACTGGGACCCACTCGGATTTTGATGGCCCCTGCTTATTGGTCGCCACCCCATTAACTTCAGCCATAACTCCCCTATCTTCCTTCTCCACATTTATCCACCGCGTATCACTCCTTCCTTCATCATGCCCCTGATTTGGTATATTAAATAAATTCAATAATTAAAAAAGTAAACGTTCAATGTATAAATTATTTAAAAGAATTCGAAAACTGAAACAATGACAGTAGCAAATGTTTTAGGGTTTCTTTTCTTTTTTTCCCCTTTTAAGGGCAATGCACAAGCCTAAATATGAATGAATAAATCTCAAAAAATTTGAAAATAGGACACTGGCAATTATGGCATTGATACTAAAGAAAATAAACTGCATCCATTTGATGAAGTACTAGGGAACATTTTTTTTTTTTTGATACAGCTAGTGGGGGGAGGGAGAAGCAGGGCTCGAACCCTGGACAAGGGGGAAGGCCAGCTCCTAAGGCTGACACTAGTGCCATCGCGCTACAAGGTGCTTGGCAGTACTAGGGGAACATTGATACTAAAGAAAAATAAACTGCATCCATTTGATGAAGTACTAGGGAAAGAAGGCGGCTTCATTGCTTACCACTTTCATGCATTGAGATGCCACTATTTGGATCAAGGAGGAAAGGAAATCTACAAGAAAATGTCATAGCAACGTATATTCAAAAAAGCATGAAACTGTTAACATATTTAGGTATTAAATGTGTGTCTATATATATTTGACCATTCAATACTTATCTTAATTTTTTTAATAATTTGAAATTTTATTTTTGATAGGTATATTATTATATTTTTCTTTTTAATAAAAGACAAAATGATATCAAAGGTAAAATATTTTAATAGTTCAAAAGCTGGTTGGACAAACAAAATAACTAAAATAACAATTAAAGGTAGAAATTGAAATGATTTGAACAGATTAAGGAGTAAAATCCTTCGGCTATAATTTCCTATCATGTAAAACTAATGTCATGTCAAAGAAATGATCAAATTGATGGTATCTGACAACACAACATTAGACTTGATGCTAACTGATTTTATGAGTCAAGTATCATGTCTGTTATGGAGGTTAAGAGGAAGAGAGGAAGTTCAACTGAACTGATATAGTGAGAGATACTCATGAATACCAAAAAGGTTAAGCTGGTATCAGATGATGCCTACAATTCTTCTACAACATGTGGTATCAGGTGCTGGTATCAAAGCCTACATAGATTCAAATCTCACCTCAAAGAAGAAACTCGTATAATAGGTCTTGGAGGAATGTGGATATTTGAGTTCATTTTGGTGGAGCACAAAGTTATAGGAGATTAGCAGACCCTTGTCTTATGCCAAGTCAAAAGTTCAAAAGGAAGATAAATGAGTTGTGATGAAAGGTATAAAGTCTTATAATTTTCTTAAAAGAAAATTAAGTAGATATCATGGTAGGACAAGTGTTGGTCGGGTTCAGCTAGGTAGACTAAAAGTCCTAGGATATTGGTGGACCTATGTGTGATACCAAGATGGTATCAGACGATGGTTCACTAGTATTTTACAATAGAATATATATGCTTTATCAAAAAATACAGTTTCTAGTATATCTTTCATCTTAAATATGTCATTTTTGTTATACTTTGTTATACTCAGACTCGTCGTAGGCTCAATGGATTCAGAGCGTTGGTCTATGTATAGCATCTTAAAAAGACATGAAAAATCCACTAAAGTGAGCTTGGCCCTCAATGAATTTTAAAAAAATTTCACACCCAAATTTGTTTTGGAGCTTGTTTAAAGTATCGATTACTATTTGGCATCTCCACATCTGATACCAAGTTGGTATCAGATGTTAGTTCACTAGTCTCTTACGTTTCAATTTCTCAACTCAAGGGAATTCTATTACAAACATGCTACAAAAGACCTTATATATTTTTATAACAAAAAAAAAAAATCAATATTCTGCTTGTTTTAATACAGAAATATGGATACCATATTTAAATAAATACTTTTCATCTATTTATCAAGTATTTATTGAAATAAAGATGGTCAGCCAATTCATAAACATACTTCTCGTACTCACGAGTTCCTCTTAAGCTCCACAAGTCAAGAATAGCAACCACAAGGGTTGTACTTGACCAAGACGACATAAATCTTGATATCCTTTGTTTCTCAATACAATGCTTAAATTCGTGTCAGAAGAGACCTATGTGTCAGTTTGAGGATCCACAATGATGTGCGTCATCATCATGCCACCAAAGTATTGTTCAACATAGGTGTTGCGAATTTCAGGGTCTAATATTGGATCTGTGATGAATATGATGGTGTTGTTCTTCATCTCCCTTACGTGGTTAAACACATTGATATTACTGCCCATGTTGAAATTGGTCACAAATATATCTGCCTCTGGGATAACATAGTCAAGGGTCTTAATGATATCTGAGAAACCTCTTAGGCGAGCTCGAAGGTTATGTGTTCGGTCAGCAACGCACATTACCACATTAACACCAGCATTCTTCAGTACAATAGCACATCCCTCACTGATATCCACACACAACAGCTGTTTTCCAGAAATCATCATATTGGTGGCTCTCTTTATTGCATCAAGAAGAGCATAGCGGCAACCGAACAAGTAACTAAACTATTCACACAAACATACAACATATATAACGTTCAATTTTATCATTTAATTATTACTCGTAAGGTGGATATTAGCCCTGTAACCCTTATATATCATTAAGTTTTTTTTTCTTGATTTACATAATTTTATATAAATCAAGGGAAAAAAAACTCTATCAAAGGAAATTTATCAACAACAAAAAATGCATCTCCCCCTTTTCAATAAATATTATCTACTATAGGTCCTTGATTTTAATTTTCCCTATTTTCTACTCATCCATGTGATTTGATTTTTCCTTCAAATAAACAAATGGAGTATTATCTAAAGTAATTCACATACCTTCACACGTCCCTAGTAGTAGTACTTCCTCCTATCCTAATTATAGGAACATTTTTATAGTTTAAATTACACTATAAAATGTTTTTATAATTAGGACCTCCCTTCCCATCATTTTTGTTTTCTCCCTCACACTCCTCTGTTCTTACGCAGAGATTCCTCTGCTTCTCTGAACTTTGACCTGCAGTCGCCATGGATTTGTTTGTCCCAGAAACCACCCGTGGCCATTGCAACCTCACAGTGGTCGAGACACTGGGTCTCATAAATTGCCGTGGTGAGTTCGGTCCTGACAAGCCTCTTAAAGGCGTGAGAATAACTGATTTTTCCCAAATGACCTTTATAGCTGCCTTCTTCATCAAAACATTCTTAGAGCCAAAGTTCGCTGGTGTGTCATCAAAAATATATAAGGTCTTTTATAGCATGTTAGAAATAGAATTCCCCTGAGAGTTGAGAAATTGAAATGTAAGAGACTAGTGAACCATCGTCTGATACCAACTTGGCATCAGATGTGGAGATGCCAAATAGTAATCAATAATTTAAACAAGCTCCGAAACAAATTTGGGTATAAAATTTTTAAGAATTCATATGCTCTGAATCCATTGAGCCTACGACGGGTGTGAGTATAACAAAAATTACATATTTAACATGAAAGATATACTAGAAAATGTAATTTTTTGATATACTAGAAAATGTAATTTTTTGATAAAGCATATATATTTTATCCTAAAAGACTAGTGAACCATTGGTTGATACCATCTTGGTATCACACATGGGTCCACCAATATCCTAGGATTTTTAGTCCACCCAACTGAACCCAATCAACACTTGTCCTACCATGATATCTGCTTAATTTTCTTAGACTTTTTACCTTTCATCACAACTTGTTTATCTTCATTTTGAGCCTTTGGCTTGGCATCAGACAAGGGTCTATTAATCTCTTAAGACTTTATGCTCCACCAAAATGAACTCATCTATCCACATTCCTCCAAGACCTATTATACGAGTTTCTTTTTTAAGGTGAGATTTGAATCCATGCAGGCTTTGATACCAACACCTGATACCACATGTTGTAGAAGAATTGTAGGGCATCGTCTGATACCAACTTAACCTTTTTGGTATTCATGAGTATCTCTCGGTTAGACTTCCTCTCTTCCTCTTAACCTCCACAACAAACATGATACTTCTCATACTTGACTGATAAGATCAAACATTAGTTAGTATCAAGTCTAATGTTGTGTTGTCAGATACCATCAGTTTAATCATTTCTTTGATAACATGGCATTAGTTTTACATGACAAGAAATTATAGCTCAAGGATTTCACTCCTTAATCTGTTCAAATCATTTCAATTTTAACCTTTAAGTGTTATTTTAGTTATTTTGTTTGTCCCGCTAGCTTTTGAACTATTAAAATATTTTACCTTTAATATCATTTTGTCTTTTATTAAAAAGAAAAATATAATAGGAGTATTGATCCAAAATATATATATATATATATATAATAGGGGAAATAAAACTACTTACAAGTTTTTTATCCTACATTACTTAAAAAGCGGTGACTATTTGAGTATAAGTCACCAAAGTATTGCTCATGCATTTAGAAAATGTTGATGAAGCTTGACTTATATTTTAAAATGATAATTATTAAATATCATTATTGAAATATAAATAGCTTTATTAAATTTAAACATTATTTTGTGATTATCTTAAATCATAGTTGTCTCCACTAATCCGAATTTAAAATCCCATGCAATTAAGTTTTCCAAACTTTCTACTGGCAGTATCTGGGCTATTTTGTTTACAAGCTAATACAAACCTCAATAATTTTTTTTATTTTTTAAAAGATTTAGAGCAAAATTCAACTAGTAAGTATATGTTACATGGTCGCTACTGAGTAGGTTTGGAACAAATAGGATATGATCATCTTGTAGTCTCCGGATTGAAAACCAGTGTTACGACCAATGAAGTAAGGAACCTGTCAAGAGGAATTTCCTGAACATGTAATGTTTGGGACAATAAACATAGGAAAAATCCCATATAAAGTCTCTTGAATTAATGAAATTCAAAATCAGGTTGATAAATTCATCAAATTATTAATTAGGTTATAAACTCAATTTAGGATTTTAGAATGTAAGTAAAATAACTTTATTGTCCCCTCTCTTATTTTTTCTCTCCACATATTTCTCCTTCCATCCTCTTTCTCTATCCCCAAACAGCCTCAACAATATGCTCTCTCTCCTACAACAAGAAATATCCAGAATTATAGCTAAATCCTAATAAAAAATCAAGATGAAGGTCCCACCTGGAACACAACATTCATTTGTAAAAAATATAATCAAAGATTTTAAGTTTATAACGGAATAAACTCAATAGACTTTGATCATCACTCCTACTGGAGCCACAAAGATTCAACAAATAGTTTGCGTCAGGACACATGTTTTCCTTAAATTTCTTTACATCAAAAAAAAAAAAAAAAAGATTTGCAGACTCCATAGTTTCCATAGCTTTTTTCAGGTGGGGGATCAGGACTTGAACGTTCCCATGGTGTCATTCTTCTGCCTGCTCGAATTAATGTTGGCACCCATCCGGTGAACAAGGTGCTGCGTGAGAACAAAAGAAAATTAAGATTCCTCTCTAACGAGCAGCAAAATATGGAACCATGAGAAATATGGTAAACTATTTAGTGTTTTTATTAAAAGGATATTTCGTATTTACTAAAGGAAACTTGTTCTCAATAATGTGTAGCCCGTAAACTATTTAGTGTTTTTATTAAAAGGATATTTCGTATTTACTAAAGGAAACTTGTTCTCAATAATGTGTAGCCCAAAACACAGATTTAGAAACAAATTACATGTTGCGATACTTGTATGTAAGTTTTAGAAATTCAAAAATATTATAGTCCTCTCCTTGCGCTTTATTACCCCAATGTTATCTACTGGTGATTCAATTCTACAAGATATTATCTGTAGCAGTAACATATTCTCAACCAAAAAACAGATCTTCCATATCAGATACCTCTCCAAAAGACCTGTTGAAGGACTTCTGCCACCTCCATATCGCTCAAACAAGTATTTTACAATGTCACCAACATTAAGCATAGAAAAATTGAAAAAAGAAAGCAATGGGGTATCTGATATAACGGTTGAGGAAAGGGATATACTTTTGATTTAGTATATTAAATAAATTCAATAATTAAAAATGTAAATGTTCAACGTATAAATTATTTAAAAGACTTTTACGAAGACAACTAAAACAATGACAGTAGCAAAAGTTTTTGTTGTTTTGGGGGGCCCGGAGGTGAGGCAGGAAAGCACAAACCTAAATATGAATGAATAAATCTAAAAAAAAAATTGAAAATAGGATGGTGGTAATTATGGCACTATAACGTAGATACCAAATAAAGTAAACTGCATCCATTTGAAGAAGTACTAGGGGAAGAAGGCGGCTTTATTGCTTACCACTTTCATGCATTGAGATACCCCTATTTGGATCAATGAGGAAAGGAAATCTGTAAGAAAATGTCATAGCAACCTATATTAAAAAAAAGCATGGAAACTGTTAACATGTTTTGGTATTAAATATTTCGCAAAATAATAAAGAGAAGCAGGAAGACGCATAAAATGCTGAAAACAAAAAAATAAATAAAATAAAAGGTGGTTGTCATTATTTTGATTAAGAAAATGCATATTGCCAATTATACTAGATAACATAAATACTGCACTTTTGTCTGTAATTATATCACAGAGGAATCGTCAATAAAGAAGGAAAACAAAAATGGCGTAAAGACTACATACTGCTCCCTTCCACCAGATCTTTTCACCACCTCTCTGTGCCTTAAAGAATCCTTAGGACAAGGATAGACCTGTTAATTGATGGACCAATAGGTTTACATCAGGGGCATTGATTAAAAAATGTAAACCAGAAATCAAATTGTCGTATGAATCACAGAAAAGAATGACAAGTGATTGGCAATAATTAAATCATCTCATACAAAATAACTGTCTGCAATCTTCTAAGCTATCAAGCTAAAGCAGCACTTCTTAGGCTCATGTGGCACGCCCTGTTTTCACTTGTCTACATTGTGGTTCACAAGTTTGCATTCATAGTCTGGGCATTGATCCATAACCATCATAGTATCATCTGCTTACTTTCTGTCAAATATTTGTGGAAGAAGCACTTGTATGTAATATAACTCTTTCTTTTTATTTTTTGTTTTTTGGACAAATATGAGCCTAAAGTCCTTAGCCACTAGTTGTTCATTTTAAGTTCCCAAGGCTCTCAAAGAACAAAACCCCAATTCTACACCAAACAACAAATACGACATTTATTAGACAGCTGAGCTATTGTTCTCAGCAGCAAGGAATCGCAAATGGTGGCCATTGGAAAAGATGATGCCCCGAGCGCTAGCTTTTTAGCAAAACAAACCACTGATTTCCGCCATCTAAACAAGTTATGCTCATTGTCCCAGGATCTACACAATCATGTCCAGGTTCTTGCCTTTGATAACCCTATTGTATTTATAATTATTATGTGGCAATAGATTATAGATAGCATGGCATGTTCTTTGAAAGTTGTTTGTCTTGAATTAAAACACCAGTAGTGATTTGGGAGGAACTTCAGCTTGCAGTACTGATGAAGATTATAGATTAGGGCCTTTGACTAATATTTGTGGACCATGGCAAGTGCCAGACCAGTACTACTATCAAACATTGGATGAAACCAACAACAGGGCACCAAAGTACTGAGGGAGCAAAGGACTAAGTGTTCAAACACAATTATGTACATCAGGGTAGTTTGAGTGAAATGGAACATACCACATATTCCAAAGTAGTAAAATATATTTTACCCTCAAACTTGAATTGGCTATGTTAACCCAGCATTCCAAAACAAGTAAGTGGTAAAGGTATCAAGTCTAATCTTTATAAATGATTTGTTATAGATAATTCTTATTGGCCAAAATGCAGCAGAGACAACATTTTCGTATTTGAAGGAATACAGAGTTAACATTTCAATAAGCTCTCTTATAATCACGATAGAGATTGGATATGCTGCTTAGGAAATGTTCAAAGTATCTCTATCCTAAAAAAATAAATAAATAAATTCTTCCAAAATTTGTAAATAATAAAAATGAGATATTCCCATACTTTTATTGAATTCTTCTTAGAAACAACAGATTGATGCCCTCCAATTTCTAACAAATTAGACACCTTAAATTTCTATGAGTGCTAGTGGCTGAGAAAGAGGAGTTGTTTGGGTGGGTCAACATTTGTTCTGAAGAAAAGAAATAGATATAAACATAGGCCTCAAATATGACAAGCATTTTTGTTACAGCTATGAGAAAAAGTCGTGTTTTAAATAATAGAGTATTCCAAGGTATCACTAAATAGTGATAATATTGATAATTTTATGTGAAGCAAATGCAGCCAAGTGCTAACCTCTACAGTAAGATTTAGCTCAGTCAAGGCCTCTCGAACCCTTCTACAAAAGGGGCATGCCTCTGTTGATAGATGATATTTCAAAGATTGAAGGAGTCAGATTTAGTAAGGGAAACTACATGTTAATTGTTATATCATTGAACAGCTGCTATATATTGATAGGAAATAAGGGATAACTAACTATAGAAGGAAATATATATATATATATTTTTAACCATTATTTTTACCAAGTGGAAGACAAATTGTAAGTTTCCTTCTTGTGAAGAAAACCTTGCAAGTAGATTCATATATATATATATGCTATATATGTATTATATAGCCTTTGCGTATTCTGAAAACATAGACTTGGATGATTGTATTTCCACTTTGCTTACAGTGAGATTCAGATTTACATTACCTCTCCCTCTCATTCTTTTCCACTCTAGCATTCTGTTTCTCTCCTTCCTTACTTCTTATCTCTCTCCCTTCCCTCAGTTTTGAGTTTCTTCTTCCCTTTATATTTACCTCAATTTGCGCCAGTCGGATAGTTTATTATATTTACATCATATTTACTATAAAAGAAAACATTTAAAAAAATAGTTGTGATGTCCTATAATTTGAAGTTTGATTGTCGAATAAATAGTTGTTTTTTGTCACGATATAGAATTAGTAAATCACCAACATATGAGCTAAGAATACTGAAATATTCAATCAAAACAAATCATCTTCTGACATTTTAATCAATTTAATGACTAGGTAAGAGGAAATAAAAGGCTTTCTCCCATTATTGGGATCAATATAAAGTGGGGACTTTTTCCAAAAACTAAGGTAAGGTGGAAGACATACCAAATTCATAAAGCTGCAAACGCATAGGAAAATTTGAAGTGATCTCTTTGTTCATTGAACTGCCCACTACGGATTTTGATCCCCATGCAAATCTTGCCAAGGAAGCCAAGGAAGATGTTGCCGCCTACCATTTATCAGCATAACTGTTATGAACTCATATGAGAAACCCATTTGTTATGTGGCCCAGAAAGGACAGTTGTTTCTAGAAGCTTTCCTTAATCAGGTAAAACGCTAATTGGCCTATAATTAAGGCTATAATCCTGGACAATACATGTAGTGGAGCAGGGACGTGTAAGGTAGTGGAGCAAAACGTCGCGGGCCTGGAGGCACACAAAGCCCAAGGACCGAAACCTTAGAGGTAATCCCTATAAATAGAAGGTTACCTAACAGGTGCACATTCTCTATTCATCTATTCTACTATTTAGTCTCATTGTGCACACACCTCACTCCATTTTGGCTACCAACCATATACCTGTGCACAGTGATCCTCGGATACTCATTGATTCTTCCAAATAGATATCACTGAGTAATCATCCTCTCTTTGGTGTCTAACTCATAGACATCTTTGAGAAATCATTTGATCCGACAGAGACAATTTACTAGTCCACAAAGGCTAGACACTTGTGTTCTATACTAGAACATTGGCGCCGACTGTGGGGAAAGATAAATTTTGATTCCCAAACCACTAAAAATGGCTGCAAACACTAGAAGCCATAGCCAAGTACCTCGGCAGGACCAGTTGTCGGAGGGACAACCGCAACAGCTTTAGGAACGAACAATTCAGTATGAGGACTCGGTGGCTCCAAATCATAATCATGTTAAAGTGGAGATCGAGGCGGAGACAGCTGATACCGTAGCCTCCCCAGTCCCTCAGAAACGAGTTATCCAGCAAGTCCAGCCACCAGTTCGATAGCAAGACCCTCCTCTTGAGTTTCAAGTTGAGAACCCCAATATCTGCATGTTGCAGAGCACGTTATTTCGACGGATGGAGGAGATGGAGGTTCGTAACCGACTCCTGTTTAAAATCAGAGGTGCTTTTACTCTCTCTGTTGTCTATTATTCATGAGAAAAGTTTACAATATATAGGCTTAAGGTAGGCAGTCGTTACAAGGAAACAATAGGAAATAGGAAATACAATAAAGCATAATAAAGGCAAATAACTCGGTCATTAATTAACATAATAACCTAATCTTTCCTAAACTAGATGTAATCATCTCAGATCCTATAATCAAGGCAAGGATCAAGGGATTCTATCAGATCCTATCAATCACAGATATTCTAACACTCCCCCTCAAGCTGGAGAGTATATGTCGATTAGTCCCAGCTTGCCTCGAAATCCTTCAAACTTCGTTCGGCCTAGTGGTTTAGTCAGGATGTCTGCAATTTGTTCTTCAGATCTTATGTGAGACAGGGTCATAATGCCTGCTTCAATCTTCTCTTTAATGAAATGTCTATCAATATCAACATGCTTGGTTCGATCATGATATACTAGATTCTTGACCATTTCAATGCTGGCCTTGTTGTCGCACCAGAGTTGCATTGGTCCTTCATGTTGAACCCCTAACTCCTTCAGTAATCTGACGATCCACATTCCTTCACAAACTCCTTTGTTAACAGCTCTTAGTTCTGCTTCTGCACTGCTTGGTGACACCACTGTCTGTTTCTTGCTTTTCCATGTAACCAGATTTCCCCACACGTATGTACAGTACCCTGAGATTGACCTCCTGGTCTCTCTATCCCTTGCATGGTCTGCATCAGTGTAGATTTCAATGTTTCTGGTAGTACCCTTCTTAAAGAATATTCCTCTTCCAGGATTAAGCTTTAGGTAGCTTAAGATTCTGTATACAGCCTCCATGTGCTCTTCTTGTGGTTGATGCATAAATTGACTTACTATTCCAACTGCATAGCTAATGTCGGGACGAGTGTGGGTTAAGTATATCAACTTCCCCACAAGTCTTCTGTATCTTTCTGAATTAACTGGAACACCTTTTGGTTTGATCTGTAAGTGACAACCCTCTTCCATTGGTGTCCCTTCTGGTTGAGTGCCCACTGTCTCATGTAACAGGTCTAGTGTATACTTGCGCTGAGATACATTGATGCCCTTCTTCGTTCTAGCCACCTCCAAGCCTAAGAAATACCTCATTTGTCCAAGGTCTTTTACCTGGAATTCAGTGGACAAGTCCCGTTTTAGTTGAGCAATGGATTCTTCATCATCTCCGGTAATGATTATGTCATCAACATAGACAATCAATATGGTGACTTTGCCATTAATACGTTTGGTGAACAACGTGTCATCTGCTCGCCCCTGAGTGTACCCAAGTCCTTTCACTGCTTTGGTGAATCTACCAAACCATGCCCTCGGAGATTGTTTCAATCCATACAATGACTTTCTTAGCTTACACACAGAGTTATTAGGAGCTAGAACTCCATCTGGAATCTCCATGTATACTTCTTCCTCCAAGTCGCCATTCAGGAATGCATTCTTCACGTCCAGTTGGTACAGTGACCAATCCAAGTTTGCTGCAAGTGATAACAGAACCTGAATTGTATTGAACTTGACCACTGGAGCAAATGTCTCCTGATAGTCGATCCCGTACGTCTGGGTATATCCTTTTGCAACAAGTCTCGCTTTGTATTTGTTGATGCTACCATCGGGATTAAATTTTGGAGTGAAGATCCACTTGCATCCGACTGGTTTCTTTCCTTTAGGAAGATTCGTGATTTCCCATGTTCTATTTTCTGTGAGTGCCCTTAATTCCTCTTCTGCAGCTTGCTTCCACTTTGGATCACCCATAGCTTGTTGAAACGTCTTTGGAATGATTATCTGTGCACTGTTTACAACAAAACTTTGCATTTTTGCAGATAGATTACCATATGAGACAAATCGTTGAATGGGATGCTGAGTACACGATCTTACCCCTTTTCTCAAAGCAATAGGCCAACCCAATTCTTCAGGATTTAGTCCCGGATTGGATTCATGGTCGTTCCTTTAAATGGGAGAGATAGTTCTACTTGTGTCTGGTTCAGGTTGGACTTGTGAGCTGGACTCTATCTCTTGTCGTGACTCTTCACCCACCCCTGAATTGATCTCAACATGAGTTTCCTGTTCATTGGGTTCAAGTTGAGGTAGAATGTGTGTATTAGGCTGGTTTGTGGGAGCAAGTGAGTCAAGTGAGGCTATAAGGTTAGGAGGCATTGATGATGATGTGGTGGGTGAGTTTGAAGTGTTGGCATTAGGAATTAGCCATTCAATATCAGAATTCTCCCCCTGAATGGGTAATTTGGGATAATAAGCCTCGTCTTCCAAGAATACTGTATCCCGAGAGATAATAAGTTTCTTGGACGACGGGCAGTAACATTTGTACCCTTTTTGAGTAGAGGAGTAGCCAAGGAAGATGCACTTGTCAGCTCGAGCACAAAATTTGTTGCCCTCCTTTCTGTGAACAAAGACAACACAGCCAAACACCTTGGGAGGTAACAAATTGATGAGTGGGCAATTTGGGAAAAGTTCTAGAAGTTTTTGAATTGGAGTGTCATATTTAAGAACTTTAGAAGGCATGCGGTTAATTAGATAGGCTGCTGTAAGGATGGCATCGCCCCAGAATATAGTGGGAACATTTCGTTCCATTAGCAAGGCACGGGTTACTTCCAACAAGTGACGGTTTTTTCGCTCGGCTACCCCATTTTGTTGTGGGGTGTAAGGGCAAGAAGTCTGATGATGAATTCCTTGGTGATCAAGGAATTCTTTGAAGGTTGTGCTCATATATTCCTTGGCATTATCACTTCGAAGGACTTTAATGGATGTGTTAAACTGGGTTCGGACAAAGGTATAGAAGTTCTGAAAGACTTGGGCAACATCGGATTTGTCTTTCATTAAGTAAACCCATGTGGTTCGAGTATGATCATCAATGAAAGTAACAAACCACCTAGTGTGAGTGAGGGTAGTTATTCGAGCAGGGCCCCAAATATCGCTGTGGATCAGTGTGAAAGGTGAAGTGGGAGTATAGGACTGTTTGGGATATGAGGATCGAGTCTGTTTTGCAAATTGGCAAGTTTCACAATGAAAAGGAACAGAATTTTTATTGAATAAATTTGGAAACACATGTTTCATATAATCAAAACTAGGGTGACCTGATCGACAGTGCCACAACAATACATCATTATTTTGTGAATTTGAGCTAACCAGCGCCCGTCTTGCCTTCCATGTATCTTTATTCTGTGAATTTGATCCTTCAAGGTAGAACAATCCATCCCATTCTCTAGAAGTCCCAATCGTCCTCCTCGTTCTTAAATCCTGAAAAACACGTACACCATCATCAAAAATCACTCGACATACTTGACCTCTGGTCAATTTGCTTACGGATATCAGATTACAAGTAAGTTCTGGTACAAACAGAACATTATGTATTGTCAACTGAGGAGATAATGTAACAGTGCCAATACCCTCAACCCGTGTGAATACACCATTAGCTACCTTTACTTTGAGATTTTCAGGACAAAGTTTAAGGTTGAGGAATAGTGTTTTGTTACCGGTCATGTGATCCGTTGCTCCTGAGTCTATGATCCAGGTATCGTCACTAGTCATCACAGCGTTGAGAGCAATAATAGAGTTACCTGATTGAACAAGGTTCACGTTGGGAACAGAACTAGATTTATTCTGTTTATTGAGCATTTTGCGAAACATCTGTAGTTCTTCTGTACTTAGTCGATCATCATTTTCCACCTTTGGTTCAGCTGTGGTGAGGTGGCTTTGGTAGGTCAATTTTCCCTCAGAGGGTTTGCCATGGAGTTTCCAGCATTCTTCCCTATTATGGCCCTTCCTCTTACAATGGTTGCACCATTTACTAGCTCTCCGCTCCCCATGTGGTCTCTGAACTGCGAGTGCGGAGCTTTCAACATGACTTGGTCCACTTTGATTTAAGAGCTTCCTATTTTCTTCAAATTGGACAAAGTTGACAACATCGAAGAGTTGTGGGAGTGGCTTCAGCCCCATAATTCTGCCCCTTATCTCTTCAAAAGAGTTGTTTAAGCCTAGGAGGAAGTCATGTATCCTTCCTTCTTCTACAATCTTTTTGTACAATTGTGCATCGTCGAGGTTTTTCCAGGGATGAACTTCAAACAAGTCTTGTTGCTGCCACAATTTCAGCAATGAGTTATAATATTCAGTTACGGATAGGTTACCTTGTCGCAAATCCCGGAGTTGTCTCTTCAGGTGAATCAAGGCAGCAGTGTTTTCAAGGGAGGAGTAGGTTCTCCTAGCAGCATCCCATATTTCCTTTGCAGTGTGTGCAAGTAGATATCCCTCACTGATCTCCAAGGTCATTGAGTTACACAACCATGTCATAACTTGGTTGTTTTCAGCAAACCATGTGTCAAAATTAGGGTCATCAAGGGCTGGTTGAGGGGCTGTCCCATTAATGTACTTTTCTTTTCTTTTACCTCGAATATACCTCAGTACGCTTTGTGACCATTGGAGATAGTTCCTGCCATTGAACTTATGGCTAACAGCCATAACGTGATGGTCTGAAAATTCTGAAGCTATCTCTGAGGTTCTGGTTGATACTGGGTTACTGGTTAGAGAAGAAGAAGATGAGGAATTTTGAGTTTGAGAATCGGTACCGGACATAAAAAACCATGGGAGATGTTCCGGTTGGTTTTCCTGGAATTGATCCGAACAAAGGAGGGAACTGAGGAGGATCCATGTTTCTGGGAGGAGAATAGTAGCCTGAATCTGGAAAGCTTCACCGGAGAGTCGCCGGAAAAATCCACTGCACTATTTCTCTCTGCCTCACCGCCACTCACTATTTCTCTCATTTTTTTCTAGCTTCGGACAGATGCCCTTGCTCTGATACCATGTTTAAAATCAGAGGTGCTTTTACTCTCTCTGTTGTCTATTATTCATGAGAAAAGTTTACAATATATAGGCTTAAGGTAGGCAGTCGTTACAAGGAAACAATAGGAAATAGGAAATACAATAAAGCATAATAAAGGCAAATAACTCAGTCATTAATTAACATAATAACCTAATCTTTCCTAAACTAGATGTAATCATCTCAGATCCTATAATCAAGGCAAGGATCAAGGGATTCTATCAGATCCTATCAATCACAGATATTCTAACAACTCCAAAGACAAGAAGATATCCGACTTATGCAAGAGGATATGGAATGCCGTAATGCCATCTAGAGACAAGAAGAATGGCGAAGAATGCAACAACTGCTGGAGGAGCATTTTGGACGGGCGGAAAACCCCATTCGAAACACAAGCTGAAATGCTGCTGGCCTTAACTGGGCTAATATCCTCATCCATAATGCGGATCAGAATGCTGCTGGCCCAAGCCGAGCTAATGCCTCAGCTTCGGATCGTATAAATGCCAAAGTACCACGTGTAAATCATGTGGAAGAGAACTTGGCCGGCCATGACGGAGTTCAAATTCCTGGAGAAGAGACTCGGAGAATAAAATTGCTGGAAGAACGCCTGAGCCCTTGAGAACCCCACACAAAACATCGATCGAGATGTGAGTGGTCCCAGCAGGGTTAGTATCATGACCGTTGCTCAAGTTGACACTAGTGGCCCACAAGTTAGTAATGCCGAATAAGACTAGGCTTGAATCCCAGAGTTTCAAATCCCAGACCCAGTTCATGCGAAAGGTAAGTAGCCTATTAAAAGCCAAGATCTCAGTAAGGAAGATATGATGCCTCTGTCACAGAGCGTGTCTAGGACATATACAAGAAGGTATGGCGGAGAGAGAAACCGAAGTCCTTTCTCGAACGAGATCATGAGCACTCCGTATCCTGAAGGATTTGACTCAAGGGACCTGCCAAAATATGACGGGAGCCAGGACCCACAAGTCCATCTCAACAATTTTGCCATGGAGATAATGGTGAAAGGATTTGAAGGACATATCGTACCCCGGCTGTTTGCGGGGACATTGCGAGAAGCTGCACAAATATGGTTTCACTCGTTGTTACCAAATTCACCCTGGGATATGGACAGCCTAGAGCAGAAGTTCTTGCTGACTTTTGCAACAAGCAGAAAACAGCCAAAAACCGAGTTCCAACTTGGCAAGGTGAAACAATTACCTAGGGAAACGTTGCAGAAGTATCTAGATCGCTTCAAAGATACAGCTCTGCAAGTACCGGGGTTGTTGGAAGATGTGCATCTACATCTGGCTATAGTTGGCTTGGACATTTCATCCCAGTTAAAGAAACGCTCATGAAACGTCCTGTCAAGACCTTGACAGATTTCCAAGATCGATCAAAGCAATGTATTGTTGGAACAGATGGAGATTGCAAGCCGTGTGACGAAAGAAAATGCCAAGAGCCCACCTCCGAAGGCAAAAGAGCAACATGGTGGGTACAGACAAGATTTCCGTGGACGCATCACAGATAGCAAGTCCTGAGGAAGCAAGGCAGAAGGAAAATATGAAAAATATACTCCTTTGAATGTATCTAGTGCGCAACTCAGCCAAGTCAACTTTCTCCTCATCTCTCATTAGCAAATCTACACCCTTGATTTTATTTGATCTTGACCGTCCATTTTTTATATCATTAAAACTCATTTAAAACCTTCCTAAAATGCTTTTGCCTCCTAGAAACAACCTTGGGACATTCTACAGAATTTTGGCAGGAAAGACAAAAGGAGAATAGGTAAGATCCAAATAACTTATTCCCATAAAAAGATGGTTTTAACTTATTCTATACAATTTTTTTACATTTGGCTTTGTTTGACAGTGAAGTTAATTTAAATAGTATTTTAATAAATTTGTTGCTAGCCCTTTTTTTACATCAATCATGTATTATACATTTACACTTTTTAATAGTTATTTTTTAATTTTAATAGGATTGATCCCAAAAAAACATAATAGGAGGAAATAAAACCACTTACAAGTTTGTTATCCTACCTTACTTAAAAAGTGGTGACTTTAGTGGTCTTGGATTTCTCATCTTATTGTTAGTTTGGGAAATTTGAACACTATATATATGTTTTATGTTTGTGTCAACAGTTCAGTTACTTGTTTGGTTGCCGGTATGCTCTTCTTGATGGGATAAAGAGAGCCACCAATATGACGATTTTTGGAAAAAGACTGTTGTGTGTGGATTTGATGACAAAGCTAGCAAGGGATGTGCTATTGCACTAAAGAATGCTGGTGCTAACGTGGTTGTGTGTGCTGCTGACCAAACACATAACCTTCGAGCTCGCCTAAGTGGTTTCTCAGATATCATTGAGACCCTTGACCCTGTTGTCCCACTGGCAGATATATTTTTGACCAATTTCAACTTGGACATTAATATCAATGTGTTTAACCAAGTAAAGGAGATGAAGAACAACGCTATCATATTCATCACAAATCCAATATTGGACCCTGAAATTGGCAACGCCATCATATTCTCGAATAGCAACCACAAGGGTTGTATTTGACCAAGACGTCATAAAACTTGGATATCCTTTGTTCCTTAATACGAAAACGCTTGAATTCGTGTCAGATGAGACCCATCTGTCAGTTTGAGGATCCACGATGATGCGTGTCATGCCACTAAAGTATTGTTCAGCATAGGCATTGCCAATTTCAAGGTCAATATTGGATCTGTGATGAATATGATGGCGTTGTCCTTCATCTCCTTTTCGTGGTTAAACACATTGATATTACTGCCCAAGTTGAAATTGGTCAAAAATTTATCTGTCAGTGGGACAATAGGGTCAAGGGCCTCAATGATATCTGAGAAACCTCTTAGGCGAGCTCGAAGGTTATGTGTTCGGTCAGCAGCGCACACAACCACGTTAGCACCAACATTCTTTAGTGCAATAGCACATCCCTCACTAGCTTCGTCATCAAATCCACACATAATAGCTCTTTTCCCAGAAATCGTCATATCATCATATTGGTGGCTTTCTTTATCCCATCAAGAAGAGCATAGCGGCAATCGAACAAGTAACTGAACTGTTGACACAAACATAAAACATATATATAGTGTTCAAATTTCCCAAACTAGCAACAATACGAGAAACCCAAGACCACTAAAGTCACCGCTTTTTAAGTAATGTAGGATAGCTAACTTGTAAGTGATTTTATTTCCTCCTATTATATTTTTTTGGATCAATTGTCCTATTAAAATTAGAAAATAACTATTAAAAAGTGTAAATGTATAATACATGATTGATTGATGTAAAAACAGAAGGTCGGCAACAAATTTATTAAAATACTATTTAAATTAACTTCACTGTCAAACAAAACCAAATGTAAAAAAATTGTAATGAAAATTACACAAATGATCAAATGGCCACATCATTTAACCTCAATAATTCAAAATAGACTTCATTTTACATTTAAAAAAAACGCACATGTTGCAATATTTAAGTTAAATGGTTTTTAATTTTTTTAAAAAATTAAAAACTTGCTCGACCATACCTACTTTTGAAAAGTCAGACAAAGCACAATTTGTCACACAACAAAGCTAGCTGGCAAAGATGGACCCAGTGAAAGAGTGAGCAAGTGTGAGACAGTGAAAGCAGCAAATTTATTAAAGTGGTATTTAAATTGACTTCACTGTCTTACAAAACCAAATATAAAAAAAATTGCAATAAAAATTACACAAATGATCAAATGTCAAATGACCACATCATTCTAACCTCAATAATTTAATATAGACTTCATTTTACTTAGAAAAACGTACATGTTGAAATATTTAAATTAAATGGTTTTTAATTTTTAAAAAATTCCTACTTTTGAAAAGTCAGACAAGGCACAACTTTTTTTTTTTTTTTTTTTTTAAATAATAGAGAAGGCTAAAAGCTTAGATACAAACAAAGAAACATTACACAGAAGGGAAGTTAATCCCAAACATTCTCCGTCTAGTCTAATCAAGATCTCAAACGAAAAGGACACTCCTCCAGAATTAAAGAGTCAGAAATCATCCTAAGGCATCAGCTATCCTATTCACATCACGAGGAACAGAGACAATCTGTACCTGCCAGTTTCGATTAAGCAAACTCCTCATTTCCATTGAAACTAAGCTTCCAGACAAGGCACAACTTGTCAAACAAGTAAGCTAGCTGGCAAAGATGGACCAGTAAAACAGTGAGCAAGTGCGACACAGCGAAAGCAGCAAATTTATAAAAATAGTATTTAAAATAACTTCACTCATACAAAACCAAATGTAAAAAAATTGTAAAGAAAATTACAAAAATGATCAAATGTCAAATGACCATATCATTCCAACCTCAATAATTTAAAATAGACTTCCTTTTACTTTAAAAAAAAAACGTACATGTTGAAATATTTAAATGGTTTTCAATTTTTTGTTAAAATAAAAATAAAAACTCACTCGACCGTTGGTGAGAGAGTTATTGATATTGACGACTGGGAACAAGAGAGGTCCATTAGCTTGCATCTGTAACAGCTTCTCAACCCAATTGGTGGGCCCTAGGCACACACCAACGAGTCCCTGCGTCATATTGCGGTAGCTCGTAAGGTTAGTCATCAACCCATTCCTGATAATATTCTGTAACTGAGCATGATCAGTAGGAAAAGGGTCTGGCAACTGACCAGTCTCGGCATAAATCTCTTCAGCTTTCACACCTTCAAGGATCAAGAGGGTAGCGTAAGAAACGTAGTCAATAATCAGATCGGGACCACCGCTCGTACCCAATCAAGTGCTCGATCGATACACCGCCAGTATTCCTCACGAGAATCACCATTTCGAGCACTTGATTGGGGTACGAGCGGTGATCGGGACCATTCCAAGTGAAGAAAGTGCAGCTGTCACCTGCATTGGCGGTGGCGAATTGATCCTGAGCGGACAAGACATTACTGACACACCAGCGAACTTTCGCTCCGAGAACAGTTAGGGTTTCGATGAAGAAGGCGGCTTTAATGGTCATTCAGTTATTCTCGCGCCTTGGAGAGGTTTGTGAGGACCGAACTCACCACGGCAATTTATGAGGTACCGCAATATGACGCAGAGACTCGTTGGTGGTTTCTGGGACGACCAAATCCATGGCAGCTGCTGCTGCAGTTCAGAGCTCAGAGCTGATAGAAGCAGAGGAATTTCTGTGCGTGAGAAGTAGAAGAGAGTAGTGAGAGGGCAAGAACGAAAAAGATGGGAAGGGAGTGGGGCATATATTTGACTGATGGTTGAAAGGCGAAGCTTGGTTAATTGCCCTGCGAGTTGGCCAAATTAAATGAGCCTTCAAACCAGAGAGTTGAAGGTCAGGCTGAGTTGGTAGCAACGGATACAAAATTTTGCAGAGAGGGCATTTATGGAGACGAGATGAGGAGCTTATGAGCTTATCATAAGCTCTTTTTTTTTTTTTTTTGAAATAAGCCCACAAGCTCGATTGGGCAATTTTGCTATCCAAACGAAAAAACAAAAAAAATTCCCATAAACTAGTTTCAAACAGTAAATTTTTTTCTTGGTCAAATTTTTTTTTTGGGTCAAAGTTTCAAACAGTAAATAAGCCTATAAGTGAAGATGATTTTTAATCTGTATAGATGGTTAACTAGGGAAGACAACATGAGTGCACATACAATATTAATAAACCCTTTATTCATTTCTGAACTGAAAATTCTTTTGAGATGTATAAATAAATACATTACAATCATATTCAACAATGTACCATTATTCACGTTCACATGCAATGGAGGGGTAAACTCTAGTTTAACTCCAAACAAGTTGTTATAAAGCCTATTAAACCTATTTGGCTAATTTGTTTTTTTTTTTGTTTTGTTTTTTTTTTTTTTGAAATCATGATAAATCGTTGTTTTATTATAAGTGACTAAGGATAGCTTGTGTTTAGAAAATCTCGATGAAGCTTGACTTATATTTTATAATAATTATTATTATACATAATTATTGAAATATAAACAACTTTATTAAATTTAAACCATTCTTTTCTGATTATACATCCATAAATGGTTTTAATAAATAAAATCCAAACAAAATCAAATTTTCCATACTGATGGAAAAAAGCATCCAAACATAAATTAGCATTAACTAAAGTCACTTCTAACCAATGTCACATGAAAATTATGATTATTTAAAATCACATGCAGTTAAGTATTCCAAAATTTCTACTGGCACTATATGGGCTATTTTGTTTACAAGCCAATACAAACCTCAATACTTTTTCAACTAGTAAGTATGTTACATAGTCGCTACTGAGTAGGTTTGGAACAAATAGGATATGATCATCTTGTAGTCTCCGGACTGAAAACCAGTGTTATGATCAATGAAGTAAGGAACCTGTTAAGAGAAATGTCCTGAACATGCAATGTTTGTGACAATAAAACATAACACAAGCCTAAAAATATATATACATGGAGAATTTTTGTAACTTCCAATCTTTTCTTTATGTGGGCATTTCTCATGATTGGACTGGACACATGTTCTCAAATGTTTTCCAACAAATCTTCCAATAAATATATAACATGTGAAGGAAATTTTGAAATAATTATATGATGTGAAGTTTTAAAAATATGCACCTATAGTCCTGTATCTTTTTTTTTTTTTTTCAAATTGAAGAACCTAGTGACAAATACCTAAGTTTTGTCTCATAAACATCTACCAAAATTCAAAAAATTCAAGTCTTAATGTAACACTAAATGGCCGTAATCAATAAAAAATCAACCAAAATAAAGAATTCCAAATAATTTCTTCTGGTCCACCCATCAATATATGAATATATATTATAAAATATATAGTAAGTTACACTATTTAGCAATATTTAACAATAATCAATGTGGCTCATTCCTTATATTCATACCACGCACAAAATAACGCCAATTGTTATGTATTAGCATATCAGAGCAAAGCTTCTAAGCCAAGAGCATTTAGCAATAACATATTTGGAAAATCTTAAAATTGGAGCATTTAACGACAATGGAAAACTCATGACTTATAATCATAGGGATTGTTGGGTTTATTATTACCATTATTTTCTTGTGATAATTATTATTATCATTATTGAAGGCACAGAGAATGAGCATTCAACCCTGCTTGAAGCTAAAGAGAGATTTATGGTGATGACAGTGGTTAACAGGGTCGGGTCAAACAATTTTAGATGGAATACAAATGCAAATGGGATTATTAGGAATTGATTATACAAAGGGTTAAAGCACATTTTTGTCCTATAAGTATTTTCAGAGGAGCTATGGACACCCTAAGTAAAATTCTGGAGTAATGTTGCATATAGTCTTTCAAACTTAGTGCATGTTGTCATTTTTTAATAGTTAACGTCGCGAGACATTTTCTGTCCCAATGTTGACTTGACGTTAATTGGCAACATTATACTGATTTTGAAAGATTATATGCAACATTGCTCAACAATTCTCTTTAGGATGCCTATAGCTCCTCCATAAATACCTATAAGGCAAAATTGTACTTTAATCCTTTATATAATCAATCCCTACAATCACCCTTATTATGCCTAATTTATACAAATGAGTCCTTCATCAATATCAATCTTTGCAATCACTCGTATTATATCAACAAAGATATATACATATATAGAAAAGTAAAGCATATTCTAGCACAACCCTCAATTTAGACCATAGATATTAACTAAGTTCAACTTTTTAAAAATATAATTAACCTGAACCCCATTTAAAGTTTTTGTGAAAATATCCCCCAATTGATCTCATGTTTCAACATGTCTTGTAGCTATAATTATTTTCCTTGAACAAATGGCAATCTCAATCTGCTTGGCGTGCTCATGAAAGACAGGATCAAACGTGAAATGCAAGACAACTTGATTGTTACACAATAGTTTTGTTTTGCGTTGCGATTCAGCAGGAGAACAAGATAATACATTGACAAGCTTAATCCCCAGAACCTACGGGTATTATTTAGGGATATGAATATTTGTGATTTGTTTTAATTTTTCTCATTTTTTTAATAGGAGGATTATTGGGCCGCAATTCTGACATTGTCATCATTTCATGTCAATATCAGACCCTATTTTACAGTGGAATTGCAATGAAAAATCAATTTTCACAAAAGCTCATATCTTCTCCCACAAACCTGCAAGAGAAATAGGACTCAAGGCACCAAAAGTTGAAGGAAACGAGTTAAAGAAATAGGGCCCCAGAGGCCAGCAGGTCTAATAAATGAACTCTGATGCAATGTGGGACCCAGTAAGTTGGTTTTCTAGGAATTTGTTGCAAAGGAAAAATGCAAGACTGTTGACTTGGGAAAAGTCCTGCTGATCAAATGTCAGGGAAAACCTCATTCTTTTGCATTAATCTTTTCTAACTTCGTTTCCTAATTTTGTTATATTGCTATTTACTGTGAGGATGCTGAACATGGGCCTAAAGCCCAATGGTAGAATATAGGTTCTATTAAGAAGATTAGTACTAAGATAATAGTAGAAAGATCGTATTAAAATAAAACAAATCAGAGAGAGAAAAACTATGCATCGGGAATAAAGAAGTTAGAAGCCCAATCTCATGCATTCCAACAATTATATATCAGGGACCTATCAGAGTCACATCCATATTCATGTGCAGTTAAAACAAAATCCGCTAAAATCTAACCTCTTTAGATCCTGAAGCTTTAAAGAGCAAGTCATTTCGGCAAGATCCATCTCCCACATTTTGAAGAATATAAGGGAGCTCCAGTTCACATAATGCCTCACGCACAATTCTTGCAAACTGGAAAAAATGAAAGTAAATGATGGAAACATAACCATAAGCACACAAAAATGGTCGAACTGATTATGAAAAGCAAGAAAAAACTCATTTTCCAGTCTATGGACTAAGCTAGAGGATACTATAGCAAGTGAAAAATAAATAAAAAGCAAAAGGTTGACATATCCACAGATAGAAACAAACACCAAAATGAAAAACTAATACCAAAACTAAAAATAAAAATAGCCGGGGTAAATTGTAGAATGAGAAGGATTATCTTACAGCATTATTTTCATAAGAGAAGAGCTCCAATTTTTCAGGTGGAGGATCAGGACTTGAACGTTCCCATAGTGTCATTCCTCTGCCTGCTCGAAGTAACGTTGGCACCCACCCGGTGAACAAGGTGCTGCGTGAGAACCAAAGAAAATTAAGATTCCTCTCTAATGAGCAGCAAAATATGGAACCATGAGAAATATGGTAAACTATTTAGTGTTTTTGTTAAAAAGATATTTCGTATTTACTAAAGGAAACTTGTTCTTAAGTCCTTAAGAGTTAATGTGTAGCACAAAGCAAAGATTTAGAAACAAATTACATGTTGTGATACTTGCATGTAGGTTTTAGAAATTCAAAAATATTATAGTCCTCTCCTTGCGCATTATTACCCCAATGTTATCTAGTGATGATTCAATTCTGCTCTTCTTTCCTACAAGATATTATCTATAGCAGTAACATATTCTCAAACAAAAACAGATCTTCCATATCAGATACCTCTCCAAAAGACCTGTTGACGGACTTCTGCCACCACCATATCGCTCAAACAAGTATTTTACAATGTCGCCTACATTAAGAATAGAAAAATTGAAAAAAGAAAGCAATGGGGTATCTGATATAATGGTTGAGGAAAGGGATATACTTTTGATTTAGTATATTAAATAAATTCAATAATTAAAAAAGTAAATGTTCAATATATAAATTATTTAAAAGACTTTTACGAAGACAACTGAAACAACGACACTTGCAAAAGTTTTTTTTTTTTTTGGGGGGGGGGGGGGGGGAGGAAAGCACAAGCCTAAATATGAATGAATAAATCTCGACAAATTTGAAAATAAGACGGTGGTAATTATGGCATTGTAACATTGATACCAAACAAAATAAACTGCATCCATTTGAAGAAGTACTAGGGGAAGAAGACGGCTTCATTGCTTACCACTTTCATGCATCGAGATACCACTATTTGGATCAATGAGGAAAGGAAATCTGCAAGAAAATGTCATAGCGACGTATATTAAAGAAAGCATGGAAACTGTTAACTTGTTTTGGTATTAAATATTTTGCAAAATAATAAAGAGATGACAGGAAGATGCACAAAGTGCTGAAAACAATAAATAAATAAATAAATAAAAGAAGGTTGTCATTATTTTGATGAAAAAAATGCATACTGCTAAATAAACTAGACACACATATATACTGCACTTTTGTTTGTAATTATGTCACAGTGGAATCATCAATAAAAAGAAAAATAAAAATGGCTTAAAGACTACATACTGCTCCTTTCCACCAGATCTTTTCACCACCTCTCTGTGCCTTGAAGAACCCTTAGGACAAGGATAGACCTATTAATTGATGGACCAACAGGTTTACATCAGGGGCATTGATTGACAAAAGTAAACCAGAAATTGTCGTATGAAGCACAGAAAAGAATAACAAGTGATTGGCATTAATTAAATCATCTCATACAAAATAACTTTTTGCACTCTTCTAAGCAATCAAGCTAAACAAGCACTTCTTAGGCTCATGTGGCATGTCCTGTTTTCACTTGTACATTGTGGTTCAAAAGTTTGCATTCATGTAGTCTGGGCATTGATTCATAAGCACCATAGTATCATCTGCTTACTTTCTGTCAAATATTTGTGGAAGAAGCACTTGTATGCAATATAACTCTTTCTTTTTCTTTTTTGTTTTTTGGACAAATATGCACCTAAAGTCCTTATCTACCAGTTGTTCATTTTAAGTCCCCAAGGCTCTCAAAGAACAAAACCCCAATTCTTCCAAACCTCACCAAACAATTAATTTGACATGTATTAGACAGCCTGAGCTATTGTTCTCGGCAGCAAGGAATCACAAATGGTGGCCCGTGGAAAAGATGATGCTCTGAGCGCTAGCTTTTTAGCAAAACAAATTAGTGATCTCCGCCATCTAAATAGGTTAAGCTCATTGTCCCAGGATCTACACGATCATGTCTAGGTTCTTGCCTTTAATAACCCTTTTGTATTTATAATTATTATGTGGCAATAGATTATAGATAGCATAGCATGTTCTTTGAAAATTGTTTGTCTCGAATTAAACCACCTATAGTGATTGGGAGGAACTTCAGCTTTCAGTACTGATGAAGATTATAGATTAGGGCTTTTGACTAATATTTGTGAACCAAGGCAAGTGCCAGACAAGTACTCTATCAAACATTGGATGAAACCAACTACAAGGCACCAAAGTACTGAGGGAGCAAAGGACTAAGTGTTCAAACACAATTATGTACGTCAGAGTAGTTTGAGTGAAATGGAACATACCACATATCCCAAAGTAGTAAAATATATTTTACCCTCAAACTTGAATTGGCTATGTTAACCCAGCATTCCAAAATAAGTAAGTGGTAAAGTTATCAAGTCTAATCTTTATAAATGATTTTTTATAGATAATTCCAATTGGCCAAAACGCAGCAAAGACAACACTTTCGTATTTGAAGGAATACAGAGTAAACGTTTCAATAAGCTCCCTTATAATCAAGATAGAGATTGGATATGCTGCTTAGGAAATGTTTAAAGTACCTATATCTTAAAAAAATAAATTAATAAATTCTTACAAAATTTGTTAATAATAAAAATGAGATATTCCCATACTTTTATTGAATTATTCTTAGAAACAACATATTGATACCCTTCCAATTTCTAACAAATTAGACACCTTAATTTTCTAGCAGTGCTAGTAGCTGAGAAAGAGTTGTGTGGGTGGTCAACATTTGTTAAGAAAAAAAGACAAAGATGTAAATATAGGCCTCAAATATTACAAGCATTGTTGTTACAGCTATGAGAAAAAGTCATTTTTGAGAAACAGTATACCAAGGTATCACTAAATAGTGATAATATTGATAATTTTATGTGAAGCAAATGCAGACAAGTGCTAACCTCTACAGAAAGATCTAGCTCAGTCAAGGCCTCTCGAACCCTTCTACAAAAGGGGCATGCCTCTGTTGATAGATGATATTTCAAAGATTGAAGGAGTCAGATTTAGTAAGGGAAACTACATGTTAATTGTCATATCATTGAACAGCTGCTATATATCATATCATTGAACAGCTGCTATATATTGATAGGAAATAGGGATAACTTACTATAGAAGGAAATAAACATTTCTTTTTTTTTTAATTATTTTTAGTAAGTGGAAGACAAGTTGTAAGTTTCCTTCTTGAGATGAAAACCTTGCAAGTAGATTCATATCTACACACACATATGACTTGGATGATTGTATTTTCACTTTGCTTACTGTGAGATTCAGATTTACATTACCTCTCCCTCTCATACTTTTCCACTCTCTCATTCTGTTTCTCTCCTTCCTTACTTCTTATATCTCTCCCTACCCTCAGTTTTGCGTTTCTTCCCTTTATATTTACCTCAATTTGTGTCAGTCGGACAGTTTATTATATTTACATCATATTTACTATAAAAGAAAACATTTAAAAAAAAAAAACTTGGAATGTCCTATAATTTGAAGTTTGATTGTAGAATAAATAGTTGTTTTTTGTCACAATATAGAATTAGTAAATCACCAACATATGAGCTAAGAATACTGAAATATTCAATCAAAACAAATCATCTTCTGACATTTTAATCAATTTAATGACTAGGGAAGAGGAAAGAAAAGGAGCTTTCTCCCATTATTGGGATCGATATAAAGTGAGGACTTTTTCCAAAAACATAAGTAAGGTGGAAGACATACCAAATTCATAAAGCTGCAAACGCATAGGAAAATTTGAAGTGATCTCTTTGTTCATTGAACTGCCCACTACGGATTTTGATCCCCATGCAAATCTTGCCAAGGAAGCCAAGGAAGATGTTGCCGCCTACCATTTATCAGCATAACTAAAGGGCATGTTATTTAAAACGTGCATCAATCATGTAAAGAATCTGTAGCACACTCACAGCTTTGCCTCTATGCTCTTATAACATATAAACACATGGAAGGGCAAGAATGTTGCAGTTGTATAAATATACCTCCATTGAAAATTATCGAACTACTACTTGATGAAGAGATTAATGGATTTGATAAAAACATCCTTCTCCTCCTAAGAGCTATTAAATATTCATTCAGATTAATGATAATTCTAAATGATAAAACTTGATTGCTATGCCACACCACCCATTTCATGTCTCCATGAAAATTAAGAGAACTGAATCACCAACAAAAACTAGTTAAGATGGTAAAGAAAAGAGAGCGCTTGTTCATCTACCAAAGATGATATAGGCATATAGCCCACAGCTGATATCATATTTTATCTGATATGACGCATCATGAAGGGCCTTGACTAGAATTGTAAAGATGAACAGAAGAACTAATGAAATATTCATAAACCACTTCCACAATACAAAATCTGAGATTCTTAGAAGGGTTACCAACCTCCAAAGTAAAATTTCGTTGCTGAGAAGGATCCCCTCCCTGCCAAAAGAGAAAGATGATAAACAATGATGTTGGACTGGATAATGTATATTAAAATCGAGAAAAATTGATAAGTGCATATTTTATAGTTAAAATAGGTATAGACTTTGGATTATATTTGGTTTAAGTTATAAATATGTTATACCTATTTAATTAATTTTTTAAAATTTTTCTCTCTCCACCTAATTATAGTTAAATATCAATCCAGTTTACACAAAGATAACGTTCACACAAAAAAAAAAAAAAATAAATCATGTTGTTTCATAAAATTACAATTGCTTCAACCCACCTTCTATTCGAAGTTAACATTATCTACAATATTCAATTTCTGGAATGTCATTCCTCCTAGTGCTGTAGTCCTTATTTTAATCGCCAACTCGCCCACGGTCGGTTGGACCAAATTATCTAATTACTTTTCTTGAGGGGCTAATTCAACATACATATTAAAAAAAATCAAATACTGGATGGATTAAAGAAGAAAGAGACAAAAAGTATAGCGGTGCGTACCGAGAAAAGCTTGAGCAAGGGACAGAGAAGGGATAGAAAACTTGTTGATGGGCCGGAACTGGAAGCATTGACGTTGTTCACAGAAATTGAGGTCGATGGCTCGCTAGTTTCTACGTCTGCATCTGTTGATTTACCCTGGAAGTTATGTCTCCGAGAAACGCAATCCCGATTGCCAAACCCTCTGGTAGAAATTTGGGGAAACTTCACAGAAGAAGCTGGAAGTGAAGTGGTCGGAATTGCGGAGACGCCTCCAGTTATGCAAGACGAATTCAAGAGATGGTGGGAGCAATACGACATCATGGGAAGCTTGTTCTCTGTTTCTGTGTCACCGCTAACTTCTCAAGCCAACGAGGCACCTCATGAATGATAGATTTGCTTTATGATTTTCCTGTCATTCCAATATCTACTTTTACAATTATCCAGGAAGTAGGAACTGATTTTAGTTCAGTCACTATTTTCTAATTTGTACACTTATGTTATTTGATGTCATTTTGTCTTTTTATCACTAAAATACCCTCTTCTCTGTACCTAAAATTTTGCCAATTTTTCAAATGTTTTTCTCTCTTTTTTTATCATCACGTTCTACATAAAACAAATTACATTTTGATATATTATAGATAAAAAAGGGGGAAAATCTCTCTCAAGCCTCAAGTTACTAAAATATTGTCAAAAAGTCTTAAAAAAAAGTCACATATTAGAAAAGGCCCTAGGACCTTTTTAGATATTATTTTAAAAAATATTGTACTGATATAATTGTTAACGTATATAATATCCTAATTTCTTTTTAGGATTAAAAATAATAATAATAATAACAACAAACAAATAAATAATAAAACCCAAGTGACACCTATATACATGTTCATTGAACAAACCAAACATACAGCCTATAAGTTTTAAAAACCCAAAACTATCATCTTCATTTCCTTAACACCTTCAATCCATTTAAAATCTTAAACCCATGTGCTATCAGCAGATGCAAGCCCACGCAATAAAACTCATTACCCCATTACCACCATCCCATATCATTTTATATCAAAAAAAAAACCATCCCATATCATTTTGAACCCATTATTTATCAATTATCTCCTCTGCCACACGAAGATACAGCACTGTCAGGGAAAATATTGCATAGCGATATTTACGCCGAAACAGCAGATATGCATCATTCTTTCTGCAACAGTAGCAACCACATTAACCCTTCCGATACCTTCTGGTCCTGGAGCCCAGCATCATATACCTCTGGGTATTCCTTCTTGGACCGGACCCTTCCTTCACCACAAACCATTGCACTTGACCTTCTTTCTTTCACCTTGCCTCAACCCAAAACCGAGAGAGAGAGAAGTAAAGCTGAGAAAGAGAACAAAAGTTCCAGCTGTTTTGCTCTGTTTTTTGCAGCCAGAAAACAGAGGTACGTGTTTGAGCTTCATCTCCTTTTGTCTCCATTAAAAACGTCATTGGGTTAATGAATAAATACACACACACATATATATATATATCACAGCAATAGGTTACTATTTTGCTTTTAAAACTAAGAAAACGTTGTTGCTGGACTGTGTGTTGTTGATGTATGGGTATATATGTAAGCTATATATATATATATAAGGGGGAAGGAAAGCTACTGGTGTACTTATATTCATAGCCATACAAGAGTTTCATTTTGCTCTTACCTAGATATAGACATATTAACGTTGCGTATATACAAGAGGAAATGAAAGGAAAACTTCGTTTAGCTTTGGGTGTATATGAGCAAGGTTCTTAAACCCGGACCGGACGGCCGGTTCGGACCGGAAGCCGGCGAACCGGCCGGAAAACCGGTCCGAGTTAGGAGTGGAACCGGGGTTCCGAGTTGACTCGGAGTCAACTCGGTCAACCCGGCATGAACCGGACGAGTTGGCGAGTCGGAGTTTTTTTTTTTTTAACAAAAAAAATCATCTGAACAAGAAAGAGGGGAGGTGTCGGCGGTGGCTGGCGGGAGTTTCATACCTTTGACGGAGAGAAAAGAGTGAGTGGAGCAATGGGTGATGGAGAAAGAAGAAGGTGATGGTCCGAAGGGAAGACCCTGTGATGTCGACGGTGGCTGGCGGTGAGTTTCACCCCTCCATGCTTTTCATTGTCGAGGCTCTCCACTAGTAGGAAGATGTCAGGGGATGGTTCTGTGGAAGCCAAAGAGAAAGAGAAGATCTGAAGTGGTGAAGAGGGAGGAGAGAGAGAGAGATCTGAAAATAAAGTTTGAACGGGAGAGGAGAGGGTGCGTCGGTTTGTGTGACCGTGTGTGAGAGAGATGAGAATTTGGCTATGGACGGAGGATTAGTTGATGAGAATGATAAGTGAGAAAAAAAAAAGAAAAATCAATAGCCCCAAGGTCACGTCGCATCAACTGATCAGAGTAAATGAAGAAAAAGAAGAGGCGCCTTGGTTGAATCACGTGACCCACCTGGAGATCTGATGCATTTGCTGAAGGAGGATGTGACATTTTTTAATTTTTTTAAAGATAAAAAATGGAGGGTGTGAAGAGGGAAAAAAAATTAATTTCTAACCGGTTTAGTCCCGGTTTAACTCCGGTTTGACTCCGGTCTAACCCACTAACCCTTAACTCAGTACCCCGACCGGTTTAATGACCGGTCCGGGTTTAAGAACCTTGTGTATGAGACGTTGGTTATATATTTTTTTTAAAAAAAAAAAGAAGAGAAGGATTTTTCTGCTATACATGTGTGTTTAAGTATTGGCATTTTTTTACTGTTCATGAAATGATAAAAGAAAGAAAAGAAAATATGATAGGAAAACGTGGCTATATATGTATCAGTTTTGCACTTAGGAAGAAAAGAATAAGAAATGTTGTTGTCATAGTTATATACATATAAATATGCTTCATACTTGGGAAATAGGGGTCTGAACATATTGTTTTGGTATATATATATATATGATCACTTTTCATGAGAAAGAAAGAAAAGAAACTGAACTAGTTACTGTCATATATGAGTATGTATGTATATCTGTTTTGGAAATCATGAACCTAGAAAAGTTGCTATTTTAGATGTGTGTTTGTGTGTGTGTGTCTGATTTGAGAAAAATAAAGAGGAAAGCGTTGCTTTGTTATAAATATACTTATATCTGTGTATAGTGGTGCATGAACGAAATGAACAAAAAATATAGGTGTTGGAGGTTTGTGGGCCGAGATGGAAAATAAGAAATAAAGTTGAGAGTATAAGTTATGCGTGTGGGTTTGAAAGAAGGGAGGAGGACATGTGATTGTCACAATAAGGAAGGGAATTGGGCTGGATGTTAATGATTAGTGAGAATTGATGGAGTATATATGTATTGCAACTGAGCTTGTACGAATGGCATGTGCTTTGTTTGTTTTTGTTTTGTTTTCTAATGCTTATTGGGCCAAGGGATATTCATTTAGACCATGTGGTGTGGGTATTTGCATTCTTGTTGTCTCAATTTATTTCTTTAGGCCTTAATAATAATAATTAGTAAAATGATAATAATAATAATAATAATAATGATAATGATAATAATAAAATATATATTGTTATTATTATTAGTAAAAAGGGAATAAATAATAAAGAGAGTTGTTAATTAATAATAAATAAAAGAGTGTTATTATTAATTAGTAATAAATTAAAAGGGGTATTATTAATTAGTAATAAATAGAAAGAGAATTAATAGTTACAATGGTTTCTCTGATTTTTCAATCCCGTCATGATGTGCTTACTTCAAACATTCTAGATAAATTTATTATTATTAAAATTTGTATATTTTTAATTTTATGAAATTATAAGTTACAATTTTATGTAGAGTTTTAGAAGAGTCATTAATGGTTAGTAAATTGGTTATAATAGGTTGATCTTTGGCATGTGTTTGAGCTCTTGGATTAGGAACAGTGTGATAATAGTTAGCTGCAGCGAGATGTAACCACTTTCCACTTGTTATATGTATTAGTATGTTGTTTGTGGGTATTTTGTGAAATGATTATGAATATTTTAATAGAAATTGTCTTGCGGAACCTTATGATTTGAATTGTGAACATTTATTTATTTATGTATAAGAATTTAGAATTGAGATATTATGACATATATATGAGAATCATTTTAATTACATTATACAAACGAAAAATTTTGGAAAATCTCTATTGAGCTATTTATTTATTGTGATAATTATGATAAGGGTTGAATTGAGAAGAAATTGAGTAGTTATTCCACCATGTGGTGAGGCCTCCAATGATGCATGATGGTTGGTTTTCTATTATCCCATATGTTCAATGAGGGACTGGCCAACTAGTTCAAAGAAGGCTTATGACACCCTACTAGTTCAATGAGGGGAAAAGACCCATGGTCTGAGACATGTGCTCTAACGATTTTGGCTGGTCCTCATCACATAACCAGTGAGCGTTTAAGTAACCAGTAACATGGATGTAACTTAGCCCATGGGTCTAGTCGGAGGAAATGAGGCGGTTTAGTTGGATTGGTGGGGTGCTTCTTGGGAATTATATTTTTAATATTTTGTTATATAAATTGTTCCACTTGGTACCTCACTAGCACATATTAGTATTCGTAATAAGTTGGATTGATAGTTACCACATTTTTCAGGTGATAGTTCCCATTCGGGTCCATCAGGAAAGATCTCAGAAGCTTAAGCTACTCTGCTAAAAGTAGTACCTCTGTCTTTTTGGTTTTATGGTGGATGGTTATATATTGCCACGTTAGAGCTCATTCTACATACTCTGATTTATTTTTGTATATTTTGTTAACTGATGGAGCATTACTTACTTGTTAATCAACCATTAATTAGTTATTATGTTAAGTAAATTTTGAGGACTAACAACGTATACTGATATAGTTGTTAACATGTACTGATTTATTTTTTAATATATAGTTGTAAACGTGTATTTATTTAGTTGTTAATGTTGTACTGATATAGTTATTAATGTTTTTTAAATAATACCCAAATAGGCCCTAAGAACTTTTTTAACATGTGACTTTTCTTTAGGTCTTTTTTAACAATATCTTGATAACTTGGGCCCTGATGGGGATTTTCCCTAAAAAAAATTGTGCATTTTTTTATTTTTATTTTTACCCTTTTATAAAGGAAAAAAGTGCTCTAAAATGTTGTGTGTGTGTGTGTGTGTTTTTTTTTTAAAAAAAAAAATTAGTGTATTTAAACAAATTGTAAAAAATTGGGAAAATGCACCATTTTTTGTTCATAATATATCTAAATATCATTTTTAGGTACAAAAGGATTGCTGATTTTTGTAAAAATCTAATGAGACAAAACAATTTTAAAAAAACATTTATGAAGTTAGAAAAATTTTAGGAGCATTAGAGGAGGGGCTTTAGGTATTTTATTAAATCATTAGTGTAGAAAATTATTCCTAAATATCGTTTTTATAAAATCATTTATGTTCAGGATATTAGGAAAGAGAAAAAAAATCTCAAAAATAATAAATTTTTATTTATTATTTCCTCAGTCACTAACACTTAAACTATTATCTGGATCAATTCGGTTTTCATCATCTTTAAAAAAGATATAGTAAAGAAAGAATAATCAATATAAAATTTACTTTTTTATATAAATACTATATTACTATTTGCCTACCAAATGAATTCAGACCCTTGAGGAAAAAAAACAAAAAGAATTCAGACCCCACTAGTTTATTACAGTTGGACAATTAGATGACCACATCATTTCATGATTTTAGTACTTCCACTAAAATTAAGGTAAGATCCCCGTCGCATAATTATAAAATAAATATCCAAATTGCTCCGCCAATAAAATACGACTCTCAAGTTTTTTTCAATAAAATATCCATCAACTTCATGATGGAAGGTGAGTGGAGGTAGGTACGGGTCCCTTGCTGACAAAAATTGCAAATATGAAAAGTATAAGCCTTGTTTGAAGTTTGTATCATGTGCAAAAGTCTTGTAATACCATTTGAATCATCCTTTTTTAACAAACTGGAACTAACATCTCTATCCTCTCTAATCCTATTCAAAATAGTCACAACAGAAGCTGGATCACATTCAACAATTAACCGAAGCAATCCTGCAGCATCAAAAGCCATTTTCAAACCTATTATAACTCCCCAGATTTCAGCTTTTATAGCTGTGCAAAAGCCCAACTTCCTAGAGAATCCTCTGATCCAATTATCTATACCTTTCACACTTTTTCTAAAGCAACCCTATACACTCATATTCCACACTCAACAGCTCCTGCTCCACCTCAAATTCTGGCACTACGGTTTCTGTCAAATCCAATTCAATACACATTCTAGCGAATTTACCCGTTTATTGTGCTGTGAATATCCAGCCGTATAGCTTTGCCTAGAGCATTCCCCAAATTTAGTCAGAATTTTTGGTCAAATTAATGTGTAGGGAGATCTGGAAATCTCACCCAAGCTACCATAGACTCAATTTTTTATTTCTTACGATTAGAATCAGGCTTCCATCTTGCTGCAGACAAATAAGAATCCAAAATCACCCATGGACGTCCCCTGCTAACGCCTCCATGTAATCCTCCCTACTTTGAAAACTGGCCAAAAAAAGTTCATTAGTTCTCAAGATCAAATATATAAATCTGAATTTGGTTCAATTTTGCACATAACATGTAGTTCAGTTGCCTTCCCATAAGCTTCACAATCAGTGTCTTTTGGAAGGGCCTAAAAAGCCTCTCCTTCTCTTTCTCAAAAATTTGAGACTTCGGACAAAGAGGATTCGACAGATCAACCTCAATTCCATCACTAGGATCCAAGACTTTCTCAAAATCCATACCATTCCCATAGTCTTCAAACCCCCTCATCTTGATCAGATTTTGTCTATTGCCACCAACACGATCGCATCGCAACACTCCTCATTTCTCCGTAATATTTAGGAGATTCTTGTGCCGTTTAAAGCACACTCCACTCCTCAACTCATTCCGGCATTGATTGCACACCAGAAAACTCTTGACCCTCCATTTGCACCTTCCTTTTACTACGATTTGTTTCCTCCTCCTCCATGGCACACACCACTCTCGAGCTCTCAGTTTCCTTAACCTACGCTGCAAGAAATCCCTCTTTTCTCTCTTCACTGCCACAAAGGATGGGAAGCACATAAGGTTCTTACATGCTTACCGCTCTAATATTAGAGGGATGACTCTTTTTTTTTTTTTTTTTTTAAAAAGCTTTTTTATTATTTATATATTTTATATATTTTGATTAAATTATACTATTCTTTGATTTTCTTTTTTGCTTTTGCACCTAGTATCTCAAATTAATTTGTTTTCAGTTATGCATTTATAAATATTTGTCATGTAACACCAACGTGAAAATTAATTAATTTAAGATATTGGATGAATTTTTTTTTTAAAAAAAAGGAGCATATAATTTAATCTAAATAAATAAAATATATACAAAATTTTTTTTAAAAAAAGTCTCTTCTCTTTAATTAGAGGGACAAGAATACAAAAAAAACACGTTAAAAAAAAAGCACCTAATGTTAGCCAAGAGAGCAACGTCCCCCCAACAAAAAAAAAAACCCCGAGCAGAGACGGGTTTTGCAATATCACGTTAGGCGTTTGTTTTTATATTAGCGGTATTTTTAAAACCAATATTCAAAAAGTGGGGCATGACATGACTATGTCGTGACATAGCAAAGGTTATAATTCTACTCAATAATTAAGTTTTATTGAGACTCACGGCAATGAGATGAGGAGAATGGCCAATGGGAGAACAGATTGGTGAGAAAGTTGGTGGCAAAACCGGAAAAGAATGGGATAAACGTTTGGACGCTATCCAAATACTCAATTCTCTCTTTATTACAATTTACAAGATACGAGTCTTCCACTCACTTTAAAAAAAGAATAAAAAGAATAATAGAGATTAATTAAGTTATTAAATATGCTTAAAAACAGAAACTAAATTTAAAAATTATTTATATTTAATATCATAAATTACATCTTAAAAAAATTGTACTGCCTCTAATTTTAATTATAAGACAAAATTTATAATACAAATTACATTACATCCAAAAAGAATATCTAACTTTAAACTAGAAGAAAAAAGTGCTTTCTATAGAATGGATATACCATTGGCTAGGAGACTTTGCTCCCTAATAAACTAAATTTATTATTACATTTCATTAGTTATTTACTATATGAATGTCAACACGTTTTAATGGAAATTGCTAATTTGATTTCAAATTCTGAGGATATTTAGTAAAAAAAAAAAAATTGAAGATATTTAATTAAAATTTTCCCTTTTTCTTATGGCCATCATTCAAATCAAGTCTTGAGACAAATTCTAAAAATTACAACCATATATACTGCAATTTTTGGTAGACGATCAATAATTTGACACAACTTAATAGTACCATATATATTTTTTCCTGGAATTTTCATTTTAAAAATTGAGATGCAACGGAACACGACACAAAACACAGACCACATACTCTGGCCTCGGACACAGACCTAGTCAAAGACTTATTTGATCTTCAGATGAGACGTCAATACATTTCCTTTCTTTCAACCTCACCAGAAACAGAAATTCTGCAAAAGATCATACGCCTAATGCTCTACCTCGATTTGAAAATCGACCCAGACAAACAAAAAAACAACAAAAGGGGAAATCAAGCCGATCCATACAGAAATTTCTCATCTGATCCCTTTTCATCAACTTAATACCTGTAGTGAGGAGGCTTGTATGGCCCTTCAACTGGCACACTAATGTAGTCAGCTTGCTCTTTGGTCAATTTGGTCAGTTTGGCTCCAAGCTTGCCAAGGTGAAGAGCAGCCACCTTCTCATCAAGATGCTTGGGCAAAACATAAACCTTCTTCTCATACTTACCAGTTCCCTTTTCCTTCCACAGCTCAAGCTGGGCAATCACCTGGTTTGTGAAGGAGCAAGACATGACAAAACTAGGGTGTCCTGTGGCACAACCCAAGTTCATCAAACGTCCTTCAGCCAACACAATGATGCCAGAGTTGGTCTCAGGGAAGACCCATCTGTCTGTCTGAGGCTTGATGGTAATGCGCTTAATGTTGGGATATGTCTCTAATCCAAGGATATCAATTTCATTGTCGAAGTGACCAATGTTGCAAACAATGGCATTGTTCTTCATCTTCTTCATGTGGTCAACCATGATGATATCCTTGTTGCCCGTTGTGGTGACAAAAATGTCAGCAACAGAGACAACATCATCGATGGTCAGAACTTGGAGACCTTCCATGAGAGCTTGAAGGGCACAAATGGGGTCAATCTCAGTCACAATCACACGAGCACCAGCCTGCTTCAAGGCGGCAGCACAACCCTTGCCAACATCACCATAACCAAACACCACAGCCACCTTCCCGGCAATCATAACATCTGTGGCTCTCATCAGTCCATCAGGGAGAGAGTGACGGCAACCGTACAAGTTGTCAAACTGTTAAACAAACACAAAGCAAAGCAAACATTCATCAAATTGGTCACTGGTACTACTGAAAATATCCAAGACTAAATTTATGGTAGAAAATAACAGAATTGATAATAGTTAGATCCATCCACCATCTCACCATGGACCCAGAAGTAAGACACAAGTACTTACAATCAAAGTGAAAACCAACGTACACATGACAATTAATGCTCCACATCACAAATTTTAGTTTCCACTTGACACTACGTATTCTACTCTACTCTACTCTACCCTACCCTACTTACAGGACATATATCAAAGAGATCATAGATTCAAAATTCGATTCAAAATTCAATTGCTAAATTTACGTTTAGTTTTCCAATAAGACCTACCCGAAATTACAGACCTTCAACAAGTTAGAAGCAAGACCGACGCAACGCCTAAAAATTATAACCAGAACCGACACAACATGGGTCATATGTTAGATCTAATACTCCACAAGTAGAAGTATGTTATTCCCAAGTGTATGAAGGTTCGAACTCATTAGATCTGAAGGATTGACTCTAAAGACGACTTACTAGCTGCTATAAAGTTAACAAAAGTTCAAATCTGAAACAGATCTAAGAATAAACTATAAATTGTAACTGATAGTTACCTTGCTCTTGGTGACAGAGTCGTTGACATTGATGGCAGGGAACAACAGAGTTCCATTAGCTTGCATCTGGTAAAGCCTCTTAACACCAGTGGTGGTCTCTTCAGAGACACCAACGAGTCTCTCCTTCATCTTGTGGTACCTCGTGGGATTAGTCTTCAACCCATCCCTGATAATAGTGAGAACAATCTGAAACTCAGCATTATCTGTAGAAGCAGGGTCTGGCAACTGACCAGTCTTAGCATAAACCTCTTCAGCTTTCACACCCTCATGGATCAAGAGGGTAGCGTCGCCACCGTCGTCAACAATCAGATCGGGACCACCACCAGGACCCCAGTCAAGCGCACGCTCGGTACACCACCAGTATTCCTGAAGAGTCTCCCCCTTCCAGGCGAAGACGGAGGCGCTGTCACGCGCGATGGCGGCGGCAGCGTGATCTTGAGTGGAGAAGATGTTGCAGGAGCACCAGCGAACTTCAGCACCAAGAGCAGTTAGGGTTTCGATAAGGACGGCGGTTTGAATGGTCATGTGGAGGGAACCAGTGATTTTGGCGCCCTTGAAAGGCTGGGAAGGGCCGAACTCAGAACGGCAAGACATGAGTCCGGGCATTTCGACCTCAGCAAGCTCGATCTCGAGGCGACCGAAGTCAGCCTGAGAGAGGTCCTTGACCTTGTACTCACGGCCAGCTGTGGTTTTCTCGACGACCAAGGCCATGGCAACGGCGGCTGGAGAAGAAGAATTTCTCTGTATGTGAACAGAGTAAGGGGAAGAGTGGTGAGGCTGAGAGCGAGGATAATAGGAAGCGAGAGGGGGGTATTAATAGGTTTGAAAGTTGAAATGGACAGAGCAAAAAAAAAAAAAGAAAGTTGAAATGGACGGTGGAGATTGAAAGCGGGGTTGGTGGATTTCAGATCTGATCTTTAAGATCTTTGTTCAGTAACGGTGACTAAATTGTTGCTTTGCGCGGATTTGGCTAATATCCTTTTCATATACCGTCCGCGGCACTTGAAACGCCACCGTTTTTTGCTTTTTCCCTCAAAACACACAACCTGGTTCCTTTAAAAATAAAAAAAAAATTTCAGGACACTACTGGGTAGTAAAAAGATAATTTAGGATATTAAAAATTATTTCAGGATCTTGAAAAAATATTTTAGGGTACTGGCTGGTACTAGAAAGATACCAACTAGTACTAAAAAAATAATTCATGATCTTAAAAAAATTATTTTAGAATCTTAAAAAAATATTTCAGGTACACAATGCTACTAAAAATATAGTTTAGCGTATTTTTTAAATATCCTAAAATAATTTTTTAAGATCATGAATTATTTTTTCAGTATCAGTTGGTATCTTTTTAGTACCAGCCAGTACCCTGAAATATCTTTTCAAGATCCTGAAATAATTTTTCAAGCTCATGAAGAATTTTTTCAGTACTATTCAGTATCCTAAATTATATTTTTACTACCCGGCAGTGTCCTGAATTTTTTTTTTAAAAGGAACCAAGTTGTGTGTTTTGAGGGAAAAAGCAAAAAAACAGTGGCGTTTCAAGTGCAGCGCAAAGCAGTAGACGATATGTGAAAAGGATATAAGCCAAATCCGCTTTGAGCAACCTTCGGAGAAGAAAAAGAACCCTCTGCAAGGGGGGTTTTTTTTTTTTTTTTTTTTAAATTTTACTCTCCGTGGATGTCACCTCCATGTTCATTCGTGGTAAAGGTTCTTATAGGGGGCTTTGCTAGAGTTCCCTCAAAAATGATAAGTAGATAATAAGTATAAATATTATGTAGGTATAATACTGAGAATGTGTAGATAATAAGGGTTTATTGTGTTGTCCACCTCTGAGCAAAAAAATTATGTTGTCTATTAGATGATATTTGATTATGAAAAGAATGTATATGATGATAAAAGGAACATTAAGGAAATATTCTTAAAGTTCAGGATAAGAAAAAAAATTAGTATTAATATTATAACAAGGAAAAAATAAAACATTAAAAACAAAGAATTTGTAAGGAGTGGGAAGAAATGATTGAGAGTGTGTGAAATGAGGTGTAGTAGGGATATTTATACGGATATGCGCAACAACGTTTGTAGCGGTTGATGCGACGATTTTTGTAGCGGTTTAACGTTTCTAGCAGTTTTTTCCCGTTTTGTAGCGGTTACAAAACCTCTACAAAAATTCATTGGTATTTTTAAAAAAATAAATAAATTTTAAAATATCACATTTTGTAGCGGTTATTCTAAAAACCGCTACAAATTAATGAACGTTGGCGGTATTCGAAATATTCAAATTTCAATATTACACACTTTGTAGCGGTTGATGTGACGGTTTTTGTAGCGGTTTAATGTTTGTAGTGGTTCTTTCCCGTATTGTAGTGGTTACAAAACCGCTACAAAAATTCCTTAGTATTTTTAAAAAAATAAAAAATTTTAAAAAATATCATATTTTGCGGCGGTTACACTAAAAACCGTTACAAATTAATGAACGTTGACAGGATTCGAAATATTCAAATTTTAATATTATACACTTTGTAGCGGTTGATGTGACGGTTATTGTAGCGGTTCACGTTTGTAGCAGTTTTTTTACGTTTTGTAGCGGTTACAAAACCGCTACAAAATTCATTAGTATTTTTTAAACAAAATAAAAAAAATTAAAAATATCACATTTTGTAGCGGTTATACTAAAAACCGTTACAAATTAATGAACGTCTGCGGGATCCGAAATATTCAAATTTCAATATTATACACTTTGTAGCAGTTGATGTAACGGTTTTTGTAGTGGTTTACGTTTGTAGCGTTTTTTTTTACTTTTTGTAGCGGTTACAAAACCGCTACACAATTCATTGGTATTTTTAAAAAAATAAAAAAAATTAAAAATATCACTTTTGTAGCGGTTTAACTAAAAAAACCGCTACAAACTGAAAATTTGTAGCAGTTTTCTATAACCGCTACAAAAGTTCAAACTCTTAGCATTTTGTAGTAGATTTTTGATATAAACCGTGACAAATAAACCGCTACTAAATGGCGCGCCATAAGGCGCCAAACTGGCGCCATATTTGGGGCGGTTTGTGTAACTAAACCACTACAAAATAACCGTCACAAATTTGGCGCCAACTTAGCGCCATATTTTGTAGCGGTTAGTTTATGATAACCGCTACAAATGTCGTTCATGAACTATCGCGCCACTTGGCACGAGTCATACCACCACAAATTTGTAGCGGTTCTGGTATAAACCGCTACAAATGTGCATATTTGTAGCGGTTTATTTTAACCGCTACTAATGAACCGCTACAAATTAACCTTTTTTTTTTGTAGTGAAATTAGATTCTTTGAATTATTCATCATGTTTACGGCATTCCTTTTCATCTTTTCTTTTGTCTTTTGCCCAACCATGCTTGGCTAAATCTCTCTGATCGGCCAATGGATTAAGGATTCCACTATCCAGAGGACTCGCACTTAATCGGTGACCATCTAACTCGTTTCTGCATTCTTTAATCGGATTCGATTTTTCGATTTGGATTGGGTTTTTGATTAAAAACCTAGATCGATATTTCCCAAGGACATAGTTAGAACTAGGTTAAAGTATTACTGTGTGATCGTGCAGTGATACGCCACTGATTTGAACAAATTTTGAATGATTGTTCAGTTGAGGGAATTTCTGGACAAATGCAGAGATCTTGGTTTGTCTAGAGTCGATCACGAGTTCGGTTATAAATCTGTTTTCGTCTGAGGAAGGAAAGTGGTGTAATTCAAAATCCTAGGTTGATCTTTTGTTTATTTGATTAATCTCGTTTTCTTATATTCCGTTTTAGCTTGGCTTCATTTTTGTTACATTGAAACCCCCCCCCCCAATTTTGGTTACTGTGTTTACTGTTGATATTAGACCCGTTGTGAGTTCCTCTGAGAAACGATCTAGGTTTCCTATACTACGAATCTTTGAATCCTGGTTATTTTGAGAGAGCCCGACAAATCTCTATCAAACCCCTAAAAATTTTCCTTTCCTGAATAAAGTCATTTATCTAGACTTAAGCGTAATTCTAACCTATAAAGGATGTCAGGTTTGAGATATGATGTAAGGGCTATGAAGTTACAACTAATAGAGGGTGTCAGGATCATGTTAAAGTGTATGAGTTAAAGCAATGAGTTGTCTGGTTGCCGGGATTGAGTTTGTGTGTATGGGTTGATGTGATGAGTTGAGTGGTTGGTAGGATAGTGATTGTGTGTAGATTGATGTGGTGAGTTGTGATTACTGGGATAAAGTTTATGTGTATGAGTTGATATGGTGAGTTGTCGTTGCCAGGATTGAGTTTGGGTGTATGAGTTGAGATGATAAGTTGTGTGGTTTCCAAGATTGAGTTTGTGTGTATGTGTTGATGTTTTGAGTTGTTGTTCCTGGGGTTGAGTTTGTGTGTATAGGTTGATGTGGTGAGTTCTGGTTGCAAGGATCGAGTTTGTATGTATGGATTGATGTGGTGAGTTGTGGTTGCCGGGATAAAGTTTGTGTGTATGGGTTGATGTGGTGAGTTGTGGTTGTCAGGATCAAGTTTGTGTGTATTGGTTAAGGTGAAGATGGGTTAATAAAGGATGTCGGAATCGTTTCCCATGTTTTTGTCTAGTATACATATAAACACACTATCTAAGTTTTCCTTCCCTTATCATGTATATACAACATTGATATATATATATATTAGAAACACAAATCTATCTTTCTCTAACACATCCTCAGATTCACAATTTATACAACAGAGAATTCCTATGGCTTGGTTTCTATGGTTCTTTTTAGCATAAACTTCTTGGGTTTATTCCTACGGTTTATTACTCATGAGCTATGCTGGAAACTAATAGAAACCAGAAGGAAGAAAGGCTCGATGGTTACCTTCAGTTTGCTAGCTCGCACGTTGTGATCTTCACTGGAATCGCACACCCATGTTTTTGGTGCAAAACATAGAGGAAGATGAACAAGGATCTTTCACAACTGACTCTCTTTCTTTCTTGCTCTCACTCTCAGTCTTGGTCTCAATTTTTGGTTGTAGAAGGGTGAATGAATGGAATTCCAAGAAAAACACTTTTATAAAGACTTAAGGGTCCAGTCCCACTGGAAATATTCATAGATAAATGGTGCTGAATTCAAAATGTATGGTGGAAGTCTGAAGAAGCATGGCTCATCTGATCTTGCGTGACCTGTGAAAATCGTTTAGCTCTCTACTTTTATGTATTTTAGGTTAATAGATATTAGAGAAATAGGATTATATATATTTTGCTGCCTTTTCCACTGTCAGGTGTTGGGCTGAAGAGAAGAGAATGAAGAATGAGATGGACTTATATCTAATAGCTTATGGGTTAATTGAATATATGGATTTTAGGTGGTTGGGCCACTTTTAAAAAAATTATCTCACTTGATCCTTTTCAAGACTCATATTTGCAAATATTGGATAATTATTAAAAATTAAATCCCTAATTCGTTTTAAGGATTTTCTTTCTCAATTAAATATCTTCTAGCCTTAAAATATTATCTCTAAATTTTTTATGCCAAAGATGATTACCTAATTATTTGTCCTTATTTTATGGGAAAATACACCAGAGAAATTTTTCATCCACTTGATCCACTTCAAGACTCATATTTTTATTATTTGTTCATAATAAATCCCCATATATTATTCAAACTTTAAAATCCAAAAATTTGGGATGTTATAAGTAGGGCTGCCCTGTGGTCTAACCTGTATCCCGCCCATTTATTTTTCACAGGTATAGGCTGCCCCGTACTCGTGGCATAACTCATTTAACCCGTGATAAACGGGTACAAGCAAAACATGAGTGATCCCGACGGGTTCCAGTTCTATTTATACCTTCAAGTAAAAAAAACACACACACACACATAGAAAATCAGAAGTTCAGAACCCACCAAAGAAATTCATAAGAAAGAGAACCAAACAAATTAGAGATGAGATTACGACGATGAAAGAAAAGATGGTGGATAGATCTGTGATGCTCGATGGAGAGATGATGACTACCGCAGAGATCGACAACAATATCCAATAACAATGACACAACTGAAAATATTTATGGCAAGTTCCTCGTTCATACCTTCAAGTTAAAAAAAAAAAAATCAGAACCTACCCAAGAAATTCATAACAAAGAGAACCAAGTAGATTAGAGATGAGATGATGAGATGAAAGAAAAGATGGTGGGTAGATCTGTGATGCTTGACGGCGAGAGGCTAACTGTCGCAGAGATCGACATTAACAACCAATAATAATGACATAGCCGAAAAGATCAATGGTGTCATGAAACCGGAGCAAATCATCAAGAGGGGGTGAATTGGGGATTTTAAAAATTCTTTTCAAATATTCTGCAAATGAAAGCTAAAACAGAGCAGAACAGAATAAGGAAAGAAGGAGGAAGACACAACAAGATTTATACTGGTTCGGTCTCAACACTGACCTATGTCCAGTCCCCAGACACTCTGTGTTTTTCACTAACTCACAGAGGCAGTTATACATTCTGCACTCGAAAGTTATCCTCTCACCAGGATACACTCCCCATTACAAGTTATAAACTGATATACCCAATCTCCAAGTCCCACGACTTGAGATTCTTACAATAAATGATTTCAGTAAATACAACTCTCTCTAAGAGTGGATAAGATAATCACTGAAGTACAAAATGTATCAAAAGATACTTTACACAAGAAAACTGAAAGAGTAGTTGGAAACTTGAATGATTTTTGTTTTCTGCAGATGAGTTGTTGAGAAGACTTGAATGCAACTATATATATATATATATATATATATATATATATGAAGCGTTGGATTCTTCAATGTAATCGTTGGAGACATTGGAGTAGCTGTTAGGAACACTTTGGTTCATAAAAATCAGAAGTTCAGAACCCATAAACTGGAGTTTATATACACAAACTCGAGTTTTGACTTGGTTCATAAAAATTAGCTACTCTCTGTCAAATACAAACTCGAGTTTGAAAACCTAAACTCGAGTTTATCTTTGATAGTAAGTTTTTCAACTTACCAAAGACAAACTTCAACATGAGTTTACAATTGTCAGTTATAATCAAAACACATAGAGAACTAGTGTTTTCCTCCTTTTAGATGATGACAACACTTGTAAACCAAAAGTTCAAAGAATATAACAGATTGTTGCATTTTGAAATGAATTCGTAAAGACAGGATGAGATACATTGACAAGATAAAAAATATCAGAGTTAAGGTACAAATACCAGAAGCAAAAGTTACCTGACATTTCATTTCATTGCAGAAAAAAAGAGAGTACAATACATCAGATATATCATTCAAAGATAAAATGCACAATTGCACCAGAAAGTCAACATAACAAACTAGCAACTCTCCACAACTCTTCTCTACACAAATCTACCTTTTACTTTTCCCTCCCCCTTTGTCATTACCAAAAGGGCGTGGAGCTGAGATTGGGTCTTCAGGAAAAGGGTCTAGTAGAGGAGTAGGAGGAGTAAGTCAAGCTTTATTGTGGAGGTGTGCGAGGGAGGTACAATTTCAGTGGTTGGAGAGGATGAGGGACGTATGATTTTTGTGGCAGGGCTGGAAGTGGTAGGTGGAGAAGTAGTGATAATGGGTATGGTGAAGGTGAATGAGGGTGAGGTAGAAGGTGTCGGTTCATGCTTAGGAGAGCTAAAACTAGGGCCAGCAGGAGAACTAAAGCCAGAACCAGATGACAGAATCTTCAGAATCTTATCCACTTTGTCACCCAAACTGACATTGTTGATCATCAAAGTGGACAACTTGGCATCATGGTCTTCCATATGTCTAGAACCTTCTCCTTCATGTCATGTTGGACATCTACCATCTCATGATTCCCCTTAGTCACCTCAACAACCAGTTTTCCGACCTCAACTTCAATTTTCTCTTGTATTTCAGCCATAGCAGTATCCACACTTGCCCTTACTTTGGCATCAAAATTAGAGGGCAATGAAGACTGAGAAGGAGGAGGTGCTTCTAATTGGGACTCTTCAGCTTGGGCATAGGATGCTCTAGATCTAGAGGGGACCTTTGATTGGCCAGATCCTTCTGCTTCAAAATTGATCCTCATCAGATTCAACTGCTGTTTTCCAAACACAGGAAGTGTCTTCAAGGTTTCTGCAGTACCAACATACCAAATCTTATGATAAAACAAGATGACAGACACAAGTGAAGGAAATGGGTTGTGGGAAGGCTTTTTGGCGGAGAATTTAAACTTCACCATTTCTTGGAAGATCCTATGGCCAAGATTTATGGGAACCTTGTTGAGAATGGCAGCAAAGAGAGGGTAATCCTTCTTTGCGAAATGAGTGAAATTTCCTCCTTTTTGAATAAGATTTCTTGAATAAATGTACCATAGGAAACGATGGATGGAAGGCATAGAAATAGGGGAAAAGGATAGAGAGACCAACTGATCCTTAGGAACAGGTTCATTTGGCCTTAAGTTTTCAAAGCATTCCCTGTTACTATATTGGATTGAGGGAACAAGAGGAGGATTATCAATTTTTAGAATAGAATTGATAATGGAAGCAGACAAGGTAAACTTGACTCCTTTAATAGAGGTAGAAACTCTTTTTTCTACAAGCATCTTATCAAAGTCCTTTAAATTGTCTCACTCCATATTTAAATAAAATAATCTAACAAGGTTTGGTGTAAAAGGACCAAATATAGACAGAAAGGATTCAAATTGACTAAGCTAGGGAGAGAGATCCAAGTTACAATCTTCTTTAAACTTAGGCAAGTTAACAGAGACAACAGGACAGATTCTTTCTTAAGTAAAGAATCCTTGAATTTGACAGTTAATTCAATTGTCAAAATGGAAGAAGCAGTGGCAAAACCTTGAGGAGGAGAGTTATCATTGTAAATCTCCTCTATAGCATTGGAAACAATTGGAGGTTCTTCATTAGGTTGGGTAACAGTAGAGGTTGCTTTCGAGGAAGCTTGACCCTTCTCAATTCCTCGGGACTCAGAAGTTGTTCTTTTCTTCTTCGAAGGCTTTGAGGCTTCAACAACCTTCCTCTTCCCCTTTCCCATAATAGGCTTTGGTTCAGATGGCTTCTTCAGTTGCTCCTCAGAAGGTTCTTGGATTTTAACCCCCTTAGGTTTATGCGAGGAAAAGACTTCGTTGTAGCAACCCTAGGGATTGATTTATCAATGCCAAACTTGAATCTTCTGGGTATCAACTTCATATGAGGAGGTCTCTTTAGTGGAGGAGGCGATGGTGAAGCTTCATAGTCTGAATCATCGTCTTGAGAGGTTCTGGGAGGACGATTTGAGGCCATTTTAAGGTTTGAGAGGACGAGTTTGGTCGAGAATGGCGAGAGAGACGAGGGGTCGAGAGAAAACTCTAGGACAAACTTGAGTTTTGAAGAGCGTGGAGACGAACAATCAAACTCACATATATAAATAGAGAGCGACAAACTCGAGTTTATACTAACAACCTCGAGTTTTCATAAAAGCATACTTACCTGGACTTCAAGGATGTATGTGTAAACCCTTGAACTTCCGTGACAAAACTCAAGTTTATACTTACCAACTCGAGTTTGTACTTCTCTTCAAAAAGACAGTTGTTCTTTGTCTGACAAAAACTCAAAGTACTCTCACTTAATGACTCGAGTTTTGGTTTTCTCCAAAACCATAGCTAGTTCTTTGTCCCCGATAAACTCGAGTTTGGTTTCTCAAACTCGAGTTTGCTTCTTTTGACAGCAAATCTCAATAAATCAAGCATCCTGCATAAATCATAACTAAACACTTCGATGTTTAAGTTAAGTTAGTATATAACAATCATCAAAACCATAACTAACATGGAGTAAAAGATACTTACAACTCATTGGGATTTAACATTCCCAATTCTCTTCTTATGAAATTGAATTGTTCCTTTGCCAATGGTTTGGTGAAGATATCGGCAAGTTGACGATGAGTTGGGATGAATATCACTTTGACATCTCTCTTTTGCACATAATCTCTAATGAAATGATGTCTTACATCAATATGCTTGGTCCTCGTATATTGAACAAGATTCTTCGCCAAGTTTATTGTGCTAGTATTGTCAAAAAGAATTGAAATTTCTTTGAGATGGAGTCCCAAATCTAGAAGTTGTTACTTGAACCATAAGACTTGAGCACAATAACTTGATGTAGCAATATACTCAGCTTCAGTCGATGACACAGAGATTGTTGTTTGCTTCTTGCTAAACCAAGAGACAAGTGAGCCACCAAGGAATTGACATTGGCCACTTGTGCTCTTTCTATTTGTCTTATATCCGACATGATTTGAGTCTAAATACGCTACAAGATGTTTAGGTTGGCCTTTGGGAAACAACAAAATGAGGGACTTTGTTTCAGCAAGGTATCTGAAGATCCTCTTCACGTTCTTAGCGTGCGACTCCTTAAGAGCGGATTGAAATCTTGCACACATCCCCACATTGAATTGGATGTCAGGGCAACTTGCAGTCAGATAAAGCAATGATCCAATCATTCCTCTATATCTTGTAATGTTGAAATCCTTGCCCTCTTCATCAACATCCAGTGAAGTGGTTGAGTTCTTTGGAGTATCAACTCCATTACATTGGTCCATCCCAAACTTCTTCAGCAGATCATTGAGATACTTGGTCTAAGATATGAAGATTCCATTATTCTTTTGCTTGATTTATAGTCCAAGAAAATAGTTGAGTTCTCCCACAATGGACATCTCAAATTCTCCTTGCATATTCTTAGCAAACTCTTCACACAAAGCATTATTAGTAGCACCAAATATAATATCATCAACATATATTTGTATAATTAAAATTTCACCAAGCTTATTACTCTTTATGAAGAGAGTTGTATATGCTTTTCCTCTAACAAATCCTTGATCAAGAAGGATTTGCTTAAACACTCATACTAAACTCTAGGAGCTTGCTTAAGGCCATAAAGGGCTTTCTTGAGACAATAAACATGACCTGGTTGATGATCATTTTGAAAACCAGGAGATTGTTCAACATAAATTTCCTCTTAAATAAAACCATTTAGAAAAGCACTTTTCACATCCATTTGATAGAGCTTAAATCCTTTGATATAAGTAAAGGCTAGAAGATACCTTATAGCTTCCAATCTTACTACTAGAGCATAAGTTTCTTCATAATCAATTCCTTCTTTTTTATTATAATCTTGAGCAACCAATCTTGCCTTGTTCCAGACAATGATTGCTAACTCATCTCGTTTGTTCTTGAATACTCATTTAGTGCCAATGACCAGATGTTCTTTAGGCCTAGGTACCAAATTCTAAACTTGATTTCTATCAAATTGGTGTAACTTCTCTTGCATTGCTATCACCCAATCATTGTCTGAAAGGGCTTCATCAATCTTACAATCTTAGAGGGTTTAATCTTTGATTATAAAGGTAGAAAATGTAACTTCATTCAAAGTACTTTTTCTAGTCCTTACACCTTGATTTACATCACCTATTACTTGGTCCAAAGGATGATTCCTAATGAACTTCCAAGCTTTAGGATGAGATTGATCAGAATTTTCGCTATTGTTTTGAGGATTGGCTTCAAAAACATTTTCAGGATTTTCAATAGAGGCAAGAGTAATTTTCAAAAAGAATTTATTTTTGAAAACATTTTCCTCATCATCATCCAAGGATTTATTAGATTTGGATTCACAGAATACAACATGTATAGACTCTTCAACAATACAAATATACGAGTACGAGTATTAAAGACTCTATAAGCTTTACTTATATTTGAATTACCTAAAAATATACCTTCATCCGCCTTGGGATCAAACTTTCCCAAGTTATCCTTACCATTGTTGTGGATGAAGAACTTACAGTTGAAAACATGCAAATGAGCCAAATTGGGTTTTCTTCCTTTGTACAGCTCATAGGGAGTTTTGTTCAACTTCTTCTAGAGATATACCTGATTGGAGATGTAGCAGGTTGTACTCATTGCATTAGCCCAAAATACTTGAGAAGTATTATTCTTGTTCAACATTGCTCTTGCCATCTCGGTGATGACTCTATTCTTCCTTTCTACAACACCATTTTGCCGAGGAGTCCTCGAGGCTGAGAAATTGTGATCAATACCGATATTGTCAAAAAACTCCAAATGCATGATTTTTGAACTCTCCACCATGATCAATATGAATTCCTAAAATAGAGAAACCTTTCTTGTTTTGCACCTTTTTGGCAAAAACAACAAACTGATCAAATTTTTCATCTTTAGAAGATAAAAAGATAGTCCATCCAAATCTAGAGAAATCATCAACTATAACCAAAGTATAAAGATTGCCATCAAGGTTTTTTACTCTAGCTGGTCCAACTAGATCCATATGAAGTAGTTGAAGAGGTTTATTAGTTGAAATTTCATTCTTCAATTTGAAAGATGATTTGGTTTGTTTACCTTTTTGACAAGCATCACAAACCATGTCATTTTTAAAATAAAGTTTTGGTAAACTAGTGACCAAATCCTTTTTCAGCAACTTATCAAGTTAGATCATATTGATATGGGCCAAACGTTTGTGCCATAGTCAACTTTCATTCAAGTTACCAACAAAACATTTTTCAGAAACAAGACTATTTCTAGAGAGATTGAGAGTGTAACAATTACCTTCTCTAGGAGCCTTGAATAAGGCTTTTGTTTTCACATTTTCTAGCGGGAGAGCAACCTTGTTCACAATCAAGCATTTCTTAGAATCAAAGATAACTAAGTTACCACTATCAGTGCTTTGTCTTACATTGCGGAGATTGTGGCATAATCCTTCAACGAGGTAAACATCTTTGATTATTGGTCCTTCGTTGTTCCCAACTTCACCAATACCAGCAATCCTTTCGAATTGGTTCTTACCAAAGGTCACCTTTCCACCATCCTTAGGCTTGATTGAAGCAAACTTGGATTGGTTTCCCATCATATGTCTAGAGCATCCACTATTAATGTACCATTTGTTGGATTTTGATGCTCTTAGAGAAACCTGCAAAACACAAGAAATTAGGTTTTAGGTACCCATCTTTTCTTGGGTCCTTTGGAGTTAGTTTGTGTCGTAGGAACCTTGTAAGATCCCTTAGGCACCCATTAATAATTTCCTACAGGTTTACTCTTCCTCTCCTTTTTATGAAAACAGGAAGAAGTAGTATGACCTTTACGATTGCAATGAGCAGAAGGATTTGAACAATGAACTGTTTCTCGAAAGTAGCTCATATAAGATTTTTCTCCAAATTTCTTTTTGCCTTTCTTTTTATCAAAATCAGGTTTGTAACCAATGCCTGATCTGTCATTTGTAAACCTTTGCTGTTTTAAAATGACATTGAACATTTCACTACCATGAGTGAACTTCTCAAGTGTTTTCGTAAGATAAGCGTTTCTTTTCTCTAAGACATAGCAATTGCTACAAACCTTTTCTGAATTCTTTTCACAACATTTTTCAGGAGTGTTTTCACAATCAGAAGTAGGAGTAAAAGAATAATCATTTTTGAACTTGTTTTTCTAAGGATTTTATTTTCTTTTTAGAGGCAAGAAGTTCTTTCGCAATATTTCAAAATTCTGAATGAAGAGATTGTATTCATATAACAACTCATCAAAGATTGGTTCAGAATTGTTTACATCTTCATTCTCAGATTCCTCTTTTTAAGCCACAAGACAGATATTGGCTCTTTCCTCTTCTTCAGCCTCATCTTTATCGGATGAGCTGTCTCCCCATATGGCTGAGACATAAGCTTTCTTCTTGAACTTATTGAATTTGTTCTTCTCTTTATCTTTGTTCTTCAGTTGGGGGAATTTTTACTTGATGTGGCCCAACTTTTCACATTCATAGCAGATGATTGGCTTCTTTGCCTCAAAGCTGGAGCTACCCTTGTGAAACTTTTTGTATCCTTGGTCCTCTTGTAGAACTTCTTGAATTTCCAGACCATTATGCCTAGCTCTTCTTCTTCTTCTTCTTCTTCTTCTTCATCATCATCTGATTCCTTTGCTTCTTTGACAGCTTTGAGGGCAATTCCCTTGTTCTTGCCATTTGCTTCATCAAGTCCCTTTTTGAAATTGATCTTTGCTTCATATTTAAAAAGATTGCCAAAGAGGGCAGCTACAGATGCCACTGATTCTCCGCAAGCTTCTTCAATTGTGGTGACCTTGGCTTCCCATTCCTTGCTGAGGATAATCAGAATCTTCCTCACTTGGATAGGTTGATCATATTCTTTTCCCAAGGCAGCAAGCTGATTGATCAGATGAGTGAATCTAAGTTGGAACTCACTAATGGATTCCTCGAACTTCATACAAAGTAAATCATACTCAGTCATGAGGGCATTGACACGATTTTCCTTGATTCCAATTGTTCCTTCATGAGCTATCTACAACGTATCCCACATGGCTTTAGCAGAAGACAATGTGCATACACGAAAAATACTCTTGTTGACTTAGAGCACTCTGCAACATGAGAACAACTTTACTGTTGAGAGTGACTAGCTTTTTGTCATTTTCATCATAATCTTCTTCAAGTTTTGGAGTTCTAACATCGTCTTGAACAGATGAAAGAGTATAGTCTAATAGAGAGCGACATCCACTATTCCTTTGATTCTGGCCTCAAGATCAGTTGGCAGTGCGGAAGAGGCAAGGGCAGATTGAGCTTCCTGAGCTCTTGAGTGTGAAGCCCGAGTGTGTGATCTTGTGGGAGCCTGAGAATGTTCTGAGCCTTCTCCTTCTAGATTTATCTTCATGTAATTCAATTGACTCTTCCCAAAGGCTGCTGGCCGCTTGATCGTCTCTGGGGTGCCCAAATGCCAGATCTTATGATAGAACAGAATTACAGACACCAATGAAGGAAAAGGAATATGAGAGGGTCTTTGATAGGGCAAAACTTTAAAGCCTAAAAACTCCACAAGTGCACGGGCTGTATCAAGTAATAAAGTGATAAGAAAGATATCGTTCCCACAAGGACTTAGTACCCACAATTTCAGTTAAGCATTGATTTCACAATTTCGTTTAAGTTGAGAAAACCAAATTAAATTTAATGAAGAGAAAAGAAATTAAAACTAAAATAAAAATAAGAAAACTACCACAATAATCAAATGAGCAACCTAGAGTCACTAATCTCTCATTTGATTTTTAGATTTTATCCCCACTAAATTAATTTTGACTTAAGCTAATCAGCTAATCTAGAGTATTAATGTTTATAAGTGCCTGTTGGTCCACTTATACACCTACCTCAAATAATTATGCAATGCCTCACATAATTAATTAAGATGCAATTCAAATCGGGCTTACTCTAATTTGACTATGCGGAGCTTCTAAGTATATGTCTATCCTAGACACAAATTAGATTAAAACCTAATTTCACGTTAAATTTAAACCTAATTCCACATTATTTATTCCCAAGGTCAATTTAGGATTCCCTCTTTCAAGTCCAACCCTAAATCCCCAAAACATGCTCAATGGTGGCCACTCACTAAGCAATAGCGATAAACACAGGATTAAATAAACTGAATAAAATTAATCAAAACTAAAAAGTGGGAATAATCTCTAAAACCCATACAAGTTCATAGATTCTCTAAGTTGCAAAACCAACTAGCCACACATGGCTTTATTCAAATCCATAAAAAAGATGAAAAGATAACAATTCAGATTCAAAGAAGAAGGAGAAGAGGAAAGAAAATTTCTTCATCGCCTCCACAGTCCTTCTGTCCTTTCGTGGAGATGATGAAGAGAACTGAAACGCTCAGCCTCTACTCCTCTACTTCTTCGTCCCTTCCTTCTCGTTCTGTGTCTCTCAGATCTTTTCTTCCGTGATCCTCTTTCTTGTCTCTACCTCCTTATTTATAATAATTTAGGTCTTACGTCATTGATTCTCCTTTTCTTATTAAAAAGATATCTCATATCTTGTAATTTACTCCGTCAGATCACACAAATTGATTTTGTTTCTATTTTTCTTGCGTGAGACCACTGAATTTGACTGATTGCATATCTTTTTATTGCCTTTTCTACTTCATTCCAAATCAGTTAATATTTCTTGCACAATAAAAATAGGATATGAGTAGATTTTATGTCGATTTATTCTTTGATCCCAAGTTTCATGCAATTATGGAAACGTTCATAAAAGATAATTAAATAGGTATATAATATCAATAATTCCAATTAAATCTCATAAAATATACACCTATTTAATCATAAAATATATACTCATTAGTCTTCTAGAGGCAAATTTGAACTTGATCATTTCCTGGAAAATCCAGTGACCAAGGTCAAATTTGGTCTGTCTCACAAAGGCAGCAAATAAAGGATAATCCTTCTGGGTGAAGTGTGTGAAATTACCCCCTTTTTGTATGAAATTGCAGGAGTAAATATACCAGAGGATTCGGTTTATGGTCGACATATCAGCTGGCTTGAAGGTCAGTGTATGGGTTTGATCTAATGGGAAAGGAGTGTTGGGGCAAAGTGTGGTATATATATCTCGATTGCTCAGATTGATATCAGGATTCGAAGGTGGGTTTGCAATTTTAAGAATTTGATTGATGGTGGAAGCAGAAATGGTGAATTCAGCACCTTTCACTATTGTGGTCACTCTCTCTTCCACAAAGCAACCCTCCGAATCAAGTAAATTATCAGAGACCATGTTAAAATAGAAGATTTTGACAATGTTTGGAGTGAAAGGAGCGGAAATAGATATGAAAGATTCATAATCCTTGAGCCAGGGAGATAAGTCCAAATTAAAATCTTCTTTCAATTTAACCAAATCAACTGAGACAGCGGGATAGAAAGCTTTATTAGCAAAGAATTCTTTAAACCTTTCTCCTTCGGCCTTTGAAAGTTGGGTTGTGGCAGCGAAGAATCCTTCAGGTGGGGAGGAATGATTGTATATCTCTGTAATCGCTTCCTCCATAAACACAGTGGCTTCTGGGAGGAATTCCTCAGTAAGAGACTTGGGTGGAGAAGACGCTTGACCTTTTTCTGGTATTGAAGATTTCTTGGATTGTTTGGCCTTTGGAGGCTTCAGAATATCAGGAACCTCAGAGATCTTCGCTTTCCCCTTTCCTCTTGGAGTCTTTTTCGGGTCATGTCTTTTCTTCGTTCTTCCTTCTGGCTCATCGTCGATGGAGAAACCCTTTGCCTTAGGCGCAGATGCTTTTGGTGGAGACATCTCGTCTGGGACTCCTCGTATAGACTTGTCTATGCTGTAACATAGTCTCATTGAGCAAGTTTTGAGACGAGTAGGGCGATTAGAAGAAGCAGTGGATGGTAGTGAGGACCCCTTAGGGTTTGGAGAGGATTTAGCCGATTGAGAGGGAGTGGAGGAAGACATTTGTTCAGGAAATGTGAAGAATTTAAGGTTATAAGATGAGAGGAGACGAGAGGACACAGAGAGAAGCTAAGGCAAAACTTGAGTTTTGAAGCGAGTTTTGAAGAAACAAGTGTTAAATCATATTTATAGCCGCGACCAAAACTCGAGTTTTGAAGAAATAATGACTTACCTGGACTTCAAAAGTGTACTGTGAACTTTTGAACTTCTCGTCCAAAACTCGAGTTTCACTGTGAAAACTCGAGTTTTCAGCTTTCTTCAAACACTCGTGGCTCTCTGTCTGATGGAAACTCGAGTTTCCAATTTGCAAACTCGAGTTTTGAGATCCTTCAAAAACTCAAGCCTTTTTCTCTCTCCCCGATACTTTGTCAAAACTCGAGTTTTGATATCAAAACTCGAGTTTTCACCTCTTATTAGCAAAAACTCAGGTCTAAAAAAAAATCCTGCATAAAACATAACTAGACACTCCGATGCTTAAGTTAGTAACAATTAATCATCAAAACCTTAACTAACATTGGGTAAAAAAAAAAAACTTACAACTCATTGGGATTTACCATTCCCAATTCTCTTCTTATAAAATTAAATTGTTCTTTGGCTAAAGGCTTTATGAAGATGTCCGCAAGCTGAAGGTGAGTTGGAATGAACATCACTTTGACATCTCTCTTTTGAACATGATCCCTTATGAAATGATGTCGCACATCAATATGCTTGGTTCTTGTGTGTTGAACTGGATTCTTGGCCAAGCTTATGGTGCTAGTATTATCACATAGGATTGGGATCTCCTTCAAGCTTACTCCCAAATCAGCTAGCTGTTGCTTAAGCCACAACACTTGAGCACAGCAACCTGATGCAGCCACATATTCAGCTTCGGTAGATGATACAACTACACTTGTTTGCTTCTTGCTGAACCAAGTGAGTTGCCAAAGAACTCACATTGGTCACTTGTGCTCTTTCTATTAGTCTTGTAGCTGGCATGGTCTGAGTCTGAATATGCCACTAAGTGTTCCGGCTTACCTTAGGGAACCACAAACCCAGTGTCTTTGCATTTGCAAGATATTTGAAGATCCTCTTCACATGTTCAGCATGAGACTCCTTTGGAGCAGACTGGAATCTTGCACACATTCCAACACTGAATTGGATGTCTGGGTGACTTGCAGTTAGATAGAGCAATGAGCCAATCATCCCTCTATACTTTGTGATATTGAAATCTTTGCCCTCTTCGTCAACATCCAGTGAAGTGGTTGTACTCATAGGAGTGTCAGCACCATTGCAATGTTCTAACCCAAACTTCTTCAGCAGATCATTGAGATATTTTGTTTGGGAGATAAAAATTCCATCCTTCCTTTGCTTAATTTGTAGTCCAAGGAAATAATTGAGCTCTCTCATCATTGACATCTCAAATTCTCCCTGCATAATCTTAGCAAATTCCTCACACAAAGCATCATTAGTAAATCCAAAAATTATGTCATCAACATAAATTTGAACAATTAAAATTTCATTCAATTTATTCTTTTTGATGAACAATGTTGTGTCAGCCTTCCCTCTGATAAATCCTTGATCAAGGAGAAATTGACTCAATCTCTCATACCAAGCTTTAGGAGCTTGCTTGAGTCCATATAATGCCTTTTTGAGTTTGAACACATGATCAGGGTACTGTTCATTTTCAAAACCTGGAGGTTGTTCCACATAAACTTCCTCTTGAATAAAACCATTCAAAAATGCACTTTTAATATCCATTTGAAAAATTTTAAAACCTTTAACACAAGCATAGGCTAGAAGAACCCTTATAGCTTCCAATCTAGCCACTGGAGCATAAGTTTCTTCATAGTCTATCCCTTCTTCTTGATTGTACCCTTTTGCAACCAATCTTGCCTTATTCCTGACAATGATTGCAGATTCATCACGTTTGTTCTTAAATACCCATTTAGTCCCAATAACCGGATGGTCCTTGGGTCTAGGTACTAAGTCCCAAACTTGATTTCTGTCGAATTGATGTAACTCCTCTTGCATAGCTATCACCCAATCATTGTCTGAAAGGGCTTTATCTATTTTAGAGGGTTCTATGTGAGAAATGAATGCTGAAAAAGTAACTTCATTCAAAGTACTATTTCTTGTTCTTACTCCCTGATTTACATCACCTATAACTTGGTCTAAAGGATGATTTCTTATGAATTTCCAAGCTCTTGGCTGAGACTGATCTGGATTTTCAAAATGGTTTTTAGGATCAGCCTCAAAAACATTTTCAGAATTTTCAGTAGGAGTAGTTTTCGAAAAGAATTGGTCTTTGAAAATGTTTTCTTCCTCATCATTCAAGGATTTATCAGACTTTTCTTCACTAAACACAACATGAATAGATTCTTCAACTATTTTAGTTCTAGTATTGAAAAATCTATATGCTTTGCTCCTATTTGAATAACCAATAAATATTCCTACATCTGCTTTAGAATCAAATTTACCCAGATTTTATTTACCATTGTTGTGCACATAGCACATGCATCCGAAGATGTGTAGCTGGCTTAGGTTGGGCTTTCTTCCTTTGTATAGCTCATATGGAGTCTTATTCAACTTCTTCCTCAGATATGCTCGGTTTGAGATGTAGCAAGCGGTGCTCATAGCATCAGCCCAGAATACTTGAGAAGTGTTGTTCTCATTCAGCATTGCCCTTGCCATCTCAGTGAGGACTTGATTCTTCCTTTCTACAACACCATTTTGTTGTGGAGTCCTTGGGGCTGAGAAGTTGTGATCTATCCCCATGTTGTCACAATACTCAGCAAACACATTGTTTTCAAATTCTCCACCATGATCAGTTCTAATGCCTGAAATAGAAAATCCTTTCTCGTTCTGGACCTTCTTGGCAAACACAACAAACCGATCAAATGTTTCATCTTTTGAAGACAAGAAAATAGTCCAACAAAATCTTGAGAAATCGTCTACTATAACCAATGTGTACAAATTGCCACCAAGACTTCTCATCCTTGCTAGACCCACAAGATCCATATGAAGCAATTGTAGTGGTCTATTAGTAAAAATTTCATTTTTGGTTTTGACAGATGATTTAGTTTGCTTTCCCTTTTGACATGCTTCACAAGTCAAATCATTTTTAAAACTAAGTTTGGGAATTCCAATCACTAAATCCTTTTTAAGCAACTTGTCAAGTTGGAACATGTTGACATGAGCCAAACGCTTGTGCCACAGCCAACTCTCACTCAAATTGCTTACAAAACATTTTTCAGAAATTGTAGCATTACTAGAGATGTTAAGAGTGTAACAATTGCCATCTCTAGGTTCTATAAATAAAGCTTTTGATTTCAAGCTTTCTAGGGAAAGCAAATCCTTTTTCACAATCAAACATTCATTAGAATAAAAAATAACAAGGTTACCCTTGTCGGTGCTTTGGCTCACACTAAGGAGGTTGTGGCATAAACCTTCAACAAGGTATACATCTTTGATGAGTGGACCTTCTCTGTCGCCAATCTCACCAATGCCAGCTATCTTTCCAGATTGATCTCCTCCAAAGGTGACCTTGCCACCATCCTTAGGCTTGATTGTGAGAAACTTGGATTTGTCTCCCGTCATATGTCTTGAGCATCCACTGTCAATATACCATTTGTTGGGCTTTGACGCTCTAAGACACACCTGCAGATCACAGAAGATCAGGTTTTAGGTACCCACCTTTTCTTGGGTCCTTTTGGGTTAGATTTGACCTTAAGAACATAAGTTCCTTTTGGTACCCATTGGTAATTGCCAGCAGATTTAACCTTTCTTTCTTTTCTATGAAAGCAAGATGAAGTAGAGTGACCCTTCCTATTACAGTAGTTACAATGTGCAAATGGGTTAGAAGAATGAACCGATTTGGTAAAATAGTTCATATATGATTTTTGACCATTCTTCTTCTTGCCTTTCTTCTTATCAAAATCTGGTCTATAACCAATGCCCGATCTATCATTTATAAATCTTTGTTGCTTTAAAATTACATCGAGCATTTCACTTCCCTTAGTGAATTTCTCGAGAGCTTTTGTCAGTTGTAAATTCTTTTTCTCCAAAACAGGGCATTCATCACAGACAAGAATTTCAGGAGAAGAAAGTTTTTGAACTTGCAACTCAAGAGTAGTGTTTTTCTTTTTCAAAGCTAAATATTTTTCAGCAAGTTTCTCAAACTCCATTTGCACAGTGTTATATTCATCAAATAACTCTTTATAGGAAGGTTGAGATTCATATACCTCATCATTTTCAGCATGTTGCTCTTCTTCCTCAGCAACTAGACATATGTTTGCTTTCTCTTCTTCTTCAGCTTCATCTTCATCTGATGAGCTATCTCCCCATATAGCTGAAATATATGCCTTCTTTTTGAACTTATTGAGTTTCTTTTTCCCTTTCTCTTGATTCTTCAGCTGAGGACATTCTGATTTGATGTGTCCGGGCTTCTCGCACTCGTAGCAAATAATGGGCTTCTTTGATTCGAAACTAGAGCTCCCTTTGTGGAACTTTTTGAAGCCTTGATCCTTCTTGTAGAACTTCTTGAAACGCCGGACCAACATCCCAATTTCTTCCTCTTCATCTTCCTCATTATCTTCCTCATCAGAATCTCTGGCTTCTTTCGCAGCTTTGAGAGCCAGCCCTTTGTTCTTCCCATGAACTTCATCAAGTCCTTTCTTGAACTTGATTTTAGCATCGTATTCAGAGAGACTACCGAACAATGCAGCAATAGATGCCATGGAATCCCTTCTAGCTTCCTCGATAGCGGTGACTTTTGCTTCCCATTCTTTATTGAGGATATTCAAAATCTTCCTCACTTGCACTGACTGATCATACTCCTTTCCAAGAGCAGCAAGTTGATTTATCAAATGGGTGAACCTTAGTTGGAATTCACCAATTGATTCTCCAGGCTTCATTCTCATGAGATCGTATTCGGTCATGAGAGTGTTGACTCTGTTTTGCTTTACACCAGCTGTTCCTTCATGAGCGATCTCCAGAGCATCCCACATTGCCTTAGCAGATGGCAAGGTACATATACGAAAATATTCTTGTTGGCTTAATGCACTTTGTAGTAGAAGTACTACTTCACTGTTGAGTGTAACATTTCTTTGGTCATTGTCGTCGTAATCTTCTTCTAACTTCATAACCCTCATACCATCTTCAACAACCGTTGGCATATAGTCTCCTCTCTCGAAGACTCTCCAGAGACTATACTCAGTAGCCATCACGAAAACTTTGAATTTGGCCTTCCAGAATGAGTAGTGCTCTCCATTGAAACCAAGTGGTTGTTGATTGAAGCTCCATCAGGTAGAATACCTTCCATGTTGATCCTTCTCGAGATGTTAAGCTCTTTTGAGAAGACCTTGCTCTGATACCAAATGAAAGTGGAGTTGGATACCCAAGAGGGGGGTGAATTGGGTATTTTGAAAATTCTAGAAATTGCTCTGTTTTGTGCTATGAAAAACAGGGTAAAACAGAGTGAGGGAAGAATAGCAAGACACAAGAAGATTTATACTGGTTCGGTCCTAACCAATGACCTACGTCCAGTCCCCAGCCTCACTGGGATTTCCACTATATCAAAGATTACACACTCTGCACTCAAGAGGTGATTCTCTCACTAGAACTCACTCCCCCTTACAAGTTGTAATCAATGATCCCAACCACCAAGTCCCCCGACTTGTGGTTCTTTACAATGAATGTTTGATAATCAAAGAAAACTCTCTCTTAGAGTAGATAGTGATAAACACTGAAGCTTAAGTATCACAAGATACTGTACAGATAAAAACTGAAAGAATTGAATGAAACTTAATGAAATTCGCTCTCAGTTGTTGTAGTTGTTGAGAAGTCTTGAATGCTCTTCTATTTATACTCAGAAGGCAATAAATGACTGTTGCAAAGTAGATCAAACCGTTGGAGGTGTTCAGTTGCAACTTTGGTTTGCTTCTCTCTCTATTCTCCACTTAATCCAGGTGGATAATGACTCTGAGCTGTCTCTCTGTGGATTAGTCCGTTGGACAAGAGGTTGCTTGTTGTAGAAAATATTCTTTAATGCTTTGCAACCGTGCACAGGTGGTTTAGCTAAAAGAGTGCTTCTTTTCTGATCAGCATTTATTGTGTTGACATGCTTTTTGCTTTTAGTTGAGATCTTGAATAACTTTCGTTAATCTGCCTCAAACTCATAAGTAAAGTGGTTAAACATAGCAGGGTATATGGAAGATTAATTCTGGAAAGCATTAAGATCAAACAACAAAGCATTCCAAAATTGTTAAATTCAAATCTGCAGATCAGCGATGGAAACTCGAGTTTTGTTATTGGAAACTCGAGTTTTCAACTGTTCACTTAAGGCAAAACTTGAGTTTCAAAACTGAAACTCGAGTTTTCTACTTACAGTGAGTAAAGTCATGTTTTGAGCTTTTGGACCATAGTTTGAGTAATTTTCAAAACTCGATTTTTCAAACCAAAACTCGAGTTTTGGACTTTTAATGGAAATAACACGTGGAAGTCCAAAACATCAAAACTTGAGTTTTAAAACTAAAAATTGAGTTTTCAAAAGGTTGGAAAATCATATGCTCTCTGTTTGGCCAAAACTCGAGTTTCCAAAGTGAAACTCGAGTTTTCACTTGATCTGTGAAAACATTTGAAAAGTTCATGACAGGCCAAAACTTGAGTTTCAAAACTGAAACTCGATTTTTCAAATCATCGTGAAAGTGCATTGCTCTCTGCCTGACCAAAACTTGAGTTTTGAAATCAAAACTCAAGTTTTCATATTGTTATGAAAACTTTGAAATTTGGCAATGCTCTCGGGTTGGGTCAAAACTCGAGTTTGTAAAACAAAACTCGAGTTGGTAAAACAAAACTCGAGTTTTCATCCAATGACGAAAACTTTGAGAATCTGTTCAAGTTGGAAACTTGAGTTTTCATTTTTAAACTTGAGTTTTCAAAAATAGGGTGAAAACTTGAAAATTCTCCGTTAAGTCAAAACTCGAGTTTTGAAACTAAAACTCGAGTTTTCTCTTAGCTTAGAGAAAACTTTGAAATATTCAGAGGCAGTTTAAAAGATGAAATCTTGGCACGAAACTGGATTAAAAAATCAAAGACTCTCTGTATGTCCAAAACTCGAGTTTTCGAGTTTTCAAAAACCAAACTCGAGTTTTGTCTTTAGTTGAAAAATGTCATGAGTCTCTATAAGAACCAAAACTCGAGTTTTCAAACTGAAACTCGAGTTTTGCCTTGAGATGAAAATTGAATGCTCTCTGTATGATTCAAAACTCGAGTTTCCAAAGGAAACTTGAGTTTTGCTTTTGTTTAGTGAAAGCGAGCATTTCTCTGTCAGGGCCAAAACTCGAGTTTTGGAATCAAAACTTGAGTTTTGTCTTGACAGAAAGTTTTTCAACTTACAAAGACAAAACTTCATTTTTGGGTTTGCAATTGTCAAATCATCATCAAAACACATAGAGAACTAACAGAAATCATTCTTTAATTCCTTGTAGGCTTGTACAGATGGATTAGCTAGAAATTTGCAACTTTCTGAGCTTAGTATTTAATGTTCTGACATGCTTTTTGCTTTATGCTTTAACCTTCAATAAACATCTTCTAAATCATCTGAAACTTACTAACAAAGTGGTTAAACATAGATGGGAATATAGAAGATTAATATTGGAAAGCATTGAGATCAATCATGAAGCATTTGCAAAAACGTGAGATTCAATTTTCAAATTTAGCGATGGAAACTTGAGTTTGTTCTTCAAAACTCGAGTTATCAACTATGCACTTAAGACCAAACTTGAGTTTTAAACTCTAAACTCGAGTTTTTTTCTTCCAGAGAGCAAAGTTGTGTTTTGAGCTTTTGGACCAGTGTTTAAGTAAAACTCAAAACTCGAGTTTCCAAACCAAAACTCGAGTTTTAGACTTTTAATGAATTTAGCACGTGGAAGTCCAAAACATCAAAACTTGAGTTTCTAAATCAAAACTTGAGTTTTCAAAGTGTTGAAAGATCTTAAGCTCTCTATTTGATCAAAACTCGAGTTTCCAAGCTGAAACTCGAGTTTTCACTTAATTGTGAAAACATTGAGAAAAGTTCCAAGGCTCTCGGTCTGATCAAAACTTGAGTTTGTAAACCAAAACTCGAGTTTTCATTTGAATATGAAAACAGAAAAATTCAGACCTCTCTGCTTGGCCAAAACTCGAGTTTTCACTTTAAGAGTGAAAACGTTGAAAACATTGAAACCTCTCTGTCTGGCTGAAACTCGAGCTTTCAAAATAAAACTCAAGTTTTCATTTTTAAATGAAAACTTTGAAGATTTTAAGCCAGATCACTCTCCAGTTTTCAAAAACTGTGTAAAACATTGAAAATGCTTAGTCAAGTCAAAACTCTAGTTTTGAAACCAAAACTCGAGTTTTCTCTTAACTCAGAGAAAACTTTAAAAATCCCAGAACAAGTTGAAGTTGCAGATTCTTGGCGCAAAACTAGGTTTAAAACTTAGAGACTCTTTGAATGAGCAAAACTCGAGTTTCCAAATCAAGACTCGAGTTTTGTCATTAGTTGAAAACATTTTGAAGTCTCTGTATAAGCCAAAACTCGAGTTTCCAAACTAAAACTCGAGTTTTGTCTTGAGATGAAAAACTGAATGCTCTCTGTAAAGTTTAAAACTCGAGTTTCAAAAAGAAACTTGAGTTTTGTCATATTTAGAAAAATTGAGCAGCTCTTTGTCAAACCCAAAACTCGAGTTTTGAGACCAAAACTCAAGTTTTGTCTTGACAGTAAGTTTTTCAACTTACCAAGACAAAACTTCATTTTGGATTTACAATTGTTAGTGATCATCAAAACCCATAGAGAACTAACATTGTTGAGAAGACTTGAGTGCAACTCTATATATATGAAGAAAGCATTAAATGACCGTTGAATTCTTCAATGTAACCATTGGAGACATTGGAATATCTGTTAGGAACACTTTGGTCTCTTCTCTCTCTAGTCTTCAGTTAATCCAGCTGCACAGAAGTTTATGGTTGACTTCTCTTGAATTTAGTCTATTGGAATAGCAGCTACTGGACAGGGAAAAGAAACATTAATCCCTTTGCAACGTGTGTAGAACGATCGTCCAAAAGGATGCAAACTTTCTGGACTTTACAATAAATGTGTTGACCTCACTTTTTTCTTTAAGCTAAATCTTCATTTAATATTCTCTAAAACATCTGAAACTCACTAGCAAACTGAATAAACATATTTTGGGATAGTAATGAGTGATGATAAGAAGTATTAAGATCAAACATAAAGATTTCGCAAATTTGTGCAATTTGATTTTCAAACTTTGCCAAACAGACTCGAGTTTGTTCATCCAAACTGGAGTTTGCAAATTTCCTTCAGATGTCTAAACTGGAGTTTCAAAACAACCTTGAGTTTACTTCATCCAGAGAGGAACGTCGCGATTTGATCTTTGAAGCACATTTTGAGAAGGAGCAAAACTCGAGTTAATAACTTACTCGAGTTTTGGACTTTCATAATGAAAAATACGATTATGTCAAAAAGCTCAAAACTTGAGTTTTCAAAATCACGAAATAGAGCAAAGTTCTCAGCTTGATATAAACTCGAGTTTGTAAAAACTAAACTTGAGTTTCCTTAAATACTTAGAAAACTTAAAAACTCTCTATCAAATGAAAACTGGAGTTTTCTATGCTAATTGGAGTTTCCTTAAGGAGAGAAACTTAAAGAACTCTCAGCCAAGTGAAAACTGGAGTTTACAAATCCAAACTCGAGTTTTGTAGAAATTTGAAAACGTTGAGAGACAATCAGCTCGGAGAAAATTGGAGTTTGCATTTTAAAACTAGAGTTTTCTTATGCTCCAAATATTGGAAGCTCTCTGTATGAACAAAACTTGAGTTTTCCTACGCAAGCAAACTGGAGTTTTGCTTACTTTAGAAAATATTGAAGGTTCTCTGTATGGTACAAACTTGAGTTTGTCTTAATGTGAAAAACTTAGAGTGCTCTCTGTATGCCATAAACTGGAGTTTGTATAGACAAACTTGAGTTTTGACTTGGTTCATAAAAATTGAGCTACTATCTGTCAAATACAAACTCGAATTTGAAAACTTAAACTCGAGTTTGTTTTTGACAGTAAGTTTTTCAACTTACCAAAGACAAACTTCAACATGAGTTTACAATTGTTAGTTATCATCAAAATACATAGAGGACTAACATGTCATTGTTGTAAATAGAACATTAACTAAGGAGGGTAAAAAACAAAGTTAATGAATAGTTGAGAAGTGCAACATGAGATTGAAGATTGAAGGTGAAGATTGAGAGAGGAGAGAAAGAAAAGAGAAGGGGGAGGTGGCAAAATAAAATGTATTGAGGGAAAAGAGAATTAGAGTAAGTAAGTTAGGTTTTTTTAATTTTGAAATTTAAAATTTTTAAAAGTATAAAATTCAAAAACTGTGGTAGGCAGAAAAAAAATGCCAACTCTCGACTTCAAGGATCGAACCACAAACTTTATGGGTGAAGAACACATTCCTTGCCATGAAACCAACTGGCAATGTTGTAATATATGTTGAAAACTTAATATATTATAATGTAATTAATATATTTTAAAAAGATAAATATACACGGGCGAGAATAGGCAGCCTGTGCCCCAACTCGTGTCTTAACATATAGAGGTACAAGCAGCTCATACACGTTACACACCTCTATTTAGGAGGGCTTAAAAAGGCCAAAAGGCTACAGGGTGGGGGCAAATCTGTGAGTTGTGGGTGTTTTGCTCACCCCTAATTTCAATTCACTATCTCCCTCAAGTTTAATCAAGTACTTGAAAAACCTCTACAATCCCACAAGTTTGAATTGGGCACTTGTGATACCACTTACACTCTTCTCACTGAGTTACAACTCCCCCTTACATACCGTAAGGTTATAATCTCACTTGATGACAAATGTTTACAATCAATATTCTCTAGAAAAAGTGCATAATGATAATCACTAAAGCACAATATAAATGAAGTCTCTCCTAAAGTAATAAGCATAAGCACCTACAAAACAGAGACTATGTGAGTTGAACGTTGGAATCAGAGTGTTGGCATTTCGAGATGTATGCACTGGCTCTATCTTTCTTCTATTTAGAATGATCTTCTATTTATAGTTGATAAAGAGTATTTGGCCATTGATCTTTTTCTTCTTCCCATTGAGAATATGACTGTTAGAAGTCCGTTGGAAGTAGCCGTTAAAATTTCTTACAAGAAGTTGATTTTGTTTGGGATCCGTACACGCAGCGGATTAAAATTTCTTACGAATCCCGTTCGAAGGATCACTCAACGACGTTTAAATCAAGGTTAGGGAACCCGAATCATACCTTATATTGAACACGTCCGCGTCTCGTTCTCTTTGATCAGGTGGGCTACCTTCTCGATCAGCAGAAGACGACTTCTTAGAATCGGCTTCCTCTACCGGTATCCACACGAACAATCCCCGAACATGGTTGCGGTAGCGTGCTAGCGCCTCTTGTGTGTCTCTCTCTTTCTTTTCGCTCTAGGGTTTCTTGCGGCTTTCTAATATGCTCGACTAAAAATCCCGTTGGTTTTTCTAAACCCGATAGGCATATTATATAATCAAAATTAATCCTCATTAATTTTGAAATTCGAATTTTGAATCTGTTTAATATAGTAATTAAATCTATCTCATAAATGTAATCCAATATATTAAAAGCCAGATTTGAAATCCGAATCTTGAATTTAGATCAAATCTAAATTAAAAGCCTTTTGATTTAATTTATCATTATAAATTAAATCCGAGAAATGATATCTATCTATTTAATTAAATCTGAGATACTATATCTCAATTTAATATTAAACAGGTATATGATATCTTTATTCGAAATTAAATGAGATACAATATCTCTATTTGTTTCAGATATTTAATTTATCAAATAAATTAAATACTAAACAAATATCATATATATATAATATTATAATCTCCATTTATAATATATATATATATATATATATATATATATATATAAATTTCGAATTATATATATATATATATATATATATATATAAATCCTAGATTAAATTTAGTATTCATTTAATCTCAGATTTCTCAGATTAATCTGAGATTCAATGAATCTGGACACTTTCACCCGTGTTGGATTATTCTTGTGTGCGACCCTGCAGGCCCATATGAGATTGGCAGTGGGCCAACACTGTATCAGCCCACAAGTCGCAAGCGGCCTCTAGCAAGACATTGCGACTACCCAATTCACATGGGGATCGATGACACGATACTACCTATCGTACAACCATGTCACGTCCCTTTTGTCACGCGATAATTTGGTCAAGGATGAGGCATGGATAATGTCAACTTCCTTTTCTTGACCACTGCTTTCTCGATTCTCGAGTAGTCTAATAAATGAAATGGAAACTCTTTTTCATCACAGTATGGCCATACATTTCTTAGACTCACTCATCGAGGGGCCCAGCATTATCTCTCTACATATGTGAGGGACAAATCCCATCTTGACCACTCACATTCCTCCGCATGAAAACCACTGATCCCGATCCTAGCCTTTATCATCACCCGGTCAAAGGTGACTTTTGACTAGGTCAAAGTCTAGTGACTCATCATGTAGGAATCCATGATGATCTCAGGTCATAGGGTGTCGTGACGCGATTATACATGAGATAAGCTTATGACTTAATCCATGCAGCTTTCTCATAGTGGGTCGGTCCAGCACCTTGTACTCTTACAAGTGCCTATGACTTTGATTCGTATCTCCATACCTTATCAAAGTCATACTGGTCTTATTTCATCTTCACTCCCGTGTAGATGACCGACCAGGGACATTTAGGATAATCTATAAGATTATCCAAGGATGCAGTTATCAATACGAACATGCAAACGAAAATGATAACAAAAGAGAATATTTTAAATAACTTAAATATCCAAAGTACAATGAATTGCCCCTAGGGCATAATTTCCAACAGATTTTTGGTCGTTAAGCTTTAATCTAAGTTTAATCATTTGTAATCTTCATATAAACTTTATTAGTAATAATTAGGAATTATTAGAAGCAATATAATCAAGGTTTAAATGAGTTTTAAAAAATATGGAAAAATTTGAGATGGTGATTAATTTCTGTGAAGAACCATCACTTGAGTGATTTATATGGACTGGTGTGATTTGAGTTTGAATTCAAGAATATATCATATCACTGTTAGGTTACTCGAAAGTGATGACTTAGCTTTGAAAACATCACTTGAATTACCTTATTGCACTCGAGTGATTCCTTAACTCTTTTTAAAAGAGAATTCATTCATCATTTTCTGGTTACTGGATAGTGATTCAGAATTTTTGGGCATCACTTGGGTGATCTATTTGAATTTCATAGAATCACTTAATCACTTTTTAGTACCTTTAGTCATCACATAAAAAATAGAACATCACTCAAGTGATTCTTCAAGTTTTCAAAGAGATCACTGGCTAGTTGAAGAGTGGAGCTAAATACCCAAGAGGGGGGGGGGTGAATTGGGTATCTTTAAAAAATTAAGGATTGAGCTCTGTTTTTGACTAATGAAAACAGAGGCTAACAGAGGAGTAGGGAAGGAAAGCTTTACACAATGTGATTTATACTGGTTCGGTCCTTTCTCTGACCTACATCCAGTCCCCAAGACTCACCTGGGATTTTCAATCCACTATAATCAAATATTGATTACACACTCTGTACTAAGGGTTGTTCTCTCACTAGAACACACTCCCCCTTACAAGTTGTAATCAATACACCCCAACTACCAAGTCCCCTGACTTGTAGTTATCTCAATCAATAAATGATTTACAAGTATTTGACTCTCTTACAGAGCTGATAGGATAAACACTGAAGAACTAAGTATCAAAAAGATACAATACAGATGAAAGCTTGATACAATAAATGACTCAATAAATTTTCGCTCTAAGTAGTTGTATCAGCTTGTGAAGAAATTAATGTTCTCTATTTATAGGTAGAGAACATTAAATGACCGTTGTAGGATGATTCCAACCGTTGGAAGTGATTAACTTGGGTTCTGGTTATCTTCTCTCTCTAAACTTCTGCTAATCCAAGTGTTTATGTGATCTGATGTGGATTTCTGAGTTTCTGCCCGTTGGAATTGACTTTACTTGATGTAGTAAACATTCTTTAACGTTAACAAGGCGTGCTCAGATGGATTAGCCGAAAGTAGATGAGGTTGTGCAGGTGCATTAAATGCACTGTTCACTTTTTTACTTTTTCTTACAAATCTTCAATAATCTTGATCTGTGCTAACTGAAAAACACTCAACAAACTTGTTAAACATATCTGGGATCATGAGTGAATGATATATGAAAGCAAGTAGATCAATCAACAAGATATAACAGATTTCACAGATTTGAAAAAGCTTCAACGGTCACTAACCTCGAGGTTAGTTCATCCAACCTCGAGGTTGGCCTGAAATCTTCAGGCAAACCTTTGTTTTAAAATCATTCAACCTCGAGGTTGCACAGTGAACCTCGAGGTTTCTCTTGAGGAGAAACCTTCTGATAGATCTCATTAACTTGCAAACCTTGAGGTTCCAAAAGTAACCTCGAGGTTTGAAGTTTGTTACAACCCTTTAGTTTTCACTGGAGCTCGACAACCTCGAGGTTGTACATCTGTACTCGAGGTTGGCTCTTTCAAAGTGCAAAGTTCAAAGTTAAACATAAAGCCCAGCCTCGAGGTTACAATGTTAACCTCGAGGTTTTCAATACTTTGAAAACCAGTGTGCTCTCTGTAAGTGATAAAACTCGAGGTTGCAACATCATACTCGAGGTCCAAGGTGTTTTCATCGGGCTTAAGTTTCAAAACAAAGTGTCCAACCTCGAGGTTGAAATATGGACCTCGAGGTTCATGTGCTTGATGAACAACATGACCTTTCTGTATGAGTTGAACCTTGAGGTTAGCTTTGCATACTCGAGGTTACAAGTGTTAATGAAGAAACTTGGATTCTCCAACTGAACCAGAACCTCGAGGTTGACTTCTCAACCTCGAGGTTTCACATATAACTTGTGAAACCAAGTTTTGCAACATTCGAACACTTGATTTTTAAAGCTTCTGTAAGGTCAAACCTTGAGGTTACAAACCCAACCTCGAGGTTTGCTCTTAAACAGAATTTTGACACTTAAGAGCAAAACCTCTTCAATTGTCTGTAGTTGTTGACAATCATCAAAACTATCAGAGAACTAACACTAGTAACTTGTTGGTGATAAGGCATATCACTATAGTAATCCTTTATCACTCAAGTGATGAAGAAGGATTTTCATTGAATCCTTCCAATTTGATATTTTGGCACAGAGGTCAACTTCTAGTCTGAAACGCAACGTTGATTTTGGGAACCAACTTTTGAAGTTTATATCTCTTTCATCTAAAACTCTTTGAGCACGAAATAGATGTTATAAATTGCATTTATATTCTAGTTTTATATGAAACAATTTTCACCTTAATCAAATTTGTGGTTTGAGAGATATTAATGAACCTTTGTCAAGCTGAATGAAAATAGAGCTAAACAGAGTATGCTAAAATATGATTAGAACTTGAGTGGACCTTCCTTAGCTCGAGTGAAACATGTATAAATCACTTTTATAAGTGCAGCTCAAGTGATAATGAAGTATAATTCAAGTGAAATTGATATGACTTCTATATAAGGCACTTTAACTTTCGATGAAGCCGTTCTAACTTCCATTTTATTATAGAGACATCCAATATCAAATCTAAAGCTTGAATCTTGATATTCTTATTATATCTCGGAAGTTCTTTTTTCTTCAATATCTACTCTTCTTCCTTGTTATCCTTCTTTATCATTCCCAACAATCAAACTCAATAACTCCTTTCTTTTCTTCATTTCACCTCCCCATATTTGATAATTTCATTCTTCAATATCTTTTTATTCTTCCTTTTGATCATTCTCCATAAGTCAACTTGATGTCTTCTAATCTTTGCTTGACTAGTCTACAAGATATATTTCACATTAAACATGGTAGTTAGTCAATGTATATGATTAATACATTATGTAAACTTTTTGCTCTTAAAATTTAGCATTTATAATTGACATCATCTAAATTAATCATATCTAACGATTTAGTTCTATAATTTTAGCTCGGTTAAAACTCTGATCTCTAAAATTTCATTCAACATAACCCAATGGTTATAGTTTTAACCATTTAAAACTTTAATCCCTAAATAAGTGTTGCTCTAAAATATATAATTTTATTTTTTATAAAAATATAATGACTAGTATTTTAAATGATTATACTATAGTAATTAAGTTGCATTAAGTCAAAGTTTATCTATTTTTTTATTATAGTTTTAGAATTAATTTACAATCGAGTCAAAATCATATAAATTAAATTGTGCTAGATTAAAGTTTAAAGAAAGAATTACAACCTAGTCAAAACTATTGGATCAAAAGATTATTTTAAGAAATCAATAACGACTTTGGCGACTTCACTGTTACCGTCAATGCCCTAAGGCCCTATTTGTTATGCTTAAAGCAAGTAAGGGAAAGGGAAGATGAAAGAGTTCCTAAGGCAAAAACACTTTTGGCGCCCAAAACCTCCCTAAAAACAAAATCCCGCCAGCTGCAATGTTCCTTTAAACATAAGAAAGTGAGTTCACCAAAAGCGGTGTCAGCTTTAAAAGCTTTCCAGGACAGAAAAATTGTGGGATGAAAAATCCCCTTATAAACACTCGATATAAAATAGAGCTATGAGGAGTTAAAGGCCTGCGAGAAGAAAGTCGAAGGAAGAGGTGAAGGACAAATTGAAGGATGGGGAAATTGAAGTTGGAATCGAGGTAATTGGTGATGGGTGTGTATGTTGTGTTTGTGAGAGTGTAGTGTGCATGTTTTTTTCTTGCTGACCTCTTTGTTCCAACTGTACGCGTGTGCACACATAATGCTTTGGGAAGAAAGAACATCTAAGGGCACACACACAATTGATTAGGATGTAAATGAGATATGCTTAAATAGGGGTGCAGAATGGCCAACGAAGTTTCACGTTAAGAGTACCTGGCAAAAAAATGTTTTGAAGGCATCATAAGTACCAATCAACATTTAAAAATAGACAAAAATACCAATGAACAATTAAAACGAGCAAATATAACAATCCCGTTAAAATCAGATAGACCGTTTACTACACGTCCTTGTTTTGTAAATTGATTCTTCTTCATCCTCATTAACGTCGTATATGGCCAACATCACCAAGATCATGGTGGCCCTACCAGCTTTTTTCATTTATTTGCCTTTTTTCAATTCTTGTAATGCCTCCTCGTTTCTTACATAAAACAACTTCTTCTCTGTAATCATTGCCACTCAAGCAGCCATTGCCACTAGCGACAGCAATGTCGAAGGGAAGTCATGAGGCCAGAAAACATATTCATTGTTAAATTCTTCGACGTTTTTGAGCTGCGTTGTGGATAAAATGGTTTTGTTAATTGTGCTTTCTCCAACGATGAGAATCCATGGGGCTCCGTTAAGAACAAAGCCATTGGTAGGGCCAAAGTCTTTGGCGGAATTGTTCATAAATATTCCCTTTTGAATTGCTACAAATGAGCCAATTGAAATGCTATCAGTAAAGAACAGAGATGTCTGGCTGGAACTGATAGACATTGATAATACATCTATGTCGTCTTCAACGGTGGCTTCGAATCTAGCTAGTATATCATTTTTAAGACAAGGTGCTATTCCTGATGTTGTGCATTTGGCATTTTTGAGAACTTGGCCATTGTCGACAAATGCGCCGACTGCCATACTTGTCCTATGAGTTCCATGGCTGTTGTCATCAAACAGCTAATCTGTTTTCTTTTTTCTAACCTTAGCCGCACTATTGAACGATCTTGGCCCAATTATCTTATTGTTGCATGATGACGACGCATTCATTGCACATTTTCCTTTCCATTTAAGAGGTGGTGGTGTAATTCTGGCATCCCTAAATGAGGGGTGGTTAATTACTATGCTAAAGTCTATCATTGCAATGATGATCCCTCTTTCAAAGTTTGATTCTTTCCAAAATCCTCTATTTTGCATTACCCGTAAAAACTTGGACGTGTGTGTGGTTTGGCAACATAAGATTCTCTTAGGATGAGCTGAAACAAAGCCATTTTTCTATTGCATAGTGCTCAATTGATCTTAAGTGAGTCTCTTGGCAAAACCACTCATTACATTTGATACAAATAAAGCGGTTGTGATTGTTCCTCGTCGGAGCTCATAATTGTTGGCGGCAAGAATGAACGTTGCAGGATTTGTGAATCCAGTGATACCACCACATCCTTCTTGAAATATTTCCTTCCTATTCCATACGATATCATAGGCGTGCATTAGAGGATAGATAAACAGTGGTTAGTTTGAAGTTAACGGGATTGTGATATTTTCCCATTTTAATTGTTCATTGGAATTCTTGTCCATTTTAAATTATTGATTGTTACTTATGGTCCGTTCAAAACATTTTTGTGCTGGGTGCTCTTAGCGTAAAACATAACTAGCCAATTTGCACCTTAACCCTTAAATATATTAAGCAGTAGTTTGGAAAAAGGACTTTGTTGATTATAATGAAAACGACATGGGTGTGGGAAAAATTGTGTAGGTATGGAGTGAGAATCGAATCAAATGTTTTCAATGTTGTCTGGGTGCTTTGCTTTTCTTTTAGCAGTAAGAAGTTTGATTGTGATAATGATAGTTGTTGTGAGATTAGGTAGACTGAGGCACTTACTAGAAAGGTTGATTAGATTAGACTTTCATGCCAAGGGAGTGAATTTGAGGGCTATGATATACAATAGTGATACCACTTGCTTCAACCAAATTAGGATGTATCGGGCAATATTTGGTAAATTGTGTCATATTTTAGACACAATGACGGATTGAGACCAAGTAAACATATGTTAATTGATGAGCAAGTGTCAATGTTCCTTCACATATTAGGGCATCAAGTGAAGGACATAATGATTTAGTTTGAGTTTGGTGGGTCAGGTGAAATGATTAGTAGATACTTGAAACTTATGTTGAATGCCACTATGAGACTACAATAATTCCTTTTGAAAAAACTAGAGCCTATTCTGGAGGACTTAAATGATCATCTTTGGAAGTGGTTCAAGGTATATAACTTTTGTAATTGTGTCATCAATTTTAAGTACTAAGGATGAAAAAAAAAGAGCATTTGAGCTTAAGGGCATTTTTTTTTTCAGGGCTACCTTGGTGAATTAGATGGTACACACATATGTGTACTAGTTCCTGTAGAACACAAGGGGCAATACCGAGATAGAAAAGGAAAGGTAATGACCAATGTGCTAAGTGTATGCTCACCAGATGCGCACTTCATATATGTGTTGCTCGGGTATGAAGGGTCAGCTGCGGATGGCATGGTGTTGAGAGATGCTATAAGGAGATGGCATCGGCTAAGAGTACCACAATGTATGGGTGTTATAGTAGTATTAATTTATTAGTATTTTTGTATTAAGTGTACAAGTCATTAGCATTTCTCATTTCATTGGTATAATTGGTTTGTCCAAACAACTACTACTTGGTTGATGCGGGGTACATGAATTGTCAAGGTTTTTTTGTGCCTTATATAGGCCAAAGGTAACACCTTACTAAGTGGATACAAGGACACCAACCTCAAACTCCTCATGAGTGCTTCAATATGCGCCATTTGTTAGCCCGTAATATCATATAAAAGTGCTTTGGCATACTAAAACTACATTGGGTAATCCTGAGGAGTACATCATTTTACCTAGTGATGATTCAAAACACATACATTGTGGCATGTTGGGGGTTTGATATATAATCTCGTTCTTCGTGATAATGTTCAAGATCTATTGGTTATGATTAGTTTTGATGATGTCTTATATAGATGCCATTATTAAAAGCAAAAAGATTGAGTAATATAGTTATCTCCTACATTGACTAACTACTATGCTTAATGTAGATTAATCCAAGTTGAATCATTCAAAATAATCAAGAAGGAGATAAGGGATTAGTGAAAAAAGAAAAGAACTTGCAGAGGTTGTCAAGGAAGGAAGATTTTGGGAATAGTAAAAAAGAAGAGGAAATACTGAAGAAGGTTGAACTAGTAGAGAATGATGAATATAAGATTGAATGATGGAGAACGATGAACAAGAAGATCAATAAAGAAGTATTGAATTAGAAAAAGAAATTGAATCAAAGAAGATGTGAAGCTAAATCAAGAGAAGAGAAGAGAAGAGAAGAAAGAGTTGAGTTATGGAGAATGATCAAGATAAGAAGAAAGAAAGAAGAACGTGCTGAATGGAATGAAGATATAATTATTCAAGTTATTATATTGATGCTAGAAGTTTCCAAGGTCATATGGAAGTTGGAATGGCTCAATTTGGAGTTAAAGTCAGCAAAAATCAGTTTCAGGATGAGAAAACTCAAGTTCACAACTCAAAACTTGAGTTTCCTGCGCTACAATGATTTGCTCTTCTGGTATGAGAAAACTCGAGTTAGCCACCTTAAAACTCAAGTTTCTAGTGTCTTCAGCATCTCTGGCACCTCTGGACTAGTAAAACTCGAGTTTCCAAGTACAAACTTGAGTTTAGGACTCAAAACTCAAGTTTTCAAGTCAAAACTCGAGTTTCCAGCGTTGATCAGCAACTCTGTTCTACTCCGTTTCACGCTCAGCATGGGCGACATTTGGTAATTTGATGATATCCCCCAAACTAGAGATCCGATTGAGGTGAAACCAGTGGCATATGAAACTAGACTCCCAATGTGTCATTTTGATATAAAATTCAAGCCAAAAAGAGTTCAGATCAAGGAGCTATGAATTGTTGAAGTTGACAGAAAAATCCACGCCACACAGCAAACCAAACTTCAATGTTTTGAGTGTATCTCACAAACGACAAATCCGATTGAGCTAAAATTGGTGGCATATGAAAGCAGACTCAAAGGGCTTTCCATCAAGATTTGAACGAACCAAAACAGAGTTTAGAACAGGGAGATATGGCCTTCGAAAGTTGACAGTCAGTTCAAGAAGTTGCGAAAACGCTCAACAAATTCCAAACTCCAAGTCAGAGAGCAACCAAGGGCAAAGCAACTTGCAAACTCGAGTTTGTAAATCAAAACTTGAGTTTATTGAAGGCAGAGAGCAAACTTTGGTTTTGGGAGAAAACAAAACTCGAGTTTATTAGTTGGAAATTTGAGTTTCCATCAGATAGAGACAGCGAACGTCAGAGCATCTTCCAAACTCGAGTTTGTGAAACCAAAACTCGAGTTTTGATCAAACAGAGAGCAATATGGAGTAACGCAACCTCAAAACTCAAGTTTTGTAAATGAAAGCTTGAGTTTTCATCTCAGCTTCAGAAAAATCAACGTTTCGAAAATCAAGTTTTGTAAATGATTTATAACACTTCTTAACATTATTTATATCATTTGTGTACATGTTTTAGATTGTCAAAGGCTGTTAAACTGAAGATCAAGGGGAAAGCAAATGCTGATGTCATAGCTGGTTCAGAAAATGAAGTTCTAACGGCTACTTCCATCTGAGTCTAACGGCTATATTTCTTTATCTAACAATCACTGAATCTTCTCAATAGTCATATATTGATCTCTACCTATAAAAGAAGAAGTATTCAAGGTTGATGGTGGTGAGCTTGCACTATCAAGATGCCAACATTCTAAATCCAACATCTTTCTCATACAGACTCTATTTTCAATGCTTACATAGTTCATCATAGAGAGTGAAAATATTTGTAATGCACTGCAGTATTTATCTTATTCACTTTTGAGAGAGAAGATTCATTATAAACATTCTATCTGTTTATTTGAGAGTTACTCAAGATTGGGTGATCTTGAGAGGGAAACAGATTGTAACCTTGCATTGTGTAAGGGGGAGTATCTCGGTGAGAGATTTGGTTTCACAAGTGCTTGAGTGAACTTGTGGGATTGTAAAGGCTTCTCTTGTGCCCAGATTAAACAAGAGGATAGTGGATTGAAAATCTCAAGTGGAGCTTGGGGACTAGACGTAGGTCAAGGATTGGGCCGAACCAGTATAAATCTCAGTTTTCATATTCTCTTCCCTTATCTCTTATATTCCCAGCATATATGTTTGAATGACTATTTATTGTTTCATAAATCATTACTGTCATACAAACTGGTTTTATTGAGTTGCGAAAAGATTTTACAAAGTTCCTAAGTTTTTATACTTCACCCAATTTACTCCCCCTCTTGGGTTCAGCCGGTTCTTACAAGATCCCCCTGATGCATAACTTGAGTAATTTGAACCAACATCTGAAACAATTGAGAACACCCCATGATGACTATAGAAACAACTAATTTGTGGACTACCTTTAGGGAACATCTTGCAAATGACATGTTTGCTACCTATGTAGCACATAAAGATCATTGATGACGTTGTAGACTAATCCTTGATGTTTAAGAATAATGGATTTCCTACGTTTGTATGAATGAAACATGTCTGTGTTATGTGCATTTGAATGAAATAAAGTGGCACTTTGTGCGTGGTATGCTTATGTATTACTTTGTTTCTTGTTGTAGTTAATTTAAGATAATAAGTTTTCTATATACATGAGCTTTTCTTATATGGAGCAGGATGAAGAGGGAAATAAGTCAGATAAGAAAGTCAATTTCGGAAGAGGGTAAGGTGCTGGTTTAATGTCTTGTTACTTTGAGGATAGAGCAAAAGTTCATGGTGTAGAATAGAATATCACCAAGAGGGAGTGATTTGGGGATTCAAAAAATATTTTTGTGACTCCCAGAAATGGGCGCAATAACAAAGTATAACAAAGAGGGAGAGAAAGATTGAGACAGATGATTTATACTTGTTCAGTCTCAACTCTTGATCTATATCCACTCCCTAGACACTCTAGGATTACCACTAACGTTTCGAAGGATTACATACTCTATACTTGAAAGTAATCATCTCACTAGGATTCACTTCCCTTTACAAGTTGTAATCAGATAACCCAATCTCAAAGATCCAATGCCTTGAGATTCTTACAATGATTTATATTTAGAAATGATCTCTCTAAAAGAGTAGATAGATAAACACTAAAGTTTAGAATATTCGAAGATATTATATACAAATGAGTTGAAACAGGAAATGCATATATTACATTTGAGCGTTTTTGTTTCTTGAGTTCTAGTTGTTGGACGAATTGAATGCTTCAACTTGTATATGGTGAAAGGCATTTAATTACTGTTCGAAGATTCAATAAAACCGTTGAAGTAATAAATAGTTGTTATACTTGAACTAGGTGTATTTTCTCAGATGCTTTGATTCAACCCAGGTGCCCAGACATTCTTTGTTGACTTTCCTTAAGATTAATCCGTTGGATGATCTGGCATCCAAATGAGGAAAGAAAACATTAAAGCCTTTGGAATGTGCAGAGAATGATTTGCCAAATCCGTGCTTCGTTTTCTGAACCAACATTTAATGCTCTGATTCAATCACTTGCTTTTTGATTAATCTTCAGTTAATCACCCATTTGATCTTCTGAAACTCACTAACAAACTGATTAAACATAGTTAGGAATAATAATAGGTGAAGATATGAAGTCTGCAAATCATACTTGAAGATTTCGTGTTTACGGATACAACAATTTCAAAACAAGGATATATTGCACTCGAGTTAATTCAAGAAAACTGGAGTGCATAACTCGAGTTAAGCATTCTAAGCTCGAGTTAATGGATCATCTTCTTTGAAAATAAGTTTGAAGTTTGAATGAAGATGTCTTTGTATGACTTAGGCTCAAGGATCAAACATTTAACTCAAGTGCATGACTCGAGTCAATTATGGTTAGCTCGAGTCAAGTTCTTCTTTCACAAATGAACTTCGAGATAGCATTTCGAAAATGGTTTGAAAGGTGTCAACTCGAGTTATTAAATGACTAACTCGAGTCAACTAATATATTTGAAAATATGTTTCAAACTCTAAACTCGAGTTAAGAGATACCGGCTTGAGGTCAAGGATTTCTTAATTTGAAAATAAGTTTAAGTCCACAAAATGTGACTTGAGTCAAATAGCATAGGCTCAAGTTACTATAAGTTTAAAATACTTTGATAGCTCTCTACCTTGCATTAACTTGAGCCAAGTAAGTTTAAATCCTTTTGAAATCTCTCTGTCTTGTGTTGACTCAAGTTTGACAACTCTAAACTCGAGTCAAGCATGACAGTAAGTTACTAGTTTAAGAATGATCAAGTTAAAAACGTTTTGGCTTAAACCATTAACTTCATTTTTGTTTACAATTGTAAGTTATCATCAAAATATAAAGAGAACTAACACATGGCAGGCAATGGTTTCAAGCTTGGATTTGCTAATGCTCTATAGGTTATTATAGAAGTGAAGCTGCTTGGACATAGGATTAAAAAATGTCCTCACATTACCTCCAAAATTAAGACCTTGAAATGTGTATTGCATACGACTTATGACATGGTTTATGGCAGTAACACCTTTGGCTCTAGTTGAGATCCTAAGACAAAATTTGTCACTGCAGACTGGGAGTGAGAAGGAAGGTAATGAAGATAAGTCGAAAGAGGCATCCTAAGCAGCTAAGAATGACGAAGGTGAGTTCTTGATGAGGTTAGGACAAAGTTATACAAGAAGTTTGATAGGGCAAAGCTTTAAAGCCTAAAAACTCCACAAGTGCATGGGCCATATCAAGTAATAAAGAGTAAGTAAGATATCGTTCCCACAAGGAATTAGTACCTACAACTTTAGTTAAGCATTAATTTTACACTTTTGTTTAAGTTGAGCAAACCAAATTAAATTTAATTAAGAGAAAACTAAAATCATAATAAACTAATGGGTTAAAGGTCATTTTTGCCATGGAAGTTTTGCTAAGGGAGCGCCCAACACTTGAAAGTTTTTTGGGTATCAAATTTGCCTTGGAAGTATGAAAAAGGTAACAAATTTGCCCCTCCGTTAATTTTGACCGTTAAGTGCCACCTCATGACACGTGGCATGCCACTTCATCAATCAAAAGTATCATTTTTGCCCTGGAAGTTTTCATTAAGGAGCAATTTTGCCCCAGAAGTTTTCATTTAGGAGCAATTTTGCCCCGGAAGTTTTTATTGAGGAGCAATTTTGCCCTTCTTTCTTCCAATATTAAATTTGACTATTAAATCGGTTAAAGACCACACATGTCATGCCTTGAAAAGGTGGAACTTGGAGTCAGAGAAGGAGATCCTTGAGACGTTGAGCTCAAGGAAGCATCACTTACGTTTGTATCAATATTTTGAAAACTGGACCGGACCGGCCGGTTCATACCGGAAATCAACATACCTTTTTTTCCCCCCTTAAGAGGTACCCAAAATACTTTAACTCATTATTTAATGGGTATATGAGTGCAGTGAGACATGTATTTTTATCGAAGGGTGGCATTAAAAAAAATATTTTTTTAATGATTTCATATTAATAACATGAAATTTTTATTCTCACCTGTTTGCCCCGGTTTAACTCCGGTCTGACCCACTGATCCTTGACCTAGTACCTTAACCGGTTCAACGACCGGTCCGGTTTTAAAAACCTTGGTTTGCATAGACTGATCATTTGCTTAAATCATAAGTGGTACTTCCTGTGACCAGTTTGGCTTCGCAAATTCTGGCTGCTTTGAGCTCAATATCTCAAGGATCTCCTTCTTTGACTCCAAGTTCGACCTTTTCAAGGCATGACATGTGTGGTCTTTGACTGATTTAAAAGGGCAAAATTGACACATTTTGTAAACTTCTAGGGTAAAATTGACATATTTTGTAAACTTCCGGAGTAAAATTGCTCCTTAGTAAAAACTTCCGGGGCAAAATTGCTTTCATTGAAAACTTCTGGGGCAAAAATGATACTTAACTCTTATTGGTTGATGAGGTGGCATGCCACGTGTTATGAGGTGGCATACCACGTGGACAGTTAGTCAAACTTAACGGTCAAAATTAATGGATGGGCAAATTTGGTACCTTTTTCATACTTCCGGGGCAAATTTGGTACCTTTTTCATACTTCTGGGGCAAATTTGGTACCCAAAAAACTTCCGGGTGCTGGGCGCTCCCTTAGCAATACTTCCATGGCAAAAATGACATTTAACCCTAAACTAATTACCAGAAATATTAAATGAGCAACCCAGAGTCACTAATCCCTTATTAGCTTCATAAATCTTGATTTCACTAATTTAATTAGCCTTAATATCAATTTTGTTAATCTCGAGCATAAATAGCTATTTGTGCTTGTCGATCCACTTACAACCCTCTCTTGAGTATAATTTGTTATGTCTAACATAGTTAAGCAAGAGGCAAAAAAAATCGAACACACTATTCTACAATTATATAGGGCCATTAGGTATATGTCTATCTTAATCGCAAATTAAATCGTAATCTAATCCCATATTACTTAATCTCAAAACCTAATTAAAATCCCCTCCGTCAAGGTAAATCCTAATGCTCAAAATTATATCCAATGATGGCTAATCACTAAACAGATAAAATTAAACAAGATTAAGTAACCAAAATTAATATTAATTATAATTAAATAATAAAAATAAAATCTAATCCACAAATAAATTCATAGCTCCTCTAGGTTGCAAAGAAATTAGCCGCACATGTCTAGATTAAAATCAATATCAAAAGGATAGGAATTTAGATTCAAAGAAGAGTGAGAGAGAGTGAGTGAGAGAGAGAGAGAGAGAGAGAGAGGAAAGAAAGCTTCTTCACAGTCCTCTTGTCCTTCTGTGGAGATAATGAAGATAATCAAAACACCACTGCTCCTCTCGCTGCTTTGTGTGCGTCCAAATTTTTCCTCTCATTCAGTTTCATACATGGTGTGCGTGCTCTAATCTCTGCTTCCGTCTGTGCTCATATTCCCTCCTTTTAATAGATATCCTTTTGATGCCTTTTGCTGTGGGTCTCACATCTCAATATCTTATAATCCAAGACAAGATCCTTTTTCTTTGCACAAGTACATTTATTTTTATCACCCTCGGTCAATTTGATGGCATATTATATAGTATAATATAATAATATATTATATTATATCCTTTTCAATTTAATTCATTGCCCCAGTAATGATGCTTATTGCCTTTTTTATATTTTCTTCCCTCTTAGATCATATAATATCTCCTACAAAATAAAATAGGATATCAATAGATTTTTTATTATAATATTCTTTTATCCTATAATTAATTAAAAGATGGATAAATATATAAAAGATAATTAAATAGGTATAAAATATCAATAAATCCAACTCATTATACCATAAAATATATATCTATTTAATTGTAAAATATATACTTATCAAAGTTGCGAATGAAACAGAGAGCTAATGTGATCCCACAAACAAAGGAAGATTTCAGCAAGTCTCTTTTGGAAGAATATGACATTAGGTTAGTTGGGAGGACAATGTGTAAAATGAGCAGGATTAAATTAGACAACTTTGACAATGATTTTAAATTTGGGTTAGGTGAAACACTTAGGCCTTTCAAGGGAACTCTGGAATTACCATTGCCTTATTTTGAACCAGTTGTTAAGGTCTTTTATTCACATATGAAAATGTCTAGAAAGGGAATTGTCACAACACGTGTTAGAGGTCAAACATATGAAATCAATGAGAAAAAATTCTGATTTGGTTACATGTTAACACCCCACAGTCCACTAACACAAATTTCTCTCCACAATAAATGGACAACACACTTCTTGAGGGTGACACCTATTGTGATTATTCTTTGTGTAGACTCAAGCAGCTAACTCATAGGTAAAGGTGTTACATTTTTGTACAATAGGAATTTTGTTCAGAAAAGCAAGCACTATATTACCCTAACCACTGAGGGCAAACACATTCTAACCTGTATGATAAAGGGGAAGCCTTTTCATTTGGCCAAGAGGATTGTGGACACAATGTTGAGGTCAGAAACTCTAGGAAAGAAGAACTCAGAACTGCCATATCCCTCCCTTGTCTCACTGATTTTAGAAAAGAACAATGTTTGGTATTTGGACGATGGGAAAGCACTAATATGGAGTAAGGAATTCAAATACTTATTGGAGAAAAAGAGCCTTCCAAAGCATCAAATGAGGCTAAAAAAGCTAATAAAACAAAGCATTAGGTAGATGTAGGTGCTACTTGTTCCACTCCACAGCCATCAACTCATGTACAAGCACTTGCATAAATGGCAAAAACCTTTGCCAAGATTGTTGAGGAAAAACTGAACCAATTTCAATCAAAGGTGGATTAAGGATTGATTATCTTGAACAACAAGTAGCTAAATTGGACACTATTGTTAAAGAGAAGTATGAGGTTATGAGTGGAAATATTGGACAGATGGAGTCACACATATCAGGGCTTGCACTTGATTTCAAAGACCTTAGATATTTCATCATTTGTATTCTACTGAGTTTGAGGAATTTTCTTCCTTCAAGGCTTAAAACATGACTACCCGGGCCTTCTACCCATATTGGAAATGAATTTCAATCCCCTCAACATGAGTATCCTTCCTCCAATTATTGTGAACTTATTTCAAAAGGTGGAAAGCGTGATGATACTCCTCACGTATCGCCATAGTCCTCCCAAGAATCCCCCTACTAATTATGTCCCTCCTGTGAGCTTCAATCAAACACCCCTTCTGACACACAAGATTTTGATCCAATTACCCCACTCTCAATTGTACCTCTCCCTCAACCTGTAAACACTTCTCTGCACCTTCTAGGTCAACAGTTGAGCCTCAACCATTGAGATTAGTCACAGTTGCTCTTTTAAGCTTCGACCTTGCTGCTAAGAATATGCCACATTTATTCATAGCTGCCATACCCTTTGATCCTTTACCTGCAAGATCTAATTCCCCCATGTTTATTCGTGTAAACCTCCCTGGTTCAAGCACAACATCCCAAAGGACGTCCGCTCTGAAGAGGTCCCTAGTGAATAGGAGGATTAAGAATTAGGGATATATTAGTTTATTTTCTTTTTTAACTTTTATGATTGAGGAAGGACATCTGTTTTTGCTGGTGGTACATCTGCATTACTCATCCTCAAGTTGTTAGATGTTATTATGTCAATTTGAATTGGGTTGTTTTGTTCGAATTTTAACTTTTGTTTCGCTTGTTCCTTATTTTCATTTCTTCAGCACTCTATGTATGTGTGGGTTGTAAATGTGAATTATCAATCACAATGTTTGAAAGTTACATTTTTCTTGTAAACATTACACATCCTGCCTCTATATTTCCCTTTTTTCCTCTTTCATCTTTTAACTTCACAAATAAAATAATTATTGTGCCTTTACTTTATATTTTTCTTTTAAAGGTTATATTTGTAAGTTATGCAAACTTCTACTCCATTTAACCTGTAACTATGTTAAAATATTTGCCTTAATCAGTTATTCATACAAGCCAAGACACTTCATTACTTACCAATTCAACCTCACACTTACTTTTCTTTCCTGTCAATATCACCATAAAATAAAGTTTCAAATTTAACACAAAATCTTAACTTTTCATTGCTCCTTTCATGCAATTACATCTGACACTTTTACAAAATTTTTCCATATCCTTACAAGAAATTACAACTACATACAATACAATAACATTTTATGCAAGCAAACAACAATATGAACTTCACATTCTTTTTCTTCCTACACAAACTTAAAACAAAAACTTGCTTTAACCTAGCCTATTCATCTGCCAACTTCGAGTTCAATTGCCAAGCACATTGTTTTCCTCATGTTATGTCCTGCTTGTCACATCTCAACAAACAATTCCACAAGCGCACACTCTCTTTGTCAGTTGTCCACACACGTTCACTCTTGCGTACCTCAAAAATCAACCAGAACAACCATTAGCAAGATTCACACACATCGTATTTTTATTTCCCCTCTCTACTCCTCTGAGACTTAGCTGTACAAAAAAAAACAAAACAAAAAAGTGGTGTTGTAACCGTGATTCCTACCATGTTCGTCTTCCTTCTCACCTCTATCTATCGTACTGGTCATCATCATCGTCAAAGATCCTATCCATAACTCCTTCGATTTACTTTCTTAACCAACATAGTCGCCTTCGGGGGAGTCTTTGTTTCTCTCCGATACCAAAAAAAAAAAAAAAAGTCAAGCCTTTTTGGCATTAGTTTGTGTCAAGGCTATTATATGTATTTTACTAATGCTTCACACTTAATCAACAGTCTTTTCTTCTTACTAAATATTTTATTTTCCCCCAACCTAAGTTTCATTCCTATGTTTGCAAAAATCTCACTTTTTTAAGTTCCTTCTCAATTTTCTCTTCCTTTCCATTCACTTCCCTTTCTTTTTTTTCCTTCCTCATATGTTCTTTGTACCAAATGGGCCCTAAGACAACAAAACCAAATAACAAGTCACGGTGAGACCATGTGACGCTCCTAGCTTGTCTCTGGTCCACACGTCACCATGTCTAAGGAGAGGGGAAAATGAAAGAAAGAAATGAAATTTGATTCATTTTATTAATTCTTGAGAAATCATATTTTATTTTTATAATTGTATTTGAGATTTATGATTTAAGAAATTACAACTGAGCGCCCAAAATATTGTTAAAATTCGTTTGTATCATTAAAATTTGTAAATATTTTTATTATAATTATATGGAATAAACATATTTAAACATTGTAGATTGAAATGATCTCATTAGAATAGTTGCTCGCCATTTAGCATTGATAGTTTTGAATATAAATTAATTATTTATATTAGATATTAAATTAAATGATTTATATTAAGTGCATGTATTTTACCCCCCCCCCCAAAAAAAAAAAAAAAGTGTTGATTCAATTCTTTAGTTTCTTGTTTTGGACTGACCTTGCTCGGGCTGTTTTAATGAAATTTCAGCATGCTACTATTCGTGCCAAAATAATTGTGTGCAGGTTAATTAGTGATCTTACGCTAAAGCTTCAAGTATTGAGTAAAAGAATATAAAACCTCGCTTCATTATTGTATTTTTTTTTAATAAAATGACAAAATAATATTAATAACTTAAAAAGTTTGTAATGAAGATTAAGAAAGCGAAGTAAAGTGCAATAAATTAAATTTAGCTAAATAACAAGAAAAAACTGTTAAAATGTTAAAAGAAGGAAATTTCTTAAGTAAGTGTTGGATGTCTTGAAGCACCACATTAATATGATATGAATTGATAGCTGCTAAGGAGATGAAAGCTTTTACGAAACACCAAATCTGTGGTCTATTAATAGCGTTAATTACTTTAAAAACACACTCATCGTTAAAAATATCATATAAAATATTTTTTAATAAATTTTTTTTATCAAAATAAATCTTGTTTACTAATTTATACCTCAGGATACTAAATCTATATTTTTGGTTAAAATTTTTATGAATAATTAAGAGTTTTATTTTTTCCATTTTTGGTAAAACAATTGTTTCATTTTCAAATGTGTTTATTTAATATGTTAAATTATATTGGGACATAATTTTAATTAATTTAGTTAATGTAGATATACAAACTTGATTCAAATTTTGATTAATCCTTTTAATAAATATATATAAATTGAATGAGTTTATAAATGTTTTCACACAAAAATGTGCAAAAATTATAATTTATATAATCTTCCAAATAGTCAGACTTATTCCATTGGTACTCTATGGTAAAATAAAGTATATTTTTAACCATTTAAAATAAATCTAAATAAATAATTTTTAATAAAAATGATGAAAAAATTATATGATAATAAAAATTGACAAATTTTATAACATATTAAACTTTTAAATTTATATCTACTGTAAAAATTATGGTTGTAAATTGCTTTTACAAATATAAATGGTTAAATAATTATTATGATAAATGGGTATTCTGTTAAAATCTAAGTTTGAGAGTTAAAATTAATTGTCAACTAACGATTGGATTTATGAAAATGAAATTTCAAAAATACAAAAGAGGTTTGTGTAATGTATATTTTAATTTTAAAGAAGCTTTATATATTTTTTCAAAATAGAGGGAAGGTTTTTATAATTTAGGTAAAACAAAAGATAGTTAATGTATTTTACTCTTGAATATTTTTTAAGGATATTATTTTTTAATATTTATACTGAAATACTAAAAAGATTAGTTGAAAGAGGTAAAAAGGCATGTACTTCCTAGTTCCTACCATCTTTTTATATCTTTAAAATACATTTTCGGCATTATTATCAAAACTAAGCAAAGACTTAAAATTCATTCACTCGGTATAAAAATCAAATAAATTCCCAATTTTTTTGCTTATTTAATTTAAACTCATGTATGACTTTAAAAAATAATAATCTAACATAATGAGAAAAATGTAATAAATATCTCCTTTTTTCCAACAAGGAAATCTCATTGAACCATAATCATTACCATAGTCTCCATCATAGTGAAACAACTAAGATCAAGTAAACAACAGTAAAAACGTAGAACAAGAGAAGATAATAAAACATAAAACAGCCTGAAAGAAAGAAAGAAAACAACAATCAAGATCCAAATAAAACTCCCTGCACGCCTTTTGTCATCGTAGATAAAGAAGAGGTCACTAAACCAAATCATTTGGGCAAGACCATCCAATGTATGCTTTGGCAAACCAGGTAGCTACAAAATTTGCTTCAACAGCAATCCATCCACAAGAGTAGTTCCGAATAAGACAAAGATTCTCAAGGAGAACATCACCTCTCACTATTATAAAATAGGATTTTTAAACCACCACATTTAGACCAGATATAGAGGATCAAGTCTAAAAAGTATGACCATGGAAATTTTTATAAGTATAAAAAACTTTTTAAACCGATTCCTTTAATATGAGGTTTAAACTATATTATTTAGACTGGTTACCAAAACAACTGGTCTAAAAAGTTGAAAAAAATGTCGATTATTTTTAAGACCAATTGCTATGCTTTACCAATTGAAAATATGAAACCTTTAAGATCGGTTGTTAATAATAACCAGTCTAAGATACAATAAAATTAAAAAATATAAAAATTTATTTACTTTTAAGACAGGTTGTTAAAAATAAACAATCTAAAAGGTTAACTTTTAAAACTAGTTATTGAGAATAATAAGTCTAAAAGATTATCTCTAAATTACAACTAGCTCACTATATCCTCCCTTCTTCATGCCAAAAGTTAAAATTGCTCTCTCTAAACCTTTCTTCCTATCGTGAAACCTATCTTTCTCACCCACTACCACCATCCTCTATCAAGCTCACTTTCTCTCAAGCATTCGCCTCTCCTGCTGTTGGTCGATTTCCTTAATGGCAAGTGAACCAGTCGAACAAGTAATAAATTGTAAGTAGAGTATCGTTCCACAGAGACTGAGATACTAGGAAGTGACGCTCAATTGCTATGATAGTTGTGCGAAACAGAAAGTAAATATGATTGGTTTGAGAGGTTGTTGTGGTTACGCTAATTGACAAAAAAAAGTGAGCAGAGTATCGTAGTCGTAAGAAGATATTAGTAGGAAATTAGGTTGAACTTGGAATCATCCTTAAGCATCTCAATCCCCTAGTTGCTTTACCCATTACTATAACATTTATACTGCGCAGCTTTCACAATGCTACAACATAGCAAATAACTACAACACTATTTAGTTAGCCCACTACTATAGTCTATTGCAGCTTCCGCGTCCGATACTTCTAATGCTAACTTTACTCCTTCCATATACCTATGACAATTTTCTAGTTAGATCAACATTACAAAATAGGGTGTAGTGGTTATGAGCGGTAGACCCATTCTTGAAGCCTACAATAATAGGTCAAGCCTTACACTAACCTGCCTAGCAATCACTGTTTCTTAAAGGTCTAACCTCGACTCCTTGCCAGTAAGCCAAGGCCACAAATCTCGCTCTTAGCTTCCGCTAATCGACAAGGTAATTAAATCACTAATAAGCAAACTGAATTTATTGAATTAAGAACTAGCAACTGGTTGAAGTTCAGTTCAAGACTGGGAGGGAAACTCAAAACAGATAACAACAAAATGACCTATGATTAAAAGATTAAAATAAGAGAAAATAGAAAAGCTCGACGAAGTTCCGACGGCGTGGAAGAAGACTTGTCACGTCACCACTCCACGTCTTCTTCTCTTCGTTTTACTACAAGAAAGGATGTTGGATTCTCTTGAAGTTCTCGTGCCTCGTGAATTCTCTCTCTCTTCTTTTGAGTCTGACCGAATGTGAAAATTCGCTTAGGCTCTCCACGACTCCACCTCTAGGGTTGGCTTGTTGTTCCCTTATATAATCAGACTTTCTTGCAGCGTAAGTTCCAGCGAACTAGGCCTTCCTAATCTGTCGAGATCCATCATATCTTTCGATTGTAGTAGATTGATTTTGTTGATCCTGCGGGATTCTTCAAAACTTTTAGTTTTGATCCTTCGCATCTTCTATTCTGTTACGTCAGCAATCTACCTGTCTTTTCTCGACCTTCACAATTTTTCCTGAAACAATCTTGACAAAAAATTAGAACATATGCCGCATAGCATCGCGTCCTTTACTTTGCTATAGCTTCAGAGATGCCTTGTATTGCACTTCGATATGCTATCAGAATGCTATAGCATAATATCAGCTTTGCTATATGTTCTTCTTATACAACCTTGTAGCTTGTTCTTCCTTTAGCACATGTATGTTTAGGATGTGAATGACTTTTTATCCTTCAGTTCCCTACATTCATGAATTACTACCTTTTTGCTTAGATTGATTGTAGTTAAGCTTGTATTTACCATACAATTCAGTCACAAAATATAGGGAAAACATGACATAAATGAAGGTGGAGCTAAATCACCAAGGTGGTGATTTGAGGATTTTTAAAACTTTTAAAATTTGCTCTGTTTTAAAGCAATGAGAACATAGATGAACAGAGAGGAGAGAAGAGTAGCTAGACACATAGATTTATACTGGTTCGATCCAACCTCTTGACCTACGTCAAGTATCCAGACTCTCTGGGATTTCCACTATCACAATTGATTACACACTCTGCACTCAAGAGTAATTCTCTCACTAGAACTTACTCCCCTTTACAAGTTGTAATCAATGAACCCAATCACCAAGTCTCCTAACTTGTGATTCTTTATAATAAATGATTTACAATAAAAAACTCTCTCTAAGAGTGGATAATGATAATCACTGAAGCACAATGTATTAGAAGATACTATACAAGTGAAAACTGAAGGAAATGAATGTAGACTTGAATGCAATTCATTTTCAGCAGATGTGTTGGTTGAGAAGACTTGAATGCAGCTCTATTTATACCAAGAGAACATTAAATGACTATTAGATCTTCAATATAACCGTTGCCTTCATTAGACAAGGTTTTGGTTAAGCTTTGGTCTTTTTCTCTCACTAATCTTCACTTAATCCAGCTGGGCAGAAGTTCAGAGTTGACTTCTTGTTAATTAATCCGTTGGAATAATAGTTACTGGATGTAGGAAGCAATCTTTAATTCTTTGTAGACGTGTGCAGAAGGATTACCCAAAAGTATGCAACTTTCTGGGTTTAGCATTTAATATGCTGACGTCACTTTTTGCTTTTGCTTTAAACCTTCAATAAACATTCTCTAAAACATCTGAAACTCACTAACAAAGTGGTTAAACATAGCTAGGAATATTAGAGAATGATAATAGGAAGTATTAAGATCAAACAAGAAGGTTTTTCAAATTCATCAGATTTGAATTTCAAACTCAGCGTTAAAAACTCGAGTTTTGTTTCTCAAAACTCGAGTTTTGTTTCTCAAAACTCAAGTTTTGGACTTTAACATGAAAGATCGATTTTAGTCCAAAACATCAAAACTGGAGGTTTTCAGGCAAAACTGGCAGTTTTCAAAGCATTAAAACATCAAGGCTCTCTGCTTGGCCAAAACTCGAGTTTTCATATCAAAACTCGAGTTTTCATTTAAATGTGAAAACTTGAAGATTTTGGGCTAAGTTAAAACTGGAGGTTTTCATGGAAACTGGCAGTTTGTAAAATCTAAGGAAAACGTGATTAGTCTCTGCCAGGCCAAAACTCAAGTTTTGAAATCAAAACTCGAGTTTTCATTTAATCATGAAAACTTAGAGAAAAACTGTGTAAAACCAAAACTGGAGGTTTTCTCTAAAACCGGCGGTTTTGAAACTTAGTTAAAACATGAATCCTCTTTGCCAATTCAAAACTCGAGGTTTCAAGCAAAACTCGAGTTGTCCCAAATCTGAGGAAAACTTAGAGAATTCACGTTAAACTGAAAACTAGCGATTTTGAGCTAAATTGAAACTAGCGGTTTTGAGCAAAACTGGAGGTTTTCAAATGTTCAAAACTTTAGAGGCTCTCTGTATGACCAAAACTCGAGTTTTCAAATCCAAACCTCGAGTTTTGCATTTTTTAGAAAATATTGAGAAGTCTCTGTTTGGTGAAAACCGGAGGTTTTTCTGAAAACTGGAGGTTTTGCTTAGTTCAGAAAACTTGAGCTATTCTCTATAAGGTCAAAACTCGAGTTTTGAAACCAAAACTCGAGTTTTCCTTTGACAGCAAGTTTTTCAACTTATCAAAGAAAAACTTTACACTTTGTTTACAATTGTTAGTAATCATCAAAACCCATAGAGAACTAACAATAAATTGCGCTCATCACCTGCCACCCCTCTCAGCCTCTCTTCCTGTCGCGAAAATGAAGAGTCAAAACGAACCTAGTCATTTTTAAGGCATGCCAACTGCTAATGTGAATCAGAGTGAGCCTAACACATCTCGAAGTAAGCCTTATAACCTATATTTATAGGCTGGTAGAAAAGGCACACAATTAAGAGAGATTTCCTTAAGTCAAAGTGCCGGGAAAAAGATCAAGATTTAGTTTGATAAATATTAGAAACCTATCGACCTTAATGCAAGCCGATATAAAAGTTATGTCATCCTCCTAACACGCAACAAGCCTGGTATCTTAATAGATGAGTGGAAAAATTTCGATCAAGAGGTAAAGGATCATCTTTGGGACACCATTCGGCTTACATACAATATTCTTGAAAGTGAGAACTTCAAAAAGAAGACATTGTCGTATTGTGCTGAATGTTGGAGGAAGTTTAAGATAGACCTATCCAACAAATATTTGCATATTGAGGTTAAAGATGGTGATCCTCATCCTAATCCTTGTATCAAGTATACATATATTGATGAAAAGACTTGGGAAGAATTTTATTAGATTCGGACTACTCTATAAGTTTTGGTGAATTCATATTTAGTTTTTTTTTTCCCTTATTGCTTTGGTTAATAACCTATGTAGAGTTATTTCCTTGAATTTGTTCTACTTTTAAGTGTATACTTGTGTTTGTATGTTAATGAAATGATAATAATAATGAAATTGAAAGAAACAAGCTCAAGAATTAATAAGTAGTAAGGTCTTGATGACATATGGATGTTGCTGGTATTTACAATGTTACAAAAGTTTGACAACTTTTGTTGGTATTTACAATGCTATTACTTTTGTAATGCCCATTGATGAAAAGACTTGGGAAGAATTTTGTTAGATTAGGACTACTTCATAAGTTTTGGTGAGTTCATATTTAGTTTTTTTGCCCTTATTGCTTTTGTTAATAACCTGTGCAGAGTTATTTCCTTGAATTCTTTCTACTTTTAAGTTTATACTTGTGTTTGTATGTTGATGAAATGATGATGATGATGATGATAAGGGTCAAGGTGCAGATTTGCCAACCAACTATTATCCGAGGAGCGTCTAGGCCAAATAACTATTGAGGGGACCAAAATTGCCAATCAACAATTAAAAAGTGAAAAAAAAAAATACAATTTGGAGCAGATTCGCCAACGAACTATTACCCCATTACTGTCTTGATGTCTTTGTCTTCCATTGATTGTCACAGTGTCAGTGACGTCGGCATTTCCAAAGCTTCTTTTGTTGCTGGGTGTTCCACTCACCCTCTTGAACTCATCCAGTAGTCCACAGCGTTCGACTGACACGCACCTTGCACCCTGGTTCCATCCCTCCGATGCCACAAGCAGCAACCGCTGCTGCCGCAATGCCTGCTCCCATGGGTCCCATCTCTGTTGGTGTTTTCCTTTTCTAACAAGAAGGCTTAATCGCTCTTTTCTCCAGTGTTTCCGCCATCGTCCTACACCAGTGCCTCATATTTTAACTTAATTGTGATAGTTGTTTTTTTTTAATAGTTATTTGGTTTTTTTTTCACTTTTAATAGTTATTTGTTGTTTTTTTTTCACTTTTTAATTGTTGATTGGCAATTTTGGTCCCCTCAATAGTTATTTGGCCCAGATGCTCCTCAGGTAATAGTTGGTTGGCAAATCTGCACCTTCACCCTAATAATAATAATAATGAAATCGAAAGAAACAAGCTCGTGAATTAATAAGTAGTAAGGTCTTGGTGACATATGGATGTTATTGGTATTTACAATACTGTTACTTTTGAAATATTTGAAAGTTTGAAACCTTGGGAAATTCTATCCAGATTTCCAAAACATATTTATGATCATTCTTTGATGATTTAACAAGAATCAAAAGATGGTTATGACATCGAATCAAGTTTCAAATTGAAGAGATGTAAAGTCCACATATTTTCCATTTCTCCCTGTTTTTGGCTTTACTGAAGTGAGTATGTTATGGTTGGATTTTCTTGAGTTTAATGTTTCTAATGTGTATAAGAGAGTTTGAGGTGGAAGCTAGCTAGCTAGTTGCCAATGATGATGACAGAGATGAACACACTATATATGGGCTTCCTTCTTTTCTTTAATACTGGCACTTTTATCTCTGCCTCTCTCATTCTCATGAGTATTCCATCCATGTGACTACTAATGGTCACATCATTCATTATGTTACTGCCAACTTTCATTTTCTTTCTCAACACTGCAAATAATGTTATCTTTATGTATGTCTTAGAAATCAATGTTATATTACTAATGGCCAATGTATTTGACAACTAAGCAATTGGTTGAGAACCACAAAAGTATTCAATCCTGTGACTATTAATGTTTGTTTAACTTCTGCTGTCATTACGATACTTCTTTTGTTTATATTTTGATACTCCTTTAGTAAAAATGTTTTATGAATCAATTTTTAAATCTATAATGCCCATAAACTTGAGTTGTTTTGAATTCTTATTTACAACAAAAAAAGGGAAAAAGCACAAGAGTATGGTAGAAAGAATGATTGCCCTCATATAATGTCACGTGTCGGTTATGAAAAGGCTGAAAAAGAGCTGATGTCGGCCAAGCGAAAGAGATTGGAAGAAGAAGCCTAGTTCAATCCTTCTTTGATTGCTTCTCCACCATCTCCAATATATTGCAAAGAAAAATGGTTGTATGCTCGTCGAAAAAATAGTGGGTTTTATAGGAGTGAACAAACTCATATAATTGCTAAAAAAATTGTAAGTATTGTTATTATTATTTTATAGTTACTAAAAAATTTTCATTCCTAAGTTTTGTGTTATCTGTATCTTATAGAGGAACTTTAAAAAAATAAAAATAAAGAAGAAGCAAGGTGATCATTTCTATTAGATGGGAAGAATGATATTCTAATTGTTGTTACGGGAAAACACAATCATGCAGGCTGTGTCAGGGGAATTGGAGGAAGGGTAGGCCTAAGGGATTACTTTGGATCATCCAAACGCCATTCCTCAAGTGTGGTTATTGATAATTGGATATTTCTTACACTTATTTGTATCTCTTGGTTAATAATTTAGGATTGTTTAGTTAATAAATAATAGGATTTTATGTATAATTGGGCTTTGGGCTTTTTATTAGATTTAATTCATTTTAATTGGGCTTTGGGTTTAGATTTTCTTACTAATTCGTTTATGTTTTCTTTGATCGATTCGATTTTGGATTCGGATTGCGTAATAGATTAAATACCCTGATTGATATATCCCAAGGACAGAGGTTGAACCGAGTTATAATGATTACTGTGAGATTGCACAGTGACACGCCACGCTTTTGATTAGATTCTAGGCGATCATCTAGTCAAGGGATTTCAGGACAAACACAGAGATTTCGATTTGTCCAAATCGATCACGAGTTCAGTTGTTTCATTTTTGTTTGATAAAGGTTCTAGAATCCCAGTTCTAGGTTAGTCATTTTGATCTGAGTGAATTTTGTTTTTACATTCTGTTTTTGTTTTAGTTCTGGTTTTAATCTTCATTGCACTGCAAAACCCCCCAAACCGTTTATTGTTTTATTGTTTTAATGTTTGATTAGACCTACTGTGAATTCCTCTGAGAAACAATCCAAGTTCTCTATATTGCAAATTTGTATTGAAATTGGTTATTTTGCGAGAGCTCGGGAACTCTCGTTTAGTTACCCGGGTGGAGATGGAACATTTGTTAGCCACTGTGAGAGATGAAGTAACGACGTAAGCAAAGGCATAGGTAGAAGCTTTAATGGAGGCAATGGCGATGATGATTGTGAGCTTACGTCAAGAGACTAGTGTTCCCATAGTACATTCCCTTGCACCTATGAAGCAAAACACTAAAGAGAGTTGATATATTATTGGACAGTCACATGGTCTAAGACTTGCACATGCGATTGTCCATAACTCGGGATCAACAGTACACCACCAATAAATTCCAGATGATCAAGTCAGAGTGTCAATTAAAGAGCTGATTGTTGCTGATGCACATGTCCTTATCCTAATTGGTGATCTAAACATTGTGAGTGATGTGACGCCCGTCCTTATTACGCCTTTATTTATCAGAGTCATAAAGCATAGGCATCGAAATAGTTTGGACGACTTAATTGCGGAATAAAATTTTCTTAAAATAACTTCGTTTGAAAACATAAAGATAAATTATTCACGATTTGAATCTATTCCATAAGGGAATCTTAATACAATAATCCAAAAATAGACAAATGATAAATAATAACTACAGTCCAAATACTTATAATATCACAAAATGTCTCTTTTGCTGTATTCCTTTATAGCCACATCTTTCCTCTTGATCTCAAACCATTGCCTATTTTTTTCACGCGATCTGGAGTTCAAATGAATGAACCCCAGGGGTAATAGTTATCTTATAGGTAGGTATGAAATATAAACAACAACATAACACATGTTAAGCATAGAATAATTTATAGTAAATAAGTCGCACCAAAACCATAGTTATCAGCCAAGGACCGCAGCCCTTTAGGACACGCAGCCCTATCTTAGGACACGTAGCCTTATGGGACACACAGCCCCAATCCATAGCTAGGATACACATATGAAAATTATCTAGCAACCATGATCAGTCATACATGAATACATACATACAAGCTAATAAGATAACAGTTACCCACCTCAAGCTTGAATCCTTAATTCGGTCGAAGGTGCTGGGATTAGTAGAGGTGCCAAGTTGTGCCTATAAACGTTTATCATTGTCATTAGTCTCTGTTGGCAACAAAAAATACCTAACTACGCGACTTGATAATAATACCCTTTTTATGAAGTCCTTCATTCCTTCATAAAGACGTTTATCAAATCGTTAGAGGATGTCAGGTTTGAGATATGACGTATGGGCTCAGAAGGTGACAGGTTAAGGGAGGTCGAGATAGTAATTGGATGTGTGGGCTAAGTGGATAAGTTGTGGTTGCCGAGATTGAGTTTGTGTATATGTGTTGAGTTGTTGTTGCCAAGATTGAGTTTGTGTGTATGGGTTGATGTCGTGAGCTGTCGTCGCTAGATCAAGTTGGTATGTAAGGGTTGTTGTTGTGTTGTCGTTGCCAGGATCTAGTTTGTATGTATGGGTTGATGTTGTGAGTTGTCGTTGCCGGGATTGAGTTGGTGTGTATGGGTTGTTGTTGTGTGTTGTCGTTGTCGGGATCGAGTTTGTGTGTATGGGTTGATGTTGTAAGTTGTCATTGCCAGGATCGAGTTAGTGTGTATGGGTTGATGTTGTGAGTTGTCGTTGCCGGGATTGAGTTTGTGTGTATGTGTTGATGTGGTGAGTTGGTTTTGTTGCCGAGATGGTGGTAGAGTGTTATTGCGAGTAGGTGATAGACAGGTTAAGGGTGGTTGCCAAGATTGGGGTATGGTGGATGGGCTGAGAAGGTGATGGGTTAAGAGAGATAGTCGGGATCATGTAAGAGTATACATGCTAAGGAAAGTGACGGGTTATTTGAGGATGTCGAGGTCGTTTCTCATGGTTTTCCAATATACAGCAAACCTTCTAGTTTCCATACATATATATGCTTGTTGGTCAATTTCCTTGATGGCAAGTGAACCGGCCGAACAAGTAATAAAGAGTAAATAGAGTATCATCCCACAGAGACTGAGATATTGAATGATGACGCTGAATTACAGAATTAGTTGTATATAACAAGAAAGGTTAAGGTGCAAAAATACACATGTGCTTTTCTCTGAGGAGCGCCCAGTAGCAAATGCTTATTTTGGGTGCAAAAGTGCACACGTGGTTACAAATTAGGTGCAAAAATACCGTTTGACTGTTAAGTTTGACTTTGACCGTTAAGTTTGACTTTGACCGATGACGTGGCATTTCAAAGGTGCAAAAATACACATGTGATTTGTCAAGAAGAGCGCCCAACAACAAATTTTTTTTAAATTTAATAATTTTATTTTAATTACTACCGGATGCTAAAAAAATATTTAGAATACTGACCTGTACTGAAAAAATACTTCATAATCTTGAAAAATTATTTTTAGATCTGAAAAAAATATTTCAGGTACTAACTTATACTAAAAAGATACTTTGAAGTATTTTTTTTTGTACTAGTCAGTATCTTGAAAGTACTTTTTAGTACCAGTCAGTACCCTGAAATATTTTTTTCAGTATCCTTTTAGTACCGGTAAACACTTGAACTATTTTTTCAAGATTCTAAAATAATTTTTCAAGATTATGAAGTATTTTTTCAGTATTAGTCAATATCATTTTAGTACCGGTCAATACTTGAAATATTTTTTCAAGATCCTAAAATAAAATTTCAAGATTATGAAGTATTTTTTTCTGTACTAGTCAGTATCTGGAAAAAATTATTTCAGAGTACTGACTAGTACTAAAAAGTACTTTCAGGATACTGATTGGTACAGAAAAAATACTTCATAATCTTGAAAAATTATTTTAGGATCTTGAAAAAATATTTCAAGTATTGACCGGTACTAAAAGGATACTGACTGATACTGAAAAAAATATTTCAGGGTACTGACTGGTACTAAAAAGTACTTTCAAGATACTGACTGGTACAGAAAAAATACTTCATAATCTTGAAAAATTATTTTAGGATCTTGAAAAAATATTTCAAGTATTGACCGGTACTAAAATGATACTGACTGATACTGAAAAAAATATTTCAGGGTACTAACTGGTATTAAAAAGTACTTTCATGATATTGACTGGTACAGAAAAAATACTTCATAATCTTGAAAAATTATTTTAGGATCTTGAAAAAATATTTCAAGTATTGACCGGTACTAAAAGGATATACTGACTGATACTGAAAAAAATTATTTCAGGGCACTGACTGGTACTAAAAAGTACTTTCAGGATACTGACTGGTACAGAAAAAAATACTTCATAATCTTGAAAAATTATTTTAGGATCTTGAAAAAAATATTTCAAGTATTGAGCGCTCTTCTTGACAAATAACATGTGTATTTTTGCACCTTTAAAATGCCACGTCATCAGTCAAAGTCAAACTTAACGGTCAAACGGTATTTTTGCACCTAATTTGTAACCACGTATGCACTTTTGCACCCAAAAAAAGCATTTGCTACTGGGCGCTCCTCGAAGAAAAACACATGTGTATTTTTACACCTTAACCCTAACAAGAAAATAAAATCTAATTGGTTTGGGAGTTTTTATAGTTATACTTGTTAGTTCCCTTATGGTTTTGATGATTGTCAACAACTATAAACATTGAATGAGGTTTTGCTCTTGATTTTAGAAAACTGTGTATAAGAGCAAACCTCGAGGTTGGCACTTAAACCTCGAGGTTTGACCTTACAGAATGCCTCAAGGTTGAGTGTTTCATGCTTCAAAAACTTGGTTTCACAAATCAATGTGAAACCTCGAGGTTTGTAAGATAACCTCGAGGTTCTGCATCTCTCAGGAAAACACAAGTTTTGCACCAACACATGAAACCTCGAGGTTAGGTAGAAAACCTCTAGGTTTGTAGTTTGGCGCCTAACTGAAAGTTTTGAAAAACTATGTGAAACCTCGAGTATTATAATGAAACCTCGAGTTTTTCTTCATACAGAAAGTATTTGGTTTTCATCTAGTATGAAAACCTCGAGGTTCACTTTGAAACCTCGAGGTTTGACATTTTGTCTTAAACTTGAAATTTCATGGAAAACACTTAAACCTCGAGTATTGTTTTTCAGCCTCGAGTATTTTGGCATACCGAGAGCAAATAGGTTTTCAAAGGAATGAAAACCTCAAGGTTGTGTCTTTGGTTCAAAGTTTTGGTTTTGCAAAGTTTTAGCCAAACCTCGAGTAATGTTTGAAAACCTCGAGGTTATCGAGCTCCAGAAGAAAAATGAATTTCTAACCAAGCTTCAAACCTCAAGGTTTCCTTTGAAACCTCCAGGTTTGTGGTTTACAAAGATTTCTCAAAAGGTTTCTTTTCAAATGAAACCTCGAGGTTCACCAAGAAACCTCGAGGTTGTGTGTTTCTAAAACTGAATTTGCTTGAGTTATTCAAGCAAACCTCGAGGTTTGAGATGCAAACCTCAAGGTTTCTAGCCGTTACTGCAGATTCAAATTTGGGAAATCTGTAATACCTTCTTGTTTGATCTCAATGCTTTACATGATTATTCTATATTGATTCTAGATATGTTTAACTATCTTTCTAGTGAGTTTCAGACAGATTAACGAAGGTTTATTGAAGGATTAGAGCAAAAGCAAAAAGTGTGTCAGAACATTTAATGCTCAGTCCAGAAACTTGCTTCCTTTGGTTAATCCACTGGTACACGACTACAAAAGATTAAAAGGAAGATTACTACAACAAGAAACATCCTCTCCAACGGATTTATTGCCAGAAAGCCAACTCAGACTCAATGAACAGCTGCATTATGCATAAACAAGAGAGAGAAGATGACCAAGCATGAACCAACTCTCAGCAAATGTTCTCCAACGGTCCAATCTTGCTTGCAACGGTCATTTAATGTTCTCTACCTATAAATGGAGTGCATTAACACCTTCTCAAGCTGATACACCAACTGAGAGTGAAAATTTATTAAGTTCATTTATTGTGTTCAGCTTTCATCTGTAGTAGTGTCATTTTGACATTTGTTCTTCAGTGATTATCATATCTACTCTGTAAGAGAGTTATTACTTGTAAATCATTTATTGATAGTGATAACCACAAGTTAGGGGACTTGGTGGTTAGGGTGTATTGATTGCAACTTGTAAGGGGGAGTGTGTTCTAGTGAGAGAACAACTCTTAGTACAAAGTTTGTAATCATTTGTTGAAGATAGTAGATTGAAAATCCCAAGTGAGGCTTGAGGACTGGATGTAAGTCAGAGAAAGGACCGAACCAGTATAAATCGATTGTGCAAAGCTTCTTCTTCCTTACTTCTCTGTCTTACCCTATTTTAGTTTATCAAAAACAGAGTTCTGTCTTTAAATTTTTTAAAGATACCCAATTCACCCCCCCTCTTGGGTATCAAGCTCCAGTATTCAATACTAATAAACAAAAATATAACCAAATGATTGTAGTCGTAAGAAGATATTAGTAGAAAGATAGGCTGAGCTCAAAATCCTTCCTAAGCGCATCAATCCCCCAGTTGCCTATACGCATTGCTATAGCATTTATGCAGTATAGCTCTCACAATGCTACAGCATAACCACCCTTTACAATGTTATTCAATTAATCTACCATTCTAATCTATTGAAGCTCTTGCATCCGATACATACAATCCTAACTTACTTTTTCCATATGCCTATGGTGATTTTCTAGTTAGATTATCATTACAAATCAAGGTGTTATGGTTATGAGCGGTAGACCCATTCCTGAAGCCTACAATAATAAGTCAAGCCTTGCACTAGCCTGCCTAGCAATCACTGTTTCTCAAATGTCTAACCCTGACTCCCTCTCAGTAAGCCGAGGCCACTGATCTCGCCCTTAGCTCTTGCTAATCGATAAGAAATTAAATTACTGATAAGCAAATTGAATGTATTAAATTAAGAACTAGCAACTGGGTTTGTTACACCCCTACCGGCCTCGCCCTTTCAGGTGGCGGTTTAGAGGGATTCCTTCACTTAGTTACCATTCCTTCATTTAGGGTTGATCATGGACCAGACCAGACTAGACCGGGTTTGGTCCCTACCCGAGGTTTGGCCCAGGTAGGTCCTCGGGCTGGACCAGTCCAGGTAGTCCAAACACTCTGAGATTTCACTATTTCAAAACTTAATTAATTACACACTGATGAAGGGGTAACCAGTGCAAGTATACACTATCAATGTAATACCGGCAAGTATCCCAAGGTAATAAAATATCGTTCCCACAGGGACCAAAGTTCCAACTACCAACCCAAATCACTTTAATTTATAGTTGATGTAACCGAAAGAGTTTTTGATGAAAATATTAAAAGACAGTAAAATCACACAGAAATTGAATTAAACTTTGTAAAATGAAATTAACAAAAGCCTAGGGTCATGTATATCATCAATAATCCATTTAAATGTTCTTCCTTTACCAAAAGCTAGATTAAGACCTAATCTTCTTTTTAAGGTAGAGTTTAACTACTTAACCGTTGAATTGGAGTAAGTCAATCGAATTTCAGATTTTAATCTAATTGCTTATTCCTAAGTCAATTAGCTTAATCCTTAATCCTAAAGTCATGTTCCCATGCTCATTAGAATTAATTCTTTCATTAAGCCCAGAATTCTTTATGATTGCATAAAGCCTATGCCAAGTTCCCTTGCTAGTACCTTATGTTCTTTAATCAATTGAACCTAGAATTAACTAGCCTTTCCCAAGGTCTAATTAATCTTTCAATTCCTTAATTAGATGGTCAAACCAACCAAGGCATTAAGCATGGATTAAAGAAACATATCCAAGACAAAGATTATGTAATTAAAAACAGAATTTCAATTAAACTTCATAAAGAATCCATACATGACCTTAGAAAGATACTTAGTTCATGCTAATCATGACCAAGCATAAAAATGGTAAAAGATGAAGAACATGAAATTAATAAAACAACCAAAAAGGAAAGATTACAACTAAGCCATACCAAGAAGGAGGCAAGAAACTAAAGACAAGAATTAAAGACAATACATAAAACTAAATAAGCAAAACTAAAGCCTTCCATGTAGGAGGCAATGATCAAAAAGGAAAGCAATGGAAAATAAATTGCATGAAAGTTATAAGAATAAACTAAGCCTTCCATGTAGGAGGCAAAGAACAAGAAGGAAAGAACATAAAATGAAGAGAAATCTGAAACTAAGAAAGAAAGAACCTAAAATGGAGAGATCTTGGTCTGCTCCAAGTGTGTCTACATCTTCTAAACATCCTTGTATTTATAGAAAACTTGGGAGAACTATTGAGCCACAATTCTTGACTTTTGTGCTCCAAAAACGCGTCCGAATTACAGCCTGGTTTACACCAAGATTTCGGTGGCTTTCGGTGAATTTGTCTTCATATGAATTGTAGCCCCGGATGTCAGCTTTCCAGTCGTTCAAACAGGACCTCATTTGGATATCCGTAGCTCCAGTTATGGGCCAAACACTGCATGTTGGTCCAGAGTCCGTCACAGCACATTGTTTTGTGTTCCAAGCCCATTTTGGTCCTCTAAACGTCTGATTTAGCTTCTGGGCTTTTCATAGAAGTTGTAGGTATGTCTCTTAGCTTTCCTAAAATATAAAGTTTGGATCAATTGGAGGTCTAGAACGTAAGTTATGATCAAAATACTGAACAGTGTTCATTACCCAATTGAAAAAGAGATGTGATTTGAGCCCAGTTTTGATCCAAATTTCAAATATAACCAAGATCAATACAAATGAAGTCTAAAAACTAATTATGAAGATGAAACTACATATTTAACTATTTTGATCCATTAAACCATGACAATGACAGAGTTTTTAGCTAATTAAAATATCATAAATTCTAAGGTTATCACACACTCTGTAACTCTCGAGTAATTCTCTTACTAGAACTTACTCATTCTTACAAGTTGTAATCAAATAAACCCAATCTCAAAGGTTCCACAACCTTGAGATTCTTACAAAAATGAATAAGTTTAAAACATTCTAAAAGAGCAAATAGATGAACATTGAAGATTATAAATATCCAAAGATATTTCTTAAGAGTATGAAACAGTAAATGCTGAAATCTCGAATTGAATGCGCAGAGTTTTGGGTGGTTTGAGAATTGAATGCTTTTGGCTTTTATAGGTGTCTTCTTTAATGACCATTGCAGTCCTTAAAGAGCCATTATGAGTAATAAATATAGATGTTGTAGGATGTTACTCAGACTCTTCAGATTCTCCAAATGTTAGCTGTCATTTTTTGTTGATGTTTCTTATTTTATTTTTCTGTTGAGACTCAACATTTATTGCTTAAAGGAATAGTAGGAACTACTTTAGTATGCTCATAGGTATGGTTTCCGTGTTCGAGTCTCGATTAAGCAAGTGCATTAAATGCTCTCTGACACATAATTGCTTTGTTGCATTTTGGTGTTAATCTATATCAAAATCATCTGAAACTCATTAACAAACTGATTAAAATTGTTAGAAATAGTAAAGAGTGATAATATGAAGTAAGCAAATCACAATCAAAGATTTAGAGTTTACGAACATGGTGATTTCATTTTCCCAGAAGAGTGACTCGAGTCATGCACACTTAACTCGAGTTTCATGACTCGAGTAATATACGCTTGATTCGATTTCACATTTTCAAAGCAATTGAAAAACTGTCTCTGTAAGCCAATGACTCGAGTCATTCAAGATATAACTCTAGTCACATTAGTTTTCATAAAACAAAGGCTATCGGGTTTGGACTTGGAAATGATTTGGAACAAACTGTGACTTGAGTCATTAAGTGACTTGACTTGAGTCTCTTTTGAACGATGAAAAATTATTTGAAAAGGCTAAGTTGAAGCACATTTCATTAACTCGAGTCACACATATTTGACTCGAGTCAAAAGCCTTTCAAAAATTATTTTTGCAAAACATGTAACTCGAATCTGTTGGGATCCGTACACGTAGTGGATTTAAAAATTTTACGAATCCCGTCCTGAGGATCACTCAAGCGCGTTTAAATCAAACCTAGAGAATCCAAATCATACCTACAGTGAACTGGTCCGCGTCTCATTCTCTTTGAACTGATGGGCTACCTTTTCTATCAGTAGAAGTCATCGCCTTCCTCTATCAGTATCCACACGAATAATCTCAAACACGATTGCGGCAGCGTGCTAGCGCCTTTCTGATTATGCGTCTCTCTCTTTTTCACTCTAGGGTTTTCTTGCGGCTTTCTAATACGCTCGACTAAAAGTCCCGTATGTTTTTCTAAATCCGATAGGCATATTATATAGAAAATTAATCCTTATTAATTTTGAAATTCAAATTTTGAATCTGAAAAATATATTAATTAAATCTATCTAATAGATATAATCTAATATATTCATTTAATCCGAATTAAAACCAGATCTGAAATTCGAATTTTGAATTTAGATCAAATCTAAATTAAAAGCCTTCTTATTTAATTTATCTCTATAAATTAAATTTGAGAAATGATATCTATCTATTTAATTAAATCTAAGATACCATATCTCAATTTAAATTAAACAAATATATGATATCTTTATTCGAAAATTAAATGAGATACAATATCTCTACTTATTTTAGATATTTAATTTATCAAATAAATTAAATACAAAACAAATATTATATAATAATATTATAATCTCTATTAAATAATATTATTGTATTATTTTCGAATTATATATATATATATATATATATATATATATATATATATATATATATATATATATATATATATATATATATATATATATTAACCCTAGATTAAATACAATATTCATTAAATCTCAGATATATCTAAGATTCAATGAATCTGGGCACTTTTGCTCGTGTTGGGTTATTCTTGTGTGCGACCCTACAGGCCCACATGAGATTGACAGTGGGCCAGTACTGTACCAGCTCACAAGTCGCAAGCGGCCTCTAGCAAGACATGGCGACTACCCAATTCACATGGGGATTGATGACACAGTACAACCTATCGTACAACCATGTCACGTCCCTTCTGTCACGCTATAATTTGGTCAGATGAGGCATGGATAACGTCAACTTCCTGTTCTTGACCATTACTTTCTCGATTCTCAAGTAGTCTAATAATTGAAATGGAAACTCCTTTCCATCGTAGTATGGCCATACATTTTTTAGACTCACTCATCGAGTGGCCTAGTATTATCTCTTTACAAATGTGAGGGACAAATTTCATCTTGACCATTTACATTCCTTCGCATGAAAACCACTGATCCTGATCTTAGCTTTATCATCACCCGGTCAAAAGTGACTTTTGACTAGGTCAAAGGTCAATGACTTATCATGTAGGAATCCATGATGATCTCAGGTCATAGGGCGTCGTGACGCGGTTATACATGAGATAAGCTTATGACTTAATTCATACAGCTTTCTCATAGTGAGTCGGTCCAGCACCTTGTACTCTTACAAGTGCCCATGACTTTGATTGTATCTCCATACCTCATCAAAGTCATACTGGTCTTAACTCATCTTTGCTCCCGCGTAGATGACCGACCAGGGACATTTAGGATAATTTATAAGATATATCCAAGGATACAGTTATCAATACAAACATGCAAACGAAAATGATAACTAAAAGAGAATACTTTAAATAACATAAATATCTAAAGTGCAATGAATTGCCCCTAGAGCATAATTTCCAACAGAGTCACCATATATTAACTTGAGTCACTTTGTTCAAAATTAGCTTTGGCTTTGACATAGAGAGATATGACTCAAGTCATAGGACTCTAACGTGAGTCATCCCTACACAGAGGCTTTTTACTGTCATTGAGTTGTCTTATGTTTTTTTTTAAAAAAACTTAGGCTTAAATCAATAACAATCTTTTGAATTTACAATTGTTAGTTATCATCAAAACATATAGAGAACTAACAAATATGTTTATTTAATTTAATCATATTCAAGTATTGTAAGACCCAATTAAATAAAACTATGTCAAAAATATTTTATGGATTCACACGTACTTGAGATGTAATTTCATTTTTTTATACCTTCACAGAAAAAATATCCATCTTTTATCATTACTACGATCTAGTTAAATGTATTTGGAGAGTTAAAAACACATAGAAAATCCATATTGTATTTTTTCCTATTTAACTTCGATAAATTACTATATTTGCAATGTTTAGATTATTTTACAGTAAATAAACATATGACTAGAAAAAATAGGCCAATATATATTATATATTTCTTTCTTTCGTCACCTGTATCATTGCATATGATATAATACTATCAAGTGAATGGATCAATCCACTATAAAAAGACAAAATAAAAGCCTCTCTTTTTACACATTTTTAACGTTTGTTTTTAAAACTCTTAGATGACTATTTTCAAGGGTAGTATATATAAGTGATGCTAAAAGGTGTCAGCATAGACAGCTGATTTTTAGGCAGTCGTCGTTATTCAACATACAATGACTATTATTCAAAACACAGTCATTGTATGCTGACCATTAAAATGACTGGTTTGTAAATAATAGTCATTGTATGTTGTTCTATATCTCTGTTTCTTTATTAAAAAATGATCAATTACAACGACTGATTTATGAGAATCAGTCGTTGTTAGTGTACCATTAACAAAGATTGTTTTCCATAAACTTGTCATCTATATTTCTTTCTTTAAAAAACAATTGATCACTTACAACGACTAATTTATGAGTAACAATCATTGTTTGTGGACCATTACAACAACTGTTTTCTCTATACCAGTCATCTATATTTCTTTTAAAAAATTTTTTTAAAAAAAATCCCTTACAACCATTGGTTTATGAGTAAGAGTTGTTGTAAGTGACTATATTACAATAACTGTTTGTTTAAAACCAGTCGTCTATATTTCTTTTTTTTTTTTTGAAAAAAATGAAATTCATTTTTTTTGGTCCATATCCTTTTTTAGATACAAAACTAGAACAAAGAATAAAGAAAATAGAGCAATAAATAGTCAATTCCCAAAGCAAAGAATAAAGAAAACTGAGTGACATCACATTGTAACACATTGTATATATACAAAAGTTATCTAAACATGGCTAATACAATAATATGCACAAGTTAATATAATCAAGTATTTTCACAAGTGTTTCTAAACCACTACACTATGTAAAGGGGGGGGGGGGGGGGAACTTTTTATCCATATCTACACATCTTCTATACATTGTAGAAGATGTCATGCCAAAAGGTTTCTTAGCATATTAATGTTTTTCATAGTGTTGAGTTGCTCTTGACCAAAAATATGCATGGAAATTGAAGAACAAGTTAACATAAATCAATACTACTTACGGCTTCCATTATTTTACATTTGGGATGCCGTAAGTGAAATACAAACACCATACTACGTTCATTTTTGTAATAGGGTTGTTGAAAAGTTTTTCCTTTTTTTTTTTAAAAAAAATGCTTCATATATAAGTAGTATAAAAGTAAACTTTATTCATCTATGTTTTGAGGAAGATGCCTAATGAAGAGATTTCGAATTAAATGATGTCTCCCTCCAAGTAGGCTTCCTCATCACCAAAAATCTATAAATTGGAATACAAGGTTTAAGATAAATCAATCAAGCGAATGAATTAATTAACAAGTCAAGTACAACACCAAAAATATTATCATTTGAGAATCATGATCATATGATGCAACAACTTCGATTAGCTGACTGCTTAGCATTCATCCAACTATGATTTATTTTATTACCACCTATGATCCATTTTATTACCACCTAAGACATTCCGATAACACTCAAGTTTAATTTAGAACAATTTCAACGAAAACATGCTTTTTTCTCTTTCTTTTTTTTTTTAAAAAAAAATTGGCAGTATTTCCTCTTAAAAGTAAGATATCCCAAAATTTCAATAATAAACAATTTTAGCTTATTTAAAACAAAACTTACTAACTAAGACAATTCATAACAATATTAGCTATTAAATCTAGCAATTTCATCAATACAAAAAATAAAAATATAGCTAAGTTGTCTAAGTTATAAACTGTAAATTATGGACTTCTAAGTATCAACATTCTTTCTACAAAGTTTAACTAATTCAATGCACATTTTTTTTTAAAAAAAAAAAACCAATTTTTAACTATAATTACCTCAACTTTTAAATCTCGATACTTGAAATTTATTTTCTCTACACAATCCTAACAACAACAATAACAAAGAGAACATTAAAATTATTCCAACTAACAAAATATTTTCGATACCTACATTATAATAAAAAAATTAAAATAGGAGTTGAACTCTTGTTTATAACTTAATTTCTCATTTCATCCTGTATAAATCATTTACATCTTGCATTGTACCCAACATTATAAAATCCGGTATAAATCATTTACATCTTGCACTATAAAAAAGTACTCAATATTATAGAAAATATTTGTTTTTATTAAGCAACTTGAAACTATTCAAAGACATAATCTTTTCATAGGATACGATGAATCCAGCTTTCATGGTCTCAGGCCTCAGTAAGAATGAGAGAAGAAAGAAAATGGAGCATAGAGACAGATCTGCAAGCAAGCGTGAAGAGGCGTTGTGGTAAAAATGGGGACACTTTAGGCGTCCTTATATCTAATTGGGACACTTAAAAGAGACACTTTAGACGTCTTTAAACATAATTTGGATGCATAAAGTGAAATTTAGGCGTCCCTATATATTTTAGAGACGCCGAAAGTCTTCTTTTTGCCCCAAAAACACCATTTTGGCATCCTCTTTCTAAATTGGGACGCCTAAAGTCCACTCTAGGCGTCCCAATTTAAAAGGGAACGCTCAATATTTCAAAATTCTAGTAGATAATTATGAAAATGTCATTTGTAAGTTCCGGCTATCACCCAAGAGGGGGGGTGAATTGGGTGATATATAAAAATTTCCTCTCTTTAAAACATTTTCGCAATTCAGTGTTTTCATCTAGAGTAACAAAAGTAAGTTTTCAAACAATTGATAATTGCTCAAATATAAATGCTGGAAATGTAAAGGATAAGGAAGAAGAGCTTGCAAACAGATTTATACTGGTTCGGCCCTCCTTGACCTACGTCCAGTCCCCAAACCACACTTGGGATTTTCAATCCACTATCTTCAATAAGCTTGATTACACGATCTGTAACTGAAGCAATCCTCTCTCTAGGATTCACTCCCCCTTACAATCTGTAATCAATACATTGCTTGATTACAAACTTTGCACTCGAAGCAATCCTCTCACTAGGATTCACTCCCCCTTACAAGTTGTAATCAACACAATGTATATCCCACTCAAGATTACCCAATCTTGAGTAACTCTCAGAAAGATAATGTGTTTACAATAAGTTTCCTCTCAAAGGAATGGATAAGTAATCACTGAAGTACAGACACAAATAATAAGTAATCACTGAAGTACAGACACAAATCATTTCTCTCTCTAAGCTATCTAGATATGAAAAACAGAGTGAGAATGATGAAGAAGCAGAGGTTCAGCATTTTGGCATTGTATACTTGTATCTCCACGTTTTTCTGCTTCAATCCATGTCTTTTATAGGTAGGGAAGAGTCTGTGACCGTTTTTGACCGTTGAAGAGTCAATCAGACCGTTGTAGCTGATTAACTTTAAGTGTGGTCAGCTTCTCTCTCTAATCTCCAACTAATCCAGTTGTATAATTGATCTGAGTTGGCTTTCTGGCAATAGATCCGTTAGAGAGGATGTTTCTTGTTGTAGTAAACTTCCTTTAATCCTTTTGCAGTCGTGTATCAGTGGATTAACCAAAGGAAGCAACTTTCTGGGCTGAGCATTAAATGTTCTAACAGCTTTTTGCTCTTGGCTCTAATCCTTCAATAAACCTTCGTTAATCTGTCTGAAACTCACTAGAAAGATGGTTAAACATATCTAGAATCAATATAGAATAATCATGTAAAGCATTGAGATCAAACAAGAAGGTATTATAGATTTGCCAAATTTGAATCTGCAGTAACGGATGCGAACCTTGAGACAAACCTTGAGGTTTGTTTCACAAACCTTGAGGTTGGTTCATCCAACCTCGAGGTTTGCCTGAAGGTTTCAGGCAAACACAGGTTTTAAAACATGTAACCTCGAGGTTGAAAAGTGAACCTCGAGGTTTCCCTTTAAAAAGAAACCTTTTGAAAATCACAGAGGCTCACCAACCTTGAGGTTCCAAAGGTAACCTTGAGGTTAGAAACTTGATTCAAAATTTCATTCTTCACTAGAGCCCGATAACCTCGAGGTTGAAATTCCATACTCGAGGTTGCCTCTGAAATTACACAGTTCAGTTCTTGAAAACAAGGCTCAACCTCGAGGTTGTAAACTTAACCTCGAGGTTTTCAATATTTTGAAAACCAATTTGCTCTCTGTAAGCCATAATACTCGAGGTTCAAAAGTGATACTCGAGGTTTGAAGTATTTTCATGAAATCTCAAGTTTTAAGACAGAATACCAAACCTCAAACTCAAGTTTACATGTCCAAGCTCGAGGTAAGAATCCAATGCAAGAAGAATCAGCTCCAAACCCATTGTATTATGTCCGTTATGATCCAATGAATGAAGGCTGTTCTTGATCAGCATTTTTGCTGATGTCCTGAACTGACTGTCAACTTTCAAAAGCCATATCTCCTTGGTCTGAACTCCATTTTGGTCTGTTCAACTCTTGTTGGAAAGCTCTGTGTGTCTACTTTCCAATGGCACCGATTTGAGCTCAATTGGATTTGTGGTTTGTGAGATACACTCAAAACATTAAAGCTTGGTTCTGACTGTGACGGTGATGTTTGTGTCAACTTGTAAAATTCATATCTCCTTGATCTGAACTCCTTTGGACTTGAATCTTTGTCACAAGTACGTGTTGGATGTCTAGTTTGATATGCCGTTGGTTTCATGTCAATCCGAATCCTGGTTTGAGAGATATCATCAAATTATCGAAGGTCGCCAGAAGCTGAACGTGGAACAGAGTGCACCAGAGTTGATGATAGTGCTGAAACCTTGAGGTTTGGACTACAACCTCGAGGTTTCACTTGCAACCTCGAGGTTTCAGTTGCAACCTTGAGGTTTGCTTGTCCAGAGACACCAAAGATGCTGAAGACACTCAAACCTCGAGGTTTATACTCAAACCTCGAGTTTTCTCGTCCTGGACCTCATGTTTGCTTGATTTAACTCTGAATTGAGCCATTCCAACTTCCATATGACCTTGGAGACTTCTAGCATCAATATAAGAACTTGAATAATGATCTCTTCATTAAATTCAACAAGTTATTCATTCTTCCATCTCCCAACTTGATCATTCTTCATCAATTAGCTTGGGCTCATCATTATTTGCAGCTTCTGCCTTCTTCAACATTCAGAACATGATGAAGCTTCATTTCAACTTCTGTTTATCATAGAGACTTCCAGTATCACAAGAACTTGAATGTTGATATTCCTATTATATTGTGCAAGTTTTTTTGATAACATCTTTCTCTAGTCTATTTTCTTCTTCTTGGTTATCTTTCAAAATCCATTGATGACATCTTGCTTTCTTGACAACCTCTACAGATATACTTCTTTCTTTCATCTCTTATCTCCTTCTTGATCATTCTCCTTAATTCAACTTGGATTGATCTACATTAAATACAACAATTAGTCAATGTAGGAGATAACTATATTACTCAATCTTTTTGCTATTAATAATGGTATCTATATAAGACATCATCAAAACTAATCATAACCAACATCATTGCCTTTATTTTTTACTTTCTTTTTAAAATAATGATGTTTTTTAGGGAAGCAAAATCTATATTTTATAATAGTGAATAACTAACAATTTACTTACAAGAAGAATAATGAAAAACATTAGAAGATGAAGAAATGATCACCTACTCAAACTTTGAAGTAACTCCACTAATGATGTTATACATATTTAGTATAATATAGTACCCACACTCGACTAAATATGAAGTTTCAACAACTAGTTTCTCCAAATCCATCATTGTAAATGAAAACAAAATGATATGAGGTCAAGGAGGCTCAAACCCTCGACCTCAAGAGCACTTGGCAAAGGCTCATGCCAACTGCGCAAAGGAACCAGCTTTTTGAAATGTTCAACAACTGGTTTTTATCTAACTGTCATTGTATCCCGAGAGAGAGAGAGAGAGAGAGAGAGAGAGAGAGAGAGAGAGAGAGAGAGAGAGAGAGAGAGAGAGAGAGAGAGAGAGAGAGAGAGAGAGAGAGAGAGAGAGAGAGAGAGAGAGAGAGAGAGAGAGAGAGAGAGAGAGAGAACTACTGGGACTATAAAAGTAGTCGTTGAATTTTAACATTCAATGACTAGTTATGAAATCCAGTTGTTGTAACTAAAAACATATTTATTTTTAATTATTGGGCTTAAATATCAATGACTGTTGTCACGAATAGTCGTTGAAAGTGTCTTGTAACTATTGATTTTATTGGAACAGTCATGAAATGTTAAAAAAAATTCAAAAATGTCATCTTATTTTTTACTTCTATTTTTAAAAAACGGATATTAATTAATGTCGTTAAATCTACTTTTATAATAGTGTTAGGATAAAAGTACAAGAACAATAAAAAAACTATAACTTATCACAAATTCAGACTTTTGCTTATCCACAAGCAAAAACAATTAAGCTGAGAAAGAATAAATGTTATATGATGCAAATTGGTGGTAATTAAAATAATACGTTCTTAATTTTATAAATTAAATATTATAAATAACAACATGCCATTCAATAATTGACATTATTCATCGATAATTAAAAATTTAAATCGAAGTAGGCGATTAAGCATTGATTATAATATTTCTCATTGAGATTAAACCTTTTGAGTCGAATTTCAATTAATTAACATATATTTTTGAAGGGACGTAGAAGTAGTTAAAGTTTGTGAGATATTGAAATAGGCTGAGAAAGAGTTGTATCTGTTTCATTATATCAAGAGTTTAGAGGTACACACACGCCAGCAAATGAGAGCGTAAAGTAAAATATTATAACAACCGTATCTCTGTACTAATATTTAAAATATTCAAATAATATAATCAAAATCAAATCCACTGAGGTATATTGCCTTCACGGTTATCTTCCAATCCATTCTAGTATATACTTGTTTATTTTTTAACAATAGTGTGTACTTAGTTGACAATAATGTAATTCTTTATTTATTATTTTTATTAAAAATTTTCAATAAGTTGAATTATATAGGATTATTAAGATCAATGCAGGTCTCATAGATGATGGGTTAGATTTTTTATTTTATGGGGTGAAGGTGCAAATTTAGTAATGAACTACTTTTTAATGTGCACCAAACATAAATAACTTTTGTTAAGTCCAAAAATAGACATAATCAAATTTTAAGATAGCAAATATAGCATAGCTATTAACCTTGATTAACTTTCGTTACTTTTTATATTGTGGGTCTTACTAACCTTCTCATTCTCTATTATGTTAATATATTTTTAGAAAGGATGAATGTGCAAATTTAGTAATGAACTATTTCCAAATGTACACCAACACAATTAACTATTGTTAAGTGCAAAAGTAAATAATCTATTTTAGGGACATTAACTATATTCTTTTAAATCTCTTTCTTTGTCATATAAATGCCTTTATTTTTCTTGTAAATGTCTTTATTTTGTAAATGTCCATATTTATCTATAAATACTCTTATGAAAAAATAAGTAAGGGTATTATTATACTTTCCCTAACAAAATTTAATTTCATTTTGACTCAAGGTATACAATGAAATTTTATAATCTTTTGAGGGTTAATTGAAATAAAACTGTTTACATTGGGCCTAAATAATATTTTTCCATTAAAAAATGAACATATTTCTAAAAACACATTAAAGTAATAGAGAGTAAAAAGATTGGTATGACTCATAGTGCAAAAATCAACGAAAGTTAACTAGGGTTAATAACCTTGCTATATTTGCTACTTAAAAATTTCATTATTTCTACTTTTGGACCTAATAAAAGTTAATTGTATGGAGTGTATATTGTAACACCCCATTTTTCTAAAGCGTTTTCAAAATAGTTTGATCAGAGTGGCACATCGGAGCAATTCAAGAGAGCAAGTAACTGATAAGTGTATTAAAATATTAACCATGGTTGGTTATAGTAGTGGTACATTCATCCAAATAATTCAAAATATTATACAATCCAAAAAACAAAAAGAAACTTTGGCCAGATCTTCATACGGGCTGCTTACCTTTGTCGTCGGCCATCGGTCTTTCAGACCCTGAAGCTATAGTAAGGGCTGAGGTCCAATGCCCATTGGACCTCAGGTAACAGTTAACCTCATGTTTATGTATGACAAAATATGTATGACAGATATTATAACATTAATCAACACACAATCACACAATAGATGTAAGTTTAATATATCAACAGTACACATCGCATGTACAGTTATCCGAGTTAACAATACACATCACATATAAAGTTATTTATGTCAATAATACACATCACATGTAAAGTTGTTCATGTACACATCGCATGTACAGTTGTCATCTATCACATATATAAGCATATCATAAGCATCAGAGTTAGTATTACAGTATGCGTCCGTACCTTCGTCGGTGATATCAGTACGTTCGTCGGTCGAAATGTGATCACGTGTACCCTATAATGGTAATTTCACATTTATTAATTCACAAATAATATCTTAGTAGGTATCTTAGTCACTAAAGACCATTTTTCTCTTAGTAGAATTATTTTTCAATTTATTTCCCTCATTTTCTGAAAAAACGTGGATATAGTATTTTGGGCAGATTTTCGCCTACCTTTGAAAAATCATGACTAATTCTAGAAAAATCGAAACGAGGATCCGTAAGATTCCTCAGAATGCCTAGGATGTCTATTTTTAAGTAAAAATAATCACTTTTCCCAGATTACACAAATCATTCCCAGTTTTAAAGTTTTGAGCCTCTGCCCAGAATTTTTCCAGAAATTCGTAGTCAAACTTTGAGAATTTTTATTTCACTGTACAGAGCTCAGTTTAATACATTCTTGGCATATTTGAAAATACCTATATGTCTACTTTAACCATGAATGTTTCCAGAATTTTTCAACTTCATTTTCAACATAAAATATTGGCATTTTTATCACTGATTCCAGAAATTGCTTAACCGATGAAATTTCGCCAGAACTTCGTTACTTTGATGTTTCTCTTCCAAAAACTTTGCTCTATAACTTTCCTCATCATTTTTTTTTGAAATAAAGCTAATTTTGACCATAAAAACATGAAACTAAAATTATTCTAGAATATTTAAGATCTAAGCTACTTCTATCTAAGAATTTAAGAAGTAAAACTTAAAGAACTTAAAGTTAGAACTAGAGAACTTACCAAGAACCTTGCTCCTCCTTCTCCAAGACTCTTCACTCTCACTTTCACTCTCTATATCAGCTTTGCTAATCTTGTTTTGGTGTGAAGAATATGAAGATCAAAGCCCCCTATTTATAGCAAAAGGCTTTGGCACTTTGGTAAATATTTCAAACCTAACCCTCTTGATTATGGAGCCTTAGATCTAGGTTAATTTTTGAAGCTTCATCCTCACCATTCCTCTTGAAAAAATCGTGCTCCCCTCTCTCTCCCTCATCCTCTTCCATTTTCCTATCCCAAGTACACTCCATCTCTCCAATTTGTCTCCACTCATCAATGTTGATTTAGCATGTGCTCTAATTTTATGTGAACAATTCTTTACCCCTTTTCCAAGCCAACAATTTCCCCCTTCATCCATTCTTTGTTTTCCATTTCACTAGATGAAAATATATTTAGGGGTCTTCATGAAGTTTTATTCAAGTTTTCTCATTGGTTTTGTAATTTTGGAACTTATGGCTTTAATTAGAAACCTCTAATTCCCTTTTTATCATTTGCAAACAATTTTCACAAATTAAGGAAAAGATTTTGGTTATAACATATCTCAAGCTTAGATTATGCTTGTTAATAATAACTCCTTATATTTGATCTATTATTAACGTATCTCAAAATATCATTTATTTTGTATAGATTCTCATTTACTTATGTCTTGAATTAATTCCATTGATTAATTTAATTGATTTATGCTCAATTATTCTTATTGGTGGATGCTTTGACTTTTCTCTCCCTCATACACTAGATTCACAACCCTCACAACATTTGCACACACACACACACACTCACAACACTCTCTCTCTTACAACACTTGCACACACACACATACACAACTCTCTTTTCTCTTTCCAATTTATCATCTTCCAAAATCATTAAAACCCCTTATCTCATGGTACATTATCCTCTTCCATACTCTTGACTTTGCATGTGCCTTTATTTTGCATGTGTTAATAGTTTCACAATTTCCTTCCTCCTTCCACAAGCAAAACCGTCCCCCCCCCCCCCCCCCTTTCATCTTTTTCTTTTGTGTTTTCTTTGTGTCATTTAGGTAGAGTTTAAAGTCTCTCATTGGCCCACTTATTATCACATGGATTAGGATCAATTAAGTAATTAATTAAGGCCATTGGATTTAGCTTTATGAGGTTTAATCCTAGCCCTCCACAACTAATCCTAATTAGCATCTCTAATATGGTATTTTAGATGTTGTTAAGTGTATTTGCCAAAGTGTGGTTGGCTCTTAGATTTAATCATGACAATTAGCAACTTAATCTCATGCTAATCTCAAATCTTATTGGTCCTTTATTTTTAATTAAGTCCAAATATCCTTAATTGATGATTTTTATTTGCTACTAGTTTAATTATGAAAACTAATGCAATTATTTCAATTATTTTAGATTTGATTGTTCATTAGTTGTTGGCAATTTCCCCTAACTAGTAATTATGAAAACTAATGCAATTATTTCAATTATTGTAGATTTAATTATTTCAGATACTTATATCTTCTGGCTGTATTCAAATTATATGTTAGATTTTACATCTAAAAAAAGGTCTATGAATTTTTTTTTTTAATTTTAAAAGACCCCTGTCTAGGGCCATGGGTTTATCACTACTGGAAAAAAGGATATTAGCGATGGAATTTGCTACATAGCAAATATTTGAATTTTGTAATAGAATAAGAAACTCCATCGCAAAAAAAAAAAAAAAAAAAAATTGCGACGGAAAAAAAAAATCCATCGCAAAAAGAATGGATTTTGCGATAGATTTTAAATGTCGCAAATCCCATTAAAAAAAAATTGATTTTAAGTTTTTTTTTCTCACAAAATCAAGTGAATTTGCCATCGCAAATTGTGTTTCGTCGTAAAAAAAAAAAAAAAAAAAAAAAGGAGGTCGACGGCAAAATGCCGCCGATCTGTGATAGAAGACAAATCCGGCGGACAATTATTCTGCCGCAACCCTGAGCTCGGGGTTGCAACCCCCAACTGGGGGTTGCAGCAGACATTAAATCCGCCACAACCCCCAGCTGGGTTTGCAGCGAATAGTGTTTCCGTTGCAACCCTGAGTTGGGGGTTACAGCGGACAATAAATCCGCCGCAACCCCCAATTGGGGGTTGCGACGGACTTTTTGTCCATCGTAGATCGGCGGCAATTTTGCCTCTGATCCCTCCCCCCCCCCCAAAAAAAACCACCCCCTTCTTCCTCATTTCACCCTACGCCCCCCCTCTCTCCACAACTCGTCGGCCCCTCCCCATTTTCTCATTTCTCCGGCCTCCCCCCCCCCTCGTTCTCCCATCTTCCCCACCGTGCTACATCTTCCTCCTTCTCTTGCTCTGGCACTCCTCCCCATTCGTCGTGATGTCCGACCTCCAATTCGTGCTTGCGATCTCCTCTGTTCCTCCTCGTCCTCACAACCTCTGATACTCCTTGCTTGTCGTCTAAACTTTCAGGTAAGCCGAACAACTTCCTATAATATTCAGTATTCATTGCTTCCATGAAAATTTGGGTAGGAAAATTTCAAAACTGAAAACTGCAATTGCATATATGAAATTTGCTGTCGGAAATTTCCTTGTTAAAATAATCATAATGTTCTTGTCTTTATTACTCATATGCCTCTTATTTATTGAAAGTGGAGCCAAATACCCAAGAGGGGGGTGAATTGGGTATTTTACAAATTTTACCGAAAACTCTGTTTTCTAAGACTAAAAACAGGGTAAAACAGAGTAGAGGAAGAATAGCAAGACACAAGAAGATTTATACCAGTTCGGTCTTAACCACTGACCTACGTCTAGTCCCCAACCTCACTGGGATTTCCACTATATCAAAGATTACACACTCTGCACTCAAGAAGTGATTCTCTCACTAGAACTCACTCCCCCTTACAAGTTGTAATCAATGATTCCCCTAATCACCAAGTCCCCTTGACTTGTGATTCCTTTACAATAAATGAATAGTCTGAAATAATACTCTCTCAAAGAGCAGATATAAATGAACACTGAAGCTCTTGTATCAAAAGATACTATACAGATGAAAAACTGAAAGAAATGAATGTAAACTTCAATAAATTTCACTCTCAATTGTTGTAGTTGTTGAGAAGACTTGAATGCTCTTCTATTTATACTCAGAGGGCAATAAATGACTGTTGCAAAGATGATTGAACCGTTGGAGGTCTTCTGCTGCAACTTGGGTCTTTTTCTCTCTCTATTCTCCACTTAATCCAGGTGGATAATGACTCTGAGCTATCTTTCTGTGGATTAGTCCATTGGAGAAGAGGTTGCTTGTTGTAGAAAACATCCTTTAATGCTTTGCAACCGTGCACAGGTGGTTTAGCTGAAAGGGTGCTTCTTTTCTGGACAGCATTTATTGTGCTAACATGCTTTTTGCTTTTAGTTGAGATCTTCAATAACTTTCGTTAATCCACCTTAAACTCACAAGTAAAGTGGTTAAACATAGTAGGGAATATGGAGGATTAATGCTAGAAAGTATTGAACTCAAATAACAAAGCATTCTAAAATCGTTTAAATTCAAATTTGCAGATCAACGATGGAAACTCGAGTTTTTAACTGTGCACTTAAGGCAAAAACTTGAGTTTCAAAACTGAAACTCGAGTTTTCCACTTACAGAGAGTAATATCGTGTTTTGAGCTTTTGGACCATAGTTCGAGTAAATGTCAAAACTCGAGTTTTCAAACTAAAACTTGAGTTTTGGACTTTTAATGAAAATAGCACGTGGAAGTCCAAAACATCAAAACTTGAGTTTTCAAATTAAAACTTGAGTTTTCAAAAGGTTGGGAAAACATATGCTCTCTATTTGGCCAAAACTTGAGTTTCCAAAGTGAAACTCGAGTTTTCACTTAATCTGTGAAAACATTGAAAAGTTCATATCAGGCCAAAACTTGAGTTTCAAAATTGAAACTTGAGTTTTCAAATCATCGTGAAAATGCATTGCTCTCTGTCTGATCAAAACTCGAGTTTTGAAATCAAAACTCGAGTTTTCATATTGTTATGAAAACTTTGAAACTTGGCAATGCTCTCGGGTTGGGTCAAAACTCGAGTTTGTAAAACAAAACTCGAGTTTTCATCCAATGATGAAAACTTTGAAAATATGCTTCAAGTTGGAAACTTGAGTTTTCATTTTGAAATTTGAGTTTTCAAAACAGGGTGAAAACTTGAAAACTCTCTGTTAGGTCAAAGCTCGAGTTTTGAAATCAAAACTCGAGCTTTCTTATAACTTGGAGAAAACTTTGAAAAGCTTAAAAACAGTTTACACGATGAAGTCTTGGCACGAAGCTGGATTCAAAAATCAAAGACTCTCTGTATGGCCAAAACTTGAGTTTTCAAAACAAAACTCGAGTTTTGTCTTTAGTTGAAAAATGTCATGAGTCTTTGTAAGAACCAAAACTCGAGTTTTCAAAACTGAAACTCGAGTCTTGTCTTGAGATGAAAATTGAGTGCTCTCTGTATGATTTAAAACTCAAGTTTCCACAGGAAACTGGAGTTTTGCTCTGTTTAATGAAAATGAGCAACTCTCTGTCAAGGCCAAAACTCGAGTTTTGAAACCAAAACTCGAGTTTTGTCTTAACAGTAAGTTTTTCAACTCACCAAGACAAAACTGCATTTTTGGGTTTGCAATTGTTCAAACATCATCAAAACACATAGAGAACTAACATTTATAAGGAAACTTTTTTGTATGGTTCTGTTGTAGTAAGAATTAAGGTGTACATGTTCTTTTTTATTTTGTGTACATGCATGAAATAATTAAAGATTAATTATAATATTAAAATTATTTAGGAATATATACAGACTAACAAGTTAATTTTTTGTTATATTAATAAGTTAATTTTAGTTGTAAATAAACATTATAGCTTATTATTATGAGGTCTAGAGTTAATTATTCTCAAATATAATCTGATAATAGTTAAAAAAAAAATCTTATAGTGGGTGAACATTGGATTCTCTTTTAACTTTTTAAGTTACTACTATTATATTACTTTTGTATATGTATCTTAATTAAACCAGTTATGTACCAAGTTTGAGGAAGAAGTCAGTGAAGGAAATATGTTTTAATAATATCTAATATATCTAATATATTAATAAATATTTCTATTTCATTTTGCAATTTATTAGAATATTTAATTAATATGTTCTTTTTTTAATAATAAATAATATTATTTATTTAATGTATTTCTATTTCTATTTTTTAATATATTTCTATTAATATAGAATTTCTATTTCTATTTATTTATTTATTTATATAATTTATATATTAGTATTAGAGTATTCTATTTTATAATTTTTTTATTTTATTATAGAATTTCATATATATATATATATATATATATATATATATAAAATATAGAATTCTAAATATATAATTAGAATATGAATTTCATATTTTAAATTTCTTTCCTTTTTTACTTGAATTCTAAATTATAAATTGAATTCTAAACTCTAAATAGAAAAATAAATAATAATAATAATAATAATAAAGAAAGGCAATTAGCTATTCAATCTAACTAATATTAAATATATAAATGCCGGAGTGCTCATATACTTTTAGGAGTCTATATACCAAGAAAAAAGCCTCCTTTTTTTTTGTTTTATATATATAATAAGGTTCGGATATTGATATAATTAGTAGATTTTGCTTGTTTTATGAAAATAAAAAACTGTTAGAAATTCAAGAAAGAGGTAAAATTGATTAAAAAAAAAAGAAGGAGGTGAAATTGATAAAAAAAAAAAAAGAAACAATAGGTGCAGACTCGTATGAATTATAAAAATTTGTTAAATTAGCTAGGTAAGTTAGTCTCTCATAAAAATGCATGTTAATTTTTTAAAAAAATATCTCATTTAATTTTTTCATTTGAAACTACTTGTTTGTGAGAAATTCCTCAACAAGTTATACATATGCATGGATAATTTGAAAAATTAAATTATAAATATTGTTTTAATTCAAAGGTATTTAAAAATAAATAAGGTAAAATGGATTTTGTAAATTACAAATACTGTTTTAAATGAAATACAAAAAATAAATGTACTTCCTAATGTTTTTGCAGGTGAGCTGAAGAAGATGAAGGCGTTGGTGGAGAAGCAAGTGACATAGATGAGTCAGCAAGCAGCTGAGCTGAGCCAGACAAAGCAGATGAGTCAAGAATAGGAGATGATGAGGCAACAGATGAGTCAACAACAAGAGATGAAGAGGCAGATGCAGCTTCAACTCTTGTCCCTAATGAAAGACAAGGGTAAAGGGCCGGCTCCTGCTGATGATGATAATGCTGTTTAGACTATTTTTTAGTACATATTCCTCGCAACAATATTATTTATTTATTTTTCTCTATGTAAATGCTTTCTGATTGTTATTATATACTTTTATGATGAACAGGTTCTTTTTTATATTTTTTATGTCATTTTTATATATATATTTTAATTATTTGTAAAAAAAAATAAATAATAAAAAAATTTATATTTTTTTATGTCATTTATATTTTTTTAATTATTTGTAAGAAAATAAATAAAAATACTTTTTTTATATTTTTTATGTCATTTTTATATTTTTTTTAATTATTTGTAAAAAAATAAAATTTGTATATTTTTTTATGTCATTTGTATATTTTTTATGTTATTTTTTTTATTTTTTAATTATTTTCAAAAAATAAAATTACTATGGAAAAAAAAATTAAAATTTGCGATGGAATTGGCTTCCGTCGCAAAACCCTAGGATTTGCGACAGAATTTTCATCTTCCATCGCAATTGTGACGATTGTTTTTATGACGGACCGAAATTCGTTGCAAATTCCATGGCAAACTTGATTTATGACGGAAAATGGCTGTTGCAAAAAATGACTTTTTTTTGTAGTGTTATGGAGGAAAAGTATATTCATGTAAATCAAGAAAAAAACTCATTTTAAACTTATCTCGTATATCATAAATTATATAGAAGTAAACACATGGACCGACATAACAACATTTGATTTATTAAGATAAAAAAAGTCTCAACCAGGGTTGAGCAAGCCGCTTGCTAATTTGAGGCTTTTTTTCAATTTACCCCTAATAAAATAACTATTTTGTTAGTTCTCTGATGGTTTTGATGATTGCCAACAATTACAAACAATTACAGAGGCTTTGCTCTTAAGTGTCAAAAAACTCTGTTTAAGAGCAAACCTCGAGGTTGGTATTGTAACCTCGAGGTTTGGACTTACAGATGCTTTAAAAATCAAGTGTTTCAATTATTCAAAACTTGGTTTCACAAAAACTATGTGAAACCTCGAGGTTGGCAAGTTAACCTCGAGGTCATGGTCACTTTAGAAAATCTCAAGTTTTGAACCAACACATAAACCTCGAGTATTAAAAGCAAACCTCGAGTTTTTAACTCATCCAGAGAGGTCATGGTTTTCAACAAGCTTGAAAACCTCGAGGTTCATATTTCAACCTTGAGGTTAGGAACTTTGTTTTGAAACTCAAGTTTTCAAGAAAACTCATAAACCTCGAGTTTTAGTTTGCAACCTCGAGTTTTCTAACTTACAGAGAGCAACTGGTTTTTCAAAGAAATGAAAACCTCGAGGTTCTGTTTATAACCTCGAGGCTAGCCCTTTAAATCAAAGTCTTGACTTTACAAAGTTTGAAACCAACCTCGAGTATGGATTTGCAATCTCAAGGTTATCGGGCTCCAGAGGAAAAATGCTTTTTCAACCAACCTTCAAGCCTTGAGGTTACCTTTGGAACCTCAAGGTTTGTGATCTTCTAAGATCTTCCAAAAGGTTTCTTTTCAAAAGAAACCTCGAGGTTCACTTAGTAACCTCAAGGTTACATGTTCAAAAATAAGTGTTTACCTGAAACATACAAGCAAACCTCGAGGTTGGATGAACAAACCTCAAGGTTTGTAGCCGTTGCTGCAATTTCAAATTTGGGAAATCTACGATACCTTCTTGTTTGATCTCAATGCTTTCCATGTTTATTCTATATTGATTCTAGATATGTTTAACCATCTTTCTAGTGAGTTTCAGACAGTTTAACGAAGGATTATTGAAGAATTGGAAAGTCAAAGCAAAAAGTGAACAGTGCATTAAATGCTCTTCTGCAATCTCACCTACTTTTGGTTAATCCACCTGAGCACGCCTTGTTAACGTTAAAAAATGTTTACTACATCAAGTAAAGTCAATTCCAACGGGCAAATTCTCAGAGAGCCTAATCAAACTCCATTAAAGACATGGATTAGCATAAGCTTTGGAGAGAGAAGATGCTTAAACATGCACCAAAGTTCTGCAGATGATTTCCAACGGCTAGAATCACATTACAACGGTCATTTAATGTTCTCTACCTATAAATAGAGAGCATTAACTTCATTTACAGCTGACACACCAACTCAGAGCGAAAATTTACTAAGTTCATTTATTGTGTATTAGCTTTCACTTGTAAAGTATCATACTTGATACAAACACTTCAGTGTTTATCACATCTACTCTGTGAGAGAGTTTTTCACTTGTAAATCATTCATTGATTGATACAACTACAAGTCAGGGGACTTGGTAGTTGGGGTGTATTGATTACAACTTGTAAGGGAGAGTGTGTTCTAGTGAGAGAACAACTCTTAGTACAGAGTGTGTAACCAATATTGTTGAGTTAGTGGATTGAAAATCTCAAGTGAGGCTTGGGGACTGGATGTAGGTTAGGAAAGGACCGAACCAGTATAAATTGCTTTGTGTCTAGCCTCTTCTCCCTACTCTCTCTGTTGTGCCCTGTTCTGATTGCTCAAAAACAGAACAAGTTTCGAAAATTTTCAATATACCCAATTCACCCCCCTCTTGGGTATAAAGCTCCTGTTTTCATATTTAACAAAATGCCCCTGTTTGGAAACTATTTAAGCATCTACCCCTGTTTAGTCGACTACTGCCCCCATTTAGTCGACTAAAACGCGGGGTTCAAATTTTTTTTGAAGATCCCCGCGATTTAGTTTACTAAATGGAGGTTTTTAGTCGACTAAAATGCGGGGGGATCAATTTTTTTTTAAACATCCCTGATATTTAGTCGACTAAGCCACAGTGCTTAGTCGACTAAATCAGTCCAGAGGCCATTTTTTTTAATTATCCACGTGATTTAGTCGACTAAGATACAGTGCTTAGTCGACTAAATCAGTCCAGAGGCCTTTTTTAAAAAAAAAAAATTCCATGTGGTTTAGTCAACTAAGCCTTAGTGCTTAGTCGACTAAATCAGTCCAAAGGGCTTTTTAAAAAACCCCAATCGCGTCTTCAAACCCTAATCGACTAAGGGAGCCTTTCCCCTTCCAATACTCTCTCTTTTCTCAGTTTTAGTCGACTAATCGGAGTTTAATACCATCCCAACTTGTTGAAGGTATAATTATTGTGTAATCATTGTAGTTTCACTTTGTTAAGCTTTTGTTTTTGTTTGTAACCTGAAACCCTTCGTTTTTCAGGTCCCATTTTTTGGTGTAAAGGATGAGTTCAAGTCGAAACACTTACGTTACTGTAATCTACCATAGTGGGAGGCATTTTGTAGGTCCCGATGGTGTTCAATTTTGTACATTATTATCGAATAGATAACCGAAAGGAAGATCCACAACGGGCTCAAGCACTGCTTGCTGTGGTCTAGAGGAAGATGCCCCGCGGTTCGCACGTTGTTGAATCCGCCTCCCATGCTCATTGTCGGTGTTAGAAGGAGCTTGTCTATGACGCATGATGGCAACGACAACCTACAAATGGACATTATAGACCATCAACAAACAAGAAACATTCATCATTTTTAATTTCCCTATACACATTTATCATTTTCACAAACAAACACAATCAACATAAACAACAAACATTCAAGCAGATAGGTTATTCGAAAAACTATCAACCGATGTAAATATTTCCACTTTCACATGTACATTCCTCATTTTCATCCATAAATCCTAAGTAAATACTGAAATCAATCAAACCTACACAACAAAATCACCCAATCAAACCACAAAATGCAAAAACACAAATAAACACAATCAACAAGAAATAAATTGATCAAAAATGAAGTGAAATTCGTCCAAAATTCAAGAAATTATCAACCGATGTAAATATTTCCACTTTCACATGTACATTCCTCATTTTCATCCATAAATCCTAAGTAAATACTCAAATCAATCAAACCTACACAACAAAATCACCCAATCAAACCACAAAACATAAAAACGCAAATGGGGGTTCGCATAAACGCAAGAACAACGGCGGAAATTCTAAATGAAGATGAGAACATAACAAACATACACAAATCAATCAAACATAGACAACAAAATCAACCAATCAAAGCACAAAATGAAAAAACGCAAATGGGATTCGTATAAACGCAAGAAGAACAGTGGAGATTCGAAATAGTTGGGTGGGAACATACCAAAATTGACGCAAATGACACTAGAATCAAGCTTCCTTCGCTACCCACCGATGGATTCAGCAAGGTTTGAGTGAAAAAAAGAGAGGAGGAGAGGTTTATGCGGCTCCCTTAGTCGATTAGGGTTTGAAGACACGATTGGGGTTTTTTAAAAAGCCCTCTGGACTGATTTAGTCGACTAAGCACTATGGCTTAGTCGACTAAATCACGTGGAAAGTTAAAAAAAAAAAAGGCCTCTGGACTAATTTAGTCAACTAAGCACTGTGTCTTAGTCGACTAAATCGCGTGGATAATTATAAAAAAAAGGCCTCTGGACTGATTTAGTCGACTAAGCACTGTGGCTTAGTCGACTAAATATCGGGGATGTTTAAAAAAAAATTGATCCCCCGCGTTTTAGTCGACTAAATCGCGGGGATCTTCAAAAAAAAATTTGAACCCCGTGTAAATGGAGCTAAATACCCAAGAGGGAGGTGAATTGGGTATTATCAAATTTTTGCTTAAGTGCTCTGTTTTTAAACTATGAAAACAGGGGTTAACAGAGATAAGGAAGAGAAAGCTTGGACACAAGAATTTATACTGGTTCGGTCCTATCAACTTGACCTACATCCAGTCCCCAGACACTCTGGGATTTTCACTATATCAATGATTACACACTCTGCACTCAAGAAGTGATTCTCTCACTAGAACTCACTCCCCCTTACAAGTTGTAATCAATGAACCCAACCACCAAGTCCCCTGACTTGTGGTTCTTTACAATCAATAATCAACAAACAGATAAAACTCTCTTTAAGAGTAGATGATGATAAACACTGAAGCTTATATTGTCAAAAGACAAAATACAAGTGAAAACTGAAGGTAGTTGTGAAACTTGAATGCTTGTTTGTTTTCAGATGTTGTTGTTGTTGAAGAGCCTTGAATGCAATCCTATTTATACTCAGGAAGCATTAATTGACCGTTGCATCTTCAATATTACCGTTGAGAGAAGTCTTCAAGTGATTAGCAAGAGTTTTAGTTATCTTCTCTCTCTATACTTAGCTTAATCCAGCTGGCTAAGTATTCTGATTTGTTCCTCTGCAAATTGGTCCGTTGGAAATGAAGTTTCTTGATGTAGAAAACATTCTTTAATGCTTTGTAAACGTGTGCAGAAGGATTAGCCAAGTTTGTGCAACTTTCTGAACAGTGCATTTAATGAACTGAACCACTTTATGCCTTTTGCCTTGACCTTCATTAATCATCCTTTAAATCATCTGAAACTCACTTAGCAAAGTGGTTAAACATAGCTAAGAATATATAAGAATGATAAATGGAAGCATTAAGATCAAAAGAGAGTGTTTCACAAATTCGTCAGATTTGATTTTCAATTTCAGCACTCAATACTCGAGTATGTTCATCAATACTCGAGTATGTCACTGTGCACTTAAGTCAATACTTGAGTATCCATACTGATACTCGAGTATGCTTCTTCCAGAGAGGAACCATCGTGACTTGAACTTTGAAAGATGAGTACAATACTCGAGTATGCAAGTCCATACTCGAGTTTTGAACTTTTTAGTGAGAAATAAGTTTAAGTTCAAAACCTCAATACTTGAGTATTCTTTTCATTACTTGAGTATTCAAATCATTGACAAGTGGATAAGCTCTTTGTATGCTCAATACTCGAGTATTCATTCACTTGAAAATTTTGTGGAGTTTTTTTTATGTCAATACTTGAGTTTTCAAATGAATACTTGAGTATTCATAAACAGATGTTGATTTGAAAAACTTTGTGAAAGTCCAATACTCGAGTATGTAAAACCAATACTCGAGTTTTCATAAAATGTGAAAGTTTGAAAGTTCTCTGTATGTTCAATACTCGAGTATTGTTTCCAATACTTGAGTATTGACTCAAGGTGAAAAATTTGATTGCTCTCTGTAAATCCAATACTCGAGTATTGCTTCCAATACTTGAGTATTGACTCAAGGTGAAAAACTTGAGTGCTCTCTGTAAGTCCAATACTCGAGTATTGCTTCCAATACTTGAGTATTGACTCAAGGTGAAAAACTTGAGTGCTCTATGTAAGTCCAATACTCGAGTATTGCTTCCAATACTTGAGTATTGCTTTGTCAAGATGAATTTTAGCAACTCTCTGTCAAGTCAATACTCGAGTATCCATACCAATACTCGAGTTTCCATTTGACAGTTGATTTTTAGCAAATGCAAAACCTTCAAAACATGTTTACAATTGTTGATTATCATCAAAATATATAGAGAACTAACACCCCGCGTTTTAGTACACTAAATGGGGGCAGTAGTCGACTAAACAGGGGTAGATGCTTAAATAGTTTCCAAACTGGGGTATTTTGTTAAATAGTTATTTTATTAAGGGTAAATTGAAAAAAAGCCCTAATTTGATGTATCAGCTTGTATCCAAGCAAATTGGGTCTAGGTCCATCTGAAGAGCAACACGAAAAGATGCTGGTTATGGGCAATTCCTCAAGTTAGATTGTCATGCCTGCAACTCAACTCTCACTAATCTCAACTCTTCCATTCCTGGTGCTTACCAATAAAGTTTTAACATCAGTATTAAATTTAATTCTACCCCTCGTCTTTGAGTTTAACTAGTGTGGGGGTCGGTTTTCTTCACCTTAAGGGAGGGGGTTCGATCTCTATGTTGGTCAAGGCGTTAGGGGAGGCATCCTAGGGGTATAGGAAGCAGTGGTAACGCTGGTAGAGGTGGAGACATGTGTACTCTCTGGCCAGTATCCCCTGTGGATTGGGCTCCAAGCGCCAGACCCTTGGACTGTGTGTGAGCCCGACTCCTTTCCTAAAATTTTCATAGAAAATAATAATAATAATAATTCTATCTTGCCAATTGAACCAATTTCACGGGGAATGTTTTTATTACATTGACATATATTTTCAAGAGCTGTCATAAAAGGACAACAATGATTAATTTATGTTTCTATGTATTTTGAAAAAATGACACTTTTTTTTTGAAATTGAAAAATCCTAAATCAAGTGTCTCTCAAATAATGAGTTGTAAATTATTTATTAAGTTGTTTCATTCTCTTATCAATTCTTAATAACAAACTTAATTCAGAATTTTGCAATTCTAAAATTCATTTTCAATTATTTTCCCATATATGTTTTAGTTGAGCCACAAATTATTTATTTTTGAATATTTTTTTTAATGAAAATTTTTGAATATTTGTTAATATATAAAACAGGGATGATGATTGATGATGACATTATTGTGGGGACACTTGTTATGTATGTTTTTCATTTACGCCATATCTTTCATTGTGGGGACGCTTGATAGTTTTAACTTCTAAAATAAAAAAAGAAAACATGGTGGCGCCAGTTGGTGATGTGTGCTTGGTGATATTCTGAAAATATCTGCTTTGGCTTCGCCTAATTCCCTTGTCTTTAAGTGAAAATATATATTTTATTTTTTTAACTTTTTATAAAATTTGTAATCCCTTAAATTTTATAGTAATTTTTTCTAGTCATTGGACCCGAACACCATTTATTTCAAAAGATGCTTTTTTATGCCAATTACTATTATTTATCAACAATTTAAACTTAATATATCAAAGTTTAAAAATATTTTGTTAACATTTAAAATTTCATTGCCAATATTTTTGTTAATAAAACTAATGGTATTAATGCTAGAGGATGAAAAGAAGACTCTAAAAAATTAATCAACTAAATTAAAATTTATAGAAAATAAAAATATTAATGATGCAACTTTGCTTTTCTTTTTATATGTAATCATTTATGTAATTACTATAAAATAAAAAAAAATGGTAATATTTATTATTTATAAATAATATTGTCTCCATACATTTCATATTTTTTCCATCTTGGTCTATGATACAAATTTGTACTCCCTTATTCTTTTTTATGAGTAATTTTCCCTCTTTTGAGATTGGTCCTTTTTATAAACAATTTTTTCTTTTACCTCAAAATTTATACAACTTTTTTATTTTCTACCCTTATTAAATACACGTTTTTATATTAATTATCATCCACTTACCACTAGTTTTCTTTCATTTATTCATTTATTACACATTGTCTCTCATATTTTATATTTATACTCTTTCATATTTGTTATTCATTATCTCTTTTATACTCTTTTCATAAAGAGAGCCATATTTAGAAGAAACATGATATTTTTGTCATATTTATTATTTTTTTTATTAGTTTTAACTGTGAGTTTATTTTGGATAATAAAGATAAAAAAAATGTTTATAAAATGGAGGGAATATAATTTTGTCCATACTATTTTTAGAAAATGACGCTAGACTTGAGGCTTGAGGCAGAACAGAGAGTTAACACCAGTTTGGTTTGAGGAAAGAAAGTGGGAAGGAGCATATTGACCAAATTACAATTAATAAGAAGATTTTTTTTTTTTGGTTGAGAGTATATATTTAGAATATTAAAAAACTTTCATGAACTATTTAATAAAGATGAAATAAAAAAATTTCTGTCTCTCCTCTTCCTCCCTCTCCCTTCCCTCAACTTCATTTTTGGGGAGAGCTTTTGTGAAACAGCACGCGCACAAGATGCGAGTGAAGTAAAATATAATGGTCAAGTCCTTGGTTTTTTGGGCCAACGAGCTAGTATAGTGTTTAAACTTTACACGTTTTGTTGTGGCTGTGGCTGATAAAGGACACAACACATGAAGCGTCTCTTCCCTGCATTTTTATATTATTATTGGGTTAACTTTTAATGGCTGAAATTTATCTATAAAATTATCATTATCATTTAATATTAATATTACAATAACATTTTTAATATAGTATAAAATGTCAATTATTAATTATGAAGAAATTAAGGGAGAGGAATATTTGCATTGATCTCTCTGCATTTAATGTTTTTATCATTAGATTGAATCTCAATTGTTAAGATTTAATATTATATAAACATATTAAATATAATTAAAATTTATCATTATAAATAAAATAAACCTCAACGATATGGAGAGAGAGATCAATAGAAATGTTTTTCTTCCAAAATTAAATGGAGAGTAGGTGGAAAGAATAATAAGTAGTGGAGACACTCATTTTCTGAAACAAGCGCCCATCAATTTGGAATCCTATATCTTAATTTTATTTGTTGTCTTTCTTTCTTCTTCTTTTTTTCCCTTCTTTTCTTAATTTTAATAAGAAAAATGGAAAATTGTACTAAAATTGTAATATACAAAACTTAAAAAGGTGATTCTGCCAAATTCCAAATCAATCCACAAAATGAAAAAGGAATTTATAAGTAATACTTCCTCTAGTCTTAATTATAAGACAATATTTGAGAGTTGGTTTTGGTCTTAAGTATATGACAATTTTTAATTTTTGTCAATTTCTTCCTAAAATACCCATATTTTATTCTTTCAAATGAGTTTGATTTTTTGTGAGTATATATATGTAGGTACGTAAACTCTTTCAGTCAATAAAACTTTTAAATTGTTAGATTTTAATTTATTTATTGATGAATTAACGGTAATTTGCCAATGTATATATATAGACGCGCGCACGCGCGCGCACACACACACATATATATATATGGGAATGATATTGTCACTACCAATTTGATGTCACTACCAAGTCGCTATCACTTTTTTACCGTTAGATCAGAATTTCAATAGGAGAGAGAAATGATAAAGGCAGATGAGATTCTGATCTAACGGTGAAAAAGTGGTAGTGACAATATCCTATCCCATATATATGTGTGTGTGTGTGTGTATAGTAAGACCATTATTTCAAATTATAAAGCATGTGGAAAGAAAAATTCTAGTTTATAGAGGTACATGGCAGAAGTAGTTATTGATTCACTTTTATTTATATCATTTTAAATTAATATAAAGGCATTTTAGGAAAACGAGTAAAATTAACTAATTTAACTCTTTTTCTTAATCTCTACAAAATCAATTAAATATGTTTTATAATTAGAACCGGGAGGAAGTAATAAATTTCACCTTTAGTATAACAAATTTCTTGAAACAAGGGCCTTTTACTTTGATAGTTATTTTATTTACTATTTTTCACTATTCTAATAAAATGGTTTGGTAGCTCATGCCTCATGTTCATTACACTTTTTAGGCTGGTATTTTGCTTGCTCCCCAAGATGGGAGCTGCACCAATCCACGAGTTATGGCCGGCTGCCCCAATTCCTGGTCCTATGCAGAAACTCCCACATCTTATGTTAGTTTGTTTAAATTAACATTTGTAAAAGTGACTTTTATCAAAATTGATTTTTACGAATTAGAGTCGAGGTAAAAATAAATTAGTATAATATGATTAATGTTTTTTAAAATATTTTATAAGAAAAAATGTTAAAGTGTAAAAATACCTATAAACATATCTAAAGTATACCTAACACCATATGTTTTTCGGAAATGTAATAATATTCATAAACTTTCAAAATCAGAACAATTATACCATCACCTTTACATTGTCTCAGCTGATGTTAACTATAAGGGTTAAGATACAAAAATACACGTGTGGTTTTTCTAAAAGTGCACTCAACACTAATTTTTTTTTTTTGGTTTCAAAAGTGACTGTGGTTATAAAAATGGAACAAAAATATCCATTAACCATTAATTGATCGTTAACTTGACTTTTTTTTTTTTTTGTATTTTTAAAGTTGACATAAACGATGACTCAGCTAAATTTCATCTTAGCTAGCAGTAAATAAATAAAGAAAATTATTAAAAATGACATAAATATTTTGAAAATTATAGTTTAGTCCTTCGCTCTCCAATTCCCTTTCTCTCTCCCAATCTCAATCTTACCCATCAGGCCACCCCATCTCTGCCTCCTCGCCACCATTGCCACCTTTCTATAATTTTCAAAACTATCTAGGCCATTTTCTATAATTTTCTCTAGTTCTCTACTGCCAGATGGGATGAAATTTAACTAAGTCATCATCCATATTAACCTTAAAAATATAAAAAAGTCAAACTAACTGTCAATGACTATTTTTGCTTGACTTTTATAACTACATAGATACTTTTGCATCTAAGAAAGGCACTTGATGTTGGGTATACTTTTACGAAAAGTACATATATATTTTTGGGTCAAATGTCATTTTTGCCACGGAAGTATTGCTAAGGGAGCGCCCAGCACCTAGAAGTTTTTTGAGTACTAAATTTGCCCTGGAAGTATGAAAAAGGTACCAAATTTGCCCCGAAAGTATGAAAAAGGTAGCAAATTTACTCATCCGTTAATTTTGACCATTAAGTTTGACTAACTGTCCATGTGGCATGCCACCTCATCAACCAATAAAAGTTAAGTATCATTTTTGCCCCGGAAGTTTTCAATGAGAGCAATTTTGCCCTGGAAATTTTTATTAAGGAGCAATTTTACCCCGGAAGTTTACAAAATGTGTCAATTTTGCCCTTCTAAATCAATCAAAGATCACACATGTCATGCCTTGAAAAGGTGGAACTTGGAGTCAAAGAAGGAGATCCTTGAGATGTTGTGTTGGGATCCGTACAAGCAGCGGATTAAAATTTTCTACGAATCCCGTCCCGAGGATCACTCAGGTGCGTTTAAATCAAGGTTAGGGAACCCGAATCATACCTTATAGAGAACTCGGAATCATCCGGAGCCGGAGGTTTTCCTTTGATTTTAGCGAACTAGTAACTCAAGAATCTACACAAACCCTTTGCGTACATTTTCTCATGGCGATCAAGAAAACCCAAACTGTAGTGAATTTGTCCGCGTCTCGTTCTCTTTGAACTGGTGGGCTACCTTCTCGATCAGCAGAAGACGACTTCTTAGAATCGGCTTCCTCTACCGGTATCCACACGAACAATCTCCGAACACGGACGCAATAGCGTGCTAGCGCCTCAGAATGTGCGTCTCTCTCTTTTTTGCTCTAGGGTTTCTCGTGGCTTTTTAATACGCTCGACTAAAAGTCCCGTAGGTCTTTTCTAAATCCGATAGACATATTATATAATCAAAATTAATCCTTATTAATTTTGAAATTCGAAATTCAAATCTAGATAATATATTAATTAAATCCATCTAATAGATCTAATCTAATATATTTATTTAATCCGAACTAAAACCAAATCTGAAATTTGAATTTTGAATCTGGATTTAAAATATATTAATTAAATCTATCTGATAGATTTAATCCAATCTATTTATTTAATCCAAATTTAATTAAAAGCCTTCTGATTTAATTTATCTCTATAAATTAAATCCGAGGAATGATATCTATCTATTTAATTAAATCTGAGATACAATATCTCAATTTAAATTAAATAGATAATGATATCTTTATTCGAAAATGTAATGAGATATAATATCTCTCTTTGTATTAGATATTTAATTTATCTGATGAAATAAATATAAAACGAATATCATATAATAATATTATAATCTCCATTAAATAATATTATTATATTATTTTCGAATTTAAATATATATACACATATATATATTTACCCCAAATTAAATCCAGTATTAATTAAATCTCAGACTCATCTGAGATTCAATGAATCTGGACACTTTTACCTGTGTTGGATTATTCTTGTGTGCGACCCTGCAGGCCCATATGAGATTGGCAGTGGTCCAAGACTGTATCAGCCCACAAGTCGCAAGCGGCCTCTAGCAAGACATTGCGACTACCCAATTCATATGGGGATCGATGACATGATACAACCTATCGTACAACCATGTCACGTCCCTTTTGTCATGCGATAATTTGGTCAAGGATGAGGCATGGATAATGTCAACTTCCTGTTCTTGATCACTACTTTCTCGATTCTCGAGTAGTCTAATAAGTGAAATGGAAACTCCTTTCCATCACAGTATGACTATACATTTCTTAGACTCACTCATCGATGGGCCCAGTATTATCTCTCTACAAATGTGAGGGACAAAGTCCATCTTGACCATTCACATTCCTCCGTATGAAAACCAATGATCGCGATCCCAGCCTTTATCATCACCTGGTCAAAGGTGACTTTTGACTAGGTCAAAGACCAGTGACTCATCATGTAGGAATCCATGATGATCTCAGGTCATAGGGCGTTGTGACGCGGTTATACATGAGATAAGCTTATGACTTAATCCATGCAGCTTTCTCATAGCGGGTCGGTCCAGCCCCTTGTACTCTTACAAGTGCCTATGACTTTGATTCGTATCTCCATACCTCATCAAAGTCATACTGGTCTTAACTCATCTTCGCTCCCGTGTAGATGACCGACCAGGGACATTTAGGATAATCTATAAGATATATCCAGGGATATAGTTATCACCATAAACATGCGTATGAAATAATAACTTAATGGAGAACAATGACTTACCCCTAGGGCATAATTTCCAACAGACTCCCACTTGCACTAGGCGCAATCATTAATTACTCTAATTCCCATTGCCCTAACATGACGATCATGTTTTGCTTGTGTAAGCGGCTTAGTAAGAGGATCAACTACATTGTCTTCTCCTGGTGCTTTGCATACTTTTATATCACCTCTATCTCTGATTTCTCCGAGAAATTGCTTGAGTACATGCTTGGTCCTTTAATGTGACCTAGGCTCCTTGGTCTGTGCAATAATGTCATTATTGTCACAGAACAAGACTATTGGATCTGAGATGGTAGGAACCACCCCCAGTTCAGTGATGAACTTTCTGATCCAAACAGCCTCCTTAGCTGCATCCTATACTGCTATATACTCAGCTTCCGTTGCAGAATAAGCTACAGTGCTCTGCTTAGAGCTCTTCCAGCTTACTGCACCACCATTCAACAGGAATACATGTCCTGATTGTGATCTTAGATTATCTTGGTCAGTTTGGAAACTCGCATCTGTGTAACCAGTGACACAGAGCTCATCCTCCAAGCCACCATATACCAAGAATAAGTCCTTAGTCCTTATTAAGTACTTAAGGATATTCTTGACAACAATCCAGTGACCCTCACTGGGATCTTGTTGATATCTGCTAGTCATACTCAAGGCAAATGACACATCCGGTCGAGTACATAACATGGCATACATGATAAATCCAATGGCGGAGGCATATGGAATCTTACTCATGCGGTCTCTTTGATCTTGTGTACTAGGACACAGATCCTTACTGAGATGGATGCCATGAGACATGGGCATATTATCCCTTTTAGCATCCTGCATGCTGAACCTATGCAGTATCTTGTCTATGTATGTGCTCTGACTTAGGCCTATCAGCCTCTTAGATCTATCTCTATAGATCCTTATCCCAAGGATATAAGTGGCTTCGCCTAAATCTTTCATTGAGAAAGACTTTCCTAACCAAGACTTGACACTTTGCAAGGTAGGAATGTCATTCCCAATGAGTAGGATGTCATCAACATAAAGCACTAGAAATACAACTTTGCTCCCATTAACCTTCTTGTAAACACAAGGTTCATCCATGTTTTGAATGAAGCCAAACTCTTTGACTACTTCATCAAAACGATGATTCCAGCTCCGAAATGCCTGCTTCAATCCATAAATGGATTTTTGAAGCTTACATACTTTACCAGTGTCTTCTGGACGCACAAAACCCTCAGGTTGTGTCATGTACACATCCTCAAGCAGCTTTCCGTTAAGGAAGGCCGTTTTGACGCCCATCTGCCATATCTCATAGTCATAATATGATGCAATGGCAAGAAGGACTCTGATTGACTTGGCCATTGCAACTGGGGAAAAGGTTTCATCATAGTTCACACCATGAGTTTGAGTGAATCCTTTTGCAACCAGTCGTGCCTTGAAAACATTTACTTTGCCATCCATGTATGTTTTCTCTTTGAAAACCCACTTGCACCCAACGGGTTTTACACCCTCAAGTGGATCGACTAAGGTCCATACCTTATTGTCGTACATGAATTGCATTTCAGACTTCATGGCATCAAGCTATTTTTCAGAGTTTGGTCCCACTACGGCGTCTCGATAGGTCGTTGGCTCATTCTGCTCAATTAGCAAAACATCACGACTTCCAGTAATCAGAAATCCATATCTCTGAGGCTGTAGCCATGATCTATCGGACCTTCGTGGGCCTTGTGTCACTTGAGTAGTCTCAACAACTTGTTGTGAGTCTTCTCCTGTTTCCATCTGTGGTTCTACGGTGTCTTGTGACTCTTGAACTTCTTTGAGATTCACCTTACTCCCACTGTCTCTTTTAGAGATAAACTCTTTTTCCAAAAGATACCATTCCGAATAACAAATACTTTGTGATCAGTGGGACTGTAGACATAGTATCCTTTAATTTCTTTAGGATACCCCACAAAAAGGCATTTTGAGGATCTTGATGATAATTTATCAGAGGCTTGTTGTTTAACATAAACCTCACATCCCCAAATCTTAAGAAATGACAAGCTGGGTTACTTCCCAGTCCATATCTCATATGGTGTCTTTTCAACCGCCTTTGACGAAACATGATTTAGTGTGAACGCAACAGTTTCTAGGGCATGACCTCAAAAAGAAGATGGAAGATCTGGTTGACTCATCATAGATCGAACCATATCAAATAGAGTTCGATTCCTCCGTTCAGAAACACCATTCCATTGAGGTGTTCCTGGAGGAGTAAGCTGTGAGATGATCCCACAACTCCTATAATGGTCAACGAACTCTTGGCTCAAATATTCACTATCCCGATCAGATCGAAGTGCCTTAATTGTTTTGCCATGTTGATTTTGCACTTCATTTTGGAATTCCGTTTCATACCGCTTCCTCTCTGAACGGACAAAACAATACTGGGCCTCCTCTCAAAGCTCTGCTCAGCAGTTTTGAGCATCCCATGCAGTTCAGAAATTGATTCCTCCATATTGTTCATGTTGTAATTCATGACAAAGTCATCATAACTTTTTGGGAGTGAGATCAAGATCACATCTGTAGCTAACTCTTGGGATATGGGGAATCCAAGCCTTTCAAGGTGATCAATGTAGCCTTTCATTTTCAACAAAATGAAGACTAACTGATTCACTTTCAGCCATCTTATAAGAGAATAAGGCCTTTGTGGTCATACCTCTCTTGCGTCGCCTGTTCCTGGAATATTTCCATAGGATGATAAATCATCTCAGACACCTCTATGTGTTCTAGATCTCCATCGAGGTCTGGAACCACAGTGGAAGGTTTTAGGCATCCTGTATCCATAGAGTCATCCTGATGCTTCTATAAGCATCAGTCTGATCTCTTGGATCATCAGCTGTAGGCTCGTTAGGGATGGGTTGATCGATAAGATACTCCTTTCTTTCGTGTTTAGGATCAACACTTAAGTCCTCAAACATGTCAAGAAAGTTTGTCTCATCGAGTTCGTCCTTCTCAAGGACCGATCGCATTGATGGTGTTGTGGTGTTACTATTCAACATGATTCTACAATTTAAAAGATATGCAAAGTTTAATCAGTAACCTCCCACTGAATTAATAACCCTCATTATAATTAGTGGGCTAACATCCATATTTAGCTTAATCTTAAGTCCGCTTTGGCAGGACGCTTAAAATCAAGTTATTTAGGTAGGCAATTTCTTTGCCAATTACATTACATGTAACTCTTAGATCTTTATGGGATTTGATCATCATATGACCTAGTATGTTTAATCCCATCCAATGCCTTGAGATCCAAAACCGTTTTGATAATCTCAATTAAGTCAAGACAATAATGAATGTAGAGTATCACCATTACTCTCTCTTGTCTCCCCAAGATTACTCAGATGCATCCACTTTGGTGGAACATACAAATGGGTGATCGAGGTTTTGACAAGTATTCATTTATTGATGGCATTGTGACTTCAGATTTTATTTAGAGGGTATTATTAGATATAATCAAATTAATCCTATTAATTTAATTCTAAATTAATTATGAGTGATCTAACTAAATCATAATTAAAATTCTAAATTAATTATGAGTGATCAAATCAAATCATAATTAAAACTCTAAATTAATCATAACATATGTTAATTCATACAATTATGAAATAAATTATTATGATTAAATTATTGAGACTTGCGGCTGTCACTTCATTTTAATACGACTAGATCTATATCTTATAGGATTTCTAAAATCCTAATTGGCCGTATTAAAATATTTAAAAATTAATCTCAATTAATCTTGAACTCAAATTTTAGATTAAAATAATATTAATTAAATCTGTCCAACAGATCTAATATGATCTATTTATTTTAATCTAAAAGTTTGCCGATTTAATTTATCTTTATTAATTCTACCTATTTGAATGCAATCATTATTGTATATTTCATATAGAATCTAAATTAATTATGCAGCGATCATATCAAAACATAATTAAAACTCGTGAACAATATGACTCATTTAACCTGTAGTCCCCTCAAGCCAATGAGATGACTTCTCTAAATAATAAGAGAAAACACATTTAAATTTACAACGCTAGTAAGCTAGAGTCATGTTGTTCACCATACCCAAACAACACTTTGTAAGGTTATGAACATACTTTAATTCATACATTTATGAAATAAAATATTACTCATGATAAACTTCCCTAATCTTATATTACTTTATATCATGATTTAAATTCTCACACTACAAACAATTTCATTTCTCGCGCTACAAACAATCAGCCGATCCCTACGGCGGTCCCGCTAGCCGGTTAGCCGGAGCGCCTCCAGAGCTTTTGAAAACATCATATTCTTTTAGAAAGAGAGTTTCATAAAACTTAATTTCAAACCCCCAGGGGCGTTGTCCGAGCATGATCGAAAATTCTGAACGATTCAGAATGTCTTCGATGAACACGAACGTGATGGACGATTCCGAATATCGTGCGCTCCGAACAATTCAAAACTGTACCAAGCAGCTGCGGCACCATTCTAGAGACCCGTCTGAAACCCTAATGCGAATTTTCAAATTAAAGCATTCAAGATTTGATTTCTTGATACAAAGATTCAGTTTCTTGCATACAAAGATTCAGATTCTTGCAAACAAAGATTCAGATTCTTGCATATATATCACATATAATAGCATGTACAGAAACCCAATTTAAACGCACATTGAGTTGGCTCTGATGCCACTGTTGGGATCCGTACACGCAGTGGATTAAAATTTTCTACGAATCCCGTCCCGAGGATCACTCAGGTGCGTTTAAATCAAGGTTAGGGAACCCGGATCATACCTTATAGAGAACTCGAAATCATCCGGAGCCGGAGGTTTTCCTTTGATTTTAGCGAACTAGTAACTCAAGAATCTACACAAACCCTTTGCGTACATTTTCTCATGGCGATCAAGAAAACCCAAACTGTAGTGAATTTGTCCGCGTCTCGTTCTCTTTGAACTGGTGGGCTACCTTCTCGATCAGCAGAAGACGACTTCTTAGAATTGGCTTCCTCTACCGGTATCCACACGAACAATCTCCGAACACGGACGCAGCAGCGTGCTAGCGCCTCAGAATGTGCGTCTCTCTCTTTTTTGCTCTAGGGTTTCTTGCGGCTTTTTAATACGCTCGACTAAAAGTCCCGTAGGTCTTTTCTAAATCCGATAGACGTATTATATAATCAAAATTAATCCTTATTAATTTTGAAATTCGAAATTCAAATCTAGATAATATATTAATTAAATCTATCTAATAGATCTAATCTAATATATTTATTTAATCCGAATTAAAACCAAATCTGAAATTTGAATTTTGAATCTGGATTAAAAATATATTAATTAAATCTATCTGATAGATTTAATCCAATCTATTTATTTAATCCAAATTTAATTAAAAGCCTTCTGATTTAATTTATCTCTATAAATTAAATCCGAGGAATGATATCTATCTATTTAATTAAATCTGAGATACAATATCTCAATTTAAATTAAATAGATAATGATATCTTTATTCGAAAATGTAATGAGATATAATATCTCTCTTTGTATTAGATATTTAATTTATCTGATGAAATAAATATAAAACAAATATCATATAATAATATTATAATCTCCATTAAATAATATTATTATATTATTTTCGAATTTAAATATATATACACATATATATATATTTACCCCAGATTAAATCCACTATTAATTAAATCTCAGACTCATATGAGATTCAATGAATCTGGACACTTTTACCCGTGTTGGATTATTCTTGTGTGCGACCCTGCAGGCCCATATGAGATTGGCAGTGGTCCAAGACTGTATCAGCCCACAAGTCGCAAGCGGCCTCTAGCAAGACATTGCGACTACCCAATTCATATGGGGATCGATGACATGATACAACCTATCGTAGAACCATGTCACGTTCCTTTTGTCATGCGATAATTTGGTCAAGGATGAGGCATGGATAATGTCAACTTCCTGCTCTTGACCACTACTTTCTCGATTCTCGAGTAGTCTAATAAGTGAAATGGAAACTCCTTTCCATCACAGTATGGCCATACATTTCTTAGACTCACTCATCGAGGGGCCCAGTATTATCTCTCTACAAATGTGAGGGAAAAAGTCCATCTTGACCATTCACATTCCTCCGCATGAAAACCACTGATCCCGATCCCAGCCTTTATCATCACCTGGTCAAAGGTGACTTTTGACTAGGTCAAAGACCAGTGACTCATCATGTAGGAATCCATGATGATCTCAGGTCATAGGGCGTTGTGACGCGGTTATACATGAGATAAGCTTATGACTTAATCCATGCAGCTTTCTCATAGCGGGTCGGTCCAGCCCCTTGTACTCTTACAAGTGCCTATGACTTTGATTCGTATCTCCATACCTCATCAAAGTCATACTGGTCTTAACTCATCTTCGCTCCCGCGTAGATGACCGACCAGGGACATTTAGGATAATCTATAAGATATATCCAGGGATATAGTTATCACCATAAACATGCGTATGAAATAATAACTTAATGGAGAACAATGACTTGCCCTTAGGGCATAATTTCCAACATGTTGAGCTCAAGACAGCTAGAATTTGTGAAGCCGAACTGGTCACAAGAAGCATCACTTATGATCTAAGCAAATTATCACTTTATACAAACGTAAATATTATCACTATTGATTTGTTTTACTGAACCAATTTTTGGAACAATTATTTCTCGTTTTGCGTTTCATTTTCTTAGATCATAAGTGATACTTCCTCTAGGTTTTGCGACAGACCTTTTAGTCCATGTGACCAGTTCGGCTTCACAAATTCTGCCCGCCTTGAGCTCAACATGTCAAGGATCTCCTTCTCTGACTCCAAGTTCCACTTTTTCAAGGCATGACATGTGTGGTCTTTGACTGATTTAATAGTCAAATTTAATATTGGGAGAAAGAAGGGCAAAATTTCTACTTTTGTAAACTTCCGGGGCAAAATTACTCCTCAATGAAAACTTCCCAGGCAAAAATGATACTTTTGATTGATGAGGTGGCATGCCACGTGTGATGAGGTGACATTTTAACGATCTACGTGGACTTCCGTCACTTTTGGGTAAATTTGATACATTTTCAATACTTCCGGTGTAAATTTGGTACCCAAAAACTTCCGGGTGTTGGGCGCTCCTTTAGCAATACTTCCGTGGTAAAAATGATCTTTAACCCTATATTTTTACACCTTAAGGATGATAAATAAGTTCTATTAAGTTTTCATTGACAAATGCACTAGCAGAATTCCACTAGCAAGTACTTGTCAAGATCAATAGCTTCTCGAATTTAGTTAGAACAACTTTGAAAACAAAGAAAAACCAACAAACAAAAAAAGGCCCCAATCAAAAAAGCAGAAATGTATGAAGTACCAGTGGTGGTGTACATTTACTGACACCAGAAAATTTTAAAAAGAAATGTTAAAAGCTTCATAAAAAAAGAACGTGATTGACCATATTCATCAAAGACACAGGAAGAATGGACATTATTGGGGTTCCGGATAGGAATCAAATTTCAACATGAAATTTCACCATTAGGCAATAACGTATCCATACCAGGCAGAAACTAGTTCATAAGGATAATAAACCAAAAAAATAATAATAATAATTAATACACACTAAACAAGAACAGAACTCACTGCCAGTGATTTCGTCAGCCATATTAACGACAGTGAGACCATCAGTTCGCTTGACATGGAGAAAATGCCGAGGTGATCAATCAATGATGAATCGATGTTTAGGATTTTAGGTTAGGGTTGTTTCTTTTCTGCAAGGGAGAACGCCATAACGGTGACACTGTGAAGGCTTATGTAGATGAAGGAAGAAGAGAAGGTCAGGAATGGTGACCATATTGAGACAGAGAGGCAGAGGAAGACACGTATTTGGAGGGATAGCTAATGAAGGATGACCTTATTGATTCAGATTTGAAAAGTAGAGAATAGTCGACGTTGTTGGTGTAGAATGCGGCCGTTAACGCTGTTGGTGGAGGATGTTGCCGCCGCCGTGCCAGTATTTAAGAAGAAGATGGGAGATGAACAACGAAGGAAGAGAGCGAGCGATGGATCAAGGAGAAAAGGGCAATAAAGTAAAATTATAAAACCTATGGACCTTTTTTTTAAGGGATAAAATATTGTTACTACCATTTTTTGTTACTACCACTTTTTTACTGTTAGATCAGAATCTTAATAGGAGAGAGAAATTATAAAGGTAGATGAGATTCTGATCTAACGGTGGAAAAGTCGTAGTAACATTGATAGTAGGGAAATTGACCAAAATAGAAACATTTTCAAAAAAAATTACCAAAATAATTCACTATTCAAAATATTTACAAGAATAATGCTAACGTCACCCATGGCGTGAGGGGCTCTTGCGTGACAGACCAATGGCGGGGGGGGGGGGGTGGCGGGTTTGATTGGTGGCGTGGGAGGACTGGGCGCTTGTAATTATGTGGCCCAGTTTGACGCCCTTAAGGGCGTGACACGTGGTCATGCCTGCCATATGGCGTGGGCACGTGTCGCGCCACGAGTGGCGCTAACCACGTTCGCGCCACAAGTGGCGCGGCGTTATCCCACGCCACACACACAGCAGGCAGTCAAAGGCTGCTCTGACCTCCTCTGAGCCCGCCCCCTACTCCCCACGCAACCCAGCCCTCCCCCCCCCCCAGCGGACACACACACACACCCCCCCAGCCCATCTTTGATTCCTTTTTTTTCCCCCACCCGCACACCTCGTCCCTTACCTCCAGCCTTCAGCTCTCATTCTTTTTTTCCTTTCTTCAGCTTTTTTCCCTTTCTTCAGCCCCCCCTCCAGCCCTCAGCTCTCATTCTTTCTTTCCTTTCTTCAGCTTTTTTTCCTTTCTTCAGCCCCCCCGGGCCGGACACACACAGTTTTTTCCTTTCTTCAGCCCCCCCCCCCCGGCCGGACACACACAGAGACATCGCCCCAGCCCTCCCATCTCTCATTCCTTATTTTTCCCCACAGACACACCTCGTCCCTCACCTCCAGCCCTCATCGCTCATTCTTTTTTTTCTTTCTTCAAACTCTCTCATCTCACTCAACTCCTTCACTCTTCCACTGGAATAAAAAACACTGAGAAAGGCTGAGAAACTACTAGAGAAGAAGAAGAAGAAGAAGAAGGAGACTGAAATTGTCTGTGACTTCACGTTTGCATCGGTAAAATTTAATTCCTTTTGTTATGTTTATTGTTTAAAAATTTGAAGTAACTTTTAGTTATTATAGATGAAAATGATTATAGATGCTTAATAAATGTATAATAATAATATAGATGTTTAACATTTAATTTTGTTGTTATGTTTATTGTTTTATAATTCGAAGTAACTTTTAATTATTATAGATGCTTCATAAATGTATATTTAATTTTGTTGTTATGTTTATTGTTTAATAATTTGAAGTAATTTTAAATTATTATACATGCAAATAATTATAGATGCTTAATAAACATATAATAGTAGAATAGATGTTTAACATTTAATTTTGTTGTTTTGTTTTTTTTTAATTGTTTAAAATAGGATTTAACTTGTAATTATATACATTAATTGCATAATAAATATATAAATCATTATGAAATAATTAAACTAAATAAAAATTAAACAATTATTAAAATTATTTACTATTTTTATTTTTAAAATATCAAAATTATAATTATTAAAAATATTTATTTTTCTCAAATAATTATTAAAATTATTGTATAATTATTACAATATTTGAACTTTGTTATTAATCTTAGGATAGAAGACTAATCATTGATAAATTAATTAATTAGGCAATTAATTATTTATTTTGTCTGTTAATTATATAAACCTCAAGATGTACAACTAATTATTGCATATTTTGTAAAATAATAATTTGATAGATAAAATGTAAAATATTAATTTTAGCTAAATTTGATATAAGGAATTAGTGAGAATAAGCTTTAAATGGAGAAAAATAATTTCTCAAATAATTAATTACTATAATTAATTCGCTAATTTATTACTTAGAGAATAATAATGAGTGACTTAATAGTGTGTTGTGTAATTGTAAACTTTTATTAGTCAAATGGATGACCAACACGAGAGCAATATTAACCCCGGCCCCAAAGAATGGGGAGTACTAAATGAGGAGGTCCAACTGTCGCACCAATCACAAGTTGTCTGGAATACTGAAGATTGCAATGTGTTGAGGGTCAGGCGAGCCTCACAGGGGTCTGCGGCAGATATGCAGGACCCAGATCTCATCCCAATAGAGTTGCAGGAGCACCTTATGCGTGCAGGTTTTTGGCACGTGGCTCGTATGAAGAAACCCCCAGTATGTTTTAATATTCTTTGTGTGATTAGTTATATACATGAGACGGATAATAAAAGCCCCTTACATATTTGTTCTGAACTTTATGTTGATGCAGATTGATAGATACCTCATTTCTGCTTTGGTTGAGAGGTGGCGGCCGGAGACCCACACCTTCCATATGTCGGTTGGTGAGATGACTATTACTCTACAGGATGTAGAGGCCATTTTAGGTTTGTCCACTGAGGGTCGAGTGGTTACCGGTCCAACACATGGCAACTGGGCAAGAATTATGCGGCAACACATGGGTGTGACTCCACTCCCATCTGAATTGATTGGCGGAAACATCAAGATGGTATGGTTTGACCGCCATTGGGGACACTGGGAGGACCACTCAGCTAGTGTTAAGAGTCAGCTTTTGTACACACGTGCTTACCTCATGCGCCTATTCGGTGGAACGCTGTTGTGTGATAAGTCCAGCCATGAGGTCCCTTGCCGATATATACAATTACTGGGTGGTGACCTTACGGAGACTGCTACATATAGTTGGGGGTCAGCTGTACTCGCCATTCTGTTTCGCGAGCTATGCCAGGCCACTTCAGCTTCAGCTAAAGACATTGGGGGTTGTTTGTTGTTATTGCAGATATGGGCGTGGTCCAGATTTCCTGCCATAGCACCTCCCATCCCTGAGCCAATTGACGCAGGTGATCATTACGGACGCAGGTATGGAAGCAATATGAAATAATTAATTATTTGAACTGCTTATGTTCTTATTTGAAGGTCACTTCACTAACTGATATTGAGTTCGTATTGCAGGTTCAACAATGTCGAGTTGCGGTTATTGCGACGTCAGCTGAAGACATATCGGATACAGCTTGACCAGATGGGTTGAGATAATGTATGTACAAGAAATTTGAGATTATAGAACCAAAAAGAGTAAACTAATTTGCATTTGTGAACATGTTCAGGTGAAGTGGGAGCCGTATAGGGATGCCGAATATGACTTTATGGGTGTAGATGCTGAGATGCAGGAAAGGTGGAGGGTGGTCACGTCCGTTCTTTGTTTCCACATCGTCGAGATGCACCAACCCAATCGCTGCATGCGGCAATTTGGCATGAAACAACACATCCCCCGACATGCTGCACAGCTTAAGGGTGCACATGATCTGACGTTACGCGGTAAGATGAGTGATGACTAGGAGGACAAGCTAGATGCATTTATTCAGTTGTGGAACACACGACATTTGCGTATCGAGACTACAGAGCCATCGGATGGGCTGGTTTCCCCAAATTCTGAGTACATGACTTGGTACTTCACACACAGCAGACGGTTTATGACGAGGCAGGTCGCTAGAATTGGGCATGTGGTACAGACCGATCTTGCTTCCAATTTTCATCGTGCATATTTCATTATATTATCCATAACGTAATTTCAATGTTGTTATTTGTTTCACTGGACAAATGCAGGTAGATGGGGTAGAGTGGATTTGGTGGATGAATTCTCCCCAATTTAGTGCTCAGTTCGATAAGACGAAGGTTCAGGAGGTTTGTGACCAACTACTGCGAGCACTTAACGAGTTTGGTGGATTTGCGGAGCCTGGTCCTAGCGCACCCACTGGACTCTTAGTCAGTGTACCAGATCCAGAGCTAAAGGTCCCGCCGCGTGCGAAAGAAAGACGGGGATTAGGGCATCGACGACCACGGCACGAGATGGAGGCATATCAGATACCTCAGGCAGGTCTGCGTGGTGGAGGTGTATATCGACCACTCATGTGGCCCACTATGGTCTATACTGAGGTTCCCTGGTACCCAGAGGTGTCTTCAGAGATGCCACCACAGGTGCCTCCCGCGATACATGTTCCGATGCCTTCGCACCCACAGCCACATACAATGTTTGCTCCGCAGACACATGTTTCTTACTCATATGAGTGGCAATCACAGAGTTCTCATACTGGCTTTCCAGGCTCTACCTCTCATCAACCTATACAAGGTTTAGTGGGATTCAGTGCCTACCAGCCAGCATATGGCTTTCCTGGCTTCGGTGTTTTCCAGCAGCCACAGGGGTTTGCTGCATTAGGTTCGTCCCAGCCGGGAAATGTTTCTACTGAGGCTGGATTCAGCAATAGTCCGTACCCTTCTGGACATGGCACATCCGATGACGCAGACGATTTTATACGGACAGCCACTGAGGATTTTCATTTTGATCACAATCTTGACGGACAGCGTGGACCCAGTGGCATTCGTAGGAACCCTGAGCGGGATGCACGTTCGCGGCCGTGGCCTCCATACACTCCACCATCATGAGCAAATGATATTACTTGTTTTTATCTTGTGGGAGTTATGGATTACTGTATTATGACGTATGGATTACTGTATTATGACTTATTTTGCACGGACTACCGTATGGATTACTGTATCTGCTTATTTTGCTTAGCACGGACTATCGAACATCTAGTTAGGAAACTTTTTCAGAAATTTAAAATGCTTTTCCCCAAATTACAAGTTGTTTATTATGCCCTATAAGCACATAAGTATAAATATGAGAAGAGTAAACTTCAAAAATACATAAGCAGCACATAAGTATACAAGCTATCAATTGTCATCTAACTGTAGAGCACGTAGGACATGAACGCCTATTATGTCCAAGCTGTTTACATATACGACATCTCAGCCGACTGGGGCCAGGTTGGACCTCCACCTCGTCCATTTCATTGCGAATGCGTGAAGCTTTAGGACGCCCCTTAGCACGCAATTTCGACTCATCGGGGATAAGCTTTGGGTCGGAAGAGGGCGGTATTCCTTGTTCACTGCCGATCGGTTGGAATGATGAAGAGTAAACATTTAGAATGTTGTAGATTGAGAATACGAGATCGATGTACTGTGCAGCATTATGGGATATCGCCGAACATGCAGCAATCATATGACTACATGGGAATTTAAATGCCTAAAAATTGCCACACTGGCATTTCCGCTGGGTTAGGTTCACCGAGTATGTATCATTCGGATCTTCAACTTCAAACGTGGTACGTGCTACATCGAACTCCCGAACACACATCGATGTAGCACGCTCTCCATTCTTTGTCATAGTTTCAGCAATAACATTCGAAAAAAGCTTTCCGGATTGGGCATCTTGTTGTGCTTTGGTCCCTCTTGTGACCCAGTAACGAACAAGCCGACTGTAAGTGCATTTGACCAACGATGTTATCGGCATGTTGCGCGCTCCCCTAAAAACCTTATTTATTGACTCGGACAAGTTGGTGGTCATATGACCATATCTTCGGCCATCCTCATCGTAACTCCGACACCACTGCTCTTTTGGAATTCGTTCAATCCATTGAGTCACTTCATCACTGTAACTACAGAACTCGGCATATAGGGCATCGAAGTGAATTTTATTTGGCACATATCCTGTAAAAAGGGCAAAGAAAGAAAAATTAAAATCATAAAACCAATATTGTAAGGCAATGAAAAGAATGAATGTCATTACACATCAGTTGGAGAATATTACCTAATCTCATTAATTTTTTCTTCAACGCCTGATCCTTGAAGCGGGTATTAAAATTGCTGGCTACATGACGAATGCAAAACACATGGTACGCATTTGGAGGCTGCCAACCAAGCATCTCATTGCCGACCGCTGATATTATGCTTTTGTGACGATCAGAAATAAGATACAAACCAACTGTATTTGTAACATACAGTCGTATGGAAGCCAAAAAATACTCCCATGCTTCCTTCGTTTCACCTTCAACAATTGCAAATGCAATTGGCAGGATCTCATTATTTCCATCTTGTGCTGTGGCGATCAACAATGTCCCCTTATACTTACCGTATAAATGCGTTCCGTCCACTTGTATCACTAGTTTGCACCATTGGAACGCTGCACGACATTGACTGAAGGTCCAAAATGTACGTTGAAACACCCGAATCCCATTAACAACCCGCCAATCAACAATATACGGTCCATGTTCAATATGATAAATAGATCCTGGGGAAAATTTCAACATGTGCTCGAACCATCTTGACAAGAACGCATATGACTCCTCCCAATCACCGTAAATCTTAGCAATTGCTTTTTGTTTAGCCTTCCATGCCTTCCTGTATGAAACATGATAACCGTACGTTCCAGTCACCCTTTCTTGTATCATGATCACAGGTACGGAAGGTGTTTCCTTTACCATGTCTGCAAAACCAATCAAAAAAAGTGTACATGTAGAATGTTACTTATGTTCACTCACAAACACAAATAAATTCACAATTTACCAAATTGTATTGTGCATCATACCTATTATGAGCTCAGAAATAAATTCAGAATCTAGTTGTTTGTGATATTGGGAGAGATTTTGGTTCACACAACTATGAGCTCCAACCCATTTAGTTACTACCCAAGTGTTGTTGTTCTTCGGTTTAATTGCTCTAACCCTCCAATGACAACCTTGTTCTTCATTCTGACATTTCATTGAGTACTTGGCTGTTGTGCTCTCAACCACAGAAGATTCATGATGTTCCTTCATGCAATAATGTTTTATTGCGGCTTGCAAATCATTCTTTGACCCAAACTCTTGTTTCAAATATAATTCGTCTCCTCTTGCCCACGGACCCTGGCCCAAGCCTTCCACATCTAGTATATCCTCATGCGGGTAATCTTCATTTACAGCCTCATAATGTGGAATGTCATTCCAAAACGGTGTGATATCTGCATGTTCACACATAATATCATTTTTGTGACAATATGGTTACCAGTAAAAATTAAAATAAAAATTATAAAATAATTACCTTGATGTTCGTCGTCTACATCACTATCATTTTGATCATGATCATTTTCCAATAAAGTGTCTTCATCTTCTTCCTCTTGCTCCTCCTCCTCATTCTCAAGTTCATCTACCATATAGTCGTCGTTTTCTTCTCCCAGCGCAACGGTTGGTTGTCTTGGCTGATGAGAGGGACCAGCCATATACTGTGATTGATGGCGTCCATGCGTCGGTATTGGTACGCCTTCTTCTAACATCTCGATATCCACATATAACTCAGCGAATTGGGACGTACGATTATCGTTGAATGTTTGAACAAAAAAATTTACATCCTCGTTATCGGATATCTGAAGACCCATATATTTCCGGTTTCCACAAGGCAGTCTACCCATCACTGAAGAAATTACCTGATTCTGTTGCAGCTTTAACTTTCGACGGATCTTCTCATGTAATTCTTCAGCAGACATGTCTTGACCAATAAACATTCCTCTTTTTTCACCTTCAAAGCTCAAACCGTTTGGACCCATATTTTTAGAACCATTAAAATATACAAATGACCAAATGTCACTCATTTTTTACTTATTTAATATTATGAAAAACAATATTAAACTACAGATAAAACAAATAATAACTACACAAATTGTAACTGAATAATACAAGAAGAAACACTTTATGAATTGAATTAAACAAAAAAAAACTAATTCAAGAACAGAATGAAGAAATGGAGGGAGTTTTCCGGATGAATAATTCAATGATAAGAGCGAAAGAAATAGTCACAGATGAGAGATGGAGGCAAAGAGGGAATAGGTGAACACTTTATCAATGGAATTAAAACAAAACCAAAAAAACACATACGCTGTGAGGGAGTTTTCTTGATGAATGAAGGGATGAATTATAAGAGAGAAAAAAAGAGGAGTCGGATGAGGGATAAGTGTAAAGAGTGGAATGAGAGAATTATATAATGAATGAACGAGTCAATTAGACATGCTCAAAAAAAAGAGGGTCACGGGATCTTCGTGGGGGATGGGAGTTCACGGGTTGAATTTAATCTGATAGGTCAATATCTGCTCAGTCTCTGTTGGCTGGCTTCAGTGGTTTTTTCTATCTTTCCAGCTGCTTCAGTCCGGAAAGAGAAGAGTGTCAGTGTTGTGATGCCCGGAAAGAGAAGAGTGGCACGTTGTGATGCTTGGTGGCGTGGGAGGTGGTTGCATCACTAGTGGCGTGAGGGTCCCAAGCGTAACAAGTGGCGCATGGGACCCCCACGCCACTAGTCATACACCCAACCCCTACGCCACTAGTGAATATGGCGCCTGCTCCCCTGCCATGATAAGACATGGCGTTCAGTTCACTCACGAAAGAGCACTGTGTCGCGAGAGAGCAGGCCGTGACTCAAAGCGCAACACTGACAGACTGGACAGACTGCATTATTCTGGTATTTATTTTGAACAGTGAACTAGTCTGGTAATTTTTTTTTCAAATTTGAACTATTTTGGTCAATTTCCCCCATTGATAGTAACATAAAATGATACTAATAATATTCTATCCTTTTTTTTAATAATGTGGGCCCCCACTAAAAAGTACTACCCCTTATCTTTTTTATAAAGCATTAACTAACAATTGCATTTGGTTTCTTTTATAAGGTACTTGTTTATTTTTAAAGCGCATTAATTATTTTTTCTCATTTATACCCGTAATTAATAAAGATAGTGGGTAAGAGTAATAATTAATATTTCCTCTGGTCTTTATTATAAGGCACCAACTAACAATTCTCACAAACCAATAAAAACAGTTAAAGTCAATAAAGTTGTTCTACAATTTAAGTAACTTCTAATATTACCCCTACTAATTACATTAAACTCTAATATTATATTAATTATTACTCTCACCCACTACCCTTATTAATTATGGGCATATATGAAAAAATAATAATAATTAATGTGCTTTGTAAACAAGCAAGTGCCTTATAAAAAAAGATTAAATATAATTGCTAATTGGTTTCTTATAATAAGGACCAAAGGGAGTATAATATTAGAGTTTCGTATAATTAATAGGGATAATATTATAAGTTATTTAAATTGCAGAACAACTTTATTGACTTTAATTATTTTTATTGGTTGTGAGAATTGATAGTTTATGCCTTATAACAAGCACGAGAGGGAGTACGTTTAAATAAGGCAATCTAATAGTAATTGTATTTTTACCTTGATTTTAAAAGCTTATAAGTACTTTTACATCTCCAAAAAACATATAGTTTTGTTAGATTTATTTTGAGTAAAAACTTATGGATATTTTACACTTTAATTGTAAAAAAAATTAATTTGAAAAATACTTATTTAGATGATATATTAAAAATTCAAAATTCAGAATATTTAAATATAAAAAGAGGATAACATTCAAGAAAAGTTACTTCAACTTTAAGCTTTTGTGTAAAAGCTTCCTTTTTTGTTGATATATATTATAAACTATAGGAAATGGGTTTAGACTCAATTACAATCTAAAGATAGAATTAAAGGTAGAATGAAATCTCTCTTCCATCCTCTAAAAGCTTCCTCAAACATAATATTTAACATCTACCTAGTTTTTTGTGCCTAAAAAAGCTAGTTTTGGTTCACTCAGCCTGGCCCAAACATGTTTTCATGAAAGGTGGTGCACATTGTTGTGTGAGTAATAATTAAGGTAATGGGTGTGAGTAATAATTAATATTTTCTCTGGTCTCTTTTTCTTTTTGGAACGGCGCCTTTGCTTATTTCAAAGTTTGAAGTTTTTATGTAGGCACATGTAATGTAGAAAAATCACAATTAAGAAAGAAATAAGTACATTCAAAATATCCAAAATCCAAATTAGTCATCCAAATAAATAAATCTCAAATTAGATCATAGATATATACCAAATTGATACTTGAGAATGTTGATAAATCATCCCATTGCCCTTTGGTATTAGAAAAGGTGAAGACAAGCAGAATCATGTGAATCATATTTTGAGAAAAGTTTGAACTTTTTGCAGCTGTAAGAGAAAAACCCTTGATTAAAAAAAAGAAAAAAAGTGTAAATCTAACTACAAGGTATAGCTATTAATTAAAATGTAATAACTATTGACAATAATAGATGACACATTAATTTTTTCATCCAACAATTTATAAATTATTGTCATAAAGTTTTAAAATATTTTATGTAAATGAATGACTGCAACTCATTATCTATTAACTACAATGAATTAATTATTGACAATAAAAAATTAGCCATTAACTATTTTTCGAATGGATCGTTGTTATTTTTTAAAAATTAAACTTAAAATGTTAGTATTTAAGAATATTTTGTCAATATTTAAAATTTAAATGAAAATTTTTTTATGTTTATGAAATTAGTACTGTTTAGGGTTAGATTATTGAAAAACATTTTATAAAACTAAACGATTAGAATGAACCCTTAACTAGAATTTAAAAATCAAACACGAACTTTTGGGGAATAGTTGTTACAGTAGCGTTTTTCAAACCATAACCATGTGATGATTCTCATTTACTTGATTAATTTTTATTTAATTTCGGTATATTCCAAGTATCCGAATATATTTTTCCACTATTTATGTCACAGTTTTATATGGAAAACGACTCCATTATGAATCTCGTGTCCCATTGAATTATAAAATTGACTATAATACCCCCAACAACCCCTCCTATAAAAATATTTTCTGTAAATATAAAGATAGGTTATGAGATGAGTGGTTTACATCGGCGAGAGATGTGATGGATTGATGATGTTAGCGGAATGTTGACATTTTTTTCTCAAGATGAGTTGGTGATAAGGGGGGTTGTTGGGGGTATTATAGTCAATTTGATAATTCAATGGGACACGAGATTCATAATGGAGTCGTTTTCCATGGCCGTAAAAAGATGTGATAGTTGCCAGAAACATACCAAAATTATTTGGCCTCCGCCAACAGAATTGGAAGGCATCTTGGCCCTTTGGCCCTTTTACAAATGGGGATGGATCTCCTCGGGCCATTCAAGGCAGCCTTCGGGTAGTTCAGATGGCTCATTGTTGCGGTAGACTACTTTATTAAATGGATTGAAGTCGAGCCCTTAACAACGATAACCTCGGCTCGCATACGAAGATTCTTTCGCAATAATATTGTCTCCCGTTTTGGCATCCCAGCCGAGATAGTCACGGACAACGGGACCCAATTTATGGGTAAAGGATTCCAGCACATGATGTCGGACCTCGACGTTAGGCAGCAATTCACCTCGGTTGAGCATCCTCAATCGAACGGCCAGGCCGAAGTAGCCAACAAGATCGTTCTCAACGGCTTAAAGAAGCAGATGCAAGATGCGGAGTCCAACTGGGTTGAACAACTTTACAGTGTTCTATGAGGGTATAGGACAAGCGTGCAGACTTCAACTCAGGAAAGCCCTTTCCGGTTAACTTATGAATGCGAGGCAATGATCCCGGTCGAGATAGGACAGTCGTCGTAGAGGAAGATAAAAGCTCTCCAAGAGGGAGAGGAGTCGAATGATGATGCGTTAAGGACAGAGTTGGACTTGATCGACGAGGTCAGAGTCACGATGCATTGCTGGGAGTTAGCTGCCAAGCAACTCACGCAACAAAATATAATCAAAAGGTCAGACCTCATTCTTTCAACAGGGGCAACTTGGTACTCCGGCGTGCAGACATTGGAAATAAAAATGCCAGAGATGGCAAGCTAGCTGCAAATTGGGAAGGTCCTTACTGGGTAAAAGAGAAGCTTGACAAAGGAGCATATATACTAGAAACCCTAAGAAGGAAGTCAATCAAAAGGACTTGGAACGCCGACAAGCTAAGAATGTACTATAGTTAGATCTCGGCCCTGCATCCATACGACGCCAGCCACACCGTGTTTGAGCTCGGTTATTTCTTGATTTCAGTATTTAGATTTCAAATTTTATATTTTTGTCCTATTTAAATTTCATCATGTGACATTATTAGCTCTTTGGAGTGGATTATTGTTTTAATGAAGAATTCCTCGGTGGAAACTCAAAGTGCGTACTATCGATAGCTTAAGCATTACACCAAGGTCACTAGACCCGGTCACAAATAAAACCCATCTAGATGGATTACACCAGGGCCAATAAGCCTAGGTTATGAGCAACGTGAAGTCACCATTACAGGCCTTCACAAAAATTGATGCATTAAAGCTCGCTTCGAGATTAGAAGATGAATTGTCATTTCGACCTTAATCAGGCCAAAATGTTTAAGCGTTGTGTTTCAAACACCACGGCTGGACATGTGACAATTTGCCCTTATCTTGGTTATGATCCCGGACAACGGAACCAGAACTCGGTAGTGCAGTTAAAATAAAAGCCCTATGCGGTTAAAATGAAAACCCTACCCCCGTTACCCAGTATTCAGAACTAGAAGAATGAAAGAATATTCTCAAAACTAAAGACCCTGACTCAGTCACTGAATCACCAACATAAGATTGGATTCGCAGAAGAAAAATCCAACAAAAGGAAAAGTAAAAACAAAGAAAGCTTCATACAGGAGCAAACAGAATTTACGTTGATAATTAGTATGTCCCAAGGGCAATAATTACAAAATAAATTGAAACCGGTACAATACACCGGCATAACAAAAAACAAAAGGAAACTCCTACTCATTAGTTCAGTGGGACGATGTTGTTAGAAGGGGCTAACCCTTCTAGCGGGATTGAGGAAGAAGGTCCTTCATCCACTTGCCCGACACGAGCCGCACTAGACTCCTCCTCGTCACCTTGCTCCTTCTCGCCGCCTAGCTCCTAGTCAACAAAAGAGAGCGATTCACCCTCAGGAGACGAAGGCGGCGGGACTAGCACACCATCCTAGACATAGGCTCGGTAGTCATACTAGGCAGTGTTTAAAGAAACTGTGGCATTCAAATGACGGATTTGCGCTAGCGCCATCACAAAGCAATATGCTACAGTTTCCTTCACGGTCTCCACACAGTCCAGGTAGGCGCTCTTTTCCTCGGCAAGAGCGGCCTTAGTTGCTGTAAGCTCCGAGAACATATCAGTGCGCTGGGTCTGTAGGGTTTTCACAGCATCCATACTCTAGGTATGAGCCTCCTGCAGTTTGGCCATGTCCGAACTTATTTTCTCCAGAGCCTCCTTTGTCAAGAAGAGCTCCTTGGTGGCCTTCCTGGCAGTGGCCTTCGCAACACTAAGCTCCTCCTCAGCCTTCTTCTTCCCCTCCTCGGCTTCTTGATGGGCCAATTTGAGCTGGCGTATCTCAGCGAAGACCCCGACATGCTTGCCCTTTAGATGAAGCAAGGCTTGGGATAACCCGATCGACTTACAGGCATAACTCTGCACATCATGAACCAACCGATCATCTATCTTGGCGAGGGGAAGAGAATTAATAAATTGGCAGGGCGGAAGAAATGCAACTTCAAGTTCCTCCGTCACTCCCTTGTCCCAAGCGATCCCTCAGGCGATCTTAACAGCAGGAGGAGGAATAGAAGGAGTCTTTATGGGAGGAGGAGGAGTGAGCAGATCTGGCAAGTAAACCTCCTTCCCTTTCGAGGTCGGGTCGATTGACGTGGACTTAGGGCTAGCCGAAGGGGAGGAAGTTGTCTTTTGGGGACCCGAGGTCTTGGCCTTCTTATTTGCAACCAGTTGGGAGGCAGCCTTTGTCTTCCCTTTCCTTGCCTCGAAGGCGGCACGTTTCCTAGGTGCCCTCGTGCTCGGCGCACTAGGACCCGGATTCACACGCAACAAGTATCGCGACAATTCTTTCATACTTTGAGCTGCATCGCAAAAAAACTCGTGGTTAGAGTACATACTAACAAAGACATAAACATAAATACGAATACAAACAGATCAACAATAAACAAGGGGATCATACTAGCCGCAGACCCTGACCAAGCGCTAGGCCTAGTAATAAAATAGGCCACGCTTTTGATGCCGTACACTGCAACTTAGGACGCCAAGAGATCAATCGAAGGGACCTTTTCAGCCGGAAGGTCATCAGACTCGACCTGGTAAGAAGAGGAGGTTAATTTGTGATGGTCCTTTGTCCAGTATAGCGGGAACCTCCACTCTACATCCTTAGCCTCGGCTCCTTTTAGAAACTAGGGCTGCTCTCCAGGCTTAGCAATGACCTTAAAAAAGCCGTTCTTGAAATGCTTAAATGAATCGAAAAAAGCGGTCAGGAGTTTCCTATCCGGATCACCCCGGAGGGAGGTCAATCCTTTTAGTTTCTCCGACTCTTTATTGGAGGAGGGAGTAAAAGGGCAAAAGTAATAGAAAAATAGGGTAGCTGTGCAAGGAATAGGCTGGGGGAAGGAGGCGCATAAGCGCTCAAAAGCTACTAAATAAGCCCATCCATTTGGATGAAGTTGCGAGGGTGCTACATGAAGATGGTTCAGGGCTAAAATTTGGAACTCAGTAAACGGGAAGCGAATATCGAGCCGAGTCATACAATCTCGATAGAAGAAGAAAATATTGGTAGTCCTATTTCCTCATCATTGGGAGGGCTCAGTAGGCACCCATCCAGGTCCTCCAACCCGGTCGTTCGATATCCACATCGGATATCAAGGAATGAGTTTTTAAAACCTCATGCGCCACCCATGGATATTTTCTACATAAGGCCTCAAGAGGACTGGAAGAGTTCGACTCACCGGCGTCGGCTTGGGCGTCCATTTACCAATAAACAAAACAAATAAAAAGATTAAGGTCATTAAAGGAGGGTATACCTGGCGTATGCAAAATAGGAGGGATGGAAGAAAAAGTGGGTAGGTTCGGAGATAGCGACCCCTAACACTCGGCATAGAGACACTCGGCCGAGGGTCAGAAGACGACCTATATCTGCAGGAACCTAGGGTAAGACTAGCTCGAGAATCCTCACCGCTCTAGATGAAATAGGAGCTCGAGCCAATACAGTCCCAACAGGGATCGAGGTAGCCGTCAGGAAGGGTTCCCAACCTTGTGCTAGTGGAATCCTCATAAAAATTGATGGGGTGAACGAGGATGGCCTCGTATTCATCTCGACTCACTGGGTGATTCCTAACAGGTGAGGACCTAACAAAGGCTATCTGGGACCTCCCAATGCTTCTCTTTCCAGACCCGCCACGGAGCAAGCTGGTTAATCTTTGTTCCTCAGTAAGAGAAGAGCCTAGTAGCCAATATCTGGTACGAGGGTAACGAGTACGTAGTGTCTTCTCCTCTTCAGGAGTTAAATGTTGACTTGATGAGGACGGGTGGTTAATCCTATCCATCATCACCAGAAATGGAGACCTAAAGAGACATAAAAAAGGAGTGATAAGGAGGGGGAACCACAGTAGGACTAGACAAAGGAAACTCTCGCACATAGTGATAGGCCACCATAATGAAGTGAGGCCAGAACACGGGGTTACCCAGGGAGTCCTATTAAAGCCTTACCCAGAAACCCAGATATTCCTAGGGAAGATTTACCTAGAAAAGTCCCCGAACCAAGAGGCAGATTTCACAAAATATGCAAACTGCAAAAATAAATCAGACAAAAGGAGGCATGAGAGGATGATGGGCATACCTGAGATGATAAGAAGGTATACGAAGGGGCAATAGAGTAATAGGTCACACAGAGATAAGCGTCGCAAAAAAGCAAGCTTTCCTTTCTGAACATGAGAGAGAATCAACAACAAAGAAAAGTGTAGGGAATGGAGGGAAGTACGAATTATGAACAAAGTGCCTTTCCGTAGTGATATCGAAGAGACAGGGGTAAAAAAGACTACTTCCCCTAAAAGCAAGGGAGATGTATGGCACGTGATGGGAGCATTAATTGTGCACGAAAATCGCAGATGGTTAGGCAGGGCGATTACAAACCCTCGCCAATCCAAAGCAGCCAGGTGTCAGGGGGCAATGATGGCAAGCACATAAAGGCCCTCGCCAAGAAGCAGCACAAACCCATAAGCAATCGCCTCCGGCCGTCAAAACCCCATGTGGTTATCCCAGCCCATAGAACCTCGGAAGTAACTCACATCCACCTCAAACCTTGTAAAGAAAGACCCCCGTACCCAGGTCAGTACAACCCAACTCAGAAGTGGATGGTATGTTCACTACCAAGAAGATATCCCGGCTACATAGCCTAGAAGCTGTGCTGGGGAGCAAAACACATCTCGGCAGCTCAAGAGCTTGAACTACCGGGCTAGGGGCAACTGTTACGGACCTGCGCCAAAGCCCAATAATGGAAAGACCCAACAAGGAGTATCATATCGCAGTAGATATGTCGGGATCTATCGGCAACAAGTAGATATCCTAACTACCCAGAATAAAAGGGTATCTTCATATATGATATAACGGCCTAGATACTCGCTCTAGAGATCACGCAGGGTCCGATATGCCCTACCTAAGGTAAACTCTATAAATACAGGATCAAGCCTTAAAGTACACAGGTTCTAACTCAATATTATTTACATTTAGCCACACTGTGCACATACACCACCCCCATTGGCGAAGAGCCTAATTTGTGCATAGTGATCCCACACTCTCCTGACTATCTCCTCCATAGATACTCAGGCAGAGCCCATCGATCCAATATCAAAGCACCAGCCCGAGGCTGGACATCTGTATTCTACACCAGAACAGTTACATTTGCTTAATAAATAATGATTTGTTCATTTAAATATTACTTTTGTTATGATTATATATAAATATTCTGTATATTTTAGTTATGGTTGATTTGACCCCAATTAGAATCATTTCTCATTATATATATATATATATATATATATATATATATATATATATATATATATATATATTCCCCCACTAGGTCTATCCACCCGAAAAATAAAACTCCCTTTAATCAAGATAAATATATGAATTAAATTATACCTTTTAGTGCAGGGAGGAGGGAGATCCTCAGTATCTTTCCTATTTCTCATAAGTCAGTCATGCATTGTAAAAATAATAATACTCCTTCCGGTACTAATTATAAGACAATATTTAGGAGTTGATTTTGGTCCTAATTATAAAACAATATTTTAAATTGTCAATTTCTTCATAAAATACCCCTATTTTATTTTCTCAAGTATGTTTGGCTTTTTGTGATTACATATGTGTGTGTGTTACAAATATACATACATATATACATAGACTCATATATATAGACATACACATATATAACTACACACTATAACACACACATATATGAGGGTGTATGTATCTATGAATATATGTGTGTGTATACATATATGTATTTTTGTGTGTATGTGTGTGCGCTCAATATATATGTGCACGTACACATATGAACACACACACATATACACATGTGTGTGTGCGCATGCATTCATATATATGTGTGTGGATACATGTATGTGTATGTGTACATGTGCATATATATATATATATATATATATATATATATATATATATATATATATATATATATAGCTATATCTATATGTGTACATATATATATATGTGTGTGTGTGTGTGTGTTTGTGTGTGTATAGAAGGACCATTATTTTAATTAAAAAACGTATGGAAAGAGAAATTCTAAGTTGGAAAGGTATGTCTTTTACTTATGTTATTTTAAATTTATATAAGGGCATTTTAGGAAAATGAGTAAAATTAACTAATTTAACTTCTTTCCTTAATGTTGAGCAAAAAAAAAAAACTGCTTTCCTTAATGTCCCTAAAATTAGTTAAATACGTCCTATAATTAGGACCAGAAGGAGTAAGAGTGAACGAACCATTATGCACTTTCAATTTTATACCTCCCCACTAGGGAAGTTGTCTTTTGTCGCACTTTCAGATTCAATGACAAAAACCAAGAATATCAAATTTCCGAAGTCATCATTCTATGATTTATCAACGCTCGAGAGATAAGAAAACATTCCAAAATGAAAGTATAATCAAGATACATAAAACAATTCAAGGGCAACTTGGAAAAATGGTATTGATGAAACATATATTCAGCATTCGGTACGTTAAAAAAGCTATGGAGCTTCCACAACAATGTTCTTCATATATTCTGTTCTGCTTCTCAGCCTGATACACCTTCAATCTATAGATTCAATATATGCATTTCTCCACAATTTTTTTAATTTTGGGAAAAAAAGGAAACAAACATGACAGTTCACTACCAACATGTTAAAGTGTCAACGTCTCCACAAAATAAACGCAAACAAGAAAATGACGGTCAAAATCATGCCTGCATATTTGATCGATCGGTCAACACGATGGCGTCTCTCAATGAGCCTCAAAACGGTGGTTGATATCCCCACTGTATTGATGATATCTAATGCTTTCCGTTGTGCACTCTGTACCAACATAGAATTCAAATAAAAAACGCATATAAGGTTAATAAATCATAAATCACCATGTGGGCAGACACTCAGGAATGAACAATAATGGAGAATGAAATTCCTGACAATGCTCTCCTAGTATTTCATGAAATGTATTGTACTCCTCTGGTCCTTTATGTAAGACTTAGTTAATTAATTTGAGTAAATTAAATATGCTAGTTAAGTTAATTAATATGATATGTTTTTTTTCTAAAACACCTTAATCATCTTCGATTCTCCTCTCTCTCCTTTACTTGATTATTGTTGAGGGAATATCAACATGTTAATTTGAGAAAAAACTGAATACAAAAGTAAAATAGGGTCTTACATTTAGACAAACATTAACTCCCTAATTAGGTCCTATATTAACAACGGGAGGGAGCACTTTAAAAATATACTTTCCTCCAATTTCATAATTTCCCCTAACTAAAAAAACAAGAAGTTCAATATACATATCAGGGGATAAAAAGATAAAGTAAAATGAGGAATTGAGAATTTAAGTGGTCCAGATATTTTGGAACCAAAATAAAGAAAAAGAAACTTCCACCACACCTATATCTCTGTAGCTATTCCTAACAGAAGCCACTTCCACCACACCTATATCTCTGTAGCTGTTCCTAACAGAAACCACTTCTCACTAGTCTCAGCTATGGCACAAATAGAGAAAAAGAAACTTCCACCACACCTATCTCTCTGTAGCTGTTCCTAACAGAAACCACTTCTCACAAGTCTCAGCTATGGCACAAGTAGAATCTGCCATTAGCCATGACGTGGCAATATTTTTAAACTTCATACCATCAATTTGTTGTGCTATCTTTCGTCCTAGTGGACATTGATATTCCGCAAATGACATGCTTCTATAGCAGTGTGTCACAAATGAAAGCAGAAGGAAAGATACCTTCAAGCGTTCCCTTTGACCATGTATTGAGGACAGGATGGTCTCCCCAACTGCATTAGCATTGTCCAGCTCCCTTGCAGAATTACGAACTGATTGCATTGCTTGGGCCTCCTCATCAAAAATTCTCAAAACGTGGGCAGAATCCCCATTCTAGCACAATAAATGAATTTGTTATCTCGCAGAGGAAAAATCAGCAAGTCATTAAACCAGAGCATGGCAGCAAATACATACAGCTCGTCCCATCAGTTCTTCCCTCTCTCTAGCTTCCATCATTCGTTTTTGATTTCTCAAGTTATATTTATCCAAACTTGCTCTCAATGATTCAGCCTCCTCAGCTATTTGTTCTACTTTTCTGCATTCAGAAAGCAAACTAACTCCACATCAATATCCTCAATAACTAAGATACCGCGGTAAATCCAAAGACAGAAACTGGGGATATATAATAACAACATAGAAAATTAAAATAGGAAGAAGAAACACATTAACAAACATTTCGTGGTTTGGGTATGGAAAAATATAAAGGTATAGTTCCTTTAAGAGAAACGACCTAAACTTGCAGACATCCATTAGTATGAAGGAATAATCTAACTGATCTTTATGCAAATGATAAAACTAATTCATATATTAGTACACATACAATAAAGAGTATAATCATTTGGCCACTGGGTCTCATCCAAAAATAAATAAAAAAATCACGAATTTGGCTTGGCAAGTGTTAAGTCCAAGGGGTCTAAGTTAACTGAAAGCTCTAATCTAAACTCCAAAGAAAATTTTATAATGGATTACAGGGTCAACAGTACGTAAGGGTCAAACCAGTCCCATTGATCTAAAGAGGAGATTCCCAGTGAAGCTAAGCAATATTGGAAGAAATGAGAAGCATCTGCCAATGAGCTAGTAATTCACATAGTAGCGGCCTTCTTTAAGATGAAGATGAGATTGACGTTTTGAATTTAATTCCTTAACTTATCTTTGTCGCTACACTCTTCATGGGCTACGCAGCTACAAAAAGTTTCAAATATGTTCCAAAAATCTGGATTAACCAGACTCATGAACATTATCTTAGAAAGTTTGTTTAAATTGTTTACATCAGAACAAAGGCATTGGAAAATGAGGTAATTTAATTTCCAGTCCATCAGTTGCAGTGCTAATAATGAAGGGGGACCAGGGAAACTTTTACAGACATCAACTGTAAATTTGCATCATTACTGCAAGTGGTGATATCCAACGAATAAAGATTTGATGTTTTATCATTTTTATAAGCCATTGTCCAGGATAGATATTTAAGGCTCCTGATATAGCTTAGATAATATGCATTTCATTGCAACACCTGGTTTGTGGACTTTAAAAAGCAAACTATAAAAAATGAACCAACATGTCAACATCACCACCATCGTCATCCCAAAGCAAATTTTCACGTTAGTTTGCAAAAGATCCACATCAGACGCATGTTAATATTACAAAGACATGTGAAATCACATCAAACATTATCACACAGAATAACTCGAGTTTTCTTTTCTCTTTGAAATAAGAGTAAACTGGAAGGCCAATAAAGAGACACAAGAAACATGATTTCCCTTTGAATTCACAAAGATAACTAGTGTGTCATGTCTGGATCCATTAAAATTCAATAATTCATACACCATCTACAGAATAAACAATTATACTTTTAACATTATTACAAATATCAAGTGACCGTGAAAAATTTTGTTCATCCTAATTTGATGAATATTATATGATCTTCATAAATCAATCTTTCTCACAAGCAAAATTATCTGATGAATAAACCCTAAAATAAATGGAAGATAGCCGAAGTACAAAGCATAAATTTCACCATAAAACAGCAAATAATCTATTAAATGAAAAGAAGCCGACACCAGAAGTTTAAGACTAAATAGACGGCAAACAATTAATGCGGACGGAAAACAAGAAATGAAGATTCGTTCTCACCTCTTCCAGAGATCGCGTTGAGACTTGGCAGCGATGGATCGCCAGAGCCGATCCATCTCAACACATAGGGATTGGATTTGAGTTATATCCTTCTTAACAGCGAAAGAGAGCTGGGTGTCCATGCCCGCCGCAGAAGTGGAGTACTCGAGCCTCTCGAGGCGTTCGAGGCCATCGCGGGTCCTCAGCAAGAGTTTCCTCGCGCTTTGGTAAATTTCCGATAGGGTTCCCCCGCTTCCGTCCATTACAGTGGTCCTGAGAGCTCAAAGACAGAGATCGAGAGAAAAGTCACAGATTTCATTTGTTCGAGGAAGAAGAAGCTACACGCCCACACCATGGAAGAAACCGGAAATGAAGCAAGTTAGATTGTTTTTTTTTTTTTTTTTTTTTTTCGGCTCAGAATTAGAAGGAAGGATAAGGCAGCAGTAGCATAATTTTATTTTTTTTTTTACTTACCTGTTAGGTAGCATAGTTGGATCATTTTCTTATTGGGCCTTAAGCCCAATGGCCGACTCAAGATTGAAGCTTTTTACAAGATATTGAACCTTTAGGGCCCGTTTGGTACGCAGAATCCATGGGAAAGGAAAGGAAAATTACAGTTTTCCCTTGTTTGGTACGCAGAATCCACCAATCTTCTTGGAAAACTATCTTCCCGGGCCCACCAATCTTCCCACATATGTGGGAAGATTAAATCCCTCCAAATTTGGGAGGATTTCACCTTTCCCACGTCACTATTAACACTTTTGACAAATTTACCCCTGGACCCACCTTCTTTTTTATTTTAAATTATTACTTTTGAGGGTAAATTAGACATTTCTTGATTCTTTACCAACTACCACCCCTTCATTTTCTTCCTACTAAACAACTCATCTTCCCTCATTTTTCAAAATCTTCCCTTCTCTTTCTTTCCTTCCTCTAAATTCCTTTTCCTCCTTAAATTTTCCCCATACCAAACGGGACCTTAAACTATCTTTTGGGCTATATGGAAAAAACAAAAAGCAAAAGTCTCCCGGAAAACTATCTTCCCGGGCCCACCAATCTTCCCACATATGTGGAAAGATCAAATCCCTCCAAATTTGGAAGGATTTCACCTTTCCCACGTCACTATTAACACTTTTGACAAATTTACCCCTGGACCCACCTTCTTTTTTATTTTAAATTATTACTTTTGAGGGTAAACTAGACATTTCTTGATTCTTTACCAACTAACACCCCTTCATTTTCTTCCTACTAAACAACTCATCTTCCCTCATTTTTCAAAATCTTCCCTTCTCTTCCTTTCCTTCCTCTAAATTCCTTTTTCTCCTTAAATTTTCCCCATACCAAACGGGACCTTAAACTATCTTTTGGGCTATATGGAAAAAACAAAAAGCAAAAGTCTCTTTTTGGCATGATAAAAAACCTCGTTTTATTTTGACGAGATATATTTTTTGCCAACTTTTGCGGCCCCTTGTTCCTAGGTTCAATTGGTGAAGGGGTCAAACTTTGTCACTTAAAGGGAAGGGTTTCGATCTTAGAGTTGGTCAAGGCGTTGAGGGAGGTTTCTTAGGGGTCTACGAAGTAGTGGTAATGTTGGGCGGAGATTGAGGCATATGTATCCTTTAACCCAGTATTCTCTATGGATTGGGCTCCAAGCACCCTGCCCTTAGATTGTAGGTAAGCTCAACCCCTTTTCTAAAATTTATATATATATATATATATATATATATATATATATATATAAAGCAACAACGGATCAAGAAGTGAGACTCACTTTTGCAGAATTCATAGAACCAAAAAAAAAAGTGTTATATTCCCTTGTGTTCCGGTTTCTCATTTTAGGATATCCAATTTATAAATCTAAAATAATGCTCCATCCTCCATCTGGTGCTTTTTATAGGCTCCAATTAGTCTATGTGTTCAAGTCATAAAAAATTAAGGGAAAATTCCATTAAAATACCATTTGAATTTGGAAAACCCCCAAAAGTCCGTCAACTTTGTAAAAAAACTGAGAAGTACAAAGGATTTATAAGGGATATTTAAATTCGGGTGAAATTACCCTTTTGCCTTTAGTTTTAAATAAATAAAAATAAATAAAAAAAATCCTCTCCACCCCCCACCGCCGGCCACCACCGGCCATCGCCACCGTCGGCCACCACTGCCTTTGATCTTTATTATAAACACCAACTAACAATTCTTACAAACCAATAAAAACAGTTAAAGTTAATAAAGTTGACATACAATTTAAGTAACTTCTAATATTATCTATACTAGTTACACTAAACTCTAATATTATATTAATTATTACTCTTATTTACTGCCCTTATCAATTATGGGCATACATGGAAAAATAATTAATGTGCTTTGGAAATAAGCAAGTACCTTATAAAAAAACAAAATACAATTACTAGTTGGTGCTTTATAATAAGAACTAGAAGGAGTACATTATATTATGAGCCGCCAAAAGAGAAACATTTGATTGATAAAAAAATTATTAGTTAGAAGAGTTAGGTTAATTAGTTAAAAAAAATTATGAATAAATATAAATCCTTCAACCAGACAATTTATATTATGAAACATGCATGAGGTCAATATAATAAAGACAGGACAAAAGTCATTCTTTTCTTTAGAAGCAAATTAGAATCATAGACTAAAGATTTGCAGAAAAATGTTCCCAACCTAAGTTAATAATCTTATTCAGCCTCAATACGATTGTTCTAATCACAATAATTAAAAATACTTTAAATATTTTAACATTACACCTATCGTTCTTTTAGATTCAGCCTTATCGTTGTGGGCAGTTTTTTCATCTGAAAAAGGATAGCTGCAGTGACGGAGCCAAGATTTATAATTTATGGGTGCACAATTAGTCTAGGGGTTCGGGTTGCCCCCCACATTTTTTTTTAAAGGAACCTATAAGATTGTATCTCTTTTCATACAGGGACTCTAAGCAACTAACGCTATGATTTGCAATTCCAAAGCAACTAAACAATTCACACTCTAAAGCAACTAAACAAGTAATGGAAACTAAAACCATGGGGTAAATGATTGAAGAAGCTAACAGAATTAGGTGAGATTTCAAATCTCGAAGTATATTGAAGCATGGCACATTTCAAACATAATGCCTGTGGATTAAGACAAATAGCTAGATTCTGGGTAACAAAAAGATATTGTCTCATCAGCACCAAAAGAATTGGAAATGGATGTCTTGACAGTTATAGAAGTGAAATGAAATCAAATAAGATATTCATGATTACAAACAGAGTTCAGCACCAATGCCAAAGGAATACATTCATATGTTTTGGGATCACTAAATATTGAGTAATCAGTAATGAGCAAAAGAAGAGTTCATTCCAATTTTAACCCAGTGTAACCAAGATGCTCTTACATGAAGGGTTTCACAATTACAATAAAGGAAAATACAGACTTGATGCTACTGAGACTATTTGGATGCCATATGCTTTTTAATTAATATTTGGATTGGATGCCATATTCAACTTATGTATTAAGTATTGTGGCAAAATTATAAAGTGCAATCAAACAACCAAAAATGTCATGGCCCAGAAAGACTATTTGCTTGATCTATATGAACCCAGAAAGGCTACAATTACTGAAAAGAATTTCCCTAACAGAGGCATAATCTTCTATATGTCAAAAAGTTAGTTTGCAGGTGAATAATGGGGTCCTTGATTCGGTCAATGAGAAATGGTCCCAGAAGAACGATTAAAAAGCAAACAAGAACACAAGATCCAGAAAATTCAACATGAATCTATACAGGGTTATAATTTTTCTTTTAAAATTTCCGTGCCACAGAAAATCAAGAAGAGAGTTAGGGACTTTCATGAACAAACAGAGCACAGAAAATGCCCAGAAAGTATTACCAGACGAAGCTTATATTCGAACACTTTTTAAATAGGTCAGGGACGAGAGATACTCACCGAAAGGTATTACCGGATGAAGCTTATATTCGATCGTTTGCCTATAAATGCCCAGAAATGGGGGTGGATCGAAAATCACGATGCAACGACGGAGGAGCGGCGGCGTGGCTGAACGATTTGGGGGCGGAGCGTGAGAGTTGAGAAAATGAAATTGGCGGATCGATTAGGGGGAAAATGAAATTGGAGAAAGCTTTACAAAGATTTGGCGGAGCGTTTGCGTGAGAGTTGAGGGCAGATCGAGTTGGAGCGGCGGATCGAGTGTTGATCTGCGTCTGCGTGAGAGATGAGGGTGGAGAAAATGAAATTGACAAACAACCAAGCCACTTTTTGCAATTGAAATAATATTTTTGCGGGGAAAATTGGCATGTAGGTTAATTAAATAATTAATTATAACTAGGATATATAGAGATTACGTATTGATTTGTGCAACTGCCTAAAAACGCCACTTTGATTTCTTTTTCTTTTTTTTTTAAAAAATTAGATTCCTGAAAATTTTGGCCACTAGAAAAATGGATTACTCATTATTGTACTTGTTGATAAATTTTTTTCTTTTAATTAAAACTTCCCCAAAAAATAATCATGAGATTAAGCAATTAGTCTGGAATAGGATCGAAATTGAAGTTGAGTTTGTGTACGACTAAAAGTGAAAGACAACCTAAATAGCATCATTTTGTCGAATTACCAAAATAACATGCATGCATGCATGTGCCTTTTGTGTGTTTGGTTATATTAATACTAATTTTTTTTCAAGGGCTAACTTTTAATTTTGTCCTCTAAAAGCTTTTTGCGTAGAAGGTGCACATATCTAGAATTTTTTTGGGGATTAATATTAACGGTTAAACAATTAATGTTAATTATTTCTCCCTTCAGTCCTAAATATAAGTTATATTTGACTTTCTTTTTTTGGAGCGTTTAAAGAAATTAAATAAGTAACTTAATTATATCGTATGTTATGTGTCTTTAGATCATATATTAGCTTATTAGTCAAAATAATTAGTTTAGATAAATAAAAATAAAAATAAAAATGCTTTAAAAAGTAATTTAATTAGTTTCTTTAATCTCTCTAAAAAAATCAATTTTGTCTTATATTTAGTACCGGAGGGAATAACATTTTTAACACTTGTCAGATAATATAGATATAAAAAGCTTCTAAATACTCAGAGTTCTTACACGAAAACTTTCGGAACAAAATTAGTCCATAAGAATTTTTTAAATATAAGATTTACTATTATTGGATCATATTTAGCATCAACAAATTTAATTAGAATAGTTATCTCAAAAATATTTTCTATGTTCGCAAGAGCTTAAACTCGAGATGTCATAAGTAAAAAGTCATGACTCATTTGGCCAGAATCAATACATAATTCAAATGTCATCAATTATATGTTACTATCTACAGTATAATCTACATTATCAAAAATATGTGCATTGTATTTGTATAGAGGCATCTGTCTAGCTATATTGCTTTAAAGACACAGCTAGTCATATTTGTGTCCCTTCAAAATTTGACAGGCCAAAAAATGATTGCACAAAAATGGTCTCATGCGTGTTTTTTCGGTAATATAATAATATGATACGATGCTTTTACATGTACTTTTGGTCCCATGTATTTTCTCTTTTTGTTTGTTTTCCCTGTTTATAAGAAAGAACAAAAATTATGTTAAAATGTAAAATAATTGTACAACTAAAGTTGGTATGTATAATAGGGCTAGGGAAGCAAAAGTTAGTAGCACATCAATTTTTATAAAAAGATAAAGATGTGGTTTAAGTATATACAACGAGAGTGATGAGATAAACTGATTGCCCATTTAAATTACCACTCTCCTCTTATTTATAAGTTCAGTTTAACCAAATCTGACATACCAAACAGAGATAAGTACTCAATGGTTATGAAACAAATTTCCAACTTTATTCTCATTTATGATGGGTACCTTTTAAAATTTATTGTCAAATCTCTTTCATCTTTTCTCTTTCCAAATATGGCTAACCAATCTCTCTCATCATCATTATTATGGGTAAAATGTCACAATCTTATTTATTTGGTCAAAATGGACTTATAAAAAGGATCAAATTTTTTTTAGTCAAAGTAGACTTATAAATAGGACCGAAGTGGTACATCATTTATTTGCCTTGAATATTCTTACCTCGTAGTTATAAAAATAGAAAAATTCCCGCCGCCGCATAATCTGCAGGTAACTCGTCTGTTCTTATAAAGCAAATGTTAGGCACTTCAATTATATTCTACACTTAAGCCACTTTCTGTTATATTTCCACGATGCATATATAAAAATATAATATCATCATCCAAAAATTATTTCTAATCAATTAAAAATGCGTTTAATCTATTTGAATATATTTACTATAAAAATTACTTTAACACTTAAAGCAAATGTTAGGCACTTCAATTATATTCTGCCACTTAACCGCCACTGTCTGTCATATTATATTTCCACATTGCATATATAAAAATATACTGTCATCATCCAAAAATTATTTCTCATGGAAAATTAAATGTGAGAAGTTTTCAGGAATTTCTTTCAAAAATTTTTAAGAAAATTTTATTTTTCCTACCATATTTATCTCTCTTGATTAGATAAATAATGTTAAGAAGTATTATAAGTTATCTGGGTAATCATCTAGATGTTCTTGATGAGAAACGAGATTTTCAATACGGTGATTTTTTGAAGTAGAGACGTAAACTTGAGTTTCCTTTTGTTTTCGAAAGCTAGATTTCTCTTTGACTAAACCAAACTTGAGTTTGTCACTTAATGACTCGAGTTTGGTTCTCTCCAAAACCATCGTTTGCTCTCTGTCTAAGCTAAACTTGAGTTTGATATTTGCAAACTTGAGTTTGCAAGTTGTTTTACCCTTGGTTGCTCTTTAACTTGATATAGCTCCAAATTTGGCAAACCATTTATCCCTATATAGCTCTGAGTCTTCTTTCCAATGCAAAAAGAATAAGCTTCAAACTCATTTTATTCTGACAGTTATGATTCGATGAATGAAGGGTATTCTTGACCAGCGTTTTTGCAATGTCCTAAACTGAATGTCAATTTTTGAAGGTCATGTTAGCTCTCATATTTTGATGATCACAATCTCTAAGTTATTGAATTAAGTAATTTATATCTAATATGGGATTTTCTCAAGCAGAGGATAATTCATGCTCAAGCATAGTTAAACTAATGGGTTATTCAAGTATTTTAGAGAGCATGCCCGAGCAAGGAATTTAGGATGCCTGAGCATCATTGGTGTCAAAGTGAAGAAATACAAATGATCTGGCCTTGCTCAAGCAGACTATGTTGCATGCTCGAGCAAAGTAAGTAAACCACAAGACAAATGAGTCTTGCTCGAGCAGAGCAAAAAGCTTGCTCGAGCAGAAGATTAAGGTTGCTCGAGCATCATCGTTCTATCCCTCATCAAATAGGCTCTGAATGACTTGTGCTCGAGCATGACTTTATCATGCTCGAGTAAAAGAAAAGGCCTGCTTGAGCAACATCAATACATATGTTTTCCCATTCTGTCTAAGCTCTTGCTCGAGCATACCTTTATGTCTTGCAGAGCATCAACGTTAGTGATTGTTTTTAAGAAAGACATAAAGGTAAGCTTGCTCGAGAAAGCTTGGGGGCTTTGCTCGAGCACTGGAAGGTCGCTCTTTGAAAATACTCTTTTAAAGGTATGCCCGAGCACACTGCTTGTTCATGCTCGAGCATAACCTTCCCTGTTCTGAAATCACCGTCTTTGTAATTCTTTGATCATTCTATAATAATTCATTTCTTCATATTATCACTTGTTAATTTTGCTAATTGCTTTTAACCAGTGCATTAATGAGTTTCAGATGCATTTATCATGGATTAACCACAAATTCACATAAAGCAAATTATGTGTCAGAAGCATTGAATGTAGTTACCGAAACCAGTGATAATCTCCGTGACCAATACTCTGATCAGTGTAAAGCTTCCTCTGATATTCCACCTGCGCATTAGATGCTGTCACTGCAAATCCACCCGGAATATTCAAACGGCAAAAGTTTTTACCGAAGCTTCATCTGTCTAATGGATGCATTCAAGACTCTCAACAACTATTCTTCAAAGCTTTATCAACGGTCATTTATTACAACATCTATATATAGTTGAAGCATTGAATTCACCACCTACCAAAACTCTACGCATTCAATTCTGTATTATTGCAATCAACTGTTTCATTAACTTCATTTAATATCTTCAGATATTGGCTGTTTCATTCAATTTTTTTTTAACAATACTAAAATTTTGTTTGATCTTTTCTTTCACACTTTCCATGGCTTCATATATGAATCCCACAACTGGCTTCTCTTCTGAATCTACTAAGCGAAGAACTTTAAGAAGAAGAGCAACACCTTTAAGACATGTCACAATATTCTTTCACAAATTATTGTCCATAGCACTTTTTTCTACCTTTTTTTTTCCATTTTTGGTAGATGAAAATTTGCTATTCTTCCAATCGTGAGAATTAAAAAAATTTACCAGTGGTACTATGTGTTTATTAAGACATGACAAAGTTATATATGTAGTGGCAAATCGAGTTGCAGTAGGCCTAATCAAATCTATTCCATTTGTATATTTTCTCAAAAGGCTAATGAGCATTGATCTTATATAAATATATGTTGTGATTTTTCTACCCCTGCTAATGGTTTCTTTGTGCAATATAATTTTTTCTCAAAGTCCTCCAACATTAAGTTAATACAATGGGTTGCACGTGGAGTCCAATACAAATCTTTTCTTTTCTCTATTATTTTTTACATAACTGCTTTATAATTTGCAACATTGTCAGTTACTATTTTCACCCACTTTTTCCACAACCTTATCAAGCATTTCAAATACTTTATCAGTCATCTTAGAAATTTCAGAAGTATCTAATGAATATAAAATATTGTCCCTTTGGGACTATTCACAAGAAAATTGCAAATTGAATACCTTTTTCTATCAGTCCACCCATCAGATATTATGGAACAACCTGTTGTTGTCCATTCAAACTTAAAGTTCTCAAGTAAGGCCTATGTGCTTTTTAATTAATTCCAAGTTTATATATTTTTCTCTGATCTCATTATAAAAAGGAGGCTTAAATCCTTGACCAAATCTTTCTATAACTTCACACATCTTTGTAAATTCAAGATATTTTATACAATTAAATGTATGGTGCTGTATAAAAAAATTAAGCTACTTGTTGACAAACCTCTTCCCTCAAGTCTCACTTAAATACATAATTAATGGTTGATTGTGTGTTGCCCACCCCTTTGATATTATTTTGGGAAAATTACGCACATGTCCCAAGGAAAACAATTAATCACAATAAAGTCCCTTGATCATGAAATTACTTTGAAGTCTCAAGGGACTTCTGTGTAATTATTTGTGAATGTACAATTACCAATCTGACCTTCCTTCTCTCCTTCTTCCTTCTCCTCTCTCTTCTCCCTCCCTTTTTCTTCTCTCTTTCAGAAATGATTCAACCCACAGCCCAACAAAGCCAAGAGTGGTTAGATCTGCGATTTTGCCACAACCTAGCGACTCGAACACCTTGGAGCCTTCGACAAGAACAAGTAAGGTTCTGTACTGGAGCATGGTGACTGGATCTTCAAGCCGAAACCCGAAATCTCCCTCCAAAGGTTTGAGATCTGACTTTTCTTGTGGATCCGAAGGCTTCTCCACGGAATGCTCTGATATCACTCCATGAACTTCGACGAGTCACCACCTTCGCTTGACTCATGGCTGTAAATCTAGAATTTTTTATTTCTCATGTCCAAAGGCTATGTACAACAAAAAATGTTATATTTACAACATAAAAAGGATATATTCACAACATCTTCTGAGAATTTTGACAGCTATAGAAAACTAGTTTAAGAAGTGAATATCATTTCAAAATATTAAGTTGTATGAGTAAATGACTATTTGCACCTACTCATTGAACTTAATATCTGAACTTGAGAATAATTTAACATATTGTTGTCAATATATGTTTTTTCTATTGTAAATATAGCATTTGTTGTTGTAAATAGCCTCTGGACGTGAGAAATGAAAAAAATTCAGGTTTTCAAATGTTGTTGTAAATATACGCTTTTTCTGTTGTAAATATAGCATTTATTGTTGTAAATAGCCTCTGGAGGTGAAAAATGAAAAAAATCGAGGTTTTCAAAGGTTGTTGTAAATATATGCTTTTTCTGTTATAAATATAACATTTGTTGTTGTAAATAGCCTCTGGACGTGAGAAATGAAAAAAAAATCCAGGTTTTCAAGGGTTGTTTAAGTTCGAATGGGTAGGAAAAGCATATATTTACAACAACTTTTGAAAATCTCGATTTTTTACATTCCTTACATCCAGAGGCTACTTACAACAAAAAATGATATATTTACACCAACAAAAAAACATATATTTACAATAACCTTTGAAAACTTGGATTCTTTTCATTTCTCACATCCAGAGGCTATTTACAACAACAAATGCTATATTTACAACAGAAAAAGCATATATTAACAACAGCCTTCGACAACCTAGATTTTTTTCATTTCTCACGTCCAGAGGCTATTTACAACAACAAATTGTATATTTACAACAGAAAAAGCATATATTCACAACATCTTCTGAGAATTTTGACAGCTATATAAGGTTAGGCTAAGAAGTGAATATCATTTCTAAAATGCTATAGTACTTGTTCATTACAATTTACAACAACCTGTCGTCCATCAACACAAAAAAGACAGAGAAAAATCACAATTGAAGGAAAAATAATCAAGATTGAAGCCGCCGTGAGGGAAAGGGAGGGAGATGAAGATGAGGGCGCCAATGCTTCTCATCTTCGAAGCCAGTGTCTCTTACTCTTAGATGAACAAGAACCAGAGAGAAATCAGAATTTAAAAAAACAATAATTGGAAGGAAGATTGAACTTCTTGTTGTTGCCTGGTGGTCATTATAGATCTGGGAAGATGGAGGTTCGAACTCGATGTTGCAGATCTGCATACTTCTCCATTGCCTATTCTCCATCTTCATTCGAACAAGGCAGGGTGGTGGTGACAGAGGTTGAAGAAAAATGGAGAGAGGAGAGAGAGAGAGAGAAGACGGAAGAAGGAGAACGAAGAGAGACAGGAATTGGAAGACATGAGAGGGAAGGTCAGAATGGTAATTTAACATTCACAAATAATTACACAGAAGTCCCTTGGGACTTCAAAGTAATTTCATGATTTCAAGGGACTTTATTGTGATTAATTGTCTTTCTTGGGACCTGTACGTAATTTTCCCTATTATTTTTTGTATTTCTCAAGAATTCATTAGCTCTTTCTCTGACTTTTGAGACTCAACTTGTGTATGTGCACCTTGATAATCTTCATGACCGATATCAACCCATTGTTTTTTCGTTTTAGATGAAGCACATTTTGCATCATAAGCAAGCTGCAACATTGTGGTATTTACTTCTTCAAGAACATTGCCACAAGCTTCAACATCTATTTTAGTGCATGCTAGATGATTTTTGAATCTATAAATACCCCCATTAACAATTTTTCCACAATAGTGACACTTCATTTTTTTGTCATTCCCATCAACATCCATCCCATGTTTCTATCCTATATCAGATCTATTACCCGAATAGTTTTTTCTTGCAGCAATAACTTTTTTTCTAGTATTTTCCTTTGCATTTGAAGAATTTTTCAAGTTAATATACTACCTAATTAATAAACAGTAAGAGGAAAAAAAATTAAGACAAAAGAGGCAACCAAAGGAGACATCTAATATCTCAAGGTAAAAGGGGGAAAAAAAGCTTCACCTTAGTTTATCAGCTCTCAAGGACATAGTTTGTTTAATATAGGATTGTGTTTAATAAATGAAACACTATTATAGAGATCATATTAGACAATAATAAAACAAAGTTCTAATATCTCACTATTAAAAAAAAAAAAAGAATTCACAAGCAAGCTCCCAACTTTCTCATGATTTTTGTAAAATAATTTAACAATAAAATGTTCAATGATTAAAAGCAATGAAAAGAGGTGAATGAAAGGATGAAATACCTTAATCCTCCTGCATGTCTCTAGTGGTCTACTCCTTTGCTTTACGATACTCCACACTACACTCAAACCAAGAACAAATTTTAATAAAAACAATTGAAAAGAAAGGAGCATAAAGGAGCTTATAGATTAATATAGACTAAAGACTAAATCACATGAAGGCACCATCAATACAACACATAAGTACATCAAGCTCCTCAGTCCTCTCATATCACGATTCACGAGAAATAAAGGCAATAAGGCACATATCACACTACTTAGTGCTCATACATCACAAGACACAAAGATAATTTACATCTTGCATATTTCAAAATTAAAAACTCATTTTCTCAATTGTTTCTCTTTCTTCTACCTTCGTTCTCTCTTCTTGTTCTTTGTCTTCTTTCTATCTTCTTCTCAAAAACTAGCAAGAACAAACAAAGGCGGTGAAGAACGAAAAACAAAAGCTATAAACTTGGGAAAGAAGGACGGTAGGCAGCGACACAAGTTCTACAAGTTTAAAATGGGGCAAGTGTATAAGTTATGTATTTTTCTTTATTACTTTATACTAGTTTTTTTTTGGGGGGGGGGATTTTTAGTCTGTTATGATCCAAATCTCTGATTTCTACTACCCATATCTCTAATTTGCTCAACTTGATTTTGAAACAATGAGTTCACCGAGTTTGACCAAGTTCATGTATAGAACGATTCTATAAGTGAGTTAACTCGATTTCATTAGCAAAAAACATGAACTCGTTAAACTCGGTGAGTTGGCTTGTGGGTTTGACAACATTAAGTGTGTCCCCTCTGACCTCCTCAGTTCTCTCCCCTCCCTTGGCCTCATCATTGCCACCTGCTTGGTTACCAATCGCATTGACATGCTCAATTGCCACTGCCTCAGTGTCCAAGTAGTAAGCATTGGTGGATCCTTCTTTGAGGAAGTTACCAAATTCGCTGTCGGCTTGTAGATCGATGTTCTCATGAGAATTTTCGCTCAGTCTTTGGTCTTCTACCGCCTCCAACCATCGTGCCTTCAACGACCGCAACTTGCTTCCTTTGACGGTGGTTTGAAGATCTGGTATGTGCCTCGTCGAATTCCTATTCTCCCTCCTCTCTCTCTCTCTTTTTCTCAAGTTCGAAAGTCCCAACCCTTTCTCCCCTGTGTTTGAGTGTTGGCCTATGGTGGTGGAGTGAGAGAGGATGAACTTCGATGATTTTGGTGCAAGAAGATGCTAGCGGTGAAGCCAACTGGAAGTTTTTAATTACCCATGATGGTTTTGATTTTCTGGTGTAGAATTTTCTTGGAAAAGACAGAGAGTTTGACAAAATAGTGGTGCAATTCGAAGACCCAAGAGCAAAGAAAGGGGTTGATATTAAGAAAGCCCATTGTTTGCTTTGTTCCCCCACAACTTCATTGTGTTCCCCACAACTTTATTGGCAATAGATTTTAGATTTTTCCCTGGAATCCTTTGAGATGTTGGAAAACAAATCTCATCAAAAGGTGGAGTCACCTATGGAGCTTTCTTTAGAGAAATGGGGCTGACATTGTGAAGTCTCAGATGATTCTAGGGCTAAGTACTAATTTTGTCATGAAAGTTTTCCCCTGAGAGCACTGGTAAGACGAAAGTTTTTTTTTTTGGTCTCATTTTTGCAATGGAAGTCTGAAAAACATAGCGAAAATTTCTTACCGTCACGAAATTGCCATGTGGACCGTTAAAATGACACATGGCATCAGATGGAAGGCCACGCAAGAAGAGAAATTGTACACTTAGGTGCACACATAAGCTTCGATATTACTCGAGTAACTGACCATGTTACTCGAGTAACATGCCTTCTAGCTTTGGGACTATGCAGAGTCCATTGTTACTTGAGTAGCAAGCTATCCTTACTCGGGTAGCTTACTCGAGTAACATATTTTCTTTACTCGAGTAACACAGGTGAATCACTTTGAGCTTTTGTTTGGTTAATATTACTCGAGTAACCAATGTTGTTACTTGAGTAACATAGCTTTTGATATGAATGCAGGCTATTCAATTGGTATAGTACTCGAGTAATACCAAAGTGTACTTGAGTATCCTTCATGATTCATCAGAGTGTTGCCTTTACTTGATTGATCTTGTTCAATGATTAATCTCCACAACGTAGTGAATCTCAAAACGCAATAGTATTGGCAACAGAAGGGTCAATTTCCAGCAAGCGTAATATCTTCAACATAGCTCCAAATTTGGCAAACCATCTATGTCTAGAATACTCTTTAAGTCTTCTTTCCAATGCAAAAAGAATCAGCTCCAAACTTATTGTATTTTGTCTGTTATCATTAGATGAATGGAGGTTGTTCTTGACCAGCATTTTTTGCAACATCTTGAACTGGCTATGAATTTCAAAATATTATATCTCCTTCAATTGATCTTTGTTTTTCATTATCTTGATATTTTTGAAAATATATTTGAGTCTAGTTTCTAATGGCACCAGTTTCAGCTCATTTGGATTTTTCGTTTGTGAGATTCACTCAAAATACCAAAGCTTGGTCTGCTGTGTGACGTGAATTTTAGTGGCAACTTCCAGAATTCGTAGCTCTCTTATCTAAACTCCTTTGGGCTTTAATTTTATGTCAAAATAACGCATTGGGAGTCTAGTTTTATACAAAATTGGTTTCACCTTGATCGAACTTCTGTTTGAGGAGATATCGTTGAGTAACTAGAGCTTGTCCAAGTGAAACATGAAATAGAGTCGAACAAAGTAGCTGAAAAACGATGTTACTCGAGTAAGGCATTTTGTGATGCAAGTAAGACCTTGTTTTATGTGAGAATAGGAGCTAGACCTATAGCAATTTACTGTAGCAAACTACTTTTTATCGAGAAGCTTGAATTTACTTATTTTAACTCCGAATTAAGCCGTTCCAACTTATGTTTGATCATAGAAACTTGAATATTGATAATCTCATAATAGTTGACAAGTTCTTCTTTCTTCAATCTCTTTTCTTGATCATTCTCTATAATTCAACTTGGACTGATCTACATTAAATATAGTAGTTAGTCAATGTAGGGGATAAATGTATTATACTAGCTATATTTGACATTAAAGGATTTTCTCTTAATATTGGACAACTTTATTTGACGTCACCAAAACTAATCATATCCAACAGTTCCTTGTTACTTGAATAAGTCATTATGCTTACTCGAGTAACTATTGATTGAAGCCTCTAACTTTGCTTTCAAACATCATTACTCAAGTAATAAGAGGGCTTACTCGAGTAATATCCTTTCTGATAAGATCTGCGAACACTTCAACAAGTTAATTAGATGGAGATTACTCGAGTAATATAAGTGCTTAATCGAGTAATACACAAATAAACAATTTTTTACTGTATCCATAACCATGCTCAGTGAAAAGACCTTTCCTCACTAAACACTAATTAACCATAATATTTTCACAAAACTAGATCAACAAATAATTAAGGAAAACTTTTTTTTTCTTTTTTACAAAAATAAGTACATTGGAGTCTAGGACACAAATTCTGCCCACAAACTCACTACAGAAAATTTATAACTCTGGGCACAATTATCGAATAGAAAAATACACAACTCACGAGTTTTACAATACCAAATCCACAACAAAGAGTCAACACCAAAACATTTTCCACATTAGTTTTGATTGTGGACCATCAAAATATTATAATTTATAAAATAGAACATTTGGTCTCACAGAGGACAAACAGTCATCCCAAAATAATTAATATAGTATTTCAAAATGTGAGGGTTCTAAAATGACAATATATAAATATGTATAACACTAATACCAAAAGAGACTTACAAAGTTCGTAACTATTATGCCTCTGGCTGCTTTCCTTAGCTTCTAATAAAAATTATAAGTCTCGCCTCAAAAATTTCAATAACGACGGGGTGAGACATAAAGTCTTAGTAACCAAAATTAATTTATCAAATATGCAAGAATGGATTGCAAGTTAGAGAAGTGGTTTGCTAACATAATTATAATATCAACAATAACTCAATAATACATAATAATTAAAATTGTCCCACTCTTCCATCTTGCTCCATTTTATATATTCTAATCTAACGGTGAAAAAGTGGTAGTGACGTGACATAAAATTGGGAGTGATAATATCTTATCCCTTATAAATATTTAAAACATTTGTTTACATATTAATATTTTTAAAATTCTTTACTGGAAATTGATAATTCAGGCCCACCACAAATGGAATTTTATTGACGAAGCAAAGCTAAAAATGTGCATTTCTCACTGGTGTGATCTCTTCTTCATATCGACATTCTCTTTCCACCACTTCTTCAACCACCAAAACCATCACCTTCTCATTCTCCTCTTCTTCCCTCTCTTTCACTCACAATCCATTTCAAATTTTCTCCACCTCTTCCTTCTTCTTCTACCATGGATCCCGTTAGCGCTTGGGGAAACACTCCGTTGAAAACCGTCGACCCAGAAATCCACGACCTCATCGAGAAGGAGAAGCGTCGGCAATGTCGCGGCATCGAGCTCATTGCCTCCGAAAATTTCACCTCCTTCGCTGTCATGGAGGCTCTAGGAAGCGCCTTGACCAATAAGTACTCTGAGGGAATGCCTGGAAACCGCTACTATGGCGGGAACGAGTTCATCGATGAAATCGAGAACCTGTGCAGGTCACGTGCCCTCCAAGCCTTTCATTTGGATCCCGCCAAGTGGGGTGTGAATGTGCATCCTTACTCTGGTTCTCCAGCAAATTTCGCCGCCTACACGGCGGTGCTGGAACCACATGATCGTATAATGGGTTTAGATCTTCCCTCGGGTGGTCATTTGACTCATGGATACTATGCTGCCGGAGGGAAGAAGATCTCTGCGACCTCGATTTACTTCGAGAGTCTTCCGTATAAGGTGAATTCAAGTACTGGTTACCTTGATTATGACAAGTTGGAGGAGAAGGCCTTGGATTTTAGGCCTAAATTGATCATTTGTGGTGGAAGCGCGTACCCAAGGGACTGGGATTATGCAAGGTTCAAGGAGATTGCTGACAAGTGTGGATCTCTTTTGCTCTGTGATATGGCTCACATAAGTGGTCTTGTTGCCGCTCAGGTACTTGCTTTCTTTATGTTGAGTTATGGACTTATGGTGTGGTTATTGTGCATCGCATTTGTTTCTGCTTTGGATTTCATTTGTTTATAGTTTCTATGACGTTTGAATTATCATGTTTTTGTCCAACCGAGATAGAATTTAAATTCACACACCCTTTTTTCCCCCTTTTTGTTTAAGTTTTTTGGGTGACGCTTAGCAATATTTGTTTGTATTTTCCTCAACAATTTTTTTTCCTCTATTTTTCTTTGCTATGCCTCAGACTGGGATCGATAGACCCCCCTTAAAAGAAGCTCTTTATTTCGACCCTTCATATTTTGTATTAAAAAAAAAAGCAGATAAAGAAAAAGGGTGTTGATTTATAGGTACAATTGTTCATACGTGATGATTTAATATTTTGATTTGTTTCCAATTAATTTTTCTCTACAGATGGCATAGATTTGTTAGTGGTTGTCGGTTCATAGATATGTTATTATTATTATTATTTTTGTAATATGTGCTGCATAATTTTCATGTGGTTATTCTAGGCAACCCACTTGCATCGGTCTGCTAGTGGAACAATCTAACCATATAAAGTTTATATTTGATTCTCCGGTTCATGTGGGTTTTTTCCTCTGGTTTCCAACATATTTTTATGGACTATAAATTTGATAATAAGTCATGATTACTTTCTTGGTTATCATTTATTACTTACTATTGAGGTCTGTGTCTCAAAACATGTTGAATAAACCTTGTTAATCTGTACAGTAGTGATCTGAATCAGAACTGTTAGTTTTTTAATAGTTTTGATGATTGTCAACAACTATAAACATTGAATGAGGTTTTGCTCTTAAGTTTTGAAAATTGTGAATAAGAGCAAACCTCGAGGTTGGCACTGAAACCTCGAGGTTTGGCCTTACAGAAAACCTCAAAGGTTAAGTGTTTCATAGTTCAAAAACTTGGTTTCACAAAACAATGTGAAACCTCGAGGTTCTGCATCTCTCAGGAAAACTCAGTTTTGCACCAACATATGAAACCTCGAGGTTAGGTTGAAAACGTCCCGGTTTGTGGTTTGGCACCTAATTGAATATTTTGAAAAACAATGTGAAACCTCGAGTATTATAAGAAACCTCGAGTTTTACTTCATCCAGAGAGGTTTTGGTTTTCATCAAGTATGAAAACCTCGAGGTTCAGTTTTGAAACCTCGAGGTTTGACATTTAGTCTCTAACTTGAAATTCCATGAAAACACTTAAATCTCGAGTATCATTTCAAGCCTCGAGTATTCTGGCATACAGAGAGCAAACAGGTTTTCAAAGGAATGAAAACCTCGAGGTTCAGTTTGAAACCTCGAGATTGTGTCTCTGGTTCAAAATGTAACATCCCTATTTTTCATATGCTTCAATGTGGATTTATTTGCTTAAACGGATTTTATTTTTAGGATGTCTTGTGAATTAAATTAGACCTAAGGGGGATGTGAAGAAGGTTACATGAAAAGTTATTAGGGATTATGGACAAGGAAATTAATTAAACAATAAATATTAAGGTATGATTATGATTTAGAATTTTGGAGTCATTATTTTATGGCCTAGAAAAGTCAATTGAGGAAGAGAAATTCTTTTATGGGATAAGGATTTAATTTTTGTTATTAATCCAATCTTGGCAACTAAATAAACAATGAACTATGTTGCAAATAAAATCATGTGGGTGATTAAAGGGATCATATTGGTATGTGCATACAAGCAATATGAGATGCCGTTTTAGCAGCTCTTAGGAATTATTACGGTGCACCAAGACAATTGTAAAAGGAATCATGGCATATTGGTAAAATGAGGAATTTTCAATGTTAAAAAAAAGGTCCAGCTGATCCGTAATTGCAACCGACTCAAGTTTTTGTATGGCTGAATTTGATTGGTGGAATGATTAAATTAGAGAACCAGCATGCTTAACTTCGGCCAAACAATTCCGTTGGAATTGAACTAAGTGGCTGTATGTAATTATTAAGAAATTGAAGTCCAGATTTCAGCTTATTGTGCCAACCGACATGCCAAAAGATTTAGTCATTTGAACACATTTTTATTTAGCAAAAACCTCGGACAGATGTTCAGGCAGCACACCGAAGGGAAACAAGAGAAAGTGACTGAAGAAAATTCCAAAACACGCCGACAAGGAATACCAAAGAGAGAGTGACCGTGGCACCTAAGCTGGACATCACGCTGAAGCACACCAAAGGGAGAATTCGGTGTTTTAATAAGGTAATTGTATAATGATTTGGTTTAACTTGTGTAGTGTTTCGGGAAGCATGAAATTTAGGAGTTGGAACGGTATATTAAGTATAGTGAAGCATGGTGAAATAGTGCTTAATGAACCTTGCCACCATGTCCTGTAACAACAAAGGAATATTGTTTTGCTCTTATCCTTGCTGTTGGTCACGGAGGCAATAAAGGACTGATGTTTTGGTATGTTTCTTGCTGTGTTGTCATCGGATGAGGAAAAGAAAAATGTTTGGTTATATTTACACGTGCTGTTTTGGTCACGGACTGAAGGAGAATGATTTGTTGATAGAATTAATGTATTATTGAGTCTTCTTGCTGTTTGTCACCGATTGGAAAAAAAAGTATAATATTTCAATATGTTTTCATGAGTTGTCACCGAATGAAGGGAAGTTTTCGGATGCTAAAATATGAACATGATTTGTGGAAGACAAGTTTGAAAAGACCCTAGGTGCTAATTGACTTAAAGAGCTATGGACTTTGTTTGTTATTCCTAGCCTTGCTCTCTCGGTTTATGTATATTTCTTTTGGAAGAATTGGAGTTTGGTGAAATTAATGGCTATATGATGCTTAAATGGAAAAGATGCCTATAGGCTAGGCACGGTTTTTAAAGGAAAACAAGATAAGAGCATAGTAGCATTTTTTTTGTGTGTCACTGAATAAGTGTAATTTAATGATTGATAGGTTTAAGGGATTCTTGGAAAGTCTACGGGCCTACTAAATATTAAGGACAATAATTATCACAACAGATAGTAACCGCTTTACCCAAATATCTCTATGTGTTTTGTTGTATGTTTGTATTTGCCATGTATGTTTTCCTTGTATATGTTTGTGCCAAATATGCATACAGCATTGTATGATTTCTAGCGCTAGGGACGTTCAGTCCGAGGCCGGCTTTGGTTGACGGCTGTACGGGTTGAGTTATCAGTCCGGGGTTAGCCTAGAAAGGGCGGCTCTACGGGTTGTGAGTCCGAGGCTTGCCTTGGTAAGGCAGCTGTACGGGTTCTTCAATTGTGGTATGTGCTTTACTGTGGTTTGATCTGGATGCATATATGGTATGTATTTGGCATGTTAATATAATCCTGATTGCATGGTAGCATTCATACTCTTGACACATTTAGTATTTGAATACTGACGGTTACTCTGGGGCCCGAATTACGGACTCCAGGCACTTCTACAGCTGCAGAGGAACGTACTGATAAGTAAAGATCTTCTGTGATAAGGTAGGACCCGGTGATGCGGTGAAGAGTAGGGGATGCCCTACGGTATTTTGTATCGTGCATTTTGGATGACTGTATTATATACTTAGTGTTTTACTTTCGGATTATGTACCCTTAACCCTCCGGGACTCATATTTTCTGTTGACTTACTTTTATCAGTACAGTAGCTTGTCCAAACTGATCTTGCGCTCTGTTTTGCGTACTCTGATGTATGCTAAATGACCTAATAATTCAAGGTAAGGTAATTTGTTAAAGGAATCCCTCTAACCCGCCACCCGGAAGGGCGAGGCCGGTGGAGGTGTAACACAAAATGTTGATTTTGCAATACTTTAGCCAAACCTCGAGTATTGTTTAAAAACCTCGAGGTTATCGAGCTCCAGAGGAAAAATGAATTTTTAACCAAGTTTCAAACCTCCAGGTTTCTTTTGAAACCTCAAGGTTTGTGTTTTTCAAAGATTTCTCAAAAGGTTTCTTTACAAAGGAAAGCTCGAGGTTCACCAAGAAACCTCGAGGTTATGTGTCTTTGAAACTGAGTTTGCTTAAGATATTTAAGCAAACCTCGAGGTTTGTGAGACAAACCTTAAGGTTTCTAGCCGTTACTGGAAATTCGAATTGGGCAAATCTGTTATGTCTTCTTGTTTGATCTCAATGCTTTACATGTTTAATATATATTGAACCTAGATATGTTTAACTATCTTTCTAGTGAGTTTCAGACTGATTAAAGAAGATTTATTAAGGGATTAGAGCAAAAGCAAAAAGTGTGTCAGAACAATAAATGCTCAAGCCCATAAACTTGCTTCCTTTGGTTAATCCGCTGGTAGACGACTGCAAAAGATTAAAATGAAGATTACTACAACAAGAAACATCATCTCCAACGGATTTATTGCCAGAAAGCCAACTCAGACTCAATGACCAACTGGATTATGCATAAACAAGAGAGAGAAGATGCCTAAGCTTGAACTAACTCTCAGCAGAAGTTCACCAACGGTCCAATCCAGCTTACAACGGTCAATTAATGCCCTCTACCTATAAAGAGAGTGCATTAACACCTTCACAAGCAGATACACCAACTGAGAGCGAAAAATTTATTGAGTTCATTTATTGTGTTCAGCTTTCATCTGTAATAGTGTCATTGTGACATTTGGTCTTCAGTGATTATCATATCTACTCTGTGAGAGAGTCTTTTACTTGTAAATCATTCATTGATTGTGATAACCACAAGTCAGAGGACTTGGTGGTTAGGGTGTATTGATTACAACTTGTAAGGGGGAGTGTGTTCTAGTGAGAGAACAACTCTTAGTACAGAGTTTGTAATCAGTTGTTGAATATAGTGGATTGAAAATCCCAAGTGAGACTTGGGGACTGGATGTAGGTCAGAGAAAGGACAGAACCAGTATAAATCGATTGTGCAAAGCTTCTTCTTCTCTACTCGTCTGTATTACCCTGTTTTAGTGTGTGAAAAACAGAGTTACTTCCTTAAATTTTTAAAGATACCCAATTCACCCCCCCTCTTGGGTATCAAGCTTCATTCTTCATTTGGTATTAGAGCAAGGTCTTTTCAAGAGAGTTTTGTAAGTTCCGGCTGAACCCAAGAGGGAGGGTGAATTGGGTGAAGTATAAAAACTTTAGTTACTTTGAAAATTCTTTTCGTAACTCCCAGAAATCAGTTTAGAAAGCAATAACCACACATTTATATATGTAAACACATTCAAACATATATGTGCTGGAAATGTAAGAGATAAGGGAAGAGAATATGCAAATAGATTTATACTGGTTCGGCCCTCCTTGACCTACGTCCAGTCCCCAGGCACCTCCTGAGATTTCAATCCACTATTTCCCTCAAGCTTTAATCGGGTACTTGAGAACCGCTACAATCCCACAAGTTTAGCCGGGCACTTGTACAGCCTTTTACAAATCTCTTACTGAGATACTCCCCCTTACACACGTAAGGATACACCGCTTGATCACACACTCTGTACTCGAAGTAATCCTCTCACTAGGATTCACTCCCCCTTACAGGTTGTAATCAACACAATGTATATCCCACTCAAGATTCCCCAATCTTGAGTAACTCTCAGAAAGATAATGTGTTTACAATAATTTTCCTCTCAAAGGAATAGATAGATAATCACTGAAGTACAAACACAATTCATTTCACTCACAAAGCTATCTAGACAAGTAAAACAGAGTGAAATAGATGAAGAAGCAGAGGTTCAGCATTTTGGCATTGTAATCTTGTGTCTCCACGTTTTTCTGCTTGAGTCCATGTCTTTTATAGGTAGAGAGAGGTCTGTGACCGTTTATGACCGTTGTAGAATGAAATATAGCCGTTTAGAAACTAGCCGTTGGAGCTTTTGCACGGCTTTCAATGTTTTTGCACAAATCTGATATCCTTTGTTTTGATCATCTGAAACTCACCAATAAAGTGGTTAAACATGTCTAGGAACATTAGAGATTAATCCTGGGAAGTATTAAGATCAAACAAGAAGGCATTGCGAATTCGTGTAATTCAAAATCAGTTTTGACCAATGCTTTACTGGAGTAAGTTCTTCTTTACTGGAGTAAAGCACTGTTCACTCGCCCTTTACTGGAGTAAGGAATCCTTTACTGGAGTAAACAATTTAGTTTGAAAAGCTTGGTTGTTCTCTGGATGGCCTTTACTCGAGTAAGCATTCCTTTACGCGAGTAAGCACCACTTATAAAAATTTGGAGCTCTCGGTATGGCTCTTTACTGGAGTAAAGCTTCCTTTACTCGAGTAAGCCATTTTCTTGAAAAACAGGTTTACTCTCTGTAAGTCCCTTTACTGGAGTAAACACTCCTTTACTCGAGTAAGCCTTGTATAATACATTTGAGCAACTTCCTGAACTGACTGTCAACTTCTGAAGGCCATATCTCTCTAGTCCGAGCTCCGTTTTGGTCTGTTCAACTCTTGATGGAAAGCTCTGTGTGTCTAGTTTCCAATGGCACTGATTTCAGCTCAATTGGATTTTTCGTTTCTAAGATATCCTCAAAATACTGAAGCTTGGTCTGGACAGTGACGTTGATTTTTGATCCAAATTTTAAAATTCATAGATAATTCATCTGAGCTCCTTTGGCCATGAATTTTTGTCAGAAGCACGTGTTGGATGTCTAGTTTCCAATGCTTTTGGTTTCATATCAATCCGATCTCTGGTTTGTGAGATATCATTGAATTACCAGACGTCGCCCATGCTGAACGTGAACAGAGTAGAACAGAGTTGTTGAAAATGTTGTTTACTCGAGTAAGCTAGTTTCCTACTCGAGTAAAGCTCTGTCCAGAGACGCCAGAAATGCTGAAGACACTGTATACTCGAGTATAAGGTCCCTTACTCGAGTATAGAGTCCCATACTCGAGTAAGCAATTGGAAACTCGAGTATTCTTCATCCAAAAGCTGATTTTTGTTGTCTTCAACCCCAAATTGAGCCATTTGAGCTTCCATATGATCTTGGAGTCTTCTAGCATCAATATATGAACTTGGATAATAAAATCTTCACTCCATACATCAAGTTCTTCCTTCTTTCTTCTCTTTTCTTGATCATTCTTGATAATGCAACTCTTTCTTCAGCCTTGAATGCTTCTTCTTTATTTGGTCTCTTTTCTTCTACTTGGTTATCACCAGAACCCATTGATAACATCTTGCTTTCTTGATAACCTCTGCGAATACTTCTTTCTTTCAACTCCCAACTTGATTATTCTTCTTCATTTAACTTGGACTCATCATTCTTTGCAGCTTCTACCTTCTTCAATATCCATAAAGTGATGAAGGTTCATTTCAACTTCTGCAAGTACTTATTTCTTTCATCTCTTATCTCCTTCTTGATTAATCTTCAAATAACCTACATTAAATACAGTAGTTAGTCCAAGTAGGAGATAATTATATTACTCAATCTTTTTGCTTATAAGAATGACATCTATATAAGACATCATCAAAACTAATGACTCCTTGTGTGAGGAATTTTCCAAGTCTATGCAGGGTGAATTTGAGATGTCAATGATGGGAGAGCTCAACTACTTCCTTGGGCTGCAAATCAAGCAACGAAAAGATGGGATATTCATATCCCAAACCAAATATCTGAATGATTTGCTGAAGAAGTTTGGGATGGACAAGTGCAATGGGGCTGACACACCTATGAGCACAACAACCTCATTGGATGCTGATGAAGAGGGCAAGGATTTCAACATCACCAAGTATAGAGGAATGATTGGATCATTACTCTACCTCACAGCAAGCCGCCCAGACATTCAATTCAGCGTTGGGATGTGTGCTCGGTTCCAATCCACTCCTAAAGAGTCTCATGCTGAACATGTGAAGAGGATATTCAGATATCTCTCTGATATGAAGACTCTTGGACTCTGGTTTCCCAAAGGTCAGCCAGAGCACTTGGTGGCATATTCTGATTCGGATCATGCTGGCTACAAGACGGATAGAAAGAGCACAAGTGGCCAATGCGAGTTCTTTGGCAACTCACTTGTGTCTTGGTTTAGCAAGAAACAAACAACTGTGGCTGTGTCATCAACCGAAGCTGAATATGTGGCTGCCTCAAGTTGTTGTGCTCAAGTGCTATGGTTGAAGCAACAACTTGCTGATTTGGGAGTGCACTTAAAGGAGATTCCAATATTGTGTGACAACACAAGCACAATAAGCTTGGCGAAGAATCCGGTGCAACATACAAGAACCAAGCATATTGATGTAAGGCATCATTTCATAAGGGATCATGTCCAGAAAAGAGATGTCAAAGTTATGTTCATTCCAACTCATCTTCAACTTGCTAACATTTTCATAAAACCCCTTGCCAAGGATCAATTCAATTTCATAAGAAGAGAATTGGGAATGGTAAATCCCAATGAGCTGTAAGTATTTCCTGTTCATTTTAGTATCAAATTGTGGTTTTGATGATTATAAGTCACTAACTTAAGCATTGGAGTATCTAGATAGTTTTTGTACAGGATATGGTTTTGCTGTCAAAAAGAGGCAAAACCTCGAGGTTTGAGGATGTATGATCAAAACTGAGAGTTTCAGAAAGGAGAAACCTTGAGTTTTCAGAGAAACTTTGAGGTTTGGATGAGACAGAGAGCACCTCAGAATGACAGACAGCAAAACCTCGAGGTTTGAGGATGTATGATCAAAACTGAGAGTTTCAGAAAGGAGAAACCTCGAGTTTTCAGAGAAACCTTGAGGTTTGGATGAGACAAAGAGCACCTCAGAATGACAGACAGCAAAACCTCGAGGTTTTGGAGAAAACCTCAAGGTTTGGGGTAAGAATTTCAAAAGTTCACAAAACACTTTTGAACTCCAGGTTAGTGCAATTTAATCATCAAACCTCGAGGTTTGTCGCACTTATATATATATGTGCTCTGTGCAATTTCATTTCAACCCAACCCTAACCTCGAGTTTGCACTCTTTCTCTCGTCTCTCTCTCTGTCAATCTCTCATTCCCTGTTGATTTCTTCTACTCTAAAGCCGTAAATGTCTTCAAAATCACCTTCCCTTTCTAAATCAACCACGCATTCCAACGAAGAGACTGAATCGTGGTCTCCTCCTCCTCCACCTCCTCGTCAACTGAGTACCTCTGTGCCTGAGTCACCTGCAAACAGACCAGTGAGGAAGAAGTCTCGCTCTACTCGTCTTCATTACGAGATTGATAAGCAAATCCCAGGAGTTATGAATGATCCTCCTCCTCCAAAGGGCAAGCAAAAGGCTATGTCTTTCAAAGAACCCAGTAAGGAGCAATCCAAGAAGAGGAAGAAGCCTGAACCAAACGGCAAAGGAAAGGCAAAGGTTACAGAAAAGACTAAGAAAGCACCTACCAAGGCCAGAACCAAGAGGGCCTCAGCTTCTCAGACTTCTAAGGGGCAATCATCTTCTCATGCCTCTGGACAAAAGGGAAAAGAAAATGAGTCCTCGGTTGTGGAAAATGCAATTCATGATATTTGCCGAGTCATTTCACCTCCGGAAGGTTTTTTTACCTCTGCCTCTTCCCTTCCTAATGATGAAAATGATAAGTTTAGAGAAACCTATTTACAGAATGTGTTTTGTCCTTCGGTGGTAATTAACTTGGAAGACTTCCATAGGGAATGCAACTTTGACTTATCACCTTGGATTAAACAGTATGAATCATTTGTTTCTATATCCTGTCCCTACACTCCTAGTCTTGTCAGAATGTTTTATTTCAAAATGGAGAGTGATAGCTTATTGGATGAGGATGGTGACTTGATAGAGGAGAGAGTCACAACTGTTGTGAGGGGTGTGAAATTTTCTTTGACTGCTGATATCCTAAATAAAATTCTGAGAGTAGAGAATCCACCTCCTGTTCCTGAGTTTAACTACACTAATCAGGAAGTTTATGAGACTCTCATACCTGGTAAACCCTTCCCTCCTGACCAACATCTCAAACTTACTTTCAGACCTAGCGCTATGCCTAAGGTGAACTGTGTGCTTTGGTATGTATATTCTAGGAATTTTATTCCTAAGGCTGGTAATTACACACATTTCACTCAGCTAGACTACAGGCCATTTACTGCCTTTGTGAAGAAGGTACCCTTCAACATTGGCCATTCGTTGTTTCAGGGGATGACAGCCTTCATATTTGCAAAGAGACAGTTGTCTCACATACCCTACCCTTCTTTGGTTTCTGTGATACTCTTCTATCACAAAATTTGGTATGTGGGATCCACTAATACCCTTGAGTATCCACTGTTCTTTGGAAAGAATCAGATGAACCTGATGCAGATTAAGTTTGGTGATGAGGGTTCAGTTCAGTCTCAAGGACCTACCCGTGTACGTCCTCAGTCTCAGACCAATCAAGAAGCACAGTCTGCTCCTCCACCACCACAGGCACCTTTGCCAGTTGATCTTGTATCTCAGAGCAAGCATATAGTGGATTCTGCCATTGTTGGTCTATCTATCAGGATGGATTTTGAGTTGGGGAAGATCAAAGCTGAGATGGCTCGTGGCCATAATGGACTCATTGAGATCCAGGATGCTCTCAAGGAACACCTTCAAGACATAGAGGACCAATCCACTGAGATCAAAGGGAAAGTAGAAGAAATAGAGCTTAAGATGTCAACATACCTGATCTCTCAGATGGATCTTTCTGGTAAGGTGGACCAGATTATAGAGCACCTGCACATCGACTCCACATCCACTCCTAGTCCCTCCTCTAATCCAGTTCCTAATCCTTCTACTGGTCCTAGCTCATCTCACCCTGTCCCTGATTCACCTTCTCATCCAGCCACTGAATCACCTACTCACTCACCTCCCTCACCTCCCTCACATACTTTCTCATTTCCTAGTCCACCACACACTTCTCCACCTCATACCACATCATCTCCACCTTCCACTTCCACTCCAGCCATTGTGGTACTGTCTTCACCTATCACTCCTACCACAGAGGTCCTCCCTCACCCATTTCCATCTCCACCTACTCCAACCACTGACGTTTTCCCTACACCTTCTCCTTTTGCAGACTCCCATGATCCCACTTTTGATCCAAACACAGCTATGGTGCTCTACTCTCCTCCTATCTTTGTCCTTGACCCCGAGTTTGCTTATGACAAAGGGGGAGAAGCAGAGAAAGATGTCTAGTGTTTGATTGTTTGGGTTGTGGTCTAGGTCTAGTTGTGGTTATTTTGTACTTCTCTTGTATTTATTTCTGACTTGTATGACTTGTAGACTTTTTGTACTGATCTCAGTAAATTTTCACAGTTTATCAATTCTGATATTGGTTTCAATTGTATGAATTGTGCTCATTGAATATATTTCAGCTCATTTATGACTTAATTTCAATTCTGCTGCCATTTTCTGAGTTATTTGTGTTAAACTACAAAATTGATTGTTTTCTGATAACTCAACTCTGATATTTTTGAAAACTTCAATTCAAAAAGCTATACATTTTTAAATTCTTTAAGAAGAATGTTTATAAGTGTTGTCATCATCAAAAAGGGGGAGAATGTTAGTTCTTTAATGGTTTTGATGATTGTCAACAACTATAAACATTGAATGAGGTTTTGCTCTTAAGTTTTGAAAATTGTGAATAAGAGCAAACCTCGAGGTTTGGCCTTACAGAAAGCCTCAAAGGTTAAGTGTTTCATAATTCAAAAACTTGGTTTCAAAAAACAATGTGAAACCTCGAGGTTTGTAAGATAACCTCGAGGTTCTGCATCTCTCAGGAAAACTCAGTTTTGCACCAACACATGAAACCTCGAGGTTAGGTTGAAAACCTCCAGGTTTGTGGTTTGGCGCCTAACTGAATATTTTGAAAAACAATGTGAAACCTCGAGTATTATAAGAAACCTCGAGTTTTACTTCATCCAGAGAGGTTTTGGTTTTCATCAAGTATGAAAACCTCGAGGTTCAGTTTTGAAACCTCGAGGTTTGACATTTAGTCTCTAACTTGAAATTCCATGAAAACACTTAAACCACGAGTATCATTTCAAGCCTCGAGTATTCTGGCATACAGAGAGCAAACAGGTTTTCAAAGGAATGAAAACCTCGAGGTTCAGTTTGAAACCTCAAGGTTGTGTCTCTGGTTCAAAATGTTGATTTTGCAATACTTTAGCCAAACCTCGAGTATTGTTTAAAAACCTCGAGGTTATCGGGCTCCAGAGGAAAAATGAATTTTTAACCAAGTTTCAAACCTCCAGATTTCTTTTGAAACCTCAAGGTTTGTGTTTTTCAAAGATTTCTCAAAAGGTTTCTTTACAAAGGAAACCTCAAGGTTCACCAAGAAACTCGAGGTTATGTGTCTTTGAAACTGAGTTTGCTTAAGATATTCAAGCAAACCTCGAGGTTTGTGAAACAAACCTCAAGGTTTCTAGCCATTACTGGAAATTCGAATTGGGCAAATCTGTTATGTCTTCTTGTTTGATCTCAATGCTTTACATGTTTAATATATATTGAACCTAGATATGTTTAACTATCTTTCTAGTGAGTTTCAGACTGATTAAAGAAGATTTATTAAGGGATTAGAGCAAAAGCAAAAAGTGTGTCAGAACAATAAATGCTCAAGCCCAGAAACTTGCTTCCCTTGGTTAATCCGCTGGTACACGACTGCAAAAGATTAAAAGGAAAATTACTACAATAAGAAACATCCTCTCCAACGGATTTATTGCCAGAAGCCAACTCAGACTCAATGACCAGCTGGATTATGCATAAACAAGAGAGAGAAGATGCCTAAGCTTGAACTAACTCTCAGCAGAAGTTCACCAACGGTCCAATCCAGCTTACAACGGTCAATTAATGCCCTCTACCTATAAAGAGAGTGCATTAACACCTTCACAAGCAGATACACCAACTGAGAGCGAAAAATTTATTGAGTTCATTTACTGTGTTCAGCTTTCATTTGTAATAGTGTCATTGTGACATTTGGTCTTCAGTGATTATCATATCTACTCTGTGAGAGTCTTTTACTTGTAAATCATTCATTGATTGTGATAACCACAAGTCAGGGGACTTGGTGGTTAGGGTGTATTGATTACAACTTGTAAGGGGGAGTGTGTTCTAGTGAGAGAACAACTCTTAGTACAGAGTTTGTAATCAGTTGTTGAATATAGTGGATTGAAAATCCCAAGTGAGGCTTGGAGACTGGATGTAGGTCAGAGAAAGGACAGAACTAGTATAAATCGATTGTGCAAAGCTTCTTCTTCTCTACTCGTCTGTATTACCCTGTTTTAGTGTGTGAAAAACAGAGTTACTTCCTTAAATTTTTAAAGATACCCAATTCACCCCCCCTCTTGGGTATCAAGCTTCATTCTTCAAGAACAATTGTTTCTTATATTTGCTACAGGAGGCTAATAATCCCTTTGAGTATTGTGACTTAGTCACAACAACAACCCACAAGAGTCTGAGAGGTCCTAGATCTGGCATGATCTTTTACCGGAAGGGGCCAAAAGCACACAAGAAGGGCCAGCATGAGAATGCAGTTTATGACTTTGAAGACAAGATCAACTTTGCAGTCTTCCCTTCCCTTCAAGGGGGTCCTCACAATCACCAGATTGGTGCTCTTGCCGTTGCACTGAAACAGGCCATGTCTCATGGCTTCAAGGCCTATGCCAAGCAAGTTAAGGCAAATGCAGTTGCCCTGGGAAATTACTTGATGCGCATAGGCTATAGCATTGTCACTGGAGCAACTGAGAACCATCTCGTATTGTGGGATCTCCGGCCCCTCGGTTTGACTGGTAAATAAGTGAACTTATGCCTAATAAAAGAAGAAAATAACAAGTCTAACTAAAACTTCTTCAAGTCTAAGAAGGCATCGATTTATTAATGCAATGTTTCTCACTGCTCAAGTAAGTGAACTTATGCCTAACTAAAGAATAAAATAAAAATAAACTTACAGCTTGTTCATCTCTTGGTTGAAGGAGGCATCAATTTATTAATGCAAATTTTTGTCATTGCTTGATGTTCCTTCAGGCAATAAGGTGGAAAAAGTTTGTGATCTCTGTAACATCACTGTGAACAAGAATGCTGTTTTTGGTGATAGCAGTGCCTTGGCTCCTGGTGGAGTAAGAATTGGTAAGTACTCAATTTTTGAACTTGAATATGCTATTGGAAGCATACAACTGATGTGTAGCGATTGAAGCCAATGACATTTCCATTGAGTCATGCTAAAGTGTTCTTGGTATAAACTTCACTGAAACTTGGCAATTGTTTTGGCTTAGCTGGAAGGCCAAATTGAAAATTCACTAGAAGTTTAAACTTTATTTGTAAGATATTAGCAGATGTTTTTCTAGATGCAAGGTGCTCTTTCCTTATGGCATATCTTCAAAAAAACATATCTATAGGATTTTTGTTACTGGGTATGGTTATGTTTTTGTAATTTGTTCTGGTATCAGTTGATTGTTGAATTAGATTTTCTAAATCAATTCATATCACATGTCATAGATGAATCTCACATCTGTCCTTATCTTTCTCTCTCTCTGAATTTTAGGTGAAGTAAACAATTGGGGATCTGGGTTTGTTGTTTGTTTGCCTTCATTTTTTTCGGTCAAAGTAACTGACAAAAGTGTCGATTCACAGGAGCTCCGGCCATGACATCGAGAGGCTTGCTTGAGAAGGACTTCGAGCAGATTGCGGAGTTCCTTCACCATGCAGTGTCTCTCACACTGGAAATCCAAAAGGAGCATGGAAAGCTTTTGAAGGACTTCAACAAAGGCTTAGTGAACAATGAGGCTATTGAACAACTCAAAGCTGATGTTGAGAAATTTTCATCCTCATTTGAGATGCCTGGCTTCCTGGTTTCAGAGATGAAGTACAAGGATTAAGTTGGATCATGTATAGAATTATCCACTGAAATGTTGTCTTCCTCTTTTGGGTTTCTTGTAGATTGGCTGGGTTTTATTTTCATTATTATTTTTCCTTAAATTTATACGAGAAAATGATTTTTTTTTAAAAAAAATACAACTTAAACTTCAAAGTCCTATTTCCTAGGAGGGTGATGGAATTAACAACATTAATAATGTTATTGACAACTCATTTTCATATCATTTATTTAAGATTTTGAAGTTCAAGTGGTATTTTTTAGGATTTTTCCATTTTATATTGAAACTCTATATTGTCTTTGTTTTATTGTTTTGTAAGCCAAATATCACGTTTTTATATAACAAAGCTGAAACATATTTTAGATGCCTAATCTAGTTGGGGGTAGGAGTTTTGGGAAGCTAGAAAAAAAATTTAGGTTTTAATTGTTATTTTATTATGTAAGAGGAAAAAGTTCAAATATTTTAGGGAAAACATAGCTTTCAGCCCCTAAACAACATCAAGAAAATCTTCCTAAACCATCATACTTTACTTTTATTTTTATCTGTTTTGACTCTTGTAATAAAAAATTTTCAGATTACTCAACTAACTTAGAACCTTTTATAGAAAGTTTGAAGTAAGCTACTGTTCATTATTAACAGTTTGTGTGAGCATATATAAAAATATTTTTTTTTAGTTCTTGAAGCTTATTCTCAGTTATAATTCCATCTCTAAAGTTTGATTTAGAATAATTAAATTCTTCCAATGGCCTCTTAACTGGGTCAGTGGCGAAGCCAGGATATAATATTTATGGGTGCACAATCAATAGTGGGATTCAAGGGCAGCGCCCCAAAATTTTTTTTTTTAAAAAAAAAGAGAATAAAAGGCAACTCATTCCTTCATAAAGTTTATGACAAAAAATGGGGTTCAATTGAAAAGTATTTCTAAGGAAATCAATTTAAATAGAACAATATACCCTAATCCCATGACATACAGATACCCAGATGTTACCCAATCAAATTCCAAAGCAACATGCAAGGAAAAATTATTATAGTTTGTCATATGTGATAGGATATTAAAAAATCAAATATCAACGAAAGAGCAAAGGAGCATAACAAATGCTATAGACCTCTCATATTTTATTACAGTTGCCACGAACCCTCTCTCTAAACCCACGTGGTAACTGTTTCCACCAATATCATTTTGAATTGAGTGGAGAATATTACGCATGTATACCCCCCTAAATCTGTATATTACACTTTGGCCCCAACGCCAAAGGTTTAGGTCTAATCTACCAAGTTTTCCAACATCTTCCATTCACACTTGGTGGACTAGATATCACAAGCCTCGTCTCTTTCTTCCTTCTTTCATGCTAGGTGCTTTGTCATGACTGCATGAGCATGATGCCTTGTTGGTGCCTGTACTAGAAATCTCTTTCATAGGACCATCACAAAACAACATTTCTTTGTAAAGCTTGAATATAATCTTGTACCTAATATGTTCTAAATTTACCAATATACACTTTCACATGGGACATCTAATTCTACTCAAGTCAATATAAAACTTAAATTTCCTTCTCATATGCATAGTATCCATACTTATGAAATTACCAAAATTAATATCACAAGGGATATGTCTCCGACACCAACATTGGTGTGTATATTCCAGGTAATCTTCCTTTTGCCCAAATATCATTTTGATATGTGTTAATTGCTTTCCAAACTTAATACCCTGCATTACATCTGTCATGATCATAGGACGTATGCTAAGGTAGCAGTTATTGAAGCATGCCTCTATGATATTGTCGACTTCATTTAAATGTTTCTGTTTAGGATCATAGGAATGCTGGTTGACAATACTTACTGCAAATGCAATGTCTAGTCTGGTATGAGACAGATATATTAGTTTGCCTACCATCCATTGATAGTTCCCTATGTCCACTGCTTTACTGAGATATGCTTCTTCATCTATTTTGGTAATCTGTTTAAGCGTGTCACTCAGTTTGCAACATGTCATCACCGTTTCCTTTAAAAGGTCTAGTACATACTTCCATTGGGAGATATATATTCCTCCCTTGTATTGAGCTACTTCCATTCCAAGAAAGTAATACATTTCTCCAAGATCCTTGATTTGGAATTCTCATGCTAGGTCTGCCTTGATTTGATTAATTTCTACCTCTTCATCTCTTGATTTAATTGCTCGTTAGAGAGTAATTGTAGTTGTTGTTGGTTATATTCCCCTATGACAAGTAAACAAGTTGAACAAGTAATAAAGTGATAAGTAGAGTATCGTCCCACAAAGATTATAATACTAACTTATACCACAAAAAAAAAGTGATCAAACGTTGCGTGATTTTGGTGAAAAGATTATAGATGTGAAATACTAATTCTATAAAACTAAAGAAAAAGATCAAGATCAAATACGATTGAGAGATATCAGGATTTAAATATGCATATATTAGATTTCCTCTTAATTTGCAACTCCTACCTAGATTGCTAACACAACTCTATAGCAAAGCTCTAACAACTTCCGCAATGCTTCAGCCATGCTATATCAAAGTTCTTCAGTTAACCCACCTCTTGTGTATACAGAAGTTTTCTAGCAATCATGTATTTTTATTCCTTCCTTATATTGAATATCTCATATTCCTATGCAGATTTTCAAGCTTGGAATAATATGCTAAACTGGGTGTATGGTTGTATGCGATAAACCCATTCCTATAGCTTATGCTTTAGACAGAATTATGCACTAATTCTACTAACATTGTTTAATGGAGGTCTAACCTTAACTCCTTTCCAGTAAGTTAAGGCCACAATTCTTGCTTATCAATGGCCACATAACGCATAAGATTGATGTTAATATATGCACATTAAACAAACTAAATTATATTAATTAAAACCTAACAATTTGGTTCAAAGATACAAATTAAGGATCCATCATTGCTAAGCCAAAAAGAAGTTTGTTCATGGCTTGCTAACAGAACACAATTGAAACGATTATAATAATATCCATGAAAGTATAGAGAAAGAGACTAAGAAGAAGAAGATTAGTTGAAGGATTTCGATAACACAGGGTAGCATCTGTCACATAATGCCGCTGCGTCTTCTTCATATTAGCAACTTTTTGTCTCAGATGTTCTGTCGTGCGATCCACGTTCAACGTCTCTTGAGCTTCAGGAGAATAGTCCGTGTGTATGTGTCTCTAAATTTTTGGACTCCTTTTTAGGGTTAATCGTCTTTCCTTTTTATTGTTAGGATTCTTGCACCGCACATTCAGTCTGTCCATTAATGAGCTGGACTTTCCCCTTCTGTCAGGCATGGAAAGAAGATTCTGTTCTAATTGATTCTATTTTAATCAGTGGGATTCTGTAGAGATATCTTCCTAAATTCCTTTTGTCTTTGATTTCCTTCCTCTTCAAGCTAGCGGTCTTCTTTTGTCTATACTCAGTGTCTGGCCCAAGTTCCTATAATTATCTAATGTATTTTTCTCAAGAAAAGATCAGTGCATAACAGAAATATGATACTTCAGATATTAATCTATATGATGTTGTAGCATCATGACAAATTGATTTAACAATTCAGAAATACATCATTTTCAAACCCTTTTTCTGCCTTTATTCAGGATAACTTCTAAATCAATTCAGCTTTTCTAATCCTTATTTCCACTAATGCATGAAATCTATCACAACTTATCATAACAAATATGTTTTAAGCACAAAAGTTCAGTTCAAATCAATCCCAATACAATGAAAATACATAGTAGAATTAAGACTTATCAACCACCATTTAATGCTTTTCTTGAATTTGAATTCAATCCGGAGTTTAATCACCTGAAACTCATATAAAACTGGTTAGTAACATTTGGAAGTAGTATAAGAGCTTATAATGATGATTAGGATGTTTGTGATATATATCAAAATCCTCGAGATGCTAACTCTAAGTTCTAAAGAACTTCCACTTGAGTATGACTTAGGATCACTTGAGTGATCCTTATAACTTGAGTGATTAGGTGATCTTTAAGTTCATAGTCACTGGTAGTGAAGATTTGTAAAAGTGATTATCACTCGAGTGATCTTCTATTGTTTTAAAAAGGTTTCGATACTACTAAGTGACTCGATAGAAATATGGATCACTTGCAGGAGTTTGCAAGTGACCACAGATCACTCGATTGATTCTCTCAATCACTCAAGTGATCTTCTGATAAGATCACATTACTTTCATTTCACTTGCGAGTGATTGGCAGTTACTTCCAAATGAATGCCACCACTTAAGTGATCACCACATTACTCGAGTGCCCCAAACTATCACTCGAGTGATCTGATCTAGCTTTCAAAACTTTTGCGAGCCACTTGCAAATGTTTGCAAGTGATGTTTAATCACTCGAGTGCTTACCCCATCACTCAAGTGATCTTGCACAACTTCACATTTTGATCAAGTGACTTGCAAAAATTCTGAAAGTAAAGATCCATCACTTAAGTGCATCCACTACCACTTGAGTGATCCTCTTTAATCACTTTAAGTGAAAAATAATCACTCGAGTGACTTGTTGATCTAAGTTTTCTTCAAATATAGTTATATCACTCAAGTGTTTAAAAACTCACTCGATTAACTTGAATCATCAAGTCAGCTTTCTATTATGTTTTTTGTATTTCAAAATATACTTATGTATCATGATTTGTTATCATCAAAACACAAAATTAGGAGAGCTAACAAAAGTAAGCATTATGATACATATTTTTGCTTACTAAACATGTTGCATCACAGAGGAGTACAAGATTGCTAAGTAATCACTAATTGCTTAGTTCAACCAAGAATTGCTTGATCTAGTCAATCTTGGAGGCAAGTTACTAGATTGTCGATTAAAGAATTTCATCATGGGGTTTTGAATCATTAAATTAATTTAAAACCGCTAAGGGTGTTGTTTGACCATAGAGTCAATAGGCCATAAACACATAAAGCATAGATCATAAAATGCACTGTATGTATTTAGAGAAATTATACCTCATTCGTGAGATGGATCACATTTAATGATCAAGATGAGGTATTATCAAGTGGTGAAATTCAAGTTACAGTTTGTTGTCTCAAATTGGTACCTAATTATTGAGATTAATAAAAATTCATGTAGGAACCAAATAAACATTTAAGGTTTATTCATAAAGTTTTAATCATTAAGTAAGGGTGTTGCTATCACTAGTGTAAAAATCACTATTTAGACTAGGTGAAAATTGCTTTTTAGATCAGTTCTGAATTAAGTTTCGATACAACTAGTTTAAAAAGTTTGTTACTTTTAGACTTATTGAGAAACTGGTCTTAAAAATTACCTTTTAGACTGGTTTCTCAAAATATAAGGTCTAAAAGTCCTACTTTTTAGACCGATTTTCAAAATATAGGGTCCAAAAAGTAGGACTTTTTAGACTAGTTTCTTAAGATATAAGGTCTCAAAATTATGATTTTTTAGACCAGTTTTATAAAATATAAGGTCTAAAAAGTGCTACTTTTAGACTAGTTGTGAAACTTATCAAGTCTTAAAAGTAGTTTTTAAAACCGCTTGTTTTAAAAACACGTCTTAAAAATTGTTTTTAGATTTCATATTTTTAAAACCGATCTTAAAAGTTAGACCTTATATTTTATACTTCACATATTAATTCTTTTTAGACTTGATATTTATAACATCCGGTCTAAATATTTTCGTATTTTTTCACATATCCATTCTATTTCTTCTTCTTACCCAACATCCAATATATCCAGTGACTAAAAGAGAGTTTGTTTAAGTTGGAAGTTCTGAACAACTTAATAGAAGTTACAAATTGAATTATTGGAAATGAATATACACATTGATCAACTATTGAAAATAAATATAATTCTAGCAGTATTCCAATTCAAGTGGAAACAAAATCAATCAATAACTGATATTCATTACCGATTACAAAATTTTAGAGCCTTTAAATGATGAATGCAAACATGATGAAAAACACAAGACTTAAACTCACTATTATTGTAAGAGCTCATTAATGAATTCACAACAATATTTGAGGATTAAGTCAATATCATCTTCAGGAAAGGGATCAGTAATAAGATCAAACATATGTAACATCAAAGCGAAACAAATCGTTAACTTATGTGCTAAGGTTTTTCAAAAAAAAATTAAAGTCCTACTTTTTAGACTTATTGCGAAAGTTATCAGGTGCTAAAAGTAGTTTTTAAGACCAGTTGTTTTGAAAACATGTCTTAAAAATAGTTTTTAGATTTCACATTTTTAAAACTGATCTTAAAAGTTAGACCAACTAAAAGACAGTTTAAGCTACAAGCTCTAAACAACTTAATATAGGTTACAAATTGAATTATTGGAAATGAATATACACACTGATCAACTATTGAAAATGAATATAATGCCAACAATATTATAATTCAAGTGGGAACAAAATCAATCTAATTACTATTCATTAAAAATCACAACATTTTAGAGGCTTCAAATGATGAGTACATACATGACGAAAAACACAAGACCTAAACTTCACTATTGTTCTAAGAGCTCATAAATGAATTCAGAACAACATTTGTGGAATAAGTCAATATCATCTTCAGGAAAGGGATCAGTAAGATCAAACATCTGTAACATCAAAACCAGATAAATCATTAACTTGTGTGCTAAGTTTAAAATGTTTAAAAGTATAGTCATTCAAAATTGTTGAAATATACATTTACCTCTTGAGTGAATTCAGTCATACCTATAGTGATAATGTTAAATATGTGTCTCAACACATACAAGCCACATAAGTTGGATCTAGTGGTTGACTACAAGACTGAAAAAGAACATGACATAATCAAAACTGTATAAAACATAACTTATTGAACAAGTTCATAAAACAAACAAATATGTAGAAACCTTTGGTTGGATCTATTTAGGGTCTTTTACCTCATGCATATGCTTATTACCAACAGCGTGTCGGTATGTCCTCATTGTCCTATCATCAAAGTCACAAAGCTTACTTATTCAAATGACATTGCTAGTTCACTACTTTATTTAGCTATAAGAAAACTTACGAATTCATGGCCTTCTTCAATTCATTCCCTAGTTTGTAGTGAAGGGAGCATAAGAAGATGACAATATAACAGTTCTTGCATAAAATTACCAGCTTCCAATTATCACTGAAAATAAAAGAATTGACTAGTAATCCATAAAATTGATTCAAGTAGTATCTATATTATGAAATAAAAATTTTCTTCTTACCCATGCATATATGGTGCCAAGAAACACTCAGTTTTGGTTTTACTAAGCTTCTCTAATAAGTATGTGTGTCTGATAGAAGCAGTGCCCTTTTTCTGTTATTTGAACTGAGAAAATGAATCCAAAATCATTGTTTTTGCACGAGAAAACCAACTTATGATTCATGTACATACACTAATACAAGCACACAAATTACAACATATAGATTACTTTTTGGGCAACTTATTTTTTCTACAAAAAGAATTACCCAATTGTCTTCAACCTCATTGAATATGCAATCACTTACATGAAAAATTAACACAACTTAAAGAGTGTAACATCAAGCATCATCTATGATCTAAAAGTTAAGAGAACGAGACTGGAGACTTAACCAGGATGCAGTAACAATAGACCAAGTAGAGTATATTTTATTAAGAGATGTTTCAAATTGATTTTGGGTATGTAGATTTTTTTAAAAAAATATTTTTAGAAAAAGAGATTTGCACCCATATAAAGTTCCACAAAAATTAAATTGAGATTAATTGAAGAGCCCAAATACTATGTAGAGCGCGGACACTGAGCACTAATCACCCAAAATTACTGAAAGATGCTATTAACTAGAATAGGCTATGGAAAGAGATAAAAAAGGAACATTATGTCACCAACATAGTGAATTATCATGAAAGATATTGTTAACATTAGTCTCGCGTATCCTGTCAAACTCGTAATGAAACTACTAGTTTGTTGCCATTGTTTTGTTTGGAATGATAGGGAATGGACTGAATTTTGCAGATTCTAAAACTAAAAAACATCATCTTAATGTCTAAAAAAATTCTAACAAAACAATAACACAAACCCACGGGACAAAGCCATAGGTTTTACCTCTTTATACACACACACACACACAAAAGAGATGTTGGGAAGAAAGACAAAATAAGAAAGAAAACAAAGATAAGATAGTAGTTTAAGTGGCATGAACCTTGCCAACTCTTTAAGGCTTGTGCTTCACACTTGTACCCTAAACCAAAGCATTGCATCAATAGTAAGCATAAGTAAGAAGAGGAGTAGATATCCAAAAAATGACTTAAGCATTTGGAAGAACAACATCAAACAAATGGAATCCAGTATCCGCAGACGTGATCAAATAAACTAGAGTCAACATAGTCATAAACATGGAGACATATAACATGATAGGAAAATTACATTTCAGGACCATAACTTGGTGTGGGGTTCGTTGGATTGGAGACATATAACATGAAAGGATTTTCTTTGTTTTCCAACCAGCAAACAAGACTTGTCCTATGCTTGAATTGTGCAAATTTCCCTCAAAGGGTTAATATAGATCCCATGACAAACAAATAAGAAAAAGAAAATCCTTTCAATAACAACCTATGACAATGAGGAAAAATATAGGGAGAATTGTTATAAAACCCTTTCGATTTAGTTGCGTTATCAGTTTCTTCTTCACTAGGAAATAAGGCCACGATTTCAATTCTAGGTTATCATTGTCCTTTCTCTCTCGAAACAATACAACCAAACATTCAACCTCAACCTCAATCATTATCATACCGCACAATAAAGACGATTTCAAATGAAATAAGAAAATGCAAGAATAATAAGAAAAACATTAACAGATAGTCTTGTAACTTGCATGAGAATATATTTTCTCGGCTTTCTCAGTCATTCAACTTTCTTTCTCACTCTTCCCTTAATCGTGATATGCAGGTTGGAGCAACGTTGAATTCGACCGATGACCAGGATGACAATTTATTGGGAGGCTTCTTGCTAAGTAGCCCAGTTTGCTAACCCACTTCCCTCCAGTGAGGAGTTATCAAGTCCTTTAACAACAAGTGTGTTGCTAAGGAAAACACCTTTGAAGCTATAGATGGAGCTGCAAGAAGATCCGAGCTTGGAGTAGTTGAGTGGGGTGGGATTTTTGGAGGGGTCGTGAACTTTGGACCCTTAGATTTGTTTGCAGGTGAGAAGATTCTTGATTTGGTCCTATGAAGATGGTAAGCCAAAGATTGAGGGGGTGAGGAAAGGGGACGATATCTAGAAGAGAAGAAGAGGGATGGCTGTGGGACTTGACGAGGAAGAGAAGAGGAGAGGGGTGGGCTCATAGAAGTTAAGGGGAGAAGAAAGTATTGCGAAATTAAAGTTTCGGCGCAACGAAGAGAAGATTCAAGGTTGTAATAGGAATCTTTTAGACCGGTCATGATCAAAATAAGATTTTAGAAGTTCACTTTTTAGACCGATTATTTGTAAAAGTGGGGTCTTAAAAGTAAAAAATATATTATTATCTTTTCCACATCTTTTAGACCAATTATAAGAAAAATAAGGTCTAAAAAGTTTCATATTTTAGATCGGTTATTTGTAAAAACCGGTTTTAAAAGTAATAAATATATTATTTTTTATTTTGCATCTTTTTTACTGGTTATAAGTAAAGTTAGGTCTACAAAGTTTAATCTTTAAGACCGGTTATTTGTAAAAACCGGTTAAAAGTAATTGACTTTTTTCTTTAATCTTTTTAGACAAAAGTATGTGTGAAAAATCGGTTTAAATAATATATTTTAAACCTTATTTTAAAGGAACCGATCTTAAAAGTTCTTTATATTTACGAAACTGCCACTGATCATATTTTTTAGACCTAATCCTCTATAATTGGTCTAAATGTAGCGGTCTAAAAGCTCCTTTTTTGCACTAGTGTATGTAATACATGGAAAGTAATACTCAATTTAAAGGGACATATTGTCATCATTCTAGTAGTATATCCTTAATAAGCTAAACATGCTAATTGACATATAGTGTATGGACCAAGTGAGAGAATGTTAGATATTTTAATTATTTATATATTCTTTATTATATATTAGTTTATTTTACTTTACTAGTTCAATTAAATATCATTATTGTAGCCCATTAGTTTGTTTAGGCCCAATCTAGCCAAGGTTTTACTCAGACTAGTTAATCACTCATAATCTTGATGGGAGGTGATGAGTAAAACAAATTGAGTAAGAGTGATACATGAAATACAGATTTGAGGGTCCCCTAACTGATGGTGAGTATTTCCCTGGCCATCACTATGCCTATCTTCTAGTCATGAAAGACCTTAATTTTTTTTTTCTACTAATTAGTTTTTGTATTTTCAGTTGTCCTGATAGTGGATCATGATTATATGGATTAAGGATTCAATCATTTAAAGATAGGATTAGAAGAATTTAAGATAAGAAAAGGAAAAAAAGAGACAATCTATAGTAGAATCTGAACTCTAGCCAACACAACAATTCTGAATATCATATATCTCCTTCCTCCCTTCATAAAACACTATACAAGTATATATAAAAGGAGTTGCCTATATATTTGCCTATACCATACATAAATGCCTATATAACTATCAATAAACAGATAATATACAGTAACTCCCCCTAACTTATAATAACTATTCTATCTTATTCTATTTCTTCAACTTCTTGCGTCTGGAATAAACTAATAGAGGCAGAGGGCAGTTATTCTCCTTATTATTCCTATCAATACTCTCCCTTTGAAAATCAACCTTGTCCTCAATGCGGAAATAAGGAAATTTCAACCAACTTTGTGTTTGCAAGGTGTTCTTCTTTTGCAATTTTTATTAGACCATCTACTTGATCAGAGGATTCCATTATTTTCAATGTTGACAATGAATAGAGATGGCCAGGGGGTAAAATTGTCACCACAACGAAAGCAGAGCCCCTTTTCACGTCGTTGTTGTTTCTCACCTTCCGACAGCCTGGGAGTATAAGGATGTGTTTGAAAATTTTGTGAGTTGGCCGATGGAAATTGTTTCGGAAAATTTGAATTTTGGAAATTCAAATTCCGTTGATGACCTATAGATGTCACACCGCTTGGATGAGTTGAAATCACATTTGAATTAATTCCCTGATGATGCACGCCGACTGTGGTAACTGACACATTATTTCTGGGATTTGATAAATTGAAATTGCTGAACTGATTGAGGGAAGAAAAATAGTAATCTCGGTCTTGGCTGTTAATTTCACTACCATGTGGATTAGCGAGTTGCTGGTTGAGGGGCTGGGTACTCTGAGAATGCAATTTCAACTCAAACTATAGTGCAAGACTTACAGTGTAATACCCCTGAGTAATAATAGAAATAGTAAGGATAATAATAGATTAAAATAATACTAACAGAATAATAATGATTAATAATACAAAATAATAATAATAATAATAATAACAGTAGATTAAAATAATAATATAGAAAAAAAATAAAAAATAATATTAATAGTATTGTATTGTTTCTGTGGTAATCATATTATTTTGTAAATAGTATTATTAGATTGGTTAAGATTAGATCCAAGATTCTAGAAGTTAGTTATATCAGATTATAATTTTAATCTTTTTTGAATTCATCATCGGATTCAAAATATATCTAAAAATTAAAACTCTACAATTTGTTTTAATTCATTTATTAGGAATAATTAAAAGGTCCAGCCCATAGCTAAAACCCTAGATTTTAATTATAAATTTAGGTCTGACCGCTTAAACCTAGAAAAAACACTCGATACTTTTCTCTGCCGCTATACTCTCGTTTTTCTAGGAGGTTAGCAAACACGGAGACCAGGTAATCCTAATCCCATGGGACTTAGATAAAGAGATATTTATATATATGTATGGAATTGTTCTGCCTCGGTCAACGTGCTTCAATGTTATTGCATCCAAATATTTCCAGTGGGTCGCCGGTTTCCTTTTGTGGTTGAATATCTATTTCTTCGCCTCAGTATCCATGCGTAATTGCCAATATATATATTAATCGAATTGCTTCCTGAGTCCAGTTAGGTGCGTTTTTCTTTGAATGATTTGTTCTTTTTTTTTCTCTTTTTCACCTCGACCTCCGTGCGTTTTTCTTGATGTATATAACCTGTACGTTTTTTTTTCCTCTTCATGTATGTAATGCTTTCCAATGAAAGCCTCGGTCTGCGTGCGTAACATCTTCCTGTACGTTTTTTTTGCTCTTGTTTTTGTTTGGTTTCACATGCCTCCTGTACATTTTTTTGCTTTTGTAATTGTTGGTTGGTTTTCATGTGATTACAATATACTATAGTACAGGCAATAATCTGCAATATTCTATACTCTTGTACAATACTAAAATTAATATCTCCTGTGTAATAAGACAAGATACCAATAGGTTTTAATTTTTTTTAAAAAATCCTTATATCTATATTTTATTAAAATAATATAAAAATATATAAAAGATAAGTAAATAATAAAAATACTTTAGGAGTTTATTATGTGTGTGTTTTAAAACAATTTAACAGTGTGAGGATAGCTTTGGGATGGTACCCCCAAAGTGATGAACACAACCCTTAGGCTTTATGCCTCGAAATATTATTTGATGTGAACTGATGATATCCGTTCTTCCCAAAGTGGTGTCTGGCAGGGTTTCCCGGGACACTAGTAGCAACTTTGGGAAGAGGTGTGCACAGTAGGAAGAAATACTTGATGGCCAAATTTGATTGATTGTGACTGGCAGGGTTTCCCGAGTCACAGGATAAACTGGTAGGGTTTCCCGGGTTTACCATGGTTCTCTTCCCACTAAATAGACTGGCAGGGTTTCTCGGGTCTAAATAAATTTTAAAGGATGATGAATAATATTATTTGAGTCGATGAGAATATATAGTCATGATGATATTGAAAATTGATATTTTAAATTATATAAATGTATACGGTATTTCCCTTATCATTATGTAATTTATTTATTTATTTATTTATCTATCTATTTATTTATTTATTTTTATTATTATTTTTCGGTATTATAATTGTTTATTAGGATTACCAGTTTTTGCTGATGTTTGTGTTCATGGGCTGCGACGATCCTTCGGGAGAGTAGATTTTCAGTGAAACAAGTCTCGAAATTGGGGCTGTTGGGGCTAGCAGTGAGAAGTGAGGAAGAACAATGAGAATGCTAGCTAGTTTTCCTTATTTTATTTTACGCTTTGGATAAGACATTTTTATTTAAGTTTTGATTTATATTAATGTAATAAGTAGCCTTGCGCTTGTCCCAGTACAAGTGGGGCGGTAACACTTCCCCAAGTTGTTTATGTTGAAATTCAATAATTTTATTGGAATTTTATGCTATGAAAATTGTTAGAAATCAGGGGTGTTACATACAGCCTTATAAACAGTACAGGGTTTTGAATCTTCACGTCTGACTGTAACTCTTCCTTAATTTTGTTTTTTTTTTTTGATATGATCTTCCTTAATGTTGTTGATGAGTACTCCTAAAAGACAATGCTAAGGCCATCCTTGTACTTGGGCTTGCCTCTTTACAAACTCTTGCTTATATTCACTGACTGAATATAATTGCTTTATGCTACATAGATAAACATTCGGGTTTTGAAACTTAGTAGGGCCAAATTGCTCCTGAATTATCTACACTAGTTCATCCCGATATCTTATGGTCCTTCCTGATGATACCCAAGTAAACATATCCAACAAGTCCCCTTAAGATTTATTGCCGCTACGTCAACCTTTAAATCCTCAGGCGTCTGGTAATATCAGAAATATTTTTCAGCCCTTAAAACCCAACCTCTGGGGTCCCCTCCTTCATATTTTGGAAACTCAATTATTGAATAGGGGCGTTTTGAAGTATTTCTGTTCCACCAAGACTCATCGCCTTCATTTGTTTCGTTGAGTTTCCTTATTGATCTAACTTGACTCCTCTTGAGCAAATACGAGCATCTTTTGCTTCCTCAAAGTATTGATTTCTACATTCATTTGACTCAATTGTGCCATAATGGCTGCCAATTGTGAATTATTGTTAGTTTCCTATGGTGTTTGAGATGGGGGTTGCAACATAATTACTGTTGAATCGTTATGAGGATTGGAAGTGGGTGGTATTTCTGGGTTTTGGGGAGGCTGTCGTGGGGAATTATCCTCATATGAGGAATTCCGAGTATTAACCAAAGTATCTTTTGGTCCAAGGATGCACCGCTCTGATATCAATTGATAGGATTAGAAGAATTTAAGATAAGAAAAGGGAAAAGAGAAACAATCTAGAGTAGAATCTGAACTCTAGTCAACACAATAATTCTGAATATCATATATTTCCTTCCTCCCTTCATAAAACACAATACAAGTATATATAAAGAGTTGCCTATATAATTGCCTATACCATACATAAGTGCCTATATAACTATCATTAAACAGATAACATACAGTAACTCCCCCTAACTTATACTAACTATCCTATCTTATCCTATTTCTTCAACTTCTTGCATCTTGAATAAACTTACATAGGTAGAGGGCAGTTATTCTCCTTATTATTCCTATCATTTAAGTATGGCAAAATGAATTTATAATTTTAAGCCTTCCGCTGCGACTCTGGTATTGCAAGAATTCTATATGCCCATATGGTTTTTATTTAGAGCAAAATTGTAACACCTTGCGCAATTGAAGGATAAGTGGGCTATTCGTTTGGAATTGCATGTTGGCAATTATGGAATTGGAGGAATGAAGGTATGTTTGAGGCAGGCTTTTCTCTTCCAAATGAATTGGGTAGGTCTGTTGAGTGGTATGTGAAATAGGTTTTGTCAGTTAAAGAAAACATGTTGAATGTGGGTATATATAAAATGGAGTGAACGAAAGTGGGGTGTTTAAAGCTGAAATGTCGGTGGAGCTTCGAAGGGAAGTGAAAAATTAGCAGGATCTGAGGGTTCGTTAAGGAATAGTGAAGGAAGATGGGTAAGTGGATTTTCAAGAAAACTGGGTGTATCTTCTGCCATGAAAGCTGAACTATAGGCTGTAAGTACAAGTCTTGTTTTGGTTAGAAGTTTGGAAGTGAAAAGGTTAGTAATTGAATGTGTTTAAATATCAACCGTAAGTATTTTAAAACAAATGCAGGAAAGGGGGGAGTGCAGTTCGAGTTAGCTGAAGCTATAATATGATCAGAGTTGAAGAGCTATCCGCAGGTTCATGTACAACATATATACCGTGAAGCAGAGGCGGACGCAGGTGTATGGGAAGGGAGGCAAGTGCCCACCCTTGAAATCTAATGCAAATATATGAAAATGCCCTTCTCTTAAAATTCAAGTTTCCCAATTTAATTTCCCTCCTTCTATTTTATTTTCCTGTAATATGAAAATGCCTTATATTAAAAAAGATATATTTGATAGCATTAATAATAAGACAATTATGATGGAATTTCTAAAAATAATGCCTAGAAGAATGATATTGTAATTATTTTTATTGTAACATACTTTTGTTATTAAAATATATGTATTTGAACTTATTGAGTGGCCACCCTTCATTAACTTATATACTTACACTTATTAAGTACCCACCTTTCATTAATTTCGTAGATCCGCTACTGCCATGAAGGAAATGCTTGTGTTGATGTGCTTGAAAATATAAGTTTTGTACACGATAAAGATACTGTAGTGTTGTTTGAATCTCCATCAAATCGTATGAGGAGATTTTTGTACATTGATTTGGTGGGTGCTGGCATTCCCACGGTTTGTATTGAGTTGATGCAATAATGTTGGGCCTTGAGCCCAATTTTTCACAAAAAAATAAATTGTTTGTTCTAAATAGCTTGATATTTCAATCCACCGGTCATATGCCATATGCCTATATCCCTCAATTTTGACTTTTGAATAAATAATAATACCTCCTTCCCGTTGTTAATATAAAATATAATTGATTTTTTTAGAGATTAAAAAACTAAATAAATGTATTAATCATAATATATGTTATGTATCACTGGGTTATATATTAGTTTATAAGTTACAAAAATTAGTTTGAATGAAAAATGATAAATATAGTTACTCTAAAAAAACTTTATTTACCTTCCTTAATCTGTACAAAAAAAGATAAACTATGTCTTATATTTAGAATTCGAGGAAGTAGTATTTACATTTTTTTAACCACCAGTATATTTTACTCCCTCCGGTCCTAATTATAGGAACACTTTTATAGTGTAATTTACATTATAAAAGTGTTCCTATAATTAGGACGGTAGTAATAAATAGTGTATGTGCAACTGTCGTGATTGTCAAATTAAAAGTTAAGACTTAGTGGTTGACTTAGTGGTTGCCCCATTATATGATTGCCGAACTTTTTTTTTTTTTTTTATATATAAGAGATTTTATTGCCGAACATTGATAAGCCTATCGTATACTAAGCAATGGAAACAAACTTGGTTGTGACCAGAATAGAAAAGCATGTAATCGCAGCAAAAATAGTCATTAACTGCACAAAGCGTAGTGTTTTAATCGCGATAATTACCATCAAACCTTTAGAATTGTCATTGTCATTCACACCACCTAGACGAGCGTTTCTTTTTGTTTTTCTTTTTTTTTTTTATGAAATTGGCAAGCAAAGCTTGCAAGCTGAATTCGAACCTTGAACCAGAGCTATTAAAATCTGGTGTCATACCACTGCCTTGTCCTGTATTCACTCTCGGCCCAGACAGTTATGTGGCTAAAGACAAGTTGAAAATATTGATTTTTTTAATGATTGAAAAATATTGATTTTAGATAACGGGAATGTTAGCTAACAAAGGTTGTCTAATTGGTAACAAGTGGGCCCATAAGTCATAAGGTCCTGAGTTCAAATCTTGCTGCCAAGAGCCTTGTTGGTAGGTGATATTTATAAACGCTCCGAATCTAGAGATATGCTCTAGATGAATCCTAATTACCCAACTCACTTATACTTTTTAAGAAAAGAATGGAATGCTACAAATAAAATCTTCTACCAGGTGCATAGTTCTTTTTAACCTCTTGATATGATTGAGATGCCAGATCATTATATTACACTGCCATATGATGTGTTTTCTTGAAATTTAATAATTTTTTTTACATCTTTCACGTTCACAAGTATATTTAATGTTTTCGCAGTGCATACAACAACTATTAGGTTACTTATGAATCCACATCTTAGTATAATTAGATGCAAGCAAGGACAATCTTGTTGCTCGATAAAGCATCATTGACACGTTGATCATATTTTATAGTAGAATCTCCCGATATTTCATGATTCACGGTAACAAAAACAGCATTTCCCTTATATTCAATGGACCTTACTTAAGTTCAAACATTCTCTCTCTCTCTCTCTTTTTTTTTTTTGGTAAAAAAAAAATCTATAGTTTTATATTGAACAAGCTAAGTGCAACTTCGCTTACCTATATTAATTATGCGACAATAATCAAGTCTATAAAATTCATCTTTATTTGTCGGTTACATGTTTTTAATATTAAACATCTAAACAACAAATAACCATAAAATTATATCACCACCACAATGATCACCCAGTGATGCGCGGATCCTGTACGTTTTAGCCGATGACGAGCTCACATATATAATCACATTGTAAAGATCTCAGATAACTATCTGCACAATCCCCAAATTCACATTATCTTTTTTGTTAACATTAGCATAAATTACTTGAGGTAGGCCTCTGGCTCTAACAGGTCATATAGCATGCAGCTCCGTTGGAGAAACTAGGAGACCCCAAAGCTCATCCTTTAATCGAAAATTTCCTGAGCTTCAATTATACTGTGCTGACTGAAAAATGTGAGAGAATAAAGTTAAGCAGTGGACAAGTTTTCTAATATAAAAAATGTTTTTGGATCCTCTATTTCTTCAAAATTTACAGTCCCATGTCAGAGGGAGAGACACAGAATACGTGAGACATGCTTGACTAGTGAGATCCATTAGAAAGGTAAACCTCACCAACTTTGGCTACCTCTCCAAAGTTAGTATTCAATTTCAAGGAGAAACCAAGGATCCAAATCCAATGTGATATCAACAAACCTGTGAAAGGAAGTAATATGGAAAAAAAACAGAACAAAAATTAGTATGATATCCTTACTGGTCATCCTTTGCCACACGATAGTATTTTTCTGCATGTTGGCGTTGACCAATCATTTGAGCAAAACGCTCATCGTGAGTAATTACAATTAGCTGAAAGTTCTCCTGACTTTTCCTGTCCGCCATGATTCTGTATACAAGATAGATTACAAGATTTTAGGCATAGTTACTAATAGTAATGATTTTGTACCAACCAAATAACCTGTTCACACCTTAGGAGAGCTGCAGCCAGACTTTCAGCATTTGGCCCATCCAAATTTGTTGTTGGTTCATCAAGTGCAAGAATTCCACAGTTGAGGCAAAACGTCTCCGCTAAAGCCAACCGTATGATAAGGGATGCAAGTACCTGGAACCTCAAAATTTAGCCAAATACAATAAGTTCAGAAAATCACGCACTTTTATTTCAACAAGGAAGATCCTAGACAGCGTTAATTTACCTTCTGTCCAGCACTACATCTTCCTCTCATTTCTAACTCAGCATCACCAGTTTGCATGAGAACCTGTATGAATTTCAAAAGAATCAAGATGTAAAAAAAATTCAAATTAAAAATTCGATAGCTGTCTAAGGGTTGAATGATTTCAAACCTTGTAGCTATAGGAACGGGTACCAGCACCTTCAGAGTCTGAATGAATACTAATATAGTCAATATCTTGTCCTCTATAAGTTTGTTGCCACAATTCCCTGATTATTTTATTGATTTCTTCCATTTTCATTGTGTGAAAGCGCATCAACGCTCTGAATCATATAATACAAGTGCTAATGTGATTAAGCAGTGTAAGTGGAAGACTAAAATTTGCCACTTAAATACAGTACCCTATCATTGCATGTCATGTGGGAAAGTAGTAGACAAGATCACAAGATGAATAAACAACCACAAAAGGCTATCCCAGTACAGCAATGTAATGAACTGCAAGAAAGGAAACATGTTGTAGATGAGACCGTTCTAGATGCAATATCTAGGCAACATACCAAGACTATACTGTTAGTTTCAAATTCAAATTTGAGAATCCAGATAATGACATCTTTTGTCTTGGTGGATGCCGACAATTCCAACAATGGTCTCAAACACTAATTTGTTCAAGGTCTTACGTGAAAAAATGTATCAACAACCCAAACATTTCTGTTTTTTAGGATTTAAATGAAAGGGACGGCACACAAGCTGGTTGAAAGGAAAGCATAACACAATACACAGTTACACACTAGGAGAAAGTCATTTTCAACACACACAAAAATTATAAAGCTGAAACATTTTAGTTTAGTTCTATCATTGCATAACTTCATTTGCAAGTGAGAACTAGTTTAACCTTTCAGTTGTACATGCTAAATTACTGAAATTTAAGAATCTCACTTATCAAGTGCATTGTAGTATCTATCCAGATCCTTGTTTGCCATTTCAGTTGTCTGCAAAGCATACAGATACGTTATCACAATGAAAGGGTATCAAGGCAGAATATGTACAAATAGAATATAGTCGCAGACAACACCTTAAGCTGGATCAGCTGGTCATAGTATCTTTTATCTATGTCCTTGTATTGAGCCTGTTTAAGATCAACCTTATTTTTTTTAATATTGTCCTGGTACACAGACATTGTTCCACGACACTTGTTTAACTGTCTCCATGGTGGGGCAGACATAGCCAAAATGAAACAGAATCAAGGCGTCAAATGTATACAACAAAATAAAGGAAATATGTTATGCAGATATGAGCAAAGAAGTGGTCAAATAAATAAAAACATGCGATAAATAATATTTACATTTCCTAATGGATTGAATCCTATTTTCTTTCTCTCGTCTCTCCTCTGCCTTTCTTCTTCCTCTTCTCTAATTCTCTGTTTTCCCTTTATCTCTCCTCCCTTATGAAAATACCATATCAAGTGGTATAAGAGCTGACGGTTCTCGCGCCCCCCCCCCCCCCCCAAAAAAAAAAAACTGTGTTCCCTTAATCTTGTAGATCTTCTACCTGTTCAGAATCAACTTCAGTCATGGAAGAATGCTTTCAGTATCTTCAAGAAACAATCTCTCACTGCCCTACCCAGTTTCAGAAGGTTGCTCGCACTCTTGAAGAAAGTTGGATTCAATCCATGAATCACAATACAACACACACTGGAAATACACTGATTACCTCTATTTATGGCCTATTATGCCCAGTAGCTATCAGATCCAACGGTTATATTCTCACGGACTCTAACTAACAACAGAATATTATTATATTTCCATATCACATTCAAACATAGGGTACAAGAAAGGCATGGTGGGGTATAGTGACACATAAAACTAGGCTCTAGCAGCTCTAGTTAAATCATACTTGGACGGGAGCTAGTTCTTCAATTACCTGGTTATATAGGTGAATAGGCCAATTCAATTACAGCATCTCAAGCCATCACATTTCGGTGAAAATTGATTCAGTGATTCAGGAAAATAGCAAATGTCAGGTTAAAATTGAGGTGTCAACTAATGGGTTGGTCTTATATACTGTACTTATCCTAATTTACAATATCTTAGTCACACATAATGGTGCTTGTCTCTTTTAATGATGTTGCAGTTGGCTGGCCCCATATAATTAAGTCTCCTGGTAAGTGTGTCATGTGCAAATGGCGTTTAGAAATTTTGTCTATAAAAGTGAGATGTCTTTATATGATGCATCAAAGTACTAATGGTGGTGTTTTGGCACAGAAGAATGACCCACTAATTTGAAAATACCTCAGAAAGCAGCCTCTCTCTCTCATGTGATAGTTTCTGGAGTTCACTTTCGACTCTGGAAATCCCTCCAATCTTCAGCATTCTTTCTTCTAGAGTTTCAATTTCGGTTCCAAGCTGATCAACTTTAGCTTTTGTTTTCCGGTAATTCAAATTGTCCACAATATTTCTTTTTAATTGATCTTGTTCTAGCACCAATTTCTCACTTTTCTTTAGTTCAGATGAAATTTCCTTCTTTGTGATATAACAACTTTGAAGTTCAGATTCTGATAGAGATTTCTTTTCCTGTAGTTCCCTCAGCCTGTCTCCTTTCCTTAAATTTGAATCATTGCACCTAGTCAGGCAAAAAAAGCAATTAAGTGGTTAATATTTTCTGTTCTTTTTTAAGAAAAGGGATCAAGTGGAATCATGTAACTTCAAATGTCTAATAAATTTTCAGTTTGGCAAGTCTTACTCTGTGATTTTGGAATTCATTTTAAAAAGTTCTTCAGCTTCTTGCTGGTAACTTCTTTTTTGTTCAAGAAGATCTTCATACTCTTGACTACGTCTAATTTTCAGTTCATTATGATCAGCAAGTAATCTATCTTTCTCCTGGGATAGTGGTCCTAGGGCATCTGATAAATGCTGCAAAAAAACAAACCGATCAGTGGATTATGCACTTTAACTGTGTTAATGAGAGGAGAGAAAGGTGCAGTTGAGAATAATAAAAGATTAGCAACAAATACACAAATTGCTAGGCTTAATGATTTTAATGAAGTGGCATAACTTTTTTTTTTTTTTTTTTTTTTTTTTTTTTTTTGGGGGCCCGGGGGGGGGGGGGGGGGGGGCGGGCGCGACAAAGTGTAGATTTTTCTCTGAAAATAACCACATATGCAACATACTTAAGAAGGGGGAATCAAATAAAATGGACCCAAAGAAAAGCTAAAAAAGAAAGATAGCAAATATGTCAACGCTCCGCATCAATAAAAAGTAGTCATCCCATTTATAAAAGCAAGGAGCAAGCCGTACTACTCATGGTTTGTGAAAAGTGCAGTTGCAATATCCTTTTTTTTTTTTTTTTACATAGACATTGACAGCAAAGTAGTTAAAATCGAAATTTTACGTAAAATCAAAGAGGGATAAAAAATCGTAAAACATAAAATCATAACATAAAAACATAAAAGTATTTGGAAAATTAGTAAAATTGTTTTAATGAAAAAATCGTAAAAAGGTAAAATTAGAGTGATAAATCGAGATTTTAACTACCATGATTGACAGCATTAGCAGAAATATTTATATCGTCACAAGATTTTAAGCCCTCCCCATCACAATGATAGGTGTAAAAGGCCAATGCATTATAAACCAGCAATGCTTAATCAAGCATAAGCACACTCAAGCTTGTAAACTTCAAATATAATGAGCACAAATTCCATCATATACACTAGTATGCACATATATTGATTACAAAATTTTAAAAAACTACAAACTCCATAATATATGATAGGCATATGTTAACTTTCTACACACATTATAATTCTATATAATATTCATCAATGAGTTTCAATAAAAATATATATATATATATTTAATTCTTTATGAGCAAGTTCTTGACAAAAGATTAATATTTGAGCAAACTTGTTCATTTTATAATTGAAGAGAGAAATTCAAGCATTGAAGTAGTAGTTCACAGGCAGCTAGGTTCGTTTACACCTCCATGCGTACCAATAAATAACTAAAATAAGTAAGTAACCTTCTCATCAAGATCAACTACATTCTTTTTTTCAATCAAGCGTTCCAATTCTTCTTCTACCCTTTTAACATTCTGCAATGTGTTAGCCACTTTCATTTTCTCTTCCCTCAGAGTGTGCCACCTCGTTTGAACATTTGTTCTATCTTCCTCCATATACTTCTGTTCCTCCCTCAGCTTCTCCAATTCAGTATGCAAAGTATCCCTTGTTGCCCACATATGCATTTAACAAAACAGTAAGAAAAAGCTAACCACGGAAAATATATAGGATACAAATGTTCTTTGGATATGGGAGGTGAAGATAAACTCAATAAAAGCATGTTTTCTAACTAAGATATGGATTATCAAATTGACTATCTTAATAAATAGAGATACCTAAGCTATTTTCTTTCTAGGTAATAAAAAGCTATTTACTTTGTGTCCTGCAATGTGTTCAGCTCCAATTGAATTTTTTCCAGGGTCCTTGCTGGTTGTCCATGGAAATCAAGCTTATATTCTAAATCCTCAACTTGCTTTTGCAAAGCTTGAACTTCTTGGTAGAGCCGGTCAGCAGAATCAATAGGTTGTAATAAGCTTTCAACCAAATCCTTGTCAGCCTTTACTTGAGCTAAAACACCTAAAACCTGCCAAAGAAATTTTGACTCAATAAGTAATCTTATAAGAACAAGAGCCAATGCCTTCATCATCTAAAATATGAATGAAGCACAGCAGTATATATGCTGCAACAGGTATATTACCAAGGGCACCATCCCCCGCGTTTGAACATGTGACATTGTGCATGTTTAGATAAGTATATTTAAAGCAAAACGTACTCTGATTTAGTAAGGTTAAAATAAACACCTAGAAAAGCTAAAATTTTTTAGCACTATAATAATTCTGTTCTCCACAAAATTTTCAGCATCTTTGATTTTTATACAACAAAATCTCTTGTTAAAAACGAAGAACTTTTGAGTTTCGACAAGAAATGGATAATCAAATAAACACTATACTTCAACTGTCTCCTTTCTCATTAAGCATATGAAGGAGGAATAAAAATGTACCACAAAACTGAAGGCATATCGTCAGGGTTGCAAATTTTTTTTATCCTTTCTTTTTGTTTTTCACAGGAACAAGTAGATCATTTTTTCCTGTTGATACAACACACTCACGCACCCGCTCCCCACCCCTACTTTGTTCTTTCTGTCCCTTCTTTCTTTTACATAAATATTATTCTGAGGAAGTAAATGACTTATGGAAGAAAGAGGTGATGAAAGGCAAAAATAGGGAATAAGCCTGCACAGCAACTTACACCACAACAGTATAGAAACTGCCTACAGAAAAAGGAAGGTTCTGCAAGAGTTTATCTCAGCCAAAGGTATTAAACATCAACCGTACCCACTCTTTGCAGAATATTTGAAATTTTAAAGTCTTAATCAGAATATTCTAACTGCAAACACATAAAGGCAAGAAGATTACATGGCGCTTCAGCAATTTTACATTTACAGAAAACAATTTAACATTGTTTGTGTTACCTCCTGTGCTTTGAATTCAGCATGCACCAGCAAGGAGGAGGAAGAGAAAAGCAATTTAAAGAAAATAAACAGAATAAAATGCTGTAATAATAATTACGTCATCAAGCGCCAGAGATTGTTTGTCAAGCTCTTCATTAAGCTTCTGAAGTTCCTTCTCTTCATTAGGAATTGTCTCCTTGCAAGTTTTGATATATTCTTCAAAAATCAGACGAAGCTTGTCTAACTGCTGATAATGAGAGTCTGCATTTGAGCACTCTACAGCAAGAACTTTCATATGCTCGGTAGTGCTAGCACCCTTAACTCTTTGCTGTATTAATCAAAATAAACAGGAAGAAAAAGAAACCACAAAATAGCATGAAGTGTTTTCTTTAAGACAATAGATTGCATAAATATACAATAATAAATAATAAGAACCTTCTTGACAAAATCATCTTCTTCTTCGGGAGAGAAAGGGCGCTCACAGCAGGGACAAAAATGATGAGCTCGAGCAAGCTTTTCAAAAGGATCAAACATTTGCCGCATGCCATCAGCCATGTTACATTTGCTGCAGGAAATCACCAGATAATGTATTAATATATATTCGACTAGCACAAAAATTATGATAATTTGATCAAAGTGGTGTGTGACATAAATATAACCTTGTCAGTTCATCTCTTTTTGCCATGGAAGCCTCTAAAACTTTGAGATAGGAATCGACTCCAGAAGATTGAGGATCCAAAGACTGAAGCTTCGATTCAATAAATCTCTTTCTTGCTGTAAAAAGATTATTTAAATTCAATAATTCTGCATCATGGAAGAAATATAGCACACTAGGATGCAAGACAATGAAAAGCATTGGTCATGTCCAAAGACACTCACAACGTGATAAATTATAATGTTAATTCTATTATCTTGCGCTTTTATTTCCCCTAGCAAGTGCCACCTTGTCCTCAAGGAAGATATGAACAAATCCGCACTTGAATACCTTGAAAGTATTTCCAAGCACTTCCAATTTCTAGCGCCACCACCTCCTTAGAGTTTACTAGGAGCTCTAGTTTCTGACCTAGTGGGATGTGTATATGAATAGTTGAATCTTCACAATCATGGTTCTCACAACAGACAAGTTCCAGGGTTGGATCAACCTCCATTGTGCAAGAGCAAAGACAAGAAGGAAGAAAAGAGGGACAAAGATATTTCCAAGTGTTTGACATGATATCCTCCCCTTCTCCACTCCACTCTCCAGCAAAAAATACTCCCTCAAAACTCTCTCTTTGAGTCTCTTCTCCCTCCCTCCCTCCTTCTTTCTCACACACACCCATCAATATATGTACCAACACTATAAAATATAATTATTCCCAACGTGGAAGAAAAGTTCAGTCAAGGTTCCACACTATTTTTAAGGGCTTCAACAGATTCTAAACTCATACCAATGCACTCAAAAACTACACCTAATTTTCAAATTCAAGTTCTTTAAAGGATAGTGTTAGTAGTATAAAATTGTATAGGCAAGTTGGACATAATTAACATCTATAATCTAACTTGAGGGGGAGTTTGAGAATATTATGCATTTATTATGATTATTATCTTATTATTATATTAGTAATAGATAATAGATATATTATATCTTAGGATATTTCCTATTATATCTCAATCAGTTTGATTGATTTTGATTTGATTAGATTTTATGAGATCCTAAGGTTAAGTCTAGGTCTGCCTATATAAAGGCCTTTATGTACTCTTTTTAATTCAGAGATTAAAAATAATATTTCTCTCTCAAATTATTCCACAGATAGATAAGGCTCTTACATTCCATATCCTTGCGATGTTTTAATATATTATTATTCATCTCCTGTATTTTTATCTGCAGCATGTTGACTTCCTTCTCGGCTTCACGGGACTTTGCATTTATATCATCAAATTCAACTCCGACAGACCTGAAATTCAAAAAGCATAAACAAAAGAGAATCAACAAACATAGGAGTTCTCATAAAGAAAGCATGTAGTTGGAGGGGTTAAGCTGCATCCAGTACCTGAAGTATATTTCCATACACATCCAGTATCCCAAAGTATTTTGTGGTGCACCCAACACTCTAAAGTATTTGTTCTGATACGTCCAGTACCATAAACTAATTTTTTTTGGAGCATTCAACACCTAAAGTATTTTTTCATGTAGATCCAACACCCTAAAATATCTAAATTGTTAAGTGCAAAATTGAGCACAAAAAAATACTTTAGGGTGATCGGCACCCCTAAAAAAATACTTCAGGTGCTGGATGCACCATAAAATACTTTAGAGCATTGGATGCACCTAGAAAAATACTTCAGAGTGTTGGATGCACCTTAATCCTTGTTAGAATGTATTGCAATTATTGTAATTAATTAGGACATATTTGTATCCTTTCTTCTCCTAGGATCAAATATTTAGTTTATTTCCTTCCTAGAATTTCTCTCTCTCTCTCTCTCTCGTGTGTGTGTGTGTGTGTCCATGTAATCTTATCAATGAAATCATAAAATAATTTCAGACCTCTGTCACATAAATACCAAAAATGTTAAATAGAAGCGCCTATGGCATAGAGATATGCCTGGAAAAACAGAATACGTACAACTGATTTGCATGATTATTATATTTCTTTTCATCCACCAGACACCTGGTTTCTTCAACCAAATTTAAAATGCACATATTTATTGGCAATTAACTCTTCATTTTATATTTATCTTCCTTTGAAAAAATTAAAGAGTAAAATAATCGAACTGGGGAAGAATAGTCTCATGAAAACAAAGTTTGCACCATAAACATAAAATGAACCTATGAAACAGGCTCCATCAGATTGTATGGAAAGAATATTTTGAATGGCCTATTTTTCCATTTAAAATGAGTCAGTAAAATATTTGTTTCTGACTCTGTTGTAGAATTAGAATTTCATTGTTTCTACAATAGTACATAAAAATGCAAATATTAAATAATCTCCAATGTTTAATACGATTAAAAACGCCTCAGCAATTTCTTTAATTAATAAGTACTCCTATAATATAAAAGTAAGAAATTATGACAAGGAAAGTGTACAAGATTCTAGGCTGACATCAGGCATCCTCTATTATATAGAATGACATTCAATGCAATAGGACCATCTATGGACAAGTTTGGTTAAATGAACAAAAAAGATCTTTTTTCCATGCACTAAAAATGATACATGTAATATTTAGTATACTGATGTCATTATCACTTAGAAGTAACTGTATTTATGGGGTCTCAATACAGCCTTTTATCCCACATCAAATTTATTAATATCTATTGTCCTTTCAAAAATTATAATAGCATATGTCATAAAATAGAGATACACGGTTAAAAGCAAGCTTTTATTGCATTTCTTCACTTAAAGCTAGAAAAGGGTCTATATTGATACCAAGTCCCCATGTGAAATACCACGTGCTTAAAGTTTCTTGAAGGCTCCTGGGTGTTATACTCGTCTGAAAATGGACAAAGATAGAGAAAATTAATTTCTCTCCCTTGTGTCTATTTGTTTTGTAGTTTTAAAGCTTTGATCTTGCCTTTTTATTCAACAAAAAAAGGTTTCTTTATGGCTATACAGTGTTCAAAGCATATTGATATAAAAGGGTGTTGTACTCAATTTCTCCTCTCTTTTTAGCTTGTTTCAGCTTTATCTGTGCTACGAATCAGCCGGCTTCATAAAAATGGGCTGGTTCAAATGCATTTTTTGTATAATTAGGGAACAAATAGATGCGTTGATACTTGAACAAATAAAAAGTTATTGCTTCCCTGATGGATCCAGGACCCAGATCAATCAACAATATCTTCAAGAACAAAGAATCTAAGTCCCTAACCAAAATACTAAAACATACATATATTCATTCATAACTTCTGCCATTGTCTTACATGAGATATATAAACAGAATGTAACCAAGATAGGATAACTACTAATAACTTCTCTGTAACCTCCTAAAGATAAGATACACTTAACTTCCTAAAACATAACTTCCTAAGCATAACTTCCTAAAAACAGAACAGATATACAATACAGACATAAGGCATAACTTCTATATTTCAATTTCCCTTCGCATGCCTCTTTCTTGAATAAACCAACAGAGGGCATTGCTGTATAATATTCCTATCATTACCCTCCCCTACAAAATGAGCCTTGTCCTCACAGCTGAATTGAGGAAATTGGGAAGCAATCAGATCATAGGGCTCCCAGCTGAATTTGACCATAATTTCTGATAAACCTACAATAGTAGCTTGACAGCCCCAAAAATTCTCGCAATTCAATAATGTTTTTGGGCAAAGGCCAATTATCAATAGCAGAGATTCTTTTAGGGTCAGCCATCACTCCTTTTGAAGAAATATTATGTCCCAAAAATGAAATATCCATCTGGAGAAAGTCACATTTTTCAGGATTTGCATAGAACTCATTTAAACGTAATAATTGGAAGATTATATTTAAATGAGATGATCCTGAAAATCCTTACTGTAAACCAAGATATCATCAAAGAACACCAAAATGAATTTCTTGAGATATGGGCAAAATAAGTCATTCATGATAGCTTGGAAAGTAGATGGGGCATTAGTGAGACCAAATGGCATAACTGTAAATTCCTAGTGGCCTGAATGAGTTCTAAAAGCGGTCTTTGGTATATCCATAGGAGCTACTCAAATCTGGTGATACCTAGAACGAAGATCAATTTTTGAGAAACATTTGGTTCCATGAAGTTCATCAATCAATTCATCGACCGTGGGTAGTGGGTATTTATCTTGGCACAGTAATTTTGTTCAGCTCTCTATAATCTATACAAAGACGCCATGTAGAATTTTTCTTGGGAAAGGACTGGCAAAGGGGCTCATACTAGTCTGGATAAACCCTTTTTGAAGTAATGTAGCAACTTGTGATTCAATTTCAGTCTTTTGAGAATGTGGACACCTGTATGGTCGAATGTTAAATGGAGAAGCACCCGAGTGAAGATAGATATAATGGCTTCTGTTTCGAACAGGAGGGATCAGTATTGATTTTGATTGAAGAGTGCCTCTTACTTTCATTGTAGTAGTTGATTTTTTTCCCAAGAAAAGCATGAAGAGAAATTTCTGCAAACGTTTCCAGACCAGCGTCATCTTCTTCTTCATTCATCATCTCGTCTTGCTCGTCAGGTAATTCCACTAACCATAAGGAATGGGAATTGCATCGATGACCCGGAGTGAAATTAGCCCACCACACCAATAGCACAAGCCTTTGTTTCATCGAATTTGGTGTTCCGAGTCGGTGAGACCCGATGATGCTGCTGTGGGCTGATTATGCGCCAAACTTGACGAGAATATCGGAGATGGCTGATTGAGCGCTGAAACAGACACAATTGTCTATCGATTCTGATTAGCCAGATTTGAGGAATTATTATTTCCTAAATAATTCGCTTGATTTGAATTATTTGAGGAATTATTAATTCCCCAATAATTCCGCTACCCTTGATTACGGAAATAGGGATTATATTCTGAGCCCTTAAATTGCGTCTGTTTCGAATAAGGCTGTTGTGGCATATATTTGGCTTCAAATTCCATAGCAAGACTTGCGGCCTTATACACTGTACAAGGCTTCTGAATTTTCACATCTGATCTTAAATTCCCTTTTAAACCGTTAATAAACAACGCCAAAAGACAATGTTCAGGCCCCCCTGTACACATGATGAATGACGCACGAACTCCTTCCTATATTCTTCGACAGAATCGGTTCATTTGACATCACAAAAGTAGACATCTGGATTTTGGAATTCCGTTGGTCCAAATTGCTCCTAGAAAATTTGAATTAATTCTTCCCAGTGGCATATAGTGCGACTTGAAGAAACCCAAGTAAATACATCCAATGCCTCTCCTTCTAGATACATTGCAGCCACTTCAATTTTGAGATCCTTAGGAGTTTGATAATACCTAAAATACTTCTTAGCTTTCATCACCCAGCCTCGTGGATCTCCGCCTTCAAATTTTGGGAATTCAACTTTAGAATGAGGCCAATTGTTTGGTTTTTTACTCCACCAAGGTATTTCTCCTTCAAATTCTTCATATGGGTCTGGTGGTTTTTCTGGTTCTTTTTCCACATCTTCTATCATAACAGTAGGAATTTTCTGTTGCTTAACTTCTTTCATCCCAGCATCTAAACTTAAGAGTTTGGAGACAATGAAATTCAGTTGCTGTGAAACATTCTCTGGTGCTAAAGGAAATTCTGTGGTGGGAGATTTGGAAGGTTCTGCTTCTTGTTGGGGATTAGCAAAATCAAATGATTGTGGTTTCTTCTTATTATTTCCCATAACTCACAGGGGTCCAGAGAAAGTGGCTCTGATACCAAAATTGATGGATCCGGGATCCAGATCAATCAACAATATCTTCAAGAACAAAGAATCCAATACTCAAACATACATATATTCATTTATAACTTCTGCCATTGTCTTACATGAGATATATAGACAGAATGTAACCAAAATAGGATAACTACTAATAACTTCCCTGTAACCTCCTAAAGATAAGATACACTTAACTTCCTAAAACATAACTTTCTAACCATAACTTTCTAAAAACAAAACAAATATACAATACAAACATAAGGCATAACTTCTATATTTCAATTTCCCTTTGCATGCCTCTTTCTTGAATAACCCAACAGAAGGCGTTGTTGTATAATATTCCTATCATTCCCACTTAGGAAGCATGGACATTGACACAAACACAAGATGGACACAAAAACATAACAACTATTGAAATTTGAAGGATCATGCAAAGAAAATAAGAACCTCTCAAATATTATTATGAATCCTTAAATAAAACAGAATACATATGGGCCTTTATATAGAGAAACTTAGAATCTAATTTAATATAATCAAACAAAAAATGACTAAGATATAATATCCATATATAATCCTAATATATAATAAATATTAAATTATTAAATCAAACTTAATAATAAAATAATAATCAATCTAAATAATCTAAAATATCTCTAAAATATTTTCCAACACTCCTCTCAAGCTAGAGAGTAGATATCAATCATTCCCAGCTTGCCCCGAAATCTTTCAAACTTTTCTCTGCCCAGTGGTTTTGTCATAATGTCTACAATCTGGTTTGCAAATCGTACGTGGACAGACTCATTGTGCCTTCTTCTATCTTTTCTTTAATGAAATGTCTGTCTATTGCAATATGCTTCATTCTATCATGATATACTGAGTTATTGATCATTTCAATGCTAGCCTTGTTGTCACACTAGAGCTGCATTGATCCCTCATGTGGGATTTCCAACTCCTTCAGTAACTTGATGACCCAGATTCCTTCACATACTCCATCATTAATAGCTCTTAGCTCTGCTTCTTGACACCACAATTTGTTTCTTGCTTTTCCACGTAACACCACACATATGTGCAATACCCTAAGGTTGACCTCCTATACTTTCTATCCCTTGCATGGTTTGCATCAAAGTAGATTTCGATGTTTCTGGCATTGCCTTTCCTAAAGAAGATTCCTCTAGAGGATTAAGTTTCAGATAGCTAATAATTCGATATACAGCCTCCATGTGTTCTTCTTGTGGTTGAAGCATGAACTGACTTAGATGTTTCTAGCAGTGCCCTTCTTAAAGAAGATTCCTCTACCAGGATTAAGTTTCAGATAGCTCAAAATTCTGTATACGGCCTCCATGTGTTATTCTTGTGGCTGATGTGTGAATTGACTTACTATTCCAACTACATAGTTGATATCTAGACGAGTGTGGGCTAAGTACATCAATTTTGCCACAAATCTCCTATATCTTTCTGAGTCAACTGGAACACCTTGTCGCTTGATCTCAAGGTGACATCCTTCTTCCATTGATGTCCCCTCAGGTTAGGCACCAATATTCATATCCCATGTAACAAGTCTAGGGTATACTTTGGCTGAGATACGTTGATGCCCTTTTTAGTTCTTGTTATTTCCATGCCCAGAAAATACCTCATTTGTCCAAGTTTTTCACCTAGAATTCGGTTGACAAATCCCGTTTTAGCTGAGCAATAGATTCTTCATTATTTCTTGTAATGATTACGTTATCAACATAGACGATAGGATAGTGATCTTGCCATTGACACATTTGATGAACAACGTGCCATTTGCTTGTCCCTGACTGTACTCAAGTCCTTTCACTGCTTTGGCGAATCTATAAACCATGCCCTAGAAGATTGTTTTATTATGTACAAAGACTTGTTAAGTTTACACACAGAATTGTTAGGAGCTAGAACTTCATCTGGAATCTCCATGTATACTTCTTCCTCCAAAACATCCAGTTTGTGCATCAACCAATCCAAGTTGGTAGCAATAGAATAGATAACAACACTTGGATGGTATTAAACTTAGCTACTAGAGCAAATGTCTCCTGATAATCAATTCCATATGTGTATATACCTTCGCAACAAGTCTCACCTTGTATTTGTTGATACTACCATCTGGAATGAATTTCGGGATGAAGATCCACTTGCATCCCTTTGGTTTCTTTCCTTCGGGAAGATTTGTAATCTCCCACATTTTATTTTCTTTGAGTGCTCTCAGCTATTATTTTGTGACTTGTTTCCAATTCAGATCAGTCATAGCTTGCTGAAATGTGTCTGGGATTTTCATTTGTGCATTGTTTACAACAAAGCTTTGCATTTTTGCAAACATGTTACTGTATGCAACAAACCATTAAATTGGATATTGAGTACAAGATTTTACCCCTTTTTCTCAATGCAATAGCCCAACCCAAGTCTTCAAGATTTAATCTCAAATTGGAGTCATGATGGTTTCTTTGAATGGGAGAGATAGTTCTACCAGTGTCAGGTTCCTCTTGAACTTGTTGCCTGGATTCTGCTTCTCATCTTGTTTCGGCCTCCACCCTGAATTAATTTCAACATTCATATCTAGTTTATTGAGTGTAGGTTCAGGTTAAGGCGAAGTAGGCTCAGACTCATGATCAGGTTGGGTAGAACTAGGTTGGTTTGTAAGAGCAAATGAGTCAAGGTAGGTTAGGCTCAGGTGGTGGTGCTATGTTTTTCGGGACTTTGAAGTTGGATTCTTCCAAATTTAGCCATTCCATGTCATTATACTCCCAATGAATGGATAATTTGGGATGGTAAGCTTCTTCTTCAAAAAAGAAGATATCTTGGGAAATGAAAAGTTTCTTGGAAGTAAGGCAATAGCATTTGTACCCTTTCTGAGTAAGGGAATAGCCAAGGACTGCATTTATCAACTCAAGCGAAAAATTTATTGCCATTATTTTGTGAGCAAAGACAACACACTCAAACACCTTTTGGGGCAAGGAATTGATTAGTGGACAATTTAGAAAGTGTTCAAGTAGTTTTTGGATTGGAGTGATGTAATTGAGGACTTCGGATGGCATTCTATTAATCAGATAAGAGGCTGTTAGTACTCCAACACCCCAGAAGACAGTGGGAACATTTCGTTCCATTAGCAAAGCTCAAGTTACTTCCAACAGGTGACAGTTTTTCACTCGGCCACTCTATTTTGTTGAGGTGTTTAAGGGCAGGAAATTTGGTGATGAATTCCTTGGCAATATCACTTCGTAGGTTTAATTGAAGTATTGAATTAGATTCGTACAAAGGTATGGAAGCTTTGAAACACTTTGGCTACTTCAGATTTTTCTTTCATTAAGCCATGTGGTTCTTGTGTGATCATCTATAAAAGTAACAAACCATTTAGCATTAATGAGGGTTTTTATTCTTGTTGGACCCCAAATATCACTATGAATTAGTATGAATAGCTCAAAAGGAGTGTAGGGCTATTTAGGATATGAGGATTGAGTTTGTTTTGCAAGTTGGCAAATTTCACAATGAAAAGGAACAGAAATTTTATTAAACAAACCTAGAAACATGTTTCATATAATCATGTAAGCTAAACAATCTAAATATTGTGTGATACTAATTAATTATAATATATTTACACTGATATATTTTCTAACACTCCCCCTCAAGTTGAAGCATAGATATTAATCATGCTCAACTTGTTACAAGAAAACATAATATAAATAAATCCAAACAAAATAATTTCCTTCTTCATGAGATCTTGAATCTACCAAGAAGTTCAGCCACATCCAAGAATAGTTCAACCAAATGTCACACTGAGGATATTCAAAAGAAACAATTCAAACAAAGTTCGAATAACAAAGAGTACCAAACCAAAGTAGAAGCTGCAACAAACAGTCTCACAAGGGACCAAACAATACTCCAAACATCTCACCAGAGACAAAGCAATAATGAATATCTCATCAGAGACGAACACCAAACGATCTCACCAGGGACTAAACAATACTCCAAACGTCTTAACAGAGACAAACACCAAAGAAACACCTCACCAAAGGCAAAAAAGAAACGGGTCACACAAGGACCACCAAACTCCTCACTCGAGGACGCAAAGCACAACAGATGCCAACGAAATTACCCAACCACAAGCACGGCATTCAAGACAAAATAGCAATTCACGAATGTGCAGGAAAACATAACAAACAAATAACCCTTCCACTAAAGACAAGTGAACGTGCACAAAACAAAATGCCAACTATGTTGAAATAGTAGAAACAACTGAACCCAGTCTCAAAACGCAACCTTTGAAGCAAAAAACCGGCCTACACACACCGAGAATGAAGGCTAGACGTCGAAGAACAGAGAAAAGCCAGAAAATAAGAGTAGCAACCAAATGACAGCAAACGTCACATTAGTGACCAAATAGAAGCAACAGTCACCCTAGTGACCAAATAACACTTCCACAACCAAAAAGCAAATAACCACCTAACCCGAAGCAAATTGATCAGAAAACTCACTGAAACAGCGCTGGAACGAAGACGGACAAGCAGATCCAATCACGCACAAACATTAGATATACAACAAGTGATGCAAATGGGATAACATTAAGTAGGGTGACCAAACAGCCACAAAGAACCCCAAAAACCACCTAGGCAGATCAGAGTTGAAGAACAACCCAAACAGAAGGTAACGTCTACGTCCACCAGCCACACCATACTATCGATGAAATAGCAAGGAAACGTTACAAGTACCTCTGTGAATGCTCAACAGTAAAGACCCACACCACAAGACAGCAAGGCAAGGTCAGAAAAAGCAAGTCGACGCTGGAAAAGGGAAGAAACTGCTGAAATCTTACTGGAAAGTGGCGCCAAATTGACGACGGCATGTGAGGATCGCGCACTGGTCAAAACAGGACCAGACCACTAGGAAGCGCCGATCGGCGGGAGGAGAAACCAGGGGTGGGGTGCGTGTAGTCGTAGACCACCACTCAAAGAACCCTGTCTCATACTCTCTCTCTCTCTCTCTCTATGCACATTGTGAAGGACAATGCAGCGGGAAAAAATATTGAAGAATTAGAAAACCTAAGTCTGACTGGCCATTGTTACTGTTCTAAGTCTGACTGGCCATTGTTACTGTTCACGCTACAGTAACAACAGCCACCAGAAAAATGCTCAAAATGGCCAAGAACGATCCCTATAGCTCTGATACCATGTAAGCTAAATAATCTGAATATTGTGTGATACTAATTATAATATATTTACACTAATATATTTCCTAACAAATCAAAACCAGGGTTTCTTGAACAACAAGGCCACATAAATACATCATTGTTTTGAGAGTTAGAGCTAACCAGTGCCCTTCTTGCCTTCCATGCATCTTTATTCTTCACATTCGATCCTTCAAGGTAGAACAGTCCATCCCATTCTTTAGAAATCCCAATTTTCCTCCCCAATTTTAAATCCTTAAAAACACAGATCGTCATAAAAATTACTCGACATCTTCAACCTTTAGTCAACTTGCTTATAGATATTAGATTAAGTGAGTGTAGGAACAAACAAGGCATTGTGTATTTCCAAGTGATTAGAAAGTGTGGCTGCGCCAATTCCATCAACCTTCGTGAATACACCATTAGCTACTTTGCCTTTGAGTTGTTCATGAGAGAATTTAAGGTTATTAAATAAAACTTTGTTACCAGTCATGTGATCCATAACTCCTGAGTCAACATCCAAGTATTATCACTACTAGTCATCACAACATTAAGAGCTATAATGGAATTACCTGATTGCACCAAATTAATGCTAGGCACCGAGATTGAATTATTTGTTTGTCAAGTATCCTATGAAGCACCTGCAATTCATCCTGGCTTAGATGGTCATCAGCCTCAATTTTCTATTCAATTGTGGTGAGGTGACTTTGGAAGTTCTCTTTTCCATTTAATGGCTTTCCTTGTAGCTTCTAGCATTCTTCTTTGATATGGCCTTTCTTCTTACACAAGTTGCACCATTTGTTATTCCTTCGTTCACTTTGTGGTCCTCTCACAACAAGCGCTAAGCTTTCAATTTGACTTAGAACACTTGGATTAAGGAGTCTTCTGCTTTCTTCGAATTGCACAAAGTTGACAACATCAAATACATGTGGTAAGGGTTTTAGTTCCATAATTCTACGCTACCTCCTCAAAAGGGTTGTTTAGGCCAAGGAGAAAGTAATGTATTCTTCCTTCTTCCACTATCTTCTTGTACAATTGAGCATCCTCAATGTTTTTCCACAGATGAACCTCAAACAAATTATGTTGTTGCCATAATTTTAGCAAAGCCTTATAATATTCAATCACTGACATGTTCCCTTATCTCAAATCACGGAGTTGTCGCTTTAGCTAAATCAAGGCAGTAGTGTTGGCAAGGGAGTATTATGTTCTCCTGCCTGCATCCCAGATTTCTTTTGCCGTGGTTGCAAGAAGGTAGCCCTCACTAATATCCAGAGTCATCAAGTTACGCAAACAACTCATCACTTGGTTATTCTCAGCAAACCAGGTATCAAAATTTGGATCACTGTGGACTGGTTGAGGAGCTTCTCTGTTAACATACTTCTCCTTCATCTTGCCACATAGATATCTCAGCATACTCTGAGACCACTGGAGGTAGTTCTTGCCATGAAGTTCATGGTTAATGACCATAATTTGGTTTTCTGAGAATTCCGGTGCCATCTCTAAGAGCTTAGGAGATGTTGAGAATCAGATCATGACTGAGAGCCATGAGATTGACTCTAGAATTTGTCAAATTGTTGGGGAAAATACCAAATAAAGGAGGGAAAGTAGAAGAATCCATGTTTAGGTTGAAAAAACAAAGGGCAGCGGCGCGTGGATAATAGCGATGGCGCATGGAGTCAAGTTCTGATCAAACTCTTTGGCTCTACTACCATGTTGAAATTTGAAGGATTATGCAGGGGAATAAGAATCTCTAAAATATTATTATGAATCCTTGAATAAAAGAATAAATATGGGCCTTTATATAGGCAAACCTAGAATCAAATTTAATCTAACCAAATCAAAAATAACTAAGATATAATATCCTAATATATAATATCCATATCTAATCCTAAAATATAATAAATATTAAATAACAAAATCTAACTTAATAATAAAATAATAATCAATCTAAATAATCTGAAATATCTCTAAATATTATCCAACAACTAAGTGTCACATTTTATCCCACAATGTCTCATACAAGTGTTCAATATATTTAAACAAAGACCAAGGTCTTTATCTTAAATGTCTGTGCATTATAGTTCCCAGCAATTCTTTACTGCCTCTTATTATAATAACTCTCTTCACACACTCTCTTTACTCTCAGAAAGCAAGAAAGAAAGGAAGAGTTTGACCAACCTTGCTGCTTGTGTAATTTCCTTCTTCAAGTCCTTATCAGAAGGCACCCTCCCTTTTAGCACCCTTCTTACTTTATCTTTGTGGTCATCTATTCTGAAAGAACCCAACAAATATGCATCTCCTTCAGAGAAGAAAATATTCTAAACAAGAAGCCAAGAGTCAAGGAGATGAAAAAGATTACCAACTTACATCTTTCCATGCTTTTTCTTCTGATTCCCCAACTCTTCCTTCTTCAGAGACAGCTTCACTCTGTCCTCTGAATCAGAAGCCATAATATCCTTCTCACGATTGACAGCCTTAATTTTTTGTTCTACACTAAATAGTTCACTCTGCTTTTGACGTATGTTTGCTTCAAATTCTCTTTCAGCAAGTTGATTTATCTTCCTCTCCACTTCAATCCGCTACATGCATTACTAGCAAATATATCAACCTAGTTCTCCAAAGTCTTAAATTATAATTATTAACTACCAAACAACAGCATAAAGCAGTGCATCCCTTACCAAATTTCTTTCCCGTTCATCAATATGAGTAAGGTTTACATTAGAAATTTGTAGTTCAAATAAATCTCGCTCTTTTTGCTTCTCTTCAATGCTCATTGAAATGTCACTCTGCATGTGTAATAAGTCCATAAGTGTCATACAAGTAACGTGATAAACATTTGACAAGAGAAATGTGCATTTAAAACAAACCTTGTTTTCTATTTTAGCTTGTTTTTGAACTTCAGTCTTTTGCCAGCGGTCATTTGCATTCTTGTAATGATCCCATGCTGTCTTAAGTTCAATTTCATTTGCGTTCTGCGCAAACATACAACACACATCTCAAAATATCATTCTTCTAATAATTTCTAAGCACTAAAACGCATTTCAGAATATCTATAAGTAGAAACATGAGTTACCTTTTTCTCTTGAAGATCCTTCTCAAGATCCATCAACCTAGATTTTATACGATTTGATAAATTTAAGGCAATTTCATCACTGAATGGAGACTTTGGAAGACACCCAAAATTATGCTTCTTGAAAATATCTTGTATTAAGGACTCACGTTCATTCTTCAAAGACATGTGAGCCTGCAGCAATTTAAAGTAGGGATAGAATTAAAACTACAACTTGCATAGCTAAATGGCTTTAAAGGCACCAACTTGTGTATTGATCCCTACGTCTACTTCAGTTTGTAGCTTGCTTATCTCCCATATGGAACCTTCGATGGTCTTTTGAATTCTTGAACTTGAAGTGTCATTATCCTTCTCCTCTCTCTCCAACTTGCGTATTTTTGTTCCTAAAATATCAATTTTTTCTTCAAACTTAGCCTTCCATTCCATCAACTCTTCATCAGTGTCTGGTCAAGGTAAGTAGAATAAAAGCATAAGGAACTATGGAACTCTCAAAATATTATAAGTGCCCATTTTGAGTAACCTAGTAAAACAATAATGACTTGATACGATAACTTGGATAAGAAATTTAAAACTGAATCATGAATGAATATAAGCAATTGAATCATTCCATTGACCATGATCAATGAACCTTCATTCTCCTCATTAAGAGCAGCATACTGTTTCTCTTGTTCCTCAAACAAAGTGCTTCGTTGAGTACTTTTAGTCGATATCAAGTCCTGCAATTTCCGCAATTCTTCCAATGTTGCCTCTGCATTATGAATTTTGCCCTCCAAATTTTTAATACTCGCTTCCAATTCTTGCATCTGACATTTTAGAGATTCCAGTTTCTCCTGATCTTGTCCAATGCTTTCCCGTAGCTATTAGACAATACAATTTGAAAATTAGTTCACTTTTTATATTAACATATTGTAGTTACATTAAACTGAAAAAGAACCTAGCTTTCAAATAAATTTATTATTGTGCTAGGTTCAATCAAATCCAACACAAAGAAAGTCTCACAAATCAAAAAACTATTGCAGTCAGAAATACACAAAATGGCAAGGGAGAAGAAGATTGGAGTGCATAATAGGATTGAGACACAAAAAGGAAAGCCGTGACATAATAAGCACATCAAAGAGAATTTAAGAAGGTATGCTTAATCTGATAATTTTTGCATACGAATGTTATTTTTATTTTACTTTATTTTAATTCAAAAAAAATGGAGTAAGAGGCATTTGCTACAAATTTTGTATAGTTTAGATTCATAAATCATTACCATACAGAGTAGAGATGTAAATGAGGGAAGATAATTTAGAAATTTTATCTTTAGATTGTCAAAAATTGGGTAGAGGAAACTAACCTTGTATGCAGCATCTTTTATAGTTTGAAGATTTTCAAGCTTCAACCTGTAAGTCTTAATCTCTTGAGCCTGGTCCTTGTGAAGTTTCTTTATAACCTCTAACGCCTTTGTGTATCTGGTCAGCACAAGAGCACATATTAAGATGTATTAACGAATTCAGTTATATGGATTGGTATTTCCAAAGCGCTTTAGCATGTTAAATAGAAAAGAACAAAGCAAAACAAGTAAAAAGAGCCATCATTAGATTGCTTCAACACACAGAGTCTAAACCTAGGAACTTTCCCAATCTCTCACTTGAATTCCATGCCAAAGGAATGAAACCAGAAAAGAGTTACTTTTATGCTGGCTAATTCAAGAAAACATACATGAACTACATGGAAACATAAGAATTTAATTAGAATATGAAAATAAGTTCAATTACAGCCAAGTTAAGGACTTGATCATTTTGAATCATGAGGTATTGGTCAAATTCATTCAAAATACTGGGCCTTGTAAAGTTAAATAGATTAAAACCAGGGCCTATGGAACTTTGCAGCCTTAAGCTCGTTAAGCTACAATAATGAGATAGACAGAATGGAACAAAGACGTCCTAAATAAAGGAACCAGTCGTGAATGTAGACAGATCTTGAACAGATACAAATTAAATCAGAGGCACTAAACTTGAGTTAAGTCCCATATAACCTTGCCTTAAGTTAATCAAGTTATCTAAATAGTTGTTATGAAGACCCATGAAAATTTGACTCATTGGTGAGTAAGGTGGTAATGATAATTTGAGAAGGTAGGTGAAGCTTGACTTTTCTAAAATGAATTTTGGTAAGGAATACAAATGAGTAAGATGGAGTAATTTAGATAAGGTCCTTGACAGTAATAGACTTCATGTAAGATTACAAGTTTTCTATCATCACAAATCTCAATGATTGTGAAATGAATAACTATAATGCTTTCCATATTCAAATTCCCAAATTATACGATTGCTAGGTCAACCTGAGTTAAAAAGATACGGCTATAGAGTTCCAAGAATAGCCCATAATTCATGAAAATGAAATAAGTACTCCCCTTGGTCCTTTTTATTAGCAACTTTTTTCCTAATTGCGCAAAATGAACTAGCGGTTAAGATTAGTTGAGAAAAAAAATGTGTCAAAAATGTCATGTCCTTTCCAAATACGCCCCTATTTATGAATAGAGTATAGAAGAAAGAATGAGAAAACAAAAAATTGAATAAAAGAGAATTCGTGATTCAATAATATAAAGATATGTATTTATTATAGTAGAAAAGGAAAAAGTAGTTTAAATTTTGAGACACAAAAAAAATTCCTTATAATAAGGACCAGCCCTAAGAAAGTGAAAGTTGCTTATAAATAGGACCAGAAGGAGAATAAGATAGAAAGGGTATCTTCACAAGCCCAGTTTCACATTATTTACTGTAAATAAATAAATAAATAGGAGAGTTAGTATGAAAGAAGGGATCTTCAAGTAAATATGATACCGAGTTGCAGAAAAGATATCATCAAACTTTTTCTTCAATGAGGAAGAATCCTGCAGTGGCCAATTGGCTTCATCTTGATGAACAAATATAACATTTTCCAAAATGGCCTTTGAAACACCCATTAGTGCAGAAATTTCTCGATCCATGTCAGCGCATCTGTAGCTGAGGCAGACTTTCTGCAGGAAAAGAACCAGGAAGGAAAAAAAGAAGGCAAATGAGCAATTATCAACACATAATAAATAACATGCAAGATCCTTGATAGGCGTCATGGAAATTAGGAGAGGATGAATATGAAGAGCAGTACAACATACGCAACCAGCAACAACTGGAAAAGCCAACAGGGCAATTATGTACTAGACATGCATGAGCTTGCGAAAAGCAGCAATACCCACAGTTGCAATGGATAAATTAGAAGAAGACTTGTATATTCTTAAGTTGTGGGACCTACCGTCCTTAGGACACCTATTGCTGCAAAATACAACATCAAAAAATTTGTGGTTTCTGATATGTAAGGTGTAGAAAACATTAGAGTTAGTGAGTTAGTTAGTAGTTTGTTGTTATGGTTGTTATTTAGGGAATAAGGAATTGGTTAATAAGGAGTTAGTTAGTAGTTTGTTGTTATGGTTGTTATTTCTGTTATGACTTGTTAGTTACCGTTGGGAAATTGGCCTCCTCCTTGTTTCCCCCAACTTCTTCTAATCTTCTACAACTTATCTATCAGTGGTATCAGAGCGAGTCATCCTCGGCTCCCCCGCTATGATCTCTGTAAATTCTTGAATTAGTTCAGAGCCTTTCTCCTCTCTCACGGCTCAGTTCTGATCAGGAAATAACCAATTGACCAAGTGCAAGGTGAACCAGGCGGATTCATGACCCTAATGGTTCAGTTCGCCATTTGAGTCAGCCAGAAAATTTCAAAAAGAAACATCAAGAACAGTCCAGAATTGATCCTTGGCTACTATCGTTCTGGCACAGATCGAATTACATTCAAGAGCAGTCCAGAATTTGAAGATACGTGTTATCGGGCTTTACAGGTCTGTGATCGCCGTCAACCATTACTCTTGACAGCAGTGACGTTCAAGCACAGTCACGGTTCTTGACAACCAAAGCTCTGCTTTTCACCAGAATCTTGGTGGGTATTCGAAGTCGACTCCGTTCTGCCTCGTTGGATTCAGGGTATGGTCGAATTCTGGGTTCAAGAATAGCCTCTGTTCGTCGGTTCTGTAATCATCAAGTATCATCAGATTCTGGGTAAGTTCCGTTCTGCCTCGTCTCGTCGGATTGCGTCATCTGCTTCTGGTCGCTCGTTCAGGCTCGACAGGTTCTGGTTCACCATCTCCGATTCCATTGAGTGTTTTTGGGTTCTGTTGGGAGTCAGTTTCCCCTTCAGTTCTCGTGAATTAACTTTCAACACCAGAACGAGACTTTCGAGCGTTTAACGTAATTGGAAATCGAAGGTGCTGCGAGCAAGTGTATGTTCTTGGAGATCCAAACGTAATGGGTACCAGATCTTGATATTATTGAGCTGGTTTCTGAGTTAAAACAAAAAAAATTAAAAAAAGGAGAAAAAAGTTTGGAAAAAAATAAAATAAAATAAACTTCTCTTTCTCTTACTATTGGTATGGGACAACGGCTGAAGGGAACAAAGAGGGAAAAAAACAAAAAAATTCCTCTTCTTGTTGGTATGGGACAACAGTTGGAGGAAACCAAGAAAATCAATGATGTGTTCTTTGAGAAACGACTAACTGAAGAGGGCTACTTTCGAAGGGTTCTGACCGGAGGGGCTGACCGGCAAGAGGTTGAGTAAAGCGCCGCGTAAAGTATCATGGAGTGAAGTCATCAGAAAGTGGGCTTTCAAAGGAGATGTTTTTGATTATTTCAAATTTGTATTTTTGAGTTTTGTAATTTTTGTTCTTTAGGTTTGTGTTTTGGTTGTCTTACATCCTTGAGGGCAAGGATGTTTTGGGGAGGGAGTATTGATATGTAAGGTGTAGAAAACATTAGAGTTAGTCAGTTAGTTAGTAGTTTGTTGTTATGGTTGTTATTTAGGGAATTAGGAATTGGTTAATAAGGAGTTAGTTAGTAGTTTGTTGTTATGGTTGTTATTTTTGTTATGACTTGTTAGTTACCGTTGGGAAATTGGCTTATGGAGTCTATAGTTAGTGGCCTATAAATAAGAAGGCTTAGACTATAGTAGAGATGTTCAGTGAATTGTTATGATGTGAATAATGAATGAGTGGCAGCAGTTCTGCACTCCCTCCTCCTTGTTTCCCCCAACTTCTTCTAATCTTCTACAACTTATCTATCAGTTTCCCATAGACCTCAGACAAAATAGGACAAAATTGATAAATGAATAGCAAAGAGACAAAATATTCCTCTGGCTCTTATCCTTTATACAATGTGATGGGTATAACAGAATATTGTTACAAAAGAATCCTGATCATCCATGTGGCATATGGAAAGATATACCAAGAAATGACAGCGAACAACTATTTACAAATTACTAATCAATTGCCAATTCTAACAACCTCAGTCTGCAGCAATAGTGCAATACTACCTAAATTTCCAGTTAGGAGAATTACTATGAGGTCTCAAGGGAAGGATTTAACAACCAAAAAGTCTCAATTACAAGTGGGCAGAAAAAACCTGTTGTCATTTCCTGCATTGAAACTTCTCAATACATGCTCCTTAGTTGTTATCGAACTTGTGCGTGGTCAAATCACTTGCTTGGGACCTTATAGTAATTCCCATTCTTTACTAGTTTACTATTACAGAACACTGTACAGATGACTAAAAAGTTTGTAGTTCTTTATCAACATAGAATTTTGAAGAAAGGAAAACAAATCACTATTGTTTGCACAATCCACTTGGAATGAAAGTTAATATGTAAAACAAGGACCGCATGTGGTTTCCAAATAATACCAACCACAAAAATTGTACCTCCCCAGTATGAGGATTGATTGTCTGAAGTACACTCTCAATCGCCTTATATTCCATCTTTGATGCCTTTTGCGTTAGCTGAAATGATCTTATGGATACTACATCTTTACCTGCTGCTGTCTTGAATCGTAGTTTAATCTGCCCTTTTGTTTCGGTTTCTCCAGCTACCTACAACCACAACACCAGGAAAAAGAAGAAACTTACGAGAGTTCTTCATTTGCAAACAGAAAAGAAGGGAAATGCCCTCTTATAAGCTATCTAGAAACGTTAAGGGAAAAAAAATACCCACTTCTCCAAACACTTGAGTAAAATGTTTTAGCACTCTATAGTCTACATAACAGCTGAACAAAACAGACCTTGGGGTCATGAATGAAGCTGTGGCCAGACCTAGCATTAGGAGGCAACTCCCCTGTGCATGAAAGCTTCAAGCACTCAATAATTGTCTGCACAAAGAAACTCGAAAAAGCCATTAAATATGTCACAGGTAGAGCTTAACTAACTAAGAATGAACCAAGAGAGGTAAAAACATATTCTACTGACGGTTTTGCCAGCTCCATTGGGTCCAACAATTAAGGTTAAGGGCTTGAAGAAGGTGATGACGTTCTTGTTCTCCGGGTCAAAGCTCCGAATACCTTTGATCAACATCTTATCGACCGTACTCATCTTTGCCCAGTTTTATAATCCCAAAGTTTGGCTTAGGGATACCACCAGAACACTGATGACTGAGAAGCTATTCAGAAATGGAGAAGGGGTTAGCACCATGTCGCAGCGGCGGAGCTAGGATTTTGTGTCTGCACAATTAATGGGGGGGATCCAAGGGTTCAGGGACAGCGCCCCCAAATTTCTTTTTTTCGGAAAGTTTTAAATGCATTAAAAAACAAAAGAATATAAACAAGAAAAGAAAACTTCAACTTAACATAGAAAAATATTAATCAAGAGTCAACAAAATAAGGCAACAATTCAAGGTGCTAGATAAGTTTGTCCCACAATGGACAAGAGAGGAATAACACCAAAGTATAACTGAAGAAAACAAAGTGCTTCAGTGCATACAGACCGCCTATTGCCTAAACAACAATTTCCTGAGCATTTCTGCTCACCATAATCAACTTAGCATTTCAAGTCATCCAAGACACCTTAGAACTCCATGTCATACACAACCTAACACAATCATAACAGAACCAGTTCAAAGCCAACAGAAGAAGGTACCACTTATGTAATAATTCAGTGGCAATGCAACAAGGTATCATGCAATTTAGTAAAATATGAAAAGATTAGTTTAGCTTGCCACAGACTCATAACCTTGGTTATAGGTAGAATCTTCAACATGTAAAATGTGGTTATTTGCATAACCCACAACAGATTAGTTTAGCTCGCCTATAGGCAGAAGGAAGATAAATAAGATGATTGAAGAAGACAACACGTCTGAGTCTCTCCCTCTTGACAGCAGTGGATAACAGGGGACGATGCCTATGGAAGACACAAATGATGATAATGCCAACTCAGAGAGAATGACAAACCCAGTTAAGGTAAGGATAAAGGTCTTCAAAGGTTTGATTCAATTCTTGAACGGCATACATAATTAATAAGAATACATTGTTTGGACTTTCGACACCTTACATTGGCATAACTATTCTGTTATTATTTGCAACATGCACCCAAAATGAAAATAATATATTTTTTATGAATTAAATTACTTAGAGGGAATATTATTTTTCTGTTACAGCTGCAAGGTGACTCACGTTTCATGGTTATTATATACACTTCAATTAAATTTCTGCGAGTCAACCCAATATCATTCATGAATAACTACGAAAATTATTATATCCCAAATAAATTATCCATATCTCACTGTCAATGAGTACGAGAATTGGTAAGTAGCATGAGTTACATTACATTAAAATCCGTGATGATGACTATAATGAAATATTACTCATTCTTAATCAAACAGTGAAGGTTCCCACAGGTGAAACCATAGAAGATCATTCTTAGATTAGTCCCCAATCCTGGATGTCCACTTGCACTTTCTTATCCTCTACTTGTGTAACAGGACGAAGTAGGAAACCAACCAGAAGCAAACGGAATGCAGAAATTTTCAAGACAGAAATAACAGTCACCTTTTTTAGTTGCAAAGTGCATTGCACAAGGTGGCCCCTATCAATTAAAAATCTTCCTTCAAACTTTCTTCCCCAACTCTTCTCCAATTAATTATCTGTTTTGATCCCTTCCCCCATTCCCCAACCCTTTCTTTCTCAAAACTAAAATCACTTCAGCACTTCCATTTATGATTTACTTAAACCAGAGGCAGAGAGCTACTAAGCCAGCAAATCAGGAACAGAAATGGAGGCCGCAAGCCAAAAGCAACAAACACGAGGGACTTTCAACAGAGAACAGAAGGCAGAAACGAAACTGAAGAAGCACAAAAACACGAACCAGAACCTCGACGAGCTATGGCGGAGTCGATCAGCAATAACGAAACAGAAAACAGCGGGTGAAGCAGAGAGTGCGAGCAGTGAACCGGAGGAGGCTAAAAGTGGGGATTCTGATTCTCGCTCACTCTGTTTCTTAGTTGATGCCTCGTTAGGTTATGACTTATGAATCAAACTTTGAGCAACCAAAAAAAAAACAAAAAAAGACTTATGAATCAAACAGCCAAGACTATTAATGAGTCCAGGTTCTCTCGTAATCACTTTCCTCATTATCCTTCATCATCGCCCATCTGGACCGTCCATTTTTTTATCCAACAATCCATATGGATTTTTGGAAATTACTGCATGTAGTTTTTGGAAAAAACCATTTTGATCGTTGGATCAAAAAATGGACGATCTAGATGGGCGATGATGAGGGATAATGAGGGAAGTGATTAGGGCTGAGCAAGTTACCCGCTACCCGCCCAACCGCCCGCTACCCGCCCAACCGCCCGCTACCCACAGTTTTCTCCCCGGATTTTACCCGCCCAAATCGGACCCATAACGGGTATGGGGCCGCCCCGTACCCGTTTTCACTATACGGGCGGGGCACGGGTTGAGGGGGCGGGTTACCCGTGCCCGCCCATGCCCCGTATAGTTATTTTTATTTTTTTATTTTTTACTTTTTCCCCCCTCATCTCTCAATCTCAACTCACCCAAACGGCCACTCGTGCGTCCGTGCGGCACAACCAGCTCTAATCACCTTCAGCCCTAATCGATCAGCCACTCCAGTCCACAACAGCCAGCCCTAAATCCCTAATCGATCAGCCACAGCCCACAGGCGACAGCCACTATTCACTGTTCACTGACACTATTCACCTTCCCTCACCGACACTATTCACCGTTCACCGACAGTCCGACACTATTCGCCACCTCTCCAACTCCAAGTGTCCGTCGCCACCAACTGTAGTTCAACCAGGAGAATCGCCACCTCATCTGAAGTCTGCTTCATCTGACCGTCGCTCGCCACCTCTCCAAGTTGCCGTGGCCACATCTCACCGTCTCCCTCTCACCGACGCTGTTGTCTCCCCCTCCCTCTCGCCCTGACCCACCTCTCACTCTCGGCCTTTCCCAGTAAATCTTCTTGAATCTTGCTTCCTTCTCTTCTATATCAAAATGATTGTGGGATTATAAATTTTCTTGTCTGTATCTTGCTTCCTTCGGGTGTTCAAAATATAAAGAAATTGATTGTGATTTGTGAGGTTGTCTCTTGTCTAGCTAACTAGCTCTCACTCTTGGCCCCACCCCACTTGTATAGTTGTATGTGTTTGTGAATATTTGTGAAATTGTGCCTGTGTTGCTGACTTGCTTTGTCTGTGTGTGTATAATTTAATGGTGTTGAATCTGCCAAGTGCCAACAGCCAAGTGCCAACTGCCGAACAGGGTATATTTAATGGAGTGTGTGTGCAAAAAAAAAAAAAAGAGATAGTCCCACACTCCCACCTCCCAGTTCCCACGGTCCCACTTGAACAGAGTATTAAAGTTGTTTTATCTTGAAATTGTTTTACCAATATTGTATTCTATACTTGTACAGTGTTTATTGGTTTGGTGGTATAGTTGATATTTTATTGGTTGTGAATATTGTATTCTATACTTGAACAGTGTTTATTGATTTACCAATATTGTATTCTATACTTTAACAGTAGATATGTTTATCTTGGTATGTTGTAGCGCATGTGTTTTTGTTTTTAGACTATAGACTTCCAATTAGATCTTAATTTTTGATCAATTGATGGTTTCATATGGATTATTTTGTTGAATAAATTATGTGTTTTTATCTTCAAAAATAGCATGGCACATATACCACAAGATAATGTGCAAGTGCAAGCTCCAAGTGTTCCTGGGGAAGCTAGTAATGAACCTACCCATGTTGAGAAAGAGACGACGAATGAGGGACAAGCACAAGATAATGAATCCCAACCTAGAAAAAAAAAAAGAAAAGAAAGAGTCATCTAGTATATGGAATCATTTTACAAGGCTGCCACTAGCAGAAACTAAAGGGAAACATAGATCAAAGTGCAACTATTGTCCAGCAAATTATGCGAGTCATCCTTCAAATGATGGCACTAAGCAATTATGGAGACATTTTGAAAAGTGTCCAAACAATCCCAACAAAGCAAGCAAGGGTCAAAGCTTATTCTCGGCTACTATAAATCAAACACTGACTCATCACCTATTCAGTCAAGAGCGAGGTAGAAAGGCTATTGCTAGGTACATCATAAAGGATGAGGTGCCTTTCCGATGTGTGGAAAAGGAGGGGTTGACCGAACTTTGTCAAGAGTTTCAACCTAAATTTCAAATGCCATTAAGATGGACAGCTGCTAGAGATTGTTATGACATATACAAAGAACAAGCAAATATCTTGACAAAATATTTCAAGACTTCTAAAGTTCGTGTGTCTTTCACAACCGATTGTTGGACATCTATGCAAAATAACAACTACATGTGTTTAATTGCACATTGGATTGATGATGATTGGATTTTGCAAAAACGCATTCTGAATTTTTGTGAGATTAAAGATCATAGAGGTGAGTCAATTGCCAAGCAAATTGAGGATTGCTTATTTCAATGGGGCATTGACAAAGTCTTTACGATCACAGTTGACAACGCTTCTGCCAATGATTCTGCAATTGCAATCCTAAAAAAGCGTTTCAAGAGTTGGAATGGTTTTGCAATGGTATGTGATGGGGAATTTTTGCAAATGCGGTGTGCTGCTCACATATTGAACTTGGTTGTTTCTGAAGGTCTAAAAGAAATGAACAAGTCTATTGAGCTCATTCGACATGCAATAAAATATGTTAAATCTTCTCCATCAAGGAAGCGCAAGTTCATAATGTTGGCTGAAAGAGAACGAGTTGAATCAAAAAGCCTTCTTACCTTGGATTGTCCCACGAGGTAATTTTTTTAATAATTTGTTTGAATAAGCTTTGATATGATAATGCATTGTAGTTTAATTAATTTTCGTTTCTAACACGTCATTAGGTGGAACTCAACATACCTTATGCTTGAGAGCGCTGTTAAGTTTGTCAAGGTCTTTACTCGAATGGAGGAGGAGGACGAAGAATACAAGCAATACTTCAAAAAGAAGAACGTTGATTCTAGTCGAGACACTTTTATCTTGATTGATGATCGTGAAGGTGTTGATGATTTATTGGATGATACAACTACAAGAAGGAGTGTTGAACATACAATTTTGCCTCCTAGTCAATATGATTGGAGCACTGTACATGAGTTTCTTGGCTTTTTAAAATTGTTTTACAACATGACATTGAAGTTTTCTGAATCAAACTATGTTATAAGTAACACTTGTTTCCAACACATAGTTTCAATTCAGACAAGCCTTGAATCAAATGCAAATAGCTCCTACTCTCTGTTGGGTCACATGTCAAGAAGAATGCTATCAAAGTTTAATAAATACTGGGGGTCAGCTGAGAAAATGAATCCTTTATTGGTTGTGGCTGTGATACTAGACCCCAGATATAAATTGACATATGTCAAGGTTGCTTTCACTGACCTTTTTCATGAACCAACAAAGTGTGAAGCTATGTTGAGGAATATTACGACATTATTGTATCGTTTATATGACCACTATTCAGCTACTGTTCATGTTGGTGAATCTTCTTCTCAACCAACATCGGAGCAAGGGGATCATGTTGAGTTAGAGCTTGAAGTTCCCTTGGCATCTAGTGATGCTACATTCCAAAAGTTTTTGGCCCAGGCAGATGCAGAGAGTAATGTTGAGAAAATTTCAGAAGTGGATGAATATCTTCGAGCTGAATTGGTTGGTTATCGTGATTCAAAAATTCGACCTCTTGGCATGGTAGAAAGCCAATGCTTGTAAGTATAAACTGTTAAGCTTGATCGCACGTGATATATTGGCTGTTCCAGTCTCTACTGTCTCTTCAGAAGCAGCTTTTAGCACCGGGGGTCGAGTATTAGATGCTTTCAGGAGCTCTTTATCCTCAAAGATGGCTGAGGCACTCATATGTGCACAAAATTGGCTATCAGTGAAACCACCCAACTGCAATGACTTTAATTGTGATAATTTTGATGAGACTGAAGCTATTGTTATCGGTATATTAATTTGCATTAATGTTTCATTTCTATTTTCGTATTAGTTAATATATATTAATTATGATTTATCTTCTTTCATTTTGTAGAGAGAGATGCAGCAGCAGGAGGCGAATCTCAGCAATGAATATTAATATTTATGTTTGAAGTCATGAAGTTTGAACTTCAATTATTAATATTGTTCTATATTTATGTTTGAATTTGAATTGTGAAGTTGTGATGATTGAAGTTTGATTTAATGAATCTGTCATTATTGTGTGTTTGATGTTTGAATACGGGTTTACAATTTCCCAGGTTTCTGATTGGTTGGCAAGAAACCATAAAAGGAAAATATAAAGTGGGTTAGGTTTTTTGTGTTTCTTATTACTTGATTAAGTGTAAGCTATAATCTTTGGATAAAGAAAGCCCTAATCTTTAGGTTAAGTTTGACCCAAGAGTTCAAAATTTGCATGTCATATGGATTCTTAAAAAAAATAGCTGGATTTTTTATTAAAAAATAGCAAATCTGCAAATCTCCATGGCAATGCATGGTGCAAATCTCCACGGTTAGATATGATGGATTGATGGTGCATTGGTGCGATGGCCAACAGTTAGATATGATTTTTTTTTCTGGACAATATGTGAAAAAAACGAAAAAACAAAAAGAAACTATTCTGGCCCAAAAAAACGCAACAACAAAGCCCAAAAAATGCTCTGGGCCAAAAAAATGCAAAAACAGTTTTTTCCTGGGCCAAACACTATTCTGGGCCAAAAAACAGTTTTTTTTTTAAGGTCCAGATACGGGTTCCCCGTACCCGTTCAAAAAACGTGTGACCGCCCCGTACCCATTTTATACAGGCTAAATGGGTTTTTCCACGGGTACGGGGCAACCCATACCTATGATACCAAAAACGGGTGGGACACGGGTAGACCCCCGGGGCAGCCCCGCCCGTCCGTTGCTCACCCCTAGAAGTGATAATGAGAATATCCCTTCCATTATTAAATGATAATTCGTGGGCCAGACTCTCACCAGCGTGATGAAAATCGGGATTCTCTGTCAACAATCAATATCGTCTGTCAATGCTAACAGGGAAGCAATAGGGAAGCAGAACAGCGTACAAAGAGCTCAGCTGGGAAGGCTTGAGAATTTTTTTTTTTTAAAAAAAAACATATACAATGAAAAAATAATGGGAAAATTACGCTCAGGTCCCAAAAAAAGAGATAATTACAATTAGGTCCCTTGAAATCATGAAATTACACAGAAGTCCCAAGGGACCTGGTTGTAATTATTTCTTAATGTAAAATGACCTGGTTGACCTTCCCTCTCTCCTGTCTCTCTCCTCTCTCCCTTTTTCTTCTCTCTTTCCTCTCTCCTTCTTCTACTCCTCTCTCCCTTCTTATCCGACTAACTCCCTCTTCTTCTTCTTGTCCGACTAACTAAGGGGAAGCATAGAATTGTGGGGATTATATAACATTGTAATGACAAGAAGGAGCCCACATGGTGAGAGGAACAAAAAGGATGAGAGGAGATCTATGGATATGGGAGGCAAGTGAATGGTCACCGGTGGAAATGTGTGGCAGTGAACGAAGACCTGAGGAATTCAAAGGTTTGAGTTGTGAGAAGAACGCCTGAACGATGAACTTGAATATTGAAGGGTGACGGAGATCACCGACGGATATATGAACCATGATCGAAGAATTGACGTCGATATTTGATTTTTCTTCTGGTTCATTTCTCTGATTCCAACATCCATCTCTGCTTCTTCTTCTCTTTCTGACTCGTCTGGTTTTGTTCTAATGGCTTAAATCCCGTCTTGATGAGGTAGGTTCCATTTTTTTCTCGATTCTATTCTTGGCTGCAAGTTTTCCACCTTAATTATTTTTGTTGAATCTAATTTCGATCCTCATGGTTTTTTCCGCCTCAATTTCCAAACAAAAAAAAAAACTATTCGTTTGTTGAATTCCTCAAATTGACGCTCTTGATTTGTGAGTAAAATTCCTCAAATGTGCCCCAGATTGATCCTATTCGTTTGCTGAATGCATGCCTATTTTAGATTGGGGAATCTGCAAAAATTTTAAAAAGTTGTTGTTAATATATGCATTTTATGTTGTTAATAGGGATAGGATATTGTCACTACCAATTTTATGTCACTACCAAGTCACTACCACTTTTTCACCGTTAGATCAAAATCTCAATAGGAGAGAGAAATGATAAAGGTAGATGAGATTGTGATCTAACGGTGAAAAAGTGGTAGTGACTTGGTAGTGACATAAAATTGGTAGTGACTATATCATATCCCTAATTAATATAGCATTTGTTGTTGTAAATAGCTTCTGGAAGTGAGAGAAGAAAAAAATCCAGGTTTTCAAAAATTGTTGTTAATATATGCATTTTATGTTGTTAATATAGCATTTGTTGTTGTAAATAGCTTCTGGAAGTAAGAGATGAAAAAATCCAGGTTTTCAAAAGTTATTGTTAATATATGCATTTTATGTTGTTAATATAGCATTTGTTGTTGTAAATAGTTTTTGGAAGTGAGAGAAGAAAAAAAAAATCCAGGTTTTCAAATGTTATTGTTAATATATACATTTTGTGTTGTTAATGAAGGTTGGAGCTAGATACCCAAGAGGGGGGGTGAATTGGGTATCGTTAAAAAATTTAAAGCTTTTACTTTGTTTTTGGCTAAGTAAAACAGGGTAAGACAGAGGAGAAAAAAAGAGAAGCAATGCACAACACGATTTATACTGGTTCAGTCCTTTCTCTAACCTACGTCCAGTCCCCAAGCCTCACTTGGGATTTTCAATCTACTAAATTCAACAATTGATTACAGACTCTATACTAAGAGTAGTTCTCTCACTATAACTCACTCCCCCTTACAAGTTGTAATCAATACACCCAACCACCAAGTCCCCTGACTTGTGGTTATCACAATCAATGAATGATTTACAAGAAATAACTCTCTTACAGAGTAGATATGATAATCATTGAAGAACAAGTATCAAATTGATACAACATAGATGAAAGCTGAACACAATAAATGAACTCAATAAATTTTCGCTCTTAGTTGGTGTATCAGCTTGAGAAAGTGTTAATGCACTCCATTTATAGGCAGAGGGCATTAATTGACCGTTGCAAACTGGATTGAACCGTTGGGAAACTTCTGCTGAGACTTGGTTCAACCTTGGGCATCTTCTCTCTCTTGTTTATGCATAATCCAGCTGTCACTTGGTTCTTAGTTGACTTTCTGGCAATAAATCCGTTGGAGAGTTTGTTGCTTGTTGTAGTAATCTTCCTTTTAATCTTTTGTAGTCGTGTACAAGTGGATTAACCAAAGGAAGCAAGTTTCTGGGCTGAGCATTTATTGTTCTGACACACTTTTTGCTTTTGCTCTAATCCTTCAATAATCCTTCTTTAAGCTGTCTGAAACTCACTAAAAGGATAGTTAAACATATCTAGGATCAATATATTTTAATCATGTAAAGCATTGAGATCAAACAAGAAAACATAACAGATTTGTCCAATTCGAATTTCCAGTAACGGCTACAAACCTGGAGGTTTGTTCCACAAACCTCGAGGTTTGCTTGAGCATCTCAAGCACTCTCAGTTTCAGAAACACATAACCTCGAGGTTTCTTGGTGAACCTCGAGGTTTCCCTTGTAAAGAAACCTTGTGAAAAATATTGAAGACCACAAACTTGGAGGTTTCATAAGAAACTTGGAGGTTTCATAAGAAACCTGGAGGTTTGATATTTGGTGAAAAATTCATTTCTTCTCTGGAACCCACAAACCTCGAGGTTTTCAACAATACTCGAGGTTTGGCTAAAATATTGTAAAGCCAAATCTTTGAACCAGAGACACAACCTCGAGGGTTCAAACTGAACCTCGAGGTTTTCATTCATGTGAAAACCTGTTTGCTCTCTGTATGCAGAATACTCGAGGGTTAAGGCAATACTCGGGGTTTTAAGTATTTTCATGAAGCTTCAAGTTTAAGACAAAATACCAAACCTCGAGGTTTCAAATTGAACCTCGAGGTTTTCATACTCAATGAAAACCAAAAGCTCTCTGTATGAAGAATAACTCGAGGTTTCTTACAAAACTCTAGGTTTCACATTGTTTTTCAAAACTCTCAGTTAGGTGCCAAACCACAAACCTGGAGATTTTCCAACAAACCTCGAGGTTTCATGTGTTGGTGTAAAACTGAGTTTTCCTGAGAGATGCAGAACCTCGAGGTTACTTTATAAACCTCGAGGTTTCACATTGATTTGTGAAACCAAGTTTTTGAACCATGAAACACTTAACCTTTGAGGCTTTCTGTAAAGCCAAACCTCGAGGTTTCAGTGCCAACCTCGAGGTTTGCTCTTATACACAATTTTTAAAACTCAAGAGCAAAAACCTCATTCATTGTTTATAGTTGTTGACAATCATCAAAACCATTAAAGAACTAACATTCTCCCCCTTTTTGATGATGACAACACTCAAACAATTCTTTTTAAAGAATTTGAAAGATGTAAACCTTTTGACTTGAAGTTTCAAAAAATCAGAGATTAAGTTTTCAGAAACCAATCAATTTTACATTTTAAAGCATAGAACTCAGAGAATGGTAGCAGAAATGCACATTGATATCATAATCAACTAGAGATATATTCATTAAGCATAGTTCATACAGTTGCAACTGATATCAGAAAGGATAAATACACTGATAATTACTGATAACAGAACAAACTACAAAAAAAAAACAGCAAATAAAGTACAGAAATGCAACTAACTTCTAAAGCAACTAACTTCTAGAGCCTTAGGCATCTACATCATGTATCTACATCATGCATCTACATCTTTCTCTCCTTCTCCCCCTTTGTCATCAGCAAACTCGAGGTCAAGGACAAAAATAGGAGGAGAGTAGAGCACCATAGCTGTGTTTGGATCAAAAGTGGGATCATGGGGCTCTGCAAAAGGAGAAGGTGTAGGGAAAACGTCAGTGGTTGGAGTAGGTGGAGATGAAAATGGGTGAGGGAGGACCTCTGTGGTAGGAGTGATAGGTGAAGACAGTACCACAGTGGCTGGAGTGGAAGTGGAAGGTGGAGATGATGTGGTATGAGGTGGAGAAGTGTGTGGTGGACTAGGAAATGAGAAAGTATGTGAGGGATGTGAGTGAGTAGGTGATTCAGTGGCTGGATGAGAAGGTGAATCAGGGACAGGTGAGATGAGCTAGGACCAGTAGAAGGATCAGGAACTGGATCAGAGGAGGGACTAGGAGTGGATGTGGAGCCGATGTGCAGGTGCTCTATAATCTGGTCCACCTTACCAGAAAGATCCATCTGAGAGATCAGGTATGTTGACATCTTAAGCTCTATTTCTTCTACTTTCCCTTTAATCTCAGTGGATTGGTCCTCTATGTCTTGAAGGTGTTCCTTGAGAGCATCCTGGATCTCAATGAGTCTATTATGGCCACGAGCCATCTCAGCTTTGATCTTCCCCAACTCAAAATCCATCCTGATAGATAGACCAGCAATGGCAGAATCCACTATATGCTTGATCTGAGATACAAGATTAGCTGGCAAAGGTGCCTGTGGTGGTGGAGGAGCAGACTGTGCTTCTTGATTGGTCTGAGACTGAGGACGTACACGGGTAGGTGCTTGAGACTGAACTGAACCCTCATCACCAAACTTAATCTGCATCAGGTTCATCTGATTCTTTCCAAAGAACAGTGGATACTCAAGGGTATTAGTGGATCCCACATACCAAATTTTGTGATAGAAGAGTATCACAAAAACCAAAGAAGGGTAGGGTATGTGAGACAACTGTCTCTTTGCAAATCTGAAGGCTGTCATCCCCTGAAACAACCAATGGCCAATGTTGAAGGGTACCTTCTTCACAAAGGCAGTAAATGGCCTGTAGTCTAGCTGAGTGAAATGGGTGTAATTTCCAGCCTTGGGAATGAAATTCCTAGAATACACATACCACAGTACACGGTTCACCTCGGGCATAGCGCTAGGTCTAAAAGTAAGTTTGAGTTGTTGGTCAGGAGGGAAGGGTTTGCCAGGTATGAGAGTCTCATAAACTTCCTGATTAGTGTAGTTAAACTCAGGAACAGGAGGTGGATTCTCTACTCTCAGAATTTTATTCAGGATATCAGCAGTCAAAGAAAATTTCACACCCCTCACAACAGTTATGACTCTCTCCTCTATCAAGTCACCATCCTCATCCAATAAGTTATCACTCTCCATTTTGAAATAAAACATTCTGACAAGACTAGGAGTATAAGGAGAGGATATAGAAACAAAAGATTTGTATTGTTTAATCCAAGGTGATAAATCAAAATTGCATTCCCTATGGAATTCTTCCAAGTTAATTACCACCGAAGGACAAAACACTTTCTGTAAATAGGTTTCTCTAAACTTATCATTTTCAGCATTAGGAAGAGAAGAGGCAGAGGTAACAAAACCTTCCGGAGGTGAAATGACTCGGCAAATATCATGAATTGCATTTTCCATAACCAGGGATTTCTTTTCTTTTCCCTTTTGTCTAGAGGCATGAGAAGGTGATTGGCCCTTTGAAGTCTGAGAAGATGGAGCAAAGGCCCTTTTGGTTCTGGCCTTGGTAGGTGCTTTCTTGGTCTTTTCTGCAACCTTTGCCTTTTGGTTCAGGCTCCTTCCTCTTCTTGGATTGCTCCTTACTGGGTTCTTTGAAAGACACAGCCTTTTGCTTGCCCTTTGGAGGAGGAGGATCATTCATAACTCCTGGGATTTGCTTATCAATCCCGTAATGAAGACGAGTAGAGCGAGACTTCTTCCTCACTGGTCTGTTTGAAGGAGACTCAAGGACAGAGGTGCTCGGTTGACGAGGAGGTGGAGGAGGAGGAGACCATGATTCAGTCTCTTCGTTGGAATTTGTGGTTGAAGTAGAATGAGAAGGTGATTTTGAAGACATTGAAGGCTTTAGAGTAGAAGAAGTCAGCAGAAAATGGGAGATTGACAGAGAGAGAGACGAGAGAAAGAGTGCAAACTCGAGGTTAGGGTTGGGTTGAAATGAAATTGCACAGAGCACATATATATATAAGTGCGACAAACCTCGAGGTTTCCAGACAAACCTCGAGGTTTGATGATTAAATTGCACTAACCTGGAGTTCAAAAGTGTTTTGTGAACTTTTGAAATTCTTACCCCAAACCTCGAGGTTTTCTCCAAAACCTCGAGGTTTTTCTGTCTGTCATTCTGAGGTGCTATCTGTCTCATCCAAACCTCGAGGTTTCTCTGAAAACTCGAGGTTTCTCCTTTCTGAAACTCTCAGTTTTGATCATACACCCTCAAACCTCGAGGTTTTCTCATGAACCTCGAGGTTTTGCCTCTTTTTGACAGCAAAACCTGCACACAAAAATTATCTAGACACTCCGATGCTTAAGTTAGTGACTTATAATCATCAAAACCACAATTTAATAATAAAATGAACAAGAATTACTTACAGCTCATTGGGATTTACCATTCCCAATTCTCTTCTTATGAAATTGAATTGTTCCTTGGCTAAAGGCTTGGTGAAGATGTCTGCCAATTGAAGATGAGTTGGGATGAACATCACTTTCTCATCTCTCTTCTGGACATGATCCCAGATGAAGTGATGTCTCACATCAATGTGCTTGGTTCTTGTATGTTGCACCGGATTCTTGGCCAAGCTTATTGTACTACTATTATCACACAATATTGGGATCTCCTTCAAGTGCACTCCCAAATCAGCAAGTTGTTGCTTCAACCATAGCACTTGAGCACAGCAACTTGAGGCAGCCACATATTCAGCTTCGGTTGATGACACGGCCACTGTTGTTTGCTTCTTGCTGAACCATGAGACAAGTGAGTTGCCAAAGAACTCACATTGACCACTTGTGCTCTTTCTATCCGTCTTGTAGCCAGCATGATCTGAATTCGAATATGCCACCAAGTGCTCCAGCTAACCTTTGGGAAACCACAGTCCAAGAGTCTTCGTATCAGAGAGATATCTGAATATTCTCTTAACATGTTCAGCATGTGACTCTTTAGGAGCGGATTGGAATCTAGCACACATCCCAACACTGAATTGGATGTCCGGGCGACTTGCGGTGAGATAGAGCAATGAACCTATCATTCTTCTATACTTTGTAATGTTGAAATCCTTGTCCTCTTCATCAACATCCAATGAGGTTGTTGTGCTCATAGGTGTGTCAGCCCCATTGCACTTGTCCATCCCAAACTTCTTCAGTAAATCATTCAGATATTTGGTTTGAGATATAAATATCCCATCCTTACGTTGCTTGATTTGCAGCCCAAGGAAGTAGTTGAGCTCTCCCATCATTGACATTTCAAATTCACCCTGCATAGTCTTGGAGAATTCCTCACACAAGAAGTCATTAGTAGCACTAAATATAATATCATCAACATAAATCTGGACAACTAAAATCTCATTCAATTTGTTTTTCTTAATAAACAATATCGTATCAGCCTTGCCTCTAATAAATCCTTGATTGAGTAAGAATTGACTCAACCTTTCATACCAAGCTCTAGGAGCTTGCTTAAGACCATACAAAGCCTTCTTTAGTTTGAAAACATGATCCGGAAATTGATCATTTTCAAAACCTGGAGGTTGTTCAACATATAGCTCCTCTTGAATGAAACCATTTAAAAATGCACTTTTAACATCCATTTGATAAAGTTTGAAGCCTTTAGTGCATGCAAAGGCTAGTAGGACTCTTATGGCCTCCAATCTTGCTACTGGGGCATAAGTTTCCTCATAGCCTATGCCTTCTTCTTGATTGTAACCTTTAGCCACCAATCTTGCCTTGTTACGGACAATGATTGCTGAATCATCACGTTTGTTCTTAAATACCCATTTAGTCCCAATTACCAGATGGTCCTTGGGTCTAGGTACTAAGTCCCAAACCTGATTTCTGTCAAATTGGTGCAACTCCTCTTGCATAGCTATCACCCAATCATTGTCTGAAAGGGCTTCTTCTATTTTAGTGGGTTCTATGTGAGAAATAAATGCAGCAAAGGTTACTTCATTCAAAGTACTTCTTCTTGTTCTTACTCCTTGGTTAACATCACCTATAACTTGGTCCAAAGGATGATTCCTTATAAATCTCCAAGCTCTAGGTTGAGACTGATCAGGATTTTCTAAATTGTTTTCAGGATCAGCCTCAAAAACGTTTTCAGAGTTTTTAGATTGAGAAGGAGTAGTTTTCGAAAAGAATTGGTTTTTGAAAATTGTCTCTTCTTCATCATCCAAGGATTTATCAGAGTCATTCTCACTAAACACAACATGTATGGACTCTTTTACAACCTTAGTTCTAGTGTTAAAGACTCTATATGCCTTACTCCTATTAAAATAATCAATAAAGATAGCTAGATCAGCTTTAGGATCGAATTTACCAAGATTGTCTTTACCGTTATTGTGCACATAGCACTTACAACCGAAGACATGAAGATGGCTGAGATTTGGCTTTCTTCCCTTGTAGAGTTCGTACGGGGTCTTATTCAGCTTCTTTCTCAAATAAGCTCTGTTGGAGATGTAGAAGGCCGTACTCATGGCATCGGCCCAAAACACTTGTGAAGTGTTGTACTCGTTCAGCATTGCTCTTGCCATCTCAGTGAGTACTCTATTCTTCCTATCCACGACACCATTTTGTTGTGGTGTTCTTGGTGCTGAAAAATTGTGATCGATCCCCATGCTATCACAGAACTCAGCAAAGGCGTTGTTCTCAAATTCTCTACCATGATCGGTCCTTATACCTGAAATTGAGAACCCTTTCTCATTCTGGACCTTCTTGGCAAAAGCAACAAACTGATCATACGTTTCATCTTTAGATGATAAAAATATAGTCCATGTAAATCTTGAATAATCATCAACAATGACCAAAGTATAGAGGTTTCCACCAAGACTTTTTACTCTAGTTGGTCCAACTAGATCCATATGAAGTAATTGAAGAGGTCTACTAGTTGAAATCTCATTTTTAGCTTTAAAGGAAGATTTGGTTTGTTTTCCTCTTTGGCAAGCATCACAAATCATATCATTTTTGAAGTTCAGTTTGGGAATACCAATTACCAAATCCTTTTTCAATAACTTGTCAAGTTGATACATATTGACATGAGCTAATCGCTTATGCCAAAGCCAACTCTCATTCAAGTTACTAACAAAACAATTTTCAGAAATTGTAGCATTGCTAGAGAAGTTAAGTGTATAATAGTTACCATCTCTAGGTGCTCTGAATAAGGCTTTGGTTTTCAAATCATCAATGGGAACTAAATTCTTTTTAATGATCAAGCATTCATTTGAATCAAAGATAACCAAGTTATCTTTGTCGGTGCTTTGACTTACACTTAGGAGATTGTGACACAATCCTTCTACCAAGTAGACGTCTTTGATGAGAGGACCTTCATTATTGCCTATCTCACCAATCCCAGCAATTTTACCCGATTGGTCTCCTCCAAATGTGACTCTACCACCATCTTTAGGCTTGATTGAAATGAATTTTGATTTGTCCTCAGTCATGTGTCTTGAGCACCCACTATCAATATACCACTTGTTGGGTCTTGATGCTCTAAGACATACCTGCAATTCATAACAATTTAAGTCTTAGGTACCCATCTTTTATTGGGTCCTTTGGGGTTAGCATATACCTTGGGAACATATGTTCCTTTTGGTACCCAAATATAATTTCCTACAGGCTTATTTTTCCTTTCCTTCTTATGAAAGCAAGATGATGTAGAATGACCCTTCCTATTACAATAGTTACAATGTGCAAAGGGATTTGAAGTGTGAACTGATTTTTTAAAGTAGTTCATGTAAGATTTTTGACCACTCTTTTTCTTGCCTTTCTTCTTGTCAAAATCTGGTTTGTAACCAATGCCTGATCTATCATTTATAAATCGTTGTTGTTTCAAAATCACATCAAGCATTTCACTCCCCTTGGTAAACTTTTCGAGTGCCCTTGTTAAATGTAAGTTCTTTTGTTTTAAATCAGGACACTCTTGACAAATCAGAATTTCAGGAGAAGAGAGTTTTTGAACTTGCAATTCAAGAGTGACATTTTTCTTTTCCAAAGCCAAATATTTTTCTACAAGTTTTTCAAATTCCTTTTGCACATTATTGTATTCATCAAATAATTCATCATAGGAAGGTTTTGATTCATATGCCTCATTGCTTTCATCATATTGCTCTTCTTCCTCAGCAATTAGACATATGTTGGCTTTTTCTCCTTCATCCTCTTCAGCTTCATCTTCATTAGATGAACTATCTCCCCATATGGCTAAAACATATGCCTTCTTTTTGAACTTTTTGAATTTCTTCTTTTCCTTCTCTTGGTTCTTCAGTTGAGGACATTCAGACTTAATGTGTCCAGGCTTCTCACATTCATAGCATATGATAGGCTTCTTGGATTCGTAGCTAGAGCTACCCTTCTGGAACTTCTTGAAGCCTTGATCCTTTTTGTAGAACTTCTTAAAGCGCCGAACCATCATCGCGATCTCTTCATCCTCATCTTCCTCTTCATCATCTGACTCTTTGTTCTCTTTGACTATTTTGAGGGCTATTCCCTTGTTCTTTCCATGTACTTCATCCAAGCCCTTCTTGAACTTTAGCTTGGCTTCATATTCAGATAGGCTTCCAAAGAGTGCAGCGACAGACATCATTAACTCTCCTCTAGCTTCTTCTATTGCAGTGACTTTGGCCTCTCATTCCTTGTTAAGAATGTTTAGAATCTTTCTAACTTGGGCCTGCTGGTCGTATCCCTTTCCAAGAGCAGCCAATTGATTGATCAAATGAGTGAACCTCAGTTGGAATTCTCCAATGGACTCGCCGGGCTTCATTCTCAAAAGATCGTACTCTGTCATAAGAGTATTTACATGATTTTGCTTTACACCGTCTGTGCCTTCATGAGCAATTTCCAAGGCATCCCGCATGGCTTTAGCAGATTGTAGTGTACAAACTCGGAAATATTCTTGTTGACTCAAGGCGCTCTGAAGTAGGAGAACCGCCTTGCTGTTCAATGTGATGTTTCTTCGGTCATTGTCATCATAATCTTCTTCAAGCTTCATGACCCTTACACCATTCTCAAGGACGGTTGGCATGTAGTCACCTCTTTCGAACACCCTCCAAAGCCCATACTCAGTGGCATTTACAAAATCTTTAAACTTGGCTTTCTAGAAAGAGTAGTGTTCTCCATTGAAACCAGGAGGTCTGTTGATAGAAGCTCCATCAGGAAGAATTCCTTCCATACTGATCCTTCTCGAGCTGTTAGACTCTTCTGAGAAGACCTTGCTCTGATACCAAATGAAGGTTGGAGCTAGATACCCAAGAGGGGGGGTGAATTGGGTATCGTTAAAAAATTTAAAGCTTTTACTTTGTTTTTGGCTAAGTAAAACAGGGTAAGACAGAGGAGAAAAGAAGAGAAGCAATGCACAACACGATTTATACTGGTTCAGTCCTTTCTCTGACCTACGTCCAGTCCCCAAGCCTCACTTGGGATTTTCAATCTACTAAATTCAACAATTGATTACAGACTCTGTACTAATAGTAGTTCTCTCACTAGAACTCACTCCCCCTTACAAGTTGTAATCAATACACCCAACCAACAAGTCTCCTGACTTGTGGTTATCACAATCAATGAATGATTTACAAGAAATAACTCTCTTACAGAGTAGATATGATAATCACTGAAGAACAAGTATCAAATTGATACAACATAGATGAAAGCTGAACACAATAAATGAACTCAATAAATTTTCGCTCTTAGTTGGTGTATCAGCTTGAGAAAGTGTTAATGCACTCCATTTATAGGCAGAGGGCATTAATTGACCGTTGCAAACTGGATTGAACCGTTGGGAAACTTCTGCTGAGACTTGGTTCAACCTTGGGCATCTTCTCTCTCTTGTTTATGCATAATCCAGCTGTCACTTGGTTCTTAGTTGACTTTCTGGCAATAAATCCGTTGGAGAGTTTGTTGCTTGTTGTAGTAATCTTCCTTTTAATCTTTTGTAGTCGTGTACAAGTGGATTAACCAAAGGAAGCAAGTTTCTGGGCTGAGCATTTATTGTTCTGACACACTTTTTGCTTTTGCTCTAATCCTTCAATAATCCTTCTTTAAGCTGTCTGAAACTCACTAAAAGGATAGTTAAACATATCTAGGATCAATATATTTTAATCATGTAAAGCATTGAGATCAAACAAGAAAACATAACAGATTTGTCCAATTCGAATTTCCAGTAACGGCTACAAACCTGGAGGTTTGTTCCACAAACCTCGAGGTTTGCTTGAGCATCTCAAGCACTCTCAGTTTCAGAAACACATAACCTCGAGGTTTCTTGGTGAACCTCGAGGTTTCCCTTGTAAAGAAACCTTGTGAAAAATATTGAAGACCACAAACCTGGAGGTTTCATAAGAAACCTGGAGGTTTGATATTTGGTGAAAAATTCATTTCTTCTCTGGAACCCACAAACCTCGAGGTTTTCAACAATACTCGAGGTTTGGCTAAAATATTGTAAAGCCAAATCTTTGAACCAGAGACACAACCTCGAGGGTTCAAACTGAACCTCGAGGTTTTCATTCATGTGAAAACCTGTTTGCTCTCTGTATGCAGAATACTCGAGGGTTAAGGCAATACTCGGGGTTTTAAGTATTTTCATGAAGCTTCAAGTTTAAGACAAAATACCAAACCTCGAGGTTTCAAATTGAACCTCGAGGTTTTCATACTCAATGAAAACCAAAAGCTCTCTGTATGAAGAATAACTCGAGGTTTCTTACAAAACTCTAGGTTTCACATTGTTTTTCAAAACTCTCAATTAGGCGCCAAACTACAAACCTAGAGATTTTCCAACAAACCTCGAGGTTTCATGTGTTGGTGTAAAACTGAGTTTTCCTGAGAGATGCAGAACCTCGAGGTTACTTTATAAACCTCGAGGTTTCACATTGATTTGTGAAACCAAGTTTTTGAACCATGAAACACTTAACCTTTGAGGCTTTCTGTAAGGCCAAACCTCGAGGTTTCAGTGCCAACCTCGAGGTTTGCTCTTATACACAATTTTCAACACTCAAGAGCAAAAACCTCATTCATTGTTTATAGTTGTTGATAATCATCAAAACCATTAAAGAACTAACAGTTAATTTAGCATTTGTTGTTGTAAATAGCTTCTGAAAGTGAGAGATGAAAAAATCGAGGTTTTCAAAAGTTGTTGTTAATATATGCATTTTATGTTGTTAATTTAGCATTTGTTGTTGTAAATAGCTTCTGGAAGTGAGAGATGAAAAGATCCAGGTTTTCAAAAGTTGTTGTTAAATATATGCATTTTATGTTGTTAATTTAGCATTTGTTGTTGTAAATAGCTTCTGGAAGTGATAGATGAAAACATCCAGGTTTTCAAAAATTGTTGTTAATATATGCATTTTTTGTTGTTAATATAGCATTTGTTGTTGTAAATAGCTTTTAGAAGTGAGAGAAGAAAAAAATTCCAGGTTTTCAACTACGGCAGATAAAGCTTGAATGCTTATGGTGGCTTGTAATGCATGAGAAAATCATACATGCGCAGAAGGTGCTGTCCCAACTGTAATACCCCAGATTTTTATTAATAGTAATAACCCATTTATTTTATATAACCTTGGTGGGCCAAATACTCCTAACCTTAATTGCCTCGGGAATTTTCTGCTTATGCACTAAGAAAAAACCAAGTCACATTAATTCAAATCATGATTGATTGAATTAATGTGATATACCATATCACATTAAATTCACACCATGATTTATTGATTGAATTTAATACACCCTATTAATGAGTTGATAATAGTAGAAGAGCCCAAAGCTAAACCCTAATTTTAAGTTACAAATAGAAGCCTAACCTAACCTTGAATATTCTTCTTCTCTCCTCCTATTCTCTTCTACTACTTCCTCTATTCTTTCTCTGTGTCAATTATTTTTCTAAGAGGCTAGCAAAACGGAGACCAGGTAATCCTAATTCCCATGAGTCTTAGTTTGTTTTATATAAGTTTTGATATGGTTGTTGTATATGAAATATATTATATGTAATCCTAATCCATAGAACAACCTTACGTCTCGTGCTTATTTTTTTCTCTACATCCTATTTTGATAATCCTAAACTTATTCTTTTTCTTTACATCCTATTTTGCTAATCCTCATCCCACGAGTCTTAGGTTATTTTTATATAAATTTTGATGGGATTGTCATATATGAAGTATATTATATGTAATTCTAATCCTCATGAGTCTTAGGTTAGTTTTATATAAATTTTGATACGATTGATATACATGGACTATACTATATGTAATACTAATCCCTAAAATAATAGGAATTAATATTGAATATGTGTACAAATACTTTTTTTTTCTTCTCGGTTGACGTGAGCTATTCCTTGTAAATATATATGTTCCTGTGCGTAGCTCTGATTGAGTTTAAGTAATTGAATATATATGTGTGTGTGTATATATAATTCCTCTTCTCGTTTTGTGTATTTGATTTCTTGTTTTATTTTTACTTTTGCAAAGCTATTTGTGTGTGGGTTCTCTGGACATGATCAATTACAATATACTATGATAATAAAATATACCATATTATGATAGTTATGCCTATTGCTATATTATTTGATATTTCTTTTACTTATTCTTTCACTATATAATATTTTCTCACAATAAAATGGGACATGAACAGATTGTATGTAAAATATCATTTTATCCTATATTTAATTAAATAATAAAAAAGTGAATGAAAGATAATTAAACAAGTATAAAATATTAGTGAATTCAATTGGGGCACTTTAGTGCATAGAAATAATTCATGAATTTTATTATGTGTGTATTTTGAAATAATTAGACTTTACTCAGATAGGTATTTGAGTTATAATATGTGTTGGCTCTTGTATCGAATATTTGAATTATTATACTCTTGAATAATTTGGAAAGTCATGATGCCCTTGAATAATTGATATATTCAATGAAGAAATTGATAATTGTGACAAGATAGAATTTCCTGATTGTGTGTGATTGTAATGAATTAATAGTGGGAGGATAGTTTGGGACGGTACCTCCCAAAGTGATGAACACAACTTTTGGACTTTATGCCACTGATGTGAAAAGATAGTATCCGTTCTTCCCAAAGTGATGTCTGGCAGGTTTCCGGGACACTAGCAGCAACTTTGGGAAGAGGTGTGCACATTAGGAAGATATGTTTTATGGCCAATTTGATGATTTGTGACTGGCAGGTTTCCGGGTCACAGGTAGACTGGCAGGTTTCCGGGTCTACCATGATTCTCTTCCCACTAAATAGACTGGCAGGTTTCCAGGTCTATATGAAATTAATAAAGATAATGAATAATATTTGATTTGGTGTGAATATTGGCATGGGTATGTATACACGATGAATATTGGAATTGATAGTTGATTCAATCACTGTGTGATTATATATTTGATTTAATATATATATATATATATATATATATATATATATATATATATATATATGAGTTGTATAAATTGTGTTTTGATTAGGATTACCAGCTTTTGCTGATGTTTGTGTTCATGAGCTGCGACGATCCTTCGGGGGAGCAGATTTTCAGTGAAATAAGTTTCAAAGTTGGGTTGTTGGGGCTAGCAGTGAGAAGTGAGGAAGAACAATGAGCAATTCTAACTAATTTTTTCCTTATTTTATTTTACGCTTTGAATAAGACTTTTTTTTATTTAAGTGTGGATTTATGTTATTGTAATAAGGTAGCCTTGCACTTGTCTCAGTACAAGTGCGGCGGTAACTGATGAGCACAAATAATACCATATTTTCCCTATATTTCATGACTGAATTGGATGGTAAAAATGAGCTTAACAATGAAGTAATCAAGCAAAAAGGCATGTAATTATGATGTAGGGAATGAGAGATGGAAATCATCAGAATATGTTAATTCGCAATGCTTTTTAAGGAAAATTGTGTAGCAAAGTTGATGCGATGCTATAGTATTCTGACAGCAGACCGAAGAGCAATACAAAGCACATGAATGCTATAGCAAAGTAGATGATGCAATGCTATATGGTGTATATTCTGACCTTTTTATCTAGATGATTTAATGAATTAAATAAAAGGGCAATAATGACAGATGGATTGCTGACGTAACGGAATAGAAGATGCGGAGGATCGGAACTGAAAGATTTAGAAGAATCCTGCAGGACCTGCAGAGGCAATCTAATCTAATCAGAAGATACTGAAGATCCTGACATAATAGGAAAGTCTCAACCGCTGCGTCGCACGAAAGCTCGATTATAAAAGGTAGCCGAGAGAACCCTAAAGAGGTCGGAGAGCCCTAGACAGAATTCTGTCTTCGGCAATCTCTCGAGAAGAGTGAGCAAGATCGCAGAGCACGATATTTCCAGGACAACCCAGCATCCTTCCTTTAAGTTCGACAAAGAAAAGACGACGTGGAGCAGTGACGTGATAGGGCTTCTTCTACGCTTTGGAACTCCGTTCAAGCTTTCTGTTTTCTTTCGTTTATTTTGTATTTCAATCATGGGTCTTTCTGTTGATGTTTGTTTTGTGTCTTCCTCGTCAGTCATGAACTAATTTCCATATGGCTGGATGAGGATGAATCTTTAAGTGTCGAATAAACCCAGTTGCATGTTTTTAATTCAATAAATTTGGTTGTGCTATCAGTGTTTTAATTACTAGTCAGTTAACGGAAGTTAAGGGCTAGATCAGTGGCTTCACTTACTGGCAAGGAGTGGAGTTAGACCTCCGAGAAACAGATGCTTGCTAGGCGGCCCGTGCACGGCATGGCCTATATTGTAGACTTCAGGAATGGGTCTACCGCTCATCACCATTAACACCCTGTGCATAGCAAAGATATATACTAGAAAGTTACCATAGGAATATGGAATGAGTATAGGTAGTATCCTACGTATCGGACACGGAAGCTTTGATAGACAATAGAGGTGGGTTGACCAAATAGCCTTGTGAGAAGCAGCTATGCTGTAGCAATTGCGGAAGCTGTACAATATAGATGCCGTAGCATTGTGTAAGGCACTGGGGGATTGACACACTTAAGGACGATTCTGAGTCCAGCCTAACTTATCACTGATATCTTCTCTCGTTTATTGTTATTTTGCTAATAGCATAGTACCAAAACCTCTCAACATGATTTAATCTACTTTCTGTTTCACGACTATCATAGCAACCGAGCGCCAATCTTTGGTATCACAGTCTCTGTGCGACGATACTCTACTTTCACTTTATTACTTGTTCGACTGGTTCGCTTGCCATAAGGGAATTTGACCAACAGTAACACTTCCCAAATTTGGTTATTTTGAATTTCAGTATTTATTCATAAAAATTATAGCAAATTTTATGTTATTATAATTGTTAAAAATTTGGGGGTGTTACACCAACTGTCAGGCAACCAACAGTCGAAGAAGAAGAAATAGAGATGTAGTTTTATTGTAAAATAGTTGAAAGTATTGGCTTTCATATAACCTTATTTTGCCAATGTATATAATGGGAAGTGAATGTACAAACTTTGCCCAGCCTTAGAGAAAATACTAATTATTTTTTGACTAGCCTTAGAGCCAAATGTTGAATATAGCAACAAGAAATGTTATATGCATGAATGGTGTTACAATTGTTTGACTTATTGCCACTTTGTGCAAGAAATTAAATCTTTAATTCTAAATTTGAGTGCTGTTGGGGGTTCTTCATTATCTTAAGGATGTTATTTTGCTATTATGCCTCAATACTTGCTTGCTTGACCTTAGTGAATTAATCAAGTTTAGCAAGTATTAGTACCTAAAATATCAATTCTAAGATCCAGAGGCTATTTACAACAAGAAATTCTATATTTACAACAACAACATTTTAAAACCGGCATTTTTTCATTTCTGAGGTCGAGAGGCTATTTTCAACAAGAAATTCTATATTTACAATAGCAAATTCCTATTTTAACAACAACATTTTAAATTCTGCATTTTTTCATTTTTGAGGTCCAGAGGCTATTTTCAACAAGAAATTCTATATTTATAACAGTCAATCCCTATTTTAACAACAACATTTTAAAACCTGCATTTTTTTATTTCTAAGGTCCAGAGGCTATTTACAACAGCAAATTTCTATTTTAACAACAACATTTTAAACCCTGCATTTTTTCATTTCTGAGGTCCAGAGGCTATTTACAACAAGAAATTTTATATTTACAACAGCAAATTCCTATTTTAACAACAACATTTTAAACTTTGCATTTTTTCATTTCTGAGGTCCAGAGGCTATTTTCAACAAGAAATTCTATATTTACAACAGCAAATTCCTATTTTAACAACATTTTAAAACCTGCATTTTTTTTATTTCTAAAGTCCAGAGGCTATTTACAACAAGATATTCTATATTTACAACAGCAAATTCCTATTTTAACAACAACATTTTTAAAACCTGCATTTTTTTCATTTCTGAGGTCCAAAGATTATTTTCAACAAAAAATTCTATATTTACAATAGCAAATTCCTATTTTAACAACAACTTCTGGCAATGTATGAGCTCTCATTCAACACTTATCCAAAAACAAATTAGCTTTGTTATAGCAACTAAACCTACACTTCTTCTTCCTCTTGCATTTCAACATTCAATGGTGGTTGTACATTGTCATTATTCTCTTTCTCTTCAATGTAAACATGCCCAGATTCTTCATTAAACTTTATTAAATGATCCACCCCTTCATTGTCTACAAGATCTACGTATGTTGGTGGATCAAAGATAACTTTGAATTTCAGTCGAATGTCATTGCTTTCTTTTCCAATCAGAGATATATGATTCTTCGCAATTCGTCATAGGTTGTGCCTTCCTTTATAAATTTTGTTCTTACCAAACCTCCAACATATTGACTTTTATCTCCCCTACGGTTTAAAAACTCCCCCCCCCCCAAATGAAAGAAACAGAATAGATTTTTCTAGAAGTACCTGCCATATTTCAGGACAATCTGCAGCAACAAGATTGTATTAACAACTAAAAAAGCATGTATTTACAACAATAAATGCACGTATTAACAACAACTTTATTAAATCCTATCAGAACTTGTAACTAAACGTTCCATCATCACATCAACCAGAAACCAATAAAACAAAGTAGTCCCTCTGTTATTCCTCTGTTACCTTCCCAAAAAACAGAGTACAATGTCATTAACCCTACCCAATAGCATGAAACCCCAACTTCAATGGTAAAGATGATATCTTTAGCAAAATCTTAGCATTACTTACCTAGGTACCAGCTTATAGTCCACTAATGAGCTCAAACTTCAACCCTTCACCAACCCTTCACTCTTTGAATGCAAAGAACAAACACCCACAGAATAAATTATTCATCAAACGTAGAGTACATGACAGCTGCATATTTTAAGCTTTGCCTAGGACATGATGTTGAGATCCGTACACGCAGCGGATTAAAATTTCTTACGAATCCCGTTCCGAGGACCACTCATGTGTGTTTAAATCAGAGTTAAGGAACCCGAATCATACCTTATATTGAACTCGTTCGTGTCTCATTCTCTTTGAACAGGTGGGCTACCTTCTTGATCAGTAGAAGATGACTCTTAGAATCTGCTTCCTCTATCGGTATCCACACAAACAATCCCCGAACACGGCTATGGCAATGTGCTAGCACCTCTTGTGCGTCTCTCTCAATTTTTCACTCTAAGGTTTCTTGCGGCTTTCTGTAATACGCTCGACTAAAACTCCCGTAGGTTTTTCTAAACTCGATAGGCGTATTATATAATCAAAATTAATCCATATTAATTTTGAAATTCGAATTTTGCATCTGGATAATATATTAATTAAATCTATCTAATAGATCTTGTAAGTTCTGGCTGAACCCAAGAGGGGGGTGAATTGGGTGAAGTATAAAAACTTTAGAAAACTTTGAAACTCTTTTTGTAACTTCCAGAAATCAGTTTAGAAAGCAATAACCGCACATTTATATATGTAAACACATTCAAAGATATATGCTAGAAATGTAAGAGATAAGGGAAGAGAATGTGCAAACAGATTTATACTGATTCGGCCCTCCTTGACCTACGTCCAGTCCCCAGGCACCTCCTGAGATTTCAATCCACTATTTCCCTCAAGCTTTAATCGGGTACTTGAGAACCGCTACAATCCCACAAGTTTAGCCGGGCACTTATGCAGCCTTTTACAAATCTCTTACAGAGATACTCCCCCTTACACACCGTAAGGATACATCGCTTGATCACACACTCTGTACTCGAAGTAATCCTCTCACTAGGATTCACTCCCCCTTACAAGTTGTAATCAACACAATGTATAACCCACTCAAGATTCCCCAATCTTGAGTAACTCTCATAAAGATAATGTGTTTACAATAATTTTCCTCTCAAAGGAATGGATAAGTAATCACTGAAGTACAGACACAATTCATTTCACTCTCTAAGCTATCTAGACAAGTAAAACAGAGTGAAAAAGATGTAGAAGCAGAGTATCAGCATTTTGGCATCATAAACTTGTATCTCCACGTTTTTCTGCTTGAGTCCATGTCTTTTATAGGTAGAGAGAGGTCTGTGACCGTTTATGACCGTTGTAGGATGAAATATAGCCGTTTAGAAACTAGCCGTTGGAGCTTTTGCACGGCTTTCGATATTCTTGTACAAATCTGATATCCTTCGTTTTGATCTTCTGAAACTCACCAATAAAGTGGTTAAACATGTCTAGGAACATTAGAGATTAATCCTGGGAAGTATTAAGATCAAACAAGAAGGCATTGCAAATTCGTGTAATTCAAAATCAGTTTTGACCGATGCTTTACTGGAGTAAGTTCTTCCTTACTGGAGTAAGTCACTGTTCACTCGCCCAATACTGGAGTAAGCAATCCTTTACTCGAGTAAATAGCTTAAATTCAGAAGTTTATTTGTTCTCTGGAAGTCCTTTACTGGAGTAAAGAATCCTTTACTGGAGTAAACAATTTAGTTTGAAGAACTTGGTTACTCTCTGGATGGCCTTTACTGGAGTAAACAATCCTTTACTGGAGTAAACAATTTAGTTTTAAAAACTTGGTTGTTCTCTGGATGGCCTTTACTGGAGTAAAGAATCCTTTACTCGAGTAAGCATATAATTTCAAAAATATGATTGCTCTCTGTAAGTCCTTTACTGGAGTAAAGACTCCTTTACTTGAGTAAGCCTTGTAAAATGCATTTGAGCAACTCCTTGAACTGACTACCAACTTCTGAGAGCCATATCTCTCTGGTCCGAGATCCGTTTTGATCCGTTCACCTCTTGATGGAAAGCTCTGTGTGTCTAGTTTCCAATGGCACCAATTTGAGCTCAATTGGATTTGTTGTTTGAGAGATATACCCAAAATACCAAAGGTTGTTCCTGACTGTGACGCTGTTCTTTATGTCAACTTGTAAAATTCATCAATAATTCATCTGAACTACTTTGGGCTTGAATTTTTGTCACCAATACGTGTTGGATGTCTAGTTTCCAATGCCTTTGGTTTCGTATCAATCCGATCTCTGGTTTGTGAGATATCATCGAATTACCAGACATTGCCCGTGCTGAACGTGAACAGAGTTGCTGATCACGTTGTTTACTCGAGTAAGTTAGTTTCCTACTCGAGTAAAGCTTAGTCTAGAGACACCAGAAATGCTGAAAATACTTCATACTCGTGTATTGAGTCCCATACTCGAGTAAAGAGTTCCTTACTCGAGTAAACTCCTCCTGAAGCTGATTTTTGCTAACTTTAACTCCAAATTGAGCCATTTGAACTTCCATATGATCTTGGAGCCTTCTAGCATCAATGTAAGAACTTGAATACTTATATTTTCATTCCATTCATCAAGTTCTTCCTTCTTCCATCTTCCAAATTGATCATCCTTCATAATCCAACTCTTTGTTTCTTCTCTTCTCTTGATCATTCCACTTTCTTTCTTCTCTTCTCTTCTCTTGATCATTCCCAAAATACTTTGATAGTTTCTTGCTTCCTTGTCATTGTCTGCAATTTCTTCTTGTCATTAATCCCTTATCTCCTTCTTGATTATTCTTCTTTATAATTCAACTTGGATTGATCTACATTAAATACAATAGTTAGTCCAAGTAGGAGATAATTATATTACTCAATCTTTTTGCTTATAAGAATGGCATCTATATAAGATATCATCAAAACTAAGTATAAACAACAGATCTAATCTAATATATTTATTCAATCCGAATTAAAACTAGATCTGAAATTCGAATCTTGAATTTAGATTAAATCTAAATTAAAAGGCTTCTAATTTAATTTATCTCTATAAATTAAATCCGAGAAATGATATCTATCTATTTAATTAAATATGAGATACTATATCTCAATTTAAATTAAATAGATATATGATATCTTTATTCGAAAATTAAATGAGATACAATATCTCTATTTATTTTAGATATTTAATTTATCTCTATAAATTAAATACAAAACAAATATTATATAATAATATTATAATCTCCATCAAATAATATTATTATATTATTTTTGAATTTAATATATATATATATATATATATATATATATATATATTTTTACCCCAGATTAAATTCAATATTCATTAAATCTTATATTAATCTAAGATTCAATGAATCTGGACATTTTTGCTTGGGTTATTCTTGTGTGCGACCTTGCAGGCCCATATGAGATTGGCAGTGGGCCAATATTGTACCAGCCCACATATTGCAAGCAGCATCTAGCAAGACATTGCGACTACCCAATTCACATGGGGATCAATGACACGATACAACCTATCGTACAACCATATCACGTCCCTTTTATCACACGATAATTTGGTCAAGGATGAGGCATGGATAATGTCAACTTCCTATTCTTGACCACTACTTTCTCGATTCTCGAGTAGTCTAATAAGTGAAATGGAAACTCTTTTCCATCACAGTATGGCCATACATTTCTTAGACTCACTCATCGAGGGGCCCAGTATTATCTCTCTACAAATGTGAGGGACAAATTACATCTTGACCATTCACATTCCTCCGCATGAAAACCACTGATCCCGATCCCAGCCTTTATCATCACCTGGTCAAAGGTGACTTTTTACTAGGTCAAAGGTCAGTGACTCATCATGTAGGAATCCATTATGATCTCAGGTCATAGGGCGTTGTGACGCAGTTATACATGAGATAAGCTTATGACTTAATCTATGCAGCTTTCTCATAGTGGATCGGTCCAACACCTTGTACTCTTACAAGTGCCCATGACTTTGACTCGTATCTCCATACCTCATCAAAGTCATACTGGTCTTACCACATTTTCACTCCCGCATAGATGACCGACCAGGGACATTTAGGATAATCTATAAGATATATCCAGGGATACAGTTATCACCATAAATATGCGAATGAAGTGATAACTTAATGGAGAACAATGACTTGCCCCTAGGGCATAATTTCCAACAGACTCCCACTTGTACTAAGTGCAATCATTAATTACTCTAATTCCAATTGCCCTAACATGACGCTCATATGCCGCTTGTGCAAGCGGCTTAGTGAGAGGATCTGCTACATTGTCTTCTCCTGGTACTTTGCATACTTTTATCACCTCTATCTCTGATTTCTCTGATAAGATGAAATCGCCTGAGTATATGCTTGGTCCTTTGATGTGACCTAGGCTCCTTTGTCTGCGCAATAACGCCGTTATTGTCACAGAACAATACTATTGGATCTGAGATGGTAGGAACCACCCCCAGTTCAGTCATGAACTTTCTAATCCAAACGGCTTCCTTAGCTGCATCCGATGCTGCTATATACTCAGCTTCCTTTGTAGAATCAGCTACAGTGCTCTGCTTAGAGCTCTTCCAGCTCACCGCACCACTATTTAACAGGAATACATATCTTGATTGTGATCTTGAATCATCTTGATCAGTTTGGAAACTCGCATCTGTGTAACCAGTTACACATAGCTCATCCTCCAAGCCACCATATACCAAGAATAAGTCCTTAGTCCTTCTTAAGTACTTAAGGATATTCTTGACAGCAGTCCAGTGACCCTCACCGAGATCTTGTTGATACCTGCTGGTCATACTCAAGGCAAATGACACATCCGGTCGAGTACATAGCATGACATACATGATAGATCCAATAGCGGAAGCATATGGAATCTTTCTCATGCGGTCTCTTTGATCTTGTGTACTAAGACACAGATCCTTACTGAGATGAATGCCATGAGACATGGGCATGTTACCCCTTTTAGAATCCTACATACTGAACCTATGCAGTATCTTGTCTATATATGTGCTCTGACTTAGGCCTAACAGCCTCTTGGATCTATCTCTATAGATCCTAATCCCAAGGATGTAAGTGGCTTCGCCCAAATCTTTCATTGAGAAAGACTTTCCTAACCAAGACTTGACACTCTGCAAGGTAGGAATGTCATTCCCAATGAGTAGGATGTCATCAACATAAAGCACTAGAAATACAACTGTGCTCCCACTAACCTTCTTGTAAACACAAGGTTCATCCATGTTTTGAATGAATCCAAACTCTTTGACTACTTCATCAAAACGATGATTCTAGCTCCGAGATGCCTGCTTCAGTCCATAAATGGATCTTTGAAGCTTACATACTTTACCAGTGTCCTCTGGACATACAAAACCCTCAGGTTTTGTCATGTACACATCCTCAAGCAGCTTTCCGTTAAGGAAGGCCGTTTTGACGTCTATCTGCCATATCTCATAGTCATAATATGATGCAATGGCAAGAAGGATTCTGATTGATTTAACCATTGCAACTGGGGAAAAGGTTTCATCATAGTCCACACCATGAGTTTGAGTGAATCCTTTTGCAACCAGTCGTGCCTTGAAGACATTTACTTTGCCATCCATGTCAGTTTTCTCCTTGAAAACCCACTTGCACCCAACGGCTTTTACACCTTCGGGTGGATCGACTAAGCTCCATACCTTATTGTCGTACATGGATTGCATTTCAGACTTCATGGCATCCAGCCATTTTTCGGAGTTTGGTCCCACTACGGCATCTCGATAGGTCGTTGGCTCATTCTTCTCAATGAGCAAAACATCACGACTTCCAGTAATCAGAAATCTGAGGCTGTAGCCGTGATCTATCAGACCTTCGTGGGCCTTGTGTTACTTGAGTAGGCTCAACAACTTGTTGTGAGTCTTCTCTGGTTTCCATCTGTGGTTCCACATTGTCATGTGACTCTCGAACTTCTTTGAGGTTCACTTGACTCCCACTGGTTCTTTTAGAGATAAACTCTTTTTCCAAAAGATACTATTTCGAATAACAAACACTTTGTGATCAGGGGGATTGTAGACATAGTATCCTTTCGTTTCCTTAGGATACCCCACAAAAATGCATTTTGAGGATCTAGATGATAATGTATCAGAGGCTTGTTGTTTAACATAAACCTCACATCCCCAAATCTTAAGAAATGACAAACTGGGTTTCTTCCCAGTCTATATCTAATATGGTGTCTTTTCAACTGCCTTTGACGGAACACGATTTAGTGTGAACGCAGTTGTTTCTAGGGCATGGCCCCAAAAGGAAAGTGGAAAATCTGTTTGACTCATCATGGATCGAACCATATCCAATAGAGTTCGATTCCTCCGTTCAGAAACACCATTCCATTGAGGTGTTCCTGGAGGAGTAAGCTGTGAGATGATCCCACAACTTCTAAGATGGTCAATGAACTCTTAGCTCAAATATTCACCACCCCAATTAGATCGAAGTGCTTTAATTGTTTTGCCAAGTTGGTTTTGCACTTCATTTTGGAATATTTTGAACATTTCAAAAGATTCAGACTTATGTTTCATTAGATAGATATAGCCATATCTATTAAGATCGTCTATTAATGTAATGAAGTACAAATGACCTCATTTGGCAACTTCATTGGTTCACACACATCCGTATGTATGAGGCCCAATAAATCGGTGGCCCTCTCACTGTGTCCAGTAAAAGGTGCCTTTGTCATCTTTTTCAACAAACAAGATTCACATGTATCAAATGATTTAAAATCAAATGAATTCAGAAATCCATGTTGATGGAGTTTCGAAATGTGTTTCTCATTTATATGGCCTAGACGACAATGCCATAGGTAGGTTGAACTCAAATCTTTTGACTTGATCCTTATGTCACAGATGTCCATTCAATTTTCTACTGTCCCTGAGATCCTATACATTTATACAAATGCGTGAACCACATGCAGTATTTAATACCCATGTTTGAGGAAGTAGAAAAGCGAATGACTATGACATAGATAGCTGAAGCGATAGCCCCACTATCCTTCTTATTCTTTTCAGATCTTTGAGGTAGAGTGTGCAATTCTTCTTCCAATGACTGATTTCATTACAGAAGAAGCAGACCCCATCCTTCGGAGGTTTTGCCTTCTTGGCTTTCCGTTTCATACCCTTTCCTCTCTGAACGGACAAAACAGAACTGGGCCTCTTCTCAAGGCTCTGCTCAGCAGTTTTGAGCATCCCATGCAATTCAGAAATTGATTCCTCCATATTGTTCATGTTGTAATCCATGACAAAGTTATCATAACTTCCTGGGAGTGAGATCAAGATCACATCTGTAGTTAACTCCTGGGATATGGGGAATCCAAGCCTCTCAAGGTGATCATTGTAGCCTTTGTTTTTCAACAAATGAGGACCAACTAATTCACCTTCAGCCATCTTGCAAGAGAATAAGGCCTTTGTGGTCTCATACCTCTCTTGCGTCACCTGTTGCTAGAACATTTCCATAGGATGATAAATCATCTTAGACACCTCCATGTGTTCTAGATCTCCATCGAGATTTGGAACCATAGTGGTAGGCTTCAGGCATCCTGTATCCATAGAGTCATCCTAATGCTTCACATATGAACTAGTTCTGCCTAGTGGGCTTTTGTTATTGTTGAACAATTGCTTTTATATTCCTACTTTGAGTAGTAACATTATTTCACTTTCTTATTTGGATAATGAAGGCTTTACTTCTATTACTAAGAACCGTAAATGTTCAATTTATCATAATGATGTTTTTTATGCTCATGGAGATTTGCATGCTGGTCATTATGTACTAAATTTAGAACATCCTAATAATGGAGCAATCTATGACATAACTACTAAAAGGTTCAAGTCAAATGATTTGAATCCAACCTACCTATGGCATTGTCTTCTAGGCCATATAAATGAGAAACGCATTTCGAAACTCCATCAATATGGATTTCTGAATTCATTTGATTTTGAATCATTTGATACATGTGAATCTTGTTTATTGGGAAAGATGACAAAGGTACCTTTTACTGGACACAGTGAGAGGGCCACCGATTTATTGGGCCTCATACATACAAATGTGTGTGGACCAATGAACACTTCTACCAGAGGAGGTCATTTGTACTTCATTATAGTCATAGACGATTTTAGTAGATATGGCTATATCTATCAAATGAAACATAAGTCTGAATCTTTTGAAATGTTCAAAATATTCCAAAATGAAGTACAAAACCAACTTGGCAAAACAATTAAGGCACTTCGATCTGATCGGGATGGTGAATATTTGAGCCAAGAGTTCATTGACCATCTTAGGAGTTGTGGAATCATCTCACAGCTTACTCCTCCAGGAACACCTCAATGGAATGGTGTTTCTGAACGGAGGAATTGAACTCTATTGGATATAGTTCGATCTATGATGAGTCAAACAGATCTTCCACCTTCCTTTTAAGGCCATGCCCTAGAAACAGCTATGTTCACACTAAATTGTGTTCTGTCAAAGACAGTTGAAAAGACACCATATGAGATATGGACTTTGTCATTTCTTAAGATTTGGGGATGTGAGGTTTATGTTAAACAACAAGCCTTTGATAAATTATCATCTAGATCCTCAAAATGTCTTTTTGTGGGGTATCCTAAGGAAACTAAAGGATACTACGTCTACAATCTCACAGATCACAAAGTGTTTGTTATTTGGAATGGCACTTTTCTGGAAAAAGAGTCTATCTCTAAAAGAACCAGTCGGAGCAAAGTGAACCTCGAAGAAGTTCGAGAGTCACAGGACAACGTGGAACCACAAATAGAAACTGGAGAAGACTCACAACAAGTTGTTGAGCCTACTCAACTAACACAAGGCCCATGAAGGTCTAATAGATCACGGCTACAGCCTCAAAGATATGGATTTCTGATTACTAGAACTCGTGATGTTTTGCTTATTGATCAGAATGAGCCAACGACCTATCGAGACGCTGTAGTGGGACCAAACTCCAAAAAATGGCTTGATGCCATGAAGTCTAAAATGCAATCCATATACGACAATAAGGTATGGACCTTAGTCGATCCACCTAAAGGTGTAAAAATCGTTGGGTGCAAGTGGGTTTTCAAAGAGAAAACTGACATGGATGGCAAAGTAAATGTCTTCAAGGCACAGCTGGTTGCAAAAGGATTCACTCAAACTCATGGTGTGGACTATGATGAAACCTTTTCCCCAGTTGCAATGGCCAAATCAATCAGAATCCTTCTTGCCATTGCATCATATTATGACTATGAGATATGGCAAATGGACATCAAAACGGCCTTCCTTAACTGAAAGCTTGTTGAGGATGTGCACATGACACAACCTAAGGGTTTTGTGCGTCCAGAGGACATTGGTAAGGTATGTAACCTTCAAAGATTCATTTATGGATTGAAGCAGGCATCTCGGAGCTGGAATCATCGTTTTGATGAAGTAGTCAAAGAGTTTGGATTCATTCAAAACATCGATAAACCTTGTGTTTACAAGAAGGTTAGTGGGAGCTCGGTTGTATTTCTAGTGCTTTATGTTGATGACATCCTACTCATTGGGAATGACATTCCTACCTTGCAGAGTGTCAAGTCTTGGTTAGAAAAGTCTTTCTCAATGAAAGATTTACGCGAAGTCACTTACATCGTTGGGATTAGGATCTATAGAGATAGATCCAAGAGGCTAATAGGCCTAAGTCAGAGCACATATATAGGCTAATAGGTTCAGTAAGCAGGATTCTAAAAGGGGTAAGATGCCCATGTCTCATGGCATCCATCTCAGTAAGGATCTGTGTCCTAGTACACAAGATCAAAGAGACCGCATTAGTAAGATTCCATATGCCTCTGCCATTAGATCTATAATGTATGTCATGTTATGTACTCGATCGGATGTGTCATTTGCCTTAAGTATGACCAGCAGGTATCAACAAGATCCTGGTGAGGGTCACTGGACTGCTGTCAAGAATATCCTTAAGTACTTAAGAAGAACTAAGGACTTATTCTTGGTATATGGTGGCTTAGAGGATGAGTTCTATGTGACTGGTTACACAGATGCGAGTTTCCAAACTGACCAGGATGATTCAAGATCACAATTAGGATATGTATTCCTGTTGAATGGTGGTGTGGTGAGCTGGAAGAGTTCTAAGCAGAGCACTGTAGCTGATTCTGCAACGAAAGCTGAGTATATAGCAGCATCGGATGCAGCTAAGGAAGCCGTTTGAATCAGAAAGTTCATGACTGAACTGGGGGTGGTTCCTACCATCTCAGATCCAATAGTCTTGTTCTGTGACAACAACGGTGTTATTGCGCAGACAAAGGAGCCTAGGTCACATCAAAGGACCAAGCATATATTCATGCAATTTCATCTCATCAAAGAATCAATGAAAATAATGGTCAAGAACAGGAAGTTGACATTATCCATGCCTCATCCTTGACCAAATTATCGGGCGACAAAAGGGACGTGACATGGTTGTACGATAGGTAGTATCGTGTCATCGATCCCATGTGAATTGGGTCATCGCTATGTCTTGTTACAAGCCGCTTGCAACTTGTGGGCTGGTACAGTATTGGTCCACTGCCAATCTCATATGGGCCTGCAGGGTCGTACACAAGAATAACCCAACACGTGCAAAAGTATCCAGGTTCATTGAATCTCAGATTAATCTGAGATTTAATGAATGCTAAATTTAATCTGGGGTGAATATATATATAGATATATATTTAAATTCGAAAATAATATAATAACATTATTTAATGAAGATTATAATATTATTATATAATATTTGTTTTGTACTTAATTTATTTGATAAATTAAATATCTAAAAAAATAGAAATATTGTATTTCATTTAATTTTCGAATAAAGATATCATTATCTATTTAATTTAAATTGAGATATTGTATCTCAGATTTAATTAAATAGATAGATATCGTTTCTCGGATTTAATTTATAGAGATAAATTAAATCAGAAGGCTTTTAAATTTGGATTAAATAAATAGATTAGATTAAATATAGATTTAATTAATATATTTTTTTAATCTAGATTCAAAATTCGAATTTCAGATCTGGCTTTTAATACGGATTAAATAAATATTATTAGTTTAGATCTATCAGATAGATTTAATTAATATATTTTAATCCAGATCTAAAATTTGAATTTCAAAATTAATGACGATTAGTTTTGCATTAAATACGTCAATCGGGTTTAGAAAACCTACAGGACTTTTAGTCGAGCGTATTCAAAAAGTCGCGAGAAACCCTAGAGTGAAATTGAGAGAGACGCAAAATTCTAAAGGCACTAGCACGCTGCCACCATCATGTTAAAGATTGTTCGTGTGGATACCGGTAGAGGAGGACGATTCATAAAGTCGGCTTCTACTAATCGAGAAGGTAGCCCACCTGTTCAAAGAGAAGGAGACAGGGACTGTTTCAGCGTGTAGGTAAAATTCGGTTTCCTTAGCCTTAATTTAAACGCGCTTGAGTGATCCTCAGGACAGGATTTGTAGAAAATTTTAATCCGCTGCGTGTACGGATCCCAACATGGAGGTGCTGAAATGTGAGATAGGGTGCTAGAATCTGAGATAGGGTGTTGGAATCCGAGTAGGGTGTTTGTGTTTGAATCCAAGATAGGGTGTTGGAATCCGAGATAAGGTGTTTGAATCCAAGATAGGGTGTAAGAATCCGAGTTAAGGGGTGAGTGGTTGGGAGTGGAAAGGTAAGGTATCTAGGATCTAAGATCCAAGATGGGTAGTCCGGGATCCGGCTTGATACCAAGTTTTCCTTGCACTTAAACACATTCAATGCCATATATATATATACTCCGACATACAATCCAGAAAAACTCCAAATTTAATAGGTCAATCTCAAAAATTCGTATCTCTCTGGATACAACTCCAAATAAGGCATATGACCTATCAAATTAAACCTTGTTGTGTCCACTTTATTTCTAAAAAATTTCATGACAAAATTCAACCATTTACTATTTCAAAACTTCTCATGAAAATCACTGTTCATTTCTGGAAAATGACAGTTTTCCAGTTTTGCTGTCAAACTTTGAAAAAGCATAACTCGCAATCTACATGTCTGTTTTGGCTATTCTCTTGCTTATTTTAAACCTTATTGAGTCTACTATCTACTTTAAAAGTTTTGTGGAAAAACTCAAACATTTGACTATGAAACAAAAGCACACTAGATTCTCTCTTTCAGACAAGAAAAACAGAGCATGATCATGTTTTTCCTCTAACTAAACCACTTGCAACAGATTAAAGCCACGAAAATAGGAAGGATAATGCTTAAGGAACTCACCTTGGTTGATTCCTCAAGCTTCATGATCAGCTCCTTCGTTTTTCTCCAGTCGTGGCTCTCTTCTCTCTTTCTCACTTTCTCATGTTTCTCTCTTGCTCTCAATTTCACTTGAGCTAAGCAAAGTGAATGAATGAAGATCAAGGATCAATGCTTAAATAAGAACGTATAAGAGTCTGCTGTCGTGAGCGTTTAAACCGTTTTTGAACTTGTGAAAAGTATTTAGAATTGAGCAAAAACCACCAGCAATAGAGCAAAGTCTGCAGAACTGTGTAAAATAAAGTTGTCTTTAGGGAACTGAACTGTATAGACTTGGGAAATTGACGGCACTAGGCTACACAATGTAAGGTAATGCAACAGTGAGGAAGAATACAGAGTCAAGCCACATGAAAAGATTTTCGAGCCTTAAATTTCGTATTCAGAGAGCATGCTTGGTAGTTTTAGAACTATCTTTGATTTGTCTTATTTCTTTAGTTTCTGCTATCTCACATCTGAATAGAATTGTATATGATAAAGGCATTCATTTTTACCCAAAAATTATATACATAAGCCATTGATATCATAATTTCATTGCTAACACCTTTGAGACATACATACACTACTATGACGGGAACAGACAGACAATTTACTTGGAAGATGCCTTCACAATGCTATAGATTTGTTTTACTGAACCAATTTTTGGAACAATTCATTTCTCGTTTTGTGTTTCATTTGCGTTTTGTGACAGACCTTTCAGTCCCTTTGACTAGTTCGGCTTCACAAATTCTGGCTGCCTTGAGTTCAACATCTGAAGGATCTCCTTCTCTGACTCCAAGTTCGACTTTTTCAAGGCATGACATGTGTGGTCTTTGACTGATTTAATAGTCAAATTTAATATTTGGGGATAGAAGGGCAATATTTTGCTACGTTTTGTAAACTTCTGGGGCAAAATTGCTCCTTAGTGAAAACTTCCGGGGCAAAATTGCTCCTCAACAAAAACTTCCGTGGCAAAAATGATACTTCCGGGCAAAATTGATACTTCCTGTGAACTTCCATGGCATTTTTTGTCCAAAAAAAACTTCTGTCTTACCAGTGCTCCTGAGCGAAACTTCCATGGCATTTAAGACCCTTATCCCAAAATTATATACATAAACCACTGATATCATAATTTCATTGCTAACACCTTTGAGACATACATACACTACTATGACGGGAACAGACAGACAGTTTACTTGGAAGATGCCTTCATAATGCTATAGCATACCGTCCCAAAAGAAAAATACAAATGTTGTGATAGACTAGTGCCCTATTTAAGAGAGAGAGAGAGAGAGAGAAAGTAGTTTTAGGCACAAGGAAACAATATAAAAGGGGCTTGCTAAGCATATTATCATGATTATTTTTGCTAAGAGTCTGTCTGGCACCCTTCTATAGCATTTTCATTTCATTTTTATGATACAAGTATATCCAGATGCTACGAAACAACTTTAGAACTTTGACAAGCCTATAGAACTTTTAGGCTAGCAAGGCTGAGAGAAACAAGTCCCCTAATATGAGAGAGCAATATACACTTTATCTAAGAGTTTCTTGACACTACCTTGCTAGATCAACGCCCTACATAATGATTTGCCAGTGCTAGGTAGTGGGATTGTTTACACAGAAAAATTGAACTTAAGACAATTACAGGTTACGTAGTTCCTAGAACAAGAGTAAAGCTATGAGGTTATTTCTGCTATATCTTTTTATCTCTTTTTTTGCTCATGAATGCAAAAAGATAAGTATGGGGGAGTTTGATAAGTCATATTTTTGCCATATTTCCCTGTGTGTTATGACTATTTTGTATGGTGATTCGAAGCTTAATTGAGTTCTATTTGATAAAATATGCTGGAATTCATTCACATAAGGAAACAAAGGATATATTTAGTAAATTGTTGCATTCTCCTTATGATCATACACATGTGCAAAAGAAAAGGGCTACATTTTGATTTATTGTGAAAGTGCATAACAAAGCTGATAGAATGCTATAACATAGGGTATCTTTATTTTGTGCTAACAAGATGATGAAACCACAATGCTTTAGCATTATAAGTGATGTGGAGTTACGCACTACTTTACGCTGAACTTTTCTCAAGGACTTTTAGGAATTAAATACAGGTCATCAAGTTGGACGTTTAGATGGCAGTTAAATTGACAAAGACGGAAATAGAAGTTGCGGAGAATCGAATAGAAGATTTGCAGAATCCCACAGAATTAAAGAGGATCAATCAACCAAATCTTAAGAGTCGGGCCTTACAGATTTAGAAAGCCCAACTCACTGGACATACATCGCAAACAACCTGGCTATAAGAGGAAAGCGCGACTAAACTAGAAAGGTCGTTGAAGTCATGAAGAGTCAGAAAGTCAATACAATTTCAATTTAACTTGACTCACGTTGAGAGATCAAGATTTATCGAGAGAGAGAGAGAGAAATAGAGAGAGCTGCAGAAAAGACCTAATCCTTTCCCAAAGTTAGACGGGGCTTCAGAAGACGTAGAGACATTGCGTGACAAGATGTTCCCTATGTTGTCGATCACTTTGACAAGCTTCTTTGGTTTTACTTTCTTTCTTTAATCTTTTCACGGGCTATTCTGCTATACTTTGTATTTTGTTTCTCTCATCAGTCATGAACTAAATTCCGTCGGCTGTGCGAGGATAGATTTCTAAGTTGTAGAATGAACCTAGTTTGCTAAGTTTTAATTAAATAAATTCAGTTTGTTTAATTGTGATCTAACGTCTTGTCTATTAGTTGGCCACTAAGAGGTTAGATCAGTGGCTTCGGCTTACTAGAAGGGAGTTGAGGTTAGACCTCTATTGAACAATGTGTTCTAGGCGAGCCTATGCAAGGCTCGATCTAAATTGTAGGCTACAGGAATGGGTCTACCTCACATAGCCAATACACCTACGTTAAACCGACACTCTAAACTGGAAAATCGCAATATAGGAGAATTTGAGCAAAGAGTGTACTTACAGGATGCAGATGCTTCTGTATAGATTAGTGATGGGTTAACCGAATAATGTTGTGAAAGACATTTTGTTGTAGCGTTACAAAAGTTGTGCAGCAAAATGCTATAGCAATGTGTCACAGGCAAACTAAGGGATTGATATGACTTAGGATGAAATCTTAGCTCTCCCTATCTTTAATCTGATATCTCTCAACCGAACTTTTGACTATTTGTTTACTATTATTAGCTAGTAGAAATAGACAAACAAACAACAACTCTTTTCTCATCACACAACTTTCACAAAGAAACCGACTACATAATTGGTATTAATAGTCTCTGTGGGACGATAACTCTACTTATTCTTTATTATTTGTTCGATTGGTTCGCTTGCTATAAGAGGAATTTGACCAACAATGGACATGGAAAATGATTCAGAGCAGACAAATGATGATATGTTCAAAGCTCCATTCCAGTGAAAGTGAAAGCGACTCTACTCTAGTCAAATACATAGACCAAAAGCATGTCGTGCGAAGATTGTTAACGGAAAAACGAAAACAACATTCCATCAAATCTTCCAATGACTTTTGCTTGTGTCAAATGGAAAGCTTTTGGGTCTAACAGAATGTTTGAAATCTCTTAACGAATGGTTTGAAGCTTCACCAACGGTTATTAATGAAGTACAACTATAAATATGAAGATCATTCAATTCGGAGCAAACAACCAACAATGATATCATTTATTGCTCAAGATATTGCTCATTAATACTATCTAATATCTTTTGATATTCAATTCTTCAGTGATTATATATTTACTCTGAGAGAAAGTTATCTTCATTCAATTGTTATATTGATTGTTGTAAAATCTCAAGGTAGTGTGACATTGAGTGTGGTTGTTCGATTACAGTTGTAAGGGGGAGTTAATGTGGTGAGATTACTTTGTGCTTATTGTAATCGTTTTGTGAAAGATAGTGGAAATCTCAAAGGAGCTCTGAAGACTGGACGTTGGCCCAGTGGTTTAGGCTAAACCAATATAAATCTATGTGCACACTTCGGTGATATCTCTCTAACCTTTCCTTCGTGATTTAATTATTGGTTAAGATTGTTTTAATTTTTATAATTCGCCAAATTCACCCCCTCTAGGGTGATTCATTGTAACTAACAGAAAGCCCATAGAAGAGGAACCAAAGTTGAAAGAAGACATAGAAGATGAGAAAGAATTCCACAACAAGATGTCCAACATTAAAGCACAAGATTATCACTTTCTCTATCAATAAATGAATAGAACTTTAGCAGCCAATGAACAGCAATGGGTCTATTTCTGTAGTCTACAATCTATAATAGATTCATTATTTGGAAATACACCCAAGAACAAAAAATCATTTGAAAAATGGTATGATAGAATTAGAAACAATTTGATGGAGAACTTGGAAACAACAAAGAAAAAGATCTATAATATTTTATCAGAATATACAAATCATAGTTGCGAATACTGTGAAGAAAGAGAAAAATCTTTGAATGACGTGGAAGAGCCAGAATTAGATATGAGTATCCTTTAAAAAGACTTGCTGACACAACACAACAAGAGGTTGTTGCCAACAGAAGAAGTGGCCGATAAGATAAGATTCCTACGGAGACTCAAGAAAAAGAAGATGCCTTAGCAATAAAAAGTTACTAGGGTTGTTGTAAAGTAACTCAAGTCATGTAATCATAGTTGGGAATGCCCGACTATATAAAGCCTTGCAAGTGTTCATTTATGGACACACTGAGTTGAGCTATCACTAAAAAAATCTCTCTTGTATTCAAGTTTGCTAAGAAATAACAGTTCAAGTTATAATCATTTTCTCTCCTGAACAATATTTCAAATTGTATTGAAGAAATATAAGGTATGAATTTCTAAATTTCTAAGGGGTCAAATTAGGGAGTAGTATTATCTGAAATTTGATAGCAATGCTCTTGTCAAGCATTCATGATTATGTGCTTAAACAAGGTTAAGGTCTGACTATTTTCATATAAAACCATAAAATCAAAATCCAATTATGCCTCCTGTGTTAGGATTCAAACACGCAGCGGAAGAAATTTATCAAAATAAATTTCGAATCCCAATGGAGAATCTATCAATGATGTTTAAATCAGAGTAGTCAGAATTGTACCTTTCTTCTAATGCATCTTGTTTGATCACTAGAAGTCAACTGAACGAACCAGCTTTCTTTATCGGTATCCACACGAATAAGACCCCAACACAGGCAACGTGCTAGCGCCTCCAACGTCTTTCTCTGTATCCTCTAGGGTTTTCTCTTGCGGCAATCTAATACGACTTGCTCATTATCTTATAGGGTTTTTCAAACTCTAATGGGCCGTATTAAATATTCAAAATTAATCTCAATTAATTTTGAAATTTGAATTGGATTAAAATAATATTAATTAAATCTGTCCAATAGATCTAATGTAATCTATTTATTTAATCCGAATTAAAAGCCAGCTGATTTAATTTATCTTCATAAATTAAATATGAGGTATGATATCTATCTTCAAAAATTAAATCTGAGATATGATATCTCTCTTTGAAAATTAAATTTGAGATACGATATCTCTATTAGTTTTAGTTATTTAATTTATCAAATAAATTAAATACAAAACAAATACTACATAATAATATTATTATCTATATAAATAATATTAAAATCATTTTCGAATTTATGTCATATTATATATTTATATCCATCCTCCATAGATTAAACGTTGTATTCATTAAATTTTAGACATATCTTAGATTCAATGAATCTGAACATTATAACTCGTGTTGGGCTATTCTTATATGCGACCCTATAAGCCCACATGAAATTGGCAGCGAGCCAACACTATACTAGTCCACAAGTCGCAAATGACCTTTAGTAAGACATTACAACTACCCAATTCATATGAGGATTGATGATACGATGCAACCTATCATACAATCATGCCATGTCCCTTTGTCACGCGATAATTTGGTCAAGGATGAAGCATGTATAGTGTCATCCTCATGTTCTTGACTATTACTTTCTCGATTCTTGAGTAGTCTAACAATTGAAATGGAAACTCCTTTCCATCGTAGTATGGCTATACTTTTCTCAGACTTACTCATCGAGGGGCCCAGTATTATCTTTCTACAAATGTGAGGGATAGATCTCATCTTGACCATTCACATTCCTTTGCATGAAAACCAATAATCCCGATCGAAGCCTTTACCATCACCCGGTTAAAGGTGACTTTTGACTAGCTCAAAGATTAGCGACTCTCATTTTGGAATCCGTGATGATCTCAGGTCAAAGGGCATTGTGACATAATTATACATGAGATAAGCTTATGACTTAATCTATGCAGCTTTCTCATATTGAGTCGGTCTAGCACCTTATACTCTTACAAGTGCCTAAGACTTTGATTCATATCTCCATACCTCATCAAAGTCATACTGGTCTTATTTCATCTTCGCTCCTGTATAGATGATCGACCAGGAACATTTAGGACAATCTTTATGATACATCCAAGGATACAGTCATCATAATATACATGCAAATGATATGATAACAAAATGGAGAAATACTTTAAATAACAATAACGTTTAAAGTACAATGATTGGCCCCTAGGGCCTAATTTCCAACATCCTGTAGGAAACAAAAGTAGGTTATGCTAATTATAATATGAAGGAGGAAGGTCTGAGAAGCATATGCTCTCTATAAAAGTATTCATGTATGAAAGAGGACATGTATCTTTCCTTGACCTGGATCATAGTTGGTCGAAATCTGAAATTTGATGGTTGGCCCAAATATTGTCATTTTTGTATTATATATGGTCTTACTAGTTCTAATTTTTTTTCCCAATATCATTTGTATTTTCTTTCAACCAAAAAACTATATTCAATATATCTCTATTATTAAATCTTATCATAGCATTAGTTTTTATTCCTTGTTCTTCTATTATTAGATTATTTTATGTGAATTCTATTTCTATCTCACTTTTTTCTATTCTTTCATCTACTTTGGCTATAATTTCTTTCCATGACAAATTAACTTTTACTTCTATCCCTATGTAATTATTTTCTAAGAGACTTCTATGTCTATTCCTTAGTCTAATTTTGTTAAACTTGTGGTTATCAGTCTTTCTGCTAATAAATTTCTTTGGTGAAAATTTTCAATTATACTTTATGAATTTAATGATCTTTCACTAGTTGTTCTCATTATATTCCTCTACTCGATTAAGTGCAGAATTTGTTTAGTAATATAGTACATGTAAACCAACAAATGGAAAGTCTATCCAGAAGGGTAGAAAAGCTTGAGGGAAAATTTAATGAAAGATGTGTAAGTACATTTTGGTATGTATGTGTGTATATATATGTATATTAGAGCTAGGAATCAGGGCTGACCCGTGAAGGGCCAGGGCCTAACAGGGCCGGCCCTCCAGGGCCTAAAGTATGAAAAATATCTATTTTTCAAAGCCCGGCCCGAGGGTACCAGGGCCAGGCCTGCCCTCCAGAGCCCAGAAGTTACTATTCCAAATTTTAACTATTTTTCCTCTGTTTTTGTTTAAAGAAATATAATTAGTAAATTACAACATAAATTATCTAACAAATAAACATAGTAACTAATTCATAATCAAAAGCAAACTATGTTCACAAATAACTCATATAAAACATAAGAAGTATACTACTAAGCGATATTAGTACAATGATTATTATTGTCGTCATCTTCGTCACTATCATTAATTTCAATAACATTTGATTGTTATTCACTTTGAGTAGTAGGCTCTGGTTCATCAGTAAGAATATCATGAATTTCTTTTCCTGATTCATGAACACATCTATCATCTTTATCTACAACAAATAATAACTCAAATCATAAAATTAGAGTATAGCTATTATGTATTTATACTTAAATGGATAAATAACTCTACAACAAATAAAAATACAAATAAATTATTGAAGGGCCCAACTTCAACAAGTATTCAACTTTTAAAAAAAAATTGAAGGACCCGATAGGTCAGCCCATGTAAGCCCTTGACCCTCCAGGGCCGGCCCTTTAGGGCTAAACTTCACTTTACATCTGCAATTTCTAAGCCGGCCCTTAAAGGGCCAGGGCTTAAATGGGCTGGCCCATTTTCCCAGCTCTAATGTATATATGTATATAAACAAAAGCACTTCAACCATATATTTATCTATAAAGTGTGAATACCCTATTTTATCCAGGCCCTACTCAAAAAAATAAGAAACAAAAAATAGAAGAAAATGATCATGGTTAACAAACTGGAAAAAGAATCCCAATAATTCATGGATCAAGTAAAAATTTCTTTGGGCTACAAGGGCTAAGACCAAAGTAAAAAATAAGTATAGAAGGGGATTTAAATCTTAAATAATATTAACATAGAGCTAGTCTAACGGTGTAAGACTGCTAAATCCCTTTGGTTCTCAAGTTTGAGTTCCAGAGGAGTCACATATATTGAGAGGCAACCATGAACCCCGAACCGGGTACTGAATGATAGCATCAAAAAAATTTCCAAATAGGCACTATGCCACTTCTCCATCAATTAAGGTTCCTTGAGTCCGATTCAACAACCTCCTTAGAAAACCCATGTCCCAATCAATTTTTAAACCTCTAAACAGAGACCATTCTTCAGCCTCAAACACACTGCATATTCCCAGCTGATGAGAAAAGCCCACAATTCAATTACCTTGATGGTCTCCATCACCACATCCATGATCCAACTCTATTATCAGTTGTAGAAACAGCACCATCTATATTCACTAATGGTGCGGAGCAACAGAGTCACAAGGATGAGTAAATGACTTCCAAGTATTGTAGATAGTGTATACACTGGATGAGAGAACTTTTGAAAGCCATTTTCAAAAATACATTTATTTTATCAATTCTATTATAATCAGATCGTGACCCCCAAAGGAGATTCCAGTGCATATTCCCAGAAAATCTTGGTTCTTTTGATAAATTCATTGACATCCGATCCTTCAAAGAGGCGGATTAAATTCTAAAAACTAAAAAGGAAAAAACAATATAAAAGAACAATCTTTACGTACAATTAACATATTTTAAGAGGGGCTAATTGAAAACAAAAGCCAATTATGATATTTGAATTTGTTGTCGTGTGTGTGTCTATTAAATAAAAATTGATTATTTTATGTCAGAGAAATTTATGTCTTTTTTTAAAGTACCCAAAGTAAATCATGCAACTATAATCGAGGTGGATGATACATACTGCATGTCAGTTACTTAACCATAATAATATCATCGTGGAAAATGAAAGTCATTTTGTTGAAAACCATATTTTTATCCACAAAACAATGCATCTATAATGATATTATTAGAAAAATATTTTAAAAGATGGTTAAGATGCACATTTACCTCAGAAGCTGTCAAGTAAAAACAATGTTTTCCCAACAATTTTTGAGTTTAACTTGTCCCATAAGTATTCAAATAAAGCAATGTTGTTTTTACCATTAAAAATGTATTATTGCTCAATATCCAATTTTAATCGTTAGTTTTTCGAACAGGGTGGAGCAATATTATTCAGTGAAAAGTTTCAAGGCAAATTTGTAATTTAACCCTTTTAAAAAAAACAACATATAATGTTGTATTATTTATTTATATAAGACTAAATCATACAAAAAAACCCCAATAACTTTGGAGTAGTTGCAAATCATACAAAAAGCTCAATGTCCCTGTGGCTCCTGATTTAACTCTTCTAGTTTTGGGCCCGCCAGAGGATATCGACACTACGTTTTGTTGCAAATTAAACACGGATAAAAATATATATAAATATTTTTGTTGGTTTACTGAAGATAGACATGCAAATCGAAACAATTGGAAAAGACAAAGATGCAAATCCAAGCAGCCCGATTCCATTCATGTTCAGTCAGGCCTCCCATTTAGATCAAAGAAAAGGTGGGAATAGAAAGGAATGAAAATGGAAAGAATGAAATGGAAAATATTTTCCTTCGATGCGTTGGTTTCACAATGGAAAAGAAAATGGGTTGATAGAAAAATTTTGGTTTGGTTGAAAGAAAATAAAGTAGAAAAATGACACAAAATACCATTTTGCCCCTAAATATAAATTTTTTTTGGGTCAAAAATATAAATTATGATTTGAAACCACACAACACCAACGCGTTTTCACTGATCGATCACAACTTAAGTATTTGTTAATCAACTAAAAATCACTCAAAAAGATTATTAGAAATAATATAAATAAGTTTGAGTGAAATTAAATAAGAATACATAATAGCCTAGAGTGATTACGATAGAGATTAAAGTTACAGCGAAACACTCTAATATTCTGAAGATCCTTACTTGAAGTAACTCATCTCATTACTTGAAGTAATGTCGTGAAGTTTTAAATCATGAAGCTTGCTAGAACAATATTACCTTCAGAAGCGTTTTCCCAGAATTACTTGCAGAACTAAGTCCATATTACTTGCAAAGCTAAAGAGCATTACTCCTAGAAAGTAATGTTAAATAAACTAGAGAAAATTATAATAAATGACCTAAAAAAATAATATTTATTAAGAAGGACCATAAAAATAGTAATTATTTAGAAGGATTAGAAATTAAAATATTAAAATAGAAAGACTGAATTGCCCCTAACCAAATTTCTTATATTCTCTTTAATTAAATTAGAATCTGGAAATGGTTGATAGATAATGATAAATGAAGACTAATTCAAACAACCTCGTTCTTTTTTTATTGTATAAACTTGAAACTAACCTAACTTTTTATATTCCATATCAAATTAAGCTATAGTTACCATTTCCATTTCGTCACTCCAACCAGCCTTGGATTTCGCCACCTAAAAAATAAAATGCGGAAAAAGAGTACCAAATTAATTGTTTTCAAAAAATATATATCCATCCTATAATTAATTCACTCAAGATCCTTTGCCTAAGCTGCAAAGTGGGCTTGGATGTGGATCATCGAAAAGTGAAGTTCTTCTTCATCGCTAATATTTTCAAGTTTACTCTGATATGGAATATGAAGAGTCAGGGTTAGTTTCAAGTTTATACAGTCGAAAAAGAGCGAGGTTATTTGAATTGGTCTCTATTTGTCATTATCCATTAATCACTCCAGATTCTAATTCAATTAGCGAGAATATAGGAAATCTGACTAAGGACAATTTAGTTTTTCTGTTTTAATGTTTTACTTTCTGGTCTTTCAAAATAATTACCATTTTTATGGTCATTCTTAATAAATATTATTTTTTTTAGGTCCTTTATTATAATTTTCCCAATAAACTAATTACTTGCGGAGCTAAGGAGCGTTACTTGAGTAACCGTGGAAAGTAATATCGTTTTAGCAAAGAATGAACTAAATTAGTTGCAGAGTTAAAAACTTTAGTTAAATAACGTCCGAAAGTAATATTGATTTAGCTAAATTACTTGATGAGCGATTACCCATTACTTGAGTAACGGGCTAGATTTGAAAAAGAAATTTCTTCGGGTAATGTTTTTTATGCTTGAGTAATATGGGTATGGAGATTACGAAATTACTCAAGTAATTATTACATTACTCAGGTAATTTCGACAAGCAATCCGAGAAGACGTAACGCCACAGGCTCCGAAAGCTACTCGGGTAACATACATTTTTACATGGTTAATCGTTATTTAAACCAAACTTCATGAGGCTGTTTTCATTTTTCCAGAGTACTCTTCAGAGTGCAGTCATGTATTTCAATTGAGTTGATTCTGACTGCCTAGGAACTTACTGCGCATTTCAAAATTTATTTTTCAGGTTTTGGGTATTGTACAGGGCAAAGCAAGATGGTCCTCTAGTTTTGGTAAAACTCTGAAAGTTAATTTTTGCTCACTTGTATTCAGCCGATCCAGTCATACTTTGGTTCAGTTTTACTTTTTCTGATATATTCTTCTGTTATTTGTGGTGCCTTCCAGGACTGCAAACATCCTTGCGAGGGTCATGATGATCATGGCCATTGACATTAAAATTAGGTACCTTCACTTGAAGTTTCTGATCCCAGCAAATTTACGAGTCAATTAGTTGTCAAGCATTGCTTTGCATAGCTTCTATTGAATAAACTAGGGACATTATCATGGTAGAAGGTTCTCTTAATTTAGGCATGTGGTTCTGACTTCTTAAGCATCCTTTTGCAAGCCATGGTTAAAGGAAAAGGAAAAAAAAAAAGCCTATGAAGTTGATCCTCTTTTAACTGTTTCCTATATTAGTTTTTATTTTTTTATTATTTCAAGGTCTAATTGTCATTTATTGTGTTATAACTTGATTTGATGAAAATTTTGCTACCATGTCTCTGGCTGATGATGTAATAGCCAACGACGTTATTTGCTAATTTGATCAACCTTTTTCAATAATTTGGTCTTAAGATGTGGACACAAAGGTTTATACGTTAACAATGTCCTGTAAGTGTTGACTTATCTACCATTACTTTTTTTTTTTTATATACACATAATAGGGGAAAGGGGCAGGGTTCGGGTTGGCTACGGTCCACTTCTCTTTCCGTCCTCTTCCCATCCTTTTCTTTATCTCAACCGTTGAATTGAAATCTTAACCGTTGAGATTTAATGTTTTATAAAAATATTATTTTTAGATTTTTTTTAATAATTTAATATTTTATTAATATAATAATAATATTTTTATAAAACATTAAATCTGAACAATCCAACGGTTGAGATGAGAAAGAGGATGGGAAGAAGACAGAAAGAGAAGTGGACCATAGGCAAATCCAGCAGGGTTCGAACCTTAGACATGGGGAAGAGGAACCAAGCTCCTATGCCACTGCGCTACTAAGGCGCTGGCTATCTACCATTACTTCTAATTCTAGATGCAATTAGCTTGGATTCTTTGTGAATTTTATATGGACTAGAAAGGATTCTTTAATTTTTCCTTGTTCTTTTCATGAAGTACCTTGAAGGACACAACTGAACATTCAAATTTCATATACATTGAAAGAATGAGTATTAATTCCATGTATTTTTTTTAGAGGCATTAATCATCGAGAAAAAAGAAAGATGAGAATAAAACAATGTTAATTCATATTCTCCTCCTCCTTCTCACGATGCTCTGTTCAGATTCAAACACCGCTGCTCCTTCTCTGTCTTGTTGCAGATTGAAGAAGACGGTTGAACAGAGGAAAACGTTGCTGCTCCTCTTTTCCAGAATTCGATTGTGGCTGTGAGAAACGAAGAGGCTTTGATACTTGCAGATGAGCCTTACTTCAAGTAACGGCTGAAAGTAATTAAATTACTTGCGGAGCAAGAAAACATTACTTGAGCAAAAGATGAAAGTAATATCGAATAATAAGACTTGGCAGAGAAGAACGACATTACTTGCGAAGTTTGAAAGTATTGCTCAAGTAACTTTCGAAAGCAATGTCGAAGGAAAAAAATTACTTTCGGAGAAGAAATAGCTTATTTAGTAATGACGCAAGTAATGTCGAATACTTTTAGATAGAAAGAGGTTGACTCGAGATTACTTGCTGAGCTATTAAGTCTTACTAAAGTAACGCCTAAAAGTAATAAAATTACCTGCGGAGAAAAACTTGTTACTTGAGTAGTTTCGAAGGTAATTTTTGAATAAAAACGAGTGGTCTATGTTACTTGCAAAACAGAAGTGTATTACTCGAGTAACAATGGAGAGTATCACTGAATGAAATAATTACTTGCAGAGTCAAAGAGTCTTACACAAGTAACATCGAAAGTAATATAGGACAAACACTTTAAAAGCCACAGTTTCCAAAATTACTCGTAGAGCAAATGAACATTACTTGAGTAACCATCGAAAGTAATCAAATAAAACATGACGCACTTAAATTAACAGGCAATCAGGTCCATCGTTACTCGGGTAATGTTGAAGCAAATGAAATTCCGAAAACAACGCTGCAAGCAAGATTTATATTACTTGAGTAATTTCTTCCTCTGTTAACCTTTGGTTTTACTTAAGTGAACAGAGCTTCCTTTAAAATCACTTTCTAGATACTCCGATGTTTAAGTCAGTAATTATAACTCAATTAAATCTTAAAAATAAGTTGCGAGAAGAATTAGTTAATCGCAAGTAACGTCGCAAGAAAGTAGTAAGGAAATGAAGCAGACTATGGTTAGTCAAGTATGTTCAGAGAATACTTGAATTCCTTTAATTGAGGGGCAAATTGGGCTTTAGTCTATTTTCAGAGGCACTGGAAAATGGCTTCCCACCATTTTTGGTGGGAGCCATTTTCATTTAAACGTGGGAAAATGAAGCGTGGTGGGAAAATATTTTTCAGGAAAAATTCAAATCAAACGGCCGCCGCCACTAAAAAATTTGAATTTTCCTTTTTCCTCCCCCAATTTTCTTTGATTCAAAGGAGCCTTAAGTTATATATATTGGTGACATGTTCAAAATCGAAGAGTTTAGACATTTCAGGCAATATCATAGAAGAGTTTAGACGATCAGGCACGACGGTTTACTAAGAATTAAAAGGAGGGTGCATGAGCATTGCAGGCAAGGAGGAGTAAGTTAATTTTTTTTAGGGCTTTTTTTAATGATAAAATGGCATTTTAACTCTTTTGTAAAAATGATATATGGGGTTTACTTTTTTCATATTGTATGAGAGAAAAAAGATTTCTACACATACATAAAATGGTGGGACCCACATATTTATATAATGCTAATTATATATAGGGGTTTACTTTTCTCATATTATATGAGAGAAAGAAGATTTCTATACATACATAAAATAGTGGGATCCACACACACACACATATATATATATAATACTAATTATATATATATGCGGGTCCCACCATTTTATGTGTGTGTGGCATGAGAAAACATTTCTCCTACAACATGAGAAATGTTTTTCCTTTATATATATATGCGGGTCACACTATTTTATGTGTGTGTGGCACGAGAAAATATTTCTCCTACAACATGAGAAATGTTTTTCCCTATAAAATTTGTGGTGGTTTTCTATATAAAAAAGAAAAAGAAACCCCCCATAAAATGCACACACCCCTCAAAGCTCACGGTAACAACAGATCGAAAAAGAATAAGGAAAATTACACATAGGTCCTAAGGAACAGAGGTATTTACATTTAAGTCCCTTAAAATGACAAAATTACTCAGAAGTCCCAAGGGACTTTTGAGTAATTATTTCAGAACGTAAAATTACTTTGCTGCTCATAATGCATATTTCACACAGAAGCGATTAACAACAGAAAATGCATAAATTAACAACAGAAAATGCATGTATTGACAACAGCTTTTGAAAACCCTGAATTTTGTCAATAAATAAGGGTTTTTAAAAGTTGTTGTTAATACATGCATTTTCTGTTGTTAATTTTTGCTTTTTCTATTGTTAATCGACAAAATTCAGGGTTTTCAAAAGTTGTTGTTAATACATACATTTTCTGTTGTTAATTTATGCTTTTTCTGTTATTAATTGATTCTGGAAGTGAAAGAAGACAAATTCAGGGTTTTCAAAAGTTGTTGTTAATACATGCATTTTCTGTTGTTAATTTATGCATTTTTTGTTGTTAATCGATTCTGTGTGAAATATGCACTATGGGTAGCAAAGTAATTTTACGTTCTGAAATAATTACTCAGAAGTCCCTTGAGACTTCTAAGTAATTTTGTCATTTCAAGATACCTAAATGTAAATAACTCTGTTCCTTGGACCTATATATAATTTTCCCAAAAGAATAAGGGCAAAGGCTTAGGTCAAATAGGTCCCACAGCCAACAAACTCTAATGTGTCTGTCGCCGGAGACCGTCGACCGAAGATCAGATTTGTATTGCCGTCGGCCTTCTCTTTGTTTAAGGAACTTCTTCTTTATATCAACATTGAGTTGAGGCTGAACCCATATAGTATGATAAGAGTAAAGCAGTGGACTTGAGAAATAGATCAATGGGAGTGAAAATTTTTCGTTTAATTTGTTGTTTGCTTTGAACCATTAGGTCTTTAGCTGTAATTTATGCCTTAACTGTAGTATATTTTTATGCTTGTGTTCATAGTTCTTACATGACTGTTCGTTCTCTGTGGTTTGTGTTCATGATGCTCAGTTTTTGCTTAAAGGACTGTTCAATAGCAGGTTTCATTATCATTATCTTCCATACCTTTTTTTAACTCTTAAATCTTCCCAAAATCTTTGCAAGGTATCATCAAAATCTGTAGTAGTTTTGAGGTTTGATTCATACCTTCAATTCATTTCTCTGTATAAAGCCTGTAGTTGCTCTTTGTAATTTTGTTTTGTAATGCTAACAAAGATCTCTAACACACACACATGATGAAGGATGCAAATCAACAAAGTTTTTCGTCACTATCCAGGCCTTTGTTTTTTGCCCTTTTAAGTTTACGTAATTTTTTTTGGATGTTGACACCTATATCTGTGTATAAATAGGAAATTCTTCGCTAGGTCAAACTAGTATTTCGTTCTTCTTCTTTTATCCCAAATATATATATATATATATATATATATATATATATATATATATATATATATATATATATATATATATTTATATTTATATTTTAAACTGTGAAGCTTGAGGTTTGGTTTAAACCTTTTATATGCTTTTCCTTACTATCAATTCATTAAACCTTTAATAACTCTTCACTTTTTTAAGATTGATAATATACCATATAAAACGTACTCATATTTTATGTTTTATGAGCATATCATTATTTTGAAATTAGTATCAATACAATTCATAGATTAAGATTTAATGGGCATATTAGATTACCTTTTGTCAAATACTGTGTTTTTGCTGGGTGAAACATGGATTTGGAGAAAGAGAGCAGTGACATCAGTGCGGTGGAGGAGAGTGATAATGGTTCAGAGGCGTCATTATCAGATTTTGAGAATAGTGATGAAGACGATATGGATGATGACTATTTTAAGAAATATGTTGATGTTGGTGTGGGTGATGTATTAGATGAAGTTGTTGGCAGTTCACATTTCATGAGAGTTGAGACTGATCAGGTAGAGCAAACAAACACAACTAAGGTGAGAGATGAGGATATATTGGCTATGTTATTTGATTATGAATCTGAGGAAATTGATGAAGTTGATGGAATGAGTGATGATGAGGATCAGATAATGTTCAAACAAAATACCCAAAATATAATCCCTAAGAGATGTGCAAGGAGCTTCAATTCGAGCTGGGATGGAGGTCACTTCACTTCAGCAATTTATGATTACAGTCAGGGAGTATGCCCTGCTCAATGGATATGAATTGAAGTTTATGAAGAATGAAAAGGTGAGGTGCAGAGTAAAGTGTGCACACAAAGAATGTAAATGGTTAGTGTTTGTGAGTCATGGAGGGAGTGGTGACCTAACATATCAATTGAAGACACTTCACTCTAAACACACATGTGGGGTGTCTATAAAGGGAAAGAATGCCTCGTACAAGTGGGTTTCAGAGAAAATAGTTAACATTATCAAGACAAACAAAAACTTGAAGTTGGCAAATGTAATTGCATCAATAAGGGGTCACTACATGGTTGATGTGTCTGTGTGGAAGGCGTATGAAGTCATTGTTTGAGGGTGGTTACAAAGAGCAATATCATAAGTTGAGGGATTATTGCAATGAAGTGAAAAAGTGTAACCCGAATATAACTGTTGCTTTATTTACTGATCAACCGTACATAAACCGTCCTCTTATGTTTAGGAGAATATCTACGAGTGCATTGTTGCTATGAAGTGAGGATTTTTAGCAGGCTGTAGACCTATTATTGGGTTGGACGGGCGTTTTTTGAAGGGGCCTTATGGGGGAATACTACTTGTGGCTGTTGGACGTGATGCTAATGACCAATGCTTTTCATTAGCTTGGGTCGTTGTTGAGGGAGAAAATAGAGACTCATGGACCTGGTTTTTAAATAACTTATTTGATGACTTTGGCAGCATGAAAGAAAGAAGATGGGTGTTCATATCTGATCAGCAAAAGGTACTTTAACTAGTGTTTAAATATTCAAATTAAATTAATTTTTGCAATTAGATAATACTTAACTGAGTATGGCAATGGCATGCAGGGTCTTGTTCCTACATTTGAAGAGCTACTTGAAGGTATTGAACACAGATTTTTTGTTCGTATGCAAATATGCAAATCTTTTGTGGCTTCTTACTTCCCAGTAATTGAGCCCATCAATAGATAGAATATGTGGGAGAAGGCTGATGTTGAACCAATTGATCCTCCAACATATAACAAGCGTCCGGGACGCCGCCAAAGAAAGGAAAAGGAGGAGTAGATGAGAACACAATAGAAACTGCAAAGGAGAAGTGAGAGAATACAGTTGTTAAATGTTCCAATTGTCATAAGCATGCGATCAACCGAAGGTCCTGCAAGGAACCCTTAACAAGTAATGCTAGTTCAAGCAAACAACCCAAGAATAATACACATCCCAAGCTACCAATCCAGCGAAATCCACAATGTGTGAATCAATCTTCTTGCACGCAAGAGTCCATCAATGCGACTCCTCCAGGGGCAGTCAATCTTAATGTGGGATATGACTTTTATGGTTACTTGGATCTAATACTTTACACAAAATATTTTGGATGTAATTTAGTGAGGATATTTTGGATGTAATACTTGGGTGAAACAACTGGTCTTAGTGACAATATTTTGGATGTAATAGTTTAGTGAACCTTTTGGTTTTAGTGACAATATTTTGGATGAACTGCTTCAGTGAAAATGTTGGATGTACTGCCCATATTCTGGATCGATTATGTCGTATCTTTCTCCCTTTAAAATTAAATCCTTTGTAGGACCTATTCTTCCTTTTGCTTATAATTGTTCTTGCTTTTGATTATAATTCTTCCCAATAAGCTTAAAACGTAACTGATCGTCGTTTGCTTGTACTTCTTGTATCTACATACGAAAAATTGTGAGTGGCAAATTAAGTAAGTAATATAATTTTTCCAAATTAATTCTGCCTTGTCCATGACTTCTTAATCATATGTGTTACGGACCGGCCCAATAGGCCCAAGTCCGGACCTCGGTCCACTAGCGCCTATAAGGGAATCCGCGCTATATTAGGAAGGGATTCGAGATCCCCTATTTTTAGGATCTCATTAATGAAGATTCTCCTATAATCATGGCACCAACCAATCAGCACCTGAGGGCTCAATCATAGATATCGCCCATTAATAGGGAGATACGGGCACCAAGCTCCTGGATAAATAGAAGGAAACCCTAAACAGGTGCACACGTTCTATCTTATGCTCTTGTTACTTTCTGCCACACAGAGCACACACCCCACTCCCCTGGCTACGTGCCTTCCAGTTTACTACGAACTACGTGGACTTTGATCCCTTCAGAGGGTACGTAGGCTCTAGGCTTGACGATCTAGTCAAGTCCAATCTCTGTGTTCTTCATATAGAACATTGGCGCCGACCGTGGGGACTGTAAACTTCAATCCCCATGACTACTGATGGTGAGCACTAGAAGCCACAGCAGAAACCCCCAGCCAGTGGGGGGAGACCCGCAAGCCAGCCATCTGAAGGTTGGAGCTAAATACCCAAGAGGGGGGGTGAATTGGGTATCTTTAAAAATTTAAATATTTTACTCTGTTTTTGACTAAGTAAAACAGGGTAAGACAGAGGAGAGAAGAAGAGAAGCAGTACACAACAAGATTTATACTGGTTCGGTCCTTTCTCTAACCTACGTCCAGTCCCCAAGCCTCACTTGGGATTTTCAATTCACTAAATTCACAATATTGATTACAATCTCTGTACTCAGAGTAGTTTTCTCTAGAACTCACTCCCCCTTACAAGATGCAATCAATACACCCAACCACCAAGTCCCCTGACTTGTGGTTATCTCAATCAATGAATGATTTACAAGAAAAGACTCTCTTACAGAGCAGATAGAATGAACACTGAAGCACAAGTATCAAATTGATACTATTACAGATGAAAGCTGAATACAGTAAATGACACTTAATAAATTTTCGCTTTCAGTTGATGTATCAGCTTGAGAAGAAGTTAATGCATTCTATTTATAGGTAGAGAACATTAAATGACCGTTGCTTGATGAATCCAACCATTGTAGGTGATTAGCACTAAGTCTGGTCTTCTTCTCTCTCTAAACTTCTGCTAATCCAAGTGTTAATGTGATCTGATATGGCCCTCTGAGAATTTGCCCGTTGGAGATGACTTTACTTGTTGTAGTAAGCATTCTTTAACGTTTAGAAGGCGTGCTCAGATGGATTAGCTGAAAGTAGGTTGATTTGCAGAAGTGCATTTAATGCACTGTTCACTTTTTTGCTTTTTGGCTTTGACCTCCAATAATCTTCATTTGATCTTACTGAAATTCACTCAACAAACTTGTTAAACATAGCTAGGAATATGATTGAATGAATTATGGAAGCAATAAGATCAAACAACAGTGATTTGCAAATTCGTGTAATTCAAAAATCAATTTTGACCGTTGTATACTGCGGTAAGTTCCTCTATACTGGAGTATGGCACTGTGCATAAGTGTCCATACTGCAGTATCCAAAGTCATACTGCAGTATGCAGCTTCCAGAGGCAAACCATCGTGACTTGTGTTTGAAAAACAAAACCTATACTGCGGTATGTAAGTAGCATACTGCAATAAGCGAGTTCTTGACAAATTGAGAGTCAGTTTAATAGCCCAATACTGCAGTATGCAAACCTATACTGCAGTATGCAATAGTTAAAAAAAATTTGGGAGCTCTCTGTATAAGCCTATACTGCAGTATACATATCCATACTGCGGTATTGACTTGCTTGAAAAAACTTGGTTGCTCTCTGGATGGCCCTATACTGCAGTATACATACCTATACTGCGGTATTGGCTTGTTTTGAAAAACTCAGTTGCTCTCTGGAAGTCCAATACTGCGGTTTAGCACCCTATACTGCAGTATTGACTTAACTGAAAGAACTTTGATAGCTCTCTGGAAGTCCAATACTGCGGTATAGCACCCTATACTGCGGTATTGACTTAACTTGAAAAATTTGATTGTTCTCTGGAAGTCCAATACTGCGGTATAGCACCCTATACTGCGGTATTGACTTAACTTGAAAAATTATTGCCTTTCTAGATGACCCTATACTGCAGTATGCAGACCCATACTGCGGTATGCAACTATCAGATGTTTTTTAAATGATCTTGGAAACATCAAAACATGTTTACACTTGTTGTTAATCATCAAAGCACATTGAGAACTAACATTCTCCCCCTTTTTGATGATGACAACACTTGTAAACTTTCTTTTTAAAGAATTTGAAAGATGTAATCTTTTTGAATTGACGTTTTCAAAATTCAATGTTAAGTTATCAGAAAACAACCGGTTTTGCATTTACAAACATAAAATTCAGAGATTGGCATCAGATATGTATTTGAGAGCATAAACATTTTGAGGTATATTCATTAAGCATGATTCATACAAGCAGAACTGATATCAGAAAAGATGAACACACTGATAATAACTGATATCAGAGTACGCAACTACAAAAACATCAAAATAGCAGATGAAATGCAAACTTCCTAGACACTACACCTAGACACTATACATCTACATCTTTCTCTCCTTCTCCCCCTTTGTCATCAGCAAACTCTGGGTCAAGGACAAAGACAAGAGGAGTGTAGAGCACCATGGCTGTGTTTGGATCAAAAGAGGGATCACGGGGCTCTGCATATGGAGAAGGTGTGGGAAAAACTTCAGTGGTCGAAGTAGGTGGAGATGGGAATGGGCCAGGATGGACCTCTGTAGTAGGAGTGATAGGCGCTTCGAGGCTGCAGAGACGGAAAAACACGATGACCTGCAGAGACGGGCTGACTTCGAGGCTTTCGGAAAAATGATCCAGGAAGCGCTCGAGAAGGACCGCCGCGATAGTTGCCGCCACAGGAACCACGGGCATGCAAGGAGAGCCCCAGTGGATGACAGTAGTTCCTCGAGCAACTTTGAGCCGAGGAACACACGCCGCGACAACGGCGAACCGAGGCGGCGTGCGAGGGCAGACCGGGGCATATCATAGTCCCCGGAAGACAGAGAAAACCACGGTGTCGGTCTTAACCGCACTGATCGGCATGCAAGGGAGTACCGAAACCGAGAAGAGCCCTGCGCGGAGGACAGAACTCCCCGGCCTCGCCATAGATCACCTCGGGAATATCGCGTGACGTATCTATCGGAGGCTGGAAGATCCCCATTCTCGAGGGAGGCGGCAACAGCCCGTTTCCCAAAGCGCTTCGATTTGACCAGCCTGCCGAAGTACGATGGAAGCTAGGACCCTCGCAACCACTTGGTTACCTTTGAAAAGCTCATGTGGGTCTGACAGATCAACGGCCCAGTCATTCAGCGCCTTTTTGCGGCTACTCTGGACGGGCCGGCGCACAGATGGCTGACTTCTCTCCCGGACAACTCTATCCGGGACTACGAGGACCTCGGACGCAAGTTCGAACTGCACTTCGCCACGAGCAAGAAGCAACCAAAAACCACGTTCACACTGAGCAAAGTGCGACAGAAAAAAGGTGAGGCTCTGCAGAAGTACCTAGATCGGTTCCGAGACATAGCCATGCAAGTACAATCACAGACCGAGGACGTCCACGTCCACTGCCTAGTCAATGGGCTAGACCCGTCGTCACGGCTGGCTCGTCACCTATGCAAGAACCCAGTGTACACGTTAACCGAGTTCTACACTGAGGCGAAGAAGTACCTGGAGATGGATCAGATGGAAGCGGCCAACGCCGATGAACCGGAGCGTACGAGGAGAAGTCCGCACAGTGATGATGAACGGCCGAGAGGGACGAAGGCCGAACCCAAAAGACGGAACCGAGATGGCCGAGGCAAACCTGACCGAGCCGAGGCGAAGAATAAATATGACAGTTATACCCCGTTGAACGTCCCTCGGTCCCAGGTATGGAAAGAGGTAGCCCAGACCGAGATGAAACGAGTGGAGAAGCCGAGGCCTATCCGAGGACGCTCCAACACGGACCGTGCCAAGTTCTGCGCATTCCACGACTGCCACGGACACACTACTGACGAATGTTATGATCTCCGTGACGCCATTGAGAAGTTTGCGAGAGAGGGGAAGTTGCGTCAGTACGTGATCAAGACCCAAGGGAGGGCGAGCAGGAAGCGCAATGACCGCGGCCGTTCACAAAGTCCGCCCAAGGAGAATCGAAAGCAGGAAAAGAAGCAGAGGGCGGCCTCGGACAACGAATTTCCCGACGTAGAGTTTCAGTGCAACGTCGTCAGCGGAGGTTTCGGAGGGGGGGAGACACCATCAGCCAGCAGAAGAAATACCTCCGCGAGGTACTAACCATCCAAGACCCCCCGAAGTTCAAGGAAGACTCAAAGAAGCCTCGGCCGCCTACTCTAACCTTCACCGATGAAGAGTTGAAGGACGTCATACCCGGGCATCTCGACGGACTGGTAATTACTGGAACCTTGGTTAACTGCCGCGTTAAAAGGATTTTTGTGGATGCAGGTGAAAGCGCAGCTAAATCACCAAGAGGGGGGTGAATTGGGGATTTTTAAAATTCTTTTCTAATAAGCTCAGTTTCAAAATAAAGTTTGAAGAAAGACAATTGAATGAAAAGAGTATGAAAAGGAGAATAGGAGAACACAGAGCAATTATCCTGGTTCGGTCTCAACAGATGACCTACGTCCAGTCCCCAGATCTTCTGGGATTTCCACTAACTTCTTAATTACACCTTCAGCAAACGAAGGAGGATTCACAATCTTGAACTCGCTCCCCCTTACAAGATGTAATTGTACAATCCCAATCTCAAAGTCCCTCTACTTTGAGATTCCTTACAGAAAATGGATTACAACAATGAAATTTCTCTGTAAGAGTGAATTCTGATAATCACTGAGGTACAATAATATCAAAAGAGCTGGACCTTTTTTTTGAGTTTTCAAGCAAGAATGTATATATGATAGTTCTGTATCTTCCAGGTTGAAATCCTTAGCTATTTATAATATCTTGAGGCTTGTGAACGTTAGAAGACCGTTGGGGATGATTTCCTAATGATCAATTGATCTTCTGCAACGGCTATTTGATCTTGTTTAACGGCTAGTGATCCAGAGTTATGTTTCTCCGTCATTTCAGCAGATTTCCTAAAATGGCTCTGTTTCTTTGATTCTTCATTCAAATGTATAAATTTCCTGTAATCTCATGAATACACTCATTAGAACAGTTCAGGAATATACATAAATGATTTATGTGAAGTAAATAAACAATGGGTATCTTAAAAGATCAAAGATTAAGATAATTTTGGCAAATTTAAACGAAAAGCGTTTTTCAGTTATAATGGCCAACACTCGAGTGTTGAGTATCAACACTCAAGTTATGAACTGTGCTAAGTTCATAACTGGCAGTGTTCAAAAACAACACTGGCAGTGTTTGGTTTTGTTCCTCTACACTCGAGTTTTACCTTCCAACACTCGAGTGTTGAATGTTTTCAAGGTAAAGAGTATTCTAAGTTAAAATAGCAATACTGCAGGTGTTGAGAATAAAACTGGCAGTGTTGATCTTAAAAAGAAAACAATGCTCTCTGTCTGGTCAACACTTGAGTTTTTCTTCTCAACACTCGAGTGTTGAAACTTTGATAAAAAGTTTCAAACTCCAAAACTGTAGTTTTGAGTCATCACTGGCGGTTTTCAACTGGATGATTTTTAAAGGCTCTCTGCCTTGTCAACACTTGAGTGTTGGTATGCAACACTCGAGTTTTCACTTATATTGAAAACTCAGGTTCAATTGAACACTGGCAGTGATGGAGCAACACTGGCGGTGTTGAAACTTTGAAAACCATGGGTTGCTCTCTGTCTCTTCAACACTGGAGTTTTGGTTTCCAACACTCGAGTTTTGATCTTTCTTTGAAAAAATTAAAAGGCTCAAGACTGCAGTGTCAGACTAACACTGGAAGTGTTGGGGTTTTGTTTTGAAAACTTGATATCTCTCTGCCAGGCCAACACTCGAGTGTTGAAACTCAACACTTGAGTTTTGAACTTTTCATAAGTTCAAAACTGGCAGTTTTGCTAGAACACTGGCGGTGATGTTTTCTAAGCATCTTGCCAATGTCCAACATTCGAGTTCTGGAACTCAACACTAGAGTGTTGCTATGTTTTAAAAATGATCAACTGTTTTTCTCTTTTAAAAAACTCATATCTTCATCTCCCAATGATTTCCAATTTGTTCATTCATCATCAAAACCTTATGAGAACTAACAGCAGGAAGTTGGGCCGACATAATAAACTGGGACGCCTATAAAAGGATGCACCTTGACCCAGAGGACCTCAAGCCGTGCAAAACCACCCTAGTCGGCTTCAACAGCGAGCAATCCTTCCCTAAAGGCTACATCGACCTCAGATTGACCCTCGGCACCAAAGAAGCCTTCAAATCTGAACAGGTAAGATTCGTGGTCGCCAACTTCCAGTCCCCCTACAATATCATCCTCGGCAGACCAACGATCCACAACTGGGATATACTAGTATCCACCAAGCACCAAAAGCTAAAGATGGTGAACCACAAGAACCAGATAGTAGTGGTGTCCGGAGACCAGAAGGAGTATAGGCAGTGCTACTTTGAAGCTCTCCGGGTCGAGGAAGGAGGACCCTCGTCTCCACCTCGGCTCGGATCCAACAAGCAAGTAGACGAAGCCGGCTCGGAGAGGCGACCGCGGCAGCAGGTCAACATGGTCGAGCTCAACCTCTGGGAGCATGATAATCCGAGGCCCGAGCCAGAAGGAGAGTTGAAAGACGTAATATTGGGGGAGGACCAGTCCAAGACTGCCAAGATCGGCCGAGACATGGAAAGCAACCTCAAGGCTCTACTGACCCGTTTTCTAAAGCAGAACCAGGACGTTTTCGCCTGGACCACGGCCGATGTACCTGGTATCGACCCCCATTTCTGCTATCACAAACTTGGCATGTGGCCGGGATCAAGGCCAGTGGCGCAGAAGAAGAGGAACATCGCTGATAACAGACAACAGGCCCTCGAGGACCACGTCAAAGAGCTCCTAGCAGCGGGCTTCATCCGGGAAGTACAGTACACCACCTGGCTCTCCAACGTGGTAATGGTCCTTAAACCCAACGGCAAATGGAGAGTGTGCGTGGACTACTCCATCCTCAACAAGGCCTGCCCAAAGGACTCGTATCCAATGCCTAACATCGACAAGCTGGTAGACAACTCGGCCGGGTACCAACTGCTCTCCTTCATGGACGCATACTCCGGATACAACCAGATCGCCATGCATCCGGACGACCAGGAAAAGACCGCCTTCATGACTGACAAGGCGAACTACTGCTACAACGTCATGCCATTCGGACTGAAGAATGCTGGGGCCACATACCAAAGGATGATGAACCGGGTGTTTGAGGACCAGATCGGGCGCAACATTGAAGTCTATATAGACGACATGATCGTCAAGTCGAAGCTCCCTGGAGACCACATCCGGGACCTTGAACAGACGTTTGACAAATTAAGGTGACATCGAATCAGGTTGAACCCGGCAAAATGTGCGTTCGAAGTCCCAGCGGGGAAATTCGTAGGCTTCATGTTGACGAACCGAGGCATAGAGGCCAACCCGGACAAGTGCAAGGCCATGCTCGACATGCAGCCCCCGAGGACAAAGAAGGAGGTACAGCAGCTGACAGGCCGACTAGCTGCGTTGACGCGCTTCTTGCCAAAGTCGGCCGAGAAAGCCCTACCTCTCTTCAAGTTGCTAAAGAAAGAAACCCGAGGCGGATGGAGCCCAGACTATGACGCGGCCTTCGCAGAAATTAAGAGATGTATGGCATCTCCTCCAGTGTTCACAAAGCCGGACCCAGGTGAAACCTTATTCCTCTACCTATCAATCGGCAATGAAGCCGTGAGCGCCGCCCTAGTGAGGGAGTCCGAGGCCGGACAAATGCCAATATACTTCACCAGCAAAGCCCTGCAAAGCTCTGAAATCCGGTACCAGAGGCTGGAGAAGGTAGCTTTCGCTCTACTCACAGCAGCACGAAGACTCCGGTCGTATTTCCAGGGACACCGGATTGTGGTGCGAACCAACCAGCCGATCCGGCAAATCCTTCATAAGCCAGACCTGGCAGGAAGAATGACCAATTGAGCCATAGAACTATCAGAGTTTGACATCGCGTTCGAAGCCCGGCAGGCGATTAAGTTCCAGGCACTCGCGGACTTCATCAGGGAACTCACCCTGGCCATAGTCAGTGATGGGATCTGGAAGGTCTACGTGGACGGATCGTCCAACGCAAAGGGCAGCGGTGCAGGAGTCATCGTGGAAAGCCCACAGGGGGTAGCCACCGAACACTCTCTTCAGCTAGAATTCTAGACTTCCAATAACCAGGCCGAATATGAGGCCCTGCTGGCCGGACTGCTCCAGGCAAAGGATAATGGCGCCCAACGAGTAAAGGTCTTAACCGACTTGCAGCTCGTCGCGGCTCAGATAAACGGCACCTACCAGGCGAAGGGCCCACTTATGGCAAAGTACCTGAACAAAGCCAAAGAACTGATGGCCGAATTCGAGGAAGTCACAGTCTCCCATATCCCAAGAGAGGAGAACGCACGAGCCGACATCCTCTCTAAGCTGGCAAGCACTAAGGGGCCGGATAACCATAAGACCGTGATACAGCAAAACTTGGCCGAGCCGAGCTGCGTCATGGCCATTTTGGCCGGGGCCGACTAGAGGAAGCCAATTGAAGACTACCTCGAGAGGGGAATTATCCCAACCGACCCAACCGACGCCAAAAAGCTGATCAGAGAAGCCGCCCTCTATGCTATGGTTGATGACCAACTGTACAGGAAGGGACTCCATTGCCCAATGATGTGATGCCTCGGAGACTTTGAAGCAAAATATGTGCTGGCTGAGCTTCACGAAGGCGCTAACGGCCACCACATGGGGGGCAAGGCACTCGCCCGCAGTCAAATGGCCAGGCCGAAGCCGCCAACAAGATCATCCTCGACGGACTGTAAAAGCGGATGGTACAAGCCAAGACCAGCTGAACGGAACAGCTCCACAGTGTCCTCTGGGGATACCGGACCAGCGTACAGTCTTCGACCTAGGAAACCCCCTATAGGCTAACCTATGGATGCGAGGCAATGATCCCGGTTGAAATTGGACAGCCATCCTGGAGAAAGGTCAGGGCCAGGCAAGAGGGGCAGGAGTCGAATGACGACGCCTTGAAGACAGACTTGGACCTCATTGACGAAATCCGGGTTACAGCGCACTGCCGGGAACTAGCCGCCAAGCAGCTACTCGCAGCTAAGTACAACAAAAAGGTCCGACCCCGGTCCTTTAACCGAGGCAACCTAGTATTACGACGAGCCGACATAGGCAACAAGAATGCCAAGGACGGGAAGCTAGCGGCAAACTGGGAAGGGCCGTACCGGGTTAAGGAGAAGCTCGACGGAGGAGCATATACCCTCGAGACTCTGGCACGAAAGCCAATCAAAAGGACATGGAATGCTGACAAGCTAAAAATCTACTATAGCTAGACCTCTTCGCAGCAGTGTTCGCTTACTTTCATTAAAGATTTTTTTTTGATTAAGTGTGTTTTCTTTCAGATTTTGCACTTTAAGTCCAAGTTATGTCATTTCTGATTTTGCTGCTTTGTAAAGCCCCTTAGGGCTATTTTCTCCTATCAATAAAAGGATCCTGTTGAGCAAACTATGAATGTGCACAAAGCTCCGTAAAGCCGAAGCCTTAAAGCTCGGCCAAAGACAGTAAGGCCGAGGCAACGAGGCCCGGCCAAAGAATCAAACGCCGAGGACCACAAGCCCGGCGCCAGTAGAAGGCCTCGGGATCATGAACCCGGCAGCTAACAAAAACATCTAGATGTACGAAAACCAGCCGTCATACTCTGGCTGGCAATGGTTAGAGCTCGGCGAGGGCGCCATCCGTGGCCCTTCGTGAAATTGACGCGTCAACGCTCGCCCGGTTAAGCAAGCGGCCTACCATGCCGACCCTGATCAGGTCAAAATGTCCGACCAAAGGTTGATGAAACCTCGGTTAGATACGTGGTAGCCCCGCCCTTACACCGGATAAATTTAATCCGACTAAGAGAAAGTTGGAGCTCGGCTAATTGAAAGTCGGGCCGAGGCAGTACGGTTAGTTATGCCTGACGAGGCTCAAACAAGACAACCTTGCCCCAACCTCCCACTCATTAAAATGTGGTAGAGTACTAACGGCCTGCACACATGCGGCCAACAAACACCTTAACTTAGTCAAAAGAGCAGTAGAATTTCCCATTGCCTAAGTCACCTAAGCGGCCCAAACGGCCTACACGCACACACCCGACGAGGACAGAAACCGAGGCAACAGGATGATGGCAAAAAATAAAGCCACCCTCAGCCCCAGGTAGCTAAACGAGCTCGGATGTGCAAAAGGAGGATGGTATGAATTTAAACCGTTCATTGTCGGATGTAGACAAAAGGGACGGTACAAATCAAAATCATTCGCTATCAATTAAAGGTAGACCAAGGCACAAGGACAGAACAAGTATTGTCATTAATGGTCAAAATCTGTACAAGAATGGCACCAAGGCCAGAACCATTCAAAAAATACAAGGGCACCAACGCCCCAAAAAAGATAGAGAACAAATAAAAGAAAAGCTACTTGGACGGGCCTGTCGCGGCATCAGTGGTCTCAGGGGGAACGGTCTCAGCGACAGCCGGAGATGCAGCATCATCCTCCACCTCCTCGGCGGGATCTTCGGCGACTTGGGACTCGTATGGAAGGAAGGACCCGTCATCCTTAACAAAGGCCCGGTGATCGTACCCTTCCACCTGAAGCTCAACCCCGGGATTGAAGTGCCAGATCTGGAGCAGGGCTTGCTTAAAACAGGCCTCAGCGGTCTGCACAAGGCCATCAGTAAGCTCCTGGGAAGCCACCTTCTCAGCAGAAAGGGCTTCGTCAACCGCCTCCTTCTCCCTGGCCAAGGTAGCCAGCTGCCCCTCCAAAGCCTTGACCGCCGCTAGGCTCTCAGACCCCTCCTTCAAAGCCCGGGAATGCTCCTCAGCAACCCTCTCGGCCTCCGCTTGGGTGACTTCAAGCTCTCAGTCGGCCTTTACAGCCGCAGTCTTGGTGGCGTCCCGCTCCATCTGAGCCGCATCCCGCTCAGCATGAGCCTCGTCCAGCTTGGTCCTCGCCGCCCCCAACTCCGCCTTGACCTCGTCCCGCTCCGCCAAGGCCGCTATGAGCTCATCCTCGGAGGAACTGGCCCTCTCTCTGGCTTTGGCCAGCTCTTTCCTCAACTGCTCAGCCGCCTCCGCCTTGGGCCTCAACTCGGCCTCCACCTTCCTTAACCTCATACACTCGGCGTCAGCCCGAGCATAGAGGTTTCGGACCATTCTCAAAGCCTGAAGATAGCCCACTAACCTGATGAGCTCCTTCTGGGCCACCTGCAGACGATCCTCTGCATCCGGAGATAACAGGCGGGCGCCCTCCAAGAAGTGCCGGGGCGGGAGGAAAGCCACGTCTACCTCCGGGACCACCCCGTTGTCCCACAAAAAGCTGCGGGGGAAAACCGAAGAGGGCCCTGTTGGCAGAGGTGGAGGAGGGGGAAGGGGCAACGGAGAAGACGATAGTGACGGTGAGCCAGCAGGAGAAAACAGCCGATCAATCTCCTCATCACTCAGGGTGGGGTCCTTCCCCCTGGGACCCGGAGAAACAACAACTTCTACACGCTCAGAGGCTGGGGGTTCAATGGCAGGGAGGGGACCAGCAGCAGCAGCAGCGACCTCCTGACTCCCCAGAGCCGGAATCTCCGCCACAGGGGCCGACTTGGGAGCCGTGGCTGAAGACGGACCCTCAGCAACAGGACCCTTCGTCTTTTTCAAAGCCGGCGCAGCAGAAGTGCCGGCATCAGCAGCAGCTGCCCTTTTCTTCTGGCGACTGGCCGGCGCAGCAGCCCTCACCAAACGAGCATACAGCGGCAGAGCGTCCATGGTCCTAGCTGAAAAGAAGAAAAGAACACAAGTAAGTAAATTGGAAAGAAGAAGCCAAAAGCAAACGCGCAAACACTAAGACCTACAGGTAGGAGGCAAAGGCTCAGAGGCATCCCCCGATATAAAACTGGCCGCGCTGTGAACCCCATACTTCTCCACAAAAGCAGCCAGCCTAGAGACATGGGGGACAGTATCCGGTAACAATCCGTCCTCATCCACCAGGTAAGATGTCGACGACTTCTTATAGTGCCCCTTGTCCCAGTACAGGGGGAACCGCCACTCCACGCCCGGGCCCCCAACCCCGGTCAAGAACCACGGCTGCTGGCCGGGCACTGCCACCACCTTGAAAAAGGCATTTTTGAACCGCTTGAAGGAGTCTGAGAAGGCCCCCATCAGCTTCCGCTCCGACACATTTCTGAGCGACACCAACCCCTTCAGCTTATCGCCCTCCCTGGGCAAGCCGAGAGTGAAAGGGCAGAAATAGTGGAAGAAGAGGTTAGCGGTGCAGGGAATGGGAATCGGAAAAGAACCGCACAACTTCTCGAAGGCCAGTAAATAGGCCCATCCGTTCGGATGAAGTTGCGACGACGCAAGGTTAAGGTAGTTAAGGGCCGATATCTGGAAGGCGGAAAAGGAAAGCGGATTTGGATCCGGGTGTACACATCTCGGTAGAAATGGAAAAAATTGGGCTCCCCCTCCTCTCGGACAGAGCACACTGGCTCCGCCGCCCTAGCCGGCGCGTGCGTGCAGCCATCCAACTTGGGCATCTTTAACCGAGACACATCGGCCTCGGACATTAGAGACAAGGTCGCCAGCACCTCAATAGCGACCCAATTAAATCGCCGGCGCAAGGCCTCTGGCGGACTGGAGGAACCCGAGCCCTCCGGCTCGGACCGCCGTTTGGAAGATCCAGTCTTCGGAGCCATAAATAAGCCTATATGAAAATAAACAAAGCCGGTATTAGCAAAGAAGTAGAAATACCTGGCACAGACGTAACAGCAGGCATAAATGACGGCGGACTCGGACGAATGGGGGCAAGAGAAGGGGCCACCGGGGCGGACCAATGACGGCATGAGCCAAGCATGGCAGAAGCCTCAACATCTCCACCACGAGCCATCAGCGCGGAAGCCTCCGCCAGGCAATCCCAGCAGGGGCCGACATAACCCTCTGGAGCAGAAGTCTGGCGAACAGCGGATGGGCCCTCGTAAAAATTGAGGGGTTGAGCCATTAGCCCCGAAGGACCAGCACCGAAAGAGGAGCCTACCCCAGCCCCACCGGACGGCCCTAGACGAAAAGGACGGCGAGGAAGCGAGACTGGAATCCTAGCCGAAGCCGGGCGAGCACCGGCCCGCCCCGGGCGAACGGTGCCACCTCGCCGCAGAGGAGCCAGAATCCCTGAAGCAGGTGGTGCGCCCCCCAAAACCCAGTAAGTAGCCCTGGGGAGACGGGCACGAAGGAGGATTTCCTCCTCAGGCGTTAATGACGCCCTTGGCCTAGAAGCACTCCTACCTCTCACCATGTTTAGAAGCCTAAGACGCTAAGTGGTTGTCGTCTAAGGGCAAGAAACGGGACGAATTTCTGGTTTACGATGCAAGAAATTCCAGAAACACTGAAGAACAGTAGCACAGACAGCGATTTCCAGAAAAAAAAGTAAAGGGGGGGTAAAATGCAGGAAACTACCGAACAAAATACAAGGGAATCGGTGAAATACCTGTGTGAAAGAGGTAGAGAAACCGGAACTTTGGAAACGGCGAACGGCAGAATCTTGACGGAAATGAAAACAAGAGGAAAGTCTGAGAAAATGCGGCAGCAGAAAAAGTGAGAGAGAAACACAAAGGGGACTATTTAAACCGAAATCCCAATCACAGGGGACACAACGGTCTATTCCCGTACAAGTGTAACAGGATTGGCACAGCACAACGCAAGCGCAATAAATGCGCACTAACCTCGGGAAGCAAAAGGACGCGGCGGTTGCAGGGCACGCCCAATGGGAACCTGACAACTGTAAACCCGTAATGATGGCGTAGTAAGGGCAAATCCCGAAGCGTTTAGAGAATCCCAAAAGGCAAGAGGGCCAGAAATCCGGGAAGGATGAACAACCGCCCGGCCAGGAACGAACCCGGTGTTCTAGGCAGGACAGGGATAGGTGGAGCTGACCACAGTTCCGGACTAGACTGACGGCTACGGCACCCAAAATCCGACTTAGTCCGCACGGAAGACCTCGGCCATAATGGGACCGGGTCACTAAGCACCTCGGCCGTCCCAAAGCCTGAACGACCAAGCTGGGGGGCAACTGTTACGGACCGGCCCAATAGGCCCAAGTCCGGACCTCGGTCCACTAGCGCCTATAAGGGAATCCGCGCTATATTAGGAAGGGATCCGAGATCCCCTATTTTTAGGATCTCATTAATGAAGATTCTCCTATAATCATGGCACCAACCAATCAGCACCTGAGGGCTCAATCATAGATATCGCCCATTAATAGGGAGATACGGGCACCAAGCTCCTGGATAAATAGAAGGAAACCCTAAACAGGTGCACACGTTCTATCTTATGCTCTTGTTACTTTCTGCCACACAGAGCACACACCCCACTCCCCTGGCTACGTGCCTTCCAGTTTACTACGAACTACGTGGACTTTGATCCCTTTAGAGGGTACGTAGGCTCTAGGCTTGACGACCTAGTCAAGTCCAATCTCTGTGTTCTTCATATAGAACAATATGATTCACAAAATTGTCTTCAATTTTTGAAGTTGCAGCCTTGCAAGTTTAATTTCTAAAACCAAATGAGATTCATAAGAAGCTTCTTCAAAAAGTTTCTGATTCTGCACACACAACCCACTATTTTCTTCTGATAGCTGAACTTGCTCTAGCTTTAGTTTTTCATTTTCAATATCCTGTAAATGGAGAAGAAAAGTGTCAATTATTTAGGAAGTTGGAAAGAATAATTGTACGAGAAAAATAACTATATTGCGGAACATATAGTTCTCGCTTAGCCATAATAGTATTCCATATACAAAAAAAATTCAAGCATGCCTGAGAATAAATTTTCTATTTCAACTCATGTATGTGTTCACCAGATACAAACTGTTTAGAGGACACAGATGAACACCGCTGGTAGCTGCAAATTCATACCACTCCAGTCCTATTCAAAAGTATGTTTTGATTAAAAATTTTGGTCCTATTAATAAGTTCAGTTTCAGAATAGTAAATGAGATTGTGACAATTTTGCCTTTATTAATTGTACCAATGAAAATAAAGAGAAAAGAAAGATTTGAAAAATACCCCTTTATAAATGAGGACAAATTAGAAATTTACTCCATAATCATTGAGTTAACTAGCTCTTTTTGGTATGTGTGCTTTAGTTAAAATGGAGTTATAAATAAAACCAAAGTGATACTACCTTATTATTAACTTCACCAAACACGATCGCCCTCCCCTGAACTTCTTCAAAGCCGACCGCTCCTCCCTCAACTTTGCTGGCGCTTGTAGCCTGCGTCTTGCGCCCTAGCCCTCACCTCTGCATTTACTCTTTTAATTTAGGTCTGCATCTTATTTCTTTTCTTTTAAAATTAAATGTACAGCTTATAATTAACCAAAATAATATTTCATCATTTGCCATGTCATATTTCCTAATAAGCATGCCACATAAGCTAGTCTAATGGAGTTTGTGCCATATAGAATGAACTAACACCATCAAAGGCAACACCAAGTACTTTTTAAACTTTAGGGACCAATGGTCATAAACGGAGTAAACTGGAAGGACCAAAACCTTTAATTTCAAACTTGAGGGACCAAAATTAAAATTGTGTGAGATTTCAAGGACCAAAAGTTATATTAACCTATTATCAAGGACCAAAAGTTATATTAACCTATTATCAAGGACCAAAAGTTATATTATCCCATTATTATAATATACAAGAAGAAATCCCTAAGTGCACATTTTTTGTTGTTGATTATATTGTTCTTATTATGGCTAAGTCAAGAGAATAGATTAACTATGAACTTTAAGTTATGGAGAATGACTTTGAAGATGAAGAGTATTTGCTTGAGCATGAGTGAGACAGAATATGTGTAATGCAATTTTGATAGAGGCAAGTTAGAAGTGATTTGGATGTTAAAACAATAGAGAGCACATATAATTCCACAAGTGGAAAACTTCAAATATTTGAGATCAATTATACAAAAAGATGATGAAATTGATGGAAATGTTAGTCATATAATTCAAGTTAAGTTAGATGGTTGCATTTTTAATCGTAAATTGTCTGATATCACTTGAGTTTGTTACGTCAACTTTTTCGATTAATAATATTAACAGTATTAGAATTATATGACCAAAGGTATACCTTATAAAGTTAAAAGACTAAAACTATAGGCCTCATGTAAATTAAAATGACTAAAAGTATACTTTATCCTAAAATATTTTAATAGTCGTCTTCATTTGTAAATTAACTATCCAAATATTGCTTTAATTCTCTATTCATATCAAAATTTTACCGCTTAAATTTATTTATGTATTTTATGTAACATAATAATAATAATAATTTTAAATATGAAGCATTTAAATTTTTACAATATGATAATGAGAGGTGCACGCTTGTGGGGATTAAGCATTGTATTATAAGAAACTGAGATCACACTTTACGTAATAGGCTTTTTCTTTTTTCTTTTTTCTTTTTTTTGTGAATTCTTTTTTAAATTCCATCGAACTGTACATAGTACATGTTCCTATGTCATCAACATATATTCTATAGAAGCATATATTTTTTTATAGAAGCAATTTTTTAAGGGAACAAATTTCTACGTTTCAATAATAGAAACATGATCAGACAACTTGCCTCTTTTTAATAAGTAAAATACTAAAGAGATCTACGTACGTATCCAAATAATTGTCCCCATTTTCGTGCCTCCATTCTTATCGTGGCTCTGCCCCCTCTTTTTCAATTATTATTTCAATCATCAATATACATTTTTAATCTTCGACCAAAAAAATATAAATCTTTCATCATCAATTTAACATCATTATCATCATTACTAAATACTCCATCCGGTCCTAATTATAAGACCTAGTTGACTTTTTTGGAGATGTTAAGGAAGCTAATTAAATTACTTTAAAGTATTTTTATTTTTATTTTTTCTATAAACTAATTAGTTTGACTAATAAACTAATATATAATCTAAAAATATACAACATATGAAATGATTAAATAACTTATTTAGCTTTCTTAATTTCTCCTTAAAAAAATCAACTAGTTCTTATAATTAGGTATAGTAATCAATTAATGTGCCATCAGATTCAAGTTTTTTTTTTTTTTTTTTGGAGCTAACTTGATCCATCATCAATTTAGGTTGGTGGTTGGTAGTTGGTAGGGCTTCGATTGGCCCATGACATTTGCCCGAGTGGGATTCATACATAAAATGTAAAAAAACAATTCTTTATAAAAAGAAGGTCAATATTCAATATTCTTCATAAAAACAAGGGAAAATTACACACAGGTCCCAAGGAAGAGATATATTTACGTTTAGGTCCCGTCAATTCATGAAATTACTCTAAAGTCCCAAGGGACTTCATTGTAAATATTTCATATGAGTAAAAGACTTTATTGCCCTTCAGAAGTTGTGGTTAATTTATGCATTTTGTGTTGTTAATTTATGCATTTTGTGTTGTTATTCGCCTCTGAAACTCAGAAATCACAAATTCAAGGTTTTCAGAAGTTGTGGTTAATTTATGCATTTTGTGTTGTTAATTTATGCGTTTTGTGTTGTTATTCGCTTCTGGAACTCAGAAATCACAGATTCAAGGTTTTCAGAAGTTGTGGTTAATTTATATATTTTGTGTTGTTAATCGCCTCTGCAACTCAGAAATCACTTATTCAAGGTTTTCAGAAGTTGTGGTTAATTTATACATTTTGTGTTGTTAATTTATACATTTTGTGTTGTTAATCGCCTCTGCAACTCAGAAATCACAAATTCAAGGTTTTCAGAAGTTGTGATTAATTTATGCATTTTGTGTTGTTAATTTATGCATTTTGTGTTGTTATTCGCCTCTGGAACTCAGAAATCACAAATTCAAGTAGAAGGGCAATAAGGTCTTTTACTCATATAAAATAATTACACAGAAGTCCCTTGGGACTTCAGAGTAATTTCATGAATTGACAGGACTTAAACGTAAATATATCCCTTCCTTGGGACCTGTGTGTAATTTTCCCTAAAAACAATTGCTACAGAATATCTCATTGTGAATTTAATAGTGTATAGGTGGCTATTGGCTAATAATTGAATTATGAAGAAGCAATCTCTTTTAATTAATATACAACTTTGATACGGAATCAGGAGTACGTTGACGTGAGAATTTTATATTAAAATACGTTAAATAAATAAATAAATATATATATATATATATATATTTGTGATGGGGACAATATTATCTTTAACTTTATGGTGATGGAGACAATGTAAACAACAAGGACATTATTGGTGACTTAAATGTCTTGCTAGCTGCAAAAGATATATGCTTTGCAAAATATTTAACGAAATCAGGAGTAAGTTGACGTGAGAATTTTATTGGTTAAAATATGTTTAAAAAGTATTAGAATTTATACCCAAAAAAAAAAGTATTAGAATTATATATAATATCTTTGATTTTGATGAGTATGCATAATCTATTTTTTTTAAAAAAAATAATTTATGATCCTATTATACTCTTTACAGAATTCGAACTCACACCCTTACACTTAGAAAGACAATTTTTTAAAAAAAAAAGAAATAATAATAAAGAAAAAGACTTTTTCCAACTTAACACATTTTTTTTTTAAAAAAAAAGACTTAAAAAAAGTGTTTGGTGTCAATTAGGCCAGAATTCACGTACACATTATAATATCTTAATTGATATTACATGGCTCAAAGATGTGATCCATTCATAAAAATTAGTCATTTGATTTTCAATATCTTAACTTAGATATCTTTCCCTATATCATATAAAAAAGATAGTGAAACAAAGATTCTATCCTTCCAAGTTAATATTACTTGACCATGCTTAAAATTTGCTCGTATGATTTTCAATACCATAATTTTCTCTCTCTCTCTTTACATATCATATAGGAGAGACATTGAAACAATACTCCTTATCCATGTAATATGATATTACGTGGCCTTGAAACATGATCCATTATAAAAAATTACTTATTTGATTGTCAAAAGTCAAAACCATAACCTATATTTCTTTCCCTATATCATAAAAGAGAGACAATGAAACTATAATACTCCTTATCCATCTAATTAAATTGATATTAGGTGGCTCTGAGACATAATAAATTCATAAAAGTTACTCATTTAATTTGATTTTCAATGCCTTAACTTTGATCTCTTTCCCTATATCATATAAAAGAGATAATGGAACAATTATTCTTATCCGTCCAAGTTGATATTACGTGGCTCTAAGATGTGATCAATTCTTAAATTAACTCGTCTGATTTTTTTTTTTTGTTGATACATCATGGTAGGGAAGGAGGTCTGGATTCGAACCCCTGAACATGGAAGAGTGAGGCCAGTTAATACTGGCTTCCATACCACTACACTATCAAAACGCTGGCACTCGTCTGATTTTCAATACAATAAATTTTGTCTATTTCCCTATCATATAAGAGAGGCAGTGAAACAATACTCCTTATTCATCTATAAGATGATATTACGTGGCCCTAAGATGTGATCTATTCTTAAAAATTACTCATTTCATTTTCACTGCCTTAACTTTGATATCTTTCCCTATATCATATAAAAAGAGACAATGAACAATGATTCTTATTCATCCAAGTTGATAAGTACATGGCCCTCAGAATTGATCCATTCTTAAAATTTACTCATCCAATTTTCAATACCTTAATTTTTAGACTAAAGTATACTTTTAGTCCTTTAAATTTACATGAAGTATACTTTTGGTCCCTTAACTTCATAAAATATACTTTTGGTCCTAAGATTTTAACACTATTAATTTTGCTAATGGAAAATGCAAACTCAAGTGATAACGGTGTAAATTTAAGTGATGATTTCGTAATTAAATACTATTAAGCTTAAATTTAAAATATGGGTAAATTGAAGAATATGTAAAATTTATGTAATTAAGTGCTATTAGTCATCACTTAAGTTCGCTGCATCAGCGCATTTTCCGTTAGCAACATTAACAGTGTTAGAATTTTAAGACCAAAAGTATTTTTAATAAAGTTAAGGGATCAAAAGTATACCTTATGTAAAACATAAAGGACTAAAAGTAAACTTTAGCCTAATTTTTATCTCTTTCCGTATCATATAAGAGAGGCAGTGAAACAATACTCCTTATCTATCTAAGATGATATTACGTGGCCCTGAGACGTATATGATCCACTCTTAAAAATGACTTATTTGATTTTCAAAAAATTAACCTTTATTTCTTTTCCTATATCGTGTAAGAGAGACATTAAAACAATACTCCTTATCGATCAAATTAGGTTGAGAATACGTGAACCTTAGACATGATCCATTCATAAAAATTACTCATTTGATTTTCAGTTCTCTAACTCTTATCTCTTTCCCTATCATAAGAGAGACAGTAAAACATACTTCTGATATTGCATGATCCATTCTCTAAAATGACTCTTCATTTCACTCAAAAGTGATTGTCTCTTGGGGTTGTAGTTGGACGGACATATATAAATAGAAAAATTCTTCCTTCACGCCAATCCCATTCAATTATTGACATTTCTTTTTTGGAATTAATCGTTGACTTTTCATTGTTTATTTACATCCTTCCTCTCAAAAAATTAATTAATCAAAAACTAAATAAAATATATCTCATAATTTTTATGATAAAGATTTTTATGAGTCGGTTTTTTTTTTTAATTCATATGAGTCCGAAGTTGACCATCATGCAATCGCCACTAGGACAGGCCCAACTTGACTTCAGTTATAAAATTTGTGGCCCAGCAATAGCATAGGCGGATCTACATTTTTTTTTTGGGGGGGGGGGGGGGGTGCCCCCCTTAAATTTGTCACTTGGTTTTTTTTTTTTTTTAAAAAAAAAAAAGATGTATCTAGTCCCCTTAAATTTGTCTCTTCCAAATTTTTTTTATTAAAGATGTATTTCATAGTATTGATAATAAGGCAATTATGATAAAATTACAAAAAAAAAAGGCATAGAAATTTAATATTGTAATTATTTTTATTGTAATATATTTTTGTTATTAAAATATATGTACTTGAACTCATTAAGTGCCCACCCTTTATTGTAATTTATATAGCTACTGTTCTGTATGAAGAACACAGAGATTGGACTTGATTAGGGTGTCAAGCCTAGAGCCTACGTACCCTCGAAGGGATCAAAGTCCACGTAGTTCGTAACAAACTTGAAGGCACGTAGCCAGGGGAGTGGGGTGTGTGCTCCGTGTGGCAGAAAGTAACAAGAGCATAAGATAGAACGTGTGCACCTGTTTAGGGTTCCCTTCTATTTATAGAGGGGTTTGGTGCGCGTATCTCTACCTTAATGAGCAATATCTTAGATTGAGCTGATTGGCTGCTGCCATGATTGTCGGAGAATCTCTATTAATAAGATCCTATATTTGTGGGATCTCGGATCCCTTCCTATTCTGGCGTGGATTCTATCCCTAGCGGGATTGGGCCGAGGTCCGGACCTGGGCCTGTTGGGCCGGTCCGTAACAGTTTCCCCCCAGCTTGGTTGTTCAGGCTTCTGGACGACCGAGGTGCTTATTGTCCCCGGTCCCTTGTATAGCCGAGGTCCTTTGCCTGGACCAGGTCGGCTCTTGGCTGCCGTGACCTCTGCCCGGCCTGGGGCAGTGGTCGGCTTATAATTACCTCGTTCTGCCTAGATCGCTGAGTCCATCTTGCCCGGGCGGTTACTCGCCCTTCTCGGGTTTCCAACAGCCTCGGTTTCTCGCCCTTTGCCTTTTGGGATTCTTCGGACGCCTTGGGATTTGCTCCTTGCGTGCCATTATTGCGTGCTGACAGCCGTCGAGCTTTCATTGGGTGTGTTCTGCAACCGCCGTGTCTTTTCGTCTTTCGAGGTGAGTGTGCATTTATTGCGCTGGCGTCGTGCTGCGCCAATCACGTCGCGTGTTTGCGGGAATAGACCGTCGTGCCCCTGCGTTGGCTTTTAAATAGCCCTCTTTCTGTTCATTTGCACTTTTTCCCGCTACTTCACTCTGTTGTCCAAAAACTTCTCTGATTTCGCTAGAGCTTGAGTGGGGATTCCTTTTTTCTTGAGGTTTTCGCCGTCTTCCAGCGTTCCGGTTTCTTCTATTTTACTTACATAGGTATTGCGCTTGTTCCCTTGTGCATCCATTCGGTAATTTTCCGTATTTTTTCGTTTGTACTAGGAATCGCTGTCTCTGTTTCTGTTCTTCTGGGTTTTTCTGGGTTTCCGTTAGCGTCACTGTACCCAAAGTTCTTCCCAAATCTTCCTCAAACACCGGTTCCTAATACCGTAGGTCTTTGATGATGGCGGGAGATAGAGACATTCCGCGACCGCAGGCGTCGTTGACGCCGGAGGAGGAAATGCTCCTCCGTGCGCGTCTTCCTCGTATGACTTACTGGGTTCTTGGGGGTGAGCCTCCTGCTGCGAGGATCCTGGATCCTTTACGCCGGGGTGGTGCCGCGCTTCCGGGGCGAGCTGGGGCTCGCCCGTCTTCGGGAAGGGTTTCTATTCCCATTCCGCGTCATCCCTCCCAGCCGCTTGTCCGGCCTCTTCCTTTTGAGTCGCCTAGTGGGACCTGGGTTGGCTCCTCTTCCAGTTTCGAGGCCCCGGTGGTGATGGCTCATCCCCTGAATTTTTACGAGGGTCCTTCTGCCGCACGCCTGACGCCCGCCCCAGAGGGTTATGCCGGCCCCTGCTGGGACTGCCTGGCGGAAGCTTCCGTATTGATGGCGGGTGATAGAGATGCCGAGGCTTCGTCTATTCTGGGCTTCTCCCGGCATTGGTCTGCCCCGGCTATTCCTTCTCGTGCTTCCCTTCGTCCGAGTCCACGGCCTTTTTTGCCTTCTGTTATGCCTGTGCCAGGTACTTCTGCTTCTTTGCTAATACCGGCTTTGTTTATTTTCATATAGGCTTATTTATGGCTCCAAAGTCTGGATCGTCTAAAAAGCCATCTGAGGCCGGTGGTTCGGACTCTTCCAGTCCACCCGAAGCCTTGGTTCGTCGGTACGGCTGGGTATCGCACGATGTGCTGGCTACGTCATCGCTGATGTCTGAGGCGGATCTGGTCCGTTTGAAGTTGCCGGCCATGCCTGGGTGCGTGCTTATGTGTCCGGGGCCGGAGGAGCCTGTCTGCGCGGCCCCGTCTGAGGGTCGGCCGGACTTCTTCTTCTTCTTCCGGGACTATTTGTCGCGGGTCCAAGTTTCTTTCCCTTTCTCCCCCTTCCAAATGGAGGCGTTGCGGCATCTTCGCCTTGCCCCGTCCCAGCTCCATCCAAATGGGTGGGCTTATCTGGTAGCCTTCGAGAGGCTTTGTGGCCATTTCTCGCCCCCTTTAGATTGCTCGGCCAACCTTTTCTTTTACTATTTCGGGCCTTTCACACCCAGCCCGCCGAAGGGAGGCGATAAGCGGAGGGGGTTGGTATCCCTTCGCATTAATCCGGAACGCCAACTGATGACGCCCTTCTCGGATTCCTTCAAATGCTTTAAGGGATCATTTTTTAAGGTTGAGGCCGTGCCAGGGGAGCTACCCTGGTTTTTGGAAGGGGGCGGTCGTTTCCCTCTGTATTGGGAGGAGGGTCATTATAAGGCCAAGGCCCTGTCCTTTCAAGTTCCGCGCACCAACCTCCTGCCGGAATCAGCTTCTGCAGTGGCCCGGATTGAGGCCTTGGTGGCCGAATACGGTGTGCAGCCGGCCGGCTTCTACATATCCGCCGAGCCGCTGCCTTCTTCCTGTAGGATTTTTAGCAGCCGTATCTGTTTTTTGCTTCAGTATTGGTCTTTTAAATTGGTAAGTTCTGACCTACTCTGTTTGTCTTTGTTTGCAGCCAAGGCCATGGATGACCTGTCGTTATATGCTCGCCTGTCGAGAGCGGCCGCCGCGTCTTCGAGTCGCCAGAAGAAACGGGCGGCTTCTTCTGCTGCCGGTGCTCCCACTGCTCCGGCTTCTAAGAAGGCTAAGGGTCCTGCTGCTGATAGCCCTTCTTCCGTCTCGACACCACAGGCCGTTCCCGTGGTGGAGACTCCGGCTCTGGAGGGCTCGGAGGTTGCTGCTGTTGGTCCAAACCCAGCGCCTGAGTCCCAGGCTTCTGAGGGGCGAGAGGCCTCGATTTCCGATGAGGAGGTTGAGGCTGAGTTTTTCATTGATGAGCCTCCTACCTCCCTGCCGGATCTGCCTTCCTCGTCTTCGCTTCCGCCTCCATCGCTCCCGAGGTCTGTTCTCCCTCGTGGCCGTCTATGGCGCGATGGGGTAGTTCCTGAGGTTTCTACCGCTTTCCTGCCTCCCCGCCACTTCACCGGATGCGCCGCACTGACTCGGCCGGCCCTGGATGAACTGCACAGGAACCAAGCGGAGCTTTGTCGGGCGGTGGGATACAACCAAGCCTTGATTCTGGTCCGGGAGCAATATGCTCGTTCCCATGCTGACGTCCAGAGGCTGCGGGCGCAGGTCGAGGAGTTGGCCAAGGGTTTGGCGGCGGCGGAGGCCAAGGCCGCATCTGCTGGCGACCTGAAGGAGGAACTGGAGGTGGCTGAGGCCAAGGCTAGGTCGGCAGGGGAGGAGCTGGCTAGAGGCTGAGCGGAGCGGGATGCGGCCCTGGCGGAGCTTGATGGGGTTCGAGCGGAGCTGGCTTCCGTGCGGATGGAGCGGTGAAGGCTGCGGCGGTGAAGGCGGATCGGGAGCTGCAGCTGTCCCAGGAGCATGCCGACTCGGTTGCCAAGGAGTGCACCCGGGCTCTGAAGGAGAGGTCCGAGAGCCTGGCTGCGGCCAAGGCCTTGGAAGAGCGGCTGGCTACGTTGGCCAGGGAGGAAGAGGCGGTTGAGGCGGCCCTTGCTGCTGAGAAGGTGACCTCCCGAGAGCTTACAGATGCCCTGGTGCAGACTGCCGAGGCCTGTTTCAAACAAGCCTTGCTCCAGATCCGGCACTTCAATCCCGGGGTTGAGCTTCAGGTGGAAGGGTACGATCATCGTGCCTTTGTTAAGGATGATGGATCCTTCCTTCCATACGAACCCCAAGCCGCCGAAGACCCTGTTGAGGGAGCCGTGGAGGGTGCTGCCGTTGCCGGGGGTGAAGAGGAAGCTAATGCTGGGCCTGGCTCCCCGCCCTAGCTTTTATCTTTATTGTTTGGGGTGTAGGAGCCCTTGTAATTTGTTGCTTTCTTTTGGCCTTGGTGCCATTTGTACAGACTTTTATGACAATTACAACATTATTCTTGCCTTGTGCTACAGTCCGTCTTTATTTTGATTATTACCGTCCCTTTCGTCTAGATTCGACAATGAACGATTTAAATTCTTATCATCCTTCCTCTGCGCGGCCGAGCTCGTTTAGCTACCTGGGGCCGAAGGTGGATTATTTTTCTGCCATCGTCCTATTACCTCGGTTTGTGCCTTCGTTTGCTATGTGCGTATAGGTCGCGTGGGCCGCTTAGGTGACTTAGGCAATAGGTGATTTAACTGCTCTTTTGACTAAGTTAATTCGTTTGTCGGCCGCATGTGTGCAGGCCGTTGGTACTCTACCACATTTAGTGTGTGGGAGGTTAGGGCAAGGTTGTCTTGTTTCAGCCTCGTCAGGCATAACTAACCATACTGCCTCGGCCCGGCTTTCAAGCAGCCGAGCTCCAACTTTCCTTTAGTTGGATCAAATTGTACCGGCGTAAGGGCGAGGCTACCACGTGTCTAACCGGGGCTTCGTCTGCCTGGAGTTGGACATTTTGACCTGATCAGGGTCGGCATGGCAGGCCGCTTGCTTAGCCGGGCGAGCGTTGACGCGTCAATTTCGCGAAGGGCCGTGTTCGATTCCTTCGCCGAGCTCTAACCAATGCCTGTCGGGGTACGACGGCCGGTTTTCGTACATCTAGATGTTTTTGGTTCTGGCCGGGTCTACGACCTCGGGGCCTTCTATCGGTGTCGGGCTTTAATAGCCGCGGCTTTCGGTTCCTTGGCCTCGGCCTTATGGCTTTTGGCCGAGCTTAACGGCTTCGGCTTCATACTTAAGCTTTGTGCACATTCGTAAATATCCTCAGTGGGATCCTTTATTGATGGAAAGAAATAGCCCTACAGGGCTTTACAAAGCATCGTAATTAGAAATGACATAACTTGGACTTTAAACGAAAAGAAAACATAGGCAGGAAAAGGGAAAATTGCTAAGTAAACAAACACTGCCGAGGAAGGATCTAGCTGTAGTAGATCTTCAGCTTGTCGGCATTCCACGTCCTTTTGATTGGCTTTCTTGCCAAAGTCTCGAGGGTATATGCTCCTCCGTCGAGCTTTTCCTTAATCCGGTAGGGCCCTTCCCAGTTTGCCGCCAGCTTCCCATCCTTGGCGTTCTTGTTGCCAATGTCCGCCCGTCGGAGTACTAGGTTCCCTCGGTTAAAAGACCGGGGCCGGACCTTCCTGTTGTACTTAGCCGCGAGTAGTTGCTTGGCGGCTAGTTCCCGGCAGTGCGCCGTAACCCGGATTTCATCTATAAGGTCCAAGTCAGTCTTCAAGGCGTCGTCGTTCGATTCCTGCCCCTCCTGTCCGGCTTTAACCTTTCTCCAGGATGGCTGTCCGATTTCAACCGGGATCATTGCCTCGCATCCATAGGTTAGCCTGTACGGGGTTTCTTGAGTCGAAGACTGTACGCTCGTGCGATATCCCCACAGGACGCTGTGGAGCTGCTCGGTCCAACTGGTCTCGGCCTGCAACATCCGCCTCTTGAGTCCGTCGAGGACGACTTTATTGGCGGCTTCGGCCTGGCCATTTGTCTGGGGATGTTCCACGGATGAAAAGTGCTGCTTGATGTCCAGGTTGGACATCAGCGCTTGGAAACGATGGTCCATGAATTGGGTGCCATTGTCCGTGACGACCTCGGCTGGTATCCCGAAGCGGGAGACGATGTTGTGCCGGAAGAACTTAATCACTCTAGCCGAGGTTATTGTGGCGAGTGGCTCTGCTTCTATCCACTTGGTGAAGTAGTCTACCGCGACTATTAACCATCTGCATTGCCCTTGCGCCGGTCGGAATAGACCGAGGATGTCCATGCCCCATTTGTAAAAGGGCCACGGGGCTGGCATTCCTTTCAACTCTGAGGGTGGTGGCCATATTATCCTTGCATGCTTTTGACAACTGTCGCATGTCTTGGCTTTTTCCATGGCGTCATGACTCATAGTGGGCCAGTAATAGCCGGCGCGTAATGCTTTCCGGGCGAGTGCCTTGCCCCCCATGTGGTGACCGTTGGCGCCTTCGTGTAGCTCGGCCAGCACGTATGTCGTTTCAGAATCTCCAAGGCAACGCATCATGGGGCAATGGAGTCCCTTCCTGTATAGTTGGTCGTCCACCATGGCGTAGAGGGCGGCTTCACGGATCAGCTTCATTGCCTCGGTCGGGTCCATCGGGATAATTCCCCTCTTGAGGTAGTCTTTAATTGGCTTCCTCCAATCTGTCCCGGCTGAGATGGCCATGATACAACTCGGCTTGGTCAGATTCTGCTGTATCACGGTCCTATGGTAGTCCGGCCCCTTCGTACTGGCGAGCTTGGAGAGGATGTCAGCTCGAGCGTTTTCTTCTCTGGGTATATGAGAAACTGTGACCTCTTCGAACTCGGCCATGAGTTCTTTGGCTTTGGTCAGGTACTTTGCCATTAGTGGGCCTTTTGCCTGATAGGTGCCGTCTACCTGAGCCGCGACGAGCTGCGAGTCGGTTAAAACCTTTACTCGCTGGGCGCCATTATCCTTGGCCTGGAGCAGTCCGGCTAAAAGGGCCTCGTACTCGGCCTGGTTATTGGAGGTCTGGAACTTCAACTGCAGAGAATGTTCGGTGGCTACCCCCTGTGGGCTTTCTACGATGACTCCCGCGCCGCTTCCCTTTGCGTTGGATGAGCCATCAACATAGACCTTCCAAACCCCATCGTCTGTAGTGGCCGGTGTCAGTTCGCGGATGAAGTCCACAAGCGCTTGGGACTTGATTGCCTGGCGGGCTTCGAACGTGATGTCGAACTCGGAGAGTTCTATGGCCCAGTTGGTCATTCTCCCGGCTAAGTCGGGTTTGTGGAGAACCTGTCTGATCGGCTGGCTGGTTCGGACCACGATCCGGTGTCCCTGGAAGTAGGGCCGGAGTCGGCGTGCCGCGGTAAGGAGGGAGAAGGCCACTTTTTCGAGTTTCTGATACCGTAGTTCAGAGTTCTGTAGTGCCTTGCTGACGAATTATATTGGCTTTTGCCCGGTCTCGGATTCCTTTACTAGGCGGCACTCACGGCCTCGTTACCGATTGAGAGGTAGAGGAATAAAGTCTCTCCGGGGTCCGGCTTCGTGAGTACTGGCGGAGTTGCCAAGCATTGCTTAATTTCTGAGAAGGCGGCATCGCAGTCCGGGTTCCAACCGCCTCGGGTCTCCTTCTTGAGCAATTTGAAGAGAGGTAGGGCTTTCTCGGCCGACTTTGGTAGAAAACGCGTCAGGGCGGCTAGTCGGCCTGTTAGCTGCTGTACCTCCTTCTTGGTTCTCGGGCACTGCATGTCGAGCACGGCCTTACACTTGTCCGGGTTGGCTTCGATCCCTCGGTTCGTCAGCATGAAGCCTAGGAATTTCCCAGCCGGGACTCCGAAGGCACATTTGGCCAGGTTCAACCTGATTCGATGTCTTCTTAATTTTTCAAACGTCTGTTCTAGGTCCCGGATGTGGTCTTCTGGGAGTTTCGACTTGACGATCATGTCGTCTATGTAGACCTCTATGTTGCGCCCGATCTGATCCTCAAAAACCTGGTTCATCATCCTCTGGTAGGTTGCCCCGGCATTCTTGAGTTCGAAAGGCATGACGTTGTAACAGTAATTTGCCTTATCAGTCATAAAGGCGATCTTCTCTTGGTCGTCCGGATGCATGGCGATCTGGTTGTAACCGGAGTAGGCATCCATGAAAGAGAGGAGGTGGTATCCGGCGGAGTTGTCCACCAGTTTATCAATGTTTGGCATCGGGTACGAGTCCTTTGGGCAGGCCTTGTTGAGGCTGGTGTAGTCGACACATACTCTCCATTTGCCGCTGGGTTTGAGGACTATGACTACGTTGGAGAGCCAGGTGGTGTACTGCACCTCCCGGATGAAACCGGCCGCAAGGAGCTCTTCTATGTGATCTTCCAAGGCCTTCTGCCTGTTATCCGCAATGGTCCTCTTCTTCTGTGCCACTGGTCTCGATCCCGGCCATATGCCGAGTTTGTGACAGCAGAAGTGGGGGTCGATGCCCGGTATTTCAGCCGAGGTCCATGCGAAGACGTCTTGGTTTCGCCTTAGGAGTCGGATCATGAGAGCCTTTAGGCCGTCCTCCATATCCCGGCCTATTTTGGTGGTCTTGGACGGGTCCTCGCCTAGCACAATTTCTTCCAATTCTCCTTCCGGCTCGGGCCTCAGATTGTCAAGCTCTCGGAGGTCGAGCTCCACCATGTTGACTTGTCGCCGCGAGAGCTCGCCAGAGCCGGCTTCGGCTACTTGCTCGTTGGATCCGAGCCGGGGTGGGGACGAGGGTCCTCCTTCCTCGACGCGGAGAGCTTCGAAGTAGCACTGCCTGGACTCTTTCTAGTCCCCGGATACCACGACTATCTGGTTCTTACTATTGATCATCTTCAGCTTCTGATGCTTCGTGGATACTAGTATATCCCAGTTGTGGATCGTGGGTCGGCCCAGAATGATGTTGTAGGGGGACCGGAAGTCGGCGACTACGAATCGTACCCGTTCCGATTTGAAGGCTTCCTTGGTGCCAAGAGTTAACCGGAGGTCGATGTAGCCTTTTGGGAAGGACTGCTCCCCATTGAAGCCGACCAGGGTGGTCTTGCACAGCTTGAGGTCCTCTTTGTCGAGGTGCATTCTTTTGTACGCGTCCCAACTTATAATGTCGGCCGAACTCCCTGCATCCACAAAGATCCTCTTAACTCGACAATTTATTAGAGTTCCAGTAATTAACAGTCCGTCCAGGTGTCCGGGTATGACGTCTTCCAGCTCTTCATCAGTGAAGGTCAGGGTTGGCGGCCGAGGCCTCCTTGAGTCCTCCTTAAACTTAGGGGGTTCTCGGACGGTCAGTACTTCGCGGAGGTACTTCTTCCGCTGGCTTACGGTGTCTCCTCCTCCACCGAATCCTCCGCTGACGACGTTGCACTGGAAATCAACGTCGGGAAATTCGTCGTCCGAGGCCGCCTTCTGCTTTTTTCCCGGAGTTCGGGATTCCTTGGGCGGACTACTGGAGCGGGCGCGGTCGTTGCGTTTCCCGTTCGTCCTTCCCTGAGTCTTGATCACGTACTGACGCAGTTTCCCATCCCTTACGAACTTCTCGATTGCGTCACGGAGGTCATAGCACTCGTCGGTGGTGTGGCCGTTGCAGTCGTGGAACTTGCAGAACTTGGAATGGTCCGTGTTGGAGCGCCCTCTGATCGGCTTTGGCCTGTCCACCCGCTTCATCTCGATCTGGGCTACCTCCTTCCATACCTGGGACCTAGGGACGTTCAGCGGGGTGTAACTGTCGTACTTGGTCTTTTGGTCGGCCCGGTCAGACTTTGTCCGGCTGTCCCGGCTGCATTGTCTCGAGTCGGTCTTCGTCCTTCTTGGGCGTTCCTCGTCGTTAGGCGGGCTCTTCCTAGTCCGTTCAGGTTCATCGGCATTGGCCGCCTCCATCTGCTCCATTTCCAGGTACATCTTCGCCTCGGTATAGAATTTGGTCAAGGTGTACGCTGGGTTCTTGCATAGGTGACGAGCCAGCCAGGATGATGGGTCCAGTCCATTGACCAGGCAGTGTACGTGGACATCCTCGGGCAATGACCGTACTTGCATGGCCACGTCTCGGAACCGATCCAGATACTTCTGCAAGGCCTCACCCTTCTTCTGACGCACTTTGCTCAAGGTGAACGTAGCCTTCGGCTGCTTTTTGCTGGTGGCGAAGTGCAGCTCGAATTTTCGTCCGAGGTCTTCATAGTCTCGGATAGAGTTGTCCGGAAGAGACGTCAGCCACCTGTGCGCCGGCCCGTCCAGAGTAGCCGCAAAAAGGCGCTGAATGACCGGACCGCTGATCTGTCGGACCCACATGAGCTTCTCAAAGGTAACCAAGTGGTTCCGGGGGTCTTGGCTTCCATCGTATTTCGGCAGGCTGCTTAAATCAAAGCGTTTTGGGAAACGGGCTATTGCCGCCTCCCTCGAGAACGGGGATCTTCCCGTCTCTGATAAGTACGTCACACGATATTCCCGAGGCGATCCGTGGCGAGGCCGGGGAGTTCTTTCCTCGGCGCGGGTTTCTTCTCGATCTCGGTATTCCCTTTCACGCCGATTGGTGCGGTTAGGACCGACACCGTGGTTTCCTCTGTCTCCCGGGGACCGTGGTCTGCAATCGGGCGCTGCCTCGGTTCGCCGTCGTCGCGGCGTGGGTTCCTCGGCTCAGAGTTGCTCGAGGAGCTGCTGTCGCCTGCCGAGGCTCTCCTTGTATGACCGCGACCCCTGTGGCGGCCTCTCACGCGGCGGTCATTCTCGAGCGCTTCTTGGATCATCTTTCCGATAGCTTCGAAGTCAGCCCGCCTCTGCAGGTCATCGTGTTTTTCCTCGTTCTCCAGGCGCCGCATGAACGATTCCTGAGTCCTCCTCATCATGCGGACGTCGGCATCAACTGCCCGGACATCACGCGTTGGAGATGGCGCGAGTGCTTCTTCTGGACGCCGGTCTTCATGCCGCGGCTGCTCCTCATGGAGCGGCTGTTCCCTGTCCGGGGAGGAAGTCACCGTATCAGTAACATGTCCTTCTGGGGTGTTTCCTCTCCGAGGTGGTGCCGGCGGCTGGCCTGGCGGCGGGCGGCTGGCTTGTGGGTCTCCCTCCACCGGTTGGGGATTTCTGCTGTGGCTTCTAGTGCTCACCATTAGTAGTCACGGGGATTGAAGTTTACGGTCCCCACGGTCGGCGCCAATGTTCTGTATGAAGAACACAGAGATTGGACTTGACTAGGGTGTCAAGCCTAGAGCCTACGTACCCTCGAAGGGATCAAAGTCCACGTAGTTCGTAACAAACTTGAAGGCACGTAGCCAGGGGAGTGGGGTGTGTGCTCCGTGTGGCAGAAAGTAACAAGAGCATAAGATAGAACGTGTGCACCTGTTTAGGGTTCCCTTCTATTTATAGAGAGGTTTGGTGCACGTATCTCTGCCTTAATGAGCAATATCTTAAATTGAGCTGATTGGCTGCTGCCATGATTGTCGGAGAATCTCTATTAATAAGATCCTATATTTGTGGGATCTCGGATCCCTTCCTATTCTGGCGTAGATTCTATCCCGAGCGGGATTGGGCCGAGGTCCAGACCTGGGCCTGTTGGGCCGGTCCGTAACAGCTACATTTCTAACAGCCCTTAGGTTTGCTTTTTTAAATAACAACTTTGTAAAATAACTGCCTATCTTATTATGTCATCAGTATTTGATTTAATGAATTTTTTTTCTTTTCTTATTTATATTATTTTGTTTTTTGTAATGTATTTAAAATTTTTTCGACGGTTTCCCTCGGGCCACTAGTGCCCCTTACATATTTTTCTGGATCTGCCCTGAGCAATAGTATATACATGTTAAAAAGGAAAATCATATTGAAAAATCCCCCATTAAAATATTTTTTTCCTCAAAGATTTTTGAAATTTGTCTAAAGATCGAGTCCATATGAGGGTTTTTAATAAATCCGAATTGGAACAAGAATCGAAATAGAATTTATTGTTAAGTTGTAGAGTACCTATAAACTTATACATAATGTGTAAAAATGGTCAAAATTATTTTTTGTGTATAGATACTCATGAATTTTAAAATCGGAGTAAAAATGGCTTAATCGTTAAAATCATCTAATGTCCGTTGCTTTCGGAATTTTAAAGTCGGAGTAAAAATGGCTTAATCGTTAAAATCATCTAATGTCCGTTGCTTTCGGAGGAGGAGACAGTGGAGCCTAAAAATTTCACTAAAATTTTTAAAGTTTATAGGTATTTTTATCTCAAAAAAATTTATAAATTTTTGCACATTGCACATAAATTCATGTGTATTTGTACATTTTAAAAGTGTGTCTGGTGCGAAGATAAAATTCTGATATAATGTTAATTAATATAAGTATTTAAAAGATGAAAAGAATCAAATGCCTTTTTTCTAAGGGGGCAAAAAAAAAAAGAAGAATAAATCCAACTTAGTAAAAATCATACTGGATTGCCCTAAGCATCCCCAAAAGCAATACTAATCTAATCTGTTGTTGTACGTAGATGAGACACAGTGTTGTTAAAACGTAGTATTAATGTTGAAACGGTAAGAGTGAGCAAAAACGGAAACGTAAAATGAAACGTAAGAGTTTATTACGTACTACAAATAAAATAAAATCCAACATATATAAAACTAAAACACATAAATACATTAAAGTCATCACAAATTTAAATTCAAACACTTAAGGAAATAACTAAGTTCAAACTCAGTTATCATAATATATATTAAAATCTCAGTTCTACCCCACAAATATTTTGAATATTCACACTTAAGTCCCTTTTTCAAAACTTTCAATATTTGCAGTTAGGTCCCTGGTCAAAACTCTGCATTTTGACCAGGGACACTAATACAGACCTAGCAGAAACGCATGAAGCAAGCTGAGGGATCTGGGGATATGAAGACGCCGCCACATTGAAAGTGGGGAGCACCTGGATCAAGAGCTGATCAGACCTTCTTCTTCTTCCCTCTCGCCAGCGACACAGCCACCTCTCATCGTCGTCGGCGAGCCACGTTCCTTCTCCATTCTCTCCAACTTCATCACCTCACCACCCTGCTCTGTTCTCAGTCCACCTTCATCACCAAACTGAACAAAGCGAAGCATCGATCGAAGAAGAGGAAACTCGATGACTAGGTTTAATTTGGGGTTGGAAAAGGGGATATTACGAAAACACCCTCAATTTTCACCGGCAATCTCAGAATGTCTACCACGTCGTTTCAACATTTCTGCCGTTCAACCACGATGTCTCAACCGTCTCACCACCAAAAGCGTCTCAACCTACGATTCAGAACGTTTTTCCGACGAGAAAACGTCAAAACATCCGTTCCAACGTTTTGGAATGGCGTTTTAACAACAATGCGCACAAGTCATAAAGGGCAGAGCCGGAAATGAAAATTAAGGAGGCCAAAAATTACAGAATAAAACCCAAAAGAGTCAGTATTTGAAATAAGGGGCAAAAACTACAGAATTGGACCTAAGATTTTATGAAATTATGCTTTAGCCTCATACAGATTTCAATATTTTCATTTTAATCTCTTTATGAGACTTTTAAATAGGGACTAAAATGAAAAGATTAAAATTTTTATAAGGCTAAATCATAATTTCCAAAAATTTTAGATCCAATTATATAATTTTAGGGGAGGCGGGGTCACCCCTAGGCCCCCCACCCCCCTTCCTTTTTCCTAAATCTACCCCTGCATGTAAGGACAATTCTCTACGGGCCTCTACACTCCTTATCTTTATCACAACAAATGAAAGAAATTAAGAAGGAAACTCAGTAGGTATGGTAGCATAAAATAAATACAATAATAAAAATAAAACACCCTTCATTAATTATTCTAATTTTGAAAACGATATAGTTTCAAGGTGACTTGATAAAACTTTATATCAATTATCAAATGACATGACAAATAATAAACCCTATACATACATACATACATAAAAACACCCTTTATTAATTCCTCTAACTCTCAAAACGACGTAGTTTTAGAATAACTTGACAAACCTTATATCAAGTAATATGATAAGCGTCATATATATATATATATATATATATATATATATATATATATATATATATATATAAGTTCATATACGATGAAACAGAGGATTACGGAATCTAAGAGCGAGAAATTAATGAATGGAAAGAGGTTTTTGCGAGGCATTTACTAGCTGACATTGAAGGATTCAACCGCATGAGGTCATGGGGTAGAAGACTGGAACTCACGAGTTAACTTTTAAAATTATACATAATAAATTTTTGAAATAATTAATCTATAGGTCATTATAATTTGTTTTTTTAAAAAATTAAGCCCCTATAATTTATTATGCCCTTATCCTTCACGTTTTATAGTTTCACATGCTTTTTAATTAGGTCCCTATAAGTTTAAATCTACGCAAATAATTTCATATAGTCTATTTTATATCCTTCTAAACTTTATTTTTGTATGATATAGCACCCTTAAATTTTTACATTATATGCAAATAAATTTTTCAAACTTTATTTGCACATGTCATAGAATTTTGAAATATTGCCTGAGTCACCCAAGAGGGCCAAAAAAACCAGGAATAATCGACCGTCTACTTGGCAGTCCAAACTTTGATCATCTAGAAGGACACGGTTTTGTTCTTCATGATAAACTCAGCACGTACGGCGATTCTACGATCAACAAAAGGGTCAGAACGGAGATGTTGAAGTCGTATGGTACTGAAAACACAAAAAGAATATCAGTTAACAGATAACAGTTTGATATTTTATCCTACCTCTGGTCCTAATTATAAGAGTTAGTTGACTTTCTTTGGAGAGATTAAGGAAGTTAAATAAGTTACTTAATCATTTCATATGTTAAATATTCTTAGATTATATAATAGTATATTAGTAAAACTAATAAGTTTGAAGAAAAAAATAAAAATAAAAATACATTAAAGTAATTTAATTAGCTTCCTTAATCTCTCCAAAATAGTCAACTAGTTCTTATAATTAGGATCGGAGGGAGTATTTATTATGTGTCAATATTTAATTTATGGTCCTAAACTTCTAATTATAAGAATTAGTTGATTTTCTTTTAAGAAATTAAGAAAACTAAATAAGTTACTTAATCATTTCATATGTTGTGTATTTTAGATTATATATTAGTTTATTAGTTAAACTAATTAGTTTGAAGAAAAAAATAAAAATATACTAAAGTAATTTAATTAGGTTCTTTAATCTCTAAAAAAAAAGTCAACTATCTCTTATAATTAGGACCGGAAGGAATATTTATTATATATTTATATGTCAATATTTAATTTACGGAAAAAATTAATTTTTTCGAGAATATACAATAACATTCAAAGAATGTTTAAGGTTGATTCATCTGGTAGCTTGGAATATTTTTTTTTCAAGTGGTTGTAGCATTTTAAAGTATTTTTTATGTATCTAACATCATGTAAAATTGTATTATAAAATATTTTAGAGTATTTGGCGCTCCTTAAAAGATGCTTTAAATGGTTGGATAAATTATAAAATACTTTAAAATGTTGGTTGTGCTTGGAAAAAATATTTTAGAATGCTTGGTGAACATTAACCCTTGAGAGAATAAAAATAGCATAAATAAAATATTATTTTATTTTAATATTAGAAATAAAATTAACCATACTTAAAAATATTTTGGTATTTTGCTGTCACTTTATTTCTATAAATGATTTGAACCAGTCAGTCAATCGCAATTTTCCAAACATGTGTTTACGTGGAAAAAGTTGCCTCACTTGGATAAGAGTAGATAGAGAATTTAGACCCTTTTTCATATGATTGAACTTTTTTATGAAATCCAATTGGAACAAGAATCGAAATAGAATTTAGGGTTAGGTTGAAAAAGTACCTATAAAAATACTCATAATTATTTTTCGTGTAAAATACCCATGGATTTTAAAATCATAGTAAAAATGGCTTAACCGTTAAAATCATCTAATGTCTGTTGCCTTTAGTAGAAGAAGAAAACGATGGGTCCTACCATAAAATGTAATGCATGATGGGCTTTTTTCCCTATTTGCCACTTTTTAGATAAATAATTACCATTTTGCCACTCTTTTCAAAATATTTCTCCATCTGCCACTTTTAGTCGACTAAATCACAGTTTAGTCGACTAAAAGTCGTGGTTTCCCTTTTTTTTTTGTTGACCGCTCATTTAGTCGACTAACCAACTTGGGTTAGTCGACTAAATATATTTAGTCGACTAACCCAACGGGTTAGTCGACTAAATCTCGGCTGGAGGGTTAGACTAAATGTAATATACTGGATTTAATAAACAAATGTAATATACTGGATTTAATTTACCGTGGCATTGATATAAAAAAAGGTTAATAAAAAAACAGCAATATATTATTTACCGGGGCATTGATATAATAAAACAAATTCATTTATACCTAAAAAAATTTTATTTGTTTCTTTAAACATATATATACTGAATTTAATTGTTTTTAATAAAAGATAAACTTCAGCTTTTTGATATATTTGGCGAAACTGGAACATATATATGATCAACATATATATACTGGGCATTTGTTTCTTGAAAGTAAAATATTTTTGTTGGAATCTCGAAATAATTAAGGGCAGATTTTCTCTCACTATAATCTTGATTGTTGGAGAGATCTTAGGATCTAGTTAGAAGATTATGTAAATTTGTAATTCCTAGATATTAGGATCTATCTCTAGATATTAGGGTTTATCTAGGCTAGCAGTTAATGTTTTCAATAGATTAAATTCGACAGGGAACTTCAATTTTAATAAAATATAAAATTCAGCTTTTTATAAAAATATATATTTGGCGAAACAAGAACATATATATGATCAACAATAGTAGATAGATTTTTGAATAGCCGAAATTGGTTGGATGAATCGTTCAAATTTATAAAAATTTAATTTGAATATATAAAAATTCGTTGGATGAATCGTTCAAATTTAATTTGAATAGCCGAAATTGAAGATTTTCAAGATTTTTTAAATGATAAATTCATTTTTCTAAACAGTAGTAGATAGAAGATCTTTATTTTGAATTTAAAAAACCCTACTGTCGAAATTTAGTCGATTAACCCAATCGGGTTAGTCGACTAAATCTCGCGGGTTTTTTAAAAACCCTTCAGACGAAATTTAGTCGACTAAACCTAGTGGTTTAGTCGACTAAATTTCGTGGTCAGCCAAAAAAAGGGACCCGACGACTTTTAGTCGACTAAACCGGGGTTTAGTCGACTAAAAGTGGCAGATGGAGAAATATTTTCAAAACCGTGGCAAATTGGTAATTATTTATTTAAAAGGTGGCAAATAGGGAAAAAAGCCATGTTAGATGTTATCAACAATTGTGTTAATTTCACTATGATTTTTAAAGATTATGGGTATTTTTACATCCAAAAAATTTTTATAAATACTTTCGCACATTAGATATAAGTTCATGGATATTTTTACATTTTAATCCTATATTATAAAATTGTGTCCCGTGCGAAGATAAAATTCTGATATAATATATGTTAATTACTATACGTATTTAAAACATGAAAAAGAATAAAATTCCTTTTTTCTAAGAGGAAAAAAAGAACTATCTTCCCTCCCTCGTCTTCTTCATTGGTAACACTTAGCCATCGACAACAACACACTGAACCACCGACAAAAAGCCAATACCAAACAGCACAATAGAACAGATTTGACATACTTATTACTGTAATGTTAAGTATAAGAGTTAGTTGAAATATTATCTAAATATAATATCTTAATTCACTTATTCCTTTAAATTTATATTATTCAAACTATTCTTATTTAGTGCATATACTAAAATAAAAAAATTTTATTAATAAGGTAGTTTCAATATAAATGACGATTCTGTTAGTTCTCTATGGTTTTGATGATAACTGACAATTATAAACAAATATGGATGTTTTTAGATAAGCCAAATTGATTTTGGAATTTGTTGATTTCAACAAAAAATATTCTGCCATTCCCAAACTCGAGCTTACTTTTGGCAAACTCAAGCTTGCTACTGATAGGAAGCAAAACTCGCCAGTTTACATTTTTAAACTCGAGACTGGAACATATTTGTGAACTTGAGATTTTCACAAAGGATTTTTTATATTAAGAGTAAACTCGAGGCTACACATAGTAAACTCAAGTTTGCGAGAGGCCGAAAGCATTCTGACTTAAAAACACTTTTAAACTCGAGACCTCTCTTATAAACCTCAAGTTTGCATTTCCAGAGAAAATCTTCAAAGAGTTTATAGAACCTGTAAACTCGAGTTTATGGAGACAAATTCGAGTTTGCTTCTGGCGGGAAGAATTTTTAAACTTCATAAACTAGACATTACTTATTTAAGAACAAAGTCTTTCTCCAGTTAGAAAATTTATAAGAGTTTACAAAACATGTAAACTCGAGTTCATTATTGTAAACTCGAGTTTACGCTTGACCGAGAGCTTTCAAGAATTTTTACCAAAGTAAACTCGAAACTGTTTTCATAAACCTCCAGTTTACTTCATGCCGAGAGCATTCAAAGTTTTTGAACTAAACAAACTCGAGGTTAAGCTTATGAACTCGAGTTTGAGTCTTACAGAGAGCAATGCATTTTTTTAAACTTGAGAAAACTCTAGAGTTTGCATTGAAAACCTCCGGTTTCCTTTTTGAAAACTAAAACTGATTTTTGACTTGAACAGTGTCAAACTCGAGCCTGTCTACTAATAGACTCGAGTTTGTGTTTTCCACAAAACTGCTCCAAAGCTCAAAATCACGACATTATATTCCTCTCTGGATGGAGGAAACTCGAGTTTAGATATGGAAACTCAAATTTAAGCTAACCCGAGAGCATTGTAGTATTTAATGTTTTGAAAACCTCAGGTTTTGGAAGAAAACCTCCAGTTTAGATGTTTTGAGCTTAAAATGTTTTTACATACTGAAGCTTCAAACTCGAGGTTTGATAAACTAAACTCGAGTTTACATCGCTGATTTAGAAATTCAAATCTGATGAATTTGGAAAACCTCCTTGTTTGATCTTAATACTTTCCAGTATTATTCTCTACTATTCCTAGCTATGTTTAATCACTTTATTAGTGAGTTTCAGATGAATTAGAGAATGTTTATTGAAGTCTTAAAGCAAAAGCAAAAAGTGATGTAAGTACATTAATGCTAAACCCAGAAAGTTGCATACTTTTGGGTAATCCATTTGCACACGGTTGTAAAGCATTAAAGAATGATTTCTACAACAAGCAACTGTCTTTCCAACGGATTAATATTGAGGAAGTCAACTCTGAACACTTGGATAGCTGGATTAAGTGAAGATTAGTGAGAGAAGCAGACCAAAGCTTAACCAAAACTTTGGTTAATGAAGGCAACAGTTATATTGATGAATCCAACGGTCATTTACTGCTTTCTCAGTATAAATAGAGCAGCATTCAAGTCTTCACAACAACCACAACAGCTAAAAACGAAAATCATTCAAGTCTTGTATTTATTCCTTCAGTTTACAACTGTAGTATATTTTTCTGATATAAGCTTCAGTGTTTATCATTATTCACTCTTAGAGAGAGTTTTTATTTGTTGATCATTTATTGTAAAGAATCACAAGTCAAGAGGACTTGGTGATTTAGGAGTTCATTGATTACAACTTGTAAGGGGGAGTAGTTCTAGTGAGAGAACTACTTCTTGAGTGTAGAGTGTGTAATCTTTGAGATAGTGAAAAATCCCAGAGAGTCTGGGGACTGGATGTAGGTTAAGTTGTTAGGATCGAACCAGTATAAATCTTTGTGTTCAGCTGCTCTTCCCTTCTCTCTGTTTATCCTTGTTTTTGTTATTAGAAAACAAAGGTAGTTGTGAAAATTTTTAAAATACCCAATTCACCCCCCTCTTAGGTATTTGGCTCCACTTTCAGATTCAATGTAATATTTTAAATAGGTCAACATACATTATTGTTACAAATACAATAATAACAAGAGGTTATTAGGTGGAGTTTTTACAAATAATAACTAATTTAATTAATTTTTTTAAGTCCTGTAATTATAGTTCTTTAACTCCTACCAACATATAAGGGAAGAAGAAGTCCATAAAAATTTGGGGGAAAAAAAGAAAAGAAAAGAAAGAGATAAATAAAGAAACCCATCGTGCAACAATGGAGGTGGATGGGATGGAAGGAAACAAGCTTGAATTATAATCCCCGACATTGAACCCATACTTGAAAAAGCTTTAGGTATAATGATTTTCGTATTAAGACCATAACTAATTTGATTGTCAAGGAAAAATTCAATTTTTTTTAAAAAAATTACATATTGATAGTAATGATTTTTTATTTTTTATCAAAATTTTGTGTTAGAATATAAACACACACATTCTATTAAAGAACGAATATGAACAATATGAGATTAAGAAGAATTAAATATTAGGTAAAGTAGCATCAAACATCCTAATATTATATTTGAATAACATCTACTATAGAGCATCTAGCATTATGATGTTTTTTTCATTTACATTGGACACCTTAACATTATTTATATCTTATAATAAAATTAGGGTGTTAGAAGTAAATAAAAATAAAATCAAAATATTAAATACACTAAAAATAAAATTATAATGCTGAAACAATCAAGCAATTCTAGAATATATATAACGAGTTGGATGCTAACTTGTCCATAAATATTTAATGGGTTAATGGACTTAAATGTCCTAAAAAATTTTGTGTATGGTATTGGACATCTGAAAGTTTTTGAGGAGGCAAATATACCCTAAAATTTTAAAAATGGGGCAATTTTGTTTTCCGTTAACAAGCCTAACGGTGAACGTTTATTAACTAAGTATGTAAAAGTGGCATGCCATTTGACATCCTCCTTACCTTTTCTTGAATAGATGTTTGAAAACCTTCCATAGTAAGAAATTTTAATGGCATATATATATATATATATATATATATATATATATATATATATATATATATTTGGTATGGTAATTCAGAAATTTCAAATTCTAATGACATAATTTTTTTAAAGAAAAAAAATACTAGTTAGAATTATAGATTAATTTAGGAGATTAAAGAAGTTAAATAAATTACTTAAATATATTTATCATTTTTTTAAATTAATCTGTTTGACTTATAAATAAATATATAATTAAGTGATTTATTTAGTTTTTTAAATTTTTTCAAATCACTCAAGAGAGCTTTATATCAAAGAGTGGAGACATTATAGGGGGAGGATCTGAATTTTTTTTAAAAGATCCACCTAAAAAATCTGATGATTGATATGGATAAAAACAAAAAACAAAAAGAGGTGGATTCATGGATAAAAAAAGTGTGAGGTGGATTCTACATAGACATACCAACCACATTTACATAAGAGTAAATACCCTTCCTGAAAAAAATCACGGACCCATTTTGTTGGAAATTATGTCCTAGGGGCAATTCATTGTACTTTGGATGTTTAAGTTATTTAAAGTATTCTCTTTTGTTATCATTTTCGTTTGCATGTTCGTATTGATAACTGCATCCCTGGATAATCTTATAGATTATCCTAAATGTCCCTGGTCGGTCATCTACACGGGAGTGAAGATGAAATAAGATCAGTATGACTTTGATAAGGTATGGAGATACGAATCAAAGTCATGGGCACTTGTAAGAGTACAAGGTGCTGGACCGACCCACTATGAGAAAGCTGCATGGATTAAGTCATAAGCTTATCTCATGTATAACCGCGTCACGACGCCCTATGACCTGAGACCATTATAGATTCCTACATGATGAGTCACTGGTCTTTGACATAGTCAAAAGTCACCTTTGACCGGGTGATGATAAAGGCTAGGATCAGGATCAGTGGTTTTCATGCGGAGGAATGTGAGTGGTCAAGATGGGATTTGTCCCTCACATATGTAGAGAGATAATGCTGGGCCCCTCGATGAGTGAGTCTAAGAAATGTATGGCCATACTGTGATGGAAAGGAGTTTCCATTTCACTTATTAGACTACTTGAGAATCGAGAAAGCATTGGTCAAGAAAAGGAAGTTGACATTATCCATGCCTCATCCTTGACCAAATTATCGCGTGACAAAAGGGACGTGACATGGTTGTACGATAGGTAGTATCGTGTCATCGATCCCCATGTGAATTGGGTAGTTGCAATGTCTTGCTAGAGGCCGCTTGCGACTTGTGGGCTGATACAGTGTTGGCCCACTGCCAATCTCATATGGGCCTGCAGGGTCGCACACAAGAATAATCCAACACGGGTGAAAGTGTCCAGGTTCATTGAATCTCAGATTAATCTGAGATTAAGTGAATACTAAATTTGATCTAGGATTTATATATATATATATATATATATATATATATATAAAATTCGAAATTAATATATATATATATATATTATAAATTGAGATTATAATATTATATATGATATTTGTTTAGTATTTAATTTATTTGATAAATTAAATATCTGAAACAAATAGAGATATTGTATCTCATTTAATTTCGAATAAAGATATCGTATATCTGTTTAATATTAAATTGAGATATGGTATCTCAGATTTAATTAAATAGATAGATATCATATCTCGGATTTAATTTATGATGATAAATTAAATCAAAAGGCTTTAAATTTAGATTTGATTTAAATTCAAAACTCGGATTTCCAAATCTGGCTTTTAATATATTCAATTACATTTATGAGATAGATGTGATTGATATGTTGACCAGATTCAAAAATCCGAATTTCCAAAATTAATAAAGGATTAATTTTGGTTATATAATACGCCTATCGGGTTTAGAAAAACCTACGGGATTTTCAGTCGAGCGTATTGAGAAAAGCCGCGAGAAACCCTAAAACAATTTGAGAGAGAGACCACAAGAAGCGCTAACACGCTGCCGCAACCGTTTTGGGGATTGTTCGTGTGGATACCAGTAGAGGAAGCCGATCCAAGAGTCGACTTCTGCTGATCGAAAGAACGAGACGCGGACGTGTTGATCGCCCACCTGATCAAAGGAACGAGACGCGGACGTGTTGTTCGAGAAAGTAGCCCACCTGATCAAAGGAACGGAACGCGGACTAGTTCAACACAAGGTATGATTCGGTTTCCTTAACTTTAATTTAAACGTCGTTGAGTGATCCTTCGGAAGGATTCGTAAGAAATTTTTAATCCGCTGCGTGTACGAATCCCAACACATTTTTGGTTCCTAAGTAAAAATAACCCATCCCATAATCCCTGTAAAATCCAAAAATCGTCCACATTAGTCCTTCCAGGTTGAAGAGGACACATGCAGTGAAGTGTCCCAAATGTGGTCAGGGACTACAAGATGAGTTATTTTTACTGAGAGACCAAAAAAGGGGTCTGTGATTTTTTTCAGGGACCAAATAGGGTATTTACTTTTTACATAATTGATCAACAAATGTTGACTGTTTGGGCTGTTTAAAGAAGAGAAGGGATGCCAAAAGCCTGTATTGATACTCCTCAATTAGTGAAAGGTTGCGGGTTCAATCCCATTCATTGTAATTCAAGCCAACTAGTGCTTGCCCCTTTTTTTTTGGGGGGGAGGGGGGGGAGTAGAAGAGGAGGGATAAAATTATCGCATTTTTTAAAATTTTCAAAGCACATTTACCCCTCTAGAAACTTCCTCAACAGTGTCCATTGTATTTAAGCTAAAGGAAAGTAGAAGAGGAGGGATAAAATTATCGCATTTTTTAAAATTTTCAAAGCACATTTACCCTTTTAGAAACTTCCTCAACAGTGTCCATTGTATTTAAGCTAACATTTATTGGTCTTTACACTTGTCCATGTTTATAATGTGACATCAGCACGTATGTAATATAGGGTTCTAGAAGCTGTAGTCGCATTCAATTCGACGTTTGTCATGTTTCGGAGCACTCATTCCTAGATTAAGAATCTGAGCTTTCGATAAAAAAAAAAAAGAAAAAAAAAAAGAAAAAAAAGATTAAGAATCTGAGCGGGGGAAAAAAAATCCTAGATTAAGAAAACTATGCCCTTCTAGAAGCCATGTGACCACTCTTGTTTGGAAGAGGATTCTCTCATTAGTAAACTTCCTCCTCATCTTTTATCATTCAATTTAAGTTATTGATTTAACTTAATGAGGTTATTGATGTGGACAATTTTATCAAATGTATGGTCCAGATTTAAAGCTAATGAGGGACAATGAAAAAATGTCAATGTGAGAATCCAAACCCTCTTTTCTTTGCCAATGAGAGTTGGCATAGATGGTAAGGGATCCAGGACTAGGCCCTTGGGTCGTGGGTTCGATCCCCTCTGCCGTCGCTGTGACTCTTTTGGTAGGCGATTTCGTAAGTCCCCAGTAAGTGCTCATAGAACCCGGGGCCGTGCCCTAGCCTTAGTGGGGACTGATGCCGAACCCCTCCAAAACTTATTTTACCAAAAAAAAAAAATTGAGAAAGGAATCCTCTCATCTTTTTTTTTTTTTTAATAATCCCATCTGAGTTATTTATTATGAAAATGAGTGAAAATTTTAAGGAGTATAATAATGATGTAACATTTTAAATTGACTAAACCGAGATAATATATAAATTATGAGAATAATGAAAAAATAGATTATAAGAGAAATTAACAAATAGATTAGAAGAAAAATCTGACACTTTTTCCTGAAATTCATTTTAAATTTTAATTTTTTAATCAAATTACTGTAAATATTTTTGCATTTATTATATAGAGTCCAACTTGAACCTTGTCAATTTCCGTAGCACTCATTTCTGAATGAAGAAAATTGTGTGCATGTTTGTTTATCACTGAATTAGCATTTTAAGAAAACAATCTAAATCGGGTTAAAGTATTAAATATATAAGAATTTTTTTTTTAAAAAAAAATACTCTTATTTATGAGGAAGCAAGAAAGATAGAGAATTTTAAGCAAAAATAAAAAAGATAGAGAGAGAAATAAAATAGTACTCCCTCTAGTCCTTATTATAAGACACCAACTAACAATTCTCACACACTAAGAAAAACAGTTAAAGTCAATAAAATTATTTTAGAATTACGTAATTTCTAATATTACCCCTACTAATTGTACTAAATTCTAATATTATATTAATTATTATTTTTATCCATTACCCTTATTAATTATGGGTATACATGGAAAAAAAAATTAATGTTCCTTGGAAATAAGTAATTACCTTATAAAAAGGATAAAATACACTTACAAATTGATGCCTTATAATAAGGACCAAATAAAGTATTAAGAAAAAGTATGCAAAACAATGTAGTATGAAAAAAAATTAGGAAAGTGAATATAATTAATTGGGAAAATTTTATAAAAATACATTAAATGTTCAAACAATCCAAAGTGATATTTTATAAAAAGGACCGGCCAATTCAAATTTCAACATTTTGTAAAAAGGATAAAGGAGTACTCTTCTTGTATTATTTATAAGTCATTATTAACATATTTAATTAAAATAAAGATATTTTTTCAATGTCACTAACTATATCTTAAAATTTAATAATTTTCTAACTTTATCCTTATTTAATATCACTCCAATCTTTTATTACAAGTTTACTTTCACCAAATCTCACATACTAGACCAATGCAATTCAAATTTTCAAAATTTTATAAAAAGGACAAAGAAGTATTCTTCTTGAATTATTTATGAGTCATTTTAACACATTTAATAAAGATAAAGAATTTTTTTAAATCTAATGAACTATATCTTAAAATTTAATAATTTTCTAATTTTATCCTTATTTAATATCACTATAGTCTTTTATTATAAGTTTACTTTCACCAAATCTCACATACTAAAGAATATAAGTTAAGACATTTAATAGTATATCATAAACTAATTCATTTTTCCAAATTTGCGAGAATTTAATACTAACTCCTGTCCTAAATATAGGACATAAATTGCACTACAAACTATGTCATATATTTAGGACCGCAAGGAGTAATAAGTATTGAAAAAAAATTATATTGATTAGAGGTGTAAAAATGTCAGGTCGAGTTTTGACTAAATAAGTACGAGTCTGTAACAGAAGCCTAAAGCCTGAGCCTAGATCTGTAAATAGACTTTTTTTAGGCATAGGCCTAAGTCTTCAAAAGGTCTGATCAGGCATAAAGCCTTTTTACATGCCTACTTGTAATTTAGGCCTTTAAATAGGCTTAAAATTAAAGTCTAAATGCTTTAAATATGCTTAAAGACTTATAATTTAAAGTCTACAATGTGATTAAAATAAAATTTAATTCCTATAATTTAATAAATCTAAATAAAAATTAATTCAAAAGCCTATATTATATGGGTATTTGTGATAACCCAAGAAAAATAAAATAAAATAATATTAATAATAATTAATGATGACCATTGTTATTCCCTATGATAATTAATGATAACCATTGATATTATCTGTGATGATTAATGATGACATTAATATTACCTGTGATTAGTGATGACCATTGATATTACTTGTGATGATTAATGATAACTATTGATATTACATGTGATAATTAATAATGACTTTTGATATTACCGTAATTAATGTCTTAGTTACAAAACTTTAACTATAAATAGGGGCTCAGCCTAACCAAACCAAATCACTTTCAATCCTCAGCATTTCTCCATTTCTCTTCTTCTCTTTATTCTTATTTTAAATTTGATTTTTCTGGCTACCAACTACGATTCTCTTTTCTAATTGATTTTCCTCCTTGAAGCCATCAAACACGGAGACCAGGTAATCATAATCCAGAGAAGTTTTAGGTTAATTTTCTATGAATTTTGATAGGGTAATTATGATCCTAAATATATTATAGCGTTCTTTTCTATGAAATATATTATATAATCCTAATCAAGGTTGTTTTATATCATAGGGTTATTTTATATGAAATATATTATATATGTGCGATATGAGTCTTATTGAATAATTGTGGAAATTATGATCTTGATACCCTGTAACTTATGATGATTGAAATGAAAGTTGGATTTGAACTTTACCGATATAGATATTTGAATTATAATAATGAATATGAGTTCGATCTTGTATCGAATATTTGAATTATTATACTCTTAAATAGTTTGGAAAGTTATGATGCCTAGAGCAACAGATATATTCAATGAAAGAATTTTTAAATAAGATAATTTTGACAAGATTGAATTTTTCCTGATTGTGTGTGATTGTAATGATATAATTGTGGGAAGATAGCTTTGGGATGATACCTCCTAAAGTGATGAACACAACCTTTGGGTTTTATGTATTCGATATTTATATGATGTGAAAACATATTATACGTTCTTCTCAAAGTGGTGTCTGACAGGATTTTCAGGACATTAGTAGTAATTTTGGCAAGAGGTATGCAAACTAGGAAGAGATGTTTTAATGATGAACAATTTTTAAAAATTTGGGGGGGGGGGCATTGGCCCCCCATTGTATCAACAAAGGTCCGTCATTGTTTGCATGGTTGCGATGATCCTTTGGGGGAGTAGATCTTCAGTGAAACAGGTTGTAAAGGATAGGGTTAGCAATAGACAGTGAGGATAACGACTCAGAGATTTCTAGTTAGTTCTAGAGTTTATAGATGTTTTATGAATTTAATAAAGTGAATGAGACATATTTCCTTTAGTTGAACTTTAGCTTTTGGTTTTATTTTAATGTTATGAATTTAGCCTTACGCTTGTCTTTAGTACAGTGTGGCGGTAACATTCCCAAAATTTGGTCAATTTAAATTTCGTAGTTATTTATGATTTTAGAAAATTTATGTTATTATAGATTATTATAATTTTAAATTATAAAGAACCAACCCACTATGATAATTTAATAATTGTATTTTTAAATTAAAATAAAAAATGATAAAAATATAAATATAACATAGACACATATAATATAAATGAAATTATATTTCAAAATGTATAAAAAGGTGATACCTTTATAAAATAGACCTAGCTTGTTTATATATTTAGGCTTCTAAATAGACTTTGGCCTAATTTTTTTTTGTTAAACAAGCCAGGCTATAAGCAGGCAAGGTCGTGGGCCCCCTGATAGGTTTTAGCTTATTTCCACCCATACTTTTGCTACATTTTCTCTCACATTTGCAATTGGGGGCAAAATTGAAAAATATGGTCATTAATAAATTTTAGGATGGACTTATATTTAAGACAAGTTTTTTTTTTTTTTTGACAAATTGAACTTATAGCAAGGATTGGAGTTGGTATAGGAAAAAAGTATTGGAGTGGTATATACTTTAGGGTTAGGTAGTAAATTTGTCCTGAAAGTATACCCCGAGGAGTAATTTTACCCTGGAAGTTTTTCTTGGAACAATGTTGCCCTGAAAGTTTTCTTTTAGAGCAATTTTTCCCCTCCGTTAACGGTCAACAGTTGTTGACCGTTAACGGAGGGGCAGTTGACCGTTAACGGAGGGGCAAAATTGCTCCAAAAAAAAAACATCCGGGGCAAAATTGCTCCAAAAAAAACATCCGGGGCAAAATTGCTACTTAACCCAAAAAAATGTTAAAACTGTTATTTATGATATCATATATTTTTAATTCTTATTTATATAATATCTAGGCGTGGAAACAGGCCAGGCCAGCTCAGACTTCACCCTTAACAGGCTAGACCTGTTCGGCAACAAAGTGGCCTGAGCTTGGCTTGTGGCCTGTTAGAGGCCATTTTTTTAGCCTGAGCCTGACCTGTGCCCTGTTAAGGCTGTCTATATTTTTAAAAATTTTATAATTAGGCTAACAAGCTATAGGCCTCATTGCAAAACAGGCCTACTTCAAACAGGCTAAAAATAGGCCTACTTCAAACAGGCCGAATTACATAAATCAGTGAAGACGGAGATAAAAATGGCCTAATTAATCAATTCACGAAAAGTAAGGAAATTGATTAAATGATTTATTTGTGTAAGAAAAGTATGTCACTCTCCTAGAAATATTTATATTAGATTCGAAATAAATATAGTTATAAGTAGCATGTAAATGTAAATTTTTATTAGTCCTGTTGTTGTAGCTAAGTTAGATTATTTTGGACAGCTAGCAAAAAAATAGATTATCATTTTTTTCATAATCTTTTGAGTTACATAAATTTTTTTAGGGTTAAGTAGCAAATTTGCCCTGGAAGTATATTCTGAGGAGCAATTTTGCCCTGTAAGTTTTTTTTGGGAGCAATATTACCCCGGATTTTTGGAGCAATAGTATGACACAAATTTTGTGGCCTTTTCGACTAAACACGCTTCAGTTATAGATCCTTCAATGTACCATGGATTTTTGATCTTGTACTTAAGTGTGTGTAAAAACCTACAATGGACAATCAAAGGTTATTTATAAACTAAAGTACCATGTCGATCAATTAATAACTACGCGAAAGAGATATATATATATATATATATATATATTACCTCTCAAACGGATTCATCGACCTATATTGTTGCAGACCTCCTACCTTTGCTTTGTAGGCCAAGTAAACAGGCAAATGTTTCATTGAGTCAAATAAGCTTGGAGGAAACACCATCTCTAACTTGCATAGCGTTATTGACATGCTTACCTCCAAGTGCCATAACTTTTCAACATTAAGATCAGAAGCACAAATTTCTCTAAAGAACATGGAAAATTCCATCAGAATAGACCATATATGCTTCAGTAGTGCTTTGAAGGCCCACGGTAACAATCTCTAGGGAAAAAAAAAACATGACAATCATGACTCTTCATCTCGAATAACTTCACCTCGTTCATGTTGGCAATCTTGCCAAATTTGATGCATAACTATTCGGGAGTTTCAGATATTTAACCAATTGCAACAAATCTTAATTCCGCTCTTTGTTCAATGTGTATGGCACTCTGGGTTTGGAAGTCCGTCCCATGGCATTCTCCACCAAAACCAAATCAGGCCTTCTGCAAATCACTTCTATGTCTTGTCTTGCATTGACTATGTCCTTCATCTTGCCATTGGTGTCCATCACAATGTACGGAATATTACAAAACACATTCCTCTCAATATGCATGACATTGAGGTTGTGTCTTAACAAATGATCTTTCCAATATGGTAGTTCCTAGAAGATGTTGCGTTTGTTCTAATGATGATCAATGCCAAATCCCTCAGGTTCGCTGGAAGTAGCCCCCTTTTCAACACTTTGAATGTGCTTGATCATGTCCCATATTTCTTGGCCACTTAAACGATGAGGTTGATCTACCCGTTCAATCACATTCCGCCTGAAGTCTCTTTTATTTTTTCTAAGCGAATGATTGAGGGGCAGGAATCACTGGTGCCTATCAAACCAACAAACCTTGTGATTGTATTCCAAGCTAAAACCTATGTTCTTTTCAAGACATACCGGGCATGCAAGCTTCCTCGACGTTTGTCAGCCACTCAACATCCCATATGCAAAGAAATCATTTATCGTCCACATTAAGACAGCCCACATGGCGAAATTCTAGCTCAATAATACATCATACATGAGAATCCCATCACTCCACAACATCTTCAACTCGTCTATCAAAGGCCTAAGGTATACATCTATCTTCTTTTTTGGGTTGGATGGCCTAGGGATTAATGAGTTAAGGAACAAAAACTCTCTTCTCATGCACATGGAAGGTGGGAGGTTGTACGAAGTCACAATGACAAGCCAACAGGAGTAATTCCTGCCCATATTGTTGAAAGAAGCAAACCCATCTGAACATAGACCAAGACAGACATTATGGGGATCTACTACAAAAAAAGGATTCGCCTCGTCAAATTTATGCCAAGCTTCGACATCGGATAGATGCGTCACAAATTTTTCATCCCTCGATGCTCCTAGTGCCATCTCATGTGAGTAGCTGTTTGTTCTGATGAATACAATCTCTAAAGTCTGGGCACGAGAGGAAAGTACCACATCTTGCTTAATGCTTGACGAGTCATTTTCCTTCCATTCCTCACAACTTTATATCTGTCATGTCCACAGAATTTACAATTGGTCAGCTCAGCATCATCCTTTTAATACAACATACATCCTCTGGGGCAGCAACGGATTTTTTCACAACTAAGCCCAAGCTCTTTCACATTTTTTTTCTTGGTAAAAATCAAATAATTGTCTTTGGGAACAACTTTACTCATGATCTGCATCATTTCATTGTAATTCCTCTTACTCATACGGTGATCAGTCTTCAAGCTTAGAGTTGCTAAGGTAGCTGATAGCGGTGAATATTCACTATTTTCAATGTGTTCACAACCATTTCATAACGGATATTGCACATCTTGAAGCATTTTATAGAACCTATGGGCTTCTAGATTAGGATCCTTTCCCATGTATGATGGTTGAGTTTGTGTACCAGTCCCCTCTCCCATGTATGATAGTTCAACATAAGTAACGGGAGCAAAATATTGGCTGATCGACGATCCTGCGGCATCCACAATCAACTGCTCATATTGACTAAGGTTGTCTCGATGACTACTGTCCCTGTAACAACCACTCAGTATTTGTCGGACTTTGCCATGACATTCCCAACTTTCATAATCCTTCATGATCCCTTTTTACACAAATGGATTCTAAACGTGCCGGATCTTGAAATTTTAAACACCTACATTTGACATTCGGACAACTGATCCAAGTACTTGAATTAGCTAAATGCGCTAAAGCAAATTGGATGAACTCTTCCAAACCCGCTAAGAATGCTTGAGTTAGTTCTCTTCTCTCAGTTAGATGATTGTACATCCAACTCCTATCACGATCGCCTTCCATACTTCCCCAACCCAACCATACACAAGTATATACATTGGGGATATACCCCAGTCCACAAAACAATATGTCACAAATATAAGTGGCCAATACAATTGGCCACTTATGCCAACCAATTACCACTTAATCAAGAAAGTAAGAAGCAAACACATGCATTGAACAAAGAACAGATCACAACAAGCATCCAAAGAATGAGGATATATAGCACATCAGAACATATGGGGACATGCATGTGGAGGGGGTAAACAAAGAATAGGACACTATAAGTATTTTGGAGTTTATGAAGGTCATATTAAAGGCTAATGCAATGTTATAACATGGCATAGGATGAATTGGAGATTTTCTAACATATATGGGCCAAATCAAAGAGATTATTTAAGACAATAATATATAAGACTTGATCAAGTTTATATAATATACAAAATCAACTTTATCTTTTGTATTTATAATTACCTATTTATATAAACAATATTTATAATTTAGTTTTTCAAATTATCAATCTTTATTGTATAACTTGTTAAAGATAGTTTCAAATCAAAAATTTAAATAAGATAATTTTTTAAAAAATTTAACAGTCATTTTTATAAGAGACTAACTCAACTAGCTAATTTACCTATTTTTATAATACATACAAATTTCATTATTCCCTAAACTCACATCTTCTTCCTATTTTACGTTAATTAATTAATTAATTCTCTTATCTCTCAACATCACTTTTAACACTTTATTTTTCTCATTTCAACGTCATCCTATTTATAGATTTATGTTATCATTACCAACTAATACAATATTATAACAATTATTGTAAGATCCCAACAAACTAAGTATTATCTTAAAAAGTAATCTTACTATCAACATCAAGCACATTTTAATCTAAATACAATAATGAATATCCACAACAACTACATCTTAATTCTTTGCTTTATCACTTTAAGCATAATCCAAATTTTGAACTTTCTCTTATGTTTTCCAACATCAAATAGTTAACTTCCTAGTTCCTATTATATATGAATACGAAATATATTTATCACACCAATTTGCATAATACACACACTCATACATATATAACTGTAAAAAAAATTAAAGCCTTCATTGCTAGAAAGAGTATTATTGACACAGTTGATTCAAAAAAATGTCATGTAGATGGAACCACATCCCAAAAAAGCAAAAAAAGAAAATAAAAACAAACATACCTGATTAAGGACGATGAAGAGGCTAGAGAAGGGAACTGGAGGGCGAGAGGTGGAGGACGGACCTGAGAAGGGCAAGGGGAAGGAGGTCAGACGGTAGAAGGGCAAGCACCGGAGGCGATGGGCAGGGGGAGAAGGTCGGACGGTGAAGGAGGCAGAGGGGCGAGCACCAACGGCGACAGCCAGGGGGCAAAGGTCTTACAACGGACTCAAGGTCCATCGATAGTAAGAGCCGCCTTTTTGTGATGAACCTTGAGTCCGTCGCAAATCCCCACGAGGATTTGCCACGGACAACTATCCGTCCTTTTTGCGATGGACGTGGAGTCCGTTGCAAATCCCCTTGTGGGGATTTGTGACAGATACCGTATCCGTCGCAACTTCTCCCCAGGCCAGCGATCAAGGTAGCCACTTTAGTTGCAAATTTTTTTTATTTGCAACAGGTTTTTTTTTTCATTGCAATTTTTTTTCGACGGATTTTTATTTCTGTCACAAATATCGCCAAATTTGCGATGGAAAAAATTTTGTCACAAATTGACTATTTTCTAGTAGTGTTGGTTGTTGTCATAAATGTGATGCTTCAACACCAATGGCTAGAGGGAGGAATTCAATATGATGAGGATTGATTTATTTTGTTATTGTTTTTCATTTTCCTTCTCTCTTCTTTTTCCTTTTCTTATCTTTATTTTTAGGGGGAAAACCCAAGGAAAGCCTATACTCTTGTGATGATTATCACATATGCCAGCTTAAACATCAATGGCTAAAGGGTAGAATCAAATATAGTTTGATTGATATACTTTATTTGTATTTGATTCTTATTAGACTCCTTCTCTTTTATCCATCTGATGTGAACGATAGTCTCACCTTTTAGTTCATACATGTATTCACCTTAATATTTTTCTCTCATTTGTTGTCTCTGTGTCATCATCATCATTCTCTCTTCATCTTTAAAACCAGCTAAGCATTAAAATGTTTTTGTTATATGATACTTGCTGACAACATGATTTCCACTAGATCCAGATGGGTATTTGGCATATGGAGCGTGAATGATAATGTAAGCTTGACCAATAATATTATTTACTCTATAGAATATATTATAATATGCGATGGGTGAAAGTAGTTCAATTACGATTTTGTTGGGTTCAAGTTGCTATATGTTTTCCTTCCATGTCCCCTTCCCTTATTTTATTATATGGTTCCATCACTTTGTCTCTTTTGTAGCAAGACTCAAAGCACTAAAGATACATGCTCTCACTATATATACTTTCGAATCCTCTATTATAAACAATATATTGATAATGCGATTAATGCTTATCTTTGCCTACTATCTAATAATTGGGAATCTACTTTTCTTATAAGTTAAACCTAAAAATAAAAATCATTCTTTTGATCAAAATAAATAAAACTACTTCAAAAGGGATATATGCCATGTGAGGTTTTTAGAGCCTCCTCAGGCAAAATCGATTATTCTTCCATGTGAGATTATGGGAATCTTCACAGGAAACTTAATCCCAAAATATTTTCTAAATAAAAATAACGAAATTGCTTTTATAAATAAAAAATACAAACCAACAAAAAATCATTTGCTCAAATAAATTAAAGGAACTTTTTCCTTAAAAAACACAAACCATTGACATGTATTTCTACAAGAACTACGTGGGCTTTGATCCCTTTAAAGGATATATAAGCCCTAGGTCCTCTTTTTAGGTCAAATCTAATTTTGTAAATAAAAATAGTTTCCCTTATTTTCTTTTTGTACATAAACTTTTTTCTTTTTTTGTAAATATTTTATTTTTTTGTTTATTTTTGGTAATTAATAAATTTAAAGACCATAGTTATTTTTAAATAATTGATTAGGGTAACCGTTCTTATAAATGGGTACTGTGAGGTGCCTAACATCTTCCCCACGCATAATCGACTCCCAAACCCTATATGGTTTTTTAGACCAATTTTTCATTTTTAAAAAGATTTCCAAAATTATTATTATTTTAAAGTTTTGGTGGTAGCTCCATATTTTTCAAAATTCTAGGCGCTACAATAATCAAATAATTAGAGTAAAAAAATGTTTTAAATATATTTCAAATCCAAGTCATTAAAATTAAACTCATCAACATTCATAATTTATCATACTCAATAGAGAAATTTTTTTGAAGTTGCTATATGAAGTGTAAAACTGATAAATCGGGCCTGCTTGTTTAAGCCCTAGCTCTTCAAGGGCGGGGCTTATAAAATGGAGCATCCGAATAAAGTTGGGCCTAAAAAGGCCAGCCATGTAGGGCAGAGGGTTTAAAAAGGTTAGCCCTACAAGACCAAGGACCAACCTTGTAGGGCCAAGAGTCGACTTTGTTCGGCCCGTTAATTTTGAAATATGAAATATCATCTAAGAAGGGGTGAATTAGGTGATTTAAAATTTTTATCGAAATACCCTGAAACGCACACTCTAAAACAGAGCTAAACAGAGAGATAGAGAGAAAGATTGAATACAAGAGATTTATTTATATTGGTTTGGTCGAAATCCTTGACCTATATCCAGTCCCCAATCACTCTGAGATTTTCACTATCTCAAAACTTGATTTCACACTCTATAACTCTCGAGTAATCCTCTCACTAGGACTTACTCTCCTTTACAAGTTGTAATCAAATAACTCAATCTCAAAGGTTCCACAACGTTGAGATTTTTACAAGAATGAATAAGTCTAAATTTTCTAAAAGAGCAAATAGATAAACATTGAAGATTATAAATATTTGAAGATATTGCTTAGGTGAATGAAACAGTAAATCCTAAAAGTTTTGAATTGAATACGCAGAGTTTCGATAGTTGGAAAATTGAATGCTTCTAGCTTTTATAGTTGATTGCAATAATGACCATTGAAGACAATTCAATGAGCTGTTGAGAGTAAAGAATATTGTTGTTGAAGGTGAAAAACGGCCTTACTCAGACTCTTCAGATTCTCCAAGTGTTAGCCAACATTCTTCATTTGACATTACTTATTCCATTTGTTCGTTGAGACTTAGCAATAAATGTGGAATGGAAATGGCCAGAAAGCTTTATGTCTGCTCAAAGACTTATTTGCCTATTTAGTGCTTAGCATTAAATGCTCTGACACATTAATTACTTTAATGCAATTTGGTGTTAATCCATATCAAAATCATCTGAAACTCATTAACAAACTGGTTAAACATAGTTAGGAATAATAAAGAGTGAATATATAAAGTAGGTAAATCATACTTAAAGATTTAAGAAGTTCGAACATGATGATCTACAAACAGAGGTAGATTGACTTGAGTCAAAATTTCGTAAACTCAAGTTATGAACTCGAGTCAAGCTTGCCAAGCTCGAGTCAAGAACCATTTTCACAAAATGTTATCGAGAGAGACTTTCAAAAATAGTTTGAAAACACTCCTAACTTAAGTCATTAAGTGATGGCTCGAGTTATCAAAATACATTTGAATATAATGTTCAAAACTCAGGCTCGAGTTACAGTGAACTGACTCGAGTCTCTAGCTCAAGTTACAAATCTTAAACTCGAGTCTTTTAACTTTGAATTTTGAAAAAGACTTTAAATTCGCAAAGCTTGACTGGAGTCACCAAGCATTGGCTCAAGTTCTCATCATAACTCGAGTCCCCAAGGTGTAGCTTGAGTCTAGAAATCATTCTGACTCAAGTCACACAATGTCTGGCTTAAGTTTGACAATCCAAACTCGATTTAATTTGACAGCAACTTCTAATTAAGTTTGATCGAGATAGGAACATTTTGGCTTGAACCATACTATATTTATAATTGTCAGTTATCATCGAAATACATAGAGAACTAACAAATTTTTTGCTTTTAACTTGCCTAGTTGGTTGTTGTCCACTTGCCTTGCTAACCAAGTATGACCGTGAAGGAAGCTACTTGCCTACCTTGTTGCCCACTGTTCACTCACTCAGTCACTCTCACAGTCTTACTCATTTCTGTCATACACTTTACGCCTCTCACCTCAATCTCGCGGTGTAACACCCCAAATCCAACACCCGAAAACTTGGTCAAATTATTTGAAATATCTCCAACAAAGGTGAACAACATCCAAATCATTAACTTACATAACTAATTCAAATAAAATAAAGTCAAAATAAGTTTCCAAAATATTTCAAAGTTAAATACAATGCGGAAATACCAGGGTCATGGCAAATAAAATAACATAACATAAGCAACAGGAGTACAAAAGAGCCTAAAAAGCTCACTCCACCGATGTCTTCCCTTGCTCTCTACTATAATATTCACCTAAAAAATGTTAATATAGGATGAGATTTCACGTGTCTCAATAACTACTGAAAGTTTATACCGTACACAAGCAAATTACATATGACAAAAAGCAGGAGTTGATTACATACATACATACATACATACATACATACATACATACATACATACATACCATAATTTCTCATATAAAATTATTTTGCAAAAGTAATCATCATTATGTCAAATTGTGAACTATACAATTATACAATATGCAATATGCAGCCTCCTAAATATCACCGTCCACTCTTGTATCGTTGACTGAAGTCATAAGCTAATACATAGTCCAACAGAAATCCATTCATTTAATTGGATGATTCTAAGCTCACCAAAACCTAAGATACACCCAACCAAAGGTATAGAGTTTAAGTATGGACTATATTCCTCTCCTTAAAACAAATAACAACTAAGGAGGTGTCAAATGTCCCACAACTCCAATGCAATCTCGACCAGAGAAAAACATGGAAGATGGGGCCCTGACAAGTACCATTCATTGTGCATCGACTGATGGCATAAAGAAATCTTATCATCCAAATTCCTCCTTACTCCAGTTCATCACAAATACAGCCGCCATGATAATTATATAAAAATTAAAAATATTAAAACAAGCTTCCATTTATATAAAATATTATCATAAGGTAAATCAAACATCTCATAAAAGCTCAATGGACCAATCTATCATTCTTGAAATTCGGAGGACTAAACTGTCATTTTGAAATTCGAGACTAAACTATAATTTTCGAAATTCGAGAACTAAACTGTAATTTTTATGGGCGCAAAATTGTAGTATTCAGTTTTTGCTATAATATTATAATACATATACATATAATTCAGTCTATAAAAAAAATAATTTATAATCATACACAATTCACAAGTATATGGAAGAATATTCAGAGTTACCTCTTACTCGCTAATTCCCAAATAATCACGAAAAAGCTACAAGTTATTTGTACGCTTTCCTTCTCTCATTCTTTCTCTCTTCTCTCTATTTTTCTCACACTCTTGCTTGTTTTGCCTAAATACCCACCCTAAGGTGCGTATTTACAATGGTTGAGGAGGGGTAGTTTGGGTGAAATTGGGGGGTAGTTGGAGGTAAACTTTATTACCCCCTCCCCCTTAACTTTAACATGGTCGGCTTTGCCAACCACATTTCTAATATGTATGTTTGTGTGTTGGTTGACACACACACATACACAATATATTAATATTTTATAATAATAAAAAATATTATTATTATTATTTTAACTAACATGAAAAAGTTTAAATTCTATACTGAATGTTCTTGGTAAATTAATTACCATTAATCTGTCTTATTATTATTCTAAATAAATATCAAGATGTTACATGTGGTCTTGGCCTCACATACACACAGTCTTGCATCAATGCATCACAGATTCACGTCATTAAACCACTAGTGCTTCGCTGATTATTAATTAGTGATTGTGTTTATTTGTTACATGATGCGTGTTATTTAGCCTTTAATGTTGACAACATTTATTTGATAAATTATAATTTTAATTATTGTAATTTAATAATTATATTTCTTTGGGGAGAAAACGTAGGAAAAATAATTAAAATTTAGAAAAATAACTTCTGGCTCTGGCCTGCATGCTCTCAGACTGTACCTTAAAAAATAAATGTTTTTCTTACTCCGGGTATAAAAGGAACGGCCCTTTTAGGCTTTGACCTTTTAAAGTCGGTTCTGATTCCCAGTTCTAATGAAATCAATGATTAGTTATTAAAAAAGACTTCAAATCTATTACGTACTCACGTAACATAAGCTTAATGATGTGATTAAAAATTAAAATTATAAATACAATCCAAAAAAATATGATTCTCCAACTATTATTCTAGAAAATAATAATAATTCAATTTACATAATACAAAATTAATCACAACTCAAACCTACTAAATTATTGTGTCCAATAATAGAATGATACAACAGCAGAGACAACGATTTCATTATAGTAGACTCCATGCATTTATATAATCCTAGATTTGAATTTTGATAATTTAAATAAAAACAAAATATATTAAGATATTTATATATATAATTTTTGAAAATTGGAAAAAAAAATTAATGAACTCATATAATAATAATTATAAATTGAATGTTAGTTAAAAAATTCCTTAAAAAGAAAAAGGGAAGATATTACTAAAAAAATACTACTCTATTCTTATTTATAAGTCCATTTTGACTAAAAAATTTGGTCCTATTTACAATCTAGTTCCATGTAATAAATGAAATTTCGACAATTTTACATATTAATTGTACCCATGAAGATAAAGAGAAGAGAAACAATTGAAAAATACTCAATCATAAATGAGGGTAAAGTTGAAAATTTACCTCATAATCATTGAATTAGCTACCTCTTTTTGGTATGTAAGACTTGGTTAAAATATACTTATAAATAGAATTAGAGTGGTAAAGAAAGAAGGCAAGTAGCCAATGAGGATTGGAACAATTGTCTAAGGTGTCGATATTTACCCCAAAAGGAAGGAGGTTCGATACTCGCTAGTCGATGTGAGGGTCTCATTGGTGAGTGATTTATAAATACCTTTGTAAGCGCTCTTTGAGCCTGGAGGTATCACCTAATCCTAATAGGGTCCCGGTGCCTACCCCACCTAAACTTTTTTTTTTTAAAAAAAAGTAGACAGCAACATCTGGTGCCACGTTGATGCTGAGCTTGAAAAGTCAAACAGTGTGCGTATGAGAGAAGTTGGAAATGCCCCAGTCCCCACGGAAATGCTACTGTGTTGTTACTTGTTGTAGATAAACTCGCCGATTTATGAAGAAACTCCCGATTCTACGTATGTTTCCGCTTTTACACACAAAATCGTTCTCGTATACGTATCGAAAAAATCGTTCTCGTATCACAAAATCGTCCGTTTGTATGAGTTAAATCGCGATTTTACTATCTACCAATTTTATTAATTAAAGGCATATATATATGGAAAAAAATAATTAATATTTATTAGGAATAAGTAAATGTCTTTATAAAAAGAACTAAATACACTTGTTAGTTAGTATTTTATAATACGAACCAATGAGATTACTAAATTATCAAAAATTATTTCCTCACGAGAGAAATAAAAAGGAAAAGTATCTTCAACTTCGACGGGTAAATATCGTTGATTATGAAAATCCAAGGACTACTAGGATTTCCTAACGCCCACGGAAAGGATGACGTAATAGAAATTGATGCTTTATTTCTGAGTTACAATTTCTCAAACAAAACTGTAAAAACAAAGTTAAAGTTTTATGAAGGCCTTTAAATTTTCATTTTTGGTCAGACGTACTTGCATTAATAATTCAAAGACATAAACTTATATAGACAATTAAGAGACACAATCCAAAAGAGGCCAGGATATAACAAAACTGAAAATTAACAGAAAAACCAACCATAAAAACAACATGGAAAGTAAAAAACTAATCCCCATCCATTGACAGACCAGGGGTAAAAGAATCATCAGCAATTCATCCGTCTCTTAGGCATCCAATAGGACACACAATATTATAAATATTGGGTGTGTTTGAAATAGCATCGGATAGAAAAATAAGTCCATCAGATGGGGAAAAAAAAATCATCAAAAGCAGAGGCGGAATTAGGGGGGCTAGGGGTGGCCCCCACCCCCCTAAAATTACAGAACTTTACCCAAAATATATGAAATTGTATTTTAGTCTTGTAAGAGTTTCTATGTTTTCACTTTAGTCCTTATTAACAGTTTTTTAGAAGGATTAAAATGAAAATAGTGAAATATTTATAGATTAAAATATAATTTCCTAGAATTTTGGGTTCAATTTTATAATTTTTGCCCCCTAATTTCAAATGTTGACTTCATTGTGTCCTATTATGTAATTTTCGTTCCCCTAATTTCAAATCCTGGCTCCGCCCCTAATCAAAAGGAAAACCTGATAATTGAGTGTTTGGGATAGCATTAGTGTTTGATAGGCTTGTGAGTTTGATGTGTTTTTTTTAAAGCTCATTGTTGAAATTTCTCCTATTTTATAGTGACTTTTGAAACTATACTAAACATAAATCATTTCAAGAAAAGTCCATCAGAAAAAAATTTTATTAAAAAAAGTCGATCAAAAATAAAATTCAGTCTTATCACTACTATCCAAACAGACCCATTAACTATAACTAAATCAAGAAAACGATTACCTCACCAACCAACAAGTGAAAAACATAGAAAACTCAACCATCAGGTAACCCCTTTTTCTTAGCGCCCACCAAGACCAAGTCTTATCGTGTCAACCCTTGGAGACCCCACTTTCTCCCTCTTCCCCAACTACCCTCCTTCTCTCTTCCCCTTCAATACCGCGGTAGTAGAGGGAACTGGATCTTCTCCTTATCAGATTTTCTACCTATCTCTTACAGGCAGATCTGGACCGCCCAAATCTTGATCTGACGGTCCAGATTAAAAAAAAAACAAAATTTTTGTTTTTTGTTTTTTTCAAAAAAGACAAAAAATAAAAATTTTGTTTTTTTTAATCTGGACCGTCAGATCAAGATTTGGACGGTCCAGATGTGATGGGGAGGGATGGAGAGGGATGGTGATGGGGAGAGAAACCGGATCCGTAGTAGAGGGGGTTTTCTGAAGGTCAAGTGGGACCCACAAAAATTGTAACGTCCTTTCACATCACCTAACAATAGTGGCAAAATTCCACATTTTAAGTATATTTTAGCCCTCATAAAAATTTAATATCTTCAGATGTCCCTCACACAAAATTGCACTCCCACCCAAATATATAGGATCTTCATTTTTCCGTCTCTATTTATAAAACCATTCGGATTTTATTTATAAGTTTATTTTGACTAAATCTCACATATCAATAAGAGATAGTTAACTTAATGATTATAGGATAAATTTTCAACATTGTCTTTATTTATGATTGGGTAATTTTCAACTTTTTTTCTCTCTCTATCTTCATGGGTACAATTAATATGGGTAAAATTAACACAATCTCATTTATTATATGAAATTGGACTTATAAATAGGACCAAATTTTGTGGTCAAAATGAACTTATAAATAAAAACATAGTAGTCTACATATATTGTGGTACTTTTACTCGTCTAATTTAAACCGGACTTGGCTTCGGTCCTTTTATTTTACTGTCTGCTCTCATCCTTTACCCCATTTATGATCAGTGGATCAAGATCTAATGATCCACATTTAATATTTCCTTCTCATCTTTCTCTCTCCTCTTTTTATAAAAGGAGAAAAAAATATTAATAGCATTAAATGTGGATTATTAGATCTTGATTTAATGGTCATAAAAAGGGTAAAGGATGGAAGCAGACAGTAAAAGAAAAGGACAGAAGTCAAATCTGTCCCATTTAAATAAGGTGAATTTCTTAGCCAATAAAAGATGTAATTAAATTAATAAAGAAAGCAAACATCAATTAATGTGAAATATGAAAGATAGAATAATCAGTGGCGGAGCCACGTTGGTGTATATGTTTGTAAGTGCAGACATAAAAATTTTAGAATAGATATATATTTTGAAGGAACCCCACACATAAAAGCACAAATGGTTGAGTGGTAGAATAACGCGGCATGCTACAATCCATGCAATCCTTAGTTCGATTCCCTGTAGGTGCATCTTACTTTTCATTTTTGCAATGTGCATGTCATTCAACTCACCGAATCAAACGCATTAACGCAATCATTTTCTTTTTTCTCTTTTCTTTTTTTTATAGGTAAAAAAAATTACAACAAAATATCCACTATTTTCATTGTTTATATATTTTTAAAAATTATAAATACATTTATCATTTATAATTTCACTCTTAATTATAAATAAATCCTAAAAGTAAAAATTAGGATACTATAAAAGTCATTGAGCTCTTATGGGTATCAACTATATAATTTCACTCTTAATTATAAATAAATCCTAAAAGTAAAAATTAGGATACTATAAAAGTCATTGAGCTCTTACGGGTATCAACTCTATTGCAGTGATCCATTCCATATTTCTTAAGAAGCTCTAACAGGTATTTGGTTTGGGAAATAAATATTTCATTTTTTTTTTCTTGATTTGAAGTCCTAAAAAGAAATTTAATTTTCTTATTGTAGATATTTGAAACTCACCTTGCATGATCTTAGAAAACTCATTCCATATTTCTTAAGAAGTTATCGCAGGTATTTGGTTTGAGAAAGAAATATTTCATTCTTCTTTTGCTTGATTCAAAGTCCTAAGAAGAAATTTAATTCTCCTATCATAGACATTTCAAACTCACCTTGCATGATCTTAGAGAACTCTTGATACACTTATGTTGAACATGATATATTTGATAAGATTGATGATGAAAATATAATGCAATATTTTCAAGGAATAAAGAATCGAAGAATGCTTTTATAATCCTTTTAATGTAAAGGTTAGTTGACTCTTGATTATTATTTTTCTATGTTAAATTGAAGTTTTCTTTTCTTTTATTATTTATATTATTTTGTTTTTTAATGCATTTAAAACTTTTATTTTAAAAAAAATTTGGGGCACTCTCCCCGAACCCCTGAATCCCACAACTAATTGTACACCCACAAACATTATATCCTGGCTCCGCAACTGAGAATAATACATACACAATGCCATTGACCTATCACACACACACACAACGAATTCCCAACCATCTACAATAGTAGAAGTGATTGAGTTGTTTGAATACCAAGTTTTGCGTAACAAGGATAGCTTAGTGAATGACAAGTAATTGTCTGGTTTACAAGTTTTAAATAGGGAATAATGGTCAATCGCTTCAATGGTATGATAATAAATTTTCTAGTCAATTATTGATATGTTGTAATAGTCATTTACGATTGAACTTGTGAATAAATCAACTAGTGCTTGTGAAAATAGTCGTTACTTACTTACTTAGTTATTTCATATTTGATAGTTATTTTAGGTTTTTTCCCAAAATGTCCCTAATTAAATAACTATTTACCAAAATACCCCTGTTTCCAAACTATTTCTCAATCTGTCCCTGTTTAGTTGACTAAACCATGATTTAGTCGATTAAAACGCAGGCTCAAATTTTTTTTTAACTTCCCCCGCGATTTATTCGACTAAGCACTGTAGCTTAGTCGACTAAATCATTAAAAAAAAAACAAAAAACAAAAGGTTAAAACTTCGGAATGCCATAACTTCTGGCTGGAGAGTCCGAATCAAATGATTCTTTTTTTGATTTCACATAATTTTTTGAGATCTATGCAGTGACATAAAAATTAGCTTCCAAATTTAATAAAGAGAAAGGAGAAAAAACAATTGATTTTTTATTACGCAGGAGATACTAACAATTCATTAAATATAATCAAGTGATATATATATATATATATATATATATATATATATATATATATATTAAATATTAACAACTCATGTTAATATTAACAATTCATTAAATATATATATATATATTAAATATTAACAACTCATGTTAATATTAACAATTCATTAAATATATTTAATGAATTGTTAATATTAACATGAGTTGTTAATATTTAATATATATATATATATATATATATATATTATTTCCTACACAATATGGACAATTCAAAATCTAAATTGAACCCCTAACCTTTTATTTTATCTTATAAAAGATCAATCGTAAAACCATGCCCTAATTAAGTTAGTTGGATCTTCCTCCCTTCCTGACTCTATGTTGAAATTAAACTTCAAACTTCAAAGAATAATCACCTTTTTTTTCCCCGGTAGATGAGGCTGTTATTCCCCTAAAATCAAGCCCAAAAAATTTAGTGGCAGTCAATTCCATTTTAATATTAATAATCTCTTGCAATATATGATCTCATGCATAATTTCCAAACGCTATTATTCCCCTAAAATCAAGCCCCACAAATTTAGTGTCGATATTTTTTCTATTTCTCTTTTCTTTTAAAATCCATATTATTAATGGAGAGATAATCTCAATTTTGAATATATTGTATTTTGAAAATCCAGTATTAATTGTTATGTTACAAGGATGGATACTTTGACTAATCAAGCCCCACAAATTTAGTGTCGATACTTTGAGGCTCCTTATAACATGATATTCCAGAATCTAAGAAAATCCATATTATTAATTATTGGATTTTCAAAATACAATATATTCAAAATACATATTATTAATATATATATATATATATATATATATATATATATATATATTAAATATTAACAACTCATATTAATATTAACAATTCATTAAATATAATATACATGAATATAGATTTTCTTAGATTTTGAATTGTCCATATCATGTGATAGGAAATACTAACAATTAAATATATATATATATATATAGGGAAAAGTATTTCTCCAGTCACTGGAGATAAAGTTATCTCCAGTAACCCCAAAACTACGTCGTTTTGGATTAATGAAGGGTGTGTTTGTAATTTTAGGTGAATTAATGAAGGGTGTTTCGGTAAACTGTATATAATTAAAAAATAAATAAAATTACAGAAACACACTTCATTAATCCAAAACGACGTAGTTTTGAAGTCACTGGAGATAATTCTATCTCCAGTGACAGGAGAAATCTTTTACCCATATATATATTATGTGATCCATATTGTGCGGGAGATACTAATAATTCATTAAATATATATATATATATATATATATATATATATATATTAAATATTAACAACTCATGTTAATATTAACAATTCATTAAATATATACACACACACATATCCTATCTTTATTGTGTAGGAGATATTATGTGATCTAATAAAAAAGAAAACATCAAATAAAAGGAAACAATTCATTATATATATATATATATATATATATATATATATATAAGAATCACTTAGTTATATTTAATGAATTGTTAGTATCTCTTGCGCAATAAAAAATCAGTTGTTTTTTCTCCTTTCTCTTCATTAAATCTGGAAGTTAATTTTTATGTCACTGCATAGATCTCAAAAAGTTATGTGCAATCAAAAAAGAATCACTTGATTCGGACTCTCGAGTTAGAAATTATGGCCTTCCGAAGTTTTAACCTTTTGTTTTGTTTTGTTTTTGTTTTGTTGTTTTTTTTTTATGATTTAGTCGACTAAGCTATAGTGCTTAGTCGACTAAATCGCGGGGGAAGTTTTAAAAAAAATTGAGCCTGCGTCTTAGTCAACTAAATCATGGTTTAGTCGACTAAACATGAGCAAATTGAGAAATAGTTTGGAAACAGGGGCATTTTGGTAAATAGTTATTTAATTAGGGGCATTTTAGAAAAAAAAAAGCCGTTATTTTATATATTCCCTCCAGAATAAGACCTAGTTATTTTTTTTAGAGAGATTAAGGAAGCTAATTAAATTACTTTTGAGTATTTTTATTTTTATTTTTTTCTTCAAACTAATTAGTTTAACTAATAAGCTAATATATAATATAAGAATACACAACATATAAAATTATTAAGTAACTTATTTAGCTTTCTTAATCTCTCTACTATGTTACTGGAAAAAAAAAAAAGCAGAATAAACTGAAAATAAAATCCAATAGAATCAATAGCAGAATAAACTAAAAATAAAATCCAATAGAATCAATTTCAGATCGAGCTTTAAAAAAAATCAATATGACCTTCACGTTCAAACGATTAAAATAAAACCTAATTTCTAAATTTAAAAATAAAATCGGTAATGGAAGATAAAAATCGAAATTGGTAATTCTCTATTCTTTATTCGGATTCTTTGCAGACTATCAGTTAATCCATGACAATAATAATTCATTACCATTTCAAATCGGACTTGGTAATTCATTGCAACAATTTATCGCATTTGGAATCGCAACAATAATTCCCTGTAGACTATCAATTAATTAATTGCAATTTCAAATCGGAATCGCAACAATAATTCTCTTTTTTTTTTTTGTTTCTACTTTTTTTTTTTAATGACATAGCACTTGAACAAGTCAAAATTACGTAGTATATACCTCACTGGAAAAAACCTTATATTCAGTCACTGGATATATCATTTCCCTTGTATGTGTGTGTATATATATATATATCTTTACCAAAATTCTCTAACCGTAATCGTCAAAAATTTGAAGGCCAACTAAGGTGGGAGTTTTATTTTTATTTGAGGGATAGTAAGATCATTTTACCAAATTCTAAAATTTCATTTTAGTCCAACGGGCTTATGTATCACTGATGCATTTCATAGTACTGATTTAAGTTTTGTATATTTTATAGTAGTCATAGAACCATAAAATATTTTCAGTCGAGCTAAAAAAATAAACATATTTATTAAATAAATAATATCGTATAAAATTAAAAAAACAAATAAATATGATGAAAAGGTGACAGCATCTCGTGAGTTCCAAGAAAGGGAGTAATATAAGATAAATTGACAAAGTGAAAGTGAAATGGTGATATGGGACAAAAGTAAAAGTGATATAAAGTCAAAAAAAGAAAATGGGCAGAAGAAGAAATAAAAGGAAAAAACAAAATGGAATTATGAAAGTTGAAAAGTGAAAGTAAAAGACAGTGGAAAGGAAGGAGAAAATATTAAAAAATAATAATAAGTATACTTATATAAGAGATAAGAGATTAGCTAAAGCCAAATTATTAACTAATATATATATATATATATATATATATATATATATATATATATATAAACAAATCTAGAAGATTAGTTGTGGTTAACGCCCTAACTAGTCATCAAATAGTTCCACCATTGTTTTACAGTACCTACTTATCCCTCCCCCATGTAATTTAGAAAAACATATAAAATTCTAATTTAAAAAAAGGAAGAACGTGAGAGGTAGCGTAGCCAATATAAAAAGACAAATTTATTCAATTTCGTCAAAAATATTTCTTAGTATAAATTATTTTCTATTAATTTATGTTTTTTAATTTATCATATTCTTCATTAAGTAAAAGAAAAATTAAAGTAACAAAAAAAAAAATAATAAACACAACATGGAGTGACAAATCTTATTTCACGTGGTCTCTATGGGCTCCACTTAGTCCTACTTTTACCTCTTTCTAGAAATATATTTGACCGTTTGAAATTAATTTTTGTTTTCATCCCAAGGGTGAAACTGGAAAGGACAGAAAAGTTAAAGTTTTGCCCCTTAATTTTTATTTAATTTAAATTTTATGAGATAAAAATTCGAACACGCCATTCAAAATGGGATTAAATTCAAAGTCTACGGTGCTTTGCTTTCCTTGAAAATTGAAATGTTCTCGCATTATCTAAGATTTCTAGAAGGCGAAAATCTTTATTTTCTAAAAGTGGAATTAAATTATAAGTTTATGGCGTTTGCACTTTTTGGTAAACAGAAAATGAGATGTAGAAAAGCAACCTTCCTTCTTTTCAAACGCATGTTTGGTAGGCGGCATTCCCCTTCTTATGGAATCCTTTTTGTGGCATACAAGGAAGATGGAATCCCTGTCCCTTTTCCTTCAGCAATATGACATTGGGTCCATTTGGGTTAGTAGTAAGAGCGGAGGCTTATTTTTTATCTGACTTTTTTAAAACCCGATAGGAAAAAAATCAGGTTGTAAATATGATTTATGTTTAGATGGACCCACGTCAAAAAGCTTAGAGTTTTTTAGAAAAAGCGACCTCATTGAGCTTTTTCCCTAACTAAATTTTAGGAGCTTTTTTTAAAAAACCTTACCAAACTTAAAGTTCAACCCAAATACTCTACTTTTTTTTTCGACTGCTACTTTTTTTTTTTTTCTGATTTTAAGCTACTTAAAGCTCTCTCCAAATAGACCCATTGTTATAATCTGTATTGGTTTCATTCTTACATATATATAGTACCCTGCGGTCCTAAAAGTAAGATTTAATTTGGGGTAAATTTTGATTTTAAATGAAAGATTTTCCCCCCCCCCCCCCCCCATTTTAAGTCTTATATTATCAACTTTTACAAACTAATTTATCCAATTTATAAACTGATATATAATGTAATGTTAAAAAAAATTTAATAATAACATATAGGATATGTTATCATTAAATAATGGGAAAAACATTTCTCATATTGTACGAGAAATATTTTCTCATGTCACACAAACATAAAATAGTGGGACCCGCATATATATATATATATATATATATGCGGGTCCCACCATTTTATGTGTGTGTAGGAATCTTCTTTCTCTCATGCAACATGAAAAAAGTAAACCCCTTAAATAATTTATCTAGTTTTTTCTTAATTTTTTAAATTAGATAAATAAATCTTATATTAAATGCTAGGAGAGAAGTATTCCCTCTGGTCTTTATTATAAAACACTAAATAGCAAGTATATTTGATTATTTTTATAAGGCATTTGTTTGTTTCTAAAGCACATTAATTATATTTTTCTGTGTATACCCATAATTAATAAGGGTGGTGAGTGAGAGTAATAATTAATATTGTTACGGATCTGAACAGGGCTCATATTCAATGTAAGGCCTAGGAGGAGATATATTGCATATCTATCGGAATCAGTCTATAGAAGGTAAATATCCTAAAATAAAGGGGTATTTTCATATAAGATATAGCGGCCTGGATACTCACATCGGAGATCACGCAAGGTTCGACATATCCTACCTAAGGTAAATTCTATAAATACAGAGGTCAAACCCTAAGGTACACACATTACAAGTTCTATGTTCTAACCCTAAACTATTTACATACAGTCACACAGAGCACATACACCACCCCTCTGGCTACACGCCTGTGTGGATGTTTCGAACTACGTGGACTTTGATCCCTTCATCGGGTACGTAGACTCTAGGCTTGACACATAGTCAAGTCCAATCAGTCCTGTTCTCAGAACAAAACATTGGTGTCGTCCGTGGGGATCGGTAAATTTCGATTCCTGCGACAAAAGATGGTCAACACCAGAAGCAGCAGTCAGATACCTTTCCACAAGCAGTTCCTGAAAATCCACAACAACAAAATCAAGAACCGTAGCAGCCTACGAAGGATTCAGAGAAACGATTGTTATTTGAGCAACGGCTTTGGTTTTGAGCTGCTTCACATGGATTTTCTTATAATTCTCCTTGTATCTACATAACAAGAAGATAGTTGGAAGGATCGTCAGATTCTCTCTTTGGGAATTCTTTTAAGAAGAGGGTGTGTATCAGGAAGCACATAAACCATATGTTTAGTCCTTAAACGAACAGACTTTTCAACTCTAGCATAAATTTAGATGCTCTATTTGGATCATAAGCTCTCACATGATGAGAAGATAGCATGAAGATCATCATCATCTCTCCTTGAGAATCCATGATCGTTATCGTCTCTCCTTGGGAACCCAGACTTTTCAACTCTGGTATAAATTTAGATGCTCTATTTGGATCATAAGCTTCCACATGACGAAAAGATAGTTGGAAGGATCACCAGGAAGAACTCAGAGGAGTCTTTGATGGCCTTAATAAAAAACTAGCAGACCTAGAGGATCTCGTTCGGCAACTTCAGATCTTCCTATCGTCGTGCCAGCAGCTGTCAGGACAGCAGCCTCCGGGCCCACCGCGTGTAACATCCTGAATTTTGAATCTAATATCTTGAACATAAACCTATTTTGGGAAGACTAGTAGGCTCTATTTTTGGAAAGTAATAAATTTGAAATCAGTATTTTGTGGGCCCCGTGAATAGTATTTACTATTCACGTATACGTTTTTACTATTTACAAATACGTATTTAAAAATATATATATATATATATATATATATATGTTATTCGCAAATACGTATTTAATACTTGAAATTTGTGAAATATGAATAGTGTTCACTATTCACAAATACGTATTTACTATTTAAAAATACGGTATTTACTATTCCAAAATACGTATTTACTATTCATGTGGGACCCACGTCAAATTATTTCTCCTCTGCCGACAGAAACTCTCGTGAAGTTTGAAAATTTTGTCAGCGGGACCCACGTAATAGTAATTTACTATTTGAATAATAATATTATATTATTATAATATAATATTATTTACTATTCATGTGGGACCCACGAAAAATTATTTCCACAACCAGCCACGGGAAGAGTCACGGGAGGTTTGAAAATTTGTCACGGGGAAAATTACGTAGAACGACCCAGAGACGAAAATTACACTTAAGGACCCATTTTCCAACTATAAATAGACCTTCCATTTCATTTCATTCTTCACAACTTCTAAGAGCTATAGAGAGAGGTAGAGAGAGAGAGAGAGTAGAGAGATATTTGCTTGAGAGTTATAATAGCTGGTTGGTGATTCGGGTATTAGCAAGTAACAGGTAACTCTGAATATTCTTCCTTATACTTGTGAATTATGTATGATTATAAATTTGTTTGTTTACTATTTTGGCAAGAATATTTAGAAAATATTTATGGTTTTAAGATCTGGTGTGGGAACTTTGATTTGCAAATCTGCAGAGGTACTATTTATACGTACGTTACTATTCACGTATACCGTATTTACTATTCATTTTTACTATTCATGTTACTATTCACGTATACTGTATTTACTATTCACGTATACCATATTTACTATTCACACCGTATTTACTATTCATTTTACTATTCACGTATACCGTATTTACTATTCATTTTACTATTCACGTATACCGTATTTACTATTCATAATACTATTCACGTATACATACCGTATTTACTATTCACGTATACATACCGTATGTACTCTTCATTTTTACTATTCATGTATATATATCGTATTTTACTATTCACATATACGCATAGTATTCACTATTCATAAATACGTATATTGATGTATAAAACTTTATGGTATAATAATGCATTATTTTGAGTGAACATATTCATCATGGCGGTTGTATTATGATGGGTGGAGTAAGGAGGGATTTGAATGATAAGAATGATTTATGCCACCACTCGGTGCACAGTGGATGGTACTTGTTTCAGGGCCCCATCTTCCATGTTTTCCTCTGGCCGGGATTTCATTGGAGTTGTGGGACATGTGACACCTCCTTAGTTATTTTAAAGGAGGGGAGCCATAGTCCAGATTTAAGCTATATACCTTTGGCCGGGTGTATCTTAAGTTTTGGTGAGCTTGGAACAATTCAGTCAAATGAATAAGTTTCTATTGGACTATGTGTTAGCCTATGGCTCCAGTCTGCGGTATAAGGGAGGTGGTGATATAAGGGAGGCTGCATACTGCATAGTGCATTTCTGAACAGTTCAAGAATTTGATATGATGATGAATATTCTGTAAAGACATGAGATGAGAACTTTTGAGATATATATGTTTTAACACCTTCTATATTGATGACTATTAGTATAAATTATTTTGTATGATAAATTATGGAATCTATATATATATTTGAAATCAGCCCATATCTTTTTGTCATATATTATTTGCTCGTGTACGGTAGAAATATTTAGTAGTTACTGAGATGTGTAATCTCACCCCATATTAACATTTTTCAGGTGAATAACTTAGTAGAGATCAAGGGAATGCACCCATGGAGTGAGCTTTGTAGGCTCTTCTGTACTCCTTTAGTTTATGTTGTGTTATTTTATTTGCCATGAACCTAAAAGACTTCCGCATTTTAAAATAACTCTTATTTATTGGATTTATTTTGGCCCTGTATAAATGGATTTCTACCTTTGGCCATATTGTAAATATGTGTTTGAGTGTTGAATATCCTATATTTGGAGGTGTTACCATTATTTTGGCCAAGATTTTGGTATTGAAAATGAGGCGTTACATTTTTGGTATCAGAGCAAAGGTTCTGGCCAATCTGTAAATTTCCTATCAGTTTTCTAAATAAAAATTTTGAGGTCATGGCAAATTAAATATCATAACATGTGCATTTTCCTTTATAGCTTTGGATTCTTTTTACCAATTTTCTTGTGACATTCATGATAGGAGAAGAATGGGTTAATCAAAATATTCAAGTGATTGATAATGAGGATTTATGATTTGAGGATGTGATTGAGATTAAATTTCAGAGCTGCGTAGCGGAAGTTGGTAAGTAGAAAATTTATTGAATATTGGATTCTGTAGGCCTAAAATTACTTTCTAGGATGAATATTTTTATTGGTGTCTAGGAAAGTGATTGAAAGACTAAGCCCCTATTTGATGTTTATTCAATTAGTTGCCGTTGTAAAAAGTATGAAGAGATTTTCGCTAGATTTTCACTTACCTAGCTAATTTATATGAGTAACAGATGACAATACCATAACAGAATACGGGCATAGTCTTGATTATACAGAATAACTGGCTTAAGTTTGAATTTAATAAGATAAAGTTGAGTTTGGCAGGAAAACTCGAAAATCCTTATGAATCCTAGAATAAGAGATTACAAACATTAGCAAGAAGGCTAGACTATATTATTTCAAGCATCAAGAACAACAGTTGGTACAATCCCACCGCAAGCTTCGACTATCTCAAGTTTAAGTCTATTAATTTCTTCCTGAGCGGCTGCTCTTGAGAGAGGACCATCAGGAGACATTGTTCTTCTCAATCTAGCTATTTGCTTCATAGTGCTTCGAATTTTTACATAAGGCCAATGCTTTATTCCTCCCCTATGGCATATTTTCATTAGAACATTTTTGCATAGACGAACTTGTTGAGCCGCTTCTTGTTGAGGTAAATGGAATAAGTCTCTAAGATCATTAATTGACATTGATGCAGCTCTAATATTTTGTTCAGCTCTTGATCGGTATGGATTACTAGGTATGGGGAGTGAAGGATTATTATTTACAACCATGAGCTCTTTTCCTTTATTGGATATATTTTCTGTATTGGTTGGAAATGAACTATTAGGGAGTTCATTTTGATTTTTAGTCCATTCCAAACCAACACAAAGGGCCTCATAGTAGGCTGATAGGGGATCTGACACCAGGACATACCCTAAAGAATTTTGATTCAAACAATAATTTTCTAGAAAATGTTTGACATCTTCTAAATTTTTCTTACCAAAGTCAAATACTTGAGGACTGGAAGAACCTCCTTGTACGTCCTGGTGAAAGACAGCGTGGCATATCATACCAATCCTCCCATGAACTTCAAGTTTATGGTATTGAAGTCCATTGGTATGAATAATCTCTCGTAGAACATGGCAGCAACCACATGAAAATGGATTAGTAGTCTCAGTCAAGGTAGAAGCAGGATTCCTTGGTTGAGAAGGTACCGTAGACTCCATAAGTTCTGCCACATTACGACACCTTTGGACAGGTCGCCTTGATGGACCTGCTTCAGATTCCTTTCTGTTAGTAGTGGTAAAAATAGAATCTTGTATCCTTGGAGGAGGAGTAGGAATGTTAATCGTTGAGGCAGATGAATGAACGTTCATACTTACGGGATTTTGGGGAAGTAAAGAAGAATAAGGGTATGATGCATTGTTTGACAAATCAGACAACATGTTAGTCTGATAGTCATGAAGTAAGGCTTCAAGAAAGAAAGGGTTGAATGAATCGGAGACTGGAATAGAGTTACTTGAACCGGCCATGTTTAAGGATAATGTGGAAGGTTATAGTGAAGGTTACGATCGGAGAGGAAATGAATATGTGGAGGTTTTGTGAAGTTTGAGAGAACGTGAAACATTTACTCTTTCTTTACTCTATTTATAGCTGGGCTAGCAACGTCTATATTTTGTTAAGCAGCATCGGATTCTCATCTGTCGTTAGCTCAGAATCATGTAGATTTTGTTGTTATGCGGAAAATTTTATGGCACCGCACCCTAGTGCACCCTAGCCACCGTTAGGGGTCGCAGTTTCCTAGACCTTTGCAGACAGAAATCGCTATGGCATTTATTGCTAGCTGTGTTTTCAAGAAATTAAGTTTGGACGTTTATACGCGCATTTATCTAAGAAATCTGTCTTGGATGTGCAGCTGACTCAAGATGTCGGAATTGACATTTGAAAATAGGATTTTAAGCGTAAGCGTGCTAAGGTGATAGTAATCTTGGGAAGGGTGACTTCCTAATAATATTAGATGAACCGGAGAGAATCCGAAGATTTGAAATGATGATGAGTTGTGCCAATTAACCCGAGAGCATTCTTCACTCTCCGAGTATCCGAAGAACTCTATGAATTTGTCAAAGATAATTCAAAGACTAAGGTTTTTGGATAAACATGTTGGAAGATCGATGGAAAGGTATGAAATGGTGATCCTTAGGAATGCCAGTAAGATGTTAGAATGAATATAGTAAATTTTGAGGATAGGCTTTAATTTAATCTAAGCTGAAATAGAACTCAAGAACGAAATGAGCCTTTGTGATATTGCAGGTTGAGGTAGAATTAGAACCTTGTGAATACTGCTGAGGTTGTAGATAGTCTTCATATAATCCAAGAATTAGATTAGGAATTGTGAATCATGATCTTAGTATGATGGGTATTTTTGGGGAAACACGAATTATCAGTTGATGTTGAGGTTATAAGAATCAAATTGTAAACTTGACTATTAATGTCTGGGAATATTTGAAAATAGACTTGAATTCAATCTGAGTTAAGATAGTGTGTCTAATTAAGAAAGTATGAAATCCGGTGATTTATGTTATAATATTAGTATGTTATTTGGGTGTGATTAATAGATAACTATGAGAGGAACAGATGATATTTAGTATATGTCTTTGAGATACTAAGGATTGAATTCGAATCATGTGAACAATGCTGAGGTTGTGAGAATAATATTTGAATGTTTTAAATCTTAGTCTAGGAATTGTGAAACATGAATGTTCTATGGATATTATTGAGGACACATGATATCTCTGTCTTGCTGATATTGAAGTTCTAAGAGTTGATTTGTAATTTGACAATTATCATTTTTGGGGAAAGTTTGAGGATAGTTCTTAAATGATATAAGCTATGGAGTATGATGAATCTAGTATGAATAATCGGGGTTTTAGAAATAGGATGATGAATCTGAAAGTTGGTAGGGGATCTAAAGGGTTGCTACTAGTATAAATGTAATATAACAGTTCAACTTAACAGTTGTATTGATTCTTTAGGAGACTGAATTGATTGAATAAATTGAGATATTAGAATATGGTATTAATTGATTTGAGAGAAATAGGGAACAAAATGTGATACCAACATGTATAAGGTGTTCAGAGATTGCCAACTGTTTAACTAGCATAGGAAATGATCTTGATAATAGAATCTTTCTTTAGAAATAATGAATTGAGTGTTTCATGGATGAGTTGAGTAGAATAAGTTGGAACCTGGAATGTATTCGGAGTTGGTGACTATTTAAAATAGTTGCTAAGTCCCTGAGTATTTGAATTTTGAACTTACCAATGCACTTGCTGTGTTTGGAAATTTTTACGCAATATTTACAACAGGATTTAAGACCAGTTTGTAATCGACATTTATAAACTATGATGTCTCATGGAATGAATCCTTGCGAAATCAGAACAAGAATTGACTTTTACATTATGATTGTGGTGGAAGGTGTACAAGCTAGAAGAGGTTGGAAACTGTTGTGGATATACTTAGTTTGCGGAATCTTGCCAAATGTACTTGTTTTTGAATTACTTGCCATTGGTGAAAGCTAGATTTAGTAAGTAAGTGTTTTCTTAAACTTGAATTGAGGAAGCACGGGTATAGGATAGACGAGCAGAGGCTTGAAGCGGTAAGACCCGTTGAGCTAGTTTGCATATGGTGGTATCTCTAGGCTATAAGACTTATGTGCCTAGTATTGTGTTTGTTGCCTATCATGGTAACATTAGACCTGTATGTCTAAAGTTTATCTTAAGGTTGGCAAAATAATCAGATTATATCATATTGTGGTTATTATGGCCTGAGGGTAACTTCTTAAGCTGTAAGATCTGAATATCCAGTGTCGTGGTAATACAATGAAATAAGCAGAAAGGAAGAATGAACTGGCCTGTGAGGCCAGTGTAACCAAGCGCTCAAATAAGGAACTAGTGGATCCTGTGTCTGAATATTACTTTGGGTACAGGATGAACGAAAATTGTGTTGTGTGCTTGGTGAGCATGTTTGGGAAAGAGATAGGACTTAGGGATAATATGATATATAAAGCTGAGTCGGAGCGGATTGTTGATGCGGGGGATAAGCAATTGAGGAACAAGGCTATTAGCTTGTAAAGGTTGTGTGTAAAGGAATGGCTCCCGGAGATGCTACTTGGGAAATGGAGGAGAGCATGCGACAAACCTATCCTCATTTATTTAAATAGGTTAGAATTCTTATTATAGCGAAATTTTGAGGACAAAATTTTCTTTTAGGAGGGGAGAAATGTAACATCCTGAATTTTGAATCTAATATCTTGAACATAAACCTATTTTGGGAAGACTAGTAGGCTCTATTTTTGGAAAGTAATAAATTTGAAATCAGTATTTTGTGGGCCCCGTGAATAGTATTTACTATTCACGTATACGTTTTTACTATTTACAAATACGTATTTAAAAATATATATATATATATATATATATATGTTATTCGCAAATACGTATTTAATACTTGAAATTTGTGAAATATGAATAGTGTTCACTATTCACAAATACGTATTTACTATTTAAAAATACGGTATTTACTATTCCAAAATACGTATTTACTATTCATGTGGGACCCACGTCAAATTATTTCTCCTCTGCCGACAGAAACTCTCGTGAAGTTTGAAAATTTTGTCAGCGGGACCCACGTAATAGTAATTTACTATTTGAATAATAATATTATATTATTATAATATAATATTATTTACTATTCATGTGGGACCCACGAAAAATTATTTCCACAACCAGCCACGGGAAGAGTCACGGGAGGTTTGAAAATTTGTCACGGGGAAAATTACGTAGAACGACCCAGAGACGAAAATTACACTTAAGGACCCATTTTCCAACTATAAATAGACCTTCCATTTCATTTCATTCTTCACAACTTCTAAGAGCTATAGAGAGAGGTAGAGAGAGAGAGAGAGTAGAGAGATATTTGCTTGAGAGTTATAATAGCTGGTTGGTGATTCGGGTATTAGCAAGTAACAGGTAACTCTGAATATTCTTCCTTATACTTGTGAATTATGTATGATTATAAATTTGTTTGTTTACTATTTTGGCAAGAATATTTAGAAAATATTTATGGTTTTAAGATCTGGTGTGGGAACTTTGATTTGCAAATCTGCAGAGGTACTATTTATACGTACGTTACTATTCACGTATACCGTATTTACTATTCATTTTTACTATTCATGTTACTATTCACGTATACTGTATTTACTATTCACGTATACCATATTTACTATTCACACCGTATTTACTATTCATTTTACTATTCACGTATACCGTATTTACTATTCATTTTACTATTCACGTATACCGTATTTACTATTCATAATACTATTCACGTATACATACCGTATTTACTATTCACGTATACATACCGTATGTACTCTTCATTTTTACTATTCATGTATATATATCGTATTTTACTATTCACATATATGCATAGTATTCACTATTCATAAATACGTATATTGATGTATAAAACTTTATGGTATAATAATGCATTATTTTGAGTGAACATATTCATCATGGCGGTTGTATTATGATGGGTGGAGTAAGGAGGGATTTGAATGATAAGAATGATTTATGCCACCACTCGGTGCACAGTGGATGGTACTTGTTTCAGGGCCCCATCTTCCATGTTTTCCTCTGGCCGGGATTTCATTGGAGTTGTGGGACATGTGACACCTCCTTAGTTATTTTAAAGGAGGGGAGCCATAGTCCAGATTTAAGCTATATACCTTTGGCCGGGTGTATCTTAAGTTTTGGTGAGCTTGGAACAATTCAGTCAAATGAATAAGTTTCTATTGGACTATGTGTTAGCCTATGGCTCCAGTCTGCGGTATAAGGGAGGTGGTGATATAAGGGAGGCTGCATACTGCATAGTGCATTTCTGAACAGTTCAAGAATTTGATATGATGATGAATATTCTGTAAAGACATGAGATGAGAACTTTTGAGATATATATGTTTTAACACCTTCTATATTGATGACTATTAGTATAAATTATTTTGTATGATAAATTATGGAATCTATATATATATTTGAAATCAGCCCATATCTTTTTGTCATATATTATTTGCTCGTGTACGGTAGAAATATTTAGTAGTTACTGAGATGTGTAATCTCACCCCATATTAACATTTTTCAGGTGAATAACTTAGTAGAGATCAAGGGAATGCACCCATGGAGTGAGCTTTGTAGGCTCTTCTGTACTCCTTTAGTTTATGTTGTGTTATTTTATTTGCCATGAACCTAAAAGACTTCCGCATTTTAAAATAACTCTTATTTATTGGATTTATTTTGGCCCTGTATAAATGGATTTCTACCTTTGGCCATATTGTAAATATGTGTTTGAGTGTTGAATATCCTATATTTGGAGGTGTTACCATTATTTTGGCCAAGATTTTGGTATTGAAAATGAGGCGTTACACCGCGCAACAACAACCACTGGACAGAGGATGAGATCTAGGAATCGATACAGTTGCGGGTTCAATACCCATTTGAGAATCCCAAAACAAACAAATTGAGATAGCCGAGGTTGTTGGTAAGCCGAGGCTGATTCAATGCCAAAGGAGTTATTTTCACAACTCAGGGAAGCAGGGAAGTCTACTTTATGTTTGCCTTTGCTATATCTGCCTTGTGTTTATCTTTTCTATATTATTCACATTAGAAAGAGTTAGCGGATTACTAAAACCCTCCAAACATATAGCAATAGCGTTTGATCTCATTGACCTATTATTTTTTCTATCAAAATTGTTTTGAGGCAGGGCAAACGAGCAAATTGAGATAGCCAAGGCTGATTCAACACCTATGGCGTCTCGACTCTATCACGATTGTCGAGGCTGATGATACGCCAAGATAAGGAGGTGCCAAAACGCCGAGGTATGCTGAGATTATTACCGACCTTGAAATCAAGCGAATTCCTTAATATTACCTCGGATCCTTGAGACCTTACCTCGGATCTTTGAGAAAATGACATCGGTAACCGGGGTCAATATGACACAACCCGGCAATGCGCGGTAGACAGGCAAGAGGGTAAGATTCACAGCAATCTAGCCTAGATAACTTGGATACGAAAGATCCTGACCTCGAAGTCAGGCAAACCGCCTCGACATTACTCCGGATCTTTGAGACATTACCTCGGATCTTTGGGATAGACGATTTCGATAGCCGGGATCAACATCCGGATTCAAATGCAGGTAAATCATCTCGGCACTACTTAAGATCTTTGAGACAAGACCTCGGATCTTCGAAGTAAGCCGCCTTGATAGCTAGGATCAACGTAATTCAGCTCGACACTTCGATAGTCAGGATCAACGTAATTCAGCTCGGCAATGTAAGGCCCACGACAGCAAAGCTCGGCTAGTAAAACTGATTGGGGCCAAAATATATCCCGGCAGCTCAGAAGCCTGAACTACCGGGCTGGGGGGCATCTGTTACGGATCTGAACAGAGCTCATACTCAATGTAAGGCCCAAGAGGAGATATATTGCATATCTATCGGAATCTGTCTATAACAGATAAATATCCTAAAATAAAGGGGTATCTTCATATAAGATATAGCGGCTTGGATACTAAATCGGAGATCACGCAATGTCCGACATATCCTACCTAAGGTAAACTCTATAAATATAGAGGTTAAACCCTAAGGCACACACATTACAGGTTCTACATTCTAACCCTAGACTATTTATATACAATCACACAGAGCACATACACCACCCCTCTGGCTACACGCCTGTGTGTGTGTCTCGAATTACGTGGACTTTGATCCCTTTATTGGGTACGTAGGCTCTAGACTTGACATCTAGTCAAGTCCAATCAGTCCTGTTTTTAGAACAGAACAAATATAATATTAGAGTTTAGTGAAATTAGTGAAGGTAATTTTGGAAGTTACTTAAATTTTAAAACAACTTTAATTGTTTTTATTGATTTGTAAGAATTGTTAATTGGTGCTTTATAATAAAAACTAGACGGAGTATAATATATAAACAATAAATAATATTTACCTTACTTGTTATTTAAATTTAAATACACGGTTAACTACTTGTTCTTTTTCTTCTAACAACTTGCTCTAGTTATTCTAATATCCCCAAACAATAGCTTTAAAAAAAAAAATCTTATAAGAATACTACTTAAATTTCAAAATCTCAAATATGTGATTCCCCAGTAAAATGATTTGTTAATTGTTTTATTGTTCTTATTAATCCCATTATTGTTGTTGTCACAAGATTTTGAAATTTAAGTGGTATTTTTCTATTATTTTCCTCAATTTTTTTTATGTACAACAATACTTGAGTCTACAACAAGAATTATCTCATTGGGATCAACTACATTAATCGCACAATGTTATTGTGCCCTATCAACAACCAAATTTTTTGATAAATTTTTAATCAAGATTTCATGTTTGATAACTTTATTAAGTGTTATCGCCGGTCTTCTTCTATAATTTTTCTAAGTGTTTCGTGCTGTTTAATGTACACTTCTCATTGGTGTATCTAATGGCCTTTTTTGTATATATTCAAACCATCTAAAATGAATTTTACCATTTTGTCTTCAACATACGCTACCCCAACTCTTCTTCATATATGTTAATTAATTAATTAATTATTATTATTATTAAAATTTTAGGAAAGGGGTTGGGTTCACCCATAATCCAAGGGCAGGGCGAAATCTCCCTTCCTCATAAGTGATACCGATATTAGGCGGGGGGAGCCGTCTATTACCCTCAGACGTTAACCTAGGCACTTAAGAGTTAGGATACCTCCCTCATCGCCTTGATCAACTCTAGGATCGAACTCTCTCCCTTTAGTGAGAATGTCCAATCCCTTTGTCAGTTGAGCCTAAAAACGAGGGGTTCATATATGTTAATTATGAGTCTTATACTTTCATACATGACCATATACATGTATCCCAGCTAACCGCATTTTTTGCTCTGTTGTTACTTCAAAGCCCAACAAGTTGATGGCCTAACACAACTCTCCTCCTTTATTTCGGTTTAGGCGTGACATAAGCGGAGTTTCGATATGAAAGATCTACATTGATTATATAATATAAAGCTTGATATTAACACCTAATCTAATTAGATTGATCAAGAGTTTTAGACGAGGATAACTTGAATGGATTTTATACGTTTCTTCTTATTGAGCATGGAATGACATCAATTTAAGTTAACAAAATCCCAACACCATACATGTCAAAATCAGTTAGGAATCCTAATTAATTTAAATACCTAATTGAAAGCGACAAACCCATAATTTTCTTTAAAAAAATCCAAACATTTTTATACATGTCAAAATTAATTGTGAATCCAAAACCAAACATGCCTATTTATGCCATTATCAACTATGAATGGGATAAATATCAATTTTGACACGGAAGTTTTGCTAAGGGAGTATCCAGCATCCGGAAGTTTTTTTTGTATTATTTTTGCATTGGAAGTTTATAAAATGGAGCAAATATGCCCTCAAACTTTTTTTTTGGATCAAATTTGTCTCGGAAGTTTTTTTTAGAAACAAATTTTTGTAAACTTTTGGTGCAAAAATGATATCAATCCAACGGTCAAGATCAACCGATGGGCAAAATTACTATGTTTGTAAACTTCTAGGGCAAAAATGATACCAAAAAATTTCCGGGTGCTAGATGCTCTCTTAGTAAAACTTCCATGGCAAAAATGGTCTTTATAATCCAAATCATGTTATCTCATAAATTGCCCAACACTTTATATATGTCAAAATCAATTATGAAAAACTAAAATAGTGAAGGGAGAAAAAAAGTTAAAATAGTGGAATAGTGGCTTATATTAAGGAGTAACCATGATTTTGGCATATATTAAGTGTTTGGTAATTTATGAGATACTACCTCCGATCCTAATTATAAGAATACTTTTATAGTATAATTTATACTACAAAAGTGATTATATAATTAAGACCGGGAGTAATAATTTTGTACTCATAGTTGATATTGCGTTACATAAGAATATTTGATTTTAGTTCATAATTAATTTTGGCATGTACAGGGTTTTATTATATTTTTTTTAAGAAAATTATGTTTCTGGTTCTCATAATTGATTATCCAGTTGTCCAAATTAAAGGTGCATTAATTACTCGGAGAATAAACGAGCAAAAGCATCCAGAAAGCGAAACTGTTGGCTTTTTGTTTTCTTATCTGAACAGACGAAACCGTTGGCTTCTGCTTTCACACTACAAAAAGCTTACCTAAGAAAGAGACACAAAAAAAGTCGCACTTCAATTTTCTTCCTTTTTCCTTTTACCATTTTTAATTTATCAATTAATAATCCCTCCCCTCCTAAATATATGATGAAATTAATAAGACAAAATTTTATTATATATTTAAAATAGAAAGATGATGACTGAGATGTTTTAGAAAATACCTATCAAATTAACTTATCCAACCAACTTTCTTAATCTATTTAAATTAGGTAAATATCTCTTGTATTTAGAACCAAAAGAGTATTAACTAGATTTTCAAAATACAATGATGACATACAATAGAATCAAACAAGCTTGTATATACATGTAGATATTTCCTGATATTTTATTAAAATGTACGACAATTTTAAACTTTAAAATTAAGGACCAAACGCAAGTTAAGATTATATGAATACATAATAAATTTTATTTGTGCGAGAGTTTATTTATATGTAATCAAAATATTAAAATTAACTATAGATGAAGAAATATATCTCTTTATATACATGGGAAAAACACTTTTTATGGTGTAGAAGAAGTGTTTTCTCATATCACACATATATAAAATAGTAGGACTCACATATATATAATACTAATTATATATGTGGGTCTTACTATTTCATATGTGCATAAATCTTCTTTTTCTTATGCAACATGAGAAGTTTAGACCCCTATATATATATATATATATATATATTTTTTTTTTTGGGGACCATTTTAAAGGCGGCCCCTTCCCCCCAAATCCACCCCTAATGGTACGGCCCTAGGAGAGTATACACCTTGTCCAGGGACGGACCTAGTGGGGGGCTAGAGGTGGCCCCCGCCCCCCTAAAATTATAGAATCCAACTCAAATTTTTTAGAAATTATATTTCAACCTCATAAAACTTTCAGCTTTTTCACTTTAGTCTTCATTGAGTGTTTGATAAAAGGACTAAAATGAAAATATTGAAATTATTACAGGGCTGAAGTATAATTTTATAAACACTTAGGTTCTATTTTATAAATTTCGTTCCTCCTAATTTTAATTTCTGGTTCCGTCCCTGACCTTGTCACCTACGGTACTACAGTACTACTGCCTTTTACCAAGTCTTCCATGTTTATCCCAAATCTTACGTGTCCCCATCCCACATCTCATCTGTACCAAATGGGTTAGTGTTAGTGCCCCTTACGTTTATTGAAGATAACCCTTTTACAGAAATAATTATTAAAAGTACTTGTTGTATTTTATTTAATGCTAATGTTTAATGATGTGTACCAAATAACAATCAATTCATAAAGTGATTTGGCATTGCTCTTTTAGATAAAATTTGGATTATTATACATTTATTTCGTAATAATTTATATATTATTGCTCTTTATGAATGATTCTATTTGAAGTAATCTAGTCATTCTCGTCCTCATGTTTCTTAAGTAAAAAAATTATATCAAATTATCATCTTTCTATTTGGAGTTTGATTCGAATCTGGATTAATTAATTCATAATATCTAAAAAAATTTATCATAGTGTTATTAAGGTTGTTAAACTCATGATTGTAAGTAAATTCGTATCGTGAACTTGAATCGTAAACTCATAAGTGTTTACTTTCACTATTAAATAGATATTAATAGTGTATAATAAATAATTAAAATATAAAAAAATGATAGGAATTTGATTTAAATATATTTTAAATCTAAATGATTAAAATTAAATCCATCAATATTTAAAATTTACCATATTTAACAAATAAATTTATATAAAACTTATATATAAAGGCCCTTGAACATAATCAAATAAAAAAAGTTAATACGAGTTTAAGTGTATTAACATGATTTTATAAGTTAGAAATATAAAAACGATAAACTTGATTTATAAACTCGTGAGTTTAACTGAGTTTACAATGATCACGAGTTTAACAGTGACTCGACTTAATTTAGTAAGCTTGAAACGTAAAAACGGTAAATTCGAAAAGTCAACTCGTGAGTTTGACAATAATAATATCATGAGTTGCTAACACAACGGAATATTATTGTAACTTTTTTTTTTTAACAATAAATATTATTGTAACTTACAGATATGGAAGATTAGATTTCTTAATAATCACTTCATATTAATTTTAGGCTTTGATGCAATCAACTTACTTATATCTATCACATTTGGTGCACATCTCTTATGTGCATTTTATGTGCTCATCCCTCTAATAGAGGGATGAACACATTTGTATTTTTGTAATATATTTTATCTATTTAAATTTAAATTATATGTTGTTTTTTGGATTTTTTTTTTATATCCACTATTTTAAATTAATTAGTTTCCAATTCTGCATTCAGAATTTTTTCTTTTATAATACCAGTATCTTGAAAACTAATTAATTTAATATACTTAGTACAAAAAACATTACTGAAAGCCGAATATAATCTAAATTTAAATAAACATATTCAGATACAATAGAAGTGGTAAAATTGTGCCAATAAATATTCTCACTATTTTGAACTGGTCTCTTTTGTTTATGTCTCTTTTATCTTCATAGCAGGTTTTTTTTTTTTTTTAAGCCAACAAATTAAAGATCAATAATGAGATCACGCATGACTACTATCCACTAAAAAACGTCATTGATTTGTCTGGTGAATACGTCGAATTCACTGACTTTTCATGGCACGGATCCAAAATCAAAATTTGAAGAAATGCTATAAACTCATCCATTTAATTTAACTTAAAAACAACAACAACTATTACAAATTTAAAATTGAAATTAAAATAAAGGACTAACAATGAAAAAGAAGCAACCTATAAGACTCAAGAGACTCAAAACTATCCTGTACAGGACAACACTATTCTGAGAACAGAATATACAGCTAACATATATATATGTATGTATATATATCTATTTGGAAAATCCAGCTTCATTATGCGTCCGGCGGACTCGAGAAGCCCATGACTGAGATCTATCGCCATACTTGTAAGTTCTTCTGTAATTCAGCCCTGCTAGCTGAACCTCCCAACAAGCTCTCCATCCTTTCTTTATTTCAGCCATCTGGTAAAGCAATACAAACCAGATTAGCTTTTGATGATCATGATATAAAAAGACAAGGACTAATTCAAATCAACATGATATTCCTAAGAACAAGAAGCAAAGGAATCTTGTTGCAGTATCAGACTGAGTAACTATACCCCCACATAATTAGATTAGTCTTTTCTTTCTGTGCATGCAACTGCTAAAAATGCAGACACATTTTCCCCCCCCCCCCCCCCCCCCCCCTAAAGAAAGAACCTTTGGACCACCCGGTATGCTTAGGATCCTATTACATGTAATCCAAGCAACCCACTTATTGGGGATGTTGAACAAGGTCGAATTTGAACTCAGTTATGATTTCTCCCATTTTGTGTTATCGCAAGGAAAAGCCATATGAGGATTTTTCCAGGAAAAGAAAATTCAGAGTAGAAACCAGAACAAGGATTTTCACTTTTGTTTCAAAAGGAACTGTTGTTTCTAGACTCGGATTTATGAAACAGAACAACACTCAAAGACAACTGGCTTTTGTGAAGCATGCCAAGGACTATAAATCAATCAAGGCAATAAAGTCATCGTTGCTTGAGGCAAACATATAAACAAGCGTTTATGAGACGACTTGAACTTCATTTCTCAACCGACCAAGAAAAGTCTGAAATAGACAAACCGTTATAACAAGAAGAAATTAATAAAATGTTGACTGATAAAGAAACGGGCAAGACCTCAGAACAAGAAACCCAGGAAAGAAGGTAAAATGATAGTAACAATTAAGATGAGATAATCATATCATATCATCATCAATCATCTAAAGAAAATAAGAAAAAGACCCAGGATGAAACTAAGAAGCACCTATATTGACAATTCTGAACATGAAAAGATGCCTACGATATTTATATAAACACAGAGTCATAAATTCCGGAGGAAATCCATTCACAGAAAATCAATTTAAAGAAGCACAAAAAACGTCACTGAAAACCAAAGTTTCAATGTGATCTGAATTTGCAGATCTTAGATTAGGAGGAAAAAAAATCTCAGGGAAAATGAAATTCTAAAGCCGGAAACTGAGAATCAAGCACAAAAAATACCTCATCGTCGTATCCACCAGTAGAGTAGCCCAAGTGGATGGCTCTATCGTACATCGCTCTCCGTTGAGGATCAGACAAGGTCTCGTAGGCTTCACGAACCAGAATGAATATCTTGGTGGATTCATCGGCCCGATCCGGCGGAGACACATCCGGGTGGTACTTGCGGGCGAGCTGCTTGTACGCTTGCTTGATGTCGAGTAAGGATCCGGATTCAGGAATACCGAGAAGCTCGTAGAAGCTTAATTTAGAGGGCTCAGAGGACAACGGCGACGAGAAGTAAGGCTCGGCGACGGACAGAGCTCTTGGTTTAAATGAAGCGGAACGAGACGACGGAACTCGAATCGAGGAAAATTTCAAGGATTTGAGGGAAGAAATTGGTGGGGTTGAAAGGTTGAAGAAGCGAGAATCACTTGCTGAGATTGTTGATAATCCATTGCACGCCATGATCTCTCTGTGAAAACTTTCTCTACTCTTTCTTGTACTTTGTTTTTTTGTGTGGTTCTATGGTTGTTTGTGTTCGTCTCTTTATATAGAGGTTCCTTTTTTTTTTTTGGACAAAATATAGAGGTTCCTTTTGTTGATGGTTTTGGTAATTCCGGGGAGACTCTAGTTTTTATAATTTAATTTATTAAATTTCGGTCACTATATTACGTGGCAGTCCTTTATCCATCGTACGCGGTTATTTTTTTGATACATCGTACGCGGTTATTTAATTCAGGGGAAAAAGACTTTTTCTTTTTGGCCGAATGGAAAATAACTTCACACAAAAAATATTTTATTTTACCTAAAAAAAACCTAAACTAGGAGGTGCTACACACGGTTAAGCTAAGTCACATTATTTCATGATTTAGTTATAATAATAAATCATATTTTTATGATACATAAACATTTTGGCAGCTATATATATATATATATATATATATATAGGGTTTACTTTTCTCATGTTGCATGAGAGAAACAAGATTCCTACACATACATAAAATGATAGGACCCACACACACATATAGTGCTAATTATATATATATATATATATATGTGGGTCTCACCATTTTATGTGTGTGTGGGGTATGAGAAAACATTTCTCCTACAGCATGAGAAATGTTTTTCCCTATATATATATATATATGATCCTTTTGCGTTTTTCCATTTTTCCAAGTCCTTCTAGAAGGTGAAAATTGCTAATTAACAGCTGTAATTTGATTTAATAAATATATAGATCTACATATAGAAAGGTTATAAATCATGTAGATCTTGGGAGCAATTATTTCTAACGGAAATTATAATAAAAGCATCTAGAAGTTCACAAAAAATAAAACCTCTAGAAGCAGGGCGGAATTTTGGGGTGGGGGTGGTCGAGCCTAAATTACAGAGTTGAACTTAGAAGTTTAAGAGATTATATTTTAGCTAATAAAAATTTTAACTTTAGTCCCTACTAGAAGTTTTATGAAAGGACTCAAATGAAATAATTGAAATATTTATATAGCTGAAATGTAATTTTATAAATAATGGATTTTATTTTGTAATTTTCGCCCCTAATTTCAAATCATAGCTCTACTATTGTCTAGAAGATAGAATTGCCAAATAGCTAAAATGATTTTTATAATGTAAGAATTGTTATTTGTTGTTTGACTACCATGTACTGTACATATATTTTATGTGAAATTAATTATTACTCTAAGATTCATTCAAATCTCAGACATTTCCTCTAAGTTTAGGGCATAAACAGTGTAGTGGATATGACTCCCAAGGCAAGGCGGTGGATACAGGCAAAAGACGATGTTGGGTTGGGTCGAGCTAGGAGTTATTGTTGGTTATCTATTTTGTGATAGGCTATTTGGAAATTTGTTAATATTTGTATGAATCATTGTTCAAAAAAAATATTTGTATGAATCCTGTGAGGATTTCATTTATGTAACAAGATCTTAATATCAGTATCCTATGCTAGTTCTATTTTGCTCATTGAGTTGTGTATAAATACTTTGAAAAATGTCAAGATATCAAAGGAGTATGACAAATTGGTATCAAATCTAATTTGGCATTGGATGGCAAATTTGACATCGGGTTCTCACAGTCTGATATGTGTCGAAGGATTAACTCTTACCCCGACATGGCTAGGCGGCTAGCCATCAGACCTGAATGCATTAGGGAAATCAGAGTACCCTAAGCCATGAGGCAGTGTGTAAAACTTGTAGTTGAGGTACCTGATGTTGCCATGATGTATGGGTGCTACTGAGAGCATATATATTTGAATCTTTTGCGTTTTTCCATTTTTCCATATTTCCAAGTCCTTCTAGAAGGTGAAAATTGCTAATTAACGACTGTAATTTAATTTAATAAATATATAATTCTATTTATATAAAGGTTATTAATCATTTATATTTTGGGAGCATTTATTTCCAACGGAAATTATAATAAAAGCGCATCTAGAAGCCCACAAAAATAAAAGCTCTAGAAGCTGGAATTGCCAAATAGCTAAAAGAAATTTTATAATTGAAGTCTTAATTTGTTTTTGAGCAAATTGAAGTCTTATATAATTAACATGCTAAAATTACTCTTAAATATTATTTTTCTTCCAATGAAAACTCTTAAATAATATAATTTTAATAATCTGTATTATTTTTTCATCGAAAAAATAATATGCATTAATTTTTATTGATACAACTCGTAATTAATTATGATTTGTGTGTGTATATGTATTATTTATGCCAACAGATATAGCAAAAACATGTTATAACATAAATTTGACTAATATATAAAAATGGATATTCCAATTATAATTAATGTGATTAAATTAAATATTATATAAAATATAATTATTTGATAATAAAATTATAAATCATAGATATAAAATTAACATTTGTTGAAAACCGACAATGGGCCCTTTACGTTATACCGCGAGTTTGAATATAATTCAGTAATTCGCATAATCTATGATTTTTTGTTTTTTGTTTTGGTTTTTATATATACGAGTAATTGATTATTTTATTAACAAAAAGTATATAATCTCTTCATCTCTTGAGTTGAGAATTTGAGATAACACATCTAAGTTTTGTTTTTTTGTTTTTTGTTTTTTTTTTTTGTCTTACCAATTTTGCATTCCATCTAGATGGTGGGAACTTCTAAGGAGCGCCTATAACAATTTTATTTAATAAGCATATATTATATTTATTTTTTGGCCATAATTGAAGTCTTACATTTTTCCTGGAGCAAATTGAAGTCTTATAATTAACCATGCTAAAATTAATCTTAAATATTATTTTTATTCCGATGAAAAACTCTTAAATATTATAATTTTAATAATATATATATATATATATATATATATATATATATTAGTTTTTCATGAAAAAATAGTATGCATTAATTTTTATTGATATAACTTGTATTTAATTGAGATTTGTGTGTGTGTATATGTATAATTTTTGTGAACAGATGTAGCAAAAGACATGTTATAAAATAACTTTGACTAATATGTAAAAATGGATATTTCAATTATAATTAATTTGATTAAATTAAATATCATATTACATAAAATATAATTATTTAATAATATAATCATAAATCATGGATATAAAATTAACATTTGTTGAAACTTGAAAGCCTACTATGGGCCCTTCTTACATTATGGGATAGGATATTATCATTATTAATTTTATATCACTATCACTTTTTCACCGTTAGATTAGAATCTTAATAGGAAAGAGAAATGATAAATGTAGATGAGATTCTGATCTAACGGTGAAAAAGTGGTAGTAATGTGGTAGTGACATAAAATTAATAGTGACAATATTCTATCCTTTACGTTATACCATGAGTTTGAATATAATTTAGTAATTCGCATAATCTATGACCTTTTTTGTTTCATATATAATAGATCATTTTATTAAAAACAAAAAAGCAGTATATAATCTCTTCATCTCGAGTTTAGAATTTGAGAGAACATGTCTAATTTGAGGTTTGAGTAAATATTTTTCTGGTCTCTGACAAAAAACGCGATCCCCATTTTAGTCCTTTACAGAAAAAAAAAAAGTCCTTTTTAGTCTATAAAAAGGACGAATACGGGTCGATTGGTTGACATTTTGATTCCTTACAAATTTCAAAAAGGTCTTTTTTAGTCTATAAAAAGAACAAATAAGGGTCTATTTTTTTTTGTAAGGAACCAAAAATAGGGTCCGTGTTTTTTTATTAGGGACCAAAAAAGATATTTATTTTTGAGATTATTTTTTTTCTTCACCAATTTTACGTTCCTCCTAGATGAGTAGATGGTGGGAACTTCTAAGGACTACCTATAAGGACTGTTTGGTATAGGGACAATTTGAGGAGAGAATCAATTTAGAGGAGATGGATGAGGGAAGATGGCGAGAAGAATGAAGGGGTGACAATTGAAAAAGAATAAAAAAAAATACTTATTTTACTCTTAAAAGTAATAAATTCAAAAAGAAAAAAAAATGAATTTCTTTTTATGATTTGAATTTGCTTGCATCAAATTTGAACTTTATAACGAATTATTTATTTCACACACAAAAATTCTTGTTTTTCCACGGCAAAACACAGGGGAAGTAGGAGATTGGTTTTGTTACCCTCCATGATTTTAGTCATCCATAGAAACATTGACGAACCCTCTACGACATATCCATGAAGACGAAAGTGATATTGACTAAATGTTTAAAAAATTAAAAAAAAAATAAATTATAATAAAATATTGTGTTTTATTAAGATATTGAATAAAATCTATCCTATCTTGCAACTTATATACAATTAACAATAATAAAATGGAACAATAAACTAAATTATGGCGAAAATCTCTACACTGATTGTATGTGAGTTTTTTTTTTTTTTTTTACAAAACTACGGATATATATATTAATACTCCAAAACGATACAATACATAAAAGTAATCACAAACAGATTTAAAACAAATACAACCAACATAACAACAACAACAACAAAAAACATAGGATACAATATTAGCCAAGCATCGTACATTAAAAATATAAGAGTAGAAGTAGAATCATGAACATTATCGGCCTCCTCGAAACCCAAGGTTAGAAGTGACGAACAAGAGAGTGTTGGTTGAAAAACCCACCCTAAAGGGCACACAATCTTAAAAGAAATAGCTGCAATTAAATCAGCTAATTGGGTACCCATCTTGGGTAAAGAAACCAGAAAACTCAACCTTGGAAGAAAGAAGACACTTGATGTCCTGAAGAACACTTTTGCTCCTCTGACCAAACAGATCCGGTGACATCGAACACAAACTAGACCACACCTCTTTAGATCTTCCCCCAAGAACGCAGATCCGGGCTACCAAGAGGTAGTCGGACCTCATAACGTCCAAACAGCCATCCAACCAAGAGGATTTGATCTCAGATCTGACAGATCTGTTTATTTCTAGAGACAAGAATACCACCACAAAACCTCATACTACAAAAAAAGAAACAAAAACACAGAAAACCAGAAAACTCTCACCTCGACAAATCAGATCTGAAGAAGGAGAGGGAGAAGCTCGCCCCAGGAACGAGAAGGGTGCTCGCCGGCGACCTGCATCACAAGCCGCCGGCGAGGGAAAGAAGATCACGGAGAGACGCGGCAGAGAAGAAGAGAGAAGTTGGACCTTTTCTCTCTGAAACACGCGCCCGTGAAAATGATTGTATGTGAGTTTTGCGGCTTCAAAATGTATCTCAAAAAATTCCTCACCTATATCATTAATAAAAAAACATTAATCATAACCAACCTAATTTTCAAATTGGAATTTATCTAAAATCTTCTTTTATCAAATTTGAATTTGTCATATAAATTTGAATGTAATCCTATTTTCTTTCCTTATAGGAAATAACTTCCATTAAATTTGTTTATCCATGTTTTTTTTAAATTAATAAATAGAGTATACACACCCAATTTGGGTTGTTGCATTTTTGTGGGCTATTATTGTCACACACACTTGCTTGGTAGTGGTGGTAGTGGTTATTTCACCACGGAAAAAAAAAATCGCCTATTTTTGAACTATAAAACACCCGATGATGAAATCTTTCAATGATGGATCTTTCACCAAAACACCCACCACTTCTTCTCTGACAAACATGCACATTGACATCAAAATTGCCACACAGTGTTCTTTCTTTGTCCTCCATGCATCCCAATGATCAATGGCAAACCACAAGCTTTTGGGCTTTTGGCAAAGCTTTGGCTCTTTCCTCGTTCTCCGCCAACAACGTAAGAACCACTAAACAATCTTGGTCAAGTTAGATTTTTGTGATGAAGCTAAGAAACTAACTTATGCCAGAATAAGGTTGGCTTCAAGCACCTTCAGATGATTCTGAGGAAGCTAAAGAAGAGCTAAATAAATGTTTTATGAGGGGTATATATGTCCGAAAATATTATTGTTTATAGAGGGAACTTGGGTTCCCACCATTTTTAGTGATATCTTATTTTCTTACATTTAAAAGAAGAATAGTGGGCTGAGAACTTGAGTTTTTGGAAGATTGGACACTAAAAAATGTATTAAAAAAAGAAAAGAAAGAACTTGCTCATCTTCCCTTCTCTTCCCTTTCCACTTCTTCTGTGTACCAAACATGCCCTAACAATTTCATTTAATAAGCATGTATTATATTTATTTTTTTTGGCCTTACATATATCATACGTATTGATGGTTATTAATTAAGTGGATGTTGGGAGCTGATAAAACCTCTAGAATGCCACTGTAAAATAAAACCTCTAGAAGTTGGAAATTTATAATTATAGTTTCAAAATTTATGATAAAATTCATAAAACTAATCATGTTTAAATTTAATATCAAAATTTTAATGATATGAATCAAATTTTATTGATACAAATCGGCAAAAAAAAAAAAAATCATCAATCAATATTTACTTATAATAGGTGTCATTGTATATTGGTCCAAGTCATTTGTTTGCAATTGGTCCGTGTCATTTGTTTATGATTTATGACTGGTCTAGGCAATTTGTAAAATTATTTGAATCATTATTGATTAAATCACGAATCATTGCTCTGGGCAACAAAAAACCAAAAAAAAAAAAAAATCACATATCATTTCTAATTCAGCCCATGGAGATTGATTGTTTGCATCACTAGTGTTTAGTGGGTTGCTGGGTTCGATGGGTCTTTTGCTTTGTTTTCATTGTTGCTTGATCACATGCGGTCGTATGGTGTAGGACTAATTCATGCTATACAAATAAATTTCAAATCAAATAGTGCATAAATTATCTTATAATAACATCGGAAAACTTTAAGGGATACCTCTTGCCATTGTTAAACTTTGACTTTTAAGAGAAATCATGAACTCTCTAGAAGAGTACTGCAAAATAGAAACATCAAAAGATAATTAACAGGTCACTCTTGTGACTGATTGCAAGGAACAAAGATGGCAACTGTGTTAAGAGCTGTTGTCAGTCAGGGAACTTTAGAGTAGTTTAGGTTTTTCTAACGCTCATGTATTACTCGGCCATAAACTCAAGTCTAATGACATAGGATGCCTCACCTATATCCTTCATATCAAAGTTCTTTCACAATAATTGTTTTACCTCACGTAATAGTCCTAGATCATTGGCTGTTAATAATATGTCATTGACGTACAAAATGAGAAATATGATCTTGTTCCTATTGACCTTATGGTATATATGCATTCATCCATGATGTTCTCATCGAAACCAAATGATGTGATTACTTCATGTAACTTTGAGTACTACTGTCGTGAAGCTTGCTTCAAGCCATAGATCAATTTCTTTGACTTAGCTTGCACACCAATTGTTATCCTTTACAACGAATCCCTTAGGTTGCTTCACATAGACCTCTTCCTCAAAAACACCATTGAGGAATTTAATCTTCAGATCTATTTGGTATAACTCTAGATCAAAATGCACAATCAATGCCATGATTATGTGAAAAGAGGTTTTTGTTGATATATGAGAAGAGGTTTGTCTGTAGTCAATCCCTTCTACTTGTGTGAAACCCTTCACAAGAAACCTAGCTATCCTTGTATCAATCAATGTTACCTTATGACTCTCATTTGGTTCTGTAAACCCATTTAAAACCAATGGCTTTAGACCCATTGAGTAACTCTACAAGATCCCATACACCATTGTTTGCCATGGAATTCATTTTGCTAGTCATAGCATCATGCCACAATTTAGAGTTCTCACTCTTCATACCTGAGTAAATGTCAATGGATCATTCTTAGTGCTAATTTCAATATTAGTTTCAATATATTACATGACGAAGTCACTAGATAATGCTAGTTTCCTTTCTCTAGTTGACCTTCTTAATTCAACTTCTTGAGTTGGTTTAGGTTGTTCATTCGGAGCATCCTCCACCAAAACTCATCTTTGTTCCATATGTGTGATGGGTGGATAAATCTGAACAAATCCCTTATTATGTAAATCAAGGTTACTTTCATATGACCACCCTTTGTTTGATCACTCGCACTGATCACGTTATCTCAAGAAACACAACATTCCTAGATTCTACAAAGGGTGCTGAAGGTGGAGAACAATAGAATCTATAACCTTTTGAGATGTCTGTATAGCCTATAAAGTAAGCTCTAATGGTTTTAGAATCTAGTTTCTTCTCTTGTGGATTATACACTCTTACTTCCTTAGAACAATCCCATACCTTAAGATGATTTAAACTTAGTTTCCATCCTTTCCAGATTTTAAAGGATGTTATTGGCATTGCCTTTGTTAGAACCCTGTTTAGTATGTTTACAACTGTCTTGATCAATGCCTCTTTCCACAAGGAAGTTGGAAGATTAAAACTGCTCATCATGCTCCTAACCATGTTCAACAAGGTCATATACTTTGATGCTTTGTATCTTCTATTATTTGATGGCCTCAAAAGTTGTCAGTCATTATCATTAGCCATTCTTTGATTCTTTGTATTGTTGGTGTTAGGTAGTTTGTTGGTTTCAATGGTTTTGTGTTTTTGTTTTAATGTTTATGATTCCAATGGGTTATATTGTTTTTCAGGATATTGACTGACTTTCATGTTTTTCTTTTACTAGTGTTGTCAAACTTGCATTTTTAGTGCTTGATATGTTCGGTTTTGCAATAGGTGGATCATTTGGTAATTTGTGTTTACGTCATTCATAAGATGTTTTTGATTGATTTGCCTAGTGACATTATTATTGAAATAATGATTATGATTGACAAAAAAAGTATGGGTATATAGCTAGGGGTGAAAATAAGCTAGACGAGCTATGACTTAACCTGAACCATGTCATTTGTTTATGATTTACGATTGTTCCATGCAATTTGAAAAATTCTTTGAAGCAGTATTGATTAAATCACAAATCATTGCTAATTCAATCATTAATCATTGCTGATTCAACACATGGGGATTGAATATTTGCATCATTAGTGCTTTTGGAGGGTTGCTGGGTTCAACAGGTCTTTTGTTTTGCTCTAATTGTTGCTTGATCACGTGCAACGTATGGTTGTACCTTTAGTGTTTATTTGTTGATGTTTTATGATTGATCCAAGATATTTGTAAAATTTGTTCGTTGTTTTATACCCTAAAACTCGTCCATAAAAAGTCTTGCTTGAGCTGGTCTTTCTGTTAGAAATTATGTCCTAGGGGCCAATCATTGTACTTTAAACAATATTGTTATTTAAAGTATTTCTCCATTTTGTTATCATATCATTAGCATGTTTATTATGATGACTGTATCTTTAGATGTATCATAAAGATTATCCTAAATGTCTTTGGTCGGTCATCTATGCGGGAGAAAAGATGAAATAAGGCTAATATGACTTTGATGAGGTATGGAGATACAAATCAAAGTCTTAGACACTTGTAAGAGTACAATGTGCTGGATCGACCCATTATGAGAAAGCTGCATGGATTAAGTCATAAGTTTATCTCATGTATAATCACACCACAATGCCTTTTGACCTGATATCATCATGGATTCCTACATAAAAGTCACTAATCTTTGACCTAGTTAAAAGTCACATTTGACCAGGTGATGATAAAGGCTTCGATCGGGATTAGTGGTTTTCATGCAGAGGAATGTGAATGGTCAAGATGAAATTTGTCCCTTACATTTGTAGAGAGATATTATTAGGCCCCTCGATGAGTAAGTCTGAGAAATGTATGGCCATATTACGATGGAAAAGAGTTTCCATTTCAATTGTTAGACTACTCAAGAATCGAGAAAGTAATGGTCAAGAACAAGAGGATGGCACTATCCATGCTTCATCTTTGACCAAATTATCGTACGACAAAAGGGACGTGGCATGATTGTATGATAGGTTGCATCATATCATTGATCCTTATATGAATTGAGTAGTTGTAATGTCTTGCTAGAGGCTGCTTGCATCTTGTGGGCTAGTACAATATTGGCTCGCTGCCAATTTCATGTAAGCTTACAGGGTCGCACATAAGAATAGCTCAACATGAGCTATAATGTCCAGATTCATTGAATCTAAGATATGTCTAAGATTTAATGAATACAACGTTTAATTTAGGGAGAATGGATATATATATATATATAATATAGATTCGAAAATAATAATAATATTATTTATATAGATAATAATATTATTAGGTAATATTTGTTTTGTATTTAATTTATTTGATAAATTAAATAACTAAAACTAATTGAGATTTTGTATCTCAGATTTAATTTTCGAAGAGAGATATTGTATCTCAGATTTAATTAAGATTGATTTTGAATATTTAATGCAGCTTATTAGGGATTTTGAAAACCCTATAAGATAGTGGACAAGACGTATTATAGAGGCTGAAGCAAAAGATCAGAAAACCCTAGAGGATAGGGAGAAAAACTTGGAGGCGCTAGCACGCTGATCTGTTTGTGTGGATACCGGTAGAGAGAGCTGCAAGTTCGTTCAGTTGGCTCCTAGTGATCGAACAAGATGCATAAGAAAGGTACGATTCTGACTACTCTAATTTAAACTCCATTGATAGATCCTCTATTGAGATTCAAAATTTATTTTGATAAATTTCTTCTGCTGCTTGTTCGAATCCTAACACTTTTACCACCCGAATGCATAGCCTTCAAAATATAAAGGCAACATGCAGATTATTTAGGGAATTGGGTGAGTAAGCAGTGTTTTTTTGTTGAGGATCTGGATCATATTGTGAAATGTATTTTGAAACATTGTTTGAAAAATGATGATTTGCATGCACAATTTTGAGTAGGCATAATTTACTCTTTTTCTTGCTGGGAAGAATTTGTGTATGGTTATGCTAGTGCTTCACTATACTGCTTGTTGGTCTCATGTTAGGCCTTTTAGTGGATGCTGTATTCCCTGAACGTTATATATATATATATATATATATATATATATATATATATATATTCATCATGGTTGTTTCTTAATGTTTCTTAATACCATTATTATACTTGACGGTTATTAAGAAACAACCTGTGTATCATTTCATTTCTGGAAACCAGGAATGAGATTCTTCTTAGAAAGCATAGAGGAATACTCATGGAACACAATCCTAGAAAATTGCAATTTTGTTAACAGAAAAAGTCCAGCAACAAAAAATGATAAACAATAATGGAAAATGAGTTTTCCATAATTTACCAGCAATGAGTTTTCTCTACAAAATTCTGAAAACTAAAGATTATGTGAAGATGAAGCATTGTAAGAGTAACTAGAAAAAAGAAAAGAAACAGTTGGACTTGAAGATTCATACTCCTTGGAAAACACTCCTCAACTTTTAACATTTAAAGAGATCATCTGTCTTGGAATATTAGATGTCATGATGAAAAATGAATTTCCCATCAAAGGAAGCAATTGTTAATCTACAAACTCAGTTGAATAGATCATTATATTGAAGATAACTGATGAAATAAATCCAGAAGATCTATATACTGAGAAGAACACTGAAGGAAATGGAATGCATTGATTCAAGAAAAATTATTTCTTCATTTAACCAACAACTCCGAAGTTGAAGAACTAGAAAAGGATGCTCTGGTGGAAAGAACCAGAAGTGCACATACTCAAATTAATCCTACTATGGAGCAAGAATGAGAGGATGAAAGAAAATTTATGGATTGGGTCTATTCTAATCAAGATTTATAGATAACATTTCAATAAATATAAATATATATACACATTAAGTTTATTTTTATGACACTTGAATGAAATATTATAGTTTCAGAGTTTATTCCAATTTATGCGGAAAAAACTAGAGGTAAAATAGAATTTTACATATAGCTTAAATTTTTGTAGTCCATTGATTCTAGTCTTTAATTAACAAATGATTGGTTTTTTTTACTCTTATTTACTCGGATTTGTTGTTACTTGGTAATTTTTTTTAATAGGAGAGAGAAATTATATAGATAAATGAGATTCTGATCTAACGGTGGAAAAGTGGTAGTAACATTGGTTGTAACAAAAAAAAGGTTGTAACAATATCCTATCCCTATTAATTTTCAATAATAATTTAAATTTTTTTAACAAAAATTTAAATTTTATCTTTAATTACTGCAATATATACAACTAATATTAATATAGGTAGTATTCAATAAGATTTATGTCATTTTCAATCATTTTCTATTTCAACTGACTGTTTAAATAATAATCCAAACACGTCTCTATTTGAAAAAAACACTTCTACCACTGTCAATCCAAACACATCATATTTACAAACTGATTTTTTTTCTTTTAATCAAGTTTCTGTAAAAGTTAAATAGAAAATAAACCTTTCGTTTTACTGCTAATCCAAACAGAATGATAGTAAGTGTCAGTGGCGGCTTCAGTGCAGGGTACTTTATTGTCTTGTCGTACCAAGATATTTGTTGAATGTCCTTGTCGACTGTGATTGAGGAGATATTTACTTAGAAGATCGACATGCGGTGGTTCTTTTTACCCAAAATAAATTAATTCCTCAGTGTCTCATTATTTTGTCAGTGGTTCCCCTAGTTGTTTTTACCAAGTCCTTAATACTTATAATTTCTTCAACTACAACTATTAATTTTTGACCCCCATTTATTCGGATTTGTTGTCACTGTATTCTTTTTCTTTCACTCTTTGAAAATTACACACATATATTAGGATTAAGCCAACTATTTTGAAAATTTTTCTTTATTTTTTCAATTTTTTAAACAAATTAAGCATATAATATAATTTTCAAAGTTGAACTTGGTACAATATATTATTCCGTGCAATGCAAGGAAATAAATTCTATATATTCTAGTGTACGGCAAAAAGCATCAAAATGGAAATATACTTGGGAAAATCCATTTGAGGCCCCATATTAGCCAAAAAAAAAAAAAAAGGTCAAAAAAGATCCAAGAAAAAGTCACATGTCAAAAAAGGTTTTAGGGTTTTTTCTGATATTATTTTATAAAATGTTAGTTGTTAACATCTATTGATATACTTTCTCCAGTCCTAATTATAGGAGCAAATTTGGGAGTTGATCTTGGTTCTAATTGTAGGAACAAATTTTAATTATTGTCAATTTCTTCATAAAATACCCCTACTTTCTCAATAATAATTAAACATAATAATAGTTTAATAATGCATATATATATTCTATAAAGTTAGTAATGCTTACAACTCATTAATGCCACATACACCTCAATTCTACCTTTTTTTAATAAAATAATTTTAAGCAATTTTTTAATATATATTTTTCCTATATCATCCCTACTAATACTTCTTTCACAATAATTAAGTTAACAACATATTTATATTCTATTAAGTGAGAGATTTTACTTTCTTTTTTATTTTTTAATAAAATAATTTTAATATTTATTTAAAATATTTTCTTATAACTATCTGTCCAAAGTTATTGATTTTTTTTTCTTAAAATAACCTAATAAAATATTAATTTCATTTTTTTTCCATGGCTAAAAAAAAAAAAAACCTTGCGCATAGCTAGGAATTTTTAAGACGTGGTATGGTAGAGAGCATCATGTGCAGGGTCTGACAAGCAAAATATGAATAGTTGAGTCTTTGTTACACTATATATCTTGCTAATGTCATTTTAAGTTTTAAATTAGAGTATTTTAGAAAAATAAATACAATTAAATAATTTAACTACTATCCTTAATATCTCCAAAATCAGCTAAATAGCTCCTATAATTAGGATCGGAGGGAGTAGTTGTTAATGGGTACTGATTTAGTTCTTAGGATATTGTTGTTAATATTACTGATTTAGTTGTTAATGGGTATTGATTTAGTTGTTAATAAGATTGATTTAGTTATTAACGATTATGAAATAATACCAGAAAAAATTCTGAGACCTTTTTTGACATGTGACTTTTTTTTAGGCCTTTTTTAACTTTTTTTTTTTGGCTAAAGTAGGCCCTAAGGTAGATTTTCCCAATATACTTAGCATATCAACGTCTGTAATGGCCATCATTTTATTGTTTTTTGTTTTAATTTCATATGTCTCCCTATAGGACCCATTATCTTCGTGGGATATATTTCTATGGGTGTTTGATTTGAAGGAAAAGGAACTTTCCATGTGAAATGTTAGATATAACTATAAATTCACATAGTTTTTTACACAAACATTTTAATTTTTCACATTAAGAAGAAAAGCTCCACTCTCACAATTTCTTTCAAACAAAACACAGTCTAAATGTCCGGCGGCTTCCAAACACATCATGTCTTGTCGTATCAGGTATTTGTTAAATGTCCTTGTCGACTTTGATTGAGGAGATATTTACTTAGAATATAGACATGCGGTTTTTTTCTCTAGAATAAATTGATTCCTTAATGCCTCATTACTTTTAGTCCGCTTCCTCTAATTGTTTTTACCAAGGTTATTAAAATAGGACCGGTCATTGAACCAGTCGAGATATTGGATCAAGGGTTAGTGGATCAGACCGGAGTCAAACTGAGGCCAAACTGGTAGGAAAGTAAATATTTCAGATTATTAATATGAAATTATTATTAAAAAAACCATTTAATATTTAAATAATGTTTGGGGAGTGTTAAAGTTATATGGTTTGACTATATGACTCGTGTTGTCATGTCAGCTCACAGCTAGCTAGACTATGAGTGTAGTTTTATCTAATTCTTGATGAAAGTCCAATTGAACCAAGGTGAACAGCTACCATTTTTATTTTCATTTTCGTCGTCCATACCCACAGCTTCTCCCAAAAGCTGAGAGGACGCGGCTCAGGTCCTCTTCTCCTAAGGATCGTTGCTGTCCTCTTCTCTCATGCGGCGTCGTTTTGGCGTATAATAGGTCTCTCTCTCTCTCTCTTTTTAAACTACTAGCAGGTACTAAAAAATTATTTTAGGATACTGATTGGTACTGAAAAATATTTTATAATCTTGAAAAATTATTTTAAGATGTTGAAAAATATTTCAGGGTACAGAATGGTACTCAAAAGATACCTCAGGATGCTGACTAGGGATACTGGCTGATACTTAAAAAATACTTTATGATCTTGAAAAATTATTTTAGGATATATATTCTCTGAATATATATCCTAAAATCCTAAAATAATTTTTCAAGATCATAAAGTATTTTTTTAGTATCAGCCGGTATCCCCAGTCAACATCTTGAGGTATCTTTTGAGTACCAGTCTGTACCCTGAAATATTTTTCAACATTTTAAAATAATTTTTCAAGATTATGAAGTACCTGTTAGTATTTGTCAGTACCAATCAGTATCCTGAAATAATTTTTTAGTACGTAGTTTAAAAAAGAGAGAGAGAGAGAGACCTATTATGCGCCAAAATGGCGCCGCATGGGAGAAGAGGATAGCAGCGATCCTTAAGAGAAGAGGACCCTAGCCGCGTCCAAGCTGAGAAAACACCCACACTGATTCACTTGTTGAGTTTTGGATCGATGAAGACTGAGTTTTATCGCCGTTGATCGTGGCCTCCAGTGGTCTCGCTCCCTCTTCTCTCTGTTGGTTTGTTCTCTATTCTCACCGGTTGTTCGCCGTCGATATGCACCTCGACGCATCTGTCCAGTGGCCTCCCTCCTTGTTGATCTGAGCCTTGAAACGCCGATCTAGTTGCCGGGCTCTCCATCTCTCCCTTCGCTCATCTCTCTTTCCATTACCATGTCAGAGAAGCTTTTTTTTTTTTTTGGAAAAAAAAATGCTTGACCCCGGTTTCTAAGGTTGACCGGACCGGTTCCATGGCCGGTTCGCTGGTTTTTTGTCCAAACTGGCCGGTCCGGGTTTAATTACATGGTTTTTACCAAGTCCCTAATCCTTATAATTTCCTCAACTATAACTATTAATTTCTACGGAAAATCTCACTCAAGTCCTAAGAATAAAAAAATATCAAAAAATGTCATTATAGATTCTTCTATATATATATATATATATAAATAAAAGTCCATAGGGGTCTCAGTGACATAAATTCTAAATATGAATTTACTTTATTGACAAGTGTATGTGATTATATTAACAAGTTAAATATTTCCTTTGGTTCTTATTATAAGGCATCAACTTACAAGTTTATTTGGTTTTTTTTTATAAGGCACTTGCTTATTTCCAATGAGCATTAATTATTTTTTCTATGTATGTCCATAATTAATAAGGGTAGTAGATGAAAGTAATAATTAATATGATATTATAGTTGCTCTCTGCCTGGACAAAACTCGAGGTTTCAAAACCAAACCTCGAGGTTTTGAAATGTTAGAAAACATAGTTGCTCTCTGCTTGGGCAAAACTCGAGGTTTGTCCTCAAACCTCGAGTTTTTACTCTTTGTGAAAACTTAGAGAGATTTTGTCAAAAACCAAAACTGGAGGTTTTTCAATAAAACTGGAGGTTTTGAAAAGTGAGAAAGTTTATATGTTCTCTACCTCCACAAAACTTGAGGTTTTCCCCAAAACCTCAAGTTTTCACCCAATGTGAAAACTTTGAGAACATCTTGTCAAGTTCAAAACTGGAGGTTTTCTACAAAAACTGGAGGTTTAGAAACTTGGTTAAAATCTAAGTTTTCTCTGTCAGTCAAAACCTCGAGGTTTCTTTCCAAACCTCGAGTAAACCTCGAGTTTTCTCAAAACTTGTGAAAAACTGAATTTTTCAAATCAAGCCAAATCTTGAGGTTTGCAATGGAAACTGGAGGTTTTCAAAAGTTCAAAACCTGAGAGACTCTCTGTATGACAAAACCTTGAGGTTTTCCCAGAAACCTCGAGTTTTGCAATTTCTCAAAAAAAGTTGAGAAGTCTCTGTGTGTGTAAACCTCGAGTTTTCACTGGAAAACTCAAGTTTTGACTTTACATAGAAAACTTGAAGTTGTCTTTGTAAAGCCAAGCCTCGAAGTTTCTGTGCAAACCTCAAGTTTTGCTCTCACAGTGAGTTTTGCACATTTGACACCAAAACTTCAAGCTTTGTTTACAATTATTAGAAATCATGAAAATCCTTTGAGAACTAACATCCTGTTAATTAGCAAGCATGCCAGCTTCAGAGAAGAAGCAACCACGAGTGAGAATTGATGCTTCCGTGAACTTGGATTCCCTGTAGTGCATATTTCCCTCAATTGCTCATGTGCAGGATATTGGGAAGGGATATAATCATTTTACATAAAATAAGAATATAAAAATAACAAATATTTTAACTTTTACACTGCACTTAAGAGATCTAAATATATCCTGCTTCAATAAAGCGATGGAACCATGATGCATGTGGGGGGAATTTTACTAGGAGACATGCTCTATTCATACAGATCTCTAACTGAGAAGAGAACATAGCTACAAGAAAGTGGACATCTTACAATGGTTCAAGGGTTATTACAGGCATTTATATCTCGGAAGTTTTCACCTAGGACAATTTTGCCTCAGAACTGAAAGTGTAAAAAAGGGAGGTTAATTTTGATCGTTAGTTGACCAAATATTCTAAACTAACAGTCTACCTGTCATCACATCATTTTTTATTAATGTGTGAATTTGCGCTAGAAATCCTTTTCATCTTATATTCTTTATCGATCATTCAACTTGTAATCACTTTGTATTGTCTGTTTTGTATCATACTAAGATTCCTACAAAATCTTTAATACAGAATTTTGGTTCTCCAAGAATATGTTTGAAAATTATTCAGAGCTAAATTGGTGAAATTGTTTTCTTCTTGGGGCATTATTAGGTCCATTGTTATGATCAAAGTATAATTGTATATTGCAGAAGATAAAACTTCTATCGATATTCAAATGTCCTCAGGCCTCATTGAATACAGTTCATAAGAAAGCACTGAATACACTGTGAAACGAAAATTGCAATAATAGAAAAGAGAATCAGAAATAAAATGAGGGAGAGTAGAGAACCACAGACAAAGGATTTCCCAAAATGTTCCACACCCTCATAACCGTTTTTGTCTTTTCTTATAAGCACTCTTCTTCCATTTCCCTCAGTTTCCAGGTCCTTCTCTTGGGCCTCTTGCTCCTTCTAATGGGCTTTTCTCCATTTCTTATTGACGTATCTGATACAACCCTGTTTGTCTGGCCCAATTCCTCTGTATGATAGCCTATATCACTCCCATTCCTTACATTACCCTCCCCATCAAATTGGACCTTGTCCTCAAGGTCTAAGGTAGGATACAAAGAGGCAATTTCAGCAGCATCCTCCCAAGTGTCATGGACAGGCCCGTCCCAATGAATTAAAAGCTGCTGAACCCACTTGTCACCATCCTGGACTACTCTTGAAGTCAATACTTTGGCAGGTGTAACGACTTGACCTTCTGGAATAGTTAATAATGGTAAGGGAATTGCTGGTGGGGGTGGATCAGAACCAACGAAAGGCTTCAATAAAGAAACGTGAAAAACAGGATGGATGCGGGCATGTGCTGGTAATTCTAAACGATAAGCAACCTTGCCCAACCTCTCTAAAATTTTGAAGGGACCAAAATACTTAAGTGCTAGCTTCTGATATTTTCTCAATTGAATGGAATGTTGGCGGTAGGGCTGTAATTTGACCTAGACCAGCTCCCCTTCTTGGTATTCAATATCCGTGCGTTTTTTATCAGCAAAACGCTTCATAAGCATCTGAGCCTTCTGAATATTGGCCTTCAAAACCTGAATCACTTCATCCCTCCGAACCAACTGCTGATGCACATCATAAGGCGTATCATCCAAAGAAGAATGACGCAACAGTGGAGGAGGATCCCGACCATAAATGACTTTGAAAGGAACCATGCCTATAGAAGTTTGAAAAGCAGTGTTATACCATAATTCTGCCCACGGTAAAAACTGAATCCACTGTCGAGGGTGATCAGAGACAAAGCAATGGAGGTACAACTCCAGGCATTTGTTCAGGGCTTCCGTTTGCCCATCAGTTTGAGGGTGGTACGCTGAAGAAAAACATAATTGAGCTCCCTGTAATTTCATCAGATGCCTCCAAAAAGCACTAGTGAATGCTTTGTCCCGGTCACACACAATGGTCCGAGGTATACCATGTAATTTAACAATATGCTGCACGAATAAATCAGCCACTTTCTGACTATTAAAATTTGCAGATAGAGGGAGGAAATGACCATATTTTGACAACCTATCTATCACCACAAAGATCACAGAGTTGCCATTCACCACAGGTAGTCCGGTAATAAAATCCATCGCAATGTCTTCCCATATTCGATTAGGTATAGATAAAGGCTCTAATAAGCCAGCGGGATGGACATTTGAAACCTTAGCCCTTTGACAAATCACACAGTGTTTAATAAAATGCCTTATACTCTTCCGCATACCAGGCCAATAGAAGAGATGCGCTATTTGATAAAAAGTCCGTAAAAAACCAGCGTGTCCACCAATTTTGGACGAGTGAAATTCAGTAAGAATATCACGGATCAAATTAGCATCAGTATGAGGGATGACTAACCGATTGCGCCAATATATATCTCCATGCTTAAGCTCATACAGTTGATGATTGTCAGTCCCCTCTGTTAGTTGTTTTGCTAATCCTTGAATTAACTGTGAGGCCTGGACGCGCTCATACACCTGATCCATGAAAGTGGACTGAATAGCCGAGAGTGCCATGTATTCCACCCGAGACAGAGCGTCGGCAGCCTGATTGCATCGGCCTGGCTTGTACTCAATATTAAATTGGTATCCTAATAGTTTGGGCAGACATGCTTCTTGTTCGGGTGTCTGGATGATTTGATTTCCCAAAAGTGTGGCCGAACAGGTAATGACGGAATTTCGAGACAGCTTCGGTGATCGCGAATAATTCCCTGACATAAACTGAAAAGACCCTTTCTCACAAGATAACAATTAACCTTAAAGTTTTCTCAAACGGGATTAGTAGGTTATTATGGAAATCTTCCCTTTTCCAAAATACACACCTCTGGGTCCAGGGCACAAAGCTCGCCCACAAACCCACTATAGAAAATCCATAACTCAGGGCACAATTATCGAACAGAAGATTTATAGCCCACAAGAAAAGGTCTACACAAGACAATGGTCACAAGGATATAATAGTGGATCCACAATGATATGATAAGGTATAAAATCAGGCCTTCGAAAACTTAACAGTCATCCAGAAGTGGTTAAGTAGTATTTCAAAATATGAGGGCCTTATGATGGCAATATATAGATCAATACAACACTAATACCAAAAAGAGGCCTACGAGTTTCACGACGTCTATGCCTCTGGTTGCTTCCCTTGTCCTCTACTAAGATTAGAGGTCTCGCCTGAAAAAAATTGATAATGACGGGGTGAGACATAAAGTCCCCGTAACCGAAATCAATTTATCAAATATGCAAGAAAGGATTGCAAGTCAGAGAAGCAGGTTTATTAATAACATACTAATAATAACTTCAATAATTAAATAACCACAAATAAAACAATTAATACATAATAACCATAACAATTAATCATCCCCACTCATCCATCCTGCTCCTCCTTATCTCCTCGTGGACGTGGATCAGCCTATCAGTGCTAGTATACCCGGCCAAGGTTAGCTAGTCACTTCAAGAATACTGTCCCCTCCCATGTCACCACCAATATACCATAACAGGGAGGTGTCCGCCCAAAACACTCAACTCCAATTCCGGGCCAGGAATGAGAGAGCCGATGGGCACAATTTCACCCTCAATCTCTTCCGCACAACCCAACATATCTCACAACAAAAGAAATAATGCAATACTTAAAACTTTCAACTACAATTTATTAAATTACTATTCCATACACATCACCTCACAACAAACATTTTAACCATCACAACAATAACAATTCCAATAATAATAATCACTTAAATACATAGATTGAAAATACACTGCTTCACTGAATTAATTTCATATTCAAACATACACATAATTTTTCAAAACACATACAAGTAGCATATATGAAAGTAAGACTTAGAAAATACCTCACAGCCCAAAACAAGCATATAAAATAAATTAACCCTGGTTACCTCAATTCCAAGCTTAACCTCAGTTTGAGAAACACAACCCGCACAATCACCACTCTCTCAAGAAGGCTCTACATTATCACAATTATAACTTATAATTTCCACTAAACAAATGCAAATTCTAATAGTAATAATATTATGATATTTATTTATATAAATATAAAACCAGCTTCTAACTTTTCTGAGAATTTAGAAAATTCATAACTGAACCTATACAACTCTAAATGGAGTAATTCCAATTTCTACTTAAACCTTGATTAGTCTATTTTCATTAATGAAAGTTACAAAGTCAATTTATGGTTGAGGAAATTTCCAACTTCTGAAAAACACAAGCCATATACAAAGTTTTCTAGAAAACTTTCCAAAATTGTGACTTAACTTCCAAAAATTATAACTAAAGTTGTAGACCTCCGTTTTAGGTGTTCCTTGGCTTGTTGGAAAGGTCCAGATGTATACTATTTACTGTAAAAATTTTAAGATTAAACTCAAATGTTTGCCATTTCAAAATCAAGCTCAAAAATCGCTGTTCACCAAAAGTTGCAGAAAAACGTTTCAGATTTTGGCTGAACTTTGGAAAATCATATCTCCCTCGATTCTTATCGGAATTCGACGAATTACCTATCAAATTAAACCTGTATGTGTCTACTATTTAACTGGAAAATTTCAGGTAAAAACTCAAATCTTTACTGGGTCCGAAATGCTTCGCCATTTTGCTGCTTCAGAACCCTACCGAAAATTTGCAGGTTTTTAGCTTAACTTTGAAAAATCATATCTTGAGTTATAGATCTCCGTTTTGGGTGTTCTTTGACTCCTTTTAAAGATTATGATGCGTACTAATTACCCACAAAATTTCAGGTTCAAAAGAGGTCATTTACCTTGGTTTTAACTCACTCAAAAATTATTGCTCTAACTGCAAAAACTCAATTTTTCAGAGAAGACAACTTATCCTTTTCACGATTAGCTATTCATCTGCACTTTCTTAGATCTTTTTATTACTAACTCAGACTTCAACACTTCTGATTGGGGCTTTAGGTTTGGTTAAAACTAAAGAAAAATCCATAAACCACACATGCATGTTTTGTTTCGGTGTAAAAGCACTTCACAGAACCTAAAGAAGATCCCAAGGTCATTACATGATTCATAACAGCTAGGTTTTGGTTTTGTATCAGCCTAGCATCAGCGATAGTACATATACATAATAGATAGCATAATATACTTTTCATACAGGAAGCTTTCCCTATGAGTAGCAACGAAAAACACCTATATACTCCATCAGCTTGGTTTCAATTTTTCATTTGCAGCAAAGTCAAAGTTCATTCCTACAACTATTACTCAGGGACTTGCGTTGGAAAAAGAAGGAAGAGAGGTTTAGTATTACCTCTGTTTTTGCTAGTGTGAGCAGAGTATGCGTACAGTTCCAATGCTCTCCCCCTCTTCGTTATCCCACTCTCACACGCACAGCTCGGTTTCACTCTTTCTCCCAACTCACTAACGCTCTCAGCTTGCTTTGGTTCTGTGTATTTCCTCTAGCACCGTGAATGTTGAAGAAACAAAGAGTTTGGTTATATAGTGAGCTAAGGTACCAGACCAAGGAAGATTAACTAACGGTCCGCTGAGGTTGCGTTCTTGGTTCCTCCTGTCTTGCGTGAGCAGCAAACAGCCGAAAGCATACAGCTCTGAAAAATCTTTACGTGAAACGGCGCCGTGTTCCCTTTCTTTTCCCTTGTGTTTTGAGCTTTGGTACCTGCTCCTGAAACGCTGATCTCGTGTTCCGCTATGGTGCTTTCGTGTGGCAGTGGAGTTAACGTGTTTAATCTTGCTGAGATGAAATTTCTTTTGCCAACCAAGTTCCTGCGTTTCCAACGAGAATGGGCTTGCTGAGGTTAATGGCATAGGTTAGGTTTGGGTTAGTTTAGTTTAAGTAGTGTGATGCCATATCACTGTTAGCATCTTAATTTATTATTGTTATCTTTTAAAATTCCTTCCTGCTGTTGCAATTTGACCGAGAGGCCCAACCCAAACAGCTGATATAAGTTTAATGGGTTGAATTTTCCTTTACAGCTTATGGCCCGAGAGATGGATATAAATAATTGGAATGGGTTTAATGCTTCTGTACGTTGGGTCAGGCTGAAGATAATGGACCCAACTGTTTAAACCCAAAATGTTCATGTCCAATAATTCCACTTATAGGGGCACATGACTTGCACATGGGAAAAGGTGAGTAAATTTTGAAATTCATTCTTAATTCCAAATACAGATTTGTGGTTTAAATGATTTCTTAATTAATAAATCCTACTTGAATTTAGTCGTTCCTAAAATTTTCAAGGACAATAAGCCCTATAATTTAAGTAATTAATCTTAAATCCCAAAACTAAAAATTAGGATGTTACATAAACTGACTGAGCCTGCATCCTGGGAGACAATTTCTTCGAAAAAAATGCAATAGGATGACGATCCTAGCTGAGTACAGCTCCTACTCCAACTCTTGAAGCATCAGTCTCCAAAACAAAGTGTTTGGAAAAATCAGGAAGACGGAGTACAGGTGCCTGAGTGACTGCATTCTTAAGATTGATAAATGCTTGTTGGGCCTCATCAGACCAAATGAAAGCATTTTTGGTTAACAGATTCGTCAATAGGCTTGCCACTTGAGCATAGTTTTTGATGAATCTTCTGTAATATCCACTTAGACCCAAAAATCCCTTCAATTGTGTGACTGTTGTTGGTACGGGCCACTTAGTAATGGACTCAACCTTGGTATGGTCCATCTCCACCCCTTGTGCAGAAATGATATGACCCAAATACGTGATCTTGGTTTGCCCAAATTCACACTTGGACTGTTTAGCAAACAACCGATGATGTGATAGCGTTTGCAACACATGACTCACATGGCTTAAATGATCGGACCATGTTGCACTGTAGATAAGAATATCATCAAAGAATATCAACACAAACTTGCGTAGGAACCGTCAGAATATGGAGTTCATCAGAGATTGGAAGGTCGCTGGAGCGTTGGTCAGTCCGAAGGGCAGGACTAACCACTCATAGGAACCATGATGAGTCCGGAAAGCGGTTTTCTCACGGTCGGATTCCTTCATAAGAATCTGGTGATATCCTGACCGAAGGTCTAGCTTGGAATAAAAAACTGAACCATGCAATTCGTCAAGCAATTCATCGACGGTGGGCATAGGAAACGCGTCCTTCACTGTTAGAGCATTGAGAGCCCTGTAATCGACGCAAAACCGCCATGGACCATCCTTCTTTTTAACTAGGATGATCGGAGCTGAGAAAGCACTCGTACTGGTCTGTATTAACCCATCCTGTAATAGCTCCTCCACAATACGCTTTATTTCAGTCTTTTGGCTCACTGGATAGCGATAGGGTCTCACTTTCACCGGGGTTGTGTTGGGCAACAGATTAATTGCGTGCTCATGCCCTCGTGGTGGGGGTAGCTCGTGAGGTTTTGAGAACACAAAGTCAAATTCCACCAAAATAAGTGTCAGGTCCTCTGGGATTTCTTTGGCAGAGCTATCTATTTCCACAGGTTCCAAAAAACACAATGCAGCCAGCGCATCAGTATGGGTTATTCGTATCAGATGGTGATATTGTGCTGGTGATGTGCTATTCCCTCTGAACCCCTTGAGAGTAACCCATTGGCCGTCAGTAAGGAATTTTATCGTAGAAGTACTATGATCCGCCACATGAGCTCCTAGGGTCTCCAGCCAACCTGCACCAATCACAACATCCACAGCAGCAACAGGAAGTACAAACATGGTAAGGTACAGAGTATATCCACAGATTTGAATGGGCACATTGATAACCTGTCGATTTGTCCGCATCACTTGACCAATTCCTCCCAAGATTCGTACCTCCCTTGTGTGCTCAATGGGAAGGTTCAAGTGTTGTACTATGCGTGGGTGAATGAAGTTGTCGGAGCTCCCACTGTCCAACAGAACCTGAACCTCTTTGCCTTGAATCGTCCCAGTAAAACGTATGGTCGCTGCCCCATGCATACCCTTGGATGCAGGGAGTGAAAGATGGTGTAAGGTCCCATCGATTTGTGTATCCTCGATTTCAGGTTCAACTGGTTCATCAAGCTCATCATCTTCAATCATCATCATCAACTGTTTCTTTGGGCAGCGATGAGTAGGCGAAAACTTCTCATCACACGTATAACACAGCCCCTTTTCTCGACGAATTTGCATCTCTGCCGGAGTCATTCTTTTCAATGGTAGTCGATTCGGAGTAGGTAACAACGGAGGTAAATTGGTCTTGCCGCCACCGCTGGCCATCAGGTTGGGTCCACTCGCAACTCCAGGCGAATTGTGAAATCCTTTGTTACCCGAAATGGTACCTCCCGTATTACTGAGTCCAAACGACTTGGTTGGCCTTCCCCATTCTGCAGCCTCTGTAAAAAGTTTGGCGAGAGTCATCGCCTGCAATACTGAGCCGGGTTTCTGAACAAGAACATCTCTTCGTATCTCCGGTTTTAACCCCCCTAAATAGCAATCCAGCAACGCAGCTTTGGGTATGTCTGTCGTCCGATTAGCCAGTGCCATAAATTGACTGTGGTAATCTTCTAGCTTACCCTGTTGCACTAGCTTGAATAGCTGAGAACGTGCGCAGTCAAACTGAGAGGGTCCGTATTGGTCTTCGATCGCCTGTACTAGAGCCCCCCAATTGGAAACTCGGTTAGCCTTATCGAGCATTTGAAACCAGGGAAGAACGTCCCCATCTAAATGTACTGATGCGATCATGAGCCTTTGAGCATCAAGTACTTCAAAGTATTTGAAATACTGCTCCGCCTTGAAAATCCATTGGAGCGCTGCTGTATCGTCGAATCGTGGGAAATCGAGTTTCACTTGTTTGGGATTTTGAACAAAATAGGATCCCTGTTGTTGGAGCGGCATTGCTGTCGATATGGTCTCGGATCTTTTGCTGGAGCCAGACGCTTCTGTTCGCTGGTCCTGATTCTCCAGTTTCAGTAAAATTGTCTCCATCAGTTTCTCTAATTTAGTGTAGCGATCCCTGGATTCTTCGATAAACTCGCTGGTCCGCCTTTGTTCTACTTGTAGCAGCTCGTTGGTCTTTTTCTGCTCCGCTTGTAGCTCCTTCATCCTAGTGTTGTCCGCCATTAGCGTCTCTCAATGAAAGCACCAAAAACTGTTATGATCAAAGTATAATTGTATATTGTAGAAGATAAAACTTCTATCGATATTCAAATGTCCTCAGGCCTCAGTGAATACAGTTCATAAGAAAGCACTGAATACACTGTGAAACGAAAATTGCAATAACAGAAAAGAGAATCAGAAATAAAATGAGGGAGAGTAGAGAACCACAGACAGAGGATTTCCCAAAATGTTCCACACCCTCATAACCGTTTTTGTCTTTTCTTATAAGCACTCTTCTTCCATTTCCCTCAGTTTCTAGGTCCTTCTCTTGGGCCTCTTGCTCCTTCTAATGGGCTTTTCTCCATTTCTTATTGACGTATCTGATACAGCCCTGTTTGTCTGGCCCAATTCCTCTGTATGATAGCCTATATCACTCCCATTCCTTACATCCATTTTTCAAGTTTTTCGCTGAGTAGCCTTTCTAGGTTTTCATGCCCTTGAATCATGAGATTTTTTTAACATTAAAATAGAAAACTAACCACTGCAAATATATCTGGACTATTTGTCGTCTCCAAACGCATAAAAAGTATTAACACGTTTTGTAGACCATATGAAAATAACATTTGAACTTTTGAGTCTCTAGAGTTTGTGAAGAATTTTAACTGATTATGCTTGCAGAATGAGAGTCCCTTGAATTTATAAGTCACACTTTCCTTTTCTTGGAAGGCTCCTTGTGTGAGACTCATAAGATAATACTTTGTGAACACATCTGAAGCGAAAGCGAAACTGTGGTTATACAAGGCACAAGCATGGCAACATGACATCAAGAGATAGGATTATACATGCCAATGGCATCTGAAACTTCAGTAAAGGAAGAATAATACATGGCATAATAAATATCCTATGGAAAGAGAAAATGAAGCAGAGGAAGATAATTTTACAATAAAAGAAAATTAAAGAATAATTTTTAGTTTGTAATTAGTATTAAATCTTATATATGAATTCGTGGTCGTTGAAATCAAGAGGACGGCACAAAATGGGGTTTGGTTTAAGTGCTTCCTTGCTTTTTACATTTGAAAAGGACCTTGTCAAACCTTCCTATCTTTAATATAAAACATATTTATCTAATTTGATTAGATTAAGTAATTGTACTTTCTAAAATATCATAATTACCTTCCATAATTCCCTCGCTTTCTTAGTTATTGTTAAGGAAATATTAATAAGAGTAAATTAAGAAAATATTAACAAAAATGAAAATTTTGTCTTCTAGACTAGAGGGAGTATGTTATTGGAGTGGATTACAAATTACAAATCGTGCTTCTCCCTACACCTACAACCATCTTTAAGCTCTGTTTGTTCTGGAAAACCTTTGTTTAAATCAGAAACAGTTCATATTCAATAATTTGTAAACTGTTATTGAGATGGTAAGCGTCAAATTAATAAACAGATCCAAACTGTTGAAATTTACTACTCCCTCTAGTCCTAATTATAGGAACACATTTTGAAGTTGGTTTTAGTCCTAATTATAAGAACAAGTTCTAACTTTTGTCAATTTTTTTTCTATAATACCCCTATTTATATTTCCTCAATAATAATTTAATAATACACCAATTTAATTTTCCTTTAAAAATATTTTTTTTGTAACTATCCTACAAAGTGATTAACTTTTCCCCTAAAATAACCTAATAAAACATTAATTTTTTCCAACAATAAAAAAAGTAAACTTACATTTGTATTATGCCCCCATTAAACACAGACCTCACCAAACTAGACGTGAGTAGCTCGGTACAGTTAGTTGAATCAGTAGTCCGACTATAATGTTGCCTCAACACTTCTACTGAGTGTAAGGGCAACTAATTCAACTAATTTGGCTTTGATGTAATTTCCAATTTTCAGTAGGGGTATTTTTAGAAAATAATTATAATTAACTAATTTAACTTCTCTCCTTAATATTTCCAAATTCTGGTAAACAGTTCCTATAATTAGGACCGAAGAAAGTATGTGCTATCCGTGGAGTGAAGAGAAGTAGAAGATGAGAAAAATGAAAAAAACAGATGTCACATTGGCACATTACAAATTTACAACCCCTATATAACAGTTCTATATTATTACCATCAGTAAAGAACAAAATCGCGATCTATAAATTAAAAGACCATTAGCACAATAGACTTTTCAATGGTCCAAAGGGCACAAGCCTCCTCGTATGGTGGAATACCACCTAATACTACCTACAGAAAGCAGTGTATTTGATTCATTTGTCCACTAAGAATGACTTTATATGATATGAAACCATTAGTATATTACATGCAAGACTAGTCCCACACACATTTTACGCACCAGAAACTAAATTATTATACACCCATATTATAAATAAGTCGAAAAGAAAGCTACGCACATATAGAAATTGAATAACTACATTTGTTTAAAGGGCATCAAGGATTCCACCAAAAGTACTTAGCAAAGTAAAATCTACAATGTAATAATTAAGAATACCAACTGGTACAAGGGTTTCCATATAATTTAAAATATCATGGATACTACTAATATTGTGGATAGTTAAGAACTTGGATTCATTAGTAGAGACATTGAACAAACATCGCTTTTGGTCATTTTCCTTTGGGTGAAGGTATAATTTTACCAACAAACAATTACAAAAAGAGTATCTAACACAAATATTTATTTATGATACCTTAAATACAAAACAACAATTAAAACAAGCTAAAAAACACAATCCGTTGGTTTCATTGAGCAACGGACGTTTACTTTCTCACCGACGGGACGGAAGGAGGTAGGCAGAGCATGTAAGGAATGGGGCTTCTTCCAAGTCATCAATCATGGGGTTCTTTTGAATCTCCGAAACAGAGTCGAGGACGTTTCAAGAAGGTTTTTTTCTCAAAGTTTTGAGGAGAAGAAGAAAGTGGCCAGAGACCAAACAGGCGTTCCTAGTTATTTCGACACAGAGCACACCAAAAATATCACAGATTGGAAGGAGGTTCTTGATTTTCTAGCAAAAGAACCCACCATCTGTAGGCAGCAAGCACCACTCCATAAACGATTAAATTATTTCATGAAATTTGCCAGAGTTAAATGTTTCCTGAAATCAATAACTCTACTCTTGCAAATCGAATAATACTTCAAATTTACTGTGTGTTATACAAGGCGTGACTTTAGCGTTTATGGTTCCCTGCGAGATAATAACGATACAGAGATTCGACCAACCACTCCTTATTCTGCTACACATTAGATTACAGATCTCGGTGTTGGTGCTTCTATATAGCGAATGAATATGAATGAGTGTTCGGAAAGGCCGAAAATGAAAAAGGCTAATCCATCAGACAAAAAATCCCATAAATGGAAGCGCGATCGAAATTTTTTAGAAGAAATCTATAACGCAAAAAAGAAAAGGAAAACCCACCTGCTTGTCCATATCAAGAAATAAAGCCCTAAGGTGGTCGATGTGAAGCGATTGAGCAGAAGGAAGATTAGGCGAAGTCCTCGGGGGCAGAGAATCGAACAGGAGAAGAAGACGAACAACGAATCCTCTTAGAAATAGGTGGAGACGATGCAGGTAGGTCTTCGAATATGTTTGATCTCTTTCCCAACACTATGGCAGACATGTTTTGGAGCACTCATCTACTTAATTTGCGTCCGATCCTCCGATTCCAACCCCCACCGAATTGCTCATGCAATTTCGATTCGAAGCTTCCAAGAAATTAAATGGATTAGTCGCAGGAGATAAACACAGGTAAATTTCCCCTTGCTTTATCGGGAAGAAAACGAAGATGTTCAACGAATCGTACTATCTAATTGGCCGTATTGTACCTCAATCCTTTAAGATTCCTTGCTCCTCTTTCATGGCTGCGCAATTAGTATCGCCAATTCATGATCTATGATTTTGAGAGGGTGGATTTTTGCTCTTGATTGCTGGAGATAAATCTAATACAGTAGATGGTAGCTTAGTCAGTGAGAAGGTAAACGCCCATTACTCAATGAAACTGACGGATGGTGTTTTTTAGCTTGTTTTAATTGTTGTTTTGTATTTAAGCTATAAATAAATATTTGTGTCAGATGCTCTTTTTGTAATTGTTTGTTGGTGAAATTGCACTTTCACCCTTTTCCTTTTCACTACTTTTAGTTACATCAATTCTGCTGATAGTTTCATTTCTTCACAGTCATTGGAGTTAACAAGATTTGACAGGTTTTGCTTCTATATTTCTCAGTTCAAAACCTATTCCCTCCTCCTTCACCCACAAATCAATAAAAGAAGATTCAAATATTCGAATCACAGAGAGACAAACCCATTGCTAGTTTGTCGTCATATATAAGTTTTCTAGTTGAATTACAATCTAAAGTAGGAAGTGATAACTCAAATACATAATGCTCATAGAAAACAAAACTCAGGAAGTGAACATATTCTTCTTTTGATTTTTTAAGACCCTTTCATGTTTTTAGTAGTGTACTTTTTGCTTCTCATAATATTTGCTCTTATGCATAATGCTAGTAAGGGTTCAAATTCTAGAATTTTCTAACATTTGTTCCAACTAGAATGGTTTTCTTTATGTTTGCTTGGTATATCTATGATAGGAGTAGATAGCAAAATAGAATTCCCTACCCATAGTTCTTGAGAAACATAATGATGTCAGAATTTGGAGCTTTCCATTGGGTCGCTGTAACTTTTTTCTTCAGCAACAAGAAATTCAATTCTTACTCTCTATTTTAAGCAATTAGTAAACAATAGTATTAAAGATTTTAGTTGTTTAAGAGACTACGTCTTATTTGTATGAAGATAAACAGTGAGAAACAAATAATAAAGCAAAAGTATTAAGCGGTATCCTCATATACAAGAATCTGCATACTAACACACAGTCCTATAAGGTGCACAATTCTGCAGAACTACATGTAAATACAAAATAACCTATGCATACACCAACAACTGAATTAGTTGAAGAACCTGAAATTATCGATAGGTAATCTAGTACTGAATATTTGCATTCATCATTCTAGGCATATCGAAACTTTAAAGGACATCAAGCCTCATGACTACATAATGATATACATTGTCTGATTGTCAAACCTTGTTGCACTTTTGCCAAGGGTGCTTGAAGATGCAATATTATCATCATTAACAATGTAGGTTAAGATGCTTCAAAGTGGATGTTGTTAACTGGCACAAGGTTTTCCACATGGTTCAAAGTAAACTAATCCCGGTCAAATATCATCTTCAATTCAGTTATTATGCTCTGGATTTACATATACAGGTGATCAATGAATTATCATGCAATTTCATTCCTCCAAATAGCCATGGGACGCAAAATAATATGTAAATAGGGACTGCTAGTATATTTCTTACCCCAGCTCCATCTCTCACCAGATCCACTTGTACCTTCCAACACCCACAATTCAATCGCATAAGAGTTTAAATCTCCAATCAAAGTGGGAAAAAGTATGGCAAGTTTGTGCCCAAACTCAGTATCATGAACTATGGCAACTCTGTGCTCAAACTCAATAACATGAACTCGGTCTAGAGAAGGCCATGGTATCAATGTAAATACTTCCATTGCTATATCAAATGAAAGTATGACATGTCCACAACCGTCCTCCATATCTTGCTTATCAAAATACCCAGTCCAAAAGATAGCCCCATATCTTGGAGATGAGCTATGATGAAAGAAGGGGTTTTGACAATGTTCTTCCAATGCTTGCACACAGATTGAATAGGGGTGATAGTACTCGTTAGTATCCTGAAATATTTTATGATATTTAATTTAATAACTTCCGTAAAAAATGTTACGATGTTCTTCCAATGCCTGGAATAGGTTCTTAGGTAACATTTTTTACGGGAGTTATCAAATTAAATATCATAAAATTATCAAATTTGTCTAGGAATTTGTTGTAGAAATATGAGATTTAAGATTATTTTATTTTACATATTTTAGATTTTGAATTAGTTTATAATATAATCTACACAGATGTTATTTTGTACATTTTCAAGATTGTCCCTATCTAAAGTATGACCTAATTTTTCTTTTCTTATTTCTAAACGTGTAATTCCTTACTCTGAACATGGATATATTTAGAAATTTTATATTTTTAAATAAACTTATGACTTAACCACTCATCCTTAATATGGCGAAGTAGTTGAAAATGGAGTACATTGTAACATAATACTTCTTCTGATCCTACATATAAGACAAATTTGACTTTTTTTAAAAAAAAGAAACTAAGGAATTTAATTAAATTACTTTAGAATATTTTATTTTTATTTTTTCTCCAAAATAATTAGTTTAACTAATAAACTGATATATAATTTAAAAATATACAACATATATGATATGATTAAATAATTTATTTAGCTCCCTTAATCTCTCCAAAAAAAGTCAACTTTATTTTATATTTTGGATAGGAGGAAGTAACAAAATTGAGCCACAATCATTTTTGGAAGTCTTGCCCTTGTAAAGAGATGCAGAGTGAGACTAAGGTCCCGTTTGGATTGAAGAAAAGGTAGAAATGGAAATGGAAAAAATGGAATTGAACAAAAATATTTTGCCTCAATGCGTTTAGTTCGCACTGAAAAAGAACATAGGTTAATAGAAAAATTTTTGTTTGGGTGAATAAAAATAAGGTGCGAAAATGAGGTAAAATACTATTTACCCATAAAAGGATAAAATATTTGTGTGGAGTATGCATTTATTTTTGGTGTGCAAATGCACACTTTCAATGCAGACTCGAGTGTGCACACCAAAAAATTTAGACCAATACCCACCTTCGATGAAGCTTAAATAAGAATGACGACGAAATAGGTAGTCTATTGCGGCAACCTCCTATGCCGGAGACGACGGAGGGATTAAAAATGGCTTTAAGTGAGGCAACGGCAGTGGAAGAAATGGGCAACTTGCGAGTAGATGATGAAGAAGTGGCATTGAGATCGAGTACGGCTAGGCATTTGCAGAGGTATATGGGACAAAACCCAATGAAGTTCTCTTCTGGGTGATGGTCACAGGAGGTAGATGGTCGGTGAAGCTGCAATGGAGGTTGCGGGGCCAACAATGGCCATAGAGAGGGATTATTTGGCGATTTACTACCATTAGAAAATCAGTTCCTATCAATAATGAAAGGAAAATATTTTCACATGGATGAACAAAAATTGGCCACCGTTGGAAAATGTTTTCCTGGAAAAATGGTGAACCAAACAGCTGCCACCAATAGAAAATCTTATTTTCCTTTTCCCTCCTCCTATTTGCAGCGATCCAAACAGGCCCTAAGAAGTAATACTTAAAGAAGCAATCCAGATCTTTAGATTAATGATTTAACGGAAGAGATGGCTTCTTATAAAGAACCTAGTATGTATCAAAAAAAAAAAAAAAAAGAACCTAGTATCATGTGATCCATAGCAAAACTTCTTTTTTGTTTCTTTATTATGTTTGTTTCCTCTAAAGTATAATGCTACATTTTGTGATGTTATTAATGAAAGTACCCTTTGAGCAAAAGCATAAAAATAACTAAATAACTAAATAATTAATACATACGTACATAGATACATACAAAACAATAATTTATGCTCTTCCGATCCTAAATATAAGACATATTTTATAATGACATAGTTTATAATACAAACTATATTTTATATTTAGGTCCGGAGGTAGTATTTCAGATTAAAAAACACAGCAATAATTTATTAAAATAAGATAAGGCTTGTAACAGGCATAATCATTTTTGGAAGCCAACAGAAAAACATTCACTCTTCCACACTAACCCTTTTGTTTCTTTAACTAAGGTAAAACTTCTAAATCATGAAACCTGACAAATGTATAGTCTAGCATGCCAAAGAAAATGGATGATTTAAAACTCCGGAGCCACGAAACAAAATACTTTCTTCCAGAAAATGTGAAAGATATCTTCCTTGACAGTTATTTACAGTTTTGTTCTTTTTCATGTGACCATACATACAGATCAATCATAAATAATGTTCAACTCTGCACTGCAAGGACCTGCAAGTGGTCTAGAAAAACTTGCAGGCTCAAGTCATCCGTAAAGATTATGTCTGACCCTTCAGTGTATGTTGACTCTTGAGTTACAGATGGATTCAACTTGGCAAGAAGAAACCTAGCCTGACTACCATGCTGATCACATTTTACAAGCTTTGGCACTGGAACCCGGTCGGCGACCAGTTGTTCAGCATCTAGTTCTACAGCTTCCAGCAGCTTTCTAAAGTTTTCATGGTTTGGGTCCTTGTCATAACCGAGTTTCCTCCATTGAGCAATCTTGGATCCATAATGAATCACAACATGGAAGTAAGAATCAAAGAGCAAGATAACATCAGGATAAATGGAGCGAACATCAAGAAGTACGGGTACGGGGGGCCCATCAAGTGAATATTGAAAAAGTGTAGGCTGGATCATTATAAGAGCGCCCACTACTCCCTCACGGTTTAGCATCAGCCGGAAAAATGCAGTTTCATCAGGAGTGGTGTTGAAAACATCAATAAATTGGGATCGTCTTAAATGGAACATGAATTGGGGAAATAGGGAAAAGTTGGAAGATAGGCGGAAGGAAGAAGGATCTTCTGGAACATAGTCTCCAAACTTTGAAGAAAAACGGATAAGCGAGTCATCTAGCCATCTAATGACATCACGGGCATAGCATGTCTGAGCCCGAAGAATGGCAAGTCTTGCCATTACTGAAGCAGCTGCTTCTTGATCAAACCCAGCAGTAATCTCTGCAGATTGGTTCCCCTGCCACCGTCTCGCAGCAGTTGTCACTCTTTTCCTGAATCGCATGTTCCCTTGTCTGTATTTTGTTATAAACTGAATGAAAAATGCAGATCCCGGCTGAGCTTTATGTTCATCATTCACTTGGAGGAAAAAGGCAATGCAAGTTTTGTCAGTCAGTGTATTTAACTTCCACATATAGGTTCCACCTTCTCCAACCTCAGCTTCACTTACTAAATTGTTTCTTTTCCTAAGGGACACACAAGGACCAAGAGCTCCACAGATTTTCACATCTTTGGTGGTCACTAGTTCAATAGTTGCATCAAAATTCATCTTCAAATAGCCTTCATCATCACATTTAAAGATGTGCCTCAGACATTTCTTGAATCGGTCTGATTCAAATGACTCAGCAAGCATCATAAATCCGCCTGAAAGTTCAACAGGTTCTCGCAATTCAGCTACTCCAACTTGATCAAGGGAACAAGCAAACAGATCAAGGACAACAGACGCATCAGAGAGCCTCTTCGACACTTGCTTGTAGAAGGTGCAAGATTTTCCATGGTGTCGTGCTTGGCCATTGATGATGTCCTGGTGGGTTCTGATGGCGTGGCCAAAATCAGAATCAACAACCAGTCCGGGTCCTATGGTTGCTGGTCCAGATGTGAATACCATGATCCTTGATCCTGTATTTATCAGGCAACACTCTAAGAGTGCAAGTGCAACTGATATGGCTGCCCCTGTGGACCTCAGAGGGCGTCTGCGTGAAACAAGATTCCTCGTAGAATGGATCTCCTCAACTGCATTAGTTATGTTAAACTCACAATCTGAAATTGGCAATATATATCCCTGCTTAGAGATGACTGGTGTTTTTCCAGGTTGCATTTGTGAGTTGTGGCGAATATTGAGAAATTGCATGGCCTGAGTACAAAGAGAACAAGCTAAAAATAGAAACATATCAACTTTATCTGTTCTTCAACGAAACACATCCATTTCTTCTGTTTAGCAAGAAGTAAATGGGATATGACAGACAGATTAGGCCATGAAATATGGATGCACAGGCATAGTTTGAGTCAGTAAGTTAGAAAGGGTACCAGTAAATGTCTCCAATGAAATAGCCGCGACAACAAAATGGTTGAATTTGTGAACATTATTTACAGTAGACTTCTATGAACAACAAAAACGACTACAAATGTTTTGGTATGATTCTATGAATCTTAAATTTATTATGTTAACAAGAGTACTAAGACTACCAACTTAATCAAGCCACCAGTTGTATATGGAAACCAGTAATATTTCTAGATTAAATTACGCAGCTCATAGCCTCCAAAGTATTAAATTAGGAACAAAGTAATTCAAAATCACAATTGAGGCTTAATCTCGATTATATAACAATGGAAACCAAGTTGAGTACCTGATTCGATGAAACTGCACGGTCCCCGTGAAACAATACCATTCTTGAACACTCTGAATATCCCAGATCATAGAGATAGACCATCGAATCAAATGTAATCAATCCCACCAAAACATTCTCAGGCAACTTCTCCAGAACCAGCAATAGCTCATTCTTCAGGGATTGAAGCTCCTCAGAAGAAGAACTGATATCCACAACAAACACAAATGCTGGTCCAATCCCACGCGAATCACCACCACCACCACCAGCAAGAAGCGAAGAAGAGGAGAAGGACGAGACCAGCGAAGAAGAAGAAACCGCAGACGATAAAGATTTGGAAGAAGACGACAACCCATTGCCCCATGTACGATTTAAGTTGATATTAGATCCATTATTCACTTTAGGGCTCATGGTGTTCTTGCCGGGTGCATACTCAACAGTGCTATAGGTAGGAAAAAGCTCAGCAGGAAGATTGGTCTCACCGATACCCGAGTACGAACGAGGAAAGGGATTCCTATGGAAACAGAAAGGGCAGTGCCAAATCCGAGATTGGTAATCGACACGAGCATAAGGGTTCAAAACGGCGTTGCATCGAGTACAAACGAGAGGATCGTAGGGGAGCACAGGCAGCTCAGTGGCCTGCATCAATGGCGTGCACATGATACTGAGAGGGATGATCAGAGCAGTGGCTTCCGATTTGGAAACCGGCCAGGTGTTCCATGACCATCGGAGACCTTCGACGGCCTCCAACTCCAGAAAATCCATAGATTTGAGATGAAGAAAACTTGTTCAGTGGGGTTTCATTGATTGAGATGGTAAAAACAAGGGGTTGATCAAATCGAATCGAAGCAAGAGGGAAGGGTTTTGGGAGGTGTGAAAGCGGAGGGAATCGAACATAGCTTGCGAGAGAAGGCGAGTTTGAGGGAGAAGGAGGACGATCTCTCCCTGCACATTGACGAGAGGCAGCGAGAGTAGAGAGAGATGGAGTGAAGGACTTCTATAATTAGCCGGCCAAGTAAATAGAGCCAAAACTGTTTTAACCTTCATCAGTGAATAATTAACCCTTGAGTAAAATTATATATTAAAAAAAAAAAAAAACCCTTCAGAATCATCTAGATGCTTCTCTTAATTAGCTGGGCATAATGGAGTTCACATTATATGCTTACACTTACATACTTATTAGATGCTTATACCTCTAATTTGAGGTATAAACATATTCTTTCAAAAATTTTTAAATTTTTTTTATATGTTATATTTGTTTAAATTTAAATTATATGTTGCTTTCTGAGATGTTTTTTACACTCAGTATCTCAAATTAATTAATTTCCATAATACTGGTGTTACAGACAAATGCAAAATTGAAAATTAATTAATTTGAGATACTGAGTGCAAAAAAAAAATATCAGAAAGCAGCATATAATTTAAATCTAAATAAATACAACATATAAAAAAATTTAAAAAATTTTAAAAAAATATGCTTATACCTCAAATTAGATATATAAGCACCTAATAAGCATGTAAGTATAAGCATATAATGTGGACCGGCATCATGCTACCAAGTAATTTTGCCTCAAAAATGTAAAGAGGGGACATTTTGCCTGGACCGTTACGTCAGTTAATTTTAATCATTAGTTGATCAAATATATTAAGTTAGCTATATACATGTCATCTACACCATTTTTGTAAAGGTGTAAATTTATCCTAGAAGTCTATGCGTTATCTTTTTTTTTTTTTCAAACATAGAAAATTTGTATCTTAATAAAAATGATGTGTATGACAGGTAGACTATCATCTCAGCATATTTGGTCAACTAATAGTCAAAATTAATTAGGATAATAGTTAGGCCAAAATTATTTTTTTTAACACTTTCAGGGCAAAATTACTCTTCGATCAATGTAAACTTTCAGAACAAAATTTCCCTCTTAACCCTAATTGTTATGAGGAACAAGTTCTAAAAGCAGGCTATTCAAAATATTAGTTAAAGATAATAAATATGTTAATGAAAGCAAAAAGAAAATAGGGAAAATCCCATGGAAATATCACTTTAACTTCAAAATCTCAAATAAGTTATTTTCTAACAAAATAAGTTGTCAATTATTTTATTGTTCTTATTAATTTCTTTACTATTGTTGTCAACAGGATTTTAAAATTCAAATGGTATTTTTCTGTCATTTTTTCAAGAACATAAATGTGTATGATATATATTTTATCTTTCTAATTTAAAAAGAGAGTACATGAGAGATAATGACCAAAAAATTTATTGAAGAAAAATAATGGGTGACATATATTTAATAGTGGTAAAAATGAAAGAATTAGTGTGAAATTTTAAACAAAAAGGATTTATTCCTTACATTAAGAACCTTATCTATGAAAAAACTTGTTTCTTATAAAAAGCATGGGAGGATTATTGAACAATTAGTAATCAACAAATCAACACATGGTACTCAACCTTTTTAGTTAATTAATTAATTAAGTTAATTAGAAAGGTATCATTGCTTAAGCATAATTAATAGTAACGTTTTCTCTTTTGAAGTTTATAAATATTGACTATTGTTGGCTAAAAAAGGTTTATATATGTTGTAAATGAGGTTGAAGCTATGAAATATTAGAGAAAGTTAATATAAAGATAAAGAATACAAACCAAGGGAAGGGTGAGAGAGGGAGGGAGGGAGGGAGAGAGAGGGAGATGAAATTGTTTTTTGTTTGTTTGTTTTTTTTTAAATTATTTAAAACTATTTTGATTAATCAAATACAGTTGAGAAGCCTTAGACTTATGTTTGCATCTTTAACCTAGTAAAAAATCTTTAGTTGCAAGATAATGGATGATATATAAAGGTATAATGAGATAATCAAGATACTTGGAGATGTTACGAAATATGATGTGGGATTATGGATATTGATAACCATATAATATTCATAACAGTCCTCTTAAATATTCCTCAATTAATATTGTGTTCAATGCAGACTTTAGTAAGAAAAATCCAATATGACAAAAATTTGGTGAAGGAAAATTTATATTTATTAAAGTTGTCTTGTTAAAACCAGCGAGAGTTGACTCAAGTGGAAAGAACTTGGGCCGCTTAAGTAGGGGTTTCGAGTTCAAGTCCTTATGGATGCAGAAAACTCTCTTGGGAGAGGTCCCCGCGTATGCGCTCGAGTGACAGAACCTCAATCCGCGGCAGGGCAAAACTCTGGTGAATCGGGTGCAGTAGAAAAAAAAAATTTGTCTTGTTAAAAACTTTATCAAGAAAAGTTAATGAATAAAAACCTTAAACCTTAATAAAGGGAAAAAAAGTATGACATAACTTTTACTTTTTTATGAAAGGAAAGAACAGATAATGAAGTATCATTAATTAACCAAAAGTTGGATTAATGAGACAGACCCATGTTAATCAATTTCTATAGGGTGAGGACTCTACTATACTACACACTAAATATACCAACCCAAAACCCTTTATATAAAACAATATTTTAAAAGTTGGACTAAACGTTCTTGAAAGATCAACAAGTCATAGTTCAAATGGTATGAATACTTGAGCCATCTAGTTAGATAAATGATATAATAATTAAATTAAAATTAATATACATATATAATGATATAAATGTAAAAAAAAAATGAAATTTTTACCTAACTTAAAAATAAACATAAATATTGTAGACTTTTTATTATAAATTTTTACTATGAAATTTTAAATTTTTAAAGGGAAGCATAGGACATCTACATTACAGAGAATATAAAAATATTCAAAATATATACTGAATCTTCAAATTAATTTAATAAATAAATAAAAATTAATTATCATAATTTTTTACCTTATCAAATGCTTGTTGTTAGATCTCATTTATCCATGCATTGAGTTGCATCCATCAGTTAATTAATACATCCCAATAAAAGACAAAAAAAAAAAAAAACTTGGTAGCTTCACCAGGACAAAAAGTAAATCCGAGAGACTAAAACATGAAAAGACCACTGAACACACAACTGCATAATTTAGATTTATTTATATAAGTCAAGACAAAACTCATTTCATAAATTTATCTCATATACAGTAAACTGTATATTGGAAAAGTTTTAGCTTCAAGAAGCCCACCTTCAAAAGTTCAAGAAAACTTTAGTTGGAGGTTTAAATAGTTCATTGGTCCAGTCCTGCCTAGCTTTCAAAACACTGTACATAATCCATCTTAACTAATGAGTTTGATCTACCCAACATCTCTCCTAATTGACTATGCCACTTCTTGTTATTGAGTGTTCAATCAATCAATCAAATATATCAAATATATACTACTAAATCTCCTAGCTTATCAGTGATTGGTCCATCTGTATGTCCGAAGTGTACATTTCCTTTAACCTTACTGGACATGGCGTGGAAATACCCACAAATACTCCACATCTACACTTATAAGGTATTATTAATTGTTTAGCCTCATTTTTTCAAACTGCATTACAAAACCATTGGCTATTTTGTCCCTGATTGAACCATTGCATTTATAGTCTTTATATTTTCAACCAATTGATCACATTCCTCATGCATTAGCATGTCTTTATTTATCAGATATCTTTAAGCATTGGGCGAAGTAAGCGACAATGCCTTCAATCTTCACATTAAGTTTTTTCCATCATTTACGAAGGAGCTCCAAGTAGCATTAAGAGCCCGTTTGGTACGCTGAATTCGCGTGAGGGAATGGGAAAATAACTATCTTCCCACTAAAAAAACCGTTTGGTGCGCCTCTCTCCCACAATATTGATTTCCCGTCTGCCCCATCTTCGGGTGCCTTAGTTTTCGTGATTAAAACTTATATATACCCTTCATTAATATATATAATACCTGTACATCTTTTGCCTTGTGTGCTTCAGCTTTTGTATGTATGTATGTATGTATGTATGTATGTATGTATGCATGCATGCGTGTGTGTGTGTGTGTGTATATATATATGTCCTTTTTAATTTGTCCAATTTGAACCTATGTTAAAATATATACATGTTTCCTTTTAAATGGTTTTGCCTAGGTTTCCATAATGGACAAATAGAAGTATACATATATATATTCAGTTTGATTCCGTAAATTTGAGAAATCCATTTTGTATGTGATTGTTATATGTAAAATATATTATATGTAATCCTAATCCCATGAGTCTTAGGAGAACAAAACACCTTCTTGTATTTATACATAATTCTTCTTCTCGGCTTATGCAATTAGCTTTTTCAAGCTATTAACTTTTGTATGCCATATTTACCTGTACGTTTTTTGGCTTTGGATGCCTCGGCTTTTAAGATTGAAACACAGATATTTATATCCTCTCATTATTATACATAATATATGTACGTCTTTTATCCTTTTTTTGAAATCTATAAATGCCTTTCATTTATATATATATATATATATATATATATATATATATATATATATATATATATATATTGAGAAATCCATTTTATTATGGGTGTATTTTGAAATAATTAGACTTTACTTTGATAGGTCACTAGTGCAAAAAATGGCTTTAAGACCGCCTCATTTAGACCGGAGTAGCGACGCCCCGGTCTTAAAGGAATGACCGGTGACAGTTCTATAAATATAAAGAATATTTTGAACCGGATCATTTTTTAATAGGTCTCAAATATATTATTCAAACCGGACAAAAAAACAACCAGTCTTTTAAATGTTATTAAGAAAATTGAAATATCAATTACTTTATCGACAAATGTCTTACAGCCGGACTAATATTTTCTTCGGTCCAAAAATAATAAGGAAAAATTTAAATATTAAGGTATTTATGTTTTAAGACCGAACATCTTTATGAGCCGGTCTTAAAAGTTATTATTTTAAGATCGGACATAAAATGAGGCTGGTACAAAATATAGAAAACGATTAAATAAAAAATTAATTAACTTAGTAAAAATTTATCTAGACTTTTAGGACCATATGTTTATTAAACGTGCGGACCGTATGTTTATAAATTGTCCGCTTCTAAAAGTCCTCACTACTTAAACTTTAGGACCGTTTAGTTTTACATATCCGATCTTAATATTCTTCCTTTAAATATCTGGCAAATCATTAATTTCAAGACAATCGAGGTTCTGGCGTTCTCCTCAAGCTAGGACCTTCGTTGTCGTCATTTTTACCTCTCTTGATTTTGATCAGCATTATCGGTTTGCCTTTTCTTTGTCTTTTTTCTTTGTTGGAAAAATAATTAAGATAATGAAAAGGACACTGAAAATTTCCAAATTAGGGTGAGGTAAAACCGACGACAACGACGGTCCAACCTTAAGAAGAATTGTCACTCTGTTTGTTTTTATTCGAATAAGGTAGACGATGTTTTTTTTATGCTCTTAATTGTATTCTGGGAATTTTTAATGTTGATCACACGAGGACAATGTTTTGTTGTTTTCTTTTTATCGGAAAGAAAAAGAACATAATGAAAAGGAGAAGGCGATCGATATCGTTTCTTTGCCTTCAAGAGATGCATCAATATTACTTGTGAATTTCCTTTTTTTGTTTCTTTAGAAAAATTATATTAACGTTCGTGGGCATCGAGTATCGCAGTCAACTTGTTGTTGAATTTGAAATAGAAATAGACATGTATAGAAATTGAAATAAAAATTTTATTTAATATTTTTTTATTTACATAAAAAAAAGCTTAAAATCTAATCCTCCCCATCATTGTTGAAGGGGAGGGAGTCGTTAGAGAGGTCGGACACGTCGTCATTAGAAAGACGGTACTCAACGTTTTGTGCGTCGAGTACCGCCGTCACCTTGTTGTTGACGGCGTGATAGACCTTTAAAAGTTGGCCGATGCGTCGATCTATATGATCGACGTGGGCCAGGAGGTGCTGCATCATTTAGTAGAATGACGGGTTTAGAGGCAGCGAAGGAGGGTACGGATTGTGAAGACCGAGCGGACGAGGAGGACCTGGTGGTGGTGGAGCAACCATTACGGTGGTAGAGGTTATAGAAGTGATGGAGAAGAATGTGAAGAAAGTAAAGTAACAACGGGTTTAAATAGAGAACCCATCCTGAACAATGCGAAACGCCGGAAACTTTAATGAGGAGCCACATAGTTCCTCAGAATACGAGGAGTCGCCTAGTTGGGAAGTTTATCTGGAAGCCAATCGAAGAGACTCTGAATCTATTCATTGAACAGATACAACTTTTAATACCAGATATTTTAATAGACCCATTCTTAAGAGTAATATTTTTAATTGATTTAAAAAATAAAATAATTTTAGGATCGGTTGCAAGATAAAAGGTTGGTCTTAAAAGTAATTGAATTGATTAAAAAAATAAATAATAGCAGTTTAGGACTGGATATACATAAAAGGTAGATCTTAAAAGTATTTTAGGACCGGATAGGTATAAAAGGTAGATCTGAAAAGTAATTTGAATTCAATTAAGACATTTAGGACCGAATAGTTATAAAATGCGCTCTTAAACCCTCTGCCCTTATATTAACTCCTCACACAACCTCTTTGTCCTTATTAACTCCTCACTGCCTCCTAACTCCTCACCAGCAATTAAAGAAGCTTATTAATTCTCCAGTTTTCCTTTATTTTTATTCATTCAGTTGCTGCTGTGCTCGCCAAAGCCAATCCTCTCTCTTTTTTTTTTCGGTTTGGTTTAATAAATTAGACTGTTAGGACCGGATACGTTATAAGTATTACTGGTCTAAAAAGTATTTGACTTTTGAGGACCGGATGGTGTTTAAATCTCTGGTCTAAACATTAATAAAAATTTAGGACTGGAGTCTTCTAAACCTCCGGGTTTAAAAATTAAATTAATAAAACCTTTAGGACCGGATGCTTATAATAATCGGTCTTAATAAATCCAAAATCCTAAAAGATGTCTCTATCGCGCGTAAAATTAAATTTCCCTCTCTGAACTTCTCTTGTCGCATCGAAAGATTTCATTACTCAGGTTCTGTCTCCAGTGTTTGTGTGTTGCTTCTTCGCTGCTTCGCGTCGCTCTTTCGACAATCACTTTTTGGTTCCTTAGTTAAACGTCTATAGACCAAGCTGTAAGAGGTGTTTCAGTTATTATAACTTTATGATTTTCTTGCTTATCGTTCTGGGTTTTTCATGGGTTTAATGAAATCAATGAAATGTTCTTGTGGGTTCCTCTGTTGTTAATAAATATTGTATTTTGAAAATTATATTTGCACTTTAGACCAACCCAACTGACCAACAAGTGTTTTTAGGTTACTCTTGCTGTCTGCAACATGAACGTTCGTGGCCGGAGAATAAAGACTCAACAAACGTATTTGAATTAATATGCTACAGGTGAGTCCACTAAACCTTCATGCGATGCATTTAATTTATTCGTCATGCATTTATTTTGCTTCTTGGATTCACTGTGATACATTTATGACCAAAAGTGATTCTTCGTTATGCAATTAATGGGCAAGTTTCTTCGTAAAAAAAAAAAAAAAAAAGAAGACCTAACTGATATTGAGCATAAATGTGCATTTTGAGTTGGCTTATTTTATATTCAAGTTTCAAATTTTTCAGATTATGTATGTTAAACAAAATGGGGCGAGAGAGTTTATAAAATTTGCTAAACAAAATGCCCATGATGATAGTGGGAAGTTTAATTGCCCTTGTGTAAAATGTTTGAATGAGAGGCGACTAAGTCCTGAAGTTAAACACATTTAATTGTGAAGGATTTTGTAAGACCTATACAATATGGGTATGGCATGGTGAAAAAATCCCAAGTGGGTATCAACATGGGGAAGTGGCCTTTGATGATAATGACACGGATATTGATAATGTGTGCAGTGATGCAAAGAACATTGTTGGATGGGAATACGTACTATGATATTGTATTGCCGCATCGATATATATACGTACTATGATATTTCTTCTATATATGTTCTTAAACAATGTCATCACTGACTATGAAGTTTGTTCTTGTTTTATTTTTGTGTCAAGATCCGATCCAAAGGAGCATGTTATAAAAGAGGATGTGTTTACGTTGTTGGGTGGGAATCAGATATATGAAGGCATGGTGAATAAATTATATTGGGCATATATGTTGATTTACGTGCTGTATTTGTAACTCAGCTCATTGTATTTGTAAGTAAGTTATCTTATTGTATAAATTAATTTAGGTGTTGTAGTCAAAATATAATCATTAATAAAGAGGCCACATAACTCATGGTGAATAATATTTGTATTCTTTATCCCAATTCAATTTATTCATAATTGTTCATAGCTTGTAGCTTAAAGTATCAACTTTTATGTGCTGGATTGGGTGGTGGATTTGTGTGTATATATATATTCATCTAGAAGAACAGGGAAAAAATTTGGGAAAATTTAGACCGAAATAGATGCGCCGGTCTTAAATGTTCAACTGTTAAGACCGGATTTATTTTTGTCCGGTCTTAAAATTCCGATCCTTTTAAGAGCGGCCAAGTTTTAGTACGGTCTTAAAAGTTGAGTTTTAGGACCGAACAAAAAATATTTCAGGTTTATTTAGTACGACTTTTAAGACCTAATGTTTTAAATGTCCGGTCTAAAAGATTTTCTTTAAGATTGGTTTGTGTCCGGTCTTAAATGTTAGACTTTTAATACCACCTGGAACAAGACCGACCGCAAGTCCGGTCTTACGATGCCTCTTTTGCCCAGTCTTAAAAGCCTTTTTTGCACTACTGGGTATTTGAGTTATAATATGAGTTGGATCTTATATCAAATATTTGAATTATTATACTCTTGAATAGTTTGGAAAGTCATGATGCCCTTGAGCAACTAATATATTCAATGAAGAAATTGATAATTGTGACAAGATTGAATTTCCCGATTGTGTGTGATCGTAATGAATTAATAGTGGGAGGATAGCTTGGGATAGTACCTCCCAAAGTGATGAACACAACTTTTGGGTTTTATGCCACCGACGTGAAAAGATAGTATCCGTTCTTCTCAAAGTGGTATCTGGCAGGGTAACTCGGGATACTAGTAGCAATTTTGGGAAGAGGTGTGCACATTAAGAAGATATGTTTTATGGCCAATTTGATGATTTGTGACTGGCAGGTTTCTGGATCACAGGGTAGACTGGCAGGTTTTCGGGTCTACCATGGTTCTCTTCCCACTAAATAGACTGGCAGGGTTTCCAATGTAACGCCTCAATTTTAACACCCAAAAACTTGGCCAAAGATACAAATTCATTTATACAGGGCCAAAATAAATCCAAAATAATATCAGAGTTTTCAAAATGCGGAAGTCTTATGGTCATGGCAAATAAAATAACATAGCATGAGCTTTCCATATGTGCCTTCCCTGATTTCCCTACTAAATCATTTACCTGAAAAAAAAAATAAACAAAGTAACCGTAAGATCCAAAGATCCCCGTAACCATTGGTTATTCAGAAATATACATGCTAACCAAGAACGAGAACATATTTATAAATTCACAATAATTAAAATATATGCCTTTATATAAAAACCTTTCACAAAATAGTTCTCGACTCGGTTACCAAAACTCCCTCCCAAAAAGGGTTCCAAAAACATCATAATTTATTTTCCAATAATTCACAAGAGATCTCACAATATAAAATATGTCAATGATGAATAGATCACCCTTATTACCCTGACCACCTCTTATAACCGTTGACTGGAGCAATCTAACACATAACTCATCTCTCATCATAACATATCCAATACTCATAACTTCAACATGGCTCCCCTCCTGGTAAAATCACAACCAAGGAGGTGTCATATTTGACCCGGTTAAAAGAAAAGTGATACCAAGGGCTCCAAGAATATCCACTCTCATCAAAACAACATTATCAGATTCCAAATCAAGCCTTCTATAGGCACAATAAATCCCAAAACAGTAAATAAATATACATATAAATATTTGACAAGTATATAAAAATAACCAAGGTTACCTCAATTCCAAGCTTATTTTACCAATACTTCAATACTCTCAATTTACCATCACCAAATAATTCAACCTCAGATCATACCATCATTCTTCATTCCTTCCTTCTCTCTCTCTCTCTTCCTCTCTCTAAATGGCTCTAGGAGTTGTGAAGAATGAAATGAAATGAAAGGTCTATTTATAGTTGGAAAATGGGTCTTTAAGTGTAATTTTCGTCTCTGGGTCGTTTTACGTAATTTTCCTAAAAACTAAAAAGAAAACCTCCCGTGAACTTCAGCCGCCCCGTGAACGTTTTATAAAAATTTTAATAATATTTTAATAATATAATATTTTATTATTATAATATAATATTATTATTTAAATAATAAATTATTATTGAGTGGGTCCCGCGACCAAAATTTTCAAACTCACGAGAGTTTCTGTCGGCAGAGGAGAAATAATTTGACGTGGGTCCCACATGAATAGTAAATACGTATTTTGGAATAGTAAATACCGTATTTTTAAATAGTAAATACGTATTTGTAAATAGTAAATACTTTTCATATTTCTCAAAATATCGATTAAATACCGTATTTATAAAAAGTGAATACGTATTTGTGAATAGTGAATACTATTCATGTACGTATTTGTGAATAGTAAACACTATTCATGTCCAATAAAATACTGATTCTAAATTCATTTTCAAAAATAGGGTCTAATAGTCCTCCAAAAATAGGCTAATTTTCTAGTCTGTAGACTCAAAAATCAGGATGTTACATTTCTCCCCTCCTAAAAAAAATTTTGTCCTCAAAATTCATTATCTTCCGCTGCGCCACTCTGATAAAATATCAAACCTTATTCACAATCTAACCTTAATCACAATCTCAAACTATAAATCCTCAAAAACAATTATAGATATTACAAGGACACTAAATAAGAAAATAGCTAAATAAATTCTAAATCTAACAGGGAAGTGCAAATGTTATGATATTTAATTTGCCACGACCTCTTTCTTTTAGAAAACTGTTAGGAAATCAACAAATTGGCCAGAACCATTGCTCTGATACCAAAAATGTAACGCCTCAATTTTAACACCCAAAAACTTGGCCAAAGATACAAATTCATTTATACAGGGCCAAAATAAATCCAAAATAATATCAGAGTTTTCAAAATGCGGAAGTCTTATGGTCATGGCAAATAAAATAACATAGCATGAGCTTTCCATATGTGCCTTCCCTGATTTCCCTACTAAATCATTTACCTAAAAAAAAAAATAAACAAAGTAACCGTAAGATCCAAAGATCCCCGTAACCATTGGTTATTCAGAAATATACATGCTAACCAAGAACGAGAACATATTTATAAATTCACAATAATTAAAATATATGCCTTTATATAAAAACCTTTCACAAAATAGTTCTCGACTCGGTTACCAAAACTCCCTCCCAAAAAGGGTTCCAAAAACATCATAATTTATTTTCCAATAATTCACAAGAGATCTCACAATATAAAATATGTCAATGATGAATAGATCACCCTTATTACCCTGACCACCTCTTATAACCGTTGACTGGAGCAATCTAACACATAACTCATCTCTCATCATAACATATCCAATACTCATAACTTCAACATGGCTCCCCTCCTGGTAAAATCACAACCAAGGAGGTGTCATATTTGACCCGGTTAAAAGAAAAGTGATACCAAGGGCTCCAAGAATATCCACTCTCATCAAAACAACATTATCAGATTCCAAATCAAGCCTTCTATAGGCACAATAAATCCCAAAACAGTAAATAAATATACATATAAATATTTGACAAGTATATAAAAGAATAACCAAGATTACCTCAATTCCAAGCTTATTTTACCAATACTTCAATACTCTCAATTTACCATCACCAAATAATTCAACCTCAGATCATACCATCATTCTTCATTCCTTCCTTCTCTCTCTCTCTCTTCCTCTCTCTAAATGGCTCTAGGAGTTGTGAAGAATGAAATGAAATGAAAGGTCTATTTATAGTTGGAAAATGGGTCTTTAAGTGTAATTTTCGTCTCTGGGTCGTTTTACGTAATTTTCCTAAAAACTAAAAAGAAAACCTCCCGTGAACTTCAGCCGCCCCGTGAACGTTTTATAAAAATTTTAATAATATTTTAATAATATAATATTTTATTATTATAATATAATATTATTATTTAAATAATAAATTATTATTGAGTGGGTCCCGCGACCAAAATTTTCAAACTCACGAGAGTTTCTGTCGGCAGAGGAGAAATAATTTGACGTGGGTCCCACATGAATAGTAAATACGTATTTTGGAATAGTAAATACCGTATTTTTAAATAGTAAATACGTATTTGTAAATAGTAAATACTTTTCATATTTCTCAAAATATCGATTAAATACCGTATTTATAAAAAGTGAATACGTATTTGTGAATAGTGAATACTATTCATGTACGTATTTGTGAATAGTAAACACTATTCATGTCCAATAAAATACTGATTCTAAATTCATTTTCAAAAATAGGGTCTAATAGTCCTCCAAAAATAGGCTAATTTTCTAGTCTGTAGACTCAAAAATCAGGATGTTACATCCCGGGTCTAAATAAATTTAAAAAGATAATGAATAATATTTGATTCGACGAGAATATATAGATATGATAAGTATTAAAGTTGATATTTTAGATTATAGGGTGAAGGTGTAGATTTGCCAACCAACTATTATCCGAGGAGCGTTTGGGCCAAATAACTATTGAAGGGACCAAAATTGTCAATCAACAATTAAAAAGTGAAAAAAAACACCAAATAACTATTAAAAGTGAAAAAAAAACACCAAATAACTATTAAAAAAGAAAACAACTATCACAATTAAGTTAAAATGTGAGGCACTGCCATAGGACGGTGGTGGAAATGTTGGAGAAAAGAGCGGTTAAGCTTTCTTGTTGGAAAAGGAAAACACCAACAGAGATGGGACCCATGGGAGCAGGCATTGTGACAACAGCGGTTGCTACTTGTGGCATCGGAGGGATGGAACCAGGGTGCAAGGTGCGTGCCAGTCGAATGCTGTGGGCTACTGGATGAGTTCAAGAGGGTGAGTGGAACACCCAGCAACAATAGAAGCTTTGGAAATGCCGACGTCATTGACACTATGACAGTCAATGGAAGACGGAGACACCAAGACAGTGACGGGGTAATAGTTCATTGGCGAATCTACTCCAAATTGTGTTTTTTTTTTCACTTTTTAATTGTTGATTGGCAATTTTGATCCGCTCAATAGTTATTTGACCCAGACGCTCCTCGGGTAATAGTTGGTTGGCAAATCTACACCTTGACCCTAAATTATATATATGCATATGATATTTTTTTTATCATCATGTAAATATTTATTATTATTATTATTATTATTATTATTATTATTATTATTATTATTATTATTATTATTATATTTGGTTATTAGGATTACCAGCTTTGCTGATGTTTGTGTTCATGGGCTGCGATGATCCTTCAAGGGAGATTTCAGTGAAACAGGTTTGAAGGTTGGGGCTAGCAGTGAGAAGTGAGGAAGAAGAGTCGACTAATTCTAGATATTTTTATTTTTTTTTTATGCTTTGAATAAGACATTTTTATTTAAGTTTGGATTTACCTTAATGTAATAAGGTAGCCTTGCACTTGTCCCGGTACAAGTGCGGCGATAACATTTCTCAAATTTGATTATTTTGAATTTTAGCATTTATTCAAAAAAAAAATCATTCAAAATTTTATGTTATTATAATTATTAGAAATTTGGGGTGTTACACTCTTTCTGCATACTGCATATACAAAACATTTTGTGCGTTCCAAAAGTAGACTCGTTGGATTCGCTTGGGCTTCAAATTGATAGAGCCATCTTTCTGGAGACGAATAATCCATTCTATCTTAGGAGGCAATTGCTCAAAAACCTTCAACATCTATATTGAGGGAGCAATATTATCTTAAGGAAACAACGTACATTGAGCCCAGATTTCTGCATAGTTCATTACCATATTCGGCAGTCTTGTGAGTTCGTTTATAGCTTTTCCATACTATACAGACTTGTTGTGTACTCTTTGTATGTGCTATTTCAATAATATAGATTCTTGTTATGCTTTTCTGTTTACTATATATTTAATTTCTACTTACTCAATACATTAATAAACAACAAGTTGATCAGACTTCGGCAGCCCAATCTGCTACCGGTCTCACACCTGAAAGGTGACTGACTTCTACATGATAGTTTTATTTATGCAACATCAGTTCTACGTTCTATTGTTCAATATTTTCTTTCACCATGCAGAATCGAAGCATTCAATTCTTTATTTGGTCTTGGCCAAAAAAAAAAATTCTTTATTTGGTCAGCATATGCGTGCCAATCGCTTGGATCTGATAACCATTTCAGATATAGAGAATGTTGTCAACCAAGGGGCAGAATCCAGTTACAGTAGAGAAGATATATCAACCCTGTTGGAGGTAACCGTCCTCAAATGAATTTGTGGTGCCATATTTTTATCCTCGACTCTGATAAAATCAAATCTGTTGTCTATATAAAATTTCAGAAGCTGCAAGATGATAATAGAGTGATGATAGCTGATGGAGTGGTGCATATGATATCATAGGAGCACGAATGGATGCAGATATTTAGAGGTTGAAGGTACGTGATTTCGCTAATTTTATAACCATTTTATCTGTCCTTGAAATGCAGTAGAGTAAAATTTCATAGAATTGTAAACATGAAACTCTGAATTCAGCGTAATAATGCTGGTAAGGATTTCAATTCACTTCACATTCTCTAGTGGGGTTTAACTAAGTCAATTTCTCCTTTATCATTCTGGGTTCGATTCTTCCAAGATTTTAATTTCAGCCACGGCCTCACGACACTTGTGACCTGACACTTGAAAAAATAATTATTATTATTTTTGCTTGTAATACGCCCAAATCTTGCAGTCGTCAAGTTAATTTTCAGTTTAATGAACTATGGAGAATGAATTTCAGGAAGCAGAATCTCACTCTCCAGTGTTGATGCAACTACTTGCTGGGAGATCCTTGGGCAAAGTTGACATAACAGAATTCTCCTGAGCATTAATGTCTCCCTAAGTTTTATTGTTGTCTATAGTGTAATGCCAACCATATCATGTATCTCAGTGATTGCAGATAATGACATCAGCATTTTCTCAGTCGTTAGATTATTGGGAAATTTGTTCATTAAATGGAATGAACTTCTATAAGCTCATCCAATATTTGCCATCTGAAGTCTCAAGAGTGTACTGTATCTTTGTTAGTGGACACCCAAATCATTTTATGTCTAAACAGTGAATATTTCACTTTTAAACATTAAATCTTCAAGGACCTTTGATACGTCCCCGCATATAAATGCAAGTTAGTATTTTTCTGACCAAGTTCACAAGACAGATCAATCCGTGTGGTTTTCTAGTAAACTCAACTCCTGTTGGTTGGTATACCTCTCTAAAGGTGTGTTTGGTTTGATGGGTCTCTAAGGATGTGTTTGGTTTGATGGGAGGGGAGAGAGGATATTGACCAAATTGTCATTAAAGAGAATAATATTTTTTTTAGTTGAGCGTGTTTTTTTGGAATATTGAAAACTTTTCATAGATTATTTAGTAAAGATGAGAGAAAAAATTTTCTCCTTTTCCTCCTTCCATTTAAACCAAACAAGTTGTAAAAGTAACTTTTGCTTCCAAAAGTTAGTTAGGCTATTTATTTTCAATTTGGATAGTTTTTAAAAATAAAAGATTTTGGCTAAAAAGCCACGTGTATTATAAAATTTATATCTTTTTTAATTATTTTACATCTAAACTTATATTTCAAATATCATTCAAACAAAATTCAATTATTATATAGAACCTTACGGACTAACAAAGCTAATGATACATATTAACATGCAAATTGGGCATATGAGTGAAGCTTATGCTAGCTTGCATGTACAATAATATTTTGGATCTAGAGTCTATGGATTTTACATAAATGGATTAGATATTTACTTTAACAAGTATGTTGTTTCATAATGGAAATAAGTATTTGCTCACCATAAAATACGAGATATATTATAATTTCAACTATTTACTCACCATAAAACAGAAGATACATTATAATCTCAACCTGAGAAAGAGTAAATTAAATGAAAAGAAGCATTGTTCAAATCAAACGCTATTATATAAATAGGTTATCCACATTTTTAGTCCTTATAGTTTGAGTTAACTTTAGTCTTAGTCCCATATTTCGTTTCTTTGGGTATTAATCCTTGTAGTTTTATTCTGCTAAAAGGTTAGTCCTTCCGTTTGATGATATGACAAACAGAGCTGACATGGCTACTAACACTTAATATATGTTGAGATGGAAAAAACATCAAAAAAATAGAAGGCTGGGCCTTTTCTAAAAAAATTAAAAGACCCAATAGCTTGACAACCTAAAACGACAACGTAACCAAAATGCAGGCTAGGGCCCGCTGGAGGGGAGGGAGATCAATTATGCAATGGCTGCGTGATAAAGGCTGAGATGGTATTGTGCCTGTTTGGAGAGCAGCTCGTTAGAACAGCTCGTTAGAAGCGTTAGGACTAATAATTTTTTAAAAAAGTCTATTAACATTGCCAACGCTCATTTAGTCCGTTTGGGTTGAGCGTTAAAGAAAAAGCTTCTAACATTTAAAAAGCCTGTTAAGGAAAAAGCTCCACCATGGAGCTTTTTTCAAAACGCTCTTAACTTTTTACAATGGACCCTGCCACTTCTATCACTATTAATCAAAACATAAATTAGATAGCTTTTAAGCCACCGCTCCTACATATAGCTTTTAAGCCATCATTTCTACTGTCAATCCAAACAGGCCTATTAAGATGTGATCGACTTGGGAGGGCTCGCCGGTGAAGTTGAAGAAGTGACCACAGCCTGGGCTAGGTGGAGAAGAAAGAATCATCACAAGAGATCGATGGAAAAAGCGAGAGAAAGTCCTTACCGTTTTTCATGGTTTCTCAACGTAGATTGCTCCCGCAGCTTTTTGTTTCAGACTATTAAGATGATTCTGGTGCTTTGTGTTTTCCATTAAATTTGTTTTTCTTAAAAAAAAAAAAAAACACACACACACACACCCAAAATCAGCTATTTTGCTCATGTCTGAAACTACGATTTTTTGAATTGTCAAACACTTATAATATACTAAATAAATAGGAATAAGGTATTGTTACTACTAATGTTACTACCACTTTTCCACTGTTAGATCAGAATCTTAATAGGAAAAAGAAATTATAAAAGTAGATAAAATTCTGATCTAACAGTGAAAAAATAGTAGTAACATTGGTAGTAACAAAAAATGGTACTACATCCGGTCCTAATTATAAGAGTTAGTTGACTTTCTTTGGAGAGATTAAGGAAGCTAAATAAGTTACTTAGTCATTATCCTTAGATTATATATTAGTTTATTAGTTAAATTAATTAGTTTGAAGAAAAAAAATAAAAATACTCTAAAGTAATTTAATTAGCTTCCTTAATCTCTCTAAAAAAATCAACTAATTCTTATAATTAGGACCAGAGGAAGTAGTAATAATATCCTATCCCAAATAAATAAATATATGAGATGATGTGTTACGTAAATAAATATTTTAGGACCCAAGAAATATCCCAAACAAAGCATAGTCTAAAGTAATTACTGATTTTTTATGAGTTTATCGTCTTCCCGCTCTTCGATTTAAATATGCGTCGTCTCCATTTCGCTCTTCTTTTGCTTTACTTGATCTGTTGTTCTGCTCCACGAATTCCATCTTCGATTAGTTGTTTTGATTTCCTTAGTCGCCGTTAGTTTTCACTTGATAGATTCTCTGAAACTGCAATCTGTTCTTCTTCTTCTTCTTCCTTCTTTTTTTTTTTTTTTTTTTTTTGCACTTCAATTGTGTAATTTCCAAACACAGAAATGGTTTCCCGAAATCAACCCAAAGAAGGCAACCCTAAGAAGCAATGGTCCTTGACAGACTTTGAGGTAGGAAAACCTCTTGGAAAGGGAAAATTCGGTAGAGTCTATGTCGCTCGAGAAGTGAAGGTACTCAATTTACTGAGTCTAATTTTTGCCTGGCTCGTTCGGAATTTGTGTGGTGGAATTTCAGTTGAGATTCCAGAAACTGATATTAAAATATTGGGCTGCACATTGTTTTATACTGGTTCAATTGATCTCTCTTGTTTAATTTTATAAATATCTGATTTTCTGTTTCACTACAACTGCAATTCTGTCTGGGCTGAAATTTTGTTGTTGAATGTTCGTTTTTATGGTACACCAAAGGTTATAGCCTTTTTAGTTCTTTTTCTGTCTGATGGTTTGATGATTTCTTACCATGAATTCCTTAATGTGTATATTTTTCCTGTTTGCTGGTGCTGAATCGACATGTGATATTCAATTATCCCCTTCTTTGGATTGATTTGGATTTACACTAGATGGCTATGTATGGATTTTCTTAAATCGTGTTATTCCTTTCAGAGCAAGTATATTGTGGCGCTTAAGGTTATCTTTAAGAAACAAATAGAAAAGTACAGAATCCATCATCAACTGAAGAGAGAGATGGAGATTCAGACTAGTCTTCAGCACCCCAACATTCTGCGTCTCTATGGTTGGTTTCATGACGCTGAACGGGTTTTCTTGATACTTGAGTATGCTCATAACGGAGAGCTTTACAAGGAGCTTAGAAAAAAAGGTCATCTCAGTGAGAAGCAAGCAGCCACGGTAATAATTTTCTCACATTTTACTTTCCGTACATCGCCCAGCCTCCTTCTATTATTCTGACAAATTGATTCACTATGGAGCTTTAGCTTTGATACGGCCTCATCTAGGAGGAAGCCTCACCGTCCTGTATTTACAAAGTGTACATTTCTCCTTCAAGGCATTACTTTACATTACATAGTTTTGAGAAAGCTGAATTAGAGCATAGGAAGATATGGTGTGTTTTGTGAGTTTATTGATGAACTAACTGAAAGACATTGAATGGATTATGCATTTTTTGAAATGTTTGCTAGTTTCAAGCCGTGATGTTTATGCTGATAGTAGCTATTAAAATTTTTTTTTTAAAAAAAAAACTGCTCTGGAAAATTTTTCAAAAAGAGAAGGATTTGGCGAAAATGTACTAGAAATTCCCACAAGTACTTCACTTATTATCTGAACATCTTATAAGATGTTGTTTTGTACTCCCTATATTGTTGAATTGACTTTAACATGTTTGTGATGATTTTAGTATATTTTGAGCCTCACAAAGGCGTTGGCATATTGTCATGAGAAGCATGTCATTCATAGGGATATAAAGCCTGAGAATTTGTTACTTGACCATGAGGTACGTAAGTTGGAATTGTATACATTTACCACTCGGTTGTTTCTTCTTCCTCTTTGCTATTTTATCTGCTAGCACTGTGGTTTTTTCTTAATTTTTATCAACTTACAGCAACTCAGTCTAATTATCAACCAAGCATGTGAAGTCTGCAATTTCTTCCAAAATGATGTTTGTATCTCTGCCCTCGATAAGGTTTCGGTTGAAAATTCTTTTTTCCTCCCTGCAAAACATGTGCATGAAAGTATGTACAGTTATATTTTGCCCATTGCTTTTTCTTGCACTATACCTTGGCAAAGATTGTAGATCTAAGACGAAACCTTTCAGGAGCTAGTTCGTTCCTGTTTATAATATTAGTTCCATGTCAAGGGTACCCTCGAATGACCATGGTTTAACTGCAGGGTCGCCTTAAAATTGCAGACTTCGGTTGGTCTGTACAGTCAAAAAGTAAGAGACATACCATGTGTGGAACATTGGACTATCTAGCACCAGAAATGGTAGAAAACAAAGAACATGATTTTTCTGTTGATAACTGGACTTTGGGTATACTTTGTTACGAATTCCTCTATGGTTCTCCCCCATTTGAGGCTGAGAGTCAAGTTGACACTTTCAAGAGGTAATGAAATGCATGTGTCCCATTTTGTGCTCGTTAGATGTGACCATATTAATGGCCATGCCTCAAACTATTATAATGAGCGCGCATTTGACTTTATGCAGGATAATGAAGATTGACCTAAGTTTCCCTTCTACTCCTACTGTTTCTTCAGAAGCCAAAAATTTGATTAGCCGGGTATTTTCATATTCTGAATCATATTCATATTCATATCCAAGCAAAAACAATTCTTTTCAGTGAAGAATTGAATTGCCATTTTCTGAATGCAATTTGGAAACTGATGCAGCTCGTGGTGAAAGATTCCACAAGAAGACTATCACTTCCGAAGATTATGGAGCATCCTTGGATACTCAAGAATGCTGATCCTATGGGTATCTGCAATAAATAGACATATCTGAAGTAAAATGCAAGCAAACTGATCATATTTTGTCATGTCTCTGATGAAATATGAAGGTTAAGAATTGTACATCTAACTATAATAGGGTGAGTTTTGTAACTGGATGTAAGGAAATACAATGGTGTTGTTTAAGATTCCTTCACTATGTATTGATTAAGAATTTAAGATACATTAGTTTGAAGTTCTAAACTCTGATTCTTCTTTGCATAGTGCCACTGCGAACTGCCAATTATTACTAACTAGAACCCACTCTTTCACGCGAGCTTTGCAAATATGGGTGTGAATGTAGTTCTTGTTTTTTTTTTTTGGGCAACATTATGATTGTAGAAATTTATCAGACACAAGCAGGTTCTCAAGAATTTTGTAAACGAGTTGGTTTATGGATTGGAGAAACATTCTGGAGACCCATCCATCTTTGTATCACTTAGATTGACTCGTTCTTGTTCAAAATATTCCATATCTCAATATTTGTCTCAATTAAGTCCTTAAAAATTCCAATTAAATTGATATTATTATGTACACAGGTATTTAAATACGTTTTCTTCAGCTTTCAGCTCATCAACTGTGGAACTGGACGGACATTTAAATTGCTTCCTCTGTTTAAAATTATCAGACATTTTCCTACTCTTTTTATGTTTAAAAATATAATGCGTTTTAGTGCCTCTAAGGAATAACTGGACGGACAATAGAGTGATGATAGCTGATGGAGTGGTGCATATGATATCATAGGAGCACGAATGGATGCAGATATTTAGAGGTTGAAGGTACGTGATTTCGCAAATTTTATAACCATTTTATCTGTCCTTGAAATGCAGTAGAGTACAATTTCATAGAATAGTAAACATGAAACTCTGAATTCAGCGTCCTCATCCTGGCAAGAATTTCAATTCATTTAGATTCTCTAGTGGGGTTTAACTAAGTCAATGTCTCCCTTATCATTCTGGGTTCGATTCTTCTATGATTTTAATTTCAGACACGGCCTCAGGACACTTGACAAAAATGATTAAAAAAATCATAATTATTTTTGCTTGTAATACGCTCAAATCTTGCAGTCGTCAAGTTAATTTTCAGTTTAATGAACTATGGAGAATGAATTTCTGGAAGCAGAATCTCACTCTCCAGAGTTGATGCAACTACTTGCTGGGAGATCCTTCGGCAAAGTTGACATAACAGAATTCTCCTGTCAAAGGAAAATTAATATATCCTAAGTCTTATTGTTGTCTATAATGCCAACCATATCATGTATTTCAGTGATAGCATATATTGACATTAGCATTTTCTCAGTCGTTAGATTAGTGGGAAATATATTCATTAAATAGAATGACCTTCTATAAGCTCATCCAATGTTTGCCATCTGAATTCTCAAGAATGTACTGGATCTTTGTTAGTGGACACCCATTTTTATGTCTAAACAGTGAATATTTCACTTTTGAACATTAAATCTTCAAAGGAACTGTGAAACGTCCCGCATATAAATGCAAGTCAGTATTTTCCTGACCAAGTTTACAAGACAGATCAATCCTTATGGTTTTCAGAAGTTGCAAGATAACATGAAATAAGAGGATAACCTCTTCCGTTAAATTCAACTCCCATTGTTTGGTATGCCTCTCTTAAAGTAACTTTTGCTTTCGAAAGTCAGTTTAGGCCATTTATTTTTAATTTGGATGGTTTTTAAAAATAAAAGATCTTGGTCAAAAAGTCATATTCAATGTAAAATTGCAAACACTAATATTATAAAATTTATGTCTTTTTTAGTTATTTTACATCTAAGCTTATATTTCAAAAATCATTCAAACAAATTTCAAACGCATGTTCTTGTAGTTACATTATTGTACATTCAAGCAAGCATAAGCTTCACTAATGTGCCCAATTTTCATGTTAATATGTATCGTTAGCTTTAACCAATAATGTAATGAAGAGTTATAGTGGTTAGAAGCAAGAAGAATAAGTTACACAATCATTCCAACAATTCTTAGAAGTTTCAAAGCGATGCTTTGTTTTTTTGGGAAAACATCACTTGATAGATCACTGGAGTGATGTTCCAGTGATACACTAAATGGGATTACTCAAGTAGTCACTCGAGTGATCTTGTTTCTTTTAAAACATATCACTTGAGTATTATGCTAATAACACTTTTTGACAAATCACTCGAGTGGTCACTTAAGTGATATCAAGTTACACTTGTGTAGTCACTCTAATGATGTTTTTTTCAAAACATTTCAGAGCAGCATCATTGAGACATATCACTTGAGTGGTGTCCTAGTAATAAATTCATTTTGAATCCAAATAGAGCAAATGACCTATCATCAGAAAGCTTTTGAAGTGTACATTTCAATGAAAAACTGATCAGCTCCAAATGTTTTATATTTTAAAAGTCATGATCAAATTCATACCAACTGGTCTAGAGCAGTGTCTTTGAGCTTCGTGGAGCATGATCTTGAATGTTGTTAAAACAAATCTTGAGTCTAGTTTTATGTACAACAAGTTTCAGTTCAAAACTCATTGTCTTCTGAAAATTATGATCCAAAGAATGATTATTGTTCTGGAACATCTGGAGAATATTGAGCATCAACTTATGAGGCCTATATCTCTTTCTTCAAGGCCTCTTTGAGCTTGATCTTGGCTTTGTTGAAACGAATTTTGAGTTTTGTTTCATATGCTACTCAAGTGATCATACGTGTGACGTTGGTATAACTTCCATAGAAGAGATTTTAATTTTAAATTGAGTCATTCCAATTTCCATTTGACCATAAAGACTTCCAATATCACAGCTAAGAACTTGAACCTTGACATTCCCATTAGATTTTGCAAGTTATTCTTTCTTCAATCTTCTTATTCTTCATTTTGATCATTCTTCATAGTTGTCCTTGATATCTTCTTTCTTTGCTTGACTAATCTAAAGATGTTTAATCACTAAATATAGTAGTGAGTCAAAGTATAAGATGATGCAACTTTTTGCTCTTAATATTTGGCACATATATTTGATATATCAAAACTAATTATGTATAACAGATTTTTCATTAACGATAAACAAGTAGTGCAAGAGTAATCATCAACAAACATTTAAAAAAAAAAAACCTTGAAACTAGGTTTTAACTCAACATGACTCAAACCCCAAATATAAGAATGAACTAACTTAAAGGGGGATGTAGCCCATTTATTGACTCAAGACACTAGATAGAGATGCTGATATTTGAAAAATTGATATGATTTACAACCTAAAAATGATAAATGTTGAAACTAAAGATAAATCGATTTGAGAGAGGACAAAGATAAATGAGCCAAACAACATTGTATTTTAAGGGGAGTGAAGCCACTAGAGCAAGTAGGGCACCCAATCATCAAGGAAATAATAGCTCCTAAGGTAAATAGCCTTTACCAATAATCTTCTTCATCATGATATCCTAAATCAAGCACTAATTAAAAAAAAGTTGAGACAAAATTTAATTGATGAGTGAGGTTGCTAGGAGAAAGGAGATTGCAATGCAAGGTAAGGAACTACTAGCATTGATGGTAAGGGAATAGATGGAGTAGGTTTAACATTGCCAAACTAATGACATAAGAGTATGAGTCATTAGAAGTTGTGATTTTGCATGGATTTACATAAGAATTATTGTGATACTAGATGTGTTATTGTGGCTCTATAAGTTATATGATCCAAATTTGCAATATATGTCAGAATAGTTTTCTAGTTTCATGGATAAAAATTTTATTTATATTCCATGTGAGGTGCACCAGTTATCCAAATGTACAAAAAGTACTTATCAATCTCATCCCATCAGCTTTTTGGACCTTTCATTAATACATAGTGATCTCTAAGGCCTGCATGCATTTCAAAAATATCTCATGCAAATGGTTTGTCACATTTATTAACGATCTGGGTAACTTGGGTATTATCGCTAAAAGAAAAATCAGACCCCATAAACACTTTTTCAAATTCCAAAAAATGATTCAAACTCAACTCAATTCCCCTATCAAAGTGCTTTGAAGTGACAATGAAACTGAATAAAAAATCTCTACCCTCCATCTTACTAAGTACCAAGGTTTTGAAACCCAGACCAGTCACTAAACTAGTTAAGGTACTAGGTCAAGCAGTGGGCCAGACCGAGGTCAGACCTGTAGTAATTAAAAAATATAATTTAATTAAAATAGGTAATATTATATATATATATATATATATATATATATATATATATTTGTGTTTTTTTAAAAAAAGAAAAAAGAGATCATTCACATGACCTCCAGTATATGGTAGAGCAGAGCATTAAATGGCATACTACCTAGGTTTAGGTAGGTCAGTTTTACTTCTAGGCAAGAAAAGTGGAAAATTGCAAAAAGCAAATCAATATCCCGAGGCTCAATTCTGAATTTGAACTGGAGTCCTAAACGATTTCACTTACCTCCTCCTCCTGACTCAGCGCTTAGATGAAGACCTCCCTCCATGCCCATAGCTTTCGTCGCCCTCAAACTTCATCACTAGCAACCTCTCATTGGTCGAGACGATCTTTGGTGGTAGACGGCTGGTGATGGCGGGATTTAGGCGACGGAGACAATCTTGGATGGCGGTGAGTCTTGCGAGAGTGACAATTGAAGAAAACGATGGTGAAACAAGATCAACTCCTCCTTCAGATGGAGGTGTTTCTTCAGTCTTCAGATCTTTCCTCCTTCACCTTCTAGTTCTGGCTTTTTCCTCATCGTCGAGCTAGTGGAGAACAATGAGTTTCATACTTTCAATCGACTTTTTTTTTTCCAAAAAAAAAAAACAACAACAACGAGACTCGGCCAACTCGGCCGGGTTTGGCTGAGTTAACCTCGGGTCAAATCGGAAATCGGGGTCACCCCTTAACTCGGATTGGTTTTCTGGCCGGTTCGTCGGTTTTTGGTCTGAACCTACCGGTCCGGTCTAGTTTTCAAAACATTGCTAAGTACACATAATTGTTAACTAAATGAGTCCTGTAAACACATACACAACAAAATGGGATAGCATAGTGAAAAAGAACAATAACCTCTTGGAGGTAACTCAAGCCATAATGTTAACAAGACTATACCCATTTCTTCTTCTTCTTCTTCTTCTTCTTCTTCTAGTTCCTTATCTTTGAAGACATTAAGAGCCAACCCCATCTTATTCTTTTTGTCCATCTCAGATAGTTCCTTCTTGAATTTTTACTTTCCCTCATATTCAAAGAGATTTTTCAATGGAGCTACCATTGATCTAATTGATTCTTCTTTGGATTTCTCTATGGCTGTGGACTTTAGCTTCCCACTCATTCGTGAGAATGTTGAGAATTTCCCTTGTTATCTTTGATCATAGGTTTTGCCAAAAGTAGGAAGCTGATTGACAAGATTTATGTATCTTAGTTCAAACTCAGCAATACTTTCTCCAGGCTTCATTAGGAATTGGTCATACTCAATGGTGAGCATATTGACTTTGTTCTCCTTGATTCCATATGTTCCTTCATGGGCAATCTCTAAAGCTTCCCACATATCTTTAGTTGTAGAAAGAGTGTAGATTTTGAAATACTCCTTTTGACTTATAGCTATTAAGCATCACTAGCTTCTTGTCATTGTCATCTAACTGAACTAGTTTTTTTTCCAGTATTCTTTCTCCTTCTTTTTGCATGGGAACATAATCTCTATCTTGTATTACTTGCCATAGTCTATATTCATTTTTCGTCATGAACAATATGAACTTGGCTTTCTAAAATGACAAGTGTTTTCTAGAGAAACAAGGTCGTCTGATATTGATGCTTTATCAAGAAGTATAGATCCTTCTTAGATTGTTAAACCTATGGACAAGAAGACCAAGCAATGATACCAAATGTTAGTTCGATCCTTTCATCCAAGAGGGGGGGTGAATTGAGTGATATTAAAAATTTGACCTTAAATAGAAACTTAATGAAGGGAATAAAGTTAGAGAGATATCATTGAAGGTGTACTCAAGAGATTTATACTGGTTTGATCTAACTCACTTGACTTACGTCCAATCCTCAGAAGCCTTTCTAGGAATTCCACTATTTTCCAAGATTCATATGGCTCTTAGAGCCTCAGTAAAATCAAACTCATTCATAAGGAAGACTTACTCCTAATTACAATTTACAATTAATGCCCACACTCAAGATTTCACTACTTTTAGTAACTCACAATAAAACTAATATATGGTGTTGCAAAGACTCTCTCAAAGAGTATATATGATGAGTACTAAAATACAAAGAATATCATAAGAATAGAGCATAGAACTTAATGCAATAATGAAATTTGTCGTAGGTTTTTTTAGCTCTATCTTGAATGCTTCAATATTTATAGCTTAGAGAGAATTAATGACCATTGAGGCATTTGAATGAATCTGTTAAAGAGATGATATAGCCGATAGTGAAAGAGTACATTTGGATTGGTTGAGATCATCATTATAGTAATTATTTCCATTTCTAATAGGTAAATATTACCTTGTGGATACTGGATTCATGTTAACAAGTGGTCTTATAACACCTTATTGGGGAGTCCCCTATCATTTGAAAGAGTATTCAAGGACAAATCCACCCAATCCACCCATAAACTATAAGAAGTTCTTTAACTTACGACATGTAAAGTTGCATAATTCAATTGAATGAGCTTTTGCTGATCTTAAGAAAAGATTTTCCATTATATCCAATGCAACTAAACCTATATATGGTGACTCCCCAATAAGTGCTTTATTTAGTCAACAAATTGACAAGGATAAGGTGAAGAATTGATGGAAGACTTTGAAGAAAAGCTTCTTTGAAGTGTGTGACATATTTAAAAATTTGAGTGGGTTTGCTTGGAACTCGACAACAAAGTTGGGGGAAGTTGAACTTGAGGTTTGGGCTGCATTGATTGAGGTAAACATGTTGTCTTGTTTTATTGAATTGCATAATACTAAATAAAATGTTGTGTTCTCATTGAACCTGAGCCCTTGCTTCTCTAGCTATTATAGTCTTTGAAAGCTTTGGTGGCTTTTAGTTCTTATCTACAATAATGAATAAAATGTTGTGTATGTATTATGATGTTATACACTCCATGCATGGAGTTCTATGTTTTCTCCTTTGTTCTAGCTTAATTGTTAGCCTTTTTTTTTTTAATCTATAATAAAGAATAGAATGATGTCTGTTGCAATTATATCCAAAATATTTATCTAATGTATAAAATGTGTTGTAACTATGGGCTCATATATCCTTTTAAAAATATGAGCTTATATGAGTTCCAAATTTAATGTTCAATTTGTCACAGATTATTTCATGAGAAAGATATGAATTCTAAATTTCATTTACTCTTACAGATTGTTTGTTTATTATTGTTGTTGAAAACTTTGTTTCTTCATTTTGGAACACATTCTATATCTTGTTGCATCTAAGATTGAGCTTCTAGAACAAATCCTTTATTTTTCATAGGCTAAACCTAAAGCAGCAATTTAGAGAATAAATCATTTCCCAAATTGTGACAAGATGATGATATTATATGGAGTAGATAGAGCAAATGGAGATGAAGACGAAACAATGTATGAGTTTAGAAAGAGACGTCGTTCTCATAAAGAGCTGATCGAGACTTTCAATGACATCACCAACCTTGTTTCACAAGATGGCTTCACATCAAACAATATTGATCCTTTTGTTGAAGCTGATAGGCGAGGTAATTTACACGGACAAGGCCAATCTTTTGAACAAGATAATTCTCCTAGTGCTTATAGTTCTTGTGGCAAAAGGGCAAAGAGAGCAACTAGAGAGCAAAACAATCCTTTGAAAGATTTAACAAGGTCATGTCAGTAATGGCTGAGGCAATTAATAGAGGAATTGACGTATTCATTTAAAGCACAAGGTGAAAGCACCACAATTGTCAGGAGAAGAGCTTTCGAAAATTCTTGAAGAATGTGGATGTGATAATGAAAGAATACCTGACATATATTGCTTTCTCATAGGTGATATTAACAAGCTTAATAGCAGTTCAGTGTCCACCTTTAGCCAGGAGAATGGTCATCATGAAGATGTTCTATAATTCACTTTAATTAGTTGGTGATGACTTATATATATTTTGGTTGATACTAAAAAAATATAGCTTTTGAGTAATAGTTATCACTTTTGAATATTTTCTTACATGCTTAAAAGAGGTATTTGAGCATGTAGTGATGACTTGGTGTGTACACTTCCTAATATTTTGTTAATTGCTCAAAATAGGCATTTGAGCATATTGTAATTACTTATTTACATGTAAATTATTGAATAGTTTGTTATCACTTTATAAAAAGTGTTCAATTGTTGTTTATATTGTAAAGTTTATTAAATAAATATATAATTTTATTTTCGCATATAATTCATAATGTAAGATGAACTAATTACAAAATGTTTTCGTCTATTATAAAAATTTATTATATAAATAAATTAATATGTAGAAAACACAAAATATTCTAATAAGAGTGAGGAAGAAAATATTGATAAGAAAATGTGTTTTTGTTGGACAAAACCAAAAAGTGATGGTTTTCATCGTTGCAGATGCATAAATTGAGGAAGAAGAGACATAATAAAAACGAATTGTTTGGGGATGTAGGTGCAGAATACACACACATATGTAGTGTATATATTTTCCTTCCATTTCTTATTTTTGGATAGGTGGATAAATATGCATTTCTATCTGTGATATCTATTTTATTGATTGATTGAAGAGAGGAATATAGCAATGATAGAAAAGAATACATCATGTGAGAAGAAGGGTAAAATGGTAAATTAATTATTACCACCCTTTGCCTCCCATCTTGAACCAAACAAAGGATATCATCCCTTCCCTTCCCCTCTAACAAACCAAACAAGGTAAGAAACTCTCCCCTTCCTCCCCAACTCCTCTCCTCTCTCTTCCCTCAAACCAAACACACCCTAAGAGGAAAAGGGGCATATAGATGTTCCACAAATGGTGTTAGAATACAGTTAGGAAATAAATCATTGTATGTTAGGAAACAAATAATTGTATGTTAGGAAACAAATAATTAGGAAACAAATAATTGTAAGTTAGGAAACAAATAATTGTAATTATGTATTGTAAATGTACACTGATTGTATTCAATACTATAAATAGAAATGAACAAGGCTCAAGACAATTATCCTGTCTTGACCTAATTTCCTAAAATTTTTCTTGGTATCAGAGAGAGGAGTGGAGTGAAAGGACAGGTTGGCAAAAGCTCCAGACAAGGTGTTATTCGAAGTAGTGTTGAGTTGCTCAAGTCGTGATTCAAAAGTCAACAATTTAGATTGAAGATCAGACCACGTGAGATTGTCCTTTTCAGAAAGAATGACAACAATCGGTGTATACTCAGTATCCAGTCCAGCAAGAGTCTAAGTGATGAGATCTGTCAGAGATAGGGGACAGCCAGCGAGGGTGAGATTATCAGACAGTGACTTCATCTTTGCGAGATACTCCCTCATTTTTAATGAGCCTTTCTTAAGTTGTTGAAAAGAGCTCTTTAAAAAGGTGACACGAGACCGGGTATTTGCGCCAACAAACTCAGTGATAGCATTCCAGAGAGCAGCTGAAGTCTTGCAGTTAGTCATTTGAGAAGCAATCTCTACGGTCATAGTGCTAAAAAGCCAGCCAAGAAGAAGTTGATCCGTAGCAACCCAGTCATCGTAAAGTGGGTTGGGACAAACCTGGTCAGAGGAATCCAGAATGTATTCAGGGGGAACAGTCTTGGTACCCAAAATGTGACCGTCTAGTCGATGACCGCGGATGAGTGGCATGACAGTAGATTCCCATGTAAGGAAATTGTCTCCGTCCAACTTGACGAGACTGCCTTGATTAAGAGAACTGAGAAGAGGTGTCGGACGAGTAGTAATCTGTGGGGAACCGAGTGGAGAACCAGAGAAATGGCCTGAGTAATATGCCTGAGCAGGAATTTGGGGAGATTGGTGAGAAATTTGATGAGGTAGGTGAGGTGATGGATGAACCGAAGAAATTGGATGCGCTTTTATGGATGAGGGTGATGAATTTGTGGAGTGAAGGAGATTAATGGAAGATGATGGGAAAGCCGTGGAATAGAGAAAGTGTTGTGGGGCGAAGATGGAGCTGGTCGGAAGAGATGTGATCGTGGAAGGAAGAGAAAAGTGAAGGTTCGGATTTGTGACGGTGGAAGAAATGGAATGAGATGGGAAAAGTGACAGAGATTGCGAGATTGGCGGTGGAATTGGAATGGTTGCAGCGGTCAGATTGGTGGAATCATGAGATGAAAAGTTCAAAGGCTGTGTCGGTGGCTGATGAGGAACTTGAGAGGCTGTGTCGCTCATCCCAGTCTGACTTCAATTGTGCTCCAAGCTATCGTGGCCGTGGAGGTCGGAGAGGAAGAGGAAGGAACAGCCGAGGTTCTTTTAGTGGTCGAAGCACCAAATTCTGCCAGCTATGTGAAAAACCAGGACATGACGTTGCAGATTGTTTTCGTCGTTTTGATAAAAATTTCAAAAGTCCTCGAAAGTCTGATAATGCTTCTGCCCTCATTGCTACTCCTGACATTGTGACTGATCCAGCTTGGTACCTTGACACTGGTGCAACTCACCATGTCACCAACACTAATGAGAACATAGAGCCAGGGGCTCACACAGGTATAAACTCTATTTTGGTTGGTAATGGCGCCCGTATTAATGTCACTGGGTCTGGCAATTCTAGAATTCTTTGTGATAATTCTGCTACTTTGAATCTGAATTATGTGCTTGTTGCTCCAAAAATGGCAAAGAAATTGATCAGTGCCTCTAAACGTATTTGTGATAATCATGATATCTACCTTGCTATTGATTCTCATGGGTGTTTTGTGAAGGACAAGGGTCAACCTGATGCATTGTTGCATGGAAAGGTAACTAAAGGACCTACTTCTGGGTTGTATCGAATTGAGAATGAAGTGGTGCCTGCAAAGAAACTAGCTGCTGGTTTTGTTTCAGTTTCAAATAAATGTAATAAACATTGTGGAACAAGCTTGTCTTCTCTCGAATCTTGGCATAGACGTCTAGGTCACCCAAGTAGAGATGTTTCAAAACAAGTGCTTACCTATTGTAATGTTCCCATTGGTAATAATGAAGATTTTCCTTTCTGTGATTCATGTCAACTTGGCAAGTCCCATAGACTTCCCTTCCCCACTTCACAATCTCGTGCTCTACATGTCTTAGATCTAGTGCACACTGATCTTTGGGGGCCATCCCCTATCAAGTCTATTGGAGGTTATCAGTATTATATCAGTTCTCTTGATGATTATAGTAGACACACATGGATTTATCCTTTGAAAACTAAAGGGGAAGCACTCTCTGCCTTCAAAGTTTTCAAGAACATGGTTGAGAATCAATTTGAGAAGAAGATTAAGACACTTCACAGTGATTGGGGTGGTGAATATAGGAGCTTCCAGACCACTCTTGATGAACATGGCATTATTTTTCGTCACTCATGTCCACACACCTCAGCTCAAAATGGTAGAGTTGAGCGAAAACACCGTCATATAGTTGAGACTGGTCTTACATTACTTGCTCAAGCTCATATGCCCATTTCGTACTGGTGGGATGCTTTCTCATCTGCTGTTTATCTGATAAATAGGCTTCCAACAGCTGTTTTGATGAATGTCTTGCCCTTTGAAGTATTGTTCCACAAAAAGCCAGACTATACTCAGTTCAGAATATTTGGTTGTGCATGCTTCCCTTGTCTACGCCCCTACAATCACAATAAGCTTCAATATCATAGCACAAAGTGTACCTTCCTTGGTTACAGTGGATCACATAAGGGCTTTAAATGTCTAAGCTCCACGGGCAGAATCTATATCTCACGGCATGTTATTTTTAATGAGAATGATTATCCCTTTGCTAATGGTTTTTTGAATTTGCAGCAACCTCCACACAGTGAGATCATCAATTTCTCCAGTATTTCTCCTGTAATTCGTGAAGCCATGCCTTCACTTGACTTACAAATTGCAAACTCTACTGCAAGGTCTGAAAGTTCTGCTGTTATGCCTGGTGCTATGAGTTCTCCTATCAGCTCTCGTTCTCTCTCTCACAGCATTGATGATGCTCTAAATACTCCGGTTGCTTCTTCCCAACCAGAATCTAGCCGAGAACTGCAAATTACTAATTCAGATCAAAATGTTACAGCAGAACAACCCCAGGAGGTACTTGATACTGAAAATGTTACGGCAGTGCAGTCCCTTCCTCAATTGTCTGCTGCTGCAACATCAAATCAATCTCCCAACAAAGCTCCTCCACTCTCAGTTTCAGTTCCACAAGTTCCAGTATCTTCAGTCAGCCACAACACACATCCGATGCAAACCAGAAGCAAACATGGTATTCACAAGCCAAAAATGCCCTATGTTGGCCTTACACAGGCTTCAGAATACACTCCACAGACAACAAGAGAAGTTCTAAATTCTCCTCTTTGGAAGCAAGCCATGCATGAAGAGTTCAATGCTTTACAACGAAATTCCACCTGGATACTAGTTCCACGACCGCCCAACCAAAATGTAGTTGATAATAAATGGGTATTTAAACCCAAATTTCATCCTGATGGAACTCTTGCTAAAAGAAAGGCACGTCTTGTTGCTAAGGGCTTTCAACAGACCGAAGGTATTGATTTTTATGAGACTTTCAGTCCTGTTATTAAAGCTTCTACCATTCGGATTATCTTGACTATTGCTATTGCATTAAATTGGGACATCAAACAACTTGATATTAACAACGCCTTTCTCAATGGTTTTCTATCTGAGCCTGTCTTCATGGAACAGCCTGTTGGCTTTGTGGATTCTTCTAAACCTAATCATGTATGCAAATTATCCAAAGCTCTCTATGGTTTGAAGCAAGCGCCAAGAGCTTGGTTTGATAGACTCCGCAGTGTTTTACTTGCATGGGGCTTCAAAAATTCAAAAAGTGATATATCCTTGTTTGTCTATTCTGATCAAACTCAAATTCTTATGATCCTTATTTATGTGGATGACATCCTGGTCACCGGAAGTAATCCTTACAGTCTTAAGCGTTTCACCACAAGACTGCACAAAATCTTCTCTCTGAAAGACCTTGGTTCACTTCATTATTTTCTTGGAATAGAAGTCTACCGAGATAACACTGGTCTTTACTTATCACAAGGGAAGTATATCTGTGATTTACTGGATCGCTTTCATATGACTCATGCTTCACCATGTCCAACACCAATGTCCGGCCACAAGTCATTATCTGCTTATTCTGGCGAACTGCTTCCTAACCCCTCAGAGTATAGGAGTGCAGTAGGAGCTCTTCAATACTTGTGTAACACACACCCTGATATCAGCTTTAGTGTTGGCAAGTTGAGCCAATTTCTTTCACAACCTACCACAGCACACTGGAAGGCAGTCAAGAGGATATTAAGATATCTTAGAGGAACCAGCCATTATGGTATTCATATAAAACCTTCTTCAAGCCTTGATATAGAGGCATACTCAGACGCTGATTGGGCTTCATGTCCTGATGACAGACGATCTGTTGGAGGTTATTGTGTCTTTCTTGGAGATTCCCTAGTCACATGGTCATCCAAAAAGCAACAAGTTGTTTCTCGTTCGAGCTGTGAGTCAGAATATCGGTCTCTGTCCAATACAGCGGCTGAACTCAGCTGGATCAAATCTCGGTTGTCTGAGCTAGGCCTAAAAATTCAGAAAATCCCAACTATCTGGTGTGATAATACTGGTGCAGCAGCACTAGCATCCAATCCTGTTCATCATGCACGAACCAAACACATTGAGATAGATGTACATTTTGTTAGAGACAAAGTCCTATCCAAGGCATTGAAAGTTCAGCATGTTCCCACTGAATTCCAGATTGCAGATTGTCTAACAAAGCCATTGAACCACTCACGTTTATGTCTTCTCAGAGATAAGCTAGGAGTCACGGTCTCTCCAGCAAAAAGGACAGAACAAACTCAATCTGTTATTTCAAAATGCAAAAAGGAAAGGAGAGGGTCCAAAGTGAAGGAGAGAGTTAGGAAATAAATCATTGTATGTTAGGAAACAAATAATTGTATGTTAGGAAACAAATAATTGTAATTATGTATTGTAAATGTACACTGATTGTATTCAATATTATAAATAGAAATGAACAAGGCTCAAGACAATTATCCTGTCTTAACCTAATTTCCTAAAACTTTTTCTAATACAATATTCATGGAAATGCATAATCTGCAAATCACTCTACAACATAAAATGGATGTTTTTATTGTATGTTGATGATATTATCTTAACCAGTGATGACTCAATGGAAATAGCCACAACACTAGAGATTTGAACAAAAATGGATTTTACTTGGAATATCTTTACGGAAGACTAGTTCTTTTAGTTAATGAATGTAAAATCTTGTGTACTCTACTTCAACCCTTCCTCTCGTTTTTTTGGACATCACCTAGTGTTTACCTCGTTAATTCTCTCTTATATATATATATATATATATATATATATATATATTAATGGCATTACCTAACTTAAGAACCAATTAACATAAATGAAAGTTTTTTTTTTTAAAAAAATTTGTTTTTATATTTTTGTTTTCTTTTCTTAATAACATTTCTTAATTTAAAAGTCAAATCAATCAATGAGGATATTTTTATGTTCTAATCCCCCCGGCCCCCCCCCCCCCCCCCAAAAAAAAAGACCCACGATGACACTTCCTATTCGAGAACAATTGTCATCAATTCAGGATTTTTATTTTGATTTTTGATCTTTCCGCCATAATGACTCAAAATGACATTTCTAATATGGGAGTAAATTATCTTAAATGAGATGTTTTTATTTTATTTTTTTCCTCCTAAATGACTCTACCCCACATTTCCTAATCAGAGGCTAATCCTCATAAATGACATTTCTTCTTTGAATTTTGTACTTCTATTGTTATTTATTGCAAAGAAGCCAAGCATCACCAATAATATTCTTTTTTAACTCTGAAGGAGATTTCCCCAACTTGTAAGACTCAAGAAGGAATCTTTTTTTTTTTGCCTTTATTATTTTTTGTTAGTCTCGGATAAAATAGGATGTTTACAATTGAGGTAAGTGTTATAAATATTCCAATATTGGTGTGAATGTCTATAACCTTTCAAGAAGAGTCTTTTGAAGTTCTACAATTAAAGCCATATAACTTATGACATGAATGACTTAGTGGGAGTTTTATATGATTAATGTAAATAACTTACAAAACTTCATAATATACCATTATGTAAATTTACTCTTCTGTATGTAACTCTTATAATGGAAGTTAAGGATTCCTTGCCTATATATAGTAGGCATGTATCAAAGGTTGAAAGAGAACAATAGAAAGAAGAATCACTCTCTTCTTGCTCTCCATTTCTCTTTTGCATTTTTTCATCTCCCTAATCTTAATCTCTCTTGTATTTTACTTAGTTTCATAACACGTTATCAGCATGAAAGCTCCTCTAACGAATGTATGATTCTCTCTACTTCTTCGATCTTCACAATTCATTTTACCTTCTCTATCTCTTGTATTTTTCTTTCTTTGTACTGCGTCTTTGTTGCCCTGTGGAAGTGTGTGAACTTTGTGTAACGTATATCAAAGAGGCACAAGGGACGAGAGAGAGAGAGAGAGAGAAATATTGAAGAGAATGAGTGAACAATTTTTTGATAATGACAAGGGCATGGAAACGGTAATCCATATATATGAATTTCTAACTTTTTGCGGTTTGGTGTTGAGAAAGTTTTTGCATCTCTGGAATCCAAAGATTTGAAAGAAAATATCTGGCTTGATCGGAGGTAATATATGAAATGAAAAAGATATTTTTACAAATTGTTTTAAACATTGGGTTGCATAGCTAAGATTGGAGATTATTATATCTTATTTTGATTTTCTTTATGAGTTATTGATATGGTTATTTTAGTACGGCTAGAAGCCATACACCTCTGATTTCAATTATGAAATTATATGACCAGAAGTCATATTGTTATGATTTCCTATTATATGGCCAGAAGCCATAGTCTTTTTATTTCTACTTTGAAATTATATGATCGGAATTCATATGCATTTTGATTTCTTATTTTGATACAATATGGCTAAAAGCCATATTCCTTTGATTTCCATTTTTATATTATATGGTTAGAAGCCATATTCATTTGATTTCCTATTATATGACATGAAGTCATATACTTTTTCATATTTTATTTTATTGGATGGCTAGAAACATATATTTAATCTTTATTTATCCTGAAGATAAATGGCATGAAGCCATAAAATTTTGATTTTGTATGGCCAGAAGTCATATAGATTTCATCTTCTATTTTATTGTATGGCTGGAAGCCATCATGATCAACTTTTATTTATTCTGAAGATAAATGGTTTGAAGCCATAAAATTTTAAATTCCTATCATTGGCCCAAAGCCATGAGACTAATTAACCTAAAGCTGTGGGAATCAATTAGCCTGAAGCTATTAAAACTAAATGGCTTGAAGCCATAAGTTTTAATTTCATTATAATATCATAATTTATGGATTATTGTCTTTATGAATTCATTATGTTATTATATTGTGTTTTATATTTCATGAATTTCTTTTTATTGTATAATGAAATTTAAATTTGTGGTCCATGAAGCCTCAAAATTGAATATTTGGCATTAAAAGATCATCTTGTTCTTTAGAACAAATTAAAGAAAATGTATGACAACCAGAAGATGATTATTCTTTCAAAAGGTTATTATAAATGGGTGTATCCAACAATCTGTTTCTGCAGTAGCAATATTGTGAAAGAGGTTTTAAGAAATATTCCAAATTAATTTCTTGATCTCATGGGGACAAACAAAATACTGAGTTTTTGTTGTAAGAATCATGAATCTTATCCAATAAGCACGACTCCATTCCCAGAAGCGAATGAAGTAATGAATGAATTGTTCATGGACATGAGGTGTAACTGTGGCTACAGTTTTGTGCATATCATTGTTGTAATTATGTTGGCTCAAATTCTCACTTGAAGTGGAGAAATATCATTGAAAAGAATCACAAAAGGGAAACTACTAGGCAATATGTTGAAAATTCATGATATTATGATATTTTGCTCCCCACTTTTTTTTATAGTTTATAAGGTTTTAATATCTTATATAGGATCTTTAAATATTTCATATGATTAATTCACTATTGTATATAATGATATTCCGCACAGTAACTAAAACGTGATTGCACAATAATTTACTATTACGCACACCGATTTATACTTGTGAGATATTTGATCTTTTAATTTTTTATACCCATAAAAGAGATATAGGAGCTTGTTCACATCCAAAAATGAATGGTGGACAAGAGAGTGACATTTGATTGTTATTAATATTAAGACCTTGAAGGCTTATGTTTCAAATATTGTATGATACAAATATTTTGGTAGTCTTAGAAAAGTATTGTCCAAAAGACAATAACTTATAGAGATTTATGTTAAAATAAATATAAAGGCTAATAGTCCTGGAGACTAATTAGCATATTTTGCCAACTTTGTAAGGGTGACTAATGTTTAGACTATATATATATATATATATGGCAGTATAAATTTGACAGAAGACTCCGGAAGAGTTAATATTTTGTTACCTGAAGGAATAAAATTATGTATTAATTGTCCTACCAAATATAAAAGAAACTCATTGAGTTTCAAAGGATATTTGTAGAACTAGATATTATATAGAAAATACATGCTATTATAAACCAGAAGTCTACAAATAATAATGTAAGGGGTTGTAAATGCAAACTATAAGTTTGCTAATACAAATCAAATGTTTGTTAATGCTGCGAATAAAAGAGCAATGAATTGCAGAAAAATATGACCATATTTATTTTAAAGCTAAGGCTCAAGAAGAAAGAATAAGCCCAAAAGGTAATATGATGTTTAATTTTGTTGTTATTAAAAATTCTTGTTATTTACATTTATTGTGATCACATTTCATAAATTTGTTGCCATGAGGACTTTCTGCTAAAGAATTTTCATATGTGTGATTCTAAATCTGTGTAATTCTAAGATATTTTAATCATGAATATCTTCATATGTGGTGGACTGTATATATATATTTTGCATATATAAGTAAATTGAAATATATTATAAATGAGTAATGAGATGATCTGGTGATGCAATATTATATGTTTATTTCTGAAGAATTAACATAAATTTTCCTTTCAAGGTTTAAAGAATTTGAAAGTCATTGTTAGAATACAAGTGTAAGCTAATTTTTGAAAAGTTATATACTTCTCATATAGCCTAATAGATCTCCCAAAATGGATGTTAGATTATGATGTAAATTGAAATGTTTATTATTGGTAGAGACATATGTTACAGTAAACCAGAAGTTTACTGATTCAAGCAAAATTGTTGTTGTTGTTTTTTTTTATACAAGGCGATAGGGGATGGGGGTTGAACCCAGGACCAGGAGGGGGGAAATAAATCCCAATACCACTGCACTACTAGTAGTGCTGGTAGCAAAATTGTTGTTGGTATGACTTGTTTGATGATCTGAGTCATATATATAATGCAAATAAGATTATGTATTGACATCCATTGAAGGACAAGAAGATTCTTCATGAATAACCAACATATTGTTTATGAATTATATGATGCTTGTTCTCATTGATCATGATTAGTAATGGATCTTAGTATTTCTGAAAATATATCAAACATTATTATATGCGCCCATTGAAATAGCATATAAACCATACAAATTCGAAGGATGCATCTGTAAGATGGTTCCATGTGAGATTATTAGCTTGCAACCCGAAGTTTATAAGAATGTCTGCAACCTAAAGTTTGTAATAATGTTTGAATAAATTAAGCGCGCTATTTCCAGATTATACGATCCAGAAATCATGTTTTCAATGATTATGAGATCAAAATTTCTATGTTGGTATATTTGATCTTATATATTGCAGTATTTATATAAAGCCAACAAAATTCTTCCTATAAAATTGGCTTTTGGTCAACAGCCAGATTAATTACATCTTAAAAGGTTTGAATGTACAATATTCCACCACAATGTACATAGATGGATAAATGTTGTGTGAGGACCTCCTTCTTCTTGTTTGTTTCTGAAATGAAACAAAATGATGTTTCTAAAGGAAACAAATGGATTTTGGAGATTTATACTGCATGATTAGTCAATTGTGATTTGACATTATTTTCCTAACATGAGGGGGAGAAAATAAGCAGTTGGGTAAAAAGATTAGCTGAAATGAATATTGGCTCATTTTGATCCTCATACAAAACAATGTGAACTAGAAGTTCAAAAGATAATTCATTTACAGAATTTAGCTAATTGAATGTCAGAAGCATTTACTGACCCAAAGAAAGTGACAAAGTCACATGTCCCAGCTGCTAATGCTCCTATTCGAATTGATGTCCTTGAAGGACAACCTATTATGAATGAATTTTGAAACATGCCTGAAGCTAGTAAGCCTATCGGTTCTAATGATAAATCCTCGAAAAAGAAGAGGAGCTAAAAATATAGATGATCAAGTCGAGGATAATTAAGAAACGTTAGTAGCTCCAGAAGAGACATCTTCTAAAGAGTTATTATCTCTAGTAGAGATATCTCCAGAAGAGAATGTTATAATCCCAGAAGAGACCCAAATTGTAAGACTCGAGAAGGATTTTTTTTCCTTTATTATTTTTTGTTAGTCTCGGATAAAATAGGATGTTTACAATTGAGGTAAGTGTTATAAATATTCCAGTATTGGTGTGAATGTCCATAATCTCTGAAGAAGAGTCTTTTGGAGTTCTACACTTAAAGCCATATAACCTATGACATGAATGGCTTAGTGGGAGTTTTATATGATAAATGTAAATAACTTATAAAACTTCATAATATACCATTATGTAGATTTATTCTTTTGTATGTAACTCTTGTAATAGAAGTTAAGTGCCTATATATAGTAGGCATGTATCAAAGGTTGAAAGATAACAATAGAAAGAAGAATCACTTTCTCCTTGCTCTCCATTTCTCTCTTGCATTTCTTCATCTCCCTCATCTTAATCTCTCTTGTATTTCATTTAGTTTCATAACAGTAAGTTTATTTTAACGATACCCAAATAAAATATTATAATACCCATAGGAAAAGTTGGTCTCACCTTTTAGGGGAAAAGGAAAAACAGTAAAATCTAGTTTTACGTGTTATTTGTTTTACTGAGTTGATTTTATAAATTATACTACCTCCGGTTCTAATTATAAGAATACTTTTGTAGTGTAATTTGCACTACAAAAATGTTCTTATAATCAGGACCGGAGGGAGTATTTCCTTATTCACTTTTCTTATTCCTTTTTTAACAACTCGTGTCATTAGGCATTTTTCTCTTTTCCTTACTAAACTTTTATATTGCAAGTAAGAATGTATTATAAATTTTTAAGATATAATGTAAACTTGTAAATAAGTTTGAAAGGTTATATGTAAATTGTAACACCCCCAAATTTCTAACAATTTATAATAACATAAAATTTTCCAAAATCATAAATAACTATGAAATTTAAATAACTAAATTTGGGAAATGTTATTGCTGCACTTGTACTAAGACAAGCCCAAGGCTAATTACATTAAAATAAAACCAAAAGCTGAGGTTCAACTAAAGGAAATATGTCTAATACATTTTATTGAATTCATAAAGATTCTATAAAGTCTAAAATTAGCTAAAAATCACTGAGTCGTTATCCTCACAGCTCACTGCTAACCCATCCTTTGCACCCAGTTTCACTGAAAATATGCTCCCCCGAAGGATCATCGTAGCCACACACACACACAAAAGTCAGCAAAGCTGGTAATCCTAATCAAACACAATTCACATAACTCAAACATAATAGTCAAATCAAATATATAATCACATAGTAATTGAATCAAATATTATTCATATCGAATCAACTATTATTCATTATCCTTATTAAATTCATGATAGACCTGGGAAACCCTGCCAGTCCATTTAGTGGGAAGAGGACCATGGTAGACACGGGAAACCCTGCTAGTCAACCCTATGACCCGGGAAACCCTGCCAGTCACAAATCATCAAATTGGCCATTATCAAAACATCTCTTCCTAGTGTGCATACCTCTTCTCAAAATTGCTACTAGTATCCCGGGAAACCTTGTCAGACACCACTTTGAGAAGAATGGATAATATATTTTCACATCAAAGGCATAAAGCCCAAAGGTTTTGTTCATCACTTTAGGAGATATTATCCCAAAGCTCTCCTCCCACCAATATTTCATTACAATCACACACAATCAAGAAATATTCAATCTTGTCATAATTATCTTTAAAAGCATTTCTTCATTGAACATATAAGTTGTTCAAAAGCATCATAACTTCCCAAACTCATCAAGAATATAATAATTCGAATATTCGATATCAGATTCAACTCAATTTCATTTTTATAATTCAAATATCTATCTGAGTAAAGTCTAAATCTAACTATCATTTCCATCATCACAAGTTACAGGGTATCAAGATCATAATTGTCCTATCAAGATTCATATAAAATTAACCTAAGACTTCTAGGGATTAGGATTACAGACAATAGATTTCATATTATCAAAATTCCTAAGACCTCTAGGGATTAGGATTACATGAACTAAGACTTCTAGAGATTAAGATTACAGATAATAGATTTCATATAAAACACCCCTATCAAAATTCCTAAGACCTCTAGGGATTAGGATTACATGAACTAAGACTTCTAGAGATTAGGATTAAATGAATTAAGACTTCTAGAGATTAGGATTACATGAACTAAGACTTCTAGAGATTAGGATTACCTGGTCTTCGTGCTTCTAGGAGGAAAATTGAGTAGAGAAGAGAAGCAATTTGAAGAAAGAGGAGAAGAGAAGCAATTTGAAGAAAGAGGAGAAGAGAAATGGAGAAATGCTGAGAATTGAAAGTGATTTGGTTTTGGTTTGGCTAAGCCTCTATTTATAGTTGAAGTTTTGTGTATTAATTATCATGGGTAATAGCAAAAGTTATTATTAATTATCATCGGTAATATCAATGATCATCATTAATCATCACAGATAATATCCATGGTCATCATTAATTATCATTAATCATCACAAATAATAGCAATGGTCATCATTAATTACTACTAATTATCACAGATAATAGCAATGGTCATCATTGATCATCACAGATAATAGCAATGGTCATCATTGATTATTATAGATAATAGTAATGGTGATCATTGATTATGACGGATGATAGTAATGGTTATTATTAATTATCATTAATATTATTTATTTTATTTTATTTTTCTTGGGTTATCACATAAATTTAGAGGCATAGGGTTTAAAATCTATTTAAATACTTACGTTTTAAGTTAGTCTTTAAATAGGCGGCTCAAGCCTAAGCATGGTGATATATAGGCTCAAATCCAAGCTTTAATTCTCTATTCAATACTCAAGCCTATTTAGCTAAAGTCTAACGTATTTTTAGCCATAAGTTCAGCAAATTTTAATTTGTTATTCAATCTTGTGATTTGAACTATTCAAAATTAAGAAAGACCCAATGTTCATTCCATTTTTTGTTGGGGGAGAGAAAATTCACTTCAGTGGTCTCTACGCCTCATGAGGATTAGCTTCTAGCTATCAGATACCGCCTGGATCCCAAACAAAATAAGTTCATTCGAGTTTAATCTGCGGAACAGGTCACGGCTCCTGTAGGAATGGCTGGTTATTCCCAGTCACGTCTATAGGAAGGAAACCAGGCTGCTGGTCAACTTGCGTTCATCTCTCTTTCTCTCTCTTTTTGTTTTTTGTTTTTTTGCTCGAACTCTCTCTCTCTTTGTTAAAATCAAGCCAAAAAAGAAAGCATCAAATCAGAAGGTTAGACCAAAGATGCGGATAAAATCCCATTGCAAATTGTTTTGGTGCTCTTGGTCGGCGAGCCAATTTGCTTTTTTTTTTTTTTTTGAAAAAAAATCAGTGAGTCTTAAAAAAGAGAAAAAAAAAATCAAAAAAAATCTCAACTCCAAATTCTCTATAAAAAAAGTCACTAGATATTAATGATGGAATTCTAATATTAAAAAAGTCATGTTGTCAAAATGACTTTTCATGTTGTTAAAATACCTTTTCCTGTTATTAAAATTTTCCTATGAAAATATTGTTGTCAAAATGTCTTTTTATGTTGCCAAAATAGCTTTTCCTGTTATCAAAAATTTTCCGAGTTTTCCTCCGGCGTATAGAATTTTAGAAACCTGGAAAATTTCTGGTAATAAGAAAAGCCATTTTGACAACAATGTTTTCATAGGGAAATTTTAACAACATAAAAAGCCATTTTGAGAATGGAACGTTTTTAATATTGGAATTCTATAATTAATATTAAAAAAAGTCCCGAAGGACTTCTTTGATATGAGATTTGGGGTTGAGACTTTTTTTGGTATTTTTTCTCCTCTTTGGGATCTCACTGATATTTTCTTTTTATTTTTTACTTTGAAAACTTGGTCAATGTTAATTATCTAAAATCCCTGGTTTTCCTATCCCCAAAGAAAAAAAAAAATGAAAGAAGCATTTTGATTCGAGGCGTGATATTTGAAAGGGTTAAATATCATTTTTATCCCGAAAGTTTTTATGGGTGAAGGTGCAAATTTATCAACAAACTATTACCCGAAGAGCGTCAGGCACAAATAATTATGGAGGGGACCAAAATTGCCAATCAACAATTAAAAAGTGAAAAAAAAACACCAAATAACTATTTAAAAAAAAAACTATCACAATTAAGTTAAAATATGAGGCACTGGAGTAGGACGGTGGCGGAAATGTTGGAGAAAAGAGCGGTTAAGCCTTCTTGTTGGAAAGGAAAACACCAACAGAGATGGAACCCATGGGAGCAGGCATTGTGACAGCAGCGGTTGCTGTTTATGGCATCGGAGGGATGGAACCAGGGTGCAAGGTGCATGCCAGTCGAACGCTGTGGGCTACTGGATGAGTTCAAAAGGGTGAGTAGAACACCCAGCAACAATAGAAGCTTTGGAAATGCCAACGTCGCTAACACTGTCACAGTCAATGGAAGACGGAGACACCAAAACAGTGACGGGGTAATAGTTCGTTGGCGAATCTACTCCAAATTGTGTTTTTTTTTCACTTTTTAATTATTGATTGGCAATTTTGGTCCCCTCAATAGTTATTTGTACCAGACGCTCCTCGGGTAATAGTTGGTTGGCAAATCTGCACCTTGACCCAAGTTTTTACTGAGGAGCAGTGAGTATCTGGAAGTTTTTTTAGAGGCAACAAAAGCTTACTAAATCTAGCTATTTTGCCCCGTTGTCCCCCAATATTAAATTTGACTATTAAATCAATTAAACAATACATGTCATGTCATCTCATCATCCACATCATTGAGCCCAATCAGTCAAACAACATACATGTCCAACTATTTCTTCAAGAAACTACCCACTATTGTTGTGGTTCACAATAGGGGAGGGTGGCCTAGACCAATTTATACAAAAGTAAATATTATTACTATTGCTTTGACCAATTTGGCTTTATCAATTCCGGTCACCTTGAGTTCAGTTTTAAAGGATCGCCCTTTCCGACTCCAAGCTTGACCTTTACAAGGCTGATTTCTTCCTCTACGCCGTTGATTCCTTGCTCTACGTCCTCCAACAACTCAAAGAAGACAAGATTTCCCACATTCTTCAATCTAGTCTATTTATACCTTTAGTTCCCTTAGTATAATACCAACGATTCCTTCATCAAGAAGAGATTGATCTCTTTCCGTATTCATTTCTTATGCTCGCTATGGTAGCCCTTAAGGATTTGAATCTACCAAAGGACTAGGAATTGTGAAGAAATTTTGTTTTTCCCAAGAAATGAGTGAATGATGAAGAGAAGAAGAAAGAGATGTGAGGTGCGATGCTGCATCATATTGGGCTGAGTCATGTGAATACTGAGGTGGCATGACATGTGTATTGTTTGACTGATTTAACAATCAAATTTAACATTAGGAGACGACAGAGCAAAATTGCTACGTTATGTAAACTCCTGCGGCAAAATTGCTAAAAAAAAAAAAACCTTTCGAATACTCACTGCTCCTAAACAAAAGCTTCCAGACAAAAATGATATTTAACCCATATTTGATATCTATGATTGTAGAAGCAACCAGAGTACAAGTCAATAAAATACTCTCCACCAAACAAGATAAATACAGACTAGAGCCCAATAAGATTTATTGTGCACAAAATTTCAGAATACAAAAAATATTTACATTCATTTTAGGAAACACATGCTAATCAGCATCTGTCCATGTCTTAAATGCAGACAAAAAGAAAAGGAAGGTCCTGTAATGTTACATGTAAATTATTGTATGAGAACGTACCCAGTTATGACAATTTTTGTATGCTTCAACCATCCAATGGCCTAGATCCTAATCTGACCGAACCCTTTCGAAGATCGATCACCTGAAAAGTGACACTATGATTTTAGGCGATAAACATAGTGATGCCAAAATTCCCAAGCTGGCTCAGGCATATTTTTCTGGTGTTTTTTTTTTTTTTTTTGGGGGGGGGGGGGGGGGGGGGGCACCCAAACTTCAGGCATGTGAAGTAATGGAATCTATGTAGCACTAAAACATCGAGTAACCACCACGCGGGGGTCACCGAATGCTGGACAGCCTAACTCTGCTGAAGTACGATTCGAATGAAATAATAAGAGAGGATGAAGTGAAGCCCGCCGTTTCTCTGGATTCCATAGATGTAAGATCTGCCCCGCCCCTCTTAAAAAGGTGACTTCAGAAGAAAATTTTCCATTAAACAAATTGCAAACAGGTGCCATTGCCAAGTCAGGAAGCCGAAGGTAAACGTCATATCGTAGCGGCTTCACAAGGTCCATCCTTTCTTTTTTTATGGGTCATCCACAAGGTCCATCCTCACAATAGGGTTTAACGGGAGTAGCAGCTAAGAGATGGCAGAGAACTCCCGTTTTCTTGGCATCACAACAGCCAATTGCAGCAAGCCTTGCTGGCATAGCTTCACTGGATCTTTGAATATTGTAATCCTAGCAACATTGTCTTTCATTATTGCTACATGCGCAATACTAAAAGATTCACCCTTATCAGCCGCAAACTGCCATTCTCTCACTGTCATATTGAACCAGTCTTTCCTTGAAGATCTTGTTGCTTTAACTTCTATAAACTCTTCATTGGGCTCCTCCCCAACGACCAAGTCAAATGGAAGTCCCGTTTCTTTAGTTTCATTAACCCAATTTACAGCAGCCTTACCAACCTTCCCGACAAAGTATTTATGTGACAGAAACTCACCTAGTCTGCCTGTTGCCCTTGCTTGTGCTGCATCAGGTGCGCCAGTTATGAGCTGGTCTCTTTTATTAAAAGCTGAACTCATGCCAGGTTCATAAAAAGCCTCTTCTAAACTAACAGTTTCAGATCCAGTATGAGGAATAGAAGCGGTCTGATAGCTGTCTTGGCAGGACTGATCTTCCAAGTTGTCACTTTCATGCAACACTAGTGCTACTGTACTTTCTGCTGGCCCATCTTCAATAGTCCAGTCAGCATCAATTGATTCTGGATCGGCACTGACAGTTAAAGAATTATTACTCTCAAAAACATCGCTCTTCATTTCTATGCAGCCGCCAGTCTGGGCAGCCTGTGTCTTGAATCCATTGGCACGGGCATAACTAAAATCTGGTGCAGTTTTCCAATCAACAGGGGGCCAGTTAGAGTTTACTCCAGTCTTCCTTTTTGGAAAGATCTGTTCACTTGTTACAGCTACATGATCTGATGCTTGTAAATTATCAGTCTCCACAAATGACAACGAAGAGAGAGTCCAAACTGATTTTTCATCAGGAATTTCAGGCACATTTTGGCTCTTTGATATGAAAAATTCTATTTGCTCCTTTGTGGAATCAGATTCTGCCATTGTTGTTATGATATGAAGGAAATTGGCCAAGTGCAACTCAGGAGTGCCATCAAATAACAGACGAGAAAGCTCCATAAACAAAGAATGATGATCTGCAGCTTGGGTGGCATACAAAATGTTTTCCTGTAACAAAATAGACCATAAGTATATAAGGATATAGGCTCTGGAGAGAAAAAATTAAAACATAAAAATTAGTATAGTTGTAATACGGAAAATGCTTGAAAAGTGTGGGTGCTTGTGTTTGTACACGTATAGGAAGAAACAGTAGATTTTAACACGTACTTGCAGAAGACAACTACATTCAACTCGCTGTTTTGATACACTCCAACCCTTTATGACATTCCTGTAAAACAGCTTCTCAACAATAATGATTTTAAGGTGATTCAGAAAATCAAATCCAGACTCCTCCAATTGAAAATATCTGTCATTATGAACTTTGTGCATGTAGCGCTGAGCATAAGGAAGAGCCCAATTTATCAATGATGCTTTCAAGCCACAATCAGCAAGACCATAATATATTGCTTCACGAGTTACAATCTGCACATAATGCAAAGATGTAATATTTAAAACAAAAAAACATACTAATAATTCTTTCTAAAAAGTAAACAGATTCATGATAATATCATTTTAACAGATAAGTCAGAGTTAAATTTATATACAAGCCACTGCTCAGCTTTTCAAGCCAGAGCCTTGTGAAGACCTGTAAGCTCAAAATAATTATAGTTAAAAAAAAAAAAAAGAAGTAAACCTTCAGGCAAGGATTTTCAGGGGAAAAAATCTGTTTTTTGATCATTGAAAATGACTTTAGATATACATTCTAGACATACAGTAACTTCTCTCGTGAGAAAAATGGTGACAACTCCCTAAGGTGAAGCAAATTCCGAATACCCAAGACTCTATCCAGACAACATTGTATGCATAAAAATCTAATTAGAGGCACTGAGATGTCCAGACTAGATGGATCATAATGAGGAAGCGGAGTGATCATACCTGTGACACAGATGAAATGCCCAAAGTTTTCATGAGGATTGGAAGTTTTTGTTGAAGAATTTCCTGATCCTCATCATCAGTGTGTTCTCCAAAGTAGAGAAAGTCAAGCTTACCTAAATGCTTAAATTCTTTTTTTAAATTTGTATCATCACACCAACACACTAGACCAAAGGAAGGATGCAATGAGACCCACTTATCTTGGATCGTTGGAAGCACTGGAAATTCCAAAGTTGAAAGGCTTTCTTTCAAATATGTGACATCCTCAACACTCAGTTGCCCTGACTTCAATCCATCTGCCCACTTGAGGAAAACATTGAGAACCTGAAAAGGGATTAGATAATTCAGGGAACCAAGACAGTCCGCAATAAAATTAAAGAAGACAATACTTCGTCTTGAGAACATACTTTATTGGCCGCTTGTGAAGGTAAAGTGACAGTTGAGAGCTGCAGCAAAATATGAATGTAGCTGCGCATAGGAGGTGCCTCATTTACTCCGCATTCATCAACAAAGAATCCACGAAGGCCAGGGTAGATTTTACATAAGGACTTGTTGATAGAGGAGCAAGCTCTCTCAATTGAAGCACTTTTAGGACCAATGTCATTCATTTGATCGACAGAGCCAATTAAATCATGCCAATAGACTTCAGAAGGAGACACTAAAATCCCACATACAACATCATCATGCCTAGAGATGGATGAGTTAGGAATAAATATAAAAGGTCCAGACATCAATTCCTCCATCGTTTTCTGTCTTGACGGTGTCATTTCATTCCAGATGAATGCATACAATTTGGACATCTGTGTTACACTGGCAAAACAAATACAAAAAAGGTACCACCAAAAACAAAATACATAAACAAATTAGTTCCCTTTATACGAGTAGGTTGCCTGCCAATGCAAGAAGTCAGCAAAATTCAGTATAAGAGAAAAAGTCACATGGAAACTCTTGCAGAAACACTTGCTACACCCACAAAAGCGCCTTTATTATCACATCATTGCTGATAAAGATTAACTAATAGATAAACTCCTAAAACCATTGCAAGCACATTAAACAATTAATAAAGACCATAGGTAATGACACACAGAACTTAAAAATTATGAACTCCTAAATCATTATGCCTCAATTGGTAGGATGGAATTGGGAAGAGAGAAGTGGAAGTGGAAATGGAATTGAGGTTTTTTGTGATTGGTAGGTTGGAAGCCACTTCCATGGGAGCCCACTTTCATCAAAATTGATGGAACTCACTTCCATCTCACCCCCTAGGAACTGGCCTTACTTCCTTGTAACCCATTTTATTTTCCTGTTTTGCCCTCAAGCTCTTAAGCGTAACTTTCAAGCATCCAGATTCTCGGGTGAGATTCATTTGCTGCGTCCTTTGGAACTTGTCCACCTTCATTCTCTAATTTCAAATCCCAATCACAACACAGCACTAGACCACCAAGAGACCTGAACCCTCCTTCTTCCGAGACTCACGAGCCCCTGAAGAAGTGTCACATCTGGCTAGACACTTTCGCCACTCCAGAAATGGCCACTTGAGCCATGCCACTGCCGTGGTCATGTTTGGCATCATGCAACCGTCAGAGGTGTCCAGGTCAGAGTCAGAATTGCTTGAGCCCACGTCGTCGCTCCTATCATGGGATTTAGAAGATTGCTGGTTTTTGAAGATAGCTGAAGTGTTTGAAATCTGATTTTGATTTCAATTTCTCTGGTTCTTTATTCAAAGGTTCTCATTTTGAAGGTACTAAAAGACTCCATCCTTTTTTATCTCTCCGATTCTTTATCATGTTCACCTAAATGAGCATTGAGTTTTTTTTTTTTTTAGCCAATGAAATCTAGTACGATAAATGTTAAGCAATGATGGGTGTGACCTACGGTGAGATCACATGAAGGTGTTGAATGGCAGATCCGTTGGTTTTGGATGTGAGTGGAAGAAATTTTTTTGGGTCTACTGGCATTTTGGTATTTTCATATTAGAAATACATATTTCAATTAAAAATTATATCTCACTTCCACCCTCCAATCGAACAGGTTTTAAAGCCCAATTCCAATTCCAGTTCCACTTCAATAAAAACTCTTCCATGATACCAAAAGGGGCATTGTCAGTTCTTCTTAGATAGGCTTCTCTATAGAATGGTAGAAAATTGTTTTATATTTACTTCCCTTCTTCTGTCACTCTTTTTGATGCAAATACTGCAATCTATGATACCATATAGAGTATATTAGACTTCAGGCCCCCTGTAGTTTGACCCAATTTCAACTTGTAATATTATGGCTTAAGTGTCTCTTTCTACTCCCATGATTTTTCCACATAAATCATTGACCAAGGCCCTATAATGGGTGAAAATTGAAGAACCAGGCAGGGAGTACTGAACAAGCATTCACTAACTTGAGGGGGAGTAACTCTGATCTGGATTCCAGGTGTAATACATGCCTAGTTAGTTGCTGGTTTAATATTTGATTTTATCTGTTATTTTTTATTTTTAATATCTTTTATATGTTGTTAGTTACATGATTCCTACTTTTCAGGCCTGGGATTATTCATGATATGGTGGATATATCATCCCTGGAAAATATCTTATTTGTATTCTTATTCTGCCATCAATGAAGAATTAAACAGGAGGAACAAATGAATGCTCCCCAAAATTTTCTTCTAAATTAATCTTCAGTTAAGTAACTTAATTTTCATAGCTATTTCATTGAAGTTCAAAAGCGGATAGGAACATACCTGGCCTTGAATGGGGTCTCAGACTTTCTCCAGACTCTAAGAATCTCCAAAATATCAGCAAGGGTAACTCTAGTTTTAAATCCAATATCATTTACCAGCCTTTCACTTCTCACCTGATTTATTGTGAAGAATATGATGGTATAAATTTATGTCCACTGAAATTGTCGTTTGAAATACCAGAGGATATCATGTGATTATGAACAAATTACCAATTTAAAACACAAACCTTTGGAACAGCGTATGGTGCAGAAGCTCCCAAGATCATTCGGACTGCTTCACAATCATAAAATAATTCTTTAGGATAGTGAAGCTCATCGTCCATTGTTGACGCTACCCACTGCATATCACATATGTTGTGCATAAAATTAGACTTAAAGGGATAATTATCCCCACCAGAGTTAAAGAAGTAACTTCTGGTTTTACTGCTATAACAAGAATCCCATAATGTGTCAAGGATCTCCAAGAGATGTTTACAATTTTCTTTGCTGCCACTTTTAGACAACAGGGTTAGCAACTGTACTAGCTCCGGGGATTCCCAATCTTTCACTGACGATTCAAGAGATATTAGACCCTTATCCAACATCACATGCTTAAAAGTCAAATCAGATACATCAGCTACACTCTTATCCACCTGAACTATTTGAGCAAAATCTGTGATGCCCATTTTCTCAAAAAACTCCCTCCAATTTTCCAGTCCACATGAAAGTGACTCATTAACTGGGTGCTTTAGATAGTTGATGTCAATCTCAAACCAATTCATATCTACAACATCAGCCAACATTTTTGCATTAACTGGATTTCCATAATCTTTGCTGAAATGAATTGGAACATCACCAGGATATTTGAAACCATAATTTGTCAGTAACAACGATTTGCATCGTAACTCCGAAATTATAAGCTCCCTCTCAATTAAACATTCAGAGCAGGTAGATCTCAGGTGCAGCATTACAAAACATATGTATTCAATCAGCAACGTTCTGCATTGGTCAGCCCTTTTTACCTCAGACATAGATGGCAAGATATGCAGCTTTACTATATCATGAGCAGATAATTGTTGAACCCCAATATTTTGAAGCAACCTGGTAATATTGTCCACAACAGCCAAATTCAAGCCTGAAGTATCAGCAGAACATGAAGAAAGAAGGGAAGGAGATACAGTTCGAAGATTAGAACATATATTAGGGAAGGCTTCAATTTTATGAACACCATCAAACCCTGTGCTCGAAATGTTTGAGTGCATCCATATAGTGCCTTCACTAACTGAACTGTATGTACCATCTGAAAGCGGAATAAATGGAATCTTTTGTAGACTTTCTAGAATATCTTCTCTTGTTTCAAAAATTCCTGACATTTTACCAGATGAGTTAAATAGCGTTACCTGGATCATATTAAGAAAAGAAGCCAACCAACTCATACCCATTGATATTATCCCACTACTTCTGCAACATATCTTTGACATCACTTCTACAAGAATGTTCACTCCAAACTCCTTAATGCCTAGTGCCTTAGATAGTGCATCAGATAATTCTACATCTTTATCCAAGTATCTCAGTCCAAGGTATTCATAAAGTAATTCATCAGTAAGAAGACTGCGCACTTGTTCAGTCCAACCTCTAAGGACCTTGCATGGAGGGGCCCATTGATTGTTGCCACTGTCCACAAGTAAGCAGTTTGCCAAACGTAGATTATTAATCATCAAACGGGGAAGACTGGAGAAAAAACCATGCACTTCCCCAACTAGAGGAACAAAACTCATGAAAGCAGACAATGCTTTTCCTAAATTGCTCCTGAAACAAGGAAGTCCACAAAACTCTCTTTGTGCTCTGACAAACAAGCTAGGGTACTCCGACAATAACCACTGATTCCAGGGACTATCTCCATCAACTTCCTCTCTCGATGAGGGTAGAACAAAATCACCTTGAAGAATAAATTTCAAGCCATATGTTCTTAAAGGGAGAAATGCAAAAACTGGCTGCTGATCCAAACATGGACTGTATCTATTATCTGATTCCTGCAGAGTAAACGCCAAAGAGATTTCAGTTGTTTGCACATCCAAACGAAGAGAATTTGCCAGCAACTTCTGAGGTACCTGCAACTTCTGAGGTACAACAAACCACGTCATTTTTTCTTTCCCATACAAAACCCTAACGATACCATCTCCTACAATCTCTTTTCTCATATCAATAAATGTATCATTGAGAAAGTTTCTTAACTTGAGACACTTTAGGCGGTGAAGGAATAATAACAATGAAGGATGAAGATCAGAAAACATAGACATAATGCTATTCATGATACTTCCTTCAGAGAGATGAGACCTGAATGGAAGTACAATACATGTTTTCCAATGATTAGCATCAGATGAATCCATATCAGTACATGCCATCCTACTGAACAGATCAATGTCACAAGGCGGTATTACTGTAGGCAAAACAAAGCCAATCTGCCCTTCACTGATGTCAAACTTGACATGAAATCCATTAGAGTGAATCTCTGGAGCATCTGTAACCTGCAGTGAAACCAGTCAAAGTGAGACAAATTGTAAGCAGAACATGACCATGCACTGGAAAGGGACATATTCTCTTGCTTCCAACAACCACTACACACAGCCTTTACATTTACCCAAGCAAATTAATACATCTCACATGAGAAACAAAGTCAGTTAATACTTGTGACAGCCTAACAAGCAACACTATGCAATATGGAAATAAGAGAACAAGTTGAATAGAAGGTAAATTAGGGTAAAAGAATAGAGCATTCCGAAAAGGATAAACCAAACAAAAATACTAGCATAAATCTTGACACAACCAGTAATGCAAGCCAACATAAGGTGACATGACCATAATAATCTTGTGTGGGGCTCAAATTTCAAAGTTAATAGATGTCCTTCCAAATGATAACAGTAACAAACCCCTCAATATACAACTTTTGGCATATATAATGTTGTCTTAGAAAGATACAGTATTAGTAATAGTAATAGTAATATGGTTAATTGCTTTAAACAAAATCTCAATTCATGCAAGGTGAATATACTCAGATTGAGAATGTCCATACTATACTACTAGAGGACTTGTGTTTGGTCTCTTTCTGAACCATGATCTTTGCACCAGACGTAACAATGCTGATGCATTACTAATGATTAGCCAGCAGGTGGGAAACGATGCAAGCAAACCACAAAACCATTCCCAGAACTTGACAGTGAAGAAAACAACAGACAAGACCAATTAGTAACTAAATGGTAGAAAAGAAGCCAAAAACTACCTGATTTTTTTAAAAAAAAGAAAAAGAAAAAGAAAAAGAAAAGAAAAGATCAGTTAAAAATTACAAAGAGTTGCATAGTTGAGGGAAAAGTATAGTTTATGAAATAAAAGGTGAAGTAATTCTACTCCTTCAGCAACATCAAAATATCATTTTGGATAGTTTGGTTTCCATGCATTCATATTTGAATTGGCATATTAATATTTAGACAAGTTCAATAAAATGAAACATTTTTTAACATACTCGGAAAACAGACTTGAAACCGATGCCTTTCTGTCCTATATACCCAGCATTAGACCCTTTCTTTGTTGAATTTCCAACATCACAAAGTGCTCTCATATTCTCTGCAGAGAAACCTTGCTCATTATTCATAACAATAATACCAGAATCTCGAAGAATAAACGTCAGTGTTGGTTCCACGTTGTCTGGATAATTATTATCATCTGCATTCTGAACCTGAGCCAACATGAGAGATAATTAGATCAATGAACAGAATATTAACCAGCAGATACCAGCAGAATAAACTGAATTTTCAACACTCAGAATTAAGTTACAAATGAATAACTTTATTGTAATCAAACCATTCATAAACAATGCAAAGTGAAAGTTAAAACCAGAGATATATACCATACTCCTAAAAAATAATTTATGTCTTGGTCACAAGAATATTCAGAATACAAGTCTAAAATAAACAATTGAATAGGAAATGTTTATCAATAACATGAGACAAAGCATGATTGTGTTCTATGAGAAAGGAAGGTTAGGAGTTAAAGTACACAAAAAATGTTGATTGGGCAGGTTCAATCACAGACAAAAATTTCCACAATAAGATACTACACCCATGTGTAGAGAAACCTTGTTGCTTGGAGATTTATATAGATAAATTTTTTTCAGAAAATCAAATGAGGCTAGTGTTGGAGAGTTAAGTTGTATTACTTGGTTAAACCACTAGGCTCTATAAATAGAAGACTTAGTATGAGATTTAGAGGTGTGAAGGAGAGTCCAATCCTCACCCAAAGGAGAAGGGTTAACAAAGGTCCCTACCTCATAAAACATCCAAGGAAGAATTTATTGTATCCATTCATAATCTTTGTAAATAAGATTAGTTCTAGCACTAGGCGTATGTGTAGGAAAGTGGATTAAAAAGGTGTTGACTGAACAAAAAATACGTATTTAATCTCCAATTAAAGTATTATGCAAAACTTGGCAGCTATTGGCATTGCTAAAATTCCTGTACACCATAATAGACCCAACTTGTGGAAACAGATCGCCTGTATATAAATGAGAAGATAAACTAAAGATTAATTGACATGATGCATGTAACCACCGGCAAACAAGTTGCAGAGTACCTCACCTAGATAGTTACAGGGACAGCACTTGAAGAATTGAATTGCAAGTTAGGAATGATAAGCATCTATTCTCCCTCTTGAGGGGGTGTTAGTGAGATGCAACTTTATTTAATTAGCTAATTTTGTCATCATATTCACTTATTGTTTTATTAAAGATGTAATATTCATTTATTGTTTTATTAAAGATGTAACATTCTGTTATTATCGTATGACCATCTCAAAATCCCTTCCCTTTTCAGATTAGAATGAGATTGTTAAAAGTCCTATAAGGTTCTTCAGCCTATTCCATAAATAATAACAAGACTTATTCACAGAAACTGCTCAATAACATAATGTTATGAACAACAACAACAACAAGAAGCCTTATCCCACAAGGTGGGGTGCATAATGTTATGAAATTAAATAAAAATGTTTTCCTATTTGTTATCACCACCTGCTGTTACTTTAAATATAACTAATGCAAAACTGAGTGCAATTTCAGATCCATGTTATATGATTTTATTTTTCCTTTTGGTGGTATTAAACACCACTAATAATAGTATCAGCTTGCCATTCTTTTAGATCATATATTTTAGCCTTGGACAAACTAATGCAGAGGAACTTCTAAATTTTCAAGTTATTGTCGAGAAGAGTTTGAGCATGATTCCTGAAACTGGAAAAATTGTGTGCTCATAAAGATGAAAGACAGAAGTGGCTATGGAGAGACAAAAAGCTGAATCAAAATTTTCTGGCATGAAGAGGAGTTTCTAATTCTACAAATCAATAACAATCATATGCATTTTTATAAAGAGATCTTATAGCATTCTCTTTTATTCCAAAACATTTGCTTCCAAACATTCTTCTTTATACTTAAATGCAGAGAGAGAGATGGACAGACAGAAAAGCTTTGGAGGTGGAAAAGGATGGGATCCTGGATGGATTAAACTTTAAATTGAGGATTTTATAGAGTACAGGAATTGCCAAGAGAGGGCTGAAATTTAAATAGAACATATGGTTACAATTGACACACAACGAGCATGGATAGATGCCATGTACAGATCTCAATTGTTTCGGAAATTCTTTTATTTTGATGTTTATTAATACATTACAAAGGTTCTACGGAATTTGACAATTTGCAACTAAATTCGTATTTACTCCTTCCCATTGTAAAACACACCTCATCAACATATCCATGCTTCACCCAAAGGAACATCCTGAAGCACAAGTTACTAATTTACCAAGATAAACCATAAAAGTTCACAAATGAGAAGTCTTCGTTGAATATAAGCAGAGAACAAGAAGAAAAACACTATACTCACCAGTTCAAGAATAAAATGTGAATCTTGAGAATACAGCTCTTGTGAAAGACAATGAAGTGCTCTTCCTAACCGAGCATGCTGCTTCCTCAACATGTTGCTTTCAGTATCAGAAAGACTAGGATCAAGACCAAATTCATCCTGCCTAATAGATTCAATGACCAAAGATGCATCCTTTTCTTCAACAAGCCTGGATTCATCTTGCAGGCCATCATAAACAGGTTCATCAAAATTGGATTTTCCTGCTTGACTTATTTCACTACAGACTTTGGTGTACCCACTTGCCGTGGATGATTCAAAAGTATTTTCTTCAGGCACAGGAAATTTGTTTTCAATATTTTGGTCAAATGTCTGGCCTATGCTTGCATTAATTTTACCAGCATCCAAGCACGAATCACCAGCACAAAGCGGGTTATAACTGTCGCTTGAAATAAATGCATGATAATCATTAATCCATTCCAAAACACCTAGAGACAGTCCTACTTCATGAAGCATGAGACGTTCGTCCTTCTTGTTGCATTCATGTAAAATAGCAGAAGCAGCTTCCTTGAAAACAGATTGCATTCCCGAAAGCAACACATCAGAAGCAAAACTTTGAAATTCAGCAGGTAGGCAACCAACACAATCAAGGACAAACCTTGATAGGATTGGCACTGCCTTATTCATTTTTTGTATATGTTTGCACAACTCACTTCTCATATTAGTCGTTGAAATGTCAGCAAAATTTGTCATATTACTTAATTCTTCCCCAGGCAGCAGAGAATGCTTGCCATCACTGACTTCCATATTTTCCATAGTGTTTCTCAACATGACTTCAAACGCCTGATGAGCATGGCATTTTAGAAGTGACAATGGAACATACTTCTCTCCCCCAAATAGACAGAACAAAGATATCAAATTCACCGCTGTTTGAAAAGAATATCCTTGAACTGCAGCCTCAAGGAAAGAGTCCAAAGAAGCAGAGGGATCTAAACGCAACACTTTTCCATCTTTGGCCACTAAACACAACAACTCCTTGGTATTTACTTCTAACAACCATGATATAATAGAGCCAAGAGAAGGAGCAAACATAAGATCCCAATGAGACCACTTGCTTAAGTCAGACAACATTGGTGCCCGAAGTAAAATTTCAATTGCATTTCTAGATGTAACAGTTCCAGAGCATTTTAATTTCTGGCCCATATCAACCCTATCAGTAGTGGGTTCAAACCAATTATCATCTCCATGGCTTAATGAATCTGGGAAATGGAACTTTTCTATCATTGTTCCAGAAAATAGAACACATTTTGATGTTACACTGGCTTCATGCTTTCGCAAAGTATCTAGAAAATCTTCCAGAGAATTATTTCCCATAAGTTCAAAACCAATTGCTGGAAACTGCTTCATGAGGAGTAAGTGAATCATCTGTTTGGTTACGGTTTGATTCTCCCACAAACTAGAAAGAGCTTGTAACACTAGAGCAGCCAAATGATTTGATGGCATACAGGCCTCCAATGAGGATTTTTCACATGTGGCACCAGTTAACCAATTGAGCAGCTCATGAGGTAGCTGAGAAACATACTTGTCAAGGAAGAATAAGAAATCCCCGTGACCAAGAGAACCAAAGTTCTGTACACAAAGCTGCTCTGTCACCCAACTTTCACAGCTTTGAAGTTTCCTCAACAATGTAATTTTATTTTCTACAGATGAATGACTATATTTATGTCCATCACTATCAATGTCAAAATAGGCTTCAATTTTTCCGATGATGTCTTCAGAAGAATAGCCTGTCAAATTAGCTAAAACTTTTCACAAGCCGAGATAATTGTGAACACAACTTTCTATTATAGGTGGAGACATAAAGAGGAAGAACAGTAGTATACAAGTCATGAAAAATCATGCTCATCTCTTTTAAAGCCCAAAAAAAATCCTTCTATAAAAGCCTCTAAATCAAGAAACAAATAATAAATGAAACAAAGTCCAAAAAGGTGTTAAATAATTCAGAAGTCTACTGTCACACAAAGTTGTATAGCCCAGAGGCAGTTGTCAAAAGGCACTCGAGCTCAAGCTATTAATTGAAAGCCTACCATCATTTTTATTAATATCTAGGAATCTTCCTTCTATATAAGCCTCTAAATTGAGAAACAAATAATAAATGAAACAAAGTTCAAAGAGTTGTTAAATTATTCAGAAGTCTACCCGTCATCCATAGTAGTATAGCCCCCATAGGCAATTGTCAAAAGGCACTTGAGCTCAAGCTATTAATTCAAAGCCTCCCGTCATTTTTATTAATATCTAGCATATAGCTACAAGGGATAGAAGAGATTTCAAAAGCAGCTGGTCAGGTTCTCCCAAATATAGGGGTCTACATCAGCTTTTTGGTTTTTCAAAGATTTTCATGTCAGCTGCATATGTAATGATAGGATTTTTTTTTTGGCCATTGGATTGATTTTCTATCACTTTTTTTTTTCTTCTCATTTTCATTCTTTTTTCAAAAAGAAAATAACATAGCAAAGACACAATCTTGGCAAATTTGTAAAAGACCAAGACAAAATTATTCAGCCAAAGCCTGTTTTGAAGGTTAAAACTCACAATTTATATTCTCTGTGTTGTTCTTTGTTATAACTGGTACAATTTTGTTGCTTGGTCCAATATCAATGGTCTCATATTCAGAATCCTTGTTGCCATGAGAGTTATCTAGTTCGCTATTGCCAATAGCTTGAAAGGAATCATACATGCTATTCCATAATCCAGATTTAATGGAGTGAACCTGCAGCGTGATAAGGTGAAAAGAATCTTATTGATCAATGGCAAAGCTATCAAAAAAATACCTATAAGGAGAAATATTTGAGCCATTGATTATAAGACAACCACATTAACCAGTAGAATATAAAATCAAACGAAAACATAAACAATAGTGTAACATAAATTTCATTTCCATGAAGACGCACATTTATGAGAAAAGAATACCATACAGAACTAAACAATACTATGTCCTCTTTAACAACTAAACATAAAAATAATAAATATTGCACAGCTGAACATTTGTTTATTCAGCATAACACAAATCCATTGCTCAAATCAGACAGAAACAGAAAACAATAAGTTTAAAGGCAATTGACCAAAGAGCAATATATGAAAAGAACTCTCAATTAAAAAAGCACTCCAAAAATATATCATGTAAGAGCATAACAAAAAACAGTCCTAAAACAAAGTGAAAATATCAAAGAAACAGAGATAGCTGGAGCTGCTAGTTATTGGGCCTTATATGGACCCACATTTACCAGCCCAAAATTCATCAAACTAAGTAACATAGGTAATAAAGGATTAGAAAACAAACTGGAAATACCATCGGTTGACCCTTTTTTCCCTTGGGGGAAGAAACAAGAAATATTTTGTAGACAGAAAGACACTTGAGGAAGACAGGACCAGATAAGCATGAAACATTTCCACCGAACCTATCCGCACACCCAACAAAGGTGGTAAAACAAAGTGCACAGCACAATAGAGACCACCTAAAGAAAACAGAAAAGAAAATCATCCTACCACATAAGATACTCAACGGGTGGGAGATAGTCTTGGAGAAACAGTTAGTCATTTTCAACAGATACAATGATGGAGCAAGCTCAAAATATGGAATTAAAATGAGGATATGCTGCCAGAGGCAGAGGATAACCTTAGCAGAAGAATACAGCTTCTAGCCATAAGGGAATATGCCCATTAAAGCATCTGCTAGAAGGGAGAGAAGGGGAACTGGGCCTGGTTGTCAGTTGAGAGGTAAAAAAGGTCATAGAGGAGTGTAACTACCTCTAGCCATCAGAGGTAAGAGAAGGAAGGGTAGGGAAAAGAATATAGTATGGGGACCAGAAGGAGAAGGCAAGGAATTAGTGTCTGTTGAGTGGCAACCCAATCTTGTCTGAAGAATAAAAGAGAATATCCACAAATTTACCCAGAGCTTGCTCTAAAATGGAACATTATCATCCACAAGACCACAAGCATAAGGTGAGGAACCAAAAAGATCTAGGAGACTCCTTTACCGAAAGCTCTCATAACCATTCTACATGAATTCGGCTTCCCATACAAAATTGCAGCATAAGCAGTAGAAAATATAACACCTTGTAGCAACATCTTTTCATTAAAAGAGCATGGAGGGTCATAGAGCTTCTCAATGATAGCATAAAGACCAAACCGTAAATTTCCTTCTCCTAACATTTTCTACGACTTCACTGTCTACCTAAGCAGAACCAGAATCTGCCTGCCCAAAATAAATTCACTTCAATGATATGAGATGATTCATGATTCAAAAGCAAGGCAACAACAATACATTTTTTTTTTTAAAAAAAAAAGCAACTCAGTTAAGAGCTTGTACACACAATTCCACAAATACACTAAATGGCCTATAATCCTTGACTCCAAGAGATTATCCTTTTTGGCACAAAGCGAAAAAAGTACAATCCACACTTATCCTAATCTTACCACCACACAGAAAGTCCTCAAACAGGTGAAAAAAGCAGGACAAAATTGATATATCTTGGGATAAGAAATTTGACCAACCATATAAGAAACAACATTAAATTACATGAGGAACTGTATGGCGATATGATTGACAAAAGGAAGCTTACAGCAACATTTAGTAGCCCAACTAGAGGATAAGATGAAAACATATTCTTTCTAAACATCTTCTTTCTCCATGAAGACTCTATTCCATAAAATTGAAGCATCCTCTCCAATACCTACATTGAAAATGTATCATTCATCATTGTTAAAAACAAGCATAAAAAAGTTTTACGACTACTAGTGGCATAACAAAAAATAGCAAAAGAATGACTACTAGTGGCATAACAAAAAATAGCAAAAGAATAATAATAATTTATTGTAGGATTTCTTATCCTCTGTTTTTGCAGTTCTCTCTCTCTCTCTCTCTCCCCATTGAAAATAGTTTTTGAGAAAAAGATGTAAATAAATTTAATAATTGTCAATAAAAATCTACTTTACTGCATCAGCCTATCTGGGCCCTAGTAAAGGGCTATAATCTGAACACTCTGCAGAAAAATCAGCATGGCACCGAAACAGGGGAAACAAGCGAAATGCAGGAAAAACAAAATACATTGTAACCATATTGACTAAAAAGTACATTTTCATCATTGATTTTCTATCTCTTCAACCTGTTCTTTTACTTTTCATTTTGGGAAGACAAAATCCATATTGACAAGTTAATATACTAATCTTGCACACCTGGAACACATTAATATTAATAATTATAATTAAAATGTCTCTATGATGATTAATACATGAGGTGTAAACAAATAAGCTAGATCTCAGAATTATTAGGCCGATTTGATTCTAGTTCACAAAAATTAGAACGTGCATGAGTTGGTCCTCAAAAATAATAGACTCAGCACATAAGTCCTTTTTTTCATGTGATCCAAGGATGCCAAAAACAGTAAAGTGCAACAAGTTTGTTAGTTTTGGGAGAGACTAAAGACTACAAGAACCACCCAAATGTTAGTTTAATCAAGATTGAGATGTGAGCAAATAGTGAAGAGTACAAGAAATGTTCAGAAACAAGGTACTTTTATATCCAAGGCATCACAAAGCTACTGAGGATACGCCTTTCAAGATTATCAAGATATGAGTCTACCTCAGTGACATTTTGCCCCAAACATGCTTCCTTCCACGTTGTGACAAACATCTGCAAAGATTCTTCAGTAATTGAAAAATTGTTATTAGTGTTGCTTACCACCTTGGCATTGTCCTCACTCTCCAGTGAATTTGCATTAACTCCTCTCTTTTGTCTCTTGACCAACTCAGAAGGAGTAGATTTTTTACTGGTTACGTTTTCAGATTTTCTTTTCTTTTTGGGTGATTCAGTAACTCCTTTCCTAAGGTTGGCATGAACGGGAGAATGCCCTAGCCTATCACCTTGCAACCCAAGCCGTTTCATCTCCTCAGTAGCAGATGGGTAAGGGCAGCTACTGACTCTATCTGCATCTTTTCCAAGTTGTGATGATGATGAACTTAACTGACTACCTACAACAGCATTATTATTTTGACCTTCATCTGAAGAACCATCACTACCGTCATCTTCTGAGCTAGATGTAAATCTTATGTGCGTGCCACTAAAATCCTTTTCTGCAGAAGAAAATGTCTCAACACGCTGAGAAATGGTACTGAAACGTTCATCTAGCTGCTTCTTGAATGAGGAAAAAAGTGGACGCTTCTTCCTGCCTCCACTTTTCAATCTTGATGTCTTCAAGCATTTTTTTAAGGTGGATTGCTCTGAATTCCTAGCTTCCCGTATGGCAGATATATACATACTAAGATAATAAAATCAGCAAATTAGATCAGAAAGCCTATCCTGGTATAATTACTTCTGTTATGGATAAACCCCGCCCCCCCCCCCCCCAAAAAAAAAAAAAAAGAAACAGAATAAGAACATCCGGCCAATAAGAAGAATTATCTTCTGCCTACATACTAAAAGTACAGCATTTCAATATGCGCTGTAAGAAATTTTTCTTTGGAGCCAAAAGAAGTGAGAAAATTGAATAATGCATTCAGCCACAACTTTTAAAAAAGGGGTTAAACTTTTTAATTAGCAAAATGTTAAAAGTAATTAAAAACCCAGTTCATCCAACTGCTTCAAGTATGGTATAATATAAAAAAAGGAGATTAAAAACCAAATAAATTGAATCTAGAGGATTATGGAGAAATCAGGAGCAGTAAATAATGGAAGAAAGCTTCCTAGATATTCTTCAAGCAATTCTAGGACAATATCCCTCCTCCACCCCACTGTTCCACTCTCTCTGTGTACACATGCACAATCCTACGTACTAAACAGTGCCTAAATCACGCATCATTCATGTTCACAGTTGAATTTGTTCTATTTAATGCATCTCCCTTAAGAATATTAATTCAGAACCAAATCTTCTCTCTTTTCTGCCAAGAAATTTAATAAGTAAGCTTATCTAATCATAGTTGCACAAAACTTCAAATTTATACATCAATAGACAGTATATTTTATTAAATTGTACACATATGAGAACATACCCAAAGTTCTGAACTCGAATTCCAAGCCATTCCCTGGATTTGACTAATTTTTTCTTGGCAATAAAATCCAAAAACTCTTCAACCCTTATTTCTTTTCTTTCAGAAGCATCTAATAACTCAATAAGGAAGTATATTATCTCCTTGCTAGTTATCTTAAACACCTCAGTAACAAGGGAAGGAACTGAAAAGTAATGCATCACCAGAGGATGCTGTAAAAAAGGTCCCAACCCAAGTGCTTCAAAATCATCAACACCCTCGTGCTTGCAAATTGCCACTTCCAAATCATATAATGAAGTGATTCTTTGAACCCCAACAAAGCAATGGATAAATGCATTTATCTGTGACAAATAAAAGAAATCAGAAAAACAATTTCTCATTGTAAACTTCAACAGCAGTTGAGCACAGGGGAAAATCATCTGATCAGAAGTTAATTTTCACCCACTGTTAACATTCAGAAGTGGAGAAAAATTATATCTCACTAAAATGCAAAAATTTCCAATATTGCATACTCTACAAGTGTAAAACAATTTAAAATGTAAAATGGATGGGGAGATTTGACTAGGGAAACATCATAAAATAAAGGGTTAAGGTGCATCCAGCACCTGAACTATTTTCTCAGGTGCCTCTAGCATCTCAAAGTAGTTTGTTGTGTGTCCCCATTTTGAAGTATTTTTCTAAATGCATCCAACACCCTAATTTATTTTTTTGCCTTGGTGCTAGGTGCACAAAAAAATAATTAAGGGGCTAGAGACACCTGAAAAAATTACCTTAGGGTGCTGGATGCATCAAAACTTTAAGTGGTGGATACGCCTGAAAATTTTGCAGGTGCTGGATACATACAAAATACTTTAATATACTGGACGCACCTGGGAATACTCCAGAGTGATGCACCATAACCTAAAAATGTTGTTTCTGCTCAGGACTAATTCCACCGACTAATCTTCCTATATTCTAGACTACTTATCTTGCAGTAGGTATGACTAGGTTTAAAGCATTGGGAGTCGGCACAATGACTTTCAGTTTCAGTGGTTTCAATTTCAAAGTTAATGTTGTTTCAAACAAACAGTAACTTCCTTATAAGACAGCATTACAATATTTCCAAAAAAAAATAGTGAGTTTAAAGCAATTATTATACCTTCCCTTCAATCATCATTAAGTGGTGAAGAGACGGAACTTGCTGCATTTTGATCCCCAAGGTTCCCCATGAATCAACTTGGAGCATCAGCAATGCTTTCTGAGACACCTTCCAAGAAGAGACAGACTCCCCAGCCTTAAGAAGATCATCACGAGCCTTAACAACAGCATGGTCAATCTTCTCCATAAGTTCTTTGGGATTCACAGAAGAACTTGGCGTTTGTACCGAACTAGAAGGCAACTGTTGAGGAGGAAAACCACATACGTTTTGAACAGGCAAAGCAGGGTTTTGCTGGAAAGGCCAAATAGGGTTTTGGAAGTGGAAACCATGGTTTTGAACTTGAGGGTGAGATGAGTAAGGGATGGTTTGGGAGAAGATGTTGGGGTTTGCGTGAGTTGGGTAAGTTGGTACTACTTGTGAGAAGATGTTAGGGTTTTGGAAGTTAACGCCACCGTACGGTGGTGCCACAGGCGGTGGAGGGCAGCCGCCGCCGCCGCGAGAGCGGAAACGGTTGGGTCGTCCGGACATTCGCGGGAAAAAGGAGATGATTGATACGGAACGACCGGGACAACAAGTTTTTAAATTGAGAGTTCTTTTTTATCTTTTTATAAAGAAATTTTAGGGAAAGAGTTACACTTAGAACCCTCTTTTAATCTTTTTATTTTGAAGGAAAATTGAAAAGAATATGTAGCGTGAACTTGGTGACAAGGCCCGATGGGTTTTTAAAAAACAAAAAGATTTTTTTATATTTTCTTAAAAAATATTTTAATTACAAATTAAAACTATTTCATATTTAAATACACTATTTAAAAAGAAGGAAAAATTAAAGTGGAGGACTATAACAGACAATATTTGCTGGGTAGGATAATTTAAAATGGAGAACTATAACCGATAATATTTGCTGGGAATGACACAAAAGTTATATTTATTTAGAAGGACCAATCAATAAAATAAAAATTTAAAAATATTAAGTTGCCCATATTCAAACCTCCTATATTTTCTCTCACATTTTATATTTAAAACTAATATGAATTTCTAAGTTTAAGTAAATTAAACACAATTTCTCTCATTTTTATTCCTTATGTTATGAAGATATTTATAGAAAAAAATTGCATGACATCTTTCATCAAAATTATAATTTTTTAAAAAATTTACACAAAATTTCGTCAAAATTAAAAATTATATAACTCCAGGAAAATTCAATTTTTTTTTATAATTTAATATATACGTAAAGAATGTTATATTTTTTTAAAAAAAAAATTAAAATCGACAAGGTCATATTTGGCAACACGGGTGTTATCTTTTCATAACGATGGCAAAGGATAACAAATAAAACCTTCCATTTATAAAACTATAAATTACAAATAATATGACTCATTTTTCATGGCCTCATAATATTAACGTAAGCATGTAATAAATTTTAAACTAATATATCGACAGCATATCAATTTTTATTAATATATTACGCTGTTTCAGTTTTTCACACAATCTAATAATGTTTTGTTTTTGTGATTCGAACCTACACAACTAACACTGATAAAACATGAAATGTGTTTATCATTATTTTTTGTTGATAAAGTTTTTTTCTTGATTTATAAGTTTGCGTAAATCAGGAAAAAAAAACTTAATTAATGATATAAATGTCAATGTCTATATTAATAATTAAACGATATAATGATGATATGATTATGATGTTAGTTGAAGTTAAAAAAATTATGATTTGGCAGTTGTAACTTTTTAGAAAATAGAATTCAAATTACTTTAAAAATATTGAATGTGAGAGATACTGAAAGAGAAAATATAGGAAGTTTAATTAAAAGTATTTTAATAATTTTTAAATTTATATTTTAATAATTTATCCTTCAAAATAATTACAATTTTTATGATCTTTCCCATAAATATTATTCTCCCTTGTCCTTTTTTCTCATTTCCCCTAAAAAGTACTTTTAAATAAAAAAATTTATTTGGATGTTAAAATAGATAAACACTTTTTTTATTAGTAAAAATGGCACATAAAAATATTTTTTTAACAATATGAATTATATAATTATATATTGGTGGACTTAAAAATTTCATTTTAGAGATGCATGAGATGGAATGGATTTCAAGATGCGGTAATTTAATGGTGTTACAAGTGTCAAAATCAATTGCACCTACTATATAAAGGTTAGAGGATGTTTTTCTTAGTTGCATGTAGAAGTCATTATTCTTCCTTATCATTAAATCTTTGTTTTTTTTTTTTGAAGTGAAATTGAAAATAACATGTAGCGTGATCTTAGTGACAGGGAATATTATTTCAATTGCTATTTCTAAATGGTCTATTCAATACTCCCTCCGATCCTAATTATAAGAACTATTTACCAGAATTTGGAGAGATTAAGGAGGGAAGTTAAATTAGTTAATTATAAATATTTTCTAAAAATACCCTGCTGAAAATTAAAAATTACACCAAGACAATTTTTTTTTGTTGAATCCGTAGCCCACGTGATCTGAGCTTAATAGTCCATAGGCTTTTTTTTTTTTTTTTACGGAGGTTAGTTTTGTAAAAATTCAGTGTATGAATGATTTTTTTTTTAACAACGCCAAAGCTACGCGATTTCTAAGATTTAGTATTGTGAGATTAGAATTTAGTACCTTTTTTTTGTAAAAATGAATTTTTTATATATTCAAAATGATTTCTTACTATCATGAAATGCTGTAGATTTAAAATAAATATTTAAATAAAAAATAAAGTAGAATTTCTCAATTGATAGAATATAAACGTGTTGTTAAATTAATTATTGTGGAGAAAGTATTAATAGTGGTGATATGATAAAAATTGCTCTAAATTATTTTATTAAAAAATAGTATAATTAAGATGTATTAATAAGTTGCAAATATTATTTACTTTATAAAATATATATGTGTATTATTAAATTATTATTGTCTTTAATTATTATTGGGAAAGTGGCAAGAGGGGTATTTTAGGAAAAAATAGATAAAAGTTAAAACTTGCTCTTATAATTAGGACCAACACCAACTCCAAAATGTGTTCTTATAATTAGGACCGGAGGGAGTAGCTTTTAAGTGCAATGTCTTGGTAAACGTTATTTTTTACCAATTCTGGTAGTCCATCCAATAGTTTTTGGGATAGGATATTGTTACAACCTTTTTTTTGTTACAACCAATGTTACTACCACTTTTCCACCGTTAGAATCTCATTTACCTATATAATTTCTCTCTCCTATTAAGATTCTGATTTAACGGTGGAAAAGTGGTAGTAACATTAGTTGTAACAAAAAAAAGTTGTAACAATATCATATCCCATAGTTTTTAGGTGCAATTACATGTGCATCTTTTCTTTTCTTTTTTTTTTTAAAAAAAAATGCAAAAATCAAACTACCTAGGCGCTAGTTGGGTCAAGGGCGTAGAGTTATTATCTAGTGATCGTAGTAATGCCGTTAAAAATTGTTCTATGAGCAACTGTTTAATAAAAAAAAAATCGTTGTGTTTATATTAAAGCTGTTAGTGTATTTTGTTTATTTTGACATCAATAAATATCAATATCTATATTTATCACCCTCTTTTAACTATCATAATTATTTATCGTTTTCTTTTATAATTCAATGTCTATATTTTATATCCATAAATGATTAGTTGCCCCATGATTTAAGAAGTTATAATAATAAAAATTTAGCCCATAAATTAAAAGCTATCATAATCATAATTCAAACTAAATCGGGAAGAAACTTAACTTCTAAGAAACATAGTTAATATCATGATTATAGTAATACTTATATATTAACGAGTTGTTTCGTGAGCAAGCGCTTTTATTTTTGACCAAAAAAAAAAAGCAACCGCTTTTATATAGTGCGTTTATATTAACGCCATTTACTTTGACACACCAATAACAGGAACTGAAAGCCGCTTTCTTCCATAAAATAAAGAAGAGTGAAACTCTCACTCTCACCTATTTGATCAATGGAAAGAAATGACTCCTAAATCAATCCCTCAAGCGTCGGAATGTTAATCTACTCCTCCCTAAGGCGCTTTTTAAGCCCTCGGATGACACTGATAAAGCAAGAACTATGAGCGGGTAAACTGGGGATGGGAAATACCAATATCCATATTTATCAGACTCTTTTGGCTATCATGCATAATTATTTTATCATAATTATTTTATCATAATTATTTATCGCTCTCTTTTATAATTCAATATCAATATTTTATACCTATAAATTATTAGCTAGCCCCCATGAAGTTATGATAATAATAATTAAGCCTATAAATCTATGAGTTATCATAATCATAATTCAAACGAAATTTGCAAGAAGCTTAATTTTCAAGAAATATATGTGACCCCATGATTATAGTAATTCTTATATATATTAATGTCGTTATTGTATATTGTTTCATGTTCTCCATTTTTCATTGTTAGTGATATCAATACATTATCCTAATATCATAACAGGTCAACATTATGAACTTATTAGAGATATTGACAACCATAAAGATACCTACGCTATCGTTACTCAAGTTATCAGGAAGTTGATGATCGATGACTAAAAATACGTCACTTTTTTTAATGAAAAGTTAGTGGTCACACTTACCTCAATCATTTCTTTTTCTTCTTTTATTTGATCTTTTGTGCCTTGTAGTATATTAATTTTCAAATTTAAATTTTTCTTTTTGATATAGTCCTTCATACTTGAATTTCTTAAGATCCATTTCTATATGCAGAAAGTGAAGCTTGGACTATAATGCAAAATTATAGTTTTTTCCCCAAAAAATATGATAAATACTAGGGGATTTAGTTTGGATCTATTAATCAATAGATATAATTTATTGGTGATTATTTTATAATTGATTTTTTTTTTTGTATTTCTTCAAAATTGATTGATTAAGTAATCATACTTAAAAATGATTTGGTTGTTTTTTAAATTTTATTTATCATTGATGCAAATTATTCATTTGATAATTTGATTAAGAAATAGTGACATCATTGTAAGTGGTTGACTTAGCATTAAGTCGCTTTCGGATTGCCGTGACAGTCTTCGTATGATATGCTTTTAGTCAGTGGTTGACTCAGGAAGAGTTGCTTTAGCTTTTCGTCGGAATAGGTATCTTCCGTCATGATCATTTGGCCTGCTCTAAATTCCATTCCGTGTGCGTGCTTTATTTTCTGCAACATCTCTAATGCTTCTGACACATTTAATGCTTTTCGACGATTTGCAAGAAAACTATTTGTTGATGATTTGAAACTCGCTCAATAAGATGATTAATAGCAATGCAAGTGATATTGAGTAGTATTTAAATAGAATCAAAAGTTAATTAGACATATTTGAATTTACGAGCACTGAGATGACGAAGTAATTGAAGCTTTTGTAAGAACTGTACTTGAGTAATGTTGAATGCTTGCTTGAGTAACATTCAAAAATCCTTCATAGAGAAGGCTTAATGTTAGGGATACTCAAGTATAAATTAAGTCTTGCTTAAGTACCATGCTTGAGTAAAACTCTGAAGCTACTCGAGTAACTCTTGAAAATGGCAGCAAATAACAAGTCAGAACGAGTCTACTTAAGGACATATTTTCCTATGCTAGAGTACCATGCCTGAGTAAGGCTTAAATGTTGCTCGAGTAAATATTTGCAGAGAGAGTTATGAGTCATTGGAAATATCTGCTTGAGTAACTTTTCTATTCTACTCAAACAACGTGCTCGAGTAACATTATAATCATGCTCAAGTAGACTCTGCAAACATAGCTTATTAGTTTAAAACGGTCATGCTCGAGTATAACAAATAGCATGCTCGAATAACCTACTTGAGACTTCGAGCTTGCTTGAGTAACATCTTCAAGGCAAAGAGACAGCTTTGAACAACGACATGCTCAAGTAAGTCTCCACTCATGCTCGAGTAACACCACTGGACTTGCTCGAGTAGAGTTCATGCTCGAGTAGATCATCTTCTGTGCTCGAGCATCATGCTCGAATAGACTCTCTGGATATGCTTAAGCATGAACCTGAAATGGCTTAACAGAGGAAGTTAGTGTGAGGCTTGCTTGAGTAGGCCTCACAACGTGCTCGAGTAAGAGTTGTGCTCAATCAACCAGTTATGTGCTCGAGCAAGAGCTTACTTGAGTAAGCGCTTGATTTTAGCACTTTTCACTGATTCAAAACTTTATATATTTACAAATATCTTGTTATCTTCAAAACATATACATCGAGAACTATCAAATGCTATATAAAGATTTCACATAATTTGACAGTGATGCATGCTCCAACTAGAAATATTTATCCTCTTTAGATGTCTATATAAAACTATAAGTATATGGACAATAGCAACATTCATGTTCAATTATTATAAAGACAAATAATCAACCTTTGGGTTGATCCATAAACACCCTATAATAACAATCTTTAATTCACCTATAACAAAAACATAATTTTATAGTATTAAGGTTATGGGTAATTAAAATGTTACTGTAATATTTGGAATTAAAATAATTCATAATGATCTGGCCATTTGGATAACTAACAAATCTACCATACTTAATTCCAAAACTTAAACATTTAACATTCTTATTGTTGGTTCTTGGGGTTTTAATGATAATAAGACTTAAATAACTAAGGATTTTATATTGAAAATGATTGAGTTTTTGATATAGTAAATATTGATTATTTGTATATTACTCGAGTAAGGGTTAATATTACTCGAGTAGCCTCCATCTAATAAGGTTGTTAAGTGTTCACAGGATACAATCTATCAATTGGGCTATCAGTGAAAATTACTCGAGTAAACCTTGGTGTTACCTGAGTAATGGAGTTGCTGCTCATGTAAATATAGGCAGTTACTCATGTAACAAAAGTTGTTACTTGAGTAACCATGACCCTAAGACTATTTATTGTGAAAACCTTTTATTATTACTCAAGTAACATCTCATGTTACTCGAGTAATATCTTTCCAGAGGATATTACTTTTGAGCCTTACTCAAGTAATATATATATGCCATGCAAATAATATCACTCCAAAGGGCAAATATTTTCAAACTTTCATTATTACTCGAGTAAGAGGAAGATATTACTCGAGTAACTTATTTTAAAGAATCAGAACGCTTCTCTAAATCATTAATCTTTTTCCTAATCATATTGGGTCATTATATATTTATTCCTAATCTCACTCAAATTCATTTATATCATATCTAATCATATTCTTGATTGATTTTCAGTTGATTAACAAATGCTTAAGTTGTGATTAGCCGAAAAGCATCCAATGTGTCAGTAGCATTTAATGCTCGCCATAAACAAAATCTACAAATGGAATAAACGCTCTAAGCAGACAAATACATTCCTTTAAGGCGTACTTATTCCAGCAATTACTTTGAGTCAATCTCTACACAAGTACAATGGACAACGAACACATTTAATGGAGCAATGGTCGATTAAACTCAATGGAATTCATATGTGACTAATGGAATTACGAAGAGACACAACGGCTATATTCAAAGCTCTTCACAATGACATTTATTGAAGATTGGTATAAAAGCTCATCACATTCAATTCCGCCAACTACCCAACTACCGAAACTCTGTACAATCAATTCGACATTATTTCAATTTACTATTTCATCTACTTCATTTAATATCTTTGGATATTTTCTGTACTTCAGTGATTATCACTTATCTACTTGTGAGGAGTTGTTAAACATTTATTTGATTTTTTGATTATTTGTAAAATCTCAGGATTGTAGAACCTTGAGTGTGGGTGTACAATTATAGCTTGTAAGGGAGAGTGAGTCCTAATGTGAAAGGATCATCTCGAGTACAGAGTGTGTAATTGAGTTAGTGAAATACCTCGAGTGTCTAGGGATTAGACGTAGGTAAAGGAGTTGTGAAAACAGGAGCTTGATACCCAAGAGGGGGGGTGAATTGGGTATCTTTAAAATTTTATACACTTGTTCTGTTTGTGAGTACTCAAAACAGAGCAGAACAGAGAGGGAGGAAGAAGAAGCAATGCACAACAAGATTTATACTGGTTCGGTCCTTTTTCTGACCTACATCCAGTCCCCAAGCTTCACTTGAGATTTTCAATCCACTAACTCAATGAAATTGATTACATACTCTGTACTAAGAGTTGTTCTTTCTCTAGAACACACTCCCCCTTACAAGTTGTAATCAATACACCCCAACTACCAAGCCCCCTGACTTGTAGTTGTTACAATAAATGATTTTACAAGTGAAACTCTCTCAAAGAGTAGATAGAATAAACACTGAAGCTCAAAGTATCAAAAAGATACTATTACAAGTGAAAAACTAATACACAATGAATGAACTTAGAAGATTTTCGCTCAGAGTAGGTGTATCAACTGGAGATGAAGTTAATGCTCTCTATTTATAGGTAGAGAACATTAAATGACCGTTGTGAGATAATTCTAACCGTTGGAAGTGATTTGCTTAAGTTCTGGTCATCTTCTCTCTCTAAACTTCTGCTAATCCAAGAATTAATGTTGTCTGAGGTGGCTCTCTGAGTTTCTGCCCGTTGGAATTGACTTTACTTGATGTAGTAAGCTTCCTTTAACGTTCATTAGACGTGCTCAGATGGATTAGCCGAAAGTAGGTGAGATTGTGCAGGTGCATTAAATGCACTGTTCACCTTTTTGCTTTTTATCACATATCTTCAATAATCTTGATTTATAATGACTGAACACACTCAACAAACTTTGTTAAACATATCTGGGAACATGAGTGAATGATATATGAAAGCAATTAGATCAAACAACAAGATATAGAAGATTTCACAATTTTGAAATTGCACCAACGGTCACAAACCTTGAGGTTAGTTCATCCAACCTCGAGGTTAGCTTGAAAGTTCTAGGCAATCCATTAGTTTTAAAACATCCAGCCTCGAGGTTACAAAGTGAACCTCGAGGTCTTCTTTAAAAAGAAACCTTTTAAAAACTCTCAGTAACTCACAAACCTTGAGGTTCCAAAGGTAACCTCGAGGTTTGAAGCTTGTCTTAAAAACTTCATATTTCACTGGAGCCCGACAACCTCGAGGTTGAGAATCCATACTCGAGGTTGGTATTTGATAAAGCAAAGTTCAGTTTAAAAACATAAGGCTCAGCCTCGAGGTTACAATCTTAACCTCAAGGTTTTCAAGGTTTTGAAAACCAGTTTGCTCTCTATAAGTCACCATACTCGAGGTTGAAATACCATACTCGAGGTCAACAGATTTTTCTTCAAACTTAAGTTTCAAAATAAAGTGTCCAACCTCGAGGTTGCAATATGGACCTCGAGGTTTTCAAGCTTGTTGAAAACCATGACCTCTCTGGATGAGTCAAAACTCGAGGTTAGCTTTCCATACTCGAGGTTGCAAGTGTTAATGCAAAACTTGGGTTTTTCAAGAAGACCAGAACCTCGAGGTTGACTTTCCAACCTCGAGGTTTCACATAGTTTTTGTGAAACCAAGTTTTGTAACATGAAAACACTTGACTTTTTAAAGCTTCTGTAAGGTCAAACCTCGAGGTTACAATACCAACCTCGAGGTTTGCTCTTGAACAAAACTTTTTGACACTTAAGAGCAAAACCTCTTTAATTGTTTGTAGTTGTTGGCAATCATCAAAACCAACAGAGAACTAACAAGTTGGACCAAACTAGTATAAATTCTGTGTCTATTCTCTCTGTCTCTATCTCTGTATTTCCTGTTCGTCTTTATTATTTGAAAAAGATTTTCAAAATCCCTTATTCACCCCTTCTAGGTGATATTGTCTCTTCACTTATAATTTCTATTCACAACACTTTTGAAGTATACACAAAATCATCCGTAATTATAAAATTAACAATGTGTAATTAAATAACATCATGATTTCAATCAGCCCATCAATTGAAAACTATATTAGAATGATTATGCATACCAAATTATATATATTATATAATAAATCTACAGGTTTAATATTGCATCTGCATAGATATTTTCCGTTGAATGATCATATCATCTGTAACGATTAGTCCCTTTTGTTTCTTTAATGCAATATACATGTATATATGTCTTTGAGTCTCTCTTGACTACACAAATCATATAATGTCAAACATTTCATTTGGTTATCCAACATTATCCATACAAAACAAAATATTCTCAACCAGAACAGAGAAATATTTCTGCAGTGGTCAAACTTCCATGAACATTTACAATTTGGTCCAGTGGCGAAGTTTGAGATAAATATTTAGAGGGCCAAATATATACTCATTAACTTATTAATTTTTTTTAATGATTATATAACCTATTTAAATTATTTAGATTTATAATAAAAATATTTTAACAATTCTAATGTATAAGATAACATACCTTTCTCTAGTATGAATGTCATATAATGAAATTCCAGAAAATTGCCTATTATATAATATATCAAAATATTAAAAGTTAACAATGTAATTTATAATACAAATTAATAAAACACTATACTAAATGAAATAATTAAAAATCACCTTCACTTAAAGTAATACTCTTCGCTCTTTTAATGACTTGAAATCATCAATAATTGATTCAGTAATGAAAGTGTCAGCTATTTCTCTTTCAATATGAATTACTATATTATTTGCAATAAAATAATCTTCCATCTTGTTACGTAACGTTGTCTTAATTATTTTTATTGTTGAAAACAAGTGTTCTCTAACATCCTTCCATAATTACCATTTAAATAATTATTTTCTACCTAAATATATTTAAGTCCAGCCAAAATAAGTTATTCCACATTAAACATCATATCAAAAAGGCCCTTCACAATACAAATTCTAGCATGCAACGAAATGTCAAATTATGCAATGTACCAAAAAGGCTGTAGAGTTTGGCAAAATACATTAGACTATGCTCATGTAACAAAATAAGACATACAAGATTTGATTACTCAGATCAAGTCTCGGATACCTTCCCCTTATCACCGCCTGAATTCTCGGCTAAAAAATAAATAATGATGAGGTAAGTCACAAGGACCCAGTAGCCACATATCCACTTTAACAAGTATACATGAAATGATTATAAGATAGTTAAGCGGGCCAAATATGCCTTTGTATATCAATAAGTCGGAGTGGTTTGCCAAACCATTTAATATTTCAATATTAATCAATATGCATGTCACTCCCTTAACCATCCTTATAACCGCTGACAGAACCTATGAACTATAAAATAATAGGTTTAATCTCTTTGACAAGAATGCACCAAGCTCACCAATGATGAAATATAGCCGAGTCAAAGGCTACAGAGCTCATATCGGGCCAGGGGTTCCCTTTCTCTCAAATAGAGAAAGTGTTAGTTATGATTAGTTTTGATGATGTCTTATATAGATGCTATTATTAAAAGCAAAAAGATTGAGTAATATAGTTATCCCCTACATTGACTAACTACTGTATTTAATGTAGATTAATCCAAGTTGAATTATAGAGATTGATCAAGAAAGTTGATTGAAGAAAGAAGTTCTTGCATGCAATATAATGGCAATATCAGAATGTAAAGGAAGCAAGAAGTTATCAAAGGATTTTGGGAATAGTTAAGAGGAAGAGGAAATATTGAAGAAGGTAGGACTTGCAGAGAATGATGAGTCCAAGTTGAATGACGGAGAACGATCAACAAGAAAATCAATAAAGAAGTCTTTAATTAGAGAAAGAAGATGTGAAGTCAAATGATAAAGAATGATCAAGAGAAGAGAATAAAGAAAGAATTGAATTGTGGAAAATGATCAAGAGAAGAAGAAAGAAATGAAAACTTGCTGAATGGAATGGAGATATCATTATTCAAGTTCTAGAAGTCTCCACAATCAAATGGAAGTTGGAATGGCTCAATTCGGAATTAAAGTCAGCAAAAATCAGCTTCAAGATGAGAAAACTCGAGTTTCCTACTTCGCTATAATGATTTGCTTCTCTAGTACAAGAAAACTTGAGTTTAGAACTCAAAACTCGAATTTAGGACTCAAAACTCGAGTTTGTAGTGTCTTCAGCACCTTTGGCATCTCTGGACTAGGAAAACTCGAGTTTACAAGTGAAAACTCGAGTTTACAGTGGTCTTTAGCAACTCTGTTTCACGTTCAGCTTGGGTGAGGTCTGGTAATTCGATGATATCTCCCAAACCAAAGATCGGATTGAGGTGAAACCAGTGGCATATGAAACTAGACTCCCAATGCGTCATTTTGATATAAAATTCAAGCCCAAAGGAGTTCAGATCAAGAAGCTATGAATTGTGGAAGTTAACAGTGAAATCCACACCACACAGCAAACCAAGCTTCAATGTTTTAAGTGTATCTCACAAACTACAAATCCGATTGAGCTGAAGTCAGTGGCATATGAAAGTAGACTAATAGAGCTTTCCATCAAGATTTGAACGGATCAAAACAGAGTTCAGACCAGGGAGATATAGCCTTTGAAAGTTGACCGTTAGTTCAAGAAGGCTCAACAAAGTCAAAACTCGAGTTTGTAAGTACAAACTCAAGTTTTCAGGCTACAGAGAGCAGCAAACTTCAGAGCATCTTCCAAACTCAAGTTTTTGAATCTAAAAAATGAGTTTTGATCAGATAAAGAGCAATATGGAGTAACGCAACCTCAAAACTCGAGTTTTGCAAATGAAAAACTCGAGTTTTCATCTCAGCTTCAAAAAATCACCGTTTCGATAATCCTGATTCTTCTGATAAACATCCAGATGATTACCCAAATGATTTATAACACTTCTTAACATTATTTATATCATTTTTGTACATGTTTCAGACGATCAAAGGCTGTTAAACTGAAGATCAAAGGGAAAGTAAATGCTGATGTCATAGCTGGTTTAGAAAACGAAGTTCTAACGACTAGTTCCATCTGAGTCTAACGGCTATATTTCTTTATCCAACAGTCATTAAATCTTCAAACGGTCATATATTGATCTTTACCTATAAAAGAGGATGGATTCAAGCAGAAAAACACTGAGACATAAGCTTACATCTTCAACATGCTAATACTCTGATCTTCACACCATTTACTCTCTGTTTTTCATGTTTAGATAGCTTATCATAGAGAGTGAAATGATTTGTGTTGTTCTTCAGTGTTTATTCATTCACTTCTGACAGAGAAGATTTATTATAATCATCCTATCCTTCTATCTGAGAATTACTCAAGATTGAGTGATTTTGAGTTGGAAACCTATTGTATTGATTACAGCTTGTAAGGGGAGTAAGTTCTAGTGAGAGAATTACTTCGAGTACAGAGTGTGTAATCGAGTGGGTGTATTGATTATAGTTTGTAAGGGGGAGTGAATCCTTGTGAGAGGATTAATCCAAGTTTGGGTGATCTTGAGTGGGAAACCCATTGTATTGATTACAGCTTATAAGGGGAGTAAGTTCTAGTGAGAGAATTACTTTGAGTACAGAGTGTGTAATCAAGTGGGTGTATTGATTATAGTTTGTAAGGGGGAGTGAATCCTTGTGAGAGGATTACTCCAAGTATAGAACGTGTAATCAAGTTGAAAGAAGATAGTGGATTGAAAATCTAAAGTAGAGCTTGAGGACTGGACGTAGGTCAAAGATTGGACTGAACTAGAATAAATCTCAGTTTGCATATTCTCTTCCCTTATCTCTTATGTTTCCAGCATATATATTTGAATAACTATCTATTGCTTTATAACTCTTTACGGTCATACAAACTGGTTTTACTGAGTTGCAAAAAGATTTCCAAAGTTCCTAAATTTTTATACTTCACCCAATTCACCCCCTCTTGGGTTTAGCCAGTTTTTAAAGAAAGGTGTCACTATCCTAAGGGCTGACCCTTATCCTGGCTAAAGGAAAAGGATGATATCAAGGGTCCTAAAAATGTCAAAGTCATTCACTGTGCACTGAGTGGTGACTATACCACATGGTATAAAATCAATCTCCTACCATCACAACTCATCTCATTTAAATCTAGTACACCTCAATATGCAGTGCAATATCATAATTCAACACTAATTATTCTTACTTATATTAAATATTCAATACCATACATAATCTATCATAATAACAATATATTTAATCATAATAATATAAGCAATTTATGCCAACTTAACTAAAAGTTTATCCTCAAACAAATATCTCACACAGATATACATTTTCATAGGTAACATACTATAACATATTCATATCATTTAAATATATGAGCATACGCTTATAATCACCTCAACAAGTATACAAGATAAGAAAGTGGTTATCTCAAGTTCTTGACACAAAAACCTATCGTGAGAGAAATCAAATCCACTCTAAAAATAACTATATATAATTACACATTAATAGAATTAACAAAAATAGCCTCTGATACAATAATTAATCATTAATTAAACTATTTTCTCACTTTAATTTTTATAGAAAAATGACAATTTATATATTCCTCAAATCATTATTACAAGGGTTAATGAGCAAATTGGCCAACAAACTATTAGGCCAGGAGCATCTAGTACAAAAAAATTTTGAGGGTACCAATAATACAAACAAACAATTAAATTTTTAAAAAAACCACAATGCCGTCAATTGCTCATGTAATGGTTGTTTAGGGTTCAAATGAAGATTGACATGTGGCTGAAGAAGGCCAGTTGGCCTTATTTTACTTCACATACTTGAAGTGGACTAGCCAAAGCATGAAGAGAAAAAAGGACCCAAAAGCAAAACACGTTAGAGAAGGCAAAACACGAAGAACCACACAAACTCAACGAATTCCAATGGAGAAGGTGAAATTGAAGTAATGGAAGCGGAAATTGTGAGCGATTCTCCGACATGGGTTGCAAGTGAGTGTGTTTGAGGAACGTACAATGACAATCACACGTGGAATTTCATTATCAACAGTGGCACTAGGTTTTTGGTAAATGATATTTTGAAAGGTAATAGTCGATTTTCACTAAAAATTGGGCTTCTTTGTGGTTTATGGTGTGTTCTCGTTGAAGCGTGACAATTTATTGTCTATTTAACTTGATGCAGCGGTAATGGCAGGAAAAGGGAAAGGCGTAGCTTGTGTAGAAGAGGTGGCGAAATCTGTGGTCAGAGAGAACGACGAGGTCGTGGAAAATAACTTCTTGAATGAGCTGAAGAAGGCAAGTGAATTTGTCTATGTTGCCAAAGAATTTGTGAAGAGCATGTTGATAAGTGAAGTTGTTTTTGAGCTTGACAATGATTATTAGAAGAATTAGGTGAGTTAGATGACATAGGTGTATTAGAGGCCATAGGTGGGTTAGAAGACATTCCCACTAGTACAAAAAAGCCTTTTAAGACCGGACAAAAAATGCTTCATAAAACCGAATCTGTAACCGGTCTTGTTCCAGGCGGTCTTAAAAGTCTGTAACTTTTAAGACCGGATGAACGACCGGTCTTAAAAATATAGATCGAACTTTTGAAATATCCGGTCTTAAAAATGTTTCAAAATAATAATAATTAAAAAAAAATGAAACAGCCGGCCCCGAATCACTAGATTTAGCTACATTTTGAATGTCCCTCTGTCACTAGCAACGGAGAACCAAGAGAAAATTGGAAGCAACATCAACAAGAAAAACAAAAAAGAAAAGAAGATTGGAAGCAACACTAACAAGAAAAACAAAAAAATGAATACAAAGTCCAGAAATAAGAAAAGATAACAAGAAATAGAAATCATTCACCATGGAAATCAAATTTGAATCAATATAAAATCAGAGGTGAAATTTGAAGATGTAATATCACCTAGAGGGGGGGTGAATAGGTGATCTACAAAATTTTTTGCGATGTACACAAAGTAGAACAGATCAAAAATAAAGACAGAGAATAGACATAAAGCGATTTATACTGGTTCGGTCGAACTTTTTGACCTACGTCCAGTCCCTAAGCACACCTTGGGATTTTCACTAAAATTCCAAGTTCACGTACAATTACACACTCTATAAACGAATGATAGTCCTCACACTCTCAGACTCAAATCCCCCTTACAAGTTGTAATTGATACACCCTCACTTAAGGTTCCTTAACCCTAAGTTAACATAATGAAATAGATGTTTAAATAAATCCTCACGAGTAGATACAATGATAAGCACTGAAGTACAAACTTATCCGAAGATATTAATGGAACAGTTGAAACAGCGAATAGCAGTAAGCTCAAATTGATTGCACAGCGTTTCGGTAGTTGGTGAATTCAATGCTTCGGCTATTTATAGATGTTGTGATTAATGATTGTTGATGAAGCTTGTGAGATAGCCGTTGAGAGACTTGAATGTGTCCGTTAGACAGATGAAGCTTTCGTCGAGGATTTCGCTATTTGAATACTCCAGGTGGAATTTGCAAAGTTGACATTCTCATTCATTCTTTTTGTTTTGCCCGTTGTGAAATGGTATTTAATGCGTAGACGAAATATCAGAGTAGCTTTACTTCGATCAGAGTTGATTTCCAAGATTATCACCAATTTAGGTAGCTGCATTTAATGCTTCCGACACATAATTTTGCTTTATTCAAATTTGCCGTTAATCCATGTCTAAACAATCTGAAACTCATAAGCAAACATGTTAATAGCATTTGGTAATCGGGATGAGTAATAATCTGGAGTGATAACATGATATGTCAAGACTTATGATTTTCAGAGTCAGAGATTTAAAGAACAGAGATGACATTGCTCGAGCAATAATCCAAGCTTGCTCGAGCAAGCTTCTTTTCATTATGTAGAGAAAGTGATCTCTGCGCTGATGCTCGAGCAAGAAAATGTCTTTGCTCGAGCATCATTTTATCATGCTCGGGTAAAACTCTCTAAAAGACTTTCAGAAGACATTGATCATCGTTGATGCTTGAGCAGACTATTAGACTTTGCTCGGGCAAGGCTCATACAGTGATGACATAGCATGATGCTCGACTTTGCTCGAGCAAACTCTTTATGCTTGGTTGAGCATACTGCTCGAGTATGCAATTTTTCTTTGCTCGAGCAAGAACTATGCACAGGCGAGAACACAGGTTGCCCGACTTTACTCGAGCAACCTTTTAAGCTTGCTCGAGCATAGTGCTCGAGCATGCTTTCACATCCTGCTCGAGTATGACTGTACTTTGCCTTGCTGTATACCAGTTCAGTTTGATGTTACTCGAGTAACCTGATATCCCTGCTCGAGCAAGACTCCAAGATCTTTACAGAACCTTTTACTCGATGATGCTCAAGCAGATCTATTTGCTTTTGCTTGAGCATGCTGGTCCAATATACAGAAGTTAGCCTAAGCCCGATGTTGCTCGAGCATGACTTTGCTCTACTCGAGCATGCTTCATTGAAACACTTTAACAACTCATCAGATGGATTATGCTTGGGCATCAAACAACTTTTGCGTGAACAATTCCTATTTCAAACATGAATTACTTAATTCAATAACCCAGAAATTGTGATCATCAAAATACAAGAGTTAACATTCTCCCCCTTTTTGATGATGACACTTCTTAGGATTATTTTCAAGTGTTGTTGAATAAAGTAACGTAATATCAATTGTGCGCAATCAGTATGCTCGTAATTAAATCAATAATTGATACAAATTTAATATTGAAACGTATCATCATTAATTTCATAAACGGATTACAAGACCAAAAAGAATCAAGAGCACACAAACAGAGCATAGACTACAGTCAAAATGCATAAACATAAACAGTCAAAATACATAAGCATAAATACTAAATCCTAAATGCTACTCTCCCCCTTTGTTATCGGCAAAAAGAGAACACTGGATGGCTGGAGATGGAGGAGCGCTATGAAAATCAGAAGATGAAGAAGATGGAAGAGGGACAGTGGAAGGGTCGATGCGTGGAATCATAGATGCTGGTGAAGGATCCACAACAGGAGAAGGAGGAGGAGCTGAAGTAGGAGGATGAATAGCAAAAAGGTCGGAAGCAGATGGAACAGGAGAAGTAGAGGCTGGTGTAGGCAAGTCCACGGGACCGTCAGGACCAAAACTGGTCACAAAGTTATCTAATGTGTAGTCAAAATTCTGAACTGCCTTGTGAATATTGTATTGTTGGCGAGAGAGACGTTGAAGTTTTTTCTTGATTTCTTCTTGTTGATCATAGATGACTAAGAAGCTCTTGTCCAATTCAGACTTGAAGTCTTGCAAGTCTGTATTCATCTGCATTCCAAGAGTAGCCCTCAGTTTTATCATGTCTTTGGAGAAAGCTTTGACATTTCTCTTGTCAATTTCTAATAGGCATCCAAAGACTGTATGACAGGAGCCATGGCCTTATGAATAGAGGACTCAACAATGGTCTGAATGGCTGCCTGTGTAAAAGAGGATACTGATGAAGAAGGCCTAGCTTTAGAAGATTCTGCTTCATCTAGATGTTGGGAAGCAGATGTTTTGGAAGTGGATGGCTTGGTAACAGGGGGCTGAAAAGATGATAAAGAAGCTTTACCCTTATGTTTCATGGATGAGGCTTCATTGAAGGAAATCCTCATATTTTTCATGTGGTCTTTCCCAAATAGTGGAGGATATTCTTCCTTGTCATTCGAAAGGTACCAAATATTGTTGACTTCCAATATCCTAGAAACCAACGATGGGTACAGAATGGTAGCATGAAGTCTAACTTGAGCCTCAAAAATAAAAGACATCATCTCCTCCATAATCCATTTGCCTAGATTCCGTGGCTCCATGGTAATAAGTGAGGCAAAACGCTCAAAATCTCTTCTTACAAAATGAGTGAAACTCTGGCCTTTCTGGACTAGGCTACGACTATATACGTACTAGAGAACTCTGTATTCGTCCTTCATCATAGCCAGAGTCACATTGACTTTCTTGCCCTCAATTGGTACATGTGGAAGGAGAATCTGATGACACTCAACTGGAGAAAGCTTAGGAGGATCTTCAGGAACATCGACAATACCCAAAAGTACATTGATATCATGAGCCGTGAGTTTGATTTCTTGGTCACAAACCTTTGTGATCAAAACATCCTCATCAGTTTTGTGAATCTTCTCCTTCATATGCATGTTGTGATAAAATATGCGCACGACTTCAGGAGAGAACGATTTGCTAATACCGATGAGTGGCATGAATTGAAGTAGCCAATCATATGCATGTTGTGATAAAATACGCGCACGACTTCAGGAGAGAATAGTTTGCTAATACCGATGAGTGGAATGAATTGAAGTAGCCAATCAGTCAAATCCAGATTACACTTATCCTTGAAGTGAACCAAATCCACATATACAATTGGACAGAAAGGTCTAGACTCGTAATAGCGTGCAAACATAGAATGATCATCAACGACAATGTCACCAACGACCATACCCGGTGAAGGCTCTGGTAATTTACCATCCGCAGGATGACTTGTCGAAATTTGCTCCTTTTTGCTTTTAGACCCTTGAGATTTTAGAGAAAACAAGTCTTTTTGTTTCTTGCTTCCGGAGGCCTGTGATTTCTGACTAAGGGATGGCTTTAGTATCGCTAGTCGATCTTCTTTTTCCTTGGATCGAAGAGGAAGGAGCCGTCGTCGTTTAGAATCCTCGAAGTAGTACGCTTGTGCCATTGTTGAGGATTGGAGTTGACGCCATCGCAAAACCCTCAAAGCATCTCATTGCCAACGTTGCCAAGGATTTAATTGTGTAGCTTTTAGGACGACTTACAAAGATTGCGAGAAGGTTAGAGGAAGAGAATGTCATTCTTGCTGAGGATTTGACTCATGAGGCTCTTGGGACACTCGTTGAATCTATAACTAAGTAAATGTTATATCACCAAGAAGACAAGCACACTCACGGACTTAACGAGTTTAGCGAATTTAGCCCTTTTTTTTTAACACTTTTAAGACTGGTTGTTTGTAAAAAGCGATCTTAAAAGTATATTTTTAAAACCGGATCCTTTATAATCCGGTCTTAAAAGTATTATGTATATTTACGAAATTGCTAACAGTCATACTTTTAAGACCGGATCTTTTATAATCCGGTCTTAAAAGTGTTCTATATATTTATGAAATTGTCATTGGTCATACTTTTAAGACCAGATTTTTTATAATCCGATTTTAAAAGTGTTCTATATATTTACAAAAGTACCACCGGTCATATTTTTAAGACCGGATCCTTTATAATCCGGTCCAAAAAGTTCTTTATATTTATAAAACTGTCACTAGTCATACTTTTAAGACCTGATTCTTTATACATCGGTCTAAATGAGGCGGTCTTAAAGCTCTTTTTTGCATTAGTGTCCATTGAATCAAAATGTCAGAGAGACAATGAAAGACATTCAGTTCAATGAGAATGTTGGAGAGGCAGAGGAAGCTGATTGCCTCAACAATGCAAGGGATGATGAAGATTTCCTTTCTTTTTCCTCAGCTCTATCACTCTCGATTTTGTTTTTCTCATTCTCTTTGTTCTTTTTTTTTTTGCTGGTCCACTTCCAGCATTTGCAGTAACATAAGGACAACTGGACTTCTTCAGCCACCTAGCAGTATTCATTTAAAAACTAAATGGAAGTTAGCTAACCAACTGACATCATTGTGGTTTTTAAAATAATTTCAATTGTTTGTTGGTATTATTGGTACCCTTAAAATATTTTTTTACCAGAAGCTCCTGCCATAATAGTTCGTTGGTCAATTTGCTCCTTAACCCTTATTACAATCCTATTTTCTTACTTCATAAATTATTTCTCACTAATAAAATATCACTATATCCTCAATTTTTCAACATAATACTAACTTATATAAGCATAACCTAATTTATTAAACAAATCTCCAAACCTCTACATAATCAAAATCATATCAACTCTAATTTAAAATCCTAAATCCCAATTCATAATTTCATATAATGCAAGATTTAGCAAAACTAACCAATTAAACCTTTAATAATACCTCTGGTAATCCAACTAAATGCTTTAATCCTCATTTAATCGATAAAAATATAATATATGACATAAATCCTAAATTCTTTTAAATAGAAAATAAATTCAAATTCTCAAAGCAATCGACTAACAAATCTAAACTGATTAAAGTTATTTATTAATCATGCTTTACATATATACAGTCTTCTATTATCAAAACTTAAAACTTTGCCAATATTTAAATCACAATTTTCAATAATCAGTACTATGTTAGCCTCATTGGAAAGAGAAAATTACGTAGAACAAATTTCATGAATAAATTTTTTTGAAAAGAAATTAACTTAATTGCCTAAATAATCTTATAACATAAATAATTTACCTTAAAAACTCAAATAGGCTCTCTTTTCTTCTCTTTTCTCTTACTCTCTTACTCTCTTGCTCTTTCTCTCAATCTCATGCTGATTCACTTACACACACCCCCATAACACACACACATATATATAAGAGGGTTGAGGTGGTGGATTAGGAATGAATTATTATTATTTTTAATAATTCCCTCTACCACGCACAGTGGCAGGAAAACTGCCACCTGACCCAAATTGGTGGTAGCATACCTGCCACAAAATGTATTATATATATATATATATATATACTTTTTAATTTTTAATTTTTTAATTTTAATTTTAAGAATATTACACGTTTTGTGGTAGCTGTTGAAATTGGAAGTGTTAACAAGAGGTGAATTAATCGATCAATCAAGTAATACACCTTAGACTCCCATGTTTTCATCAAAACACAACACAATTCAGGTGGAGTTGATAGATTCTTCAAATTTGGATGACTAGAAGCATTTATAACAAAATGTTGAAGTTGAGTTTTCAAAATTATCGTCTCTTGCTTAGTAAAATTAGCAGGATAGTATTTTGCAACAAGAGTGCAAATATTATCAATGTTTATAAGCATCCTTAGGAATCAAATGAGAGTTGTGTCAAAAGATCCAAAATTTTGTCCTTAAACCTCATATTCAACTCTTGCAACTGTTTATCTATTGTAACTAAAAATATTTCCACTTTATAATGATGCTCCATTATAATATGAGCTTTTTGATGACATGATCATCCTTGTCGTGCTATATATGGAGCACTAAAGTTAGGAACATCAATATCATGTTGCTCGTAGAATAATGTCATGTTTTTGAATAAATCCACCAACCATCTTCTGTCAATTTTTGAATAAGAACTTTTGTAGTACCAACTAAATCCACAGCATTAACTATATCTTAGGATTGTTCTTGCAAAACTTGGCAAAGAACATTTGTTATTCCCATGATTTCTTTCCTCAAATGTAGGATCAATATAAACTCAAACGAAGTCAAAATATTATAAGTAGCATCAGCATCCCCTCTTTGAGAATAAGTTGATCCATCAACAAAAATCTTTTGAGGAACAGAACAAGTTGCTGCAAACATATTTATTATACTACAAATTGAGTAAAAATCAGAACTCCAACGACTGTCTCTAGCCCGTTTCAAAGTACCAATTTGAAATGCCCCTTTTCCAATTTCAAGTTCAAGCAAATGTGCAATTTCATCAAACTTGACAGCTTGTAACTCATTATGTAGTTTACCAGATGAACATATAATATTAATAATGAAAGTTAAATCTTTTCTAAAAAAAATGAAGGATAGAAATAACTTCTCTAGAAATAATTTAATATCCTATTTTATTTTTTAGGATTTAAAAAAACTAAATATATGCATATATATATATATATATATATATCTTATAATACAATATTATATTATAATATAAAATAAGGAAGGTAGCACGTGTTGCTGCCCATCTTTTAATTTTTGCGATAACAAGGGAGTGGTTTACCCACTCCCAACCACCCTTTTTCACATCCTACCCCTTTATATACACACAAACACTCAATTAGTGAGAGCTGAGAATGAGAGGAGAGTGTGAGGAAGAAGGGGAGGAAAAGAGAAGAGGAAGAGGCTATTTTTAGGTATGTTATTTATCTTATAAAATTATTTAAGCAGCTAAATTAGCTTCTTTTCAATAAACTTTCTTCATAAAACTTATTCTATATATTTTTCTCTTCCTAATGAGGGTACTATTGTATTTGTTAGTGAAAATTTTAGGGTTAAGATTTTAAGAGAGTTTTGACAATAAAAGACTATATATATATGTAGTGGGTGATTAACAATAATTTTTATCGGTTTAGATTTATTGTTTGGTTGTTATAGGAATTTAAAATGAATTTTTCTATTTAAGAAATTTAGGATTTATGACCTATAAAATGTTTTTACCAATTAAATGTTATATAAATAATTTAGAGTAAATACCCTTTTTGGTCCTTGAAAAAAAAAACACGAACCTCATTTTTGTCCCTCACACTCCAAAAACCCCTTTTTAGTCTATGAACAGTGCGAATAAGGGTCGATTGGTGAACATTTTGATCCCTCGCAAATTTCCAAATGAAAGTGGAGCCTGAATACCCAAGAGGGAGGTGAATTGGGTATTCTTAAAATTTTTCGGTTAGGTGCTCTGTTTTTGAACAATGAGAACAGGGATTAACAGAGATGAGGGAAGAAAAGCTTGGACACAAGGATTTATATTGGTTCGGTCTCAACAACTTGACCTATATCCAATCCCCAGACTCTCTGGGATTTTCACTATCTCAATGATTACACACTCTGCACTCAAGAGTAATTCTCTCACTAGAACTTACTTCCCCTTACAAGTTGTAATCAATGAACCCAACCACCAAGTCCCCTGACTTGTGGTTCCTTACAATCAATGATCAATAATCAAAGAAAAACTCTCTCTAAGAGTAGATGATGATAAACACTGAAGCTTATAATGTCAAAAGACAAGTTACAAATGAAAACTAAGAAGTAGTTGAGAGACTTGAATGCTTGAGCGTTTTCAGATGTTGTTACAACTGTGAAGTCTTGAATGCCAATCTATTTATACATAGAAGGCATTAAACGACCGTTGTAACTTGGATTAAAACGTTGGGAGTGTTCAGCTGAAGTTAGGTTCCACTTTGGCCATCTTCTCTCTCTTGGTTTCTGCATAATACAGCTGGACTTTGATTCAGAGTTGACTCTCTGCAAATTAATTCGTTGGAGAGGCTGTTGCTTGTTGTAGAAATCTTCCTTTAATGCTTTACAACCGTGTACAAGTGGATTAACCAAAAGTAAGCAAGTTTCTGGGTTGAACATTTAATGTTCTGACACAACTTTTGCTTTTGGCCTAAACCTTCAATAATCCTTCTTTAATCTGTCTGAAACTCACTAAAAAGATGATTAAACATATCTAGAATCATTATAGATTAATCATGAAAAGCATTGAGATCAAACAAGGAGGTATATCAGATTTGGCAAATTCAAATTTCTGTCAACGGATAGAAACCTGGAGGTTTGTTCCACAAACCTCGAGGTTTTCATTATGTCCAGGTGAAAAAGATTTTGGATTAAACAGCAAACTTGGAGGTTTTAAAATAAGCTTGGAGGTTTTCATAAATGCTGAAAGAGATTTAAGTCTTTGAGAGACACAACCTCGAGGTTTCATGATAAACCTCGAGGTTTCATCCAAAACATGAAACCTTCTGAAAACAAAATGAAACCAAACCTGGAGGTTTCAAAAAAAAAGTGAAAATTCATTTGCTCTCTAAAACTCACAAACCTCAAAGTTTGGTAGCAATACTCGAGGTTTTGCTAAAAACACTGAAAAACATAACTTTGTTCCAAAGACAAAGCCTGGAGGTTTTGGAGTAAACCTTGAAGTTTTTCACTAATGGGAAGACCTAATTGCTCTCTGTATGTCAGAAACCTGGAGGTTTCCAACAATACTCGAGGTTTTGTGTTAATTTCAAAATGTTCAAGTTCCAGCCAAACATCAAACCTCGAGGTTTATGTAGGAACCTCGAGGTTTTCAATGTTCTTGAAAACCAATTGCTCTTTGGATGAAGAACCCTGGAGGTTTCTTTAAATACTCGAGGTTTCACATTATTTTTCAAAAGTTTTAGTTAAGCGCCAAACCACAAACCCGGATGTTTTGTTACAAATCTCGAGGTTTGAAGGGTTGATGTGAAACTGAGTTTTCTCTGGAGGTCCAAAACCTCGAGGTTTCTTCACAAACCTCGAGGTTTCTTCACAAACCTCGAGGTTTCACATAAATTTGTGAAACCAAGTTTTTGAAAGATGAAGCACTGAACCTTGAGGCTTTGTTTGCAAGGTCAAACCTCGAGGTTTCTGTGCAAACCTCGAGGTTCGCTCTCATTCAGGATTTTCCAACATCCAAGAGCAAATCCTCATTCTTTGTTCACAATTGTTGGCAATAATCAAAACCTTAAGAGAACTAACACCAAAAAACCCCTTTTTAGTCCATAAAAATGTCCTATTTTAGTCCCTGGGGATGAAAATGGGGTTTGTGGTTTTTTTAGGGACCAAAAAGGGTATTTACTCAATAATTTATTTGAGTTAGCGGAGATATTATTGAAATTATAATCGGTTTAGTTTTGAAATATAAAGGACTGACTTGTCATTTCTGAAATTTGTGGACTAAACTGTCATTTTTGGAATTTGTGGACTAAATTGTCATTTATGAACTTTGTGGACTAAATTGTCATTTCTAAAATTCGTGGACTAAACTATCAATTCTGAAATTCGTGGGACTAAAATGTCATTTTTGAAATTCATAGCACTAAACTGTAATTTTTAGTGTTTTTGTTATAATAACATATTATTAAAATTTGTATATTTTGAATTCTATGAACATAATTTTGATTATATGGAGTTTTGAAAAATTAATGGTTAGTAAATTGATTTTGATAGATTGATTTTTGGTGTGTGGTTAAGCTCTTGGATTAGGACCAGTATGATAATAATTAGTTTCAATGAGAGGTAACCACTTTCCACTTGTTATAAGTATTAATATGTTCTTTGTGAGTAGGTTTTGAAATAATTATGAATATTTTAATAGAAATTTCCTTGTGGAACCTTATGATTTGAATTGTGAAATATATGCATATGTTTATATATGTATAAGAATTGAGAAATGAGATATTATGACATGTGTATGAGAATTATTTAAATAACATGATGTGAACATGAAAATCTTGAAAAAATTCCTGTTGAGCTATTTATTGTGATAATAATTACAGCAATAGTTGAATTGGGAATAAATGGAGTAATTTATTTTACCATGTGGTATAGCTTCCATTGGTGCATGATGGTTGGCTCTATATTGTCCCACTAGTTCAATGAGGGATTGGCCATTGTTTCAATGAGGACTTGCAACACCCCACTAGTTCAATGAGGGGAGAAGAAACACAGTCTAAGACATGTGCTATGGGGATTTTGGATGGTCTTCATCACATGACTAAAAATGTGTGTCAGGCTATTTAATTGATCAAGCATCATTTTCTTTTACCTTCAGATGATCCTTATACTTTAAACTCTTTTATCATCATAAAAAGTATAAGTAATTTATTTATACCACCCAAGTGAACTTGAAAGTTTTTAATTATGAGATACCATGTTGTGTCCTTTGAAACAGGGATGACTCGAAACCTCATAACATTTTGGTGTCACATTACTATTTGGTATCATTAAAGGGAGTTCCATATTTTAGTCATGCATTCATTAAGGGGGAGCTTCACATTCACATGTATTTTTATATCTCAAAAGCTCATCTCCTTTATTTGAAGAAAACTCTTTTTAATTTTGCTCATCTGCATTCACTATTTTTTTTATGATGAGTTAATGTCATATTTTCCTTTCATTATTTTAATTTGAAAATATCATAGAGAAAGGGATATCTTGATATCTGGTTATACTAACAAATCTCTTTTGCAAAGAAAGTTTTCAATTTGTAGCAGGAGATTTTGTTTGTTCTAAGAAAGGACATTCGTCAACATACTACAAGGAGAAACTATCAAATTGAGGAATAATGCTTTCATGCTCCATCATTGAAGTTGAGACATGCTCTACAAAAGAGTTCTATGAAGAAAAGGAAAAGGAATGAAGCTAAGTGCTGACCATATTTCATTCAGATGAGATAGCCTTCAAGAAGCCAGTTCTTTCGTCCTACTCACATTACACAAGATATTCATAAATCTTCAGTTGAACACACTTCAGAGCATCTCATACAATAAGAAAGAAGATCATTTGCAGGAAGTCAAGTTTGGCTATCTCCAGTTAATACCTCGAGTTAAGGAGAAGCAAAGAGCTACTAGTTTGGGATCTTTTATCTGCCTCAAATCAATGCCTCGAGTCTATGCTTGCTTTCCTTCAAGTCAAGTGTAAACAGAGGGCAAACCTCATTTCAAAGATTTTTGACTTCAAGTTATTGCGTGTTTACCTCGAGTCATACATAAGCAGAGAGCAAAAGAAATTTTTACTTCAAGTTGCATTGCGTTTTCCTTGAGTTAAAGAAAGAAAATAGAATGGCATCCGGTTGTCCAAGATGGTACGTCAGCAAAACGAATTGCACTGTCTATCCGAAATGACATGTTAGCTAGCAAATTATATCTCTTATCCAATCCCAAGAAACTGAGATGTCACATTGGATTTATATGATAACAACTCGGCTAAAGGATTACGACATACACAAGATAAACAATTGCAGTTCATCTTACCTGATGTTGATGTCGGCACCCCAACTAATGATTTTGTCATACTTGATGTTGATTCTGAGATAGCACTTCGGATTTGCACATCGACAGCAAGGCTACATATCCCGGCATGCAAAAGATAAGCATATGCAAGTTCTTACTTGTTTTTGATGTTGGCTAAGGACCTGACAACCTAGGCAAGGATACTGTAGCCCAGCAGCAACTCGGCTGAGGAAATAGAGGAAACTTTCAAGACCATCGAGCACATCGAGTCAAGCGTTTACAATACATGCTTGATGTCCAGATACATCATATTATATGATATATACTGCATTATGATCCGAACGTATCTATGCACATTGTTTATCTGACTGTCTGTGTAAGTTCAAACTGGAAAGTTAAATTCGAACTGGGAAGCCAAGTTCGAATGCCTAGCCATCTCTATCTAAGGAAGAGTGAAATGAAAATCTCATACCTTTGTGCTTCAAGCTATCTGCTATGTGTTGAGTTAGAGAAAGATAAAATCTAATTGCCTCAAGGCACATTACAATTGCCTTGAGTGACTACTCCAGCATTTCAAAGACAACCCGACGAATTGATCCTGACATGCACAAGTTAACCACCTTCAAATCCTCAAATTATCCCGAGTCAAGCATTCTCGAAACATACTTGACGTCAGGTAAGTATCTTTCACTACCTCGAATCATTCTCTAATCTCATCTAGAGTCTGGCACTGTTCCTCTTCCATCATCTTCCTCTGATAGCCATATCTCTGATAAATCCTCCTCTCTTTTCGCTGATGACAAAGGGGGAGAGAACTTGTGATGTGTTTTGAAAAGAGTTTGGGAAGAAGTTTTTTTTTTGCAATATGCTTTAAGTTTGACTGATATATATTCATTCTGGTTTAGCTAGTTTAGCTCAGTTAGTGTATTTAACTATATGAATGAATATATTTCTGCATTTTGATATATGGGTGTCTATCTTTTGTATCTTCTTCTCTTTAATGGTCAAAATTTCTTTATCGGTAATTTATCTAGTTTTACGTTTATTGTACTTCAAAGAAATTTTGTTCAAAAACATCAAATCACATTATAAATGTTGTCATCATCAAAAAGGGGGAGAATGTTGATTCTATATTTTTGATGTTTTGATGATAACAATTATAATGTAATTAAATTAATAGATTCAAGGTTAAATCATGTTTTATATAGTTAACTTGAATCTACAATGGTTTGAAAGATTGCCCTTGGATGCCTCGAGTTAAAGTTGCATGCCTGGAGTCATGAGATGTTATTATCTAAATGAAAATTGTTTTGATCTCATGTGCCTCGGTTAAAATGTGTTTGACTTACAGTTAATAAGTTTGAGATATATTTGCCTCAAGTTAAAATTGATATGCTTCGAGTTAATCTTTGGATACCTTGAGTCATGTAGAGTTATTATTTAAAAAGAAAAATGTTTTTAATCTCATATGCCTCAAGTTGAAGAGTTAATAAGATGAAATTTTTACATGCCTCAAGTTGAATCCGTGGATGTTTCAAGTTAAACGATGGAAATGTTTTAAACATACTTTGTCAAATGTTTTATGCCTTGAGTGATTTATTTGTTGTTTGGACCAATTTGTTTTTAATTCTTGATCAAGTTAATGACTCAAGTCATTAACCTTTTATCAAGTTAACTTGCGTTTTTCACAGGCAATCGAGTTTAACTTTTGAAATATCAAGTCATTGACTCAAGTTGGTAACTCAAGTTATTCACTTATTGACTCAAGTCAAGTGTTGATTTGCCCAAGTTATCGGGTTTAACTTGATAAATATCAAGTTAGTGACTCAAGTCACTAACTCAAGTCAAGTCACTTTTTAACTTCAAGTTAAGGTTTCTTTTTGGCCATGTGTTTTGAAAGTCATCGGGTTTAACTTGATAAATATCAAGTTAGTGACTCAAGTCACTAACTCAAGTCAAGCCACTTTTTAACTTCAAGTTAAGGTTTCTTTTTGGCCATGTGTTTTGAAAGTCATCGGGTTTAACTTGATAAATATCAAGTTAGTGACTCAAGTCACTAACTCAAGTCAAGCCACTTTTTAACTTCAAGTTAAGGTTTCTTTTGGCCATGTGTTTTGAAAGTCATCGGGTTTAACTTGATAAATATCAAGTTAATGACTCAAGTCATTAACTCAAGTCACTCACTTTTTCATATCAAGTTAAGCTCTCAATTCTTCAATTTTTGAAAGCATCGACTTTTGACTCTTGCATATCAAGTTGATGACTCAAGTCATCAACTCAAGGCAACTACTTTTACACCTCAAGTTAAGAGTTCAACTTGCATCTTTTCAAAGCCTTCATCTTTAACTCTTGAATATCAAGTTAATGACTCAAGTCATTAACTCAAAACATGACTTTCAAACTTCAAGTTAAAACATTAAACTTGTGTATTTCAAAAGAGAAAGTCATCGACTCTTCCATATCAAGTGATCACCTCAAGGCATCAACTCAAGTCGACTGTTTCTCATCTCAAGTCATTGACTCAAGTTAAATTTATTTTAACTTGAAGTTAACACTCTCTATTTTCAAAATCACCGTCTCCGTAAATTCAAAATCATTCGGTGTGATTTCATTATCTCATATCTTAACTCATTACTATTCCGAAATGCTTTCAACCTATTTGCTAATGAGTTTTAGATGATTATATGGAGAATTAACATCAAACTTGACGAAAGCCAAAATCTGTCAGAGGCATAAAGATGAAGTTTGCTGCATATATTCCGAAATGGCAGAGAAGATCAAATTCAACAAGGACTTGAAGAAACAAAGTTGAATACTCAACTATAATGTTCCTCAATGAATTAAAATGCTCAATTTGTTCATCAGCTTCAAATGCTATGACTTGAATATCCCAATGGTAATATTCCAACGGTCATATACGAATACACTATTAATGCTCCAACGGACTGTAAATCATAACGAAAATATACTCAAACGGTCAACTCTCTCCAACGGACGAATGCACAAACGGTCGCAAGCTTCAACGGATGAAATATGCAAACCAAGGTTACTATTCACAACGGTCAAATAATATTTCTCCAGCGGTTTCCAACGTACATGCTTATATAAGGAGAAGGATTCAAAATGAAAAGAGACAAGAGCTTACACTGTCAAATGCCAACATTATGAATCCAACGCTCAACTCATATACTCTCTGTTTTCACAATGGTTATATAGTTTTCAGTAGAGAGTGAGATGATTGATTATGTACTTTAGTGTTTAATATTGTATCTACTCGTGAGGAGTTCATAAACATTTACTTCATTATCAGTTGAATCTTAAGGTTGAGGAACCTTAAGAGAGGGTGTATCAATTACAACTTGTAAGGGGGAGTGGAGTCTGAGAGTGACAGGATCATCCTTCGTTTACAGAGTGTGTAATTGTATCCTTACAGTGTGTAAGGGGAAACTTGCGGGATTGTAGTGGTTCTCAAGTACCCGATTAAAGCTTGAGGGAGATAGTGGATTGAAATCTTAGGAGGAACCTGGGGACTGGACGTAGGTCATCGTGGATTGGGCCGAACCAGTATAAATCACAGTTTGCATATTCTCTTCCCTCATCTCTTATATTTCCAGCATATATGTTTGAATGACTAACTATCGCTTTATAAATTATTATTGTCATATAAACTGCTTTCAATAAGTTTCGAAAAGATTTTCAAAGTTTCGAAAATTTTATCGAACACCCAATTCACCCCCCCTCTTGGGTGATAGCCAAGTCTAACATGGTTTATTTTGGATATTTTGAAAAATGATGAAGCATTATTAAGTTATTGATCAAACTATTATATTGTTATTATGTTAAGTAAAATGGAGGATGTCACAAGCAGCAATTAATATAAGTAGTTGATGAGCATAACAATGCACATAGTACGCAGAAGGGCAATTATTGAGAAATAATGCTTGCAAACCATTCCATTCCCCTCTCATATTACTAGCCCCATCATAACCTTGACCACAAATGTTAGAGATATCAAGCTTATGCTTATAAAATATAGCACACAATTCTTTTTTAAGAGTTAATGTCATAGTGTCTTTAACATGTATAAGATCAAAAAAATCTTCTTGTATGCAACCATTTTCATCAACAAACCTCAAAACAAGTGTCATTTGCTCCCTTTTTGATTAATCATGTGCTTCATCAACAATTATGCAAAACTTGGAATCTCTAATTTGTTGATGAATGTGGTTATGAACTTTACTTGAGAGGATATGCAAGATTTCCTTTTGAATTGTAGGTGAAGTATATGTTGAATTGTATGGTGCATTTTCCAATACAACTTTTGCAACTTCATCATTGTATGATACTAATAACTTTATCATCTCAAGAAAGTTACCTTTGTTTTTTGATTCTGAAGTTTCATCATGACCTCTAAAAGTGCATGCTTGAAATGTCAGCCAACAGACTTTATCAATAGACGCCTTAAGACGTAGTCGGTTCTTTAAAATTTGATTTGAACTTTGTACATTAAAGACATTATGGATATGCTCATGTTGGTTCAACAAATCTTCACAAGCCTTCATTGCTTTGTTATGTTAATTGTCAATTTAAGTTTATCCTCTTGGTTATTTAATTAGGTTGGTTAATGTCTAGTTGTTTAATTAGGTAATTGTGAACATGATTCCCAAAACTATCTTGGAACTATTTTAACGGGTTTAATTAACTAGCGCTCACTCCATTATGATTTTCTAGTAGATTAGGCGTTATTGAACTTGAGGGTTTCCGATGTTTCAATTATTTAATTAAATTCATTAATTCCAATCTTTCATTAATCTCTTTGGTCTAATTAATTGATTTGGACTAAGAAAGTTAACTCGATGTGAATCCTAAGTTGTCCCTTTTATCATCATAGCTAGATTAGATTTTCGTTGTTTGACTTGCGTTTATTCAATTTTCTCTTTTTAGGATTTTAATTATTCCCTCATATCAAACCTCCAAAAATTGCATTCAAATTCATATAGATTAGTTTCATTCTCATTTAAGTTTTAGACTCAATTTTCATATTGCATTTAGGTAGTAGTGCCTTTCATTTTAGTTTAGGTCCAATTCCATTCCATTGCATATTTTTTATCACCTAAATTCAACTTAAAGAAAACCCACAATTTGCTTCTTGGGAGAATGACCTAGGTTAACCCTAAACTGTATAATAAGTTAGGACCTGGTTTAATTGATTGCTTTAGCGACAAAAGCAACGCATCAATTTTCACCAACGAAGAAGAATAAGAGCTAGTACTCTTGTAGGCAGCAGTTCCTTTGTAAAGCCCATTATTGAATCCTCTGATTCTAAGATGGTAATAATATTGTTGTTAATGTTGACGAGAATGCAAATGCAAACGCAAATGCAAATGCAAATGTAGATGCTCATATTGTTGATCCTGCTATGACCATTAAAGAACTGGGTTCACCTAATCTGCATTTTCAAAATTGGTGCATAAATTATCGTGATATTAATGTAGATTTTGAGTTGAAATCTGGATTGATACACTTACTTCCAAAATTTAATGGCTTTTCAAGGGAGGAAGCATATAACCACTTGAAGATGTTTCACATGGTTTGCATTGCTATGAAACCAATTAATGTGACTGAAGATCAAATTAAGATGCATGTCTTCCCATTCTCTTTGGAAGGATCTGCTAAAAGCTAGTTGCTTTGTTTGCCCTTGGATTTATTACTTCATGGAATCAACTGAAGAAACTATTCTTGGAAAGGTATTTCCCAACCTCTCGCACTTCATTTATCAGGAAAGACATAAATGGATGTTGACAAATTGTTGGGGAATCCTTATATGAGTATTTGGAGTGATTTAAAACACTGTGTGCTAGCTGCCCTCACCATGAAATTGCAAATACATTATTGATTGAATACTTCTATGAAGGGCTCTTACCTTTAATTTAGAGAGAGATTTGTTGGATTCGGTCGCTAGTAGTGGTCTTCTTGACCTAACTGTCAATGATGGTGAGGAACTGACTGAAAAGAAAGCTGAGAATAGCCAACAATTTGGTTCTAGACAACCAGTAAGAGTTAATGAGGTGGGATTACTTTCTTTTAATTCTGAGTCTCACCTAGAAAGCAAAATTGATAGGCTTGCATCTATTGTGGAAAAAATGGTTGTGTCCCATATGCGAAATTCTTCTAATATGATCAATTCCATGGGGCACTCTACTTCTTTTACTCCACAGCCTACCTCTTCTACTTTAATAGGGCCACTCTATTCTATTTGCTCTCTAGCCACTCATGCTACTGACTCTTGCCCCTACCTGAATGATGGAGCTGAATCTTGTAATGCAATATACCCTTTTAGACCCATAACTTAAGGTGGCCAAAAATATTATCTTTACTCTAATACATATAATCCTGGATGAAGTGACTATCCTAATCTTCGATATGGAATGGCCAATCTCAGCAAGCACACTTTAATAAAAGTGGAAATTCTAGTGGAAAAATGTTTCAACAAGTTAGACAATCAATGCCAGTGCAAGATGAAGGTTCAAAGTGGGAAAGCAAGATGGATGCTATGATGAAAATCCTAATACGACAACAAGAACAACAACAAATTCAAACTCTTCAAACTCATATTGGTCAATTGTCTAATGTACATGGTAATGAACAGAGTCAAGGTTTAGGAAGGCTTCCATCTCAAGTGGTAACCAATCCAAATGCTGGAACTCATTAGAATCCTAATATAGGTGTAGTTAATGCTATATCTCTCTGACGTGGAAAGATAATCCCCTCTGCAGATCCTGTTACTGTCAATACTTTGAAAGACAAGGAAGTTGTTGACGACTCTCCTTTTGCTTTCGCATCATAGGATCAGTCCACCTTATCAAAAACACATGTGGTACCTAATGAAGAAAAAGAAAAGGAGGATGAAAGAAAGCAAGTGATCAAGTAAGCCCTGCCTTTTCCTACTGTGGTGGCTAAGGCTGAAAGGAGAAAGAAGGTGTTGGGATCTGTACACACAGTGGAATTATAAAATTGTTACGAATGCCATCAGAGGATCTATCAATGACGTTTAAATCAAGGTTCGTTAGAAAAACCGTACCTATGCGAAGGGTTGAGAGTTTCGTTCAATACGGTCTGGTGCACATCTCCCTCTTCGTGCGTCTCGCCCGTCGTACGTCTCAAATGTGGTGCCATCTCGTTCGATCAAATAGGAGTAGATTCTGTAAATTGCCTCCCTCTACCAATATCCACATGAATAACCTTGAACATGGATAGCAACGTGCTAGCGCCTTCAGTATTCTCGAGTCTCTCCTTTTCTCTCTAAGGTTTCTTGCGGTTCTCTAATTCATTCGTATATTCAATACGACTATATCAAAATCTATTTATAGAGTTTCTAAAACCCTAATGAGCCGTATTAAAATATTTAAAATTAATCTAATTAATCTTGAATTCGAATATGAATTAAATCAATACATTAATTAAAATCTGTCCAACAGATCTAATCAAATATATTTGTTTAATTCGAATTATGAGCCTACATATTTTATTTATCTTTATAAATCAAATATGAGATATGATATCTTTCTATTTAATTAAATCAAATTAAATCTGAGATACAATATCTCAATTTATTATAGTTATTTAATTTATCAAATAAATTAAATACTATACATAATAATATGATTATCTATAAATAATATAACTATTATTTTTGAATTAATATTATATTATAATATAATATGATATGATATATATATCAACCCTAGATTAAATACATTATTCATTAAATCTTAGACATATCTAATATTCAATGAATCTGGACAATTTTGCTTGTATTAGGCTATACTTGTGTGTGACATTGTAGGTCCACATGAGATTGGCAGTATGCTAATATTATACTAGCCCACAAGTCGCAAACGGCCTCAAGCAAGACATTGCGACTACCCAATTCATATAGGGATCGATGATATGATACAACTTATGGTACAACCATGTCACGTCCCTTTTGTCACACGATAATTTGGTTAAGGATGAGGTATGGATAATGTCAAATTCCTGTTCTTGATCATTACTTTCTCGATTCTCGAGTAATCTAATAATAATGGAAACTCCTTTCCTTCGTAGTATGGCTATACATTTCTCAGACTCACTCATCGAGGAGCCCAATATTATCTTTCTACAAATGTGAAGGACAAATTCCATCTTGACCATTCACATCTCTCTGCATGAAAACCACTAATCTCGATCATAGCCTTTATCATCACTTGGTCAAAAGTGACTTTTGACTAGGTCAAAGATCTGTGACTCATCATGTAGGAATCCATGATGATCTCAAGTCAAAGAGCGTTGTGACGCGGTTATACATGAGATAAGCTTATGACTAAATCCATGCAGCTTTCTCATAATGGGTCGATCCAGCATCTTGTACTCTTACAAGTGCCCATGACTTTGATTTGTATCTCCATACCTCATCAAAGTCATACTGGTCTTATCTCATCTTCGCTCCCGTGCAGATGACCGACCAGAGACATTTAGGATAATCTATAAGATGTACCCAAGGATACAGTTATCACTATAAACATGCAAATGAAATGATAACTAAAGGAGAATACTTTAAATAATATAAACGTTTAAAGTACAATGACTTGCCCCTAGGGCATAATTTCCAACAGAAGGAGGCTAAGATGTTCAATGAAATCTATGATATATTCAAGAAGGTGGTGATTAATGTTCCACTAGTTGACTTAGTCACACAAGTGTCTAAATATGTGAAATTCTTGAAGGAATTATGTACTACAAAGAGAAAGTTTAAGCATGAAGGCAGGGTTGACTTAGGGTAGTTGTCTCCTCTCTTTATCAAATGCCAATGCCAATGAAGCGTAAAGATCCTGGTAGTTTTCTCATACCTTGCACTATTGGTGATGTTGAATTCTCTAATGCCTTAGCAGATTTGGGAGCTGCCATTAATGTTATGCCAAAATCAGTCTTTTATCAACTAAGGTTGTTGTTTCTATCCCTTGGTATGCTAATATTGCTAATTATCTAGTTGCATCTGTTTTGCCAGATGGCATGAATAAACATCAATTGAATAAGTTTAAGAGAGATGCAAAATTCTATATATATGATGATCCTTACTTGTGGCATATTTGTAGTGATCAAATTATTAGGTGATGCATTCCTGATGTTGAATTTAAGTCTGTCTTAACTTTTTGCCATGCTTTTGCATGTGGGGGACATTTTAGTGCTAAGCGTATTGCTAGGAAAGTTTTGTAAAGTAAATTGTTTTGGCCAAGTTTATTTCGAGATGCCCATGAATTTTGTAAGAAGTGTTCCAGGTGTCAATTTGTAGGTAATATTTCTAGGAAGCATGAGATGTCCCAACAACCCTTATTATTTTGTGAAGTCTTTGATGTTTGGGGAATTGATTTCATGGGACCTTTTCCCACTTCATTTGGTTATTTGTACATCCTGTTGGCTGTGGATTATGTGTCAAAGTGGGTTGAGGCAATGCCCACTCGTACTAATGACTCTTCTATGATGGTTTCCTTTGTTTGATCTCACATTCTTTATAGATTTGGCATCCCTAGAGCAATCATTGGCGATCAAGGAACTCATTTTTGCAATCGGAGTTTGCAGAGCTTGCTTGGTAAGTATGGGGTAATGCATATGGTGGCCACCCCATACCACCCTCAAACGAATGGTCAGGCAGAACTCTCTAATAGAGAAATCAAGCTCATTTTAGAAAAGATAATGAAACCCAACCAGAAGGATTGGAGTAAACGGCTCGATGATGCACTTTGGGCATATTACACAACATATAAAAGTCCCATTGGCATATCTCCATACAGGATTGTTTACGACAAATCTTGTCATTTGCCAGTGGAGGTGGAGCACAGCATACTGGGCAATTAAAAGGTTCAATCTCAATCTTGCTAGTGCCGATATTGAAGGGAAGTTGCAATTGCAAGAGCTTGAAGAATTTAGAAGATAAGCTTATAAGAATGCTAGAATTTATAAGGAAAGAACTAAAGCAGCCCATGACAAACTTATCATGAAGAGAGACTTTCAAGTGGCCCAAAAAGCTATACTCTATATTTCCTGCTTGAAACTCATGCCTGGAAAGCTTCGCTCTCAATGGGAAGGGCCTTTCGTTTTCACTGACGTTTTCCCCTATAGAGCTGTGAAGATCAAAAGGGAGCCACTTGGAAAATGCTTCATCATCAATGGACATCGCTTAAAGCCGTTCTTTGATGGATTCTCCACTCAAATAGTGGAGGTTGCCGCACTACGTGACACCACGTAGACCTCGGTTGTATTCCTTCCTTCACTCTTTTATTTTGCTTTGTCATATTACTCATTGTCATATTATTGAGTTGTGTAGTGCTACGTATTACTTGACTTTGTGATATGTTTTGCATTGAGGACAATGCACTGTTTAAGCGCGGGGGAGGGATCAATTGTTTTGAATGTGAAAATTGCAAGTTATAAGTAACTTTAGTATGATGCATTCTTGATTTGAAAAGTGATTGATCATGTTTTGAGTTGGTGAACCTAGTAGCAACGAATTTGATTTTGGTGAATTTAGGTTAGTGATCATATTCCTAGTGAGATTTTGAGCCTAATAAATATTTTCTTTTTTGTGTGTACCCCTATCTCTTTACTTGATCTAGAACTTGATTTGAATCTTATTTGATGCTACATTTTATGCATGAGTATTCATAAAAATGATAAAGGTATTCACTTCATTTTAGCTAGATAAGCCAAAAAAACCTACTTTTTTATGCATATATCCTTTGTTTAGCCCCTTTGAGCCTATATATTATTATTTTTTCCATTTTGTCTACTCCCATAGCCATAAAAATAAAAATTTATAAAAACCTACCCATTTGAATGTCTTGGGAGTTGAAATCATTGCATTATATCTGTTTTGGATGGAAGAACATGCATAAAATTAGGAATTTGGTAATTGTAAAGAATATGGTAGGCTATCTTGAAAAAGAAAAAAAATGGAAAAAAGGAAAGGAAAAAAAAAAAGAATGATGACTCAGTTCAGATTTAGTTTGGTTTCTTGCATCCCATATTCTCTATTGTATGATTCTCTTTATCTTTTAAGATATTTAACTTTGTTTTTTCAAACACCGTACCCTTTCTTTTTTAACATTAGCCCCATTACAACCTAATAAAAGTCCTTTGAATTTATGCTTGCACTTGCTTTATTAGTGGTGGAGAATTCAAATTCTTGTTAAATCTATGGAAAGAGTATTGGATAAGGATGAATTTGAGTGTAAACTACTTTTCAGTGAAGAGTGACGTACACATTATCCTTGGAGAGAGATTTCTAGCTTAGGTTCCCCTTTGTCAAGTAAATTGCCCTGATGTTTGTTTTCTTAATTCATGAGAAGATTATTTGGACAAGAGAGGTGTTGAAATACTTTTGTTTACTTTTTGCTTGTAATTGGAACATTTAGTTTTGAAGTTTTAATTTAGTTTTGTTTTTTGTTTTTGTTGTACTCTCTTGGTCTTGATTTGTTTTGCCCAAGAGTGCAAATGATATGTGTGGGGGCCGGAGTTGATAAATCCCAATTTTAATATATTTTATCCCGCCTTATTCATTTATTTGGGGATTATTTTAGGCTAATTTGGATTTATTAGATAATATTTGAATTGTTGGCTAATTTGAGAAAATAATATAAATTAGGATTAATTAGAAGATTATTGGGCCTAAATTATTAATATTTTGATTAATATCTTATGATTAGATAATATTTTTAATACATGATAGATTATGATTTTATTATATTAATAATTGAGCATAGATTTGTCTTACTAAAGTAAATATTATCACTATTGATTTGTTTTACTGAACCAAATTTTGGGACATTTCATTTTTTGTTTTACGTTTCATTTGCTTATATCATAAGTGATACTTCCTCTAAGTTTTGCAACAGACCTTTCAGTCTCTTTGACCAATTCGGTTTCACAAATTTTAGTCGTCTTGAGCTAAACGTCTCAAGAATCTCCCTCTCTGACTTTAAATTTGACCTTTTCAAAGCATGACATGTGTTCTTTGACTAATTTAATAATCAAATTTAATATTGGGGGACAAAAGGGCAAAATTTCTCCTCAGCAAAATCTTTCGGGGCAAAAATGATACTTAACTCTTATTTGATTGATGAGGTGACATGCCACGTGTGATGAGGTGGCATGCCATGTGTGTCCTCAATTCAACTTAACGATCAAAATTAATGTAGAGACAAAATTGTAACGTTTTGTGAACTTCCATGACAATTTTGATTTTTTTTTTTTTAAGAAAAACCTCCGTCCACCTAATACTCCTGAGCGAAAACTTCCATAACAAATAAGATTCTTATCCCTTTTTATTTTGAGGGGGCCATTCGAAGATCCATCTCTGATTTGGTCCACAGATTGTGTAATTCCCTTAACATGAATCCTATAATTGATTATTAGTCTTCAAAATATTTCCAAATCAAGTCCAATCATTTTAGACGCTATGGCCCTCAATTAACATATTTGACTATTGCCCCTTCCTACATTTTAGAACTCAAAGCTGTACTCTTTCATAAGAACTTCTAGTCAAATTTGGCCGAGTCGCAAAGAACGCCCTCATTGTCCTTTATCCCAAAACACTAGTATATTACAAATCGACAGATCAACGAGGATATATACATGACATTCGCATAGTAATTCACAAATTAAATGAGAGAAAGGCATGTATGTATGGTCACAACCTTTATGCATAAATCCTAAAAATCATAATTTTAGAAACCCTAACTTTTCAAAATCAAGAACCCATTCATAATCATACATGAAAAACATAAATTCCTAAACACAAGCTTTGATACTACATGAAAAACATGAATCTATATTTTCTACCTCAGGAGATTTTTTTACAGTAACACAATTCTCAAGGATCTTAGGACATCATGTTTTTACATTCAATAGAATTAAACGTACTAACATTTATCTATAGTTACGGAAGATGTTTAGCGATGGAAAACTTTCTTAGAGTTTTAACCTTCTCTCTTCTTGTATCTTATTGTGATAGGGATGAGATACAATTTTGATGGAAAACTTTGAAGGCCTCTTACGTTCTCTATATATTCCTCTTTTCTGAATATATATGCCTTTTCACTTTTTGAGTATTGTACCTACCAAAGTTGTCTATTTATGATTTCTAATAACTCTCATACCAATATTACACTTTTGCCCTTTTCACATTAAATCAAAATAAAACTCCTTTTATACATGAGACACATAAATGTTTTACATAAACTAGAAACAGTTTACCTAGTAATATTGTTCTCAATCCTAGAAGAGATGTCAACGAAGAGTTCAAAGCAATGACTTTGAGAAGTGGAAAGCAACTAGCTAACAATCCTAACCTTCGTATAAGTAAAAAAGGGATGCTAGTGATGAGGTTGCTTCTGAGCAACAAGATGAAATAAAAGAATAGGTTGTAGTTGAAGAGAATGATGGTAAAAAAAGGAAGCAAGATGAGGAAAAACATTGATGATGCGGTTAGAGGAAAACTTGATGCTCATGAGAATATAGATGAGAAAAAGCAGAAGACCCACACTTCACCTTCAAAATATGTGCCTCCACTGCCATTCCCTCAGCGGCTTGAGAAACATCAAGAAGACCAGCAATTTAATAAGCTCATTGAGATGTTCAATCAACTTCACATTAACATACCATTTGCTGAAGCTCTAGGACATATTCCTAAATATGCTAAGTTTATAAAGGATATTCTATTTAAGAAGCAATGGTTCTGTGAGTTTGAGACAGTCACAATGCTTGAGAGTTTCACTGATATTATTAAGCAAATTCCTCCAAAGTTAAAAGATCGAAGGAGTTTTTCTGTTCCTTGGTATATTGGAGATAAATTCATGGGGAAAGGAACGTCTGACCTTAGAGCTAGCATTAACCTCATGCATGCCTCTATCTATCTTCAATTAGCTGGATGGGCTTGGGTTAAGCTTGTCCAACTACAGTTACCTTCATGTAAAGCAAAGTATCTTCTTAAATACTCTAACTTGTCAGTTCCAGTTCAGTCCACCTTCATCGTCATGCACGTGCGCCATCATCCTTGCTATGATTCTCATCATCCTTCATCATCTTCATGGAGAAATGTTAGGAGGGAAAATTGGTTTGGAACTAACACTACTATAGATTTGTGAATATTTCACGATCAATATTATTTAATGGTTAAAGAGGACACCATAAACTATAAAGAGGCAGAAATATAGTTAAAAAATATCTTATGGTTCTTAAGATAAACTGTAAGTATTTTCACACATATTTCATGGTTAAAATTGGGTTCCACCTATTTTGTTTGAATAGTTGGGTTCTATAACCAAGTGAGTTCTAGTCTTTTGATAACTTTCTATTTTTAATACAATTTGAGATATATTTTAGTATATTCAGGAAGTCATCAATGCTAAAATAAAAAAAAATATTTAAGATTTTAATAAGATATCAATTTGGTGCATGATTTAGAGGATTTCGTTGGAAATATCATATTTTTATAAAAAAAAAAATAAAAGTACTAAGAATAAATAAATAATAATAGCTTAGATTAGGGGGAAAAAGATTTTAGATGGTGGTGGTGTTGTTGGTGCTGCTGCTTTTCTTTAGTTTTATTAGTTGTTTCTTTTCTTCTTTGTTAATATCCCCTTCAAGTGCCACCAATTTGAGAGTACCAAAGATAAGTGAAAGTCTGAAAGTAGCACCAATCAACACCGTTTGGAAATAATGAGGAATTTCTAACCAAGAAGTAGAGCATGAGTTTAGGGCTGAAAAAAGGAGAAGAGGGGACATTGGATCATTGTCTTCCTCAGAGGTAGATTTGATCGAATAGCTAAGAGAGGGACAAATCAGCTTGGTTTTCTTCATCGTCTCTATAGGAGGATAAGAGGTCTGTGGAGGCGATGAAGTTAAGAACCAGTAACACCGTCGAGGAACTTGGGAAGAAGCGCCAAATTGAACAGAGGAGGAGAGCGATTTAACCAGTTGGGGAGGTCACCGACGAGAGATCAGACGACGCCGTAGGCTGCTGGATTCTTCTTTTCTAAGCAAAGGGAGCTAGCGGAACACTGTAGATTTATCTTCTTAGGGAGCCACCTATTGGAGCAGCGATCGTGATGGTGCTGCACACGAATGCACCAGAGGAAGTTACTGACTTCGTCGAATCTAGAGGGTGTTAAAGTAGCCTTCTTCTTCCTCCTCCTTAGAGAGAGACAAACTTGTGAGTTACTGAAGTAGAGGACATGGGAGAGAGGTTGAACAGGGGAACTATAACAGAGAGCTCAATGCCATTATTCTTGATGTTGGAGGCTGTTTGCCATCTCTTTTCTTCTCTATTTCCCTCTGATTTTCCTTGTGACTATGAACTGAATTTGCTACTGATGTTGATGTTGGGATGATATTCAATATTATTATGAGTGGCTAGCTAGTTTGTTCTAGGATTGTTTCAAACCTTTGTGTGGATTAAGACTTGATTTCTCTTTTCTTTTAGTGGTTAATGTTATATATGTGTTGATTTTATCTTGTAGTTATTGAACCTTTGGGATTATATTGGCCACCACTTGGATTGTTTTGTTTGTCTAAATTTGATTTGAGAAAGCTAATTTAGATATAGAATTTGGATAAAGTCATGCTTGAATTGAAGTTCAACTATTGAATGAGTTTATTTGTTAACCTTTCATTGTCACATTAATGGATTGGGTTTCTCTCCTAATCCTTTTCTCATTATCCCTCATCATCTTTAAATCATATCCATCCAATCAATCACAATACTACTCTAACTTCTCTCTCCTCTTTCCAATCAACGGCTCAGATGCACTAATGAGAAGAAAAGGAGAAAAATGCTAATGAGAAGATCTTCTTCCCACATTAAGATTGAAGCTTAAAGTTGATATTCATAAAGTGTAGCAAAAGATTGTGCATTGCAATAACCGTAGAAACTTGATTTTGACTTGAGAGAGCTTTTTAAAATACATTACAATCTTAGACTACACATATTTTCATTAAAATGCTATTTGAGGGGAGGTTAATTAATAATTGAGTTTTGTAAAGTGCAAAGGGAGAAATAATCATATGCTCCTCTTATCTTAAAGTGGAGTTTCAATCTGGTTTCGGTCAAGTTATTTTCATTTCAATACAACTGAATTTCGAAATAGAATATTTTATTTTTTATTTGTTTTTCAAATGGCTTTATTCAAGCTAATTAAAGCGTAATTGTGATGATTACTCCACTTTTGCCTTAGTACTTATGGGAACGCTAACGTTTTATACTATTTGCGATTTATACGCCTGCGGTGAGCTAAATGGCAGACACCTACCAAACACACAAATATACCAATTCCAATTCTAGTTCCACTTCCTTGGCTCCAACTCCGTGCACCAAACAGGACAATAAATGTGTGAAAACATTAGAGGGCCGTGAACGTTCAAATTTTGAGGTAGATTTGTGTGTGTGTCGGTGGGGATCTGGATTCCCTGCTCATCGCTCGTCCGTACGGACGAGCTCCTAGCCGTCCAGATATTTTTTTATTTTTTATTTTATTTTTTCTATTTAAAAAATTATTTTTTTAAGAAGTGTTAGTTGAGAGATTATCTTTATTTTAGATCTTCTACCCATTAAAATTATTTTCGATAAAAAATATAAAAGTAAAAAAATTAGATTTAGACCGTCTATATCAAATCTGGACAGTTCAGAACTCGTCCGTACGGACAAGTTCTCACATAGGACGAGCACTGAAACTGGGTCCGTGTCGGTTTGGGGGGGGGGTTTCAAACGCCACGTTCTGTGGTTCAGAGAGAGTGGTTGGCATAAATTTAATGAAGTCACAAGTTCGGATCAACGTCAGTTCTTCACTCCTTTTATGACTTTTCAATCTCATCATCTTTTTATCCGAACTTCAATACATCAATAATATTTTTTGGGGAAAAGACAAATATACCCCAATAAAGTCACAAGGAATAATCACAATAGCATCTAGAAAACTTCATAATAATAGAAGCGAAAAGTCTTTGAATATACCATTTAACTACAATGAGAATAAAGTAATAACTTGTGTCCTGCATCACTTAAGTAAGTGACTGAAAATTTTGGTTCTTAGCTTTATAAGAGCAAACTTAGTTTTGAGAGAGGCTTATCACATCCTCAATGGTATGTTGAAGAGAATAAGTTTTGCTCGTCCATGATGCTTCTAAATAAGTTCTATGCGTCATCGCATGTTGGATTAAAAGGTCATGGGTTTGGATAATTTTTTTTATCCACGTCCTTTTCTTATAGCGGTGTCATGCCTTATACTCCTTACTGTCCTAAGTATAGTAGCTAATTAATTGAAGGATTGGTTTGTCTTAACTATAACACCTCAATCATTTTTGTCTCCTAAATTTTATTTTTTGTCAAACTATCTCTATTGATTACATATATCAAAAGGTTTCCATGCTATCAAGGGGTAGTTTTCGATACAAACAACTCAAGAATATTTTAGACAAATCAACGGTTAAGTAGTAAATCTGCCTCAGAAATATAGGTCCAGGCCTCGAAGTCCTTTTAGTCTCAATGTAAGATATTTGACAGAATCTCTCCATCTAGCAACTATAGAAAACTAACCACAAGATGAAAAAGAAGAGAAGTGCAACAGTTAACTTGGCAGAAGCAATAGCCGAAGTACCGTAGAAGTTTCAAAACGTAGTAATGTTACACATTTTTGTTAAAAAGTTAATGATTAATATCAATTTTTTGACGGTAAACATTAGTTTTTTAACGGAATAGGATAATATTGCTACATTTTGAAACTTTCGAGGCAATACTAAGAGAAAAAAAACTCTTAGGCCAATATTTCTCCTTAGCGAAAATTTCTGGAGCAAATTTGCTACTTAACCTAAAAATCAGTACTGTTTTAGAAATAATTGACATTTCTAATAATATTCTTAATCCCTTTAAATTAATTAGTATCTTTGGCCATATTTATTAGTAGTAACATTTTCTCACATAGGTTTGGTGCTACATATATTGATATCAATGCGTTAGTTTAAAAGTTTAACGCACTTTTTTCTTTTCTGTCCCTAATTAATTACATGGTCTTTTGTATCTTTTCTCATTCATTCTCCTTCTCACTTATTAACTTCATAATTAAGAATGCTATAATTGGAAAAAAAATGCACCTCCTTTATATTTTTAACTATTTTTAGGTAACTCTGGCAAAAAAACTAATGTTAAGTAACATATTGATTTGTATGATTTAGGCAGTTGTTACCCCTCTCCCTCTCCATCAAACTCCAATAACTAGAATAAGAAGGAGTATATATAGCGTCTATCTAGGTCGTTAGCCAAAAAAAAAAAAGGAAAAAAAAAAAGAGAGTAGCGTTTAGATGCCTTCCTTTTCTCTCACCAAAAGATAGAATTTTTGGTATTTATGACATTCAGATCAGATGGACGATTAATGATTAATTTTAAATAATAATAATAATAATTTAAATGTAGACCTTTCATTGAATGTCATTGTATAGCTAATTAATAACAAGTGTCGTCGTGTGACAATAATTAAATGTTTTGGGCTCCACTTGATGACCAACGCCCCCTCTCACCATAACTAATTTTCTGCCTCTTTATTTAATTTCATCCATCTTCACTATTGATTCACCAATAACTAAAAGCCACAACCACACCGTTATCAAAACCATTATCACGAGAGACATTATTAAAGCTTCTTCTTCTTCATTAGCTTCTGCAACTTTTCTCTCTCCTTCTTCATATATCATCATTCCCATGATGGCTTACAAAATCTCAACACCAATATTGTATCTAGGGTTAGTACTGTGTCTTCTTCTTCTTCTTCTTCTTCAGGCTGGTTTTGGAGGCTCAGATTTGGCTCAAGACAGAGCAGAATGTGCAGATAAACTGGTTGGTTTAGTAGGCTGTCTTTCTTATGTTAGTGGCCAAGCCAAAGCTCCAAGCCTAGATTGCTGTAATGGCTTCAAAGACGTGCTCGATAAGAGCAATAAGTGTATATGTGTTTTGATCAAAGATCGCGACGATCCCAACCTTGGTCTTAAGATCAACGCCACTCTTGCTGTCAAGCTTCCTTCCATTTGTCATGCCCCAATTAACATCACTAACTGCATCGGTAAGTACTTTAGTTTTAGCAATGTTTTAAAAGCCGGACTTAACTGATACTAACTCAAGCCAGATGTGAATATCTCCCACCTTAATCCGGTGAAAAATTGGAGTCTTTGGGTAAATTATATATACATATAATACTCAGTAAATTTTATGTTAAACCTTTAACATTTGAAACTTCATAATAAATCTTTCTAATATTTATGAAGATAACTCTCATATTATTAATTTTGTTGATTGTTTATTTTCAAATGGCTTAAATTTAAACTGGTTATTTGCATACAACACAGTATTTGAGAGGGTTATATGCGTGCAAAAATAAAATTTAAAGATGTAAAAAACTGATTGTCTGGGGTTATCTACGTACATACACTCGAAATTTTAAGGATTTTATTATTAAGTTTTAAAAGGTTTATATACCTTAGCCAAAATATTTTAATAATATGAAGCATTTAAATTGTTAATTAGTCTTGAACGAGTATTTAACAGACAAAAATTGCTGCATCCCCCTCATTTTTAGAACCAAACACATTTCTAATGTGGGGAAAATTCCATCCCCTCCAAAAACTCCCAACCAAACAGTCCTAAAAGTTATAGACTTTCTTTTGTTTTTTAAGGGATATTTTTATATTCTTAAAATAGATAAAATGTTTGTATAGTTTCAACAAAATTTAACTGAGGTAAATGTAATTCAATATTTTAAAGGGTTAAGGGTCATTTTTGTCCGAGATTTATTACCGAGGAGCAATTTTGCCCTGAAAATATGAAAAATAGAGCAATTTTGCTTTAGTTGTTATCCCAATTACTTTTGACTATTAATTGATCAAATATGCTAATATTTCACATGTCATCTACATTATTTTTGTTAAGATGCAAATTTATCATGAAAGTTTTAAATATAACTTTGAAAAAAGATGAAGTAGATGATATATAGACTTCCGTAAAAAATTTACACTTTAACAAAAATTAGTTGATGACATGTGATTGCCAATTCAACATATTTTGTTAGCTAACTATCAAAGTTAATTAGAATAATGACCATAGAAATATTGCTTCATTTTGGACATTTCTGGAGCAAAATTGCACCTAAAAAAACTTCTGGTATAGAGGTGCCCCTTAACCCTATATTAAAATCAAAGAAGGTTTATAATTAGTTAAAAAGTAAACAAATATTTCGGCAAAAAAAAAAAAACAAATATATGAAGGGGTCAATTGATGCCAATACATTGAAATTAGATAGCCTTTGCATCTAAAATCAAAGATATGTAAGTTTCACAGTTGACAATTTTATTATATATTATAAATTTTATATTTTATACAGCTGATTTGTGTTTGATTTTTTTTTTTTAGATCTCTTGCATTTGGCTCCTAATTCTAAAGAAGCTAAAGAGTTCGAAGATTTAGCAAAACTGGCTGGAAAAGATGGATCCACTCCTACAGCTTCTTCTACTGGTAAACAATCAGATTACAATTAGCTACCATACCCATTTATTCCAAATTTGATTAAATATAATATAATACTTATTATCCCTATTTTATCAAGATAATTAATTAATCTTTGAACATTAAACACATTTATTTGAAAAAGGAAAACGTCTCTTTAATCTTTAACTTTATACAAGATTTCAAATTGCTCCTTTAATTTTATAAATTATCTTTGGGCTGGGTTAATTCAATCTTTGGTTCTTAAAACTTGCCTTTATATTGGTTTTGAGTCCTCAAGTGTCATTCTATTTAAAAACGTTGATGACTATAATTTAATAAAAATCTAGACTATTATTTTGCTTTTAGAAGAACTAAAACCTCTTGTTTAAAATTTAAGAGACTAAAACCAAAATGAAGGCAAACTTGAGGGATAAAAAATAGTATTAACTCATTATCTATTCAATATTCTAATTCTAATACTTTTACTCTCAAATTATAATTTTTGTATTTTTAAAAATTCTTTGTCAATATTAAAATTTTAGGCTAAAGTATAGTTTTTGTCATTTAAAATTACGTTTACTTTTCAGTTTAGTCTCATAAATTTATAATATATTTTTAGTTCTTTAATTTTAACACAGTTAACTCTTACCGAAATTAAAAATGTTGACTCAAGAATTAATTAGTACTGACAAATGACACAGCATGTTTAAATTTTAATTATTTAATATAAGGAATACACATATCCCCTGCGGACATGGAGCCTCTTTTATCTTATATCTTTTTTTTTTTAAAAAAATAATAATAACCCGACTTGGCCAATTTATTTAAAGGGTTAAATATCATTTTTGTTACGGAAGTATTGACTAGGGGGCATTTAGCATCCAAAATTTTTTAAATATCATTTTTGCTTAGGTAATTTACAAAAAGGAGCAAATATGATACAAAGACAAAATTAGTATTTAACCCTTATTTAAATCCAACTTAAAAAAATCTCTCGTCCCCTCCCCAAATTGTAGCATTGAATATAGCATTAAACACCTGTGATCTAATGGGTACTCATCAAAGTGATGAGCACCCAAATTTCATGTAATTTAAATTATTCAGATCTAATCTCAAAGGAACATAATTTTCAATTGATAATTTTTAAATAAAAAACTATTTATTTAATTGATAGTTAAGATATTATTTTTATTTTTTGATTATATACTCATTAAAATGATTTTTAAAAAAAATTGAAGAAAAAGAGAAAAAGATCTAGATGATCAATATTAAATTTTAACGATCCACATCAAATGAGGTTTGGGTGCTCATCATTTTGATAAGCACCCAATTAAATTGGGATGAAATCTACACCCTCCTTCGCTCCAATCCCATTACAAGCAAGTACACCATCATAGAATGGGTCAGAAGGCTTGGCTTTCTAGTGATGAAGAATGGGATTTGGAGCGTTTATGCCCCTCTCGTAATGGCCCACAAATTTCCCTAACTTGCTTAATATTTTTTATCATTAGATTCTACATAAATTGAGTGACATTTTGATATATTATTGATAATAAAATTTTCAATTTTTTATGATTTTTCAAAAACGTCCTAAACTAAAAAGAAAGTACACAATTTTTGAGTATTTTTTCTTTTAAAAAATTTGAAAACTGCACCTTTTTTTTTTTAATCACAATGTATAAAAATGTCATTTTTATTTTTAAAATGTAGAATCCAATTATAAGAAAAATTTGAAAAAAAAAAACATTTGGGAAATTGAGAGAATTTGAGGGACATATAGGAGGAATTAAGGGAGCGAGGGCATTAGACACCCCAAGTCCTGGAGAATGGTTTGACACCATCACCACCGTGCGTTTTAAGAGCATGCTAAGAAATATGGGGACAGACATTATTAGGAAAAAAGCGTTAAAATTAGCTTTTTAGACCAGGTTTACGTTAGGTTTTATATCAACTAATTTAAAAGGTCTGTAATTTTTTAGATTGGTCTTACAATGGTCTAAAAAAATTACTCCTTTCGGTCTTAATTATAAGAGGTAGTTGACTTTTTTGAAGAGATTAAGGAAGCTAATTAAATTACGTTAGAATATTTTTATTTTTTTCTTCAAATTATTTAGTTTGACTAATAAACTAATATATAATCTAAGGATACACAACATATGAAATGATTAAGTAATTTATTTAGCTTCCTTAATCTCTTCAAAAAAAAGTCAACTAGCCCTTATAATTAGGACCGGAAATAGTACTTTTTAAGATCGGTTGTTTTATTGACCGATTTTAAAAAGTATATCAATTTATAATTAAAAAAATGTCCATTTTCTATTTTGTTTTTGTTTTTGTTTTTTGAATTAGTATAGACATGCTTAATGCTTGGAGGGTATTATACCTGCAGGCCTGATACATTACAAACTTGAAGCTCAAAATGTCAGCTTCACAAATGTTAGCCTAAATTAACTAATATTTGATTCAAACAAAAAGATATGATGGAGGATCCCGTAGGATCTGTAGCTCTCTGTTCGTTTCATGGGCCATTCTCGCTAAGTAGTCTGCCATCTTAGAGTTTCTCTTTTTGAGAATGTGTACGTAATCTCAAGGTCCCAAACAGAGTATATCAAGTCTCTAACAATAAGAATCTCCTCAGCTAGTGGATAGTTAACACCATGATCCAAAAGTAAAAGCGGGATTGCTTCAGTCCAATCAGAGTGTAGTCGAATTTTTTTTTATCCATGTCCCTGAACTATCTCGAAGTTTGCCTTCGCAGCCGCCTGTTGTTGGGTCTTGACTGAATCATCTACATCAACTTGCACGTACGTAGCCTTCTGATGGAGGTGTCCATATCGAGTATCTTATGCTTGTATCGGTCCTCTTCTTCCCCTTCTAATAGGAAATGATAACATCTGTAAACCAGGTTCCTTGCGTTATGAGTCCTGTCCTCAAAAACCTTCATGCATCTGTTCTTCCAAATGATCCAACAAACTAGCCAAAGACTCCTAGCCAAGGTCATCTAGTTGCTTTTCTTCCTCAGCTCCCAGGGAATTATGTAGGTTCCACCTCAGCCAATCCTGAAATTTTCCACACAAAAAAGCAGAGTAATAAATAGGGTTAATTAATAATGACCACATAGTATTTGCTGTCTCACAATCCTCTCAGTGTATGTAGTATGGACTCCTCACAAGGACACTCAAATGGTACTCAAGTTGTTTTGTGAGGCCACCCTTATTTCTGAGTGAATTTGTAGGGATTCTCTCTTGAAACCCTTGCCACATGAAGAATGTAACCCTCTTAAGAATTTGCCACCTGCATATATAGGCTCTTCCACAGAGGTTCACTCGGCTGATTCTCTGTTTCCTACACCAAATATGATCTTTCCCCACATGTGAAGGTGGTTTCACTTGTTTGATTTTATCTACCACCCAGTTAGGACTAAGCAAACTCAGGTCGAAAAACAGATTGTCTTATATAATAGATTATGCTTTATTAATATTGTACACCTAAGACATCAGGGATCAAAAGGCGAGCCTTCAGATCAAAGTCAAAATTTGAAAAAATATAACTACTATTAAATTTTAGACTACTTATTAATTACTTATATATCTCAGAAAAAAAAATTACAATCGCATTATATAAAATAAAGATAGAAAAGTTGGTTATAATTGGTTAAAAAACAAATATGTGGAAAATGTATATTTTTTGCCTTAAAAAATGTAAATTATTTTCTAAAAACACCCTCGTCCTGGGTGAGTGAGTGGATAATTGATACTGTGAGACAAACAAATAATTAATCTGGGTAGAAATAATAAATGATATTAAAAATTTCAAACAAACTGTTACTGTCTTTTATAAATAAGAATTGGAAATCTCTAAAACAAATTCTCTTATATCTAGTACCAGATGAAGTTTAAAAACATTAATATAAAAGTGATTTCAAATGTTAATCTTTCTTTGGCCAAAAAAAATGTTAATCTTTCTGAAACTTGCTAAATCTCCCAAAAAAAAAAAAGGAACATTTTTTATTCTTAACAATAGTTATAAATTAAACAATATTATTATTTTAGTTAATTTGTTAGCTATCAAACCCATTGAATGAATGCATTACACTTAAGAAAAATATTAATGAACACTGCAGCTAGCAATGCTACGGTTGGCACTGCCTCAAGAAGCGGCGGTGGGTGGGATAGAAGGTGGACGGTGGCGAATGTTGCCTTTTGGATTGCACCATTGCTTTTCATAACTCACATGTTCTTTCTTGTTTGATTGAATTTGGATCCCTATGAAGTTGAAGATACGTGAAATAGGTGAAATTAGCCAAATTAAGAAGTAGGAAAAATATGTAATTTGAAATAATTTTACCTTGCTTTTAATTAGGAAATGGTAATTCTTTTTATTAGATCTTTATAGTTTTTTAAATTGTATGTATTGGTTTATATACTTACAATACCTTATTATTATTATTATTATTTTGGGGGGGGGGGGGGATATTAATAGTTGATGACATGACTTTTGTTAAGTATGATTAGTTTGGATAAAGTTAAAAGATAGAACCAAAAGTTTGTATTGTATATAAGGTTATTAAACCTAAATTGACTTCTTAACCATGTCAAGGTAGTAGATTAAGGGTAAGTGGGTTAGATCGATGTGAACCTAGGGCTAGATTAGTGAGGAATAAAATAATTAAAAAATAATTTAAATTCATTACACCATCTAAATACTACATATCATTTCAATACCATGAATACTAATAACAACATAATTATATACTTATCCAACATTCTTTATTTTTTTTTTTACAAATTAACATCATGGTATAATAAAAACCAATGACAACAAAATCACTAATCACAAAAATATTGATCCTAGCAAAATATTAAAATAGATATATGGTAAAAAAAAATTCCCACCTACAACCTTTTAATCACTAAACTAATAATCATGAACACCAAAATTATCACACTAGTGTAAAAAAGGGCTTTAAGACCGCCTCATTTAGACTGGAGTAGCGACGCCCCGGTCTTAAAGGAATGACCGTTGGCAGTTCTGTAAATATAAAGAACTTCTTGGACCGGATCATTTTTTCATACGTCTTAAATATATTATTCAGACCGGACTAAAACCAACCGTTCTTTAAATGTTATTAAGAAAATTGAAATTTCAATTACTTTATAGAGAAATCTCATACAGCGGTACTTATATTTTCTGCGGTCCAACATAATAAGGAAAAATTTAAATATAAAAGTCTAAAAGTTTTAAGACCGTACATATTTACTACCCGATCTTAAAAGTTATTCTTTTAAGACCAGACATATAATATGGCCGGTACAAAATATTAAAAAAAATAAACAAAAAAATTATTTAATTTTAAGACTGGAGGTTTATAAGACCGGTCTTAAAGATTAACTTTTAAGACCGTCTTATAATTTGTTCGGTCTTAAAGTTAAATATTTTAAGACTGGATTTAAATTATGGTCAGTTCCTCAATATTGAAGAAAAATTAAACAAATCATTAATTACTTTTAAGACCGGACTTTAATATGACCGGTCTTGAATGTTAAATATTAAGACCGTCTCTTTTTTTATTTGGTCTTAAAAATGAAGCGCCAAATATACATTTCTTTGCGCGAAAGCTTTTGTTACTCTCACTGAAGGACCTCTGTTCACGTTACGAAACCCTTCCTGTTGCATTACCTCTCCTTCTCGCCCACGTACCATTAGCCTTTGTTACTCTCTCATTTGCTTAGGCATTCCTCTCCTCTTGTCTCGAAAATGAACGGTGAAAACGATTCTATTTGTGTTCCGAGATCGCCAATTACTGGAGTGACTGGTGTGAGTTAGAACGAACCCTCTTCATCTCACAATGAGCCTCGTAACCGCCCTGCATGTCATGGTAGAAGAGACACACGAATGGTAGATGTAACCTTAACTCAGACTTCTGGGTCAAGACTCGAGATTCAGTTTGATGAAAAGTTATTGGAATCTTTCGGTCCTAATATATAAAAGCAAATGTACTAGTTTTGTCGGCTATCTAGCACGTAGCAAGGTTAGCATCTTGACAGAATCCTATTTGGGACACTATTCGGCTTACATTCATTGTTCCTAACTGGTAGAAGTTGAAAAACAAGACATTGTCTTATTGTGCTGATCGGTGGAGGAAGTTTAAGACCTTTCTAGCTAACAAGTATATTTTGGTCGAGGTTCAGCCTGACCACAATCCTTGGGACAATTACACATTTATTGATGAAAAAACTTGGCAACAATTTGTTCAACTGCGGACCACTTCTGAAGCTCTACTGAGTTTATATTTAGTTTTGTTTGCCCTTTTGTTTGCTTATTAACTTGTGCGGATATGTGAATGTTATTGTGTTCATATAATCCTGTTAGTTAAATGGTTTGATGTGTGAATAGAAGTATACATTTCCTGCTTTTATCTATGCAAGTCTGATATGTAAACCCTGAAAAGGTAAAATACTAAGAAGGTAATTAGGGAAACAATAATGGCATAAGAGTCAAGCCATTATTATAGTCTTAGTTCTGTTATAGTAGGTAGTGGTTAAACATTGTTGTTAGTTAGTTTGTTTGTTAACTGTGTAATGGTTTTGGTATAAGCTGTTATTGGGCCTTAAGAGTCAAGCCTCTAACTATATAAGATCGGTTAGTCTAATATGTGTAGGAACCAGTTATGATGAATGAATGAATTGACTGAGTTGGCAACAATTATGTAACTCCCTTTCCTATGTTTCTCCCAATTTCTTCTACAATTCTACATCTTCCTTAAATAAAATGTTGAAACTTGATGAAGTGAATTTGACTAAAGTTTGACGTTCATATGAAGCAGAAGTTCTCTAATTTCTGTTAGTGACATGGCTAGAATTCATAATTAATAGTTGTTTTCAATTCTGATTCACAGAAAAGAAGGGAACAAGCACAGGAGATAGGGAGAAAGAATGATTGCCCGCATAGAGCTTCTCGCGGCAGATATGAAAAGGCCAAAAAAGAATTGATGGCGGCAGTGGAAGAGATTGGAAGATGAAGTTGAATCTAATCCTTCTGCCTTAGTTCATCAGCCATCTCCAATATGTCGCGAGGAGTTGTAGTTGCATATTCGGCAAAAGCCAAGCGGCGCCTACACGAGTGAACAAACTCGTGTAGTTGCTGAAAGAATTGTAAGTATCGTAGTTGCAGAAAGAATTGTAGGTATCGTTATTGTTATTTTTTAGTTACTAAACATGTTTCATTACTAAGCTTCTTGTTATCTGTATCTTACAGGAAGATCTTAAAAAGAAAGAAGTAGAGAGATCTTTTGTGTCGAACGGGAGGAATGATGTTCTGACTGTTGCGACCGGAAAACCAGATCACCCGGGGCGTGCAAGGGAGATTGGAGGACAGGTAGGCCTAAAGCATTACTTTGGTAAAACCAAACGCCATAAACAAAGTATGGTTACCCGGGAGGAGATGAAACATACGCTGGCGAAATTAAGTGAGGAAGCAACGGCTAAAGAAGCAATGTTTCAATCACAAATGAGCCAAATAAAGGAGAAAAAGAATCAGAAGAGGCTGCTTTTGAGCTCTCGTTTAGAGACAGTGTTCCCTTTACACATTCACCTGCACCTATGCAACAAAGCACTAAAGAGAGCTGCATTGTTGGACAGTCAGAGCAACCTTGTGACCTGTATGTGGAGGATCGTGATAGTCATAGACAATTAGTTGCAAAAGGGACTGTATACAACTTGGGATCAACTTGGCAGACACGTTGTTACTTTGATGGTTTGTATGAAAGGATTGAGATATGTCCTGGTGAGGCAGGGTGAAGTGGTGGTGTGTGCCTCCTTATTGTTGAATTTTGTGAAATGAACTATTCCATTGTGTGTTAAACACGATAGAATATGTGTTTCTTGAATTTGAGCCACTAAAGAATGTATTGAATTGGGAGCAATTATGGTTTATTGAAAATGTGAAAATATTGTTTCGTGCAATTATAAAAATGTACTGCAACCATAGAAATTTTAAATATTTGAAAATTAGAAGTTAAATATGAGATAACATAAGGAATAAAAAGCAATGGCATCATTGCCATTTGCTAATGTATTGAAATGAAAAGCGGTGCAATTGGTAATTGTGTTGATACATGAACATAAACTCTTAGAATGGTTTGGAGATCTGAACCGAGTAGGTCAGATGAAAATTGCCAGCGTGCTAAGCAAGAGAAAAGTGGTCTGAGAGCTCAAGTTAAGGAAGCTCAAACACAGAATAGACGAGCAGAGGATTGAGGCGGTAAAATCTGGTGTGCAAGTTTGCATGGGGTAGTGTCCCTGGGCCATAAGACCTATGATAATTAGCATGTGTCTTTTAACTTGGTGCCACCTACTCAATAGAAAAATAGGAGAGGAACCTCTAGTAAGAGCAATATGGGATTTTTTTAAAAAAAAAACATAAATTCACCAAAGCAATTCAATATGTCACTTGAACTAGTTTATTCACAGAGTTTGTTAATGTATAACTCTCATGAGTAAAATTGAACTAATTTATTCATCATATCCTTATTGAACTTTTTTAAGTAACTTTCAGAATATGGATACTTCCAAAAGGGAGATGTATTTGCTTAAGGATCATATCTCTAGTAGTTACATAAAAAATATCAATAAAGTAGAAACCTTTAATTAAAGCAATGGGTTGACAACTTCCTATAATAAAAAAGAACGTTCGATCAGAGCAATAATATGTTTTATAAAAAAAGACATAACTTCACAAAGGCAAGTTAATGTTACCTTGAGTGCTCTATCGTGTCGTGACTTCACAAAGGCACCTTAATTAAATAAGGAGAACAAAGCGCCAAAAGAATATGATCTAGCTAGGGCTCATGAATGAAGAAAACATGAGTTAGGGCAAGTGAAAGCAACTCGCTCAACAGTTGCTAAGACAAGTGTGAAGATATTCACTAGTGTGGCTATCACTAAGAATTAAGACAAAGGCTTTTTATGGTGGGGCTCAACTAAAAACGACTCTCGAAGGCTGGAAACTATATTAGGAGTAGTAGGGTTACAATGTTGGTGGGTTTCTTTCGAATAGAATAAGTGTTAAGTGTATTCATTTTTAGACACTTAAATATAAGAGGAAGGGTAGGGTTTTTTGGGTTGTCATGCCTAAGACTTTATATGATGATTGTATCGATAAAACTATTATTTATTTGATTATATTTAATATGATTCTTTGTTAATAACTGTGAGTTATGTCATTGTTTTCACATATACATATATCACGGTCATTTGTTACTAACCATGAGGTATGTTATTATTATTTTTATAAATTTTTTTGGACAGCTAGTGCCTAGATAATTATATTTTTGTACAACAACAATATCAAAGCTTTTATAGGTACATGGATTGCACGACGCATTCTGCTTTATTAGAAACTAAATCTTTGGATAGATTATTACCACAAAAAAAAAGACTATTTGTAGTTGTTAAAATGATGTATTTGTAGCATTCTAACTGCTACAAACGACATTAGTACCTGTTAGAAAAATCGCTACAAAACACAACATTGCAAGCTATTTTGTAGCGGTTTTATAAACCCGCTACTACATATACATTAACCACTAATGTAATTGTAGCGGTTTCAAACTACCGCTACTATATGAGGCTGAAATAATGTCATGTATGAAGCAATTGTAGCGGTTAAGTAAACGCTACAAGATGAAATTAACCAAAATTGTAGCAATTAGATAACTACTACTAAATATATCACGAAAAATCTTGAAAAATGGTGGCAACCATTTGTAGTGGTTTATCAACCGCTACAAAATTGGATGAAATTTTAAAGAAGGCGTCAAAATTTAAAATTATGGTGTAGCGGTTAAGTAACTACAACAAAATATTCCCACCATTTTTTTTGAAAATATTTTGCCGTCTTTTTTCAAATATTATCCATCTTTGTAGCGGTTTCGTGACCACCACAAAAGGACAAATGAACTTGAATGTGAAAATTTGTAATGGTTATGGAACCGTTACAAATAAATAAAATTTATAAAAAAAATTAAAAGAATCGTTTTAGATTATTTTATTAATGAACTAATAATTGTAATATAAATTATTTATATTTTTAGCAAAAATAATTGATATCAAAATATAATATTTGATTATATATGGTTATATAGGTGAAAAAAATGAGAATGTTTAGGTATAATAAGAATTAATTATGATTTCATTTAAATAATATTTAATTCTGAAAATCATGTATGTGAAAGTGGAAGGAATGTTGAAAAATGTTCATAAAATTGTGAATTAAAAGAAAAAAAAATAGTATCACAAGGTTAGAAGAAAAAAGAAAATTTGTCAATAGATAATCATCATATTTGATTGGCTTGAACAACACTTTCCCTCTTCAGACATTTAACCTCTTTAGAAAATGTAGAAATGAGAGAAACTGAGAGAAAACAAGTGTAGAAATAGAAGCTGAAACATATAACATGAGGTGTGATGAGCGTATTTATATTAATATCTGGGTCCTTTTTTTAGTGGTTGATATGACTTTTTTTGTAGCGGTTTTTATGAAGTACTCCCTCCGGTCCTAATTATAAGAGCTAGTTGACTTTTTTGGAGAGGTTAAGGAAGCTAATTAAATTACTTTAGAGTATTTTTATTTTTTTCTTCGAACTATTTAGGTTGACTAATAAACTAATATATAATTTAAAGATACACAACAAATAAAATGATTAAGTAACTTATTTAGCTTTCTTAATCTTTCCAAAAAAAGTCAACTAACTCTTATAATTAGGACCGGAAATAGTAGTTAGAAATAGAAGCTAAAGCATATAAAATAAGGTGTTGACGGTGCAATGGGAAAAAAATAGAAGAATTAGAAAACCTAAGTCTGTTACTGTTCACATTACAGTAACAGCGGCCACCAAAAAAATGCTCAAATTGGCCAAGAACTAACCTAATGCGCTGATACCGTGTTGTGAAATGAATCAGAAAGATATTTTATTCAGGATAAATATATGGGTATTTATACGAGAGAGAGAGAGAGAGAGAGAGAGAGAGAGAGAGAGAGAGGAGCCTATACATAGTGACTAACAATGATGATTATATTTGTAATCCCTAATTATATGGGACCTGATTATAATCCTATGATTATATTCATTAATACTAATATATCGTTTCCTAACATGGACGAACTCAATACAAGAACTGTGAGGGAGAACAAATCCCAAAAGGAAAAGGCGAGGGGGCGAGGGAAAGTGAATGTGAAAAATCAACTCAGCCACCACGGAGGCATTCGCAAGGAAATCATTCAAGCCGTGGGCTTGTCCCATTTAAGGGGCTTGACCACCTCCCATGTAAAGCCAGAGACATCTCTGCCGAAATGTCCATAGGCGGCAGTCTTCAAGAACCTGCCGTTGCCACCCTTCTTGAGATCAAGGTTAATAGAGATCATGCCTGGCCTGAAATCAAAGTTCTCCTTTACAATCTTAAGGATCTCCTTGTCAGGAATCTTTCCGGTACCATATGTGTCCACAAACACGGACAGAGGTTCGGGCACACCAATGGCGTACGACACTTGCACAATGCATCTCCTTGCAAGTTTATTGGCAACAATGCTCTTAGCAGCTTGCCTCACAATGTAGGCTCCACTCCTCTCAACCTTGTTTGGGTCCTTCCCAGAGAAGGCACCACCACCATGGGCACTCCATCCACCATAAGTGTCAATGATAATTTTACGCCCGGTGAGACCAACATGACCATGAGGGCCACCAATCACAAAAGGTCCTGAAGCGTTGAGGTGGAAAATTGTCTTCTCATCAAGGTAGTTCTCAGGAATTATGAGCTTGATGACGTGCTCTTTGAGATCAGCTGCTATCTTTTCATTAGTCACAGTCCCATCGTGCTGGGTAGAGATAAGAACAGTGTGGACACGTTAGGGAACCATGGCACCAGCTTGTCATTGTAATACTCAACGGTGACTTGGGTCTTGCCATTAGGCCTCAACCAAGGGCATATTCCTTCCTTACGCGCCACAGTTAGGCAAGCAGCGAGCTTGGTCGCAAGAACATGGCTCAAGGGCATCAATGCAAGGGTCTCATCAGTAGCATAGCCGAACATATGACCCTGGTCATCAGCACCAATTTCCTCGGGTCTTTTGCTCAGATGGCCATTCACACCCCGAGCAATGTCGGGACTCTGCTGCTCAATGTTGACGAGAACCTTACAGTTGTCAGCATCAAGACCGACATCGTCCGAAACAAATCCAAGGCTCCTGCAGGTGTCACGAACAATTTTCTCATAGTCTACATTGGCTTTAGTCGTGATCTTTCCAAACACCATAACCATATTGGTCTTGGTGCAAGTTTCACATGCAACTTTGCTCTCTGGTCCTGTTCCAGGCAGGCATCAAGAACGGCATCAGAGGTCTGGTCACAGAGTTTGTCTGGGTGTCCCTCGTTCACTGATTCGGAGGTGAATAGAAAAGTCTCCATCCTTGTAGCTGCATAAAATGGAAAAGGAAATGGGTATTAGCCAATCATTCACAAAAGACATATAGCCATCATGCTTAAAATACTAGCAAACAGAACACTACGGCTGCGCATTTCAAATTACAGCTTTGAATTCCAAAAAAAAAAAAAAAAAATCGAATAACAACATGCTAACGGAGTCCAAGGTCACCATCCAGTTGCCAAGTCCGACAGAAGTCTAGCACAAAAGCTACTCCATCATGAATAAGCCAAAAGGCCATCTCACTCTTCGTGACCGAAGACGCTTGATGATAAATCAAATCCACAAGAATAATCCATATTTTTTCCCAAATCTTAACTTGCCATGAAGAGAAACCGCAATTAACATACATATTTGAGCAGATCTGCAGGCATACAGTAAATCTCTTCGCAAAAGCAGAGTAAGTAGTAACCATCTTGGTATTTTAACTAGTCCACGAAATGGAGTCCAGATTTCAATTAAGAGACCGAAAGACGACTAATACAATTAATTAGCATGAAATAGGTTCGAATAACTAAGATCGACCACGCTGAAGAAAAATAAGAATGAAACAAACCATCATTACAAAATCCCAAAGTGAATCGCAGGATCTATGATAAGATAATACTTTACTTAACATATTCATGTCAAGGTTCACTTTACAGACTAACAAGAACCCTTCGAAGCATGGGAGGACAAGAGTTCGCCCACGTTAAAATGAGAGAGAAGGCAAAGTACCTTAGGAGGACGAAGCAGCAGCAGCAGATAGACAGGAAGAAGGAAGTGCCAGGAGAGATAGGAGTAGGTTGCCTGAACAGAAGTATTGGGACTGCTCAAGCGATGCAAGACTAAGCGAGGCACTGAGCATGCATTTTATGGGCCGAGCACGGAGGGTTCTTCGACGGCTGAGATTGGTTTCTCAGATTGACCTGATCCGTCTGTGGATTAGGAGGAGTCGGTGAGGGGATCTATTTTTGCGTCCACTACGGGAAGCGGTTCTCATTTAGTGCACATAATTAGGTGCCTAATTATGTGCTCTGAGCATTTTTTTTTTTAATAATTTTTATATATTATATTTATTTAGATTTAAATTATACGCTGCTTTCTAGAATTTTTTTTACATCTAGTATCTCAAATTAATTAGTTTCCAATCCTGCATTCATCTGTAACACCAGTATCATGGAAACTAATTAATTTGAGATACTGGGTGCAAAAAAATTCCAAAAAATAGCATATAATTTAAATCTAAATAAATACAATATAAAAAAAATTAAAAAAAAATATGCTCATACCTCTATTAGAGGTATGAGCACATAATTGGGCACATAACTATGTGCACCAAATGTGAACTCACTACGGGAATAGGTCCTTCGTTCAAACTCTGGTACGGCCCTGAAAGCGATGGTAGAAATGATTTTGTATTGTTTTAAATATTTCACTCGATTAACTAATTTTTTCAGTGAAAAAAACAATGATATTTCAGCTGGTGGAAATGATCGTGTATCAGGGGCATTTTAGATTTTTTTTTTCCATCCATGAATGCTGTTTTTTTCAACCTAGAATGAATAATTTGCAGGCAAAAAAACAAAAGTATGGGCTGGTTTGATTGTGTTACGGATCGGCTCAACGTCCCAGGTCCACGGAACGGCTCAATAAACCAGGAAGCATGGTTGACACGTCAGCAAGGAAGATCCGGTATCCTAACAAGATAGGATCTATCCTAACCAGCATCCCGAGATACTCGCCTCGAGTATCTCGGCCCCGGATCTTGTTCGCTCCAAATATCTCGGCCTCGGAGATCATGTTAGGCCAAGATCTCCGCCTCATATGCCTCTATAAATATAGAGAAAGACCAACCAGGTGCACACGTTCTAATTTATGCTCTCTTTACTTTCTGTCACACAGAGCACACACACCACCCCCCTGGCCTCACGCCTTCAAGTTTACTGCGAACTATGTGGACTTTGATCCCTTCAAAGGGTACGTAGGCTCTAGGCTTAACACCTAGTCAAGTCCAATAAATCTTGTTTTTAGAACAGAACATTGGCGCGCGTCCGTAAAACCATAAACTTCTATCCCCGTGACCACTAATGGCGAACACTAGAAGCCACAGTAGAAATCCACCATCACAGGCTGACAGAGGCCCCCTGCCAGACCAAACTTAGGCCGAGCCAAGCCAACCACAAGTTCAACCACAGCGAGAGAACACCCCGGAGGGTCATGTTACCGACACAGCGACTTCCCCTCCCGCGGATGATCAGCCACTGTTGGAGACTCGCAGGGAGATTCCGACTCAGGACACTCTGGCAATAGAAGCCAATGTCCGCATCCTTTGGAGAACGCAGGAATCACTGCTGCAGAGGCTCGAAGACAAGGAAAAGTGGGATCACCTGCAACGACAGGTGGATTTCCAAACCTTTGCACAAATGATAAGGGAGGAGCTCCAGCGACATCACCAACAGGAAAACCGGAGAGAACCCCGTACAGGAAGAGAAAGGGCTATCGCGGACAGTAGCAGCTCGTCGAGTAGCCCAGGACCGAGAACCAGGCGCGGAAACACCAGTAGACCGGACGGGAGGACGAGTGCAGGACAAGGCCACCTACCACCTCCAGAAAACCGTGATGACACGGGAGGCCGAGATGGTGACACGGACCACAACGGCCAAAACGGAAGGGAAAGCCAAGACCAAGAAGAGCACCGTGAGGCAGACAGAACCCACCGGACACATGGGTCACCTCGCCATGGATCACCCCGAGAATACCGAATGAAGTACCTGACGGGATCCAGCAGATCCCCATTCTTGAGGGCAGCAGCGACGGCTCCCTATCCGAAGAACTTTGACTTGGCCGACCTTCCAAAGTACGATGGGACTCAGGATCCACGTAATCACCTAGAGATTTTCGAGAAGCTAATGTGGGTCCGGTCTATAGACGACCCGGTCATTTTGTGCCTCTTCTCGGCAACATTGACTGGACCGACGCACAAATGGCTGAACTCTCTACCTAACAATTCCATTCGGAGTTTTGAAGACCTCGGACGTAAATTTGAGTTACACTTTGTTGCGAGCAAGAAATAGCTGAAGTCCAAATTCACACTGAGTAAGATGAAACAGAAAAGGGGGCGAGACGTTGCAAAAGTACTTGGATAGGTTTAGAGACGTGGCAATGCAAGTACGATCTTTATCCGAGGGAGTTCATGTGCACAGCCTGGTCAATGGATTAGACCCTTCATCACGCCTGGCTAGGAATTTGTGCAAGAACCCAGTCCACACTCTGACCGAGTTCTACACCCGGGCAAAACAGTATCTGGATGTCGAACAAATGGAGATTGCCAATGCGAACGAATTTGAGAAGCTGAGGAATTCCTCGCCCGACGTAAGGGATCGGGCGGACAAGCAGAGGGCCGAGCCCCAGAGACGCAATGGAGACAGTCGACATCGGCAATAAGAATGCCGGTTAGGGGAACATGAAACGCCGACAAATAAAAAGATATTACAGCTAGATCTCGGCACTGCCCTATGTTATTATTTGGTTATTTCTTACGTTATTGTTTGGTCATTTCTTTAAAGTTTGAATTATTCTTCATTTTTCCTTTTAATGATTCATGACCATTTGTAAGCTTTGTTGAGTTGTTTTTATTAATGAAGGATCCCACAAAGGAGATTCACCAATGTGCACAAGTATTTGCTTAAGCATGAAGCCGAGGTCCAAAAACACGGCATGATGCTGAGGTCAGTAAACCTGGCATGAAGCCAAGGTCGATAAACCCGGCATGAAGCCGAGGTCCATAAGCTCGGCTTGAAGCCGAGGTACTGAAACCTGGTATGAAGCCGAGGTCAAAAAACCCGGCATGAAGCCGAGGTCCATAAACCCGGCATGAAGTCGAGGTCTTGAAACCCGGCATGAAACCGAGGCCATTAAGCCCGGTCCAAAAAATGACTCCGAGGTCGTATACCCGGTCGCTAATAAAAACATCTAGATGTATGAAACCGGCCGTTGTACTCCGACAGGCATTGGTTAGAGCTCGGCGAAGGCCGTGGCCATTCGCGAAATTGACGCGTCAACGCTCGCCCGACTAAGCAAGCGGACTATCATGCCGACCCTGATCAGGTCAAAATGTTTGATTAGAGGCAAGAGAAGCCTCGGTTGAACATGTGATAGTTTCGCCCTTACATCGGTTACCATTAATCTGACTAGTGAAAGTTAGAATGAGGTAGTGCGGTTAGTTACACCTGACGAGGTTGAAATAAGACAACCCTGCCCCAAACTCCCAGACGTAAACGCTGGTCGAGTATATAGACCTGTACTTAATGCGGTCGATAAATTTCTAACAGAGCTTAGAGTTTATAAACAACCGGCATAGACATCGGAAATATGAAGAGTGACAGGGCGCAGGCGCCCTAGCTCGGGAAAGCAGCATCACCAGAAGGCACCACCTCGTTGGACAGACTAGCCTCAGGAGCTCCTAACCCGGCCTCATCACCACCTTGCAAGACAGAGCGGAACCCGGACACCGTCCTTCACGTAAGCCCGGCAGTCATACCCGGCAAGGTTCAAGGGTTCGTGCGGATTCAAGTGCTTGGTTAGATCGATGGCCGTGTTGAGGCAGTCGGAGGCAGTCTTCTTCGAACGAGGAAGTTGTGTCAGAATGGGCTTGTTGCACTGCCAGGAGAGCATCCTTGGTCAAGTCCAACTCGGAGGAACGACATCATCTAAGGGAACCAGCTCGATGGAGGGAGTGAAATTTAAACCTCGGACATGAGATCTAGGTTAAGCGATCAATGCACCCCGGCAGGCCAGAGCCCTCGACTGCCAGGCTGGGGGGCAACGAGACAGGAGTGGCATCGTTAGACTGTCAATAACACAAAGCAACTTTAAAAAGCATGTTCACCATCAACCGAGGCCGAAGTAAGCAGAAACAAAGAACCGAGGCAAGCCAAGCAAAAGCAAAGAGCAAGGGGAAGGTAAATAGATCCCGCCTCGGGAGAAAACCTGGTGCCCAAACAAACAAATGAGTAGAAGGATACGAACCCGAATTTGTCAAAGACTCGGACAAAAGCATATCAAGAGGGAACAATTCGGATACGAAATCCGGGTTAAACAATCTAGCACCTCGGTGAGGCCAAACAATGAAGGCACCTCGGCAGCCTAGAGACCTCTAAACCCAGAAGGAAGGGCTAAAGTATGACGGACGCATCAAGTCCGCGCAGAACTCACAAGCTGCCAGGTGTCGGTTGACGGTAATGGTGAATGCATAAGGATCCCGACCCCGAAGTCGTGGAACTCCTTGATATTACCTCGGATCCTTGAGGCATACCTCGGATCTTTGAGCAAAGGACATCGATAACTGGGGTCAATATGACACAACCCGGCACTATGCGGTAGATAGGCAAGAGGGTATAGATTCACAACAATCTAGCTCGGGTAACCTGAAGAGGGATTCCAACCTCAAAGACAGGCGAACCGCCTTGGCATTATCCCAGAGACATTACCTCGGATCTGGGGAGTATACGACTTCAGTAGCCAAGATCAACACCTGGATTCAAAGGTAGATGAGAGCTCATTGTTAGGCATCCTGGACCGATCCAGGTCAAGTAACACCCCGGCCAATTAAGGCACGGCGTTTTCGGTGCGACAACAAGAATCAAATCCTCTAAGGTCCTGAAAAACAAGACCTCGGACCTTTACAAGCCGCGGCAACTAAAAGCCGGTTTGGCAGATGTAGAGGCTCCGGACTCAAGGCCACCTTATGGGCCGTGGCAGCTGTAAGCTGGTCTAGTTGAAGTAGAATGCCCCGGCCTTGACAGGGGCCGGGGGCAATGAACATCTCGGCCGTCTAGAGGTCTGAATGACCAAGCTATGGGGCAACTGTTACGGACCGGCTCAACGTCCCAGGTCCACGGAACGGCTCAATAAACTAGGAAGCATGGTTGACACGTCAGCAAGGAAGATCCAGTATCCTAACAAGATAGGATCTATCCTAACCAGCATCCCGAGATACTCGCCCCGAGTATCTCGGCCCCGGATCTTGCTCGCTCCAAATATCTCGACCCCGGAGATCATGTTAGGCCGAGATCTCCGCCTCAGACGCCTCTATAAATATAGAGGAAGACCAACCAGGTGCACACGTTCTAACTTATGTTCTTTTTACTTTCTGTCACACAGAGCACACACACCACCCTCCTGTCCTCACGCCTTCAAGTTTATTGCGAACTATGTGGACTTTGATCCCTTCAAAGGGTACGTAGGCTCTAGGCTTGACACCTAGTCAAGTCCAATAAATCTTGTTCTTAGAACAGAACAGATTGTGTTTTTAAAACCTTTTTTTTTAAAAAAAAAACCAAAAACCTAAAAAAACTTGTTTGGAGAACTGTTTTCAAAAAGTTGTTCTTAAAAACAAAAAATAAAAATTGGTTTTTTTAAAAAAAATAAAAATCAAAGAGATTTTTTAGTTATATTCTTTTTTTATTTTTTTATTTTTTATTTTTTAAAGCTGTCACCTATTAGCTATCATCACCACACTACCAGTAATGACCACCGTTACATCAACATCAGCAACAGCCCAGCCGCTACCACATCACTTCATAAACAGATTTTTAAAATAACTATCAAAACAAATTTTTTTTTAGGGCGAAGGAGCAAAAATGTACACGAAGTTTACCTCTGGGAGCGTCCAGCACCACCAAGTTTTATGTGGAGCAAAAGTACACACAAGGTTAGGTTTTTGGGAGCAAAAGTGACACAATCCGTTTTGGGGGGGGGGGAACTCTAGTTAATTTGGTGTTAACTTTTGGCACATGTGCCTATGAAATGCTGATAGGGATTTTTTTTTTGTCTAATTAAAAAAGCCACAGCACGTTGAAAAGAAAGAACTTCCGATCGGAGAAGGAGACCAGAAAACTTCCGATCGGTGGGTGAAGCGTCAAGGCTGGGCAGGAAATCAAAAAGCAATAATCAAATCAAAAGTACAATAATTGGGCGCAAGGATCTACTTCAAGAAGCCTACGAAGGATTCTAACGGCGGCAGCAGAACAATCATAATAGGGATGGGAAAACTCAAATGAAGATTGATCAGATCAACTCCAAAATATTATACAACAATAAATCCAAGACACCCAACACAAAACTGGTTGAAATGGTAACAAAGTCCATAAGATTATGAGAAATTATACAACTTGGAAGACAGATTATGCACACAGATCGAGGGCATCTGGAGACCATATATCACAAAATCACCGTCTGCTGTCTAATCGACGACTTCAGAGTCCGTAACGGATCGTGAGTGCTGAACAATCGCGTGATCGATGGAGTTGATCCAATCTTCCTTCTCCTTTTTGCTGTTAGCGATGAAGTACATAGTGGTGTTGGCGGTGGAAAGCTCGAAGGCGCAGGGCTTGTTCAAGATGTCCTCGGCGCCCTTGACGATGAGGCAAGAACCGGCAGGGATGACATCGCGAGGGGTGGACGATCGGGAGACGCTATAGCTTAGTCAAATCTCTTCCTCGCTCGATTTGCCAAGATGGGTTCAGTTTTCTGGTCTCCTTCTCCAATTGGAAGTTCTTTCTTTTTAGCGTGTTGTGGCTTTTTTAATTAAACAAAAAAAAAAAATCCCTGTCAGCATTTCACAGGCACATGTGGCAAAAGTTAACACCAAGTTAACCAGAGTTCCCCCTCCCCCCAAAAAAAACAGATTGTGTCACTTTTGCTCCCAAAAAACTAACCTTGTGTGTACTTTTGCTCCACATAAAACTTGGTGGTGCTGGACGCTCCCAGAGGTAATCTTCATGTGCATTTTTGCTCCTTCGCCCTTTTTTTTTTAATCTTTTGCTTTCAAAAGTTGTTTTTAAAAACAATTTTATAAAACATAGCTCCCCTGCATAATTACAATTATTAGATAATGATTTGACTTAAAATTTAGAAGGCTAAGATCATTGCAAATTTTCTAGTTGGAGTCAACAAAAATCTTAAGAACGCAGTAGCAGTACACATAAATTCATAACATCCATTGAGGGCAACACTCATCTCTGAAAACAAATGATATACAGTTTTGCATCAAGAGTATGTGTGGGTAGCCAACATAATTCCATACTTAATTACTTATGTTAATGGGGCAAATTTCTATACCATCAGGGGACCACTTGGGTTCAGTTGCTGACTCCACAAGCGAAGGATCAACACCAGCAATTCCAATTAAAAAATAATAATAATAATAAAAATAAAAATAAAAAGGAAGAAAAAGGAATGCCACAATGACCAAATGAAAAAACCTTTCAAGGAAAACTCATTTGATTCAAGAGCCTTCTAAATACATATTAAGTGAAGTGGAGTCTTTTATTTTGAAATCTTTTGTTTCCTTGGTTTCAAAATGCTAGCCCTTGTGTGATTAACTTTTACTTTTTAGGCCCACTAGAACAAAATATATCCAATGCAAAATTCATTTTGACGTAATCAACAAAATTTTAGGTTAGTGTTTGATTGTAGGGTTCACAAAACAGTCGAATATAACAACCAAAGCACATCATGAAATAGAAGTATGTAATGAAAGTATGTTTAGTCATCAGTTTAATAAGAGAACCAACTCAGTAAATAAATGAACTCTTCCAACTCATATAATTCCTGCACATGCTTTTTTTTCAGAAATATAACCAACCCATAGTTCCGATTTATCTCTGGGCATGTTAGGGTGATTCCACTGACTCCATGCTATATATATTCTGCCTTTGGATCAAAACGTGGGAAAGCATAGAAGGAGACCGATGATGAGCAAGAATGAAACCCTAAACCTTCCTCTTAATTCTCTCTCTTGCAGGAGAACTGGTTTTTGATGATGACGGCAGTGATGGCGGTGAATAGGGACAAAGGAGAAACGACGGGGAAGCTTGGAAGAGGAAAAAATTGATTTATGTCTGATAAACACGACATTTGAAAAAGAAATTTTTGAATTTAGAAATTGGAAGCAAAATGTAAGGACATCCAGCCCGAAGATGAAACCCATACCTATTTCCTAACAACCACGCCTACCTCTCTTTCTTCTTTCTTCACTCCGTTTGGAAAAATCAGCGGGAAAAGAAAATTGAGACCCTTTTTTGAATAATGCTTATCTATCTCTTCAGGGCATTCGAATTTGAAAATGGGAAGCAGTGGGTAGGGATTAGGTCAAAAGTCACAATCTGCGAATTTAAAACCAAGATGCTCAATGCTCTCCATCAGGCACGGAGCCCCAAAACTTGGCCGGCTTGCATTTTTTAGCTGGCACTATTACGCTGAACAGTGATCTATGAGAGGAGCTACAGTAGATGGCTTAATTTGATTCTTCTATTAAGCTTATATTAATGATATGTATTAATTAATTTTTTTTTTTAAAAAACAAACAAACAAAAACAAAATTTTGGGGGGGGGGGAGTCATGAACCTCGGTCCGCCATTGCTTGTATCGGCCCTCTTCTTTCCCTCCTAGTAGGAAATGATAACATATATAAACCGGGTTCCTTGCGTTATGAGTCTTGTCCTCAAAAACCTTCATGCATCTGTTCTTCCAAATGATCCAACAAGCTAGCCAAAGACTCCTAGCCAAGGTCATCTAGTTGCTGTTCTTCCTCCCAGGGAATTATGTAGGTTCCACCTCCGCCAATCCTGAAAATTTTCACACAAAAAAGCGGAGCAATAAATAGGGTTAATTAATAATGACCACATAGTATTTGCTGTCTCACAATCTCGCAGTGTGTGTATTATGGGCTCCTCACAAGGACACTCAAATGGGCACTCAAGTTGGTTTGTAAGGCCACGCTTATTTCTGAGTGAATTTGTAAGGATTCTCTCTTGAAACCACGCTTATTTCTGAGTGAATTTGTAGGGATTCTCTCTTGAAACCCTTGCCACACGAAGAATTTAACCCTCTTAGGAATTTGCCACCTCCGATCCATAGGCTCTTCCACAGAGGTTCACTCGGCTGATTCTCTGTTTCCTACACAAAATATGATCTTTCCCCACATGTGAAGGTGGTTTCACTTCTTTGATTTTATCTACCACCCAGTTAGGACGAAACAAACTCAGGTAAAAAAACAGATTGTGTCTTATATAATAGATTATGCTTTATTTATTTATTTATTTATTTATTTTGATACGAATTATGCTTTATTATCATTGTATTCCTAAGACATCGGGGATCAAAAGGCGAGTTTTCAGATCAAAGTTAAAATTTTTAAAAATATAATTACTATTAAAGTTTAGACTACTTACTCATATATCTCAGAAAAACTTACAATTGGATTCTATAAAATAAAGATAAAAAGTTTAGTTATAAATGGTTAAAAAATAAATATGTGGAAAATGTAAATTATTTTGTAAAAACACCCTAGTACTGGGTGAGTGAGTGGATAATTGATACTGCTGTGAGACAAAATCAATAATTAATCAGGGTACAAAAAGTCCCCTGATTCCTTGTCACCTCTCAGTCTTTTTGCAAATTCGACGGACTTCTGGGGGTTTTGCAAATTCATTTGGTATTTATTTGGTATTTTCCCTACTTTATATACTTACAATACCTTAATTTCAAAAAAAATTGATATTAGTAGTTGATGACATGATTTTTGTTAAGTATGATTAATTTGAATAATGTTAAAAACTAGAGCCAAAAGTTTGTATTATATATAACGTTATTAAACCCGAACTGACTTCTAAACCGATTAAGTTAGTAGATCAAGGATCAGTGGGTTAGATCATGTGGACCTCGGGCTAGATTAGTGAGGAATAAAATAATTAACATTCATTACACCATCTAAATAGTAAATTTCATTTCAATACTAAGAATAATAATAACAAAATAATCATATATTTATCCAACATTTTTAATGGGTTAAGATGCAAATTGGCTAACGAACTATTACCTGAGGAGCATCTAGCACAAACATTAATTAAGGGTACTGTTACGGACGGGCTCAACGGCCCAGGTCCACGGAACGACCCAATAAACCAAGAAGCATGGTTGACACGTCAGCAAGGAAGATTCGATATCCTAACAAGATAGGATCTATCCTAACCAGCATCCCGAGATACTTGCCCCAAATATCTCGGCCCCGAAGATCATGCTAGGCCGAGATCTCCGCCTCAGACGCCCCTATAAATATAGAGGAAGACTAACCAGGTGCACACGTTATAACTTATGCTCTCTTTACTTTTTGTCACACAGAACACACACACCACCCCCTGGCCTCACGCCTCCAAGTATACTGCGAACTACGTGGACTTTGATCCCTTCAAAGGGTATGTAGGCTCTAGGCTTGACAACCTAGTCAAGTCCAATAAATCTTGTTCTTAGAACAGAACATTGGCGCCATCCGTGGGGACCATAAACTTCTATCCCCATGACCACTAATGGCGAACACCAGAAGCCACAGCAGAAATCCACCGCAGTAGGCTGACGGAGGCCCCCTGCCAAGCCAACCTTAGACCGGGCCCAGCCAGCCGCAAGTGCAACCACGACGAGAAAACACCCCAGAGGGTCATGTTACCGACACAGCGACTTCTGCCCCCGCTGATGATGAGCCACTATTGGAAGCACGCAGGGAGATTCTGACCCATGACGCTCTGGCGATAGAAGCCGACGTCCGCATCCTGAGGAGGACGCAAGAATCATTGCTCCAGAGATTCGAAGACAAAGAAAAACGGGACCACCTGCAACGATAAGCGGACTTCCAAGCGTTCAGTCATATGATAAGGGAAGAGATCGAACGCCATCACTGACGCGGAAGCCACAGAAAGTCCCGCAGAAGAGAAGAAAGGGCTGCCACGGACAGTAGCAGTTCGTCTCGAAGCCCACGACCAAGGGCGAGGCGTGAGAATACCGGCAAACTGAATGGGAGGACAAGTGCAGAGCGAAATCGCCCACCGCCTCTAGAGAACCGTGATGACACTGAAGCCCGAGGCGACCCGAACCGCAACGACCACAGGGAGGACTCAGACCCTGAAGAGCATCGTGAGGAAAACAGAGCTCCCTGGACGCCCGGCTCACCCCGGGAGTATAGGATGAAGTACTTGACGAGATCCGGCAGGACCCCTTTCTCCAGGGCAACAGTGGCAGCCCCCTATCCAAAAAAGTTTGATCTGGTCAACCTCCCGAAGTACGATGGGACTCAGGATCCGCGTAATCACCTAGAGATTTTCGAGAAGCTAATGTGGGTCCGGTTTATAGACGGCTCGGTCATTTTGCGCCTCTTCTCAGCCACATTGACTGGACCAGCGCACAAATGGCTGAACTCTCTGCCTAACAATTCCATCCGGAGTTTTGAAGACCTCGGACGTAAATTTGAGTTACACTTTGCCACGAGCAAGAAACAACCGAAGTCCGAATTCACACTGAGTAAGATGAAACAGAAAAGGGGCGAGACGCTGCAAAAGTACTTGGATAGGTTCAGAGACGTGGCAATGCAAGTACGACCTTTATCTGAGGGAGTTCATGTGCATTGCCTGGTCAATGGATTAGACCCATCATCACGCCTGGCTAGGAATTTGTGCAAGAACCCAGTCTACACTATGACCGAGTTCTACACCCGGGCAAAACAGTATCTTGATGTCGAACAAATGGAGATTGCCAATGCGAACGAATCTGAGAAGCTGAGGAATTCCTCGTCCGACGTAAGGGATCGGGCGGACAAGCAGAGGGCCGAGCCTCGGAGACGCAATGGAGACAGCCAACATCGGCAATAAGAATGCCGGTTAGGAGAACATGGAAAGCCGACAAATAAAAGATCTATTACAGCTAGATCTTGGCACCGCCCTATGCTATTGTTTGGTTATTTCTTACGTTATTGTTTGGTCATTTGTTTAAGTTTGAAGTATTCTTCATTTTTCCTTTGAATGATTTATGACCATTTGTAAGCTCTGTTGAGCTGTTTTTATTAATGAAGGATCCCACAAAGGAGATTCGCCAATGTGCACAAGTATTTGCTTAAGCATGAGGCCGAGGTCCATAAACCTGGCGTGAAGCCGAGGTCAGTAAACCCGGCATGAAGCCGAGGTCAACAAGCCCGGCATGAAGCCGAGGTCACTAAACCCGGCATGAAGCCGAGCTCTTGAAACCCGGCATGAAACTGAGGCCATTAAGCTCGGTCCAAAAAACGGCTCTGAGGTCGCGTACCCAGCCGCTAACAAAAACATCTAGATGTTTGAAACTAGCCGTTGTACTCTGACAGGCATTGGTTAGAGCTCGGTGAAGGCGCCATATGTGGCCTTTCGCGAAATTGATGCGTCAACGCTTGCCCGACAAAGCAAGCGGACTATCATGCCGACCCTGATCAGGTCAAAATGTTTGATTAGAGGTAGGTGAAGCCTCGGTTGAACATGTAGTAGTTTAGCCCTTAGTCGGTTACCATTAATTCGACTAGTGAAAATTGGAATGAGGTAGTGCGGTTAGTTACACCTGACGAGGTTGAAACAAGACAACCCTGCCCTAAACTCCCTGACGTAAACGCTGGTCGAGTATATAGACCTGTACTTAATGCGGTCGATAAATTAAACTCCCGGACGTAGACGCTGGTCGAGTATATAGACCTGTACTTAATGCGGTCAATAAATTAAACTCCCGGATGTAAACGCTGGTCGAGTATATAGACCTGTACTTAATGCGGTCGATAAATTAAACTCCCGTACGTAGACGCTGGTCGAGTATATAGACATGTACTTAATGCGGTCGATAAAGTAAAATCCCGGACGTAAACGCTGGTCGAGTATATAGACCTGTACTTAATGTGGCCGATAAATTTCTAATAGAGCTTAAAGTTTATAAACAACTGGCATAGACACCGGGAATATGAAGAGTGACAGGGCGCAGGCGCCCTAGCTCGGGAAAGCAGCATCACAAGAAGGCACCACCTCGTTGGACAGACTAGCATCAGGAGCTCCTGACCTAGCCTCATCACCACCTTGCAAGATGGAGCGGAACCCGGACACCGTCCTTCACGTAAGCCCGGAAGTCATACCCGGCAAGGTTTAGGGGTACATCCAATTCAAGTGCTTGGTTATATCGAAGGCCACGTTGAGGCAGTCGAAGGCAGCCTGTTTCAAACGAGGAAGTTGTGTCAGAATGGGCTTGTTGCATTGCCAGGAGAGCATCCTCGGTCAAGTCCAACTCGGAGAAACGACATCATCTGAGGGAACCACCTCGATGGAGGGAGTGAAATTAAAACCTCGGACATGAGATCTAGGTTAAGCGGTCAATGCACCCCGGCAGCCCAGAGTCCTCGACTACCAGGCTGGGGGGCAACAAGACAGGAGTGGCACCATTAGGCTGTCAACAACACAAAGTTGAAAAGCATGTTCACCATCAATCGAGGCCGAGGCCAGCTAAGACAAAGAACCGAGGCTAAGGTAAGCAAAAGCAAAGTGCAAGGGGATGGTAAAAAGACCGGGCCTCGGCAGAAAAACCTGGCGCCCGAGCTAACAAATGAGTAGAAGGATACGAATCCAAATTCGTCAAAGACTCGGACAAAAGCATATCAAGATGGAACAAATCGAATACGAAATCCGGGTTAAACAATAAAGGCGCCTCGGCAGCCTAGGGACCTCTAAACCCAGAAGGAAGGACTGACGTACAACGGACGCATCAAGTCCGTGCAGAACTCACAAGCCGCCAGGTGTCAGTTGACGATAACGGCGAATGCATAAGGATCCCGACCCCGAAGTCGAGCGAACTCCTTGATATTACCTCAGAACCTTGAGGCATACCTCGGATCTTTGAGCAAAAGGACATCGGTTGTTAGTTCTCTAAGGGTTTTGATGATTGCCAATAATTGTAAACAAAGTTTGAAGTTTTGCTGTCAACTGTGTAAAACTCACTGTGAGAGCAAAACTCGAGGTTTTCAGAGAAACCTCGAGGTTTGGCCTTACAGAGAGAAACTCAAGCTTTCTGAGACTAAAGAAAACTCGAGGTTTCTAAACACATAGACTTCTCAAGCTTTTCTGAGAAAATGCAAAACTCGAGGTTTCTGGAAAAACCTCGAGGTTTTGTCACACAGAGAGTCTCTCAGATTTTGAACAATTCAAAACCTCTAGTTTTCATATAAAACCTCAAGTTTTGTGTTTTGATTTGAAACATCACTTTTCACAAGTTTCTGAGAAAACTCAAGGTTTGGCAAGAAAACTCGAGGTTTGGACTAACAAACAAAAAGCAGATTTTATCCAAGTTTCAAAACCTCGAGTCTTGCACAAAACCTCAAGTTTTGAACTTGACAAGATTTTCTCAAAGTTTTCACATTGAGTGAAAACTCGAGGTTTTGGACAAAACCTCGAGTTTTGTGGAGACAGAAAACACTTAGATTTTTCTTCAATACAAAACCTCCAGTTTTAACACAAAACCTCCAGTTTTGAGATTTGACAGAAACTTCTCTAAGTTTTCACAAAGTGTGAAAACTCGAGGTTTTGGAAGAAACCTCGAGTTTTGTCCAGGCAGAGAACAACTAAATTTTCTAAGGTTTCAAAACCTCGAGTTTAGTTTTGGAACCTCGAGGTTTCTGTCTTGGTGCAATATCTCAAAGTTTTTATATTTGAACAAAACTCGAGTTTTGTAAAGAAAACTCGAGGTTTTACAAGACAGAGAGCAAACGAGTTTTTTTCTCTCACTAAGTTAAAAACTCGAGGTTTCAAAAGAAACCTCAAGGTTTTCCATTTGAGAGAATTTTTTCAAAACTTTCTAACTTGAGTGAAAACTCGAGGTTTGTGATGAAACCTCCAGGTTTTCCCAGGCAATGAGCCACGAGCATTTCAAAGTTTTGAAAACCTCCAGTTTTGCTTAGAAACCTCAAGTTTTGATGTTTTGGACATAAAATCAGTTTCACATGCTAAGTCCAAAACTCGAGGTTTGGTGAACAAACCTCGAGGTTTTTGTGCTGAGTTTGAAATTTGAATTTCGTGATTTCATAAATCTGTTTTGTTTGATCCTAATACTTTCCAGTATTAATCCTCTATGTTCCTAGATATATTTAACCACTTTCTTGATGAGTTTTAGACAGATTAACGAAAGTTTATTGAAGATATCAGCAAAAGCAAAAAGCATGTCAGCACAATAAATGTAGTCCAGAAAAGTTACATTCTTTCAACTAATCCAACTGCACACGTCTACAAGGCATTAAAGAATGTTTTCTACAACAAGTAAACTCTTCTCCAACGGATTAATTCACAGAGAGTCAACTTTGATCATCTAGCCAGCTGGATTAAGAGTAAACAAGAGAGAGAATGTCCTAAAACCACTTCAAAACACTTGGACAACTTCTCCAACGGATCTAATGTAGGGATTCGTACACGCAGCGGATTAAAATTTCCTACGAATCCTTCCTGAGGATCACTCAACGACGTTTAAATCAAGGTTTGGGAACCGAATCATACCTTATATTGAACACGTCCGCATCACGTTCTCTTTGATCAGGTGGGCTACCTTCTCGATCAACACGTCCGCGTCTCGTTCTCTTTGATCAGGTGGACTACCTTCTCGATCAGCAAAAGTCGACTCTAGGATCGGCTTCCTCTACCGATATCCACACGAACAATCCCCGAACACGGTTGCGGCAGCGTGCTAGCGCTTCTTGTGCGTCTCTCTCTCAAGTTGCTCTAGGGTTTCTCGCGGCTTTCTAATACGCTCGACTGAAAAGTCCGTAAGTTTTTCTAAAACCTGATAGGCGTATTATATAACCAAAACTAATCCTGATTAATTTTGGAAATTCGGAATTTCGAATCTGGTCAATATATTAATCAGATCTATCTCATAAATGTAATCAAATATATTAAAAGCCAGATTTGAAATCCGAATCTTGAATTTAGATCAAATCTAAATTTAAAGCCTTTTGATTTAATTTATCATTATAAATTAAATCTGAGATATGATATCTATCCATTTAATTAAATCTGAGATACTATATCTCAATTTAATATTAAACAGATATACGATATCCTTATTCGAAATTAAATGAGATACAATATCTCTATTTGTTTCAGATATTTAATTTATCAAATAAATTAAATACTAAACAAATATCATATATAATATTATAATCTTCATTTATAATATACATATTAATTTCGAATTTATATATATATATATATATATATATATATATATATAAATCCTAGATCAAATTTAGTATTCATTTAATCTCAGACTAATCTGGGATTCAATGAATCTGGACACTTTTACCCGTGTTGGATTATTCTTGTGTGCGACCCTGCAGGCCCATATGAGATTGGCAGTGGGCCAACACTGTATCAGCCCACAAGTCGCAAGCGGCCTCTAGCAAAACATTGCGACTACCCAATTCACATGGGGATCGACAACACGATACTACTTATCGTACAACCATGTCACGTCCCTTTTGTCACGCGATAATTTGGTCAAGGATGAGGCATGGATAATGTCAACTTCCTTTTCTTGACCATTGCTTTCTCGATTCTCAAGTAGTCTAATAAGTGAAATGGAAACTCTTTTTCATCACAGTATGGCCATACATTTCTTAGACTCACTCATCGAGGGGCCCAGCATTATCTCTCTACATATGTGAGGGACAAATCCCATTTTGACCACTCACATTCCTCCGCATGAAAACCACTGATCCCGATCCGAGCCTTTATCATCACCCGGTCAAAGGTGACTTTTGACTAGGTCAAAGACCAGTGACTCATCATGTAGGAATCTATGATGGTCTCAGGTCATAGGGCGTCGTGACGCGGTTATACATGAGATAAGCTTATGACTTAATCCATGCAGCTTTCTCATAGTGGGTCGGTCCAGCACCTTGTACTCTTACAAGTGCCCATGACTTTGACTCATATCTCCATACCTCATCAAAGTCATACTGGTCTTATTTCATCTTCACTCCCGTGTAGATGACCGACCAGGGACATTTAGGATAATCTATAAGATTATCCAGGGATGCAGTTATCAATACGAACATGAAAATGAAAATGATAACAAAAGAGAATACTTTAAATAACTTAAATATCCAAAGTACAATGAATTGCCTCTAGGGCATAATTTCTAACATCTAATTGGAAAGCAACGGTCATTTAATGATCTCTGAGTATAAATAGAAGAGCATTCAAGTCTTTCCAACAACTACAACAACAGAGAGAGAATTGCATTCAAGTTTTCATTTATTCTCTTCAGTTTTCATCTGTAAAGTATCTTTTGATACAAGAGCTTCAGTGTTCATTTATATATACTTTTTAAGAGAGTTTTCTTTCTGAGTATTATTTATTGTTAAGGAATCACAAGTCAAGGGGACTTGGTGATTTGGGGAATCATTGATTACAACTTGTAAGGGGGAGTGAGTTCTAGTAAGAGAATCACTTCTTGAGTGTAGAGTGTGTAATCTTTGATATAGTGGAAATCCCAGTGAGGCTGGGGACTGGACGTAGGACAAGTGGTTAAGACCGAACCAGTATAAATCTTCTTATGTCTTGCTATTCTTCCCTTACTCTGTTTTACCCTGTTTTTAGTATTAGAAAACAGAGTTTTCAGCAAGAAATTTTAAGATACCCAATTCACCCCCCTCTTGGGTATTTGGCTCCACTTTCATTTGGTATCAGAGCAAGGTCTTCTCTAAAGAGCTTAACAACTCGAGAAGGATCATCATGAAAGGTATATTGCCTGATGGAGCCTCGATCAACAGACCACTCGGTTTCAATGGAGAGCACTATTCTTCCTGGAAAGCTAAGTTCAAGGTTTTCGTAATGGCTACTGAGTTTGGACTGTGGAGGGTGTTCAAAAGAGGAGATTATGTGCCTTCAACTATTGAAGATGGTGTGAGAGTTGACAAACTTGAGGAAGAGTATGACGAAAACGATAGGAGAAATGTCACTCTCAACAGCAAAGCCATTCTTCTGCTACAAAGTGCATTAAGTCAGCAAGAATATTTTCTTATCTGCACTTTGCCAACAGCCAAAGCAATGTGGGTTGCTTTAGTAATTGCTCATGAAGGGACAGCCGGTGTAAAGCAATATCGAGTCAATACCCTCATGACTGAATATGATCTTATGCGAATGAAGCCAAGAGAATCAATTGGTGAATTTCAACTAAGGTTCACCCACTTGATTAATCAGCTTGCCGCTCTTGGAAAGGAGTACGATCAGACAGTTCAAGTGAGGAAGATTTTGAACATCCTCAATAAAGAATGGGAAGCCAAGGTCACTGCTATTGAGGAAGCAAGAGGAGATTCAATGGCATCTGTGGCTGCACTCTTTGGAAGTCTTTCTGAGTACGAGGCTAAACTCAAGTTCAAAAAGGGACTTGATGTGGTTCATGGCAGAGGCAAAGGCATCGCACTCAAGGCTGCAAAGGAGGATAAAGAATCAGAAGAGGAGAATGAAGACAATGATGAAGAAATAGGCATGTTGGTTCGTCGATTCAAAAAGTTTTACAAGAAGGACCAGGGGTTCAAGAAATTTCAAAAAGGTAGCTCCAGTTATGAAGCAAAGAAGCCGATCATATGCTACGAATGTCAAAAGCCTGGTCACATCAAATCGGAACGCCCCTAGCTGAACAACAACAAAGATAAAGAAAAGAAGAAGTTCAGCAAGTATAAGAAGAAGGCTTATGTATCAAGTATTTGGGGTGACAACTCTTCAGATGAAGATGATGAGGATGAGGAAGAAAAGGCAAATATATGCTTAGTTGCTGAAAAGGAAGAGCAACATGACACAAGTGATGAGGTATATGATCCTAAACCTTCCTATGATGAGCTTTTCGCTGAATATCTTTGTGTGCAATCTGAATTTGAAAAACTTGCTGATAAATATTTGAACTTGAAAAGGAAGAACACAACTCTTGAATTACAAGTTCAAAGACTCTCTTCCCCTGAAATTCTTGTTTGTGAAAAGTGTCCTGATCTGGAGAAAAAGAATTTGCATCTTACTAGAGCACTTGAGAAATTCACTAAAGGTAGTGAAATGCTCAATGTCATTTTGAAACAACAAAGGTTTATCAATGACAGATCAGGAATTGGTTATCAACCTAGTTTTGATAAAAAGAAAGGCAAAAAGAAAAACGGAGAAAGATCTTATATGAATTATTTTAGAAAATCAATACATTCTTCAAATCCTTTTGCACACTGCAATTATTGTAATAGGAAGGGCCATTCTACTTCATCTTGTTTTCATAGAAAAGAAAGAAAAGTGAAACCATCTGGGAATTATCAATAGGTACCGAAAGGAACATATGTTCCTAAGGTCCAATCTAACCCCAAAGGACCCAAGAAAAGATGGGTACCTAAGACTTGATCCTTTGTGAATTGTAGGTATGTCTTAGAGCATCAAAGCCCAACAAATGGTACATTAACAGTGGGTGCTCAAGACATATGACGGGAGACAAATCCAAGTTTCTCTCAATCAAGCCTAAGGAAGGTGGCAAGGTGACCTTTGGTGGAGATCAATCTGGAAAGATTGCTGGGATTGGTGAAATTGGCAACAATGAAGGACCACTCATCAAAGATGTTTACCTTGTAGAAGGACTATGTCACAATATTCTTAGTGTGAGCCAAAGCACCGACAAGGGTAACTTAGTTATCTTTGATTCTAATGAATGCTTGATTGTGAAAAAGGATTTGCTTCCCTTAGAAAATTTGAAATCAAAAGCTTTATTTAGAGCTCCTAGAGATGGTAATTGTTACACTCTCAACCTTTCTAGCAATGCTTCAATTTTTGAAAAATGTTTTGTGAGCAATTTGAGTGAGAGTTGGCTGTGGCACAAACGTTTAGCTCATGTCAACATGTTTCAACTTGACAAGTTGCTTAAAAAGGATTTAGTTATTGGTATTCCCAAACTTAGTTTCAAAAATGATTTGACTTGTGAAGCATGTCAAAAGGGAAAACAAACTAAATCATCTTTTAAAACTAAAAATAAAATCTCTACTAATAGACCATTACAATTGCTACATATGGATCTTGTGGGTCCAGCAAGGGTGAGGAGCCTTGGTGGCAATTTGTATACATTGGTTATTGTAGACGATTATTCAAGATTTTGTTGGACTATTTTCCTGTCTTCAAAAGATGAAACATTTGATCAGTTTGTTGTGTTTGCCAAGAAGGTCCAGAACGAGAAAGGATTTTCCATTTCAGGTATTAGAACAGATCATGGTGGAGAATTTGAAAACAATGCCTTTACTGAGTATTATGAAAACATGGGATAGACCACAATTTCTCAGCTCCAAGGACTCCACAACAAAATGGTGTTGTAGAAAGGAAGAATCGAGTCCTCACCGAGATGGCAAGGGCAATGCTGAATGAGAACAACACTTCTCAAGTGTTCTGGGCTGATGCCATAAGCACCGCTTGCTACATCTCAAACCGAGCGTATTTGAGAAAGAAGTTGAACAAGACTCCCTATGAGTTGTACAAAGGAAGGAAGCCCAATCTGAGTCATCTGCATGTATTTGGTTGTAAGTGTTTCATTCATAATAATGATAAAGATAATTTGGGTAAGTTTGACTCTAAGGTTGATGTAGGCATATTTCTTGGATATTCATATAGAAGCAAAGCCTATAGAGTTTTCAATACTAGAACAAAAGTTGTTGAAGAATCCATTCATGTTGTGTTCAGTGAAGAAAGGACTGATAAATCCTTGAATGATGAGGAAGAAAATGTTTTCAAAAATCAATTCTTTTCGAAAACTACTCCTTCTTCTACTGAAAATGCTGAAAATATTTTTGAGGCTGATCCTGAAAATAATATTGAAAACCCAGATCAGTCTCAACCTAGGGCTTGGAGATTTATTAAAGGTCATCCTTTAGACCAAGTCATAGGAGATGTAAATCAAGGAGTAAGAACTCGAAAGAGTACTTTGAATGAAGTCACCTTTTCTGCATTCATATCTCACATAGAACCCTCTAAAATAGATGAAGCCCTTTTCAGACAATGATTGGGTGATAGCTATGCAAGAGAAGTTACATCAATTCGACAGAAATCAAGTTTGGGACTTAGTACCTAGACCCAAGGACCATCCGGTTATTGGGACTAAATGGGTATTTAAGAACAAACGTGATGAATCTGCAGTCATTGTTCGGAATAAGGCAAGATTGGTTGCAAAAGGGTACAATCAAGAAGAAGGGATAGACTATGAAGAAACTTATGCTCCAGTGGCTAAATTGGAAGCTATAAAGGTTCTTCTAGCCTTTGCATGTGTAAAAGGTTTCAAACTTTTTCAAATGGATGTTAAAAGTGCATTTTTGAATGGTTTTATTCAAGAGGAGGTCTATGTGGAACAACCCCCAGGTTTTGAAAATGAGCAGTATCCCGATCATGTTTTCAAATTCAAAAAGTCTTTATATGGTCTCAAGCAAGCTCCAAGAGCTTGGTATGAGAGGTTATGTCAATTTCTCTTAAATCAAGGATTTATCAGAGGAAAGGTTGACACAACATTATTTATCAAAAGAAATAAATTGAATGAAATCTTGATTGTGCAAATTTATGTGAATGACATAATTTTTGGTGCTACTAATGATGCTTTGTGTGAAGAATTCTCAAAGATTATGTAGGGAGAGTTTGATATGTCAATGATGGGAGAACTTAACTACTTCCATGGGCTACAAATCAAACAAAGGAAGGATGGTATCTTTATCTCCCAAACCAAATATCTCAATGATTTGCTAAAGAAGTTTGGTATGGACCATTGCAATGGAGCTGACACACCAATAAGTATAACCACTTCATTGGATGCTGATGAAGAGGGAAAGGATTTTAACATCACAAAGTATAGAGGGATGATTGGATCATTGCTCTATCTAACTGCAAGTCGCCCAGACATCCAATTCAGTGTTGGGATGTGGGCAAGATTTCAATATGCTCCAAAGGAGTCTCATGCTAAACATGTGAAGAGGATCTTCAGATATCTTGCAAACACCAAGACACTGGGTTTGTGGTTTCCTAAAGGCCAGCCTAAACACTTGGTAGCATATTCAGACTCAGACCATGCCGGCTACAAGACTGATAGAAAGAGCACAAGTGGCCAATGTGAATTCTTTGGGAACTCACTTGTGTCATGGTTCAGCAAGAAGCAAACCAGTGTAGCTGTGTCATCAACTGAAGCTAAATATGTGGCTGCATCAAGTTGCTGTGCTCAAGTGTTGTGGCTCAAACAACAATTAGCTGATTTGGGAGTAAGCTTGAAGGAGATCCCAATCCTATGTGATAATACCAGCACAATAAGCTTGGCCAAGAATCTAGTTCAACATACAAGAACCAAGCATATTGATGTGCGGCACCATTTCATAAGGGATCATGTTCAAAAGAGAGATGTCAAAGTGATGTTCATCCCAACTCATCTTCAACTTGCTGATATCTTCACAAAGCCATTAGCCAAGGAGCAATTCAATTTCATAAGAAGAGAATTGGGAATGGTAAATCCCAATGAGTTGTAAGTTTCTTGTATTCAATCTAGTTTTTAAATTATGGTTTTGATGATTGAAGGATACTAACTTAAGCATCGGAGTGTTTAGACATGTTTTATGCAGGATATTAAGAACCTGAGTTTTGCTGTCAAGAAGCAAAACCTCGAGGTTATGATAAAAACCTCGAGTTTTGGCCATAGACTGACGGGGTCAAAGAGAGTCTGAAATTCTGAAGAAGGGTGAAACCTCGAGTTTTCCAAGAAAACCTCGAGTATTCATCAGACAGAGAGCACCTCAACATTTCTGAGATTTTTGGAGACTATGAAACCTCGAGTTTTCAATAGAAACCTTGACTTTTCATAAGGCAGAGAGTGATCCTGCTATGAAGAATGAAGCAAACCTCGAGGTTTCCTTAAAAACCTCGAGTTTTGGCATCTAAAGTTTCAAAGGTTCACAGAACACCTTTGATGTCCAGGTTAGCCAGTTTATACTAAACCTCGAGAATTTTTGAGTTTGTCTATATATATGGGTCACTGCGTTGTTCTTCAAAACTCAACCCAAAACTCAAGTTTTGCCCTAAGTTTTTCTCGTCTCTCTCTGAAATCTTTCTCTCCTTGCTCAGTCTCTCTCTAAAACCCCAAAATGGCTTTGAAATCAAACACCCAGTCTTCTTCCAACCCTAAATCCACTGAACAACCCTCTAAATCATGGTCTCCTCCTCCTCCTCCTCGTCAACCAACCAGTTCATCTCTTCCCCCTGCTTCTGAATGTCGTGTGAGGTTGAAGACGGTAGCTAAGCGATTACACTGAGGAGTAGACAGAAAGATCAGAGGGATTACACAAGACATTCCTTCAGATGATTCGTCTCCTCCCTCCAAGCGAACCAAAGCTTCTCCCAAGAGCAAAGGAGTTTACATTAACGAACCCACTCCAACTCCTTCTAAGAAGAAGAAAGAAATCGAGGTTAAGGGGAAAGGCAAAGAAAAAGTGGCTAAGAAATCAGAACCTGTTAAGAAGAGAGCTACTAAGAAGACTGGACCAACCAAGAAGAAGAGGCAAGTAAGGATGAAGAGGGCCACTGCTACTCGATCAAATCCTCAGGACTCATCCAGAGCCACTGCTCAGCCAAGCTCCAACGATCAAGCTTCTTCTCAAGCCACTGATTCAACATAGAACCAAGAGGATCGTGTGCCAAAGGTCATGGAGAATGCCATTTCTGATATTTACAGAAACATATCCCCTCCTGAAGGTTTCTCCACTTCCACTCCTACTTTCCCTTCTAGAGAAGCCAATGATAAGTTTAGGGAGGCCTATCTACATAGAGATTTTTGCCCAGTGGTTTCTGTTGACTTAGACAAATTTCTAGAAGAAAACCATTTGGACTTATCTCCTTGGTTGAAACCATATGAAAATTTTGTTTCAATCTCAGCTCCCTATACTCCTCTTTTAGTTCGATTATTCTACTACAATATGGAATATGCAAATGAGTTAGGGCCTGATGGCGAGATCCTAGAAGAGAAGGTCACTACTGTAGTAAGAGATGTGAAATTCACTTTGTCTGCCAAAATTATCAACCAGATTTCAAAAATTGCCAATCCTCCACAAATGCCAGATTTCTCTTACAGTAACCAAGAGGTTTTTGAAACTCTTAAACCTGGAGAGCCTTTTACACTTGACCAACAACTTACGCTGTCTTTTACCCCTGGTTCTATGTCTCCTGAGAACAGGGTACTTTGGTATGTCTATTCCAGAAATTTCATTCAAAAAGGTGGGAACTTCACCCACTTTACCCAACAAGACTACCAACCCTTCACCGCCTTTGTGAAAAAGGTTCCTTTTAACCTTAGCCACTGGCTTCTTCAGGCTATAACTAAATTCAAGTTGTCCCGTAGAAAACTCTCTCACATACCATTTCCCTCGTTAGTTTCTATCATTTTATACTATCACAAGATTTGGTATGCGGGTTCTCCTGATTCTCTGGAATATCCTCCATTCTTTGGCAAGAATATGTTGAATCTGATGAAGGTCAAATTTGGAGAAGAGGACTCAGGGCAGTCAAGAGCACCCTCAAGATCTCAGCCCAGGAGAACTCGATCACATGCTCAAGAGGCTCAGTCTGCACCTCCTCAGTCCACATTGCCAGCTAATTTTACTGCCCAAATAAAGGCAATTGTGGATGCTGCTCTTGCTTCTATGGCTATGAGGTTTGAGTTTGAGTTAGGCAAGTTGCGAGCTGAAGTAACTAGTGGGACAAATGGCCTCATTGAAATTCAAGATGCAATAAAGGAGCATTTAGAGATGATTTCAGGTCAATCCATTGAACTAAAGGATAAGGTTGAAGAGATTGATGTCAAGCTCTCAACACAGATCATATCTAGCACGGATTTGAGTGACTAAGTGGCAAAGATCCTCAAGCATCTCCATATTGGATCCACCTCTACCTTTGGTGCTACTGCTGGTTCTAGCACTTCAAGTCCTGTCTCTGGCTCCTCTTCACCATCTTTCACCTTTACGAGTCCTCAGATTCCTACTTCATCTCCAGAGCCATCCACTCCCATTTTCCCTTCTCCTGTGGCAGTTACCATTCCACCCACTTTTGTTCTTCCATCTCCATCCACCCCCACTACTGAAATCTTCCATCCTTCTGGCCATACTGAAGTTTTCCATCCTTCCGGAGAAACTGAAGTTGTTCACCTTTCTCCTCCCTCTACTCCCTTGGTTCAATTGGATTTTGAAGATGACAAAGGGGGAGAGAAACCATAGGATAGAATTTGAGTTTTTGGTTGAATTTGTTAGAATTTGTTAGTTTTTGGTTAGCACTTTGACTGTTATGAATTGTATTTTCATTTTGTGGTCTTGTAATCTGTCACTTCATATATGAAAATGCAATTTGATATGACCTATATGCGTTTTATGCTTCTGCTGTTTTTCCTCTGATATTTATGCTGTGTCTTTTCAAATGCTAAAGCTTTCATATTTTTCAATCTTGATTCAACATAAAAACTCTCTCAAATTCTCCAAGATATTTGTGTTACAAGTATTGTCATCATCATAAAGGGGGAGAATGTTAGTTCTCTAAGGGTTTTGATGATTGCCAATAATTGTAAACAAAGTTTGAAGTTTTGCTGTCAACTGTGTAAAACTCACTGTGAGAGCAAAACTCGAGGTTTTCAGAGAAACCTCAAGGTTTGGCCTTACAGAGAGAAACTCAAGCTTTCTGAGACTAAAGAAAACTCGAGGTTTCCAGAGAAAACTCGAGGTTTCTAAACACAGAGACTTCTCAAGCTTTTCTGAGAAAATGCAAAACTCGAGGTTTCTGGAAAAACCTCGAGGTTTGTCACATAGAAAGTCTCTCATATTTTGAACAATTTAAAACCTCTAGTTTTCATATAAAACCTCAACTTTTGTGTTTTGATTTGAAACATCACTTTTCACAAGTTTCTGAGAAAACTTGAGGTTTGGCAAGAAAACTCGAGGTTTGGACTAACAAACAAAAACCAGATTTTATCCAAGTTTCAAAACCTCGAGTCTTGCACAAAACCTCAAGTTTTGAACTTGACAAGATTTTCTCAAAGTTTTCACATTGAGTGAAAACTCGAGGTTTTGGACAAAACCTCGAGTTTTGTGGAGACAGAAAACACTTAGATTTTTCTTCAATACAAAACCTCCAGTTTTGAGATTTGACAGAAACTTCTCTAAGTTTTCACAAAGTGTGAAAACTCGAGGTTTTGGAAGAAACCTCGAGTTTTGTCCAGGCAGAGAACAACTAAATTTTCTAAGGTTTCAAAACCTCGAGTTTGGTTTTGGAACCTCGAGGTTTCTGTCTTGGTGCAATATCTCAAAGTTTTTATATTTGAACAAAACTCGAGTTTTGTAAAGAAAACTCGAGGTTTTACAAGACAGAGAGCAAACGAGTTTTTTTTTTCACTAAGTTAAAAACTCGAGGTTTCAAAAGAAACCTCAAGGTTTTCCGTTTGAGAGAATTTTTTCAAAACTTTCTAACTTGAGTGAAAACTCGAGGTTTGTGATGAAACCTTGAGGTTTTCCCAGGCAGAGAGCCACGAGCATTTCAAAGTTTTGAAAACCTCCAGTTTTGCTTAGAAACCTCAAGTTTTGATGTTTTGGACATAAAATCAGTTTCACATGCTAAGTCCAAAACTCGAGGTTTGGTGAACAAACCTCGAGGTTTTTGTGCTGAGTTTGAAATTTGAATTTCGCGATTTCATAAATCTATCTTGTTTGATCCTAATACTTTCCAGTATTAATCCTCTATGTTCCTAGATATATTTAACCACTTTCTTGATGAGTTTTAGACAAATTAACGAAAGTTTATTGAAGATCTCAGCAAAAGCAAAAAGCATGTCAGCACAATAAATGTAGTCCAGAAAAGTTACATTCTTTCAGCTAATCCAACTGCACAGGTCTACAAAGCATTAAAGAATGTTTTCTACAACAAGTAAACTCTTCTCCAACGGATTAATTCGCAGAAAGTCAACTCTGATCATCTAGCCAGCTGGATTAAGAGTAAACAAGAGAGAGAATGTACTAAAACCACTTCAAAACACTTGGACAACTTCTCCAACGGATCTAATTGGAAAGCAACGGTCATTTAATGATCTCTGAGTATAAATAGAAGAGCATTCAAGTCTTTCCAACAACTACAACAACAGAGAGAGAATTGCATTCAAGTTTTCATTTATTCTCTTCAGTTTTCATCTGTAAAGTATCTTTTGATACAAGAGCTTCATTGTTCATTTATATCTACTCTTTAAGAGAGTTTTCTTTCTGAATATTATTTATTGTTAAGGAATCACAAGTCAAGGGGACTTGGTGATTTGGGGAATCATTGATTACAACTTGTAAGGGGGAGTGAGTTCTAGTGAGAGAATCACTTCTTAAGTGCAGAGTGTGTAATCTTTGATATAGTGGAAATCCCAGTGAGGCTGGGGACTGGACGTAGGTCAAGTGGTTATGATCGAACCAGTATAAATCTTCTTGTGTCTTGTTATTCTTCCCTTACTCTGTTTTACCCTGTTTTTAGTATTAGAAAACAGAGTTTTCAGCAAGAAATTTTAAGATACCCAATTCACCCCCCTCTTGGGTATTTGGCTCCACTTTCATCAGTAATTGGGGTCAATATGACACAACCCGGCACTGTGCGATAGATAGGCAAGAGGGTATAAATTCGCAACAATCTAGCCCGAGTAACCTGAAGAAGGATTCCAGCCTCAAAGACAGGCGAACTGCCTCGGCATTATCCCAGATCCTGGAGACATTACCTCGGATTTGTGGAGTAGACGACCGAGATCAACACCTGGATTCAAATATAGGTACAAGCTCACTGCTACGCATCCCGGACCGATTCGGGTTGGGTAACCACCCCGGCTACTTAAAGCAAGGCATTCTTGGCACGATGACGGGAGTTGAACCTTTCAAAGTCATGAGAAGCCAGGCCCCGGACTTAAAGCCACCTTATGGGCCGCGGCAGTTATAAGCCGGTCTAGCTGAAGTAGAATGCCCCGGCCTTGACAAGGGCCGGGGGCAATGAACATCTCAGTCGTCCAGAGGCCTGAACGACCAAGCTGGGGGGCAACTGTTACGGACCGGCTCAACGGCCCAGGTCCACGGAACGGCCTAATAAACCAGGAAGCATGGTTGACACGTCAGCAAGGAAGTTCCGGTATCCTAACAAGATAGGATCTGTCCTAACCAGCATCCCGAGATACTTGCCCCAAATATCTCGGCCCCGGAGATCATGCTAGGCCAAGATCTCCGCCTCAGACGCCCCTATAAATATAGAGGAAGACCAACCAGGTGCACACGTTTTAACTTATGCTCTCTTTACTTTTTGTCACACAGAGCACACACACCACCCCCTGGCCTCACGCCTCCAAGTATACTGCGAACTACGTGGACTTTGATCCCTTCAAATGGTACGTAGGCTCTAGGCTTGACAACCTAGTCAAGTCCAATAAATCTTGTTCTTAGAACAGAACAGGTACTTTAATTGTCAATCAACAATTAAAAAGTGAAAAAAAAACAAAAAAAGTATTTAAAAAAAAGAAGAAGCCATCTTAGTCATATTTAAGGTTTGTATCATTATGCCTTGCCCACAAGGTTAGTAAATGCATAAAATTTGAAAACAAACTTAGTAGGTAAGGATTTAGAAATTGTATCTCATAAAATGTATTGGTCCCAACTTCATCTTCTTCCACTTGATTTTGGCCCAGGCTCGATCCAATACATCATCTATTGTATGACAAGTATATTTGTTCGTTCCTTAGTATATATCAAAGTGATGAATCAAATCTTTGAGGAACATAGCAATTGTTATTTGGGTTAAAGGTCATTTTTGCCACAGAAGTATTACTAAAGGAGCGCCCAGCACTCGGAAGTTTTTTTGGGTACCAAATTTGCCTCAGAAGTATTGAAAAGGTATCAAATTTACCTAAAAGTGACGGAAGTCCACGTAGATCGTTAAAATGTGAGGTAGCATGCTACCTCATCACACGTGGCATGCCACCTCATCAATCAAAAGTATCATTTTTGCCCTGGAAGTTTTCATTAAGGAGCAATTTTGCCCCGGAAGTTTTCATTGAGGAGCAATTTTGCTCCAGAAGTTTACAAAAGTAGCAATTTTGCCCTTCTTTCTCCCAATATTAAATTTGACTATTAAATTAGTCAAAGACCACACATGTCATGCCTTGAAAAGGTGGAACTTGGAGTCAGAGAAGGAGATCCTTGACATGTTGAGTTCAAGGCGACCAGAATTTGTGAAGCCGAACTGGTCATAGGGACTAAAAGGTCTGTCACAAAACCCAGAGGAAGCATCACTTATGATCTTAGGACATGAAACGCAAAACGAGAAATAAATTGTTCCAAAAATTGGTTCAGTAAAACAAATCAATAGTGATAATATTTACGTTTGTATAAACTAATCATTTGCTTAGATCATAAGTGATGCTTCCTGTGACCAGTTCGGCTTCACAAATTCTGGCTGCCTTGATCTCAACATCTCAAGGATCTCCTTCTCTGACTCCAAGTTCGACCTTTTCAAGGCATGACATGTGTGGTCTTTGACTAATTTAGAAGGGCAAAATTGACACATTTTGTAAACTTCCGGAGTAAAATTGCTCCTTAGTAAAAACTTCCGGGGCAAAATTGCTCTCATTGAAAACTTACGGGGTAAAAATGATACTTAACTTTTATTGGTTGATAAGGTGGCATGCCACGTGGACAGTTAGTCAAACTTAACGGTCAAAATTAACGGATGGGAAAATTTGCTACTTTTTTCATACTTCCGGGGTAAATTTGGTACCTTTTTCATACTTCCGGGGAAAATTTAGTACCCAAAAAACTTCCGGGTGCTGGGCGCTCCCTTAATAATACTTCCGTGGCAAAAGTGACCTTTAACCCTTGTTATTTGGACGTCAAAATTTGGTATGTCAACTTTTTTTCTGTTGAACCTACCAACATAATACTTTAACGGTTCTTGAACCATCATAGAGTCGTACATGTGGGAATGTGAATTTCTTCAGCATCTCAACCAACACAATATCGTCTTTAATGGTGAGTCAACAAAACTGTTAAGAACACTCTTCTTCATTGATGATGGCACACTAGGTAGATGGAGTAACATTGCTTTTAGTTCCTGGTACTACCGCTTCCATCCTTTGTCACTCGATGCATCATACTCTGGTATGTTATTTCTTGCAGGCGTGTCCATCTTTCTTTCTGCTTTGCCACTAGGCATGGTTAGTGTAGTCGGCATACCTGTATCTTAAGCTTCTTCTGTATTGTTTCCAATGAAAGTTTTGTTACCTACCGTCCTTGGTTGGTCTACTGCAAAAAAACCGGCTATTTGTGGCTGTCAAAATAGCCCATTTGTGGAGATTATTGGCGTGACAAATGACATTAGTCGCGGTTAGACAAACCGCGACAAAAACCAATGAAACAAACATATTTGTCGCGGTTAACAAAAACCGCTACTACATGCAAATAAACCGCTACTATAACTGTAGTGGTTAAAACATACCGCCACTATATATGGCTAAGCTGACAACTTATATACACAACTGTCGCGGTAAAAAACCGTTACAAAATGAAAAAAGTTTTGGCACCTTTTTTTTATTTTACATTTGTCGCGGTTACATAACCGTTACAAAATTGTCCAAATATCTGAAAAAGTTTACCGCCATAATATTTGTCGCGGTTGGTAACCGCCAACAAATAATTCCCGCCAAGATTTTTACAAAAAGTTTTGGCGCCATTTTTGACCTCAGCGTACCATTTTGTAGCGGTTTTAAAACCACTACAAAGTGGTGAATTTTTTTTTAAAAAAAAAATTCACAATTCTTATAGTAATTAAAAAAATGTTAAATTATTATCTCATTTATATTTTTACGGAAAATGATACTAAAATATAATATTTGATTGTATAAGGTAGTATAAATATGAAAAATAATGAGAATATTTAAGTATAATAACAATAACTGAGTTAGTAAAAATAAAATGAATTATAAAACAAAAGTGTGAGAAAGTAGATTGATGAATAAGTATACGAAAGTATAAAAGAAGTTGAAAATTGAAAAAATGTACCTGTAAAATAAAAGAAGTTAATATCAAGAGGGTAGAAGAAAAAAAAATATTATCAAGAGGGTAGAAGAAAAAACAAATATTATCAAGAGGGTAGAAGAAAAAACAAATATTATCAAGTTGAGTGACACTTAGCCGATTCAAACACTTTGCCTCGTTGAGAAAACGTAAAAATATGAGAGAAGATGGAGAGAAAATGTGTGCAGAAATCAAAATGGGAGCATATTGAATGTGATTTGGTGGGGTTATTTATTTTGATCTGAGCGTATCATTTTGTAGCGGTTGAGGTTGCGTTTTTTGTAGCGGTTTTGTTATGTTTTGTAGCGGTTTTTTATTTAGTAGCGGTTTTTCTGTTTTTAGTGGCGGTTTATAACCGCTACAAAATATTTTTTTGGCATTTTTTTAAAAAATAAAAGTAAAATGAAGAGTAGGGATACAAATAACTTTTTTGGATTTTTTTAAAAAATAAAAATAAAATGAAGAGTAGGGATAATTTTTCTTCTCAATCTTCGTCGGCCTCCCTGCAAAGAAAGTTTGTATAAAATGTTACGTGTGAGTTAATATAGAATAAGACATAGAAAAAAATTTTTGAAGTGAAATTTTTAAATTTCATGTTACGGATATTAAAAGACGTACCGAACTACAGGTAAAGTGTCATCGCCGTCTGGGAAGAAGTTTTCGAAACTAGCGGGCTGGAGCGGCTCACAATCGTAGGCGACGTTCTCACCATCGCCCATGTCGTAAAGGTCCTGAGGCTTTAAGTGAACCACCATATTCCAATCCCTGTGCCTCTCATCGGCGACGTAATAAACCTAATTGGTCTCTGAGGCAAGAATATACGGCTCGTCATCTTCAGATTGACCAGTGTGAATAGGGCGGGAGAAATTCACGGATGTGATGCCTAAGTCATCAGTCGTGAGTCCCTGGGACGTTGTCGTATTCGCCCACAAACACTTGAACAGCGTCACAGAGAAAAGGCCTTGGTAAGTTATCCTGACCACATCAAGCAGCTTTCCATAATACGGGACATCACCGAACTGCATGTTCCCGTCACTGCTGCTCGCATAACTCCTCGTCCCAAACGTGCCATATACACCCGAGTTTTGGGTCAGCGATCCCTGATCTCGTGAAATCATACAAAACTTGAAGCCATTGACATTGTATGCTGTAAATCTTTGGGCGTGGTCAAGTGGGCCGAGTGTGAGAGCTCTGAATTCTGGTGAGTGGGGGTTGTGGTCATTCATTATTCTCCTCCTAAACCAACCCTAGAATTCTCTGTGGACCTTTCTATCAATTTCGGAGGATGTTCGTGTACGGATCCTCAGCTGACGCTTCACATGACTCCTAAATTCCTTGCAATTAAACATGTGATGACGAGCAAGAAACGTGCCTATAAAATGTAAGGAAACATATAGGATAACATATATATATATATATATATATATATATATATATATATATATATATATGTTCGCAATCCTTACTGAAGGTACGGTTCAACTTTAGTACAATTGATCAAGACATGTCTATGTGCTTGAAACTTCTCAAGTGCCGTGAGTTTGAAGTTCTCATGTCCGCCAACCGGTTTACCAACACGAGGGAATAACAACTCTGAAGCTGATGGCTCTGGCTCTGGCTCAGGACAATCGTCCACACGAGGCAATCTGTTGAATGACGTCTCAATGTCATCAAAGTACCTGGAACAAAAATACAAGACCTCATCCCCAATATAACCTTCTACTATTGAACCTTCAGGCCACGCCTTATTCCGCACGTAAGATTTCAGTTTCCCAAGGAACCTATAAAGTAATGAGGAAAAATGTCGATACATCAATGTTTAAACATGCGACTAGGAAGTAATGTAATGCTGAAGTAATTAATTTTAAAAGAGTACCTCTCAATAGGATACATCCATCGGTAGTGCACCGGGCCACAAAGCTTTGTTTCATGAACAAGGTGTATTGTCAGGTGAACCATGACTGTGAAAAATGAAGGAGGAAAGATCATCTCCAAATGACACAGCGTAAGAATGATTTGCTATTGCAGCTGGTCGAGCTCCTCCACGATCAACACCTTGGAACACAACTTCCGAAAGAAAGTACAAAGCTCGACCAAAACGATCGACACATCGAGAGGCAGTGTATTTTTTATGGCCAGCGGAAGTAACCGCTGCATAAGCACATGTGAGTCATGACTCTTTAGCCTAGTAACCTTTCGCGCCTGCACGTCCACACATCGTGAAATGTTGCTTGAATACCCGTCAGGAACTTTTATTTTCTTCAAAGTGGCAAGGAAGATTTCCTTATTCGGTTTTGTCAGGGTGAATTTTGCGGGTTGAAATCTGTCATGCTCATTCGGCCACGCATCTGCACGAACCCCCATCTCCCGTTAATCTTTCCTCGCTTGAAGATGATCTTTTGACTTGCCTGGTTCGTTCATAATCGTGTATAAGACATTGTCGCACACATTCTTTTTAATGTGCATGACATCCAGATTGTGTCGAAGCAAATTATCTTTTCAATACAGAAGAGCGAAGAAGATGCTTATCTTCCGCCATTGCTGGGTCGCAGAACCAGAAGCCCTTGCCGTCTTTGTCCCGGCCCTTGCTGGGTCGTCTTTTTTCCCATACTCAAATTCAACATCCACAATTTGCTCTATGATATCTGCACCGGATAAATTCCGAGGAGGTCCTCTTCTTTCCTGTTGCCCATTGAAACGATTGCGCTGCAACCTAAACCTGTGTGTACCATCCAGAAACCTCCGATGACCCATGAAGCACCACTTACAACTGTGGGGAAGGCGCACTGAGTCAGAGTCAAAATTGCAAGCCGGACACGCAAGGCTGGTATGCACATTGCACCCGGATAATGTTCCCAGTTCAGGGAAGTCACTGACAGTTCACATCAACGCTGCACGCATGTTGAATAGTGTCTTCTCGTGCGCGTCATACGTCTCGACGCCTTCGTCCTACAACTCCACCAACTCGTTGATGAGTGGTTGGAGATACACATCGATGTCATTTCCCGGTGCCTTTTTGCCCGGAATGATCACGGACATAATGAAGGAGCTCTGTTTCATACACATCCAAGGGGGCAAGTTGTAAGGTATCAAAACAACTGGCCATATACTATAACTTGTACTAAGATTACCAAACAGATTAAAACCATCGGTCGCCAAAGCAAGACGAACATTTCTAGGGTCCGCCGCGAAATCAGGGAAGTCTGAGTCGAACGCTTTCCACGCTTCACCATCACGTGGATGTCTGAGTTTACCATCGTCGTTCTTGTCGGCTTCATGCCACCTCATATGATCAGCCGTCTTAGACGACATAAACAATCTTTGTAAGCGAGGTTTTAAAGGAAAATACCTTAGAATCTTTGCGGGTTTCTTCTTCTGCTTTTTTCCCTTCTGAACTGTCCTGAACCTCAAAGTGTGACACTTCTTACAAGTCTCCCTCCGAGCGTCCTCCCCCATATAAAGCATGCAGTCATTGGGGTAGGCATCGATTTTTTCGTAGTTCAATCCTAATCTGTTGATTATCTTCTTGGCCTCGTAGAAGGTTGTAGGAATGTCCGCGTCAGGGAAAGCATCTCGTAATAATTCCAGCAGCATCGACATCGCCTTATCAGTGATCCCACAAATGCACTTGATATGGTACAATTTGATCAGAAAGGATAATTTTGAGTATTTCTGACAACCTTGATACAACGGACGATCACTCACATCCATTAGGCTAAAAAATTCCTGAGCTGCTTCATTCCTGTAGAAAACTGGTTGAGGACCTTGTACTTCTGCCGTGAAGTTGTCGTCTTGAACACCAAAAGCGTCGCGAACAGCTTCATTAATCGGATCATCTTGATCTAGTTGATTTCCTACTTGTGAGGTTTGAGGAAGATGATCCCCATATCTCATACCACGCTCCTCACCATGAACACCCCAGAATGTATATGCTTCTCGGAAAGGCTTAGTAAGAAGATGTTCCATAGCACCTTCTCGTGTTTGCCACTTCTTAAACTTGCATCCACAACAAGGACACATGATCTTGCCATTAATGCTAGCGTGAGAGAAGACGAAATCTAAGAAATTTTTCAATCCCGCTAAATATACAGGAGAACTGCGCGGCATCTTGATCCATGACTTATCCATCTATAGCAATCAAAGCTAGGAAAGTATACTAATGTGGAGACAATGTTTAATAAATTTCATCTCAGCACTTGAGATCGTTAAATGCAATCTTGGACACTTTGTAGCGGTTCAAAACCGCGACATCAACCGCGACTCAGTTAGAATTAAACTTTGTAGCGGTTAAGAAACCACTACAAATTCGAATCGTCAAACAGTCGCGGTTAGGTACCAGCTACAAATTTGAATTGAAAATCACGCCATAAGTTTGTCGCGGTGATAAAACCGCTACATCAACCGGTACCACATGACGATTGTTTTTAAATTTTGGCGGATATTTTTTTTTTAAAATTCAAATTTGTAGCGGTTTACTCTAAGAACCGTGACAAATATATTAATTAATAACGTTTGTAGCGGTTTAGCTTGTAAACCGCTACGAACTTTATAATCATACATTTTTAATTTTTTTTCTCAAGAATCATACATTTTTATTCACAAATTATAAACTCTATTTAATAAAATTTAAATTTAAAAAACCTAATGAAAAAAAAAATGATAACAAATATTTAAATTTAATAAAATTGTTAACAAACATCCGGGGCATATAAAATGAAATACTGCAGAAAATAATAACTAACTATCAGGAGCCTGATGATCAGGTCCTGTCTCAGGGGGGGTCTCTCTCAGGGGCGACGCGGGCTCGACCAGAGGTAACATCGTCCTCGTCAGCAGCAGCATCAGGTTCCGGACGCGGAGGTGGGGGAGGCGGGTGAGCCGGGGGGGAATCCTCAAAGATGAACAAAGGGGGAGGCTCGGGAGATGGAAACCGTCTGTTCGGCAGCAACTCTGTTAAGGCCCCAGCAAGTGACTGCCAGCTATGCCTTTGAGTAGCGAACCAACTATTGAGACTCTCCTGCATGCGCCTAGTCCTGGCCTCATTCCTGGCCCTCTCTGCAGCAACCTTCTCGACAACCTTCTCATCAAGCTGCTTGGCAACCTACGCAGCAACTTTCTCGGCAATCATCGCATCAACCGTAGCAGGTGGTGGCATGCTCGAGCGCAGAGGAGGAGGCCTTGCCGTATACCATGCTAGGCCTGGCGCCTGGCCCAAAGCCCCTAACACGACTAGGATGCTCGACTGGGCCCAGACCAGCTTTCAATGCAGCCGTAGGATCAATAGAACCCTGTGACTCCGGGGTCTGCGACGCTCGCAACTCCTACTGGCTCTGCTCAATCCGGGCCTGACGCACATATTTCATAAAACATTAATCAATCAATTTAATTAAATTTAAATATACAATTAGTTTTTTGTAACTTACTATTATCTCCTTTGCTTCCTCAGAGATCGGCGTCCCATCACGGTGCCTATGGGGTGCGTGTGAACAACTGCCCATAATCCGTCTGACGGTTCTCCTCCCGAGCCTTCTCTTGCTAAAAAAATATAAACTTTGTTATGTCTAAAACAAAACAATAGTCATTTAACGCGTCATTAACTCAACTTTTAACATACCATCTCACTGTACGTCACCGCAAACGTCTTGGATCCTCTCGTGTGATTGATCCTTTGAGCTGCCCTGCTTCTGGTGTTCCTTTGCGATAGAGCCTGCAAAATAAATTAGTGTAGTTAATTAAAACAAATGTTAAACTATACAATACTTTCATGATTAATAAAAAAACAAAACTATGATTATTAAAAAAACGTACCTGTCCATCTGCACTCCTCCTATATTGGACAAAAGCTGCCCAGTCATTTGGCTCCACGCCGTCTGGGACGTTCTCCATCAGTTGCTGCAGAGGCATAGTCCCATCTCCATTCTTCTTGTTGTAGAGACGACCCCTCCGGCTCTTCCACGCTTCTCCCATTTTCATCTTTACATACCTCTTCGCCTCGGCTCGTAGTTTAAACTTTGTCTATATCATTAAATAATTAGTAATTAATTAATAATTATTTAAGAAATAAATAACTAAATTAACCACAATTTATACAACTTAAAACTATTAACATGTAAAATTTAATTACACAACATAACTTACCTGCACAACGTCCTTAAACGCCTTATCCTTGCTGCTATCCGGGACCTTTTTCCAATTCTGGAAATAGATCGGGAAAAACCCCCAATTCCCGCCAAGCTGTGACAGGAATCAGTTCAAGAAGTGACCACCGCTACCGATCGGCTGGTCCGTGTCCTCGTTCCAGGGGACTATCACGCGATAGGTGTTGTTCTCGTGATTGAGAGTAGGAACGTCCAGCGTCCTCCGGCTGACGTTCCCATGTGGATTTTCAGTGTTTTCTTCTCGAAAATTTTGCTAAACCACTTCCTTCACTAATTTTTCGGAATAAAGCTATTTTTAACCATAAAACATGAAAATAAAACTACTCTAGAATTTTAAAGATTAAAACTACTCCTATCTATGAATTTAAAACTCAAAACTCAAGAACTTGCTTACCTATTGCTTGAACTCCTTCAAGCTCTCCCACTTTCTTTCACTCTCTCTCAAATATTCAGATGTTGCTTTGCTCTTGGTGTGAGGAATTGTGAATGACCTATGCCTCTATATATTTATAGTGAAAAGGTTGGACAATTTGGTAATTAATTGCAACTTCACTCTTGCTAATTCTTGACCATTGGATCTAGGTTAGAAAATTAAATCTCTCATCCTCACCACACACACACACCAACCGAAATTCCCCCTCTCTCTCTTCCTTCATCTTTTTCTTCTCCTTCTTCAAGAAGTTAAGGAACTTGAAGTGCAAGTATTGAATAGTGTCATCTTCTCCTACAAGCTTTTGACCATAATTGACACATGTGGTTGAATATTTCCTTGGCCTCCAAGGCTCACAAAAACCGTCCCCCCGCTGGACTTTTTGTTTTTAAATTTTGTTTTGGGCTTTATTGTTTTGTTTGGCAATTGTTGGCTACAAAAATTGGTCCAATGGTGATTTATTGTGACAAAAAGCCCTTAATTAAATCCCTCTTGTTTATCATTTGATTTATCTTAATTAGGTTTAGTTTGTTATGATTTAATTGATTACCAACTCAATTATGATCTTACTAAACCCAATTGTTATAATTATTGATCCCTTGTTAAGCTTTAATATTGAATTTAGCCAAAATATTTCAAATTGTTTGTTAATATTTGCCACTAGGTTAATTATGAATGTTAATTCAATTAAGATTAATTTTTTGTGTCCACTAATTATTTTTAGTATTCTCTAATTATTTCAAGCTTCTTCATACTACTTTACGGCTTATTTTTTATAATATACGAATTATGTGTCAATGCATCTTTAAGTGTAGATTTAATTGTTCTTTAATTGTTGGAAATTTTTCTCTAATTGGTTTAGGGATTTTCATGCTATTTTATGATATTTTATAACCCCTAATTTAATCATAGATAGTTTTATCTGATTGATTTTGAGTATTCACAAGTCATACAGGTATTTTAAGATCAATTATGAATAATTATGCAATTAATTGCATTAATATAAATTTAATTGTCTTTCAACTCATTTTTCTGTTCTCTAATTATTTTGATCACTTTTATAACCTTCTATAACTTATAAATGATTTTATAAGGTCTATAGGCTAAGATATGAATTCTAGGACATATTATGATCTCCTAAATGTTAATAAATAAACCATGAAATCCTGAGATCACATATTCACTAATTACTAATAATTTTCCTTTTAATTAATTGAAGTGGTTTCATAACACTCCTTGATTATTTTGGTTACATAAGAACCATGTTTTAACATGACAATTTTATCATATTTATGTTCCTTAATCATACTCTTAAAATTAGCCCTTCAACTTTGATTAATCTCTCTTAATTAATTTTAGTATCTCCATAGTATTTTATTGCTCTTATGATTATATAAGACTAGGCTTTAATATGGTAATTTTGTGGTATTTTATGATCTCAAAATAAAATTAGAGAATTTGGTTTTTAATTACCTTAATTCTTAGAGAAAATTCCCTAAGTTAACATAAATACGTTACTCAATTTTGAGACCACATATTCACCTATTTTTAATAGGCATTATTTGCCAAAATGTAATATCTATAATGATTATGAATTTTAGGGTATTACATTTCTCCCCCCGTTAAATAAAATTTCGTCCTCGAAATTTGACTATATAACCTCGAAAGGTTATCTAGACTTCTAGTCTATTCCTTTCCTATGCATATTTACCCAGCACGCATCCTACTATGCAAAAGTCTCATTTATCTTGTACCCAGGTATAGTACTAAATTACAGGACCTGCTGGTCTATTCTCACAATACTTGGTTACACAGGCCTCACTGCCTGACTTATTTAGCCTCTTGGCTTAACACATATTGGCCTTCCCGGCTCAATATACTACCACAGCACTGGAGATTCCAATCTCACCACCTAGGAAATCATCCTTAGGCTTTAGACATTTCAACTACTACCTGGTACAATGAATATTTTGCTAGTCTTAAGATGTATTCTAGACATAGTTATTTTAACAATCAGCATTTCACACAGTGCTAAGTACCACCGGTCTTATGTCCTAGGGGCACTGCCCCGTGCACACTTACACATTAGGTCTTATTTCCTCGGGCCTCTACCCGTCTATTTCATCTTAGCCTTTCCCATTCAAGTCCTCAGACTACTTCCACTCACTTAGCACCATAGCTGACAACTACTATCTGGTTTAACTGGTTCAGTATTTTAGACCTTTCTAATAGTTTCTGTTCATATACCATAATCTCCAACTACACCGCTTTTCTTTTCAACACGATAGCATCGACAAAACTTGTCATTGCTACCCAAAACCATTTTGTTGTCTCGTTTTCAAATTTTCAAACACTGAAAATTTTCTGTGGTCTCAGTACATTTCGCAATCCACACTATACCACAAAGTAATAGTGCTATAACATTTTTAAACTTAATCGCTGTCAACACAAATTCGTGAAAACATATTCACTGACGGATCATTTTCAAAAACTTTTACTACCGGCACATATCTTTGAGGGAGTTACTTCATTTTACAAAATTTTACAATTGAGAGTACACACCATGATTTTAACCATTTGGTACAGTGAGCGCCCTCTCCCAATCCCCAAATCATTCCTCAACAGTATTATCAACAATGTGGGAGAACCTCCGCCCCTTTCACAGGAGACCCAGTGTTCACACTGGCACATTAATTAGCAACCTTATCTAGCGGAACTCAGTCCAGCCATAGACAGTTAGGTTTTACTAATCAAAACATACGCCCTCGGCGAAATACTATGGATTGGGTGCGTTCACTGCTGGTGCGATTTCCATTCTTTCAAACAAAATCCCTCCAAAAACTCTTTGTTCAAAAAGCACATTTATCAAAGGCCAGCGATTTCAACCATTTTAAAATATCTGGCAAAACCCAGCAAACCGTGTACATCTACAACAGCTTCTGGTCTCCCAGTTACGTACTGACTTTACCACAACACAATTGAAAACTCCGTTTAAAACTCTAGGGTTTAACAAAAACCCTTTTTACAAGACAACATCATTTCAAAATAACCATCACTGTGGTCTCAAATTCTGTTGAAAACATTTCATTCGAAAACTCTATTTCAAAAATTCATATGTTCGAAAAATCAATTCTGAAATTTCAAATACAGCAGGTGTATTGGCAAGTTCAAAAAAAAATTCAATTTTAACACCTTACTTAGGAATTAGACAACTAATATTAGAAGGTCATCACTAACTACACGCATTCGGACCTTTATCCTTGGCTACTCAAGCTATCTGTAGAATGCTTAGTCTGTTCTACTTAAATCATCTGGCTATTCCGAACTTCACCCGCTATCCTCGGGTTTCACAAACTTTTCCAGACACTTCTCGTATTCGTTGTCTAACAACTGTGGGCTTCTGCTAGCCTATAGACATAATACATGCTATACAGCACTGGAGCAACTCATGGTGATATACTAGATTACTTAAACCTTCGCTCTAGGGAACCTATTTGATGTGAGACTCATTATAATGTACTTACCTTGAGAATCGATACACTGGTAGCTCTACTCTATGGTTTGTTGTCATGGCGGCTCCACTCTACGGTTTGTCGTCACTGTGGCTCTGCTCTATGGCACTTTAGTCGGTGCTTCTCTCAGTCTTCTATGACTGGTCAGCCTCTCCGGTTAGCATCCTCTGTAGGTAGACCTCCTTGATCAGAACTCCCCGTAGGTTAGCCACCTCCGATCAAACTTCCCATAAGTAGTGTCAGTGGTCGTCTCTGATTCATTATAACGAGAACTCAGATATCTACTAGGTTCCTACCCTTTAGTGGTTTCATAAACCGTTGTCTCTATGTCTACCAACTTATCTAGGGTCATTCTATTTGTGGACTTTCATTATTTGTTTAGCTCCAGGCACTATCCTTAACTCAATTTCCTCTATCGGGTAACTACTCACTTCTTAGGGAATCTATTAGCCACTAACATTACTACGGTTATTGGTCCCACCTTGAGACCATAACCCGTGGCTACTGAGGTTCTAGCTGTCACATGGTTCCGTTAAGGAACTAACTCTTAGGTATTTGGAACCTAATCAAAGCTCACTCATACTTTCTCAAGGTTCTTATTCTTAGGCACTAGAACTTAGACAATGCTCAGTCGTACTTTGACTTACGCACTGTCTCTGCTTCAAGCTTATCATCACTATATCTATTCTCATGGTATCCCAAAAGGATTACTATGTTTCATACCTCTAAGTATTTAGGCTTTAGCTCAAAGGATGTCAAATCCTCCACCTATCTCACAGGGGTCATTTTTCTGAGATTTCCCTCGTCTAAGCAAGATTAACTTCACAATGTCTATCGGATCTGGGTATTAATACTGGTATACCTACCATTGGGTACCGTCAACTCTCATAGGTATTAGTACGGCATAACCGCCTCCCTAAAATCATTGGGTACTTTCCCTCTTCTATCTATTGGTCACTACCGTCAAGGACTTAGTCAAAAGACCTTCGTCCCCGAAGCCATGCCTCGTTGTATGCATGGTGTTTGGCCTCTACCAGGTAGGGATTTTCCTCTCAAGGTAACTTAGTCAGTTACTGTTTCTACAAGGATAGTAAATCAATAGGTTACTATCCAAGGGGAAACCTAAACAGTAGGTTATTGTCTACTCAGAAATGGGTACAGAAATACGTGTCAAGAGTTCCCCTATATGAGTCAAATACTGCATGTACTTATCTTTATTGATCTCGGAGTTTCATCTGGCGCAGCTCAACTCCTCATATAAGCTCTGGGTTAGAATGGAATTAATGCCTAGTACAAACTGGAGATTATCAGAATTATCAGAGCCCCATTCCGATGTAGATACAGGCGATGGATACACCAGCCCTATTTTAGAGTAGTGCACCGACAGCGGGTGGTACACTGGTTCAGGATGGTATATTGATCCATACTGGTGTGCCGGGTTAAGGCGGTACACCAGCCTAGGGGTGCCTATCGATGTTAATTTCTTCTGGACAGCCCTTCGTGCCGTATATCTCACTTGTCCGTCTCCGTTCATCACTTACCGTACCACACCAAGGTTATATCAATACTCTTTTTCAAAATATGCTCTAAGGCAATGGCCTAGAGCCTAACTTAGTTAGTCAAACCGATTGGCCAGGTAGGCGTCTATCATGGGAGTCTCACCGACTTTACGGTGACTGATTGACTGATCCACATAGACTCGGCCCTACCTTCGACACCAATTGTTTACTGTAACTGAGTCGGGTTCTTGCCAAGTAAAATGTTTCTTTGAAAAAAAAAACTCCGAACCTAACTCCGTTACTCAGACAATCTGGCCAGGCCGGTGTATTTGTGGAAGGCTCGCCGAATTCACGGGGACTGATTGCCAACCACAAAACCCTTTCTAGACACCAAACTGTCTGGAGTAACTTAGTTAATTTCAGCTTAGAATGTCTGCTCTGATACCAAAATGTAACATCCCAATTTTCAAAAGCGGAATAAATTTTTTTATTTTCTTTTCCATCAGAGTAGAGCATCGGAATAATTTCAAAAGGCGAGTATCTGATAAAACATTCACTGTTGTGGTATCTGGCTGCTTACACAGTGGTACAATAATCTGAATATAGTTCGAGGGTATAAAGTCAAATAAAACTCTCTCCGTCTGCGTCCTCACGCTGGCTCCTTACCCTTGTCCTTGGCCCACAGTCTTCCAGACCCTGAAGCTATAGTAGGAGCTGAGGTTCAATGGCCATTGAACCTCAGGTAACGGTTAACCTCATGCTTAAATATGACAGTATATATGACAGATATACACGGCGTTATAGCAATAATCCATACATAAGCACACAGCAGATGTATGATTACAACAATACATAAGCACACAGCAGATGTATCTCATATTCAAGATAATAACATAACACAGCCACTACAATATGCATGTTATTATAGTCTGCACTATTCACCAGTGCCACGGTGTACATCCGTGTCCTCAGCGCTAGGAAAACATAACGGCGTTATTAAGACCATAACCCGTATCAAGCTGTATGTGTATGATCAATTAAAATCAGAGTCTCAGACTATCTATCACATATAAGCATATTATAAGCATCAGAGTTAGTGTTACAGTACGCGAACGTACCTGAATTGGTAGTTTCGGTATGACGTCGATCACAAAACGATTGCAGACTTCCTATAAGGTTTGTTACGGACCGGCCCAACAGGCCCAGGTCCTGACCTCGGCCCAATCCCGCTAGGGATAGAATCCACGCCAGAATAGGAAGGGATCTGAGATCCCAAAAATATATGATCTTATTAATAGAGATTCTCTGACAATCATGGCACCAGCCAATCAGCTCAATCTAAGATATTGCTCATTAAGGCAGAGATACGCGCACCAGACCCCTCTATAAATAGAAGGAAACCCTAAACAGGTGCACACGTTCTATCTGATGCTCTTGTTACTTTTTGCCACACAGAGCACACACCCCACTCCCCTGGCTACGTGCCTTCAAGTTTGTTACGAACTACGTGGACTTTGATCCCTTCGAGGGTATGTAGGCTCTAGGCTTGACAACCTAGTCAAGTCCAATCTCTGTGTACTTCATACAGAACATTGGCGCCGACCGTGGGGACTGTAAACTTCAATCCCCGTGACTACTGATGGTGAGTACTAGAAGCCACAGCAGAAACCCCCAGCCGATGGGAGGAGACCCCCAGCCAAGCCAACCACCGCCGGATCAGCTGCAGGAACAACCGCGGCGGGAATGCACCCCCGAAGGGCATGTCACTGACACAGCAACCACCCCTTCAGCGGAGGACCAGCAACCACTAGGGGCACTCACACCGGCTCCAACACGCGACGTCCAGGCAGTCGATGCCGACGTCCGCATGATACGAAGGACGCAGGAATCTTTCCTGCGACGACTGGAGAACAAGGAAAAACGAGACGACCTGCAGCGACGGACTGACTTTGAAGCTTTCGGAAAAATGATCCAAGAAGCACTCGAGAAGGACCGCCGCGAGAGGGGCCGCCGCAGGAATCATAGGCGGGGAAGGAGAGCCCCAGTGGATGACAGCAGTTCCTCGAGCAACTCTGAGCCGATGGAAACGTGCCGAGACAACGGCGACCCGGGGCGACGGGCGAGTGCAGAACGAGGCAGACCCCGATCTCCAGAAAACAAAGAGAACCGTGGTGTTGGTTTTAACCGTACCGATCGACCTGCAAGAGAGGACCGAGGCCGAGAAGAAGCCCGCGTGGAGGATAGAACTCCCCGGGCTCACAGATTGCCTCTCCATGGATCTCCTCGGGAATACTGAGTGACATACCTATCGGAAACCGGAAGATCCCCGTTCTCAAGGGAGGCGGCAACAGCCTGTTACCCTAAGCACTTTGACTTGGCCGACCTGCCGAAGTACGACGGGACCCAAGATCCGCGCAACCCCTTGGTCACGTTCGAAAAGCTCATGTGGGTCCGACAGATCACCAGTCCGGTCATCCAGCGACTCTTCGCAGCCACTCTGGACGGTCCGGCACACCGATAGCTGATTTCTCTCCCGGACAACTCTATCCGGAGCTATGAAGACCTCGGACGAAAATTCGAGCTGCACTTCGCCACCAGCAAAAAGCAGCCAAAGACAACGTTCACCTTGAGCAAAGGGCGTCAGAAGAAAGGTGAGGCCTTGCAGAAGTATCTGGATCGGTTCCGCGACGTGGCCATGCAAGTACGGTCACTGCCCGAGGATGTCCACGTACACTGCCTAGTCAATGGACTGAACCCATCATCCCGGCTGGCTCGTCACCTGTGCAAGAACCCAGCGTACACCTTGACTGAATTCTATACTGAGGCGAAGAAGTACCTGGAAATGGAGCAGATGGAGGCGGCCAATGCCGACGAACCCGAACGGACTCGGAAGAGCCCGCCTAGCGACGAGGAACGCCCAAGAAGGACGAAGACCGACCCGAGACGACGAAGCCGGGACAGCCGAGCAAAGCCCGACCGGGCTGACCAGAAGGCCAAATACGACAGCTACACCCCGTTGAACGTCCCTCGGTCCCAGGTATGGAAGGAGGTAGCCCAGACCAAGATGAAGCGGGTGGACCGGCCGAAGCCGATCAGAGGACGCTCCAACACGGACCGTTCCAAGTTCTGCAAGTTCCACGACTGCAATGGCCACACGACCGACGAGTGCTATGACCTCCACGACGCAATCGAGAAGTTCGTGAGGGATGGGAAACTGCGTCAGTACGTAATCAAGACTCAGGGAAGGACGAACAGGCAACGCAACGACCGCGCCCGCTCTAGAAGTCCGCCCAAGGAAGCCCGAAATCTGGGAAAAAAGCAGAAGGCGGCCTCGGACGACGAATTTCCCGACGTCGATTTCCAGTGCAACGTCGTCAGCGGAGGATTCGGTGGAGGAGGAGACACCGTAAGCCAGCAGAAGAAATATCTCCGCGAAGTACTAACCGTCCGAGACCCCCCTAAGTTTAAGGAAGACTCAAAGAAGCCTCGGCCGCCTACCCTGACGTTCACCGATGAAGAGCTGGAAGCCGTCATACCCGGACACCTGGACGGACTGGTAATTACCGGAACTCTGATAAATTGTCGAGTTAAAAGGATTTTTTTGGATGCAGGGAGTTCGGCCGACATTATAAGCTGGGACGCCTACAAGAGGATGCACCTCGACAAAGAGGACCTCAAGCCATGCAAGACCACCCTGGTCGGCTTCAATGGCGAGCAGTCCTTCCCAAAAGGCTACATCGACCTCCGGTTAACTCTCGGCACCAAGGAAGCCTTCAAATCGGAATGGGTACGATTCGTGGTCGCCGACTTCCGGTCCCCGTACAACATCATTCTGGGCCGACCCACGATCCACAACTGGGATATACTAGTATCCACGAAGCACCATAAGCTGAAGATGGTCAATAGTAAGAACCAGATAGTCGTGGTATCCGGAGACCAGAAAGAGTCGAGGCAGTGCTACTTCGAAGCTCTCCGTGTCGAGGAAGGAGGACCCTCGTCTCCACCCCAGCTCGGATCCAATAAGCAAGTAGCCGAAGCCGGCTCTGGCGAGCGCCCGCGGCAGCAAGTCAACATGGTGGAGCTCGACCTCCGAGAACTTGATAATCCGAGGCCCGAGCCGGAAGGAGAATTGGAGGAAATTGTGCTAGGCGAAGACCCGTCCAAGACCGCCAAAATAGGCCGGGATATGGAGGACGGCCTAAAGGCTCTCATGATCCGTTTCCTAAGGCGGAACCAAGACGTCTTCGCATGGACCTCGGCCGAAATACCCGGCATCGACCCCCACTTCTGCTGTCACAAGCTCAGCATATGGCCGGGGTCGAGACCCGTGGCACAGAAGAAGAGGAACATTGCAGACAACAGGCAGAAGGCCCTGAAGATCACATAGAAGAGCTCCTTGCGGCCGGTTTCATCCGAGAGGTGCAGTACACCACCTGGCTCTCCAACGTAGTCATGGTCCTCAAACCCAGCGGCAAATGGAGAGTATGTGTCGACTACTCCAACCTCAACAAGGCCTGCCCAAAGGACTCGTACCTGATGCCAAACATCGATAAGTTGGTGGACAACTCTGCCGGGTACCACCTCCTCTCCTTCATGGATGCCTACTCCGGTTACAACTAGATCACCATGCATCCGGACGACCAAGAGAAGACCGCCTTTATGACTGATAAGGCAAATTACTGCTACAACGTCATGCCTTTCGGACTCAAGAATGCCGGGGCAACCTACCAGAGGATGATGAACCGGGTTTTTGAGGATCAGATCGGGCGCAACATAGAGGTCTACATAGACAACATGATCGTCAAGTCGAAACTTCCAGAATACCACATTCGGGACCTAGAACAGACGTTTGAAAAGTTAAGAAGACATCGAATCAGGTTGAACCCGGCCAAATGTGCCTTCAGAGTTCCGGCTGGGAAATTCCTAGGCTTCATGCTGACAAACCGAGGGATCGAAGCCAACCCGGACAAGTGTAAGGCCGTGCTCGACATGCAGCGCACGAGAACCAAGAAGGAGGTACAGCAGCTAACAGGCCGACTAGCCGCCCTGACGCGTTTTCTACCAAAGTCGGCCGAGAAAGCCCTACCTCTCTTCAAATTGCTTAAGAAGGAGACCCAAGGCAGTTGGAACCCGGACTGCGACGCCGCCTTCTCAGAAATCAAGAGATGTTTGGCAACCCCGCCGGTACTCACAAAACCGGACCCCAGAGAGACCTTATTCCTCTACCTCTCAATCGGCAACGAAGCCGTAAGTGCCGCCCTAGTAAAGGAGTCAGAGATCGGGCAAAAGCCGATATACTTCATCAGCAAGGCACTTCAGAGCTCTGAACTACGGTATCAGAAACTGGAAAAAGTAGCTTTCTCCCTGCTTACCGCGGCACGCAGACTCCAGGCCTACTTCCAGGGACATCGGATCGTGGTCCGAACCAGCCAGCCGATCAGACAGGTTCTCCATAAACCCGACTTAGCCGGGAGAATGACCACTTGGGCCATAGAACTCTCCGAGTTCGACATCACGTTCGAAGCCCGCCAGGCAATTAAGTCCCAAGCGCTTGCGGACTTCATCCGAGAACTCACACCGGCCACTACAGATGATGGGATTTGGAAGGTCTATGTTGATGGCTCATCCAATGCAAAGGGCAGCGGCGCAGGAGTCATCGTAGAAAGCCCACAGGGGGTAGCCACCGAACATTCTCTGCAGTTGAAGTTCCAGACCTCCAATAACCAGGCCGAGTACGAGGCCCTTTTGGCCGGACTGCTTCAGGCCAAGGATAATGGCGCCCAGCGAGTAAAGGTTTTAACCGACTCACAGCTCATCGCGGCTCAGGTAGATGGCACCTATCAGGCAAAAGGCCCGCTAATGGCAAAGTACCTGACTAAAGCCAAAGAACTCATGGCTGAGTTCGAAGAGGTCACAGTTTCCCATATACCCAGAGAAGAGAACGCTCGGGATGACATCCTCTCTAAGCTCGCCAGCACAAAGGGGCCGGATAACCATAGGACCGTGATACAGCAGAATCTGACCGAGCCGAGTTGTATCATGGCCATCTCGGCCGGGGCCGATTGGAGGAAGCCAATTGAAGACTACCTCGAGAGGGGAATTATCCCAACCGACCCGACCGAAGCAAATAAGCTGATCCGTGAAGCCGCCCTCTACGCCATGGTGGACGACCAACTATACAGGAAGGGACTCCATTGCCCCATGATGCGTTGCCTTGGAGACTCTGAAGCAAAATACGTGCTGGCCGAGCTACACGAAGGCGCCAACGGTCACCACATGGGGGGCAAGGCACTCGCCCGGAAAGCATTACGTGCCGGCTATTATTGGCCCACTATGAGTCATGACGCCATGGAAAAAGCCAAGACATGCGACAGTTGTCAAAAACATGCAAGGATAATATGGCCGCCACCCTCAAAGTTGAAAGGAATGCCAGCCCCGTGGCCCTTTTACAAATGGGGCATGGACATCCTCGATCCATTCCGACCGGCGCAGGGGCAATGCAGATGGCTAATAGTCGCGGTAGACTACTTCACCAAGTGGATAGAAGCAGAGCCACTCGCCACAATAATCTCGGCCAGAGTGATTAAGTTCTTCCAGCACAACATCGTCTCCCGCTTCGGGATACCAGCCGAGGTCTTCACGGACAATGGCACCCAATTCATGGACCATCGTTTCCAAGCGCTGATGTCCAACCTGGACATCAAGCAGCACTTTTCATCCGTGGAACATCCCCAGACAAATGACCAGGCCGAAGCCGCCAACAAAGTCGGCCTGGACGGACTCAAGAGGCGGATGTTGTAGGCCGAGACTAGTTGGACCGAGCAGCTCCATAGCGTCCTGTGGGGATATCGCACGAGCGTACAGTCTTCAACTCAAGAAACCCCATACAGGCTAACCTATGGATGTGAGGCAATGATCCCGGTTGAAATCGGACAGCCATCCTGGAGAAAGGTCAGAGCCAGACAGGAGGGGCAGGAATCGAACTACGACGCCTTGAAGACTGACTTGGACCTCATTGATGAAATCCGGGTTACGGCGCACTGCCGGGAACTAGCCGCCAAGCAACTACTCGCGGCTAAGTACAACAGAAAGGTCCGCCCCGGTCTTTCAACCGAGGCAACCTAGTACTCAGACGGGCGGACATAGGCAACAAGAATGCCAAGGACGGGAAGCTGGCGGCAAACTGGGAAGGGCCCTACCGGATTAAGGACAAGCTCGACGGAGGAGCATATACCCTCGAGACTTTGGCACGAAAGCCAACCAAAAGGACATGGAATGCCGACAAGCTGAAGATCTACTATAGCTAGACTCTTTCTCGGCAGTGTTTGTTTGCTTTTACGATTGTTCCTTTACTCACATTTGTTTTCTTTCCATTTCGAGTCCAAGTTATGTCATTCCTGATTATGATGCTTTGTAAAGCCCCGTAGGGCTATTTCTTGCTATCAATAAAAGATCCCATTGAGGAGATTTACGAATGCGCACAAAGCTTAAGCACGAACCCGAAGCCATGGAGCTTGGCCAATAACAAACAGACCGAGGCAAAGAAGCCCGGCCAAGAAACCGAAAACCGAGGCTTTTTAGCCCGACACCAGTAAAAAGCCCCGAGGTCACAAACCCGGCCCAAACCAAAAAACATCTAGATGTATGAAAACCGGCCGTTGTACTCCGACGGGCATTGGTTAGAGCTTGGCGAAGGCGCCATACATGGCCTTTCGCGAAATTGACGCGTCAACACTCGTCCGACTAAGCAAGCGGACTATCATGCCGACCCTGATCAGGTCAAAATGTCCGACTCCAGGCAAGCGAAGCCTCAGTTAGACACGTGGTAGTCTATCCCTTACGTCGGTTCAGAAATAATCCGACTAGGTGAAAGTTGGAATACGGCTACTTGAAAGCCGGACCGAGGCAGTACGGTTAGTTATGCCTGACGAGGCTGAAACAAGACAACCTTGCCCCAACCTCCCACACAGCAAATGTGGTAGAGTACCTACGGCCTGCACACAAGCAGCCGAGAAACACTTAGACTTAAACAAAAGAGTTCAATGACCCATTGTCTAAGACGGCCCGCACCCATACGGCCGACCAACACTTGAGCTTAGACAAAAGGACGACAGAGGTGTGAGTCATCCATTGTTTAAAGCATCCAAACGGTTCATATACACGCGGCCGACGCATACACAAACCGAGGCCACGGAGTGATGGCAGAAAATACGCCAACCTTCGGCCCCAGGTAGCTACACGAGCTCGGCCGCGCAGAAGAAGGATGAAACGAATTTAAATCGTTCATTGTCGAATAAAGACAAAAGGGACGATAAAAAGCAAAGTCATTCACCAAAGTAAAGACAGAAAAAGTATTGGCATCAATTGTTAAAGTTTGCACAAGAATGGCACCAAGGCCAGAATCATTCAAAGTTACAAGGGCACCAACGCCCCAAAACTTACAGCAAAAACAAAAATGAAGCTAGGACTGGGAGTCAGGACCGATGTCGGCATTCTCCACCTCAAGACCCTCAGTGTCGGCGGCATCTTCCTCCTCGCCCTTGGCAAGATCCTCGGCAGCTGGCGGCTCAAAAGGAAGGAAGGACCCGTCTTCCTGCACAAAGGCACGATGATCGTACCCTCCCACCTGAAGTTCGACCCCGGGATTGAAATGCCGGATCTGGAGCAAGGCCTGCTTAAAGCAAGCCTCGGCAGTCTGCACCAGGGCATCAGTAAGCTCCTGGGAAGTCACCTTCTCTGCAGTAAGGGCTTCTTCCACCGCCTCCTTTTCCCCGGCCAGAATAGCCAACCGCTCCTCCAGAGCCTTGACCGCAGCCTGGCTTTCGGTCCCCTCCTTCAGAGCCCGGGCATGCTCCTCACCAACCCTATCGGCCTCCACTCGGGCGAGTTGAAGCCCTTGGTCAGCTTTTACAGCCGCAGCCTTCGCGGCATCCCGTTCCACCCGAGCGGCACCCAGTTCCGCCCTGACCCCATCCAGCTCCCCCAGGGCAGCATCCCGCTCGGCCCAGCCCTTGGCGAGCTCCTCCCCTGCCGACCTAGCCTTGGCTTCAGCCACCTCCAGCTCCTCCTTCAGGTCCCAGCAGATGCGGCCTTGGCCTCGGCCGCCGACAAACCCTTGGCCAACTCCTCGACCTGCGCCCGCAGCCGCTGGACGTCAGCATGGGAACGAGCATATTGCTCCCGGACCAGAATCAAGGCTTGGTTGTATCCCACCGCCCGGCAAAGCTCCGCCTGGTTCCTGTGCAGCTCATCCAGGGCCGGCCGAGTCAGTGCGGCGCAGCCAGTGAAGTGTCGGGGAGGCAGGAAAGCGGTAGAGACCTCAGGAACTACCCCATCGCGCCATAGACGGCCACGGGGGAGAAGAGACTTCGGGAGCGGCGGAGGCGGAAGAGACGAAGAGGAAGGCAGATCTGGCAGGGAGGCAGAAGGCTCATCGACGAAAAACTCAACCTCAATCTCCTCATCAGAAATCGAGGCCTCTCGCCCCTCAGAAACCTGGGACTCAGGCGCCGGGGTAGGACCAACAGCAGCAACCTCCTGGCCCTCCAGAGCCGGAGCCTCCACCACGGGAAAGGTCGGTGGAGCCATGGCGGAAGAAGGGCCGTCAGCAGCAGGACCCTTAGCCTTCTTAGAAGCTGGAGCAGCGGCAGCAGAAGAAGCCGCCTGTTTCTTCTGGCGACTCGAAGGTGCAGCGGCCGCTCTGGACAGGCGAGCGTACAACGGCAGACCATCCATAGTCCTAGCTGCAAACAAAGACAAACTGAGTAGGTCAGAATCCACCAATTCAAAAGACCAACACTGAAGCAAAAACAAACACAACTGCTAAAGATCCTACAGGAAGAAGGCAGCGGCTCGGCGGATATGTAGAAGCCAGCCGGCTGCACACCGTACTCGGCTACCAAGGCCTCAATCCGGGCCACTGCAGAAGCTGATTCAGGCAGGAGGTTTGTGCGCGGAACTTGAAAGGACAGGGCCTTGGCCTTATAATGACCCTCCTCCCAGTACAGAGGGAAACGTCCGTCCCCTTCCAAAAACCAGGGCAGCTCCCCTGGCATGGCCTCAACCTTAAAAAACAATCCCTTAAAGCGTTTGAAGGAATCCGAGAAGGGCGTCATCAGTTGGCGTTCCGGATTAATGTGAAGGGATACCAACCCCCTCTGCTTATCGCCTCCCTTCGGCGAGCTGGGTGTGAAAGGCCCGAAATAATAAAAGAAAAGGTTGGCCGAGCAGTCTAAAGGGGGCGAGTAATGGCCACAAAGCCTCTCGAAGGCTACCAGATAAGCCCACCCATTCGGATGGAGCTGGGACGGGGCAAGGCGAAGATGCCACAACGACTCCATTTGGAAGGGGGAGAAAGGGAAAGAACCTTGGACCCGCGACAAATAGTCCCGGAAGAAGAAGAAGAAGTTCGGCCGACCCTCAGACTGGGCCGCGCAGACAGGCTCCTCCGGCTCCGGACACCTAAGCACGCACCCAGGCATGGCCGGTAACTTTAAATGGGCCAGATCCGCCTCAGACATCAGCGACGGTGTAGCCAGCACATCGTGCGATACCCAGCCGTACCGACGAATCAAGGCTTCGGGCGGACTGGAAGAGTCCAAACCACCGGCCTCCGAACACTTTTTAGACGATCCAGACTTTGGAGCCATAAATAAGCCTATAAGAAAATAAACAAAGCCGATATCAGCAAAGAAGCAGAAATACCTGGCACAGGCATAACAGAAGGCAAAAATGGCCGTGGACTCGGACGAAGGGAAGCACGAGAAGGAATAGCCGAGGCAGACCAATGCCGGCAGGAGCCCAGAATAGATGAAGCCTCAGCATCTCCATCACCTGCCATCAACACGGAAGCTTCCGCCAGGCAGTCCCAACAGGGGCCGGCATAACCCTCTGGGGCGGACGTCTGGCGTGCGACAGAAGGACCCTCGTAAAAATTCAGGGGTCGAGCCATCACCACGGGGCCTCGAAACTGGAAGAGGAGCCGACCCAGGTCCCACCAGGCGACTCAAGAGGAAGAGCCCGGGCAAGCGGCTGGAAGGGATGACGTGGAATGGGAATAGAAACCCTTCCCGAAGACGGGCGAGCCCCAGCTCGCCCCGGACGCGCGGCGCCACCCCGGCGTAAAGGATCCAGGATCCTCGTAGCAGGAGGCTCACCCCCAAGAACCCAGTAGGTCATACGAGGAAGACGCGCACGGAGGAGCATTTCCTCCTCCGGCGTCAACGACACCTGCGGTCGCGGAATGTTTCTACCTCCCACCATAATCAAAGACCTACGGTATTAGGAACCGGTGTTTGAGGGATGTTTGGGAAAAACTTTGGGTACAGTGACGCTAACGGAAACCTAGAAAAACCCAGAAGAACAGAAACAGAGACAGTGATTCCCAGTATAAACGGAAAAATACGGAAAACTACCGAACAAAGGCACAAGGGAACAAGCGCAATACCTGTGTAAGTAAAATAGAAGAGATCGGAATGTTGGAAGACGGCGAAAATCTCAAGAAAAGAAGAATCCCCACTCAAGCTCTAGCGAAATCAGAGAAATTTCTGGACAACGGAGTGAAGTAGCGGGAAAAAGTGCAAATGAACAGAAAGAAGTCTATTTAAAAGCCAACGCAGGGGCACGACGGTCTATTCCCGCATAGACGCGACGGGATTGGCGCAGCACGACGCCAGCGCAATAAATGCGCACTCACCTCGAAAGACGAAAAGACACGGCGATTGCAGAACGCACCCAATGAAAGCTCGACGGCTGTAAGCACGCAATGATGGCACGCGAGGAGCAAATCCCAAAGCGCTCGGAGAATCCCAAAAGGCAAAGGGCGAGAAACCGAGGCCATTGGGAACCCGGGAAGGGCGAGTAGCCGCCCGGGTAAGACGGACTCAGCGATCTAGGCAGAACGAGGGCATTATAAGCCGACCACTTCCCCATGCCGGGCAGATGGTCACGGCAGCCAAGAGCCGACCTGGTCTAAGCGAAGGACCTCGGCCACACAAAGGACTGGGGGCAATAAGCACCTCGGCCGTCCAGAAGCCTGAACAACCAAGCTGGGGGGGCAACTGTTACGGACCGGCCCAACAGGCCCAGGTCCTGACCTCGGCCCAATCCCGCTAGGGATAGAATCCACGCCAGAATAGGAAGGGATCCGAGATCCTACAAATATAGGATCTTATTAATAGAGATTCTTCGACAATCATGGCACCAGCCAATCAGCTCAATCTAAGATATTGCTCATTAAGGCAGAGATACGCGCACCAGACCCCTCTATAAATAGAAGGAAACCCTAAACAGGTGCACACATTCTATCTGATGCTCTTGTTACTTTTTGCCACACAGAGCACACACCCCACTCCCCTGGCTACGTGTCTTCAAGTTTGTTACGAACTACGTGGACTTTGATCCCTTCGAGGGTACGTAGGCTCTAGGCTTGACAACTTAGTCAAGTCCAATCTCTGTGTACTTCATACAGAACAAGGGTAATATCGCGTTTATTAACTCACAAATAATATACTAAAAGATATCTTATCCACAATTGGCTATTCTACCCCTGGTGTATTTATTTTTCCATTATTTCCTTTGAATTTTTGGATAAAAACACTGATTATCAGCATTTAGGGCTAATTTTCGCCTAACTTCGAAAAATCATAACTAATTCTAGAAAAAAAGAAATGAAGATCCGTAAAATGTTCCGGACTCCTTAGGATGTCTATTTTTCAGAAAAAGTATCAGACTTTGCCCAGAATTCAAAAATAACTCCCAGATTTCACGTGTTCATCCTCTGCCCAGAATTTCCAGCATTTTCGCAACATAAACTTTGAGAATTTCTTTCTCACTCATTTCAGCATTATTTACATATTTGGAAAGCCCTATATGTCTACTTTGACCATGAATATTTCCAGAATTTTTCAATATCATTTTCATCATGAAATATGAACATTTCTGCTACTAGTTCAGAAATCGCCTAACCAACGAATTTTCGCCAGAACTTCGCTACTTCAGTGTTTTCTTCCCAGAAATTTTGCTAAACCACTTCCTTCAGTAATTTTTTGGAACAAAGCTATTTTTAACCATAAAACATGAAAATAAAACTACTCTAGAATTTTAAAGATTAAAACTACTCCTATCTATGAATTTAAAAACTCAAAACTCAAGAACTTGCTTACCTATTGCTTGAACTCCTTCAAGCTCTCCCACTTTCTTTCACTCTCTCTCAAATATTCAGATGTTGCTTTGCTCTTGGTGTGAGGAATTGTGAATGACCTATGCCTCTATATATTTATAGTGAAAAGGTTGGACAATTTGGTAATTAATTGCAACTTCACTCTTGCTAATTCTTGACCATTGGATCTAGGTTAGAAAATTAAATCTCTCATCCTCACCACACACACACACCAACCGAAATTCCCACTCTCTCTCTTCCTTCGTCTTTTTCATCTCCTTCTTCAAGAAGTTAAGGAACTTAAAGTGCAAGTATTGAATAGTGTCATCTTCTCCTACAAGCTTTTGACCATAATTGACACATGTGGTTGAATATTTCCTTGGCCTCCAAGGCTCACAAAAACCGTCCCCCCTCTGGACTTTTTGTTTTTAAATTTTGTTTTGGGCTTTATTGTTTTGTTTGGCAATTGTTGGCTACAAAAATTGGTCCAATGGTGATTTATTGTGACAAAAAGCCCTTAATTAAATCCCTCTTGTTTATCATTTGATTTAGCTTAATTAGGTTTAGTTTGTAATGATTTAATTGATTACCAACTCAATTATGATCTTACTAAACCCAATTGTTATAATTATTGATCCCTTGTTAAGCTTTAATATTGAATTTAGCCAAAATATTTCAAATTGTTTGTTAATATTTGCCACTAGGTTAATTATGAATGTTAATTCAATTAAGATTAATTTTTGGTGTCCACTAATTATTTTTAGTATTCTCTAATTATTTCAAGCTTCTTCATACTACTTTACGGCTTATTTTTTATAATATACGAATTATGTGTCAATGCATCTTTAAGTGTAGATTTAATTGTTCTTTAATTGTTGGAAATTTTTCTCTAAATGGTTTAGGGATTTTCATGCTATTTTATGATATTTTATAACCCCTAATTTAATCATAGATAGTTTTATCTGATTGATTTTGAGTATTCACAAGTCATACAGGTATTTTAAGATCAATTATGAATAATTATGCAATTAATTGCATTAATATAAATTTTTCTGTTCTCTAAATTTAATCATACTCTTAAAATTAGCCCTTCAACTTTGATTAATCTCTCTTAATTAATTTTAGTATCTCCATAGTATTTTATTGCTCTTATGATTATATAAGACTAAGCTTTAATATGGTAATTTTGTGGTATTTTATGATCTCAAAATAAAATTAGAGAATTTGGTTTTTAATTACCTTAATTCTTAGAGAAAATTCCCTAAGTTAACATAAATACGTTACTCAATTTTGAGACCACATATTCACCTATTTTTAATAGGCATTATTTGCCAAAATGTAATATCTATAATGATTATGAATTTTAGGGTATTACAGCTGACAATGCAAAACCTTAATATGATCAAAATGGAAATTACGAAGTGATTATAAAATTAATGATAAATAATAAAAGATCAAATGTTATTTGGAAAGTGTGGTACAAAGCAAAGAGAAAGAAGAATTTCGCTTAGAGAGAGTAGATGTAAAGGCCTGATCCTTCCCTTCTTGACTTGGCTGCCCTATTTATAGTAGAACGATTTGGTAGGTCGATTCGCCTTTTTTAGATCTGTTGATAAGTTGGTCCCATTTATTTCGGAGCTACCCATATGGTGCACTAGTTCCACTTATTTAGTGGATTATTTTCACACCATAAATCAAGCTTTATTTTGAAAATGATGAACCAAAGAAAAAGAACAACAACAACAATAATAATAAAGGGTATAAAAGGGTTCAATAATAGGTTGTAAGTTTGATTAAGTCAAATACACACACAATCATAGAAAGGATGGAAGAGGCATGTGGGGTTTTAAATATATAAAATAAATAAAGAAAAAACCCATAGTGACAAAAAAATATGAGTTTTGGATCAATGAAAATGGAGATGTACAAAATAGACAAACACACACATATATACCTACATGCTCACACAAGAAGAGGAGGAAATTTGTGGATCATGATTGTTAGGAAAAAAAATAAAGTAAAGTAAACAAAAAACACACTAAAAAAGTTAAAGATTGAACAGTAGCCTTGAAACAAAGATAGGAATATAAATAATCATATATATACACACACTATGGGGTTTTCCTCCTTTTCCTTTTTTTGTATAACTTGGTAGTCATCCACCAGTGGTAGAACTAGGGGGCTAGGGTTGGCTTCGCACTCATTCACCACACAAGGTATATTGCTGTGCTCTCTTTGTTTTATGGCACTGAGAGAGTGATTGAGAGTATGAGAAAATGAGATTACAAGAAGGGGATTTATTTGGATGTGTGTAGATAAGTGATATAGTTTATCTTTCTAGTCTCTTATCTTTTAGTTGGATGAAACTTTTTTTATGAAAACATTCAGGGATTTGTTAGATTTTGAAATTTTAAGACTTCTAGGGCTTTTAATGGAGTTAATGAGGCTTGAGTGCAAAAGTTGTATGGTTTATATTTTTACTTGAGTAGTTGATTTGAGGAAAATAAAGTTACGATTTAGTTAGAAAATTTGTGATTTATGATAATTTTTTTAGTGGTTTGATATTAATAATATCTTTAAAATCATATTGATCATGAAAAAATTCATGCTCTTTGTAGGTGATTATTATGGGGAAGGGTGCTACAATTGACACTTATTTTAAGATAAAGAATTGTGAGTCTTTGCCCTCACCTACTCCTAATGTTGAATTGTCAATATTGAGTCTCTTTATTCAAAGTCTCATAGAATTGAAAATAAAGAGGTAGTTAAAGAAGTTGATCTTGATTCATTGGAAAAAGATCCTGCACTGCGCCCTCCAATATGGAAATAATCTATAAATCAACAAGATAAAATTCGTCATACTTATCTTAAACTTAGTCCATTTCAGTTCAAGCTTCAAAATTATTCTTTTTTTTTTTGGCAATCGATGTCATTTTTGCTCTTCTTGACTTGATTTATTTCCATCTTGGTTAGAATATTATCCAACTAAAGATGCTGCATTTTGTTTGCCTTGTTATTTATTTAATAAACCAGGTGGCAGTGGTCATTTTGGACTTGATACATTTGTTGTTGAGGGATATAGAAATTGAAAAAAAGGTTAATGATGGAGAAAATTGTACTTTTCTACGCCATGTTGGAAAAAATATTATCTCAATGTATAAAAATTATGTGAGTTCATGTAGTGATCTTATGAACCAAGCTTAACATATTGAGATATTAGTCGAAAAATTTACTTCTCAAGAGATTGCAACTAATTGTGTAAGACTACAAGTTTTTGTGGATGTGATAAGATAGCTTGCTTTTCAAGGATGTGTTTTTAGAGGTCATGATAAAAACTCAGATTGACTTAATCGGAGTAATTTTCTTGAGATTATAAAGTTTTTAGCTTCCTATAATCAAGAAGTTGCAGCAGTTGTTTTAGTAAAAGCTCCTCAAAGTACATCATATAGTTTCCCTTGAATTCAAAAGGAAATTCTTCATGTTTTCTCTCAGAAGGTAAAGAACACTATAGGGAAGAAATTTTGCAACGTCAAGTTTTGTCTTATTGTTGATGAAGCTAGTGATGTATCTAAAAAAGAGCATATAGCTATTATTTTAAGATACATTGATAAAGATGGCTTTATATGGGAAAGGTTTTTTGGTATTGTACATATGGAAGATATAAGTGCTAAGACTTTGAAACAAAGAATATTAAACACTCTTCGTTACCATAATCTTGATGTTCAAAATATTCAAGGACAAGGCTATGATGGAGCTAGCAATATGTGAGGTGAATGGAATGGATTGTGGGTTTTAATTTGCGTTGAGTGCCCATATGCTTAATATGTCCATTACTTAGCTTGTCGCCTTCAACTGGCCTTCGTTGCTACATCTCAAAAGGTAAAAACATGTTCATCAGTTGTTTGAAAAGTTGAACTTCATAATTAATATTGCTACTTCTTCTTGTAAGTGTAATGATGAATTAAGGGTTGTCCAAACAAATGAAATTGTAAGAATGATTGCTATTGATGAATTCAAATCAAGAGTTGGTCTTAATCAGATCGATACTTTGCATCGAGCAGGAGCTACTCGTTGGAGTTCCCATTACAATTATATATGCAATTTGTTTAAAATGTTTCAAGTCACATGTGAAGTTCTTGACAATATTTCTAATGAAGAAGTATAAACAACATCACATTGTAGAGATGCAAATAATGCATACTCATCATTGACATCTTTTGATTTTGTCATCATATTACACCTTATGAAAGAAATTATGGGTATTATTAAAGTCCTTTGTCAAGCCTTGCAACTAGAGTTTGAAGATATTTCAAATGCTTCACATTTGGTTTCAACTCCAAAAAAATTACTTCAAAATTTAAGAGAGATAGGTTGGGACGCTTTCTTGGTTCATGTTCAAGAATTTTGCATAAAACATGATTTTGACATTCCAAATATGAGTGCAAAATATATTGAAAGGAAAGGTCGTGCTCGAAATAAACAAGGTGATTATTCTACTAAAAAATTTTATAGGGTAAATACCTTAGGCGCTATAATTGATTATCAATTGCAAGAACTAAATAACAAGTTCAATAATAATATTGTTGAATTACTTGCTTTGAGCATAGCTTTAAAGCTTGTTTGGATCTTCTGTTTTTTTTAAAAAAAAAAAAAAAGCTAAAAGCTACTTTTAAGTTAAAGCTAAACAAAGATCTTTTAAAAAACAAAAACAAGAAACAAAAAAAAGAAGCTAAAAGTTGTTTGATGATTATATAAATTTTTTAACTTCAAAAATTACTAAAAACTAAAATTAAAAATTAAAAAAAATAGATAAACAACACTCTCCCTTAAACCCCAATAAGCTCCAAGCTAAATAATCACTCACTCCCCTAGGATGTTAGCTACTTACTGCCCCTCATAAAATTAGCTTCAGTAAACAAAATCATCTTAATATTCAAACCAGCAACCATGAACAAATAAACAAGGAGACATAATTAACGAGAAATTAAGTTAGAACTCCATGGTCAGCTGAAAATGGAGAAATCGACAGCTGTTGCTTTCTGAATCCAAAGGCTGAAGCTCTGGAACCATGTCGTCAGTGGCTGTGTTGGACGAAGATTTTTGGTGGTGTCAAGGAAGAGAACGGTGGTTCACGGCTAAGCCTTCCCATAATTGTGACTCTGTTCAATTTCTCTTCGGTCTGAGCTCTCTTTTGTGGCTATTTTCCTCTCCTTCACAAGTCACCGATGTTGGTGGGTGTGAGGAAGGAGCTAGGAGGTTGTGCATGGTGGTGTTTGTTATAGTAATGAAGGTGGAAGGCTCTGGTTTGCAGCGACTTTGAATCTACTATGGTATTCACCACTGAAACTTGAACTTTGTCACAACAGTGGAGAAGGGATGTTACCGACAACTATGGGGGTGAAGGCAAGGGTCGTCAGTGAAAGAAATAGAGGTGCGAAGGTGAGAGTGAGATCAAGATCAAAGGTCCTAGGTGTGTCTCTATGTTCACCCTCGCCCTAATGCCCTCAATTTGTGAGTGATTTTGGCTTTTAACAGGAGGTTAAAAAAAAGCTCCTCCCAAAGGGATTTTGGCTTTTAGCTTTTAGCTTTTTTCTTCATTGTAAAAAAAAAAAAAAAACTCTTTTTATTATAAGAACTTTTGTAAAAGAATGTTTGGCCTAACTTCTGATTATAAGGAGAAGATAAGCTAAAAATAATAAGATTCAAACAGGCATTTAGATTTTTAAAAAAACAGGTACAAGTCATTAATAGTCATGATATTTGCAAACTTGTTGATAAATTTTATTCTAGAAATTTCATAAAATAGGAAAATTTGCATTTAAAGATGGAGTTACAACATTTTGATCTTAACATTTCTAAACATTCCAATTTCATTAGTTTTTCAAGTATATCTAAATGATGTCAGGGCTAGCAAAAAGTGGAAAGTTCATCATTTACCCTCTGATTGATAGAGTGATTAGACTTCAACTCACTCTTCCTGTTTCCACAGCAACAAAGATATTTCTCTGCTATGAAGATAATCAAGAACTTGCTTTGAGATAGAATATAAGACCAATTTCTTGATTATTCTTTGATTACATACATTGAACTTGTTTCGAGTTTTAGCACAGATTCAATTATAGATAAGTTTTAACAATATGAAAACACGTAGAGTAAGAGTCAAGTGAAATGATCCTAATTTTTGTAATAGATTTCTTTCAATTTTTTATATATTAGGTTTGTCTTGTATTTCAAGTACTTTTATTTATGATATATTATTTTTTATTTTCATCCCCTGTCAATAAAATTCTTGGGTCCACCATTACCATCCACACGGATCCAATCAAACTCTATAGTTATCTTACTAATAGGCATATTGGACATCACATGAAAATTAAGAGTGAGTAACAACACATGGATAAAATTTGTACAAATAATGCCCGACTGCTTTAAACATAAAACAAAATTCATTTTTAAACCTGCAATATAGTTTTATAAGAAAAATAATAAATATACAATAAAGATTAAAGTATATTTTTACTCCTTTAAGTTTAGACGGGGTTCTATATTAGTCCTTTAACTTTAAAACGTGTGTTGTTAGTTCTTCTAAATTAACATCATCAACTTATCTAATGGAAAATGACGAGTCATCAAATTTAAAATGCTAACATGTCCAATTTTAATTCTTAAATATAATTACTTTTATATTTTAATTTTAAAATCAATCTTGTACAGAGAGACGTTAACATTTTAAATTTGCTGACTTTCCATTATTTTACTAATCAAGTTAACAGCATTAACTTAAAAAGACTAAAAGCACACTTTTTGAAAATGGAGCCTAATACCTAAGAGGGGGGTGAATTGGGTATTTTAAAAATATGTAAAACTTGTTCTGTTTTGAGATAGTAAAAACAGGGCAGAACAGAGTAAGAAGAAGAATAGTGAGACACAAGGATTTATACTGGTTCGGTCCTAACAAACTGACCTACATCCAGTCCCCAGACTCTTTGAGATTTTCCACTAACTCAAAGATTGCACACTCTGTACTCAAGAAGTGATTCTCTCACTAGAACTCACTCCCCCTCACAAGTTGTAATCAATGAACACCCAAATCACCAAGTCCCAGCCCCTTGACTTGTGATTCTTTACAATAAATGATAATCAGCAATAAACTCTCTTTAAGAACAGATATTGATAAACACTGAAACTCTTTGTATCAAAAGATACTATACAGGTGAAAACTGATGAAAATAAATGAACACTTGAACACAAAACGTTTTCAACAGTTGTTAGTTGTTGGGAAGACTTGAATGCAGCTCTATTTATACTCAGAGATCATTAAATGACCGTTGCTTTCCCAATAGATCCGTTGGAGAAGTTGTGCCAAGGTTAGGAAGTGGTTTAGGCACATTCTCTCTCTAATTTCCACTTAATCCAGCTGGCCAAGTGAACAGAGTTGACTCTCTGTGAATTAATCCGTTAGAGAAGAGGTTGCTTGTTGTAGAAATCAATCTTTAATGCTTTGCAACCGTGTGCAAATGGATTGTCCAAAAGAGTGCAACTTTCTGGACATAGCATTTAATGTTTTGAACTGCTTTTTTGCTTTATGCTTTAACCCTTCAATAAACATTACTTAAATATTTGATATTCACTCATAAAGTCATTAAACATAGCTAGGAATATCAGAGAATAATATTGCAGAGTATTAAGATCAAACAAGAATGTTTTCTGAAATCGTCAGATTTGAATTTCTGAATCAGCGTCACGAACTCGAGTTTAGTTCTTGCAGGCTTAAGTTTAGAGCTTCAATTGGTAAAGGCGTTTCAGGTTCAGAATATATAAACTGGAGGCTTGAAATCGAAACCTGAGGTTTTTAACTTATTGAAACATCACATTGCTCTCGGGTTGATTTGAACTCGAGGTTGTAAGTCTGAACTCGAGTTCCCTTCTTCCAGAGAGGAATGTCACGATTTTGAGTTCTGGAGAGTTTGTGGCTAAGAGACAAACTCGAGTCTATTAGTGACAGGCTCGAGTTTGACACTATACAAGACACAACTTAGTTTTAGCTTTCAAAAGACAAACCTGAGGTTTGAAGAGCAAACTCTAGAGTTTTCTCAAGTTGAAAAGTCTTGTGCTCTCTGTAAGTTTTAAACTCGAGTTTGCAATGTTAGGCTCGGGTTTGTCACTGTTTAAATCAAAACTTGGTTAAATCTAAAAACGCAAACCTGAGGTTTTCAGGGCAAACTCTAGAGTTTTCTCAAGTTGAAAAGTTCTTTGCTCTCTGTAAGGTTTGAACTCGAGCTTGAAGACTTAGGCTCGAGTTTGTTCAACTTTGAAAAAACTCTGAATGTTTTTGACCTGAAGTAAACTGGAGGTTTGTGAAATAAGTCTCAGGTTTACTTTGGTTGAAAGACTTTGAAAACTCTCGGCCAAGTGTAAACTTGAGTTTGCAATGATGAACTCGAGTTTACATGTTTTGTAAACTCTTGAGATTTTTCAAACTAGAAAACTTTACTCGGAATGAAACAGTGCAGAGTTTGTGAAAATCTCTTGATTTGAAAAATTCTTCCTGCCAGAGATGAACTCGAGTTTATCATAACAGGCTCAAGTTCACAAGTTATGTAAACTATGAAGGATTTTCTCTAGAGGTTGCAGACTTGAGGTTTGAAGGAGAAGGTGTCGAGTTTAAATGTGTTTTCAAAAACAAAAACCTCTCTGCCACTGGTGAACTCGAGTTTGCAAACGTGAGCTCGAGTTCACACAAAACTGTTGAAAACTTTGGAAAACTCTTAAGTTCTAAACTTCAGGTTCAGTCTAGAGTTTGAGAATTAAACTGGCAAGTTTACACCCTCTGTCAAAGGCAAACTCGAGGTTGCACATAACAGGCTCGAGTTTGTCGCAGACAGAGTGTTTTTGCTTGAAAATCACTCAAATCTTGATCAAAAACATCTCCACATTGTTTACAATTGTTAGTAATCATCAAAACACATAGGAAACTAACACTTTTCACTACTACAAAAGACGCTTTTAGTGTCCGTTTTTAAGACCTTTAGATGACTATTTTCAGAGAGTCATATATAATAAGTGTCGTTGAAAGTTTATGACTTACAACGACTATTATTATTTAAATAATAGTCGTTGAATGTCTTTTTTTTCCCCCAAATAGCGGTGGCAAAAAAGCATTGTAGTGGGAAAATTGAAAAGCCAAAGATAACAACAAGAAGAAGACAACAACAACAATTCCATAAAAACATGAAGTTTTGTTATGCTCCGCCACCACACAACAGAACATAACAGGAAGAGGAAGAAAACTGAAAAGGTTCCTTTCATCAACTAGGGCCACAGATACCCCAACTTTAGCAATTGATCTAACGAGTCCTGAAGCTAGACTCTGTGCCAGAAGCTGCCCAACAGGTGCAATTCTTGGGGAAAAAATAACCAATCAGAAGGAAAACAGATAGCTATCAAGAGCAAAACTAAAGAAAAAATCAAAATTGAAATTTTGATTAAAGCCAAAAGAACCATAATGTTGAAAAGAACCAAGCTGGAAAAATAAAAAAATCCATATCCAAATCGAAGAGCTAGCCAAAATTGAAAAAACCAAAATATTGAACAATTAAGAATAAATGGGAAGTATAATCACTGAAGAAGGAGAAACAATTAAAATAAAAAGAAGCCGAGAAGGGTTTTCCAAATCCTGATATAAGCGGGGCAGATCTAAATCTTGTAGGCTACTTTTACACCTCACAACAAAAACTAGCAAAAGGCAACTTCCCTATAAATGAAGAAGAAATTTAGCGTGGTGAACATGATGTGGAAAAGTAAGATGTTCGAGACTTTAAATGAAAGGTTGCGTTTAGGATCAATTTGAGGAAGACGTCTTGCACTGTTGGGCTTTGAAGAGAAAACTTCATATTTTTATGGAAGAGAAGGAACAAGAAAATGTCAAAGGCGCGAGATTAAAGTTAAAATATCTAAAAAATTCGAGTTTCAACGACTAGTTTTGAAAAACCAGTCATTGTACGTAACTCAAAATAAAAAATAAAATAAAATGGCATAAGGGAGGTTTGAACTAAATGATATTGATATATTTTTTATAGATATATAAAAAAGAGATATATTGTTTAATTTATTAAATTTAATTATGAACTAATTACTAAAAAATATATGATTAGATTTCTTTTTTTAACTATTGAAATTCTAGGCTACATAGTAGGAAATATCTATAAATATGAGATAAAATCATATATATGTATTTGTGTGTAAGAGATATATTGTTTAATTTATTAAATTTAATTATTATGAACTAACTAAATGAAAAAAGGTCAAATTTCTTCTCTTGACTATCAAAATTATATGCTACACACTAGGAAATAGCTATAAATATGGGATAAAATCACAATTATGATATAATCTTGAAGATTTTATTCTAATGGTAAATAACACTAATTTTTAACAAAATAAAATAAATGGTATCTAAGATACAACAATTGTTTTAATAAAAACAATCGTCATATCAAAACATTTAACGTTCATTTTTAAAAAAGGGACATTAAAAGTAAGGAGAAAATTAAAACAGTGCCAACACTACGTTTTAATGTCTACATTTTTTTTAAAACAGACATTAATTAGGGGACGTTAAATTTCTATTTTGTAGTAGTGTTTTAAAGTTATAAGACCAAAATAGAACCTCTTTTTTCTCTTCTTAAAAGCTTTCGGTTGACACCTTTTTGCTATAGATACCACATCACTAACAACGTTGTCAGCCGTCACATCCATGGCAATGTTGTACATAAATATAAACATAAATATAAGCATAAGCATAAACACAACACTTAAACTAGGAAAATTTGTCCTTGGTCAAGTGGGAAAACACAATTGCTGCAGCTTTGTTGTAGATTAAAATTTAACTATCTCCTTTCTAAATTCATGTTATTTCGTTCTTCTCATTCATATCAATTCCCCAAGGCAATTTTCAATGAAATAATCATGTTATTATGTTGTTGTAGCGTTGGTGTTATGCAAATCCTCACAAGAACTACTAGTAGATAAAGCATGTATTAAAAATGTTACTTGTTCAATAAGGTACCAACAATGCAGAAATAGCTCTCTAAGAGAAACAACACAAAAACAATTTGCGGAGCAAAAGCATAATCGATGACTAAAAGCTAATCCTAACAAAGATATTTTATCATACAAAAAGTTGATAAGAAGAAGAAGAAGAGACAAGAGGGTGAGGAGCACTTACAGAAGTGTTAGAAAAGGAGATACAATTTGTTCTTGCTCATAATGGCATATATCTGGTTGTACATCATGTTGTTTCTAATGTATTGAGTAGGTAGAAATTGAATATATAGTAAACAGAATAGCAAAACAAGAATATGTATTATTGAAATAGCACATACAGAGAGCATACAACAAGTCTGTATAATATGAAAAAGCTATAAACGAACTCACAAGACTGCTGAATATGGTAATCAACAATGCAGAAATCTGTGCCCAACTTATGTTGTGTCCGTAAGACAATTTTGCTCCCTCAATATGGATGCCGAAGGTTTATGAGCAATTGCCTCCCAGGATAGAGCGGATTATTCATCTCTAGAAAGATGGTTCTATCAATCTGAAGCCCAAACGAATCCAACGAGTCTACTTTCGGAACACACAGGATGTTTGATGTATGCAGTATGAGTGAATATAGAAAAAAAAAAACGGATACAATTCTCTGACTAGGCGCCCTATTTATAGACTTTGAAAAAACTCGATCAGATGTACTCGTCTGTTGCAGTGAACTAGTGCGTTGTGCAAACAGACGCACCAGAACGGAATGAACAGAGGCGACTCGCGTCACTTGCTGGTGTACTCAGTGGTGGATCTTTGATGAGGCCAGGGGGCCACGCCCCCCCCCCCCCAAAAGAAAAATTAATCGTGTAAATTGAATGTGTGAATGTGAAATCTTTTGGTTTAAGCTGGTAGTGGATCTTTGATGATGGCTACCTCAAAAAAAATTAGTCATGCAAATTGAATGTGAGAATATGAGATCTTTTGGTTTAAACTACAGAATATGGAAATTGTTCAACCAATTAATTAAATTTAATGGACAATTAGAAATTAAATGTGATTGATTGATTGATTATTCCAATTATGTCAAAAATCCATCAGCATCACTCAACATTTTCAGCGTAAAGTTCAACATGAGCAAGCTGGATTCAACATAAAAGTTGGATAATCATATTCCTTTGGCCCTCAATTTTTTAAAAAAACATTTCCCCTTTTTTTCTTTCCCTCCTGCAGTCCCGCTCATAGATGTTAGACATTAGGGCACGCTTCTATCATTCTCCCAATCTCATTGATAACTCAATAACGAGAACAAGAGCGAGAAACGCCCCTGTTATTCTCCCTTGATAACTATTTGTAATTTTTCGCCTCTTGTTCGCTACAAGTAAATTCTCCCATCTTATTTCTTTGCTCTGATTCAACTCTATATTTACCTTGTCTGGTCTTGATTCCTTTCTAGTATAAGAAATTTTTTACTCGGTAAATCTCGTCGAAATCTTTGAGTTTGATAAATTATTTTCTTGTTTCTTTCTTTATTTCCTTCTTTGTTTTCATTCTTTGATTTTGTTTGCTGTCGGTGAGAAATGATAGTAATAGATATATTTGTTATCTTCACAACTCAAACTGGATTTGTCATTTCCCTGTATTTGCCAATCTATACTGAATATTACGATCTTGGGATAAATATTCCCCCCCCCCAAATATTTATTTGCCACTGGGTGAACTAGTACATTGCACGAACAGACGCACCATAACGAAGCGAACGATCCGAACGGATCGCAATATGCAGCCGCTGGTTAGAAAACTCGTAGAGGCACAAATGAATTATTTAAACGTTTAGAAATTCAAAAAATAATTTAATAATAAAAAATTATTTTTTATTCCACACGAATCGACCGAACCGAGCCAAGCTAGCCAGACGGCCGGCGGCGCGTGTGTGTGTGGTGGACCAAGGGTCACCTAAGTCCTTACCCGTCCACAAAAGTAGGTTGGCCCAAGGGTCCATTTAGTAGGAGCCTAGTTGGGGCTTATATACTCTCCAACTAACCAATATGGGGCTCTATCCACACACACATTCCTTCTTACTTTGTCCTCTTTTTTTCCATCCTTCTTCTTATTCGTAACCTATAGGATTTCCTCCTAAATTCTAACAATCCCCCACATGGATAAGAAGTAAGTCCATCATGACCAAATGCAAATGATCATGTATGTAAAGTGCGGTTCCTCTATGAGAAACAACGGCATCGAGAAAGGTAGGGGTTACCTTTGAACCTTCTCTAGTAAAAACCTATCGGATATATTGGTCAATCAATGGATGTGTTGTCTTCAACCATCGACCTTTTTGTGTATACCAAGACAATAGGAGTTACACAGTTGCTCCTCTAGCATCATTGGTTCTCATACTGTGTCCATTTTGGCCTTGGACACCGCCTGGTTCTGCGAGTGTTCTAGAGAATCGGTTGTTTTAAATTTTCATAGAAGCGGCCCATACTTCACACTCACATAGGTGATTCCTTGTGATGTAAGTCAACATACATCATATGAACACATCAGATTAAGAAACCATTAAAAGCTTATAAGCTTACCCTTATATATATGCATTGTCTTGTCTAGGAATGAGTATGAGTTAAAAAACTCCACAGTGTTAACAATCGATTGAGACTTAGTTGTCTCTTTGAACCTAGTTCGTGGGATCTCCACTCTTCTGGGTAGAGTTACCGCGATAATCAACAATGTATCGGCCTTAAACCCATTCATTTGGACAATTTTTTAACTAACTTTCTAGGAATCCCTTTAGTCAATAGATCTGCTATATTCTCTTTTGATTTCACATAATCAATTGAGATGATTCCATTCGAGAGTAGTTGTCTGACAGTATCATGTCTACGACGTATATGTCTAGACTTGCCATTGTACATGACATTCTTGGCCCTACCAATAGATGCTTGACTATCATAGTGTATACACACTGCTGGTACCGGCTTTGGCCAACTAGGAATGTCTTCAAGAAAATTACGAAGCCACTCGGCTTCCTCACCAGCTTTATCTAAAGCAATGAATTCTGCTTCCATACTTGATCTTGCAATGCAAGTCTGCTTAGATGACTTCCAAGACACAGCACCCCTACCAAGGGTGAATACATATCCACTTGTGGATCTTGTGTCATTAGAGCTGGTTATCCAATTTACATCACAATACCCTTCTAGTACTATAGGGTACGTCTCATAATGCAAAGTAAAGGTTTGGGTTTGGTTTAAGTAACCCAAAACTCTTATCATAGCTCTCCAATGAAACTCATTTGGATTACTTGTAAAGCGACTCAACATGCTTACAACATAGGCAATAACAAATCTAGTGCAGTTCATAACATACATAAGACTGCCTAGCACTTGAGCATATTCCTTTTGTTTAACAGCTTCGCCAGTACTTTTTAACAGTCAAAGACTAGTTTCTATAGGGTTCGACACAGGAGTTATGTTTAAACTCTTGAATTTATCAAGAATTTTAGAAATATAGTGTGTTTGTGATAAAGCTAACCCTCCAGATGTTCTATGGATTTTAATTCCTAAAATAAATCTGCTAGACCCATATCTTTCATGTCCAACTTACTGGTAAACAATTGCTTAGTAACTTTAATCATTTGATTATTACTACTTGTTATCAACATGTCATCTACATAAAGACAAACTATGGCAAACTCGTTTTCAGTATTTTGAATGTATACACACTTGTCACATTCATTAATACTAAAGCCATTTGATAACATAACTTGATTAAATTTCACATGCCATTGTTTTGGGACTTGTTTAAGTCCATAAAGAGACTTTATTAAACGACAAACTTTCTGTTCTTGTCCTGAGACAACAAATTCCTCAGGCTGTTCTAGGTAAATTTCTTCCTCTAATTCACCATTCAAGAAGGCTGTCTTTACATCCATTTGATGTAACTCCAACCCATTCAATGCTGCTAACGCAATCAACATTCGAATGGTTGTAATTCTTGTAACAGGTGAATAAGTATCAAAGTAGTGTAGGTCTTCACGTTGTTTGTAGCCTTTCACTACCAGCCTAGCTTTGTACTTATCAATAGTGTCATTTACTTTCATCTTCTTTTTGAAGACCTACTTAGTTCCTAGAGGGTTATTGCCAAGAGGAAGGTCAACCAATTCCTAAGTGTGGTTTGATATAATGGATTCAACTTCACTATTGATAGCCTCTTCTCAAAATGGTGCTTTAGGAGAACCCACAGCCTCTCTATTAGTTCGTGGCTCATTTTCCAACAAATAAGTCAGAAAATCAGGCCCAAAAGATGTTGAAATCCTTCTCCTAGTACTCTGTCTAGGTTCTTCCTCTCCAAGATTATCATTAGTCACAGTATCTTGAGATATCACTATGTTGTTATTATCATTATTTTTATTGTACAGAAATATGTTTTCAAAGAATCTAGCGTTCCTTGACTCAATAACCATGTTCACATGGATATCTGATACATCAAACTTATAAATCAGGAAATGATATGCACTACTATTATGAGCATAGCCAATAAACACACAATCTACTGTCTTAGGTCCGATTCTTAACCGTTTAGGTTTGGGAATCTCAACCTTTGCTAAGCACCCCCACACTTTCAAATATTTCAAGGAAGGTTTCTTTCCTTTCCATATTTCGTATGGTATGTTTTTTATCGTTTTATGAGGCACTCTGTTGATTAGAAAGTTAGTCGTCAAAATGGCTTCCACCCACAAATTTTGTGGTAAATCGGACTCAATTAATAATGCATTCATCATTTATTTCAATGTCTGATTTTTCCTCTCTGCAATCCTATTTGACTGCAGAGCATAAGTAGTAGTTGTCTGGTGTATAATACCATATTCTATATAGAATTCCTCGAAGGGCCCATCATATTCTCCCACACGATCGCTCCTTACTATTTGAATTTTCTTGTTAAATTGATTTTCAACTTCAATTTTATATTATTTAAAAGCGATAATAGCCTCATCTATACTATTAAGCAAATACACATAACAATATTTACTACAATCATCAATAAATGTGATAAAATATTTCTTATCACCCCTAGATGGTAGATATTTCATATCACATATATCAGTATATATTAAATCTACAACTCAGTTGATCTTTCAACAGAAGAAAAAGGTAACTTAAAATTTTTTTTGGTTCAATGCATACTTGACATTTATCTTTATTTGAACAGTCAACTTTAGGCAATAATTCTAAATGAATTAAATTTTTAATGGATTTATAATTAACATGTCCTAATCTTTGATGCCATAAATTAGAGGACTCAAACATATAGATAGAAGCAATATTATTATTAATAGCACCATTATTTGTGACAGTCATTACAAATTAACTTAGAAAAGGCCCTCACTAAGGTAACCTTTTCCAACATACATATCATTCTTTGAAAGTATAAACTTATCAGAAACAAATACAAGCTTAAAACCATTCTTGCTTAAGAGGGATTCAGAAATTAAATTCTTACAAATATCAGGCACATAAAGCACATCATTAAGTGTCATGACTTTTCCAGAAGTCATCTTCAAAACCACTTTCCCAAAACCTTCAACCTTTGAAGTAGAAGAATTTCCCATCTATAGTTGTTCATCTTGCTTCGTAGGGGTGTAAGAAGAAAACATCCATTTGTTTGAACATACATGCCTGGTGGCACCAGTGTTCACCCACCACTCCTTGGTATTTCCAACCAAGTTACATTGCATTACAACTATTGAAAGACTCATATTATCAAGCATATCTGTAGCATTGTCAACCATATTGGCTCCGGTGTTCTTCTTCTTGAGATTCTTTAGCTTCCTATAATCCTTAGCACGGTGGCCAGGTTTCCCACAATTGTAACACTTGCCTTTGAATTTTTGGTCTATGTCAGGGTCTTTGCTATGACCTTGTTTGGATGATCCCTCATTAGAGCGTTTTCGTTTCTTGGGCTTCGGACCATCTTCCACAATGTTGGCCTTTGAAACTATAAGATTGCTGCAGAAATCTTTTTGTCTTCTTCTATTCTCAATCTTATAATCAAATCTTTAAGTGATATCTCCTTACGTTTGTGCTTGAGGTAATTCTTGAAGTCCTTCCAAGATGGTGGCAACTTTTCAATAAATGCAGCAACTTGGAAAGACTCGCTAAGATACATCCCTTCAGCATGAATCTCATGCATGATCAATTGAAGTTCTTCAACTTGACTTACCATAGATTTAGAGTCAAACATCTTGAAGTCCAAAAATCTGCCAACTATAAATTTCTTTAAGCCAGCATCTTCAGTTTTGTACTTCTTGTCCAGACTCTCCCATAATGCTTTAGTTGTATCCAAAGCACTATATACAGTATACAATGTATTGTCCAGACCATTGAGAATGTAATTTCTACAAAGGAAATCAAAATGCTTCCAAGCATCTATTGCAACAACCTTTTCCTTGTCAGCCGGTTGTCCTTCTTCCAATTTTGGAGCATCTTTAGTGAGAAACCGTGCCAAGTTCAAGGTGGTTAAATAGAAAAACATTTTCTATTTCCATCTTTTAAAATCATTCCTATTGACCTTTTCTGGTTTTTCACCAAGCATTGGAATAGGACCACTTAGGTTCATCAGATTGGTATTTGTACTTGCCATTTCTGTTGTTAAAATAGAAACTTTGATTAATCACACAGATTAATCCACAAACAGTATAATAATAATATTCACAAAAACTTAAACACAAATTCAATTCAATATTACTACCAACTTATGAAATTAGCAAAGATACAACTTAATGTAAACCGATTTCAATCACAAAATTGTCTTAAGATTGTTGTTTCTAATGTATTGAGTAGATAGAAATTGAATATACAATAAACTAAATAGCAAAACAAGAATCTGTATTATTGAAATAGCACATACAGAGAGCATACAATAAGTCTGTATAATATAAAAAAGCTATAAATGAACTCACAAGACTGCCGAATATGGTAATGAACAATGCAGAAATCCGGGCCCAACTTATGTTGTGTCCTTAAGACAATTTTACTCCTTCAATATGGATGCTGAAGGTTTCTAAGCAATGGCCTCCCAAGATAAAGCGGATTATTCATCTCCAGAAAGATGGCTCTGTCAATCTGAAGCCCAAGCGAATCCAACGAGTCTGCTTTCGGAATGCACAGGATGTTTGATGTATGCAGTATGAGTGTATATAGAAAAAAAAAAAGAAGCGGATACAATTCTGTGACTAGGGCGCTCTATTTATAGACTTTGAAAAACTCGATCTAATGGACAAGTCTGTTGCTGTAAACTAGTGCATTGTGCAAACAGACACACTAGAACGGAGCTAACAGAGGCAACCCGTGTCTCTTGCCAGCGAACTATTACGTTGCACGAACAGACGCACCAAAACGAAGCGAATGATTCAAACAGATCGTAATATGCAGTCGTCGGTTGGAAAACTCGGAGAGGCACAACAGAATTATTTAAACGTTTAGAAATTCAAAAAATTATTTTATTCAAAAAATAATTTAATAATAAAAAATTATATTTTATTTCACATGCGCGGATTGGACCGGACCAGGTTGGCGGCACGCGTGACTAACCTAACTGAGGGTCACCTAAGTCCTCACCCCTCCACAAAAGTGAGTTGGCCCAATGGCCCATTTAGTAGGAACCAAGTTGGAGTTTTATACCCTCCAACTTCTCTCCAACTAACCAATGTGGGACTTCTGTCCACACACATATTCCTTCTTACTTTTTTCTCTTCTTTTCCATCCTTCTTCTTATTCATAACCTATGAGATTTCCTCCTAAATTCTAACACATCACAACAAATAACTTCATGAATAAATTCGGGGGAATATGTAGCAATAAAGATCATATTATGCAGAATTTGTTTTTGAGTCTCAATATGATCCAAAGTATAAAAAAAGTTTCATATGAGTAGTGTTCAATATAAGATGAAAATCTCTTGAATGTTGACCTATGACTATGTCAACACCAGCCACAAATTGAAAACTATTATTCAGTGAGAAGTAGAATTTGGTAGCACAAACTCGTGCACAAGGTCAACAATGTAAAGGCCAGTAATCATAATATTAAAATCAAAATTAGTGCTAGTAAAATTGCATAGTATCTGGAAAAGGATAAAGTATATTTAACTCAAATTTACTCAAGTGACTCTTAGTTTAACTTTTTTAAGGGGGGAAAAATCAACTAGAGCACTAAACATTTCCTCTTAATGAGGGAAAACATCATTTATCTCAAATGTGAAACCATAAGGAGGATCATAGTATTTGGAAAATGTCTCATTAAATATTTGCAGTAAAGTTAGCCGGAGAAGTAATTTATGTGAATTGATTTGCTGGCACTAAATTTTTTATAGTTTAGTAGCAGGAAAAACGTTTGGCAAAGATAAAACAATGAAATTGTTGAATAATGGGTTAAAAGTTACGTGGGATTATTTATGGGAAAAACACTTCTCATGTTGTAGGAGAAGTGTTTTCTCATGTTACACACACATAAAATGGTGAGACCCACATATATATATATATATATAATTAGCATTATATATATATGTGTGTGTGTGTGTGTGTTCCACTATTTTATGTGTGTGTAGGAATCTTCTTCTTCTCATGCAACATGAAAAGTTTAAACCCCATTATTTATAAGTAACAGTTTAGTGGCCTGGTCGCTTTGATTCCTTCTTCTTCATTTTTATAAGATTACTAAAATATTAGGTTTTAGTAGTTAGGGCATTGGGTTTAGGGCATTTGGTTTAAGGTTTTGGGTTTAAACCCAAAAACTAAAACCATATATTTCAAATCCTAAACCCTAAGAAACATCAAACCCCAAAGCCAAAACCCTAAGTTCTAATTCTTATTAATGTAATGAAATTAATTCTTATTTGACTTTTTTCTTTATTTTAATTAAATGACAATATCTTTAACATGCATAATTAATAATTTAGTATATATGTTTTAACTATAACAATATTAACACTAAAATATTATATTTTTCCTTCTAATTGTATTAATAATTGATTTATGAAGAAAGAGGATAAAGTATAACAGATATAAGTATAAAAGGAACCAGTTAAAATTTTATATTAAATTATTATTCACATTAATTTTCAAAAGTGTTAAAGTATTACTTATATCTTTTTTAAAAAATAAAAATCATACAAGACAAGTTTGGAATCGTCCTTGGGCTTAAAAAAACCCAAACTTGACCTATATTTTGTTCAGAATTTTTTTATTCGGCTCATACTTTTTATATTTGAAATTCTTCCCCATTTTTCTTCAATTTTTATTATTAATTAATATAAAATATAAATTTAATAGTTAAAGATATATTCTACATTCACAAATTAATTAATTAATTAAAATAGCTAACTAAAATTTGGGGGGAAAAAAACTCAAGTTTCAATTAACTAAAACCATTATCAGTTGACTGAAATTTGTAAACGTTTGCGATCATAACCCATTTTTCTAGCAAGATATCGGATAAGATTTCAAGCATATTTTTGTGGAAGTTTTGACAGAAATAATTTTGAACAAATGTAGTTTATAGTTTAGACAAAGTTCTGCATAAATTCTACTAACACACATTGCTTAAATGAGGTCTAATCTTAACTCTTCCACAATAAATTAAGACCACAATTCTTGCTTATCAGTGGCCACCTAGCTCACAAGACCGAATTTAACTACGCAATTAAACAAACTGAATTATATAAATAAAAACTCACAATATGGTTTGGAATTACAAACTAAAGATTCATCCTAATTTAGTTCATGGACGATTAGCAAAAGACAATTGAAATGGAACAAGTATACTTCATCGAATACAAGGGAAGAAAACTAAAACGAAGAGAGATTTGTCGAAGGGATTCAATGGCACAGGGTTGTGTCTGTCACTCAATGCCTCTGCGTCTTCTTTGGATCAATAACCTATTGTCATAATTGGTCTTCTTAAGCTTTTTTAGTATATTGTGATCTTTTTCTTGTTTATTTGTTTCTTCACTGACTCTCTTTTAGGTCTAGTCATCTTTTCTTTTATGGTCAAGGTTTTTGCTGTATGTGCAGTCTGGCATCCAGTGAGCTCGGATTTCTTATTTTGTTAGGCCTAGCTAAAAGATTCGATTGATTGATTTTTTTAAATTAAGTGATGAGATTCTGTTAGATATTCCTTCGAATTCTTTGTTATCTTGATTTCCACTTCAATCTAGTCAACCATCTTATAGACGTTTGGCTCAATTTTATGTAATTATCTTATGCATATTTTAAAGAAAAGATCAGCACATAATAGAATATGAAATCTCAAATAATTGTCTGTATGATGATATAGCATCAAGACAACATTGATAAGTCAACTCAGAATTCACAACCTAAGTTATTTTCTCTATCTACATATGGGATAACTCCTAAATTGCATACAATCAGCTTTTCTAATCCCTATCCTGACATCATGGACAAGTCAAGCTAAGTATCTTCATTTTCTCTGTAACATCCTAATTTTTTATATTAAGATTTAATTATACATAAGAAAAAAAATTAATTAATTAATTATGATACATGAATTTATTATGTAATCAAAATAAAAGTTTCCATATAAAATGTTATTTATGATAAAATAAAATAAATTAGAAAAAATAATGATGTAAAAAATAATGAATAAGATAATATTATTATCTTATTGTTGTTAAAAAAAACAAAAAAACAAAAAAGAAGGCCAAAACGTGGCAGCAAAAGAAGAAGAAGAAAAAAATTATAAATATATGTTTTGTGTGGCAGGAAGCCACTTCACGCGGTGGGTTGGAATGCAATATTTTTTTTAAAAAAAAAAAATACTTTAAAAAAATATTTTTTTAAAATCACGGCTCCACACTTAAATCACTCACACACACAATATTTTTTTAAAAAAATATTGCATTCCAACCCACCGCCTTAATCTCCATTATATATATGTAATTGTGTGTGAGTGATTTAAGTGTGGAGGCGTGATCAGGCGAGAGACCGAGAGAGATCCGGGAAAAAAGAGAGAGAGAGAAAGGTGTGAGATAAGAGGAAAAGAAAAGAGTTAGAGTTTTTTAAAGGGGACTGATTTCTCTTACGCTTAGTGTTGTGTCAAGAACTTGAGGTAACCACTTTCCACTCATTGTACTTACTTATATGATGTTTGCGAGTGATTTTTAAATATATGAGAATTATGTTGTTAATGAAGTTGCCTTGTGGGATTTTATTTTAAAATGACTGGTGAGATTGTATTATTGGTTATCAATGAGTACTTTGAAATGGTTATTGAGCAGAAAATTATGATGTTATATGCTTTGGATAAAGCACTTTTGTTATGATTTTGCGAGTTGAAATAGTATTGTTATGTTAATAAATATTGAAATAATGCATTATTTTATAAATCATGTTTGGAATCTTATATATACATGCCAAGATTGTGATGATGTGGAGTGGTGATGGTTGTGGAGTGATGATAGGAGTTAGTGTATATAATACCACGTGGTATGCCACCACTGAGCGCACAGTGGATGGCCAGATATTGCCCTTGGTATCATCCTAATCCTTTGGCCGGGATTAGGGTCAGCCCTTGAGATAGTGACACCTTTCCGTATTCAAAGGAAAGGGAACCCATGGTCCGATATAAGTTATGTAGTCTTTGGCCAGGCTAAACCTCATCATCGGAGAGCTTGGTGCAGTCTTGTCACAGAGACTAAACCTATTATATTACAGCCTATGGGTTTTGTCAACGGTTATAAGGGTAGTGTGTGATAAGGATTGTCAGGGTATCGACCTATTGCTTTGCATGTTATATATGTGATTCGCGATATGAGATTTGATATAGAAATTTTATTACAAAAATTGTGATCTAATAATTTTGTAAGTTTGATATATCTTCCATAGCTTAGAATCACCAGGCCAATAGTGAATGAGGAAATCCTCATCTAATAGCATATACTTATGGAAAACAATGTCAGCCCACAAACCTTTAACACCCTTCACGAGATTCCAAGCAAGCTCAGCACCACAAGCTTGATTAACAGAGCTAAGTTTTCTCAACCCCAATCCCCCAAACTCCTTTGGTCTCATAATTTTTTCCCAACTGATAGAATGGAACTGCCTACCAATACCATTATGTCCCCAAATAAAATTCCTTTGAAGATGCTCAATTTCACTACAAACACTTTGTAGCAATTTTGCAACCAATATACTATATATAGGAATTGTAATAATAACTGACTTAGCAAGAGTAATCCTTCCTAACATAGAGAGACTATTCACTTTCCAGACACTCAACTTAGTCTTAACTCTGTCAATCACATATTGAAATTTATCTTTTGGGTCTTCTATTCTTTTGGAAAGAGGAAACCTAAGATATCTTCCTATCTCACAAGAAATATGCATTTGAGTTATGTCTTTGATCCGAAGCCTAGTATGCAATGGCACTTTTAGGGGAAAAAAGGATAGAAGATTTACCAAAATTAACCTTACCACCTGAAGCCCCCATAAATTTCTAAACACAATCCATCATAGCACAAGCTTGCGTTTCATTTGCAACACCAAACAAGAGCAAATCATCCGCAGACATTAAGGCTCTGATTGGTTTGGGGTTAGGGGAGGGGAGGGAAAATGAAGGGAAAATATTAAAAGGGGAGGAAAACTCTTGTGGGCCCCACCACAAATAATTTTTCTCTCTCTCCATTTTCCCTCCCCTCCCCTCCCCCAACCAATCACACCCTAAGTGAGAGACACTAGGGCCATCTTTAGTCACATAAATAGGCCTCCATCTTCCATCTTCAACATAATCACAAATCAAATGTGATAGTTTATCCATACATAACACAAAAAGGAGGGGAGAAATAGGATCTCCCTGTCTAAGGCCCCTAAGAGGCCTAAAAAACCCAGTTTTAGAACCATTCCATAGGACATTACAGGAAATTGAGGAAACACAATCAATAATTAAGTCAATAAATGCATTGTCGAATCCCACCTCCAATAAAACTTGTCTTAGAAACACCTAACTTATCCTATCATAGGCTTTTTTCATATCAATCTTCATTGCCATTAGCCCTTTCTTACTCCTATTCTTGCCCATAATATGAAGGATTTCTTGCCCCACTATAATATTATCTTGGATGCACCTTCCTTTAATAAAACTTGATTGAAAAGGAGAAACAAGGTCATTCATAACTCCCCTTAGTCGCAAAGCAATTAGTTTAGCGATGCATTTGAAATGCACCGTACATTAAGCAATGGGTCTAAAAAAAATGAGACACAAGTTCAACATTATCTATTTTTGGAATCAAAGATTTGGTTTTTGAAGAAGTGAGGATGATGCTTTTGTACAGGGTTTAACATTTGGGTAGTGAAAAAATAAGGCAATTTTTTTTTTTTGAAAAAAAGAAATTTCGATGTCCGTGGTTGAAAAAGTGACGCACTAAGTTGCATACTTACAATATCCAATTTTTAATAGATATAGTTCCCAAACTTTACTGTGTCGCTCATATAGGGATCCCCTAAAAAGAGATGTAGAAAGGGCCTAAAAGCTGATGTTAAAAGTGTTTTATGTTGTTGTATTTGTGTCAATAGATTGTATATCAATTTATAAATTAGACAAATTAATCTAAAGAAAAATCATAAAGATAAGAGATAAAATATTTTTTTTTCCTATTTAGGACACAAATTCACTATGAAATTAACTCTTATATTTAAGGCAGGAGGTAGTAATCATTTAAAAACAATAATGTGGGGCCACCAAACCAAAAAGTATCAAAGGTTTGCATCAATAAACAAAGGTGGAATTTTTACGATCATCTAGAGAAAAATCTGAACACTTTTAGTAAAGTTTATGGTGCCAGAGATACAGCTAGGAAAAACTGATGTATTTTTGCCAACACAAAAAAGATATTAAAATATTATTAAAATCTGTACTCTCCAAACCTCATCTCCCAAAAAGCTTAAAAATAAAAACACTACATATATATAAATCACTGAATGACGTGCACTAAAAGGGAAAGCACTTTAATTTGAAGTTGATTTACTCCCACTCTGCGTATTCAAACTCCAGTTTTTTAATATACTTAATAGTTAATTAACGCTAAAGCAAACATATAAAAGTGATTATCACTATTCTTTAATGGAAATGATGGAATCAACACAAAAGCAAATCAACATCAAAGCAAGACTTTAAGAAGTCTATGCATTATTACTAGTACATCAGAAAGATGGGAACTGAATCTGAGAGCCACACTTGCCACTAGGGAACACTGGACATTCAATAAAGTTGGAAGCAGAAGTATCAACACACTGATACACTTGGTAGAGTTGACTGTTGCCAGATGAATCCTGATTACACTCTATGTATGGAGTATACCCAGTTGCTTCCTTTATAGCCCCTTTTATGCTGCTCAAGCTGTAGGATCCTCCGTTTGCTTCTATTCCTATATGTTCAATCCTCAATCCATGTTAATTAAGCTTTCAGACAAATACAACTTTATTACTATTCAAAATCCCAAGGTCTTAAAGCATCTCAAAATGACAAAATGACAAAATGAAAGAAGATGATGTACACATAAAGAGAGTTTGAGATAAAAAGATGGAGTAGTGGGCCCCTTAAGGTATGATATATATGGGTCCCACAAACAATTATGCGTATAATCACTCTCTTTATTCGTGGGTTCAGATATTCTCATAATTTCTGGATGAAAAAACAGGATGGCTCAAATATTATTATAATATTTTAAAATTAATAAATAAATTTAAAATGTTAAAATTTGATTTGATCTAGCAGTTCACATTTATTTATAAAATAAGCAACTTTTTATTTATAAAATATTTTAATAATAATTTTATAAAATATTAAATCTATACCATTTATTTTTTGATCTAATGTTAAATGTGGATCTTGAGAGGGGAAAAAGAGAGAGCGTTTAAGAAAACCCATGTATTCATTGTACCAAGGGAGAAAATCTAAGGACAACTAACATTAAACAATTTTGGGAGATGTACCTGCAGAATTGAGGGCTTGAAGTAGATTGGACTTCTGTTTGAGGGTGAGAGCAGCTTCAAAGTAATCATGCTGCTGAAGAACTGACTCTGAGCAAGTGCCATGTTTCTCCCATTCATGGCTCCAGAATTGTATCCCATTCCCACTTGGGCATGCCAATGTGGGCCACTCCTTCTGCAAACTACTTCTCAGGTCTGATATCTGCATACCGATGTTCAAAACCATATTGATGATTCAACAGTTTCTAATTGAGCAGGCTCTATATATAAAAATTTGAGAAAATGACACTGAGATTCAAATTAAAGAAAATAATATTAAAAAAATCTCGAGTGAAACAGCCACCATTAATAAGTGGAGGATTTGATAGGTTTTGGGATTTTTTTTATATTATTTTCTTTAATTGAGACTTTAACGTCATTTTCCCTAAATAAAGCTTCTCTACACTAATGACAGCTTTTTCCGGCACAACTCGGATCATCTAAAACTCCTATTTGGCCAACACTATATTTAGAAGAAGCACAGATTTAATTTGAAGAATATGAACAGATGATCGAAAAGTTCTTACCGCAGATTGCTGGAAGGAGTTAGAAGAATCACAGTTAGATGGGTAGGAACCATCATTATAATTAGGCCACAGTCCATGGATGCCAAAATCTGCTTCAGGCTTTCCAGTTGTTGGGTAGCAACAACTCTTCTGGGTGTCACAGTATGATCCTGGCCACTTCAAAATCAAACCCAAGCAAAAAACTTCAGTTTCAGAGAAATATATAATAGAAGGAATATATATATATATATATATAGAGAGAGAGAGAGAGAGAACATTTTGGGAACAAACCTGTTGGACAAAGTAGAAGAAATTGAAGTCCTGTGAAACACAGAGAACTGGGAGATACTGCAGAAGCAGCACGAGACTGATATTGAAGAAGGAGAAAGAGAAGGATCCCTTGGACCTCATTTTGGTCTTCTTCTCAGATTTATGGGATTGAAACGATCAAGGAAAGAATGAAGATGGTGATATGTGAAACATCAATTTATAGGCGCAGAAATGGAAGGTGAGGAGTATCAGACATTTGGATGCTCTAAGTACCAATCATATCCAATCATATCAGCTTTTGATTTTCTTTTTTCTTGTTTGCGTGTGTAAACGCTTCAAACTAAAGTCGACATGTCGGCTCTATTTTTGTATGTTTTGGGGAATGAAAGAAAAAATTAATGAATGAAATCCAATCCAATTGTAATTGTTCCAAGAACATCATTATTCTAGGTGCGTTATCAATTAATGTGGATCTTTTTCCGTTACACATTCATGTATTTGGAAAAAGACAAGAGCAGATGATTATATATAATTGGCAAAAATATATTTTCACTTTATACCGTTGTTTCATTTTAAAAAGAATGTTTTTGCTCATTTAATCATCTTTGTCAAACTTATATAAGTTAATTCTCTAAATATACCATTTTTATGTTTATATCATACAAATTGAGTCGTGTAGTTTAGATTTCTAACTTAGAAATCTGTATTAACTCACTTTTAAACTTTTATTAATTTTTGTATTTGATTATACTCAATGACTTTATATATGAATTTTATATAAATTAGTTTGTTAAGCATGATCTGTTATGAATATTTATGTACTTAATTTTTGTTATTTGGATTTAAAATATTTTTATTTTTTATTTTAATTATTTAATTGTAGACTATAATACCCATTTAATGAGAAAAATAAACTCTTAAGAATTTACAATTCGAATTCACAATATGAGTTCACGTCACTGTCACAAGTTTATTTAAACTCATGAGTTTAACAACTTTACATTTAATTCTAATGATCAAATGATGATTTTTTAAAGTATGATTGTTATATTTTAAATTCGTACTTTTGTCTTATTTATCTCTCCTAAAATATATAATTTTTCAAACCAATTAAAATGATGAGTTTATATTGAGAGATATTACTACATCAATTTGGAATCGTCCTTTTTTAGCTAGTGACAGTTAGAGCTGGGAATCAGGGCCGGCCCGGCCCTACAGGGCCTGGCCCTCCAGGGCTTGGGCCCTACAGGGCCGGCCCTACAGGGCCTGAGATAAGGAAAACATCTGTTTTTCAAAGCCCGGCCCGATAGTACCAGGGCCAGGGCCGGCCCTACAGGGCCTGAAAATTACTATTCCAAATTTTAATTATTTTTTTTCTAGGTTTTTTCCAAAGAAATATAATTAGTAAATTGCAACCATTAAAGTTCTAATCTATCAAATAAATATTATCAACATTAATATCTAAACAATACAAATTATCCAACAAATAAACACATTCATTAATTCGTAATAAAAAACAAACCATTGTCCACAATTGACTCACATAAAACTTAAGAAGTATTAAACTAAACAACATTAGATAACTCACATAAAATATAAAAGCATACTACTATCATTGTCAATTGTCACCTTCTTCATCACTCTCATCAATTTTATAAATATTTGATTGTGCTTCACTTTGAGCAGAAGGCTGTGTTTCAGGAGTAAAAATGTCATGAATTTCTTCTCCCGCAGCATGAACACATCCATAATTATTATTTGCAACAAATAATATATCAAATCATAAAATCAGAGTATAGTTATTATATATTTATATATGTGCCTCCTAGCCTTTTTCTCTTGGCACTCTTTGACTAATTTTTTTTCTTAAAAAACTGAAAATGCTACAGTAACAGGGCCTGCAGGGCCAGCCCGATAAAGCCCGAGGCCCTACAGGGCCGGCCCTGCAGGGCCAAATTCAAATTTCAGGCATATTTTTCAAGCCCGAGCCCTACAGGGCCAGGGCTTAAAAGGGCCGGCCCGACGGGCCCGGCCCGATTTCCCGGCTCTAGTGACAGTCATGTGTGTACATATGGGCACTGCTTTTGTAAACTGTCCAAATGAAGAAAAATATTAGTTTTGAAAAAGCTTATCTCAAATTGTGTGTAAGTTATAAATGAGGGTAGATGATTCCTCGTTATAATTTTTCTCATTATCTTCTCATAATCTTATTTTTATCCTTAGTGGATTGTATTAGAGCTTTTTCTTTGCTTACACATTTGAGACAAGGAGATTGATTCCAAAAATATTACTAATTCTTCTGGATCAATACAATGTTGGTTCTTATGTAATTTCTCTTCGTTTTAGTTTTAGTCCATATGGCTTGAAACCATATGTTTGAACCTTTCAAATGACAAAATTATTCGAGTTTAAAATATATGGACTAATATTTCTTAGATAAAAAATTGTGGGATCAAAACATGTAGTTTCAATTTATAAGGATGAAATCAAAATGAAAAGAACCTGTAAGGGCCAAGCATATTATTTACTAATTATTATTTTTTTCTTGTTGACATCTTTTTGGCACAATAAGAAAGTGTGTGCATGTAGGGAGAGTCCACATTATATGTACATAGTTTATATGTTTCTTATGTATATGAGCATATTTTTAAAATTTTATTTTTATTGTTTATATATTATATTTATTTAGATTTAAATTATATGATGTTTTTTGCATCCAATATCTCAAATTAATTATTTTTCATGATACTGGTATTACAGACAAAATTTCTAAATGCAGAACAGGAAACTAATTAATTTGAGATACTGAGTGCAAAAAAACATGTTAGAAAGCAATATATAATTTAAATATAATATATAAAAAAAAATTTAAAAAAAATATGCCCATACCTTTAATAAAGATATGAATACATAAAAAACACATAAACTATATATATATATATATATATATATATATATATATATATATATATATATATATATATATATATATATATATATATATATATATATATAATGTAGACTCAGGCCGGAGGGCTGGGGGCTGTGTGTGTACATATATTAATAGGCCTCATAGCCCAAGATGAAGGCACCCATTTTTTCAAGCATAAGTATGAATCCAATGATAGTTTTTTTTCTGTTTTGCCGCCTTCTTCAATTCTTCTAACAGTTGGCCTATCGTTGAAAGATGAAGGGTCCGTTTGGGAAAGCAGTGGAAAAAGTGACTTTTGTTTCTGATGGACTTTTCTTAATAGACTTTTCTGTGATGGACTTTTTTTTATGTGATTTGTGTTTGGGATAGTAGTAGCAGAAGTGACTTTTGTTTGTAATGGGAACTTGTTTGGCATAGCTTAAAAAAAGTTAGATGAGATGGAAAATGATTGAAAAGGGCATGAAGCAAATTCTCACACACATACATATATGTGCCCTATTAAATGTAATAATTTGGGATAAAAAATCAAAAATAAATATAAATTTACCAAATAAAATGGTAAAATTCCATTAAATAAATTACAATACAATAAAGTGCTTAATCAAACCTAGTTCCTACAAGTTCATTTCTGATTTTATCATGAAGATCATGCTTTCACATCAAAAAACGCGGCGTCCATGTTAAAGTCAACGTTACACACCCTTATGTCAATAATACATTAGTTACCAATAACTAATTCCCTTATTTATTAATAGGGAAATTTTATTAAAAAATGAAAATCGGAACCTTCCCATGTGAACCGGAAAACCAATATTATATATAATACTCCGAGGCTTGAAATAAAATATATTTATTTATTTTAATTAGATTAATAAAATTAGTTAAGTTATTTAATATGATTTTTTTTAAAAGACCATAGTCATCTTCATTAATTTCCTTATTTCTTTTTCTCCTTGATTATTGTTGAAAGAGCAAAAATATGAATGAATTGAAAAAATATTGACAAATATAAGAATTATGTTTTATATTTAAGACTATGATCAACTTCACATTAAGGACTGGAGTAGAGCTGGGAATCAAGGCCGACTCAGCCCGATAGGGCCTAGCATTACAAGGCCAGAGCCTAACAGGGCCTAGGATACAGAAAACATCTGTTTTTTCAAAGCCCAGCCCGATAGTACCAGGGCCGGCCCTACATAGCCTTAAAATTACTATTCCAAATTTTAACGATTTTTCCTTTGATTTTTTTCAAAGAAATATAATTAGTAAATAGTAACCATTAAAGTTCTAATCTATCAAATAAATATTATCAACATTAATATATAAACAATATAAATCATTCAACAAATAAACACATTTATTAATTCGTAATAAAAAAAACAAATAAACACAAAGAATTTTTTTTTCCTTTTCTTTCAAAAGATATTAAATAAAGGAATTGTTTTATGTATGCCTACAACAAAATGCCTTTTCTTCTCGTAATTTTGTGTATGTCTGCAGATTCCTTCAGTTCATACATAATTTTACTGACAGGTAAAAATAATTATACTTCTTTTACACAAAATATATTTATAACTTATTACTTATATATTATTGTAATACCAAAGTATGTGTTTATTTAATATGAAAACATCCCTTCTTTAACATTTATAATAATTAATTATGTGTTTTAATACAGAATAATAATAAACATAAAAAAGGTTATAGTTTAAACTTAAAAAATCTAAGTAATTACAAATAAACACATTCATTAAGTAGAAGTCTAAGTAATTAATTTTTTTTTAAAAAAAATGCTACAATTAAACAATCCTAACGGGCCGACCCGAGGATTTGCAAGGTTGGCTCGATTAAGCTCGAAGCCTTACAGGGCCGGCCCTGCAAGTCCAATTTCAAATTTCTGGCTTATTTTTCAAGCCCAAGCTCTACAGGGTCAGGGCTTAAACGAGCCGGCTCGACGGGCTCGACTCGATTTCCCGGCTCTAGAATGGAGGGAGTAATATATTATCATTGTCCTATAGTTGTAATTGTTGCAGTATTTTTTTATTGCCACTTAACAAGGTTAAAAGAAATCCAAAGTAGAAAAGCATGTTGGTTAATATACGGTGTTGCATGATGTTCAAGTAAACACTCATGAGGTTGAAAAATAAATTTTTTTTTTAATCATTGCGGAATCCATAACTCCTTACGATCCTCTTGAGTCATTAATCGTAAATCTTCAGACCAATAAGTTATTATTATTTTTCTTTAACCCATAACTCTTTACGATACTTATGAGAACCTGTAACTGTTGGATATGATTAGTTTTTATGATATCCAATATAGATGTCATTATTAAGAGTAAAAAGTTTACATAATATATTTATCTTCTACATTGACTAACTACTTTGTTTAATGTAGATTAGCCTAAGTTGAATTATAGAAAATGATCAAGAGAGGAGATTGAAGAAAAACGAACCTGTCAAATATTATAAGAATATCAATATTCAAGTCTCTATGATCAATTAGAAGTTGGAATGGCTTAATCGAAGCCGAAATAAGCAAATTCAAACTCATGATGAAAATGAATTCAAATACTCAAGTACAGCCTTCAGATAGTACCATCCTCGACTATAGCCTTCAAATACTTGAGTATTTCTTCAAATACTCGAGTGTGCCTTCAAATACTTGAGTATGAACTTCATGATCTACTACTCTATTCGCCCCTGTTTAGTGTTCCACTTGAACAAGTTTCAACCATTTGATGATATTTCCCAAACCACAAATCCGATTGAAGTGAAACTAGTTTCATATTAAACTAGACTTTCAATGCGTCACATAAACATCAAAATCAAGCCCAAAAGAGTTCAGATGAAAGAACTATGAATTTTATAAGTTGACACTTGAATTAATGCCACACATTAGACATATGTACGGTAATTTGGATTTATCTCACAAACTACACACCCAAATGATTTGAAACCGGTGGAATATGAAATTAGACTCAAATACCTTTTCAAAAACATTAAGATCACATATAACAAAGATCAACTGGGAGAGATATAATTTTTTGAAGATTATAGTCAAATCAAGCCATTGCAAAAACACTAATCCGGATTGGTTGTCATTAATCTAATCATAACAGTCATAATACAATGAGTTTGAAGCCGATTCTTTTTGCATTGGAAAGAAGATTTAAAGAGCTTTATGGGCATAAGTCATTTGCCAAAGTTGGAGTTAGCTAATACAACTTATTATTTTAACTCTTGATGAGGGTCTTTTACTTTAAGTTGTGGTTTTTCAGTTAAATGTTGTGATGCGTCGTTTCTAGCATGTCCTTATTATTACAATATTTTTAATGTATGAAATTAAGTGTATTGTTAGTTTGGCAACTCTTTTGCCCAAAAAAAGAAAGAAAGAAAGAAAGGAAGGAAAGAGGGCAATAACGTCTATTCTGTCCTAAGAACACAAAGACTGGACTTGACTAGGTTGTCAAGCCTAGAGCCTACGTACCCTTTGAAGGGATCAAAGTCCACGTAGTTTGTGATATACTGGAAGGCACGTAGCCAGGGGAGTGGGGTGTGTGCTCTGTGTAACAGAAGGTAAATAGAGCATAAGATAGAACGTGTGCACCTGTTTAGGGTTCCCTTCTATTTATAGAGGAGACTGGTGCGAGAATTCTTGCCTTAATGAGAGATATCTGGGATTGAGCCGTTAGGGGCTGATTTGTTGGTGCCGCGATTGTAGGAGATCCCCTATTAATGAGATCCCTCGTTCGTGGGATCTCCTATTGTTGTCCATTATAGTGCAGATTCAGTTCTAGGCATGGTTGGGCCGAGGTCCGGTTATGGGCCTATTAGGCCGGTCCGTAATAGTTGCCCCCCAGCTTGGTCGTTTAGGCTTCTGGACGGCCGAGGTGCTTATTGCCCCCGTCCTTTGTATGGCCGAAGTCCTTCGTTTGGACTAGGTCGGCTCATAATACCCCCGTCCTGCCTAGAACGCCGAGTTTGTCTTGTCCGGACGGTTGTTCGCCCTTCCCGAGTTCCTAGTGCCCAGCGGTAGCCTCGGTTTCACGCCTATTGCCTTTTGGGATTCTCTAGATGCTTTGGGATTTGCTCCTGCTGCGCCATCATTGTGGACTTACAGCTGTCAGGCTTCCATTGGGTGCGTTCTGCAATCGTCGTGCCTTTCCGCTTTTCGAGGCCTGCGCGCATTTATTACGCCGGCGTCGTGCTGTTCCAATCCCGTCATGTCTGTACGGGAATAGACCGTTACACCCTTGCGTTGGGTTTTAAATAGCCCTCTTTCTTCTTTTTTCTATTTTTCCCGCTATTCTTCTTCTTCACAGATACTTTCGATTTTCTTCTAGAGTCTCGAGAGGTTTCATCCTTGTGTGAAGCTTTTCGCCGTTTACCAGCATTCCGGTTCCTTTCACCTTCTTCACACAGGTACTCCGTCTCCTTACTACCATTTTGTTTGGTATTTCCGTTTACTTTACCGTTTGTTTTCTGCCTGGGTTGCTGCTCTTCTGCATTTCTGGGTTTCTCTGAGTTTTTTCGGGTTTCTGGGTTTCCCTTGGGTAATCGTTCCCAGAGTTTGTCTTCCCGCTCCTTTAAACACCAGTCCTTAGTTCCTTAGGCTTCTGATCATGGTGAGAGAGGGAAATGTTCCGCGACCTAAGGCGCTCTTGACGCTGGAGGAGGAAATGCTCCTCCGTGCGTGTCTTCCACGGATGACTTACAGGGTTCTTGGGGGTGAACCACCTGCTACGGGGGTTTTGGACCCTCTGCGCCGAGGTGGCACCGTTCGTTCGGGGCGAGCTAGGGTTCGCCCGGCTTCTGGTAGGGTTTCGGTTCCAATTCCTGGCCGTTCTTTCCGGCCCTTAGCACGCGCTCTTCCTCTTGGGTCGCCCGGTGGAGCCGGGGTAGGCTCTTCCTCTGGTTCCAGAGCCCCGGTGGTGATGGCCCAACCCCTTAATTTTTATGAGGGTCCTTTCGCGGTTCGCCAGACGTCCGCTCCAGAGGGTTACGTCGGCCCTTGCTGGGATTGCCTAGCGGAGGCTTCTGCGTTGATGGCTCGTGCTGGAGATGCCGAGGCTTCTTCCATTCTTGGCTCTTGCTGGCATTGGTCTACCCCAGCTGCCCCTTCTCATGCCCCTGTTCATCCGAGTCCGTCGCCTTTTTTGACTGCTGCTGTGTCTGCTCTAGGTATTTCTGCTTTTGACTAATAGCAGCTTTGTTTTCTTTCATATAGGTTTATTAATGGCTCCCAAATCTGGTTCTTCCAAGTGGCGGTCAGAGCCCGAGGGTTCGAACTCTTCTAGTCCGCCCGCCGCCCTGTGCTGGCAGTATAGCTGGGTATCGCATGAGGTGCTCAAGACCCAGTCGTTGATGTCTGATGCGGACATCGCTCGGTTGAAGGTCCCAACCATGCCTGGGTGTGTCCTCTGGTGTCCGGCGGTCGGCGAGCCTATCTGCGCGGCCCGGTCCGAGGGTGAACCAGACTTTTTCTTTTTCTACCGCGACTATTTGACGCGGGTACAAGTTCCCCTTCCTTTTACCCCCTTCCAAATGGAGGCTTTGCGGCATCTTCGCCTGGCCCCGTCCCAGCTCCATCCAAATGGATGGGCTTACCTCGTGGCTTTTGAAAGGCTGTGTGGCCATTTTTCGCCTCCCATAGCGTGCACGGCCAACCTTTTCTTTCACTTCTTCGGACCCTTCACACCTAGCCCGCCGAAGGGGAGTGATAAGCTAAGGGGGTTGGTGTCCCTTCGGATCAATCCGGAGCGCAAGTTGATGACGCCCTTCTCCGACTCCTTCAAACGCTTTAATGGGGCGTTCTTCAAGGTTGAGGCCATGCCAGGGGAGGGGCCCTGGTTCCTGGAAGGCGGTGGTCGTTTCCCCTTGTATTGGGAGGAGAGTTATTATAAGGCCAAGGCGATCTCCTTCCAAGTTCTGAGCAAGAGTCTTTTACCTGAGTCGATCTCTGCCCTGCCACTGTTGGAGGCCCTTGTGGCCGAGTATGGTGTGAGGCCGGCTAGCTTTTTCATAATCGGGGACGGCGCCAAGCCGTTGCCTCCGACCAGTAGGGTTTCTGGCGGTGCATTTGTCTATGTTTTTATCTTTGAATTCTTCTTTCTGAATTGCCGACTTACTTTGTCTTTCTTTGTTTTCAGCTAGGACCATGGATGGCCTGCCCATGTATGCTCGTTTGGCGAGGGCCGTTGCCTCGTCGCCCAGTCGTCCGAAGAAGCGGGCGGCTTCTGCTGATTCCGGTGCCCCTACTGCCCCGGCTTCAAAGAGGGCGAAGGGTCTTGCTGCCGAGGGTCCTTCTTCTGCCACGGCCTCCAAGCCCGCTCCAGTGGTGGAAATCCCGGCTTCGGAAAGTCGGGAGGTTATTGCTACTGTCGGCCCTTCTGTGGCCGTTGAGCCCCAAGCTTCTGAAGGGGGCGCAATTGCTACCGTGTCTCTTGCTCCTAGGAAGGGCATCGTCATTTCCGATGATGACATTGAAGTGACGGTCTCTCCTGCTGGCTCGCTATCGCCTTCATCTTCCCCGGTGCAGTTTCCCCCTCCTCTACCTCCGCCGACGAGTCCCTCTTCGGTTTTCCCCCGCAGCTTCTTGTGGGATAATGGGGTGGCCCCTGAGGTGGATGTGGCGTTCCTCCCGCCCCGGCATTTCCTGGAGGGTAGTCATCCCTTGTCCCCTTCGGCCGAGGATCGTCTACAAGTGGCTCAGTCGGAGCTGATCAAGTCAGTGGGGTACCTTCAAGCGCTGAGAATGGTCCGGAACCATTATGCACAGGCGGAGGCCGAGTGCGTGAGGCTGAGGAAGGTTGAGACTGAGTTAAAACCCAAGGCTGCGGCTGTCGAGCAACTGAAGAAGGAGCTGCTCGAAGTCAAACAAAGGGTCAGTTCCTCCGAGGATGAGCTTATCGCGGCTTGGGCGGAGCGAGACGAGGCCAAGGCCGAGCTGGGGGCAGCGAAGACTGAGCTGGGCGAGGCCCATGCTAAGCGGGATGCGGCTAGGGCAGAGCGGGACGCCGCCAAGGTTGCAGCAGTGAAGGCTGAGCAGGAGCTTCAGCTGTCACGGGAGCATGCTGGTAAAGTGGCCGAGGAGTATGCTCGTGCTCAAAAAGGGATGTTCGAGAGCCTGGCTGCGGCCAAGGCTCTACAAGAACAGTGGGCTACTCTGGCTACTGAGAAGGAGGCGCTCGAGAAGGCCCTCTCTGCAGAGAAGGCGGCTTCTAAGGAACTCTCTGACGCCCTGGTACAGACTGCCGATGCATGCTTTAAGCAGGCCTTGCTCCAGATCCGACACTTCAATCTTGGGGCCGAGCTTAATGTGGAGGGGTACGACTATCGTGCCTTTGTTCAGGAAGATGGGTCCTTCCTTTCTTACGAGCCTCTAGCCGCCGAGGATTCTGCCGAAGGTGTGGAGGAAGATGCTGCCGGCGCCACTTAGTTCTAGCTTTGTTTTGCTCTTCCTTTGTAAGTTTTGGGGCGTCTGTGCTCCTTTATTTTGTATAAACAGTTTGGGCCTTTGCGCCCTTGTGTACAGATATTCGTCAAGTAATGAATGACTTTCTTTATCATCATTTTACTGCAATTCCCGTTTCAATTAAGTACCTTAGGCAATGAATGGCTTGATTTCCGCTATCATCCTTTTGCCTTAGCTTGGGCGTGCGTCGGCTGCATGTGTCCGAGCCATTCAGGTGCTCTATACAATGGATGACTTACAATTCTATCATCCTTTTGTCTATGCTTTAAGTGTTAGTCGGCCGTATGAGTACAGGCCGTTTAGTTATCTTAGGCAATGGATAATCCTTTTGTCTAAGTTTTAGCATTTGCTGCGTGTATGCAATCCACAGGTACTCTACCACACTTGGTGTGTGGGAGGTTGGGGTAGGGTTGTCTTGTCTCAGCCTCGTCAGTCATAACTAACCGCACTACCTCGGCACGACTTTCTAATAGTCGGGCTCCAACTTTCTTATAGTCGGATTAAACTTTACCGGCGTAAGGGCAGAACTACCACATGTCTAATCGAGGCTTCGTTTGCCTTAGGTCGGACATTTTGACCTGATCAAGGTCGGCATGGTAGACTGCTTGCTTAGCCGGGCAAGCGTTGACGCGTCAATTTCACGAAGGGCTACGTATGGTGCCTTCACCGAGCTCCAACCAGTGCCTGTTGAAGTACAACGGCCGGTTTTCGTACATCTAGATGTTTTTGGTTTTGGCCGGGTACGCGACCTCGGGGCCTTCTGCCGGTGCCGGGTTTAGGTACCTCGGCTTTCAGTTTCATGGCCGGGCTTCGTCGCCCCGATCTTATCATTTTGGCCGAGCTTCATGGCTTCGGCTTCATGCTTAAGCAAATTATGTGCACATTCGAAATCCTCCTCTATGGGATCCTTTATTGATAAAAAGAAATAGCCCTAGGGGGCTTTACAAAGCAACAATATTAGGAAATGTCATAACTCGGAAATGAAAGAAACAACATGAACACAAATGAAAGCAATGAAAACAAATGCTGCCGAAGAGGGATCTAGCTATAGTAGATTTTCAGCTTGTCGGCATTCTACGTTCTTTTGACCGGCTTCCGTGCCAAGGTTTCGAGGATGTATGCCCCTCCGTCGAGCTTTTCCTTTATCCGGTAGGGGCCCTCCCAGTTTGCCGTCAGCTTCCCGTCCTTGGTATTCTTGTTGCCTATGTCGACCCGTCGGAGTACCAGGTTTCCTCGGTTGAATGACCGGGGTCTGACCTTTCTATTGTACTTAGCCGCGAGTAATTGCTTGGCGGCCAATTCCCGGCAGTGCGCTGCTACCCGGATTTCATCTATGAGGTCCAAGTCGGTCCTCAAGGCGTCGTTGTTCGACTCCTACCCTTCATGTCTGGCTCTGACCTTTCTCTAGGATGGCTGTCTGATTTCAATTGGGATCATTGCTTCGCATCCATAAGTCAGCCTGTAGGGGGTTTCCTGGGTCGAAGACTGTACGCTTGTCCGGTATCCCCAGAGGACGCTGTGGAGCTGCTCGGTCCAGTTGGTCTCGGCTTGCAACATTCGTCTCTTCAACCCGTCCAGGATGATCTTGTTGGCGGCTTCGGCCTGGCCATTCGACTACGGGTGTTCCATGGAGGAGAAGTGTTGTTTAATGTCCAAGTTGGACATCAAAGCCTGGAACCTATGGTCCATTAATTAGGTCCCATTGTCCGTGACGACCTCGGCAGGTATCCAGAAGCGGGAGACGATGTTATGCCGGAAGAACTTCATAACCCTGGCCGAGGTGATTGTGGCAAGTGGCTCAGCCTCGATCCACTTGGTGAAGTAGTCCACTGTGACTATGAGCCATCTGCATTGCCCTTGTGCCGGCCGGAACAGTCCGAGGATGTCCATGCCCTACTTGTTGAAGGGCCAGGGGGCTGGCATTCCTTTTAACTCTGAGGGCGGCAGCCATATGATCCTGGCATGTTTCTGACAACTGTCGCATGCCTTGGCTTTTTCCATAGCGTCATGTTTCATAGTGGGCCAGTAATAGCTGGCGCGTAGTGCTTTTCTGGCGAGGGCCTTGCCCCCCATGTGGTGTCCGTTGCTGCCTTCGTGGAGTTCGGCCAGCACGTATTTCGCTTCAGTCTCGCCGAGACATCGCATCATCGGGCAGTGGAGCCCTTTCCTATATAGTTAATCGTCAACCATTGCGTAGAGGGCGGCTTCTCTGATCAGCTTTTTGGCCTCGGTCAAATCGATAGGGATGATCCCCCTTTCGAGGTAGACTTCTATTGGTTTCCTCCAGTCGAGGCCGGCTGAGATGGCTATAACGCAGCTCGGCTCGATCAGATTTTGTTGGATCACGGTCCTGTGATTGTCTGGCCCCTTAGTACTGGCCGGCTGAAATTGGTTCTGTTTTGCAGTGGTATACTCAAATTGTTGTAGTAACTTGTTCATCGTATAGTTTATGAGTTTGGGAGTTGAGTGATTGGCTTGAATTTGATTGATTGTAATTGTAGTTTTGTTGTGAATATCCCATGGACATGATCTACCATTAACGTTGTTTGAATTTTGCTATGGTTGCTGAGTATTATGGTAAAAACTTGTTCATTGAGTTAAGAATTGCCTTGCTGTAATTGGTGTTAAAAAAAATAAGAATTTGGTAGGAGTTTGAAATGTAATTGTTGTTGGAACTCAGTGTTGGATCGCTTGTTTTGGGTGCTGTCCATTGTGTTTCATCATAGAAATATTGAATCATTTGTTGTTGGTAGTGCAAACTGAATTACTGTGCAAACTTGAGTTATAAATATCAAATCCATCTTTTGACTATTTCATATCAGTTTGCACTGTGATATCAACTTGATATTTGCACTGTGGCCATAATCTATTGTATTTGTGTCATTAGAATTATATTTATTGCTTTAAAATCTATTTGACAATTATGCTGCACTACACCGAAATTTGTTTTAAGAAGATTGAACTTATGGATTTTGACTCAGAGTGATTGAATTTAAAGTTGCACTTCTATGTACTGTGACTTGGCCACGACAGCAACCCAAGTCTACGTTGTTTGAAATTTGTAGTTTTAAGTTCTCAGTGATTACTTCTTTTTTGACTTCAAGAAGCTAATAACCCTTTTGAGTGCTGTAACTTGGCCACGACAGCAACCCACAAGAGCTTGAGAGGTCCTAGTGTAGGTATTTTTTAATTATGTTCCTTTTGTCATACAATTATTTCCTCTCATATGTTAGTTTGAATACTTCTAATGATGTCTTTATTGTTGTTGTCTTTAGGTTGAGTAGAGCAAATAAATTTCAAGCATTGGAATTTAAAGTTGAGGTAATTATAGTTAAATATTGTTTTTTTGTTGATGTGCATTAAATTAGGTAAACTTTGTAGTATGAATAATGATGCTTAGAAGTCCATAATTTATAGTTTATGACTTAGACAACTTAGATATATTTATATATTTTGTATTGATGAAATTATTGGATTTAATAACTGATATTTTCTAAATTGCCTTAGTCAGTAAGTTTTGTTGAATTATGTTGAAATTGTTTGTTGTTGAAATTTTGGGATGTCTTACTTTTAAGGGGAAATGCTGCTGAATTTTTTTAAAAATGTTAGTTCTCAATGTGTTTTGATGATTAACAACAAGTGTAAACATGTTTTGAAGTTTCCAAGATCCTTTAAAAACCATCTGATAGTTGCATACTGCAGTATGGGTCTGTATACTGCAGTAAAGGGTCATCCAGAAAGCAATAATTTTTCAAGACAAGTCAATACTGCAGTATAGGGTGCTATACCGCAGTATTGGACTTACAGAGAGCAACCAAATTTTTCAAGATAAGTCAATACCGCAGTATAGGGTGCTATACTGCAGTATTGGACTTACAGAGAGCAACCAAATTTTTCAAGATAAGTCAATACCGCAGTATAGGGTGCTATACCGCAGTATTGGACTTACAGAGAGTAACCAAATTTTTCAAGTTAAGTCAATACCGCAGTATAGGGTGCTATACCGCAGTATTGGACTTCCAGAGCGCAATCAAATTTTTCAAGTTAAGTCAACACCGCAGTATAGGTATGTATACTTTAGTATAGGCCATCCAGAGAGCAATCAAATTTTTTAAGTCAAGTCAATACTGCAGTATAGGTATGTATACTGTAGTATAGGGCCATCCAGAGAGCAACCAAGTTTTTCAAGGCAAGTCAATACCGCAGTATGGGTATGTATACTGCAATATAGGCTTATACAGAGAGCTCCCAAATTTTATAACTATTGCATACTGCAGTATAGGTTTGCATACTGCAGTATTGGGCTCTTAAACTGATTCTCAATTTGTCAAGAACTCGCTTACTGCAGTATGCTACTTACATACCGCAGTATAGGTCATGACTTTCAAACACAAGTCACGATGTTTTGCCTCTGGAAGCTGCATACCGCAGTATGACTTTTGATACTGTAGTATGGACACTTATGCACAGTGCCATACTCCAGTATAGAGGAACTTACTGCAGTATACAACGGTCAAAATTGATTTTTGAATTACACGAATCTGCAAATCTCTGTTGTTTGACCTTATTGCTTTCATAATTCATTTACTTATGTTCCTAGCTATATTTAACAAGTTTGTTAAGTGAATTTCAGCTAGATTAGATGAAGATTAATGAAGGTCAAAGCCATAAAGCAAAAAGTGTACAGTGCATTAAATGCACTTCTGCAAATCAACCTACTTTCAGCTAATCCATCTGAGCACGCCTTCTAAACATTAAAGAATGCTTACTACAACAAGTAAAGTCATCTCCAACGGGCAAATTCTCAGAGGGCCACATCAGATCACATTAACACTTGGATTAGCAGAAGTTTAGAGAGAGAAGAAGACCAGACTTAGTGCTAATCACCTACAACGGTTGGATTCATCAAGCAACGGTCATTTAATGTTCTCTACCTATAAATAGAGTGCATTAACTTCTTCTCAAGCTGATACACCAACTGAGAGCGAAAATTTATTAAGTGTCATTTACTGTGTTCAGCTTTCATCTGTAATAGTATCAATTTGATACTTGTGCTTCAGTGTTCATTTTTATTTGCTCTGTAAGAGAGTCTTTTCTTGTAAATCATTCATTGATTGAGATAACCACAAGTCAGGGGACTTGGTGGTTGGGTGTATTGATTGCATCTTGTAAGGGGGAGTGAATTCTAGAGAGAGAACTACTCTGAGTAGAGAGATTGTAATCAATATTGTGAAGTTAGTGGATTGAAAATCCCAAGTGAGGCTTGGGGACTGGATGTAGGTCAGAGAAAGGACCGAACCAGTATAAATCTTGTTGTGTGCTGCTTATGTTCTTCTCTCCTCTGTCTTACCCTGTTTCACTTAGTCAAAAACAGAGTAAAATATTTAAATTTTTTAAAGATACCCAATTCACCTCCCCTCTTGGGTATTTAGCTCCAACCTTCAAAAAAGACATTATGTCAATTATGAACTTGACTGTTGTTGGAAATGTCTTAGGTGGTAATAAAATGGGTCATAATTGGATGAATGCGTTGAGAACTAGTAAAGAATATGAGAATGGGGTGGAAGAGTTTATTGAATTTGTTAGAAGGAATGTGGCTACAAAAAATGGGACGTATTATTGTCCATGTGTTAATTGTTTAAATGGGGTTTGATGGGATATTGTTGATATAAGGGATCACTTAATTTGTGATGGAATAAACCTTCAATACACAACGTGGATATGGCATGGTGAGGAGGTAACTACCAGTGTGTCGCACGAAAATGACGTTGAGGTAGATGACGATGGAATGGAGAGAATGATTCATGATGTTGAGGTCAAATCTTTTGCACAACCGCATGAATATGATAGCGTGCGGAGTGATGCAGAGACACCTTTGTTCCTTGGGTGTACAAAGTATACACGGTTGACTGGGACGTTACATTTGGTCAACTTAAAGGCAACTTGTGGGTGGACCGATAGTAGTTTCACATCATTGCTTGAATTGTTGTATGATATGTTGCCAGACGATAATGTACTTCCAAATCGTATGTATGAGGCTAAGAAAATCTTGTCTTCGATGGGTATGGAGTATACAAAGATACACAGTTGCCCTAATGACTGCATATTGTACAGAAATGAGTATGAAGGCCTGAGTAATTGTTTGAAGTGTAAGACTTCACAATACAAAGTGAAGAAAGGTGGTGGTTCTAGAGATCAGACAACAAAAAGGCAACCTTTGAAGGCATTGTGGTACCTTCCAATAATACCGCGGTTTAAGCATCTCTTTACTAGTGAAGCAATGACGAAGAAGTTGAGATGACATTCTGATGAGAGAATATATGATGGAAAATATCTTCGGCACCCGGCTGACTCTTCGCAATGGAAGAAAATAGATGAAATGTTCCCTCAATTTGGCAGTGAGCCAAGAAACCTTCAGCTGGGGCTTTGTACAGATGGCTTTAATCCGTATCGAACTCTTAGTAGCACCCATAGTGCATGGTCGGTTCTCCTTGTAATATACAACTTACCTCCCTGGCTATGTATGCAATGCAAGTATGTGATGCTTTCTATGATGATTTCTGGACCAAAACATCCAGGGAACAATATCTATGTGTACTTGGCGCCTTTGGTTGAGGATTTGAAGAAGTTATGGGAGGAAGGCGTAGATGTGTTTGATGCATATAAGAAGGAGTCCTTCATAAGTTATGGTTTCTTTTAGAGAAGTGGAGGCTTGGAGTCATTGCTCTGTACTTGGTGGAGAAGATGAATTGTTTTCAAGAAGGTTGGCTTGGGCATCAGTTTTTTCTTCTTCTTTTTTATTGCCTATCCAGTATTCAGAGCTTCGGCCGGATTAATTCAGATCCGACTTGCCGCGTCGCGCAACTAGTTATGGTGGGTAAGTCTCCTAACAGGCCTTTTCAGCAATCACAAGACTCAAATTCGAGACATTTCTTAAGGGAACACAAGCTACTTACCATTTTTGCCAACTCCCATTGGTGCATTATTTTTGGTTAAGGAGAAGAAATTAGATAGGCAAAACATGTTGGGCCGTCTTCTACAATGAAGTTCAACATGTTGAGGCTGGCATTTCTGTGTGCGAAAAAATTTTAGTGGCGTTTGAAAAATATTCCATGTGAGGAGCATTGGCCTGGCTGAAAAAGCTAATTGTCTTGTGTTATGCCGTCCCCATCGAAGCAGTAGGGCTAAGCAAGTTACCTGTAATTCAGTAGGCTTGTCCGAACCCATCTAAAATTTGCTCATTTTTAATATCAAAAAAAAATTTGCTCATTTAAGCCAACTAATAAAAGCCAATGACGGGGCGCTCATTTAAATTTTATTTTTATTTATTTAAATTTTCTTGTATTTTGTAGGCATGCTCCATTACTTTGCCTCTTGTTGGTTTCTTAGTCTCTTGTTCATGGTCTTTAAAACTCGTTTTATCATTGCGATTTTACGCTTTTATGATTTTTTTTCATTAAAACATTTCTACTAATTTTCCAAATGCTTTTAAGTTTTTACTATTTTTTTACGATTTTACTATGTTATGATTTTAGGTTTTACATTTTTCATTCTCCTTCCGTTTTCAGGTAAAAACTCGTTTTTAAGAACCTTGCTCTTGTTCATATGAGTACTATGAATTTTATGCTTTTTAGATTCCGAACTTGATCCTGTCTATTTTTGGTTTTCATTATGATAAGTAGATTCCAAAGTGAGATTGTGGTTAAGACTATGGCCTTTAATTAGGGGTGGAAATAGGCTAGGGGCCTGTCAAGGGCCTGTGGTCTGGCCTGTTAAAAGCCTGGTCAGCTTGGTCTGTCAGGTTAAAAGGCCAGGCCAGGGCCTATTTCAAGGCCTGTTTATCTTAACAAGCCAGGCTTAGGCCTCCCAATAGGCTTGTAAAGCTTGTCAAGCTCCCAATAGGCTTGTAAAGCCTGTCAGGTCGGTTGGTTAAGAAAAGGGTAAAATTGTAAATATCTTTTTTTTTAAAAAAAATATCGCTGCACAATAAGCTAAGGCAATTATAAAAAAAAGGGTTAAGGTGCAAAAATACACATATGTTTTTCTCCGAGGAGCGCCCAGTAGCAAATGCTTTTTTTGGGTGCAAAAGTGCACACGTGGTTACAAATTAGGTGCAAAAATACCGTTTGACCGTTAAGTTTGACTTTGACCAATGACGTGGCATTTTAAAGGTGCAAAAATACACATGTGATTTGTCAAGAAGAGCGCCCAACAACAATTTTTTTTAATTTAATAATTTTATTTTAATTACTACCAGGTGCTAAAAAGATATTTAGAATACTGACCTGTACTGAAAAATACTTCATAATCTTGAAAAATTATTTTTAGATCTGAAAAAAATATTTCAGGGTACTAATTGGTACTAAAAAGATACTTTGAAGTATTTTTTCTGTACCAGTCAGTATCCTGAAAGTACTTTTTAGTACCAGTCAGTACCTTGAAATATTTTTTTTCAGTATCTTTTTAGTACCGGTAAACACTTGAAATATTTTTTCAAGATCCTAAAATAATTTTTTAAAATTATGAAGTATTTTTTCAGTATCAGTCAGTATCCTTTTAGTACCGATCAATACTTGAAATATTTTTTCAAGATCCTAAAATAATTTTTCAAGATTATGAAGTATTTTTTCTGTATTAGTCAGTATTTGAAAAATATTATTTCAGGGTACTGACTAGTATTAAAAAGTACTTTCAGGATACTGACTGGTACAGAAAAAATACTTCATAATCTTGAAAAATTATTTTAGAATCTTGAAAAAATATTTCAAGTATTGACCGGTACTAAAAGGATATTGAAAAAATATTTTAGGGTACTGACTGGTACTAAAAAGTACTTTCAGGATATTGACTGGTACAGAAAAAATACTTCATAATCTTGAAAAATTATTTTAGGATCTTGAAAAAAATATTTCAAGTATTGATCGAAACTAAAAGGATACTGACTGATACTGAAAAAATATTTCAGGGTACTGACTGGTACTAAAAAGTACTTTCAGGATACTAACTGATACAGAAAAAAAATACTTCATAATCTTGAAAAATTATTTTAGGATCTTGAAAAAATATTTCATGTATTGACCAGTACTAAAATGATACTGACTGATACTGAAAAAATACTTCATAATCTTGAAAAATTATTTTAGGATCTTGAAATAAAATTATTAAATTAAAAAAAAATTGTTGTTGGGCGTTCTTCTTGACAAATCATATGTGTATTTTTACACCTTTGAAATGTCACGTCATCAATCAAAACACATTATATTTTTACACCTTAACCCTAAAAAAATGTATTTCCTACTATACCCTCGTAAGAAAAGCATATGTGTATTAACCCTTAAAAAAAAAACAATCCAAGTCTCTCACATTTGATTTCCCCCCTGCGACGACTCAGTACTCAGTAGCCCTAATTTCACAATTGCATCTTCGAGAGTCTCGGCCTCACCGTCTTCTTAGTAGCATACTCGCACGTCTCAGTCCGCGATTTGTCCTCACCGTCGTCCGTCGCATACTCGAGAGTCTCAGTCTCAGCCTCTGTCTCTGTCTGTTGCTCGCTGTCCAGGTTATTCTAGGGTTCCTTGCTTAATTCTTCGTCTTCTCAGTCGCATACTCGCACGTCTCAGGCCGCGATTCGTCCTCACCGTCGCCCGTCGCCCGTCGCATACTCAGGAGTCTCATAGTCTCAGCCTCTGTCTCTGTCTGTTCGCTGTCCAGGTTATTCTAGGGTTCCTTGTTTAATTCTTTTCAATCTTCTATCTTTGTGGCTAGATCTGAATGAAAAGGGTGGGGTTGATGCGATGCAGGTCGTCATCGGTAAAGGTAAATCTTCTTTTGCTGCTGCTACTGTGGAAACTTGAAGAAATCCGAGAATCATGCTAAAAGGGGTGAGTTTTTGTGCTGTTGATTTCAGGTCTGATTTAATACACGGCTTCTTTATCAGCAGACCAAATTCAATCTTCTAAGAGAAGAGAGTGAAGGCTATGCGAAACTGGTATGAGCTCTGTGTTTTGGCTTTTATGAATCTTTTTCTTGATTATATTTTGCTATGAGTCACTTACTACATATTGCACCAATTGAGGTTCTGACTGAAGAGCGTTGCACTGTAATTTTTCTTTACTCTTCTCATCTATAAGTTTGGTAAAGTCAACTTTAGCCGGAAGTATCCTTAGAGCATTGAAAATAAATTACCTTATCCATATAAAATGCATCTACTCAGGATTCTAAGTGTGCCAAATATTGACTTCTGACTTATTATAGCCTGTAAAAATTATACACTTGGGTTTTGCAGAACTATGATCACAATGGTTAGAATGGAATGCGGGAGTCACTAGTCTGAATCTGAAGTTTCTTCTGTAATATCAATGGCCGCTCTTTATGGATTTAGAAAGGAATTGGAATACTTTCTTTAGAATTGTTCCTTGTCCTGACTCCTGAAAAAAATTTGGACTATCTGGATTGGGATTGTGGGAACCGAAGAGCCAATTGATTTGATGACTGAGCAAATATATAAAATCATGACTTTCTTGAATGAGTTTGCAAATCATTTTACGTTATTTTTAGGAGACATCAGGAACTGATATATGTCTACACTAGCTATTGAAAGGGAAGCAATGCTTCCTTTCTGTGGGGGGTGGTTCTGTAGTGTAGTTTTGTTTGTACTGAGAAATGTTTGAATTTCTATTCTATTGATACATATCACATTGCAAGCATGTGTGCTTTCAACTTTATGATTTTTATTGCCAAAAATTCCTTCTTCTTTTTCTTTTTTGTGTTCTACTTCATCTACTTTATCTATTTCACAAATTTTATGATTATTGTTGCCAAAAATGAAGGCTTTAATTTGTCTTAATTATTATTATTATTATTTTTTATAACATTGTCTTAAGTATTTTTCTTATTGTTATTTACCGAAAGGTCTTAATTAAATGGGCGGGCTTTTGTGGCAACGGCTCAACCCTCCCGTTTCTGCTATGCCCTACGAAGCAGAGCCGGAAGCAGAGCATTAGAAGCAGGAGTAGAGTGTCGGGGGTCAACACAGATTAGTACTTGGGCTACTTGTGGCCTTCGTGCCGGTTGCCGGTGCGCTCACAGCAAAGATCGCCGATTATTTTAGTCAGCTAGTTGCCTCTAACCTAAAAAGCTCGTCATTCTCAGAGTCCCTAGCGTGAAGCGTTCAGGTGGCGGCTTCGTAGCTCCATTGGGATAGACACTCAGACCCTGTCGTGCTCGAGCGTGAGAGGCTGGTTGGGGTAGTTTCTTGTTTGAATTTTTCTTCTCCTTTTTCGTCGTCGGCCTACGCAGGTGAGTTCTTTTTTATTCATAGTTGTTACCTCTTTGTTTGTTTGTTTGTCTTTTTTCCTTCTTGTTTTCTTAATACTAGTACGAACATCTAGATGGGGAAAACAAAGAATTGGTTAGGAATACTTTGTTTCGAATCTCCTCCATGATCCCGGAACTCCAGTGTTAACTTCTCTCCTTCTGTTGATCTTCCTGTCACATAAGTTTGTCTCCTACTTTGTTCGCTGTTGACTATTTGTATCGACAAAATTTCAAGAAATCACTAAGTCCCGTGACTCATTTTTGATGTTTTGATTACAAAAATCTTCTATCCGAAATTTGATTACTGAAATATCCTTAAGCTTCCGTTGTGATGTATAAACTATATTGCCTGGCAATCTGCAGAATCAGAATCAGCTAAAATGATTAAAAAAAACATCAATCACAAAGGAAGTAGCATGGTATGTACTTGGGAGCTTGAACTAAATTCAGTCCCAATAGAATTAATGATAGCACATATATCCAAAAAAAAAAAGAATTAATGGTAGTGCAAAAACCTTAAAAGAAGACAAACTCCAAAGATGTCAAGCTCTATCCTTGTTCATTGGAGCTGTCTAGCATGGGAGTTCAATGTAGGAAGGACTGGTGTTGAGGAAGGGGTATAAGTTGATACAGGTATATTAGTTGACATTGGTGACATATACATGACTAAAATCTATTACTACATCAGTATCGAGGGTTTTTTTTGATATGCCATGAATTGTGATTGCTGAAGTAAATTTATTTTACTTTTTTGGCGGTGAAGAACCCATACAAGAAGCCATTAAAATTGCTGATGTTTGTCGGCAGTGAACGCTAGAGCGTCTCGCCTTTCATTTGTTGGGTCGAGCTTCATTACGCTCTGCTACGTCCTATTCAAGGAGCTCTGGAAGTTTTACTTCAAAGTTCAAACTTAGTTTTTTACCCAAACATGCTGAACTTCATTGTTGAAGACGGCCCAACATGTTTTGCCTATCTAATTTCTTCTCCTCAACCAAAACTGATGCTCAAGCCAACCTTCTTGAAAACAATTCATCTTCTCCGCCAAGTACAAACCAATGATTCCAAACCTCCACTTCTCTATAAGAAACCATAACTCACACGGTAACAATAATAACAATCTTTTGCTTTACTGGGCATAATAGTAATAATCTTGTGCTTTACAATAGTTTTTTGGTTTAGTATTTTGCATCTTAACTTGGGCTCCGTTGACTCTTGATTTGATTTCATTTATAATGAGCATGATTATTGGAAAATTTCTGAAAATATAATGACCTAAAGTTTTTCAATATTCAATATATATGGGTTATGGTCTTATAAGTCATACGTATCATCAATAAATGATTGGGTATTGGCTAGAAAATGGTGGTTTGGAAGACACAATGGTAAAATTATCAAATTTTGAAACTTCATTTTATAACATCTAACTTGATTTAGGATTAGGTTAGAAATTAGAAGCCTACAATTTAGTATACATAAAGCTTAGCCTAACCTATCTAGTAAATAGATCAAACTTAGATCTATGCCTATTGCCAAGCCTATTTAGATAAATCTTATTTTCATAACGCCTACCTACAAGCTTATAGGCTTGCCATATTTAAGAGTGTGTGTGTGTGTGTGTGTTTTTTTTTTTTAAAATTTATATTATTATATAAGTTTATATAATATCATCTAAATAATTGATAAATAATTTTTAAATTTAATAATATAAACTTAGCCTTAATCATAAATTTCTCATCCCATTGTCATTCACATACACTCAACCCTTACATTCACATCAATCTGCTAAAGATGACAACACTAACTCACTTCCTCTCCCCTAATTTGTCTCAACTAAAGCATAATAATTGCTATGAATTTATTATAATGCCAAATGAAATATTCTAATTTTATTGGGAGGAGCTTGTCCCAATTTTTGTGGGCAAAGTAAAAGGTAAAATCAAATGTTACATATGGCTTATTATGCTTGGTTGATTTTTGAAAATATATCTCATTAGTTATTAACAGATGATTTCTTTTCTTTTCCTTATAAACCTTTATATTAAGATAATAATGTATATTAGGCTTTTAAGATACAATATATGATTACAAATAAGTGTAAAGGGTTATATATGAATTTGGAGGCATAGACTTAAAAGGCTACTAAAAGACCTACATTTTAAGTATGCATGTAAATAGGCTTCAGGCATTATCAAGCCATTTGAAGACCCAGATCCAAACTTAAAAAGAAGCCTACATACACAAGCTAGCACAAACTCAGACTTTAAATTATATTACAGACCTATTTAAATCGGGTCCTCTCTAAAATAGAAGAATCGGTGTGCTTATTTTTTTACATGTGTTTAGATGTATATTGTATAAAGTTGGGATTTTTATAAATAGTTAACTTCTGAATTTGGTAATTTTGTGCTTTGAAACTGTGTTTCTAAGAAGACTACTGTATGCGTAACCACATTAATTTGTTGCACTCTGAAATTTGATCCTTAATAGAACCTTACTATTTTTTTCTTCACTTTTAACATTATAAAAATGAAGAGTTCTCTTTCTAGCTCTACAAGTTTCTTTGAACCTAATCTGCTGCTTTCTCCTTAGGTTCCTAGGTATGAGAAAACCCAAATCAAGGGACTTCCACAAGCAGCAACGGCTTGCAGAGGAAGATGAGATTAAACTTTTGGACTCATGGATTCAATCCCAGAAACCAGACTCTGGATCCAACCCCATGTCATTTCCCCCTTTATCCTCTAAAGACCCTGTAGGTTGTATTGATGGCAATACGTTTTCGCGATATGTGGGTGTCACAAGGTTTGACCAGTTGCCAGTTTCCAAGAAAACCAAGGATGGTTTGTTAGAAGCTAAGTATGTTAAGATGACTGATATACAGAGGGCTTCTTTGCCCCATGCCCTTTGTGGGCGAGATATTTTGGGTGCATCAAAAACTGGGTCAGGAAAAACCTTGGCTTTCATTATTCCGGTAAGTGTAGCTTAAACTATAAGTTTGTTGTCCTTTTATTTATATATTTTAAGTAGGGGTACTGTGATAATTCTTAAACCTCAATTTTTTCCCCGCATTCTAGTTCTTTTGCAAACGATAAAAGTTTTCTGCTTCCAATAGATTAGGTGAAATGGTGCATCCAATCAAAGGAATGAGAAGTTTTTGGAGAAATTTAGATTTTTATTAGTTAACTAGCATGATTGTATTATTATACATAATAAGATTCCTAAGCACTTAGTACTTGAAGCAATCAGAAAGTTTCTTGTTGCTTTAGTTTCTTGTTCTCTGTTTGACTTGTCATACTTGGTAATAGTTGTATAAACCAGAATGTCTTAGATGTTTTCATATGATTTTTTCTGGGAATGGCTATAGCAAGAAAGTAGCATAAGAAGATAATAGTGGACAAAAGTGACTGGTGTTTTCAAATTGTTTGGATACTTTTAGTGACAGCTTTTGGTTCATGGTTAATTTTGTCAAATTATGTGTGAACCATAAACTCTAGTAGCGGAATCTGAAATAAATCTTTCATTTGAGTTGCGAAAATATCATTGCAATTTCAATGTTATTGACAGTTGAAATATTGTACAAGTATTGACCTACCAATGCTATTGTATTTTCACCAGTTATTGTGGATTCTTTCTTTGCTTCTCTGAATGATTTTAGGATAATGCTTATCTAGTAAAATCATTTTCCGGGGAAGAAGCTATTATCTTTTGTTGAATTTCCAAAATAAACCTACAAAGGGATTTTTTTTTTCACGTTTTCTTCAGGTATGCACTTTATTGTTATTGGCAGGTCCTGGAAAAGTTATATAGAGAGAAATGGGGGCCTGAAGATGGGGTAGGCAGCATAATCATATCCCCTACAAGAGAATTAGCTGGTCAGCTGTTTGATGTCTTAAAAAGTGTAGGTAAGCACCATAATTTCAGTGCTGGCCTGCTGATTGGGGGTCGCAAGGAAGTTAATGAGGAGAAAGAACACGTAAATGATCTAAATATTTTGATTTGCACACCTGGTCGCCTTCTACAACACATGGATGAAACTCCAAACTTTGATTGTTCACAGATTCAGGTGATTATAGTTCTTTTTTTTTTTTCATGGAATACGTATTCATAATTCTAAGGGCAACGCTGGGGAAAAAAAAAGCGAATGAGAATTATATTAATGTTAGTTTATTATTTCAGGTATTAGTTCCATATGTCTTTTGTAGTACTGGCATCCTTTATTCTTGACAATTTAACTTATGTTGCAAAGCCTAAATAGTGTTGCTTTAATCATGTTCTCTACAGTGTAAGTTTGAGAAATTTGTTCCCCTGGCCCTAATATTTGTTCACATTACCAAATTCTGTTCGATGTATATCATGATTGGGTGGATTAATGTTTGTTGGTATACAGATGTTGGTGCTAGATGAGGCAGATCGGATTCTTGACACTGGATTTAAGAAGGAACTAAATGCGATAATATCACAGCTTCCAAAGCATAGACAAACCCTACTCTTCTCAGCAACTCAAACGAAGTCTGTTGAAGTTCTTGCAAGACTAAGTTTAAAGGATCCAGAATATCTGAGTGTCCATCAAGAGTCTGTAACTGCCACCCCTACTCTCTTGAGACAGCTTGTGATGATTGTTCCTCTGGACCAAAAGTTAGATATGTTATGGAGTTTCATAAAGTCCCATCTTAACTCCAAAATACTTGTCTTTCTCTCTAGCTGTAAACAGGTAATTTGTTTGAATCTAATTGTTTTGTGTTGTATTTCCTTTCATCTGTGTTTTTCTGAGAAAACTTTTATTCTTTTTGATCTCTTTCATCACAATCATCTACTGGGCTTTAGGTAAAATTTGTTTTTGAAGCATTTAAGAAACTTCGTCCTGGCATACCCTTGAAATGCTTTCATGGGAGGATGAAGCAGGAAAGAAGAATGGCAATATATTCTGAGTTTTGTGAGACACGTTCGGTACTCTTCTCAACTGATGTGGCTGCAAGAGGGCTTGATTTTAATAAGGCAGTTGACTGGGTTGTTCAGGTGAGTCTCTTGTAGCTGGCCCCTTTTTTCATGCCTTTTGAGTGGGTGGAGGAAGGAAGAAGTTTGTGTTATAGGTGAAGGTTGACACTTGCATCTTTTGTTACTGAATATCAATTCTGTATTGAATAGAAAGAGAGGGAAAGAAGGAAAGAATCAGGGTTAGAGAGGTAGAAGAAGAAGACAGAGAAGAGGTTAAGAGAGATATATGAGTGAGGCAGAGAACAATCACTGCTGCATGATACTTCTGGTTTATTCATAATCTGATTTACAATAGGGAATAGGCCCTTATTTATAGACGGGAGTGACTTAATGACCAAGCTAAGGCTGAACTATCTAACCAGCTTTCTAATGGATATATTTCCTAGCAACTCATAACTAAGTTTTAAATCTTTATTATCTTTACATATCGTCTTTCATCTGCAGGTGGATTGTCCTGAAAATGTAGCATCTTACATACACAGAGTTGGGAGAACTGCTCGCTACAAGTCTGGGGGTAGATCAGTTTTATTTTTGATGCCATCAGAGATGAAAATGCTTGAAAAATTAGAAGCAGCTAAAGTTCCAGTGCATCTGAATAAGGTATGCTATTCTTGCTTTGTAGATCAAGTATTTGCTTATTATTCTGACATCAGCATTAGAAGGGTAGAAGAACTAGAGAGAAATAGGGAAAATAGTGGAAAAAAGGGAGAAGAACAGTGTATTGGTTAGAATTGAATGTGAACTCCACAACCTAAATGAAGCTAAAATCACATGGTTAAAACGTATTCCTTCATTTAGTCTTATTTGTGGTTTAATCCCTGATTTAGAAATGATTACAAATATCAACAATCAACATTGACCAAGACGAAAGGGAGACTAGATAATGGAAAAAAGAGTATACAGCATCTTAGAAGAATATTGCCGCTATGTTTCTGATAGCGATCCAAAATGCTATGGATTAATTTATGCTAGGAAGAATAAGCATCTTAAATAATAAATGAGGCATTAATTTATTTATCGAGTCTGTTTTTGATTATCTTTTAGGAATTAATATATTAGTCAAGTCTGTTTTGATTCTTATTATTATCTTTAGGAAATAAGTGAAATATCACAACTAGATAGATTTAGTTGTTAGGATTTAGATTATTGATTATCTATTTGAATTTCGTATTACAGTCGGTCTCTGTAAACATACTCCTATTTGTTGGCTCTTAGCCTATCAATAAGAACATCGAATATTTTAGAGAATAATCATCGGAGTGTCCTCCTGGGCTTTAGTAATTAGTCGAATTACAGATTCTGGCTTACCTAATTATTAGAGATTGGTTGTTATTGAATTAGTAGGCTTATTACTTCTTCTCTAAGATCAGAGTTTTTATTATATCAGTTACCTGTAAGACTGTTCTTGTCAGTTTCATTCACATATGCATCATATATAATGAGGTTAGTTTTAGGGTTTCCAGAATATAGGTGCCATGTGGTTTGGATGATGACCATATCCAACACATGCTAAATAACAGATTATGCACACTAATAATACGCTACTAGAAGAACAAAATAAAAGAAGGCACACAGCGGCATATACACACTTAAGGTACAGCAGGACCTTCCATTTGTCTTAGCAGCCCTTCTCAAGCAAGAGGAGAGAGGTAGACCCCAAGATTGTCTCTTTGGGACCATAACTTGGAATCAGATGACCTGTCAAATTATTTGCCGTTTAATCAACCTAAGGACCATATGGAGTTGCCACTTGTTTTGCTAATATCCTATATCGGATATTGGATGTCTAGTTTACTATGTTTGGTTCATGTATGGTACACGGGATTGGTTGCAAGAAGCTATGACATTCATATTGTCAGACCTTATTGCTTTTGCTTGATGTACAGTTAAACTAGTCTCATTGCTAATTCAGTCGCTAGTAGAGCTAGAAACTGATCTTTGGATTCAGTGCAAGACCACTAGGCTAAACGAGACTTATAAGCTGCCCTAGGGGTTGGACTTGGAGAGGCACATCTAAAACATTTCCGTCATGTCAATACATAATTCTTATGGCTTTGATAAAGAGTTGTTTTATCCCTGATCACGTCCTAGCTTGGAGAAACTTTCGTGTTCACTACCCTAATCACTTTAAAAAAATTTCTCATATTGAATCGATTTTTTCTTAGTTCCTTGTAAGTGACAACTACATCTAGTGTTTCACCTTTATGTTCTAATTGATGTAGCCAAGTAAACTGGCTATAGTCATTAACAAAGAGCTGTTTATTGATATAGGTAAACTCTGGATGGAATTATCACCACTTTCATCATTTTCAAATTCTTGACCTTCACCATTATAATCTCCACTTTCCTCACCCCATCTTTATTATCATTATAATTTCCTTTAATGTCATCAACATTTTGATCAGCATTCAGGTGAACATCAAATGTGCTCTCATTATTTCATGAGGTCAGAGAACCTTGTTATCTTCCTCCACACACACTCCATCTATCCTCCCTTTTGTAATTCATTGATCTTTTGAAGGAATATAATCCAAATCATAAATAGAATCTCTACTATTTTGCTTCCTCGTTGCACATGACAAATGCCAAGTCATTCATCTTCTTTTAATGCAAATATATATATTTTTTGGGGGTATGAGTCGAAACAAGGGAAAAAAAAAACCAACTTACTATTTGAAACTTCAAACAAATTTATGTTGAATATTTAAATAAAATATCTACGATCTTAAAAGCACTTCAATTACAGTCACAACTAGAAGAGCTGAAACATAAGCTGAGAAAAAAAATTGATGTTGACTTGGCATATGTAGCTTATGTTATATAATTGGAGTACTTTTGAGATGGTAAGATATTTTTTTTAAGAAAGAATTTCAACATGATTTTTCTAGTAGTATTGATTTTTTATTTTGTATAGGTTCATACCAAAAATGAAATTGTTTGCATCTAAAGAAGATTTATGACTTGACATTTGTCTTGTGCAATTTAAAACTAACAAGGACGCAAAATAGTAGAGCTTCTGTTATTATTTTGATGATATTCATTTTGATGATGAATGAATTACTAAAGGGAGGATAAATGAAGAGTGTGTACAGGAAGAGGATATGAGGTTTTTCAACCTCATCAAATTAATGAGAACATTGTTATGTTAGCCTGAATCCTGATGTGAATGTTGATGATGTTAGAGAAAATTATAATGATAGGGGTGAGAGTGAGACAAGTGGATATTATAATGGTGAAAGTGAAGAATTGGAGACAATGTAGATGATGATAATCCAATATTTGATGATCTTTGTTGAATTTTTTTTTTTAAAAAAATTTTTCCCAACTGAAGGCCTTAAAATGGAATTGAAAATCACATGCTTTAAACAATGAAAGAAATAGTAATGGACAATATTGCTGAATTTAGTCTTAATTGATGGTTTAATCCCTTATTTTAAATAATCATGGATCACGGATATTACCATTGACCCTAAGGAATTGCATTCTATATTTTTGTACTTTTAATGTTGACTATTGACATCAAATTTCATCTAGTTTTGCTAACATGCCTTGTAAACTGCTGATGTTTCAGCCTAAGAAGGAACGACTGCAACCAGTATCTGGTTTGTTAGCAGCATTACTGGTCAAGTACCCAGATCTCCAGCAATGGGCAAAAAGAGCCTTCATAACATATTTGAGATCCATTCATATCCAGAAGGATAAAGAAATCTTTGATATTATGAAATTGCCAATTGATGAATATTCTGCATCATTAGGCTTGCCCATGACCCCCAAAACTCGATTTCTTAGCCAAAAAGATAAATCTAAAGCTGTGTCAACAAAACCCATTTTAGCTGAACCAGAAGAATCCGACAGTGAAATTGCATTGGAGGTTCCAAGAGAGAAACTGGACGTTAATGGTCCTGAGGAAGAGGAAGAGCAAAAGGGTCTTCTTTTGCCAGACGGTTCCTCTGATGAAGGGGAAGGGAGAGCATCTGAAGTTGTAGATGTCATGTAAGTGCTGTCACGTAATCTAAGTGTTACAGAAATAGAGAAAGTTTGTATTCCTTTGTAAATTTCTGCATTATATCCTACATGCAATAAATAGATGTTTGACAATGCCCATTATTTGGGATGGAATGGACTATTTGACCTTGAACATATAAAATTAGGATGACTTTTCAAAATTATTATTTGCTAGATGGGTGTCTGATTTTTTCCGTCAGTATGTTGTGTTTTGGTTTGTAAAACCAACTTATTTGATTTGGTGGCTTACTTCGCAGCCCACCAACCCGTGTTTCCAAGAAAAAGAAGCTCAAGATCAACATACATAGACCAATGGGGACTAGGGTTGTATTTGATGATGAAGGTAATGCTCTGCCTCCACTAGCAAGAATTGCTGATACACAGACTGGCAAGGAAGCATTGGTGCTTGATCCAGGTATGTCCTTTCCCTTTAATTGCAAATTAAAGCCTAGGAATAAATATAATGCTGCATAGTTATGTATCTATCATATTTGCTGACGGCTGAGTTATCAGACATGTCATTTCTGGTCGTCCAATCATGAATCTCGATGATTAATAACACTAGCTTGTTTATCACCTATTGGCTTTGGTTCTTTTCTGTTTGAAGTTTGATTTGACGAAGGAAATATGGGTGCTAGAAGATAGGCCTAGATGATTGAGCTAGTACGACCTCTTTCTCCTTCCTTTTCCATGAATATAACATTAACCTAACATTGGACTTAAAAACGAAAAAGAAAAAAAAAAGGTTGGATGAGATTAGGATGCAGGAAAACAAATCTTTGTAGTTATATAAATAGCTTTTTGCTCTTGCTGAGACAACTATAATACTCCTTTGGTCATTAATATAGAACCTAACAAACTAATTTGATTAAATTAAAGAAGTTAGTTAAGTTAGTTAATATGATATGATTTTTCTCTGAGCAAAAAAAAAAAAAAAATGATATGATTTTTCCAAAAATACCCTAATCATTTTCCTTAATTCCCTCCCTCTCCCTTACTTGATTAATCTTTTGAGGGAATGTCAATTGGTTAATTTGGAAAAAAATTGATAAATATGTTAAATAGGTTATATATTTAGGATCAATATCAACTCCATAATTATGTTCTACATTAAGGACAGGAGGAGTATCTTTTAATAATTGATTGTGTTGCCACATGTATGTAATATGATTGGCAAACTGTTTCGTTCCCAGGGTCCTGATTGGGCCCAAAACTCCTATGGTTATAATATTAATAAGATGCATCTCAATTTCACTTTGTATCACGGAGTTTACTCAACTTGTTTATATATTCTAGGGCATGTAGAATGACTGTCTTGTTTATTTTGCCGTATATCAAATTAAATTCTGGTCTTCCTGCAGAACAAAAAGCTGAATACTATAGAAAGATGCGTGAGGAGTTGAAGAAGGTTGACAAGGAAGACAAGTTTGTGCAACAACAGCGTCGAAGGGAGAAGAGAATCAAGAGAAAGATGAAGTTGAAGGAAAAAAGTGCTGAAGAGGAGGATGATGACATCATTTCTGGGTCAGAAGGAGATGATGAACATGGAATTGCAGATAGAAGGCATAAAAAGAGTAAGATATATTTCGATAGTGACAGTGATGATGATACTAAAGGAACTGAAGTCACAGGAGGGAAAGAGGGTATTATTTCTCAGCCTGTTACTTTGGAGGAGCAAGAAGCATTGGCTTTGAAGTTGCTAAATTCCATGCACTCATAGGACAAATGCCATATCCCATAGGCCTACTTAAGCATATATATATTTATATATATATATAGTTAAACGCATTCAGTGCAGTAATAGTTGAATAGACAATGGTTTAGAGTGAGTTGGACGGTCAGCTTAAGGCTTGATCAAAATTTTGCGGGAGTTTGTCATTTTTCTTGCAATCAGATTTGCACATAAATTTTGTAAGTTATGAATTGCTTATAAATCAGATTTAAATTATGGTTTTTTTTTTTTTTTTAAAAAACTGTTTGGATTGAAAGTAGTACCAGAGTAACCCAGATACTATGTTAAAAAATTTCAAAATGCTATACTTCGAAAATTATTTACTACAATGCAATAAAAATTACAATTTTGGCTTCTATTAAATTGTGTCCGTTAAAAAGCTGACAGATTTCGGTTTTCATCAAATTCTATAATTTTTTATCTCGTGTAATTTAAAGTTTAAATAATAATTTATTACATTTATAATGCATTCATCTTGCAAACTGTTAAATTATATTTTTTAAAAATGTATCATTCTATGGACCTTTTTTTTATTAGTAGTTATTTTAAAAAATTATTGTTTTTATAATTTATTACTCCTGTTTCTACTAGAAATATAAAGAATTTAATTTAGGGTAGGGTTAAAGTGAAAAAATACCAAGGGAAAATTACCGTCACCATAAAGAATCACAAAAAGGTTTTTAGGAATTTTGTGTGATTAATTGTTAATGTGAAATGACAAAGTTGTCCTCAAGAGGAAAAGACTAGACAAGGAGGCTCGTTGTGCGTTTTGTGTCCGTTACTCGTCTGAACCCCCAACCTCCATTGATGATGCAAACAAGCCAAATGTTGCACCAAATTTTGATGAGGACTCTAGAAACCGAGACCATATTTAAACTTCTAACGAGACTAGACATTAATTGACAGTTAACAACCATATAAAATTGATCGAATTCAAAGGTTTGAACATTGTGTGATGTTTGATTTGAGTGGTTAACATAGTCCCCAACACTCGTCACAGATGGCAGACCAAAGTTTGCCAACATTAGAGACCATTTTGCCGTAGATTTATAGGGACTACTGGCTTAGATTTTAGAAGAACTGAAGGCACCTTTGACAATAGCCCTAACGACCTCCTTTCTTCCGTAATGCTTGTCATTGATTCGCCTTTCAAAGTAGCCTTATGAAGTTGTCAAGATATGCTCATGGTGTTGTCAAAATAGGCATAGGAAATTGTTAAAATATGTATAAGCTATTGATGTGAAATTTGGGATAATAAATATTGAAGTTTACAAAATTCTATAGGTATGAAAATATCGTTGTTAAAATGGCTGTTGATGTTGTCAAAATAGGTATAAGTTGTTAAAATACGTATCAACTACCGATGTGAAATTTGGAACAATAAGTATTGAAGTTTAAAAAATTTTCCATGTATAAAAATATCGTTGTCAAAATGGCTATTGATAGTGTTAAAATAAGCATAAGAAGTTCTTAAAATACGTATAAACTATCGATATGAAATTTGAGACAATAAGTACTAAAGTTGTTAATATGAGTAAGATAATGTGCTTCTAAAAGTTAACATAAACACTAATATGAAGTAGATATAATCAATCTTCATGTAACAATTACAAAAACATTATCATCAATACAATAACTCTGGACACAATTGCAATTGCAAAAGGACAAGTGGTCAATACAATCAATATGTATGATATCTTACTTCACAACTAATCCTAGCTACATTCAAATTTAATAGCCTATTTGTTCCTCTTCCTCTGGCAGCTCGTCTTTTAATTCGTTGTGCTGTTGATCTTGGTGAATTTTCAGATATCGGCTTGCAGAAGGATGATAAAACTTGTTGGTTTATGGGAGCTTACATGAATTTTGCATAAAGCTCTCAATGTGTTGCTGCAGAAAATTATGAACTAGTGGTTTTTGTTGGATATTTTGAATTATTTAAGCCTCCTTCAATATGGAGCTTGCCAAACACCAGTTCAAGATATTTTCTAACTCCTTAGGTGTAGTAGGTAAGCTCAACTCTTTAACCTTAATTCCTACTTCATGTGGAGCAGAAGTAGCATATGCAAACAAATAAACAGTCCAAAAATACTAAAGAACAAGAGTGTTTTATTTGTCAAAATGTGCTTACATCCAAACATCAATTCTATAGAAATTGCACAATTGTTACCAGACTTTCAAGGGGTACAAATTCAATCAGTACAAGTAAGACAAAAAGTTAGGAAATGCATAGAACCAAAATACTACCAAACAATATTGGTAATGTTACGAATTGTAAGAAATCTTCATATTATCTTACAACAACAATTCATTCCTGGTTAACATTAAGTGGGATGAATGCAGTGATATGCCTATACATAATTCAAAATCCCACAGAAACAATAGGGTCTAATATAACCTTACCACGTGGCACTTGACACACACAGATACAGCCTTAATTGAACTATCACAACAATTTTTTTAGAGCAATTAATGACTAAAAACTAGTGGAGATGCAACTGGCAACCCAAAAAGAAATTTAAAAAGATATTTCCCGACATTTTAAAATTTGGGACAATAAGTGGACTTCAGTACTTATTATCCCAATTTTCACCTTAGTAACTTCTGCGTTTTTTAACAACTTCTTATGCCTATTTTAACAACATCAACAACCGTTTTGACAACGATATTTTCGTATCTGGAGAATTTTTGAAACTTCAGCACTTGTCCCAAATTTTACATCAATAGCTTATGTGTAGATTAACAAATGGTTATGCCTATTTTGACAACTTCTTCAACCTACTTTGACAATTGAATATCATATCAAATCTAAATATCATATGACATCCAAATATTAAGTTGTACGAATTTAAACTCTGCAAAAGAGGCACAATGTTTATAAGATAATGAAGAGAATGGAATCAAAAAATACCCAATTTCAAAAGCTACATTCTTTTCTAACAGTAAGAGCAAAGTAAGACCAATAGAAACAAAGGTATAAGAAAATGGTGCCAATGAATCAAATAGGGGTCGAACACTATACACAAAAAGAAATTGATATTCAGAATTTGGTACCTGCTTGAATGTGCAGAGATTCGTTGACAGCATGAAGCATATATTGGGGGGATTGTCGCATAAATGGACGAATTGGGATTCGTGGCAACATTAGAAGTTCGAATATGTAGAGATTCACGGATGCAGGAGATGCACAACGAATGACGAGCCTCTTTCTCCTGCCTTTTCCTTGTTTATTCTTGGGGGCAGCTTTGTCATTTCACATTAACAACTAATTACACAAAAGTCTCTGGGAACTTTTTTTGTTAGGGGAATTTGGTATGAGATTTTTGTGTGGTTATATTTGTACCTTGGAACATGATAGTGATTTTCCCAAATACTTAAGAGTGTTTTTCAAAAGTATAAAAATAACCATATATTTTTTGGAGGTGCAAAAGTACCATGTTAAGAAAACGAGGCAAAGATATTAAAAGCATTAATTTTGATTATGTTGATTGTTAGAGTGAAAGCCATTGACCAATAAGGTTGACATGTAAAAAACATACAAATTTCTAATATTAATTTCATACTTGAAAAATGGGAGAAACACCTACTGACTTACCCTTACTGTGACCCTTTCTTCATAGTCCCATCTTGAATTGCGCTTCCCCTCCCTTCAATCCAACATCTCCCTCCTCATCTCTAACCTCATTCCTAGCTACCGTCCAACGTTGCACCCCACCACACCTCGTCTGCTTCACCTAATCCTCCCTTGGCTGATTTGAGTTTAATGTCCTACTGCCATATTCCATAAGATTCGACCCTTAGAATCTGAAATGGTCTAATAGGTATAAATGATTCAAAATGCTTGTACAAGCCATTCGATAGCAAAGGAGGAGGGACAACTATGATGGTCGAAGCATCATCAAGGACATTTTGAACGAAAGATCTGGTGACGGCGAGTGTGAGCACGACTGAGAGGAAGAATGCAAGCCAACGATATGAATTTTGGGGTTTGTTAATGAGTGAAGTGTGTGATTCAAAGGCTTTAATAAAACATATTATCTATGATTTTGAAGAGAGGTATGCAACCATATTACAAAATTTTGATTTTTTTCTTCCATGAAATGGCATAACTCTAAACTTCTTTTTGATTCCCTTGCTTCACTATTAGAACTAATGATAGATTAGCTAATTCATAATCATGATTAGTGTTTGGTCTCAGGATTAGTGTTTGTTCTTTGTATATTCCTGTAGATATTGTATAGGATCTTGCATAGTTGTATTACTCATTCTCTCTCACCACGTGTCTGTCTTTGTATCGCCATGCAACCAATCGTGTATGAATTCTATTAGAATCCTTGCTATATATAGATTGTTAAGGCATTAGGATTATTCACTCACTGCCTATTCATTTATCTGATCCTTGAATTTCTTTCTTGGTATTAGAGCTTTCTTATTTTCTTCCGCTATGTCGCACTCATGTTAGACCTCTGACGAAACCATGTCTTCGTCCGTCGTCAAACACTATTCTATCTTTCACTTGTCAAGCCAAACCACGTCCATCAAGTAGGATAGGACAAATTTCTTGGTTTGGGAATCTATTGTTCTCCTTCTCATCAAAGGAAACAAACTTCAAGCTCACATCAATGGTACAGGCCCTGTTCACTCGAGCAGCGATCTATTTTTGGTTCTTCTGCCTTGTCCACGCTTTAGCCAAACCTAAACTATGAAGAATGCTATGTGATGGATTGTATACTCGTTGGATGGCTCTGTAACACTATGACACAAGAAGTTGGAGCTCAATTGCTTCACTGTTGCATAGCTCTTGATCTATTGACCAGCGCTTGAATTCTGACCAGTGCTTTCCCTAGTTCTCGAGTCATGATTTCCAGTCTGGACTGCATTAAACAAGAAAGAATGAACTGAAAATGGACGAATACCTAGCCAAAATGAAAAATATTGCTGATCAACTTGTCCTTGCTGGAGCACCAATCTCAAGAGATGAACTTATCTTACATACATTGAATGGCCTTGACACATAGTGCAACGCCATTATCGTCAAATTGATTAACCAAGTTGGTCTGACCTAGATAGAGATTCAAGCTTCTTGTTGGCCTTTGAGAGCCATCTCAAGCAACTCAATCTCTTTGCTTTGATGACTATTCAACCGTTAGCCAATGTTGCTAATTGCGATTCTCCTGCTCTTAAGTCCCAACTGTCCCTCCTCATCTCCTCATAATTTGTCTTCAACTCGTGGTACTTGGCGAGGCTCGAATCGTGGTCATCATTCAAGAGGTGGATGATCTGGCCATCAAAATAGCCATCCTCACTGTGATTACTGTGGTTGATATGGTCATTATATTGACACTTGCTTCTAGCGGCAGGAATATTAGACATCTTGAGACTCTGTTTCTAATGGTTTTGCTCCTCAAGCCTACTATGCTGACCCTAACATTATAGCTGATCCTGAGTGGTATATGGATAGCGGAGCAAGTCATCATATGACTCCAAATCCAGTTCATCTTGACTCTACTACTCTAGCAAGTAACTCTTTCTTATATACCTGCACTGGTAATAAGACAAAAATCCATGGTATTGGCTCTTCTTCCCTTTCTTGTTCAGACTCTAATCTCATACTTAAGGATGTGTTGCTGGTTCCATCATCAGCTAAAAATATCCTCAGTGTTCATAAACTTATTAAGGATAATCCAGTGGCTATTGTTTTCAATAATGATGGTTGTATTGTGAAGGAAAAAGCAACAGGATGAGTGTTATTGAAGGGAACAGCAAAGCAGGGCTTGTATCCCATGAGTAAGGGGATCTCGCCTATTTCAATCAACATGATAGTTGCGTCTAAGAAGGATGATGATTTTCTTTTACAGTGGCACTACAAATTATGACATCCAAGTCATAAAATCTTAAAGAAAATTTTGCAGAATTGTAATGTTGATATCAAAGTTAATGAAAACTCTAATTCTACAACATGCCAATGTAGAAAATCTAAACGATAACCATTTCCTGTATCATTGTCTCATGCTTCTCTGTCACTTGAACTCATTCATATTGACCTCTAGGGTCCCCCAATTCAATTAGTACATGGCCATCATTATTATATACACTTCTTTGATGATTTTAGTAGATATACCTAGTTGTATCCTCTTATATATAAGGGAGAAGCAGTGAATGCTTTCATCCATTTTTGAAGCTATGCTAGAAATCATTTTAATACAAATATTAAAACAATTCAATGTGACAATGGAGCTGAGTACAAACCATTTGTTCCCATTGCCAACAAAGTTGGAATCCTCATCAAATATACATGTCCCTACACCTCTTCCTGTCTATGGATACTAGTTTATCGTCATCAAGTCCAAGCTTAAGGTTTGATAGACCTCCCTCAAGTCCAGCTTAGTTCTTCAATGTTTCTATGAGTCCAGTGATATCATTGACTAATGACTTCAGACAGGCCCAACCTGAGGCCTAAACTCCATTGTCATATAATGCTTCGGATCCACTCCCTCAAAATAGCCATCGGATGATCACAAGGGAAAAGGTTGGAATCACTAAACCCTAATACCCCTTTATCAGTCTCCTTCAAACTAAAACTCAAGCGTCTCTATCTTAGGTGACTCCTCCCCAAACTGCGGCTGAAGCTTTATCACTCCCACAGTGGAAATGTGCTATGTAGGAAGAGTACAATGCACTTTGTCGCAACCAAACCTAGGTTCTACCACCCTACAATTGTTCTCACAAACTTGTTGGCTGTCGACAGATTTTTCAAAACGAAATATCACGCCGATGGTTTGATTCTAAAAAACAAAGCTTGTCTTGTGGCCAAGGGGTTCCAACAAGCTTTGGGAATTAACTATTTTGAAACTTTCAGCCTAGTAGCCAAGCCTACTAAGGTACGAACTATACTTACTCTAGCTGTCACTTTTGGTTGGGTAATTAGGCAATTAGATGTAAATAATGCCTTTTTAAACAGCTATCTTCAAGAAGATGTTTATGTGTCAACCAGTTGGCTTCTGTGATTCTGAAAGCCTACTCATGTGTGTAAATTGGTAAAGGCAATTTATGGCCTTAAACAAGTACCCCGTGATTGGTTTGATTGTCTTAGACATACTCTAATTCACTGGGGTTTTCAAAATTCTAAGAGTGATATCTCACTTTTCTTTCTCAAGACTCGATCTCTTGTTATTTTTGATTTAGTTTATGTTGATGATATACTAGTTATTGGAAGTAGTTCTAGCTACATCAAACAATTTATCCTTAAGCTCAATAAAGTATTCTCTTTGAAAGATATAGGTCCTTTTTCTTATTTTCTGGGGCTGGAAATATTTAGAGACACATCTGGACTTTATCTTAATCAAGGAAAATATATAATGGATTTACTGCAAAAGTTTCATATGTCTGACTGTGCTCATGTTCCTCCACTTATGGTAATAGGAAGACAGTTTTCTGTTACTGATGGCTAGCTGATCCATCGTTGTAGAGACAAGATATAGGGTCTCTTCAATAAGTGACCACTACCAAACTAGACATTGCCTACTTAGTGAATAAATTGAGTCAATTTCTCTCTTGTCCAACTGATGTGCATTTCCAAGGAGTGAAAACATTTTCAGATACCTTAAAGGCACATGCCACTATGCTCGACACGTTAAACCCTTTCGCTCAATTCAACTAATGGCCTACACTGATGCTGATTGGGCCACTAACATTGATGATCGATGCTCCGTCGCTGGTTTTTGTGTATAGCTTGGTGGCACTCTTATGTCTTGGGCTTCTAAGAAGTAGAAGGTTGTGTCTAGGGCCAGTTCCGAATATGAGTACAGGGCACTAGCTGAAGGTGCTACAGAATTAAAATGGCTATGTACTTTGCTAATTGAAATTGGGTTAGTTCTCAAAAGACCCTCTGTTATGTGTGTTAGTTCCCTGTTTGTTTTGATGATTACTAACAATTATAAACAATGTGGAGATGTTTTTGAGCAAGATAAGAGTTGGTTAAAACTTGTCAATTTCAAGCAAAAAAACTCTGTCTGCGACAAACTCGAGTCTAGATTTGGCAACCTTGAGTTTGCCACTGACAGAAGAGGTAAACTCACCAGTTTGAACTCCGAACTTGAGACTAGTCCTTTGAAATGAACTTGAGAGTTTTCCAAAGTTTTCTCAAACTTTGAGTAAACTCGAGTTCATCTTTTCAAACTCGAGTTTGCTGGAGGTAGAGAGCATTTTGACTTCAAAACAGTTTTAAACTCAAGACCTCCACTTATGAACCTCAAGTTTGCACCTCCAGAGAAAATCTTCAAGAGTTTACAAATACTATAAACTCGAGTTTGTTATGAAAAAACTCAAGTTTGCCTCTGGCGGGAAGAATTTTTCAAATTAAGAGATTTTCACAAACTATACACTGTTTCATTCTGAGTAAAGTTTTTTTTTTCTAGTTTGAAAAATCTCAAGAGTTTGCAAAGCATGTAAACTCGAGTTCATTATTGCAAACTCAAGTTTACACTTGGCCGAAAGCTTTCAAGGTTTTTCAACCAAAGTAAACTCGAGACTGATTTCATAAACCTCCAGTTTACTTCAGGCCAAGAATATTCAAGAGTTTTTCAAAGTTGAACAAACTCGAGTTTAACGTTGTAAACTCGAGGTCAAATCTTACAGAGAGCAATACACTTTTCAACTTGAGAAAACTCTAGAGTTTGCATTAAAAACCTCAGGTTTATCTTTTGAAAACTGAAACTAAGGTTTGGCTTAAATAGTGCCAAACTCGAGTTTATTTACTAATAGACTCGAGTTTGCGTTTTGCACAAATTTGCTCAAAGATTCAAAATCGCGACATTCCTCTCTGGATGGAGGAAACTCGAGTTCAGATTTGCAAAATCGAGTTTAAATCAACCCGAGAGCAATGTAACTTTTCAATGTGTTGAAAACCTCAGGTTCTGTGTGCAAACCTCCAGTTTAGATGTTTTGAACTTGAAATGCTTTTACAAACTGAAGCTCCAAACTCGAGTTCACATGAACCAAACTCGAGTTTATAACGTTGATTCAGAAATTCAAATCTAACGAATTTGGAAAACCTTCTTGTTTGATCTTAATACTTTCCAGTATTATTCTCTATTATTCCTAGCTATATTTAACCACTTTTTTAGTGAGTTTCAGATGGATTAGAGAATGTTTATTGAAGGTTTAAAGCAAAAGCAAAAAGCAGTGTCAGCACATTAAATGCCATGCCCAGAAAGTTGCACACTTTTGGGTAATCCATCTGCACACGGTTGCAAAGCATTAAAGAATGATTTCTATAATAAGCAACTGCTTCTCCAAAGGATTAATCCAGAGGAAGTCAACTCTGAACACTTGGACAGCTGGATTAAGTGGAGATTAGAGAGAGAAGAAGACCAAAGTTGCTCCTAACCACTGCAGATCATCTCCAACAGTCTAATTAAAGATGAAACGGTCATTTAATGCTATCTGACTATAAATAGAGTTGCATTCAAGTCTTCACAACAACCAGAACTACTGAAAACGAATTGCATTCAAGTCTACATTTATTTTCTTCAGTTTTCACTTGTATAGTATCTTTTGATACAAAGAGCTTAGTGATTATCAATATCTGCTCTTAGAGAGAGTTTCTTTCTGTAAATCATTTATTGTAAAGGATCACAAATCAATGAGATTTGGTAATTTGGGAGTTCATTGATTACAACTTGTAAGGGGGAGTGAGTTCTAAAAAGAGAACTACTTCTTGAATGCAGAGTGCGTAATCTTTGATATAGTGGAAATCCCAGAGAGTCTGGGGACTGGATATCGGTGAAGTTGTTAGGACCGAACCAGTATAAATCTCTGTGTCCAGCTGCTCTTCCCTTTTACTCTGTTCACCTCTGTTTTTATTATCTTAAAACAAAGTAAATTTCGAAAATTTTGAGAATACCCAATTCACCCCCCTCTTGGGTATTTAGCTCCACTTACAATGTGATGTGACAATCTAAGTGCACAAGCTCTAGCATCAAATCCAGTTCATCATGGAAGAGCAAGCACATAGACATAGATGTGCATTTTATAAGAGATCAAGTGCTAGCTGGAGATATCAAAGTTGCTTGTGTTCCTTCTCAACAACAAATAGTAGATTGCCTTACAAAGGCTTTATCCCATAGACAATTTTCACATTTACGAAGCAAACGCGGTTTGTGTCCCACATCCTGTCGTTTGAGGTGGAGGGTTAGAACTAATGATAGATTAGCTAATTCATAATCATGATTAGTGTTTGGTCTCAAGATTAGTGTTTGTTCTCTGTATACTCCTGTAGATATTGTATAGGATCTTGCACAGCCATATCACTCATTCTCTCTCACCACATGTCTGTCTCTGTATCGCCATGAAACCAACCGTGTCGGATTCTGTTGGAATTTGATTGCTTTGACTGTTGATGGCAAAATGGTTTTAATGTTTAAATCTCTATCATTATTTTAATGGGCTTTCAAACTTTTGGGTGATTGCTTTTGCTTGATATTTCTCCTCTCCGGTTTATTTTTGGGTTTGCAGTAGTTATGGGTTCCGATGAATGTAGGCTAAAGGAAAGAGGAAGTGAAGGGCTAAGACTAATGTCTATGTGGATTTTTTTTTTCCTTTCCATGTCAGCATTTTTAGTTAAATGTTCTCTCTCTAACAGTCAACGTTACTAGAGTGAACAAAATTTTTTTTTTTGGCTATAGTTTTAAACACTCATGAGTATTTTTGCACTTTTGGAAAAAAATTATGGATATTTTTGTATCTTAACTCTTTATTTTACTGTACTCTGTTTTGTCCTTAATATTGAAGCTAATTTTAGTGTTATATATAAGACATACGGTTTATATTTGTCAATTTTTTTTTTCTTAATTTACACACCGTTTTTATGTTTATAGCTTACAAAATTATGCTAACTCATTCTTAAACTCATGTTAATTTGTTTGATTTAATCATGCTCATCAGCTACTTTATATATAAATTTTATAGATTTTTTTTGTTAAGTATGATAAATTGTTAATATTGATGGATTTAATTTCAATTATTTGAATTTAAAATATATTTTTATTAAATTGTACCCATTTTTATATGGTAATTATTTAATTATATACTATTATTACATATTTAATGATAAAAATAAACTCTTACAAGATTTAAGTTTACCACATGAGTTTAGTGTTCACACTATTATTATGAGTTTGTTTAAACCGATGAGTTTAACAACCTTGTGTATGAGTACTTTCTCCTTTCTTATTTAGGGTAGTTTCATATTTTATTTATGTCGACCATTGTCACATTTATTGTGATTGTTGTCATTTTTGTGAATTGATCTTGTATTTCTTTGGGTGTCTCATTCTTCTTTTATATAAAACCTGAATGAATGAACACGACACAATTTATGTTCATTTTTGTCTTTCGCTCTCCTTTATTGTGCGTATGCAGTTTTCTATTTGAATCACAATTTCTTTTTGACTGATATATATCAATATAGGAAGAGAAAATAGCTTCAAATTTTACATGATCTCACTATAGGAGATGATGTCCCGATATATATCAATATAGAACTAAGCTTGGCCTAACTAACAATATAATTGGATTAGCTACAAAAAAAGTCAAGGGTACTCTCTTTGTATTAGTTAACCAACTTGGGGAGGTTTTCACTATTTTAAACTCATTCCTAGTCATTGTCTTTCCAAAAAGATATTTTACTCTTATATCTTAGTAACTTTACTTAGGCTAGGTCTACTACAACGCTGAAATCTATTGTAATCTCTCTTAAACCTTTTTAAGATCTACTACGAACTTAAGATGATATGATCTCTCTCAGCCCTATTAGGAACTAATATGATCCTTTATAATTGTTCTATTCTAAGAACATAAATGTCTAACCATAGAGGGTTAGTGTATGGTTTATCTAGGATCAGTAAATCTCTTCGAGATATATAGGGGTTAATACCAAGGAGAGGAGGATGAGTGTTCAATGGTGCCTATGAGGAAGACATTAAAGAATATCATATGATCATTGTGCTACACGCAAAAAGCGATTAGCCAAAGGGGGTGTGGTGTGTGCACAATGTAACTGAATAGTAAAAGGATATGAATCAAATGTGTGCATTTTGCGGGTAATTTCCTATTTATAGAGATTACTTAGGGTTTCGTTCTGATGGCTGTGGGTGCCTCCAAGCCCGCAACGCCTTACTCCACTACCTAACAAATCCCTGCTTCACTACATGTACGACCAGGATTAGTGAGAGGATTAGCATTTTACCTGCTTGTGGAGGGCTTTAATTACAATATGCCTTTGATGGGCTGGATCACATCCGGGCCCAAAATATGAGTCCGTAACAATAATCAACTTTGACAACATTCTACTACATTAGGTTCTCTAGACTAAAGGATTAAGTTATATAAAATAACCGCCCTCTACTTAGTTGGTAACTACACTAATCGTAGATACCAATACAACTCTCAGGGCTCACTGATTCCTTTAGAAAACCTTGGAATAATTTACATGCAACTATTATTTACCTTTCTTAGTTTTTAAACTTCCTTAAACCCGTTGTCCAAAAATAACTTCCTCAAACCTTCTTCTCTTTTTCACAGTGCCTCTTTAAATATATTCTTTAATTATTCATCTTTGTGGTCATTAGGCTCAATGCCAAGCTACCACCTCTTGCCTGCCTTGATGGGACTCAAGCACTTACTAGTTTTACCACTTCTGTTAACTCTAGATGGTACAAGAAGAGAACTCATGATGTTCCATTACTCCAGGAAAAGCTTTTAATGTCGGTTTTAAAAAGGATTTGTAAACCAACAATGTTGTTTTGTCCCCATTTGATGGCAATTGAAAAACGTCGTAAAAAGAAACTATTTAATCAGTTATTTATTAATAATAATAAAAAATCATGTGTATCAAACCCAAAAAAAAAAAAATCAACGTCAAAACTAAGATTTACATTAATATATATAAACCCATACCTGCGAACCTAAATCTACATCTCATAGAAGTCGAGAAGAGAAAGGTGAAGCAATAAGATCAAAACAAGTCTGTAAACATGAAAAAGAGGAGTGATGGAGAACGACGAAGCTATAACCCATATATGAGAATATCAATACCAAACAATAGTAGAAGAGCATCGAAGGTTGAAGAAACAATGGAAGAATGAAGAGGGAATCAACAGTGGTGTGTGAGAGAGAGAGAGTCAAAGAGTATAAAGAATCTATAGCATTAGTTTAGATCTTACCCTCACCTTGTCAGTGGTAAAATCAAAGATCTACCTCTCTTCTCCACTTTCAAAACCATATCTATGAACATCATAATCAAACAATAACCCAACTCAATAGAATTAAAAAACAAAGAAAAGTTACAATAATGGTGGAATTGCGTCGACGACAACGATAAGGGGTGGAGACTGTTGAAAAACTTGGGGATAACGCCGGTGATGACACGGGAGGATGAAGGTTCGAGTGAGCTGGGGCAGGGGGACCACAAAAGCATTGTGAAATTGAGAAGTGAAACTTTGAAAACACAAGGTCAAAATTTAAAATAACTAGACTTTCAACGTCATCAGTTACAAAAACGTCTTTTTTTGTATAAGTGATACTACCTCCGGTCCTAATTATAAGGCATAGTTGACTTTCATTGGAGATATTAAAGAAGCTAAATAAGTTACTTAAACATTTCATATGTTGTGCATCTTTAGATTATATATTAGTTTATTAGTTAAAATAATTAGTTTGAAGAAAAAAATAAAAATAAAAATAGTCTAAAGTAATTTAATTAGCTTTCTTAATTTTTCCAAAAAAATCAACTATGTCTTTTAATTAGGACCGGAGGGAGTATTGTTTTTCAGCCTTTTTTCATTGTATCATGTCAAGATTTATGGCGTTAGTTGTTCAAATAACCGAGGTCAAAACTCTTCAAAATATTACATAAATGCCACCCTTCTTTTAAATGTCGATTTACAAAATAACCAACGTTAAAGACCGACGTTGCAAGTATTTTTGTTGTAGTGTTCACAACTCTCTTGATGCCTTCTGAACTATCTAATCTTAGGTTGCCACTATATTTTTGTAATATATAAAACACAGACTCACGCCCCCTATTTGGCTTACCTAGCTTTAACCATTCTCTTAAGCTGGGGAGTCTCTTAATTTCGTGCAAGTTGCTACCTATACTTTGTCATGAGAATCTTTCATCACTGTCTCTCTATAACTCATCTAGTCATTATGGCAAGGTATTATACTGGCATTCTTCTATCAGTTGTGGTAGTGGCTTAGTGGTTGTTTGGTAGCATAAGAGAGTTTCCTTTTACCCTTCGTTAACTATATATCCTGCTAGACTTACGGGATTCATGATCCCTACATTGTTCTTGGCCAGTCTCATTACTCTCTACTTTCATTTGAGCGAGGTCAACTCCACTTGCCTCAATTAATTACCTCAACTGCTTTTTCTCCTTTTCTTTATATTTCAGAGGACATGTTGCTTTTACTAGACAACGTCAAATCCGATTGCCTTGAGTCGGCTGCCTTTTCTCCTTTTCATTATCTTTTGGACCATTGGTGAGAACTCTATCCTTATTTTCATTCATGCTTTAAAAAAAATTGACGATGCCATTAATATAGGGAAAACGTATCTTTCTATATTCTTTATCATAGGTTATTTAACAAAATTGAAGAAAAAGCATTACGAATAAAGTTATTCAAATTTTTAAAAACAAAAAATAATAGCTAAACAGTAGTTGTGTAATGTGTACATTGCAATAACGGGTAAATATGTATATTAACTATGATCATAATTACAAACTAAAAGAACAATCAGATAGATACTAATGAAATTTATTATCTTGCATTTGTTCAAAAGAGTCTGTTGGAAATTATGCCCTAGGGGCAATTCATTGTACTTTGGATATTTAAGTTATTTAAAGTATTCTCTTTTGTTATCATTTTCGTTTGCATGTTCGTATTGATAACTGCATCCCTGGATAATCTTATAGATTATCCTAAATGTCCCTGGTCGGTCATCTACACGGGAGTGAAGATGAAATAAGATCAGTATGACTTTGGTGAGGTATGGAGATACGAATCAAAGTCATGGGCACTTGTAAGAGTACAAGGTGCTGGACCGACCCACTATGAGAAAGCTGCATGGATTAAGTCATAAGATTATCTCATGTATAACCGCGTCACGACGCCCTATGACCTGAGACCATCATAGATTCCTACATGATGAGTCACTGGTCTTTGACCTAGTCAAAAGTTACCTTTGACCGGGTGATGATAAAGGCTAGGATCAGGATCAGTGGTTTTCATGCGGAGGAATGTGAGTGGTTAAGATGGGATTTGTCCCTCACATGTGTAGAGAGATAATGCTGGGCCCCTCGATGAGTGAGTCTAAGAAATGTATGGCCATACTGTGATGGAAAGAAGTTTCCATTTCACTTATTAGACTACTCGAGAATCGAGAAAGCATTGGTCAAGAAAAGGAAGTTGACATTATCCATGCCTCATCCTTGACCAAATTATCGCGTGACAAAAGGGACGTGACATGGTTGTACGATAGGTAGTATCGTGTCATCGATCCCCATGTGAATTGGGTAGTTGCAATGTCTTGCTAGAGGCCGCTTGCGACTTGTGGGCTGATACAGTGTTGGCCCACTGCCAATCTCATATGGGCCTGCAGGGTCGCACACAAGAATAATCCAACACGGGTGAAAGTGTCCAGGTTCATTGAATCTCAGATTAATCTGAGATTAAATGAATACTAAATTTGATCTAGGATTTATATATATATATATATATATATATATATATATATATAATTCGAAATTAATATATATATATATATTATAAATTGAGATTATACTATTATATATGATATTTGTTTAGTATTTAATTTATTTGATAAATTAAATATCTGAAACAAATAGAGATATTGTATCTCATTTAATTTCGAATAAAGATATCGTATATCTGTTTAATATTAAATTGAGATATGGTATCTCAGATTTAATTAAATAGATAGATATCATATCTCGGATTTAATTTATGATGATAAATTAAATCAAAAGGCTTTAAATTTAGATTTGATTTAAATTCAAAACTCGGATTTCCAAATCTGGCTTTTAATATATTCAATTACATTTATGAGATAGATGTGATTGATATGTTGACCAGATTCAAAAATCCGAATTTCCAAAATTAATAAAGGATTAATTTTGGTTATATAATACGCCTATCGGGTTTAGAAAAATCTACGGGATTCTCAGTTGAGCGTATTCAGAAAAGCCGCGAGAAACCCTAGAGCAACTTGAGAGAGAGAGACGCACAAGAAGCGCTAGCACGCTGCTGCAACCGTGTTTTAGGGATTGTTCGTGTGGATACCAGTAGAGGAAGCCGATCCAAGAGTCGACTTCTGCTGATCGAAAGAACGAGACGCGGACGTGTTGATCGCCCACCTGATCAAAGAAATGAGACGCGGACGTGTTGTTCGAGAAGGTAGCCCACCTGATCAAAGGAACGGAACGCGGAATAGTTCAACACAAGGTATGATTCGGTTTCCTTAACTCTGATTTAAACGTCGTTGAGTGATCCTTCGGAAGGATTCGTAAGAAATTTTTTTTTAATCTGCTGCGTGTACGAATCCCAACATGTGTTAGCTACTCTGAAGTAACACCATAATAAGGGATAAAGAAGTTGTTGTATCCTGTAATTTTATAAAGGGACGGATATGGGAGTCAATTACATGCATGCAAAAGAAAACTCCCAATGCAGAAAATTATTTACGTTCCTTTCAAAACTGTTTCTCTTTCATATGTAGTGTATCTTGCTGCGTACCATAAGCAGAATTCGTATTGTGGCTCAGTTTTATGTGGGTTGGTTAATTACTTTATCGGGATACAAGATATGTTCAATTTCCTTCAAATATAAATGACCTAATAAGGCTAATGGTGATTGTAATGATTAAAACCATTAAATCTCTAATGGTTCCACTTCTTCCCTTTCTTGACGAAATAAATCCCCATACAAAATTTCTTACCATCCACATTCTTTGGAATTGAACAATCATCTCTAATTTCCATATCCTAATATTATACTATATATATACATATTACCTATTTGTTAAAAGTATTAGGACGTATCAATTAAATTCCTAACTATATACAAAGGGTCATTACGTAATGCCAAATCTATATTCAATTAAAAATGGTTAATATAATGTTTGGTCCCTATAGTTTGTGCTCATTTTAATTTTGGTTCATGAAGTTTTAAATTGAAGGTTTAGTCTCTTAAGCTTACTCCGTCTAAAACCATTAGTTTGAAAAGGATTTGGGGGATAGACTAACGGCGTTAAGTTTGCAAACATGTCATTAGCACCGTCTAAGTTGCTTATGTGGCATGTTGGCTAGGGTAGCTAACTTGGACATTATTTAACAAAACACAAAAGAAAACTCCCAATGCAGAAAGATACTGTTGTTCCTTTCAAAACTGTTTATCTTCCATTTGTAGTGTATCTTGCTGGGCAACATTAGCGGAATCAAGATTGAGACTCTGTTTTATGTGGGTTGATAATTTACTTGATTGGCATAGAAGGTGTTACGGATCTGTATAAGGCCCGTTTAATGCAAGGCCCAACAAGGGGCAATCTGTATTAGAATCCACCTATAATCAAAGAGGATATTAATCCTATAATCAAGGAAGATATTAACTAAAGATTCTGACCTAGATATGGTAGTTGCCATACATGGGCTTAAAGGCACAAGTCCAAACCTTAGAGGTTTAAGAGGTAAAACCTAAAAGTACGTAGATTCTAATTTCATTTACTATTCAGCCATCACTGTGCACACACTACTCCCTCTAGCAAAAAAGCCTTCAATCTCGTGCACAGTGATCTGCTATTATCTTGGGTTCATAGATATTTGGGAGCGAGTTATCTGATCTAATACTAACATACTAGTCCGATAGGACTAGACATCTATTGTTCTTATACATAACAAAAGGTATGTTCAATTTCCTTCAAATATAAATGACGTAATATGGCTAATGCGATTGTATTGAATAAAACCATTAAATCTCTTTGGAAATAAATCCTGCTGATTTAACTTCTACTCTTTTTTGATGAAATAAATCCTCGTATACAAAATTTCTCAGTACTAGAAAATATGTCGAAATAGCGACGGAAAAAAATCCGTCGCAACAATTTGTGACGGAATTGAAAATCCGTCGCTTAATTTTGCAACGGAAAATTAATTCTATCGCAAATTGCGACGGATTTTGAATTCCGTCGCAAAAATCCAAAAAAATAAATTCGAGAAATTACCTTTGGAGGGAAAACGGCCGCCAATTTGCGACGGAAAAAATTTTCCGTCACAAAATTTTGCTACGGAATTGAAAATCCGCCGCTATTTATGACGGAAAATTAATTCTGTCACAAATTGCAACGTATTTTGAATTCCGTCGCAAAAATCCAAAAAAATAAATTCGAGAAATTACCTCTAGAGGGAAAACGGCCGCCAATTTGTGACAGAAAAAATTTTCCATCACGACGGAAAATGAAATCCGTCGCTATTTTTGACGGAAAAACAAATCTATCGCAAACTTTTGCGACGGAAAATGAATTCCGTCACAAAAATAAATAAAAATTCCCCATTTGTGAAGGAAAACAGATTTCCGTCACAAAAAAAGGGAAAAGGAAAAAATCTCTATTTGTGACGGAAAACAAATTCCGTCACAAATTTTTTTAAAAAAAATCTCCATTTGCAAAAATTCTCTAATTATTTTAAAACTCGTGCCTATCAATCTATCTTCATACTCTCACTCTCGTTCGTGCATCTCGATCTGTACGCCTTCACTCTCACTCTTGTCCTAAAAACCTCGCTTACTTGCCATCAATCTTGCTCAGGCACCGCTGGTCTCAATCGCTCGCTGCCGGTTTCGCTTGCTCGCCACTGGTTTTGCTTGCTTGCCGCCGGTCTTGCTCGCTCGCTGCCGCCTGGTCGCTCGCTGTCCAACCTCTTCACCATCGTTCCAAAACATGGAAGGCCTCGATGCGAACAGGCTTTGTAAAGCTTTGTCAATGATGGGTACTCTCGCCCTTTTCAATTTTGCCTACTCGTATTGTTTTGCATTCTCTATTTCCTTTCTTGCTTGCTCGTCGAGACGTCAACAAATTCTACTGCGAATTTTTGTGATTTTGTTCCACACTGATGCACGCGTTCACTTATTTTTTTCGACTCTCAATTTTATTCCAGAAATCGCCGGAATTATAATACTCCCAAGAACAAGGGCGGACCGAGGTAATGAATAAGGGGGGCAGGTGCCCCCCATAAATTTGTGTTTTTCTTTAAAAAAAAAAAGAGGAAAAAGGAAAAAGAAAAAAAAATGGTGTACATATGTGTGTATATATATTAATACATATTTGAATGATTGTCCACTCTTAATACATCAAGACTACACTTCATAATTTGATAGGGGATGAATGATTGAATGATTATTTAGTGCCTTATATTGAAAAAGATGTATTTAATAGCATTAATAATAAGACAATTATGATGAAATTCCAAAAAATAAGGTCTAAAATGATGACATTATAAGTATTTTTATTGTAATATACTTTTGTTATTAAAATATATGTACTTGAACTTATATAGTGCCCACTTATGTAATTGCATTTCTAACAACACTTAGCCTTGTTTTTTTAAATGACGTTTGTAAAATAATTGCCTCTCTTATTATATCATTAGTGTTCACTTGATTTCATGAATATTTTTTTTAATATTTTTTATTTTCTTATTTATATTCTTTTTTGTTTTTTTAAATATCTTTAAAACTTTCTTTTAAAAAAATTTTCTGGGGCAGAACCCCCAATTCCCCTAGCCGATGGTGTCCCCCCTTCAATAATTTTCTAGATCCGCCCCTACCCAAGAACTTCCGTAATATTTCTCCGGTCATCCAGAACCACGTTAAACAGGTTTGTTTGTTTTTATTTTTGGGGGTCTTTTTTGCTTTCTAATATGATATTAGGGTTCTCGTTTGTATTCATGCATTGTGATTTAGATGGACATGGGTTGGGATCGTGAACATCTGAAATCATGAGTTAGGGTTTCTTTTGTATTCATGGAAGAATTTTTAAATTTTGGTTTCCAAGTCTTGATTACGAAATAAACTGTGAGTTGGTGAATCTATGTGTGAATTGAAGAATTATTTGTATTATATGTTGCATATTAATAGAATTTCATGTTATTGCGTATGAATTCCTTTTTCTGATGATAATATCGGTGGTGATCGAAGAACTTGTTGTGGAACCTTGTTTGTGTGTTTAGTTTATTTTTTCTTAATTAATTTCTTTTACCTCTTAATACCTTTTTCTGCCTCTCTTTGTTTTGTTTTTTTTCTCGCCGTTGGTATTTCTAGAAATATGGGATATTGTTGTTTAGCATCTATGAATTTATTTTAATCAAGTTTACGTATCTAAATCTTGGATAAAACAAATCTCAAAGAAGTCTAATCTGATTTCATGAATTTCCCCTTTTTTCTCGTAAGTTTCTTGGGAAAACATAGTTGTAACTTGTGGATGACATTACAGGTAATAGCTAGGTCCTTGAGAAGGGTACAATGGTGGAGAAGGCGAACGGCAGGAAGGAGGAGGTGGTTACCCGAGAGTACACCATCAATCTCCACAAGTGCTTGCATGGCTGGTAATTATTTCTGATTCCTCTTTTCCTCTTTATTCGCCTTTTGCTGCTCATTGGTGGTTTCAGTTGCTTATCACTTGTTATTAGTAGCTATTTAAATAGCTTTTAGAGAATGTTTATGTGGCATATTTGTATTCAGATGACTAGAGTTCCTTGCTCCCCTCTTCATTGTTGGCATTCGCAAGTTTACATTATTGTCTTTGGTTAAACTATTCTAGTTCCCCTTTTTTCCTTGTAAGTTTTTGATGCTCCTACAACTATTAAGCAGGTTTTGATTGGACAATTTGGTTTGGATCATTCAGTACGTATTTATTTTTGGTTATAGCTTACAAGCATAAACCTAGGATATTTGTATGGATCTATGGAATCAGACCCTACAATTTATACAATTGCCTTTTTATTTGCTCTTTAGTATATTGGAACCACAGAAACTGATCAGAATGCAGATAGGGTCCAAAAGTTGGGTTTTTTTGACTTTTGGACTCCAGATAATCACTATCAGTGATCTAAATCTAGATATGGGAATCATGTATCAGGGAGTTGTTGAACAAGTGCAATGCTCAAGACTTCTTTCATACAGTAGGTCACTTATGTCACCTTTGAAAATCAATATATTGATTTTGCAAAGTTGTTTAAGTTTCTAGTTTCTTGGCCCTTACCCATCCTTATTTTTGTTATTTTCAGATATAGACGCTAGAGAAATTGAGAAGCTGAGGTCTTACAGAATGGACCTTGAAGAATCTATAGAAACCTTGGAAGCAACATCTAGAAGGTTACAAGATGAGGAGAGACGCCTGAGCAATGAAGCAGCTAATCTTCACAGACAGCGGGTAGGCAAGAGAAAATTCATTCTTTACTGGTTTCCTTCTTTCGAGTGCTTGTGAAACAGAATATGTTTGATGTTAAGCAAAATCTGTGTGTAGACACACACTGATCTCAAATATTTAATGCTCTATATCTTCCCAGGATGAAATAAACACTGTTGTGCTTAAAGAGAAGGAAAAGCACCGAGATATCATGCGCATTGTTGGTAAGTGACCAAGTCTGGCATGCTGCAATATAGGAGAGCGTCATATTTGCTTTCTTTGTTTGTCTTGTCAAGGACCACATTATCTCAAAAGTGAGATTTTATAAGATCCATGTTTGGTTTTATTAATATCATTAGCATGTTCTACATGTAAAAACCAAGGATGTTGAATCGCAATACGAATCATGAATCGTTTGAATGCTTTTTTGAATTGTGAATCGTATCGAATCGTAAGATTCATAAATAAATGAAAAATGATATAAAAATGTATAATCACTATAATATGATATAAATCCAAATTTTAAAAAAATTCAAATACCAAAATACATAAGTAATCAAATCTTTTCCAATGAATAAAAATTTGCTATTCTTTCTTCTTTTTTGTCCTCTAGTGGCAGGAATTCTAATCAGTTACGAGACCTCCTAAAGTTTAAGTTTTCACGTCAATGCTTTGAGTACTTCTAGATGTTTCGACCAAAAAAAAAGTACTATCCGGATGTGGTTAGGTGCGATTAAAGATATTTAATAATATTTTAATATATTTCAAATGGATGAAGATTGAAATCATACTCTCCAGGTCCGATGGTCTCTCTCGGCAAGATGTGGTCCCGATGGTCTCTCTTTGCAAGTCTCTCTCTTCTTCTCCGTCTCTGTCGTCCGTCCCGACTTCAGGCTCTACAACTTCAAGGCGACTCCCTCGACTTAAAGGCAAATCTCTGCAAATCTCTCTCTTCTTCTCTGTCGTCAGTCCCTAATTTTAGGTCTCTCTCTACAAGTTGTTCTTTTTTCTTTTTGTTCTTTTATGAATTCTGAAGCAAAACGACTCCCATGACTCTTGGTTTTCTAAGAGCCGTGGGTTTAAAAATTTGAATCGCAAACAACTCTGGGTTTTCTGCCTATCGTGGGTTTAAAACTCTGAATCGGAAATTTTCACCGATTCAAGGTTCGGTTCCCAATCGTACGATTTCACGATTCAATATTGCGATTCAGTTCAAAAACGATTCAGTGTCACAGTTCGCATCGTTTTTCCCTTGGATCGTATTGGATCACACGATACGTATCGCGTATCGTGCGATACTAACAACTACGGTAAAAACCTTTTGGGCTCTTATTGTACTAAAAAAACCATACACTTAGTTTCTAGTGAATTTTTAATTTAATTATGAAGAAATGAGGTCAGTGAGAATCAAATTCTTGATTGTTTGGTTTGTTTATGTTTTTTATGCATCTAATAGGTTGAATCTTCTGTTATGATCCTAGAACTGAGGAAAAGGAAATTAGAATCATTGGCGGAGGAGGGAGATGTGGATTTAGTTATTGCTAAGCTGACTGCTGAAGCAAGAAATTGTAACATTCAGCGATTCCGCAATGCAATCAAAATTAAGGTGATGTAGGACAAAGTTTTTTGTTTTGGATAGTCACTAAGAAAGTCTTATACATTCTTCAATTTTGATTTGTGTTTAATTGGTGGTGTTAATGTTGCAGATGGATAGAGTGAAGTTGGGGAAGAGGAAAAAGATGGATATAGATGGTTAGAAGAAATTGAGAAGCCAGAGAACTCTCAAATAGAAGAAATTGATGATGACCGTACTGCTGCTGTTTAGACTATTTCTTATACATATTGTTCGCAACATAATTATTTATATTTTGTTTTCTCTATGTAAACTTTTTATGATTGTTACTATACATTTTTATGATATACAAGTTTTTTTTTATTCTGTAATTTTCTATGTAATTTTTATATTTTTTTAACGTAACTTTTATATATTTTTTTAATTTTTTATGTAATTTTTATATTTTTTTAAATAAAATGAAATTTGCGCAGAAATTAAATTCCATCGCAAAATTATGAAATTTGTGACGGAATTCAAATCCGTCGCAAAATTCTGAAATTTGCGACGGAATTCAAATCTGTCACAAATTTCAATTTTTGCGACAGATTTACATCTATCGCAAAAGTTCAAAATTGTGACGGATGCAAATCCATCACAAAAATTGAAATTTCAATTTTTGCGACAAATTTGTATCTGTCGCAAATTTCAATTTTTGCGACGGATTTCAAAATCCATCGCAAATCACGGAATTTGCGACAGATTTTCAAATCTATCGCAATTTGCGACGGAAATTTTGAAATCCGTCACAATTGCCACATTTTTTGCGATGGATAAAGCAATTTGCGACGGAAAAACATGTTTTTGCGACCCTAAAAAAAACTTTTTTTTTCTTAGTGTCTTACCATCCATGTTCTTTGGAATTGAACAGTTATCTATGGTTTATATATCACAAGATTAGACTGTATACACTATATATAAATATTACCAATCTGTTGAAAGTATTACTATATTCATGTTTCAATTAAAATCCTTACTATATATAAAGGGTCTTTGCTTAATGTAGGGTTGTTCAAAAAGTCTAGAAAGTAGAAAGCAGTTAGCCCAGGCCAATCCAATACAACTTCGTTTGGGGTGGGGGGGGGGGGACAACATGATCAAAAAAATATCAGAACATAGCAGGTTGATCTCTCAAGTGTGACGCCCTTACTTTATACGATTATATTTGAAAGAGGAGCCAAATACCCAAGAGGGGGGTGAATTGGGTATTTTAAAAATTCTTGCAAATAACTCTGTTTCTAATAGTGAAAACAGGGTAAAATAGAGTAGAAGAAGAATAGCAAGACATGAGAAAATTTATACTGGTTCGGTCTTAACCTCTTGACCTACGTCCAGTCCCCAGTCTCACTGAGATTTCCACTATATCAAAGATTACACACTCTGCACTCAAGAAGTGATTCTCTCACTAGAACTCACTCCCCCTTACAAGTTGTAATCAATGATCCCAACCACCAAGTCCCCAGACTTGTGGTTCTTACAATCAATGTTTGATAATCAAAGAAAGAACTCTCTCTTAGAGTAGATAATGATAATCACTGAAGCTTAAGTATCACAAGATACTGTACAGATAAAAACTGAAAGAATTGAATGAAACTTAATGAAATTCGCTCTCAGTTGTTGTATATTCATGGAAAGACTTGAATGCTCTTCTATTTATACTTAGAGATCATTAAATGACCGTTGTTTTCCAAATAGATCCATTGGAGAAGTTGTCCAAGTGTTCTGAAGTGGTTTAAGGACCTTCTCTCTCTTGATTACTCTTAATCCAGCTGACTGGATGATCAGAGTTGACTCTCTGCAAATTAATCCATTGGAGAAGAGTTTACTTGTTGCAGCAATCATTCTTTAATGCTTTGTGGTTGTGTACAGATGGATTGGACAGAAGAAGCAACTTTCTGGACATAACAATAAATGCTCTGAGTTGCTTTTTGCTTTATGCTTTAACTTCTCACCAAACATTCTTTAATGCTCTAAAAACCACTAACAAATACGTTAAACATAGCAGGGAATATCAGAGAATAATATTGGAAGAGATTAGGACCAAACAATACTGATTTCTGAAATTCCCAAATTCAAATTTCTGAATCAGCGTCACAAACTCGAGCTTAGTTCTTGCAGGCTCGAGTTTGGTGCCTCAGTGTATAAAATCATTTCAGTCTAAAACATGTAAACCTGAGGCTTGTATTCTAAACCTGAGGTTCTTAAGTCATTGAAAAGTCACATTGCTCTCGGGTTGAAATGAACTCGAGCTTGCTAATTCTGAACTCGAGTTTGTTTCATCCAGAGAAGACTATCGCGATTTTGAAAACTAGAGACTTTAAGTTCAAAGGACAGGCTCGAGTCTATTAGTGACAGGCTTGAGTTTAAAGTTGTTCAGGGCAAAACTTAGTTTTAGCTTGAAAGGACAAACCTGAGGTTTGTAGAGCAAACTCTAGAGTTTATAACATATTGAAAGGTTCTTTGCTCTCTGTAAGATTTGAACTCAAGCTTAACATACTAAGCTCGAGTTTGGCACTATTTTTGCCAAGACTAAGTTTACTCTTTCAAAACTCAAACCTGAGGTTTATAAATTGAACTCTAGAGTTCTCTTAAGTTGAAAAATGCATTTGCTCTCTGGAACTTTTAGGCTCGAGTTTAAAAACTTAGGCTCGAGTTTGTTTAACTTTGAAAAAAAAACTCTAAAAGCTCTCGGCCAAGGATAGGCTCGAGTTTAAAGATCTTGTAAATTTTTTCAAACTGGAAAACTTTTGAGTCAATGAAACAGTGCAGAGTTTGGGAAAATCCCTAAGTTTGAAATAGTTTCTTCCCTCCAGAGATGAACTTGAGTTTGCCATAACAGGCTCGAGTTCAAAGGCTTTGAAAGTTTCAAAGATTGTCTTTGGAAGTTACAAACCTGAGGTTTAAAACATAGAGTATCAGGTTTGAACTTGTTTTAAAAAACAAAAGCTCTCTGCCATTGGTGAACTCGAGCTTGAAAACATAGGCTCGAGTTCAAGCAAACTTTCAAAGAGACTTTAAAATCAAACTTTAGGTTTAGTCTCGAGTTTGAAAGTTAGACGGGCAGGTTTGTGCTCTCTGTCAAAACCAGGCTCGAGTTTGAGCATTATAGGCTCGAGTTTGTTTCAGCCAGAATGTTTTGCTTGAGATTTACAAGTTAAAATCAGTTTACTCTTAAACAAAAACATCTCCATATTGTTTACAATTGTTAGCAATCATCAAAACTCATAGAGAACTAACAATATTTATCAGAGTTATAGCACACAGACATCAAAATGATTTAGACAATTTAATTACGGAATAAAACTTTCATAAAATAACTTAGTTTAAAAATTTTCACGAACGACATCTATCCCATAGAGGGATCTTAATACATTAATCCAAAAAAATATAGACAGATGTTAAACGATAATTACATTTCCAACTACTTTTATTATATCGAAAATATCCCTTGTGCTGTATCCCTTACAACTGCATTTTTCCTCTTGATCCCGATCCATTGCCTGTCTCTTTCATAAGATCTAAAGTTCAAATGAATGAACCCCAAGGGTAACAGTTAATCTCATATGCAGGTATGAAATATAAATCACAGTCTAACACATGTATAAGCACAGAATAATTCATTATAAATAAGTCACACTGTAACCGCAGTTATCGGCTAAGGACCGTAGCCCTTTAGGACATGCAGCCCTATTCTAGTACACGCAGCCTCAATCCATAACTAGGATACACACATGCAAATTATCTAGCAACCATGATCAGTCATGCATGAATACATACATACAAGTTAATAAGATAACAGTTACTCACCTCAAACTTGCAGTTACTCACCTAAAACTTGAGTCCTTAATTTGGTTGACGTTGTTGGGATCAGTAGAGGTGTCAAAGTATACCTATAAACGTTTATCACTGTCATTAGTTACTGCTGGCATCGCAAAGTACTTAACTACATGATATATAATAATACCATTTTTATAAGGTCGTTCATTTCTACATATCAACGTTTATCAAAGCCTTAAAGGATACGGGTTGGAAATATAGTGTATGAGTTGAGCAGGTGATAGGTTATAAGGGGGTGCTGAGATCACGTTAGAGTGCATGGGCTGAGGTGAAGTTAAGGGTAGTTGTTGGGATAGTGATGGTGTGTATGAGCTAAGTTGGTAAGTTGTTGTTGCCGGGATCGCGATTGTGTGTGTGTTTGCTGGGATTGAGTTTGTGTGTATTGGTTGATGTGATGAGTTGTTGTTGCCGAGATTGAGTTTGTGTGTATGTGTTGATGTTGTAAATTGTTGTTGCCGGGATCGAGTTTGTGTGTATGCATTGTAAATTGTCATTGCTGGGATAGAGTTTGTTTGTGTGTTGATGTGGTTGTTGTTGTTGCCGAGATAGAGTTTGTCTGTGCGTTAAAGTGGTTGTTGTTGTTGCCAGGATTAGGTTTGTGTGTGTTGATGTTGTAAGTTGTTATTGTCGGGTTCATGATGGAGTGTATGGGTTAAGGTGACAGGTTAATAGAGGATGTTAGAGTCGTTTCCCATGGTTTCCTAAGTGTGCAGTTTTTACCAGAATGTTGGCAATACATCACAAAGCTCTTGGTTTTCATACATATATGCATACTACCCAAGTTTTCCTTCCCTTATCATGCATATACAACATTGATATATGTATTCTGGAAACAAAATCTAACTTTCTTCAACACAACCCCAGATTTACTGTTTATGCATTAGAGAATTCTCATGGCTTGGCTTCTACGGTTCTTTTTAAACATAGACTTCCTGTGTTTATTCCTTACGGTTTATTACTCATAAACTATGATGGAAACCGATAGAAACTAAAAGGAAGAAAGACTCGATGATTACCTTCAGTATGCTAGCTTGCAAGTTGTGATCTTCATTCAAATTGCTCACCCCTGCTTTCGGTGCAAATTGCAGAGAAAGATGAACGATGATCTTTCACAGCTATCCCTCCTTCTTTCTCACTCTCCCTCTCGCTCCAACTCTTAGTTTTTGGTTGCAGAAAAGTGAATGAATGAACTTCCAGGAACAACAGTTATATAAGGATTTCAGGGTTTGGTTCGACTCGAAGCAAATCAGAGGTAGGTGATGCTGAATTCAAAATGTATGGTGAGGGGTCTAAAGAAACATGGTGCTGCTAGTCTTGCGTGTTTAGAAGGTGAGTTAATCACGCTGGTGAAGTATGACTAATGACTTTTTGCTGACAGCTTTCTCTCTCTTCTACTCTGATTGCTGTGTTTTTACACAACTAAAAATAAATGGGCTAGGGGAGTGAGTTAATTGAATATTGAAGAAGGCTTTAATGTTGTTACACGTTTTGGGCTGCAAAATGTGTTGGGCTACTATAAGAAATTATCCCACTTGATCCTTTTCAAGCCTCATCTTTACAAGTATTGGATAATTATTAAATGGGTAAAGGTGCAAAAATACACATGTATTTTTGCCTCAGGAGCGCCCAGCACCACGTAATTTTTTTGGGAGCAAAAATGCACATGAGTTTTCAAAATTGGAGCAAATTTACCATCTCCGTTAAGAGCCGTTAACCTCCGTTAGTTTTGTGTGGGGCCCACCATATTAAAAAAATAAAAAATGTTAAAGATTTTATTAATTCCCAACCCTACCCCTGTCGTCCCAATCTCTCCCCGTCTAACCTCTCCTACCCCTCCGTCTAGTCGTGCCCTAGCCATTGCCTTTGGTAGTGGCAGCGGCGAGGAGAAGAGCGTGCGCTGTGGTGGGGTTTCCTTCAAGACTGGTTGCCGGAGGCTCCTTCACTCAACTGTCACTTTCGCCGGAGATTCTACAAGTCTAAGACGTGATGAGGTGAAGATCGAACACCACACCGAAGGCTTCTGCAAGACCAGTCACCAGATGCTCCTCCGCCCGTCAATCGATTTCTCCGGAGGTTTCTACAAGTCCCGTCCTTTCGTCCGTGGCCGACTCGAAACCTCCGTTTCTCTACTCAGATCTCGGAACCTCTGTTTCTGTACTTAGAAAAGGCGATAAAATTTAGGCGTTTTCTTATTATTCTGGGCATTTCACTAGTCATTCTCAACTCCTGCTTTTTTGCGAAGAATTAAAGCTTTTAGTCATTTTTAATTCTCTAAATCAGTTTTGGTCGATCCACTTTAGAATTTCAGAATAATGAACGCTGCCGCAGTTTCTACATGATTCTAGTCTTCATCGTTTGGATTGTCAATTTTCCCGGTAAGTCGCTCATCTATCTTTCTTGCAAGATTAATCTAGCAAGATTCTAGTTCTTCTGCTCCTAATGAGTTCTCCCGCAGTTTCTTGCAAGATTATTATTCTGGGCATTTCACTTGTGTGCTTAGGCTTTATCTTTTGACATTTTTGTATTCCTGATTTTGGTTGATGATTGTCGATGATGAATTTGGAAGGGAAGAGGATGAACATTGAGGTTGATCGGATGATTGTGGATGATTCTGGTGATTGTCGATGATGAATTTAGGAGGGAAGAGGATGAACATTGAGGTTGAGGCAGAGGGTATTTTGGTACTTTCAGATGGTAGTTAACAGAAGTTAGCAACTGTTAACAGGGATGTTAAATTTGATCCAGTTTTGAAAACTCATGTGCATTTTTGCTCCCAAAAATATTACGTGGTGCTGGGTGCTCCTGAGGCAAAAATACATGTGTATTTTTGCCCCTTTACCCTTATGAAATCCTTAATTCCTTTTAAGGATTTTCTTGCACAATTAAATATCTTTTGATCTTAAAAATATTATCTATAAAATATTTATACCATAAGTTCTATAACAAAACTCCATCTATTATTCAAACTTTAAATTCTCAAAAATTTAGGATGTTACATTAGTTCAAATAGTGCTCTGAGTTTCACTCACCTCCTCACTTCCCTCGTTATTCATTTACTAGGTTCATTGTCTCATTCATTAGAGTTAATTGATCACTCGGATCCATTGTTTTCTCCTTGGGTTTGTTGTTATTGTACAGTTCACCTCTTTGATTTTTGGTATCCTACAATCAATTAATATAATTTATCATTCAATTTTTTTCCTTTCATAATTCTTTAACTTTCTTGAATTTGTTGCATTGATTTTTATCCCAAAAAAGTACAATGCAAGATATGTATTCAATTAAAAATTGATTAAATAAAGGAAAAACTATAGGATAAGTGTTTTGTTATGTCATACACACATAAAATGTTGAGACCCACATATATATATAATTAGCATTATATATATATATGGGTCCCACCATTTTATGTGTGTGTAGGAATCTTCTTTCTCTCATGCAACATGAGAAAAGTAAACCCCTATATATAATGCTAATTATATATATGCGGGTCTCATCATTTTATGTGTGTGTGGCATGAGAAAACATTTTTCCTACAACATGAGAAATGTTTTTCCCTTATATATATATATATATATATATATATATATATATATATATGGGGTTTAATTTTCTCATATTGCATGAGAAAAAGAAGATTCCTACACACACATAAAATGATGGGACCCACATATATATATATATATATATATATATATATATATATATAGGGGTTTACTTTTCTCATGTTGCATGAGAGAAACAAGATTCCTACACACACATAAAATAGTGGGACCCACATATATATATAGTGCTAATTATATATATATGCGGGTCCCACCATTTTATGTGTGTGTAGCATGAGAAAACATTTCTCCTACAACATGAGAAATGTTTTTCCCATATATATATATATATATATATAATGCTCATTATATGTATATGTGGGTCCCACATTTTATGTGTATGTAACATGAGAAAAGATTTCTCCTACAACATGATAAATGTTTTTCCCTATATATATATGTGTGTGTGTGTGTGGTTCCCACTATTTTATGTGTGTGTAGGAATTTTCTTCTTCTCATGCAACATGAGAAATTTAAACCCCTTAATATAATGTTTGGTCCCTATTATCTGTCTTCATTTTGGCTTTATTCTTTAAAATTTTAAACCATAAGTTTTAGTCTCTCTTTACACCGTCTAAAACTATTAATCCCTATAGTTTGAAATGGATTTGGGGCTAGAATAATGGCGTTAACTTTGCATACATGACATTAAGGCTTATTATATAAATGATTATGATGCAAGATATTCCTTTTGTTTAAAACTTACTACCGCTGGTCCTTAATGTAGGATTTAATTAATTAAGGAGTTAATATTGATCCTAAATGTAAGACATATTTCTCTTAATTTTCAATATTTTCATAATTTACTCCTATTGATTTTCCTTCAATAATAATCAAGTAATAGAGAGATATTGAGAGAATTAAAGAAGAAAATTAGAGTCTTTTAGAGGAAAAAAACATGATACACACACATTAACTTGCTAAACTAAACTCCTTAACCTAATCAAGTTAGATAAACATGTCATTAAGGACTAGAGGGAGTATATGAGAACCATCAGAGACAATAGTTTATAAAGAGAAGGATAGGAACTCATAAGAATATCTTTGTTGTTTCCAAAACTTTTTCTGTTCCATTTTCAGTGTATCTTGCGGCGTAAAATATTGTAACACAATTAGTTACGCTATCGGAATCAAAGGAATGTTCAATTTCCTTCGAATATAAATGGCTTCAATAATAAGGCTAATGTAATTGAAATGTTGAACACCATTAAATCTATAATCATTCTGGTTCTTTTCTTTCTTGATGAAATAAATCCTCATACAAAATTTCTTACCATCCATATTCTTTGGAATTGAACACTTATCTATTGTTTATAAATCCCAAGATTGGATTGGATATACATATAACCTAGTTGTTGAAAGTATTATGATATTCATGTATCAATTAAAATCCTAACTATATACAAATGGTGATTACTTATACCCGTTTGGTTCGATTTCATAAGAGAGAATTACATGTAATCTTGATGCAACAGATTGATTATGACATTTTGTTGAGCTTATGTAATGTAAAGAGGTTTACATTTTGTAAGCCTAATTACATTATTTGATGAAGTTAGAATTACACTATATTAGGACTGATGAATGTGGAAATAGACATCTTATAATCAAGTGAAAAAGACATTATTGCCTTTATAATATTTTAAATTGACCAAAGTGCCCACCCATAAACACGGTTTAATGCTACTTCTCTAGTTCTTAATATAAGACATATTTACCTAATTTGATTAGATTAAGGAAGTTAGTTGAGTTAGTTACTCTCTTCAGTCCTAATTATAAGAACATTTTTGCACTGCAAAAATGTTCATATAATTAGGACTGGAGGTAGTAATATAATATGTATATTCTAAAACACTCTAGCGATGTTCTTAACTCCCTCATACACCCTCCTCCTTGATAATGGTCGAGGGAGTATCAAGAGGGGTGAATTAGGGAAAAATGGCAAATATGAAAACTACGGCTTATATTTAAGACCAAAATTAACTCCCCAGGAAGATCTTATAATAAGAACCGCACGAGTATATAATTATAGCCATTAAATGAAAAAAAAAATTCCACTGTTAAAAAAATTAAAATATTCCATTATATAATATTAAAAAATTACCTTGAATCCAACAGGTACATTACATAATATTTCCACCATTAAATATTTTAAAAAAATTACTATTAATACAACGTGTACATTGCATAGAGTGACAATAATTGTCTTGAACCCAACAAGTACGTTATACATATAGTGTAGACAAGGGCAATTTCGTCTCTTGCTATATTACTATATTACTCTAAGATTTGATATGTAATCCAACTAAACGTTTTTATGCATATACATCATCTTTCCTTAATGACAAACAAAACAAATTCATGCGATCATCATTACATTTTCCATTCGATTGCACTACATTCCATTACATTCCCTTTGATTATGTGAATCAAACAGGCCATTAATGTAGCCGTTCAAGATAACTAGAAACCAGTCAAACCGATCCCATGCAATACAATCGGGTTTGGTCTAAGAGCCCATTTGGATGGGTTTTTAAAAAAAGTTATTTTTTTAAGTGCTTTTTTTTTAAAAAAAAAAACTCCAAATTGGAGCTTTTAAAAAAGCAACATTTTAGTTTTTTTTAAAAAATATTATCTAAACATATAAATTAATTAAAAAAAGCATTTTTTGGCATTAAAAAAGTGTTTTTTAATCAAAAAAGCCCATCCAAACGGGCCTTAAATCGGTAGAAAAGCACCCTGATAAAAAAAAAAAAAAGATCATAAGAGACCAAGTTGGTCTCTCGGGTCAAACCAGGCTTTAAGTTTCACTCACCTTACTTTTCTTATTATTTATCTGCTAGGTTCATTGCTTCATCAATTAGAGTTAATTGTTCACTTAGGTTCATTGTTTTCTCCTTGGGTTTGTTGTAATTGTACTGTTCACCTCTCTGATTTATGGTATCCTACAATCAATTAATCTATCATTCAAATTATTTCCTTTCATAATTCTTTGACTTTCTTAATTTGTTCACTACTAGAAAAATGCAAATTAGCGACGGATTTTGCGACGGAATTTCAAATCCGTCGTAAAAACAAGGATTTTGCGACGGAATTTGAATTCCGTCGCAAAAAGCAAGGTTTTTGCGACGGAATTGTATTTCCGTCGCAAACTTGCTTTTTCGGTTTTGCGACGGAATTGAATTTCCGTCGCAAAATCTTGCTTTTTGCGAAGGAATTGTAATTCCGTCGCAAATCAGAGGCAAAAAGGGCCTTCAATTCCCCCTATTTTGCGACAGAACTCAATTCCGTGGCAAAAAAATTTGCTTTTTGCAACGAAAAGTTATTTCCGTCGCAAAAAAAAATTGCTTTATAACTGGGTGGAGGAATAGTAATGCGAGTAGCGAGAAAGGAGAATCCAAAGCTCACATGCTTCGGCCTCCTCCGATTCATCTCATCACCAACCAGCCTCACTTCACCAACACCATCGGCCTCCTCCGCCATTTTCCTCGGTTTCACAGTGGAAAATAAGAACCAGAAGCTCGGAACATCCGGGACACACACAGGCCGCGGGGAGCTATGAGACATACCTGAGACCTTGAGCTGGTTCTCTGTCATCTCCCTCACCACCGTCGAAGAAAGAGGCAGAGATCGCACACCATCGAACCTTTTTCCTTTGCCGAGAATCATCGCTGGCGATCTGAAAGAAGAAGAGCTCGCTACTTGCAGACCACCAGCGACTTTCCAGAGCATTGCCGACCTCTTCTTGCAACTTTCCGGCAGGTCCTGTGATTTCCGGCGAAATTTGCAGATTCTGGCAAGAATTTTCCAAATTCGGTCATTCACTCATTTTCATGGATTTTCAATGTTTTTCATCAAGTTGTTGTTATATGCTTGTTCTTTAATTTGTTTTGTCTTGAATTATTTGAATATCATTTAAACTTGTTCTGATTTGTACTTTGTGGAACCTTATTTTTTTCTTGTTATATGTTAAATTTCTGTATAATATATAATCTTGGTAGTTAGAGATATTTTAGGATCTAATCGGATTATGGAATTTGAATTTTGTAATTGCATTTCTATTTTATAATTCCTAGATATTAGGATTTGCCTTTTATAATTCTTAGATATTAAGATCTGCCTTTTATAATCCCAGATATTAGGTATAGAATTTGAATTTTATAATTATTTTTCTATTTTGTAATTCCTAGATATTAGGATTGGCCTAAACGATAAGTAGATTATAGAATTTGATTTTGTAATTGGTTTTCTGTTTTATAATTCGGCCTAAACTAATCAGTAGAGTATAATCATGAAGGTATATGAAAATTCATGATAGGAATAAAAAATTTAATTTTTTTTTAAATTTAAAATTAGTCACTAATCTTAAAAAAATGAAAATTAGAATCTTTAAGAAAAAGAAAAATAAATATTTTTTAAGCAAATCAAAATTTAAAAAAATAAAAAAAATTATTTTTTTAAAAAAATTCGAAATTTGCGATAAATTAAACTTCCGTCGCGATAAATTTTCCGTCGCAAATCTAGAAAATTTGCAACGGAACTTTATTCCGTCGCAAATTTGCGACGGAATTTTTATTCCGTCGCAAATTTCAAAATTTGTGACGGATTTTTAGTGTCAGTCGCAAATTGCTACGCCGAGTTTTGCGACGGACCAAATCCGTCGCAAATTCTGTCGCAAAACGTGTTTTGCGACGGAAATGACCTATTTTGCGACAGAAAAATTCCGTCGCAAAATCTGATTTTTTTTTGCAGTGGTTGCATCGATCTTCATCACCAAAAATGTACAATGAAAAATCTATATTCAATTAAAAAGGGTTAATATAATGTTTGACTCTATAGTTTGTTCTCGTTTTGGTTTTGATCCCTAAAACATCAAATTAGAAGTTTGGGTCCCTCTTTACTTCGTCTAAAACCATAATGGCATTAACTTTGCATACATGTCATCAGTGTCCTCTAAGTTGCCTATATGGCATGCTAACTAGAGTATCTAACTTGGACATTTTATTCGGGGAAAAAAAAACTTTCAACTTAAGTCACGCCCACACGTGCCACACAAGGCAAAACACGCATGTCCAGTCTAGAAAAAGAAAAAGAGAAAGGAAGAAAGGGTATGTCAAGAGTGGGAACGGCTTAGGTCCTCTGCGCCTTGACGTCCTCTGCCGTCCAGAGGCGGATCCAGAAATTTATGGGAGGGGGGCACCATATATTTTAAAAAATAAAAGAATATAAAGAAAAAAGCAAAACTAAGTATTATTAGAAATAGCAAGGTTGGATACCATATATTTTAATAACAAAAATATATTACAATAAAAATAATTACAATGTCATTCTTCTAGACCTTATTTTTTAGAATTATATCATAATTATTTTATTATCAATGCTATCAAAAAGGAAGAAATTAGAAAAGGGGAAAAAGAGGAAGTAAGAGACGGGGGGGAATAGTGAGGGGCAAAAAAAAAAAAAAAGATAGTGACAAATTAAAAAAAAGTTGGGGGGCACGTATGTGCATCCGCCCATGGCTGTCCTCTTCCTCGAAGGGCATCGTTTTGACGTCAAATTGGGAGCTGATGCCCTTTTTTTTTTAAAAAAATAAATTAGGTAGTAAAAAAATCCTTTAGGATACCGACCGGTACTGAAAAAATATTTCATGATCTTGAAAAATTATTTTAAGATGTTGAAAAAATATTTTAGGGTACTTACTGGTACTTAAAAGATACTTCATGATACTGACTGAGGATACTGGCTAATATTAAAAAAATATTTTAGGATATCAAAAAATTATTTTAAAATATATATTATCTAAATATATATCCTAAAATAATTTTTCAAGATCATAAAGTATTTTTTTTAATATCATCCAATTATAATGTCTGAATATGAAGTACATAATGGCGAAGCAAGATGAGCTCAAGTTCAGGTGGGAGAATGTTAATAAATAAATAAGAGAGTAGTATGCTAGCTGTCATCACAGTGTGTGTGCAGCTGATGTATCACGTGTCTGTGTTAAGTTGTTATGAGTGTAAAGACTAACCACGTGTTTGTTAGAATTAAGGTTATCATTTCACATTGTTATCAACGTCACACACAATCAGTATCTTAAAATATCTTTTTAGTACCAGTCAGTATTTTTTAACATCCTGAAATAATTTGTTAAGATTATGATTATGGAGTACTCGTCAGTATTTTTTTCAGTATCGATGAGTATCCTAAAATATCTTCTTACTACCTGAATTTTTTTTTTATTATTATTTTTTTAAAAAGGAATCAACTCTTTGGCGTCAAAACCGTTCAAGGAAGAGGACGGCAGAGGACCTCAAGGTGCAGAGGATCTAAGCCGTTCCCGTCAAGAGTACCCACTTGTCGTGGCCGTCACTGGAGTAATGGTCGTTGCTGAAGTAGTAGTAGTGGTGGGAAAACATCTAACGCACTTGCTACTACCGTCTCTTTGATTAGCTTTAACTATGGAAGACAAACTTCCACCTATGAAGTGGTGGTGAATTTCCTCACTCCACTAGCAGCTACGGCAAAGCTTCTTCTTCAACCTCCATTTCTCGAGATCTAGCTCTCTGATGAATATTTGAATCCTCTCACTTTGATAACCATCACAATTTTCATTGCTCATCTTCCATGGTTACTAGCCATCCCTATTCATCTTATCTTCTCCTTTCTGTAGAGATCATCTGGATTAAACAACAAGCAGCGCTTCATCCTCCTCTGCTTTTATTTTTGTTTTGGGTTCTCATGATTTTTCTTCCCCTTCAACTATTTCTTCCAAATTAAGTTTCTTCAGATCATCAGCAAGGTTCACATTGGGTTTCTCCATATTTGCTACTCTTTTTCTCTGTTGGATTTTTGCTTCATCTTCTTCTCCACCTTCACGATTTTTATAGATATTGGTTCTTCTTCTTCTTTTTATGGTAATATTTTTTGTTTTGGTTGAATCTAGTGTTAATGGCCACCATCGAAGCTATGTGAATGGGGGCCAACGAGACAAGTGTTCTTGTCAATCTAAGTTGTTTGCAGAGTTGACTCACTTTATGGTTGTTTCTTTATTAAAAACATATCCTAGTCAGCAAACGAGTTTTCCTGGTCAGTAGGAAACACAATCAATTTAAACAGTGTTGTGACACATAGCCAAACTTAACATTATTAATTCTAAGTCTTTTCGAACTACAAGGACAAACAGTTTTGAGTTAAGTAAACTTGAGGGGTCAAAACCAAAATAATGGTTAACTCTAACAACTAAATATTGTATGAACCCATCAATAAATTTAGAAATTTCTATCATTAAGTGTATTATAAAACAGGGAAATATTTGTTCATGTCCCAATGAGAATGAGAGAGGAAAGTATTCTACATTTCATTCAAGACTTGAAGGATATTTAAACTTATAAAAAGTTTTACCCATTATTTTAAACTATAGATAACATCTTCAAAACACACTTTCTAGTAACATCCACTCTTTTATTCTTAATTAGAAGGAGTCAATTTCTTCAACATTGATATTGCTAGTGCAACTACAACTACACACACAGAAAGCAACTAAAAAATTTTAACATTATTTAAGATACTAAGACTAAATGAGTTCATACAGAGAAATTTATGACATGAAACAAAGACAACTGAAGGATAAAATCATAATACGAGGTAGAAGGAAGAGCTTAAATATCATAACAGACTCACATAACGAAACTAAAGATATATATATATTTTTTGGAATGCTTTAAATTTGGCTAGGTTCAGTCTTGATTTTGATCACCCCAAAAGATGATCCTTGGTTATAGTTTTCAAATCCTGGAGGAACAGCTGGACTAATGATTTTCACACCATATGATGAGCCATAGTCATGGCCTTCAAAACCTGGAGGAACATTTGGAAAATGGCCTGGTACTTTAACCTTAATAGATATATCAGTAGTTCTTTGTTGAACAACATCTTTTTTTGCCTTTTCCTTTGAAGGATCAGAGGCAATCGTTATCCCTTCCCCTGACACATGAAGACGAAGGTTTTTGCTTTTCTTACTTATTTTTGCCTGGAGACGCTTTTTCCTTTCATCTTCTGTTTCAGTCCTATAATGGGATTGCACATGAGCTGCGAAGTGTTGGGATGTTGGAAATATTTTGCTACACTTAGGGCAAGCGTTGGGACCATATTTTTGCTTAGTAAGGCTGTGTAAACGCCCATCAAATTTCTTACCATTATCAATGCCTTCTGTCACTCCAACATCTTGAGAATTCATACTAGTAGTATTAACCCTTTTTCTTGTGCTAACACTACTAATATTGTCAGTACCAAAAAGGCGATTTCTCAACTCTCTTGTTGAGAATAGATGCTCTCCCAGAACAATACCTGTAATAAAAGATAAAATTCTTAAATAATATCATCAATTTTGTGTGTGTGTGAGTGTAGAGATGTTTTTTTTCCTCTTAATAATAAAAATACCTGGTGGGAAAGTTGGTGGTATTGTGACTGATAGGATAGGATCCATTTGAGGGAGGATACACAATCTTCCAAGCTCAACTTCCCTCCGATAACTTTCGCGAAACTCACTTCCACTAATATTTCTCACTAGATTAACACCATGACTGGGGATAGAAGACTTGTGAGATGCCATTGTAGGGGAAGATGGAGAAGAATTTTGCAAATAGTTGGTAGATATAGACTACTGAGTAAAGGAGATTAATATGACTTAAGAATATCAATGTTCTACAAAGCAGTTTTTATCAGTGAAATTCCTTGAAATACTAAAGATCCCTTGAAATAGTAAATGCAATTAGGGGGGATGTACACAATAAAAATGGTATCAAAACGCAAAATGTGGGGCCCACCCACGTAGCAGAGATGGGGCTGGTACAGTTAATGTGGGACCCACAAGAGATGAGAGGCCAGTAAGACAAAGTTGGATCATACCTATACTTTTGATTCTATGTATCACACATTGTTCATTGAACTTTATTTAAGGATCTGTATCCATAATTTCATTTATGTTAAAAATTAATTGCATTAATAATGTAAATGCCATTAATATGGAGAAAATGTATCTCTTCTTAATACAAGTTTAATTTTATCGTAATTTTTTTAAAAAGAGAAAAATAATTAAGAAAAAAATTGGAGAAAAGCTTTAAGAATAAAAAAATTCAATTTTTCAAAAGAAGAATGGCTAAGCATGAGTTATGCATTGTGTACAATGCATGTGATATGAAAATATGTATATTTAACTATCATAATAGTTACAAATTAAAAAGATGCACTTTAGCCAGCGCCTTAGTAGAGTAGTGACACGTTGACTAGCCTTGTTGGTCGTGTACCGGGTTTGATCCCGGATGTCTCCACATGCAAGCAGTAGTTTGCAATCAACCAAAAAAAAAGAAAAGAAAAAAGATGCACTTCATAACAAAACAAGATTTATTATCTTTAACTTTTAAAAGGTGTGTTGACCACTTTGAAGCAACACCATAGTAAGTGGTAATTAGTTGTGAGATCCTTTCATGGAAGATAGTCAAGGAAGATGAAAATAGATAAAGATTAATGACTACTTAGGGGAGGCAGCCGTGAGCCAAATACTGGATTATAATATGAAGAAAAAATATTGCTGATTGCTTGAGATGAAGGACTTTTGAGAATCTCAATGTGAAAAGAAAGCAATTTTATAAGTGAAATCTATTGAAATATTAAAGGGTTGGATGGGGGATGCAGACACTATGAAAGGGGGATAGGCCCAAAAAAACGTGGGTCCCACATATCAAAGATGGCCAATACTATAAAGTAGGTCTTACCTTACGGATGGGTCTTCCATATCCTTTTTTTTTTTTTTGGGTCGAATTCCATATCCATTTCATTCTCTCTCAACAGTACTTCAACTATATTTGATATCTCTATCCATAGTTTCACTCATGTTTTTTAAAAAATTGCAAAAGCCACGACCATGCCATTAATATAGAGGAAATGCATCTCTTTTTACTATATTTTTATCATAAGTTATTTTATAAAATTGGAGAAAAATAATTAAGAATAAAATAATTAAAATTTTGATAAACAGAAAAAAAGGCTCAACATGTGCAATATGTACATTGCAGTGATAGGTAAATATGTAATTCATAACAAAATAAGATTTATTATCTTCAAGTTCTTATATTTGTTGTAAAGATTGTGTTGACAACTTTCAATTAGCAACACCAAAATCAGGGATAAAGGTGTTGTGAGAAATGAACTTTTGCAAATAGAGTGGGAGTGCAATTGGAGAAATTAGAAAATTTCTATATTTTTTATTTTTTTTTAAAAAATGGGTCCTACAAATAGAGTTAGGCTCTTTTAACAGCGGAGTGATTTTTGACCCAACTTTGAAAGCTTATATGTAGTTTTGCACTTGAAAAAAATATTTGATATTGGACGCTCCTGAGAGTAAATCACATGTGTATTTTTGCACTTTTACCCTTATTAAAATCCCAAAAATTTCTCCTTCCTTTGTTTTCAATCTTGCAAACCTAATTAATTAACGAATTAAATACTATTGACTCCGCCCGAGAGAATATGACCTTGGTTGTGTCACTATAACATCCTTATTTTCATGAACAATGTACAAAGCATGAGTTAATGAAATATTGAGAAGTTTTTTTTTAATTACAATTAAATTGTTGTGTTTCATGGAACCTTCCAGTCTAATTAAGTAGTTAAAATTACATATTAAGTAAATGATTTTAGTGAGTTAGTGATAATGTAAAAGTCACTATAAAAGTGACTTAATTCTCGGCCAAATAAGTAAGGAAGATGAGGGATTGTTTTAATTAAATTAGGGCTAATAAATGATAAGTTGACTTGTTAAAATTAACAAGTGCCCAAAGGATATTAGAGAGTAAATTATTAGACCTTTAATAAGGTCAAGATTTCGTCCAAGCAAGGCAAAAAGGAATGAAAATGAAATTTTGGAAAGTAGGACACATGAAATTCATTTGATAAAGACCTAAGTGACATAAGCTTGTAAAGGAATTAAGAAGCAACATTCTTGTTCTATTATTCCCTTGAATGCCAAATGTCACAATAGGGAATTGGGTTGACTATTGTGGTAGAATAATTGGAACTTGGTAAAGGAATCTAGAAGACAAAAATTCCTTCTCCAAAACCCATACGCGTCAGCCAAGAAGAAGAAGGAAGAAACCATGCACAAAAATCACATGTGAAATGCAAAGCCAAAGGCAATTTCCCTAGCTTTACAAGTGTCAACTTGGGAATTAAAGTTGACTATTAGGTAGGCAAATTGTACCAGCTAAATTCAAGGCAACTGAAAGTAAAAGATTCTTATTGAGTAAATACTTTTTTTGGTCCCTGACAAAAAACATGATCCCTATTTTGGTCCATTACAAAAAAAAAGGTTCTTTTAAATTCATAAAAAGGATGAATAAGGGTCGATTAGTTGACATTTTGATCCCTCACAAATTTTCAAAATGTCCTTTTTTTAGTCTATAAAAAGAACGAATAAGGGTCGATTTTTTTTTTGTAAGGGACCAAAATGGGGTCCGTATTTTTTGTCAGGGACCAGAAAGGGTATTTACTCTATTCTTCTTCTACAAGCCACAAGTTTCAGACATCCAAGGACAAAAGGGGAAGAAGATGATTCAAGTATACATGAAGCCAAATAAAGGAGTCAAAAGTCTAGGAAAATTGGCTAATGAGAAAGAACCAAAAAGGGGCAAATAAAGGCTTCATTTTGTAGCAAATGGAAACAAAAATCTTTCCCTTTGCCATCCCTTAAAATTTTGCCTAGCATGTGACAAGAAGGAAGGAAAGTGACTTGCAAGAAAAGGCAACATAAAGGGAAGTAAATAAACTTGAAGTTTGTGGCCAATAAAATAGAACCAAGAATAAGATCTAAACCTAAAGCAAATGAACACATAAGACAAGCCAATATAATGCCAAAGATGTAACACCCCGAATTTTGGACCCTAAGAATGAAGAATAAGCCTGAAATAGGTGGACGACTAGGTCTAGTTCGGGAAGAGTTCCAAGAAGGATGAGAGTTAGGAAGCCTTTGTGGGGCTAAATAACTCGGCCATACGGGTCAGTGGACTAGTATGAATAAGCCATGAAATTAAAGTGCCGATGAAAAAGGGGCATAGAAGGCCTACACGGTGTAAATCCAGTGGGAAGGATGCCACCCAACTATGTCCTAAGGCGTAGGACAATTAGTTGAGCGGAAATATGCCGATATAAGTAAGTTTATGGCATTTTCAGGGCAGTCATGGGTGTCCTGCTTTTTTGAAGGAAATAAGAAGGGAAGAGAGAGAAAACGTGTATTTGGACCAAGCATCGGAGGAAAAGTCAGTGGTAGTAGTGCTACGTCGGACACGTGGCATTTCGGGGCCAGAAGTTGGATTATCGAGTAGCACGCATTACGAGGTGAATTTGAGGTACTGGGATAAAGGTTTCTTGCTCCCCAAGGCATGTTGGTTCCGTCCACCTATGGTCAGGGAAAAGTGATTGATGATCCGGGCCCACACAAGTCCAGTTGAGTGGCACGAGTTACGAGGAAAGTGTAACCGGCAAAAGGGAGCTAAGCGGGGCCGGTTAGGATTTCCCGGAGTCGGGCCCAGGCCCAGGCCCAGGACACTGATATGGGGCGAATTCTAGTGGGCCCATAGGAGAGAGAAAATATCTTGCTATGTAATTATGAAGAGAGAGATTGTCACATCAAAATCATAATGAAAAGAGAGAGAATAAAATAACCCGATTTAATCTGGACCACACAATTCAAATCTGATATTACAACAAAGTGACATTGAAGGTTGGAGTTAGATACCCAAGAGGGGGGTGAATTGGGTATCTTTAAAAATTTAAAGCTTTTACTCTATTTTGGCTAAGTAAAACAGGGTAAGACAGAGGAGAGAAGAAGAGAAGCAATACACAACACGATTTATACTGGTTCGGTCCTTTCTCTGACCTACGTCTAGTCCCCAAGCCTCACTTAGGATTTTCAATCCACTAACTTCACAATATTGATTACAATCTCTGTACTCAGAGTAGTTCTCTCTCTAGAACTCACTCCCCCTTACAAGATGCAATCAATACACCCAACCACCAAGTCCCCTGACTTGTGGTTATCTCAATCAATGAATGATTTACAAGAAAAGACTCTCTTACAGAGTAGATAAAATGAACACTGACGCACAAGTATCAAATTGATACAATATAGATGAAAGCTAAACACAATAAATGACACTTAATAGATTTTCGCTCTTAGTTGGTGTATCAGCTTGAGAAGAAGTTAATGCACTCTATTTATAGGTTGAGAACATTAAATGACCGTTGCTTGATGAATTCAACCGTTGTAGGTGATTAGCGTTAAGTCTGGTTTTCTTCTCTCTCTAAACTTCTGCTAATCCAAGAGTTAATGTGATCTGATGTAGCCCTCTGAGAATTTGCCCGTTGGAGGTGACTTTATTTATTGTAGTAAGCATTCTTTAACGTTTAGAAGGCGTGTTCAGATGGATTAGCTGAAAGTAGGTTGATTTGCAGAAGTGCATTAAATGCACTGTGCACTTTTTGCTTTTTGGCTTTGACCTTCATTAATCTTGATCTGTGCTAACTGAAATTCACTTAACAAACTTGTTAAACATAGTAGAGAACATAAGTGAATGATATATGAAAGCAATTAGGTCAAACAATAAGGATTTGCAAATTCGTGTAATTCAAAAATCAATTTTGACTGTTGTATACTGCGGTAAGTTCCTCTATACTGGAGTATGACACTGTGCATAAGTGTCCATATTGCGGTATCCAAAGTCATACTGCGGTATGCAGCTTCCAGAGGCAAACCATCGTGACTTGTGTTTGAAAAACAGCCTATACTGCAGTATGTAAGTTGTGTACTCGAGTATAGCACTGTTTGAGAGAAAAATTTAAGTTCAAAGTGCCTTTATACTGAAGTAAGTATTTGTATACTGGAGTAAGCAAGAACATGTGTTAAGTTGAAAATCAGTTTAAGAGCTCAATACTGCAGTATACAAACCTATACTGCAGTTTGCAATAGTTATAAAATTCGGGAGCTCTCGGCATAAGCCTATACTACAGTATACATACCCATACTGCAGTAAGCAACTCAAGTTGAAAAACTTGTTTGCTTTCTATAAGTGAAAAAATGACTGTTGTTTTGCTTCTCTATTTCCAAGCAAGCCAATTCCAATCTGTAACCATATAAATGACGAGTATGAATAACGAACTGTCGTAGCCCTTTCCTCATCCCTAGTGGCCACAGATACATAGATAGTGGCAGGTCGAGGGTTATCGCTGGCACAACTTCCACTTGATCACTTTGTACTTCACATTCGATCAGCGAGCAAACTATAGGCTAGTCATTTCGATGTGTTTTGATTCTTCCAAACAAGAGAGGTTTGATGCTTCTGAATCCATTGTATTAATTCCACTTCCTACTCGCAGTATGCTCTTTATGATCTCGGCTCATGATTCAATTGCCATGTAATACTCCAGTATAGCTCCCTATACTGCGGTATTGACTTTCCTTGAAAAATTTGGTTGCTCTCTGGATGGCCCTATACTGCAGTATACAAATATATACTGCGGTATTGACTTGTCTTTGAAAAATGATTGCTTTCTGGATGGCCCTATACTACAGTATACAAACCTATACTGCGGTATTGACTTGTCTTTGAAAAATGATTGCTTTCTGGATGGCCCTATACTGCAGTATACAGATCCATACTGCAGTATGCAATCACCAGATGGCTTTTAAAGGATCTTGGAAACTCCAAAACATGTTTTCACTTGTTGTTAATCATCAAAACACATTGAGAACTAACAGATATGTAATTATGACTTAGAAATTGTAATTATGGCATATTAAGGGGTAGATTTTGTGGACCCCACTGCCTTGGAAGAAGAACGGCGCAAAATGATCATTTTGCCCCTACACCTTAAACCTACAACTAAGATCATCTAGGGGCAAAACAAGAACTCTATTTTTAGCCTTGGAATGCGCATTTTCTGCCCTTGGAAGACCCTAGAAGGCTTCTAGAAGGTGTGATTTGCAAGCAAGAGAAAATAATTAATTAATTGGAAGCACTCTTTTACCCGTTGGACAATAACCCAAATTGGATAAAAGCTTGCATCCTTGAGGCCTATAAATAGGACACTCTCCCCCTCCATTTCTCCACATCAGCCACGAGCTCAAGAAGAGTAGGAGAGTGCTCAGCTGAAGCTTTGGGTCCAGAAGGTGAAGAAGCTCATACGCAACCGACATCCGGAGGTAAGGTCCTAAACCGGAAACTAAGTTATCTTCGTCTCTGCCCTATGGTATTTCGTGGTGTTGCAGTGGGTGTTTCATATTTTTAAGGTCTTCAATGAGTCCAAAGGGAATTTTTGTGTAGGGTTAAGTTGGATCACTTCGTTTGGAACTCTGGAAACCCTAAATCTTCTTATACGAAAATCTATTGGTTATTTCGGTTTTTGGGAAGCGAATGTTAATCAGTATTTTTGAGTGGGTAAATGAAGTCAAATTGCTTTGAAATTTTTTATGGTGAAACTAGACATCCTGAGGATGATTGTGATATAATATTTTTTGGCATTTGGAGTTTCCAACCGATATTTTAAGATGAAAATGACCTAAAAACTGGATTTTTCTCTCAGACCAGTGGCTAGTAATTGGGGATAAGGACAAGTTTTGAACCCAGATGACTTGGGTAACTATTTTTCCTACAAAATAGATATCCTAAGGGTTCTAAGACCACTGATCCCACATCAAAAAGATTTTTCCAGAATTTATTAAAAATTGGCAAAGTTGGGTTAGAAATTTTGGAAATTCTGGTGTTGTGCGAATTTCATAAAACTTGAAGCAAAGTGTGTTCATATGACTAAAAGCATGATGTTTGGCTGTATCTAAGGTGTTTAAACGCGTGGACCCTATTTTAAATATCAAGGGAAGAGTTTATTATTTTGCAAGGCGTGCCAGGTAGTAACTGTTGACTTGCATACTCTATGTTGCTTTTGCATGTGTGTTTTATCATGATGTAGGAGATCAGGCTACAGTGCCTCTGCTGCAGTACCGAGATCGGGCTGTGGTACCTATTGGACTGTCTGTCCTTAGGGTTTTTGCTACAGTACCGAGGGCATGTAGGATCAGGCTGCATTACCTATTGGACTGTGTGTCCTTAGGGTGTTGTTGCAGTACCGAGGTATATGGGGTAGGTGGAGCCTATATGACTGTGTGCTTATAGGTGTCCACTGAGGCCCTAGGGTAGGTAGTTAGGGTCAGCCGCCCTAGCTACTGAGGCCCTTTGCGCGCTGGTTTCGGGGGCTTGTCTTGACCAGGCAATCCTGCGGAGTTGCTACATGTCAGTTTATTGCGACAGAGGCAGCTTCATTTGTACTTCCTAATTGTGATTGGCATTGCATGCATTGTATACATTTTGTATATGAGGCTAACAGTTACTCTGGGGTTCAACTTTGAACTCCAGTTTGGTTGACAAGATACAGGCGTAAGGTAGTAGCGGCAGGAGGACTTGATGAAGGTAGGGCTTGGTACGGAAAGACGAAGAGACAGAGGATGCCCAGCTGCTTCTTGTGCTTCTATAGTTGGGATAACCGTATGGTTTACACCTACTGCTTAGTATTTATTTTAGACGATTGTACCCTTAACCCTACGGGGATTAATGTATGTATTTGAATGAACCTTTACCAGTATAATGTAAGTTGTCCAAACCGATCCAATGCTCTGTCGTGCGTACTCTGATGTATGGTCAAAGTGACTAATTATCAATGGAAAGGTAATAAGTGAAAAGGATCCCTCTAACCTGCCACCTGAAAGGGCGAGACCGGTAGGGGTGCAACAAAAGAAGGGTCACATCTTGGCAAGAAGGAAGAGTTCAAGAAAAATCTAGAGAAAATGAAAGGAAAACAAGTCACAAAGGCAAGTCAAACCGAGAGCATATAGGAAATATAGCTTGTAAGGATATTTTGCATCGTGGTAGTTTATTATTTAAAGACCTTCAAGCCTTCATTTTTGGGCTTCCAAGTCATCCACCAAGAGAGGAAGAGAGCGAAGAAAATAGTTCACACATAAGGAAGAAAAGAAGGCACAAAACTTGAAGGTTAAGGTAAGTAGGCTCCAAAATTATGTTAGATTAGTTTTCTACCTTCCTTAATCTTCATTATAGCTTCAAGATTCTTATGAACAACTTTTGCATGGTGCCTTTATGCTCAAATCCGAAACCATAGAGGGGTACAAGGAGGAAGAGATTCAAGTGAAACCAAGTCACAAGCCAAGTAAGTCACTAAACTAGCTTGTTTGTGACTTTGTGTTTTGGATTTTCGCATTCTTCTCAAGATGATAGATGTTCATGGGGTAATAATATTTCTTAAGGGGAGATTCTTCCCTAGTCACTAAAATGAATTATCAAGTGTTTGAAGTTAAGATAATGGTCTTAAAGAGAAGAGTAAGCAAAAAAGACGAATAACTATGGAGTTAAAATGGAAATTGTTGTTGTTATGGTAATGGTGTGAATTTTGGCCAAGGCTGTGTACTTGAGGTTATGATGTGATTTTGGTATTTTTAATGATGTCAAAGTGTTTAGGACAAAATTTTGTATGGGAACAAGTAAAGAGCATGATTTTGAAACTCAAAAGCTAATTAGTTACAAGAAATTAGGAAAAAAATCTGCCAGCTTTGATAATATTTGGGCAGTTGTGCTTAAGGGATGATTTTAAAATAGTAAATGATGTCCAATGACCATGAAATTTTGCACGCTTAAAGTAAACATTTCAAGATTTAATTTGATATAGAAATTGTAATTTTTTGAGATGTTGACTAGGAAATACAAATTTTTGAAAATAGCCCAGAAAACTAGACTTTCTCTCGAACCAAAGGATATAATTTTGGTCTCTGGAAATATTTTTATTCAAAACTAGACATGTTAAGGTTAAGCTAGAATCGCATTAATTTTATTTTTCTATAATTAATTATGAATTTTTAAAAGTTGAAGCATGAATTCTGGAAATTTCTGGGTTATGGTCGAATTTCATGAAATTAAGAGAAGAGTTTGCATAAGTGAATGAAACTAAATATATTTGCTATGTTTAAGGCAAGTGCATATCTGGAGTAACATTTGGGCTTTGGGGAAATTTTATTAATTACTATCAACTATCTGGTAGTAACTATTTACTTATATACTCTATGTGGTTTTTGTATGTTTGTTGTGCCATGATTGTGGAACATGTCTCGTAAGTGGGACATGCGTTTGGGCTGTAGGGCCTAGTGGACTGTGTGTCCTTGGGTCGCTACTAAGCCGATGATGCATTTTGTATGGTTTGGGTTTGAGGCCCGGCTATTGTCATTTTTCCTAGCGCTATGGAACCGAGGCTTATGTCAATAGGCTGTCTGACGTTATTGAGTGTACTGAATGCGCATGATATATATTGCCATTGTTGATATTGTGATTTTTTCCTGATTATGATTGCATACATGCACTACATACATATTATATATGAGTTTGACAGTTACCCTAGGGTTCAATTTTGGATCCCAGATCATCCTAAAGATATAGGTGATTCTCATTGAGCTGATTAGGAGTGTAGAGGTAAGGGGCATGGAATTGGTGGTTGAAAAAAATATGGAATTCCCTATCATCTTTTGTACTAATATAATTGTGGATGACTATATAAGTTTACTTACTTCTAGTATTAATTTTGGATAACTATACCTTAACTCTACGAAGACTATTTACTGTTTACTAATTGTGCGTTCACCAGTATTATGTATTTGTCTAAACCGATCATATGCCCTGCTACGTAACCCTTTGATATATATATTAATAAGGAATAATTAATAAAGGTAAGGTAGGGGTGTAATAGTCACTACACTACACTATATAGTTATCAATTTAAGCGCTAACGACAAGCCACCGTGATCATGAATATGTTGAAGAAAGTTGCAAGTTGTTGGCAATAGAGATTGATGATTGCATGAGATGAATGACGTCTGAGAATATCATGATCAACAAGCAATAGGGTACTTTTTTATGAGTGAAATCCATTGAAATATTAAAGGGTTGCACTACAAAAAACATTGAATTAGACACGAAATTATCGATGGAATCTTTTCCATCAGAAATTACCCACGGAATTCCGTAGGTAAAAATGTTTTCCATTGGTAAATTTTCGTCGGAAAAAACACCATGGGTAAATTTATTGACGGAAAATATTTTTACTCAAAGAATTACCCATGGAATTCCGTGTGTAATCTCAGTTACCCATGGAATTCCGTGGGTAATTTTTACCCATGGAAATTACCCACAGAATTCCGTGGGTAATTTCCGACGGAAAAGATTCCATTGGTAATTTCGTGGCTAATTCAATGTTTTTTTTATAGTGTTGGGTGGGATGCACATATTAAAATGGGTACTCGTCCTTTTGGATGAGTAAGTATAGCTCTTCCTATCTAGATTACTTAGATGGAATCTGAACGGTTCAATTTTTTTCTTACTTTTTATTTTTCAACAAAATTATTTTAATAAGTAGAGAATCTAAAATACATATAATCTCTCTACTAACATATTTTTTAAAAATAATTTTTTCATTTAAAAATCAAAAATCGAAAAATTAAATCTAGATCTTCTAAATCTTATGTAAACGATTAGATAGAAATAGCTCCCCTACAAAGTATGACTAGGGAAACTGGTTGCCGCATACACATAGTAAATTAAATGTAGGACCCATATAACATGAGTGGCGAATACGACCATGCTCGGTCATACATACCCCCCCCCCCCCTTTTTTTTTCCTCTCTCTCTTAAACATTCTTTAAACTATTTTTGAGAATCTCCATCCAAACTTTCATTTATGTTATAAAAATAATTGCATACGCAATGAGGAAGCCAATATATGGAGAAAATATATTTATTTACAATAAGTTAATTTAATCATAATTTTTAATAAAATCGAGGAAAAAGTATTAAGAGTAAAATAATGGAAATTTTCAACCAAAAAAAAAAAGGAAAAATAATGGCTAAACATTAGTCAAGCAACGTGTACACTGTATGTGAAAGCCAAATAGGTACGTTGACTACCATAATAACTACAAAGCACAGTTAAAGAGGTACTACCTCCGGTCCTAATTATAAGAGCTAGTTGACTTTCTTTGGAGAGATTAAGGAAGCTAAATAAGTTACTTAATCATTTCATATGTTGTATATTCTTAGATTATATATTAGTTTATTAGTTAAATTAATTAGTTTGAAGAAAAAAATAAAAATAAAAATACTCTAAAGTAATTTAGTTAGCTTCCTTAATCTCTCCAAAAAAGTCAACTAGCTCTATAATTAGGACCGGAGGGAGTATATCATATGCAAAATACGATATTTTTTTATCTTTCGACTTCCTAGCTATATTTGTCCCAAAAAAAAAAATCAAAATCTGTGATAACCAATTTAAATAAACAACAAATATAGTCAGGGATAAATAATTGTGAATAGAGATTATGACTTGTGAGAATATTAATGTGTAACATAGCATTTTAGAAGTGAAAGCCCTCAAAATATTAAATGATTGAGTGGATGCACATAGTAAGTGATCGAGATGGGCGACACAAAAGACATGGTGCCAAAAGGAAAAGATGGATCTATAGCAAATTAAATGACTATTTCACAGAATATAATCTCTATCCATAGTTTCGTTCATGTTAATTAAATAATTTACCTAAGCAATAACGACGTCGCATTCACATGGAGATCTCATTTTGCTGTGAGTTTAATTATATCATGATTCTTTAATAAAGTTGCAGAAGAAGCGCATTAAGAACAAAATGATTTAAATTTTCCAACAAAAAAAAAGGCTAAAAATAAGTTGTGAAATGTGTACAATGCATGTGATGATAGGAATATATGTACATTATAAGCTATTTTTCTTTTCTTTTTTTGATAAAAAAATTTTAGGAAAGAGGTTGGGTTCACCCATAATCCAAGGGCAGGGAACTTGGAACCCAGCGCGCAGGGTATACTGGGTTAGAGAGTACACGTGCCTCCATCTCTTCCCAGCATTTCCACTGCTTCCTAGACCCCTAGAATGCCTCCCCCAGAGTCTTGACCAACTCCAGGATCGAACTCCCTTCCTTTTGGTGAGAAAGTCCGACCCCTTCACCAATTGAACCCAAGAACGAGGGGTTGTACATTAGCAATTAATATAACTGTAAATTGAAAACGTAGTCAAATTTAATACTTCATAAAAATTAAGATTTATTATCTTCAACTTTATGTATTTATTGTAAGATTTGTGCTATCCAGTTTCCATCAACACAATAGATAGTGGAGGATAAAGTAGTTGTTGGATCCAAACATGGAAGGTCCTAGGGAAAGTGACAAATAGCTGGGAATAAATCGTTGATGACTGTATGAGAAGAATTACTTCTTAAAATATCAGAGTGCAATAGGGAAGTTTTAGTAGTGAAATATGCATTTTACGTTGGCTTTTAACATTTGTTAAAAGAAAACTAAATGTTAAAAAAGGATGGTAAAATTTTTTGTAAATATGTTGAAGTTTTGATCGAGTTACTTGTTGGTTCCCTTAAAAACTGACATAGTAAATCAAAGTGTGGTGAAAAAAGGGTTAAGGTGCAATTTTACCAATGAACTATTGGTTCAGGAGCACTCAATACAATAAACTTTTAAGTGGACCACATCTACCAAAAAATAATTAAAAAGCTTAAAATATCACAATGCCGTTAAGCATAAAGTAACACCGTTTAAATACATACGAACATGTGAAAGAAAGGATCAATATAATTATCTCTTCCCTGAAGCTTCGCGTCTGGCTGTGTTTCTGGAGATCGAGGAATTTTAAAACCCTAACCTGGTAATCATTTTATATCTTCAATCTATCCTTTCCCGTATTTCTTGTTATCCTTCAATATTCCCCTGCACCTTTGCGTTCTTTAATTGATTTGTAATTTCAGCTTCATCTCGCTTAAATCAAGATGGCTCGTACGAAGCAAACCGATAGACACAATCGGTGAAGGAAGACGCAAGTATTTCCTCTCTCCTGAACCTATGGCCTGTCTGGCATCTTCCAGAAGCAGGACATCCTCGGCGGATCTCACCTGGGAGAAATCCAGAGCTTTAGTGATGCGGATCAACAATAGTACCAAGATAAAGAAACTCAGAGCTAGCGGAAGAAGAAGCATGCCTAACCTTGCGACTGGTATTTCCAGTTTTAGCATTGTCACTAAACAACCTGAGATTACTCTTGGATCTGATAAACTTCTCATCATCAGAAAACCTCGTCCGTCTCCGGCAACGGCAATTAAGGGTGGAAATAGGCCAGGCCCCTATCAGGCGGCCTACAACTTGGCTTGTTTAGGGCCTCGTCTGGCCTAGCCTATTTGTTAAAAAGATCAGGCCAAGACCTATTTAAAGGCCTAAATGTGTAAATAGGCCAGGCCTATTTAGTTAAAGCCTGGCCTGTAAGCCTTCAGGCCTGACTTGTTTACACATCAAATAAATATAATTATATTTATATAATATAAATAATAAAATATTTATTGTTTTTATTCATATATTCTACTAAAAACCTCTATTTATATAGTTTTTTTTATAGGCTTAATGTGCACAAAGCTTTTTCATGGCCTCCAAGGCCTATAATATGAGGCATTTTTAAAGGCCTACATTGTAAGTAGGCCTTTAAAAAGGCTTCAAGCCTTACCAGGCCTTATGAAGGCTCAGGCCTGAGCCTTAAAAAAAGCCTGCATTCAGGCTCAAGCCCAGGCTCAGGCCTTCCACCCCTATTATAGGCTCAGGCTTGTTTAGCCAAAGCCTGGCCTATTTCCATCCCTAGCGGCAATAGACGAAGGTAGAAGCCCCAATGAAGGCAATGACGCAGAGAATAGCAGCAATGGTGACTCCGACGAGCTTGGCGGATGAGTTAGGTTTTTGTCTAGGGGTTTGAGGGATGGCGAGAGAGGAAATGTTGGCAGGGTAAGAAATGAAGGTGGCAACAGGAGGAGGTGGAGGAGGAGGAGAAGTAGGATATGAAGGGAAAAAAGGAGGAGGGTCAGGAGTATCAGTGGAAGACGGTAATTTGGGGGTTTCAGGAGGTGAAGCTGAAGCTGAAGAAGGAGGAGGAGGAACAGGAACAGGAAGAGGAGGGGAAGGAGGAGACTGGGTGTCCAATGGTTTAAACGGCGTTACTTTATCCTTAACGGCATTGTGACATTTTAAGTTTTTTAATTGTTTTTTGGTAAATGTGGTCCAGTTAAAAGTTTATTGTGTTAGGTGCTCCTAGACCAATAGTTCATTGATAAAATTGTACCTTAGTCCATGAAAAAATAAGAGTAATAACGACTATGAAACTACGTCGCTTCTTCAAAGCGTCATATTCTTGAGTTACCATATACTTCCTCCGGTCCTAATTATAGGAACACTTTCGTATTGCACTACGAAAGTATTTCTATAATTAAGACCGGAAGTAGTATGTCGGTCATCAGTTTAACGGACTTTGTTTCTTTTTACTGTCTCCGTTCATAATAACATTTCATAAGAAACCCTAACAGTGTCGAGCTGAGGTTTTACATTTTACAGCTTTGAGCCCACACGATAAAATGGATTGGGAAAAAAATGTGGGACTCATATCACATGATATGAATGGAAAAAACATCAATGATGGGGATCTGTATTCATAGTTTCATTTATGTTAATAAAAATAATTGTGTAAGCAATAATATAATGAAGCCATTAATATGGACAATATATCAAGAAAAAGATTTTGAATGCTTTAAATTTAACAAAAAACACTTAGACTTTTAGAGGGTTTTTTTTTTTTTTTTTTTTTGCGTAATAACTTAAGTTATTCACATAAGTTACACAGAATTTATATCTTGACCCTCTCCTCTTTTTTACTATATCTTTAATTTGATCATGATTTCTTAATAAAATTGGAGAAAAGAATTAAGAATAAAATTATTAAAACTTTCAAAACAAGAATCGTTAAACATTAGCCTATCGAACCCATGGCTTGACGGTGAAAGTGTTTTCCTTTCATCCTCTCGAATGTGAGTTCGAACAAGGCAAATTCACAAACAACAACAGAATCGCTGAACATTAGTTGTCCAAAATGTACAATGCATGTGGTAGAATCGCTCCATGCAACTACATTTGATATCTATTATGTTCGAACAAGTTATAATGATTGATTTTTAAAATTGAAGTCATCAAAATCAAATTTCAATTCAACCATGCATATTACAGTTAAGAATACAAAGATATGATAAACAAGATAACCTTTTGCATGAAATATCAAAAAGAGAAGTCCTTAGATTAAAAGAATTATCTAATGAATAAACCATTTGATTAATACGCTATTAGATCTATATTATTATCACAACAACAAAAAAACATTGAATTATCTACGAAATTACCGACGGAATACAAAGATATGATAAACAAGATAACCTTTTGCATGAAATATTAAAAAGAGAAGTCCTTAGATTAAAAGAATTATCTAATGAATAAACCATTTGATTAGTACGCTATTAGATCTATATTATTATCACAACCAAAAAAAAACATTGAATTATCTACGAAATTACGACGGAATTCTTTCCGTTGGAAATTAACTATGGAATTCTATGAGTAAAAAAATTTTCGTTGGAAAGAACACCATGGGTAATTTACCCATGGTGTTTTTTTTGACGGAAAATATTTTTACCTACGGAAATTACTCACGGAATTCCGTGGGTAATTTCCTCCGACGGAAAAAATTCCGTCGATAATTCCGTGGCTAATTCAATGTTTTTTTGTAGTAACATATTAATCACCCCACGCATATTGCACATGAGACCTATTTAGTTTTTAAAGATAGAAAGCATGGCTAAACATGTTGTTTTGTTCAATGTGTATAATGAATGTGATAAGCAAATATGTACATTAACTATTATTTTGAACTTCCTACATCTTTTTTTTAAAAAAAAAAGTGTGTTAACCACTTCGTATATATATATACCATAGTGATGTTGAAGAACGTTGCACATAGTTGTGAATAAACATTGATAACTGCATGAGATGAATGACATCAGAGAATATCAATGTGCAATGTAATAATTTTAAAAAGTGAAATCACTTGAAATATCAAAGGACTGTGTGAGATTCACACATTAAAAGTGGTATTGGCAAACACGAAAATGTGGGTCTCACGCAATAACGATGGGCTAGTAAATCAAATGTCACACTCATATGACATGAAAAGAATTGCCAATACGACAAAGGTGGGCCTTATCTATCTCTTATGTTGTCTCCCAACTTTCTTTAGAAGTTAGTCAAGGTACTGGGGAATACATCTTAGTTTCTAGGTGTCTAGGTTAACACCTGAGAATAATAGATGGTTTGCCCTGCCCAACATCGGTATCACCTAGAAGGAAGGGAGATTTTGTCCTGCCCTTGGATCGTAGGTGAACCCAACCCCTTTCCTAAAATTTTTATATTTAAAAAAAAAAGTTATTTCCCAACTTTCTTTATACTATTTTTAAGAATCTATATCCATAGTTTCAATCATGTTTTAAAAAATAATGGAATTAGCAACGAAGATTATATTAATAGGAAAGTATCTCTTTGTGCTACAACTGTGATTTTTATCATAATGTTTTAATCAAAATGGAGAAAGTGTTGTGAGTACAATAATTAAACCTTAAGAAAATGATAGATTGTCTAAACAATTGTTGTCAAATGTGTACAATGCTTTTGATGGGCAAGTATATATGTATATTAACGGATATAATATTGTAATTTAAGAGCGTAGTTAAATATATATTTCTTAACAAAATAAGATTTAATACCTTAAACTTCCACTCTTTCAGTTTTTGTTTTTTGTTTTTTTAAAAGTGTTGTTCTGTCCTAGGAACAGGACCTAATTGGACTTGACTAGGTGTCAAGTCTAGAGCCTACGTACCCTTTGAAGGGATCAGAGTCCACGTAGTTCGAAGTATACTTGGAGGCGTGAGGCCAGGGGGTGGTGTGTGTGCTCTGTGTGACAGAAAGTAGAGAGGGCATAAGATAGAACGTGTGCACCTGGAGGGTCGTCCCGACTATTTATGGAGGTGTTTGGGGCCGAGATATTCGAGACGGAAATCTAGGGATAGGCGGAAATCCAAGGATATCAATCCGGATAGATTGCATCTGTTAGGATGCCGGATTTTCCCCCTGGCTAGGCCGACCGTACTTCCTCAGAGATTGGGCCAGTCAGTTGGATCGGGGCAATTGGTCCGGTCCGTAACAGTTGCCCCCCAGCTTGGCCACTCAGGTTTCTGGGTGGCCGAGGTGTGCATTGCCCCCGGTTCCTCTCATCGGGGTCCAGAGCTTCTTCATTAGTCGGACCGGCTTGTAGCCACCACGGCTCCTGGGGCAGCCTTGAGTCCTGGGTGTTTGACGCGGGACCGGCCCGTGGTGTAAGCCATCGGTCTCAGTCTCACATTTCCTGACTCTTGGCGTTTGTCCCGTCGTTTAGGATTCTTTCCGTATGCGCCATCATTGTTACTTTACACCTGGCGTGTTTTGACTGGAAGAAGTCTGCTACCAGCGCGTCTTCTTGCGTTCTGGTAATCGTGCGCATTTAATGTCCGCACACCTCGCGGTACGCGACCCATCATGCTAGGACGAAAAGTCCTCTTTTGCCCCCGTCGTTTAGAGTGTTTTAATCATGTTTTTAATTTCTAACTCCTCCACTTTTTCCCGCAAATTCCATTTTCTCAGTTTTCTCTCTGAGTTGCTTCTCTGAGTTCATAGGATCGCCTTCTTCGATCGAAGCTTCGCCGTTCTTACTTCCAGCGTCCAGGCTCCCTTTGCTTTGCCCATACAGGTACTTCCCTCACCGTCCTTTTCCTTCTATACCGATCAAAGTTGCATTTCACCGTTTGTTTTCGCCTTGGTCTGTTCTCTATGCTACTATTCTTCCTCATTTCTAGGTTTCTTGAACCATTTACTGGGTTCTCTTCCTCACGTGTTTTGCCACAACTTATAATCGTCTAAATTTGCCTTCTTTTTCATCCCAAGACTTGTAACTCCTCGGTTAGTAGTTTGGCCCAACATGGATAGAAGTAGGAATCCCCCTAGGACAAGACAAATCCTAACTCTTGAAGAAGAAAAGTTTCTTCGCGCGCGTTATGTAACATCCTGATTTTTGAGTCTACAGACTAGAAAATTAGCCTATTTTTGGAGGACTATTAGACCCTATTTTTGAAAATGAATTTAGAATCAGTATTTTATTGGACATGAATAGTGTTTACTATTCACAAATACGTACATGAATAGTATTCACTATTCACAAATACGTATTCACTTTTTATAAATACGGTATTTAATCGATATTTTGAGAAATATGAAAAGTATTTACTATTTACAAATACGTATTTACTATTTAAAAATACGGTATTTACTATTCCAAAATACGTATTTACTATTCATGTGGGACCCACGTCAAATTATTTCTCCTCTGCCGACAGAAACTCTCGTGAGTTTGAAAATTTTGGTCGCGGGACCCACTCAATAATAATTTATTATTTAAATAATAATATTATATTATAATAATAAAATATTATATTATTAAAATATTATTAAAATTTTTATAAAACGTTCACGGGGCGGCTGAAGTTCACGGGAGGTTTTCTTTTTAGTTTTTAGGAAAATTACGTAAAACGACCCAGAGACGAAAATTACACTTAAAGACCCATTTTCCAACTATAAATAGACCTTTCATTTCATTTCATTCTTCACAACTCCTAGAGCCATTTAGAGAGAGGAAGAGAGAGAGAGAGAAGGAAGGAATGAAGAATGATGGTATGATCTGAGGTTGAATTATTTGGTGATGGTAAATTGAGAGTATTGAAGTATTGGTAAAATAAGCTTGGAATTGAGGTAACCTTGGTTATTCTTTTATATACTTGTCAAATATTTACATGTGTATATTTATTTACTGTTTTGGGATTTATTGTGCCTATAGAAGGCTTGATTTGGAATCTGATAATGTTGTTTTGATGAGAGTGGATATTCTTGGAGCCCTTGGTATCACTTTTCTTTTAACCGGGTCAAATATGACACCTCCTTGGTTGTGATTTTACCAGGAGGGGAGCCATGTTGAAGTTATGAGTATTGGATATGTTATGATGAGAGATGAGTTATGTGTTAGATTGCTCCAGTCAACGGTTATAAGAGGTGGTCAGGGTAATAAGGGTGATCTATTCATCATTGACATATTTTATATTGTGAGATCTCTTGTGAATTATTGGAAAATAAATTATGATGTTTTTGGAACCCTTTTTGGGAGGGAGTTTTGGTAACCGAGTCGAGAACTATTTTGTGAAAGGTTTTTATATAAAGGCATATATTTTAATTATTGTGAATTTATAAATATGTTCTCGTTCTTGGTTAGCATGTATATTTCTGAATAACCAATGGTTACGGGGATCTTTGGATCTTACGGTTACTTTGTTTATTTTTTTTTTTTCAGGTAAATGATTTAGTAGGGAAATCAGGGAAGGCACATATGGAAAGCTCATGCTATGTTATTTTATTTGCCATGACCATAAGACTTCCGCATTTTGAAAACTCTGATATTATTTTGGATTTATTTTGGCCCTGTATAAATGAATTTGTATCTTTGGCCAAGTTTTTGGGTGTTAAAATTGAGGCGTTACATTTTTGGTATCAGAGCAATGGTTCTGGCCAATTTGTTGATTTCCTAACAGTTTTCTAAAAGAAAGAGGTCGTGGCAAATTAAATATCATAACATTTGCACTTCCCTGTTAGATTTAGAATTTATTTAGCTATTTTCTTATTTAGTGTCCTTGTGATATCTATAATTGTTTTTGAGGATTTATAGTTTGAGATTGTGATTAAGGTTAGATTGTGAATAAGGTTTGATATTTTATCAGAGTGGCGCAGCGGAAGATAATGAATTTTGAGGACAAAATTTTTTTTAGGAGGGGAGAAATGTAACATCCTGATTTTTGAGTCTACAGACTAGAAAATTAGCCTATTTTTGGAGGACTATTAGACCCTATTTTTGAAAATGAATTTAGAATCAGTATTTTATTGGACATGAATAGTGTTTACTATTCACAAATACGTACATGAATAGTATTCACTATTCACAAATACGTATTCATTTTTTATAAATACGGTATTTAATCGATATTTTGAGAAATATGAAAAGTATTTACTATTTACAAATACGTATTTACTATTTAAAAATACGGTATTTACTATTCCAAAATACGTATTTACTATTCATGTGGGACCCACGTCAAATTATTTCTCCTCTGCCGACAGAAACTCTCGTGAGTTTGAAAATTTTGGTCGCGGGACCCACTCAATAATAATTTATTATTTAAATAATAATATTATATTATAATAATAAAATATTATATTATTAAAATATTATTAAAATTTTTATAAAACGTTCACGGGGCGGCTGAAGTTCACGGGAGGTTTTCTTTTTAGTTTTTAGGAAAATTACGTAAAACGACCCAGAGACGAAAATTACACTTAAAGACCCATTTTCCAACTATAAATAGACCTTTCATTTCATTTCATTCTTCACAACTCCTAGAGCCATTTAGAGAGAGGAAGAGAGAGAGAGAGAAGGAAGGAATGAAGAATGATGGTATGATCTGAGGTTGAATTATTTGGTGATGGTAAATTGAGAGTATTGAAGTATTGGTAAAATAAGCTTGGAATTGAGGTAACCTTGGTTATTCTTTTATATACTTGTCAAATATTTACATGTGTATATTTATTTACTGTTTTGGGATTTATTGTGCCTATAGAAGGCTTGATTTGGAATCTGATAATGTTGTTTTGATGAGAGTGGATATTCTTGGAGCCCTTGGTATCACTTTTCTTTTAACCGGGTCAAATATGACACCTCCTTGGTTGTGATTTTACCAGGAGGGGAGCCATGTTGAAGTTATGAGTATTGGATATGTTATGATGAGAGATGAGTTATGTGTTAGATTGCTCCAGTCAACGGTTATAAGAGGTGGTCAGGGTAATAAGGGTGATCTATTCATCATTGACATATTTTATATTGTGAGATCTCTTGTGAATTATTGGAAAATAAATTATGATGTTTTTGGAACCCTTTTTGGGAGGGAGTTTTGGTAACCGAGTCGAGAACTATTTTGTGAAAGGTTTTTATATAAAGGCATATATTTTAATTATTGTGAATTTATAAATATGTTCTCGTTCTTGGTTAGCATGTATATTTCTGAATAACCAATGGTTACGGGGATCTTTGGATCTTACGGTTACTTTGTTTATTTTTTTTTTTTCAGGTAAATGATTTAGTAGGGAAATCAGGGAAGGCACATATGGAAAGCTCATGCTATGTTATTTTATTTGCCATGACCATAAGACTTCCGCATTTTGAAAACTCTGATATTATTTTGGATTTATTTTGGCCCTGTATAAATGAATTTGTATCTTTGGCCAAGTTTTTGGGTGTTAAAATTGAGGCGTTACACGTTACCCACGAGCCTCATACTGGGTCCTGGGCACAGAACTGCCAGCGTCGGCGAGAACGTCATACCTGCTTCAGGGCGGGGTCAGTCGGCCGGGACGAATTAGGCCGCGCCCTGCGTTTACCAGCGCTGCGGTCTCTTTTTCTGGCCAGATTCCTGTGCACGTGGCTCCTCCCTATTGACCACCGCGACCCGAGGTCACTGCTCCATCTGGATTCAGCTCTCTCGCACTACCATGTCGGCCACTCAACGTCTACGCAAGGTCTTCTCGATCGGTTATGCCTTCGAGCGGTTATGCCGCTCTTTTCCCATCCCGATCCCTTGTACCATCAACTTGTTCTTTTATTACTTCGGTCCCTTCACTCCCGGGTCACCAAAGGAAGGTGATAAGTTGAAGGGGTTGGTGTCTCTACGTTGTAACCTGGACCGGAAGCTGATGAAGCCGTTCTCCGAGTCCTTCAAGTGGTTTAAGGGTGCCTTTTTTAAGGTCGCCGCCGTGCCCGGAGAGTAGCCTTGGTTCTTGGTCGGCCCGGAGGGTGCCGACGTGGAATGGCACTTTCCCTTGTATTGACGGAGACTCACTACAAGGCTTCTCCTTCCTCTTACATGGTTCCATCCAAGGACCTCTGGCCGGAGTCAGCTAGCGTCATGCCTCGGTTGGACGCTTTCGTAAAGGAGTACGACGTCCAAAGCGCCGCCTTCTTTATAACTGGGGAGGGCTCGAGACCTCTCCCTTCTACCTGTAGGCTCCATAATATTGATTGCTTTTTGTCCTTAACTTTGGTATTTCGTCACTAACGGTTTCTCTTTATGTGTAACTTATTTCGTTGCTTGTCTTTTCAGCTCAAGACATATGGGCCCTTCCACTCTACCTGAGAAAGGCGAACCCTGCTGCCTCGTCTCCTGGCAGGCAGCCTCGGAAACGAGGAGCTTCTGCTGATGCTGTTGCCCCTAAGGCCCCTGCCGACCCCTCCCAAGGGAAGAAAACCAAGGCCTCGGACGATCAAGGGTCTGTGCCTTCCGCCCCATCCGGGTCTGGCCAGGCGGTAGCTGCTGAAGCCTCTAAGGGGAAGGAGGCCGTGGTGGACCTCGTGCCTAAAGCTGTTTCGGATAGCCCCAGGGCCTCGGAACTTTTGCCGTCGCCGCCACCTCCTCGTCCCCCGCCGTTGGGTCCTTCTTCAGTGCTTCCCCGCGGCCTGCTTTGGGAGAAGGGAGTGGTCCCTGAGGTGGACGTCGCTTTCTTGCCTCCGAGGCATTTTATGGAGAACCAGTCCCTGTCTCCACCTAGCCTGGATGAGCTGCATTCGACCCAGCGGCACCTGTGCCGGTCTATTGGGTTCGTTCAGGCCCTTGTGCTGGTAAAAGAGAAGTACGCCCTGGCTAACGCGGACAACAGGAAGCTGAGGGCCTCTCTGGCCGCGGCAGAGGCTAAGGCCGGTCTTGCTAAGGAGGAAAGGGACGCGGTGAGGGCTGAACGGGATGCTTCTAAGGCCGCTGTGGTCAAGTTGGAGGAGGAGCTTCGAGTTGCCCGGGAAGGGGCGGAAAGGACTGCTACAGAGTGCGTCTGTGCTCAGAAAGCGGCGGGGGAGAGCCTTGGTGCAGCTAAGGAACTCCAGCGGCAACGGAATGTCCTATCTTCTGAGCTGGAGTCCGTTCAAGCCGCTCTTTCCGCTAAGCAGGAGGCACACCGGGAAGCCACCGAGGAGCTCATGCAAACTGCCCGGGACTCGTTCGAGGAAGCACTGGCACAAATCCGGTTTCTGAACCCTGGCGTGACACTGAACGTCAACGACTATGACTACCATGCCTTTGTGGAGGACGGCAACCTGATCTCGTACCCGATCTCCGCCAGCCGAAGAGTCCCGAACTGAGGAGGCCGAGGACGAGGCCGTAGGAGGCGGTCCAGAAGTCGGGCCATCCAACTAGTTCCTCATTCTTTTGTTTTATGTACTTGTGTATTTTTGGGCGTCTATGCCCTTTTTACTTTGGATATTTGCGGCGTCTATGCCGTTGTGTTGATAAATTCTGATTTATTTTGATCATCTTTTTGCCAATTTGTTAATTTCCAAACTTAGTTTAGGAATTCATTGACTGTAATGAATACGAGTCGGGTCGCTCGACCAGCACTTTAGTGTGGGTTCGGCCAGCACTTTAGTGTGGGAGGATGGGGTAGGGTTTTCTGTTTTTAACCTCGGGGGTTTTTTAATTTTAACCGCACTACCTCTCTCCAACATTTAAATAGTCGGATTCTATTAACCGACCCAAGGGCGGGGCTGCCACATGCTCAATCGAGGTTTCAATTACCCCAAATCTTACATTTTGACCTGATCAGGGTCGGCATGGCAGTCCGCTTACTTGGGTCAGGCGAGCGTTGACGCGTCAATTTCGCGAAGGCCACGTATGGAGCATTTGCCGAGCTCTAACCAATGCCTGTCGGAGTACAACGGCCGGTTTCATACATCTAAATGTTTTTTGTTAGTGACCGGGTACACGACCTCAGAGTCAATTCTTGGACCGGGCTTAGTGGCCTCGGTTCCAAGTTTTTGGCCGGGCCTTGTGGCCTCGGCTTCAATGTTTTTGGCCGGGCTTGATAGCCTCGGCTTCATGCTTAAGCAGACATTCGCGCGCGTTGATGAGTTCCTTCGAGGAATCCTTCATTAATAAAATGGCCCAAGAGAGCTTTACAAATCATTAGTTAATCAATGGAAAATAACTAAAAGAAAACTTAAACTAGGGAAAACTTTTAAAATGCCGAAACATTGACGTCGTCGGCTTTTTAGCCAAGTGGAGATCTAGTTGTAGTAGATCTTTAACTTGTCCGCGTTCCAAGTCCTTTTAACCGGCTTCCTTGCCAGGGTTTCGAGGACATACGCTCCTCCATCGAGTTTCTCTTTGATGTGGTATGGACCTTCCCAATTGGCCGCAAGCTTTCCGTCCCGGGCATTCTTGTTGCCTATGTCGGCCCGTCGAAGCACAAGGTTCCCCCAGTTAAAGGACCGTGGTCGAACCTTTCAATTTTACTTAGCGGCTAGGAGTTGTTTGGCTGCCAGTTCTCAACAATATGCCGTGACACAGACCTCGTCGATGAGGTCCAAGTCCATCTTCAAGGCGTCATCATTCGACGTCTGTCCTTCGTACTTGGCTCTTATTTTTCTCCATGATGGCTGCCCAATCTCGACCGGGATCATCGCTTCACATCCATAGGTTAGCCGGAAAGGGGTCTCCTGAGTCAAAGACTGTACGCTTGTCCTGTACCCCCACAGGACGCTGTGAAGTTGCTCGGTCCAGTTGGTGTCGGCCTGCATCATGCGTTTCTTCAGTCCGTCCAGGACAATTTTGTTAGCTGACTCGGCCTAGCCGTTGGACTGTGGGTGCTCAACAGAGGAGAAGTGTTGCTTAATGTCTAAGTCCGACATTAAGGTCCGGAATCTACGGTCCATGAACTAGGTCCCATTGTCTGTGACGACTTCGGCAGGTATCCCGAATCGAGAGACGATGTTATGTTGAAAGAATCTCATTACTCTGGCCGACGTTATCGTGGTCAAAGGCTCCGCTTCAATCCATTTGGTGAAGTAGTCTACGGCGATGATGAACCATCTAAACTGGCCTTGAGCTGGCCTAAAAGGGATGAGGATGTCCATGCCCCATTTGTAGAAGGGCCAAGGGGTCGGTATGCCTTTCAACTCGGTTGGAGGGGGCCATATTATCTTGGCGTGTTTTTGGCAGCTATCGCACCTCTTAGCCGTCTCCATAGCGTCGTGCTTCATGGTCGGCCAGTAGTAGCCGGCGCGCAATGCCTTTCTGGCGAGGGCTTTGCCCCCCATGTGGTGGCCGTTGTTTCCTTCGTGTAGCTCGGCCAAGACATACTTTGCCTCCGACTCTCCTAGACACCTCATCATTGGGCAATGCAGCCCTTTCTTGTATAGTTGATCGTCGACCATGGTGTAGATGGAGGACTCTCTGATTAACTTTTTCGCGTCGGTGGAGTCGGTCGGGATGATGCCTCTTTCTAGGTAATCTTCAATCAGCTTCCTCCAATCGGTGTTGGAGGAGATGGTCATTACGCAGCTCGGTTCGGCTAGGTTCTACTGGATCACGGTCCTGTGGCTGTCCGGACTCTTGGTGCTTGCCAACTTGGAGAGGATATCGGCTCTTGTGTTCTCTTCTCTTGGGATATGGGCGACGGTCACCTCATCGAATTTGGCCATGACCTCCATGGCCTTATTCAGGTACTTAGCCATTAGGGGTCCTTTTGCTTGGTAATTATCGTCAATTTGTGCGGCGACTAGCTATGAGTCGGTGAACACCTTGACCCGTGTCGTGCCGTTATCCTTAGCCTGGAGCAGTCCGGCCAGGAGGGCCTCGTATTCCGCTTGGTTGTTGGAGGTTGGAAACCTTAATTGGAGGGAGTGTTCGGTGGCAACCCCCTGTGGGCTTTCGACGATGACTCCTGCGCCGCTGCCCTTTGCATTGGAGGATCTATCTACGTAAATCTTCCAGGTCCCATCACTCGCTATGGCCGGGGTTAGCTCTCTGATAAAGTCCGCCAGGGCTTGCGACTTGATCGCGTGCCGAGCTTCAAAAGCGATGTCAAACTCAGATAGCTCGATCACCCAGTTCGTCATCCTTCTCGCTAAGTATGGCTTGTGAAGAATCTGCCGCATTGGTTGGCTGGTGCAGACCACAATCCGGTGCCCTTGAAAGTATGGTCGGAGTCATCTTACGGCTGTGAGTAGTGCAAAGGCTACTTTCTCCAGCTTTTGGTATCAGAGTTCGGAGCTCTGCAGGGCCTTGCTCACGAAGTAGATGGGTGTCTATCCGACCTCGGTTTCTCTTACCAAGGCGGCGCTCACGGCTTCGTCCCCAATTGATAAGAATAGGAACAAGGTCTCCCCTCGCTCCGGCTTTGTGAGGACCGGGGGAGTTGCCAGGCACCGTTTGATTTCTTCAAATGCCGCGTCGCAGTCCGGATTCCATTCTCCGAGAGTCTCCTTTTTGAGCAACTTAAAGAATGGCAGGGCTTTCTCGGCCGACTTGGGCAAGAACCTTGTCAAGGCGGCCAGGCGGCCTGTCACTTGTTGGACCTCCTTCTTCGTTCTCGGGGCCTGCATTTCCAGGACGGCCTTGCACTTGTCCGGGTTGGCCTCGATCCCTCGATTGGTCAGCATGAAGCCCAAGAATTTTCCGGCCGGCACTCCAAAAGCGCATTTGGTCGGATTTAGCCTGATTCGATGCCTTCTGAGTTTTTCGGAGGTCTGTTCTAGGTCTCGGATATGATCCTCCGGTAGTTTCGATTTCACGATCATGTCGTCGATGTAGACTTCAATGTTCCGGCCGATCTGATTTTCAAAAACCCAGTTCATCATGCGCTTGTATGTGGCCCCGGCATTCTTCAAACCGAATGGCATGACATTGTAGCAGTAATTTGCCTTATCCGTCATGAAGGCGGTCTTCTCCTGATCGTCCGGATGCATAGCAATCTGGTTGTATCCGGAGTAGGCGTCCATGAAAGAAAGTAGTTGGTACCCGACAGAGTTGTCCACGAGCCGATCTATATTCGGCATCGGGTAGGAGTCCTTCGGGCACGCCTTATTCAAATCCTTGTAGTCAACGCATACCCTCCACTTGCCGCTCGGTTTTAATACCATAACGACATTAGAGAGCCAGGTTGTGTACTATATTTCTCTGATGAAGCCGGCCGCCAGGAGCTCTTCTATGTGTTTCTCGAGGGCTTCCTGTCTGTTGGCTGCAATGTTCCTTTTTTTCTGTGCTACTGGTCTCGACCCCGGCCATATATCGAGTTTGTGGCAGCAAAAGTGCGGGTCGATCTCGGGTACTTCGGCCGACGTCCATGCGAATATATCCTGATTCCGTGTTAAAAATTCGGCCAGCTGCGCCTTCAGGTCCGGATTCATCCCTCCTCCGATCTTAGTCGTTTTGGCGGGATCTATCCCTAGAGTCAACTCCTCAAGTTCCCCCTCCGGCTCCGGTTGCGGGTTTTCTTGTTCTGGAGATCCAATTCTACCATGTCGATTGGTTGCCGGGGCCGAGTATCATCCTCGCGCATCTCCTCTTTGTGTTCGAGCCGAGGCGGGGATGAAGGTCCTCCTTCCTCGACCCGGAGGGCCTCGAAATAGCATTGTCGTGACTCCTTCTGGTCTTCGGTTACCACGACCAATTGGTTTTTGTCGTTGATCATCTTTAGCTTCTGGTGCTTGGTGGACACCAGCATATCCCAACTGTGTATGGTTGGTCGTCCCAGAATAATGTTGTAGGGGGAGCGAAAGTCAGCCACTATGAATCTCACGCGGCCGGATTTAAAAGCTTCCTTGGCTCCGAGGGTTAATCTGAGGTCGATGTAGCCCTTCGGGAAAGAGCGCTCTCCGTTGAGTCCGATCAGGGTGGTCTTGCACGGTTTCAAATCTTCCGTGTCGAGGTGCATCCTTTTATAGGCGTCCCAGCTGATAATGTCGGCCGAACTCCCTGCATCCACAAAGATCCGCTTAACTTGACAATTTACCAGGGTTCCAGTGATTACCAATCCGTCTTGGTGACCAGGGATAACGTCTTTCAGCTCCTCATTGGTGAAGGCCAGCGAAGGCGGTTTCGGCTTCGGCTTTGCTGGATCCTCTTTGAACTTGGGGAGGTCCCTGACTGTCAAGACCTCACGAAGGTACTTCTTTTGCTGGCTTACCGTGTCTCCTCCTCCGCTGAAGCCTCCGCTGACCACATTGCAGTGGTGTTCAACCTCGAGAAATTCGTCATCGGACACAGCCTTGTGCCTCTTTTCTGGCTTCCATGAGTTCGTGGCCGGGCTCCTGCTGCGGCCGCCATGACTCCGTTTGCTGTTTGACTTGCCCTGGGTCTTGATCACATATTGTCGGAGCTTCCTTTCTCTTACAAATTTTTCAATGGCATCCCGGAGGTCATAGCACTCATCAGTCGTGTGCCCGGAGCAGTCGTGGAAGGTACAAAACTTCGAGTGGTCGGTAGTGGACCGGCCTCTAAGTGGTCTCGGTTTGTTGACTTTCTTCATGTCGGTCCAAGCAACTTCTTTCCACAATTGCGACCGCGGGACATTTAATGGGGTATAGTTGTCATACTTCGATTTGTTATCCATCGTATCAGCCACCCTGGGTCGGTTGTCTTTGTTGCGCCTCCGAGGCTCACTCTTACGCTTACTTACCCAACCACCGGGGTCGAGGGAGGTACTCCTTACCCTCTCGGGTTCGTCAGCGTTGGCGGCCTCCATTTGCTCCACGTCAAGGTACTGCTTCGCCCGGGTGTAAAACTCGGTCAGAGTGTAGACCCGGTTCTTGCACAGGTTCCTGGCCAGGCATGACTACGGGTCCAAACCGTTGACGAGGCAGTGTACATGAACTTCCTCGGACAGCGACCATACTTGCATGGCCATGTCTCTGAATCGATCCAAGTATTTCTGCAGCGTCTCGCCCTTTTTCTGCTTCACCTTACTCAACGTGAATTGTGACTTCAACTGCTTCTTGCTCGTGGCAAAATGTAGCTCGAATTTGCGTCCGAGATCTTGGAAATCTCGAATGGAATTGTCGGGGAGGGAGCTTAGCCACTTGTGGGACGGCCCGGTTAACGTGGTTGAGAAGAGGCGTAAAACGACTAGGCCGCTTATCGACTGGACCTACATTAGTTTTTCAAAAATCTCCAGGTGATTGAGTGGATCCTGAGTGCCATCGTATTTCGGGAGGTCGGCCAGATCGAAGTGTCGGGGATATGGGGCTGTGGCCGTTTCCCTCGAGAATGGGGTTCTGCCGGATCCTGTCAGATACTTCGACCTGTACTCCCGGGGTGAACCATGCTAGGGTGGCCTATCTGCCTCCGTGCGCTCTCCAAAGTCACGCTCTTGATCGTCACGATCCTGGTCGTTGCCACAATCCGGATTATGATGCCACTGTTTTGTAGGCGATGGGTCTCGTACCGGTCTCGTCCTCCTAGTCCTTCGGCTGGGACTCCCGCGCCTTGTCCTCGGCTCCGGACTTTTGGAGGAACTGCCGCTGTCAGAGGTCCGGGTTCCGCGTCTGAGATAGCGTTCTAGCTTTTCCTCTATCATTCGGTCGAAGGTGAGGAAGTCTTCTTGCCGACGCATGTCGTCTCGTTTCTCCTGATTCTCGAACCGCTGGAGGATTGATTCTTGCGTCCTCCGCAAGATGCGGACGTCGGCTTCTACTGCTAGAACATCCCGAACGAGTTCCTCCCTTTCAGCCTCGTGGAGAGGTTGACCGTCGGTGGGAGGGGAAGTCACCGTATCAGTCACATGACCCTTCGGGGTATTTTCTCGTCGTGGTTGGGATGGAACTTGCGGCTGACTTGGCCCAACCTGAGTTTGATCTAGAGGGGGCCTCCGTTAGCGTGCTGCGATGGATTTCTACTATGGCTTCTGGTGTTTGCTATCGGTAGTCACGGGAATCGTAATTTAACGTTCCCCACGGTCGGCACCAATGTTCTGTCCTAGGAACAGGACCTAATTGGACTTGACTAGGTGTCAAGCCTAGAACCTACGTACCCTTTAAAGGGATCAAAGTCCACGTAGTTCGAAGTATACTTGGAGGCGTGAGGCCAGGGGGTGGTGTGTGTGCTCTGTGTGACAGAAAGTAGAGAAGGCATAAGATAGAATGTGTGCACCTGGAGGGTCGTCCCGACTATTTATGGAGGTGTCCGAGGCCGGATATTCGGGACGGAAATCTAGGGATAGGCGAAAATCCAGGGATACCGATCCGGATAGATTGCATCTGTTAGGATGCCGGATCTTCCCCCTGGCTGGGCCGGCCGTACTTCCTTGGAGATTGGGCCGGTCAGTTGGATCGGGGCAATTGGTCCAATCCATAACAAGTGTGTTTACCACTTTGTATCAATATCATAGTGTTAATATCTCATGATGGAAGATGTTGAAAAATACTGCGAAATGTTGTGAAAACATATTGACAACTGCCTAAGATGAATGACTTATGAGAACATGAATGATAGGGAATTTTCATAAGTCAAATCCTTTGAAATATTAAAGGCCCGTTTGGTTCAGGAAACATTTAAGGAAGAAAAAATTTACTTAACTTTCTTAATTTACCTAAATTAGTTGAATATATATAGCCTTTACATTAATGATGAGAGGGAATGTAGTTTTGAATTTATTTATTTATTTTAAAAAATTAAATTGCACAATTTTAGAGTTTTTCTCTTTGAAAAATCATAAATAATTCAAAATTGCATCATTTCATACTCACAAGATATCTAAATGTTACTCATTTTACATATATTCTAATGATAGAAAGAATAAATATTAAGGAAGTTGGGGTATTTTAGATGGTATTAGAGGGAGGCACATTAGAGGCCTCAAACTTAAATTAACAAGACTAAAATTTACAAAACCAATCGCCAAAAAAATAATCATATCAAACAACTATCACTATAATTGATTACTACATTTAAATTAACACTGGCTTTTTCCTAGATTCCTCTCTAACAAGCTCCTCAACTTGTTTTGGGGGATGGTGAAAGAAGTGGTAACCAGGCCATGCTTGCAAAGCTAAATTGGCAAGCAACTCCGCCACCTTATTGGCCTCCAGCCGCCGATGCACTACCCGGACCATCCACTTCCAGTCTAGCATGCTATGTATTTGGTGCACAAGTTCCTCCTCAGCATCCAAGTACCGTTCTTGCACATCTTTCTCAAACATACTCATAATTTGCAGGGAGTTTGTCTCCAGAATAACTCTGCGAAACCCAGCATCCCAAGCTCCCTTGAGTCCCATAATAAATGCCCAAAGTTGAGCATTTAAGCTATCTCCTCTGCCAATATGATGCATGAAGCCATGAATGAACTTCCCATTGTGGTCTCTGATCAGGCCACCACAGCCTGCTACCTGTTTCTTGTGGTCAAAGGCAGCATCAACGTTGATAGTGACCCAACCCTTATTTGGTGGATTCCATGCAAACTCAAGGCCAAGGCTCTTGTTTTGATTCACACTGGCTTGGGAAACTCCTTGTGCCTTCTACGTTATCAAAAAGTGTCAGTCTTGTACTGTCAAATTTGATCAGTTAATAATAATCATCAAAAGACATGATGACGACTTTCTTTTACATGAGTTTTTACATATAAGTATACATGTGTGTGTATCACTGTTGGCTAAAATGAAAGTGACGCCTATTTTTATTTTAGCCAAGTATACTCTTGCCAAAAAATGTAGAACTAATTTATGTCACTTCTATTGAGCAAATGGGAAAATATGATGATGCCTGCAAAATTTAAAATAAAGAAAACATGCATCAAAACATATGATGTAAACAAATGAACAGAGAACTGATCAAAGACAGATATTCAAGTTACAAGAATGTTTTTATGCAAACGTTTAAGAAAAACACCATTGTTTTAGCCAGCATCAAGAAGAAAAAAGCCTTCAAAATAACCCTTGTGGAAATAGATGTGCCATGTGTTTGGTCATTTCAATCTTCAATGATTAAAAAATTCTTCTTACATGATGTTTAACTAGAAGACATTAAAAGTGTGCATAATCAAAAAAGAGAAATCTTCCTGTTGAAGATGAAGGAAAATATTTTTCATTTCATGGATAAACTTCTTAAATTAAAGCTCATGCAGTAATATATAGATGAATTGTTTCACATAATCACCTGTGGTATAGTATTCAGGTAAGAAGTGCTTGCTTCAGTGTAGGTGCAATTATATTTGGGACAATCCAAGACTATGTATTCATGCCATGGCTGCAAATTAAACCCAGGGGCCAAAGTAAACCTGGGCGAAATCTCCAAAAACATCGGTAAACTTTCCAGCACAAGTTGTGTCAGTTTTGGAAACAATGTCTGCTTTCCATCTTCATTTTTAGCCTTAAATCCCAAAACCTGTTCTATTTGACAACACTCCTTGATCTCAAGAGACTTCAACTCAGGAAAATGATAAGCCATAAAATCATAGAAAAGGCATTTCAGCTTGTTACATTGCTCAATTTTAATCTTGCATAGTTGTGGGAAGCACACTTCTTGTTGGTGACAAGCATAAGGGTAATTGAGTTGTGCGTTTATGGAATTCGAACACATGATTTCCACTAATTCAGCACAGTTTGAAATCTCCATTGAATGCAGCTTAGGTAGGCATCTAACAATGCTTGGGGAGTATATAGTTTTTAATTTTGGGCAGTTAGAGATTGATACTATCGTGAGTTTCTCAAGGCTCAGAAAGTTCGTGAGCTCTCTCCAGATGAATCTCAGCTCAGGTAGATCACATAAATTTAGATGCTCCAAGTGGGAGTTCAATGGCTTGAATTCACTGTTACTACCAAGTTCTCCTTCACCTTCGAAAATGCCTTCTGCTTCACACATACTCACATGAAGGACTTCCAAGTTTAGAGAGGCTTGCAAAGTTGCATGATGCCTTTGCTTCCATAGTTCGTTGGCTGCAGTAATCAAGCAGAATATTTGTCTCTCCTACATTTAGTTAAAAAGTATCAAATTTGGCCAGTTAATAATGAAGAGGCATGATGACCTTTCACTTGAAGACATTTAAGAGACATCCACATGCATTTATAGTTTCAAGTTTAAATTAGCCATATGTAGTACTCCCTTTCGTCTCTATCATAGAGAACTTACAACTAATTCACACGAACTAAAAAATGACAGCTAACCCATTAAATCTGTCTCAAATTCATAAAATTCCAATTTCACCCTATTAAAGAGATTTTTGTTAGTTCTCTATGTGTTTTGATGATAACTGACAATTGAAAACTCAAAATAAAGTTTATCTTTAGTAAGTTGAAAAACTTATTGTCAAAGGTAAATTCGACTTTGGACTTGATAGAGAGTTGTTCAAATTTTCTAAACTTAGCAAAAGTCCAGTTTATATTGGCAAACTCGAGTTTATGTCAAATAGAGAGCACTCTAAGTTTTTTCAAGTTAAAGCAAACTCGAGTTTGTTAAGGGAAACTCGACTTTCTGTTAGACAAAGTACTTTCAATGTTTTTGAAATTAACCAAACTCGAGTTTGGTATGGCAAACTTCAGTTTGTGCTTGGCCGAGAGCTTTTAAGATTTATCATGTTTTAAGCAAACTTGAGCTTGGCCAAGAGTTTTCAAAGATTTCATGTTTTAAGGAAACTCGAGTTTATTTTCTTAAACTCCAGTTTGTGTCAAGCCGAGAGCTTCTCACTATTTTTGAACTTAAGAAAACTCGAGTTTGCATTTGAAAACTCCAGTTTGAGCTTTGTGGACTTGACCTTATTTTCATTTCAAAAAGTCCCAAACTCAAGTTTGTCACTTAATGACTCAAGTTTGCTCCTATTTCAATATGTTCTTCAAAGCTCAATCGCGATATTCTTCTTAAGATTGAACTAAACTCGAGTTTGAGTTTTTAAACTCAAGTTTGGTTCTTGAGCAAAAGTTGCAAACTCCAGTTTGCTTAAATAAACTAGAGTTTGTGTCGCTCTGTTTGAAAATCATCTTCCTTGAATTTGCAAAATCTTCATGAATGATCTAGATACTTCTTATCATCACTCATTACTTTTCTTAACTATGTTTAATCAGTTTGTTAGTGAGTTTCAGATGATTTAAAGTGTATTAGAATGCAGATTAAGCATAAAGTAAAAGATGACATCAGCACATTTATTGCTGGTCCAGAAAACCTTGCAGCCTTTTGGCAAATCATTCCCTGGACTTTGCAAAGATTTAAATGTTTGCTTTCCCTCTATGGAAGCATCGTCTCCCAATGGATTATTTTGAAGGAAAGTCAACAAGATTTGCTGAGCACCTAGATTAACTCAAAGCTAGAGAGAGACTAGACCAAGTTGCAACCTAACAGCTACATTAATGTCTCTAATGGTTACATTAGTGATTCCAACGGTCATTTATTGCTTCCAACATATATAAGCTAAAAGTCTCTTCACCTACTAGAATACAGAAAACGAAAAGCTATCAAGTTTCAACTGCATTTAGTGTTTTCTACCCACTTGTAAAGCATCTTTTGATACATTTTACTTCAGTGATTATTTCATCTGCTCTTTTAGAGAGTTTTAACATTAATTATCAATCATTGTAAGAATCTCAAGGTTGTGGGAACCTGTGAGATTTGGTTTATCAGTTTATAACTTGTAAGGGGGAATGTATCCTAGTGAGAGGATAACTTTTAAGTGCAAAGTGTGTAACTGATTTGAGAGTTAGTGAAAATCCCAGAGTGTCTGGAGACTGGATGTAGGTCAAGAGTTAAGATCAAACCAGTATAAATCCTTTTGTGTCCTTCTTCTCTACTCTCCTCTGTTTGCCCCTGTTTTGTTGTCTGTTTTTCTGGGTGTTAAAAGGAAATTTTTAAAATCCCAATTTCACCCCCCCCCCTCCTCGGTGATTTCCTCCATTTACAATTTTGAATGAGGATAAAAATATGCAAAGAGCCAAATTTAAGCATTAATTAAAAGGAAAAATTAAGCTTTAATAACTCACCCATTGACTAATATTATAAACCAAAGAATCCTTCTAGAAAACGCTTTATAATATGGACCGGAAGGAGTATTACATGATGAACATAAATGCTAACAATAGCAATATATAGATGGCGGATGTAAAAATAATTACCTCTTTTGCGTGATGAAGGGTATTCACTTGAGTTCCTCTTTGAGCAAATTTTGGGACTATATTTATATAGAGCTTTTGAAGTTTGGGAGTCTGAAAGTTAAATCCATGGAAAATGTTAACAAAGCTTGGCAATTTTTTGAGCTCAATTTTTCTCAAATCTGGAAGAATGATATGGTCTTGACTGTCACTTTTGTTTTCACTGCCATGCTTAGAAACCTTGTTAGGTTGAGCAACCTCTGAATCTAAAGATATGATTTCCTCCAGTTCCTGACAATTTGATATCGACAAGGTTTGTAACTTTGGTAGGCATCTAATAAAGGCCAAGGAGAAGATAGTTTTGACTTTTGGACACTTGTGAATTGATACATGTGTCAGTTTATCAAGGCTCAAAAATTTTGAGAAGCCATTCCAAATGAATTTTAGCTCTCGAAGATCATACAATGTCAAATAACCTAAATTTGAGTTCAATGGCTTCAATTCACTATTCATACTGAGTTCTCCTGAAGGTTGGATTTGGAAAATTCCTTCTTCCCTACTCTTGGTCACATGCAAAACTTCCAAGTTTAGGAAAGCTTCCAAATTGCAGCCTGCAACAATTAGCCAAAATACTTGCCTCCTCTACATAAAGTAAAAAAATGGTCAATCTTATACTATCAAGCTTGATGAGGCAGTTAATGAGTAAAAAACAATGAGCTTCTTCTACTTGTTCACATTTAAGATGTATTCAACATGTAACAATTCATCATAAGTTTTTAACCAGCCACGCGTAATATCGTTGTTGAGTGTTTAAGATTTGCTAAGCAAAGTGATTGTTGAAAAGGAACAAAGTTGGCAGATAGATTATGATCTGTGCAAAACCAGGATTTGATAAATGATCCGGGGGAAACATGATAGATAAAAAAAATCTGATGATGCAGTTACCTTTAAGTATAGATTTTAGTACAATTACCCTTAAGTTGGTCTTTGGTATGCGCACATCCAAAATATTTCCATTTTCAGACATGTATATTGAGTGAACATAATATCTCTTGCTCAATTTGTTTTCTTAAAAAAACATTTCACTGATACAATAAATGAAATTGGAAAAGAATAATCATTTCACTAAGCAGATAGATCTTGATTAATTTCTTAGATAATGCATAATTTTTGCAAATATAACGCAAATTATGCTTACCATTGTGAATGTAGAAATTTATTGTTGCAAAAAAGTAAATAAATAGAGAAAGTAAAATACTGATCAGTACCTCTGTTGAGTTCTGAAAAGTATTCACTCGAGTTCCACTTCTTACAGTTGGGGAAAAGTTTGAGCATTTATTTATATAGAGCTGTTGAACTTTTGGTGCTTGAAAGTTAAATCCTTTGAAGATGTTCCCAAAACTTGGCAACTTTTGCAGTTCTATTTTTTTCAACTCTGGAAGCATAATTTGGTCTCCATAATCTGTATTGTCTTGACCACTACATCGAAAAGCCTCTTCTAACTGAGCAGCACATGATATATGTATAAAGCTTAGTTGTGGAAGCATTTTGAACATAGCAACAGAGAAAAGGCTTTTCAACTTGTTGCACTTCTCAATCCTCAGCTCACTTAGTTTTGGAAAGCACACTTCTATATTGGATAGACTTACAGGTTCTACATTCTCAGCCATAATTTCTTCTAGTTCCTCACAGTTGCATATACTTAGGAGTATCAACTCTGGTAGGCTTCTCTTGATGGCCGTGGAAAAGATTGACTTTACATTTGCACAGCTGTCCACCTTTAAACATTGAAGGAACTTGAAACTCAAAACTTGTCTTGAGGTAGTACCCGACCATATGAACCTTAACTCATGTAATCCTCCTAACAATAGTTGTTGTAAATTCGAGGTCAAGCAATTTTGTTGATCATCGCCATCAAGCGCAATCCCCTTAAAAAAAATAATAATAATAAAAAAAAAAGGTTTCACAACCTTAAAAGGGGAATGACACATGTAATGAAACTTGCTTCAATTCAATATAAGATTGGAGGAGGAAAAAAAAAAAAAACACACACACACACAGCGACAAACATACATTGTTCATAGGTCTTTGTTCCGAACTAATACTTGCACTGATACATGATGCAGTTAATTTTGGACATTGCTGGCAGTCTAGCTCCGCTAATGATGGGAACCCCAAATGGTAGCTTTCTGGACACACACCTTGAAGATTTTCAACTTTGTATAGATAGAATATCTTCAAAGGAGGAAGCATGATTTGGACCTGGTTTTGACAAGAGGCATTTTCCTCAAAGTCATATTGACCAAATACGTACTTCAATTCAGAAGCACATTCTATTTCAATCTCTTGCAGCTGCAAAAGTCCATTTTTGACATATGATATAGGAAATATAAATTCCAACTTGGGGCAGTCATAAATGGAGAGTTTTTTTAATTTATGGAACATCGAATGAGAAGTTTCTCCTGCATTAGTACCATCCCTTCTTTCTCCTGCAATTATATGCTTCAATTGGTCACAACCTTGTATCTGTAGCTCTTCTAATTGTTCCATACTTCTGGCAACAGACATTGAGAAGAGCGATGCAATTGCTGAGGAATGGCGGTTCCATATTTTCAGGATCTTAAGGTTGCACAAGTTACATGTCTCTGGAAATATGTTGTAAAGTTGTTTACAGTTCCGTATGAAAAGCCGTTCTAATTTCTTGAAGAAACCAAGTGCTAGGAGGGGAGGGCCTCGACACACTTCTGTCAACTTGTCCATTTCAGATAGCTTCAACTCAATCAACCTGGGCAACAATACATCTACTTGAAATGAGGCAGCATATTGGTAAGTTGTATCAATGAGGCAGTCTATATCTTTACAAGATTGAAGACTAAGCTTGGACAATTCAGCCATGCCTCCCACAACTTGAATCATATCTGGGATGATATTCTTACATTCTCCAAGAAAATTTGTTAAACAGACAACTTCTGCTCTTTGAAGAAGATTTTGTTTAGATGCACCTATGTTGGACATACTGAAATCAAGTAGGTGTAAAACCCTGACACTTTCTTCATTGTCAAGAGCCTCAAACTGGCCGAGACGGATTACAAACCTCTGCAGATTTGGGAGAGTAACAATATCCTCTATGTGTTGACGATGACATTTCTGAGTATATCCAAATGCATATAACTCTTCTAGTTGTAAACAGCTTCCTATTGCTTCATAATTTAAATTTCCAGGAATTTCATAGTGAGACAAATCCAGCAACTTCAATTTGTTGAGTTTGTCCATTCCTTTAGGTAAGTCCTTGAAGTAACAATTGGACAAGTCAAGAATCTCTAGTCTTCTTAGGCTTACAATGAAAGACAAATCACCTAAATCCCATCCTCTCAAGCGCAAAGTTCGAAGATTAGTCAAGCAACGGGTTGACTGAGGCAATAATAAGGGAGGTCGATAAAATGAATTGATCATGGCCATAACCTTGAGCCCCTTCACTCTTTCAGAAGATGCCAACATAAAATTCAGAGAATTCTCTTGCATTGTATTTATCAAAAGAATCTCAAGCTTCGGAGCATCCAAAGGATGATAAATTGTATCAGTTTCCTTACACCATGAAGATACTGCAAAAGAATCTTTCATAGCTCCATTATCTGCCAAGCTATTAAGATGTTTTGTAAGATCAACCAGAATTTTGTGATGCACTGATTTGGAAGCTATCCACAAAGCTATATCACGAACCATGTCATGCATCCTCACATAATGTTCACTTTGCCTAGAATGAAATAGCAAACAAGAATCTACAAGTTTGTTTATGCCTGCTCTGATCCGACTCCTTGCGAAGTCAAAGGAATTGAAGGTTCCGCATATACCCAGCCCCACTCCATATTTAATCAAATCCTCTATAAAGATTTCATGGTCTTCAGGAAACAGAGAACACAATAACAAGAGCATCTCAGCTTCCTTATTTCTCAAATAATCATAACTTAATTTGAGACAATTGTAAGCACATCTTACTCCTTCTTCCTCATGATCATCAAAAGGTTCTGAACTCCTTAAGCTCTCCAATGCCACCTTCCACTCATCATCACCTTTTCCTTTCAAAGAGCATGCCACAGCTTCTATTGCAATAGGTAACCCTTTGGATTCATTAGAAACTTCTCGAGCAACTTTTAAGAGATTGGATGGGATTCTCGCATGCTTTTGAAACAAGCTCCAGGCTTCCCCTTCAGATAAGAGATTTAGTATAATCTCTCTCTGACACTCCATTGAGGTACATACTTGTCGAAGACGTGTGGTCAAAAGCACCTTCAAGTTGAGTCTGTTGTTATCATTGAAGAGAAAGCCTATACTCTCCAAATTGAACTTCGCCCATACATCATCAACAATTAGAAGAACTCGTTTCTCTTCTTTTATTCTCAACCATAACCTTTGTGCTCTTCCCTCTTCAGTTTCTTCTTTCAGTGTCATGCAAAGCATATCTGCAATTTTTCCTTGAATGCCTCTAACATTTGGTGTTTGCGACACAGTAACAAAAATAACCCGGTCACACAAATTCAATTGCAAAGCTTTTCTACCAACTTCCTTAACAAGGTTTGTTTTCCCTGATCCTCCCATGCCATACAACCCAATCATGCAAGTGTTGTCATCTTGTATTGCCTCCATGATCTGGTTGTAAGCTTCTTTTGTAGATTCAAAATATGTAAAATGTTGGGAAGAGATGTATTCAATGCCTGGAAGAGGACCCAGCTGAGAAAAAGGCTCAAACTTGCAATTATTTTTTAAATATGCAACTCTCTTTATCTTCTTCATCATTTCCTTACATATACAATATCTTCTCCAGTTAGGAATCTGTCTTTGACAGCAATGGTTTTCTTTCATTTCATGCTCCAGTCGCTCCACTTCTAACAGCAGATTTCTCACATCATTCAACCACTTCTCTACAGAATTTTCAATTATTTCAGTTCTCTCCTTGGCTTGCTCCACAAGACTTTGGATACGATCCCTTTCTGATATCAGCTCATTCTTTTCATTGCCAAGATTTTTAATTACTTTTCTAACACAAAAGAAATATTGTACTTGATGAATTGTTGGTTTCAGAAAACCTTCGGCAACTTTAGCCCCAATAGAAATTATAATTTCAGACATTGAAACAAAGGCAACCTGCAATAGGATTGTTGTAAAGATATATTACACATGCTAAGTTATGATTACTCTGAAGACACTATTGGATGAGAGACATATGTTATTACCTTTAAGTTGTTATGTGAGGGATCAAATTGAACCAAAAATGAATTGATCGTAAAAAGTATGGTGTCACATGAGATAACAAGGGTTTTCACTTTGTCTTTGCATATTGTATAGTTTAATTATATTAATCTCTTGATTTAGCATACCATGACTTAATGTATTAACTCTTGATCCTTAATTGAGCTAATGATCATTGATGAGGCTGTTGCATTAGCTAGTATATTCTTTGGACTTAGCTTCTCTCCTTTTTTCTTCTGCCTGCTTCCATCCTTTACCCCCTTCATGACATTGGATCAAGATCTAATGGTCTACATTTAATATTTCATTCTCTCCATTTCCTTCTCATCCTTCTCTCTTCTCCTTTTATAAGAGGAAAAGAAATATTAGTAGCATTAAATGTGGATCATTAGATTTTGATACAATGGTCATGAAAGGAGTAAAGGAAGGGAGCAGACCGGAAAAGAAAAGGAAAGAAGCTAGGTCTTTTTCATTTCCAGTCCGCTCATGTATATATAACCCTTTCCTCATTGTGAAAGGATAAGAAACTCATTCATATTTCTCCAAATACTTATACTCTTATTACCACATACCAAGGGTACGATAGATAGGAGAAAGGAGGCACCTAATTAGATCCCCTTCACTAACTATCGATTAGCCTAAAGGTAGAGTGACCTCTTGACATCCTGAGATTCTAGAAGTGGGGTATAACTCTATGCCCTGGTTTGGTTTAGCCTAAAAAAGCAATTTTGTGTTTTTCAAGACAATTATTCTTTCACATATTTAACTTGTACAGTTCAAAATTAATTAAAATAAGCGAAACTAAACAAGCCATGTCTTCTTGATTTTGTTTGCGGAGCTGATTTTGAGGACTATAGAAGGTGGCATAGGTGCTCCTTGTACCATAGTCTAGGACTTTATGGGGAATGTTAGCATGGTGGCATATTTTAACCCTACATGATTACACACTCAATTATGAGCATGTCTTATTTTAGTTAAGCTTAACTTAATTTAATGTCTTACATTTACTGTTACCTTGGATACTGGGATGTAGCATATAACCTCTTTCTCAAAAATTATGGGCAACAGAATCGATGGAGAGTACCATTTTCTCAAGGCATTTTAAAAAAAAAAAAAAATTATATATTCTATTTATTTAGATTAGATTATATGTTGGATCCTAAAATTTTTTTTACACCCAATATCTCAAATTAATTAATTTCCAGTCCTGCATTTAGAAATATTTTTCCTATAACCCCAATATCCTGAAAATTAATTAATTTGAAATACTAGGTGCAAAAAAAATTCAAGATGCAACATATAATCTAATCTAAATAAATAGAATATATAAAAAAAATTAAAAAAAGAAGTCTAATCCCTCTAATTAGAGGGAAAAGCACCTAAGAGAAAAACACTTAATATGAATTTTGATCTCCTATGTGCAAGAATTAGTCATTTCTGCAACACTTGGTAATGCTATGATACTTGGCATTATTAACATATTTGTATTAGAGTAAAATACTTAATCACCCTTCTATTTTGTCTTAATTAAACAAACATTTCCTATATTTTAAAAGCATACATTATAGTCCAAACCATTAATGCAATTAAAGAATATTCTAAAATGATTATTGAAGTATGTTTTTTATTTAAAAACAATATTAAAATAAATGTTGCATACTAATTTATCATCTCATTATACCAAATCCCGGATTTATCTTTTAACATTTATATGTATTAATGATCTATTTAATCTTTTTACTACATTTAGAAAAAAATAAATAAGTTTTTATTTGAAAATTATTAACAAGTTGATTAAAAATTTGAGTAATATTTTTTAAGAAACATATGTTAAGCAAAAATATATAAAAATTTTGACTCATAACAAATTAATATAGGGATCTCAAAATTATATCGTATTAAAATTGTATAATTTAATTGAAAATGAATACATACATGCATTGCAAGACACTTTAACCAACATAATGTATTTAAAAGATTACATCATAAGTTTTAATAAAAAAACGAGATTAAACCTGTAAGTTTATTTGGGGAAAAATTAAAATTATAAGATTAGTTAACTTTATAATAGGGTAATCAATTTAACTATATGGAAAAAACTTTACAATATGGAATAGCATATTGTTACTACCATTTTTTGTTACTACCAATGTTACTACCACTTTTCCACCGTTAGATTAAAATCTTAATAAGAAAAAGAAATTATAAAGGTAAATGAGATTCTAATCTAAAGATGGAAAAGTGGTAGTAACATTGGTAGTAACAAAAAATGATAGTAACAATATCCTATCCCTAATATATATATATATATATATATATATTAATTTATTCTTTAAATTTGGATAAATATATGTAATTAAATGGTTATTAATTGATATTTATGTTAGCAAGGGCCATTTTGGTAAAAATAATTGGTCAATGTTTTGATTTAATGGTTAACTCATGATTGGATAGATGGAAATTGAATTTCAAAACTATTTAAAAAAAAAAAAAAGTGTACGCAACATATATTTTGATTATAAGAGATGTTCATATAAGTTCTCAAAATAAGATGGAAACAAAAGTAAATAGAAGGGAAGTTGATGTATTTTACTCTTTATATTAATGGGCCTAGTATATTATAGCAGTTTGACTTTTTAGGATAAATCAAAATTTAACACCCTATTTATGTTTGACTTGACTACGTTAGTTGTTAGTTTGTTGATTTTTGGATAGTTGTGAAGAACTCCATTTTACACGTGATAATTGATTGTTGAAAGAATTGTTGAGTCTTTGATGATTCACTCTAACCAAGAATAGGTTCAATTTTAACATCAACAAGAAATTTATGTGTAAGACCATACATATGAATGCCTTTTTGTTTTTTTAATGGGACACAAGTTTTATCTTATTGAAGACAAATAAACAATCATATTCGAGACAATATTATATACCTCTTCTATAGAGGATTGGTTATAATAGCATTCTATCCCTGAGCACTTCTCACTGCCAATATGAGTGTGGGATTTGATTTAGGCTTAAAACAATTGAGTATTTGATCAAATTGTTTGGACACTTGACTGCATTATGAGATTATAACATCTTCCTATCAAAAAAGATTATAACGTCTTGACTCACTTAACTGACTAATCTTGTGCATCAAACTGGCTCATTTTGACAATTGATGACTGGGGTTTCAAAATTATAATTTAAGTTATTCATATCCATTGTTTAATTTAAACTTTGGTTTCATTAAAGTTGACCATGAGTTATGCCGATTAAAAAGTAAAACAAAACCAATAATTTTAATATGTTTGGATCAGGCACAATGGGAAAATATGCAAGCAGGCCTGGCCCAAATTTTTTCTCTTATCCTTTGACTCTTTCTTTGGTACAAACTTTTATCCTTTGAGCCAAAGAGAGTTGACATAGATGGTATGAGATTTGGTCTGGCATAGATGATATGAGATTTAGTCAAGTCCCAAAGGGATGTGTGTTCGATCCCCGCTACCGTTGCTGGGACTCCTTTGGTAGGTAATCTTGTAAGTCCCCAGGAAGTGCTCAAAGAGTCCGGGGCCATGCCCTGATCTTGGTGGGGGATTGATGCCGAACCCCTCCAAAACTTTTCAGTAATCAAAAAAAAAAAAAAAACTTTTATCCTTTGACTATATTTTGAGCCATCTCCTTCTTCTTCTTCTTCTTCTTCTTTTTTTCCTTGTTTCTTTTTTTTTTTTTTGATACGTAAATTTTAGGAAAGGGGTTGGATTCACCCACGATCCAAGGGCAGGGCGAAATCTCCCTTCCTCCTAGGTCATACCGATGTTGGGCAGGGGAACCATCTATTATCCTCAGACGTTTACCTAGGCACCTAAGAGCTAGATGTCTCCCCCAGCGCCTTGACCAACTCCAGGATCGAACCCCCTCTTTTTGGTGAGAGTGTCTGACCCTTTTGCCAGTTGAGCCCAAGGACGAGGGGTTCTTTTTTCCCTTATTAAACACATTACAATTCTGTTTTGCACACTGTCGTTCCCAAAAAGTTGTCATTAAATATGGGCCACCTGCGGGGTGAAATTTTAGCACAAACTCTCTACCGCGCTAATGGGCCATTCATTTCAGCTTTTTCCTGGAAAATCCTCCCTCCAGCCCAACATACTAAACTCTGTTTTGTTTTGTTTGGGTTTTTTTTTTTTTTTTTGTAAAACATGATTTTGTTGTTCAAGATAATAGATAGTATCCGCTACTTTGACATTTATCCAACCTTATTTATTGATAAGGAGACAAAAGTATGTTACGGCCGAAATGAAATAATAATAAATTGCATAGTAGTTATGTTACTCAAACAGCATGCAACTCAAAGAAATTGCAATCATCTGGCTGACATCTTAAAGATGTATTGCATTGCCTCTGGTCAGGTCATTAATCTTGAGAAATCAAGTATCCTTTTCTCTTCTAATACCCCTGATAATGTCAAAAATATGGTTGGAAGAATATTGGGTATTCCGGTGACAGAGGATCCAGGATCTATCTTGGTATTCCGAGTATTTGGGGAAAAACAAAGCATCAGGCGTTGGCTTATGTGTGAGAGCGTATTGCTAATAAAATCCAAGGATGGGGTCATTCCCTTCTTTCCTTTGTTGGTCGTGATGTTATGATTAAAGCTGTTCTTCAGGCAATCCCTATCTACCCTATGAACGTGTTCAAGTTTACAGTTAAGACCTGCAGAGAGATTAGTAGCCTTATTGCTAACTTCTGGTGGAGCGGTACTGTCTCTGGAGGAGCTACACATTGGAAAGCTTGGGGGTCTTTAACTAATACCAAGAGCTCCGGTGGGATGGGTTTCCGCGATCTACTTGTCATGAATGATGCTCTTCTGGCTAAAACTGCATGGAGACTATTGATGCGCCCCAATGATCTATGGACGAGGGTTTTAAAGAGTGTATATTTTCCTAAAGATGATTTCTTGAAGGCAGAGAAAGGAAATAAAGCATCGTGGTATTGGTCTAGTATTATGGATGGTAGGGATTTTCTTGTACAAGACTTGCGGTGGGATGTTGGAGATGGTGCTGATATTAGAATCTGGGATGATAAATGGGTTCCTCATGTCAATTTCCCAAAGAAACCTGAAAATACCAATGATCCTATTATTGAAAAGGGCAGAGTGTGTGATCTTATTGTCAATAGAAAGTGGGATCTTACCCCCATTGCCCAGTATATACCGCCTGAAGTCAAGAGTGCTATATATGAGATTGTTATTCCAGCTAATGGGCTGGCTGATAAACTAGTGTGGACCAGTGCCAAGAACGGTGTGTATTCAGTAAAAGGAGGGTATCATAACTGTAAAGAGGATATGCTTTCTGAGGGCAACAAGGTTGGTTCCTCGATTGTCCTTTCTTCATCCTGCTGGAAGTCGATTTGGAAGATTCAGGTTATCCCGAGAGTACAGCATTTCGTCTGGCGGATTATAAATAATGCTATCGCTACCACTGATGCCCTCTTTAGAAGAAAGCGAGCTCAGAGTAACATTTGCCCTGTGTGTTCTGATGCTGTAGAGACTGTGGAGCACCTGTTTTTCCATTGTCCCTGGACTAGGTGTGTATGGTTTGGATGTTCTCTCAGTGCAAAGCTGGACGTCGTCCGTATTTCGAACTTCAATGCTTGGTGGATTCACCTTACAGGTACGTCTTGTTTGAGTAAGCAAAATCTTTCATTAATTTGTTGGATCTTATGGTTTATCTGGAAGCAAAGGAATAATTTGGTTTTTAATCATAAAGATCCTAACCCTATTGTTGTCATTGAATGTGCGAGGAAAAACAATTTTGACTTCTGGGTGAATTGTGATAAAAAGCAAACAAATCCGGAGGGTCAAAGGGTTGTTCCTACTCATCTAGTTTTCTGGTCTCCTCCACCTGTTGGCAAGCTTAAATATAATTGTGATGGAGCCTTTACTGTTAATAAGCCCGGCGCTGCTATTGGAATTATCTGTAAGGACCATTTTAGGGATTTCAAATGGGGTTTTGTGGATAAGGTGAAATCCATCTCTACTTTTATGACTGAAGCTTTAGCTTTGAAGAGGGCATTGATGCTCGCTGTTGATCTTGGCCATGACAATGTAGTTTTTGAATCCGACTGTCTTTCTCTTTGTGAATGTATTGATGCTAAATCTCCAGATATGATTGATTGGAGGAGTAGGAGCATTATTTTCGATATTATTTGTCTTTTGGGAACTAAGCTTGGGTTTTCTCTGTCCTTTATCCCAAGGGAGGGTAATCGTGCCGCTAACTTAATCGCAGCAGATGCTTATAAAGGGGTGTGCCCAATTGGGTGGGTCTTACAACCAACACCTTCTTTGCTATCACTTCTAGCCTCGGACTCCCTTAAGGCAAATGTTGTTCCTCATAATGTCCCTCTCCCCAATCACTCTTTGATTGGTGATTGTTCGTAGTTTGTTTATTTGTGTGTATTCTGTTTGTTTGTAATGTTTTTAGTCTTCCTTTATCCTCGGATGTTGTTTGTTTTTCTCTTGTTATTTCCTTTCTCTGTTTTTGTTGGTTTGTAATCGTTGAAGTCTTTTTAATACAAGTATCCTATGACCCCCAAAAAAAAAAATGTTACTCAAACATAAGATTTTGTTAAAAAAAAAACAAAACAAAACAGTTTTCCACCATATCCGGATGCAGTAGAAAATTATTTGATTTGTTCTACTTCGATTGTATTATTCTATTAAAAGGAAATAATCAAATTGTCCTTACTTATATTTTTTAAAACAACATATTCAAAACTAAACCATATACTTCCTTAATCCCTATCTATAAGGTCCTTTTAATTGAATCATGAAATTCTAAAAAATAGTAAAAATTAATAAATATATAGGAAATACTCCCTTCAAACTCCCCCCCCCCCCCAAAATATGCTGTTATTTATGATGGATAATTAAGAGAGATAAATTTTAATCAATGCAATATAAGTGGCAAATATTGGGGGGGGGGGGGGGGGAAAAAACTCATTAAAAGTTCAACAACTCTTGTCTAATTCTTATAAAAAATACTAAGGCAATTCAAATTTTGGATTATTATTAAAAAAAAAAGGACAAGAGAGAGTATATCAGTATATGTTCTTTTTCAAAAATGCCCCTATTTATAAATGGGACGCAACTTTCCTCCAATTCCCTAACCATCCGCTACCCTCCTTTTCTACCAAATGACGTTGTTTTTGTGCAAAAAATCATTTTTCACTCCTTTTAAAAATAATAATAATAATAATAATAATAATAATAATAACATTCACCATCCTAAGTATTTTTTCAGTACCAATTAGTTTCTTGAAGTATCTTTTTTATACTAGTCAATATCCTAAAATATTTTTTCAAGATTCTAAAATAATTTTTCAAGATCATGAAATATTTTTTCAGTTCGAGTCTTGAAATATTTTTTCAGTACGAGTCAGTATCTTGAAGTACTTTTTTTTTAGTACGAGTCAGTACCATTTTTTTTCAAGATCTTATATTTTAGGATACTGATTGGTACTAAAAAATATTTCAAGATATTTGTTCTATTCAAGAATAGGATTCATCAGATTTAACCTAGGAACAATGCCTAGGGTCTACGTACCCTGTAGAGGGATCAAAATCTACGTAGTTCGAGACACACACAGGCGTTTAGTCAAAGGGGTGGGGTGTGTGCTACGTGTGACTGTATGTAAATAGTTCAAAGTTAGAACGTAGAACCTATGTACCTTAGGGTTTGACCTCTATATTTATAGAGTTTACCTTAGGTTGAGTTGCTTGGGCCCTATAATTCGAGGCCCCGATATCCTAGCTACCAAATATACGTTTAAATATACCTAGATTGTAGGTAAGATAGGATCCCCCTTCATTGTAGGCAGATCCTAATATGTGATATATTCCTTGCTGGGCCATATATTGAATATGGGCTTTATCCAAATCCGTAGCAGTTGCCCCCCAGCCCAGTAGTTCAGGCTTCTGAGCTGCCAGGATGTATTTTACCCCTAGTCGACTTTACCAGCCGATCTTTGCTATCGTGGGCCTTATCTTGCCGAGCTGAATTACGTTGATCTTGGCTATCAAGGCGGCTTACTTCGAAGATCCGAGGTCTTGTCTCAAAGATCCTGAGTAATGCCAAGATGGTTCGCCTGCATTTGAATCCAAGTGTTGATCCTGGCTTTCGAAGTCGTCTACTCCAAAGATCCGAGGTAATGTCTCAAAGATCCGAGATAATGTTGAGGCGGTTTGCCTGACTTCAAGGTCGGGATCTTTCGTATCCGAGTTCCCTGGCTAAATTGCTATGAATCTTATCCTCTTGCCTATCTACCGCGTATTGCCGGGTTGTGTCATATTGACCCCAGTTACCGATGTCATTTGCTCCAAGATCCAAGGTACTGTCTCAAGGATCTGAGGTAATATCAAGGAGCTCACTCGATTTCGAGGTCAGGATCCTTATGCATTCAAGTTGTTGCAGCTTGATTTGCTTTTGTTCGAGTCTTGACTAATTCGGATTCATTCGTATTCTGGCACCAATTTGCACATTCTTATTCTGGCACCGATTTGCTTGTTTAGGCGATAGGTTTTTTCCCAAGATGGGATCTATTTGTCTTTCCCTCATTCTTTGTTTTCGCTTGCCTCGGCCTCGGATAGCATTTGAAAATTCAAATAACCCGTGAGGGCTTCGGTTAGTTCTTCTTACACCATTGACAACTGTATAGGAGTTGCCTCCCCAGCTTGGTAGTCAAGGGCTCTGGGCTGCCGGGGTGGATCTGCTATTGAACCGGACATCGTATCCGAGTTGCTGCAACTTGTTGGATTTTGATGAAGTTTCTACCCGAGTTTCAACAAACCACTGATTTACTTGTATTCTGGTTGAATTGCCCCCAAACATGTAGTCCGGGTTAATTGAAGTTTAAAACTTCTTTTGTTTCTTTTCATGCTCGCTGGGATCTCTTCTTCAATCATCCGGGTTTGTTTGCTGCAACACCGAAGTTGTAGCGTCGGGTTCTCCCAATCCAAGTTGTCGTGAAGAGAGATATACTCCATTTGCTTATATCGCCGACAATTTTACAGTGCCACACTTGTTTTGCTACCCCTCAACCTGGCAATCAAGGGCTCTGAGCTTCCAGAGTGCATTGACTATTTAACCTAGATCTCACGTTCGAGATTAATCGTTATTTCAACAATAAGTTGATTATATGAACTTTAAAATACGTTCCAAGTTATTTTGAATGGCCGGGCCAGGGCCAGGGCCACATAATGTGTTATGTAGAATCTGTTTGTTTTCTTCCAGACTTGAAGCCTGGGAATCTGTGATAGGGTTGTCTTTTTTAACCGAAAAGGGTGTTTATTTTAACCACGTAGAGTTTTCATATTAACCGCACTATCGAGTTCCGGCACTATTGCCCGAGATCGTAACCGAGATAAAGGCAAACTGTCACATGTCCAACTGTGGTGTTTGAAACGCAACGCTTAAACATTTTGACCTGATCAGGGTCAGAATGACAATTCATTTTCTTATCTCGGGCAAGCGTTGACGCGTCAATTTCGTGAAGGCTAGTAATGGCAATTTCGCCGAGCAAGAAACCTGGGCTTATTAGCCTTAATGTCAGCCATCTAGATGAGTTCTCTTTCAAACCGGGTTTAGGGAACTCAGTGTAATGTTTATGATCGGGCGTAATGACCTCGGTGTAATTTATTTCTGACCGGGTGTAATGACCTCGGTGTAGTATCTTTGACTATCGATAGTAAAGTATTTGAATTTCCACTGAGGAATTATTTATCCGGCGTCCATTTAAGGAGCGCGCGCGGAGTCAATTGTATAACTTTAGTTTATCCGAGGTCTAATCAAGGAGAGCTGATTTAATTGTTCTTTCGGTGTTACCGGGTTCCAGACTGATCATGGAAACACGGATTTAACCGTTCTTTTCACGGGCCCGGATTTTAACTGTATTAAGTGTAACCAGGGTCCTTCTTCTCTTTCTTTCGGAGTTGGACTTCTTCGCAAAATTTTTCCTGAATTTGTTTATCCATGATGGGTGTCGTAACCCATAATTTGTTTATCCATGATGGGTGTCGTAACCCATAATTTGTTTATCCATGATGGGTGTCGTAACCCGAAATTTGTTTATCCGAGAGGGGTGTTCTAACTCGGAGTTTGCTTATCCGAGATGGGTGTCGTAACCCTTTCTTCCATTATAGGTGTCATAACCCTTGATTTGTTTTTACGCGGACCCCGGATTTTAACTATATTAAGTGTATTCAGGTCTACCTTCAAAAATTCACAGGGATTTCGGATTTTAACCAGATTTGGTGTAACCGAGGTCCACTCGATGACTGATAAGTGTATTCGGGTCTAATACAGCATGACGCTTTTGCTCAATAAATGCTTGACGGAGTTCTCCATTTGCTCGTTTGCCCTGCCGGGAAACAACTAGATCCAGAAAAGGGAAATACAAATCCCAGCCAAGAGTACATCTCGACATGCACTTAGAGTATATCCCAGCGTGGATTTGCTCAATATTATAACAGCTGCGGAATTTCAACCGAATGCAAGCTTGACACTCTTGATTCCATATCTGCCCATGAGGCATCCATTTTCTGTAGTAAATTCCACCGTGAAGAAACTGGTTGAAAGAATTGCGGCTTTTGCAACAAGAACACTAAAGAACCTAATGGGGCTGTTACATCTACCGCGATAAATGCAAGTGATTGTCCCTCTCTTCATATTGATGGGAAACGATTGGTGGATAGTGTTGGTGATGAAAAATTGATGCAGTTATGTAGAATTGTCGAAGCTAGTGGGACTAATGGTTGGCATCAGCCTCAGGGAGATAAAATGATGGTTCATGAGTGGGCGACCAAGTAAAAGTAGCCATTGACGTCGTTCATAAAGAGAACCTGTATGAGCTATAGGGGAGCGCTTTCATAATCCTCCTCCAAAACGAGGACGTGACCCCAAATCCATAGTTCCAACACCTTTTTGCCCTCACTGTAGTTACTAGCTAGCGTTACCAAGCTCAACATCTAGCAATCTCGGCATACCTCGGAGTCTCGGCACCTCTTTATCTCGGCGTATCATCAACCTCGACTATCGCGATGGAGTCGAGACGCGTTGAATCAGCCTCGGCTTAACAACAACCTCGTCTATCTCGATTTGTTTGTTTGCCCTACCTCAAAACAATTTTGACAGAAGAAATAATAGTTCAATGAGATCAAACGCTATTGCTATATGTTCAGAGGGTTTTAGTAATCCGCTAACTCTTTCTAATGTGAATAATATAGAAAAGACAAATACTAAGCAGATATAGCAAAGGCAAACATAAGATAGTGTGATCCTATTATTGACTTCCCTGCATCCCTGAGTTGTGAAAATAACTCCTTTGAACTAAATGGCTTGGAGAGTTCAAATGTTGTGGTTGCTTATGATCCAAATAAGGCATCTAAATTTATGCCAAAATTGAAAAGTCTGGTTCCCAATGAGAGAGGATGACGATTCTAGGTTCCGAGGAGAGAGGATGACGCTCCTGGGTTCGCAAGGAGAGAGGATGATGATCCTAGGTTCTCGAGGAGAGAGGATGATGATCCTTCATACTATCTTCTCGTCATGTGGAAGTTTATGATCCAAATAGAGCATCTAAATTTATGCCAGAGTTGAAAAGTCTGTGTTCCCAAGGAGGGAGGATAACGACCCTGGGTTCTCGAGGAGAGATGATGATGATCTTCATACTATCTTCTCATCATGTGGACACATGGAGAGTTAAAAGAAAACCCATGAGAAGCAGCTCAAAACCAAAGTCGTTGCTCAAACAACCATTGTTTCTCTGAATCCCTTCACAGGTGCTGCGATTTTTGATTTTGCTGCTGCGGATTTTCAGGAATTGCCCGAGCAAAGACATCTGACTGCTGCTTCTGGTATTGACCATCTTTGGTCTCAAGAATCGAAATTTACAGTCCCACGGACGGCGCCAATGTTCTGTTCAAAAACAGGATTTATCGGACTTGACCTAGGAACAATGCCTAGAGCCTACGTACCCTGTAGAGGGATCAAAGTCCACATAGTTCGAGACACACACAGGCGTTTAGCCAAAGGGGTGGGGTGTGTGCTCTGTGTGACTGTATATAAATAGTTCAGAGTTAGAACGTAGAACCTGTGTACCTTAGGGTTTGACCTCTGTATTTATAGAGTACCTTAGTTTGAGTTGCTTGGGCCTTGTGATTCGAAGCCCTGATATCCTAACTACTAGATATACGTTTAGATATAGCTAGATTGTAGATAAGATAGAATACCCCTTCATTATAAACAGATCTTGATATGCGATATATTCTTTGCTGGGCCATATATTGAATATGGGCTTTATCCAAATCCATAACAATATTGACTGGTACTAAAAAGATACTTCAAGATACTAACTGGTATTAAAAAGATATTTTAGGATATTGACTAGTACTGAAAAAATATTTCATGAGCTTGAAAAATTATTTTAGGATTTTGGGGAAAAAAATTCAGGGTAATGACTAGTACTAAAAAAATACTTCAAGATACTGATTGATACTAAAAATATACTTAGGATATTGACTGGTACTGAAAAAATACTTCATGATTTTGAAAAAATATTCCAGGTTATTAACTGATGCTCCATCCGATCCTAATTATAAGACCTAGTTGACTTTTTTTGCATAAATTAAGGAAGATAATTAAATTCTTTTAGAATATTTTTATTTTTTGCTTCAAGTTAATTAGTTTGACTAATAAACTAATATATAATCTAATGATACACAACATATGAAATGATTAAGTAACTCATTAGTACTCTCTCCGAAAAAAAATCAATTAGATCTTATAATTAGGACCTAAAAACACTTCAAGATACTGACTGGTTCTAAAAATATACTTCAGGATACTGAAAAAATACTTCATAATCTTGAAAAAGATTTTAGGATCTTGAAAAAATACTTCAAAGTATTGACTGGTGCTGAAAAAATACTTAGGATAATGATTTTTTTAAAAAAAAAAAAAAGAGTGAATAATGATTTTTTTACACCAAAACGGCATCGTTTGGTAGAAAAGGAGAACAGTGGATGGTTAGGGAAATAGAGGAAAGCCACATCCTTCTAAATGAGTAAGAAAAAAAGTAATAATGAAAAAAGGATAAAAGAGGATGTACGATATGATAGAATAATTAATTGAATACGAAATTAATTAAGAACAAAATAGGTTAAAATACATTTATTATTAAGACAAAATAATAAAAATGTTTATATAAAGGGACAAACCAATTAAGAAAAGAAAGAGTTTATATATAAGGATGAGGGAGTATAATGAATTGGACAAACATTGTGTGGCTTGATCATCAAGTCCAGACCTTCGACAAAATTTCTATCTTGTACTCCGCTAGTCCTAATTATAAGAAATATTTACTAGAATTTGGAGAGATTAAGAAGAGAAGTTAAATTAATTAATTATAATTATTTTTCGAAAGTAGCCCTGAAATCAAAGTGAGACTCTTGTGCGTAAGAAACTGCAGACATCAATATCTAAACTGGTCCACCGGGACTATTGCTGTTAAGAAGTAAAGTGCCTCTTATTTCACAAAATTCATGAAATAATGTCTTTAATATGTTAGTCCTTCCTAAATATAAAATAAAATAAAAAATTTTAAAGATATTAAGAAAGCTAATTAAATTATATTAAAATTATTTTATTTAAAAGTAAAAAATAAAGTAAAATCTCTCACTTGATAGAATATAAGTGTGTTATTAAATTAATTATTGTGGAGGAAGTATTAGTAGATTGATATGGGAAAAATATGACAAAAATTGCTCAAAATTATTTTATAAAAAAAATCTAATTAAAGTCTATATGACATTAATGAGTTGCAAACATTATTTATTTTATAGAACATATAGGTGTATTATTAAATTATTATTATTTTTAATTATTATTAAGAAAGTATAAATAGGGATATTATAGGAAAAAATTGACAAAAGTTAAAACTTGCTCATATAATTAGGATCAAATCCAACTTCAAAATGTGTTCCTATAATTGAGACTGGAGGGAGTACTTTTTAGCAGCTAACAAGGAATCACTCAGCTCATGATAAGTTGGCTTGTGACTCGTATGTTGGAATCCGGTTACATCTATAATTATAGACTCCCAACATTTAATATAAGATTTACTTTATAGTTTAAATTAAACTAAAATGTGGGTTTTAATCAAGAATTATAAGTAGTATAATTTTGACAAAACTGTATATTAGATCCTTTATCCTATATTTGGATGGAGAGAAAACTCCTAACAATAGTAATTTTTTTTTATCACTTTTAAAAGTTTATTATTTGGTTTCCATTTTTTTTGTTGGATAAAATAGTGGGCCTCAGCCCAATACTATTGCATCAAAACAGTTTACGGGTATAAAGGGCCCACCCAATCATTATACAGCAAGTGGAGCTTGTCTTATCAACAAAAAAAAAAAAAAAAAGAAGCAAGTGGAGCTTAAAGCATAACACTCATCCCCATGGCCAAAACTGATGTTCCGGTATAAATTAGCAATAAAAACTACTTTTTCAATGTAATTTATAATTTCTAAGTTAAATATATATAAAAGTTTTGTCTTTAATTAACATAAATGTACTTTTTGAACCGGAAATATGCAAGAGCATCAGCACAAAAGTTGCCTTCTCTGTATACATGCTGTATATGAACCTGCTGAAAACTACAAGCCTCTAAACGTACCAGTTTTAACAGACTTGACTCACTTTCTCCAAACACCTGTCTGTTCTGCCTCTTTTTTTTTTTTTTTTTTTTGGATATAATGTTCAGCCATATTAACAACAACAACTTTTTTTTTTAGTCAAATATTAACAACAACTACTGAGCCCCATTCAGCAAGTTTTCTTACCTTCAGTCTTCTAGCTAAGTCTAGGCCTGTAACACCCCAAAAACATTGCAAAGCAAATTCCTAATTTCTTTGCAAACCCACCTAACCACCTTCCCTCACTATAACCGCTCTCTTAACTTTAACTATGAACTCCGTTCAAATTTAGTTCTTTAAGTTTAAGTTTAAGTTTAAGAATTAAGTTTTAACTAATCAAGTTTAGTGACCAGTTAGACTCATAAATAAGTCAAAACTATATTTAGTAAATGATTTTTTTTCCCGACTAAGAAATTTGTTCTATGAACGATTAAGATCCGCCGCCGCAAATCAGCCACATTGCAGCTAAACGGATCGGCTAAGTAATCCGCTCATAAGTTTCTTGCAAGACCAATTTCAAGATTTGCACGAAATCGATGAAGAAAAAGAAGCCTAAATTCAATTAACAAGAAGACTAAAAATTCATTAACATTGATCGCAACGACTAGAAATTTACCTGGTTGACAAATCACAAGCGGCGAAATGAACAAAGAGAATCGGCGATCAAATTAGGTTTCAGAAGTCTCTAGCTCTGCATCATTTCTTTCCGAATTGAATCGAATCAACAGGACAATCAGCTCGAAATAACCGAATGAAGTTCATTCTACCGCCCAGAAAACCTAAGATTCAAGCATTTTGAAGAATCTCAGCAAATGATAAATACTATAGCGGATAAACAGACTTCACAGTTTTTCATACCTGGAGTATCTCCGATGACAGCGTATTTTTCACTTCCGATTGAAAGATACAGACAAGTATTTCCAACTTCGGTGTGTATTCTTTAACATCGATGTAAAGAGAAATTAGAAATTAGTTATACAGAAGAATGAGAAAACGGAAAGCTCTGCTATGTAATTACAATTCAGAAACATTGTGTTCTTTGAGCTCCATCTAGTCTTGATGTTATTGCAGCTTCTGCTAGTCAACTTAGCTTCGGATGAATACGCGCTAAGCGGACTAAAAGGAAAATCAAATATAGTACGTAGTATAAATTTGTCGGTTCCATCAACATCAACATCAACTCATTTGAAAAACAAAATAAAATACTCCATTCAAATGCTTTTTATTTTACTAAAATTAGAAGGGAAAATTTTATTTAAATACCTTTTAAATTTATAAAACTCCTAAAAATTTTTTGAACTTGAAAAAAGACTGAAAGGTATTAAGAACTTATGAGGGATATGCAAATTCAGGTGAAATTACCTTTTTACTATTAGTTTTAAATAAATTTAAAAAAAAAATAAAAACCCCCCTCGGGTGGGAAGTTTTTTTTTCTTTTTTTGGGAGTGGTTTTTTTTTTTTGGAATAAAAATTTATTCATTGAACTGTAGGGGGTGGGGTTTGAACCCCCCACCTCTCACACACCAAGTGGTCCACCAATTGAGCCACTTGGTTTCTTTAATATATATATATATATACACACACACATTAACAAATATATATATTCTTCTTAACATTTTTTCAACGGTAATTACAAATATACTATCGTTATTTACAAATCTATCATCGCCATTTACAAATATATCATCATCATTTACAATTTTTTGGGGTTTTTCATTCTTGCCTCTGAAATGAAAATATAAACTTAATGCAATATTACAAATATACCATCGCTATTTACGAATATACCATCTCCATTTACAAAATTACCATCGTCATTTACTAATTTTTTTGGGCTTTTCATTCTTACCTTTGAAATAAAAACATAAACTTAATACATTATTACAAATATATCATCGCTATTTACAAATATACTATCGTCATTTACAAAATTACCATCGCCATTTACAAATTTTTTTAGGGTTTTCATTCTTATCTCTAAAATAAAAATATAAACTTAATGCATTATTACAAATATACCGTCACTATTTACAAATCTACTATCATCATTTACAAAATTATCATCTCCATTTACAAATATTTACCATTCTTGCCTGTGTAAATATATGAATGTTACTATTCTTGCCTCTGTAAATATATGAAAGTAATTTAGTAAATAGCGATGGTAATTTTGTAAATGGCGATGGTAGATTTGTAAATAGCGATGATATATTTGTAAATGGCGATGATAATTTTGTAAATAGCGATGATATATTTGTAATAATGCATAAGTTTATATTTTTATTTCAAAGGCAAGAATGAAAAACCCCAAAAAAATTTGTAAATAGCGATGATAATTTTGTAAATGACGATGGTATATTTGTAAATAGCGATGGTTGATTTGTAAATATCGATGAAAATTTTGTAACTACCGTTGAAAAGATGTTAAGAATAATATATATATTTGTTAATGTGTATATATATTAAAAGAACCAAGTGGCCCAACTGGTGGACCACTTGGTCCCAAGCATGTGTGAGGGGCGGTTTGAATCCCACACCCTACACTTCAATGAATAAATTTTTTCCCAAAAAAAAAAAAACCGGCGGCCCTCCGGTGAGGGGGGTTTTTATTTTTTAAAATTTATTTAAAACTAAGGACAAAAATGTAATTTCACCCGAATTTGCATATCCCTCATAGGTCTTTGATACTTCTTAATCTTTTTTTAAATTCGACGGACTTCTGGAGATTTTGTAAATTCAAATGATATTTATTTGCAATTTTTCTAAAAAAATAACATTTTTTAAATAAAAATAAAAATCTCCAGTGTACTCATATCTACGAAACTTACTAGAAGCCGAGTTGTTTTGTTTTATCATTGGCTTCTGCTTTTTCCACGACAACTTTTATCCACAAACAGTGAGAGCGCGTTTAGGATAGGACTTGGGACTTGGTAGGCTTTTTCTTTTTTTTCCTTTTTTTTTCCCCCTCCTTCCAACGGTCGAGGTATGTGGGATGGCAGGCTATTTATGAGGTCAACGGCTTTTTTTTTTTTGGAATGTTCATTCTAGAATGAGCATTTCCCCATTGCTATGTTCAATCCTATGTGAGTTTTAGTTGGAAAAAAATTCATCTCATCCTAAATATAAGGAAAAATTAATGTATAGATTCTTATGGTTTTCTCTAGTTTTAAATTAGGGTTAAGGTGCAAAAATACACATATGTTTTTTTTCGATGAGTGCCTAGTAGCAAATGCTTTTTTTGGGTGCAAAAGTGCATACGTGATTATAAATTAGGTGCGAAAATACCGTTTGATCGTTAAATTTGACTTTGACCGATGACGTGGCATTTCAAAGGTGTAAAAATACACATGTGATTTGTCAAAAAGAGCACCCAACAACAATTTTTTTTAATTTAATAATTTCATTTCAAGATCCTAAAATAATTTTTCAAGATTATGAAGTATTTTTTCAGTATTAGTCAGTATCCTTTTAGTACCGGTCAATACTTGAAATATTTTTTCAAGATCCTAAAATAATTTTTCAAAATTATGAAGTATTTTTTCTGTACCAGTCAGTACCCTGAAATATTTTTTCTGTATCAGTCAGTAGCCTTTTAGTACCGGTCAATACTTGAAATATTTTTTCAAAATCCTAAAATAATTTTTCAAGATTATGAAGTATTTTTTCTGTGCCAGTCAGTATCCTGAAAGTACTTTTTAGTACTAATCAGTACCCTGAAATATTTTTTTTGGATACTGACTAGTACAAAAAAAAATACTTCATAATCTTGAAAAATTATTTTATGATCTTGAAAAAATATTTCAAGTATTGACCGGTACTAAAAGGATATTGACTGATACTAAAAAAATACTTCATAATCTTGAAAAATTATTTTAGGATCTCGAAAAAATATTTCAAGTATTTACCGGTACTAAAAGGATGTTAGTTCTCAGTATGATTTTGATGATTACTAACAAGTGTAAACAATATTGAAAAGATTTGACAAAGTTTAGGATGTTTTAATCTTGTAAATTTCAATCTATCAAAACCGAACTCGAGCCTGTTAGTAGTGAACTCGAGCCTGATTTTGACAGAAAGCACAAACTTGTCAAACCATTCTCCAAACTTGAAACTGAACCTGAAGTTTAAAATCAAACCTCTGAGTAGTTCACATGAACTCGAGCCTGATGAGATCAACCTCGAGTTCATCTTTTCCAAAAAGTTTTTGAACTTTGAAAACATGTTGAACCTTACACTTTGCTCTCTGCAAACCTCAGGTTTGAAAGTTTTTCAAAGATTTTAGGAGCATGAACTCGAGCCTGTCATGGTGAACTTGAGTTCATATCTGGCGGGACAAGTTTTTCAAACAAAGCAATGTTCTATTGAGGAAAGTTTTGTCAATAAACTCGAGCCTAAATGTCTTGAACTCGAGCCTAGCTTTGGCCGAGAGTTTTTAAACTCTTCCTAAACAGTTTGAACTCGAGCTTAACCAGCTTGAACTCGAGCCCATGAATTACCGAGAGCAAAGATCTTTCCAAATTATTTTGAACTCGAGGGTGCGTTTTGCGAACCTCAGGTTTGTTCCTTCTAGCTAAAACAAAAATTTGCTCAGAATTGTCTCTAACTCGAGCCTGACATCAATGAACTCGAGTTCGTTTCAACCCGAGAGCTTTTTAGTTTTTCAATGACATGAGAACCTCAGGTTTAAAAGACAAACCTCAGGTTCACACATTTTGAACTCACATAATTTTTAAACACTGAAGCCTAGAACTCGAGCCTGCATAAACTGAACTCGAGTTCGTGTCGCAGTTTCAGAAAATTTGAATTTGGGCATTTTAGAAATCGATATTATTTGGTCTTAATCTTCTTCAGTATTATTCTCTGATATTCCCTGCTATGTTTAACGTATTTGTTAGTGGATTTCAAAGCATTAAAGAATGTTTGGTGAGAGGTTAGAATATAAAGCAAAAAGCAACTCAGAGCATTTATTGCAAAGCACAAAAGTTACTCCTTCTACCCAAATCCTTCTGCACACGCTTATAAAGTATTTAAGGATGTTAGCTGAAACAAAAAACCTCCTCTCCAACGGATTAATTCGCAGAAAGTCAGCCTTGATGACCTGACCAACTAGATTAGGAGAAAACAAGAGAGAGAAGACCCCAAAACCACTTCAGAACACTTAGGCAACTTCTCCAACGGTCTGATTCAACCTACAACGGTCATTTAATGTTCTCTAGCTATAAATAGAGTTCATTAACATCTTCACAAGCGGACACAACCACTCTGAACGAAAATCTACTAAGTTCATTTATTGTGTATTAGCTTTCTCCTGTATTGTGTCTTTTTGACATTAGTGCTTCAGTGATTATCTTATCCACTCTGTGAGAGAGTTATTACTTGTAAAATCATTCATTGATTGTAAGAATCACAAGTCAGGGGACTTGGTGATTTTGGGTGCATTGATTAACACTTGTAAGGGGGAGTGTGTTCTAGTGAGAGAACAACTCTTGAGTGCAGAGTGTGTAATCATTTGCAAGAAGTCTAGTGGATTGAAAATCCCAAGTGTGGCTTGGGGACTGGATGTAGGTCAAGAGAAAGGGCCGAACCAGTATAAATCATTGTGTCAAGCTTTTCTTCTCCTCTCCTCAGTTGTGCTCTAAGGATAATAAAAAAAAAATATTTCAGGTACTGACTGGTACTAAAAAGTACTTTCACGATACTGACTGGTACAGAAAAAATACTTCAAAGTATCTTTTTAGTACCAGTTAATACCCTGAACTTTTTTTTTTCAGATCTAAAAATAATTTTTCAAAATTATGAAGTATTTTTTCAGTACAGGTCAGTATTCTAAATATCTTTTTAGCACTCGGTAGTAATTAAAATAAAATTATTAAATTTTAAAAAAAAATTGTTGTTGGACGCTCTTCTTGACAAATCACATGTGTAATTTTGCATCTTTGAAATGCCACATCATCGGTCAATGTCAAACTTAACGGTCAAACGGTATTTTTGCCCCTAATTTGTAACCACATGTGCACTTTTACACACAAAAAAAAAACATTTGCTATGGGCGCTCCTCGGAGAAAAACACATGTGTATTTTTGCACCTTAACCCTTTAAATTAAGTCTCTACACTTTCTTTCCCCTTCTTTTTGGTGGATCTTTAAATATTAGACATTTAGATAATTAGATCTCGTTAGTCCCTAAAATTAAAGACCGTTAACTAAGCACCAATGCAACATTGTTAAAACTTCCATTGGCCACCTCAGAAGCATATTCTCTCAGTAACAAGTTTCTCAGTATCTTTCAATAGTTTTAAATCATATCCATTCAATATTAAAATAAGTATTTAAAAAGAGACACATCAGCTATTTCAAATTACCTCATAGTAAAAACTACCTCACGAGGTGGAAATAAAATTTTAAAAAGTAGATAATGTGTCTCTTTTTGGATATTTAGATTAATATTAAGCAGATAGGATTTCAAGTTAGTGAGAGATACTTTGAGCCAAAAAAAAAAGTTAGTGAGATATACTGAAAAACACGCTACTAAGAGAATCTGCATCCTAGCCACTTCTGAAACGCCTTATCTTTCTCTCTCATTCCACCAGATCAAGCTCTCCTCTCTCTCCTTGACTCATTCCTCAACATCAACATTGTCTCCACATTAATTTTTCCTTATTTTTAGGATGAGATGAAATTTATTTTCAACTAAAACTCACATATTTATGATCTTTAGGATTGAAGATAGCAATTGAAAATACTCATTCACTACTACAACATGCACTTTTAAAGTTTATTTTTAGAACCTTTAGACGATCATTTTAGGGAAACGTGTATGTGAATGTCGCTGATAGTTTTAAAATAGGAGTCTATTTCAAAACTGTCGTTGTAAGTAACTTACAACGACTGTTTTTAGATAACAATAGTTGTAAGTTTACTACAGACAATGATGATTTTATCAAAAACTGACATTCTATGTATTAAACTCAGAACGACTATCTTTTCTGATGGTTTCAAAACGGTAGTTGTAAGCATTTTTCAAAGAATGTTTTATAGAAAATAGATGTTCAAAGTCTTTTTTTTTTTTTAAAGAAAAACCAATTCCTAGTCAGAACAGAGAATAAAGAAAACTAAGTAAAATAAAACAATAAATTCCCAAAATAGAGAATAAAAAAAAACTGAGTGAGGATTATTATTATGCCTTGTATATATACATCCAACAGTTCATTTCTATAATCAAGTACGTGCTCCAAAACTAAAAATGGTTAATGTAAATCAAATGAATGTCCACAAGTTCTCTAAACCACTACACTATGTAAGGGGGGAAAAAAACTTTTATCTCTACACATCATTTATCCGTTGTAGAAGTCGCCTACCAAAAGGTTTCGGATCAAATTAATGTCTTTGATTGTGTAGGCATCGGAGTTTGGATTCTCTCATAATCTTTTCTCTCCTTTTCTTCTCAGTATCTGATCTCCACCCTCAGATTTAAAAAAAATAGATGGTCCAGATTTAATATTTTATAAAACTATCATTTTAAACATGAATAAATAAACTTAACTTTTAAATCATGATCTACACAATTTATACATGTAATACAAAATTAATAAAAAAAAATTAATTTATAAAACACTATTATCATTATCTTAGAAAATATTAAATCTGAATCGTCTATTTTTTCATCTAAGAGTCAAAATGGGATTCTGAGAAGAAAATGAGAGAAGAGATTCTAAGGAAATCTGCTTCCGTAGGCATCGTCATTACCAAAAATATGTGCACATTGAAAAATAAGTTAATATAAATCAATCAATTTAATGAAATAACTAACAATTTAATTACAAGAACAAAAGTAAAAATCATTTGAGAATCAAGAAATGATCACCTATTCAAAATTAGTAATAAGTCTACTAACAATGATGTTATACATATAAAGTAAAATATAATATCCACACTCGATTTTCCTTAGTTTCCCGATGGCACTATACATCAAAAGAAAATGGTAAAAATGAATAAATACATATATAAAGTGATTGTGAATTAAAAAAATTTGAATTTAAACAACTTACTTTCGGATGTAACCACTTCGTGTTACCACTTTTACTCTTGTGCTTTCCACCCATTAAATAATATGTCTTGAGTGCACTATCATTAAAATGAAAATCAAAAGATATTAAAACAATTTATTCAAGTAAAAAATCAATTATTTACTAACAAATTAACTTACATGTTAAAAAATGGTTTTTATCTCTTTGTTTAGTTTGTGAGCCGAGGGATCAAACCAAAAAAGGACGTTGTTGAAGGGAAAGCAACACACAGACTCCAATATAACTATACTATATGCATGTTTTCGCTTCACAGTACATATTTTCATTGTTGACCTTTTTATCATAAATTTCTTTGAAGTGAAATGGTATATATATTCACATTGACATACAAGTGATTGTACATATACGAGTAAAATGATAGAATCACATAAGTTTCATTTATATAATGTCAATTAATCCGACAGATAAAACATTTTTCATGGCCAATTATTCTGATAGACAGGGACGTACCCACGAATTTTATTGAGGGGGGCGAAAATAAAAAAGAACTGGCTTACATCCACTGCTCATATCGTCCGCTCCCATCTGCTACGGTGATACTGCGTCATTTTGGCGAAAACTGCTCCATTTTTCTTAAAAAAATTATATATTCTAGGGTATTTCTGGGTACTGAAAAGATACTTCAAGATACTAACCGATACTGAAAAATTATTTCATGATCTTAAGAAAATATTTCAGGATCTTAAAAAATCATTTCAGAGTACTAATTGTTTCTAAAAAGATACTGAAAAAATATTTCATGATCTTGAAAAATTATTTAAGAATCTTGAAAAAATATCTTGTATATTTTTAGTACCAGTCACTACCCAAAATATTTTTTCAAGATCCTAATATAATTTTTCAAGATCATAAAGTATTTTTTCACTATCAGTCAGTATCCTGAAATATCCTTTTAGTAACAATCAATACCCTGGAATATTTTTTTCAAGATCATGAAATAATTTTTCAAGATCCTGAAGCATTTTTTTAAGATCATGAAATGATTTTTCAGTATCAGTTAATATCCTGAAGTATCTTTTCGGTATTTAGAAATACCCTAGAATATATATTTTTTAAAAAAATAAAACGGACCAGCTTTTGCGCCAAAACGACACAGTATCACCGTAGCGGATGGGAGCGGACGGTATGAGCAGCGGATGTAAGCCAGTTCCAAATAAAAATGCTACATCAATGGTAGCACTCTTCCCTATAATATTCATCTACAAAGAGTATAAATTATTTCATGACTAATATAATTTTAAAAATATTATTAATAACAAAAATAAACAGATTAAAAATTAAGGGTAAATGAGCAATTTAACACATGTGCTTTTCCTCTAAGAGCGCCTAGCATCACGAGCTTTTTTCTAGACCAAAAATACACATGTAGTTACGTTTTGGGAGTGCCCAACACCACGGCCGTTAGTTGACCAAACAGTTAATGTTAACTTGGATGGAAGTGACCAGTAACGTAGGTACAATTACCCTTTTGCCCTTAGTTTTAAATATTAAAAAAAAAACTAAAATACCCCCTGCTAGTGGGCCCCACCACCGGCCACCACCACCGCCGACGACCACCACCAGGTATTTTAGTTTTTTTTAATATTTAAAACTAAGGGCAAAAGGGTAATTTTACCCGCATTACTGTTCACTTCTATCCAAGTTAACGTTGACCGTTTGGTCAACTAATGGCCGTGGTGCTGGGCAGGGGGCGGATCTTACTTATGACAATGCCCCCCCCCCCAAATTTTTTTTAAAAAATTTTTTAATGGAACTTTTTTTTCTTTCCTTTTTTAGGATAATAATACAACTCCCCCCCCCCCCCAAAGTAGTGAATACAACTTTGGCCCCTCCCCCAAAAAAATATTGTTTAGAGTTTGTTTACATTTTTCCCTCTTTTTATATTTTTGGGCTTATAATTCAATCTTTGTTTCATATGGGACCATGTATGATTTATGTTAATCTTGTCATTCTTTTCTATATTTCATTCTAATTACCTGAAATTTTAAGCTTATTAGTAAAATTTACTTTTGTGATGTATCTTTTACTATGCTTTTACTCATTCTACACTATACTTATAGATGAAGTTAATTGACTTGATTTCATAATTTTTTTTATTCTTTTCATTTTTAATGCATTTAAAACTTTCCTTTAAAAAAATTTTCGGGGGTGCTGCCCCCGAACCCCCGAATCCCCCACCACTATTTGGCCCCCCAAACTTTTCCTCCAAGTTCCGCCACTGGTGCTGGACGCTTCCAAAATGTAACGACATGTGTATTTTTGGTCCAGAAAAAAGCTTGTGGTGCTAGGTACTTCTGGGGGAAAAGCACATGTGTAAAATTGCTCCTTTACCCAAAAATTAACTATTAGTCATCATCTATATTTTTACAGTTATTTTTTAACAAAACTCAAAACTTGTCCAAAATACTAACCCAAAAATATTTTCTAATCAGTATAAAACTAGTATTATCAGAAAGATAAAATTATGTATAATAAATTTTATGAAGGAAATTTAATGAAAAAAGTGTTTTAAGTACCTTATTGATTCTCAAAATTTACTGTAAACCGGTAAAAAAAAATGCTTACCAATGGCCCAGCTAGAGGAAGAAGAAATGACGGCAATTTCTTACAAAACAAGAAGAATATATTCAAGGTGTGGGTCCCACCTCTTTTAAGTTTTTTTTTTTCCTTTAAATATGTATGAGAAAGCAAACTCAGTGAACAGATGCAGTGACCAATCACTGAACAGATGCAGTGACCAATGTATATGAGTATATCTCAGTGAATATATATTAAAAAAAAAGGGGGAGAAGACGAATAAATAACATTTGAATTTGCAAAACCCCCAGAAAGCCGCCGAATTTGTAAAAATGAGAGATGCTAAAGACTTTTGAAGGTTATGCAAATTCGTACAAATTCATGTGAAATGACAATAATGCCCAGGGAGAGAGAGAGAGATGAATCGGCACTCGACACTCAACTCGATCGTGACTGCCGAAGGTCGCCACATCTTGACCCTCCGCTGTCGAAGCCACACCCGCCTCTGCCGTCGACCCCGCACCCACAGACGCTGCACCGGATGCCAGTGAAAAAGAAAAAAAAAACTAAGGCGGTTCTCGTTCGCGTTGAGAGATTGGAATAAATTGGAAGAAGAAACGAGCCGTCAAAAGGAAGGAAGGAGAGGGGTGAAGGAAGGAAGAGGAAGAAAGGAAGAAGAAGAGAAGAAGAGAAGGAGGCAAAAAAAAAAAAAACAAGTTCACTGTTCATTCATAGAGTGCACTTCCAGTGCACACTCGAGTGCACTGGAAGTGCATTCCACTCAGTGAATAGTGAACTCTTTTTTTTTTTTTTGCCTCCTTCTCTTCTTCATTTCTTCCTCTTCCTTCCTTCCTTTACCCCTCTCCTTCCTTCCTTCCGGCGGCTAGTTTCTTCTTCCAATCACTTAATCTCTCAATGCGAACGCGAACCGCCTCATTGTTTTTTTTTTTCTTTTTCACCGGCATCATCCGATGCAGCGTCTGCGGGTGTGGGGTTGACGGTGGAGGCGGGTGTGGCTTCGGCAACGAAGGGTCAAGACGACGGCAACCTTCAGCAGTCACGGTGGAGCTGAGTCGATTCATCTCTCTCTCTCTCCCTGGGCATTATCGTCATTTCGCATGAATCTGTACGAATTTGCATAACCTTCAAAAGTCTTTGGCATCTCTCACTCTTTTTACAAATTCAGTCAGCTTCTAGGGGTTTTGCAAATTCAGATGGTATTTATTCGCATTTTTCCCTAAAAAATATCACTGATGTTTATTTATTTATTTTAATCCCCCGAGGCGCGTGCCCGTCCCTGCTGATAGATATGGCAAATTATTGAGGGAGATATAGAACAACAACATTTGTGGTTACAATCAAGTCACAAGTTACTAAGTTTTTCCGTCTAGCAGTCATCTTTAACATTTCTGCTTCTGCTGAGAGTGTTTAAGTTATTTTTTTTAAATTGTATCATGTTTATTATAATGTGTTAAATTTTAAATCCTATAAATATAAGTTTTTTTATTCTATATTATTATTTTGTTATTATCAATGATATATTGTGTCTTATATAATAAATATTAATAGTAATTATTATTATTACTATAACATATCCAAAAAATATAAAGCCAGTACATTATCACAGTTATTGACAAATAATTATTATATTTTCCCTTAATATATTACGATTTGAAACCATTATTCATCTTCGAGAGTATAGCGCCCATATATATAACGGATTGAAAATAGTCGATAATAACTATCATAAAAGGTTTTTTCTATAGTAGTGTTCAAGATAACAAAATCCCATCCTAATTTACTGGATTGATTTTAACAAGTTTTTATGTGTTTCATGGGTCAGAGTCTCATAGATATGCATGGGGAATATTTAAGAAAATAAAAATGCACTAGAAACATTCTCCAGTCCATGTCATGAAATTAAACATTTCAAATTAAGGAAAAAATTATTTAATCATTTAAGTTTACACTTCTCTTTTATTCTTTGCGCTAAATTATAGAAAATGATTATAAGGTTTCCAAGTCAGTTCAGACGAGAACAATATAAGGCTGTAATCTGATGCAGCTACTAGACATAGAGTCTGAATAGACTAGAATGGAAAGCGTTGCAGCCAAAGTAAATTACTAAAAGCTATAAGCATTCCAAAACAAGATTTGACCCTGACTGGTTATTCATGAGACTAAGAATGTTTACATTATTTATGCAATTTGCAAACCCTGCCATTCCAGAACAACTGAATTTGTCTGAGGATAATAGGATTTCATTACAGTCACCAACTAGCAACCAAGGGAAATCAATGGGGGAGGAAATCATTTGAGGAAGCGGCTACGGTCTTCTGCCTTTAGCGTCTACTGTGGTCCACTTCGGCTTATACGTCGACGGATAAGCCGAAGTGGACGCAATGGTCCCTTTTTTTTAAACCAAAAAAAAAAAGGCGGAAAAAAGGCTATGGCGTCCACTTCGGCTTAGTGGACCGTAGTGGACACTAAGGCAGAGGACCGTAGCCGCTTCCATCATTTGAATCCTATTACGGACCTGCACAATGGCCCAATGCCAGCAGGACCCAACCAAGGGGATATCATATATCAGCACACACCTATAATATAGGTATATCCTATGTCATAGGGAGATCATATCCAGCGACAATGTAGGAGTATCCACACCAAGATACTCGCACCGCAGATCACGCATGACCGAGATCTCCTCCACGGTAAACTCTCTATATACAGAGGACCTAACCTAAGGTGCATACGTTCTAACTCATCACCTTTACTTTCTGTCACACAGAGCACACACACCACCCCTCTGGCTAACGCCGTCGTGTGTTTCGAACTACGTGGACTTTGATCCCGTCACTGGGTACATAGGCTCTAGGCTTAGCTCTTAGTCAAGTCCAAAGCACCAGCCCTTGGCTGGATATCTGTGTTCTACACCAAAACAAATCCAATTCCACAGAATATAACAGAAGCACAACTGGCGGTGACCATAAACATGGGCGGATCCAAAAATTTATAGAAGGGGTACAATTGGCGGGGATATTTGGGGGCAGCGCCTCCGAATATTTTTTTAAGGAAAGTTTTAAATTCATTAAAAAAACAAAAGAATATAAACAAAAAAAATATTTCAAAAAAATATTTATGAAATCAAGTGAATATTGATAATATAATAAGAGAGATAATTATTTTATAGACCTGACATTTAGAAAAGTAAAGCTAAGTACTGTTAGAAATAAACGCATCTACATAAACTGCAATGAAGGGTAGGCACTCAATAAGTTCAAGTCCATATATTTTAATAAAAAAAGTATATTATAATAAAAAATAATTATAATGTTATACTTCTAGGCCTTTTCTTTTGGAATTCCATCATAATTGCCTTATCATTAATGCTATTAAATACATCATTTTTCAATATAAGGCACTAAACAATTATTCAACCATTCATCCCTTATCTCATTACGAAGTGCATCGTATTAAAGGTGGGTACTTGGCAGATATCAAGGATTTGAACATTAATATCCTTTTTTTCTGGCTACTAGAGTACCTCCACCCTTTCTAACGGCATGAGTAGAGCCGGTAAAATGGGCCGAGCCCATCGGGCCGGCCCATTTAAGCTCTAGCCTGTAAGGGCCGGGCTTGAAAAATAGACGAAATATTTGAAATTGGCCCTGGTGGGCCGGCCCTGAAGGGCCTCGGGCTTAGACGGGCCAGCCCTGGAGAGCCACGATATAACACATGTATAAGCATAGAATAATTCATAGTAAATAAGTCACACTGTAACCGCAGTTATCGGCCAAGGACTGCAGTCCTTTAGGACATGCAACCCTATTCTAGCACACGCAGCCTCGATCCATAATTAGGATACACACATGCAAATTATCTAGCAACCATGATCAGTCATACATGAATACATACATACAAGCTAATAAGATAACAGTTACCCACCTCAAACTTGAGTCCTTAATCTAGTTGACGTTGTTGAGATCAGTAGAGGTGTCAAAGTATATTTATAAACGTTTATCACTGTCATTAGTGACTGCTGGCGTTGCAAAGTACATAACTACATGACTATATAATAATACCCTTTTTATAAGGTCGTTTATTCCTACATATCAACGTTTATCAAATCCTTAAAGGATACAGGTTGGAAATATGGTGTATGAGCTGAGCAAGTGACAGGTTATAAGGGGGTGCCGAGATCACGTTAGAGTGCATAGGCTGAGGTGGAGTTAAGGGTAATTGCTGGGATAGTGATGGTGTGTATGAGCTAAGTTGGTAAGTTGTTGTTGTCGGGATCGCGATTGTGTGTGTGTTTGCTGGGATTGAGTTTGTGTGTATTGGTTGATGTGATGAGTTGTTGTTGTCGGGATCGAGTTTGTATGTATGTGTTGATGTTGTGAATTGTCGTTGCCGGGATCGAGTTTGTAGGTATGTCTTGATGTTGTAAATTGTTGTTGCCAAGATCGAGTTTGTGTGTATGCATTGTAAATTGTTGTTGATGGGATAAAGTTTGTTTGTGTGTTGATGTGGTTGTTGTTGTTGCCAAGATAGAGTTTGTCTGTGCGGTAATGTGTTTGTTGTTGTTGCCGGGATTGGGTTTGTGTGTGTTGATGTTGTAAGTTGTTATTGTCGGGTTCATGATGGAGTGTATGGGTTAAGGTGACAGGTTAATAGAGGATGTTAGAGTCGTTTCCCATGGTTTCCTAAGTGTGCAGTTTTTACCAGAATGTTGGCAATACATCGCAAAGCTCTTGATTTTCATACATATATGCATACTACCCAAGTTTTCCTTCCCTTATCATGCATATACAACATTGATATATGTATTCTGGAAACAAAATCTAACTTTCTTCAACATAACCCCAGATTTACGGTTTATGCATTAGAGAATTCTCATGGCTTGGTTTCTACGGTTCTTTTTAAACATAGACTTCCTAGGTTTATTCCGTACGGTTTATTACTTATAAACTATGATAGAAACTGATAGAAACTAGAAGAAGGAAAGACTCGATGATTATCTTCAGTTTGCTAGCTTGCAAGTCGTGATCTTCACTAAAATTGCTCACCCCTGCTTTAGCTGCAAATTGCAAAGAAAGAAGAACGATGATCTTTCATAGCTATCCCTCCTTCTTTCTCACTCTCCCTCTCGCTCCAACTCTTAGTTTTTGGTTGCAGAAAAGTGAATGAATGAACTTCCAGGAACAACACTTATATAAGGATTTCAGGGTTTGGTTCGACTTGAAGCAAATCAGAGGTAGGTGGTGCTGAATTCAAAATGTATGGTGAGGTGTCTAAAGAAACATGGTGCTGCTGGTCTTGCATGTTTAGAAGGTGAGTTAATCACGTTGGTGAAGTATGGCTAATGACTTTTTGCTAACAGCTTTCTCTCTCTTCTGCACTGATTGTTGTGTTTTGATACAGCTAAAAATAAATGGGCTAGGGGAGTGAGTCAATTGAATATTGAAGAAGGCTATATTGTTGTTACATGTTTTGGGCTGCAAAATGTGTTGGGCCACTATAAGAAATTAACCCACTTGATCCTTTTTAAGCCTCATCTTTACAAGTAAGCCTCATCTTTACAAGTATTGAATAATTATTACATCCTTAATTCTACCAGCACTATTAGTAGTGCAGTGGTATTGGGATTAATTTCTCCCCTCCCGGTCTTGGGTTCGATCCCCCCTCCCCTATCGCCTTGTATCAAAAAAAAAAATCCTAAATTCCTTTTAAGGATTTTCTTGCTCAATTAAACATCTTTTGACCTTAAAAATATTATCTATAAAATATTTATACCATAAGTTCTATAACAAAACTCCATCTATTATTCAAACTTTAAAATCCCCAAAATTTAGGATGTTAATTAGGTCAAATAGTAGTTTTACTCACCTCCTCACTTCCCTCGTTATTCATTTACTAGGTTCATTGTCTCATTCATTAGAGTTAATTGATCACTCGCATCCATTGTTTTCTCCTTGGGTTTGTTGTTATTGTACAGTTCACCTCTCTGATTTTTGGTATCCTACAACCAATTAATATAATTTATCATTCAATTTTTTTCCTTTCATAATTCTTTGACTTTCTTGAATTTGTTGCATTGATTTTTATCCCCAAAAAGTACAATGCAAAATATGTATTCAATTAAAAATTGATTAATATAAGGAAAAAAAAACTTCTTATGTTGTAGGAGAAGTGTTTTCTCATGTCACACACACATAAAATAGTAGGACCCACACATATATATAATTAGCGTTATATATATGTGTGTGTGGGTCCCACTATTTTATGTATATGTAGGAATCTTCTTCTTCTCATTCAATATGAGAAGTTTAAACCCCTTAATATAATGTTTGGTCCCTATTATCTGTCTTCATTTTGGCTTTGTTTTTTGAAATTTTAAACCATAAGTTTTAGTCTCTCTTTACACCGTCTAAACCTATTAATCCCTATAGTTTGAAATGGATTTGGGGCTAGAATAATGGCGTTAACTTTGCCTACATGACATTAAGGCTTATTATATAAATGAGTATGATGCAAGATATTCCTTTTGTTTAAAACTTTATACCGCGGGTCCTTAATGTAGGATTTAATTAATTAGGGAGTTATTTATTGATTCTAAATGTAAGAAATATTTCTCTTAATTTTCAATATTTTCATAATTTCCTTCTATTGATTCTCCTTCATTAATAATCAAGTAATAGAGAGATTGAGAGAATTAAAGAAAATAATTAGAGTTTTTTTAGAGGAACAAAACATGATACACACACATTAACTTGCTAAACTAAACTCCTTAATCTAATCAAGTTAGATAAACATGTCATTAAGGACTAGAGGGAGTATATGAGAACCATCAGAGACAATAGTTTATAAAGAGAAGGATAGGAACTCACAAGAATATCTTTGTTGTTTCCAAAACTTTTTCTCTTCCATTTTCAGTGTATCTTGCGGCGTAAAATATTGTAACACATTTAGTTACGCTATCGGAATCAAAGGAATGTTCAATTTCCTTCGAATATAAATGGCTTCAATAATAAGGCTAATGTAATTGAAATGTTGAACACCATGAAATCTATAATCATTCCGGTTCTTTCCTTTCTTGATGAATTAAATCCTCATACAAAATTTCTTACCATCCATATTCTTTGGAATTGAACACTTATCTATTGTTTATAAATCCCACGATTGGATTGGATATACATATAACCTATTTGTTGAAAGTATTATGATATTCATGTATCAATTATAAAATCCTAACTATATACAAATGGTGATTACTTATACCCCGTTTGGTTCGATTTCATAGGAGAGAATTACATGTAATCCTGATGCAACAAATTGATTATGACATTTTGTTGAGCTTATGTAATGTAAAGAGGTTTACATTTTGTAATCCTAATTACATTATTTGATGAAATCAGAATTACACTATATTAGGATTCATAAATGTGGATATAGACATCTTATAATCAAGTGAAAAAGACATTATTGCCCTTATAATATTTTAAATTGACCAAAGTGCCCACCCATAAACACGGTTTAATGCTACTTCTTTGGTTCTTAATATAAGACATATTTACCCAATTTGATTAGATTATGGAAGTTAGTTGAGTTAGTTACTCTCTTCGGTCCTAATTATAAGAACACTTTTAAAAGTGTTCTTATAATTAAGACTAAAGATAATAATATAATATGTATATTCTAAAATACCCTAGTAATGCTCTTAATTCCCTCATACCCCCTCCTCTTTGATTATGGTCGAGGGAGCATCAAGAGGGGTGAATTAGGGAAAAATGGCAAATATGAAAATTATGGCTTATATTTAAAACTAAAATTAACTCCCTAGGAATATCTTATAATAAGGACCGGACAAGTATATAATTATAGCCATTAAATGTCAAAAAAAATTCCACTGTTAAATATTAAAATATTCCATTATATAATATTAAAAATTTACCTTGAATCCAACCGGTACATTACATAATATTTCCACCATTAAATATTTTAAAAAATTACTATGAATCCAACGTGTACATTGCAAAGTGTGACAAAAAATTGTCTTGAACCCAACAAGTACGTTATACATATAGTGTAGACAAGGGCAATTTCGTCTCTTGCTATATTACTCTCAGATTTGATGTAATCCAACCAAACGTTTTTATAGATATACATCATCTTTCCTTAATGACAAACAAAACAAATTCATGCAACCATCATTACATTTTCCATTCGATTGCACTACATTCCATTACGTTCCCTTCGATTACGTGAACCAAACAGGCCATTAATGTAGCCATTCAAGATGACTAGAAACCAATCAAACCGATCGCATGCAATACAACCGAGTTTGGTCCAAGGGTCCTTTGGATGGGCTTTTAAAAAAAATGATTTCTTAAAATGTTTTTTTTAAGCTCCAAATTGGAGCTTTTAAAAAAAGCAGCATTTTAACTTTTTTTGTGACTTGTACTTTTTTAAAAATATTATCTAAACACATAAATTAATTTAAAAACATTTTTTTGGCATTAAAAAAGTGTTTTTTTAATCAAAAAAACCTATCCAGACGGGCCCTAAATTGGTAGATAAGCATCCTGATAAAAAAAAAAAAAAAAAAAAAAGATCATAAGAGACCAAGTTGGTCTCTCGGGTCAAACCAGGCTTTAAATTTCAGTCACCTTACTTTTCTTATTATTTATCTGCTAGGTTCATTGTTTCATCAATTAGAGTTAATTGTTCACTTAGGTTCATTGTTTTCTCCTTGGGTTTGTTGTTATTGTACTGTTCACCTCTCTGATTTATGGTATCCTACAATCAATTAATCTATCATTCAAATTTTTTCCTTTCATAATTCTTTGACTTTCTTAATTCGTTGCATCGATCTTCATCACCAAAAATGTACAATGAAAAATCTATATTCAATTAAAAAGGTTTAATATAATGTTTGACCTCTATAGTTTGTTCTCATTTTAGTTTTGATCTCTAAAACATCAAACTAGAAGTTTGGGTCCCTCTTTACTTCGTCTAAAACCATAATGGCATTAACTTTGCATACATGTCATTAGTGTCGTCTAAGTTGCCTATATGGCATGCTAACTAGGGTATCTAACTTGGACATTTTATTCGGAAAAAAAAGCTTTCAACTTAAGTCACGCCCACACGTGCCACACAAGGCAAAACACGCATGACAAGTCTAGAAAAGCAAAAAGAGAAAGGAAGAAAGGGTATGTCAAGAGTACCCACTTGTCGTGGCCGTCACTGGAGTAATGGTCGTTGCTGAAGTAGTAGTCGTGATGGGAAAACATCTAACGCACTTGCTACTACCGTCTCTTTGATTAGCTTTAACTATGGAAGACAACCTTCCACCTATGAAGTGGTGGTGAATTTCCTCACTCCACTAGCAGCTATGGCAAAGCTTCTTCTTCAACCTCCATTTCTCGAGATCTAGCTCTCTGATAAATATTTGAATCCTCTCACTTTGATACCCATCACAATTTTCATTGCTCATCTTCCATGGTTACTTGCCATCCCTATTCATCTCATCTTCTCCTTTCTATAGAGATGATCTGGATTAAACAACAAGCAGCGCTTCATCCTCCTCTGCTTTTATTTTTGTTTTGGGTTCACATGATTTTTCTTCCCCTTCAACTATTTCTTCCAAAGTTTCTTCAAATCATCAGCAAGGTTCACATTTGGGTTTCTCCATATTTGCTACTCTTTTTCTCTGTTGGATTTTTTATTCATCTTCTTCTCCAATTCACGATTTTTATAGATATTGGTTCTTCTTCTTTTTATGGTAATATTTTTTGTTTTGGTTGAATCTAGTGTTAATGGCCACCATCGAAGCTATGTGAATGGGGGCCAACGAAACAAGTGTTCTTGTCAATCTAAGTTGTTTGCAGAGTTGACTCACTTTATGGTTGTTTCTTTATTAAAAACATATATATCCTAGTCAGCAAACGAGTTTTCCTGGTCAGTAGGAAACACAATCAATTTAAATAGTGTTGTGACACATAGCCAAACTTAACATTATTAATTCTAAGTCTTTTCAAACTACAAGGACAAACAGTTTTGGGTTAAGTAAACTTGAGGGGCCAAAACCAAAATAAAGGTCAACTCTAACTGACAGAATGTGTAATTGATAATGGATAGATAGTTGATATTTTATTTGTTAATTGTATTTAATTTACTTAGTGTCTGTTAGTTCATTTGTTATTTAGTTGCAACTGCTTTGAGCATTACTTAGACCCACGTGACACCCACATGTACAAAGTGTGTTCAGACTTGTATAAGGCTATTGTACTGTACACAGAAGAATTTCATTTCAAATTTCATTTTCCTCAGTTTACATTCTCTCTCATTTTTCACTTCCCTTTCCCTCTCTCCCGATATCTCATGATCTGGGATCAATCTCAGACCTTAGGTCAGTTTTTTGGTTGAATCCAGATTATTTCATGGTATCAGAGCTGAACCGCTGCCATGGAGACTTCTTTTGCCAGTGCTGGAGGTTCAATCGCGACATTTTTGGCGACTTCAAACCCTAATCAGTCGAGTCCGTTCTATCTCCATCCTAACGAGAATCCGGCATTGATTCTTTTTAATCCTATCCTTACTAGACCGAATTACCACTCATGGTCTAGAGCTATGCGCATGACACTGCAATCCAAGAACAAATTTGGATTTGTCGATGGTTCTATCTAGGCATCACCTTTGTCGAGTTCGACACATTCAGCTTGGCTTCAGTGTAACACCATGGTCTGTTCATGGCTAACAAGAGCAATTTCACTGACCATCGCACATAGTATTCTTTAGTTGGACAAGGCGAGCTATATTTGGAATGACATCTGCGATTGTTTTGCACAGAGTGACATATCCAAAGTAGCCGAGTTGCAAGACGAGATTTATTCATTCAGGCAAGGAGCTTTATCGGTGAGTGACTATTATACCAAGCTTAAGATCTTTTGAGATGAATATGTTGTTGGAAATTATGCCCTAGGGGCAAGTCATTGTTCTCCATTAAGTTATCACTTTGTTCGCATGTTTATGGTGATAATTGTATCCCTGGATATATCTTATAGATTATCCTAAATGTCCCTGGTCGATCATCTATGTGGGAGCGAAGATGAGTTAAGACCAGTATGACTTTGATGAGGTATGGAGATACGAATCAAAGTCATAGGCACTTGTAAGAGTACAAGGTGCTGGACCGACCCACTATGAGAAAGCTGCATGGATTAAGTCATAAGCTTATCTCATGTATAACCGCGTCACAACACCCTATGACCTGAGATCATCATGGATTCCTACATGATGAGTCACTGGTCTTTGACCTAGTCAAAAGTCACCTTTGACCGGTGATGATAAAGGCTAGGATCAAGATTAGTGGTTTTCATGCAGAGGAATGTAAATGGTCAAGATGGGATTTGTCCCTCACATTTGTAGAGAGATAATATTGGGCCCCTCGATGAGTGAGTCTAAGAAATGTATGACCATACTTTGATGGAAAGGAGTTTCCATTTCACTTATTAGACTACTCAAGAAACAAGAAAGTAATGGTCAAGAACAGGAAGTTCACATTATCCATGCCTCATCCTTGACCAAATTATCGCGTGACAAAAGGGACGTGACATGGTTGTACGATAGGTAGTATCGTGTCATCAGTCCCCATATGAATTGGGTAGTCGCAATGTCTTGTTAGAGGCCGCTTGTTACTTGTGGGCTGATACAGTCTTGGCTCACCGCCAATCTCATATGGGCCTACAGGGTCGCACACAAGAACAATATAACACGGGTAAAAGTGTCCAGATTCATTGAATCTCAGATTAATCTGAGATTAAATGAATACTGACTTTAATCTAGGATAAATATATATATGTGTGTGTGTGTGTGTGTATTAAATTAAAAAATAATATAATAATATTATTTAATGGAGATTATAATATTATTATATGATATTTGTTTTATATTTAATTTATCAGATAAATTAAATATCTAAAACAAATAAAGATATTATATCTCATTTGATTTTCGAATAAAGATATTATTATCTATTTAATTTAAATTGAGATATTGTATCTCAGATTTAATTAAATAGATAGATATCATTTCTCGGATTTAATTTATAGAGATAAATTAAATCAGAAGGCTTTTAATTTGAATTAAATAAATACATTAGATTAAATTTATCAGATAGATTTAATTAATATATTTTTTTAATTAAAATTCGAAATTAAAAATTAATGGGGATTAATTTTGAATATAATACGCCGATGGGTTTAGAAAAACCTACGGGAGTTTTAGTCGAGCGTATTACAGAAAGCCGCGAGAAACCCTAGAGTGAAAAATTGAGAGAGATGCACAAGAGGCGCTAGCACGCTGCCGTAGCCGTGTTCGGGGATTGTTCATGTGGATATCGGTAAAGGAAGCCGATTCTAAGAGTCGTCTTCTGTTGATCGAGAAGGTAGCCCATCTGTTCAAAGAGAACGAGACGCGGACGAGTTCAATATAAGGTATGATTCGGGTTCCCTAACCTTGATTTAAACGTCGTTGAGTGATCCTCCGGACGGGATTCATAAAATTTTTAAATCCGCTGCGTGTACGGATCCCAACATATGTGATACTTCGTCTGATTGCTCGCTGTTCTTTCAATTTTACTTGCTCATGTGAGAAATACCGAGATCAGGATCACACTCTAAGGTTTTTGAAAGGCTTGAATAAGCGTTTTGCTTCTGTCAAGTCACAAATCATGTTGTTAGATCCTCTTCCTTCAGTCAGTTGTGTGTTCTCACTACTTCTTCAACAAGAACGAGAAATGTCCCCTCACATTGAAGTGGAGCCTGTTGTTCTGTTCAATAAAGGTCCAATGAAACCTCCTTGATCAGGTTTTACAGGTTTTGTGCTTAGCTCTGGATCTAGTCGAGGTTCTGGTGCCAGAAACTACAATGGTTCTGGTAATGAGAAGTACTGTACCTATTGTAACAATCCTCACCATACAATTGAGACATGTTATAGAAAGCATGGCTTTCCACCTGGATTTAAGTTTCGGAATCAATCTTCTCCATCGGTTCATAATTTCCAGACTCAAAGTTCTGTTAGTAATTCTGTTCTAAAGCAACCAAAGGCATCTGATGGTGTTTTGCCAATGCCCTCTCCTCAATTCACGCAAGAATAATATCAGAAAATTCTAGCTCTCGTTCACCAGACCTCAATTTCGTCCCCTCAGACTACCTCTGTCCCATCAGTTCATCATATATCTTCTGCTCATCAAACTCCAGGTACATCTGTTCCTTTCTTTAATTTTTCTCCAAAACAATCCTGGATAATTGATACTGGAGCAACCGACCATGTATGTCATTCATTGGATTATTTTTCAGAATATCACTTTATTACTCCTATTCCTATTAAACTTCCTGACCATAGCCATATTTCTGCCACTATCTCTGGAACCATGAGTCTATCTCAGTCCTTAACACTTCATAATGTGTTTTATATTCCTCAATTTTCCTTCAATATCCTTTATGTTTCTAAACTCACGGTTGCTATTCCTTGTTGTTTCACTTTTTTGTCTTCCGTTTGTTATATTTAGGAGCTTTCTCACTGGAAGACGATTGATATAGCTGAAGTGTTCGAAGGCCTCTATTTCCTTAATCCTACACGCCCTTCTTCCATGATTGACATGAGTACTTTGTCACCTCCTACTGGTCTGCCTACTGCATCTTTTGATTTGTGGCATCATCGTTTAGGTCACACTTCATATTCTATTTTACGCATTTTACATCAACAATTTCCTTTCATACACCGTGTTTCCAAATCTGATCCATGTGATGTTTGCCATGTGGCTAAGCAAAAGAGACTTTCATTTCTTGTAAGCACACTTCATATTCTATTATACGCATTTTCCTTGATTCATACTGATATTTGGCGTCCATTTGCTGTTACTTCTATTAGAGGTTATAAATATTTTTTTGACTATTGTGGATGATTTTAGTCGTTACACTTGGATTTTTCCCATGAAATCTAAATCTGAGGTTCGCGTTCACCTCCAACACTTTATTCTCTTTGCTGTTAATCAATTTCATGCTGATATTCAGATTGTTAGATCTGATAATGGTTTAGAATTTTTCATGGATTCCTTTTATAAATCAAAAGGTATCATACATCAGACCTCTTGTGTTGAAACACCCCAACAAAATGGCATTGTGGAACGCAAACATCAACATGTTTTAAATGTTGCTCGTGCCCTTTTGTTTCAAGCTAATCTCCCTAAATCTTTTTGGTGCTTTGCTATTTCTCATGCTGTTTTTCTCATTAACTGTTTACCGTCTCCACTCCTTCATCAATCTACCCCTTTTTCTTTATTGTATAATAAACATCCTTCTTATTCTGATTTCAAAGTCTTTGGCTGTTTGTGCTATGCCTCAACTATTTCTGCACATCATTCAAAATTTGATCCTCGAGCTTCAAAATGTGTTTTTCTTGGTTTTCCCCCAAATACCAAGGGATATCTGCTTTACAATGTTCATAATAATAAATTTTTTATTTCTCGAGATGTTATTTTTTATGAGTCATCTTTTCCTTATCCTTTTCATTCGTCACCTGACAATGTAGTATCCCTTCCTACTGATATATTTCCCCTTGATTACTTATGTTCCCCATCTGATTCCATTTCTCTACCCACTGTTTCCCCTGCCTCTGATTTTGTTACAAATCTTGTTTTACCTATTTCCTCTACCTCCATTGTTCCCTCTCCCCTCCCTGATCCTCATTTTGTTTCCTCCCCCGTTTCCTATGTGCCTTCCCCTGTTTCCCCTCCTTTGGTTCCATCACGTGTTTCTACCCGAACCCATAAACCACCTAGTTACTTGCAGGATTACCACTGTTTGGCCTTCACTACTTTAGCTGTTTCCTTTTCTTCAGGTGATAAATACCCCTTTTCTTTTGCTCTTTCTCCTTCTTTTTCTTCTTCTTATCGCACCTTTTGTCTCACTATTTCTGTTGATGTCATTCCCACTACCTATCGCCAAGCTTCTAAATATAAACCTTAGCGTGATGCTATGCATGTTGAAATTGTTGCTCTTGAACAGAATCAGACCTGGACCTTGACCTCTTTACCTACTGGCAAACAACCCATTGGTTGTAAATGGGTATTTACGAAGAAATATAAATCTGATGGTTCCCTTCATCGTTGCAAAGCTCGGTTAATAGCTAAGGGTTTCACATAGACTGAAGGTATTGATTATTTTGATACTTTTTCCCCTATTGCTAAGATGACCATTGTTCGTATCTTTTTACATGGTGATTTGCATGAGGAAGTTTATATGGTTTTGCCTCCTATTTTTTATTTTGCTGATACAACTAAATATTGTATTGACCCATCAATAAATTTAGAAATTTCTATCATTTAGTGTATTATAAAACAGGGAAATATTTGTTCATGTCCCAATGAGAATGAGAGAGGAAAGTATTCTACATTTCATTGATGACTTGAAGCATATTTAAACTTATGAAAAGTTTTACCCATTATTATAAACTATAGATAAGATCTTCAAAACACACTTTCTAGTAACATCTACTCTTTTATTCTTTAATTAAAAGAAGGAGTCAATTTCTTCAACATTGATATTGCTAGTGCAGCTACAACTACACACACAGAAAGCAACTAAAATTTTTAACATTATTTAAGATACTAAGACTAAATGAGTTCATACAGAGAAATTTATGACATGAAACAAAGACAATGAAGGATAAAATCATAATACCAGGTAGAAGGAAGAGCTTAAATATCATAACAGACTCACATAACGAAGCTATAGATTTTTCTTTTCTTGAATGCTTTAAATTTGGCTAGGTTCAGTCTTAATTTTGATCACCCCAAAAGATGATCCTTGGTTATAGTTTTCAAATCCTGGAGGAACAATTGGACCAATGATTTTCACACCATATGATGAGCCATAGTCATGGCCTTCAAAACCTGGAGGAACACTTGGAAAATGGCCTGGTACTTCAACCTTAACAGAAATATCAGTAGTTCTTTGTTGAACAACATCTTTTTTTGCCTTTTCCTTTGAAGGATCAGAGGCAATCGTTATCCCTTCCCCTGACACATGAAGACGAAGGTTTTTGCTTTTCTTACTTATTTTTGCCTGGAGACGCTTTTTCCTTTCATCTTCTGTTTCAGTCCTATAATGGGATTGCACATGAGCTGCGAAGTGTTGGGATGTTGGAAATATTTTGCTACACTTAGGGCAAGTGTAGGGGCCATATTTTTGCTTAGTAAGGCTGTGTATACGCCCATCAAATTTCTTACCATTATCAATGCCTTCTGTCACTCCAACATCTTGAGAATTCATACTAGTAGTATTAACCCTTTTTCTTGTGCTAACACTACTAATATTGTCAGTACCAAAAAGGCAATTTCTCAACTCTCTTGTTGAGAATAGATGCTCTCCCAGAACAATACCTGTAATAAAAGATAAAATTCTTAAATAATATCATCAATTTTGTGTGTGTGTGAGTGTAGAGATGTTTTTTTCCCTCTTAATAATAAAAATACCTGGTGGGAAAGTTGGTGGGATTGTGACTGATGGGATAGGATCCATTTGAGGCAGGATACACAATCTTCCAAGCTCAACTTCCCTCCGATAACTTTCGCGAAACTCACTTCCACTAATATTTCTCACTAGATTAACACAATGACTGGGGATAGAAGACTTGTGAGATGCCATTGAAGGGGAAGATGGAGAAGAATGTTGCAAATAGTTGGTAGATATAGACTACTGAGTAAAGGAGATTAATATGACTTAAGAATATCAATGTTCTACAAAGCAGTTTTTATCAGTGAAATCCCTTGAAATACTAAAGATCCCTTGAAATGCTAAATGCAATTAGGGGGGATGTACACAATAAAAGTGGTATCAAAATGGAAAATGTGGGGCCCACCCACGTAGCAGAGATGGGGCTGGTACAATTAATGTGGGACCCACAAGAGATCAGTGGCCAGTACGACAAAGTTGGGTCATACCTATCCTTTTGATCCTATGTATCACACATTGTTCATTGAACTTTGTTTAAGGATCTGTATCCATAATTTCATTTATGTTAAAAATTAATTGCATTAATAATGTAAATGCCATTAATATGGAGAAAATGTATCTCTTCTTAATGCAAGTTTAATTTTATCGTAATTTTTTTATTAAAAAAGAGAAAAATAATTAAGAAGAAAATTGGAGAAAAGCTTTAAGAATTAAAAAAAAAAATCAATTTTTCAAAAGAAGAATGGCTAAGCATGAGTTATGCATTATGTACAATGCATGTGATATGAAAATATGTATATTTAACTATCATAATAGTTACAAATTAAAAAGATGCACTTTAGCTAGCGCCTTAGTAGTGTAGTGACACATTAGCCAGCCTTGTTGGTCGTGTACCGGGTTTGATCTCGGACGTCTCCACATGCAAGCAGTAGCTTGCAATCAACCAAAAAAAAAAAAAAAGATGCACTTCATAACAAAACAAGATTTATTATCTTTAACTTTTAAAAGGTGTGTTAACCACTTTGAAGCAACACCATACTAAGTGGTAATTGGTTGTGAGATCCTTTCAAGGAAGACAGTCAAGGAAGATGAAAATAGATAAAGATTAATGACTACTTAGGAGAGGCAGCCGTGAGCCAAATACTGGATTATAATATGAAAAAAAATATTGCTGATTGCTTGAGATGAAGAACTTTTGAGAATCTCAATGTGAAAAGAAAGCAATTTTATAAGTGAAATCTATTGAAATATTAAAGGGTTGGATGGGATGCACGGGAGTGGCTAGGGTCCTCTGCCACTCCCCACCTCTTCCGTCCTCTTCCATAATACAACGTCATTTTTGACATACAGTGAGCTCATGCCTTCCTTTTTTTTCCCCCTTTCTAAATATTTTAGAGTACTGTTAGCTACAAAAAAGATACTTCAGGATACTGACCGGTACTGAAAAAATAATTTAGAGTATTGAGTGATATTAAAAATATATTTGAGGATACTGACTGGTATTGAAAAAAATACTTCATGATCTTTAAAAATTATTTTAGGATCTTGAAAAAATATTTTAGGGTACTGAATGGTACCAAAAGGATACTTCAAAATAGTAACAGGTACTAAAAAAATACTTCATGATCTTGAAAAAATATTTTAGGGTGCTGATTGGTTATTTTTTCAAGATCATGAAGTATTTTTTCAGTACCAGTCAGTATCCTCAAATATATTTTTAATATCAGTCAGTACTCTGAATTATTTTTTCAAGATCATGAATTATTTTTTCAGCACCGGTCAGTATTTTTTTTACCCAACAGTACTCTAAAATATTTAGGGGGGGGGGGAGAAGAAGAAGGCATGAGCTCACTGTGCGTCAAAAACGACGCTGTATTATGGCAAAGGATGGAAGAGGTGGAGAGTGGCAGAGGACCCTAGCCACTCCCTGGGATGCACACACTATGAAAGAGGAATAGGCCCCAAAAAAACGTGGGTCGCACATATCAAAGATGGCCAATACTATAAAGTAGGTCTTACCAATGGGTCTTCCATATCTATTTCTTTTTTCTTTTTTCTTTTTTTCTTTTTTTGTCGAATTCCATATCCATTTCATTCTCTCCCAACAGTACTTCAACTATATTTGATATCTCTATCCATAGTTTCACTCATGTTTTCAAAAAATTGCATAAGCCACGGCCATGCTATTAATATAGAGGAAATGCATCTCTTTTTACTATATTTTTTTTTATCATAAGTTATTTTATAAAATTGGAGAAAATAATTAAGAATAAAATAATTAAAATTTTAATAAAAAAAAAAAGGCTCAACATGTGCAATATGTACATTGCAGTGATAGGTAAATATGTAATTCATAACAAAATAAGATTTAATATCTTCAAGTTCTTATATTTGTTGTAAAGATTGTGTTGACAACTTTGAATTAGCAACACCAAAATTAGGGATAAAGTTGTTGTGAGATCCCATCATGAAAGTTATAAGTCCCTATTTTATTATATATTTTTATATCTATTTATGGGATTTTATAAGTGTTATTGTGCTTAAATATAAGTATTATAATTATTTTAGATTAAAAGGTATTACATATAATAGATGCTAAAAAGGGTGTAATTGTCATATTTTATTTTTCTAAATTAAAATGATTTGCACAAAGATATTTTTAGTTGTGGTTATTGTAGGGAATCAAATAATTAAAGTTAAAAAGACAATCAAGCCCAAAAAAAGGATGAAGAACTATAGAAAAAAGTGAAAAATCACATAGGTTGAAGGATCCATAAAAACAAGGCCATAAAACTGTTTTTGGGGCAAATTACATCATAGTGAGGGTCTATATATATTTTTTTGGTATCTCACCTGGTTTACTAGAACCTTCGGTTCCGACTAATCCGGATTTCGCTCTGCGTTGGGCTAAGGGTCTATATATGTTAACTTATAACTTATGCTCCTTAAATGGGCGCTGTAACCACCAGTTAAGCCCAAATGCACATCTTACATGGTTTCTTTTTCTACAAGCAATTATATGGCACCACCTAAGAGGATAGAATTAAATATATTTTAGAAGGGGATTTAATTCAAAATATTATATCATTTTATCCCTTGGGAATTAATTTTAATTCTTCTCATCAAATATATTAAATCCAAATCCAGTAAAAAGATAAAGATTCAAGGATTTAAGACAAAGATTTATCTTTATTCATTGAAAAGTCTATTGAGAATTTGAGTTCCTCCAATTAAAGGTGAAGAAGACGACATGAACTCATCAAAATTCAAATCGAAGATGGAAAGATAGAGTAGATCTTATTCAAATCTTAAATTCAAATGCATGAAAAAGATAAAGATTTGTCAAGAACGCAAGATCATTTACTTCTCTTCCTTCTTCAACAAGCCATTGATGCCAATAAAAGGAAACCACAAGGCTTCATTCCGACAGGATGACTTCACAACATGACCACACTTCTTTTCTTCTTCCATTATCATGTGTGATTAATTAATCCTCCTCTTGAGGATGGATCTTGTGGCTTGAGTTCTTATTCTTCTTTAATTATGGAGTTGTATACATTTAGATATTTTCTATTTAAGCATCTTAATGGTTTCCTAGGTTTAGGTTTTTATATTTGTTTTCATAGACTTATAATTTTTGGTTGAATATTATTTGACATCTTTACTATTTGTTTTCTTAGACTTATTATAATACTATTTGAATATTATTTGATTGGTTGAATATTATTTGATATTTGTTTTCATAGACTTATAATTTTTGGTTGAATTTCATGAATAATTGCATTTTGAAGTCTCGAATTTATATATTTTATTTTTCCTCATATATGATTATTCCTGTGATTTTATGATGTTGTTAATTTAATTACATGAATAATTATATATATTAATATGCGGTAGTCTATTCTAGGTTTGACGTTTAAATAACTCTACAATTAGAAGAGTAAATTGTGATTGGAATTTTTTTTCGCATGCTAAGTGATGCTTCAACAATTAATTGAAAGTTGAGACCTATTGCGATTGTCTTCGGTATTTATGTTAGAGTTAGTACCATTTGTACACTTCATATCCATTATTGAACTATGATGGTCACTTACTTGTTCTAAAAGAGATTCATTGTACCCTATGTGTGTTTGTCTTTTCTTTTTCTTTTTATGTTTGTTTTTATTATTAAAAAGGGTAAAGGCGCAAAAATACATGTGTGCTTTACTCTTAGGAGCGTCCAATACCAAATGTTTTTTTTAGGTGCAAAACTACACATGAACTTTCAAAATTGGGGCAAAAATCACACCACCATTAAAAGAGACTAACAGACGTTAATTATCACTTGAAAGGACCAAAATGCCCCCAACCTCTTCCTCCCAACATCTCTTGCAAGACGCTTTCAAAACTGATCAAAGCATAGCTGAATTGATCGCAATTACTTTGTTATGACATACATACAAACTCATAAAACAATTACATCATCTTCCCAACATTTTTTCCAGAGAAATACAAAACAAAACCGACCCGAAGAACAAACTCAGTAGAACAGACTCAATTGTTTTCACATGATCAAAGATAAAATACATATCTGATTACCAAATCATGAGGAAACAATACAGATCGTGAAAAGAAACAAATAGATCTATTTCTGTTAATTCTCTAAGGGTTTTGATGATTGTCAATAAGTGTAAACAAAGTTTGAAGTTTTGCTGTCAACTGTGTATAACTCACTATGAGAGCGAACCTCGAGGTTTGCAGAGAAACCTCGAGGTTTGGCCTTACAGAGAGAAATTCAAGTTTTTTGAGATTTAAGAAAACTCGAGGTTTCCAGAGAAAACTCGAGGTTTCCAAGCACAAAGACTTCTCAAGTTTTTCTAAGAAAATGCAAAACTCGAGGTTTGGTCATACAGAGAGTCTCTCAAATTCTGAACAATTCAAAACCTCAAGTTTTCAAATAAAACCTCAAGTTTTATGTTTTGATTTGAAACTTCACTTTTCACAAGTTTTTGAGAAAACTCGAGGTTTGGAAAGAAACCTCGAGGTTTTGATTGTGACAGAAAACTTAGATTTTAGCCAAGTTTAAAACCTCTAGTTTTGTGAAGAAACCTCAAGGTTTGAATTCAACAAGGTTTTCTCAAAGTTTTCACATTGAGTGAAAACTCGAGGTTTTGGACAAAACCTCAAGTTTTGTGGAGGCAGAAAACATTTGAACTTTGTCACTTCACAAAACCTCTAGTTTTATAAGAAAACCTCCAGTTTTGGAATTTGACAAAAACTCTATAAGTTTTAACAAAGTGTGAAAACTCGAGGTTTTGATAAAAACCTCGAGTTTTGTCCAGGCAGAGAGCAACTAAATTTTCTAAGGTTTAAAAACCTCGAGTTTGGTTTTGAAACCTCGAGGTTTCTGTCTTGGTGCAAAATCACAAAGTGTTTATATTTGAACAAAACTCGAGTTTTGCTAAGAAAACTCGAGGTTTTACAAGACAGAGAGCAAATGAGTTTTTCACTGGGTTAAAAACTCGAGGCTTCAATAGAAACCTCAAGGTTTTACATTTGAGAGAATTTTTCAAAACTTTCTAACTTGAGAGAAAACTCGATGTTTGTAATGAAACCTCGAGGTTTTCCCAAGCAGAGAGTATCGAACATTTCAAAGTCTTGAAAACCTCCAGTTTTGCTTAGAAACCTCAAGTTTTGATGTTTTGGATACAAAATCAGTTTCACATGCTAAGTCCAAAACTCGAGGTTTGGTGAACAAACCTCGAGGTTTTTACGCTGAGTTTGAAATTTGAATTTCGCGTTTTTGGAAATCTGTCTTGTTTGATCCTAATACTTTCCAATATTAATCCTCTATGCTCCTAGATATGTTTAACTACTTTCTTGATGATTTTTAGACAGATTAACGAAAGTTTATTGAAGATCTCAACAAAAGCAAAAAGCATGTCAGCATAATAAATGCAGTCCAGAAAAGTAGCATTCTTTCAGCTAATCCAACTGCACACGTTTACAAATCATTAAAGAATGTTTTCTACAACAAGTAAACTCTTCTCCAACGGATTAATTCGCAGAGAGTCAACTCTGATCATCTAGCCAGCTGGATTAAGAGTAAACAAGAGAGAGAAGGTGCCTAAACCACCTCCTAACCTTGGAGCAACTTCTCCAACGGATATAATTGGAAAGCAACAGTCATTTAATGATCTCTGAGTATAAATAGAAGAGCATTCAAGTCTTCTCAACAACAACAACAACTGAGAGCGAATTGTATTCAAGTTTTCATTTATTCTCTTCAGTTTTCATCTGTATAGTATCTTTTGATACAAGAGCTTCAGTGTTCATTTATATCTGCTCTTTAAGAGAGTTTTTTTATTTCTGAATATCATTTATTGTAAAGGAATCACAAGTCAAGGGGACTTTGTGATTTGGGGAAACATTGATTACAACTTGTAAGGGGGAGTGAGTTCTAGTGAGAGAATCACTTCTTGAGCGCAGAGTGTGTAATCTTTGATATAGTGGAAATCCCAGAGAGTCTGGGGACTGGACCTAGGTCAAGTGGTTAAGATCGAACCAGTATAAATCTCTTGTGTTCAGCTTCTCTTCCCTTTGCTCTGTTCTGCCCTGTTTTCAATATTAGAAAACAGAGTTATTTGCAAAGTTTTTAAAATACCCAATTCACCCCCCCTCTTGGGTATTTGGCTCCACTTTCAATTTCAAAAAAACACTAGGCGATTGGGGGAAAAAACATGAGATAGGGAATAAGGAGATCAAATTATAGGAGAAAACAAGCGCTGCTGTGACTCCAAGGAAACTTCAAAGCTTGCTGGAAAGTCTTCGAACCACCAAAGAGACCTTGATCCATAGCCGACAAGTGCTTAGTTTGAAGTTCAGACTTGACAGCAGCGAGCAATAAAGTCGTGGACTTAGAGAAATGAATTGCAATTTTAGACCAGATTAATCTCTGCCAAGCCAACATCACCGTCGTCCACTGCCGAAAATTGCACAGATTGAACCAGATGCACAATGAGAGATTTTTGGAGCTTTAGAGCAGAGAGCTGAGAATTGGACCTTCACCCTCCATATAGCCTTAGCACTGAGAAGCTTGAGCACAACACAAACTAGAGATTGAGTCCTCACACGCCACCATCACTGCTCCTCCTTTGGCCTTCACAGCATCGTGGTCGCGGCCTTGAGAGCTCAAATCTAGAGTCGATTGGGGAAAATAAGGAAGAAACGTACTTTTGCAAATAGGGTAGGAGTGCAATTGGAGAAATTAGAAAATTTAGATATTTTTTATTTTTTAAAAAACATGGGTCCTACAAACAGAGTTAGGCTCTTTTAACAGTGGAGTGATTTTTGACCCAACTTTGAAAGCTTATATGTAGTTTTGCACTTGAAAAAAATATTTGGTATTAGGCGCTCCTGAGTGTAAAACGCATGTGTATTTTTACACCTTTACCCTTATTAAAATCTCAAAAATTTATCCTTCCTTTGTTTTGAATCTTGCAAACCTAATTAATTAACGAATTAAATACTATTGACTCTGCCCGAGAGAATATGACCTTGGTTGTGTCACTATAACATCCTTATTTTCATGAACAATGTACAAAGCATGAGTTAATGAAATATTTAGAAGTTTTTTTATTACAATTAAATTGTTGTGTTTCATGGAACCTTCCAGTTTAATTAAGTAGTTAAAATGACATATTAAGTAAATGATTTTAGTGAGTTAGTGATAATGTAAAAGTCACTATAAAAGTGACTTAATTCTCGGCCAAATAAGCAAGGAAGATGAGGGATTGTTTTAATTAAATTAGGGCCAATAAATGGTAAGTTGACTTGTTAAAATTAACAAGTGCCCAAAGGATATTAGAAAGTAAATTATTAGACCTTTAATAAGGTTAAGATTTCGTCCAAGCAAGGCAATAAGGAATGAAAATGAAATTTTGGAAAGTAGGACACATGAAATTCATTTGATAAAGACCTAAGTGACATAGGCATGTAAAGGAATTAAGAAACAACATTCTTGTTCTATTATTCCCTTGAATGCCAAATGTCACAATAGGGAATTGGGTTGACTATTGTAATTGAATAATTTGAACTTCGTAAAGGAATCTAGAAGACAAAAATTCCTTCTCCAAGAACCCATATGCGTCGGCCAAGAAGAAGAAGCAAGAAGCCATGCACAAAAATCACATGTGAAATGCAAAGCCAAAGGCAATTTCCCTAGCTTGACAAGTGTCAACTTGGGAATTAAAGTTGACTATTAGGTAGGCAAATCGTACCAGCTAAATTCAAGGCAATTGAAAGTAAAATATTCTTCTTCTACAAGCCACAAGTTTCAGCCATCCAAGGACAAAAAGGGAAGAAGACGATTCAAGAATACATGAAGCCAAATAAAGGAGTCAAAAGTCTAGGAAAATTGGCCAATGAGAAAGAACCAAAAAGGGGCAAATAAAGGCTTCATTTTGTAGCAAATGGAAACAAAAATCTTTCCCTTTGTCAGCCCTTAAAATTTTGCCTAGCATGTGACAAGAAGGAAGGAAAGTGACTTACAAGAAAAGGCAATATAAAGAGAAGTAAAAAAACTTGAAGTTTGTGGCCAATAAAATAGAACCAAGAATAAGATCTAAACCTAAAGCAAATGAACACATAAGACAAGCCAATATAATGCCAAAGAAGGGTCACATCTTGGCAAGAAGGAAGAGGTCAAGAAAAATCTAGAGAAAATGAAAGGAAAACAAGTCACAAAGGCAAGTCAAACCAAGAGCATATAAGAAATATAGCTTGTAAGGATATTTTGCATCATGGTAGTTTATTATTTAAAGACCTTCAAGCCTTCATTTTTGGGCTTCCAAGTCATCCACCAAGAGAGGAAGAGGGTGAAGAAAATAGTTCACACATAAGGAAGAAAAGAAGGCACAAAACTTGAAGGTTAAGGTAAGTAGGCTCCAAAATTATGTTAGATTAGTTTTCTACCTTCCTTAATCTTCATTATAGCTTCAAGATTCTTATGAACAACTTTTGCATGATGCCTTTATGCTCAAAGCCGAAACCATAGAGGGGTATAAGGAGGAAGAGATTCAAGTGAAACCAAGTCACAAGCCAAGTAAGTCACTAAACTAGCTTCTTTGTGACTTTGTGTTTTGGATTTTCGCATTCTTCTCAAGATGATAGATGTAACACCCCCAAATTTCTAACAAATCTAATAACATAAAATTGTAATAATCCTTATCAACAGTACTATAATTTAAGATAATTAAGTTTGGGAAGTGTTACCGCCGCATTTGTACTAGGGCAAATACAAGGCTACACATATTACATTAATCATAAATCCGAAATTAAATAGGTGTGTTTTATTCAAAACAAAGAAAGTAAAATAAAATAGACTAGCTAGAATACTGAATGATCTTCCTCACTTCTCACTGCTAGCCCGAACTCTTGATACCCGTTTCACTGAAATTCTGCTCCCCCGAAGGATCATCATAGTCCATGAATATAAACATCAGCAATTGCTGGTAATCCTAATAAAACAAAGATAATGTAGAGAGAACAAAATATTTACGTAATAAAAAAATATCTTCTATATATATATATACACAAATATATATACATTCAAGAAAACAATTTTATTATTATTTATTCAATTTAATTAGTGGGAAGAGAACCATGGTAGACTTGGATATCCTGCCAGTCTACCATGTGACCCAGAAACCTGTCAGTCACAAATCATCAAATTTGGACATAAACATTTTCTTCCTAATGTGCACACCTCTTCCCAAAGTTGCTACTAGTGTCCCGGAAACCTGCCAAACACCACTTTGGGAAGAACGGATACTATCGGTTCACATCAAAATATATATCAGAGGCATCAAGCCTAATTGATTTCATTACTTTGGGAGGTACCATCCTAAAGTTATCCTCCCACTATTAAGTTATTTAAAATACACACATAATAAACTCCTAAAGTATTTTAATTAAATATAGGATATAAGAATATTTTGACTTAAAATCTGTTCATATAATATTTTATGATGCAGAAGATATTAATTATATCATTGCACAAGAGTATCATATATTGCAATTTATTGCACAGGAGTTTAATATATATTGTAGTCACAACAAGTGACGCACACGGGTCTTGTATGTGTATTCAGTTTACGCACGAAGGCTGAGGTGGAGCAATTGTTTTCAATCTCAAGAAAAAGACAAGAGACACACAAATTGGATTTAGGGAAAAAAATCGGATCAAAACATATACATGTGCAATTCAAGCACGAAGACCGAGGTGAGGCAATATTATTCAATGAAAAGACGCACAGGTATATTATGTAATTGAAGCACGCAGGCCGAGGCAAGTAATTGGGTTGGGTTCAATTCATAAAGAAAAGCGCACAGGCATATGCATAGAATTGAAACACGTAGGCCGAGGCAAGGCAATTACCTACATTATATATATATATACACACACACACACACACATATGAAAATCAAAGAACAATTGGTCTTTATAACTTAGAGATCAGGATTACCTATCAAGATATAAAATTAACCTAAGACTCATAAGAATTAGAATTATGGGGATTAGGATTACCTGGTTTCCATGTTGCCAATTAACCTCCTAGAAGAATAATTGACGAGAGTACGGAACAAGGATGTAGTAGCAGGGAAAAATTTTAGCGGCAAAGAAAAGTATAGAGTGTTTTCTAGGTTTAAGCAGCCAAACCTAAGTTTATAATTAAAATCTAGGGTTTTAGCTATGGACTGGGCCCTTTAATTATTCCAAATAAATAAATTAACAGTACAAACATTATAAATTTCTAGATTTTACCATATATTATTATTATTGTTATTTTAATCTATTATTATTATTATTATTAATCAGGGGTATTACAATAGATGTTCATGGGGTAATAATATTTCTTAAGGGGAGATTTTGCCCTAGTCACTAAAATGAATTATCAAGTGTTTGAAGTTAAGATAATGGTCTTAAAGAGAAGAGTAAGCAAAAAAGACGAATAACTATGGAGTTAAAATGGAAATTGTTGTTGTTATGGTAATGGTGTGAATTTTGGCCAAGGCTGTGTGCTTGAGGTTATGATGTGATTTTGGTATTTTTAATGATGTCAAAGTGTTTAGGACGAAAATCTTTATGGGAACAAGTAGAGAACATGATTTTGAAACTCAAAAGCTATTTAGTTACAAGAAATTAGAAAAAAAAAATCTGCCAGCTTTGATAGTATTTGGGCAATTGTGCTTAAGGGATGATTTTAAAATAGTAAATGATGTCCAATGACCATGAAATTTTGCATGCTTAAAGTAGACATTTCAAGATTTAATTTGATATATAAATTGTAATTTTTTGAGATATCTACTAGGAAATACAAATTTTTGAAAATAGCCCATAAAACTAGACTTTCTCTCTAACCGAAGGATATAATTTTAACACAGTAAAATTGTACAAATTTTTTTGGTCTCTGGAAATATTTTTATTCAAAACTAGACATGTTAAGGTTAAATGGCCACTGGAATCGCATTAATTTTATTCTTCTATAATTAATTATGAATTTTTAAAGTTGAAGCATGAATTCTGGAAATTTCTGGGTTATGGTCGAATTTCATGAAATTAAGAGAAGAGTTTGCATAAGTGAATCAAACTGAATATATTTGCTATGTTTAAGGCAAGTGCATATCTGGAGTAACATTTGGGCATTGGGGAAATTTTATTAATTACTATCAACTGCCAGGTAGTAACTATTTACTTATATACTCTATGTATGCTTTTGTATTTACTTATATACTCTATGTGGCTTTTGTTATACTCTATGTATGCTTTTGTATTTACTTATATACTCTATGTGGCTTTTGTATGTTTTTTTTTTTTTTTATAAACAAAAGTTTAGGTTGGGGTAGACACCAGTACCCCACTAAAGCCAGGGCATGCCTCCAGACTCAAAGATTGCCCACCAATGAGGCTCTCACATCGACCAGCGAGAATCGAACCTCTTCCCTTTTGAGGTGAATACTGACTCCTTAATTAAATGTGCCAATCTCCGTTTTAGTGGTGACCAACATAATAACTTTTCATAAGAAACCCTAACAGTGTCGAGGTTTTACATTTTACAGCTTTGGGCCCACACGACAAAATGGATTGGGAAAAAAATGTGGGACTCATATCACATGATATGAGTGGAAAAAACAGCAATGATGGGGATCTGTATTCATTGTTTCATTTATGTTAATAAAAATAATTGTGTAAGCAATAATATAATGAAGCCATTAATATGGACAATATATCAAGAAAAAGATTTTGAATGTTTTAAATTTAACAAAAAACACCTAGACTTATAGAGTAATTTTTTTGCGTAATAACTTAAATTATTCAGATAAGTTATACACAATTTATATCTTGACCCTCTCCTCTTTTTTACTATATCTTTAATTTAATCATGATTCCTTAATAAAATTAGAGAAAAGAATTAAGAATAAAATTATCAAAACTTTCAAAACAAGAATCGCTCGACATTAGTTGTCCAAAATGTACAATGCATGTGGTAGAATCGCTCCATGCAACTACATTTGATATCTATTATGTTCGAACAAGTTATAATGATTGATTTATTGAAGTCATCAAAATCAAATTTCAATTAATTCAACCATGCATATTACAGTTAAGAATACAAAAATATGATAAACAAGAAGATAACCTTTTGCATGAAATATTAAAAAGAGAAGTCCTTAGATTAGAAGAATTATCTAATGAATAAACCATTTGATTAATACTCTATTAGATCTAGATTATCACTACAAAAAACCAAAAAAAACATTGAATTAGTCACGAAATTACCGATGGAATTCTTTCCGTCAGAAATTACCTACGGAATTCCGTGGGTAAAAAAAATTTCCGTTGGAAAGAACACCTGGGGTAAATTTACCCATGGTGTTTTTTCTGACGGAAAATATTTTTACCTACGAAAATTACCCATAGAATTCCGTGGATAATTTTTGACGAAAAAAATTCCGTCGGTAATTCTGTAGCTAATTTAATGTTTTTTTGTGGTGACATATTAATCACCACGCATATTACACGTGAGACCTATTTAGTTTTTAAAGATAGAAAGCATGGCTAAACAGTTGTTGTTGTTCAATGTGTATAATGAATGTGATAAGCAAATATGTACATTAACTATTATTTTGAACTTCCTACATCTTTTTTTTTTTAAAGTGTGTTAACCACTTCGTATAAATATATACCATAGTGATGTTGAAGAACGCTGCACATAGTTGTGAATAAACATTGATAACTGCATGAGATGAATGACATCAGAGAATATCAATGTGCAATGTAATAGTTTTAAAAAGTGAAATCACTTGAAATATCAAAGGACTGTGTGAGTTTCACACATTAAAAGTGGTATAGGCAAACACGAAAATGTGGGTCTCACGCAATAACGATGGGCTAGTAAATCAAATGTCACACTCATATGACATGAATTGCCAATACGACAAAGGTGGGCCTTATCTATATCTTATGTTCTCTCCCAACTTTCTTTATGGTCAAAACGCTGAGGAAGGGATCCTAGCTTTTAGGTGTCTAGGTTAACGCTTGAGAGTAATAGACGGCTCACCCTACCCAACATCGGTATCACATAGGAGGAAGAAAGATTTTGCCCTACTTTTGGATCGTGAGTAAGCCCAACCTCTTTCCTAAAATTTTTATATCAAAAAAAAAAAAAAAGTTCTCTCCCAACTTTCTTTATACTATTTTTAAGAATCTATATCCATAGTTTCAATAATGTTTTAAAAAATAATGGAATTAGCAACGAAGATTCTATTAATAGGAAAAATTATGAGTATCTCTTTGTGCTACAACTGTGATTTTTATCATAATGTTTTAATAAAATTGGAGAAAGTGTTGTGAGTAAAATAATTAAAACTTAAGAAAATGATAGATTGTCTAAACAATTGTTGTCAAATGTGTACAATGCTTTTGATGGGCAAGTATATATGTATATTAACGGATATAGTAATGTAATTTAAGAGCGTAGTTAAATATATATTTCTTAACAAATTAAGATTTAATACCTTAAACTTCCACTCTTTCAGTTTTTGTTTTTTAAAAGTGTGTTTACCACTTTGTATCAATATCATAGTGTTAATATCTCATGATGGAAAATGTTGAAAAATGCTGCGAAATGTTGTGAAAACATATTGACAACTGCCTAAGATGAATGACTTATGAGAATATGAATGATAGGGAATTTTCATAAGTCAAATCCTTTGAAATATTATGGGCCCGTTTGGTTCAGGGAACATTTAAGGAGGGAAAAATTTACTTAACTTTCTTAATTTACCTAAATTAGTTAAATAACCCTTACATTAATGATGAGAGGGAATGTAGTTTTAAATTTATTTATTTATTTTAAAAAATTAAATTGCACAATTTTAGAGTTTTTCCCTTTGGAAAATCATAAATAATTCAAAATTGCATCATTTCATACTCAAAAGATATCAAAATGTTACTCATTTCACATATATTCTAATGATAGAAACAAAAAAATAATCATATCAAACAACTATCACTATAATTGATTACTACATTTAAATAGACACTGGCTTTTTCCTAGATTCCTCTCTAACAAGCTCCTCAACTTGTTTTGGGGGATGGTGAAAGAAGTGGTAACCAGGCCATGCTTGCAAAGCTAAATTGGCAAGCAACTCCGCCACCTTATTGGCCTCCGGCCACCGATGCACTACCCGGACCATCCACTTCCAGTCTAGCATGCTATGTATTTGGTGCACAAGTTCCTCCTCAGCATCTAAGTACTGTTCTTGCACATCTTTCTCAAACATACTCATAATCTGCAGAGAGTTTGTCTCTAGAATAACTCTGCGAAACCCAGCATCCCAAGCTCCCTTGAGTCCCATAAGAAATGCCCAAAGTTTAGCATTTAAGCTATCTCCTCTGCCAATATGATGCATGAAGCCATGAATGAACTTCCCATTGTGGTCTCTGATCAGACCACCACAGCTTGCTACCTGTTTCTTGTTGTCAAAGGCAGCATCAACATTGATGGTGACCCAACCCTTATTTGGTGGATTCCATGCAAACTCAAGGCCAAGGCTCTTGTTTTGATTCACACTGGCCTGGGAAACTCCTTGTGCCTTCTAGATTACAAAAAGTGTCAGTCTTGTACCAAATTTGATCACTTTATAATAATCATCAAAAGACATGATGGTGACTTTCTTTTACATGTGTTTTTACATATAAGTATACATGTGTGTGTGTCACTGTCGGCTAAAATGGAAGTGACAGCTATTTTTATTTTGGCCAAATATGCAAAAAAAATGTAGAACTAATTTATGTCACTTCTATTGAGCAAATGGGAAAATATGATGATGCCTAATAAATAAAACAATCATCAAAACATGTGATGTAAACAAATGAACAGAGAGCTGATCAAAGACAGATGTTCAAGTTATAAGAAAGTTTTTATGCAAGCATTTAAAAAAAACACCATTGTTTTAGCCAGCATCAAGAAGAAAAAAGCCTTCAGAATAACCCTTGTGGAAATAGACGTGCCATGTGTTTGGTCATTTCAATCTTTAATGATTCAAAAATTCTTCTTACAAGATTTTTAACTACAAGACACTAAAAGTGCATAATAAAAAAAGAGAAATCTTCTTGTTGAAGATGAAGGAAAATATTTTTCATGGATAGACTTCTTAAATTAACACTCATGCAGTAATATATAGATGAAGTGTTTCACATAATCACCTGTGGTATAGTATGCAGGTAAGAAGTGCTTGCTTCTGTGTATGTGCAATTATATTTGGGACAATCCAAGACTATGCATTCATGCCAAGGCTGCAAATTAAACCCAGGGGCCAAAGTAAAGCTGGGCGAAATCTCCAAAAACATCGGTAAACTTTCCAGCACAAGTTGTGTCAGTTTTGGAAACAATGTCTGCTTTCCATCTTCATATTCAGCCTTAAATCCCAAAACTTGTTCTATTTGACAACACTCCTTGATCTCAAGCGACTTCAACTCTGGAAAATGATAAGCCATAGCATCATAGAAAAGGCATTTCAGCTTGTTGCACTGGTCAACCTTAATCTTGCATAGTTGTGGGAAGCACACTTCTTGTTGGTGACAAGCATAAGGGTAATTGAGTTGTGCGTTCATGGAATTCGAACACATGATTTCCACTAATTCAGCACAGTTTGAAATCTCCATTGAATGTAGCTTAGGTAGGCATCTAACAATGCTTGGGGAGTATATAGTTTTTAATTTTGGGCAGTTAGAGATTGATACTATTGTGAGTTTATCAAGGCTAAGGAAGTTCGTGAGCCCTCTCCAGATGAATCTCAGCTCAGGTAGATCACATAAATTTAGACGCTCCAAGTTGGAGTTCAATGGCTTGAATTCACTGTTACTGCCACGTTCTCCTTCACCTTGGAAAATGCCCTCTGCTTCACACATACTCACATGAAGGACTTCCAAGTTTAGAGAGGCTTGCAAAGTTGCATGATGCCTTTGCTTCCGTTGTTCGTTGGCTGCAGTAATCAACCAGAATATTTGTCTCTCCTACATTTAGTTAAAACGTATCAAATTTGACCAGTTAAAAATGAAAAAGCATGATGACCTTTCACTTGAAGACATTTAAGAGACATCCACATGCAATTATAGGTTTCAATTTTAAATTAGCCATATGTAGTACTCCCTCTGGTCCCTATCATAGAGAACTTACAACTAATTCACACGAACTAAAAAAATAATAGCTAACTCATTAAATCTGTCTTAAATTCATGAAATTTTCCAATTTTACCCGTATTAAAGAGATTTTGAATGAGGATAAACATATGCAAAGAGACAAATTTAAGCATTAATTACTATGCAAAATTAAGCATTAATAACTCACCCGTTGACTAATATTATGAACCAAAGAATCCTTCTAGAAAACGATTTAATATGGACCAAAGGGAGTATTACATGATGAACATTAATGTTAACAATAGCAATATATAGATGGTGGATGTAAAACTAATTACCTCTTTTGTGGGATGAAGGGTATTCACTTGAGTTCCTCTTTGAGCAAATTTTTGGACTATATTTATATAGAGCTTTTGAAGTTTGGGAGTCTGAAAGTTAAATCCATGGAAAATATTAACAAAGCTTGGCAATTTTTTGAGCTCAATTTTTCTCAAGTCTGGAAGAATGATATGGTCTTGACTGTCACTTTTGTTTTCACTGCCATGCTTAGAAACCTTGTTAGATTGAGCAACCTCTGAATCTAAAGATATGATTTCCTCCAGTTCCTGACAATTTGATATCGACAAGGTTTGTAACTTTGGTAGGCATCTAATAAAGGCTGAGGAGAAGATGGTTTTGACTTTTGGACACTTGTGAATTGATACATGTGTCAGTTTATCAAGGCTCAAAAACTTTGAGAAGCCATTCCAAATGAATTTTAGCTCTGGAAGATCATACAATGTCAAATAACCCAAATTTGAGTTCAATGGCTTCAATTCATTATTAACACTGAGTTCTCCTGAAGCTTGGATTTGGAAAATTCCTTCTTCCCTACTCTTGGTCACATGCAAAACTTCCAAGTTTAGGAAAGCTTCCAAATTGCAGGTTGAAACAATTAGCCAAAATACTTGCCTCCTCTACATAAAGTAAGAAATAGTCAATCTCATACTATCAAGCTTGATGAGGCAGTTAATGAGTAAAAAACAACGAGTTTCTACTTTCTTCTACTTGTTCACATTTAAGATGTAATCAACATGTAACAATTCATCATAAGTTTCAAACCGGCCACGCGTAATATCATTGTTTAGTGTTTTTTGCCAAGCAAAGTGATTTTTGAAAAGGAGCAAAGTTGGAAGATAGATTATGATCTGTGCAAAACCAGGATTTGATAAATGATCCGGGGGAACATGATAGATAAAAAAAAACATCTAATGATGCAGTTACTTTTAAGTATAGATTTTAGTATATAATTACCCTCAAGTTGTTATTTGGTATGCGCACATCCAAAATATTTCCATTTTCATACATATGTATACTGAGTGTACATAATATCTCATGCTCAAATTGTTCTCTTAAAAAATCATTTCACTAATACAATTAGTGAAACTGGAAAAGAATAATCATTTCACTAACCAGATAGATCATGATTAATTTCTTAGATAATGAGTAATCTTTTGCAAATATAATGAAACTTATGCTTACCATTGTGAATGTAGAAATTTATAGTTGCAAAAAAGTAAATAAATAGAGAAAGTAAAATACTGATTAGTACCTCTGTTGTGTTCTGAAAAGTATTCACTTGAGTTCCACTTCTTACACTTGGGGAAAAGTTTGAGCATTTATTTATATAGAGCTGTTGAACTTTTGGTGCTTGAAAATTAAATCCTCTGAAGATGTTCCCAAAACTTGGCAACTTTTGCAGTTCTATTTTTGTCAACTCTGGAAGCATAATTTGGTCTCCATAATCTGTATTGTCTTGACCACTACATCGAAAAGCCTCTTCTAACTGAGTAGCACATGATATATGTATAAAGCTTAGTTGTGGAAGCATTCTTAACATAGCAACAGAGAAAAGGCTTTTCAACTTGTTGCATTTCTCAATCCTCAGCTCACTTAGTTTCGGGAAGCACACTTCTATATTGGCTAGACTTACAGGTTCTACATTCTCTGCCGTAATTTCTTCTAGTTCCTCACAGTTGCATATACTTAGGAGTGTCAACTCTGGTAGGCTTCTCTTGATGGCAGTGGAGAAGATTGACTTTAGATTGGCACAGCTATCTACCTTCAAACATTGAAGGAATTGGAAACTCAAAACTTGTCTTGAAGTAGTACCCGACCATATGAACCTTAACTCATATAATCCTCCTAACAATAATTGCTGTAAATTCGAGGTCAAGCAATTTTGTTGATCATCGTCAAGCGCAACCCCCTAAAAATGGAAAAAAAAAAAGAGTTTCACAACCTTAAAAGGGGAATGACACATGTAATGAAACTTGGTTCAATTCAATAAAAGATAAGGGGGAAAAGACGCACACACACTGACAATCGTACATTGTTCATAGGTCTTTGTTCTGAACTAATAATTGCACTGATACATGATGCAGTTAATTTTGGAGATTGCTGGCAGTCTAGCTCCTCTAATGATGGGAACCCCAAATGGTAGCTTTCTGGACACACACCTTGAAGATTTTCAACCTTGTATAGATAGAATATCTTCAAAGGAGGAAGGATGATTTGGACCTGGTTTTGACAAGAAGCATTTTCCTCATAGTCATATTGACCAAATACGTACTTTAGTCCAGAAGCAGATTCTATTTCAATCTCTTGCAGCTGCAAAAGTCCATTTTTGACAAATGATATTGGAAATATAAATTCCAACTTGGGGCAGTCACAAATGGAGAGTTTTCTTAATTTATGGAACATCGAATGAGAATTTTCTCCTGTATTAGTACCATCCCCTCTTTCTCCTGCAATTATATGCTTCAATTGGTCACAACCTTGTATCCGTAGCTCTTCTAATTGTTCCATACTTCTGGCAACAGACTTTGAGAAGAGTGATGCAATTGCTGAGGAATGGCGGTTCCATATTTTCAGGATCTTAAGGTTGCACAAGTTACATGTCTCTGGAAATATGTTGTAAAGTTGCTTACAGTTCTGTATGAAAAGTCGTTCTAATTTCTTGAAGAAACCAAGTGCTAGGAAGGGAGGGCCTCGACACACTTCTGTCAACTTGTCCATTTCAGATAGCTTCAACTCAATCAACTTGGGCAACAATACATCTACTTGAAATGAGGCAAGATAATGGTAAGTTGTATCAATGAGGCAGTCTATATCTTTACAAGATTGAAGACTAAGCTTGGCCAATTCAGCCATGCCTCCCACAACTTGAATCATATCTGGGATGATATTCTTACAATCTCCAAGAAAATTTTTTAAACAGACAACTTCTGCTCTTTGAAGAAGATTTTGTTTAGATGCACCTATGTCAGACATACTGAAATCAAGTAGGTGTAAAACCCTGACACTTTCTTCATTGTCAAGAGTCTCAAACTGGCCGAGACGGATTACAAACCTCTGCAGATTTGGGAGAGTGACAATATCCTCTATGTGTTGACGGTGACATCTCTGAGTATATCCAAACGCATATAACTCTTCTAGTTGTAAACAACTTCCTATTGCTTCATAATTTAAATTTTCAGGAATTTCATAGTGAGACAAATCCAGCAACTTCAATTTGTTGAGTTTGTCCATTCCTTTAGGTAAATCCTTGAAGTAACAATTGGACAAGTCAAGAATCTCTAGTCTTGTTAGGCTTACAATGAAAGACATATCACCTAAATCCCATCCTCTCAAGCGCAAAGTTCGAAGATTAGTCAAGCAACGGGTTGACTGAGGCAATAATAAGGGAGGTCGATAAAATGAATTGATCATGGCCATAACCTTGAGCCCCTTCACTCTTTCAGAAGATGCCAACATAAAATTCAGAGAATTCTCTTGCATAGTATTTATCAAAAGAATCTCAAGCTTCGGAGCATCCAAAGGATGATAAGTTGTATCAGTTTCCTTGCACCATGAAGATACTGCAAAAGAATCTTTCATAGCTCCATTATCTGCCAAGCTATTAAGATGTTTTGTAAGATCAACCAGAATTTTGTGATGCACTGATTTGGAAGCTATCCACAAAGCTACATCACGAACCATGTCATGCATCCTCACATAATGTTCACTTTGCCTAGAATGAAAAAGCAAACAAGAATCTACAAGTTTGTTTATGCCTGCTCTGATCCGACTCCTTGCTAAGTCAAAAGAATTGAAGGTTCCGCATATACCCAGCCCCACTCCATATTTAATCAAATCCTCTATAAAGATTTCATGGTCTTCAGGAAACAGAGAACACAATAACAAGAGCATCTCAGCTTCCTTATTTCTCAGATAATCATAACTTAATTTGAGGCAATTGTAAGCACATCTTACTCCTTCTCCCTCGTGATCATCAAAAGGTTCTGAACTCCTTAAGCTCTCCAATGCCACCTTCCACTCATCATCACCTTTTCCTTTCAAAGAGCATGCCACAGCTTCTATTGCAATAGGTAACCCTTTGGATTCATTAGAAACTTCTCGAGCAATTTTTAAGAGATTGGATGAGATTCTTGCATGCTTTTGAAACAAGGTCCAGGCTTCCCCTTCAGATAAGAGATTTAGTATAATCTCTCTCTGACACTCCATTGAGGCACATACTTGTCGAAGACGAGTCGTCAAAAGTACCTTCAAGTTGGGTATGTTGTTATCATTGAAGAGAAAGCCTATACTCTCCAAATTGAACTTCGCCCATACATCATCAACAATTAGAAGAACTCGTTTCTCTTCTTTTATTCTCAACCATAACCTCTGTGCTCTTCCCTCTTCAGTTTCTTCTTTCAGTGTCATGCAAAGCATATCTGCAATTTTTCCTTGAATACCTCTAACATTTGGTGTTTGCGACACAGTAACAAAAATAACCCGATCACATAAATTCAATTGCAAAGCTTTTCTACCAACTTCCTTAACAAGGTTTGTTTTCCCTGATCCTCCCATGCCATACAACCCAATCATGCAAGTATTGTCATCTTGTATTGCCTCCATGATCTGGTTGTAAGCTTCTTTCGTACATTCAAAATAAGTAAAATTTTGGGAAGAGATGTATTGAATGCCTGGAAGCGGACCCAGCTGAGAAAAAGGATCAAACTTGCAATTATTTTTTAAATATGCAACTCTCTTTATCTTCTTCATCATTTCCTTACATAGACAATATCTTCTCCAGTTAGGAAACTGTCTTTGACAGCAATGGTTTTCGTTCATTTCATGTTCCAGTCGGTCGACTTCTAACAGCAGATTTTTCACATCATTCAACCACTTCTCTACAGAATTCTCAATTATTTCAGTTCTCTCCTTTGCTTTCTCCACAAGACTTTGGATGCGATCCCTTTCTGATATCAGCTCATTCTTTTCATTGCCAAGATTCTTAATTACTTTTCCAACACAAAAGAAATTTTGTACTTGATGAATTGTTGGTTTCACAAAACCTTCAGCAACTTTAGCCCCAATAGAAACTACAATGTCGGACATTGAAACAAAGGCAACCTGCAATAGGATTGTTGTAAAGATATACCAGAGAGTCCCATGTGATGCATCAAATTAAACCAAAAATGAATGGATCAAATTGTAAAAAGTATGGTGTCACATAAGATAACAAGGGTTTTCACTTTGTCTTTGCATATTGTATAGTTTAATTATATTAATCTCTTGATTTAGCATACCATGTATTAACTATTGATCCTAAATAATAATAAATTCTTATGAACTAATGATCCTTGATGAGGCTGTGGCATTAGCTAGTATATTCTTTTTGTAAAGATATGGAAATATCTTCTCATTAATCTAAGTATCTGTTTCATTATGGGTTATTATTTTATTATTATGAGCCATTGATGTCTTAGCTCCTCTTGAGCAAAAAAGAAAAATGTCTGAGCTCCTCACTCATATATATACACCCCCTATCCAGACTGTGAAAAGATACGAAATGCATTTATATTTATGCCAATAACTATATGGTATCAGAGGTCTAAGGTTATTTTCGTAAATTCCTTTCTGGTGCTCCACTAATAGTAACATTAAAATAGTACTCCTTCAGATCCTAAATACAAAATAGAGTTGTTTTTTTTTTGGGAAAGACTAAGAAAGCTAAATAAATTATTTAATCATATGATATATTATGTATCATTAAATTATACATAAGTTTTTTCGTCAAACTAATTAGTGTAGAGAAAAAATAAAAATAAAAAATATTCTAAAGTAATTTAATTAGCTTCATTAATCTCTCTAAAAAAATCAACTATATCTTATATTTATGATATAAATTTCTTAATCAAACAAATTTGTTTGGAGAAAAAAAATAATAATATTCTAAAGTAATTTAATTAAGAGTAAATACCCTATTTGGTCTCTGGAAAAAAAACACAGACCCCTTTTTTTGTCCTCAGAAACTAAAATAGGACATTTTTATGGACTCAAAATGGGTTTTTGAAAATTTTCAAGGGACCAAAAGGGGGTCCTTTTTTTTTTTAGAAATTCATTCTTTTCAGGGACAAAAAAGGAGTTTCATTGTTTGAGGGACCAAAATGGGGTCCGTGTTTTTTTTCAGGGACTAAATAGGGTATTTACTCTTTAATTAACTTCATTAATCTCTCAAAAAAAGTTCACTATGTATTATATTTAAGATATAAGTTTCTTAGTCAAACTAATTAGTTTGGGGAAAATAATCAAAATAAAAATATTCTAAAGTAATTTAATCAGCTTCATTAATCTCTCCAGAAAAATCAATTATGTCTTATTATATTTAAGATATAAGTTTCTTAGTCAAACTAATTACTTTGGGAAAAATAATCAAAATAAAAATATTCTAAAGTAATTTAATTAGTTTCATTAATCTTTCCAAAAAAAATAACTATGTCTTATATTTATTAGTATATAAGTTTCTTAGTCAAACTAATTAATTTGGAGAAAAAATAAATAAAAATATTCCAAAGTAATTTAATTAACCTCGTTAATCTTTCTAAAAAAGTCTACTATGTCTTATACTATTTAAGATTAAGTTTCTTAATTAAACTAAGGAAAAAGTATTTCTCTAGTCACTGGAGATAGAATTATCTCCAGTGACCCTAAAACTACGTCGTTTTGAATTAATGAAGGGTTTTTTAGTAATTTCAGGTGAATTAATGAATGGTATTTTAGTAAAATGTATATGATTAAAAAATAAACAAAATTATAGAAACACCTTTTATTAATCCAAAAACGGTAAAGTTTTAGAGTTACTAGAGATAACTCTATCTCCAGTGACTGGAGAAATCCTTTACCCTTAAACTAATTAGTTGGGGAAAATAATCAAAATAAAAATATTCTAAAATAATTTATTTAATTTTATTAATCTTTAAAAAAGAAAAAAAAATCAACCATATCTTAGAGTGAGTAAGAGCGAGACAGAGAGGTTGTGCTCAAGGATTTTCCGGAGAGAGTATTGTGTCACCACGCAATCAAGACCTCTTCCCTTCCTCCGATCGGCGGTTTCCCAAAGTCTTTTGTCGATCTGTCTGGCACGTGAGGTTCATACGCCCGTCCATCTTCACTCGTAGATCAATATGTCGGCGCGAAGAGGTGCATAGGCGGTCTTTTCTGTCAATGATCTCTCCCACCAGTGTTGACTCCTCAATTATGGCCTGTCTGTGGGGGTTTTCAGGTCTGGGTTCAATGTTTGGTATCTTGGCTCCCTCCCTCCTTGAGGTGTTGTACTACATCGTGCTTCTGATTTGGTATCTTCTTCTATCCTTTAGCTCCTAGAAAAGTTTTTGTTATCTCTACTTATGCCTGGTTTGGCACTTCTATTGTTGCCTTGGTGTTATTTTGTTGAGTCACCATGTTCTTAGTGTTGGGTTATTGTTGTTTTGATCCCTGGTGTGACCTTTCGTTGCTGTTTTCACTCTGGTTTGTAATCTTGGTGTTTGGTCTCACATAATGGCTTGTGCTATGCCTCTGTGTTTGGTATTCTCGGTCATTAAGTCCTTCGTATGGCTGCTGTTTTTCTTGGTAAATTTAATTCTGAGCATTGCATTTGGCTCACTAAATTTTTTCCTACGGTATTTTGGGGATTATATTCATGGTGATTTTGTATTCTCTAATGACACGGTCATGATTTCTGCTACGGTGTAAACTCAGTTCGTTAAATACTGTGAATTGAAAAAGTATACCACCCCATATGTTTGTGATCTTGTGGCAAATGGTAATAAGAGACATGCCTTGTCTATTTTTCCAAATGGATTATTAAGTGTCACTTGTCATATTACAGGTAACCGTCATCTCTTCTCTACTTATGACTCATGTGCCAATCCATCAAATATTACCATTGCTAATGGTTCCTTTTTACGTGTCCTTGGTTCTGGTACTGTAAGTCTTACTCCTTTGATTTAGTTATATTTGGTGTTGAATGTACCTGGCCTTGCATTTAATCTCCTTTTTCCCATCAAACTTTACCTATAATCGCAATTCTTGTGTCTTATCTTATCAAGATTATTGCTTGATTTAGGACCTCATGACAAGAAGACATTTGGAAGAAGCTATGAATTAGGCAGTCATTATTTCCTTAAAGATCAAGTGCCTTGGTCTTCGTCCAAAAAAAAAAAAAAAAAGTGCCTTGGTCAGTTGCTTGCACCAAAATTTTGACTCCCTTTGAGATACATTGTTGATTAGGTCATTTATCTTTGTCATTGTTAAAAAGGCTTTATCCTCATATTCAACAACTGTCATCCTTCTATTGTAAGTCATGTCAACTTGCCAAGCATCACCGTCTTCCTCGTATGCCTAGAGTTGATAAACGAACATTGTCATCCTTTGAGTTAATTCATTATGACGTTTGGGGTTCATGTCATATTGAGTCTATGACGAGTTGCAAGTATTTTATCACCTCCGTTGATTATTATTCTTGTCTCACTTGGTTATATTTCATGAAAAATCATTCTGGGGTATTCTCCTATTCTTTTGCCTTTCATGTTGAAATTCAAACCCAATTTGGTGTCTCCATTTGCACTTTACATAGCGATAACATTAAGGAATACTTTTCAGCATCCTTTCAGTCATATATGCTAGAAAATTGTATTCTCCATTGATTCTCTTATGTCACAACACCAAATCAAAATGGTGTTGATGAATGAAAGAATCCGCACTTACTTTTACTTAAAGTGTCATGAGAACTTATGTTTCAAATGAAGGTTCCTAATCTTTTATGAGCTTAAGTAGTCTCCACTGCTTGATTTCTTATTGACTGTAGGCCTTCTTTTTTTCTTCATTTTAGCATTCCTCACATGACTCTTTTCGTTCCAAGCCCTTGTATCTCATTAACCTTAAGATTTTTGGAGGTGTTTGCTTTGTCCGCGATATACGACCTATAGTTTCCAAATTATATCTCAAATCTCTAAAATGTGTTTTTCTTGGGTACTCAAGGCTTCAAAAAGGCTATCGATGTTTTACTCCCACTCTTAATTGGTATTTTGGTGTCTGTAGATGTTACTTTACATGAGTTCACTCCATACTTCTCTCAGGAGGATAATTTCTTGGCTCCTCACTCACGTATATATACCCCTTTCCCTATTCTGAGTGGATAAGAAATTCATTCATATTTCTCGAAATACTTATGCTCTTATTACCGCATATCTAGGGTACGATAGATAGGATAAAGGAGGCACCTAATTAGATCCCCTTCACTAACTATCGATTAGCCTAAAGGTAGAGTTCAGGAACTAGTTACATGACCTCTTGAAATCTTGAGATTGTAGAAGTGGGGTACAACTCTATGCCTTAGTTTGGTTTAGCCTAAAAAAGCAATTTTGTGTTTTACAATACGAAACTTTTTTCACATATTTATCTTGTATAGTACAAAAGTAATTAAAATAAGTGAAACTAAACAAGCCACGTCTTCTTGATTTTGTTTGTGGAGCTGGTTTTCAGGACTACAGAAGGTGGCATAGGTTCTCCTTGTACCATAGTCTAGGACTCGAAGGGAAATGTTAGCATGTTGGCATATTTTAATTTTAACCCTATATAATTCCATACTCAATTATGACCATGTCTTATTTTAGTTAAGGCAAACTTAATTTAATGGCTTAGATTTACTGTTATCTTTTTTTTTTTTTTGGATATAAAAATTTCAGGAAAAGGGTTAGTTTCACCCACAGTCTAAGGACAACACGTTATGGCTTTGATCCATTGGGAATACAAGACTGAGAGTACACATGCCTCAACCTCAGCCTGCGTTGTGCCACTTCATTTTGCCTAGGATGTCTTCCCCAACGCCTTGACTAACTCCAGGATTGAATCTTATCCCTTTAGGTGAGTGTCCAAACTCTTTACTAGTTGAACCCAAAAACAAGCGGTGATTTACTATTATCTTGGATACTAGGATGTAGCATATCACCTCTTTCTCAAAAAATATAGGCAAGGACCCTAAAATTGGTGACAAGAAGGTTTCTAAGGCTTGATCTTCTATATTTTTGCAACACTTGGTAATGCTATGATACTTGACATCATTAAGGTATTTGTATTAGAGTAAAATACTCTAACTATCCTTTTGTTTTGTCTTAATTACACAAAAATCCCCTCTATTTTAAAAATATAAATTATAATCCAAACCATTAAGGCAGTTAAAGAATATTTTAAAATGATTCTTGAAGTATATTTTTTATTTAAAAACAATTTAAAATAAATGTTGTATACTAATTTATCACCTCATTATACCAAATCTCAGATTTATCTTTTAACATTTATAGTATTAATGATCTATTTAATCTTTTTACTACATTTAGAAAAAATAAGTAAGTTTTTATTTGAAAATTAGTAACAACTTGATTAAAAATTTGAGTAATATTTTTTGAGAAACACATGTTTATGTTATTTAAGAAACATATATTAAGCAAAAATATTTAATTATAACAAATTAATATAGGGATCTCAAAATTATATCATATTTAATTGTATAATTTAATTGAAAATGAATACACACACATAGATACATGCATTGCAAGACATTTTAGCCAACATAATGTATTTAAAATGTTACATCATAAGTTTTAATAAAAAAACGAGATTAAACATGTAATTTTATTGGGAAACAATTATAATTATAAGAGTAGTTAACTTTATGGTATGGTAATCAAGTATGGCAAAAAATTTAAAAATATATATTAATTTATTTTTAAATTTTGGATAAAGATATGTGATTAAGTGGTTATGAATTACTCCCTTCGGTTCTAATTACAAGACAACATTTGAGAATTGATTTTGGTCCTAATTATAGGACAACATTTTAATTTTTGTCAATTTTTTCCTAAAATACCCCTATTTATTCTTTTAAGTGTATTTGGTTTTTAGTGAGTATATATATATATAGGTACATAAACTCTTTCAGTCAATGAAACTTTTAAATTGTTGAGTATATATAAACACACAAACATATATGTTTGTGTGTGTGTATCTAGATGTGTATGTGTGTGTGTACATATGTAGATCTAGATGTGTATGTGTGTGTGTGGGTGTGTGTTTATATGTGTGTGTGTATATATGCATATGTGTGTAGATATATATACACACAAACATATGTGTGTGTTTATATATGTGTGTAGATATAGACACACACAAACATATATGTGTGTAGATATATACACACAAACATATATATACATATATGTGTATGTGTGGATATATATATTCACAAACATGTGTGTGTGTGTGTCTATGAGTGTGTGGGTGGGTGTTTATATATGTGTAAATACACACACACACACGTGTGTGTGTCTATATATATATATATGTATGTATGTGTGCACGCGCGCATATATACACATATATATATGTATTTATAGTTAGACCATTATTTCAATTAAAAAGCATGTAGAAAAGAAAATTATAGGTGAGAGAAGTATGTGGTAAGGGTTGTTATTCACTTTTACTTTTATCATTTTAAATATATATAAGGGCATTTTAGAAAAATAAGTAAAATTAACTAATTTAACTCCATTTCTTAATCTCCCCAAAAACGGTTAAATATGTCTTATAATTAGAACCGGAGGAAGTAATATTTATGTTATTAGCAAGGGGCATTTTGGTAAAAATAAACAGTCAATATTTTCATTTAATGGTCAACTGATGGTTGGGTGGATGGAAGTTGAACTTGAAAACTAGAAAAAAGGTGTATGCAACGTATATTTTGATTTTAAAAGAGGTTCATTTAAGTTTTCAAAATAGGATGAAAGTCTTTATAATTTAAAGCAAATAGAAGAGGTTGATGTATTTTAGCCTTTCTATCAATGTGCCTAGTATAGTAGTTTGACTTTTAGGGATAAATCAAAATTTAACACCTTATTTATGTTTGACTTGTCTGTGTTAGTTGTTAGTTTGTTGATTTTTGGTTAGTTGTGAAGAACTACTTTACACATATTGTAATTGATTGTTGACAGAGGCGTTTTGAGTCTTTGATAATTCACTCTAACCAAGAATAGGTTCAATTTAAACTTGAACAAGAAATTTATGTGTAAGGCAATAGATATGCGTGACATCTTTTTAGTGGGACACGAGTTTTATTTTATTGAAGGCAATCCTGCTGCTCCAGACAGTATTATGTACATCTTCTATGGAGGATTGATTATAATGGCATTTTGTCCCCAAGCACTTCTCACTGCCAAGATGAGCGTGTGATTTGATTTAGACGTAAAAATTGAGTACTTGATCAAATTGTTTGGACACTTGACTTCACTATTAGGTTGTAACGTCTTGACTTATTATCAACTTTTAAAAAAAAAAAAAGGTGAGGCGAACGAACTAATTCTGATTCACTTAACTGACTAATCTACAAACTGGCTCATTTTGACAATTAATGACTGGGGTTTCAAAATTATAATTTAAGTTATTCATATCCATTATTTAATTTAAACTTCGGTTTCATTAAAGTTTTTTTTTTCCTTGATAAGAATATTTTAGGAGAGGCGTGGGCTCATTCACAGTCTAAGGGTAGGACGCTATAGTTTTGATCTACAAGGGATACAGGATTGAGAGTATACATACTTTCACATAAATATGCATTACCCCACTTCACTTAGCCTAGGATGTCTTCTCCAGCGTCTTGATCAACTCCAAGATCAAACTCTTCGGCGAGAGTGTCTAACTTTTTTGTCTAGTGAACCCAAGGATGAAGGGCGGTTTCATTGAAGTGTTTTTTTTTAAATACATGTTTCATTAAATTTTTTTTTTGGTATCCCACCTGGTTCACCGAAATCTCTAGTTTCGACTAATCTGGAATTGGCCCTGTGTAAGGTCCACGGTCGTGGGGGAAGAGCTTCCAACACCATTTTCACCATTTCCAGCCTTGAATCGAGGAGATGATGATGGGAAAGCAAATCCTGTACCAATTGTTCTTAATGATTGTTGGTTGTTTCATTAAAGTTTTTTTGATATATATATATATATATTTTGATATAAATGTTTCATTAAAGTTGACCATGAGTTATGCCAACTTTAATAAAAAGTAAAAGAAAATCCATATAAGTTTAATTTGTTTGGAGAAGGCCCAATGGGAAAATAAAAGAGCAGGCCTAGCCCAACTTCCTTCTTTTTTCCTTTGACTCTTTTTTTGGTACAAATTTTTATCCTTTGACTTAAACTTTTGGGCCATCTCCTTTTTTTTTTTCTTTTTTTCCAGTTAAACACGGACAATTCTGTTCTACAAAATGTGGGCATTAAATGTGGGCCACCGGCGGGGTGAAATATTTTAGCACACAAAAAAACTTTCTTCCGCGCTAATGGGCCATTCCTTTCAGCAATATCCTGGAAAATCCACCCTCCAGCCCAACTTACTAATCAATGATTATTTTGTATAAAACATGATTTTGTTATTCAAGATAATAGATAGTATCCGCTTTGACATTTAACCAACCTATTTCTAAATAAATAATGGAATACTTTTTTGATAAGGAGACAAAAGTATGTTACAGCCGAAATGAAATAAATAATAAAATGCGTAGTAGTTATATTACTAAAACATAAGATTTTGTAGGGAAAATGTCATTTAAATGCCAAATAATGAAACATTTTGTAGGGAAAATGTTACAGCCGAATGAGACAGTTTTTTACCACAAAAATTATTAGATTTTTGGGAAAGTGTCATTTAAATACCAAATGAAATTCCAAAACCCTAAAACGCTTGTTAAAAATTTAAAAGGACACAAAGGTGATGATGAGGGATCTGAGATTTTGAAATTTAAGTGTTTTCACTAAAATACCCCTCATCTCTCACTTTTTCATCTTGCTAGCCACTCTTTTTCTCCCTCCTCTCCCTTTCTTCATCTTCACTCTCACCTATGTTTGTCTTTCCTCGCCGGCAACAACTTCCACTATCACCGTTGCCGACGAATTCCGCCAAAACCATCAAAAACCCTGTGACTGTGAGTTTTGAAACCCAAGCTTGGAGTCGTGACTGTGAGTTTGTTTCTCATCTGATTTTCTAAAATTTTAATTGTTTGGGGTATGGTGATTGTTGAGGTTAGACTTCATTGTTGGAAGGGGAAGGAAAGAGAGATGAAGGGGAAGGAAAGAGAGATGAAGAAGAAGGTGAACAATAAAATAAGCTTAGAAGGTTGGAAAATCTAGTAATGAATTGTAAATGAGTTTGAGGAATAAGAACATGAACAATAAATGTGAACTTTTAACAAAATTCGTAGTGGAATTAACAAGTTTAGTAATGAGAATAACAAGTTTAGTAATAGGAATAATAAGTTATTTGTCAGGTTGTACACATGTCACTCTGTTGAAACCAAAATCTGAGGACAATTAACAAATTTCATAATGAGAATAACAATTTCTTTAATGATATTAACAAGTTCAATAATGGAAATAACAACGTTCATCAGAGTGACATGTGTATAACCTGATGAAGACACTTGTTATTCTCATTATGGAATTTGTTAATATCATTAAAGTTGTTATTCCTATTACGAAATTTGTTAATTGTCCTCAGATTTTGGTTTCAGCAGAGTGACATACGTACAACCTGACGAATACACTTGTTGCTCTCATTATTGAACTTGTTAATCTTATTACGAAATTTGATAAAATTCCGCATTTATTGTTCACTTTCTTCTTCTTCAAACTCATTTATTATTCACTGCTAGATTTTCCAGCCTCTTAAGCTCATTTTATTGTTCACCTTTTTCTTCATCTCTTCTTCCTTCCCCTTCCAACAATGGAGTTCGGCTCCAACAACCATCATATCCCAAATGATTAATTTTTTTTTTTAAAAAATAAAACCAAAAACAGACTCATAAGTCATGGCTCTAAGCTTAGGTCTCCAAACTCACAGTCATGGCTCCAAGCTTAGGTCTCCAAACTCACAGTCGCAGTGTTTTTGGTGGTTATGATGGAACTTGTCGGCAATAGTGAAGGTGGAAGTTGTCGCCAATGAGGAAAGAAAGACGTAGGTGAGAGTGAAAAATGAAGAGAGGGAGAAGAGAGAGAAAGAGAGTGGTTAGAAAGAGGACGAGATGAAGAAGAGAGAGATGAGGGCTATTTTAGTAAAAACACTTAAATTTCAAAATCCCAAATTCATCCTCATTAACTGTGTCCTTTTATTTTTTTTAATGGATTTTTTTGGGTTTTGACATTTCATCTAGTATTTAAATGACATTTTCCCTTGATTTTTTCTACTTCGATTGTATTATTCTATTATTTTCACACTGAATGAATATAATATTAAGTTATAACTGTAAGAATATCAATAGTGAAACGTGTGTCCTTCAAATTGTATCAGTAACTATTGGGAAAAATAATTTATTAGTAAGTAATTTATAAATGGGAAAATCCCTTACAAAAACTTTAAAAATCCCAAAAGACAAACAAATATTTTGAACATGCATAATTCAAGAGATATTAGACTCCCTTTATATATATATATATATATATATATATATATATATTACCACCACTAGCCGCTGTCACCAAAGCTCCGGTGATAGGCTTCTAGGTGTATACTGGTTAGTTCTTTGACCCATTTGTGTTTAATAGGGACTTGACACCCTACTGTTACATTAGAGGGGGAACCTGTGATTTGGTCTTGTGCTCTGCGGATTTTGGTCAATCCATATGACTTGATTGATGAGCTTGTTGAGTTGAACTACTAATCATATAAGTGAGTACTAGCCCATGGTTTTAGTAAGAAGAAATAAGGCAAGGAGAAAAAAAGGGAGGATCGAGAATAAATTCTTGTGTACTTTTTTGTTAAATATGGGAAATGAGATTATGACACTGTGAATTGATGTATACATATTTGTCGCCATGTGACATTTTTAATAATGTTATGATTTTATAATATCCCACTTGTCACCTCACGAGCAATTACTCATATGGCCGATGAGATGGATTGATGGTTACTAACATTTTTCAGGTGATAGTTCTCATGCGGGTCTATCAAGGAAGACTTCAGAAACTTAATCTACTTCTATTAACAGTAATTCTTCCATCTTTTTAGTATATATTGGATTGTTGTATATTTCCATGTTATGGCTCATTTTGCATAATCTGGTTTATTTTGAATATTTTGATAAATGATGAAACATTATTCAGTAAAGAGTTTGGGCCTTGTGAAGCCCAAAGCTCAATTGTATGCATAATAATGTCTTGATGAATGGTTTGATCAAACCTTTAATTAGTTATTACTTTAAGAAAATGGAGGACGTTACAAATTGGTATCAGAGCAGAGATTCTCTATCCAAACAGTCTTGCATGCATTACATATAGTAGCAATATATCATATTCATGCATACATTCCCAATTTAGTTGTTTCTATTGTGTTCAGTTTCAGTACTCGCTTGTTGTGGTGGGTTGCATTATTATGTAGGGAGAAGATGGTATTGACTTGTTGTATTGGTTCTGGGAGTAGTAGGCCTTCCCACCCACTTATTCAACCACAACATCAAAAACTCCCATTTGATAGGGATGCTTTTAAGAAACCATTCAGGGAGGTTATGGAAGAGCGATTTAACAAGTTTGAGGAAGATAGAGGAAAGAAAGTAGAGGACAAAAACCTATGGAGAATGGTTATGAACACCAAAGTGTGGAAAATATGAAAAACTGCATCAAACTCCTAATGAGGGCCATAATGATATGTACCTCAACAGCCATAGGTTCCAACTCCTCACTCAATCTCTAGTATGTATAAGGATTTAGCTCGACATCGGCTTCCCATATTTAATGGCAATCTAAATCTTGTCAAGGTAGAGACGTTGGTCAAAGATATAGAGATGTTATTTTAGACGGTGGATTGCACTAGGAAGCAGATGGTATAGGCATTTATCGTTCCTTTTAAGGGTAAGGCAAACAAATGGTGGAAGAGTGTTAGACTAGTTGATTTCTCATCTTTGAAATGGGAAGAATTCAAAGACATGTTTTATGCACTCTACTTTCTAGAGGAGTTTCAGCATGAGGAGTCGAAGTTTTGCGCTTTTTGTCAAGGTGATATGAATGAGGATGAGTATATCTCTATTTTTATTTGCCTGACAAAATATGTTACATATTTGAAGAAGTACAACTTTGATTGGAATATTGGACAGTTAATAGATAAGATCAGGCCAGAGTTGAAGGCATATATGGGGGTTTCTACTATAATTTTTTTTGAGGATGACTGTACCAAGCTACAAATTGTTGTTGCTTTATAAAACCGATTGGTAGTATGATGAAGAAATCAGGCATTGCTTCAGGAGCTCAGGGATAATTAAAAGGTCTCATCAGAGAGGGTCTAAGGATAAGAGTGCCCCACAACAGAGATTCCAGGCTCAGAGGAGTCATCACAATGGAAGTCAATTTTCCAGCCGAGGTTTTACTATGTCTACACTGAGCGTGAGTAAATCATATTAGAATTGTGGGATAGTGCATTAGGGGAAGTGTTAGGAGTGTTTTTGGTGCCACAAATTAGGGCACATTGCTTGTTTTTGCCTTGAGGTTCAGCAGGCCCACAGAGTGGCCACCCCACCATTCCTGGCCGAGTGTTTGATTTGAACTGAGAGAAGGTAGGAGCATCTCCAAATGTGATCCGAGGTATTGTTTCTCTTTAAGGGCATGATGTACATGTTTTGTTTTGATTCTGGTGCTTTACATTATTTTATCTTTGATAACTGTGCTTAAAGATTTAAATTGCATGTTTGTGAATTGCCTTATAAATTAAAAGTGTCCACTCTTGCTAGAGCTTCTGTCATGACTAGTCGTGCTTTGTTTAGACCTTACTCTTAAGTATGATATTTGCAAATCAAAGGTAGATTTGATTTGGTTACTAAGGGTATTGATGGGATTATTGGCATGGATTGGTTGTCTGCCAATAATGCTCATCTTGACTGTAAGGGAAAGAAACTGAATTTTCCCTCATGCTTTGCATCCATTGAGGTAGTTATAGTCCCTTGATGTTGTTTGCAACTAAAGTGGAGTAGTGCGTTTGATGAGGTTGTGAAGCTTATATAGTCTTCTCTTCTATCAGTGCCGATAAGGAAGTACGACTTTATCAAATTGAAGTAGTGAAGGAGTTTCTAGAGGAGTTATCGGGGTTGCCTCTGAAGCGAGAGGTAGAGTTCTCCATTGAGTTAGTACGAGGTACAACCCCAATTTCTAAGGCCCCGTATCGAAGTTGCTATCAAAGTTAGCAGAGCTGAAGAAACAGCTAAAAGAGTTGCTTGAGAAAGGTTACATTCGGACGATTGTTTCTCCCTGGGGTTCGCTAGTGTTGTTTGTCAAGAACAAAGATGGAAGTATGTAGTTATGTATTGACGATAGACAGTTGAATAAGGTCACCATTAAGAATAGATATAAGTTGCCTAGAATTGATCACTTAGTAGATTAGCTCATGGAAGCCACAGTGTTCTCTAAGATTGACATGAGATTGGGTTACCATCAACGTAGAGTTAAGGCTAAGGACATCTCAAAGACTACTTTCCATACTCGTTATGGGAATTATGAGTTTTTGGTTATACACTTTGGGTTGACAAATGCTCTAGCTGTTTTCATGGATTATATGAACTGAATTTATAGGCTGTATTTGGATCGATTTATTGTCATCTTCATTGATGACATTCTCATTTATTCTAAGAATGAGGAAGAGAATCGAGAACATCTATATATTGAATTGTGTATATTGAGGGATCGTCAGTTGTATGCTAAGTAGATTAAGTGTGAGTTTTGGCTTAGGGAAGTGAATTTTCTTGGCTACATGGTGTCTTCTGAAAGGGTAGCTGTTGATCATAGTAAAGTAGATGCTGTGTTGAAATGGGTACCACCTAAGCCTATATAGAGATACATAATTTTGTGGGGTTGGCTGGTTACTTTCGTCATTTTATAGAGGGATTCTTTCGATTTGCTACACAACTCACCAAATTGACTAAAAAGAAGCAACCGTTTGTTTGGGATGAGAAGTGTGAGACAGCTTTTCAGGACTGAAGACCGGGTCACCACTACGCCTATTCTCATCATACCTGATCCACACAGACCATACACGATATATACAGATGCATCATTGAAAGTTTTGGGATGTGTGCTCATGTAAGATGATAAAGTTGTGGCTTATGCATCTCGACAGTTGAGGTCTCATGAAAAGAATTACACGACGCATGATCTAGAGTTTGTAGCTGTCATTTCCACCTTGAAGATATGGAGGCATTACCTATACGGAGCCCAATTCGAGATCTTCAGTGACCATAAGAGTTTGAAGTATCTTGTGGATCAGAAGGAGTTGAAAAACCGACAGAGAAGAGGTATGAAGTGCTTGAAAGATTATGATTTTGAACTGAAGTATCATCCAGGGAAGGTGAATGTAGTTGCATATGCCTTGAGCCGAAAGTCAATGCACATATTTCATATGTGTGTTACTGAGCATAACCTCTTAGAAGGGTTATTAGAGTTTATCTTGAACTAAAATTAGATGTGATTATTAGTATAGTACTAGTGAATTTTGACTTTATGGTGATTTGAGAATGACCCAAATGGAAGATAACCGATTGTTAAGGATCAAATAAGACTTGACAAACTGTGAAGTATCTTATTATGATATTGGGGATATAGGTATATGGAGGTACAAGAAGAGGATTTGTGTTTCGGACAACGAGAAAATCAAGAGGACAATTCTTAAAAAGGCTTATCAGAGCAAGTATACCATTCAATCCGAGAATAATTAAGATGTATCGAGATCTGAAGCAAGGGTATTGATAGCCTAAGATAAAGCGTGATGTAACAAATTTTGTAACGAAGTGTCTGACTTGTCAGAAGGTGAAGATTGAGCATCAAAAGCCTCCAGGGCTACTTCAATCTTTAAAGGTTCCCCAGTGGAAGTGTGACAGCCTTTCCATGGATTGCTGGAGACAACAACACACCATAACCCATATGGGTTATTGTAGATAAATTGACGAAATCAGCTCATTTCCTTTCAATCCATATATTATATAGCTTAGAGAGGCTAGCTCAGATATATGTGGGCTGGATTATCAAGTTGCATGTTGTACCCAAAGGAATTGTGTCAGACCGTGATCCGAGGTTCACATCAAATTTTCAAAAGGCGTTACAGGGGACTAAGTTGAAATATAGTACAACTTACTATCTGCAGACTAATGGTAAGACAGAAAAGACGATATAGAAAGTTGGGGATATGCTAAAGGCTTGTGTTGTTGAGCTACCTCAAAGTTGGGATCATTATCTTCCTTTGGCAAAATTTGCTTATAATAATAGTTATCACTCGAGCATTCAGAGTATCCTTTTAAGGCATTGAACGATAGAAAGTGCAGATCGCCTCTTTGTTGGACTGAATTGATCGAGAGAACCGTAATTGGACCGGATTTAGTGGACGAAACCACAAAGAAAATTGAGATGATTCACCAAAAGTTGTTGACCACTCATAGCAAACAAAAGAGCTATGCGGATAGGCGACATAGACCTTTGGAGTTTGGAGTGGGTGACCATGTGCTTCTTAATGTTTCACTAGTAACTAGTATTGGCAGATCCATTAAAGCCAAGAAGTTGACTCCTTGATTCATTGGACCATATGAGATTTTGGAATGAATTGGACCAGTTGCTTATCAAATTGCCTTGTCTTCGCACCTGTCAAGTGTACACATCGTGTTCCACGTATCACAGCTTAAGAAATATCATTCAGATCATTCTCATGTAATTGATCTTGAAGAGATCGAATTGAGAAAGAATTTGACCTATATACCGAAGCTAGAAGGGATCCTTGATGTAAAGGACAAGCAATTGCGAAATAGAACAATTTGTTTCCTAAAAGTTTTTTGGAAGGGTATGTCTTCTAGTGATGCTATCTGGGAAATTGAAGAGCGAATGCGGTGAGATTTCCTTGACTTGTTTGGTTACGTATGTCGAGTGTTGTGGTAGTATTGATATTTATGGTTGTGTTGTGATCAAATGTTTGACGTGGTGATTTTTTTTTTGTTGGTATTTTTTTGGTAGTATTGTTTTGAATTTGATGATGTTATATAAGAATCTTGTGATGTGGTTTGTCTTCTTTAATGTCTTGTTGAGAATTTTGGAGGCAAAATTCCTTTTAGAAAAGGAGAAATGTAACATTCCAAATTTTCATTATAGAATTAAGTAATATTTTTGGAAAGATTAATTTTTTTTATAGTAATTAAAATTTACCATATAATTACTCAAGATAGAAGTAAATTTTCTAATGTAAGAGTTAAAGAGTTGTAAATTAAAAAAAAACATATATTATATTATATAATATAAAGATAGTGGTGGCGGATATTGTGGGGTATGGCATATTATAAATACCCCCACAAACACTCATGGTTGGAGAGAGGGAGAGTGCAAGAAAATAGAAAGTTGAAGAAAGCGAGAAGAGAACAAGGTGGTTATTGGGTAAGTTATTTATCTTATAAAATTATTTAGGTAACTAAACTTCTTTTCAAGAAACTTCTTTCATGAAAGGTATTTCACATATTTTTTTCTTTCTAATGAGGGTATTATTGTGCTGATTAGTGAAATTTTGGAAAAGAATTTTGGAAAAGTTGAGTTTTAACAATAGATAACTATATATATGTAGATAATGATTAATAGTAAATTTTAATTGGATTAGTTTTGAAATCTGAAGGACCACACTGTCATTATGAAATTTGTAGGGTCATTTCTGAAAATCATAGGTCTAAACTATCATTTATGAAATTGGTAGAACTAAACCATTATTTATAAAATTTGAATGACTAAAATGTCATTTATCAAATTTGTAGGTCTAAACTATTATTTCTAAAATTTTAAGGACTAAACAGTCATTTTTAAATTTTTTACCCAAATTGCCATTTTAGTTTTTATTATAATAATATATTATTATTAAAAATTATATATTTTGAATTATATGAAATTATAAGTCATAATTTTGATTATGTGAAGTTTTGAGTGGTAGATTGATTTTGTCATGTGTTTGAGCTCTTGGATTAGGAGCAGTGTGGTAATAATTAGTTTTGCCAAGAGATAACCACTTTTCTCTTGTTGTGTATGCTTGTATGATGTTTGTGAGTGATTTTTAATTATATAAAAATATAAAACTATGTTGATAATGCAATTGTCTTGTGAGATTTATTTTCATGAGAAATGACTAGTGATATTATATTATATGAATTGTTGTTGAAGTAGGAGATTAGAAAGATTCTCTTGATAATTTGTGAATTGATAATGATATATGATAATCAATTGTCATTTTATCTCTTGAGTATTCATATGAGAGAGGATGATAAATGTGGATTTGACGAGAGGGTATTCAAAGAAGAAATAAAAGGGTGGAAGCTTGTACAAAATGAGGAAATAAGGTGGTGGGCTTCTAGGTGCGCATTGGTTAGTCCTTTAGCCTATTTGTGTTTAATAGGACTTTGAAACCCCACTATTACATTAGAAGGGGAACCTGTGGTCTGGTCTTGTGCGATGTGGATTTTGGTCGGTCCATATCACTTGATCAGTAGGCTTGTTGAGTTGAACTACCAGTTATATGAGTAAGTACTAGCACATTGGTTCAATTAGAGGAAATAAGATAAGGAGAAAATAAGGGGGAATCAAAAATAAATTGTTGTGTACTTATGTGTTAAATATGGGAAACGGGATTATGACATTGTGAATTGATGTATACATATTTGTCACCATGTGACAGTTTTAATAATGCTATGATTTTATAATATCCCACTTGTCACCTCACGACTCACGAGCAACAACTCATATGCCTAATGAGATGGATTGATGGAGAGAAAATTAGAAGGGAAGAAAAATATGAAAGAAAACTCCCAAAAATAGTAAAATTTTTCATTATTTTTAGAAATTTTATTTCTTAATATTCTCTTCTCATTTTTCTCTCCACCTAAAAGCAGCCTTATATATATATATATATATATATATATATATATATATATATATAGGGAATATCGGATATCCTATCACTGCACCTAAGGTTTTTTTCTAGTGAATAGAAAACGACGTAGTTTCTCTCTCTCACGTAAAGCGGCAGAAGGCGGAGGTGACGACGGAAAAGGAGCAGAGGTCAGCGGAGACGGATCCAAGGTAGAAGAAGAAGCCAAAGGAGAAGGAGCAGGTGCATTATTCGAGGCTTTGGTCCTATCAGCTAACACAACAACCACAAGCTTCTCTTTCTTAAGACAATTGTCTCTATTCCCACACTGATGTTCAGTGAGGATCACCGTCAACAATAACCTCTGTTTTCAGGATTCAAAACAAGGCAACAACTGTTGGGATTTCCTCTCTCTCTCTCGGCTTCACTTCTCTCTTGTGCTCTCTCTCTTTCTCGTTCACTCTCTTTTTCTCGAGCAACAACGTCATTCTCGTCTCTCCCTCACTTTGCGTTCCCGTCTCAGCTTCTTCCTGTCACTCTCTTCCTGTCTGAATGGTTATATTGAGGGAGTATTTAAGAGAAGTGAAGCCGAGAGAGAGAGAGAAACTACGTCGTTTTCTTTTCACTGGAAAAAACTTTAGGTGCAGTAACAGGATATCCGATATTCCCATATATATATATATATATAAATAAAATTTAGGTAGGGGTAGACACCGGTATCCCACCACGGCCAGGGCATGCCTTCAAGCTCAAAGAGCACTTAAAGAGGTACTTATAGATCGTCCACCAATAAAGCCCTCATATCAATCAACATGAACCTCCTCCTTTTTAAGATGAAGTCCGACGCCTTAGCTAATTGTGCCAATCTTCATTGGCCGTAAAAGTAGCCTTGATTACATTTGATTTCTATATTATTTTATTGGGTAAAATAGTGAGCCTCGGCCCAATATTATTGCATCAAAACAGGTTACGGCTACAAAGTTCCCACCCAATTTAATACAACAACTTCCTAATTATATGCGGTGAGTACTACTAGTAGTGCAGTGGTATTGAGAGTAGTTTCTCCACCCTCTAGTCCTAGGTTCGATTCCCCCCTCCCCGCATATGTATCAAAAAAAAAAATGCGGTGGAACTTCAAAAATAACACTCATCCCCTTGCCCAAAACTTAAATCTGCATTATAGCCAAAAAAAAAAAAAAACACTTAAATCTGCAAGAGCATCAGCAAAAAGTTGCTTTCTCTATCTATATACGTGCCGTATATGAACCTGCTGACTTGACTCACTTTCTCTATCTATATACAAGCCTCTAAAGATACCAGTTTGAACGGCTGTATATGAACCTGCTGACTTGACTCACTTTCTCTATCTATATACAAGCCTCTAAAGATACCAGTTTTAACGGAAGCAGCTCCGGTCATTTGCCCTTAAACATCTTCTTCCAGTCTCTTCTATCAAACTGCGCTTTGGCGCAAAAACAATGAACCTCATGCTTTTTTATTTTTTTAATATTTTAGGATAGTGATAAGTGTTAAAAAGATACTTTAGTATATTGACCTGTATTGAAAAAAATACTTTATAATCTTGAAAAAATAATTTATAGGATTGACTAATACTGAAAATATACTTCAGGATACTAACTGGTACTGAAAAAATACTTCATGATCTTGAAAAATTATTTTAGGATTTTTAAAAAATATTTCAGAGTACTGATTAGTACTTAAAAGAATACTTCAAAATACTGACCAGTATTAAAAAAATATTTTATGATCTTGAAAAAATATTTCAGGGTATTGACTGGTACTAAAAATATACTTTATGATATTTTTTTCGAGATCCTAAAATAATTTTTCAAGATCATAAGGTATTTTATCAGTAACAGTCAATATCTTAAAGTATGCTTTTAGTACCGGTCAATACTTGAAATATTTTTTTCAATATCCTAAAATAAATTTTCAAGATCATATTGAAGTATACTTTTAATACCAGTCAATACTTGAAATATTTTTTTCAAGATCCTAGAATAAATTTTCAAGATCATGAAGTATTTTTTTCAATACCAATTAGTATCCTCAAGTATATTTTTAGTACCATAAATTATTTTTTCAAGATCTTAAAATAATTTTTCAAGATCATGAAGTATTTTTTTCAATACCAGTCAGTATTCTAAGTATAGTTTTAGTACCAATCAGTACCCTAAATTATTTTTTCAAGATCCTAAAATAATTTTTAGTACCAGTTAGTATCCTAAAACATCTTTTTAGCACTCATTATCCTATTTTTTTTTCTTTTTTTCTTTTTTTCTTTTAAAAAGGAATGCATGAGGTTCACCGTTTTTGCACCAAAACGGCAAAACTACGCAGTTTTGTAGAAGATGATGGAATAGGATGCTAAGGGATAGAGAATTGTAGCCGCTTATAGTTTTAACAAACTTGACTCACTTTCTGCACCTTTTCCGCACCTTCAAACACCTCTTTGTTCTAGTTTTTTTTTTTTTTAAAAATGTAATATATAAAAGTTTACGTAGAGTTAGACACTGATATCCCACCAAAAACCTACCAATAATTCTCTTACATCAAACCTCCTCTTTTTTAAAGGGGAATCGCATTCAACAATAAGCTTTCTTACCTTCAGTCTTCTAGCTAAATTTAGGCCTGTAACAACAGCCCATAACCCTGCCTTTATTGCGCAGTAGATTCCTAATTTCTTTGCAAATCCACTTAACCACTTTGCCTCACTATTTCTATAACTTGAATTTCACTCTCTTAACGTTAACTATGGCCTCCGTTCAAATTTAGTTCCTTAAGTTTAAGAATTAAGTTTTAACTAATCAAGTTTAGTGACCAGTTATACTGATAAATAAGTCAAAAGTCAAAACCATATTTACTAAATGATTATTTTTTTTCGACTATGAAATTTGTTCTACGAATATCAAGATCCGCTGCCGGAAATCAGCCGCACGGCAGCTAAACCGATCGGCTAAGTAAGGCTCATCAGTTTCTTGCAAGACGAATTTCAAGATTTGCATGAAAGAAATTCAATTAACAAGAAGACTAAAAATCCATGAATATTGACTGCGACGACTAGAAATTTTACCTGGCCGAGAAATCACAAGCGGCGAAATGAACAAAGAGAATCGGCGATCAAATTAGGTTTCAGAAGTCCCTAGAGCTCTACATCATTTCTTTCCGAATTAAATCGAATCAACAGGACGATCAGCTCGAAATAACCGAATGAAGTTCATTCTACAGCCCAGAAAACCTAAGATTCAAGCATTTTGAAGAATCTCAGCAAATGATAAATACGATAGCAGATAAACAGACTTCACAGTTTCTCATACCTGGACTATCTCCGATGACAGCATATTTTTCACTTCCGATTGAAGATAAAGAGAAGTATTTCCAACTTCGGTGTGTATTCTTTAACATCGATGTAAAGAGAAATTAGAAATTAATCATACAGAAGAATGAGATAACGGAAAGCTCTGGTATGTCATTACAATTCAGAAACTCCTTTAAGCTCCATGGAGTCTTCATGTTATTGCAGCTTCTGCTAGTCAATGAATACGCGCTAAGTGGACTCACAAAAAAATCAAAGTCAGCACTCCCTCGGTCCTAATTACTACCTCCAGTCCTAATTAGTCCTAATTATAAGAACTAGTCGACTTTCTTTGGAGAGATTAAAGAAGCTAAATAAGTTACTTAATCATTTCATATGTTGTATATTTTTAGATTATATATTAGTTTATTAGTTAAACTAATTAGTTTGAAGAAAAAAATAAAAATAAAAATACTCTAAAGTAATTTAATTAGCTTCCTTAACCTCTCCAAAAAAGTCAACTAGCTTTTATAATTAGGACCGGAGGGAGTATAAGACATAGTTGACTTTCTTTGGAGATATTAAGGAAGCTAAATAAGTTATTTAATCATTTCATATGTTGTACAGATTATATATTACTTCATCCGGTCCTAATTATAAGATATAGTTGACTTTGTTTGAAGAGATTAAGGAAGCTAAATAAGTTACTTAATCATTTTATATGTTGTATATCTTTAGATTATATATTAGTTTATTAGTCAAACTAATTACTTTGAAGAAAAAAATATAAAGAAAAATACTCTAAAGTAATTTAATTAGCTTCCTTAATTTTTTCAAAAAAGTCAACTATGTTTTATAATTAGGACCGGAGGGAGTAATTCATTAATTAAACTAATTAGTTTGAAGAAAAAACAAAAATAAAAATAGTTTAAAGTAATTTAATTAGCTTCCTTAATTTCTCCAAAAAAAGTCAACTACGTCTTATAATTAGGACCCGAGGGAGTATAAGAGTTAGTTGACTTTTTTAGAAAGATTAAGGAAGCTAATTAAATTACTTTAGAGTATTTTTATTTTTTTTCTTCAAATTAATTAGTTTAACTAATAAATTAATATATAATCTAAGGATATACAACATATGAAATGATTAAGTAATTTATTTAGCTTCCTTAACCTCTCTGATTAGTTTATAATTAGGACTAGTACATAGTACTCCCTCTGGTCCTAATTATAGAAATTATTTACCAAAATTTGTAGAGATTAAGGAGAGAAGTTAAATTAATTAATTATAATTATTTTTCAAAAACACCTGTTTGAAAATTAAAAATTACATAAAGCAAAATTAGTTGGATTGTAGCCCACGCACAGTACTACTCTTGCGGTTTCTAGGACCCATTCAGCATCCAATCTCAAAATTTCACAGTATCCCAACCCACATGACGTCACTTTACCTTCAGTATATCGTGATGATCGATATTAAATAAATAAAATAAGGCTATGTATTTTTTTTTTTTTTGGCTCAAAAGGCTATGTATTTTACTCACATGGTGAATGCGCATCAAAGTTCAGTGATCATTTTTTACCAAAACCCAAAAAAATAAAAAAACAAAGTTCAGTGATCATTATAAGAAAAAAATATAATTGAGGTATACATAATATTAATGAGTTGCAAACATTATTTACTTTATAAAATATATAAGTCTATTATTAAATTATTATTGTCTTTAATTATTTGGGAAATTATAAATAGGGGTATTATAGGAAAAAATTGACAAAAATTAAAACTTACTCTTATAATTAGGACCAAAACCAACTTCAAAAAGTGTTCTTATAATTAGGATAGGAGGGAGTATAAGTTTGTCGGCTTCATCAACATCAACTCATTTGAAAAATAAAATAAAATAAAATACTCCAATCAAATGCTTTTTATTTTACTAAAATTACAACGACCTTTCTTATATTTTTTTTTGTCTTCTAGATTTAAATTAAATTTCAATTTAATCCTTTTAAGTGTATTTTTGTCATTTGATTTTTTTTTAATGAAATTACTCCCTCCATCATTAGTTTTATTAAAGAAATATGTTTATAAAATAATTTAAATTGTGACTCTTCAATTCAATACTGACAACTTAAAGTAAGTAATGTTAATCTAAACTATGCCCAATTACAAAAGTAATCAAGGCACCACCCAAAGACTCAAAAGAGACACTTATGATATGTGGACTGGAGAGGGGGAAAAAAAAACAATGTTAATATAACTTTAGTGTTGGAAATATAAAAATATTATATTAGAAGGTTAAATCTTAAGCATGTTTTGTTCATTCATCATTTAAATTTCTCAAATTTTCTCTTTAAGTTGATGAGGATAACAATATTAATATTTGAGGTACCGAAAATACATTTTATAAACCTAAGAAACTAAATTAAATTTTGATATAAACTTTAATTGCCAGACGTCCCTTTTTTTTAAAAAAAAAATCTACCACTGAAAAATTTCGTTAAAAATTCTAAAATATTTAATTTTCATTATTCGTAATCATGGATAAATTTCTTACTAAATAAATTAGTTAACACATAACTAACAAAATTTTAAATGTGATTAAAAAAGTTTCAAAAAAATTCTATTGAATTGTTTTAGGCAATTAGCTTAAATGATTTTAAAACAACATATTTTTGTCCAAAATATGTGAATTAACAATTGAATAGGTAGATCTGTATCGAAAAAAAAAAAACTGAAAAGATGAAACTAGAATTTTAAAAATGGAAAGGATCGGGTCATGCTATGTAACTATTAATTCTAAGAAAAGTTTGTATGAATTTTAAAACGAAAGAGAGATATCTATAATTAATTAATAGGGAAAATTCCACTAAAATACCAACTGAATTTGTAAAACCCCTCGAAGTCCTCCGAATTTGTAAAAAGACTCAGAGGTGACATGGACCTTTCAGGGTTATGCAAATTCATGGAAAATGACTACAATGCCCTTCTACTTCTCTCTTTCCTCTCTCTCTCCTCTCTCTCCTTGTTTGAAACCAGATCCGCCGATCTGCCGACTGCGCCGCTATCTACCTCCACTATGGACGTCGACTCCAACGCCGCACTGACGGTGAAAAAGAAAAAAAAAACAAAACACACGAACGAGAGAACAAGAACAATCGAACACGAACGAACAGTAAATTTTTTTTGGTCGATCCAGAAGAAATTAGAAGAAGAAGACATGAGTGAAGGAAGGAAGGAAGAAGAAAAGGAAGGAAGGAAGGAGGAAGAAGGAAGAAGACACTGAAAGTAAATTTTGTAAATGGGTTGAAAAGTGTGAAGTTGTAAATTGCGTTATGAGATTTGTAAATCACGTTATGAATTTTGTAAATGGTTTTTTGATTCAGGGTTCAAAAGTATGAACCTAAAAAAAAAGTTGTAAATTGTGTTATGAGATTTGTAAATGGCGTTATGAGATTTGTAAATCACGTTATGAATTTTGTAAATGGTTTTTTGATTCAGGGTTGAAAAGTGTGAACCTAAAAAAAAGTTGTAAATTGCGTTATGAGATTTGTAAATTGCGTTATGAGTTTTGTAAATCGCGTTATGAATTTTGTAAATGGTTGGTTCACACTGAAATGAGTGCACTGGAGTGCACCAGTGCACTCGAGTGCATTGAAAGTGCACTCCAGTGCGAACAATCCATTTACAAAACTCATAACGCGATTTACAAAACTTATAACGCAATTTACAAATCTCATAACACAATTTACAACTTTGTTTTAGGTTCACACTTTTCAACCCTGAATAAAAAAAAAGTTGTGAATTGCGTTATGAGATTTGTAAATTGCGTTATGAGATTTGTAAATTGCGTTATAAGTTTTGTAAATGGTGTTATGAGTTTTGTAAATGGGTTGTTCGCACTGCACTGGAGTGTACTTTCAGTGCACTCGAGTGAACACTTGAGTGCAATGAAAGTGCACTCCAGTGCAGTGCGAACAACCCATTTACAAAACTCATAACGTGATTTACAAAACTTATAACATAATTTACAAATCTCATAACACAATTTACAACTTTTTTTTAGGTTCACACTTTTCAACCCTGAATAAAAAAAAAGTTGTAAATTGTGTTATGAGATTTGTAAATTACGTTATGAGATTTGTAAATTGTGTTATAAGTTTTGTAAATCGTGTTATGAGTTTTTTAAATGGGTTGTTCGCACTACACTGGAGTGTACTTTTAGTGTACTCGAGTAAACACTCGAGTACAATGAAAGTGCACTCCATTGCACTCATTTCAGTGTGAACCAACCATTTACAAAATTCATAACGCGATTTACAAAACTCATAACGCAATTTACAAATCTCATATCGCAATTTACAACTTTTTTTTTAGGTTCACACTTTTCAACCCTGAATCAAAAAACCATTTACAAAATTCATAACGCAATTTACAATTTTTTTTAGGTTCACACTTTTAAACCCTGAATCAAAAAACCATTTACAAAATTCATAACGCGATTTACAAATCTTATAACGCGATTTACAAATCTCATAACGCAATTTACAACTTCACACTTTTCAACCCATTTACAAAATTTACTTTCATTTACAAAATTTACTTTCAATGTCTTCTTCTTCCTCCTTCCTTCCTTCTTTTTCTTCTTCCTTCCTTCCTTCCTTCACTCATGTCTTCTTCTTCTAATTTCTTCCGAATCGACCAAAAAAAATTTACTGTTCAGTTTTGTTCTCGTTCTCTCGTTCGTGTGTTTCATTTTTTTCCCTTTTTCACCATCGGTGGATGCGGCGTAGGTGGCGGTGGGTGCGGCGTTGGCGTCGACATCCATGGTGGAGGTAGACGGCGGCGCAGTTGGCAGATCGACGGATCTGGTTTCAGACAGGGAGAGAGAGGAAAGAGAGAAGTAGAAGGGCATGGTAGTCATTTTCCATGAATTTGCATAACCCTAAAAGGTCCATGTCACCTTTGAGTCCTTTTACAAATTCGGAGGACTTCTCGGGGTTTTACAAATTCAGTTGGTATTTTAGTGGAAATTTCCCTAATTACTATAACTAGAATGAAGCCACCAGCGTATTTTATGCTTAAAAATATATATATATATATATATATATATATATATATATATTTTAAAAGAAAACCATATCTACGAAACTTACTAGAAATTGAGTTGTTTTGTTTTATCATTGACTTCTGCTTTTTCCACGACGGCATTCAGCCACAAACAGTGAGAGCGCGTTTAGGATAGGACTTGGGAGGCCTATTTCTTTCCTTCTTTCTTTCTTTCTTTCTTTTTTTTTTTTTTTTCCAACGGTCGAGGGATGTGGGATGGGAGGCTATTAATGAATGTCAACGTCATTGTTTTTGGAATGTTCATTCTGGAATGAGCATTTCCCCATTGCTATCTTCAATCCTATCCTAGATATCATAAATATGTGAGGTTTAGTTGGAAAAAAATATTCATCTCATCCAATTAATAAATAGATTCTTATGGTTTTCTCTAGTTTTGAATTAAGTCTCTACACTTTTTTCCCCCCCTTTTAGTGGATCTTTTAATTTTAGATACTTAGATCTCATTAGTCCCTAAGATTAAAAACGGTTAACTAAGCACCAACGCAACATTGTTAAAACTTCTGTTACCTACTAGCACTACTAGTAGTACAGTGGTATTGGGAGTAGTCTCCCCACCCCCTGTACTGGGTTCGATCCCCCCTCCCCCTATCGCCTATGTATCAAAAAAAGTATACTTTACCCTAAATCAAATTAATGTCCACAAATTTTCTAAATCACTACATTGTGTTTAAAAAAAAAAAAAAACCTTTTATCCCTACACATCATTTATCTGTTGTAGAAGATGTCTTACCAAAAGGTCTTTGATCAACTTAATCTCTTCAACTGTATAGGCATCATCACTACCAAAAATATGAGGAAATTGAAAAATAAGTTAATATAAATCAATCAATTTAATGAAATAACTAACAATTCAATTATATATAAGAACAAAAATAAAAATCATTTCAGAATCAAGAAATGATCACTTATTCAAAATTTGTAATAAGTCTACTAAAACGTAATATCCGCACTTAGTTTTTCTTAGTTTCCCAATGGCACTATACACCAAAAGCAAATGGTAGAAATGAATAAATACATATATAAAGTGATTGTGAATTAAAAAAAATTGAATTTAAACAACTTATTTTCGGCTATAACCATTTTGTGTTAAAACTTTTACCTTTGTGCTTTCCACTCGTTAAATAATATGTCTTGACTACAGTACCAATGTTGATTATCCCAAATTCGAGTGAGACATATGTTGTCTATAGCGATGCTAGTAAGCATGGATTGGGATGTGCCCTGATGCAGCAGGGCAGAGTGGTGTTAGTTATGATTAGTTTTGATGATGTCTTATATAGATGCTATTGTTATAAGCAAAAAGATTGAATAATATAATTATCTCCTACATTGATGAATTGTTGTATTTAATGTAGATTAATCCAAGATGAATTATAGAGATTGATCAAGAAGGAGATAAGAGTAGAAAGAAAGAAGAGAAGAGACCAAACAAAGAAGAACTTGATATATGGAATGAAGATTTTATCATCCAAGTTCTTATATTGATGCTAGAAGCCTCCAAGATCATATGGAAGTTGGAATGATTCAATTCAGAGTTAAAACAAGCAAGAATGAGGTTTTGGATGAGCAAACTTGAGTCTCCAAGTATTAAACATGAGTTTTCTACCTTGCTGCTGTAATTTACTTATCTAAGAGGAGAAAACTCGAGTTTTGAGGCAAAACTTGAGTTATGAAGTGTCTATAACGTCTCTGGGGTCTCTGGACTATCAAAACTCAAGTTTTGGGGGTGAAAACTCGAGTTTTGGAACACTGGAATCAAGTCTCAGGGTAAAACACGAGTTTTGGAAATTTCAAGAAGCAAAACTCGAGTTTTGAAGGGCAAAACTCGAGTTTTGAACTGTTATCAGCACATCAGCTCCACACTGTCTCACGTTCAGCACGGGCGACTTCTGATGTTTCGATGATATCTCACAAACCAAAAATCGGATTGAGATGAAACCAAAAGCATATGAAACTATACTCCCAATGCGTCATTTTTATATAAGATTCAAGCCAAAAGGAGTTTAGATCAAGGAGATATGAGTTTTACAAGTTGACCCAAAAATCAACGTCACAGTCCAGACCCACCTTCGGTATTTTGGGTATATCTCACAAACTACAAATCCAATTGAACTCAAATCGGTGCCATTGGAAACTAGACACACAGAGCTTTCCATCAAGAGTTGAACGGACCAAAACGAAGTTCAGACCAGGGAGATATGATCTTCTAAAGTGGATGGTTATTTCAAGAAAACTCAGCAAATCCAAGAGAAGGCAAAACTCGAGTTTTGCAAGTGAAAACTCGAGTTTTGGTGAGGCAAATAGCATTCAAGAATCTCACAAATGAAAACTGCCGGTTATGGATCAACACCTCCAGTTTTGATGTTTTGAACTTGATATCAAAAGTTCAAAACTCGAGTTTTGGGAAACAAAACTCGAGTTTTGGTCAACCCGAGAGCATCAGACTCTCCAAAGCTTGAAAACTGCCAGTTATGGTTTGAAAACCTGCAGTGATGAAATGTAAACAGTTCAAAACTCCAGTTTTGATAATCAAAACACGAGTTTTGGTGCTTTTATCAGAAAAACGCTGTTTTGTTCCAGAATTGCCCAAATCTGATCTACACTCTAGGTTTAAGTTACCCATTGATCTTATATGTTATATCTATCATTTATCATTGTAACCGAACTGTTTTAACGAGTTTGTTCATGAGATTACAGAAAGCTCTTGAATTTAATTGAGAATCAAATGAAGATTCATTTTGGGCAACTTGCAATATTTTAGAGACAGCCTGGCAAGATAGACAGCCATTTCTCAATGCAGTCATTCAATGCCTCCACCAATTAAGCCTAAACATCTTCATTCCTCAGACAAGACCACATGGGAAGAGCCAAAATTCAAATATTCAAATCTGCAAAAATCTCCCAACAGCTATATTCAAATAGCAAATGGTTTTAGCAGATAAATTCCTTATACAACACCCATAACGACTATATTTTCGAATTGGTAAAAGCTCCAACGGATCTATAACGTTCACAAGCTTCAAATCATTATAAAAGGGTGAAGATTTGAAGATGGACAGCAGAGAAGACAGACACTGAAGTCCTGCACGAAAATACCAAGTTATTTCTCAGTATAGTCATTTAATTGTATCTTTGATACATTGAGCCTCAGTGTGTATCATTATCTACTCTTAGAGAGAGAGTCTTTTTCACTGTAAATCATTCATTGTAATAATCTCAAGTCAGGTGACTTAGAGATTGGGAAAATCAGAGTACAACTTGTAAGGGGGAGTGTATCCAAGGTTGGGAGCATCCTTCGTTTACAAAGGGTGTATCTGATTACAGAGTACAACTTGTAAGGGGGAGTGTGTCCTAGGTCGGGAGCATCCTTCGTTTACAGAGTGTGTATCTGTTGTAAACAATTACAACTTGTAAGGGGGAGTGAGTCCTAAGTTGGGAGCGTCCTTCGTTTACAGAGGGTGTAATTGTTCTTGAGTGATAGTGGAAAATCCCAGAGGTACTGGGGACTAGACGTAGGTCAAGGAATTAGACCGAACCAGTATAAATCATCTGTGTCAAGCTCTTCTACTCTATCTCCACTTTGCCTTGATATTATCTGTTGTGTGGGTGAACCGAAAAGAATTTTAAAATCCCCAATTCACCCCCCTCTTGGTGATTTCCTTCTCTTTCAAGTGGTAGCTTATGCCTCTTGACAGCTGAAACCTCACGAGTCAAACTATCCAACTTATGATTTGGAGCTTGCGGCTATTGTTTTTGCATTGAAAATATGGCGGCATTATTTGTATGGTGCTACCATGGAACTGTACTGCAACCACAAGAGTCTCAAATACCTCTTTGACTAGAGAGAGCTAAATATGAGACATAGTAGATGGATGTAGTTGCTGAAGGATTATGACTTGGAGATTAAATATCACCCAGGGAAAGCCAATGTTGTTGTAGATGCTTTCAGTAGAAAAGTAGTGCAGGCGTCATTCATGATAATCCACGAGCAGAAATTGCTGGAAGATTTCAGAGATCTGAATCTGTCCAATCAAATTGCTTTAGAACTAAAAGAGCCCTATGAGGCTTATCTTGCAAGTCTTCTGGTTAGTTGAGGAGAGTATGATCTGAGGGATGAAATTGAAGAAGCTCAGATGCGAGATGAACAAGCAAATGCTATACGAGAGTTAATCTCTTGGAATGAGACTCAAGATTACGATCTAACACCCAATGGATTTGTTAGGTATAAGAAAAGAGTAAATGTACCGCCAAATACTGAGTTAAGGGAGAAAACATTGGATGAAGCTCACAAGAGTAAAAACACCTTACATCCAGGCATGGTTAAAATGAACCAAAATTTGAAATCAGAGGTTTGGTGGCCAGGGTTGAAGAAAGATGTAGCCCAGTATGTGGCCGAATGCTTAACTTGTCAAAAGGTGAAACTTGAACACTAACGGCCACCAGGACCACTACAGAGAATTGAAATCCCAGAATGGAAGTGGGAGGACGTTACCATGGACCTAGTAGTGGGATTGCCCAAGATCAGACATTTTGATGCAATCTGGGTAATTGTTGATCGTTTTACTAAGATGGAACACTTTATTCCCATCAATGCTAGTTAGTCTCTTGAGAAGTTGGCCAAGGTCTACATCAAGGAGATAGTGAGACTCCATGGTATACCAAAGAGTATTATTTCTGACAGAGGCCCTCGATTCACATCCAGGTTTTGGCAAGCTTTACATGAAGCTTTAGGGTCAAAATTAAAATTTAGCACAACTTATCACCCCCAGAGTTTGGGAACAATATATCCCATTAGCAGAGTTTGCATATAATAACAGCTATCATTCGAGCATTCAGATGGCTCCGTTTGAAGCACTATATGGCAGGAAATGTCAATCACCCATATGCTGGACAGAGTTGTCTGAAAGATGGCTAATTGGACCAAATATAATTGACAAAACCTCCGAAGGTATTGAGCTAATCAAGAAAAGGCTCTTAGCAGTGCAAAGCTGGCAAAAAAGCTATGCAAATAAAAGGAGAAGACTACTGGAGTTTGATGTGGGAGACCATGTTTTTCTGAAAATATCTCCAATTACAGGAGTTGGTAGAACATTAAAGAGGAAAAAGTTAAGTCCTCGATATGTTGGTCCATTTGAGATATTGGCGAAACATGGACCAGTAGCTTACCAGCTAGCCTTACCCCCAAACATGGGTAAACTTCATGATGTATTCCATGTTTCTTAGATAAAGAAGTATCAACCGGACCTTAAGCATGTCATAGAGTATGAAAATGTGGAACTCGGACATGATAATACTTTCGTGGTTGAGCCAGTACAGATCATTGACCATAAGGAAAAGCAACTCTGGTGCAAGAGTATCCCATTTGTAAAAGTGGTTTGGAAAGGTTTATCTCTTGAAGAAGCAACATGGGAAACAATGGAGAGCATGAAGGAGAAGTACCCAGAATTTATGGCTCATAGTTGGCAAAATGTGTAGCAAATTTCGAGGACGAAATTTAAATTAACGGGGGGGAGAAATGTAACATCCCAAATTTTGGGATTTCAAAATTTGAATAATGTATGGAGACTAATTATAAATTTTTGTTTTAAAACAATTATGAGAATAATTGGTTGGGAAGTTTAGAATTAATTTCTTGGTAATAATTAGAAAATAAAATTAAGGAAATAATTTCAAGGGATAATACCCAACTCATTAACTGCCTTAGCCCAATATGTAATAATAGCCATATTCCCTCAGTGGGTTTAATACATTTAACAAGACAAGGCCCAACAACTGAAAAACCAACCCATTTGACTTGAACCAAGACGCAGCAACAGAAGTAATATCCATTAAATCAGTTTTCTTTTCCTTTGCTTGCACACCTCGGCTTAATCACGTAAGAGGCGCTGATTTCAGTCAGTAAATCAGCCATCATGACTATTTTACTCTTTGTTCACGCAAAAACTTGAGAGGCCATATTTTTCCAGGAGATGATATGCTTACGGCAATAGACCCCCCCATGCCTCTTCATTATCGTTTTTCCTTTCATACAAGACCCTTGGGTCCTTATATATGTAGTTCATTGGATCTCATTTAGCTCTAGCACCTTTCACCAAAAGAAAGAAAACAAGAACGAGAGAGAAGGAGAGAGTTTGATAGAAGGTGAGCAAGGAGAGAAAAAGAGAGTTCAAGCATTGGTTGCTATGTTCTTGCTCCAGAAAAGCAGGGGTTGTTGTGGCATTGAGAAGCAGCGATAGCAAGGAAATTTGAGCTTTGTAAGAGGTAGTCCTTCAGCCTTGCTTTTATGGTTTAGTTGCTGCTTATAGGACTATGTTTTTGGGAGTTTAATCAAAGAAAGTTTTAGCATATTGAAACCCAAGCTTAATGTCTATAACTCTATATGAAGCTAGGAAGTTGGTTGTATGTATATATATAGTAGAAAAGATTAGCCATTACCAAGATTTTACATGAAATTTTGTACAGTAGATAGTAGACTTAATAAGGTTTAAAACGAGCAAAAGAACAACCAAAACTGACGAGTAGATTAGGAGTTATGATTTTTCAAAGCTTGACAGCACCCCAGCAACACCACCTCGGACCTCACCATCCCAGCAACACCTCCTCGGACCTCACCATCCCAGCAACACCACCTTGGACCTCACCAACTCAACTGTTAGTTCTCAATGTGTTTTGATGATTAACAACAAGTGTAAACATGTTTTGAAGTTTCCAAGATCCTTTAAAAACATATGATAGTTGCATACTGCAGTATGGGTCTGTATACTGCAGTAAAGGTTCATCCAGAAGGCAATAATTTTTCAAAGTTAAGTCAATACCGCAGTATAGGGTGCTATACCGCAGTATTGGACTTTCAGAGAACAATCAAATTTTTCAAGTTAAGTCAATACCGCAGTATAGGGTGCTATACCGCAGTATTGGACTTCCAGAGAACAATCAAATTTTTCAAGTTAAGTCAATACCGCAGTATAGGGTGCTATACCGCAGTATTGGACTTCCTGAGAGCAATCAAATTTTTTCAGTTAAGTCAATACCGCAGTATAGGGTGCTATACCGCAGTATAGGGTGCTATACCGCAGTATTGGACTTCCAGAGGGCAATCAATTTTTTTCAGTCAAGTCAATACCGCAGTATAGGTATGTATACTGCAGTATAGGGCCATCCAGAGAGCAACCAAGTTTTTTCAAACAAGTCAATACTGCAGTATGGATATGTATACTGCAGTATAGGCTTATACAGAGAGCTCCCAACTTTTATAACTATTGCATACTGCAGTATAGGTTTGCATACTGCAGTATTGGGCTCTTAAACTAATTCTCAATCTGTCAAGAACTCGCTTACTGCAGTATGCTACTTACATACCGCAGTATAGGTCATGACTTTCAAACACAAATCACGATGTTTTGCCTCTAGAAGCTGTATACCACAGTATGACTTTGGATACTGCAGTATGGACACTTATGCACAGTGCCATACTCCAGTATAGAGGAACTTACCGCGGTATACAACGGTCAAAATTGATTTTTGAATTACACGAATTTGCAAATCATTATTGTTTGATCTTGTTGCTTCCATAATTCATTCACTTATGATCCCAGATATGTTTAACAAGTTTGTTAAGTGAATTTCAGCAAGCACAGATGAAGATCAATGAAGGTCAAAGCCATAAAGCAAAAAGTGTACAGTGCATTAAATGCACTTCTGCAAATCAACCTATTTTCAGCTAATCCATATGAGCACGCCTTCTAAACGTTAAAGAATGCTTACTACAACAAGTAAAGTCATCTCCAATGGGCAAATTCTCAGAGGGCCACATCAGATCACATTAACACTTGGATTAGCAGAAGTTTAGAGAGAGAAGAAGACCAGACTTAGTGCTAATCACCTACAACGGTTGGATTCATCAAGCAACGATCATTTAATGTTCTCTACCTATAAATAGAGTGCATTAACTTCTTCTCAAGCTGATACACCAACTAAGAGCGAAAATTTATTAAGTGTCATTTACTGTGTTCAGCTTTCATCTGTAATAATATCAATTTGATACTTGTGCTTCAGTGTTCATTTTATCTGCTCTGTAAGAGAGTCTTTTCTTGTAAATCATTCATTGATTGAGATAACCACAAGTCAGGGGACTTGGTGGTTGGGTGTATTGATTGCATCTTGTAAGGGGGAGTGAGTTCTAGAGAGAGAACTACTCTGAGTACAGAGATTGTAATCAATATTGTGAAGTTAGTGGATTGAAAATCCCAAGTGAGGCTTGGGGACTGGACGTAGGTCAGAGAAAGGACCGAACCAGTATAAATCTTGTTGTGTATTGCTTCTCTTCTTCTCTCCTCTGTCTTACCCTGTTTTACTTAGTCAAAAACAGAGTAAAATATTTAAATTTTTTAAAGATACCCAATTCACCCCCCCTCTTGGGTATTTAGCTCCAACCTTCATTTGGTATCAGAGCGAGGTCTTCTCAGAAGAGTCTAACAGCTCGAGAAGGATCAGCATGGAAGGTATTCTACTCGATGGAGCTTCTATCAACAGGCCACTCGGTTTCAATGGTGAACACTACTCATTTTGGAAAGCTAAATTCAAAGTATTCGTCATGGCTACTGAGTATGGGCTCTGGAGAGTATTTGAAAGAGGTAATTATGAACCTTCAACTGTGGAAGATGGTGTGAGAATTCCAAAGCTTGAAGAGGAATATGATGAAAATGATCGAAGGAACGTCACTATCAACAGCAAGGCGATTCTACTCCTTCAAAGTGCACTGAGTCAACAAGAATATTTTCGTGTTTGTACTTTACCATCTGCTAAAGCCATGTGGGATGCCTTGGAAATCGCTCATGAAGGGACAGCCGGTGTGAAGCAAAATCGTGTAAATACTCTTATGACAGAGTATGATCTTCTTAGAATGAAGCCCGGTGAGTCTATTGGAGAATTTCAACTGAGGTTCACTCATCTCATCAATCAACTCGCTGCTCTTGGAAAGGAATATGACCAGCCGGTTCAAGTGAGAAAGATTCTGAACAATCTTAACAAAGAATGGGAGGCCAAGGTCACAGCAATAGAGGAAGCGCGAGGAGAATCAATGACCTCTGTGGCTGCACTCTTTGGAAGCTTGTCTGAGTATGAAGCCAAGCTAAAGTTCAAGAAGGGCCTGGATGAAGTAAATGGGAAGAACAAAGGAATAGCCCTCAAGACCACCAAAGAAAACAAGGAGTCAGACGATGATGAGGAATATGAGGATGAAGAGATTGGAATGATGGTCCGGAGATTCAAAAAGTTCTACAAAAAGGATCAAGGCTTCAAGAAATTTCAAAAGGGTAGCTCCAGCTACGAATCAAAGAAGCCTATCATATGCTACGAATGCGAGAAGCCCGGACACATGAAATCAGAATGCCCTCAGCTGAAGAACCAAGGGAAAGAAAAGAAGAAGTTCAAGAAGAAGGCATATGTTTTAGCCATATGGGGAGATAGCTCATCCGATGAAGATGAAGCTGAAGAAGAAGAAGAAAAGGCTAACATTTGTTTAGTTGCTGAGGAAGAAGAGCAACATGATGAAAACAATGAGGTATATGAATCAAAACCTTCCTATGATGAACTTTTTGACGAATACAATCTTGTGCAAAAGGAATTTGAAAAACTTGCAGAAAAATATTTTGCTTTAAAAAGGAAAAATACTACTCTTGAATTGCTAGTTGAAAGACTTTCTTCTCCTAAAATTTTAGTTTGTGATGAATGCCCTATTTTAGAGAAAAAGAATTTACAATTGACAAAAGCTCTTGAGAAATTCACTAAGGGAAGTGAAATGCTCAATGTGATTCTTAAACAACAGGGATTTATAAACGATAGATCGGGCATTGGTTACAAACCAGATTTTGATAAGAAGAAAGGAAAGAAGAAGAGTGGTCAAAAATCTTATATGAATTATTTTACAAAATTAGTTCACTCTTCGAATCCATTTGCACATTGTAATTATTGCAATAGGAAAGGTCATTCTACCTCTTCTTGTTTTCATAAGAATGAAAGAAAAGTTAAACCTGTAGGAAATTATCAATGGGTACCAAAAGGAACTTATGTTCCCAAGGTCAAAACTAACCCCAAAGGACCCAAGAAAAGATGGATACCTAAAACTTGATCCCTTGTGAATTGCAGGTGTGTCTTAGAGCATCAAGGCCCAACAAATGGTACATTGATAGTGGAAGCTCAAGACATATGACTGGAGACAAATCCAAATTCATTTCAATTAAGCCAAAAGATGGTGGTAGAGTCACATTTGGAGGTGACCAATCGGGTAAAATTGTTGGGATTGGTGAGATAGGCAACAATGAAGGTCCTCTCATCAAAGATGTCTACTTGGTAGAAGGATTGTGTCACAATCTCCTAAGTGTGAGCCAAAGCACCGACAAGGGTAACTTAGTTATCTTTGATTCAAATGAATGCCTTATTGTTAAAAAGGATTTGCCATAAATGATTTAAAAACTAAAGCTATGTTTAGAGCACCTAGAGATGGAAATTGTTATACTCTTAACTTCTCTAGCAATGCTTTTGGCTCTGAAAAATGTTTTGTTAGTAACTTGAATGAAAGTTGGCTTTGGCATAAGCGATTAGCTCATGTCAATATGTATCAACTTGACAAGTTATTGAAAAAGGATTTGGTTATTGGTATTCCTAAATTAAATTTAAAAAATGATATTATTTGTGACGCTTGCCAAAGAGGAAAACAAACCAAATCTTCCTTTAAAGCTAAAAATGAGATTTCAACTAGTAGACCTCTTCAATTACTTCATATGGATCTAGTTGGACCAGCTAGAGTAAAAAGTCTTGGTGGAAACCTTTATACCTTGGTCATTGTTGATGATTATTCTAGATTTACTTGGACTATATTTTTATCATCAAAAGATGAAACATATGATCAGTTTGTTGCTTTTGCCAAGAAGGTCCAGAATGAGAAAGGTTTCTCAATTTCAGGTATAAGGACCGATCATGGTGGAGAGTTTGAAAACAATGCCTTTGCTGAGTTCTGTGACAGTATGGGGATTGATCACAACTTTTCAGCACCAAGAACACCACAGCAAAATGGTGTTGTGGAGAGAAAGAATAGAGTACTCACTGAGATGGCTAGAGCGATGTTGAACGAGTACAACACTTCACAAGTGTTTTGGGCTGATGCCATGAGTACGGCTTGCTACATTTCTAACAGAGCATACTTGAGGAAGAAGCTGAATAAGACTCCATACGAGCTCTACAAAGAAAGAAAGCCAAACCTCAGCCACCTACATGTCTTCGGTTGTAAGTGCTATGTGCACAATAATGGTAAAGACAATCTTGGTAAATTTGATCCTAAAGCTGATTTAGCTATCTTCATTGGTTATTCTAATAGGAGTAAAGCATATAGAGTCTTTAACACTAGAACTAAAGTTGTGGAAGAGTCCATACATGTTGTGTTTAGTGAGAATGACTCTGATAAATCCTTGGATGATGAAGAAGAGACAATTTTCAAAAATCAATTCTTTTCGAAAACTACTCCTTCTCAATCTAAAAATACTAAAAATGTTTTTTAGGCTGATCCTGAAAACAATTTAGAAAATCTTGATTAGTCTCAACCTAGAGCTTGGAGATTTATAAGGAATCATCCTTTGGACCAAGTTATAGGTGATGTTAACCAAGGAGTAAGAACAAGAAGTACTTTGAATGAAGTAACCTTTGCTGCATTTATTTCTCACATAGAACCCTCTAAAATAGAAGAAGCCCTTTCAGACAATGACTGGGTGATAGCTATGCAAGAGGAGTTGCATCAATTTGACAGAAATCAAGTTTGGAATTTGGTGCCTAGACCCAAAGACCATCCGGTAATTGGGACTAAATGGGTATTCAAGAACAAACGTGATGAGTCGGCAATCATTGTCCGTAACAAGGCAAGATTGGTTGCCAAAGGTTACAATCAAGAAAAAGGCATAGACTATGAGGAAACTTATGCTCCAGTAGCAAGATTGGAGGCCATAAGAGTCCTACTAGCTTTTGCATGCACTAAAGGTTTCAAACTTTATCAAATGGATGTTAAAAGTGCATTTTTAAATGGTTTCATTCAAGAGGAGGTATATGTTGAACAACCTCCAGGTTTTGAAAATGATCAATTTTCGGATCATGTTTTTAAACTTAAGAAGGCTTTGTATGGTCTTAAGCAAGCTCCTAGAGGTTGGTATGAAAGGTTGAGTCAATTCTTACTCAATCAAGTATTTATTAGAAGCAAGGCTGATACGACATTGTTTATAAAGAAAAATAAATTGAATGAAATCTTAGTTGTTCAGATTTATGTTGATGATATTATTTGCGGTGCTACTAATGACTCCTTGTGTGAGGAATTTTCCAAGTCTATGCAAGGTGAATTTGAGATGTCAATGATGGGAGAGCTCAATTACTTCCTTGGGCTGCAAATCAAACAACATAAGGATGGGATATTTATATCTCAAACCAAGTATTTGAATGATTTGCTGAAGAAGTTTGGAATGGACAAGTGTAATGGGGCTGACACACCAATGAGCACAACTACTTCTTTGGATGCTGATGAAGAGGGCAAGGATTTCAACATCACCAAGTATAGAGGAATGATTGGATCATTGCTCTATCTCACCGCAATTCGCCCGGACATCCAATTCAGTGTTGGAATGTGTGCTCGGTTCCAATCCGCTCCTAAAGAGTCACATGCTGAACATGTGAAGAGGATATTCAGATATCTCTCTGATTCGAAGACTCTTGGACTATGGTTTCCCAAAGGTCATTCGGAGCACTTGGTGGCATATTCGGATTTGGACCATGCTGGCTACAAGACGGATAGAAAGAGCACAAGTGGCCAATGCGAGTTCTTTGGGAACTTACTTGTGTCATGGTTCAGTAAGAAGCAAACAACTGTAGCCGTGTCATCAACCGAAGCTGAATATGTGGCTGCCTCAAGTGCTATGGTTAAAGCAACAACTTGCTGATTTGGGAGTCCACTTGAAGGAGATCACAATATTGTGTGACAACACTAGCACAATAAGCTTGGCCAAGAATCCGGTGCAACATACAAGAACCAAGCATATTGATATGAGGCACCACTTCATTCGGGATCATGTCCAGAAGTGAGATGTCAAAGTGATGTTCATTCCAACCCATCTTCAACTAGCTGACATCTTCACCAAGCCTCTAGCCAAGGAACAATTAACTTTCATAAGGAGAGAATTGGGAATGGTAAATCCCAATGAATTGTAAGCAATTCTCTCTCAATTTAATGTTAGATGTGTTTTTGATGATCAATCTTTACTAACTTAAGCATCGGAGTGTTTAGCCTTTGTTTTTGCAGGATGTTTTGATGTTTCAGAGGTTGCATACTCCAAGATTGGTGATAATACTCGAATTTGGAAGTTGTAAAAAGCTGAAACTGAAGTTCGGAAGAGCTATACCGCGGTATGCAAGTGCTATACCGCAGTATAGGGTGAGACAAAAGCCAAAGCTCCAAGTATGCCAGAGGCATACTGCAGTATGTAAGTGCTATACTGCAGTATAGCCATCGGGGTTTTCAAAAATTCACTCTACATTTTTGAAGTCCAGGTCAGTATACTTCCATCTATACTGCAGTATGTAAATGAAAGTATGCTATATTGCAGTATGCAAGAACTTTACTGCAGTATAAGGGTCTGTCTATATATACTGAACAGTCGTGTTCTTTCATACTCGCGTCTTTACTCCAGTAAACCCTAGCAGAGTCACGTCTTTCTCTCTTATCTCACTCTGAAACCGTCACAAATCCCCCACGAATTCTCACCAAATCTCACTTAAATTCTTCCCATTCTCATTCTCGGTGAAACCCTATCGTCAAGATGTCCAAAGATCAATCTCTCTCCAAACAACCCACTTCTTCTCTTCCATACAGAGCACCGAGGACGAAGTCAATTCCAAAGAGATTAGAGACCGGCATTGATCATCATATTCCCGGAGTCGGTGTTACTATCCCAGAGGCCTCTTCACCGAACCTCAAGAAGAGGGGTACTTCATCTAGAGCACCAACCCCATCTTCAGCTGCCAAGAAGAAGAAGACTGGAGAGCCGAGCAAGGCAAAAGGGAAGAGGACCGTTGTTCATCAAAAAGCAAGGTCCAAGAGAGCTTCCACGACTGTCGTATCCTCTCCCTCAACTGTTGAGGTTACTGGTTCTTCATCAGAGACTGAGTCTGAGTAAGAATCTTTGCATGTGATTGTAAATGCTATAGAGGATATTAAGATTCACAAGAATGCACCAGAGGGATTCAAGGTTGTTCCAGTTCTACTTCCTCCTAGCTTGAATGCCAAGTTCAAAGACCAATTTGGGAGTCGAGGATTCTGTGCTGTCATCTCGATTAATTTGGAACAAGTTTATCGTGAGTGCAACGTGGATCTCTCGCCGTGGTTCGGGCCATATGCTACATTTGTTTCCATCGAGGCCGCTTACTGTCCGGAGTTGGTCAAGATGTTCTACTTCAACATGGCGACCAACCACATTTTGGACTCGGAAGGAAGGATGGTTGAAGAAAGGATCGTAACATCTGTCAGAGGGGTACAATTCATACTGTCTGCCGCCATCCTCAACAAGATTCTCAAGGTTGTTAATCCTCCTGAGGCATCCACACCGAAATACACGAACGAGGAGGTGTATACCACGCTAGTGCTCGGTCAAGACATACCGAATGATCAGAGAACCCACTTAACCTTCAAGCCCTCGGACATGCCACCTTTGCACCGAGTTATTTGGTACGTGTATTCACGTAATTTTGTGCAAAAGGGAGGAAGCTACACGCACTTCACGCAAAAGGACTATCGCTTCTTCACTGCCTTCATTCGCAAGCATCCTCTCAATATTGGGCAGTGGCTGTTCATGGAGATCAGCAACTTTAAGTTCGTGTCCCGCAAAGGATCCTACATGCCTTTTGCCTCTCTGGTTTCCTTGATCATGTTCTACCATAAGATATGGTACGTGGGCCCTCCTGAGCAGATGAAGTATATCACGGCCTTCGGAAAGACACAGCTTAACTTTATGAAGGTACAATTTGAGCCGGAAGGATCCGGTCAGTCGAGGGCTCCACCGAGGTCACAGACACGTGTATCACAGTCAGTCGCACATGAGGCCCAGTCGGCTCCGCCTCCACCACCTTTGGATTTTGATGATAGGATAAAAAGGATTGTGGATGCTGCTGTTGCGTCTCTTTTTGTGAAGATGCAGTTCGAATTTGGGCGATTGGCTGCTGATATGAGAGCCAAGATGGACGGGGAAGTGGCAAAGCTCAAGGAACAATTTGACAAGAAGCATCAAGAGATCTTCGATCAGTGTATTGATTTGGACTCCCGGCTGGCTCTCACACTGACAGTTGCATCTGACGCTCGGGATAAGGTTGATCGCCTGATCAAGCATTTCGATGTTGGAGCTTCTTCATCAACCTTCGGGTTCACTACTGGCACTTCCTCATCTTCTCCTGTCCCTGAGGTCCAGCCATCCATTTCCCCACCTTCATCACCATCTTTCGTTTTTCCTAGCCCACCGCACACCACTTCACCTCCTGCCTTATCATCCCCAGCCTCCATTTCCACACCAGCCACAGTCATACTGTCTTCACCTATCACTCCTACCACAGAAGTCCGCCCTGGCCCATTCCCATCTCCACCTACTCCGACCACTGAAGTTTTCCCCACACCTTCTCCATATGCAGAGCCCCATGATCCCACTTTTGATGCCAACACAGCCATGGTGCTCTACACTCCTCCTGTCTTTGTCCTTGACCCAGAGTTTGCTGATGACAAAGGGGGAGAAGGAGAGAAAGATGTAGATGTATAGTGTCTAGGTGTAGTGTCTAGGAAGTTTGCATTTCATATGCTATTTTGATGTTTTTGTAGTTGCTTGCTCTGATATCAGTCATTATCAATGTGTTCATCTTTTCTGATATCAGTTCTGCTTGTATGAATCATGTTTAATGAATATATCTCAAAATGTTTATGCTCTCAAATACATATCTGATGCCAAACTCTGAATTTTATGTTTGAAAATGCAAAACTGGTTGTTTTCTGATAACTTAACATTGAATTTTGAAAACTTCAATTCAAAACAGATTACATCTTTCAAATTCTTTAAAAAGAAAGTTTACAAGTGTTGTCATCATCAAAAAGGAGGAGAATGTTAGTTCTCGATGTGTTTTGATGATTAACAACAAGTGTAAACATGTTTTGAAGTTTCCAAGATCCTTTAAAAACCATCTGATAGTTGCATACTGCAGTATGGGTCTGTATACTGCAGTAAAGGGTCATCAAGAAGGCAAAAATTTTTCAAAGTTAAGTCAATACCGCAGTATAGGGTGCTATACCGCAGTATTGGACTTCCAGAGAACAATCAAATTTTTCAAGTAAAGTTAATACCGCAGTATAGGGTGCTATACCGTAGTGTTGGACTTCTAGAGAGCAAACAAATTTTTCAAGTTAAGTCAATACCGTAGTATAGGGTGCTATACCGCAGTATTGGACTTCCAGAGGGCAATCAAATTTTTTCAGTTAAGTCAATACCGCAGTATAGGGTGCTATACCGCAGTATTGGACTTCCAGAAGGCAATCAAATTTTTTCAGTTAAGTCAATACCGCAGTATAGGGTGCTATACCGCAGTATTGGACTTCCAGAGGGCAATCAAATTTTTTCAGTTAAGTCAATACCGCAGTATAGGGTGCTATACCGCAGTATTGGACTTCCAGAGGGCAATCAAATTTTTTCAGTTAAGTCAATACCGCAGTATAGGGTGCTATACCGCAGTATTGGACTTCTAGAGGGCAATCAATTTTTTTCAGTCAAGTCAATACCGCAGTATAGGTATGTATACTGCAGTATAGGGCCATCCAGAGAGCAACCAAGTTTTTTCAAGCAAGTCAATACCGCAATATGGATATGTATACTGTAGTAAAGGTTCATCCAGAAGGCAATAATTTTTCAAAGTTAAGTCAATACCACAGTATAGGGTGCTATACCGCAGTATTGGACTTCCAGAGAACAATCAAATTTTTCAAGTTAAGTCAATACCGCAGTATAGGGTGCTATACCGCAGTATTGGACTTCCAGAGAACAATCAAATTTTTCAAGTTAAGTCAATACCGCAGTATAGGGTGCTATACCGCAGTATTAGACTTCCAGAGAGCAATCAAATTTTTTCAGTTAAGTCAATACCGCAGTATAGGGTGCTATACCGCAGTATTGGACTTCCAGAGGGCAATCAAATTTTTTCAGTTAAGTCAATACCGCAGTATAGGGTGCTATACCGCAGTATTGGACTTCCAGAGGGCAATCAATTTTTTTTTCAGTCAAGTCAATACTGTTAGTTCTCGATGAGTTTTGATGATGATTGAACAATTGGAAAGACTTGAAAACTAAAAAGATAAGTTTTAGGATGCAAAAAATAGTTTTCCTTGCTATCAGAGGAAAACTCGAGTTTTGGGATTCAAAACTCGAGTTTTGGGATTCAAAACTCGAGTTTTGGGATTCAAAACTCGAGTTTTGGTCTGTGGCAAAACTGCTCAAAGACATCACCGCCAGTTTTCGTAATCACTGCCAGTTTTGAACTTGTGAAAAAGTTCAAAACTCGAGTTTTGGAATCCAAAACTCGAGTTTTGGCCTGGCAGAGAGGTGTGCAAATCTTCTAAGCTTTTCACATCTCAAAACCTCCGGTTTTCATTCATCACTGCCAGTTTTCAATTTGTCTTATTTTGGAAGAAAGTTCAAAACTCGAGTTTTGGGAACCAAAACTCCAGTTTTGAAGAGACAGAGAGCAATTGATTTTTCTCCAGTTCATCACCGCCGGTTTAGAGACCATCACCGCCAGTTTTCAACTATACGAGTATTTTCCAAGTTTTCATAAAAAATGAAAACTCGAGTTTTGGATACCAAAACTCCAGTTTTGGTAAGACAGAGAACCTTCAATCTTTTCGAAGTTGAAAACCGCCAGTTATGTACCAACACCTCCAGTTTTCATATTTTGAACTTAAATCATGTTCTCACATGAATAGTTCAAAACTCGAGGATTGAGCATCAAAACTCGAGTTTTGGGCAACCCGAGAAGATTGATTTCTCTAAACTCTGATAACTGCCAGTTTTGATTTGAACACCGCCGGTTATGAAGAATGAACAGTTCAAAACTCCAGTTTTGATTTTCAAAACTCGAGTTTTGGTGAAATATCAAAAAAACGCTGTTTCGTTTAAAAAATTGCCAAATCTGATTCATTCTTTCTTGTTTAAGATAGCCATTAATCTTATATGTTATATGTATCATTTATCATTATGACTGAGCTGTTCTAATGTGCTTATTCCTGAGATTACAGAAGATACTTGAATTTGATTGAAATTCAAATAAGGAGTCATTTTAGGAAACTTGCTGAATTCATGAAGAGCCGTTATGCAGAGTCATCTAGCCGTTGTACAGAGTCGTTTGGCCATTATACAATATCTCCAACGGATGAATTCTTTAAAAGAAAACAAGAATCAAGCAAATCTGCAAATCAACTTGACCAACGGCTATATTTCAGACAGGGAGTAATTTCAGCTGATTGATTCATGATACAACTTCAGCAACAGCTATAATTTTGAATTGGAAGAAGGCACAACGGATCTATAACGTTCACAAGCCTCAAACCAGTATAAATAGCTGAAGAATTCAACCTGGAAATATATAGAACTGAGTTACAACCACTCTACTCGAAAAAAAAGTGTTGTTTCTATCTTTTGATTGTAACTTAGACACATTGTGCTTCAGTGATCATTGAAATCCACTCTTAGAAGAGAGTTCCTTTCTGTAATTCATTTTTCTGTAAGGGTCTCAAAGTAGTGGGACTTTGAGATTGGATTATTCGATTACAACTTGTAAGGGGGAGTGTGTTCAAGGTTGTGAAACATCCTTCGTTTGCAGAATTTGTAATCGTCAAGAGAGTTAGTGAAAAACCCAGAGTAACTGGGGACTGGACGTAGGTCATCTGATTGGACCGAACCAGGATAATTTCTTTGTGTCCTGCTCCTCTTCCCCTCGTACTCTTTTCATTTCTGTTTCATCGTGTTTTTGACAAAAACAGAGTATACTTCAAAAGAATCTTTTTTAAAAATCCCCAATTCACCCCCCTTCTTGGTGATTTAGCTGCACTTTCAAATACCGCAGTATAGGTATGTATACTGCAGTATAGGGCCATCCAGAGAGCAACCAAGTTTTTTCAAGCAAGTCAATACCGCAGTATGGATATGTATACTGCAGTATAGGCTTATACAGAGAGCTCCCAAATTTTATAACTATTGCATACTGCAGTATAGGTTTGCATACTGCAGTATTAGGCTCTTAAACTGATTCTTAATTTGTCAAGAACTCGCTTACTGCAGTATGCTACTTACATACCGCAGTATAGGTCATGACTTTCAAACATAAATCACGATGTTTTGCCTCTGGAAGCTGTATACCGCAGTATGACTTTGGATACTGCAGTATGGACACTTATGCACAGTGCCATACTCCAGTATAGAGGAACTTACCGTGGTATACAACGGTCAAAATTGATTTTTGAATTACGTGAATTTGCAAATCATTATTGTTTGATCTTGTTGCTTCCATAATTCATTCACTTGTGATCCCAGCTATGTTTAACAAGTTTGTTAAGTGAATTTCAGCAAGCACAGATGAAGATCAATGAAGGTCAAAGCCATAAAGCAAAAAGTACAGTGCATTAAATGCACTTCTGTAAATCAACCTATTTTCAGCTAATCCATCTGAGCACGCCTTCTAAACGTTAAAGAATGCTTACTACAACAAGTAAAGTCATCTCCAACGGGCAAATTCTCAGAGGGCCATATCAGATCACATTAACACTTGGATTAGCAGAAGTTTAGAGAGAGAAGAAGACCAGACTTAGTGCTAATCACCTACAACAGTTGGATTCATCAAGCAACGGTCATTTAATGTTCTCTACCTATAAATAGAGTGCATTAACTTCTTCTCAAGCTGATACACCAACTAAGAGCGAAAATTTATTAAGTGTCATTTACTGTGTTCAGCTTTCATCTGTAATAGTATCAATTTGATACTTGTGCTTCAATGTTCATTTTATCTGCTCTGTAAGAGAGTCTTTTCTTGTAAATCATTCATTGATTGAGATAACCACAAGTCAGGGGACTTGGTGGTTGGGTGTATTGATTGCATCTTGTAAGGGGGAGTGAGTTCTAGAGAGAGAACTACTCTGAGTACAGAGATTGTAATCAATATTGTGAAGTTAGTGGATTGAAAATCTCAAGTGAGGCTTGGGGACTGGACGTAGGTCTGAGAAAGGACCGAACCAGTATAAATCTTGTTGTGTATTGCTTCTCTTCTTCTCTCCTCTGTCTTACCCTGTTTTACTTAGTCAAAAACAAAGTAAAATATTTAAATTTTTTAAAGATACCCAATTCACCCCCCTCTTGGGTATTTAGCTCCAACCTTCATACAACACCACCTCGGACATCACCACCCTAGCAACACCACCTCGGACATCACCACCCCAGCAACACCACCTCGGACGTCACCACCCCAGCAACACCACCTCGGACGTCATCACCCCAGCAACACCACCTCGGACCTCACCATCCCAACAACACCACCTTGAACCTCACCACCTCAGTAGCACTACCTCCCATCCGAGCAACACCACCCCGGACCTCACCACCTTAGCAACACCACCTTGAACCTCAGTACCCCAGCAACACTACCCTGGACCTCAGCACCCCAGCAACATCATCCCAGCCTCACCACTCCATCCCAACATCCTTATCCCAGATCCCAGAATACCCTTAACACAGAGAAATAATAAAATAGATAAATAAATAATAATACTTAATATTATTATTTATTAAAAATTGGTATTATTATTTTAAGGGTTAGTAACCAATTTTTAATCCTCTAAAATAATTCGCGTAGTTAGTTACTTTACAACGCAAGTGATGACTAATGACAATGATAAACGTTCCTAGGCAAACTTTGACACCTCAACCGAACCCAACACCTACAGGACAAAGTTAAGGATTCAAGTTCGAGGTGGGTAACTGTTATCTTATTAGCTTGTATGTATGTATTGCATGTATGATTGATCATGTTGCTAGATAATTCTGCATATGTGCATCTTAACTATGGATTGAGGCTGCGTGTCTCATAGTTTTGCGTGTCCTAAAGAGCTGCGGTCCTTGGCCGTTAACTGCGGTTATGGTGCAAATATTTATTGTGAATTATTCTATGCTGATAATGTGTTATACTGTCTTTTACATTTCATATTTACATATAAGATTAACTGTTACCCCTGGGTTCATTCATTTGAACTCTAGACCGCATGAAAGAAACAGGTAGTGGATCAGGTTCAACAGGAAAGACCCAACTATAAAGGATAGATCGGACGTGATATTTTGGTTATGATTAAGTTGTTGGATTGTAATTAACATTTATCACTTGTCTATTTTGGACTATTGTATTAATATCCTACTATGGGATAGATTCGAATCGCAAAATCTTTATCCTCACGTGTTCAAACTAGGTTATTTTAAGAAAGTTTTTATTCCGCAATTGAGTCGTCTAAATCATTTCGATGCCTGTGCGCTTAAACTCTGATAAATATAGGCATATTAAGACAGGGCGTCACATTGTAAATGAGCAATAAGAGACTATCTGAAAAGTATTCGTGACTTTTAGGACCACATATTTTCTAAAGATCTGGTCCTAAAAGTCTAAGTTTAATTCTAAAAAATATGGCTAGACTTTTAGGACTGTATGTTTGTTTAAAGTCTAGTCTTAAAAGTGTTCGTTTATTTTAAAAATATGGCGTGACTTTTAGGATTGCATAATTTTTATACGTCTGGTCCTAAAAGTCTACGTTTAATTCTAAAAAAAATGGCTAGACTGTTAGAACCGTATGTTTGTTTAAAGTCCGGTCTTAAAAGTCTTTGTTGATTTTAAAAATATGGCGTGGCTTTTAGGACCACATATTTATTATACGTCTGGTCCTAAAAGTTTTTCTAGACTTTTAGGACCGTATATTTGTTATGTCCGCTCCTAAAAGTTCGGAACTAAAAGTCTTCGTTTATTTTTAAAATATGGCTTAACCTTTATGACTGTATAATTTTAAATCTCTAGTCTTAATAGTCTTCCTTTAAATAGAAATGTTGACTCGCTTTTCAGACAAATCATTAGGGTTCAAGACAGCCGAGGATCTGACGTTCTGATCAAGCTAAGTCCTTTGTTGTCGTTGTTTTTAAATCTCCTGGTTTTGAGCAGCATTATCAGTTTCCCTTTTCTTTGTCTTTTTTATTTTTATCGGAAAAAGAAGGAAGATAATGAAAATGACACTTTTATTCAAATTAGGGCGAGGTAAAACCGACAACAACGACGGTTTAACCTTGAGAAGAATTGTCACTGTTTGTTTTTGTTCGAATAAGGTAAACGATGTTTTTCATTTTCTATGGTCTTAATTGTATTCTGCGAATTTTTAATGTTCACACATGAGGACAATGTTTTATTTGTTTCCTTTTTGTCAAGAAAAAAATTGATAATGAAAAGGACAAGGTGATCCAATATGGAAACAAAAAATGTATTTATTATTTTTTTACAGGGTAGCATCAGTACAGAAAAAAAAACATCTACTCCTCTCCATCGTTGTCGAAGAGGAGGGAGTCGTTGGAGAGGTCGGAGATGTCGTCATTTGAAAGATGGTACTCAACGTCATGGGCATCGAGTACCACGGTCAACTTGTTGTTGACGGCATGATAGACCTAGTACAATTGGCCCAAGCATCGGTTTATATGATCGACGCGGGCCAGGAGTTGCTGCATCATCTGGTAGAACGATAGGTTGGGAGGCAATGGAGGAGAGTGCGGAGGTTGAAGAGGAGGATAAGGAAAAGGAGGACCTGGTGGTGGTGGAGAAGCTATTACGATGGAGGTGGTAGAAGTGATGGACAAGAATATGAAGAAAGTAAAGTAACAATGGGTTTAAATAGAAAATCCATCCTGAACAATGTGAAACGCCGAAAACTTTAACGAAGAGATGCATGGTTCCTCAGAATACGAGGAGACACCTAGTTGGAAAGTTTATCTAGAAGCCGAAGAGACTCTGAATCATTCATTTGAACAGAGTGTAAGGATATGACTCTGCTATCTGAGTAATTTGAAAGAATGGACTTTTAATATCGGATGTTGTGAAAGATCCGTTCTTAAAAGTAAAATATTTTAATAAAAAATTCTTACTTTTAAAAAATTGAATTAAAAAAATAAATGAAGTTTAGGGCTGGATACAAGATAAAAGGTCAGTCTTAAAAGTAATTGAATTAATTGAAAAAATAAATAATAGATTTTTAGGACCGGATATTCATAAAATATGCTCTTAAAGTATAAACACTAAATTCATTTATTCCAATTGAATCCGAATTCATTCTCATCATCAATTGCGTATCTCTCCTACTCTATGTCCTTTATTAACTCCTCATACTACCTCTCTGTCGTTATTAACTCCTCACTACCTAACTCTCTGCCCCAACTGCTCAAAGCCTCATACCATGGTTAGATACAAGAGAACTCCTCGTAGGAGTGCTCTTACACCTGAAGCTCGTGCCATCCTTAGATCGTTATACGGTGTGCCTCCTCCAGCGAGAGTGCGTTCTATTGTGATCGAAGAGTCTTGGGTCATTGTACCCATTGTTATTTTGGATGATGAAGAGATTGCTGCACCCCCTCCATCCTTCTGTCGACCCTGTCTATGTTGAGTTCCTCCATATTCTTCATGGTGAAGAGATTGCTAGCCCCCTCCAGCCTTTAGACCATGAAAAGGTTCCTGCTCCCCCACTCCAACCTGTTGGCTCCAGTGCGCCTACCTCTGACCCCTCTCCTCTTTCCTCTAGTGATGTATTGTGGCTGATGCAACAAAGATAGGAACTTTCTGATCTCCGGCGGGAAATTAATGATATTCGCGCTGATATCACCAAGGTATTGGATGATAATAAGCTTTAGGATGTTTAGTTAGATTCTTGTTTTTTGATAATTTTTTCTTTTGTTTTTGTTTTTCTTTTGTACGAGCTTATTCTCCAGTAACATATGAAGCATTAAGAACTAAGCTTGTGTATTGTTTTGTTCATATTCTTCACTAATTAAAGAAGCTTATTAATTCTCTAGTTTTCCTTTTTTTTTTTTAAATTTATTCAATTTCTGTTGCGCTCGCCAAAGCCAATCCTCTTTTTTTTTTTTGGTTTGGTTAATAAATGAGGACCGTTAGGACTGGATACTTATAAAGTAACTAGTCTAAAAAGTATTTGACTTTTAGGACTGGATGTTTTATAAAACTCCGGTCTTGAAATTAAATGAATAATTAAAATATAGGACCGGATTTTTTATAAACCTATGGTCTTAAAAATTAAATTAATAAAATGCTTATCTTTAGGATTGGATACGTTATAATTAATCGGTCTTAATAAAATCCAAGATACTAAAACATGTCTCTGTCGCGCAGAAAATTAAATTTCCCTCTCTGAACTTCTCTTATCGCGCCGAAAGTGATTACTGAGGTTCTGTCTCCTGCGTTTGTGTGTTGCTTCGTCACTGCTTCACGTTGCTCTCTCGATAATCACTTTCTGGTTCCTTAGCTAAACGTCTATAGACCAAGCTGTAAGAGGTGTTTCAGTTATATAACTTCATGATTTTTTTACTTATCGTTCTGGGTTTTTCATGGGTTGAACGAAATTGATGAAATGTTTTTGTGGGTTTCCCTATTGTTAATGAATATTGTATTTTGAAGATTATATTTGCACTTTAGACCTACCAAACTGACCAACAAGTGTTTTTAGGTTACTCTTGCTATTTGCAACATCAACGTTCGTGGTGGGAGAAGAAAGACTCAGCAAACACATTTAAATTTATATGCTACAAGTGAGTCCACAAGACCTTCATGCGATGCATTCAATTTCCTCCTCATGCATTTATATTGCTTCTTGGATTCACTCTGATACATTTATGACCAGAAGTGATTCTTCGTTATGCATTTAATGGGCAAGTTTCTCCTAAAAAAAAAAAGACATAACCGACATTGAGCATAAATATGCATTTTGAGTTGGCTTATTTTATATGCAAGTTTATACTTTTGTGGATTATGTATGTTAAATCTTTCCGTCTATAGGAATTTTACTATGGATCACAGTTGGATAAATGTTTTACGTACGAGTGTTGAATATCATAATGGGGCGAGGGAATTTATAGAATTTGCTAAACAAAATGCCCATGATGATAAAGGGAAGTTTTATTGCCCTTGTGTAAAATGTTTGAATGAGATGCGACTAAGTCCTGAAGTTATACACACACATTTAATTGCCCTTTACCACACCTCTCCTTCATTTTCACTCGTATTCTTCATTGTTCGAGGTCTTTCTTCTCCCTGCGTAGATCCGGACCTCCTCGGCACTTCCAACGAGTCTAGCACCTATTGCCAACCAACTCCTCCGCCTCCTCTTCCATATTCTGGTCATCCACCTCCTCCAGTTGCTCCGGTCATCATCCTCCTTGCAACCTCCACCTTGTTTAAACGAATTCTGGTCCTCTTACCATCGCCGTTTGCCAGGTAAGACCAATAAATTACTAGGAAGTTTACTATTTGATATTTGAAGTTGGAAAACATTAGAGAAAGTTCTTAGTTTAGATTATACTTATAGTGATAAAGCCAAGAGTTAATGATATTGACGCTTAATGTGCTTATTAATTTGGATTATGCTTATAGTTTGTAGGAGATTCCATGATTTTTTTAGCTATTGGGTTTTCATGATTTTTATTAATGATATTGATGATTTTTTTGTTAGTTCTCAAAGTGTTTTGATGATGATTGGAACAAGTGTAAAGCCATGGAAATCAGAATGACAAGTTTTATCTTAAGAAAATCAGTTTTCCTTGCTGTCAGAGGAAAACTCGAGTTTTGGGATTCAAAACTCAAGTTTTGGTCTATGGCAAAACTGTACAAAAGTCATCACCGCCAGTTTTAGTTATCACCGCCAGTTTTGAAGTTGTGAATAGTTCAAAACTCGAGTTTTGGGAAGCAAAACTCGAGTTTTGGCTTGGCAGAGAGGTTTCAAAGTTTTCAAAGTTTCTCAAATCTCGAAACCTCCAATTTTCATTCAACATCGCCAGTTTTCATCCATCACCACCAGTTTTCAACTGCTCATGTGTTTTGCAAAGTTTTCACATTTTATGAAAACTCAAGTTTTGGGAACCAAAACTCAAGTTTTGACAAGGCAGAGAGCTATCAAATTTTTCAAAAAGCAAAACTGCCAGTTTTGATTGAAAACCGCTAGTTTTGGTCTGCTCACATATTTTCCAAGTTTTCATGATTTATGAAAACTCGAGTTTTTAAAGGCAAAACTCGAGTTTTGGTAAGGCCGAGAGCATTCAAGTTTTATGCAATTGAAAACTGCCATTGTTACTCCAACACCTCCAGTTTTGATGTTTTGAACTTAAGTCATGTTTTCACATGAATAGTTCAAAACTCAAGTTTTGGGAAGCAAAACTCGAGTTTTGGCCAACCCGAAAGCATTAGTATTTCCAAAGTTTGAAAACTGCCAGTTATGATTTCAAAATCGCCGGTTATGAAGTATGAACAGTTCAAAACTCCAGTTTTGATTATCAAAACTCGAGTTTTGGTGCCTCTGTCATAAAAACGCTGTTTGCTCAATCTGATTTATACTTTGACCCAATGTCTACGAATTGATCTTATATGTTTCATATACCATTTATCATTGTAACTGAACTGTTTTAACGAGTTTGTTCATGAGATTACAGAAAGCTCTTGAATTTAATTGAGAATCAAATGAAGATTCATTTCGTGCAACTTGCAATATTTTAAAGACAGCCTGGCAAGATGAACAGCCATTCCTCAATGCAGTCATTTAATGGCTCCACCAATTAAGGCTGAAAATTATTATTCTTCAGACATGACCACATGGGAAGAGCCAAAATTCAAATGTTCAAATCTGCAAAAATCTCCCAATAGCTATATTCAAACAACAAATGGTTTTAGCAGATAGATTTAAGATGCAACACCCATAACGGCTATATTTTCGAATAGGTAAAAGCTCCAACGGATCTATAACGGTCACAAACTTCAAACCACCATAAATAGCTGAAGACTTGAAGCTGGACACACACAGAAGTGAAATACAACAAGCTTGCTCGAAAATATCAGTCAAGAGCTGTTCTTACACATTTGATTGTATCTTTAATACATTGTACTTCAGTGATCATCATCATCTACTCTTAGAAGAGAGTTCTTTTTCTGTAATTCATTTTCTGTAAGAATCTCAAAGTAGTGGCACTTTGAGATTGGGTTATTTGATTACAACTTGTAAGGGGGAGTGTGTTCAAGGTTGTGAAACATCCTTCGTTTGCAGAGTGTGTAATCATCAAAGTGAGATAGTGAAAATCCCAGAGTGACTGGGGACTGGATGTAGGTCAAGAGATCAGACCGAACCAGGATAAACTCCTTGTGTCTTGCTACTCTTCCTTTTATACTCTCATCTACTCTGTTTTAGCAAACAAAACAGAACTTAGAAAAGAATTTCAAAATCCCCAATTCACCCCCCCTCTTGGTGATTTAGCTCCACTTTCATTTTTTAATCTTGAATTTTTTTTAATGGTTTGTTTTGTGTAATGATAGAATTGTGTGAGAAAATTATGATTTTGTATTAGTTGTTAATGATACATAAATCTATAAACAGGATGGTGTTAAAATGAGAAACGTGAGCATTGAGAAGTAACATTTAGGGATAAGACAATTAATTAATTGATGTAAAGTAGGAGGAGGAAGGTGTGACATTAAAGAATAATCAAATTTGTATGTATTATAAAAATTAGTGAAATTGACTAGTTGATTTAGGCTCTTATTCCTGGTGCAGAAAAAATTTAGGCTCTTATAAAAATCACTGTTAATTTTTTTTTTAAAAAATATCTCATTTAAATGTTTAATTTAAAACTATCCTTAACAAGTTATACATACAATAAACATGAATAATTTGAAAAAAAAAAACTATAAAAACTATTTAGTTTAAAAGATAATTATAAAAATTGTTAGTTCTCAGAGTGTTTTGATGATCACTGACAATTGTAAACAATAGTGGAAAGATTTGACAAGTCAAGGATGTTTAAAACTCATGATTTTTCTATCTGTCAAAATAGAACTCGAGCCTATGAGTGATGAACTCGAGCCTGTATTTAACAGAAAGCATGAACTTGCAAAACCAAAGTTCAAACTTGAGACTAAACCTGAAGTTTATATTTAAACCTTTGAAAGTTCGCATGAACTCGAGCCTATAACTGTTGAACTCGAGCCTATGTTTAACAGAAAGCATAAACTTGTCAAACCAAAGATCAAACTTGAGACTGAACCTGAAGTTCGAAATTAAATCCTTGAAAGTTTGAGTGAACTCGAGCCTACCATTTAATGAACTCGAGTTCGCCATTGACAAAGTTTTTTTTTAACTTTTGAAAACCTATTACAAACTCTAAACCTCTACTCAAACCTCAAGTTTGAAAAAGTTCAAAGAAGATATTAAGTAAAAGAACTCGAGCCTGTCATGATGAACTCGAGTTCATCCTTGGCAGGACAAGTTTGTTTAAACTTGAAAACAGAACATTGTCTATAAACTGGAGCCTAAACTCTTCAGACTCGAGCCTAGTTTTGACCGAGAGCCTTCAGAATATTTTAGAGAGAACTAAACTCGAGCCCAAGCTTCTCAAACTCCAGTTCAAAAGTTCCAGAGAGTAATTAGCCATTTTCAAAAGTTTCAAACTCGAGCCCACTTGTCTTAAACCTCCAGTTTGTTTTATGTTAACCCTTTTTGAAGTTCTCTAAGTAAAGAGAACTCGAGTTCATCATTAATGAACTCGAGTTCGTGTTCTTACAAACCTCAGGTTTACACACAAACCTCCAGTTTGATTTTGACAGAACCGAATTCTCAAAATGAATAAAGGCCGAACTCGAGCCTAACATTATGAACTCGAGTTCAGACCTCCAGAACAGAAAAACGCATTTAAACTCTGATATGTCAAATTTGATTCTTTCTTCGTGTTTTAAATTACCCATTGAATCTAATCATTATATCTATTTCTTATATATGTAAGTGATCTGTTCTAACAAGTTTATTTATGAGATAACAGAAAGAATTTGAATTAGACAGAGATTCAATTGGAGCAACACTTTATGCAACTTGGATTATTTTATCTTATCCTTCAAGACAAGATTAAATGCATGACAGGTTGGCATTACAGACAGTACAATCACCTCTGAAGAAAGCCAAACGTGATTATTCTAAAAACAGAATGTCATGGGCCACCAATATTCAAATGCAAAAGCTACAAACACCCAAATCTGGAAAGTAGCAACAGAATATTACCCATCAGCTTCTGCAGTACCTTTACACATGGAAGAACACTCACAACAGTCACATTTTCGAATGGGAACAAGCTTCAGTGGATTATTAACGTTCAAATGGTTCAAACAATTATAAATGACTGAGGAACTTAAGCCAAAGAGACACAACTGATGAACAACTACTCTACTCGAAAATAATCATCCTGAGTTGTTCTTTTCATTAGGCTGTATCTTTGATACATTGTACTTCAGTATTTATCTTATCTACTCTTTGAGAGAGTCTTTCTTGTAATCATTCATTGATTGAGATAACCACAAGTCAGGGGACTTGGTGGTTGGGAGTATTGATTGCATCTTGTAAGGGGGAGTGAGTTCTAGTGAGAGAACTACTCTGAATATAGAGATTGTAATCAAGTCTTGTGAAGTTAGTGGATTGAAAATCCCAAGTGAGGCTTGGGGACTGGATGTAGGTCAGAGAAAAGGCCGAACCAGTATAAATTGATCCGTGCAAAGCTTCTCTACTCCTCTCTTCATTTATCCTCTGCTTTAACTTGCCCAAAACAGAGCCAAGTCTTTAAAATTTTATAGATACCCAATTCACCCCCCCCTCTTGGGTATCAAGGTCCATTCTTTCATTTGGTATCAAAGCTAGGTCTTCTCAAGAGAGTCTAACAGCTCGAGAAGGATCAATATGGAAGGAATTCTTCCCGATGGAGCCTCTATCAACAGACCACCTGGTTTCAATGGAGAACACTACTCATTCTGGAAAGCCAAGTTCAAAGTTTTTGTCATGGCTACTGAATATGGACTATGGAGAGTATTTGAAAGAGGAGATTACACTCCTACAACTATGGAAGATGGTGTGAGAATTCCAAAACTTGAAGAGGAATATGATGACAATGATCGAAGGAACATCACACTCAACAGTAAGGCAGTTCTACTTCTCCAAAGTGCATTAAGTCAACAAGAATACTTCCGGATTTGCACACTTCCATCTGCAAAGCATATGTGGGATGCACTAGAAATTGCTCATGAAGGGACAGCAGGTGTAAAGCAAAATCGTGTAAACACCCTCATGACAGAATATGATCTCCTTAGAATGAAGTCCGGCGAATCCATTGGTGAATTTCAACTTCGTTTCACTCATCTCATAAATCAACTTGCTGCACTTGGTAAAGACTATGATCAGTCAGTCCAAGTAAGAAAAATTCTCAATGTTCTCAACAAGGAATGGGAGGCCAAAGTCACAGCAATAGAAGAAGCTAGAGGAGAATCAATGACTTCTGTGGCTGCTCTATTTGGTAGCCTCTCAGAATATGAAGCAAAAATCAAGTTCAAAAAGGGACTTGACGAGGTACATGGGAAAAGCAAGGGATTGGCTCTTAAAACAGCCAAGGAAACAAGAGATTCTGATAATGAAGAAGATGAGGAAGATGAAGATGAAGAAATCGGTATGTTGGTCAGGCGCTTCAAGAAATACTTCAAGAGAGACCAAGGATTCAAAAGGTTTCAGAAAGGAAGCTCAAGTCATGAAACAAAGAAACCAATCATCTGTTATGAGTGCCAAAAGCCTGGACACATCAAGTCTGAATGTCCTTTGCTGAACAACACCAACAAAGAGAAGGACAAAAAGAGCTTCAGCAAGTATAAAAAGAAAGCATACATTTCAAGCATATGGGGTGATAGCTCTTCAGATGAGGATGAAGAGGATGAAGATGAAAAGGCAAACATATGCCTAGTAGCTCAAGAACAACAAGATGATGATGAGGTATATGACTCAAAACCTTCCTATGATGAACTTGTTGATGAATATTATCTTGTGCAAAAGGAATTTGAGAAACTCGCAGAAAAATACTTAGCTTTGAAAAGGAAAAATATCACTCTTGAACTACAAATTGAAAAACTATCTTCTTCTAAAATTTTGATTTGTCAGGAATGCCCTGAATTAAAACAGAAGAATGTACATCTTACAAAAGCACTTGAAACATTTACTAAGGGCAGTGAAATGCTTAATGTAATTTTGAAACAACAAAGATTTGTAAATGATAGGTCAGGTATTGGTTACAAACCAAATTCTGATAAGAAGAAAGGTAAAAAGAAGAGTGGTCAAAAATCTTACATGAACTACTTTACAAAAACAGTTCACTCCTCAAATCCCTTTGCACATTGTGATTATTGCAATAGGAAGGGCCATTCAACTTCATCTTGTTTTCATAAGAGGGAAGGAAAAATTAAACCTATAGGAAACTATAAATGGGTACCAAAAGGAACTTATGTTCTCAAGGTGCAAGCTAACCCAAAAGGACCCAAGAAAAGTTGGGTACCTAAAACTTGATCCCATTGTGATTTGCAGGTTTGTCTTAGAGCATCAAGACCCAACAAATGGTATATTGATAGTGGATGCTCAAGACACATGACTGGTGATAAAACCAAATTCCTTACAATTAAACCAAAAGATGGTGGTAGAGTCACCTTTGGAGGAGACCAATCAGGAAAGATTGCTGGCATTGGTGAGATTGGAAGTAGTGATGGTCCACTCATCAAGGATGTCTATCTAGTAGAAGGATTGTGTCACAATCTCCTAAGTGTGAGCCAAAGCACTGATAAGGGTAACTTAGTTATCTTTGATTCTGATGAATGCTTTATTGTCAAAAAGGATTTGATTCCCATAGAAAATTTGAAAACTAAAGCCTTGTTTAGAGCACCTAGAGATGGCAATTGTTATACACTTAACCTCTCTAGTAATACCTCCGTGTCAGAAAAATGTTTTGTAAGTAACTTGGATGAAAGTTGGTTATGGCACAAAAGATTAGCTCATGTGAACATGTCTCAACTTGACAAGTTGCTGAAAAAGGATTTGGTTATTGGTATTCCAAAATTGAATTTCAAAAATGATAAGATATGTGATGCTTGCCAAAAAGGAAAACAAACCAAATCATCCTTTAAAACGAAGAATGAGATTTCTACTACCAGACCCCTTCAATTACTTCATATGGACTTAGTTGGACCAGCTAGAGTTAGAAGTCTTGGTGGAAATTTATACACTTTGGTCATAGTTGATGATTATTCTAGATTCACATGGACAATTTTCTTATCATCTAAAGATGAAACATTTGATCAATTTGTTGTATTTGCCAAGAAGGTCCAGAACGAGAAAGGTTTTTCAATTTCAGGTATACGAACCGACCATGGTGGAGAATTTGAGAACAACGCCTTTGCTGAGTTCTGTGACAACACGGGGATTGATCACAACTTTTCAGCACCAAGGACACCACAACAGAATGGTGTTGTGGAGAGAAAGAACAGAATACTCACTGAGATGGCAAGAGCAATGTTGAGTGAAAACAACACATCACAAGTATTTTGGGCTGATGCCATGAGCACTGCATGCTATATCTCCAATAGAGCTTACTTAAGGAAGAAGTTGAACAAGACTCCTTATGAGCTCTACAAAGGGAGAAAGCCAAATCTCAGCCACCTTCACATTTTTGGTTGCAAGTGCTATGTGCACCATAATGGTAAAGAGAATCTTGGTAAATTTGATTCTAAGGCTGACTTAGCGATATTTATTGGTTATTCTAATAGAAGCAAAGCATATAGAGTTTTTAACGCTAGAACTAAAGTTGTAGAAGAATCAATACATGTTGTGTTTTGTGAAAATGATTCTAACAGATCTTTGGATGATGAAGAAGAAAACATTTGCAAAAATCAATTCTTTTCAAAAACTACCCCTTCCTCTGAAAATTATGAAAATGTTTTTGAAGCTGATCCTGAAAACAGTTTAGAAAATCCTGATCAGACTCAGCCTAGAGCTTGGAAATATATAAGGAATCATCCTATAGACCAAGTTATAGGTGATATTAATCAAGGAGTAAGAACCAGAAGAAGCACGTTAAATGAAGTAACCTTCTCTGCATTTATTTCACACATTGAACCCTCTAAAATAGAAGAAGCCCTTTCAGACAATGATTGGGTGATAGCTATGCAAGAGGAATTACATCAATTTGACAGAAATCAAGTTTGGGACTTGGTACCTAGGCCTAAAGACCATCCAGTCATTGGCACTAAATGGGTATTCAAAAACAAACGAGATGAATCTGCAGTCATTGTCCGAAATAAGGCAAGATTGGTTGCCAAAGGCTATAATCAGGAAGAAGGTATTGATTATGAAGAAACTTATGCTCCAGTGGCAAGATTGGAAGCTATAAGAGTTCTTCTAGCCTTTGCTTGTGTAAAAGGAATTAAACTTTTTCAAATGGATGTTAAAAGTGCATTTTTAAATGGTTTTATTCAAGAGGAAGTTTATGTTGAGCAACCTCCTGGTTTTCGAAATGAAAATTATCCAGATCATGTTTTTCGTCTCAAGAAAGCTTTATATGGTCTTAAGCAAGCTCCTAGAGCTTGGTATGAGCGATTAAGCAAATTTCTTCTTGATCAAGATTTCGTTAGAGGGAAAGCTGATACAACTCTTTTTATTAAAACTAATAAGCTAAATGAAATTTTAGTTGTTCAAATTTATGTGGATGATATCATATTTGGAGCTTCTAATGATACTCTGTGTGAAGAATTTGCAAAGAAAATGCAGGGAGAATTTGAAATGTCAATGATGGGAGAACTAAATTATTTTCTTGGATTGCAAATCAAGCAAAGGAAGGATGGAATTTTCATATCCCAAACCAAGTATCTGAATGATCTCTTAAAGAAGTTTGGAATGGATCAATGCAATGGTGCTGATACTCCCATGAGTGCAACTACTTCTTTGGATGCTGATGAAGAAGGCAAGGACTTTAACATAACAAAGTATAGAGGAATGATTGGGTCATTACTCTATCTTACAGCAAGCCGCCCCGACATTCAATTCAGTGTGGGGATGTGTGCAAGATTCCAATCTGCTCCAAAAGAGACACATGCTGAACATGTGAAAAGAATCTTTAGATATCTTGCTGATACTAAGACTCTTGGCTTATGGTTTCCCAAAGGACAACCAGAACACTTAGTAGCATATTCAGATTCAGATCATGCTGGATACAAGACAGATAGGAAGAGCACAAGTGGACAATGTGAATTCTTTGGTGGCTCACTTGTGTCATGGTTCAGCAAGAAACAAACCACTGTTGCTGTATCATCTACTGAAGCTGAGTATGTGGCTGCCTCAAGTTGTTGTGCTCAAGTGTTATGGTTAAAACAACAACTCGCTGATTTGGGAGTGTACTTGAAAGAAATTCCAATACTATGTGACAACACAAGCACAATAAGCTTGGCCAAGAATCCTGTGCAACATACAAGAACCAAACACATTGATGTGAGACATCATTTCATCAGGGATCATGTTCAGAAGAAGGATGTCAAAGTCATGTTTATCCCAACACATCTCCAACTTGCAGACATTTTCACAAAACCTCTTGCAAAAGAACAATTTAATTTCATAAGAAGAGAATTGGGAATGGTAAACCCCAATGAACTGTAAGTATTTCTCACTCATTTTAATGTTAGTTATGGTTTTGATAATGATTGATTACTGACTTAAGCATCGGAGTATCTAGAAGTGTCTTATGCAGGATGCTCTTATCTCAAATTTGCTGAAGTTATGACCGAACTCGAGCCTGACAAGAAAGAACTCGAGCTCGAGAGAGACTGGAAGTAGTGAAAGGCAAAAACAAGAATGAACTCGAGTTCATTAGTGAATGAACCTCAAGTTCATTTTTGGCAGAGAGCAAGGCTGGATCTCAGGCATGACGAACTCGAGCCCATAAGTGACGAACTCGAGTTCGTAAATCACAGAGAGCAACCTTGGAGGAAAGTCATCCTGAACTCGAGCTCGTAAGTGAGAACCTCAGGTTCACGAGGAAGTTCAAGAGTTCTCAGCACACTCTTGAAGTCCAGGTAAGCAAATTTTAATGACGAACTCGAGCCTGAAAGGTGTGAACTCGAGTTCATCACGAACTCTATATATACTACAGTTACAAACTTTTCACTTCACTCTTCACACACCTCCGGTTTGCCCTAGTCCTCTGCGTCTTTCTCATCATCTTCTTCCTCTGTTTTCTGCGAAAATGGCCTCTCAATCCACAAATCCCAAAGACACAAACCCTAACCCTTCTCAATCTGTTTCTCAAACTCAATCTGAACGCCCTGTCCGTACAAAAAAGCGCTCTTCCCGCCTACACGATGGAATTGACAAATTCGTTAGAGGAGTTGACGGCGAAAATACTCAAACTCCTCCTTCCAGACCGAAAGGAGTTGTAATTGGAGAAGAGAGAACGAAGAAGAGGCATGATCCCGAGCCTCCTGTCCAAGGAAGAGGTAAAGCCCCTCAGCTAGCTGCTCCTCTGAGGGAAAAACAACCCTTCAAGAGAAAGAAAACCGCGGGTATCCACTCTGTTCCCACTCCCGGTCAAGGTAGTGGTCAAGCTGAACCTCAATCTCAGGAACAAGGGACTCCTCAGGTATCTCAGCCCTTACCTGCAATTTTAGAAATCTACAAGCATAAGAGGTGCCCAGAAGGTTTCAACATAGAACCATGTAGAATGACAGCAGAAGAGGGTGTTTTATTCAAGAAAAAATATGATGAAAAGAAGAAATTCTGTCCTATAGTCTTTGTAGATTTAGCTAAGCTAAAAGAAGAATGTAATTTGGATTTGAGCCCCTGGATGAATCAATTTGAGTCCTTAATTTCAATCAAGGCTGCCTATAGTCCCAAACTTGTGAAAGTCTTTTACTTTCACATGAAATCTGATAATGTGCTAAATTCAGATGGTGATCTGGTAGAAGAAAGAATTGTCACAAAGGTTAGAGGTCAGAAAATCACAATTACTCCTGACTATCTGAACTCTATCCTACAAATCTCAAACCCTCCTAAGCCTGAAACTCACAGATATAAGCAACAGGCTATATTTAGTTTACTCAGACCTGATGAACCTATTCCTAATACCCTTGAGATACTGAATTTCACCCCAGCTGCCATGCCTCTGAGAAACCGAGCCATCTGGTACATTTATTCCAGGAATCTTCTTCAGAAGGGAGGCAACTTTACACACTTTGCCAAGAAAGATTTTAACATCTTCGCCTCCATTCTAGACCAACAACCTCAGAATGTAGGTTACTGGCTCTTTCAAGAAATAGCAAAATTTGCTTTTCACTCACGCCAGTCATCCCAGATTCCCTTTGCCAGCCTGGTTTCAGTAATTCTATTTCATGAGAAGATTTGGCACTTGGCTGAGAATGACTCTCCTCAATTTCCAACTGAATTTGGACAGCACATCATGAACTTGATGCAAACTCACAGGCCTGAGTACTCAGATCAGTCCAGAGCCCCAAAGAGGTCCAAGCCAGCTACATCCAGAGCCACACAGTCCAGAGCTGAAGAAGCTCAGAGTGCTCCTCCACCTCCTTCTGATTTTAATGTCAGAGTTCAAGAAATTGTGGACAAGGCCGTATCTGATCTAATAGAAGGAATTGAACTAGCTGTAGGGAAGCTAGTTGCTGAAGTGAACAAGGGTCACAATAACCTGGTGGATGCTCAAGAAGCCTTCAGAGTTGAACAAGAAGCACTGAAGACTCAAGTCAATGAACAGACCTCTACTATGTCCACCTTATTGGTTACAATGATGAACCTAAGCGATAAGATGGACAAGATCTTAAAGTCTCAGTCTCCGGATGCTTCTACCTCTGTACCTGCCCCAGACTCAGAACCTGCTCACGCTCAGCCTGCACAGACACCTCCTTCTGCTCCTACACCTTCGACCTTCACATCCTATGCTGAGCCACTAGCCATAGTACCCTATGTCCAAATTGAACCTATCTCTTCTTCCCCTCCTTTTGATGATGCCAAAGGGGGAGAAAGTGTGGAGTGAATATTGATTGTTTTGTAACTTTTGTAGTCATTTTGGAATTATGTGAATTTTTTTTTCAGTTTGAAGTTATCAATTTGAAGTTTCAGTTATATTTTTTTTTTTTTGCTTTTGGTCTTAAAGCTTATCTCTGATAATTTGGTTAAGTCTCTGATAATCTGCAAAATTTTTGTTTCACAAAACAAATCCTTGATATTCTGCTTCTGATATATGTTTTCTGTCAAATTTGATCACAAGCTGAATTTCAAAATAAATTTCAAACTAAGTTTCCCAATCAATTGTTTACAAGTGTTGTCATCATCAAAAAGGGGGAGAATGTTAGTTCTCAGAGTGTTTTGATGATCACTGACAATTGTAAACAATAGTGGAAAGATTTGACAAGTCAAGGATGTTTAAAACTCATGATTTTTCTATCTGTCAAAATAGAACTCGAGCCTATGAGTGATGAACTCGAGCCTGTATTTAACAGAAAGCATGAACTTGCAAAACCAAAGTTCAAACTTGAGACTAAACCTGAAGTTTATATTTAAACCTTTGAAAGTTCGCATGAACTCGAGCCTATAACTATTGAACTCGAGCCTATGTTTAACAGAAAGCATAAACTTGTCAAACCAAAGATCAAACTTGAGACTGAACCTGAAGTTCGAAATTAAATCCTTGAAAGTTTGAGTGAACTCGAGCCTACCATTTAATGAACTCGAGTTCGCCATTGACAAAGTTTTTTTTTAACTTTTGAAAACCTATTACAAACTCTAAACCTCTACTCAAACCTCAAGTTTGAAAAAGTTCAAAGAAGATATTAAGTAAAAGAACTCGAGCCTGTCATGATGAACTCGAGTTCATCCTTGGCAGGACAAGTTTGTTTAAACTTGAAAACAGAACATTGTCTATAAACTGGAGCCTAAACTCTTCAGACTCGAGCCTAGTTTTGACCGAGAGCCTTCAGAATATTTTAGAGAGAACTAAACTCGAGCCCAAGCTTCTCAAACTCCAGTTCAAAAGTTCCAGAGAGTAATTAGCCATTTTCAAAAGTTTCAAACTCGAGCCCACTTGTCTTAAACCTCCAGTTTGTTTTATGTTAACCCTTTTTGAAGTTCTCTAAGTAAAGAGAACTCGAGTTCATCATTAATGAACTCGAGTTCGTGTTCTTACAAACCTCAGGTTTACACACAAACCTCCAGTTTGATTTTGACAGAACCGAATTCTCAAAATGAATAAAGGCCGAACTCGAGCCTAACATTATGAACTCGAGTTCAGACCTCCAGAACAGAAAAACGCATTTAAACTCTGATATGTCAAATTTGATTCTTTCTTCGTGTTTTAAATTACCCATTGAATCTAATCATTATATCTATTTCTTATATATGTAAGTGATCTGTTCTAACAAGTTTATTTATGAGATAACAGAAAGAATTTGAATTAGACAGAGATTCAATTGGAGCAACACTTTATGCAACTTGGATTATTTTATCTTATCCTTCAAGACAAGATTAAATGCATGACAGGTTGGCATTACAGACAGTACAATCACCTCTGAAGAAAGCCAAACGTGATTATTCTAAAAACAGAATGTCATGGGCCACCAATATTCAAATGCAAAAGCTACAAACACCCAAATCTGGAAAGTAGCAACAGAATATTACCCATCAGCTTCTGCAGTACCTTTACACATGGAAGAACACTCACAACAGTCACATTTTCGAATGGGAACAAGCTTCAGTGGATTATTAACGTTCAAATGGTTCAAACAATTATAAATGACTGAGGAACTTAAGCCAAAGAGACACAACTGATGAACAACTACTCTACTCGAAAATAATCATCCTGAGTTGTTCTTTTCATTAGGCTGTATCTTTGATACATTGTACTTCAGTATTTATCTTATCTACTCTTTGAGAGAGTCTTTCTTGTAATCATTCATTGATTGAGATAACCACAAGTCAGGGGACTTGGTGGTTGGGAGTATTGATTGCATCTTGTAAGGGGGAGTGAGTTCTAGTGAGAGAACTACTCTGAATATAGAGATTGTAATCAAGTCTTGTGAAGTTAGTGGATTGAAAATCCCAAGTGAGGCTTGGGGACTGGATGTAGGTCAGAGAAAAGGCCGAACCAGTATAAATTGATCCGTGCAAAGCTTCTCTACTCCTCTCTTCATTTATCCTCTGCTTTAACTTGCCCAAAACAGAGCCAAGTCTTTAAAATTTTATAGATACCCAATTCACCCCCCCTCTTGGGTATCAAGGTCCATTCTTTCAAAAATGAGTGAAATTAGCTAGTTGATTTAGTCTCTTATAAAAATGACTGTTAAATTTTTTAAAACAATTATCTCATTTAAGTTTGTGATTTAAAACTATCCTTAACAAGTTATACAATAAACATGGATAATTTCAAAAACCAATTAAAAATGTTGTTTAGATTAAAAGATAGCTATAAAAATTAGTGAAATTAGCTAGTTGATTTAGGCTCTTATAAAAATGACTGTTAAATTTCTTAACAAAATTATTTCATTTAAAAATTTGATTTAAAAGTATCCTTAACAAGTTATACGTACAATAAGCATAGATAATTTGAAAATACAAATTATAAATACTATTTACATTAAAAGATAATTATAAATACAAAGGATAATGTTCGGAATTGCATATTAGATAAACCTGATTAAGTCTTTTATAATATTGTCTTAAATAATTATATGGATTTGCCCCATATTTATTAGAAAACTTTAAATAATATATCCTATGTCATGTTATAAAATTGCATTAGCATTTAATATGACCCTTATAAAATTGGCTTAAATAATCACATGGATTTGTCCCCATCTTCTTGTGTACTGTCCTCATTCTTTGGTTTCTTGCTGGAATATGTTCTTAGTTTAATGCATGTATTTATTTCTCACTTTCTTGATTAAGTGGCGATTGGTTAGCATAAGTGGCCAATTGTATTGGCCATTTATGACATGTCGTTTTGTGGGCTGGGGTATATCCCCAGTGTATAAGTTTGTGTAGGGTTGGGTTGGGGAAGTATGGAAGGCGATCGTGATAGGAGTTGGATGTACAATCGTCTAACTAAGAGAAGAGAACTAACTCAAGCATTCTTGGCGGGTTTAGAAGAGTTCATCCAATTTGCTTTAGCGCATCAACTAATTCAAGTACCTGCATCAGTTGTCTGTGTGTCAAATGTAGGTGTTTAAATTTTAAAAACCGGTCACGGTCAGAATCCATTTGTGTAAAAAGGGATTTATGAAGGATTATAAATGTTGAGAATGTCATGGCGAAGTCTAACAGACACCGAATGGTTATTACGGGGACAGTAGTCATTGAGACAACCTTAATCAATATGAACAGTTGGTTATGGATGTCGCGGGACTGTCGATCGACCAATATTTTAATCTCGTTACTCATGCTAAATCATCATACATGGGAGAGGATCCTAATCTGAAATTCGATAGGTTCTATAAAATGCTTCAAGATGTGCAATGTCCATTATGGGAAGGTTGTGAACACATTGAAAATAGTGAACATTTATCGCTATTAGCTACCCTAGCAACACTAAGCTTGAAGACTGATCATCATATGAGTGAGAGGAATTACAATGAAATAATGCAAATCATGAGTAAGGTTGTTCCCAAAGACAATAATTTGCCGAAGGATTTTTACCAAGCAAAAAAAGAAAAAAAAAACCGATGAAAGAGCTCGGGCTTAGATGTGAAAAAATCCATTGCTACCCTAGAGGATGTATGTTGTATTACAAGGATGATGCTAAGCTGACCAATTGTAAATTCTTTGAATATGATAGATACAAACTAGTGAGGAATGGAAAGAAAATGACCTGTCAAGCATTAAGCAAGATGTGGTACTTTCCTCTCATTCCTTGACTTCAGAGACTATATTCATTAGAACAAACAGCTACTCACATGAGATGACATCGGAAGCATTGCAGGGATGAAAATCTTGTGACGCATCCATTCGATGCCGAAGCTTGGCTTAAATTTGACGAGGCAAGTTCTTTGTTTATAGCGGATCCCCTATTGGCCTATGATTATGACTCCGTACAACTTCCCACCTTCCATGTGCATGAGAAGAGAGTTTTTATTCCTTAACGCGCTAATCTTAGGCCATCCAACCTAAATACGTAGGCAGAATGTGGCTGAACGAGCAGATCCACCTCGTCATTTAAGTAGCTAAGAAATATGGGACAAGGTCAAGCACATTCAAAGTGTTGAAGAATGGGCTGCTTCTAGCGAACCTGACGGATATGGCATTGAGCATCATTGGAACAAACGTAGCATCTTCTAAGAACTACCATATTGGAAAGATCAATTGTTAAGACACAACCTCGATGTCATGCATATTGACAGGAATGTGTTTTGCAATATTCTGTACACCATGATGGACACCAAGGGCAAGACAAAGGACATAGTCAATGCAAGATGAGACATAGAAGCAATTTGCAGAAGGTCTGCTTTGCATTTGGTGGAGAATGCGGCGGGACGAACTTCCAAACCTAGAGCGCCATACACATTCACCAAAGAACATAATTTAGAATTGTTGCGATGGGTTAAAGATCTGAAACTCCCAAACGGTTATGCATCAAACTTGTCTAGATGAGTCGACATGCACAAGGTGAAGTTATTCGAGATGAAGAGTCATAATTGTCATGTTTTTTCAGAGATTGTTACCATGGGCCTTCAAAGCACTACCAAAGCATATACGGTCTATTCTGATGGAATTATCCATGTTCTTTAGAGAAATTCGTGCTTCTGAGCTTAAGGTTGAAAAGTTACGGTACTTGAAGGCGAGCATGCCAATAACACTATGCAAGTTAGAGATGGTGTTTCCTCCTAACTTATTCAACTCAATGGAACATTTGCCTGTTTACTTGGCCTACGAAGCAAATATAGGAGGTCTGCAACAACATAGGTGGATGTATCCATTTGGGAGGTAATATATATATTTCTTTTGTGCAGTTATTAATTGACCGCCATGTTGCTATAGTTTATAAATACCCTCTGATTGTCCATTGTAGGTTTTTACGAACTCTTAAGGACAAGATCAAAAAGCTAAGGTACGTAGAAGGATCTATCGCTGGAGCATTTCTAGTTGAAGAGGTCACTAAATTTGCATCATACTATTATCCCCCTGAAATGATATCATGATGGAGAGGGTTACCTCGCAATGATGATGGCATCGATATGAGCGATCTGACATCAATAATTAATTTTTCCAGGCCGAGTCGTAGGAAAACATTTTAGGTCAACTCTGGAAGGAAGTGATAAGCGAGTATCGGAGTGGTATATTCTAAACAATTGTGAAGAGGCCGCCCCGTAATTAAAGTAAGATTTATTTTATTTTTATTGTTATGGTAAGTATTAAAGTATTAATTTCATTTTTTTTTTGTTACAGTTACTTTTCTAATTGGGTTTGATTGGAAAATCCTTTGATGTCAAATTCTGAAGTTGAGAAATTCACAAACTCTAAGTTTCCTCAATGATTTTGATCCTACCTCATGCAAAATTGATCAGCTGCCCATGATGTTGTGTGGAGTTTATCTTATGGAGCTGCAACAATTGTTACCTGGTGCAAAAAACATGTAATCAATGAGTATCGGTTTGGAACTGTTGAAGCAAACACAAATACACTATGTTACAATTATAGTGTAATGTGTCGAGGTGGCCAAGTTGACAGGGTCGAAGGTGACTACTATGGGAAGTTAATTGACATAATTCAGCTGCATTACCAGTGGGACAAGGTGGTGACTCTTTTTAAATGTGAGTGGTTCGATAACACTCGACGTAGGACAAAAGTAGACAAATATGGAAATGTTGAGATCCATTGGAGAAAGAGATATACAGTTGGTTATGACCCATTCATCCTTGTTCAACAAGCGAAACAAGTTACTATACATTATACCCCACATCCTGCCAACGGTGGAGGGAAATTATTAGAACCAAAGCACAGAATATTATACCCAAGTCAAAAGAGTCAAAAACAAATGACACTATCACTGAACGGTTCCAAACTGATGTGGAATATGTACTACCTGTAAGTACTGTGGAGGACAATGTACCAAGCAATCTGTTTGATTCCGCTGTGGAGTTAGAGTTGATTCCTATCCAAATTGATAATGAGGAATTAGACGATGAAACACAAGAGATTTACTCTGATAGTGAATCTGAGTTCGACGTCTATGATACTCCAAAGGAAGGCATGCAAGCAGAGGTCAAAGAACAGGAATCGTCCAGTTGATTTGTGTTAATTCTTTTTTTTGGGAAAATCCATATGAGGGCCTATTTAACCAAAAAAAACCCAAATAAGGCCCAAACCAAATTCTGTGATTAGAAAAGGCCCTAGGGCATTTATGGGTATTGAGTTCAAACAGTAGAGTACATGTTGCCTATGATTAAAAGATGAAAAAGGGAACTGATCATCCTCTTCCTCTGGAAATGGCATTAGCCCTAGCTTGAGCTTCTTGCTCTTCTTGTGCTTGCCTTTCTACCTTCCTTCCTAGACACCTCCTCTCCACCACTTCCATTTCCATCAACCGATCCCCTTTATCCCAACCATGCATCCTCCCCGCTCGCAGATCTCGCAAACCACTTTCTCATGCATTGTGCTCACTCGCTTGGGTTTGCTTCATTCCCATCTGATGCAGCGCCAACTGGTCCGATAAAATATTCCAAAGCTTTCCTGTGTTTTAAAAGAATACCGATCATGTTCAATCTCATAATTCCATTTCTGTTTCATTTTTCCTCTTTTTGATACTTTTGATGTTTCAATCATGTCCTTTTTTTTTTTGAAGAAATTGTTCATTTAAAACAATGTGCGATGATATATAATGAAGGGATAACCGTAATGGATAATGAATGTATTGTGCCAAGTAAGTGGAGTGTGCTTAAGCATATGATACAAAGTTAGGTGCAAGTGAGTGAAGCAGAGGTGTTTACTCTATATCTTAATTGAATTGAAATATGTTGAAAATCCTATAACTTGATCCTCGCTACCCCTTTTGCTTAATTAAGGTTAAGCTCCAGTTCAAGGCATGGTCAGCCGTGAGCCTATATTCTATAAGTGTGTCAAGCCATGGGGTTTTTGTGTGAAGGTGCAGGATAGAGATACAAATAAAATTCCTTCACTAAACAATCTAAATTGGTGTTGAAATAATTTTTGAAAATATTTCTGGAAGTAATTGGGAATGATTTTTGTCTTTTCAATAAATCATAGCTTAGACCCAATACATCAAGGGCACTCATATGGTACACCAAAATGGAATGGAATGTAGTAGAGGATGGGATAAAGAAACTAATTTTGCAGATGAGAATATCTCTTATGCTTCTAAATTAAATCAAAAAGTAATAAGCAGAGATAATTATTGTTAAAAATGACAATATGGTGATATTTTGTATTTCTCAGTTTTGCAGTATGGAAAATGAATCATTTTCTTTTAGGTATACAAAGCATGGCACAAGTAATGAAAATATGATACTTTGATAACTATAATCTCGGCCCTTCTTCTATATGGTCGACATTTTCTCTTTGAAGGGCATCAATTAAAGTTCTTTTGCTAAATCTAATATTGTTGATTACTTTTTTTTATCTAATTTATGTAGCTTTTCTCAAATGGGATGAAGGAGTCAAAGGCATGTTACCTGATAAGTAGATATTTTATGATTAAATAAGTACAGATTTTGAGATATATTGGATTAAATTTATTAATATCTTATGCTTATTTAATTATCTTTTATATACTTATCTATCTTTTAATTAAATATAGGATAAAAGAATATTATAACAGAAAATCTATTGATATCCTATTTTTATTTTAGAAGAGATATTATATAAAGAAAGGGATAAAAAAAGAATCAAATAATTAAATTCTCATGCAACGCAGCTTTCATCTATATATGATATAATATAATATCTATTAGATATTATGTTTGATGAAAAAAAGCATCTGATGGCAAATCAAAGATTGGAATTGATTGATATTTGGAAAAAAGATTAAAGACGCAAGCCACGCGCACAAGACCCACGTCAATATCTATTAAAAGGCGCGACGGACGCACATCAGGGGAGACGAGGTAGATATTGGAGAGACGAACAAAATTGACGACGCACGCAAGGACAAAAGAAAAAAACGCAGAGCAGTGTGGACGCAGGAGCATTAGAATCACGAAGACACATGCCAACGACATTAGAAAAAGAGGATCAAAGCACCATTGTGGAGGTCAACCTTCTCCAATCTCTGAAGAACGAGTCTGATTTCCATCTCTTTTATTATTTTGTTAACCTAGTCATGCTTGGCTAGTTTTATTTTGTAGTTAGGGCAAGGATGAACCCTATGCGAATTTTAAGTATTTGGTTGGATTCTTTGTTGATCTTTATTTTCTTGATTGAATGAATTATCTTTGCTTAAAGCTTTCTTAAAGACTGATCACCTTTTAGATTGTTCATAGGTTGGTGTATGACAATAGAGATGTTGGTGCATTTAACTAGAACCGTTATTTCATCGTAAAGTTGCATGACCTAGACATAGGCTTATAAGTTTATGCGATCTCATAATTCTGGTTTAAAAATATGATCTTTCCAAACAATACTAAGATATTAGGTTGTTTTCAAAGATAACGGACTAAGGTAGCATCAAGACATTGGGACTTAGTCTAACTTTAGAGAATTGATCGTCAATCAAGGGAACAATAATCCATTAGAGATTCAATTAGAGGTTCAATTCAAATACTTAGAGGAACATAGGGGGATTCTCATCCCTAGCTGCGTTTTTTTTAATTACTCATCTTTTTTTCTCAACATTGTTCTTGAAATTCTTGATTTTGGATTCTTGTTCTTTATTTAATTCTTTAAATTCTGTTAGGTTACAATGTAACTCACCCCATATTACTCGATTCATACAACTAAAGCGAAAATAGCAAATTAGTGATTGGAGTACTATTCCTCGTGGGACGATCTTTTTCTCACTACTTTATTACTTATAATGACCGGTGCACTTGCCGAAGTCGCTATCAAGTTTTTGACGCCGTTGCCGGGGAATAGTTTTATTTCAACACTAAGATTAGTTATTGAAACTCTAGATTGGATTTTTCTTTTGTTATTTTACTCTGTTTATGCGAGGTACCACTAACAGAAATTTGCTACAATTTGATCCTGAAATCGAAAAGACAGCAAGGAGAAACCGGAAACTTGCTAAACAGAGAAAAGGAAAGTTTGTTAGCTCTAGTACTGGGACTGAATTGGTTATAATGGCAGAAGATGGTGCAGATCCTCCCCGTAAAACTCCAAAAAGGACCATGGGTGACTACATGACACTTAATCCTGCCAGGACTACAACTAGCATTGTCAATCTTGCTGTGAATGCGAATAATTTTGAAATCAAGCCATCCCTCATAAGCTTGGTTCAACAAAGTTCTTTTAGTGGGAGTGATTTAGAGGATCCTAATCAGCATATTGAAACTTTTTTGCAGATTTGTGATACCATCAAGATGAATGGGGTTCTTGAAGATGCTCTTCGTGTGAAACTGTTTCCTTTCTCTCTGACGGGGAAAGCAAGAGATTGGCTTCGTTCTTGTCCTACTGGAAGTCTCTCCACTTGGAACATTATCTCCACAAAGTTCCTTGAAAATTTTTTCCCTTCTTCTAAGTATACAAAGTTGATGTCAGATATTAGTTGCTTTACTCAAGGCAATGGGGAATCATTCTGTGAAGCTTGGGAAAGGTTTAAGGAGTTGCTTAGGAAGTGTCCACAACATGAGCTACAAGACTATGATTAGGCGAGAATATTCTACAATGGGATGCTTCCATCTTCTAGGATGATGATTAACGTTGCAGTAGGTGGTAAGCTGAAAAACAAAACTCCAGAAGAAGCATTGGAGTTGTTTGAGGCTATGGGGTCCCTTGAGAATGAAACTATTACTCCACAACCAAAGAGGTCAGTTCTTCATCTAGACTCTTACAATACAATTTTGGCCCACAATGAGAACCTTTCCCAACAAAACAAGGTGATCCAACAGCAGTTAGCTGCCCTCACTAAACAGCTTGCCTCTTATCAGTTCTCATCCATCACTTCTCAGCCTCCTTTGCTTTGTGATTTTTGCAAAGGGGAACACGCTAATGGAGATTGTGAAGCTAGTAGTACTGGAGAAATAGCTGAGGTTAATTACATGAGTAATCCTCCTAGGAATCAGTTTAATTCGTATAGCAACACGTACAACCTTGGCTGGAAATCTCACCCAAACTTTTCCTATAAACCCCAAGCAGCACCTCAGCAGTCCCACCAAACCACCACCACCATTACTGATTTGGAAAAAGCTTTGACACAGTTAACCCATACCAGCACTGAATACATACAAGGTTGATAAGCTTTCCGGAATGAAACAAAGTCTTCTCTCAAAAATCAAAAGGCTTCAATCTAGAACTTGGAGAATCAGATTGGTCAGTTAGCAAAGCAAATAGTAGAGAGGAGCTAAGGGTCCTTCCCTAGTGATACTGTGGTCAATCCAAAGGAGCATTGTAAGGCCATATCTACAAGAAGTGGTATAGTGATTCAGCCAGCTGAGAAATCTGTTCCGGTGAAGGAAAAATCTGAAAAAGGGGTGGAAGAACATGAAAAGGCTTTAGAAAAAGAGGAGAAAAAAGGCTGAGAATGATGATATGCAGTAGGTTCCAAAGGAGATAGCTACAAAGAAGTCTCTTACTCCTTCTTATGCACAACCTCCTTACCCCCAAAGGTTAAAGCAGCAGATTCAGAAGCAACAGTATGCCAGGTTCTTGGATATTTTTAAGAAACTGCAGATTAACATTCCTTTTGCAAAAGCTCTTGAAAATATGCCTAATTATGCAAAGTTCATGAAAGATTTGCATTCCAAGAAGCATAAGTTCCAAGAGGCCGAAACAGTGGCATTGACTCAGCAGTGTAGTGCCATTATTCAAACAAAGTTGCCACCAAAGCTTAAAGATCTGGGCAGCTTTAGCATTCCTTGTGCAATAGGGAACATCAATATGGGTAGAGCACTTTGTGATCTGGGAGCTAGTATAAATTTAATGCCCTTATCTGTTTCGAAAGCTCTCGGCATTAAAGAGATGAAGCCTACTATGATGTCAATACAGTTGGCGGATAGGTCTATTAAGAAGCCAGAAGGTGTTATTGAGGATGTGCTTGTGAAAGTGGACAAATTCATCTTCCCGGTAGATTTTGTGGTTCTATACATGGAGGAAGATGCTGAACTTCCTTTACTTTTGGGAAGACCCTTCTTGGCTACTGCTAGAGCGGTAATTGATGTAGCTGCAGGAAAAATGGAGTTCCAAATGAATGATGAGAAAGTCACTTACAATGTGTTTCAATCCATGAAATACTTAGCTGATAATAGTGACTGCTTCAGAATTGATGTAGTTGATGAGGCCATTCATGAAGATCTTTTTCAAGAAGGTTCAGATGAGTCTATGGAGGATGATCTTGCGCAATTGTTACAAGTGGAAGAAGAGGTTTCTGCAGATGAGAATTCTGATTTACAGGTTGAGGAGCTGAAGAAGAAGGATTATGATGCGCCACCTGTTCCTCCTAAGGTGGAACTAAAGGAGCTCCCTTCTAATCTAAAGTATGCTTTTCTAGGGATGAATGACACTTATCCCATTATTATTAGTGCTGAGTTGTCACCTATCGATGAAGAAAAGTTGCTGAAAGTTTTGACTACCCACAAGACTGCAATAGGGTGGTCTATATCTGATTTAAAGGGGATTAGTCCTTCATTTTGTACTCATAAAAATCTTATGGAGGATGAAGTGAAACCAGTAAGGCAGCCCCAGAGGAGACTTAACTTGACTATGAAGGAAGTGGTGAGAAAGGAGGTGGTGAAACTGTTAGATGCAGGTATGATTTATCCTATCTCTGATTCAAAGTGGGTTAGTCCAGTACAGGTAGTATCGAAGAAGGGTGGAATCACTGTAGTGTAGAATGAGAATAATGAATTGATACCCACTAGAACTGTTACGGGCTGGAGAATGTGTATGGATTATAGGAGGTTGAATGATGCCACTCGTAAGGACCACTTTCCCTTACTATTCATGGATTAGATGCTTGAGAGGCTTGCAGGTCACTCTTATTATTGTTTCTTAGATGGCTATTCCGGTTACAATCAAATAGCAGTGGCTCCAGAGGATTAAGAGAAGATAGCTTTCACTTGTCCCTTTGGGATTTTTGCTTATAGACGGATGCCCTTCAGTCTTTGCAATGCACCAGCTACTTTTCAGAGGTGCATGTTGTCTATCTTCTCTGACATGACTGAGAGATTTATTGAGGTATTTATGGATGATTTCTCTATTTTTGGCACATCGTATGATACTTGCTTGGCTAATTTGTCTTGTGTGCTCCAAAGATGTCAAGAGAGTAACTTGGTGCTTAATTGGGAAAAGTGCCACTTTATGGTGAAAGATGGGATAGTCTTGGGTCATAGAATATCTGATAAGGGGATAGAGGTGGATAGAGCCAAGATTATAATCATCAAAGACTTACCTCCTCCCACTAATGTGCGTAGCGTTCGAAGTTTTCTTGGTCACGCAGGTTTTTATCGAAGATTTATCAAGGATTTTTCCAAGATAGCCAAACCACTTAGTCAGTTGTTGGTCAAAGATGAACACTTCAACTTTAACAATAATTGTCTAGTGGCATTTAACTTGTTGAAGGAGAAATTGATCACTGCACCTATTCTGACGGCGCCTGATTGGGAGTTACCGTTTGAGCTGATATGTGATGCCAGTGACTATGCTATAGGGGCTGTGTTGGGGCAAAGGAAGAATAAGTTGTTGCATGTTATTTACTATGCAAGTAAAGTTTTGAATGAGGCACAATTGAACTATGCAACAATTGAGAAGGAGATACTTGCAATTATTTATGCATTAGATAAGTTTAGATAGTATTTGATTGGTTCCAAGGTGATTATTTTTATGTATCATGCAGCTCTAAAATACCTCTTGACTAAGCAAGACGCTAAGCCAAGGCTTCTCTGTTGGATGCTGCTACTCCAAGAGTTTGATATTAAAATCAGAGACAAGAAAGGGGTGGAGAATGTGGTAGCCGATCACTTATCTAGGATACAGGTTAAGGAGTTGCAGGATGGTTCAGAGATAAAGATTCAGGATGAATTCCCAGATGAGTATGTCTTGGCAATCAGCAATGTACCTTGGTTCACTGATATTGCTAATTATAAGGCAATTGGGATGATACCAGAGGGACTAACATGGCAGTAGAGGAAGAAGTTCATGCTTGATGTTCGGCGGTATATCTGGGATGAGCCTTTCTTGTTTTTCAGGTGTGTAGATGGAGTGCTCCGGCGCTGTATCCCAGAGGACACACATAAGGTCCTCTGGCATTGTCACGGTTCAGATTATGGTGGACATTTTGCTGGAGATCGCATTGGCCTACACTGTACAAGGATGCTAGGAAGTTTGTGGAGCGTTGTGATCGTTGCCAAAGAACTGGGAATATCTCTAGGAGACATGAGATGCCCCTTTACAACATTCTTATTATTGAGATATTTGATGTGTGGGGGATTGATTTTATGGGGCCATTCCCAAGTTCTTTTAACAACAAGTACATTCTTGTAGCTGTGGACTATGTCCCAAAGTGGGTAGAGGCAATTGCTCTTCCCACTAATGAAGCTAAGGTGGTGGTATCTTTTCTCAAAAAGAATATATTCAACAGGTTTGGGGTACCTAGGGCCATTATCAGTGACGGAGGAACTCACTTTTGTAACCGACAGTTTCAATCAGTGCTTAGCAAATATGGTGTCACTCATCGTGTCACTACTCCATACCACCCACAAACTAGTGGGCAAGTGGAGATGTCTAACAGGGAATTGAAGCAAATTCTGGAGAAGACTATTGGGAAGTCAAGGAAGGATTGGTCTAAGAAGTTTGATGATGCTTTGTGGGCATACCGAACGGCATTCAAAACTCCTATTGGCATGTCACCATTTCAGCTGCTATATGGTAAGTCTTGCCACCTTCCAGTGGAGCTTGAGCATAAGGCGTTTTGGGCAACTAAGCTACTGAATTTTGATGCTAAATCTGCTGATGAAAAGAGGTTACTTCAGCTGAACAAGCTTGATGAATTCAAAATTTTTGCATATGAGAGTGCTAGCCTCTATAAGGAAAGAACCAAGAGATGGCATGACAGGAGGATTATTCATAAAGAGTTTCATACGGGACAGCGAGTACTACTTTATAATTCTCATTTGAAACTTTTTCCAGGGAAATTGAAGTCTAGATGGTCAGGAACTTTTGTAATCAAAGAAGTCGATACCAACCGGGAGGGTGGATGTATCAGGGTCCAAATGACACTAACAAAGTCATTGGGACCTTGATCTATCCTATCTAACTGACTGGAAACCCAAAAAGTCTAATAAACTGAAAATTATTATACTGAACGGTTACCAGGAAATACATACATTGATGGAAAGATACTTAAATCCAGTGGACAGTCCGAGCCTCCTGGGACTTTACCTCTTGCCCTATGCTCAAGGACACTTTAGGATTCAAGCATCTTCCCAATCAAGGCATACAATACTGGTAAGTTCAATATCCTGATTTTCAGTACTCTCTCATATTGGATTGCGGTCCTGATTCTGTTCTGATGCATAGGATTCCTATGAAGAGGCAAGTGCAGAGCATACTTGGAATCTATGAAGCAGATAATACTAACATATTAAGAACTAGGGTTTTTAGAAACAAGGAGGAAGGTTTAGAAGTAGGCCATATAAGAACACACTGGAAATATTATTGATTCTGCGATCTGATTACAACTGAAAACAAGGCCTGCTTATGTAGAGATGCATTGCTGATACAAGACAAAGCAAATCATAAAATACACTAGTAAAAGTAGTGGACGAAAATAAAAGTGGCAGACAACAGGACAGGATAGTACAAACATTATTACGTAAAACACATGATGCCTGAAAAGTAGCAGAAAAGCAGTAGACACGTAGTACATATTTTTAAACACATGGGCTAAACCGGGAACGGGCTGGAAACTGGTTGCCGACAGTGCTGATTCTGTTCAGGGGGACCCCTTGCAGATGGGCTCGTGACTTGGAGAGAGATTATTGTTATCACTATCACTGTCATAATAGTTGTTCTGGATGTAGCCAAGTGGATCAAAATTACTGCAATAAGGATCTGGGCCTGTTGGATCATCATCTGGGCTTTGAGCTTGTGGCTGAGTACAGTGGGCTGGAAAATGAGATGAGCTGGGTATTGAAAGAGACAGCTGCGTGAAATGGTCTTCACAATCATCTTCATACGGATCTTGAGAATCCTGGAGAATATTGCCCTGGGAGTCAAGGGGAAGCTCTGCTGCTTGTGAGGAAGTGGCTTGGTAGGATGACACATAGTGTGGCTCTGGCTTAAACAGTTCATCATATGCATATGCCTTTTCTTCACTGGGCATAGGGCCAAGAAGGGTACAGTCTTTTGAAACACATTTATTATAACTGGCAAGGATGAGACCAAGTTCCTTCCATTGCTCTGGGTCTGGCTGGACCCAATTGAGAGATTGTAGCCAAAGTTGGACATTGGTTTCTAGTTCAACACCATCTGGTTTCTGTGCATGATAAGACCTGCTAAGAAAAAACACACACAAAAATCTTTTTTGTTTTGCTTTTTTAACATACCAGAGATTATGTTTTTCTATAACATTAAACAGAGAACCTCTCCAAATATGAAGAGGGGCAAAGAGAGTGAGGAGTTTGAAAAGGGCTGAGGCTGCATTGTGGATATCAAAGATGTGATGATAAACAGGAAGTGGAGCAAGGGCAATGGAACTGGTATGGAGAATGGTCATTGACTAGACATACCAAAGAAGTTCATCAGGTATAGGACCTTGAATGAATGGGACAGTGGTGTAGGGACAGATAGAGCTGAAATGTTGAACTTTAGGGATGAGGTCAGTTTTATTGAAGAGAAGATGAAGCCAAGAGTAAAGATGCTCATGGGCATATTTTTGGAAGTCTGTAAAGGAGTGGAGATCTGAATCCGGGGGAAGGATAGTTGCTATGTGATAGAAAGGCATGGTGGTAGAAAGATGTGTTTCTGAGAGTGTGAGAACGTAGAGAATTTGTGGATGAGGAAGAGGAGTCTTTTGAGGTCTGGAAAGGAAGTCAGCAAGGATGTTTTTTGGTCCTTTGAGGTGTTTAATTGAGAATTTATAGCGTGAAAACTAGTCTTTCCATCGGAGTAGCTGGGCATCTGGCAGTAGCTTCTTCTTTGGGTCAAGCATCTTGGGAAAAGACGTGTTGTCCATTTCTACTGTAAAGTGATAGGGGTTGAGATGAAAACTGAACTTTTCAATTCCCCGTTTGACAGCAAGAATCTCTTTGTAGGTAGCATGATAGTGCTTTTCAGAGTCCTTAAATTGTCCACTTGCATGTCCACAGTAGTCTCGGACTCCGTTAACTTCCTCAAGAAGTATTGCACCCCAGTAATCTTTACTAGCATTAGTCTGTAAGATCCTCTGTCCTTGATCTGGGATTTTTAGTGGTGGAGGATTTTGAGCAATTCTTTTGAGGGTAATTACAACATTTGTCTGGAACTGTGACCATAGTGATGGATTCTTTTTCAACATTTTGTACAGGTGGCTGGTATGATGGGACAATTGAGGAATGAAATCTCTTAAGAAGTTAATAATTCCAAGAAATTGTTGAACTTGTTTATGGGAGAGATTATCATCAGGAAATTTTAACAATTCTTAAGCAATGTGTGGACCTGGGCTGTATCTACCATTCTTGAAGTGCATCCCAAGGAAATCAACTTCCTTGATTCCAATATCACTTTTTTTAGAAGAGAGCATAATCCCATGTTGGGCCACTATTTGGTAAAACTGGGCCAAAAGTAATTGATGTTCTTCTTCAGTTGACGAGAACAGTAGGATATCATCAATGTAAATGAGAACATTATTGATAATGGGCTCAAATATTTTGATCATGGCCTTCTGAAATAGTGACGGAGCTACTTTGAGTCCAAAGGGCATTACAGTCCATTGATACTGAGCATTTGGTATGCAAAAAGCTGTCTTGGGCCGGTCTTGTGGTTGGATCCCAAGTTGCCAAAAACCTACTTTAAGATCAAACTTTGAGAAAACATGGGCTGAGCCTTTTAATTGGGCGAATAGAGCTGTGGGCTTAGGAAGAGGAAATGTGTCATCTTGGAGAAAATGATTAAGAGGCTTATAATCAATAACAAGTCGTTTCTTGCCTCTTTTGATTTCAGATCTCTCTTCAACATAAAATGCTTGGCAAGCCCATTCAGATTTGGTTGGCTCTATAAGACCTTGCTTTAATAGTGCTGCACATTCTTCTCGGGCTAGCTTTAAGTCATCATGATTCATTCCTGGATAAGAGGCTTTTGTAGGATTAATATCCTCATTCCTTTTAGAAGGAAGACTGATGAAGAACTCCTTATTTTTCCATAATGGAGAAGGATGTGGGAACTGGTCATGACTGTCAGCGCAGTATTGCAACAATTGATCTTTTACATCAGAATATTGTGGAGGTGCATCTTGCAATTCATAGAGAGACGGAATTTCTGTCCAGGGGCTGAACTTAGATTTCCACTTGATTCCTTTGGGGAGTATGGTCAGATTCTTGGTATGGTAGAAAGCATCAAAACCAAGAAGGATATTTTTTCCAGGAAGTTCGCTTCCTAGTACCTTGATCTTTAAGGTACATCCTGGGAAGAACTTAATGTTGATCTTCCTTCTAATAATCAGATCAATTTTGAATATCTTTCCATCAGCGGTAAAAAAGTATTGGTTATGTGGTGCCCATTCTTCAGGAGGGAGAATATGTGGTTTCATCACTGTGTGGGATGACCCTGTATCAAAGAAAGCAATTGCAGTAATGGGCTTTGAATACTTTTCTAATAGAACTTGGACCTGGATATTTGGCAATGGAGTCTTCAAGTTTATTTCAGGATTGGAATTCAAAGAGCCAAGACATCCAATAAATGGAGTTTGGGGAGAAACTTGTTGCACAAGGTTAATAATTCCTGGGGAGTAATCTTCTTCTTCTGATTGATAATCTTCTTCAAACTCAGAAAGAGATGAGTCTGTTGATTCTTCAATGCCAGGAATAACATATTGTGTTTCGTCATTATGTTCATCTTGTTCTTCAAGATAATCCTCAATGTTTGCTGCATCATCTGATATCATTAAAATTTTTTGGAGTTTTTGCATCATCTTGATATCACCTTTTGTTTTTCTGGGACAGTTTTTGGCAAAATGTCCTGGCTTCCTACAAATGAAGCACTTGGAGCCTTTAGAGAAAGTTTTTCTAGACTTAAAAAATCTAGGTTTCCTTCTGAACCTTGATCTCTGCGATTTCTTGTAAGGTTTCTGAGTAGATTGAGAATAATGGCGATAATGAGACTTCTTCTTGGAAGGACAGTTACAATCCTTGTGGTCTTTACATTTAATCTTCAAATATGGTTTCTTGCATGTAGGTTTGAACTTGTAAGCCTTCTTCTGCATATCCTTGAAAAACTTATGTTGTTCACAGAGTTTATCAAGAGCATTGAGAGCAAGTTGGTACAATTCCCCTATAGAGATGTCAGCCATATCTCTCTGGAGAGCATTGATACTTCTGTTAAGCTCTGCTTGAAGCTCATCAGGAAGGGAGGCAATAAAAGTATGCCGCAGATTTACATCATTACCACCATTCAACATGTGGTATTTTTTCATCATTTTATGATAATGAGTTTGGAGATCCTTTCTATTGAGAGAACAACATTTCATCTCAAAGAATTCTTGTTTCTCTCTCATTCTGATAATATTGTGATCGCCAATGAATTCCTTATGAATAACTCCAAGGAGAAGGGCAGGATCCTCAACTTGGACTGCCTAAAGTTTTTGATAAGGAGAAAGATTCTGAAACCATGCTCTAAGGGTACCAGTGAATCTTGAAACAAATTCCTGTAATGCCTGTCTAAGGGGAATTTGATTTGCTGTAATATGCAAATCTATCCAAGCACTGAATTCTTCAAGGCAAAATTTCCATTCATCATAAGGAATGTTGTCAAAAGTGAACCATGGACCATTGGTGGGTCTGTAATCATGGTTCTGTCCCTGAGGTCGATCTTCAGGTTGTTCAACATATGATTCATCAATGTCTTCATCTTCACCAGGTCTAACCATAGCAATTCTTGAGATATCATCTATTTCAGAGCTGGAATCGGTCTCAGAAAAACTTTTTGACTGTGATTCTTCTGAGTCTGATGAGTCCTGTAAAGGAGCAAATTGGTTTGGGCTTTGCAGGATTCCTATATGAGGAGGATTGATGGTTGGTGTGGTGGTTTGTGAGGAGGATGAGGTTGCAGTAACAGATGAGTAGGTGGATGACTGGGTAGGTTGAGAATGCTGAGGAGGCTTCTCCGTTTGTGGGGAACTGGAAGAGGAGTTATTGATATGGATTCCTTTAGACCCTGAATAAGATCCTGGTTCCTGGGTGCGATAAGGATTAAAGTATGGTGGTCTTGGTCTGGGGTAAGTAAAATGAGGTTTTGGTTGGAGTTGAGGTTTATCTTGTGGGGGGTTTTTTAGGTTGTGATAGTTAAGCAAACAATGGATAATTGAATTTGAACTGTTTGCTATAATCTGCCTCTTCTGGGTAAGCCGTAGGTGATGAGGGGAACAAAGGGGCTGGAATGGTTGAAAATGAAGGATAGGGCTCATATATAGCCTGAGACTGTTTCTTGGCAATATCTAGCTCGATTCTCTTTAAATCTTGCTGAATAGCCTGGAGTTCAATTTCTTTCTGCTTGAACTGGGAACCCATGTATCCTCTTTCGATAAGAGCCTTTAGTTCTGCATCCAACTTGATAGCTTGCTGCTTTTGATAGAGGTACAGATTCTTTACCTCTTCAGATATCTGATCAATCTGGTACGCTAGTCCTTCTGTCTTGGTAGTCAGAAAGTCAAGCTTGGAATCAATCCTTAGCAAGGTGTGATTTTGACACACAGCATTTTGAGTTTGCCAATTCAAGACTTCTTCAGTTTGTGAGGATTGGAAGTTTCCTTGGGCATCAACTGTACTGGGATTAGCATATGGTTTGGACAAAATCTTGTTGGTTTGATCAACTTTTCTTTCTAGAGAAGGAAATTCCTTTTCATAAGGATTGAGCATAGCAATACAAGAGATAGGTTGAGGAGTGGCTGGGGATGATGTAACCACAAGGGGTTCTGGTGGAGTATTTAAGACAACATCCAGAAAATATCTTTTAACAAGGTCATTATGACCTGTTTCTAGCATCAATTCAACAAGAGACATATCTTTTGAAGATTTTGCTGGAGGAGGAGGAGGTTGCCATCGACGTGTAGATCGTCGAGATGAAAACAGCTAAGAAGAGCCATAATCATCATCATTATCAAACTTCCTGTGATTGTGAGATCTGCAAGAAGATCTAGAAGCAGACTTGTTTTTTAATGCCTGCTTGTGGGCATGCTTACAAGGATATAATCCTTGTTCATCATCAGAATCTTCCCACCATTCAGGAGTGTCACATTCACATTCTGGAGCACACATTCCTGATCTTGGAGCATCCCATAAGAAATGACCATTGATATGTGAGACATAACAGGGCTTGGCATCTTGGTTGACCCAAGCAATTGGAGGGTCTTTTCTAGAGGGTGTATAAGCAGGTGTAAGTGACAAAAGTCTTCCACGAGGATGTGGGTTTGCTGGTCCAGAAGTACTAGGTCTTGTGAAAATGGTCTTTGATACACCATTTCCAAGGTCTTCAACCTTTGGTGGTGTAGAGGTATGAACATCAGGTTGTTTTTCATGGAAAAGCTTCTCATAATTGCGGATCCATTCCATAGGCATGATCTGGGCTAGTTCATCTTTTGGAATCTGCCTGGGAATCTGGATGATGGATGTTTCATCTGCTCTGTTCGAAATGGCAACAAGAGCATCTGTAGTAGAGTTGGGAAGTTCAAGATCATAGGCATGATTCTGCAGACGATAGACAATTTGATGATGAAGTGTAGCCATAATGGCTTGGTAGTCTTGCTCGGCTCCTGTAATCTGGACTTGGACTTTTAACCTTCTGGAGAGAGTCTTGTCATCAAGACTGACATTGTAATATGGCTGGATAGTTAAAATAACACTACCATTGCCAAGAGTGGTAAGAAGAGCACCAATAAGAGCGTGAGAATAGTTCTTATAGGTGGAATCTAGAAGAGCCACTTTAGCAGTAACTGGAAGCCCCTTTCTGCCATGAAGAGTAAGAGCGAGACGGACAACACCAAAATGAAGATGGGTTTATCCTTCTGATTTCCACTTTTCAATGAGATCTGGAGAGATCTCAATTGTGGAGTATTGTGTTGGTTATACTTAGTTTTGATGATGTCTTATGTAGATGACATTCTTATAAGCAAAAAGATTGAGTAATATAATTATCTCCTACTTGGACTAACTATTGTATTTAATGTAGATTAGTCCAAGTTGAGTTATGGAAAATAAACAAGAAGGAGATAAGAGATTACAAGAAGAAGAAATTGAATCAAAGAAGATGTGAAGTCAAATAATATGGAATGATCAAGAGAAGAGAAGGAAGAAAGAGTTGAATTATCAAGAATGATCAAGAAAAGAGAAGAAAGAAAGAAGAACTTGCTAAATGGAATGAGAATATAAATATTCAAGTTCTTATATTGATGCTAGAAGGCTCCAAGATCATATAGAAGTTGCAGAAAGCTAAAACTGAAGTTCAGAAGGGCTATACCGCGGTATGCAAGTGGATACTCGAGTATCCAGAAGGCAGAGAGCACATTGCTGAGAAAAGTGACTGTATACTGCAGTATGGTATGCTATACCGCAGTATAGGATCAGACGGAGGCCAAAATTCCAAGTATGCCAAAGGCATACTGCAGTATATAAGTGATATACCGCAGTATGCAACGTGATCAGCAACTCTGTTCATGTTCAGCACGGGCGACGTCTGGTAATTCGATGATATCTCACAAACCAGAGATCGGATTGAGACGAAACCAAAAGCATTGGAAACTAGACATCTAACAGGTATTGGTGACAAAAATTCATGCACAAACGAGTTCAGATGAATTATTGATGAATTTGTCAAGTTGACACAAAGATCAACGTCACAGACCAGACCAAGCTTCGATATTTTGAGTATATCTCACAAATGACAAATCCGTTTGAGCTGAAATCAGTGGCATATGAAAGTAGACTCACAGAGCTTTCCATCAAGAGTTGAATGAACCAAAACGGAGCTCGGACCAGAGAGATATGGCCCTCAGAATTTGATAGTCAGTGCAAGAAGTGTCTATACTGCAGTATAGGTCCGTATACCGCAGTATAGGACCATACAGAAAGCAAAGATTTTTGTAATCAGGTCAATACTGCAGTATAGCTTTGTATACTGCAGTATAGGGCCATCCAGAGAGCAATTGAGTTTTTCAAAACTAGCCAATACCGCAGTATAGGTATGTATACTGCAGTATAGTGCCATCCAGAGAGCAACTAAATCTCTTGGTCAAGCCAATACCGCAGTATAGGTATGTATACTGTAGTATAGGACCAACCCGAGAGCAATCAAGTTTTCTCACTCAAGTAAATACCGCAGTATGGAGTTGCATACTGCAGTAAAGGCTCTCACAGAAGGCTCTCAAATTTCATAACCATTGCATACTGCAGTATAGGTTTTTCATACTGCAGTATTGGGCAATCACGGGGACTCTCAACTTTGACAAAAACTCGCATACTGCAGTATGTTAGTTGCATACCGCAGTATAGAGCATATCTTTCAAAATCAATTCACGATGTTTTTGTCTCTGGAAGTTGCTTACTGCAGTAAGCCTTTGGATACTGCAGTATGCACAGTGGCATACTCCAGTATAGAGGAACATACCGCAGTATACAACGGTCAAAATTGATTTTTGAATTTCGCGAATTTGCAAATCATTATTGTTTGATCTTATTGCTTCCATAATTCATTCAATCATACTCCTAGCTATGTTTAACAAGTTTGTTGAGTGAATTTTAGTCAGCACAGATGAAGATTAATGAGATCAAAGGCAAAAAGCAAAAAGGTGCTCAGTGCATTAAATGCACTTCTGCAAATCAACCTATTCTCAGCTAATCCATCTGAGCACGCCTTCTAAACATTAAAGAATGCTTACTACAACAAGTAAAGCCATCTCCAACAGGCAAATTCTCAGAGAGCCACATCAGACTTCATTAAGACTTGGATTAGCAGAAGTTTAGAGAGAGAAGATGACCAGACTCAACACTAATCACCTACAACGGTCTGATTCATCCTCCAACGGTCATAAACGGTCACATATCATTATCCATCTATAAGAGACACGGATTCAAGCAGAAAATCGTGGAGATACAAGTTAGCAATGCAAAAATGCTGATACTCTGCTTCTTCATCATTCTCACTCTGTTTTTCATATCTAGATAGCTTAGAGAGTGAAATGAATTGTATCTGTACTTCAGTGATTATCCATTTATTCCTTTGAGAGGAAACTTATTGTAAACACATTATCTTTCTGAGAGTTACTCAAGATTGGGTAATCTTGAGTGGGATATACATTGTGTTGATTACAACTTGTAAGGGGGAGTTAATCCTAGTGAGAGGATTACTTCGAGTACAGAGTGTGTAATCAAGCAGTGTGTTGATTACAGATTGTAAGGGGGAGTGAATCCTAGAGAGAGGATTGCTTCAGTTACAGATCGTGTAATCAAGAAGATTAAAGATAGTGGATTGAAAATCCCAAGTGAGGCTTGGGGACTGGACGTAGGTCAAGGAGGGCCGAACCAGTATAAATCTGTTTGCAAGCTCTTCTCCCTTATCACTTACATTTCCAGCATTTACATTTGAGTGCTAACCAATTACTTGCAAACTTATCATTGTTGATCAAAGATGAATTTCCTTAATTGCGAAAGTATTTCAAAGAAAGAAAATTTTTATATTTCACCCAATTCACCCCCCCTCTTGGGTTCAGCCGCAACTTACATTTGGTATCAGAGCAGGGCTCTTGTTTAAAGGACTTAACCGTCTCAAGAGTTTCAATGGCTGATTTCGGGTGTTCTTCGTTTTCAGAAGGCTTTGATTTTACCATTCCACCACTTTTTAAAGATATTGATTTTTGGTTTTGGAAAGCTAGAATGACTAGTTTTATCAAAGCAACTGATTTTTATATGTGGGATGTTTTTACAAATGCTTTTGATTTCAAACCAAAGAAGGATTGGACAGAAAAAGAAAAGAAATTGTTTTCATTGAACATTAGAGCAGTGAAAATTTTATATAGTGCTCTAACCGAAAATGATTTTGTGAAAATCAAATGTTGCTCTAGTGCTAAAGATATATGGGATACTCTTGATTCTCTTTATGCTTCTAACAATTGTGTTGAAGTTGATTGTGTTGATAGTTCATCTGAAATTACAAGCGATGTATCCTCACTTGATGAACAATTGGAAGTGGAAAATGAAGAAGGAGAAATCATTGAATACTCCAAAAATCCAGTCAACACAAAAGAACAAGAGAAAGATGATTCCCAAGGAGAGCTCATGGAAGATCGTGATGAACCATTATCCAAATCTCAAGACACACAAGTAGTAAGCAATTCCAATTCTCCTTGTGTAGTTAAGAAAAATGCTTTTGAACATCTTCATAAAATTGTTTTTCAACCAATTACTGATTCTGTTTTGAAAAACAAAAGTATTTTCAATTATGCTGGAAAATCATGTGGGAAGAATGAATGTTTGAAGATAGATTATTTGAAGTCTTACTCTCATGACCAACACAATATTTGCAAAGTAGTTCATAACAAGCATAATTATATTATTTGCAATTATTGTGGAAAATCTGGACATATTTCTTACACATGTTATATTAGAAGAAATTCCAATGTAAGAAATAAATTTGTTTGGGTTCCTAAAGGACAATCAAGGTCCAATACTAACAGTCAAGGACCCAAGTATAAGTGGGTACCGAAATGTCCATCTAGTACTCTATGTGTGCAGGATAATTTAAATATCAATGGACATCAAGGTACAAAGAAGAGAAAGAAGAAGCCAAGAGTTCTTCATGCACCAAAGAAGAAGATCATAGATTCCACATCAAGTAAGAGAACTCACATGGCACCCATTGCTGAATCTACAAGTCTTAAACATCAAAAGAAGCAAGGGTTACAAGCAAGAGGATTGTATTCTCCCTCAAGAACAAACTACCAGAGAGTACCGTACAACTATCTTGAGGAGAACAAAAAGAAGAGAACATCTCAAGTATCAAAGAGAAGATACTTGAAGACTGTACCTTATGAGAAGACTTTGCAAATACCAAAGAATCAATGGGTATGCAAAGCCAATCCTCCAAGTACCTAAGGAAAGGGTACGTGTTGGTAAAACCTCCTACTCTATTATCTAAAATATTTATTGAGGTTTTACACTTTGGATAGTAGGAATGAACATTGAAAATCATTTTTGAAATTGAAAATCTACTTGATAGATTTATTTATATATATTTTGCAATGTTCAAGAGCTTAACTCTTTATGTACACATTATGAGTTGAAAAATATATCTTTCATGCATAAAGCTATGCTTAATTCATTATGCTCAATTGTTATAATTTAATTATATTCATAAGAGTGTGTGAATTTTGGTTCCTACAAGCTAACAATGATTGGATCCAAGATTGGATACCAAGAAAGAAAACGACTTATACGGTTTTGTAGGATCAAAGAAAACTTCTCAAGAATGAAAGATGGAGAGATGATTCAAGCCTTGAGAAAGCTAAACAAGCTATGCTTAATGATGATGGTGAACACCGAAAAAGAGGTTATCTACACCAATCCATCTCAACCAAGCAAGCTTCTATGAGAACAAAAGGAATTATGGTGATATCTAATTCTTACCCTATCTTAAACTTAAATGAACTACATATTTGGGTAATGAATACTTGTCCATTATTACTTTCCATTAGCAATCAATCATTTATGCTTTTCAAAATGTTTTTAGATTGCCAAATGGACTGTAAATGAAATTGTGCATATCTTTCTGATCTTATATTCTTAAAATGTGCATTTCTAAGATTTGTTTTGGATTTCAACTCACATTGTTTTGAGAAAATGCATACAAATGCTATCCTTACTTTGAATGCATTCAAATAATGTTTCAAATTGGAAGTTAATATTGTATATTGAATGTTGGATATGCTTCAAATTTGTCCAGTTGAGTTTTCCCTATCATTTACATATTGATCTTTGGTATTCAATATGATGCTTGAACTCCTAATTCTTTATTCTCAATTAAGTTAGATCTTATATCTAACAAGTTGATTATCTATATGAGTTTCTAGCTTATCTCCAGAAAAGAATTCAATTCTGTGAAAATCTCATGCTTATTGGATAAATTCTTATTGGTCAAGTTATTCCAAGTATTATGAATGTTCATTAATGCATTAAATATTACTGCATTAACCATTATATGGAATAACTTACTAGGATAATATTATGGAACTCTAATCATTTGGATTAATGAGTTTGTACTTCATTGTCCATGAATCCTAGTACTTCTAGTGTTACTCAAATACATCAAATTTAATTCCATCCATATTTTGAGTAACTATCTATGTATATTCATAACCTTGCCTTGATTGTTGACATACTTTCAAGACTTTCATCTAAGAAGCAAGATTATCTTTTGGTCAATAGCAAAGTCATTAAGCTTATATATGTTGTGCTAAGCATGTCTTGATAATGGTTTACTTTCATGACTTTGGCTTTTCAGAAAATTCTTCAACAAGTTAACTTCAATGTTCAACATGTTTTCTAAAACTGAAGCATATTGATATATTCATTAAATCTATTGACTTCCATCATATTTATAATAAACATTGTTTTCAAACATGTTTCAAAAATATTTCATGTATGAAAAATATTGATTTCATAATGTGTCATCACATTTTTGAAAGACCATTCAAGATTTGAAATACTTTGCATATTTCATTATCTTTCTTGAAAAATCTGAACTTCAAATTGATAAATGCTTATCGTTATAGATAAGGTTTTCTATACTCATTTTTATCAATGACATCTTTTCTGCATAAAGTGTATTCACAAATTGTCATTGAGAAATAACATTTTTAGTATCATTTAGTTGTTACCCTATTCAATTCATTGGCTTGATCTTATTTGTTTGGGTAAAACTATGTTTTGATCTTTGATTGTTATACTCTTTGCTCAAAAATCATATGATTTTAATTCTATAAGAGCATTAGAGTTATCATGTTAATCTTGTGTGGACTCAAGAATCATTGAGTACCAAAGGACAAATATTTTTGCAGGAGCTAACCAAAATGTTCTGTTGAGGGATACAAAGAATATAGGTAAACTGAATAGATCATTTCAGTGGCTATGTCTGCAAATTTTGGTGCATCACTTAAGTGACATTCCATCACTAGCAAGAGGCTTAAACCAAGATGATAAGGAGCATGCTAGCTTGATAAGAAGCTATGAGCAGAAACTAATCCTATACAAAGCTCATTCAGGATTTCAGCTTCCAAGATGCATTCAAAATAATGGATAATAGCTATCTAGTAATGCATCTATGGACTACAGAGGATTAACTTGAGTAATTACGATATTATTCAAGTGAGGTATTGTATTATGAAACAATATGTGTATTGTATATCATAATCATGCTAGGCTAATTTGATTTTATTCATTTAATTTTATCTCATGAATCTTAGCCGAGCAAACCCATTTTCAAAAATGATCCTTATGCTTTAAAACTCTTTTATCATCATAAAGACATAAGTGATTCCTTCATACCAATTTCAAGTCCATCCATGTGCCTTTGAAAGTTCTTAATTCTGAGATACCATATTATGTCCATTAGAGTTGGAGGAACTTTAGACCTCATAACATTTGGTGTCACATTATTATTTGGAATCATTAAAGGGAATTTCACATTTTAGTCATGCATTCAGTAAGGGGGAGCTTCACATTCATATGTGTTTTATACTCTATAAGCTCTTCTCTTTTATTTGAAGAAAATCCTTTTAAACATACTCATCTACTTTCATTACCTTCTATTAGTTTTGATGATGAGTTAATTTCACTCTTGAAAATATCCTATATTTTCCTTTCATTATTATTTGAAAATTTCTTTTCGAAAGGAATACTTTAACATCTGGTTGCACTAACAAATCTCTTCTAGAAAGGATGTTTTTTTAATTTGTAGCAGGAGATTTGGTTATGTGTTTCAACTTTGGTGATCAATCTTTGAAGTTGAGATGTGCTCTACATGGATAATCTATGAAAAAAGGAGCAAAGGATGGAAGCTGAGTACTGACCATATTTAGATGTGATAATCATCAAGAAGTAAATGACAAGAAGCCAGTACTTTCATCTTATTTGCATCATACAGGATATCCATGATCCTGCTATTGAGCCTCATCAACGAATCTCATACGACTGCTTCATCTCAGGCCAGATCGTTCATCAATTTGCAAAACCAACATGAGCATTTCTAATCCCTATCATTTTATATTCAGTAAAAATTTTGCACATGTTTGGTATCTTCATGCTTTAACTGTGAAAGATCTAGTTTGGTATCTTTATGCTTTAACTGTGAAAGATCTAGATGCTGTGATTAGGTCTAGATGTTGTGTCTAGGTAGTTTGCATTTCATTGAGCTATTTTTGCTGTTTCTGTAGTAGCTTTTTCTGATATCAGTGATTATCAGAGTATTTATCATTTCTGATATCAGTTACTTGCTGCACATGTATGTTTCATTCAATGAATATGAACATATCTCGCATGTGTTTCTGATTCCAATTGTGTATCTGCTGCCATTCTCTGAACTTTCTATGTTGAAATGCAAAATTGGCTATTTTTTTTTGATAACTTAACATTGAGTCTTGAAAACCTCTCCAAATTCTCTCAAACTTGTTTTCATAAAAACATTCCCAATAGCTTCATATTTAGTATGAAAACACTTTCAATTAGGGAGAGAAAATCAGTTCTTTGACTCTTTCTAATATGGTTTCATATTTGTCTCTCTAAGGATTTCTTCTTTACCTCAACTTTTTGCTAATGACAAATAAGGGGGAGAGAATGGCAAGAAAAATATGTTGCATCTAATGTATTCTCATATTCATACATATTTTTCTTAAAGTATTTGCCATCATCAAAAAGGGGGAGAATGTTGGTTATACTTAGTTTTGATGATGTCTTATGTAGATGACATTCTTATAAGCAAAAAGATTGAGTAATATAATTATCTCCTACTTGGACTAACTATTGTATTTAATGTAGATTAGTCCAAGTTGAGTTATGGAAAATAAACAAGAAGGAGATAAGAGATTACAAGAAGAAGAAATTGAATCAAAGAAGATGTGAAGTCAAATAATATGGAATGATCAAGAGAAGAGAAGGAAGAAAGAGTTGAATTATCAAGAATGATCAAGAAAAGAGAAGAAAGAAAGAAGAACTTGCTAAATGGAATGAGAATATAAATATTCAAGTTCTTATATTGATGCTAGAAGGCTCCAAGATCATATAGAAGTTGCAGAAAGCTAAAACTGAAGTTCAGAAGGGCTATACCGCGGTATGCAAGTGGATACTCGAGTATCCAGAAGGCAGAGAGCACATTGCTGAGAAAAGTGACTGTATACTGCAGTATGGTATGCTATACCGCAGTATAGGATCAGACGGAGGCCAAAATTCCAAGTATGCCAAAGGCATACTGCAGTATATAAGTGATATACCGCAGTATGCAACGTGATCAGCAACTCTGTTCATGTTCAGCACGGGCGACGTCTGGTAATTCGATGATATCTCACAAACCAGAGATCGGATTGAGACGAAACCAAAAGCATTGGAAACTAGACATCTAACAGGTATTGGTGACAAAAATTCATGCACAAACGAGTTCAGATGAATTATTGATGAATTTGTCAAGTTGACACAAAGATCAACGTCACAGACCAGACCAAGCTTCGATATTTTGAGTATATCTCACAAATGACAAATCCGTTTGAGCTGAAATCAGTGGCATATGAAAGTAGACTCACAGAGCTTTCCATCAAGAGTTGAATGAACCAAAACGGAGCTCGGACCAGAGAGATATGGCCCTCAGAATTTGATAGTCAGTGCAAGAAGTGTCTATACTGCAGTATAGGTCCGTATACCGCAGTATAGGGCCATACAGAAAGCAAAGATTTTTGTAATCAGGTCAATACTGCAGTATAGCTTTGTATACTGCAGTATAGGGCCATCCAGAGAGCAATTGAGTTTTTCAAAACTAGCCAATACCGCAGTATAGGTATGTATACTGCAGTATAGTGCCATCCAGAGAGCAACTAAATCTCTTGGTCAAGCCAATACCGCAGTATAGGTATGTATACTGTAGTATAGGACCAACCCGAGAGCAATCAAGTTTTCTCACTCAAGTAAATACCGCAGTATGGAGTTGCATACTGCAGTAAAGGCTCTCACAGAAGGCTCTCAAATTTCATAACCATTGCATACTGCAGTATAGGTTTTTCATACTGCAGTATTGGGCAATCACGGGGACTCTCAACTTTGACAAAAACTCGCATACTGCAGTATGTTAGTTGCATACCGCAGTATAGAGCATATCTTTCAAAATCAATTCACGATGTTTTTGTCTCTGGAAGTTGCTTACTGCAGTAAGCCTTTGGATACTGCAGTATGCACAGTGGCATACTCCAGTATAGAGGAACATACCGCAGTATACAACGGTCAAAATTGATTTTTGAATTTCGCGAATTTGCAAATCATTATTGTTTGATCTTATTGCTTCCATAATTCATTCAATCATACTCCTAGCTATGTTTAACAAGTTTGTTGAGTGAATTTTAGTCAGCACAGATGAAGATTAATGAGATCAAAGGCAAAAAGCAAAAAGGTGCTCAGTGCATTAAATGCACTTCTGCAAATCAACCTATTCTCAGCTAATCCATCTGAGCACGCCTTCTAAACATTAAAGAATGCTTACTACAACAAGTAAAGCCATCTCCAACAGGCAAATTCTCAGAGAGCCACATCAGACTTCATTAAGACTTGGATTAGCAGAAGTTTAGAGAGAGAAGATGACCAGACTCAACACTAATCACCTACAACGGTCTGATTCATCCTCCAACGGTCATAAACGGTCACATATCATTATCCATCTATAAGAGACACGGATTCAAGCAGAAAATCGTGGAGATACAAGTTAGCAATGCAAAAATGCTGATACTCTGCTTCTTCATCATTCTCACTCTGTTTTTCATATCTAGATAGCTTAGAGAGTGAAATGAATTGTATCTGTACTTCAGTGATTATCCATTTATTCCTTTGAGAGGAAACTTATTGTAAACACATTATCTTTCTGAGAGTTACTCAAGATTGGGTAATCTTGAGTGGGATATACATTGTGTTGATTACAACTTGTAAGGGGGAGTTAATCCTAGTGAGAGGATTACTTCGAGTACAGAGTGTGTAATCAAGCAGTGTGTTGATTACAGATTGTAAGGGGGAGTGAATCCTAGAGAGAGGATTGCTTCAGTTACAGATCGTGTAATCAAGAAGATTAAAGATAGTGGATTGAAAATCCCAAGTGAGGCTTGGGGACTGGACGTAGGTCAAGGAGGGCCGAACCAGTATAAATCTGTTTGCAAGCTCTTCTCCCTTATCACTTACATTTCCAGCATTTACATTTGAGTGCTAACCAATTACTTGCAAACTTATCATTGTTGATCAAAGATGAATTTCCTTAATTGCGAAAGTATTTCAAAGAAAGAAAATTTTTATATTTCACCCAATTCACCCCCCCTCTTGGGTTCAGCCGCAACTTACATATTGTTCCTGGAGGGTTGCTGGAAGAGTACATTGTTCTAATCTGGTAGACTGGACAATCTCCTTAACATCTGGCCTTCTCGTTCTGATTAATGATCTGATAGAACTCGTAAAACAGTTGGTTCTATGATAATAGCTGTATGGGCTGAGAAGTGGTAAATCAGTAGATCCAGAGATACGATCAGAATGATGGGTAACTTCAACGAGATTTTCTATTTTACTGGCAAGAGTTCGTTTCATAGCTGAGGAAAGATGTCTAGGAACAAAGGGAGTGATGAGGGATGAAGAATCAGAGGTAGATGATCTAGGGGTTTCACTCATGTTTGAGATTTGTTTCCTACTCACCGTCATCCTAAGTATTTTAGTACTATCTACAAAATCGTTCTGGCTCTGATACCAACCGGGAGGGTGGATGTATCAGGGTCCAAATGACACCAACAAAGTCATTGGGACCTTGATCTATCCTATCTAACTGACTGGAAACCCAGAAAGTCTGATAAACTGAAAATTATTATACTGAACGGTTACCAGGAAATACATACATTGATGGAAAGATACTTAAATCCAGTGGACAATCCGAGCCTCCTGGGACTTTACCTCTTGCCCTACGCTCAAGGACACTTTAGGATTTAGATGAAGCTTTTAAGGTGAATGGGCAGAGATTAAAGCCATACCATGGTAGAGACATTGACAGAGGAAGAACCTCTGTGGCATTGGAAGTTGAGAATTAAGGTGACATCCGTCAAGCTTGAGACGGTAAACAAGCGCTAATTGGGAGGCAACCCAATGAGTTTTCTTTTTTTTTTTCTTTCTCTTTCATTTTTCTAAGTTTAAAGATGATCACTCCTCTTGTGGCTACCAAGTCTTGCTGGGGCAATCTTTCCTCTCTTAAAATTTGAAACATCATGGATGGTACCAAATGAAGCACTCCACATCAGAGTTAACGACCTAAAACCAGGGGAGTACTAATTCCTTTCCCTATTTACATTTTGCAACATTGAGGACAATGTTTGATTTAAGTGTGGGGAGGGATATAATTTCTTTGGTTATGCTTGTCCTTATGCAATTGAAAAGAATTTTTTATTTGATATTTTTGCATTGTTTAGGATTGACCTTAATTTTGAGTCTTCCCCATCTTAGAAAAATATTATCAAGTCAAAAATTTTATAAAAGGGAAAAAGTTCTAATTAAACCTCTAAAGTCTAATTAAGCCTCTAAAGTCTTGAAATTTTTTTCAATCTTAAGATTGACTATGAGAATAGAGATTAGTTTGTAATATAATCAACAGATTATTAGTTTATGAATATTTTGCTACATGATTTCTTTAGAAAATTAGAGGATGACCTTTGTCAGCTAAGTAAAACTGGTGTTTTGGGAAATGACTCAGGTATCTTAAAAAAAACAGAGAGAAATTCACACAGACGTGCACACAACTCCAATGACTTCTCTAGACCTTATTTAGTAACTGGGGGCACTTCATCACCAATGTTGGCACTCGTGTCAAACGGTAAAGTCAAAGAGGGTTATGAGTTAGGCTAAAAGCCTCTTGAGGTGCTTGTTGGAGTAACTAAGTAACTGGTGCTACATCACGCATGTGTAGGGAAAAGGGGACCTACAACGGCTCAAGGAAAAAAATGAAAAATTAAAAAAAAAAAGAAAGAAAAAAAATTGAGTTACTTCCTACCTGAGGATCCTTATTAAATTAAATGAAAAGCTTGGTTTAGTGGGGGAATTTGAATTTTTCTGAAGAAATTGAGAAGCGTAATATTGCTTTACTAATCTTATTGTTGCACTTATCACGTGTTAATCTTTTGATCATGGGATATTAAAAGATTGTTACAGTTGTTTAAGACTATTGGCTTAGTGATATATCCTTATATGACATTAACTTAAAACAGATTTGACAATATGATCTAAGTGTGGTGGTTTATTGCTTTCTGTTAAGGAATTTCATGAGCAATGTTCTTTTCAAATAATGAATCCTCTTTCTTCTGCTTGAGGACAAGCAAATGTTTAAGTGTGGGGGAGTTTGATAAGTAGATATTTTATGATTAAATAAGTATAGATTCTGAGATATATTGGATTAAATTTATTAATATCTTATGCTTATTTAATTATCTTTTATATACTTATCTATCTTTTAATTAAATATAGGATAAAAGAATATTATAACATAAAATCTATTGATATCCTATTTTTATTTTAGAAGAGATATTATATAAAGAAGGGATAAAAAAAGAATCAAATAATTAAATTCTCATGCAACGCAACTTTCATCTATATATGATATAATATAATATCTATTAGATATTATGTTTGATGAAAAAAAGCATCTGATGGCAAATCAAAGATTGGAATTGATTGATATTTGGAAAAAAGATTAGAGACGCAAGCCACGTGCACAAGACCTACAACAATATCTATTAAAAGGCGCGATGGACGCACATCAGGGGAGACGAGGTAGATATTGGAGAGACGCACAGAATTGACGACGCACGCAGGGACGGAAGAAAAAAACATAGAGCAGTGTGGACGCAGGAGCATTAGAATCACGAAGACGCATGAAAGAGAAGGAAATCACCAAGAGGGGGGTGAATTGGGGATTTTAAAATTCTTTTCCGGTTCACCCACACAACAGATAATATCAAGGCAAAGTGGAGATAGAGTAGAGGAGTTTGACACAGATGATTTATACTGGTTCGGTCTAATTCCTTGACCTACGTCCAGTCCCTAGTACCTCTGGGATTTTCCACTATCACTCAAGAACAATTACACCCTCTGTAAACGAAAGACGCTTCCAACCTAGGACTCACTCCCCCTTACAAGTTGTAATTGTAAACAATAGATACACACTCTGTAAACGAAGGATGCTCCCAACCTAGGACACACTCCCCCTTACAAGTTGTACTCTGATTTTCCCAATCTCCAAGTCACCTAACTTGAGACTATTACAATGAATGATATACAGTGAAAAAGACTCTCTCTAAGAGTAGATAATGATACACACTGAAGCTCAATGTATCAAAGATACAATCAAATGACTATACAGAGAAATAGATGATATTTTCGTGCAAAACTTCTGTGTCTGTCTTCTCTGCCTTGAAACTTCAAATCTTCACTCTTTTATAGAGATTTGAGGCTTGTGAACGTTATAGATCCGTTGGAGCTTTTACCCATTTGAAAATATAGCTGTTACGGTTGTTGCATCATGAGTCAATCTGCTAAAATCATTTCCCTTTTGAATATAGTCGTTGGGAATTGTTTTGCAGATTTGAGTATTTGAAATTCTGATTCTTTTCCATGTTGGTCTTGTCTGAAGAATGCAGATGCTTGATTCGTGGAGATACTAAGTATTTGCATAACGGCTATCCAAAGATTTTGCAAGTTTCCTAAAATGACTCCTTATTTGAATCTCAATCAAATTCAAAATCTTCCTGTAATCTCATGAATAAACTCGTTAGAATAGCTTGGTTACAATGATAAATGATAGATATAACATATAGGATCAATGGGTAACTTAATCCTGGAGTGTAGATCAGATTGGGCAATTCTGGAACAAAATGCGTTTTTCTGGCAGAAACTCCAAAACTCGAGTTTTGATAATCAAAACTGGAGTTTTGAACTGTTCACTCTTCATAACTGGCAGTTTTCAAACCAAAACTGGCGGTTTTCAAAGTCTGGAAATGCTGATGCTCTCGGGTTGACCAAAACTCGAGTTTTGGATCCCAAAACTCGAGTTTTGAACTTTTGGTGTCAAGTTCAAAACATCAAAACTGGAGGTGTTGATCCATAATCGGAAGTTTTCATTTGTGAGATTCTTGAATGCTCTCTGTCTGATGAAAACTCGAGTTTTCACTTGCAAAACTCGAGTTTTGCTTCCTCCTGGACTTGTTGAGTTTTCTTGACATATCCACAAACTTTAGAAGACCATATCTCCCTGGTCTGAACTCCGTTTTGGTCCGTTTAACTCTTGATGGAAAGCTCTTGGTGTCTAGTTTCCAATGGCACCAATTTGAGCTCAATTGGATTTGTAGTTTGTGAGTTATACCCAAAATACTGAAGGTGGGTCTGGACTGTGACGTTGATTATTGGGTCAACTTGTAAAAATCATATCTCCTTGATCTGAACTCCTTTTGGCTTGAATTATATATCAAAATGACGCATTGGAAGTCTAGTTTCATATGCTTTTGGTTTTGTCTCAATCCGATTTCTGGTTTGTGAGATATCATCGAAACATCAGAGGTCGCCCGTGCTGAACGTGAGATAGTGTGGAGCTGAAGTGCTGATAACAGTCCAAAACTCGAGTTTTCAACTTCAAAACTCGAGTTTTGGTTCTCCAATTTTCCAAAACTCGCGTTTTTCCCCGAGACTTGATTCCAATGTTCCAAAACTCGAGTTTTCACCCCAAAACTCGAGTTTTGCTAGTCCAGAGACCCCAGAGATGTTGTAGACACTTGGTAACTCGAGTTTTGCCTCAAAACTCGAGTTTTCTCCTCTCAGATGAGTATATTACAGCAGGAAGGTAGAAAACTCATGTTTAATACTTGGAGACTCAAGTTTGCTCATCCAAAACCTCATTCTTGCTTGTTTTAACTCTGAATTGAATTATTCCAACTTCCATATGATCTTGGAGGCTTCTAGCATCAATATAAGAACTTGGATGATAAAATCTTCATTCTATATATCAAGTTCTTCTTTATTTGGTCTCTTCTCTTCCTTCTTTCTACTCTTATCTCCTTCTTGATTAATCTCTATAATTCATCTTGGATTAATCTACATTAAATACAACAATTCATCAATGTAGGAAATAATTATATTATTCAATCTTTTTGCTTATAACAATGGCATCTATATAAGACATCATCAAAACTAATCATAACTAACAACGCACACAGACGACATTAGAGAAAGAGGATCAAAGCACTATTGTGGAAGTCAACCTACTCCAATCTCTGAAGAACGAGTCTGATTTCCATCTCTTCTATTATTTTGTTAACCTAGCCATGCTTGGCTAGTTTTCTTTTGTAGTTAGGTCGAGGATGAACGCTATGCGAATTTTAAGTATTTGGTTGGATTCTTTGTTGATCTTTATTTTCTTGATTGAATGAATTATCTTTGCTTAAAGCTTTCTTAAAGACTGATCACCTTTTAGATTGTTCATAGGTTGGTGTCTAACAATAGAGATGTTGGTGCATTTAACTAGAACCGTTAATTCATCGCAAAATTGCATGACCTAGACATAGGCTTACGAGTTTATGTGATCTCATAATTCTGGATTAAAAATATGATCTCTCCCAACAATACTAAGACATTAGGTTGTTTTCAAAGATAACGGACTAAGGTAGCATCAAGACATTGGGACTTAGTCTAAATTTAGAGAATTGATCGTCAATCAAGGGAATAATAATCGATTAGAGATTCAATTAGAGGTTCAATTCAAATACTTGGAGGAACATAGGGGGATTCTCATCCCTAGCTGTGTTTTTCTTAATTACTCATTTTTTTTCTCAACGTTGTTCTTGAAATTCTTGATTTTGGATTCTTGTTCTTTATTTAATTCTTTAAATTCTGTTAGGTTACAACGTAACTCACCCCATATTACTCGATTCATACAACTAAAGCGAAAATAGCAAATTAGTGATTGGAGTACTATTCCTCGTGGGACGATCTTTTTCTCACTACTTTATTACTTATAACGACCGGTGCACTTGCCGAAGTCGCTATCATCACCATTAGAATTAATGCCTCTAGTTAGAGCAAACACTACATTTGTTGATGGCTGCTGATAAGCTTGAAGTGGGTTCATGCATGTGAAAAGGTATACGGATGTGCTTTCATGGTTACAGATGTTGGATGGTGTAAAGCAAGGTGAGGATGGGTATACAATGCCTTTATATTCCATAGACAAAATTCATGAAGTGAAGGTCGACTTCTTGTGGTAGTTGGTCACTCATCCTCACAACAGTCATCGACAAAATGTAATATCCCGAACTTTGGACCTAGAGAATCGAGAACATGTAAGAACCGGCTGAACCCAAGAGGGGGGTGAATTGGGTGAAGTATAAAAATTTAGGAACTTTAAAATCTTTTCGTAACTTACTGAAATCAGTTTATAAAGTGATAGTCAGACATTTAAATGTATATGCACATTCAACCATATATGCTGGAAATGTAAGAGATAAGGGTAGAGAATGTGCAAACTGATTTATACTGGTTCGGCCCAATCCTTGACCTACGTCCAGTCCCCAAGCCACACTTGGGATTTTCAATCCACTATCTTCTTTCAACTTGATTACATGTTATGTAACTGAAGTAATCCCCTCATTAGGATTCACTCCCCCTTACAAACTATAATCAACACACCGCTTGATTACACACTCTGTACTCGAAGTAATCCTCTCACTAGGATTCACTCCCCCTTACAAGTTGTAATCAACACAATGTGTTTCCCACTCAAGATCACCCAATCTTGAGTAACTCTCAGAAGAATAGAATGATTACAATAAATCTTCTCTCTTAGATGTGAATAGATAAACACTAAAGATCAAATACAAATCACTTCACTCTCTAAGTCATCTAAACATGAAAAACATAGAGCAAATGCTGTAGGAGCAGAGTATCAGCATGTTGGAAGTGTAAGCTTGTTTCTCTGCGTTTTTCTACTTGAATCTGTCTTCTTTTATAGGTAAAGATCAATATATGACCGTTGAGAAGATTCAATGACTGTTGGATAAAGAAATATAATCGTTAGAAACTAGTCGTTAGAACTTTTTCACAGCTTTCGATGTTCTGACACAAATATGATATTTTGAAGATTTGCTTCTAATCCTTCGTTTTAATCATCTGAACTTCACCAATAAAGTGGTTAAGCATATCTAGGAACATTAGAGCTTAATCATAGGAAGTATTAAGATCAAACAAGAAGGCTTGCAAATTTATCAGATTTCAAATGCTGAAGTTGCGAAGAAACCTGGAGGTTTTTTGGAAACTTGGAGGTTTTCAAAAACAAAGAAAAGTTGTTTGCTCTCTGTTTGGCCAAACCTGGAGGTTTCAGTCAAAACTTGGAGGTTTCTATCAAAAGTGGAAATTTTGAGTTTTTTGCGCCAAACAGAAACCTGGAGGTTTTCAAAAACCTTGAAAGTTCATTTCCTCTCTGGAACTTAGAAACCTCGAGGTTTGTGGCAATACTCGAGGTTTTGCTAAAATCATTGAAAATCAGAGTTTTGATCCAAAGCTAAAACCTGGAGGTTTTGTTGAAAACCTGGAGGTTTTCAAAGTCAGAAAAAGTTGTTTGCTCTCTGGAAGCCAGAAACCTGGAGGTTTAAGAGAAACCTGGAGGTTTTGAAAACTTGGAAAAATGCAGAACCTCTCTGCCTTTACAAACCTCGAGGTTTGTCCAGAAACCTCGAGGTTTCTCATAATTTTGAGAAACTTGAGAAAACTCCCTTTGAGCTCAAACCTGGAGGTTTCCTATAAACCTGGAGGTTTTGCTTTGTTCAGAAAACTTGGAAAATTCTTGGCCAATTTCAAACTCAATTTTACATGTCCATGCTTGAGGTAAGAATCCAATGCAAGAAGAATCAGCTCCAAACTCATTGTATTATGTCCGTTATGATCAGATGAATGAAGGTTGTTCTTGACCAGCATATTTTCGACGTCCTGAACTGACTGTAAACTTCTGAAGGCCATATCTCCCTAGTTTGAACTCTATTTTGGTCCATTCAAGTCTTGATGGAAAGCTCTATGAGTCTAATTTCATATGCCACTGATTTCAGCTCAATAGGATTTGCCGTTTGTGAGATACACCCAAAATACTGAAGGTGGGTCTGGACTGTGACATTGATTCTTGTGGAAACTTGTGAAATTCATATCTCCCTGATCTAAACTCCTTTGGGCTCGAATTTTATATGCAAATGACGCATTGGGAGTCTAGTTTCATATGCCACTAGTTTCACCTCAATCTGATCTCTGGTTTGAGAGATATCATCGAATTACTAGACCTCGCCTGAGCTGAACGTGAAACAGAGTAGACCAGAGTTGCTGATTAGTGCAGAAACCTTGAGGTTTCTGTGCAAACCTTGAGGTTTCTTAGTCCAGAGACCCCAGAGATGCTGAAGACACTCAAACCTTGAGGTTTGTATTCAAACCTCGAGTTTTCTTATCAAGAACCTCATTTTTACTTGTTTTAACTCTGAATTGAGCCATTTGAACTTCCATATGATCTTGGGGCCTTCTAGCATCAATATAAGCACTTGAATAATGATATCTTCATTCCATTCAACAAGTTCTTCCTTTCTTTCTTCTTCTCTTGATCATTTTCCACAATTCAAATCTTTCTTTCTTCTCTTCTCTTGATCATTCTCTCTCATTAAACTTGGACTCATCATTCTTAGCAAGTTATACCTTCTTCAATAACTCCTCTTCTTCTTGATTATCCTCCAAAATCTATTGATAACATCTTGCTTCCTTGACAATCTCTCATTCTTGATTAATCTCTATAATTCAACTTGAACTAATCTACATTAAACATAGTAGTTAGTCAATGTAGGAGATAACTATATTACTCAATCTTTTTGCTTTCAATAATGGCATCCATATAAGACATCATCAAAACTAATCATAACCAACAGAACAAGCCTAAAATAGGCGGACGACTAAGCCCGGTTTGAGTAGAGTCCCAAGAATGATGAGAGGTAAGAAGCCTTTCTGGGGCTAATGACTCGATTATACAGGTCAGTGGACCTAGTATGTATAAGCCGTGAAATTAAAAGTGTCATTGGAAAGGGGGCACAGGAGACCCATACGGTGTAAATTTGGTTAGAGAAAATGTCATTTAGCTATGTCCTAAGATATGAGACAATTAGCTACGTAAAAATGTGCTAAAAAAATGTGTATATGACATTTCTAGAAACAATAAGGGATTCCTGCTATTTTAGGAAATGGAAGAGGAAGAGACACTACAAAATTCCCCTGATAGGAAAGAAAAGTCAAATGTAATAATAACTAGAGGACATGTGTCACCACGGTGTTAAAACTGACTTTTTGAAAAAGTAAGTAATGATTACAAGGGTAGAAAGGTCAATTCCTTACCCCATAAGGATCCATTTTCATCCACATGGAGAGAGAGAAGGAAAATCAGATGATTTTATCCACACTTATGCCAAAACGCAAAATACAGGTCCCACAGGATGCTAACCAGTAGAAAGGGGACCGATAGGTAGCAGTTAGGGGCTTCTTTTGGATTGAAAGAGAAAAATGTGAGGCCATATTAGAAATTAAAAAGGCGCCACATATGTGTGTCCAATCTGGGGGGAAAATCTAGAAAAGTTAAAGGAAAGCAACCTGTTGACTAGCGGGGCCCAACAAAGAATGATAGAAGGAGACTAGACTAGATATAATGGAAGGAAAAGTTAAAGGAAAGCAACATGTTGACTAGCGGCCCAGCAAGGAACAATAGAAGGAGACTGGACTGGATATAATGGAAAAGCCTGAGAAAATGGAAAAGGGAAGATTTGGTGGGACCTCTTATGAGCCACCTAGCCCTTATAATTATTGAAATTTACTTGGAGGAAAAGAAAAGCAAAATCAGTCCAAAAGTCAAAGTGTGGGTCCCACTTTCTGGATAAAAAGAGACAAAATTAGATAAATTGGGAAAAATAAAATATAAATCATGGGATCTGATTTGTGGCCCAAAATGGCGCCACATGGCCTACGAAGTGTCTAGAAATCTTAGGGAAAAAGAAAAGAATCATAAAGGAGTTCCGGGCCAAAATTGGTAATTTTTCCAGGCCAAAGTAGGTAATTTTCCCCAAATGAAAAGTAAATATTTAGATATTTTGTAGAGGGAGGTGCCACATGTCCATACCCTAGAAGCATCTGGTTTTTCGTGGAAAATAAGTCAAAAAGCCATATGAATCTTACTAATTATTGGACAAGATTTTACTCCAGCTATTTCAGACTGATCAGCTACCTTTTCACCAATATTAAAAGGCACATGCTCTCTCTCTCTTAACCAAGGAGCACGAAATTTTCAAAAGAAAGAGAGAGGAGTCCAACCAAGTTCCATAGCCAAAACAAGGTCCAATCTCCAAGGATCAATAATCAAACTTCTGATTCAGGTAAACACCAAAAACCAGCACCTTAGGGACTTAAACTTGTGATTTTCGTCCAACTGGTTGGGGCTTGGTGTTAGGTTCTGATTTTGAAGTTTTTGATGGTCTCAAAGTGTTAACATGTTTTTTTATGGGGTTAAGTTGTAGTTTAAGTTTCCAAACTCAAAAACACCGAAAAACACTAGAGACGAGCTTGTTCGGCAATTCTGGAAATTCTGGTAGCGAACCTTAAACTGAGTTTTAAAAATAGTAAATGAACTTGGTTTAATCGAGATTTTACAGGGAGAAAGTATACATCTTAAGGTTCACCATGTTTATGCTTTTGTGTTATTTGGAATTTTTCTACTAAGAGATAAAAATTGTTAAAGTTGAACCAAGGAGAAACTATGCGAATCTAGACTAGAGAGTGAAAAATCGGCTACACGCCAAACTAAGTGTACTTTTGGCTTCTGGAAATATTGTTCATGAAAAATAGACGTTTTAATGGTTCAAATGGAGCTAGTTTCATGTAAAAATGATTTGTGTGGAATTTATTAAAGGGTTAAGGTGCAAAAATACACATGTGCTTTATCCCAAGGAGCGCCTAGTAGCAAGTGCTTTTTTTAGGTGCAAAAGTGCACACGTGGTTACAAATTAGGTGTAAAAATACCATTTGACCGTTAAGTTTGACTTTGACCGTTAAGTTGGACTTTTTTTGCTGATTGGACGATGACTGGATGCTGACGTGGGCAATCATCCTCTTCTCTCATTCAAACCCGTTAATTTCCTTCTTCTTCAATGCCCAGATCAAAGGGAAAAATCTGTCATCAAAGGGAAAAGGTTATAATTTATTAATTAACTTGTTAACATAAAACTAATAAAAATCCATCAAACCTAGCCAGATGAAGACATCTATTGGAGCTTAGGTTCGACTTTGGTTGAAGGAAGAGAAGGTGCGATGGACACAGGAAGCCATTGTCGACGATGAGGGGGTGATTGAGGGTGGTTAATAGAGTGATTTTGTAGTTGGAAAGCAACGTAGTCTATAATCTATGAAAGTTGGAGCTTGGTACCCAAGAGGTGGGGTGAATTGGGTATATTTTAAAAATTAAAGAGATAACTCTGTTTTTAACACACCAAAACAGGGTAAAACAGAGGATAAGGGAAGAAGAAGCTTAACACAGATGATTTATACTGGTTCGGTCCTTTCTCTGACCTACATCCAGTCCCCAAGCCTCACTTGGGATTTTCAATCCACTATAATCAACAAATGATTACAAACTCTGTACTAAGAGTTGTTCTCTCACTAGAACACACTCCCCCTTACAAGTTGTAACCAATACACCCTAACCACCAAGTCCCCTGACTTGTGGTTATCACAATCAATGAATGATTTACAAGAAATAACTCTCTCACAGAATGAATATACTAAACACTGAAGAACAAATGTCTTAAAGACACTATTACAGATGAAAGCTGAACACAATAAATGAACTTAATAAATTTTCGCTCTCAGTTGGTGTATCAGCTTGAGAAGGTGTTAATGCACTCCATTTATAGGTAGAGAACATTAAATGACCGTTGCAAGCAAGATTGGACCGTTGGAGAACATTTGCTGAGAGTTGGTTCATGCTTGGTCATCTTCTCTCTCTTGTTTATGCATAATCCAGCTGTTCATTGAGTCTGAGTTGACTTTGTGGCAATAAATCCGTTAGAGAGGATGTTTCTTGTTGTAGTAATCTTCCTTTTGATCTTTTGCAGTCGTGTACAAGTGGATTAACCAAAGGAAGCAAGTTTCTGGACTGAGCATTAAATGTTCTGACACACTTTTTGCTTTTGCTCAAATCCTTCAATAAACCTTCGTTAATCTGTCTGAAACTCACTAGAAAGATGGTTAAACATATCTAGAATCAATATAGAATAATCATGTAAAGCATTGAGATCAAACAAGAAGGTATTACAGAATTCTAAAATTTGAATTTGCAGTAACGGCCAGAAACCTTGAGGTTTGCTTCTCAAACCTCGAGGTTTGCTTGAAGAACTCGAGCAAACTCAGTTTTAAACCCATGTAACCTCGAGGTTTCCTTGTGAACCTTGAGGTTTCCTTTGTAAAGAAACCTTTTGAGAAATCTTTGAAAATCACAAACCTTGAGGTTTTTAAAAGAAACCTTGAGGTTTGAACCTTGGCTAAAAATCCATTTTTCCTCTGGAGCCCGATAACCTCGAGGTTTTAAAGCCATACTCGAGGTTTGCTTATATTCTAGCAAAGTCAGGTTTTTGAACTAAAGGCCCAATCTCGAGGTTTCAAATTGAACCTCAAGGTTTTCATTCTTTTGAAAACCAGTTTGCTCTCTGTATGCCAGAATACTCGAGGCTGAAAATCAATACTCGAGGTTTAAGTGATTTCACAATTTTTCAAGTTCAAGGCAGAAATGTCAAACCTCGAGGTTTCAAGACTGAACCTCGAGGTTTTCATACTTGATGAAAACCAAAACTTCTTTGGATGAATAAAACTCGAGGTTTAAATGTAATACTCGAGGTTTCACTTGATTTTTCAAAATATTGAGTTAGGCGCCAACCTACAAACCTGGAGGTTTTCAACCTAACCTCGAGGTTTCATGTTGTTATGTGAAACCAAGTTTTTGAAACATGAAAACACTTAACTTTGAGGCTTTCTGTAAGGCCAAACCTCGAGGTTTCAGTGCCAACCTCGAGGTTTACTCTTATTCACAATTTTCAAAACTTAAGAGCAAAGCCCCATTCAATGTTTATAGTTGTTGACAATCATCAAAACCATTAAAGAACTAACATTCTCCCCCTTTTTGATGATGACAACACCTACAAGCAATTCCTTTTGCAACACTTAAGAGAGTTTTGAAAAACTTGGAAGAGTTATCAGAGAGACTGAAAAACTGAAGTTTTGGATATTTAAGATTCTTTAAGAAAGTTATCAGAGATAAGCAGAGGCATGAAATCAGTATTGTATTTCATTCCAAAAAGCAAAAATCATCAAAGTACACTGGGATCCAAAAGTACATATACAAAAAGTAGCAAAAGTACAAAGAGATGCAAACAGCAATGAGAACAATCAAAAAATATCAGAACAAGTAAACACAAACATGCTGCTGCACAATTATCAAAACACCTAAACCCTAAGTTCCTCTAATCCTTATTGCTTGTCTCTCCCCCTTTGTCATCATCAAGATATTCTGGGTCAAGAACAACGAGAGGAGGCTGGTAGAGAACCATGGCTGTGGTGGGATCAAAGGTGGGATCTAAGGTGGGATCAGGTATAGGAGGATGGGCGAATGGAGAAGGGGTAGGAAAGATCTCAGTGGTAGGAGAGGGTGGAGATGGAAATGGGTCAGGTAGGACCTCTGTGGTAGGAGTGATAGGTGAAGACTGTACCACAGTTGCTGGAGTGGAAGTGGAAGGTGGAGTTGATGTGGTATGAGGTGGAGATGTGTGTGGTGGACTGGGAAAAGAGAAAGTATGAGAGGGAGGTGAGTGGCTAGGTGAGTGAGTAGGTGAGTGAGTGACAGGGCTAGATGAGCTGGGGCCAGTAGGAGGATCAGAAACTGGACCAGTAGAGGGACAAGGAGTGGATGTGGAACCGATGTTCAGATGCTCAATGATCCTGTCTACTTTGCCCGAGAGATCCATTTGAGAGATGAGATAAGTTGACATCTTCAGCTCAATTTCCTCAGCTTTCTCCTTAATCTCTATGGATTTCCCATCAAGATCTTCAATGTGCTCCTTTATAGCATCCTGTATCTCAATGAGTCCACTGTGGCCACGAGCCATCTCAGCTTTGATCTTCCCTAGCTCAAACTCCATCCTAATAGATAAGCCAGTAATGGCAGAGTCCACAATCCTCTTGATCTGAGCCACTAGATCATCTGGTACTGGTGCCTGTGGAGGAGGAGGAGCAGACTGTGCTTCTTGATTGGCCTGAGACTGAGCACGAATTCGAGTAGAGGCTTGAGACTGAGCTGTTCCCTCATCATCAAACTTGATCTGCATTAAATTCATCTGGTTCTTCCCAAAGAACAGTGGATACTCAAGGGTATCAGTAGACCCTACATACCAAATTTTGTGATAATAGAGTATCACAGAGACCAATGAGGGGTAGGGTATGTGAGACAACTATCTCTTGGCAAATCTGAAGGCTATCATCCCCTGAAATAACCAGTGACCTATGTTGAAGGGTACCTTCTTCACAAAAGTAGTGAATGGCCTATAGTCTAGCTAGGTGAAGTGTGGGTAATTACCAGCCTTAGGAATGAAATTCCTAGAGTACACATACCAGAGGACATGGTTCACCTTAGGCATATCACTAGGTCTGAAGGTAAGCTTAAGTTCTTAGTCAGGAGGGAAGGGTTTGCCAGGGATGAGAGTCTCATATACTTGCTGATTAGTGTACTCAAATTCAGGAACAGGAGGGGGATCCTTTATTTTCAGGATTTTGTTCAGGACAGCAGCGGACAAGGTAAACTTGACTCCCCTCACAACAGTGGACACCCGCTCTTCAATCAAATCCTTGTTGGCATTATACACATTGTCATACTCCATCTTAAAGTAAAACATTTTGACTAAGCTAGGAGTATAAGGGCAGCCAATGGACACAAAAGACTCATACTGTCTAATCCAGGGAGACAAATCAAAATTGGACTCTTTATAGTATTCTTCCAAATTGATAGCTACTGAGGGACAGAAAACTTTTTGAAGGTAAATTTCCCTATACTTATCATTTTCTTCCTTAGGTAGGGAAGAGGCAGCAGTAATGAACCCTTCCGGAGGTGAAATCGCACAGCGAATATCAATAATAGCATTTTCAACTACCAGGGATACCTTTTCCTTTCCCTTTTGTTTTGAAGTCTGAGAAGGAGAATGGCCTTGGGAGGTTTGAGAGGCTGAGGCTCTCTTTGTTCTTGCTTTAGTAGGAGGTTTCTTTGCTTTCTCCCCAACTTTCTCTTTCCCTTTGCTCGTTGGTTCAGGCTCCTTCCTTTTCTTGGATTGTTCCTTGCCGGGTTCCTTGAACGAGACACTTTTAGACTTTCCCTTGGGAGGAGGAGATGGTGGTGGATCAGTCAGGACACTTGGGATGTGCTTATCAATTCCATAATGTAGACAAGTAGAACGAGACTTCTTCCTCACTGGTTTGCTTGATTGAGTCTCAGGGAGTTGACGCTTAGGTGGAGGAGGAGGAGACCATGATTCTGTCTCTTCGTTTGAATTTGTGGCTGATTTTGAATGAGAAGGGGATTTCGAAGCCATCTATGGATTTAGAATGGAAGAAATTGACAAAGAATGGAAGATTGGCAGAGAAGAGAACGAGAGAAAACGAGAGAACTTGAGGCTAGGGCTAAGGTGAAATGAAATTACACAGCGTATATCTATATATAAGTGTGTCAAACCTCGAGGTTTGATGAACAAAAGTCACTAACCTGGAGTTCAAGAGTGTGAGTGAACTCTTGACATTCTTACCCTAAACATCGAGGTTTTCTCCAAAACCTCGAGGTTTTGCTGTCTGTCATTTGAGATGTGCTCTCTGTCTCATCCAAACTCAAGGTTCCAATGCAAAACTCGAGGTTCCAACTTCCTGAAACTTCCAGTATTGGCTATTTACCCCGAAAACCTCAAGGTTTGCTCATGAACCTCGAGGTTTTGCTTCTTGACAGCAAAACCATACCTGCATAAAATTATCTAAACACTTCGATGCTTAAGTTAGTGATCCGTGTTCATCAAAACCATAATTTAACATTGAAATGGACAGGAATTACTTACAACTCATTGGGATTTATGATTCCCAATTCTCTCCTTATGAAAGTGAAAGGTTCCTTGGCTAGGGGCTTGGTGAAGATGTCTGCCAATTGAAGGTGAGTAGGGATGAACATCACTTTGACATCTCGCTTCTGGACATGATCCCGAATGAAGTGATGCCTCACATCAATATGCTTGGTTCTTGTATGTTGCACAGGATTCTTGGCCAAGCTTATTGCGCTAGTGTTGTCACACAATATAGGGATCTCCTTCAAGTGCACTCCCAAATCAGCAAGTTGTTGCTTCAACCATAGCACTTGAGCACAGCAACTTGAGGCAGCTACATATTCAGCTTCGGTTGATGATACGGCCACGGTTGTTTGCTTTTTGCTGAACCATGAGACAAGTGAGTTGCCAAAGAACTCACATTGACCACTTGTGCTCTTTCTATCCGTCTTGTAGCCAGCATGGTCTGAATCCGAATATGCCACCAAGTGCTCCGGCTGACCTTTGGGAAACCACAGTCCAAGAGTCTTCGTATCAGAGAGATATCTGAATATCCTCTTAACATGTTCAGCATGTGACTCTTTTGGTGCGGATTGGAACCGAGCACACATCCCCACATTGAATTGGATGTCCGGGCGACTTGCTGTGAGATAGAGTAATGATCCAATCATTCCTCTATACTTGGTGATGTTGAAATCCTTGCCCTCTTCATCAGCATCCAAAGAAGTGGTTGTGCTCATTGGTGTGTCAGCCCCATTGCACTTGTCCATTCCAAACTTCGTCAGCAAATCATTCAGGTACTTAGTTTGAGATATGAATATCCCATCTTTAAGTTGCTTGATTTGCAACCCAAGGAAATAGTTGAGCTCTTCCATCATTGACATCTCAAATTCACCCTGCATAGTCTTAGAAAATTCCTCACACAAGGAGTCATTAGTAGCACCGAAAATGATGTCATCAACATAAATCTGAACAACTAGAATTTCATTCAATTTGTTTTTCTTAATAAACAAAGTTGTATCAGCTTTTCCTCTAATAAACCCCTGACTGAGTAAGAATTGACTCAATCTTTCATACCAAGCTCTAGGAGCTTGCTTAAGTCCGTACAATGCCTTTTTGAGTTTGAAAACATGATCAGGAAAATGTTCACTTTCAAAACCTGGAGGTTGTTCAACATACACCTCCTCTTGAATAAAACCATTTAAAAATGCACTTTTTGTTGGGATTCGTACACGCAGCGGATTAAAAATTTCTTATGAATCCTTCCGAAGGATCACTCAACGACGTTTAAATCAGAGTTAAGGAAACCGAATCATACCTTTGTTGAACTAGTCCGCGTTCCGTTCCTTTGATCAGGTGGGCTACCTTCTCGAACAACACGTCCGCGTCTCGTTCCTTTGATCAGGTGGGCGATCAACACGTCCGCGTCTCGTTCTTTCGATCAGCAGAAGTCGACTCTTGGATCGGCTTCCTCTACTGGTATCCACACGAACAATCCCCTAAACGGTTGCGGCAGCGTGCTAGCGCTTCTTGTGCGTGTCTCTCTCTCAAATTGCTCTAGGGTTTCTCGCGGCTTTTCTCAATACGCTCGACTGAAAATCCCGTAGGTTTTTCTAAACCCGATAGGCGTATTATATAACCAAAATTAATCCTTTATTAATTTTGGAAATTCGGATTTTGAATCTGGTCAGCATATCAATCACATCTATCTCATAAATGTAATTGAATATATTAAAAGCCAGATTTAGAAATTCGAATTTTAAATTTAAATCAAATCTAAATTTAAAGCCTTTTGATTTAATTTATCATCATAAATTAAATCTGAGATATGATATCTATCTATTTAATTAAATCTGAGATACCATATCTCAATTTAATATTAAACAGATATACGATATCTTTATTCGAAATTAAATGAGATACAATATCTCTATTTGTTTCAGATATTTAATTTATCAAATAAATTAAATACTAAACAAATATCATATATTATAATATCAATTTATAATATATATATTAATTTCGAATTATATATATATATATATATATATATATAAATCCTAGATCAAATTTAGTATTCATTTAATCTCAGATTAATCTGAGATTCAATGAACCTGGACACCTTCACCCGTGTTGGATTATTCTTGTGTGCGACCCTGCAGGCCCATATGAGATTGGCAGTGGGCCAACACTGTATCAGCCCACAAGTCGCAAGCGGCCTCTAGCAAGACATTGCGACTACCCAATTCACATGGGGATCGATGACACGATACTACCTATCGTACAACCATGTCACGTCCCTTTTGTCACGCGATAATTCGGTCAAGGATGAGGCATGGATAATGTCAACTTCCTTTTCTTGACCAATGCTTTCTCGATTCTCGAGTAGTCTATTAAGTGAAATGGAAACTCCTTTCCATCACAGTATGGCCATACATTTCTTAGACTCACTCATCGAGGGGCCCAGCATTATCTCTCTACATATGTGAGGGACAAATCCCATCTTGACCACTCACATTCCTCCGCATGAAAACCACTGATCCTGGTCCTAGCCTTTATCATCACCCGGTCAAAGGTGACTTTTGACTAGGTCAAAGACCAGTACTCATCATGTAAGAATCTATGATGGTCTCAGGTCATAGGGCGTCGTGACGCGGTTATACATGAGATAAGCTTATGACTTAATCCATGCAGCTTTCTCATAGTGGGTCGGTCCAGCACCTTGTATTCTTACAAGTGCCCATGACTTTGATTCGTATCTCCATACCTCATCAAAGTCATACTGATCTTATTTCATCTTCACTCCCGTGTAGATGACTGACCAGGGACTTTTAGGATAATCTATAAGATTATCCAGGGATGCAGTTATCAATACGAACATGCAAACGAAAATGATAACAAAAGAGAATACTTTAAATAACTTAAATATCCAAAGTACAATGAATTGCCCCTAGGGCATAATTTCCAACACTTTTAACATCCATTTGATAGAGTTTAAAACCTTTTACACATGCAAAAGCTAGTAGGACTCTTATAGCCTCCAATCTTGCTACTGGGGCATAAGTTTCCTCATAATCTATGCCTTCTTCTTGATTGTAACCTTTAGCCACCAATCTTGCCTTGTTACAGACAATGATTGCTGACTCATCACGTTTGTTCTTAAATACCCATTTAGTCCCAATTACCGGATGGTCCTTGGGTCTAGGTACTAAGTCCCAAACCTGCTTTCTGTCAAATTGATGCAACTCCTCTTGCATAGCTGTCACCCAATCATTGTCTGAAAGGGCTTCTTCTATTTTAGAGGGTTCTATATGAGAAATGAATGCAGCAAAGGTTACTTCATTCAAAGTACTTTTTCTTGTTCTTACTCCTTCATTAACATCACCTATAACTTGGCCCAAAGGATGATTCCTTATAAATCTCCAAGCTCTAGGTTGAGACTGATCAGGATTTTCTAAATTGTTTTCAGGATCAGCCTAAAAAACATTTTCAGAATTTTCAGAAGGAGTAGGAGCATTTTTCGAAAAGAATTTGTTTTTGAAAATAGTTTCTTCTTCCTCATCCAAAGGCTTATCAGAATCAGTCTCACTGAATACAACGTATAGATTCTTCAACAATTTTAGTTCTAGTATTAAAGACCCTATATGCCTTACTCCTATTAGAGTAACCAATAAAGATAGCTAGATCAGCTTTAGGATCGAATTTACCAAGATTGTCTTTACCATTATTGTGCACATAGCACTTGCAACCGAAGACATGTAGGTGGCTGAGATTTGGTTTCCTTCCTTTGTAGAGTTCGTATGGAGTCTTGTTCAGCTTCTTCCTCAAATAGGCTCTGTTGGAGATGTAGCAAGCCATACTCATGGCATCGGCCCAAAACACTTGTGAAGTGTTGTACTCGTTCAGCATTGCTCTTGCCATCTCAGTGAGTACTCTATTCTTCCTCTCCACAACTCCATTTTGTTGAGGAGTCCTTGGTGCTGAGAAGTTGTGTTCAATCCCCATATTATCACAAAACTCCGCAAAGGCGTTGTTTTCAAATTCTCCACCATGATCGGTCCTTATACCTAAAATTGAGAACCCTTTCTCGTTCTGGACCTTCTTGGCAAAAGCAACAAACTGATCATACGTTTCATCTTTAGATGATAAAAATATAGTCCAAGTAAATCTAGAGTAATCATCAACAATGACCAAAGTATATAAATTTCCACCAAGACTTTTTACTCTAGCTGGTCCAACTAGATCCATATGAAGTAATTGAAGAGGTCTAGTGGTTGAAATCTCATTTTTAGTTTTAAAAGACGATTTGGTTTGTTTTCCTCTTTGGCAAGCATCACAAATCATATCATTTTTGAAATTCAATTTAGGAATGCCAATAACCAAATCCTTTTTCAATAACTTGTCAAGCTGATACATATTGGCATGAGCTAATAGCTCATGCCAGAGCCAGCTCTCATTCAAGTTACTAACAAAACAATTTTCAGAAATTGTGGCATTGCTAGAGAAATTAAGAGTATAACAATTTCCATCTCTAGGAGCCCTAAATAAAGCTTTAGTTTTTAAATCATCAATAGGAACTAAATCTTTTCTAACAATCAAGCACTCATTTGAGTCAAAGATAACTAAATTACCCTTGTCGGTGCTTTGACTCACACTTAGGAGGTTGTGACACAATCCTTCTACCAAGTAGACATCTTTGATGAGAGGACCTTCATTGTTGCCTATCTCACCAATTCCAGCAATCTTTCCCGATTGGTCACCTCCAAATGTGACTCTTCCACCATCTTTTGGCTTGATTGAAAGAAACTTGGATTTGTCCCCAGTCATGTGTCGTGAGCACCCATTATCGATGTACTACTTGTTGGGTCTTGATGCTCTAAGACAAACCTTCATTTCATAACAAATCAAGTCTTAGGTACCCATCTTTTCTTGGGTCCTTTGGTGTTAGCATGTACCTTGGGAACATATGTTCCTTTTGGTACCCAAATATAATTTCCTACAGGCTTATTTTTATTTTCTTTCCTATGAAAACAAGATGATGTAGAATGGCCTTTCCTATTACAATAGTTACAATGTGCAAATGGATTTGAAGAATGCACTGATTTAGTGAAATAGTTCATATAAGATTTCTGACCACTCTTCTTTTTTCCTTTCTTCTTATCAAAATCTGGTTTGTAACCAATGCCCGATCTATCGTTTATAAATCGCTGTTGTTTAAGAATCACATTGAGCATTTCACTTCCCTTAGTGAATTTCTCAAGAGCTTTTGTCAATTGTAAATTCTTTTTCTCTAAAATAGAGCATTCATCACAAACTAAAATTTTAGGAGAAGAGAGTCTTTCAACTTGCAATTCAAGAGTAGTATTTTTCTTTTTCAAAGCAAAATATTTTTCTGCAAGTTTTTCAAATTCCTTTTGCACAAGATTGTATTCATCAAAAAGTTCATCATAGGAAGGTTTTGATTCATATACCTCATTGTTTTCATCATGTTGCTCTTCTTCCTCAGCAACTAAGCAAATGTTAGCCTCTTCTTCTTCTTCTTCAGCTTCATCTTCATCGGATGAACTATCTCCCCATATGGCTGAAACATATGCCTTCTTCTTGAACTTCTTCTTTTCTTTCTCTTGGTTCTTCAGCTGAGGGCATTCTGATTTGATGTGTCCGGGCTTCTCGCATTCGTAGCATATGATAGGCTTCTTTGATTCGTAGCTGGAGCTACCCTTTTGAAATTTCTTGAAGCCTTGATCCTTTTTGTAAAACTTCTTGAATCTCCGGACCATCATCCCAATCTCTTCATCCTCATCTTCCTCATCATCATCTGACTCCTTGTTTTCTTCGGTGGTCTTGAGGGCTATTCCTTTGTTTTTCCCATGTACTTCATCCAGGCCCTTCTTGAACTTTAGCTTGGCTTCATACTCCGACAAGCTTCCAAAGAGAGTAGCCACAGAGGTCATTGATTCTCCTCGTGCTTCCTCTATTGCTGTAACCTTGGCCTCCCATTCTTTGTTAAGAATGTTTAGAATCTTTCTCACTTGAACCGGCTGGTTATATTCCTTCCTAAGAGCAGCGAGTTGATTGATGAGATGAGTGAACCTCAGTTGAAATTCTTCAATAGACTCACCGGGCTTCATTCTAAAAAGATCATACTCTGTCATAAGAGTATTTACACGATTTTGCTTCATACCGACTGTCTCTTCATGAGCGATCTCCATGGCATCCCACATGGCTTTAGCAGATGGTAAAGTGCAAACACGAAAATATTCTTGTTGACTCAATGCACTTTGAAGGAGTAGAACCGACTTACTGTTGAGAGTGACGTTCCTTCGATCATTTTCATCATATTCCTCTTCAAGCTTTGGAACTCTCACACCATCTTCCATAGTTGAAGGCTCATAATTACCTCTTTCAAATACTCTCCAGAGCCCATACTCAGTAGCCATGACGAACACTTTGAATTTAGCTTTCCAAAATGAGTAGTGTTCACCATTGAAGCCTGGAGGTCTGTTGATAGAAGCTCCATCGGGAAGAATTCCTTCCATACTGATCCTTCTCAAGTGGTTAAACTCTTCTGAGAAGACCTTGCTCTGATACCAAATGAAAGTTGGAGCTTGATACCCAAGAGGGGGGTGAATTGGGTATATTTTAAAAATTAAAGAGATAACTCTGTTTTTAACACACCAAAACAGGGTAAAACAGAGGAGAAGGGAAGAAGAAGCTTAACACAGATGATTTATACTGGTTCGGTCCTTTATCTGACCTACATCCAGTCCCCAAGCCTCACTTGGGATTTTCAATCCACTATAATCAACAAATGATTACAAACTCTGTACTAAGAGTTGTTCTCTCACTAGAACACACTCCCCCTTACAAGTTGTAACCAATACACCCTAATCATATTATTTTAAATGCAAAAAGAAGCTATAAACTCTGTCATTATCATGCTTTAATGGAACAATTAGTCAAATATGTGATTTCATCTTCATAAGGAGTTTTTAGATTTTATTTGCATTAATCTTGGTCACATCTTGAGTTTGGACTCAAAATTGGACTTTTGTCACATTCTTACTGCAGTTGGGTCATGAACACTGTTCGGTATTTTGGGAATAACTTGAGTTATGTAAATCCAATTGATCCCCAATTTGCATTTCCAGAAAGCTAAGAGGAAGCCCTACAACTCCTATGAAGAGCCCAAAAGCTAAATCAGACGTTTAGAGGGCCAAAATTGGACTGGAAACCGAAACAGGCTGCTTTCACTGGACTCTGGAATGACGTTCGGTATTTGGCCCATATCTGGAGCTACAGACCTCCAAATGGGGCACCGTTTGAACGACTGGAAAGCTGACATCCGGGGCGACATTTCATATTAAGATCACATGGCCAGATTCGGATGATTTCGTGGCCTAACATGGGCAGGAAAAGAAGACACGGTTTTGGAGCTGTAAAGTGATTCAAAGATGCTTCCAAGTTGGCCACTAACTAAAGTGACGAATTTGGGTTGTAAAGTGCATGGATGAGATGCTCCTAGCTGCCTATAAATAGAAGAGTGTTGTGAAGAGCAAGACACACCTTGGAGATGACCAAGATCTCTCCCATTCTTTCCTTCTTGTATTTTCTTGCCTCCTACATGGAAGGCTTAGTTTTTCTTTATTAGTTTCATGTATTGTCTTTAATTCTTGTCTTTAATTTCTTGCCTCCTACATGGAGGGCTTAGGTTTTAATCTTTCCTTTTAATTATTTTATTTTGATTTTATGTTCTTCTTCTTTTTCTATATGGATTCATTATGTTGTTGAGATTTATTTTTGAATAGAAGCTTTCATTTTCTTTAATTGTTCTTTGTGTTCTTCGTGTTCATGATGAACTTGTTCATGTTCTTCATGGTCATGATGAACATTTCTACATTTTCATTTCACAAAGCCATGCTTGGCTGAGTTTCTGTGATCGACCCATGAGTTGAGGATTCCATGGTGTCATCCGGAGGACTTGCGCTTTAATTAGAAACTGACTTGTTTCTATTAATTTTAATCGGATCCGATTATAATTATGGATTGGGTATTAGATTTAATATCCAGATTGAAATCCCAAGGACTTAGGTCGAACCGGGTTGCAGAGAACGTTGTGCGATCGTACAACGAGCTCACCACGTGTTCGATCAAATGCTAGGCGATCGTCTAGTCGAGGGAGTTTCTGGACAAATGCAGAGATCTCGGTTTGTCTAGAATCAATCACAAGTTCAGTTATCCTATTTTTGTTCGATGATGGAAGGTCTTGGAATCCCAATTCTGGGTTGATCCATTTCAATTTGATTAATCTCAATTTTCTTCATTCTGTCTTTAATTCCTGTTTTAATTTCAACAAAAACCAATCCCCCCTTGTTTTCATTTCATTTGCATGACATCTAGATTACTTAGGATCCAATAAAAGGCTCCTCGAGAAGAGAGAACGATCCTTGGTTTGCCTATATGCAATCCTTGGTTAATTGTTGATTGTGGATCCCAAGGCTAATGACAAAAGGTCCTCATCAAATGGCGCCGTTGCCGGGGAGCTAAGTAATTGGCTCCCTAGGTAATCTAATTGTCAAATTTACTTTTGACAAGGGGTTTCTCGTGTGAAGCTTGTTAGTTTTGCATTTTTGATTTTTCATTGCATATAGTTTAGGATTTTTGCATTTAGGTAGCTTGCATAGCATTCATTGCACCGTCTTGACTTGGTAGCTTCTGTGTGGTGTGTTAAAATCAGATTCGATATAATTTTGAACTCATTTGTTTGAATTCACCATGTCTCCAAGTTAATTCATAACATACTCGTATTTTTTTTTAAAAAAAAAAAATTCTTCTTTTCTTTTTCACTTGCATTGGTATTTTCTTAAATTCCTTTTCTTAGTTTTATAATTTATAGTTAGATAGTCATCTTGTAATTCCTTGGGAATTAATTGTAGTGAAATTTCATGGCTTGGTTTTATGATAATCATAATCCACCTTTCAATTCTCACTCTTTTGTAGGCAATCAAGAATGTGATGGCTTATTCCACCAATACCATGAACCATACCAACAACCTCCATTCCAACAATATCATCAATCCTCTCCATTCCAACAATATCATCAACCCTCCTCATTCCAACAATATCATCAACCCTCTCACCTACCTTACCATCCTCCATTCCATCCCACTTCTATACCATGCCATCCATCTCATGAATCCCTATACTCATTTGAGCCACCTTATGAACCTCATTATCAACCATGTTTGCCCTACCAAGATCCTTCATTTTGTGAAGTCATTGGAGATTTCCACAATCAAACGACTTGGGCTATAAATGAGGAGTGGTCACATAAGGATGACTTTCATCAACAGATGGACTCTATGCTTAGAATGATGGAACAACAAGCGAAATCAACTGAGAAATTAGCAAGGAAAATTGAGCAGCAAGCACAAGTTTTAAAAATGAGTTTTCCTTCTATCATGGGCACACATGCACAAGAAGTGAGACAAGTGCAAAAGCACATTGAAGAATCTTCTCATCCATTTGGTAATAATCATACCCTTATAGAAGTAGACTCTCCTACTACTTTGGTTAATGAAGCAATTCATAATTTGAGCGATAATGAGGTGGACGAGGAAATCATTGTTGAATCCCCTCAATTCTTTGGAAATGAAATTGCTCAGCCAATTGACTTTAGTAGTAGTGGTTTGACTGTACTTGTTGATAAGTGTGTTCCTATTTCTTCATGTGATACTTTAACTGATGAAAATGCTTCTCTTCATAGTACTAGTGATGATTGCAATCAATTGAATGACATATTTTCATGCTGTTGTGAAGAATATCAAATATGTGTAAATTGTTATCATGAAAAATGTCATTCACTTGTTGAACTTCAAAAGAAAGCATTTAGTGAAGTGGTTGATTCTACCATTGATCAAAATGCACCGTCTTATACTATTGAAGATAGTAAGCATGTCAATTCTAAAAGGGTTGAATTAAGCATGGATGCTCATGTTGTTGATGATGTTCTTGCACAATGGTATGTTGATTATCCTGATTTTGCATGGACAAGTAATTCTGCCAGTTGTGCATGTTCTGATAATGAATGGTGTCCTATTTGCACTGAGATTAATGCTGCATTATTTGGTGATTCTGAATTGATTAGTGATTCTGCATTGATTGTGGATTTTGCTGTTGATATGAGTGAGAACAATCATAGCTTGGAATGTCCGATGCACGAAATTCCCATTGGATTACCTCCTTGTAGTCTTGTTGGTGATGAAGATTCTGAGATTTTGATTGATAAAATCCTGCATGTCAATGAATCATTCCAACAAGTACTCTCTTGTGATTTGCCACCTGATTTAGAAAAACAAGATAATTGTTTTGAATCTTTACACATTCCAGGTGGTGATGATTTGAAAAATTCTTTTCCTTTTTCCACTCTTTTCCCTTCCATCTCTTGTGATTGTGACAATGATGAGGTATACTCCAACACTAAGTTGGATTCCATACCTTCCATCTTGCAACCACAAGAGAATTTTCACAATATAATTGGTACCTTGACTCCTACTGATGGGAGTATCATTGATTTCCTTGGATGTGATAGTTACTTGGAGAGTTTGGAATTTAACATGCCTTTAATTCACTTGAAACTCCTCCATGTTTCTATTTTTGGATGGGATACTGCTGGTTGCTTGTCTTCTTTGCAGGCACATTCCTGGAAAGGTTCTTTGTGGATCCAACATCCTTCGTACATTCTTGGACCTCTTCCAATTGATCCTGAACCACCTCCACCAAGGAAAATCAATGTGGGAGAAGATGTTTTCACAGACAAATGCATGATTCTCATTCGAGATGAGAACTTCTCCTTTAAGCGACTCAAGATCTTCTAACCCAGGTTGTCTCTTTCCTCACTTATTTTCTTCCTAATTTCTACAAATTTTTGGGCAAAATTGCTGTGCGAGGAAGATAAGTGTGGGGGAGGGACACAATCCAGTAGAAAAAGTAGAAATAATGTAGTTTATTAAATAGAATAAGAACAATGCATTTTCTCATTCTATGATTGCAACATATTATGCACTTGGGCACTTTGGTTTTGATGGATCATTCTGTTTTGATTGATATTTTGAACTCTTGGATTATAATATCTTGGTAGTTGATTCTATGATGCTGATTGCAACCTTTGTGAGATTTTGAGCCTATATGAATGGAATTCATCTTTTGCCATTCTTTCTTTCATGTGTGCATCTACTTATGATTTACGTTCTCTAGAACTTGCTCCTTTTCTTTTTGAAACTACATTTTCACTTATGTGCATAGGTATGATGGAAGCTTGTTCATGTTTCCTTTTGTTTTCCACACTTTGGCCAAATAGCCTTTCCCATGCATTATTATTCCTTTGGTAACCCCTTTGTGCCTTTTTGTCCATTCTGTTCTAAGCCACATTACAAGCCTAAGCGTAAAACCATTTTATTCCGCATCGTGAAAAATTATTGAGCATTGGTTTACCTTGGTTTTGTGTTTAAGTGTGGGGGTTGCTCAAGAGTGCAACAGTTTAAGTGTGGGGGGAAGATATTTGATTTTGGCTTTGTGATTATATATATAGTACAGTTCAAAAAAAAAAAGAAAAGAAAGAAAAAGAACAAAAAAAAAGAGAACAAAAAAAAAAGATAAAGAACAAAAGAAAAAAAAGGTGTAAAAAAAAATTAGAAAGAAAGGAAGTATTTGAGTTAAATAAAAATTTTCATACATAGAGAATGATTGTGTTAATCAGTGCTCAATTTAATTTCTTTGGTGCTTAGCCTCTCATTTCATACTTTTACCTACCTTCACCCTAACCCCATTACAACCTGTAATAACAAGCTCTCTTGATTTGTGCAAGCATGTGTTATCAGTAGTGGAGAAGTAGAACTTGAGCAAGCTTATGGTAGAACAATTTCATTGAGCAGAATTTGAGTGATACACTGATTAACCATATACACTTGAGAGATTGATTGAGGGCATCATTTGAGAGACTATTTTGTGTGATCAGCATCATTGAATGATACTGCCATGATTAGTAATTTGAGATGAAAAGATTTCTGTCTTGAATGGTTGATCTTTTGAAGCTTTTGTGATCCTTGTTGAGCTTTGAAATTTCAGCAATTGTTAGAAAAGAGAAATTTCTCTTGTTCCTTACTTTTTAATTTTGCTCAGGAGTGCAAAAGGATAAGTGTGGGGGAGTTTGATAATCATTGAATTCATATTATTTTAAATGCAAAAAGAAGCTATAAACTCTGTCATTATCATGCTTTAATGGAACAATTAGTCAAATATGTGATTTCATCTTCATAAGGAGTTTTTAGATTTTATTTGCATTAATCTTGGTCACATCTTGAGTTTGGACTCAAAATTGGACTTTTGTCACATTCTTACTGCAGTTGGGTCATGAACACTGTTCGGTATTTTGGGAATAACTTGAGTTATGTAAATCCAATTGATCCCCAATTTGCATTTCCAGAAAGCTAAGAGGAAGCCCTACAACTCCTATGAAGAGCCCAAAAGCTAAATCAGACGTTTAGAGGGCCAAAATTGGACTGGAAACCGAAACAGGCTGCTTTCACTGGACTCTGGAATGACGTTCGGTATTTGGCCCATATCTGGAGCTACAGACCTCCAAATGGGGCACCGTTTGAACGACTGGAAAGCTGACATCCGGGGCGACATTTCATATTAAGATCACATGGCCAGATTCGGATGATTTCGTGGCCTAACATGGGCAGGAAAAGAAGACACGGTTTTGGAGCTGTAAAGTGATTCAAAGATGCTTCCAAGTTGGCCACTAACTAAAGTGACGAATTTGGGTTGTAAAGTGCATGGATGAGATGCTCCTAGCTGCCTATAAATAGAAGAGTGTTGTGAAGAGCAAGACACACCTTGGAGATGACCAAGATCTCTCCCATTCTTTCCTTCTTGTATTTTCTTGCCTCCTACATGGAAGGCTTAGTTTTTCTTTATTAGTTTCATGTATTGTCTTTAATTCTTGTCTTTAATTTCTTGCCTCCTACATGGAGGGCTTAGGTTTTAATCTTTCCTTTTAATTATTTTATTTTGATTTTATGTTCTTCTTCTTTTTCTATATGGATTCATTATGTTGTTGAGATTTATTTTTGAATAGAAGCTTTCATTTTCTTTAATTGTTCTTTGTGTTCTTCGTGTTCATGATGAACTTGTTCATGTTCTTCATGGTCATGATGAACATTTCTACATTTTCATTTCACAAAGCCATGCTTGGCTGAGTTTCTGTGATCGACCCATGAGTTGAGGATTCCATGGTGTCATCCGGAGGACTTGCGCTTTAATTAGAAACTGACTTGTTTCTATTAATTTTAATCGGATCCGATTATAATTATGGATTGGGTATTAGATTTAATATCCAGATTGAAATCCCAAGGACTTAGGTCGAACCGGGTTGCAGAGAACGTTGTGCGATCGTACAACGAGCTCACCACGTGTTCGATCAAATGCTAGGCGATCGTCTAGTCGAGGGAGTTTCTGGACAAATGCAGAGATCTCGGTTTGTCTAGAATCAATCACAAGTTCAGTTATCCTATTTTTGTTCGATGATGGAAGGTCTTGGAATCCCAATTCTGGGTTGATCCATTTCAATTTGATTAATCTCAATTTTCTTCATTCTGTCTTTAATTCCTGTTTTAATTTCAACAAAAACCAATCCCCCCTTGTTTTCATTTCATTTGCATGACATCTAGATTACTTAGGATCCAATAAAAGGCTCCTCGAGAAGAGAGAACGATCCTTGATTTGCCTATATGCAATCCTTGGTTAATTGTTGATTGTGGACCCCAAGGCTAATGACAAAAGGTCCTCATCAAATGGAAAGGAAGTATTTGAGTTAAATAAAAATTTTCATACATAGAGAATGATTGTGTTAATCAGTGCTCAATTTAATTTCTTTGGTGCTTAGCCTCTCATTTCATACTTTTACCTACCTTCACCCTAACCCCATTACAACCTGTAATAACAAGCTCTCTTGATTTGTGCAAGCATGTGTTATCAGTAGTGGAGAAGTAGAACTTGAGCAAGCTTATGGTAGAACAATTTCATTGAGCAGAATTTGAGTGATACACTGATTAACCATATACACTTGAGAGATTGATTGAGGGCATCATTTGAGAGACTATTTTGTGTGATCAGCATCATTGAATGATACTGCCATGATTAGTAATTTGAGATGAAAAGATTTCTGTCTTGAATGGTTGATCTTTTGAAGCTTTTGTGATCCTTGTTGAGCTTTGAAATTTCAGCAATTGTTAGAAAAGAGAAATTTCTCTTGTTCCTTACTTTTTAATTTTGCTCAGGAGTGCAAAAGGATAAGTGTGGGGGAGTTTGATAATCATTGAATTCATATTATTTTAAATGCAAAAAGAAGCTATAAACTCTGTCATTATCATGCTTTAATGGAACAATTAGTCAAATATGTGATTTCATCTTCATAAGGAGTTTTTAGATTTTATTTGCATTAATCTTGGTCACATCTTGAGTTTGGACTCAAAATTGGACTTTTGTCACATTCTTACTGCAGTTGGGTCATGAACACTGTTCGGTATTTTGGGAATAACTTGAGTTATGTAAATCCAATTGATCCCCAATTTGCATTTCCAGAAAGCTAAGAGGAAGCCCTACAACTCCTATGAAGAGCCCAAAAGCTAAATCAGACGTTTAGAGGGCCAAAATTGGACTGGAAACCGAAACAGGCTGCTTTCACTGGACTCTGGAATGACGTTCGGTATTTGGCCCATATCTGGAGCTACAGACCTCCAAATGGGGCACCGTTTGAACGACTGGAAAGCTGACATCCGGGGCGACATTTCATATTAAGATCACATGGCCAGATTCGGATGATTTCGTGGCCTAACATGGGCAGGAAAAGAAGACACGGTTTTGGAGCTGTAAAGTGATTCAAAGATGCTTCCAAGTTGGCCACTAACTAAAGTGACGAATTTGGGTTGTAAAGTGCATGGATGAGATGCTCCTAGCTGCCTATAAATAGAAGAGTGTTGTGAAGAGCAAGACACACCTTGGAGATGACCAAGATCTCTCCCATTCTTTCCTTCTTGTATTTTCTTGCCTCCTACATGGAAGGCTTAGTTTTTCTTTATTAGTTTCATGTATTGTCTTTAATTCTTGTCTTTAATTTCTTGCCTCCTACATGGAGGGCTTAGGTTTTAATCTTTCCTTTTAATTATTTTATTTTGATTTTATGTTCTTCTTCTTTTTCTATATGGATTCATTATGTTGTTGAGATTTATTTTTGAATAGAAGCTTTCATTTTCTTTAATTGTTCTTTGTGTTCTTCGTGTTCATGATGAACTTGTTCATGTTCTTCATGGTCATGATGAACATTTCTACATTTTCATTTCACAAAGCCATGCTTGGCTGAGTTTCTGTGATCGACCCATGAGTTGAGGATTCCATGGTGTCATCCGGAGGACTTGCGCTTTAATTAGAAACTGACTTGTTTCTATTAATTTTAATCGGATCCGATTATAATTATGGATTGGGTATTAGATTTAATATCCAGATTGAAATCCCAAGGACTTAGGTCGAACCGGGTTGCAGAGAACGTTGTGCGATCGTACAACGAGCTCACCACGTGTTCGATCAAATGCTAGGCGATCGTCTAGTCGAGGGAGTTTCTGGACAAATGCAGAGATCTCGGTTTGTCTAGAATCAATCACAAGTTCAGTTATCCTATTTTTGTTCGATGATGGAAGGTCTTGGAATCCCAATTCTGGGTTGATCCATTTCAATTTGATTAATCTCAATTTTCTTCATTCTGTCTTTAATTCCTGTTTTAATTTCAACAAAAACCAATCCCCCCTTGTTTTCATTTCATTTGCATGACATCTAGATTACTTAGGATCCAATAAAAGGCTCCTCGAGAAGAGAGAACGATCCTTGGTTTGCCTATATGCAATCCTTGGTTAATTGTTGATTGTGGATCCCAAGGCTAATGACAAAAGGTCCTCATCACCTAACCACCAAGTCCCCTGACTTGTGGTTATCACAATCAATGAATGATTTACAAGAAATAACTCTCTCACAGAGTGGATATACTAAACACTGAAGAACAAATGTCTTAAAGACACTATTACAGATGAACGCTGAACACAATAAATGAACTTAATAAATTTTCGCTCTCAGTTGGTGTATCAGCTTGAGAAGGTGTTAATGCACTCCATTTATAGGTAGAGAACATTAAATGACTGTTGCAAGCAAGATTGGACCGTTGGAGAACATTTGCTGAGAGTTGGTTCATGCTTGGTCATCTTCTCTCTCTTGTTTATGCATAATCCAGCTGTCCATTGAGTCTGAGTTGACTTTGTAAGTTCCGGCTGAACCCAAGAGGGGGGTGAATTGGGTGAAGTATAAAAACTTTGGAAAACTTGAAACTCTTTTCGTAACTCCCAAAAATTAGTTTAGAAAGCAAGAACTATACATTTATATATGTAAACACATTCAAACATATATGCTGGAAATGTAAGAGATAAGGGAAGAGAATGTGCAAGCAGATTTATACTGGTTCGGCCCTCCTTGACCTACGTCCAGTCCCCAGGCACCTCCTGAGATTTCAATCCACTATTTCCCTCAAGCTTTAATCGGGTACTTGAGAACCGCTACAATCCCACAAGTTTAGCCGGGCACTTGTGCAGCCTTTTACAAATCTCTTACTGAGATACTCCCCCTTACACACGTAAGGATACACCGCTTGATCACACACTCTGTACTCGAAGTAATCCTCTCACTAGGATTCACTCCCCCTTACAAGTTGTAATCAACACAATGTATATCCCACTCAAGATTCCCCAATCTTGAGTAACTCTCAGAAAGATAATGTGTTTACAATAATTTTCCTCTCAAAGGAATAAATAGATAATCACTGAAGTACAAACACAATTCATTTCACTCACAAAGCTATCTAGACAAATAAAACAGAGTGAAATAGATGAAGAAGCAGAGGTTCAGCATTTTGGCATTGTAATCTTGTGTCTCCTCGTTTTTCTGCTTGAGTCCATGTCTTTTATAGGTAGAGAATGATGTGTGACCGTTTCTGACCGTTGTAGGATGAATCAGACCGTTGTAGTTGATTGTCATTAAGTGTGGCCTGCTTCTCTCTCTAAACTCCAACTAATCCATGTGGTAATTTGATCTGAGGTGGCTCTCTGAGAATTTGCCCGTTGGAGATGACTTTACTTGTTGTAGTAAGCATTCTTTAACGTTTAGAAGGCGTACTCAGATGGATTAGCTTAAAGTAGGTTGATTTGCAGAAGTGCATTTAATGCACTATTCACTTTTTGCTTTTTGGTTTTGACTTCCAATAATCTTCATCTGATCTTACTGAAATTCACTCAACAAACTTGTTAAACATAGCTAGGAATATGATTGAATGAATTATGGAAGCAATAAGATCAAACAATGATGATTTGCAAATTCGCGTAATTCAAAAACCAATTTTGACCGTTGTATACTGCAGTATGTTCCTCTCTACTGGAGTATGGAATTGTGCATAAGTGTCCATACTGCAGTATCCAAAGTTTACTGCAGTAAACAACTTCCAGAGACAAAAACCTCGCGAAATGATTTTGAAAGAAATGCTCTATACTGCGGTATGCAAATAACATACTGCAGTATGCGAGTTTTTGTCAAAGAGAAGAGACCCTGTGATTGCCCAATACTGCAGTATGAAAACCTATACTGCAGTATGCAATGGTTATGAAACTTGAGAGCCTTTACTGCAGTATGCAACTCCATACTGCGGTATTTACTTGAGTGAGAAAACTTGATTGCTCTCGGGTTGGTCCTATACTGCAGTATACATACCTATACTGCGGTATTGGCTTGACCAAGAGATTTAGTTGCTCTCTGGATGGTCCTATACTGCAGTATACATACCTATACTGCGGTATTGGCTTGTTTTAGAAATTTAGTTGCTCTCTGGATGGCCCTATACTGCAGTATACATACCTATACTGCGGTATTGGCTAGTTTTGAAAAACTCAGTTGCTCTCTGGATGGCCCTATACTGCAGTATACATACCTATACTGCGGTATTGGCTACTTTTGAAAAACTCAGTTGCTCTCTGGATGGCCCTATACTACAGTATACAAAGCTATACTGCAGTATTGACCTGATTACAAAAATCTTTGCTTTCTGTATGGCCCTATACTGCGGTATACGGACCTATACTGCGGTATAGCAACTTCTTGCACTGACTATCAAATTCTGAGGGCCATTTCTCTCTGGTCCGAGCTCCGTTTTGGTTCATTCAACTCTTGATGGAAAGCTCTGTGAGTCTACTTTCATATGCCACTGATTTCAGCTCAAACGGATTTGTCGTTTGTGAGATATACTCAAAATACCGAGGGCCGTTCCTGACTGTAACGCTGATGTTTGTGTCAACTTGTAAAATTCATCAATAATTCCTCGGAACTCCTTTGGGCATGAATTTTTGTCACCAATACGTGTTGGGAGTCTAGTTTCCAATGCTTTTGGTTTCGTATCAATCCGACTTCTGGTTTGTGAGATATCATTGAATTACCAGACGTCGCCCGTGCTGAACATGAACAGAGTTGCTGATCACGTTGCATACTGCGGTATATCACTTATATACTGCAGTATGCCTTTGGCATACTTGGAATTTTGGCCTCTGTCTGATCCTATACTGCGGTATAGCATACCATACTGCAGTATACAGTCACTTTTCTCAGCAATGTGCTCTCTGCCTTCTGGATACTCGAGTATCCACTTGCATACCGCGGTATAGCCCTTCTGAACTTCAGTTTTAGCTTTCTGCAACTTCTATATTATCTTGGAGCCTTCTAGCATCAATATAAGAACTTGAATATTTATGTTCTCATTCCATTTAGCAAGTTCTTCTTTCTTTCTTCTCTTTTCTTGATCATTCTTGATAATTCAACTCTTTCTTCCTTCTCTTCTCTTGATCATTCCATATCATTTGACTTCACATCTTCTTTGATTCAATTTCTTCTTCTTGTAATCTCTTATCTCCTTCTTGTTTATTTTTCATAACTCAACTTGGACTAATCTACATTAAATACAATAGTTAGTCCAAGTAGGAGATAATTATATTACTCAATCTTTTTGCTTATAAGAATGTCATCTACATAAGACATCATCAAAACTAAGTATAACCAACAGACTTTGTGGCAATAAATCCGTTAGAGAGGATGTTTCTTGTTGTAGTAATCTTCCTTTTGATCTTTTGCAGTCGTGTACAAGTGGATTAACCAAAGGAAGCAAGTTTCTGGATTGAGCATTAAATGTTCTGACACACTTTTTGCTTTTGCTCAAATCCTTCAATAAACCTTCGTTAATCTGTCTGAAACTCACTAGAAAGATGGTTAAACATATCTAGAATCAATATAGAATAATCATGTAAAGCATTGAGATCAAACAAGAAGGTATTACAGAATTCTAAAATTTGAATTTGCAGTAACGGCCAGAAACCTTGAGGTTTGCTTCTCAAACCTCGAGGTTTGCTTCTCAAACCTCGAGGTTTGCTTGAAGAACTCGAGCAATTTAAACCCATGTAACCTCGAGGTTTCCTTGTGAACCTCGAGGTTTCCTTTGTAAAGAAACCTTTTGAGAAATCTTTGAAAATCACAAACCTTGAGGTTTTTAAAAGAAACCTTGAGGTTTGAACCTTGGCTAAAAATCCATTTTTCCTCTGGAGCCCGATAACCTCGAGGTTTTAAAGCCATACTCGAGGTTTGCTTATATTCTAGCAAAGTCAGGTTTTTGAACTAAAGGCCCAACCTCGAGGTTTCAAACTGAACCTCGAGGTTTTCATTCTTTTGAAAACCAATTTGCTCTCTGTATGCCAAAATACTCGAGGCTGAAAACCAATACTCGAGGTTTAAGTGATTTCACAATTTTTCAAGTTCAAGGCAGAAATGTCAAACCTCGAGGTTTCAAGACTGAACCTCGAGGTTTTCATACTTGATGAAAACCAAAACCTCTCTGGATGAATAAAATTCGAGGTTTAAATGTAATACTCGAGGTTTCACTTGATTTTTCAAAATATTGAGTTAGGCGCCAACCTACAAACCTGGAGGTTTTCAACCTAACCTTGAGGTTTCATGTTGTTATGTGAAACCAAGTTTTTGAAACATGAAAACACTTAACTTTGAGGCTTTCTGTAAGGCCAAACCTCGAGGTTTCAGTGCCAACCTCGAGGTTTGCTCTTATTCACAATTTTCAAAACTTAAGAGCAAAGCCTCATTCAATGTTTATAGTTGTTGACAATCATCAAAACCATTAAAGAACTAACAATCTAGAGAGAGAGAAGCAAAAGTGGTCCAGCGATTAAAAGATTCAAAACCAGATTTCAACAAAAAGCTTGATTAAAATCCACAAATTCAGAATCTAGGGAAGGCAACATCTCTCTGAGTTGCTCTGTTACTTCCTATATCAATCAAAAATTCAAAACCTTGTATAATATCAGCTTCCCATGTTCTTTTCTTCCTTTATTACTTGTTTTTTAATGAACATATTTTGATCAATCACAACAATGGATACTCTATATACTGTACAAATCACAAACTTCCATAGTCCTAGCTACAAAAAAAACCCCCAGATCGGTTCAATCCAAGCATAAAACAACAAACTAAAATTCTTTCTTTCACTATATACACACAGGTGTTTTCCTTAATTCCAAATAATCAATTAATTGATTCACTTCTATCGATCCCTCCCAAAATCTGCTCACACATTCCCACCAAATGGTACAAGAGAAAAGCCGATGAAGTAGGCACACTCAATGCAAGCAAGGCAATCATACCAAACCAAGGGCCAAGCTTGGCCTCTGTTCATCAACTGAGTCTGCAACACTCCGAGTTCGTCGCAAATCATGGAATCATAGCTCGTATGGTATCGCTTTTCCCAGTCCATCCAATCCGTTGGTGGCTCGTAGTTCTTCTCGATCATCTTCATCTCGTAGATTCTCTTCCTCAGAACGATCATGTTCTCACCCACCATACTCTCACTAGAATTCAGATCTGCTGCCTCGCTCCTCCCAGCAGCCATGACGACGCTGGTTTTCCGACGACCCAGGCTCGACCTTGAATTTGAATCCAGAATTGAGAGAACTGGGAGTGAATTTAGGAAAATGGACGGCATGATGATTTTTTTGGATCGATGAATTAGGGTTTTAGCTTCTAAGAATTATAGGATTCGTGGGATATTGGAAGGGTTTATATGGGAAGGATTGAATGTGATCTAGGCATTGAAGAAGAAGGAAATTAATGGGTTTGAATGAGAGAAGAGGATGATTGTCCACGTCAGCATCCAGTCATTGTCCAATCAGCAAAAGAAGTCCAACTTAATGGTCAAAGTCAAACTTAATGGTCAAATGGTATTTTTGCACCTAATTTGTAACCACGTGTGCACTTTTGCACATAAAAAGCACTTGCTACTGGGCGCTCCTTGGGATAAAGCACATGTGTATTTTTGCACCTTAAGCCTTTATTAAAAAATCCTTGAAACTGAATTTCTGGAAAATTCTAGTTGGGCTCAGATTTAACAAGAAAATGCAAGGTTATTTTTGGAATTACCAAAAATGGTGTATTTTGGTGTTATTAGGTCAAGGAAATTATTGGAAAGGTCACCAAGCATAATAAGTATTAAGGTTAGTGTATAGTACACTAGGTAGTAACCACCTTACTCCGGCACTTTTATGTGTTTGTTGTATGTTTTGCTTGCCATTTTTGTTTTTATATATGTGTTGCTAAATATGCATATAGAACATGTTTATGATGTGTCCCTAGCACTGAGGGTGCCTTCCAGGGTCTTCTTATGTGGCAACTCAACAGAAACAAGTGGTGCCTACTGGGGTCTGCCTACATGGTGACTCAATGGAAACAGGCTTGTGATTTCAGTAATTCCGGGGCCTACCTTGGTAAGGCAGCTGAATAGTGCAAAGACGTGTTACTATGTGTGCTTCTATTTGCCTATTGTGGTGTATTTGGAATAGTTATCTATGTTCATATATATTTATATATATATATATACATGGTTACATGCATACACATCACACATTTAGTGCATGAGTATTGATGGTTACTCTGGGGGCCATTGTTGGACTCCAGAAGTTTTTGGTGACACGGGGGGACGTGCCTGATTGTAAAGGCCTTTTTGGAAAGGTAGGGATGACACTATAGTTGAAGAATAGGGGATACTGTATTATATATTGTATTTATACCTTGGAGTGTTTGTATATATTTTGATATTTATTTCCGGATGACTATACCCTTAACCCTTCGAGGACTTTTATTTTTTGATTATTTACTTTTACCAATACAGTAGATTGTCCAAACCGATTAAATGCTCTGTTGCGTTCACTCTGATACACATAAAATGGATTTATTAATGAAGGAAAAGGTAACTAATATAAGGAATCCCTCTAACCCGCCACTTGAAAGGGCGAGGCTGGTAGAGGTGTAACACAAAAAGTGTTGTCTTTCATTGAAGAGTCCCACAGAAGATGAGACATTAGGGAGCATACTTGTTAGGACACATTGTAGTTGACAACTTGTGATGTACACTTGCATATGTATTTATGACAAATTTGTATTCATGAGAATGACCTTCAACATTTTTCTTATGTAAATTGAGTTAGTTTTATATGTGTTTTGATGATTCCTAACATTTGTAAACAATGTGGAGTTGTTTTTGATCAAAATTAGAATGAGTTAAGATTTGTCAATTTCAAGCAAAGACACTCTGTCTGCGACAAACTCGAGCCTATTATGTGCAACCTCGAGTTTGCCTTTGACAAAGGATGCAAACTTGCCATTTTAATTCTCAAACTCGAGACTGAACCTGAAGTTTAAAACTTAAGAGTTTTCCAAAGTTTTCAAAAGCTTTGTGTGAACTCGAGCTCACACTTGCAAGCTCGAGTTCACCAGTGGCAGAGAGGATTTTGTTTTGAAAACACCTTTAAACTCGACACCTCTCCATTCAAACCTCAAGTTTGCAAGCACCAGAGAAAATCCTTCATAGTTTACATAACCTGTGAACTCAAGCCTGTTATGACAAACTCGAGTTCATCTTTGGCGGGAAGAATTTTTAAAATCAAGAGATTTTCACAAACTCTACAGTGTTTCATTCAGAGTAAAGTTTTCCAGTTTGAAAAATCTCAAGAGTTTACAAAACATGTAAACTCGAGTTCATCATTGCAAACTCAAGTTTACAATTGGCCAAGAGTTTTCAAAGTCTTTCAACCAAAGTAAATGTAACACCTCGAATTTTGGACCCTGAGAAGTGAGAATAAGCCTGAAATAGACGGACGACTAGGCCCAGTTCGAGAAAAGTCCCAAGAACATTGAGAGTTAGGAAGCCTCTCAGGAACTAAGTAACTTGGCCATACATATGAATAAGCCGTGAACTTGAAATGCCAATGAAAAAGGGGCACAGAAGGTCAATACGGTGTAAATCCAGTGGAAAGGATGCCATCTAACAATGTCCTAAGGTATAGGGCAATTAGTTGAGCGAAAATATGCCAGTACGGGTAGGTATATGGCATTTTCAGGGCAGTCATGGGAGCCCTACGTTTTTGAAGGAAACAAGAAGGGAAGAGAGAGTAAAGGGGTATTTGGACCCAGTAGGGAAGGAAAAGTCAGTGGCAGTAGCGCTACGTCGGATACGTGGCATTTCAGGGCCAGAAGTTGGATTATCAGGTAGCACGCATTACGAGGTGGGTTGAGGCATTGGAATAAAGGTTTCTTGATCCCCAAGGTAGTATGCCCTGTCCCCTTGTAGATTGGGAAAAGTGACTGATGACCCGGGCCCACATAAGTCCAGTTGAAGGGCACGCATTACGAGGTAAGGTGGGACCGGTAAAAGGGAGCTGAGCGGGACCAGTTAGGATTATCGGAGTCAGGCCCAGGCCCAGGACACTGATGGTGGACGAATTTCAGTGGGCCCAGAGGAGAGAGAAAAATATCTGGACAAGTCATTATGAGGAGAGAGAATGTCACATCAGAGTCATAATGAAGAGAGAGAAATAATAAAATAATCTGGTTAAATCTAGACCACACAAATGGAATCTGATATGACAATGAAATGACAAGTAATTATGACTCATTATGGCATATCAAGGGGCAGATTTCGTGGATCCCATTGGCTTGGAGAAGAAGCAGTGCAAAATGACTGTTTTACCCCTGCACCTTAAACCTACACCTAAGGCCACCTAGGGGCAAATCTGGAACACCAATTTTGGGCCTTGAATTCGTGATTTTCTGCCCTTGGAAGGCCCTAGAAGACTTCTAGAAGATCTGATTTCGTGGGCCCCTTGCTTTGGAAGATGAACAAGGCAAAATGACCAATTTACCCCTAACCCTAAAACATACAACTAAAAATATCTAGGGGCAAAGTTTGGAACTTGGGGCCTATAAATAGGACACTCCTCCCTCCATTTTGGCTGCCCTATTTCGTGGTCAAGGTGAGGGAGAGAAGGTCCAGCTGAAGGTCTTTCTCCAAGGAAGAAGAAAGCACCCGCAACCGACATCCGGAGGTAAGTCCCTAAACCGGCAATCGAGTTACCTTCTTCTCTGACCTATGGTGTTCTTCGTGGATTTAAATTGGGATTCTGGTATTTTTAATGTTTCCATTGAGTCCAGAAGGTTTTTTTGTGTGGGGACATGTTGATCACATTTTTCCAAACCCTAAAAGCCTAAGTCTTTATTATACGAAAACTTGTCGATTCTTACGGTTTCTGGGCAGCGAGTAGTAATCGGTGGTTTTCATATAGTAAATGAATTCTGTTTTATCTAAAATTTTACATGGAGAAAGTAGACACCCTGAGGATGATTTTGATATAATATTTTGTGTCATTTGGAGTTCCCAACCGAGAGATCTTTCAAGTTGAAAATGACCTAAAAACCTGGATTTTCTCTCGGACCAGTGCCTAGTATTTGGGGTGAAGGACGCGTTTTGAACCCAGATGTATTTGGTAATTATTTTTACTGTAAAATATACATTCTAAGGGTTCTAATTCCACTGATCCCATGTCAAAATGATTTTTCTAGAATTTATTAAAAATCAGTGAAGTTGGGTTAGAAATCCTGGAATTTCTAGTGTTGTTCGAATTTCATGGAACTTGAAGAAAAGCTTGAATGTGTGACTAAAAGCATGATGTTTGGCTGTATCTAGGGTGTTTGCACGTGTCGACCCTATTTTCAATGTCAAGGAAGAGTTTATCATTTTGCAAGGCCTTCCAGGTAGTAACTGTTGACTTGCATACTCTATGTTGCTTTTGCATGTGTGTTTTATCATGATGTAGGACATCGGGCTGTAGTGCCTCTGCTACAGTACCGAGATCGGGCTGTAGTACCTATTGGACTGTGTGCCCTTAGGGTTTCTGCTACAGTACCGAGGGCATGTAGGATCGAGCTGCGGTACCTATTGGACTGTGTGTCCTTAGGGTGATGTTGCAGTACCGAGGTATGTGGGGTAGGTGGAGCCTAAATAACTGTGTGTTTATAGGTGTCCACTGAGGCCCTAGGCTAGGGGTCGGGGTCGCTCCCTGACTACTGAGGCCTATTTATGCGCTGGTTCTGGGGGCTTGTCTTGACCAGGCGGCCCTGCAGAGTTGCTACATGTCAATTGGTTGTGACAGAGGCAGGTTTATTTGTACTTCCTGATTGTGATTAACATTGCATGCACTGTATACATATTGTATATGAGTCTAACAGTTACTCTGGGGTTCATCATTGAACTCTAGTCTGGTTCCCAAGATACAGGCGTAAGTTAGGAGCGGCTGGAGGACTTGTAGAAGATAGAGCTTGATGCAGAAAGACGAAGAAATAGAGGATGGCCAGAGGATTCTTCTACCTCTATAATTGGGATGACTGTATGGCTTATACTCACTGTCTTGTATTTATTTTGGACGATTGTACCCTTAATGCTATGTGGACTACTTTATGTAATTATTTGTACCTTTACCAGTATAAAGTGAGTTGTCTGAACCAATCCAATGCTCTGCCGTGCGTACTCTGATATATGATTAAGTAATTAATCAACAAAGGAAAGGTCATATGTGATAAGGATCCCTCTAACCCGCCACCCGAAAGGGCGAGGCCGGTAGGGGTGTTACAGTAAACTTGAGACTTATTTCACAAACCTCCAGTTTACTTCAGGCCAAAAACATTTAGAGCATTTCTAAGTTGAACAAACTCGAGCCTAAGACTTCAAACTCGAGTTCAAAACTTACAGAGAGTAAAGAACTTTTCAACTTGACAAAACTCTAGAGTTTGCCTTGGAAACCTCAGGTTTGTGTTTTAAACGTTATAACTAAGTTTTGACTTAAACAGTGACAAACCCGAGCCTAACATTGCAAACTCGAGTTTAAACCTTACAGAGAGCAAAAGACTTTTCAACTTGAGAAAACTCTAGAGTTTGCACTTCAAACCTCAGGTTTACCTTTTGAAAGCTAAAAGTAAGGTTTGTCTTAAACTATGTCAAACTTGAGCCTATCACTAATAGACTCGAGTTTGCCTCTTAGTCACAAATTTTTCAGAATTCAAAATCACAACATTCCTCTCTGGAAGAAGGGAACTCGAGTTCAGACTTGCAAACTCGAGTTCAAATCAACCTAAGAGCAATGTGATGTTTCAATGAGTTAAAAACCTCAGGTTTTGATTTCAAACCTCCAGTTTATATGTTTTAAACTTGAAACGCCTTTACCAACTGAAGCTCTAAACTTGAGCCTGCAAGAACTAAACTCGAGTTCGTGACGCTGATTCAAAAATTTAAATCTAACGATTTCAGAAAACATTCTTGTTTGATCTTGATACTCTACAATATTATTCTCTGATATTCCTAGCTATGTTTAATGACTTTATTAGTGAATTTCAGATGTTTAAAGAATGTTTATTGAAGGGTTATAGTATAAAGCAAAAAGCAGTTCAGAACATTAAATGCTATGTCCAGAAAGTTGCACTCTTTTGGACAATCCATCTGCACATGGTTGCAAAGCATTAAAGATTGATTTCTACAACAAGCAACCTCTTCTCTAACGGATTAATTCGTAGAAAGTCAACTTTGATCACTTAGCCAGCTGGATTGAGGGAAAATTAGAGAGAGAAGATGCCTAAACCACTTCCTAACCTTGGCAGAACTTCTCCAACGGATCTATTGGGAAAGCAACGGTCATTTAATGATCTCGAAGTATAAATAGAGCTGCATTCAAGTCTTCCCAACAACTACAACCACTGAAAACGAATTGCATTCAAGTGTTCATTTATTTTCTTCAGTTTTCACTTGTATAGTATCTTCTGATACAAAGAGCTTCAGTGATTATCAATATGTGCTCTTAAAGAGAGTTTATTTCTGATTATCATTTATTGTAAAGAATCACAAGTCAAGGGGACTTGGTGATTTGGGTGTTCATTGATTACAACTTGTAAGGGGGAGTGAGTTCTAGTGAGAAAACTACTTCTAAAGTACAGAGTGTGTAATCTTTGAGTTAATGGAAAATCCCAGAGAGTCTGGGGACTGGATGTAGGTTAGTTTGATAGGATCGAACCAGTATAAATCCTTGTGTCTTGTTATTCTTCTTCTTACTCTGTTCTGCCCTATTTTTACTACCTTAAAATAGAACAAGTTCTTAAAATTTTTAAATACCCAATTCACCTCCCCTCTTGGGTATTATGCTCCATTTTTCAAATTGTCTACTGATGCTAACTTGACAATTTTAATTCAATGACAAGGGCAAATTTTTCCTTCTGTTGTGATCTTTGTTCATGGAATGAGAATAACAAAAGAATGGATAGGTCCTGCAAATTTTTCCTTATTTTCTGATCTTTGTTCTTGGAATAACAACAACATCAGTGTCTGTTAACAGCAACATCAAACATGTGTATCAACAATATCAGTCATTTTTATCACATATAAGCAACGACATTAGCCACTAAATTATGCATTCTGTTTAAATAATTTTAAGGATTTGGTTATACCTATGCTTGAGAAGATGAACAAGAAATTCAAGATTCCAAATAAATTGACCTCTCACAAATAGAAAATCACAAATAGCTTAGAAGCTTGAATTTGCTTTCAAAATTGTTCTTAGTGGCTACTGATATTGTTGTAAGTGGGTACTGATATTGTTGTTGGTGGGTATTGATGTTGTTGTTAGTGGCTAATGATATTGTTGTTAGTGGGTATTGATATTGTTGATAGTACCCCTTGTTATTGTTATTGACACCCCCTGAAATTGTTGTTAACGCCCCCTGTTATTGTTGTTAGTGCCCCCTGATATTGTTGTTAACGCCTCATGTTATTGTTGTTAGTGGGTACTGTTACTATTGTTAGTGTCCCTTGCTATTGTTGTTAGTGGGTACTATTATTGTTGTTAACGCCCTTGTTATTATTGTTAATGCCCTCTGTTATTGTTGTTTGTGGGTACTGTTATTATTGTTAATGCCCCCTGTTATTATTGTTAACGCCCCCTAATATTGTTGTTAGTAGGTACTGTTATTGTTGTTAACGCCCTTGTTATTGTTGTTAATGCCCCTTGTTATTGTTGTTATTGTGTACTGTTATTGTTGTTAACACCCCCTGTTACTGTTGTTAGTGGGTATTGTTATTATTGTTAACGCCCCTATTATTATTGTTAATGCCCCATGTTATTTTTGTCAGTGGGTATTATTATTATTGTTAACGCCCCTTGTTATTGTTGTTAACGCCCCCTGTTATTATTGTTAGTGCCCCCTATTATTGTTATTAATGCCCACTAATACAAATGACTAATATTGCTGATACAAATGCCTGATATTGCTAATACAAATGCTTGATTTACTTGTCCATTCTCTTGTTGTTCTCATTCCATAAACGAAGATCAAAACGTAAGACAAAATTTAACGGACTTGTCCATTCTTTTGTTGTTCTCATTCCATGAAAAAATATAAAAAATAAGCAAAAATTTGTTGTTCTCATTGAATAAAAATTGTGAAGTTACTATTAGTATACAATTTACAAAAGAACAAATGGTGAATGTCATTCTTAGGAATACAAATTTGTGATAAATACATATTTGTGATCAACTACAATGTGTCCTAACAAGTATGCCCCCTAATGTCTCTTCTTCTGCTTGTGGTAGTCCTCAATTAAAGACAACACTTTGGATTGTAGCACGAGAGAAAGATTGGGAGAAGCTCAATTTTGTCCTCCTTTTCCTCTCCTTGGTTTCAGCTAGGGAAAACTGTCAGGAATGGGGAAGAAAAGCCTCCTTGAAGTTGCCTCCCTACATAGAAAAGTAATAAATCCATGACTCCTCCATACCAGAACACACACTACTAAAAAAAAACATAAAAAACGTCCTAAATTTGACCCATTTAACGTCCTTTTTTCTAGGGACGTCTCGTGAGGGGTAGTAAAAAAAAAATACTTTGGGCGACCTGAATTTAATTCAGGTTGCCTTAGTTAAGACGACCTGAATTAAATTCAGGTCGTCTTACAGAAGGCGACCTGAATTTAAATTCAGGTCGCCTTACTGCTTAAAAAAAAAAAAACCTCACGGGGTTGGGGTTGGCCACGGAAGAACAAATCAAAAATCAAATTCCAGAAATACTTTCTTTTTTATGTTACAAGCAAGAAATTCCAAAACTAGCAAGAACAAGAACAAGAACAAGAATAAGAAAAGAAAACTAAGAGAGTAATCGAAACAAGACAACAAGGAATATACAATGAAAAAAAAAGAAAAGAAAAAAAAACCTAACAAGTAACTAACAACTCGCATTCTAATCCCCTAAAATGGAAGGAATAAGGAACAAAAATGCAAAAAACAGATTAATTTTAGATCTGCAAGAGACTTGGTGTTCATAGTATCGTCTTGGACCCACAAGGAGATTTCCAGATCTGCCAAAATTGGTGCCCTCTCAGATCTAAAAAATCAACAAGAGTCAGATCTGGAAAAGCACTTACTGGCGATAGTGTTTTGGATGAAATCGATGGTGACTCTTGTTTCGAAGTACAGATTCTAGTGTCTCGTTGCTCGGTCTCCTCGCCATCGTCTCCTTACTGTCGTCTCCTCGCCGTCGTCTCCTTACTGTCGTCTCCTCGCCCAGCCAGATCGAAGAGTGTTGAAGGAGTAGGAATAGATCATAAGAGAAGATGGGGTGTAGAAGAGAGAAGAGGAAGGCGTATGTGTAGATCGAAAATGAGAAGACGAAGGCGTACGTGGAGGAATTAAATGGTGTGCAGAGGAGAGAAGGGATAAATGAAATTAAAAATTTCATTTTAGGCGACCTATATTATTGTTTAGGTTCTCTAAAGTCTAAAAAAAATTTTAGACGACCTAAATAAATATTTAGGCTGTCTAAAGTCTCAAAAATGATATCAATTTTCAAGATTTTTTTGGAGCCAAAAAAATCCTAAATTGCGCCAAATATTTCATTTTAGTCGATATAAATTATTATTTGGGTTGTCTAAAGTTTCAAAAAAATTTAAGGCGACCTAAATTAATATTTAGGTTGTCTAAAGTCTCAAAATTGCTATCAATTTTCAAGAATTTTCCTGCGCCAAAAAATTCTTAAATGGCGCCAAATATTTCATTTTAGGGGATCTAAATTAATATTTGGGTTGTCTAAAATCTCAAAAAAAATATTAGGCGACCTAAATTAATATTTGGGTTGTCTAAAATAAATACAACCCAAATATTAATTTAGGCGACCTGAATTCAACTTAGGTCACCCAAATTCAAATATTGGCGACCTGAATGCAATTTAGGTCGCCAATATTCAAGTTTGGGCGACCTGAATGCAATTCAAGTCGCCTAAAATCCAACAAATAAATTTTATTTCCAAAAAAAATCCCATGGCGCCAAAATTTAATCCAATTTGGGCGACCTGAATTCAATTCAGGTCGCCTAAATTCAACTATTGGTGACCTGAATTCAATTCAGGTCGCCTATTCACGCCAAAAATGATTTTTACTCCAAAGAATATTAAATACCATGGTGCCAAACAAAAAATTCTAGCACGAAACTACTTAAAGCGTCCTGAAATTATGTTAGAACGCCAAAAATCAATTTTACAAGTCCTAAACTTTTATTCAGGACGCCGAAGGCTCATTTTCCTTCCATATATTTACAAGAATGCCACTACCTTCATTTTTTACTTCCTATTTTTAAATAAGGACGTTTTTAAGGGTAGTAATATCCAATTTTTGTAATAGTGACAATTTCATGCACAAAGTTCAGAAATTAATAATCATGCATAATCTCATGAGAATGGAATTTAGATTTCTCAATTCAGAATCATAGTTTATGCCGAGATTAACAAATAAGAGAGGTATCCACCAATGCAAAACAAGATTAGAATTCCCAATTTAAAATTCCAATTAGATTTTCAGCAATGCAAGACGTTGAGCACAGCAATGCGTTTGCAGCAAATGTTTCACTTTGTCAAATTTTGATTAAAATCAGACATGCATTGAAATGATAGTGACAACAGTTCTTTTAAGAAATTCCCCACACCAAATAGACATATCCTGAACAAGAAGAGTCAGAGGAAAAAAGAAAGAAAAAAAATTAAATACCAACAATGCACCAAATCTATAGAGACAACAAATCAGTAGAATTAACCACAATGAAGATTAGATTCTCTTTTGCTGTCACAATTTTTTTACCATTGCAGCGAGCTAGCTTAATTAAATTGCAAAATTGATCAAGACATTACTCAATTGTACCCAAATTCACAAAGATTAAGGAAAACAGTAGCCCAATTGAATGAACTTGGCAGAGCTGACAGTAATTTTGGAAGTCAGGGCTGGAAATTGAACTTCAAAGTGGGAAAAATTGAAGCATAAGCCTGAAGCAACAAAAAGGTCATTTAGAGTAAACAACAAATACTAAAAATGATGACAATCTTGATAGTTGAAATTGGAAGTATGAATCATTACCCTTAATGAAAATATGTGACTGAACTTGAATAGTTTTTTTGGTCAACTTTTTCATATCTCCACGATTGACCTCATCTCTCAGCCTAATATCGTAAGCAAAAGAAAAAAGCGGAACATAACTTCTTTCAAGAATCATCAATATAATTAATGGTCAAGTAGTGAAGACATATAAAGGTAGCTCTTTTAGCTTATAACTGACGATCAAGCACAATATATATGTCAATAGTAATTGGGCTATCAACCAACTGAATGCGCTACAACTCTAAACAACTCGGATTATCTTAAAGGAAAAAGCAATAGACTTACAGCAATTCTAGAATTGAGAAAGTTGCCAACAAAACTTAGATTTCTTGCCCAAATGTTTTCGTGATCAATTCAATTCATTCTATAGTCGACATGGAATAAGAAGTTAATTTAGTCTGTTTGACAATTGCCAAGCATCATCTCAAGCATCTCATGTCAACCAGGTCCTTCAAAAGACCAAAACTTTCACAGAATTTGAATTTGGGCCCGTGTTTGGGATCTAATAGAAAGTTCTTTTCAGCATGCATGATTATGATAATTTCTACAAGCATGACGAAGAGGAAAGGGACCAATATGTTGGAAATTAAGCAATCTAATCATGCTAATTAACTTAATAAGCAATTAGATCAATGCAGAATTAAATTATAAAAGATTGGACATACCTCCAGCCAATGATTTGTTCTCATATGAAGAAGAGATTAACGCTGGGTTTTGGCTCTTCTAAGCCTTTTCTCTCACTCTGTAGATGGTGTGACTTCTGAACGCATGAGCAAACTTAGGGGACCAAAACCATATATACATGTCTTAATTTAACCTTTGGCCATCACAAAGGTGGAACATAATCGTGCAAACAAAGTGGGTAGTTACTGAAGGGTAGTGGGTTATTGGGCCTAAATGTGGACCACATAAAATTCATACACGTGAACCACTTAATGGAAATTTTCAGAATTTAAAATATTCAAATATTAATTCAAAATTCTAACACAATATTCATAACAAAAAACCATTCAAATATTTTTTTAATTAATGCAGAAATCAAAACTAAAATTTATAATGAAGAACAAAGAATTCCAAAGGCTTGACCATAGCAAAACCTTTACATCCATGATTCCCATGAAGTGCTATATATCTGAAATTTTTATCACATGCAGAAATCGTTCACAAAAATGCATCTCCAAAATAATCCTCAAAGGAAAAAAGTCCCTAAAGCAACATATAAATGCAGCATACCTCAGCATCATCGACAAAACTTAATTCATATATCCATTCATCATTCAACCATAGATTGTATATTGCAACTTTCGTTCCATGAGAACCAATATCCTCAAACTGAAACAGATAAACAAGCTAATTAGTAAATGGAAACCAGTGTTAGTATCCTATGTGTTTTGATGATAATCAACAATTGTAAACTCACTTGGAAGTGTTTGTCTTTGGTAAAAACTTACTGTCAAAGACAAACTCGAGTATTGGTATCAATACTCGAGTATTGACTTGACAAAGAGTTGCTCAAATCCATTTTCACAAAGCAATACTCAAGTATTAATTGCAATACACTAGTATTGGACTTACAGAGAGCACTCCAAGTTTTCACCCTGAGACAATACTCAAGTATTGGTTGCAATACTCGAGTATTGGACTTACAGAGAGCACTCCAAGTTTTCACCCTGAGACAATACTCAAGTATTGGTTGCAATACTCGAGTATTGGACTTACAGAGAGCATTCCAAGTTTTCACCTTGAGACAATACTCAAGTATTGGTTGCAATACTCGAGTATTGAACACACAGAGAGAATTTCAACATTTACATAAGTTCTCAATACTCAAGTATTCAATTGAATACTCGAGTATTGGTCACACAGAGAGTCATCAAAGTTTTACATCTTATGAAAACTCGAGTATTGATTTTACATACTCGAGTATTGGACTTTCACAAAGTTTTTTCAAATCAACATTTGTTTATGAATACTCAAGTATTCATTTGAATACTCAAGTATTGACATGGAAAAACTCCACAAAATTTTCAAATGAATGCATACTCGAGTATTGGGCATACAGAGAGCTTTTCCTCTTGTCAATGACTTGAATACTCAAGTATTGATTTGAATACTCGAGTATTGTACCTAAGGTCCAAAGTTCACATCACGATGATTTCTCTCTAGATGATGAATACTCAAGTATCAAAATGGATACTCAAGTATTGACTTAAGTGCACAGTGACATACTCGAGTATTGATGAACATACTCGAGTATTGAGCGTTGAACTTGAAAATCAAATTTGACGAATTTGTGAAACTCCTTCATTTGATCTTAATACTTTCATTTATCATTCTTATATATTCTTGGCTATGATTAATCATCTCTTTGATGAGTTTTTAGACAGATTAACGTGAGTTAATTGAAGGATAAAGTGAAAAGCAAAAAGTGGTTCAGTTCATTAAATGTACTGCTCACAAAGTTGCATAAACTTGGCTAATTCCTCTGTACACGGTTGCAAAGCATTAAAGAATGTTTCCTACAACAAGCAACCTCAATCCAACGGACTAATTTGCAGAAGAACAAGTCAGATTACTTGGCCAGCTGGATTAAGCTAAGTTTAGAGAGAGAAGATTCCTAAAACACTTGCTAATCATCTGAAGACTTCTCTCAACAGTAATATTGAAGATGCAACGGTCAATTAATACTTCCTGAGTATAAATAGGACAACATTCAAGTCTCTACAACAACCACAACATCTGAAAACACACAAGCATTCAAGTTCTTCAACTACCTTTCAGTTTTCACTTGTATCTTGTCTTTTGACATTATAAGCTTCAGTGTTTATCATCATCTGGTCTTAGAGAGAGTTTTACCTGATTGATAATCATTTATTGTAAAGAACCACAAGTCAGGGGACTTGGTGGTTGGGTTCATTGATTACAACTTGTAAGGGGGAGTGAGTTCTAGTGAGAGAATCACTTCTTGAGTGCAGAGTGTGTAATAATTGATATAGTGGAAAATCCCAAAGTGTCTGGGGACTGGATGTAGATCAAGTTGATAGGACCGAACCAGTATAAATCCTTGTGTCCAAGCTTTCTCTTCCTTATCTCTGTTAACCCCTGTTTTTATTGTTCAAAAACAGAGCTTTTAACTAAAAAATTTTAGAATACCCAATTCACTCCCCCTCTTGGGTATTCAGCTCCATTTACATTTGGTATCAGAGCAAGGTCTTCTCTAAAGAGCTTAACATCTCGAGAAGGATCAACATGGAAGGTATTCTACCTGATGGAGCTTCAATCAACAGGCCACCCGGTTTCAATGGAGAACACTATTCATTTTGGAAAGCTAAATTCAAGGTGCTCCTCATGGCAACAGAGTATGGGCTTTGGAGAGTGTTCGAGAGAGGAGATTATGAGCCATCAACTGTGGAAGATAGTGTAAGAGTTCCTAAACTAGAAGAGGAATATGATGATAATGATAGAAGGAACATCACACTCAACAGCAAGGTGGTTCTTCTACTCCAAAGTGCACTAAGCCAACAAGAATATTTTCGTATTTGCACTTTGCCTTTTGCAAAGCACATGTGGGATGCTCTTTAGATTGCTCATGAAGGGATAGCTGGAGTCAAGCAAAATAGAGTTAATACTCTTATGACAAAGTATGATCTACTTCGAATGAAGCCTGGCGAATCTATTGGAGAGTTCCAGCTGAGATTTACTCACTTGATCAATCAACTCGCTGCTCTTGGGAAAGAATACGATCAACTGGTCCAAGTGAGGAAAATCCTGAACATCCTCAACAAGGAATGGGAAGTTAAGGTCACAGCTATAGAAGAAGCATGAGGAGAATCAATGACGTCTGTAGCTGCTCTCTTTGGTAGCCTTTCCGAGTATGAGGCAAAAATCAAGTTCAAGAAAGGACTTGATGAAGTTCATGGGAAAAACAAAAGCATCGCTCTCAAGGCTGCAAAAGAAGATAAAGAATCAGATGATGAGGATGAAGACGATGGTGAGGAGATAGGCAAGCTGGTTCGTCAATTTAAGAAATTCTACAAGAAGGACCAAGGCTTCAAGAAGTTCCAAAAGGGTAGCTCCAGTTATGATGCAAAGAAGCCCATCATATGCTACGAGTGTTAAAAGCCTGGTCACATCAAATCAGAATGCCCTCAGCTGAACAACAACAAAGATAAAGAAAAGAAGAAGTTCAGCAAGTACAAAAAGAAAGCTTATGTATCAAGCATTTGGGGTGATAGCTCTTTAGATGAAGATGATGAGGATGAGGAAGAAAAAGCAAATATATGTTTAGTTGCTGAAGAAGAAGAGCAACAAGATACAAGTGATGAGGTATATGATTCTAAACCTTCCTATGATGAACTTTTTGCTGAGTATCTTTGTGTGCAAACTGAATTTGAAAAACTTGATGATAAATATTTGAATTTGAAAAGAAAAAACACAACTCTTGAGTTACAAGTTCAAAATCTCTCTTCTCCTGAAATTTTTATTTGTGAAAATTGTCCTGATCTGGAGAAAAAGAATTTGCATCTTACCAAGGCACTTGAGAAATTCACTAAAGGAAGTGAAATGCTCAATGTCATTCTGAAACAACAAAGGTTTATCAATGACAGATCAGGAATTGTCTATCAACCCACCTTTGATAAAAGGAAAGGGAAAAAGAAAAATAGAGAGAGATCCTATATGAACTATTTTAGAAAATCAGTACATTCTTCAAATCCCTTTGCACACTGCAATTATTGTAATAGGAAGGGTCATTCTACTTCATCTTGTTTTCATAGAAATGAAAGAAAGATTAAACCTGCAGGTAATTATCAATGGGTGCCGAAAGGAACATATGTTCCTAAGGTCCAATCTAAGCCCAAAGGACCCAAGAAAATATGGGTACCTAAAACTTAATCCTTTGTGGTTTGCAGGTATGTCTTAGAGCATCAAAGCCTAACAAATGGTACATTGACAGTGGATGCTCAAGACATATGACGGGAGACAAATCAAAGTTTCTCTCAATCAAGCTTAAAGAAGGTGGCAAGGTAACCTTTGGTGGAGACCAATCTGGAAAGATTGCTAGCATTGGTGAGATTGGGAACAATGAAGGACCACTCATCAAAGATATCTACTTCGTAGAAGGATTATGCCACAACCTTCTTAGTGTGAGCCAAAGCATCGACAAGGGTAACCTAGTTATCTTTGATTCTAATGAATGCTTGATTGTGAAAAAGGATTTGTTTCCCTTAGAAAATTTGAAATCAAAAGCTTTATTTAGAGCACCTAGAGATGATAATTGTTATATTCTCAATCTCTCTAGCAATGCTTCTATTTTTGAAAAATGTTTTGTAAGCAACTTGAATGAGAGTTGGCTGTGGCACAAGCGTTTAGATCATGTCAACATGTTTCAACTTGACAAGTTGCTCAAAAAGGATTTAGTAATTGGCATTGCCAAACTCAGTTTCAAAAATGACATAACTTGTGAAGCATGTCAAAAGGGAAAACAAACTAAATCATCTTTTAAAACCAAAAATGAAATTTCTACTAATAGACCATTGCAATTGCTACATATGGATCTTGTGGGTCCAGCAAGGGTAAGGAGTCTTGGTGGCAATTTGTACACATTGGTTATTGTAGATGATTTCTCAAGATTTTGTTGGACCATTTTCTTGTCTTCTAAAGATGAAACATTTGATCAATTTGTTGTGTTTGCCAAGAAGGTCCAGAACGAGAAAGGATTCTCTATTTTAGGTATAAGAATTGATCATGGAGGAGAATTTGAGAACAATGCATTCGCTGAGTATTACGACAATATGGGGATAGACCCCAACTTCTCAGCTCCAAGGACTCCACAACAAAACGGTGTTGTAGAAAGAAAGAATAGAGTGCTAACTGAAATGGAAAGAGCAGTGCTGAACGAGAACAATACTTCACAAGTATTTTGGGCTGATGCAATGAGCACCGCCTGTTACATCTCCAACCGAGCATACTTGAGAAAGAAGTTGAACAAGACCCCATATGAGCTATACAAAGGAAGGAAGCCCAACTTGAGCCATCTATACATCTTTGGGTGCAAGTGCTATGTGCACAACAATGGTAAAGAAAATCTTGGTAAATTTGATTCTAAAGTAGATGTAGGAATATTTATTGGTTATTCAAATAGGAGCAAAGCATTTAGAGTTTTCAATACTAGAACTAAAGTTGTAGAGGTGTCTATTCATGTTGTGTTTTGTGAAGATAAATCTGATAAACCTCTAGTTGATGAAGAAGAAAATGTTTTCAAAAATCAATTCTTTTCGAAAACTACTCCTTCTTCTACTGAAAATGTTTTTAAGGCTGATCCCCAAACTTCTATTGAAAATCCTGATCAGTCTCAACCTAGAGCTTGGAAATTTATAAGAAATCATCCTTTAGACCAAGTTATAGGTGATGTGAATCAAGGAGTAATAACCAGAAAAAGTACTTTAAATGAAGTAATCTTTTCTGCATTCATCTCTCATATAGAACCCTCTAAGATAGATGAAGCCATCTCAGACAATGATTGGGTGATAGCTATGCAAGAGGAGTTACATCAATTTGATAGAAATCAAGTTTGGGACTTAGTACCTAGACCCAAGGACCATCCGGTCATTGGAACAAAATGGTTATTTAAGAACAAACGTGATGAATCTGCAATCATTGTCCGTAACAAGGCAAGATTGGTTGCAAAAGGTTACAATCAAGAGGAAGGAATAGACTATGAGGAAACTTATGCTCCAGTGGCAAGATTGGAGGCTATAAGAGTTCTTCTAGCCTTTGCATGTGTTAAAGGTTTTAAACTTTTGCAAATGGATGTTAAAAGTGCACTTTTGAATGGTTTCATTCAAGAGGAGGTGTATGTGGAACAACCTCCTGGTTTTGAAAATGAGCAATTTCCTGATCATGTTTATCGACTTAAGAAAGCCTTATATGGTCTTAAGCAAGCTCCTAGAGCTTGGTATGAAAGATTAAGTCAATTTCTTCTTGATCAAGGGTTTATCAGAGGTAAAGCTGACACAACATTGTTTATAAAAAGAAACAAGTTAAATGAAATCCTGATTGTTCAAATTTATGTTGATGACATAATCTTTGGTGTTACTAATGATGCTTTGTGTGAGGAATTCTCAAAGATTATGCAGGGAGAATTTGAGATGTCAATGATGGGAGAGCTCAACTATTTTCTTGGACTGCAAATCAAGTAAAGAAAGGATGGAATCTTCATCTCCCAAACTAAATATCTCAATGATCTATTGAAGAAGTTTGGAATGGACAAATGCAATGGAGCTGACACTCCTATGAGTACAACCACTTCATTGGATGCTGATGAAGAGGACAAAGATCTCAACATCACAAAGTATAGAGGAATGATTGGATCATTGCTCTATCTAACTACAACTCGCCCGGACATTCAATTTAGTATTGGAACGTGTGCAAGGTTCCAGTCCGCTCCAAAGAAGTCTCATGCTGAACATGTGAAGAAAATCTTCAGATATCTTGCAGACACAAAGTCACTCAGATTGTGGTTTCCCAAAGGTCAACCTGAACACTTGGTGGCATACTCAGACTCAGATCATGCCGGCTACGAGACTGATAGGAAGAGCACAAGTGGCCAATGTGAGTTCTTTGGCAATTCACTCGTGTCTTGGTTTAGCAAGAAACAAACCAGTGTAGCTGTCTCATCAACTGAAGCTGAATATGTGGCTGCATCAAGTTGTTGTGCTCAAGTATTATGGCTCAAACAACAACTAGCTGACTTGGGAGTCCATCTGAAAGAGATCCCAATATTATGTTACAACACAAGAACAATAAGCTTGGCAAATAATCCAGTTCAACATACCCGGACCAAGCATATTGATGTGAGGCGTCATTTCATAAGGGATCATGTTCAGAAAAGAGATGTCAAAGTGATATTCATCCCAACTCATCTTCAACTTGCTGATATCTTCACAAAGCCATTAGCCAAGGAGCAATTCAACTTTATAAGAAGAGAATTGGGAATGGTAAATCCCAATGAATTGTAAGCAATTTCCACATACTTTAATGTTAGTTATGTTTTTGATGAGTAATAATTACTAACTTAAGCATTGAAGTATATAGTTATAGTTTTTGCAGGATGTTTTAAAATTTCAGAAGGAGTATACTCAAGTATTGGAGGCAATACTCGAGTATGGAAGTGCCAGAGAACATCAATGAATGTTGAGAAGGTCAATACTCGAGTATATAAGTTGAATACTTGAGTATCCACAAGTCAGAGAACAACCTGGTAATGAAGATGTTGAATACTCGAGTATGGGAATACAATACTCGAGTATCCACCAAACAGAGAAGAAACAAGTGCTGAAGGAGTGGAATACTCTAGTATGTTAGTTCAATACTTGAGTATTGGTCGTGGAATTTCAAAAGTTCACCTCACACTTTTGAAGTCCAGGTTAGTACCTTTCCTTCAATACTCGAGTGTGTTAGTAGTATACTCAAGTATTCAATACTCGAGTATTGGTGTCAATACTCGAGTATGGTTGCGCGATTATATATATGAAAACTGTTCATATTCTTCATTACTTGCTCCGAAACTCAAGTGTGACCTAGACGTTCTCTCTTCCTCTCTCTCTTTCTCTTAGAAACCCACAAATTCACCTACCAAATTCCCTCTCTAAGCTTCGAAATGTCTTCCAAATCAACCTCTCATATGGCATCCACCGCAAAAGTCATTGAAGAAAGGGAAAAATCGAAGGATTCTGTGCCTCCTTCTCCACAACGTCCAAGAAGGATGAAATCAATTCCCAAGCGTCTTCATCATGGAGTTGATCGATCAATCAAAGGAGTGAGCCAAAGTATACCGGAAGCATCCTCTCCTAACCTTAAGAAAAGGGGAGTTTCGTTTGAGCAACCTATTCTGTCTCCTCCAAGGAAGAAGAGGACCACAGCTGAGTCTAGCAAAGCAAAAGGAAAGAAGAAAGAAGTTGCTGTGCCCAAATCCAAACCTGCAAGGACAAAGAAAGTGTCCTCTTCTATCCCCTCTTCTTCAGAGTATCAATCATGTTCTGAAGCTATTGCCTCTACTGATACTCAACCAGAAGATGTACCTCCTGTATTGGCAAATGCATTTGAAGAAATTCAACTTCACAAGTCTGCTCCAGATGGTTTCACTATAGCTACTGTACCCCTCACTTCGGAGCTCAATGCCAAGTTCAAGGACTCCTACACCAACCGAGGATTCTGTGCAGTGGTGGCAGTAGACCTAGACTCGGTTCAACAAGAGTGTAATATCAATCTCTCACCTTGGCTTGCACCATACAATTCCTTCACATCCATCTCAGCTGCATTTTATCCCAATTTAGTCAAATTATTTTACTTCAATATGCAGTCTGATAACCTCCTAAACTCTGATGGTTAGTTAGTTGAGGAAAGAGTGACAACTTGTGTAAAAGGTGTCAAGTTCACCTTATCTGCATCTATCCTCAATACCATTTTGAAAATTGCCAATCCCCCTCCTATTTATACTCCCACATATACCAATGAAGAAATTTTCTCCACTCTTGTCCCCAATACTGAATTTCTTGAAAACCAGAGACATACCCTCTCCTTCAAACCCGGGATTATGTCTCCTATCAATAGGGTACTTTGGTACATCTACTCCAGAAATTTTGTCCAGAAAGGGGGTAGTTTCACTCACTTTTCACAGAGGGATTATCGGTTCTTCATTGCCTTCATCAAGAAGCATCCCCTGAACATTGGCCACTGGATCTTTCAGGAGATGATTCGGTTCAAATTTTCATCAAGAAAGTCTTCTCACATACCTTTTCCTTCGCTTGTATCCCTCATTCTCTTTTACCACAAGATCTGGTATGTTAGTCCAACGGAGAGCATGAAGTATCCCCCTTCCTTTGGTAAGGCTCAACTGAACTTCATGAAGCTTAATTTTGAGGCTGAAGGATCTGGACAATCTCGGGCACCCCCAAGATCTCAAGCAAGGGCCTCCCACTCTGAAGCTCATGAAGCACAGTCTACTCCACCTCCTCCACCTGATCTTGACTTGTGCATTAAAGGAATTGTTGATGCTGACATTGCCTCCTTATCTATTAGATTACAATTTGAGATGGGAAAATTGGCTGCTGAGGTCAAGACTAGCATCAATGAGGTGATAGATGCTCAAGAAGGGATGAGAATTCAGTTGGATCAGATCAAGGAGCAATCTGAAAAGAAGCAAGATGAGATCTTTGATCAGCTTATTGATCTGGATGCGAGATTGTCTACTACCTTGATCACTACTGCTGCTGCTCATGACAACATTGAAAAAGTGGTCAAGCATCTTGGTATTGGTTCCTCCTCTACTTTTAAATTCACCACTGGCCCAACCTCCTCTCCTATGCCTGCAGCTACTCCATCCTCTCCCACTTTTGCCTTTCCCAGTCCACTTATTCCATCCTCATCTCCCGCATCTGTCTCCACTCCGGCTGCTGTGGTTCTTCCTTCACCATCTTCCTCCACTACAGTTGTCCTGACTTCTCCTTCCAATCTCACCCTCATTACCCCTACTGATCCTCCCTATTTTGAAGATGACAAAGGGGGAAAAGAAGAGAAGGACACTTGGGAGAATTTGAGTTTCGAGGCCAGTTTATGTATTTTTGATTTATGTATTTCTGATTGTAGTGTTCTTTATGCAACTATGTAGTATTTTGTGACATTCTCTATTATCAGTGTTTTTGGCACTTGCTTTTGTTGCTAACTAATGTATGTATCCTTATGCAATTCAAGAATGTCATTAAAACTTCTGCTGCTAGCTTCTAATTTCTGGTTTATTGCATCAATGTGTAAAAGCATTTTCAAAAGACCAAAGAAGTTCAAATCATTACTTTTGTCAAATTTCTGAAATTCTTTGAAATTCTACAAAATCTCATTTCAAAAGTAAACGATCTCTCAAATTCTTGGAAGTGTTGGTTTACAAGTGTTGTCATCATCAAAAGGGGGGAGAATGTTAGTATCCTATGTGTTTTGACGATAATCAACAATTGTAAACTCACTTGGAAGTGTTTGTCTTTGGTAAAAACTTACTGTCAAAGACAAACTCGAGTATTGGTATCAATACTCGAGTATTGACTTGACAGAGAGTTGCTCAAATCCATTTTCACAAAGCAATACTCAAGTATTAATTGCAATACACTAGTATTGGACTTACAGAGAGCACTCCAAGTTTTCACCCTGAGACAATACTCAAGTATTGGTTGCAATACTCGAGTATTGGACTTACAGAGAGCACTCCAAGTTTTCACCCTGAGACAATACTCAAGTATTGGTTGCAATACTCGAGTATTGGACTTACAGAGAGCATTCCAAGTTTTCACCTTGAGACACTACTCAAGTATTGGTTGCAATACTCGAGTATTGAACACACAGAGAGAATTTCAACATTGACATAAGTTCTCAATACTCAAGTATTCAATTGAATACTCGAGTATTGGTCACACAGAGAGTCATCAAAGTTTTACATCTTATGAAAACTCGAGTATTGATTTTACATACTCGAGTATTGGACTTTCACAAAGTTTTTTCAAATCAACATTTGTTTATGAATACTCAAGTATTCATTTGAATACTTAAGTATTGACATGGAAAAACTCCACGAAATTTTCAAATGAATGCATACTCAAGTATTGATTTGGAAACTCGAGTATTGGTCATACAGAGAGCTTTTCCTCTTGTCAATGACTTGAATACTCGAGTATTGTACCTAAGGTCCAAAGTTCACATTATGATGATTTCTCTCTAGATGATGAATACTCAAGTATCAAGTTGGATACTCAAGTATTGACTTAAGTGCACAGTGACATACTCGAGTATTGATGAACATACTCGAGTATTGAGCGTTGAACTTGAAAATCAAATTTGACGAATTTGTGAAACTCCTTCATTTGATCTTAATACTTTCATTTATCATTCTTATATATTCTTGGCTATGATTAATCATCTCTTTGATGAGTTTTTAGACAGATTAACGTGAGTTAATTGAAGGATAAAGTGAAAAGCAAAAAGTGGTTCAGTTCATTAAATGTATTGCTCAGAAAGTTGCATAAACTTGGCTAATTCCTCTGCACACGGTTGCAAAGCATTAAAGAATGTTTCCTACAACAAGCAACCTCAGTTCCAACGGACTAATTTGTAGAAGAACAAGTCAGATTACTTGGCCAGCTGGATTAAGCTAAGTTTAGAGAGAGAAGATTCCTAAAACACTTGCTAATCATCTGAAGACTTCTCTCAACGATAATATTGAAGATGCAACGGTCAATTAATACTTCCTGAGTATAAATAGGACAACATTCAAGTCTCTACAACAACCACAACATCTGAAAATGCACAAGCATTCAAGTTCTTCAACTACCTTTCAGCTTTCACTTGTATCTTGTCTTTTGACATTATAAGCTTCAGTGTTTATCATCATTTGCTCTTAGAGAGAGCTTTACCTGATTGATAATCATTTATTGTAAAGAACCACAAGTCAGGGGACTTGGTGGTTGGGTTCATTGATTACAACTTGTTAGGGGGAGTGAGTTCTAGTGAGAGAATCAGTTCTTGAGTGGAGAGTGTGTAATCATTTATATAGTGGAAAATCCCAAAGTGTCTGGGGACTGGATGTAGGTCAAGTTGATAGGACCGAACCAATATAAATCTTTGTGTCCAAGCTTTCTCTTCCTTATCTCTGTTAACCCCTGTTTTTATTGTTCAAAAACAGAGCTTTTAACTGAAAAATTTCAGAATACCCAATTCACCCCCCCTTCTTGGGTATTCAGCTCCATTTACATCCAGAACCCACTAACTTCTAGAAATTGAGAACCAATGCCTTCAATGGCTTAGCCAAACCTCTTATTGTGTACTTAAAATGGGGTTTGGCATGTTTGTATTTTGGAAATTAAAAATTTTATGATTGGTTGGGATATATGTTACAGTAAACCAGAAGTTTACTAATTCAAAAAAATTTATTATTGGTATGACTTATTTGATCATCCAAGTCATACATACATACATATTTATATATATAAGATTATGTATTGACATCCATTGAAAAACCAGAAGATTCTTCATAAATAACCAACATATTATTTATGAATTATGTGCTACTTGTTATCATTGATCACAATTGGTAATTGCTATTAGTTTTTCTGTAAATATATCAAACAGTACTATATGGGCCCGTTGAAATAGCATGTAAACTATATAAATTTGAAAGATGCATCTATAAGATGGTTACATGTGAGATAATTAGCTTGGAACATAAAGTTTGCAAAAATGTTTGTAACATAAAGTTTGCAATAATGTTTGCTACTTGGAGTTTGTGAAAGTAGAACTAAATCACCAAGAGAGGGGGGTGAATTGGGGATTTTAAAAACTTTTCAGATTACTCTATTTTTGAACACTAAAAGCAAAGTTGAACAGAGTATAGGAAGAAGAACAAGACACATGAAATTTATACTGGTTCGATCCAATCTCTTGACCTACGTCTAGTCCCCAAACACTCTAGGATTTCATTATATCAATTGATTACACACTCTGTAACTCAAGAGTAATTCTCTCACTAGAACTTACTCCACCTTACAAATTGTAATCAATAACCCAATCTCCAAGTCTCCAGACTTGAGATAATTACATTAAAGGATTTGCAATAAAAGAACTCTCTCTGAGAGTGAATAAATATGAACACTGAAGTACAAGTTGTATCAGAAGATACTTTACTCAAGAAAACTTAAAGAGTAGTTGGAAACTTTGATGATTTTCGTTTTCCAGTAGATTGGTTGTTGAGAAGACTTGAATGCATCTTTATTTATATCAAGAGAGCATCAAATGACTATTGAAATCCTTAATGTAACCGTTGGAGATATTTAGGAAGGATTAGGATAAGCTTTGGTCTTCTTCTTTCTCTACTCTTTGCTTAATCCAGTTGCACAGAAGTTCATGGTTGACTTCTTGAATATTAATCCGTTGGAATGGCAACTACTGGATGTGGAAAGCAAACATTAATCCTTTCGTAACGTGTGCAGAATGATTGTCCAAAAGGATGCAACATTTCTGGACTTTGCATTTAATATGCTGACGTTAATTTTTCCTTTTTCTATTAATCTTCAATTAATATCCTCTAAATCATCTGAAGCTCACTAACAAAGTGGTTAAACATAGCTAGGAATATTAATGAATGATGATAGGAAGTATTAAGATCAAACAAGAAGGTTTCACAAATTCGTCAGATTTGAATTTCAAACTCTGCGACACAAACTCGAGTTTGTTCACCAAAACTGGAGTTTGTCACTATGCACTAATTGCAAAACTTGAGTTTCCATATCTAAACTCGAGTTTCCTCCTTCCAGAGAGGAAAGTCGCGATTTGAGCTTTGGACCATATTTTTGAACAGGAACTCAAAACTTGAGTTTCCATTTCCAAACTCGAGTTTTGGACTTTTAACATGAAATATGGATTTTAGTCCAAAACATCAAAATTGGAGTTTTCATACAAAACTGAAGTTTTCAAATCATTGAAAAAAGAGCAAAGCTCTCGGCTTGACCAAAACTTGAGTTTCCAAAACTAAATTCAAGTTTTCATTTATGTATGAAAACTTTTAGATATCTGCGCCAAGTCAAAACTGGAGTTTTCAAAAACTGCGTAAAATTTGAAAACTCTCTGCCAAGTGTAAACTCGAGTTTCCAAACCAAAACTCGAGTTTTCTCACAACTTTAGAAAACTTAAAAAACTCATGGCAAACTGAAAACTGCAGCTTCCATATCAAAACTACAATTTCCATAAGCTCAGAATGTTGGAGACTCTCTGTATGACCAAAACTCGAGTTTCCAAATGAAAACTGGAGTTTTGTCTTCTTAGGAAAATATTGAAGAATCTCTATGTAATGAAAACTGGAGTTTTCTCTGAAAACTTGAGTTTGTCTAATTGTGAAAAACTTGGAGTGCTCTCCGTAAGACCGAAACTCGAGTTTCTAAATGAAAACTGGAGTTTTGCTTAGTTCATTAAAATTGAGGTACTCTCTGTCAAATCAAAACTCAAGTTTTAAAACCAAAACTCGAGTTTGTCTTTGACAGTAAGTTTTTCAACTTACCAAAGACAAACTTTACATTGTGTTTACAATTGTTAGTTATCATCAAAACACATAGAGAACTAACAGTTTGCAATAATGTTTGAATAAATTAAGCGCGTTATTTGCAGATTATACAATCAAGAAATCATGTATTAAAACATTCATACATCGCTAGATCAATGCTTATAAGAACTAAATTTCTATGTTGGTATATTCGATCTTATATATTGCAGTATTTATATAAGCCAACAAAATTCTCCCTAAAAAATTGACTTTTTGTCAGAAGCCAGATCAATTCCATTTTAAAATGTTTGAATGTACAATATTCCACCACAATGCACATAGATGGACACATTTTTTGTATAATGACCCCCTTCGTATTGTTTGTTTCTAAATGAAACAAAATGATGTTTCTAAAGGAAACAAATGGATTTAGGATACTTATACTACATGATTAGTCAATTGTGATCTGACATTGCTTTCGTAACATGAGAGAGAGAAAATAAGTAGTTGGATAAAAAGATTAGCTAGAATGAATTATCATTGGCTCATTTTGATCCTAGTTTAAAACAATGTGAACTAAAAGTTTAAAAAATAATTCATTTGCAGAATTTAGCTGATTGAATGCCAGAAGCATTTACTGACCTTAAAAAAGTAACAAAGTCACATGTACCAGTTGGTAATGCTCCTATTCAAATTGATGTTCCTGAAGGACAACTATTATAAATGAATTAGGCCTGAAGCGTGGTAGGCCCACCGGTTCCAAAGATAAAAATCCTTGAAAAAAAAAGGAGCTAAGAATATAAATAATCAAGTCGAGGATTGGATAATTAAGAAAAGTTAATAGTTTTAGAGACTTATCTTCTGAAGAGTTATTATCTCCGGTAAAGATATCTCCTAAGTGAATATTGTAGTCCCAAAAGAGACCCAGATACCTGAAATATATAAAAATTATGAGATCTCAATAAATTATGTTATAAATGGAACCCGATGGGATCAAAAGGACGTGAACGTTGATAACATCTTCGCTTATAATATAGCATATGATGTAATGAATGATATTAAGGGTCATAAGCCACAATCTATTAGCAAGTGCCAGAAGCACATGTCCTCGAAGGACTTAAGGTGCCAAAAGCACATGCCCCTGAATGACTTAAGGTGCCAGAAGCAATGTCCCTAAAGGACTTAATGTGTCAAAAGCACAAGTCCCTAAAAGACTTAGATTGTCAGAAGCATCTAATTTAAGTTCTTGAAAAACAATACTAAACTAAATGAAGTAAGTCTCTATATGACTTGAAGCAATTAGAGCACATGTGGTATAATTGTTTCAAGGAATATCTATGAAAATGAGGGTACAAAAATGATCCAATATGCCCATACATATTTATGACAAGATTTAGAAGTGAATTTGTTATAATTGTTGTTTAAATTGATAATATTAACAACATTGGAACTCCTAAAGAGCTTCAAAAGACAATTAATTATTTAAAGAAAGAAGTTGAAGACGAAAACCTTGGTCCAGAAGTACCATAACTTCTGCTATTGGAACACTAATGTATTATGCTTATTAGAAGGATATAGTTCTTCACCAATACAAAGACATTGGAATCAATGTCATCATTAAGGGGAGTAATACTAATGCTGCTCTTTTCCCCCTATCTAGGTTTTGTTCCACTGGGTTTTCCTAGAAAGGTTTTTAATGAGGCACCATTGGAAAATGTATCAATGGATGATGTACTCTTTTCTTTGGCTAGATTTTTATCCCACAAGGTTTTCCCTAGTTAAAGCTTTTTATGAGGCACATTCATAATTGTTAGTTCTCAATGTGTTTTGATGATTAACAACTAATGTAAACATGTTTTGAAGTTTCCAAAATTTGTTAAAAACCATTTGACAGTTGCATACTCGAGTATAGGTATGCATACTTGAGTATAGGACTGTTAAAGGATTGCTCAATTGCATTTTACAAGTCAATACTACAGTATGGGTAGCCATACTCGAGTATTGAAGACACAGAGAGCAATCAAGTTTTTTATTTGAAAATAGATGTATACTCGAGTATAGGTATGTATACTCGAGTATAGGCCATCCAGAGAGCAACAAAACTTTCAAGATGAGTCAATACTGCAGTATAGGGAGCTATACTCGAGTATAGAGCCTTACAGAGAGCTCCAAACATTTTATAACTGATGCATACTCGAGTAAGGGTTTGCATACTCGAGTATTGGGCTCTTAAACTGATTTTCAACTTGGCACATGTTCTTATATACTCAAGTATGGTTTTGTATACTCCAGTATTGACAATGAAAGACTTCACACTTTTTGAAAACTGAGTTGCATACTTGAGTAAGGCATTGCATACTTGAGTATGGGACCATACAGAAAGGTCACTCATTTTGTCAAGGACTTGCTTACTCCAGTGTACAAATGAATACTCCAGTATAAAGGCATTTTGAACTTAAAATTTCTCAAGCAAACAGTGCCATACTCAAGTAAGCCACTAACATACTCGAGTATAGGTCTTGATTTTCAAACTCAACTAACGATGGTTTGCCTCTGGAAGCTGCATACTCTAGTATCACTTTGGATACTCCAGTAAGGACACTTACACCAGTGCCATACTCGAGTAAGGATGAACATACTCGAGTATACAACGGTAAAAACTGATTATTGAATTACACGAATTTGCAAATCCTTATTGTTTGACCTAATAGCTTTCATATATCACTCAATTATGTTTCCTACTATGTTTAACAAGTTTCTTGAGTGAATTACAGTTAGCACAGATGAAGATTATTGAAGGTCAAAGCCATAAAGCAAAAAGTGTACAGTGCATTTAATGCACTTCTGCAAATCAACCTACTTTTAGCTAATCCGTCTAAGCATGCCTTCTAAATGTTAAAGAATGCTTACTACAACAAGCAAAGTCATCTCCAACGGGCAAATTCTCAAAAAGACACATCAGATCACATTAACACTTGGATTAGTTGAAGATAAGAGAGAGAAGATGACCAGACTTAGTGCTAATCATCTACAACGGTTGGATCCATCAAGCGACGGTCAATTAATGCCCTCTACCTATAAAAAGAGTGCATTAACTTCTTCTCAAGCTGATACACCAACTGAGAGCGAAAATTTATTAAGTGTCATTTATTGTGTTCAGCTTTCATCTGTATTGTATCAATTTGATACTTGTGCTTCAGTGTTCATTTTATCTACTCTGTAAGAGAGTCATTTCTGTAAATCATTCATTGATTGTGATAACCACAAGTCAGGGGACTTGGTGGTTGGGTGTATTGATTACATCTTGTAAGGGGGAGTGAGTTCTAGTGAGAGAACTACTCTGGGTACAGAGATTGTAATCAATTTTGTGAAGTTAGTGGATTGAAAATCCCAAGTGAGGCTTGGGGACTGGATGTAGGTCAGAGAAAGGACCGAACCAGTATGAATCGTATTGTGCATAACTTCTCTTCTCTCCATCTCTATTATACCCTGTTCTTAGTTGTGCAAAACAGAGTTAGGTCTTTAAATTTTTAAAGATACCCAATTCACCCCCCTCTTGGGTATCAAGCTCCAATCTTCATTTGGTATCAAAGCAAGGTCTTCTCAGAAGAGTCTGACCACTCGAGAAGGATCATTATGGAAGGAATTCTTCCCGATGGAGCTTCTATCAACAGACCTCCCGGCTTCAACGATGAGCACTATTCTTTTTGGAAAGCAAAATTTCGTGTGTTCATGATGGCTACTGAATACGGATTGTGGAGAGTCTTTGAGACTGGAGTCTACGTACCAGTTAAAACTGAAGGAGGTATTTCTGTTCCGAAGACTGAAGCTGAATTCGACGATGATGATAAGAAGAACATCACTCTCAACAGTAAGGCTATTTTGATGCTTCAAAGTGCTCTTAGTCAAAAGGAGTACTTTCGAATCTGTAACTTGTCAACTGCAAAAGAGATGTGGAAGGCTCTGGAGATAGTGTATGAAGGAACCTCTGGAATCAAAGAGAACCGCATCAACATTCTAACCACTGAGTATGATCTGCTACGGATGAAGCAAGGAGAGAGCATCGGTGAATTTCAGCTTAGATACACTCATCTGACAAATCAACTGCCAGCTTTAGGAAAGATATATGATCAAGGGCCTCAAGTGAGAAAAATTCTCAATGTTTTGACAAAAGATTGGGAAGCGAAAGTTATCGCTATCGAGGAGGCTCGTGGAGAGTCAATGACTTCAGTTGCTGCCCTGTTTGGTAGTCTATCTGAGTACGAGAGTAAATTGAAGTTCAAAAAGGATTTAGATGATGTCAACAGCGGCAACAATCGCAACAAGGGAATTGCTCTTAACACGATAAAGGATGAGGAAGATGAAGATGAGGATGAAGAGATAGGGATGATGGTCCGGAGATTCAAGAAGTTTTACAAAAAGGATCAAGGCTTCAAGAGGTTTCAGAAGGGAAGTTCCAGCTATAAATCAAAGAAGCCTATCATTTGCTACGAATGCGAGAAGCCCGGACACATCAAGTCAGAATGTCCTAAGCTGAAGAACCAAGAGAAAGAAAAGAAGAAATTCAAGAAGTTCAAGAAGAAGGCTTATGTTTCAGCTATATGGGCTGACAGCTCATCTGATGAGGATGAAGCTGAAGAAGAAGAAGAAAAAGCTAACATAAGCCTGGTTGTCGAGGAAGAAGAGCAACATAATGAAAGCAATGAGGTATATGAATCTTTGCCCTCCTATGATGAATTATTTTCTGAATATAATGTTGTGCAAAAGGAGTTTGAAAAACTTGCAGACAAGTATATGACTTTGAAAAAGAAAAACTCTTTTCTTGAATCACGAATTGAAAATCTTTCTTCTCTTGAATCTCTAGTCTGTGATGAATGCCCTATTTTGGAGAAAAAGAATTTACAATTAACAAAAGCACTTGAGAAATTCACTAAGGGAAGTGAAATGCTCAATGTGATTCTCAAACAACAATGATTTATAAATGATCGATCGGGCATTGGTTACAAACCAAATTTTGATAAGAGGAAAGGTAAGAAAAAGAGTGGACAAAAATCATATATGAATTATTTTACAAAATCTGTTCATTCTTCAAATCCCTTTGCACATTGTAATTATTGCAATAGGAAGGGCCATTCTACCTCATCTTGCTTTCATAAAAAGGAAATAAAAATTAAGCCTGTAGGGAACTATAAATGGGTACCAAAAGGAACTTATGTTCCCAAGGTGCAAGCTAACCCCAAAGGACCCAAGAAAAGATGGGTACCTAAAACTTGATCCCTTGTGAATTGTAGGTTTGTCTTAGAGCATCAAGACCCAACAAGTGGTATATTGATAGTGGATGCTCAAGGCATATGACTGGAGACAAATCCAAATTCCTTTCAATCAAGCCAAAAGATGGTGGTAGAGTCACATTTGGAGGAGACCAATCGGGAAAAATTGCTGGGATTGGTGAGATAGGCAACAATGAAGGTCCTCTCATCAAAGATATCTACTTGGTAGAAGGATTGTGTCACAACCTCCTAAGTGTGAGTCAAAGCACCGACAAGGGTAACTTAGTTATCTTTGATTCTGATGAATGCTTTATTGTTAAAAAGGATTTGGTCTCCATAAATGATTTGAAAAATAAAGCTTTATTTAGAGCACCTAGAGATGGTAATTGTTATACTCTCAACCTCTCTAGTAATGCTTCTGTTTCTGAAAATTGTTTTGTTAGTAACTTGAATGAAAGTTGGCTTTGGCATAAGCGATTAGCTCATGTGAATATGTTTCAACTTGACAAGTTATTGAAAAAGGATTTGGTAATTGGTATTCCTAAATTGGATTTCAACTAATAGACCTCTTCAATTACTTCATATGGATCTAGTTGGACCAGCTAGAGTAAAAAGTCTTGGTGGAAATCTTCACACTTTGGTCATAGTTGATGATTATTCTAGATTTACTTGGACTATATTTTTATCATCTAAAGATGAAACGTATGATCAGTTTGTTGCCTTTGCCAAGAAGGTCCAGAACGAGAAAGGTCTCTCAATTTCAGGAATAAGGACTGATCATGGTGGCGAGTTTGAAAACAACGCCTTTGCTGAGTTCTGTGACAGTAGGGGGATCGACCACAATTTCTCGGCACCAAGAACACAACAGCAAAATGGTGTTGTGGAGAGAAAGAATAGAGTACACACTGAGATGGCGAGAGCGATGTTGAACGAGTACAACACTTCGCAAGTGTTTTGGGCTGATGCCATGAGTACGGCTTGCTACATCTCCAACATAACATACTTGAGAAAGAAGCTGAATAAGACTCCGTACGAGCTCTACAAAGGGAGAAAGCCAAACCTCAGCCACCTACATGTCTTCGGTTGTAAGTGCTATGTGCACAATAATGGTAAAGACAATCTTGGTAAATTCGATCCTAAAGCTGATTTAGCTATTTTTATTGGTTACTCTAATAGAAGTAAAGCATATAGGGTCTTTAACACTAGAACTAAGATTGTTGAAGAATCTATACATGTTGTGTTTAGTGAAAATGACTCCAATAAATCCTTGGATGATGAGGAAGAGACTATTTCCAAAAATCAATTCTTTTCGAAAACTACTCCTTCTGAAAACGTTTTTGAGGCTGATCCTGAAAATGATTTGGAAAATCCTGATCAGTCTCAACCTAGAACTTGGAAATATATAAGGAATCGTCTTTTAGACCAAGTTATAGGTGATGTGAACCAAGGAGTAAGAACAAGAAATAGAACTTTGAATGAAGTAACCTTTTCTGCATTCATATCTCATATTGAACCCTCTAAAATAGAAGAAGCCCTTTCAGACAATGACTGGGTGACAGCTATGCAAGAGGAGTTGCATCAATTTGACAGAAATCAAGTTTGGGACTTGGTGCCTAAACCCAAAGACCATCCGGTTATTGGGACAAAATGGGTATTCAAGAACAAACGTGATGAATCAGCAATCATTGTCCGTAACAAGGCAAGATTGGTTGCCAAAGGTTACAACCAAGAGGATGGCATAGACTATGAGGAAACTTATGCCCCAATAGCTAGATTGGAGGCCATAAGAGTCCTACTAGCCTTTGCATGCACTAAAGGTTTTAAACTTTTCCAAATGGATGTAAAAAGTGCATTTTTAAATGGTTTCATTTAAGAGGAGGTGTATGTTGAACAACCTCTAGGTTTTGAAAATGATCAATTTCCGGATCATGTTTTTAAGATAAAGAAAGCGTTGTATGGTCTTAAGCAAGCTCCTAGAGCTTGGTATGAAAGGTTGAGTCAATTTTTACTCAATCAAGGATTTATTAGAGGAAAGGCTGACACAACATTGTTTATTAAGAAAAATAAATTGAATGAGATTTTAATTGTTCAGATTTATGTTGATGATATTATTTTCGGTGCTACTAATGACTCCTTGTGTGAGGAATTTTCCAAGACTATGCAGGGTGAATTTGAGATGTCATTGATGGGAGAGCTCAACTACTTCCTTTGGCTACAAATCAAGCAAAGAAAAGATGGGATATTCATATCTCAAACCAAGTATTTGAATCATTTGCTGAAGAAGTTTGGGATGGACAAGTGTAATGGGGCTGACACACCAATGAGCACAACCACTTCTTTGAATGCTGATGAAGAGGGAAAGGATTTCAACATCACCAAGTATAGAGGAGTGATTGGATCATTGCTCTATCTCACCGTAAGCCGACCGGACATCCAATTCAGTGTGGAGATGTGTGCTAGATTTCAATCCACCCCTAAAGAGTCTCATGCTGAGCACGTGAAGAGGATATTCAGATACCTCTCAGACACAAAGACTCTTGGATTGTGGTTTCCCAAAGGTCAACCAGAGCATTTGGTAGCCTATTCTGATTCGGACCATGCTGGCTACAAGACGGATAGAAAGAGCACAAGTGGCCAATGCGAGTTCTTTGGCAACTCACTTGTGTCACGGTTTAGCAAGAAGCAAACAACTGTGTCCGTGTCATCAACCGAAGCTGAATATGTTGCTGCCTCAAGTTGCTGTGCTCAAGTACTATGGTTGAAGCAACAACTTGCTGATTTGGGAGTGCACTTGAAGGAGATTCCAATATTGTGTGACAACACAAGCACAATAAGCTTGGCCAAGAATCCGATGCAACATACAAGAACCAAGCATATTGATGTGAGGCATCACTTCATTCTGGATCATGTTCAAAAGCGAGATGTCAAAGTAATGTTCATCCCGACCCATCTTCAACTAGCTGACATATTCACCAAGCCTCTAGCCAAGGAACAATTCACTTTCATAAGGAGAGAATTGGGAATGATAAATCCCAATGAATTGTAAGCATTTCTCTTTCAATCTAATGTTAGTTGTGTTTTTGATGATTAATCTTTACTAACTTAAGCATCGGAGTGTATAGTCATTGTTTTTGCAGGATATTTTGATGTTTCAGAGGTTGCATACTCAAGTATAGACCATGGTACTAGAGTATGGAAGTTGCAGAAAGCTAAAACTGAAGTTTAGAAAGGCTATACTGCAGTATGGAATTGGATACTCGAGTATCCAGGAGACAGAGAGCACAATACTGAGAAAAGTGGCTGTATACTCGAATATGAAGTGCTATACTCGAGTATAGGACCAGACAGAGGGCAAAACTGAAGGTATGCCAGAGGCATACTCGAGTATGTTAGTTGCTTACTCGAGTATGTCCATCGGGGTTTCAAAAATTCACATTACATTTTTGAAGTCCAGGTCAGTATACTTCCACCTTTACTCGAGTATATAAATGAAAGTATGCTATACTCGAGTATGAAAGAGCTATACTTGAGTATAGGCGTATGTCTATATATACTGAACCGTTGTGTTCTTTCATACTTGCACCATTTACTCCAGTAAAGCCCTAGCAGCACGTCTTTCTCTCTTCTCTCACTCTGAAACCGTCGTATTCCCTCATAAATCCCCCATAAATTCACACCAAATCTCTTTCAATCCTACCCATTCACATTTTCGCTGAAACCCTAACGTCGGAATGTCTAAAGAACAATCCCAATCCGATCAATCGGTTTCTTCTCAACCACCAAGAGCACCGAGGACAAAATCAATCCCAAAGAGATTACAAACGGGCATTGATCAAACGATTCCCGGTGTTGGTGTCATTATCCCTGAGGCATCGTCTCCAAACCCCAAGAAGAGGGGTACTTCATCAAAAGACCCTGCACCACCTTCGGCAAGCAAGAAGAAGAAGGCTGGAGAGCCGAGTAAAGCAAAGGGGAAGAGGACTGTTGTTCACCGGAAGGCAAGAGCGAAGCAAGCCTCTACCACTGTCGTCTCTTCTCCCTCCAGTGTCGAGATTACCAGTTCGGCTTCTGAGACTGAGTCAGAGGAAGTTTCGCCTGTGATTGCAAATGCTGTGGAAGAGATAAAGCTCCACAAGTCGGCACCTAAAGGATTCAAGATTGCTCCAGTTCCACTTCCTCCCGGCTTGAACGCCAAGTTCAGAGATCAATTTGCAAGCCGTGGATTCTGCACTGTTGTTTCAGTTGATCTGGAACAAGTGTATAGAGAGTGCAATGTTCATCTCTCGCCGTGGTTCGGGCCATATGCTTCATTTGTTTCCATCGAGGCCGCTTACTTTCCGGAGTTGGTCAAGATGTTTTATTTTAACATGGTGACTGATCACGTGCTAGACTCTGAGGGCAAGCCACTAGAGGAGCGAATCACCACTTCTATCAAAGGGGTGCAATTCATTATATCTGCTGCTATCCTCAACCGCATACTGAAGGTTGACAACCCTCCTCCGGCCTCTACACCAAGATACACCAATGAGGAGGTGTATACCACACTTGTGCCCGGAAAGGACATTCCGGATGATCAGAAAGCACATTTGTCCTTTAAGCCCTCGGACATGACACCCTTGCACCAGGTGATTTGGTATGTGTATTCACGAAATTTTGTCCAGAAGGGAGGCAGCTACACGCATTTCACGCAGAAGGATTATCGCTTCTTCACCGCATTCATCCGGAAGCATCCTATCAACATTGGGCAGTGGCTGTTCAAGGAGATCAGTTACTTCAAGTTCGTGTCCCGGAAAGGATCATACATGCCATTTGCCTCTCTGGTTTCCCTTATCTTGTTTTACCACAAGATATGGTACGTGGGACCACCTAAGACGATGAAGTACATCACGCCCTTCGGCAAAGCTCAATTTAATTTCATGAAGATCCATTTTGATCTGGAAGGATCCAGTCAGTCGAGGGCTCCACAGAGATCTCAACCCGTGCATCACAGTCTCTAGCGCACGAGGCTCAGTCGGCTCCACCTCCTCCTCTTCCAGTGGATCTTGATCAGAGGATCAAGGAGATCGTTGATGCTGCACTGTTGTCTCATTTTATAAAGATTCAGTTTGAGTTCGGGAAGCTTGGTGCTGATATCAGGACGGACTTGAATGAGATTATCTTTGGCCAGGCAGAGATGAGGACAGAGTTGGCCAAGATGAAAGAGGAGTCCGAAAAGAAGCAAGACGAGATAATTGATCAGGGCATTGACTTAGACTCCCGGCTATCCATGACACTTGATGTTGCAACAGAGGCCCGGGATAAGATTGATCGCCTGCTCAACCATTTCAATATTGGAGCTTCTTCATCAACCTTCGGATTCACGACTGGTCCTTCTTCATCCTCTCTTGTCCCAGTTGCCCAGCCATCCTCTGCACCTGAGACTCAGCCTTCCCAGTCTTCTCCACCTTCCTCACCACCCTTTACATTTCCTAGCCCACCGCATACCACATCACCTCCTGTCTCATCATCCCCCGCTTCCACTTCCACACCTACCACATCTGTCCTATCCTTACTAATCACTCCTTCCACAGAGATTCTACCCGATCCACTTCCATCTCCTGTTACCCCTCCACTGAGATTTTCCATCTACCTTCTCCCACTGCCACATCCTCTGTACTTTTGCCTCCCACACCATCTGTCATATTCCTACCTCCACCTTCCTCTGCTTCTGACATTCCCTTTGACCCTTCTACTGATCCTCCCCATGATGATGACAAAGGGGGAGAAGGAGAGAAAGATATATAGGGTCTAGAGTATTAGGTAGTTTGTTTAGTTTGATGTTTCATGTACTGTTTTGTTCTCTGATATCAGTGATCTTTGTTGTTTTAATCATTTCTGATATCAGTTACTTGCTGCACATGTATGTCTCTTTCAATGAATATGAATATATTTCACATGTGTTTATGACTTCAATTGTATATCTGCTGCCACTCTCTGATTCACATGTGTTAAAATGCAAAATTGATTGTTTTCTGATAACTTAACACTGATATTTGAAAACTTCAAATCAACAAGGATTACATCTTTCAAATTTGTTAAAAAGATAGTTTACAAGTGTTGTCATCATCAAAAAGGGGGAGAATGTTAGTTCTCAATGTGTTTTGATGATTAACAACTAATGTAAACATGTTTTGAAGTTTCCAAAATTTGTTAAAAACCATTTGACAGTTGCATACTCGAGTATAGGACTGTTAAAGGATTGCTCAATTGCATTTTACAAGTCAATACTGCAGTATGGGTAGCCATACTCGAGTATTGAAGTCACAGAGAGCAATCAAGTTGTTTTTTTGAAAATAGATGTATACTCGAGTATAGGTATGCATACTCAACTATAGGCCATCCAGAGAGCAACCAAACTTTCAAGATGAGTCAATACTGCAGTATAGGGAGCTATACTCGAGTATAGAGCCTTACAGAGAGCTCCAAACATTTTATAACTGATGCATACTCGAGTAAGGGTTTGCATACTCGAGTATTGGGCTCTTAAACTGATTTTCAACTTGGCACCTGTTCTTATATACTCAAGTATGGTTTTGTATACTCTAGTATTGACAATGAAAGACTTCACACTTTTTGAAAACTGAGTTGCATACTCGAGTAAGGCATTGCATACTCGAGTATGGGACCATACAGAAAGGTCACTCATTTTGTCAAGGACTTGCTTACTCCAGTATACAAATGAATACTCCAATATAGAGGCATTTTGAACTTAAAATTTCTCAAGCAAACAGTGCCATACTCGAGTAAGCCACTAACATACTCGAGTATAGGTCTTGATTTTCAAACTCAACTCACGATGGTTTGCCTCTGGAAGCTACATACTCTAGTATCACTTTGGATACTCCAGTAAGGACACTTACACACAGTGCCATACTCGAGTAAGGATGAACATACTCGAGTATACAACGGTAAAAACTGATTTTTGAATTACACGAATTTGCAAATCCTTACTGTTTGACCTAATTGCTTTCATATATCATTCAATTATGTTTCCTGCTATGTTTAACAAGTTTGTTGAGTGAATTACAGTTAGCACAGATGAAGATTATTGAAGGTCAAAGCCATAAAGCAAAAAGTGTACAGTGCATTTAATGCACTTCTGCAAATCAACCTACTTTCAGCTAATCCATCTGAGCACGCCTTCTAAACGTTAAAGAATGCTTACTACAACAAGCAAAGTCATCTCCAACGGGCAAATTCTCAGAAAGACACATCAGATCACATTAACACTTGGATTAGTTGAAGATAAGAGAGAGAAGATGACCAGACTTAGTGCTAATCATCTACAACGGTTGGATCCATCAAGCAACGGTCAATTAATGCCCTCTACCTATAAAAAGAGTGCATTAACTTCTTCTTAAGCTGATACACCAACTGAGAGCGAAAATTTATTAAGTGTCATTTATTGTGTTCAGCTTTCATCTGTATTGTATCAATTTGATACTTGTGCTTCAGTGTTCATTTTATCTGCTCTGTAAGAGAGTCATTTCTGTAAATCATTCATTGATTGTGATAACCACAAGTCAGGGGACTTGGTGGTTGGGTGTATTGATTACATCTTGTAAGGGGGAGTGAGTTCTAGTGAGAGAACTACTCTGGGTATAGAGATTGTAATCAATTTTGTGAAGTTAGTGGATTGAAAATCCCAAGTGAAGCTTGGGGACTGGATGTAGGTCAGAGAAAGGACCGAACCAGTATAAATCGTATTGTGCATAACTTCTCTTCTCTCCATCTCTATTATACCCTGTTCTTAGTTGTGCAAAACAGAGTTAGGTCTTTAAATTTTTAAAGATACCCAATTCACCCCCCCTCTTGGGTATCAAGCTCCAATCTTCATTAATTGACATCCAAAAGGAATGTTATGAATATATTAAATTGTGTGGATGTCCATTGACTCTTAACTTTCCATGTTTAGTCACAATTCATAAAAATCAATTGGGTATATTATATGATATATTATAATATTATGTAGTGGCCATTAGAATTGTTCATTATGGGCATTCAGGTCGCCCACTACATTTATGATGGGGAGTGGGTAGAAGTTATATAAAACTTCTCTACTCTCCAACCATTATAAATTCTCTCCTCCCCCCATACAAATGTATACTGAAGAGATTTTATTATGATCATACAAGAAACTAAATAAAAATTATTATACACTTTCCCTCTCTTGATTTCTCTCTTATTCTTTAATCCTAGATTTCTTTTAGTTTTATAATTATTATTAAATTGTCACGGTCATACTTTCTAAATTATCCCCGAACAAGTATAAAAGTCTTGCTATAAAAATGTCTTTTAGTACTAATACATATGAGTTGGTATTTTTGGGGTTGTTTAATGGTTTTGAGGTAATAGAAAAGAAAGCACTGAATTTCTGATAGAACTCTTCTATGGATAATGTAGCCACTGAATTCCATGACAAATTTCGTGGCAAATATTTTTGCCTTGGAATCAACCACAGAATATGTCCGTGGCAAAAACATTTGCCACGTTAAAATTACGTGGCTAAATTAAAAATAATATTTATAACATTAGTTATTAATTAATGTTAATTAAAAAATTATTATTTTAAAAAAATTTATAATTTTATATTTAATATAATATTTATAATATTAAATTATTAGTTATTAATTAATTTTTATTAAAAATAAAATTCAATTTCGAAAATTTGCTAAAATTATATTTCTAATAAAATTTATTTAAGATTTAAGATTTATTTAATTTGAAATTAATTTATATTGAAAATTATAATACATATATAGAAATTAGCCATGACTTTTATAATATTATTTATATAGAAAAATATATATTTATATATAATGGATTATGTATGACAGTATTATATATATAATTTTGTAATAAAATAACCCAGATGCATTTCAGCTCAATTGGCAAAGGCTCGCGCTTAATTAAATTTGAATTAAAAAAATGCAATGGAGTAATTCCACATTAAATAAAATCAATTTAGAATGACTTTTGGGAAATATTTTCATTGAATAATTTATGGTAAAAACACTTTTCATGTTGTAGGAGAAGTGTTTTCTCATGTTATATATATATAGAATGGTGGGACCCACACACACACACATATATAAATATAATGCTAATTATATATATATATATATATATATATATATATATATATATATATATATGTGGGTTTCACTATTTCATGTGTGTGTAGGAATCTTCTTCTTCTCATGTAATATAAGAAGTTTAAATCCCATAATTTATTCATGATTGAAGTTTCAAATATACAATCAAAGGCCAAAGTGTTACTAATACAATATAATACTATATACTTTATTTAGATTTTTAAAAAATAATAATTATTTGTTTTATCAATTTATTGTTTAGTTTCAAAAATAGAATATATTACGCACACACCCATATATATGAATATCTAGATTATCTTTATTATCATAGGATTGTCTTTATTATTTTATCTTTTAATATTAGGATTGGGGTTTTGATTTATTATTTAAATATTTCTAAAGTTCTATAACTAGTCATAGGGTTTCTCATTGTATGTAGGTAAATTTGATTGATTGAGTCCTAATTTTTCAGCTTCCTCCATCTTTTTAATTTCTCTCCTTCTCCCTCCTTTATCTTCCTCTTCCCTTCCATATTTCGTATCAATTGACATCAAAGGTCGGTCTCACTACACCTTTCATATATTCCAAAAATTTTAGGTAATTAATTTCACCATCTCGCTTCCAACAGTAGAAAAATTTGTTAATTATTATGATTTTGTTTGTGACCACGCATTCTAAGCGTTGCCTTATCCTTCTGATAAAGACATGACCCTGTTTTGTGTCTTTAAATGGGACCAAAGCCGACGCCAAAGACAAACACGATATTTTTCCGCATACACATGTTTGACATATCAATTATTTATGGGGTTTAAATTTAGGGTTAAATGTCATTTTTGCTATGGAAGTATTGCTAAAGGAGCACCCAGCACCCAGAAGTTTTTTTGGTACCAAATTTACCCCGGAAGTATTAAAAAGGTATCAAATTTATCCAAAAGTGACGGAAGTCCACGTAGATCATTAAAATGTGAGGTGGCATGCCACCTCATCAATCAAAAGTGTCATTTTTGCCTTGTAAGTTTTCATTAAGGAGCAATTTTGCCCCGGAAGTTTTTATTGAGGAGCAATTTTGCCCCGAAAGTTTACAAAAGTAGCAATTTTGCCCTTCTTTCTCCCAATATTAAATTTGACTATTAAATCAGTCAAAGACCACACATGTCATGCCTTGAAAATGTGAAACTTGGAGTCACAGAAGGAAATCCTTGACATGTTGAGCTCAAGGCGGCCAGAATTTGTAAAGCCGAACTGGTCACAGGGACTAAAAGGTCTGTCACAAAACCCAGAGGAAGCATCATTTATGATCTAAGGAAATGAAACGCAAAACGAGAAATAAATTGTTCCAAAAATTTTTTCAGTAAAACAAATCAATAGTGATAATATTTACGTTTGTATAAACCGATCATTTGCTTAGATCATAAGTGATGCTTCCTATGACCAGTTCGGCTTCACAAATTTTGGCTGCCTTTGAGCTCAACATCTCAAGGATCTCATTCTCTGACTCCAAGTTCGACCTTTTCAAGGCATGACATGTCTGGTCTTTGACTGATTTAGAATGGCAAAATTGACACATTTTGTAAACTTCCGGGGTAAAATTGCTCTTTAGTAAAAACTTATGGGGCAAAATTGCTCTCATTGAAAACTTCCGAGGCAAAAATGATACTTAACTTTTATTAGTTGATGAAGTGGCTTGCCACATGTCATGAGGTGGCATGCCACATGGACAGTCAGTCAAACTTAACGGTCAAAATTAACGGATGAGCAAATTTGCTACCTTTTTCATACTTCTGGGGCAAATTTGGTACCTTTTTCATACTTCTGGGGAAAATTTGGTACCCAAGAAACTTCCAGGTGCTGGGCGCTCCCTTAGCAATACTTCCGTGACAAAAATGACCTTTAACCCTTAAATTTATTATGTTATATGAGAAGAAGAAGGTTCCTACACATACATGAAATAGTGGGACCCACATCTTTTTTTTTTTTAAGTCAGGCACAAAAATCAAAGTATCTATAACATAAGAATACACTCTTCATATAACATGAAAAGTGTATTTTCCATTATATATATATATATATATATATATATATATATATATATATAATATGCTCTTTTAAACTATAAAAAATCTTATATCAAGAATAACATTTAGAAGATATATTATAAATTGGAACGGAGGCAGTATTATATTGGGCCTGTTTGATATCCATGATATGAGAGCGCGTTAGGAAAAAAGTTCAATGAAAAAAAAGCTCAATAGAAGATATTTGGGTTGGTTTATTTTCCATTTAACTTTAGCCCAAAATGTAGCTTTCTGAAGAAGTAAGGAGGGGGAGCTTTTCCAGCATTGCAGCGCACGGAGGTCGAGAATTGAGAAGAGAGATGGTTTGAGTTTAATTCTCACGTGGGCCCCATCATTTTTGGTTTTTTATGTTGTATATATATACAAAGGGTACTCCACACAAATATGACACTAGCGTGGGCCCACCGTAGACATATATATACATGGGGTGTTTTTAATTCTTTTCTTTTTCTTTAACAATTTCTATCATTTAATTTTTTTAATTAAAATTAAAATTAAAATTTTTATCTTCAATTATCACAATGTATACAACTAATATATATATATATAGTATTTAGCAAGATTCATGCTCTTTATGTAGAAAATAAATCACCGCTTCCACCACCATCCTAAACAGGCCCAATTATCTTCACCACAAATGAATCGTCTTCATGATAGAATTAGAGATAAACTTGTCAAGCATAGCAATAAAAGAAATTAATGTATTATTTGTATGCATTTTATTTTATAAACAATTTTATCCATTAAATATATTTAATTAAGCACTTTATTGTTTATTAATTTTTTAATAATCATTTAATTTTTTCAAATTAAAATTTTTATTATCTCAACATATATATAAATATATATATAATATTCAATATAATTCATGCCCTTTTCGGTCATTTCCATCTTAACTGACTTTTTAAATAATAATCTAAACACAAATCACATTTACAACTTGGGTTTTTTTCCTATTGAGCTTTTGCAAAAATTAGATAGCTTTTTGTTGGAAATTATGCCCTATGGGCAAGTCATTGTTCTCCATTTAGTTATCATTTCATTTGCATGTTTATAGTGATAACTGTATCCTTGGATATATATTATAGATTATCCTAAATGTCCCTGATCGGTTATCTACGCAGGAGCGAAGATGACATAAGATCAGTATTGTTAGTTCTCTATGTGTTTTGATGATTACTAACATTTGTAAACAATATGGAGATGTTTTTGTTTAAGATTAAACTGATTTCAACTTGTCAATTTCAAGTAAAAACATTCTAGCTGAAACAAACTCGAGCCTGTAATGCTCAAGCTCGAGCCTGGTTTTGACAGAGAGCACAAACCTGCAAGTTCAAATCTCAAACTCGAGACTAAACCTGAAGTTTAGAACCTAAGAATTTATCTAAGTTTTTAAAACTTTGTGTGAACTCAAGTTCACACTTTTAAGCTCAAGTTCACCAGAGACAAAGAGGTTTCTAACTTTCAAACAGTTTTTAAACTTGACACACTCTTTCCTCAAGTTTGCAGGTTCCAAAGAAAATCTTCATCGTTTTCAAAGATCATGAACTCAAGCCTGTTATGACAAACTCGAGTTCTTCTCTGGAGGGAAGAAACTTTTTTAAACTTAGTCCCCGTTTGTTACACAGAATTGGGCCGATGGAAAGGGAAGATGACAACTTTCCAAGACAAAAAACCTGTTTGTTACTCCCATCTTCCTTCGGGCATAGATCCGGCGAGGCCCAATGTTCCATCAACAATGGGAAGCTTCATTCCATCCAATATAGGCGGGAAGGTGAAAATCTTCCCGGGAAGGCGAAAATGTCGGACAAAAATGCCCTTTGCAAACACTGTACCCATAAGAACGAGAAAGGTGCGAGCTGGCGAAGGTGTCCGTGAAGAAGCTTGTATCTACAGTGGAAGGTTTTCGGCGAAGGAGAAGTTGAACCCGAGCTGCATTAAGGTCAGTATTATCTGGAAATCAATTTGAGATCTATGGGTCTGAGCCATTCGTTGCATTTTTTCGAGCTTTTTTTTGGGGGGGGGGGGCTTCTGAAATGTTGTTCGCCCTGTTTCTTCAAGGTTGGGGGGGGCTGGGCTTTTTGTGGCCGTGTTGCTTCCAGCTTGGGGGGGGTGAGCTTTTCGTTGCCCTGTTGTTTCGAGCTTGGGGAGGGGGGACACACACACAATGGAATGCATTCTGAAGCAATATTCACACACTGACACAGGTTACTTTGTAGGAAATATGTTGTTTGTTTCTGTACAATGTGTTGTTGTTTTGTTAATGATCCCTTTTATGAATGATGTGAAGTATGTTTATATATGAAAGTTGATTGCGTGGTGATTGTATGTTTGCTGAAAATGAAAAATGGGTTTTGGTAAGTCTGTTAAAGGTGAAGTGAAAACAAGTAATAGCAAAAGTTTGAACTTCCAATTTACGTTCGAACCAGACACCCCAGTTCGAACATCACACATGTGTCGTTCATTCATTGAGTCAAATGTTGGGTGGTAAGTAGTGGTGTAAATTGAGCCCATGGCATGAAAGAGAGGAATGTATGAATGTTAAATTTTGGTAGTTTGTAAAGAGGAGAGGCAGATTATGATAAAAAAGATATTGGTGTGGTGAAAAATTGTGTAGGTATGGAGCCACGTTTACGTGGAATGATTGGAATGATGGCTGGTTGCATAACTTTGCTACTAGCAGTGAGGACCTTGCTTGTCACGATGATAGTTGCTGTGGGAGAAGGTAGACCAAGGCACTTACCGGATAGGACGTTTAGATTAGATTTTCATGCCAAGAGAGCGAATTTGAGAGCGATGATATATAGTAGTGACACCACTTGCTTCAACCAAATTAGGATGTACCGGGCAACGTTTGATAAATTGTGTCATATGTTAGACACAATCGGCGGATTGAGAGCAACTAAACATATGCTAGTTGATGAGCAAGTGGCTATGTTCCTTCACATATTGGCCCATCATGTCAAGAACAGAGTCATACAGTTTGAGTTTGGAAGGTCAGGAGAAACCATTAGTAGATACTTCAAACTAGTGCTCAATGCTACCATCAGACTTCAATCATTGCTTTTGAAGAAACCAGAGCCAATTCCAAAGGACTCAAATGATAATCGTTGGAAGTGGTTCAAGGTATGTACATTATGGTATTGTCTGAGTAATTTAATAGAGTACTCACACTATGGTGTGACCTTACCGGTGATAATGTTTTTGTCATTTCAGGGGTGCCTAGGTGCATTGGATGGAACACACATACGTGTTCAAGTCCCTGCACAACACAAGGGGAGGTACCGCAATAGGAAAGGGGAGGTAACAACTAATGTGCTTGGGGTATGTTCACCGGATGGGCAATTCATATTTGTTTTGCCTGGGTGGGAAGGGTCAGCTGTGGATGGGAGAGTGTTGAGAGATGCTATAAGGAGACCATTTGGACTAACAGTGCCACTAGGTAATACTGCGGATGTGAGCGACCATTACGTTGTATAAATTAAGTTATACTATTGTTTTTTAACTTGTATATCTTTGTGCAGGGAACTACTACTTGGTTGATGCTGGGTACAGTAATTGCCAGGGGTTTTTGGCTCCTTATAGAGGTCAAAGGTACCACCTTAATGATTGGAGACAAGGACATCAACCCCAAACTGCGCATGAGTGTTTCAACATGCGACATTCGGCGGCACGAAATGTAATAGAAAGGTGCTTTGGCATACTCAAGTTACGGTGGGCAATATTGAGGAGCCCATCTTTTTATCCAGTGAGGCTGCAAAACAGATACATCGTTGCTTGCTGTTTGATCCATAACCTCATTCGTCGCGAGAATGTTCAAGATCCCCTTGACGAGCAGATTGAGACCTTACCCGTTGGACCTCCAACGGTTGACAACCCGCCCTTAGTTACAATGGAAACTAGTGAAGTGTGGACTAATTACAGGGAACAACTTGCGAATGAGATGTTCGCTGCCTTTGTGGCACTTGGAGATAATTGATAACATTGTACACAAGTATTGCTAGGTTTAAGGACAATTTATTCCGTTTGTTTATGTTAAAATCAAGAACGATGTCCTATGTCAATCTGAATTTCAATTAAGTCTATATTTGCCTTTGTTATTGGTGTGGTGTGGTATTTTTTTGTTCTCTGAAAAGCATGTATACTTGCAGTGTTTTGCCTCAATTCTCCTTTTGTTTTAGATGGATTCAGCTGAACAGGGAACCAGGACGAGGATAAAGATGTGGACAGCAGTTGAGGATCGGGTCTTGATAGATTGCCTTGTGACTTTGAGATTGGACCAAAAGTGGATGGCCGATAGTGGGTTCAAAGCAGGTTATGCAAATGTGTTGCAGAAGATGATTGAGCAGAAGCTTCCTGGCTGTGGTATCAAAGCCATTCCACACATCACCTCCAGACTGAAGACCTTAAAGCGTCTATGGCAAGTAGCATACGACATTGTTTATGGGCCCAATACTTCAGGATTTGGTTGGAACCCGGAGACTAACCTTGTTACTGTAGATCCAGAGGTGTGGGATGAGTATTTGAAGGTATGAGATCCTACCATAATGTTGAAATATGTAGTTTAATTGTGTTTTACAAATGACTTCCATATCCAAACTCACATATTGCTTGTTCAAAGTGCAGGATCATCCAAAGGCAAAGGAATTTAGAACCAAACCATTACCAAACTTTGACTCTCTATGCATGGTTTGGGGAAGGGATAGGGCTATCGGTGACGAAGGAGAGTGCCGGGGGGAATGGAGGAACAAATTAATCTTGAAGAGGAGGAACTTCCAGAAACACCACCACTTGTTGATGATTCTGGGATGTCAGGAACGAACCCTGAAACTGGCACCACTCAAGTCAATGCATCTGATGCAAATGTTGGTCCAAGGAAGAAGCGCAAACTGAACCATGCTGAAGTAATCGCTGAGGCATTGCGAGATACAGCCACACGATTGGAGAATACCATCGCTACTGCATTTGACAAGCTAGGAAATATGATGGCACCCCAAGATGCGCAACCTGAACCTCCTGCCCCAGGAGATGATTTGTACATGGAGCTACTGCAACTTGAGCATTTGACATGGAATGAAAGAAACCTTGCACATATGAAGCTCGTAGCGTCTGACAAAATGGTGACCTCATTTCTGAAGGTACCTACAGAGTTTAAGCCATCATGGATCCGCACCTTGCTTTCTCAGTAAATGACCCGACATTATCAAGATTACATAGCTGTGGAGTTTAATAGTGTGGAGTACATAGCTGGTCTTTTTGTGTTTGATGTAAATGTATTGGCCAGTGGTAATTCAGATGTGTCACTCTGTTTTGGACACTAATCTGTCTTTTGTATAGCTGCACAGTCGTTTTGTAAATCGTGCACAGTCCTTTTGTATAGGGCAGGTTTCTTGCATTAGCGCAAACTTTAGACCATGTTCAAATAGGTTAATGGAAAATTGGACATGGCATAAAGTTTGTCTGGCGCAGCCTCTTGTCAAATTATAAGTTGTAAGTGTATTATGCTGCAGGCCATATGTTAATTGGCTAGTGCATGGGATGTACTCAATTATGCTGAATGCACAAAATGGTTACTTTAGTTTCTTTTGAATACTGTTTGCTGTTTCGCCCTTGTGCATTTTGTGTACCCGCTTCTTGTAACAAATGCATATCAGGTGTTTCCCTTTTCTGTACCTGCTTCTTGTAACAAATGCATAACAGGTTTCTCTAGTTACTGTATCTGCTTCTTGTAACAAATGCATATCAGCAGTTTCCCTTTTCTGTACCTGCTTCTTGTAACAAATGCATAACAGGTTTCTCTGGTTACTGTATCTGCTTCTTGTAACAAATGCATATCAGCAGTTTCCCTTTTCTGTACCTGCTTCTTGTAACAAATGCATAACAGGTTTCTCTGGTTACTGTATCTGCTTCTTGTTACAAATGCATATCAGCACTTGTTACTTGGTGAATGTTCGAACACCCGCCTGAAGTTCGAACCCAACCATGTTGAACTTGCTGCATTATTTTGTTAACTCCGAACTGCATATTTACGTTCGAACTTCCTAATAATGTTCGAACGTATTGCATATTTTGACTTAGTTGTGTAAAATATGAATTAAATGCCCCGACACCCACGTTAGCGAACTTATGAAGGGAAACATGTGACCAAAATATTTTTAAAAAAAATGATGGAGGAGTTCTTCATTGATCAGACGTGGGTATTTTTCCATTTCATTAATGCAATGGCGGTTTATACCCACGTCAAGCACTTGATGGAGCAGTTCGAACGTCAGTCACAAAACTGACGCAACCCACTACTCTGTTCTAAACCGTCACACATCTGCTAGGTGTTAACCGCGTCTTCCCAAGGCAACGTAACCCATTTCACATTGGCTATTCCACCTTCCTCAACCGCGACCTTTCAGCATTCTTCACCTTCAAACCCAAACGCAAGAACATTTCACACCGTCGTCTTCCAATTGTTCATCTGTTGCTGTCATTCGAACCAGCTCGTAATGGGGAAACCAAGGAAAAGTGACGGCCGGTTGAACCAGTTGGGCATTACAATGGAAGACGTTGAAACTTATAGGAAGCACAGGTCAACACTACGGAGGTGTGGTCGAGTTGGGGCGTCCTCAGAGACTACCAGAGACACAAAAGCGTATGACGAGTTTGCAGAAGCAGCACGATGGAAGAAAGAACTTGATGCTAAAGAAGCGAGGAAGAAGAAACGGGCTATTAAGGAGAATACCCACACTCCGACGTCTAGGAAGAGGAAGGCCCCTATAGGTGATGATCGTGACTCCGTCTCTGACTCTCCTCAAAGGGGGAAAAAACAAAAGGCAGAGGCTGCCAAACAGAGGAAGGGGAAAATGGTTGACATTGCCGATTCCAGTGGGGGTGAGAAAGAGTGGCAACACACAACCGATGATGAAGATCCTTCTGCCGCCACCAACGAGGATGACAATGACAATGAGCAACTTGATGAGGTGAGGTCCAAGATGTATAGGAAGTTGAAAGTCCAACAGAGGGCCAATATCATTCCTGACTCTAAGGCCGACTTCAATCAGTCCCAACTCGAGGACTATGACATGAGGTTAGTAGGTAGAAGTCTGTGTAAAATGAGTAGGATTAGGATGGACTCATTTTAAACTGATTATCCCTTTGGACTAGACGCATTGCTTAGACCATTTAGGGGACTCCTGGAGTTGGGTTTGCCTTATAGTGACTCGGTTGTGAAGGTGTTTTATTCTAACCTCACATTATCTAGAACAGGAAGTGTGTCCACACGTGTTAGGGGCCAAAAAATTTAATTGAGTGAGAAGAAAATCCTTAATTGGTTAGGCGTTAAGGTTCCACAGTCCACAGCTACAAAGTTTAGTGTAGAAGAAATGGATAAAATATTGCTAGAGGGAGCGACCACCGAAGGTGCTTCTTCTCTGACCAGACCGAAGCAGTTGAGCTATAGGTATAGGGTGCTGCATTATTTGTACAGCAGGAACTTCATAAACAAGGGCAAGCACTACACAAGCATGAGCCTTGAGGACAAAGAAATCCTATGCTGCATGATCAAGAGGAGGCCATTTCATATGGGGAAGAGGATCCTTGACACAATGCTAAAGGCTGCAACTTTTGGGGTGAAAAATTCAGAACTGCCATTCCCTTCACTTGTTTCCCTCATATTACAAAAGCACAAGGTTTGGTATCTTCATGAAGGTGAGCCCCCTATATGGACTCAGGAATTTGATGACGAGGCTCTACATAGAATGCAAATCCCTGTTCTTTCCAAGCAATCATCTTATAGATCACCCAAAGAGCCCCGTCAAGGAAGGAAAGGGAAGGCAAAGGGAGCTGCACCTACAGCTGGTCCAAGTAGAAGAACCCAATCATTTGAGGGAGGAGTTGCAGAAGTGGCAGCCATGTTTGCCAAAATAGTTGATGAAAAAATTGGGTTGATAAACGATCAGATACAGTCAACCCTGAATGAGATGGAGTCACGCCTTGGTTCAATGGCATTTGACTTGAAGGACGTTCGCGATTTCATTTATCTCTATGCCACTGAGTTCAAGGACTTTGCTGAATGGAGGGAGAAAAACCCACACATGGCTGCTCCTTCTACCAGCAGAGGGAATGAGCATAAGTCCACTTCACAGGACACCCTATTGGGCTCCCAATCTGAGGATGGTGAGGAAGGAAGTGAAGAAGGTGATAGCATCAGTGAAGAAGAAGGACAAAAGCAAGGGCATGATGAGCGTGATTCCGAGGCGGAGGATGATGGCAGTACGGAAGAAGAAGAAGAGGATGAACATGAAGATGAAGAGAGTGAAAGGGATGCTAACCATGAGTCAGAGGCCGAGGATGATGGCAGCACAGATGATGAACAAGAGAAGGAAGGGGATGATGACATTGATTCTGAGGCCGAGGATGATGGCGACAGAGATGCGGAACAAGAGAAGGAAGGGGATGATGAGATTGATTCTAAGGCCGAGAATGGTGGAGGTAGATATGAAGAAAGTGATAGTGAAGGGGATCATGAACGTGAGGGTGGGCATGCGAGCATCACAGATGAACAGGCAAAGAAGGAAGGGGGTGATGACCATGAGGGTGAGCCTGCGAGCATCAGACATGAAGAGGCAGAGAAGGAAGTGGGTGATGACCATGAGGATGAGCCTGCAAGCATTAGAGATGAAGAGGAAGAGAAGGAAGAGGGTGATGACCATGAGGCTGTCCATGCAGGCAGCAGGGATGAAGAGGTTAAGAAGGAAGGGGCTGATCATTGTGGCCATGGGGTTGGAGACACCGCAGGTGATGGTGAAGAGAAAGGTGACCATTTCTGTGTAGCCATCCCACCTGATGGAGAAGTGGGTGAAGGTGAGGATTTGGATCCAATCAGCATAGGATCAGCAATTGTCCCTGTGCCTGAACCAGCTAACCCTCCTCCTGTCCCTTCCAGCAACATAACAGAAGCTGTTCCTTTGAGGTTCATTCCCGCTTCAGCGTTCAGTTCCGTCCTTGCAGCAGTGAATTTGCCCAATATCTTCGCAGATGGACCACCAATTTGTCCTCAAAGTACGCAGCCTGCTGCTCCAATGTTCATCCCAGTGAATCTCCCTGGTTCACAGACATCACCGCGTAGGCGCATTGCTCCAAAGAGGTCCCCATCAAAGAAGAAACAGAACTAGGGAGAAAAAATGTTTGTATTGTCTGTTTAGAGTTACCTGTAATGCTCCAGTACAGTATTTACTACTTTTTTGTTGTTGTTATGACTGTTGATTCACATTCTGAGATGGTTTACTTGCTGTTCGTTGGAGTTTGAACTTTCTTGTTTGGTTCGAACATACACTTTTATGTTTTTAAGTAATGTTTAATGGTTGAATGATGTTTAATCTATTATAATGTGTATTATCATTTTGTGTAGTTCATGGCTGTCATATTTCCTCTACATAACATGTCAATTTCATGCAGCTAATTTTCATAAACTTTACAGTTATAGTTGTTATGCTGTGGTGGAGTTCGAACTTTATTGTTTGGTTCGAACGTCCCATGCTTTTTTTCCTGCCATCTGACCACTGATGAATGATGGTTAGTATATGTTACTTCTAATGCAATTTTTGGGTGGCTCATGCACCCTTTGAAAAACTTCAGAATTATTTGTCATACAGCATTTGAAAAGGCCAATGATGGTCAGTTCACATCCTCTCATTTATGTCCTTGTTTCTGACACTGCCTCATGTTGTTGTCATGTCCAAGGTTCTGTTTACTTGTAACCAGCATTTGAGAGGGCCAATTTCATTCATTTATTTCCATTTTGTGCCTTGGCATTAAGCTTCTGTGTTGTGTTGGTTCAAGACTGTGGTTACTGGTGCATTTTACAAGTCCACTTTTAATTTTTTTACTGCTATCCTACTTATGTAGCATTTCAACTCTGTTGGGTGCTTTATTGTTACTTCCTCCCCCACACATTGCACTGGGTGAAGATTATTTTTATAAATTTTAAAGCTATCTGTGAAAATTTTGGTTGTTCTGTGCTTGACATATGGTTCACTTCAACTGCCCATTTGACAGCAACCAGTGTCCCTCTTTTGTACATTGTATACCTGTTAATGTCTTCTTCTTCATCCTCACTAATCCACGTTTTCATACTTCCTCTGTCCTTTTCAACTGATCTGACATTCGTTATTGTATGTCCCAATTTGATTTTGATGATTAATTATAGTCAAATGAATTTCATGCCATATTTTCATCACTATTTTCGCACTTGCCTCTGTTTCACCAACCCAAGAATCCCCTTTTCATTCAGCCACTTCACACTACTCAGGGGTTCAACACTCATTTTTTCCAATCAACCTTCGTTAAATATAGGATCACCAGGGTTCAATGTCCATCACTGCTAATCTAACCTGCTTCTCTTCCCATTCTCGTTTCCGCCGCTCGTAACAAATTGCTTCGTGCTTCCCCAGCCTTATTCCTTCCATCTAGGTCGTCCTTGTCTCCACCGGAACATACTCGTCGTCGGAATTTCATACCCCATCACCATCTACTTCAATCTAACATGGCAATTTCCTTCTAGGGTTTGTTGCTCTCTTCGTTCATGTCGCGCCAGAAACACTTCAGCCGATTATTACCTTTTTTTCTTTTTTTTTAAATGTTTTTAGTTAAGGGCAATTTGGGAATTTCACCTAATCTTCCAACTTAACCAAGCCTCAATTCTTCATACCAAACATTTCATCTTCCTTCAACTAACTTCCATTCCCTTGTATACCAAACAGCTCACATTTTTAAAGTTCCCTCCTAATCTTCCTTTCCTTTCCTTTCCTTTCCTTTCCATTCCTTTCCTTTCCTTCCCCAAATCTTCTGTGTAACAAATGGGGCCTTAGGGATTTTCACAAACTCTGCACTGTTTTATTGATACAAAAGTTTTCTGGTTTGAAAAATCTCAAGAGTTTACAAAACAAGTAAACTCGAGCCTATTTTTGGCCAAGAGCTTTCAGAGTTTCTCAAAGTTAAACAAACTCGAGCCTAAACTTTTCAGACTCAAGCCTAAAAGTTCCAGAGAGCAAAGAGTTTTCTAGAGTTGAACAAACTCGAGCCTAAGCCTTTTAAACTCAAGCCTAAAAGTTCCAGAGAGCAAATGTGTTTTTCAACTTAAGAGAACTCTAGAGTTCATTTTATAAACCTCAGGTTTGAGAACTGGGAGAATGAATTAAGTCTTGACATGAACAGTGCCACACTCGAGCCTAACATGTTAAGCTCGAGTTCAAATCTTACAGAGAGCAAAGAACTTTTCAATATGCTTTAAACTCTAGAGTTTGCACTACAAATCTCAGGTTTGTCCTTTCAAGCTAAAACTAAGTTTTGTCCTGAAAAGTGTCAGACTCGAGCCTGTCACTAATAAGCTCGAGTTCATCCTTTAAACTTAAACTCTTCAGATTTCAAAATCACGACATTCCTTTCTGGAAGAAACAAGCTCGGTTCAGAAGTTATAAGCTCGAGTTCATTTCAACCCGAGAGCAATGTGATTTTTCAGTGACCTGAGAACCTCAGGTTTAGAATACAAACCTCAGGTTTACACATTTTATAACTGAAGCATCTTTAGACACTGAAGCACCAAACTCGAACCTACAAGAACTAAGCTCGAGTTCACGACGCTGATTCAGAAATTTGAATCTGTCAATTTCAGAAACCAATGTTGTTTGATCTTAAACTTGTGCAATATTATTCTATGATATTCCCTTCTATGTTTAACGTCTTTGTTAGTGAATTTCAGAGAATTAAAGAATGTTAGGTGAGGAGTTAAAGCATAAAGCAAAAAGCAACTCAGAACATTTATTGCTATGTCCAGAAAGTTGCTTCTTCTGCCCAATCCATCTGCACACGCCTACAAAGCATTTAAGAGTGATTGCTACAACAAGAAACATCCTCTCTAACGGATTAATTCACAAAAAGTCAACTCTGCTTACTTGGACAGCTGGATTAAGAGTAAACTAGAGAGAGAAGATACCAAAACCACCTCAGAACACCTGGACAACCTCTCCAATGGATCTATTTGGAAAGCAACGGTCATTTAATGATCTCTGAGTATAAATAGAAGAGCATTCAAGTCTTTCCAATAACTACAACAACTGAGAGCGAATTTCATTGAAGTTTTCATTACTTTCAGTTTTTCATCTGTGTAGTATCTTTTGATACAAGTGCTTCAGTGTTCATTTATATCTGCTCTTTAAGAGAGTTATACTTCTGATTATTCATTTCTTGTAAGGAATCACAAGTCAGGGGACTTGGTGATTTGGGATCATTGATTACAACTTGTAAGGGGGAGTGAGTTCTAGTGAGAGAATCACTTCTTGAGTGCAGAGTGTGTAATCTTTGATATAGTGGAAATCCCAGTGAGGCTGGGGACTAGACGTAGGTCAAGTGGTTAAGACCGAACCAGTATAAATCTTCTCGTGTCTTGCTTTTCTTCCTTTACTCTGCTTTACCCTGTTTTTAGTGTTAGAAAACAGAGCTTCCAGCAAGAAATTTTAAAATATCCAATTCACCGCCCCTCTTGGGTATTTGGCTCCACTTTCAAGTATGACTTTGATGAGGTATAGAGATACGAATCAAAGTCATAGGCACTTGTAAGAGTACAAGGTGCTAGACCGACCCACTATGAGAAAGCTACATGAATTAAGTCATAAGCTTTTCTCATGTATAACCACGTCACGACGCCCTTTGACCTGATATCATCATGGATTCCTACATGATGAGTCGCTGATCTTTGACTTAGTCATAAGTCACCTTTGACCGGGTGATGATAAAGGCTTGGATTGAGATCAGTGGTTTTCATATAGATGAATGTGAATGTCAAGATGGAATTTGTCCTTTACATTTGTAGAGAGGTAAAACTGGGCCCCTAGATGAGTGAGTTTGAGAAATGTATGGTCATACTACGAAGGAAAGGAGTTTCCATTATTATTAGACAACTTGAGAATCAAGAAAGTAATGGTCAAGAACAGGAAGTTGACATTATTCATGCCTCATCCTTGACCAAATTATCGCGTGACAAAAGGGACGTGACATGGTTGTATCATAGTTAATATCATATCATCGATCCCCATATGAATTGAGTAGTCGCAATGTCTTACTAGAGGTCGCTTGCGACTTGTGGGCTAGTACAGTATTAGCCCGCTGCCAATCTCATGTGGGCTTGCAGGGTCTCACACAAGAATAGCCCAACACGAGCAATAGTGTCCAGATTCATTGAATCTTAGAAATGTCTAAGATTTAATGGATACTGTTAATCTAGGGTTGATAAATAAATAAATAAATAAATAAATATATATCATATCATATCATATCATATCTTATCATATTATTATATAATATAAATTCGAAAATAATAATGATATTATTTATAGATAATAATATTATTATATATAGTATTTAATTTATTTGATAAATTAAATAACTATAATAAATTGAGATATTGTATCTCAGATTTGATTTTCGAATAAAGATATAGTATCTCAGATTTAATTGAATTGAGATATAGTATCTCAGATTTAATTATATAGAAAGATATCATATCTCATATTTATTTATAAAGATAAATTAAATCTGTAGGCTCATAACTCGAATTAAATAAATATATTTGATTAGATCTGTTGGATAGATTTTAATTAATATATTGTTTTAAACCAGATTCGAATTTAAGATTAATTAGATTAATTTTGAATATTTTAATACGACTCATTAGAGTATAAATAGATATTGATCTAGTCGTATTGAATACACGGATGAATTAAAGAAATCGTAAGAAGCCCTAGAGAGAAAAAGAGAGACCCAAAGTTTGAAGCACACTTGTTCATGAGGATACCGGTAGAGGGGGGAGATTCGAAAGTTTTACTCCTGTTTGATCGAACAAGATGGAACCACATTCAAAACGCACGACGGTCGAGATGCACAAAGCAGAATATGCGCACCAGACCGAATTGAACGGAACACTCAACCCCACGCATAGGTACGGTTTTTCTAATGAACCTTAATTTAAACGTCGTTTATAGATCCTCCAATGGAATTCGTAAAAATTTATAATTCCGCTGCCTGTACGGATCCCTACACTTTTAAGCCATCGCTTCCACCACCAACCCATATAGGCCCATTGTGTGGTCATGAAAGATGACCATTCAAATTAAAATTCTTATGGCGGCGGCATTGAAATCAAGAGCTCAAAAAGGTGGATGCAATATGCATGCGTGTTGATTATTCTTCTACAACAGTCAAACTCATAGCAAAGTTGCCAATTCATGTGTTCCAGAAGGGCTTTTTTAGCTTAGAGTAGTTAAATAACTATAATAAATTGAGATATTTATCTCAGATTTAATTTTCGAATAAAGATATAGTATCTCAGATTTAATTGAATTGGGATATAGTATTTCAGATTTAATTAAATAGAAAGATATCATATCTTAGATTTAAACATTAATTCGAATCTGTAAGATTATAATTCGAATTAAATAAAATATTTGATTAGATTTGTTGGACAGATTCAGATTGGGATTCAAGATTAATTACATTAATTTTGAATATTTTAATACAGCTCATTAGGGTTTTAGAAACTCTATAAATTGATATTGATCTAGTCGTATTGAATACACGGATGAATTAGAGACACCGTAAGAAACCCTAGAGAGAAAAAAAGAGATGCAAGGTTTGAAGCACGCTGCCACCCCCATGTTCCAGTGTTGTTACCGGTAGAGGGAGGAGATTTGAAAGTTCTGCTCTTGCTTGATCGAACGAGATTGAACCACGTTCAAGACGCACGATGGTCGAGACGCACGAAGTAGAAGATGCGCACCAGACCGAATTGAATGGAACACTCAACCTCACACATAGGTATGCTTTTTCTAACGAACCTTGATTTAAACGCCGTTGATAGATCCTCCGATGGGATTCGTAAAAATTTTATAATTCCGCTGCATGTACGAATCGTTACACTTTTAAGCCACCGCTTCCACCGCCAAACCAACCCATTGTGTGGTCATGAAAGATGACAATTCAAATTAAAATTCTTATGGCGGCGGCATTGAAATCAAGAGCTCAATAAGGTGGATGCAACATGCATGCATGTTGATTATTCTTCTACGTACAACAGTCAAACTCATAGCAAAGTTGGCAATTCATGTGTTCCAGAAGGGCTTTTTTAGCTTAGAGTAATTCATGCTTATTTACCTATGTGCCCCTAAAATTATTACTTAAATGTGATTCTTGTATTTCACCCTCCTTCAAAACTTTATTAACAGGGATAAAATTGGGGGGAAAAATTAATTTAACACATTTAATTATTTAACCGCTATTTTTTAGTTCTGATGGGGTAGTTGATAGAGACTTTATATTTTGGATTGAATGGAGTAATCCGTTTTGCGGAGAGCAAGTTGATGAGTCCAAACAGATCATGATTGATACATACACAAATTGCGTGGATTAAATCTTCATCCAGGTTCGTGAGCTTTAAGTGGCCAGTAGGCTTCCATAAATTTTGCAGCTGAGTACGTAACTGACGATAGCCTATTTTGATTACTACCGCCAGCCCCATCTTCTTATTTAGGGTCTCGATGACATGGTCTGCAAAGTTTACCGTTGGGATATTTCCATTGAGGCCCAATGGCATGGATGTTAGACCTTGTGCATGTGGCTTCTTCACTTATGAGTGACAACTCTTTGTTCGGTGAGATCTGTGGATTTTATTAATGGCTTAGATTTAAATTTTTTATTTTATTCTAACTTTTAAAAAGTAATTTTTGTTTGAAAAAGTGCCACTTTTAAAATGATATTAAATTTTTGTTTTATTTTTTTATACAATATTAAATTGGGAAAATTGCTTTCAAATCTCAAGGGATTAAGAAAATGTCAAAAAAGTCTCAAGGAGAAAATTCAGATGTCAAAAAGTCCGTTAATAACTTCTTCGTTGTAATTAACAACTCCCATCTGTAGAATTAACAACTTCATCTATAGGATTAACAACTTTTTAGGACTTTTCTAACATTTGAATTTCCCTTGAAACTTTTTTTACAATTTTTTTTTTCTACATTGGAACCTAAAAGGAATTTTCCCTATTAAATTATTCATATTTCAAAAAAAAAAAACAAACAAAATCAAATTAAATTTCAACCACTCAATCAAATTATTTAATCTGGAGGGCCTAGATTAAACTATGCATGCCCATCATTCTAGAAATGAGACAACTTGGTTCAAAGTAGTTATTACCTCAAAGAAAGCAAAATAAAAATTTCCCAGTGATAAAGAAAGACTCTGATTATTTTTTGTTTAAATAGAGTAGTGATAGCCAAAGGGAAAGATCACGAAAGAAACCATGGAAAACCCAACTCAAATCCTCATTCTAACTTGCGTTCTCTTTGCATCCTTTCCCATCTTCCTCATATTCTTCAAACGTGTTTCTAACAAATCTCATAAACTCAACTTCCCACCAGGGCCTCGTCCCTACCCTATCATTGGAAACATCTTACAGCTCGGCTCCATCCCTCTCTTGTCTATGACCAACCTCTCCAGATTTTATGGACCCATTATGTCACTCAAGCTAGGCACAAGAACCACCATAGTTATCTCTTCTCCAGAAATAGCCAAAGAAGCTTTTCACAAACATGACCTAGACTTCTCTAGTCGAGCCTTCCCCGACAGTGTTCGAGCCCTCGACCACCACAAATTCTCCGTGGGATGGCTTCCTATTTCGCCTCAGTGGAGAGCCCTTAGACGAGCTTGTGCTATACAACTATTCTCCACTGTGAGGCTTGATTCCACCCAGTTTTTACGCCAAAGAAAGGTTGAGGACTTGATCAATCACGTACATGAATATTCCATTAAAGGTGAGGCTATAGATCTCGCCGAGGCTGCCTTTACCACTGTTCTCAATACAATATCCAACATGCTTTTCTCTAGGGATTTTGCTTGTTATGGTTCTGATAAGACTCAGGAGTTTAAGAAGTTGGTAGTTGAGGTAGCTGATGAAACTGGAAAGGCTAATGTTTCTGATCTTTTTCCTGTTTTGAGTTTTCTGGATCTGCAAGGCGTTCGAGCAAGGTTGACAGGTTACTATAAAAAGTTATTTGAGATTTTTAATGATATTTTGGAAGAGAGATTGAGTTTCAGAGGTTCGAACATGAAGTCTAAAGATGATAATGACGTGTTGGATTCATTTCTTGATATCATCCAAGATGAATCTTCACAATTGAGCCGCGCTGATGTTCTTCATTTATTCGCAGTGAGTATTATTGTTTAAATTTAATTTGAATATTTCTTCTTCATAATAAATTGACCTAGAACTCTCTGGTTTTCTTCTTTTAACTCAATTTGAAAATAATTCACTTTGTATAAATTACTTCTTTTATGTATATTGCACATATTTAATAATTAACTTGTAAAAATGTGTATGAATGCGTCAAAGGTAAAAAGTATAATATTGCTTAAGATCGGGAATGCTTAAGAGTACAATAAAATATTCATTTAAGCAAGTAAAAAAGTCAAGATGAATCTTTGAATTTGAATTGACTATTGGAGCTTTAAATATCTTAATTACAATAAAACACCAATAATCCAAGTTTTGTACCTATCAATTTTATTGTCATTAAGCTGTCTTTTATAGCCATTATCGATGCTTAACAGTCAAATAAGCTTAGTAGAATAGAGGGCAAAGAGTCCAAGGTCAAGTGACATCGAGCTCTCTCTTGAGCTCCACTTCTCTCTCTTCTCCAAAGTTACCATGTTATGTTCATGCTGTAGGAAGAGTTTGTTAATCCTGGGGAGAGTGACACTTCCATATTTTCTAAGTAGTTGCAGAATATCTGCTAAGATAGTGTCCTCAAACTATATATTTTTGTTGTGCTTATGTATAGGTGACATCAACATAACTTGATCATTATTGCATAATGTTTCAGGATTTATTTGTGGCGGGGATAGACACAACATCAAGCACACTAGAATGGGCAATGGCAGAACTAATACGGAATCCAAATAAAATGGCAAAATCAAGAACAGAACTCCAACAAGTTCTTGGAAAGAGTAGTGTTAAACTTGAAGAGTCTATGGTCTCAAACTTACCTTTCATACAAGCTGTAATAAAAGAGACATTACGATTGCACCCACCAGCACCACTTCTAATACCCCACAAGGCAAATTGTGATGTAGAGTTATGTGGTTTCTTAGTGCCCAAAAATGCACAGATTTTAGCAAATGTGTGGGCCATGGGAAGAGACCCAAGCATATGGGATGACCATAATTCATTTCTTCCTGAGAGGTTCTTGGAAACTGAGATTGATTTTAAGGGTACAGATTTTGAGTTTATCCCGTTTGGTGCTGGAAGGAGGATTTGCCCTGGCTTGCCCTTGGCTTCTAGGGCACTTGGCCTTACACTGGCCTCTCTTATATATCACTTTGATTGGATTGTCCCAGGTGGCATAAAGCCAGAGGATATGGATATGAGTCAAAACTATGGGATTACGTTGCATAAGGCTCAACCTCTAAGAGCTATTCCTATCAAAGTCTAGTTGTTAATTTGTTGCTTTGCTGAACAATGTTGTGGTACTTGATGTATAAGAACTCACTTGTGTTACTTAACACAGGTTGATTATGAAAATTGTTAATGAAGATATACATTCTAGCCTCTAATACCAAGAAATGCGATAACTCCCCAGTTTTATTATATTATTTGAGATATAATTGGGCAGCTATCAATGCTAAAGTAAAAGAATTTATTGAGATTTTATAAGATATTAATTGGATACATTATTTGGGGGATTCTATTGAAAGTATATTATATTTGAATCAAAATAGAAATAGTTTAGTTTAGTATAGAAATAAAAATTAATAAGATAAAGTTTTCTTTTCAAAAAAATATAGAGAGGTTTTTGTTTATTTTTTATTTGTTTGAAGTGTGAAGTTTCAATTTCTTTTATTCCCCTCTCGTGTGTGAAACGGCAACGTTTTGGAGGGGAACCAAGGGGAGACCTAAAAGAGAAGAAAGAGAAAAAGAACTCTATCCGGAGTAGTGACATTATGGAATCACCACCATCTTCTTCGTTTTGTGGCTTAAAAGGCAAGAACAAGAGCGAGAAAGGGGCTGCTGGTTGGGAGCACTGTTGATCGTCTATTTGAAGCGAGAACTAGAGCCGAGATAGAGCGTCAAGCTTTACTGAAGCACCATCACCATCTTCGGTTTTCATTCTAGAACAAGAGAAAAGGAGGCACAGGGGGACAAGGAGTTAGCAATAAGGCTAAGATAAGATGGCTACTAAATTAGTAGGAGTCAAAAGTCTTAAAGTTATCATGAGGATAAGATTAAGATAATTATTAAATATTAGTTTAGATCTTAAATGTGATTTTTTGCAGTTCACCCTCCTTCAAAACTTTATTAATGGGGATAAAATTGGGAAAAAAGTATTTAATTTAACACATTTAATTATTGAACCGCTATTTTTTAAGTTCTGATGAGGTAGTTGATAAATACTTATATTTTGGATTGAATGGAGTAATCCATTTTGCGGAGAACAAGTTGAAGAGTCCAAACAATTCATTATTGATACATAAACACAAATTGCGTGGATTGGATGTTTAACGGGAAAATTACGTTCACGTTTCAAAAATAAAAAATAATTATACAAAAATCCGTTGAAATCACCAAATTACATAGAAATCCCAAGGGACATTTTTTATATTATTTGTATGGAAAAAAAATCTAGGTTTTTAAATTTTGTTGTAAATATAGCTTTTTCTATTGTAAATGGCCAGATTTTAAATTTTGTTGTAAATATACCACTTCCTATTGTAAATCTAGCGTTTTTCTGTTATAAATGATGTCTCTATGTAACATCCACCATTTTACTCAACATAATACTATATAATAGTTTTTTCAATAACTTAATAATGCTTCAACATTTATCAAAATGACACAAAATAAATCAGAGTATGTTGAATGAGCCCTAACATGACAATATACAATCATCCAACATAAACCAAAAGATGGAAGCACTATTGTCAGAAGAAGTAGTCTAAGCTTATGAGGTCTTCCCTAATGGACCCGTATGGGAACTAGCTATCACCTGAAAATGTTGTAACAATCAATCCAACTCATTATGAATACAAATACGTGCTAGTGAAATGCCAAGTGGAACAATTTACATAACAAAATATTAAAAATATAATTCACCAATATCTACATTACGAAATTTCATATAATAAATTATGTATCATAAATTAGGTGTTAAAATTTTCCATTAATACAATTCCCAAGATGCTTCCCATCAATCCAACCGAACCGTCTTATTTCCTCTGACGAGATCCATGGGCTAAGTTACATCCATGTTACTAGTTACTCAAAAGCTCACCGGTCATGTGATGAGGATCGACCAAAATCCTCAAAGCACATGTCCCCGACCATAGCTCTTTTCCCCTCATTGAATTAGTGGGGTGTCTAAGCCCTCTTTGAAATAGTGGGCCAGTCCCTCATTGAACAAGTGAGATAGTAGAAAGCCAACCATTGTGCACTAATGGAGATTTTACCACGTGGTGGAATAACTACTCCATTTCTTCCAAATTCAACCCTTTCCATAACTATCACAATAAATAGTTCAACAGAAAATTTTCAAGATTTTCACGTTCATACCATGTTATTTAAATAATTTTCATATACATGTCATAATATCTCAATTTTCAATTTTCATACATATGTAAATATAATGCATATATTTCACAATTCAAATCATACGGTTCCACAAGGCAATTTCTACTAAGATATTCAGAATCATTTCATAAAATACTCACAAACAACATATTAGTACACATAACAAGTGGAAAGTGGTTACCTTTTGCCGAAGCTAACTATTATCGCACTGCTCCTAATCCAAAAGCTAAAACACACGCCAAAAAATCAATCTATCATAATCAATTTACTAACCATTAATAACTCTTCAAAACTTTACATGATCAAAACTATAACTTATAATTTCATATAATTAAAAATACACAAATTTTAATAATAATATATTATTATAACAAAAACTGAAAATTACAGTTTAGTGCCACGAATTTCAAAAGTAGCTATTTAGTCCCATGAATTTCAGAAATGACATTCTAGTCCCATGAATTTCAAAAATGACATTTTAGTTCCAAAAATTCCAGAAATGATAGTTTGGTCTTTCATATATCAAAACTAAACCGATTAAAATTCCCATAATATCTCTGTTAACCCAAATAATTATTTACATAACCTTTAATTGGTAAAAATATTTTATGCGTCATAAATCATAAACTCATTAAATAGAAAAATTCATTTTAAATTCCTATAACAACCAAACAATAAATCTAAACCGATGAAAATTTACTATTAACTATATACTATATATATATAGTCTTCTATTGTCAAAATTCAAAACTTTCCCAAAATCTTAACCCCAAAATTTTCACTAACCAACATAATAATATCCCCATTAGAAAGAGAAAAATATATAGAATGACTTTTATGAAGAAAGTTTATTGAAAAGAAGCTAGTTTAGCTACCTAAATAATCTTATAAAATAAAAGACATACCTTAAAATAACCTACGAGTTCTTATTTCTTCCTCACTCTCACTCTCTCCCGCCTCTCCCTCTCTCCCGCCTCTTCCTCTGCTGCCCAGCGTGTGTGTGTGTGGTGTGAGGGTGTGTTGTGTGTGGTGTGTTTTAATGAAAGGGGTGGGGTATTTATAATCATCAAATACACTTCTTTTTTTAAATGGTTAGGTGGGAGGCATGGCCTCCCACTAATTTGTGCAGCTGGTGTAACATCTCAATTTTCTAAAGCGTTTTTGAAATAATTGATCAGAGTAGAGCATCGGAATAATTTCAAAAGTGTGAGTATCTGATAAACATTTACTGATGTAGTATCTGGCTGTTTACACAACGGTACAGTAATCTGAACATAGTTTGATAAAAATAAAGTCAAAATGAAAATCTTTCCGTTTGCATCCTTACGCTGGCTCCTTGCCCTTGACCCTGGCCCTGGTTCCTCCGGACTCTGAAGCTATAGTAGGAGCTGAGGTTCAATGACCATTGAACCTCAGGTAACGGTTAACCTCATGCTTATGTACAGTTATGTATGACATATATTCATGACGTAATAATGATAATCAAAACAAAAGCTCATAACAGAATACATAACCACGTATGTAAGATAATAACAACGTATGTAACATAACCACGTATGCTACAACGATAATTCAAACATAACCACGTATGTAGCATAACCACGTATGTAAGTCTTAGTCGATGAGCACAACCATAATCATACAATAAGCATCAACATAGCCACGTATGTAAGTCCTAGTCGATGAGCGCAATCATCATGTACAATCATACAATAAGCATCAGAGCTAGTGTTACAGTACGCGAACGTACCTGGGTTGATAATTCCGGTATGACGACGATCGGTATACGTTTGCAGACTTCCTATAATAGGTATATTGCGTTATTAATTTGTAGATAATATTACAAAATATATTTTGGCCACTACTAACTATTCTACCCTTGGTACAATAAACAATTATTTTATTTCCTCACAATTTATTGAAAAACGCTGGAAATTGTTGTGCAGAATTTCGCCTATCTTTGAAAAATCATAACTAATTCTAGCAAAATCGAAACGAAGATCCGTAAAATGTTCCGGACTCCTCAGGATGTCTATTTTCCAGTAAAAATATCAAAATTTTCCCAGAATTCAAAACTCATTCCCAGATTTCACGCATTCAACCTCTGCCCAGAAATTCCAGTATTTTCGCAGCATGAACTTTGAGAATTTCTTTCTCACTGTACAGAGCTCATTTCAACATGTTCTTTACATATTTGGAAAGCCCTATATGTCTACTTGCGTCATGAATTTTATTAGAATTTTTCAGTAGCATTTTCAACATGAAATATGCATTTTTCTGGGACCCGTTCAGAAATCGCCTAACCGACGAATTTTCGTCAGAACTTCGTTACTACCGTGTTCTTAACCCGGAACTTTTGCAAAACCACTTTCTTTACTAAATTTTCGAAACAAGGCTATTTTTAACTATAAAAACATGAAACTAAAATTATTCTAGAATTCTAAAGATTAAAACTACTTCTATCGAGAAATTTAAAACTCAAAACTAAGAACTTTGCTTACCTAAAGCTTGGACTCCTTCAAGCTCTTCCTCCAACTCTCTCAACTCTCTCTCTCTCTCAAAGAAGCAAGTGTTGCTTTGCTTGGTGTGAAGAAAAATGAATGACCTATGCCTCTATTTATAGTGAAAAGGTTGGACAATCTTGTAAATAAGTGCAACTTTACTCTTGGCTAATTCTCACCATTGGATCTAGGGTTTCATCAAAACATTACATCCTCTCCATCCACATGAAAAACTGAATTCACTCTCTCTCTCCCTTCTTCTCTTTCTTCTTCCTTCTCCTAGAAGCTTAAGAACTTGGGGTGCAAGAATTGAATAGTAAGTTGAATCCTACAAGCTTTGACCAATTGGCACATGTGATGAAACTAAATTCCTTCCTCATGAAGCTCCCAAAACCGTGCCCCCTCTGAATTTTTGGGTTTTAGGGTTGTTTTGGACTTTATTGCTATGTTGGGCAAAGGTTTGGCAAGGATTTGGGCTACCAAAAATGATCCAATGTAAATTATTGTGGTAAAAAGCCCTAATTTAATTTCTTTTTGTTTATTATTTGATTCAGCTTAATTAGGTTTAATTTGTAGTGTTCTAATTGTTTTACAACTCAATTATGATTCTACTAATTCCAATTGTTTCAATTATCGATCCCTTGTTAAGCTTTAATATTGAATTTAGCCAATATATTCCAAATTGTTTGTTGACATTTGCCATTAGATTAATTATGAATGTTAATTCAATTAAGATTAATTTTTGGTGTTCACTAATTATTTTTAGTGTCCTCTAATCATTTTAAACCTCTTCCTACTCCTTTACGTCTTATTTTTGACAATATAGGAATTATAAGACAATATATCCTTAAGTGTGAATTTAATTGTTCTTGAATTGTTGAAAATTCATTTAATTGATTTAGGGGTTTTTGTGGCATTTTACAATATTTTATGACCCCTAACAAAATTTAGGGAGTTGGATTTTGCCCTATTAAGTCCTACCGAAAACTTATTCAAGAGATAGATTAAATACAATACTATTTTGGAGACAACATATTCTCCTATTTTCAATAAGTCCTAATGGCCAAAATATCATGTTTAAAAGGAATACAAATCTTGGGGTATTATATTTCTCCCCCCATTAAATAAAATTTCGTCCTGGAAATTTGACCATATAACCCCTAAGCATTATTTAGACTTCAAGTTTATTTCTTCCCTATGCATGCTTCTCTAGCACTCATACTATTCTTATACGTGTTGTACCCAGGTATAGTATCCAAGGATCTACTTGACTCATTCTCGCAATTTTTTTGAATGCAGGCCTCACCGCCTGACTTATTTAGCCTTCCCGGCTTCACATATATTAGCCTTCCGGCTCAATCTATTATCATAGTATTAGGGATTTTAGTCTCAATACCTAGGAGATCATTCTCAGACCCTAGGCATCTTATTTATTACCTGGTACAATGAATGTTTTTTCCAGACACAAAATGTACTATAGACATACTAGTCTATGACGATTAATACCTTATATAGTGCTAAGTACTACCGATCTTACGGTCTAGGGATATCGCCTTATACACACTCGCAATACGATTTAAACGTGCATTAGAAACGAAAGTCGTCACGCCAAGTGGGGTAGTTATTATCAAGGCATAGGGTAATCTATAGGCATACAACCCTAAGTGATTTGCACAATCAAACGAGCTATTTGAAGGTAAGCACCCGAATCGTATAGCGTTTGAAACAAAATTCCCTACTAAGACACTTCTCTTGGTAAACAAGAATTCATTCCGGTCTTGATTATACATTGTACTTTGACTACTTCATGTACTATAACATGGTCACTCTGTAGAGGCAATGCCTCCATGTTCCCATAGCAAATGTGAGATTCTCTAACTCTAGGTCGTTCGTAGAATGGTTCGACTTGAGAGGCTTCAACTGACGAGAGGTATAAGTTACCATGCTGTCCTGCTGCAGCAAGACATATCCCAACCCATACCTAATGGTACCATTATAGACTATATCACCTTCACCTGGGTATGGGATAACCAACTCTTGGTGCTATGGTCAACTTCTCCTTTAGTCCATGAAAACTTGGCTCACAGTCCCCATTCCATGTAAACGACTGGTTTTGTCAATGACAAAGCCAAAATCATTGGTAATATACCGCTAGACCAAAACAATGACATATCTTCGTAATTCGATTTTAAACACACTTTATATGCTAGAAGGTTAACACCCAGTGGTGTAGCTATCAATAGGTCGCAAGAAATATATATACATATGCATCAAAATAGTTCGCATAATCATCTGACATAAATGAGTGATTAGCACCCGTATCACACAATATCTAAAGTAGATTCCTATTGAGAGATAGTTACGTGGGCCATCTATGAAGATTTTCGACCTCGTTATTTGTCAAAGCAAAAATTTGGCCTGGGTTTTGTGGCCTTATATCTGCAGTTCTTTGAGGACAGTTTGTGTAAAAGTGCCCTGGCTTCTGACACTTGTAGCATATTCGCTCCCCCGCACAGTTAGTCCCTGGGTGGTTCGTTCCGCATTTTGGACATGGTCGGGGTCCTTGCATCCTGAGATTGTTCTGCTGCCCAGACTGGAATGGCATCTTGATTCCACTTTAGGAGTTTTTCCATGGCGCCTCCCGCTTCTGCGAGGAATTCCCGCGGCTAACATCGCCACGACTTGCACTGCTGCTGTTGTAATTCCTTGATGTGCGTAGCTCCTTCAAGTTACGTTCGATCAAACGGCAGGCTTCTACTGCTTGAACTAGCTTTGAGAACCGCTGTGACACTAACCTTTCCCTGATCTCATACTTCAACCTGTGGATCAATATGTTAGCCATACTACTTTCGTCATCACCCCACCTCAAGTGTGATGAATATTGTGACAGATTGGTAAATCGGGCAAAGTAGTCATTGAATGACTCCTCGTGACCTTGTCGGATGTGAAGGAACTCCGACTCCTTGATTACTCGAATTGAGGGAGGAAAGTACTGTTCGTTGAATTTCTCTAGAAACTTCTCCCAAGTAATGGGAAAATAGCGTGCTCGTAGTGATGTCGCAATGCTTTTCCACCATCTGTCTGCATCCCCTTCTAACTTGTAGATCGCAAGTTGAGCTTTACGATTCCCTGGGCACTCCATAACTTTGAAGATCTTCTCTAGTCGCATTATCCAATCTTCGGCTGAGTCCATCTTACCGTGGAAAGCTGGGGGCTTCAGTTTGCAGAATTGAGTGACCCAATATTGTGTAGTCTCAGCTACTCCGTTGTGTGGCGGTTGTGCTGCTATTGCCATATTGTGTCTAGGAGGTGACACCGATCTCTCAGACTCCTCAGCTTCTTCCATGTGTTCGTCTTCCCCTTCCTCCTCGGCATTTTGTTCTTCCTCGGCTTGTCGTTCTTCAGCTTGTCTCTCTTGTCATTCAGCAAGAAGTACATCAATAAGAGCCCTTTGTTCTTGCAGCATCCTCCTCATTTCATGCAACTCATCTTGCTCTGGTTGTTGTGGGTCTTGCTGTTCAGGTTCGCGTACTAGTATCGTTTGTGGCTATCTGCCTCTTCCTCTGCCTCTTCCTCTACCTTTAGGAATGCCGGCTCCATGTAAATTTGCCATCTTATCTTTCTATATTTGATATCATAAGAATGAAAAATATCAATATCGAGGGACAATATAGTCTGCAAATCAAACATATATTTCACATAAGATATAATGTACATGTCAGCATATATCACATGACCCAACTGGTTTATGACCAGTGGTTATATCTTACATCCCTCATATTGGCGTATTTTATGGCTCATTGTTTACATGTTGTTTAACACTAGCCTTTGGAGATGGTTTAGAAAGAAGTAGAAATCGGTTATACGTTCTCCTTCTAGAAGCTCATTCGTCTTTTCCATCCAGAAGCGGTCTCGTGGTAAGAGGTATAACGTTGATATGACCCAATCATCTAGGGGGTAGAGAAGTCCGTTGTGTTTTCTCCTTCCATAGGTCGTTTTGACTTGCTCCAGGTACCGGAAATACGTCCCTTTCACGGTCTCACTGTGTCGTTCCGCCATAAAGTACTCGGTTCGTAAAAGCGCTTATTAACTATTTGTTTGTATCAAGGACATGTCGTAGGAAATTGGACTCGTAGAAAGATTCACTCTCAGCATCATCCTGATAGCCTAGTAGCAGCAAATATTCACGGTTTTCGTCGACGGATGAATGATCCGATCCTATAGGCCTCTCTGGCTCAAAAGGTACACTAGCGATTGGTTATGGGTAGTACACTGGATCAAGGTTGTGTACAGGTTCGGGGTCGTATACTTGCTCAGGATGGCATACGTTCGAGGATTCATGGTCTACTCAGAAATGGGTACGAAAATACGTGTCAAGAGTTCTCCAACATGAGTCAAATACTGCATGTACTTATCTTTATTGATCTCGGGGTTTCATCTAGCGTAGCCTGGCTCCACATATAAGCTCTGGGTTAGAATGGAATTAATGTCTAGTATAAACTGGAGATTATCAAAATTATCAGAATTATCAGAATTATCGGAGCCTAATTTCGATGCAGATACAGGCGATGGATATACCAGCCCTATTTTAGAGTGGTGCACTGACAGAGGGTGGTACACTGGCCTAGGGTTTCCTATTGCTCTTAATTTTTCTTTGTGGACAGCCCTCCACGCCGTATATCTCACTCGTCCATTTCTATTCATCACTTACTGTACCACACCAAGGTTATATCAGTACTCTTTTTCAAAATATGCTTTAAGGCAATGGCTTAGAGCCTAACTTAGTTAATCAACCGATTGGCTAGGTAAGTGTCTATCATGGGGGTCTCACCAACTCTATGGCGACTGCTTGACCAATCCACATAGACTAGCCTTGCCTTCGGCACCAATGGTTTCTTATAACTAAGCCAAGTTCTAGCCGGAAAAATACTTTTTGAAAAAAAAAACTCCGAACCTAACTCCGTTACTCAAACAGTCTGGCCAGGCCGGTGTATTTGTGGAAGGCTCGCCGAATTCACGGGGACTGATTGCCAACCACAAAACCTTTTCTAGACACCAAACTGTTTGGAGTAGCTTAGTCAAACTCGTGCCAGAATGTCTGCTCTGATACCATAAATGTAACATCCCAATTTTCTAAAGCGTTTTTGAAATAATTGATCAGAGTAGAGCAGCGGAATAATTTCAAAAGTGTGAGTATCTGATAAACATTTACTGATGTAGTATCTGGCTGTTTACACAACGGTACAGTAATCTGAACATAGTTTGATAAAAATAAAGTCAAAATGAAAATCTTTCCGTTTGCATCCTTACGCTGGCTCCTTGCCCTTGACCCTGGCCCTGGTTCCTCCGGACTCTGAAGCTATAGTAGGAGCTGAGGTTCAATGACCATTGAACCTCAGGTAACGGTTAACCTCATGCTTATGTACAGTTATGTATGACATATATTCATGACGTAATAAGGATAATCAAAACAAAAGCTCATAACAGAATACATAACCACGTATGTAAGATAATAACAACGTATGTAACATAACCACGTATGCTACAACGATAATTCGAACATAACCACGTATGTAGCATAACCACGTATGTAAGTCTTAGTCGATGAGCACAACTATAATCATACAATAAGCATCAACATAGCCACGTATGTAAGTCCTAGTCGATGAGCGCAATCATTGATGAAGACCTTTTGTCATTAGCCTTGGGGTCCACAATCAACAATTAACCAAGGATTGCATATAGGCAAACCAAGGATCGTTCTCTCTTCTCGAGGAGCCTTTTATTGAATCCTAAGTAATCTAGATGTCATGCAAATGAAATGAAAACAAGGGGGGATTGGGTTTTGTTGGAATTAGAACAGGAATTAAAGACAAAATGAAGAAAAGTGAGATTAATCAAATTGAAACGGATCAACCCAGAATTGGGATTCCAAGACCTTCCATCATTGAACAAAAATAAAATAACTGAACCTGTGATTGATTCTAGACAAACCGAGATCTCTGCATTTGTCCAGAAACTCCCTCGACTAGACGATCGCCTAGCATTTGATCGAACACGTGGTGAGCTCGCTGCACAATCGCACAACTTTCTCTGCAACCCGGTCCGACCTAAGTCCTTGGGATTTCAATCTGGATATTAAATCTAATACCCAATCCATAATTATAATCGGATCCGATTAAAATTAACAGAAACAAGTCAGTTACTGATTAAAGCACAAGTCCTCCGGATGACACCATGGAATCCTCAACTCATGGGTCGATCACAGAAACTTAGCCAAGCATGGTTGGATAAAATGAAAATGCAGAAGTAAAGATGTTCATCATGACCACGAAGAACATGAACAAGTTCAACATGAACATAAAGAACACAAAGAACAATTAAAGAAAATGAAAGCTTCTATTCCAAAATAAATCTCAACAACATAGTGAATCCATACAGAAAAAGATGAAGAACATAAAATCAAAATAAAATAAAAAGGAAAGATTAACACTAAACCATTCCAAGAAGGAGGCTAGGAATACAAAAGAAAAACAATACATAAAACTAATAAGGAAAAGTAAAGCCTTCCATGTAGGAGGCAAGAAATTAAAGACAAGAATTAAAGACAATACATGAAACTAATAAAGCAAGACTAAAGCCTTCCATGTAGGAGGCAAGAAATACAAGAAGGAAGTTAGAATGGGAGAGTTCTTGGTCTCTCCAAGGTGTCTCTACTTCTTCTAAACATCCTTGTATTTATAGAAAACTTGGGAGAACTATTGAGCCACAATTCTTGACTTTTGTGCTCCAAAAACGCGTCCGAATTACAGCCTGGTTTACACCAATATTTCGGTGGCTTTCGGTGAAGTTGTCTTCATATGAATTGTAGCCCCGGATGTCAGCGTTCCAGTCGTTCAAACGGTGACCCATTTGGATGTCTGTAGCTCAAGTTATGGATCAAACACCGAACGTTGTTCCAGAGTCCAGTGCCAGCGCCTTGTCTCGGATTCCAAGCCCATTTTGGACCTCTAAACATCTGATTTTGCTTTTGGGCTCTTCATATGAGTTGTAGGTATATCTTTTAGCTTTCCTACAATATAAAGTGCAGATCTATTTGAGGTCTAGAACTCAAGTTATGACTAAAATACGGAACAGTGTTCACTACCCCTTTGTGGTAAGAATGTAACTTGAGTTAAATTTTGAATCCAAACTCTAAATATGACCAAGATTAATGCAAATGAAGTCTAAAAACTCATTATGAAGATGAAATCACATTTTTAACTAATTGTTCCATTAAAGCATAACAATGATAGAGTTTATAGCTTCTTTTTGCATTTAAAATAATATGAATTTAATGATTATCAATCATCATATACAATCATACAATAAGCATCAGATCTAGTGTTACAGTACGCGAACGTACCTGGGTTGATAATTCCGGTATGACGACGATCGGTATACGTTTGCAGACTTCCTATAATAGGTATTGTTACGGACCGGCCCAATAGGCCTAAGTCCACACCCTGGCCCAACAGCGCCTATAAGGGATCCGCGCTATGTTTGGAAAGGATCCGAGATCCCCTATATTTAGGAACTCATTAATAGGAGATCCTCCGACAATCATGGCACCAGCCAATCAGCCCTCAAGGGCTCAATCATGGATATCGCCCATCAATGGGAAGATACGGGCACCAAGCTCCTCTATAAATAGAAGGAAACCCTAAACAGGTGCACACGTTCTATCTTATGCTCTTGTTACTTTCTGCCACACAGAGCACACACCCCACTCCCCTGGCTACGTGCCTTCAAGTTTGTTGCGAACTACGTGGACTTTGATCCCCTCGAGGGTACGTAGGCTCTAGGCTTGACACCCTAGTCAAGTCCAATCTCTGTGTTCTTCATACAGAACATTGGCGCCGACCGTGGGGACTGTAAATTTCAATCCCCGTGACTACTAATGGTGAGCACTAGAAGCCACAGCAGAAATCCCCAACCGGTGGGAGGAGACCCACAAGCCAGCCGCCCGCCGCCAGACCAGCCGCCGGCACTACCTCGGAGAGGAAACACCCCAGAAGGACATGTTACTGATACGGTGACTTCCTCCCCGGAAAGGGAACAGCCGCTCCATGACGAGCAGCCGCGGCATGAAGACCGGCATCTAGAAGAAGCACCCGCGCCATCGCCAACGCGTGATGTCCGGGCAGTCGATGCCGACGTCCGCATGATGAGGAGGACTCAGGAATCGTTCATGCGGCGCCTCGAGAACAAGGAAAAACACGACGACCTGCAGAGGCGGGCTGACTTCGAAGCTATCGGAAAGATGATCCAAGAAGCGCTCGAGAATGACCGCCGCGTGAGAGGCCGACACAGGGGTCGCGGTCGTACAAGGAGAGCCTCGGCAGGCGACAGCAGCTCCTCGAGCAACTCTGAGCCGGGGAACCCACGCCGCGACGACGGCGAACCGAGGCGGCGTCCGATTGCAGACCACGGCGGACCACGATCCCCGGGAGACAGAGGAAACCACGGTGCCGGTCCAAACCGCACCAATCGGCACGAAAGGGAATACCGTGATCGAGAAGAAACCCGCGCTGAGGAAAGACCTCCCCGGCCTCGCCACGGATCGCCTCGGGAATATCGGGTGACGTACCTATCAGAGACGGGAAGATCCCCGTTCTCGAGGGAGGCGGCAACAGCCCGTTTCCCAAAACGCTTTGATTTAAGCAGCCTGCCGAAATACGATGGGAGCCAAGACCCCCGGAACCACTTGGTTACCTTTGAGAAGCTCATGTGGGTCCGACAGATCAGCGGTCCGGTCATTCAGCGCCTGTTTGCGGCTACTCTGGATGGGCCGGCACACAGGTGGCTGACATCTCTTCCGGACAACTCTATCCGAGACTATGAAGACCTCGGACGAAAATTCGAGCTGCACTTCGCCACTAGCAAAAAGCAGCCGAAGACTACGTTCACCTTGAGCAAAGTACGTCAGAAGAAGGGTGAGGCCTTGCAGAGGTATATGGATCGGTTCCGAGACGTGGCCATGCAAGTACGGTCATTGCCCGAGGATGTCCACGTACACTGCCTGGTAAATGGACTGGATCCAGCATCCCGGCTGGCTCGTCACCTATGCAAGAATCCAGCGTACACCTTGACCGAATTCTATACCGAGGCGAAGAAGTACCTGGAAATGGAGCAGATGGAGGCGGCCAATGCCGATGAACCTGAACAAACTAGGAAAAGCCCGCCCAGCGACGAGGAACGCCCGAGAAGGACGAAGACCGACCCGAGATACCGCAGCCGGGACGGCCGGACAAAGTCTAACCGGGCCGACCAGAAGACCAAGTACGACAGTTACACCCCGCTGAACGTCCCTCGGTCCCAGGTATGGAAGGAGGTAGCCCAGACCGAGATGAAGCGGGTGGACAGGCCAAAGCCGATCAGAGGACGCTCCAACACGGACCATTCCAAGTTCTGCAAGTTCCACGACTGCAACGGCCACACCACCGACGAGTGCTATGACCTCCGCGACGCAATCGAGAAGTTCGTAAGGGATGGGAAACTGCGTCAGTACGTGATCAAGACTCAGGGAAGGACGAACGGGAAACGCAACGACCGCGCCTGCTCCAGCAGTCCGCCCAAGGAGTCCCGAGCTCCGGGAAAAAAGCAGAAGGCGGCCTCGGACGACGAATTTCCCGACGTCGACTTCCAGTGCAACGTCGTCAGCGGAGGATTTGGGGGAGGAGGAGACACAATAAGCCAGCGAAAGAAATATCTCCGCGAGGTATTGACCGTCCGAGACCCCCCTAAATTCAAGGAAGACCCAAAGAAGCCTCGGCCGCCTGCCTTAACCTTCACGGATGAAGAATTGGAAGACGTCATACCCGGACATCTGGACGGACTGGTAATCACCGGAACCCTGATAAACTGTCGTGTTAAAAGAATTTTTGTGGATGCAGGAAGTTCAGCGGACATCATAAGTTGGGATGCCTACAAAAGGATGCACCTCGACAAAGAGGACCTTAAGCCTTGCAAAACCACCTTGGTGGGTTTCAATGGCGAGCAATCCTTCCCAAAAGGCTACATCGACCTCCGGTTAACTCTGGGCACCAAAGAAGCCTTCAAATCGGAGCGGGTACGATTCGTAGTTGCTGATTTCCGGTCCCCTTATAACGTGATCCTGGGGCGACCAACGATCCACAATTGGGATATCCTAGTATCCACCAAGCATCAGAAGCTCAAGATGGTCAATAGTAAAAACCAGATAGTCGTGGTCTCTGGGGACCAGAAAGAGTCGAGACAGTGCTACTACGAAGCTCTCCGGGTCGAGGAAGGAGGAGCATCGTCTCCACCCCGGCTCGGATCTAATGAGCAAGTAGCCGAAGCCGCCTCGGGTGGACGCCCGCGGCAGCAAGTCAACATGGTCGAGTTGGACCTCCGGGAGCCGGACAATCTGAGGCCCGAACCAGAGGGAGAGCTGGAGGAGATAATGCTAGGCGAGGACCCATCCAAGACTGCCAAAATTGGCCGTAATATGGACCACGGCCTGAGAGACCTCATGATACGCTTTTTAAGGCAGAACCGTGACGTCTTCGCATGGACCTCGGCCGAGGTGCCCGGCATTGACCCCCACTTCTGCTGTCACAAGCTCGGCATATGGCCAGGATCTAGACCCGTGGCACAGAAGAAGAGGAACATAGCGGACAATAGGCAGAAGGCCCTGGAGGACCACATTGAGGAACTCCTAGCGGCCGGCTTCATTCGGGAGGTACAATACACCACTTGGCTCTCCAACGTAGTCATGGTCCTCAAGCCCAGCGGCAACTGGAGAGTGTGTGTCGATTACTCCAACCTCAACAAAGCCTGTCCTAAGGACTCCTACCCGATGCCCAACATTGATAAGCTGGTGGACAACTCGGCTGGGTACCAACTCCTCTCCTTCATGGATGCCTACTCCGGCTATAACCAGATCGCCATGCATCCCGAGGACCAAGAAAAGACCGCCTTCATAACCGATAAGGCAAATTATTGCTACAACGTCATGCCCTTTGGACTGAAGAATGCCGGGGCCACCTACCAAAGGATGATGAACCGAGTTTTCGAGGATCAGATCGGGCGTAACATAGAAGTCTACATAGACGACATGATCGTCAAGTCAAAACTCCCAGAAGATCACATCCGGGACCTAGAACAGACGTTTGAGAAGTTAAGAAGATATCGAATCAGGTTGAACCCGGCCAAGTGTGCCTTCGGGGTCCCAGCAGGGAAATTTCTAGGCTTCATGTTAACGAACCGAGGGATAGAGGCCAACCCGGACAAATGCAAAGCCGTGCTCGACATGCAGCACCCGGGGTCTAAAAAGGAGGTACAGCAGCTGACGGGCCGACTAGCCGCATTGACGCGCTTCTTGCCGAAGTCGGCCGAGAAAGCCCTACCTCTTTTCAAGCTGCTAAAGAAAGAAACCAGGGGCGGATGGAGCCCGGACTGTGACGCAGCATTCGAGGAAATTAAGAGATGTTTGGCATCCCCTCCGGTGCTCACGAAGCCGGACCCAGGAGAGACCTTATTCCTCTACCTATCAATCGGCAATGAAGCCGTGAGCGCCGCCCTAGTAAGGGAGTCCGAGGCAGGGCAGACACCAATATACTTCACCAGCCGGGCCTTGCAAAGCTCTGAAATCCGGTACCAGAAGCTGGAGAAGGTAGCTTTTGCTCTACTCACAGCCGCAAGAAGACTCCGGTCGTATTTCCAGGGACACCGGATTGTCGTACGAACCAGCCAGCCGATCCGGCAAATTCTGCATAAGCCGGACCTGGCAGGGAGGATGACCAATTGGGCCATAGAGCTGTCAGAGTTTGACATCGCTTTCGAAGCCCGGCAGGCGATCAAGTTCCAGGCACTCGCAGACTTCATTAGGGAACTCACCCCGGCCATAGTCAGTGACGGGACGTGGAAGGTCTATGTGGATGGATCGTCCAATGCGAAGGGCAGCGGTGCAGGAGTCATCGTGGAAAGCCCACAGGGAGTAGCCACCGAACACTCTCTTCAGTTAGAATTCCAGACCTCTAATAACCAGGCCGAATATGAGGCCCTACTGGCCGGACTACTCCAGGCAAAGGATAATGGCGCCCAACGAGTAAAGGTCTTAACCGACTCGCAGCTCGTCGCGGCTCAGATAAACGGCACCTACCAAGCGAAGGGCCCGCTCATGGCAAAGTATCTAAATAAAGCCAAAGAGCTGATGGCCGAATTCGAAGAGGTCACAGTGTCCCATATCCCCAGAGAGGAGAACGCAAGAGCCGACATCCTCTCTAAGTTGGCAAGCACTAAGGGGCCGGACAACCATAGGACCGTGATACAACAGAACCTGGCCGAGCCTAGCTGTATCATGGCCATTTTTGGAGGGGCCGACTGGAGAAAGCCTATTGAAGACTACCTCGAGAGGGGAATTATCCCCACCGACCCGACAGACGCAAAAAAGTTGATCAGAGAAGCCGCCCTCTATGCTATGGTCGACGACCAACTATACAGGAAGGGACTCCATTGCCCAATGATGCGATGCCTTGGAGATTCCGAAGCCAAATATGTGCTGGCCGAGCTACACGAAGGCGCTAACGGCCACCACATGGGGGGCAAGGCATTAGCCCGGAAAGCGTTGCGCGCCGGCTACTACTGGCCGACTATGAGTCAGGACGCCATGGAGAAGGCCAAGACATGCGACAGTTGCCAGAAGCACGCCAGGGTCATATGGCCACCACCCTCTGAACTTAAAGGAATGCCAGCCCCATGGCCCTTCTTCAAGTGGGGCATGGACATCCTCGGACCCTTTCGGCCGGCGTAAGGGCAGTGTAGATGGCTCATCGTCGCAGTCGACTACTTCACCAAATGGATCGAAGCAGAGCCACTCGCCACAATAACGTCGGCCAGAGTGATGAAATTCTTCAGGCACAACATCGTCTCTCGTTTCGGCATACCAGCCGAGGTCGTCACGGACAATGGGACCCAATTCATGGACCATCGTTTCCAGGCACTAATGTCCGACTTGGACATTAAGCAGCACTTCTCGTCCGTCGAACACCCACAGACCAATGGCCAGGCTGAAGCCGCCAACAAAATCGTCCTGGACGGACTAAAGAGGCGAATGTTGCAAGCCGAGACCAGCTGGACCGAACAGCTCCACAGTGTCCTCTGGGGGTACCGCACGAGCGTACAGTCTTCGACTCAAGAAACCCCGTATAGGCTGACCTATGGATGTGAGGCAATGATCCCGGTTGAAATCGGACAGCCATCCTGGAGAAAGGTGAGAGCCGGGCAAGAGGGGCAGGGATCGAATGACGACGCCTTGAAGACTGACTTGGACCTCATTGATGAAATCCGGGTTACAGCGCACTGCCGGGAACTAGCCGCCAAGCAGCTACTCGCGGCTAAGTACAACAGAAAGGTCAGACCCCGGTCTTTCAACCGAGGCAACCTAGTACTCCGACGGGCCGACATAGGCAACAAGAATGCCAAGGACGGGAAGCTGGCGGCAAACTGGGAAGGGCCCTACCGGATTAAGGAAAAGCTCGACGGAGGAGCATATATCCTCGAGACTTTGGCACGAAAGCCAATCAAAAGGACATGGAATGCCGATAAGCTGAAGATCTACTATAGCTAGACCCTTTCTCGGCAGCGTTTGTTAGCTTTTACGATTATTCCTTTCCTCGCATTTGTTTTCCTTTCGTCTTGAGTCCAAGTTATGTCATTTCTGATTATGATGCTTTGTAAGGCCCCGTAGGGCTATTTCTTTTCATCAATAAAGGATCCCGCTGGGAATATTTACCAAAACGCACAAAGCTTAAGCATAAAGCCTGAGCCGCTTAGCTCGGCCAAAGGCAACAAGGCCGAGGCAATGAAGCCCGGCTAAGAAACCAAAAGCCAGGGTTACTAACCCCGGCACCGGTAGACGGCCCCGAGGTCACAAACCCGGCCAGAACCAAAAACATCTAGATGTACAAAAACCGGCCGTCGTACTCCGACAGGCATTGGTTAGAGCTCGGCAAAGGAATCAAACACGGCCCTTTGCGAAATTGACGCGTCAACGCTCGCCCGGCTAAGCAAGCGGCCTGCCATGCCGACCCTGATCAGGTCAAAATGTCCGACTCCAGGCAGACGAAGCCTCGGTTTGACACGTGGTAGTCCCGCCCTTACGCCGGTACAACTCGATCCAACTAAAAGAAAGTTGGAGCTCGGCTACTTGAAAGCCGGGCCGAGGCAGTATGGTTAGTTATGCTTGACGAGGCTGAAACAAGACAACCTTGCCCCAACCTCCCACGCACTAAGTGTGGTAGAGAAACAACGGCCTGTACATATGCAGCCGACAAACACTAAAGCTTGGGCAAAAGAAAGATAAAATTATCCATTGCCTAAGTCATCTACACGGCCCGTACCCACACGGCCGTCCGACTCTTAAGCTCAGAAAAAAGGATTGCAAAATCCATTGTCTAGAGCATCCAGACGGCCTGCAACCATACAGCCAAAAGAACACCCAAACCTAGACAAAAGAGAGATAAGCTCACCCATTGTCTAAGTTATTTTAACGTCCACACAGCCGACTGACGAAAAAGGATGATACAAAGTTAAATCATTCATTGTCGAATCCAGACAAAAGTGACGGTAAAAATTAAAACAGGTACAAATCGCGGCACAAGGCAAGATAAATTGTTGTTAGTCGTGCAAAGTCTGTACAAGAATGGCACCAAGGCCAAAGAAAAGCAAAAATTACAAGGGCTCTAACACCCCAAGAAATGCAAATAGCAACAATAAAAGCTAAGCCGAGGAGCCCGAACAGCATCAGCTTCCTCCTCCGGCCCGGTCCCGGTGGCACCCTCCACGGCCTCTTCATCAGGGTCCTCGGCGGTTGGAGGCTCGAATGGGAGGAAAGATCCATCGTCCTTGACAAAGGCACGATGATCATATCCTTCCACTCGAAGCTCAACCCCGGGGTTGAGGTACCGGATCGGGAGCAAGGCTTGCTTAAAGCAGGCCTCGGCAGTCTGCACCAGGGCGTCTGTAAGCTCCCAGGAGATCACCTTCTCAGCAGCAAGGGCCGACCGTGCCGCCTTTTCCTCCTCGGCCAAAGCAGCCAGCCGCTCCTCCAAAGCCTTGGCCGCAGCCAGGCTCTCGGACCTCTCCTTCACGGCCCGGGTGCACTCCACAGCAACCGACTCGGCATGCTCCTGGGACAGTTGTAGCTCCCGCTCCGCCCGAACGGCCGCGGCCTTCGCGGCCTCCAGCTCCGCCCGGACCCCCTCCAGCTCCGCGAGGGCCGCATCCCGCGCCGCCAGGCCTTTGGCCAGCTCCTCCCCGGCCGACATAGCCTTAGCCTCAGCTACCTCAAGCTCCTCCTGCAGCTCGCCAGCAGAAGCGGCCTTGGCCTCCGCAGCCGACAAACTCTTGGTCAACTCCTCGACCTGTGCCCGCAGCCTCTGGACATCAGCGTGGGCACGAGCATATTGCTCCCGGACGAGGATCAGGGCTTGGTTATATCCCACCGCCCGGCAAAGCTCTGCCTGGTTCCTGTGCAGCTCATCCAGGGCCGGTCGAGTCAGGGCAGCACAGCCAGTGAAGTGTCGGGGGGGGAGGAAGGCGGTGGAGACCTCAGGAACTACCCCATCATGCCAAAGACGGCCACGGGCGAGAAGAGACTTCGGCGGCGGTGGTGGCGGAAGCGAAGATGACGAAGGCAGATCCGGCAGAGAGGAAGGAGGATCATCGGCGAAAAACTCAGCCTCAACCTCCTCATCGGAAATCGGGGCCTCACGCCCCTCAGAAGCCTGCGAACCGGGCACCGGGCTTGGGTCCACAGCAGCGACTTCCCGGCCCTCAAGCACCGGAGACCCCCCCAAGGAAGCAGCCTGTGAAGCCGAGGCGGATGAAAGGCCTTCAGCAGCAGGGCCTTTGGCCTTCTTAGGGGCCGGGGCAGAAGGAACACCGGCAGTGGAAGAAGCCGCCCGCTTCTTGGGACGACTCGTAGGCGCGGCAGCCGCCCTCGACAAGCGAGCGTATAGCGGCAGGTCGTCCATAGCCCTAGCTGCAAGCAAACAGAAACAAAATAGATCAGAAACCACCGATTCATAGGAACAATACTGAAACAAAAACAATACACTGCTAAAAACCCTACAGGCAGGAGGCAGCGGCTCGGCAGATATATAGAAGCCAGCCGGCTGCACACCGATCTCGGCCACCAAAGCCTCAATCCGGGACACTGCAGAAGCTGATTCCGGAAGAAGACTTTTGCGCGGCACTTGAAAGGATAGGGCTTTGGCTTTATAATGGCCCTCCTCCCAGTACAAAGGGAAGCGACCGCCCTCTTCCAGGAACCACGGCTCCTCCCCTGGTACGGCCTCAACCTTGAAAAACGCCCCCTTGAAACGCTTGAAGGAATCAGAAAAGGGCGTCATCAGCCTGCGCTCCGGATTAAGCCGTAGGGACACCAACCCCCTAAGTTTGTCACCCCCCTTCGGCGAGCTAGGGGTAAAAGGCCCGAAGAAGTAAAAGAAAAGGTTGGACGAGCAGGCTAGGGGAGGCGAGAAATGGCTGCAAAGCCTCTCGAAGGCCACAAGATAGGCCCACCCGTTCGGATGGAGTTGGGACGGGGCGAGACGAAGATGCCGCAACGCCTCCATCTGGAAGGGGGAGAAAGGAAGAGAAACCTGGACCCGAGTCAAGTAGTCCCGGTAAAAGAAGAAAAAGTCCGGCTGACCCTCGGACTGAGCAGCACATACGGGCTCCTCAGGCCCCGGACGCCTAAGGACGCATCCGGGCACGGCCGGGACCTCCAGCCGTGCTATGTCTACCTCCGACATCAGCGACGTTGTGGCCAGCACGTCGTGTGATACCCAGCCGTATCGGCGAATCAGGACTTCGGACGGACTGGGTGAGTCCGAACCACCGGCCTCCGAACGCTTTTCTGAAGACCCCGACTTGGGAGCCATAAATAAGCCTATATGAAAATAAACAAAGCCGGTATTAGCAAAGAAGCAGAAATACCTGGCACAGGCATAACAGCAGGTACTAAAGAAGGCCGACTAGGACGAATAGGGACACGAGAGGGAGCAGCCGGGACAGACCAATGCCGGCAGGAGCCTAGAATAGATGAGGCCTCGACATCTCTATCACCCGCCATCAATACGGAAGCCTCCGCCAGGCAGTCCCAGCAGGCATAACCCTCTGGGGCGGACGTCGGGCAAGCAGTAGAGGGACCCTCGTAAAAATTCAGTGGCCGAGCCATCAGCACCGGAGATTGAGAGCTGGAAGAGGAACCCACCAAGGTCCCACCAAGCGATTCTGGAGGAAGAGCGGTTGCAAGCGCCCGGAAGGGTGAGCGTGGAATTGAAACGGAAACCCTTCCCGTGGACGGGCGAGCCCCACCTCGCCACGGACGTACGGCGCCACCTCGGCGCGAAGGATCCAGGATTCCCGAAGCAGGCGGTTCACCTCCAAGAACCCAGTAAGTAGCCCGCGGGAGATGCGCACGAAGGAGCATTTCCTCCGCAGGCGTCAGTGGAGCTGCAGAACCAGGAATACCTCTACCCCTCACCATGGTCAGAAACCTAAGACGCTAAGAGCAGTGTCTAAGGAAACAATGGGACGAATTTCGGGTGCACTAACTCTAAAGAAACCCAGGAGACCCGGAAGGAGGGAAGAGTGATGACGCAAACAACGAAGAATTAACGGTAAAAGAAAAAGAAATACCGAACAAAATGACGGGAAAGTGGCACAATACCTGTTAGGTGAAAGAGGAAGGAACTAGAACGCTGGAAGACGGCGAAAGTTCCGGGCACAAAGAATCCCCTCTGAAGCTCTAGAGAAACCAGAGAGCGAGCTGAGAGAGAAAATGTAATAGCGGGAAAAGTGGGAAAGAAGCACAGAGAGGGCTATTTAAACCGAAATCCTAACACAAGAAGGGTACAACGGTATTTTCCCATACAGACGAAACGAGATTGGAGCAGCACGACGCCAGCGCAATAAATGCGCACGGGCCTCGAGAAACGAGAAGGTGCGACGGTTGCAGACTCCCTCCACTAAGGGTCTGACAGCTGTAAAACCACAGTGACGGTTCACGTAGGGGGAAAACCGAAGCGTACGAAGAATCCCAAAAGGCAAGAGAACGCTTGGGGACCCGGACAGGATAAAAACCGCCCGGGCATAAGCAAAACCGACGTTCTGGGCGGGGCGAGTACCGATGGAGCCGACCACAGTCCCAAGCCGAGCTAAGGGCCATGGCATCCGAAAGCCGGCCCAGTCCGAAAAAGAGGACCTCGGACGTAAACGGGCACGGGGCACTAAGCATCTCGGCTGTCCAGAAGCCTGAACGACCAAGCTGGGGGGCAACTGTTACGGACCGGCCCAATAGGCCTAAGTCCACACCCTGGCCCAACAGCGCCTATAAGGGATCCGCGCTATGTTTGGAAAGGATCCGAGATCCCCTATATTTAGGAACTCATTAATAGGAGATCCTCCGACAATCATGGCACCAGCCAATCAGCCCTCAAGGGCTCAATCATGGATATCGCCCATCAATGGGAAGATACGGGCACCAAGCTCCTCTATAAATAGAAGGAAACCCTAAACAGGTGCACACGTTCTATCTTATGCTCTTGTTACTTTCTGCCACACAGAGCACACACCCCACTCCCCTGGCTACGTGCCTTCAAGTTTGTTGCGAACTACGTGGACTTTGATCCCCTCGAGGGTACGTAGGCTCTAGGCTTGACACCCTAGTCAAGTCCAATCTCTGTGTTCTTCATACAGTATTGCGTTATTAATTTGTAGATAATATTATAAAATATATTTTGGCCACTACTAACTATTCTACCCTTGGTACAATAAACCATTATTTTATTTCCTCACAATTTATTGAAAAACGCTGGAAATTGTTGTGCAGAATTTCGCCTATCTTTGAAAAATCATAACTAATTCTAACAAAATCGAAACGAAGATCCGTAAAATGTTCCCGACTCCTCAGGATGTCTATTTTCCAGTAAAAATATCAAAATTTTCCCAGAATTCAAAAATCATTCCCAGATTTTACGCATTCAACCTCTGCCCAGAAATTCCAGTATTTTCGCAGCATGAACTTTGAGAATTTCTTTCTCACTGTACAGAGCTCATTTCAACATGTTCTTTACATATTTGGAAAGCCCTATATGTCTACTTTCGTCATGAATTTTCTCAGAATTGTTCAGTAGCATTTTCAACATGAAATATGCGTTTTTCTGTGACCCGTTCAGAAATCGCCTAACCGACGAATTTTCGTCAGAACTTCGTTACTACCGTGTTCTTAACCCGGAACTTTTGCAAAACCACTTTCTTTACTAAATTTTTGAAACAAGGCTATTTTTAACTATAAAAACATGAAACTAAAATTATTCTAGAATTCTAAAGATTAAAACTACTTCTATCTAGAAATTTAAAACTCAAAACTAAGAACTTTGCTTACCTAAAGCTTGGACTCCTTCAAGCTCTTCCTCCAACTCTCTCAACTCTCTCTCTCTCTCTCAAAGAAGCAAGTGTTGCTTTGCTTGGTGTGAAGAAAAATGAATGACCTATGCCTCTATTTATAGTGAAAAGGTTAGACAATCTTGTAAATAAGTGCAACTTTACTCTTGGCTAATTCTCACCATTGGATCTAGGGTTTCATCAAAACATTACATCCTCTCCATCCACATGAAAAACTGAATTCACTCTCTCTCTCCCTTCTTCTCTTTCTTCTTCCTTCTCCTAGAAGCTTAAGAACTTGGGGTGCAAGAATTGAATAGTAAGTTGAATCCTACAAGCTTTGACCAATTGGCACATGTGATGAAACTAAATTCCTTCCTCATGAAGCTCCCAAAACCGTGCCCCCTCTGAATTTTTGGGTTTTAGGGTTGTTTTGGACTTTATTGCTATGTTGGGCAAAGGTTTGGCAAGGATTTGGGCTACCAAAAATGATCCAATGTAAATTGTTGTAGTAAAAAGCCCTAATTTAATTTCTTTTTGTTTATTATTTGATTCAGCTTAATTAGGTTTAATTTGTAGTGTTCTAATTGTTTTGCAACTCAATTATGATTCTACTAATTCCAATTGTTTCAATTATCGATCCCTTGTTAAGCTTTAATATTGAATTTAGCCAATATATTCCAAATTGTTTGTTGACATTTGCCATTAGATTAATTATGAATGTTAATTCAATTAAGATTAATTTTTGGTGTTCACTAATTATTTTTAGTGTCCTCTAATCATTTTAAACCTCTTCCTACTCCTTTACGTCTTATTTTTGACAATATAGGAATTATAAGACAATATATCCTTAAGTGTGAATTTAATTGTTCTTGAATTGTTGAAAATTCATTTAATTGATTTAGGGGTTTTTGTGGCATTTTACAATATTTTATGACCCCTAACAAAATTTAGGGAGTTGGATTTTGCCCTATTAAGTCCTACCGAAAACTTATTCAAGAGATAGATTAAATACAATACTATTTTGGAGACAACATACTCTCCTATTTTCAACAAGTCCTAATGGCCAAAATATGATGTTTAAAAGGAATACAAATCTTGGGGTATTATAGCCGGGCTGTGGGAGGTCACGCCCCCCACTGTTTGTACTACTACAAAAATTGGATATAACAACCCTAAAAAACGTCCATATTAAGAAACAGGAAGTAAAAAATGAAGGTGGTGGCATTCTTGTAATTATCTGCCAGGAGGCTGAGCTTTCAACTTCCTAAATTAGAGATCAGGACTTCTTAAATTGATTTTTGGTGTCCTAATATTTTTTCAGGGCGCCTAATATCTGGGAATTATTGTTTCGCGCCATAGCGAAAATGAGATTTTTTTGTTTGGTGCCATGGGATTAATTTTTTTGGGAAAAAAATTAATTTTTGGCGTCCTATATTTGTTTCAGAATGCCTAAAAATCTTCAAAAAAAGCGGGAAAGATATGAGAATTTATTGTTTGCACTGTGGATTTTTTTTCATTAAATTAAAAAATTGAGCATCCTGATTAAAAATCAGGGTGCCAATGTTAAAACATTGGCGCCCTGAATGTTAATCAGGACGCCAATGTTTTAATATTGGTGCCCTGATTTTTAATTAGGACGCCAATGTTTTAATATTGGCGTCCTGGTTGTTAATCAGGGCGCCAATATTAAAAATTATTGGCGCCCTGAAGCCAATTCAGGGCGTTAAAGGTTGAAAATAGGCGCCCTTAATGATAATTCAAGACGCCTATATTTCTTTTTTAGGCTAAAACTCAGCGTTTTTATTATTGGAGCCCTAGTTCGTGCGTGTTGGAGCCAAATTAACCAAAGGTAGAGCGCTGCTTTCTCAATCTCACTCACACGGCGGCCACACTCTTCCTCTCTTCGACTCACCCAAACCAGCGTCGTCTTCCACTCTTCCTCTCTTGAACGCCTAAACTTGCATCCTCGTAAAGCTCTACACCGCTTGCCTCCAGTAACTCTCAACGGCCATCACTCACGCCCACGGTTTCTGTCTATCTCTATGGCGTGTTGTGTCCAGGTAAAAGAATCGACTAATTGATTTAGGTTTTGTCTTTAAAATCGAATGCTTTGGAGATTTTAAAATCAAAGTGAATGTGTATAAATCTGCTGGCTATTGAATTTCTGATTTTAGATGTTTGTTCCATTGTGATTTTGGCGAGGGCATATATTCGATTGTGAAATGGTTTCAAGAGAGCTAGGATGTTGATTGAAATTATTAGGCTAATAGATGTATTGAATGAAGAAGTAATTATTAGAACTGCAATCTCATTCTTCTTCCTCTATTTTTCATACCGCCTTAATAAGTGGGTGGGTACAAAATGTCTTTCTTCTTTTCCTTTCCCTTGTTGTGTCAAGTCTAAGAGGAAATGTTCTGTTTTGGATTATTGTTTTTATGATTGGGACGACAAGGTGTTTGTGAAAATGTGTAGAAGAGTAATTTGGTTTGAATTTCATCTTCTTGCTGCAGTTGATTGTTCAGATTGGGAGAAAATTTGGGGTTTTATTTAATGGAAGCATTGAAGGAGAACATATTAATATTCTCACAATCTTTTGTCTAATTTCACTAGAGCAATGATATGGATTTTGGTGTTGATTTTCTTTGTTCTAAATTGACTCTGAATAAAGAACTAAGTGAGGAAGCATAATAAGTTATACATGGATGTTAGGGAGTTGTTGAGCAAGGAGTGTTAAAATGCATAAAAAAGGAATATGGTGGAAACATGCATAAGATTTGGGATTGAAGTTTAATGCGACTGTTTGAATGTTGATTATTGTTTAAAAAAGGAATGAGCATTTTTTTAAAAAAAATGCTTTAGTGGGTGATTGTTGAATTTGCCATTGGTTATGATGATATATTAGAATATTAGTTATGGAATTCAAAGTTTATCCCGTATGAGGAAGTTTGAAAAAGGCATACAAGTGTGTATATACGTATATGTATCATTCTTTTTATCTATTGAATTGACATGAGCTTGGAATGGTGGATGTGCCCATTGGGTCATTGAAAGTTATTACTAAACAGTTTGATGAAGAATTTGGATTGAATGTGAAAATAGAAAATTTTATACAAAGCTATAATTATATTTGTTTGGGTGTTAGGAGGAGGAGTGAATAGTTTGGAAATCGATAAGATGGAGAAAGAGACATAGCATAAGCCTTACAGGTAAGTGAATAGCGTCCCATTTTAATTTTTATAAATGATAACTCTACTAGTTGTCATATTTTGAAGTGAATTACCATATTTATGACTTTGTGAAGGAAAGTTATTTTTTTTTTCATTTTCTTATTATGTCAAACGAGTAAATATTGAGGGCTTTATTCGTTATTATTCATCTCCTTCCAATAATTCATGATTTTGCACTTAAAATGGTAAGGAGACTTTTGAGATATTTTTCATGAATTTCATATTGAAATTATCTTGCAGTTTGGAAAGTTCATTTGCTAGAACTTATTATTTGAAAATGATTTTGTTGTCATATTTAATTTCATATTGAATTTTGTTGTCATATTGAATTTGAACTACTATTTAGTGTCATATTTTCCCTATCAATTTAGGGTAAGTCTACATACTATTTAGTTTTTCTTGTGTTCATGCTACTTTTAGTTTCAAAACACACCACTTTGCTTTTAGTTTATTGTTGAAACTATATATATGCTAGTGCCAAGAGTGTGTGTATATGTATTTTGAGCCATTTATTTTTCCTACACTGTGATTTGCCTTTTAAGAGTTCTCCCTAGCTACTACCTCTTGATGTCTTTCTACATCAATTTTCCTTCTTGACTTTTCATTTCCTGCGAAACTTTATGGTTGTTGGGATATATAATAGAAGTTTACTATCTGGAAATTTGTAGTTTTAAGTTCTCAGTGATTACTTCTTTTTTTACTACAGGAAGCTAATTACCCTTTTGACTATTGTGACTTGGCCACGATAGCAACCCACAAGAGCTAGCTTGAGGGGTCCTAGGGTAGGTATTTGCAATCATGTTCCTTTTTTCATACAATTATTCCCTCTCCCATATGTTAGTTTGAATAATTCTAATGTTCTCTTTATTGTTGTTGCCTTTAGGTTGAATAGAGCAAATAAATTTCAAGCATCATAATTTAAAGTTGAGGTAAGTATAGTTAATTATTATTGTTTTTTTGTTGATGTGCATTGAACTAGGTAAACTTTGTTGTATGAATAAAGATGATTAGTTTAGCTATATTTTTATACTTTGTATATTGAGGAAACTATTGGATTTAATAGCTGATATTGATCTAAATTGGCTTAGTTAGTAAGTTTTCTTGATTGAAGTTGAAATTGTTTGTTGTTGAAATTTTGGGATGTGTTACTTTTAAGGGGAAATGTTGCCAAAATTTTAGTTCAAGATGGACAAAAAAGCATGTCGTTCTTTAAATTGTTATAAACTTGTGTTGTCGGAAATGTCGTAGGTGGTATTAAAATGGGGCATAGTTGGATGGATGCTTTGAGAACTAGTGAAGAATATGAGAATGGGGTGGAAGAGTTTATTGAATTTGCTAGAAGGAATGTGGCTACAAAAAATGGGATGTATTATTGTCCATGTGTTAATTGCTTAAATGGGGTTCGACGGGATATTCCTACTATAAGGGATCACCTAATTTGTGATGGAATAAACCTTCAATACACAACGTGGATATGGCATGGTGAGGAGGTAACTACTAGTGTGTCCCATGAAAATGGAGTTGAGGTAGATGACGATGGAATGGAGAGAATGATTCATGATGTTGAGGTCGAATCTTTTGCACAACTGGATGAATATGATAGCGTGCGGAGTGATGCAGAGACACCTTTGTTCCCTGGGTGTACTAAGTATACACGGTTGACTGGGACCTTACATTTGGTCAACTTAAAGGCAACTTGTGGGTGGACCGATAGTAGTTTCACGTCACTGCTTCAATTGTTGTGTGATATGTTGCCAGACGATAATGTACTTCCAAATCGTATGTATGAGGCCAAGAAAATCTTGTCTTCGATGGGTATGGAGTATAAAAAGATACACAGTTGCCCTAATGACTGCATATTGTACAGAAATGAGTATGAAGGCCTGAGTAATTGTCCGAAGTGTAAAATTTCATGATACAAAGTGAAGAAAGGTGGTGGTTCTGGAGATGATGAGACAACAAAAATGCAACCTGTGAAGGCATTGTGGTATCTTCCAATAATACTGTGGTTTAAGCGTCTCTTTACTAGTGAAGCGACGACAAAGCAGTTGAGATGGCATTCCGATGAGAGAATATCCGATGGAAAATATCTTCGGCACCCGGCTGACTCTCTGCAATGGAAGAAAATATCTTCGTCTGGGGCTTTATACAAATGGATTCAATCCGTATCGGACTCTTAGCAGCACCCATAGTGCATGGCCGGTTCTCCTTATAATATACAACTTACCTCCCTGGCTATGTATGAAACGCAAGTATGTGATGCTCTCTATGATGATTTCTAGACCAAAACAGCCCGGGAACAATATTGATATGTACTTGGCGCCTTTGGTTGAAGATTTAATGAAATTATGGGAGGAAGGCATAGAAGTGTTTGATGCATATAAGAAGGAGTCCTTCAAGATGCGTGCAATGATTTTTACCATGATAAATTCCTTTCTTATCTTAATTAATATTAAAATGTATATGTTGTAGTGGTCATTGGACCCTGTGTGTTGTTTGTCCCTCGAAGAACACATGTTATTGGTTTGATCCCTTACGTGGTGGTAGGCCAAACGATGAAATCAAATCCATGTTTGCCAAGTAAGTAAATTTTCGTCTAAATCATTGATTCTTCATTTATATGATTTGTTTTCATGTCTGTTAATTTCCGTTTTAATGATAGTGCATTAAGGGCGGCTAGATCGATTGCTGGAGAAGCAGAGCAGGGTGGACCGAAGTGGTATTATCCAAAAGTAAGTAGTTTCAATTCGATTTATGTCATTGACACAATGGTAGCTTTCGATATGCCTTTATTTGTTTTAACAATTTGCTTTTGATTTATTAGTGTCCGACACAACCAGGAAACTCTGAGTGTGGTTACTATGTTATGTTTTTTATGCACGAAATCGTTGGGAGCGGACGTGCAAGTTTTCAAAACATACGTGATCGTTCTGTGTTTCTCAAATGATAATTATTTCATTCACTTCATTGGTTTAACTTATACCTTGTTTTTCAATTTATAGATTTTTTATAGTCTGGCTCCATGCTCGGATGAAGAGATCGATACAGTTCGAGACGCTTTGGCTGCAAATTTTATTCAATGCATATAGATATGTATTGAATTGTTCGCCTTTAATACTCTTGGTTTCTACGGAATTGGTTACTCAGATTTGTTAATAGCCCTGAAACTTAAAGCATATTTAGAATTTTGCTGTTGCTGTAAATATGTGATCTTTGTTGTGTATTGGAATTGAAACTCGAAGCTGAACGTTGTATTTTTGGTCAATTTAAGTATAATAGTTTGTTGTTGCTGTTGTTGGTCTTGCTGGTTGCCAAGTGCATTTTGGTCTAAACTGATCTATCTTATTGGGTCTTAAAAGTTTTGGTTACTTGCTGTTGGTTGTTTGTTGCTGTTGTTGGTGTTGCTGGTTGCCAAATTGCTTGTTGCTATTGTTGGTCTTGCTGGTTGCCAATTGCCTTGTTGTTGTTCGTTATTGCTGGTCTTGCTGGCTAGTTGGAAATTTGCCTTGTTGCTGTTGTTGGTTTTTGCCTTGTTGCTGTTGTTGGCAATTTGCCTGGTTTTTGTTGGTTTTTACTTGTTGTTTTTTGCATTGTTCTATCAAACTAGTTTTAAAAGAGGCGTTGTTACTTGCATTATTATTTGCATTGTTAACTTGCCTTGTTGCTGGTTTTTGTTGGTTTTTACTTGCTGTTATTTGTTGTTTATAGGTTTCAGTTGTAATGAGCTAACGAACTAGTTTTTTTTAAAAAAATTATAATATAAGGTGTCCTATATTTACTTCTAGGATGTCTTATATGTATTATTAACGTCCTGCTTTAAAAACAGGGCACCCAAAGTAGCCTATAAGGACCAAGACACCTTAAAAGAGGCGTCCTGTGGTTAATATAGGGCGCCTTTTTTGAGGCGTCCTATATTTAATATAGGGCGCCTTTTTTAAGGCGTCCTGTATTTAACCTAGGACGCCTTAAAAATGGCGCCCTATATTAAGCATAGGACGCCTTTTTTAGGGCATCCTATTTAGAACATAGGACTTCTTAATTGCATTTTTTATAACTACCCTTACACAGACGTCCTTCTCAAAAAGGACGTTAATTGCCTCTAATTCAGGATGTTTTTGACGTTTTTTGTAGTAGTGTTGGTTCAGTGGGAGGCATGGCCTCCCACTTTTTTTAAAAATTTTTATAATAATGATTATTATTATTATTTTAAAATCCTAAAAATTAGAATATCACAATTCTCCCCACCTTAATAGAATTTTGTCCCCAAAATTCTCAACAACTCATTAAAAAAGATAGTCCATATCTCAAGATTCTTTTCTAACATCATTAAAGTCTAAACAACATTGCCAAAATACAATGACATGACAACACCTCAAAACAAAAGATCACCATGTCACACCAATTCAATCACAACACAACTCGACTATAAACACAATTACTCAATCATGATAAGCACAACCACATATTGAAGCAAACATGTTAGGAAAGTTTCAATCCATCCTTTCCTTAGATTCCTAAGTTGCATCTCCGAGTGTCATACTGATAGGGCAAAATTTATAGCCTATGGACTCCGCAAGTATACGGGCCGTATCAAGTAATAAAGAGTAAGTAAGATATCAACTTCAGTTAAGCATTAATTTCACAATTTCGTTTAAGTTGAGAAAACCAAATCGAATTTAATTAAAAAAAAAAAAGAAATTAAAACTAAAATTAAAATAATAAAAACTAGCTACCACTAATCAAACGAACAACCTAGAGTTACAAATCCCTTATTTGTTTCCTAGATTTTATCCCACTAAATTAATTTTAACTTAATCTAGGGTATTAATGTTATAAATGCCTTCCGATCTATTTATATACCTACCTTAATTAATTTTGTAATGTCTCACACAATTAAATAAGATGTGTTTTAAATCGGACTCACTCTAATTTGATTATGCGGAGCTTCTAGGTATATTCCTATCCTAGATGCAAATTAGATTAAACCTAATTCCTTATTAAATTTAAACCTAATTCCACATTATTTAATCCCAAGGTCAATTTAGGATTCCATCTTCCAAGTTCAACCCTAAATCCCTAAAACATGCTTACTAGTGGCCAATTAATAAGCAATAGCAATAAAAGCAAGAATAAATAAACTGAATAAAATTAATTAAAACTAATGGTGGGAATAATACCTAGAACCCAAACAAGTTCATAGGTTCTCTACATTGAAAAAGAACAATTAGCCACACATGGTTCTAATAAAATCCATGAAAAGATGAAAATCAGATTCAGGTAAGACAGGAAAAGAAAAAAGAAATAAAGACTCTAAAAGAATCCCTCAAACTCAGTGTTCCTCGCTACTGTTCGTGCTTCTTGGATTCTTCTCCTTTCTGGTTTCGACTGCTACGTCTTCTTTAATTTGCTGATATACATGCGCGTCTGGCGTGGTATTCTCTTGCTTCTTGAATTATCTTCAATTCCTCATGCGTCTCCCTTCTCTCGTCAGAATCTGTGCGCGTTTTTCTTGTTCTCTTTCTTTTTTGTGCGTGATATCCTCCCTGATGGTGTGGGTCTTCAATAATATATAGGACTTTTTGGTTTTGCTTGTTGGGTCCCACACTTCATTTGAATTGCTTAAAGATTGGATATATCCCAACTTCTGAATGTGATCATTGCTCACGTGGGTTCCGTCCTTTTAGCATATTATATTATTTAATATAATATTATAATATGCTATATCCTTTTTTATTGAATTTCTTGTCCAATAATGGTGCGCCCTTCCTATATTTTCTCCTCTCTTAAATCAAATAATATCTCCTACAAAATAAATTAGGATATCAATAGATTTTCTGTTACAATATTCTTTTATCCTATATTTAATTAAAAGATAGATAAATATATAAAAGATAATTTAAAAGGTGTAAAATATTAATACATCTAACTTATTATACCATAAAATATACACCTATTTAATTAAAAAATCTATACTTATCAAATTTCGAGGTCGGAAAGAGTGCAGATGCAAAACTTTGCAGCAACAAGAATCATCTTCAAACCTGAATAAAACTGAAAGAAAAAGAAAAACAAACAAAAAACAAACTAATAATAATAATAAATAATGCCAGCAAAATCCTTGGGTTGCCTCCCAAGAAGCGCTTGGTTTATAGTCTTCAGCCTGACTATGTCAGTAGTCTAAGTAGGCGATGACAAGTGGTGAACTATTGTTTGCCGGCTCACTTCACCACCATGGTAATGCTTCAGTCTTTGTCCATTAACTTTAAAGCAATTTCCTGTTCTCTCATCTTTAACCTCAATTGCACCTTTTGATGACACCGAAACTATTCTGAAAGGGCCAGACCACTTTGATTTAAGCTTCCCAGGAAATAACTGCAATCTTGAATTGTATAGAAGCACCAACTGCCCTGGCTCAAAAGATTGCTTCAAGATATGACTGTCATGTCATTTCTTTGCTCTTTCTTTATACAATCGTGCACTATCATATGCTTGAAGTCTAAATTCTTTCAACTCATTCAGTTGCAGTAGCCTTTTTGAGCCCGCTTGATTGTGATCTATGTTTAGCTTCTTGATTGCCCACCATGCTTGTCAGACCAATCTTTTCTAGTTGGGCCCACAGTTTTCTCAAGAATCCTCTTAATTTCCCTGTTAGTCAACTCACACAACCCATTAGTTTGTGGATGGTATACAAGTGACATCTGGTGGTGCACTGCACATTTTTCCAAAAGAGCTTTGAAATTCTTGTTGTTGAAGTGGGTCCCTTCATCAGTAATTATTGCTTTGGGGGTGCCAAATCTTGTCAAGATATACTTCTTTAAGAATCGAATCACTTTGTTGGCATCGTTAGATTGACAAGCCATAGCTTCAGCCCATTTACTCACATATTCCATAGCAACAAGGATGTATTTGTTTCCTCTTGAAGATGAGAATGGACCCATGAAATCCATCCCCCAGACATCGAATAGCTCAACCTCAAAGATTCTAGATTGAGGCATCTCATGTCTCTTAGAAATATTACCCGTTCTTTGGCACCTATCACACTTGGTAACAAATTGGTGAGCATCTTTAAATAAAGTAGGCCAATAAAAACCAGATTCAAGCACCTTAGATGTAGTTCTTTGCCCCCCATAATGTCCCCCATATGCAGATGCATGACATGCATTCAAAATTTCATCTTGTTCTATTTCTGGCACACATTTTCTAATAATCAAATAAGCACATCTCTTAAAAAGAAACAGTTATTCCCAAATATAGTAGGCAATATCATGCAGAAACTTCTTTCTTTGATAGAAATTTAAATTAGGAGGTAATACTTCACATACGAGATAATTCACAATATCAGCATACTACGGCAAACCATAACTCCTTTCAGCAAACAATTGTTCATTAGGAAAACATTCATTCACCAACAAATTATTCACATGATCAGAAGGGTTCACAATCCTAGATAAATGATCAGCAACTTGATTTCCAATTCCTTTCCTATCAACTACATGCACATCAAATTCTTGTAGCAACAAGATCCATCTAATCAATCTAGGTTTAGACTCTTTCTTTCCTAACAAATATTTAATGGCAGCATGATCAGTGTAAACTACAACCTTAGCACCCATCAAATGTACCCTAAATTTTTGAAAAACAAACACTATAGCTAGCATTTCCTTTTCAGTAGTTAAGTAATTTACCTGAGCTACTACTAGGGTCTTGCTTTCATAATAGACAGGATGGAAGATCTTTGCATGCCTTTGTCCCAACACGGCTCCAACAGCATGGTCACTCGCATCGCACATTACTTCAAAAGCTAATGACTACTCAGGAGCTACAATGATAGGAGCTGAAGTCAATCTCCTCTTTAGTTCTTCAAAAGCCTTCATACACTCCTCATTGAATTAAAAAGGGGTATCTTTCTCAAGTAACTGCGATAGGGGCTTTGAAATCTTGGAAAAATCTTTAATGAATCGATGATAGAATCCAGTGTGGCCCAAGAAGCTCCTTTCAGCTTTGACATTTGAAGGAGGAGGGAGTTGCTCAATCACAGAAATCTTGGCCCTCTCAACCTCTAACCCTTCTTTGGAGACTTTATGACCCAAAACTATTCCTTTAGTCACCATGAAATGACACTTTTCCCAGTTGAGCACTAAGTTAGTTTCCTCACATTGCTTCAATACCTTATCCAGATTTATCAAGCACTTGTCGAATGATTCACCAAATACCGAGAAGTCATCCATAAACACTTCCATTATTTCTTCTATCATATCAGACAATATACTCATCATGCATCTTTGGAAGGTGGCAGGAGCATTGCATAGACCAAATGGCATTCTTTTAAAGGCAAAAGTGTCATATAGACAGGTGAATGTTGTTTTCTCTTGATCTTCGGGAGCAACCGCAATTTGATTATACCCTGAATAACCATCCAATAAACAGAAGAATTCTTTACCAGCTAATCGGTCTAACATCTGGTCAATGAAAGGTAGTGGAAAATGATCTTTCCTTGTGGCATCATTCAATTTTCTGTAATCCATGCAAATACGCCAACTAATAACTGTACGAGTGGGGATGAGCTCATCTTGCTCATTAGTAATCACTATCATACCTCCCGTTTTAGGTACGCATTGCACTGGGCTAACCCACGAGCTATCAGAGATAGGGTAGATAATTCCAGCATTTAACCACTTAATAATTTCCTTCTTGACCACTTTTTTCATCATAGGATTGAGTCTTCTTTAATTCTGGATAGATTTTCTATGATCTTCTTCCAGAAGTATCTTGTGCATTACAAGTGATGGGCTTATACCTTTTATGTCTACAATTGTCCAACCTAAAGCACTTTTGTGGCCTCGGAGAACATTCAACAGCCATTCTTTGTGGTCGTCAGATAGGGAAGACAAGATGATAATAGGTAATGTCTCAGATTCACCCAAGTATGCATATTCAAGATGTGGAGGTAAAGGTTTAAGCTCTAGAATTGGTGCTTGTTCAATAGAAGGCTTCAAAGAAGTAGTTTGCCTTGATTGCATCTCCAGTAACTCAAACTGCTGTGGTGGTTTACTGTATTACGGAGAGGCTGCGAGTAACTTCTTGCATTTAGATGTATTTTCTTCTTCAATTTCATTAGTCCCTTGTAACACAGCTGCTAAAGGTTCTTTTATAGAGAAGGACTCTAAAGCCTTTTGAATCACCTCATCGAGCACGTCAACCCTGAAGCAATCTGTAACGTCTCTAGGATACTTTAATGCCTTGTTCATGTTAAATATAACTTCTTCATTATTTACCCTCAACTTGATCTTTCCTTTTTCAACATCAATCAGAGTTCGAGTTGTGGCAAGGAAAGGTCTTCCCACAATGAGCGGTATATCTCTATCTTCATCACAGTCCAAGACAATGAAGTCAGTAGGGAAAATAAACTTGTCAACCTTAACCAACACATCTTCAATAATACCTTTTGGAAACGCTAAACTTCGATCAACTAGCTGAAGTGGCACAGAAGTTGGTTGAGCTTCACCCAATTGCAATTTTCTAAACACAGATAGTGGCATCAAGTTGACACTTGATCCTAGATCACATAATGCTCCTCCCTGAAACTTTTCTCTAATTATGCAAGGTATGGAAAAACTTCCTGGATCTTTCTGTTTAGGGGGTAGCTTGTTGAGAAGGATAGCACTACATTCTTCAGTTAGGGCTACGGTCTCATAGTCACCAAACCTCCTCTTCTTACTCAACATCTCCTTTAGAAACTTCACATAGTGAGGCATCTGCTCTAATGCTTCAAGGATAGGGATGTTAATGTGTAATTGTTTGAAAATATCCAAGAATTTCTTGTATTGCTCATCAAATGCCTTCTTTTGGAATATTTGAGGAAATAGTAGAGGCGGTCTCCATTTAGGAATCTCAGTACTTGCGTCCCTTTTCTTTACCTCCTTATTTTGGGCTTTACTATCCTCATTTACACCCTTAACCTTTTGCATAAACTCTTTATCATTTCCTCCAAGGCTCTTGGGAGTTTCTTCACTATTAGAACTTGAAGGCTTCCTTGTTGGTTGCTGTACCTCAGGTAATTCTTGACCACTACTAAGGGCAATGGCTTTACAATCTGCTCTTTCATCTCTACCAGGATTAGGCACAGTATTACTTGGCAATTCTCTTTGTTGTAAAACATTCACAGTATTTGCAATTTGTCCCATTTGTACCTGAAGATGTCCCATTTCTACGTGAAGATTCTTGATAGATGAGTTTACTTCTGCAATAGACGAGTCTACTCTTGCATTAATATCAGCTTGCTCGTGAGTATTCTTTAATTGAAAATTTGCAAGCTGAGATATCACTGCCTCTAGATTAGATTTAGGTTCTTGGCCAGGAATGACTTCCTTTTCCGATTTATGAAATCCAGGAGGTGGCACTTGTCTTGTACTAGAGGTTGATGCTTCATTAAGAGTTGCACCATATTTCCAAGAGAGGTTAAGATTTTTACGCTAGCCAGAATTGTAGGTATTCGAGTAAGGATTTTTCTGGTTGTTGCCATGGTAGTGTTAGAAATTATGCCCTAGGGGCAATTCATTGTACTTTGGATATTTAAGTTATTTAAAGTATTCTCTTTTGTTATCATTTTCGTTTTCATGTTCGTATTGATAACTGCATCCCTGGATAATCTTATAGATTATCCTAAATGTCCCTGGTCGGTCATCTACACGGGAGTGAAGATGAAATAAGACCAGTATGACTTTGATGAGGTATGGAGATACGAGTCAAAGTCATGGGCACTTGTAAGAGTACAAGGTGCTGGACCGACCCACTATGAGAAAGCTGCATGGATTAAGTCATAAGCTTATCTCATGTATAACCGCGTCACGACGCCCTATGACCTGAGACCATCATAGATTCCTACATGATGAGTCACTGGTCTTTGACCTAGTCAAAAGTCACCTTTGACCGGGTGGTGATAAAGGCTCGGATCGGGATCAGTGGTTTTCATGCGGAGGAATGTGAGTGGTCAAGATGGGATTTGTCCCTCACATATGTAGAGAGATAATGCTGGGCCCCTCGATGAGTGAGTCTAAGAAATGTATGGCCATACTGTGATCGAAAAGAGTTTCCATTTCACTTATTAGACTACTCAAGAATCAAGAAAGCAACGGTCAAGAAAAGGAAGTTGACATTATCCATGCCTCATCCTTGACCAAATTATCGCGTGACAAAAGGGACGTGACATGGTTGTACGATAGGTAGTATCGTGTCGTCGATCCCCATGTGAATTGGGTAGTCGCAATGTCTTGCTAGAGGCCGCTTGCGACTTGTGGGCTGATACAGTGTTGGCCCACTTCCAATCTCATATGGGCCTGTAGGGTCGCACACAAGAATAATCCAACACGGGTAAAAGTGTCCAGATTCATTGAATCCCATATTAGTCTGAGATTAAATAAATACTAAATTTGATCTAGGATTTATATATATATATATATAAATTCGAAATTAATATGTATATTATAAATGAAGATTATAATATTATATATGATATTTGTTTAGTATTTAATTTATTTGATAAATTAAATATCTGAAACAAATAGAGATATTGTATCTCATTGAATTTCGAATAAGGATATCGTATATCTGTTTAATATTAAATTGAGATATAGTATCTCAGATTTAATTAAATGGATAGATATCATATCTCGGATTTAATTTATAATGATAAATTAAATCAAAAGGCTTTAAATTTAGATTTGATCTAAATTCAAGATTCAGATTTCAAATATGGCTTTTAATATATTTGATTACATTTATGAGATAGATCTGATTAATATATTGACCAGATTCGAAATTCCGAATTTCCAAAATTAATCAGGATTAGTTTTGGTTATATAATACGCCTATCAGGTTTTAGAAAAACTTACGGACTTTTCAGTCGAGCGTATTAGAAAGCCGCGAGAAACCCTAGAGCAACTTGAGAGAGAGACGCACTGTTAGTTGTGATTAGTTTTGATGATGTCTTATATTGATGCCATTATGTTAGTTGTGATTAGTTTTGATGATGTCTTAAATTGATGTCATTATCTAAAGCAAAAAGTTTGTATACTACATTTATCTTATACTTTGACTAATTATTACATTTAATGTAGATGCAAAATTTAATATAATGAAGAATGGAGTTTGAAGAAAGAAGAATCTGTTGATTATGATGAAAATATCAATGTTCAAGTTTCTGTGATCAAATAGAAGTTGGAACGGGTCAATTCGGAGTTAAAATGAGCAAATTCAAGCTTTCGGAAGAATACTAGTTTGTTTTGGGGTCAAAATGCAATTTCAGCACTTTTCCAAGTGCCTTGCTCAAGCATAAATATTTCCATGCCCAAGCAACATGTTTCCAGGCCATTTTTCGCCCCAAACAGTACTTTGCTCGAGCAAGGATAGAAGCATACTCGAGCAAGGGCATACTTTCAGCAAAATCCGACCTTGCTTAAGCAAAAGTGGGAGGCATGCTCATCTCCAGCCTCCTCTGTTCAGCTCTATTTCTGGCGACCTTCGGTAATTCGACAATATCTCCCAAACCAAGAATCGGATTGACATGAAACCAGCGGCAAATGAAACTAGACATCTAACACGTTCGTCTGACAAAAATTCATGCCCAAAGGAGTTCATATGAATTATCTATGAATTTTACAAGTTGGAACAAGTATCACCGTCACTGTCCAGACCAAGCTTCAGTATTTTGAGTATATCTTACAAAAGAAAAATTGGATTGAGATGAAACCAGTGCCATTTGAAACTAGACTCAAATACCTTTCCGAAAACATCAAGAACACAGAAAAAGAAGATCAATTGAAGAGGTTATGATGTTTTGAAGTTGACAGTCTATTCTGAATATATCAAAAACGCTGGATAAGAACAACCTCCATTCATATGATGTTAATGGATGCAATAAAACTAGTTTGGAGCTGATTCTTATTGAATTAGAAAGAATATTTGAAGAGCTTTCTGAGATGGGATGATTTGCTATATTTGGGTTTACACCGAAGACGTTATGCTCACTGGAAATTGATGTCAACGTAATTGCTTCTTGAAAGTCTGAAATTTGCAAATGATAATGGTAGCTGGAAACATTCAGTATTTAGCTGGAAACATTCAGTATTTGCTTCTTTCTGAACTTGTTCTTCCAACAATTTAATTTTCTTCTTGGATGCAATGAACTCTTTAACAAGTTTTTCATATTCAGTATATAGTTCATTGTATTCAGAAAATAATTCATCATAGGAAGGTTCAGTATCATTTACCTCATTGTTGCTTTCAGATTGTTCTTCAGCAACTAGACAAAGATTTGCCACTTCTTCCTCATCACTTTCTTTATAGACTATTTCAAGAGCTTCCCACATGGCTTTGGCTGATGGCAAATTACAAATTCGAAAATACTCTTGTTGACTAAGAGCACTTTGCAGCACATGGATTGCCTTCATGTTGAGAGTCACTTGCCATTTGTCTTTTTCATTGTACTCTTCTTCAAGCTTGGGAACTCTGACTCCATCTTCTATGTCAGATGGTTCATAATTTCCTTTTTCAAATACTCTCCACAAACCATATTCAGATGCCATCACGTAGACTTTGAACTTTGCCTTCCAATAAGAGTAATATTCTCCATTGAAACCTGGTGGTCTGTTGATTGAGGCTCCTTCCGGTAGAATTCCTTCCATAGGATCTTTGATCTAGGATGTTAATCCTTCAAATAGATAACCAAAGCTCTGATACCAAATGAAAGAGAAGGAAATCACCAAGAGGGGGGGTGAATTGGGGATTTCAAAATTGTTTTCGGTTCACCCACACAACAGAAAATATTAAGGCAAAGTGGAGATAGAGTAGAGAAGCTTGACACAGATGATTTATCCTGGTTCGGTCTAATCCTTGACCTACATCCAGTCCCCAGCACCTCTGGGATTTTCCACTATCACTCAAGAACAATTACACACTCTGTACTCAAGATGATCCTCTCCATAGGACTCACTCCTCCTTACAAGTTGTAATTGCATACAACAGATGCACACTCTGTAACCAAAGGATGCTCCTCTCCCTAGGACACACTCCCCCTTACAAGTTGCACTCTGTAATCAGATACACCCTCTGTAAACACAGGATGTTCCTCTCCCTAGGACACACTCCCCCTTACAAGTTGTACTCTGATTTTCCTAATCTCCAAGTCCCACTGACTTGAGATTATTACAATGAGTGAATTACAGTGATATAGACTCTCTCTAAGAGCAGATAAGGTTACACACTGAAGCTCTATGTATCAAAGATACAAACAAATGTATATACAGAGAAAGAATGAATATTTTCGTGCAAGCTTTCTGTAGTTGTCTTCTCTGTCTTGTTTCTTCAAATCTTCAGCTATTTATGGTAGTTTGAAGCTTGTGGACGTTAGGTAACCGTTGGAGCTTCTTCCCATTTGAAAAACTAGCTGTTGCAAGTGTTTCTCCATGTGTAAAGTTGCTGCAGAAGCTGTTGAGCGAATATGCTGTCACCACTTTCAGATTTGCACGTTTTTCACTTTCTTGCAGCTGAATGATGAGGCCCATACTATCTTGTTTGTTGATTCAACTTTATTCAGAGGAGCCTAAGTTGTCTGCAAGGTGTGCTGATTGTTTATCATGCCAGGCTGTAGTCCATTTGCTTTTGTCTTGAAGGATATAATTTCTATATTGCAAGTTGCACAAGCTGTCCCTTCATTTGATTCTCTGTGATGGGTTTGATATTTGAATATTGAATCTGTTGAAGCTTTTGTCCGTTGGAGCATTTCACCATTGAATATTCGAATCCTGTTGCAGAACATTTCAATTGAGCATTGATTCAAGTTGCTAGTTCAAATCTGCCTTCTTTTGCCATTTCTGGAAATTCTGAATCACACTTTGATTTCTGTCAAGTTTGATGTAATCCCAAACTTTAATCACAAATAAAGTGGTTAAACAACTCTAGGAACATTAGAGATTGATCATGGGAAGTATTGAGATCAAACAAGAAGATATTGCAAATTCATCAGATTTGAAATTCTGAATTAGCGTCGCGAACTCCAGTTCAGTTCTTGCAGGCTCGAGTTCGTTGCTTCAGTGTTCAATAATATGTAAGTTCAAAAAGTGTAAACCTGAGGTTTGTTTTCTAAACCTGAGGTTCTCAAGTGTTTGAAAAGCCAAGTTGCTCTCGGGATAAAATGAACCTGAGGTTCACAATCTAAACCTGAGGTTCGCAACTCATTGAAAAGTTACATTGCTCTCTGTCTGAAATGAACTCGAGTTCGTTCACTTATAGGCTCGAGTTTGGCTTTTCCCAAATGTTCATTTCCTCTCTGGAACTCGTGAACTCGAGTTTGCTACTTATAGGCTCGAGTTTGGATGTTTTCCAGCACCTGGTTGCTCTCTGTCTGAGCTAAACTCGAGTTCGTTCACTTATAGGCTCGAGTTCGGCTTTTCCCAAATGTTCATTTCTTCTCTGGAACTCTCGAACTCGAGTTTGTGACTGATGAACTCGAGTTTGGTTGCTTCTGACTTGGACTGGCTTGAGTTTGCAACTTTATCAACTTTCAAAGCCCATATCTCCCTGGTCCGAACTCCGTTTTGGTCCGTTCAAAGCTTGATGGAAAGCTCTGTGTGTCTAGTTTCCAATGGCACTGATTTGAGCTCAATTGGATTTGTATTTTGTGAGATATACCTAAAATACTGAAGCTTGGTCTGGACAGTGACGTTGATTTTCGATCCAAATTGTAAAATTCATATATAATTCATCTGAACTCCTTTGGCCATGAATTTTTGTTAGAAGTACGTGTTGGATGTCTAGTTTCCAATGCTTTTGGTTTCGTATCAATCCGATCTCTGGTTTGTGAGATATCATCGAATTACCAGACCTCGCCCAAGCTGAACGTGAAACAGAGTGGAGCTGAAGTGCTGATGACCACTGTGAACTCGAGTTCACACTTACAGGCTCGAGTTTGCCTAGTCCAGAAACACCAGAAATGCTGAAAACACGTATGGGCTCGAGTTTGTTCTTATAGGCTTGAGTTTGCCCATCTAGAACCTCATTCTTGCTTGTTTTAACTCTGAATTGAATCATTCCAACTTCCAAATGATCTTGGAGGCTTCTAGCATCAATATAAGAACTTGGATCATAAAATCTTCATTCCATATATCAAGTTTTTCATAATTTGGTCTCTTCTCTTCTTCCTTTCAATTCTTATCTCCTCTTTGATCAACCTCTATAATTCAACTTGGATTAATCTACATTAAATACAACAATTTGTCAATGTAGGAGATAATTATATTACTCAATCTTTTTGCTTATAAGAATGACATCTATATAAGACATCATCAAAACTAATCAAAACTAACATTCTCCCCCTTTTTGATGATGGCAAATACTATAGGAAAAATATGGATGAACATGAAAATATAACAATGCAACATATTTTTCTTGCCATTCTCTCCCCCTTATTTGTCATTAGCAAAAAGTTGAAGTAAAGAGGAAATATTTGAAAAGAGAAATTGTGAAACCAAATGAGAATTAGTCAAAGAACTGATTTTCTCTTCTCGATTTGAAATTGTTTTCATTATGAGTATAAAATCAGATTGGAATGTTTCTTATGAATTAGTCAAGGATGAACTCGAGTTCGCCATGACAGGCTCGAGTTCATACTCTTAAAATCTTTTTTGAACTCTTTCAAACTTGAGGTTTGAGTAGAAGTTTGGAGTTTGAAATAGGTTTTCAAAAGTAAAAAAAAAACTTTGTCAATGGCGAACTCGAGTTCATTAAATGGTAGGCTCGAGTTCACTCAAACTTTCAAGGATTTAATTTTGAACTTCAGGTTCAGTCTCAAGTTTGATCTTTGGTTTGACAGGTTTATGCTTTCTGTTAAACATAGGCTCGAGTTCAACAGTTATAGGCTCGAGTTCATGCGAACTTTCAAAGGTTTAATTATAAACTTCAGGTTTAGTCTCAAGTTTGAACTTTGGTTTTGCAAGTTCATGCTTTCTGTTAAATACAGGCTCGAGTTTAATCCTGTTAGGCTCGAGTTTGGTTTTAACAGATTGAAAATCACAAGTTTTAACCATCCTTGGCTCGCCAAATCATTCCATTATTGTTTAACATACCAAAATTTAGAGAGGTTTTCAAGACATCTTTCACAATTAAGGCATAGAGATACCAAGCATGTGCAAAAATTTCTACTGAATATAAAGAGAGAGAGTTTAGAAATGCTCATGTTGGTTCTGCAAGCTGATGAATGATCAAAGAAGTCTATTTGCTTGCTACATGAAGTTTGACTGTGTCGCCATGGTCTGAGATGAAGCAGTGGAATGCTCTCTTCCTTGTTGTGTGAGATTCTTTGAAGAAGATCAATAACAGGATCATGAATATCCTGTATAATGTAAATAGGATGAAAGTACTTGCTTCTTGAAGACTGTTGCATCTGAATATGATTAGCACTCAGCTTCCATCCTTTGCTTTTTCTTCAAAGATCATCTATGTAGAGCATATCTCAGCTTCAATGGTTGATCTCCAAAGTTGCAGCTCATAACCAAATCTCCTGATATGAATTGAAAACTTTCTTTGCAAAAGATTTGTTGGTGCAAGCCAAATATCAAAGTATCCCTTTCTATAAGATAGTTTCAAATAACAATGAAAGGAAAATATGATATTAACTCATCATCAAAACTAATGAGAGATAGTAAATACAGATGAGTATGCTTAAAAGCGTTTTCTTCAAATAACAGAGAAGAGCTTATAGAGTATAAAACAACCATGAATGTGAAGCTCCCCCTTAATGAATGCATGACTAAAAAGTGAACTTCCCTTTAATGATACCAAATAATAATATCATACCAAATGTTATCTCTCAATTTGTGAATACACTTTATGTAGAGAAGATGTCATTGAAAGATGCATGTAAGTTTGTGCATAGAAAATCTTATCTATAAAGATAAGCATTTATCAATTTAAAGTTCAGATTTTTCAAGAAAGATCATGAAATATGCAAAGTGTTTCAAATCTTGAATGATCTTTCAAAAAAGTGATGACACATTATGAAATCAAAATTTTTCATTCATGAAAGATTTTTGAAACATGTTTAAAAAACAATGCTCTTTTCAAACATGGTGGAAGTCAATAGGTTTAATGAATATATCAACATGCTTCAGATTTAGAGAACGTGTTGAACATTGAGGTTAACATATGGAAGAATTTTCTGCAAAGCAAAAGTCATAAGAGCATTATCAAGATATTCTTAACACAACATATATATGCAAAATGACTTTGCCATGACCAAGAGATAATCTTGCTTCTTAGATGAAAGTCTTAAGTATGACAACAATCAAGGCAAGATTATGAATATACATAGATAGTTACTCAAAATATGGATGGAATTAAATTTGATGTATTTGAGTAACACTAAGAGTACTAGGATTCATGGACGATGAAGCACAATTTCGTTAGTCCAGATGACTAAAGTTTCAAAATATCATCCTAGTAAGTTATTCCATATAATGGTTAATACACATAATGCATTAATGAACATTCATAATGCTTTGGAATAAGGTTTTATGCAATAAGCATAAGTTTTCACAAATTGAGTTCTTTTCTGGAAATAAGCTTGAAGCTCATAGACGATTAACTTGTTAGACATGAGGTCCAACTAGTTGGAGAATGAAGCTAGAGAGTTCAAGCAAAACATTGAATTCTAAAGATCAATATGTGAAAGATAATGAAAACTCAATTAGAGAAATTTGAAGCATGTTCAATATTCAGTAACAATATTAACTTCCAATTTGAAACATCATTGAAATGTAACCAAAGTATGGATATGTTTTCAAAACATTTGTATGCATCTTCATAAAACAGAGTGAATTGAAATTTAAACAAATTTTAGACTTGTGCATTTCAAAAATATAAAATCAATAAAGTTATGCACAAATTTACTTGTTTGATCATCAAAAACTCACTAACAAACTGAATAATCATAGTTAGAAATATGAGTGAATGATGATGTGAAGTATATAGATCATACATGAAGTTTTTGGAAATTCGAGCAAGATGATTTCAAAAACATGGTTGACTCAAACTTGAGTTTAGAAAGACAAAACAGAGTTTGGTAAGGCAAATGGGAGTTTGGAAAAACAAACTGGAAGTTCATGAAGGTAGTCTCAAGTTTGCTTATTTTTAAAACATTAAATGCTCTTGACCAAGTGTAAACTCTTTGAAAATTTTTTCTGGAGGTCCAAACCTGAGGTTTAGAAACTTTAGTCTCAAGTTTAGGATGTAAACTGGTGAATTTTGCCTTCTGTATGGACCAAACCGGAGGTTTACGTAGTAAACCTGAAGTTTGTAAAATTTGTACAGGACCAAACTGGAGGTTTGCGTAGAGAACTTGAGGTTTGTAAATTTTCTTCAGGACCAAACCTGAGGTTTGTATTTTAGGCTCGAGTTTAGACTTCTATTGAGCAACCATCGGGTTTTCAGTTTGAAATATATTTTGAGCAAAACCACAAACTCGAGTTTGTAAGTGACGAACTCGAGTTTGACACTGTTTATGTCAAAAATCAGTTTAAGCTCTTAAAAGACAAACTGGAGGTTCCCAGTGCAAACCGGAGGTTTTCTCAAGTTCAAAAAATATTTTGCTCTATGTAAAGGCATGAACTCGAGTTTAGAAACTTGAACTCGAGTTCTCTCAACTTAGAAAAACTCTTGGAAACTTTTGGCCTAAAGCAAACTGGAGGTTCATGGCGCAAACTGGAGGTTCATGGAAACAGTCTCAAGTTTATGAAAATCTCATTTGAAAAACTGGAGATTGGCTTTTGAAATTGAATAACTTTCAAAACCTTTTAACTTAACATAAACCGATAATGAATTACATATAATCATAGTATGAGACAAGGATTAGATATCACCAAAATTCCTCTTTTCCTCATAGAAGCTTGCTTGGTAGAGATGGATTGATGTAGATAACTCATTTTCCAAATTTCACCATCAACATCAAGTTTGGCTTGTGCTTCCTCAAGACTTTAATCATTATCTATCTTGCATTCTTGAGAGGCTTTCCCTGATCCTACAAAACTATATAAATCTTTTCTTTTCTTGGTGTCCAACCTTACTTGGATCCAATCAATGTTAGCTTGTAGGACCAAAATTCACATGCTCTAATAATACAACCAGATTATGATAATTAAGCATAATGGATTAAACACAAATTCATGCATGAAAGATGTATTAATTATATTTTTAAAGTTCATAATGTATGCATGAGAACAAATAAGCTAATGAATATTGCAAGCTATATATAAATCTATAGATTCTTAAACTATGCATATTGTTTGCAACGTTCATTCCTACCATCCAATGTGTAAAACCTCAGTAGGTGTTCTAGAAAACATAGTAGGAGGTTTTACCATTGTGTACCTTTTACCTTAGGTACTTGAAAGATTGACTTTGCATACCCATTGTCTTTTTGGTGTTTGCAAAGTCTTCATAAATGATGTAGGCTTCAAGTATCTTCTGTTTGATACTTGAGAAACTCTCTTCTTCTTGTTCTCCTCAAGATAATTGAGTGGTACTCTCTGATAAATTGTTCTTGAGGTGGAGTATGCACTTCTACTTTGCCCCTTTTCTGCAACATGTGCTTTGGTGGTTGTTCCTTTTGATACATGAGAGATTTTCTGGTTCTTGGCTTCTTTATGTCCATTCTTTTTTGAATCAATCTGCACAAATATAGCAATAGATGGACATTTTGGTACCCTTTTGTTTTTGGGTCCTTCTGGATTAGTTTGGCCCTTAGGGAAAACATAAGTTCCCTTTGGTACCCACTGATAATTTCCTACAGGTTTATCTCTCCTATCTTTCTTATGAAAGCATGATGAAGTATTATGACCTTTATGGTTACAATAGTTGCAATGACCAAAAGGATTTGAGGTGTGAACAGATTTTTGAAAATAATTCAAGTAAGATTTCTGTCCATGTTTCTTCTTCCCTTTCTTCTTATCAAAATCTGGTTTATAACCGATTCCTGATTTGTCATTTGTGACACTTTGCTGTTTTAAAATCACTTTGAGCATTTCACTACCTCTAGTGAACTTCTCAAGAATTTTTGTAAGATGTAAAACTCTTTTCTCCAAGATACAGCAATTGTCACAAACCTTTTCACAAACATTTTCTGAAATATTTTCAGAAGTGTTTTCAGAAATGTTTTCACAAGTAGATACAGAAATGTTTTTAGAAGTAGAAACAGAAGAAGAAACATTCTGAACTTGTTCTTCCAACAATTTAATTTTCTTCTTGGATGCAATGAACTCTTTAACAAGTTTTTCATATTCAGTATATAGTTCATTGTATTCAGAAAATAATTCATCATAGGAAGGTTCAGTATCATTTACCTCATTGTTGCTTTCAGATTGTTCTTCAGCAACTAGACAAAGATTTGCCACTTCTTCCTCATCACTTTCTTTATAGACTATTTCAAGAGCTTCCCACATGGCTTTGGCTGATGGCAAATTACAAATTCGAAAATACTCTTGTTGACTAAGAGCACTTTGCAGCACATGGATTGCCTTCATGTTGAGAGTCACTTGCCATTTGTCTTTTTCATTGTACTCTTCTTCAAGCTTGGGAACTCTGACTCCATCTTCTATGTCAGATGGTTCATAATTTCCTTTTTCAAATACTCTCCACAAACCATATTCAGATGCCATCACGTAGACTTTGAACTTTGCCTTCCAATAAGAGTAATATTCTCCATTGAAACCTGGTGGTCTGTTGATTGAGGCTCCTTCCGGTAGAATTCCTTCCATAGGATCTTTGATCTAGGATGTTAATCCTTCAAATAGATAACCAAAGCTCTGATACCAAATGAAAGAGAAGGAAATCACCAAGAGGGGGGGTGAATTGGGGATTTCAAAATTGTTTTCGGTTCACCCACACAACAGAAAATATTAAGGCAAAGTGGAGATAGAGTAGAGAAGCTTGACACAGATGATTTATCCTGGTTCGGTCTAATCCTTGACCTACATCCAGTCCCCAGCACCTCTGGGATTTTCCACTATCACTCAAGAACAATTACACACTCTGTACTCAAGATGATCCTCTCCATAGGACTCACTCCTCCTTACAAGTTGTAATTGCATACAACAGATGCACACTCTGTAACCAAAGGATGCTCCTCTCCCTAGGACACACTCCCCCTTACAAGTTGCACTCTGTAATCAGATACACCCTCTGTAAACACAGGATGTTCCTCTCCCTAGGACACACTCCCCCTTACAAGTTGTACTCTGATTTTCCTAATCTCCAAGTCCCACTGACTTGAGATTATTACAATGAGTGAATTACAGTGATATAGACTCTCTCTAAGAGCAGATAAGGTTACACACTGAAGCTCTATGTATCAAAGATACAAACAAATGTATATACAGAGAAAGAATGAATATTTTCGTGCAAGCTTTCTGTAGTTGTCTTCTCTGTCTTGTTTCTTCAAATCTTCAGCTATTTATGGTAGTTTGAAGCTTGTGGACGTTAGGTAACCGTTGGAGCTTCTTCCCATTTGAAAAACTAGCTGTTGCAAGTGTTTCTCCATGTGTAAAGTTGCTGCAGAAGCTGTTGAGCGAATATGCTGTCACCACTTTCAGATTTGCACGTTTTTCACTTTCTTGCAGCTGAATGATGAGGCCCATACTATCTTGTTTGTTGATTCAACTTTATTCAGAGGAGCCTAAGTTGTCTGCAAGGTGTGCTGATTGTTTATCATGCCAGGCTGTAGTCCATTTGCTTTTGTCTTGAAGGATATAATTTCTATATTGCAAGTTGCACAAGCTGTCCCTTCATTTGATTCTCTGTGATGGGTTTGATATTTGAATATTGAATCTGTTGAAGCTTTTGTCCGTTGGAGCATTTCACCATTGAATATTCGAATCCTGTTGCAGAACATTTCAATTGAGCATTGATTCAAGTTGCTAGTTCAAATCTGCCTTCTTTTGCCATTTCTGGAAATTCTGAATCACACTTTGATTTCTGTCAAGTTTGATGTAATCCCAAACTTTAATCACAAATAAAGTGGTTAAACAACTCTAGGAACATTAGAGATTGATCATGGGAAGTATTGAGATCAAACAAGAAGATATTGCAAATTCATCAGATTTGAAATTCTGAATTAGCGTCGCGAACTCCAGTTCAGTTCTTGCAGGCTCGAGTTCGTTGCTTCAGTGTTCAATAATATGTAAGTTCAAAAAGTGTAAACCTGAGGTTTGTTTTCTAAACCTGAGGTTCTCAAGTGTTTGAAAAGCCAAGTTGCTCTCGGGATAAAATGAACCTGAGGTTCACAATCTAAACCTGAGGTTCGCAACTCATTGAAAAGTTACATTGCTCTCTGTCTGAAATGAACTCGAGTTCGTTCACTTATAGGCTCGAGTTTGGCTTTTCCCAAATGTTCATTTCCTCTCTGGAACTCGTGAACTCGAGTTTGCTACTTATAGGCTCGAGTTTGGATGTTTTCCAGCACCTGGTTGCTCTCTGTCTGAGCTAAACTCGAGTTCGTTCACTTATAGGCTCGAGTTCGGCTTTTCCCAAATGTTCATTTCTTCTCTGGAACTCTCGAACTCGAGTTTGTGACTGATGAACTCGAGTTTGGTTGCTTCTGACTTGGACTGGCTTGAGTTTGCAACTTTATCAACTTTCAAAGCCCATATCTCCCTGGTCCGAACTCCGTTTTGGTCCGTTCAAAGCTTGATGGAAAGCTCTGTGTGTCTAGTTTCCAATGGCACTGATTTGAGCTCAATTGGATTTGTATTTTGTGAGATATACCTAAAATACTGAAGCTTGGTCTGGACAGTGACGTTGATTTTCGATCCAAATTGTAAAATTCATATATAATTCATCTGAACTCCTTTGGCCATGAATTTTTGTTAGAAGTACGTGTTGGATGTCTAGTTTCCAATGCTTTTGGTTTCGTATCAATCCGATCTCTGGTTTGTGAGATATCATCGAATTACCAGACCTCGCCCAAGCTGAACGTGAAACAGAGTGGAGCTGAAGTGCTGATGACCACTGTGAACTCGAGTTCACACTTACAGGCTCGAGTTTGCCTAGTCCAGAAACACCAGAAATGCTGAAAACACGTATGGGCTCGAGTTTGTTCTTATAGGCTTGAGTTTGCCCATCTAGAACCTCATTCTTGCTTGTTTTAACTCTGAATTGAATCATTCCAACTTCCAAATGATCTTGGAGGCTTCTAGCATCAATATAAGAACTTGGATCATAAAATCTTCATTCCATATATCAAGTTTTTCATAATTTGGTCTCTTCTCTTCTTCCTTTCAATTCTTATCTCCTCTTTGATCAACCTCTATAATTCAACTTGGATTAATCTACATTAAATACAACAATTTGTCAATGTAGGAGATAATTATATTACTCAATCTTTTTGCTTATAAGAATGACATCTATATAAGACATCATCAAAACTAATCAAAACTAACAGTAAACACTATTCATTCTGGAAAGCAAAGTTCAGAGTGTTTATGTTAGCGACAGAGTATGGTCTCTGGCAAGTAATAGAGAATGGGGATTATGTTCCCACAAAAGTAGAAGGCGGAATTAATGTTCCCAAGGTAGAAGATGAGTTCAATGAGGATGACAGATGGAAAATTACTCTTAACAGCAAAGCCATTCAGATGCTCCAGAGTGCTCTTAGTCAAAAGGAGTATTTCCGCATCTGCAATCTATCTACTGCCAAGGAAATGTGGAAAGCTTTGGAAATGGCATGTGTCTACTATATGTGAAGATAACTCTTCAACCAAGGAAAGTGAGGAAGAAAAAGTTGCGAACATGTGCTTGATTGCTGAAGAAGAAGAGCAATGTGAAAATAATGATGAGGTATATGATTCAGAACCTACTTATGATGAATTAATGTCTGAATACAATGAACTACATTCTGAATTTGAAAAACTTGCAAAAGAGTTTATTGCCTCCAAGAAGAAAATTAAATTGCTCGAACAAACCAAAGATTTACCTCTAGTTTCAGTTTGTGAAAACTCTGTTTGCAAAACTTGTCCTGATCTTATAAAGAAAAACTCTTATCTTACGAAAACACTTGAGAAATTCACTAAGGGAAGTGAAACGCTCAATGAGATTCTGAAAGCTCAAAGATTTACAAATGATCGATCAGGGATAGGATATAATCCTATTCTTGACAAAAAGAAAGGCAAAAAGAAAACTGGTGGAAAATCTTACTTGAACTATTTTCAGAAATCAGTTCATACTTCGAATCCCTTTGCTCATTGTAATTATTGTAACCGAAAAGGGCACAACACCTCATCTTGTTTTCATATGAAAGAAAGAAGAGATAAACCTGTTGGTAATTATCAATGGGTACCAAAGGGAACTTATGTTTTCCCTAAGGCTCGAACTAACCTTGAAGGACCCAAGTATAAATGGGTACCAAAATGTCCATCTAGTGGTCTATATGTGCAGGATGATTTGAAGATCAATGGACATAAGGGTACAGTGAAGAAGTCAAGAGTTTCTCATGCACCTATGAAAAACAGCATAGCACCTATATCAAGTATGAGAGCTCTCAGGACACCAATTGCTAGAACTACAAGGTCAAAACACCAAAAGAAGAAATGGATACAAGTAAGAGAAGTATGTTCCACCTCAAGAACAAACTACCACAGAATACCATTCAACTATCTTGAGGAAAACAAGAAAAGGAGATTCTCTCAAGTGTCAAGCAGAAGACTCTTGAAGTTTATACCCTCTGAAAGAACTTTGCAGACACCCATGGAAAGACATATGAAGAATCAATGTGATGGGAAGAGACAATGGGTAAGCAAAGCCAATCCTTCAACTGTGTAAGGTATAAGGTACACGATGGTGAAACCTCCTACGCTATTATCAATAATAATTGTTGAGGTTTTATACTTTGGATATTATGAATGAACATTGAAAACTATTTTGAAATTAATTTTCTTCTTATCTCTTGAAAATCCATTTGACAAATTTATTCGTAAAAGGATTGCAATGTTCAAAAAGTCTAAATGCTTGTACAATAATTTGATAATTCCCTCTAATGAATTGCAATTTTAAAATGTACTCGAGTAATGGTTAACATACTTGAGTATTTTCGGGCATTAATGAGTATGTTTGAGTCTTTCAGGGATCAATACTTGAGTATTGGTAAGTTATACTCGAGCATTGGTTTGACAGATGAAGTATTACATACTGGTTCCAATATACTACTCTAGTATGGGTTGAGGGATACTCAAATATTGGCTAGTCAGATCAATCATTGCTGACTGCTTATGATAGAACAGTACCCGAGTACAGGTCTCAAGTATGCAAACGAAGCAATGGTTGTGTTGATGGTGAACGCCAGAAAAGAAGTGATCTACATCAATCCATCACAACCAAGCAAGCTTCATCAAGGACAAGAGGAATTATGGTGATATCTAACTCTTACCCCTTACTGTGACTATATATTCATTTTTGGGTAATGAATACTTGTCCATTATTGCATTCAATTAGCAATCAATTGTTTATGATTTTCAAAATGTTTTTTTATCGCTAAATGGACGGTAAATGAATTAGTGCATAACTTTCTGAGAATATGCTAATGAAGTGCACAATTCTAAAATTTATTGTTGACTTCAATTCACTCTGTTTTGTGAAAAATGCATACAATTGCTTTTGAAAAACATTCATGTTTTTATTGCATTCAAATGGTGTTTCATTAGAAACATATGAATGGACAAGGCAAGAATTTGAATATAGTTACTCAAACTAGAAATGAAAACAAATGTTGATGTATTTGAGTAACATAATGACTACTAGGATTCATGGATGATGAAGCACAAACTCATTAGTCCATATGACTAGAATTCCATAATATTATTTTAGTAAGTTATTCCATATAATGGTTAATGCATTAATATTCAATGCACTAATGAACATTTATAAATCTTGGAATAACTCAGCCAACTAAGAAATTATGCTTAAAGCATAACAGATTCACAGATTAGATTCCTTTCTTGAAGATAGGTTTGAAACTCATATATGATTAACTTGTTAGACATAAGGTCCAACTAGTCAGAGAATAAAGGATGAAGAGTTCAAGTATCACATTGAATGCTAAAGGTCAATATGTGAATGACAGGGAAAATTAGCTGGACAAATTTGAAGCGTTCCGACATTCAATAAACAAACAAATCAGTAGCAGAATACGAATCCGAATTCGTCAAGACTCGGACAAAAGCATATCAAAATGGAACAATTTGGATACGAAATCCGGGTCAAACAATAAAGGCACCTCGGAAGCCTAGAGACCTCTAAGCCCAAAAGGAAGGGCTGATGTACGTGTGATAATCATTGAATTCATATTATTTTAAATGCAAAAAGAAGCTATAAACTCTGTCGTTATCATGCTTTAATGGAACAATTAGTCAAATATGTGATTTCATCTTCATAAGGAGTTTTTAGATTTTATTTGCATTAATCTTGGTCACATCTTGAGTTTGGACTCAAAATTGGACTTTTGTCACATTCTTACTGCAGTTGGGTCATGAACACTGTTCGGTATTTTGGGAATAACTTGAGTTATGTAAACCCAATTGATCCCCAATTTGCATTTCCAGAAAGCTAAGAGGAAGCCCTACAACTCCTATGAAGAGCCCAAAAGCTAAATCAGACGTTTAGAGGGCCAAAATTGGACTGGAAACCGAAACAGGCTGCTTTCACTGGACTCTGGAATGACGTTCGGTATTTGGCCCATATCTGGAGTTACAGACCTCCAAATGGGGCACCGTTTGAACGACTGGAAAGCTGACATCCGGGACTACATTTCATATTAAGATCACATGGCCAGATTCGGATGATTTCGTGGCCTAACATGGGCAGGAAAAGAAGACACGGTTTTGGAGCTGTAAAGTGATTCAAAGATGCTTCCAAGTTGGCCACTAACTAAAGTGACGAATTTGAGTTGTAAAGTGCATGGATGAGATGCTCCTAGCTGCCTATAAATAGAAGAGTGTTGTGAAGAGCAAGAGACACCTTGGAGATGACCAAGATCTCTCCCATTCTTTCCTTCTTGTATTTTCTTGCCTCCTACATGGAAGGCTTAGTTTTTCTTTATTAGTTTCATGTATTGTCTTTAATTCTTGTCTTTAATTTCTTGCCTCCTACATGGAAGGCTTAGGTTTTAATCTTTCCTTTTAATTATTTTATTTTGATTTTATGTTCTTTATCTTTTTCTGTATGGATTCACTATGTTGTTGAGATTTATTTTGGAATAGAAGCTTTCATTTTCTTTAATTGTTCTTTGTGTTCTTCGTGTTCATGATGAACTTGTTCATGTTCTTCATGGTCATGCTGAACATCATTGTTTTTGCATTTTCATTTTGCAAAGCCATGCTTGGCTAAATTTCTGTGATCGACCCATGAGTTGAGGATTCCATGGTGTCATCCGGAGGACTTGCGCTTTAATCAGTAACTGACTTGTTTCTATTAATTTTAATCGGATCCGATTATAATTATGGATTGGGTATTAGATTTAATATCCAGATTGAAATCCCAAGGACTTAGGTCGGACCGGGTTGCAGAGAGCGTTGTGCGATCGTACAACGAGCTCACCACGTGTTCGATCAAATGCTAGGCGATCGTCTAGTCGAGGGAGTTTCTGGACAAATGCAGAGATCTCGGTTTGTCTAGAATCAATCACAAGTTCAGTTATCCTATTTTTGTTCGATGATGGAAGGTCTTGGAATCCCAATTCTGGGTTGATCCATTTCAATTTGATTAATCTCAATTTTCTTCATTCTGTCTTTAATTCCTGTTTTAATTTCAACAAAAACCAATCCCCCCTTGTTTTCATTTCATTTGCATGACATCTAGATTACTTAGGATCCAATAAAAGGCTCCTCGAGAAGAGAGAACGATCCTTGGTTTGCCTATATGCAATCCTTGGTTAATTGTTGATTGTGGACCCCAAGGCTAATGACAAAAGGTCCTCATCAAATGGCGCCGTTGCCGGGGAGCTAAGTAATTGGCTCCCTAGGTAATCTAATTGTCAAATTTACTTTTGACAAAGGGTTTCTCGTGTGAAGCTTGTTAGTTTTGCATTTTTGATTTTTCATTGCATATAGTTTAGGATTTTTGCATTTAAGTAGCATTCATTGCATTATTGCATTGTCTTGACTTGGTAGCTTCTGTGTGGTGTGATAGTGTCAGATTCGATATAATTTTGAGCTCAATTGTTTAAATTCACCATGTCTCCAAGTTAATTCATAGCATGTTTGCATATTCTATCATTTTGAAAAAACAAAAAAAAAAAAAAATCTTTTCTTTTTCACTTGCATTGGTATTTTCTTAAATTTCTTTTCTTAGTTTTATAATTTATAGTTAGATAGTCATCTTGTAATTCCTTGGGAATTAATTGTAGTGAAATTTCATGGCTTGGTTTTATGATAATCATAATCTACCTTTCAATTCTCACTCTTTTGTAGGCAATCAAGAATGTGATGGCTTATTCCACCAATACCATGAACCATACCAACAACCTCCATTCCAACAATATCATCAATCCTCTCCATTCCAACAATATCATCAACCCTCCTCATTCCAACAATATCATCAACCCTCTCACTTACCTTACCATCCTTCATTCCATCCCATTCCCATACCATGCCATCCATCTCATGAATCTCTATACCCATTTGAGCCACCTTATGAACCTCATTCTCAACCATGTCTGCCCAACCCAGATCCTTCATTTTGTGAAGTCATTGGAGATTTCCACAATCAAACGACTTGGGCTATAAATGAGGAGTGGTCACATAAGGATGACTTTCATCAACAAATGGACTCTATGCTTAGAATGATGGAACAACAAGCGAAATCAACTGAGAAATTAGCAAGGAAAATTGAGCAGCAAGCACAAGTTTTAAAAATGAGTTTTCCTTTTATCATGGGCACACATGCACAAGAAGTGAGACAAGTACAAGAGCACATTGAAGAATCTTTTCACCCATTTGGTAATGATCATACCCTTATAGAAGTAGACTCTCCTACTACTTTGATTAATGAAGCAATTCATGATTTGAGCGATAATGATATGGACGAGGAAATCATTGTTGAATCCCCTCAATTATTTGCACATGTAATTGCTCAACCAATTGGCTTTAGTAGTAGTGATTCGATTGTACTTGTTGATGAGTGTGTTCCTATTCTTTCATGTGATACTTTAACTGATGAAAATGCTTCTCTTCATAGTACTAGTGATGATTGCAATCAATTGAATGACATATTTTCATGCTCTTGTGAGGAATATCAAATGTGTGTGGATTGTTATCATGAAAAATGTCATTTACATGTTGAGCTTCAAAAGAAAGCATTTAGTGAAGTGGTTGATTCTACCATTGATCAAAATGCACTGTCTTGTACTATTGAAGATAGTAAGCATGTCAATTCTAAAACAGTTGAATCAAGCATGGATGCCAATGTTGTTGATGATGTTCTTGCTCAATGGTATGTTGATTATCCTGATTTTGCATGGACAAGTAATTCTGCCAATTGTGCATGTTTTGATAATGAACGGTGCCCTATTTGCACTGAGATTCATGCTGCATTATTTGGTGATTCTGAATTGCTTAGTGATTCTGCATTACTTGTGGATTCTGTTGTTGATATGAGTGAGAAAGATCATAGCCTGGAACGCCAGATGCATAAAATTCCCATTGGATTACCTCCTTGTAGTCTTGTTGGTGACAAAGATTCTGAAATTTTGATTGATAAAATCCTGCATGTCAATGAATCTTTCCAACAAGTACTTTCTTGTGATTTGCCACCTGATTTAGAAAAACAAGATAATTGTTTTGAATCTTTACACATTCCAGGTGGTGGTGATTTGAAAAATTCTTTTCATTCTTCCACTCTTTCCCCTTCCATCTCTTGTGATTGCGACAATGATGTGGTGTACTCTAACACTAAGTTGGATTCTATACCTTCCATCTTGCAACCACAAGAGAATTTTCACAATATAATTGGTACCTTGACTCCTACTGATGGGAGTATCATTGATTTCCTTGGATGTGATAGTTACTTGGAGAGTTTGGAACTTAACATGCCTTTAATTCACTTGAAACTTCTCCATGTTTCTATTTTTGGATGGGATACTGCTGGTTGCTTGTCTTCTTTGCAGGCACATTCTTGGAAAGGTCCTCGATGGAACCAACATCCACTGTACATTCTTGGACCTCTTCCAATGGATCCTGAACCACCTCCACCAAGGAAAATCAATGTGGGAGAAGATGTTTTAATAGACAAATGCATGATTCTCATCCGAGATGAGAACTTCTCCTTTAAGCGACTCAAGATCTTCTAACCCAGGTTGTCTCTTTCCTCACTTATTTTCTTCCTAATTTCTATAAATTTTTGGGCTTAATTGTTGTATGAGGAAGACAAGTGTGGGGGAGGGACACAATCCAGTAGAAAAAGTAGAAATAATGTAGTTTATTAAATAGAATAAGAACAATACATTCTCTCATTCTATGATTGCAACATATTATGCACTTGGACACTTTGGTTTTGATGGATCATTCTGTTTTGATTGATATTTTGAACTCTTGGATTATAATATCTTGGTAGTTGATTCTATGATGCTCATTGCAACCTTTGTGAGATTTTGGGCCTACATGAATGGAATTCATCTTTTACCATTCTTTCTTTCTTGTGTGCATCTGCTCATGATTTGCGTTCTCTAGAACTTGCTCCTTTTCTTTTTGAAACTACATTTTTCACTTATGTGCATAGGTATGATGGAAGCTTGTTTTTGTTTCCTTTTGTTTTCCCCACTTTGGCCAAATAGCCTTTCCCATGCATTATTATTCCTTTGGTAACCCCTTTGTGCCTTTTTGTCCATTCTGTTCTAAGCCACGTTACAAGTCTAAGAGTAAAACCATTTTATTCCGCACCATGAAAAATTATTGAGCATTGGTTTACCTTGGTTTTGTGTTTAAGTCTGAGGGTTGCTCAGGAGTGCAACAGTTTAAGTGTGGGGGGAAGATATTTGATTTTGCCATTGTAATTATATATATAGTACAGTTCAAAAAAAAAAAAAAAAGAAAAGAAAGAAAGAAAAAAAAAAGAAGAAAAAAAAAAGATAAAGAAAAAAAAAAGGGGTGTAAAAAAAAAAACATAGAAAGAAAGGAGGTATTTGAGTTATAGAATGATTGTGTTAATCAGTGCTCGATTTAATTTCTTTGGTGCTTAGCCTCTCATTCCATACTTTTACCTATCTTCACCCTAACCCCATTACAACCTGTAATAACAAGCTCTCTTGATTTGTGCAGGCATGTGTTATCAGTAGTGGAGAAGTAGAACTTGAGCAAGCTTATGGTAGAACAATTTCATTGAGCAGAATTTGAGTGATACACTGATTAACCATATACACTTGAGAGATTGATTGAGGGCATCATTTGAGAGACTATTTTGTGTGATCAGCATCATTGAATGATACTGCCATGATTAGTAATTTGAGATGAAGAGATTTCTGTCTTGAATGGTTAATCTTTTGAAGCTTTTGTGATCCTTGTTGAGCTTTGAAATTTCAGCAATTGTTAGAAAAGAGAAATTTCTCTTGTTCCTTACTTTTTAATTTTGCTCAGGAGTGCAAAAGGATAAGTGTGGGGGAGTTTGATAATCATTGAATTCATATTATTTTAAATGCAAAAAGAAGCTATAAACTCTGTCGTTATCATGCTTTAATGGAACAATTAGTCAAATATGTGATTTCATCTTCATAAGGAGTTTTTAGATTTTATTTGCATTAATCTTGGTCACATCTTGAGTTTGGACTCAAAATTGGACTTTTGTCACATTCTTACTGCAGTTGGGTCATGAACACTGTTCGGTATTTTGGGAATAACTTGAGTTATGTAAACCCAATTGATCCCCAATTTGCATTTCCAGAAAGCTAAGAGGAAGCCCTACAACTCCTATGAAGAGCCCAAAAGCTAAATCAGACGTTTAGAGGGCCAAAATTGGACTGGAAACCGAAACAGGCTGCTTTCACTGGACTCTGGAATGACGTTCGGTATTTGGCCCATATCTGGAGTTACAGACCTCCAAATGGGGCACCGTTTGAACGACTGGAAACCTGACATCCGGGACTACATTTCATATTAAGATCACATGGCCAGATTCGGATGATTTCGTGGCCTAACATGGGCAGGAAAAGAAGACACGGTTTTGGAGCTGTAAAGTGATTCAAAGATGCTTCCAAGTTGGCCACTAACTAAAGTGACGAATTTGAGTTGTAAAGTGCATGGATGAGATGCTCCTAGCTGCCTATAAATAGAAGAGTGTTGTGAAGAGCAAGAGACACCTTGGAGATGACCAAGATCTCTCCCATTCTTTCCTTCTTGTATTTTCTTGCCTCCTACATGGAAGGCTTAGTTTTTCTTTATTAGTTTCATGTATTGTCTTTAATTCTTGTCTTTAATTTCTTGCCTCCTACATGGAAGGCTTAGGTTTTAATCTTTCCTTTTAATTATTTTATTTTGATTTTATGTTCTTCTTCTTTTTCTATATGGATTCATTATGTTGTTGAGATTTATTTTTGAATAGAAGCTTTCATTTTCTTTAATTGTTCTTTGTGTTCTTCGTGTTCATGATGAACTTGTTCATGTTCTTCATGGTCATGATGAACATTTCTACATTTTCATTTCACAAAGCCATGCTTGGCTGAGTTTCTGTGATCGACCCATGAGTTGAGGATTCCATGGTGTCATCCGAAGGACTTGCGCTTTAATCAGTAACTGACTTGTTTCTATTAATTTTAATTGGATCCGATTATAATTATGGATTGGGTATTAGATTTAATATCCAGATTGAAATCCCAAGGACTTAGGTCGAACCGGGTTGCAGAGAACGTTGTGCGATCGTACAACGAGCTCACCACGTGTTCGATCAAATGCTAGGCGATCGTCTAGTCGAGGGAGTTTCTGGACAAATGCAGAGATCTCGGTTTGTCTAGAATCAATCACAAGTTCAGTTATCCTATTTTTGTTCGATGATGGAAGGTCTTGGAATCCCAATTCTGGGTTGATCCATTTCAATTTGATTAATCTCAATTTTCTTCATTCTGTCTTTAATTCCTGTTTTAATTTCAACAAAAACCAATCCCCCCTTGTTTTCATTTCATTTGCATGACATCTAGATTACTTAGGATCCAATAAAAGGCTCCTCGAGAAGAGAGAACGATCCTTGGTTTGCCTATATGCAATCCTTGGTTAATTGTTGATTGTGGACCCCGATAATCATTGAATTCATATTATTTTAAATGCAAAAAGAAGCTATAAACTCTGTCGTTATCATGCTTTAATGGAACAATTAGTCAAATATGTGATTTCATCTTCATAAGGAGTTTTTAGATTTTATTTGCATTAATCTTGGTCACATCTTGAGTTTGGACTCAAAATTGGACTTTTGTCACATTCTTACTGCAGTTGGGTCATGAACACTGTTCGGTATTTTGGGAATAACTTGAGTTATGTAAACCCAATTGATCCCCAATTTGCATTTCCAGAAAGCTAAGAGGAAGCCCTACAACTCCTATGAAGAGCCCAAAAGCTAAATCAGACGTTTAGAGGGCCAAAATTGGACTGGAAACCGAAACAGGCTGCTTTCACTGGACTCTGGAATGACGTTCGGTATTTGGCCCATATCTGGAGTTACAGACCTCCAAATGGGGCACCGTTTGAACGACTGGAAAGCTGACATCCGGGACTACATTTCATATTAAGATCACATGGCCAGATTCGGATGATTTCGTGGCCTAACATGGGCAGGAAAAGAAGACACGGTTTTGGAGCTGTAAAGTGATTCAAAGATGCTTCCAAGTTGGCCACTAACTAAAGTGACGAATTTGAGTTGTAAAGTGCATGGATGAGATGCTCCTAGCTGCCTATAAATAGAAGAGTGTTGTGAAGAGCAAGAGACACCTTGGAGATGACCAAGATCTCTCCCATTCTTTCCTTCTTGTATTTTCTTGCCTCCTACATGGAAGGCTTAGTTTTTCTTTATTAGTTTCATGTATTGTCTTTAATTCTTGTCTTTAATTTCTTGCCTCCTACATGGAAGGCTTAGGTTTTAATCTTTCCTTTTAATTATTTTATTTTGATTTTATGTTCTTTATCTTTTTCTGTATGGATTCACTATGTTGTTGAGATTTATTTTGGAATAGAAGCTTTCATTTTCTTTAATTGTTCTTTGTGTTCTTCGTGTTCATGATGAACTTGTTCATGTTCTTCATGGTCATGCTGAACATCATTGTTTTTGCATTTTCATTTTGCAAAGCCATGCTTGGCTAAATTTCTGTGATCGACCCATGAGTTGAGGATTCCATGGTGTCATCCGGAGGACTTGCGCTTTAATCAGTAACTGACTTGTTTCTATTAATTTTAATCGGATCCGATTATAATTATGGATTGGGTATTAGATTTAATATCCAGATTGAAATCCCAAGGACTTAGGTCGGACCGGGTTGCAGAGAGCGTTGTGCGATCGTACAACGAGCTCACCACGTGTTCGATCAAATGCTAGGCGATCGTCTAGTCGAGGGAGTTTCTGGACAAATGCAGAGATCTCGGTTTGTCTAGAATCAATCACAAGTTCAGTTATCCTATTTTTGTTCGATGATGGAAGGTCTTGGAATCCCAATTCTGGGTTGATCCATTTCAATTTGATTAATCTCAATTTTCTTCATTCTGTCTTTAATTCCTGTTTTAATTTCAACAAAAACCAATCCCCCCTTGTTTTCATTTCATTTGCATGACATCTAGATTACTTAGGATCCAATAAAAGGCTCCTCGAGAAGAGAGAACGATCCTTGGTTTGCCTATATGCAATCCTTGGTTAATTGTTGATTGTGGACCCCAAGGCTAATGACAAAAGGTCCTCATCAAATGGCGCCGTTGCCGGGGAGCTAAGTAATTGGCTCCCTAGGTAATCTAATTGTCAAATTTACTTTTGACAAAGGGTTTCTCGTGTGAAGCTTGTTAGTTTTGCATTTTTGATTTTTCATTGCATATAGTTTAGGATTTTTGCATTTAAGTAGCATTCATTGCATTATTGCATTGTCTTGACTTGGTAGCTTCTGTGTGGTGTGATAGTGTCAGATTCGATATAATTTTGAGCTCAATTGTTTAAATTCACCATGTCTCCAAGTTAATTCATAGCATGTTTGCATATTCTATCATTTTGAAAAAACAAAAAAAAAAATCTTTTCTTTTTCACTTGCATTGGTATTTTCTTAAATTTCTTTTCTTAGTTTTATAATTTATAGTTAGATAGTCATCTTGTAATTCCTTGGGAATTAATTGTAGTGAAATTTCATGGCTTGGTTTTATGATAATCATAATCTACCTTTCAATTCTCACTCTTTTGTAGGCAATCAAGAATGTGATGGCTTATTCCACCAATACCATGAACCATACCAACAACCTCCATTCCAACAATATCATCAATCCTCTCCATTCCAACAATATCATCAACCCTCCTCATTCCAACAATATCATCAACCCTCTCACTTACCTTACCATCCTTCATTCCATCCCATTCCCATACCATGCCATCCATCTCATGAATCTCTATACCCATTTGAGCCACCTTATGAACCTCATTCTCAACCATGTCTGCCCAACCCAGATCCTTCATTTTGTGAAGTCATTGGAGATTTCCACAATCAAACGACTTGGGCTATAAATGAGGAGTGGTCACATAAGGATGACTTTCATCAACAAATGGACTCTATGCTTAGAATGATGGAACAACAAGCGAAATCAACTGAGAAATTAGCAAGGAAAATTGAGCAGCAAGCACAAGTTTTAAAAATGAGTTTTCCTTTTATCATGGGCACACATGCACAAGAAGTGAGACAAGTACAAGAGCACATTGAAGAATCTTTTCACCCATTTGGTAATGATCATACCCTTATAGAAGTAGACTCTCCTACTACTTTGATTAATGAAGCAATTCATGATTTGAGCGATAATGATATGGACGAGGAAATCATTGTTGAATCCCCTCAATTATTTGCACATGTAATTGCTCAACCAATTGGCTTTAGTAGTAGTGATTCGATTGTACTTGTTGATGAGTGTGTTCCTATTCTTTCATGTGATACTTTAACTGATGAAAATGCTTCTCTTCATAGTACTAGTGATGATTGCAATCAATTGAATGACATATTTTCATGCTCTTGTGAGGAATATCAAATGTGTGTGGATTGTTATCATGAAAAATGTCATTTACATGTTGAGCTTCAAAAGAAAGCATTTAGTGAAGTGGTTGATTCTACCATTGATCAAAATGCACTGTCTTGTACTATTGAAGATAGTAAGCATGTCAATTCTAAAACAGTTGAATCAAGCATGGATGCCAATGTTGTTGATGATGTTCTTGCTCAATGGTATGTTGATTATCCTGATTTTGCATGGACAAGTAATTCTGCCAATTGTGCATGTTTTGATAATGAACGGTGCCCTATTTGCACTGAGATTCATGCTGCATTATTTGGTGATTCTGAATTGCTTAGTGATTCTGCATTACTTGTGGATTCTGTTGTTGATATGAGTGAGAAAGATCATAGCCTGGAACGCCAGATGCATAAAATTCCCATTGGATTACCTCCTTGTAGTCTTGTTGGTGACAAAGATTCTGAAATTTTGATTGATAAAATCCTGCATGTCAATGAATCTTTCCAACAAGTACTTTCTTGTGATTTGCCACCTGATTTAGAAAAACAAGATAATTGTTTTGAATCTTTACACATTCCAGGTGGTGGTGATTTGAAAAATTCTTTTCATTCTTCCACTCTTTCCCCTTCCATCTCTTGTGATTGCGACAATGATGTGGTGTACTCTAACACTAAGTTGGATTCTATACCTTCCATCTTGCAACCACAAGAGAATTTTCACAATATAATTGGTACCTTGACTCCTACTGATGGGAGTATCATTGATTTCCTTGGATGTGATAGTTACTTGGAGAGTTTGGAACTTAACATGCCTTTAATTCACTTGAAACTTCTCCATGTTTCTATTTTTGGATGGGATACTGCTGGTTGCTTGTCTTCTTTGCAGGCACATTCTTGGAAAGGTCCTCGATGGAACCAACATCCACTGTACATTCTTGGACCTCTTCCAATGGATCCTGAACCACCTCCACCAAGGAAAATCAATGTGGGAGAAGATGTTTTAATAGACAAATGCATGATTCTCATCCGAGATGAGAACTTCTCCTTTAAGCGACTCAAGATCTTCTAACCCAGGTTGTCTCTTTCCTCACTTATTTTCTTCCTAATTTCTATAAATTTTTGGGCTTAATTGTTGTATGAGGAAGACAAGTGTGGGGGAGGGACACAATCCAGTAGAAAAAGTAGAAATAATGTAGTTTATTAAATAGAATAAGAACAATACATTCTCTCATTCTATGATTGCAACATATTATGCACTTGGACACTTTGGTTTTGATGGATCATTCTGTTTTGATTGATATTTTGAACTCTTGGATTATAATATCTTGGTAGTTGATTCTATGATGCTCATTGCAACCTTTGTGAGATTTTGGGCCTACATGAATGGAATTCATCTTTTACCATTCTTTCTTTCTTGTGTGCATCTGCTCATGATTTGCGTTCTCTAGAACTTGCTCCTTTTCTTTTTGAAACTACATTTTTCACTTATGTGCATAGGTATGATGGAAGCTTGTTTTTGTTTCCTTTTGTTTTCCCCACTTTGGCCAAATAGCCTTTCCCATGCATTATTATTCCTTTGGTAACCCCTTTGTGCCTTTTTGTCCATTCTGTTCTAAGCCACGTTACAAGTCTAAGAGTAAAACCATTTTATTCCGCACCATGAAAAATTATTGAGCATTGGTTTACCTTGGTTTTGTGTTTAAGTCTGAGGGTTGCTCAGGAGTGCAACAGTTTAAGTGTGGGGGGAAGATATTTGATTTTGCCATTGTAATTATATATATAGTACAGTTCAAAAAAAAAAAAAAAAAGAAAAGAAAGAAAGAAAAAAAAAGAAGAAAAAAAAAAGATAAAGAAAAAAAAAAAGGGGTGTAAAAAAAAAAAACATAGAAAGAAAGGAGGTATTTGAGTTATAGAATGATTGTGTTAATCAGTGCTCGATTTAATTTCTTTGGTGCTTAGCCTCTCATTCCATACTTTTACCTATCTTCACCCTAACCCCATTACAACCTGTAATAACAAGCTCTCTTGATTTGTGCAAGCATGTGTTATCAGTAGTGGAGAAGTAGAACTTGAGCAAGCTTATGGTAGAACAATTTCATTGAGCAGAATTTGAGTGATACACTGATTAACCATATACACTTGAGAGATTGATTGAGGGCATCATTTGAGAGACTATTTTGTGTGATCAGCATCATTGAATGATACTGCCATGATTAGTAATTTGAGATGAAGAGATTTCTGTCTTGAATGGTTAATCTTTTGAAGCTTTTGTGATCCTTGTTGAGCTTTGAAATTTCAGCAATTGTTAGAAAAGAGAAATTTCTCTTGTTCCTTACTTTTTAATTTTGCTCAGGAGTGCAAAAGGATAAGTGTGGGGGAGTTTGATAATCATTGAATTCATATTATTTTAAATGCAAAAAGAAGCTATAAACTCTGTCGTTATCATGCTTTAATGGAACAATTAGTCAAATATGTGATTTCATCTTCATAAGGAGTTTTTAGATTTTATTTGCATTAATCTTGGTCACATCTTGAGTTTGGACTCAAAATTGGACTTTTGTCACATTCTTACTGCAGTTGGGTCATGAACACTGTTCGGTATTTTGGGAATAACTTGAGTTATGTAAACCCAATTGATCCCCAATTTGCATTTCCAGAAAGCTAAGAGGAAGCCCTACAACTCCTATGAAGAGCCCAAAAGCTAAATCAGACGTTTAGAGGGCCAAAATTGGACTGGAAACCGAAACAGGCTGCTTTCACTGGACTCTGGAATGACGTTCGGTATTTGGCCCATATCTGGAGTTACAGACCTCCAAATGGGGCACCGTTTGAACGACTGGAAAGCTGACATCCGGGACTACATTTCATATTAAGATCACATGGCCAGATTCGGATGATTTCGTGGCCTAACATGGGCAGGAAAAGAAGACACGGTTTTGGAGCTGTAAAGTGATTCAAAGATGCTTCCAAGTTGGCCACTAACTAAAGTGACGAATTTGAGTTGTAAAGTGCATGGATGAGATGCTCCTAGCTGCCTATAAATAGAAGAGTGTTGTGAAGAGCAAGAGACACCTTGGAGATGACCAAGATCTCTCCCATTCTTTCCTTCTTGTATTTTCTTGCCTCCTACATGGAAGGCTTAGTTTTTCTTTATTAGTTTCATGTATTGTCTTTAATTCTTGTCTTTAATTTCTTGCCTCCTACATGGAAGGCTTAGGTTTTAATCTTTCCTTTTAATTATTTTATTTTGATTTTATGTTCTTTATCTTTTTCTGTATGGATTCACTATGTTGTTGAGATTTATTTTGGAATAGAAGCTTTCATTTTCTTTAATTGTTCTTTGTGTTCTTCGTGTTCATGATGAACTTGTTCATGTTCTTCATGGTCATGCTGAACATCATTGTTTTTGCATTTTCATTTTGCAAAGCCATGCTTGGCTAAATTTCTGTGATCGACCCATGAGTTGAGGATTCCATGGTGTCATCCGGAGGACTTGCGCTTTAATCAGTAACTGACTTGTTTCTATTAATTTTAATCGGATCCGATTATAATTATGGATTGGGTATTAGATTTAATATCCAGATTGAAATCCCAAGGACTTAGGTCGGACCGGGTTGCAGAGAGCGTTGTGCGATCGTACAACGAGCTCACCACGTGTTCGATCAAATGCTAGGCGATCGTCTAGTCGAGGGAGTTTCTGGACAAATGCAGAGATCTCGGTTTGTCTAGAATCAATCACAAGTTCAGTTATCCTATTTTTGTTCGATGATGGAAGGTCTTGGAATCCCAATTCTGGGTTGATCCATTTCAATTTGATTAATCTCAATTTTCTTCATTCTGTCTTTAATTCCTGTTTTAATTTCAACAAAAACCAATCCCCCCTTGTTTTCATTTCATTTGCATGACATCTAGATTACTTAGGATCCAATAAAAGGCTCCTCGAGAAGAGAGAACGATCCTTGGTTTGCCTATATGCAATCCTTGGTTAATTGTTGATTGTGGACCCCAAGGCTAATGACAAAAGGTCCAACCTATCTTCACCCTAACCCCATTACAACCTGTAATAACAAGCTCTCTTGATTTGTGCAAGCATGTGTTATCAGTAGTGGAGAAGTAGAACTTGAGCAAGCTTATGGTAGAACAATTTCATTGAGCAGAATTTGAGTGATACACTGATTAACCATATACACTTGAGAGATTGATTGAGGGCATCATTTGAGAGACTATTTTGTGTGATCAGCATCATTGAATGATACTGCCATGATTAGTAATTTGAGATGAAGAGATTTCTGTCTTGAATGGTTAATCTTTTGAAGCTTTTGTGATCCTTGTTGAGCTTTGAAATTTCAGCAATTGTTAGAAAAGAGAAATTTCTCTTGTTCCTTACTTTTTAATTTTGCTCAGGAGTGCAAAAGGATAAGTGTGGGGGAGTTTGATAATCATTGAATTCATATTATTTTAAATGCAAAAAGAAGCTATAAACTCTGTCGTTATCATGCTTTAATGGAACAATTAGTCAAATATGTGATTTCATCTTCATAAGGAGTTTTTAGATTTTATTTGCATTAATCTTGGTCACATCTTGAGTTTGGACTCAAAATTGGACTTTTGTCACATTCTTACTGCAGTTGGGTCATGAACACTGTTCGGTATTTTGGGAATAACTTGAGTTATGTAAAACCAATTGATCCCCAATTTGCATTTCCAGAAAGCTAAGAGGAAGCCCTACAACTCCTATGAAGAGCCCAAAAGCTAAATCAGACGTTTAGAGGGCCAAAATTGGACTGGAAACCGAAACAGGCTGCTTTCACTGGACTCTGGAATGACGTTCGGTATTTGGCCCATATCTGGAGATACAGACCTCCAAATGGGGCACCGTTTGAACGACTGGAAAGCTGACATCCGGGACTACATTTCATATTAAGATCACATGGCCAGATTCGGATGATTTCGTGGCCTAACATGGGCAGGAAAAGAAGACACGGTTTTGGAGCTGTAAAGTGATTCAAAGATGCTTCCAAGTTGGCCACTAACTAAAGTGACGAATTTGAGTTGTAAAGTGCATGGATGAGATGCTCCTAGCTGCCTATAAATAGAAGAGTGTTGTGAAGAGCAAGAGACACCTTGGAGATGACCAAGATCTCTCCCATTCTTTCCTTCTTGTATTTTCTTGCCTCCTACATGGAAGGCTTAGTTTTTCTTTATTAGTTTCATGTATTGTCTTTAATTCTTGTCTTTAATTTCTTGCCTCCTACATGGAAGGCTTAGGTTTTAATCTTTCCTTTTAATTATTTTATTTTGATTTTATGTTCTTTATCTTTTTCTGTATGGATTCACTATGTTGTTGAGATTTATTTTGGAATAGAAGCTTTCATTTTCTTTAATTGTTCTTTGTGTTCTTCGTGTTCATGATGAACTTGTTCATGTTCTTCATGGTCATGCTGAACATCATTGTTTTTGCATTTTCATTTTGCAAAGCCATGCTTGGCTAAATTTCTGTGATCGACCCATGAGTTGAGGATTCCATGGTGTCATCCGGAGGACTTGCGCTTTAATCAGTAACTGACTTGTTTCTATTAATTTTAATCGGATCCGATTATAATTATGGATTGGGTATTAGATTTAATATCCAGATTGAAATCCCAAGGACTTAGGTCGGACCGGGTTGCAGAGAGCGTTGTGCGATCGTACAACGAGCTCACCACGTGTTCGATCAAATGCTAGGCGATCGTCTAGTCGAGGGAGTTTCTGGACAAATGCAGAGATCTCGGTTTGTCTAGAATCAATCACAAGTTCAGTTATCCTATTTTTGTTCGATGATGGAAGGTCTTGGAATCCCAATTCTGGGTTGATCCATTTCAATTTGATTAATCTAGATGTCATGCAAATGAAATGAAAACAAGGGGGGATTGGTTTTTGTTGAAATTAAAACAGGAATTAAAGACAGGGGGGATTGGTTTTTGTTGAAATTAAAACAGGAATTAAAGACAGAATGAAGAAAATTGAGATGAATCAAATTGAAATGGATCAACCCAGAATTGGGATTCCAAGACCTTCCATCATCGAACAAAAATAGGATAACTGAACTTGTGATTGATTCTAGACAAACCGAGATCTCTGCATTTGTCCAGAAACTCCCTCGACTAGACGATCGCCTAGCATTTGATCGAACACGTGGTGAGCTCGTTGTACGATCGCACAACGTTCTCTGCAACCCGGTTCGACCTAAGTCCTTGGGATTTCAATCTGGATATTAAATCTAATACCCAATCCATAATTATAATCGGATCCAATTAAAATTAATAGAAACAAGTCAGTTTCTGATTAAAGCGCAAGTCCTCCGGATGACACCATGGAATCCTCAACTCATGGGTCGATCACAGAAACTCAGCCAAGCATGGCTTTGTGAAATGAAAATGTAGAAATGTTCATCATGACCATGAAGAACATGAACAAGTTCATCATGAACACGAAGAACACAAAGAACAATTAAAGAAAATGAAAGCTTCTATTCAAAAATAAATCTCAACAACATAATGAATCCATATAGAAAAAGAAGAAGAACATAAAATCAAAATAAAATAATTAAAAGGAAAGATTAAAACCTAAGCCTTCCATGTAGGAGGCAAGAAATTAAAGACAAGAATTAAAGACAATACATGAAACTAATAAAGAAAAACTAAGCCTTCCATGTAGGAGGCAAGAAAATACAAGAAGGAAAGAATGGGAGAGATCTTGGTCATCTCCAAGGTGTGTCTTGCTCTTCACAACACTCTTCTATTTATAGGCAGCTAGGAGCATCTCATCCATGCACTTTACAACCCAAATTCGTCACTTTAGTTAGTGGCCAACTTGGAAGCATCTTTGAATCACTTTACAGCTCCAAAACCGTGTCTTCTTTTCCTGCCCATGTTAGGCCACGAAATCATCCGAATCTGGCCATGTGATCTTAATATGAAATGTAGCCCCGGATGTCAGCTTTCCAGTCGTTCAAACGGTGCCCCATTTGGAGGTCTGTAGCTCCAGATATGGGCCAAATACCGAACGTCATTCCAGAGTCCAGTGAAAGCAGCCTGTTTCGGTTTCCAGTCCAATTTTGGCCCTCTAAACGTCTGATTTAGCTTTTGGGCTCTTCATAGGAGTTGTAGGGCTTCCTCTTAGCTTTCTGGAAATGCAAATTGGGGATCAATTGGATTTACATAACTCAAGTTATTCCCAAAATACCGAACAGTGTTCATGACCCAACTGCAGTAAGAATGTGACAAAAGTCCAATTTTGAGTCCAAACTCAAGATGTGACCAAGATTAATGCAAATAAAATCTAAAAACTCCTTATGAAGATGAAATCACATATTTGACTAATTGTTCCATTAAAGCATGATAATGACAGAGTTTATAGCTTCTTTTTGCATTTAAAATAATATGAATTCAATTATTATCAAACTCCCCCACACTTATCCTTTTGCACTCCTGAGCAAAATTAAAAAGTAAGGAACAAGAGAAATTTCTCTTTTCTAACAATTGCTGAAATTTCAAAGCTCAACAAGGATCACAAAAGCTTCAAAAGATCAACCATTCAAGACAGAAATCTCTTCATCTCAAATTACTAATCATGGCAGTATCATTCAATGATGCTGATCACACAAAATAGTCTCTCAAATGATGCCCTCAATCAATCTCTCAAGTGTATATGGTTAATCAGTGTATCACTCAAATTCTGCTCAATGAAATTGTTCTACCATAAGCTTGCTCAAGTTCTACTTCTCCACTACTGATAACACATGCTTGCACAAATCAAGAGAGCTTGTTATTACAGGTTGTAATGGGGTTAGGGTGAAGGTAGGTAAAAGTATGGAATGAGAGGTTAAGCATCAAAGAAATTAAATTGAGCACTGATTAACACAATCATTCTCTATGTATGAAAATTTTTATTTAACTCAAATACTTCCTTTCTTTCTAATTTTTTTTTACACCTTTTTTTCTTTTGTTCTTTATCTTTTTTTTTCTCTTCCTTTCCTTTTTTTTTCTTTTTTTTCTTTTTTTTTGAACTGTACTATATATATATGATCACAATGGAAAAATCAAATATCTCCCCCCTACACTTAAATTGTTGCGCTCCTGAGCAACCCCCACACTTAAACACAAAACCAAGGTAAACCAATGCTCAATAATTTTTCATGGTGCGGAATAAAATGGTTTTATGCTTAGGCTTGTAATGTGGCTTAGAATAAAATGGACAAAAAGGCACAAAGGGGTTATCAAAGGAATAATAATGCATGGGAAAGGCTATTTGGCAAAAGTGGGCAAAACAAAAGGAAACAAAAACAAGCTTCCATCATACCTATGCACATAAGTGAAAATGTAGTTTCAAAAAGAAAAGGAGCAAGTTCTAGAGAACGCAAATCATGAGTAGATGCACACATGAAAGAAAGAATGGCAAAAGATGAATTCCATTCATATAGGCTCAAAATCTCACAAAGGTTGCAATCAGCATCATAGAATCAACTACCAAGATATTATAATCCAAGAGTTCAAAATATCAATCAAAACAGAATGATCCATCAAAACCAAAGTGCCCAAGTGCATAATATGTTGCAATCATAGAATGAGAAAATGCATTGTTCTTATTCTATTTAATAAACTACATTATTTCTACTTTTTCTACTGGATTGTGTCCCTCCCCCACACTTATCTTCCTCGCACAGCAATTTTGCCCAAAAATTTGTAGAAATTAGGAAGAAAATAAGTGAGGAAAGAGACAACCTGGGTTAGAAGATCTTGAGTCGCTTAAAGGAGAAGTTCTCATCTCGAATGAGAATCATGCATTTGTCTGTGAAAACATCTTCTCCCACATTGATTTTCCTTGGTGGAGGTGGTTCAGGATCAATTGGAAGAGGTCCAAGAATGTACGAAGGATGTTGGATCCACAAAGAACCTTTCCAGGAATGTGCCTGCAAAGAAGACAAGCAACCAGCAGTATCCCATCCAAAAATAGAAACATGGAGGAGTTTCAAGTGAATTAAAGGCATGTTAAGTTCCAAACTCTCCAAGTAACTATCACATCCAAGGAAATCAATGATACTCCCATCAGTAGGAGTCAAGGTACCAATTATATTGTGAAAATTCTCTTGTGGTTGCAAGATGGAAGGTACGGAATCCAACTTAGTGTTGGAGTATACCTCATCATTGTCACAATCACAAGAGATGGAAGGGAAAAGAGTGGAAAAAGGAAAAGAATTTTTCAAATCATCACCACCTGGAATGCGTAAAGATTCAAAACAATTATCTTGTTTTTCTAAATCAGGTGGCAAATCACAAGAAAGTACTTGTTGGAAAGATTCATTGACATGCAGGATTTTATCAATCAAAATTTCAGAATCTTTGTCACCAACCAGACTACAAGAATGTAACTCAATGGGAATTTTATGCATTTGACATTCTAGGCTATGATTGTTCTCACTCATATCAACAACAGAATCCACAATCAATGCAGAATTGCTACCAAAATCACCGAATAATGCATCATTAATTTCAGTGCAAATAGGACATCGTTCATTATTAGAACAGGCACAATTGACAGTGTTACTCATAGATGCAAAATCAGGATAATCAGCATACCATTCAGCAAGAACATCATCACCAACATTGGCATCCATGCTTGATTCAACTGTTTCAGAATTGACATGCTTACTATCTTCAATAGTACAAGACAGTGCATTTTGATCAATGGTAGAATCAACCACTTCACTAAATGCTTTCTTTTGAAGCTCAACATGTAAATGACATTTTTCATGATAACAATCCACACACATTTGATATTCCTCACAAGAGCATGAAAATATGTCATTCAATTTATCGAATTCATCCATAGTACTATGAAGAGAAGCATTTTCATCAGTTAAAGCATCACATGAAAGAATAGGAACACACTCATCAACAAGTACAATCGAATCACTACTACTAAAGCCAATTGGTTGAGCAATTACATGTCCAAACAATTGAGGGGATTCAATAATGATTTCCTCGTACACCTCATTATCACTCAAATTATGAATTGCTTTATTAATCAAAGTAGTAGGAGAGTCTACTTCTATAGGGATATGATCATTACCAAATGGGAGAGAAGACTCTTCAATGTGCTCTTGTACTTGTCTCACTTCTTGTGCATGTGTGCCCATGATAGAAGGAAAACTCATTTTTAAAACTTGTGCTTGCTGCTCAATTTTCCTTGCTAATTTCTCAGTTGATTTCGCTTGTTGTTCCATCATTCTAAGCATAGAGTCCATCTGTTGATGAAAGTCATCCTTATGTGACCACTCCTCATTTATAGCCCAAGTCGTTTGATTGTGGAAATCTCCAATGACTTCACAAAATGAAGGATCTTGGTAGGGCAAACATGGTTGATAATGAGGTTCATAAGGTGGCTCAAATGAGTATAGGGATTCATGAGATGGATGGCATGGTATAGAAGTGGGATGGAATGGAGGATGGTAAGGTAGGTGAGAGGGTTGATGATATTGTTGGAATGAGGAGGGTTGATGATATTGTTGGAATGGAGAGGATTGATGATATTGTTGGAATGGAGGTTGTTGGTATGGTTCATGGTATTGGTGGAATAAGCCATCACATTCTTGATTGCCTACAAAAGAGTGAGAATTGAAAGGTGGATTATGATTATCATAAAACCAAGCCATGAAATTTCACTACAATTAATTCCCAAGGAATTACAAGATGACTATCTAACTATAAATTATAAAACTAAGAGAAGGAATTTAAGAAAATACCAATGCAAGTGAAAAAGAAAAGAAGAATTTTTTTTTTTTTTTTAAAAAATACGAGTATGTTATGAATTAACTTGGAGACATGGTGAATTCAAACAAATGAGCTCAAAATTATATCGAATCTGATTTTAACACACCACACAGAAGCTACCAAGTCAAGACGGTGCAATAATGCAATGAATGCTATGCAAGCTACCTAAATGCAAAAATCCTAAACTATATGCAATGAAAAATCAAAAATGCAAAACTAACAAGCTTCACACGAGAAACCCCTTGTCAAAAGTAAATTTGACAATTAGATTACCTAGGGAGCCAATTACTTAGCTCCCCGGCAACGGCGCCATTTGATGAGGACCTTTTGTCATTAGCCTTGGGGTCCACAATCAACAATTAACCAAGGATTGCATATAGGCAAACCAAGGATCGTTCTCTCTTCTCGAGGAGCCTTTTATTGGATCCTAAGTAATCTAGATGTCATGCAAATGAAATGAAAACAAGGGGGGATTGGTTTTTGTTGAAATTAAAACAGGAATTAAAGACAGAATGAAGAAAATTGAGATTAATCAAATTGAAATGGATCAACCCAGAATTGGGATTCCAAGACCTTCCATCATCGAACAAAAATAGGATAACTGAACTTGTGATTGATTCTAGACAAACCGAGATCTCTGCATTTGTCCAGAAACTCCCTCGACTAGACGATCGCCTAGCATTTGATCGAACACGTGGTGAGCTCGTTGTACGATCGCACAACGTTCTCTGCAACCCGGTTCGACCTAAGTCCTTGGGATTTCAATCTGGATATTAAATCTAATACCCAATCCATAATTATAATTGGATCCAATTAAAATTAATAGAAACAAGTCAGTTACTGATTAAAGCGCAAGTCCTTCGGATGACACCATGGAATCCTCAACTCATGGGTCGATCACAGAAACTCAGCCAAGCATGGCTTTGTGAAATGAAAATGTAGAAATGTTCATCATGACCATGAAGAACATGAACAAGTTCATCATGAACACGAAGAACACAAAGAACAATTAAAGAAAATGAAAGCTTCTATTCAAAAATAAATCTCAACAACATAATGAATCCATATAGAAAAAGAAGAAGAACATAAAATCAAAATAAAATAATTAAAAGGAAAGATTAAAACCTAAGCCTTCCATGTAGGAGGCAAGAAATTAAAGACAAGAATTAAAGACAATACATGAAACTAATAAAGAAAAACTAAGCCTTCCATGTAGGAGGCAAGAAAATACAAGAAGGAAAGAATGGGAGAGATCTTGGTCATCTCCAAGGTGTGTCTTGCTCTTCACAACACTCTTCTATTTATAGGCAGCTAGGAGCATCTCATCCATGCACTTTACAACCCAAATTCGTCACTTTAGTTAGTGGCCAACTTGGAAGCATCTTTGAATCACTTTACAGCTCCAAAACCGTGTCTTCTTTTCCTGCCCATGTTAGGCCACGAAATCATCCGAATCTGGCCATGTGATCTTAATATGAAATGTAGCCCCGGATGTCAGCTTTCCAGTCGTTCAAACGGTGCCCCATTTGGAGGTCTGTAGCTCCAGATATGGGCCAAATACCGAACGTCATTCCAGAGTCCAGTGAAAGCAGCCTGTTTCGGTTTCCAGTCCAATTTTGGCCCTCTAAACGTCTGATTTAGCTTTTGGGCTCTTCATAGGAGTTGTAGGGCTTCCTCTTAGCTTTCTGGAAATGCAAATTGGGGATCAATTGGATTTACATAACTCAAGTTATTCCCAAAATACCGAACAGTGTTCATGACCCAACTGCAGTAAGAATGTGACAAAAGTCCAATTTTGAGTCCAAACTCAAGATGTGACCAAGATTAATGCAAATAAAATCTAAAAACTCCTTATGAAGATGAAATCACATATTTGACTAATTGTTCCATTAAAGCATGATAACGACAGAGTTTATAGCTTCTTTTTGCATTTAAAATAATATGAATTCAATGATTATCAAACTCCCCCACACTTATCCTTTTGCACTCCTGAGCAAAATTAAAAAGTAAGGAACAAGAGAAATTTCTCTTTTCTAACAATTGCTGAAATTTCAAAGCTCAACAAGGATCACAAAAGCTTCAAAAGATTAACCATTCAAGACAGAAATCTCTTCATCTCAAATTACTAATCATGGCAGTATCATTCAATGATGCTGATCACACAAAATAGTCTCTCAAATGATGCCCTCAATCAATCTCTCAAGTGTATATGGTTAATCAGTGTATCACTCAAATTCTGCTCAATGAAATTGTTCTACCATAAGCTTGCTCAAGTTCTACTTCTCCACTACTGATAACACATGCTTGCACAAATCAAGAGAGCTTGTTATTACAGGTTGTAATGGGGTTAGGGTGAAGATAGGTAAAAGTATGGAATGAGAGGCTAAGCACCAAAGAAATTAAATCGAGCACTGATTAACACAATCATTCTATAACTCAAATACCTCCTTTCTTTCTATGTTTTTTTTTTTTTACACCCCTTTTTTTTTTCTTTATCTTTTTTTTTTCTTCTTTTTTTTTCTTTCTTTCTTTTCTTTTTTTTTTTTTTTGAACTGTACTATATATATAATTACAATGGCAAAATCAAATATCTTCCCCCCACACTTAAACTGTTGCACTCCTGAGCAACCCTCAGACTTAAACACAAAACCAAGGTAAACCAATGCTCAATAATTTTTCATGGTGCGGAATAAAATGGTTTTACTCTTAGACTTGTAACGTGGCTTAGAACAGAATGGACAAAAAGGCACAAAGGGGTTACCAAAGGAATAATAATGCATGGGAAAGGCTATTTGGCCAAAGTGGGGAAAACAAAAGGAAACAAAAACAAGCTTCCATCATACCTATGCACATAAGTGAAAAATGTAGTTTCAAAAAGAAAAGGAGCAAGTTCTAGAGAACGCAAATCATGAGCAGATGCACACAAGAAAGAAAGAATGGTAAAAGATGAATTCCATTCATGTAGGCCCAAAATCTCACAAAGGTTGCAATGAGCATCATAGAATCAACTACCAAGATATTATAATCCAAGAGTTCAAAATATCAATCAAAACAGAATGATCCATCAAAACCAAAGTGTCCAAGTGCATAATATGTTGCAATCATAGAATGAGAGAATGTATTGTTCTTATTCTATTTAATAAACTACATTATTTCTACTTTTTCTACTGGATTGTGTCCCTCCCCCACACTTGTCTTCCTCATACAACAATTAAGCCCAAAAATTTATAGAAATTAGGAAGAAAATAAGTGAGGAAAGAGACAACCTGGGTTAGAAGATCTTGAGTCGCTTAAAGGAGAAGTTCTCATCTCGGATGAGAATCATGCATTTGTCTATTAAAACATCTTCTCCCACATTGATTTTCCTTGGTGGAGGTGGTTCAGGATCCATTGGAAGAGGTCCAAGAATGTACAGTGGATGTTGGTTCCATCGAGGACCTTTCCAAGAATGTGCCTGCAAAGAAGACAAGCAACCAGCAGTATCCCATCCAAAAATAGAAACATGGAGAAGTTTCAAGTGAATTAAAGGCATGTTAAGTTCCAAACTCTCCAAGTAACTATCACATCCAAGGAAATCAATGATACTCCCATCAGTAGGAGTCAAGGTACCAATTATATTGTGAAAATTCTCTTGTGGTTGCAAGATGGAAGGTATAGAATCCAACTTAGTGTTAGAGTACACCACATCATTGTCGCAATCACAAGAGATGGAAGGGGAAAGAGTGGAAGAATGAAAAGAATTTTTCAAATCACCACCACCTGGAATGTGTAAAGATTCAAAACAATTATCTTGTTTTTCTAAATCAGGTGGCAAATCACAAGAAAGTACTTGTTGGAAAGATTCATTGACATGCAGGATTTTATCAATCAAAATTTCAGAATCTTTGTCACCAACAAGACTACAAGGAGGTAATCCAATGGGAATTTTATGCATCTGGCGTTCCAGGCTATGATCTTTCTCACTCATATCAACAACAGAATCCACAAGTAATGCAGAATCACTAAGCAATTCAGAATCACCAAATAATGCAGCATGAATCTCAGTGCAAATAGGGCACCGTTCATTATCAAAACATGCACAATTGGCAGAATTACTTGTCCATGCAAAATCAGGATAATCAACATACCATTGAGCAAGAACATCATCAACAACATTGGCATCCATGCTTGATTCAACTGTTTTAGAATTGACATGCTTACTATCTTCAATAGTACAAGACAGTGGATTTTGATCAATGGTAGAATCAACCACTTCACTAAATGCTTTCTTTTGAAGCTCAACATGTAAATGACATTTTTCATGATAACAATCCACACACATTTGATATTCCTCACAAGAGCATGAAAATATGTCATTCAATTGATTGCAATCATCACTAGTACTATGAAGAGAAGCATTTTCATCAGTTAAAGTATCACATGAAAGAATAGGAACACACTCATCAACAAGTACAATCGAATCACTACTACTAAAGCCAATTGGTTGAGCAATTACATGTGCAAATAATTGAGGGGATTCAACAATGATTTCCTCGTCCATATCATTATCGCTCAAATCATGAATTGCTTCATTAATCAAAGTAGTAGGAGAGTCTACTTCTATAAGGGTATGATCATTACCAAATGGGTGAAAAGATTCTTCAATGTGCTCTTGTACTTGTCTCACTTCTTGTGCATGTGTGCCCATGATAAAAGGAAAACTCATTTTTAAAACTTGTGCTTGCTGCTCAATTTTCCTTGCTAATTTCTCAGTTGATTTCGCTTGTTGTTCCATCATTCTAAGCATAGAGTCCATTTGTTGATGAAAGTCATCCTTATGTGACCACTCCTCATTTATAGCCCAAGTCGTTTGATTGTGGAAATCTCCAATGACTTCACAAAATGAAGGATCTGGGTTGGGCAGACATGGTTGAGAATGAGGTTCATAAGGTGGCTCAAATGGGTATAGAGATTCATGAGATGGATGGCATGGTATGGGAATGGGATGGAATGAAGGATGGTAAGGTAAGTGAGAGGGTTGATGATATTGTTGGAATGAGGAGGGTTGATGATATTGTTGGAATGGAGAGGATTGATGATATTGTTGGAATGGAGGTTGTTGGTATGGTTCATGGTATTGGTGGAATAAGCCATCACATTCTTGATTGCCTACAAAAGAGTGAGAATTGAAAGGTAGATTATGATTATCATAAAACCAAGCCATGAAATTTCACTACAATTAATTCCCAAGGAATTACAAGATGACTATCTAACTATAAATTATAAAACTAAGAAAAGAAATTTAAGAAAATACCAATGCAAGTGAAAAAGAAAAGATTTTTTTTTTTTGTTTTTTCAAAATGATAGAATATGCAAACATGCTATGAATTAACTTGGAGACATGGTGAATTTAAACAATTGAGCTCAAAATTATATCGAATCTGACACTATCACACCACACAGAAGCTACCAAGTCAAGACAATGCAATAATGCAATGAATGCTACTTAAATGCAAAAATCCTAAACTATATGCAATGAAAAATCAAAAATGCAAAACTAACAAGCTTCACACGAGAAACCCTTTGTCAAAAGTAAATTTGACAATTAGATTACCTAGGGAGCCAATTACTTAGCTCCCCGGCAACGGCGCCATTTGATGAGGACCTTTTGTCATTAGCCTTGGGGTCCACAATCAACAATTAACCAAGGATTGCATATAGGCAAACCAAGGATCGTTCTCTCTTCTCGAGGAGCCTTTTATTGGATCCTAAGTAATCTAGATGTCATGCAAATGAAATGAAAACAAGGGGGGATTGGTTTTTGTTGAAATTAAAACAGGAATTAAAGACAGAATGAAGAAAATTGAGATTAATCAAATTGAAATGGATCAACCCAGAATTGGGATTCCAAGACCTTCCATCATCGAACAAAAATAGGATAACTGAACTTGTGATTGATTCTAGACAAACCGAGATCTCTGCATTTGTCCAGAAACTCCCTCGACTAGACGATCGCCTAGCATTTGATCGAACACGTGGTGAGCTCGTTGTACGATCGCACAACGCTCTCTGCAACCCGGTCCGACCTAAGTCCTTGGGATTTCAATCTGGATATTAAATCTAATACCCAATCCATAATTATAATCGGATCCGATTAAAATTAATAGAAACAAGTCAGTTACTGATTAAAGCGCAAGTCCTCCGGATGACACCATGGAATCCTCAACTCATGGGTCGATCACAGAAATTTAGCCAAGCATGGCTTTGCAAAATGAAAATGCAAAAACAATGATGTTCAGCATGACCATGAAGAACATGAACAAGTTCATCATGAACACGAAGAACACAAAGAACAATTAAAGAAAATGAAAGCTTCTATTCCAAAATAAATCTCAACAACATAGTGAATCCATACAGAAAAAGATAAAGAACATAAAATCAAAATAAAATAATTAAAAGGAAAGATTAAAACCTAAGCCTTCCATGTAGGAGGCAAGAAATTAAAGACAAGAATTAAAGACAATACATGAAACTAATAAAGAAAAACTAAGCCTTCCATGTAGGAGGCAAGAAAATACAAGAAGGAAAGAATGGGAGAGATCTTGGTCATCTCCAAGGTGTCTCTTGCTCTTCACAACACTCTTCTATTTATAGGCAGCTAGGAGCATCTCATCCATGCACTTTACAACTCAAATTCGTCACTTTAGTTAGTGGCCAACTTGGAAGCATCTTTGAATCACTTTACAGCTCCAAAACCGTGTCTTCTTTTCCTGCCCATGTTAGGCCACGAAATCATCCGAATCTGGCCATGTGATCTTAATATGAAATGTAGTCCCGGATGTCAGCTTTCCAGTCGTTCAAACGGTGCCCCATTTGGAGGTCTGTAACTCCAGATATGGGCCAAATACCGAACGTCATTCCAGAGTCCAGTGAAAGCAGCCTGTTTCGGTTTCCAGTCCAATTTTGGCCCTCTAAACGTCTGATTTAGCTTTTGGGCTCTTCATAGGAGTTGTAGGGCTTCCTCTTAGCTTTCTGGAAATGCAAATTGGGGATCAATTGGGTTTACATAACTCAAGTTATTCCCAAAATACCGAACAGTGTTCATGACCCAACTGCAGTAAGAATGTGACAAAAGTCCAATTTTGAGTCCAAACTCAAGATGTGACCAAGATTAATGCAAATAAAATCTAAAAACTCCTTATGAAGATGAAATCACATATTTGACTAATTGTTCCATTAAAGCATGATAACGACAGAGTTTATAGCTTCTTTTTGCATTTAAAATAATATGAATTCAATGATTATCAAGTGCACAATTCTAAAATTTATTGTTGACTTCAATTCACTCTGTTTTGTGAAAAATGCATACAATTGCTTTTGAAAAACATTCATGTTTTTATTGCATTCAAATGGTGTTTCAAAAATGGAGGTTAAGATTGTTTATTGAATGTCGGAACGCTTCAAATTTGTCCAGCTAATTTTCCCTGTCATTCACATATTGACCTTTAGCATTCAATGTGATACTTGAACTCTTCATCCTTTATTCTCTGACTAGTTGGACCTTATGTCTAACAAGTTAATCATATATGAGTTTCAAACCTATCTTCAAGAAAGGAATCTAATCTGTGAATCTGTTATGCTTTAAGCATAATTTCTTAGTTGGCTGAGTTATTCCAAGATTTATAAATGTTCATTAGTGCATTGAATATTAATGCATTAACCATTATATGGAATAACTTACTAAAATAATATTATGGAATTCTAGTCATATGGACTAATGAGTTTGTGCTTCATCATCCATGAATCCTAGTAGTCATTATGTTACTCAAATACATCAACATTTGTTTTCATTTCTAGTTTGAGTAACTATATTCAAATTCTTGCCTTGTCCATTCATATGTTTCTAAATTCAATTCTAAGAGGCAAGATTATCACTTGGACAATAGCAAAGTCATTGTGCTCATGTGTTTCTTTATGCTAACCATGTTTCGTTAATGCTCTATGTTCATGACTTTTGCTTTGAAAAATTCTGTAACATATTAACTGCAATGTCATGTTCTCTAAAATTGAAGCATATTGACATATTCATTAAACTGATTGACTTCCACCATGTTTAGAGTAAGCATTGATTTCAAATCTGTGTCAAACTGAATCTTTTATTTATGAAAATTTTGAATTCATTATCATGGTTTGAAAGAACTTTCAAAATTTGAAACAATTCTCATGTTTCATTATCAAATATTTTTTGTTTCTCTAATCCATGGATTACACGAGATTCATATCAATGACATCTTTTTACATAAAGTGTATTTACAAATTGTCTTGACATGATTTAACTTTTGCCCTTTTGATTCATTGGTCTGAACTTAATTGATTGGGTAAAATTATGTTTTTGATCTCTGACTGTTCTACTCTTTGCTCAAATATCATATGATTTAATTCTGTAAGAGCATTGGAGTTGTCATGTCTGATCTTGTATGGACCCAAGAAAGAACTGGGTACCACATGTACTTTTGCCTTGTAGGACTCTCTCAAGAAGAAAAGATGCAGAGACTATCAGATACAAGTTTATCTTAGGTCATATCAGGAAAGCTACTGAAATGCAAGAGAATTTTGAAGATGCCAGTGGCAGACTCGAATGTGTTGATGATAGACTCAAGTCAAACAAAGATAGGGACCAAAGTTCAAGAAGCCAAAACTCAATACTGACCATGAAATTCTCATATCAAATTTCAAAGACGAGATTTCATTCCAAAGAAGCTCAAGTATTCGTAGAACACACTTGAAGCACTCATCCCTTTGAAGGTTCTCCTCATCCACCTTAAGAGACTTTCAGTACAGATCATACTGACTAGATGCATCAAAGAACAATAGAGGAATATGGCTCAAGTAATTATGATATTACTTGAGTGAGGTATTGTATTATGAAACAATATACGTACTGCATATCATAATTATGCTAGGTGAAATTGATTTTATTCATCTGATCCTATTTCATGAAATTTAGTCTGATCACATTCATTTTCAAAATAATTCTTATGTTTTCAAACATTTTTTTTTTATCATCACAAAAAGCATAAGTTTTACAATTATGTGGTATCATTTTAGGGAATTTCATATTTTTTAGTCATGCATTCATTAAGGGGGAGCTTCGCATTCACATGTGTTCTACATCTTACAAGCAAATCTCCTTTATTTGAAGAAAATCCTTTTCAAATCTGCTCATCTGTAATCACTATGTTTTATTAGTTTTGATGATGAGTTAATTTCATATTTGAAAATATTTTATATTTTCCTTTCATATATCATTATTTGAAAATATCATATCGAAAGGGATACTTTGATATTTGGTTGCACTGACAAATCCCTCTTGCAAGGAAAGCTTCCAATTTGTAGCAGGAGACTTCATTCTGCGGATATCTCTTAATGCACTTCAAGGAGGAATTATTGCGCTGAGAAAAGATGCATTGATGTTTAATCACATTGAAGCTGAGTTATGCTCATACAGGAAGAAAGTCTATCATTGCTTCATCTTAGGCCACGGCAACTAAACCAAATTTCATACAGCAAGCAAATGGACTTCTTAGATCATTCTTCAATATGCTGAATGTAAATGAGCATTTCTGAACTTTATCTCTTTATATTCTGTGAATATTTTGCATATGTTTGGTATTTATATGCTTGCAATGTGAAAGATTTCTTGAAAACTTCTCCAAATTATTTTTCAAACATATTCTCATGAAAACTCATTTATACTTACAACACATACTTTCAATCAAGGAGAGAAAACACTTTCAAGTTTGCTGCTTGATTATTTCTAATCTGTCTAATATTTGCCTCTCCAAATATGTCTTCTTCATACTTCAACTTTTTGCTAATGACAAATAAGGGGGAGAGAAATGGCAAGAAAAATATGCTGCATTTAAATATATCTTCATATTCATACATATTTTTCTTAAAGTATTTGCCATCATCAAAAAGGGGGAGAATGTTAGTTGTGATTAGTTTTGATGATGTCTTATATTGATGCCATTATGTTAGTTGTGATTAGTTTTGATGATGTCTTAAATTGATGTCATTATCTAAAGCAAAAAGTTTGTATACTACATTTATCTTATACTTTGACTAATTATTACATTTAATGTAGATGCAAAATTTAATATAATGAAGAATGGAGTTTGAAGAAAGAAGAATCTGTTGATTATGATGAAAATATCAATGTTCAAGTTTCTGTGATCAAATAGAAGTTGGAACGGGTCAATTCGGAGTTAAAATGAGCAAATTCAAGCTTTCGGAAGAATACTAGTTTGTTTTGGGGTCAAAATGCAATTTCAGCACTTTTCCAAGTGCCTTGCTCAAGCATAAATATTTCCATGCCCAAGCAACATGTTTCCAAGCCATTTTTCGCCCCAAACAGTACCTTGCTCGAGCAAGGATAGAAGCATACTCGAGCAAGGGCATACTTTCAGCAAAATCCGACCTTGCTCAAGCAAAAGTGGGAGGCATGCTCATCTCCAGCCTCCTCTGTTCAGCTCTGTTTCTGCGACCTTCGGTAATTCGACAATATCTCCCAAACCAAGAATCGGATTGACATGAAACCAGAGGAAAATGAAACTAGACATCCAACACGTTCTTCTGACAAAAATTCATGCCCAAAGGAGTTCATATGAATTATCTATGAATTTTACAAGTTGGAACAAGTATCACCGTCACTGTCCAGACCAAGCTTCAGTATTTTGAGTATATCTTACAAACGACAAATCGGATTGAGATGAAACCAGTGCCATTTGAAACTAGACTCAAATACCTTTCCGAAAACATCAAGAACACAGAAAAAGAAGATCAATTGAAGAGGTTATGATGTTTTGAAGTTGACAGTCTATTCTGAATATATCAAAAACGCTGGATAAGAACAACCTCTATTCATATGATGTTAATGGATGCAATAAAACTAGTTTGGAGCTGATTCTTATTGAATTAGAAAGAATATTTGAAGAGCTTTCTGAGATGGGATGATTTGCTATATTTGGGTTTACACCGAAGACGTTATGCTCACTGGAAATTGATGTCAACGTAATTGCTTCTTGAAAGTCTGAAATTTGCAAATGATAATGGTAGCTGGAAGCTTGACTCACAGAGATGACCATTCAAGTAGAGTACTTAGTGCCCAAGCATCATTGATCTCAGAGCAAAGAAGTATAATTCTGGGAAGCATGCTCAAGCAGACTATGTGGCTTGCTCAAGCAACATGGGAAGTCATGCTCAAGCACAAGGGAAGGCTTACTCAAGCAACATTGTTGAAATGGTTCTTCTTGCCTCTGTTTGCATCTTTCCCAAGCACGCTCTTAAGGCTTGCTTGAGCACCATGCTCGAGCAGAAGAATTTGCTTGACCAAGCAACGTCGGAATAATGAGCAACTTTTGAGTCTTGCTCGAGTAGTATAAAAACCTTGCCCGAGCAAGCTTGTGTCTGAACTCATTTCCCTCTCTGTCTCAACGTTGCCCGAGCACAATATTTGGCATGCTCGAGCACCATGCTTGAGCAGAGGAAAAACCATACTCGAGCAACATCGTTGATTTCACAAATTCTCGCCTCTGCTTGACCCTTGCCCAAGCAAGCCTGAAATATTGCCCGAGCAATGATATCTCTGTTTTCAATTCACCATCCGGAAAATCAAAATCATTTGACTATGATCTTGTTCCTTCAAATCCTTACTCATTATTATTCTTGATCTATTTTAATCAAATTGTTAATGAGTTACAGACTATCATAATGAAGATCAACACAGGACATCGATCAAGGCGGGAATCTGCCATTTCTTAAACCTACCTATTCGAGAGAATCAGTAACGGACATATCTTTGCAACATACTGGGCGAGAATATTCCATTTCCTTTGTTGGGTCTCAACAGTCATAATAACAATTACGGGAATAAATGATGGCGATCATTTTGCTTCATCTCCAACGGTTATATTCATGAGTCAACGATTATTCTTCATGCTTCATCAACAGACATATTCAAACATTCAAACGGCCAGAATCAAATCCTTCAACGGTCCTCAAGCTTCAACTAGTATAAATGCCTGAAGGTTTGAACTCATCGATAGAACCAACGCATACACAGACAAAGCATACATAGAGTTCAACTTCTATATCATAGGATATTACTGAGCTTCAGTGTTCATTATTTAACTACTCTGTGAGAGAGTTTTATCAACTGTATTACATTCATTCAAATCTCAAGATAGAGGTATCTTGAGTGTAGGTGTATCAATTACAACTTGTAAGGGGGAGTGAGTCCGAGAGTGTAAGGATCATCCTTTGTTTACAGAGTGTGTAGTTGTGTCTACGGTTATTTGGTTACAACTTGTAAAGAGGAGTAAGTCCTAGTGAGAGGATTACTCGAGAGTTACAGAGTCTGTAATCAAGTTTGGAGATAGTGAAATCCCAGAGTGTTTCTGGGGACTGGACGTAGGTCAAGAGTTGGACCGAACCAGTATAACCTCTTGTGTTCATTGCTTTTCTCTCTATCTCTGTTCTAAGCATTTTTGAGCAATTAACAAAAAGAATTTTAATATCACCTATTCACCCCCCCTCTAGGTGATATTCCACCTTCACGCACAAGAAACGCTAGCACGTTGCCGCAACCGTGTTCGGGGATTGTTCGTGTGGATACCAGTAGAGGAAGCCGATCCTAGAGTCGACTTCTGCTGATCGAGAAGGTAGCCCACCTGATCAAAGAGAATGTGACGCGGACGTGTTCAATATAAGGTATGATTCGGTTCCCAAACCTTGATTTAAACGTCGCCGAGTGATCCTCAGGAAGGATTCGTATGAAATTTTAATTCGCTGCGTGTACGAATCCCTACAGTGGTATTAGAGCCAACTCAGCGAACGTTTAAATTGGGTTTCTCTACATGCCGATATATGTGATATGTATGTAATAAACCGAATTTTGAATCAAGAAATTAAATCTTGAATGCTCTATTTTGATAATTCGCGTTAGGGTTTCACGGCCGTTATTCTTGTGGTTCTGAATCGTAGAGGTCTGATGATCTTGATGAGATCAGAAGACGATAACACAGGGGTCAATCATGATCGGAGACGTCATATGTTTCTGGTCGCATAGATCACGTTCTGAAAGGTTCGAACGTCGATTACGCATCAGAAACCTATGACGACTCGGACGTTCATGACGGCGGATGGAAGAATTAAAATATGTTTATAATTTACCTTTCAAAGTGTTGTTTGGGTATGGTGAACAAGATGGCTCTAGGGTTGAAAGTTTTGTATATGGCCTGCGTGCCATGCCTCTCTCTAAATATTCTTGATGTACATTCTCTTCTCATCTCACTCTCCTCGTATGTGAAACGAGGTTTCTAACTATGTACTTTCTTTTATATTATTTAGAGAAGTCCTCTCATTGGCTTGAGGGGACTACAGGTTAGATGAGCCATGTTGTTCACGAGTTTTAATTATGTTTTGATATGATCACTGCATGATTAGTTTATACCTTATATGATATACAATAAATGATTGCATTCATATAGGTAGGAATAATAGGAGATTTAGTTCACAAATGGAATAATACCCTCTAAATAAAATCTTAAGTCACAATGCCGTCAATTAATGAATACTTGCCAAAATCTCGATCACCCATTTGTATGTTCCACCAAAGTGGATGCATTTGAGTAATCTTGGTGAGGCAAGAAAGTAATGGTGATACTCAACATTCATTGTTGTCTTGACTTAATTGAGATCATCAAAACGGTTTTGGATCTCAAGGCATTGGATGGGATTAAACATGCCAGATCATATGATGATCGAATCCCATAAAGATCTAAGAGTTACATGTGATGTAATTGGCAAAGCAGTTGCCTACCTAAATAACTTATTTTAAGCGTCTTGCCAAAGCGGACTTAAATTTAAGCCAAATATGGATCTTAGCCCACTAATTATAATGAGGGTTGTTAATTTAGTGGGAGAATATTAACTGACTTTGCATATCTTTTAATTGTAGAATCATGTCGACCACTAACACAGCAACAACATCAATGCGATCACTCCTTGAGAAGGAAAAACTGAATGGGACAAACTTTCTTGACTAGTTTAGAAACTTGAGAATTGTTCTCAAGCAGGAAGGAAAGCAATATGTCCTTGATCGACCCATTCCTGAGGAGCCTGCAGCCAATGCTCCAAGAGCTGAGAAAGATGCTTACACGAAGCATACTCGTGACTCTGTGGATGTAGGATGTTTGATGCTTGGCACCATGGTTCTAGAGCTCCAAAGAGATCTGGAACATGTGGAGGCTTTTGAGATGATTGCTCATCTCAAGGAAATGTTCCAGCAACAAGCAAGGCAAGAAAGGTATGAAACTATGAAGGCCTTAAATTCCTGTAAGATGGCTGAAGGTGCGTCAATTAGCCCTCATGTTTTGAAGATGAAAGGCTACATTGATCACCTTGAGAGGCTCGGATTTCCCATGCTTCCAGAGTTAGCCACATATATGATCTTAAACTCACTCCCGGATAGTTATGACCAGTTTGTCATGAACTATAACATGAACAACATGGAGAAATCAATTTCTGAACTGCATGGGATGCTCAAAACAGCTGAACAGAGCATTAAGAAAAAGCCTAGCACTGTTTTGATGGTTCAGAAAGGAAAGGGTATGAAAAAGAAAGGCAAGAGCAAGAAATGGGGTAAAGGCTCAGCTGGTAAGACCAATGAGTCAAACAAGCCCGAATCTAAGCCGGCAGCCAAGAAGGCAAAGCCTCCAAAGGATGGGGTCTGCTATTTCTGCAATGAACCGGGTCATTGGAAGAGGAACTGCAAACTCTATCTAGAAGGTCTGAAAAAGAACAAGAAGGATAGCGAGGCTATCGCTTCAGGTATCTATGTCATAGATATTCATTTTTCTACTTCCTCTACATGGGTATTAGATACTGCATGTGGATCTCACATTTGTACTAATGTACAGGGTCTCAAGGAAAGTAGAAGATTGAAGAAGGGCGAAGTTGACCTACGAGTTGGAAACCAAGCAAGAGTTGCTGCTTTAGTCGTAGGCACTTATGAATTAGTTTTGCCCAATGGGCTTTTGTTAATTTTGAACAATTGCTTTTATGTTCCTGCTTTGAGTAGTAACATTATTTCACTTTCTTATTTGGATAAGGAAGGTTTCACTTCCATTACTAGGAACCGTAAATGTTCAATTTATCTTAATGATGTTTTTTATGCTCATGGAGATTTGCATGCTGGTCATTATGTATTAAATTTAGAACATCCTAATAATGGACGAATCTATGACATAACTACGAAAAGGTTCAAGCCAAATGATTTGAATCCAACCTACCTGTGGCATTGTCGTCTAGGCCATATAAATGAGAAACGCATTTCGAAACTCCATCAAGATGGATTTTTGAATTCATTTGATTTTGAATCATTTGATACATGTGAGTCTTGTTTATTGGGGAAGATGACAAAGGCTCCTTTTACTGGACACAGTGAGAGGGCCACCGATTTATTGGGCCTCATTCATACTGATGTATGTGGACCAATGAACATTTCTGCCAGAGGAGGTCATTTGTACTTCATTACATTCATAGACGATTTTAGTAGATATGGCTATATCTATCTAATGAAACATAAGTCTGAATCTTTTGAAATATTCAAAACATTCCAGAATGAAGTACAAAACCAACTTGGCAAAACAATTAAGTCACTTCGATCTGATCGAGGTGGTGAATATTTGAGTCAAGAGTTCATTGACCATCTTAGGAGTTGTGGGATCATCTCACAACTTACTCCTCCAGGAACACCTCAATGGAATGGTGTTTCTGAACGGAGGAATCGAACTCTACTAGATATGGTTCGATCTATGATGAGTCAAACAGACCTTCCACCTTCTTTTTGGGGCCATGCCCTGGAAACAGCTGCATTCACACTAAATCGTGTTCCGTCAAAGGCAGTTGAAAAGACACCATATGAGATATGGACTGGGAAGAAACCCAGTTTGTCATTTCTTAAAATTTGGGGATGTGAGGTTTATGTTAAACAACAGGCCTCTGATAAATTATCATCTAGATCCTCAAAATGCCTTTTTGTGGGGTATCCTAAGGAAACTAAAGGATACTACGTCTACAATCCCACCGATCACAAAGTGTTTGTCATTCGGAATGATATCTTTCTGCAAAAAGAGTTTATCTCTAAAAGAACCAGTGGGAGCAAGGTGAACCTCGAAGAAGTTCGAGAGTCACAGGACAATGTAGAACCACAGATGGAAACTAGAGAAGACTCACAACAAGTTGTTGAGCCTACTCAATTATCACAAGGCCCACAAAGGTCTGATAGATCACAGCTACAGCCTCAGAGATATGGATTTCTGATTACTGGAAGTCGTGATGTTTTGCTCATTGAGCAGAATGAGCCAACAACCTATCGAGACGCCGTAGTGGGACCTAATTCCGAAAAATGGCTTGATGCCATGAAGTCAGAAATGCAATCCATGTACGACAATAAGGTATGGACCTTAGTCGATCCACCTGAGGGTGTAAAAACCGTTGGGTGCAAATGGGTTTTCAAAGAGAAAACCGACATGGATGGCAAAGTAAATGTCTTCAAGGCACGGCTGGTTGCAAAAGGATTCACTCAAACTCATGGTGTGGACTATGATGAGACCTTTTCCCCAGTTGCAATGGCCAAGTCAATCAGAATCCTTCTTGCCATTGCATCATATTATGACTATGAGATATGGCAGATGGACGTCAAAACGACCTTCCTTAACGGAAAGCTGCTTGAGGATGTGTACATGACACAACCTGAGGGTTTTGTGCGTCTAGAGGACACTGGTAAAGTATGTAAGCTTCAAAGATCCATTTATGGATTGAAGCAGGCATCTCGGAGCTGGAATCATCGTTTTGATGAAGTAGTCAAAGAGTTTGGCTTCATTCAGAACATGGATGAACCTTGTGTTTACAAGAAGGTTAGTGGGACCACAGTTGTGTTTCTAGTGCTTTATGTTGATGACATCCTACTCATTGGGAATGACATTCCTACCTTGCAGAATGTCAAGTCCTGGTTAGGAAAGTCTTTCTCAATGAAAGATTTAGGCGAAGCCACTTACATCCTTGGGATTAGGATCTATAGAGATAGATCCAAAAGGCTGTTAGGCCTAAGTCAGAGCACATACATAGATAAGATACTGCATAGGTTCAGTATGTAGGATTCTAAAAAGGGTAACGTGCCCATGTCTCATGGCATTCATCTCAGTAAGGATCTGTGTCCTAGTACACAAGATCACAGAGATCGCATGAGTAAGATTCCATATGCCTCTGCCATTGGATTTATCATGTATGCCATGCTATGTACTCGACCGGATGTGTCATTTGCCTTGAGTATGACCAGCAAATATCAACAAGATCCTGGTGAGGGTCATTGGACTGCTGTCAAGAATATCCTTAAGTACTTAAGAAGGACTAAGGACTTATTCTTGGTATATGGTGGCTTAGAGGATGAGCTCTGTGTGACTGGTTACACAGATGCGAGTTTCCAAACTGACTAAGATGATTCAAGATCGCAATCAGGATATGTATTCCTGTTGAATGGTGGTGCGGTGAGTTGGAAAAGCTCTAAGCAGAGCACTGTAACTGATTCTGCAACGGAAGCTGAGTATATAGCAGCATCGGATGCAGCTATGGAAGCCGTTTGGATCAGAATGTTCATCACTGAACTGGGGGTGGTTCCTACCATCTCAGATCCAATAGACTTGTTCTGTGACAATAACGGCGTCATTGCACAGACAAAGGAGCCTAGGTCACATCAAAGGACCAAGCACATACTCAGGCGTTTTCATCTCATCAGAGAAATCAATGAAAGAGGTGATACAAACATATGCAAAGTACCAGGAGAAGACAATGTAGCAGATCCTCTCACTAAGCCGCTTGCACAAGCGGCACATGAGCGTCATGTTAGGGCAATGGGAATTAGAGTAATCAATGATTGCACCTAGTGCAAGTGGGAGTCTGTTAGAAATTATGCCCTAGGGGCAATTCATTGTACTTTGGATATTTAAGTTATTTAAAGTATTCTCTTTTGTTATCATTTTCATTTTCATGTTCGTATTGATAACTGCATCCCTGGATAATCTTATAGATTATCCTAAATGTCCCTGGTCGGTCATCTACACGGGAGTGAAGATGAAATAAGACCAGTATGACTTTGATGAGGTATGGAGATACGAGTCAAAGTCATGGGCACTTGTAAGAGTACAAGGTACTGGACCGACCCACTATGAGAAAGCTGCATGGATTAAGTCATAAGCTTATCTCATGTATAACCGCGTCACGACGCCCTATGACCTGAGACCATCATAGATTCCTACATGATGAGTCACTGGTCTTTGACCTAGTCAAAAGTCACCTTTGACCGGGTGATGATAAAGGCTCAGATTGGGATCAGTGGTTTTCATGCGGAGGAATGTGAGTGGTCAAGATGGGATTTGTCCCTCACATATGTAGAGAGATAATGCTGGGCCCCTCGATGAGTGAGTCTAAGAAATGTATGGCCATACTGTGATCGAAAAGAGTTTCCATTTCACTTATTAGACTACTCAAGAATCGAGAAAGCAATGGTCAAGAAAAGGAAGTTGACATTATCCATGCCTCATCCTTGACCAAATTATCGCGTGACAAAAGGGACGTGACATAGTTGTACGATAGGTAGTATCGTGTCGTCGATCCCCATGTGAATTGGGTAGTCGCAATGTCTTGCTAGAGGCCGCTTGCGACTTGTGGGCTGATACAGTGTTGGCCCACTGCCAATCTCATATGGGCCTGTAGGGTCGAACACAAGAATAATCCAACACGGGTAAAAGTGTCCAGATTCATTGAATCCCATATTAGTCTGAGATTAAATGAATACTAAATTTGATCTAGGATTTATATATATATATATATAAATTCGAAATTAATATGTATATTATAAATGAAGATTATAATATTATATATGATATTTGTTTAGTATTTAATTTATTTGATAAATTAAATATCTGAAACAAATAGAGATATTGTATCTCATTTAATTTCGAATAAGGATATCGTATATTTGTTTAATATTAAATTGAGATATAGTATCTCAGATTTAATTAAATGGATAGATATCATATCTCGGATTTAATTTATAATAATAAATTAAATCAAAAGGCTTTAAATTTAGATTTGATCTAAATTCAAGATTCGGATTTCAAATCTGGCTTTTAATATATTTGATTACATTTATGAGATAGATCTGATTAATATATTGACCAGATTCGAAATTCCAAATTTCCAAAATTAATCAGGATTAGTTTTGGTTATATAATACGCCTATCAGGTTTTAGAAAAACTTACGGACTTTTCAGTCGAGCGTATTAGAAAGCCGCGAGAAACCCTAGAGCAACTTGAGAGAGAGACGCACAAGAAGCGCTAGCACGCTGCCGCAACCGTGTTCGAGGATTGTTCGTGTGGATACCAGTAGAGGAAGCCGATCCTAGAGTCGACTTCTGCTGATCAAGAAGGTAGTCCACCTGATCAAAGAGAACGAGACGCGGACGTGTTGATCGAGAAGGTAGCCCACCTGATCAAAGAGAACGTGACGAGGACGTGTTCAATATAAGGTATGATTCGGTTCCCAAACCTTGATTTAAACGTCGCCAAGTGATCTTCAGGAAGGATTCGTAAGAAATTTTAATCCGCTGCATGTACGAATCCCTACAGGTAGTTTCCTGCATAGTTCACCGATTCTATCGATTGAGTTATGAGGCATTCCCCATTATCATGGTCATCTCCACAGTAATCACAAGGAGCACGAATAGCATTTACTCTCGTCTGTCCACTATTAGATCGGTTTGCTTATGCTTCTAAGTGATCAATCTTCTTGTTGATTGTATTTAACATTGCCATCAGCTGTGAAGAAGGGGCTTCAATAATTTTATCAACTGACTTCATTGGCCTTCTTTCATTGTTGTTCTGTAGAAAGTCAATGGATAAGTCATTTAAGCATTTCCAGACATGATTCACCGGTTGCTTTGTAATTCCTCCATTAGTGACAGCATTTAATTCTGATTTAGATTCAAGAGTCAACCAAGTACTAAATATTTGAAGCAAGACCCACTTCTCTAGCTTGTGACCAGGGCTCTTCCTAATAAGCAACTTGAACCTCTCCCAAGCCTCATAGAGATGTTCACCACATTGTTGACAGAAATTTGTAAGAGCTGCTCGTGCGTCCACAATCTTGTTATGTGGAAAGAATCTTGATCTGAACTTTTCTTCTAGTGTTTCCCAAGAGGTTATGCTGCCCTTTTCTAAGTTATTGACCCATTCTTTAGCTTTCCCTTGTAGAGAGTAAGGAAAAAGCCAAAGACGAATCACATCATCAGGAACTCTATTCATCTTGAATGAGTTGCAAACGTCAAGAAATTGTATGAGATGCCGATTTGGGTCTTCTGAATTGTTGTCGGCATACTGACCCTGTAGTTCAAGCATCTTGAGCATAGTCTGCTTGATTTCGAAATTGTTGGCTTGAAACTCAGGCACCTTGATTCCTGACTGATATCCTCGCGATTGTCTTCCCAGAAAATCATTGATACACAAACGATCATTTTCATCTATAGCCATCTCTTCAGTTTCAGTCTATATTACTTCCTTCTCTATGTTCGAAGGTGTTATAGCTTCCAAAAGCCTCTTGGATATTCCTTGTTTTATGTCGTGTTTTAGTAGATTTGGTTCTACGAGACATGTACCGAGGTACCTGCAAAACTAAATAAATCTCAAAGTACCAGCTAACAGCAAAAATTGAAAAGAAAAGAAAAATAAAGAAAGATTTTTTTTTTAAGAAAAAAAATACTCAAACTAAAACTACTAAAGGATTTCTAATACTAGTCACCAATTGCCTTAAGTCTCCGGCAACGGTGCCAAAAACTTGATAGGGCAAAATTTATAGTCTATGGACTCCGCAAGTATACGGGCCATATCAAGTTATAAAGAGTAAGTAAGATATCGTTCCCACGAGGACTTTAGTACCCACAACTTCAGTTAAGCATTAATTTCACAATTTCGTTTAAGTTGAGAAAACCAAATCGAATTTAATTAAAAAAAAAGAAATTAAAACTAAAATTAAAATAATAAAAACTAGCTACCACTAATCAAATGAACAATCTAGAGTTACAAATCCCTTATTTGTTTCCTAGATTTTATCCCACTAAATTAATTTTAACTTAACCTAATCAGCTAATCTAGGGTATTAATGTTATAAATGCCTTCCGATCTATTTATATACCTACCTTAATTAATTTTGTAATGTCTCACACAATTAAATAAGATGTGTTTTAAATTGGACTCACTCTAATTTGATTTTGTGGAGCTTCTATGTATATTCCTATCCTAAATGCAAATTAGATTAAACCTAATTCCTTATTAAATTTAAACCTAATTCCACATTATTTAATCCTAAGGTCAATTTAGGATTCCCTCTTCCAAGTTCAACCCTAAATCCCCAGAACATGCTTACTAGTGGCTAATTAATAAGCAATAGCAATAAAAGCAAGAATAAATAAACTGAATAAAATTAATCAAAACTAATGGTGGGAATAATACCTAGAACCCAAACAAGTTCATAGGTTCTCTACGTTGAGAATGCAAGAGCAATGCTGAACGAGTACAACACTTCACAAGTGTTTTGGGCTGACGCGATGAGTACGGCTTGCTACATCTCCAATAGAGCCTATTTGAGGAAGAAGCTGAACAAGACTCCATATGAGCTCTACAAAGGAAGGAAACCAAATCTCAGCCACCTCCATGTCTTCGGTTACAAGTGCTATGTGCACAATAACGGTAAAGAAAATCTTGGTAAATTCGACTCCAAAGCTGATTTAGGCATATTTATTGATTATTCTAATAGAAGTAAAGCTTATAGAGTCTTTAACACTAGAACTAAGGTTGTAGAAGAGTCTATACATGTCGTGTTCAGTGAAAAGGATTCTGATAAATCCTTGAATGATGAGGAAGAGACCATTTTCAAAAACCAGTTCTTTTCGAAAACTATTGCTTCTCAATCTGAAAACTCTGAAAATGTTTTTGAGGCTGATCCTGAAAACAATTTAGAAAATCCTGATCAGTCTCAACCTAGAGCTTGGAGGTTTATAAGGAATCACCCTTTGGACCAAGTTATAGGTGATGTTAACCAAGGAGTAAGAACAAGAAGAAGTACTTTGAATGAAGTAACCTTTGCTGCATTTATTTCTAACATAGAACCCTCTAAAATAGAAGAAGCCCTCTCAGACAATGATTGGGTGATAGCTATGCAAGAGGAGTTGCATCAATTTGACAGAAATCAAGTTTGGGACTTAGTACCTAGACCCAAGGACCATCCGGTAATTGGAACTAAATGGGTATTTAAGAACAAACATGATGAGTCAGCAATCATTGTCCGTAACAAGGCAAGATTGGTGGCTAAAGGTTACAATCAAGAAGAAGGCATAGACTATGAGGAAACTTATGCCCCAGTAGCCAGATTGGAGGCCATAAGAGTTCTACTAGCCTTTGCGTGCATTAAAGGTTTTAAACTTTATCAAATGGATGTTAAAAGTGCATTTTTAAATGGTTTTACTCAAGAGGAGGTATATGTTGAACAACCTCCAGGTTTTGAAAATGATCGATTTCCGGATCATGTTTTCAAACTAAAGAAGGCTTTGTATGGTCTTAAGCAAGCTCCTAGAGCTTGGTATGAAAGATTAAGTCAATTCTTACTTGATCAAGGATTTATCAGAGGCAAAGCTGATACAACATTGTTCATTAAGAAAAATAAATTGAATGAAATTTTAATTGTACAGATTTATGTTGATGATATTATATTTGGTGCTACTAATGACTTCTTGTGTGAGGAATTCTCCAAGACTATGCAGGGTGAATTTGAAATGTCAATGATGGTAGAGCTCAACTACTTCCTTGGGCTGCAAATCAAGCAACGAAAAGATGGGATATTCATATCCCAAGTCAAATATTTGAATGATTTGCTGAAAAAGTTTGGGATGGACAAGTGCAATGGGGCTGACACACCAATGAGCACAACAACCTCATTGGATGCTGATGAAGAGGGCAAGGATTTCAACATTACAAAGTATAGAGGAATGATAGGTTCATTGCTCTATCTCAACGCAAGTCGCCCGGACATCCAATTCAGTGTTGGGATGTGTGCTAGATTCCAATCTGCTCCTAAAGAGTCACATGCTGAACATGTTAAGAGGATATTCAGATATCTCTCTGATACGAAGACTCTTGGACTGTGGTTTCCCAAAGGTTAGCTGGAGCACTTGGTTGCATATTCGGATTCAGACCATGCTGGCTACAAGACGGATAGAAAGAGCACAAGTGGTCAATGTGAGTTCTTTGGCAACTCACTTGTCTCATGGTTCAGCAAGAAGCAAACAACAGTGGCCGTGTCATCAACTGAAGCTGAATATGTGGCCGCCTCAAGTTGCTGTGCTTAAGTGCTATGGTTGAAGCAACAACTTGCTGATTTGGAAGTGCACTTAAAGGAGATCCCAATATTGTGTGATAATACTAGCACAATAAACTTGGCCAAGAATCCGGTGCAACATACAAGAACCAAGCACATTGATGTGAGACATCACTTCATTCGGGATCATGTTCAAAAACAAGATGTCAAAGTGATGTTCATCCCAACTCATCTCCAGCTTGCTGACATCTTCACCAAGCCCTTAGCCAAGGAACAATTCACTTTCATAAGGAGAGAATTGGGAATGGTAAATCCCAATGAGCTGTAAGTGATTCATGTTCATTTTATCATTAAATTATGGTTTTGATGATTATAAGTCACTAACTTAAGCATCGGAGTGTTTAGATATTTTTTGTGCAGGTTTTGCTGTCAAAAAGAGGCAACACCTCGAGGTTCATGAGCAAACCTCGAGGTTTGGAGGTGTATGATCAAAACTGAGAGCTTCAGAAAGGACAAACCTCGAGTATTCAGAGAAACCTCGAGGTTTGGATGAGACAAAAGGCATCTCAAAAATAACAGACAGCACAACCTCGAGGTTTTGGTGAAAACCTCAAGGTTTGGAAGAGACAGAGAGCACCTCAAGAATGACAGATAGCAAAACCTCGAGGTTTTGGAAAAAACCTCGAGGTTTGGAGTAAGAATTTCAAAGGTTCACTGAACACCTTTGAACTCCAGGCCAGTGATTTTATTCATCAAACCTCGAGGTTTGGATGCTAACCCCGAGGTTTGTCGCACTTATATATATGTGTGATTGTTCATTTTCATCAGAACCCCAACCCTAACCTCGAGTTCTCTCGTCTCTCCCTCTGCTAATTTCTCATTCTCTGTCAAATTCTCTCACTCTAAAGCCATAGATGACTTTGAAATCACCTTCCCACTCGAAATCAACCACTCAATCCAACGAAGAGACTGAATTGTGGTCTCCTCCTCCTCCACCTCCTCGTAAACCAAGTGCCTCTGTACCTAAGTCTCCTTCTGCTAGACCGTTGAGGAAGAAGACTCGTTCTACTCGCCTTCATTACGGGATTGATAAACAAATCCCAGGAGTAATGAATGATCCTCCTCCTCCAAAGGGCAAACAAAAAGGGGTGTCTTTCAAAGAGCCAAGTGAACAACAAACGAAGAAGCGGAAGGTGCCTGAGCCAAAAGGAAAAGGCAAAGAGAAGGTTATTGAAAAGGCCAAGAAAGCACCAACCAAGGCCAGAACCAAGAGGGCCTCAGCTTCTCAGACTTCTAAGGGCCAATCATCTTCTCATGCTACAAGTCAAAAGGGCAAAGAAAAAGAATCCCTGGTTGTGAAAAATGCTATTGAAGATATTGTTGGAAATGAAAATGCAGCTGAATCACCAAGAGGGGGGTGAATTGGGGATTCTTAAAATTCTTTAGAAATATACTCTGTTTTTGCCAGAAATCCGATAGAACCGAAAGTAAGGGAGTAAGAAGGGAAGAAAAGCAGAACATAGAGGAATTATCCTGGTTCGGTCCAATCTAATGACCTACTCCAGTCCCCAGTCACTCTGGGATTTCCACTATCTCTCTAGACAATTACAGATTCTGCAAACAAAGGGTGTTTCACAACCTTGAACACACTCCCCCTTACAAGTTGTAATTGAATAACCCAATCTCAAAGTCCCTCTACTTTGAGATCCTTACAGAAAATTTGATTACAGAAAAGAACTCTCTTCTAAGAGTGGATGTTGTTAATCACTGAAGTACAACAATTCAAGATAACAACTCTTTCACTGATATTGTTGAGTAGTAATGTAGAATTTCAGTTCTCTGTCTTTTCTCCTTCGAATCTTCATCTATATATAGGGCTTTGAGGCTTGTGAACGTTATAGATTCGTTGGAGCTATTTCCTTTCTGAAAATATAGCTGTTGTAGGTGTTATGTCTTGATCTTGTTTTGCTGAAATCACTCTTTGTCCAAAATATGGCTGTTGAGAGTTTATTTTACATACTTCCTTGATTCTGGTCTTCTTTTTAAGGTATATATCCGTTGGAGATGTTGCACAACGGCTATATGATCTCCTCTAACGGCTAGATGATCTTGAGTAACAGCTTTCCTTAGTTTTCGCAAGTTTCCGAAAATAACTTTCTTTTTGAATCTCAAACAAATCAGAAGATCTTCTGTAATCTCATGAATAAATGTGTTAGAAAAGTTCAGTTACACTGATAAGAGATAGATATAACAAGTAGATTGAATGGGTAACTTAAAACATGAAGATAGAGTCAGATTTGGAATTCTGAGTTCATCTGCGTTTTTCAGATCTGGAGCTTCAAAAATAACTTTTCTTTTAGGAACACATGAACTCGAGTTTATTAGTGAGAACTCGAGTTCTCCTCTCAAAGAGAACTTATGGGAAACCTTAAAACATGTCAAAAACTGGAGGTTTAGAAAAAATCTCGAGTTTGATAGCTTTGAAAACAACTCTAGCTCTCTGGAACTTTTGAACTCGAGTTTGAGGCTTCCAGGCTCGAGTTCATATTCTAAAAATTTCTTTGAATTTTCACAAACTTGAGGTTTGAGTAGAAGTTTAGAGTTTGAATAAGATTTTCAAAAAACAAAAAGCTTCTCTGGAAATAATGAACTCGAGTTTGCCATGGATAGGCTCGAGTTCATGCAAACTTCTAAAGGTTTGATTTTAAACTTGAGGTTCATCTCGAGTTTGAACTTTGGCTAGGCAAGTTTGTCTTCTCTGTCAAATCCAAACTCGAGTTTGATTCTCATAGGCTCGAGTTTGGTATTCACAGAGAAGAAATTGCAAGTTTTAAAACATCCTAGAATTCTCCAAATTTTCCAATATTGTTTACAATTGTTAGTGATCATCAAAACACTTCTGAGAACTAACAAGAAATTATGCCCTATGGGCAAATCATTATTCTCCATTAAATTATCACTTCATTCGCATGTTTATGGTGATAACTGCATCCTTGGATATATCTTATAGATTATCCTAAATGTCCCTGGTCAGTCATGTACGCTGGAGCGAAGATGAGTTAAGACCAGTACGACTTTGATGAGGTATGGAGATACGAATCAAAGTCATGGGCACTTGTAAGAGTACAAGGTGCTGGACCGACCCACTATGAGAAAGCTGCATGGATTAAGTCATAAGCTTATCTCATGTATAACCGCATCACAACGCCCTATAACCTAAGATCATCATGGATTTCTACATGATGAGTCACTGGTCTTTGACCTAGTCAAAAGTCACCTTTGACCGGGTGATGATAAAGGCTAGGATCGGGATCAGTGGTTTTCATGCGGAGGAATGTGAATGGTCAAGATGGAATTTGTCCCTCACATTTGTAGAGAGATAATACTGGGCCCCTCGATGAGTGAGTCTAAGAAATGTATGGCCATACTGTGATGGAAAGGAGTTTCCATTTCACTTATTAGACTGCTCGAGAATCGAGAAAGTAATGGTCAAGAAAAGGAAGTTGACGTTATCCATGCCTCATCCTTGACCAAATTATCGCGTGACAAAAGGGACGTGATATGGTTATACGATAGGTAGTATCGTGTCATCGATCCCCATGTGAATTGGGTAGTCACAATGTCTTGCTAGAGGCCGCTTGCGACTTGTGGGTTGATACAGTCTTGGCCCACTGCCAATCTCACATGGGCCTGCAGGGTCGCACACAAGAATAATCCAACACGGGTAAAAGTGTCCAGATTCATTGAATCTCAGATTAATCTGAGATTAAATGAATACTGAATTTAATCTAGGATAAATATATATATGTGTGTGTATATATATATATTAAATTCGAAAATAATATAATAATATTATTTAATGGAGATTATAATATTATTATATGATATTTGTTTTATATTTAATTTATCGGATAAATTAAATATCTAAAACAAATAGAGATATTATATCTCATTTGATTTTCGAATAAAGATATCATTATCTATTTAATTTAAATTGAGATATTGTATCTCAAATTTAATTAAATAGATAGATATCATTTCTCAGATTTAATTTATAGGGATAAATTAAATCTGAAGGCTTTTAATTTGAATTAAATAAATACATTAGATTAAATCTATTAGATAGATTTAATTAATATTTTTTTTCGAAATTCAAAATTAATGGGGATTAATTTTGAATATAATACGGCGATGGGTTTAGAAAAACCTACGGGACTTTTAGCCGAGCGTATTAGAAAGCCGCGAGAAACCCTAGAGTGAAAAAGAGAGAGACGCACAGTTCGAGGCGCTAGCATGCTGCCGTGTCCGTGTTCGGAGATTGTTCGTGTGGATACCGGTAGAGGAAGCCGATTCTAAGAGTCGTCTTCTGCTGATCGAGAAGGTAGCCCACCAGTTCAAAGAGAACGAGACGCGAACGAATTCACTACAGTTTGGGTTTTCTTGATCACGAGAAAATGTGCATAAAGGTTTGTGTAGATTCTTGAGCTACTAGTTCGCTAAAATCGAAGGAAAACCTCTAGCTCCGGATGATTTTGAGTTCTCTATAAGGTATGATTTGGGTTCCTTAACCTTGATTTAGACGCACCTGAGTGATCCTGGGGACGGGATTCGTAGAAAATTTTAATCCGCTGCGTGTACGGATCCCAACAATGGCATCAGAGCCAACTCAACCTGCGTTTAAATTGGGTTTATGTACATGCTATTATATGTGATATATATGCAAGAATCTGAATCTTTGTATGCAAGAATTTGAATATTTGTATGCAAGAAACTGAATCTTTGTATCAAGAAATCGAATCTTGAATGCTTTAATTTAAAAATTCGTGTTAGGGTTTCAGACGGGTCTCTAGAATGGTGCCGCGGGTACAGTTCTGAATTGTTCAGAGCGCACGATATTCGAAATCGTCCGTCACATTCGTGCGCATCGAAGACGTTCTGAATCGTTCAGAATTTTCGATCATGCTCGGACAACTTCTGTTAGTTCTCTGATGGTTTTGATGATTGTCAACAACTACAGACAATTGAAGAGGTTTTGCTCTTAAGTGTCAAAATTCTGTTTAAGAGCAAACCTCGAGGTTGGGTTTGTAACCTCGAGGTTTGACCTTACAGAAGCTTTAAAAATCAAGTGTTCGAATGTTGCAAAACTTGGTTTCACAAGTTATATGTGAAACCTCGAGGTTGAGAAGTCAACCTCGAGGTTCTGGTTCAGTTGGAGAATCCAAGTTTCTTCATTAACACTTGTAACCTCGAGTATGCAAAGCAAACCTCAAGGTTCAACTCATACAGAAAGGTCATGTTGTTCATCAAGCACATGAACCTCGAGGTCCATGTTTCAACCTCGAGGTTGGACACTTTGTTTTGAAACTTAAGCTCGATAAAAACACCTTTGACCTCGAGTATGATGTTGCAACCTCGAGTTTCATCACTTACAGAGAGCACACTGGTTTTCAAAGTATTGAAAACCTCGAGGTTAACATTGTAACCTCGAGGCTGGGCTTTATGTTTAACTTTGAACTTTGCACTTTCAAAGAGCCAACCTCGAGTACAGATGTACAACCTCGAGGTTGTCGGGCTCCAGTGAAAACTGAAGGTTTGAAACAAACTTCAAACCTCGAGGTTACCTTTGGAACCTCAAGGTTTGCAGGTTAATGAGATTTATCAGAGGGTTTCTTCTCAAGAGAAACCTCGAGGTTCACTTTGCAACCTCGAGGTTGAATGATTTTAAAACGAAGGTTTGCCTGAGGATTTCAGGCCAACCTCGAGGTTGGATGAACTAACCTCGAGGTTAGTGACCGTTGAAGCTTTTTCAAATTTGTGAAATCTGCTATAACTTGTTGTTTGATCTAATTGCTTTCATAAATCATTCACTCATGATCCCAGATATGTTTAACAAGTTTGTTGAGTGTTTTTCAGTTAGCACAGATCAAGATTATTGAAGATTTGTGAGAAAAAGCAAAAAGGTGAACAGTGCATTTAATGCACCTGCACAATCTCATCTACTTTCGGCTAATCCATCTGAGCACGCCTTGTTAACGTTAAAGAATGCTTACTACATCAAGTAAAGTTAATTCCAACGGGCAGAAACTCAGAGATCCACATCAGACTTCATTAAGACTTGGATTAGCAGAAGTTTAGAGAGAGAAGATGACCAGAACTTAAGCAAATCACTTCCAACGGTTGGAATCATCTCACAACGGTCATTTAATGTTCTCTACCTATAAATAGAGAGCATTAACTTCATCTCTAATAGATACAACTACTTAGAGCGAAAATTTATTGAGTCATTTATTGTATCAAGCTTTCATCTGTATTGTATCATTTTGATACTTAGTTCTTCAGTGTTTATCCTATCAGCTCTGTAAGAGAGTCAAATACTTGTAAATCATTTATTGATTGAGATAACTACAAGTCAGGGGACTTGGTAGTTGGGGTGTATTGATTACAACTTGTAAGGGGGAGTGTGTTCTAGTGAGAGAATAACTCTTAGTACAGAGTGTGTAATCAATATTGTTGAGTTAGTGGATTGAAAATCCCAAGTGAGGCTTGGGGACTGGATGTAGGTCAGAGAAAGGACCGAACCAGTATAAATCGTTGTGTGCAAAGCTCTTCTCTCTATCTCCTCTGTTCTGCTCTGTTCTGAGAGTGTAAAAACAGAACCAGTTTGCAAAAATTTTTAATATACCCAATTCACCCCCCCTCTTGGGTATAAAGCTCCTCTTTCATTTGGTATCAGAGCAAGGTCTTCTCAGAAGAGTTTAACCACTCGAGAAGGATCACTATGGAAGGAATTCTTCCTGATGGAGCTTCAATCAACAGACCTCCCGGTTTCGATGGCGAACACTACTCTTTCTGGAAAGCAAAATTTCGTGTGTTTGTAATGGCTACAGAATATGGATTGTGGAGAGTATTTGAAACTGGAGATTATGTACCAGTTAAGGTTGAAGGAGGCATCACTGTTCCAAAGACCGAAGCTGAGTTCAACGATGATGATAAGAAGAATATTACTCTCAATAGCAAGGCCATCCTGATGCTTCAAAGTGCTCTTAGCCAAAAAGAGTTCTTTCGCATTTGCAATCTGTCAACAGCTAAGGAGATGTGGAAAGCACTAGAGATTGCATATGAAGGAACTTCTGGAATCAAGGAAAACCGGATTAATATTCTAACCACTGAATATGACTTGTTGCGGATGAAGCAAGGAGAAAGCATTGGAGAGTTTCAGCTCAGATATACCCATTTGACAAATCAACTGGCTGCTCTAGGAAAGATCTTTGATCAAGGGTCTCAAGTAAGAAAGATTCTTAATATTCTGACCAAAGATTGGGAAGCAAAGGTCACAGCTATCGAAGAGGCTCGTGGAGAGTCGATGACGTCAGTTGCAGCTTTGTTTGGTAGCTTATCTGAATATGAGAGCAAGTTGAAGTTCAAGAAGGAATTAGAAGATGTCAATGGTGGCAACAATCGCAACAAGGGAGTGGCTCTGAATGCGGAAAAGGATGAGGAAGATGAGGACGAGGATGAAGAGATTGGCATGATGGTCCGGAGATTCAAGAAGTTCTATAAAAGAGATCAAGGCTTCAAGAAATTTCAGAAAGGAAGTTCGAGTTATGAATCAAAGAAGCCTATCATCTGCTATGAATGCGAGAAGCCCGGACACATCAAGGCAGAATGCCCTCAGCTGAAAAACCAAGAGAAAGAAAAGAAGAAATTCAAGAAATACAAAAAGAAGGCATATGTGTCAGCTATATGGGGAGATAGCTCATCGGATGAGGATGAAGCTGAAGAGGATGAAAGTGAAAAAGCCAACATATGCCTGGTTGCTGAGGAAGAAGAACAACCTAGTGAAATAAATGAGGTATATGAATCTCTTCCTTCCTATGATGAATTGTTTGCTGAATACAATGTTGTTCAAAAGGAGTTTGAAAAACTTGCAGACAAGTATATGTCTTTGAAAAGAAAAAATTCTTTTCTTGAACTGCAAATTGAAAACCTCTCTTCTCCTCAATCTCTGATTTGTGATGAATGCTCTATCCTAGAGAAAAAGAATTCACAACTTACAAAAGCACTTGAGAAATTCACTAAGGGAAGTGAAATGCTCAATGTAATTTTGAAACAACAACGTTTTACAAACGATAGATCGGGCATTGGTTATAGACCAGACTTTGATAAGAAGAAAGGAAAGAAAAAGAATGGACAAAAATCCTATATGAATTATTTCACTAAATCTGTTCATTCCTCAAATCCTTTTGCACATTGTACATATTGCAATAGGAAGGGTCATTCTACTTCATCTTGTTTTCATCGAAAAGAAAGAAAAGCTAAACCTGTAGGAAATTATGTCTGGGTACCAAAAGGAACATATGTTCCCAAGGTGCATGCTAACCCCAAAGGACCCAAGAAAAGATGGGTACCTAAAACTTGACCTCTGGTAATCTGCAGGTATGTCTTAGAGCATCAAGGCCGAACAAGTGGTACATTGATAGTGGATGCTCAAGACACATGACTGGAGACAAATCAAAGTTTTTATCAATAAAGCCAAAAGATGGAGGTAGAGTCACATTTGGAGGTGATCAATCCGGGAAAATCGCTGGCATTGGTGAGATAGGCAACAATGAAGGCCCACTCATTAAAGACGTCTACCTTGTAGAAGGATTGTGTCATAATCTCCTAAGTGTGAGCCAAAGCACCGATAAGGGTAATTTGGTAATATTTGACTCTGATGAATGCTTTATTGTTAAAAAGGATTTGATCTCCATAAATGATTTGAAAAATAAAGCTTTATTTAGAGCACCTAGAGATGGAAACTGTTATACTTTGAACCTCTCTAGCAATGCTTCTACTTCTGAAAATTGTTTTGTAAGTAACTTGAATGAGAGTTGGCTATGGCATAAGCGATTAGCTCATGTCAATATGTATCAACTTGACAAGTTATTGAAAAAGGATTTGGTTATTGGCATTCCCAAACTGAATTTCAAAAATGATATGATTTGTGATGCTTGTCAAAAGGGAAAACAGACCAAATCTTCTTTTAAAGCTAAAAATGAGATTTCAACAAACAGACCTCTTCAACTTCTTCACATGGATCTAGTTGGACCAGCTAGAGTGAAAAGTCTTGGTGGAAACTTATACACTTTGGTCATTGTCGATGATTTCTCTAGATTTACGTGGACAATATTTTTATCTTCTAAAGATGAAACCTTTGATCAGTTTGTTTCATTTGCCAAGAAGGTCCAAAACGAGAAAGGGTTCTCAATTTCAGGAATACGAACTGATCATGGTGGAGAGTTCGAAAATCAAGCCTTTGCTGAGTTCTGTGATAGTATGGGGATTGATCACAACTTTTCAGCACCAAGAACACCACAACAAAATGGTGTTGTGGAGAGAAAGAATAGAGTACTCACTGAAATGGCTAGAGCAATGTTGAACGAGTACATCACTTCGCAAGTGTTTTGGGCTGATGCCATGAGTACGGCTTGCTACGTCTCCAACAGAGCATACTTGAGAAAGAAGCTGAATAAGACTCCATACGAACTCTACAAAGGAAGAAAGCCAAACCTCAGTCACCTTCGTGTCTTCGGTTGTAAGTGCTATGTGCACAATAACGGTAAAGACAATCTTGGTAAATTCGATCCTAAAGCTGATTTAGCTATCTTTATTGGTTATTCTAATAGGAGTAAAGCATATAGAGTCTTTAATACTAGAACTAAGATTGTTGAGGAATCTATACATGTTGTATTTTGTGAATCTGAATCTGATAAATCCTTGGATGATGAAGAGGAGATTATTTTCAAAAACAAATTCTTTTCGAAAAATGCTCCTACTCCTTCTGAAAATTCTGAAAACATTTTTGAGGCTAATCCTGAAAGCAATTTAGAAAATGCTGATCAGTCTCAACCTAGAGCTTGGAGATTTATAAGGAATCATCCTTTAGACCAAGTTATAGGTGACGTAAATCAAGGAGTTAGGACCAGAAATAGTACCTTGAATGAAGTTACATTTTCTGCATTTATTTCTCATATAGAGCCCTCTAAAATAGAAGAAGCCCTTTCAGACAATGATTGGGTGATTGCTATGCAAGAGGAGCTACATCAATTTGATAGAAATCAAGTTTGGGACTTGGTGCCTAGACCCAAAGACCATCCGGTAATTGGGACAAAATGGGTATTCAAGAACAAACGTGATGAGTCAGCCATCATTGTGCGTAACAAGGCTAGATTAGTGGCCAAAGGTTACAATCAAGAAGAAGGAATAGACTATGAAGAGACTTATGCTCCAGTAGCTAGATTGGAAGCAATAAGAGTTCTTCTAGCATTTGCATGCACAAAAGGCTTTAAACTCTATCAAATGGATGTCAAAAGTGCTTTTCTAAATGGTTTCATTCAAGAGGAGGTGTATGTTGAACAACCTCCAGGTTTTGAAAATGATCAATTTCCGGATCATGTTTTTAGACTTAAGAAAGCCTTGTATGGTCTTAAGCAAGCTCCTAGAGCTTGGTATGAAAGATTGAGTCAATTCTTACTCAATCAAGGATTTATCAGAGGAAAGGCTGATACAACATTGTTTATCAAGAAAAATAAATTAAATGAGATTTTAATCGTACAGATATATGTTGATGATATTATTTTCGGTGCTACTAATGATTCTTTGTGTGAGGAATTTTCCAAGTCTATGCAAGGTGAATTTGAGATGTCAATGATGGGAGAGCTTAATTACTTCCTTGGGCTGCAAATCAAGCAACGTAAAGATGGGATATTCATATCTCAAACAAAGTATCTGAATGATTTGCTGAAGAAGTTTGGAATGGACAAGTGCAATGGGGCTGACACACCAATGAGCACAACTACTTCTTTGGATGCTGATGAAGAGGGCAAGGACTTTAACATCACCAAGTATAGAGGAATGATTGGATCATTGCTCTATCTCACTGCAAGTCGCCCGGACATTCAATTCAGTGTTGGAATGTGTGCTCGGTTCCAATCCGCACCCAAAGAGTCTCATGCTGAACACGTGAAGAGAATATTCAGATATCTATCTGATACAAAGACTCTTGGGCTATGGTTTCCTAAAGGTCAGCCGGAGCATCTTGTGGCATATTCAGATTCGGATCATGCTGGCTATAAGACGGATAGAAAGAGTACAAGTGGGCAATGCGAATTCTTTGGCAACTCACTTGTCTCTTGGTTTAGCAAGAAGCAAACTACCGTGGCGGTGTCCTCAACAGAAGCTGAATATGTGGCTGCCTCAAGTTGCTGTGCTCAAGTGTTGTGGCTGAAGCAACAACTTGCTGATTTAGGAGTGCACTTAAAGGAGATTCCAATACTATGTGATAACACTAGCACAATAAGCTTGGCCAAGAATCCCGTGCAACATACAAGAACCAAGCATATTGATGTGAGACATCATTTCATCCGGGATCATGTCCAGAAGAGAGATGTGAAAGTGATGTTCATCCCAACTCATCTTCAATTGGCAGACATTTTCACCAAACCATTAGCCAAGGACCCATTCACATTCATAAGAAGAGAATTGGGAATGGTAAATCCCAATGAGTTGTAAGTAATTCTTGTCTACTTTTATATTAAAATATGGTTTTGATGATTATAGATCACTAACTTTAGCATCGGAGTACATAGACAATCTTATGCAGGACTTAGGTTTGCTGTCAAAGGGGCAAACCTCGAGGTTCAGTAGTCAACCTCGAGGTTGGAAGAGTGTCAAAAGGTTCAAGATATCTGATGGATGGAACCTCGAGGCTCAAAAGCTAACCTCGAGGTTATCGGGGCAAACTGTCAAAATTGAGAATGCTTAAAAGCTGGAACCTCGAGTATGGGATTAGAACCTCGAGGTTGGTAGCAAACAGAAGAGACATCTCATCTATCAGACAGTCGAACCTCGAGGTTCTGGAGGCAACCTCGAGGTTGGAGGTAAGAATTTCAAAGGTTAGTGAATTTTTATTCATCTAACCTCGAGGCTGAGATGTCAACCTCGAGGTTGATCGCAGAGTTTAGTGAACTTTTGATCATCTAACCTCGAGGCTGAGAAGTCAACCTCGAGGTTGAGAGCGTGTCTATATATATGCTGCTGTGAAATTTCATTTTTACTGAACCCTAACCTCGAGTTCACTCCTTCTCTCTCGTCACTTCCTCTTCCAATCTTCATCTTTCTGCACATTTCTTCCACTCTCTGTCCACAAATGGCCTCGAAATCTTCTTCCCAGTCAGAATCTTCCTCCCATTCGAACAATGAGACAGAATCTTGGTCTCCCTCTCCACCTCCAAAACGTCAACCTTCCCCAGAACCTCAAGCAACCAAGCCTGTGAGGAAGAAGACTCGGTCTCTTCGCTTGCGCTCAGGGGTTGATAAGCACATCCCAGGGATGCCCATTGATCCTCCTCCATCTCCTCCTCCGAAGAGCAAACCGAAGGGCATTTCCATCAAAGAGCCCAGTCAAGCTGAGTCTAAAAAGAGGAAAGTGCCTGAAACAACCGGTAAAGGGAAAGAGAAAATAGGAGAAAAGGCCAAGAAGGCATGGACCAAGAATCCCTCAAGGCCTCAAGTTCAATCATCCTCTCAGGCCTCACAGCAAAAGAAGTTGGAGAAATTTGCTGTCAATGCAATTGAGGACATCCGGGATATCAGATCACCCCCAGAAGGATTCATCACTGCTGCCTCATCCTTCTCAACCAAGGAGGAAAATGATAAGTATAGAGAAATTTATCTCCCAAAAGTCTTTTGTGCTTCAGTTGCAATAAACCTTGAAAATTTCTATAAGGAGTGCAACTTAGATCTTTCACCTTGGATAAAACAATATGAACCTTTTGTTTCCATATACTGTCCCTATACCCCTAGTTTGGTTAGGATGTTTTACTTCAAAATGAGGGATAGTAGTACATTGGATGATGATGGTGATCTGCTAGAAGAGTCAGTATCCACTGTAGTCAGAGGTGTTGCATTCTCATTGACTGCTGAGAAGATCAATAAAATTTTGAAAATCAAAAACCCACCTCCTGTTCCTGAGTTCTCATATACCAATCAAGAGGTATATGAAACTCTCATCCCAGGCAAACCCTTCCCTCGTGACCAAGCCATTAAGCTTTCATTCAAACCAAGTGACATGCCTCCTGTGCATAGAATCCTTTGGTACATATATTCTAGGAATTTCATTCCTAAGGCTGGGAACTACACTCACTTCACATCTCTAGACTACAGACCCTTCACTGCATTTGTGAAGAGAGTTCCTTTCAACATTGGGGATTGGCTGCTCCAAGGGATGAAGAGTTTCAGATTTGCCAAGAAGGAATTGACACACATACCTTATCCTTCTCTAATCTCTGTGATACTTTTCTATCACAAAATCTGGTATGTAGGGTCAACTGATACGCTTGAATACCCTCTCTATTTTGGCAAACATCAGATCAACCTCATGAAGATCAAGCTTGATACAGAGGGTACAGCACAGTCTCAGGCATCTCAAGCTCCTGAGGAAGCACAGTCAGCTCCTCCACCTTCTCAGGCTCCTATACCAGATGATCTGATGGGGCAGATCAGACAGATAGTGGATCAAGCCCTAATCTCCCACAGAGCTATCATGAAGACTGAAGTTGATGTATTGCGGGCTGACATCAAGATGGGACTTATGGATGTCATAGTTGCACAGACTGAGGCAATGTCCCATCTGTACAAGCTAAAGGAGGAAATGGATCAAAGGTTTACTGACTTGAACTCTTCTTTGGCTGTCTCTCTCACTGCTGCATCTGATGCCAGAGACAAAGCTGACATGCTTCTCAGACATTTTGGCCTTGGCTCCTCATCCACTCATGGCCCCTCATCTGTTCCAGTTCCTGATGTGGCTTCTGACTTACCTTCTGCTGATGCAGCCTCTGATCCCCGTCCTGATATTCATGATGGCCCTAGCTCATCACTTCCTGACCCATCTTCACCTCCCTCTCCTGCTGAGTCTCCTGCTCTCTCACCCCATCACTCACCTCCCTCTCACTCTTTCTCATTCCCTAGCCCTCCACACTCTTCTCCACCTCATACCACTCCTGTTGCTCAGTCTCAACCTTCACCCACTACCCCTTCTACAGAGATTCTCATTCCACCATTTCTATCTCCACCTACCCCCTCTACTGAAATCTTCCCCACACCTTCTCCCTTTGCCCATCCTTCTCTTCTTGATCCCACATTTGATCCTACCACTGCTATGGTGCTTTACCAGCCTCCTCTTGTTATTCTCGACCCAGAGTATGTTGATGACGATGACAAAGGGGGAGAGACAAGCAATGAGTGAGGACTAGAGTCTAGGGATCTAGTTTTTGTCTGCAGCAGCATGTTTTTTTTTGTAGTATTGTCTGTATTTTGTTTTCATTGAATTCCATTATATCTTGTATAAATTTATTGAAATGGAATATCAATTGAAATATCAGTCTCAATTTCATGCTTCTGCTTATCTCTGAGAATATATGACTCTTTATCTAAGAACTCTACTTGTGCAAAAAAAAAATCAATTTTTTTTTCAAACACTCTGATAATCTCACTGATAAATTTTTAAACTTTTAAATGTTTAAAGAGGTATTGCTTGTAGATGTTGTCATCATCAAAAAGGGGGAGAATGTTAGTTCTCTGATGGTTTTGATGATTGTCAACAACTACAGACAATTGAAGAGGTTTTGCTCTTAAGTGTCAAAATTCTGTTTAAGAGCAAACCTCGAGGTTGGGTTTGTAACCTCGAGGTTTGACCTTACAGAAGCTTTAAAAATCAAGTGTTCGAATGTTGCAAAACTTGGTTTCACAAGTTATATGTGAAACCTCGAGGTTGAGAAGTCAACCTCGAGGTTCTGGTTCAGTTGGAGAATCCAAGTTTCTTCATTAACACTTGTAACCTCGAGTATGCAAAGCAAACCTCAAGGTTCAACTCATACAGAAAGGTCATGTTGTTCATCAAGCACATGAACCTCGAGGTCCATGTTTCAACCTCGAGGTTGGACACTTTGTTTTGAAACTTAAGCTCGATAAAAACACCTTTGACCTCGAGTATGATGTTGCAACCTCGAGTTTCATCACTTACAGAGAGCACACTGGTTTTCAAAGTATTGAAAACCTCGAGGTTAACATTGTAACCTCGAGGCTGGGCTTTATGTTTAACTTTGAACTTTGCACTTTCAAAGAGCCAACCTCGAGTACAGATGTACAACCTCGAGGTTGTCGGGCTCCAGTGAAAACTGAAGGTTTGAAACAAACTTCAAACCTCGAGGTTACCTTTGGAACCTCAAGGTTTGCAGGTTAATGAGATTTATCAGAGGGTTTCTTCTCAAGAGAAACCTCGAGGTTCACTTTGCAACCTCGAGGTTGAATGATTTTAAAACGAAGGTTTGCCTGAGGATTTCAGGCCAACCTCGAGGTTGGATGAACTAACCTCGAGGTTAGTGACCGTTGAAGCTTTTTCAAATTTGTGAAATCTGCTATAACTTGTTGTTTGATCTAATTGCTTTCATAAATCATTCACTCATGATCCCAGATATGTTTAACAAGTTTGTTGAGTGTTTTTCAGTTAGCACAGATCAAGATTATTGAAGATTTGTGAGAAAAAGCAAAAAGGTGAACAGTGCATTTAATGCACCTGCACAATCTCATCTACTTTCGGCTAATCCATCTGAGCACGCCTTGTTAACGTTAAAGAATGCTTACTACATCAAGTAAAGTTAATTCCAACGGGCAGAAACTCAGAGATCCACATCAGACTTCATTAAGACTTGGATTAGCAGAAGTTTAGAGAGAGAAGATGACCAGAACTTAAGCAAATCACTTCCAACGGTTGGAATCATCTCACAACGGTCATTTAATGTTCTCTACCTATAAATAGAGAGCATTAACTTCATCTCTAATAGATACAACTACTTAGAGCGAAAATTTATTGAGTCATTTATTGTATCAAGCTTTCATCTGTATTGTATCATTTTGATACTTAGTTCTTCAGTGTTTATCCTATCAGCTCTGTAAGAGAGTCAAATACTTGTAAATCATTTATTGATTGAGATAACTACAAGTCAGGGGACTTGGTAGTTGGGGTGTATTGATTACAACTTGTAAGGGGGAGTGTGTTCTAGTGAGAGAACAACTCTTAGTACAGAGTGTGTAATCAATATTGTTGAGTTAGTGGATTGAAAATCCCAAGTGAGGCTTGGGGACTGGATGTAGGTCAGAGAAAGGACCGAACCAGTATAAATCGTTGTGTGCAAAGCTCTTCTCTCTATCTCCTCTGTTCTGCTCTGTTCTGAGAGTGTAAAAACAGAACCAGTTTGCAAAAATTTTTAATATACCCAATTCACCCCCCCCTCTTGGGTATAAAGCTCCTCTTTCAACTTCAAATTATCAATCCAATCCAAAAGAAATATGTTTACAATCTAAAACTAGATTGTTCTCAATTAACACAACTTAAAACCCCTTAAAACTAAAGAACCCCAAGTTTGAATTAAGAAGATAAAAAGAATAACACTCCCTTGTGGTTTTCAAGTGTAAAGCTCTAGGCTCTAGCTTTCCCCATGCTCCTCCCAAGTTGCCTCCTAAAGAGAAATCATTCCTCCTCCAGGTACTAGACTAACCACGGCCATGAAGGGAGAATGAGAAGAATTGATGATTAAATCAATATCCTTAGTCAACGCGCATCCATTGGAGGGATTTATGAGTTGAGAGGTCTGATGGATATATTGAGGTGGCCCCACGTAGATGAATGGATGAATTGATGAATCAATTTTATCCTGTGTGTGAATGTTGCGGCTACGTCTACCTGGTTCTCCGTGTTTCGGCTCTCTGATAGAGCGTGAATCCCTTTTGCAGCTGCTAGGTTAATTTTATAGGAGAAAGAGACGGTTTTTGGGTATCAATTTGAGCCAATTAAAATTCCAAAAGCCCAATAAAATTTCACCATTAGATCTTCTTTTAGCTTCCAAGGTTAATATGCATCGTAGGATCTTCCAATATGCTTTTTCTTATCCTGTAAAAATTAAATAAAATCGTGATCTATCATATATTTAGAAATATTATTCAATCACAATATCTCAATCAGAATATTGATAATTTAAGTCCAATAATCTCATAATTAATTCTGATTTATATTATTTCCTAAAATAGGCTAACAATCCAAATATTGTCTAATAAATCCAAATTAGCCTAAAATAGTCCCCAAAATAAATGAATAAGGCGGGATAAAATATATTAAACTGAGATTTATCAGGGACCTCGAACAGACGTTTCAGAAGCTGAGAAGACATCGAATCAGGTTGAACTCGGCCAAATGTGCCTTCGGAGTTCCGGCTGGAAAGTTCTTGGGCTTCATGTTGACCAACCGAGGAATTGAAGCCAACCCGGACAAATGCAAGGTCGTCCTAGAGATGCAGCCCCCGGGGACTAAGAAGGAGGTACAGCAGCTAACCGGCCGGTTGGTTGCCCTGACAAGGTTTTTACCGAAGTCGGCCGAGAAAGCCTTACCTCTCTTAAAGCTACTGAAGAAAGAAACCCGAGGCAGCTGGAATCCAGACTGCGACGCCGCCTTCGCAGAGATTAAGCGATGTTTGCCGACCCTGCCGGTGCTCACTAAGCCAGACTCAAGGGAGACCTTGTTCCTATACCTCTCGATCGGCAACGAAGCCGTCAGCGCTGCCCTGGTAAGAGAAGCTGAGGCCAGACTGATGCCGATATACTTCATCAGCAAGGCTTTACAGAGCTCCGAACTCCGGTACCAGAAACTTGAGAAAGTGGCCTTCGCCCTACTTACTGCGGCAAGAAGGCTCCGGCCTTACTTTCAAGGACATCGAATAGTGGTGCGCACCAGCCAACTGATCCGGCAGATACTCCATTAGCCAGACTTAGCCGGAAGGATGACCAACTGGGCCATTGAGTTGTCCGAGTTTGACATAGCGTTCGAGGCCCGGCAGGCGATCAAGTCACAAGCGCTGGAGGATTTCATCAGGGAGCTCACCCCTGCAGCAACAAGCGACGGGACTTGGAAGGTCTATGTAGATGGATCGTCTAACGCTAGGGGCAGCGGTGCAGGAGTCATCGTGGAAAACCCCCAGTGGGTTGCTACCGAGCACTCTCTACAACTAAAGTTCCCAACCTCCATTAACCAAGTCGAGTACGAGGCTCTACTGGCCGGACTACTCCAGGCAAAAGACAATGGCGCACACCGAGTAAAGGTTTTAACCGACTCACAGCTCGTCGCCGCACAGATTGACGGTAGCTATCAGGCAAAAGGCCCTCTTATGGCGAAGTACCTAAACCGCGCCAAAGAGCTCATGGCCGAGTTCGAAGAAGTAACCGTCTCCCATATCCCAAGAGAGGAGAACGCCAGAGCCGACATCCTCTCCAAGCTAGCAAGCACTAAGGGACCGGACAATCACAGGACTGTGATCTAGTAGAACCTGACGGAGCCGAGCTGTGTCATGACCATCTCGGCAGGGCTTGACTGGAGGAAGCCAATAGAAGACTACCTCGAGAGGGGAATTATCCCTACCGACTCAACCGAGGCCAAAAAGCTGATCAGAGAAGCTGCTCTCTACGCGATGGTTGATGACCAACTCTATAGATAGGGACTGCACTGCCCGATGATGCGCTGTCTTGGCGAGACCGAGGCAAAGTACGTGCTGGCCGAACTACACGAAGGCAGCAATGGCCACCACATGAGGGGCAAGGCCCTCGCTAGAAAGGCACTACGCGCTAGCTATTATTGGCCCATTATGCAGCATGACGCCATGGAAAAAGCCAAGACGTGTGAAAGTTGCCAGAAACACGCCAGGATCATATGGCCGCCGCCTATAGAATTGAAAGGAATGCCGGCCCCCTGGCCCTTTTATAAATGGGGCATGGACATCCTCAGACCCTTCCGACCGGCGCAGGGGCAATGCAGATGGCTCATTGTCGCAGTAGATTACTTCACCAATTGGATCGAGGCAGAGCCACTGGCCACAATAACCTCGGCCAGAGTAATGAAGTTCTTCCGGCACAACATCGTCTCCCACTTCAGAATACCAGCTGAGGTCGTTACGGATAATGGGACCTAGTTTATGGACCACAGATTCCAAGCGTTAATGTCCAACCTGGACATTAAACAGCACTTCTCGTCTGTAGAACACCCACAGTCGAATGGCCAGGCCGAAGCCGCCAACAAGGTCATCCTGGACGGACTCAAGAGGCAGATGTTGCAAGCCAACACCAACTGGACGGAGCAGCTTCACAGTGTCCTCTGGGGATACCAGACGAGCGTACAGACTTCGACCCAGGAAACCCCGTACAAGCTAACCTATGGATGCGAAGCAATGATCCCGGTCGAAATCGGGCAGCCATCTTGGACAAAGGTTAGAGCCAGAGAAGAAGGGCAGGAGTCGAACGACGACGCCTTAAAGACCGACTTTGACCTCATAGACGAAATCCGAGTCACGGCGCACTGCCGGGAATTAGCCGCCAAGCAGCTACTCGCGGCTAATTACAATAGAAAGGTCCGACCTCGGTCATCTAACCGCGGTAACCTCGTACTCCGACGGGCCGACATAGGCAACAAGAATGCTAAAGACGGGAAGCTGGCGGCAAACTAGGAAGGCCCCTACCGGATCAAAGAGAAACTCGATGGAGGGGCATACATTCTCAAAACCCTAGCACCGAAGCCGGTCAAAAGAACATGGAATGCTGACAAGCTAAAGATCTACTATAGCTAGATTCTTCCCCGGCCTCGTTTGCTTTTACTTTGTTTCTTTCTTTAATTTAAAGTTCAAATTAAGTCATTTCCTAATCTTGTTTCCTTGTAAAGCCCCTTAGGGCTATTTTCTATCAATAAAGGACCTCGTTGAGGAGATTCATGAATGTGCACAAATATCTGGTTAAGCATGAAGCCAAGATTATAAGCCCGGTCGAAAACGCGAAGACCGAGGCAATGAAGCTCGACCAAAATACCGAAAGCCGAGGCCTATAAGCCTGGCACCGGATAAACGACTCCGAGGTCGTATACCCGGCCAAAAAACTAAAAACATCTAGATGTACGAAAACCGGCCGTTGTACTCCGACAGGCATTGCTTAGAGCTCGACGAAGGCGCCATACGTGGCCCTTCGTGAAATTGACGCATCAACGCTCGCCTGACTATGCAAGCAGACTACCATGCCGACCCTGATCAGGTCAAAATGTCCGACTAGAGGCAGACGAAGCCTCGGTTGGACATATGGTAGTCTAGCCCTTACGTCGGTAAAATATAATCCGACTAAGTGAAAGTTGGAGTCCGACTATTAGCAAGCCAGACCGAGGTAGTGAGGTTAGTTACACCTGACGAGGTTGAAACAAGACAACCCTACCCCAACCTCCCACGCGCTAAGTGTGGTAGAGTAAAAACGACCTGTACACATGCAGCCAACACACATCTAAGACAAGGCAAAAGGACGATGTAAATCATTCTTTGCCTAAGTTATCTAACCAAGCTTAGAATTGCAAAGGACTAAGGCAAAAGGATGATGAAAATGTAAGTCATTCATTGCTCAGACAAGTTTATACAAAATGGCCCAGAGGCCAGAATTGTTCTAAAAATATCACAAGGGCACAAACGCCCCAAAAATAAAAAAAGAGCAAAAAGCCAAAATCAGCTGGAAGGCTCGGCCTCGGGATCTTCAGCCTCGGTGTTAGCAGGACCGTCGGCGCCAGGAGACTGATAAGGGATTAGATTCCCCTCCTGAACATAGGCACGGTAGTCATACCCATCCAAATTGAGCTCGACGCCGGGATTGAAAAATCGGATCTGAGCCAAAGCCTGCTTGAAGCATTCCTCGGCAGTTTGCACCAACGCCTCGCATGCCTCCTGGCGAGCCGCCTTCTCCGCGGAAAGGGCTTTCTGAAGCCCCTCCTTCTCGTCCGACAGGGAGGCCCGCTGTTGCTGAAGAGTCTTCATTGCCGCCAAGCCTTCCGACAACCCCTTCTGCGCTCGCCTGCAATCCTCGGCCAGCTTTTCAGCAGAGCCCCGGGCAAGCTGAAGCTCCTGGTTAGCCTTCACAGCCGCGGCCTTGGCAGCGTCTCGCTCCGCCCTGGCCGTATCCCATTCTGCCCAGGCCATGACGAGCTCCTCCTCAGCAGACCTGGCCTTCACCTCAGCCACGGCCAACTCTTCTCTAAGCCCCCCGATAGACGCGGCCTTAGCCTCTACCGCGGCCAGGCCCCTCTTCAGCTTCGCCTCAGCCGCCCTCAGCCTGTGGCACTCGGCACTGGCCAATATCAAAGCCTGGACGTACCCCACTGACCGGCATAATTCCTTCTGAGCCAAGTGTAGCTAATCCAAGGCCGGGGGAGACAACGACCAGCTATCCATAAAATGATGGGGACGAAGGAAGGCAACATCCACCTCCGGAGCCACCCCCTCTTCCCACAAAAAGCTGCGGGGGAAAACCGAAGACGGATCAGTTGACGGAGGAGGAGGAGGGGGAGGTGGTGGGGACGAGGGCAGACTTGGCGGCGAACCAGAGGGCACCTCAGAGAGGAGTGCGGCCTCGACCTCCTCATTACAGACCACAACTTCTTTCCCCTTAGAAGCCGGGGACTCGGTAACAGCCTCCCGCCTCTCCAAAGCCAGGGTCTCCACCGCCCGAGCAGACTTGGCAACATCAGCAGTAGAAGGACCCTAGTCGGCTGAGCCCTTTGCCTTCTTTGGAGCCTCGGCTGCACCGGCACCTTCAGAGGCACCCCACTTCTTTGGGCAACTGGGTGAGGCAGCAGCTGGATAGAGCGGAAGTGAACTCATATCTCGAGTTGAAAAAGCAAAGAGATACCAGGTCAGAATCATGGATCCAAAAAAAAAATCCAAGACAAAAACAAAGACAACACACTACCAAAAAACCCTACTGGTAGGAGGCAGCGGCTTGGAGCCATCCCCAGTTATAAAGTAACTAGCGGGCTTCACCCCGTACTCCGCCACGAGGGCCTCCAGTCGAAGAACGGCGGAAGCCGACTCCGACCACAGGTCTTTACGTAGAACGTGGAAGGAGGTAGCCTTGACATCATGATGGCTCTCCATCCAGTACAAGGGAAAGCGCCAGCCCACATCGGCACCCTCGGGACCCTCCAGAAACCAAGGCTGTTTCCCAAACTTGGCCTCAACCTTGAAAAAGGCCCCCTTGAACCTCTTGAAAGAATCCGAAAAAGGCGTCATGAGCCTCCGCTCCGGGTTGATACGCAACGACACCAACCCTTTTAGCTTCTCGCTCTCCTTGGGCGAACTAGGGGTAAAAGGGCCAAAGTAGTAGAAAAAGAGGTTGGTGGTACACACAATCGGGACCGGGAAGGAATTACATAGCCGCTCAAAGCGACCAAGTAAGCCCACCCGTTCGGATGAAGTTGGGAGGGGGCAAGTCTTAGATGGAGCAGGGCCTCCATCTGGAAAGCGGTGAAGGGCAGGGAAACCTGAACCTGAGTCAGGCAATCCGGGTAGAAAAAGAAGAAGTTGGGCCGACCCGCTTCCCGCGTCGCACAAACGGGTTCATCGGTCGACGGGCACCTAAGGACGCACCCCGACATATCCAGGATCTTCAGCCGAGCGAGGTCCGCATCCGACATGAGAGACCGGGTCCTTAGCACCTCGTGCGACACCCAGTTGTATCGCCGGCACAGGGCCTCCGGCGGACTAGAAGAATCCGAACCCTCGGGCTCTAAGCGTTGCTTGGAAGATCGGGATTTGGGAGCCATTACACCTAAAGGCAAATAAACAAAGCCAGAATTAGTAAAAGAGCGGAAATACCTGGCACTACAACGGTGGCAGGAGAAAGAAACTGCGGACTCGGACGAACGGGGGCGCTAGAAGGGACATCCGTGGCAGACCGATGCCGGTAAGAGCCAAGTATGGAAGAAGCCCTGGCGTCTCCACCTCGTGCTATCAACACAGAACTCTCCCCAAGGTAGTCCCAACACGGGCCGAGATACCCTTCCGGAAAAGGACTTTTCGCGAACATGAGAAGGACCCTCATAAAAATTGAGGGGTTGGGCCATCACCACTGGGGACTTGGATTCGGACGAGGAGCCTACCCCGACCGCGCCGAGAGACCCGGGGGGTCAGAGTGTATGCTAGAGGGCGGACAGATCGTGGAGCCGCAACCCTAGCAGAAGCCGGGCGAGCCCTAGCTCGCCCCGGGCGGATGGCGCCACCTCGTCGCAAAGAAGCCAAAACCCCCGCGGCAGGTGGTTTGTCCCAAAAAATCCAATAAGTGGCCCGTGGGAGACGCGTACGGAGGAACATTTCCTCTTTCGACGTTAACGACGCCCTTGGCCTAGGAAAATTTCTGTCCCTCACCATTGCTAGAAGCCTAAGGCACGAAAGGCTTGTGCTTAAAGGAGAGTAGGGGGATGAATTTTGGGTGAGATGACACAAGAAACCTAGAACATTCGAAGAAACCCCGAAGGGACGACAACACAGAGATAATCCCATAAAATAAACGGAGCAATGAAGAACAATACTGAAAAAAAGTGTCAAGAAGAGGGCGGAATACCTGTACTGGGAAAATGGAAGAAACTGGGATGCTGGAAAACGGCAAAAGTTTCGGACAAGGAAGAATTCTCTCTGCGAACTCTACAGAAACGAGAAAAAAGAACTGGAGAATAAACGAGTAGAAAAGTGAAAGAGAAGGAGGGAGAAAGTTATTTAAACCAAGCCGCGAAGGGCCAGGGGCAAAACAGCCTATCTACACCTAGGGGCAATGGGATTGGTACAACATGACGTCAACGCATTAAATGTGCACGAACATCGGGGCACGGAAGGGCGCGACGGTTGTAGACCACTGCCACTCAGGGCCTGACATCTGTGAACCCGTAATGATGGCGTGTGGGGGGAATCCCAAAGCGCGTAAAGAATGCCAAAAGGCATGAAAGGCAGGGCCGAAGTAGCTGTTGGGATCTGTACACGCAGCGGATTAAAATTTCTTACGAATCCCTTTCGAAGGATCACTCAACGACGTTTAAATCAAGGTTAGGGAAACCGAATCATACCTTATATTGAACTCGTGTGTGTTCCGTTCTCTTTGATCAAGTGGGCTACCTTCTCGACCAACACGTCCGCGTCTTGTTCTCTTGATCAGGTGGGCGATCTACACGTCTGCGTCTCGTTCTTTTGATCAGTAGAAGTCGACTCTTAGAATCGGCCTCCTCTACTGGTATCCACACGAACAATTCCCGAACACGGTTGCGGCAGCGTGCTAGCGCTTCTTGTGCGTCTCTCTCAATCTGTTCTAGGGTTTCTCGCGGCTTTCTAATACGCTCAACCAAAAGTCCGTAGGTTTATTTCTAAACCCGATAGGCGTATTATATAATCAAAATTAATCCTTATTAATTTTTGGAAACTCGAATTCCGAATCTGGACAATATATCAATCAAATCTATCTCATAAATGTAATCAAATATATTAAAAGCTAGATTTGAAATCCGAATCTTGAATTTAGATCAAATATAAATTTAAAGCCTTTTGATTTAATTTATCATTATAAATTAAAAATTTATCATTATAAATTAAATCCGAGATATCATATCTATCCATTTAATTAAATCTGAGATACCATTTCTCAATTTTATATTAAACAAATACATGATATCTTTATTCGAAATTAAATGAGATACAATATCTTTATTTGTTTCAAATATTTAATTTATCAAATAAATTAAATACTAAACAAATATCATATATAATATTATAATCTCTATTTATAATATATATATTAATTTCGAATTATATATATATATATATAAATCCTAGATCAAATTTAGTATTCATTTAATCTCAGATTAATCTGAGATTCAATGAATCTGGACACTTTTACCTGTGTTGGATTATTCTTGTGTGCGACCCTACAGGCTCATATGAGATTGGCAGTGGGCCAACACTGTATCAGCCCACAAGTCGCAAGCGGCCTCTAGCAAGACATTGCGACTACCCAATTCACATGGGGATCGATGACACGATACTACCTATCGTACAACCATGTCACGTCCCTTTTGTCACACGATAATTTGGTCAAGGATGAGGCATGGATAATGTCAACTTCCTTTTCTTGACCATTGCTTTCTCGATTCTCGAGTAGTCTAATAAGTGAAATGGAAACTCTTTTCCATCACAGTATGGCCATACATTTCTTAGACTCACTCATCGAGGGGCCCAGCATTATCTCTCTACATATGTGAGGGACAAATCCCATCTTGACCACTCACATTCCTCCGCATGAAAACCACTGATCCCGATCCGAGCCTTTATCATCACCCGGTCAAAGGTGACTTTTGACTAGGTCAAAGACCAGTGACTCATCATGTAGGAATCTATGATGGCCTCAGGTCATAAGGCGTCGTGACGCGGTTATACATGAGATAAGCTTATGACTTAATCAATGCAGCTTTCTCATAGTGGGTCGGTCCAGCACCTTGTACTCTTACAAGTGCCCATGACTTTGATTCGTATCTCCATACCTCATCAAAGTCATACTGGTCTTATTTCATCTTCACTCCCGTGTAGATGACCGACCAGGGACATTTAGGATAATATATAAGATTATCCAGGGATGCAGTTATCAATACGAACATGCAAACGAAAATGATAACAAAAGAGAATACTTTAAATAACTTAAATATCCAAAGTACAATGAATTGCCCCTAGGGCATAATTTCCAACAGTAGCTGGGGGCATTTTGAGACCGAGACGGGTTGAATTACCGCCCCAGCATGGTGAACCTAGCATCCTCGCAGGTCACCCGGGCAAAGGCACCATGAGTCGTCCTCGGACCTGGAGCCGACTTAAGGACCGCGGCACCCGCAAGCCGGTCTGGCTAAAGGAGAAGGCCTCGGCCCGAACGATGCCCGAAGGCAATATACACCTCGGCCGTCTAAAAGCCTGAACAACCGAGCTGGGGGGCAACTGTTATGGACCAGCCCAAAAGGCCCATATCCAGACCACGGCCCAACCATGCCTGAGGCAGAATCAACACAATAATGGGCAAAGATATGGGATCCCACTAATCTATGATCCCATTAATCGGGGATCTCCGCCAATCATAATCCCAAGATATCAGCCCCTGATATCTCTGCCCCGGATATCGCTCACCAGCCCGGGATACTCGCACCAGACTCCTCTATAAATACAATGGAACTCTAATCAGGTGCACACGTTCTAATTTATGCTCCATTTACTTCCTGTCACACAGAGCACACACACCACCCCCTGGCTTCACGCCTTCAAGTATACTGCGAACTACGTGGACTTTGATCCCCTCAAAGGGTACGTAGGCTCTAGGCTTGACAACCTAGTCAAGTCCAATCGATCTGTGTTCTACACCAGAACACAACCAAATCTCCCCCACGAGCTTTTGGTCCTTCCCATTCAATAATATCTAATATGAATATTTCATAGAAAAGCTAGCTATTATTTGCAAACGTTGGCACTGACTTGAGTTCTAATTCTGTAAGGAGAAAAAATAAAAATAAAACCATCATCATGTGTTTTGCCAAGTGGATGCATCAAATAATAATGAGACTAAATTCTTTTTTTCTGGGTTCATAATAGAGAAGAATTCCAGTTTCGAACAAGTGACTTGATTGCTAAGACTAAATTGGTCTCACCATTAAGCCAAAATGTCAAACAGCGCAATTAATTCAAATGGAATTGACCATTGCTGAAAGAAATGGATCAATCTTTTCTTTCTTGCGTTTTGTTGAATAAGATCAGAGGCTATATGATTTTTTTCTTATCTAACTGATTAAAAAAAAAAAACTAAGACATAAGAGAGTTGATATTTTTTGAAAGATGAATATCATACTAAGATATGCATAACACAAAAGTAATAATCTGCACAGAAAGTGGCTAGGTTCTTACGATGTGCCTAATTCAATGACATTGGAAGAAGGAAATACTAATACTACACATCCTCTTCAAAAAACCCTTATTCTAACCAATCAATATATTCTAGCCCAACAAATATCCATCTCATCATCCTTAACTTTACCCTCTCTCCTTTGTTGGTTCAAAAAACCGCCAGTGCTGAATATTTTGCTTCCACCTATACCTTGCTGGGGAAAGTAGTTTTCGACACCGGCGAAATCTCTCTCCAGCGAAAGAAACTAGATCCAGGAATTAGTAAACAGGCCACCACACGAACAACAAATATTTAACAAAACGGACGCTTTCCAATAAACTAAACCGGCAAAATCTCACAGAAAATTCAAATACACAACTAGAACTAACGTTGGGTCAATTAGCCAGCTAACAAAATATTGGTCATAAGTCCTTTGGTTCTAGGGATGATGTATTTCCAACTTCACATTTATTTTGAAATCATTTAAAACTTTCATTTCCTTTTTCTAATCTTATATATGGTTAGCCTTGATAGAATTTAGAAAGAAAAATCTAACAAAGAGCACAAACAGCAGACAGCAGATAGCAGGAATCGAGATCAAAATTTCCTATATCTATTCATTTAAACATGAGTTTGTATAGTGCAAGAATGTAATGCCCTAATGAACACAAAATTAATGTACAATAAAATGTCAACAATGTTAACTTGAAGATTCAGTTTCAAGCAAACTTCTTTCCTTTTTAAATCCATTAGATCTCTCTATATCTATATGAAATAGATTAGCTGATTCTAACTTCCTTCCACTTAGAACATTTGAGATGATCAATAACAAATTTTGGCAAGCATGATACTACTCCATCATCTGTGCATCAGTTTGCTCCAGTGAAGGATCCTTGCATGGCTGGTAAAATGACCTGTATCATCAGTAAGCCAAATATGGATGCCTTCACATCAGGTGTTTTACTTTCAATAAAAACAACTCCAAATCAGGTGCCAAAAAGCAAAAAAACAAAACTCTGAATTGTATATTGGTATTCAAGAAGCTTTTGTTTGAGATCAGGTGTGCCAAGAATCTGGCTGTTTTGTTGGTCATACAGCACACTACTAGTATGTACTCCCTCTGTCCTTATTTACAATGTCCTATTAGTTAACGGTAATGACATATAGGAAATATAGTTGTCTATCAAAAATACCCGTATTTATCGGTAAGTAAAGGAGAAGGGAAAATCCCTATAAAAGACTGTTGAATTATTTAAACTGTAATTTGGTTTATTAAATTCAATAAATTTTAAATCAGTTCATATGACCTAAATTAAAATAGGATTTTAAAATTTGATAATTTTACCTTACTATCCCTCATTATTTATTTATTTTAATAAAAATATAGAATTATTAATTACACTCCCCCTAGTTTTCATTTTCCAAAAGTTCTCCTTCTCTCCACCTCCTCTGTTCTGGCACTTATTCCATCTCTCCCCCACCTCCACACCTCTCATTATTAAAAGCAAACGTTGCCCTTCATTTGCAGAATTGTGAGGTTTTGCATTTTGGTTCTGCTGCTTCAGATTTATTCTTCAAGTGGGATCGTAATCATCATAATAACAATATTCTTCAAGAGCATCGCTATGTGGGCATCCCACCTCTGTTTTGAAGCAGAAAAAATTTCACTCCAATTTCAAACCCTTTGTTATGGTTTCATAGAGCACATAAGTGTGAGACTCCGAGACAAGTTATCAAGTTTATTCAGATCTTCATCAAATAGATTCGAACAACCAATTGCAGTTGTAGCGTTGCGTTTGGCATTCTTGCTTTTCAAATAATCTTTTTCCTTTTTTCTTCTTCTTTTTTTTTTTGACCTGATTCTAAAACAGAGGTAGAGAGAGGAAGGACTTTTGAAAAAAGAAAATTGATGCAGAGGGGAGAGTGTAATTAGTAATTTTGTATTTTTGTTAATATATATTCAACTTAAATGAGGGATAGTAAGGTAAAATTATTGATTTCTAAAATCCTATTTTAAGTCATATGACCTGATTTAGAATTTGTTAAATTTAACAACATAAATTAGAATTTGAATAATTCAACAGTCTTTTATAAGGATTTTCCCAAATGAGAAAGTAAGAGTAAGAAACATGATGAAAGGGAATATATGGGGAAAATTAATCAAATAAAGAAATAAAATGATAGTAAGAGCGGGGAATAATGGACCCAATAATGATAATCAAATGCATTACAGGTAAATAAATTAAAAAGAAATAAAACAAAGAAAATTTACCATCTCCAAGCAGGATTAGCTTCTGGAGGACACAATCTTCTTGAACAGAGCGATGATATCAGAAGATTGTAGTCTTGCAAATAACTCAGTTTTCCCCACTACAGAGACAATAGACGTTAAGTACGAGTCCAGATGTATAAATAACAAAGCAAATATGAAACTACAATTATCTTGAACACTATCAAATCATAGTAGTTTGCATTAGAAAATAACGGTGGTAGCATCAATAGAATAATATAATGTTCTCAACGTCCTAATTCTCAAGACACAAATTCACTCTTTCTTGGAAAGGGAAAAAACAATGGCTGCAGAATTTCAGCCAGACAACCAAGCGCCTCGTAGCGCGATGGCACTAGGACCAGCCTTAGGAGTTGGCCTTCCCCTTTGTCCAAGGTTCGAACCCTGCCTCCCCCTACCCCCACTGGTTGTATAAAAAAAAAAGAATTTCAGCCAGAGAACCTTAAAAGGAAAGATGGCTACTTTAGGAGAGGGGGAAAAAAATCACCAAATAAACAGACGTGCCACGCGAATGAAAAATTAAGCCCCATAAAACAGAAATCAAATTAGGAAACGAAGGGGTTTGAATTCAGTTTGGCCCATTCAAATCAAATATCCCCAACAATTGTTCCTAGAATCATGCAGCAATAACCGGCACTACTAGTAGTGCAGTGGTATTGGGAGTAGTCTCCCTTCCCCTTGTACTAGGTTCGATCCCCCCATCCCCTATCGCCTATGTATCAAAAAAAGAATCATGCAGCAATAGTGACCAACAGTGACACTGGGGGAACACACTTCCTGCTAACATAAGTTGGTACCAGAATATAAAATTTTAACTTTTCAAATTATTTTAGAAAAATGCACCATTTGTTCACTCTACAAACCATTAGACTATATAAAATAGAATACCTGCAGAATTAGAGGTATTAAAAAGTAGGAGACAGAGAACAGATACAACTAAGGGTTTATCTCTATGGAGAGGACTGAATACAAAACGCTGGTTACTAATATCAGTACTGTTAGTTCTTGGTGAACCATGGTTAACCTCGAACTCACTTTATATTCATGGGATTTGTTCTCATGCCTATTATTTGTAGGTTTTGTTTACACGCTTGTTCATAGCTTCATGCTGCGCTTGTTCCATGAAATGTGTGTCCATGCTTGTTTCATGGTTTCAAGCCATACTTGGTTACTTAACCTTATGGACAGTGTGTTCATGCTTGTTTTCGTGAACTTGAGCTACGCTTGGTTAGTTACCCTTGTGAACTATGTGACCACGCTTGTCATTTGTTATTCAAGAAGCTCTATAGAAAGATGAGGTTTAAGAATTATGGTTTAAATTAATTATACTATATCAAAGGTTTTACTATGTACTTGAATTTATTTTATTAACAATATTTTATGTAGAATTCTATTTTATTCATGATCATATGATTTAGAATTTGAAATTTATTGCAATATTGTTATTATTAAAAGATAAAAATGTTTAAATTATTTATTGTTGTATTTTATTAAATGATAAGAATGGGATGTTATTCACCGAAAAATTTTCTTTGGTTCAGATGATATTGCTGACCTTGAACTTCCTGCTAAGCAGTGAAGAGCCTCCTTAATGATTCAAAGTTCGCTGATCCATTTTGTAGTACTATTAATTGATATCATCATAGCCCAAGACTTCTGTATTATTATTTAAAGTTAGATGCTCTATATAATTTATAGGTATGATCCATGTATCTTGAATCACGTGTATAAGTTTAAGACCTAAAGAAGTGACTCCATCCATATTCCGTGTTGGTCACCCCTTTAGTTTTTAGGGCATGACAAGCACGATGGGATAAAGAATGGAAGCAAAGGAGCTAGCAGCTGTTGGTGACGCAGATGGTCTTCTTTGCTAAGAAAGGGAAAACCTGGAAACAGAGGAGCAGAGGTGAATACACTATTCATCCTTCTTTGGTTTAGATGATATTGCTAACCTTGAACTTCTCTTTAAGCAGTGAAGAGCCTCCTTAATGATTCAAAGTTCGCTAATCCATTTTATAATGCTATTAGTTAATGTAATCATAGCCCAGGGCTTCTGTATTATTATTTAAATTTAGATGCTCTATATAATTTATAGGTATGATCCATGTATCTTGAATCACATGTGTATAAGTTTAAGACCTAATGAAGTGAGTCCACCTATATTCCATACCGGTCGTCCCTTTAGTTTTCAGGGCATGATAGGCCCGATGGGATAAAGAATGGAAGCAAAGGAGCTAGCAGCTGTTGGTGACGTAGATGGTCTTCATTGCTAAGAAAGGGAAAGCCTGGAAACAGAGGAGTAGAGGCAAATACACTATTCATCCTTCTCTTTCGAATTGTGAACGGCAGGAGCAGAGAGAGGAGTTAGATAGAGAAAGGAGGCACAACTTCATCATTTAGAAAATATCTTCATCAAGCCAGAGAAGGCAGCTGATTATTCCACTATTCTATCTCATCTCCATCTATCGTCACTTTCTTCTATTGTTTTATTAGATTGTTCATCATTGTTGAACCAGAAGAAGCTTGTTCATTCTTTATTTTACTGGCTTAGTTTGATTTTTATTATGGTTTTGAACTCTAAATTTGATATTGTTGTGATGTTAATTAAAACCATGAATGGCTAGCTTTTATTTTCAACCTAGAGGACCTATTAATTTGTTTAGGTTTTAGAGATTATTCCTACTGATTAATTTTGCTTAATATTAATTCAGTTTATTTAATCTTGTTTTTATTGTTATTTTTTAGTGATTGGCCACCATTGAGCATGTTTGGGGATTGAGGATTGAACTTGACAAAGGAAATCTTAAATTGATCTTAGGATTAAATAATTTGGAATTATATTTTAATTTAATTTGCGTCTAGGATAGACATATATATCTAGAAGCTACGTATAATCAAACTAGAGTGATTTGTAGATACCACTACAAGATATTCTAGAATGTCTAATCTACATAAGCATCTTGTAATGGTTTATAGAAACCGGTACAAAGATATTAGTCATTTATGAAAGTGGAGCCAAATACCCAAGAGGGGGGGTGAATTTGGTATTTTAAAAATTTAAAGAACTTGTTCTGTTTTTAGACAGTAAAAACAGGGCAGAACAGAGTAAGAGGAAGAATAGCAAGACACAAGGATTTATACTGGTTCGGTCCTAACAAACTGACCTACATCAAGTCCCCAAACTCTCTGGGATTTCCCACTAACTCAAAGATTACACACTCTGTACTTTAGAAGTAGTTCTCTCACTAGAACTCACTCCCCCTTACAAGTTGTAATCAATGAATTCCCAAATCACCAAGTCCCCTTGACTTGTGATTCTTTACAATAAATGATAATCAGAAAGAAACTCTCTTTAAGAGCAGATAATGATAAACACTGAAGCTCTTTGTATCAGAAGATACTATACAAATGAAAACTGAAGAAAAATAAATGAACACTTAAATGCAATTCGTTTTTAGTGGTTGTGGTTGTTGGGAAGACTTGAATGGTCTTCTATTTATACTCAGAGATCATTAAATGACCGTTGCTTTCCCAATAGATCTATTGGAGAAGTTGTGCCAAGGTTAGGAAGTAGTTTAGGCATCTTCTCTCTCTAATCTTCACTTAATCCAGCTAGGAAATGCTTCAGAGTTGACTTTCTACAAATAAATCCGTTGGAATAGCAGCTGCTGGAAGTAGAAATCATTCTTTAATTCTTTGTAGGCGTGTGTAGATGGATTATCCAGCAGTGTGCAACTTTCTGGGTTTAGCATTTAATGTTCTGACATCACCTTTTGCTTTTGCTTTTGCTTTAAACCTTCAATAAACATATTCTAATTCATCTAAAACTCACTAACAAAGTGATTAAACATAGCTAGGAATATAGAAGATTAATACTGGAAAGTATTGGAAGCAAACAACAAGATTTAACAAATTCGTCAGATTTGAATTTTAAACTCAGCGACTGAAACTCGAGTTTTGTTCTGCTAAACTCGAGTTTTGAACTGTGCCCTTAAGCAAAACTTGAGTTTTCATACACAAACTCGAGTTTCCTCCTTCCAGAGAGGAAAGTCGTGATTTGAGCTTTTGGAACATATTTTGAGACAAACTCAAAACTCGAGTTTCCAAAACCAAACTCGAGTTTTGGACTTTTAATGAAGTATAAGAATTTTAGTCCAAAACATCAATACTTGAGTTTCCATTTAAGACTCGAGTTTTCAATTCATTGAAAAACGTCATAGCTCTCTGTTTGGCCAAAACTTGAGTTTTCAAAATGAAACTCGAGTTTTCACTTTAATGTCAAACCGTTGAGAAATCTAAGTCAGGCCAAGACTTGAGTTTTGAGAGTGAAACTCAAGTTTTCAAATTATTGACAGGATGAATTGCTCTCTGCCTAATCAAAACTCGAGTTTTCATTTAGTTATAAAAACTTTGAAAACTTGCAATGCTCTCGGGTTGGCTCAAAACTCGAGTTTCCAAATCTAAACTCGAGTTTTCATATAAAAATGAAAACTTTGAAAAACTGCTCAAGTTGGAAACTTGAGTTTTCTCTGAAGACTCAAGTTTTCAAAAACTAGGTGAAAACGTGAGAACTCTCTGCCAAGTCAAAACTCGAGTTTTGGAATCAAAACTCGAGTTTTCTCTTAACTCAGAGAAAACTTAGAAAAACTCAAAGTAAGTTGTTATTATGAAGTTTTCGCGCAAAACTGGATTAAAAAATCAAAGACTCTCTGTATGGGCAAAACTCGATTTTCCAAATCAAAACTCGAGTTTTGTCTTTAGTTGAAAACATTTAGAAGTCTCTATGTGAGTCAAAACTCAAGTTTTCAAATTGAAACTCGAGTTTTGTTTTGAGGTGAAAACTGAGTGCTCTCTGTAATGTTCAAAACTCGAGTTTCCAAAGGAAACTTGAGTTTTGCTTAGTTTATTGAAAATGAGCAGCTCTCTGTCAAGTTCAAAACTCGAGTTTTGAAACCAAAACTTGAGTTTTGTCTTGACAGTAAGTTTTTCAACTTACCAAGACAAAACTTTATTTTGAATTTACAATTGTCAGTTATCATCAAAACCATAGAGAACTAACAATTTACTTGACATGCTTAAAGAATCCTATGAATCTCTACAAATATGTTTGCAACCGTGTTTTTTGTTATAGTTTATGTAACCGCTACTACTAGCATTTATAACGATTGTAAAAGCTACAAATCCGTCATTTTGACCGCCACAAATGAGCAAATTTTTTATCGTGTAGGAAGTAGTCTAGAATTGGAAATCTTATGGATGGCGCGCACTTCATAGATGCTTACTCACAATCTGTGAATGTTGCCAATGACATATGACTGAAAATGATTTGTTCATGGAATGGGGCCAAGCAAAAGAAAATATTAATCATGTTTTATGACATTATGATCTAGCCCGGAATGTATGGAGAAGGTTAGTACTATCTAACCAACTAGGTGCCTTTTTTCAACAAGATTACTTGAAAAAATAGGTAACTCAATCCCATGGCCGAAGTAGATGGAGCACATTCTGAGCTGTGAGTTATGGGCTTTAATATAATGGATTGCTTAGAATTAGCATGGGCGAAGGTTTACTGGAAGATAAAAGTGGGTGTAATAGATTGCATGCTTGTGTTCAACGGCTTCTGTCACTGGATTGGCAAGTGGATATGATGCATGTCTTTTTTTTTAATACATAAATTTCTTAGGAAAGGGATTGGGTTCACCCACGATCCAAGAGCAGGGCGAAATCTCCCTTCCTCTTAGGTGATACTGATGTTGGGCAGGGCGAGCCGTCTATTACCCCCTCAGGAGTTAGGATGCTTCCCCCAGCGCCTTGACCAACTCTAGGATTGAACCCCCTCCCTTGGTGAGAGTGTCCAACCCCTTTGCCAGTTGAGCTCAATACCATGGCCAAAGTAGATGGAGCACATTCTTTGCAATTACATGTTGGAAATTGTGGGATGCTCGAAAGAAAACTTGCAGGCGGAATATTTCGTGATCATGAGGGTCGTTGGCTTGCTGGTTGTGTTGCCATAAGTATGAACCACGGATACTCCTATTTTTTTAAAATATGCGTGTCGGACATTCCGACACCGTTCGACACTCCGACATCGTCCGACACTCCTCAACACTCCTATTTTTTAAGAATATGCGTAGCTTTGAATATTATTGAATTGATTATGAATTTTCCTTTTGTATTTTTTTTTCCAAAAAAGGAGGCACAACTTTTATAATGAGGCCAAATCTACGATAAGTGAAAGCTGGAGGCCAGGATTTTACAGAATATTGAACTTGAATGTAAATTTTAATATATATATATATATTTATTTATTTAATATCAAAATGTGTCCTAACGTGTTGAAATTTAGATTTTTTTAGGATTAACGTGTCGGAGTGTCAAGTCGTGTCATATCTCGTGTCTTGTGTCAGTGTCGATGCAACATAAGTTGTAACATAGGATTTTGTTGCACTCTCCAAGCTGAGAGTTATGGGCTTTAATATAATGGATGGCTTAGAATTGAAAAACCTGGCTATCACCCAAGAGGGGGGGTGAATTGGGTGTTTTATAGAACCTTAGGAACTTTGAAAATCTTTTCAAAACTTATTGAAAGTAGTTTGAACAGCAAAAATGATTGATAAAGCAATAGTCAATCTTTCAAACATGTACGGACATTCAGATATATATGCTGGAAATATAAGAGATAAGGGAAGACAATATACAAACTGATTTATACTAGTTCGGCCCAATCCTTGACCTACGTCCAGTCCCCAAGCTCTACATGAGATTTTCAATCCACTATCTTCTTTCAACTTGATTACAAGTTTTGTACTTGAAGTAATCCTCTCACTAGGATTAACTCCCCCTTACAAACTGTAATCAATACACTTGCTTGATTACACACTCTGTACTTGAAGTAATCCTCTCACTAGGATTCACTCCCCTTACAAGTTGTAATCAATACAATGTGTTTCCCACTCAAGATCACCCAATCTTGAGTAACTCATAGATAGAATGATAGGATGTTTACAAATAAACCTTCTCTCTCAGAAGTGAATGAATAAACACTGAAGCACAATACAAATTACTTCACTCTCTATGATAAGCTATGCAAACATTGAAAACATAGAGTAAATGATATGAAAATCAGAGTATGAGCATGTTGAAGATGTAATCTTGTGTCTCTGCTCTTTTGTCTTGAATCTGTCTTCTTTTATAGATAGTTGCAATTTATGACTGTTGATAAACTCTTCGAGATAAGAATATGACCGTTGGAAATCCCTTGAAAGTAGTCGTTAGGCTTTCTACAGCACATTCAATGTTTCTGACACAAATCTGACATTTTGAAGATTTGCATCTAATCCTTCATTTAATCACCTGAAACTTGTACACAAATGATATAAATAATGTTCAGAAGTAGTATAAATCATTTGGATAATCATCTGCATATTTATCAAAAGAATCAAGATTTTCGAAACGGTGATTTTCTGAAGCGGAGATGAAAACTCAAGTTTTCATTGTAAACTCGAGTTTTGAAGTTGTTGTGTTGCTCTAGATTGCTTTCTGTCTGAACAAAACTTGAGTTTCCAACTAATAGACTCGAGAGTTTGGTTCTCTTTAAAACCAATGTTTGCTCTCTGTAACCCACAAACTCGAGTTTGTTACGTATAGGCTCGAGTTTGGATGTTCTTCGGGACCTGGTTGCTATCTGTCTGAGCTAAACTTGAGTTTGTTCACTTATAGGCTCGAGTTTGGCTTTCTCCAAACTTTCATTTCTTCTCTGGCTCTCTCGAGCTCGAGTTTGTGACTAATAAACTCAAGTTTGCAAGTTGTACTGTGACTTGGTTGCTTCTGACTTGGCCTGGCTCGAGTTTGCAACTTTGTCAACTTTTGAAGGCCATATCTCCCTAGTCTGAACTCTGTTTGGGTCCGTTCAAAGCTTGATGGAAATGCCTTTGAGTCTGATTTCATATGCCACTGATGTCAGCTCAATGGGATTTGTAGATTATGAGTTACACTCAAAACATTGAAGCTTGGTTTGCTGTGTGGCATGGATTTTTCTATCAACTTCCACAATTTATATCTCTTTGATCTGAACTCCTTTTGGCTTGAATTTTATATCAAAATGACGCATTGGGAGTTTAGTTTCATTCAAAAGTGGTTTCACCTCAATTGGACTTCTAGTTGGAGAGATATCATTGAATTACCAGACGTCACCTGAAACAGAGTTGAGCTGGAGTGCTGAGTACCGCTGTAAACTCGAGGTTGCACTTATAAACTCGAGTTTGTTTTGTCTAGAGACACCAGAAATGTTGAAAACACTTATTGACTTGAGTTTGTGATGGTTGTCTTGAGTTTGAAGTCCTAAACTCGAGTTTGGAGTGCTAAAGTCGAGTTTGTTCATATCAGAGAGGCAAGTTACTACAGCAAGGTAGTAAACTCGAGGTTGATACTTGGAGACTCAAGTTTGCTCATCCAGAAACTGATTTTTGCTGACTTTAACTCTGAAATGAACCATTCGAATTTCCATTTGATCATGGAGACTTATAGAATCAATTTTAGAACTTGAATAATGATATGTTCATTCCATTCAGCAAGTTCTTCCTTCTTCCATCTCTTAACTTGATCATTCTTCATCATTGAACTTGGGCTCATCATTCTCTACAGCTTCTACCTTTTTCAATATCCAGATTGCTTCCAGAATTTCATGTGTCGTCTTTCTGTATTTGCATTGTACTTCATTCCAACTTCTGTTTTGATCATTGAGACGTCCAGTATCACATATAAGAACATATAGTACAAGTTCTTATTTCTTGATCAATCTCTAAACTTCAACTTGAATTAATCTACATCAAATACACCAGTTAGTCAATTAGGAGATAACTATATTTCTTAATCTTTTTGCTTTTAGTAATGGCATCAATATAAGACATCATCAAACTAATCATATCTAACATTCTCCCCCTTTTTGATGATGGAAAATACTTTAAGAAAAATGTGTATGAATGTGAAAAATGCAAAAATGCAACATATTTTTCTTGCCATTCTCTCCCCCTTATTTGTCATTAGCAAAAAGTTGAAGTAAAGAAGAAATCCTTAGGGAGACAAATATGAAACCAAATTATAAAGAATCAAGAAACTGATTTTCTCTCCCCAATTTGAAATTGTTTTCAATCTAAATGTGATGCAATTTGGAATGTTTTTTTGAAAACAAATTTGAGAGAATTTGGAGGGGTTTTCAAAACATCTTTCACAATTAAAGCATATAGATACCAAACATGTGCAAAATTTCTATTGAATATAAAAAGATAGAGGTTAGAAATGCTCATCATGTTGGTTTTCCAAATTGATGAACGATCTGTGAAGTCCATTTGATAGCTTTCTTGTTGAAAGAGATCCGTGATGTGCTCTAAATAGCCTTTGAGATGTGGAATGAGACTAAAATACTGACTTCTCAGCTTCAATGATTGATCACCAAAGCATCTTTCCTTAATTTAATAGTTTCTCCTTGTAGTGCATTAAGGAAAGTTGTAACACATCTCCTACTACAAATTGAAAACTTTCATTGCAAAAGAGATTTCTTAATGCAATAAGATATCAAAATATTCCTTTCTATATGATATTTTTAAATTAAGATAGCAAAAGGAAAATATGATATTAACTCATCATCAAAACTAATAAAATATAGTGAATGCAGATGAGTATGCTTAAAATGGTTTTCTTCAAATAAAGGAGATGAGCTATTAAGATATGAAACACATGTGAATGTGAAGTTCCCCCTTAATAAATGCATGACTAAAAATATGAAGTTCTCTTTAATGATACCAACTAATAATGTGACACCAAATGTTATGAGGTCTAGAGTTCCTCCAACTCCAATGGACATAACATGGTATCTCAGAATTAAAAACTTTCAAATGCACATGGATGGACTTGAAATTGGTATGAAGAAATCACTTATGCCTTATATGATGATAAAAGAGTTTTAAAGCATAAGGATCATTTTAAAAATGATTTTGCTTAGGCTAAACTTCATGAAATAAAATGGAATGAATGAAATCAAGTTAGCCCAGCATGATTATGATATACAATACCTCACTTAAGTAATATCGTAATTACTCAAGTTATAATCCTTTATAGTCCATAGATGCATTACTGAATAGCTATTATCAATTGTTCTGAATGCATCTTAGAAGCTGAAATCCCAAATGAGCTTTGTAAAGGATCTCAAAATTAGTTTCTACTCTTAGCTTCTCATCAAGCTAGCGTGCTCCTTATCATCTTGGTCTAAGCCTCTTGCTAGTGATAGGATGTCATTCAAGTGATGTCACAAAATTTGCAGACATAGCCATTGAAATAGTTTATTCTTTTGTATCCAATAACAAAACATTTTGGTTAACTCCTGCAAAAATATATGTTCTTTGGTACTCAATGATTCTTGAGTCCTCACAAGATTAGTCATGACAACTCTTATACTCTTATAGAATTAAATCATATGATATTTGAGCAAAGAGTATATCAAAATCAAAGATCAAAACATAATTTTACCCAATCAAATAAGTTCAAGCTAATGAGTTAAAAGGGTAATAATTAAATCATGTTAAGAATGTTATTTCCAATGACAATTTTGTTAGTTCTGATTAGTTTTGATGATGTCTTATATTGATGTCATTCTTTAGAGCAAAAAGTTTGTATACTACATTTATCTTATACTTTGACTAATTCTTATATTTAATATAGATACAACGTTTAATACGATGAAGGATGATCAAAAATGGAGTTTGAAGAAAGAAGAATCTGTCAATTATCATGAAAATATCAATATTCAAGTTTACGTGATCAAATAGAAGTTGGAACGGGTCAATTCGGAATTAAAATGAGCAAGTTTGAGCTTCCGAAAGAATACTAGTTTGTTTTGGGGTCAAAATGTAATTTCAGCACATTTTCAAGTACCTTGCTCGAGCATAAATATTTCCATGCTCGAGCAACATGTTTCCAGGCCATTTTTCGCCCAAACAGTACCTTGCTCGAGCAACAAGAGGAACCATGCTCGAGCAAACTCATTTTTTGCCCAAAATCCGACCTTGCTCGAGCAAAAACCAAAGGCATGCTCGAGCAAAGTGTTCTTCAGCTTCCTCTGTTCAGCTCTGTTTCTGGCGACCTTCGGTAATTCGACAATATCTCCCAAACCAAGAATCGGATTGACACGAAACCAGTGGCAAATGAAACTAGACATCCAACACGTACTTCTGAGAAAAATTCATGCCCAAAGGAGTTCATATGAACTATCTATGAATTTTACAAGTTGGAACAAGTATCACCGTCACTGTCCAGACCAAGCTTCGGTATTTTGAGAACATCTCACAAACGGCAAATCGGATTGAGATGAAACCAGTGCCATTTGAAACTAGACTCAAATAAATTTTAAAAAACATCAAGTATGCAGAAAAAGGAGATCAATTGAAGGATTTATGATGTTTTGAAGTTGACAGTCTGTTCTGGATTCTGGAAAAACACTGGATAAGATCAACCTCCATTCATATGATGTTAATGGACGAAATACAACTAGTTTGGAGTTGATTCTTATTGAAATGGAAAGAATATTTGAAGAGGTTTCTGAAATGGGATGATTTGCTAAATTTGGATTTATACCAAATATGTTATGTGCTCGCTGGACATTGCTTCTTGTACTATCAATGAGTTTACTTCTTGAAAATCTGATTTTTGTGCAAGAACATAATACATGGCAACCAGGAGTTTGAGATTTGAAGGCAATCTATTTGAGCAGAGAACAATTCATGTTGAGTTAGATTATTGCTTGAGCCAAGAAGAAGCAAAGAGCAAATTAGGAAGTTTGCTTGAGCAGAGAATGTGGCCTGCCCGAGCATCAGCATAACAAACAAGAAAATAGCAAATTGGCAGAGGCATGCTCGAGCAGAGAAAATGACTTGCCCGAGCACCATGCTCGAGCAAAAGAAAAATCATGCTCGAGCAACAGCGTGGCCAGAACATTTTCACTGAGTTGGGAAGTCATACTCGAGTAGAAACAAAGGCTTGCTCGAGTAGCATGCTCAAGCAGAGGTAAAATCATGCCCGAGCATCATCGGACTTGAAACGAAGAAGACCAAATTAGAAAGCCATGCTCGAGCAGACAATTGGCCTTGCCCGAGTAAGCTTGTGTCTGAACTCATTTCCTTCTTTGTCTCAACGTTGCCCGAGCACAATATTTGGCATGCTCAAGCATCAGCGATGATTGAAGATTATTCAAGCTTTAGTCTGAAGCATGCCTGAGCAGAGTGAAAGGCATGCTCGAGCAGCATGCTCAGGCAAAGGAAAAATCATGCTCGAGCAGCAGCACTTCAATTGAATCTCTTTGCCTCTGTTCGCATCTTGCTTGAGCATAGTCTTAGATTTGCTCGAGCATCAACGATGGAAACCAGTTTATCAGTCCAACAACAGAAGCTTGCCCGAGCATACCATTGGATGTTCCCCGAGCATCAACGATAGCAATTGAGTTTCAAAAGAAGCTTGCTCGAGCGAGCTTGGATTGTTGCTCGAGCAATGTCATCCCTGTTATTCAAAATCACCGTCTCCGAAAATCCTAATTCATCATATATGATTTCGTTTCTACATCTTATTACTCATTACTATTCCTAATTGGTTTTAATCAGTTTGCCAATGAGTTTCAGATGATTAGATCATGGATTAACAACAAATTGGCATAAAGCAATTTGTTGTGTCAGAAGCATTAAATGCTACGTCAGAGGAAAGCTTCTGAGTCTAACGGATAGTTTGAACATTCTCACGCGAAGCTTGAATCTTTACAACGACTATTATTACTACACTCAAGACGGAGCATTAACGACGTCAACGATCAACATTTTATGATTAAAGTTGGATTAGAGCTCAACGGGCAAAAAGCAAAAATGCTTCAATAGCTACTTCCAACCAATCTCCAACGGTCAAATGCTCGCAACGGTCGAAACACAATAACATATAAATTGTGAAGCCTTCAAACCGGAAAGAGTGACGACGACGAATGACTCGACGAACCCAATGAAATGATTTTACTCTTCACCATCGATAGTTCAATTGCTCAAACACTCTCTATTTCTCAATGTCTATATAGTATACTGTAAAGAGTGAGGTGGTGGATTATGTACTTCAGTGATTATCATTCATCCACTCTGTGAGAGAGTCTTATCAATCATTTTATAATTCGTTCAAATCTCAATATAGACGTATCTTGAGTGTGGGTGTATCAATTACAACTTGTAAGGGGGAGTAGAGTCTGAGTGAGAGGACCATCCTTTGTTTACAGAGTGTGTAATTATATCCCTGTAAGGGAGGGTATCTCGGTAAGAGACTGTAAAGGCTTTTCTCTTGTGCCCGGTTAAACAAGGAGATAATGGATTGGAAATCCCAGAGTGTTTCTGGGGACTGGACGTAGGTCAAGGATTGGGCCGAATCAGTATAAATCGATGTTTGCATATTCTCTTCCCTATACTCTTATATTTCCAGCATATCTGTTCGATTGACTAACTATCACTTTACAATTATTACTGTCATACGAACTGCTTTAAGTAAGTTGCGAAAAGATTTTCAAAGTTATCTAAAGTTTTATCGACACCCAATTCATCCCCCCTCTTGGGTGACGACCAGGTCTTTCAAATTTGTAAATACACTTTATGCATAAAAGATGTCATTGATAAAATACATGAAGTTTGAGCATAGAAAATCTTATCCATAAAGATAAGCATTTATCAAATCACATTTCATGAATCAGATCATATTTTTCAAGAATGACAATGAAATATGCATTATGAAATCAAAATTTTCATGAATGAAAGATTCATTTTTGAACAGGCTTGAAAAACAATGCTCATTTTAAACATGGTGGAAGTCAATATATCATAATGTATCAAAATGCTTCAGAATTTAGAGAACATGTTGGACATTAAAGTTAACATGTATAAGAATTTTCCCAAAAGGAAAGATCATAAGGAAAAAGCATTAGCAAGACATATTTAGCACAATAGTGACACATATGCATAATGACTTTGCTGTGGCCAAGAGATAATATTGCTTCTCATATGAGAGTCTTGAAAGTATATGAACATTTAAGGCAAAAATTTGAATATACAGATATAGTTATTCAAAATATAAATGATGACAAATGCTGATGTATTTGAGTAACAAGAATGATTGCTATGATTCATAGATGATGAAACACAAACTCATTAGTCCAAATGACTAGAGTTCCATAATATTATCCTAGTAAGTTATTCTATATAATGGTTAATGAACTAACATTTAATGCATTAATAAACATTCATAATGCTTATAGTAACTTGGCCAATAAGAATGTATCCAATAAGCATAAGATTTTTACAAATTGAATTCTTTTTTGGAGATAAGCTTCAAACTCATATATGATTAACTTGTTAGACATGAGGTCCAACTAGTTAGAGAATGAAACTAAAGAGTTCAAGCAAAACATTGAATTCCAAAGATCAATATGTGAAAGATAAGGAAAACTCAACTGGAGAAATTTGAAGCATATCCAACATTCAATATACAAAATTAACTTCCAGTTTTGAATCATCATTTGAATATAATTAAAGCATGGATATATTTTCAAAACATTTGTATGCATCTTCAGAAAATAGAGTGAATTGAAATCCAAACAAATTTTAGACTTGTACATTTCAAAAATATAAAATCAAAAAGTTTTGCACAAATTCACTTATTTGATCGTCAAAAACTCACTAATAAATTGATTAAACACAGTTAGGAATATTAGTGATTGATGATATAGAGTATATAGGTCATATATGAAGTTTTTGGAAATTCGAGCAAGATTATTTCAAAAGCATGGTTGACTCAAACTTGAGTTTGGAAAGACAAACTGGAGTTTGGAAAGGCAAACTGGAGTTTGGAAAAATTACTCAGGTACCAAACTCGAGTTTCCAACTCTAAACTCAAGTTTAGAGCTTTGTCGAGGAAACCATCATGAAATCATTTTGAAAGACACTTTGAGCAAAATGCAAACTCGAGTCTATAAGTGACCAAACTCGAGTTTGACACTATTCATGTCAAAAAATCTATTTTAGTTCTCAAAATGTAAATCGAAGGTTTCAAATGTAAATTGGAGTTTGCTAAGTTCAAAATAGAGCATAGCTCTCTGTCTGGCCCAAACCGAAGTTTGCAAAGGCAAACTCGAGTTTGCTAAAAACATGAAAATTTTGAAGACTCTCTGCCAGACATAAACTGGAGTTTACCGAAGCAAACTCGAGTTTACAACTTCCAAACTGGAGTTTGTCTTTGACAGTAAAAATGTTGATTGAAATTGAGTAAGTTTCAAAATCTTTTAACTTAACCAAAGACAATCCAAAAATGAATTTCATATAATCATAGTATTAGGTAAGAATTAGATATCACCGTAATTCCTCTTATCCTCATAGAAGCGTGCTTGGTTGAGATGGATTGATGTAGATAACTCTTTTTCCGACGTTCACCATCAAAATCAAGCATAGCTTGTTGAACTTTCTCAAGAGTTGGATCATTTCTCTATGTTATATTCTTGAGAAGCTTTCTCTAATCCTACAAAACCGTATAAATCTTTTTCTTTCTTGGTATCCAACCTTACTTGGATCCAATCATCATTAGCTTGTAGGAACCAAAATTAAATTCACATGCTCTTATGAATATAATCAATTCAGAACAACGAAGCACAATGAATTAATCATGAGTTCATGCATAAAGAAATATTTTCTTTTCAAATCATCATGAATGCATAAAGAGTTCAACCTATTGAACATTGCAATCTGTTTAAAAATATATATCAGGAGGTGAAAACCCAATTTAAAGCAAATAGTTTGCAAAGCTCATAGCGTAGGAGGTTTTACCATTGCATACCTTAGCCTTAGGTACTTGAAGCATTGCATTCACTCACCCAATTTATCATTCGTTGATACTTTGTCTTTTTGAATTTAGTCTTGGGATGAGGCAATGCTTTCTCACATGATGAAGACTGCAAGAAATTTTTCCCTTGTGCACAAGAGTTCCTTCTTTTCTTATTCTCCTCAAGATAGTTGAATGGTACTCTGTGGTAATCCATTCTTGAAGTAGATGATACTCTTCTTGCTTGTAACCATTGCTTCCTTTGATGTTTAAACCTTGTAGTTCCAGCAATGGGTGCCCTGTGAGTTCTCTTGCTTGATATAGATACTATGATCTTCTTCATTGGTGCATGAGAAACTCTTGGCTTCTTGTTCATCTTCTATGTATTCTTATGTCCATTCTTTCTGGAATCATCTTGCACATATAAAGTACTAGATGGACATTTTGGTACCCACTTATACTTGGGTTCTTGACTGTTAGTACTGGACCTTGATTGTCCTTTAGGAACCCAAACAAATTTATTTCTCACATTATAATTTTTCCTAATATAGCATGTGTAAGAAATATGGCCAGATTTTCCACAATAATTGCAAATAATAGAATGATGCTTATTATGAGCATTTTTGCAAATATTGTGTTGGTGATAAGAGTAAGACTTCAAATAATCTTTATTTGAATATTCATTCTTCTCACATGATTTTCCAACATCCTTTTCGAAAATATGCTTGTTTTTCAAAATAGAATCAATAAATGGTTGGAAAACACTTCTATGTGATTGTTCAAAATCATTTTCCTTATCTATACAAGAAGAATTGGAATTGTTTACCTTATGTGCATCTAGAGCTCCAGATGATGATCGATCACAATTGTCCATGAGGTCATCCTGGGAATTCTTTTTTTCTTGTTCTTTTGTGTTGACTGGATCATAAAAGCATTCTCTAATTTCACCTTCCTCCATTTGTTCATCACTTACAGATGTGCAGTTTGTAATTTCTGATGAACTATCAACATTTTCAACTTCAACACAATTGTTAGAACCATAAATAGAATCAAGAGTATCCCAAATATCTTTAGCACTAAAGCAAAACTTGATTTTCTCATAATCGTTTTCTATTAATGCATTGTAAAGGATTTTCATTGCTCTAATATTCAATGAAAACGTTTTCTTTTCCTTTTCTGTCTAATCCTTTCTTGGTTTGAAATCAAAAGCATTTGTAAAACATTCCACATATAAAAATCAGTTGCTTTGATAAAACTAGTCATTCTAGGTTTCCAAAACCAAAAATCGATATCTTTGAAAAGCAGTGGAATGGTAAAATCAAATCCTTCTAAAAACATGGAACATCCAAAATCAGCCATTGAAACTCTTGAGACGGTCAAGTCCTTTAAACAAGAGATTAGCTCTGATACCAAATGAAAACCTGGCTATCACCCAAGAGGGTGGTGAATTGGTTGTTTTATAGAACCTTAGGAACTTTGAAAATCTTTTCAAAACTTATTGAAAGTAGTTTGAATGACAATAATGATTGATAAAGCAATAGTCAGTCATTCAATCATGTATGGACATTTAGATATATATGCTGGAAATATAAGAGATAAGGGAAGAGAATATGCAAACTAATTTATACTGGTTTGGCCCAATCCTTGACCTACGTCCAATCTCCAAGCTCTACTTGAGATTTTCAATCCACTATCTTCTTTCAACTTGATTACAAGTTCTGTACTTGAAGTAAACCTCTCACTAGGATTAACTCCTCCTTATAAACTGTAATCAATACACTTACTTGATTACACACTCTGTACTTGAAGTAATCCTCTCACTAGGATTCACTCCCCTTACAAGTTGTAATCAACACAATGTGTTTCCTACTCAAGATCACCCAATCTTGAGTAACTCACAGATAGAATGATAGGATGTTTACAGATAAACCTTCTCTCTCAAAAGTAAATGAATAAACACTGAAGTACAATACAAATTACTTCACTCTCTGTGATAAACTATGTAAACATTGAAAACAGAGAGTAAATGATATAAAAATCAGAGTATGAGCATGTTGAAGATGTAATCTTGTGTCTCTGCTCTTCTGTCTTGAATCTGTCTTCTTTTATAGGTAGTTGCAATTTATGACTGTTGAGAAACTCTTCCAGATAAGAATATGACTATTGGAAACCCCTTGAAAGTAGCCGTTAGGGTTTCTGCAGCACATTTAATGTTTCTGACACAAATCTGACATTTTGAAGATTTGCATCTAATCCTTCGTTTAATCACCTGAAACTTGTACACAAATTATATAAATAATGTTCAGAAGTAGTATAAGTCATTTGGATAATCATATGGATGTTTAGCAAAAGAATCAATATTTTCGAAACGGTGATTTTCTAAAGCGGAGATGAAAACTTGAGTTTTCATTGTAAACTCGAGTTTTGAAGTTGTTGTGTTACTCCAGATTGCTCTCTTTCTGATCAAAACTCGAGTTTCCAACTAATAAACTCGAGTTTGGTTCTCTTTAAAACTAATGTTTGCCCTCTGTAACCCACAAACTCGAATTTGTTACGTATAGGCTCGAGTTTGGATGTTCTTCGGGATCTGGTTGCTCTCTGTCTGAGCTAAACTTGAGTTGTTCACTTATAGGCTTGAGTTTGGCTTTCTCCAAACTTTCATTTCTTCTCTGGCTCTCTCGAGCTCGATTTTGTGACTAATAAATTTGAGTTTGCAAGTTGTATTGTGACTTGGTTGCTTCTGACTTGGCCTGGCTCGAGTTTGCAACTTCGTCAACTTTTAAAGGCCATATCTCCCTAGTCTGAACTCCGTTTGGGTCCATTCAAAGCTTGATGGAAAGGCCTTTGACTAAATGTTTTTAAGTACCACTGATTTCAACTCAATGGGATTTGTAGATTATGAGTTACACTCAAAACATTGAAGCTTGGTTTGCTGTGTGGCGTGGATTTTTCTATCAACTTCCACAATTTATATCTCTTTAATATGAACTCCTTTTGGCTTGAATTTTACATCAAAATGACACATTGGGAGTCTAGTTTCATTCAAAAGTGGTTTCACCTCAATCGGACTTTTTGTTTGGAGAGATATCATTGAATTACTAGGTATCACGTGAAACAGAGTTGAGCTGAAGTGCTGAGAAATGCTGTAAACTCGAGGTTGCACTTATAAACTCGAGTTTGTTTTGTCTAGAGACACCAAAAATGTTGAAGACACTTATTGACTCGAGTTTGTGATGGTTGTCTTGAGTTTGAAGTCCTAAACTCGAGTTTGGAGTGCTAAACTCGAGTTTGTATCAGAGAGGCAAGTTACTGCAGCAAGGTAGTAAACTCAAGGTTAATACTTGGAGACTCGAGTTTGCTCATACAGAAACTGATTTTGAAAGAACTGGCTGTCACCCAAGAGGGGGGGTGAATTGGGTGTTAGATAAAAAATTTAGTTACTTTGAAAATCTTTTTGTATCTTATTGAAATCAGTTTATAAAGCAATAATCAGTCATTCAAATATATGTATGCACATTGAAGCATATATGCTGGAGATGTATGAGATAAGGAAGAGAATGTGCAAACTGATTTATACTGGTTCGGTCCAATCCTTGACCTACGTCCAGTCCCCAAGCACCGCTTGAGATTTTCAATCCACTATCTTCTTTCAACTTGATTACATGTTCTGTACTTGAAGTAATCCTCTCACTAGGATCCACTCCCCCTTACAAACTGTAATTAACACACCGCTTGATTACACACTCTGTACTCGAAGTAATCCTCTCACTAGGATTCAGTCCCCCTTACAAGTTGTAGTCAACAGAATGTGTTTCCCACTCTAGATCACCCAATCTTGAGTAACTCTCAGAAGAATAGGATGATTACAATAAATCTTCTCTCTTAGAAGTGAATAGGTAAACACTGAAGATCAAATACAAATCGCTTCACTCTCCAAGTTATCTAAACATGAAAAACAGAGTGCGAATGATGTGAGAGCAGAGTATCAACATGTTGGAAGTGTAAGCTTGTTTCTCTGTCTTTTTCTGCTTGAATCTGTCTTCTATTTATAGGTAGAGATCAATATATAACCGTTGAGAAGATTCAATGACTGTTGGATAAAGAAATATAGCCGTTAAACTCAGATGGAACTAGTCGTTAGAACTTTTGCACAGCTTTTGATGTTCTGACACAAATCTGACTTTTTGAGATTTGCTTCTAATCCTTCATTTAATCACCGGAAACTTGTACCCAAATGATATAAATAATGTTCAGAAGTAGTATAAGTCATTTGGGTAATCATCTGGATGTTTGTCAAAAGAATCAGGATTTTCGAAATGGTGATTTTCTAAAGCAGAGGTGTAAACTCGAGTTTGCATTTGATAGACTCAAGTTTCCTTTTGTTGTTGAAGGTTGGATTTCTCTCTGCTTGAGCCAAACTCGAGTTTGAAACTTATAGACCCGAGTTTGATATCCTTTCAGCTTAGAAGATGGTTTTGATTGAAGGCAAATTTGAATTGAGAACTTGGAAAACTCGCAAACTCAAGTTTGCAACTTATAGACTTGAGTTTGGATGTTCTTCTGGACCTGGTTGCTCTCTATCTGAGCTAAACTCGAGTTTGTTCACTTATAGGCTCGAGTTTGGCTTTCTCCAAATGTTCATTTCTTCTCTGGAGCTCTCGAGCTCGAGTTTGTGACTAGTAAACTCGAGTTTGCAAGTTGTACTGTGACTTGGTTGCTTCTGACTTGGCCTGGCTCGAGTTTGCAACTTCGTCAACTTTAGAAGGCCATATCTCCTTGGTCTGAACTCCGTTTTAGTCCGTTCAAAGCTTGATGAAAAGCCCTTTGAGTCTATTTTCATATGACACCAATTTCAACTCAATTGGTTTGTATATTGTGAGTTACACTCAAAACATTGAATCTTGATTTTCTGTGTGGTGTGGATTCTTCTGTCAACTTCCACAATTCATAGCTCCTTGATCTGAACTCCTTTGGGCTTGCATTTTATATCAAAATGATGTATTGGAAGTCTAGTTGCATACAAAATTGGTTTCACGTCAATCAGATTCCTGGTTTGGGAGATATCATTGAATTACTATAGGTCACCTGAAATAAAGTTGAACTGAAGTGCTGAGTACTGCTGTGAACTCGAGTTTGCAACTTATAAACTCGAGTTTGCGTAGTCCAGAGACACCAGAAATGTTGAAGACACTTATTGGCTCAAGTTTGTGATTCCTGTGTCGAGTTTGAAGTCCTAAACTCGAGTTTGTGGTCCTGAACTCGAGTTTGTTCATGTCAGAGAGGCAAATTACTGCAGCAAGGTAGTAAACTTGAGTTTAATACTTGGAGATTCGAGTTTGCTCATCCAGAACCTCATTTTTGCATGTTTTAACTCTGAATTGAGTCATTCCAACTTCCATATGATCTTGGAGGCTTCTAGCTTCAACATAAGAACTTGAATAATTATATTCTCATTCCATTCATCAAGTTCTTCCTTCTTCCATCTCCCAACTTGATCATTTAACTTAGGCTCATCATTCTTTGTAGCTTCTACCTTTTTCAATATCCATAAAGTGATGAAGCTTCATTCCAACTTCTGCTTATCATAGAGACTTCCAGTATCACAAGAACTTGAATGTTAATATTCCTATTATATTGTGCAAGTTCTTTTGATAACATCTTTCTCTAGTCTCTTCTCTTCTACTTGGTTATCCTCCAAAATCTATTGATAACATCTTGCTTCCTTGACAACTTCAGCAAGTTCTTCTTTCCATTAATCCCTTATCTCCTTCTTGGTTATTCTGTATGATTCAACTTGGACTAATCTACATTAAGCATAGTAGTTAGTCAATGTAGGAAATAACTATATTACTCAATATATTACTCAATCTTTTTGCTATTAAGAATGACATCTATATAAGACATCATCAAAACTAATCATAACTAACAGATTTTTGCTGACTTTAACTCTGAAATGAATCATTCCAATTTCCATTTGATCATGGAGACTTCTAGAATTCATTCCATTTAGCAAGTTCTTCCTTCTTTCATCTCTCAACTTGGTCATTCTTGAAAGTGAAGCCAAATACCCAAGAGGGGGGGTGAATTGGGTATTATAAAAATTTTGAAAATACTCTGTTTTTGCAATATGAAAACAGGGATAAACAGAGTAAGAGAATAAGAGCTGAACACAAGAGATTTATACTGGTTCGGTCTTAACCACTTGACCTACATCCAATCCCCAGATTCTTTGGGATTTCCACTATATCAAAGATTACACACTCTGTACTCAAGAAGTGATTTTCTCACTAGAACTCACTCCCCCTTACAAGTTGTAATCAATGAATCTCCCAATCACCAAGTCCCATTGACTTGTGATTCCTTACAATGAATGATTTACAGATAAAAACTCTCTCTTGTTGGTTATGATTAGTTTTGATGTCGTCTTATATAGATGCCATTATTGAAAGCAAAAAGATTGAGTAATATAGTTATCTCCTACATTGACTAACTACTATGTTTAATGTAGATTAGTCCAAGTTGAATCATGCAGAATAATCAAGAAGGAGATAAGGGATTAATGGAAAGAAGAAATTGCAGAGAATGTCAAGGAAGCAAGAAGCTATCAAAGTATTTTGGGAATAATCAAGAAGAAGAGGAAATATTGAAGAAGGTATTGAACTTGCAGAGAATGATAAGTCTAAGTTTAATGAGAGAGAATGATCAAGAGAAAAGAAGAAAGAAAGATTTGAATTGGGGAAAATGATCAAGAGAAGAAGAAAGAAAGGAAGAACTTGTTGAATGAAATGAAGATATCATTATTCGAGTTCTAGAAGTCTCCACGATCAAATAGAAGTTGGAATGACTTAATTCGGAGTTAAAACAAGCAAAAATGAGGTTCTGGATGAGAAAACTCGAGTTAAGGACTCAAAACTCGTGTCTTCAGCATCTTTGGCGTCTCTGGACTAGGAAAACTCGAGTTTACAAGTGAAAACTCGAGTTTGGCAGTGAAACCTCAAGGTTTGCACAGAAACCTCAAGTTTTCAGCACTGATCAGCAACTCTGGTCTACTCTGTTTCACGTTCAGCTCGGGCGAGGTCTGGTAATTCGATGATATCTCCCACACCAGAGATCGGATTGAGGTGAAATCAGTGGCATATGAAACTAGACTCCCAATGCGTCATGTTGATATAAAATTTAAGCCCAAAGGAGTTCAGATTAAGGAGATATGATTTTTACAAGTTGCCACAAGAATCAACATCACAGTCCAGACCCACCTTCAGTATTTTGAGCATATCTCACAAACGACAAATCCAAATGAGCTGAAACTAGTGCCATTTGAAACTAGACTCAAATACCATTTGAAAAACATCAAGATCACAAAAAACAAAGATCAATTGAAGGAGATATGATTTTTTGAAATTGACAGTCAGTTTAGGACGTTGCAAAAACACTGGTCAAAAATAGCCTTCATTCATCGGATCATAACGGACATAATACAATAAGTTTGGAGCTGATTTTTCTTGCATTGGATTCTTACCTCAAGCTTGGACATGTAAACTTGAGTCTAAGATTGACCAAGAATTTTCAAGTTTTTCATATTTTGAAAAACTCGAGGTTTCAGTTGAAACCTCGAGGTTTGGCCTTATAGAGAGGAACTAAAGTTTTCTGAGACAAAAGAAAACTCAAGGTTTCCAAACACAGAGACTTCTCAGCTTTCTCTAAGAAAACACAAAACTCGAGGTTTCTGGAAAAACCTCGAGGTTTTGTCATACAGAGAGTCTCTCAGTTCTTGAACTTTTCAAAACCTCCAGTTTTCATTTAAAACCTCAAGTTTTGGAATCTGTTTTGAAACTTCATTTTTCCACAAGTTATGAGAAAACTCGAGGTTTAGTGAAAAACCTCGAGGTTTTGACTGAGACAGAAAACTTAGATTTTAACCAAGTTTTAAAACCTCCAGTTTTGTGAAAAACCTCAAGGTTTGAGTTCAACAAGATTTTCTCAAAGTTTTCACATTGAGTGAAAACTCGAGGTTTTGGGAAAAACCTCGAGTTTTGTGGAGGCAGAAAATTTTTGAACTTTGTCACTTCACAAAACCTCCAGTTTTGGAATTTGACAAAAACTCTATAAGTTTTCACAAAGTGTGAAAACTCGAGGTTTTGGGAAAAACCTTGAGTTTTGTCTAGGCAGAGAGCAACTATATTTTCTAACTTTTCAAAACCTCCAGTTTTGTTTTGAAACCTCAAGGTTTCTGTCTTGACGCAAAATTTCAAAGTTTTCACATTTGAACAAAACTCAAGTTTTGGTGAGAAAACTCGAGGTTTTGGCAAACATAGAGCAAACAACTTTTCTTAGTTTCGAAAACCTCCAGTTTTGGATGAAAACCTCCAGTTTTGATGTTTTGGACTTAAATCAATTTTACATGCTACAGCCCAAACCTCAAGGTTTGGAGACAAACCTCAAGGTTTCAGAGAGAACCTCAAGGTTTCAGAGAAAACCTCAAGGTTTCAGAGAAAACCTCAAGGTTTCATCGCAGATCCAGAAATTCAAAACTGACGAATTTGTAAATCCTTCTTGTTTGATCTCAATACTTTCCAGTATTATTCTCTAATGTTCCTAGCTATGTTTAATCAATTTGTTAGTGAGTTTCAGGTGATTAAACGAACGATTAGATGCAAATCTTCAAAATATTATATTTGTGTCAGAACATCAAAAGTTGTGCAAAAGTTCTAACGCCTAGTTTCTAACGGCTATATTTCTTTATCCAACAGTCACTGAATCTTCTCAACGGTCATATATTGATCTCTACCTATAAATAGAAGACAGATTCAAGCAGAAAAACGTGGAGAAACAAGCTTACACTTCCAACATGCTGGAACCCTGCTCTCACACCATTTGCACTCTGTTTTTCATGTTTAGTTAACTTAGAGAGTGAAGTGATTTGTATTTGATCTTCAGTGTTTATCTATTCACTTCTAAGAGAGAAGATTTATTGTAATCATTCTATTCTTCTGAGAGTTACTCAAGATTGGGTGATCTTGAGTGGGAAACACATTGTGTTGATTACAACTTGTAAGGAGGAGTGAATCCTAGTGAGAGGATTACTTCGAGTACAGAGTGTGTAATCAAGCGGTGTGTTGATTACAGTTTGTAAGGGGGAGTGAATCCTAGTCAGATTATTACTTCAGTTACAGAACGTGTAATCAAGTTGAAAGAAGATAGTTGATTGAAAATCCCAACTGTGGCTTGGGGACTGGACGTAGGTCAAGGATTGGGCCGAACCAGTATAAATCAGTTTGTACATTCTCTTCCCTTATCTCTTACATTTCCAGCATATATGTTTGAATGTGTATACATATTTAAATGTGTAGTTATTGCCTTATAAACTGATTTCAGTGAGTTACGAAAAGATTTTCAAAGTTTCTAAATTTTAATACTTCACCCAATTCACCCCCCTGTTGGGTTCAGCCGGTTTTTAGATGTCTAAGAGTGGATAATAATAAACACTGAAGCTTATTATGTCAAAAGACAATATACAAGTTGAAAACAGAGAAGTAGTTGGAGAACTTGAATGCTTATGCATTTTCAGATGTTGTGATTGTTGAGAAGACTTGAATGCCACTCTATTTATACATAGAAGGCATTAAATGACCATTGCAAAGTGGATCAAGCCGTTCGAGGTGTTCTGTTGCAACTTTGGTCTTCTTCTCTTTCTAATCTCCACTTAGTCCAGGTGGATAATGACTCAGAGTTGACTCTCTGCAAATTAATCCGTTGGGGAAAAGTTTACTTGTTGTAGAAAACATTCTTTAATGCTTTGTTGTGGTGTGCAGTTGGATTAGCCAAAAAGATGGAACTTTTTGATCAGCATTTAATGTTCTGAACCACCTTTTTGCTTTTGTTCCAATTCATAATTAATCTCCATTAATCTGTCTAAATACTCACAAAGAAAGTGGTTAAACATAGTAGGGAATATGGAAGATTAATTCTGGAAAGTATTAAGCTCAATCACAAAGCATATTCAAAATCGTGAAATTCAAATCTGCAGATCAGCGATGGAAACTCGAGTTTGTTCTTCAAAACTCGAGTTTTCAACTGTGCGTTCAACACAAAACTTGAGTTTCAAAACTGAAACTCGAGTTTTCTACTTCCAGTGAGTAATGTCGTGTTTTGAGCTTTTGGACCATAGTTTGAGAAAATCTCAAAACTCGAGTTTTAAAACCAAAACTCGAGTTTTGGACTTTTAATGAAAATAGCACGTGGAAGTCCAAAACATCAAAACTTGAGTTTTTTAAACTAAAACTTGAGTTTTCAAAAGGTTGGAAAATCATATGCTCTCTGTTTGGCCAAAACTCGAGTTTCCAAAGTGAAACTCGAGTTTTCACTTAATCTATGAAAACATTGAGAAGTTCAAGTCAGGCCAAAACTTAAGTTTCAAAAATGAAACTCGAGTTTTCTAATCATCGTGAAAATGCATTGCTCTCTGCCTGATCAAAACTCGAGTTTTCATATTATTATGAAAACTTTGAAAATCTGCTCAAGTTGCAAACTTGAGTTTTCTCTTTGAAACTCGAGTTTTCAAAAACTGGGTCAAAACTTGAAAACTCTCTGTTAAGTCAAAACTCGAGTTTTGAAATCAAAACTCGAGTTTTCTCTTAACTTAGAGAAAACTTGAATAGATGAAGCTTTGGCGCAAAACTTGTTTCAAAAGTCAGAGACTCTCTGTAAGGTCAAAACTCGAGTTTTCAAAACAAAACTCGAGTTTTGTCTTTAGTTGAAAAAGTCCATAAGTCTCCGTATGGGTCAAAACTCGAGTTTTCAAACTGAAACTCGAGTTTTGTCCTGAGATGAAAATTGAGTGCTCTCTGTATGGTTCAAAACTCGAGTTTCCAAAGGAAACTTGAGTTTTGTTCTTGTTTAGTGAAAACGAGCACTTCTCTGTCAAGGTCAAAACTCGAGTTTTGTCTTGACAGTAAGTTTTTCAACTTATCAAGACAAAACTGCATTTTTGGGTTTGCAATTGTTAGATCATCATCAAAACACATAGAGAACTAATATTCTCCCCCTTTTTGATGATGACAACCCTTGTAAACCAAAAATCACAAGTATTTGAGAAAATTGACAAATCAAGATGAAAGTTTTCAAAGAGAGTTAAAAAATCTGTCATTTTGCAAAACTTTGTTCATGTTCAAGCTTTTTGCACATGGTATATCAAAGATGGGCAACAGAAGCAATGTCTAAACATAGATATCATATATAAACTAAATTTCATGAACTGAAATTTATAATGCAAAGGTCATAACTACAAAGTTCACACTGAAATATCAAAATGTTGAAATGAGTTGCAACAAGACTCAAACTGAAAATAGCAAAATGAGATACAGCACGATTGCAACTAGACATCAAAATGAAATACAGCACAAAACATGAGTTCTTCACGAGTTCTTTCCTAATTCTCTCCCCCTTTGTCATCGTCAAAATAGGGAGGTGGAATAGCTTCAAGGAGTGGAGATGGGAGGAAAATGGTAGCAGGAGTTGTTGGAGAAGGAGTAGAGTGAGGAAAGACTTCAGTAGCAGGTGTGGATGGTGATGGTAAGACCTCAGTAGATGGAGAGATAGGTGAAGAAATAGAAATAGCAGGAGTGGAGGCAGATGGTGGTGATGAAGATGCAGGAGGATTGGGGAAGGAAAAGGGAGGAGATGAGGGAGCAGGAGCAAGTGTAGAGGTAGTGCCAAAAGTAGTAGAGGAGGATCTAATGCCCAGGTGCTTCAGAATTGTGTCCACCTTGTTATCGATGTTGATTGTTGTGATCAAATTTGTGGACAGACTGGCATCAAGATCGATGAGTTGATCAAAGTGTTCACTTTGCTTCTTCTCAGATTGCTCCTTGAACTCATCTATCTGTAGTTTCATTGCTTCTTGGACATCCACAAGCTCATGATTCCCATCCCTTACTTCTGCAACCAATTTGCCAATCCCAAACTCCAGTCTTATAGATAGAGAAGCAATTGCAGCATCCACAATAGCTTTGACTTTAGCCTCAAAATCAGATGGCAAGCTAAAGGGAGCCGGAGCTGATTGGGCTTCTTGAGCTCTTGAGTGAGTGGCTCTAGTGTGTGATCTTGTGGGAGCTTGGGAATGTTCTGAGCCTTCTCCTTCCAGATTTAGCTTCATGTAATTCAATTGACTCTTCCCAAAGACTGCTGGCCTCTTGATTGTCTCTGGGGTACCCAAATGCCAGATCTTGTGGTAGAACAGAATCACAGACACCAATGAAGGAAAGGGGATATGGGAAGGTCTTCTGGATGCAAATTTGAACTTGATCATTTCCTGGAATATCCAGTGACCAAGATCAAACTTCGTTTGCCTAACAAATGCAGCAAATAAAGGATAATCCTTCTAGGTGAAGTGTGTGAAATTCCCTCCCTTTTCAATGAAGTTTCATGAGTAAATATACCAGAGGATTCTGTTTATGTTAGACATATTAGCTGGCTTGAGTGACAATGAATGGGTTTGATCTAATGGAAAGGGAGTGTTTGGGCACAAAGTGGTAAAAATATCTCGATTGCTAAGATTGATATCAAGATTCGAAGGTGGGTTTGCAATCTTGAGAATTTGGTTAATGGTGGAAGCAGAAATGGTGAACTCAGCACCCTTCACCATTGTGGTCACTCTTTCTTCCACAAGGCATCCTTCCGAATCAAGCAGATTATCAGAAACCATGTTAAAATAGAAGATTTTAATGATATTGGGAGTGAAAGGGGTGGAAATAGACACAAAGCATTCATAATCCTTCAACCAAGGTGAGAGATCCAAATTAAAATCCTCCTTTGATTTTGCCAAATCTACAGAAACAGAAGGACAAAAAGCTTTATTGGCAAAGAATTCTTTGAACCTTTCTCCCTCCGCTTTTGATAGTTGGGTTGTGGCAGCAAAGAAGCCTTCTGGAGCAGTGGAGTGGTTGTAAATCTCAGTGATTGCATCCTCCATAAAAGAAGTAGCCTTTAGGAAAAATTCTTCGGTAGGAGACTTGGGTGGAGAAGATGCTTGTCCTTTCTCAGGAATTGAAGATTTCTTGGATCATTTGGCCTTAAGTGGCTTCGGAATGTCAGGAACCTCAGACATCTTAGCTTTTCCTTTCCCTTTCGGAGTCTTTTCTGGGTCACGCCTTTTCTTCGTTCTTCCTTCAGGTCTGTCGTGTTAGTTCCCTGTGTGTTTTGATGATTACTAACAATTGTAAACAATATTGATAAGGTTTGACAAAGTTTAGAATAATTTAAACTTGTATTTTTCAATCTGTCAAAACCAAACTCGAGCCTGTTAGTGTTGAACTCGAGCCTGGATTTGATAGAGAGCACAAACTTGTCAAGTTGATTTCCAAACTCGAGACTGAACCTGAAGTTTAAAATTAAACTTTTGAAAAGTTCACATGAACTCGAGCCTACTAAGGTCAAACTCGAGTTCATTCTTTCCAGAGAGTTTTTGAACTTTGAAAACATGTTAAACCTTACACTGGCTTTCTTCAAACCTCAAGTTTGAAAGGATCCAAAGAAAGTTTTAAGAGCATGAACTCGAGCCTGTCATGGCAAACTCGAGTTCATCTCTGGCGGGATAAGTTTTCCAAACTTGTAGGTATTTTCAAAGTCTGCACTGTTCCATTGAAATAAAAGTTTCCAGTTTGAAAAGTTTTTCAAATACTCAAACTCAAGCCTAGCATTCTTAAACTCAAGCCTAGTTATGGCCGAGAGGCTCCAAAGCTTTCCAAACCATTTGAACTCAAGCCTAATCATTTTGAACTCGAGCCTAAAAGTTCCAGAGAGCAAAGAACTTTTAGGTATGTTTTAAACTCGAGGGTTTGCTTTGCAAACCTCAGGTTTGTTCTTTCAAGCTAAAACGAAGTTTGCTCAAAATTGTCTCCAACTCGAGCCTGACATTAATGAACTCGAGTTCATTTCAACCCGAGAGCTTTTTAGTTTTTCAATGACATGAGAACCTCAGGTTTAGAAGACAAACCTCGGGTTCACACTTTTTGAACTCACATAATTTTTTGAGCACTGAAGCAACGAACTCGAGCCTATAAGAACTGAACTCGAGTTCATGACGCGAGTTCAGAAATTTGAATTTGGGCATTTCAGAAATCAATGTTATTTGATCCTAATATCTTCTAATATTATTCTCTGATATTCCCTGCTATGTTTAACGTCTTTGTTAGTGGATTTCAGAGCATTAAAGAATGTTGAATAAGAGATTAGAGCATAAAGCAAAAAGTAACTCAGAGCATTTATTGCAAAGTTCAGAAAGTTACTCCTTCTGCCCAAATCCTTCTGCACACGCACACAAAGCAGTTGAGAATGTTAGCTGAAACAAGAAAACTCCTCTCCAACGGATTAATTCACAGAAAGTCAGCCTTGATGACTTGGCCAACTAGATTAGGAGAAAACAAGAGAGAGAAGACCCCAAAAAAACACTTCAGAACACTTGGGCAACTTCTCCAACGGTCTGATTCAAGCTACAACGGTCATTTAATGTTCTCTAGCTATAAATAGAGTCCATTAACATCTTCACAAGCTGATTCAACAACTCAGAGCGAAAATTTACTAAGTTCATTTATTGTGTATTAGCTTTCACTTGTAAAGTATCATACTTGATACAAGCACTTCAGTGTTTATTCTATCTACTCTTTGAGAGAGTTTCACTTGTAAAATCATTTATTGATTGTAACAACTACAAGTCAGGGGACTTGGTAGTTGGGGTGTATTGATTACAACTTGTAAGGGGGAGTGTGTTCTAGAGAGAGAACAACTCTTAGTACAGAGTATGTAATCAATTTCATTGAGTTAGTGGATTGAAAATCCCGAGTGAGGCTTGGGGACTGGATGTAGGTTAGAGAAAGGACCGAACCAGTATAAATCTTGTTGTGCATTACTTCTTCTTCCTTCCTCTCTGTTCTGCTCTGTTTTGAGTACTCACAAACAGAACAAGTGCATAAAATTTTAAAGATACCCAATTCACCCCCCCTCTTGGGTATCAAGCTCCAACTTTCATTTGGTATCAGAGCAAGGTCTTCTCAGAAGAGCTTAACCACTCGAGAAGGATCACTATGGAAGGAATTCTTCCAGATGGAGCTTCAATCAACAGACCTCCCGGTTTCGACGGCGAACACTACTCTTTCTGGAAAGCCAAATTTCGTGTGTTCGTGATGGCAACAGAATATGGTCTATGGAGAGTTTTCGAGACTGGAGACTATGTTCCAGTCAAGGTAGAAGGAGGCATTACTGTTCCCAAGACAGAAGCCGAGTTCGATGATGATGATAAGAAGAACATCACTCTCAATAGCAAGGCTATCCTGATGCTTCAGAGTGCTCTTAGTCAAAAGGAGTACTTTCGTATCTGTAATTTGTCAACGGCTAAGGAAATGTGGAAGGCGCTGGAAATAGCTTATGAAGGAACCTCTGGAATCAAGGAGAATCGCGTCAACATTCTAACCACTGAGTATGATCTGTTGCGAATGAAGCAAGGCGAGAGTATTGGAGAATTTCAGTTGAGATATACTCATCTGACCAATCAGCTAGCGGCCTTAGGAAAGCTTTTCGATCAAGGAGCTCAAGTAAGGAAAATCCTTAATATTCTGACAAAGGATTGGGAAGCTAAAGTTACCGCCATTGAAGAAGCTCGTGGAGAATCGATGACTTCAGTTGCTGCATTGTTTGGAAGCCTATCTGAGTATGAGAGCAAACTGAAGTTCAAGAAGGAGTTAGAAGATGTCAATGGTGGCAACAATCGCAACAAAGGAGTGGCTCTGAATGTGGAAAAGGATGAGGAAGATGAAGATGAGGATGAAGAAATTGGCATAATGGTCCGGAGATTCAAGAAGTTTTACAAGAAGGATCAAGGCTTCAAGAAATTTCAGAAGGGAAGTTCGAGCTATGAATCGAAGAAGCCTATCATTTGCTATGAATGCGAGAAGCCCGGACACATCAAGGCAGATTGCCCTCAGCTGAAGAATCAAGAGAAAGAGAAGAAGAAGTTCAAGAAATTCAAAAAGAAGGCATATGTGTCAGCCATATGGGGTGACAGCTCATCGGATGAAGATGAAGCTGAAGAGGATGAAAGCGAAAAGGCCAATATATGCCTGGTTGCTGAAGAAGAAGAGCAACACAATGAGAGCAATGAGGTATATGAATCTTTACCCTCCTATGATGAATTATTTGCTGAATACAATGTTGTTCAAAAGGAGTTTGAGAAATTAGCAGACAAATATATGTCTTTAAAAAGAAAAAACTCCTTTCTTGAATTGCAAATTGAAAACATTTCTTCTCCTCAATCTCTGGCTTGTGATGAATGTCTTGTTTTAGAGAAAAAGAACCTACAACTTACAAAGGCACTTGAGAAATTCACTAAGGGGAGTGAAATGCTCAATGTGATTCTAAAACAACAACGTTTTATAAACGATCGATCGGGCATTGGATACAAACCTGATTTTGATAAAAGGAAAGGCAAGAAAAAGAATGGACAAAAGTCGTATATGAATTATTTCACAAAGTCTGTTCATTCCTCAAACCCTTTTGCACATTGTACATATTGCAATAGGAAGGGTCACTCCACTTCATCTTGTTTTCATAAAAAGGAAAGAAAAGATAAACCTGTAGGCAATTATGTTTGGGTACCGAAAGGAACATATGTTTCCAAGGTGCATGCTAACCCCAAAGGACCCAAGAAAAGATGGGTACCTAAGACTTGATTCATTGTGAATTGTAGGTTTGTCTTAGAGCATCAAGACCTAACAAGTGGTATATCGATAGTGGATGCTCAAGGCACATGACTGGAGACAAAACAAAGTTTTTATCAATAAAGCCAAAAGATGGAGGTAGAGTCACATTTGGAGGTGACCAATCCGGGAAAATCGCTGGCATTGGTGAGATAGGCAACAATGAGGGGCCACTCATCAAAGACGTCTACTTGGTAGAGGGATTGTGTCACAACCTCTTAAGTGTGAGCCAAAGCACCGATAAGGGTAATTTGGTAATATTTGACTCTGATGAATGCTTTATTGTTAAAAAGGATTTGATCTCCATAAATGATTTGAAAAATAAAGCTTTATTTAGAGCACCTAGAGATGGAAACTGTTATACTTTGAACCTCTCTAGCAATGCTTCTGTTTCTGAAAATTGTTTTGTAAGTAACCTGAATGAGAGTTGGCTATGGCATAAGCGATTAGCTCATGTCAATATGTTTCAACTTGACAAGTTGCTGAAAAAGGATTTGGTCATTGGCATTCCTAAGTTAAATTTTAAAAATGATATGATCTGTGATGCTTGCCAAAAAGGAAAACAAACCAAATCCTCTTTTAAAGCGAAAAATGAGATTTCAACCAATAGACCTCTTCAACTTCTTCACATGGATCTAGTTGGACCAGCTAGAGTGAAAAGTCTTGGTGGAAATTTATACACTTTGGTCATTGTTGATGATTTTTCTAGATTTACTTGGACAATATTTTTATCTTCTAAAGATGAAACCTATGATTAGTTTGTTTCTTTTGCCAAGACGGTCCAAAACGAGAAAGGGTTCTCAATTTCAGGAATACGGACTGATCATGGTGGAGAGTTCGAAAATCATGCCTTTGCTGAGTTCTGCGATAGTATGGGAACCGACCACAACTTCTCAGCGCCTAGAACTCCTCAACAAAATGGAGTAGTGGAGAGAAAGAACAGAGTACTCACTGAGATGGCAAGAGCAATGCTGAACGAATACAACACTTCCCAAGTATTTTGGGCAGATGCCATGAGTACTGCTTGTTACATCTCCAACAGAGCCTATGTTAGAAAGAAGCTGAACAAGACTCCGTATGAACTCTACAAAGGAAGAAAGCCGAACCTCAGTCATCTTCATGTCTTCGGGTGCAAATGCTATATGCACAATAACGGTAAAGACAATCTTGGTAAATTCGATCCCAAGGCTGATTTAGCTATATTTATTGGTTATTCTCATAGAAGTAAGGCATATAGAGTCTTTAATACTAGAACTAAGATTGTAGAAGAATCTATACATGTTGTGTTCAGTGAAAATGACTCTGATAAATTGATGAAAGGGGTAACCAGTGCAAGTATACACTATCAATGTAATACCGACAAGTATCCCAAGGTAATAAAATATCGTTCCCACAGGGACCAAAGTTCCAACTACCAACCCAAATCACTTTAATTTATAGTTGATGTAACCGAAAGAGTTTTTGATGAAAATATTAAAAGACAGTAAAATCACACAGAAATTGAATTAAACTTTGTAAAATGAAATTAACAAAAGCCTAGGGTCATGTATATCATCAATAATCCATTTAAATGTTTTTCCTTTACCAAAAGCTAGATTAAGACCTAATCTTCTTTTAAGGTAGAGTTTAACTACTTAACCGTTGAATTGGAGTAAATCAATCGAATTTCATATTTTAATCTAATTGCTTATTCCTAAGTCAATTAGCTTAATCCTTAATCCTAAAGTCATGTTCCCATGCTCATTAGAATTAATTCTTGCATTAAGCCCAGAATTCTTTATGATTGCATAAAGCCTATGTCAAGTTCCCTTGCTAGTACCTTATGTTCTTTAATCAATTGAACCTAGAATTAACTAGCCTTTCCCAAGGTCTAATTAATCTTTCAATTCCTTAATTAGATGATCAAACCAACCAAGGCATTAAGCGTGGGTTAAAGAAACATATCCAAGACAAACATTATGCAATTAAAAACAGAATCACAATTAAACTTCATAAAGAATCCATACATGACCTTAGAAAGATACTTAGTTCATGCTAATCATGACCAAGCATAAAAATGGTAAAAGATGAAGAACATGAAATTTAATTAAAACAACCAAAAAGGAAAGATTACAACTAAGCCATACCAAGAAGGAGGCAAGAAATACAAAAGAAAAACAATACATAAAACAAAAGATTAGAACTAAGCCATACCAAGTAGGAGGCAAGAAACTAAAGACAAGAATTAAAGACAATACATAAAACTAAATAAGCAAAACTAAAGCCTTCCATGTAGGAGGCAAGAAATAAAAGAAGGCAGATAGAATGGGAGAGATCATGGTCTCTCCAAGGTGTGTCTACAAGTTCTAAACATCCTTGTATTTATAGAAAACTTGGGAGAACTATTGAGCCACACTTCTTGACTTTTGTGCTCCAAAAACGCGTCCGAATTACAGCCTGGTTTACACCAAGATTTCGGTGGCTTTCGGTGAATTTGTCTTCATATGAATTGTAGCCCCGGATGTCAGCTTTCCAGTCGTTCAAACAGGACCTCATTTGGATATCCGTAGCTCCAGTTATGGGCCAAACACTGCATGTTGGTCCAGAGTCCGTCACAGCACATTGTTTTGTATTCCAAGCCCATTTTGGTCCTCTAAACGTCTGATTTAGCTTCTGGGCTTTTCATAGAAGTTGTAGGTATGTCTCTTAGCTTTCCTAAAATATAAAGTTTGGATCAATTGGAGGTCTAGAACGTAAGTTATGATCAAAATACCGAACAGTGTTCATTACCCAATTGAAAAAGAGATGTGATTTGAGCCCAGTTTTGATCCAAATTTCAAATATGACCAAGATTAATGCAAATGAAGTCTAAAAACTCATTATGCAGATGAAAACACATATTTAACAAATTGTTCCATTAAAGCATGATAATGACAGAGTTTATAGCTTCTTTTTACATTTAAAATAATATGAATTCAATGGTTATCAAACTCCCCCACACTTAGCCTTTTGCACTCCTGGGCAAAATCTAAAGCAAGAAAACCAATCTTTTTTTTTTTTTTTCAAACAGTTGCCAGTAATGTAAAAATTGAACAAGGGATAGAAAGCTTCAAAAGATTGATAAATCAAAACCAAAATTCTTTTATCTCCAATCACAATTATGGCAATTTCAATCAATGACGCTAATTACATAAGATGGTCTTTCAAATGATGCGCTCAATCAATCAACCTCTCAAGTGTATCTCTCAAGTGTTTAAGGTATATAAGTGTATCGCTTAAATTCTACCCAAGAAAATTGTTCTACCATAAGCTTGCTCATTTTCTACGTCTCCACTACTCATAACACATATAGGCACAAATCAAGAGAGCTTGTTATTACAGGTTGTAACGGGGTTAGGATGAAGGTAGGTAAAAGTATGGAATGAGAGGCTAAGCACCAAAGAAATTAAATCGAGCACTGATTAACACAATCATTCTATGTATGAAAACTTTCATTTAACTCAAATACCTCCTTTCTTTCTTTGTTTTTTTTTCTTCTTCTTTTACACCTTTTTTTTTCTTTTTGTTCTTTTTTTTTCTTTTGTTCTTTTTTTTTTTTGAAACTATACTATATATATAATCACAATGGCAACATCAAATATCTTCCCCCCACACTTAAACTGTTGCACTCCTGAGCAGCCCCCACACTTAAACACCAAACCAAGGTAAACCAATGCTCAATAATTTTTCACGGTGCGGAGTAAAATGGTTTTACGCTTAGGCTTGTAATGTGGCTTAGAACAGAATGGACAAAAAGGCACAAAGGGGTTACCAAAGGAATAATAATGCATGGGAAAGGCTATTTGGCCAAAGTGGGGAAAACAAAAGGAAACAAAAACAAGCTTCCATCATACCTATGCACATAAGTGAAAAATGTAGTTTCAAAAAGAAAAGGAGCAAGTTCTAGAGAACGCAAATCATGAGCAGATGCACACATGAAAGAAAGAATGGCAAAAGATGAATTCCATTCATGCAGGCTCAAAATCTCACAGGGTCAATACCATCTTATATAATCAACATCACCAATTCAACAACCAAGACATGGAATCGAAGAGTCTAGAATTGCAAATCAAATAGAATAATCCATCAAAACCAAAATGTTCAAGTTCATAATATGTAGCAATCATAGAAAAAGAGAATGTATTGTTCTTATTCTATTTAATAAACTACATTATTTCTACTTTTTCTACTGGATTGTGTCCCTCCCCCACACTTATCTTCCTCAAACAACAATTAAGCCCAAGAAAATCATATGAATTAAGAAGAAAATAAGTGAGGAAAGAGACAACCTGGGTTAGAGGATCTTAAGTCGCTTGAAGGAGAAGTTCTCATCCTTGATGAGAATCATGCATTTGTCATTAAAAACATCTTCTCCCATATTTAATTTCCTTAGTGGAGGTGGTTTAGGATCCATTGGAAGAGGTCTAAGAATGTATGGTGGATGTTGGTTCCATCGAGGACCTTTCCAAGAATGTGCCTGTAAAGAAGACAAGCAACCAACAGTATCCCATCCAAAAATAGAAACATGGAGAAGTTTCAAGTGAATTAAAGGCATGTTAAGTTCCAAACTCTCCAAGTAACTATCACAACCAAGGAAATCAATGATACTCCCATCAGTAGGAGTCAAGGAACCAATTATATTTTGAAAATTCTCTTGTGGTTGCAAAATGGAAGGTATGGAATCCAACTTAGTGTTGGAGTATACCACATCATTGTCACAATCACAAGAGTTGGAAGGAAAAAGATTGGAAGAAGGAAGAGGAATTTTGAAATTGTCACCACCCGGAATGTGTGAAGATTTAAAACAATTATCTTGTTTTTCTAAATCAGGTGGCAAATCACAAGAAAGTACTTGTTGGAAAGATTCATCAACATGTAGGATTTTATCAATCAAAATTTCAAAATCTTCATTACCAACAAGACTACAAGGAGGTAATCCAATGTGAATTTCGTGCATTTGACATTCTAGGCTATGATTGTTCTCACTTACATCAACAATAGAATCCATGATCAATGTAGAATCGCTACCAAAATCACCATTTAATGCATCATTAATTTCAATGCAAATAGGACACTGTTCATTATTAGAACATGCACAATTGTCAGTGTCACTCATTGATGCAAACTCGGGATAATCAGCATACCATTCAGCAAGAACATCATCAACAACATTGGCATCCATGCTTGATTCAATCTTTTCAAAATTGTCATACATTGGTAGATCATGATTATCGTACAACCAAGCCATGAAAGTTCAATGCAATTAATTCCCAATGGGTCACAAGATAACTTTCAATTAATGAAGAAGGTTTTTTTTTTCTTTTTTTTTTTGTAAAATAACACACAATTGAAATGAACAAGGAATAACTCAAAACGAAAAATTAAAAACTGCAATAAAACAAGCACCAATCTATAAACAAGCAAAGATAGTTGATATTGGGACAAGTTTGGTCCCCGGCAACGGCGCCAAAAACTTGATGAAAGGGGTAACCAGTGCAAGTATACACTATCAATGTAATACCGACAAGTATCCCAAGGTAATAAAATATCGTTCCCACAGGGACCAAAGTTCCAACTACCAACCCAAATCACTTTAATTTATAGTTGATGTAACCGAAAGAGTTTTTGATGAAAATATTAAAAGACAGTAAAATCACACAGAAATTGAATTAAACTTTGTAAAATGAAATTAACAAAAGCCTAGGGTCATGTATATCATCAATAATCCATTTAAATGTTTTTCCTTTACCAAAAGCTAGATTAAGACCTAATCTTCTTTTAAGGTAGAGTTTAACTACTTAACCGTTGAATTGGAGTAAATCAATCGAATTTCATATTTTAATCTAATTGCTTATTCCTAAGTCAATTAGCTTAATCCTTAATCCTAAAGTCATGTTCCCATGCTCATTAGAATTAATTCTTGCATTAAGCCCAGAATTCTTTATGATTGCATAAAGCCTATGTCAAGTTCCCTTGCTAGTACCTTATGTTCTTTAATCAATTGAACCTAGAATTAACTAGCCTTTCCCAAGGTCTAATTAATCTTTCAATTCCTTAATTAGATGATCAAACCAACCAAGGCATTAAGCGTGGGTTAAAGAAACATATCCAAGACAAACATTATGCAATTAAAAACAGAATCACAATTAAACTTCATAAAGAATCCATACATGACCTTAGAAAGATACTTAGTTCATGCTAATCATGACCAAGCATAAAAATGGTAAAAGATGAAGAACATGAAATTTAATTAAAACAACCAAAAAGGAAAGATTACAACTAAGCCATACCAAGAAGGAGGCAAGAAATACAAAAGAAAAACAATACATAAAACAAAAGATTAGAACTAAGCCATACCAAGTAGGAGGCAAGAAACTAAAGACAAGAATTAAAGACAATACATAAAACTAAATAAGCAAAACTAAAGCCTTCCATGTAGGAGGCAAGAAATAAAAGAAGGCAGATAGAATGGGAGAGATCATGGTCTCTCCAAGGTGTGTCTACAAGTTCTAAACATCCTTGTATTTATAGAAAACTTGGGAGAACTATTGAGCCACACTTCTTGACTTTTGTGCTCCAAAAACGCGTCCGAATTACAGCCTGGTTTACACCAAGATTTCGGTGGCTTTCGGTGAATTTGTCTTCATATGAATTGTAGCCCCGGATGTCAGCTTTCCAGTCGTTCAAACAGGACCTCATTTGGATATCCGTAGCTCCAGTTATGGGCCAAACACTGCATGTTGGTCCAGAGTCCGTCACAGCACATTGTTTTGTATTCCAAGCCCATTTTGGTCCTCTAAACGTCTGATTTAGCTTCTGGGCTTTTCATAGAAGTTGTAGGTATGTCTCTTAGCTTTCCTAAAATATAAAGTTTGGATCAATTAGAGGTCTAGAACGTAAGTTATGATCAAAATACCGAACAGTGTTCATTACCCAATTGAAAAAGAGATGTGATTTGAGCCCAGTTTTGATCCAAATTTCAAATATGACCAAGATTAATGCAAATGAAGTCTAAAAACTCATTATGCAGATGAAAACACATATTTAACAAATTGTTCCATTAAAGCATGATAATGACAGAGTTTATAGCTTCTTTTTACATTTAAAATAATATGAATTCAATGGTTATCATAAATCCTTGGATGATGAGGAAGAGACAATTTTCAAAAACCAATTCTTTTCGAAAACTACTCCTTCTCAATCTGGAAATACTGGAAATGTTTTTGAGGTTGATCCTGAAAACAATTTAGAAAACCCTGACCAGTCTCAACCTAGAGCTTGGAAATATATAAGGAATCATCCCTTAGACCAAGTTATAGGTGATGTGAACCAAGGAGTAAGGACTAGAAACAGCACTTTGAATGAAGTTACGTTTTCTGCATTTATTTCACATATTGAGCCTTCTAAGATAGAAGAAGCCCTTTCAGACAATGATTGGGTGATTGCTATGCAAGAGGAGCTACATCAATTTGATAGAAATCAGGTTTGGGACGTGGTACCTAGACCCAAAGACCATCCGGTTATTGGGACAAAATGGGTATTCAAGAACAAACGTGATGAGTCTGCTATTATTGTGCGTAACAAGGCTAGATTAGTGGCCAAAGGTTACAACCAAGAAGAAGGAATTGATTATGAAGAAACTTATGCTCCAGTTGCAAGATTGGAAGCCATAAGAGTTCTTCTTGCTTTTGCTTGTGTGAAAGGTTTCAAACTATTTCAAATGGATGTCAAAAGTGCTTTCCTAAATGGTTTCATTCAAGAGGAGGTGTATGTTGAACAACCTCCAGGCTTTGAAAATGAACATTTCCCTGATTATGTTTTTAAACTCAAAAAAGCTTTGTATGGTCTTAAGCAAGCTCCTAGAGCTTGGTATGAAAGATTGAGTCAATTCTTGCTCAATCAGGGGTTTATCAGAGGAAAAGCAGATACAACATTATTCATTAAGAAAAATAAGTTGAATGAAGTCTTAATTGTTTAAATTTATGTTGATGACATCATTTTCGGTGCTACTAATGACTCCTTGTGTGAGGAATTTTCCAAGACTATGCAGGGTGAATTTGAAATGTCAATGATGGGTGAGCTCAACTACTTCCTTGGACTGCAAATCAAGCAACGAAAAGATGGGATATTCATATCCCAAACCAAGTATTTAAATGATTTGCTGAAGAAATTTGGGATGGACAAGTGCAATGGAGCTGACACACCAATGAGCACAACCACTTCCTTGGATGCTGATGAAGAGGGCAAGGACTTCAACATCACCAAGTATAGAGGAATGATCGGATCATTGCTCTATCTCACTGCAAGTCGCCCAGACATCCAATTCAGTGTTGGGATGTGTGCTCGGTTTCAATCAGCACCCAAAGAGTCTCATGCTGAGCACGTAAAAAGAATATTCAGATATCTATCTAATACGAAGACTCTTGGGCTGTGGTTTCCCAAAGGACAGCCTGAGCACCTAGTAGCATATTCAGACTCGGATCATGCCGGCTACAAGACGGATAGAAAGAGTACAAGTGGGCAATGCGAGTTCTTTGGCAACTCACTTATCTCTTGGTTTAGCAAGAAACAAACAACTGTGGCCGTATCATCAACCGAAGCTGAATATGTGGCCGTCTCAAGTTGCTGTGCTCAAGTGCTGTGGTTGAAGCAACAAATTGCTGATTTAGGAGTGTACTTGAAGGAGATCCCGATATTGTGCGATAATACAAGCACAATAAGCTTGGCCAAGAATCCCGTGCAACATACAAGAACCAAGCATATTGATGTGAGGCACCACTTCATTCGGGATCATGTCCAGAAGCGAGATGTCAAAGTGATGTTCATTCCAACTCATCTTCAACTTGCTGACATCTTCACCAAACCTCTAGCTAAGGAACAATTCACTTTCATAAGGAGAGAATTGGGAATGGTAAATCCCAATGAATTGTAAGAAATTCTCTCTTAATCTAATGTTAGTTATGTTTTTTGATGATTAACCAATACTGACTTAAGCATCGGAGTTTCTAGATATGCTCTTTGCAGGATGTTTTTGTCTGAAACTTGCTGAAATTGGGGACAAACTCGAGTCTATACTTGGTGAACTCGAGCACAAAAGAGACAAAGAAGAAATGAGAGTTTAAGAATGGAAAAACTGGAGCCTAAGAAAGGTGAACTCGAGCTCGAGAGAGGCAAACAAGAGTTGAAAAGCAAATAGTGAACGAACTCGAGTTCATTAGTGAATGAACCTCAGGTTCATTTCTGACAGAGAGCAACGATGGAACTCAGACAAGGTGAACTCGAGTCTATCAATAACGAACTCGAGTTCGAAAGTCACAGAGAACAACCCTGTTGAGAAATCATTCTGAACTCGAGCCCATAAGTAAGAACCTCAGGTTCACGAGGAAATTCAAGAGTTCTCTGTACACTCTTGAAGTCCAGGTAAGTGGATTTTTATGACGAACTCGAGCCCACAAGTTGTGAACTCGAGTTCATCGCGTGCCCTATATATATAACAGTTGTGAACTTTCCACTACACTTCACTCAAACCTCCAGTTTGCCCTAATCTTCTTCAACTTCTTCACTCTCTGTTTTGTGCGATAATGGCTTCCCAAGCTTCAAACCCCAAAATTTCAAACCCTAATCCTTCCCAAACCTCCTCTCAAGCACAATCTGACTGTCCTGTCCGAACAAAGACTCGCTCTACTCGCCTACGCCACGGGATAGACAAATCCATTAGAGGAGTTCAAGGAGAAAACACTCATTCTTCTCCTCCCAGACCTAAAGGCATCGTAATTAGAGAGGAACGAACCAAGAAAAGACATGATCCTGAGCCAGAGGTTCAAGGAAGAGGAAAGGCTCCTCAAGCGTCAGCACCGTTAAGAGAGAAGCAACCGTTCAAGAAGAAAAAGACAGCCGGTGTTCACTCTGTACCCACTCCCGGTCAAGCAAGTTCCCAGGCTCAGCAAATTCCTCAACAACAGGAGCAACCTACTCCTCAGGTATCACCAACTCTACCTGCTCTCTACGAGATTTACAACCATAGGAGGTGTCCTCAAGGTTTTAGTGAGGAACCGTGTAGGATGAGTCCCGAAGAAGGAAATTTATACAAGAAAAAGTTTGATGAAAAGAGAGCATTTTGCCCGATTGTCTCTGTTGACTTGGCTAAGATCAAAGACGAATGTGGCCTTGATTTGAGCCCTTGGCTGGGTCAATTTGAACCTTTGATTTCAATCAAAGCCCCTTATAGCCCAAAGCTTGTGAAAGTCTTCTATTTTCACATGAAATCTGACAATATACTGGACTCTGAGGGTAACTTAGTGGAAGAAAGAATAATCACTAAGGTTCGAGGCCAAAAAATCACTATTTCCCCAGCCTATCTCAACTCAATCCTCCAAATCACCAATCCTCCAACTCCAAAAACACATCACTATGGCCAGCAGACCATTTTTGAGCTGCTTAGACCCAATGAACCTGTTCCTGAGGGATTAGAGATTTTAAACTTCACACCTGCTGCCATGCCTCCTAGGAACAGAGCGATTTGGTATATCTACACAAGGGATCTTCTGCAGAAGGGTGGGAACTTCACGCACTTTGCCAAGAAGGACTTTCCCATATTTGCTTCAATCATTGACAAGCAGCCACACAATGTTGGACATTGGCTGTTTCAGGAGATGGCCAAATTTGCTTTTCACTCTCGGCAATCTTCTCAGATTCCCTTTCCCAGCCTGGTCTCGGTGATCCTCTTCCACAAGAAGATATGGTATTTAGCAGCCAATGACCCTCCAGCCTACCCAGCTGAGTTTGGCCAACACATAATGAATCTTATGAGGGTTGATAGGCCAGAGAGGTCCGACCAGTCCAGAGCTCCAAGGAGATCCAAGCAAGCAAGGTCCAGAGCCACCCAGTCCAGAGCAGAGGAAGCTCAAAGTGCTCCACCTCCCTCAGATTTTGATGTCAAGGTTCAGGAAATTGTGGACAAGGCCGTTTCCAATTTGGTTGAAGGGATAGAGTTAGCAGTTGGAAAGTTGGTTGCAGAAGTTAACAAGGGCCATAGTGATCTGGTGGATATCCAGGAAGGCTTCAGAACTGAACAAGAGACCTTGAAAAATCAGATCTGCGATCAGGCGTCCAGTATATCCACACTTATGGTCACCATGATGAGCTTAAGTGATAAAATGGATCAAATATTGAAGAATCAGTCCCTACAAGCCTCTACATCTGTCCTTGCATCTTCTGAACTTTATCCTGAATCTCACACTGAACCTCCAGTTCCTAACTCTGTACCTGACCCCAAGCCTGACACCCAACCTACCTCCTCTTCCCTACATTTTGCTGATGACAAAGGGGGAGAGAGTGCTAAGTGATTTTGTGGAGAGTTTATGACTTGTGGATTTCTAGCTGTGTAGTTTGAGCTTTTAGTTATGAATTTTGAGCTTTCTATGTAGCTTTGAACTTTCTGTTTCTTTTGGATATATGAAATTTCTGTTTCTATGTAGCTTTGAACTTTCTATTTGTGCTTCTGCTGTGTTTCTGATATTGCTTCTGATAACTTGCTCATAATTTGTTCAACTCTCTGATAATCTGTAAAAATTTCACAAACTGAATTTCAAAGAGAGTTTCAAAACTAGATTTCAAAATCAACTGTTTACAAGTGTTGTCATCATCAAAAAGGGGGAGAATGTTAGTTCCCTGTGTGTTTTGATGATTACTAACAATTGTAAACAATATTGATAAGGTTTGACAAAGTTTAGAATAATTTAAACTTGTATTTTTCAATCTGTCAAAACCAAACTCGAGCCTGTTAGTGTTGAACTCGAGCCTGGATTTGACAGAGAGCACAAACTTGTTAAGTTGTTTTCCAAACTCGAGATTGAACCTGAAGTTTAAAATTAAACTTTTGAAAAGTTCACATGAACTCGAACCTACTAAGGTCAAACTCGAGTTCATTCTTTCCAGAGAGTTTTTGAACTTTGAAAACATGTTAAACCTTACACTGGCTTTCTTCAAACCTCAAGTTTGAAAGGATCCAAAGAAAGTTTTAAGAGCATGAACTCGAGCCTGTCATGGCAAACTCGAGTTCATCTCTGGCGGGATAAGTTTTCCAAACTTGTAGGTGTTTTCAAAGTCTGCACTGTTCCATTGAAAGAAAAGTTTCCAGTTTGAAAAGTTTTTCAAATACTCAAACTCGAGCCTAGCATTCTTAAACTCAAGCCTAGTTATGGCCGAGAGGCTCCAAAGCTTTCCAAAACATTTGAACTCGAGCCTAATCATTTTGAACTCGAGCCTAAAAGTTCCAGAGAGCAAAGAACTTTTAGGTATGTTTTAAACTCGAGGGTTTGCTTTGCAAACCTCAGATTTGTTCTTTCAAGCTAAAACGAAGTTTGCTCAAAATTGTCTCCAACTCGAGCCTGACATTAATGAACTCGAGTTCATTTCAACCCGAGAGCTTTTTAGTTTTTCAATGACATGAGAACCTCAGGTTTAGAAGACAAACCTTGGGTTCACACTTTTTGAACTCACATAATTTTTTGAGCACTGAAGCAACGAACTCGAGCCTATAAGAACTGAACTCGAGTTCGTGACGCGAGTTCAGAAATGTGAATTTGGGCATTTCAGAAATCAATGTTATTTGATCCTAATCTCTTCTAATATTATTCTCTGATATTCCCTGCTATGTTTAACGTCTTTGTTAGTGGATTTCAGAGCATTAAAGAATGTTGAATAAGAGATTAGAGCATAAAGCAAAAAGTAACTCAGAGCATTTATTGCAAAGTTCAGAAAGTTACTCCTTCTGCCCAAATCCTTCTGCACACGCACACAAAGCAGTTGAGAATGTTAGCTGAAACAAGAAAACTCCTCTCCAACGGATTAATTCACAGAAAGTCAGCCTTGATGACTTGGCCAACTAGATTAGGAGAAAACAAGAGAGAGAAGACCCCAAAAAAACACTTCAGAACACTTGGGCAACTTCTCCAACGGTCTGATTCAAGCTACAACGGTCATTTAATGTTCTCTAGCTATAAATAGAGTCCATTAACATCTTCACAAGCTGATTCAACAACTCAGAGCGAAAATTTACTAAGTTCATTTATTGTGTATTAGCTTTCACTTGTAAAGTATCATACTTGATACAAGCACTTCAGTGTTTATTCTATCTACTCTTTGAGAGAGTTTCACTTGTAAAATCATTTATTGATTGTAACAACTACAAGTCAGGGGACTTGGTAGTTGGGGTGTATTGATTACAACTTGTAAGGGGGAGTGTGTTCCAGAGAGAGAACAACTCTTAGTACAGAGTGTGTAATCAATTTCATTGAGTTAGTGGATTGAAAATTCCGAGTGAGGCTTGGGGACTGGATGTAGGTTAGAGAAAGGACTGAACCAGTATAAATCTTGTTGTGTATTACTTCTTCTTCCTTCCTCTCTGTTCTGCTCTGTTTTGAGTACTCACAAATAGAACAAGTGCATAAAATTTTAAAGATACCCAATTCACCCCCCCTCTTGGGTATCAAGCTCCAACTTTCACGTCATCGATGGTAATCCCCTTTGCCTTAGGCGCAGATGTTTTCGGTGGAGACATCTCGTCTGGAACTCCTTTTATGGACTTGTCTATACCGTAGCGCAGTCTCGTTGAACAAATTTTGAGACGAGTAGGACGATCAGAGGGAGTAGTCGACGGTAGAGAAGATCCCTTAGGGTTAAGAGAAGACTTAGCTGATCGTGAGGGAGTCGGTGAGGACATTTGGTAGGGAAATGTGAAGAATTTATGGTTAGAAGGTGAGAGGAGACGAGAGGGCACAGAGAGAATCTAGGGCAAAACTGGAGTTTGAACGCAAGTTTTGAAGAACAAGTGAAAAATTAAATATATAGCACGACCAAAACTCGAGTTTTGCATTCAAAACTCGAGTTTTGAAGAATAAATGCTGACCTGGACATCAAAAGTGTACTGTGAACTTTTGAACTTCCGAGACCAAAACTCGAGTTTCACTCTGAAAACTCCAGTTTTCAGCTTTTCTTCAAAACATGTTGCTCTTTGTCTAATGGAAACTCGAGTTTCCAATTTGCAAACTCGAGTTTTGTAGCTCCTCCAGAAATCAATTTTTCTTCTCTCTCCCCGATACCTTGCCAAAACTCGAGTTTTGATATCAAAACTCGAGTTTTCACCTCTTATCAGCAAAAACTCAGGTTTCATAAAAGCATCCTGCATAAAACATAACTAGACACTCTGATGCTTAAATTAGTATTAATCAATCATCAAAACTTAAACCAACATTGGGTAAAAGAGGACTTACAACTCATTGGGATTTACCATTCCCAATTCTCTCCTTATGAAGTTAAATTGTTCTTTGGCTAATGGCTTTGTGAAGATGTCTGCAAGCTGGAGATGAGTTGGGATGAACATCACTTTCACATCTCTCTTTTGAACATGATCCCTTATGAAATGATGCCGCACATCAATATGCTTGGTTCTTGTGTGTTGGACTGGATTCTTGGCCAAGCTTATGGTGCTAGTATTATCACATAGGATTAGGATCTCCTTCAAGCTTACTCCCAAATCAGCTAGCTGTTGCTTGAGCCACAACACTTGAGCACAGCAACTTGATGCAGCCACATATTCAGCTTTGGTTGATGACACAGCTACACTTGTTTGCTTCTTGCTGAACCAAGATACAAGTGAGTTGCCAAAGAACTCACATTGGCCACTTGTGCTTTTCCGATCAGTTTTGTAGCCGGCATGATCTGAGTCTGAATATGCTACCAAATGCTCAGGTTGACCCTTAGGAAACCACAAACCCAGTGTCTTTGAGTTTTTGCAAGATATTTGAATATCCTCTTCACATGTTCAGCATGAGACACCTTTGGAGCAGACTAGAATCTTGCACATATTCCAACACTGAATTGGATGTCCGGGCGGCTTGCAGTTAGATAGAGCAATGATCCAATCATCCCTCTATACTTTGTGATGTTGAAGTCTTTGCCCTCTTCATCAGCATCCAATGAAGTGGTTGTACTCATGGGAGTGTCAGCTCCATTACATTGGTCCATCCCGAACTTTTTCAGCAGATCATTTAGATATTTTGTTTGGGAGATGAAGATTCCATCCTTCCTTTGCTTGATTTGCAGTCCAAGGAAATAGTTCAGCTCCCTCATCATTGACATTTCGAACTCTCCCTGCATAATCTTTGAAAATTCCTCACACAAAGCATCATTAGTAGCACCAAAGATTATGTCATCAACATAGATTTGAACAATTAAAATTTCATTTAATTTATTTCTTCTGATGAATAGTGTTGTGTCAGCCTTTCCTCTGATAAATCCTTGATCTAGAAGAAATTGGCTTAATCTCTCATACCAAGCTCTTGGAGCTTGTTTGGGTCCATATAAAGCCTTTTTGAGTTTGAAAACATGATCAGGGTACTGTTCATTTTCAAAACCTGGAGGTTGTTCCACATAAACCTCCTCTTGAATAAAACCATTCAAAAATGCATTTTTAACATCCATTTGAAAAAGTTTAAAACCTTTAACACATGCAAAGGCTAGAAGAACCCTTATAGCTTCCAATATAGCTACTGGAGCATAAGTTTCTTCATAATCTATTCCTTCTTCTTGATTGTACTCTTTTGCAACCAATCTTGCCTTATTTCGGACAATGATTGCTGATTCATCAGGTTTGTTCTTAAATACCCATTTAGTCCCAATAACCGGATGGTCATTGGGTCTAGGTACTAAGTCCCAAACCTGATTTCTATGGAATCGATGTAACTCCTCTTGCATAGCTATCACCCAATCATTGTCTAAGAGGGCTTCGTCTATTTTAGAGGGTTCTATGTGTGACATGAATGCAGAAAAGGTGACTTCATTCAAGGTACTCTTTCGAGTTCTTACTCCTTGATTCACATCTCCTATGACTTGGTCTAAAGGATGATCTCTAATAAATCTCCAAACCTTAGGTTGAGACTGATCTAGGTTTTCAATATTATTTTCAGGATCGGCCTCAAAAAGATTTTCAAAATTTTCAGTAGAAGAAGGAGTAGTTTTCGAAAAGAATTGATTTTTAAAATTATTTTCTTCCTCATCATTCAAGGATTTATCAGTTCCTTCTTCACTAAACACAACATAAATAGATTCTTCAACGACTTTGGTTCTAGTATTGAAAACTCTATAGGCTTAGCTTCTATTTGAATATCCAAGAAACATGCCTAAATCAGCCTTAGAATCAAACTTGCCCAGATTTTCCTTACCATTATTGTGCACATAGCACTTACACCCAAAGATGTGTAGATGGCTCAGATTGGGTTTCCTTCCTTTGTATAACTCATATGGGGTCTTGTTCAACTTCTTTCTCAGGTAAGCTCGGTTGGAGATGTAGCAAGCGGTGCTCATAGCATCAGCACAAAACACTTGAGAAGTGTTGTTCTCATTCAGCATTGCTCTTGCCATCTCCGTGAGGACTCGATTCTTCCTTTCTACAACACCATTTTGTTGTGGAGTCCTTGGAGCTGAGAAGTTGTGGTCTATCCCCATGTTGTCACAATATTCAACAAAAGCATTGTTTTCAAATTCACCACCATGATCAGTTCTAATGCCTGAAATAGAAAATCCTTTCTCGTTCTGAACCTTCTTGGCAAACAGAACAAATTGATCAAATGTTTCATCTTTTGAAGACAAGAAAATAGTCCAACAAAATCTTGAATAATCGTCTACAATAACCAATGTGTACAAATTGCCACCAAGGCTCCTCACCCTTGTTGGACCCACAAGATCCATATGTAGCAATTGTAGCGGTCTATTAGTAGAGATTTCATTTTTCGATTTAAAAGATGATTTAGTTTGCTTTCCCTTTTGACACGCTTCACAAGTCAAATTATTTTTGAAACTAAGTTTGGGAATGCCAATAACCAAATCCTTTTTGAGCAATTTGTCAAGTTGGGACATGTTGGCATGAGCTAATCGCTTATGCCACAACAACTCTCACTTGAATTGCTTACAAAACATTTTTCATAAATTGAAGCATTGCTAGAGAGGTTGAGAGTGTAACAATTCTCATCTCTAGGTGCTCTAAATAAAGCTTTTGATTTTAAATTTTCTAAATGGAGAAGTTCCTTTTTCACAATCAATCATTCGTTAGAATCAAAGATAACCAAGTTACCCTTGTCGGTGCTTTGGCTCACACTAAGGAGGTTGTGGCATAGTCCTTCTACGAGGTATACATCTTTGATGAGAGGGCCTTCAATGTTGCCAATCTCACCAATGCCAACTATCTTTCCAGATTGATCTCCTCCAAAGGTCACCTTGCCACCTTCCTTAGGCTTGATTGAGAGAAACTTAGTTTTGTCTCCCGTCATATGTCTGGAGCATCCGCTATCAATGTACCACTTGTTGGGCTTTGATGCTCTTGACACACCTGCAAATCACAAAGAATCAAGTTTTAGGTACCCATCTTTTCTTGGGTCCTTTGGGGTTAGACTGGACCTTGGGAACATGAGTTCCTTTTGGTACCCATTGATAATTGCCAGCAGGTTTAACCTTTCTTTCTTTCCTATGAAAGCAAGATGAAGTTGTATGAACCTTCCTATTGCAGTAATTGCAGTGTGCAAAGGGGTTTGAAGAATGTACTGATTTTCTAAAATAATTCATGTATGATCTTTCTTCATTCTTCTTCTTGCCTTTCTTTTTATCAAAACAAGGTTGATAACCAATTCCTGATCTATCATTTGTAAACCTTTGTTGTTTTAAAATGACATTGAGCATTTCACTTCCTCTAATGAATTTCTCAAGTGCCTTAGTGAGATGACAATTCTTTTTCTCCAAATCAAGACACTTTTCGCAAATAAGAATTTCAGGAGAAGAGAGTTTTGTAACTTGCAACTCAAGAGTTGTGTTTTTCCTCTTTAAATTCAAATATTTGGCAACAAGTTTTTCAAACTCAATTTGCACACAAAGATACTCAGTGAAAAGCTCATCATAGGAAGGTTTAGAGTCATATACCTCATCACTTTCAACATGTTGCTCTTCTTCTTCAGCAACAAGGCAAATATTAGCTCTCTCTTCCTCATCCTCATCATCTTCAACGGATGAACTATCTCCCCAAATGCTTGAGACATAGGCTTTCTTCTTGAACTTGTTGAACTTCTTCTTCTCTTTATCTTTGTTGTTGTTCAGCTGGGGGCATTCCGATTTGATGTGGCCAGGCTTTTGACACTCGTAGCAGATGATAGGCTTTTTAGCCTCATAGCTGGAGCTACCCTTGTGTAGTTTCTTGAAACCTTGGTCCCTCTTATAAAATTTCTTAAACCTCCTGACCAACATGCCTATTTCTTCATCATCGTCTTCATCCTCTTCTTCTGATTCTTTATCCTCTTTTGCAGCCTTGAGTGCGATGCCTTTGCCTTTGCTATGAACCTCATCAAGTCCCTTCTTGAACTTGAGTTTAGCTTCGTATTCAGAAAGGCTTCCAAAGAATGCAGCTACTGATGCCATTAAATCTCCTCTTGCCTCCTCAATGGCGGTGACCTTGGCTTCCCATTCTTTGTTGAGGATGCTTAGAATCTTCCTCACTTGAACCGTTTGATCGTACTCCTTTCCCAAGGCAGCGAGCTGATTGATCAAATGAGTGAATCTCAACTGAAATTCACCAATGGATTCTCCAGGCTTCATGCGCATCAGGTCATATTCGGTCATAAGAGTGTTGACCCAATTTTGTTTTACTCCAGCCGTTCCTTCGTGAGCAATCTCCAGAGCATCCCACATATGCTTTGCAGATGGCAATGTGCAAATCCGAAAGTACTCTTGTTGACTCAGAGCACTTTGTAGAAGAAGGATTGCTTTACTATTCAGGGTGACATTTCTTCTGTCTTCATCATCATAGTCTTCTTCTAACTTCATGACCCTCACAGCATCTTCAAGAACTGTTGGCATGTAGTCTCCTCTTTCAAAGACTCTCCATAGACCATACTCTGTAGCATTTATGAAAACCTTGAACTCGACTTTCTAGAAGGAGTAATGCTCTCCATTAAAACCGGGAGGTCTGTTGATTGAGGCTCCATCGGGTAGTATTCCTTCCCTGTTGATCCTTCTCGAGTTGTTAAGCTCTTATGAGAAGACCTTGCTCTGATACCAAATGAAAGTGAAGCCAAATACCCAAGAGGGGGGTGAATTGGGTATTATAAAAATTTCGAAAATGCTCTGTTTTTGCAATATGAAAATAGGGATAAACAGAGTAAGAGAAGAAGAGCTGAACACAAGAGATTTATACTGGTTCGGTCTTAACCACTTGACCTACGTCCAGTCCCCAGACTCTCTGGGATTTCCACTATATCAAAGATTACACACTCTATACTCAAGAAGTGATTCTCTCACTAGAACTCACTCCCCCTTACAAGTTGTAATCAATGAATCTCCCAATCACCAAGTCCCCTTGACTTGTGATTCCTTGCAATAAATGATTTACAGATAAAAACTCTCTAATAGTGGATAATGATAAACACTGAAGCTTATTATGTCAAAAGACAAGATACAAGTTGAAAACAGAGAAGTAGTTGGAGAACTTGAATGCTTATGCATTTTCAGATGTTGTGGTTGTTGAGAAGACTTGAATGCCACTCTATTTATACATAGAAGGCATTAAATGACCGTTGCAAAGTGGATCAAAACGTTGGAGGTGTTCTGTTGCAACTTTGGTCTTCTTCTCTTTCTAATCTCCACTTAGTCCAAGTGGATACTGACTCAGAGTTGACTCTCTGCAAATTAATCCATTGGAGAAGAGTTTACTTGTTGTAGAAAACATTCTTTAATGCTTTGTAGTCGTGTGCAGTTGGATTAGCCAAAAAGATGCAACTTTCTGATCAGCATTTAATGTTCTGAACCACCCTTTTGCTTTTGTTCCAATTCATAATTAATCTCCATTAATCTGTCTAAATACTTACAAAGAAAGTGGTTAAACATAGCAGGGAATATGGAAGATTAATTCTGGAAAGTATTAAGCTCAATCACAAAGCATATTCAAAATCGTGAAATTCAAATCTGCAGATCAGCGATGGAAACTCAAGTTTGTTCTTCAAAACTCGAGTTTTCAACTGTGCGTTCAACACAAAACTTGAGTTTCAAAACTAAAACTCGAGTTTTCTACTTCCAGTGAGTAATGTCGTGTTTTGAGCTTCTGGACCATAGTTTGAGAAAATCTCAAAACTCAAGTTTTAAAACCAAAACTCGAGTTTTGGACTTTTAATGAAAATAGCATGTGGAAGTCCAAAACATCAAAACTTGAGTTTTTTAAACTAAAACTTGAGTTTCCAAAAGGTTGGAAAATCATATACTCTCTGTTTGGCCAAAACTCGAGTTTCCAAAGTGAAACTCGAGTTTTCACTTAATCTGTGAAAACATTGAGAAGTTCAAGTCAGGCCAAAACTTGAGTTTCAAAAATGAAACTTGAGTTTTCTAATCATCGTGAAAATGCATTGCTCTCTGCCTGATCAAAACTCGAGTTTTCATATTATTATGAAAACTTTGAAAATCTGCTCAAGTTGCAAACTTGAGTTTTCTCTTTGAAACTCGAGTTTTCAAAAACTGGGTCAAAACTTGAAAACTCTCTGTTAAGTCAAAACTCGAGTTTTGAAATCAAAACTCGAGTTTTCTCTTAACTTAGAGAAAACTTGAATAGATGAAGCTTTGGCGCAAAACTTGTTTCAAAAGTCAGAGACTCTCTGTAAGGTCAAAACTCGAGTTTTCAAAACAAAACTCGAGTTTTGTCTTTAGTTGAAAAAGTCCATAAGTCTCCGTATGGGTCAAAACTCGAGTTTTCAAACTGAAACTCGAGTTTTGTCCTGAGATGAAAATTGAGTGCTCTCTGTATGGTTCAAAACTCGAGTTTCCAAAGGAAACTTGAGTTTTGTTCTTGTTTAGTGAAAACGAGCACTTCTCTGTCAAGGTCAAAACTCGAGTTTTGTCTTGACAGTAAGTTTTTCAACTTATCAAGACAAAACTGCATTTTTGGGTTTGCAATTGTTAGATCATCATCAAAACACATAGAGAACTAACAATTCTTCATCATTGAACTTGGCTCATCATTCTCTGCAGCTTCTACCTTCTTCAATATTCAGATTGCTTCCAGAACTTCATGTGTCATCTTTCTGTATTTGCACTGTACTTCATTCCAACTTCTGTTTTGATCATCGAGACTTCCAGTATCACATATAAGAACATATAGTGCAAGTTTTTATTTCTTTAATCTCATTTCTTGATCAATCTCTATACTTCAACTAGGATTAATCTACATCAAATACAGCGGTTAGTCAATGTAGGAGATAACTATATTACTCAATCTTTTTGCTTTTAGTAATGACATCAATATAAGACATCATCAAAACTAATCATATCTAAATAGAATTAGAACGGACGAAGGGTTACTGGAAAATAAAAGTAGGTGTAATAGATTGCATGCTTGTGTTCAATGGCTTATGTCACTGGAGTGGCAAGTGCCAAGTGGATATGATGCATGTCAACAGAGATGGAAACAGAAGTTTTGACTTTTTGGCAAACTTACTCTTTGAGTATCGATGGGCTTCCACGGCGGATCTTACATCAAGGGGCTATGCGAATGTGTTGCACTGCTTCTTAATCTCTTTTGATTATCCCCTTTGTAAATAATAATAATAATAATAATAATAATAATACTAATACTAATTTTAAGAAATTAAGTAAATAATTTTATTTTTTGGCTTGAAAATAATTTTAATTTATAATTTATAATTTTGAAAACATTCAAAAATAAAGTAGGAATTTGATATGATAAAGGCAAATTAGTACAAAAATGTATTTTAATATAAATTTTAATTAAAAATATATTTTTAGAATTTTTTGGAATATTTTTTCAGAGTTAATAGCTTGGACCAAGGTGTATATTTTCAAAATAGAAGGAAGATAAGTGTAATTAAGGAAAAACATAAAGGTAGTTAGAGTATTTTACTCTTATATTAAAGGTTTAAAATTAAAATAAAAAATTAATGTGTAGATTTATTTAATTTGAAAACTATAAAAATATTATATTAAAATATTTAATATATTTTTTGATAAAAAATTTTAAATCCTTAAAAAGCTAAGGTACAATTTTGCCCCAGAAGTAACCACTCAACTAAAAGTTTTCTAATGAACAATGATGTCCATGAACCCTTTACTTTCCACATTCTATGACAATTCATGAAAATCAATTGGTATATTATATTATATATTATAATATTATATAGTGGATATTAAAATCACCCACATTAAGATGGCCCACTACATTTATGGTGAGGACTGGGTAAGAATTACATAAAACTACCGTACTCTCCGACTATTATAAATTCTCTCCTCTCACTCAAATGTACAGCGAAGATATTGTATCGTGATCATACAAGAAACTGAATGAGAATTTCTATACACTTTCTTGCTCTTAATTTTTCTCTTCATTTATCTCTTACTCTTTAATTTTAGATTTCTTTTGAGTTTTATAACACAATTTAATTATTAAATTGTCGCTTGTTATACTTTATACATTGTTCCCGAACAACAAGTACAAAAGTCTTGGCATATATAAATGTCTTTTTGTACTGATACATATGAGTTGGGTATTTTTGTGGCTATTTAATGGGTTTGAAGCAATAGAAAAGAGAACACTCAATTTCAATTTCCCGATAGAACTTTTCTGTGGATAATTTAGCCACTAAATTCCATGACAAATTTCGTGGCGAATATTTTTGCCTTAAAATCAACCACAGAATATTTCCGTGACAAAAACATTTGCCACGGAAAATTACTTGGCTAAATTAAAAATAAATTTTATATTAAAAATCATATTTATAATAATATCATTAATTAAATGGGACCAAAGTCGACGCCAAGGACAAACGAACTCGATATTTTTCCACATACATAAGTTTGACATATCAATTTATATATATATATATATAATGCTCTTTTAAACTATCAAAAATATTATACCTAGAGTAACTTTTGGAAGAAATCTTATAAATTGGAACGGAGGCAGTATTATATTGTATTTTTAATATTTTATTAATACAAAAATAATATTTTTTTTATAGAATATTAAATCTGAACCATTGAGATTTCAATCTAACATTTAAGAAGAGGAAGAGGACGGGAAGAAGATAGGAAGAGAAGTGGACCATAACCAAATCGAGAACGACGAACACGATATTTTTCCACATACACATGTTTGACATATCAATTATATATATATATATATATATAATGCTCTTTTAAACTATCAAAAATCTTATACCTAGAATAACTTGTGGAAGAAATCTTATAAATTGGAACGGAGGCAGTATTATATTGTGTGGTCAGTAAAGATGACAATTCAAATTAAAATTCTTATGTCGGAAAGTGGATGCAACATGCATGCATGTTTATTATTCGTCTACAACAGTCAAACTCATAGCAAGGTTGTCAATTCATGAGAGGTGATGGTGCAGATTTGCCAACCAACTACTATTCGAGAAGCGTGTAACATAAATAACTATTAAAGGGACCAAAATTGTCAATCAACAATTAAAAAGTAAAAAAAAAAATACCAAATAACTATTAAAAGTGAAAAAAAACACCAAATAACTATTTTTTTAGAAAAACTATCACAATTAAGTTAAAATATGAGGCACTAGCGTAGGACGGTGGCAGAAACGCGGAAGAAAAGAGCAGTTAGGCCTTCTTATTAGAAAAGGAAAACACTAACAGAGATAGGACCCATGGGTGTAGGTATTGTGACAGTAGCGATTGCTGCTTATGGCATTGAAGGGATGGAACTAAGGCGCAAGGTGTGTGCCAGTCGAACGCTGTGGACTACTGGATGAGTTCAAGAGGGTGAGTGGAACACCCAGCAACAATAGAAGCTTTGGAAATGCCGACGTCACCGACACTGTGACAGTCAATGGAAGACGAAGACACCAAGACAGTGACTAGGTAATAGTTCGTTGGCGAATCTGCCACAAATTGTGTTTTTTTTTTCACTTTTTAATTGCTGATTGACAATTTTTGCCCCCTCAATAGTTATTTGTGCCAGACACTCCTCGAATAATAGTTGGTTGGCAAATCTGCACCTTGACCCATTCATGAGTTCCAGAAGGATTAGCTTAGAGTAATTCATGCTTATTTACCTATTTGCCCCTAAAATTAATACTGACATGTGCTTCTTTGTATTTCACCCTCCTTCAAAACTTTATTAATAGGGATAAAATTGCGAACAAAAATTTAATTTAACGCATTTAATTATTTAACGGCTATCTTTTAGTTCTGATGGGGTAGTTGATAGAGACATAGATTTTGGATTGAATGGAGTAATCCATTTTGCGGAGAGCAAGTTGAAGAGTCCAAACAGATCATGATCGATACATACACAAATTGCATGGATTAATGAATGTTGAACCTTGTGCATGTGGTTTCTTCACTTATGAGTGACAACTCTGTTCAGTGAGATCTGTGGATTTTATTAATGGTTTAGATTTAAAGTTTTTATTTTATACTAACTTTTATAAAGTAATTTTGTTTGAAAATGTGGCACTTTTAAAATGATTTTTAGTTTTTAGTTTTTTTTTCTGATACAATATTAAATTGGGAAAACTCCTTTTAGGTTCTAAGGGATCAAGAAATGTCAAAAAAATCCCAATGAAAAATCAGATGTTAGAACGTCCGTTAACAACTCCTTCTGTGTAATTAATAACTCTCATATGTGGGATTAACAATTTCATTTATAGGATTAACAACTCTTTAGGACTTTTCTAACATCTAAATTTCCCTTGAAACTTTTTTAAAATTTTCTTGGTCCTTTAGAACTTGAAAGGAATTTTCCCTATTAAATTCTTCATATTTCCAAAAAAAAAAATCAAATTAAATTTCAAGCACTCAATCATATTATTTAATATGGAGGGCCCAGATTAAACCATGCATGCCCATCATTCTAGAAATGAGAGAACTTAGTTCAAAGTAAATAGTTATTACCTCAGAGAAAGACTCCGATTATTACTTGTTTAAATAGAGTAGTAATAGCCAAAGGGAAAGATCACGAAAGAAACCATGGAAAACCCAACTCAAATCCTCACTCTTACTTGCGTTCTGTTTGCATCATTTCTCTTCTTCCTCATATTCTTCAAACATGTTTCTAACAAATCTCACAAACTCAACTTCCCACCAGGGCCACGTCCCTACCCTATCATTGGAAACATCTTACAGCTCGGTTCCATCCCTCTCTTGTCTATGACCGACCTCTCTAGATTTTATGGACCCATTATGTCACTCAAGCTAGGCACAAGAACCACCATTGTTATCTCTTCTCCAAAAATAGCCAAAGAAGCTTTTCACAAACATGACCTAGACTTCTCTTGTCGAGCCTTCCCCAACAGTGCTCGAGCCCTTGACCACCACAAATTCTCCGTGGGATGGCTTCCTATTTCGCCTCAATGGAGAGCCCTTAGACAAGCTTGTGTTATACAACTATTCTCCACTGTGAGGCTTGATTCCACCCCGTTTCTACGTCAAAGAAAGGTTGAGGACTTGATGAATCACGTCCATGACTATTCCATTAAAGGTGAGGCTGTAGATCTGCCGAGGCTGCCTTTACCACAGTTCTCAATACAATATCCAACATGCTTTTCTCTATGGATTTTGCTTGTTATGGTTCAGATAAGAGTCAGGAGTTTAAGAAGTTGGTGGTTGGGGTACTTGATGAAATTGGAAAGGCTAATGTTTCTGATCTTTTTCCTGTTTTGACTTTTTTGGATCCGCAAGGCATTCGAGCAAGGTCGAGAGGTTACTATAAAAAGTTATTTGAGATTTTTAATGATATTTTGGAAGAGAGATTGAATTTCAGAGGTTCGAACATGAAGTCTAAAGATGACAATGACGTGTTGGATTCATTTCTTCATATCATCCAAGATGAATCTTCACAACTGAGCCGCGCTGATGTCCTTCATTTATTCCTAGTGAGTATTATTGTTTAGATTTAATTTGAATATTTCTTCTTCAAAATAAATTGACTTAAAACTCTCTGGTTTTCCTCTTTCAACTCACTTTGAAAATAATTCACTTTGTATAAATTACTTCTTTTATGCAAATCGCACATATTTAATAATTAACTTGTAAAAATGTGTATGAATGTGTCAAAGGTAAAAAGTCTAATATTGCTTAAGAGTACAATAAAATTTGAGTTTGAGCTAGGAGAAATGTGAAAAAGATCCGTCTTTGAACTGACTATTGGAGCTTTAAATATCTTTATTACATTAAACCACCAATAATCCAGGTTTTGAACCTATTATTTTCATTATCATTAAGCTATCTTTAATAGCCATTATCGTTGCTTAACAGTCAAATGATTTCTGCTTATAAAAGGCAATCCATAATGTAAGCTTAGTAGAATAAAGGGCAAAGAGTCTGAGGTCAAGTGACATTGAGCTCTATCTTGAGTTCCACTTCACTCTCTTCTTCAAAGTGGTATGTTATGCTCCTGTAGTAAGAGTTTGTTAATTAATCCTGGGGACTCACACTTCCAAATTTTCTTAGAAGTTGCAGAATATATTCTAAGATAGTGTCCTCAAACTATATATTTTGTTGTGCTTTTGTAGGTGACATCAACATAACTTGATCATTATTATTGCATGATGTTTTAGGATTTATTTGTGGCCGGGATAGACACAACATCAAGCACACTAGAATGGGCAATGGCAAAACTAATACGGAATCCAAATAAAATGGCAAAATCAAGAACAGAACTCCAACAAGTTCTTAGCAAGAGTAGTGTTAAACTTGAAGAGTCTATGGTCTCAAACTTACCTTTCATACAAGTTGTAATGAAAGAGACATTACGACTGCACCCACCAGCACCACTTCTAGTACCCCACAAGGCAAATTGTGGTGTAGAGTTATGTGGTTTCTTGGTGCCAAAAAATGCACAAATTTTAGCAAATGTGTGGGCAATGGGAAGAGACCCGAGCATATGTCATGACCATAACTCATTTCTTCCTGAGAGGTTCTTGGAAAGTAAGATTGATTTTAAGGGTACAGATTTTGAGTTTATTCCGTTTGGTGCTGGAAGGAGGATTTGCCCTGGCTTGCCCTTAGCTTCTAGGGTACTTGGCTTTACATTGGCCTCTCTTATATATCACTTCGACTGGATTGTCCCTGATGGGCTAAAGCCAGAGGACATGGATATGAGTCAAAATTACGGGTTTACGTTGCATAAGGCTCAACCTCTAAGAGCTATTCCTATCAAACTATAGTTGTAAATTTGTTGCTTTCCTAAACAATGTTGTGGTACTTGATGTATAAGAACTCACTTGTGTTACTATAACACAGGTTGATTATGAAAATTATTAATGAAGATATACATTCTAGCCTCTAATACCAAGAAATGTTATGAAAGACCTGGCTATCACTCAATAGGGGGTGAATTGGGTGTTTGATAAAACTTTAGTTACATTGAAAATCTTTTCGTAACTTATTGAAAGTAGTTTGAATGACAGAAATAATTTATAAAGTAATAATTAGTCATTCAAATATATAAGCACATTCAAATATATATGCTGGAAATAAAAGAGATAAAGGAAGAGAATATGCAAACTGATTTATACTGGTTCGGCCCAATCCTTGACTTACGTCCAGTCCCCAAGGTCCGTTTGAGATTTTCAATTCACTATCTTCTTTCAACTTGATTACACGTTCTGTACTCGAAGTAATCCTCTCACTAGGATTCACTCCCCTTACAAATTGTAATCAATACACCCACTTGATTACACACTCTGTACTCGAAGTAATCCTCTCACTATGATTCACTCCCCTTACAAGCTGTAATAAATACAATGGGTTTCCTACTCAAGATCTCTCAATCTCGAGTAACTCTCAAATAGAAGGATAGGATGATTACAATAAATCTTCTCTCTCAGAAGTGAATGAATAAACACTGAAGAACAATACAAATCACTTTACTCTTTATGATAAGCTATCTAAACATGAAAAACAGAGAGTAAATGACGTGAAGATCAGAGTATTAGCATGTTGACGATGTAAGCTTGTGTCTCTGCTCTTCTGTCTTGAATCTGTCTTCTTTTATAGGTAGTTGCAATTTATGAACATTGAGAAATTCTTCCAGATAAAAATATGACCGTTGGAATCTTAAACGTAGCTGTTAGGGTTTCTACAGCACATTCAATTTTTCTGACACAAATTTGACATTTTGAAGATTTGCATCTAATCCTTCGTTTAATCACTTGAAACTTGTACACAAATGATATAAATAATGTTCGGAAGTAGTATAAGTCATTTGGGTAATCATCAAGATGTTTATCAAAAGAATCAAGATTTTCGAAATGATGATTTTCTCAAGCAGAGATGAAAAATCGAGTTTTCATTTGTAAACTCGAGTTTAGAGGTTACAGCTTTACTCCAGATTCCTCTCCGTCTGATCAAAACTCGAGTTTTGGTTTTACAAACTCGAGTTTGGAAGATGCTTTGAAGTTCGCTTCTCTCTGTCTGATAGAAAGTCGAGTTTCCACTAATAAACTCAAGTTTGGATGAACTTCTGGACTTGGTTGCTCTCTGTAACCTGAAAACTTGAGTTTTGTACTTACAAACTCAAGTTTTGACTTTGTTGAGCCTTCTTGAACTAACTGTCAAGTTTCGAAGGTCATATCTCCCTAGTCTAATCTCTGTTTTGGTCCGTTCAACTCTTGATGGAAATCTCTGAGTCTACTTTCATATGCCACTGATTTCAGCTCAATCGGATTTGTAGTTTGTGAGATACACTCAAAACATTGAAGCTTGGTTTGCTGTGTGGCGTGGATTTCATTGTCAACTTCCACAATTTATAGCTCCTTGATCTGAATTCCTTTGGGCTTGAATTTTATATCAAAATGACGCATTGGGAGTCTAGTTTCATACAAAATTGGTTTCATCAAATTTTAGCTCAATCGGATTTGTAGTTTGTGAGATACACTCAAAACATTGAAGCTTGGTTTGCTGTGTGGCATGGATTTCACTGTCAACTTCCACAATTCATAGATCCTTGATCTGAATTCCTTTGGGCTTGAATTTTATATCAAAATGATGCAATGGGAGTCTAGTTTCATACAAAATTGGTTTCACCTCAGTCCGATTTCTGGTTTAGGAGATATCATCAAATTACCAGACGTCGCCCATGCTAAACGTGAAACAAACTGGAGCTGAAGAGCTGATGACTGCTAGAAACTCGAGTTTTGACTGGAAACTCAAGTTTTCCTAGTCCAGAGATGCTAGAAACACTGAGGACACTCAAAACTCAAGTTTTTGAGTCCTTAACTCGAGTTTTCTCATACTAGAGGAGCAATTCACTGTAGCGAAGTTGTGAACTCGAGTTTTCTCATCTTGAAGCTGATTTTTGCTGACTTTAGCTTTGAATTGAGCCATTCCAACTTCCATATGACCTTGGAGACTTCTAGCATCAATATAATAACTTGAATAATTATATTCTCATTCCATTCATCAAGTTCTTGCTTCTTCCATCTTCCAACTTGATCATTCTTCATCATTTAACTTGGGCTCATCATTCTCTGCAGTTTCTATCTTCTTCAATATCCAAAAAGCCGAGCCTATCCTGAACTTATTCCATAATTTCATGTGTCGTCTTTCTGTATCTGCACTATTCATGTATACTGCACTGTAGCTCAAATATGATGAAGCTTTATTTCAACTTCTATTTGATAATAGAGACTTTCAGTATCACATATAAGAACATATAGTGCAAGTTCTTCTTTCTTTAATCTCATTTCTTGAGCAATCTCCATTATTAAACTTTGCATCTACATTAAATATAAGAATTAGTCAAAATAGAAGATAAATGTAATATGAAACCTTTTTGCTCTTAAGAATGACATCTATATAAGACATCATTAAAACTAATTAATCATGTCTAACATGTTATAACTGCCCATTTTTATTATATTATTTGAGATATATTTTGATATAATTGGGTAGATATATCAATGCTAAAGTAAAATTATATTTTTAGAATTTTTTAAGAATATTTTTAATGAAGTTAACGGTTCAAACTTAAATGTATATTTTCAAAATAGAAGAATGGTAAGTGTAACGGTGGTCAGAGTATTTTACTCTTATATTAAAGGCTAAAAACTGAAATAAACAAATTAATGTGTAGGTTTATTTTTTGGAAAAATCCCCCTCAGGGCCCAATTTACCAAAATATTGTCAAAAAGGACTCAAAGAAAAGTCAAATGTCAGGGTCTTTTCTGATATTATTTCAAAAAATGTTGTACTGATACAGTTGTTAACATGTACTGGTTTAGTTGGTAGAATATTGTTATTAATATATACAGATTTAGTTGTTAAAGTAATATTGATCTAGTTGTTAACGGTCATGAAATAATATGGTCTTTTTTTACCATGTGACTTTTTTGGGTCTTTTTTTGACAATTTTTTAGTTATTTAGGCCTTGAGGGGGATTTTCCCTTTTTTTTTTTACCAAAAAAAAATAAGTAGATTAATTTTAATTTGTTTGCCATTGCTGAATCTTTTGATTCTTCCCTTACATTGCTGGGGAAATTAGTTTTTGACACTGGTGAAATCTCTCTCTGGTGAGTGAAATCAGTAAACAGGCCACCACACAAACAACAAATATTTAACAAAACGGACGCTTTCCCTAAACTAAACAGGCAAAATGTCACCGAAAATTCAAATACACAACTGGAACTAACATTGGGTCAATTCGCCAGGTAACAAAATATTGGTCATCGGTCCAATAGCTCGAGGGATGATGTATTTCGAATTTCACATTTATTATGAAATCATTTAAGACTTTTATTTCCTTTTTCTAATCTTATATATGGTTAGAGTTGATAGAATTTAGAAAGAAAAATCTAACAAACAGCAGACAACAGGAATCGAGATCAAAATTGGCTATATCAATTCATTTAAACATGAGTTTGTATAGTGCAAGAATGTAATTAATGCCCTAATTAAATACAAAATTAATGTACAATAAAATATCAACAGTGTTAACTTGAAGATTCAGTTTCAAGCAAACTTCTTTCCCATTCAAATACATCAGATCTCTCTATATCTATATGAGATAGATTACCTGATTCTAACTTCCTTCCACTTAGAACATTTGAGATGATCAATAACAAATTTTGGCAAGCATGATACTGCTCCATCGTCGGTGCATCAGTTTGCTCCAATGAAGAATCCTTCCATGGCTAGTAAAATGACTTGTATCATCAGTAAGTCGAATAGGCATTCACATCAGGGGCTTTTTTTTACCCTATTTGCCACTTTTAAAATAATTAATTACCAGTTTGCCACTATTTTCAAAATATTTCCCAATGTGCCACCATTTAGTCGACTAAATCAGGATTTAGTCGACTAAATCACGAGGAACCCTTTTTTTTTTTAATGCCCCGATATTTAGTCGACTAAATCAGTTGATTTAGTAGACTAAATATCGGCAGGAGGGTTTCTTTTAAACCCCATTTGCATCATAATGGAGCTCTTATCCTATAGCAACCCTTCCCCACCCCAATGCTCTCTATTTTCTCAGTTTTAGTGCGATCCAGCAAAGTTTAATCCCATTCCACCTTGTTCAAGGTATTATCGTTGTGTAATTGTTGTAGTTTCATTTTGTTCGGCATTTCTTTTTTGTTTGTAAGCTGAAACCCTCCCTTTTGCAGCGCACAAATTGTTGTTTGAAGGATGAGTTCAAGTTCAAACACGCACGTTACTGTAATCTACCATAGTGGGAGGCATTTTGAAGGTCCAGATGGTGAGCAATTTGAAGGAAAAACGAAAATGATGAAAATCAAATGGGAAACTACGTACAACGAGCTCAAAGAAAGAATTCACCAAAAATTGGGGCTACATGGAAGCCAATGCATTCATCGGGTAATTGCCAAAGTGGAGACTATAGTGGGTAAGGATAGTGTATACTACATTAGTAATGATATATGTGATGATGAAGACATAGAGTGCATCATAGATGCATTTGCTAATTGGAGAGCACAAAATTATATTGAGATATATGTTGAGCTTGAATCTGGTGAATCATCATCTATACCCATGCATACAAGATCTACACAGTATTATGGTCAAGAAGATAGACTTGTCGGTGTATCTGCACCTCCACAAGTCTTAAGTCAGGTAACAATGATAGATGAAGAGGAAGATGAGAATATGCACAGTGATGAGGAGGGTGATTTTGAGAGGTTTATTCCACTAGGTGACACCTCAGATACTGATGTAGATGGACGGAGGTTTGGTCATATGACCACTAACCTAGTCGAGTGTGTCAACAAAGTCCTAAGGGGTGCACGTAATCTACCGATAATGGCGTTGGTGAAGATGACTTGTAGTAGACTTGTCGAATATTTTGTCACCAGACGTGTTGAGATTGACAAACATATCGCTGCAGGTAGGATAGTCTCAAAAATCAGATGATTTAGTCGACTAAATCAACTGATTTAGTCGACTAAATGAGGTCCAGAGGCACACTCCCTTGCCTTTGGACCTGATTTTGCAAATGGAGCTAAATACCCAAGAGGGGGGTGAATTGGGTATTTTGCAATTTTTAAGATGAGTGCTCTATTTTTGGCTAATGAAAACAGGGGTTAACAGCGATAAGGAAGAGAAAGCTTGAACACAAGAGTTTATACTGGTTCGGTCCTATCAACTTGACCTACATCCAGACCCCAGACACTCGGGGATTTTCCACTATATCAATGATTACACACTCTGCACTCAAGAAGTGATTCTCTCTCTAGAACTCACTCCCCCTTAAAAGTTGTAATCAATGATCCCAACCACCAAGTGCCCTGACTTGTGGTTCCTTTCAATCAATGATCAATAATCAAAGAAAAACTCTCTCTAAGAGTAGATGATGATAAACACTGAAGCTTATAATGTCAAAAGACAAGTTACAAATGAAAACTAAGAAGTAGTTGAGAGACTTGAATGCTTGAGCGTTTTCAGATGTTGTAGCAGCTGTGAAGTTTTGAATGCTACTCTATTTATACATAAAAGGCATTAAATGACCGTTGTAACTTGGATTAAAACGTTGGGAGTGTTCAGCTGAAGTTAGGTTCCACTTTGGCCATCTTCTCTCTCTTGGTTTCTACATAATACAGCTGGACTTTGATTCAGAGTTGACTCTCTGCAAATTAATCCGTTGGAGAGGCTGTTGCTTGTTGTAGAAATCTTCCTTTAATGCTTTGCAACCGTGTACAAGTGGATTAACCAAAAGTAAACAAGTTTCTGGGTTGAACATTTAATGTTCTGACACAACTTTTGCTTTTGGGCTAAACCTTCAATAATCCTTCTTTAATTTGTCTGAAACTCACTAAAAAGATGATTTAATATATCTAGAATCATTATAGATTAATCATGAAAAGCATTGAGATCAAACAAGAAGGTATAGCAGATTTGGCAAATTCGAATTTCTGTCAACGGATAGAAACCTGGAGGTTTGTTCTACAAACCTCGAGGTTTTCATTATGTCCAGTTGAAAAAGGTTTTGGATTAAACAGCAAACCTGGAGGTTTTAAAATGAACCTGGAGGTTTTCATAAAAGCAGAAAGAAGTCTAAGTCTCTGAGTACCAAAACCTCGAGGTTTCATTATAAACCTCGAGGTTTCATTTAAAAAAATGAAACCTTCTGAAAACACGATGAAACCAAACCTGGAGGTTTCATAAGAAACCTGGAGGTTTCATAAGAAACCTGGAGGTTTCAAACATTGTGAAAATTCATTTGCTCACTGGAACCCACAAACCTCGAGGTTTTCAGCAATACTCGAGGTTTGGCTAAAAATACTGAAAAGCTGAACTTTGTTCCAAAGGCAAAACCTGGAGGTTTGGAGTAAACCTCGAGATTTTTCACTAATGGGAAACCTAATTGCTCTCTATATGTCAGAAACCTGGAGGTTTCCAACAATACTCGAGGTTTTGTGTTAATTTCAAAATGTTCAAGTTCCAGCCAAACATCAAACCTCGAGGTTTATGTAGGAACCTCGAGGTTTTCAATGTTCTTGAAAATCAATTGCTCTCTGGATGAAGAAACCTGGAGGTTTCTTCAAATACTCGAGGTTTCATATTATTTTTCAAAAGTTTCAGTTAAGCGCCAAACCACAAACCTGGAGGTTTTGTTACAAACCTCGAGGTTTGAAGGGTTGATGTGAAACTGAGTTTCCTCTGGAAGTCCAAAACCTCGAGGTTTCTTTACAAACCTCGAGGCTTCACATAAATTTGTGAAACCAAGTTTTTCAAGTCAGAACTCTTAACCTTAAGGCTTCCTGTGTAAGGCCAAACCTCGAGGTTTCTGTGCAAACATCGAGGTTTGCTCTCATTCAGGATTTTCCAACATCCAAGAGCAAATCCTCATTCTTTGTTCACAATTGTTGGCAATCATCAAAACCTTAAGAGAACTAACATTCTCCCCCTTTTTGATGATGACAACACTTATAAACAAACATCTTTGCGATGTTCAAGAAAATTTTTTTAAAAAAAACTTTGAAGATTTTCAGAGATTTTGAGAATTGTCATTTTAGGAAATTTTTGAAATGCACAAATAAAACAAGTACAGTTATCAATCAGAGATGAGCAGAAGCATGTGAATTATAAGTTGCATTTCATAAACAAAACATAATAGTCACTAAGTGCATTTCATTATAGTTTCAGTACAGTAGAGAGAGCAGTTCAACATAAGACAAAAAAATAGAGTGCACATCAATCATCAAAACTCTCTAAACTTCACAGGCTAGCTACTCCTTGCTTTTCTCTCCCCCTTTGTCATCTTCAAAAAAACAGTGGGAGGAGTGTCAAAAGAGGGTAGAGGCATTGTGGTAAGAGCAGACAATGAAGGTAGAACCTCAGTAGAAGGGGTAGGTGGTGGTAGAAGAAGAATGACAGTGGATGGAGTGGATAGGGTAGGAGATATAGTGGGGTTAAAAGTGGGAGTGGATGAAGTAGGAGAGGAAGTGGGGATCTGAGGTGAAGGAAAGGTGAAGGGAGGTGAGGGTGACTCAGAAACAGGGCTAGAAGAACTAGGGCCAGTAGAAGGACCAGGAGCTGAGGAAGAACCAATGTTTAGGTGCTGTATTATCCGGTCTACTTTATCAGTGAGGTCCATCTGAGAAATAAGGTGAGTAGACATCTTAAGCTCTATCTCTTCATCTTTCTCCTTGACCTCTGAGGATTGGCCAGCAATAGGTTCAAGATGCTCCTTCATGGCATCCTGAATCTCAATAAGTCCATCATGTCCACGAGTCATCTCAGCCTTCAGTTTCCCCAACTCAAACTCCATTCGTATAGATAGTGAAGCTAGGGCAGCATCCACAATTTGCTTGATCTGAGAGGCAAGATCAGCTGGGAGTGAAGTCTGAGGAGGTGGAGGAGTTGATTGTGCCTCTTGAGCGTGTGACCTCGGATGTGATCTTGAAGGAGCTTGTGACTGAATTGACCCTTCTTCCCCAAACTTGATCTTCATCAGGTTCATCTGGTTCTTGCCAAAGAAAGGAGGATACTCAAGGGTGTCAGCAGATCCCACATACCAAATCTTGTAATAGAAAAGGATAACAGAGACCAAAGAGGGGTATGGTATATGAGAGAGCTGTCTTTTAGCAAATTTGAACTCAGTCATCCCTTAAAGAAGCCAGTGACCGATGTTGAATGGTACTTTCTGAACGAAAGCAGTGAAGGGCCTATAATCAAGCTGGGTAAAGTGAGTGTAGTTGCCTCCTTTAGGAATGAAGTTCCTAGAGTAGACATACCACAAGACTCGGTTTTCAGGAGTCATGGAGCTAGGCTTAAATGTGAGTTTGAGTTGTTGGTCAGGAGGAAATGGTTCACCGGGTCTGAGTGTTTCAAACATTTCTTGGTTAGTGTATGCAAAATCAAGAATAGGTGGGGGATTCTCTATCTTCAGAATTATATTCAGTATGGAGGCTAACAAGGTAAACTTAACACCTCTAACAACTGATGTGACCCTTTCTTCAAAAAACTCACCATCTTCATCTAATACATTATCATACTCCATCTTATAGTAAAACATGCGTACAAGGTTTGGAGTGAATGGGGCAGATATGGAAATGAAAGATTCATACGGTTTAAGCCAAGGTGAAAGATTGAAATGACATTCTTTTTGGAACTCCTCTAAGTTGATGGCTACCATAGGACAAAACAAGCGATGAAGATAGGCTTCTCTGAATTTATCATTATCTGGTTTAGGCAGAACAGAAGAAGCAGTGACAAACCCCTCAGGTGGTGAAATGACTCAGTAAATATCAGAGATGGCATTCTTCATGATTGAGGGTGTTTCTTCTTCTCCTTCTCGGTTCTGTTCTGAATTTGGAGCATGTGAGGAGGATTGACCCTTCGAAGACTAAGATTTGGCTATTGAAGCTCTCTTCATTCTTGCCTTTGTCGTTGACTTCTTTGCCTTTTCTGTTTCAGAGGGTTTTGGTGTTGAAACCTTTTCTTTCCCTTTTCCTTTTGGCTCTGGTTCCTTCCTCTTCTTGGCTTGTTGATCAGTGGATTCCTTGAAGGACACCCCTTTCTGTTTGGTCTTGGATGGAGATGAAATAGGAGGATCACTCGGAACACCTTTTATGTGCTTGTCACACCATAACGAAGCCGAGTGGACCGATTTTTCTTCCTCACTGGCCTTTCAGAAGGAGATGCAGGTACAGTTTGCCTCGGTTGGTGAGAAGGTGGAGGAGGAGGTGACCACGATTGAGTTTCTTCATTGGAATTTGTGGCTGATTTGGACTGGGAAGGTGATTTCGATGCCATATTGGAGTTTAGAAGGGAAGATTTTGACCGAATATGAGAGATTCAGAGAGAGAGAGAGAGACGAGAGAGAAAGGAAACCCTCGAGGTTCAGATATGGTTCTGATGAAATTGCACAGTGAACATATATATATAAGACCGTCAAACCTTGAGGTTTTAGTCCAAACCTCGAGGTTTGATGACTGAAATTCCCTAACCTGGACTTCAAAACCTCGAGGTTTTGCTGCCTATCAGATCAAAGTGCTTTCTGTCTCATCCAAACCTCGAGGTTTCTCTGAATACTCTAGGTTCCTAGTCTCTGAAGCTCTCAACCTTTGACCATGCACCCCCAAACCTCGAGGTTTTCTCCAAAAACTCGAGGTTTTGCCCTTTTTGACAGCAAAACCATGATTCACCTATGTCCTGCACAAAAATTATCTAGATACTCTGATGCTTAAGTTAGTGACTTATAATCATCAAAACCATAATTTAATACCAAAATGAACAGAGAATACTCACAGTTCATTGGGATTTACCATTCTCAATTCTCTCCTTATGTAATTAAATTGTTCTTTTGCTAGAGGCTTTGTGAAGATATCAGCAAGTTGAAGATGAGTTGGGATGAACATGACTTTGACATCTTTCTTTTGAACATGATCCTTTATTAAATGATGTCTTACATCAATATGCTTGGTCCGGGTATGTTGAATTGGATTCTTCACCAAGCTTATTGTGCTTGTGTTGTCACACAATATTGGAATTTCTTTCATATGGACTCCCAAGTCAGCAAGTTGTTGTTTGAGCCATAAAACTTGTGCACAACAACTTGATGCGGCCACATATTCAGCTTCAGTTGATGAAACGGCTACACTTGTTTGCTTTTTGCTGAACCATGACACAAGTGAAGTGCCAAAGAACTTGCATTGGCCACTTGTACTCTTCCTATCAGTCTTGTAGCCGGCATGATCTGAATCTGAGTATGCCACCAAGTGTTCAAGTTGACCTTTGGGAAACCACAATCCAAGTGACTTTGTGTCTGCAAGATATCTGAAGATTCTCTTCACATGTTTAGCATGGGACTCCTTTGGAGCAGACTGGAACCTTGCACACATCCCAAAACTGAATTGGATGTCCAGGCGACTTGCAGTAAGATAGAGCAATGACCCAATCATCCCTCTATACTTAGTGATGTTGAAGTCTTTGCCCTCTTCGTCAGCATCCAATGAAGTGGTTGTGCTCATAGGAGTGTCAGCTCCATTGCATTGGTCCATCCCGAACTTTTTCAACAGATCATTGAGGTATTTTGTCTGGGAGATGAAGATTCCATCCTTTCTTTGTTTGATTTGCAGCCCAAGAAAATAGTTGAGCTCTCCCATCATTGACATTTCAAATTCTCCCTGCATGATCTTAGAGAATTCCTCACACAAAGCATCATTAGTAGCACAAAAAATTATGTCATCCCCATAAATTTGCACAATCAAGATTTCATTTAATTTATTTCTTTTTATGAACAATGTTGTGTCAGCTTTTCCTCTGATAAACCCTTGATCAAGAAGAAATTGACTTAATCTTTCATATCAAGCTTTAGGAGCTTGTTTGAGACCATATAAAGCTTTCTTAAGTCGATAAACATGATCAGGAAAGTGCTCATTTTCAAAACCAGGAGGTTGTTCAACATACACCTCCTCTTGAATAAAGCCATTCAAAAATGCACTTTTAACATCCATTTGAAAAAGTTTGAAACCTTTAACACATGCAAAGGCTAGAAGAACTCTTATGGCCTCCAATCTTGCTACTGGAGCATAAGTTTCTTCATAGTCTATCCCTTCCTCTTGATTTTAACCTTTTGCAACCAATCTTGCCTTGTTATAGATAATGATTGCAGATTCATCACGTTTGTTCTTAAATACCCATTTTGTCCCAATGACCTGATGATCCTTGGGTCTAGGTACTATGTCCCAAACCTGATTTCTGTCAAATTGATGTAACTCCTCTTGCATAGCTATCACCCAATCATTGTCTGAAAGGGCTTCATTTATTTTAGAGGGTTCTATATGAGAAATGAATGCAAAGAAGATGACTTCATTTAAAGTACTTTTTCTAGTTCTTACTCCTTGATTTACATCACCTATAACTTGGTCTAAAGGATGATTCCTTATAAATTTCCAAGCTCTAGGTTGAGACTGATCAGGATTTTCAATAGAAGTTTGAGGATCAGCCTCAAAGATATTTCCAGAATTTTCAATAGATGAAGGAGTAGTTTTCGAAAAGAATTGATTTTTGAAAACATTTTCTTCTTCATCAACTAGAGATTTATCAGATTTATCTTCACAGAACACAACATGAATAGACTCCTCTACAACCTTAGTCCTAGTGTTAAAGACTCTATAAACTTTACTTCTGTTTGAATAACCAATAAATATTCCTACATCTACTTTGGAATCAAATTTACCCAGATTTTCTTTACCATTGTTGTGCACATAGCACTTGCACCCAAAAATGTGTAGATGGCTCAAGTTGGGCTTCCTTCCTTTATAGAGCTCATATGGGGTCTTGTTCAACTTCTTTCTCAAGTATGGTCGGTTTGAGATGTAGCAAGCGATACTCATTGTATCAGCCCAAAATACTTGGGAAGTATTGTTCTCATTCAGCATTGCTCTTGCCATCTCTGTAAGAACTCGGTTCTTCCTTTCTACAACACCGTTTTGCTGAGGAGTTCTTGGAGCTGAGAAGTTGTGATCTATCCCCATATTGTCGCAATACTCAGCGAAATCATCTACAATAACCAATGTGTACAAATTGCCACCAAGACTCCTCACCCTTGCTGGACCCACAAGATCCATATGTAGCAATTGTAGTGGTCTATTAGTAGAGATTTCATTTTTGGTTTTAAAAGATGATTTAGTTTGTTTTCCCTTTTGACATGCTTCACAAGTCAAATCATTTTTGAAACTGAGTTTGGGAATACCAATAACTAAATCCTTTTTGAGCAACTTGTCAAGTTGAAACATGTTGACATGAGCTAAACGCTTGTGCCACAGCTAACTCTCATTCAAATTGCTTAAAAAACAATTTTCAGAAATTGAAGCATTACTAGAGAGGTTGAGAGTGTAACAATTACCATCTCTAGGTGCTCTAAATAAAGCTTTTGATTTCAAATTTTCTAAGGGAAGCAAATACTTTTTCACAATCAAGCATTCATTAGAATCGAAGATAACTAAGTTACCCTTGTCGATGCTTTGGCTTACACTAAGAAGGTTGTGGCATAATCCTTCTACAAAGTAGACATCTTTGATGAGTGGTCCTTTATTGTTCCCAATCTCACCAATGCCAGCAATTTTTCCAGATTGATCTCCACCAAAGGTCACCTTGCCACCTTCCTTAGGCTTGATTGAGAGAAACTTGGATTTGTCACCCATCATATGCCTTGAGCATCCACTGTCAATATATCATTTGTTGGGCTTTGATGCTCTAAGACATACCTGCAATCCACAAAGGATTAAGTTTTGGGTACCCATCTTTTCTTGGGTCCTTTGGGGTTAGATTGGACCTTAGGAACATATGTTCCTTTCGGTACCCATTGATAATTACCGGTAGGTTTAACCTTTCTTTCATTTCTATGAAAACAAGATGAGGTAGAGTGACCTTTCCTATTACAATAATTGCAGTGTACAAAGGGATTTGAAGAATGTACTGATTTTCTAAAGTAGTTCATATAAGATCTCTCTCCATTTTTCTTTTTGCCTTTCTTTTTATCAAAAGTAGGTTGATAACCAATTCCTAATCTGTCATTGATAAACCTTTGTTGTTTCAGAATAACATTGAGCATTTCACTACCTTTAGTGAATTTCTCAAGTGCCTTGGTAAGATTCAAATTCTTTTTCTCCAGATCAAGACAATTTTCACAAACAAGAATTTCAGGAGAAGAGAGATTCTGAACTTGTAACTCAAGAGTTGTGTTTTTTCTTTTCAAATTCAAATATTTATCAGCAAGTTTTTCAAATTCAGATTGCACACAAAGATATTCAGCAAAAAGTTCGTCATAGGAAGGTTTAGAATCATATACCTCATCACTTGTATCATGTTGCTCTTCTTCTTCAGCAACTAGGCAAATGTTGGCTTTTTCTTCCTCATCCTCATCATCTTCATCGGATGAGCTATCTCCCCAAATGCTTGAGACATAGGCTTTCTTCTTGAACTTGCTGAACTTCTTCTTTTCTTTATCTTTGTTGTTGTTCAGCTAGGGGCATTCCGATTTGATGTGACCAGGCTTTTGACATTCGTAGCATATGACCGGCTTCTTTGCTTCATAACTGGAGCTACCTTTTTGAAATTTCTTGAACCCCTGGTCCTTCTTGTAAAACTTTTTAATCGTCGAACCAACATGCCTATTTCTTCATCATCGTCTTCATCCTCCTCTTCTGATTCTTTATCCTCTTTTGCAGCCTTGAGTGCGATGCCTTTGCCTTTGCCATGAACCTCATCAAGTCCCTTTTTGAACTTGAGTTTAGCCTCGTACTCAAAAAGACTTCCAAAGAGTGCAGCCACAGATGCCATTGGATCTCCTCTTGCTTCCTCAATAGCAGTGACCTTGGCTTCCCATTTTTTATTGAGGATGTTCAAAATCTTCCTCACTTGAACTGTCTGATCGTACTCCTTTTCAAGAGCGGCAAGCTGATTAATCAAGTGGGTGAACCTTAGTTGAAATTCACCAATTGATTCTCGCAGCTTCATTTGCATAAGATCATATTCAGTCATGAGGGTGTTGACTCGATTTTGCTTTACACCGGCTGTCCCTTCATGAGCAATTTCCAAAGCATCCCACATTGCTTTGGCTGTTGGCAAAGTGCAGATACGAAAATACTCTTGCTGACTTAATGCACTTTGTAGCAGAAGAATGGCTTTGCTGTTGAGAGTGACATTTCTCCTATCGTTTTCGTCATACTCATCCTCAAGTTTGTCAACTCTCACACCATCTTCAACAGTTGAAGGCACATAGTTTCCTCTTTCGAACACCCTTCACAGTCCAAACTCAGTAGCCATTACGAAAACTTTGAACTTAGCTTTCCAGAAAGAATAGTGCTCTCCATTGAAACCGGGTGGTCTGTTGATCGAGGCTCCATCAGGCAATATACCTTCCATGATGATCCTTCTTGAGTTGTTAAGCTCTTTAGAGAAGTCCTTGCTCTGATACCAAATGTAAATGGAGCTAAATACCCAAGAGGGGGGTGAATTGGGTATTTTGCAATTTTTAAGATGAGTGCTCTGTTTTTGGCTAAGAAAACAGGGGTTAATAGAGATAAGGAAGAGAAAGCTTGGACATAAGAGTTTATACTGGTTCGGTCCTATCAACTTGACCTACATCCAGTCCCCAGACACTCTGGGATTTTCCACTATATCAATGATTACACACTCTGCACTCAAGAAGCAATTCTCTCTCTAGAACTCACTCCCCCTTACAAGTTGTAATCAATGATCCCAACCACCAAGTCCCCTGACTTGTTGTTCCTTACAATCAATGATCAATAATCAAAGAAAAAATCTCTCTAAGAGTAGATGATGATAAACACTGAAGCTTATAATGTCAAAAGACAAGTTACAAATGAAAACTAAGAAGTAGTTGAGAGACTTGAATGCTTGAGCGTTTAGATGTTGTAGCAGCTGTGAAGTCTTGAATGCCACTCTATTTATACACAGAAGGTATTAAATGACCGTTGTAACTTGGATTAAAACGTTGGGAGTGTTCAGCTGAAGTTAGGTTCCACTTTGGCCATCTTCTCTCTCTTGGTTTCTACATAATACAGCTGGACTTTGATTCAAAGTTGACTCTCTGCAAATTAATCCGTTGGAAGGCTGTTGCTTGTTGTAGAAATCTTCCTTTAATGCTTTGCAACCGTGTACAAGTGGATTAATCAAAAGTAAGCAAGTTTCTGGGTTGAACATTTAATGTTCTGACACAACTTTTGCCTTTGGGCTAAACCTTCAATAATCCATCTTTAATTTGTCTGAAACTCACTAAAAAAATGATTAAACATATCTAGAATCATTGTAGATTAATCATGAAAAGCATTGAGATCAAACAAGAAGGTATAGCAGATTTGGCAAATTCGAATTTCTGTCAACGGATAGAAACCTGGAGGTTTGTTTTACAAACCTCGAGGTTTTCATTATGTCCAGGTGAAAAAGGTTTTGGATTAAACAGCAAACCTGGAGGTTTTAAAATGAACCTGGAGGTTTTCATAAAAGCAGAAAGAAGTCTAAGTCTCTGAGTACCAAAACCTCGAGGTTTCATTATAAACCTCGAGGTTTCATTTAAAAAAATGAAACCTTCTGAAAACACGATGAAACCAAACCTGGAGGTTTCATAAGAAACCTGGAGGTTTCAAACATTGTGAAAATTCATTTGCTCCCTGGAACCCACAAACCTCGAGGTTTTCAGCAATACTCGATGTTTGGCTAAAAATACTGAAAAGCTGAACTTTGTTCCAAAGGCAAAACCTGGAGGTTTGGAGTAAACCTCGAGATTTTTCACTAATGGGAAACCTGATTGCTCTCTGTATGTCAGAAACCTGGAGGTTTCCAACAATACTCGAGGTTTTGTGTTAATTTCAACATGTTCAAGTTCCAGCCAAACATCAAACCTCGAGGTTTATGTAGGAACCTCGAGGTTTTCAATGTTCTTGAAAACCAATTGCTCTCTGGATGAAGAAACCTAGAGGTTTCTTCAAATACTCGAGGTTTCACATTATTTTTCAAAAGTTTCAGTTAAGCGCCAAACCACAAACCTGGAGGTTTTGTTACAAACCTCGAGGTTTGAAGGGTTGATGTGAAACTGAGTTTCCTCTGGAAGTCCAAAACCTCGAGGTTTCTTTACAAACCTCGAGGCTTCACATAAATTTGTGAAACCAAGTTTTTCAAGTCAGAACTCTTAACCTTAAGGCTTCCTGTGTAAGGCCAAACCTCGAGGTTTCTGTGCAAACATCGAGGTTTGCTCTCATTCAGGATTTTCCAACATCCAAGAGCAAATCCTCATTCTTTGTTCACAATTGTTGGCAATCATCAAAACCTTAAGAGAACTAACAGATTTACTCGACTAAATGAGGTCCAGAGGCAAGGGAGTGTGCCTCTGGACCTCATTTAGTCAACTAAATCAGTTGATTTAGTCGACTAAACTAGGTCCAGAGGCACAATTCCAGATCAACAAATAAAACATCAAGATGACCCTGCAAGTAAATCCACCATACATAAAACAATAAAGTCACAGTGTCTAAACTGAAAGCATCAACATTTATCATCTAAACTGAAAGCATCAACATTCATTACCAAAAAAAATACCAATTCCAGATCAAATTCACTAACTTTAATCGGACAAGCAATATGAGTTCAAGTGAATCCACTGTACATAAAACAATAAAGTTAGAGAGCAAACATCAAACATAAAATCCCTACATCTAATCTGCATCTTCAGGTGTCTCGGAATCCTCGTCTTCCTCATTTTCCGACACTGGGTGTCCAATCCAAAACTTAGCAATTGTATCCTCTATCCCCTTAATCCGACCCTGCGTCCATGCCCACCTTTCATCCTCTGTCTGACACCTCTTCTTCTGATTGGCTTCCATCCGGGGCGTCCAATCCAAAACTTAGCAATTGTATCCTCTATCCCCTTAATCCGACCCTGCGTCCACGCCCACCTTTCATCCTCTGTCTGACACCTCTTCTTCTGATTGGCTTCCATCCGGGACATCTGTTCCCTGCTAGCATTGATGGCTTGCATGAGATCCCGAAGGGAAAATCCACCGTTCGGCTCAACAAAGTCCTCCATATGAACCTCGGCATCATCATCATGGACATCAGGAGGAACAATGGGTGGATCCGGGCTAGGATCAGGTACATCCTCATCACCACCCTTGAATGATTGTATTGCCAAGGGAACAATATGTGGGTCATCACGTAGAAGAGGATACGAGAACTAACAGTCAGCTGCCCCACACTAACTATTGGTCTATGAACCCCTGGCCTCCTTGCCTCCTGCACAGCTTCATCTCGGTTAAATCCCTCAATGGCTACATTGTTCTCCCCATCATACTGGTATCTATCATCTTCATCAAAATCAAATCCCAGTAAACTCGTCCAGATGGGAGCCGTCATCAGTATGTTAATCCCACAGATGCGAGACATCAAATCGCCATTTATGTAGCTCAGGTTATGGTAGAAAGCTCTAACCATAACCTCTGAATAGGCACAACTCATCTCCGCCAGCCCTGTCAATTGGGAATTCCCCAACATCGCCACTATATCAAATCCTTCTTCTGCAAAGAATGCCATGTCTAATGACTTTGGCTTGATAATCGGTCTGGTAGCAAAATTTGTCAGGAATCGTGTATGCTCTGCTTCATTATTCTCAAACAAATAACCAAACTGGAGGTCAACAACGAGGTCAGCCTCCGGTGCCTGATGTGTCCTAGAGGAGGATGCCCTGTAGGTCGCTCGGTGCTTAATCCGTCTCCCACTCTCATTGCCGGTGTTTGAAGGACCTTCTCTACGACGCATGATGACAATAAAGACCTACAAATAAAACACAACATAATCTTTAGAAGACTATGGGTTTGAGACAGTTTAAACAAGAAATATTAACAAAAAACCACAAAAACACAAATTTTATCCCATTGTGCCCTGTTTAGTCGACTAAACCACTTGGAGGGAATCAACTAACCGAATAAGTACTGGACAGATCTGCGTGAAAGCAGTTGCGCTAACAAAAGAACCAACAGCCTTAATAGGGTTTACAGGTTAGGAGGGGGTATACGTGGTCGAACTTAAGTCCCGGACAAACAGTGACTAATCTCAACCAAACCAGTTGTGTGACAAGCAGTAGCGGAGCCATAGTTGCGCCGTTATCTGCACTTGCAGACACAAAATAATGGAGGAAGGAATATTGGTAGGTGATGATGTTGCACGGTGGCAAGGATTTGATGGTGGGGTCTCACCAAGTTCCAAAGGTTCGTCGCGGTAGCTTTCAATCTAGGATGATGAAGTCCACCAGCAATAATAGATGAAGGGACGTCTACGGAAACTTAGAGGAACAGAGGTGGAGGGAGCTAGAGAGAGAGTGAAGATGAGTGCGATGAAGTGAAGATCTACCGATGTTCTTCACGGCACTGTGGTTCTCCTAAAAGTCGAGCATTTGAGGTCCGAAAATCAAACCAAAATGTGCTGCCTATTCTTTGCATGAATCCTGAAAGAGACTTGTTAAAAGTAGGAATTGAGTCCTCTCATTATCTTACATTCTCATCATCCCTCCTTATCCAATCTCAACCTTTGATATCTCTACTCAACCAATCTTGACCGTTGATTTGAATTAATCTTGATTGTCCCATCCTCAAGTACTTTTTAATATCAGTCAGTATTTTGAAATATTTTTTCAGGATATAAAATTTAGGATCTTGAAAAAATATTTCACTGCACCGACTAGTACTTCAAGATACTGTCTTGTGTTGAAAAATACTTCGATATATTGATGGGTACTAAGAAAATACTTCATGATCTTAAGAAATTAGTTTAGGATCTTGAAAAACTAGTTTAGGATACTGATTGGTACTAAAAATATATTTTAGGATATTGACTGGCATTGAAAAATAAGAGATAAGGAGAGATGAGGAGAAACACCGCCAAGCAGATAAACCAAAACCGTCAAAAGTAAGGTGACAAATTTCACCATCACACTTTGTTTTTTGTGATTGCTCTAATGCTTTAAATTTTGCTCACTTTGGGATTTTTTTATTCATATTAGGGGGAACTTGCAATTATAAAATCAAATATGAGGCTTTAAAAACTTGTAATTTCATAGATAAATAGAGACCTTTTATCTTTAAATAATTCCTTGTCCAACGTGTAATGTATGCCTTCTATCATGAAGATGATGATATAATCATATAATCTAATTCATATTGCTTATTAATATACAAGCTCATGATTGTCTCTATTCCTCCTTGTCTTTTTTTGTGGTCTGAAATTAAGTTTAAAATATAGTATATGGGGTTATGGGAGGTCTCTACTTTGCCCATAGTTCTAGCCCAAAAGATCTTATGTGTGAAGGAGTAGATTAGTTATGATCTTGTCTTTTTTTTTTTTGGGTTATTAGATGTTCTCTACCCTAAGGATTCTAAGGATTGTCTGGGGTTATATTTGAATTTTCTTACAATTGCGGGAGTGCAGTTGTCATAAGCACTGGTATACCTCTTGCTCTCTTTTTGGTATGGAATGTTATTATCCTTGGGGCTACTGATAATACTAATATGAAAGTGGACCTATTAAACAATTAAGATCCATAAATGGAATAATTGGAGTAAGTTTGTACAAAATTTCATGCAGCAGGATTTTTCAAATCTTTCTTTCGATCCTCCACATCTTCAAGATTCGGCTTGAGTCAATCACTGTCTTTAAGTGCACCTGGATGACCTATCTTAATTTCCTGAAAACTTGTGAGGACAGGTTAGTATAACTTAGCGCACAATTCTCCATCATTTACAATGCTATAGCATAGCGGTTGCATCGTATTGCTAGTATAGATGTGGGCATACGATATGCTATAGCATTGCATCATCTTCATTATGCGCTTTCACGACAAAACCATAAAGTAATCCTTTTCTTATGCACATGAGCAGGATAATGATATGATTGCATTAAAATCCATCCTTTATTTCCTTATGTGCATGAATTCTCAATTATTCTATCAGATAGGAAACAATAAAGCTCATATTCAACATTCAAAATAGTCAAAACTTATAGGGAAAACATGGAATAAATATTACTCATCACTTGGCATGACTTGTTTGATCATCTGAGTCATGTATATGTATGTATGTATATATATATATATATTATAAGATTATGTATTGACATTCATTAAAGAACCAAAAGATTCTTCATAAATAACCAACATATTATTTATGAATTATATGCTGCTTGTTCTCATTGATCATGATTAATAATAGATATCAGTATTTCTGGAAATATCTCAAATAATATTATATGGGCTCATTGAAATAGCATGTAAGCTATATAAATTTGAAATATGCATCTACAAGATGGTTACATGTGAGATTATTAGATTGCAACCTAAAGTTTGCAATAATGTTTGAATAAATTAAGTCGCTATTTCCAAATTATACAATCCAGAAATCAAGTATTAAAGCATCCATAAATATCTAGATCAATGCTTATGAGAACTAAATTTCTATGTTGGAATATTTGATCTTATATATCGCAGCATTTATATAAGCTAACAAAATTCTCCCTGTAAAATTGGCTTTTGGTCAGGAGCCAGAAAAATTTCATCTTAAAAGGTTTGATTGTGCACAACAATGTACATAAATGGATATAGAAAGAAAGTTGGGATAAATGTTGTATAAGAATCTCCTTCTTATTTGTCTCTAAATGAAACAAAATGATGTTTCTAAAGGAAACAAATGGATTTAGGAGACTTATGTTGAATGATCAGTCAATTGTCATTTGACATTGTTTTCCCAATATGAAGGGGAAAATAAACAGATGGGTAAAGAGATTAATAGGAATGAATTATCATTGGCTTATTTTGATCTTAGTGCAAAATAATGTGAACTAAAAGTTTAAAAGATAATTCATTTGTAGAGTTTAGCTATCAAATGTAAGAAGCATTTACTGAGTTAAAAAAAAGTGGCATTGTCACATGTCCCAACTGTTAATGCTCCTATTCGAATTGATGTCTCTAAAGGACAACCTATTATAATAAACATGCATGGGGTAGGCCTATCAGTTCCAAAGATAACATCCTCGAAAGAGAAAATGAGCTAATAATATAGATGATCAATTTGAGGATAATTAAGAAAAGTTAGTAGCTCCAAAAGAGCTATATCATGAAGAGTTATTATCTTCAGTAGAAATATCTCCAGAAGAGAATGTTGTCGTCCCAGAAGAGACATAAAAAATATGTGAAAATAATGAGATCTCAATAAATTATATCATGAATAGTATCTGATGGGACCAAAATGAAGTCAATGTTGAGAACATCTTTGCTCATAATATAGCATATGATGTAATAAATGATAATGAGGATCATGAGCCAAAATTAGCGAGTGCCAACAAAAAAAGGATTGGCCGTTATGGAAAAATTCTATTAATGCTGAATTAAAATCATTGGCAAAACGAAAAGTACTTGAACCTGAAGATGTAAAGCTAGTTGGGTACAAATGGATCTATGTATGAAAAGGGTGAAACTATAAGATATAAGGCAAACCTTGTAGTCTAAGGTTTTACACAAAGGTCTGACATTGATTTTGAAGAAACATTTCACTAGTAGTGGATGCAATTATTTTCCGTTATTTGATTAGCTTAGTAGTAAATGAAGGACTTAATGTGCCAGAAGCACAAGTCCCTGAAGGACTCAAGATGACACAAGCATCTAATTCAAGTTCTTGAGAACAACACTCAATAAGCCTGTATAGCTTGAAATAATCAGGGCACATGTGATATAATCTTTTCAAGGAATATTTGTGGAAAGAAAGGTACAAAAATGACCTAATATGCCAATACATCTTTATGACAAGATATAGAAGTGAACTTATTATAATTGTTGTTTATGTTGATAATATTAACGATATTGGAACTCTTGAAGAGCTTTAAAGAACACTTAATTGTTTAAAGAAAAAAGTTAAAGAAGAACTACTTGGTCCATAAGTACTATAGCTTAGTGCTATTGGAGCACTAATGTATCGTGCTTATTAGCAAGATATAGTTCTTCACCTAAACAAAGACATTGGAAGCAATGTTGTCATCAGGGATAGTTGATGAGTACTATTTATGCCATATTTTCCTTATACTGTGTGACTGTTTTGTATAGTGAATATGAGATTAAATGTATCTAATCTGAGCAAATATGTCATAATTCATGCATATAGGGAAATGTAGGATGAATCTCATAAATTATAGTAATTGTATAAGCACCCCATACATGCGCATAAGAAAAGAACAAGTTTGAGGTTTTATGTGAAAAGCACATAGCATAGCCGATACAATGCTATAGCATCGGGTCAGCCATAACAAGCCGCAATACAATGCAACCCTAATGCTATAACACCGTAAGTGAAGCAACGCTATGCGCCATGTTTTTTGACGATTCCATATGACTATTTCAGCAAATTAAGTACAGGTTATTGGACGAATGTTAGACGACGGTTAAATTGCTGACGTAATGGATTAGAAGATGTGGAGGATCGCAATTAAGATTTGGAGAATCCTGCAATATCAACAGAATCAATCAACCGAATTTGGAAAGTTGGACCAGTTGGACCTGAAAGAAATGGAAAGGCCCAGCTCACTGAACGTACGCCGCAAGTTTCCTGACTATAAAAGGAAACGACTACCAGCCCTAAAGATCATCAAAGTCATGAAGGAGCCAACAGAATTTGTAACATTCTAATTTTTATATTAGGATTTAATTACAAAAGAGAAAAATTACTTAATCATGACATGAATTTATTATGTAATTATTGAAATAAATGTTTTGATATAAAATATTTTATGATAGTAAAAGAAATTTGTAGAAGAAGGATGTGGAAATAATACTTACTATTATTATTGTTGTTGATAACAAAAATATTTATATAATAGTAAATAAATAAAAGTTAGGGCTTTTCTGGTAAATTCCTCCATTTCGAATATTTTTTTAAAAAATTGATGGTATGTGCGTGGAAGAATGAAGAAGATGGAATTAGAAAAAAGAAAAAGAAAAAGAAAAAATGTGTTATATGCATATGTACATGTGTGGCGGTGCAGCAAAAAGGGCAAAACAAAATAATGATAATGATAATATAATGTAAATAAATATTTATAAATAAAAAAACTATAAGACGTGGCAGCAATTGCTGCCACTTACACCTAATATATACTTATGGATTAAGTAAATGCACCACCGCCTCTATTAGGGAATAAATAGGTGTGTGATGGTGTGATATATGTGTGTGTGGTTATTTTTCGGAGAGAGAGCGGGAGTGACGAAGGAGAAGAGGAGAAAGAGGTGTGTGGTGGTTTCTCAGTGTATTTTAAGGTATGTTATTTTTTTTATTAGATCATTTAGGTAGTTAAATTAATTTCTTTTCAATAAATTTTCTTTATAGAAGTTGTTCTACGGATTTTTCTCTTTCTAATGAAGGTAAAATAGTATTGATTATTGAAAACTTTAGGATTAAAATATTGGTGAAGTTTTGAGTTTTGATAATAAAATGTTGTATATATGTCAAGCATGATTAATAAATAACTTTAATCGGTTTAGATTTGTCAGTTTGTTGCTATGAGAATTTAAATTTATTTTCTATCTAAAAGAAGTTAGGATTTATATCATAGAGGATATTTTTATCGATTAAATGAGAGTTTAAACATTTAGTTGGGTTACTAAAGGTATTAGCTAAGGTTTAATTGGTTAGTTTTGCTAAATCTTGAAACATGAAATTATGAATTGGAAATTGGTTAATAAATTGGGTTATATTTATAAAAGTTAGTATTCTGTTAAAAATTGAGGAATAGATAAATTGTCGTTTTTCTAAGAAAACTAAAGTAAAATAATAGTTTAATTAATTATTTAATTATGATATTAGTAATTGTTGTTGATTCTATTAACATATAATTATATATTTATTTTTAAAGGGGTCTGATTTCTCTTACGCTTAGTGTCGTGTCAACAATTTGAGGTAACCACTTTCCATTCATTATACTTGTTTGTATGATGTTTGTGAGCGATTTTTAATCTATGAAAGCTATGTTTTTGACGAAGTTACCTTATGGGATTTATTTTGGAATTATAAGTGATATTATATGTGACGGAAAATGAACTTTTTATGGTTTCTTGAGCTAAATTAATATTGTTATCTTAATGATTATTGTGACGATGTATTACTGTCATAAATCTTCTTTGGAATTTCATATATTCATGCCAAGACTATGATGTTGTGGAGCTGTGATGATGAGGGTTATTGTGTATATGATACCACGTGGTATGCCACCACTCGGTGCACAGTGATGGCTTTGATATTTTCAGGGCCCTTGGTATCACCCTTTTCCTTTGGCTAGGATTAGGGTCAGCCCTTGGGACAGTGACACCTTTCCGTATTCGAAGGAAAGAGAACCCATGGTCCGATATAAGTTATGTAGTCTTTGGCCAAGCTAAACCTCATCATCGGAGAGCTTGGTGCAGTCTTATCAGATAGACTAAACCTATTATATTACAACCCATAGGTTCTGTCAGCGATTATAAGGGTGGGGAATGATAAGGATTGTTAGGGTTTTGACCTATTGTTTGGCATGATATATATGTGATTCGTGATACGATATTTGATTTAAAAAATTGTGGTATGATAATTTTGTAAATTTGATGTATAGTACTTTGTTATTTAAAATGTTCCACTTTGTAATATCTTGAATTTTAGACCCGGAAAATTGAGAATAAGCCTAAATTAGGCAGACTACTAAGTCCGATTCGAGAAGAATCCCTAGAATGACAAGAGTCTCTGACGGGCCTGGGTTTGTAAAGATGTGGGCCCAGGGCAAGATACCTGTGAGGTATAATGCCGATGTGATGAAGCGGCGCCCGAGGATTATGGCAAAACACTACATAAACTAAAGGGGCACTTTTGGGGATATTCTAAAAGCTTGATCGGCCATTTTCTTTCCCCAAATTTCGTGCTCGAGATCATCAAGCTTCCATAGCTCAACTCAAGCTCTCAACCTTGCTCCACCAATCCAAAGTTCCGAAATAGGTAACTACCGACAACTAATCTGTAAAGCTTTACCTTTGGATTTTTGTGCTGCTTGCTGGGGTTTGGTTTTGGGGTCTGATTTTGGAGTTGTTGATTGTTCCAAAGTGTTTAAAATCACTGGATTTCTGGAAATTGTGGCTTAGGCTCGGTTTTTGTCCCAAAAAAAAATGTGAATTAAGATGCCCAGCTGACCGTACTATTCAACCGAACTCAAATCTTTTCGCTGGAAATTGATTGGCTTGGATGATTAAATTAAGGAATCAGAACCTTTGTTTTCTTTAGAGTTCCGGTCAGCAAATTCCATTGGATTGTAACTAAATGGCACAATGTAAAATTAAAGAAATTCAAGTCTGAATGTTAAATTCTTAAGCCAACCGACATGCCTTAGTGATTAAATCTTGAGATCAATTCCATTTACCCAATTCGGACAAGAAAACCACCAAGCACACCGACAAGCCAGAGTGAATAATTCATGTGAACAATTCCCTTATCTAACTCGGACAAACACTTGGCACACCGAGAAAGAAACAAGAGCGTGAGTGATCAAGTGAAAACGCCAAGGTGCACCGAAAGAAGAAAAAAAAAGAGAACCGAGCTGCTTGCTGATTTAGTGAAGCACGAGGTAAGCTACTGATGTTTTTTGTTCAACATGTTCGGTATTTAGGAGAGCACATGAAATTCTGGAAGTTTGGGTTTGAATTAGGAAATAATTGAAGCTTGAATCATAAAATTGAAGTCTAGGAGTTTGGTATGTATGTGTTCAAACTGTTTTGCCATTAGAAGACTTGCGGTTGTGACATATAAACATGAGTGTTTGGAAACCAATTTTGAAGAAAACCTATGGTATACTCGGTGCTAGTTGAAATACAAGCGTGGATTCTTTTTCCTAGCCTAATTCTTTTCGGTCAGCAAGCTTAACTATGGAAGAGTTGGAGTTTGGTGGAGTTGTTGATTTTGTTGTGTTTAAAGTGGAAGATGTTTATAGGGTGGACACGGTTTTGGAAAAATAACAAGATAATAAAGTAGTAGTATTTTTGTAACACTGACTAAGTGTAATTTTAATAGTTGATAGGTTTAAGGGATCCTTGGAAAATCTGCGGGCCTCCTAAGTATTAAGGACAATAATTATCACAACAGGTAGTAACCGTTTTACTCAAATATCTCTATGTGTTTTGTTATATGTCTGTGTTTGCCATGTGTGTTTTCTTTGTATATGTTGTGCCAAATATGCATACAGTGTTGTATGATTCCTAGCGCTGAGGATGTTCAATCCGAGGCCGGCTTGGTTGGCGGCTGTACGGGTTGAGTTATCAGTTTGGGGCTAGCCTAGAAAGGGCGGCTCTACGGGTTGTAGTTCAGTGAGTCCGAGGCTTGCCTTGGTTGGCAGCTGTATGGGTTCTTGAATTGTGGTATGTGCTTTACTGTGTTTTAAGCTGGATGCATATATGGTATGTATTTGGCATGTTCTTATATTTCTTTCTGCATGGTAGCATACATACTCTTGACACATTTAGTATTTGAGTACTGACGGTTACTCTGGGGGCCGTTATCGGACCCCAGCCTTTTCTATTGCTACAAGGAGACATACCGGATGTGAAGAGTCCTTCTCATAACGAAAATTGCTTATCTGTACTGACTGAAGAATAGGGGATGCCCTATCATGTTTGTACTTATATTTGAGATGACGGTATGTTTGTTTTGGAATTGATTCTGAATGACTGTACCCTTACCCATTCGGGGACTTATGTTTTTCTGTTTATTTTACCTTTACCAGTACAGTGGATAGTCTAAACCAGTTAAATGCTCTGTTGCACTCACTCTGATATAAGTTAAATGGACCAAATAACGAAGGAAAGGTAACTAAGTAAGTGAATCCCTCTAACCCGCCACCCGAAAGGGCGAGGCTGGTAGGGGTGTAACATTTTGGTATCAGAGCGCGGTTTGGACAATACTGGTAAAGGTTAAAAGGTTAAGGGTACTAAAGTAATTTGATGCAAATGAAGTAAAACGGATATATACCCTAAGAAAAGGGTTGGGCTCCGGTAAGATAAGGCTCTTGTGACAGAAATGGTAGCACAGAATATGGATTCTGTTGCTCTTGATATGGAAATCAAGGTCTGAGTAAACTTCCCGGCGGAGACAATATCTACCATCTTTGGGGGACAAATATGTCATATTAGTAATTTTAAATATGTTAGTGCAAAATATGGATTTGTATCAGTATTAGTACCCCCTATCTGATAGGCGCTTTAGAGTTAAGCGTGCTTGGCAAAGAAAATTCTCGGGATGGGTGACCCCTGGGAAGTGCCATAGGAATGTGGGATCCTATGATCTAAGACCTTAATTCTTTGAGGTAATAGAATGATATTAGGTTATACTCCTGTGACATTGAGGATTTAAATCTGAACCCCGTGAATGGTGTTGATCTTATTTGAATGTTTTAAGGTTTAGACTAGGAATTGTGAATCATGATCCTAGTTGTATTTTGGGGTATTGTTGAGGTAATATGATTCCTTAGCCTATTCGATGTTGAGGTCCTAGGAATCGATTGTGAATCTAATAATCATTGATTTGAGGTTACTTGAGGTTAGTACCTGAACACTATTAAGTATAAATTATGATGATTGGGTATGGTCGAGGTTTCAGAATTAGGTTGATGAACCTAAGATCTGGAAGGCATCTTTAAGATTGTTGCCAATCAAATAGAGACCTAGGAATCTAGTTTGATAATAATAGATTTCTTAGGTATTTGATTGATCTAAATGCATTGAGACATCAGAGTATAGTACCTATATGAATGAGGTAATTTGAGGTTACTAGCTATTAGGGGATGATTTTAATCTCATGATATTCCCTTAAAAAGCTTGAAGGTAGAGACTGTGATACTATTGATTGACACGGTATTATTTGTGGTATGTTTGAGGATCGTACCTCTATGTTATGGGTTATCTGAGGGTTGATAGTTGCTGTATCAGCATAGGGAAAGATCTTGAATAAAGAATATTCCCTGAGAGTGTATGACTGAGAATTAGTGCCTCGATGGAACTGGATAATAGTTAGAACCCCGATAGCCACAGGTTTCGGTTTTATGATCAGGATCGATAGCTGTAGGTTTGGGAGTGGCTAGCTGGTTTCTGGAAAAATGTGGGTTAATACCTGTTCGAGGAAGTCGAACGTGTGAATATGCCTGGAGCTGAATTATTGATGAGTATATTCAAAATGGCCCCAAATAAGGATTATTTATCGATGTAATATTATGGGGTGCTCTAGTGTTATATGTATTATTGGGAGAAACTATGACGCAAAAATACAGTGGGCAGTAAGGTTCCCTAAATTGGTATAATTCCAAGTCGTTGAACTGGATATGTGATCAATGAAAAGACCCTAAGTCCTACGTGACTGATATGATCATGGAATGGAAGAAGCCCACAACTATTAAACCATGGGTATCGGGCAATGTTCCAAAAAGATTGTAAGCCTATGAGATACAGGCATTGTTCTGGAATGGCTTGAGTAGCCAAGGATAGTGTCGAGTTGTAATTGAGATTGATGACCTTCTATGTTAGTTGTCTGGTTCCTTGTATATGCGAAAATTGAGTTTTGGATTTACCAATGCACCTGATATGTATAGGAAATTTTGGAATTGAATTTTGCTGAATTTCCAAATGAAATGTCCTTGAATTATGTTGTCTCATAAGCAGGGTTCTGATGGAGCCCATATTTGAAATCGAATTGTGAATGATGTTTGTAGTGGAAACAGTACAGAACTGGTAGAAGCCAGAAACTGTTGTGCTCAGTTTACTGGACCATACCTGGTGTTTTGGAAAATGTTTTGAAATCGCTAGCCATTGTTGAAAATTCTTTTGGGGGGATTAGTTTTACCGAGTTGATACTCGCACCAACGGTGTATGCTCCCAATCCAAGTAGTATTGCCTTATGAGGGCGTATGTTATGCCTTGCCTGCCTGGCACCCACGCAGGCATTTGGAGCAGGGCTCCGTGGACGATGGTCCTTGTCCCGGGTATGGGATTCTGGTGGGTGGCTTGTTATTGTATATGCCAGTGCGGACACTGGGTTCCTCATGGACGGAAACTCTCCCACATTGGCCGACAAGTGCAGTGGTTTGTACATGAAAGGATTGGGATGTATTGCTGTACTTAAAGATTGAAATGGTTGTGAGATCTTTTGAATGTGAATTTGTGAAATGAATAATCCCGCTCAACGAAGTATGCCGGTGGAAAATATTTTCTGAAAATAGTCCGGCAATGAATTGTTTCCTGAAAATTTGAGCTGGCAGCGATCGAATTTGAAAATGTGAAAATAATGTTTTGTGTGATTATGCATATGTACTGCGACCACATAAATTTTCAAATATGTGAAAATCTAAAATGTTGAACATGATACAATGCAGTAAGCGGTGAATTGACTATCATCGCTGTTGTTTTGTAATAAAAGTGGTGCAGTTGGTTATTATGTTGATACAGGAACAGAAACTGATAGAATGGTCTACGAATTTGGACTGAGTAAATCACATAGTATTTGCCAGTTACTGTGCTAAGCAAGAGAAAGATGGATTGAGAGCTTAAAATTGAGGAAGCTCAAGCAAACTGATGAGCAGAGGCTCAAGGCAGTAAGACCCGATGTGCAAGTTGTATGGGGTGGTACCCTGGGCTATAAGACCTGTAATTGCTTAGCACTATGTGAAATACTTAATGGCATGATGACTTTTAGACTAGTATGTCTGGAGTACCTCTTGAGGCTGGCAAATCATATGCTTTGTGCTAGTTGATAGATGAAATAAGCCACACGGCTAGTATGTGACAGAACAGAGGTAAAATGAATAAGGCAGTGAAGCCTTGTATGAGAGACATATGGATCTCCTATTTGTGGAACCAAATGATTTAAGAGGGAATTGTTTGAATCCAAAATCGTTGACAAAACTTCAGAATAAGTTAATTTGATCTGAAAGAGGTTCCTCACAGCAGAAATCATGCAAAGAGTTACTCTAATAAAATAAGGAGACCTTTCGAATTTGATGTGATAAAACATGTTTCTCTTAAATTATTTCCTGTCACTGGAATTGAAAGAATGGTAAAGCAGAGAAAACTAAGTCCTCAGTATATCAATCTTCTTGAAATACTAAGGACTGGTGGTGTATCAATTGGCAGTACCACCAAATCTTAGCAGATTACATGACATCTTTCATATTGAAAAGTGTTCCTTATGTTAAAGCAATTGGATTGTCCTCCTACAAACCGACATGGGAAATGATCTAGGACATGAGAAACTGCTATGTTAAGTTTATGTCCTGAAATATGATTAGTGTAGCACCGAAATTTCGAGGACGAAATTTATTTTACGGGGGGAGAAATGTAATATCTTGAATTTTGGACCCGAAAAATTGAGAATAAGCCTAAATTAGGCAGACTACTAAGCCCGATTCGGGAAGAATCCCTAGAATGACAAGAGTCTCTAACAGGCCTGGGTTTGTAAAGATGTGGGCCCAGGGCAAGATACCTGTGAGGTATAATGCCGATGTGATGAAGCGGCGCCCGAGGATTATGGCAAAACACTACATAAACTAAAGGGGCACTTTTGGGGATATTCTAAAAGCTTGACCGGCCATTTTCTTTCCCCAAATTTCATGCTCCAGCTGAAGAGGAAGGAGGAGATCCTTAAGCTTCCATAGCTCAACTCAAGCTCTCAACCTTGCTCCACCAATCCAAAGTTCCGAAATAGGTAACTACCGACAACTAATCTGTAAAGCTTTACCTTTGGATTTTTGTGCTGCTTGCTGGGGCTTGGATTTTTGTGCTGCTTGCTGGGGCTTGGTTTTGGGGTCTGATTTTGGAGTTTTTGATTGTTCCAAAGTGTTTAAAACGTGATTTTGTATGGGGTTAAGCTATGGTTAACGTTTCCGAACTCGAAAACACCGAAAACTCAAGAAGAAGCTTGCTGCCAGTGTTCTGAGCTTCTGGGCAGCAAAGCTTCAAAAATGTTTTTAAAATAGTGTAGACTTCGGTTTGAGCTGAAATTTTACAAGTGAAAATTAGACATCTGGGGCATCATTTTGATATGTAATTCGATATATTTTTGGTGCACCGATTGAGAAATACCAATTTTCTAAGTTGGCTCTGTCTGCAACAGAACGAAATTTGACCCAGTTGTGTAAAGTGAGCCACACGCCAAAATATAAGTGCTTTCTAGGTCTGGGAGTATTTTTCATGAAAAATAGACATTTCAATGGTTCCAATGTCGTTGGTTTCATGTAAAAATGATTTTTGTGGATTTATTAAAAATCCCACAAGTTGGACCAAAATCACTGGATTTCTGGAAATTGTGGCTTAGGCTCGGTTTTTGTCCCAAAAAAAAATGTGAATTAAGATGCCCAGCTGACCGTACTATTCAACCGAACTCAAATCTTTTCGCTGGAAATTGATTGGCTTGGATGATTAAATTAAGGAATCAGAACCTTTGTTTTCTTTAGAGTTCCGGTCAGCAAATTCCATTGGATTGTAACTAAATGGCACAATGTAAAATTAAAGAAATTCAAGTCTGAATGTTAAATTCTTAAGCCAACCGACATGCCTTAGTGATTAAATCTTGAGATCAATTCCATTTACCCAATTCGGACAAGAAAACCACCAAGCACACCGACAAGCCAGAGTGAATAATTCATGTGAACAATTCCCTTATCTAACTCGGACAGACACTTGGCACACCGAGAAAGAAACAAGAGCGTGAGTGATCAAGTGAAAACGCCAAGGTGCACCGAAAGAAGAAAAAAAAAGAGAACCGAGCTGCTTGCTGATTTAGTGAAGCACGAGGTAAGCTACTGATGTTTTTTGTTCAACATGTTCGGTATTTAGGAGAGCACATGAAATTCTGGAAGTTTGGGTTTGAATTAGGAAATAATTGAAGCTTGAATCATAAAATTGAAGTCTAGGAGTTTGGTATGTATGTGTTCAAACTGTTTTGCCATTAGAAGACTTGCGGTTGTGACATATAAACATGAGTGTTTGGAAACCAATTTTGAAGAAAACCTATGGTATACTCGGTGCTAGTTGAAATACAAGTGTGGATTCTTTTTCCTAGCCTAATTCTTTTCGGTCAGCAAGCTTAACTATGGAAGAGTTGGAGTTTGGTGGAGTTGTTGATTTTGTTGTGTTTAAAGTGGAAGATGTTTATAGGGTGGACACGGTTTTGGAAAAATAACAAGATAATAAAGTAGTAGTATTTTTGTAACACTGACTAAGTGTAATTTTAATGGTTGATAGGTTTAAGGGATCCTTGGAAAGTCTGCGGGCCTCCTAAGTATTAAGGACAATAATTATCACAACAGGTAGTAACCGTTTTACTCAAATATCTCTATGTGTTTTGTTGTATGTCTGTTTTGCCATGTGTGTTTTCTTTGTATATGTTGTGCCAAATATGCATACAGTGCTGTACGGGTTGAGTTATCAATCCGGGGCTAGCCTAGAAAGGGCGGCTCTACGGGTTGTAGTTCAGTGAGTCCGAGGATTGCCTTGGTTGGCAGCTGTACGGGTTCTTGAATTGTGGTATGTGCTTTACTGTGTTTTAAGCTGGATGCATATATGGTATGTATTTGGCATGTTCTTATATTTCTGTCTGCATGGTAGCATACATACTCTTGACACATTTAGTATTTGAGTACTGACGGTTACTCTGGGGGCCGTTATCGGACCCCAACCTTTTCTGTTGCTACAAGGAGACATACCGGATGTGAAGAGCCCTTCTCAGAACAAAAATTGCTTATCAGTACTGACTGAAGAATAGGGGATGCCCTATCATGTTTGTACATATATTTGAGATGACGGTATGTTTGTTTTGGAATTGATTCTGAATGACTGTACCCTTACCCTTTCGGGGACTTATGTTTTTCTGTTTATTTTACCTTTACCAGTACAGTGGATAGACTAAACCAGTTAAATGCTCTGTTGCGCTCACTCTGATATAAGTTAAATGGACCAAATAACGAAGGAAAGGTAACTAAGTAAGTGAATCCCTCTAACCCGCCACCCGAAAGGGTGAGGCCGGTAGGGGTGTAACACACTTTGAACCTCACGAGCATGTATTAGCATTTACAATGAGTTGGATTGATGGTTACAAATATTTTTTCAGGTGTTAGTTCTCCTATGGGTCAAACAGGGGAGGCTTTGGAAGCTTAAGTTACTTTCGCTAATGGTAGTGCTTCCACCTTTTTGGTACATGTTGAATTATTGTATATTGCGTCATTAGGGTTCACTTAGCATATTCTGGTATATTTTGGATACTCTGGCAAATTCTGAAGCAATATTTAGTTTAAAAATCTGGGCCTAATAAATCAAAAGATTAATTGTGTGCATAAAGTATTTTAATAAATGGTTTAATCAAGTTAATAAGTAATTATTATCCTTTAAAATGGAGGATGTTACAGAATTCTTATTCGGCTAAGACTCCAAAGAAGATGAGAGAACTCACGAAGCATGAGAGCTTTAGAAGAAACCCATAATCGTTCCCTGTAGTGATATAAAGAGAAGGCGTGGAGTTGTCAAGTGACAGACCTCTCCTATGTTGTCAAACCCTCCGGCGAACTTTCTATTTTCCTTTGTTGATTTTTAGTTTATCTATTCTTTGGGCTATTCTATTGTAATTTGTTTTGTGATTCCCTCATTAGTTATGAACTAAATTTCCTTTGCTTGTGCGAGGATGAATTCTTAAGTGTATAATGAAACCAGTTTTGCTAGTTCTTTAATTAAATAAATCCAGTTTGTTTATTAGTATTTTAATCTCTTGTCGGTTAGCGGAAGCTAAAGGCTAGATTTGTGGCTCTAACTTACTGGAAGGGAGTCAGGGTTAGACATTTGATAGGCAGTGTTTGCTGAGCAGACTAGTGCAAGGCTTGACCTATCATTGTAGGCTACAAGAATGCATGGTCTACTGCTCATAACCATACACCTTGTTTAGCAATGATAATCTGAACTAGAAAATCGCCATAGGAATATGGGAGAAGTAAAGCTAGGATTGTACGTACAGGACTCGGAAGCTTCTGTATAGCATAGTGGTTGGTTAATTGGATAACATTGTAAAGGCGGCTATGCTGTAGCATTGTGGAAGCTATGTAACATAATTGCTATAGCAATGCGCTGAGGCAAACTAGGAGAGTGATATGCTTAGGATGAAAAATGAGCTCAGCCTATCTTTAAACTGATATCTTCTTGCAACTATGATCATTTATTTATTTTCTTTGCTTAATTAATAGTTATAACCAAAAAAATTAACATCCAAACCAATTATAATTTTCTTTTCTTTTTACACACAACTGTTTTTGGAAATCAATATCATTATCGGTATCTTGATCTCTGTGTGACAATACTCTACTTACTCTTTATTACTTGTTCAACTGGTTCACTTGCCATCAAGGAAATCGACCAACAGTAATAATACTGATGTTATCAAAGGGGGAAGTTGATATACGATGTACTCTTTTTCCCTTATCTAGGTTTTGTTCCACTAGGTTTTCCCAGAAAGGTTTTTAATGAGGCAACACTACACAGTGTATCAATGAATGATGTATTCTTTTGTTTAGCTAGGTTTTTTTTATCCCACTGGGTTTTTCCTAGTTAAAGTTTTTAACGAGACACATTCTTAATGGACATCCTAGGGGGAGTGTTATGAATATATTAAATTGTGTGGATGTCCATTGACTCTTAACTTGCCACGTTCTATCACAATTCATGAAAATCAATTATATTATACTTAACATAATCATTGATTAAGGGTTGATCAACCACTGAGTAATACTTCATCAATTACCAAAGTATACAAAATAAATCAGAGTATGCAAAATAAGCCCTAACGTGGCAATATACAATCATTCAACGTATACCAAAAGATAGAAGCACTATTGTCAGAAGAAGTAGCCTAAGCTTTCGAAATCTTCCCTGACTGATCCGTACGTTAACTATCACCTGAAAAATGTGGTAACCATCAATCCAACTTATTACAAATACTAATATGTGCTAGTGAGATGCCAAGTGGAACAATTTATATAACAAAATATTAAAAATATAGTTCACCGATATCCAAATCACAAAATTTCATATTATAAATTAGGTATCATAAATTAGGTATTACGATTTTTCATTAACACAATTCTCAAGATGCCTCCCACCAATCCAACCGAACCGCCTTATTTCCTCCGATTAGACCCATGGGCTAAGTTACATCCATGTTACTGGTTACTCAAAAGCTCGCTGGTCATGTGATGAGGACCGGCCAAAATCCTCAAAGCACATGTCCCAGACCAAGCGCTTTTACCCCTCATTGAACACGTGGGGTGTCATATGCCCTCATTGAACTAATGGGCCAGTCCCTCATTGAACAGGTGAGACAATAGAAAGCCAACCATCATACATAAATGGAGGCTTCACCACATGGTGGAATAAACTACTCCATTTCCTCCCAATTCAACCCTTTTCATAATTGTCACAATAAATAAATAATTCAATAGGGATTTTCAAAGATTTTCCCGTTCATATCATGTAATAAAAACCATTCTCATATATATGTTATAATATCTCAATTTTCAAGTCTTATACATAAATAAATATGTATATATTCACAATTCAAATCATAAGGTTCCACAAGGCAAATTTCTATTAAGATATTCATAATCATTTCACAAAATATTCACAAACAACATACTAATACACATGATAAGTGGAAAGTGGTTACCTCTCGTCGAAGCTAATTACTATCACACTGCTCCTAATCCAAGAACTCAACACACGCCAAAAATCAATCTACCACAACCAATTTACTAACCATTAATAACTCTTCTAAAACTCTACATAGAATTATAACTTATAATTTAATAAAATAAAAAAATATACAAATTTTTAATAATAAATTTGGAATGCTTGAAGTAGCCAGATTATAATGGGACTAAAAAAAATTCGGGAGACCATTGTAATTATTAATTATTATTTAATGACTCCATTTTCTATTTATTATTAATTACTAAATTTTCTATTTTCGTATTCTTTTATTCTTCAATGATCACGACAACATTTAGATATATATACAACAATAATACAAACAAAAAATAAAGTTTCCTCTCACCTTCATATGCAACGTTAACATATATATAAAAACTCTTGATCCTACAAAACTATTCTTTTGACCTCCTGTACAGCGGCATTCATAACCATATTTAGACATGAAATGAGCAAATTTATATTAGCTAGGTTTTGTGTAGCAACGTTCATGTACCTATATATATATATATATATATATATATATATATATATATAGGTTTTATAAGTTACGCTAACACATACATAGCAAGTTTCTTTTACCTATTTATATACATATATGTATATATATATCAGTGATATGTTTGTTTATGATCTAATGCATATGACTCACACTCACACATGCATATACACCATTTATTTTTTTTGCTCAAGATGCATATACACCATTTAAGTATCCTCTTTTGTGCTCTAATGGATTGTGTGACTCAAAAACATATTTTGGAATTTTATACTTAAGGAACTTGATGAAACTTCTCTGTTTATGCTTCCAAAAATAGAGTATCATTATGCAAAACCAAAGCCATATCAGACAAATTTTGAACAGAGAAACCAACATGCACAAATCACATAAACTACAAGGAAAAAGACTCAATGACTCACCCTAGTCGACACTAAATCTTGCTTGCGACGTGAGCATTGTTTCTATCTTGGTTTTCCTTCTTCAGTGGACCCTCTCGTCCTCGGTTCTCTATCTTTTTCACTCTCGACTTCTTTCATAGAATTCCAACAATTTCTCCCGCTCCTCAAAAGCCCACAGGGATCCAGTCCAATGCAAGAAAACACTGGTCCAAGGAGGAAGATGATGGACCATGGGTTATTGTCGTGTGTCTCGAGAAGCATGACACACTGGTTGCGTGAAGAGTCGAAGTTGAGATACGCCGTAATGATCTAATCACTTTCCTAATTTCCCTGTTGCTTTTTGACAGAGATTTGTCGTGTCTCCCAAAATAACCAAGTTCGAAAATGATTTTTTTTTTTTTTTGCAGAAATAGGGAACCTGGGTCGTTTCCACAACGAACTTGCAGCGGGTTTGAATGAAAGCAACAACGAAACAGAAATAGTAAAAATGGGGGGGTTTTGATTCAATCAGATTAAAAATGAAATTTAACAGAAACAGAACGAAATGCAGAAACAGACTGGATTAAGCAAAAACAGATTAAAAACGATCAACCCAACGTTCAGATTCCAGAGACTTCCATCATTAAACAAAATATAAATAACCCACGTTTGGCTCTGGACGAACCGAGATCTCTGCATCCGCCCAGAAAATCCCTCGACTAGACGATCGCCTAGAATATGTCCGAACAGCGGCGTCCCACTGTGCAATCGCACAGCAAAACTTAAAACCTAGTTCGAACTCAGTCCTTGGGACGAACCAAACCAAATATTAAATCTAATATTTGAACTATTTCCAAGAATCGGATCCAATAAGATGAAAAAAGAAATGAGTTAAATTACCGAATAAGCACAAGTTCTCTGGACGAATCATGGAATCCTCACGTTGGATTAACCACAAAAGTTTAGCCAAGCATGGCTAGGCAAAACACAGAAGAAAAGATGAAGAAGAACGTGAAGAACATTGTAGAGAAAATTAAACTTCTGTCTTTCAATCCAAAACTGCTTCAAACGTGTATTCAGAATATGTTTGTAGCCACCATCTAATCTTCCTTATGTAAGAACAATGACTAAAAATAGGAAATCTCTAAATAGGAAACCCCTAATCAATAGGAAATCCCTATATAAAAAAAGAAACCTCTAAAAATTGGTCTTTTATTACAAAATTCGAGCAAAATAAAAATCCAGAAAAATAGGTCTGTCTTTAGCTCCAATTTCATCCATCTTCTTGTCCGAATCAGCCTTCCGAGTCTTCATAACAATTGTAGATCTCTGAATCATCTAAGAAAGGAAAGAAGAATCAGGCTAATCGGATATCTAGATCAAAAGTTATGGCAAAAATACTAAATCACTGTAAATCTGGAATTTATTCATAAAAATGAAATCAATCACATTAAAAGCTCAATTAGGTAATAAAACCCATTATTTAATGACAAAACAATTCTAAATTTATTCACCAAGAGATACAATTAAGTGTAAAAATATTCAATTATTAAATTCCCCCACACTTATCTTTTTGCACTCCTGGGCAAAATTCAAAGAAAAAGACTAAAATGAAAAACTCTTCCTTTCTAACAATCGCTAACAATGGAAAAATTTAATAAAGGACACAAGACTTCAAAAGACCAATCAATCAAGACCAAAATCCTTTCACCTCAAATTACAAATCCTGTCAATCTCAATCAATGATGCTAATCACACAAGATGGCCTCTCAAGGGATGCCCTCAATCAATCTCTCAAGTGTATAGGATAAATAAGTGTATCGCTCAAATTCTGCTCAAGAAAATAGTCCTACCATAGACTTGCTCAATTTCTACTTCTCCACCACTTATGACACATGCATGCAAAAATCAAGAGAGCTTGTTATTGAAGGCTGTAATAGGGCTAGGGTATAGGTGTGAATAAGTATGGATATGATAGGCTAAGCACCCAAAAAAAATCAAAGAACATCAATTAGTAATAGCAAATCACCTCAGTAACATTCCTTTTTATTTCTCATTCTTTACATTGCTTCCTCTCTCTCTCTTTCTTCTCTTTTCTTTTCTTTTCTTCTTTTCTTTTTCTTTCTTTTGAATTTTTTTTCCTTTTTTTCTTTTCTTTTTTGTACTTTTTTTCTTTTTTGTACTTTTTTTTTCTTTTTTTTGTACTTTTTTTTTCCTTTTAGAATAACAATGATCAAAATCAATGCCAAATGATAAATGATACACAATCAAATACTCCCCCCACACTTAAAATGTTGCACACCTGGGCAACCCCCACACTTAAGCACAAAACTAAGGTGAAACCAATGCTCAATAAATTTCCAAGGTGCGGGATAAAATGGTTTTACGCTTATGCTTGTAATGTGGCTTAGAAAAGAATGCGTCAAGAAGGCACAAAGGGGCTAGCAAAGGAAATATAATATAAGGGAAAGGCTATTTGGCCAAAGTGGGAAAATGAAAGAAAGAAAACAAGCTTCTATCATACTTATGCACGTAAGTGAAAAATTAGCTTCAAAAAGAAAAGGAGCAAGTTCTAGAGAACACAAATCATGAGCAGATGAACACATGAAAGAAAGAACGGTAAAAGATGAATTCCATTCATGCAGGCCCAAAACCTCACAAGGTCAATACCAACTTAGGCAATCAACAACATCAAATCGACTACCAAGACATGTAATCAAAGAGTCAAGAATTGCAGACCAGACAGAATGTCCATTAAAACCAACATGTCCAAGTTCATAATATGTAGCAATTATAGAAAGAGAGATTGTATTTATTTCAAAAAGCAAAAGAGGAAAAAGGAAAACAAATAAAAGAGAAGGAGGGAGAAGAAAGAAGAATACTCCCCAAGGGTTGGTTTATGGAGGATAAGTGGCATCAATGAGGAGAACCTCTGCTCCCTCAGGCTGCTGCTGGAATCCCTCATGAAAGTGCTTGAGGCGATGCCCATTGACCTTAAAGGTCTGTCCTGTAGCTGGATCACATAGCTCAACAGCACCAAATGGAAATATGTTAGTGATCTCAAAAGGGCCATCCCATCTAGATCGAAGCTTACCTGGCATAAACTTCAAACGAGAATTAAACAGAAGAACTTTTTGGCCCACAAAAAATTCCTTCCTCAGAATATGTTTGTCATGGAATGCCTTAGTCTTTTCCTTGTATAGTCGTGAACTCTCATAGGCATCCAATCGCAGCTCATCCAACTCTTGCAACTGTAGCTTCCTCTCCGTCCCAGACGTAGCCAAATCCATGTTACACTGCTTAATAGCCCAATAGGCTTGATGTTCCAACTCAACCGGAAGATGACATGCCTTACCAAAGACAAGCCGATAAGGAGACATCCCAATCGGAGTCTTGTAGGCGGTGCGATATGCCCACAAAGCATCATCTAGTCGCTTACTCCAATCTTTCTGGGTAGAATTGATAGTCTTATGAAGGATTTGCTTAATTTCTCTATTCGAGACTTCAGCTTGACCATTTGTCTGAGGATGGTATGTTGTGGAGACCTTGTGGAGCACTCCATACTTGCGTAACAAGGCACCCATGCTTCGATTACAAAAATGAGAACCCTGGTCACTTATAATGGCTCTAGGAATACCAAACCTGCAGAAAATGTTAGACCTAACAAAATCCACCACCACGGAAGAATCATTAGTCCGGGTGGCTTTCACCTCAACCCATTTCGAGACATAATCAACAGCTAGTAGTATGTAAGTACAACCATATGAAGCAGGAAATGGACCCATAAAATCAATACCCCAAACATCAAAGATCTCACAAAACAATATAGGGTTCTGGGGCATGTCATGCCTACGAGAAATACTTCCTGCTCTCTGACAGTTATCACATGACTTACAAAACAAATGGGAATCATGAAACAATGAAGGCCAAAATAATCCACAGTATAACACTTTCCTAGCAGTTCTTTGGGGTCCAAAGTGACCACCACAGGCAAAAGCATGAGCAAAATGCAATATAGAGTGAAACTCATGATCAGGCACACATCTCCTAACTACTTGGTCACTACAAAATTTCCACAGATAAGGATCATCCCAAACATAATATTTAGATTCACTCTTTAGTTTAAGGGTTTGGGCCTTAGTGGAATCGACAGGCAAAACACCAACTACCAAGTAGTTAACCAAATCAGCATACCATGGAAGCTTACCTTGCAGCTGTAGAAGCTGCTCATCAGGGAAATCATCCTGAATAGAAGCGGGGTGAGAGGGAGAATGGGTGATGCGACTCAAGTGGTCAACTACCCAGTTTTGTGCTCCACTTCGGTCTCGAATCTCGACATCGAACTCTTGGAGCAATAGCATCCACCGGATGAGCCATGGCTTAGCATCTGCCTTTTTCAAAAGAAATTTCAACGCTGCATGGTTAGAAAATACAACTACTCTACTTGCTAGCAGATATGACCGAAACTTATCAAAAGCAAATACAATAGCCAACAACTCCTTTTCAGTAGTGGTGTAATTAGACTGGGCATTATCCAAAGTCTTAGAGGCATATGCAATCACATGAGATGCTCTGTCAACCCGTTGTCCCAAGATAGCACCAACCACATAGTTGGAAGCATCACACATCAACTCAAATGGAAGGCACCAATTAGGGGGTTGGATCACTGGAGCTGTAGTCAGGCAACGCTTCAAGTGATCGAAGGCCGCCTTGCACTCATCATCAAATACAAAGTCAGTGTCCTTATGCAGAAGGTTGGACAAGGGTCGGGCAATCTTGTTGAAATCCCGAATGAAACGCTGATAGAAACCTGCATGACCAAGGAAAGAGCGAACTTCCCGCACAGATGTGGGGTAAGGCAAAGCAGTAATAACATCTATCTTAGCAGGGTCTACTTCAATCCCTTTCCTAGACACTATGTGTCCCAAGACTATACCCGACTCAACCATAAAGTGACACTTCTCATAATTAAGCACAAGATTAGACTCAATGCACCTATGCAAAACTCTAGACAAATTAGCTAAGCATGCATCAAAATCAGACCCATATACAGTGAAATCATCCATGAAAACCTCCATGCAGCCCTCTAGAAACTCAGAGAAAATGCTTACCATACAACGTTGAAAGGTGCCAGGTGCGTTGCAAAGGCCAAAAGGCATCCTTCGGTAGGCATATGTGCCAAAGGGGCATGTGAAGGTCGTCTTTTCCTGATCCTCAGGAGCAATATGGATCTAGAAGTATCCAGAGTAGCCATCCAGGAAGCAATAATGAGACTTACCAGCCAATCACTCTAACATCTGATCAATGAAAGGTAGAGGGTAATGATCCTTGCGAGTGGCTTGGTTGAGTCTCCTATAGTCGATGCAGACTCTCCAACTATTCTGAACTCGAGTAGGAATGAGCTCATTCTTCTGATTGGCTACCACAGTGACTCCGGATTTCTTAGGAACTACTTGGACCGGGCTAACCCACTGGCTATCAGATATGGGGTAGATGATACTAGCTTGTAGAAGCTTAGTGACCTCCTTCTTCACCACATCAAGGATAAGAGGATTAAGGCGTCTCTAGGGTTGCCTCGCTGGCTTAGAATCCTCTTCCAATAGAATTCGATGCATACACATGGAAGGGCTGATCCACACAATGTCAGCTAATGTCCACCCAATGGCTTTCTTGTTGGCCCTCAATAGGCTTAGCAGCTTCTCTTCTTGGTCAGGAAGAAGATTGTTGGCCACAATGACTGGCAACTGTTCATCCACTTCCAGAAATGCATACTTCAGGTGATCTGGAAGGGATTTTAACTCAAGTTTGGGTGGTTGCTCAATGGAAGGGAGAAGCTTGGGTGGTTGTTGCAACAAGTCTGCTGTCATCACATTAGAAATACCTGAAACCACATTCAAAGAAGCAGAAGAACTGTGTCTATGCAGCTCAATGTTAACATTAGAATTTAGCTCATCAAAATCAGAGTTAAGCTCATCACAATCAGAATCAGGATGCACATTAGGACCAGGATGAAGCTCAAACTCAGAATCAATATCAGAATCCACATGTAATGTAGAACTAGCAAGCAAGTCAAAATCATCAAATAATGCAGCATTGACCAAGTTAGTGCAAATAGGGCACCATTCATTATCAACACATGCACAAATGGCAGAATCACTCTCAGACAATAAATCAGGATAATCAGAACACCAATCAGCAAGAACATCATCCACAGCATCATCAATAACATCAATGCAGAAAACCGAATGCTCTTCCCTAGGATGTTTCATGGCATCAAAAATATTGAAATTCACAGATATATCACCAAACTCCATGGAAAGAGTACCAGAATGCACATCTATCTTAGTCCTTGTTGTTTTCATGAAAGGTCTCCCTAGGATGATTGGTGACCTACTGCTAGAAGACTCATCCTCCATATCTAAGATGTAAAAATCAGCAGGGAATATCAATTCATTAACTTTGACTAAGACATCTTCAACTACACCAGAAGCATGAGCATTACTCCGATTAGCTAACTGAACAACCACACCAGTATGGAGTAAAGGACCAAGACCAAGAGATTTATAAACAGATGCAGGCATGACATTAATAGAAGCACCTAAATCTAGCATGCAATCATCAAATCTATAGTTACCAATAATGCAAGGGATAGAAAACGTCCCTGGATCCTTGCACTTGCGAGGCATGGTAGGCCGGATGAGTGCTGATACATTCTGGTTCAAACTCACTCATTCACCCCCCTTCAGTCGCCTCTTGTTGGTGCACAACTCCTTCAAAAACTTGGCATATTTAGGAATTTGTTTGACTGCATCTAAGAGAGGAATGTTGATCTCTAATCTTCAGAATGTCTCAAGTATATCCTTCTCGTGTGCTTTTTCCGCCAACTTCTTGGACTGAACTACTCTCTGAGGGAAAGGAAGAGGAATGGGGATGTCTTCCTCTTCACCTTGCTACATTGCTGTTTTATTTTTAGAGTCAATCGTCATGTTGTCTGACTCTTTTTCTAATGTGGAAGTCACATCTGCAGCTTTTTTAGGTTCCTCCAATTGTGTGTCAGACTGTAGTGGGATAACACTTACATTGCCCTTAGGATTGGGAATTGTCTGTGAAGGAAGAGTGTTGGGTCCCTGAGGTTGAAGCTGATTCAGTGATGTTGCCAACTGGCCAATCTGAGTTTGCAAATTTTGAAGGGAAGTCTTAGTTTGCTGTTTGAACTGCATAGTGTCTATGGCAAATTGCTTCATAATATCCTCCAATGAGGAACCACTGCTACTAGCCTGCTGTTGTGTGGCCTGTGGAGGTGCAAATATGGCTGGTCGAGTAGCTGGTGCTGGCAAAGGAGGTACAGACTGATGTTGGAAATTCTATGGTCTATACTGTCTCTGCTGGTAATTCCCAGAATTTTGCTGATATTGGTTACTCTGGTCCTGATTCTGGTTCCAACGGAAATTGGGGTGATTTCTCCAACCAGGATTGTAGGTATTGGAAAAGGCATTATTCTGCTGGTATTGTGGCTTACCTGGAAAAACACCCACTACAGTTACTGACTGGTCCTGATAAGTGGGATCATGCAAAGTAGGGCAAGAATCAGTAGGATGATAAGGGTCAGAACAAAACCCACAAGAGTACCCAATCTGAAGAGAAGACTGGACTGTCTGTGTCACTGCCAACTGCCTCACAAGGGAGGTCAGATCATCAAGTCTAGTCTCTAATCTCTAAGAATCGTACTGGGCTGGAGGTGTTTGAATCTGATAAACAGGATTGCTATTGGCCCTGGTGCTAAATTGCTGAGAATTAGCAGCCATAGTAGATAGCAACTCTCGGGCCTCTTCAGGTGTCTTTCTATCTAAGGCCCCACCACTAGATGCATCCACAAAACTCTTATCCAACGGTAGCAAACCAAAATAGAAATATGTAATTAGAAGCTGGTCTGAAATCTGGTGGTATGGACAGCTAGCACACAATCGCTTGAACCTCTCCCAATACTCATACATAGTCTCCCCATTGATTTGTTTAACACTAGTGATCTCCTTCTGAATAGCAATGGCCTTCGAGGAGGGAAAGAACCTCTCTAGGAATAGCTTCTGCATATCATCCCAACTCCTAATAGATGCTGGTTGCAAATTGTATAGCCAATCCTTAGCGACACCATCTAGGGAAAATGGAAAAGCTCTCAGCTTAATGTGGTCTTCATCAATTGCTTGAGGTTTCATCGTGCTGCATACCACATGGAACTCCTTTAGATGTCTATGAGGACATTCACCTGCAAGACCATGAAACTTGGGCAACAAATGGATAAGACAAGATTTTAGTTCAAAGTTAGCAGCAAGTTCAAGATATTGAATACACAAATTTTGATTGCCCATACTAGGGGTAGCTAATTCTTTCAAAGTATGATGACCTGCTTGTTCTGCCATAATTTCTGAGTTAGCAATGCTACTAGAATCAGTGAAAATAACAAGGCTATCAGGAGTACTATCAGAAGCACAATCAGAAAGATCAACAGAATGGACACAATCAAAATGGTCACAATCAGACTCAAGTTCAATTTCCAATTTAGTATTAATCCCACGATTTACTCTTTTAGCAGTGAGAATTGTTCTTTCTATTTCAGGATCAAATGGTAACAAGTCTTCTGGATTGACAATGCTCCTAGTACTTATGCAGCATAATCACAAGGCAGAATTTGCAGAAAAATCAAAATCACAAAAATGGCACAAGAAACTCAGAATTACGAAAATTCCACACTAAAAGTGATTAAAAAAAAAGAGAAAAAAAAAACACTAAGACACACAAAAGCAAACACAAAGAAAACAAGAATCTATGGTAGAAATTGACCAAAACAAGTCCAGAAACAATATCAAATGATTTTTAAAATTTATGGGACTTGGACAGGGCAATTCCTAGACCATTGGGGAACCCAAAAATGAAATAAAAAAACTTCGAAAATTGAAAAAGTGGTCTAAACGATGGAATTTGGCTAAAATCTGAGGAACCACAGTACCAAAGGTACTGTGTTCGTCTTAAAATATCGTTTTCCTTCAGCCTACCAAAAATTAGCCTAATCAGAGTAGGTCAAACAATTCTAAAATACCCGTTACGTCCCAACGAGACCCAAAAAAAATATAAAATAAAATAAAAATAAAAATGTTACTAATCAAACCGATGCAAATTCCCCGGCAATGGTGCCATATTTTGACAGAGACTTGCTGTGTCTCCCAAAATAACCAAGTTCCAAAATGATTTTTTTTTTTTTGCAGAAATAGGGAACCTGGGTTGTTTCCCCAACGAACTTGCAGCGGGTTTGATTGAAAGCAACAACGAAACAGAAATAGTAAAAATGGGGGGGTTTTGATTCAATCAGATTAAAAATGAAATTTAACAGAAACAGAACGAAATGCAGAAACAGACTGGATTAAGCAAAAACAGATTAAAAACGATCAACCCAACGTTCAGATTCCAGAGACTTCCATCATTGAACAAAATATAAATAACCCACGTTTGGCTCTGGACGAACCGAGATCTCTGCATCCGCCCAGAAAATCCCTCGACTAGACGATCGCCTAGAATATGTCCGAACAGCGGCGTCCCACTGTGCAATCGCACAGCAAAACTTAAAACCTAGTTCGAACTCAGTCCTTGGGACGAACCAAACCGAATATTAAATCTAATATTCGAACTATTTCCAAGAATCGGATCCAATAAGATGAAAAAGAAATGAGTTAAATTACCGAATAAGCACAAGTTCTCTGGACGAATCATGGAATCCTCACGTTGGATTAACCACAAAAGTTTAGCCAAGCATGGCTAGGCAAAACGCAGAAGAAAAGATGAAGAAGAACGTGAAGAACATTGTAGAGAAAATTAAACTTCTGTCTTTCAATCCAAAACTGCTTCAAACGTGTATTCAGAATATGTTTGTAGCCACCATCTAATCTTCCTTATGTAAGAACAATGACTAAAAATAGGAAATCTCTAAATAGGAAACCCCTAATCAATAGGAAATCCCTATATAAAAAAAGAAACCTCTAAAAATTGGTCTTTTATTACAAAATTCGAGCAAAATAAAAATCCAGAAAAATAGGTCTGTCTTTAGCTCCAATTTCATCCATCTTCTTGTCCGAATCAGCCTTCCGAGTCTTCATAACAATTGTATGAAGGTTGGAGCTAAATACCCAAGAGGGGGGTGAATTGGGTATCTTTAAAAACTAAATATTTTACTCTGTTTTTGACTAAGTAAAACAGGGTAAGACAGAGGAGAGAAGAAGAGAAGCAGTACACAACAAGATTTATACTGGTTTGGTCCTTTCTCTGACCTACGTCCAGTCCCCAAGCCTCACTTGGGATTTTCAATCCACTAAATTCACAATATTGATTACAATCTCTGTACTAAGAGTAGTTCTCTCTCTAGAACTCACTCCCCCTTACGAGATCCAATCAATACACCCAACCACCAAGTCCCCTGACTTGTGATTATCTTAATCAATGAATGATTTACAAGAAAAAGACTCTCTTACAGAGCAGATAAAGTGAACACTGAAGCACAAGTATCAAATTGATACTATTACATATGAAAGCTGAACACAATAAATGACACTTAATAAATTTTCGCTCTCAGTTGGTGTATCAGCTTGAGAAGAAGTTAATGCACTCTATTTATAGGTGGAGAACATTAAATGACCGTTGCTTGATGAATCCAACCATTGTAGGTGATTAGCACTTAAATCTAGTCTTCTTCTCTCTCTAAACTTCTGCTAATCCAAGTGTTAATGTGGTCTGATATGGCCCTCTGAGAATTTTCCCGTTGGAGATGACTTTACTTGTTGTAGTAAGAATTCTTTAACGTTTAGAAGGCGTGCTCAGATGGATTAGCTGAAAGTGGGTTGATTTGCAGAAGTACATTTAATGCACTGTTCACTTTTTGCTTTTTGGCTTTGACTTCCAATAATCTTCATCTGATCTTACTGAAATTCACTCAACAAACTTGTTAAACATAACTAGGAATATGATTGAATGAATTATGGAAGCAATAAGATCAACCAATAGTGATTTGCAAATTCGTGTAATTCAAAAATCAATTTTGACCGTTGTATACCGCGGTAAGTTCATCCATACTGCAGTATGGCACTGTGCATAAGTGTCCATACTGCGGTATCCAAAGTCATACTGCGGTATGCAGCTTCCAGAGGCAAATCATCGTGACTTGTGTTCGAAAACCAAGACCTATACTGCGGTATGTAAGTAACATACTGCAGTAAGAGAGTTCTTGACAAATTGAGAATCAATTTTAGAGCCCAATACTGCAGTATGCAAACCTATACTGTAGTATGCAATAGTTATAAAATTTGGAAGCTCTCTGTATAAACCTATACTGCAGTATCCATATCCATACTGCGGTATTGGCTAGTTTTGAAAACACTCAATTGCTCTCTGGATGGCCCTATACTGCAGTATACATACCTATACTGCGGTATTGGCTATTTCTGAAAAACTCAGTTGCTCTCTGGATGGCCCTATACTGCAGTATACATACCTATACTGCGGTATCGGCTATTTTTGAAAAACTCAGTTGCTCTCTGGATGGCCCTATACTGCAGTATACATACCTATACTGCGGTATTGGCTTGACTTAAAAATTTAGTTGCTCTCTGTAAGTCCAATACTGCGGTATAGCACCCTATACTGCAGTATTGACTTAACTTGAAAATTTTGATCGTTCTCTGGAAGTCCAATACTGCGGTATGGCACCCTATACTGCGGTATTGACTTAACTTTGGGAAAATATTGCTTTCTGGATGACCCTTTACTACAGTATGCAGACCCATACTGCGGTATGCAACTATCAGATGGTTTTAAAGGATCTTGGAAACTTCAAAACATGTTTACACTTGTTGTTAATCATCAAAACACATTGAGAACTAACATTGTAGATCTCTGAATCATCTAAAAAAGGAAAGAAGAATCAGGCTAATCGGATATCTAGATCAAAAGTTATGGCAAAAATACTAAATCACTGTAAATCTGAAATTTATTCATAAAAATGAAATCAATCACATTAAAAGCTCAAAGTTCAATTAGGTAATAAAACCCATTATTTAATGACTAAACAATCCTAAATTTATTCACCAAGAGATACAATTAAGTGTAAAAATATTCAATTATCACTTTTTCCTAACTGACGCTAGTGTATATATATATTTTCCACTGTTGTTGCATTTTTTTTTTTTTTTTGGTAAGGTGTTATTTTATATTTATTCATTTTCTCATGAGTTGGGTCAAAAATGCTATGGGCCAATAGGTATTGTTGAGTAAAGGAGGGAGTATTTGGCGTTTTGGTACAACTGGAATTGAGAGGAGTAATGGATTGGTAATTTTAAAAATGAATAATTAAATGAGTGGAGATAATGGGCATATATATAGTTTATATTTAGAAAAATTAATCCTTAGCAATATTTTCATAATTTTTTTCTAAATATTACAAGGATAACAATTCCTAATATAATTTTCTCATATATATTATTTTTAACACTCTTAGGCATAATTTATTCCTTAATTGAATTATTCTTTTCCCTGAATTAAGTTAAGGGAAAAAAAATTAACTTAACTTTCCAATAATTATTCTTATAATTATTTTAAGCCCAAAATTTCATAATTAATTTCCTTGTATTATTCAAATTTCAAATTCCAAAATTTGAGATGTTATAAAGGTCGCCACTATGTTTATGGTGGTGAGTGGATAGAAATTATATAAAATTTTCATACTCTCCAACCATTATAAATTCTTTCCTTCCCCCACACAAATGTATACTGAAAAAAATGTATCGTGATCATATAAAAAATTATAAGAAATTGAACGAGTATTGCAATATACTTTATCTCCCTTGATTTTTCTTTCCATTTATCTCTTGCTCTTTAATCCTATATTTCTTGCTATAAAAATGTCTTTCTGTACTAATACATATGAGTTGGGTATTTTTGTGGTTGTTAATGGTTTTGAGGCAATAGAAAAGAGAACACTCAATTTCAATTTCCAATAGAACTTTTCTGTGGATAATTTAGCCACTAAATTCCATGACAAATTTCGTGGCAAATATTTTGCCTTAAAATCAACCACAGAATATTTCCGTGACAAAAACATTTGCCACGGAAAAATTAGGTGGCTAAATTAAAAATAAATTTTATATTAAAAATCATATTATAATAATATTTATTAATTAATGCTAATTAGAAAGTATTATTTTTTATTTTTTAAATAATTTTATATTAAATGTAATATTTATAATATTACATTTTTAGTGATATTTTTCAACATACACATGCTTGACATATCAATTATTTTTATATATAAATATATCAACCAAATATAATATATATGTGTGTAATGCTCTTTTAAACTACTCCTTCCGATCCTAATTATAGAACTATTTACAAAAATTTAGAAAAATTAATGAGAGAAGTTAAATTAGTTAATTATAATTATTTTTCAAAAATAACCTCACTGAAAATTAAAAATTACATCAAAGTAAAATTAAAAGAGAAACTAATGGGTAAAGCCCAAAACCCGATGCATGGGGACGAGGTGAGGTGAGTGCTGAGACACGTGTTAATAGGCCTACCTCTTATCATTCATCAATTATATTTAAAGTGCCTGTGTTAATTTTTCTCCTAATATCCTATTTATCAAGGTATTTTATCTGCATAAATTAAATTTACGTTGTTAATCGGCAAGGATATTTTTGAACAACCGTTGCCTTGTATTTGAAATTAGAATCAGATGGTAGATTTATCGGCATACAAGGTGACCTATACCCTTTTTTTAATTAAAAAAAATTAGTATAATTGAGGTGTATATAAGATTAATGAGATGCAAATATTATTTACTTTATAAAATATATAGGTCTATCATTAAATTACTGTTGTCTTTAATTATTATTGAGAAAGTACCAATAAGGGCATTTTAGGAAAAAAAAAATTACAAAAGTTAAAATTTGGTCTTATATTAAGACCAAAACTAACTTTAAAATATGTTCTTATAATTAGAACCTAGTATCAAAAATCTTATATCAAGAATAACTTTTGGAAGAAATCTTATAAATTGGAACGGAGGCGGTACTATATTGTGTGGTCAGTAAAGATGACAATTCAAATTAAAATTCTTGTGACGGTACTATATTGGGGTAGTTGATAGAGACTTATATTTTGGATTGAATGGAGTAATCCATTTTGCGGAGAGCAAGTTGAAGAGTCCAAACAGATCATGATTGATACATACACAAATTGCGTGGATTAATGGATGTTAAACTTTGTGCATGTTAAACTATGCATGCCCATCATTCTATGAATGAGACAACTTAGGTCAAAGTAGTTAGTACCTCAGAGAAAGCAAAATCAAATTTCCGAGTGATCAAGAAAGACTCTGATTATTACTTGTTTAAATAGAATACTGATAGCCAAAGGGAGAGAACGAAAGAAACCATGGAAAACCCAACTCAAAGCCTCATTCTAACTTGCCTTCTCTTTGCATCCTTTCTCATCTTCCTCATATTCTTCACTAACAAATCCCAGAAACTCAACTTCCCACCAGGGCCTCGTCCCTACCCTATCATTGGAAACATCTTACAGCTCGGCTCCATCCCTCTCTTGTCTATAACCGACCTCTCCAGATTTTATGGACCCATTATGTCACTCAAGCTAGGCACAAGAACCACCATAGTTATCTCTTCTCCAAAAATAGCCAAAGAAGCTTTTCACAAATATGACCTAGACTTCTCTAGTCGAGCCTTCCCCGACAGTGCTCGAGCCCTTGACCACCACAAATTCTCCGTGGGATGGCTTCCTATTTCGCCTCAATGGAGAGCCCTTAGACGAGCTTGTGTTATACAACTATTCTCCACTGTGAGGCTTGATTCCACCCAGTCTCTACGCCAAAGAAAGGTTGAGGACTTGATCAATCACGTGCACGAGTATTCCATTAAAGGTGAGGCTGTAGATTTGGCCGAGGCTGCATTTACCACAGTTCTTAATACAATATCCAACATGCTTTTCTCTAGGGATTTTGCTTGTTATGGTTCTGATAAGACTCAGGAGTTTAAGAAGTTGGTGGTTGGTGTAGCCGATGAAACTGGAAAGGCTAATGTTTCTGATCTTTTTCCTATTTTGAGTTTTCTGGATCCGCAAGGCGTTCGAGCAAGGTTGAGTGGCTACTATAAAAAGTTATTTGAGCTTTTTAATGATATTTTGGAAGAGAGATTGAGTTTTAGAGGTTCGAACATGAAGTCTAAAGATGAAAATGACGTGTTGGATTCATTTCTCGATATCATCCAAGATGAATCTTCACAATTGAGCCGCCCTGATGTTCTTCATTTATTCGTAGTGAGTATTATTGTTTAAATTTAAATTGAATATTTCTTCTTCAAAATGAATTGACTTAAAACTCTCGGGTTTTCTTTGTTGTTGTTGTTGTTTTTTTTTTTTAACTCACTTTGAAAATAATTCACTTGCTATAAATTACTTCTTTTATGTAAATTGCACATATTTAATAATTAACTTGTAAAAATGTGTATGAGTATGTCAAAGGTAAAAAGTCTAACATTGCTTAAGATTAGGAATGCTTTAATTTAGAGTATAATAAAATATGAGTTTGAGTTAGTAAAAAAGTCAAGAAGATGAGTTTGTTTTACTGAATATTGGAGCTTTAAATATCTTTATTACATCAAACCACCAATAATCCAAGTTTTGTACTTATCATTTTCATTGTCATTAAGCTGTCTTCAATAGCCATTGTCGTTGCTTAACGATAAAATGTTTTCAACCTATAAAAGGCAATCTAAAATGTAAGCTAGTATAATAGAGGGCAAAGTGCCCAAGGTCAAGTCACATCAAGCTCTATTCCAAGCTCCACTTCTTTCTCTTCTCCAAAGCTACCATAGTACCATATTACATTCCTGCTGTAGGAAGAGTTTGTTAATCTTGTGGAGTGAGACTTCCAAATTTTCTAAGTAGCTGCAAAATATCTCCTAAGATAATGTCCTCGAACTATATATTTTGTTGGGCTTTTGTAGGTGACATATCAACATAACTTGATCATTATTGCATGATGTTTCAGGATTTATTTGTGGCAGGGATAGATACAACATCAAGCACACTAGAATGGGCAATGGCAGAACTAATACGGAATCCAAATAAAATGGCAAAATCAAGAACAGAACTCCAACAAGTTCTTGGCAAGAGTAGTGTTAAACTTGAAGAGTCTATGGTCTCAAACTTACCTTTCATACAAGCTGTAATAAAAGAGACATTACGACTGCACCCACCAGCACCACTTCTAGTACCCCACAAGGCAAATTGTGATGTAGAGTTATGTGGTTTCTTAGTGCCCAAAAATGCACAAATTTTAGCAAATGTGTGGGCAATGGGAAGAGACCCAAGCATATGGGATGAACATAATTCATTTCTTCCTGAGAGGTTCTTGGAAAGTGAGATTGATTTTAAGGGTACAAATTTTGAGTTTATTCCGTTTGGTGCTGGAAGGAGGATTTGCCCTGGTATGCCCTTGGCTTCTAGGGCACTTGGCCTTACATTGGCCTCTCTTATATATCACTTTGATTGGATTATCCCAGGTGGGCTAAAGCCAGAAGACATGGATATGAGTCAAACCTTTGGGTTTACGTTGCATAAGGCTCAACCTCTAAGAGCTATTCCTATCAAAGTGTAGTTGTTAATTTGTTGCTTTCCTGAACAATGTTGTGGTATGTACTTGATGTATAAGAACTCACTTGTGTTTTGTACCTGACACAGGTTGAAAAATATATTTAATCTTCACAAACTGTGAAAAACCTAAAACAGCTTGTGAAGATTAAATATTTTTCAATTAGTAGGATTTAAAACATTCATTTATTAAAATACTAACATATAAACATGCTTGATCAATATTTAATTGCGCAATCATCAGTTAAAATTGTTGAGTTAGTATTTTCCGTTAAGTCAGACTCACGGTATTAACATTAAAGGACCAAACGTGTACTTTATGAACTAAAATATTATTAGACGCAAACATAAAACACCAAACATATATTTTAGACTAATAGGAAAGAAAACACTCATTTTCTGGTACAACTTTTCTATGGATAATTTAGCCACTAATCTCCATGATAAATTTCGTGGCAAGTATTTTTGCCTTAGAATCAACCACAGAATATTTCCGTGACAAAAACATTTGCCACGGAAAAATTACGTGGCTAAATTTAAAACATATATATATATATATATATATATATATATTAAAAATTATATTTATAATATTAGTTATTAATTAATGTTAATTAAAAAAATTTAAAAAAATAATAGTTTTAAATTTTTAATAATTTTATATTAAAGATAATATTTATAACATCAAATTATTGGTTATTAATTAATGTTTATCAAAAATAAAATTTAATTTCCAAAATTTGCTAAAAATTTATTTCTAAGAAAATTTATTTAAGATTTCAAATTTATTCAATTTGAAATTAATTTATATTAAAACTTATAATACATATATAAAAATTATTCATGACTTTTATAATATATATATATATATATATATATATATATATATAATATTATAAAACCAAAGTTTGATCCCGTTAAAGTTTACCTTATTCTGTTCATTTTATTGCATTTTATATATTGTTGTTTGAAGATTATCTCAAGTATCCTCTGAAGTTGCAGTAATAATCTGCTTCACGAGAAAGAGAAATCTTATTATTGTGTGAAATCTTATTGTGTGTTTAATATTTGTACAAGCCATAGTTGTAATATTTAGTTGTGATTATGAATATAATTAAAAAGTTAGAACCTAGAATGTATGAAATAGAATATGAAAAGTTACCTGATAGTTCTTATTTATTGCAAGAAAAAGAAATAGAAACTTGTAATTTTACCCCTTTTATATTTGGAGGTCAAGAAGAATATACATGTAATCAGATGAATTGGAATAATATGTATCTAATGAAACAATTAGGAAGTTATATAAATCTAAATATAGAAGATTTATTACAAATATTTAATTTAGATGAAATAATAAGACAATTACCAGAAGAAACTATAGAAATTTTAGAAAAAAAAGATATCAAAAATCAAAAAGATAGATTAAGAGAATTAACAAAACCATCAGAACAAAAAATATATGAAATTAAAACAGAAATTAGACAAAATACAAAGGATTTAAAAGAAGTAAAAAATGATATTAAAGGAATAAAAAAGGCTTTAGGAATACATGAAAAATTAGAACTAATAAATAATAATCCTCAAATAAATATGATGAGATCTTTATACGAATGGGAAAATTTAGATGTAACGGTACTAAATATAAAAAACCAAAATTTAAATACAAATGTAGAACAAACTAAAATAATAATGGAAGAAATTAAGAAAAGACAAAATGTAATTAATAATAACTTATTTACAATATATGAAACTGTTAACAAAAATAAAATAGATATTGTAGATGGATTAAGAAAATTAGAACAATTTTATAAAAATAAAGGAAAGGAGAAAGAAACTGAATATAATACGGAATATAAAAGTAATCAAGTATTAAAAAATGTTGAAACAAGAGATAAATTATTAAGAAGAGTTGAAACAAGAGATACATTTGGAGAATTATTAAGTATATTTAATAACGCTGAAACAAGAAAATTAAACATGATGAAAAGTAGGAATGAAGGTTCAGATTCAGAAGATGAAATAGAAAGATTTATGAGTCAAAATGACACAAATTTAGATGAAATAACTTAAGAATTACAAAATTTAAGAATAATAAATGAAAATCAAATTAATATGCAATCAGCCCAATCAGAAATACAACAAGAAAGACAATAGCAACAACAACCACAACAAGAACAAGAAACATCAACATCTAGAAATCACATAGATCCACCTGAAATACAAAGAAGAGCAAGAGAAAGACAAATGAGAATACAAAGAGATTTAGTAAGAGAAGATTTAAATAATATTTCAAGAGCAGCTTTTGATATTAGTTATAAAAGCCTAAAACAATTGGAAAAAAATTTATACCCCCTCCACTTTATTTTGATACAGTCAGTGGGGGGAGGAGGAGGCAGGGCTCGAATCCTAGACAAGGGGGATGACCAGCTTTTAAGGCTGGCTTTAGTGCCTTCACGCTACGAGGCCCTTGGCTTTATACCCCCTCCACTAGAACAATATGAAACTAGACAAATACCAAATTCTGGAATATGATTAGATTTAGACTGTAATTTAGATAATGAAAAAAGAATAGAAGAATGGAGAAAATCTCAGTTAATAGCTTTAATAAATAGAAAAATTGATCCAGAAGCTGTAAACATTATAATAGAAGCAAGTTTTGTAGGAAACGTTTTACAATGGTGGGAAGGAAGAACAATGGAATTTAGAATGGAAGTTAGAAGATTGGAAGGAACGGCTTATGAAAGAAGAGAAATCTTATACGCATCAATATTAACAAAATATGAAATTGTTTTAAAAAATTAATTTGTAGGAATAAATGTAGCAAGCATAGAATATACACAAGTTCTAAGAGCAATAAGATATTTGCACGAGATAGAAATTTGTAGCTTGGAACCAACACATATAAATCAATATATTTGTGAATATAAAAAGTATTTTTATGAAGCAAGGATAGTAGAAGCTGAAAAACAAATATTTTGCTTAGACATGTTTCATAGAAAATTACCTAGATTAATTTCAGAAAACTTAGTGGAAGAATATACACAACACATGGAAAGTGAAGATGATCCAAATTTTGTAAGAGTAATAGATACAATGGGAAGAAGAGAAGAATATTTAAGAAAATATTTATCAGATAGATGTAAAGAAGCATGGAGAAATATCAAATATTATAAATTAAATAAATTAATGGTAAATTGTTCAGAATTGGAAAAACCACATAAATGGGGATGTAATTATCACAAATGGTTATTGAAAAATAGAAAGAAAAGAAAAGTATATAAATTTAAGAAATATCCAAAGAATAAATTTTTTAGGAAATACAATGGTAAAAATAAAAAGAAAATTTAAACCACATAAATATTTTAAAAGAAGAAAAAATAATAAGAATAATAAAAGTAAGAAACCTTATAAATGCAGAAGTTATAATTGCGGAGATTTAGAATATATAGCAACAAATTGTGATAAACCAAAATATAAAAAGAAAATGAATATCTTAGAAAAAGTTGAAGAATTAGAATTAGAACCTTTAGGTTTAGATTTAATGGAATTTGAAGAACCCATAGAAAATGAATTAGAAATATACAAATTAACATACGAATATGAAACAGAAGAATCAGAAGAAATAGAAGGAGAATCAGAAAGTTCAGAAGATGAAAATGATATAGAAAAAGAATATATAGATCAAAGTAAAAATTATATAAATATGATGAATGTAGAAGAAGTGGAAAACAATGAAATTGTAAATAACCAAGAATTTCAAGAATATGAAGAATATATAAACACTGAAGAAAGTTCGAGAGAAAGAAGAATAACATTTAACAAAGAACAATATGATAAAATTAAAAAAAAACATTTAGATATGACTAAAAGATGAAAAATTCTTAGATAAAGTAAGTAAAATATTAAAAAATAAGAAAAAAGAGAAATCGCAGTGTGTAGTATTAGAAAAGAAATATCCAATAGAATCAACTTTAACTGAAGAAGTATTAAAAATACCTTTAATAAGCAAAGCTTTAATAGAACATGAAATATCAAAAATACCTTTTAAGGATGAAATATCAAAAATATATATTGTAGGAGTACAAGTTATGGTAAAAGCTTATTTTTAAAGTGGAATAGATTCACCATTAGAATTATTAATAACGGATGGAAGAATAATTGTAATGTTGAAGACAATATTTTAGGAATGATAGGAGGAAATCTAATATATCAGAAATTAAAATTTACTTTAAATACAAATTTTGCAATTAGTAGAGCGGAAGAAAACATGGATAAATCAATCTTAGTATATCATAATTTACATAATGTAAGATTGCAACCAGAATCTAGAAGCATAAGTATAACAACAATGATACGACTAAATACAAATGAACATAAAATCTATAATAAAAATAAAAGAAAAATTACAATAGATAAATATTTTATGCCTGTAATAAAAGAAATTAGAATTGATCCAAAACAAATTACTATACCTGAAATGTTAAAATTAGAATTAGATAATACTAGAAATTATTATGAAAATACCCCAAGAAGAATGATAACTAATAATATTTTAGGACAACGATCTTTAAAAATAAATACATCAGAAAATCCAACATTAAATATAAATATAAATCCAAGAAGAAGTTTAGAATATAATAGACCATCATCAAGTAATAGACTGAATAGAACTCTAAGTCTTAAAACAATAGATACATCACAAGAAGTTATAGATAATTTTAATCATAGAAATTTATTAGTAGAAAGACCAATAAGTTCGAATTTAAGAGAAATTAGACAACAAGATGAAAATTATATAAAATTAAAAGTAAAATCAGATACATCATGGAAAGAATTATAGGAAAAGTAAATAAACATGTAGAACAAAGTGAAATAGATATAGAATTTACAGAAGACAATTTAATATTAGAAGGAAATCAAACAAAATCTAATGTTGTATTAAGATTTAATAATAGAGATACAATTAATTTAAACCTCTTAGTAAAAGAAAACTTAGCATTTAATTATAAAATAATATTAGGAAAAGACTTTTTAGAATTGGTAAAACCATATAGAATCCAAGATACAAGGATAATGATAAACTTACATCATCAAACAATTATAATACCAAAATTATCATGAAAAAAAAAGACATAACTCTTGAATGAGATAAAAACAGAAATAGAATAGTCTTTATGTATAGAAGACAAGATATAGAAAGAAAAATAAATGAAACTACATTAGTACCAGATGCAGACATAAATTTATTAAGACTATTAATAAACAAAATAAAAAGAAAAATCCAAAGATATAAAGAAGTACTTTTTTTGTTCAAAAGATATAAAGAAGTACTAACACCTAGGAATCTAAATCATCACCCAGAATTTTATAATCATATTAGAATGAGAATAGATGAATTTAAGACTGTAAAACATCATTTAAAATAAAGATTAGAAGTATTATCTAGGATATGACAAAAAAACAAAATGATTGTACAAAATGGAAGATTGAATAATGGAAGACTAATAATAGATACCTATTATGGAAATGAAGGTTTTATAAAAGTAGGAGCATGTGAAAAAATAGCGATGAGAGAATTGGTAAGGAAAGTAACTAGAGCGGCTATAAAATTAAGAAAAATAATAGAAGACATGGGATACCTAAATGTAATTAATCAAGCAATTCAAGATATTGGACATATAATAAATGATAATGGATTATTAATAATGCACTTTAAACAAGCTTTAGACATATTATCTAGAGTTTAATAAAATATTTATTTGATAAACAGGAGATGAAGAAGATTACGAGTCTTATACAAGAAAGAAGATTGGTTGGAAGAGTACCAAATCAAGTAATGACATGGAAAATATTTTATAAGTGTAGTGATAATATAATTAAAGTCTTAGAAACAGATAAAGCAATGATGAGATTCTTAATTAAGGAAATAATCAAAGCAAACAAAGAACAAAGCAATGTAATTGAAAGAATAAACATAAGACGCCTAGGACATCCAGTTATAGATATTTTTAAAAGAAGAATAAGTGAAAGAGAAATGGTTAGAGAAACCTTTAAAAAGAGATTGGAAATATTATCTAGAATACGAGTGAAAGACCATTATATTATATATTAATAAAATTTAATTATGAGAAATACAGAGCTAGAAAATATCATACTTTAGTAGATACAAGAACTACAAATTTAACAGTAGCAAAATATAATGTATTACCGCCAGAAATGTGGAAAAGAAAAAATAGAATTATTAGAATGGAATCAGCAGGAAGAGAAATACATATGTTAGAATTAGAAGCAAGAAATGTAATGATACAAATAGGAAATTATGAATTAAAAATCCAAGAATTAAATCAATATAATGAACCTCAATGTGATATAATATTAGGATTGGACTTTTTAGAAAAATATTATCCTTTTACTTTTATAGAAAAAGCTTTAGTATTAACAACACCTTGTAAACATCAAGCTATAGGAGTAAGAATAACAAGCCCATATAAAAGAAAAGATGAAAAAATTCAAAAGAAAAAACATAAAGAAGTACAATTCTTACAAAATAACGAACCAGTAAAAATAGAACACATGTTAGCAACATTAACAATTAGAGAAGAAAAATCTATAGAACAAAGAATATTAGAAAATTTTAGTGAAAATCCTTTAATACACTGGGAAAAATCTAAACCAATGGCAAAGATAGAACTGAAAGACTATAGTAAAGAGATAAACTGTAAACCTTATCCTTGGACAGCTGAAGATAAAGAAGAATTTGTAATGCATATAAATGAAATAAAAAAATGATTTAATAAGAGAAAGTAGATTTGAATATTCGTCACCAGCAATGATTGTTAAAAAACTTAGTGAAGAATGAAGAGGAAAAAGTAGAATGGTTATAAATTATAAAAATTTGAATAGTATAGAAATTAGAAACAGATATCCAATACCAAAAATGGAATTATTATTTAATCTAATAAGAGGAAAGAAGATATTTAGTAAATTTGATTTACAATCAGGATTTTTTCAAGTAAAATTGGAAGAAGATAGTAAGAAATATACAGCTTTTAGTACCTCTGGAGGTTTGTATGAATGGAATGTATTACCTATGGGATATCATAATAGTCCCAACATATTTCAAGAATTTGTATCAAAATTGTTATTACCTTTAAGAGATTTTGCTATAATATATATAGATGACATATTAATATTTTCAGATAATGAAGAAGAACATAAAAAACATTCAAATAAGTTTGTAGATTTGATTGAAGAAAAAGGTTTAAATATAGGGTTTTATATTTCTTATGTAACAGGAGAAGAAAAATTCTCCTGCAAATAAAAACGACACCGTTCACATGCTGTTTTATTAAACTTAAAGCACTCAAACACCTAACATGCTCCGAAATCTTCGATCGCGGCGTCACCTTTCTACTCTTGCTCTCTACGTCTCTACTCTACACACGCATCTCTCACTCTAACACTGACCTCCACAATTACCTCCACTGAAACCCCAGACCCTCGAACAAGGTCAATTACGACTCCCTCCTGTCAGGTTTCACCAATGACGAAATCTTGGGCGGGGAAGATAAGATCAAGGCAATCAATTTTGTGGAAGAGCAACAACAAGAGGTCGATGATATGAGATTTGTTGAAGTCGACGAAGAGGAGGAAACGTTCGATGAAATCAAGACTAGTGGGTATTTCTTTGATCATGTCAGCGGGTTCATCCGGAAGGCTTTTAACAAACATTGATTGAGGAATGGGACGATGGTCAAGCAGGGACTTTTTTGGGATCTGGGATGGACGATCGTAGCAAGACCGCATTTGGCTCTAATGATGTGCCGATGGACGAAGAGGTCAGGAGGAAAGCAATGCAGGTGATGGGTATAGAGGTTTTACTCATGTTGAAAGTGGGTAGGAGAGTCTCACCATTGAGAAAAGGTTGGGGTGAGTGGTTCGATAAGAAGGGCGACTTTCTAAGAAAAAGATAAGATGTTGAAGTTCAATTTGGATGCTCTAAACCCTCTACATAATCTAGTACTTCTGCAAGATCCAGATGGAGTGGGTGTGATCAAGTTGACTAGGGGTGATCGATATGATGTTTAATAAAACAGGTTAGCAGTGAACAGTGTCATTTTTATTTGCAGGAGAATTTTTCTTCTCCTGTTACATAAGAAATATAAAACCCTTAAATATATCAACCAAGAAATCTATATTAAGAAAACAAAAAATACCTTTTCTAGAACAGATAATAACCACAAATGGAATAGAATTACAAGATCATATTAGTAAAAAAAGTTTTAGAATTTGATAGAATAACAAATAAAAAAGATTTACAAGCATTTTTAGGACTGATAAATCAAGTAAGAAATTATGTTCCCAATTTAGCAAAATTAACATCAAAAATTTCTAAATTAGCAGGAGAGAAAACTGAATGGAAATGGAATAATGAAACAATTAAGATAATTGAACAATTAAAGAAAATTTGCCAAAAATAACCAAAATTAACAATACCTTTACAAAGAAATGTAAAATGGATAATTTATACTGATGCCTCATATTAGTATTGGGGAGCATCATTATATCATGAAAATGAAAAAGGAGAAGAAATTATAACCAAATATGCAAGTGGAAAATTCTTAGAAACACAATGAAAATATCATTCAAATTGGAAAGAATTACTAGCAATAGTAAAGGCAGTGGAAAAATTTGAATTATTTATAGTAAATACACAATTTATAATTAGGAATGACAATACATAAGTGAAATCTTGGCTTGATAAAGAAATAAAAAATGAAAAATTGGCTAATAAAATGTTATTTAAGTGGCAAGGAGATTTGGCTTATTATGACTATGTTATTGAATATGTACCAGGAAAGAATAACCTTATTGTAGATTTTATGAGCAGATGGAATCTAACGTTGAATCCAATGGTTCAAGAATGAACTCTAATCAAACTTGTAATGCATGCCAAATAGCTTTAGCAGATTTAAACATTCTAAAAATGAATGTTATTCTGTTGAACAGTCAATGCAGTTCAACCATACAGAATCTTTTAACTAGTATTGCACATTTAAACCAACAGGTTGATACTCTATTCAAAAGAGTAGAGAAATTGGAAGGAGATAGAAAAAGAAATGTAAGCACTGATGAATCAGTGAAACAAATTGAAATGCAATTAAATGAGTCATACACTCAAATTTGGTCATCCACCCAAACTCAAGGAAATAGAAATTGGTCATCTACCCAGAGAAATGTTAGCGGGTCATCTACCCAAGTAACCCAAGAAAATGTTATTGGGCCTACTGTTCAAGAAGCCCAGACACCTCAAACAGCCCAAACACTTCAAACTATAACCCCTTTTAATGAGATTATAAAAGCCCAAATGCAAGAGGAAACCCGAAGGAAAGAAAAAGGAAAAGCCATAGAAGCCTCACCTTCACAACCCTGAATTACTAGAAGCAATTCATTTGACACCTATTCTAAATATCAATTCTTTAGAAAACTTGTCAGGAGAACTAGAAAAATGGAACTTTCAGACCCTTATATTAAATATGCCTCTCATTTTGCTTTTAACAAAGTTGTAGCCTATCTAGGAACTTCACCAGAATTAATAAAAATCTTATACCAATATGGTATGTCACATGCTATTTATTTGCCCAATAATCTTGATCATCAGGAAATTAAAGAATTGCCACTAGCCTTGCAAGACACAGCAAATATATATCTTGGAGTTATAACACAACACAATGTATACATCAGATTTTATTCCACGGTTGCAGAATTCACACCAAAGAAGTTTAATCCTCCAATTACTTTAATCAAGTTTGGAACAACAAAGAAACCCATAGCGACAGATGCAGAAGTGAAAGAAGATATTGAAGAAGACGAGGAATTCTAGAACAAGATGTCTAATATTAGAGCTCAGAATTATCATATTATTTTTCAAGAAATGAAAAGAGCAATCAACACTGAGAAGCAATGGGTATATTATTGCGGTTTAACAACAATAATTGTAGAACTTGGAAAAACTTCACATGACCAGCCTCTGTTAATACAATGATATGATCGGCTGAGAAACAACAAGATGGAAAATTCAAAAAAGACAAAGAAGAAGATATGTAATCTTTTGACAGAATACTCTAATCACAGGTGCAAGTATTGTGAAGAAAGAGAAAGAGCCATGTAAGATATTGAAGATCCGGAAGTAGATCTCAGTATCCTTTGGAGATTTGAAGACAAATGGAAGACGACAAGGAAAAAGCTTGTCGACACTGACAAAGTGATGACAGGCTAGTCTAAAAAGAAAAGGAGTGCAATTAGCCATGCAATGTGTTTGGAAGAAGTTTTGCCGACAATGTACAAAATTTGTTAAAAAAGAAAATCACAAAAAAGACAAAAAAGTAAATAGTATCTTGCTTTTGCAAAGTTGCATGATACGCATGCATCTTGCCAACTTTATGCCTTAGGCATATCATAGGTTGTCAACTTTGTGTCTTAGCTTTTCAACTTTACGTCTTAGGAATTATGAGTATGTTTTGTAAAATATTCTCTTACGTGTCTTGTATCAGATTAGAATAGGAAGCAGTTGGTATGCCGACTGTCTATAAAAAGCCTTGTAACTCTTCATTGTAAATCATCGACAAAAACCAATATCACTCAACTTACTACTCATCTTGTACCCAGTTCACTTGAGAAATAAAATTCCAGTAGTTTAATCATTTCCTTTTTTGAAGCATACTTCAAATATATGTGGAACAAATTTAAGGTATGTCTTTTTAACTTTCTAAGGGGATCAAATTAGTGAGGAATATTATCAGCAATTTATTAGTTATTGTCCTGTAAGACAGACATGGTTATTTGCTCAAATAAGGCTAAGGTTTGGTTATGATCATATAAGAGCCATAAAATCAAGTTTTAGATTACGCCTCCAGTAGGAAATGAAGGAAGGCTGTGCTGAGTATGGTCTGAAGGAGGAAGGTCTGAGAGACGTGTTACTCTCTGTAAAAGTATTCCTGTATGAAAAAAGGCAGGTATCCTTCCATGACTCGGATCATATTTGGTCAACCCCTGAGGCTTCACTACTACAAAATAGGGATATGGAGTCCTATTTTTTGTACTTTTGGAGTCCTTTTCCGAGAAGACGTCTATCTGGGGGGAGCAACAAGTAGAGACTTATGGAGTTTAAATATTTTTTAGACGCCAAAAGTTGAGACTTACGGAGTCTAAATATTTCTTAGGCTCCATAAGTATTTTTTTTTTTTTAAAAAAAAAAGAACCCCGAACCTACTTAGGTTCGGGATGTAGGCAACCTGCAGCTACCAAGAAGAACCGACAACTAGCTAGATAAGAAGAATATAGATTACCAGAAGCAACAATCGACTACAAAAAATCAGAAGCTTAAATCAATAATATCAATGCTTGACGGCTTGAAATTTCAAAATGAAAAAAGGCAGATCGAACTAAAAACTATTAATAATATTAGATCTACAGACAAAAAATCAGAAACTTTAATCAGATCTACACACACAAAATCGGAGAACGGAGGTCGACCGAATAGACACCCAGATGGAGGGCTAAAACCATGAAGATTTCGAAACAAAGGAAAATCCAAGTTGCACTTAACCTCGATCTGGCAATGCTGTGCCTTGTCGTCGATGGATCTGTCAACCGTTGAAGCTATTGCAACCCAAATCTATAGATCTGCAACTAAGAGACGTTGTCGCTGTAAGGGATGGAGAGGGAGGTCGTGGCGGCCGCCGCCGTCGTCTCCGGTGGCGTGGTGGGTCATGAACGCGATAGATCTGAAAGAAAATGAAAAGTGAAATGATAATGAAAGTGAAAGGGTCACAGCGGGCGGGATATGAAAACTGATGAACTTTTGACGGGGGATGTGAAAAAGGTGGAATATTTAACTTAGAGCATAACTTTTGGAGTCTAAGTTTATTAATTAGACTCCAAAAGTTATGCTTTTGGAGTCTAAGTCTTAAACTTAGACTCCAAAAGTTACGCTTTTGGAGTCTAAGTATTAAACTTAGACTCCAAAAGTTACGCTTTTGGAGTCTAAGTCTTAAACTTAGACTCTAAAAGGCATGCCTTTTGGAGTCTAAGTTCTAAACTTAGACTCCAAAAGTGTCTCTCGCGGGCCCCACATAACCCCCTGCTACACCACGTGGTCTGTTGCTACAGACTTTTAGAGTCTAAGTTTAAAACTTAGACTCCAAAAGGCATGACTTTTGGAGTCTAAGTTTTAAAATTAGACTCCAAAAGCCATGTCGTACAACAGAAAAGCAGGTCACATCGTGCAGCAAGGTATCACGTGGTGTAGCAGGGGGTTGTGTGGGGCCCGCGAGAGACATTTTTGGAGTCTAAGTTTAAAATTTAGACTCCAAAAGGCAGGACTTTTATCACATATAATTACAAAAATGCCACCGCCTTTATTTTTTACTCCCTTTTTTTAAAATAGGACGTCTTTTTGAGACGCAAAATCCGTTTTTTGTAGTAGTGCTTGATGGTTGATTATAGTATTGTCATACCCATATCTTCTCTATATTTAAGCATAGAACTTGGCAGTTCGTTTATATAGTATTACGTGGCTAAATTTAAAATATATATATATATATATTAAAAATAATATTTATAATATTAGTTATTAATTAATGTTAATTAAAAAATTTAAAAAAAATAATAGTTTTAAATTTTTAATAATTTTATATTAAAGATAATATTTATAACATCAAATTATTGGTTATTAACTAATGTTTATCAAAAATAAAATTTAATTTCCAAAATTTGCTAAAAATGTATTTCTAAGAAAATTTATTTAAGATTTCAAATTTATTCAATTTGAAATTAATTTATATTAAAACTTATAATACATATATAAAAATTATTCATGACTTTTATAATATTATATATATTTATATATAGAGAGAGAGAGAGAGAATGGATTATGTATGACAGTATTATATATATAATTTTGTAATGAAATAACGCAAGTGCATTGCAGCTCAGCTGACCAAGGCTCGCGCTTAATGAAATTTGAAAAAAAAAATGCAATGGTATAATTCCAAGTTAAATAAAATCAATTTAGAATGACTTTTGGGAAATACTTTCATTGGATAATTTATTATTCATGATTGAAGTTTCAAAAGTACAATAAAATGATAAAGTGTTACTAATACAATACTATATATACTTGATTTATATTTTTTTAAAAAAATAATTTGTCATATCAATTTATTGTTTAGTATTTTTCATTATCAAAATAAATAGGATATATTACACATACACCGATATATATGAATATCTAGATTATCTTTATTATCATGGGATTGTCCATATTTCGTATCAATTGACATCAAAGGTCGGTTTCACCGCACCTTTCATATATTCCAAAATTTCTAGGTAATTAATTTTACCATCTCGCTCCAATAGTAGAAAAATTTGTCAATAGTTATGATTTTGTTTGTGACTATGTTTTCTTTTGATAAAGACATGACCGCATACACATGCATGTTTGACATATCCATGCCCCGCAAGCTTGCCTTATCCTATTGATAAAGACATGACAGTGTTTTTTGTCTTCATATTTTCTCTCGAAGTTTTTTTAAGGTTAATATCATCCAAAAGATATTTATGAGCAATATTGTCTTAGAAGTTCTTTCAGGGTCAATTTCACCCTGAAAGTTTCAAAATATAGTAATGTTACCTTTTTTTGGTTAAAAAGTTAATAATCAATGTCAATTTTTTAACGGTATTGAGCAACATTGTTACGTTTTAAAACTTCCAGTGTAACATTGAACCTGAAAAAATTTTCAAGATAACATTACTCTCTATAAAAACTTCTATAATAGATTTGCTACTTAACCCTGTATATAATACTACTCTCGGTCCTAATTATAAGAGTTAGTTGACTTTCTTTGGAAAGATTAAGGAATCTAAATAAGTTATTTAATCATTTCATATATTGTGTATTATTAATTCATATATTAGTTTATTAATTAAACTAATTAGCTTGAAGAAAAATATTAAAATTAAAATACTCTAAAGTAATTTAATTAGCTTCCTTAATTTCTCTAAAAAAAGTTAACTAGCTCTTATAATTAGTAGAGGAGGGAGTATTGCTCTTTTAAACTATCAAAAATCTTATATCAAGAATAACTCTTAGAAGACATCTAATAAATTGGAACGGAAGCAGTGTTGTATTGTATGGTCACGAAAGATGACAATTCAAATTAAAATTCTTATGGCGGTGGCATTGAAATCAAGAACTCAAATAAGGTGGATGCAACATGCATGCATGTGGATTATTCTTCTACAACAGTCAAACTCATAATAAAGCTGGCGATTTATGGGTTCCAAGAGGACTTTTTAAGCTTGGAGTAATACATGCTTATTTACCTATTTGCCCCTAAAATTAATACCTAGGTGTGATTCTTTGTATTTCACCCTCCTTCAAAACTTTATTAATAGGGATAAAATTGGGGAAAAAAATAATTTAACACATTTAATTATTTAACCGTTAACTTTTTCAGTTCAATGGTGTAGTTGATAGAGACTTATATTTTGGATTGAATGGAGTAATCCATTTTGCGGAGAGCAAGTTGAACAGTCCAAACAGATCATTATTGATACATACACACAAATTGCGAGGATTGGATGTTAAACCTTGTGCATGTGGTTTCGTCAATTATGAGTGACAACTCTATGTTCGGTGAGATCCCTGTGGATTTTAGTAATGGCTTAGATTTAAATTTTTTATTATATACTAACTTTGAAAAGTAATTTTGTTTGAAAATGTGGCACCTTTAAAATGATATATTATTATTTCATTTTTTTATACGGTATTAAAATATTCATATTTCCAGAAAAATCAAATCAAATTAAATTTGAGAAAATTCATTTCAGACCCCAAGGAATCAATAAATTATTAAAAAAGTCTCAAGAGAAATTTAGATATCAAAAAAATCACTCTAACAATTCCTTGATTAACAACTCACATCTACGAGATTAAGAACTTTAACTATGGAATTAACAACTCTTTGAGACTATTCTAATATCTGAATTTCCGTTAGAACTTTTTTGATATTTTCTTAGTCTTTTGACTAGAAAGAAATTTTCCCATTAAATTTCAACAACTCCTCAAATTATTTAATCTGGTGGGCCCAGATTAGACTAGGCATGATCATCATCCTAGAAATGAGACAAGTTATTACCTCAGAGAAAGTAATTAAAATGAAATTTCTGAGTGATCAAGAAAGACTCTGATTATTACCTGTTTAAATAGAGTAGTGATAACCAAAGGGAAAGAACGAAAGAAACCATGGAAAACCCAACTCAAATCCTCATTCTAACTTGCCTTCTCTTTGCATCCTTTCCCATCTTCCTCATATTCTTCAAACGTGCAGTTTCTAGCAAATCCCACAAACTCAACTTCCCACCAGGGCCTCGTCCCTACCCTATCATTGGAAACATCTTACAGCTCGGCTCCATCCCTCTCTTGTCTATAACCGACCTCTCCAGATTTTATGGACCCATTATGTCACTCAAGCTAGGCACAAGAACCACCATAGTTATCTCTTCTCCAAAACTAGCCAAAGAAGCTTTTCACAAACATGACCTAGACTTCTCTAGTCGAGCCTTCCCCGATAGTGCTCGAGCCCTCTACCACCACAAATTCTCCATGGGATGGCTTCCTATTTCGCCTCAGTGGAGAGCTCTTAGACGAGCTTGTGTTATACAACTGTTCTCTACTGTGAGGCTTGATTCCACCCAATTTCTACGCCAAAGAAAGGTTGAGGACTTGATAAATCACGTCCATGAGTATTCCATTAAAGGTGAGGTTGTAGATCTCGCTGAGGCTGCCTTTACCACAGTTCTCAATATAATATCCAACATGCTTTTCTCTATGGATTTTGCTCGTTATGGTTCTGATATGACTCAAGAGTTTAAGAAGTTGGTGGTTGGGGTAGCTGATGAAATTGGAAAGGCTAATGTTTTTGATCATTTTCCAGTTTTGAGTTTTCTGGATCTACAAGGCATTCGAGCAAGGTTGAGAGGTCACTTTAAAAAGTTATTTGAGCTTTTTAATGATATTTTGGAAGAGAGATTGAGTTCCAGATGTTCGAACATGAAGTCTAAAGATTACAATGACGTGTTGGGTTCATTTCTTGATATCATCCAAGATGAATCTTCACAATTGAGCCGCGCTGATGTTCTTCATTTATTCGTAGTGAGTATTATTGTTTAAATTTAATTTGAATATTTCTTTTTCAAAATAAATTGACTTAGAACTCTCTGGTTCTCTTTCTTCAACTCACTTTGAAAATAATTCATTTTGTATAAATTACTTCTTTTATGTAAATTGCACATATTTAATAATTAACTTGTAAAAATATGTACGTATGAATGTGTCAAAGGTAAAAAGTCTAATATTGCTTCAGATTGGGAATGGTTAAGTACAATAAAATATGAGTTTGAGCTAGTAAAAAGGTCAAGAAGATGAGTCTTTGAATTGACTGTTGGACCTGTAAATATCTTTATTACATTAAACCACCAATAATCCAGGTTTTGTACCTATCATTTTCATTGTCATTAAGCTATCTTTAATAGTCATTATCGTTGCTTAACGGTCAAATGTTTTCTGCCTATAAAAGCCAATCTACAATATAAGCTCAATAGAATAGAGGGCAGAGAGTCCAAGGTCAAGTGACATCGAGCTTTATCCCGAGCTCCACTTCTGTCTCTTCTCCAAAGTTATCATGTTATGTTCCTACTGTAGGGAGAGTTTGTTAATCCTAGGGAGAGTGATACTTCCAGATTCTCTAAGTAGTTGCATAATATCTCCTAAGATAGTCTCCTCGAACTATATATTTTGTTGTGCTTGTGTAGGTGACATCAACATAACTTGATCATTATTGCATGATTTTTCAGGATTTATTTGTGGCCGGGATAGACACAACATCAAGCACAGTAGAATGGGCAATGGCGGAACTAATACGAAATCCAAATAAAATGGCAAAATCAAGAACAGAACTCCAGCAAGTTCTTGGCAAGAGTAGTGTTAAACTTGAAGAGTCTATGGTCTCAAACTTACCTTTCATGCAAGCTGTAATAAAAGAGACTTTACGACTGCACCCACCAGCACCACTTCTAGTACCCCACAAGGCAAATTGTGATGTAGAGTTATGTGGTTTCTAAGTGCCCAAAAATGCACAGATTATAGCAAATGTGTGGGCAATGGGAAGAGACCCGAGCATATGGGATGACCATAATTCATTTCTTCTTGAGAGGTTCTTGGAAAGTGAGATTGATTTTAAGGGTACAGATTTTGAGTTTATTCCATTTGGTGCTGGAAGGAGGATTTGCCCTGGCATGCCCTTGGCTTCTAGGGCACTTGGCCTTACATTGGCCTCTCTTATATATCACTTTGATTGGATTATCCTAGGTGGGCTAAAGCCAGAAGACATGGATATGGGTCAAAACTATGGGTTTACGTTGCATAAGGCTCAACCTCTAAGAGCTATTCCTATCAAAGTGTAGTTGTTAATTTGTTGCTTTCCTGAACAATGTTGTGGTATGTACTTGATTTATAGTCACTTGTGTTTCGTACTTAACACAGGTTGAAAAATATATTTAATTTTCACAAACTGCGAAAAATCTAAAGCAGCCAGTAAAGATTAAATATTTTTCAATTAGTAGGATTTAAAATATTCATTTATTAAAATGCTAACATATAAACATGCTTAATCAGCATTTAATTGCGCAATCATCGGTTAAAATTGTTGAGTTAGAATTTTCCGTTAAGTCAGACTCATAGTATTAACATTAAAGAACCAAACATGCGCAATCATCGGTTAAAATTGTTGAGTTAGAATTTTCCGTTAAGTCAGACTCATAGTATTAACATTAAAGAACCAAACATGTACTTTACGAACTAAAATAATATTAGACGCAAATATAAAAGACCAAACGTATACTTTAGCCCAATAAAAAAGAAAACACTCATTTTCTGGTACAACTTTTCTATGGATATATAATTTAGCCCATAAATTCCATGACAAATTTCGTGGAAAGTATTTTTGCCTTAGAATCAACCACAGAATATTTCCGTGACAAAAACATTTCCACGGAAAAATTACGTGGCTAAATTTTTTTTTAAAAATATATATATATTAAAAATAATATTTATAATATTAGTTATTAATTAATGTTAATTAAAAAATAATAATAGTTTTAAATTTTTTTAATAATTTTATATTAAAGATAATATTTATAACATCAAATTATTGGTTATTAATTAATGTTTATAAAAAATAAAATTTAATTTCCAAAATTTGCTATAAATGTATTTCTAAGAAAATTTATTTAAGATTTCAAATTTATTCAATTTGAAATTAATTTATATTAAAACTTATAATACATATATAAAAATTATCCATGACTTTTATAATATTATATAGGGTTAAGGTGCAAAAATACACATGTACTTTTCTCCGAGGAGCGCCCAGTAGCAAATGCTTTTTTTGGGTGCAAAAGTGCACATGTGGTTACAAATTAGGTGCAAAAATATCATTTGACCGTTAAGTTTGACTTTGACCGTTAAGTTTGACTTTGACTGATGACATGATATTTCAAAGGTGGAAAAATACACATGTGATTTGTCAAGAAGAGCGCCCAACAACAATTTTTTTTTAATTTAATAATTTTAATTCAAGATCCTAAAATAATTTTTCAAGATTTTGAAGTATTTTTTTAGTATCAGTCAGTATCCTTTTAGTACTGGTCAATACTTGAAATATTTTTTCAAGATCCTAAAATAATTTTTCAAGATTATGAAGTTTTTTTTTTGTACCAGTTAATATCCTGAAAGTACTTTTTAGTACCAGTCAGTACCCTGAAATATTTTTTTCAGTATCAGTCAGTATCCTTTTAGTACCGGTCAATATTTGAAATATTTTTTCAAGATCCTAAAATAATTTTTCAAGATTATGAAGTATTTTTCTGTACCAGTCCTGAAAGTACTTTTTAGTACCAGTTAGTACCCTGAAATATTTTTTTCAGTATCAGTCAGTATCCTTTTAGTACCAGTCAATACTTGAAATATTTTTTCAAGATCCTAAAATAATTTTTCAAGATTATGAAGTATTTTTCTGTATCAGTCAGTATCCTGAAAGTACTTTTTAGTACTAGTCAGTACCCTGAAATAATTTTTTTCAGATACTGATTAGTACAGAAAAAATACTTCATAATCTTGAAAAATTATTTTAGGATCTTGAAAAAATATTTCAAGTATTGACCGGTACTAAAAGAAGACTGACTGATACTGAAAAAATACTTCATAATCTTGAAAAATTATTTTAGGATCTTGAAAAAATATTTCAAGTGTTTACCGGTACTAAAAGGATACTGAAAAAAATATTTCAGGATACTGACTGGTACTAAAAAGTACTTTCAGGATATTGACTGGTACAGAAAAAATACTTCAAAGTATCTTTTTAATACCAGTTAGTACCCTGAAATATTTTTTTCATATCTAAAAATAATTTTTCAAGATTATGAAGTATTTTTTCGGTACAGGTCAGTATTCTAAATATCTTTTTAGCATCTGGTAGTAATTAAAATAAAATTATTAAATTAAAAAAAATTGTTGTTGGGCGCTCTTCTTGACAAATCACATGTATATTTTTGTACCTTTAAAATGTCACGTCATCGGTCAAAGTCAAACTTAACGGTCAAAGTCAAACTTAACGGTCAAACGGTATTTTTGCACCTAATTTGTAACCACGTGCACACTTTTGCACCCAAAAAAAGCATTTGCTACTGGGCGCTCCTCAAAGAAAAGCACATGTGCATTTTTGCACTTTAACCCTATTATATATATATAAATAATATTTATAATATTAGTTATTAATTAATGTTAATTTAAAAAAAAATAGTTTTAAATTTTTTTAATAATTTTATATTAAAGATAATATTTATAACATCAAATTATTGGTTATTAGTTAATGTTTATCAAAAATGAAATTTAATTTCCAAAATTTGCTAAAAATGTATTTCTAAGAAAATTTATTTAAGATTTCAAATTTATTCAATTTGACATTAATTTATACTAAAACTTATAATACATATATAAAAATTATCCATGACTTTTATAATATTATATATATATATATATATATATATATATATATATATATATAATGGATTATGTATGACAGTATTATATATATAATTTTGTAATGAAATAACGCAAGTGCATTTCAGCTCAGCTGACCAAGGCTCGCGCTTAATGAAATTTGGGGGAAAAAAATGCAATGGAATAATTCCAAATTAAATAAAATCAATTTAGAATGACTTTTGGTAAATATTTTCATTGGATAATTCATTCATGATTGAATTTTCAAAAATACAATAAAATGATAAAGTGTTACTAATACAATACTATATACTTGATTTATATTTTTTTAAAAAAATAATTTGGCATATCAATTTATTGTTTAGTATTTTTCATTATCAAAATAAATAGGATATATTACACATACTGTAACATCCTCATTTTCGAAATTCGTTTTCAAAATATTTTAATCAGAGTAGAGCATCGGAATAATTTAAAAAAGCGAGAATATGATAAACATTCCTTGTTGTTGAGTCTGAGTACTTATACAGTGGTACAGTTATCCGAATACAGTACGTTAATATAGATTCAAGAGAAATAGGTCCTCCGCCCGTGTCCTCACGCGTGCTGCTTATCCTTATCCTTGGTCCTGGTTCTTCCGGAACCTGAGGCTATGGTAAGAGCTGAGGTTCAATTCCCATTGAACCTCAGATAACAATTAACCTCATGCTTATGTAACAGTTATGTATGAGAGATATTCATAACATTACAGCAATAATCACATATGAACAATAATAACAGAACACAGCCACTGCCTATGCATGTTATTATAGTCAGTACTATTCACCAGTACCACGGTGTACATCCGTGTCCTCAGCACTAGGAAAACTCAACGGTATTATCAGAACCATAACCTTGTATAGCTGCATGTGTATGCACAACTTTTTTCAAAACAGAGTCTTAGACTATCTATCACATATAAATATACAATAAGCATCAGAGTTAGTGTTTCAGTATGCGTCCGTACCTTCATTGACAATTTTGGTACGTTCGTTGGTCGGACTGTGATCACGCTTATCCTATAACAGTAATATCGCATTTATTAATTCAAAAATAATATCCTAATAGATATCTTAGTCTCTAATGACCATTTTTATATTGTGGAATCATTTTTCAACTTATTTCCTTTATTTTTCTGAAAAAAAACGCTGGTCTAGAATTTGGACAGATTTTCGTCTAACTTTGGAAAATCATAACTAATTCTAGAAAAATCGAAACGAGGATCCGTAAAATTATTTGGAATCCTTAAGATATCTATTTTTAAGTAAAAATAATAACTTTTTCCTAGATTACTTGAGTCATTCCCAGTTTTAACGCTTTAAGCTTCTGCCCAGAATTTTTCCAGAAATTCGTAGCCCAACTTTGAGAATTTTTATCTCAGTGTACAGAGCTAATTTTAACATGTTCTTGGAATATCGAAAAAGCCCTATATGTCTACTTTAACCATGAATTTTCTCATAATTATTCAACATAAAATATCGACATTTTCATCACTGACTTCAGAAATTGATTAACCGATGAAATTTCGCAAAACTTTGTTATGTTGATGTTTCTCTTCCAGAAATTTTGCTCTATAACATTCTTCATCAGTTTTTCGAAATAAAGCTAATTTTAACCATAAAAACATGAAAATAAAATTATTCTAGAATATTTAAGATCTAAGCTACTTCTATCTAAGAATTTAAGAAATAAAACTTAAAGAACTTAAAGCTAGAGCTAGAGAACTTACCAAGAACCTTACTACTTCTTCAAGAAGCTCCTCACTCTCACTCTCTACTCTCTGTATCAGCTTGTTCAAGCTTGTTTTGGTGTGAGGATTATGAAGCCCAAAGACCCCTATTTATAGTGAATTGGTGTGGTAATTTGGTCATTAATTCAAACCTAATCCTCTTGAATGTGAACCCTTGGATCTAGGTCATTTTTGGAGCACAAATCCTCACCCTACACACACCCAAAACCGTGCCCCTCCCCTCTCTCTCCTATCCTCTTCATTTTCTAATCCTAAGTACACCTTATCTCTCCAATTTGCCTCCCTTCATCAATGTCATTCTAGCATGTGTTGTAAAACAAATTCTTTACCCCTTCTCCAAGCCAAGAACTTCCTCCTTCTTCTATTCTTTGTTTTGCATTCCATTAGATAAAAATATTTTTAAGGGTCTTCATGAAGTTTTCTTCAAATTTTCTCATTGGTTTTGTAATCTTGGGACTTAGGGCTTCAATTAGAAACCTCAACTTCCCTTTTTTTCATTTGGAAACAATCTTCACAAATTTAGAAAATGACTTTGGTTATACTCTATCTCAAGCCTAAATTATGCTTGTTAATAATAACTCCTTATATTTGATCTATGATTAACGAATTTCAAGATATAATTTATTTTGTATAGATTCTCATTTGCTTATATCTAGAGTTATTTCCATAGACTATTTTAATTGTTTTATGCTTAAATTTTCCTATTGTCTAATGTCTTGACTTTTCTCTCTCTCTTCATACTACACACACACATGCACAACAATTGTACACACACACATGCACAACTCTTTTCTCTTTCCTTTATCCTCTTCCAAATACCCCAAAAGTCTTCAAGCCTTCATGCTAGGGTTATGACTCATTCATGCATGTGTTTATTTAATTAATTAAACAATTTTTGCTCTTCCTTTTTGCTCTTAAAAAACCGCCCTCTCCCCCTTTATTTATTTTTAATTTCTGTTTTATTTATCTCATGATATTTAGAAGAAAATCTTTTATTGGCTAATATTTGGTTCACATGGATTCCACTTTATGATTTTGATTTTAAAGCCCTTAGATTAGCTTTATGAGGTTTAATCCTAGCCCTTCATATTTAATCCTAATTAGCATCCCTAATAAAATGGTCAAGTGCAATTGTCCACTTATGATTGGTTCCTAACTTCATTATGGCCTTTAGAAATCCACTTAAGCTAATCTTAATCCTTCACTAGCCATTTGCTTTTTATTAGGCTTATACATCTTTAATTATGCTTATTTTAATGTGGTTATTAAATTTAATGTTTTTAATCTACTTATTGCAATTTTAATTGCCTATTAATTGTTGGTGATTGCCCCTTAATTGATCTAAGTATTTTGATAATTCTTTATGGCTTTCTATGAACCAAATATGAATTTAAGCATTAGCTTGTTAATTATAGGGTACTCTGGAAAATTTAGTCTCTTAATATATTATGAAAAATGGTGCTTAATTAATCCCTTGATTATTTATAAAGATTTGCACAACTATTTATTTTAATGAAAACCTAGTTGTTCATAAATTCTTATTGATTCCTCCTAATTTATTTAAGTACTTCGATAACACTTTCTTGCTCATTTTAATTCTTCATGAACCTTAATTTAATATGGTAATTATTTCTATTTTATGTTATTTTATGATTCCTAAGAAAATTCAATCATTGGTTACCTTAATCCTAAAGAAAAATTTCCTAGAAAATAGAATAAACACATCTCAAAATTTGAGACCACATACTCACCTATTTTAAATATGCTTTATCTATCAAAATATTGTATTTAAGAGAGATAATAATTTTTGGGTATTACACATACACCGATATATATGAATATCTAGATTATCTTTATTATCATGGGATTGTCCATATTTCGTATCAATTGACATCAAAGGTCGGTTTCACCTTCACCTTTCATATATTCCAAAATTTTTAGGTAATTAATTTTACCATCTCGCTCCCAATAGTAGAAAAATTTGTCAATTGTTATGATTTTGTTTGTGACTATGTTTTCTTTTGATAAAGACATGACCGCATACACATGCATGTTTGACATATCCAAGCCCGCAAGCTTGCCTTATCCTTTTGATAAAGACATGACAGTGTTTTTTGTCTTCACATGTTTGTCTTCATATTTTCCCTGGAAGTTTTTTTAAGGTTAATATCACCCGGAAGACATTTATAAACAATATTATCTTAGAAGTTTTTTCAGGGTCAATTTCACCCTGAAAGTTTTAAAATATAGTAATGTTACCCTTTTCGGTTAAAAAGTTAATAATCAATATCAATTTTTTAACGGGGTATTGAGCAACATTGTTACGTTTTAAAACTTCTGGTGTAACATTGAACCTGAAAAAACTTTTAGGATAACATTACTCCCTGTAAAAACTTTCATAATAGATTTGATACTTAACCCTATATATAATATTGCTCTTTTAGACTATCAAAAATCTTATATCAAGAATAACTTTTAGAAGACATCTAATAAATTGAAACGGAAGCAGTGTTGTATTGTATGGTCATGAAAGATGACAATTCAAATTAAAATTCTTATGGCGGCGGCATTGAAACCAAGAACTCAAATAAGGTGGATGCAACAAATTCTGAGTCTGTCAGTTTAAAACTTCTTCAGCTTGTGAGTATTGAATCACCACCTTTTTCTTCGTTTTGGAGCTTAAAAGGCAAGAACAAGAGCGAGAAAGGGGAAGTTGGTTGGGAGCACTGTTCATCGTCTATTTGAAGTGAGAAGTAGAGCCGAGATAGAGCATCGAGTTTTACTGAAGCACCATCACCATCTTCGGTTTTCATTCTAGAACCAGAGTAAAGGAGGCACATGGGCTGTAACATGACAAATTTTCGGAGAAAGACTTTAGGAATAAGATCGAGATAAGATGGCTGTTAAGTTAGTAGAAGTCAAAAGTTTTAAATTTATCATGAGGAAAAGCTTAACATAATTCTTAAATATTAGATTAAATAAATCTTTTATAAAATAACTTAGTTTGAAAATATGCAGATAAATTTTTCGCAATTTGAATCGATCCCTTAAGGGTATCTTAATACAATAATCCAAAAATAGACCAATGATAAACGATAAACTATAGTCTATCTACTTACGAAAAAATTGGTATAAATAGTTTTAAAGCTATTATTTGAAATTTAAGGGCTATTTTCCTAAAAATTCAATAAAAATAGTTAGAGAATAAATTGTGGCCTAGAAATTTTAAAGTTGATATTTTATGGCCTAAAGAAGCTAATTGATGGGAGGGAGAAAATCCTTATCTGGTATTAAATCCTTATCTGGATTTTGGCATAATAGATAAATAGTGAAATTTAGAAAGAAAGCTGAAGGGGTAAAATAGTCTATTTTCCCCCATTAAATAAGACACATAAGCTACCTTAGTTTCATTCTTGGACAGATATATACTCACCCACACTCTCTGCCTCCTCCTCACGACACACACACACCACACACCACACACCACACACCCTCTCCTTCTCATTTGCTCATTCGGCTTAACACCCACACACACAGTCCCTCATTTTCAATTTTTCCCTTTTGGCAAACACAGAAGAGAGAAAGAGAGGGAGTGGAGAGCAGAGACCGCGAAAATACAGAAAGAAATAGAGTGAAAGAGAGAGAATCCGAAGGGGAAGGAAGCACAAAGTTGTGAGAGAAGAGAAGAAGGGAAGAAGAGATTTTGGAACTCACATGCAAACCGGTTTTTGGTCTTAGGTGAGTCTTCTAATACCTTTTCAAATTTCATTTCGGTAGATTAGTATGGTTCTTGATGTTGGGATTCCAACACGCAATGGAAGAAATTTATCAAAATAAATTTCGAATCCTAAAGGAGGATCTATCAATGGCGTTTAAATTAGAGTAGTCAGAATCGTACCTTTCGTATGCGTCTTGTTCGATCACTAGGAGCCAATTGAACGAACCAGCTCCCTCTACCAATAACACAGGCAGCGTGCTAGCGCCTCCAACATTTTCTCTCTATATTATCTAGGGTTTTCTCTTCTACTCAACCTCTATAATATGTCTTGCCAACTATTTTATAGGGTTTCAAAAACCGTAATGGGCCGCATTGAATATTCAAAATCAATCTTAATTAATTTTGAAATTTGAATTCAATTAAAATAATATTAATTAAATCTATCAAATGGATCTAATCAAATCTATTTATTTTATCCGAATTAAAAATTAGTTGATTTAATTTATCTTCATAAATTAAATCTAAGATATGATATCTATCTATTTAATTAAATCTAAGATACGATATCTCAATTCACATTAAATCTGAGATATGATATCTCTCTTCGAAAATTAAATCTAAGATACGTATCTCAATTAGTTTTAGTAATTTAATTTATCAAATAAATTAAATACAAAACAAATACTACATAATAATATTATTATCTATATAAATAATATTATTATCATTTTCATTAAATCTTAAACATATCTTAGATTCAATAAATTTGGATACTCTTGTGTGCGACCCTGTAAGCCCACATGAAATTTGTAGCGGGCCAACAATGTATCAGTCCACAAGTTGCAAGTGGCCTCTAGCAAGACATTACGATTACCCAATTCATATCAGGATCGATGATATGATATAACCTATCATACACCATGCCACGTCTCTTTTGTCACGTGATAATTTGGTCAAGGATGAAGCATAGATTGTGTCATCCTCCTGTTCTTGACATTACTTTCTCGATTCTTAAGTAGTCTAACAATTGAAATAGAAACTTCTTTCCATCGTAGTATGGTCATACATTTCTCAGACTTACTCATCGAAGGGCCGGTAATATCTCTCTATAAATGTGAGGGATAAATCTTATCTTGACCATTCATATTCCTCTGCATGAAAACCACTAATTCCGATCGAAGCCTTTATCATCACCCTATCAAAGATGACTTTTGACTATGTCAAAAGATTAGTGACTCTCATGTAAGAATCCATGATGATCTCAGGTCAAAGGACATTGTGACATGGTTATATATGAGATAAGCTTATGACTTAATCCATGTAGCTTTCTCATAGTGGGTTGGTCCAACATCTTGTACTCTTACAAGTGCCTAAGACTTTGATTCGTATCTCCATACCTCATAAAAGTCATATTGGTCTTATTTCATCTTCGCTCCCACATAAATGACCAACCAGGGACGTTTTGGACAATCTTTATGATACATCCAAGGATACAGTTATCATAATAAACATGCAAATGATATGATAACAAAATGGAGAAATACTTTAAATAACAATAATGTTTAAAGTACAATGATTGGCCCCTAGAGCATAATTTCCAACACTTGAGGTCATTGTGTGGTTAGAAGTGGAGAGATTTTCAATGAAAGCTTATGTCACCTTGTTCTTTTATAGTGTGCCATTGCATGTCAAATTTGATGTTGTTTTTGAGGTTCTTTGGCTTTATAAGGAAACATTGAAACCGTGCATGCAATGTAGAGTTGAATGGTGTCACATTTCTGGATTTTTAAGCCTTAATTCGAGGTTGCATATCTCTATTTCATCTCTGTTTCTGATCCAAAAAATAGAGGGTCATATACATGTCGATTTTAGGAGCTAAAGTTCAAGGTTTTCATTAAAATTTTGTCAAGAGATAGTACACCTTCTAAGCTTTAAAACAAGTCCTAGATCATCTTAATCTGAGGTCTAAAACCTAAGTTATGATCTTTCAAATTCATGCATGGAAAACTCACTACTACAAAATGGCTTATTAACGACCGTTTTATTGACGATTAAACGACTGTTGATAAGCAATCATAAAACGTGAGTGTCGTAAAAAGTTAAAACATACACGATTGGTTATTATGCAGTCGTTTTAAATGTATTTACAACGACACATAACAATGACATCTTTACTGTCTCAGTCTTTTTAATATATCTCTTACTACAACTAATTTTCCAAGACTGTTTTAATATAAATAGTTGTAGAAATTCCTATTTATAACAACCGTTTTGTTATATAGTCGTCTGAAATGCATTTTACAATGACTAGTTACAAAGACAGTTTAGTTCTCAACAGTTGTAGTAAGTATAATAACTACGAACATTTAACTAAAGTTGCCGTATATTTTAAATGACCATTTTAGAAGATACAAACGTCATAGAATAACGACAAATTTTAATCATAACAGTTGTAGTAATGATAATAATTACGACCGTTTAGTCATTATTGTTAAATGACCGATTTTACAAACACAGACGTCTAATATTTGTAATTTATTAAAAATATAGCTAACAACAACATAATACAAAGACTGTTTTCTACTGTTTTAATAGTCGTAGTAATTTATCGATTACAATGACTATTTACTATGACTGGTTTGTTAAATCCGTTGGCCTCATTATTAAATACAAATGAAATTTCTTTTTCTGTATGTATCCTTATCCTTTTTGAGATACAAAACTAGAACAAAGAATAAAGAAAATTGGGTAATAATAATCAGCCAATTCCCCCATAAAACTGAGAGATTGTATTATAACACCTTGCACAAGTTCGTAAGTATTTCGCCATGTGTTCCTAAACCACTACACTACGTAGAATGACAAAAATATATAGTTTACGTTGGTGTGTTTCGAACCCGAGACCTTCGTTTAAAGGTCGAAACATTTTCTACGACATTTAAAATATTCACAGTCATGGTATTACAAATTGGGATGACACACTTTTACAAAAAGGTCGTCTTTATGAACAACCTTCAAATTTAACCACTCGTGGTATTAGAAATTTCCACGATTGCGTTGTTTTATTTGTCGTGGTATTTCAACAAGGACAGTTTTGATGACAGCTTTCAAAGAAGCAATCGTTAAATATGTCATTTGTGTTGTTCTTAGTCAACTCTTTGTATAAAACAGTGATGAATATCGACACGAAATTGCAAAATTGCCACTACCTCTTTTTCTATGTCTGTTTTCCTTTAAATTGTCATTAGATAGGAGTCATTAAATCTAGTTTTTGTAGAAGTGGCTGGAAAACAATCATGTCTTCAGATTCGAGTCACAGTTTCATTCAAGGTTTTGACCGAGTAAAGGATTTTATATGTTTGTGAAATTTTATGAGGAAGTATTACACCTCTTAAACTTTAAAATGAGTTGTAGAACATGTTAATAGGAGGTCTAGAGAGAAAGTTACGATTTTTACAGGTTGGACAGGAAAATCTAGGCGAATTATGTTTTCCAGAATTAGGTGGTAACAATCTTTGTTGATTCTGGACAAATAAAGAAGTGTTATAGTAATTATTTTTACATTAAAGTAGACTAACAAAGCTTTAAATAGAATTTGGAATCACCTCATTTGGAGTTTCCTAGACTAAGTTATGATTTTTCTAAGTTCCTTGAAAAATTATAGTCAGATTTTCTGTTAAGTTCAAAAATGATAATATTTTTGGATAAATGCAACTAACAATGAGTTGAGAGTTTTTAGTAGGATGATAGACATTTAATTATGTCTTAGTGAGTATATAATATATAAGGATAAAATATTATTAATGATAACCTATCTTTATATGAATTTCAAAAAAAATTATAGAAATTGACAATTACCAAAGCTTAAGAGAAAAGCGAACCAAAAAGGATTATGGCAAAAGTATAGTTTCAAAAAAGTGAACAGGATATTGATGAGTAGTGGTCATACATGTAGGTATATTGTATATTTGTGAGAGCAATTAACATATGAATGAATAACGTCTCATTATAATTTTTATAAATGATATTTTTATTAATTGTTGTACTTTTAAATTAATTATCGTATTTAAAAGTATGAATTTGTGAAGTAAAGTTTATTATATTCGTTTCGATTTCTTATTGATATTATATGAGCAAAGGTTGATGATTTTATTCATTATTATGTATTTTGTTCCAATTGTTTCATAGTATAATTCATGATTATGAACTTAAATGGTAAGAGGACTTTTGAGATATTTTTCATAAATTTTATATTGAAACGATCTTGCATTTTTGAAAGTTTATAAGCTAGCATTTTTATTTGAAAAGGATTTCTGTAGTCATATTGAATTTAAAGAAAAATTTTAAAATATTGTTCGTAAACCTTCATGCTAGGGGATTCGATTATGAAATATGGGCAGTTATTATCTTGAAAGAAAAGTTTTTATTGTTTTGATAAATTGGCCCCAAACATACTTGAAAATATTTTTTGGAGGGGGCTAAATACAAAACGTTGGTTACTAACATTAGTACTGTTAGTTCTTGGTGCACCATGGTTAACCTCGAGCTCGCTTGACGCTCATGGTGTTGGGATCTGTACACATAGCAAAATTAAAAACTCTTACGAATCCCATCCGAGGATCCACTAACGACATTTAAATCAATGTTTGTTAGAAACCATACCTATGCGAATTAATAAGCATCTCTTTCGAATTGAACACGTGGGCTACCTACTCAATCAATAGAAATCAACTCTACGAATCTCCTCCCTCTACCGGTATCTACAAGAATAGCATTCAAACCTTGCATCTCACCCTTTTTTTTTCTCTCTCTAGGGTTTCTCGCGGCTTTTCTAATACGTCTGACAAAATGTCCCATAGGTTTTTCAAAACCCTATAGGCATATTATATATTCAAAAATAATCCCTATTAATCTTGAAATATGAATTTGGATTAAAATAATATATTAATTAAATCTATCCAATAGATCTAATATAATCTATTTATTCAATTTAAATTAAAAGCCTTCTGATTTAATTTATCTCTATAAATTAAATATGAGATATAATATCTATCTATTTAACTAAATTTGAGATACTATATCTCAATTCTAATTAAATTAGATATATGATATCTTTATTCGAAAATTAAATCTGAGATACAATATCTCTATTTGTTTTCGATATTTAATTTATCAAATAAATTAAACACAAAAACAAATAATATATAATGATATTATAATCTATATTAATAATTTCATTATTATTTAATTTCAAATTTATATTATATTATAATATACTTTGATATGATATTATATATATATATATATCAACCATAGATTTATAATAATCATTAAATCTTAGACATATCTAAGATTTAATGAATCTGAACACTATTGCTCGTGTTGGGCTATTCTTGTGTGCGACTCTGCAAACCCACATGAGATTGGCAGTGGGCCAATATCGTACCGGCCCACAAGTCACAAGCGGCCTCTAGCAAGATATTGCGACTACCCAATTCATATTGGGATCCATGATACGATACAACCAATTAAACAACCATGTCACGTCCCTTTTGTCAAGTGATAATTTGGTCAAGGATGAGGCATGGATAATGTCAACTTCCTGTTCTTGGCCCATTACTTTCTCAATTCTCAAGTAGTCTAATTAGAATTGGAAACTCCTTTCTATCGTAGTATGGCCATACGTTTCTTAGACTCACTCATCGAGGGGCCCAGTATTATCTCTCTACAAATGTGAGGGACAAATTCCATCTTGGCCATTCACATTCCTCTGCATGAAAACCACTAATCCCGATCCAAGCCTTTATCATCACCCGATCAAAGGTGACTTTTGACTAGGTCAAAGATCAGCGACTCATCATGTAGGAATCCATGATGATCTCAGGTCAAAAGGCATCGTGACGTGGTTATACATAAGATAAACTTATGACTAAATCCATGCGGCTTTCTCATAGTAGGTCGGTCCAGCACCTTGTACTCATAAAAGTGCCTATGACTTTGACTCGTATCTCCATACCTCATAAAAGTCGTACTCTTCGCTCCCACGTAGATGACTGACCAGGACATTTAGGATAATCTATAAGATATATCCAAGGATACAGCTATCATTATAAACATGCAAATGAAATGATAACGAAATGGAGAATACTTTAAATGACATAAACATTTAAAGTACAATGACTTGCCCCTAGGACATAATTTCCAGCACATGGGATTTGTTCTCATGCTTGTTATTCGTAGGTTTTGTACCTGCGCTTGTTTCATAGTTTTGTGCTAAGCTTGTTTCATGGGATGTGTTTCTATACTTGTTTCATGGTTTCGAGCCATACTTGGTTACTTACCCCCATGGATTGTGTATCCATGCTTGTTTTCATGGCCTTGAGCTACACTTGGTTGGTTACCCTCGTGGATTGTGTGCCCACGCTTGTCATCCGTTCTGCAAGAAGTTATACGGAAATATGAAGTTTGAGAATTATGGTTTAAATTGATTATATTAGATCAAAGGTTTTACTACGTACTTGAATTTATTTGATTAACGATATTTTATGTAGACTTCTATTTTATTTATGATCATATGACTTAGCAATGGAAATTTATTGCAATATTGTTATTATTAAAAGATAAAATGTTTAAATTATTTACTTTGGTATTATATTAAATTAGGGGTGTTTATGGGTATGGCTGGGTAGGGCGAGACCTTTGCCCGACGCTCTGCTCGGAAGATCATTGGGCAGCAAAATGCAGCCCAATGCCCAGCCCTGGCCAATAGAAGCCCTAAAATTTTTGGGTAGGGAAATAATGGGCTGGGCTGGGCAGGGCAAGCCTTCTCGACCCAAGTGGCAATACCCTGCCACATCTATATGGAAAAAAAAAAAGAACTTCAATCATACCTAATAAACAATATTGCAAACTTCAAATAAAATCCATAATTCTACACTTTCAAATATTACAAAATAAGTCTACTACTTGAGTCTTGAAATTTTTTTTTTTTAAAAAAAACCATTTGTCTTAACAAGTAGTCAAATACATATAAGTGAAAATAAAAAAATATATAATACTATTGTATCAAAAGAATAAAAAATATATAATACTATATATACTACAGGGCAGGGCCAAATGGGCAAGGCAATATACCGTGCCTAATGCCCAGCCCTGCCCGTAAAAATGCCTAGCTCAGTTGTGCCTGATTTTTCCTGAGTTGTTTTTTCTTGGGTTGGGTAGGGCGATTTTTTGCTGGCTTGGGTAGCACACAGGGCCATGGGCATTATAAACACCACTATATCAAATGATAGAATGAGAGGTTATTCACAGGAAAATTTGCTTTGGTTCAGATGATATTGCTGACCTTAAAATTCCTCCTAAGCAGTGAAGAGCCTCCTCAATGATTCAAAGTTTACTGACCCATTTTGTAGTGCTATTAGTTGATGTAATCTTAACCCAAGACTTCTATGTTGTTATTTAAAGTTAGAAGCTCCACGTAATTTGTAGGTAGGATCCATGTATCTTGAATCATATGTTTATAAGTTTAAGGCTTAAAGGATGTAAGTATACTCATATTCTGTGACAGTCACCCTTTAGTTTTCAGGGCTTGACAGGGGCGATGGGATAAAGAACGGAAGCAGAAGAGCGGTTGTTGGTGACATAGATAGTCTTCGTTGCAAAGAAAGGGGGAGCCTGGAAATAGAGGAGCAGAAGAGAATACACTATTCATCCTTCCAACAATATAGAATTTAACATTTTTTATAATATAATAATATATTATGTAATAAAATATTATATATATACACACACACATATATAGGATAGGGACCAAAAAAGAAAAAAAGAAAAGACGAAAGGAAGAAGGTGTCAGGAAGGGAAGAAAGGGAAAAAAATATATTATTATATATATAAGTGGGTGGACCCCACTTCTTTTGACATTTGGGAAGGAGGTGCTGACACGGCGCCTCAATTAGCGCTTCCTCACTTGTCAAAAAAATGGGCGGGCGCCATTCCCGTCCAGTGAAAAAGTAGGGGGGATTTTTGTATAAATACCCCTCATCACTTACACAAACACACACATACACTTTCATCATTGTAGAGTAGAGCGTGAGAGGAGAGAGAGAGAGAGAGAAGGAGAATAAGGTGGTAATTATTTGGGAGCCTTAAAGTAGCTTTTTGGTGATTATTTAGGAACTAACGAGTAACAGGTAACTCTGATTATTCTTCCATATACTTGTGAATTGTGTGTGATTGTAAATTATATTATTTTTATAGACTGAATTTTGTGTATATGTATTATAATATTATTATAATAAAAGTTGAATATTAGAATTTTGTACCCACGAAAATTACAGTTTTGTGCCCAAGTAAATTACAGTTTGTACCCAACAAAAATTACGGTTTTGCCGCTGAATTTTAAAAATGACAGTTTAGTCCCGAATTTCAAAAATGACAGTTTAGTCCCTCAAAATTCAAAAATTGATAGATTGGTCCAATGAGGTTTTTATAAGATGTTTGGTTCACCTTGTGACGATATTTTATATAAATAGAAGTTTATTCTAATACACTTTATTTTTATTGAATATAATTATCATGGCGGATGTATATTTGATAGGTTGAAGTAAGGAGGAATTTGAATGATAATATTTCTTTATACCATCACTCGGTGCACATTGGATGGTACTTTTCAGGGCCCCATCTTCCATGTTTTCCTCTGGCTGGGATTGCATTGGAGTTGTGGGACATGTGAGACCTCCTTAGTTGCTATTTTTAAGGAGAGGAGCCATAGTCTAGACTTAAACTCTATACCTTTGGCCGGGTGTATCTTAATTTTTGGGGAGCTTGGAACTCTAGTTAAATGAATGAATTTCTATTGGATTATGTGTTAGCCTATGGCTCTAGTCAGCGGTATAAGGGTGGAGGTGATATAAGGGAGGCTGCACATTGCATATTATAAATTGTATAGTTAACAATTCAAGATAATGATGATTACTTTTACAAAATAATTTTGTATGAGAAATTATGGTATATACAAATATATTTGAAATCAGCCCCTACTTTTTGTCATATGTAATTTGCTTGTGTAGGGTTGAAACTTTCAGTAGTTACTGAGACACGGAATCTCATCATATATTAACGTTTTTGCAGGTGAATATTCTAGTAGGAAGCAAGGAAAGGCACTTACGGAATGAGCTTTGAAGGCTCTTTTGTGCTCCTATACTTTATATTATGTTATTTTATTTGTTATAAACCTAAGACTTCCACTTTATATTAAACTCTGAAACATTTTCGGAAATTTATTTTGATTATGTATTATGAATTTTATTTTACATGATTATGTAATTTAATGATTTAGATATTGTTTATCCCTATTGAAGATATTTCAAATATTTTGGCCAAATTTTCAGGTGTTGAATTTGGGGTGTTACAACCGTCACCTTCTTCTATTGTTTCATCGGATTGTTCATCATTGTTGGACTAGAAGAAGCTTGTTCATTCTTTATTTTATTGCCTTGGTTTGATTTTTATCATGGTTTTGAACTCCGAATTTGACATTGATGTGATGTTAGTGGCTAGATTTTATTTTCAACCTAGAGGACCTATTAATTTGTTTGGGTTTTAGAGATTATTCTCACTAATTAGTTTTGCTAAATATTTATTCAATTTATTTAATCTTGTTTTTATTGTTATTGTTTAATGATTAGCCACCATTGAGCATGCTTGGGGATCTAGGATTGAACTTGACAAAGGGAAACTTAAATTTACCTTGGGATTAAATAATTTAGAATTAGATTCTAATTTAATTTGCGTCTAGGATAAACATATACCTAGAAGATCTGCATAACCAAATTAGAGTTATTTTTAGAAACCACTACAAGATGCTCCCTAGAATGTCGAATCTACATATGCATCTTGTAGTGGTTTATAGAAACTGCTGCAAAGATAGTAGTGGTTTGCTTGACATGCATAGCGATTCCTGTGAACCGCTACAAATCCGTTTGCAATAGTGTGTTTGTTGTGGTTTCTATAACGACTATTACTAAGTAGCCTTTATAATGGCTGCAAAACTTATAAATCTGTCATTTTAACCGTTACAAATGAGCGAATTTTTTTATCGTGTAGGAAGTAGTCTAGAATTGGAAGGGTGCCCAGCGAGTTTCTGTTTTCTTATGGATGGCACTTCATAGATGTTTACTCACAATCTGCGGACGTTGCCGACAACATATGACTGAAAATGATTTGTGCATGTAATGGGCCAATGGCCTGGGGCCAAGCAGTAGAAAATATTAATCTTGTTTCACGACATTGTAATCTAGCCCGGAACGAATGGAGAAGGTTTGTACCGTCTTTGCCAAACTAGGTGCCTTTTTTCAACAAGATTACTTGAAAAAACAGGTAACTCAATGCCATGGCCGAAGTAGATGGAGCACATTCTTTGCACTTACATGTTGGAAATTGAGGGATGCTTGGAAGAAAACTTGCAGGCGGAACATTTCGTTTTCATGAGGGTCGTTGGCTTGCTGGTTGTTGCTGTAACATAGGGTTTTGTTCCACTCTCCAAGATGAGAGTTATGGCCTTTAATATAATGGATGACTTAGAATTAGCATGGGCGAAGGGTTACTGGAAAATAAAAGTGGGTGTAATAGATTGCATGCTTGTGTTCAACGGCTTCTGTCACTGGAGTGGCAGGTGGATATGATGCATGTTAACAGAGATAGAAACAGAAGTTCTGACTTTTTGGCAAACTATGCTTTGAGTATTGATGGGCTTCGACGGATCTTACATTAAGAGGCTATGCGAATGTGCTTCACTGCTTCTTAATCACTTTTGATTATCCCCTTTGTAAACAAAAAAAAAAATAATAATAATAAGTTTAAGAAATTATGTAAATAATTTTATTTTTTGGCTTGAAAATAATTTTAATTTATAATTTATAATTTTGAACACATTCAAAAATAAAGTAGGGATTTGATATGATAAAGGCAAATTAGTACAAAAATTTATTTTAATATAAATTTTAATTTAAAATATATTTTAAGAATTTTTTGGAATATTTTTTACGGAGTTAACGGTTTGAACCAAGGTGTATATTTTCAAAATAGAAGGGAGGTAAGTGTAATTAAAGGAAAACATAAAGGTAGTTAGAGTATTTTACTCTTATATTAAAGTTTAAAATTAAAATAAAAAAATTAATGTGTAGATTTATTTTAATTTGAAAACTATAAAAATATTATATTGAAACATTTAATATATTTTTTGATTAAAAAATTTTGAATCCTTAAAAAGTTAAGATGCAATTTTGCCTCAAAAGTAACCACTCAACTAAAAGTTTTCTAATAAAGAATGATGTCCATTGACTCTTAATTTTCCACGTTCTATTACAATTCATGAAAATCAATTGGTATATTATATTATATATTGTAATATTACGTAGTGGACATTAAAATCACTCATTATAGGCATTAAGGTCGCCCACTATGTTTATGGTGGAGAATGATGGGCAAAAATTATATAAAACATCCATACTCTTCAACCATTATAAATTCTCTCCTCCCCCACTCAAATGTACACCGAAAAGATTGTATCTTGATTATACAAGAAACTGAATGAGAATTGCTATACACTTTCTCTCTCTTAATTTTTCCCATTATTTATCTCTTGCTCTTTAATTTTAGATTTCTTTGAGTTGTATAACACAATTTAATTATTAAATTATCACTTGTTATACTTTATACATTATTCCCGAACAACAAGTACAAAAGTCTTGCCATAAAAATGTCTTTTTGTACTGATACATATGAGTTGGGTATTTTTGTGGTTGTTTAATGGTTTTCAGGCAATAGAAAAGAGAACACTCAATTTCAATTTCCCGATATCACTTTTCTGTGGATAATTTAGCCACTAAATTCCATGACAAATTTCGTGGCAAATATTTTTGCCTTAAAATCAACCACAGAATATTTCCGTGACAAATCATTTGCCACGGAAAAATTACGTGACTAAATTAAAAATAAATTTTATAGTAAAAATCATATTTATAATAATATTTATTAATTAATGTTAATTAAAAAATTATTACTTTTTAATTTTATTGATAATTTTATATTAAATATAATATTTATAATATTAAATTTTCAGTTATTAATTCATGTTAATTAAAAATAAAATTCAATTTCCAAAATTTGCAAAAAATGTATTTCTAAGAAAATTTATTTAAGATTTGCAATTTATTTATATTAAAAATTATAATACGTATATAAATATTATTCATGACTTTTATAACATTATATATATAGACAAGTATATATTATATTTATGTATAATGGACTATGTATGACAGTATTATATATATAATTTTGTAATAAAATAACGCAGTTGCATTTCAGCTCAACTGGCAAATTCTCACGCTTAATTAATTTTATTTTTTTAAAAAAGGAATAATTCCAAATTAAATAAAATCAATTTAGAATGACTTTTGGGAAATATTTTCATTGAATAATTTATTCATGATTGAAGTTTCAAAAATACAATCAAAGGCTAAAGTGTTACAAATACAATAATACTATATACTTGATTTAGATTTTTTAAAAATAATTTGTTTTATCAATTTATTGTTTATTATTTTTCATCATCAAAATAAATAGTATATATTACACACACAGCCATATATATATGAATATCTAGATTATCTGTGTGATTTTGTTTGAGACCATGCATTCTGAGCATTGCCAAGTCCTTGCCGTCAATTGTTTGCCTTATCCTTTTGATAAAGACATGACACACTTTTGTGTCTTTAAATGGGACCAAAGTCGCGCCAAAGACAAACACGATATTTTTCCACATATACATGTTTGACAAACATATCAATTATTTTTATATATAAATATATCAACCAAATATAATACACACATATATATATATATAATGCTCTTTTAAACTATCGAAAATCTTTATCAAGAATAACTTTTAGAATAAATTGCAACGGAGGCAGTATTGTAATTTGTAGTCATGAAAGATGACAATTCTACAACAGTCAAACTCATAGTAAAGTTGGCAATCCATGGGTTCCAGAAGGACTTTTTTAGCTTAGAGTAATACATGCTTATTTACCTATTTGCCCCTAAAATTAATACCTAAGTGTGATTCTTTGTATTTCACCCTCCTTCAAAACTTTATTAATAGGGATAAAATTGGGAAAAAAATTAATTTAACACATTTAATTGTTTAACCGCTATTTTTTTAGTTCAATGGGGTAGTTGATAGAGACTTATATTTTGGATTGAACGGAGTAATCCATTTTGCGGAGAGCAAGTTGAAGAGTCCAAACAGATCATTATTGATACGTACACACAAATTGCGAGGATTGGATGTCAAACCGTGTGCATGTGGTTTCTTCACTTATGAGTGACAACTCTATGTTCGATGAGATCTCTGTGGATTTTATTACTGGATTAGATTTAAATTTTTTATTTGATACTAACTTTTAACAGTAATTGTGTTTGAAAATATGGTACCTTTAAAATTATATATTATTGCGAGCGCCTTAGTAGCGCAGTGTTATGGGAGCCAGTATTAATTGGCCTCCCTCCCCCATGTTCAAGGTTCGAACCCTGCCCCCTCCCCTACCATGATATATCAAAAAAATGATATATTATATATTATTTTATTTTTTTGATACAGTAATAAATTATTCATATTTTCCCATTAAGTTTCAACCGCTCCATCAACTTGTTTAATCTGGTGGGCCCAGATTAAACTAGGCATGCCCATCGTTCTAGAAATGAGACAAGTAATTTACCTCAGAGAAAGCAAAATGAAATTTCCGAGTGATCAAGAAAGACTCTGATTATTACATGTTTAAATAGAGTAGTGATACCCAAAGGGAAAGAACGAAAGAAACCATGGAAAACCCAACTCAAATTCTCATTCTAACTTTCGTTCTCTTTGCATCCTTTCTCATCTTCCTCATATTCTTCAAACATGCAGTTTCTAGCAAATCCCAGAAACTCAACTTCCCACCAGGGCCTCGTCCCTACCCTATCATTGGAAACATCTTACAGCTCGGCTCCATCCCTCTCTTGTCTATAACTGACCTCTCCAGATTTTATGGACCCATTATGTCACTCAAGCTAGGCACAAAAACCACCATAGTTATCTCTTCTCCAAAAATAGCCAAAGAAGCTTTTCACAAACATGACCTAGACTTTTCTAGTCGAGCCTTCCCCAACAGTGCTCGAGCCCTCAACCACCACAAATTCTCTGTGGCATGGCTTCCTATTTCACCTCAGTGGAGAGCCCTTAGACGAACTTGTGTTATAGAACTATTCTCCACTGTGAGGCTTGATTCCACCCAGTTTCTACGCCAAAGAAAGGTTGAGGACTTGATCAATCACGTCCATGACTATTCCATTAAAGGTGAGGCTGTAGATCTCGCCGAGGCTGCCTTTACCACAGTTCTCAATACAATATCCAACATGCTTTTCTCTAGGGATTTTGCTTGTTATGGTTCTGATAAGATTCAGGAGTTTAAGAAGTTGGTGATTGGTGTGGCCGATGAAACTGGAAAGGCTAATGTTTCTGATCTTTTTCCTGTCTTGAGTTTTCTGGATCCACAAGGCGTTCGAGCAAGGTTGAGAGGTTACTATAAAAAGTTATTTGAGCTTTTTAATGACATCTTGGAAGAGAGGTTGAGTTTCAGAGGTTTGAACAAGAAGTCTAAAGATGAAAATGACGTGCTGGATTCATTTCTCGATATCATCCAAGATGAATCTTCACAATTGAGCCGCGCTGATGTTCTTCATTTATTTGTAGTGAGTATTATTGTTTAAATTTAATTTGAATATTTCTTCTTCATGATAAATTGACTTAAAACTCTCTGTTTTTCTATTTTTAACTCACTTTGAAAATAAGTCACTATGTATAAATTACATCTTTTCTATGCAAATTGCACATAATTTAATAATTAACTTGTAAAAATGTCTATGAATGTGTCAAAGGTAGAAAGTCTAATATTGCTTAAGAGTACAAGAAAATGAGTTTGAGCTAGTAAAAAAGTCAAGAAGATGAGTCTTTGAACTGACTGTTGGAGCTTTAAATATCTTTATTTTATTAAACCACCAATAATCCACGTTCTGTACCTATTATTTTCAGTATCATTAAGCTGTCTTTAATAGCCAGTATCGTTGCTTTAACGGTCAAATGCTTTCAGCCTATAAAAGGCAATCTACAATGTAAGCTCAGTAGAATAGAGGGCAAAGAGTCTAAGGTCAACGACATCGAGCTCTATCTCAACCTCCACTTCTCTCTCTTCTCCAAAGTTGTATGGTATGTTCCAGCTGTAGGAAGAGTTTGTTAATCTTGGGGAGTGACTCCCAAATTTTCTAAGTATTTGCAGAATATCTCCTAAGATAGTTTCCTCGAGCTATATATTTTGTTGTGCTTTTGTAGGTGACATCAACATAACTTGATCATTATTGCATGATGTTTCAGGATTTATTTGTGGCAGGGATAGACACAACATCAAGCACACTAGAATGGGCAATGGCAGAACTAATACGGAATCCAAATAAAATGGCAAAATCAAGAACAGAACTCCAACAAGTTCTTGGCAAGAGCAGTGTTAAACTTGAAGAGTCTATGGTCTCAACCTTACCTTTCATACAAGCTGTAATAAAAGAGACATTACGACTGCACCCACCAGCACCACTTCTAATACCCCACAAGGCAAATTGTGATGTAGAGTTATGTGGTTTCTTGGTGCCCAAAAATGCACAGATTATAGCAAACGTGTGGGCAATGGGAAGAGACCCGAGCATATGGGATGACCATAATTCATTTCTTCCTGAGAGGTTCTTGGAAAGTGAGATTGATTTTAAGGGGACCGATTTTGAGTTTATTCCGTTTGGTGCTGGAAGGAGGATTTGCCCTGGCTTGCCCTTGGCTTCTAGGGTTCTTGGCCTTACATTGGCCTCTCTTATATATCACTTTGATTGGATTCTCCCCAGTGGGCTAAACCCATAGAACATGGATATGAGTCAAAACTATGGGATTACGTTGCATAAGGCTCAACCTCTAAGAGCCATTCCTATCAAAGTGTAGTAGTTAATTTGGTGCTTTCTTGAACAATGTTGTGGTACTTGATGTGTGTAAGAACTCACTTGTGTTACTTATCATAGGTTGATTATGAAAATCATTAATTAAGATATACATTCTAGCCTCTAATACCAAGAAATGTGATAACTCCCCATTTTTATTATATTATTTGAGATATAATTGGGCAGCTATCAATGCTAAAGTAAAAGAATTTTACTGAGATTTTATGAGATATTAATTGGATACATTATTTGGGGGATCTTATTGAAAGTATCTTAGATTTGAGTCAAAATAGAAATAGTTTAGTTTAGTATAAAAATAAATATTAAGAAGATAAAGTTTTCTTTAAAAAAATATAGAGAGAGGTTTATGTTTATTTTTTATTTGTTTGAAGTTTTAATTTTCAGTTTCTTTTATTCCCCTTTCATGTGCAGAAAGGGCAACGTTTTGGTGGGGAACCAAGGGGAGACCTAAAAGAAGAAAGAGAAAAGGAACGCTATACCAAGTAGTGACAATGAATCACCACCATCATCTTCGTTTTAGGGCTTAAAAGGCAAGAAGAAGAGCAAGAAAGGGGTGGCTGTTTGGAAGCATTGTCCATCATTTATTTGAAGCAAGAACTAAAGCCGAGATAGAGCGTCGAGTTTTACTGAAGCACCAACATCATATTCGATTTTCATTCTAGAAAGAGAGAAAAGGAGGTGTAAGATTGCAAATTTTGGGACAAAGAGTTTAAGAGTTTAGGAATAAGGCTAAGATAAGATGGTTGTTAAGTTAGTAGGAGTCAAAAATCTTAAACTTATCATGAAGAAAAGCTTAAAATAATTATTAAATATTATTACAGATCTTGAAAAATTAGGGAATAATATTTTGAGGATCTAGTATTATTGTTAGGGGATTAATTATGAAAAAATGGCCTAAATAGTTTTAAAGCTATTATTTAAAATTTAGTGCTTATTTTCCCAAAAGTTCAAGGAAAAATAGTTAGAAGATAAATTGTAGCCTAGAAATTTTAGAGGGGATATTTTATGACCTAAAGAAACTAATTAGGGAGGAATCCTTATCTATATATTTTGGCATAATAGATAAATTGTGAAATTTAGAATAAAAGCTGAAGGGGTAAAATAGTCAATTTTCCCCCATTAAATAAGACACATAAGCTGTCTTATTTCATTGTTCGACAGATATATACTCACGCACACTCCCTCCTCCTTCTCACAACCCATGCACACACACCAAACGCCCTCTCTCATTCTCATTTGCTCCATTGGCTTAGTACCCACACACACTCTCCCTCATTTTCTAATTTTCCCTTTCGGCAAACACAGAAGAGAGAAAGAGAGGAAGTAGAGACCGAAAATATAGAAAGAAATAGAGTGAGAGAGAGAATCCGAAGGGAAAGGAAGCAAGAAGTTGTCAGAGAAGAAAAGAATGGAAGAAGAGATCTTTGAAATCACATGTAAACAAGTTTTTAGGTTTAGGTGAGTCTTCTAATACCTTTTCAAATTTCATTTCGGTAGATTAGTGTGGTTCTTGAGGTCATTGGGTGGCTGGAAGTAGAAAGATTTTCAGTGAAAGCTTATATCACCATGTTCTTTCATAGTGTGCCATTGCATGTCGAATTTGAGGTTGTTTTTGAGATTCTTTGGCTCTATAATGAAGCACCAAAACCGTGCATGCAATGTAGAGTTGAATGGTGTCAAATTTCTAGAGTTTTAAGCCTTGGTTTGAGGTTGCATGTGTTGGAAATTATGCCATAAGGGCAAGTCATTGTACCTTAGATATTTTTGCTATTTAAAGAATTCTCTTTAAGTTATCATTTATGTTTGCATGTTTGTATTGATAACTGCATCCTTGGATATATCTTATGCATTATCCTAAATGTCCCTGGTCGGTCATCTATGCGGGAGCGAAGATGAAACAAGACCAGTATGACTTTGATGAGGTATAGAGATACGAATCAAAGTCATGGGCACTTGTAAGAGTACAAGGTGCTGGACCGACCCACTATGAGAAAGCTGCATGGATTAAGTCATAAGCTTATCTCATGTATAACCACTTCACGACGCTCTATGACCTGAGATCATCATGGATTCCTACATGATGAGTCACTGGTATTTGACCTAGTCAAAAGTCACCTTTGACCGGGTGATGATAAAGGCTTGGATCGGGATCAGTGGTTTTCATGCGGAGGAATGTGAATGGTCAAGATGGAATTTGTCTCTCACATTTGTAGAGAAATAATACTGACCCCTCGATGAGTGAGTCTAAGAAATGTATGACCATACTGTGATGGAAAAGAGCTTCCATTTCACTTATTAGACTACTCGAGAATCGAGAAAGTAGTGGTCAAGAACAAGAAGTTGACATTATCTATGCCTCATCCTTGACCAAATTATCGCGTGACAAAAGGGACGCGACATGGTTGTACGATAGGTTGTATCGTGTCATCGATCCCCATGTGAATTGTGTAGTCGCAATGTCTTGCTAGAGGCCGCTTGCAACTTGTGGGTTAGTACAGTATTGGCCCACTGCTAATCTCATATGGCCTGCAGCGTCGCACACAAGGATAACCCAACATGAGCAAAAGTGTCCAGATTCATTGAATCTCAAATTAATATGAGATTTAATGAATGCTGAATTTAATTGGGGATATATGTGTGTGTGTGTGTGTGTGTGTGTATTAAATTCAAAAATAATATAATAATATTATTTAATGGAGATTATAATATTATTATATAATATTTGTTTTATATTTAATTTATTTGGTAAATTAAATATTTAAAACAAATAGAGAAATTGTATCTCATTTATTTTCGATTATAAATATCATTATCTATTTAATTTAAATTGAGATATTGTATTTTAGATTTAATTAAATACATAGATATCATTTATAGGATTTAATTTATAGAGATAAATTAAATTAGAAGGCTTTTAAATTTGGATTAAATAAATGGATTAGATTAAATCTATCAGATAGATTTAATTAATATTTTTTTTAAATCTAGATTCAAAATTTGAATTTCAGATTTGGTTTTTAATACGGATTAAATAAATATTATTAGTTTAGATCTATCAGATAGATTTAAATTATTATATTTTAATCCAGATCTAAAATTTGAATTTCAAAATTAATGACGATTAATTTTGTATTAAATATGACGATCGGGTCGTGAAAACCTACGAGACTTTTAGTCGAGCGTATTTTTCAGAAAGCCGCGAGAAACCCTAGAATTGAGAGAGACGCAAAATTCTAAAGGCACTACACGCTGCCATCGTGTTTGGGAATTGTTCGTGTGGATACCAGTGGAGGAAGTCGATTCTACGAGTCGTCTTCTGTTGATCGAGGATGTAGCCCACCAATTCAAGGAGAACGAGAATCAGACGAATTCTTAAAAGGTAATATTCAATCTTAGCCTTGACTTAAACGCACTTGAGTGATCCTCAGGATGGGATTCGTAGAAAATTTTAATCTGCTGCGTTGTACGGATCCCAACAGCATGTCCCCCATTTCATCTCTATTTCTAATCTAAAAAATAGAGGTCATATACATGTCGATTTCAGGAGCTAAAGTTCGAGGTTTTCATTGAAATTTTGTCAGAAGATAGTACACCTTCTGTGTTTTAAAACAAGTCCTAGATCATCTTAATTCAAGGTCTAGAACCCAAGTTATGAGTTTTCAAAGTCAGACATGAAAAACCGGAAAACAATCATGTCTTCATATTCGAGTCTCAGTTTCATTCGAGGTTTTGACTGAGTAAAAGATTTTGTATGTCTGTGAAATTTTGTGAGAAAATAGTACACCTCTTAAGCTTTTAAATGAGTTGTAGAACATCTTAATAGAAGGTCTAGAGAGAAAGTTATGATTTTTACAAGTTGGACAGGAAAATCTGGGCGAATTATGTTTTCCAAAATGGGTGGTAACAATCTTTGTGGATTCTGTACTAATATAGATGTTAAGTGTTATAGTAATTATTTTTACATTAAAGTAGACTAACAGAGCTTTAAATAGAAACTAAAATCACCTCATTTGAAGTTTCCTGGACTAAATTATGATTTTTCTAAGTTCCTTGAAAACTTATAGTCAGATTTTCTGTTAAGTTCAAAAATGATAATGTTTTTGGATAAATGCAATTAGCCATGAGTTGAGAGTTTTAGGTATGATAGTAGGCATTTAATTATGTCTTAGTGAGTATATAATATATAAGGATAAAATATTATTAATGACGGCCTATCTCTATATGAATTTCAAATAGGAATTGACAATTGCCAAGGCCTAATAGAAAAGCCAACCAAAAAGGATTATCGTAAGGGTACAATTTCAGAAAAGTCAACAAGATATTGATGAGTGGCCATACATGTGAAGCAAGGATATATTGTATATTTGTGAAAGCAACAATTGAGTGAATAGCGTCCCATTATAATTTTTATAAATGATATTTTTACTAATTTTTGTACTTTTATGTGAATTATCATATTTAAAGGTATGATTTTGTAATGAAAAGTTTATAATATTTGTTTCGTTTTCTTATTAGATATTACATGAGCAAAGATTGATAATTTTATTCATTATTATATATTTTCTTCCAGTTGTTTCAAAGCATAATTCATGATTATGCACTTAAATGGTAAAGAGACTCTTGAGATATTTTTCATAAATCTTAGATTGAAATGATCTTGCATTTTAGAAAGTTTATAAGCTAGAATTTATTATTTGAAAAGCATTTCTGTTGTCATATTGAATTTGAAGATAAGTTTTGAAATATTGTTTGTGAACCTTCATGCTAAGGAATTTGATTATAAAGTATTATATACGAGTTGTTATTATCTTGAAAGACAAATTTTTATTAAATTGGCCATAAGCATGCTTGAAAATATTTTTTAGAGAGGACTGAATATAGAAAGTTGGTTACTAACATCAATATTGTTAGTTCTTGGTGCACCATGGTTAACCTCAAGCTTACTTGATATTCATGGGATTTGTTCTCATACTTGTTATTCGTAGGTTTTGTACCTGCGCTTGTTTTGTAGCTTCGTGCTATGCTTGTTTTGTGGGATGTGGGTCCATGATTGTTTCATGGCTTTGAGTCATGTTTGGTTTACTTACCCTCATTAAGTGTGTGTCCATGTTTGTTTTCATGGCCTTGAGCTACACTTGGTTACTTACCCTCCTGGACTGTATAGTCACGGTTGTCATCCGTTTTGTAAGAAGTTCTACGAAAAGATAAGGTTTGAGAATTATAGTTTAAATTGATTATATTAAATCAAAGGTTTTACTACATACTTAAATTTATTTGATTAAGGATATTTTATGTAGAATTCTATTTTATTCATGATCATATGATTTAGAAATTGAAATTTATTGCAATATTGTTATTATTAAAAGACAAAAAAATGTTTACTTTTGTATTTTATTAAATGATAAAAATGAGACGTTATTCACTAGAAAATTTGCTTTACTTCAGATGATATTGCTGAAAGTTGGAGCTTGATACCCAAGAGGGGGTGAATTGGGTATCTTTTAAAAATTAAAAAGATAACTCTGTTTTTAATACACCAAAACAGGGTAAGACAGAGGAGAAGGGAAGAAGAAGCTTGACACAGATGATTTATACTGGTTCGGTCCTTTCTCTGACCTACATCCAGTCCCCAAGCCTCACTTGGGATTTTCAATCCACTATAATCAACAAATGATTACAAACTCTGTACTAAGAGTTGTTCTCTCACTAGAACACACTCCCCCTTACAAGTTGTAACCAATACACCCTAACCACCAAGTCCCCTGACTTGTGGTTATCACAATCAATGAATGATTTACAAGTAATAACTCTCTCACAGAGTAGATATGATAATCACTGAAGGACAAATGTCTTAAAGACACTATTACAGATGAAAGCTGAACACAATAAATGAACTTAATAAATTTTCGCTCTCAGTTGGTGTATCAGCTTGAGAAGAAGTTAATGCACTCTATTTATAGGTAGAGATCATTAAATGATCGTTGCTTGATGAATCCAACCGTTGTAGGTGATTAGCATTAAGTCTGGTCTTCTTCTCTCTCTAAACTTCTGCTAATCCAAGTGTTAATGTGATCTGATGTGGCCCTCTGAGAATTTGCCCGTTGGAGATGACTTTGCTTGTTGTAGTAAGCATTCTTTAACGTTTAGAAGGCGTGCTCAGATGGATTAGCTGAAAATAGGTTGATTTGCAGAAGTGCATTTAATGCACTGTACACTTTTTGCTTTATGGCTTTGACCTTCATTGATCTTCATCTGTACTTGCTGAAATTCACTTAACAAACTTGTTAAACATAGCTGGGATCATAAGTGAATGAATTATGGAAGCAACAAGATCAAACAATAATGATTTGCAAATTCGCGTAATTCAAAAATCAGTTTTGACCGTTGTATACCGTGGTAAGTTCCTCTATACTGGAGTAAGGCACTGTGCATAAGTGTCCATACTGCAGTATCCAAAGTCATACTGCGGTATACAGCTTCCAGAGGCAAAACATCGTGATTTATGTTTGAAAGTCATGACCTATACTGCGGTATGTAAGTAGCATACTGCAGTAAACGAGTTCTCGACAAATTGAGAATCAGTTTAAGAGCCCAATACTGCAGTATGCAAACCTATACTGCAGTATGCAATGGTTAAAAATTTGGGAGCTCTCTGTATAAGCCTATACTGCAGTATTCATACCTATACTGCGGTATTGGCTTGACTTAGAAATTTAGTTGCTCTCTGGATGGCCCTATACTGCAGTATACATACCTATACTGCGGTATTGGCTTGACTTAGAAATTTAGTTGCTCTCTGGATGGCCCTATACTGCAGTATACATACCTATACTGCGGTATTGGCTTGACTTAGAAATTTAGTTGCTCTCTGGATGGCCCTATACTGCAGCATACATACCTATACTGCGGTATTGGCTTGACTTAGAAATTTAGTTGCTCTCTGGATGGCCCTATACTGCAGTATACATACCTATACTGCGGTATTGGCTTGTTTTGAAAAACTCGGTTGCTCTCTGGAAGTCCAATACTGCGGTATAGCACCCTATACTGCGGTATTGCCTTAACTTGAAAAATTTGACTGTTCTCTGGTAGTCCAATACTGCGGTATAGCACCCTATACTGCGGTATTGCCTTAACTTGAAAAATTTGATTGTTCTCTGGAAGTCCAATACTGCGGTATAGCACCCTATACTACGGTATTGACTTAACTTTGAAAAATTATTGCTTTCTGGATGACCCTTTACTGCAGTATACAGACCCATACTGCAGTATGCAACTATCAGATGGTTTTTAAAGGATCTTGGAAACTTCAAAACATGTTTACACTTGTTGTTAATCATCAAAACACATTGAGAACTAACATTCTCCCCCTTTTTGATGATGACAACACTTGTAAACTTTCTTTTTAAAGAATTTGAAAGATGTAATCTGTTTTGAATTGAAGTTTTCAAAATTCAATGTTAAGTTATCAGAAAACAACTAGTTTTGCATTTTCAAACATAAAATTCAGAGATTGGCATCAGATATGTATTTGAGAGCATAAACATTTTGAGATATATTCATTAAACATGATTCATACAAGCAGAACTGATATCAAAAAAGATGAACACATTGATAATAACTGATATTAGAGCAAGCAACTACAAAAACATCAAAATAGCAGATGAAATGCAAACTTCCTAGACACTACACCTAGACACTATACATCTACATCTTTCTCTCCTTCTCCCCCTTTGTCATCAGCAAACTCTGGGTCAAGGACAAAGACAGGAGGAGTGTAGAGCACCATGGCTGTGTTTGGATCAAAAGAGGGATCATGGGGCTCTGCATATGGAGAAGGTGTGGGGAAAACTTCAGTGGTCGGAGTAGGTGGAGATGGGAATGGTCCAGGGCGGACTTCTGTGGTAGGAGTGATAGGTGAAGACAGTATGACTGTGGCTAGTGTGGAAATGGAGGCTGGGGATGATGAGGCAGGCGGTGAAGTGGTGTGCGGTGGGCTAGGAAAAACGAAAGATGGTGATGAAGGTGGGGAAATGTGAGTCTCAGGAGAGGATGTGGAAGGGCTGGTAGTGAACCCGAAGGTTGATGAAGAAGCTCCAACATCGAAATGCTTGATCAGGCGATCAACCTTATCCCGGGCGTCAGATGCAACTGTCAGTGTGAGAGCCAGCCGGGAGTCCAAATCAATACACTGATCGAAGATCTCTTGATGCTTCTTGTCAAATTGTTCCTTGAGCTTTGCCACTTCCGCGTCCATCTTGGCTCTCATATCAGCAGCCAATCGCCCAAACTCGAACTGCATCTTCACAAAAAGAGACGCAACAGCAGCATCCACAATCCTTTTTATCCTATCATCAAAATCCAATGGTGGTGGGGGCGGAGCCGACTGGGCCTCATGTGCGACTGACTGTGATGCACGTGTCTGTGACCTCGGTGGAGCCCTTGACTGACCGGATCCTTCCGGCTCAAATTGTACCTTCATAAAGTTAAGCTGTGTCTTTCCGAAGGCCGTGATATACTTCATCTGCTCAGGAGGACCCACGTACCATATTTTATGGTAGACCATGATCAAGGAAACCAGAGAGGCGAAAGGCATGTAGGATCCTTTGCGGGACACGAACTTGAAGTAGCTGATCTCCTTGAACAGCCACTTCCCAATGTTGAGAGGATGCTTGTGAATGAAGGCAGTGAAGAAGCGATAGTCCTTTTGCGTGAATTGCGTGTAGCTTCCTCCCTTTTGCAAAAAATTACGTGAATACACGTACCAAATAACTCGGTGCAAAGGTGGCATGTCCGAGGGCTTGAAGGTTAAGTGGGCTCTCTGATCATCCAGTATGTCCTGACCGGGCACTAACGTGGTATACACCTCCTCGTTCGTGTATTTCGGTGTGGATGCCTTTAGAGGATTAACGACCTTGAGAATCTTGTTTAGGATGGCGACAGACAGTGTGAATTGTACCCCTCTAATAGATGTTATGATCCTTTCTTCAACCAGTCTTCCTTTCGAGTCCAAAATGTGGTTGGTCGCCATGTTGAAGTAGAACATCTTGACCAACTCCGGACAGTAAGCGGCCTCGATGGAAACAAATGTAGCATATGGCCCGAACCACGGCGAGAGATCCACGTTGCACTCACGATAAACTTGTTCCAAATTAATCGAGATGACAGCACAGAATCCTCGACTCCCAAATTGGTCTTTGAACTTGGCATTCAAGCTAGGAGGAAGTAGAATTGGAGCAACCTTGAATCCCTCTGGTGCATTCTTGTGAATCTTAATATCCTCTATAGCATTTACAATCACGTGCAAAGATTCTTGCTCAGACTCAGTCTCTGATGAAGAACCAGTAACCTCAACAGTTGAGGGAGAGGATACGACAGTCGTGGAAACTCTCTTGGACCTTGCTTTTTGATGAACAACGGTCCTCTTCCCTTTTGCCTTGCTCGGCTCTCCAGTCTTCTTCTTCTTGGCAGCTGAAGATGGGGTTGGTGCTCTAGATGAAGTACCCCTCTTCTTGGGGTTCGGTGAAGAGGCCTCTGGGATAGTAACACCGACTCCGGGAATATGATGATCAATGCCGGTCTCTAATCTCTTTGGAATTGACTTCGTCCTCGGTGCTCTGTGTGGAAGAGAAGAAGTGGGTTGTTTGGAGAGAGATTGATCTTTGGACATCTTGACGATAGGGTTTCGCCGAGAATGAGAATGGGAGGAATTTGAGTGAAATTTGGTGAGAATTTGTAGGGGATTTGTGACGGTTTCAGAGAGAGATAAGAGAGAAAGACGTGACTCTGCTAGGGTTTACTGGAGTAAAGACACGAGTATGAAAGAACACGACTGTTCAGTATATATAGACAGACCCTTATACTGCAGTAAAGTTCTTGCATACTGCAGTATAGCATGCTTTCATTTACATACTGCAGTATAGATGGAAGTATACTGACCTGGACTTCAAAAATGTAGAGTGAATTTTTGAAAACCCCGATGGCCATACTGCAGTATAGCACTTACATACTGCAGTATGCCTCTGGCATACTTGGAGCTTTGGCTTCTGTCTCACCCTATACTGCGGTATAGCACTTGCATACCGCGGTATAGCTCTTCTGAACTTCTGTTTCAGCTTTTTGCAACTTCCAAATTCGAGCATTATCACCAATCTTGGAGTATGCAACCTTTGAAACATCAAAACATCCTGCAAAAACAAAGGCTAAACACTCCGATGCTTAAGTTAGTAAAGATTGATCATCAAAAACACATCTAACATTAAATTGAGAGAGAATTGCTTACAATTAATTGGGATTTACCATTCCCAATTCTCTCCTTATGAAAGTGAATTGTTCCTTGGCTAGAGGCTTGGTGAAGATGTCAGCTAGTTGAAGATGGGTTGGAATGAACATCACTTTGACATCTCGCTTCTGGACATGATCCCGAATGAAGTGGTGCCTCACATCAATATGCTTGGTTCTTGTATGTTGCACCGGATTCTTGGCCAAGCTTATTGTGCTAGTGTTGTCACACAATATTGGGATCTCCTTCAAGTGGACTCCCAAATCAGCAAGTTGTTGCTTTAACCATAGCACTTGAGCACAGCAACTTGAGGCAGCCACATATTCAGCTTCGGTTGATGACACGGCCACAGTTGTTTGCTTCTTACTGAACCATGACACAAGTGAGTTCCCAAAGAACTCGCATTGGCCACTTGTGCTCTTTCTATCCGTCTTGTAGCCAGCATGGTCTGAATCCGAATATGCCACCAAGTGCTCCGGCTGACCTTTGGGAAACCATAGTCCAAGAGTCTTCGAATCAAAGAGATATCTGAATATCCTCTTCACATGTTCAGCATGTGACTCTTTAGGAGCGGATTGGAACCGAGCACACATTCCAACACTGAATTGGATGTCTGGACGACTTGCGGTGAGATAGAGCAATGATCCAATCATTCCTCTATACTTGGTGATGTTGAAATCCTTGCCCTCTTCATCAACATCCAAAGAAGTAGTTGTGCTCATTGGTGTGTCAGCCCCATTGCACTTGTCCATTCCAAACTTCTTCAGCAAATCATTTAAATACTTGGTTTGGGATATAAATATCTCATCTCTTCGTTGCTTGATTTGCAGCCCAAGGAAGTAGTTGAGCTCTCCCATCATTGACATCTCAAATTCACCCTGCATAGTCTTGGAAAATTCCTCACACAAGGAGTCATTAGTAGCACCGAATATAATATCATCAACATAAATTTGAACAATTAAAATCTCATTCAATTTATTTTTCTTAATAAACAGTGTTGTGTCAGCTTTGCCTCTGATAAATCCTTGATTGAGTAAGAATTGACTCAATCTTTCATACCAAGCTCTAGGAGCTTGCATAAGGCCATAAAGTGCTTTCTTTAGTTTGAAAACATGATCTGGAAATTGTTCGTTTTCAAAACCTGGAGGTTGTTCTACATACACCTCCTCTTGAATAAAACCATTTAAAAAAGCACTTTTGACATCCATTTGAAAAAGTTTAAAACCTTTTACACATGCAAAGGCTAGAAGAACTCTTATGGCTTCCAATCTTGCCACTGGAGCATAAGTTTCTTCATAATCTATTCCTTCTTCCTGATTATACCCTTTGGCAACCATTCTTGCCTTATTTCGGACAATGATTGCTGACTCATCTCGTTTGTTTTTGAATACCCATTTAGTGCCAATGACCGGATGATCTTTAGGCCTAGGTTCCAAATCCGAAACTTTATTTTTGTCAAATTGATGTAATTCCTCCAGCATAGCAATCACCCAATCATTGTCTGAAAGGGCTTCTTCTATCTTAGAGGGTTCAATGTGTGAAATGAATGCAGAAAATGTGACCTCATTTAAAGTACTATTTCTAGTTCTTACTCCTTGGTTCACATCACCTATAACTTGGTCTAACGGATGATTCCTTATATATCTCCAAGCTCTAGGTTGAGACTGATCAGGATTTTCAAAATTGTTTTCGGGATCAACCTCAAAAACATTTTCTGATTTTTCAGATTGAGAAGGAATAGTTTTCAAAAAGAATTGGTTTTTGAAAGAGGTCTCTTCCTCATCATTCAAGGATTTATCAGCTTCTTGTTCACTGAACACAACATGTATAGACTCTTCTACAACCTTAGTTCTAGTGTTGAAGATTCTATATGCTTTGCTTCTATTGAAATAGCCAATAAATATGCCTATATCTACTTTGGAGTCGAATTTACCAAGATTATCTTTACCATTATTGTGCACATAGCACTTGCATCCAAAGATGTGTAGGTGGCTCAGATTCGGCTTTCTTCCCTTGTAGAGCTCGTATGGGGTCTTGTTCAGCTTTTTCCTCAAGTAAGCTCGGTTTGAGATGTAGCATGCCGTACTCATAGCGTCAGCCCAGAACACTTGTGAAGTGTTGTTCTCATTCGACATTGCTCTTGCCATCTCAGTGAGCACTCTATTCTTCCTTTCTACAACACTATTTTGTTGTGGAGTCCTTGGAGCTGAGAAGTTGTGGTCAATCCCCATATTGTCACAGAACTCAGCAAAGGCGTTGTTCTCGAATTCGCCACCATGATCAGTCCTTATTCCTGAAATTGAAAACCCTTTCTCGTTCTGGACCTTCTTGGCAAATACAACAAATTGATCAAATGTTTCATCTTTAGATGACAGAAAAATAGTCCAACAAAATCTAGAGAAATCATCTACAATAACCAATGTATATAGATTGCCACCAAGACTCCTCACCCTTGCTAGACCCACAAGATCCATATGTAGCAATTGCAATGGTCTATTGGTAGATACTTCATTTTTGTTTTTGAAAGATGACTTAGTTTGTTTTCCCTTTTGGCATGCTTCACAGATCAAATCATTTTTAAAACTGAGTTTGGGAATACCAATCACTAAGTCCTTTTTCAGCAACTTGTCAAGTTGAAACATGTTGACATGAGCTAATCCTTATGCCATAGCCAACTCTCATTCAAGTTACTTACAAAACAATTTTCAGAAATTGAAGCATTACTAGAGAAATTAAGAGTATAACAATTTCCATCTCTAGGTGCTCTAAATAAAGCTTTTGTTTTCAGATCATCAATGGAAATTAAATCCTTTTTCACAATCAAGCATTCGTTTGAATCAAAGATAACTAAATTACCCTTGTCGGTGCTTTGACTCACACTAAGGAGGTTGTGGCATAATCCTTCTACAAGGTAAACATCCTTGATAAGTGGACCTTCATTGTTTCCAATCTCACCAATGCCAGCGATTTTCCCGATTTGGTCACCACCAAAGGTCACCTTGCCACCGTCTTTAGGCTTGATTGAGACAAATTTGGATTTATCTCCAGTCATATGTCTTGAGCATCCACTGTCAATGTACCATTTGTTGGGCCTTGATGCTCTAAGACACATCTGCAAATCATAGGGGATCAAGTTTTAGGTACCCATCTTTTCTTGGGTCCTTTGGGGTTAGCTTGTACCTTGGAAACATATGTTCCTTTTGGTACCCATTGATAATTTCTAGCAGGTTTAGCTTTCCTTTCATTTTTATGAAAACAAGAGGAGGTAGAATGACCTTTCCTATTGCAATAGTTACAGTGTGCAAAGGGATTAGAAGAATGAACTGATTTTGTAAAATAGTTCATGTACAATTTTTGACCATTCTTCTTCTTTCCTTTCTTCTTGTCAAAATCTAGTTTATAACCAATGCCCGATCTATCGTTTATAAAACGCTGTTGTTTAAGAATCACATTGAGCATTTCACTTCCCTTAGTGAATTTCTCAAGTGCTTTTGTCAATTGTGAATTCTTTTTCTCCAAGATAGGGCATTCATCACAAACTAGAATTTCAGGAGAAGAAAGTCTTTCAACTTGCAATTCAAGAGTAGTGTTTTTCTTTTTCAATGCAAAATATTTTTCAGCAAGTTTTTCAAATTCCATTTGCACAATGTTGTATTCATCAAAAAGTTCAGTATAGGAAGGTTTAGATTCATATACCTCATTGCTTGTATCATGTTGCTCTTCTTCAGCAACTAGACATATGTTCGCTTTTTCTTCTTCTTCTTCAGTTTCATCTTCATCGGATGAGCTATCTCCCCATATAGCTGAGACATAGGCCTTCTTTTTGAACATTTTGAACTTCTTCTTTTCTTTCTCTTGGTTCTTCAACTGAGGACATTCTGATTTGATATGTCCGGGCTTCTCGCATTCGTAGCATATGATAGGCTTCTTTGATTCATAGCTAGAACTTCCCTTTTGAAACTTCTTGAAGCCTTGATCCTTTCTGTAGAACTTCTTGAAACACCGAACCATCATCCCAATCTCTTCATTCTCATCTTCCTCATCATCCGACTCTTTTGCTTCCTTCACAGCCTTGAGGGCTACTCCTTTGTTCTTGCCACTCACTTCATCAAGCTCTTTTCTGAACTTGAGCTTCCCTTCATATTCAGATAGGCTTCCAAACAAAGCAGCTACAGAGCTCATTGACTCACCACGTGCTTCCTCAATGGCTGTCACTTTGGCTTCCCATTCTTTGCTAATAATATTGAGAATTTTCCTCACTTGAACAGGTTGTTCATATGTTTTTCCTAAGGCAGCAAGCTGGTTGATCAAATGAGTGAATCTTAGTTGGAAATCGATGATAGATTCACCAGACTTCATGCGAAGAAGATCATATTCTGTCATGAGAGTGTTGACTCTATTCTCCTTGACTCCAGTGGTTCCTTCATGAGCAATTTCTAGTGCATCCCACATAGCCTTAGCTGATGGCAAAGTGCAAATTCTGAAATACTCTTGTTGACTAAGAGCACTTTGCAACATGAGAATGGCTTTGCTGTTAAGAGTGACATTTCTTCGATCATTCTCATCATAGGCATCTTCTGGCTTTGGAACTCTACGACCATTTTCCATCACAGTTGGTGCATAATCTCCAACTTCAAATACTCTCCATAGCCCATATTCAGAGGCCATAACGAAGACTTTGAATTTGGCTTTCCAGAATGAATAATGTTGCCCACTAAAACCTGGTGGTCGGTTGATAGAAGCTCCATTGGGTAGAATACCTTCCATATTGATCCTTCTCGAGATGTTAAACTCTTATGAGAAGATCTAGCTCTGATACCAAATGAAAGTTGGAGCTTGATACCCAAGAGGGGGGGTGAATTGGGTATCTTTTAAAAATTAAAAAGATAACTCTGTTTTTAATACACCAAAACAGGGTAAGACAGAGGAGAAGGGAAGAAGAAGCTTGACACAGATGATTTATACTGGTTCGGTCCTTTCTCTGACCTACATCCAGTCCCCAAGCCTCACTTGGGATTTTCAATCCACTATAATCAACAAATGATTACAAACTCTGTACTAAGAGTTGTTCTCTCACTAGAACACACTCCCCCTTACAAGTTGTAACCAATACACCCTAACCACCAAGTCCCCTGACTTGTGGTTATCACAATCAATGAATGATTTACAAGTAATAACTCTCTCACAGAGTAGATATGATAATCACTGAAGGACAAATGTCTTAAAGACACTATTACAGATGAAAGCTGAACACAATAAATGAACTTAATAAATTTTCGCTCTCAGTTGGTGTATCAGCTTGAGAAGAAGTTAATGCACTCTATTTATAGGTAGAGATCATTAAATGATCGTTGCTTGATGAATCCAACCGTTGTAGGTGATTAGCACTAAGTCTGGTCTTCTTCTCTCTCTAAACTTCTGCTAATCCAAGTGTTAATGTGATCTGATGTGGCCCTCTGAGAATTTGCCCGTTGGAGATGACTTTGCTTGTTGTAGTAAGCATTCTTTAACGTTTAGAAGGCGTGCTCAGATGGATTAGCTGAAAATAGGTTGATTTGCAGAAGTGCATTTAATGCACTGTACACTTTTTGCTTTATGGCTTTGACCTTCATTGATCTTCATCTGTGCTTGCTGAAATTCACTTAACAAACTTGTTAAACATAGCTGGGATCATAAGTGAATGAATTATGGAAGCAACAAGATCAAACAATAATGATTTGCAAATTCGCGTAATTCAAAAATCAGTTTTGACCGTTGTATACCGTGGTAAGTTCCTCTATACTGGAGTAAGGCACTGTGCATAAGTGTCCATACTGCAGTATCCAAAGTCATACTGCGGTATACAGCTTCCAGAGGCAAAACATCGTGATTTATGTTTGAAAGTCATGACCTATACTGCGGTATGTAAGTAGCATACTGCAGTAAACGAGTTCTCGACAAATTGAGAATCAGTTTAAGAGCCCAATACTGCAGTATGCAAACCTATACTGCAGTATGCAATGGTTAAAAATTTGGGAGCTCTCTGTATAAGCCTATACTGCAGTATTCATACCTATACTGCGGTATTGGCTTGACTTAGAAATTTAGTTGCTCTCTGGATGGCCCTATACTGCAGTATACATACCTATACTGCGGTATTGGCTTGACTTAGAAATTTAGTTGCTCTCTGGATGGCCCTATACTGCAGTATACATACCTATACTGCGGTATTGGCTTGACTTAGAAATTTAGTTGCTCTCTGGATGGCCCTATACTGCAGCATACATACCTATACTGCGGTATTGGCTTGACTTAGAAATTTAGTTGCTCTCTGGATGGCCCTATACTGCAGTATACATACCTATACTGCGGTATTGGCTTGTTTTGAAAAACTCGGTTGCTCTCTGGAAGTCCAATACTGCGGTATAGCACCCTATACTGCGGTATTGCCTTAACTTGAAAAATTTGACTGTTCTCTGGTAGTCCAATACTGCGGTATAGCATCCTATACTGCGGTATTGCCTTAACTTGAAAAATTTGATTGTTCTCTGGAAGTCCAATACTGCGGTATAGCACCCTATACTACGGTATTGACTTAACTTTGAAAAATTATTGCTTTCTGGATGACCCTTTACTGCAGTATACAGACCCATACTGCAGTATGCAACTATCAGATGGTTTTTAAAGGATCTTGGAAACTTCAAAACATGTTTACACTTGTTGTTAATCATCAAAACACATTGAGAACTAACATTCTCCCCCTTTTTGATGATGACAACACTTGTAAACTTTCTTTTTAAAGAATTTGAAAGATGTAATCTGTTTTGAATTGAAGTTTTCAAAATTCAATGTTAAGTTATCAGAAAACAACCAGTTTTGCATTTTCAAACATAAAATTCAGAGATTGGCATCAGATATGCATTTGAGAACATAAACATTTTGAGATATATTCATTAAACATGATTCATACAAGCAGAACTGATACAGTGTTGGCCCACTGCCAATCTCATATGGGCCTGCAGGGTCGCACACAAGAATAATCCAACATAGGTAAAAGTGTCCAGATTCATTGAATCCCAGATTAGTCTGAGATTAAACGAATACTAAATTTGATCTAGGATATATCTATATATATATATATATATATATAAATTCGAAATTAATATATATATTATAAATGAAGATTATAATATTATATATGATATTTGTTTAGTATTTAATTTATTTGATAAATTAAATATCTGAAACAAATGGAGATATTGTATCTCATTTAATTTCAAATAAGGATATCGTATATCTGTTTAATATTAAATTAAGATATAGTATCTCAGATTTAATTAAATAGATAGATATCATATCTCGGATTTAATTTATATTGATAAATTAAATCAAAAGGCTTTAAATTTAGATTTGATCTAAATTCAAGATTCGGATTTCAAATCTGGCTTTTAATATATTTGATTTCATTTATGAGATGGATCAGATTAATATATTGACCAGATTTGAAATTCCGAATTTCCAAAATTAATCAGGATTAGTTTTGGTTATATAATACGCCTATCAGGTTTTAGAAAAACTTACGGACTTTTCAGTCGAGCGTATTAGAAAGCCGCAAGAAACCCTAGAGCAACTTGAGAGAGAGAGACACAAGAAGCGCTAGCACGCTGCCGCAACCGTGTTCGGGGATTGTTCGTGTGGATACTAGTAGATGAAGTCGATCCTAGAGTCGACTTCTGCTGATCGAGAAGGTAGTCCACCAGATCGAAGAGAACGAGACACGGACGTGTTGATCGAGAAGGTAGCCCACCTGATCAAAGAGAACGTGACGCGGACGTGTTCAATATAAGGTATGATTCGGTTCCCAAACCTTGATTTAAACGTCGTTGAGTGATCCTCAGGAAGGATTCGTAAGAAATTTTAATCCGCTGCGTGTACAAATCCCTTCATATACATCTACATCTTTCTCTCCTTCTCCCCCTTTGTCATCAGCAAACTCTGGGTCAAGGACAAAGACAGGAGGAGTGTAGAGCACCATGGCTGTGTTTGGATCAAAAGAGGGATCATGGGGCTCTGCATATGGAGAAGGTGTGGGGAAAACTTCAGTGGTCGGAGTAGGTGGAGATGGGAATGGGCCAGGGAGGACTTCTGTGGTAGGAGTGATAGGTGAAGATAGTATGACTATGGCTGGTGTGGAAATGGAGGCTGGGGATGATGAGGCAGGCGGTGAAGTGGTGTGCGGTAGGCTAGGAAAAACGAAAGATGGTGATGAAGGTGGGGAAATGTGAGTCTCAGGAGAGGATGTGGAAGGGCCGGTAGTGAACCCGAAGGTTGATGAAGAAGCTCCAACATCGAAATGCTTGATCAGGCGATCAACCTTATCCCGGGCGTCTGATGCAACTGTCAGTGTGAGAGCCAGCCGAGAGTCCAAATCAATACACTGATCGAAGATCTCTTGATGCTTCTTGTCAAATTGTTCCTTGAACTTTGCCACTTCCGCGTCCATCTTGGCTCTCATATCAGTAGCCAATCGCCCAAACTCGAACTGCATCTTCACAAAAAGAGACGCAACAGCAGCATCCACAATCCTTTTTATCCTATCATCAAAATCCAATGGTGGTGGGGGCGGAGCCGACTGGGCCTCATGTGCGACTGACTGTGATGCATGTGTCTGTGACCTCGGTAGAGCCCTCGACTGACCGGATCCTTCCGGCTCAAATTGTACCTTCATAAAGTTAAGCTGTGTCTTTCTTAAGGCCGTGATATACTTCATCTGCTCAGGAGGACCCACGTACCATATTTTATGGTAGAACATGATCAAGGAAACCAGAGAGGCGAAAGGCATGTAGGATCCTTTACGAGACACGAACTTGAAGTAGCTGATCTCCTTGAACAGCCACTCCCCAATGTTGAGAGGATGCTTGCGAATGAAGGCAGTGAAGAAGCGATAGTCCTTTTGCGTGAAGTGCGTGTAGCTTCCTCCCTTTTGCACAAAATTACGTGAATACACGTACCTACTCAAGCATGGTACTCAAGCATGCTTGCAAATCAAGCAGCCTTTTTCTTCTGCTCAAGCATGGTGCTCAAGCAAGTCTTCGTCTCTACTCGGGCAAGAGTCTTCAACTTTGCAAATTTGTTGCTTGTCTTGCTGATGCTCGAGCAAGTCATTTCCTCTGCTTGAGCATAGGTCATCCAGAGGCTAAGAATGTGAAGAGAATTCGTGCTGCTCGAGCACACTTTTACTTCTGCTCGAGCATGCCTTTTACGTTTCTCGGGCATGACTCGTCCATTTCCACTTCTTCTCTGAGTCCGATGATGCTCAGGCATACCAAATTCTCTACTCAAGCAAGCTTTCTGCCTTCGTCTAACTCGACACACAACGCATATGAACTTGAGGCAGAATCTTTTCTTAATTTGCTCTTGGCTTCTTCTTGACTTGAGGCAATAATTCAACTCAACATGAATTGTTCTCTACTCAAGTAGACTGCCTTCGAATGTCAAACTCCTGGCTGCCATATATTATGTTCTTGTGCAAAAATCAGATTTTCAAGAAGTAAACTCATTGACAGTACAAGAAGCAATTTCCAGCGAGCATATAACGTCTTTGGTATAAATCCAAATTTAGCAAATCATCCCATTTCAGAAAGCTCTTCAAATATTTTTTCCGTTTCAATAAGAATCAGCTCCAAGCTAGTTGTAGTTCGTTCATTAACATCAGATGAATGGAGGTTGTTCTTGATCAACGTTTTTGCAACATGCTGAACTGGCTGTCAACTTCAAAACATCATATATCCTTCAATTGATCTTTTTTTAATGTTCTTGAAGTTTTTAGAAAGGTATTTGAGTCTAGTTTCCAATGGCACCGGTTTCAGCTCATTTGGATTTGTCATTTGTGAGATATGCTCAAAATACCGAAGCTGGGTCCTGATTGTGACGATGATTTTTGTTGCAGCTTCAAAAAATCATAACTCCTTGATCTAAACTCCTTTGGGCTTGAATTTTATACCAAAATGACACATTGGGAGTCTAGTTTTAAACAAAATTGGTTTCACCTCAATCCGATCTCTGGTTTGGGAGATATCATCGAATTACCAGAGGTCGCCAGAAACAGAGCTGAACAGAGTAGCTGAAGAATCGTTGTTGCTCGAGCAAGGGTGTTTTTCTTGCTCAAGCATGTGGGGATTTCATGCCTGAATGGAGATGGAAATGACCATGCTCGAGTATAACATTTGTTGTGCTCGAGCATGACATTGTGCATGCGAAAAAAGAGTTGAAATTACATAAATGCCTTCCAACAAACCAGTATTCATCCGGAAGCTTGAACTTGCTTGTTTTAACTCCGAATTGAGCTGTTCCAACTTTTATTTGATCACAGAAACTTGAATATTGATATTCTCATGATATTTAACAAGTTCTTCTTTCTTCAAACTCCATTCCTGATCATTCTTTATTGTATTAAACTTCATATCTACATTAAATATAAAAATTAGTCAAAATAGAAGATAAATGTAGTATGCAAGCTTTTTGCTCTGGATAATGGCATCTATATAAGACATCACCAAAACTAATCATATCTAACAGAGTTTAGTTTTGGAAACTCAAGTTTTGAGTTTCATTCAAAAATGTGTTCCAAAGCTCAAATTGCGACTTTCCTCTTTAGATGAAGGAAACTCGAGTTTGGTTATGGAAATTCGACTTTTGCTTAAGTGCACAGTTGAAAACTCGAGTTTAGAAGAACAAACTCGAATTTGTGTCGCAGAGTTTGAAAAATGAATCTGACGGATTTGTGAAACCTTCTTGTTTGATCTTAATACTTCCTATCATCAATCATCTATGTTCCTAGCTATGTTTGACCACTTTTTTATTGAGTTTCAAATGATTTAGAAGATGTTTATTGAAGGTTAAAAGCTAAAGCAAAAAGTGACATCAACAAATTAAATGCAAAACCCAGAAAGTTGCATACTTTTGGGTAATCCTTCTGCACACGTTTACAAAGGATTAATGTCTGCTTTCCACTTCTAGTAGCTGCTATTCCAAAGAATTAATATTCAAGAAGTCACCCCTAAACTTCTGTGCAATTGGATTAAGTGAAAAGTAGAAAGAGAAGAAAACCAAAGCTTAACCTAATCCTTGTCTAATGAAGGCAACGGATATATTGAAGATTATAACGGTCATTTAATGCTCTCTTGGTATAAATAGAGCTGCATTCAATTCTTCTCAACCAACACATATGCTGAAAACGAATTACATTCAAGTCTACACTTATTCTTTTAGTTTTCACTTGTAAAGTATTTTCTGATACATTAAGCTTCAGTGTTTATCATTATCCACTCTTAAAGAGAGTTTCTTATTTGTAAATCATTTATTGTAAATAATTACAAGTCAGGGGACTTGGTGATTGGGTACATTGATTGCAACTTGTAAGGGGGAGTAAGTTCTAGTGAGAGAATTACCTTGAGTACAGAGTGTGTAATCAATTGAGATAGTGAAAATCCCAGAGAGTCTGGGGACTGGACGTAGGTCAAGAGGTTGGACCGAACCAGTATAAATCTTTATGTTTTTCTATTCTTCTCTACCCTCTGTTCACCTCTATTTTTATTGTTGAAAAACAGAGCATTTGCAAAAAGTTTTTAAAATCCCCAATTCACCCCCCCCCTCTTGGTGATTTAGCTCCACCTTCAGTTTTGAGTCCCTAGCTCGAGTTTTGACTTCCTGAAACTCGAGTTTTGACTTCCTGGCTTGAGTTATGACTTCCTAGAGCTTGATTTTGCTTGTTTTAACTCCAATTTGAACCATTCCAACTTTCATTTGATCATAGAGACTTCTAGAATCAATCGAAGACTAGAATGATGAAATTCTCATTCCATTCAGAAAGTTCTTCTTTCTTTCTTCTCTTCTCTTGATCATTCTCCATAATTCAACTCTTTCTTTCTTTTCTTCTCTTGATCATTCTCCACAATTCAATTTGGACTAATTTAAATTAAATATAGTAGTTAGTCAATGGGGAAGATAAATATATTATACAATCTTTTTGCTCTTAATAAAGACATGTATATAAGACATCATCAAAACTAATCATATCCAACAAAATTGTAGCCTAGAAATCTTAGAAGTGATATTTTATGGCCTAAAGAAACTAATTGAGGGGGATCCTTATCTATTATTTTGGTAAAATAGATAAACAGTGAAATTTAGAATAAAAGTTAAAGGGGTAAAATACTCAATTTTCCCTAGTAAATAAGACACATAAGTTGCCTTAGTTTCACTGTTTGACAGATATATACCCACTCACACTCCCTCCTCCTTCTCTCAACACATATACACACACACCACACATTGCATCGTCTCCTTCTCATTTGCTCATTCCACTTAATACCTACACACATGCTCCCTCATTTTTTGATTTTCCCTTTCGACAAACATAGAAGAGAGAAAGAAAGGGAGTGGAGAGCAGAGACTAAAAATACAAAAAGAAACAGAGTGAGAGAGAGAATCCAAAAAGGAAGCATGAAGTTGTCGAAGAAGAAGGGAAAGGAAGAAGAAATCTTGGAACTCACATGCAAATTGGTTTTCGGGCTTAGGTGAGTCTTCTAATACCTTTTCAAATTTCATTTCGGTAGATTAGTGTGGTTCTTGAGGTCATTAGGTGGTTGGAAGTGGAGAGATTTTCAGTGAAAGCTTATGTTACCATGCTCTTTCATAGTGTGCCATTGTATGTCGGATTTGAGGTTGTTTTTGAGGTTCTTTGCCTCTATAATGAAGCAACGAAATTGTGCAAGCAATGTAGAGTTGAATGGTGTCAAATTTCTAGAATTTTAAGCCTTGGTTTGAGGTTGCATGTCCCCCGTTTCATCTCTGTTTTTTATCTGAAAAACAGAGAGTCATATACATGTCGATTTCAGGAGCTCATGTTTGAGGTTTTCATTGAAATTTTGTCAAGATATAGTACACCTCCTAAGCTTTAAAACGATTCATAGATCATCTTAGTCCGAATTCTAGAACCCAAGTTATGATTTTTCAAACATGGAAAACTAGAAAACAATCATGTCTTCAAATTCAACTCTTGGTTTCATTTGAGGTTAATTTTGACCGAGTAAAATATTTGGTATGTTTGTGAAATTTTGTGAGGAAATAGTGCACCTCTTAAGATTTAAAATGAGTTGTAGAAAATCTCAATAGGAGGTCTAGAGATAAAGTTAAAATTTTTACAAGTTGGACAAGAAAATTTGCGCAAATTATGTTTTCTAGAATTGGGTGGCAATAATCTTTGTGGATTCTATATGAATACAAATGTTAAGTGTTATAGTAATTAGTTTTTACATTAAAGTAGATTAATAGATCTTTAAATAGAAACTAGAATCACCTCATTAGAAGTCTCCTAAACTAAGTTATGATTTTTCTAAGTTCCTTGAAAATTTATAGTCAGATTTTTTGTTAAGTTCGAAAATGATAATATTTTGGGATAAATGCAACTAGCCATAAGTTGAGAGTTTTTGATAGGATAATAGGCATTTAATTATGTCTTAGTGAGTATATAATATATAAGGATAAAATATTATTAATGATGACCTATCTCTATATGAATTTCAAAAATATTATATATAGGAATTGACAATTGCCAAAGCTTAATAGAAAAGCGAACCAAAAACAATTATGGCAAGGGTACTGTTTCAGAATAGTCAACAGGATATTGATGAGTGGCCATACATGTGAACAAGGGTATATTGTATATTTGTGAGAGCAAAAGGTGAGTGAATAGTGTCCCATTATAATTCTTATAAATGATATTTTTACTAATTGTTGTACTTTTATGTTAATTATTTTGTTTAAAAGTAGCTTTTGTAAAGGAAAATTTTATAATATTTGTTTCATTTCCTTATTCATATTACATGAGCAAAGATTGATGATTTTATTTATTATTATGTATTTTCTTCCAATTGTTTCAAAGCTTAATTCATGATTATGCACTTAAACGTTAAGGAGACTTTTGAGATATTTTTCATAAATTTTATATTGGAATGATCTTACATTTTGGAAAGTTTATAAACTAAAATTTATTATTTGAAAAGGATTTCTATTGTAATATTGAATTTGAAGAAAAGTTCTAAAATATTGTTTGTGAACCTTCATGCTGGGAAATTCGATTATGAAGTATTATATATAAGATGTTATTATCTTGAAAGAAGAAATTTTATTGTTTTGATAAATTGACCCCAAGCATGCTTGAAAATCTTTTTTAGAGAGGACTAAATATAGAATGTTAGTTACTAATATCAATACAACTAGTTCTTGGTGCACCATGGTTAACCTTGAACTCACTTGATATTCATGGGATTTGTTCTCATGCTTCTTATTCGTGGGTTTTGTACATGAGCTTGTTTTGTAGCTTCATGTTGCGTTTATTTCATGGGATGTGTGTCCATGCTTGGTTCATGGTTTCGAGCCATGCTTGGTTACTTATCCTCATGGACTGTCTGTCCATGCTTATTTTTGTGGCCTTAAAGCTACACTTGGTTAGCTACCCCTCGTGAACTGTGTGGCCACGCTTGTCATCCATTCTATAAAAAGTTCTACAAAAAGATGAGGTTTGAGAATTATGGTTTAAATTGATTATATTAAATCAAAGGTTTTACTATGTACTTGAATTTATTTGATTAATGATATTTTATGTAGATTCTATTTTATTTATGATCATATGATTTAGAAATTGCAATATTGTTATTATTAAAAGATAAAAATGTTTAAATTATTTACTTTGTATTTTATTAAATGATAATAATGAGACGTTATTTACCGAAAAATTTACTTTGGTTCAAATGATATTGCTGACCTTGAACTTCCTGCTTAGCACTAAAGAGCCTCCTTAATGATTCAAAGTTCGCTGATCCATTTGGTAGTGCTATTAGTTGATGTAATCATATCTCAAGACTTCTGTATTATTATTTAAAGCTAGATGCTCCAAGTAATTTATATGTAGGATCCACGTATCTTGAATCACAGGTTTATAAGTTTAAGGCTTAAAGAATTTAAGTCCACTCATATTCTGTGCTAGTAACTCCTTTAGTTTTCAGGGCGTGACAAGGGCTATGGGATAAAGAACAGAAGCAGAGGAGCGGCTGTTGGTGACGTAAATGGTCTTCATTGTTAAGAATGGGAGAGCCTAGAAACAGAGGACAGAGGCAAATACACTATTCATCATTCTCTTTTCCTAACTATGAATGACAGGAATAGAGAGAGGAGTTAGATAGAGAAAGGAGGTGTGACTTCACTATTCAGAAAATTGTTGGTTCTCAGTGTTTTGATGATAACAAAACTTAAATAACTAAAGATTTTATATTGACAATGATTAAGTTTTTGATATAGTAAATTTTGATTATTTGTGTATTACTCGAGTAAGGGTTTATATTACTCGAGTAACCTCCATCTGATAAGGTTGTTAAGTGTTCGCAAATTGCTACTTGAGTAAAGGATAAGTTTTACTCAAGTAATATAAATTACTAGAGTAAAGCCTCTAGTTACTTGAGTAATGTCATCTAAAAAGAAAAGTTCTGAAGCCTCTAACATATGGCTACCCGAGCAAAATTAATATTACTCAAGTAAGCAAAATTACTCAAGTAACATAAATATGTTACTCGAGTAATCTCATGTCTGTGCATATTTTTCATGAGAAATTACTCAAGTAACAAGATGTGCGACTCGAGTAATTTAGTTCCAGAGGTCATCATTTTGAATCATATAAAATTACTCATGTAACAAGATATGTTACTTGAGTAATATTATTGGAGTAGCTTTTTGAATTAAATCAACTCGATATTACTCAAGTAACCAAAGAGTGTTACTCGAGTAATGTTCTTCAAAAATGTTGGACTCCTCTGTATCATTGATTTCTATCTTAATCATACTGGGCCATTATCTATTTATATTTAATTTCACTCAAACTCATTTATGTCATATCTAATAATCTCTTTTAGTGATTTACAGTTGATTAACCATGTTTAAATTGAGATTAGCCAAAGAGCCGTTCATTGTGTCATAAGCATTAAATGCAACTCAAAAAATACAGCCTACAATCAGAATATAACCTTGGAACAGACGAGTGTTACTCGAGTAATGTTCTTCAAAAATGTTGGACTCCTCTGTATCATTGATTTCTATCTTAATCATACTGGGCCATTATCTATTTATATTTAATTTCACTCAAACTCATTTATGTCATATCTAATAATCTCTTTTAGTGATTTACAGTTGATTAACCATGTTTAAATTGAGATTAGCCGAAGAGCCGTTCATTGTGTCATAAGCATTAAATGCAACTCAAAAAATACAGCCTACAATCAGAATATAACCTTGGAACAGACGAATACATTCCTTTAAGGCATATCAATTACAAAAATCATTATGAGTCAACTTATGCACAAGTTCATCGACGGCAAAGCAATTAATGAAGCAACGGTTGACTATACTTAACAGAAATTAATATGTGCCTAACAGAATTACGAAGTGTCTCAACGGCTATATTCAAAGCTTCCCAATGGCATTAATGGTCGATTGGTATAAAAGCTCCAATTCTGCCATTCACTCTACACATTCATTTCGACCAACTACAATTTACCATTTCATTAACTTCTCTTAAGATCTTTGGATATTTTCTGTACTTAGTGTTTATCATTTATATACTCAGTGAGGAGTTTAAACACTTGTTCGATTTTATGTTTTAAATCTTAAGGTTGTGGAATCTTAAACGTGGGTGTACTATCACAACTTGAAAGGGGGAGTGAGTACTAGTGTGATAGGACCATCTCGAATACAGAGTGTGTAATTGTAACCGTGTGTTTGTGGATTAGTGAAATACCCAGAATGTTTGGGGACTGGATGTAGGTCGTGGTGTTAAATCAAACTAGTATAAATTCTCTATGTCGTTTCTCTTTGTCTCTATCTCTGTCCTTATTGCTCTTCGTTTTAATCCGAAAAAGAATTTCGAAATCCCCTATTCCCCCCCCCTAAGTGACATTCTCTCTTCAAAAATATCTTCATCGAGCCAAAGAAGTTAGCCGTTTATTCCATTGTTCTGTCTCATCTTCATCTACTGTCACCTTCTTCTATTGTTTCATCGGATTGTTCATCATTGTTGAAGCAGAAGAAGCTTGTTTGTTCTTTATTTTACTACCTTAATTTGATTTTTATTATGGTTTTGAACTCTGAATTTGATATTGTTGTGATGTTAATTAAAACCATGAGTGGCTGGATTTTATTTTCAACCTAGAGGACCTATTAATTTGTTTGGGTTTTAGAGATTATTCTCACTGATTAGTTGTGCTTAATATTAATTCAGCTTATTTTGTTGGTTATGATTAGTTTTGATGATGTCTTACATGGATACTATTGTTATAAGCAAAAAGATTGAGTAATATAGTTATCTCCTACATTGACTAACTACTATGTTTAATGTAGATTAGTTCAAGTTGAATTATAGATCAAGAAGGAGATAAGAGATTATAAAAAGAAGAAATTAGAGAAAATGTCAAGTTCAAGAAGAAGAAGAACTTGCAAAGGTTGTCAAGGAAGAAAGATGTCATTCCAAGTTCAATGTTGAAGAATGATCAAGAAAGTAGATTGAAGAAAGAAGTTCTTGCACACAATATAATGGGAATATCAGAATATGAAGGAAGCAAGAAGTTCTCAAAGGATTTTGGGAATAGTCAAGAAGAAGAGGAAATATTGAAGAAAGTAGAACTTACAGGAGAATGATAAGTCCAAGTTGAATGACGGAGAACGATCAACAAGAAGATCAATAAAGAAGCACTGAATTAAAAGATTTGAAGTCAAAGGATAAAGAATGATCAAGAGAAGAGAAGAAAGAAAGAGTTAGAGTTATGGAGAATTATCAAGTTGGGAGATGAAAGGAAGAAAGAGTTGAATTATCAAGAATGTTCAAGAGAAGAGAAGAAAGAAAGAAGAACTTGCTTAATGGAATGAAGATATAGTTATTCAAGTTCTTATATTGAAGTTAGAAGTCTCCAAGATCATATGGAAGTTGGAATGGCTCAATTTGAAGTTAAAGTCAGCAAAAACCAGCTTTAGGATGAGAAAACTCAAGTTTTCAAGTCAAAACTCGAGTTTCCTACTTCGCTACAGTGATTTGCCTCTCGGATAGGAGAAAACTCGAGTTTGGGACTCAAAACTCGAGTTTGTATTGTCTTAGCATCTCTGGCATCTCTAGAAGAGAAAAACTCGAGTTTCCAAGCACAAACTCAAGTTTAGGACTCAAAACTCGAGTTTCCAAGTGAAAACTCGAGTTTACAGCATGATCAGCTCTTCAGCTCCACTCTGCTTCACGTTCAGCTCGGGCAAGGTCTGGTAATTCGACGATATCTCCAAAACCAGAGATCGGATTGAGACAAAACCAAAAGCATATGAAACTAGACTCCCAATGCGTCATTTTAATATAAAATTCAAGCCCAAAGGAGTTCAAATCAAGGAACTATGATTTTTACAAGTTGCCACAAGAATCAACGTCACAGTCCAGACCCACCTTTAGTATTTGGGTGTATCTCACAAACGACAAATCCGATTGAGCTGAAATTAGTGGCATATGAAAGTAGACTCATAGAGCTTTCCAACAAGAGTTGAACGGACCAAAACAGAGTTCGGACCAGGGAGATATGGCCCTCGAAAGTTGACAGTCAGTTCAAGAAGTTGTGGAAACACTCAACAAAGTCAAAACTCGAGTTTGTAAGTACAAAACTCGAGTTTTCAGGTTACAGAGAGCAACGAACTTCAGAGTATCTTCCAAACTCGAGTTTCTAAGTACAAAACTTGAGTTTTGCTCAAGCAGAGAGAAATCCAACACTCAACAACCAAAGGAAAACTCGAGTTTTCAAGTGCAAACTCGAGTTTTCATCTCAGCTTCAGAAAATCAGCGTTTCGAAAATCCTGATTCTTCTTATAAACATCCAGATGATTACCCAAATGATTTATAACACTTCTTAACATCATTTATATCATTTGTGTACATGTTTAAGATGATCAAAGGGTGTTAAACTGAAGATCAAGAGTAAAGTAAATGATGATGTCATAGCTGGTTCAGAAAACGAAGTTCTAACGGCTAGTTTCTAACGGCTATATTTCTTTATCCAACAGTCACTAAATCTTCTCAACAGTCATATATTGATCTCTACCTATAAATAGAAGACAGATTCAAGCATAAAAACGTGGAGACACAAGCTTACATTTCCAACATGCTGATACTCTGTTTTCACATCATTTACTCTCTGTTTTTCATGTCTAAATAGCTTAGAGAGTGAGATGATTTGTATTGTTCTTCAGTGTTCATTTATTCACTTCTGAGAGAGAAGATTTATTGTAATCATTCTATCTATCTAAGAGTTACTCAAGATTGGGTGATCTTGAGTGAGAAACACATTGTGTTGATTACAACTTGTAAGGGGAGTGAATCCTAGTGAGAGGATTACTTCGAGTACAGAGTGTGTAATCAAGCAAGTGTATTGATTACAGTTTGTAAGGGGGAGTGAATCCTAGTGAGAGGATTACTTCTAGTACAAAACTTGTAATCAGTTTGAAAGAAGATAGTGGATTGAAAACCTCAAGTGGAGCTTGGGGACTGGACGTAGGTCAAGGATTGGGCTGAACCAGTATAAATTAGTTTGCATATTCTCTTCCCTTATCTCTTATATTTCCAGCATATACATCTGAATGTCCATACATGTTTGAATGATTGATTAATGCTTTATCAATTGTTATTGTCATTCAAACTGCTTTCAATAAGTTTCGAAAAGATTTTCAAAGTTTTTAAAGTTTTATCAAACACCCAATTCACCCCCCCCTCTTGGGTGATAGCCTGTTCTTTCATATTTAACTTCTTTTTATTGTTATTGTTTAGTTATTGACCACCATTGAGCATGTTTGGGGATTTAGAATTGAACTTGACAAAAGAAACTTAAATTAACTTTGGCATTAAATAATTTAAAATTAGATTTTAATCTAATTTGTTTCTAGTATAAATATATACCTAGAAGTTCCGCATAATCAAATTAAAGTGATTTATAGAAACCACTACAAGATGCTTCCTAGAATGTCTAATCTACAAACGCATCATGTAGTGGTTTATAGAAAGCACTATAAAGATAGTAGTGGTTTGCTTGACATGCGTAGCTGTTTTAATGAATCACAACTACTACAAATCCATTTGAAACAGTGTGTTATATTGTAGTTTCTATAACCGCTACTACTAGCATTTATAACAGTTGTAAAAGCGACAAATCCGTCATTTAACCGCTGCTACAAATGAGAAAATTTTTTGTCGTGTAGGAAGTAGTCTAGAATTGGAGGGTGCCCAGCGAGTTCGAGTTTTCTTATGGATGGCACTTCATAGATGCTTACTCACAATCTTTGAACGTTGCTGACGACATATGACTGAAAATGATTTGTGCATGAAATGGGGCCAAGCAGTAGAAAATATGAATCATGTTATACGACATTGTGATCTAGCCCGGAACGTATGGAGAAGGTTTGTACCGTCTAACCAACTAGGTGCCTTATTTCAACAAGATTACTTGAAAAACCAGGTAGCTCAAGCTCAATGCCATGGCCGAAGTAGATGGAGCACATTCTTTGCAATTACATGTTGGAAATTGTGGGATGCTCGGAAGAAAACTTGCAGGCAGAACATTTAGTTCATGAGGTGAGGTCGTTGACAAAGTATAGCAAGATGGCAAGTGTGCAACTTAGAACAGCAAATAGGACTGCAGCTGGGAAGGAAGAGCGCCTTATCTCATGGTTAAAACCTCCGGTGGAGTCTGTTGCTTTGAGGAAGGGAGGTTCTGGGAATGCAGGTTCAGGAAGTGTGATTCGTGATCATGAGGGTCGTTGGCTTGCTGGTTGTTGCCATAACATAGGGTTTTGTTGCACTCTCCAAGCTGAGAGTTATGGGCTTTTAATATAATGGATGACTTAAAGTTAGCATGGACGAAGGGTTACTGGAAAATAAAAGTGGGTGTAATAGATTGCATGCTTGTGTTAGAGCTACTACAAAGAGATGAGAATGGCATTAAAGCTAACATGACTTTAATCAGGAAGATTCAACGGCTTCTGTCACTGGATATGATGCAAGTGTACAGAGAGGGAAACAGAGAAGTTCTGACTTTTTGGCGAAGAGATGAGGATGGCATTAAAGCCAACATGCCTGTACTTTTTTTTTTTTTTGGGTAGACATGCTTGTGCTTTTTTTTTTTTTTTTTGGTAAAAGACATGCTTGTGCTTTGAATATTGATACTTTGGGAGAGCCACCAGATGGGCTTTAGACGGATCTTACGTGAAGAGGCTATGGGTCTCGGACATCTGCGAATGTGCGGCACTGCTTCTTAATCTCTTTTGATTTTCCCTTTGTAAACCCCCAAAAAAAAATGTTTAAGAAATGATGTAAGTAATTTAATTTTTTATCTTGAAAATAATTTAAATTTATAATTTATTGTAATACTCTGGATTTTTAATAATAATAATAATAGAAATAGTAATGATAATGATAGATTAAAATAATACTAATAAAATACTAATGATTAATAATAGAAATAAAATAATAATAATAATAACAACAACAACAGTAGATTAAAAAAATAATAATAATAATAATAATATAGTAAAATCTAGAAATTTATAATGTTTGTATTGTTAATTTATTTGGAATATGTAAAGGGCCCAGCCCATAGCTAAAACCCTAGATTTTAATTATAAACTTAGGTCTGGCTGATTAAACCTAGAAAACACCCGATACTTTGCTTTGCCGCTATTTTTCTCCGCTACTACATCCTTGTTCTGTACTCTCGGAGAATAGCAACACGAAGACTAGGTAATTTTAATTCCCGTGAGTCTTAGGTTAGTCTTATGTAAATTTTGATAGGCAATCCTAATCCTTAGAACAATAGGAATTAATTATCGCATGTTAGTCTCGATTCCTTTGATTTATCACATTCAAATGATTTTTGCGCTAGCCGCTTCATTGGGTTCAATTTCAATTACTAGTGATCGATCTCATTAGTTGTGAAGCCATTTTTTTCATCTTCCCCGTAGAGCTGATTTTTTTTTTTTTGGGTCTTTTTTTGGTTTGTGATGCTGTTTGATTTAAAGTTGCACTTTTGCGGATCGTGAACCTAAAATTTGGTATTTACGTATTCGATTCATGCCCTCTGGTTTCCCCATTAGTTTTGTTTTATCCCTCTCAATTCACGTGTTGGGTATGCGGCATTATTTAATAATGGGCTGATTCATGATTCTATTTATACAATATGGCAATATGATCACGTTTTTGGTCTCTGATTGTATGAAGACTTCTTATTTTCAACTTGGTACCACCGTGGATCTTTATCTAAATAATGAACAATTAGGGTTTTGTTTTGCAGGCACGTGTTAAAATGAACCATGATTTTCCTAACTTCTCATCAAATATGATATATTATAGATAATATAATATAATATAACATATTATGCTAACTGAGGCTAATGCAATATTACTTGATTCTTTATTATTATTTTTTAAATTCATTCTTCATATATTATCTCCTCACAGTAAAATAAGATATGAATGGATTTTAGGTCAAAATATCTTTAATTAAAATAATATAAAATATATAAAAGATAAGTAAATAATAGAAATAATTTAGGAGTTTATTATGTGTATATTGAAATAATTTAACAGTAGGAGGATAGCTTTGGGATGGTACCTCCCAAAGTGATGAACACAATTTTTGGGTTTTATGCCACCGATGTGAAAAGATAGTATCCGTTCTTCCCAAAGTAGTGTCTGGCAGGTTTTCGGGACACTGGTAGCAACTTTAGGAAGAGGTATGCACACTAGGAAGATATGTTTATGGCCAATTGATGATTGTGACTGGCAGGCTTCCGGGTCACAGGGTAAACTGGCAAGTTTCCGGGTCTACCATGGTTTTCTTCCCACTAAACTAAATGGACTGGCAGGTTTCAGGGTCCAAATGAAATTAATAAAAATTAATTAATGATATTTAATCTGATGAGAATATATAGATATAATGGGTATTGAAATTGACATTTTAGATTATAATATGTATATGATATTTTTTTTTATAATCATGTAAATATTATTATTATTATTATTATTATTATTATTATTTCTATATTATCTTTGTTTACTAGGATTATCAGCAATAGCTAATGTTTGTGTTCATGGGCTACGATGATCCTTCGAGGGAGCAGAATTTCAGTGAAACAGGTGCCAAGGGTTGGGGCTAGCAGTGAGAAATGAAGAAGCACAATCAGCTGATTCTATTTACTTTATGTTTATTTCGTTCTAATTCAAATAAATACATTTTTGCTTAAGTTTGGTTTTTTTTTTAAATTGTAATAAGTAGCCTTGCACTTGTCCTAGTACAAGTGTGGCAATAACACTCCCCAAGGTTGTTTGTTTTGAATTTCAATAATTCATTTATGAAAATCATTTAAATTTTAGGTTATTATAACTGTTAGAAATTGGGGGTGTTACAAAATGGTATCAGAGCCCTGGGTTTCGACTTGGGGTTCGCTTTTGATACTAACTCAAGGATCAAAGATCCCAAAGTTAAGTAAGTAAATGAGTAAAATAGTAGTAATAATAATAATAATTCAAACGTGAGAGATGGGTAGTGAAGGGTTATTTCCTTGTCATTTAGAAATGATTTATTTATTTGAAATTCTGATTATTGTGTATTTAAAATTATTTTGTGACTTGTTATATGATTATTATTAACATGTGAATTTTATTTTAGTTTTGAGGACGAAACTTGTTTTAGGGAGGGTAGAATGTAATACCCCGTATTTTTAATAATAATAATAATAATAATAACGATAGAAATAATAATGATAGTGATAGATTAAAATAATACTAATAAAATACTAATGATTAATAATAGAAATAAAATAACAATAATAATAATAACAACAAAAACAGTATATTATAATAATAATAATAATAATAATAATAATAATAATAATAATAATAATATAGTAAAATATAGAAATTTATAATGTTTGTATTGTTAATTTATTTGGAATAAGTAAAGGGCCCAGCCCATAGCTAAAACCCTAAATTTTAATTATAAACTTAGGTCTAGCCGCTTAAACCTAGAAAACACCCGATACTTTGCTTTGCCGCTATTTTTCTCCGCTACTACATCCTTGTTCTGTACTCTCGGCAATTATTCATCTAGGAGACTAGCAACACGGAGAGAACCATCCGTTCTTCCCAAAATTGATATGTTAGCTTTAAAAGATAGTATCCATTCTTCCTAAAATGATGGTTCTCTCCGTGTTTCTAGTCTCCTAGAAGAATAATTGCCGAGAGTACAGAATAAGGATGTAGTAGCGGAGAAAAATAGCGGCAAAGCAAAGTATTGGGTGTTTTCTAGGTTTAAGCGGCCAGACCTAAGTTTATAATTAAAATCTAGGGTTTTAGCTATGGGCTGGGCCCTTTACTTATTCCAAATAAATTAACAATACAAACATTATAAATTTCTAGATTTTACTATATTATTATTATTTTTAATCTACTGTTGTTGTTATTATTATTATTGTTATTTTATTTCTATTATTAATCATTAGTATTTTATTAGTATTATTTTAATCTATCATTATCATTACTATTTCGATTATTATTATTAATAAAAATCCGGGATATTACATTCTACCCTCCTTAAAACAAGTTTCGTCCTCAAAACTAAAATAAAATTCACATGTTAATAATAATCATATAACAAGTCACAAAATAATTTTAAATACACAATTATCAGAATTTCAAATAAATAAATCATTTCTAAATGACAAGGAAATAACCCTTTACTACCTATCTCTTACGTTTGAATTATTATTATTATTATTACTACTACTATTTTACTCATTTACTTACTTAACTCTGGGATCTTTGATCCCTTGAGTTAGTATCAAAAGCGAACCCCAAGTCGAAACCTAGGGTTCTGATATCATTTTGTAACACCCTAATTTCTAACAGTTATAATAACCTAAAATTTAAATGATTTTCATAAATGAATTATTGAAATTCAAAACAAACAACCTAGGGGAGTGTTACCGCCGCACTTGTACTAGGACAAGTGCAAGGCTACTTAGTACAATAATTTTTTTAAAAAAAAACCCCCAAACTTAAACAAAAATATATTTATTTTAATTAGAACGAAATAAACATAAAGTAAACAGAATCAGCTGACTGTGCTTCCTCACTTCTCACTGCTAGCCCCAACCCTTGGCACCTGTTTCACTGAAATTCTGCTCCCCGAAGGATCATCACAGCCCATGAACACAAACATCAGCGATTGCTGGTCCTAATAAACAAAGATAATATAGAAAAACTAATAATAATAATAATAATAATAAAATAGAGTAAATACCCTATATGGTCCCTGAAAAAAATTACAAACCCCTTTTTTATCCCTCAGTAAAAATAACGCATCCCATAATCCCTGTAAAATCCAAAAACTGTCCACGTTTAGTCCTTCCAGGTTGAAGAGGACACATGCAGTGAAGTGTCCTAAATGTGGTTAAGGATTACAGGATGAGTAATTTTTACTGAGGGACCAAAAAGGGGTCCGTGATTTTTTTCTGGGACCAAATAGGGTATTTACTCAATAAAATATTTACATGATGATAAAAAATAATATCATATACATATTATAATCTAAAATATCAATTTCAATACTCTTTATATCTATATATTCTTATCGGATCAAATATCATTCATTAATTTTTATTAATTTCATTTGGACCTGGAAACTTGCCAATCCATTTAGTTTAGTGGGAAGAGAACCATGGTAGACCCGGAAACTTGCCAGTCTACCCTGTGACCCAGAAACCTGCCAGTCACAATCATCAATTGGCCATAAACATATCTTCCTAGTGTGCACACCTCTTCCCAAAGTTGTTACCAGTGTCCCGGAAACCTGTCAGACACCACTTTGGGAAGAACGGATACTATCTTTTCACATCGGTGGCATAAAGCCCAAAAGTTGTGTTCATCACTTTGGGAGGTACCATCACAAAGCTATCCTCCCACTGTTAAATCATTTCAATATACACACATAATAAACTCCTAAATTATTTCTATTATTTACTTATCTTTTATATATTTTTATATTATTTTAATTAAATATAGATATAAGGATATTTTGACCTAAAATCTATTCATATCTTATTTTACTGTGAGGAGATAATATATGAAGAAGGAATTTTTTTTAAAAAAAATAAAGAATCAAGTAATATTGTATTAGCCTCAGTTAGCATAATATGTTTTATTATATTATCCATAATATATCATATTTGATGATGAAGATTGGAGCTAGATACCCAAGAGGGGGGGTGAATTGGGTATCTTTAAAAATTTAAAGATTAACCTCTGTTTTTAACTAACTAAAACAGAGTAAGACAGAGGAGAAGGGAGGAGAAGCTTTGCACACAACGATTTATACTGGTTCGGTCTTTTCCCTGACCTACATCCAGTCCCCAAGCCTCACTTGGGATTTTCAATCCACTAACTTCACAATATTGATTACAATCTCTGTACTCAGAGTAGTTCTTTCTCTAGAACTCACTCCCCCTTACAAGATGCAATCAATACACTCAAACCACCAAGTCCCTTGACTTGTGGTTATCACAATCAATAAATGATTTACAAGAAAAGACTCTCTCACAGAGCAGATAAGATGAACACTGAAGCACAAGTATCAAATTGATACTATTACAGATGAAAGCTTATACACAATAAATGAACTCAGTAAATTTTCGCTCTAGGTTGGTGTATCAGCTTGAGAAGAAGTTAATGCACTCTATTTATAGGTAGAGAACATTAAATGACCGTTGCTTGATAAATCCAACCGTTGTAGGTGATTAGCACTAAGTCTTGTCTTCTTCTCTCTCTAAACTTCTGCTAATCCAAGTGTTAATGTGATCTGATGTGGCCCTCTGAGAATTTGCCCGTTGGAGATGACTTTACTTGTTGTATTAAACATTCTTTAACGTTTAGAAGGCGTGCTCAGATGGATTAGCTGAAAGTAGGTTGATTGCAGAAGTGCATTTAATGCACTGTACACTTTTTGCTTTATGGCTTTGACCTTCAATAATCTTCATCTGTGCTAACTGTAATTCACTTAACAAACTTGTTAAACATAGTAGGGAACATAAGTGAATGATATATGAAGGCAATTAGGTCAAACAATAAGGATTTGCAAATTCGTGTAATTCAAAAATCAATTTTGACCGTTGTATACTGGAGTAAGTTCATCCATACTCGAGTATGGCACTGTGCATAAGTGTCCATACTGCAGTATCCAAAGTCATACTGGAGTATGCAGCTTCCAGAGGCAAACCATCATGACTTGTGTTTGAAGAACAAAACCTATACTGCAGTATTTAGTAGTGTACTCGAGTATGGCACTGTTTGTGAGAAAAATTTTAAGTTCAAAATGCCTCTATACTGGAGTAAGCATCTGTATACTGGAGTAAGCAAGTTTTGACAAGTTGAGTGACCTCTCTGTATGGTCCCATACTCGAGTATGCAACTCTATACTCGAGTAAGCAACTTAGTTCTCAAAAAGTGTGAAGTCTTTCATTGTCAATACTGGAGTATACAAAACCATACTTGAGTATATAAGAACAGGTGCCAAGTTGAAAATCAGTTTAAGAGCCCAATACTGCAGTATGCAAACCTATACTGCAGTTTGCAATAGTTATAAAATTTTGGAGCTCTCTGTATAAGTCTATACTCGAGTATGCATACCTATACTGCAGTATGCAACTCAAGTTGAAAAACTTATTTGCTCTCTGTAAGTCCAATACTCGAGTATAGCTCACTATACTGTAGTATTGACTTAACTTGAAAACTTTGTTTGCTCTCTGGATGGCCTATACTCGAGTATGCATACCTATACTCGAGTATGCACCTATTTTCAAAAACTTGATTGCTCTCTGTGACTTCAATACTTGAGTATGTCTACCCATACTGCAGTATTAACTTGTAAAATGCAATTGAGCAATCCTTTAACAGTCATATACTCGAGTATGCACCTATCAGATGGTTTATAAAGGATTTTGTAAACTTCAAAACATGTTTACACTTGTTGTTAATCATCAAAACACATTGAGAACTAACATTCTCCCCCTTTTTGATGATGACAACACTTGTAAACTTTCTTTTTAAAGAAGTTGAAAGATGTAATCTGTTTTGAATTGAAGTTTTCAAAATTCAATGTTAAGTTATCAGAAAACAGACAATTTTGCATTTCAACATATAAAGTTCAGAGAATGGCAGCAAAATGGAATTCAAAGGTGTAAACAAACTGAACTATATTCATTTAAACAAACTACATACAATCAGAACTGATATCAGAAAGGGTAAACACTCTGATAATCACTGATATCAGAACAAGCTCAGAAACAGCAAAAATAGCTCAATGAAATGCAAACTACCTAGACACAACACCTAGACCCTATACATCTACATCTTTCTCTCCTTCTCCCCCTTTGTCATCAACAAACTCTGGGTCAAGGACAAAGACAGGAGGAGTGTAGGGCACCATGGCCAGAGGGTTTGGATCATGAGGCATGGAAAATGGGGAAAGTGAAAGGAGAATCTCAGTGGTCAGAGTAGGTGGAGATGGAAATGGGTCAGGTAGGACCTCTGTGGTAGGAGTGATAGGTGAAGATAGTATGACTGTGGTTGGTGTGGGAGTGGAGGCTGGGGATGATGTGACATGTGGTGATGTCGTGCGCGGTGGGCTAGGAAATGCGAAAGAAGGTGAGAGAGGTGGAGAAGTATGAGTCTCAGGTGTGGATGTGGAAGGCTGGGTAATAGGAATGGATGGCTGGACCTCTAGGATAGGAGAGGATGAGGAAGGAGCAGTCGTGAATCCGAAGGTGGATTTAGAAGGAGCTCCAATACTGAAGTGGTTAAGCAGGCGATCAATCTTATCCCGAGCCTCTGTTGCAACATCATATGTCATGGATAACCGGGAATCTAAGTCAATGCCCTGGTCGAAGATCTCGTCCTGCTTCTTGTCAGATGCATCCTTCAGCTTGCCCAAGTCATGCTTCACATCCATCAGACCCAGCTTAATCTCAGCGCATATCTTGTCGAACTCGGCCTTCATTATCAAGGTCTGTGATGTGAGAGCAGCATCCACAAATTCTCTGATCCTCTGCTCAAAATCCAATGATAGTGGAGGCGGAGCCGACTGAGCCTCATGTGCGACTGACTGTGATGCACGTGCTTGAGATCGTTGTGGAGCCCTCGACTGACCGGATCCTTCCGGCTCAAAGTGAATCTTCATAAAGTTGAATTGGGTCTTCCCGAAGGCCGTGATATACTTCATTTATTCAGGAGGGCCCACGTACCATATCTTATGGTAGAACATGATTAGGGACACCAGAGAAGCGAAGGGCATATATGATCCCTTCCGGGATACGAACTTGAAGTAGCTAATCTCCTTAAAGAGCCACTGCCCGATGTTGAGGGGATGCTTCTTGATAAAAGCAGTGAAGAACCTATAATCTTTCTGTGTAAAATGCGTGTAGCTCCCTCCCTTTTGCACAAAATTACGCGAGTACACATACCAAATGACTCGGTGCAGAGGTGGCATATCCGAGGGCTTGAAGGACAAGTGGGCTCTCTGATCATTCGGTACGTCCTGACCGGGCACAAGTGTGGTATACACCTCCTCATTGGTGTATCTCGGTGTAGATGCCTCTAGAGGATCAACAACCTTAAGGATCTTGTTGAGGATGGTGGCAAACAATGTGAATTGTACCCCTCTGACAGAAGTTGTGATCCTTTCTTCAACCATCTTTCTTTCCGAGTCCAAAATGTGGTTGGTCGCCATGTTGAAGTAGAACATCTTGACCAACTCCAGGTAGTACGCGGCCTCGATGGAAACAAAAGACTGATATGGCCCGAACCACAGTGAGAGATCAACATTGCACTCTCTATACACTTGTTCTAGATCAACTGAAACAACAGCGCAGAATCCACGGCTTGCAAATTGATCTCTGAACTTGGCGTTCGAGCCGGGCGGGAGTGGAACTGGAGCAACCTTGAAACCTTCAGGAGCATTCTTGTGAAGCTTAATCTCCTCCACTGCATTTGCAATCACAGGTGATACCCCTTCCTCTGACTCTGTCTCAGACTCAGAGCCGGTAACCTCGACAGTGGATGGAGAAGAGACGATAGCGGTAGAAGCTTGCTTTGCTCTTGTCTTCCGGTGTACGACAGTCCTCTTCCCCTTTGCTTTGCTCGGCTCTCCGGTCTTCTTCTTCTTGCTTGCCGAAGGTGGTGCCGGATCTTTCGACGAAGTACCCCTCTTTTTGGGGTTTGGAGAAGCGGTCTCAGGAATAGTGACTCCAACTCCAGGAATCATTTTGTTAATGCCCATTTGCAATCTTTTTGGAATCGATTTTGTCCTCGGTGCTCTTGGAAGTTGAGAAGGAACCGGTTGATCAGATTGGGATTGCTCTTTGGACATTTTGAAGCTAGGGTTTTGACGATAGAGACAGAGGAGATGATTTGGAGGAGGTTTGATGGGAATTTATGGAAGTTTAAAGGAGGAACACGACAGTTTCAGAGTGAGAGAAGAGAGAAAGACGCGTCTACTAGGGTTTACTGGAGTAAGGGATGCGAGTATGAAAGAACACGACTATTCAGTATATATAGACAGACCCCTATACTCGAGTATAGTTCTTGCTTACTCGAGTATAGCATACTTTCACTTACATACTCGAGTAAAGGTGGAAGTATACTGACCTGGACTTCAAAAAATGTAATGTGAATTTTTTGAAACCACGATGGCAATATTCGAGTATGCCACTTACATACTGCAGTATACCTCTGGCATATCGTGAGCTTTGGCCTCTGTCTGATCCATACTCGAGTATAGCACCCCATACTAGACTATACAGACTCTTTTCTCAGTTGTGTGCTCTCTGCCTCTTGGATACTCGAGTATCGACTTCCATACTCGAGTATAGCCCTTCTGAACATCAGATTTGGCTTTCTGCAACTCCTATACTCGAGTTTCATTGCCTTTACTAGAGTATGCAACCTTTGAAACTTCAAAATATCCTGCAAAAACAATGGCTAAACACTCCGATGCTTAAGTTAGTAGAGATTAACCATCAAAAACATAACTAACATTAAATTGAAAGAGACTTTCTTACAATTCATTGGGATTTACCATTCCCAATTCTCTCCTTATGAATGTGAATTGTTCCTTGGCTAGAGGCTTGGTGAAGATGTCAGCTAGTTGAAGATGGGTTGGAATGAACATTACTTTGACATCTCGCTTTTGAACATGATCCCGAATAAAGTGATGCCTCACATCAATATGCTTGGTTCTTGTATGTTACACCGGATTCTTGGCCAAGCTTATTGTGCTAGTATTATCACACAATATGGGGATCTCTTTCAAGTGCACTCCCAAATCAGCAAGTTGTTGCTTCAACCATAACACTTGAGCACAGCAACTTGAGGCGGCCACATATTCAGCTTCGGTTGATGACACGGCCACAGTTGTTTGCTTCTTGCTAAACCATGACACAAGTGAGTTCCCAAAGAACTCGCATTGGCCACTTGTGCTCTTTCTATCCGTCTTGTAGCCAGCATGGTTCGAATCCGAATATGCCACCAAGTGCTCCGGCTGACCTTTGGGAAACCATAGTCCAAGAGTCTTCGTATTAGAGAGATATCTGAATATCCTCTTTACATGATCAGCATGTGACTCTTTAGGAGCGGATTGAAACCGAGCACACATCCCAACGCTGAATTGGAAGTCCGGGCGACTTGCTGTGAGATAGGGCAATGATCCAATCATTCCTATATACTTGGTGATGTTGAAATCCTTGCCCTCTTCATCAGCATCCAAAGAGGTGGTTGTGCTCATTGGTGTGTCAGCCCCATTGCAATTGTCCATTCCAAACTTCTTCAGCAAATCATTCAAATACTTGATTTGAGATATAAACATCCCATCTTTACGTTGCTTGATTTGCAGCCCGAGGAAGTAATTGAGCTCTCCCATCATTGATATCTCAAATTCACCCTGCATAGACTTGGAAAATCCCTCACACAAGGAGTCATTAGTAGCACCGAAAATGATATCATCAACATAAATCTGTACAATTAAAATTTCATTCAATTTATTTTTCTTAATGAACAATGTTGTGTCAGCCTTGCCTCTAATAAATCCTTGATTGAGTAAGAATTGACTCAATCTTTCATACCAAGCTCTAGGAGCTTGCTTAAGACCATACAAAGCTTTCTTAAGTTTAAAAACATGATCCGGAAATTGATCATTTTCAAAACCTGGAGGTTGTTCAACATATACCTCATCTTGAATGAAACCATTTAAAAAAGCACTTTTCACATCCATTTGATAAAGTTTAAAACCTTTAGTGCATGCAAAAGCTAGTAGGACTCTTATGGCCTCCAATCTTGCTACTGGGGCATAAGTTTCCTCATAGTCTATGCCTTCTTCTTGATTGTAACCTTTAGCCACCAATCTTGCCTTGTTACAGACAATGATTGTTGACTCATCATGTTTGTTCTTAAATACCCATTTAGTCCCAATTACCGGATGGTCTTTGGGTCTAGGTACCAAGTCCCAAACTTGATTTCTGTCAAATTGATGCAACTCCTCTTGCATAGCTATCACCCAATCATTGTCTGAAAGGGCTTCTTCTATTTTAGAGGGTTCTATATGAGAAATAAATACAGCAAAGGTTACTTCATTCAAAGTGCTTCTTCTTGTTCTTACTCCTTGATTTACATCACCTATAACTTGATCTAAAGGATGATTCCTTATAAATCTCCAAGCTTTAGGTTGAGACTGATCAGGATTTTCTAAATTGTTTTCAGGATCAGCCTCAAAAACATTTTCAGTATTTTCAAATTGAGAAGGAGTAGTTTTCGAAAAGAATTGATTTTTGAAAATGGTCTCTTCTTCATCATCCAAGGGTTTATCAGAATTGGTTTCACTAAATACAACATGTATGGACTCTTCTACAATCTTAGTTCTAGTGTTAAAGACTCTATATGCTTTACTCCTATTAGAATAACCAATAAAGATAGCTAAATCAGCTTTAGAGTCGAATTTACCAAGATTGTCTTTACCGTTATTATGCACATAGCACTTACAACCGAAGACATGAAGGTGGCTGAGGTTTGGCTTTCTCCCTTTGTAGAGCTCGTATGGAGTCTTATTCAGCTTCTTTCTCAAGTATGCTCTGTTGGAGATGTAGCAAGCCGTACTCATGGCATCAGCCCAAAACACTTGCAAAGTGTTGTACTCGTTCAACATCGCTCTTGCCATTTAGTGAGTACTCTATTCTTTCTCTCCACAACACCATTTTGTTGTGGTGTTCTTGGTTCTGAGAAATTGTGGTCGATCCCCATGCTGTCACAGAACTCAGCAAAGGCGTTGTTTTCAAACTCGCCACCATGATCAGTCCTTATTCCTGAAATTGAGAAACCTTTCTCGTTCTGAACCTTCTTGACAAAGGCAACAAACTGATCATACGTTTCATCTTTAGATGATAGAAATATAGTCCAAGTAAATCTAGAATAATCATCAACTATGACCAAAGTGTAAAGATTTCCACCAAGACTTTTGACTCTAGCTAGTCCAACTAGATCCATATGAAGTAATTGAAGAGGTCTATTAGTTGAAATCTCATTTTTAGCTTTAAAGGAAGATTTGGTTTGTTTTCCTCTTTGACAACATCACAAATCATATCATTTTTGAAATCCAATTTAGGAATACCAATTACCAAATCCTTTTTCAAAAACTTGTCAAGTTGAAACATATTCACATGAGCTAATCGCTTATGCCAAAGCCAACTTTTATTCAAGTTACTAACAAAACAATTTTCAGAAACAGAAGCATTACTAGAGAGATTGAGAGTATAACAATTACCATCTCTAGGTGCTCTAAATAAAGCTTTATTTTTTAAATCATTTATGGAGACCAAATCCTTTTTAACAATAAAGCATTCATCAGAGTCAAAGATAACTAAGTTACCCTTGTCGGTGCTTTGGCTCACACTTAGAAGATTATGACACAATCCTTCTACCAAGTAGACGTCTTTGATGAGAGGACCCTCATTGTTGCCTATCTCACCAATGCCAGCGATTTTGCCAGATTGGTCACCTCCAAATGTGACTCTACCACCATCTTTTGGCTTGATTGAAAGGAATCTAGATTTGTCTCCAGTCATATGCCTTGAGCATCCACTATCAATATACCACTTGTTGGGTCTTGATGCTCTAAGACAAACCTCATTGCTTTCATTATGTTGCTCTTCTTCCTCAGCAACCAGGCATATGTTAGTTTTTTCTTCCTCTTCTTCAGCTTCATCCTCATCAGATGAGCTGTCACCCCATATAGCTGAAACATAAGCCTTCTTCTTGAACTTCTTGAATTTCCGGACCATCATCCATATCTCTTCATCCTCATCTTCATCTTCCTCATCCTTTATCGTGTTAAGAGCAATTCCCTTGTTGCAATTGTTGCCGCTGTTGACATCATCTAAATCCTTTTTGAACTTCAATTTACTCTCATACTCAGATAGACTACCAAACGGAGCAACAACTGAAGTCATTGACTCTCCACGAGCCTCCTCGATAGTGGTAACTTTCGCTTCCCAATCTTTTGTCAAAACATTGAGAATTTTTCTCACTTGAGGCCCTTGATCATATATTTTTCCTAAAGCTGCCAGTTGATTTGTCAGATGAGTGTATCTAAGCTGAAATTCACCAATGCTCTCTCCTTGCTTCATCCGAAGCAGATCATACTTAGTGGTTAGAATGTTGATGCGGTTCTCTTTGATTCCAGAGGTTCCTTCATACGCTATCTCTAGAGCCTTCCACATCTCTTTTGCAGTTGACAAGTTACAGATTCGAAAGTACTCCTTTTGACTAAGAGCACTTTGAAGCATCAAAATAGCCTTACTGTTGAGAGTGATGTTCTTCTTATCATCATCGTCGAATTCAGCTTCAGTCTTCGGAACAGTAATACCTCCTTCAGTTTTAACTGGTACGTAGTCTCCAGTCTCAAAGACTCTCCACAATCCATATTCAGTAGCCATCACGAACACACGAAATTTTGCTTTCCAAAAAGAATAGTGCTCGCCATTGAAGCCGGGAGGTCTGTTGATAGAAGCTCCATCGGGAAGAATTCCTTCCATAATGATCCTTCTCGAGTGGTTAGACTCTTCTGAGAAGACCTTGCTCTGATACCAAATGATGATTAGAGCTAGATACCCAAGAGGGGGGTGAATTGGGTATCTTTAAAAATTTAAAGATTAACCTCTGTTTTTAACTAACTAAAGCAGAGTAAGACAGAGGAGAAGGGAGGAGAAGCTTTGCACACAACGATTTATACTGGTTCGGTCTTTTCCCTGACCTACATCCAATCCCCAAGCCTCACTTGGGATTTTCAATCCACTAACTTCACAATATTGATTACAATCTCTGTACTCAGAGTAGTTCTTTCTCTAGAACTCACTCCCCCTTACAAGATGCAATCAATACACCCAAACCACCAAGACCCCTGACTTGTGGTTATCACAATCAATAAATGATTTACAAGAAAAGACTCTCTCACAGAGCAAATAAGATGAACACTGAAGCACAAGTATCAAATTGATACTATTACAGATGAAAGCTTATACACAATAAATGAACTCAGTAAATTTTCGCTCTAGGTTGGTGTATCAGCTTGAGAAGAAGTTAATGCACTCTATTTATAGGTAGAGAACATTAAATGACCGTTGCTTGATGAATCCAACCGTTGTAGGTGATTAACACTAAGTCTGGTCTTCTTCTCTCTCTAAACTTCTGCTAATCCAAGTGTTAATGTGATCTGATGTGGCCCTCTGAGAATTTGCCCGTTGGAGATGACTTTACTTGTTGTAGTAAACATTCTTTAACGTTTAGAAGGCGTGCTCAGATGGATTAGCTGAAAGTAGGTTGATTTGCAGAAGTGCATTTAATGCACTGTACACTTTTTGCTTTATGGCTTTGACCTTCAATAATCTTCATCTGTGCTAACTGTAATTCACTTAACAAACTTGTTAAACATAGTAGAGAACATAAGTGAATGATATATGAAGGCAATTAGGTCAAACAATAAGGATTTGCAAATTCGTGTAATTCAAAAATCAATTTTGACCGTTGTATACTGGAGTAAGTTCATCCATACTCGAGTATGGCACTGTGCATAAGTGTCCATACTGCAGTATCCAAAGTCATACTGGAGTATGCAGCTTCCAGAGGCAAACCATCGTGACTTGTGTTTGAAGAACAAGACCTATACTGCAGTATTTAGTTGTGTACTCAAGTATGGCACTGTTTGTGAGAAAAATTTTAAGTTCAAAATGCCTCTATACTGGAGTAAGCATCTGTATACAATAAGCAAGTCTTGGCAAGTTGAGTGACCTCTCTGTATGGTCCCATACTCGAGTATGCAACTCAGTTCTCAAAAAGTGTGAAGTCTTTCATTGTCAATACTGGAGTATACAAAACCATACTTGAGTATATAAGAATAGGTGCCAAGTTGAAAATCAGTTTAAGAGCCCAATACTGCAGTATGCAAACCTATACTGCAGTTTGCAATAGTTATAAAATTCGGGAGCTCTCTGTATAAGCCTATACTCGAGTATGCATACCTATACTGCAGTATGCAACTCAAGTTGAAAAACTTATTTGCTCTCTGTAAGTCCAATACTCGAGTATAGCTCACTATACTGCAATATTGACTTAACTTGAAAACTTTGTTTGCTCTCTGGATGGCCTATACTCAAGTATGCATACCTATACTCGAGTATGCACCTATTTTCAAAAACTTGATTGCTCTCTGTGACTTCAATACTCGAGTATGTCTACCCATACTGCAGTATTGACTTGTAAAATGCAATTGAGCAATCCTTTAACAGTCCTATACTCGAGTATGCACCTATCAGATGGTTTATAAAGGATTTTGGAAACTTCAAAACATGTTTACACTTGTTGTTAATCATCAAAACACATTGAGAACTAACAGATGAGAAGTTAGGAAAATCATGGTTCATTTAACACGTGCCTGCAAAACAAAACCCTAATTGTTCTTTATTTAGATAACAATCCACGGTGGTACCAAGTTGAAAATAAGAAGTCTTCATACAATCAGAGACCAAAAATGTGATCATATTGCTATATTGTATAAATAGAATCATGAATCAGCTCATTATTAAATAATGCCGCATACCCAGCACATGAATTGAGAGGGATAAAACAAAACTAATGGGTAAATCAGAGGGCATGAATCGAATACGTAAATTCCAAATTTTTGGTCCACGATCCGCAAAAGTGCAACTTTAAATCAAACAGCATCACAAAACCGGTAACCAAAAAAAAGATATCAAGAGCAATAGACACAAAATTTCAGCTCTACGGGGAAGATGAAAAAAAATGGCTTCACAACTAATGAGATCGATCACTAGTAATTGAAATTGAACCCAATGAAGTGGCTAGCGCAAAAATCATTTGAATGTGAGAAATCAAAGGAATTGAGACTAACATGCGATAATTAATTCCTATTGTTCTAAGGATTAGGATTGCCTATCAAAATTTACATAAGACTAACCTAAGACTCACGGGAATTTGAATTACCTGGTCTCCGTGTTGCTAGTCTCCTAGAAGAATAATTGCTGAGAGTACATAACAAGGATGTAGTAGCGGAGAAAAATAGTGGCAAAGCAAAGTATCGGGTGTTCTCTAGGTTTAAGTGACCAGACCTAAGTTTATAATTAAAATCTAGGGGGACCTTAACTTATTCCAAATAAATTAACAATACAAACATTATAAATTTCCAGATTTTACTATATTATTATTTTTTAAAAAAATCTACTCTTGTTATTATTATTGTTGTTGTTATTTTATTTCTATTATTAATCATTAGTATTTTATTAGTATTATTTTAATTTATCATTATCATTATCATTATTATTATTATTATTATTATTAATAAAAATCTAGGGTATTACATTTATAATTTTGAAAACGTTCAAAAATAAATTAGGGATTTGATATGATAAAGGCAAATTAGAATAAAAATTTATTTTAATATAAATTTTGATTAAAAAAATATATTTTTAGAATATTTTGAAATATTCTTAATGGAGTTGACAGTTTAAGTTTAAGTGTATATTTTCGAAATAGAGGAAAGGTAACTGTAAGGTTAAGGTTCGTCCAGCACAATAAACTATTGGTTCAAGAGCGTCCAACGCAATTAACTAAGTGGACCGCCTAGCACAACAAACTTTTAAAAAGGAGCGCCCAGCACAACGCCATTAATAAAAAATTAACGCCGTTAGTAAAAAGTTAATGTCCGTTATCTAAGGAACGCCTAGCACAACAAATTATTATTCTAAGAACGCCTAACACAAAATTCTAAATTTAAATAAATTAAATATTTTTTCTCAATTGTCATTATTCAAAACTACTTGTATAAATATCTATAGACAAAAATTACTCATTCTTCAATTTTCTCAAAATTATAATTTGCTGAAATAAACAAAAGTTTTAACTGTAATTAACTAAACATAATGGTGATCAAATTATTTTACTCTTATCTCACAAGTTTAAGATTAGGTTTATTTTTTTACCGAAAAAATACGTAGATTTATTTTAATATCAAAAATGTAAAAATATTATATTAAAAAATTTAATTTTCGAAAATATAAAAATGTACCCCCACAACTGAAAACGTTAATTTTGAATGCCACATAATCCTTACTCTAACCAATCAAAATATCCTAGCCCAACAAATATTCCACCTCATCCTTCACTTTACCCTCTCTCCCTTTGTTGGTTCAAAAAATGCCAGTGCTGAATCTTTTGCTTCTACCCATACCTCATCGGGGAAATTAGTTTTCGACACCGGCAAAACCTCTCTCCGGCAAGCGAAACTAGATCCGGGAATCAGTCACCAGGCCACCACACCAACAACAAATATTGAACAAAACGGACGCTTTCCAATAAACTAAACCAGCAAAATCTTACAGAAAATTCAAATACACAAGAACTGACATTGGGTCAATTAGCCAGTTAACAAAATATTCGTCATAAGTTCAATGGTTCGACGGATGATGTATTTCGAATTTCAAATTTATTATGAAATTATTTAAGACTTTCATTTCCTACTTCTAATCTTATATATGGTCATAAGTCCAATGGTTAGAGTTGATAGAATTTAGAAAGAAAAATGTAACAAAAAGCACAAACAGCAGACAGCGGATAGCAGGAATTGAGATCAAAATTGGCTATATCTATTTCATTTAAACATGAGTTTGTATAGTGCGAGAATCTAATGCCCTAATGAATACAAAATTAATGTACAATAAAATATCAACAATGTTAACTCGAAGATTCAGTTTCAAGCAAACTTCTTTCCCATTTAAATACATCAGATCTCTCTAAATCTATATGAGATAGATTACCTGATTCTAACTTCCTTCCACTTAGAACATTTGAGATGATCAATAACAAACTTTGACAAGCATGATACTGCTCCATCATCTGTGCATCAGTTTGCTCCAGTGAAGGATCCTTCCACGGCTGGTAAAATGACCTGTATCATCAGTAAGCCGAATATGCCTTCACATCAGGTGTTTCTTTCAATAAAAACAACTCCAAATTAGGTGCCAAAAAGCAAAAAAACAAAAACAAAACTCTAAATTGTATATTGGTATTCAAGAAGCTTTTATTTGAGATCAGGTGTGCCAAGAATCTGACTGTTTTGTTGATCATACAGCACACTACTATTATGTACTCCCTCTGTCCTTATTTACAATGTCCTATTAACCGAATTTACGTCATTAAATAACACAATTAAAATTAGTTAATGGTAATAACATATAGGAAATATACTTGTCTATCAAAAATACCCTTATTTATAAGTAAGTAAATGAGAAAGTAATAGTGAGAAACATGATGAAGGGGAATATATGGGGAAAATTAATCAAATAAATAAATAAAATGATAATAAGGGTGGGGATTAATGGAACCCAATAATGATAATCAAATGCATTACAGGTAAATAAATCAAAAGAAATAAAACAAGAAAAATTACCATCTCCAAGCAGGATTAGCTTCTGGAGGACACAATATTCTTGAACAGAGCGATGATATCAGAGGATCGTAATCTTGCAATAACTCAGTTTTCCCCACTACAAAAACAAAAGACGTTAAGTACGAGTCCAGATGTATAAATAACAAAGCAAAAATGAAACTAAAATCATCTTTAACACTATCAAATCCTAGTAGTTTGCATCCGAAAATACAGGTGGTAGCACCAACAGAATAATATAATGTTCTCAACGTCCTAATTCTAAAGACACAAATTCACTCTTTCTTGGAAAGGGGAAAAACAATGGCTACAGAATTTCAGCCAGACAACCTTAAAAGGAAAGATGGCTACTCTAGGAGAGGACAAAAATAAAAAATATATATATATATATTATAAAAAAAAAAATTCCCCAAATAAACAAACATGCCACGTGAATGAAAAATTAAGCCTCATAAAACAGAAATCAAATAAGGAAACGAAGGGGTTTGAATTCAGTTCAGCCCATTCAAATCAAATATCCCCTACAATTGTTCCCAGAATCTTGCAGCAATAGTGACCAACAATGACACTGGGGGAACAAACTTCCAGCTAAAAATAAGTTGGTACCAGAATATAAAATTTGAACTTCTCAAATTATTTCAGAAAAATGCACCATCGGTTCACTCTACAAACCATTAGAATATATAAAATAGAATACCTGCAGAATTAGAGGCATTAAAAAGTAGGAGACAGAGAGCAGATACAACTGAGGGTAGCACTTCACAATTGACAACAAGCAGTTGGAGATAGAAAATTGTAGAAGCTAGTAACTCTTCACCAGCACTTCTTATTTCATTTCTTTGTCCAGAAATATTCTCAGTGTGCCGCAGTAGAGAGTGCAGGGAATTAAAGTTTTGTGATTCAACAAACTTGGTATCCATGTAATCAGATTTCGGATAGAGTTTCCCAATAATCACACTCGCTGTTAACCAACGGAGAAATTTTGACATCAACGAATTTTTATGTGGTACTTCACCAGACTTCTTCATTGAATCTACTCGAGACTCATTAGACAGCAGCTTTTGAGAAGACTCTGATTGTAAAGCACTCGAAATTGCCCACATAAGAAAGCTTTCAAGCCTTTCTTTACTCTGCACAAACATAGGGCAAACACCCATTCAAAGAAGAGAACACACGAATATCAAATCAGTCAACACAAATTTAATGAGAAAGAATGCTGATCCAGCTACAATTTCATATGCATCAGAATGCTGTTAAGTAGCTGACACATTAAAAACAAAAAAAGGTAAACATATTTGACATACAAGCCAAAGAAGGTCAATCAATCAATCATGTTCATGGCTCATTAGGACCCTAAAGACAGAAATAGATGAGAAGCTAAATCTAATTGTCATGAGAAGTAATAACCTATGGTTAACAATTCAGGGCATATATCAAGTTCTGGCTTGATTAGCATAAGATCCATTCTTCAATCATGGCTATGTCTCACTAAAAGTTCATGACCTAAAGACAGAAATAGATGAGAATCTAAATCTAAAATGGAAAATAAATCAAAATTCTAATAAAGTGTTCAAAAGCCCATGCTCAAGGGAACTGACTAATGAATAAAGAAAAGGAAGACCATTAAAACTAACCAAATTTATTTACCATAAACATGAATAGTAAAATTATGCATGATTTCATCCTCAGTTATCATAGTAACAATAAATCAAAGATACTTTGTCTTAAAATTGATTACATCTTCTGCTCAGTTAAACTATGGTTAACGTTTTAAAAATTAAATATAACCTCTGATCAGACACAGACAGAAATATGCCTTAAAATGATTAGATAGAATAGGGTGTGCAGACAGAGCGAGCAAGAGAGTGAAAATACCATCAGGAAAATGGAGACAGGAGGTGCATTCATAAGTATAGCTTCAAGTGCCAGCTCTGGATTAACATGCGTGTGATTAAACTGACCAACAACTTGGTATATCTTAAATAAGCCTTCATTTGATAGGGTAAAATGTGGCTGACATATTTTCCTTTTTTGGGATATTTTCAATACTGACACTACCATTTGTAGCAGAGGATTAAGCAATGCAACAGCTTCATTCATCAACGTTGCATCATGGAGTATGTAATTAAATATATTGGAAGAAAGTTCCGCCAGCTGCTCAAGAGCAAAATTTCGCAACCATTTCAAGATGCTTCCACATGAAATGGCATCATTGACAACCTAGATCATTAAAATTGAGAAGAAAACAACTCAAATAAGAAAAATGACAAAAAATATAAATCAAACAAAAATTAATACTTAATATTTTTAGTACAGATTGTGCCACCAACTTGAAAAAGCATACGTTGCTTCAAGAGCTAATCATATTATACTACCTAAATTCTATATTTCAGATAATTATTAGGTCAAAGAAGTAAAATGCAAGTAAAGCTTCATCTAAGATCTTTATGAGTATAAAAGTTAAACCAAGCTCAGTACTAGATCCTATGTAGCACCAAAGTGGGTATTGATATCATATACAACATAATATTATAAGAAAGACGACAATTTTAAAAAAATTTGGACACAAGGATATAGATATATGAATATGAATATAACATAACTGATAAATCATAACTTTAGAAAAGTAGATATGAGAACCGAGTACTCTTAAAACTATAGCATAAATAAACGGCAAAACAAACTTTAAGTATGAATAAAATATCCATTATAACTTACATGGTTGTACTGACAGTGACAGGAAGGAAAAGAGAAAGAGGAAAAAGAAAAATTTGCATGGCAACAAGTTATTTTACTTTTATTTTTTTTTCTTTAAATATAAAAATAAATTTGTTACCAATCTTACTAATATCATGCCAAACACATTTATGATGATCAAAGTTCCATTTTATTTCGCTACCGACCATTACATTATCATTCTTTTCTGGAACTAAGCAAGCCCTAAACTCTTTCTCCAGAGGTCACCATTTGAGTGGAGAGCAATATAAGAGGATAAGTGCTTGTTTGATATATCTTAAGAGGGGAAAACTGTTTTGTTGAAGATTTTATTTTTTTTAAGGCTATCTTTTTACTAACAAAAGGTTATAGCTTTTACATTTCATGTGTTTGGCAAACCAAAAAAACTCACTTGTGCATGGAACCAAATCCACTTATGAGAGTTAAATTACCTACCTTCAATATTGCCAACACTTGCTTCAAGAAATATCTTTCTTTACCACCATTAAACCTCTCTCCAGTGACTGAGATGAGAGATGAAAACCATGAAAAAAGAGAACAATGTTTCACTAGATGGCAAGCACTCATACGCAATTTGACAGACTTTTGTATAACCTGCAGAGAAAATAAGATAGCATCAACCTATAACACCCAAACTGCATTTGTGCAATCTGCCCGTAGGATGTTCTCTTTCAGGGATGATAGACATTGCCTATGAAAAACAAATTTGGAGAAATCAACGAAGCACATTGATAAAACCTAGTTAGCGAAGGCCTCTACATCTCTTACTACTAATATGAATAAACAATATGCATAGAGCACACAAGCAAGCAACAGAAAATGACAAAAAGCAAGTATACAAAACAAAAGATGAAGAAGCAATGCTCTTCACCTCCTACGCTACGTAAAAAACTATCATAGAAACAAAATTAGAACACAACTGAAAAGCAAATTTAGTAAAATACGTATATTGATAACTTATATAGAGAGGCAACCTGCCTCCATGCCACCTTTAACCATTAAGTAGAAAAAAACCTTCATCTTTCAAGATCTAACAAACAATTTTCTAAACCTGGTAAAATGAATTTGCAAGTCTTCACAGACTAGAATAAAAACAACGAATCTCTTACAGTAAATAGAAAAATACTTTCTAAGTTTTTATCAAGCAAGTAAATCATTCACCTCAATAACCAGCTCCTTTGATTCAAAATCTGAAACAGTAGACATATAAAAACTCATTAAACTCTCAAGGACAGAGTTCCTGATATACAGCATGACGTCATCATCAGTGTTAAGCCCTGCATATACTAGCCGAAGCATCCATAACCTTTCTGCTTTGAAATTAACCGAAGTACTCCACAAAAAATCGTCAAACAGAGGTATAACCTAGCAATTAAAAGCAAATGAAACATAGAACAGAATTATTCTTCTACATAAAGCAGAAAATTTTAGACCAGTCAGTTGAAACAAAATGAAATCTAATATGAATGTTGCGAGATCATAGAAGACATACTTGTAAATTCAACTTAGAAGAGTGTATCAACAATGTGCTTATAGCCGCAAAATGATCATGTGAAGAATCTAACAAAATACAAGATGCCTCAGCAGCAAAAAGAGCAAAAACTGAAGGGATTCGTTGCCATGGCTCTTCTATACTGTTTTGCACAGTTGTTAATAGAAGGCGAAGTCCCACTATATCCTTCCTCTTTTGGCATTTCTGCAAAGCATTTTTGTTACTGATCAACAACTAGCTTATAAATATAAGAATTAGAGAAAATTTAAAAGCTGTAGACATACTCAATTAACAAAATAATATTTAACAACCTATTTTCAACGAAGGATTATAAGATCCATTGACAGTGTGCTCTTTATTCAGGGTTGCAGTTTTTATGTAAACTGATACAAGAGACTGTTCCATCAATAAAATATGTAAACTAATATTAATAAAATATGTTTTGACGGACTTCAGGTCTCATTATCTCTGCAATAGACTGGTGCAGAATTACTAAGTTGTATTTTATTTATTCTTTTTTGAGTTTGCTGTGCATAAGTTAGCTTGTAAAGAAACTAACATACATTCTTCTCAGCCACGAGGATACTATTGTAAATTCTACTGAGTTCTAGACCTATATATGGAGGAGTCAATCAAGTGTAAAGCATCAAAGTACCCATTAAGAGGAAGAGCCTGTTCCTCAATCTCAATTAGTTATGGAATATATATGTATATATGTATATATATATATTACTTATGGAGTACATATAATTTTGGGCGAAAATTGTGAAGTAAATAAAAAAATACGAAAACTATAAATAGCAAGCAGTGCATAATATTCCAAAACCCTTCTTTTATCTTTCACACCCTTCTACCCTACTTTTTATAGCACTATCGCTTCCAAATACAGATTGACACCCAAGTGAGCTTATATGAGTCATATCAAAACTTAAAATCACAATTTTGACATGATTCAAAACAGCAATCCAACTCTTGCATAACATTTTCACTTGACAATTTCACCCAATGCAATCTGACAGAATAATTATCCCACATCAAACAGAGGTAGCGGGCTCAGAACAGTATAAACACACTCCAAAAATAAATAAATTAATAAATTAAGGACCAAAATTCAAACATCGAACAATACTAAGACATTTTTGGTTTCTTAATATAACATCAATTAGCTGCTCCATACTGCCATCCCTTTATTCTTTTTATATAAGCAAAAGTTGTATTTCCCTAAAGCCACAAGCTCAATGCAACAGATTGTAGTTCAATAGTGAGGGACTCAATGCAATACAATTGGGAAAAAGACTATAGGTTCACTTGCACTAGTAATGCTTAGGCCAGAGAAAAACTGAGGTCATTAATAATAGCCAAGTAGGAACTTCAAAAGACAACGTTATCCAATATAATTTATAACTAATAAAGGCCATCTAAACCTCTCTCAAACATAACCAATATCGTAGGCATATTAAGTATACATCAACAAATATTAAGAGATGATAAATAAAGCAAACAAAACCATAATATGATGATGAAACAATAAATACAACCCTGTTACCAACCTCCAAAGCATTCTTGAATATACCCAGAGTCTCATAAGCTAATTTTCTTATCCCAAGGTCAGGTGAAGACATGCTAACAAATGCTATTGCAAGCAACCTTAACAAAGCAAAATCCATTGGCTCAACAATATCTTTTGCCAATATATGAATTGAGAAACGCAATATGAATGAAGGATCATATTGTTTTCTAACTTGCATATTAGATGAATATATCTGCATAAGAATTGAAGTAGTTTATTAAGTAACGGAAGCAACACAGGAAAACATACTGTTAGAACATCGATACAGATAAACACATACCTCAACCCTTTCCCCAACATCATCCGGTCCAATCTTCGTTACAGACAGTAGCTCATCATTAGTGCTTCTGTCATAGGGAAAGAAGAGAACTGTTGATGTGCATATGTCAGGGTCAACTGGAATGTTTTCTCTAAGTTGGCTTGTGTACCATTCTGTGGTGCCTTGTGAACCAACCTTGATATGTGATGTGTATTGCTCCATGGGATGATCTGATTTTCCCCACAGACACTCTGCATTAACAAAACTCTCACATGCTGATTTATTGATATACTCAATCTCCTGAATAAGTTTCCATATATCCAAGTCAATCTGGGAAAGTGTTGCACCATAGGAATGACATAGCAGTGAATGCAATTCTTTGTAATTTATGGCACTATCATTTCTGGAAACTGATTCAGATTGATAAGCATTCTTCAATAAAAGTATCCGGAGTAACTTGATAATTTCTAACCGTCCCCTAGAGGGTTCAGCTGATTTCTCATCATGTGGTCTATCAGATTCATAGTGGTCAAGAGAAGGAAAGACTAGACACTTCAGAATGCTAGATACAGGCTTCAAATAGTAATCTGATGAAGAAGAATGAGACAACTTGCATGTTGAATGGATGGTTGAGGAAAACTGCGAGTGAGCAAGTAATAATTGAAGATATAAATCATACGATAGCTTCCCCTTATATAGCTGAGTTAACAGGACTTGGAGGATTTTCAGCGTCCATGGATCATGAAACCTGTACAGAAGTGCAGATCTGAATAATTGGTCAAGGAAGGGAATAGATTCCAGCTGGATAAGATCATCACGCATCTCCACAACCAATTCAAGAATATTTCTCAACACAAAGACTTCCAAGTAGTTATATAGTGATGATATGTTTCTGCTCTCTCTTGTTACAGATTGATCAGAAGCTAAAGAAAACTTCATAACAAAAAAATGCCAAACATCCACTAAAATATTGATGAATCGGATCCTGGATGTTTCTATTTTGCTTCCCATCTCAGAAGAAACAACTTTAAGATCCACATCAACTTTCCCATCGAATAATAATATTTTACAAAGTGATATCTTTGCAATAATTCGGTTAATGATATTCAAAGACTGTTGCAGCGAATAACAATCAATAACTTGACAATTACAGTCCAGCAGCTCATCATTTGAAGCAGAATTTGGGTAAATTTGCTTAAATAGCTTTAATCGCTGCTTCAGTGTCATTGAATCCCCATTAAGAGCAAAGTGATACAGCAACATCTGAACAGATTTTCCAAGAAGACTACGATCAACAAAAGAAAGAAGTTGCTTGACAGATAATGGAAAGAAGTCTCGATAATCTTCCTCAAATATGTCTTTAGACACAAAGCTTTTCCAATGACTGAAACCTTCAAAAAGAATTCTTGAATAAAAGTAAGGTACATGTTTAAAATCTTTGTAGTTCAGCTCCACAGGTCTCAGAGAAATTGAATTCAAGTATGACAAAGCCGCTGGCAGAAGCAGCAAAAAGTGATCTTCTGAAAGAGTATGGTCAAAGAACCTTCCTGTTTGATGAATATCATGATCTAAAATTCTGCTCAGTAATAATCTCCCAAAGATTGATGAATGCAGAGAGCTCATTTCAGTGAGAATATATAAGAATTTTGCTTTCTTTATATTTGTCTTGTAAATGCAGCAACGAATTATTTCCACAGGAGTAGTCATTATGATCCTACATATAGCCAATAACAAAGGATGAAACTTTTGTTGTTGAATGTGTTTCTGCCTATACAAAGCACTGACAGCTTCCAGCAAGCATTTATCTGCACAATCTATCTGAAAGCTTATGGCAAAATTAACTACTTTACTGTAGATCTTCTCATACAAATGAGCCTCGATATTCTTTTCATTAATCTCCCAAAATATATCATATGGTACCATGTCTCTAGTTTGCTGCTGGAGATAATAGGACAAAGCACTGAACGCACCAGCAGCCAAGGAACATCCAACAGAGAAAGCAGTATTGTTAGCTGCAAAGTCATCTAATTCAACCCTACTAAACATCCAATCTACTAATTCAAGTAGCAGAAAAGGGGATAAAAATCGAACTAATGCATGTAAAGTATAAAATGCTTGAATGACATGTGTCAGATTTTTCGTACAAACAGACTGATTAAATCTGTCCTTGACTTCCAGAAACAGCCTATGCTGTAGTAACTTGAACAACTCAACAAGTTCTTTAGAAGTAAGATCTCTGGCCTCTGATGCACTGAAGTGGGTACTGGAGATGGACCACACATAGTCTAAAGTCATTGTCAATATATTTATAATTGGACTACAAGAATTGTGAACTTCCTCTCTGAATAATATATTTAGCCCATCAAAGCTGTTCTCAATGTTGCTTGCAAAGTTCTGAACACTTCCCAAAGGAACGGACAATGACATAGAAACAGAAGGATGAGCAAAAGTGATTTTAGCCACTTCATGTATCTTGTGAGTTAATGAACAAGAGCCAGAACATGTAGCAAAGTCAGAACTGCATTTTGAGACCAATAACTGCGCTACTAACTTCCTTGCAAGAACAACACATATATTGGAAAGTTGTTCTATTTCAACTGATGGGTTCAAGTTATGACATGACTGGATTTGATGAGTCCAATGGAGAACAAGACGCAGATTGAGGAGAGAGCAATCACTAGTGCACTCAGATAATTTATCCAACAGTAGTTCTTGCATCTTAGATAGATCTGATGAGTAAGGGCCATTCATACACATCGTTGCAGGAAATAGCAAATGGAAAGGCACCTGTTTCAGGAAGAGGCTAAATGCTACAGCATCAGCATTGGTTGTATCAAAAACTTGGTTACAATTTATCCCAGCGGAAGCAGCAGTATCACTACCACCACTAAGATCTGAAACAGCCATGTCCAGGCCAGCACAGAATATTTCACGCCATAACTCAAAAGCATGGGAAAGAGCACTGTGATCCAGAAAAAACACTGAAGATAAGAATGATAAAGGAAGTTTTTGCATATTGTGAGAAATAATCACCAGCTTTGGCATATTCATCAATATTTCATCAACTCCTACACATAAAATAGAGGATATAAAAGCTGTAGCTGTCCTGGGCATTTCACCAACACTTTCATCACTTAATAATCTTTCTACTTCACCAAGTGTACTTGCAAAAGAACTATTTGAAGGGAAAGATCTTTCATTACAAGAAAAATGACAACCACCATGTTGCTGTGACACGCTCTGCACAAAGAGCCAAAAATTCTTCAGTGACTTCCACTCACACAAGACTTCCTCATTTTCATCACAGCCAACAAGTCTCTCAGTCAACTGTTTATTAAGTACAGAAGAAAGGAGTTCTGCATCAACCTATCATAAAAGCAATTCAAACATTAGAAGTGCATAAACAGCAAACAGAACTAAACAGTAATCACCAGCTAGTCACATGCCTGAGTCTGCAGGAGAAATTTCACTGTATTGCACATGTATATTAACACCATCGATTTTTCAGGCAAAGAGTAGGTTCCAGATTTAGAGCTGATCAATCTCAGACACTTCTCCAGCACACATATAATAAGAGGACTGAAATCAAGTGATAGATCTGTGACACAAATGCCTAGATTAGAACATAGAGCAAAAATTTGTCCTATCCAACAAGGTTGCACCAAAATTTATCCAAAATTGTAACTTCCGTCAAGAAAAAAAAACATTTGATTTCACGGAAGAACTTAATCCAACCTTTTATTTTAAAGGCAAAAGTTATTTGCACAAGAGCAAATCAAAACAAGTCAAATATTGATACCCTCAATTATCCTTTCTCATAATATACCTTAATCTTTAAGGATTTCATTTTTAACCACATTTACCTATGTTTTATGAGCAGGCAGCTTTTTTATTTTGTTCAAAGAGGAGGAAGCTTTTAATCATGTCAAGGTTTTCCTACTCTTGTCCAAGAAAAAGTTATGTAATTGTAATTAGTTGATTTAAAATGTTGTGTTAGTTAATTAGACGAGCAGCATTAGCTATTAATGGCACTAGCCATTGTTGATACTTGATAGTGGCCCTCGCCACAAACATGGCCTTAGCCGTCTCTAATAACTAATAGGCGCCTCTGTTCTGTTCTGTTTTAAACCCCCTACTGCACTCTATATACAGGCAGTCCCCTTATTGTAATCCCTCAGATTTGTGTTGTTAATGAAAGCCTGGAAGTGTTGTTCAGAATTCTCAGTCTGTCTCTTCTCTTTCTTCTCTCTAATCCCTCTCTAATTCTTCTTCTTCAACCCTCTTCTCTTCTTCTAATCCCTAAAATCCCTAAACATTCATCTTACATTCTGCTATCAGAAAACCACAAAATCAATGTATAGAAAATAAATAAAATACGTTAATTAAAATAGATGATAAAATCAGTCATAACTGATAATAAATAGTAAAATACATGCACTGATTATATAAATATTAAACACCAAAATATGGAATATCAATATAAGTTCAAGGGTAAAATGGATAAAAGTCTTACATTTAGGAATAGAATCCACACCTAAACTAGATTTACATTTAGGACCGGAGTAACTTTTCTTGGAATTAATGAAAGTGATTTTTGCAATGAATTTAGAGAACACACAGTATCATTACTAAATACCATGATATGCTTTTACACAATAGTTACCACAGATTAATGCCAAGGTATTCTTCAAACGGACAGGTCTTTTGAAATTTATCATGCCACATTAATAATCAATAGTTGATACCCAGATGCTGAGAGACAGAAAGGAAATGAAAAACCATATGGCATAATTAATTGCAAACAAGGCGAATATAATGAATTTACAGAAATAATTACCTCCAACACCTTCCGAACTGTGAACATAACTCTTAAGAAGATCCCAATATTTGACTAAATTATTCCCAACCGTAGAAACAGCATCACACAAGAATGATATGACAATTGGACACAAACCATGCAAAACTTCCACATCCCAGCTATTGACAGGGGATTTATTTCTATGATAACCTGGCAAAAACAAAAGCCATGCTTCTATCTCATGAAGGTTACTATCAAAAGCACCAGTACTGAACATAGCTGCCTTTGCCAATGTATAAGCCCCATGCCTAACATTGTCAGCTGTTGAAAATATAAACAGTTTGATGAAAGACTGTAGATGTTTGTACAGAATCGGTGGAGTTCTCAAGGGCATTTCATTATTTGGGTGCCATTCAATATATTCCATGAGCAAAGACAATATCGAGACCTGTAGATCAACTGTTAACTCCAACGGGTTGTTGAGAAGACCAACAAAAAACTCAAATGATCCACCTAATGCATAAGGCACAATGCGCTGCAAGAGAGCAATGAAAAATTATGAACTCATGATCATATGCCTGTTAACCACACAATTCAGAAAAATGTATTCCAACAAATTTGATAATCAAGAAAACCAAACATTCAAGCATTCTTCATTTTTTTTAACAAACGACACGACAAGATCCATTCTATCAAGATAAGGGGCCCATTCCTAGAAAGAAATTGTCAACCTGAAGTAATGGGCTAGACTGAAAATTCCAAAATCCTACACCCCGTGGCTTAAATAAAAAAGAATTCAAGTTTGTACAAATATACCGCTAATTTTAAGCAGCAAATTTATGTTAGGGTCTATTTGGCTGGGGGGAAATTTTGTTTTTTGTGTGTGTGTGTGTGTGGTTTTTTTTTTTTTTTGGGGGGGGGGGGGGGGGAGATTTTAATGTGTTCGATTTAAGAAAACTAGAGAAGTGAGGTTTAAATCTTTTAATTAATTTTTCTTACTCTTTTATCTTACATCTTTACTAAAATTTTAAAACACCACTAATCAATTTTTTAAAATTGAACTCATTAAAATTTTCTCTCCACTCCCCTGCCCTCCATTTCCCCCTCATACCAAACTGATCATTAATGTCTTTCAATCAAATTATAGATTTTTCAAACACCATAAAAATACATAAGATGCATCCTATACCCTCAATAATTAGACTATATAGAGAAAACAAGCAACAGATTATGTCAAAAGAGAAAAAAAGAAACGTAAAATATGATACAACACCACCTGAATATAAAAGCCATTTGAAAGAACAAAACCATAATAGGAGATTACTTCAGCGCAATAGTATATTAGCTGGCTTTAGGTCTTACAATCCCAAGGTGCCATTTTAAAGTACAGTAACCTTTCTTTTTCTTTTTTCCCTTCATTTGACAAATAAGAATATCATAAAGGACAGTATAGGCAAAACATCCTCCTTAGAACCAAAAGATCAAGTGTAATGAGGTTGGCCAATCCACAAGTATATCTAACAACGACACTGCCTCCAAAATAAATGAATCTCAGCAATGTTGGAAGACCACAAAAAAAAAAAAAAACCCATCCCATGAAAAATCTACAAGCACTAAGACCCCCTGAAGACAAGTGCATTCAGTTCTAACCAAACTAATTAAAAGAAAATGTTTGAAGTTTGCAGGGCACACCCAAGTCTGCCCAACAATACCACACAACTTACTTATACCATAAGATAATGGCCACACTACAATGTAGAAAGAAATGAGATGGTGTTTTAGAAGCATACTTCTATTGACCAGGTTCAGCAAGCAATATTAAACGCATATTAAAATAATAGGGATAGTATACAATACATATAATGAAGAAAAGTTTAAGACGACATTTAATGATGGTTTTACATCATAAAATTAAGTCAAACGTATAGTCCAATGCTCAAAATTTGAACATCTATCATTCAGAATTAATACATAAGAAATTCAAAGATAACGTTTGACACTCCAACAGCTGCAGATACAAGTTTAGCAGATTTTCATATTGAAGTAAAAACAAAAAGAAAGTACTTATTCAACACAACTAACAAAAAAGGAAAAGAGCATGAACAAAGCAATCTTTACAAAAAAAATGCTAATTCCTAGTTTATAAACTAAGAGGAAAAAAATCTATTACAGATCATAAGGGGATGTCCAGCAAAGCATCTTAAATCTTTAGAGCATTAGGTTATTTAGCACAGTAACTTTTTGTCATTGGAAGATCCAGCAATCTGATGTTCCAGACACCAACCATAATCCCCAACAATCAGAACAATCATCCAAAACGCCTAAGCTACATTAGATGAAGAACCAGACATATTTAAAGTTTCTTAGGTGCTTGCTGAAAATCTTCATAAACATGACATGCAGAGGAAACAATTTTAGAAAGATTGAATCAAATGATGATGAGCTATAAAAGGCATATGCTTATCATGTTTGTATTAGGAAAAAAAACAGCATACACCTAAAAACTCTACCTAAATTTAAAACCAACAGTTTCTCCTCACATAATCTTAACAAGGTATACATGACAGTAATCAGTCTCCCGAGGTATAACGAAACAAAATTCTGGACAACTATACATACGTGAAAGTATTTGAGAGCATCGAGCAGTTTAGAGTGTAAATAAATCTCCGCTTCCTTTAGTGTGGTAATCATCATGGAACACTTTCCCACACCCCAGATTTCCCTCACTGTTCTGATAAGATCCTCTTCATCATCTGATACATCTGCTCTTTTTGCATCAGATACAATTACCTCATTGCCAGATAATGGGACATCAGAAACAGAACTTATCCCACCCACAACTATATCTATGTCCGTCTCAGCAGCATCCATTTTAAACATTTTGTTCCTTCTGCTGCGATGTTCAAGATGGCTTCCGGTTCTTTTCAAGCACAAGTCATGTGTTTTGGAGCAGCTATCTAAAGAAGAAAGTAAAGTTAATAGAACTTGTGGATCAGGAAGCAATGCTTGAACATCATTCTGTATTTCTTGCTTGATAGATACAATATGCTGTATTGACTGGTTGGTGGAAGAAGACCTACAGTTCACTGCACTAATAATAGAGTCCAAAAACTTCAGTAACTCCAAAAGAAGTCTTAGTGCACCATGTTTCACCAGAAAATCAGTGTGAAGTAATCCCTTATTAATCATTGACCTGCTGAATGGACGAGGAAACATGCATTTCATGACACTTTGCACGTCCATATTGCCAAATATGAGTAGATTATTTGATTGAGAATTGATGAATTCCCTATAAAGGCCATTGCCAATCAAGGAAACCAAACTAGCTGCTAAAGACACTGCAGCAAACCTGCAAACACGTAAATCACAAATTATGAACAGAAGAATGAGAAAACATATATATCTAATGAAGATAAAATAAATAAAATCCGTATAAATAAATTCTGACCATGAGGGTGACATATAATCTTCAAGGTTGTAAGGAAACTCTTCCAAATATGACAAACCAAAAGAAGGTCGGCCATTGACAATAGCCAAAAGCAAATGTCTATGATATTGAATTTCAGTAGCATGTAGTTTTTTCATAAGCCCCATAATTCTCTTAGTATTACCTCTCAATGGAATTGGACGCTTTGCCAAGTCAGGCATTAATCCATTACATGGATCAGTACAAACCAAAACTAGAATATTATAAGCTAGCTCTGCTGTAGGTCCACCACACTCCCTTCCAGAAATATTAATTAATTGCTCCAATGTCACGTTTCCAAATAGAACACTCCGAAGTGCTGGTGGTACCAATGCCTCTTCAACAAGAACTCTATCTCGTAATGTCGACAATACATAAATGACAGTCTCATCATCATCATTTCCTAGCCAGCGAAGAACTCCAGAATACATTTCCCTTTGCTGTAGAACCCACCTCAACAATCCAGGCTTTCCAACCTCTAAAAACGACAATGCAAATCCAACATACAATTTCCTAAGTGAATTCTTAATCTGTTTCTCATTTTGTTTCGATTTTTGCTCTGCAAGCTTGGTAAACCCAGCAAGCTTAAAATCAAAACATTTTGAGACCTCAGAAGCCAAACTTGCCCCTCGGCGAACAATTGAAGCCATCAGCAAGAGAGCAGCCTTTTGGCGCTTAGCTTCTTTACTATTCAGTTCCTTGTAAACATCACCTAGATATTCTAAAACAAGCAATCGGGCAAACTTATCAAGATCCCTACTGATAGCTATCAACTCAGCATCATTTGATTTATATTTCCCCTCATAATGACTCAATAAATTAGCAATTAGTTCAAAAATGTATGACATCCCCTCCTTCCCTTGCCTAAGCCTCCAAGCATCCAAAAGTTCAGAGCACTTGGGAGAAGCCCGAACATACTGACGAAGCAGTTCCCCACCATCATCACCCTTTAAAATCTTGACAAATTCCTTCGTAGCATCAGAGCACAATTTAATCTCAACTGAAGTGATTCTATGCAACAATTCTTTCAATTTAGCTTCACAAGAAACTTTTACCGGTAAGTTCAGAACTCCTTGCCCTTCATCCATGACAGTAAATGAACCCTTTTTGGGTAGCCAGAACAGGACTGGGGTTTTACAGGGCCTTTGTGCAAACAATATATGATAGCTTCAAGAGCAAAAAGAGCGTCTAACTTATGGGAACAAGAATGAGAAAGCTTCAAGGTATTACTATGCAGCCAATGTTGGAAGAGCTTGAAACCGTGTAGAGTGACCCCTTTTGGGTTTTGCTTGAGCAAGGTGGTTGAAGAGAAGTTTCCAAAATTGAATGAAGCCACAAACCTCAATGGGTTAGTTACCTCTCTGCTTCGTTCAGTCAGTTGGAGCTGACGCAGGATGGCAAATTACTGTAGTTGAGCCGGGCATTTACTTCCGTCTACGAGGAAGGAATCGACCGACCGAACAAGTACCAGACTGATCTGCGCGAAAGCAGTTGCACTAATGAAAGAACCAACGGCCTTTATAGGGTTTACAGGTTAGGAGCGGGGTATACGTGGTCGAACTGGGGTCCAGGACCAACAGCGGCTGTTCTCAACAAAACCAGTTGTCGCAATTGCTGATGTGCATAGCAACAGTCTTGAATGAATGGTGGAGAAGAAGGACAACTGAAGAAGACGACAACGACAAAAATCGGTGACGGAGAAAACATGACAAATACTTTAGAATACTTCCATTTTTAAAAAAAAAAAACTAACTAGCTTAACTAATAAACTAATATATAAATTAAAGATATATATATAAAATGATTAAATAATTTATTTAACTTATTTAATTTCTCTAAAAAAATCAATTAGGTCTTATAATTAGGATTGAAGATAGTACTCCGTTATAAAGTTGACTATTTTTTTTTTAGAAATTAAGGAATCTCATTACATTACTTTAAAGTATTTTTATTTTTATTTTTCTATATTAATTATTTTGACTTATAAACTAATATATAACTAAGGACACACAACAAATAATATAATTAAGTAATTTATTTAACTTCCTTAGAACATGTTTAAATCCTTTTATTTTTAAGTTAAAAGATATAAGCTAAAGCTAAAAAAAAAAAGAAACTTTTAAAAAAAAAAAACTGTTTGATGTTTATATAATTAAAGTTATTTAAAAGCTCAAATTAAAAATAAATTATTTGGCAAAATTTTTGCAATAAACACCTTTTTAAAAGAAATTATCATAAAAGGTATATTATAAAATAACTTTTAAACCATCAATATATTTACAAAATAAAAATACTATGTAAATAGATTTGCCAATAGTAGAGCACATTTAAGAAATTATCAGTAGCCTTACCTACAAATTGTCAACAAATATTTCATTCACTTGAAATCAAATATTTCTATTTTTCATTAATGTTGATATTATTTGATTTCGAATTAATATGAATCTCTTTATACAAGTTTCAAGTAAAATCTTGGTAGTGAACCGATGCCACCTACACTATATTTTTCTTTGCTGGCTATAAACTGCAATGTCCACAAGTAAAATGACGGGACTCATTTGAACTTAATAACATTTATGAGTGACACATTTAACATAAAAATCCAAGATCAAAACAGTACTTCCAACCAAATCTGACGACTTGTATATAAATTATTCACTACCAAGCGTCAAGTAAGAACCAAATAATTAGAGACAACAAAACAAGACGAACTAAAGGAGCACAAACGCAAAGCAAGGGAGAAGTACCAAAAATTGGAAACAAACGAGAAAGGGAACAAAGAACAGTGAGTTCATAGGACGAATAACTCTGTACGTAAAATAAATGAAGAAAAACATATACGTACCAAAAATTGGAAACAAAAGGGAAAGGGAACAAAGAACAGTGAGTTGATAGGACGAATTACTCTGTAGGTAAAATAAATGAAGAAAAACTAATACAAATAACATTGTCATCGTCATGATCATTAGCTATGGAAAATGGGTACATCATTAATGATACCAAAAAGTGGAAGTCAATGAATCATCAAAATCCTCCATATAATGTCCTGTTCTTTGTATTTCAGTGTAGGATAACAAAAACCCAGATTGATGACGAGTCTAAAGCTCTCCTCTGTCTTCCTTTAAGGTCTCTGGTTGCCGCAAAACAAAAAGGGGAAAAGGAGTAGAACACATAACAAGACCGAAGGTTTAAAAGTAAAGGGGGGAAATTGATAATTGACTGTCCTACTCCTACAACCACAGTTTCGTATTTGATAATCCAACAAAAGAAAGAGAGTGAGACCGACCTTTTTGCAGATTGAAGATTCCAGATAGCTAAATGCAATGCCTCTCTCTCTTCTAGGGTTCCCTTGCCCCTTGCCCCCAGTTTAAGCGAAGCTCTCTCTCCCGAGACGAGGAGTCACAAAGCAGAACAGAGGAGTGTAGCAAAGCGGACGAATCGAGACGATGCGAATAGGGAGACGATGCGATTGGGCGATCAAGGCTGTAGGGTTCTCTTTTAGAAACAAGAGCCTTTTGTTAAATATCATTTTTTGTGATGAAAGTATTCGTTAGGAGTCATTTAACACATGAAAATTTTTTTAATATCATTTTTATCATAAAAGTTTATAAAAGGGAGTAAATATATCTCAGAAGTTTTTTTTTATGAGCAAATTTACCCCAAAAGTTTTGTTAAGGAGAAAGTTTTTAAAAACTTCTGGGGCAATAATAATACCAAAAATGACCAATCCAACTATCAAGATTCAAGATTAACCGATGGGTAAGATTGCTATATTTGTAAATTTTAAGGGCAAGAACGATACCAAAAAATCTTCCGAGAACTAGGTGCTCCGAAACCTACAATTCTATAGCAAAATTAGTATTTATCCCCTTATAAAAAAAGCAAGCAAGCTCACTTGAGCTTTTTAATAGGAGCTTTTTTTTTACTATTTTTCTTTATTTTAAAATAAACTGTTATAAGAGTTTTTTATAAAATTCGTTTGACCTAACTATAGAAGATAAGCTAAAAATAAGAGAATTCAAATAGGCACTTAGTCTCTTCAAAAAAAAGTCAACTCAATTCTATAATTAAGATTGGAAGTAGCATGATAAAAAATAAAGGAGAATTGGAGAATGACGATGAAGACTGACTAGGTTGTAATTTGATGATATTTTAGTATCTCAAAAATCATTTTTAGAAAATTTGCTAAAAAATTTCCCAAAAACTCAACTAATCCAAAAAAATTCCATCAACTCATATTTAATATTATATTTTATAATCTTATTTATAAATCACTTCCAATATATTTAACCAAAAAAAAAAACTTAAACATCTTTGATTATGCCTTAAAATGTAACAACTTTCAGGTTTTATTCTTATTTAATTAATATACATTGTCTTCATAAGATTTTCTTGCAATTACTTTACCTCCATTTTAATTTTAAATATGTAGTTGGATTTTAATTTTTTTTATTTATATTCTCCCCATTAAAACCGAAAAAATATGATAGTGGCTCTTGAAGAGGGCTAAAGTTGAAATTATTCTATTTAATATCACGAAATGAGTCATGCATCAAACAAAAGAAAACAAAAATACACTAGCCTGAACGTTTATTTAGTGAGTTCTGGCAAAAAAGCAAAACTTATAAATAGTTTGGATTTCCCCTCTTAATTTAATTCTCATCTTTCATATTTAAAAAGATTTCTAAATTATTTTTTTTCAAAGTTTAGACTTTCAATTATAAATTATTCAGCTTTGGTTTATAACTAAAAAAAAAAAATTACTAGCTTTGGGATCTTGGCAGCAGAGTCATCACCATGGGAAAGAATTTGTTTTTAATACCATACCGGGGAAGAATTCATAATTGTTGTCAACCTCTACAGTAAAACGGTGTCATTCCAAGAAAAGGAGGAGCAACAGACAAACACTACAGCGGAGAGATTTCCGGCATCTTTTCTGAAATCGAAAAGATGATACCGGATGTGCCTGATAGATGACCTATTCTGGGATACCGGATGCACTACTTTATTTTTTAAAAAAAAAAAAAAAGAGAGAGAGAGAGAGAAGATTACACAAACTACTATAACTACAGTATAATAGTAATTAAAGAAAACTGGTTGCTTCATACCTATTTTCATGTACACGAGCACAATGAAACAATCAACTATCACTTTCATCAACCTTAAATCAACAATCAACAAAAATACAGAGTCACCACTTATTTAACAAGAATTCCCAACTTATACTCAACTTGCGGGCCTTTATGCATTTGCCAATGAAATGCAATTGCTATCAAGCTATGCAAAAGGACCACAACCAAGACCTTGAATTCATGAAAGAACCCCTATGTTCAGGGGCGGAGGGAGGGGGTGCTAGGGGTGGCCCCCGCCCCCTTAATATAACAGTTAAAGACCCAAATTTTTGTAAAATTATATTTTGACCTTATAAAGATTTTAATGTTTTCACTTTAGTCCTTATTATTTCTATAGTGAAGGGACTAAAATAAAAATATTGAAATGTTTATAGGGTTAAAATGAAATTTCATAAATACTTGGGTTCTATTTTATAAAATTCGCCCCCCCTAACTGCAATTTCTGGCTCCGCCTGTGCCTATGTTCAACCATCATTATCCAAGATAGATTTTTTGATATCATAGGAAAGATAAACCTGCTAATGGTGCAGATAATTTAGTATATATAAAGACTAGAGGAAGTATATATTAAAAATTATTGTGAGTAACCAGAAGAAAAATTATTTAGGACGGATGCAACTGATTAAGCAGAAGAAAGAGGCCTCACATTTTTTATTCATTTCACAAGCGATATTTACATGTCAACAAAAACAGAACCACAAAAATAAGACCAATAAAAACTAGCAGTGCAGAACAACAAAAGTATCTAGGACAAACTGGAAATATGATTTTATTCCTCAGAATCATCAGTCTGTCATGCAAAAGTATGACATCAAAATGAAATTCAGTGAATTATAGATTCAAGTTAGTCTATATAAGTTACCTAGCAAGAGGGAAGAATTTTGTGCAAATTGGAAATAAGGCATAAGAGTTATATTTTGGATCAAACATTGCCCACCTTCTAAAATTTGCATTAATATATAATTTCATATACACCCAAATTTCATCCAAAATACAATAAAAATGTGTACTTAATGAAGGCCGAAGGCAGAATTTAGAGGACCTAAGACCTTAACCTCTCTAAACATATTCACACATTTTGCTGGTTTCATGAATCTCCACATTTCTACTAAGAACAATCACATGATGATAGAGTGGCGATTGACTCTAGAAAACGAATTGGACAATCAGCAAGTAAAAAAACATAATGCATTGTCACAGTCATCACTAAAGATGCAATTGATCCCTGATTTTGAAGCAGTAACCCAGTTCACCTACCCTGCCCCTGATTAAGCACTTGGCTACTTTGATGACGCAGATGAAAAGTCCATGTAAATATCTCAACTTTTTTAATTAGTTAAACTATAGAGATGCCTTTATAAACCTTTTCTAATAATCTCGATTACCTTCAGAATGGGCACATTCACAATCTACTAGGTCCCTTTAGCTTCACAAAGAATACATAGAGAAATAGAAAGAGAACTCATCGCTGCTCTGGCTAATAGCCTCTTATAACACAATTTTTCAATGTGCAGAAGACTAAAGTTAATAACAACCTCAAAATATAATTAATTAATAGAAAATAATGTAAGGGGGGAGCCAGGAACCTCAAAACATGGCAACATCAGATTGAAGTAACTCTTTTGTCTTATTGGCTCTTGCGCAAACACACTGTCTCGTCTATGCAGCTACCGTCCCTTTCCTATTTTCCAACCTCATCATGCTGCCAACTGCCAAGTACTCCGCATTTTTTTTTTCCTCTTATCACTTCTTCATCATTCCCATAATTAGAAATCTCATCTCCACTATTTTTATTTAGATTAAGCGGCGAATGTAATTTTTTTCCCAGAACCATTGTTTGAAACTAGAGCTGAATCCTTAACAGACACCCAGACATTGAGGTTTATCTAAAGTATTTGGCATTAGAGTGTGGGGAGCAATTAAATTGATCAGACAACGAGAGACGGAGAGAGTAGACACTGAGAACTCACCGACTGAGGACTGAAGAGGGAGGAATGAGAGATTGGAGATGATCACCAAGCAGAGAGTGGAGACGACTGAGACGGAGTTGAACGGGCATGAAGTTTTGGCGGTCACCCAAGCGTCGTATCGGCTGGAGAAGCGTCGAGCCCAGAAAAGCAACTAGCAAGGGTTTGGTCGAAATTCTAAAATAAAAAATAGATAAATACTCTATTTGGTCCCAAAAAAAATTACGGACTCTTTTTTGGTCTTTTAGTAAAAAAAAAAAAAACTCATCCCATAATCCTAACTACATTTGAGACACTCTGTATGTGTCCTCTTCAACCTGAAAGGACTAACGTGGACCGTTTTTAGATTTTACAGGGATTACGGGATGAGTTTTTTTTGCTGAGAGACCAAAAAAGGGGTCCGCAATTTTTTTCAGGGACCAAATAGGGTATTTATTCCAAAAAAATAGTACCCCAAAAAAAAAAGTAAAGGCATTTTGGTTGTAAAAGGGTTAAAAAGTTGCAAAAATACAAGAGTATCTAACACCATGTATTTTTTTAGAGGTAACAGTGTATATGTTGTTACAAATTAGGTGTAAAAATATCGTTTGATCACTAAATTTAATTTTGACTTTTTTTTGCTAATTGGACGATTATGTAACTTTCAAAAGTGTAAGAATACACATGTGGTTTATCAAAAAGAACGCGGAATACCAAGTTCTTTTTTAATTTGATGATTTTATTTCAATTAAAAGAAAATTATTATTTCCTTAGGTATGATTCCTAGAAGGCCAAATTTTTTATTTCCATAATTTATTTTCTTTTTTTAAATCTTTATTAAATTTTCTAATTAATAATTAATAAATAAGTATTTATATATTTGAAATTACAAATACTATATTTAATTAAAAATAATTTTAATTTTTTGATCTAACAAATTAAATCAGAATTATTTAAATAATTTTTCAATCAAAACCAAACAATATTATTTAAATTGCATTAAGAAATATATAATATAAACATTTGCACTTCTAAATGAGTTATTTCTATTTATATGACGAATGAAAGTAAATAAAGCAACGTTATAAAGTTGACTTTTTAAAAGTAAATGAATTATTTTTTTTTATAGAATAAATGAATTTTTTCTTTAACTACTTATTTTTCAAAAATTTAAAATTATTTTTAATTTAATATATTATTTATAATATCACATTTCAAATGCATAAGTACCCATTTATCAATTATTGATTAGAAATTAATAACGATTTTATTTTTAAAAAAAAGAACATAAAATTATAGAAATAAAATTTTTACCATTTTTACCCATTGAATAAATTCTCCTTCCCAAAATGATAAATCATAAGAAAAATGTGGCCTCCCAGAAATTATACCGAGAGAAATAATAATTTTCCTTGAATTGAAATAAAATTATTAAATTTATAAAAAACACTTGGTGTTGAGTACTCTTTTGGCCAAACCACATATATATTTTTGTACGTTTGAAAATCATGTCATCGTCCAGTCAGCAAAAAAAATAAAAGAATCAAACTTAATGGTCAAAGTCAAACTTAACGGTCAAACGATAATTTGCACTTAATTAGTAATTATGTGTGCACTTTTACACCTAAAAAAAACACTTGATGTTGGGCGTTCTTTGGGGTAAAGCACATGTACATTTTTGCTCCTTAACCCTAGTTTACATAGGCAATTTAGTTTTGACCACTTATTGGCATTTTGGTTTTATAAGTGTTAGTCCTGTAGTTTATATAGGCAATTTGGTTTTGATCTAAAGGTTTAAACATGTGCTTTTAGTCCTTATTACCCTTATTAGTACACTAAACTCCAACATTTTAAAGCTGGTTTAAATTATCCACTAGTACAAAAAAGGTTTTTAAGACCGCCTCATTTAGAGCGGACTATCGACAGCCCGGTCTTAAAGGTATGACCGGTAGCAGTTTTGTAAATATAAAGAACTTTAAAGTTATGACCGGTGGCAGTTTTGTAAATATAAAGAACCTCTTGGACCGAATCGTTTAGCAATGGGTCTTAAATATATTATTCAGACCGCTTAGAAAAACGACCGGTCTTTAAAATGTTATTAAAAAAATTGAAATATAAAAATTCTTTATAGAGAAATCTCGAACAGGCCAACTTATTTTTTCTACGGTCCAAAATAATAAGGAAAAAATTAAATTAAACTTTTAAGACCGGATATATATAACAGGAGGTCTTAAAGATTATACTTTTTAGCCGGACAAAAATCGCGCCCGGTCGTAATACTTTTAAGACCGGAATTTAAAAGAGGACGGTCTTAAAACGTAACCTTTAAGACCTTCGTTTTTGTTCATCCGGTCTTAAAAATAAACCGCCAAATATATCTTCGCGCGAAACGTTGTCTTAAGACTTACGTTATATCTCTGAACTCTGAAACCCCTATATCTTCGTGCGAAACCCATAAGACTTACGTTGTACCTCTGAAACCCCTCTTGTTGTTGTGAAGCCACTCTTCCTGTTGCATTACCACTCTTCCTCACCCACATACCAGTAGCCTCTCTTACTCTCTCAGTTGCTCAGGCATTCCTCTCTTACTGTCTCAAAAATGAACGGTGAAGACGATTCCATTCGTGTTCCGGGATCGCCAGTTAATGGTGTGGGTCAGAACGAACCCTCCTCCACTAACAATGTGCCTCCTAACCGCCCTGCACGTTGTGGTAGAAGAGGCACACGAATGATGGATGTATCTCTAAGTCGGACTTCTGGGTCAAGGCTCGAGATTCAGTTCGATGAAAAGTTGCAGCCTTACGGTCCTAATAAAAACAAATATAATAGTTTTGTCGGCTATCTTGCTCGCAGCAAGGTTAGCATCTTGGAAGATGAGTGGAAAAGTGTTAACTTTGAAAAAGTAAAGCAACCTATTTGGAACACTATTCAGCTTACATACACTGTCCCTGACTCTGAGGAGTTGAAAGTCAAGACATTGTCCTATTGTGCTGATCGGTGGAGAAAGTTTAAGACCTCTCTCGCTAACACATATATTTTTTACGAGGTTACGCCTGCCAAACAGCCTTGGGAACAATACACATTTATTGATGAACGAATTTGGCAACAATTTGTTCGGCTGCGGACCACTTCTGAAGCTCTAGTGAGTCTATATTTAGTTTTGTTTGCTTATGTAACCTGTGAGCTTATATTTGTTCATCTAATCCTGTTAGTTAAATTATATTGTTTGGTGTGTGAATAGAAGTATACATTTCTTGCCTTTGTCTATGCAAGTCTGATATGTAAACCCTGAAAAGGTAAAATACTAAGGAGATAATTGTGTAATAGTTTGTCTTACAAAGGAGGAAATGAATAGTCTTAAAAGGGGGAAACTTTATATACCCAATTGTTACTATCTAATGTGGACGTACTGATGATCCCACTGGATGCCTTAAAAAGGATCAAGTTTGTATTATTCTATAAGCATAATCCTCTATTTTTTCTTGTTCTATCTACCTAGCAGTACAAAACATAGCTCTTTTGTAAGCATAATTCTCTTTTGTTTCTTAACCTATCTACATCTTCCTTAAATAATAAAATGTTGAAACTTGATCAAGTGAATTTGACTAGTGTTTGAGGTTCATATCAAGCAGAAGTTCTCTAATTTCTGTTAGTGAGATGATTGGATTCATAATTAATAGTTGTTTTCAATTTTGATTCACAGCAAAGAAGGGCAAAAGCACAGGAGATAAGGAGAAAGAATGATTGCCCGCATAGGGCTTCTCGCGATGGATATGAAAGGGCTGAAAAGGGATTGATGGCGGCCAAGCGGAAGAGATTGGAAGATGAAGCAGAATCCAATCCTGAGGCGGTGCATGGTCCGCCATCTCCAATACGTCACGAGGATTTGTGGTTGCACATTCGGCAAAAGCCAAGCGGCTCCTACACAAGTGAACAAACTCATGTAGTTGCTGAAAAAATTGTAAGTATTGTTATTTTTGTTATTTTTTTAGTTAACATGATTCATTACTAAGCTTCTCGTTATCTGTACCTTACAGGAAGATCTTAAGAAGAAAGAGGCAGAGGGATCTTTCGTGTCGTCCGGTAGGAGTGATGTTCTCACAGCTGCCACCGAAAAACCGAACCACGGTGGGCGTGTAAGGGGGGTTGGAGGACGAGTAGGCCTGAAGGTATTCTTTGGTTCATCCGCCAAACGCCATAAGAAAAAGGTGGTTACCCGGGAGGAGATGGATCAGACAGTGGTCAAATTAAATGAGGAGGCAGCGGCTAAAGAAGCAAGGCATCAATCTGATATGAGCAAGTTGAGGGAGGAACTGAATCAGGTGAAGCTGCTTTTGAGCTCTCGTCCAGAGACCAGTGTTCCCTTCACACACTCACCTGCAACTGTGCAGCAGAGCACTCGAGGGAGCTGCATTGTTGGACAGTCAGAGCAACCTTGTGACCTTTATGTGGAGGATCATGATAGACTACTATTGGTTGCAAAAGGGACTGTCCACAACTTTTTGGGATCAACTGTACACCACCAACAAATATCTGATGATGAAGTCAGAGTGTTAATTGAAAAGGTGATCATTGATGCACCTCTCCCTCTCCCAACTGATGAGATGAAGATTGTGAGTGATGTCAAGGGAACCTTCATCTCTTGGCCAGTGAAGCTTGTACATGTCTGTACTCCCCCCAAGCTTCAACCCCTCGTCCTCAAGTTCCATCCCCTCGTAGAGCTCCATCCCCTCCTCCTCAGGCTCAATCCCCTTCTCCTCAGGCTCAATCCCCTACTGCTAAGTTGACTGGCCGCGAAAAAATAACCGATATGGTGAAAAGTGGATGTTTTAAAACTAAATCGTCGTCTGTCAATGAAGTAGTAGACGACGCAATTCCCCTACCAGTCCAAGTTGACTCCGTTGATATTGACTCCCTGCTGCTTCCTCGACAGGAGCTTACTGATGCAATTATTCAAATTTGGATGAAGTAAGTATGTTTTTCTATGGTACATATAATTTAAATGCATCGTTTAGACACACATACATATATATACTAATTCCCTGATCGATGTAATTATTGTAGGTTCTTGCATCAAGAATGCGAGAATGAGGGCAGGTTGGACGATTTTGGATTCTTGTGCCCACAGTATATGAGTCAAACAACCATGGTGCAAAGACAAGAGTACATATCAAGGAGGTTGTATAATGTGAGAAGAAAGGTGTACTTGTTGCCATTCTTCCATAGGTACATATCACAAATCTTGGCTACAAGTCACTTAATTTTGCTACATGCCTACATATATCACTGAGTATACTTTACTGCTGTGAATTTTCAGTCGCCACTGGCAGTTGGTCATCATGTGCATGGAAGAAATTAAAATTATCTTCTTATGTTTCACTCACAGCCTGCCAGTGCACACGTTGGTCCAGACCATCAACGAGTAAGCATGTCATTTTGATTCTCTTGTCAGAAATCTCTGCTGTGAATTTTCAGTAAACTGATAAATATGCATTTTTTATGATAGTGCCATGAGGACCTTCCAAATCGATGCACTCCAAAAGCGTCCTTCAAAGGCCAAAGAGCCTAAATGACTCAGACCAGAGGTTGGTACAATATAATATTGGTACTTGTCAACTGCCTTGTGAACTTAGTCATAATATATATATTACTTATATATTTCTTTTTCTTTTTAGACTCGTCGGCAACCACATGAGTCCAACCTATGTGGCCAATACATCATGAAATACATGTATGATATTGTCACTAAAGGAGAAACTAAATTATTTGCAAAGGTAAATATTTGATGTTACATATTATGCACGCAAGTTAATTCAGTTTTTGGGGTTTAATGAATTACATCTGAAATATGGGCGCAAGTTATTAATCCAGTTTGTGTCTTTGATGTTACAGATGTTTCAATGCCCTGCCCCCTTTTCGGATGCTGAACTCGAGCACATACGCGAATTGTTTTGTCAATATCTGTATGACCTAATCTTAAGTAGTGATCAGGACAATAATTAATGATGTTATTCATTTGTAAATATTCTGTAAAATTTGATTATTTTTTCGATCAATTTGTAAATAATACACAGGCAATGTAAAATTCAATAGATAAATTTGTTTAATTTTTCGAACAATTTTCTTGTTTCCATTTTGGGGTATCTGAAATTGGATGGTGGATATAGCTATTTAGTGCGCTTGAAATTTGAGGTTCAGGATGATGTAGCGAGTTCGCGACTTTAGGACCGAATATGGGTAAACTTCCGATCCTAAAAGTTTTCGGTTAAATAATATGAGACTTTTAGGACCGCATGTTGTGTACTTCCGGTCCTAAAAGTATTGACAAAATATTGGTGAGACATTTAGGACCATATGTTTTAAAATGATGGTCCTAAAAGTATTCGACACTTTTAGGACCGTATCTCCTTTTTCCGTCCGCCCCAATAGTCTTCCTTTAAATAGAGTTGATTCGCTTTTCGGACAAATTAATTAGAAAGTTCTGGCTTCATTTAGGACCGTATGTTTTAAAATGACGGTCCTAAAAGTATTCGACACTTTTAGGACCGTATCTCCTTTTTCCGTCCGCTCCTAATAGTCTTTCTTTAAATAGAGTTGATTCGCTTTTCGAACAAATTAATTAGAAAGTTCTGGCGTTCATTTTAGGACCGTATGTTTTAAAATGACGGTCCTAAAAGTATTCGACACTTTTAGGACCGTATCTCCTTTTTTCGTCCGCTCCTAATAGTCTTAAAGTTGATTCGCTTTTCAGACAAATTAATTAGGGTAATTAAAGGCAACCGAGGTTTTGGCGTTCTGCTCAAGCTAGGACCCTCAATGTCATCGTTTTTACCTCTCCAGATTTAGATTATCGGTTTCCCTTTTCTTTGTCCCTTTTCTTTTTGTCGGAAAAAGATGAGAGATATTGAAAAAGGACACTTTGTTTCTAATCAAGCGAGGTAAAACCGACGACACTGATGGTTCAACCTTGAGAAGAATTGTCACTGTTTGTTTTTATTCGAATAAGGTAAACGTTCTTTTTGTTTTGTTGGTCTGATCTTAACTGTATATTGTTGGATATTTTAATGTGCGAGTTTTTAATGTTGATCATACAAACGAGGACAATGTTTTGTTTTTTTCCTCCTTGTCGGAAAAAGAAAGAATGTACTGATCAGAAGGATAAAGGCGATCGAAATAGGAAAGTAACAAATTTATTATATATTTTTTAATGCTGCCCCATGGGGGGCAGCAGAGTACATGATTTTAAAAAACACAGAAAAATATTTACTCCTCCCCATCGTTGTCGGAGGGGAGGGAGTCGTCGGAGGGGTTGGTGACGTCGTCATCTAACGGATTGTACTCAACGTCGTGGGCGTCGAGTATCACGTTGATCTTATTGTTGACGGCGTGGTAGACCTGAAAAAGCTAGCCCTGTCGTCAATCTATATGATCGACGCGGGCCAGGAGGTGGCGCAGCAGCTGTTTGGTGGTTGGGTTCGGAGGCAGAGGAGGAGGGTAAGGATTGTTATGCCCAGCGGGAGGAGGAAAAGGAGGACCTGGTGGTGGTGGAGGACCTTGGGGTGGTGGAGCAGCCATTGTGGAAGTGATGATGAAGAATGTGAAGAAAGTAAAGTAACAACGGCTTTAAATAGAGAACTCATCCGGAGTGAAACGTCGGAACCTTTAATGAGCAAACGCATAGTTCATCAGAATACGAGGAGACGCCTAGTTACGTTGGGAAGTTTATCTGGAAGCCGAAGAGATCTGATAGAATGTAAGGATTCGACTCTGCTATCGGAATTTGACACGATGAACTTTTTTTAGGAAATTTAAATCTTGAATAAATGAATTTTAGGACCGAAAAACTGATAAAAGATCGGTCTTAAAAGTAATTTAATTGACTAAAAAAATAAATAATATACTTATAGGACCGGAGAAGTGATAAAAGGTCGGTCTTAAAATTAATTCAATTAAAAAATATAAATAATATACTTTTAGGACCGGAGAAATTATAAAAGGTCGGTCTTAATATTAATTCATCTTAAAAATTAAATAATATTTATAAAACTCGCTCGTAAAGTGTAGACCATTCGTCTACTCTTTACCTCTCTGTCCTTAACACTCCTTATTAACTCCGCACTACCTCGTAAATCCAAACTACCTCTAGCTCTGCCTTTATTAATAAACGCCTCATACCTCTTTGCGCCAACGTACTGCTCAAACCATGGTTAGATACAAGATAACCGCTCGTAGGGGTGCTCTTACTCGTGATGCTCGTGCCTTTCGTCGATCGTTATACGGTGCGCCTCCTCCATCGAGAGTGCGTTTGATTGAAACAGAAGAGTCTCGGGTTGTTGGACCCATTGTTATTTCCGATGATGAAGACATTGCCGCAGCCCCCCTCCAGCCTTCCGACCATGAAGAGGTTCCTACTCCACCTTTCCAACCAATTGGCCCCAGCGCGCCGACCGCTGACCCTCGTCCTCTTTCCTCTAACGACCTGATACGAATAAGACGGGAACTTGCTGATATCCGCCAGGAGATTAATGCTTCTCAAGCCGATATTGCCTGGGTTTTGAAGGATAACAAGCTTTGATAATTTTCTATATCTTTTTTTTGGGCAATGTGTATGGCAATATTCAAGTAATTAATAATAGCATTAATTAAGAACCATAAGCTTGTCTCTTTTTAATTTTTTGTTTAAATAATTAATAATAGCATTATTTAAGAATATCATTAATTAAGAACCATAAGCTTGTCTCTTTTTAATTTTTTGTTAATGTAATTAATAGTAGCATTAATTAAGAATTATAACCTTGTCTCTTTTTAATTTTTTCTTCAAGTAATTAATAGTAACATTAATTAATAGCATTGATAATTTTCTGCGCTCGCCAAAGGCCCAAAGTCAATACTCTTTTCTCTAGAAAATTAACTTAGGTCCGGAGTATTATAAAACTGCGGTCTTAAATATATAGGACCGGACAGGATAAGAATTCGATCTTAAAAGTAACACTTAAAAATTTAATATAAATATTTAGGACCGGATGTTTTATAATTAATCGGTCTTAAAAAATCCAAACATAAAACCAAGTCTCTGTCGCGCGGAAAATTAAATTTCCCTCTCTGAATTTCTCTTGTCGCGCCGAAAGTGATTACTGAGGAGGTTCTGTCTCCCGTGGTTGTGTTTTGCTCCGTCGGTGCTTCGCGTTGCTCTCTCGACAATCACTTCCTTGTTCCTCAGCTAAACTTAGACCTAGCTGTAAGAGGTGTTTCGGTTATATAACTTCATGGTTTGCCTACTTATCGTTTTGGGTTTTTCTTGAGTTGAACAAAATCGATGAAATGCTCTTGTGTGCTTCTCTGTTGTTAATGAATATTCTATTCTGAAGATTATATTTACACTTAAGACCTACCCAACTAACCAACAAATGTTTTTAGGGTACTCTTGTTGTCTCCAACATCAACGTTCGTGGCGGGAGAAGAAAGACTCTTATTTGGCATTTGAATTTATATGTTACAGGTGAGTCCACAAGACCTTCATGCGAAGCATTTAAATTTCCTCGTCATGCATTTATTTTGCTTTGGGAGTATTTTAGTTTGGCTTCACTGTGATATTCATGACCAAAAGTGATTCTTCGTTATGCATTTATTTTGCCTTATTATACGTATGTTAAATCTTTCCGTCCATAGGAATTCTACTATGGATCACAGTTGGATAAATGCTTTACGGACGAGCGTTGAATATCAGAATGGGGTGAGGGACTTTATTGAATTTGCTAAACAAAATGCCAATGATGATAGTGGGAAGTTTTATTGCCCCTGTGTAAAATGTTTGAATGAGAGGCGACTAAGTCCTGAAGTTATACGGACACATTTAATCTGTCAGGGATTTTGTAAGACCTATACAGTATGGGTATGGCATGGTGAAAAAATACCAAGTGAATCTCAACATGGGGAAGTGTCCTTTGATGATAATGACACGGATATGGACGATCGCATAGAGGACATTATTCGTGATGTAGGAGAAGAGGTCTTTCAACAATCACATGCATATGGTAATATGTGCAGTGATGCGGAGACCCCGCTATACCCAGGGTGTCAAAAATACCAATTGTTGAACGCTATATTGAAATTGGTAAGCTTGAAGGCACGTCATGGATGGAGCGACAAGAGTTTTTCTGAAATGCTTAAGGCTTTTAAGGACATGCTTCCGGATGATAATGTGTTGCCGCATCGATACTATGATGCTAAGAAAATACTTTGTCCACTGGGGATGGAGTACAAAAAGATCCATGCATGCCCGAATGACTGCGTATTGTATAGAAAAGAGTTTGAAGAGAAGCAGAATTGTCCGATATGTGAATCCCCAAGGTACAAGTCAAATAAGGGGCCTGCAAAAGTGTTGTGGTATCTTCCAATCATACCAAGGTTCAAGAGGTTGTTTGCAAATGAAAATGATGCAAAACATTTGCGGTGGCATGCAGATGAGAGGATTTCTGATGGAAAGCTTCGTCATCCAGCCGATTCTTCTCAATGGAAGAAAATCGATCAATTATTTCCCAACTTCGGCGAAGAAACTAGGAACCTTAGGCTTGCCCTTTGTAACGCCTCAATTTTAACACCCAAAAACTTGGCCAAAGATACAAATTCATTTATACAGGGCCAAAATAAATCCAAAATAATATCAGAGTTTTCAAAATGCGGAAGTCTTATGGTCATGGCAAATAAAATAACATAGCATGAGCTTTCCATATGTGCATTCCCTGATTTCCCTACTAAATCGTTCTCCTGAAAAAAAAATAAACAAAGTAACCGTAAGATCCAAAGATCCCCGTAACCATTGGTTATTCAGAAATATACATGCTAACCAAGAACGAGAACATATTTATAAATTCACAATAATTAAAATATATGCCTTTATATAAAAACCTTTCACAAAATAGTTCTCGACTCGGTTACCAAAACTCCCTCCCAAAAAGGGTTCCAAAAACATCATAATTTATTTTCCAATAATTCACAAGAGATCTCACAATATAAAATATGTCAATGATGAATAGATCACCCTTATTACCCTGACCACCTCTTATAACCGTTGACTGGAGCAATCTAACACATAACTCATCTCTCATCATAACATATCCAATACTCATAACTTCAACATGGCTCCCCTCCTGGTAAAATCACAACCAAGGAGGTGTCATATTTGACCCGGTTAAAAGAAAAGTGATACCAAGGGCTCCAAGAATATCCACTCTCATCAAAACAACATTATCAGATTCCAAATCAAGCCTTCTATAGGCACAATAAATCCCAAAACAGTAAATAAATATACACATGTAAATATTTGACAAGTATATAAAAGAATAACCAAGGTTACCTCAATTCCAAGCTTATTTTACCAATACTTCAATACTCTCAATTTACCATCACCAAATAATTCAACCTCAGATCATACCATCATTCTTCATTCCTTCCTTCTCTCTCTCTCTCTTCCTCTCTCTAAATGGCTCTAGGAGTTGTGAAGAATGAAATGAAATGAAAGGTCTATTTATAGTTGGAAAATGGGTCTTTAAGTGTAATTTTCGTCTCTGGGTCGTTTTACGTAATTTTCCCAAAATTATAAAATGAAAACTTTCCCGTGACTACTCTCAGCCGCCCTCGTGAAAGTTTTAAAAATTTTTAATAATATTTTAATATTTTAATAATATAATATAATATTATTTAAATAATAAATTATTATTGAGTGGGTCCCGCGGCCAAAATTTTCAAAACTCACGAGAGTTTCTGTCGGCAGAGGAGAAATAATTTGACGTGGGTCCCACATGAATAGTAAATACGTATTTTGGAATAGTAAATACCGTATTTTTAAATAGTAAATACGTATTTGTAAATAGTAAATACTTTTCATATTTCTCAAAATATCGATTAAATACCGTATTTATAAAAAGTGAATACGTATTTGTGAATAGTGAATACTATTCATGTACGTATTTGTGAATAGTAAACACTATTCATGTCCAATAAAATACTGATTCTAAATTCATTTTCAAAAATAGGGTCTAATAGTCCTCCAAAAATAGGCTAATTTTCTAGTCTGTAGACTCAAAAATCAGGATGTTACATTTCTCCCCTCCTAAAAAAAAATTTTGTCCTCAAAATTCATCATCTTCCGCTGCGCCACTCTGATAAAATATCAAACCTTATTCACAATCTAACCTTAATCATAATCTCAAACTATAAATCCTCAATAACAATTATAGATATCACAAGGACACTAAATAAGAAAATAGCTAAATAAATTCTAAATCTAACAGGGAAGTGCACATGTTATGATATTTAATTTGCCACAACCACAATTTTTATTTAGAAAACTGTTAGGAAATCAGCAGGTTGGCCAGAACCTTTGCTCTGATACCAAAAATGTAACGCCTCAATTTTAACACCCAAAAACTTGGCCAAAGATACAAATTCATTTATACAGGGCCAAAATAAATCCAAAATAATATCAGAGTTTTCAAAATGCGGAAGTCTTATGGTCATGGCAAATAAAATAACATAGCATGAGCTTTCCATATGTGCATTCCCTGATTTCCCTACTAAATCGTTCTCCTGAAAAAAAAATAAACAAAGTAACCGTAAGATCCAAAGATCCCCGTAACCATTGGTTATTCAGAAATATACATGCTAACCAAGAACGAGAACATATTTATAAATTCACAATAATTAAAATATATGTCTTTATATAAAAACCTTTCACAAAATAGTTCTCGACTCGGTTACCAAAACTCCCTCCCAAAAAGGGTTCCAAAAACATCATAATTTATTTTCCAATAATTCACAAGAGATCTCACAATATAAAATATGTCAATGATGAATAGATCACCCTTATTACCCTGACCACCTCTTATAACCGTTGACTGGAGCAATCTAACACATAACTCATCTCTCATCATAACATATCCAATACTCATAACTTCAACATGGCTCCCCTCCTGGTAAAATCACAACCAAGGAGGTGTCATATTTGACCCGGTTAAAAGAAAAGTGATACCAAGGGCTCCAAGAATATCCACTCTCATCAAAACAACATTATCAGATTCCAAATCAAGCCTTCTATAGGCACAATAAATCCCAAAACAGTAAATAAATATACACATGTAAATATTTGACAAGTATATAAAAGAATAACCAAGGTTACCTCAATTCCAAGCTTATTTTACCAATACTTCAATACTCTCAATTTACCATCACCAAATAATTCAACCTCAGATCATACCATCATTCTTCATTCCTTCCTTCTCTCTCTCTCTCTTCCTCTCTCTAAATGGCTCTAGGAGTTGTGAAGAATGAAATGAAATGAAAGGTCTATTTATAGTTGGAAAATGGGTCTTTAAGTGTAATTTTCGTCTCTGGGTCGTTTTACGTAATTTTCCCAAAATTATAAAATGAAAACTTTCCCGTGACTACTCTCAGCCGCCCTCGTGAAAGTTTTAAAAATTTTTAATAATATTTTAATATTTTAATAATATAATATAATATTATTTAAATAATAAATTATTATTGAGTGGGTCCCGCGGCCAAAATTTTCAAAACTCACGAGAGTTTCTGTCGGCAGAGGAGAAATAATTTGACGTGGGTCCCACATGAATAGTAAATACGTATTTTGGAATAGTAAATACCGTATTTTTAAATAGTAAATACGTATTTGTAAATAGTAAATACTTTTCATATTTCTCAAAATATCGATTAAATACCGTATTTATAAAAAGTGAATACGTATTTGTGAATAGTGAATACTATTCATGTACGTATTTGTGAATAGTAAACACTATTCATGTCCAATAAAATACTGATTCTAAATTCATTTTCAAAAATAGGGTCTAATAGTCCTCCAAAAATAGGCTAATTTTCTAGTCTGTAGACTCAAAAATCAGGATGTTACATTTCTCCCCTCCTAAAAAAAAATTTTGTCCTCAAAATTCATCATCTTCCGCTGCGCCACTCTGATAAAATATCAAACCTTATTCACAATCTAACCTTAATCATAATCTCAAACTATAAATCCTCAATAACAATTATAGATATCACAAGGACACTAAATAAGAAAATAGCTAAATAAATTCTAAATCTAACAGGGAAGTGCACATGTTATGATATTTAATTTGCCACAACCACAATTTTTATTTAGAAAACTGTTAGGAAATCAGCAGGTTGGCCAGAACCTTTGCTCTGATACCAAAAATGTAACGCCTCAATTTTAACACCCAAAAACTTGGCCAAAGATACAAATTCATTTATACAGGGCCAAAATAAATCCAAAATAATATCAGAGTTTTCAAAATGCGGAAGTCTTATGGTCATGGCAAATAAAATAACATAGCATGAGCTTTCCATATGTGCATTCCCTGATTTCCCTACTAAATCGTTCTCCTGAAAAAAAAATAAACAAAGTAACCGTAAGATCCAAAGATCCCCGTAACCATTGGTTATTCAGAAATATACATGCTAACCAAGAACGAGAACATATTTATAAATTCACAATAATTAAAATATATGTCTTTATATAAAAACCTTTCACAAAATAGTTCTCGACTCGGTTACCAAAACTCCCTCCCAAAAAGGGTTCCAAAAACATCATAATTTATTTTCCAATAATTCACAAGAGATCTCACAATATAAAATATGTCAATGATGAATAGATCACCCTTATTACCCTGACCACCTCTTATAACCGTTGACTGGAGCAATCTAACACATAACTCATCTCTCATCATAACATATCCAATACTCATAACTTCAACATGGCTCCCCTCCTGGTAAAATCACAACCAAGGAGGTGTCATATTTGACCCGGTTAAAAGAAAAGTGATACCAAGGGCTCCAAGAATATCCACTCTCATCAAAACAACATTATCAGATTCCAAATCAAGCCTTCTATAGGCACAATAAATCCCAAAACAGTAAATAAATATACACATGTAAATATTTGACAAGTATATAAAAGAATAACCAAGGTTACCTCAATTCCAAGCTTATTTTACCAATACTTCAATACTCTCAATTTACCATCACCAAATAATTCAACCTCAGATCATACCATCATTCTTCATTCCTTCCTTCTCTCTCTCTCTCTTCCTCTCTCTAAATGGCTCTAGGAGTTGTGAAGAATGAAATGAAATGAAAGGTCTATTTATAGTTGGAAAATGGGTCTTTAAGTGTAATTTTCGTCTCTGGGTCGTTTTACGTAATTTTCCCAAAATTATAAAATGAAAACTTTCCCGTGACTACTCTCAGCCGCCCTCGTGAAAGTTTTAAAAATTTTTAATAATATTTTAATATTTTAATAATATAATATAATATTATTTAAATAATAAATTATTATTGAGTGGGTCCCGCGGCCAAAATTTTCAAAACTCACGAGAGTTTCTGTCGGCAGAGGAGAAATAATTTGACGTGGGTCCCACATGAATAGTAAATACGTATTTTGGAATAGTAAATACCGTATTTTTAAATAGTAAATACGTATTTGTAAATAGTAAATACTTTTCATATTTCTCAAAATATCGATTAAATACCGTATTTATAAAAAGTGAATACGTATTTGTGAATAGTGAATACTATTCATGTACGTATTTGTGAATAGTAAACACTATTCATGTCCAATAAAATACTGATTCTAAATTCATTTTCAAAAATAGGGTCTAATAGTCCTCCAAAAATAGGCTAATTTTCTAGTCTGTAGACTCAAAAATCAGGATGTTACACCCTTAGCACGGATGGCATGAATCCATATGGAAGCCTTAGCAGCGTACATAGTTCATGGCCTGTACTCCTCATTATTTACAACTTATCTCCTATGTTATGCATGAAGAGAAAGTATATCATGTTGTCTATGTTGATTTCGGGACCAAAACAACCCGGAAATGACATTGATGTTTACCTTCAGCCCTTGATCGAAGACTTGAAGGAGTTATGGGAAGAAGGTGTGGATGTTTTTGACTCTTTCAAGAAGGAGGTATTCAAATTGCGAGCCATGATATTTTATACTATAAACGACTTCCCAGCATATGATAACTTGTCAGGGTATAGTGTAAAGGGCCATAAAGTATGTCCGGTTTGTGAAGAAGGCACATGCTACCATCAACTCCAACATGGAAGAAAGATGGTTTACCTTGGACATAGGAGATTTCTTAGACGGGGCCACCCATATCGTCGATTAAAGAAAGCCTTCTTTGGTGGCCAAGAATATAAAGATGCTCCGGTGCCATTGACTGGGGAGCAAGTTTATGAGAAGGTGAAAAATATCAATGTCATCATTGGCAAGACAGCCAAGAGTAGAAAAGATACAAATATATGGAAAAAGAGATTTGTATTCTTCGATCTTCCCTATTGGCGCAATCTTGATGTGAGACACTGTATCGATGTCATACATGTGGAGAAAAACGTATGTGATAGCATTGTTGGCACGCTTCTCAACATACAAGGCAATTCCAAGGATGGTGTGAAGGCAAGATTGGATTTGCAAGCAATGGGAATACGTGAAGAGCTACATCCAAGGCCGTATGGGACGAGAACTTATTGTCCCCTGGCTTCTCATACTTTGTCTAAGGATGAGAAACGTAGTTTTTGTGAGTGTTTACATGGCACAAAAGTTCCCTCAGGGTATTCTTCAAATTTTAAGAGGCTTGTATCGATGAAGGACTTGAAATTAGTAGGCCAAAAATCGCATGATTGTCATGTCTTGATGCAACAGCTACTCCCAATAGCTATTCGAGGCATCGCTGAATATGACCTTCGGGTTGTTTTGACTAGACTTTGTGTCTTCTTCAATGCGGTTTGTTCTAAAGTTTTCGACATTGAAAAGTTGGATGAATTGGAGAATGAAGGACATCTTATCTTGTGCCACCTTGAGAAGCTTTTTGTTCCTACATTTTTTGACATCATGATTCATCTAATTGTTCATCTAGTGAGGGAGATAAAGTTGTGCGGCCCTATCCATTTACGGTGGATGTACCCAATTGAAAGATTTATGAAATTCCTTAAAGGGTACGTGAAGAATGCATACTGTCCAGAAGCATCAATTGTTCAGAAATATGTTTCTGAAGAAGCCATGGAATTTTGTCAAAATTATTTGGCCAAAGTAAGACATATTGGGCTTCCAAAACGTCATCATGCTGGAGGGGGTAGGCGAGGGGCTTCAGTAAAGACTGTGGATCCTGATGAATTGTCACAAGTCCACTTATACATCTTGAATAATGTTGATGAAGTTCAAGCCAGCATAGCTGTACATAAAGAAGCTGTGAGGAAAGAAAATCCTCAAATGACTGAACAAAGGTTGATTAGGGAGCATAACAGAACTTTTGCACACTGGTTCAAACGAAAGGTCGAGGGGGAGGAATGTGTTTCTGATATCCTCAAATGGTTAGCACGTGGTCCTGAGGTTAATGTCATAAGTTGGAATTCGTATGTGATCAATGGTTATACATTTTACACGAAGTCCCTAGATGATAGGAACACAGTCCAGAACAGTGGTGTTATGTTAGAGGCTGAATCTATGCACTTCTCCAGTTCAAAAGACAAAAGCCCTTTATTGGTAGTCATGCCATATTATGGGGTTATTGAAGAGATATGGGAGGTGGACTATGTGAAAATTAGATTTCCCATTTTCAAATGCAAGTAGGTTGATGTCAATAATGGTGTTCGGATCGATCGGCTAGGATTTACATTAGTCAATGTCAATGGTAGAAGTTTTGGAGATAAACCTTTTATTATGGCAGACCAGGTGCAACAAGTTTTCTATATCACCGATCAAGAAAATAAAATATGGTCTGTAGCTCTCCAAGGAAAGAGGGTCATTGATATTGATGAGGAAAATTCAAATTATGGTATTCCTGAGAGTACATCTTTTTCAAGGGGTCTACCGGACATGAACGAAGAAGATGAAGCGGATAATGAACCCGGCATAAGAAGTGATCATCAAGAAGGGATATGGGAAGATATCACTTTATAAAAGAGTCAATTCATAAGGTAATATTCATATATATGCAGATTTATTTGACTACTTTAAGGCTTTAACTATATATATTATTCCTTCTATGTTCATAAAATGTCTTTGACTATGAAGTTTGTTCCTTGTTTTATTTTTGTGGCAGGATCCGATCATGTTATAAAAGAGGATGTTACGTTGTTGGGTGGCATGGGAATCAGATGATGAAGGCATGGTGAATATTATTTTGGGCGCATCTATGTTGTATTTGTAACTTATTGTATTTGTAAGTAAGTTATCTTATTGGATGTATGAATTAACTTTGGTGTTGTAGATTAATTAAGAGGCCAAATAACTCATGGTGAATAATATTTGTATCATTTTTCCAATTCAATTTATTCAAATAATTGTTCATAGCTTGTAGCTTAAAGTATCGACTTTTATGTGCTGGATTGGGTAGTGGATTTGTGTATATATATAGTAGTAGGAACAACAGCAGGGAAAAATTCGGGAAAATTTAGATTGGAAATAAATAAGCCGGTCTTATGCGTTTGACTTTTAAGACCGGATGTAATTATATGACAGGTCTTAAAGGTCATATTAAGCCGGTCTTAAAAGTTGGCCTTTTTAAGACCGTTATGTTATATTTAGACGTTCGGTCTTAAAGGAAAATTTTTAAGACCGGACGTAATTATCATCCGGTCTTAAAAGTCAGTCTTTTAAGACCGCGTATGATTAGTCGGTCTTAGAAGTCGCTAACTTTAAGACCGTATTTATTTTTGTCTGGTTTTAAAAGTCCGATATTTTTAAGAGCGGACTAATTTTAGGCCGGTCTTAAAAGTTGAGTTTTTGGACCAACCAAATCAAACTATTTCATGTTCACTTAGTACAAATTTTAAGACCGAATGTTTTAAATGTCCGGTCTAAAATATGTAGACTTTTAAGACCGGATCATTGTCCGGTCTTATATGTAGACTTTTAATATCGGCTGGAACAAGACCGGCCGTCCGTCCGCTCTTACGTGCCTGTTTTGTCCGGTCTTAAAAGCTTTTTTTGCACTAGTGATCATTTAAAGAGCATGTTCATGCAAGTCAAAACAAAATTCTTCTCAAACTTTGCCTCGTATACCAATCCATACAAGTACTTATTAATTTATACTCTTTTGCCAGGCTACCTTTATTAAATATAAGCATATATAAAAAGAAAATATTTAATAAGCTTTGAAACTATTAAATACCTTATAAAAACGAGTAACAACTAAGAATAAAGGTCACTTATAGTAAAGGTCAAAGGTGAGGCCAAGAAAAATAATAATTAGCAATATCCTTTTATATTAACAGTATTAAGGTGTCCTTTTTATAAGAGCTCAAAAATTGAATTGCATTGATCCTTTTTATAAAAACCTCACAAGAATTGCCTGAACACTTAATGTTTTTTTTTTCATTTTTGCCCCTCATTAAGTATAGGTGTTACATTAATTAGAAGATTAATGATACTTATATTTTCTATATTTCTCTTTCTTACTTTCCCCATTATAAATAAGGGCATGCTTGGAAAAACAAGTTTATTTCAAACATACTTATTATTTTTAACTAATTTTAATCACTTTTTTTAAAGTAAGGATGTTTCTAAGTATGCTTAACGGTGTCAGTGTCACATAAGCTTAATTAACAGTATTAAGTGCTTATTTTACCTAACTTATTTTTAGCTTATCTTCTACTTATAAGTATAAGTTAGGCCAAACAAAATTTTTCAAAAGCTTTTATAATTATAAGAGCTTATTTTATAATGAAGAAAAAAAAAAGAGCTTAAAAATAAGCTCCTCATGCTCCTATGAGGAGCTTATTTTTAAGCTCTTTTTTTTTAAGAGAGAGAGAGAGAGAGAGAGAGATCCCGTAATCTCTCGATCAAACACTGCTGCCATCGCTATTGCCGCCGCTGCTGCCACCACCACCCTTTTATAATATACCTCTTTTGATAATTTTATTAGAAAAAGTGCTTATGACAAAATTTTTGTCAAATAGCTTATTTTTAATTTCAGCTTTTAAATAACTTTTAAGCTAAAAAACTTATATAATTACTAAACAGCTTTTAACTTTTTTTTTAAAGCTCTTTTTTTTTTTAAGCTTTAGCTTAAAAGTAACTTTTAAGATAAAAATAAGAGGATCCAAACGGGTTCTAACTCTAGTTTCAAATCCTTCTAAAACATTAGGGACTAACCATTTAAGATAAAGTAAACTTGAGAGATTTAAACCACATATTTTAAACTTTAGAGACTAAAACTAAAATGATAGTTTACTATAAAAACTGAAGATGGTTTTATAAACAAATGAATTAATACTATCTTTTCTTTTTAAAAAATCATATTTTCTGTTCTATTCTGGGAACATGACTTATTGGACTTGACTAGGTGTCAAGCCTAGAGCCTACGTACCCTTTGAAGGGATCAAAGTCCACGTAGTTCAAAGAATACTTGGAGGCTTTTAGCCAGGGGTGGTGTGTGTACTCTGTGTGACAGAATGTAAAGTGAGCATAAGTTAGAACGTGTGCACTTGGATGATGGACCTCTATATTTATAGAGGCTTCTGTGGAGGATATCTCGGTCATGCTAGATATCCGAGGCAAGTTTCCAGGAGCATATATCATGTAGGTTCAGTTCAGATGCTGTTATGATGTCGATAGATAAGATCTACTGTAATATGAGATCTTCCTATATGGCCGATGCTCAACACATTCAAGTGTGTTCCTTATTGGGCCACATCTTAGTTTTGGGCTTTGGGCCGGTCCGTAACAGTTGCCCCCCAGCTTGGTTGGTCAGAGTACTGAGGAGCCAAGATACATAGCACGCTCTCTCGACCGAGATGTTCGAGCGGAATCCGGGCATGCTGAGTCGAACGAGTGACCGGCCGTGTTGGAGGCCGTCTTAACCAGTACATCCGAGGTCATGACGTCACTGTGTTTTATGTGCTCATGTATGGGGTGCTAGGCGTCCTATACGGAGCTCTTATGCCGGGGGACTCCCTTGCTGCCCGGTCTTGGTAGAATGTGAAAAGGTTCTTCAACCGGGGTAATGCCAGCCGTTTCTCACAGTTTCCCAAGCTCTCTGCCTTTTACGCCTTCTCCATGATTACTCCGCGACACCTGTCTCCTGTGGAGTGGCGATGGATTATAACTGCTGCAGGTTGCCGCCAGTGGTTTTCATGCACATTTAATGCTCTTGTTGCGTGACGTGCGCTATTCCACTTTTGCCGAGGAATTGTCTCTTTTACCCTTTTCTCTCGCCGTTACATTGTATCAAATTTCACGATTATACTTCCCTCCTTCTTCATTTTACTCACTCTGCTATTTCTCCGTTTTCTCTACAAAGAAACTTCTCTTCCCTTTGCTGTTGCGTCCTGCTTTCCTTCTTCCACCATCATACATCCTCCGACTCTTCTTTTAACTCAGGTATGTTTATTACTTCCACTCATACTTTAACTTTTTTGAGTCTGTTGCTTAGTCTTTTCTGGATCATGCCCCCATTTCCTAGTTTTGTTCCCGAGTGTTTCTAGGTAGGCTCGTAGTTTTGCTTGGATAGGTTGCATCTAGGCGCTGTTCTAGACCTTTTCTTTTCTTAGTACTATCGAGGAAGTCTTCGAGTGTGAGTTCTCGACTCCTTCTCCTCACATTGGTTCTTTCTTCCTTATCAAACCTTCTGCACCTTTCTAGGTGATGGATAGACCTAGAGGTTTGCCTTCTTCTGGTCAAAATGTGACCCCTGAACAGGTGGAGATCCTACGTGTTCGCTACCCTTATTCAAGTTTCTGGCTATTCGGGTCTCGCCTTACCGAAGAGCAGAGGCTTGCTGCCTTGCTTCGTGGCGGGTCCTGTGAGAGGAGAGTTCTGGGACCCTTACCTGCTATTCCTCAAGTTACCCGTCCGAGACTTCGTGGTGGTTACCCTTACGTAGGTGGTAGGATGAATTCTGGAGCCATCTCGGCCTCCCCTATCAACTTCTATTAGGCCCCTCCTCAAGCGAAGTCGGACACTCTCCCCGAGGGATACCTTGGTCCGTGTTGGGACTGCATCGCCTCCAGCTCCCACCATATCGCCCTCGGTCAAGACTCTTTAGCCAATCAAATCTTAGGCTCCTGCTGACATTGATCTACGTCGGCTTCTACCTCGGCCCCTGGCGTTCTTAATGTCTCAGTTGTTAGCATGCATTCATCAAGTATATTCTTCATTCACTGATGTCTTTGTCCCTTTTTTCCTTTTTGAAGGTTTTAGGTCTGAAATGGAGCCGTCTCAATCTCCTGATAGGACTTTGTCTGTAACTGGGGAATCCAAATCTGCTACGCCTCCAGAAGCCCTCCTAGCAAAATACCCCTGGGTGGCACCCTCGGTTCTGTCTACCCGGTCGTCGTTATCCTCCAAAGATCTCTGCCGACTTGAGTTAGGCAACATATCTTCGTGTACCCTGCGCCTTCCTTCTGAAGAGGAGCCGGTGTGTGCTATCAGAGAGGGGAGTAATAATTCCTTCTTATTCTGGTATAAAGATCTTTCCACCCGTCTCGGAGTTCGGTTACCTTTTACCGAGTTCCAAATCGACATTTTGACCTACCTTCAACTTGCCCCCTCTCAACTTCATCCCAATGCTTGGGGCTTTATCCTTGCCTTTGAGCATTTCTGTAAATTACTACCCAAAGCTATCCCCTGCAAAGGCTAAGGCTAAGGCCATGAAGACGTCCAAAGAGCTGAAGGCTACCCAAGCCAGTCTGAAGTCTTCAGAGGAGAGTGTAGGCAAGCTGCAAGCCGAAGTTCTATCTCTGCAGCCTTCGAACTCCAAGAGTCTGGAGGCTTTGAGGACCGTCCAGGGGCAGCGGGTGAGTCTGGCGGACGAGGTGGGAGCCGTGCAGGCTGAGCTTGCTGCTACAAAGAAAGCCCTTGCTGCCAATTCTGACACGATCAGGGCGACTGCCAAGGATGCCTTTAACATGGCTCTGGCCTTGATCCATCATGTCAACCCTACGGTGACTCTGGATCTCAGCAAGGTGGATTACCAGGTGTACGTGCACTAGGGCAAATACTTCCCTCCCCCTTCCTCTCCACCAACTGTGTCAGTGACCGAGGCTGTTGATCCGGGACCTGGGCGAGAAGAAGAGGAGGTGTCTCTCATTGCTCCCCCGGAAGGTGGTTTTGCTCCTTAGGATCCTTCGGCCAAAGCCTAAGGGTCCAGCCATGCTCCTGCTCCTGCTCAATTTGGGCGTCTGTGCCCCCTTTTTTGTTTTGACTTGCGTTATTCGGGGCGTCTGTGCCCATTATAACTTATGTTTTGTTGGCATCAATGCCTCTGACAATTTTGTGATTTATACTTACTATCTTTAATTGCCATGTTTCATTTTTATAAATTTCTAAGCTTTACTTAGAAACTATCGACCGTAGTTGGTACAGGTCTATATACTCGACCAGAACATGAGTCTGGGATAATGGGCAAGGCTGTCTTGTTTTAACCTCGTGGGTGTCAACTTAACCGAGTACCTCATTTCCAGATTTAATTTAGACAGGAAAATGAATTTTAATCGACCTAAGTTCAGACTGCCACTTGTTTAGCCGAGGTGTCCGTAACGCAATACTTAAACATTTTGACCTGATCAGGGTCGGAATGGCAGTCCATGTGCTCAGGCCGGGCGAGCGTTGACGAGTCAATTTCGCGAAGGCCACGTATGGCAGTTTCGCCGAGCTTTATACTTGAGCACATCAGAGTACAACGGTCGGTGTCCTCTATCTAGATGGGTTTTTGACCAAGTTTAAAGACCTCGGTGTCGAATATGTGACCGGGCTTATATGCCTCAGTGTAATGCTTAAGCAATCATCCGTGCACATTTACTGAATCTCCATGGAGATATCCTTTATTAAAATAAACTGCTCAAAGGACCTTACAAATAGTTTACAAAAATTTCAAAGAAATAAATACGTAAATACTTGAAATAAAGAAAAAACTTAGCAGATTCTGGATGAGGTATTGCTGTCTGAGTTGGTCCATACTAAGATCTAGCTGTAGTAGATCTTCAGTTTGTCGGCATTCCATGTTCTCTTTACTGACTTTCGTGCCAGGGTTTCGAGTATATAGGCTCCATCATCTAATTTTTCCTTAACCCGGTTAGGACCCTCCCAGTTCGTGGCCAGCTTTCCATCTCGGGCGTTTTTGTTTCTGATGTCGGCTCGTCAGAGCACAAGGTTTCCTCGGTTGAAAGACCAGGGTCACACCTTCCAATATATTTTGCCACGAGGAGCTGCTTGGCAGCTAACTCTCGGCAGTGTGCCGTGACTCGGACTTCATTAATGAGGTCCAAGTCAGTCCTCAAGGCGTCATCATTTGACGCTTGTCCTTCCTGTCGGGCTCTGAGTTTTCTCCATGAAGGTTGTCCTATCTCAACCGGGATCACTGCTTCGCACCCATAGGTTAGCCGGAACGGCGTCTCCTGAATTGAAGTCTGCACGCTTGTTCTGTAGCCCCACAAAACGTTGTGAAGCTGTTCGACCCAATTGTTTTCTGCATCTAGCATCCGCTTTTTGAGGTCGTCCAAAATGATCTTGTTAGCCGACTTGGCCTGGCCGTTAGACTAAGGATGTTCGACCGAGGCGAAGTGCTGCTTAATGTCCAAATTAGACATTAAGGTTTGTAACCTATAGTCCATAAACTGGGTCCCATTGTCCGTGACGATCTCAACTAGTATCCCAAAGCAAGAGACAATGTTGTGACGGAAGAATCTCATTATGCGGGCCGAGGTGATAGTAGTTAATGGTTCGGCTTCAATCCACTTGGTGAAGTAATCCACCGCGACAATGAGCCATCTGAGTTGCCCAAGCGCTGGCTTAAAAGGTCCGAGGATATCCATTCCCCATTTGTAGAAAGGCCAGGGGGATGAAATTCCTTTCAGCTCTGATGGCGGTGGCCAAATGATTTCGGCATGCTTCTGACAACTTTCACACCTCTTAACAGCTTTTATGGCGTCCTGCTTCATAGTCGGCCAATAGTACCTGGCCCGTAGGGCCTTTTGAGCAAGTGCCTTGCCTCCAATATGATGCCCATTGGAGCTTTCGTGTATCTCGGCCAGTACATACTTGGCGTCTCTTTCCCCTAAGCACCGCATCATCGGGCAGTGTAACCCTTTTCGGTAGAGGTGATCATCCACCATGGTGTAGATTGTGGCCTCTCGGATCAACTTCTTCGCCTCAATGGAATCTGTCGGGATAATGCCTCTCTCAAGGTAGTCTTCAATCGGCTTTCTCCAATCCGTCCCTGCCAAGATTGTCATTATGCAGCTCGGCTCGGCTAGGTTTTGCTAGATTACAGTTCTGTGACTACCAGGTCCTTTGGTACTCGCTAATTTGGAGAGGATGTCGGCCCTAGTATTTTCTTCTCTCAGAATATGAGTAACTATCGCCTCGTTAAAGCCGGCCATAACCTCCTTTGCTTTGTTAAGGTACTTGGCCATCAGTGGGCCTTTTGCTTGGTAACTTCCATCAATTTGTGCGGCCACGAGCTGCAAGTCGATGAAAACCTTGACCCGTCGTGCCCCGTTGTCCTTGGCTTGTAACAGTCCGGCTAATAGGGCCTCATACTCAGCTTGATTGTTGGATGTTGGAAACTTTAGTTGCAGCGAGTTGTGACCCCACCGGGACTCTCAACGATGACGCCGGCCCCACTTCCCTTGGCATTAGAGGAACTGTCAACGTACACTTTCCATCTTTCATTATGGCCAGTTTCATTGGTTACTGCCGGGGTTAACTCTCTGATGAAATCTGCTAATGCCTGGAACTTGATTGCATTCTGGGCTTCGAATGAGATGTCGAACTCTGATAGCTCTATTGCCCAGTTAGTCATCCTCCTTGCAAGGTTCGGTTTGTGTAAAATCTGGCGGATTGGTTGACTGGTCCGGACTACAATCTGGTGTCCTTGGAAATATGGCCAAAGTCTTTTAGCCGTGGTTAACAAGGCGAAAGTTATCTTCTCAAGTTTTTCGTATCGGAGTTCCGAGCTCTGTAACGCTTTGCTTACAAAGTAGATAGGCATTTGTCCGACCTCAGTTTCCCTGACCAAGGCTGCGCTTACTGCCTCATCACCCACAGATAGGTAGAAGAACAACGTCTCGCCCGGCTCCGGCCTTGTCAGGACCGGAGGAGTTGCCAAGAACTGTTTTATTTCTTCAAAAGCAACTTCACAGTCCGGGTTCCATCCCCCATGTGTTTCCTTTTTTAACAACTTGAAGGAAGGCAGTGCTTTTTCCACGGATCTCGGTAAGAACCTGGTTAATGCGGCCAATCGGCCTGTTAGTTGTTGTACTTCTTTTTTTTGATCTCGGGGAGTGCATATCCAGCACGACCTTACATTTGTCTGGGTTGGCCTCAATCCCATGATTGGTTAGCATGAAGCCTAAAAATTTTCCAGCTGGGACTCCAAAAGCGCATTTGACCGAGTTTAACCTAATCCGATGTCTTCTCAGCTTCTCAAATGTCTGTTCCAGATCTCGGATATGATCCTCCGGATGCTTTGACTTCACAATCATATCATCAATGTACACATCTACATTGTGGCCGATCTAGTCCCCAAAGACCCGGTTCATCATTCGCTGGTAAGTACCTCCAGCATTTTTCAGTCTTGTCGGTCATGAAGGCCGTCTTCTAATGGTTGTCGGGATGCATGGCTATCTGATTATACCCCCGAGTAAGCGTCCATAAAGGATAGTAGCTAATATCCGGACGAGTTGTTGACTAGTTGATCAATATTATACATAGGGTAAGAATCCTTCGGGCATGCCTTGTTCAAAGTTGTATAGTCGGTGCATACCCTCCATTTGCCATTTGGTTTTCGCACCATAACCACATTGGATAGCCAGGTGGTGTATTGTACCTCCCGGATGAATCTGGCTGCCAGGAGCTCTGCAACGTGACTCTCTAGGGCCTGTTGCTTATCGACGGCAATATTACATTTTTTCTGGGCCACTGGCTTCGACCTCGGCCGAATGGCGAGCCGGTGGCAGCAAAAATGTGGGTCGATTCCTAGTATCTTGGCTGATGTCCACGTGAACACATCCTGATTCTGTCTCAGGAATTTAATCAGTTGAGTTTTGAGGTCAATACTCATGTCTCCACCGATTTTAGTTGTCCTTGTCGGGTCAGGTCCTAATACCAATTCCTCAAGCTCTCCTTCTGGTTCTGGGCGAGGGTTCTCTAATTCCCTGAGATCAAGCTCTACCATATTGACCGGTTGCCGGGGTTGTCTGTTGTTTTCGGCTCCGGCATTAACTTCATCCTGTCCGAGTTGAGGTGGAGATTAGGGGCCTGCTTCTCCGACTCGTAGGGCCTCTGAGTAACACTGCCGAGATTCCTTCTGGTCCCCGGACACCTCTACAACTTGATTCTTATCATTGATCAGCTTGAGTTTTTGATGCTTCGTGGATACCAGCATGTCCCAGCTGTGTATGGTTGGTCTTCCCAATATCACATTATAAGGGGAACGAAAATCGGCCACGATGAACCTTACCCGTTCTGATTTGAATACCTCCTTCGTCCCCAAAGTCAATTGGAGGTCTATGTAACCCTTGGGAAAGGATCGTTCCCCATTGAACCCTATAAGGGTTGTCTTGCACGGCTTTAGGTCTTCTACATCAAGGTGCATTCTCTTATAAGCATCCCAGCTTATAATGTCGGCCAAACTTCTCGTATCTACAAATATCCTCTTGACCCGGCAGTTCACCAGGGTCCCTGTGATGACCAATCCGTCTTGGTGTCCTGGAACCACGTCGACTAGCTCCTCGCTGGTGAAAACCAACGAGGGAGCCTTTGGTTTTGCTTGATCGTCTTTGAACTTTAAGAAGTCTCTTACTGTCAACACTTCGCGTAGATATTTCTTTCGCTGGCTTGCCGTGTCTCCTCCTCCTCCAAATCCTCCACTGATGACGTTGCATTAGAACTCGGCTTCTGGGAATTCATCAGCAGAATTAGATTTTCGTCTTTTCTCTCCTTTCCTAGAATCTGTGATCGGGCTTCTACTCCGGCCCTCATGGTTCCGCTTGCCTTTTTTTCTTCCTTGAGTTTGGATCACATATTGGCGTAGCTTCCCTTCTCGTATAAACTTTTCTACGGCATCTCGGAGCTCGTAACACTCATCTGTGGTGTGCCCCGGTCCATCATGGAAAGCACAAAATTTGGACCGATCAGTGGTTGGCCGATTTCTGAGGGTCCTCGGTCTCCCAACCCTCTTCATATCAGTTTGGGCGACCTCCTTCCATAGTTGTGATCGAGAGACGTTCAGGGGCGTGTAGCTATCATATTTTGGCTTTCCCTCTATCCTATCCCGGTGAGATCGGTTGTCTCGATCACACCTTCGGGGTTCGAGCTTAGGCTTGTCGGTCTGATCCTTTACGTGAGGTGACGCGTTCCTCGGTTCCTCAGGTTCATCGGTGTTGGCGATCACCATCTACTCGACATCCAGATATTGCTTTGCACGTGTATAGAACTTGGTCAATGTGTAGACTCGGTTTTTGCACTGGCTTCTCGCCAAGCTTCGATAAGCAATTGCATTTTCAATTGGGAAAATATATTGCAGGAACTACAAACTTTTAGCTATATAATTAAAAATTCGTTTTCAACAAAATTATTGGAAACCAATTTTTTAGTGGGGAATGAAAATGCCTAAACACATAAAAGCCACCTTATGACTTTGCATGTGATATAAAAAGTGAGTGGTATGTGTGGGTCCCATAGATATTGAAATAATAATTTTACTCTACAGGTAAAATAGTCTTTTGTCTCATTTTTCCCAAACCAAATAAAAAATTTTCTATCAACCAATTTTCTTTTCCAATGCAAACAAAAACAACTATGTGACAAAATATTTTTCAATCCATTCCTTTTCAACATTTTATTTGAACCAAAGGGCCCTTATAAGTCACCTAACGTAGAGAAAAGTGAAGAAAAATATGGGGAAGGGAATACCATGTTTGGAAACTTCTATAAATGGTAAAACAAATTTATTATTTTTGAGAGCTTTCTCTTTTAATGTTCTTTCCTCCCAATTTCTCTTAATCAAACATTGGGCTAACTAATTCTGATAGGCACACGAATCTATCATAAAATTTAAGCAGGGACGGACCCAGGAATTTCACTTACGGGGGGCGAAAATAAAAAAGCTACTTCATGAATAAAGTACTTAAAATGCCATAAAAACCTTATATTCAAAAAATTGAAAGAAATATATTACAGAAATTAAGTTTATTTTAATTGACTCTTACTTTACGTGTTTTCGTATGTTATAATTGGTATAAAAATAGTATCATTAGAAAGATAAAATCATATATAATAAATTTTATGAAAAAAATTTAATAAAAAGAAGTAATTCTCAAAACATACCAAGCTATTTTAAAAAAAACGTTGGACTAGCCGCATGAAAAGATGGGAATTTTCATACAAAACCAAATGAAAAGTGCAAAAAATGTAAGGTTTGAAGTATATATTAAAGTTGTGGGTCCTACCTATTTACTTTTTCTAAATATATATGAAAGCAAATTGTGTCCGTCAGTTGGTGAATATATGTGAAGCAAAACAAAAATGTGGGCAGTGAATATATATGAAAGCCAAACCATGTTTATATTTTTTTAAAAAAAAAATTAGGGGGGGCGGGGGCCACCCCTAGCCCCCCTGTGTCCGTCCTTGAATTTAAGTAATTTTTCTTATTACCCTCCTTTTCTTTTGATTTGATAAGTGTATACTTCTTCTTGAAATTTGCACAGATGATTTTCACCTTTTTTAATAAGTGTGTTTCATAGGATTTGAATTTGTGTTCTCTTTCTTATGAAGATGAGGTCACTTGTCACCTCAACCAACAATTTGCTGACCCTCTTATTACCCTTATTAGTACACTAAACTCTAACATTTTAGAGCCGGTTTGAATTATCATTTAAAAAGCATGTTCGTGTAAGTCAAAACTAATTTTTTCTCACACCTTATCTTGTACATTGTATGTCAATGCAAGCACTTATTAATTTATACACTCTTGCTAGGTTTCTACCTTATTAAATATAGGCATATATATAGAAAGAAAATATTTAATGAGCTTTGAAACTATTAAATGCCTTATAAAAAAGAGTAACAACTAAGAATAAAGGTCACTTATAGTAAAGGTCAAAGGAAGGCCAAGAAAAATGGCAAGGGTCAAAGAAATAGTAATTATTCCCTCTTGTCTCTTTTATAAAAGCCTAAAAATTAAAGGGAAAAACATTTCTCATGTTGTAGGAGAAATGTTTTCTCATGCCACACACACATAAAATGGTAGGACCCATATATATATATATATATATATACTACCTCCGGTCCTAATTATAAGACATAGTTGACTTTCTTTGAAGATATTAAGAAAGCTAAATAAGTTACTTAATCATTTCATATGTTGTGCATCTTTAGATTATATATTAGTTTATTAGTTAAACTAATTAATTTGAAGAAAAAAATAAAAATAAAAATAGTCTAAAGTAATTTAATTAGCTTCCTTAATTTCTCCAAAAAAGTCAACTATGTCTTATAATTAGGACCGGATGGAGTAATTAGCACTATATATATGTGGGTCCCACTATTTTATGTGTGTGTAGGAATCTTGTTTCTCTCATGCAACATGAGAAAAGTAAACCCCAAAATTAAATTACATTTATCTTTTTTTATAAAAGTCAGACATGAATTGTATAAACATTTAATAAGTCTTTTTATTAATTATAGATGTTACATTAATTAAAAAGTTAATGATATTTATATTTACCGTATTTCTCTTTCTTATTTTTCCCATTATAAATAAGGACATACTTAAAAAAAACAAGTTTATTTCAAACATATTTATTATTTTTAATTAATTTTAATCACTTTCTTAAACTATGTAATTTAGCTATCATGCTCTTATAAATAGGAGTAGAGAGAGTACTAAATTCGTTGCGGGGAAAAACAGAAGGATGGTAATAAGCCTGTGAAATGATATTCCATAAATCAAATGTCATTAATAGTATTGAATTCAATTCAATTGAGTAATGAATTTATTGTGGTTGTATGCCTTTATTACTATCACCCCAATCTTGTTTTGTTCTATAAATGGTGACTCTCACCATTGCTTAGAGGACACACATTGAAGGCTTGATACTAATTGAAGATAGTGAGAGTAACACAGACTAGAGTCACTATGGCAAACATTGTGATGCTTCACTCTGCCTTTCTTGTAATCCTAGCCGCTGCGTTTGTGATTCAAGGAGCTTATGTGAGTTTAATTTTCTCTACTATTTCTTTATCATTTTTTCATAAACAAAAGTTGGCTAAATTAAATGAAACTCTCTTAATTTTGAATATTTTCAGATAACCCTCTAAACCTTTATTCAAATAACCCTCTAAACCTTAATTAACCTTTATAATTTTGAATATGTGAGCTGAGAAATAATATTAAATAAAGCTAGAAAGTTATTCAATTTCAAGATATATTTAATTAAGTTTGATTTTTATTTATTTTTGTGAAATATGTTAAAAATGACTTATTTAATATGAGATTAGTATTTCCTTAAATTATATTGTTATGTGTAAATAACCTTAAAAACTTTGTGTTACATAATAGTAAAATTAATTTAGGATATTTTTTAAGACAAAAAAGACTTCCAATAAAGGGTTTCATAGAAAAACCTTTTTGAAAAAAAAAACTTACAACAATATGATAATGAATTATATTATTCATGTAATGGAATAAAAAATTGTAACTAACGTTTCAAACATTTATTAAAATTGATTCTGTTTCAAACACTAAATAATGAAGGTTTAATTATTTTGTTTCTAAGATATAGATATTTAAATTAAACTGAATTTTGTTCCTCGCATACACTCCCAATGTTATAATTTTTCTGCATAACATAATTAGTAATTTAATATTTTTTCCTTTCCCAACATGTTCAGGCCGGTGGAGAAGGATCACTTCGTCCTGAACGTAAGTGTACTAATCAATCTCCTAAAACTTGTACGATAATCGACCTAATTTTGTTTTATATTTTTAATAATTTGAATCTCTCTACTCTTACTCTAAATTCATCATATACATTACTGAGTGGATAAATTAACATGAAACTCCTTATCATTCCACCTCATTTTTAATTAATTTATTATCATTTTTTTGTTGAGTCATTATAGTTTTTAAATTATATATATGGGTCATGTTAATTTATATGTATCAAAAAAATAATTTATTTATTTATAAGAAAAAGGACATAAGTGTACCTAGGGGTGCCAATTCTCTTAGTGTCCCTCAATATCTTTTAATTATAGTCATCCAATATTTGTTTCAACAATTTAAAAAAAGACACATGATATACTTTTTAAAATTTCTAATTATCGCACGTAGTAAAAATTATCTCACGCGTTGGAGATGAAATTTTAAAAAGTAGACGATGTGCGTCTTTTTAAGCCGTTGGATTAAATATTGGACGACTATAATTAAAAGATATTGAGGGACATTAAGAAAGAGCCGCTGAGAGAATCTGACTCGTGTACCTGGTGGCATGGCTCTTACTCACTAAATGCCTAAATTAATTGTCACAAGGATATAGATAGAACTAAAATCAATCTGATTTCATATTATATATAGATGCAAGGAGACGATTAGGAGATAATTTATTTTTATGTTGACAATAAATAAGTTTTTTTCATCATTAAAAATCCTCTTTTTATTTTGTACTGTCTTACAACTTATCTGTCTTTTAATCAGCATGTACATCAGCTCTAATTAACATATATATTATGAGCATAGGCACTAATAATGTGTGAGAAAACTGTAAAAACCCCAATTAAAAAAAAAATACAACGACCTAATCAAGAAGAAGGTGAAACTATGGGGATTGATGAATTAAATTTTCCTTAATTTTTAACAAATGAAGGAGATCAGATTTATGTTTAAATAACTTAATTTACTTTTTAATGATGCTTAATTACTTGTAATTACTTAGAGTGTGGTGGCGCATGTGATTATCGGTGTTCAAAAACAGAGCACAGGAAGGCATGTTTATTTTTCTGCAACAAGTGTTGCCAGAAATGTCTGTGTGTGCCATCAGGAACATATGGTCACAAGGAGGAGTGTCCTTGCTACAACAACTGGAAGACCAAGGAAGGCAAACCCAAGTGCCCTTAATTCATTTTTCAAATAAATAATTATGTTAAATGATCTTATTAGGTATTTATTGAGATGTTTCTCTTATAATGGCAGCTCAACATCTATAAAATGGAGTTTATTTAGCATGTGTTAGAGTCTTTCTTTCCTTTTCTTTTAGAATAAAGTAACGGAACAGTAGTTTGAGAGCATGTTTGGAATAGTCTTAAAAGTGGTTCAAAGGCCACCGGATGTTTAAAAAAACCTAGTGACAGTGAAAATAAGAAAAAAAAGCCCGTTACCCCTTATTCTTAGGTTCAACTGGCGAAAGGTTGGACTCCCACAAAAAGAGAGGGGATTCAATCCTAGAGTTGGTTAAGGTACTAGAGGAGACATCCTAGGGGTTTACAAAGCAATAGAAACGTTGGGAAGAGACAGGGACACATGTATATTCTCTAACTCAGTATAACCTGCAGATTGGGCTCTAAGCGTCGTACCCTTGGACTGTAGGTAGCCCAACTCTTTTCTTAAAATTTTTATATAAAAAAGAAAAGAAAAGAAAAAAGCCCCTTTGACAAGGCATCAAATGGTGACGAACTTTTTTGGAAAAAATGACTTTAGGGGTGAAGCCACTTGTTGAAGTTTCTAGTCCATCATCATCACAGTGGCTTCTCACTTTTTTTGAGCCAAATGACCGCGCATGACTCATGACAGACCCAGTTGACTATTTGGATCGTTGCAACACACAGAGGCAGAAGCAACACATAGATTATTAAACTCACTTTTTAGGATTTTCGAAATTTGTAAGAATTATTTTATTGGAATTTTTCCTAAAAACCATCTGATTTTTTAAAGAATATCCGAAACTGTTTATTTTATATTTCTAACATCTTTTTACTTTTTAATCCCTGTTTTACTAAGAAATATGGTAACAAACTAAAGTTTTTAGAAATATCTATTTTTAATTAAAATTTAAATACAAAAATTATTTTTCAAGAGTTTTTAGAGAAATTTAGAAGAGAAAAAAAATGAAATATCCATTCATGCCCTTTTCAGTCATTTTTAATCTCAATGGACTTTTTAAACGCTATACCAAACAAGAGCTCATCTAGAAAAAAGTCACTCTGCAACTGCTATCTCAAACACAAATCACATCAACAATCTGACTTTTAGGAAAAAAAAAACCCACAAAAGAAAGTCCAGTAAAAAAAGAATCACTTCTACCATCACTATCCCAAACGGGCCCTAAGATGACAACACCGTCATTTTTGTGGAAGAGGATTTTCTCCTCATCTTTTTTCTCTATATCCCTCATTAGCCTTATCTGAGCCATTGATTGAGAACACGAGAGAAATTAAAATAATAATGTGACTTTTTAGATTTGATTGAACATATATGATTTAGAGATTATAAGAGATGACAAGAGAAACTTAACCCCATTTTTATCCTTTTAAGAGTTCATAGATACTTTTACACATATAAAAAAACATGTGGTGCTAGTTGCCCTTTGAGTAAAAGTTCATGAATGTTTTTATACTTTAACCCTATTAAACACTAAGGCTCATGGCATTAAAAAAAAAAAAATCAAGAAATATAATTAGTGTTTCTTTGTGTTTCTTTTGTTGCCGGTAATTTTTTTTAGGTTTTAGTATATATTTGGATTAACTTTTATAGAATAACTTCTACGATTTATGAGATAAATATATAAGAAAAGTTTTGTCCCAACTTCTTAAAAAAAAAAAAAGATTTCTAAAATCATAATTTTGTTGTTTCTCAAACATCCACAATGTAAAATCCTTACTCATCTTCCACTAAATTGTTTTCATATTTATTAATTTATAAAGTTAAATTATGATTTCATAATTCAATAGACTTTTTTCCTCCTACCCAGGCCACACATTCGTAACTCTAAATACTGGATTCATTTCAGTCCCTTTTGTGATATTTCCAACCATTGGTTATTCCTAAACGAGTTACAAAGGACATAACAAACATACCTACAATTCTGGTTTCATAATTTAATGAAGACATTTTCCCCCTCCTTATTTCTCTTTACCAAACTCAAATCCGATCACTATCACAAAATAAATGAACAGGAGACAACGCATATACATCAAAAGTGGAACACTTGTAACTAAGAAAACTAAAGTTCATGTGGAGGCAAGGTTTGGTGGAGTAGTAGTATATAGTAAAAGCCTTTTTGTGATCCTTTGGAGATTTCTTCTGCAACAAAGTTCAAGAACGTTATGTGATACTATCTAGTCTGATATAGCTATTATATAAGACTCGTCTTTTGAGTCCTGATGAGATATGCTACAAGTAAAACTGTGTAAAAAGCCACTCCATTAAGCAACACAACCACAAACGTGCATCTACTCTGTAAGTAGCATAGGAATTTCATCCACAGGAGCTGGAAGCTGCAACATGCAAAAGTGCGATTTGTGCAAGTTAGTAAATATCATTCAGACTATGATGTTAAATGGCAAGAAAAAAAGCATTTAAGTGATGATAATGTCAAGACTGCGGAACAAATACTTGTTCAAAGAGAAGTAAGCAAGTTAGTAAATATCATCCAGAGTATGATTTTAAATGGCAAGAAAAACAGCATTTAAATAATGATAATGTCAAGACTACGGAATAAATACTTGTTCAAAGAGAAGTAAGAAGAAGGGATGGGAGTGGAGCTGGAAACAGGCAACACAAAATAAGTCATTATGCGTCTAGTTTTGGGAAAATTTGTACCTTTGCAAGACAGCAAATTTGCAAAGGGAGTCCAATGAAAAATAAGGGATTAACTAATATCCATGTGCTTGTACGTTGAAAATAAACAGGGGCAAAGAAATGAAAGATCCAATCGAAAAGATTTGTTGGTGCTGCTGCTGAATAGATGGTTCATAGTATTTCAGCATGTAATATTTCCATCAAATACCACTAATATTTGGTCTCAAGATCAGTGATTCCTGTAACAACAGTTTTGCCAGGCTGCAAGTTCAATGGCCAGATGCCAACATTGAGAAGAATCGAAGCAGAGAATGATTAAGAAAACTTTTCAGGTTCAAGCAATGAGGGGCTGTACTCTAGAGCTGGGTGATAAGCCCAGACATAAGCACCTTATTTGATTTTCTGCAATCACATCCATTGCATTGTTGAGTGCAATGCATTTAGGCAAGGGTAAATTTGTCAGTTCTTTTCCTTTCTTAATTAAATTGATAAACAAATCATCATAAATCACATGTCTTCGTACCTGTATATTCTCATGGTAACTTTAGCTAGAGGACAAACAAAAAGTTTCAATATGCACAAAGGAAACCCTAAATCTCGCAAAATTGATCATTCGCTAAATGAACGATAGCCAGGCACATAAGATGGAGAAAATTCTAGACTGCCAAACATTAAGGGTTTGGTCATTCGCTTTTAAAACATATACAAAAGATATAATCAATATCTTCCAAACTTGGCCATACGCCTTGGTATATCACAATTCATCATTTCATCTTTCCTATTTTCAGAGCAATTTGCCTCTTTTCCACTCAAAATTTGGAACTGATATAATGTTTTAAGTCACAATACAGAAAACCTATCAAGCACCACGCATTGCTATAGTTCAAGTTCAACTTGAACAACCTGAAATCCAGCCCTTTTACTTGCTACCCTATCAATTACAGATGACAGAACCTTAATTCCATAATGGACTTCCTGTGTCCTGACTCCCAACTTCAACGTCACAAAACATTGAATATTAAGGTAAATTCCAATTAACAGATCAATGTCTCTTTCAACTTACCCGGTCAGTTAAGAGTATGACATTTTGACAGTAAAAGTGTCCTGTCAATCCTAGATAAAATACTGAAGAAGCATGGGAAAGTTACGTGGTAACAAAACAAGAGAGTATTTATAAGATGTTTAAATTCAGAGAATTTAATTTCGGGCCAGACCATACGATAAATAGGTATTCCTCTAAATAATATCCGATTCATTGCTAAACCTAGTAGAAGATGGTAGAATATAACCAGCAGAGTGCTCCATACCTCGAAGACCCGTTTCAAGGATCCAAGACAAGAACTCATGACGGAGTCACGGCAAGAATGGATAGTTTTGAACTGATCAATAGCGAGCTTCTTGTTAATGAACCCGACCTGGAAATAGATGCTCTCAGACGGCGGCAAATCGACCCTGATCTCGTCAACACCGAGCCACAAGAAGAACCGGCGCACTTGGATGCCATTTAGGTCGGTGATGGAACCATAGCTGAGCTTGCCTGTGATGGTGGTATCGTAGTACACCAAGTAATCAAACTCAACATAGCAAGGCTTCTCCAGATGCACGACGAAATGACCATCGGAAGAGAAGGAGTAATCGGCGACGGAATCCGGTAAAAGGCCACTTGGGAGGCCAAATGTGCGGAGGATTTCGTACACCGTTTGGTTAGATTCGTCGCGATGAGAAAGAGAAAGAGAAGGTATGATTATGGTGAAGAAGAAGAAGGAAACTGTGAGAATAGTCAAACCGATTGGGGATTTAGGGCTGATTGCCATGTCTGGAGAGGATCACTAAGACCAGAATTGCTGGAGACTCTGTAGACTGCCGTTCTAGGACCGAAAGTTCGGAATTTGTTCTGAAGGAGCGAGTTGCGTTTGACTGTTTAAATTTATAGTTTTTTTCGTTTATTTTAGAGTTGGGATAAAAATATACATGAATATGCACACACTCATACAACATGGATAGTGGTTTTAAATATAAAATATACTCCACTTTTTTTAATAAAATTTTAAACTTATTTTTCTCTTTCTGAGCTCATTTAATTACTTTTATTTCTACTTGTCTCTCTAACAAATTTTCACTTATTTTATTTCTCTCTTTATTATAAACAATAGTATAATTGAAAAAAATGCAAATATTTCAAATTTATTGTTTTAAACTAAATTTAACTAACTCCTAATTATCAAATTGTGTCTGCAATTTATAATTTTTCCCTAGCTTAGATTTGAACATTGTTTTTTTATTAGACTAAGAGCTTCTCCCTCAAGGCTAAATGATCTTCACCTCTCGAGGCTCAGAGGGCAGATGCATGGTAGTGAAAACGTAGATTTTACCTGAAAACGGAAGGAGAATGAAAAATCGTAAAACGTAAAATTATAACGTAGTAAAATCGTAAAAAAATCGTAAAAACTTAAAAGCGTTTGGAAAATTAGTAAAATAGTTTTTATGAAAAAAAATTGTCAAAACGTAAAATCGCAGTGATAAATCAAGTTTTTAACTACCATGGGCAGATGGTCCTCACCTCTTCCAACAAATATGCTTCACAAAATTTGGACTTGTGTTCTCTTCGGTCACCTCAATCAACAACTTATTAATAAATTTGAGCTGCATTCACACAAGTTAGAACTCAAGATTTTATGTTTAAGTTGTCCAAATTCATTCTATTAAATTAACATGGGTTGGTCGAAAATTAAACTTTAATATGTTAGAGATATTTTGTTAACATTTAAAATTTTGATATCAAGATTTTTTGTTAATTGTATAGGATGAAAGGACCTAAAAGAGGCTTTATAAAATTAAGGGTTCAAAATAAAATCTCGTCTGAAATAATTAAAAAAAAAGCTAAAATTATACTTAAAAAAATTATTCTAATTAAATCTCATCATAATTAATGTGAGGAACTAATTACTTAGCATGTTGGAATTAATTTGTTACAAAAATAAACTATAAAGACTTTAGTTGACTCAAATTATAATAATTAAAAATGTTTATTTTTCATAGGCAAAAAAAACTATATTTTCTATTTTCATCCTAATTTTGTAATTTAAATAATTCTAAAAACGAATTATTTTATGGAAAAATGAAATTTTACTAGGTGATTATATAAGTAAATAGAATTTACTCAAATATATGATATATAAATATAAAAGTGATTATAAAATAGCACGAGTAGGGAAAACAAAACAAAATGAAATAAATTATGGTCATCATTATTATGAGAGGTGGTTGATTTTTTTACGAAGTGATTAAAAAAGTTAAATAAACCATTTAATATATGATATATTTTATTAGATTACATATCAATTTATAAATAAAATAAATTATTTAGAGAAAAATGATAAATATAAATATTTTAATGTCTTTCTTAATCATCATTCCAAAAAAAATTTAATTGATTCTTATATTTAAAATGTGGGGTAGTAATTGTTAAAAAGAGAGAGAGAAACCAATAGGGGGTTGGCTCAAGTGATAAAGGACTTGTGTCGCTCAAGTAAGGTCTCGAGTTCGAGCCTTGTGAATGTAAGAAACCTCATATGGGAGACTCTCCCACCATAACCAAGCCCGCAACGCAGGTCGTATCCGAACTAGCCGGGGTAAAGCCCCAATGAACCAAGTGGACAAAGAGAGAGAGAGAAATAATGAAATTAAAAGGAAAAACTGAACGTATAAATATATGGGGTTTACTTTTCTCATATTGCATGAGAGAAAGAAGATTCCTACACACACATAAAATGGTGAGACCCACACATATATATATATGTGGGTCCCACCATTATGAGAAAACATTTCTCCTACAACATGAGAAATATTTTTCTCTAAATATATTACTGTATATATTACACACTCAAACAAGCGCGCATGCATATATATATATATATATATATATATATATATATAATATTTATTTATTTATATGTATGAGCAAAATAATCAACCCACGCTGCTTGCACACCACGTGGGGAATTAAAAATATATTTCCCATGGTCTCTTCTTCCAATGGCGTACAGCGTGGGGGACAAAGTGTCTTCATCTTGTAGTCTCCGTCCACCATTTAGCGTAACCGTTGGTGTTGATTTTGCTAAATAAAATTACTCCTATTCAAAAAACTGTCATGAATTTTATTCTAGAAGTATTAAGTTAGATCTTTCTCATGGATATATTATATTGTATAGATTAGAGCAACTAGGGTGGAAAAATGCTAAGTGTTTGTCAGAAATCATGTTTGAAACCCCTAAAAGTGCTTATTTTTGTAAGGGCAGGCAAAATTATTTTAACATATTTACATCATACATCATAAATCACTATTAAAAAGTTATTTTTAAAGACTCTAATCGCCATTACAATCAAGCACTAAGTTTAGGCAACGCTTTAGCTAAATAGGCTTCAGTTTTCAACGAAAGTCCAAAGCCTGAGTCTAGGCATATATATAAGCTTTTTTTAGGTTTAAGTCTGAGCCTTCAACAAGCCTAGTCTGGCCTAAAGACTTTTTAAAGTCGTATTTATAATGTAGGTCTTTGAATAGGTTTTAAAAAATAATGCCTTAAAGACTTTAAGTAGACTTAACTTAAAGGGCTATAATTTAAAAAACCTGCAATGTTATTTAAATAAAATTTAATTATCATAATTAAATAAATCTAAATAAAAATTAATTTTAAAAGCTATATTTATTTGATTTTTTTTTGATACAATGAAAAGTTAACAACTGGAAATTAAACAAACGTAAATTAAATGAAAGAAACTAAAGAGTTAAAATCTCAGGCCTCTCCTATCATGATGTACTCCCGCTGAATCAGCAACTAGGAAGCAATAGAGACCAGTAGGGAATCAGAGAAATGGGTTTCATCTGGATAATCCACTTGCGTCAGAGCAAAATTTGCCAACCAATCCGCACGCTGATTGCCCTCCCTTAGAACATGGCTAAACTGTATGACCCACTACCTGTGAATGACTGCTCGTATTTGAGACACCAAATGGGACTCACAAACTGCCTTACCTTGTTTAGATAGTAATGCAATGACTGATTGACAATCACTTTCAACAACTACATGCCTCCAACCTGCCTCCGATGCCATCTCTAATCCCCTCAAAACTCCCCATAACTCAGCTACCGTCGTTGAGCACCTTCCAAGACGTGAAGCAGAATTGCCAAGCCACTTACCAGTGAAATCTCGTATCAATCCTCCACAAGTCACTACCTGTTCTGCACCCTTTGATGCCCCATCCAAATTAAGTTTCACGAATGGAGCTTCTGGAAAGGACCAGCGAACATAATCCTGATTCTGTGCTATGCGCTGAAGTCCCCTTTTGTCACTACTAGATTTTAAGTCTCCTAGTATATCCAGAATGGGCCTCATGCAATATTTACTAGTTACCGTTTGCGCGTTATGAATCAATTCATTATGCCATTTCCAGATAAACCAGCAAGAGACAATAAATAACTCATGCCAAAGAAATCTGCCTAACGTGATTGCATCACTCTTTCAGTTCTCTATTACCCAGTCACTCCAATCATAGCTAAAGAACGAGTGTAAAAGAATACCATTTACTACCTCATACCAGAAATCACGAACCACATGACAATCTCTAAACGCATGAAGGTTGGACTCCGCTTCTTGGTGACAAAGTGGACAAAGACCATCATTGTCAGACCAAGCCCGGACCCATGACCTCAAAGGGAGCCTTTGATGAAATAATTTCCACCCAAATATCTATATTCTGTGTGGTCCCACCCATTTCCATAACTTTTCCCATATGTCACAATTAATAACAGAATGCTGAAATCCAGCTTCAGCTAAATACAGATAGCACCTTTTAACATTAACACCAAATAAATTGCTAGCCAACCAAAAGGAGCGATCTGGCCCATCATTATAAGAAGGAGGAAGCATACCTCTAATCAGATCAACCACATTCTGGGAAAGTAGGCTGTTTAATAAAGGCAAATCCCACCATCCATGTTGATCGACAAACCTGTTAACCACACAATCTTGCAACTCAGCAGGAAGGGGGCTCACTACATAGACATGAAGACAAATGGAAGAGGAAACCAATTTATCTTTCCAAAAAGAAATAGAAGCACCATCTCCAATTTCCCATACCACCTCATCTTTCATATTAATAAAAATGTTACACAAAGAGCTCCAGAACACTGAACAACCAGCTTTAAGTTGGCAAATTTCCAACTTGCACCTTATACTTATCCCTTAAGAACCGCACCCATAGTGCATGTTGCTCATTTTTAAATCTCCAAGCACACTTCATAAGGAAAGCATCATTCATAATTGCAGCCGATTTCAAGCCAAGTCCTCCCATGGTCTTGGGACTAGTCAACACATTCCACCTTAAAGCATGATGAGCTTTGCGAATATGGGAATCACCCCAAATGAAATTCCTTTGCATTCTATCAACCTCATTGCATATATTTAGGGGGAGTCTAGCATATTGCATATGGAATAAATGAATAGTAGATAATACTGATTTGACAAGAGTTATTCTACCCAAGGTTCTGAAACCCGGATCGGCCACTGAACCAGTGTGGGTACTGGGTTAAGGGTTAATGGGTCAGACCGGAGTCAGACCGGTATTAATTAAAAAATATAATTTAATTAAAATAGCCAAAAATATTCATATTTTAATAATAAAAAATATTTTATAATAAAATAAAAGAAGATGTGATATGATCAAGGATAACGTGGAAAAGTTTGTTATATTATATTGATTTTCACCTATTCTTTTATATTTTCTTATTTTTACATGGAGAAATAGAAGTACACACAATATCTTTTTTTTTTTTTTGATATAAGTACACACAATATCTTGAATCTAAGACTTTGGGAACTTAAGCTAATCGTGGTGTCAAGGACGACTAGAAAAGTAAAAAGGAAAAAAAAAGAAAAGAACTGAAACAGAAAAGAGACGTAGGGTGAGGAGTGACGGTATGGTCACAATCATAAGATTCTCTCTCATGACCAACAATGGCTGACCGACTGCCCAAGTCCCCTCAAATGATAAAGCTACAGTTTTTCTTTCTTTTAGTTCAAACTTAAAACAATAGTCCTGAGAGAGAAGGATTTCAAATCGAAAAAACGAGCATAACGAATGTTCTCTTCTCAAGGGAATGAAGGGGGAGAGAGAGATCTTCTTCTTTATTCATTTTACTGAGAACACAAGAGGCGACCAGATCAAGCAAGCGAAAGAGCGATGAGCACTGTGATTTGTCTTCTCCAACCATAAATCAGATCTCACCTTTCTCGCTCATCAGTGAAACCATCCCTCCATCACCAACACGACCTCCATCATCCATAGCTTCCGTCACCCTCAACCTTCGTCGCAAGCCATCTCTCTGTGGTTGGCGAATCGGATCTCTGTTTTTTACTTTTTTTTTTCTGTTTCTCTCTCTCTGTCTTTTTTCCTTGACTCGGTGACTCTCAACTTGGTCGATTTAGGCTGATTTCCCCGAGTTGACTCGGGGTCACTGAGTCAGTCTGATTTTTGCCTAACTCGGACCGATTTTACGGCCGGTTCGCCAGTTTCCGGTCTAAACCGGCCGGTCCGGTCTGGGTTCCTAAACCCTGATTCTACCTGCCTAAGACAGACACTGTTGCTGCCACCCTCCTAACTTCCTTTGTAGCTTCTCCACAATATGTTGATAACACTGTTTAGTTGCACGCCCATGTACCATCCAAGCTCCTAAATATCTTCCAACATTCATAACTCTCTTGAAGCCACTCCTAGCCGTCAAGCAGCTAGCCAAATCTTCAGATATGTGCTTAGAGAAATAGATGACAGTTTTCTCCATACTTACCTTCAGACATGAAATCTGTTCAAACAAAGAAAGACACTTCATAACAATCTCCAACTGATCAGATTTTGCCTCTGCAAATAACATGAGATCATCAGCAAACATCAAGTGAGAAACAGGGGGGCCTCCTTGGCCCACCTTAATAGGGGTCCAAAGCCCTCTACTAATAGCCATGGAAATAGTATGAGACAGTTTTTCCATAGCTAAGGTAAATAAATACAGGGATATGGGATCGCCTTGTCTAATGCCCCTCGACGGCTGGAAAGATGAAGTTTTACCCCCATTCCATAAGATACTGAGGGACGAGGTGGAAACAGCCTGCATAATCAAGTCAACTGTAATGCATGGAAAGCCAACTTCCTCAAGAATATTATGTAAAAAGTTCCAACTCACACGATCATACCCTTTTCTAGATCAATCTTAATTGCCATAAATTGTCTCCCTCGCATTTTGTTCACTGTATGAATTAGTTCTTGAACAATGACAATCTTATAATGTATTTTTCTATTGGGGACAAAACTAGATTGGAACGGAGAGATAACAATCTTCATTACCGGTTGCAAACGCCTCACAATCAATTTAGTAATCAGTTTATACAAAACTGAGCATAATGAGATGGGCCGAAACTGTGACATAGATGTTGGTACCTACACTTTAGGAATCAAAGCAATCAAAGTATCATTGAGGAAGCGAATATGAGAAGGATTATTCCAAACATCTACAATCAATCTCATAATCTAATGATGAAGTACATTCCACTGTCGCTGGAAAAACACCGCAGGAAATCCGTCAGGACCAGGGGCTTTATAACTCTCCATACTAAACAAACATCTCCAAACCTCCTCATAGGTAGGAATCTGGTGCAAACCATCCAGAAGATTATTGGGAATACTCGACCAGGCAGAAGTAAGCCACGTACTGGTGGGCTCACCCTCTAAAAACAACTTCTGAAAATAAGCAAGGGCCATATTCTTGAGTTGATCCTCATTTTCCACCCAAATATTGTGCTCATCCTTCAGTCGGGCTGTTTTGTTAAAACTCCTCCTCGTGACAGTTTTCAGATGATAGAATTTGGTGTTATGGTCCCCCTCTGTTGGCCACTGATGCCGAGACTTTTGAAACCAATACATCTCTTCTCTTTGTAAAACCTCATTCAATCGATTTCTGCATTCTTGCTCCTTTAACCCCCAACTAGCAGAATCCTTATTCTGACATTGATGCTGCAACAATTCCAGTTCGGAACTCAAAGAGTTCTTCAATTGGAAAATATTACCATAAACCTTCCTATTCCATCGACTCAAAGGTGTGACCAGGCGAGCTAACATAGTAGGAAGGTCAATACAAGTCTTCTATTGAGATCTCATGAGATTAGGAAACTCAAAGTGATTCATCCAATCAGCTAAGAAACGAAAAGGTCTGACCTGTTTACTTTCTGAAGGACCATCCAATCTCAGCAACATAGGATTATGATCCGAGCTATAACGCGGTAGATTAACCACATCTACCTTATCAAAGGACAATCGCCAGGAAGCATTAGCAATGACCTGATCAAGCTTCTTATAGACACGAGCTAGATGACCCTACTTTGGTCCCATCCATGTATAATAGCTCCCCGATACCTTAAGGTCATCCAGCTGCCACCCTAACAATCAGCTGCGAAAAACCCGACATGGACCAATGGCAGCAGCGTTACCCCCCTTTTTTCCTTCACGTCCGCAATCTCATTAAAGTCTCCAGCAACCACCCACTGATCTACATTAGATCTTGCAATAGTATCTAGGCATTCCCAGAGAGATTTGCGTTCCTCCTCCCTAGGACTTCCATACACAGCCGTAAATTGAAAAGCATGATCCATAGCATCCACTTTCATATGAACATGTTGAAAAGAATTATTTAAAATAGTAACCTGAGCATCTTGAGATTTCCAAAGGACCCAAATCCCTCCAGAGAAACCCCTCGCTTCCTCCACAAAAGAGCTATCGAACCCAATCTTCCTCTGCAACCTCAAACACTTTTCTCCACTAGTCCTCGTCTCAACTAGCACCACTAGACAAATATTGAAAAGACCTTCCTTACAAAACATTAATTAACCTTAATTAACAAATAAATAAAGAAAACCCTCCACTTACTATAGTAAGTGCAACGGAGTTCAAGACACAACATTCGCCCACAAACGCATCACAATAAAATTCGAAACTCTGGGCACAACTATTCGGCGGAAAAATGTAAGCTCACAACTTTAATAATACCAAACTCCCATCATAGAAGTGTGTACCAGAATACCCACACGCAAACCTTAATTTACAATCCACCACTTCATTATAACAAACACTAAAATAACATACCATATAAAATTAAACCTTTAGTTCAGTAGCAAACTCACAGTTATTCCAAAACAGCTAAAACAGTATTTTTAAAACATGTGGGCCCTATAATGGCAATATAGAGATCATTACAACACCATTACCCAAAAGAGGCTTACAAGGTTCTCTACAACTATGCCTCTGGTTGCTTCCCTTTGCTACTAATGGTATTAGAAACCTCGCCTGAAAAATATTAATATTAACGGGGTGAGACATTAAGTCCCAGTAACCAAAATTAATTTATAAAATATGCAGGAAAGGATTGCAAGTCAGAGAAACGGGATTGTTAACAAAATAATAACAACAACTTCAATAATCAACTAACCATCCTCACATTTACCATCCTGCTCCTCCTTATTTCCTCATGGACATGGATCAGCCCATCAGTGTTAGTAACCCGGCCAAGGTTAACTATCACCTCAAGGAAACTGTTCCCTCCCGTGTCACCACCAATATACCGTAACAGGGAGGTGTCCGCCCAAAACACTCAACTCAAATCCGGGCCAGGAATAAGAGTGAACCAATGGGCACAAATTCTCCCTCAGTCTCTTCCACACTTCCCAACAAATTTCAAAATTAATAACAATATGAAATCATAATTATCAAAACATAGTACGATATACTACCCCATACAAAACATCTTACAACAATTAACACAATAATCACCATTACAATAATTCCAATAACAAAATTCACTCACATATATTCATACAGATTAGAAAATACACTGCTTCTCTAAATTAGCAACATACTCACATAAACACACAATTTCAAAACACATGTTACTAGTATTTATGAAAATAAGATTTAGTAAACACCTTACATTCCAAAACATGCATATAAAATAAATTAACCCCGGTTACCTCAACTCCAGGCCAAACCTTATCTTGAGAAATAAAACTCGATTAATCACCGGTCACAGGTAAACTCTACATTATCACAAATATAACTTATATAACTCAAAATACACAAATAATAATAATAATAATAAATTTTTGTTATAAAACTGAAAATAACCATTTTATCCTTTAAATTTCCAAAACCAAACCGATCAAAACTTCAATAATATCTCCATTAACCCAAAATAAATTATTTATACATCTTTTAATTGGTAGAAATATAAAGTAAGATGTAAATCCTAAATCTCTTAAATAGAAAAATTAATTTAAATTCTTGCAACAACATTTCAATAAAACTAAACCGGTCAAAACTAGTTATTAAATACTATATACATATATACAGTCTTCTATTGTTAAAACTCAAAACTTTTCCAAAATCATAACCTCAAAATTTTCACTAATCAACATGATATTACTTTCATTGAAAAGAGAAAAATATTTAGAACAACTTTCATGAAGAAAGTTCATTGAAAAGAAGTTAATTTAACTACTAAAATTATCTTATAAGATAAATAACATACCTCAAATAACCAAAATATTATCTCCACCTTCTTCTCTTTCTCTCTCTCACGCACTCTCTCTCTCTGTCTTTCCTCAATCCGGCGCGCACACACACACTCTAATCATACATATATATAAATAAACCAAAGTTGATTTTATTAATATTATATTATATTTTTATTATTATTTTATTCACCCCACGCGTTTCACGTCTTCCTCTTTTTTTTTTTTTTCTTCGCCTGCCTCAACTCTTATTATTATTATTATTATTATTATTTTCTAAATGGGCAAACTGCGACAAAGGCCCAAACTTTATTTAATATTACAATAATTACCTATAATTATTTTATAATTACATTTAAATCTTAGAAATAAAAATTAGGATGTTACAACTCTCCCCACCTAAATGGAATTTTGTCCCCAAAATTCTCAACAGGTTATAATGTAAACAATCCTCAACATAAGATTTCAACACAATCATCTTAGGGAGACAACAATATTACCAACTATCACACTACATCAACACATCAAAAATTACCAATATAATTACATTATTATACCTCACAAGTTTGATCACAAACAGCACAATCGTAGATACCAATACTACATAACACACAAACATAACTAAGCAAACAGACTAGGAAAGTCACGCCGCATTCGCTCTTCTGTTTCCCATGTAACATCACCAGGAGACATACCCTTCCAGAAAATTTTTAAGAGACGAATTGTTTTATTTCGCAATTGCTTGTCTTTTACATCAAGAATTCTTTCTGGCTCGGGTATGTAAGTCAAATTCTCTCTCAATTCAATGTCCTCGGGTTCAATTACATGGGAAGGATCTGGGTGATATTTCTTAAGTTGGGACACATGGAATACGTTATGCACGCTTGACAGGTGTGGTGGCAAGGCAATCCGATAAGCGACGGGTCCCACGCGCTCCAAAATCTCATATGGCCCAATGAATCGAGGAGTCAATTTCTTAGCTTTAATAGATCTACCAATGCCAGTTACTGGTGAAACTTTAAGAAACACATGGTCCCCTACTTCAAATTCCAATGGTCGACGCCTTCTATCTGCATAGCTCTTTTGCCTGCTCTGGGCAGTCAACAACTTCTGGCGTATCATTTCAATTTTCTTTGTTGTTTTGTTCACCAAGTCCGGCCCAATTACCGTTCTCTCACTTAACTCAGTCCAACAAAGAGGCGATCTACACTTCCTGCCATAAAGTGCCTCAAAAGGAGCCATTTGAATGCTCGAGTGATAACTATTATTGTAAGCAAATTCAGCCAATGGCAAGTGACGATCCCAACTACCGGGTAACTCAAGGGCGCAAGCCCTCAACATATCTTCGAGCGTTTGAATTGTCCTCTCTGTCTGTCCATCAGTTTGCGGATGATAAGCGGTACTGTAATTCAACCTTGTTCCCATAGCCTCCTGTAACGCTTTCCAAAAGTTCGATGTGAACCTTGGATCACGGTCTGACACAATATTTATAGGTATACCATGTAACCTGATAACCTCATTCACATACAATTGAGCTAGCCTTTCTAAGCTATATTCAATATGGATAGGAAGGAAATGAGCTGACTTTGTCAATCTATCCACAATAACCCATATGGCATTATGGCGTGCTGCAGTATTCGGTAATCCGACAATAAAGTCCATGGCAATGCTGTCCCACTTCCACCGGGGAACCTCTAAAGGTTGAAGTAACCCTGGAGGTTTCTGATGCTCAATCTTTACTTTCTGACAAGTCAGACATTTCATTACGAAATTTGTCACATCGCGCTTCATCTTAGGCCACCAATACCCTTGTTTCAAATTTCGATACATCTTAGTAATTCCCGGATGAATGGTATATTTGCTCTGATGAGCCTCTTCAAGAATCGTCTTTTTGATTTCCTCATTATCTGGTACACAAATCCTTTTCTTGTATCTCAGTATGCCTGTATCACTAATATCATAGTCAGTTACTTCACCATTCTCCAACCTTTCTCTAACCCTTTGCAACCGATCATCTTCCATCTGGGCCATTCTCAAGTCATTATAAAAATCAAAATTTCCTTGCACCGTACTCATAATTACCTCAGATCTTGGTTCGAGATATACTTCTGATAACCTTTCTAGAAGGTTATACTCAGTCACACACATGTGAAACATGTGTATTGACTTCCTGCTTAAGGCATCTGCAACTACATTTGCTTTCCCCGGATGATACTTCAACTCAAAATCATAATCCTTTAAGAACTCCATCCATCTTCTCTGTCGGTTGTTCAACTCCTTCTGATCCATAAGATACTTTAAGCTCTTATGGTCACTAAAAATCTCGAATTGAGTTCCGTACAGATAATGCCTCCAAATTTTCAAAGCGAATACGACCGCTGCAAGCTCCAAATCATGCGTTGGATAATTCTCTTCATGAGGCCTTAATTGTCGAGAGGCATAAGCCACGACTTTACCATCTTGCATGAGCACACATCCCAATCCTTTCAATGATGCATCCGTATATATCGTATACGGTTTATGTGGGTCAGGTATGATGAGGACAGGTGCAGTGGTTAACCGGTTCTTCAGCTCCTGAAAAGCTGCCTCACACTTTTCATCCCAAATAAACGGTTGTTCTTTCTTTGTTAATCTAGTAAGTGGTGCGGCAATTCGAGAGAATCCCTCAATAAAGCGACGATAGTAACCTGCCAACCCAACAAAACTACGCACCTCAGTCACAGACTTCGGTCGTTCCCACTTCAACACAGCGTCAACCTTGCTTGGATCTACGGCTACTCCATTAACCGAGATCACATGACCTAAGAACTTCACCTCTTTCAGCCAAAATTCACATTTACTCAGCTTCGCGTACAGCCGATTCTCTCTTAGGATCTGCAATACTGTTCGAAGGTGTTCCCGATGTTCCTCCGTACTCTTCGAATAGATAAGGATATCATCAATGAATACCACTACAAATTGATCCAAATAAGGTCTAAAAATTCGATTCATATAATCCATAAACACTGCTGGCGCATTAGTCAAACCAAAGGGCATAACAAGAAACTCATAATGACCATATCTGGTACGGAAAGCGGTCTTTGGAATGTCATCTGCCTTCACCCTCAACTGATGATATCCCGATCTCAAATCAATTTTTGAAAATACTGATGAACCAACCAGCTGATCCAGCAAATCATCTATCCTCGGCAACGGGTACTTATTCTTGATAGTGACTTTATTTAACTGCCGATAATCAATACAAAGCCTCAAGCTACCATCTTTCTTCTTCACGAACAGAACTGGTGATCCCCATGGAGATACACTTGGCCGAATAAAACCTTTCTCCAACAGATCTTCAATCTGCTTCTTCAATTCTGCTAACTCTAAAGGTGACATTCGGTAAGGAGCCTTAGAGATTGGTTCTGTCCCTGGAACTAATTCGATGGCGAACTCAACTTCTCGTTCCGGAGGTAGCCCGGTCAACTCTTCAGGGAACACATCGGGAAAATTCCTAACCACTTCGATCTGCTCTATATTTCCTTTTGATTCCTTCTGAATAGAGAAGAACACCGCAAAAACTTCACAGCCTTCCTGTAGACTTCTCTGAACTTGGGTTGCTGACAACATTATCGATTCTTGGAGAGTTTTCTTATTTACTGTGCAGTCATTAAATTGCACAGCTTTCTCCTTGCATCGCAAGGATACGTTATTGGTTGTCAACCAATCCATTCCCACAATCACATCTATACCCCGCATGGGTAGACAAATCAAATCAATGGTAGTTTCACGACCATCACATACAAACCTCAATTTCCTACATACCATAGCAGTTTTTACACGTATACCAGTGGGGGTAGATACAATCAAGTCATATAACAAATCACTCATAACAAGATTTAATCTTTTTGCACAATCATGTGAGATGAAAGAATGCGTAGCACCAGAATCATATATAACACACAAAGAATGACCCTGAAGGAGAGCATTACCTCGGATCAAATTAGGGGTATCTTTCGTTTCCTCTGATGTTAAAGCAAACACTCGTCCAGGAGCAGACGGCCTAAATGGTTGATCCTCCTTTCTTCTTTTCTGGCAAAATCTTGCAATATGTCCCTTCTCTCCACAGTTGAAGCAAGTCCAACATTCCCCTATATGCACTTTCCCACATTGAGAACAAGGAGGGCGTTGCATTACTCTGGGAGTCGACGCCACTGATTCGTACTGAGAACTCTGACTCGCTTTAGTGTTGCTTTTACGGCTCTGAGCTATGGGAAAACGTTTCTTCTGCTGGAAGCTCCCTTGATTAAAAGTCCTCTTACTTCCGGATCCAGTAAAACTTGAAGGGTAATTCTTTCTACTGTTTCCTCCAGATATTCCCATGTTACCACTAAACCGGCCTTGCGAATCCCTTCTCACAGATCTCTCAGCGTCTCTACATCTTCTACAAACCTCTCGGATCTTTGCTATCAGCTTCTCAAGAGTAGTGATGTCATAAACTCCCATTCTTGCTCTAACTTCATCATTACATCTCTCAAACATTTGTCGCGCTAACCAATTATTCTGCTCCTCATCTGTTCTGTTCAACTGCGATACATATTTGGCTAGCCCCATAAATTGAGATATGAATGTTTCCACATCCATCTCCCCCTGTCGCAAAAATAGAAACTCAGCCTCTTTTTGATGTCTCATTTCAATAGGAAAGTAATAATCAAAGAACATTCTTTTGAATTCATCCCAATCCAGTTGATGACCATCAACAGGCTTCACCGTGTTCCACCAATCTAAAGCAGCGCCTGTTAACAGTGTTTTTGCAGCTATCACCTTCTGATATTTATCGCAGTTGATTGACTCAAATAACATTTCTAGCCGATCAATCCAATTTTCAGCCTTTATTGCTGAACCTCCTCCGAAAGTCTCAGGATGGAAACGATCTAAATGTTTCCATACTGTAAGCATGTCAATAGCACCCCTTCGTGTTGCTGATTCCTCCGACTCAGAATTTGATAATTTCATATTCGATCCCCCAGAATGAGTACTATCTCCTTCCTCTGTTTTTGCATGAGCCTTCCGAGTACTCTTGCTTTCCTTGCTGGGCCCACTATTAGCTTTATCCTCCTCAAGCCTTTTCAACCGTTCCTCTGTCGCACGGGTCCACTTATAGAGTTGCCGCAACATCTCAGCCTCGGTTATGTGATCCTGAGGCCCATTTGATCCCTGTTGATCGTTGTTATCGGCGTCTACACGAGCGTTATCCGTGACTTCCTCATGCCTAATATTTTCCATCTCTCCCCACCTAAGGGTGATTGCCATCAAAGATGGGAAAAAATAAGGAGAAGAACAAAACACAACATAAAAGGGAAGCAGGTGTGTAAAGATTATATATTGCCATTTTCTATATGCAATGCACCACAAGTTCAGGATCTAAAAATCTGATACCAAATTGAAAAGACCTTCCTTACAAAACATTAATTAACCTTAATTAACAAATAAATAAAGAAAACCCTCCACTTACTATAGTAAGTGCAACGGAGTTCAAGACACAACATTCGCCCACAAACGCATCACAATAAAATTCGAAACTCTGGGCACAACTATTCGGCGGAAAAATGTAAGCTCACAACTTTAATAATACCAAACTCCCATCATAGAAGTGTGTACCAGAATACCCACACGCAAACCTTAATTTACAATCCACCACTTCATTATAACAAACACTAAAATAACATACCATATAAAATTAAACCTTTAGTTCAGTAGCAAACTCACAGTTATTCCAAAACAGCTAAAACAGTATTTTTAAAACATGTGGGCCCTATAATGGCAATATAGAGATCATTACAACACCATTACCCAAAAGAGGCTTACAAGGTTCTCTACAACTATGCCTCTGGTTGCTTCCCTTTGCTACTAATGGTATTAGAAACCTCGCCTGAAAAATATTAATATTAACGGGGTGAGACATTAAGTCCCAGTAACCAAAATTAATTTATAAAATATGCAGGAAAGGATTGCAAGTCAGAGAAACGGGATTGTTAACAAAATAATAACAACAACTTCAATAATCAACTAACCATCCTCACATTTACCATCCTGCTCCTCCTTATTTCCTCATGGACATGGATCAGCCCATCAGTGTTAGTAACCCGGCCAAGGTTAACTATCACCTCAAGGAAACTGTTCCCTCCCGTGTCACCACCAATATACCGTAACAGGGAGGTGTCCGCCCAAAACACTCAACTCAAATCCGGGCCAGGAATAAGAGTGAACCAATGGGCACAAATTCTCCCTCAGTCTCTTCCACACTTCCCAACAAATTTCAAAATTAATAACAATATGAAATCATAATTATCAAAACATAGTACGATATACTACCCCATACAAAACATCTTACAACAATTAACACAATAATCACCATTACAATAATTCCAATAACAAAATTCACTCACATATATTCATACAGATTAGAAAATACACTGCTTCTCTAAATTAGCAACATACTCACATAAACACACAATTTCAAAACACATGTTACTAGTATTTATGAAAATAAGATTTAGTAAACACCTTACATTCCAAAACATGCATATAAAATAAATTAACCCCGGTTACCTCAACTCCAGGCCAAACCTTATCTTGAGAAATAAAACTCGATTAATCACCGGTCACAGGTAAACTCTACATTATCACAAATATAACTTATATAACTCAAAATACACAAATAATAATAATAATAATAAATTTTTGTTATAAAACTGAAAATAACCATTTTATCCTTTAAATTTCCAAAACCAAACCGATCAAAACTTCAATAATATCTCCATTAACCCAAAATAAATTATTTATACATCTTTTAATTGGTAGAAATATAAAGTAAGATGTAAATCCTAAATCTCTTAAATAGAAAAATTAATTTAAATTCTTGCAACAACATTTCAATAAAACTAAACCGGTCAAAACTAGTTATTAAATACTATATACATATATACAGTCTTCTATTGTTAAAACTCAAAACTTTTCCAAAATCATAACCTCAAAATTTTCACTAATCAACATGATATTACTTTCATTGAAAAGAGAAAAATATTTAGAACAACTTTCATGAAGAAAGTTCATTGAAAAGAAGTTAATTTAACTACTAAAATTATCTTATAAGATAAATAACATACCTCAAATAACCAAAATATTATCTCCACCTTCTTCTCTTTCTCTCTCTCACGCACTCTCTCTCTCTGTCTTTCCTCAATCCGGCGCGCACACACACACTCTAATCATACATATATATAAATAAACCAAAGTTGATTTTATTAATATTATATTATATTTTTATTATTATTTTATTCACCCCACGCGTTTCACGTCTTCCTCTTTTTTTTTTTTTTTCTTCGCCTGCCTCAACTCTTATTATTATTATTATTATTATTATTATTTTCTAAATGGGCAAACTGCGACAAAGGCCCAAACTTTATTTAATATTACAATAATTACCTATAATTATTTTATAATTACATTTAAATCTTAGAAATAAAAATTAGGATGTTACAAATATTATACTTTAAGGTCAAAAACCTCAACTAGCGCCCAAGATCAGCATTGGCCGCCCCTACAGTTCCATATGAGGAACGACATCATGATAACTGCGGAGGAGGAACAGGTGAAACGCACACCTGAGACACTTTATCACTACCTCCCATCTTTGCTTTAACCCTTCCACTCCCTACCGGTCTACCTCTTTTTTGTTTTTATCACTATTCTTCATTGGACTCATAATTGCCACGGCCAAACAGCTACTACCACCAGTCTCACCATTAATAGTTTGCCCGTTAATTTCCTTGGTACTGGCTACCTCAACCATGGCACCTTATAAAAATATAACACACTCATGCATAATATAAATAAAATTATATTTTCAAATGAATGAACAGGCCAAACCTTCATAAAAATAATGTCTAGCATCTTTATATATTTAGACTTATAAATAAGCTTAAGCTTAGTCTCTTTGTTAAACAGGCCATGTCAAGCCCAACCTAGGCTAAACAGTAGGCCGCTTGATAGGAGTGTGACGTATTTCCACCTCTATGAGCAACTTTGAGATTAGAGTATAGAGTAAGTATTGAGTTTTGACGATAGGTCATTATAGGATTCTAGAGTTAAATTTGTAGTTAATTTTTATTGGTTTATATCCATTCATTGGGTGACTTGGGGATTTAAAATTTGACTTTTATTATTGAAAAAGCTTATGACTTACGGTAGATATGATATTTGTACCAATTAAAGTTGAGTTAAGTAACTGGTTTAATTTGAGTTTATTTGAAGTACTATTGAATTTTTTATGGTTTAATTTTAATATTTAAGCTTGAAATTGAAGATTAAAATTTTAAATGGAATTCTCTATTTGAAAGTTTTTTTTTGGGGAGGGGGGGTTTGGTTAATGAGAACAACTGGGGAGTTATTAAGGTTTAAATTGTGTGATTTGAATTTTTAGAGAAAATTGAAACTTGTGTTGAATGATTAATTAAGGTTTATGAAAGATTTGAGAGTTTTCAGATGAAAACACTACCACAAGAAGGTGCTTTTAGACCACAACATTTAGACCAGACTATAAAGGATCAGGTCTAAAAAGTATTACCTGTGGCAGTTTCGCAATATAAAGAACTTTTTAAACCTCTTCCTTTAATAATAGGTCTAAAATATATTATTTAAACTTGTTTCCCAAACAACCGGTCTAAAAAGTTAAAATAAAAAAAATTAAAATGTCAATTACTTTTTAGACCGATTGTTATTAACAAGAGGTCTAAAATATAAAACTTTTAAGACTTGTCGTTAATAATAAGGTTAAGGTACAGATGGGCTAACCAAGTGTTACACTAAGAACATTGGGTACAAAATGTTTTGAAGGTATTAAAAATACCATTAAACAATTGAAAAGAAAAAAAAATACTAATGAAGAAATAAGTTTTGCTGAAAGTAACACAATCCCCGTTTTGGTCTATTCGCTAAAGTTTTAAATTTTTCATTGATAGTTTTGCTCCTTTTCAATTGTTTATTGGTATTTTTGATATCTTCAAAATATTTTTGTGCTCGATGCTCCTAGCGTAACACTTGATTGGTCAATCTACACATTAATCCTTAATAATAACAAGTCTAAAAGATAAGAAAAAATAATAAACAATTTATTACTTTTAAGAGCGGATGTTAATAATTATCAATATAAAAGGTGAACTTTTAAGACCGCTGATTAAGAATATCTGGTTTATAAAATTAGCGTTAAAATACAACTTGATCACTATATTCTTTCTTCTCCGTGCCAAAAGCTGAGATTGCTCTCTCTGAACCTCTCTTCTTATCATGAAACCTCACTTCCTCACCCACCACCACCAGCCTTTATTACTCTCTCATTCCCTCAGGCATTCGCTTTTCCCACCACCTCTCTCAACCTCTCTTCTTGTTGTGAAAATGAATGGAGAAAGTGAATCTAGTGTTTTTTAAGGCACACCAGCTATTGGTGTGAATCAGAGTGAGTTTGGCACATCTCAAAGTGAGCATAGTAACCTGTCTTTATGACATGATAGAAGAGCCACATGATTGAAAAATATTGCCTTAAGTCGGAGTGCTGGGGAAAGAGCACGAATCAATTTGATAGATATTGGAAACCTATCGGCCCCTAATGTAAGCCGATATAGAAGTTATGTTAGCCTTTTAGCATGTAACAAGCCTAGCATCTTGATAGATTAGTGGAAAAATGCCGATAAAGATATAAAGGATCATATTTAGGACTCTATTTGGCTAACATACGATCTTCCTGACAGTGAGATGTTGAAAAATAAGATATGGTTGTATTGTGCTGAACGCTAGAGGAAGATTAAATCAAACCTATCTAACAATTATGTGTATATCAAGGTTAAAGATAGTCAACCTCGTCCTAATCCTTGCACCAAGTATATATATTTTGATGACAACACTTGGCAACAAATTTTTCTAATACAGATTACTCCAGAAGCTTTGATGAGTTTATATTTAATTTTTTTGCCCTTTTTTCTTTGGTTAATAACTTGTGCAGATATGTAATATGTTATTATGTTCATCTAATCCTGTTAGTAAGATGGTTTGGTGTAACATCCTCCATTTTAAAGGACAATTATTGATTACTAACTTAATTAAATCATTTCTTAAAATGTTTTGTGCACACAGTTAAGCTTTGGATTTTACTAGACCTATATGTTAAAACTAAATTTTTCTTTAGAATTTGCCAGAATATCCAATAACACAAGAATATGCCGAGTGAGCCCTAATGATGTGACAATATACAATAATTCAACATGTACCAAAAAGGCAGAAGCACTACCGTTAGCAAAAGTAACTTAAGCTTCCGAAGCCTTCTCTCATTGACTCACACGAGAACTATCACTTGAAAAATATTTGTAACCATCAATCCAGCTCATTGTAATTGCTGATACGTGCTCGTGAGGTGCCAAGTGGAACATTTTAAATAACAAAGTACGATATATCAAATTTATAAAATTATCATATCGCAAATTCAATATCACAATTTCTAAATCAAATTTCACATCACAAATCACATATATAACATGCCAAGCAATAGGTCGATACCTGGACAATCCATATCACCACCCACCCTTGTAACCGCTGACAGAACCCATGGGTTGTTATATAATAGGTTTAGTCTCTGTAACAAGACTACATCAAGCTCTACGATGATGAGGCTTAGCCTGGCCAAAGACTACATAACTCATATCGGACCATGGGTTCCCTTTCCTTCGAATATGGAAAGGTGTCACTGTCCCAAGGGCCGACCCTTATCCCGGCCAAAGGAAAAGGGTGATACCAAGGGCAATATCCGACCATCCACAATGCGCTCAGTGGTGGCATACCATGTGGTATTATATACACAATAACTCCCATCACCACTCCACTTCATCATAGTCTTGGCATGTATATATAATATTCCAACAACATTTATAATAGTGATGCATCGTCACAGTGATCATTAAGATAACAATATTATTTCAGCTCAAGAAACCATAAAAGGTACATTTTTTTTCTCAAGACATATAATATCATTAATTATTCCAAAATAAATTCCACAAGGCAATTTCATCAAAAACATAGTTCTCAGATTAAAAATCACTCACAAATCATCATACAAGCAAGTACAATGAGTAGAAAGTGGTTACCTTAAGTTCTTGACACGATATTAGGCGTAAGAGAAATCAGTTCCCTTTAAAAATAAATATATAATTATATGTTAATAGAATTAACACTAATCACTAATATGATAATTAAATAATTAATCAAACTATTATTTCATCTTAGTTTTCCTAGAAAAATGACAATTTATCTATTCCTCCATCTTGACAATTTATCAATGGTGAAGTATAGGAGAGGACTCTTATGAATTTTTACCACCATGAAGAATGACATTCCCATTATTCGTCTTGTATTAGAGCACGTCTTAGTTCTTACGTGAATTTCAGTATATACGTAATATAGTAAAAGTTTGCCACGTTTTTGGGGCAGGATCCTCCAGAGAGACCAAATGGGCATGATAAAAAAGGAATGCTGTTGGGTGAGAATCTGATCAAGACATGGTGATAGATATAAGAGGTGTATTGAACATATATATTCGTTTAGGTGTTATCTTTATAACTCATATTGTATAGTCATTTAGGAGTTATCTTAGTATATTTATTAAGAGAACATAACTCATGGTGAATAATATTTGTCTTCATTTTCAATAATTCAATTTTTAATTCATAATGAATTGTTCATAGCTTGTAGCTTAAAGTATTGTCTTCTATGTTTTTGATTGGATGGTGGGTAAAAATGAAGAAATAGAGAAAAAATACGAGCAAATTTAGATCGGATGATATAAATAACATGTCTAAAAAATTTGGTTCAAACTTTTAAGAATGGATATATCACACAAAAGGTCTTAAAAGGCTAAATTAAAAGACCCATTGAGTTGAATATTCGGTATTAAAACTCAGACATTTAAGATCTATTGTATGATATATCCGGTCTTAAGAGTTAGACTTTTTAGATGTGTCATATAATATTAAGTCAAACTTTTAAAATGTAATATATAAGCTATGTCAAGTCTATATAGTTTGAATTTTTAGACCTAATATTTTATTAAATGATCTAAATATATTTTTTTAAGATCAGTTGCACAACCGATTTTAAAAGTAACAGACTTTTAAGACCGTCTGTATTAAGACTAGTTCCAAAATTGGTCTAAAAAATAGTTTTCATATGGCCTAAAAAGCCTTTTTGGTAGTAGTGAAATTTGAAAATTTTGATTGCATAAATATATGTATATGGTTAAAGCGTTGTGATATGTATGTATGTATGTATGTATGTATGTATGTATGTATGTATGTATGTATGTATGTATGTATGTATGTATGTATGTATGCAGTGGCGAAGGCAGAAGGTCTTGATGGCCAGCTGGGGCACTGGGCTGATCTTATAAAATTTGTTAGAATATATATATATTTATTATATGATATTTTATTTGGCCACAAATTTGGCCTTAGCTAATTTTTTGTCTTCCCTGTAAGGATAATATTTGTTTCATTACTCATTAGGCTGTGAGAGAAAAGTAAAATTCTTGTTTGAGATACAGAAAAGATTAGTATTATCTTACATATTGTTTTAATTTATAATTATATGTTATTATTTGTTTGTATTTTCCAGGTTATTTGATACTATTTAGTAAATACTCTCTCTAGTCCTTATTTAAGGAACCAATTAACAATTCTCACAAGTCAATAAAAACAGTTAAAGTAATTAAATTTATTCTAAAGTTTAAGTAATTTTCAATATTATCCCTATTAATTACACTAAACTCTAATATCATATTAATTACTATCCTTTTTTTTATCGAAAAAAGAGTAGTAATTAATGTTTATTAATTATTACTCTCATTCACTACCTTTTTAATTATGGGTATACATGAAAAAAAATATTTAATGCTATTTAAAAACAAGTAAGTGTTTTATAAAAAAAAAAAAAACCAAATATACTTGTTAGTTGGTACCTTATAATATGAATTAAATAAAGTAGTTCAATATGTTTATTTTTTGGCCCGGCTAAAATTTTTTTTCTGGTTCCGCCACTGTATGTATGTATGTATGTAGGGTTTATCATTTTTGTTATGTCGCTTGGCATAAGTTTATGTCAAGTCACCCTAAAACTACATCGTTTTAGGAGTTAGGAGAATTAATAAAAGATGTTTTTGTATTTTTGTTTATGTATTTATTATATAAATTTTACCAGAAGATTCTTTATTAATTCTCGTAACCCCAAAACTACGTCGTTTTGAGAGTTTATTAATTTCTCTAACCCCAAAACGATGTATTTTTGGAGTGAATTGACATAACATAATATCAAGTGATATGGAAAATGATAAACCCATATATATATATATATATAAGTAACAATTATTAATATACACACACTCGTTGTTAAATTTGAATACACACACGATTATTAATCTAGAAATTCGAACTTTGGATCAGTGTATTTTAATAAATGGGCCAAATAGAATCCACAACTCCAAAAGGACCGGCACGAACATGTACATTAATATCCTTTTTGATCACAAACACTTCCATGAGTCGTTGTTAGCTCCAAAGAGCAAACTTGGAATGCAACATCTGCATTTAATGGTGCTATTCATTTTTTAGATCGGGTGAAAATCACTTTAGATGGGTTTTGGATCCGGTTTTAACACTGGTTGCTAAAAAAAGAGTCTTACTTTTAAGACTGATTTTTTAAAATATAAGGTCTAACAACATATATATTTTTACATATTAACCCTATAAATATGTATGTATGTGTGTTTATATATATACATATAAGCGCACACGCAAAATAATCAACTCATACAGCTTGCACAGCCCGTGGGGAATTAAAAATATATTTCCCATGGTCTCTTTTTCCAATGGCGTACAGCGTAAGGGACAAAATGTCTTCATCATCTAGTCTCTGTCCACCATTTCTTGTTAGCGCAAGCTTTGGAGTTGATTTAATTTTGCCCAATTCTGTGATGTGCTCTATTCAATAAACTCCGTCATGAATTTTATTCTTGTACTATTAAATTAGATCTTTCTCATGGATATAATGTTGTACAGATTAGAATTAGGGGGTGGAGAAAAGTAAAGTTTAGCTAAATGTGTTTAAGTCTGTAATGGAGGTATAAAACCTGATCCTACGCCTATACATGTATCACTCTGGTCTTATTCATAAGTTTCATTTGACCAAAAAATTTGATCCTATTTATAAGTCCTTTTGACTAAATAAATGAGATTGTGACAATTTTATTCATATTGTGCCAATGAAAAATAGAGAGAAAATAAATAGTTGAAAGGTACTCCATAAATAAGAGTAAAGTTCATAAATAAGAGTAAAGTTGAAAATTTACTTCATAATCATTGAGCTATTTACCTCTCCTTGGTACATGTGATTTGGTAAAAAATGACTTATAAATAGGATTAGAATGGTATATAAGTTTTTTTTTTTTTTTAAAGACTTGAGCTTTGAAAATGGCTGATCTAGTTTAAAGCATTTTTAAAGTCATGCTTATAATATATGCCTTTAAATAGGTTTTTTAAAAAATCAGGCCTTAAAGATTTTAAGTAGACTTAACTTAAAAGGCTATAATTAAAAGCTTGCAATGTTATTTAAATAATATTTAATTCTTATAATTAAAATAAGTCTAAATAAGAATTGATTTAAAAATCTTTAATTATTTGAATTTTAAATTATAAAGGATGAGCCCAATATGGTAATTTAATAATTATATTTTTAAATTCAAATAAAAATGGAAAAAATATAAAAACATAACACACACATAATATAAATAAAGTTATATTTTTAAATGTGTAAACATGTCATGCCTTCATAATATAAGTCTAGCCTATTTACCTATTTAGGCCTCTAAATAAGTTTTAGCTTGACCTCTTTCTTAAACCGGTCATAACCAAATCAAGTCATAAGAGACCTTATATGGATCTAGCCTATTTCCACTTCTAAAAGCAACTTTGAGATTATAGTATAGAGTAAGTATTGAGTTTTGACAATAGGTCACCATAGGATTCTAGAGTTAAATTAGTAGTTAATTTTTATTGGTTTATATTTGTTTATTGGGTGACTTGGGGATTTAAAACTTGGCGTTTAATGAAAAAGCTTATGATTTATGATATATATTATATTTGTACCGTTTAAAGTTGAGTTAAGTAACTGGTTTAATTTGACTTTGTTGGAGGTACTATTTGTTCGGGTGTAGAACACAGATGTCCAGCCTTGGGCTGGTGCTTCGATATTGGATTGTAGTGCTTTTCCTAAGTATCTATGGAGGACATAATCAGGAGAGCGTGGGATCACTGTGCACAATATAGGCTCTCGCCAAAGCGGGGTGGTGTGTATATACAGTGTGACTGAATGTAAAGAGTGATGAGTTAGAACGCGTGCACCTTAGGGTTAGGTCTCCATATTTATAGAGTCTACCATGGTTAGGATATCTTGGCCCTGCATGATTCTTATTGCGAGTATATAGGGGAGTATCCCACTTAGATATTGGACTGGATGCTCCTATATCGTTGTCGGATAGGATCTTCCTATAATGTAGGATCTTCGTACCTTATAGGTGAGTGCTTATATCTGACATATCCTCAGTTGGGCCCTCCTAGCATTGGGCCTTAATACAGATCCGTAACAGTTGCCCCCCAGCTTGGTAGTTCAGGCTTCTGAGCTGCTGAGATGTACTTTGCCCCCGGATTCAGCCGAGGTCCCTTGTATTGCCGAGCTGGCTTACATGTGACGTGGCCGTTAGAGTGGCTTACTTTGAAGATCCGAGGTATTGTCTCAAAGATCCTGAGTTGTTTTGTTGTCAACGTCATTTTGAGGTGATGTGCCTTGGGTTCGTCATAACATGTGTTCATTCGAGGCGATGTCATGGAGCGTGCAGGTCCGAGGTTTTGAGCATGACCTCGGCTTTGCAGGTCTAGTCAGCCGTACGAGGGTTCGGTGACGTCGGTTGATCAGCTAGGGTTTTGTGTGCTCCAGAGGTGGAAAACCTTCCGCATTCACCATCATTACCACCTTACACCTGGCTTACCAGGATTGGGGAGAGGCTGTAACCGCCACGCTTAGCCACGTATTGATTTTCATGCGCATTTAATGCCTGCCGTACGTCATGTCTATGTTCAGGGCGAAAAGACTCCCTTACCCCGACGTTTCGATCTCTCGTAGCCTTATGAACATTGATTTTGCCATTTATTCATATTTCCCTCCATTTCTCTTAAATGAAGTTCTACTTTTTCTCTCTAATTCCCCTATTCATGTTTGCCTCCCCCTACGACTGTTGCCTATCTGCAGATTTTCAACTCTATACTTCTTAAATCTTCATCGACCTAGGTATAGATTTCCTCTCCTATTGTTCTAATGTTGTGGATTAGATGTTTTAATTGTCTTATATAGATTTTCATGCGCATTGTTGGGGCTTTCTTCTGGGTAGGCTTCATAGGATTTTTTGGGTTAGTTCTTGAGTCCTGGTTTCCCTTCTGGCGTGCCCTTATACACGACAATACCTTTGTCCAGCCTTCCCCATTGTTTCCCCCTCCTTACCCAACCTTTGTTGTCTCTCTAGGTCTTCAGTCTCAGTGACAATGGATAGGATTAACCAGTTACCCCCTTCGAACTAGTCACTAACTCTTGAGGAAGAAGAAACCTTGCGTGCCCGTTTTCCCCGTGAAAGTTATTGGATCTTCGGTTCGCCCTTTACTGAGGAGCAAAGGTCGACTGCTGCACTTTGGGGTGGATCTGGTCGACGGAGCGGTAGTGAGTCTCGACCTGCCACGGTTAGGATTCAAACCACCGATCCTATCCGTGCGGGGCCGTGTGGAGAAGTTTGGACCGAGCCCGAGGCTTTATTAGTTCAGCCTCTTAACATTTATGAGGCTCCCCCTCGTGCCCATTCGGAGACCCTTCCAAAGGGGTACCTCAGCCCTTGTTGGGATTGCATCGCCTTGAGTTCATATCACATTGCAAGTGGTGGAGATTTCGTGGCTAGCGCCATCTTAGGTTCTTGCCATCATCGGCCGTCTTCTGTCCCAAGCCCAACATATATGTGAAGTCTTCATCAACCGAGTCCACTTACTCCCCTCTCTTCTCGTGATAATATGCATGTGTCATGTATTTCCTCACTTGCTGATCTTAGTATTTTTTTGTCTTCTTTATAGGTAAATAGCCTCGGAATCCTCCTCCTACAGCATCCAGTCCGAATCCAGGGAGTCCAATTCTTCTAGTCCTCCCGAGGCTCTCTGTAGGAAGTATAAGTGGGTAGCACACAAGGTTTTGAAGATGTGGTCGCTGATGTCTGACGTTGATGTTGCTCATCTTCGCATACCAAACTTGGATTGGGTGCCTTGTCAATCCTCCAAATGAAGATGAGCCTATATGCTCTACTCGTGAAGAGGGGCGCACCAACTTCTTCTTTCATCGCGATTGTGTAACCTAGCTTGGTGTCCGTTTCCCTTTCACCGAGTTTCAGATCTCGGCCTTGATTCACCTGCGTCTTGCACCCTCACAGCTTCATCCCAACAGATGGGCTTACTTAGTTGCCTTTGAGCACCTATGTGCTTCCTTCCCTCAGCCCATTCTTGCACCACGACCTTATTCTTTTACTATTTTTGTCCCTTTACTCCCTGGTCTTCCAAAGAGGACGAGAAATTGAAGGGGTTGACTTCTCTCCGCGGCGATCCAAGTAGGAAGCTGATGTTCATGTTCTCAGACTTGTTTAAGCATTTCAAGAACACTTTCTTTAAAGTCGTTGCTAAGCCTAGAGAGCAGCCTTGGTTTTTGAAAGGGGCCGAGGCCAAGGATGTGGAGTGAAGGTTCCCCCTGTACTAGAACAAATGCCACCACAACTTAAACTCTTCATCGTACCAGGTCACGTCTGATGATCTTCTGCCGGAGACGGTTCCCTCCAGAGATTGGTTGATTGACTCTCCTGACTCGTGTATATTTTTGTCTTGCTTTGCTTTATCCATGCTTCTATCTTAGCGACATATGTTCTAAGTCTTCTATTTTGCTTTTTGCAGCTTAGGACATGTCAGAACTCCCCAAGTATTTGTCCCACGTGAACTTGGACGTGGCGACGCCGAGTAGTGTAACATCCTCCATTTTAGAGGAAAATTATTAATTACTAACTTGATTATTACTTTAGAATTTGCTAAAAATTTCCAAAATATGCTAAAGTATGCCAAAAGGGCCCTAAAGTGGCAATATACAATAATTCAACACGTACCAAAAAGGTGGAAGCACTACTGTTAGCAGAAGTAGCGTAAGCTTCCAAAACCTTTCCCGATTGACTCACACGAGAACTATTACCTGAAAAATGTTTGTAACCATCAATCCAGCTCATTGTAAATGCTTATACGTGCTCGTGAGGTGCCAAGTGGAACATTTTAAATAAACAATACTAGATATCAAATTTACAAAATTATCAGATCACAATTTCTGTAATAAAATTTCTTTATCAAATCTCATATCATGAATCACATATATAACATGCCAAACAAGATTGATACCCTGACAACCCTTATCACCCCCCATCCTTATAACCGCTAACAGAACCCATGGGCTGTAATATAATAGGTTTAGTATCTGTGACAAGACTATACCAAACTCTCTAATGATAAGGTTTAGTCCGGCCAAAGACTACGTAACTCATATCGGACCATGGGTTCCCTTTCCTTCGAATATGGAAAGGTGTCACTGTCCCAAGGGCTGACCCTAATCCTGGCCAAAAGATTAGGATGATACCAAGGGTAATATCTGGCCATCCACTGTGCACTCAATGGCGGCAATACCACGTGGTATTATATACACAATAACTCCCATCATCACTCCATATCCATCATCACTCCACATCATCATAGTTTTGGCATGAATATATGGAATTACAAACAACATTTTATGACAGTAATTCAATGTCACAATAATCATTAAAATAACAATATTATTTCAGTTCAAGAAACAATAAAAAATTCATTATCAATAACATATAATGTTACTAGTTATTCCAAAGTAATTCCCACAAGGCAACTTCATTAAAAACATAGTTTTTATGGATTAAAAATGACTCACAAACATCATACAAGTAAGTACAATGAGTGGAAAGTGGTTACCTCAAGTTCTTGAAACGACACTAAGCGTAAGAGAAAAGGCACTCATAGGGAGTGAAACTTTCCTCACAATGATATCATTCCCTTTTGGCTCTTGGAATTCAACCACATGAATATGACCTTTTCTAAATACAAGCTACTTGCATCTTTTAATGAATTAAGAGGGAAATCGACATTGTTCAAAACATATTCTTGACCTAATTCAATGACTAGAAGGTTATACAAATCCAACACCGTGGGGAAATCCTTAGGGATTATGATAGGAATACCTAGAAAGCGGGTCGTAGAGACCCCATTGACCACGAAGATCTTCGATTTTGATCAACCAAGGATGATGGCAGAATTGGGGGTGGAGAGGGAGGGAAGTGGATAAACGAGGAAGAGTATGCTTAGAAAGACAGAAAGTACCGTCACAGGAAGTGTCAACATTAGAGAAAATGGGGAATCTGGCAGGTAAAGGGTTAGGGTGGAGGGAAACGAAGGATCGCTATAAGGAGCAAACAAAGCAGAAATGGAGAAGGTAGAACGTAAATCGGAGGCGTTTAGCAATCAAAAAAAAAAAAACCCTTCCCCTTCTTCAAACTCACGATCTGGCCACGCCTCTTCAACCTTGCGATCTGATAAACCCCCTACAACACTATCGATCTAGCCCCCCTAGCCTTCGATCTGACCCCCTAGCTCTCGTTCCGAACTCGACCTGTCCACCCCCCACCCAGCTTGCTCGATCTAAACCCCCTCTCCCTTCCAAGCTCAATTTGATCTACACCGTTTGTTCTATACTGGTTCAATTGATCTTATTTAATTTTATAAATATATGATTTTCTGTTTCACTGCTACAACAATTCTGTCTAGGTTGAAATTTTGATGTTGAATGTTCATTTCTGGGTTGAATGTTCATGGTTGTTTGTCAAAGCAGAGGTGTGGATAGAGCCGACAAAATGGGTTGGGCCCATCGAGCCGGCCCGTTTAAGCCCTGACCCTTTAAGGGCTGAGCTTGGAAATTGGAGGAGTGAGGTGATGTTTGGCCCTGGAGAGCTATGCGCCCTTCAATTTTTTTATTCTTTATTTTTTAAAGTTGAATACTTGTTGAAGTTGGATCCTTCAATAATTTATATGTATTTTTTATTTGTTATAAAGTTATTTATCCATTTAAGTACAAATACATAATAACTATGCTCTAATTTTATGATTTAATTTATTATTTGTTGTAGATAAAAGATTATAGATGTGTTCATGAAGCCGAAAAAGAAATTCATAATATTCTTACTCATAAATCAAAGCTTACTACTCAAAGTGAATAATAATCAAATGTCGTTGAAATTGATGATAATGGCGAACAGGGGCGGAGGCAGGGGGTGCTAGGGGTGGCCCCCCCTGAGTTTTTTAAAATTATATTTAAGTCTTATAAAATTTTAATATTTTCACTTCAGTCCTTATTATTTTTATAGTAAAGGGACTAAAATAGAAATATTGAAATGTTTGTGGGGCTCAAGTGTAATTTTATAAACATTTGGGTTATATTCTATAAAATTCGCCCCTCCTAACTACAATTTCTGGCTCCGCCTCTAGTGGTGAAGATGATGACAATAATAATCATTGTACTAATGTCGCTTAGTAGTTAGTAGTATGCTTCTTATGTTTTATATGAGTTATTTGTGAATATAGTTTGCTTTTAAATATGAATTAGTGACTGTGTTTATTTGTTAGATGATTTATGTTGTAATTTACTAATTATATTTCTTTGAAAAAAAAACGGAGGAAAAATAATTAAAATTTGGAATAGTAATTTTCGGCCCCTGTGGGCCAGCCTTGGCTCTGGTGCTCTTGGGCCGAGCTTTGAAAAACATGTGTTTTTCTTACTCTGGGCCCTGGAGGGCCAGCCCTGTTAAGCTTTGGCTCTTCACGGGCCGGCCCTAATTGACAGCTCTAGGTGTGGAGGGTGATTGTAGAGAGCATTTTGGTATTTTCATGGAAATAGTGTGGGCCCCACCCCAAAAGTAACACTGTTAAGTTAGATTTTAAAGGTGGTGTGACTTTTGTTCCTAAAATGTAACTACATGTGTATTTTTGCTTCCAAAAAAAGCATATGATACTGGGTGCTTCTGAAAGTAAAACACATGTGTATTTTTACTCCTTTACCCTATTTAATATGTATTACTATAAATTTAGTATGAGTAGTATAAACTCAATCTAATTCATTTTAATAGTTAATCATTTAATTGCCAAAAAAAACAATAATAAAAACAAAGTAAAAAGATTAAAGGAAAAATTAATAAAAATCATTTTTCCTCTGACGTAATCGAAAGGTACATAAAAAATAGAACTATCAAGGGATTAATATGACTTGATAAAAGGGAAAATTATACTAAAGGACCTAAAAAAATAATATTTGTTAAGAAGGACCATAAAATGGTAATTATTTTGAAGGACTAAAAATTAAAATAGAAAGACTAAATTACCCTTTGTCAAAAATTATTTTGAGACTTGTCCATATCTCTTCTTCTTCTCCTCCTCCTTGTAGTACCGCTCACTCTTCTTATCTAACCCTCTATTAAACTGCTACAAACTTCTTCAAAGTGGCAGTTGCGGTGCCTTGGACATGGTTTTTCTTGGTTTTTGGAACAGTCAATGGAGCGAACTGAGCAAACTGTAAATCTAGTAGATGTGAGATTTCTTTAGTTTCTCTATCGCTTTCCATTTCATCCTAGATGTTTCTTTTGAATTGCTTGCTCTATATCAGTATTCTTTCGCATCTTTGTAAATTGCATATGCACATGTTTGGAGATGTGATTTGGTGTGTTGCATGCATTATATATATGATAGCGTAGTAATAATATGACACTAAAGATATACCCTTGCAGCAATCAACTATTAGAACTATTATATGATTTGTGTTTCGCAGCAGTTTAATTGAAAGTTGGATAAGAAAAGTTGGCGGTACTACAATGCAAGGAGGAGAAGGAGAGATAGGGACAACTGTCAAAATAATTTTTGCCTAAGAGTAATTTAGTCTTTTTATTTTAATGTTTTAATTTTTTGTCCTTCAAAATAATTACCATTTTTATGGTCCTTCTTAATAAATATTAGTTTTCTTAAATCCTTTATTATAATTTTTCCTTGATAAAATGGATTGAAAGTACGTACATTTTAAAAAACAACAACAACAACAACAACTTTGGAATCTTGTTATTGGTTGGTATTAAATATTAATCATAGATATAGCAAGTCAAAGGCGGTAGCACCGTGGAAGCATATGCCATATGGGTATCTTTAAAAATAAAAAATAAATAAGAAGAGGCATCTTGATCTCAAAGTTTCAATCTAAATTAGTCAATTTCTCATATACATGATAATAGAATATAAGAAAAGTGTTCATTATCGAGTGACCATCCAACAAAAATGCAAAAGATACAAGTGAAAATGCAATCGGTCTTTGAACAATCAAAAGAATTTTAAAGTAGTCAATATAATCTGCACGTGGTTTAATCATAGTAAACCAAATCATAATTAAAAAAATATAATTTAATAAAAATATAAAAATATTCTTATATAATTTTTAAAAGGATAATATTTAAATAAAAATGTATTAATAGATAAGTAAATGGAGTATATATAAATTTCTCATATTCCAGTGAAACAGAGTTACTAATAAACAAGCCGGACAGACTGCTGTTCCCTTTTTTACCCCCGTTCTTTTTTACTCAAAATGAGGATGTTTCATCATTACCAAGAGGGAAGAATTCGAAGAAAATCCAATGTCAAATCCGATCGATCCGCTCAAAAGTATTGATCGAACAAATTGTTAGTTCACTGGTCTAGCTATTACCCAGTGTGAACGCCTTATTTGTCCGAGCCCCACACAAAAAAGGAAAAAGAAAAAAGAAATAAACATAATTTTTTTTTTTAAAAAAGATCATCATTAATGTTGACTGTCTTGAAGCGGAGATTTATAATAAATGACAACAAATTTAAAAATAATTTATCTCATTGATACTGATTGAGGTTTATATTAAGAAATGCAATGTGGAGCAATTATAAAGGGAAATTTTATAAATGTAAAAATATCTCTCATTGATGGCGATTGGGTGAAATTAGAAAGAAAATTGATGGTGACTGGGTCAAGTTAGAAAGAATTGTCAAACTCAAGCAAAATAATCGTGTTCCAAAGGTTTGCAGCAACCTAAATCATCTCTCAAGGAAATCGCATTTGATTTAAATCACTTTATTAAAACAATAAATAAATGGAGCTGTTATGGACCTCGGAAATTGAATTAAGAAGCCCAGCCCATCGAATGTGGTACCCGCCTGCAGTTATATCCTTGTAAACCATAACTGACAAAGTCGGAGTAGTTACCCACCTCTATAAATAGGAGAACTTCCTCCCGGTGAACGGTACATAATAATCTTCTCTGTTACTTTCATACACAGCACACACCCCACTTCCTTGTGGCTGAACGCCGAAGTAATTCTCGAACTACGTGAGCTTTGATCCCTATTAAGGGTATGTAGGCCCTAGGCATTGATCCTAGTTCAAGCCCGATCAATCTTGTTCATACTCGAACATTTGGCGCTGTTCGTGGGGACCGAACCCACGACCACGACCGATGACTGTTATGGACCTCAGAAATTGGATTAAGAAGCCCAGCCCATCGAATGTGGTACCTGCCTGCAGTTATATCCTTGTAAACCATAACTAACAAAGTCGGAGCAATTATCCACCTCTATAAATAGGAGAACTTCCTCTCGGTGAACGGTACATGTTAATCTTCTCTGTTACTTTCATACACAGCACACAACCCACTTCCTTGTGGCTGAACGCTGAAGTAATTCTCGAACTACGTGGGCTTTGATCCCTATTAAGGGTACGTAGGCCCTAGGCATTGATCCTAGTTCAAGCTTGATCAATCTTGTTCATACTCGAACATTTGGCGCTTACTTCGTTGTCAAAAAGATATTTGTCGACAAGGGAAGTGTAGTAGATATAATCTTATGGGACGCGTTCAAGCGCATGATATTCGATTCGAAAGATTTAAAGCCATGTAGAACTACCTTGATTGGTTTTAACGGAGAGGATATTCGCCCGAAAGGATTCATTGATCTCAAGCTAACATTGGGAACCAAAGAAGCATTTAAAATCGAGATGGTCCGGTTCGTGGTGGCAGAATTCCCTTCCCCATACAATATAATACTAGGACGATCGACTCTCCACAATTGGAACATGCTGATGTCGTCCAATCATCAGAAGTTAAAGTTCATAAACAAGAAAAATCAAGTGGTCACTGTCAAGGGAGATCAGAAAGACTCACGAAAGTGTTATTTTGAGGCAGTACAGGAGGGAAAGTCGGCCAGCAAAGAGAGGCTGAGAACGGATTTGTCCATGTAGCTGAGTTGGATTTAAGAGAAGAAGATAAGGTGCGAAGGGCTGAGCCGGATGAGGAAGTAGAAGATTTTGTTCTAGATGGATCGGAACAAACTACAAAAATTGGAAAGGCGTTGGATACCGAGATTCGTGCGCAGTTAGAGAAGTTCCTAAGAGAAAACAAGGATGTGTTCGCATGGAAACCATCTGAGGTTCTCGGGATCGATCCCGAGTTTTGTTGTCATAAACTGGTCATTCTTCCGGGTTCAGTACCAGTTGCACAAAAGAAAAGAAAATAGGGTTCGGATCGAGGAAAAGCTTTGGAGGCACATGTCAAGGAATTAATTGAGGCCGGGTTTATAAGGGAAGCGCAATATACAACGTGGTTATCGAATGTGGTCATGGTCAAGAAACCAAGTGGTAAATGGCGCGTTTGTGTTGATTATAAAGACTTAAACAAGGTATGCCCCAATGATGCATTCCCCATGCCCAACATTTACCAGTTAGTTGATCAAGCATCCAAATTCCAACTATTATCGTTCATGGATGCATATTCGAGCTATAATCAGATCGCTATGCACCCCGAAGATCAAGACAAGATAGCTTTCATTACCGATAATGCAAATCATTGCTATAATGTGATGCCTTTCGGCCTCAAGAATGCCGGGGCGACTTACCAAAGGATGATGACCAGGGTTTTCACCGAATAGTTGGGAAAGAATGTGGAAGTGTATATTGACGATATGATAGTAAAGTCCAAGGAACAAGGTAGTCATGTTCAAGATTTGAACCAGACATTTGAGAATTTGCGAAGGCATCGAATTCGGCTGAACCCGGCAAAGTGCGCTTTTGGGGTGCCCTTGGGAAAGTTTTTGGGCTTTCTGTTAACTAACCGAGGCATAGAGGCTAATCCGGAAAAATTCAAAGTAGTGTTGGAGATGAAGGCTCCGACAAATAAAAAGGAAGTTCAGCAATTGACAGGAAGGTTGGCGGCCCTGACAAGATTTCTGCCAAAGTTAGCTGAAAAGTCACTCCCATTCTTTAAACTCCTAAAGAAAGAGGCTCAAGGGGGTTGGAACTTAGAATGTGAAGAGGCGTTCACCAAAATCAAGCAATGTTTGTCTTCCCCGCCAGTGCTGTCAAGACCCGAACTCGGGGAAAAATTGATTTTGTATTTATCCATGGGCGAGGAAGCGGTGAGCGCGGTTTTAGTCAGAGAAACGAATGAAGGACAAAAACCGGTATACTTTGTGAGTCGCACTTTGCAAGGACCCGAGGTAAGGTACCAACAGTTAGAAAAGATGGCTTTTGCATTATTGACGGCTACAAGGCGACTTCGGCACTACTTTCATAGCCACTCAATAATAGTCAGAACAAGCCAGCCCATTCGGCAGGTTTTGCACAAGCCGGATCTAGCAGGAAGAATGACAAGTTGGGCAATTGAATTGTCCGAGTTCGACATCATTTATGAGGCTCGACAAGCCATAAAATCGTAAGCTTTGGTCGATTTCCTGGTGGAATTGACATTTTCTCAAAGGAGAGAAGCAGAATCAGAACCATGGAAAGTATTTGTAGATGGTTCATCAAATGTGCAGGGAGGAGGAGCAGGAGTTATTGTGGAAAGCCCGGATGGTGTTGCTATGGAGTTCTCTCTCTGACTTGATTTCCCTACATCTAATAACCAGGCCGAGTATGAGGCCTTGATAGCAGGATTGTTACAGGCAAAGGAAAACGGAGCGCAGAAGGTGTGTATATCCACAGATTCTCAGCTAGTTGCATCGCAAATCCAGGGAACTTATTAGGTGAAATGGCCGCTTTTGTCTAAATATTTAACAAAGGTTAAAGAGATCATGACACACTTCGATGAGGTGACAGTGGCGCATATACCACGAGCAGAAAACGCAAGAGCTGACATCCTCTCAAAGCTGGCCAGTACCAAATGCCCGGGAAACTTACAAACTGTTGTCTAGCAAAATTTACCAGAGGCAAGTTGCGTAATGTTAATATCAGACTCTGATGATTGGAGAAAGCCAATTGCCGACTATCTGGAATGAGGAATCACCCCCGAGGATGCGATACAATCTAAGAATCTAATAAGAATGGCAGCAGCTTATGCAATGGTGGATGATCAGCTCTATCGTAAAGGGATACATTCTCCCTTGGCGAAATGCCTCGAGAAAGATCAAGCTCAGTACGTCTTGGCAGAAATCCATGAAGACATCAATAAACAGCATATGGGTGCCAAGGCATTAGCTCGGAAGGCTATTAGGGTGGGGTATAATTGGCCTAGAATGTCTCAAGATGCCAAGGACCACGTCCGAAGATGTGACAGTTGTCAGAAACACGGGAAGATTATAAGAGTTTCACCATCTGATTTGCAAATAAACACGGCTCCATGGCCGTTCTTCAAGTGGGGTATGGACTTATTGGGGCCATTCAAACCAGCACTTGGTCAATTGAAGTGGTTAATTGTAGCGGTTGATTATTTCACCAAGTGGATCGAAGCCGAACCGCTAGCAACGATAACCTCGGCCAAAGCACAAAAATTCTTTCAGCGGAATATAATTTCGCGATTTGGGATTCTAGCAGAGATAGTCACGGACAATGGAACGCAGTTTGCGGACCAAGGATTTCAGAAGATGATGTCCGACTTCCAGATTAAACATCATTTTGCTTCTATGGAACATCCACAATCTAATGGACAAGCGGAAGCAGCAAATAAAGTCATCGTGAATGGACTGAGAAAGCGAATGGAAGAAGCTCGAGATAGTTGGGTTGAACATCTATACTCGGTGCTATGGGGGTACCGGACAACAGTACAGTCATCCACGGGAGAAACTCCGTTCAGACTTACCTATGGATGTGAAGCCATGATTCCCGTCAAGGTTGGTGAACCTTCTTGGAGGAGGCTGCAAGCTACGCAAGAACAAGCCAATGATGAGGCTATTACGGCCGAGTTGGACTTAGTTGATGAAGTTCGGGCTGTGGCTCATTTCAGAGATTTAGCTGCAAAGAAACTCATTATGCCTCGATATAACAGGAAGGTTGGTCTGCATTCGTTCAAGAAAAGTGATTTAGTGCTCCGGAGAGCTGACGTCGGCAACAAAAATGCCCGAGATGGAAAGCTGGTAGCCAATTGGGAAGGTCCTTATAGAATCAAAGAGCAACTCGAGAAAGGAGCCTACACTCTAGAATCATTGGATGGGAAGGCGATTAAAAGAACCTGGAACACCGATAAGCTTAAAGCTTATTATAGTTGAAACTATCTATTTCCAGTTTATAATGTTTTCCGTTATTACCAGTTCTTGTGTTAAGTTTGTTTTTCAGGCAATGTGGTCGCAGGATTTTAATCTCGCTTAGTATTACGTAAATGACTTTATGAACGAAGTTTGCGGGATCACGAAACCCGAATGTCAAGTTACTATAAAGCGTACCGATACATGTATGAATTCCGAGTTAGTTCATAAATCATGTAGCGATTAAATTGCAGTGGAATAATCCGCCAAATATGAATATGAGAATGATCATATAGCGGCAAAGCTGCCAGAAATATAGCGAGCGGAAACTCGGGTTGGATGATTCGTGTTTATCGTATCGCGGTAATGGCCATATTAAAAAACATGCACGAACAATATTGCAAACGCGTATTTTCGTGAATCATGTAATATCAGCAACACGATTGCTAAGAATTAATGTTCGTTTGTGTATTAACCGACCTTGATCACGTTGGTTATGCACCTTCATCTCGGAAAAAGCAAAAGCGAATAAACAGGGATAAACATAGCACGAGAATTCTTGATTAGATTAATCAAAATAAAGCCCAACACGGGCGTTACACTTAACGATTTTCAGAATAAGCAAAAAGGAAAAAAGAAAAAGCAAGTCAGATTAAGCATTGGCGTGATGGCCTTCGCCAATCTCCTCAGGACCCATGGTGGTTGAAGGAATAGTTGAAGGAGGAGCTGGGACAAACACCCAGTCTTCAACATAAGTGTTCACATGCACTCCTTCTAGATTTAAGGTCACCGAGGGATTCAGAAACTGGACCTGCTCCAAAGCGTTCTCAAAGGCATCCACTACACCCGACTTCAATTTCGCTATGTCATCATTAGCAGATGTGAGGGCTACTTGGCTAGACTCAAATGATGATTCTAGCTTGGCGATCTCGTCCTTGTACTTCTTAATAGAAGCCACGTCGTGATCATGAACTTGTAGCCGGTGGGTAACCTCAGATTCGACCTTAAAAAGCTTGTCACACAATGCAATGATCTCGTCAAACAAGCTCTCCTTCTCGGCCTTTGCTATCTGTAACTCCTCTTGGGATTGGGCCAAGTGATTGTCTGCCATCTTCTTATTGGCCTTTAAAGCATCTATTTCCAACCCTTGTAGCCCGACTTGTTCCTTGAGATGTGCAGCAAGAAAGCAAAGTCCGGCATTCTTCAGATTCAAGTGTCCCATCTCCTTGAGCTCTTTAGCCTCCAGCTTTAAAAGCTGCTTCCCGTCATAATAGTGAGAAGGAGACCGGAGAGCTAAACGAAGGTCGAGGGAAACTTTGTTTTCCCAAAAATAAGATTTAGGAAGTCGGATAACAGGGCCTGAAGAAGACGTCGGGGCCTCAGGTCCCACACTTTTGGGTTTGAGGACTAGAATAGTTAATGGGACATCGACCTTGACCTTGTCTGTACCAGAATCGATAATTTTCTTCTTCCTCGAAATTTTAGCTTTCTTGGCTGGTGGTGGTTGGGATGGCTCGGGATCAGGGGTTGTTCTTTTAGCACCTGGGGTCGGAGGATGAGGTGTTGGTATCACAGTCTCTGGATGACATGTTATATCCATATAAATGGGCCTTTTTCCCATTGGATCACTTGCGAAAGAAGAAGTTAAATATTGAGGTTTTATGAAAAAGAACATCAGGACTTATGAATTAAAGAAAATATCATACCCGTAACGGGTTGTTTCCAAACAAAAGAGGCTATGTATTCTGCCGAGTCTATTAAAATGTCTTTATTAGTCGAGGATGAAATGAAGGCAATAGCTTCATTCTCGACGGCGATTAGTTGAGAGACAGGTGTCAAAAAATCTTTACCTTCGAATTTATGGTGCTCTTCAGTCCAATATAAGGGGAAACGCTCCTCAAGTTCCCCAGAAGCCGAGGTTTGAAGGAACCAGGGAGTACACCCGGGTTTGGCTACAACTTTAAAGAAAGAATTTTTGAAGCCTTTCCAAGAATCGGTAAAAGGCTTGAGGAATTACCACCAGGAAAAGCATGGAGTGAAGTCCATCCAAACTTTAGTTGGTCTCCATCCGTGGTTAGGTTAGTTTCTAAGGGGGAAAAGAAATAGCAAAATACAGGCACGGAGCATATATATCAAATTTATGGCAAAAACTTTTAAAGGTCACGGCAAAGGCCCAGCCATTGGGATGAAGCTGAGAAGGGGCAAGGTGTAAGTGGCAAAGAAGATGCATTTGGAAGTCAGAGAAGGGGAATTCCATCCCAAGACGAGCAATAAGATCTTTGTAAAAGAACAAGAAGTTACACTCATTGTTTAATCGTTTAGAGGCCACTGACTCATTGGCCGAAGGATGACATACAACATATCCATCCCCACCGCGGATGATACGTGAAATAGCTTGAGGAGATATTTTGTTCCTCACATCGGTAATGACGTTGCTCACAACATATTCTTTTATTTGAGACATTCGTGAAGATTTGGAAGGGGCGGACTCTCCGGTCTCGGATTGATTCGTTTGATGAGAGGGGGAAGACATTAAATACCTATAGAAAAACAAAAATAGGCAAGGTTAGAACTTGGGTATACCTGAAATCACAGGGTTTACAGGAAGAGTTTGGAGTGTTGAAGGCAATAAAATAGCATTAGTGGCTGGAGAGCTCCGAGGTCTTTCATTGCAACGACAACAGTCCAAAGGCATCTTGGTCATGGCCCAACCGAACAAGTTCAACAGCTTTGTAAGTGCATTCTTCGCATGGAGCAGAGATTTCAGTGGAATAAGTTGGCATGGAAACCTCGAGATTTACACCGTGAGCTACTGAGGGACGCGAAGGAGCTACGGCTGAAGTAGGTTGAACGTGACCTCGGCTAGACTTTCCGCTTCCACTACCTCGAGAAGAGCGAAGCAAATCTTCCATCTTCTCTTTCTCGGTAGGAAGGATGGACCACAACCAAAGTTTAGTTCGACCGGGAACACGTTGGAGAAACTCTCTGTCCTCTTCAAGGATGGGCCTACCATACATGTCTACTAATGGGGGTCTCGGATCCATCTTTTGGGAAACAAGTGACGTGTTAAAGTACAGGATTCAAGGCGTGGTGAACAACAAAGATAACACGCGAAATTACCAAAGCAATATAATGAAAACATGAAGAATGTAATCCCAGATTTCTCCAAATTCCCCAGTATTGCAACGACTCAGACAAAAACGTTTCACAATTGTTCTCAACATTTTCCCTTTTAGAGAGGAATTTGGATAGTCATCATCATCATTCGAACAACCTAGCATAAATGATAATTATATATATGTGTGGGTCCCACTATTTTATGTGTGTGTAACATGAGATAACATTTCTCCTACAACATGAGAAATGTTTTTCTCTTAAATTACTTCAATCATTACATAGTAATATTATTGGGATACGGTGATATAGTGATATTTACTATATTTAATATGTATTACTATAAATTTAGTATCAATAGTATAAATTCATTCTAATTCATTGTAATAGTTAATTATTTGATTGACAAAAAGTAATAATAAAAATAAAGTAAGAAGATCAAAGGATAAATTAATAAAATAGTTTTTCCTCACACATGATCTAAAGGTACATAAAAATAGAAGGGTAAAGGAGCAAAAATACACATGTGTTTTTCCTCCAGCAACGCTCAGCACCATGTGTTTTTTCTTGGAGCAAAAATACACATGTGATTACATTTTAGGAGCAAAAATCACACTACCTTTAAAATCTAACTAATGGCGCATTTGCAACAGAAAATGTCATATTTATAACAAAAAATGTCATATTTACAACAACATTTATACACTTGGATTTTGAACATAGGAAGATTATTTACAACAACAAAAAATGTTATATTTACAACAGGAAATGCTATATTTACAACAAAATTTAAAATCTGACTATATTTACAACAGAAAATACCATATTTACAACAACATTTAAACACCTGGATTTTGAACATAGAAAGGTCATTTACAACATAAAAATGCTAGATTTACAACAGGAAATGCTGTATTTACAACAAAATTTAAAATCTGGCAATTTACAACAGAAAAAACCATATTTACAACATGATAGATTTACAACAGGAAATGCGGTATTTACAAGAAAATTTTAACGATGGTGTGACTTTTGCTCCTAAAATGTAACCACATGTGTATTTTTGCTCCAAAAAATACATGTGTAACCACATGGTGCTGGACGCTCCTGGAGGAAAATCACATGTGTATTTTTGCTCCATAACCCAAAATAGAACTATCAAGGGATTAATATGTCTTGATAAAATGGCTGGAAATTACGTACATAATAATAATAATAATAATAATAATAATAATAATAATAAAAGAGCTTTGGTATCTTGCTATTGGTTGGTATTAATCATAAATATAGCAAGTCAAAGGAGGTAGCACCGTGGAAGTATATGGGTATTTTTTAAAAAATAAATAAATAAACCATGTCCCCACAATTTTTGCATCATGGTCAGTACCTTACATAATTTGTTCACGTTAGAGAGTGATTAAGCAAAACAAACCAAGGCTATTTGGTCTAGTGGCGCACACCAACAAAACTATAAAGTTGAAAAATTGAGTTTAAATCACACCTTGTTAAAAAGGACCAATACGTAGAGACATGTTGATCTCAAAGTCTCAATCCAAAATAGACATGACAATAGAATATTAAAATAAGTGTTGATGACCGAGTGGCCCAAAAGGTTATCCAACAAAAATGCAAAAGATACGAGTGAAAATCCAATTGGTCACTGAACAACCAAAAGAATTTAAAAGTAGTCAATAATCTACACGTGAATCATAATTTAAAAATAGGGTTCAATACCATTTTTGTCATAAAAATTTAGTTTAAAGAGTACTGGTCACACGAAAGTTTTTTTCGTCTCTTTTTTTGCTCTGGACGTTAACAAAACGGAGTAAATATACTCTGAAAGTTTTTGTTAAGAGCAAATTTGCCCGTGAAGTTTTTCTTAGGAGTAATTTTACCCCTAGAAATTTACAAAGAAGAATAACAATTCAATGATCATGATCAACAGATGGATAAGATTGATATATTTTTAGATTCCTGGGGCAAAAAAGAGACCAAAAAAACTTACGGGTACCAGTACTTCTTAAGCTAAATTTCCAAAGCGAAAATAGTATTTAACCATAAAAAATATAATTTAATAAAAATATAAAAATATTCACATATGATTTTTAAAAGGATAATATTTAAATAAAAATGTATTAATAGATAAGTAAATGGAGCGATAATGTATATATAAATTTCTCATATTCTAGTGAAACAGAGTTACTAATAAACATGTCCGACAACTTTTTTTTTTTTTTCCCCTTCTCTTTTTTACTCAAGATGTTTCATCCATAACAGGGGAGGAAGAAGATACACTGTCAAACCCGATCAATCCGTTCAAAAATATTGACCTAACAAATAGTTAGTTCACTGGTCTAGTTATTACCCAGTGTGAAGTGTGAACACCCCGTTTGTCCGAGCCCCACACAAAAAATAAAAAATAAAAAAAAAACAAATCATACATACTTGATGCTGACACATCTAAATTAATAAGAAAATGATATTGACGATTATTGGATTATAATTCAAATTCAAAAAGGGATCATCACTAATGGTGATTTTTTTTTTTTTTTTTTGATACACTGAAGGAACCCAAAGCAAAAACTAAGCTTTATCTATCATAAGCACCCTTGCAAGTTCCGTATCAGCAAGCTGGACGATGTGAAATCCAGGCAAAGCAGCGAGGCTCGATTTAGCTAGTCTGTCTGCTACAGCATTAGCCCATCTGCTGATGAGTTTAACTTCAACGATCCACTCCCTGTCCAACATACTACCTATCTCTACAATAAGTCGGTAATCTTCATGGTTCTCGTTGGACGGCCCCTTCAGTAATTCAACCACATCGGAGGAGTCTGTTTCCAGTATCACGTTTCGAAAGCCCAGATCCCATGCGAGTTTGATTCCGTGGAGACAGCCCCATAATTCTGCTGTCAAGCAATCCCCTTCATCTCCTTTGAACATGAAGGCAGACAGAAGCTCACCATGTTCATTCCGCAAGATACCGCCACTCGCAACGCCCGGTGTCCCTGCCGAGAAAGCACCATCCGAATTTATTTTCACCCACCCAGCCGGCGGCGGTCTCCACCTCTCCCCCTGTACCCTATTGACCGACCCCCTTGCTGTGCCTATGTTCAGTCGACGCCACGCTTCACTCATGCTGCTGATCATGGCAGATACACTGGAGGCATAGGCGGAATCAAGGGGGGGCTAGGGGTGGCCCCGCCCCCCCTAAAATTACAGAAGTTGACCCAAGAAATTAAGAAATTATATTTTAGCCTACTAAAGCTTTTAATATTTTTAGTTTAATCCCTCATTTGGAAGGAAAAAAGAGGGACTAAACTGAAAATATTGAAAGCTTTAGTAGGATAAAATATAATTTCCTAATTTTTGGGTCAAATTCTGTAATTTTCTCCCTTTAATGTCAAATCCTAACTCCACTATGTTCTATTTTCTAATTTTCGCCCCCCTTAATTTCAAATCCTGGCTCCGGGGTGATAGAGAGGTTTGAGGTCGTCCTGTCTTCAAAGACTATGAAGTTGCATCTTTTCCACAGCCACCAACAAGTAATAACAAACGGCTGCCTCCACAGTTCCTTAGTCTGGTCTACTCCACTCGTCTTCAGGTTCCAACTCAGCCACTGATCATGAGGCAGAGAGAAGAATTTCCGATGAAGCCCGGATGGAACGCACTGCTTCCACAAGGCATGATTTTGAAGATTTGTAATAAATAACAACATATTTTAAAATAATTTATTTCATTGATGTTGATTGAGGTTTAGATTAGGAAATTCAGGGTGGATTAGCCATTATAGAGAGAGAGAGAAAAAAAAGATAAATTAAACAATTAAAAATATCTCTCATTATATTTATGTTGATAGGTTTGAATTAGGAAATTACTTGGGGAAAAAGGGGGAAAATTTTACAAAAAAAATTAAAAAAAACTATCATTGATGGTGATTGGGTCAAGTTAGAAAGAATTGTTGAACTTGCACAAAATAATCAGGTTTCCAAAGGTTTGTAGTATAGGGTTTAAGGTCAACCTAAGTCGTCTCTCAAGCAATTCGCATTTGGTCCTAATCACTCTATTAAAATAGTAAATATATGAGGGGTTTTAAGAGCAATCAGAATTAAAGCAATAACTAAAACAGAATATAGAAAAACGAGATTAACATATTAGAGATAATCAACCCGGAATTGAGATTCCAGTAACTTTCATCGTCAAACATAACAAAATTACTAAACTCGTGATTGACTCTGAAAAAATGGGATTCCTTGCATTTGTCCAAAAATTCCCTCAACTAGACGATCCGCCTAGCATTTGTTCGAACACTTGGCATGTTCACTCTGCAATCACACAATACTCAGTATAACCTGATCTGAACTATGTCCTTGGGATAATTAATCTAGATATTAAATCTAACATCTACTCTCTTCTCTACAATCGAATCTAATTAAAACAAAAAGAAAGGAATTTAGTTACCGATTAAAGCGTGGGTCCTCTAGATTACATCGTGGAATCCTCAACTCATTGATTGATCAGAGAAACTTAGCCAATCATGGCTGACCAGAACAAAAACACATAAAAAATAAGAAGTTCATCATAAACACGAAGAATAATTTAGAGAATATCAACATTGTTGTCTAATCCGAAAATATATCTAAAATGCAAAACTTAAGTGTTTTCAACCACACTAGTGTGTATTAACCTAAAACAAAACTGGTAAAAGTAGGACTATTAGCAATTGAGAACTTATTTTATTGTGTAATAACATATTTAAGATTTCGATTTTAAAATGGTATTTTCTTGAACGTATATGATTATTTAAATTATTTCAATGATTAATATAGTAATATTATAGTGATATTTACTACATTTAATATGTATTACTATAACTTTAGTATCAAGAGTATAAATTCATTCTAATTCATTGTAATAGTTAATTATTTAATTAACAAAAAGTAATAATAAAAATAAAGTAGAAAGATTAGAAGATAAATTAATAAAAATCATTTTTCCTCACACATGATCTAAAGGTACAGTAAAAATAGAACCGTCAAGGGATTAATATGTCTTGATAAAATGGAAAGTACGTAAAAAAACACACACACACACAGCGAGAGCTTTGGAATCTTGCTATTGGCTGGTATTAATCATCAACATGGCAAGTCAAAGAAGGTAGCACCGGGGAAGCATATGGGTCTTCTTAAAAAATTAAATAAATAAACCATGCGGCCATCATGGCCAGGACGTTACATTATTAGTTCCTGTTAGAGAGTGATTATGCAAAACAAACCAAGGCTATTTGGTCTAGTGGTGCGCCAATTAAACTACAAATATTAAAATAATTGATCTCATTAATGTTGGTTGAGGTTTAGATTAGGAAATTTAGTATGAAGTCACTAAAGAGGGAAAAAAAGATAAATAATTTTTTTAAAAAATATTTCTCCACTAGTGCAAAAAAGAGCTTTAAGACCGCCTCATTTAGACCGGACTATAGAGAATCAGGTCTTAAAAGTATGACCGGTGGCAGTTTCGTAAATATAAAAAACTTTTTGGTATGACCGGTGGCACTTTCGTAAATATATAGAACACTTTTAAGATCGGATTATAAAAGATCAGGTCTTAAAAGTATGACCGATGGCAATTTCGTAAATATATAGAACACTTTTAAGACTGGACTATAAAATATACGATATTAAAAGTATGACCGGTGGCAATTTCGTAAATATTGTGAGAAGACGCCGATGAGTCCGAGAATGCTATGATTTATTCCTTCACTTAATTGGAATTATATATAGATGCTAATAAATAAATAATCTTCTGACCTGGGCAGGTCCTATAATCTAGGGATTACAATCAGGAATATAATTATGAAATTCAAAAAACCATGATCTGCTAACTTAATTCCTAAAATTTCTCTAAAAACTTAATTAAGATGATTACAATCAGGAATATAATTACGAAATTAAAAAAACCATGATCTGCTCATTTAATATTTTAAAATCTCTCTAACAACTGAATTAAGATAATTACACAATATAATCGTATATGCTAACTAATTAAATATGAGTTTCCAACAAATATATAAAACACTTTTAAGACCAGATGTTTGTAAAAACAGGTCTTAAAAGTTTATTTTTAAGACCAAATCTTTTATAGTCCGGTCTTAAAAGTATGACCGGTTGCAATTCGTAAATATATAAAACACTTTTAAGATCGGACTATAAAGGGTCCGGTCTTAAAAATATACTTTTAAGACCGAACTATAAAGGATCTGGTCTTAAAAATATACTTTTAAGACCTATTTTACAAACATCCGGTCTTAAAAGTGTTAAAAAAAAAACTAAATTCACTTAACTCGTTAAGTCCGTGAGCGTGCTTGTCTTCTTGGTGATATAACATTTGCTTAGTTATAGATTCAACGAGTGTATCAAGAGCCTAACGAGTCAAATCCTTAGCAAGAATGACATCCTCTTCCTCTAATCTACGCGCAATCTTCATAAGTCATCCTAAGAGCCACACAATCAAATTCTTGGCAACATTGGCAGTGATATGCTTCGAGGGTTTAGCAATGGCATCAACTCAAATCCTCAGCAACGACGCAAGCGTACTGCTTCGAGGATTTTGGATAACAGCGGCTCCTTCCTCTTCGATCTATGACTCCTCCCACACCATCTTTGCACAGCTCTGGCTTAAATCAAACCCAGATCTCTTCTTGCTTAAGTTTGTTTCCTCTTACCTTGACCGCTCTTGCTTAGATCTAAACTTTGATTTTGGTTGCTTGAAGCTTTGCCAGCATCGACAAGAGGATCCTGCTCAGATTTAATTGCTTTAAGGTTGTGATTTTTTTGTAGATCTGGACTTCAATTTCACTTCTGATTTTATATTGATTCAAATTCAATTTCCATGGTGAATGATTTCTATTTCTTGTTATGTTTTCTTATTTCTAGACTTTGTATTCATCTTTTTTGTTTTTCTTGTTGGTGTTGCTTTCAATCTTCTCTTCTTTTTTGTTTTTCTTGTTGGTGTTGCTTTCAATCTTCTCTTCTTTTTTGTTTTTCTTGTTAGTGTTGCTTCCAACCTTCTCTTGGTTCTCGGTTGCTGATGATGGAGGGACATTCAAAATGTTGCCAGATCTGGTGATTTGGGACCGATTGTTTCATTTTGGTTTTTTTTCTTTTCTTTTTTTTAATTATTTTCAAACACTTAAGACTGGATATTTCAAAAGTTCGGTCTAAATTTTTAAGACCGGTCGTTCATCTGGTCTTAAAAGTTACAGACTTTTAAGACCACCTGGAACAAGACCGGTCGCAGACCCAGTCTTACGATAGCTCTTTCTTCCGGTCTTAAAGCCCTTTTTTGCACTAGTGCTCATTTATGTTAGTAGGTTTGAATTAGAAAATTACTTGGGGAAAATAAAAAGAAATTAAAAAAATGTCATTGATGGTGTTACGGACCGGCCGAAGGCCCATATCTGAGAAGTAGCCCAACGAAGGATATGTGACCAGATCCTATCTACCGAGATTATAGAAGAATCCGGATCATATTGATATGATATAGATCCCAGGATATTCGCCCCGGATATCACGATTGGTCGAAATATCCGCCTCGGACACCTCTATAAATACAGAGGTTGACTAAACAGGTGCACACGTTCTAACTTATGCTCACTTTACTTCCTGCCACACAGAGCACACACACCACCCCTATGGCTAAACGTCTCTAAGTATTAATCGAACTACGTGGACTTTGATCCCTTCAAAGGGTATTTAAGCTCTAGGCTTGACACCTAGTCAAGTCCAATAAGTCTTATTCCCAGAACAGAACATTGGCGCCGACCGTGGGGACGTTAAATTTTGATCCCCGTGACCACCGATGGTAAACACCAGAAGCCACATTCGAAATCATCAGCCTGACCAGCGACAGGCTGAAAGGAATCCACAGCCAAACCAATCCCAAGCTGGACCAAGTCAACAACACGCTCAGAGCCATCCACTGCATGAAAATACTCAGGAGGGCCATGTTACTGACACGACGTCCTCCTCTTCCACCACTGATCAGCCTTTGGAGGAAGTAGCAAAAGAGACTCCAGCTCCAATCGCCTCGGCACTGGACGCTCCGGCACCTGACGCCAACGTCCGCATCTTACGGAGAACACAAGAGTCGATGCTCCAGAGATTCAAGAACAAGGAAAAACGGGATCACCTCCAACATCAAGAAGATTTCCGAGCTATTGAGCAAATGATAGAGGAAAAGCATGAGGGCCTTTTTCAACGTGGAAACCGGAAAGACTCCCATAAAGGAAAGGAAAAAATAGTCTCGGATAGCAGTAGTCCGCCTAGCAGCCCAGAGTTAAAACGCCGGACCCTCGGCAAGATGAAGGGAGGAGCGAGAACAGGGTGATAATTGAATATTTCATACACTACTTTTTGTCTATTGATTAATAATTTAGGACACTTTAGCTAATAAATAATGGCTTTTATACTTATTTGGGCTTTGGGCCTTTATTTTTATTTTAGCCATTTTTAATAGTAAAATCCCAGCTTTACATTGCTTCGCTATTTTTACCATAACTCTTGAACCAGACATCGAATTTGCCTCATTTTTGTCTCATATTTCAGATGATTTAGAGAGCTACAATTGTTATGAAGACATGAAGTGCAAATTCAGACAAGAGGGTGGTCGATTTTGGAGCCGAAGCCGATGTTTATTTCTGGATTTTATTTGGGCTCTAATTTTGTAATTAAAGCCCACTTTTAATTAAAGCCCATTTTCCATTTTAGGTTTTATTTAGGTTAGCAACAGCCACAAACAGATTAGGGCATTCACGTTTTTACACTTTTGTGGATCAAAACAGAAGCTTTCAAGTTCTCTGAAATGTTCTTCGTGTTCTTCGCGTTCTTCGTCTGTTCTTCGTTTTTTCCCGTTATGTTTGGATAAACGTTTGTGATTAACCCAACGTTGATGATTCCATGATTCTTCCAGAGAGCTTGTGCTTAATCGGTAACGTTATTCGTTTTTGTTTTCATCTTTTCGGATTCGATTTCTGGAAATAGATTGAATATTAGATTTAATATTCAATCTGGTTCGTCCCAAGGACTAAACCCAACTAGGTTCCAGTGTTGTTGTGCGATTGCACAATGAGACGCCATTGTTCGAGCAAATGCTAGGCGATCGTCTAGTCGAGGGAATTCTCTGGATGAACACAGAGATTTCGGTTCGTCTAGAACCAAACGCGAATTCGTTCATTTTTCGCTCAATGAAGGAAGTTTCTGGAATCTAAATGTTGGGTTGATCATTTTTAATCTGTTTCCGTTTAATCCATTCTGTCTCTGCTTGTTTCGTTCTGTCTCTGTTTAGTTTCTTTCGTCTCTGTTTGGTTTCATTTTTATTCTGTTCAAATCAAAACCCCCATTTTTACTGTTTCTGTTTCGTTGTTACCTTTAATCAAACCCGCTGCGAATTCATCGAGGAAACGACCCAGATTCCCTATTTCTGCAAAATCGTTTTTGAACTTGGTTATTTTGGGAGATATGGCAAATCTCTATCAAAATATGGCGCCGTTGCTGGGGAATTTGCATCGGTTTGATTAGTAACGGTAGTGTAAATAGCATCGTTTCGGTAGTTTAGGTGGTTCGGGTGGCTGGACAGAAATTTTTCTGACCTAGATCACTCAAACCAGGTCTTATTCACAAGGAATTGGGCATTCTAAGAAAGAGTCACTTTCCTTGGGAGTGAGGTCTACCCTATTTTCCCTGAATTCCAAAGTTTAGACCACTTTTCGCTGTTTTAAGTTTTGATTTTGCGATTTCTACTAGTTAGTTTTTTTCGTTCTATCTCATAATGGGCTGAAATTTGGTACAGTGAAAGAAAATGGCTTATCACACTGGGCACATTGAAAATGGAATTCCATTTTCCATGTGGTATGCTCCGTTTCGCCAAATTCCATCGTTTTGACCACTTTTTCAATTTTTGAAGTTTTTTTATTCCATATTTAGGTTTCTCAATGGTCTAGGAATTGCCCTGTTCAAGTCCCATAAATTTTAAAAATCATTTGATAGTGTTTCTGGATGTGTTTTGGTCAATTTCTACCATAGGTTTTTGTTTTTGTGTCTTTTGCTTTCGTGTGTCTTAGTGTTTTTCCACTTTTTACCATTTTTAGTGGCATTTTCGTAATTATGCTTGGCTGGTGGCATTTTTGTAATTCTGATTTTCTGCAAATTCTGCCTTGTGATTATGCTGCATGAGTACTAGGAGCACTGTCAACCCAGAAGACTTGTTGCCATTTGATTTTGAAATAGAAAGAACAATTCTTGCTGCTAGAAGAGTTGTTAGGCTAAGTGTCGTGGGATTAATACTGAATTGGACATTGAACTTGAACATTATGATTGTGTCCACTCTATTGATCTTTATGATTGTGTTTCTGATAGTACTTCTGATAGTCTTGTTGTTTTCACTGATTCTAGTAGCAATTTTGCTAACTCAGAGATTATGGCAGATCAAGAAGATCGTCCTACTTTGAAAGAATTGGCCACCCCTGATGTGGGCAATCAAAATTTGTGTATTCAATATCCTGAACTTGTTGCTAACTTTGAATTGAAATCTGGTCTTATCCATTTGTTGCCTAAGTTTCATGGTCTTGCAGGTGAATATCCTCACAAGCATCTTAAGGAGTTCCATGTGGTATGCCAGCACGATGAAACCTCAAGCAATTGCTGAAGACCACATCAAGCTAAGAGCCTTTCCATTTTCCCTAGAAGGATTGGCTATACAATTTGCAACCAGCATCTATTGGGAGTTGGGATGATATGCAAAAGTTATTCCTAGTGAGGTTCTTTCCTTCCTCAAAGGCCATTGCTATTCAGAAGGAGATCACTAGTGTTAAACAAATCAATGGGGAAACCATGTATGAGTATTGGGAGAGGTTCAAGCGATTGTGTGCTAGCTGTCCACACCACCAGATTTCAGACCAGCTTCTAATTACATATTTCTATTCTGGTTTGTTACCGTTGGACAAAAGTTTTATGGATGCATCTAGTGGTGGAGACTTAGATAGCAAGACACCTGAAGAGGCTTGAGAGTTGATATCTATTATGGCTGATAATTCTCAACAATTTGGCACCAGGGCCAATAGTACTCCTATTTATCAGATTCAAACACCTTTAGGTGGCCAGACCGAGATGAAAAAGGTCAGAAAGCCAAGGTCTATCAAAAACCGACCCACTGCAGATTAGTCAAAGTTGTGTGCATTCCACGACGGTCTCGGGCACACTACTGATGAATGCTATGAACTCCGGGACGCCATAGAGAAGTTTGTAAGAGAGGGGAAACTACGACAGTACGTAATCAAAACTCAAGGAAGAACAAATGGTAAGCGAAATTACGGCAGTCAAAGTAGGAGTCCGGCCACAGACTCTTGGAAATAAGAGAAGAGACGAAAATCTGGTTCCAAGGATGAGTTCCCTGAGGTTGAATTCCAGTGCAACGTTGTTAGTGGTGGATTTGGGGGTGGCAGAGATACGATAAGCCAACGTAAGAAGTATCTGCGAGAAGTCCTAACGGTGAGAGACCTCCCAAAGTTCAAGGATGATGCAACGAAACCGAAACCACCTCCGTTAGTGTTCATGAGCGAAGAGCTAAATGGCGTCATACTGGGCCACCAGGAAGGACTGGTTATCACGGGAACCCTAGTAAATTGCTGGGTCAAATGGATTTTCGTAGATGTGGGGAGCTCGGCCGACATCATAAGCCGGGATGCCTATAAAAGGATGCACCTTGATATGGAAGACCTGAAGCTGTGCAAGACAACCCTTATCGGGTTCAATGGAGAGCGTTCTTTCTCGAAAGGTTATATAGACCTCCGGTTGACGTTAGGAACCAAGGATGCATTTAAGTCAAAACGGGTAAGATTCATAGTGGCCGACTTCCGCTCCCCTTACAATGTCATATTGGGCAGACCAACCATACACAGTTGGGATATGTTAGTATCCACGAAGCATCAGAAGCTTAAGTTGATTAATGAAAAGACCCTTCTCACAAGATAACAATTAACCATAAGGTTCTCTCAAAACCGGATTAGTAGGTAATTATAGGAAAACCTCCCTTTTCAAATACATACACCTCGGTCCAGGGCATAAGTTCGCCCACAACCCATAACAGAAAAATCCATATCTTAGGGCACAATTATCGAACGGGAGATTTATAGCCCACGAGTCATACAACAATAACCCACAAGAAAGGGTCTACACAACACAGTGATCACAAAGATATAATGGTGGATCCACAATGATATGATAGTGTATAGATAAGGCCTTCAGAAAACAAACAGTCATCCAAAAGTGGTTAAGTAGTATTTCAAAAAAATATGAGGGCCCTAAGATGGCAATAAATAAACCAATACAACCCTAGTACCAAAAAGAGGCCTACAAGTTCCACGACGTCTATGCCTCTAGTTGCTTCCCTTGTCCTCTAATAGGGTTAGAGGTCTCGTCTGAAAAAATAATAATGACGGGGTGAGACATAAAGTCTCCATAACCGAAATTAATTTATCAAATATGCAAGAAAGGATTGCAAGTCAGCGAAGCAGGTTTATTAACATAATTATAATATCAATATTAATTAAACTAAAAATCCACAATAATCAAAATATGTATATTCATTTACATAAAACCTTTCACAAAATAATTCTCGACTTGGTTACCAAAAAGGGTTCCAAAACATCATAATTTATTTTCCAACATTTAGCGAAAGATCTCACATATACTTCAGACAACATTGATGCATAGATCATCCTTAACAGAGTCGAGGACACAGCTTTAGCCCACAAACTCGGAGTCCAAGGCACAAATACCGCCTAAAAACTCGGAGTCCAGGGTACAATTTCCGTCCACCAACCCTTACAGAACATCCATTCTTTTCAATACAAAAATATACAATTCCAAATCCACTTTCCATAAGTGTAATAAATCCCAAAACAGTTAATATATCTATACATATATATAATTGACAATAATTAAAACCATCCCCACTCATCCATCCTGCTCCTCCTTTTTTCCTCGTGGACGTGGATCAGCCTATCAGTGCTGGTATACCCGGCCAAGGTTAGCTAGTCACTTCAAGAATACTGTCCCCTCCCATGCTACCACCTAGGGGTCCAGGGTACAAAATTTTTCCCACAAACCACCACCAATATACCGTAACAGAGAGGTGTCCGCTCAAAACACTCAACTCAAATTCCGGGCCAGGAATGAAAGAGCCGATGAGCACAATTTCACCCTCAATCTCTTCCACACAACCCAACATATCCCAACAGAAGAAATAATATAATACTAAAATTTTCAACAACATTTTATTAAATTATTATTCCATACACCACATCTTACTATAAACATTATAACCATCACAACGATAACAATCCCAATAATAATAACCACTTCAATACATAGACTGGAAAATACACTGCTTCACTGAAATAATTTCATATTCAAACATACACAAACTTTTGCAAAACACATATGTAGTATATATATATATAAAATAAGACTTAGAAAAATATCTCACACTCCAAAACAAACATATAAAATAAATTAACCCCGGTTACCTCACTTCCAAGCTTCACCTCAGTTTGATAAACACAACCCGCACAATCACTGCTCTCAAAAAGGCTCTAAATTATCACAATAAAAGCTTATAATTTCCTATAGCTAAGAAATGTAAATTCTAATAATAATAATATTATGATATATACTTATATAAAAATAAAACCAGTTTCTAACTTTTCTGAGAATTTAGAAAATTCATAACTGAACCTATACAACTCCAAATGGAGTGATTCCAATTTCTACTTAAACCTTGATTAGTCTATTTTCATAAATTAAATTCACAAAGTGAATTTATGGTTGATAAAATTTCCAACTTCTGAAAAACACAAGCCATATACAAAGTTCTCCAGAAAACTTTCCAAAATTGTGACTTAACTTCCAAACATTATAACTAAAGTTGTAGACCTCCGTTTTAGGTGTTCTTTGGCTTGTTGGAAAGGTCCAGATGTATACTATTTACTGTAAAACTTTCAAGATTAAAATCAAATTTTTGCCATTTCAAAATCAAGCTCAAAAATAGTTGTTCACCAAAAGTTGCAGAAGAACGTTTCAGATTTTGGCTAAACTTTGGAAAACCATATCTCCCTCGATTCTTATCGGAATTTGACGAATTACCTATCAAATTAAACCTCTATGTGTCTACTATTTAAATGGAAAATTTCAGGTAAAAACTCAAATCTTTACTGGGTCCGAAATGCTTCGCCATTTTTCCGTTTCAGAACCCTACCGAAAATTTGCAGGTTTTTAGCTTAACTTTGAAAAATCATATCTTGAGCTACAGACCTCCGTTTAAGGTGATTCAAAGCTTGATGTAAAGATGATTATGTGAACTATATGTCTACAAAATTTCAGATTTAAATGAGTTCATTTGCTCTAGTTTTTCATTGCTTGAAAATCGCTGTTCCAGAACAAACTAAAACTCCAGACTTACGATAGCTTCTTGTTTGATGCAAATGAATCCTATTCAAACATGCACATACTACATTTTAAACATGTCCTTTCATTCTCTAATGGTTTGTGAGGCTACCCAAACATTCATACGTGCACCATATATCCCAAAACATATATATATATATACATATATACATATATATATATATATATATATATATATATATATATACCTTCCTTAGGATTCCATTATTCTCTTATAGTTAACCAGAGGTGTGTATTTGTTTTCTTGGCTTCTAAATTCAGAACCATAACCGAATACCTAAGTTTCTATATATACCTACACCCACGCACAGTGACACTTTTGCATCTATTCATCTATATATATGTTCCAGCAAGACACTTACATTGGCGTCGGTTTGAGATAGCAAAGGAGTTGCAACTGGAACTAGCCTAGATCCTTGCCTTGTGTTGCTAAGCTTACAGGCTCCACCACCTCGGCTTGCTGGTTTCGCAACAGAGAAGCTGTTTTCTCCTTTGGTTTCAGGCCTCTGTTCTCGGCTTCCCAGAACAGAGCACACACACACACTCTCGGTTTTCTCTTGGCTTCACTCTCTTTCACGCCCACATTCTCGGTGTGAAGTAGAGTGAGAGCTGAAGGCATGGAGCTTCGGTTTATAATGGGAGGAAGTGAAGAAGTGTGCTGGCAGAGGGGGTACAGCACTGATAAAAAAAAACTTGTGTAAATGGTTCACTGTTTCATGCGTTTTCAGACTTTGGCCGAAAGCATCTGTGCTTGTGTGACAGTGTCGTGTTTTCTGTTGCGTTTCGTGCTTGGGGCAATAATCAGAGAAAAGCCGATGGTGTCTCTTACTACTGCTACGCTTTGACTTTTCTGTTAGGATAGGGATGGCCGAAAGTAATTAATGTGTTCTGCTCTATCGTGTTTCACGGGGTTAACGTGTTTTATCTTACTGAGATGAGTTTCTTTTGCTAACCAGGTTCCAGCACTTTGGCGGTTCTTGACCGAATGAGACATGGGATAGTTAGGTTATTAGGATGGGTTGGGTTTGGATTTTCTGTTGGGCCGAGCATGGGTCTACGGTTGAGACAATGGCTTTTGTGCATGTGTTGGAAAAATAGCTGATGGGTTCTTACGGTTTAGGTTTGTAGGATGGATTGGGTGTGGTGTAGTTTGGTGAACCAAAGCTAATTCATTACTTTGTCTTTTTGCCATAAATTATTCCCTAATTATTTGTTCTTACTTCATGGAAAATATACCTTAAATTCTAATAATGAATTTTATAATTATACTTAAATCCTAAAATTAAAAACATTAGGATGTTACAATTAACAATAAAAATCAAGTAGTGGAAGTATCCAGGGACCAAAAGGAATCTCGGCGATGTTACTTTGAGACCCTTCGAGTCGGGGAAGGAGGACCCTCATCTCCGTCTCGGCTCGAAAGCGATGAAATTCAGGCCGACGCCAATAATGACAGACATGAAAGACGGAATATCACCAAGAGGGGGTGAATTGGGGATATCAAATTTTCTTGCAAAGACAACTCTGTTTTCGCGTGTGAAGAACAGAGACAAACAGAGAAGAGTTAAGGGAGAATGAACACAAGGAATTTATACTGGTTCGGTCTAAATCCTTGACCTACGTCCAGTCCCCGGACTCTCCGGGATTTCACTATCTCAATTGATTACACACTCTGTACTCTCGGAGTAATTCTCTCACTCTAGAACTTACTCCCCCTTACAAGTTGTAATCAAATCACCCCAATCTCAAAGTCCCAATACTTTGAGATTCTTACAATAAATGATAATCAATGAAAACTCTCTAAAAGAGTGGATAAGTAAACACTGAAGATAAAAAATATCCGAAGATATTGAACTCTTAAATGAAACAGTAAATGAAGTAGTTGACTAATTGAATGTGCAGAGTTTCGGTGGTTGGAGACTTGAATGCTTCTCATATTTATAGACGCTTGCAATTAATGACCGTTGAGAAGTGATTAGTGAGCCGTTGTGAGAGATGAATATGACCGTTGGAGTTCAAGGCTTCGTCTCTTCGTATATTCCCGACATTCGTCCGTTATTCTCCGTTGACATTCCATATTCAAATTGTCCGTTGGAATACTTTAGGTATGTTGTCTGAAAAGTAGCCGGATTGCCTTTTGTTTGCTCAGTTGATTTCTTGCCGAATTGGTGAACATTCTGGGCTTCGCATTAAATGCTTCTGACAGAAAAGTGCTTTATGATAATCTGAAGATTTAACCTTGTTAATCCTGTCTAAAACACATTGGAAACATGATTAATGATGATTAGAAACGATAAGATTCAATAATATCAAGTACCCATTGCATAATCACTAAGTTCCAGAATTCGAGAATGCTGATTTTCAAAATCTGATATGAGTAACTCGAGTTACACAGTAATAACTCGAGTTATTTTCAAGTTCAGGAAATTCTAAAAACGAAGGCCAACTCGAGTTGCACAGTACCAACTCGAGTTGTACAGTGATAACTCGAGTTGCATAAAGGTAACTCGAGTTATGTTAAATAAAACTTCAACCCGAGAGCATTTGCATTGGTCATAACTCGAGTTGCACAGTGATAACTCAAGTTATGTTAAATAAAATTTCAACCCGAGAGCAAATGCTACAGGAATAACTCGAGTTATGATGAAAATAACTCAAGTTGTCACTGTTCACAAAATTTTGTTTTCACGAGAGGCTTTCTGGAATTGCAAAGTACAGTCCATAACTCGAGTTGTTAAGTCATAACTCGAGTTATGACACTTTGAAAAATTGTTTGCAACTTGGGTTGTGATTTTTCAACTTGAGTGAAAATTCTTTAAGTCCTATAACTTTAGTTGTAATCAACCAACTTGAGTTACTCTCATTAAAAGCATTTTCAAAGATCTTAAAGACTGATTTCAAAAATTTTCTTAATTCCAACAATTGTTAGTCATCATCAAAACATATGGAAACTAACATTCTCCCCCTTTTTGATGATGACAACACTTGTGATTTTGAGAAAGAGATAAGTTTTGAAAATCATCAAGTAAGAATCAGATAAATATCAAAAGCATAGTTATCAGAGATATCAGAGGATGAGCATTTCTCATTCATTCAAAATAAGATATGCATAATTAGTTCATGATATAGCAACATGGTCTAAGCACAAAATGAGCCAATCAAAAAGTTACATAGAGGTCATAAAAATACACAAACATAGTCATAATTGCAATTCTATCCTAAGATATCCTATGACCCAAAACAGAAGGAAGGCTTCTTCTTCATTTCTTCTGATTTTCTGATCCTTGCTCTTTCTCTTTCTCATTCTCTCCCCCTTTGTCATCAGGCAAAATGGGAGGATCAGAGGCCAGGGAAGCACGAAGAGCCTGAAGAACAGGCAGAGGTGTAAGGAGTGTGAAAGAGTGAGATGGTGGAGTAGAAAGGGAAGGTGAAATGACAGAGGTCTGAGGTGAGGAAGGAGATGAGCCAGATGAATTTTCATCGAAAAGATCAGCTATGTCTCCAGAGGATGGTGAGGATGGTGAAGGGTGAGTGGCATATTCAGGAGGAGTAGGAAATGGTACAGTGGGAGGAGCAGAGGCTATGAAGGGAGCAGCAATTGGAAGGGAAGATAATGTAGGTGTGATATCAGGATGAGAGGTAGTAAGATGAGAGGGAGACAGAACAGGAGTGGATGTAGGCTGATATGAGGAAGTAGGAGGAGGAGACTGGTGAGGAGAGATATGTGGTGACAGATGAGATGGAGAGTGAGGAGGAGATGGCTTGGGAAAGGGAGCCATGCCAGATGGTCCAGGAGCTATGCCAGAAGCCTGGAGGAGCTTGTCAAGCTTTGAGTCTAGCAACTGATAGATGCCATGCATGCTTTCAAACCGATAACCCAGATCATCAAAGTTTCCAGCAACATCCTCAATCTTTTCTCCAAGATACTCAACCTTGTCTTCAGTAGAGGCAATGGTCTTGTTCAGCTTATCAACCTTGGATTCTGTAGCAGTGACTGAGGAGACCAACTTTCCAAACTCAGATTCTAGCTTATCAGATAATTCATAATATTGGGCTGTGAGTGTAGTCTGAAGGGTCCCAAACGTCTCTTGCATTGCTTTGGCTATTATCCCTTTGATCTCAGCAAATAGGTTGGAAGGGGGTAGTGTAGGGTGAGATTCAGAGGGGCCAAGAGAAGATTCAGCAGGGGGATGTTTGGAGGCAGAGGCTCTAGATTTAGGTGGAGCTCTGGATTGAGCTGAGCCTTCTAGGAAACTGATATTCATGTAATTCAAGTGGGTTTGCCCAAACATCTGGGGTTTGACCTCTCCCTCAATAATGTCTCGGTACCAAATCTTATTGGTGAATAAGATCAGAGAGACAAGGTTTGGGAAAGGGATTTGTGCAGATGCTCCAGACTAAAATGCAAACCTCTTCATCTCTTGGAAGACCCAATGCCCAATGTTGAAAGGTATCTTGTTGATGATTGAGGCAAACAACCCATAGTCAGTGGAGTTGAAATGGGTGAAATTCTTGCTCTTCTGAACCAAGTTTCTAGTATAGATGTACCACAGAGCTCTAAAGGTAGGGGACATATCAGATGGTGAAAGTTTGAGTTGACCTTCAAAAGGTTTGTCTGGCAGTAAGGTCGTGAAAAACTTTTCCTTCTCAAACTTAATATGGGGTACTTCTGGAGGATTCTCAATGTGAAGGAGGGAATTAATCATTTCAGCTGAGATAGTGATTCCCTTGCCCCTAACAGAGGTATTGATCTTGTCTTCAATCAAATTACCTTTCTTATCCAGCACGCTAGCCATTTTCATATTATGGTAAAAATGTTTAACCAAAGAGGGTGAGTAACCAGTGTTTATGGCTAATAGGTTCCTGAACTGCTCTAACCAGGGAGATAAATCAAGATTGCATTCCTCCTTAAGCTTTTCCAAATCAACATAGACAGTGGGGCAGAAGGTTCTAGTCTGGAAATTCTTCTTGAAACTAAGCATTTGCTATTGATCCATAGGAGTAGGAGTGCATATAAACTCTATACTTGGTGGTTTTGCAAGATTTGGAGGCTTGAAAACAAATTTGTGTTTGGAGGATACCTCAGGGTTAGGAGCAAATTGAGAACCACTAGGAGCTTTGGAGCCTGATGCTACAGCCTTTGAAGCAGCTAAACCCTTGGATACAGAACTTTGACCCACTGGAGGTTGAACCTTCTTCTTCTTTATGAGAGGAGCAACCAGAGGCTCTTTATCTCTTCAAGTGGCAACCTTTGGGTCTATGGGCTTGGTTGGAGGAACAACTGGAGGTTCCTGAATTGTCAGTTTTCTGGGATTCTTTACCGGAGGTTCATCGAATGGTGAATTTTGAAGCTTAGGAGGTGGTTTCCTCTTCCTTGTGGGACGAGTTAACGCCGGTGGAGTAGATGATTCAGTGGGTTCGTACTCAGAGGAGGAGTCTTTCTGATCTTTAGGGTTTTTTGCAGATTTAGGAGCCATTTGAAGTGATTTGGCTAGAGGAATAGAGAAAGATCACTGAGTTCAGAGAGAGTTCAGAAAATAGAAAAACCTCGAGTTAGGGTTTCTGAAAACGCGAAAGTGAGAAACAAATAGCGAGGTTTGATTTTATATCAGGCAAGCCAACTCGAGTTATTAAGTGGCAACTCGAGTTGGAGAGAGAAAATAATACTTCTGGAGCACAGAGTAACTTGAGTTAGGGAGAAGCAACTCGAGTTCTAAAAGATCATTTCCTCTCGGTCTGAGTTACAACTCGAGTTATGCTTTAAATAACTCGAGTTGGACATAATTGCAGAAAACAGAAACTCTCAGACATGCAAAGTAACTCGAGTTCTCTGGATTAACTCGAGTTATTTCAAGAACTTTTCAACAGCAATTAGAAAACAAGAGAATCAACTCGAGTTATCCTGATATAACTCGAGTTGTATATCAGTGAAAATTAAAAGTAACACTGATCATTCACAGAAGCATGTCAGTCACTGAAATATGTAATAATGCACCTGCAAAACAGTTTGAAACCACTCCGAAGCTTAAGTTAGTAATCATATCATCAAAAACATATAACTAACATTGTTTGGATTGAGAAAACTTACAACTCATTGGGATTTACCATTCCCAATTCTCTTCTGATAAAGCTGAATTGTTCTTTGGCCAACGGTTTGGTGAAGATATCAGCAAGTTGAAGGTGAGTAGGGATGAACATTACTTTAACATCCCTCTTTTGCACATGATCCCGTATAAAATGATGCCGCACATCGATGTGCTTGGTTCTTGTGTGTTGAACTGGATTCTTTGCCAAACTGATTGTACTAGTATTGTCACACAAGATTGGGATCTCCTTCAAGTTCACTCCCAAATCAGCAAGTTGTTGCTTGAGCCATAAAACTTGAGCACAACAACTTGATGCAGCTACATATTCAGCTTCGGTTGATGACACGGCCACAGTTGTTTGCTTCTTGCTGAACCATGATACGAGTGAGTTGCCAAAGAATTCGCATTGGCCACTTGTGCTCTTTCTATCCGTCTTGTAGCCAGCATGATCTAAATCCGAGTATGCCACCAAATGTTTTGGTTGGCCTTTAGGAAACCATAGTCCAAGAAGCTTGGTGTCAGATAGATATCTGAAAATCCTCTTGACATGTTTAGCATGTGATTCTTTGGGAGTAGATTGGAATCGAGCACACATCCCAACATTGAATTGGATGTCCGGGCGGCTTGCAGTTAGATAGAGCAATGATCCAATCATTCCTCTATACTTAGTGATGTTGAAATCTTTGCCCTCTTCATCAGCATCCAAAGAAGCGGTCAAGCTCATAGTGAAGGTTGGAGCTAAATACCCAAGAGGGGGGGTGAATTGGGTATCTTTAACAATTTAAATATTCTACTCTGTTTTTGACAAAGTAAAACAAGGTAACACAGAGGTGAGAAGAAGAGGAGCAATACACTACAAGATTTATACTGGTTCGGTCCTTTTTCTAACCTACATCCAGTCCCCAAGCCTCACCTGGGATTTTCAATCCACTATAATCAAATATTGATTACACACTCTGTACTAAGAGTTGTTCTCTCACTAGAACACACTCCCCCTTACAAGTTGTAATCAATACACCCTAACTACCAAGTCCCCTGACTTGTAGTTATCACAATCAATAAATGATTTACAAGATAAGACTCTCTCACAGATCAGATAGGATAATCACTGAAGTACAAAGTATCAAAATGATACAATACAGATGAAAGCTTGATACAATAAATGACTCAATAAATTTTCGCTCTAAGTTGGTGTATCAGCTTGAGAAGAAGTTAATGCACTCTATTTATAGGTAGAGAACATTAAATGACCGTTGAAGATGATTCCAACCGTTGGAAGTGATTAGCTTGGGTTCTGGTCATCTTCTCTCTCTAAACTTCTGCTAATCCAAGTGTTAATGTGATCTGATGTGGCTCTCTGAGAATTTGCCCGTTGGAGATGACTTTACTTGTTGTAGTAAGCATTCTTTAACGTTTAGAAGGCGTGCTCAGATGGATTAGCTGAAAATAGGTTGATTTGTAGAAGTGCATTTAATGCACTGTACACTTTTTGCTTTATGGCTTTGACCTTCATTGATCTTCATCTGTGATTGCTGAAATTTACTCGACAAACTTGTTAAACATAGCTAGGAATATGATTGTATGAATTATGGAAGCAATAAGATCAAACAATAATGATTTGCAGATTCGCGTAATTCAAAACTCAATTTTGACCGTTGTATACTGCGGTAAGTTGCTCTATACTGGAGTATGGCACTGTGCATAAGTGTCCATACTGCAGTATCCAAAGACATACTGCGGTATGCACCTTCCAGAGGCAGAACACCATGAATTGATTTTGAAAGATATGTCCTATACTGCGGTATGTAAGTAACATACTGCAATAAGCGAATCTTTGACAAACTCGAGACTTAGTTTAATTGCCCAATACTGCAGTATGCAATAGCTATAAACTTTGAGAGCTTTCTGTATAAGCTTATACTGCAGTAACCATATCCATACTGCGGCATTGACATGGGTGAGAAGAACTTGGTTGTTCTCTGGATGTCCCTATACTGCAGTATACATACCTATACTGCTGTATTGGCTTGACTTAGAAATTTAGTTGCTCTCTGGATGGCCCTATACTGCAGTATACATATCTATACTGCGGTATTGGCAAGTTTTGAAAAACTCGGTTGCTCTCTGGAAGTCCAATACTGCGGTATGTCACCCTATACTGCGGTATTGACTTAACTTAAAACATTTGCTTGCTCTCTGGAAGTCCAATACTGCGGTATAGCACCCTATAATGCGTTATTGACTTAACTTCAAAAATTTGCTTACTTTCTGTAAGTCCAATACTGCGGTATAGCACCATATACTGCGGTATTGACTTAACTCGAAAAATTGGATTGTTCTCTGGAAGTCCAATACTGCAGTATGTCACCCTATACTTCGGTATTGACTTAACTTAAAACATTTGCTTGCTCTCTGGAAGTCCAATACTGCGGTATAGCACCCTATACTGCGGTATTGACTTAACTTCAAAAATTTGCTTACTTTCTGTAAGTCCAATACTGCGGTATAGCACCATATACTGCGGTATTGACTTAACTCGAAAAATTGGATTGTTCTCTGAAAGTCCAATACTCCGGTATAGCACCCTATACTGCAGTATTGAGTTAACTTGAAAAATTATTGCCTTTCTGGATGACCCTATACTGCAGTATGAAGACCCATACTGCGGTATGCATCTACCAGAGGATTTTTAAATGATCTTGGAAACTTCAAAACATGTTTACACTTGTTGTTAATCATCAAAACACATTGAGAGCTAACATTCTCCCCCTTTTTGATGATGACAACACTTGTAAACTTTCTTTTTAAATAATTTGAAAGATGTGATCTGTATTGAATTGAAGTTTTCAAAAGTCAATGTTAAGTTATCAGAAAGCAATCAGTTTTGCGTTTTCAACCATAAAATTCAGAGATTGGCATAGGATATGTATTTGAGAACATAAACATCTTGAAATATGTTCATTAAACAAGATTCATACATGCAGAACTGATATCAGAAAAGATGATCATACTGATAACAACTAATATCAGAGCACACAACTACATAAATATCAAAATACAGATGAAATGTAAACTTCCTAGACCTAAACACTATACATCTACATCTTTCTCTCCTTCTCCCCCTTTGTCATCAGCAAACTCGGGGTCAAGGACAAAGATAGGAGGCGAGTAGAGCACCATGGCTGTATTTGGATCAAAAGAGGGATCATGGGGCTCTGCATATGAAGAAGGTGTGGGAAAAATTTCAGTGGTCGGAGTAGGTGGAGATGGGAACGGGCCAGGAAGAACCTCTGTGGTAGGGGTGATAGGAGAAGATGGTATGACTGTGGCTGGTGTGGAAGTTGAGGCTGGGGAGGATGAGGCAGGCGGTGAAGTGGTGTGCGGTGGGCTAGGAAAAACGAAAGATGGTGAAGAAGGTGGGGAAATGTGAGACTCAGGTGAAGATGTGGAAGGCTGGGGAACAGGAATGGATGGCCGGACCTCTGGGACAAGAGAGGATGAGGAAGGGCCAGTAGTGAACCCGAAGGTTGACGAAGAAGCTCCAATATCTAAATGCTTGATCAGGCGATCAACCTTATCCCGGGTGTCAGATGCAACTGTCAGTGTGATAGCCAGCCGGGAGTCCAAATCAATACACTGATCGAAGATCTCTTGATGCTTCTTGTCAAATTGTTCCGTGAGCTTTGCCACTTCCGCGTCCATCTTGAGTCTCATATCAGCAGCCAATCGTCCAAAGTCGAACTGCATCTTCACAAAGAGAGATGCAACAGCAGCATCCACAATCCTCTTGATCCTATCATCAAAATCCATTGGTGGTGGAGGCGGAGCCGACTGGGCCTCATGTGCGACTGACTGTGATGCACGAGTCTGTGATCTCAGTGGAGCTCTCGACTGCCCAGATCCTTTCGGCTCAAATTGAATCTTCATCAAGTTAAGCTGAGTCTTTCCGAAGGCCGGGATAAACTTCATCTGCTCAGGAGGACCCACGTACCATATCTTATGGTAGAACATAATTAAGGAAGCCAGAGAGGCGAAAGGCACGTAGGATCCTTTGCGGGACACAAACTTGAAGTGGCTGATTTCCTTGAATAGCCACTGCCCAATATTGAACGGATGCTTGCGAATGAAGGCAGTGAAGAATCGGTAGTCCTTTTGCGTGAAGTGTGTGTAGCTTCCGCCCTTTTGCACAAAATTACGTGAATACACGTACCAAATTACTCGGTGCAAATGTGGCATGTCCGAGGGCTTGAAGGTTAAGTGGACTCTCTGATCATCCGGTATGTCCTGACCGGGCACTAGTGTGGTATATACCTCCTCGTTTGAATATTTCGATGTGGATGCCTCTGGAGGATCAACCACCTTGAGAATCTTGTTGAGGATGGCAGCAGACAGTGTGAATTGTACTCCTCTGACTGATGTTGTGATCCTTTCTTCAACTAGTCTTCCTTCCGAGTCCAAGTGTGATTCGACGCCATGTTGAAGTAGAACATCTTGACCAACTCAGGACAGTAAGCAGCCTCGATGGAAACAAGCGTAGCGTAAGGCCCGAACCATGGCGAGAGATCCACATTGCACTCCCGGTAAACTTGTTCCAGATCAACAGAGGTGACAGTGCAGAATCCTCGGCTCCCATATTGGTCTTTGAACTTGGCACTCAAGCTGGGAGGAAGTAGGACTGGAGTAACCTTGAATCCCTCTGGTGCATTCTTGTGAATCTTGATCTCCTCAACAGCATTCATTATCACGTGTGGGGAATCTTGCTCAGACTCAGTCTCTGACGAAGAACCAGAAACCTCAACAGTCGAGGGAGAGGATATGATAGTTGTGGAAGCTCTCTTGGACCTTGCTTTTTGCGAAACAACGGTCCTCTTCCCTTGTTCCTTGCTTGGCTCTCCAGTCTTCTTCTTCTTGGCAGCTGAAGATGGGATTGATGCTCTAGATGAAGTACCCCTCTTTTTGGGGTTCGGTGAAGAAGCCTCTGGGATAGTTACACCGATTCCAGGAATATGACGATCAATGCCGGTATCTAATCTCCTTGGAATTGATTGATTTCGTCCTCGGTGCTCTGAGTGGAAGAGAAGAAGTGGGTTGTTTGGAGTGAGATTGATCTTTGGACATTTTGACGATAGGGTTTCGGTGAGAATGAGAGTGGAAAGGGATTGAGAGGGATTTGGTGAGGATTTATGGGGGTTTAATGAGAGATTGTGACGGTTTCAGAGTGAGATAAGAGAGAAAGACGCGATACTGCTAGGGCTTACTGGAGTAAAGACGCAAGTATGAAAGAACACGGCAGTTCAGTATATATAGACAGACCTCTATACTGCAGTAAAGTTCTTGCATACTGCAGTATATCATACTTTCATTTACATACTGCAGTATACATGAAAGTATACTGACCTGTACTTCAAACATTTTTGAGAAACCGATAGCCATACTGCAGTATAGCACTTACATACTGCAGTATGCCTCTTGCATACCTGAAGTTTTGGTCTCTGTCTGACTCCATACTGCAATATATCACTTACATACTGCAGTATGCCTCTTGCATACCTGAAGCTTTGGAACCCGATGGCCATACTGCAGTATAGCACTTACATACTGCAGTATGCCCCCTGGCATACCTGGAGCTTTGGCTTCTGACACACCCCATACTGCGGTATAGCACTTGCATACCGTGGTATAGCTCTTCTGATCTTCAGTTTCAGCTTTTTGTAACTTCCAAATTCGAGTATTATCACCAATATTGGAGTATGCAACCTCTGAAACATCAAAACATCCTGCAAAACAAAGGCTAAACACTCCGATGCTTAAGTTAGTAAAGATTAATCATCAATAACACATCTAACATTAAATTGAGAGAGAATTGCTTACAATTCATTGGGATTTACCATTCCCAATTCTCTCCTTATGAAAGTGAATTGTTCCTTGGCTAGAGGCTTGGTGAAGATGTCAGCTAGTTGAAGATGGGTTGGAATGAACATCACTTTGACATCTCGCTTCTGGACATGATCTCGAATGAAATGGTGCCTCACATCAATATGCTTGGTTCTTGTATGTTGCACCGGATTCTTGGCCAAGCTTATTGTGCTAGTGTTGTCACACAATATTGGGATCTCCTTCAAGTGGACTCCCAAATCAGCAAGTTGTTGCTTTAACCATAGCACTTGAGCACAGAAACTTGAGGCAGCCACATATTCAGCTTCGGTTGATGACACGGCCACAGTTGTTTGCTTCTTACTGAACCATGACACAAGTGAGTTCCCAAAGAACTCGCATTGGCCACTTGTGCTCTTTCTATCCGTCTTGTAGCCAGTGTGGTCAGAATCCGAATATGCCACTAAGTGCTCCGGCTGACCTTTGGGAAACCATAGTCCAAGAGTCTTCGAATCAGAGAGATATCTGAATATCCTCTTCACATTTTCAGCATGTGACTCTTTAGGAGCGGATTGGAACCGAGCACACATTCCAACACTGAATTGGATGTCCGGGCGGCTTGCAGTGAGATAGAGCAATGATCCAATCATTCCTCTATACTTGGTGATGTTGAAATCCTTGCCCTCTTCATCAACATCCAATGAAGTAGTTGTGCTCATTGGTGTGTCAGCCCCATTGCACTTGTCCATTCCAAACTTCTTCAGCAAATCATTCAAATACTTGGTTTGAGATATAAATATCTCATCCTTACGTTGCTTGATTTGCAGCCCAAGGAAGTAATTGAGCTCTCCCATCATTGACATCTCAAATTCACCCTGCATAGATTTGGAAAATTCCTCACACAAGGAGTCATTAGTAGCACCGAAAATAATATCATCGACATATATCTGTACAATTAAAATTTCATTCAATTTGTTTTTCTTGATAAACAATGTCGTATCAGCCTTTCCTCTAATAAATCCTTGATTGAGTAAGAATTGACTCAATCTTTCATACCAAGCTCTAGGAGCTTGCTTAAGACCATACAAAGCTTTCTTAAGTCTGAAAACATGATCCGAAAATTGATCATTTTCAAAACCTGGAGGTTGTTCAACATACACCTCCTCTTGAATGAAACCATTTAGGAAAGCACTTTTGACATCCATTTGATAGAGTTTAAAACCTTTTGTGCATGCAAATGCTAGAAGAACTCTTATTGCCTCCAATCTCGCTACTGGAGCATAAGTCTCTTCATAGTCTATTCCTTCTTCTTGATTGTAACCTTTGGCCACTAATCTAGCCTTGTTACGCACAATGATGGCTGACTCATCACGTTTGTTCTTGAATACCCATTTTGTCCCTATTACCGGATGGTCTTTGGGTCTAGGTACCAAGTCCCAAACTTGATTTCTATCAAATTGATGTAGCTCCTCTTGCATAGCAATCACCCAATCATTGTCTGAAAGGGCTTCTTCTATCTTAGAGGGCTCTATATGTGAAATAAATGCAGAAAATGTGACTTCATTCAAAGTACTATTTCTGGTCCTAACTCCTTGATTTACATCACCTATGACTTGGTCTAAAGGATGATTCCTTATAAATCTCCAGGCTCTAGGTTGAGACTGACCAGGATTTTCTAAATTGTTTTCAGGATCAGCCTCAAAAACATTTTCAGAATTTTTAGAAGGAGTAGGAGCATTTTTCGAAAAGAATTTGTTTTTGAAGATAGTTTCTTCTTCATCATCCAAGGATTTATCAGATTCAGATTCACAAAATACAACATGTATAGATTCTTCAACAATCTTAGTCCTAGTATTAAATACCCTATATGCCATACTTCTATTTGAATAACCAATAAAGATAGCTAAATTAGCTTTAGGATCGAATTTACCAAGATTGTCTTTACCGTTATTGTGCACATAGCACTTACAACCGAAGATATGTAGGTGACTGAGGTTTGGCTTTCTTTCTTTGTAGAGTTCGTATGGAGTCTTATTTAGCTTCTTTCTCAAGTATGCTCTATTGGAGATGTAGCAAGCCGTACTCATTGAATCAGCCCAGAACACTTGCGAAGTGTTGTACTCGTTCAACATCGCTCTAGCCATTTCAGTGAGTACTATATTCTTTCTCTCCACAACACCATTTTGTTGTGGTGTTCTTGGTGTTGAAAAGTTGTGATCAATCCTCATACTATCACAAAACTCAGCAAAGGCGTTGTTTTCGAACTCTCCACCATGATCGGTCCTTATACTTGAAATTGAGAAACCTTTCTCGTTCTGGACCTTCTTGGAAAAAGCAACAAACTGATCATATGTTTCATCTTTTGATGGTAAGAATATAGTCCAAGTAAATCTAGAATAATCATCAACAATGACCAAAGTATAAAGGTTTCCACCAAGACTTTTTACTCTAGCTGGTCCAACTAGATCCATATGAAGTAATTGAAGAGGTCTACTAGTTGAAATCTCATTTTTAGCTTTAAAGGAAGATTTGGTTTGTTTTCCTCTTTGGCAAGCATCACAAATCATATCATTTTTGAAATTTAATCTAGGAATACCAATGACCAAATCCTTTTTCAATAACTTGTCAAGTTGATACATATTGACATGAGCTAATCGCTTATGCCAAAGCCAACTCTTGTTAGTTTCTATATGTTTTGATGATGACTAACAGTGGTTGCATTTGATAAATACTTGAAATCAATCTTGAGATCTTAGAAAATGTTTTTGGAATATTTGTGACTCAAGTTGACTGATTACAACTAAAGTCATAGGACTTAAAGATTTTTCACAAAAACTATAACTCAAGTTGAAAATCACAACTCAAGTTGAAAATTATTTTTCAAAGAGTCATAACTCGAGTTACCACTTACCAACTCGAGTTATGGACTGTACTTTGCAATTCCAGAAAGCCTCTCGCGAAAACAAAAATTTTGTGAACAGTGATAACTTGAGTTATTTTCATCATAACTCGAGTTAATACTGTAGCGTTTGCTCTCTGTCTGAATTTTAGCTTAACATAACTTGAGTTATTACTGTGCAACTCGAGTTATCACTGTGCAACTCAAGTTGGTACTGTGCAACTCAAGTTAGCCTTCGTTTTCAGAAAATCTGAACTTGAAAATAACTTGAGTTATTACTGTGCAACTCAAGTTACTCATATCAGTTTTTGAAAATCAGCATTCTCGAATTCTGAAACTCAATGATTATGCAATGGGTATTTGATATTATTGTTTCTTATCATTTCTAATCACTATTAATCATCTTTCCAGTGTGTTTTAGACAGGATTAACAAGGTTAAATATTTAGATTATCATAAAGCACTTTTCTGTCAGAAGCATTTAATGCGAGGGTCAGAATGTTCACCAATTCAGCAAGGAACCAACTGAGCAAGCAAAAGGCAATCTGACTACTTTTCAGACAACATTCCTAAAGTATTCCAACGGACAATTTGAATATGGAATGTCAACGGAGAATAACGGACGAATGTCGGAAACATACGAAGAGACGAAGCCTCGAACTCCAACGGTCATATTAATTACTCACAACGGCTCAACAATCACTTCTCAACGGTCATATATTGATTTCTACCTATAAGTAGAAGATGAACTCAAGCAAAAGCAAGAGAGACACGAGCCTACCATGCCAAAATACTGACACTCTGCTTCTACATCATTCTCACCCTGTTTCCCATTTCTAAATAGCTTAGAGAGTAAAATGAATTGTGTTTGTACTTCAGTGATTATCTATCCATTCCTTTGAGAGGAAACTTATTGTAAACACTTTATCCTTCTGAGAGCAACTCAAGATTGGGTAATCTTGAGCGGGATATACATTGTGTTGATTACAACTTGTAAGGGGGAGTGTATCCTAGTGAGAGGATAGTCTCTAGTACAGAGTGTGTAATCAAGCAGTGTGTTGATTACAGATTGTAAGGGGGAGTGAATCCTAGAGAGAGGATTACTTCAATTACAGATCGTGTAATCAAGCTTATTGAAGATAGTGGATTGGAAATCCCAAGTGAGGCTTGGGGACCGGACGTAGGTCAAGGAGGACCGAACCAGTATAAATTCTGTGTGTTCATTCTTCTTTATCCTTTCTCTATTCAACTCTGTTCTCTGTGTGCATAAACAGAGTATTTTCAAGAAGAAAATTTTATATCCCCAATTCACCCCCCTCTTGATGATATTCCGTCTTTCATTTGGTATCAGAGCCAGGTCTTCTCTAAAGGGATTAACGTCTCGAGAAGGATCAATATGGACGGAATTCTACCTGACGGAGCTTCAATCAACAGACCACCAGGTTTCAATGGAGAATATTACTCCTACTGGAAGGCAAAATTCAGAGTCTATATTATGGCATCTGAATATAGTTTGTGGAGAGTATTTGAAAGAGGAAATTATGAACCATCTACAATAAAAGATGGAGTCAGAGTTCCTAGGCTTGAAGAAGAGTATAATGAAGATGACAAATGGCAAGTCACTCTCAACATGAAGGCGATTCATGTGTTGCAAAGTGCTCTTAGTCAAAAAGAGTATTTTCGAATTTGTACTTTGCCATCAGCTAAGGCTATGTGGGAAGCTCTTGAAATAGCATATGAAGGAACAGCTGGAGTCAAGGAAAATCGAATCAACACTCTCATGACTAAATATGATTTATTTTGTATGAAGTCTGGAGAATCCATTTGTGAATTCCAGCTCAGATTTACTCATTTGATCAACCAGCTTGCAGCCTTGGGCAAATACTATGACCAGACTGTCCAAGTAAGGAAAATTCTAAATGTCCTTACTAAAGATTGGGAAGCTAAAGTCACAGCAATCGAAGAAGCCCGTGGAGAATCAATGCAATCAGTAGCTGCACTATTCGGAAGTTTATCTGAATATGAAGGCAAACTCAAATTCAAGAAGGGCTTAGATAAAATCAATGATGATAGAAAATTTGGTATTGTCTTGAATGTTGTGAAAGAGGAACCCAATGAGGAAGATGAAGATGATGAAGAAATGGCTATGATCGTGCGAAAATTCAGACAATTCTACAAGAGAGATCAAGGCCTCAGAAACAGATTTCAAAGAGTAACCTCAAGCAACAAAAAGGATCAAATCTTTTGCTACGAGTGTGGAAAGCATGGTCATATCAAGCCTGAATGTGCTCAGCTGAAAGCTGAAGAAAAGGAGAAAAAGGCAAGATTCAACCACCTCATGAAGAAAGCTTATATATCTGCCTTATGGGGAGATGATTTTTCAGATGAAGAAAGTGATGAGGAAGAAGTAGCAAATGTTTGCCTAGTTGCTGAAGAACAATCTGAAAGTGACAATGAGGTAATTGATTCTAAACCTTCCTATGATGAATTATTTTCTGAATACAATGAACTATATTCTGAATATGAAAAACTTGCAAAAGAGTTCATCGCATCAAAGAAGAAAATTAAATTGTTGGAAGAACAAGTTCAGAATGTTTCCTCTTCTGTTTCTACTTCTAAAAACATTTCTGTAACTGTTTGCAAAAACAATTCTGAAAATCGTTGCGAAAATATTTCAGAAAAAGTTTGTGACAATTGTTGTATTTTGGAGAAAAGAAATTTATATCTTACAAAAACTCTTGAGAAATTCACTAGAGGTAGTGAAATGCTCAAAGTGATTTTAAAACAACAAAGGTTTACAAATGACAAATCAGGGATTGGTTATAAACCTGATTTTGATAAGAAGAAAGGGAAGAAGAAACATGGACAGAAATCTTATTTGAATTATTTTCAAAAATCTGTTCATATCTCAAATCCTTTTGCACAATGTAACTATTGTAACCGTAAAAGTCACAATACTTCATCATGCTTTCATAGGAAAGATAGGAAAGATAAACCTGTTGGAAATTATCAATGGGTACCAAAGGGAACATATGCTTTCCCTAAGGTTCAAACTAACCCAAAAGGACCCAGACACAAAAGGGTACCAAAATGTCCATCTGTTGCTTTGTATGTGCAGATTGATTCTAAGAGAAATGGACATAAAGGGGTTAAGAACCAGAGAATCTCTCATGCACCAAAAAGGAGAACCTCCAGAGCACACATTGCAGAAACGGTGCAAACTAGAAGAGTATATTCCACCTCAAGAACGAACTACCAGAAAGTACCACTCAATTACCTTGAGGAGAACAAGAAGAAGAGAGTCTCTCAAGTATCAAACAGAAGATACTTGAAGCCTGTACCATTTGTGAAGACTTTGCAGACACCAAAGAGACAATGGGTATGCAAAGCCAATCCTTCAAGTACCTAAGGTAAAAGGTACACAATTGTAAAACCTCCTACTGTATTTTCTAGAACATTTATTGAGGTTTTACACATTGGATAGTAGAAATGAACATTGAAAACGATTTTGAAAATCTATTTGGTAGATTTATTTATATATTGTTTGTAATGATCAATAGCTTAACTCTTTATGCATACATTATGAATTGAAAAATATATCTTTCATGCATAAAGTTGTGTTTAATTCATTATGCTTAATTATCACAATCTGATTATAGAGCATGTGAATTTTGTTTTTACATGCTAACAATTAATGGATCCGAGTAAAATTAGATACCAAGGAAGAAAAAGAATTATATAGTATTGTAGGAACAAGGAAAGATTCTCAAGAAAGCAACTATACGGTGAGATAATTCAAATTCTTGAGAAAGCTGAAGAAGCAATGCTTGATGATGAATGACAAAGCAGAAGATATCTGCATCAATTCATCCCAGGAAGCTTCAACAAGGACAAGGGAAATTATGGTGATATCTAATCTTACCCTAAACTATGCTTGTATGAAATTCATATTAGGGTAATGTATACTTGTCCACTACTGCATACCATTAAGCAATCAATCATTTGCGATTTTCAAAATGTTTCCAAGATTGCCAATGGATCACAAGTGAATTTGTGCATAATTTTCTGATTTTAAAGTTTCTGAAATGCACAATTCAAAAACTTGTTTTGGATTACAATTCATTCTGTGTTTGGAAAATGCATTCCAATGTTTTGAAAATATGCATGTTTTGATTGCATTCAAATGATATCTTAAGATTGGAATTCAATTTCCACCATATTTTGCAAATGCACTGAATTTCTAAACACTTTTTCATAGATGAGTTTTCATATAATCTAAATCTCAATTTTACAGAACATTATCACGATTTGAAAAGATATTTGAGATATTGAAAACTATTTGCATAATTTATGAAAAGCTCATATCAATGACATATTTTCTACATGAATGTATTTACAAATTGTCATTGAGAAATGAATTTCTTGGTATCACATATTCGCTTATCTGTATGTTCAAAGTTATGAATCAACTAGATAAGATTATTTGTGATACACATTTTACTTGGAAATAACATATTCATCTAGGAGCAATTCGATTTTATAATGAGAAAATTTGGGAATGGTCAATCCCAATAGGTTGTGAATTGCCTCCACTTAATGTTAGTTCTGTGTTTTGATGATTAACTGGTTACTAACTTAAGTATTGGAGAATCTAGATGTGGTTTTTATGCAGGATGATTATCATGTTAAAATCCCCTGAAATCCTGCTGAAGTTTGCTGTCAAGAGAGGCAAACTCGAGCCTGACAAGTTGAACTTAAGTTCACGACAACCAGAGAAGAAATGAAAGTCTGAAGAAATTCGAACTCGAGCCTGTAAGTGTTAAACTCGAGTTCACGAGTGAAATTCAAGAGTTTACACATACACTCTTGAAGTCAGGTTTGTACAAGTTTGTAATGGTTAATATATTTTTGAAAACCTGATTGATTCTCTTCACTTCATTCAACCCTCGAATCTACTCTTAAACTTCTCAAAGCTCTCTCATCCTCCTTGACAAATTCCTGAGTAAATGACCTCCAGAGAAACCTACGGAATTCAACAAGACATATCCTCAGTATGGGAATCAATCTAGAAGAAGGGTCAAATCAGTCAAGAGCTCATCCGTTTTCAAGGCCAGCAAGATCAAGAGCCACATGTTTTCGAATCCAAGAAACTCAGAATGCTCCTCCTCCTATGCCTTCTGATTTTGATACAAGAATCAAGGAAATTGTAGACCAAACAATTTCCGAGTTATCTGATAAGGTAGAAAAACAGGTTGGCAGACTAGTAACTAAGTTCACTAAAGGAAATAGTGATCTTATGGATGCTCAAGAAGGATTCAACAAAGCACAAGAAGAGTTGCAAGAAGGCCAGAAAGAGCTGAAAGAAGAAATCAAGGATATAAGTGATCAGTTTGAAGATCACATAGCTAGCATTTCGACTCCTATGGTCACCATGATGAGCCTGAGTGATAAAATGGATAAACTTCTGCAAAATCAGTCCATGGGTACTTCTGGTACTGGTTTGGGTGCATCTACTTTAGCTGGACCAGGCTCTGATATGTCTAACACAGCCTTTGAACCAGCCATCATCTCTAAACCTGCTATTACCATTGAATCTGAGCCATCCATTCCTACCACTCAAATTAACCCTCCATCTCAGCAACAGGATCTTACTCCTACACTTTCATTTGAAGGAGAAGAATGAAAAGAATCTTATCCTTACACCTTCAAATATCCAACTTGATCCACCCTTGTTTGCTGATGACAAAGGGGGAGAAGAGTGAGAAGGATCAATCAATTTTTAATTTGATCATTTTATAAAATATATTTGCTTTCGAAACTCTATTGCTTATATTGCATATTTTCTTTCAAAACTTTAATCTGCAATCTATATGCAATTTATATGTTTTAGAGAATTGCATTGTAATTCCAATTGTTAATTCTGATTTGCTGCAATTCCTAAACTAAGATCTTATCAGTTGAATGTTACTTATCAGTTGAATGTTTTGATTTTTTTTTTCTTGCTCAACTGAAATTTTCAAAGCTTCATTGGATTATCATGAAATATCTATCTTCGTGCTTAACTTTGATGAAATGAATCGTGTTTATTAAAATATCAAAGTTTGCGAATATTTTTGACCAAACTTGCTTTCTCATTGCTCAAATGATCAAATTTTATTTTTGAAAGCAATTGATTGTTTACTAGTGTTGTCATCATCAAAAAGGGGGAGAATGTTAGTTTCTATATGTTTTGATGATGACTAACAATGGTTGCATTTGATAAATACTTGAAATCAATCTTGAGATCTTAGAAAATGTTTTTGGAATATTTGTGACTCAAGTTGACTGATTACAACTAAAGTCATAGGACTTAAAGATTTTTCACAAAAACTATAACTCAAGTTGAAAATCACAACTCAAGTTGAAAATTATTTTTCAAAGAGTCATAACTCGAGTTACCACTTACCAACTCGAGTTATGGACTGTACTTTGCAATTCCAGAAAGCCTCTCGCGAAAACAAAAATTTTGTGAACAGTGATAACTTGAGTTATTTTCATCATAACTCGAGTTAATACTGTAGCGTTTGCTCTCTGTCTGAATTTTAGCTTAACATAACTTGAGTTATTACTGTGCAACTCGAGTTATCACTGTGCAACTCAAGTTGGTACTGTGCAACTCAAGTTAGCCTTCGTTTTCAGAAAATCTGAACTTGAAAATAACTTGAGTTATTACTGTGCAACTCAAGTTACTCATATCAGTTTTTGAAAATCAGCATTCTCGAATTCTGAAACTCAATGATTATGCAATGGGTATTTGATATTATTGTTTCTTATCATTTCTAATCACTATTAATCATCTTTCCAGTGTGTTTTAGACAGGATTAACAAGGTTAAATATTTAGATTATCATAAAGCACTTTTCTGTCAGAAGCATTTAATGCGAGGGTCAGAATGTTCACCAATTCAGCAAGGAACCAACTGAGCAAGCAAAAGGCAATCCGACTACTTTTCAGACAACATTCCTAAAGTATTCCAACGGACAATTTGAATATGGAATGTCAACGGAGAATAACGGACGAATGCCGGAAACATACGAAGAGACGAAGCCTCGAACTCCAACGGTCATATTAATTACTCACAACGGCTCAACAATCACTTCTCAACGGTCATATATTGATTTCTACCTATAAGTAGAAGATGAACTCAAGCAAAAGCAAGAGAGACACGAGCCTACCATGCCAAAATACTGACACTCTGCTTCTACATCATTCTCACCCTGTTTCCCATTTCTAAATAGCTTAGAGAGTAAAATGAATTGTGTTTGTACTTCAGTGATTATCTATCCATTCCTTTGAGAGGAAACTTATTGTAAACACTTTATCCTTCTGAGAGCAACTCAAGATTGGGTAATCTTGAGCGGGATATACATTGTGTTGATTACAACTTGTAAGGGGGAGTGTATCCTAGTGAGAGGATAGTCTCTAGTACAGAGTGTGTAATCAAGCAGTGTGTTGATTACAGATTGTAAGGGGGAGTGAATCCTAGAGAGAGGATTACTTCAATTACAGATCGTGTAATCAAGCTTATTGAAGATAGTGGATTGGAAATCCCAAGTGAGGCTTGGGGACCGGACGTAGGTCAAGGAGGACCGAACCAGTATAAATTCTGTGTGTTCATTCTTCTTTATCCTTTCTCTGTTCAACTCTGTTCTCTGTGTGCATAAACAGAGTATTTTCAAGAAGAAAATTTTATATCCCCAATTCACCCCCCTCTTGGTGATATTCCATCTTTCAACTCTCATTTAGTTACTAACAAAACAATTTTCAGAACCAGAAGCATTGCTAAAGAGGTTAAGAGTATAACAATTTCCATCTCTAGGTGCTCTAAACAAAGCTTTAGTTTTCAAATCACTTATGGAGACCAAATCCTTTTTAACAATAAGGCATTCATTTGAATCAAAGATAACTAAGTTACCCTTGTCGGTGCTTTGGCTCACACTTAGGAGATTGTGACACAATCCTTCTACCAAGTAGACATCTTTGATGAGAGGACCTTCATAGTTGCCTATCTCACCAATCCCAGCAATTTTACCCGATTGGTCACCTCCAAATGTGACTCTACCACCATCTTTTGGCTTAATTGAAATGAACTTGGATTTGTCTCCAGTCATATGTCTTGAGCTTCCACTATCAATGTACCATTTGTTGGGCCTTGATGCTCTAAGGCACACCTGCACTTCACAAAGGATCAAGTTTTAGGTACCCATCTTTTCTTGGGTCCTTTGGGGTTAGTTTTGACCTTGGGAACATAAGTTCCTTTTGGTACCCATTGATAATTTCCTACAGGTTTAAGTTTTCTTTAATTCTTATGAAAACAAGAAGAGGTAGAATGACCTTTCCTATTGCAATAATTACAATGTGCAAATGGATTCGAAGAGTGAACCGATTTTGTAAAATAGTTCATATAGGATTTTTTACCACTCTTCTTCTTTCCTTTCTTCTTGTCAAAATCTGATTTGTAACCAATGCCCGATCTATCGTTTATAAATCGCTGTTGTTTAAGAATCATATTGAGCATTTCATTTCCCTTAGTGAATTTCTCAAGGGCTTTTGTCAATTGCAAATTCTTTTTCTCTAAAATAGGGCATTCATCACAAACTAAAATTTCAGGAGAAGAAAGTCTTTCAACTTGCAATTCAAGAGTAGTATTTTTCCTTTTTAAAGCAAAATATTTATCTGCAAGTTTTTCAAATTCCTTTTGCACAAGATTGTATTCATCAAAAAGTTCATCATTGGAAGGTTTTGATTCATATACCTCATTGTTTTCATCATGTTGCTCTTCTTCCTCAGCAACTAAGCAAATGTTAGCCTTTTCTTCTTCTTCTTCAGCTTCATCTTCATCGGATGAGCTATCTCCCCATATGGCTGAAACATATGCCTTCTTTTTGAACTTTTTGACCTTCTTCTTTTCTTTCCCTTGGTTCTTCAGCTGAGGGCATTCTGATTTGATGTGTCCGGGCTTCTCGCATTCGTAGCATATGATAGGCTTCTTTGATTCGTAGCTGGAGCTACCCTTTTGATATTTCTTGAAGCCTTGATCCTTTTTGTAGAACTTCTTGAATCTCCGGACCATCATCCCAATCTCTTCATCCTCATCTTCCTCGTCATCGTCTGACTCCTTGTTTTCTTTGGTGGTCTTGAGGGCTATTCCTTTGTTCTTCCCATGTACTTCGTCCAGGCCCTTCTTGAACTTTAGTTTGGCTTCATACTCAGACAAGCTTCCAAAGAGAGCAGCCACAGAGGTCATTGATTCTCCTCGTGCTTCCTCTATTGCTGTGACCTTTGCCTCCCATTCTTTGTTAAAAATGTTCAGAATCTTTCTCACTTGAACCGGCTGGTCATATTCCTTCCCAAGAGCAGCGAGTTGATTGATGAGATGAGTGAACCTCAGTTGAAATTCTCCAATAGACTCACTGGGTTTCATTCTAAGGAGATCATACTCTGTCATAAGAGTATTTACACGATTTTGCTTCACACCAGCTGTCCCTTCATGAGCGATTTCCAAGGCATCCCACATGGCTTTAGCAGATGGTAAAGTGCAAACACGAAAATATTCTTGTTGACTCAGTGCACTTTGAAGGAGTAGAACCGCTTTGCTGTTGAGAGTAACGTTCCTTCGATCATTTTCATCATATTCCTCTTCCAGCTTTGGAATTCTCACACCATCTTCCACAGTTGAAGGCTCATAATTACCTCTTTCAAATACTCTCCAGAGCCCATACTCAGTAGCCATGACGAACACTTTAAATTTAGCTTTCCAAAATGAGTAGTGTTCACCATTGAAACCGGGTGGCCTGTTGATAGAAGCTCCATCGGGTAGAATACCTTCCATGCTGATCCTTCTCGAGCTGTTAAACTCTTCTGAGAAGACCTTGCTCTGATACCAAATGAAGGTTGGAGCTAAATACCCAAGAGGGGGGGTGAATTGGGTATCTTTAACAATTTAAATATTCTACTCTGTTTTTGACAAAGTAAAACAGGGTAACACAGAGGTGAGAAGAAGAGAAGCAATACACTACAAGATTTATACTGGTTCGGTCCTTTTTCTGACCTACATCCAGTCCCCAAGCCTCACCTGGGATTTTCAATCCACTATAATCAAATATTGATTACACACTCTATACTAAGAGTTGTTCTCTCACTAGAACACACTCCCCCTTACAAGTTGTAATCAATACACCCTAACTACCAAGTCCCCTGACTTGTAGTTATCACAATCAATAAATGATTTACAAGATAAGACTCTCTCACAGATCAGATAGGATAATCACTGAAGTACAAAGTATCAAAATGATACAATACAGATGAAAGCTTGATACAATAAATGACTCAATAAATTTTCGCTCTAAGTTGGTGTATCAGCTTGAGAAGAAGTTAATGCACTCTATTTATAGGTAGAGAACATTAAATGACCGTTGAAGATGATTCCAACCGTTGGAAGTGATTAGCTTGGGTTCTGGTCATCTTCTCTCTCTAAACTTCTGCTAATCCAAGTGTTAATGTGATCTGATGTGGCTCTCTGAGAATTTGCCCGTTGGAGATGACTTTACTTGTTGTAGTAAGCATTCTTTAACGTTTAGAAGGCGTGCTCAGATGGATTAGCTGAAAATAGGTTGATTTGCAGAATTGCATTTAATGCACTGTACACTTTTTGCTTTATGGCTTTGACCTTCATTGATCTTCATCTGTGATTGCTAAAATTTACTCAACAAACTTGTTAAACATAGCTAGGAATATGATTGTATGAATTATGGAAGCAATAAGATCAAACAATAATGATTTGCAGATTCGCGTAATTCAAAACTCAATTTTGACTGTTGTATACCGCGGTAAGTTGCTCTATACTGGAGTATGGCACTGTGCATAAGTGTCCATACTGCAGTATCCAAAGACATACTACGGTATGCACCTTCCAGAGGCAGAACACCATGAATTGATTTTGAAAGATATGTCCTATACTGCGGTATGTAAGTAACATACTGCAGTAAGCGAATCTTTGACAAACTCGAGACTCAGTTTAATTGCCCAATACTGCAGTATGCAAACCTGTACTGCAGTATGCAATAGCTATAAACTTTGAGAGCTTTCTGTATAAGCTTATACTGCAGTAACCATATCCATACTGCGGTATTGACATGGGTGAGAAGAACTTGGTTGTTCTCTGGATGTCCCTATACTGCAGTATACATACCTATACTGCGGTATTGGCTTGACTTAGAAATTTAGTTGCTCTCTGGATGGCCCTATACTGCAGTATACATACCTATACTGCGGTATTGGCAAGTTTTGAAAATCTTGGTTGCTCTCTGGAAATCCAATACTGCGGTATTGACTTAACTTAAAACATTTGCTTGCTCTCTGGAAGTCCAATACTGCGGTATAGCACCCTATACTGCGGTATTGACTTAACTTCAAAAATTTGCTTACTTTCTGTAAGTCCAATTCTGCGGTATAGCACCATATACTGCGGTATTGACTTAACTCGAAAAATTGGATTGTTCTCTGGAAGTCCAATGCTGCGGTATGTCACCCTATACTGCGGTATTGACATAACTTAAAACATTTGCTTGCTCTCTGGAAGTCCAATACTGCGGTATAGCACCCTATACTGCGGTATTGACTTAACTTCAAAAATTTGCTTACTTTCTGTAAGTCCAATACTGCGGTATAGCACCATATACTGCGGTATTGACTTAACTCGAAAAATTGGATTGTTCTCTGGAAGTCCAATACTGCGGTATAGCACCCTATACTGCAGTATTGAGTTAACTTGAAAAATTATTGCCTTTCTGGATGACCCTATACTGCAGTATGAAGACCCATACTGCGGTATGCATCTACCAGAGGATTTTTAAATGATCTTGGAAACTTCAAAACATGTTTACACTTGTTAATCATCAAAACACATTGAGAGCTAACACATAGGAGTGTCGGCTCCATTGCACTTATCCATCCCAAGCTTCTTTAACAAGTCATTGAGATACTTGGTCTGAGATATGAAGATTCCATCTTTCCTTTGTTTAATTTGCAGACCAAGGAAGTAGTTGAGTTCTCCCATCATGGACATCTCAAATTCTCCTTGCATACTCTTTGCAAAATCCTCACACAAAACATTATTAGTAGCTCCAAATATTATATCATCAACATAAATTTGCACAACCAAGATTTCATTCAGCTTGTTTCTTTTTATAAACAAGGTTGTGTCAGCCTTTCCTCTAATAAATCCTTGATTGAGTAGAAATTGACTCAATCTTTCATACCAAGCTCTAGGAGCTTGCTTAAGACCATACAAAGCCTTTTTGAGTTTAAAAACATGATCCGAAAATTGATCATTTTCGAAACCCGGAGGTTGTTCAACATAAACCTCCTCTTGAATGAAACCATTTAAAAATGCACTTTTCACATCCATTTGATAAAGTTTAAAACCTTTAGTGCATGCAAAGGCTAGTAGGACTCTTATGGCCTCCAATCTTGCTACTGGGGCATAAGTTTCCTCATAGTCTATGCCTTCTTCTTGGTTGTAACCTTTGGCAACCAATCTTGCCTTGTTACGGACAATGATTGCCGACTCATCACGTTTGTTCTTGAATACCCACTTAGTCCCAATTACCAGATGGTCTTTGGGTCTAGGTACCAAGTCCCAAACTTGATTTCTGTCAAATTGATGTAACTCCTCTTGCATAGCTATTACCCAATCATTGTCTGAGAGGGCTTCTTCTATTTTAGAGGGTTCTATATGCGATATGAATGCAGAAAAGGTTACTTCATTCAAAGTACTATTTCTAGTCCTTACTCCTTGATTCACATCACCTATAACTTGGTCTAAAGGATGATTCCTAATAAATCTCCAAGCTCTAGGTTGAGACTGATCAGGGTTTTCCAAATTGTTTTCAGGATCAGCCTCAAACACATTTTCAGAATTTTCAGATTGTGAAGGAGTAGTTTTCGAAAAGAATTGATTTTTCAAAATAGTCTCTTCCTCATCATCCAAGGATTTATCAGAATCATTTTCGCTGAACACAACATGTATAAACTCTTCTACAACTTTAGTTCTAGTATTAAAGACTCTATATGCTTTACTTCTATTAGAATAACCAACAAAGATGCCTAAGTCAGATTTGGAGTTGAATTTACCAAGATTCTCTTTACCATTATTGTGCACATAGCACTTGCAACCGAAGACATGGAGGTGGTTGAGATTTGGCTTCCTTCCATTATAGAGCTCATATGGAGTCTTGTTCAACTTCTTCTTCAAGTAAGCTCTATTGGAGATGTAGCATGCGGTACTCATGGCATCAGCCCAAAACACTTGAGAAGTGTTGTTCTCATTTAACATTGCTCTTGCCATCTCAGTGAGCACTCTATTCTTCCTCTCCACAACACCATTTTGTTGAGGAGTTCTTGGTGCTGAGAAGTTGTGGTTGATCCCTTTATTGTCACAGAACTCAGCAAAGGCATGGTTTTCAAATTCACCACCATGATCGATCCTTATACCTGAAATTGAGAAACCTTTCTTGTTTTGAACCTTCTTGGCAAAAACAACGAACTGATCAAACGTTTCATCTTTAGATGATAAGAATATTGTCCAAGTAAATCTAGAATAATCATCAACAATAACCAAAGTATAAAGGTTTCCACCAAGACTTTTTACTCTAGCTGGTCCAACTAGATCCATATGAAGTAATTGAAGAGGTCTACTAGTTGAAATCTCATTTTTAGCTTTGAAAGAAGATTTGGTTTGTTTTCCTCTTTGACAAGTATCACAAATCATATCATTTTTGAAATTCAATTTAGGAATTCCTATAACCAAATCCTTTTTAAGTAACTTGTCAAGTTGAAACATATTGACATGAGCTAATCGCTTATGCCATAGCCAACTCTCATTCAAATTGCTTACAAAACAATTTTCAGAAGCTGATGCACAACTAGAGAAATTAAGAGTATAACAATTACCATCTCTAGGTGTTCTAAATAAAGCTTTGCTTTTCAAATCATCAATAGAGACTAAATCCTTTTTAACAATCAATCATTCATTTGAGTCAAAGATAACTAAATTACCCTTATCGGTGCTTTGGCTCACACTTAGGAGGTTGTGACACAATCCTTCTACCAAGTAGACGTCTTTGATCAGAGGACCATCATTGTTGCCTATCTCACCAATTCCAGCAATTTTTCCTGATTGGTCACCTCCAAATGTGACTCTTCCACCATCTTTCGGCTTGATTGAAAGGAACTTGGATTTGTCCCCAGTCATATGTCTTGAGCACCCACTATCAATATACCACTTGTTGGGCCTTGATGCTCTAAACAAACCTGTAATTCACAAGGAATTAAGTCTTAGGTACCCATCTTTTCTTGGGTCCTTTGGGGTTAGCATGTACCTTAGGAACATAAGTTCCCTTTGGCACCCATTGATAATTACCAAATGGTTTGACTTTTCTTTCTTTCTTATGAAAACATGAAGAAGTAGAATGACCCTTTCTGTTACAATAATTGCAATGTGCAAAAGGGTTCGAAGAATGGACTGATTTCGTAAAGTAGTTCATGTAAGATTTTTCACCATTTTTCTTTCTACCTTTCTTCTTATCAAAATCAGGTTTGTAACCAATTCTTGATCTATCATTTGTAAATCTTTGTTGTTTTAAAATGACATTGAGCATTTCACTACCCCTAGTGAATTTCTCAAGTGCTTTTGTCAAATGTGTATTTTTTTTTCTTTCAGATCAGGGCATTAGTCACAAACCAACATTTCAAAGGAAGAGAGTTTTTCAACTTGCAATTCAAGAAAAGTGTTATTCTTTTTCATTGAGAGATATTTTTCAGCAAGCTTTTTGTATTCAGTTTGCACAACAATGTATTCAGCAAATAACTCATCATAAGATGGTTTTGAGTCATATACCTCGTCATTGTTGGCAATCTGTTCTTCCTCTTCTACAACCAGACAAATGTTGGCTTTCTCTTCTTCATTTTCATCTTCTTCGTCAGATGAACTATCACCCCAGATAGCAGAGGCATAGGCTTTCTTTTTAAATTTGTTGAACTTCTTCTTTTCCTTGTCCTTGTTCTGCAACTAAGGGCATTCAGATTTAATGTGCCCTGGTTTCTCACACTCATGGCAGATAATTGGTTTCTTTGCTTCATAGCTTGAACTACCCTTGTGGAGTTTTCTGAATCCTTGGTCCCTCTTGTAAAATTTCTTGAATCACCGAACCATCATGCCTATCTCTTCATCCTCATCTTCATCTTCCTCATCCGAATCTTTAGTCTCTTTTGCAGTCTTGAGAGCAACACCTTCATTTTTGCTATGAACTTCATCAAGTCCCTTTTTGAACTTGAGCTTGGCCTCATACTCTGAAAGACTTCCAAAAAGGGCAGCCACTGACGCCATCGAATCTCCTCTAGCTTCCTCAATGGCCGTAACCTTTGCTTCCCAATCCTTGTTGAGGATGTTTAAAATCTTCCTCACTTGAACCGTTTGATCATACTCCTTTCCCAATGCAGCCAATTGATTTATCAAATGTGTAAATCTCAATTGAAATTCACCAATTGATTCTCTAGGTTTCATCCGCATCAAATCATATTCTGTCATGAGAGTGTTGACACGATTCTGCTTCACTCCAGCCGTTCCCTCATGAGCAATCTCCAAGGCGTCCCACATGGCTTTGGCTGATGGTAGAATGCATACATGAAAATACTCTTGTTGACTCAAGGCACTCTGAAATAGAAGAACTGCCTTACTATTGAGAGTAACGTTTCGTCGATCATTTTCATCATATTGTTCTTCAAGCTTAGGGACTCTCACACCATCTTCCACTGATGATGGGACATAATCTCCTCTCTCGAATACTCTCCATAGACCATACTCCATTGCCATCACGAAGACTTTGAACTTTGCTTTCCAGAAGGAGTAGTGCTCTCCATTGAAGCCAGGTGGTCTGTTGATCGAAGCTCCGTCAGGTAAGATTCCGTCCATATTGATCCTTCTCGAGATGTTAATCTCTTAAGAGAAGACCTTGCTCTGATACCAAATGAAATACGGAATATCACCAAGAGGGGGGTGAATTGGGGATATCAAATTTTCTTGCAAAGACAACTCTGTTTTTGCGTGTGAAGAACAGAGACAAACAGAGAAGAGTTAAGGGAGAATGAACACAAGGAATTTATACTGATTCGGTCTAAATCCTTGACCTACGCCCAGTCCCCGGACTCTCCAGGATTTCACTATCTCAATTGATTACACACTCTGTACTCTCGGAGTAATTCTCTCACTCTAGAACTTACTCCCCCTTACAAGTTGTAATCAAATCACCCCAATCTCAAAGTCCCAATACTTTGAGATTCTTACAATAAATGATAATCAATGAAAACTCTCTAAAAGAGTGAATAAGTAAACACTAAAGATAAAAAAATATTCGAAGATATTGAACTCTTAAATGAAACAGTAAATGAAGTAGTTGACTAATTGAATGTGCAGAGTTTCGGTGGTTGGAGACTTGAATGCTTCTCATATTTATAGACGCTTGCAATTAATGACCGTTGAGAAGTGATTAGTGAGCCGTTGTGAGAGATGAATATGACCGTTGGAGTTCAAGGCTTCGTCTCTTCGTATATTCCCGACATTCGTCCGTTATTCTCTGTTGACATTCCATATTCAAATTGTCCGTTGGAATACTTTAGGTATGTTGTCTGAAAAGTAGCCGGATTGCCTTTTGTTTGCTCAGTTGATTTCTTGCCGAATTGGTGAACATTCTGGGCTTTGCATTAAATGCTTCTGACAGAAAAGTGCTTTATGATAATCTGAAGATTTAACCTTGTTAATCCTGTCTAAAAAAACATTGGAAACATGATTAATGATGATTAGAAACGATAAGATTCAATAATATCAAGTACCCATTGCATAATCACTAAGTTCCAGAATTCGAGAATGCTGATTTTCAAAATCTGATATGAGTAACTCGAGTTACACAGTAATAACTCGAGTTATTTTCAAGTTCAGGAAATTCTGAAAACGAAGGCCAACTCGAGTTGCACAGTACCAACTCGAGTTGCACAGTACCAACTCGAGTTGTACAGTGATAACTCGAGTTGCATAAAGGTAACTCAAGTTATGTTAAATAAAACTTCAACCCGAGAGCATTTACATTGGTCATAACTCGAGTTGCACAGTGATAACTCGAGTTATGTTAAATAAAATTTCAACCCGAGAGCAAATGCTACAGGAATAACTCGAGTTGTCACTGTTCACAAAATTTTGTTTTCGCGAGAGGCTTTCTGGAATTGCAAAGTACAGTCCATAACTCGAGTTGTTAAGTCATAACTCGAGTTATGACACTTTGAAAAATTGTTTGCAACTTGAGTTGTGATTTTTCAACTTGAGTGGAAGTTCTTTAAGTCCTATAACTTGAGTTGTAATCAACCAACTTGAGTTACTCTCATTAAAAGCATTTTCAAAGATCTTAAAGATTGATTTCAAATATTTTCTTAATTCCAACAATTGTTAGTCATCATCAAAACATATGGAAACTAACAAGACAAGCCCGGCAACCAGTCAATATAGTGGAGCTCGACCTCAGAGAACCAGAAAATCCACGCCCGGAGCTAGAAGGAGAGCTAGAGGAATTGATCCTAGGGGCGGATCCATCCAAGACAACTAAAGTCGGCGGAGACATAAATATAGACCTGAAAACTCAATTGATTAAGTTCTTGAGGTAAAAGATGAAGGAAGCTCGTGCTGCTAATGGGTAAAGCGGCGAAGGTTTGACAGTGGCAGAAGGATATAACAGAAACCAGAGAGAAACTGTCGAACTACTATTACAGCGGAGAAAAGTGAGAAACCAAATGCAAAAAAAAATGTACTTATCAATGGAACAAAAGCATTCAAATGTTGGGGGCAAAAAGGTCTTTGCACCTAAACAAAAGAGGTCGTGTATTGTGCGAAGTGGGAGCATTAAATGCGCACAAAAATCGGGGCGCGGATAGGCGCGATGGTTACAAACTCTCACCAATCAAGGTGAGCCAGGTGTAAAGTAGCAATAATGGCGAATACAGAAAGAGTACCGAGTGACTGACCGAAGACCAAGGGGCTAGGTTCGCAAATCCGAGGTCATTCTTAAACACTTCGGATCAACGTGATTTGAGACACCACCTCGGACAGTTAAGGCAGAAGCGAGGCACGACGCCTCGAGACGGTATCTGAGGTAAATGCTTCAGCGAAATAAGGTCTCTGACCCCAGGCTGCATCCGCAACTGCGGCACTCGTGAGCTAGTCTGGTTGAAGCAAAGGCCTCGGACCACGGCAGAAGCTGAGGGCAAAATGCATCCCAGCGACTCAGAGGCCTGAACCGCTGAGCTGGGGGCAACTGTTACGCACCGGCCCAAGGCCCATATTTGGGAAGCAGCCCAACGAAGGATATGTGACCAGATCCTATCTATCGAGATTATAGGAGAATCCGGATCATATCGATATGATATGGATCCCAGGATATTCGCCCCGGATATCACGATAGGTCGAGATATCCGTCTCGGACACATCTATGAATACAGAGGTTGACTAAACAGGTGTACACGTTCTAACTTATGCTTACTTTACTTCTTGCCACACAGACCACATACTACCCCTTTGGCTAAACGCCTTCAAGTATTAATCGAACTACGTGGACTTTGATCCCTTCAAATGGTACGTAGGCTCTAGACTTGACACCTAGTCAACTCCAATAAGTCCTGTTCCCAGAACAAAATAGATGGTGTTAGGTTTCAAAGCCCTGTATCGACAAGCACCCTCATAGCCAATTACTGCTGGCACCCTTTGAAAGCCGTATAACGAGAGGCACCTTCAAAACCTACTAACTGTTGGCACCCTTTCAAAGCCCTGTATTAGTAGGAACCCTCATAGCCTTGTAACGGCTAGTAGCCTTTCAAATCCCTATATCGGTAGGCACCCTCATAGCCCAATAATGGCTGGCACTCTTTCAAAACCCTATAATGAGAGGCACCCTCAAAGCTCAGTAACGAATGACAACCTCAAAGCCTAGTAACGGGTGGCACCAATTCAAAGCCCTATAATGGCAGGCACCCTGAAAGCCTAGTAACTACTGCACCCTTTCAAAACCTTGTATTGGCAGGCTCCCTCAAAGCCCTGTAATAGTTTGTACACTTTCAAAGCCCTGTATCAGCAGGAACCCTCATAGCCCAGTAATAGCTGGCAGCCTTTCAAAGCCCTGTATCGACAAGCACCCTCTTAACATGATATGGGCTGGCACACTTTGAAAGCCGTGTATCAACTGACACCCTTAAAGCTCAATAACGACTAGTGTAATATCCTAATTTTAACTTTAGGATTTAATTAAAAATAAGAAAAATTAATTAATCATAATACATGAGTTTGTAATGTAATTATCAAAATAAAAGTTTTTATTTAAAATACTATTTATTAAAAACAAATGAATAAAAGTAATAATATGTATTGTTGTTGTTAATATTAATAAAAGAGAGAGAAGAGAAGATTAAAATAAATAAATAATAAAAATAATTATTGGGTACTTTATAGTAATTTGTACATGAAATTAAAAATAAATAAATAAATAAAACAATAAGGTGGCAGCACGTTGCTGCCACCTGTTGGGAGGGATTTGGTGTGGGGAAAAAGCAAAATCCTCACCGCCTTCCCTCCATTTATATATGGGCATATGTGTGTATAGTGTATTGTGTAGTGTGTGTGTGAGTATGTGATTCTGGAAGCGCTGAGCGAGAGTGAGACGGAGAGAGCACGTGAGGGAATGAGAAAAGAAGGAAAGGAGGAAGAAAATAAGGCTATTTTAAGGGGATTGATTTCTCTTACGTGTCGTGTCAAGAACTTGAGATAACCACTTTTCACTCATTGTACTTGTTTGTATGATGTTTGTGAGTGATTTTTAATTTATGAAAGCTATGTTTTTTATGAAGTTGCCTTGTGGGATTTATTTTGGAATGATTAGTAATATTATTTGTTATAGAAAATGTACTTTTTATGGTTTCTTGAGCTGAAACAATATTGTTATCTTAATGAATATTGTGATGATGTATTACTATCATAAATTTTGTTTGGAATTTCATATATTCATGCCAAGATTATGATGATGAAGAGCAGTGATGGTTGTGGGGTGATGATGGAAATTATTGTGTATATAATACCACGTGGTATTGCCGCCACTGAGCACACAGTGGATGGCCGAATATTGCCCTTGGTATCACCTTAATCCTTTGGCCGGGATTAAGGTCAGCCCTTGGGACAGTGACACCTTTCCATATTCGAAGGAAAGGGAACCCACGGTCTGATATGAGTTATGTAGTCTTTGGCTGGGCTAAACCTCATCATTGGAGAGCTTGGTGCTGTCTTGTCACAGACTAAACCTGTTATATTACAGCCTATGGGTTCTGTCAACGGTTATAAGGGTGGGGGTGATAAGATTGTCAAGGTATCGATCTATTGCTTGGTATGTTATATATGTGATTCATGATATGATATTTGATTTAAAAAATTGTGATAGAGATTGTGATCTGATAATTTTGCAAATTTGATATATTGTACTTTGTTATTTAAAATGTTCCACTTGACACCTCACGAGCACGTATTAGCATTTACATTGAGCTGGATTGATGGTTACAAATATTTTCCAGGTGATAGTTCTCGTCTGGGTCAATCAGGGAAGACTTTGGAAGCTTAAATTACTTTTGCTAATGGCAGTGCTTCCACCTTTTTGGTACATGTTGAAATATTGTATATTGCCACGTCATTATGGCTCACTTGGCATATTCTAGTATATTTTAGATATTCTGGTAAATTCTAAAAGAAATTTAGTTTTAAAATATAGGCCTAGTTAAATCCAAAACTTAATTGCATATAAAACATTTTAATAAATGGTTTTATTAAGTTAATAAATGATAAATTATCCTTTAAAATGGAGGATGTTACAACTAGCACCCTTTCAAGCCCTGTAGTGGTTGACACCCTCAAAGCTTAGTAATGGGCTAATGGCTGACATCCTTTTCAAGCCTTGTATTAGAAGGCACCCTTAAAGCCCAACAACGGTTGACACCCTTTTCAAGCACTAGAGTCGCAGACATGCACATAGCCTAGAAACAGTCTCACCATTTTCAAGCCTTGTAGCGGTAGTCACTCGCAAAGCCCAACAACGGCTAACACCCTTTTCAATTGTTTATTCAATAGATTCAAATGGATATTCTAATAATATGTTGCCAATTCATCATGTTTGGATGAATTGTGTGTGACTGTGTTATACTATCCATGTGGTTTTCTCTTATTGTTTGTAGCCTGCAAGGATAAAAAAATATGTGCTTGTCAGTTCTTGAAATTATTTTGTATGATATGCACGTTTCTACCGGTTGGATCTTAATCCCAGACCTCCTTATTAATATGATGTTTATGTCCTTGCTTATCCTTATTGTCTTGATGAACTCTTCTTCCTCTTCCTTTTTTTTCCTTTTGCAAATAAAAAGCATAAAAAAAATGAGGTTCCTTTTCTAAAATAAATGAATTTGGTTTCTTATGAAAAAATAAGGAAAATGGTTTTTCAAAAAAATAAAAACCCAAGCCAAACAAAAAATATTTTTCTCAAATAAATTAAATAAACCTTTTTTCTAAAAATTACCAACCTAGTCACACGCCTTTTTACCTTGTGAACTACGTGGGCTTTAATTAATTCCTCTAAAAGGTATATAAGCTTTAGGCTATCTTCGTAGGTCAAGTTTAACTTTGTAAATAAATAGTTTACCTTTTATTAATTTCTTATTTTTTTGTAAATATTTTTTTATTTGGGTAATGATAATAAAATTAAAGGTCATATTCCTTCTTAAATAATTGACTTAGGTAGAGGCGGATCTTTTTGGAGGCCAGGGGCCATGCCCCCCCCCCCCCCCAAAATACTGATGGGGGTTATTAGGCACGTTTTTTTTTTAAAAAAATAATAGATTATTATTCTCTTTTTTTTTTTGGAATTGGGGATCTAATAGTCCCGGACAGAGTCAAACCCTGATACAAAGGTTGGATAGACCAGCATCATACCACTGGGCTACCTAAGCACTAGGTATTATTCATTTATTTTGCGGACGGCACGCCGCATGCTTCTATTATTTAATTCCCTCTCGTATCACGGATTCACCATATCATCATTATTGTTTGGATCTTTCCCAAAAAAATAAAATCATTATTATTGTTTGAATCTTTCCCAAAAAATAAAATCATTATTATTGTTTGGATCTTTCCCAAAAAAAAAATTCATTTTAGAATATTATTTAATTTAATAGTTTGAATGTTGAAGATAAAACGTAAAAACAGAGAAATCAAAGGTGTATGTTGTGCTTTGATGAAAACATGAAAATCAAAGGTGTATTACTTGATTCATCGATTAATTCGCCTCTTATTAACTCTTCCAGTTTCAACAGCTACCACAGAAAGTTCGTTTTCAGCAATGAAAATAATTAAGACAAGGTTGCGTAACAAGATAGAAGATGATTTTATTGCAGATAATATAGTAATTTATATTGAAAGAGAAATAGCTGATACTTTCACTACTGATTCAATTATTGATGATTTCAAGTCATTAAAAGAGCGAAGAGCATTACTTTAAGTGAAGGTAATTTTTAATTGTTTCATTTAGTATACTGTTTATTAATTTTGTATTTAAATTACATTGTTAACTCTTAATATCTTTATATATTATACAGCAGACAATCTTCTGGAATTTCATGATATCTTCTCATTTTGTATTGATATGACATCCATATTAGAGAAATGTATGTTATCTTATATATTAGAATTGTTAAAATACTTTTATTATAACTCTGAATATTTTTAACATGTTATATTCATAAATTTTTTTAATTAATTATGAGTATATATTTAGCCCCCCAAATATTTATCCCAAGATCCACCACTGGACTTAGGGTAACTATTCTTATGAACAAGTGTTATGGAGTGCCTAACACATTTCCCAGATACAATTGAGTCTCGAACCCTATCTGATTTTCATTTTTTGAATTTTTTTTTTCCAAAATCATCCTTGTTTTAAAATTTTGGTCAGCTTCATATTTTCCAAATTTCAGGCGCTACACCTGAGTTGAATTTTAATACGGTACTGATAAAACGAGGTAATTAATTTCCATCTTAAGTTTGTTGTGATAGGTATTATTTTTAGGGATAAGATATTGTCACTACTAATTTTATGTCATTACCACTTTTTATAGTTAGATCAGAATCTCTATAGGAGAGAGAAATGATAAAAGTATATAAGATTCTGATCTAACGGTGAAAAAGTGATTGTGACTTGATAGTGACATAAAATTGATAGTAACAATATCCTATCCCTTATTAATATTTCATTCGGTAAATTATATTTTCTAGTATTATATTCCATCATTCAACCAACCTTCTAAAACTGATACCAATGTACAACCATAATTAAAAGGGACGGAAAATTTAAAAAAGAAAGGAAGTCAACGTAATTAGATTAAAATAGCCAAACGACTATAATTGCATGTGTTTGGAAGCAAAATTCATAAATCACATGAACCGTAAGGTTAATTCCTGGAAATATCCCAGAGTGGTATTATTATTGAACTCTCACATTTTTCTCATTCTAAGTTCTCTTCTTTAGTCATTATTCTTCTTCTTCTTCCATAATAGAACCTAACCTTCCACCACCTCTTAAAGAACTTCCCATCATAAGGAAATCTTCATCAACTCAATATTTCTTATCTTTATCTTGAACTATGTGGAACCTCTCAAAGAATCATGGACCCTTGTGTTCTCTCTTAAACTTGGTCATAGAATTGTGCTTGTTGTTTCTTCCCTTTAAATGGATTTAGAGGGAGGGAAAATCTTTATGAGTTAGATTCTTGAAAAGAAATTAGAGAAGAGGGTTAGTGGAGTTAAAAGTTATTAATTAATTTTTCTAATTCTTTTTATCTTTATATTTTCTCTATATTAAAATTTCATAACCACATTTCTCCAATTCTTTTAAAGGGTTTAGGTAAAATTTTACCAATGAAGATTTTCCCGGCGTCTAAAAAAAAATTAAATTTTGGAATGGGCAAAAATATCAATAAATAATTTAAAATTGTGCAAATTAACCGAAATTATTAATTTTCATTAAATGCCGTTAACTAACTAGTCAAACAGTCCCACACAAAAAATCATTATTAAGACAAGAAATGTGTTTTGGGGTCTCTCCTGGAACTGGATTCCCTACCTAAGAGCTTGTCTCTCTGGACCATCCAGGTCTAATCTGAACGGTTCAGACTTTTTTTTTTTTGAAAAAAATTATTTTAATGGGTACAGAATCTAAAATAAAAATAATCTCTTAACTAACATTTTTTCAAAAAAAGATTTTTTGGTTCAAAAAGCAACAGTTTTAAAAAATAAAATCTGGACCGTCCAGATTGCATCTGGATGGCCCAGATGGGCCAAGCTCTAGGTACCTATCCTCTATACAAGCTCTTAGATATTGGACCTATTTAAGTTGGCGGTGGGAGCGATGACTTATTTTATACTTGACTTTTACAGAAATCCGATAGGAAAAAAATCATATTCTAATGTTATTTATGTTTGGATTGACAATGACAGAAGTGATATTCTTTAAAACGGAGACATATTTAGATTAGAGAAAATTCCATTAAAATATCAAATGAATTTGCAAAATCCCCAACAGTCCGTTGAATATGCAAAAAGACTTAGAGGTGACAAGAACCTTTTAAATTTCACTAAACGATGTTAGGGTTTTCTTCTATTATAATTTAATGGCCATTTGATCAAATTTAACAATTTTGGTGAATTTACACCCCTTTTAAATTTTTTGTTGGTATTTTTGCCCTTTACAAAACCTATTTAACCAAACATTTAATTATCAGGAAAAAATTTGTTAGTAAAATTACATGCTAAACCTTTTTTAAATCTAACTCAAATAAGTTTTCACTCCCCTCACCTCTAAATCCCTCATACCAAACAGCCCCTAAGAATCATGACCTTGACTTTATTTATAAGAATTAAGTCATTACTGTTATGAAACTGAAGAAATTCAAAAGAAATGTAGAGAGAAGTCAGAGAGAAATTCTAGAGAGATGGAGGAATTCTCACTTCAGTGTGTCTTCTGAATGTTTACATAAGGCCTCTATTTATAGACCTTCAAGGGTTACTATGTAGTGGATAGAAACGTAAATGAACATCCATATAATAATATATTCATAATACTCCCCCTTGGATGTTCATTTATGAATGTGCCTCGTTAAAAACTTTAACTAGGAAAAACCCAGTGGGATAAAAACCTAGCCAAAGAAAAGAGTACATCATTCATTGATACACTATCCAGTGCTGCCTCATTAAAAACCTTTCTAGGAAAACCCAGTGGGACAAAACCTAGATAAGGAAAAAAGAGTACAGCGTGTATCAACTCATCCTTTCGATGATATCAATTTTACTCCCCCTGACGACAACATTAATATTGCTTCTCGTGATTCCAGCGTTGCTTCTAATGTCTTTGTGTTGATAAAGAACTATATCTTGCTAATAAGCATGATACATTAGTACGTAAATAGTACTACGATATGGTACTTCTGGACCAAGTAGTTCTTTTAACAATAAATTACCTTTTAAAACTCTTCAGGAGTTCCAATAATGTTGATATCATTAACATAAATAATAATTGTAATAAATTCATTTCTATGTCTTTTCATAAAGATGTATGGGCATATAGGGTCATTTTTATACCCTTCTTTTCATCAGATATTCGTTGAAACAGTTATGCCACATGTGCCCTAATAGCTTCAGGCTAAGGGACTTATTTAACTTAATTGAAGTATTGTTCTTGAAAACATGAATTTGATGTTTCTAATATCTCAATGCCTTCAGAGACTCGTACTTCTGGTACATTAAATCATTCGAGGATATATGTCTTTATTACTAATCCTTCAGGGACTTTCATATAAATGTCACTATTAAGTGAACCATACAAATAAGATGTTACAACTTATAACATCCATTAGGCGTAGATTAAGCCTTTCATTATCCACTTCTGGTGAATATGTTTCATTAAAATGAATGCCAAACCTTTATGTAAAACTCTGGACTACAAGGCTTGCAATGACAAATAGTCATGCATTATATTGTTCGCTATGGATCAATAAAAACATTCATTGTCCATTGTGTACCTGCAAAATCTAAATTTTGCTAATAAAATCATAACGAATAAATATAAAATACTTCGAGATCTTTTCATAAATATATATGAACATATAAAATCATTTATATATATCCAGGACTCAGGCCATATATGGACTTATTTAATAATGTTCTCGAGAACTTAAATCAGATGATTTTAACATCTTGAATCCTTCATGGATATATGCTTCTAGCATTTTAAGTCCTTCGGGGACACGTGCATCTGGCACGTTAAGTCCTTCAGGGACATGTGCTTCTAGCACCTTCTTATTAATTTTAGCTCATGATTCTCATTATGATTTATTATACCATATGCTATATTAGAAGCAAAGATTTCGTCAACGTTGACTTTATTTCAGTCCCATCGGATTATATTCATAATGTATTGAGATCTCATTATTTTCTCATTTTTCAGGTACCTGGGTCTCTTCTGGGACTTCAACATTCTCTTCTGGAGATATCTCTACTGGAGATAATAACTCTTCAGGAGATGGCTCTTCTGGAGCAACAATAATTCTCTTAATTATCCTCAACTTGATCATCTATATTCTTAGCTCCTTTTATCTTTTGAGGATTTCTCTTTTGAACCGATGGACCTACCACGCTTCAAGCGTGCTTTCAATTCATTTATAATAGTCTGTCCTTCAGAGACATCAATTCTGATACGAGCATTAGCAGCTGGAACATGTGACATTGTCACTTTCTTTAGGTCAGTAAATGCTTCTGGCATTTGATTAGCTAAATTCTGCAAATGAATTATCTTTTGAACTTCCAGTTCACATTATTTTGTACGAGAATCAAAATGAGCCAATGATAATTCATTCCAGCTAATCTCTTTATCTAAATGCTTATTTTCTCCCCCTCATGTTGGGAAAACAATGTCAAATTACAATTGACTAATCATGCAGTATAAATCTCCTAAATCCATATGTAACCATTAGAAACATCATTCTGTTTCATTAAGAGACAAACAAGAAGAAGGAGGTCCTTACATAGCATTTATCCCAACTTTCTTTATATATCCATCTATGTGCATTATAGAGAATTTATAAGCATTGCACATTCAAAAATTTTCTAGATGGAATTGTCTGGTTCCTGACCAAAAACCAATTTTACGGGGAGAATTTTGTTGGCTTATATAAATACTGCAATAATCAAATATACCAACATAGAAATCTTTGTTCTCATAAGTATTGAATACATGATTTTTGGATCGTATAATCTGGAAATAGCACGCTTAATTTATTCAAACATTACTGCAAACTTCAGGTTGCATTCTTACAAACTTCTGGTTGTAAGCTAATAATTTCATATGTAACCATCGTATAGATGCATCTTTCAAATTTGTATGATTTACATGAAATTTCAATGGGCCCATATAATAATGTTTGATGTATTTTCAGAAATACTAAGATCCATTACTAATATAATCAATGAGAACAAACATCATATTATTCATAAACAATATGTTGGTTATACATGAAGAATCTTCTGGTTCTTCAATATAAGTTAATACATAATCTTATTTACATTATATATATGACTCGGATAATCAAACAAGTCAATGCCAACAACAAATTTATTTGGATAAGTAAACTTCTAGTTTACTGTAATGTATATCTCTACCAATAATAAACATATTTGGATCAGTAAACTTCTGGTTTACTGTAACGTATATGTTTACCAATAATAAACATTTTAATTTACATCACAATCTACATCCATTTTGGTAGATCTATTAAACTTTGTGTGAGAAGTTTTTAACTTATCAAACATTTGCTCACACTTGTATTCTAACTCACACTTGTTTTCTAACAATCTCCCCCTCAAGTGTGAGTTATATAAACTAGAATATTTGCATTTCTAAATCATTTTCAAACTCTTTAAACATTGAAAGAAAAATTTTTGTTAATTCTTCAGGAATAAACATATAATATTACTTTACTAAAATAATCTCATTATTCATGATTAATATACATCAATTAACTCATATATGCATAATATATACAGTCCACCACATATGAAGATATTTATGATCAAATTTAGTAAAACCACACAGATTAACTCTAGCAGGAAATTCACATGACAAAATAACAACAAATTAAGCATCATATTACCTTATGGGCTTATTATTTCTCTTGGCTTCTAGATATTTTTCTGCTACTCATTGCCTCTATAATATCTCACTGGCTTCAGTAGCAAATATTTAATTTGCTATATTGTAAACTTCTGATTTACAATAGTATGTATTCTCTATATGATATCTATTTTTGCAGATATCATCGAAACTCAATAAGTTTCTTTTATATATTAGATTAATCAATATATAATTTTGTTCCTTTAGGTAACAAAATATTAGCTCTTCTGGAGCATTCTGTCCATTTTATACTACCATATATTATTTAGCCTCTCTTACAAAAAAGACAAAATATGCTAATTAGTTTCCAAAACTATTAGCCTTTAGACTTAGTGTAACACAAATCTCTATTAGCCTTTAGACTTAGAGTGATGCAAATCTCTGCAAGTTATTGTCTTCTGGACAATATTTTTCAAGGCTACAAAAATCATTGTATTATACAATATTTGAAATATAGGCCTTCAGGGCCTTTGTGGTTCTTATTAATAATTTTTCCCTACTTCCGGTGGGAATTTAAACCAACATGATTACAAAAAAATGAACACACACTTTACTGTAGTCACATTTTTACCCGTATCCATGGCCATAATTAAATTCATTTATTACTTCACCCACTTCTGGGAATGAAGCCAAGCCAGTTATTACTTCACCCACTTCTGGGAATGAAGCCAAGCCAGTTATTACTTCATTCACTTCTAGGATTGAAGTCAAGTCATTTGACAATATTCATGATTCTTGCAATAAAAGCTCATTATTTTGTTCGACTACATGATGTCAATGAAATTATTTCAAAATATTTCTTAAAAACCTGTTTCACAAAAATTGCTACTACAGGAGCAAAATGGATATATCAATTTATAACAAACTTTTAGAAGAACAACCATCTTCAGGTGGTTATACAATTCTTTTAATTTAAAAGAACAAGAGGGTCTGGCTTCACTCCAATTTGTCTTATGGCTTCAGGCCAAATTTGTCTCATGGCTTCAGGCCCAATTGTCTCCAGGCACTGCAGATCAATTTATTTCTCATATCTTCATGCCAATTATTTGTCTCATCATGGCTTCAGGCCAAATGTAGTCTTTTTCAAATTTCTTTTATATAGTTGAATCCCAAGTTTTTGGTGCATACATATGCATGATTCAAGACTACACAATATAATACAAACATGTATGTTTTTCATGAATCCTTATTGAGAGAATAAAATCAAAACACTTCATAATTGTTCAAATCAGTAGGCTAAGGATCATTTAGAAATAAATAATATATATTATTTTCAAACCAATTTGTCAAGTTTGAAACTTTGCATGTACTTTCAATACTCAGCCATACTTTCTCAATTCACTTACATGCACATATCAATTTAATCAATATGCCTCCCATCTTGTCGGATATACACTAATATACACATATATTAGTGTAAAATATGATTAACAGTAGTCACGGTTTCACATTCCTCCACGTATATAATGGAGAAAACACATGAAAATAATAATAATAATGAAACCCACACTGATTGTATGCAATTACCTGTGATTTCTTGATCACTGTGTTTTCAGTGTGTCCGTTCAAATAAAATAGATATTCCACTATAAACTATTTTATTATTATCTGTCCACTATAAAATATTTTAATATTAACCTTAATCAACCATTTGAATTAAAGAAATGTTAGATAAGAATATCTAATCTCTACTTTAATAATAGTGCACCGACAACTCAATCAATAAAATAAACAATTAAACAATAATAACAATATAATAACAATAGTGTGTCATCGTGTTTTCATCCATTTGCCAAAGGAAGAAAATAATAATTAAACAATAGTCCACACAATTATAACTCCTTCCCGTGCCATCCCGTGACTTCATATAAAAACACGACATATGATATAAAACATATGGGCCCATAGACATACCTTTTTTCAATTCTCCTACCTACTTCTGTGTTTTCTTCCTCTTCAATTATTATTACAATTCATGTCTTTCAAGACTTTAATCATTCATTCATTATTCAATATAATATATCGCCAAAACAAAACAGTGTGGAGTCGGTAGAAGAGAGAGGAACTTACCTAGACCGGAAGCGATGACGATGCTGATGAGGAATGAAACTGTGGCTTCCTGGAGCACCAAGAACCTTTTTCTGGTGCTTATTTCATGAAACTAGTGTTCTGGTTCGTTAGGCATCATAGGATTGTTGCTCCTTCTCTATGTAATTCTGTTCTAACTTCTTCACAATTTGATTCTCACTAGTCTCTCTTATCTTCCATCAACGACTCACAAGGAAAAAAGAGGCAAGGCGAAAAAAACTGTTCTGCATGCATAACCACAGAACAGCCATGATCAATACTCAACATCGCCGGAAGAGAAAAATAATGGTGGTGGAAGAACAATTGTGATCAACAACAAAAACTCAATTGATTAGAGCTTCGTGCTGATAACGTGTTATGAAACTGAAGAAATTCAAAAGAAATGTAGAGAGAAGTCAGAGAGAAATTCTAGAGAGATGGAGAAATTCTCACTACAGTGTGTCTTCTGAATGTTTACATAAGGCCTCTATTTATAGACCTTCAAGGGTTACTATGTAGTGGATAGAAACGTAAATGAACATCCATATAATAATATATTCATAATAATTACGAGAAATTATTATTTATTAGGATCCTCATATTTCGCTGGTCCCCTTGTTGCTTCTTCCTTTAAAAACACTAGATATTAAATAAGTGGAGGGAGATGGTTCCGTATAAATATGGCACGTATCTTAAAAATATCAAAGCATATGGGCCCTCAATCATTGTAATTAACGTCAGGACTTTAGCCCTAATTATAGGACTTAATTTAAAGTACAAATTATATTATAAATTAGATCCTAAATTATAAGTCATATAATTACATAGGAGGTTTTGAACAAAAAATAATAATTACATAGGAGGTAGTATGTTTTTTCAGCTGCCCATTATATTCTCTATAAAGGCTTCAAAGTCAACCTCGCATTGAACAAAAATTTTAAAGGGAGGTACTAAGTGTCATTTCTGCTTTAAAGCCCCGACTATATTATATTCTCTATCATATTTTTTATGATACGTACCCATTGGTTCAATTATCTTAAAAAATCGATTACATCATTTGTTGATGTATAAATTGTATTAGAATTCCTTTTTTCTCATAATTTTAACTTGATTATAACTCAGTTCTTAAATTTTAACATAGTACAACTTAATCCCTATAGTTTAAACCATTTGAAATATTATCCACCATATTATATATATATATATATCATAAAACTTATGGATTAAAGTTATTTCAACTAGTTAAAACTATATAGTAACGGAGTTGTAATGAATTTAACTTTAGGAATTGATTACGACCGAGTTAAGATTATGTAAGAATTGAGTTGCACCAAATCAAATTTAAAGAAATAAATTTGAGTTGAAACCATAAGAATGAAAAAACTTATTTTCTCAAATTATTTTATTCATCAAGTATAGTATTCCAGCATTCTATCAACCACATCTAAAACTCACACTAATACACCCCTAATTAAAAATACGAATTTTGTAAAAAAGACCAATTTTTTTTTTTTTTAAGAAAAAGAAGTCAACGTGATAAGATTAAAAATTCAGAAACAATCTCTATAAATCCATGTGTATGGAAGCCAAGTTCACAAATCACTTGACTAGTGAGGTTAATTACCAAAAAAATACCAAAATGGTATTATTCTCACTCTCACTAGTTCTCATTCTAACTTCTCCTCTTTTGCTATTCTTCTTCTTCTTCTTCCTTAAACACATCAGAGAAACCATAATTCACAAACCTAACCTTCCACCTGCTCCTAAAGGCCTTCCCATCATAGGAAATCTCCATCAACTCAATAGTTCTTCTCTTTATCTTGACCTGTGGAACCTCTCAAAGAAATATGGACCCTTATTTTCTCTGCAACTAGGTCATAGAACTGTGATTGTTGTTTCATCTCCTAAAATGGCCAAAGAGACACTTAAAAACCATGACGTTGAGTTCTCTGATAGGCCATCTTTGTTCAGCCAGCAAAAACTATCCTATAATGGGATTGAGTTGTTTTTCTCTTCTTATGGAGATTATTGGAGAGAAATTCGAAAAATATGTGTTGTTCATATATTTAGCGCCAAAAGAGTGTTGAGTTACTCTTCTGTAAGACAATATGAGGTTCAACAAATGATTCAAAAGATCTCAAGCCATGCTGCTTCTTCTAAGCTTACAAACTTGACTGAGCTTTTGGTGTCTGTTACAAGTACCATAATTTGTAGGTCTACTTTTGGAAGAAGGTACGAAGAAGAAGGAGTTGAAAGGAGCAGGTTTGTTATTATTATTTTTTTCCTTTAGATTTATACAGTCCCTGCTTATCTGAAATGATTGTTGGGATTTTTTCTTTTTGATCTTAACTTTTATTTTGTCTAATATATTGATCCCTATCTTTAATAACAATCTAGATCATTTTGTCCCTAAAGAGATCAAAATCCATGATTTGAAATCTGAGAGATGAAAACTAAAGTGATGATAAATTTGAGGACCAAATATTTTATTAATTTTGTGCTTCAGAGTACACAATTAAATACCCATATGTACCTTGGACCTTTTTATTTTTTTAAAAAAAAAATTGGTATTTCATGTGGGTCCTAGGGGCGTTTCATTTCAGAGGAAACATGTGTCTCCATTTATTTTCTTCTCTATTTACTCTTCCCTCCATTAGATCAATTTTCAATAGTTGGGATTTGATATTTTAGAACTAAATAGTATAATCTTAAATAACCAAAAAAATAATAATAATAAGCTATGAAAATTTTACTCGAAAAATTTAAAAATGCATGAGATAAAAAGCAAAAAGACATTGTTACAAAAGTTTTCATATAAAGTTGAAGTATTTAGATATGATTTTACTAGTTTAATTTTTTTAATGTATTTTTATATTTAATTTTATAATAATATTATCATAAAATGTTACATCTCAATCATTTGAAGTTGATCAAATGGTGGGGAAAGTAAATGGAGACACCCTTCGCTTTCATTAGCACGCAACTAAACAAAGTGGAGAGACCGTCCCACTATTGTCCTATGGAAATTAATTAATTTGTTGATCCCATTGAAGGTTCCATGGGATGCTTAATGAGTTGCAAGCCTTGATGGGTAGCTTCTTCTTGCAAGATTATATTCATTTCACAGGGTGGATAGATAGACTGAGAGGATTGACTGGTCGGCTTGAGAAGAATTATAAAGAATTGGATGAATTTTACAAACAAGTTATTGATAAGCATCTCGATCCCCAAAGGCGAAAACCACAAGAAGAAGAAGATATAGTTGATGTCTTGCTTCACCTCAAGAAGCAGCGATGGTTTTCTACTGATCTCACTTTTGATCACATCAAAGCTTTAGTCATGGTAATTCTTCTATATTATTTCATTTTTTAATAAATTCCAGAAACTACAACAAATATATACTTATGGTATTAAAACCAACTTGGGTTCACCAGTTTTGGTGGATTAACTGGGTTGGATTTTATACTTTTTTCTTCCCCTATTGAGTCTGGATCAAGGTTAGTTTGAGTTCAAAAAAATAAAAATAAAAATTTTGTCAAATTTGTGCTTTAATAACTATGTTTTGATAGGATTTTTATTTTATTTCAATTAAATTATATTATTTTAATCATGATTAATTTAACTCTAGGTTTGACCATAATAAGACCACTCATCATTGAACTAATACTGTCTCAATTGATTCAATGATCAATCAAGTTTCCCGTACCTTAATAAGTATGTAAAAGGAAAATTGAAAACCAAAGGCCTTGTAGCCTAGTGGTTGGGGTACTCCCCAACTAATGGGAGGTCGAGGATTCGATCCTGCTTGTTGTAATTCAGGCTATTAGTGTCTGCCGCCTTGTAATCAAGAAAAAAAAAAGGAAAATTGAAATAGGATCAAACAAAAGGAAAAATAATAAAAAAATAGATTTTTATTACATCTCATATGGGTGAAATGAGCTAATAAAAGCTTAGCAAATAAAGGGAGAGTTCAGAAGTGAATTGGCCTGGTCTAATGCTTATTTTTCTCTTATGTAGAAGAAAACAAAAGTGTACAAAATGCTAGAATAATATATCCAAATTATTATCCTTCTTATGACAACACAAGGTATACATTAATTGAGCAGGACGTACTTGTAGCAGCAACAGATACAAGCACAGCAGTATCAGTTTGGGCCATGACCCAACTAATGAAAAATCCGAGAGTGATGCAGAGAGTTCAAGAGGAACTTAGAAATATATGTGGCACAAAAGTTTTCATAGGAGAAAGTGACATTCAAAAGCTTACATATCTTAAGGCAGTGGTAAAAGAGGTACTGAGATTGCACCCACCAGCACCACTACTTGTTATGAGGCAAACAAACAAAAAATGTATCATTGAAGGCTATGAAATCCCAGAAAAGACATTAGTTTATGTCAATGCATGGGCAATTCATAGAGATTCTGAGGCTTGGAAAGATCCAGAAGTGTTTTATCCTGAAAGGTTCTTGGATAGTGACATAGATTTTAAGGGACAAGATTTTGAGCTGATTCCATTTGGTGCAGGAAGAAGAATTTGCCCAGGTTTACCAATGGGGGTTGCCACAGTGGAGCTTATTATTGCTAATCTTGCTTATTCATTTGACTGGGAAATGCCCAAAGGCATGAAGAGGGAAGATATAGACTTTGAGGTATTACCTGGAATTACCCAGCACAAGAAAAATCCTCTTTGCCTTGTGGCCAAGAACCATCTGTTTTAATGCCTTTAAAACCTTGTTATAGTATGTTTCAACCATGCATGATTATGATTCTCTCTTAATTATATCTATGTGTTGTGTTTCTAGTGTGTGGTGTAAGAACCATTAGTGTTAATGTTTTATTTGTAATAAATACTACTGTGCTCCTTAATACAAGATATATTTATCTAATTTAATTAGATTAAGAAAGTTAATTAAGTTAGTTAAAATGATATGTAATTTTTAAATATCTCAATCATCTTCATTAATTACCTTGTTCCTTCTCTTCCTTAATTATTATTAAGGGAGCATTAATAGGGACAAAGCAAGAAAATGTTGACAAATACATGAAAACTACTTCTATGTCTTATATTTAAGACCAAGGTCAACTTCTCACATATATCTTATATTAAGAACCAAAAGAAGTAGTAATTAATTAATCCACATTGATAAGTAAGATCACTAAAACTTTGACTAATTATTTCACAACCAATTAATTCACCAGGAAATGAAGTATTTTGGGGAGAGACTTAATGTATTTCTTGCAGAGGAAAAAGAGGGAGTTAATTGCTTATATTATCAGGTCATTACACATCTCTATGCATAGAAACTCCTTCATAATATGTAAACTACGACTAACTTATTTGTAAGGGCAGAAAAGACTTGGGTTTCTGCACAATAATGTTTGGTTTGGGGGGAGGGGAGGGGAGAGAAAATGGAGAGAGAGAGAAGGGGTTTGTGGTGGGGTCCACAAAAGTTTTCTCTCATTTTAACATTTTCCCTCCATTTTCCTTCCCCTCCCCTCCCCTTCCTCCCAACCAAACACACTCAGTCTATGCCAAAAACACTTGAACTACTCCCTCTTGTCTTCTTTCTATATTTTGTTTGTTTGTTTTTTTTTATTATTTATATAAACTAAGTATCATTGCACAAAAGCAAGATTACAAAAGTATAGGAGTGCATCCTAAGTTCTTTCATCATCTTCCACCTCTTGTTGGAGAGATGTTGGATGGGTGGAGGATGATCAAAGACACAAAAGTTTCCTATAATGCTGAGCAAATTTAGCCAATCTATCAACAAGAATGAGGTCCTCCCTAGAAACATTTACAAACTTAATATGCCAATCTCTATGAATTAGCAATCTGATCTCATCTACAAGGTCTCGAAATGGATAGCCCATCTCACATCCTCTAACGACGAGGCTAATAGCTTCTATACAGTCAAAAAAATAGGCATACTTTGCAAATTCCCTTATTCTAGCATAAGTAAAGGCCATGGATCACACCAATTTGCTTGGCTATGGCAAAAGGTACTCCGACAAGTTTACAGTTGCAGCCACAAACTCACTACTTGTTTTTATCTTTCAAGACCCCACCACACCCGTTTTTACCATTCCTCAGGTTGAATCTGTCCACCTCCAAGTGGTAGAACTCTTCATGGTTATTACGGTGATCATTTGGAACTATTCACACCAGGTTGTAGAATTCTCCACTCTACATGAGGTCCTGGTCTGTACTGGCTCTAAAGAAGTTGGAATCTAAACTTTGATCCTCTCATGAGTTCTCACCCCCTAGTAGCTTATTTCATCTAGCCACCCATATGTCCCATCATACGTATCCATAAGGTACAAGCCACAAAACTCTTTGTGTGCTGCTTTCCTGCTTCGTGTGTCAAGTTCCATTTGACCCACTCAGTACTTTGTAAAGAAACAAAAGTATTCCAGAGATCCTGCGACACCATCGCCTTCCATCTTTCCACAATGTTTATGCAGTCTCTTAGTAGGTGCATTGAGTCTTCCGCCTAATCACATGTAAAGGGGCAGGAGGCTGATTCTTGAAGTCCTCTACTTGCTTTAAGTTGTGTTGTATGAGCTCTGTGATGCAAAAAGAGCCACATGAAGGACTTGATGTCTTTGGAATTGTCCATCACCATAGGATTTTCCATATGCTATCTGCATTTCCACTGGTGCTTGCAAAAAGAGAGTAATAGGCACAGAGGTGGAACATAGTTATGAAGAACCCAACTAGCCTTCTAAAATTTATTAAAATATATGTATATGTGTATATAATATTTTAGTTTGGCCAATAATTTGGCCCCAACTAACCTCTTATCAAGGCTCCAACTAACCTTTTAAAATTTGTTAAAATATGTGTTCATTGTATAATAATTTATTTTAACCAATAATTTAGCCTAATTAATATCTTATCTTTTCTATAATTACACTTTTTTTTCTCTCATTTTCCCTTTTCGCAAGTGGCTCCGTGCCTTCTTAAGTTTAGAAAGAAGGAAGAGTGTGTCACGCATATGGCAAGCATTATTGAAGACATAAAAGTAGACATCTCCATCATCTTTATCATCTTCACGATTCCCAACCTTGCATTTATTCGTCTCAGACATTAAAACAGACATTTTTTTGGACAGAGTAATCTTTAGAAAACCGGTTCAAATTCTTTTATTTGATAAAAGACAAATTTAATGTATCATATCAACCGGATCTATTTCTTCTTTGCTCGGCTTGAAGACTTGATGTCGTAACTCACGCGACCGCCCACCTCCATTATTTGCCTTCCTCCCATCCATTCTCTCTGAATCACAGGCACAGAGGACGCCTAGATTTACTAACTGTAACATCCTTCAAATTTGCTTATCATAATAACGAATTAAGGGTTCATTAACAATTAAGAAATGCCTATAAGTTACCAAAATATATAAAAGTAATTCAAAGTATGCAAAATGAGCCATAATGTGGCAATATACAATCATCCAACATATACCAGAAAATGGAAGCACTAGTGTTAGAAAGAGTAGCCTAAGCTTCTGAAGTTTTCCCTGATGGACCCGGACAGAAACTATCAACTGAAAAAATGTGGTAACTATCAATGCAACTCATTACGAATACTAATATGTGCTAGTGAGGTGCCATGTGGAACAATTTAAATAACAAAATATTCTAAATAAAATAATATATATAGTTTGCCAATATCCATATCATAAAATTTCATATCAGAAATTATGTATCACAGTTTTCATTAACACAATTCCCAAGATACCTCCCACCAATCCATCCAAACCGCCTTATTTCCTCCAACTACACCTATGGGCTATGTTACAACCATATTACTGGTTACTCAAAAGCTCACTGGTCATGTGATGAGGACCGGCCAAAATCCTCAGAGCATATGTCTCAGACCATGGGTCTTTCCCCCTTCATTGAACTAGCGGGTTGTCGTACACTCTCATTGAACAAGTGGACCAGTCCATCATGGAACAGGTGGGACAATATAAAGCCAATCATCATGCATTAATGAAGGCCTCACCACGTGGTGAAAAGTAATATTTCATTTCCTCCCAATTCAACCCTTCCCATAATTATCATAATAAATATCATAATATCAAAATTCTCAATTCTTATACATAAATAAATATACGCAAATATTTCACAATTCAAATCATAAGATTCCACAAGGCAATTTATATCAAAAATATTTATAATGATTTCACAAAATACTCACAACAACATATCAATACACATAACAAGTGGAAAGTGGTTACCTCTTGTCGAAGCTAACTACTAGCACACTGCTCCTAATCCAAGAGCTCAAATATACGCCAAAAATTAATCTACCACAACCAATTTACTAACCATTAATAACTCTTTTAAAACGCTAAATAGAATTATAACTTATAATTTAATAAAGTATACAAATTTTTAATAATAAATTTAGAATGCTTGAAGAGGGCAAATTATGACGGTACTTTAAAAAAAAAATCAGGGAGACTATTGTAAATATTCATTCTCCTTTCGATTTACTACTAATTGGTAACTCCATTTTTCTATTTATTATTAATCAATAATTCCATTTATTATCTATTCCCTTTCTTAATAATAATAATAATTACTATTTTTTATTATTAATTTTCTCTTTTTGGAAAAAAAAATAATGATGTTATTTATTATTATTTATTTACTTATCTTATTATTATTATTCTACAATTAGTTTAAACTTCCAGAGGTATCCTTTACATTAGGATTTTTAATAATTAACAACACCAAGTAAAATAAGCTTTATTGTGATAAAAACTTTTCCCCACACTAACTCTTTTTTCTATATTCACAGGACATTTGTTTTATTTCTCTCTCCCTTTGAAGTCTGTACCAGCCTAGTTCAATTACTATTATTAATATTGTTAATATTATTTTTCGTTTGCATGTAACTTTAGCCCATGTCAAAATATTACAACAATGACATAATGGCTAAATTTTAGATTGCACAATTCAAACAACAATATTTGAAGTAATTAAATCAACAACAGTACTCTTATTATTGCTACAGGCTATGGCTCATATCTAAATGTGCTTGCTTTAATAAAATATTATTCCAAAACATACATGATTTAATGTCAAAACAGTGAGTTCCTTCCAATTTTTACGTCTAGTTCCAACTTATAAGGTTCAACATCTAAATACTTAATATTAATTGTACTGCATAGATTCATAAGTCATAACCTCAAAAATTCACTACACCACAATAGCTCATGCCCGTGTGCATCAGGGTATATGTATACTTTTCATTTTATTTTCTTCTCTTATCTAAACCAAACGTGCACAGACACACACACAGTGGCTTTGGGTTTCCAAAATATATCTATATACTTTCATAGATAGGATAATAACTCTTTCTTTTGTTTATGCAGTCATGTATCAGCAATTTTGTCCAAGTTTTTTAACAATAAAACAACAACCTATTACATGATATATATATATATATATATAAACCTTGCGTGAGTACATATATGGTACAGTAACTTTTGGAACCCTGGAAGAACACTATGCAATTATATACTTATATACTCAACAACACTTTGGTTCTAAAATGCCATTCAAGTTGCTATAGCTTCCAAAGGTTTGTGTGTAGCGTTATATTTAAAGGGCAACGGTTTTGGACTCAGTTTATAAGTTGGAAAGAATGAACTATTCACGGATTCATGCAGAAATCTATATATATACATATATATATATATACACTTTTATCTTGATGTATATATGAGAGGAAATTTTCTTCTCTTCCCTTCCTAATGCAGCGATATACCTATGACAGCAAACTAGTTTCATTTACTTCCCCTAAGCATCGGTATGTATGTATATATATATATATATAAATAGAACAGTAGCTAACCTCGGTCACCGGACTTGAACACTGATTCTCGCTAGTCAAGGAGTCTCTGTTTTGCTGGTATGAAAACAGAGTAAAGAAAATCAAGATGCATTCCTGACTCTCCCTCTCCTATTCTCGGCTTCACTGTGTTTTCAAAACAGAACACACACAGAGTCCCAACGCTCCCTCTCTCTCTCTCTTTTTTTTTTCCTTTCTCGGTTAAGGCAACGCGAATGATAGAGACACGAAGGGCATTGAATATATATAGCATATAAAGGGTCCTGGTTTGAGATGGAAACCAATGGAAATTACACAACACAGGGCTCGAGAGGTAAGGTCGATCTTGCGTGAACAGTGAGGGAAAATTCATTGTTTGCATTTAATGTTGCTGCTGCTTCTTTTCTCTTGACGACGTGCCCAGTCCGTGCGTACAGGAGAGCATGGGATGGTCTGCTGTTACGTGTTTGACACTGTTTAGTTTTTTTTTTTTTTTTTTTTATATAGAAAAGTTTTGGAGGGGTTCGGTATCAGTCCCCCATCAAGGCCAGGGTACGGCCCTAGGCTCTATGAGCACTTATTGGGAACTTACGAGATTGCCTATCAAAGGAGTCTCAGCGACGGCAGAGGAAATCGAACCCACGACCCAAGAGTCTAATCCTGGATCCCTTACCATGCCAACTCTCATTGGCTTCAGTTTTCTTTTGTTGTGTTGGGTATTAAATAAATGGGAAGAAGTATTTGGGTTTGTTCGGCCTCAAGGTTTTCGTGGTGCTGCTGAAATGATAAGTTAAATGGGGGGTAATGAATTGGCTTTGGTCATGTGTGGGCTGACGTGTGGATGCAAAAGCTTGGGCTGGATGATCATATGTAATGGGCTGATGTAAATTTCCCAACTATACATTTCTGTGCTTGCGTCTTGGGTGAGGTGAGATTAAATAAATTAATGGATGTGGATCAAGTGCAAAACGTATGGGCTTAGTAAGAAATAGGTTAGAATTGTTTTGTTGTTTTCACGTATGGGCTTAGTAAGAAATAGGCAAGATAATTGGGCTTTTGTGCCGATGTATAAATATGTATCGTGTGATTATTAAAATTAACCCACTTGATTCGCTACAAGACTCTTTTTGCAATTAAGTCCTCTGGTCATATAATTACAAATACTAGATGCATGTTATAAATTAATTCCTAAATTTTATATAAGGATTTTTTTTCCCTTTCCCTATCAATTCTTTTAGACCATAAAATATTGCCTCCAAAATTTCTAGGCAAAAATTATTCTTTTAATGTTTCTCCTTGAATTTTATTCTTTTCTTGAAAAGTCAAGCCTTTAATTTACAGGAAAATATGCATAGAATTCCAATAATTAATTTCATAATTATTTTAGGGCAATTTCACAATTAATTTCCATATAATATTCCTAAATTCGAATCCCAAAATTTGGGATGTTACACTAACCATATATCCACCTCTGCTCGCTTCGCCTGCATCTCCCCTTTCAATGGTAAGTTTCTCTTCTAACTTCTCTTGTGCATTTCACACAACAGGATTTCATTGTTTTCCTACTCTCTATCTTGTTGCTCTATGTGTTTTCCGTTCGATGTCATTTTTGTGTGGTCTTTATTTTGAGAATCAAGTCAATCAACTAAGTGTCCTTACTTATGATTTTTTTCAGGAAAAACACATACCGAAAGACCAAGGGGCTAGGTTCGCAAATCCGAGGTCATTCTTAAACACTTCGGATCAACGCGATTTGAGACACCACCTCGGACAGTTAAGGCAGAAGCAAGGCCCGGCGCCTCGGGACGATATCCGAGGTAAATGCTTCAACGAAATAAGGTCTCTGACCCCAGGCTGCATCCGCAACTGCGGCGCTCGTGAGCCAGTCTGGTTGAAGCAAAGGCCTTGGACCACGGCAGAAGCCAGGGGCAAAATACATCCCAGCGGCTCAGAGGCCTGAACTACCGAGCTGGGGGACAACTGTTACGGACCGGCCCAAGGCCCATATCTGGGAAGTGGCCCAACGAAGGATATGTGACCAGATCCTATCTATCGAGATTATAGGAGAATCTGGATCATATCGATATGATATGGATCCCAGGATATTCGCCCTGGATATCACGATAGGTCGAGATATTCGTCTCAGACACCTCTATAAATACAGAGGTCGACTAAACAGGTGCACACGTTCTAACTTATGCTAACTTTACTTCCTGCCACACACAGCACACACCACCCCTTTGGCTAAACGCCTTCAAGTATTAATCGAACTACGTAGACTTTGATCTCTTCAAAGGGTACGTAGGCTCTAGGGTTGACACCTAGTCAAGTCCAATAAGTCCTATTCCCAGAACAAAACAGATGGTGTTAGGTTTCAAAGCCCTGTATCGACAAGCACCCTCATAGCCAGTTACTGCTGGCACCCTTTGAAAGCCCTATAACGAGAGGCACCTTCAAAACCTACTAACTGTTGGCACCCTTTCAAAGCCCTATATTAGTAGGAACCCTCATAGCCTTGTAACGGCTAGTAGCCTTTCAAATCCCTATATCGGTAGGCACCCTCATAGCCTAATAATGGCTGGCACTCTTTCAAAACCCTATAATGAGAGGCACCCTCAAAGCTCAGTAATGAATGACAACCTCAAGGCCTAGTAACGGGTGGCACCAATTCAAAGCCCTATAATGGCAGGCACCCTAAAAGCCTAGTAACTACTACACCCTTTCAAAACCTTGTATTGGCAGGCTCCCTCAAAGCCCTGTAATAGTTTGTACACTTTCAAAGCCCTGTATCAGCAGGAACCCTCATAGCCCAGTAATAGCTGGCAGCCTTTCAAAGCCCTGTACCGATAAGCACCCTCTTAACATGGTAAGGGCTGACACACTTTGAAAGCCCTGTATCAACTGACACTCTCAAAGCTCAATAACGACTAGTGTAATATCCTAATTTTTACATTAGGATTTAATTAAAAATAAGAAAAATTAATTAATCATAAAACATGAGTTTGTAATGTAATTATCAAAATAAAAGTTTTTATTTAAAATACTATTTATTAAAAACAAATGAGTAAAAGTAATAATATTTATTGTTGTTGTTAATATTAATAAAAGAGAGAGAAGAGAAGATTAAAATAAATAAATAATAAAACTAATTATTGGGTACTTTATAGTAATTTGTACATGAAATTAAAAATAAATAAATAAATAAAACAATAACGTGCTGCCACCTGTTGGGAGGGATTTGGCGTGGGGAAAAAGCAAAATCCTCACCGCCTTCCCTCCATTTATATATGGGCATATGTGTGTATAGTGTATAGTGTAGTGTGTGTGTGAGTATGTGATTCTGGAAGCGTTGAGCGAGAGTGAGACGGAGAGAGCACGTGAGGGAATGAGAAAAGAAGGAAAGGAGGAAGAAAATAAGGCTATTTTAAGGGGACTGATTTCTCTTACGCTTAGTGTCGTGTCAAGAACTTGAGGTAACCACTTTCCACTCATTGTACTTGCTTGTATGATGTTTGTGAGTGATTTTTAATTTATGAAAGCTATGTTTTTTATGAAGTTGCCTTGTGGGATTTATTTTGGAATGATTAGTAATATTATTTGTTATGGAAAATGTACTTTTTATGCTTTCTTGAGCTGAAACAATATTGTTATCTTAATGAATATTGTGATGATATCTTATTGTCATAAATGTTGTTTGGAATTTCATATATTCATGCCAAGATTATGATGATGAAGAGCAGTGATGATTGTGGGGTGATGATGGAAATTATTGTGTATATAATACCACGAGGTATTGCCGCCACTGAGCGCACAGTAGATGGCCGGATATTGCCCTTGGTATCACCTTAATCCTTTGGCTGGGATTAAGGTCAGCCCTTGGGACAGTGACACCTTTCCATATTCGAAGGAAAAGGAACCCACGGTCTGATATGAGTTATGTAGTCTTTGGCCGGGCTAAACCTCATCATCGGAGAGCTTGGTGCAATCTTGTCACAGAGACTAAACTTGTTATATTACAGCCTATGGGTTTTGTCAACGGTTATAAGGGTGGGGGGTGATAAGGTTGTCAGGGTATCGATCTATTGCTTGGTATGTTATATATGTGATTCATGATATGATATTTTATTTAAGAAATTGTGATAGAGATTGTGATCTGATAATTTTGCAAATTTGATATATAGTACTTTGTTATTTAAAATGTTCCACTTGACACCTCACGAGCACGTATTAGCATTTACATTGAGCTGGATTGATGGTTACAAATATTTTCCAGGTGATAGTTCTCGTGTGAGTCAATCAGGGAAGGCTTTGGAAGCTTAAATTACTTTTGCTAATGGTAGTGCTTCCACCTTTTTTGTACATGTTGAAATATTGTATATTGTCACGTCATTAGGGCTCACTTGGCATATTCTAGTATATTTTGGATATTCTGGTAAATTCTAAAAGAAATTTAGTTTTAAAATATAGGCCTAGTTAAATCCAAAGCTTAGCTGCATATAAAACATTTTAATAAATGGTTTTACTAAGTTAACAAATGATAAATTGTCCTTTAAAATGGAGGATGTTACAACTAGCACCCTTTCAAACCTTGTAGTGGTAGGCACCCTCAAAGCTTAGTAATGGCTGACATACTTTTCAAGCGTTGTATTAGAAGGAACCCTTAAAGCCCAATAACGGTTGACACCCTTTTCAAGCACTAGAGTCGCAGACATGCACATAGCCTAGAAACAGTCTCACCATTTTCAAGCCTTGTAGCGGTAGTCACTCGCATAGCCCAACAACGGCTAACACCCTTTTCAATTGTTTATTCAATAGATTCAAATGGATATTCTAATAATATGTTGCCAATTCATCATGTTTGGATGAATTGTGTGTGACTGTGTTATACTATCCATGTGGTTTTCTCTCATTGTTTGTAGCCTGCAAGGATAAAAAAATATGTGCTTGTCAATTCTTGAAATTATTTTGTATGATATGCACGTATCTACCGGTTGGATCTTAATCCTAAACCTCCTTATTAATATGATGTTTATGTCCTTGCTTGTCCTTATTGTCTTGATGAACTCTTCTTCTTCTTCCTTTTTTTTTTTCCATTTGCAAATAAAAAGCATAAAAAAAATGAGGTTCCTTTTTTAAAATCAATGAATTTGGTTTCTTATGAAAAAAATAAGGAAAATGGTTTTTCAAAAAAATAAAAACCCAAGCCAAACGTTTAAATGAAGTTAGGCTATCTTCTTATTCCTAAATGAATTTTATTACGGTATTGATAAGTTTGTGGTGATAGGTATTATTTTTAGGAATAAGATATTGTCACTATTAATTTTATGTCACTACCAAGTCACTACCACTTTTTCACGGGTATATCAGAATCTCCTCCTGTAGAGATTCTAATTTAACGGTGAAAAAGTGGTAGTAACTTGGTAATGAAATAAAATTGGTAGTAACAATATCCTATCCCTTATTTTTATTTCATTAATAAATTATGTTTTCTAGTTTTCCATCATTCAACCCAACCTTCTAAAACTGATACCAATGTACAACCATAATTAAAAGAGACGGAAATTTTTAAAAAGAAAGGAAGTCAACGTAAATAGATTAAAATAGCCAAACGACTATAATTGCATGTGTTTGGAAGCAAAATTCATAAATCACGTGAACCGTAAGGTTAATTCCTGGAAATATACCAGAGTGGTATTATTATTGAACTCTCACATTTTTCTCATTCTAAGTTCTCCTCTTTAGTGATTATTCTTCTTCTTCATCCATAATAGAACCTAACCTTCCATCACCTCTTAAAGAACTTCCCATCATAAGGAAATTTCCATCAACTCAATATTTCTTATCTTTATCTTGAACTATGTGGAACCTCTCAAAGAATCATGGACCCTTATGTTCTCTCTTAAACTTGGTCATGGAATTCTGCTTGTTGTTTCTTCCCTTTAAATGGATTTAGAGGGAGGGAAAATCTTTATGAGTTAGATTCTTAAAAAGAAATTAGAGAAGAGGGTTAGTGGAGTTAAAAGTTATTAATTAATTTTTCTAATTCTTTTTATCTTTATATTTTCTCTATATTAAAATTTCATAACCACATTTCTCCAATTCTTTTAAAGGGTTTAGGTAAAATTTTACCAATGAAGATTTTCCCGGCGTCTAGAACAAAAAATAAATTTTGAAATGGGTAAAAATATCAATAAGCAATTTAAAATTGTGCAAATTTACCGAAATTATTAAATTTCATTAAATGCCGTTGAGGTTTTCTTCTCTTATAATTTAATTGTCATTTGGTCAAATTTAACAATTTTGGTGAATTTACACCCTTTGAAATTTTTGCCCCTCACAACTTTTTTTTACCAAACACTAAAAAAAAAAAATTGTTAGTAAAATTGCATGTTAGCCCTTTTTTAAATCTAACTCGAATAATTTTTCTCACCTCTAGATTCCTCTACCAAACAACACTTAAGAATCATGACCTTGACTTTATTTATAAGAATTAAGTCATCACGAGTGTTCTGTCCTAAAAACACAGAGATTGGACTTGACTAGGTTGTCAAGCTTAGAACCTACGTACCTTTTGAAGGGATCAAAGTCCACGTAGTTCGCAGTATACTGGAAGGCGTGAAGCCAGGGGAGTGGTGTGTGGGCTCTGTGTAACAGTAGGTAAATAGAGCATAGGGTTAGAATATATGCACCTGTTTAGGGTTTCTCTGTATTTATAGAGGAGTCTGGTGCGAGTATCTCCGTATTAATGAGCGATATCTGGGATTGAGAGATTAGGGGCTGATTTGTTGGGATTATGATTGGAGGAGATCCTAGATTAATGAGATCCTCCCTTAGCAGGATCTCATATCCTTGCCCATTATAGCGTGGATTCTGCCTTAGGCATGATTGGGTCGAGGTCCGGATACGGGCCTATTGGGCCGGTCCGTAACAGTTGTCCCCAGCTCGGTTGTTCAGGCTTATGGATGGCCGAGGTGCGTATTGCCCCCAGTCCTTCGTGTGGCCGAGGGCTTCTTCCTTGACTTGGTCAGCTTTTGGCTGCCGTGACCATCAGCCCGGTCCGAAGAAGTGGTTGGCTTAACATGCCCTCGTCCTACCTAGAACACCGGGTTCTTTTTGTCCGGGTGGTTATTCGTCTTGCCCGAGTCCCAAACCTTTTGCCTTTTGGGATTCTCCGAACGCTTTGGGATTTGCTCCTCACGTGCCATCATTGTGTGCTTACAGCTGTCAGGCCTCCATTGGGTGTGTTCTGCAACCGCCGCGCCTTTCTGTCTTTCGAGGCCTATGCGCATTTATTGCGCTGGCGTCGCGCTGTACCAATCCCGTCACATCTTGACGGGAATAGACCATTGCGCCCCTGCGCTGGGTTTTAAGTAGCCCTCTTTCTTCTCTTTTTTACTTTTCCCGCTATTCATCTTCTCCCCAGACACTTCTGGTTTTCTTCTAGAGTCCACAAAGAGGTTTCTTCCTTGTGCAAAACTTACGCCATTTTCCAGTGTTCCAGTTTCTTTCATCTACTTAGTACAGGTATTCTGTCTACTTCCTTGTACTTTTGTTCGGTACTTTCTCGCATTTTACCATCTGTTTCTGAGCCTGTTGCCTGTGTTATCGTTCTTTCTTCTTTCTGGGTCTTTCTAGGTTTTTCTGGGTTTTTCTTGCGTACTCGTACCCAAAGTTCATCCTGTTTCTTGCCCTTAGACAACAATCCTTTAATGCCTTAGGCTTCTGAACATGTGAGAGGTAGGAGTGCTCCTAGACCAAGGGTGTCATTAACGCCGGAGGAGGAAATGTTCCTCCACGCGCGTCTCCCCCGAGCCACTTACTGGGTTCTTGGGGGTGCGCCACCTGCCTCGGGGATTTTGGCTCCTCTGCGTCGAGGTGGTGCCGTTTGTCCAGGACAGGCCAGGGCTCGCCCGGCTTCGGCTAGGATTCCGGTTTCACTGGTCATCTGGTGGGGCCAAGGTAGGCTCCTCATCCGTTTCCAGACCTCCAGCGTTGATGGCTCAACCTCTTAACTTCTATGAGGGTCCTTCTGCTGTTCGCCAGACATCCGCCCTAGAAGGGTACCTCGACCCTTGCTGGGACTGCCTTGCGGAAGCTTTCGCTTTGATGGCTTGTGCTGGAGATGCCGAGGCTTCTTCCATACTTGGCTCTTGCCGGCATTGGTCCGCCTCGGATGCCCCTCTTAACGCCCCTATTCGTCCGCGTCCGCAGTCTTTATCGTCTGCTAGTGTATCTGTGACAGGTATTTTCGCTCTTTACTGATACTAGCTTTGTTTTATTCTCGTATAGGTTTATTAATGGCTCCCAAATCTCGGCCGTTTAAGTCCCGTTCTGAGCTGGAGGGTTTAGGCTCTTCTAGCCAGCCGGAGGCCTTGCGTCGGAAATTTGACTGGGTCTCGCTTGAGATGTTGACGATCCTATCTTTGATGTCTGAGGCCGATGTTGCCCGGCTACAGCTGCCCGAGTTGGAAGGTTGCTTGTACGCTCCTGCGGGGGCGGAAGAGCCAGTATGCTCGGTCCGTGAAGAGGGGACGTCCAACTTTTTCTATTTCTACCGGGATGTGTATACCCGGATTCAAGTTCGTTTTCCGTTTACGGAGTTCCAAATCTCGGCCCTGACCTATCTCAACCTCGCGCCATCACAACTTCATCCAAATGGATGGGCCTACTTATTGGCCTTTGAGAAGCTGTGCGGCTCATTCCCACTTCCCATCCCTTGTATCGCTAACCTCTTCTTTTACTACTTCAGCCCTTTCACTCCCGGTTTGCCTAGGGAGGGCGATAAGCTTAAGGGGCTGGTTTCGCTTAGGAATGGGTCGGATAGGAAGTTGATGGGGACCTTTTCGGATTCCTTCAAGCGCTTCAAGAATGCTTTTTTCAAGGTGGTGGCCGTGCCCGGCCAGCAGCCCTGGTTTTTGAATGGGGCTGAGAGTCCGGACGTGGAGTGGCGATTCTCCCTTTATTGGGATAAGGGGTATTACAAGAAATCATTGACGTCTTATTTGGTGGACGACGACAATCTGTTGCCTGAAGACCGTCCCTTCTATCCCGAGGCTAGCCGCCTTTGTGAAGGAGTACGGGGTCCAATCCGCAGCCTTCTTTATTACTAGGCTCGGCTCAGAGTCGTTGCCCCTACTCGTAGGTCGTTGTGTCTTTGCGTTTAACTTTGAATTCTTCCTTCTGATTTGCTAACTTGTTTCGCCTTTCTTTGTTTTCAGCTAGGACCATGGATGCCCTGCCGATGTATGCCCATCTGGCGAGAGCTGCCGCTGCGTCACTGGCTCGCCCTAAGAAACGGGGTGCCTCTGGTGATGCCAATATTCCTGTGCTGCGGCTCCAAAGAAGTCAAAGGGGTCCGCTGGTCAGGGTACCTCTTCCGCCTTGGTCCCCAAATCTGCCCCATCGGTGGAAACCCCAACACTGGGGAGTCGGGAGGCTGTTACTGTCACCGGGTCATTACCGGTTGTAGATCCTCAGGCTCCCGAGGGGCGTGAGGTCATCGCCGTCTCTCCGGCTTCCAAGGGGAAGGAGGTCTTTATCTCTGATGATGAAGTCGAGGCCGCGCTTTCTCCTGCTGGCTCGCCGTCGATTCCATCTTCTCCAGTGTGGTTTCCCCCTCCTCCACCTCCGCCGAGGGGTCCCTCTTCGGTATTCCCCTGCAGCTTCTTATGGGAGAAAGGGGTGGTTCCTGAGGTGGATGTCACGTTCCTCCCACCCCGGCATTTTCTGGAGGGCAGCCGGCCCTTGTCTCCCCCGGCCGTGGACTAACTGCAACTGGCCCAAACGGAACTTGTCCGGTCGGTGGGGTATCTTCAGGCGCTGAGGATGGTGCGAGACCATTATGCTGGGATCGAGGCTGAGTGTGTCCAGCTGAGGAAGGTGGAGACTGAGCTGAAGCTTAAGGCCGCGTCTGCTGAGCAGCTGGAGAAGGAGCTCGCCGAGGTTAGGGCGAGGGCCGGGTCTGCCGAGGAGGATCTCGTCTCGACATGGGCGGAACGGGAGGAGGCCAGAGCCGAGCGAGATGCGGCTAGGACGGAGCAAAACCTTGCTAAGGCCACGGCGGTGAAGGCTGATGGGGAGGCCCAGCTTGCCCGGAAGCAGGCTGAGAAGGCGGCGGAGGAGTGTGGTCGGGCTCAGCGGGGAATGTCGGAGAGCCTGGCTGCGGCGAAGGCTCTCCAGTAGCAGCGGGCTACGCTCTGGACCGAGAAGGAGGCGCTTGAGAAGGCCCTTACTGAGGAGAAGGCGGCTTGCCAGGAAGTTTCTGACGCCTTGTTGCAGACTGCCGAGGAATGCTTTAAGCAGGCCTTGCTCCAGATCCGGCATTTTAACCTCGGCGTTAAGTTGAACGTGGCCAGGTATGATCACCGTGCCTTCATTCAGGAGGATGGGACTCTGATCCTTTATCTGCCTCCTGTCGCCGAGGGTCCTGGTGCTGAGGAGGATGTTGCCGATGCTTCTCCTACCGCCAAGGGTCCTGCTAGTGCTGAGGCTGAGCCTACTGAGACTGAAGACCCCGAGGCCGATCCTCCCAAGTAGTTTTAGCTTTTGTTTGTTTGTTTTTATTTTGGGGCGTTGGTGCCCTTGTAATTTTTTTTGAATGATTTGGCCTTTGGCCCTTATGTACAGACACTTTAATGAATGATTTTTGCCTTTACCATCCTTTTGCCCATATTTGACAATGAATGGTTTCAGTTTTTATCATTCTTCTGTTCCAATTCGCATACCTTTAGACAACGAATGATTTCTACCACCCTTGCGTCTCGGCTTAGATGAGTGTTGACTATGTAGGTACAGGTCGTTTGGGTAACTTAAACAATGGATGATTTCATCATTCTTTTGTCTAAGTTTAGGTGTTTGTCGGCCGCATGCGTACAAGCTGTTGTTACTCTACCACACTTAGGGTATGCATGGTAACACTCCCAGAATGACTTTTTTCCTAATTTTTGTGCCCCAGAACAAAAATGGATGGGAATTGTGTTTGGTAAATCCAGTTTTTTTTCTTGCTCCCGAGATGAACTGGTTTATTTTTTGTGCTGGGGAGTAAAAAAAAGAAGCTAAAAATTTTAGCTTCTCAATTCCAGGGCAAAAAATCAGAATTTATTTTTTCCTCCATCGAAACAAAAATTTACCTTCGTTCACCACCACTACCGCTCCACCGCCCCGCCACCACCCCCAACACCATTGTTGCCACCACCGCCACCCCACCGCCAACGCCGTCGCCGCCGCCACCCCACTACCGCCATCGCCACCGCCCCGCCACCACCACCACCACCACCCCACCGTCGCCACCACCCCACCGCCCCACCGCCACCGCCACCACCCCGCCACCACCCCACCGCCACCGCCACCGCCCCACCACCACCGCCACCGCCCTGCCACCACCCCACCGTCACCACCACCGCCCCCCCCAACGCCGCCGCCGCCGCCACCGCCACCGCCACCACCGCCACCATCACATAAATAATCTTTAAATATAAAAATTACATAAATAATGTTTTAGGAAATTTAAATTTAAGTATATTTGTAAAGTATAATAATTATATTAATTATTAAATAAAAGGACAAAATAGTAAAAATAACTCATTAATCCTTCATCTTCCTTCCTTACTATTTTTTTAACTCCCAAACAAGAGAAGGAAAAATGTGTTACCAAACGTAATTCTGATTCTCGGAGTAAAAATAAAATGGGCTAAGAAACGTAATTCTGATTCTCAAAACTCTTCCAAAGCACAGAATCAGAAAAAACTGTTTCATCTCAGAAACAGTGTTGGGCAACAGAATGGTTGCCATGCATACCCTTAGTGTGCGGGAGGTTGGGATAGGGTTGTCTTGTCTCAGCCTCGTTAGGCATAACTAACCGGACTGCCTCGGTCCGACTTTCTAACAGTTGGGCTCCAACCTTCACGTAGTCGGATTAAATTTTACCGGCGTAAGGGAAGAACTACCATATGCCTAACCGAGGCTTCGTCTGCCTTGGGTCGGGCATTTTGACCTGATCAGGGTCGGCATGGTAGACTGCTTGCTTAGCCGGGCGAGCGTTGACGCGTCAATTTCATGAAGGGCCACGTATGGCTGCTTCGCCGAGCTCTAACCAGTGCCTGTCGGAGTACAACGGCCAGTTTTCGTACATCTAGATGTTTTTCGGTTTTTTTCGGCTTGGTACTTGACCTCAGGGCCATTTACCGGTGCCGGACTTAATGGCCTCGGCTTTCGATTTCCTGGCCGGGCTTCTTTGCCTCGGCCTTATCGTTTTTGGCTGAGCTTCAGGGCTTCGGCTTCATGCTTAAGCAAATTTTGTGCACATTCGTAAATCTCCTCAATGGGACCCTTTATTGATAAGAAATAGCCCTAAGGGGCTTTACATAGCATCAAGATTAGAAATGACATAACTTGGACTTGAAATGAAAGGAACAATATGAAAACGAACGTAATGAAAGAAATAATCATGAAAGCAAACAAACACTACCAAAAAGGGGTCTAGCTATAGTAGATCTTCAGCTTGTCGGCATTCCATGTTCTTTTGATTAGCTTTCGTGCCAAAGTCTCGAGGATGTATGCTCCTCCGTCGAGCTTCTCCTTAATCCAATAGGGCCCTTCCCTGTTTGCCGCCAGCTTCCCGTCCTTGGCATTCTTGTTGCCTATGTCGGCCCGTCGGAGTACTAGGTTGCCCTGGTTAAAAGACCTGGGTCGGACCTTTCTATTGTACTTAGTCGCGAGGAGTTGCTTGGCGGCTAGTTCCTAGCAGTGGGCCGCGATCCGGATTTCGTCAATGAGGTCTAAGTCTATCTTCAAGGTATCGTCGTTCGACTCCTGCCCTTCTTGTCTGGCTCTGACCTTCCTCCAGGATGGCTGTCCTATTTCAACCGGGATCATTGCCTCGCATCCATAGGTTAGCCTGTAAGGGGTTTCCTGGGTCGAAGATTGTACGCTTGTCCGATATCCTCAAAGGACGCTGTGGAGCTGCTCAGTCCAGTTGGTGTCGGCTTGCAACATTCGCCTCTTCAATCCGTCCAGGATGATCTTGTTGGCGGCTTCGGCCTGGCCATTTGATTGCGGGTGTTCCACGGATGAGAACTGTTGCTTAATATCCAGGTTGGACATTAAGGGTTGGAACCTATGGTCCATGAATTGGGTCCCATTGTCCGTGACGACCTCGGCGGGTATCCCGAAGCGGGAGACGATGTTGTGCCGGAAGAACTTCATAACTCTGGCCGAGGTTATTGTGGCGAGCGGCTCTGCCTCGATCCACTTGGTGAAGTAGTCTACTGCGACTATGAGCCATCTGCATTGCCCTTGGGTAGGTTGGAATGGTCCAAGGATGTCCATGCCCCATTTGTAGAAGGGCCAGGGGGTTGGCATTCCTTTCAACTCTTAAGGCGGCGGCCATATGATCCTGGCATGTTTCTGGTAACTGTCGCATGTCTTGGCCTTCTCCATGGCGTCATGTTGCATAGTGGGCCAATAGTAGCCGGCGCGTAGCGCTTTCCTGGTGAGGGCCTTGCCTCCCATGTAGTGGCCGTTGCTGTCTTCGTGTAGTTCGGCCAGCACGTATTTTGCTTCAGACTCTCCGAGGCACCGCATCATCGGGCAGTGGAGCCCTTTTCTGTACAGTTGGTCATCAACCATAGCATAGAGGGCGGCTTCTCTGATCAGCTTCTTTGCCTCGGTCGAGTCGGTTGGGACAATTCCCCTTTCGAGGTAGTCTTCTATCAGCTTCCTCCAGTCTGCCCCGGCCGAGATGGCCATAATGCAGCTTGGCTCGGTGAGGTTCTGCTGAATCACCGTCTTGTGATTGTCCGGCCCGTTGGTACTTGCTAGCTTGGAGAGGATGTCGGCCCGGGCGTTCTCCTCTCTTGGGATATGGGAGGCGGTTACTTCTTCGAACTCGGCCATGAGCTCTTTGGCACGGTTTAGGTACTTAGCCATAAGAGGGCCTTTTGCTTGGTAGTTGTCGTCGATCTGTGCAACGACTAGCTGCGAGTCGGTTAAGACCTTTACTCGTTGTGCGCCGTTCTCTTTTGATTGTAGTAGTCCGGCCAGAAGAGCCTCATACTCGGCTTGGTTGTTGGAGGTCGGGAACTTCTGTTGGAGAGAGTGTTCCGTAGCAACCCCTTGTGGGATCTCCACGATAACTCCCGTGCCGCTGCCTATAGCGTTGGAGGATCCATCCACATAGACTTTCCAAGTCCCGTCATTCGTTACTGCCGGGGTGAGTTCCCTGATGAAATCTGCCAATGCCTGGGACTTGATCGCTCGCCGGGCTTCAAAAGCAATGTCAAACTTGGACAGTTCTATGGTCCAGTTGGTCATCCTTCCCGCCAGGTCGGGCTTGTGGAGTATTTGCCAGATCGGTTGGCTGATTCGTACCACTATCCGATGTCCTTGGAAGTAAGGCCGGAGCCTTCTGGCTGCGGTGAGTAAGGCGAAAGCCACTTTCTCCAGTTTCTGATACCAGAGTTCAGAGCTTTGCAGGGCCTTACTGATGAAGTAGAACGGTTTCTGTCCGGCCTCGGTTTCTCTTACCAGGGCGGCACTGACGGCTTCATTGCCGATGTACAAGTAAAGGAATAGGGTCTCTCCTGGATTCGGCTTGGTTAGCACCGGGGGGGGTTGCTAGACACCGTTTAATTTCCGCAAAGGCGGCATCATACTCGGGATTCCACCCGCCTTGGGTTTCTTTCTTCAGTAATCTGAATAGTGGTAGGGCCTTCTCGACTGACTTCGGGAGAAACCTTGTCAGGGCGGCCAGTCAGCTGCTGTACCTCCTTCTTGGTCCTCGGGGGCTGCATGTTGAGGACGGTCTTGCACTTGTCCAGGTTGGCTTCGATCCCTCGGTTAGTCAGCATGAAGCCCAAAAATTTTCCAGTCGAAACTCCGAAGGCACATTTGGCCGGGTTCAACCTAATTCGATGTTTTCTCAGTTTCTCAAACGTCTGTTCTAGGTCCCGGATGTGGTCTTCTGGAAGCTTTGACTTGACGATCATGTCGTCAATGTAGACCTCCATGTTGCACCCGATCTGGTCTTCAAAAACCCGGTTCATCATCCTCTGATAGGTGGCCCCGACATTCTTCAGTCCGAATGGCATGATGTAGTAGCAGTAGTTTGCCTTATTCGTCATAAAAGCGGTCTTCTCTTGGTCGTCCGGATGGATTGCAATCTGGTTGTATCCGGAGTAGGCGTCCATGAAGGAGAGGAGTTGGTACCCAGCCGAGCTATCCACGAGCATGTCGATATTAGGCATCGGGTAGGAGTCCTTCGGGCATGCCTTGTTGAGGTTGGTGTAGTCGACGCATACTCTCCATTTGCCGTTGGGTTTGAGGACCATCACTACGTTGGAGAGCCAGGTGGTGTACTGCACCTCTCGGATGAAGCAGGCTGCTAGGAGCTCCACGATATGGTCCTCGAGGGCCTTCTGTCTATTGTCTGCGATGTTCCTCTTCTTCTGCGCCACGGGTCTGGACCCCGGCCATATGCCGAGCTTGTGGCAGCAGAAGTGGGGGTCGATGCTGGGTACTTTGGCCGAGGTCCAGGCGAAGACGTCTTGGTTTTGCGTTAAAAAGAGGCTCATAAGAGCCTTTAGGTCGTCCTTCATATCTTGGCCAATTTTGGCGGTCTTCGATGGGTCCTCGCCTAACACTATCTCCTCCAGTTCTCCTTCCGGCTCAGGCCTCGGATTATCCTATTCTCAAAGGTCGAGCTCTACCATGTTGATTGGCTGCCGCGGGTGCGTGTCGGAGTCGGCTTTGGCTACTTGCTTGTTGGATCCGAGCCGAGGTGGAGATGAGGGTCCTCCTTCCTCGACCCGGAGAGCTTCGAAGTAGCATTGCCTCGACTCTTTCTGGTCTCCGGATACCATAACTATCTGGTTTTTGTCATTCACCATCTTCAGCTTCTGGTGCTTGGTGGACACCAGTATGTCCCAGTTGTGGATTGTTGGTCTGCCCAGGATGATGTTGTAGGGGGACCGGAAATCAGCCACTTTGAATCTTACTCGTTCAGACTTGAAAGCTTCTTTGGTCCCAAGGGTCATCCTGAGGTCGATGTAGCCTTTTGGAAAGGACTGTTCGCCATTGAACCCAATCAAGGTGGTCTTGCATGGCTTGAGGTCTTCCGGGTCAAGGTGCATCCTTTTATAGGCGTCCCAGCTTATGATATCGGCCGAGCTTCCTGCATCAACAAAGATTCTTTTAACTTGGCAATTAACCAACGTTCCAGTGATTACCAGTCCATTCAGATGGCCAGGTATGATGTCCTTCAGCTCTTCGTTGGTGAAGGTTAGGGTAGGCGGCCTAGGTTTCCTGGGATCTTCCTTGAACTTGGGGAGGTCTCGGACGGTCAGTACCTCGCGGAGGTATTTCTTCCGCTGGCTTACAGTGTCTCCTCCTCCGTCGAATCCTCCGCTGACGACGTTGCATTGGAAATCCACGTCGGGGAATTCGTTGTCCGAGGCCATCTTCTGCTTCTTTCCCTGCTTTCGAGTTTCCTTGGGTGACTTCTGGTGCGGCCACGGTCGTTATGCTTGCCGCTGGTCCTTCCCTGGGTCTTGATGACGTACTGACGTAGCTTTCCTTCTCTCACGAACTTTTCAATGGCATCGCGGAGGTCATAGCATTCGTCGGTCGTGTGGCCGTGGCAGTCGTGGAATGTGCAGAATTTGGTATGGTCCGTGTTGGAGCGGCCTCTGATCGGCCTCGGCTTATCAACCTTCCTCATCTCGGCCTGGGCTACTTCCTTCCATGCCTGTGACCGGGAGACATTCAGGGGGTGTAGCTATCGTATTTGGCCTTCTGCTCGGCCCGGTCAAGTTTGGTTCGGCTTCCATGGTTCCGTTTTCAGGGTTTGGCCTTTGGCCTTCTCAGCCGTTCGTCGTCGCTGAGTGTGGTGTTCCTCGTCCGTTCTAGCTCATCAGCGTTGGCCGCCTCCATCTGCTCCACCTCCAGATATTTCTTTGCTTGGGTATAGAACTCGGTTAATGTGTACACTGGGTTCTTGCACAAATGTCGAGCCAGTCGCGATGACGGATCTAGCCCGTTGACCAGGCAGTGTACGTAGACCTCCTCGGGCAATGACCGCACTTGCATGGCTACGTCGCGGAACCGATCCAGGTACTTTTGTAGGGCCTCGCTTTTCTTCTGTCGCACCTTGCTCAACGTGAATGCGGTCTTTGGCTGCTTTTTGCTGGTGGCAAAATGCAAGTCAAACTTTCGTCCGAGGTCTTCATAGCTCCGGATAGAGTTGTCCGGGAGAGAGCTCAGCCATCTATGTGTGGGCCCATTCAGAGTAGCCGTGAAGAGACGCTGGACAACTGGGCTGCTAATTTGTCGGACCCACATGAGCTTCTCGAACACGTCAAGGTGGTTGTGTGGATCTTGGGTTCCGTCATATTTCGGAAGGTCCGCCAAATCGAAGTGCCTCGGATAGCGGGCCGTGGCTGCCTCCCTTGAGAATGGGGATCTGCCCGAGTCCGACAGGTACGTGACTCGATATTCTCGGGGAGATCCGTGGTGGGGTGATCTGCGAACCCGGGGAGTTCTGTCCTCCACGCGGGGTTCCCCTCGGTCTCGATCCTCTCTAGCAGCCCGATCTATGCGGTTAGGACCGTCACCGTGGTTTTCAACGTCTTCTGGGGACCGTGGTAAGCCTCGCTCCGCACTCATCCTCCGCTCCGGCTTGCCGTTGTCGCGGCGCTTGTTCTTCGGCCCTGAGTTGCTCAAGGAACTGCTGTCATCCACGGGGGCCCTCCTTCCATGCCTATGATTCCTCCAGCGGCTCCTCTGGTGGCGATCCTTCTCGAGTGCTTCCTGAATCATTCGGCCAAAAGCTTCAAAGTCGGCTTGTCTCTGCAGGTCGTCTCGCTTCTCCTTGTTCTCCAGCCGCTGTAGGAACTGTGGGTTAAAATTGATCTAGCTTGACGTTCAAGCAACATGTTTACGAGGTTGAAAAACAAAATTTTTCAGTATTTGCGGAACCCACATTGGATATTTACTATTCATGTGAATAGTACCAGTAAAAATATTTTTACCGTGCCGGTAAATTATTTTTACTGTGCCAGTAAATAATATTTACTGTGATGGTAAATAATTTTTACCGTGCCAGTAAATAATTTTTACTACACCAGTAAATAATATTCAGCGTGAACAGTAAATAATTTTCACCACGCCTGTAAAAATATTTTACGACGATAAATAATTTTTACTATGCCGGTAAATAATTTTTACTGTTCGGTAAATAGTATTTACTGTACTGGTAAATAATATTTACTGCTTAAGAATAATTCTTTTCTGATGTGACAGATCAGACTAAGCTGCAGCCACAGAGCATACTCAGAAGAAACTCTTTGGTAAATAATATTTACCGTACCATGTGGAAATACTAACCTCATGAGTCATGTACCATGTACCGTAACTCTTACAGTACATATTTAGGATCTACTCGTTAAAACACATACAGGGTTTCAGGAATACCTGTGATCACTTGAAGACGTCAAAGAGTATGATGTCCTCTAACGTTGGTCCACACGACTATCTCCTGATTGCAAATGAGAACACCTTCTCCTTGAATCCCCGACTCCTTGAATGCTTGCTAGGCAGTAACAAGGTGGAGAACTTCAAGAGTTTGGATTTCTTACTCAAGACTAAGAGAACTTCCTTAAGAGGAAGAAAGAGAGAGAAAGAGAAAGAACTTCCTTAAGAGGAAGAGAGAGAGAGAGAAGCTTAAGAGAGAAGCTTGGTGTGTGTTGAAATGAAGGAAATGAGTGCTATTTATAGAAACAAGGAGTGAACCATGGCCACATGTTCTTCTTTCAGTGTGAGCCACATGTTCTTCTTTTAATGTGAGCCACACATTCATTTCTACTTCAAATCCAAAGTGCTTCTTGAAGAATCAATTATTCCAAGAAGTGATTCTTGAACAATTAATTATTTCAAGAAGTGCTTCTTATAATTAATTATAATAATTGATTATTCATGAATAGTAAAAGATGAATAGTACTTTACTATTCATTTGACACTATTCACATGAATAAATAATTACTAATTAATTACTCTCTTTATCCAATCCTGATTGGATACAGCCTTGGTAAATTCATAAATTACCTCAATCTCTTAACCTCTTAATAATTGGGCTTGAAGTACTAACCCAATTACATCAATAGTCTTGACAAAGCCCAATAACATTTATTGGTCCAAACTAGCTAAATTAAGCAATCAAGAATAGTCTTTAGTGTGTGACCCATTAGGCCCAATTAGTTACTGACATAGATAAACTTGAACCAATTAAACTCCTTTAAAAGGTCAATTTATCTAATGACTACATAAGACACTAGCAATGCTCTGCAGTCCCAGAACTAATCAAGTTGATCAAGTGATCTACCTTTTCTAATTTGGATACTGTGCATATATCATCTCTTACAATGTTGTTCATATTTAGTCGAGAGCAAGGATAGAGTATCATCTCTCTTGATTGACTAAATGTAGCTATTTCACAGAACCAGGAATATTCTTCTATTGACTCTAAGACAGATCATGACTCTTCATGATCACTTACTATGCATAGATTCTCGAATCAACTAGAAGTCATCCAAGCTCTTACCGGTCTTGTGAACAACTAATCCCTTGTAGAGGATTGTAAGTCCTTTCGGCATGACCATCTATACTCATGTATTCAGGTAATACCCAAGAGTACACTGTTCTCCCCATTTTTCAGGCGGATAGAGTTGTACAGTCAAAGTATAACCCTAGGACATAGTGGTCGATGACATCCTCAAGTCTAAGATGATCCGCACTACCAAATGATAAGAGACATTACAAATCCAATGATACTCTCTACAATGAATCCTTGTGGAGTCTCTCAGCGGGTCAGTTCAATGCTATCTGTTCTCTAACAGATCCACCCACGACATCAGCTAAGGCATCAACATGCCTGCATTCCATGAGGTCCCTACCTTGCATCACTATACAAGTAGATGATGTCGTACTAGTCTTATTGAAATCACCAATGCCCTTTCTTGGCGATTCAAGACTAGGAACAAGTTTCAGGCAATAGACGTGTAGTGTACTCGATTCCTCATGATCATGATCCCTATCATTGATCACCGAATAAACACATATTCTATTCCTTGGGCCTTTATCTTTAATCTCATATTAACTATAAAATATAGGCGAGACATAAATATGATAAAGATAAATTATGCTCAAATATATTAATCATGAAATATCAAACAGTACAAGGTGTTCAACTGATTGTCTCTAGGACACCTACATACTAACAATCTCCCACTTGGCCTAGAGCCAATCAGGTCGACGAATCAAACCCAATGACTCATAATGACTATCATGCTTTCTCTGAGAAAGTCCCTTTGTTAAGGAATCAGCCAAATTATCATCTGTGGGAACATAGTCCAATTTTATATCTTCTCTTTGAACAATTTCTCGGATGAGGTGATACTTGCGGAGCACATGTTTGGATCTCTGATGAGACCTGGGTTCTTTGCCTTGAGCAATAGCTCCGGTGTTATCACAATACAAAAGTATTGGATCAACAATGCTAGGAACCACTCCAAGTTCACCAATGAACTTTTTGATCCATACTGCCTCCTTAGCTGCTTCTGAAGCTGCTATGTATTCAGCCTCGGTAGGAGAATCTGCCGTGGTTTCTTGCTTGGAACTTTTCCAACAAATTGCTCCACCATTTAAGGTAAAGATAAAACCTAACTGGGATTTTGAATCATCTCTGTCATTCTGGAAACTGGCATCAGTGAACCCTTTCACTTTCAGCTCATCACAACCACCATAAACCAGAAAATGATCCTTAGTCCTTCTCAAGTACTTTAGGATCGTCTTTACAGCTGTCCAGTGACCCTCTCCAGGATCAGCCTGGAATCGGCTTGTAATGCTGAAAGCATAAGAGACATCTGGTCTCGTACATAGCATAGCATACATGATAGATCCAATTGCAGATGCATATGGAATCCTTTCCATGCTTTTCCTTTTATCCTGTGTCTTAGGACACATGGCCTTGGAAAGATGAATTCCATGATTGACAGGAAGAAAACCCCTTTTCGACCCATCCATGCTAAACCTCTTTAGCATCTTATCTATGTACGTGGATTGGGATAACCCAAGCAACCTTTTCGATCTATCTCTATAGATCTTAATACCAAGTATATAAGCTGCTTCTCCCAAATCCTTCATGGTGAAGTTTTCTGACAACCAAATTTTAGTAGACTGTAACATAGGAACGTCATTTCCTATAAGCAGTATGTCATCCACATAAAGCACAAGGAAAACAACATTACTCCCACTAACCTTCTTGTAAACACATGGTTCATCTTCGTTCTTAATAAAGCCATAACTCTTAACAACTTCATCAAAACGAAGATTCCAACTCCTAGAAGCTTGCTTAAGCCCATATATTGATTTTTGAAGTTTGCATACCATATGCTCTTGGCCTTTAGATTCAAAACCTTCAGGTTGTGTCATATACACTTCCTCCTTCAAAAAACCATTTAAGAAGGCGGTTTTGACATCCATCTGCCAAATTTCGTAATCATAATATGCAGCTATAGCTAGCATGATCCTAATAGATTTGATCATGGCAACAGGCGAAAAAGTTTCATCATAGTCAATACCTTGCCTTTGACGATAGCCTTTCGCAACCAACCTAGCTTTATAGGTTTGAATGTTGCCATCAGCATCAGTCTTCCTTTTGAAGACCCACTTACACCCAATAGGAACTATTCCTTCAGGTGGTGGAACCAAGGTCCATACCTTGTTTTCATGCATCGAATCTATTTCAGATTCCATGGCTTTATGCCATTTTGAGGAGTCAACATCCTTGACAGCCTCAGTGTAGGAAGTAGGTTCGTCATCTTCAACGGTTTGTAGATTCTCAATCACAAAACCATACCTCTCAGGTTGATGACTTATCCTAGATGTCCTACGGGGTTGGGTGTCTACAGCCTCTTGTTGAGGCATCGCCTGATCAACAGACTCGGGTTCTGTTATCTGTTCTTGTTGGTCTTGAACTTCTTCAAGTTCTACTTTACTCCCACTATCTTCTTGAGAAAGCAAATCCTCCTCAAGAAATATAGCATTCTTGGATACAAACACTTTGTAATCCTCAGGACAGTAAAAGTAGTATCCCTTAGTTCCCTTGGGATATCCTACAAAATAGCACAAAGTGCTTTTAGCCCCTAACTTATCTGATGTTAGGGTCTTGACATAAGCTGGACAACCCCACACCTTGAGATAACTCAAGTTGGGCTTCCTTCCCTTCCATATCTCATACGGAGTAGTCTGAACAGATTTTGACGGAACCCTATTAAGAAGGTATATTGCCGTATCTAAACCGAATCCCCAAAACGATTTTGGGAGCTTTGTACTACTCATCATTGATCGTACCATATCAAGTAAGGTACGGTTTCTCCTTTCAGACACACCATTTTGATGTGGTGTGTATGGAGCCGTCAACTGTGAAAAAATCCCATTTTCTCTTAAATAATCCTGAAACTCCTGACTCAGATATTCGCCACCTCGATCAGATCGAAGTGTCTTAATCATCTTGCCAAGTTGTTTCTCTACTTCATTCCTAAACTCTTTGAACTTTTCAAAGGCCTCGGATTTGTGCTTCATAAGATACACATAACCGAATCTGGACTTATCATCAGTAAAGGTGATAAAGTAGGAATATCCTCCTCTAGCCTGTGTAGTCATGGGCCCACAAACATCAGAATGAATGAGTTCCAACAACTCATTGGCTCTATGACTTACAAGCTTCTCAAGCTTGGTCTTTGTCATTTTTCCAGTCAAACAAGATTCACAAGGCCCATAGGATTCTAAATCCATAGAATCTAGATATCCATCACAATGGAGTCTAGACAATCTTGTCTCATTAATGTGTCCCAACCTACAGTGCCAAAGATAGGATCGATTATTTAATTTAGGTTTCTTATTAACTTGAACATTAAGAATTTCACTATTCGATTCTAAATCCAAAACATATAATCCATTCACTCTTGATGCGCAAGCATAAACAAGATCATTCTTAATGATAGGAAACTTGCCATCTTTTATTATAAAGTGAAAACCAGATTGTTCCAAACTGGAAATAGAAATTATGTTTCGGGAAATAGAAGGAACATAAAAACAATTATTCAAGTGCAATACAAGGCCCGTAGGCAATACAAGGTCTACATCTCCAACAGCTAATGCAGCAACTCTTGCTCCATTCCCGACACGGAGATTCACCTCGTTCTTGCTCAACTTTCTAGGATTCTTAAGTACCTGCAACAAATTGCAGATATGAGAACCACAACCGGTATCTAATACCCAAGAAGCTGAATCAACACTTGAAAAATTAATTTCTATAGTGAATATACCTGAGAGAGAAACATCACCATGCTTCTTTCCCTTGAGGCTCGCAAGGTATAATGGGCAGTTCCTCTTCCAATGTCCTTCTTTTTGACAATGGAAGCATACAGCAGAAGCTTTATCATTTGATTTCCCCTTTCCTTTACCCTTACCCTTCTTTTTCTTGGGCTTACCTTTGGGTTTAAACTTGTCTGTCTGCACAGACTTGCCCTTGCCCTTAGAAGGCCTTTCAATCAGAAGAGCTTGGGTCCTATTCTTTTTAATGGCATTCTCAGCAGTGGTCAGTAGTTGCAACAACTCAGGGAGTGTTGATTCTACTTTATTCATATAATAATTGACCACAAAACCATTAAACGAAAGGGGCAAGGACTGCAAGATCAAGTCAATACTTAATTCATGGTCCATGATAAAACCAAGAGAAGCAAGCTTCTCTATTAGTCCAATCATCTTGAGAACATGTGGTCCCACCGCCATGCCCTCAGCCAACTTGCAGCCAAACAGTTCTTTTGAGGTCTCAAAGCGCTCAGTCCTCCCTTGCTTATCATAAAGCTCTTGCAAGTGCAAGATTATAGAGGGAGCATCCATATGCTCATGCTGACGTTGGAGCTCTGCAGATATTGAAGCCAACAATATACAAACTGCCTGCTCATTGTCTGCTAAGTGCTGTTTATGGGTTTCCCAGTCAAACTGATCATACCCTTCTTGCCCTTGAGTAGGTGCAACAGGAATTGGAGAATCAATAACATAAGCTTTCCTTTCAGAGCGTAAAACTATTTTTACATTCCGATACCAGTCCAAAAAGTTTGGTCCAGTTAACTTATTAGTATCCAGAATAGAGCGTAGATTAAAAGTTCCAGCCATTAGCAAAGATGCTGAAAATTAATAAATGGACTAATATGAGTATTTCATGAAATTTAAACAACCAAATACAGAGACTTTAAATGTATATGGCCCTCCCACTATTTTTCTAAAATCAATGATCCTCAGTTATTGATTTAGGGTTATCCTTCATAAAGAATATCCGTAGTGGGCTAAGAGAACGACTAGATTCATTAGTCTCCGGCTGAGCCTGCAAAACCAACTTGTCTAGTGGGTTAAATAACAACATCTCCATGTCTTCTCTTAGATCATCAGGTTGACAACACCTTGTCACTTAGTGTCACATCACTATGTAACAACCTGGCATCATTGCCTTAGATGCATAGACTCGGCTGAGCCTGCAGACTATACATCTTGTCTAACACAAACCATCATCCTAAGTGTCCTTGCACTATTACCCGATGATATGATAGGTCTTAGCTGAGCTAGAGAATACTACCATGTCAAAGGGATTTAAGTGTAATACACTTCAAATGACATTCTTACCCGACGAAACAATAGGTCTTAGCTGAGCTAGAGAACACTACCATTTAGAAGCGATTTAAATGCCATTGATGATGGGAGACAATCAAACATGCTAGATAATTTTAACGAGGGATTTTAGTCTCATCATATAATAAAACTAATTATCAAATAATTAATTTTATCTTGCATGCATAATTAGGCATATAAACTTACTAACTATCATATAGTTAATTTTAAACGGCTTTGTCTTATCATGCATACTAGTTGTAATTTCAAAATTCAAAACTTTGAAATTTAAACTCATAATCCTTGTTCCTGTGAAATGTTAGAAACAAATAAACTTAAACAATTTGCAAATCCTAAATAACCATTGAATCATCTACACGAAAAGCATCAACACTTTGATGATTAACCACATTTCATAATCAAGATTCAAAATCTTGTTCATAAAATTGTAGACTTCAAAACTCCTTTTGAAAATTCAATAAGAATAACCCCACGTGTTTGCGGTAACGAGCCAGGCTCTGATACCACTTGTGGGTTAAGATTGATCTAGCTTGACGTTCAAGCAACATGTTTACGAGGTTGAAAAACAAAATTTTTCAGTATTTGCGGAACCCACATTGGATATTTACTATTCATGTGAATAGTACCAGTAAAAATATTTTTACCGTGCCGGTAAATTATTTTTACTGTGCCAGTAAATAATATTTACTGTGATGGTAAATAATTTTTACCGTGCCAGTAAATAATTTTTACTACACCAGTAAATAATATTCAGCGTGAACAGTAAATAATTTTCACCACGCCTGTAAAAATATTTTACGACGATAAATAATTTTTACTATGCCGGTAAATAATTTTTACTGTTCGGTAAATAGTATTTACTGTACTGGTAAATAATATTTACTGCTTAAGAATAATTCTTTTCTGATGTGACAGATCAGACTAAGCTGCAGCCACAGAGCATACTCAGAAGAAACTCTTTGGTAAATAATATTTACCGTACCATGTGGAAATACTAACCTCATGAGTCATGTACCATGTACCGTAACTCTTACAGTACATATTTAGGATCTACTCGTTAAAACACATACAGGGTTTCAGGAATACCTGTGATCACTTGAAGACGTCAAAGAGTATGATGTCCTCTAACGTTGATCCACACGACTATCTCCTGATTGCAAATGAGAACACCTTCTCCTTGAATCCCCGACTCCTTGAATGCTTGCTAGGCAGTAACAAGGTGGAGAACTTCAAGAGTTTGGATTTCTTACTCAAGACTAAGAGAACTTCCTTAAGAGGAAGAAAGAGAGAGAAAGAGAAAGAACTTCCTTAAGAGGAAGAGAGAGAGAGAGAAGCTTAAGAGAGAAGCTTGGTGTGTGTTGAAATGAAGGAAATGAGTGCTATTTATAGAAACAAGGAGTGAACCATGGCCACATGTTCTTCTTTCAGTGTGAGCCACATGTTCTTCTTTTAATGTGAGCCACACATTCATTTCTACTTCAAATCCAAAGTGCTTCTTGAAGAATCAATTATTCCAAGAAGTGATTCTTGAACAATTAATTATTTCAAGAAGTGCTTCTTATAATTAATTATAATAATTGATTATTCATGAATAGTAAAAGATGAATAGTACTTTACTATTCATTTGACATTATTCACATGAATAAATAATTACTAATTAATTACTCTCTTTATCCAATCCTGATTGGATACAGCCTTGGTAAATTCATAAATTACCTCAATCTCTTAACCTCTTAATAATTGGGCTTGAAGTACTAACCCAATTACATCAATAGTCTTGACAAAGCCCAATAACATTTATTGGTCCAAACTAGCTAAATTAAGCAATCAAGAATAGTCTTTAGTGTGTGACCCATTAGGCCCAATTAGTTACTGACATAGATAAACTTGAACCAATTAAACTCCTTTAAAAGGTCAATTTATCTAATGACTACATAAGACACTAGCAATGCTCTGCAGTCCCAGAACTAATCAAGTTGATCAAGTGATCTACCTTTTCTAATTTGGATACTGTGCATATATCATCTCTTACAATGTTGTTCATATTTAGTCGAGAGCAAGAATAGAGTATCATCTCTCTTGATTGACTAAATGTAGCTATTTCACAGAACCAGGAATATTCTTCTATTGACTCTAAGACAGATCATGACTCTTCATGATCACTTACTATGCATAGATTCTCGAATCAACTAGAAGTCATCCAAGCTCTTACCGGTCTTGTGAACAACTAATCCCTTGTAGAGGATTGTAAGTCCTTTCGGCATGACCATCTATACTCATGTATTCAGGTAATACCCAAGAGTACACTGTTCTCCCCATTTTTCAGGCGGATAGAGTTGTACAGTCAAAGTATAACCCTAGGACATAGTGGTCGATGACATCCTCAAGTCTAAGATGATCCGCACTACCAAATGATAAGAGACATTACAAATCCAATGATACTCTCTACAATGAATCCTTGTGGAGTCTCTCAGCGGGTCAGTTCAATGCTATCTGTTCTCTAACAGATCCACCCACGACATCAGCTAAGGCATCAACATGCCTGCATTCCATGAGGTCCCTACCTTGCATCACTATACAAGTAGATGATGTCGTACTAGTCTTATTGAAATCACCAATGCCCTTTCTTGGCGATTCAAGACTAGGAACAAGTTTCAGGCAATAGACGTGTAGTGTACTCGATTCCTCATGATCATGATCCCTATCATTGATCACCAAATAAACACATATTCTATTCCTTGGGCCTTTATCTTTAATCTCATATTAACTATAAAATATAAGCGAGACATAAATATGATAAAGATAAATTATGCTCAAATATATTAATCATGAAATATCAAACAGTACAAGGTGTTCAACTGATTGTCTCTAGGACACCTACATACTAACAGGAACGACTCCTACGTCTTCTGTATGATGCGGACGTCGGCTTCGACCGCCCGGACGTCTCGTACCGGGGGTTCCGTGTGCGCCTCTTGTAGTGGCTGCTCCTCTGCAAAAGGGGAGGTCACCGTGTCAATGACATGCCCTTCTGGGGTGTTTTCTCGCCGCGGCTGCTCCAGCGGCTGGTCCGGTAGTGGTTGGCTTGGCTGGGGGTCTCCTCCCATCGGCTGGGGGTTTCTGTTGTGGCTTCTGGTGTTTGCCATCAGTGGTCACGGGGATTGAAATTTATAGCTCCCCACGGTCGGCGCCAATGTTCTGTCCTAAGAACACAGAGATTAGACTTGACTAGGTTGTCAAGCCTAAAGCCTACGTACCCTTTGAAGGGATCAAAGTCCACGTAGTTCACAGTATACTGGAAGGCGTGAAGCCAGGGGAGTGGTGTGTGTGCTCTGTGTAACAGTAGGTAAATAGAGCATAGGGTTAGAACGTGTGCACCTGTTTAGGGTTTCCCTGTATTTATAGAGGAGTCTGGTGCGAGTATCTCCGTATTAATGAGCGATATCTAGGATTGAGAGATCAGGGGCTGATTTGTTGGGATTATGATTGGAGGAGATCCTAGATTAATGAGATCCTCCCTTAGCGGTATCTCATATCCTTGCCCATTATAGCGTGGATTCTGCCTTAGGCATGATTGGGCCGAGGTCTTGATACAGGCCTATTGGGCCGGTCCGTAACAACGAGAAATAATTATTTAGGATCCTCATATTTCGCCTGTCCTTGTCGTGTCTTCCTTAAAAACCACTAGAATATAAGTGGAGGGAGATGCTTCCGTATAAAAATCTGGGCACGTATCTTACAAAAATCAAAGCATATGGGCCCTCAACCATTGTAATTAACGTCAGGACTTTACCTCATGGGTTCATAGACATGGATGATATTCCCTCCCGTCTTAATCATATAGATCCATGTGTAAGGAAGCCAAGTTCACAAATCACTTGACTCGTGAGGTTGATTACCAAAAATATACCAAAATGGTATTATTCTCACTCTCACTAGTTCTCATTCTAACTTCTCCTCTTTTGCTATTCTTCTTCTTCTTCTTCTTCCTTAAACACATCAGAGAAACCATAATTCACAAACCTAACCTTCCACCAGCTCCTAAAGGCCTTCCCATCATAGGAAATCTCCATCAACTCAATAGTTCTTCTCTTTATCTTGACCTGTGGAACCTCTCAAAGAAATATGGACCCTTATTTTCTCTGCAACTAGGTCATAGAACTGTGATTGTTGTTTCATCTCCTAAAATGGCCAAAGAGACACTTAAAAACCATGACGTGGAGTTCTCTGATAGGCCATCTTTGTTCAGCCAGCAAAAACTATCCTATAATGGGATTGAGTTGTTTTTCTCTTCCTATGGGGATTATTGGAGAGAAATTCGAAAAATATGTGCTGTTCATATATTTAGCGCCAAAAGGGTGTTGAGTTACTCTTCTATAAGACAATATGAGGTTCAACAAATGATTCAAAAGATCTCAAGCCATGCTGCTTCGTCTAAGGTTACAAACTTGAATGAGCTTTTGATGTCTGTTACAAGTACCATAATTTGTAGGTCTACTTTTGGAAGAAGGTACGAAGAAGAAGGAGTTGAAAGGAGCAGGTTTGTCATTATTATTTTTCCTTTAGATTTATACAGTCCCTGCTTAACTGAAACGATTCTTGGATTTTTTCCCCCCCTTTTTGATTTATACAGTCCCTTAACTTTTATTTTGTTTAAAATATTGATCCATTTCTTTAATAACAATCTAGATCATTTCATCCCTACAGAGACCAAAATCTATGATTAGAAATTTGAGAGGCAAAAATTAAGATGATGACAAATTTGAGGATCAAATATTTTATGAATTTTGTACTTCAAAGTTCAGACACAACTAGGTACCCATATGTACTTTGGATCTTTTCATTTAAAAAAAAAAAATTGGTATTTCATGTGGGTCCTAGGGGTGTCTCATTTCAAGGGAAATAGGTGTCTCCATTGATTTTCTTCTCGATTTACTCTTCCCACCATTAGATCAATTTTCAATAGTTGGGATATAATATTTTAGAACTAAATAGTATAATCTTAAATAACAAAAAATATATAAATATATTTAAGCAATGAAAATTTCACCTGAAAAATTTTAAAATGCTGGAGATAAAAAGCAAAATGACATTGTTACAAAAGTTTTCATATAAAGTTGAAGTATTTAGATATGATTTTAATAGTTTAATTTTTTTGATGTATTTTTATGGTTAATTTTTTTTTTAATGTATGTTTATATTTATAATAATTTTATGTATTTTTTTTTAATCTTTTTATGTTTAATTTTATAATAATGTTATTATAAAATGTTAAATTTCAATCACTGGAAGTTGATGAAATGGTGGGGAAAGTAAATGGAGACAATCTTCCCTTTCATTGGCACGCAACTAAAAAGCAACGACGGAGAGATTATTATATTTATCTCCCACTATTTTCCTATTATAACCAAATTGTGATAAGGAATCACTCATAACTATTATTATCAAACTTGCAAGTTGATTATCTGAGTTTATCATTTTTACACTTCTAATTTACAAAAATGAGTCGAGTCGGTGGTAAACTCATGTTAGTTGTAAATTCGGTTAGATTCATGAGTTTATACAACGAGTTTACCGTTTTTATATTTCTAGCTTAAAAAACCATATTAACTTATTCTTAAACTTATGTTCACTTTTTTTATTTGTTCATGCTCAGTGGTTTTATATATAAATTTTATAGAAATTTCTTTATTAAATATAATAAATGATTAATGATAATAGATTTAATTTTAATTATTTGGATTTAAAATATATTTAAATCAAATTTTTGTCATTTTATATTTTAATTATTTAATTATACACTAGTAATACCTATTTAATAATAAAAGTAAACCCTTACGAATTTACAATACGAGTTTATGTCACTGTTACAAGTTTACTTAAACTCGTGAGTTTGACAACCTTACTTAAAACTAAGGGGTTATAGATTGACGCCTCTATCCAAATGGACTTGTATGTGAACATAATATTATTACAACACTAATTGCTTAAAATAATAGTAACTATTTCCATCAATGCTAATCCACACAATTAAAAATTTAATCTAATATATTAATCTAATGTTCAAAATGTCCTCAATGAGGTGGGAGAATGAAAAAGTCCTTTTGATTGAGGCTAAAATTAGAACACTTCAGTGAGAAACACTAGGAATGTCCTCTATGCCAATATCAAAAATATAATATCTTCCAAAATATTAAATGCAATATATGTGTGTGTGTTTACACACTAACTAAATAAACTTCATATACAAAATGTTGGAAATTAATTTGTTGATCCTATTGAAGGTTCCATGGGATGCTTAATGAGTTGCAAGCCTTGATGGGTAGCTTCTTCTTGCAAGATTATATTCATTTCACAGGGTGGATAGATAGACTGAGAGGATTGACTGGTCGGTTTGAGAAGAATTTTAAAGAGTTGGATGAATTTTATAAACAAGTTATTGATGAGCATCTTGATCCCCAAAGGCGAAAACCACAAGAAGAAGAAGATATAGTTGATGTCTTGCTTCACCTCAAGAAGCAGCGATGGTTTTCAATGGACCTCACTTTTGATCACATCAAAGCTTTAGTCATGGTAATTCTTCTATATTATTTCATTTTTTAATCAATTCCAGAAACTATAACAAATATATAACTTATGGTATTAAAACCAACTTGGGTTGACCAGTTTTGGTGGATTAACTGGGTTGGATTTTATACTTTTTTCTTCCCCTATTGAGTCTGGATCAAGGTTAGTTTGAGTTCAAAAAAATAAAAATAAAAGTTTTGTCAAATTTTTTCTTTAATAACTATGTTTTGATAGGATTTTTATTTTATTTCAATTAAATTATATTATTTTAATCATGATTAATTTTACTCTAGGTTTGACCATGATTAGACCACTAATCATTGAACTACTACTGTCTCAATTGATTCAATAACCAATCAAGTTTCCCGTACCTTAATCACTATGTAAAAGGAAAATTGAAAACCAAAGGTCTTGTAGCCAGTGGTAGGAGTACTCCCTAACTAATTGGAAGTCGTGGGTTCAATCCTGCTTAGTGTAATTCAGGCCATTAATGCCTGCCGCCTTGTAATCCAAAAAAAAAAAAATTGAAATAAGATCAAACAAAAGGGAAAATGATAAAAAATAGATTCTCATTACATCTCATATGGGTGAAATGAGCTAATAAAAGCTTAGCAAATAGAGGGAGAGTTCAGAAGTGAATTGGCCTGGTCTAATGCTTATTTTTCTCTTATATAGAAGAAAACAAAAGTGGGTTTTAAACAAAGATATTTCCTTGCATAATATGCTAGAATAATATATCGAAATTATTATCCTTCTTATGACAACACAAGATATATATTAATTGAGCAGGACGTACTTGCAGCAGCAACAGATACAAGCACAGCAGTATCAGTTTGGGCCATGACCCAACTAATGAAAAATCCGAGAGTGATGCAGAGAGTTCAAGAGGAACGTAGAAATATATGTGGCACAAAAGTTTTCATAGGAGAAAGTGACATTCAAAAGCTTACATATCTTAAGGCAGTGGTAAAAGAGGTACTGAGATTGCACCCACCAGGACCACTACTTGTTATGAGGCAAACAAACAAAAAATGTATCATTGAAGGCTATGAAATCCCAGAAAAGACATTAGTTTATGTCAATGTATGGGCAATTCATAGAGATTCTGAGGCTTGGAAAGATCCAGAAGTGTTTTATCCTGAAAGGTTCTTGGATAGTGACATAGATTTTAAGGGACAAGATTTTGAGCTGATTCCATTTGGTGCAGGAAGAAGAATTTGCCCAGGTTTACCAATGGGGGTTGCCACAGTGGAGCTTATTATTGCTAATATTGCGTATTCATTTGACTGGGAAATGCCTAAAGGCATGAAGAGGGAAGATATAGACTTTGAGGTATTACCTGGAATTACCCAGCACAAGAAAAACCCTCTTTGCCTTGTGGCCAAGAACCATCTGTTTTAAGGCCTGTAAAACCTTGTTATAGTATGTTTCAACCATCCATGATTATGATTCTCTCTTAATTATATGTGTGTGTTGTATTTATAGTGTGTGGTGTGATAGGGCAAAATTTAAAGCCTAAAAAAAAACTCCGCAAATGTACGGGCCGTATCAAGTAATAAAGTGATGAGAAAAGTATCGTTCCCACGAGGACTTAGTATCACAACCTTTAGTTGAGCATTAATTTCACAATTTCATTTAAGTTGAGAAAACCAAAATTGAATTTAATTAAGAAAAAAAAGAAATTAAAACTAAAATAAAAATAAGAAAATTACCACAATAATTAAATGAGCAACCTAGAGTCACTAATCCCTTATTTGATTTTTAGATTTTATCCCCACTAAATTAACTTTGACTTAATCTAATCAGCTAATCTAGAGTATTAATGTCTATAAATGCCTTCCGGTCCATTTATATACCTATCTCAAATAATTATGCAATGCCTCACATAATTAATTAAGATGCAATTCAAATCGGATTCACTCTAATTTGACTATGCGGAGCTTCTAGGTATATTCCTATCCTAGACGCAAATTAGATTAAAACCTAACTTCACGTTAAATTAAAATCTAATTCCACATTATTTATTCCCAAGGTCAATTTAGGATTCCCTCTTCCAAGTTCAACCCTAAATCCCCAAAACATGCTCAATGGTGGCCACTCACTAAGCAATAGCAATAAACACAGGATTAAATAAACTGAATAAAATTAATCAAAACTAAAAAGTGGGAATAATCTCTAAAACCCAAACAAGTTCATAGATTCTCTAGGTTGCAAAACCAACTAGCCACACATGGCTTTATTCAAATCCAAAAAAAAATGAAAATTCAGGTTCAAAGAAGAAGAAGGAGAGGAAAGAAAATTTCTTCGTCGCCTCCACAGTCCTTCCGTCCTTCCGTAGAAATGATGAAGAGAATTGAAACGCTCAGCGCCTCAGCCTCTACTTCTCTGCTTCTTTGTTCCTTCTCGTTCTGTGTCTCCTTGATCTGCCTTCGTCTTCTGTGATCCTCTTTCTTGTCTCTGCCTCCTTATTTATAATAATTTAGATCTTGGGTCATTGATTCTCTTTTACTTATTAACAAGATATCTCATATCTTGTAATTTACTCCATCAGATCAAACAATTGATTTTGTTTCTATTTTCTTGCATGAAACCACTGAATTTGACTGATTGCATATCCTCTTATTGCCTTTTCTACTTCTTTCCAAATCAGCTAATATTTCCTGCACAATAAAAATAGGATATGAGTAGATTTTATGTCGATTTATTCTTTGATCCCAAGTTTCACTCAATTATGGAAACGTTCATAAAAGATAATTAAATAGGTATATAATATCAATAATTCCAATTAAATCTCATAAAATATGCACCTATTTAATGATAAAATATATACTCATCATGGTGTAAGAACCATCTGTGTTGTTGTTCAAAAAAAAGAACCATCTGTGTTAAGGCTTTATTGTTATAAGTAAATTAATAAAATGTACCTTTGAATATGGTAATAATTAAATACTATGTATTCTAGTCCTTAATATAAAACATATTTACCTAATTTGATTAGATTAAAAAAGTTAGTTAAGTTAGCTAATATGATAAGTAATTTCTAAAATACTCTAATCATCATCTTTAATTACCTCATTTCACCTCGATTCTCTTCCTTAATTATCGTTGAAGGAGCATAAATAGGGGTAAATTAAAAAAATATTGACAAATATATGAAAACTACTTCCTCTGATTCTAAATAGGGTTAAAGAGCAAATTGACCAACAAACTTTTACCTCAGGAGTGCCCAACACCAATAACTTTTAAGTAAACCAAAAATACAAAAAAAAAACTCTTAAAAATGCGCAGTCAGTACAAAAAACTTTTAAAAATGTGCAATCAACACAAAAAACTTTTAAAAATATACAGTCAGCATAACGCTGTTAAAAAAAAAAGAGAATGTCTATTATCTAAAGTGCAGATTGGTTAACGAATTTTTACTCCAGAAGCGCCCTAGCAAAAAAAACTTTTACTCAAGAGCGCTCAGCATAAAATTTTAAATTTCACTAAATTAAATAAAAAAATTCTTATTTGTCATTATTTAAAACTACTTGTTTAGATATCTATGGGAAAAAAATTACTCATTTGCTAAAATAAACAAAATTTTTAATTAAAAATATAATTATATGATTTAAATAAAACTCAAGGTGTTTTGTAATTTATTATATATGTTAAACAAAAAATTATATGATTTATTTTTATTTTAAAAGAAATTTATTTAAGTTAAAAATTCATTTAATGTTAATAAAGTCTAAAAAATCTATAATATCCTAAGAAAATGAAATGAATTTAATTTTTATTTTTATAAAAAGAGCTTAATGAATATCAATATTGATATTTAATAAGTAGTAATATAAATCCAGTAAATTGATGATATATTTATTAATTAAACAATCTATTGATTATATGAATATGGGACTTTTAGGGGAAAAAATTTTTTAAAAAAAAAAGATAACCTAAAATAAAAATTAAAAGTTTGTGGGTCAAATTACTCCTCAACCCATTATCAAATTGTCCTTAATCAAGCCTCTTAAGTTATCTTCCCCGCCCCCCCCCCCCCAAAAAAAAAGCCTCATATTCATATAATCAATAGATCATTTAATTAACAAATATATATTCAAGTTGCCGGATTTATATTATTAAGTATCAACTTTAATATCCATTAAGCGCTTTCTCTAAAAATAAAAATTAAACTCATTTTATTTCTTTCCGAATATAACAATTTTTTTTACATTTTATTAATATTAAATGAATTTCTTAACTCACATAAATTTCTTCTAAAATAAAAATTAATCATATAATTTTTTAAACATATATAATAAATTATAAAATACCTTGATTTTTCTTTCAATCATATAATTATATTTTTAATGAAAACTTCTGTTTATTTTAGCAAATGAGTAATTTTTATCCATAAATATCTATATTAGTAGTTTTGAATAATAACAATTGAGAACAATTTTATTTAATTGAGTGAAATTTAGAATTTTGTGCTGAGGGCTCTTAAGTAAACAATTTTGGTGTTAGATGCTCCTAAAGTAAAAGTTCGTTAGTCAATCTGCACCTTAAAAAACGGATATTATTATTTTCTAACGACATTGTGCTGATTACACATTTTTTAAAGTTTTTTGTGCTAACTGCACATTTTTAAAAGTTTTTTTTTTTGGTATTTTTGATCTACTTAAAAGTTATTTGTACTGGGCACTCCTAAGGTAAAAGCTTGTTGGCCAATTTGCTCCTTAACCCTTCTAAATATAAGACACTGTTGACTTTGTTTTGAAGAGATTAAGGAAGTTCACTAAGTTATTGAATCATTTTATATGTTGTGTACCCTTAGATTATATATCAATATATAAGTTTGGAAAAATAGTTTGATAAATATAAATTATATTAAAAAATTTATTTAGCTTTCTTAATATCTTAAAAAAAATAACTCTATCTTATATTTAGGACCAAAGGGGGAGGGTGTCTTATATTTAGGACCAACATTAACTCCTCAAATATATCTTATATTAAATATGAAAAGGAGTAGTAATTAATCAATCCACACTGATAAGTAAGATCACTAAAACATTGACTAATTGTTTCACAACCAATTAATTAACCAAAAAAGGAAGTATTTTTAGGAGAGACTTAATGTATTTCTTGCAAAGGAAAAAGAGGGAGTTAATTGTTTATATTATCTCAGGTCATTACACATCTCTATGCATAGGAGCTGTCTCCCTTCATAATATGTAATTTTTTTTTTTTTGGTTGGGAAAAGTTTTGGAGGGGTTCGACATCAGTCCATCTGCCCTGGCCTCTATGAGCACTTACTGGAGACTTACGAGATCGCCTACCAAAAGAGTCCCAACGACGGCAGAGGGGATCGAACCCACGACCCAAGGCCTAGTCTTGGATCCCTTACCATCTATGCCAACTCTCATTGGCTCATAATATGTAAACTACTTACTTGTTTGTAAGGGCAGAAGAGACTTGGGTTTCTGCCTAATAGGAGTTCAAGCTTGGGAGTTATGTGGTTTATAGTCTATGCCAAAAACACTTAAACCACTCCCTCTCGTCTTCTTTCTATATTTTTTTTAATATATATTGTTATGGTCCGAATCAATGGGCTTGGCAAAAGGCAAGCCCAAGGCCCAAGCCCAAGCCCAAGGCACACACCCCACACTTTGGACGGCATATCGCCGTTGTGTAGCACAGTGATCATCTTCTCTTATCTGATATCTCACCCATAGATATTAGTTGGGAATCCAACCTTGGTTGTTCGATACGTTAGCATCCAAGAAAGGAATCGATCCTATATCAATTGTTCACTAACTCTTTAAGGGTTAGACATTCATGTTCTATTAACAGAACATTGGCGCCGACCGTAGGGACACGATAAAGATTGATTCCCACACCGCTGGCAATGGCAGCGACTATTAGAACTCGTGGACAAGCAACTCGGCGGGATCAACCATCGGAATGACCTCAACATCAGACGCAATAGGAATTAGAAGCACAAAGTGCCGAACACAGGATTCCAGAGGAGGATCAAGTAATTGTCGAGACCGAATCGGAAGCTTCTCAATCAGCAAGTTCTCCGCTTCCCGACAATCTAGTAATCCAACAGGTGGTCCCACATGAGCATCCAGCGGAACCTGTGGCGGAACTACAAGTCAAGCATCCCGACATTCGTCGATGGCAGATTACTATAGGGTCATTGCTAAATCGGATAGATGAGATGGAAACCAGGAACCGCCTGCATATGGAAGAGGACATCAGAGTGATCCGAGATGAAATGAGGCATCAAAATGCCATATGGAGACAAGAGGAGAATCAGAGGATCAGATTGCTGTTGGAAGAATATATGGGAAGAGATGATCACCCGATAAGACGTGCGGGAAAAGAGGTTGCGAGGCCAAGTCGGCCCCACACAGTGCAATCCGTTAATACAGGGGTCCCATCAGATTAGCCTGATCAGGTGCGTCAACCGGGCACAACGGATAATGCTTCAAAAGTTCGAGCGTTGGAAGAACAGCTTAGAAGGCTGGAAAACCTAGTATTAGACATCGGAAATCCCAGTAGGGACAGTCGTACCGCATCTGCTCAGGGCAACGCCCAGCTATCGAAAGTTAATGAGGCCGTCTTGGATCAGCCGCAAGTCAGTCGGCCAATTCCTCAAAAGTTGCTGAGCTTGTCAAAAATCAGGGCCTTTCTAAGGAAGCAGAAGTGTCTAATCAGGACGATAGCCCTTTCCCTCGTTAAATCAGGGCCTTGACACGAAGGATTTTCCGAAGTATGATGGGACCAAGGACCCACAGTTGCATGTTAATAACTTTAAGATGGAGATCATGGTTAAAGGATATACTAGGCCTATCATCCCCAGGTTATTTGCTGGGACACTGAGGGGGGCCGCGTAGATATGGTTTAATTCTTTACCTCCGAATTCGGTACCTGATCTTAAGGACCTTACAAAAAAGTTTTTGTTGAATTTCGCTACAAGCAAAAAGCAGCCAAAAACTGAGTTCCAACTTGGGCAAGTTAAACAACTTCCCAATGAAACATTGTAGAAGTATTTGGAGCGCTTCAAGGACACAGCCCTGCAAGTTTCAGAATTAAAGGAAGACATACATCTTCATTGTGCGATAGCAGGATTGGACAAGTCGTCTCGCTTGAAAAAGTCGGTCACCAAGGACCGTCCGGCAACTTTGTCTGAATTTCGAGACAGGTGTAAGAAATACTTGGAGCTGGAACAGTTGGAGATTATGGGCCGTGAACCGAAAGATAAAGGAAAGTACTCACTGGCACGAGGTAAAGACCAATACAGTCAAAATAGGCAAGAATCACGATCTTGGAGACACGAAGCTCGACCTAGAGGAAGCCGGGCAGAAGGCAGATATGATAGGTATGCCCTGTTAAATGTGTCTCAGGCACAAATTTGGAAAGAGGTATCTGCAACAGAGATGAAAAGGGTAGAGTGACCTTGCCCTTTGAGGCGAGAGGCCACCTTGGACAAATCACGATATTGTGAGTTTCACGATCAGCATGGACATACCACTGATGCATGTTGGGATTTGCGTGATGCTATAGAAAAGTTTGTCAGGGAAGCAAAACTGTGACGATATGTTATCCAGACGGAAGGTCGGCAGAGTAAGCGTCAAAGGGGTTAGAGTCAAACTCCCTCACCTGACAAGAAGAGGCGTGAACCAGAAGGAAAGGGAGATAATGACGAGTTTCCTAAGCCAAAATACGATTGCCATGTTGTTGTGGGAGGATATGGTGACGGAGGAGACTCGGTCACACAAAGAAGGAAATATTTGAAAGAAGTATTCTCAGTTAAGAATTCTAACGATTGCCATGTTATTGTGGGAGGATATGGTGGCAGAGGAGACTCGGTCACACAAAGAAGGAAATATTTGAAAGAAGTATTCTCAGTTAAGAATTCTACAGAATTCAAGAGAAGTAGCAGGAAACTAGAACCACCGGCACTTTATTTTACTGAAGACGAGTTAGACGATGTGCCGTCAGGTCATCATGATGGGTTAGTCATCTCGGCAATGATCGAGGAGTGCCATGTTAAGAAAATCTTTGTGGATGATGGCAGTGCAGTCAATATAATATTGTGGGATGCATTCAAACGGATGTGTTTTGACTCGCAGGATTTGAAACCATGCAGAACAACGTTAACAGGATTCAATGGCCAGGATACACAGCCAAAAGGATATATAGATCTCAAGTTAAAGTTGGGAACGGAAAGAGCCTTTAAGTCTGACATTGTTCGATTTGTTGTGGCTGATTTTCCCTCACCGTATAACGTGATGTTGGGACGGCCAACTATTCATGATTGGGATTTGCTGATATCCTCCAAACATCAGAGGTTAAAGTTTCTCAACAAAAAGAAGCAAGTTGTGGTAGTCAAGGGGGATCAGAGGGACTCCCGGCAATGTTATTTTGATTCCGTTAAAGGAAGCAAAGAGTCAAGACAGTCGGAGTTGGCAAAAGAAAGAAGGAAAGAGCCAATTCAGGTTGTCGAATTGGATCTTAGGGAAGAAGATAAGATTTTGCAAGCCGAGCCAAATGGAGAATTGCAAAACTTTGTGCTGGGTCCCAAGTCGGATCAAGTCACAAAGGTCGGGAAAGGCTTGAGAATGAAGTTAGAAAGGAAATAGAACTTTTCCTAGAACGAAACAGAGACATGTTTGATGTTAGAGGTATGGTGACGGTTTCGAAAATCTCTTGAACACAATCATGACAATTCGAAAACCACAGAAACAATTAATGCTCACAGCGATTAAGGGCGCCTCCAAGAGACACGTGGCAATCCATATAGGCATAGTCAGTCCCGCGTTATAGCCGAGAAAATGAACAGCCTCTTGCTAGCAAGAAACTTCACACATTCATTTGACACCCCGGATTGGGGGCAAATCGTGGGAATAAAGTATTTTAAGGAAATAGCAAATCCTGAGTGTCAACTACAAAACATTATCAAGTGAAAAGTAAAAAGCCCATTGGGACTGAATTGATAAAATCAAACATCAGCCTGGGGGGCAACCTCAGTAGTTCGAAAATCTGAGCTCCCGAGCTTGGGGGCAACTGTTATGGTCTGAATCAATGGGCTTGGCAAAAGACAGGCCCAAGGCCCACAAAGCAAAGGCTTAAGCAAGAAACAGGCCCAAGGCCTACGCGGCAAACGTCTCAACGAAATCTGTTATGATCCGGGGAATTGATGATCATTCTGTGATCATGGCAATAACCTCAGATAGAGTAAATCACGGAGGATCTTCCTCAATCAGATCACAAACAAGTGCATTGCCCAAATATAGGAGGGTCAACTAGGGAAACAAGGTAAGGGAAAGTCCCTATAAAATGGTAAGACATCTACCAGGTATAGACACTGAAAATCCATCACTTGTTTACATACTGCATCACTGTGCACACACCCCACACTTTGGATGGCATATCGTCGTTGTGTAGCACAGTAATCATCTTCTCCTATTTGATATCTCACCCATAGATATTAGCTGGGAATCCGACCTTGGTTGTTCAATACGTTAGCATCCAAGAAAGGAATCAATCCTATATCGATTGTTCACTAACTCTTTAGGGGTTAGACATTCATGTTCTATTAACGGAACATATATAAACTGAATATTATTGCACAAAAGCAAGATTACAAAAGTATACGACTACATCCTAAGTTCTTTCATCATCTCCCACCTCTTGTTGGAGAGGTGGAGGATGATCAAAGACACAAAAGTTTCCTGTAATGCAGAGCAAGTTTAGCCAATCTATCGGCAAGAATAAGGTCCTCCCTAGGAACATTTACAAACTTAATATGCCAATCTCTATGAATTAGCAGTCTGATCTCATCTACAAGGTCTCTGAAAGGATAGCCCATCTCACATCCTCTAATGACAAGCCTAATAGCATCTATACAGTCAAAAAATAGGCATACTTTGCGAATTCCCTTATTCCAGCATAAGTTTGTGACGGTGATCATTTGGAACTATTCGCACTAGGTTGTAGAATTCTCCACTCCGCATGAGGTCCTAGTTCGTACTGGCTCTAAATAAGTTGGAATCCAAACTTTGATCCTCTCATGAGGTCCTAGTCTGCACTAGCTCTAGTCACCCATATGTCCCAACATACGTATCCAAAAGGTACAAACCACAAAACTCTGTGCTGCTTTCTTGCTTCGTGTGTCAAGTTCCATTTGACCCACTTCGTACCTTGTAAAGAAACAAAAGTATTCCAGAGATCCTATGACACCATTGCCTTCCATCTTTCCAGTGGCGGAACCGGAGTTTTATATTTGTGGGTGCACACTGCCGCCAATTGTTTTTTTCAAGAAAAGTTTTAAATGCATTAAAAATCAAATGAATATAGACAAAAAAGAGAAAAGAAAACTTCAACTTACTATAGAAAAATAATAATTAAGAATCAACTAAGCTATTACAACAAAACGTTACAAAAACATTCTTCGTTTCTTCATTCCTTGAATATATTGCATTATATCTTCATCATCAACCTTATTAAACATATGTTGTTTAACATAAGTGTGTTAAGAGTTCTCTAAGATTATACAAGGTGAGTTTGAAATTTCTATGATAGGAGAATTAAATTTCTTCTTAGGATTTCGAATCAAGTAAAAGAAGAATGAAATATTAATTTCCCAAACCAAAAACCTGTGAGAGCTTCTTAAGAAATATGGAATAGATAATTACAACAGAGCTGATACCCCTATGAGCTCAAAGACTTTTGTAATAAAAACGGAAATAGTGGGTATTTCGTTGTAATTTGTTTCCCTATTGCAAAAAGGAAAAGAATAAATGGCAAGCCAGGATTCGAATTCGAACTAGGGTCTAAACCATGGCAAGGGATTATTTTACCACTAGACCATTGGTGCTTCTTCTTGAAAAGTTCATTCAAAATATATACAAATTCTTAGGATTTTATGGGTGTACTCGCCCACATAAACTCCAATGTGGCTCCGCCACTGCATCTTTCCATAGCGTTTATGCAGTCTCTTAGCATGTGCATTGAGTTTTCTGCCTGATCACATGTAAAGGGGAAGTAGGCTGATTCTTGAAGTCCTTTGCTTGCTCTAAGTTGTGTTGTATGAGCTCCACCATGCAAAAAGAGCAACATGAAGGACTTAATGTCTTTGGAATTATCCATAGCCATAGGATTTTCCATATGCTATCTACATTTCCACTAGTATCAACAAAAAGAGAGTAATAGGTAGATTTCACAGTATAACCACCATCGGTGGATGGTCACCAATATAATTTGTCCTCTCCTCTTTCCTCACAAGGTGGGTGAGTACATGTAATATGATTAATGACCTCCTGGAGAAACCACCTATGTAACTTTTCTAGATCCCAATCACCCCCACCCGCCACCTAATCCACAACTCGATCATGAAAAATTACCAACCACTCATATCCCAGGATGGAATCAATGAGTGGAATATTGAGGTTGGATCAATTTTCTAACCAAAACGAAGCAAACTTCCTATTACCTATTCTCTTTCATACTCCTTTTTTAAAATGTTCCCAAACAATACATATGCCTCTCCAAGTAAGGGAAGAGTTCCTCTTTATAACCAGTCTGGCATGTTTGCCTCTCCACAGTATTTGGACCTTAGAAGTTTGATCCATAAAGTATTTTCATTACAAATGAGACCCCAACATAGCTTCATCAAAAAAGTTCATTCTGCTTTCTTAAATTTCTTATATTGAGACCTCCTTCCTTTCTATCCATAGAAACTAAGTCCCAAGATACTAAATAAGTATTTCTTATTCCATCTTGTTCACCTCACAAGAAGTTTCTACTCTTTTGTTCCATCTCTTTTATCACACCATTGGGGAGAAGCATGGTCTGCATGTGATATGAAGGCAAAGCAGAGAGAACAACTTTAATTAGGGCATTTCTCCTAGTCATGCTTAAGAATTTGTTTTCCAACTTGATAGGCTCTTTTCAATTTTTCCCAGTGCTAGGAAATCAGGGAATCAATTAGGATCCCTATAAATCAAGGATTAGGAATCAATCCCCATTAATAGTTATTAAGAGCCATAAAACTCTAAGGCTTTCTCTATTTGTATAAATACACCATTCTTGTACATAAATAGATACACTTTTCAGTCTTCTCTTTCTACATGGTATCAGAGCATACAGGTTCGATTGCCTGATTTTTTTTTCCCGGTGAGATTTCTTGGCTGTTTCCCGCGACAGTGAGAGAGAGAAAGAGAGAGAGAGAGGTAAAGTTAGGGTTCCATCTTCCGCCGCTTGTCTCCGCTCACGCGCCGCCCCATTGTACTCTAGAGGTCTCCACGGAAGCGTCCCAAGGCAAGTAATGGCATCGAACAGGTTCAAGCCCCCTAGTACCTGCTTCGGTGTCGGATCTAGTGGTAGTTGCATCTACTCCTATCTCTACCCCAGTCCCAGTGACTATACCTGACTCTCCTGACTACACATTAGAGCCCGTGATCGTACCTGAATCCGTACCTGATTCTCCCTCGCCATAAAGCCCCGTGCCTGATTCTCCTACTTCTATTAACTTGCCTATTGCCTTCCGTAAAGGTCAGCAATCTTGCACCTACCCTATTTCTTCTTTTGCTTCCTACAATCATCTTTCCCCTCCTTCTTGCTCTTTCATAGCCTCCTTAGATTCCATTACTGTCCCAACTAATCTCCGCCAAGCTTTAGCCTATCCCAGTTGGTGTGCTGCTATGAAAGAAAAAATGATGGCCCTTGATAAGGTCGGTACCTAGACTCTCGTTGATTTACCTCCTGGAAAGAAGGCTATTGGATGTAAGTGGGTATTCACAGTCAAAACGAAAGCTGATGGCACCTTGGAACGTCTGAAAGCTCGACTGGTTGCCAAGGGTTATGCTCAGACCAAATTGTCTTTTGTTTGCCTCTTCATCTCTATGGCTGCCAATTATGGTTGGGATCTTCATCAGCTGGATGTTAAGAATGCATTGTTAAATGGTGATCTTCTTGAGGAAGTATACATGGAGCAACCACCTGGTTTTGTTGCTTAGGGGGAGCGTGGGAAGGTATGTCACCTATTGGAAATTATGCCCTAAGGGCAAGTCATTATTCTCCATTAAGTTATCACTTCATTCGCATGTTTATGGTGATAACTGCATCCTTGGATATATCTTATAGATTATCCTAAATGTCCCTGGTCGGTCATCTACGCGGGAGCGAAGATGAGTTAAGACCAGTATGACTTTGATGAGGTATGGAGATACGAATCAAAGTCATGGGCACTTGTAAGAGCACAAGGTGCTAGACCGACCCACTATGAGAAAGCTGGATGGATTAAGTCATAAGCTTATCTCATGTATAACCGCGTTACAACGCCCTATGACCTGAGATCATCATGGATTCCTACATGATGAGTCACTAGTCTTTGACCTAGTCAAAAGTCACCTTTGACCGGGTGATGATAAAGGCTGGGATTGGGATCAGTGGTTTTCATGCGGAGGAATGTGAATGGTCAAGATGGAATTTGTCCCTCACATATGTAAAGAGATAATACTGGGCCCCTCGATGAGTGAGTCTAAGAAATGTATAGCCATACTGTGATGGAAAAGAGTTTCTATTTCACCTTTTGGACTACTCGAGAATCGAGAAAGTAGTGGTCAAGAAAAGGAAGTTGACATTATCCATGTCTTATCCTTGACCGAATTATCGCGTGACAAAAGGGATGTGACATGGTTGTACGATAGGTTGTATCGTGTCATCGATCCACATGTGAATTGGGTAGTCGCAATGTCTTGCTAGAGGCCACTTGCGACTTGTGGGCTGATACAGTTTTGGCGCACTGCCAATCTCATATGGGCCTGCAGGGTCGCACACAAGAATAATCCAACACGGGTAAAAGTGTCCAGATTCAATGAATCTCAGATTAATCTGAGATTAAATGAACACTGAATTTAATCTAGGATAAATATATATATGTGTATATATATATATATATTAAATTCAAAAATAACATAATAATATTATTTAATGGAGATTATAATATTATTATATTATATTTGTTTTATATTTAATTTATCAGATAAATTAAATATCTAAAATAAATAGAGATATTATATCTCATTTGATTTTCGAATAAAGATATTATTCTCTATTTAATTTAAATTGAGATATTGTATCTCAAATTTAATTAAATAGATAGATATCATTTCTCGGATTTAATTTATAGAGATAAATTAAATCAGAAGGCTTTTATATTTGGATTAAATATATCAGATAGATTTAATTAATATATTTTTAATCCAGATTCAAAATTTGAATTTTCAAATCTGGCTTTTAATTCGGATTAAATAAGTATTATTATATTATATCTATCAGATAAATTTAATTAATATATTTTAATCCAGATCTAAATTTTGAATTTCAAAATTAATGAGGATTAATTTTATATAATACGCTGAATGGTTTTAGAAAAACCTACGAGACTTTTAGTCAAGCGTATTAGAAAGCCACGAGAAACCCTAGAGCGAAAAGAGAGAGATGCACAGTTCGAGGCGCTAGCACGCTGTCGCGTCCGTGTTCAGAGATTGTTCGCGTGGATACCAGTAGAGGAAGACGATTCTAAAAGTCGACTTCTACTGATCGAGAAGGTAGCCCACCAGTTCAAAGAGAACGAGACTCAGACGAATTCACTACAGTTTGAATTTTCTTGATCGCCATGAGAAAATGTGCGCAAAGGGTTTGTGTAGATTCTTAAGCTACTAGTTCGTCAAAATAAGAGGAAACCTCCGGTTCCAGATGATTTTGAGTTCTCTATAAGGTATGATTCGGGTTCCCTAACCTTGATTTAAACGTACCTGAGTGATCCTCGGGACGGGATTCGTAGAAGATTTTAATCCGCTGCGTGTACGGATCCCAACAGTGGGTTTCTGTACATGCTATTATATGTGATATATATGTAAGATTCTGAATCTTTGTATGCAAGAATTTGAATCTTTGTATGCAAGAAATTGAATCTTTGTATCAAGAAATCGAATCTTGAATGCTTTAATTTGAAGATTCGCGTTAGGGTTTTTGACAGGTCTCTAGAATGGTGCCGCGGCTTCTTCGTACAGTTCTGAACTATTCAGAGCGCACGATATTCGAAATCGTCCGTCACATTTGTGCGCATCGAAGACATTTTGAATCGTTTAGAATTTTCGATCATGCTCGGACAACGCCCTTGGGGGTTTAAAATTAAGTTTTATGAAACTCTCTTTCTAAGAGAATATGATGTTTTCAAAAGCTCTGGGGCACTCTTGCTAACTGGCTAGCGGGACCACCGCTCCTGCTAACTAGCTAGCGGGACCGCCGTAAGGACTGACTGATTGTTTGTAGCGCGAGAAATGAAATTGTTTGTAGTATGAGAATTTAAATCATGATATAAAGTAATATAAGATTAGAGAAGTTTATCATGAGTAATATTTTATTTCATAAATGTATGAATTAAAATATGTTCATAACCTTACAAAGTGTTGTTTGGGTATGGTGAACAACATGGCTCTAGATTTTACTAGTGTTGTAAATTTAAATATGTGTTTTCTCTTATTATTTAGAGAAGTCCTCTCATTGGCATAAGGGGACTACAGGTTAGATGAGTCATGTTGTTCACAAGTTTTAATTATATTTTGATATGATCACTGCATGATTAGAGCGTATTAAAAAGCCGCGAGAAACCCTAGAGCGAAAAAGAAAGAGACGCACAAGAGGCGCTAGCACGCTGCCGTAGCCGTGTTCGGAGATTGTTCGTGTGGATACCAGTAGAGGAAGCCGATTCTAAGAGTCGTCTTCTGCATAGCCCACCAATTCAAAGAGAACGAGATGCGAACGAATTCACTATAGTTTGGGTTTTCTTGATCACGAGAAAATGTGCACAAAGGTTTGTGTAGATTCTTGAGCTACTAGTTCGCTAAAATCAAAGGAAAACCTTCGGCTCCGGATGATTCCGAGTTCTCTATAAGGTATGATTCGGGTTCCCTAGCCTTGATTTAAACGCACCTGAGTGATTCTCGGGACGGGATTCATAGAAAATTTTAATCCGCTGCGTGTACGGATCCCTACAGTAAACTCAAGTTTAATACTTGGAGACTCAAGTTTGCTCATCCAGAACCTCATTTTTGCTTGTTTTAACTTTGAATTGAACCATTCTAATTTCCATTTGATCATGGAGACTTCTAGAATCAATCTTAGAACTTGAATAATGATATCTTCATTCCATTCAACAAGTTCTTCCTTCTTCCATCTCCCAATTTGATCATTCTTCATCATTTAACTTGGAATGACATCTTGCTTTCTTGACACCCTCTGCAAGTTCTTCTTTCTTTAATATTTCTTCTTCTTCTTCAACTTGACATTTTCTCCAATTTCTTCTTTTTATAATCTCTTATCTCTTTCTTGATCTATAATTCAACTTGAACTAATCTACATTAAACATAGTAGTTAGTCAATGTAGGAGATAAATATATCATCAAAACTTTTTGCTCTTATAAAGGCATCTATATTAGACATCATCAAAACTAATCATATCTAACACCATTGTTGATTATTGCGGTAACTCTACCTAGAAGAGTGGAGATCCCACGAACTAGGTTCAAAGAGACAACTGAGTAATGATTGACTGTTAACACTGTGGAGTTTATAAACTCATACTCATTCCTAGACAAGACAGTGTGTATAAATTAGGGGAAGCTTTTAGGCTTTTAATGGTTTCTTAACCTGATGTGCCCAAATGATGTATGTTGACTTACATCACAAGGAATCACCTATGTGAGTGTGAAGTGCGGGCCGCTTCTATGAAAATTTAAAACGGCCAATTCTCCAAAACACTCACAGAATCAGGCAGTGTCCAAGGCCAAAATGGACACAGCATGAGAACCAATGATGCTATAGGCGCAACTGTGTGACTCCTATTGTCTTGGTATACACTAAAAGGTTGACAGTTCAAGACAATGTGTCCACTGATTGACCAGTATATCCGATAGGTTTTTACTAGAAAAGGTTCAAAGGTAACCCCTACCTTTCTCGATGCAGTTGCTGCTCGTAGAGGAATCACACTTTGCATACATATTCATTTGCACTTGGTCATGATGGACTGACTTCTTATTCATGTGGGGGATTGTTGGATTTTTGTTTGAATCCATGGGTTATAAATAAGAAGTTGCGTCGGCTCACCACCGCCGGTCGCGTCGGTTTGCCGAGTAGACTCCATCTGATCATTTCATTGTCTATAAATAGACATGCGTATGACTAGAAAAACAATCTCATTTTTCTAATACATACACTCTCTTTGCATACTGCATATACATTTTGTGCGTCCCGAAAGCAGACTTGTTGGATTCGCTTAGGCTTCAGACAAACAGAGCCATCTTTTTGGAGACAAATAATCCGCTCTATCTTGGGAGACAATTGCTCAGAAAACCTTCGACATCCATATTGAGGGAGCAAAATTGTCTTAAGGACACAACGAAGGTTGGGCCCGAATTTCTGCATAGTTCATTATTATTTTCGGCAGTCTTGTGAGTTTTTACTGGTTTTTCTTCTTAGTGCAGTAATATTGTATGTTTACAGATTATGCATATTAACTACACAGATTCTTATTTTTAGTGATATTTCTATATTGAAAGTATTTTCACCAACAGTAAGGACAGTCCACGCAACATAAATTCGTTCTGTCATGATTTTATATATTACGAGTAAATGTTATCAACTTTTCAAGTACATTCTCTATCAAGATAATTAATTATACAAATAATTTGACTAATTAAAAAGCCCAAAGCATAGCATAGAAAAGTCTTTCAAAATGTGAAAGAGAGCATCTTAAGGGCACACCTCAGCAATGCACTTCTTCAAACATCTAGATGAACCTTCAACATCATAACAATAATACAAAATCAGGGGATTTTGTTCATATCCAATGCTCGGAGGTATTGTCAAGAGCAAACTTCATGAATTGATTCAGCAAGAAGTAATTGCAAATTAAAACCTCATAATAGTTAATGAAATTCGTTCATCCAAAGTGGGTTTAGTAACCACTGCGAGAAAAATAAAGTATGAGCATGTCAAAAAGAAATTAAAAACAAATTCAATGTAAAATGAAAATCTGTATGGCCCTGATATAACCAATAGAGTCAGAGACAGAGTACTTACACAGGGCCAGTGGTATCTGTAATTTGGCGGGCTTCGTCAGCAGAGAGATAGTCGGGTGGCGAGTGAGGGGAACGATCACGGTCAATTAGATCGTAGTGAACACTGTAGTGGAAGAAGTGGCGGACGGGACGCCAGCGTGGGTACCCACAGTACCTTGGTAGAGAGAAACAGGTGGAGAGAGAGCAATGGTAGCAGAAGAGTGCCGGAACTAGCGTAGTAATGTCAGAAAGAGAAGGAGAATAGAGAAAAGGAGAGATGTGAGGAGAGTGGGGAAGATAGAGCACAAGAGATAAAGCATTTAGATTTCTACACTGTTCAGTGTTCATCCACGCCACCTTCTCCCAGTTTGGACTTCTGCTGATAGGTCGATATGCTTGTTTCTTTTTTTTGATACAAAGTGGTACCCAAACAAAAAGTGCTACATTTTATCCAAAAGGAGCAACCGTTCCAGGCTCGTATCAGCATAGTGAAGAACATGTAACCCCGGCATTACTGATAGGCTAGATTTTGCCAAATGGTCCGCTACATTATCATCCCAACAGCGTATGTGAGATACCTGAACCGACCAATCTCTTCCAAGAAGTTGATGTATTTCCTCAGTGATTGCACAATCGGCATGTGAACGTGGAGCCTAAATACCCAAGAGGGGGGTGAATTGGGTATTCTTAAAATTTTTGCTAAAACCCCTGTTTTATGATACTAAAAATAGAGATACACAAAGTAAGGGAAGAAAAGCTTGGACACAGAGATTTATACTAGTTCGGTCTCAACAACTTGACCTACATCCAGTCCCCAGACTCTCTGGGATTTTCCACTATCACAATGATTACACACTCTACACTTAACAAGTGATTCTCTCACTAGAACTCACTTCCCCTTACAAGTTGTAATCAAAGAACCCAACCACCAAGTCCCCTGACTTGTGGTTCTTTACAATAAATGATTAACAATCAAAGAAAAACTCTCTTTAAGAGTAGATGATGATAAACACTAAAGCTTATAATGTCAAAAGATAGAATACAAGTGAAAACAGATAAGTAGGTGAAGAAATTGAATGCTTGTGTGTTTTCAGTTGTTATAGCTATTTTAGAGCCTTGAATGCAGTCCTATTTATACTCAGGAAATAATTGACCGTTGCATCTTCAATATTACCATTGAGAGAAGTCTTCAGGTGATTAGCAAGTGTTTTAGGCATCTTCTCTCACTAAACTCAGCTTAATCCAGCTGGCCAAAGAGTCTGACTTGTTCTTCTGCAAATTAATCCGTTGGAGATGAGGTTGCTTGTTGTAGAAAACATTCTTTAAGACTTTGCAACCGTGTGCAGACGAATTAACCAAGTTTATGCAACTTTTTGACCACTACATTTTATGAACTGAACCACTTTTTGCTTTTTACTTTATCCTTCAATAAATATTTGTTAATTCATCTGAAACTCATTAGCGAGATGGTTAAACATATCTAAGAATATATAAGAATGATAAATGTAAGTATTAAGATCAAATAAGAGAGTTTCACAAATTCGTCAAATTTGATTTTCAGGTTCAGCGCTCAATACTCGAGTATGTTCATCAATACTCGAGTTTTTCACTGTGCACTTGAATCAATACTTGAGTATCCATCTTGATACTCGAGTATGCTTCTTCCAAAGAGAAACCATCGAGACTTGAACTTTGAAAAATGGGGACAATACTCAAGTATCCAAAACCATACTCGAGTTTTGAACTTTTTGATAAGAAAATAAGTTTAAGTTCAAAACCTCAATACTTGAGTATTGCTTTCAATACTTGAGTATTCAAGTTATTGACAAGATGAAAAGCTCTCTGTATGCCCAATACTCAAGTTTTCAAATCAATACTCGAGTTTTCTTTCATTTGAAAAATTGTGGAGTTTTTCCATGTCAATACTTGAGTTTTCAAATTGAATACTTGAGTATTCAGAAACAGGTGTTAAAGATGAAGGGCTATGTGAAAGTCCAATACTCGAGTATGTAAAACCAATACTCAAGTTTTCATAAGATGTAAACCTTTGAAAGCTCTCTGTATGATCAATACTCGAGTATTTCAATGAATACTTGAGTATTGAGAACTTAACAAAACGTTGAAATTCTCTCTGTGAGTTTAATACTTGAGTATTCATATCAATACTCGAGTTTGCCTAATGGTCAAAATTTGGTGTGCTCTCTGTAAGACCAATACTCAAGTATTGTTTCCAATACTTGAGTATTGCTTCGTGAAAAACTTGGAGTGCTCTCTGTAAGTCCAATACTCGAGTATTGTTTCCAATACTTAAGTATTGCTTCGTGAAAAAGGATTTGAGCAACTCTCTGTCAAGTCAATACTCGAATATTCATATCGATAATCGAGTTTCCATGTTACAGTAAATTTTTACCAAAGGCAAAAACTCCAAAGTGTGTTTACAATTGTTGATTTTCATCAAAACACATAGAGAACTAACAGCATGGAGTACATTAATCTCTTGCTTTAGAAGATCCACCGCCTCAGCGCACCAGACTCAAGGATCACTGACCGGTATCCGTGATCCCATGCCAGTTTAAGCCCATGAAGACAACCCCATAGCTCAGCAGTAAGACTATCTCCATCCTTCCCCTTAAACATGAAACCTTCCAGAAAATTTCCATGCTCATTGCGAAACACTCCACCGCAAGCTACTCTAGGACACATGTGCGAGTACACCCCATCTATGTTAACTGTTATCCAACTAGTGGGTGGTGGCTTCCACTTCACCTCAGGTTCCCCTGTGCCACATTTCTCTCCATTGGTTGTACCAAAACGAGCATGCGCATCTTGGAGGTTGTTTCTAATGGCCTTCACACTATCCTGCAGCATGTTATTTGAGATCGACTTCCCTTCAAATACAAATGAGTTACGCCTCCTCCAAATCCACCAACACGTGATAATGAAATGTTGGCTCCATTTATCTGCATGTGCATTCCAGTGTGTGTATTGTAAATTCTAACGGTACCTCAAGCGTTAATGCTATGAACTTTCGCCAGCTCCGTTGGGGCACTATGAGCTTCTAAAGGTTGAATGTTTCGGGACAATCTCACAGTAGATGTAGGACCATCTTAGCCTCAGCCCCACATACTGGACACTAGGCTTCACTACTTAATCCTCTTTTGAATCTTGATGCATTCGTGAGCAATCTTTTGTGCACAAAAAGCCAAGCAAATAGTTTACAATGTTCTGGAACTTTCAGCTTCCATATTCCCCCCCCCCCCCACAAAGAATCAGGATAATCCACCACGCTAGACAATGCGTCATAAACTAACTTAACCATGAATTCACCATGCTTGGTCCACTTCCAGCGAACTTGTCCAGATGTCACGACATCTATTCCATCGTTCACTTTTTCCCATGTTCTTTTAATCCCACTCCACAAGTTTAAACCTTGTTTGTTCATATTAATTCGTGGAAGTTTATTAATTCCACACTTGTATTTGCTCCAGATGACTTTAACCCACAGGTCATTACTTTTAGTTGCTAGTCCCCATCCAATCTTCATTAAATAAGCATGATTTTGTAAACGAGCATGGTGAAGTCCCAATCCACCTTTCAACTTAGGCTTGCAAACACCATCCCAAGCAATAAGAGGCATTTTCTGTTGGTCATCCATATTGCCCCGCAGAAATTTTCGATTACATCTATCCAATGTATCACAAGTGCTCAATGGGAGGAGGGAGGTTTGCATGACATAACCTGGAATCGACGACGTTACCAAAGATACAAGGGTAGTGCGCCTAGCTAAGGAGAGGGAGTTTGCTTTCCATGTCGACAACCTAGTTCTCACCTTGTCAACCACAAACTGATATGATTCCTTTGAGACTCTTTTATGATGGAGAGGAACGCCAAGGTACTTCCCCAAATCAGTCGTAAGAGAGAATCCAAGAGTCGCACACAGCTCACTCCTTTGAATGTGATTGACATTGTGGGAGAAGAAGACTCTTGTTTTATGATTATTAACCTTCAATCCAGAGCTAGCACAGAAATTATTAATGCAATTATTTTGGTATAAAGCTAACACATTGGTACAGTTGGTTGGTTAAGGAGTCAGCCTTCACCTTAAAAGGAAGGAAGTTTGATATCCACTGATCAATGTGAAGGCTTTATTGGTGGTCAATCTGTAAATATCTCTGTAAGCCCTGACTCGAGTGTGGTACTGGTGTCTACCCCATCTAAACTTTTTTTCAAAAAAAAAAAAAAAGCACTAACACGGTCCTTAACTTAAATTTCACTTTAGTTTTTAAAGTTTCAAATGATAAATTTATCTCAATGCGTAAAATAGTCCAAATTTTTATTAAAGGAAGAGACCAATATTTAAAGTGGAATGAAAATTGAAGAATCAAAATAATTTAAAATTTGAGAGAATAAAAATAAAATAAATTTAAAATTAAGGCAGTAAAGATTAAGATTAGTACAAAGCTATAGACATGTTATATTACAAAACTATAGATATATAAGTAACTGAATTAATTAAGGTTGTTAAACATAGACCGGCCTCTGAACCCGTCTCTATAAGCCCTGACTCTAGTGGGGTACTGATGTCTACTCCATCTAAACTTTTTTTCTCCTAAAAAAAAGCTAACATGGTCCTTAACTTAAATTTTACTTTAGTTTTTAAAGTTTCAAATGATAAATTTGAAAATGGAGCCTAATACCCAAGAGGGGAGGTGAATTGGGTATTTAAAAATTTGAAGAATGTGTTCTGTTTTAGGATAGTAAAAACAAGGGAAAACAGAGCAAGAAGAAGAGTAGCAAATCGAGCAAATTGAGATAGTCAAGGTTGTGGATAAGCCGAGGTTGATTCAAAGCCTATGGCACCTCGACTCCATCGCGATAGTTGAGGTTGATGATACGCCGAGATGAGGAGGTGCCAAGACGCTGAGGCATAATGCTGAGATTGCTAGATGCCGAGACTCAGAGAATGCCGGGATATACTTTGAGTGCATGTCGAGATGTACTCTCGGCTAGGATTTGTATTTCCCTTCTCCGGATCTAGTTGTTTTGAGACAAGACAAACAAGCGAATGGAGAACTCTGTCAAGCATTCATTGAGCAAAAGCGTCATGCTGTAGTAACTCCCCAAGCTACATTTAGATGAGTATGACCCTCTTTATCTCATAGATGCTCAATCTTTGCTTATTATCAATTATCTATAAACATATATGAATTCATGATAAAGAAACCAATTTTTGAAAATCATGTTCAATTTAAACATGTAGGAATCTGAGGTACATAAACTTGTTTCCAAAAATCATGTTCAGGCTAATATGTATTCCTTTAGGATGAGGTAAAGCCAAGATTTTTGCTAAAACGTACTCCTCCGGGATCCGGTAACACCCACATAAAGGTTAAAACGTGCTCCCTTTGTGATACGGTAAAGTCGAGATGATGGTTACAACGTGCTCCCTTCAAGACAAGGTAAAGCCGAAAATGTACTCTGGATTAAATCCTGGTCAACCGTGTCGGGGCGTATAGTTCTCGGTTGGCACTAGATGAATATCTTGTGCAATGAATTTTTGACTCTGGACCAATCATCAAATGGAACCCGGTTATACTGATTACAGTTAAAATCCAAGCTCTGTGGAAGGTTTTTGTGAGAAGCGAAAAGAAGGCAGACCCCGGTTACACCGAATCTGGCTAAAACCCCAGCTCCATGTTAAGCTTTGTGGTAACTTATTTTCCTCTCACTTTTTGGTTGCCAAGAAAGAATAATTTATATATTTTTCATTGCTATAGCATATCTAACTTGTTCATCCGAGTACCTGCTGAGTTTGGAACCTTGATAAAGTGACTTTAGTAGAGTTAAAATCTGAGTTTTGTGTGGAATCTATTCCTATGAAAGAGAACGAAGGCGGGAACCCGTTTAAATTGATCACAGTTAGATCTGAATTCCACGTAAAAAAGAAAGAAAAAAGGTTACAACACCCATCTCAGATAAACAAATTTTGGGTTACAACACCCATCTCGGATAAACAAATTCTAGGTTTCAACACCCATCACGGATAAACAAATCAAGGGTTGTGACACCCATAATGGAAAAAAGGGTTACGACACCCATAACGGAATCTCGGGTTACAACACACATCTCGAATAAACAAATTCCGGGTTACGACACCCATCATGGATAACCAAATTCAGGAAAAATTTTGCGAAGGAGTCCGCCTCCAAAAGAAAAAGAAGAAGGACCCCACTTAACATAATTAAAATCCAGGCCCCGTGAAAAGAACGGTCAAATCCGCGTTTCCATGATAACACCGAAAGAACAATTAAATTCGCGTTCTTTAATTGAACCCCGGATAAAATAAAAAAAAATCATATAGCTGACTCCGCACTCCTTAAGTGGACCCTGGATAAACTGAAACTTATCTAAGTTGACTCCACGCTCCTTAAGTGAACCCCAGATAAACTGAAAATTATGTAATTTTTTAACAGGGACAACCTGGTACTCCAACGTGTGGACGTTGGAAATAAAAACGCCAAAAATGGAAAGCTAGCTGCAAATTGGGAAGGTCCTTATCGGGTTAAAGAGAAACTTGACAAAGGAACGTACATACTCGAAACCTTGGGAAGGAAGTCAGTCAAAAGGACTTGAAACGCCGACAAGCTGAGAATATACTATAGTTAGACCTCGGCTCTGCATTCCCAATATGCTAGACACAATACCTCATTGGAGCGGATTACTTTGATGAAGAATTCCCCAGTGGAAATTCAAAATGTGCATTATCAATAGCTTAAGTATTATACCGAGGTCCCTAAACCCAGTTTGAAAGAGAACCCGTCTAGATGGCTGACACTAGGGCTAATAATCCCAGGTTAAGAGCACGGTGAAATTGCCATTATTGGCCTTCACAAAATTGACAGGTCAAATCTCACTCCAGAATAAGGAGATCAATTGTCATTCCGACCCTAATCACGTCAAAATGTCTAAGCGTTGCGTTTCAAACACCACGGCTGGACATGTGACAGTTTGCCCTTATCTCGGTTATGATCCCGAACAACGAAACTGGAACTTGGTAGCACGGTTAAAATAAAAAACCCTCAGCGGTTAAAATGAAAACCCTAGCCTAGATTCCCAAGCTTTACGTTTGGAAGAAAACAAGTAGATCTGCATTACTAAAGACCTTGGCCCGGTCATTCAAAAGAACTTTGAATAGTTCATATAATCAACTTATTGTTGAAGTGAAGATTAACCTCGGATATAAGATCCGGGTTAAATAGTCAATGCACCCCAGAAGCCCAGAGCCCTTGACTGCCAGGCTGGGGAGCAACAAGCAAGTGTGGCACTGTAAAGCTGTCAGCGACATAAGCAAATACAGCAACAAACAAGCTCCAAAGCCCAGTCCATTCCTCTTCAAGATAAATTTCGATTAGGGAAATTCGGTGTTGCAGCACAACGAACACAAAAATGCGGATGGTTGAGGAAGAAGAGATCCCAACGATCATAAAAAGAAACATACGAAGTTTCAAAGCAAATTAACCTAGACTACATGTCGAGGGGCAATTCAATCAGAATACAAGCAAATCCGAGGTTCATTGAAACTCAGATAGAAACTTCATCAAAATCCAACAAGTTGTAGTAACTCGAATAGGATATCCAGGTTCAAAAACAACTCCATCTCGGCAGCCCAGAGCCCTTGACTATCAGGCTAGGGGGAACTACTATACAGTTGTCAATGGTGTAAGAAGAACTCATGGAAGCCCTCACGGGTTATGTGAATTTTCAAATGCTACCCTGGTTGCTTGAACGTTGCTAGTGAAAAAGCATGTTCACCATCAACCGAGGTCGAGGCAAGCAAAAACAAAGAACGAGGGAAAGACAAATAGATCCCGCATTGGGAAAAACCTATCGCCTAAACAGGCAAATTGGGAACAAAATATGAATGAATATGAATTCGTCAAGACTAGGACAAAAGCAAATCAAGCTGGAACAACTCAAATGCATAAGGATCCCGACCTCGAAGTCGAGCAAACTCCTTGATATTACCTTGGGTCTTTGAGAAAATGACATCGGTAACTGGGGTCAACATTACATAATCCGACAATGCACAGTAGATAGGCAAGAGGGCAAGATTCGCAGCAATCTAGCCCGGATAACCTGAAGAAAGATCCCAACCTCGAAGTCAGGCAAACTGTCTCGGCATTATCCCAGATCTTGGAGACATTACCTCAGATCTGTTAGTTCTCATAAGGTTTTGATGATGATTGAACAAATTGGAAATCATTGGAAGATGAAGATATGAGTTTTTAAAAGAGAAAAATAGTTGATCATTTTTAAACATAGCAACACTCTAGTGTTGAGTTCCAGAACTCGAGTGTTGGACATTGGCAAGATGTTTTAGAAAGCATCACCGCCAGTGTTCTAGCAAAACTGCCAGTTTTGAACTTATGAAAAGTTCAAAACTCGGGTGTTGAATTTTCAACACTCGAGTGTTGGCCTGGCAGAGAGATATCAAGCTTTTCAAAACCCCAACACCTCCAGTGTTAGTCTAACACTGCAGTTTTGAGTCTTTTACTTTTTCAAAGAAAGATCAAAACTCAAGTGTTGGAAACCAAAACTCCAGTGTTGAAGAGACAGAGAGCAACCCATGGTTTTCAAAGTTTCAACACCGCCAGTGTTGCTCCATCACTGCCAGTGTTCAACTGAACCTGAGTTTTCAATATAAGTGAAAACTCGAGTGTTGCATACCAACACTCAAGTGTTGACAAGGCAGAGAGCCTTTAAAATTCATCCAGTTGAAAACCGCCATTGATGACTCAAAACTACAGTTTTGGAGTTTGAAACTTTTTATCAAAAGTTTCAACACTCGAGTGTTGAGAAGAAAAACTCGAGTGTTGACCAGACAGAGAGCATTGATTTTTTTTAGGATGAACACTGCCAGTGTTGTTTTTGAACACTGCCAGTTATGAACTTAGCACAGTTCATAACTTGAGTGTTGATACTCAACACTCGAGTGTTGGACATTTTAACTGAAAATCGCTTTTCGCTTAAACTTGCCAAAATTATCTTAATCTTTGATCTTTTAAGATACCCATTGTTTATTTACTTCAAATAAATCATTTATGTATATTCCTGAACTGTTCTAATGAGTGTATTCATGAGATTACAGGAAATTTATACATTTGAATTAAAGAATCAAAGAAACAGAGCCACTTTAGGAAATTTGCTGAAATGATGGAGAAACATAACTCTGGATCACTAGCCGTTAAACAAGATCAAATAGCCGTTGCAGAAGATCAATTGACCATTATGAAATCATCCCCAACGGTCTTCTAACGTTCACAAGCCTCAAGATATTATAAATATCTAAGGATTTCAACCTGGAAGAAACAGAACTATCATATATACATTCTTGCTTGAGAACTCAAGAAAGGTCCAGCTCTTTTGGTATTATTGTACCTCAGTGATTATCAGAATTCACTCTTAGAGAGAGATTTCATTGTTGTAATCCATTTTCTGTAAGGAATCTCAAAGTAGAGGGACTTTGAGATTGGGATTGTACAATTACATCTTGTAAGGGGGAGCGAGTTCAAGATTGTGAATCCTCCTTCGTTTGCTGAAGGTGTAATTAAGAAGTTAGTGGAAAACCCAGAAGATCTGGGGACTGGACGTAGGTCATCTGTTAAGACCGAACCAGGATAATTGCTCTGTGTTCTCCTATTCTCTTTTTTTTATACTCTTTTCATTCAGTTGTCTTTCTTCAAACTTTATTTTGAAACTGAGCTTGTTTGAAAAGAATTTTAGAAATCCCCAATTCACCCCCCCTCTTGGTGATTTAGCTGCGCTTTCATTTGGTATCAGAGCAAGGTCTTCTCTAAAGAGCTTAACAACTCGAGAAGAATCACAATGGAGGGAATTTTGCCCGATGGAGCCTCTATCAATCGTCCCCCAGGTTTTAATGGTGAGCATTACTCTTTTTGGAAAGCTAAATTCAGAGTCTTTGTTATGGCTACAGAATATGGCTTATGGAAAGTGTTCGAAAGAGGAGACTATGCTCCAACAATTGAAAGGGAAGGCATCAGGATTCCAAAACCTGAAGAGAACTATGATGAGAATGATAGAAGAAACATCACTCTCAATAGTAAAGCCATACTCATGTTACAAAGCGCCTTGAGTCAACAAGAATACTTCCGCATATGTACTCTGAGCTCAGCTAAAGCCATGTGGGATGCTTTGGAGATTGCACACGAAGGGACAACTGGGGTGAAACAGAATAGAATCAACACCCTCATGATAGAATATGATCTCCTTCGCATGAAACAAGGAGAAACCATTGGTGAGTTTCAATTAAGATTTACTCATTTGATTAACCAACTTGCTTCTTTAGGAAAAGTGTATGAACAATCTGTACAAGTAAGAAAGATCCTAAATATCCTCAACAAAGAATGGGAGGCAAAGGTCACTGCCATTGAAGAAGCACGTGGTGAATCAATGACATCTGTAGCAGCTCTCTTTGGGAGTCTCTCTGAATATGAGGCTAAACTGAAATTCAAAAAGGGACTTGAAGAAGTGCATGGTAAAAGCAAAAGTATAGCTCTCAAAACCTCTAAAGAATCCAAATCTGATGATGATGAAGAAGATGAGGATGATGATGAAGAGATGAGTCTGATGGTCAGAAAATTCAAGAAATTTTTCAAGAGGGATCAGGTCAACAAAAGATTTCACAAAGGTAGCTCAAACACTGAAACAAAGAAATCCATCACATGCTACGAATGTGGACAACCTGGACACTTCAAATCTGATTGCCCACAGCTCAAGAATAAAGAGAAGAAATTTAACAAGTTCAAAAGAAGAGCTTATGTGTCAGGTATATGGGGAGACAGCTCATCCGATGATGATGAGGAAGAAGAAAAATCCAACATTTGTCTTGTAGCCCAAGAAGGGTCAGATGATGAAGAGGTAAATGCTTCTAATTCTTTCTATGATGAACTATCTTCTGAGTATAATTTGCTTTTTATTGAGTTTAGAAAAATAGCCAAAGAACTTTCATCTGCAAAGAAAAAGATCAAACTCTTAGAAAAACAAATTCAAAATAATGAAAATATCTCTGAAAAAGTTTCTGAAAGGAACCTTGAAAAGAATTGTGAAAATTGCTGTGCTTTAGAAAAGAAAAACCTGTTTCTTACCAAAACTCTTGAAAAATTCACAAATGGTAGTGAAATGCTAAATGTTATCCTGAAACAACAAAGATTTACAAATGATAGATCAGGAATAGGGTATAAACCAGATTTTGATAAACAAAAAGGAAGGAAGAAATTAGGACATAAATCCTACATGAACTTTTTTCAAAAATCTGTGCATTCATCCAATCCCTTTGCCCACTGTGACTATTGCAATAGAAAAGGACATACTACTTCTTCTTGTTTTCATAAAAAGGAAGGTAAGAGCAAGCCTGTAGGTAACTATAAATGGGTACCAAAAGGATCCTATAAGGATCCTAAGACACAAACTAACCCCAGAGGACCCAAGAAAAAGTGGGTACCTAAGACTTGATACTTTATGTTTTGCAGGTTTGTCTTAGAGCATCAAAATCCAACAAGTGGTTCATTGATAGTGGGTGCTCAAGACATATGACAGGGGATCAATCAAAGTTTGTAACAATTAAAACTAAGGATGGAGGCAAGGTAACATTCGGTGGAAATCAAACCGGCAAGATTGCAGCAATTGGAGACATTGGAAATTCCGATGGACCAAAAATTAAAGACGTATACCTTGTTGAAGGATTATGTCATAATCTTCTGAGCGTAAGTCAAAGCACAGATAAAGGTAACTTAGTTATCTTTAATTCAAAAGAATGTTTAATTGTTAGCAGTAATATACTTCCCCTAGAAGAGATTACGTCTAAAGCATTGTTCAGAGCACCTAGAGAAGGTAATTGCTATTCACTTAATCTTTCTAACGATGATATCTCAGATAAATGCTTTATAAGTAAATCAGATGAAACTTGGCTATGGCATAAAAGATTAGCTCATGTGAATATGGTTCAACTTGACAAATTAGTTAAGAAAGAGTTGGTTTTTGGCATTCCTAAACTATCTTTCAAAAACGACATGATTTGTGACTCTTGTCAAAAAGGTAAACAAACCAAGTCGTCTTTTAAATCCAAAAATGAAATATCAACTCAAAAACCTCTTCAATTACTTCACATGGATTTAATTGGACCTGCTAGAGTTAGAAGTCTAGGAGGTAATTTATATACCTTAGTTATAGTTGATGATTTTTCCAGATTCACATGGACCATATTTTTATGTTCTAAAGATGAAACATTTGATCAATTTGCTGTTTTTGTCAAAAAGGTCCAGAACGAGAAAGGTCTTTCTATTTCAGGTATTAGAACTGATCATGGAGGAGAATTTGACAATCAAGCCTTTGCTAACTTCTGTGAAAGCATAGGAATTGATCACAACTTTTCAGCGCCAAGGACTCCTCAACAAAATGGTGTAGTTGAAAGAAAGAATAGAGTCCTCACTGAGATGGCAAGAGCAATGTTGAATGAAAACAAAACATCTCAAGCATTCTGGGCTGATGCAATGTCAACAGCATGCTACATATCAAATAGGGCGTATGTACGGAAGAAACTAAACAAAACTCCTTATGAGCTGTACAAAGGAAGAAAGCCCAACTTAGCACATCTACATGTATTTGGATGTAAGTGTTTCATCCACAACAATGGTAAGGATAACTTGGGTAAGTTTGATGCCAAGGCAGATGAAGGTATTTTTCTGGGATATTCTAATAGAAGTAGAGCTTATAGAGTATTTAACATCCGAACACGTTGTGTAGAAGAATCTGTGCATGTGGTATTTTGTGACTCTTCTTCTAACAAGCCTTTGAATGATGATGATGATGAAATGATCTTGAAAAATCAAACTCAAAATTCTGAAAACAAACATCTTCTAAAACCTCCCTCTAATACAGAAGAACAAGATGTTTTTGAAACAGATCCTCAAAATCATTTTGAAAATCCTGAACCATCACAACCTAAAGCTTGGAAATATAGCAAAAGTCATCCTTTAGACCAAGTGATAGGTGATGTTAATCAAGGTGTTAAAACCAGAAAAAGCACCTTAAATGAAGTTACATTTTCTGCTTTTATATCCAACATTGAACCTTCTAAAATTGATGAAGCACTTTCTGACAATGATTGGGTAATTGCAATGCAAGAAGAATTACACCAATTTGAAAGAAATCAAGTTTGGGATTTGGTACCTAGGCCTAAAGACCATCCGGTCATTGGCACCAAATGGGTATTCAAAAACAAACGTGATGAATCTGCAATCATAGTCAGAAATAAGGCAAGACTAGTTGCCAAAGGATACAATCAAGAAGAAGGAATTGATTATGAAGAAACTTATGCTCCAGTGGCAAGATTGGAAGCCATAAGGGTTCTTCTAGCTTTTGCTTGTGTTAAAGGAATAAAACTCTTTCAAATGGATGTTAAAAGTGCCTTTTTAAATGGTTTCATACAAGAAGAAGTTTATGTTGAACAACCACCTGGTTTTCAAAATGAAAAATTTCCAGATCATGTTTATCATCTCAAGAAAGCTTTATATGGCCTTAAACAAGCTCCTAGAGCTTGGTATGAACGCCTAAGTAAATTTCTTCTTGATCAAGGCTTTGTTAGAGGAAAAGCTGACACTACTTTATTCATTAGAATTAATAAATTGAATGAAATTTTAGTTGTACAAATATATGTTGATGATATTATATTTAGTGCTTCTACTGATTACTTGTGTGAAGATTTTGCAAAGAAAATGCAGGGAGAATTTGAGATGTCTATGATGGGAGAACTCAACTACTTCCTTGGTTTACAAATTAAGCAAAAGAAAGATGGTATCTTCATATCACAAGCCAAGTACTTGAATGATCTCTTAAAAAAGTTTGGAATGGATCAATGTAATGGTGCTGACACTCCTATGAGTTCAACTACTTCATTGGATGCAGATGAGGAAGGAAAGGATTTTAATATTACAAAATATAGAGGGATGATTGGTTCTTTACTCTACCTTACAGCAAGTCGCCCAGACATCCAATTTAGTGTTGGAATGTGTGCAAGGTTTCAATCAGCTCCAAAGGAGTCACATGCTGAACATGTGAAAAGAATTTTCAGATATCTTGCTGACACTAAAACTCTAGGATTATGGTTTCCTAAAGGACAACCAGAACACTTAGTAGCCTATTCAGATTCAGATCACGCTGGATACAAAACCGATAGGAAAAGCACAAGTGGACAGTGTGAATTCTTTGGTGGATCACTTGTATCATGGTTTAGCAAGAAACAAACAACAGTAGCTGTATCATCCACTGAAGCTGAATATGTGGCTGCTTCAAGCTGTTGTGCACAAGTTTTGTGGCTGAAACAACAACTTTCAGACTTGGGAATTAATCTCAAAGAAGTCCCAATATTGTGTGACAACACGAGCACAATTAGCTTGGCCAAAAATCCAGTCCAACACACTAGGACCAAACATATTGATGTAAGGCATCATTTCATAAGAGATTATGTCCAGAAAAAGGAAGTTAAAGTCATGTTCATCCCAACTGATCTCCAATTGGCAGACATCTTCACAAAGCCACTAGCTAAAGAACAATTTAATTACATAAGAAGAGAATTGGGAATGGTAAATCCCAATGAGTTGTAAGTATTTCAAACTAAATTCCAATGTTAGTTCTGGTTTTGATGATTACAAATTACTAACTTAAACATCGGAGTATGTGTTTTTCTTTTTTGCAGGATTTAACAAGTTTTTTTTTATCAAAAGTTGAACACTCGAGTTATGGGCTGAAACACTCGAGTGTTGCAGTTTTCTCTTTTAGGACTTAACAAATTGATGTTTCATATCAAAAGATGAACACTTGAGTTATGGGATGAAACGCTCAAGTATTTGTGGATCAATGGCAATACCAAAGTACCTGCAAATCTGAACACTCGAGTTTTGATAATCAAAACTCCAGTGTTGAGAGTCCAGTGTCGAGGTCAGAAAAATAAGAAGAAATGAAAACTAGAGTGTTGAAACTCAACACTCGAGTTTTGAACTCTAGTTTTGAACAAGAAATGCCAACGGTTCTCAGTACACTATTGGCACCCAGGTTAGTCAAATTTTTATCAACACTCCAGTGTTGATTGTGAGAACTCGAGTGTTGGTAGTGTAAACAGTTAAACACTCCAGTGTTGATTATAAGAACTCGAGTGTTGACGCTTCTATATATATATGCTCTTCAAAACTGCCTTCATAACCGCAGTTTTGCCCTAAGTATTCTTCGGTGCTCTCACTTCTCTTCTTCTCAAATCTTTCTGATTCTCTCTCAGATCTCCAATCTAACCTCGAAAAAAATCTTACAACTCTTCAATGGCCTCTCAATCGACGAAACCCACTCAATCTGAGACTAAATCACCGTCTGAACAGTCTCCTTCTCAAACCTTTCCTCCTCCACAGAGACCATCGAGAATAAAAATGATACACAATAGATTTCACGATGGAATAGACCAAACACTCCCAGGAATTAGTGGTGAAATTCCTCAATCATCTTCAAAAGCAGTCTCAGTCACACCCACTCGTTCAAAGGGTGTATCGTTTCAAGAACCAATTGCGGCACCTCTGAAGAAAAAGAAAGAAGCTGAACCAGAATCAGCTACTAAGCCTAAAAAGAAAGTCAGAACAAAAAAGGCATCAAATTTTGAACCAGAGGAAGCACCTCCCCAGAAAAAGAAGAAGTCCTCTACTTCACAACCTTCTTCATCTAGCTCCTCTCTGGTAAAAGAAAATGCCATTGAAGAAATTTATCATTTTCAGTTTCCACCTAAAGATTTTGATTTTACTACTGTGCATTTGAAAGACCAAGATAGTATTTTTAAAGAGAAATTTGCTTCAAGAGAATCCTGTGCAGTAGTAGCCTTGGATTTGGACAAATTTGAGGAAGAAAACAGTTTGGATTTGAAACCTTGGCTCAAATTCTATGAAAATTTCATTTCCATTGCTTGTCCCTACTCACCTACATTAGTTAGGCAATTTTATTCTAATATGGCCTATGACAACCTACTGGGTCCAGAGGGAGAATTGTTATAGGAAAGGGTAACCACTACAGTGAGACACACCGAATTCACCCTTTCAGCCTCTATCTTGAACACGATTTTGAAAATGGACCAATTTCCAATACACACTTCTGAATATGGTAATAGGACAATTTGGTCCATCCTCATGCCACACAAGCCATTTCCTGAAGCCCAATCTCACTATTTCAATTTTAATCCTAGCTCAATGCCCCCTAAGAATAGAGTCTTGTGGTATATCTTCTCTAGAAATTTCATTCAAAAGAGTGGTAATTTCACTCATTTTGCCCAGAGAGATTACCCCTTGTTTACTTCTTTTGTCAACAAGACTCCTTTCAATCTAGGCCATCACATTTTGAAGGAAATGATCAGGTTCAAGTTCCCCACTAGGAAACTCTCTCATATGCCATTTCCTTCACTAGTATCTGTTATTCTGTTTTACTTCAAGATATGGCATGTTGGGTCTGTTGTAGCTTTAAAGCTTCCACCATTCTTTGATAAGGGCAAATTAAATTTGATGAATTTGACATTTGAGGAAGAAGGATCAGGGCAATCAAAAGCCCCTACTAGATCCAAAGGCCCTGCAAGATCAAAAGCTACACAGTCTCAGTCTCAGAATCAAGAGGCTCAATCTGCACCTCCTCCTCCTACCTCTGATTTTAATGCCCGAGTGAAAGAGATCATTGACTCAGCTGTTAAAGAAATGTCCAATAAGATTGCCTATGAAATTGGACAGCTGAGGGGTGAACAGTATAGGAGTACCAAACAGCTAGCTGACATTCAAGATGACATGAAGCTGGACTTAGTCAAACTCACTGACCAAAATGCCAAGCTTATAGACCTAGTTCAGAATCATGATATTCTGCTCACGTCTCTGAGTATATCAAACTCAAGCCTTCATGACAAAGCTGATTTGTTGTTAAAACATTTCAACATAGGTCTTTCTTCAGGCTCAGATCCTCAACCTTCTGGAATTGCTTCTGATATACCTTCAGCCTCTACACCACTTGTAGAACCTTTGGGCACTCCAGCTGCAGTCATTCAACCATCTTCTGAGCCTCACACTTCAGAGCATCATACCTCAGATCCTCTAGTCACTCCAGCCGCAGAGACACAAACACCTCCTCTTTCACCAACACCTCTATCCGTTGTACCCCCATCTATTGATGATGCCAAAGGGGGAGAAGATCAGAGTCAGAATTTGAGAGTATTGTGATTTGAGAGTGTTGTGTAATTTCTGATGTTTTAATTTGTATCTTTTGTAGTGCAAATTTTGTAATCCTTTGTAAGTGTCTTGTCAAACACTTGATTCTCTAGTTGAATTACATGAATGAAGTCATTTGTCTTAGTCTTTTATGTTTAAACTTATTTGGATGCATAAGTTTTTTAAAATGATAAATGAACTTCATGATTTCCAAATCAGATTTTCTCAAATTCTATAAAATTTGTTTTTCAAGGGTTGTCATCATCAAAAAGGGGGAGAATGTTAGTTCTCATAAGGTTTTGATGATGATTGAACAAATTGGAAATCATTGGAAGATGAAGATATGAGTTTTTAAAAGAGAAAAATAGTTGATCATTTTTAAACATAGCAACACTCTAGTGTTGAGTTCCAGAACTCGAGTGTTGGACATTGGCAAGATGTTTTAGAAAGCATCACCGCCAGTGTTCTAGCAAAACTGCCAGTTTTGAACTTATGAAAAGTTCAAAACTCGGGTGTTGAATTTTCAACACTCGAGTGTTGGCCTGGCAGAGAGATATCAAGCTTTTCAAAACCCCAACACCTCCAGTGTTAGTCTAACACTGCAGTTTTGAGTCTTTTACTTTTTCAAAGAAAGATCAAAACTCGAGTGTTGGAAACCAAAACTCCAGTGTTGAAGAGACAGAGAGCAACCCATGGTTTTCAAAGTTTCAACACCGCCAGTGTTGCTCCATCACTGCCAGTGTTCAACTGAACCTGAGTTTTCAATATAAGTGAAAACTCGAGTGTTGCATACCAACACTCAAGTGTTGACAAGGCAGAGAGCCTTTAAAATTCATCCAGTTGAAAACCGCCAGTGATGACTCAAAACTACAGTTTTGGAGTTTGAAACTTTTTATCAAAAGTTTCAACACTCGAGTGTTGAGAAGAAAAACTCGAGTGTTGACCAGACAGAGAGCATTGATTTTTTTTAGGATGAACACTGCCAGTGTTGTTTTTGAACACTGCCAGTTATGAACTTAGCACAGTTCATAACTTGAGTGTTGATACTCAACACTCGAGTGTTGGACATTTTAACTGAAAATCGCTTTTCGCTTAAACTTGCCAAAATTATCTTAATCTTTGATCTTTTAAGATACCCATTGTTTATTTACTTCAAATAAATCATTTATGTATATTCCTGAACTGTTCTAATGAGTGTATTCATGAGATTACAGGAAATTTATACATTTGAATTAAAGAATCAAAGAAACAGAGCCACTTTAGGAAATTTGCTGAAATGATGGAGAAACATAACTCTGGATCACTAGCCGTTAAACAAGATCAAATAGCCGTTGCAGAAGATCAATTGACCATTATGAAATCATCCCCAACGGTCTTCTAACGTTCACAAGCCTCAAGATATTATAAATATCTAAGGATTTCAACCTGGAAGAAACAGAACTATCATATATACATTCTTGCTTGAAAACTCAAGAAAGGTCCAGCTCTTTTGGTATTATTGTACCTCAGTGATTATCAGAATTCACTCTTAGAGAGAGATTTCATTGTTGTAATCCATTTTCTGTAAGGAATCTCAAAGTAGAGGGACTTTGAGATTGGGATTGTACAATTACATCTTGTAAGGGGGAGCGAGTTCAAGATTGTGAATCCTCCTTCGTTTGCTGAAGGTGTAATTAAGAAGTTAGTGGAAAACCCAGAAGATCTGGGGACTGGACGTAGGTCATCTGTTAAGACCGAACCAGGATAATTGCTCTGTGTTCTCCTATTCTCTTTTTTTTTATACTCTTTTCATTCAGTTGTCTTTCTTCAAACTTTATTTTGAAACTGAGCTTGTTTGAAAAGAATTTTAGAAATCCCCAATTCACCCCCCCTCTTGGTGATTTAGCTGCGCTTTCAAGATCTTTGTAGTAGACGACTTCAATAGCCGGGATCAACACCTCGATTCAAATGCAAACGAACTATCTCAGCGCTACTCAAGATCTTTGAGACAAGACCTTAGATCTTTGAACTAGGCCGCCTTTGAAGATGGAATATCACCTAGCGGGGGGGTGAATAAGTGATCTCAAGAATTTTAAACTTATTTCCAAATTATAAACAAAATAGAGACCAATAAGATAAATGAACACAAGAGAATTTATCCTGGTTCGGTCTAAATCCTCGACCTACGTCCAGTCCCCAGAACACCTGGGATTTCACTATTTTTCGGAACGATTACACAGACTCTGTAAACGAAGGATGATCCTTCTTCTCACGGACTCCACTCCCCCTTACAAGTTGTAATATATACACCCACTCTTAAGGTTCCACAACCTTAAGTTACAATTGATAACGAAATAAATGTTTAAATACTCCTCACGAGTTGATATAATAATGAACACTGAAGAACATACTCTATGAAACAGTTGAAACAACAAGTGAAATTAATATCAAATTGATTGCGCAGGGTTTCGGTAGATGGCGAAATTGAATGCGTTGTTCTTTTATAGCCTTTGCCATTAATGCCGTTGAGGAGTTTGCAAACTAGCCGTTGAGACTCTTTAATTTTTCGTTAGACGCAATGGAACTCCATTTATGAACAGTCGACTGTTGCCTCATTAAATGCTTCACCGTTGATGTGTTTGTGCAGAGAGAAGATCAGAGTGTTAACTGGAATTAGTTTGCCTCAAAGGAATGTCTTCGTCTGCTACACGCTTTAATTCCATTTGTGTGCTCTACTTTTTCATAATAGCATTTAATATGAGAGCCACGTCGGATTGCCTTTTGTTCAAATACTCAGATTAGAGCAATTAATCACCTGAAACTTAGATAAAAGGGGTACTCAAATGTGATAAAAACAAGTTTAGACATGATTAATCTTGATTAGAATACAACCCATAGAGTTTCGAATGATATTAATCATGCATGTGATATGTTACAAAGTCAGAAGAACATTCTTGAGAATTGTTCTTATAGTTCTCGAGAATAATATGACAAGGATAAGATTCAAGAAGCAATATACCCGAGAGTCATAATTATTATACTCAAGAGTTTCATCACTGGTAGAGGAAAGTATTTAAACCAAAACATGTATTCTCGAGAGTTAGTAGTATACTCTCGAGAATTGTATGATCGTGAATTAACATTTGAGTTTAATAAGAGGAGTCCTCGAGTATCATATGTTTATACTCGAGAGTCACATTGCTAGTTGAGTAAGATCATGAACATTTATTCTCGAGAATCATTTTATGTGTTCTCGAGAATTGTATGTGTTATGAATAGAATTTTCATAACTTGATAAAGAAAACAATGTGTTCTCGAGTATTTTAAGTGCATTCTCGAGAGTCCTAATTGTAAAGGTTTCAATACTTCCATTCTCGAGAATTCATATTGTGTACTTGAGAATTGTTTTCAAGACTTAGTTCACTTATTCAAAAAACCTAAAACCTTTAGATCATTGTCATCATCAAAACATGAGAACCAACAGCCTTGATCGCTAGGATCAACGTAATTCAACTCAGCAATGTAAGACCCACGACAGCAAAGCTCAGCTAGTAAATGTAATGCGGTAAAACTGACTGGGGGAAAAATACATCCCGACAGCTCAAAAGCTTGAACTACCGGCATCTACCTATAATAAAGGGGGATCATATCTTATTTAACAATCCAGGTATATTTAAACGTATATTTGGTAGTTAGGATATTGAGGCCTTGAATCACAAGGCCCAAGCGACTCAACCTAAGGTAAACTCTATAAATATAGAGGTCAAATCCTAAGGTACACACGCTTTATCTCTAGACTATTTACATTCAGTCACACTGTGCACACACACCACTCTTATTGGTGAACAGCCTCGTTTGTGCACAATGATCCCACACTCCCCTGATTATCTTCTCCATAGATATTCAGGAAAAGCCCAACGATCAAAGAGCAACGCACCAACCCAAGGCTAGACATCTGGCTTCTACACCAAAACAGCCGCCATTAATGAAAATTTCCAAGATTATTTGGATGCTCCTGTTGTGTGTTTATCCTCTCACAGGATGTCCCAACTCCATACTCTAGTTATGGACCTTACCACAGCATTTGAATGGCTACACAAGAATCTCATTCCACTATGATTCTGACACATCCCACCTCCTGCGCAAATTAGTTGAGAGAGATTTGGAACTTTAATCCATTAGGAGATGCTGAAATGCTTGAACAACATATACTTCTATCTCAAAAAACAAATGCTAATTTTGGAACTTTCTTTTATTTGTGAAAGCACCCAGCCAAACATTAAATACCACCGAACAAGGCAGAGGAAAGTGGAGACACTAACCTTATTATCAAGTTTTATATTATGATGATTGAGAAATCTAAAGAAAAGTGCATCAATAGCATAATTTTAAGGTTGAAAAAAAAAAGCATAATTATAAGATGAAAAAAATTGAATATTTGTCAGAAATAAAGTGCTTTTTTTTTTTCAAAAATAAAGTGTTTTTTAATTAATAAATGTGTTTGGATGAGAGTTTTTTTTTTTTTAAAAAAAGCAAAAGTAACCAAAAAAAAAAGACAATTATGCTTTTTTCTTTTAAAGCTTCAATTTGTAACTTAAAAAAAAAAAAAGCAAGTGCAAAAGAAGATAGAGAATGAGGAAAAAAATGATTAACTCTTCTTGAATGGTTTGTTTTGACACCAATTACTCTTTTTTTTTTTTAACACTTCACCAATTATCCTTGATTTTCAATTAAATGACAACCCTGTTCCCATTTCAATAAGTTTACTAATAAAAAGGTACAAGTATCTATCTATTTTAACATTCAAACAACTTTTTTTATTTAATAGTACTTCTTAAACGGTATATCCAAACATAAAATAACTTTAAATTTTAATAAAAAGTAATTTTTTAAAAAAGCAATATATATATATATATATATATATATATATATTTTTTTTTTTTTTTTTTTTAAACCTCATCTAAAGCGGCTCAAAATAATAAAGGTTTTCCACGTGATGGTAAGAAGTTTCATCTTCATGAAGAGAAGAAAACAAATTCAAAATTCAAAAGGTGATTTCTACGATAAAAACACAAACCCGCTTGGCCGCTCAGGTTCCATCACAGACAAGTGGGCGGAAGGGGGAAGCTGCAACCTTTTTTGTGAAATAAATCGCCCAACGCTACGAAACCAGAGAGAGAGCCTCTCCTCAATTTCTCCGCCCATTCTCTTCTCCCTCGTATAAAATTCCTATGTCTTCTTTCCTTCTTCATTTCCGTCTTTCTTGGGAGTTCGGCTGTTCCTGCTACGACCTTTTTTTCTGGTTCAATGGCGACCCTTCTTCAGGGTCTGGGAGTTGCTTCCGCTTTCTCTGCCTCCCCCTCACTTGACTCCAAGAAACTTCAGCTCAGATCCCTCTCGGGTTTGCTTCCTATCTCTTCTTTGATTCCTCTCATGCCTTTATTTTCTATTTAGTTATAGGTTCCATTAGACTCTCCTTTGCATCGTGACTGAGGCATACACATAAATCTTTTGAATTCTAGGACTATGATTCAAATTGTTGTTACTTTTCTCGCATTTCTGAGTTCAGTCTTTCTTTGGGCATGCATCGTGTGATTGACTCTAACGTTGGTTCTTACACTTTGCTTTAACGTGCTTCCGATTCAGGGAGGAAAGCTGGCATATATGTAGTCAGATCTGATGCGAGTTTGAACCTCCATACGGGAGCTCCTAAGGCTGGACGCTTGATTACCAATGCAGTTGTAGTAAGTTACCAGTCGCCCATTATTTTCCGAATTTGGTTTTCTTCTCCTCTGTTCCAACTCTGTTATTGACCAATGGGAATGGGTTTTATTGCATCGCGTTCCTAATTCCCCATGTTTTTTTCTTTAGGCTAAAGGAGACAGTTCTGCTGCTTCTACATCATCTAAACCTGGGTAGGTTTCTTACCTTAATCACCTACTGTTCTATCTCAGTGTATCTGGCTTCAACTTTGTCTCTCTTGTTCCTGCTCGATCATTTTTAATCAATGGTATCGCCTAATATAAACTAGGAGCTATGTTTGTGTTTGCATAGTACTTTTAGTGATAGATGTATGCACACAGGGCACTTAGAATAATTTTATTATCAATTGAAAAAGAAAAAGAAAATATTGGCAAGGAAAGATGTAAAAAGCGCAAATCAGCTTAAATTTCCTTGTGTAAGAGTAAAGGAGGAGGGAAACTAGTAAACATGTCAATCCTTCAATGTTTTGCTTTTCCCCTTCCGAAATTGAAATTGAAACTGAAACGTAAATAACTTCAAATTATTGTTTAACCCTTGAAATATATTGTTTAAAGGAACTTGTGCTTCTAGCAGCATATTTTCTGTCTGCTTGGAAATAGTACCCAAAAGTATGCAACGGTTGGAGCAGCATATATCGTTTTTTGTTTGTTTGTTAAGGAACCAAAAATTGTATTTAATATATTTTTATTAGAAAGCAATAATACAAGCTTGCAGAAAAAGAAAAATGCATAACTCTGAAGAACAGGCTACACAAACCTTCCCATATAAATATGTCTTATAGAATTTTGATAAGAAATGTTATTGTCAACCCTGAAGCACCTATTAAAATTTTTAGTTTCTGTATCACAACAAAGCTCAGCAGAGAAGCCCTTGCAATAGCCTTTTCTTGGTGCAATAAATTATCAAATGTGGGGAAGTTAAAATTTGAATGGCAATAATAATGACATATTAGAAGTGATGACAGAGGTTATATACCCTCGAGGTGTAGTGAAAATTATTGCTCTGAAATGAACAGCATCACAAAATCTGTATGTCGTATTTTATTTAATTTTAAATAAGATGTACTACCTCCGGTCCTAATTATAAGAGTTAGTTGACTTTATTTGGAGAAATTAAGGAAACTAAATAAGTTACATAATCATTTCATATATTATGAATCTTTAGATTATATGTCAGTTTATTAATCAAACTAATTAGTTTGAAGAAAAAAAATGAAAATACAAATATTCTAAAGTAATTTAGTTATCTTCCTTAATCACTCCAAAAAAGTCAACTAGCTCTTATAATTAGGACTGGGGGGAGTAATAAAGTATCTTTCAATTTTGGAATTTCTATTTGTTGGGATGCAAATGTACTAATTGTTCTGCATATCTAGCCACAAGTGTTCAATACTGGTCAGCAGATTACATGCTTACTGATAATATTTTGTTGGTGAATTTTCGTTCTGTTGTGTGTGCCTTTTTTTTTTTTTTTTTTGGGGGAGGGGGGGGGGGGATTTTACTCTGATACTTAAGAGTATTGCTTTGGGAAACTCACACTGAAGTCCCAATTAAGGAAAATAATATCAAAAAAGTCCCATAACTTATCAATAATGGTTCTTTCACTTGTTGATGGATACTTTTCACTTCTCATTAACAAGCTATGAGACTTTTCTGATATTATTTTTCATGATTGGGTCCTTGTTCTGATTTTCCCTAATGCTTTTGAAATGAATGACATCTCTTCTTGATGCCTAATTTGGCCTCTAAAAGCCCATTTACCTGCAGAATGCTAGTGCACTTAAAAAAAAATGTATTTACATGAATTCACAGTCTACATGATATTATGGTCCTTCTTTTGGTTTCTTTGGGTTAGGAAAAACTTCTTTCTAGAAAAAGGGACGAAAAAAGAAGAAGCAGGGATTAGTGGTTTTTTTTTTAAAAAAAAAAACTATTATAATCCGGTAACCTACTTTGTTATAAAATAAAGTACTGCAACAAATAAGTACTATTTTGTGCAAATGCCTTGTGTGAACGTTAGGCTCAGTACGTATTCCAGCATGACTGGATCCGCGTACATGCAAGCTAACCTATTTATAGTTGTATGTTTTAAAAAAGCTCGAAAGTTAAATATGATACTGTTTGTTGTTTTTATCCTTATTGTTATTGTTTGAGTAGTACCTTGGCCATAGAGAAAACACGTCTGATGGAAAAATCTCGGTTGCATTTATTTTGTCCAGTTGTCTGGCCTATTATTTCTGGCTTCTACTATGTCTTGATCTGCTTCATAAAAAAATTTCAACTTTTGTGTCAGTTAAAATAGAACAAATTATAATCAAACATCCTCTGATGCCAAATTTTATTATAATATGTGTCTATGTATCTGATATTGGAGGTAGGGCCTGTTTTCTTCAATGAACCAGATTCGTTTTTGTTTTTCAGGCATGAACTTCTCCTTTTTGAAGCCTTACGTGAAGGTTTGGAAGAAGAAATGGAAAGGGATCCCACTGTATGCGTCATGGGTGAGGACGTAGGTCACTATGGGGGATCTTACAAGGTGACTAAAGACCTGGCCAACAAGTTTGGTGACCTCAGAGTTCTTGACACCCCTATTGCTGAGAACTCCTTCACAGGGATGGGTATTGGGGCTGCCATGACTGGTCTGAGGACTGTTGTTGAGGGCATGAACATGGGATTTCTGCTTCTGGCATTTGACCAGATCTCCAACAATTGTGGCATGCTCCATTACACTTCTGGAGGGCAGTTCAAAATACCTATAGTTATCCGTGGACCTGGTGGAGTGGGACGACAATTAGGGGCAGAACACTCCCAGAGGTTGGAGTCATATTTTCAGTCAATCCCTGGAATCCAGATGGTGGCTTGTTCAACCCCTTACAATGCCAAGGGCTTGATGAAGGCTGCAATTCGTAGCAAGAATCCCGTTATACTGTTTGAGCATGTTCTGCTTTATAATCTCAAGGAGAGAATTCCAGATGAAGAGTATGTATTGTCACTTGAAGAATCTGAGATGGTTAGGCCTGGGGAGCATGTAACCATACTGACCTATTCCAGGATGAGGTATCATGTAATGCATGCTGCCAAGACATTGGTGAACAAGGGGTATGACCCTGAAGTAATTGATATCAGGTCTTTGAAACCATTTGATCTCCACACAATTGGGAATTCAATCAAGAAGACGCACCGTGTGCTCATCGTGGAAGAGTGCATGAGGACCGGTGGAATCGGTGCTAGTTTGACAGCCGCCATTAACGAAAATTTCCATGATTATTTGGATGCTCCTGTTGTGTGTTTATCCTCTCAGGATGTGCCAACCCCATATGCCGGCCCATTAGAGGAATGGACTGTAGTTCAGCCTGCACAGATTGTGACGGCAGTTGAGAAGCTCTGCCAGTAATTGCTACAAATGTACGTGGTTCTGCTGAAGCTTTTCAAGTCGATCAAGCTAGATATTTTCTTCTCTTTTTTGTTTTTCGTTTTTTTTTTTTGGACAACTTATTTTGATTTTCTGATACTGTTCGTTTAACGGAGTTTCATCTAGTTCTTCTGCATCATTGATGTATAATGCGTAAGAACTTGGTAAGCACAATATGTTATTATTGCCTACAACCCTTGATTTTTTTTTTTTGCCCGGCTAGTGTGCCTGTGTAAAATATATTGATTTACAAATGTGGAAGTATTTGAGTGATTTTGCTTTCAATTCAAAGGTCCACATTCACAGACAAAGGCAAAGTAGTATGGATCAACGTGGTTAAAGTTCTTGCACACTCAGTTAATTGATATGGTGATATCTGAGTTTTTAGATTGGAGAATTTACATTGAGACTTTTATATATATATATATATATATATATATATATATATATATATATATTCTAGTTCTTTGGAGCTGAGTGCGGTTTTCCCACATTTCTACTACACACTCCCTCTGTTCCTATATATAAGACATTTTTTTCTATGGACTTGTGCCTAAATGTAAAATCTCATTTGAATTTGTTTCAATAATAAATTCATTCTTTTTCCATTTTACCCTTATTAATTATTATACTACATATATTCTCTTTCATAATGTTTCCATTATTAGTCTCTCTCTCTCACCCATTAATAAATAGGGGAATTTTTGGAATTTTTTTTAATTTCCTAAAATCTTACTATTTGATTGAAAGGCTCTTATCTTATATAAAAGAATGAAGGGAGCATGAAACAAGTATACACAAACATCTAAAAGTAAGAAATTTCAAAAGTTAATAGACCAACCGATAAGTACAATCATTTTGCTGATCGGTCAGTAGTTCCAAAATATCCGATTTCTTCTATAGTGTTTCATAAGATATTTTAGCATGAAGATCCTTGCAGAGGTGGAGGCATCCTAGGTCTAGGAAGCAGTGGTAACGCTGGTAGAGGTGGAGACATGTGTACTCTCTAGCCAGTATCCCCTGTGGACTAGACTCCAAGCACCCTGCCCTTGAACTGTGGATGAGTCCAACCCCTTTCCTAAAATTTTCGTATCCAAAAAAAATAAAAATAAAAATGAAGATCCTTGTAAGTCCACTACCTTTGTGTCTTGAATTGCAAAAATGCTTCAGAGCTCAACTGAAAGTCTCCTTTACCCGAGTCCGGATCTTCTCATATGCAATTTTCTACCCATCTCTGATGTGAACCCCGAAAGGAACGGATGATCGGATCAACTAGGAATGGAATTTTCGCACCAGATCAGCCTCTGACGCGTCCTAAAGAATGGGTTGTATCTCGCGCTACAAACCTCGGAATTGAGTGCTTCCAAAATGAGCTGAAAGATGACGTTCTGAACTACGATTTTGACTATGAAAACACCGAAAAACGATAAGGAAAACTGGAGATATGAAACTGAGAAATTTTAGAACGAAAACTGAAAACTGCAGATTAGAGGTAGGCGCCACAATTCCAAAGAATTGATAAGCCCAAGAACGCCACAAGGATCGAAACCCTTCATAAGTTCAGAGATTCTCAAAGAACCCTAGAGAACTTGTCTCTCACCAAAAAAGGTTAAAATCTCAAATTCAATATGTCGTTACAATAGCCATGGTGTTCCCTTACATAGTGGGCAACATCCATATTAGGTTTAACCTAATTCTGCTTACACACAAAGCCCAAAAAACAAGCCCAATAAGCCTTATTACAAAAGTTTAACTAAATGTAAGAAAATAAAACTAAGTGTAGAATTTGGGCCAAGGCCCAATGAAGCCTTCATGCATATCCATTGGGGCTTATTCTTCAAGGTCTTCAATCTGGAGCCTTTTTAGGTATTGCTCTTGCCATTGGGTCTCCAAGACTTTGTATGTCCTCCAAGTTTGTTGCCTTGGTCATGCCGCCTCCTATGTCCTCATCAATCTCTCCCCATCAATAAATCGTGCCCATCGAAATCCTAATCTAAGGGCCTAGAATAATTTTTAAAAAACCGTGCGCAGTTTTTTTAAAAATTATCCTGGATCCTTGGATCAAGATTTCAACGATCACGATTTGCCTGTGAGAGAAAAGGAGGGATCTGCTTATAAGGAGATCCTCTTCCCCTTTACCCAAGGCCTCGAACACAATTGGATCTGTCGGTACTTGTGGTAAATCATCTGGGTTCATCCTACTTAGAGCAAAGTCCAAGTTTTTTCCTATCCTTCTATACAAGTATGTGTCAATAAGATTCATGTCCTTTTTTATTATTTTATATCTCAACTGATTTTTCAATTCCTAACCCAAACATGTCTCTATCTGAAAAAAAGCCATTTTGACCATTATAAATCTAAACACAAATCACATTTACAATATAACATTTATCTTATATTACTTTTGTAAAAGTCAGATTGAAAATAAGTCATTTTTCTCACTACTAACCTAAGCAGGCTCAAATGTAAACCTATAATTTCTATCATTAAAGTAGATTTATATATAATGGTGCAATTTTTTTCCAAAAAGGAAATCAAAAAAAGAAAAAGAAAAAAACTAAATGGGCAAGGTTTGTAGGCTTGGGGGTTAAACCTTATGAAAATATGTCTAGTCTCGTTACCTAAATATGCCTAATAATATGTCTGAATTTGAACTTGACTTATTGTAAAACCCCCAAATTTCTAACAATTATAAGAACATAAAATTTCAATGATTTTCTTTTGAATAAATACTAAAGTTCAAAATAATCGAATTTGGAAAGTGCTACCGCCGTACTTGTACTGGGACAAGTGCAAGGCTACTTTATTACCAAAAAAAAAAACAAACTTAAGCAAAAATTCCACTGATGATCTTCCTCACTTTCCACTGCTAGCCTCATCCCTTGGCACCTGTTTCACCAAAATTCTGCTCCCCCGAAGTATCATCGCAGCCCATGAACACAAACATCAGCAAAAGCTGGTAATTCTAATAAAACACAATCAAATATAATCAAATCCAATATACGTAGTAATTGAATCAAATATCAATTTCTATATTTATAATATATATACACGTCAAATCAAATGTTATTCATTGTCTTTATTAAATTCATCATAGACCCAAGAAACCCTGCCAGTCTATTTAGTGGGAAGAGAACCATGGTAAACCCAGGAAACCCTGCCAGTTTACCCTGTGACCCGGGAAACCCTGCCAGTCACAAATCATCAAATTGGCCATCATCAAAACATCTCTTCCTAGTGTGCACACCTTTTCCCAAAGTTGCTACTAGTGTCCCGGGAAACCCTGCCAGACACCACTTTGGGAAGAACGGATATCATCAGTTCACATCAGTGGCATAAAGCCCAAAAGTTGTGTTCATCAGTTGGGAGGTACCATCCCAAGCTATCCTCCCACTATTAATTCATTACAATCACACACAATCAGGAAATTCAATCTTGTCACAATTATCAATTTCTTCATTAAATATATCAATTGCTAAATGACATCATAACTTTCCAAACTATTCAAGAGTATAATAATTCAAATATTTGATATAAGATCCAACTCGTGTTACACACAAAAATGAATTTCTCAAATTAAACTGTAAAATAAATTCTCATGAGTTTCTATAAGACTGTCATAAGAAATTTCTATGACCATCATTTAAATCCTTAGCTCTACTCATTATCCATTTTACTCATGGGTTCCCATAAGGTTGTCATGAGAAGTTCTCATGACCATCATTTAAATCCTTAATTTTTCATTATTCATTTTACTCATAGGTTCCCATAAGGTTGTCATGAGAAGTTCTCATGACCATCATTTAAATCTATGAACTTCTACTCATCATCCCTTTTTGGCTTTACTTCCTATAAGGTTATCATGAGAACTGTTAACTCTTATAGTAGTCATGATAATAAGTATCTTTTAATATTTTCAGACTTCTAATCATGTGATTAAAATAATTGGTACTTTGGGAATCCCATCTAAATCTTTAAGAGCTTTATCATCGAACTACTCATGGGGATTAGAATTACCTATCAAAATTTACATAAGACTAACCTAAGACTCATGAGAATAACAATTATCTATCAAGATTTACATAAAACTAACCTAAGACCCATGAGGATTAGAATTACCTATCAAGATTTACATAAAACTACTTATGGGGATTAGAACTACCTATCAAAATTTACATAAAACTACTCATAGGGATTAGGATTTTCTATCAAGATTTAAAATAAACCTAAGACTTATGGGAATTAGGATTACCTATCAGGATTCATATAAAACTAACCTAGACTCATGGGAGTTAGAATTACCTGGTCTCTGTGTTTGCTAACCTCATAAAAGAACGAGAGTATAGCGGCAGAGCAGAGAAAAGTATCAAGTGTTGTGGAATAATTTGAGAGAGAGAGAAATTAATCTGAATAATCTGAATTCATTAATCTTAATCTCTGAATCAAAGGGAATACATACGGGCCTTTATATAGGCAAACCTAGAGCTAATCCTAGAATCTAATAAAATCTAATCAAATCAAAATAAATCAAAACGGTTAAGATATAATATCCTAAGACGTAATATATCTATATCTAATCTTAAGATATGATATATCTATATCTAATATAATAATAAGATAATGGTTTAATAAATAATTCCTAATAAATGCATAGAATTCCCACAATAATCTGATATAACTAACTCCTAGGATCTTGGATCTAATCTTAACCAATTATAATCTGATATAACTAACTCCTAGAATCTAGGATCTAATCTTAACCAATCCAATAATACTATTTACAAAATAATATGATTACAACATTATTATTTTTATTATATTATTAGTATTATTTTAATCTATCATTATTATTTCTATTTCTATTATTATCATTAAAAAAAATCCGGGGTATTACACTTATTTCCAAAATAAGCGAGGCTAGGCCTAAATGATATATTTCTACCTCTATTAAACCGTGTAGTCTCCGGAATTTCAGCCACTTGGTCCAAGATGTGGAGACTATACTTTTTTTTCCTTGAATGTAGACCATACTCATGGCGGCTCCAGAAAATTTATGAAGCCACACTAATAGTAGGAGAATTCCAGGGCGATTTTTTTTTTAATGAAAGTTTTAAATGTGTTACGGACCGACCCAATAGGCCTAAGTCCACACCCTGGCCCAACAGCGCCTATAAGGGATCCGCGTTATATTTGGAAAGGATCCGAGATCCCCTATATTTGGGAACTCATTAATAGGAGATCCTCCTACAATCATGGCACCAGCCAATCAGCCCTCAAGGGCTCAATCATGGATATCGCCCATCAATGGGAAGATACGGGCACCAAGCTCCTCTATAAATAGAAGGAAACCCTAAACAGGTGCACACGTTCTATCTTATGCTCTTGTTACTTTTTGCCACACAGAGCACACACCCCACTCCCCTGGCTACGTGCCTTCAAGTTTGTTGCGAACTACGTGGACTTTGATCCCCTCGAGGGTACGTAGGCTCTAGGCTTGACACCCTAGTCAAGTCCAATCTCTGTGTTCTTCATACAGAACATTGGCGCCGACCGTGGGGACTGTAAATTTCAATCCCTGTGACTACTAATGGTGAGCACTAGAAGCCACAGCAGAAATCCCCAACCGGTGGGAGGAGACCCACAAGCCAGCCGCCTGCCGCCAGACCAGCCGCCGGCAGTACCTCGGAGAGGAAACACCCCAGAAGGACATGTTATTGATACGGTGACTTCCTCCCCGGAAAGGGAACAGCCGCTCCATGACGAGCAGCCGCGGCATGAAGACCGGCATCCAGAAGAAGCACTCGCGCCATCGCCAACGCGTGATGTCCGGGCAGTCGATGCCGACGTCCGCATGATGAGGAGGACTCAGGAATCGTTCATGCGGCGCCTCGAGAACAAGGAAAAACACGACGACCTGCAGAGGCGGGTTGACTTCGAAGCTATCGGAAAGATGATCCAAGAAGCGCTCGAGAATGACCGCCGCGTAAGAGGCCGCCACAGGGGTCGCGGTCATACAAGGAGAGCCTCGGCAGGCAACAGCAGCCCCTCGAGCAACTCAGAGCCGAGGAACCCACGTCGCGACGACGGCGAACCGAGGCGGCGCCCGATTGCAGACCACGGCGGACCACGGTCCCCGGGAGACAGAGGAAACCACGGTGCCGGTCCTAACCGCACCAATCGGCATGAAAGGGAATACCGTGATCGAGAAGAAACCCGCGCTGAGGAAAGACCTCCCCGGCCTCGCCACGGATCGCCTCGGGAATATCGGGTGACGTACCTATCAGAGACGGGAAGATCCCCGTTCTCGAGGGAGGTGGCAACAGCCCGTTTCCCAAAACGCTTTGATTTAAGCAGCCTGCCGAAATATGATGGGAGCCAAGACCCCCGGAACCACTTGGTTACCTTTGAGAAGCTCATGTGGGTCCGACAGATCAGCGGTCCGGTCATTCAGCGCCTGTTTGCGGCTACTCTGGACGGGCCGGCCCACAGGTGGCTGACATCTCTTCCGGACAACTCTATCCGAGACTATGAAGACCTCGAACGAAAATTCGAGCTGCACTTCGCCACCAGCAAAAAGCAGCCGAAGACTACGTTCACCTTGAGCAAAGTACGTCAGAAGAAGGGTGAGGCCTTGCAGAAGTATCTGGATCGGTTCCGAGACGTGGCCATGCAAGTGCGGTCATTGCCCGAGGATGTCCACGTACACTGCCTGGTAAATGGGCTGGATCCAGCATCCCGGCTGGCTCGTCACCTATGCAAGAATCCAGCGTACACCTTGACCGAATTCTATACCGAGGCGAAGAAGTACCTGGAAATGGAGCAGATGGAGGCGGCCAATGCCGATGAACCTGAACGAACTAGGAAGAGCCCGCCCAGCGACGAGGAACGCCCGAGAAGGACGAAGACCGACCCGAGACAGCGCAGCCGGGACGGCCGGACAAAGTCTGGCCGGGCCGACCAGAAGACCAAGTACGACAGTTACACCCCGCTGAACGTCCCTCGGTCCCAGGTATGGAAGGAGGTAGCCCAGACCGAGATGAAGCGGGTGGACAGGCCAAAGCCGATCAGAGGACGCTCCCACATGGACCGTTCCAAGTTCTGCAAGTTCCACGACTGCAACGGCCACACCACCGACGAGTGCTATGACCTCCGCGACGCAATCGAGAAGTTCGTAAGGGATGGGAAACTGCGTCAGTACGTGATCAAGACTCAGGGAAGGACGAACGGGAAACGCAACGACCGCGCTCGCTCCAGAAGTCCGCCCAAGGAGTCCTGAACTCCGGGAAAAAAGCAGAAGGCGGCCTCGGACGACGAATTTCCCGACGTCGACTTCCAGTGCAACGTCGTCAGCGGAGGATTTGGGGGAGGAGGAGACACAATAAGCCAGCGAAAGAAATATCTCCGCGAGGTATTGACCGTCCGAGACCCCCCTAAATTCAAGGAAGACCCAAAGAAGCCTCGGCCGCCTGCCCTAACCTTCACGGATGAAGAATTGGAAGACGTCATACCCGGACATCTGGACGGACTGGTAATCACCGGAACCCTGATAAACTGTCATGTTAAAAAAATTTTTGTGGATGCAGGAAGTTCAGCGGACATCAAAAGTTGGGATGCCTACAAAAGGATGCACCTCGACAAAGAGGACCTTAAGCCTTGCAAAACCACCTTGGTGGGTTTCAATGGCGAGCAATCCTTCCCAAAAGGCTACATCGACCTCCGGTTAACTCTGGGCACCAAAGAAGCCTTCAAATCGGAGCGGGTACGATTCGTAGTTGCTGATTTCCGGTCCCCTTATAACGTGATCCTGGTGCGACCAACGATCCACAATTGGGATATACTAGTATCCACCAAGCATCAGAAGCTCAAGATGGTCAATAGTAAAAACCAGATAGTCGTGGTCTCTGGGGACCAGAAAGAGTCGAGACAGTGCTACTACGAAGCTCTCCGGGTCGAGGAAGGAGGAGCATCGTCTCCACCCCGGCTCGGATCTAATGAGCAAGTAGCCGAAGCCGCCTCGGGTGGACGCCCGCGGCAGCAAGTCAACATGGTCGAGTTGGACCTCCGGGAGCCGGACAATCCGAGGCCCGAACCAGAGGGAGAGCTGGAGGAGATAATGCTAGGCGAGGACCCATCCAAGACTGCCAAAATTGGCCGTAATATGGACCACGGCCTGAGAGACCTCATGATACGCTTTTTAAGGCAGAACCGTGACGTCTTCGCATGGACCTCGGCCGAGGTGCCCGGCGTTGACCCCCACTTCTGCTGTCACAAGCTCGGCATATGGCCAGGGTCTAGACCCGTGGCACAGAAGAAGAGGAACATCGCGGACAATAGGCAGAAGGCCCTGGAGGACCACATTGAGGAACTCCTAGCGGCCGGCTTCATTCGGGAGGTACAATACACCACTTGGCTCTCCAACGTAGTCATGGTCCTCAAGCCCAGCGGCAAATGGAGAGTGTGCGTCGATTACTCCAACCTCAACAAAGCCTGTCCTAAGGACTCCTACCCGATGCCCAACATTGATAAGCTTGTGGACAACTCGGCCGGGTACCAACTCCTCTCCTTCATGGATGCCTACTCCGGCTATAACCAGATCGTCATGCATCCCGAGGACCAAGAAAAGACCGCCTTTATAATCGATAAGGCGAATTATTGCTACAACGTCATGCCCTTTGGACTGAAGAATGCCGGGGCCACCTACCAAAGGATGATGAACCGAGTTTTCGAGGATCAGATCGGGCGTAACATAGAAGTCTACATAGACGACATGATCGTCAAGTCAAAACTCCCAGAAGATCACATCCGGGACCTAGAACAGACGTTTGAGAAGTTAAGAAGACATCGAATCAGGTTGAACCCGGCCAAGTGTGCCTTCGGGGTCCCAGCAGGGAAATTTCTAGGCTTCATGTTAACGAACCGAGGGATAGAGGCCAACCCGGACAAATGCAAAGCCGTGCTTGACATGCAGCCCCCGGGGTCTAAAAAGGAGGTACAGCAGCTGACGGGCCGACTAGCCGCGCTGACGCGCTTCTTGCCGAAGTCGGCCGAGAAAGCCCTACCTCTTTTCAAGCTGCTAAAGAAAGAAACCAGGGGCGGATGGAGCCCGGACTGTGACGCAGCATTCGAGGAAATTAAGAAATGTCAGGAGAGACCTTATTCCTCTACCTATCAATCGGCAATGAAGCCGTAAGCGCCGCCCTAGTAAGGGAGTCCGAGGCAGGGCAGACGCCAATATACTTCACCAGCAGGGCCTTGCAAAGCTCTAAAATCCGGTACCAGAAGCTGGAGAAGGTAGCTTTCGCTCTACTCACAGCCGCAAGAAGACTCCGGTCGTATTTCCAGGGACACCGGATTGTCGTACGAACCAGCCAGCCGATCCGGCAAATTCTGCATAAGCCGGACCTAGCAGGGAGGATGACCAATTGGGCCAAAGAGCTATCTGAGTTTGACATCGCTTTCGAAGCCCGGCAGGCGATCAAGTCCCAGGCACTCGCAGACTTCATTAGGGAACTCACCCCGGCCATAGTCAGTGACGGGACGTGGAAGGTCTATGTGGATGGATCGTCCAATGCGAAGGGCAGCGGTGCAGGAGTCATCGTGGAAAGCCCACAGGGAGTAGCCACCAAACACTCTCTTCAGTTAGAATTCCAGACCTCTAATAACCAGGCCGAATATGAGGCCCTACTGGCCGGACTACTCCAGGCAAAGGATAATGGCGCCCAACGAGTAAAGGTCTTAACCGACTCGCAGCTCGTCGCGGCTCAGATAAACGGCACCTACCAAGAGAAGGGCCCGCTCATGGCAAAGTATCTAAATAAAGCCAAAGAGCTGATGGCCGAATTCGAAGAGGTCACAGTGTCCCATATCCCCAGAGAAGAAAACGCAAGAGCCGACATCCTCTCTAAGTTGGCAAGCACTAAGGGGCCGGACAACCATAGGACCGTGATACAACAGAACCTGGCCGAGCCTAACTGCATCATGGCCATTTTTGGAGGGGCCGACTGGAGAAAGCCTATTGAAGACTACCTCGAGAGGGGAATTATCCCCACCGACCCGACAGACGCAAAAAAGTTGATCAGAGAAGCCGCCCTCTATGCTATGGTCGACGACCAACTATACAGGAAGGGACTCCATTGCCCAATGATGCGATGCCTTGGAGACTCCGAAGCCAAATATGTGCTGGCCGAGCTACACGAAGGCGCTAACGGCCACCACATGGGGGGCAAGGCATTAGCCCGGAAAGCGTTGCGCGCCGGCTACTACTGGCCCACTATGAGTCAGGACGCCATGGAGAAGGCCAAGACATGCGATAGCTGCCAGAAGCACGCCAGGGTCATATGGCCACCACCCTCTGAACTTAAAGGAATGCCAGCCCCATGGCCCTTCTTCAAGTGGGGCATGGACATCCTCGGACCCTTTAGGCCGGCGCAAGGGCAGTGTAGATGGCTCATCGTCGCAGTCGACTACTTCACCAAATGGATCGAAGCAGAGCCACTCGCCACAATAACGTCGGCCAGAGTGATGAAATTCTTCAGGCACAACATCGTCTCTCGTTTCGGCATACCAGCCGAGGTCGTCACGGACAATGGGACCCAATTCATGGACCATCGTTTCCAGGCACTAATGTCCGACTTGGACATTAAGCAGCACTTCTCGTCCGTCGAACACCCCCAGACCAATGGCCAGGCTGAAGCCGCCAACAAAATCGTCCTGGACGGACTAAAGAGGCGAATGTTGCAAGCCGAGACCAGCTGGACCGAACAGCTCCACAGTGTCCTCTGGGGATACCGCACAAGCGTACAATCGTCGACTCAAGAAACCCCGTACAGGCTGACCTATGGATGTGAGGCAATGATCCCGGTTGAAATCGGACAGCCATCCTGGAGAAAGGTGAGAGCCGGGCAAGAGGGGCAGGGATCGAATGACGACGCCTTGAAGACTAACTTGGACCTCATTGATGAAATCCGGGTTACCGTGCACTGCCGGGAACTAGCCGCCAACCAGCTACTCGCGGCGAAGTACAACAGAAAGGTCAGACCCCGGCCTTTCAACCGAGGCAACCTAGTACTCCGACGGGCCGACATAGGCAACAAGAATGCCAAGGACGGGAAGCTGGCGGCAAACTGGGAAGGGCCCTACCGGATTAAGGAAAAGCTCGACAGAGGAGCATATATCCTTGAGACTTTGGCACGAAAGCCAATCAAAAGGACATGGAATGCCGATAAGCTGAAGATCTACAATAGCTAGACCCTTTCTCGGCAGCGTTTGTTAGCTTTTACGATTATTCCTTTCCTCACATTTGTTTTCCTTTCGTCTTGAGTCCAAGTTATGTCATTTCTGATTATGATGCTTTGTAAGGCCCCGTAGGGCTATTTCTTTTCATCAATAAAGGATCCCACTGGGAATATTCACCAAAACGCGCAAAGCTTAAGTATGAAGCCTGAGCCGCTTAGCTCGGCCAAAAGCAACAAGGCCGAGGCAATGAAGCCCGGCTAAGGAACCGAAAGCCGGGGCTCTTAACCCCGACACCGGTAGACGGCCCCGAGGTCATAAACCCGGCCAGAACCAAAAACATCTAGATGTACGAAAACCGGCCGTCGTACTCCGACAGGCATTGGTTAGAGCTCGGCAAAGGAATCGAACACGGCCCTTTGCGAAATTGACGCGTCAACGCTCGCCCGGCTAAGCAAGCGGCCGGCCATGCCGACCCTGATCAGGTCAAAATGTCCGACTCCAGGCAAACGAAGCCTCGGTTAGGCACGTGGTAGTCCCGCCCTTACGCCGGTACAACTTTATCCAACTAAAAGAAAGTTGGAGCTCGACTACTCGAAAGCCGGGCCGAGGCAGTATGGTTAGTTACGCCTGACGAGGCTGAAACAAGACAACCTTGCCCCAACCTCCCACGCACTAAGTGTGGGAGAGAAACAACGGCCTGTACATATGCAGCCGACAAACACTAAAGCTTGGGCAAAAGAACGATAAAATTATCCATTGCCTAAGTTATCTACACGGCCCGTACCCACCCGGCCGACCGACTCTTAGGCTCAGACAAAAGGATTGCAAAATCCATTGTCTAGAGCATCCAGACGGCCTGCAACCATACAGCCGAAAGAACACCCAAACCTAGACAAAAGAGAGATAAGCTCACCCATTGTCTAAGTTATTTAAACGCCCACACAGCAGAGTGACGAAAAAGGATGATACAAAGTTAAATCGTTCATTGTCGAATCCAGACAAAAGTGACGGTAAAAATTAAAACAAGTACAGATCGCGGCACAAGGCAAGAAAAATTGTTGTTAGTCGTTCAAAGTCTGTACAAGAATGCCACCAAGGCCAAAGAAAAGCAAAAATTACAAGGGCTCTAACACCCCAAGAAAGGCAAATAGCAAAAGTAAAAGCTAAGGCGAGGAGCCCGACCCAGCATCAGCTCCCTCCTCGGGCCCGGTCCCGGCAGCACCCTCCGCGGCCACTTCATCAGGGTCCTCGGCGGTTTGAGGCTCGAATGGGAGGAAAGATCCATCGTCCTTGACAAAGGCACGATGATCATATCCTTCCACTCGAAGCTCAACCCCGGGGTTGAGGTACCGGATCTGGAGCAAGGCTTGCTTAAAGCAGGCCTCGGCAGTCTGCACCAGGGCGTCTGTAAGCTCCTGGGAGGTCGCCTTCTCAGCAGCAAGGGCCGCCCGAGCCGCCGATTCCTCCCTGTCCAAAGCAGCCAGCCGCTCCTCCAAAGCCTTGGCCGCAGCCAGGCTCTCGGACCTCTCCTTCACGGCCCGGGTGCACTCCACGGCAACCGACTCGGCATGCTCCTGGGACAGTTGCAGCTCCCGCTCCGCCTGGACCGTCGCGGCCTTCGCGACCTCCAGCTCCGCCCGGACCCCCTCCAGCTCCGCGAGGGCCGCATCCCGCGCCGCCAGGCCTTTGGCCAGCTCCTCCCCGGCCGACATAGCCTTAGCCTCAGCTACCTCAAGCTCCTCCCGCAGCTCGCCAGCAGAAGTGGCCTTGGCCTCCGCAGCCGACAAACTCTTGGCCAACTCCTCGACCTGTGCCCGCAGCCTCTGGACATCAGCGTGGGCACGAGCATAGTGCTCCCGGACGAGGATCAGGGCTTGGTTATATCCCACCGCCCGGCAAAGCTCTGCCTGGTTCCTATGCAGCTCATCCAGGGCCGGTCGAGTCAGGGCAGCGCAGCCAGTGAAGTGTCGGGGGGGGAGGAAGGCGGTGGAGACCTCAGGAACTACCCCATCATGCCAAAGACGGCCACGGGCGAGAAGAGACTTCGGCGGCGGTGGTGGCGGAAGCGAAGATGACGAAGGCAGATCCGATAGAGATGAAGGAGGATCATCGGTGAAAAACTCAGCCTCAACCTCCTCATCGGAAATCGGGGCCTCACGCCCCTCAAAAGCCTGTGAACCAGGCACCGGGCTTGGGTCCACAGCAGCGACTTCCCGGCCCTCAAGCACCGGAGACCCCCCCGAGGAAGCAGCCTGTGGAGCCGAGGCGGAAGAAAGGCCATCGGCAGCAGGGCCTTTGGCCTTCTTAGGGGCCGGGGCAGAAGGAACACCGGCAGTGGAAGAAGCCGCCCGCTTCTTGGGACGACTCATAGGCGCGGCGGCCACCCTCGACAAGCGAGCGTATAGCGGCAGGTCGTCCATAGCCCTAGCTGCAAACAAACAGAAACAAAGTAGATCAGAAACCACCGATTCATAAGAACAATACTGAAAACAAAAACAATACACTGCTAAAAACCCTACAGGCAGGAGGCAGTGGCTCGGCAGATATATAGAAGCCAGCCGGCTGCACACCGACCTCGGCCACCAAAGCCTCAATCCGGGACACTGCAGAAGCTGATTCCGGAAGAAGACTTTTGCGCGGCACTTGAAAGGATAGGGCTTTGGCTTTATAATGGCCCTCCTCCCAGTACAAAGGGAAGCGACCGCCCTCTTCCAGGAACCACGGCTCCTCCCCTGGTACGACCTCAACCTTGAAAAACGCCCCCTTGAAACGCTTGAAGGAATCAGAAAAGGGCGTCATCAGCCTGCGCTCCGGATTAAGCCGTAGGGACACCAACCCCCTAAGTTTGTCACCCCCCTTCGGCGAGCTAGGGGTAAAAGGCCCGAAGAAGTAAAAGAAAAGGTTGGACGAGCAAGCTAGGGGAGGAGAGAAATGGCTACAAAGCCTCTCGAAGGCCACAAGATAGGCCCACCCGTTCGGATGGAGTTGGGACGGGGCGAGACGAAGATGCCGCAACGCCTCCATCTGGAAGGGGGAGAAAGGAAGAGAAACCTGGACCCGAGTCAAGTAGTCCCGGTAAAAGAAGAAAAAGTCCGGCTGACCCTCGGACCGAGCAGCACATACAGGCTCCTCAGGCCCCGGATGCCTAAGGACGCATCCGGGCACGGCCGGGACCTCCAGCCGTGCTATGTCTACCTCCGACATCAGCGACGTTGTGGTCAGCACGTCGTGTGATACCCAGCCGTATCGGCGAATCAGGACTTCGGACGGACTGGGTGAGTCCGAACCACCAGCCTCCAAACGCTTTTTTGAAGATCCCGACTTGGGAGCCATAAATAAGCCTATATGAAAATAAACAAAGCCGGTATTAGCAAAGAAGCAGAAATACCTGGCACAGGCATAACAGCAGGTACTAAAGAAGGCCGACTAGGACGAATAGGGACACGAGAGGGAGCAGCCGGGACAGACCAATGCCGGCAGGAGCCTAGAATGGATGAGGCCTCGACATCTCTATCACCCGCCATCAATACGGAAGCCTCCGCCAGGCAGTCCCAGCAGGGGCCGGCATAACCCTCTGGGGCGGACGTCGGGCAAGCAGTAGAGGGACCCTCGTAAAAATTCAGTGGCCGAGCCATCAGCACCGGAGATTGGGAGCTGGAAGAGGAACCCACCAGGGTCCCACCAAGCGATTCTGGAGGAAGAGCGTTTGCAAGCGCCCGGAAGGGTGAGCGCGGAATTGAAACGGAAACCCTTCCCGTGGACGGGCGAGCCCCACCTCGCCACGGACGTACGGTGCCACCTCGGCGCGAAGGATCCAGGATTCCCGAAGCAGGCGGTTCACCTCCAAGAACCCAGTAAGTAGCCCGCGGGAGACGCGCACGAAGGAGCATTTCCTCCTCAGGCGTCAGCGGAGCTGCAGAACCAGGAATACCTCTACCCCTCACCATGGTCAGAAACCTAAGACGCTAAGAGCAGTGTCTAAGGAAACGATGGGACGAATTTCGGGTGCACTGACTCTAAAGAAACCCAGGAGACCCGGAAGGAGGGAAGAGTGATGACGTAAACAACGAAGAATAAACGGTAAAAGAGAAAGAAATACCGAACAAAATGACGGGAAAGTGGCACAATACCTGTTATGTGAAAGAGGAAGGAACTAGAACGCTGGAAGACGGCGAAAGTTCCGGGCACAAAGAATCCCCTCTGAAGCTCTAGAGAAACCAGAGAGTGAGCTGAGAGAGAAAATGTAATAGCGGGGAAAGTGGGAAAGAAGCACAGAGAAGGCTATTTAAACCGAAATCCTAACACAAGAAGGGTACAACGGTATCTTCCCATACAGAGAAACGAGAAGGCGCGACGGTTGCAGACTCCCTCCACTAAGGGTCTGACAGCTGTAAGACCACAGTGACGGTTCACGTAGGGGGAAAACCGAAGCGTACGAAGAATCCCAAAAGGCAAGAGAACGCTTGGGGACCCGGACAGGATAAAAACCGCCCGGGCATAAGCAAAACCGACGTTCTGGGCGGGGCGAGAAAGGAGGGAGCCGACCACAGTCCCAAGCCGAGCTAAGGGCCACGGCATCCGAAAGCCGGCCCAGTCCGAAAAAAAGGACCTCGGACGTAAACGGGCACGGGGCACTAAGCATCTCGGCCGTCCAGAAGCCTGAACGACCAAGCTGGGGGGCAACTGTTACGGACCGGCCCAATAGGCCTAAGTCCACACCCTGGCCCAACAGCACCTATAAAGGATCCGCGTTATATTTGGAAAGGATCCGAGATCCCCTATATTTGGGAACTCATTAATAGGAGATCCTCCTACAATCATGGCACCAGCCAATCAGCCCTCAAGGGCTCAATCATGGATATCGCCCATCAATGGGAAGATACGGGCACCAAGCTCCTTTATAAATAGAAGGAAACCCTAAACAGGTGCACACGTTCTATCTTATGCTCTTGTTACTTTTTGCCACACAGAGCACACACCCCACTCCCCTGGCTACGTGCCTTCAAGTTTGTTGCGAACTACGTGGACTTTGATCCCCTCGAGGGTACGTAGGCTCTAGGCTTGACACCCTAGTCAAGTCCAATCTCTGTGTTCTTCATACAGAACAAAATGTATTAAAAAATAAAATAATATAAACACAAAAAGAAAAAAATATTCATGAAATCAAGTGAATACTGATGATGTAATAAGAAAGGCAGTTATTTTATAAACCTGTCATTTAGAAAAGTTAGACTAAGTGCTATTAGAAATGCAGCTACATAAATTACAATGAAGGGTTGACACTCAATAAGTTCAAGTACATATATTCTAATAATAAAAGTATATTACAATAAAAATAATTACAATGTCATTCTTCTATACCTTATTTTTTAGAATTCCATCGTAATTGCTTTATTATCAATGCTATCAAATATATCTTTTTCAATATAAGGCACTAAACAATCATTCAACCATTCATCCCTCATCTGATTACGAAACGTAGTTTTGATATATTAAAGATGTGCACTTAATTTAAGGGTGGACAATCATTCAAACATGTATTAATTTTTTTCAAAAAAAAAAATTCAATTCCCTAATTAAGTGTAGACACTCCCCCCCCCCCCCCCAAAAAAAAAAAAAAGTACTTGAGTCCGTCCTTGACCATATTTAACTACTTTGGTAACTATACTTTTGTTTATTAATGCAAAGTTTGTTTTACATAGAAAAAAAGTATGTCTCAATATGGTAATCATATGAAACAAATAAACTATTTGCAAAAAGAAAAATTAAATTATGGAAAACTAAAGAAAATTCTTAAATTCTTCAAAATAAATTTAGTCAAAATTAAGGATTTAGTATGATGAAGGGTAAATTAATAAACAAAATTGATGTCAAAATGAGGTTTTGAACTTAGTGTATATTTTCAAAGTGGAGGAGAAGTTCATACAATTAAGGTAACATATAAGGAAAATTAGAGTTTTTTATCTGATTAAAAATGACTCACTAAGGATTGAGAGATTTATTAGACCAAATTGTATAAAAAGTACAAACATAAATATTGAGGTCAAATGAGTCTAGTACCTCATCATCAGTCCATTTCTAACCATACAAAATTACAAACGCTAAAATCAATGGCTTTGCCTGAGACTTGAAAACGTCTCTAGAGTCTACTTTGAACTGATGATAGCTCACGCTTCATTTGATCCCTCAGAACTCTCCTCATTAATTTGTTTGAAGCCGTTCGAGGAAACTCCTGCACAATCCTAACAAGCCTTACCTGCAATTAATGCAGAGGAAATATGAACATCAAATCAGTACTCATACTAACTTATGTCAGGTTCAGATTTCAAGAAACTATTTGGCGTTGTGCAAAGACTCATTCACATGGATCTACATTTCAAATGGTTTGCAAAGTACTCCCCCCAGTCTTGTTTATAAGTAACATGTACCCAAATCGCACAAAACGAACTGTTGGTTAGAATTAGTTAAAAGTATTGAATTAGTAAGATATGCAATCATTGCCAATTAGAGTTCACATAGATGGTAAGGGATCCAGGACTAGGCTCTTGGGTCGTGGGTTCGATCCTCTCTGTCGTTGCTGAGACTCCTTTGGTAGGTGATCTTATAAGTCCCCAGTAAGTGTTCATAGAGCCTGGGGCCGTGCTCTGACCTTAGTAGGAGACTGATGCCGAACCCCTCCAAAACTTTTTTATTAAAAAAAAAAGAAGAAGAAAAAGATATGCAATCATTTTCCCAAACATAACCTTTTTTATGATGAAGATGATGAGTGAGAGACAATATGAGAGAGCATGGGTTAAAAAAGATAAGAGAGACATGCAATTAATTGAGGGAGTAATGCAATGGGAAAGTAACGTCACCTTAAACAAAGGATTAAGATTCCTCTGGATGGCCTTAGAGAACTTCATCTTTAAGGTTTCTACATCAGAGTTGTATCCTTTTTTTAAAACCACAAATATAACCAATTGTTCTGGACCACCAGTTGTCGGCGCGACACTGATCGCAGCCGTCTCTAAAATGCATTCATCAGCCCGGTCACAGACACGCTCAATTTCTACCGAACTTGTCTGCATATCAGAGGTCAAAATTTCTGAGTATGAAGAAAGCAAGAAACTATAATGCCATATTAAAGGAAACGGTCATGTGAATTTAAGAACTTATTGAAGAATTTGTGATTGCTTTCAGAGTATAGAACGTCCTTACTTAATTTAAGTCAAATATATTTTTTTAACAAATTAGTTCCAAACAAGTTTTTATGTATATTGTTCTCAAATATGATTTATTATAACAATCATCCAAAGAGGTTTTTGTTTTCTTTTCCTTCCCAAAACTTGTTTTGAAAAACACTTTCTTAAAACTATTCTAAGAACCAAATGGCCTTCAACCCAGATCGATATATATATATATATATATATATATATATATATATATATATATATATATATATTCAGTGTCTAATCCTTTAGGATCTTCCATGGGTGTAGAACGAGGAGAGTTACCAGAAAATAGGAACAAGGCGTATGCTGTTATACCTTTATACCACCAAGATTCATGGTGTCATCGGCCCTTCCTTCTACAATGATATAGCCCCCAACAGACCTCCTGATTATATCTCCATGTCTCCTAAGTTGCTGCTAATAAATACATCAAGTTAGACATTTAAAGTTTATGAATAAATCCATTACTTGAAACAGCAAACGAAGCTACTACTAATAGAATGAGTAATACAATTAAAAATTACAATGGCATCAATACAAACATACATGATTAACAAAGAAGGGATTGTTGGAAAGTCAGTACGGAGATCTAAGTAGGCTACAGAGCATGAAACTTATAGTTACTACTGACACACATTGATTTTTTAATTGTTAAAACATCCAAAATTTAGAGTTAAGAACTCCTCCGGTCTTTAATGTATAACCTAATTGAGGAATTGATCTTGGTCCTAAATATAAGACTTATTTCCCATATGTATCAATTTTTTCCCAAATTAACCCTATTGATACTCCCTCAAATAGGAGAGGAAGGAAGGGAATTAAGGAACATTTAATAAGGTATTTTAGGAAAAACATATCATATTTATTATAATTAACTAACTTACCTAACTTTTTTAACCAAATCAAATTAGTTAAATAGGTCTTACATTAAAGACGTCATTTGTTTATGTTTTACTCTGCCTCTAATTAATTTGATTTCTGTATCTTCTACTAGGTGCTGAAGCATGTGCTCTTTGGTCAGCAAGTGAAGCTTACCATTTGAGTCTGCATATCCTAATGAGATAGTTCAGCAAAGAAACTCAAAATTTTCTATTATATCAATATGAAGCCAAAAAAAAATGTAAGTAAATATTACCTTCCCTTTGTAAATGGGCATCCCCTTGAAGTAAACCTTCTCATGATCAGCATTAAGCAATCTATCAGTTGCTCCAAAATGCACGGGGAAAAGACCCACTTCACCAGCACAAGCAACATCATCTGGCTGTCATATTGATCAAAGAAATAATATGATGCCAAATTAGAATATGTAAACACTTTAACTGTAATTGGAATTGGTAAAATAAAGATAAAGTTCAACAGGCAAGTGCTATAGGAGATCAAATATCTAACAATAAAGAATTGGTTGTAAATTGGTTAACAAATAGCTAGACCCTTACAAAAGTAAAAAGCATAAGGAAATACGTTCAGATAACTCTGATTGAACTCTATTGGTGATCAAGTAATTGATCCCAAGATATTGAAGTGTGTGCTTCAGGTTGACCATCATTGATCCAAACTTTTATCTCTTCTTTTTTTTAGATGGTTAGAAACCAAGGTTATCCACCCAGACGAAACTAGAGACTTATCCCCCGGGCCGTGTGACAAGCAGAGCCCTCCCTAAGGTCTTTTTAAACAAGTGGGATTTGAATCCCTTCCCTTTTACCAGGCGGCCTAGCCAGTCACACCTAGACCAAGAACGCTCAGGTAATCCAACTTTGAATTTAGTAACTACATGGTATTGTCATATCATTATGGTAATATGTTGATGGAAGCTGATGTTAACACTTGAAAGCAAAAAATGAGAGAAAGAAGAACGTCAAAAGAAAAGAAAGAAAGGAAGACCCAGAAAAAGTTCTTACATAAGGCACTCCATTCTCATCTAGGATGACAATGCCAGTCGCCATCGATGCTGTGCTAAATGCTCCAAAAGCTTGAGGCTGAAGCTGGCTTCCAAGGATATAACTAGAAGCAAGCTCCGTTCCACCACAACATTCAATGATTGGATTGTAATAGGATTTTGAAGAAAGCCAAAGGTCATCATCAACATTTGAAGTTTCTCCAGTGGAACAAAAAGTTCTGCACATAACCATATTATAGTTAATTTATCTTTTTAGTTACTTGTTAATTACACCTCCTTAAGAAACTACCTTATTTTTGTCCAATCTAAGCCTTCCATACAATTTGTATTCTTCCAAGCTTTTACCAAGCTCGGAACTGTTCCCAAAATAGAAACACCAGCATCCTGAAATTGTAGTAAATATTAGATATACAAGGATGGGCTTTCACGCAATGTGTAAATTCTTTTGATGCAAAGTACAAAAACTGTAGCAATTTAGAATCAGATATAATTTTAGTCTGATGGATTTCTCATTCATTCGTGTGGAATAAATAGGTTACAATGAGATACAATCTGGTTAACAGATTGAGGACTTCTAGGAAATTCAAAAATAGAAAAACTAATCTGACCTAACTAATAGCTAGATTCTAGAATCTAATTTTAACTAATTTAAATAATACTTATTTACAAAATTAATATAATTACCACACTCCCCCTCAAGTTGGATCATAGATACTCATCATGTCCAACTTGCATACAAAACCTTCAAATATGTCCTCGGTAGACCTTTTATGAGTATATGTGCAAGCTGTAATTTTGTAGGTATGTAGGAGAGACATATAATTCCATCTTCAACCTTTTCCCTGATAAAGTGGCGATCAACATCAACATGCTTAGTTCTACTGTGTTGTACTGGATTCAATGCCATGCTTAAAGCTGCCTTATTATCACAGTAAAGTTTTAATGGAGACTCTATCTTGGTGTAGGTCTCGTCGGCAACCCTTTTTAACCATATTCCTTCTTTGAGTCCTTCAGATAGTGATCTTAATTCTGATTCTGCACTACTTGTGGATACCACTTGTTGCTTGTGACTTTGCCATGTCACTAGATTTCCCCATACAAACGTGCAGTAGCCTGAAGTAGACCTACTGTTCTCTTGGTCTCCTGCCCAATCTGCATCAGTATATATCTCAATAGTCCTCAGATTAGTTTTTCTGAAGAAGAGACCTCGACCAGGAGTTCCTTTGAGATATTTCAGGATTTTATATGCTGCTTTCAAGTGTTTCTGCTTTGGCGAGTGCATATGTTGACTTGCAGTACTTATTGCAAAGGCGATGTCAAGCCGTGTGTGAGAAAGATAGATAAGGTTTCCAACCAATCTCTGGTAGCACCCTATGTCTGCTGGTTTTTCTTCTTCTTCTTGTTTCTTCTTTTCTGCCACCTCTTGTTCGGTTGTTGGCTGTTCTACTTTTTTCTTCTTCTTTTTGACACTGATTGGAGTCTTACTCGGCTTACATCCAAGCATACCAGTTTCCTTTAGTAGATCAAGGACATACTTCCTTTGTGAAACGTGAATTCCTTCTTTTGACCTAGCCACTTCCATTCCTAGGAAGTATTTCAAGTTACCAAGGTCCTTGACTTCAAATTCCTTGTTCAGCGCCAGTTTGATTCTGTTCATTTCTTGAGGATTGTTCCCTGTAAGTATTATGTCGTCCACATATACTATTAAGATAGTAATCATACCTTCATGGTTCATAGTGAACATAGTGTGATTAGAGAGGCATTGGTTATATCCTTCGGCCTTTAGAACTTGTGAAAATCTGTCAAACCACGCTCTAGGAGACTGTTTCAATCCATAAATGGACTTGTTCAGCTTGCATACCTGTTTGCCGTGACCATTCTCAAAACCAGGTGGAAGTGTCATATAAACTTCTTCTTTTAGATCCCCATTTAGGAAGGCGTTTTTGATGTCTAGCTGTTGTAAAGGCCAGTCGAGATTAACAACAATGGAAATAAGGATTCTGACAGTGTTTAACTTTGCTACAGGGGCAAAAGTTTCATTGTAGTCTAAGCCATAAGTTTGCGTAAAACCCTTGGCAACTAGTCTGGCTTCGTACTTGTTCAAGGTACCATTAGCATTGTACTTGGGGGTAAATACCCACTTACACCCTACTGCCTTTTTACCTTGGGGTAAGTTAGTGATATCCCAAGTTTGATTTTTCTCAAGAGCATTCATCTCATCCAAGATAGCATCTTTCCATTCAGGAATTTCAAGTGCCTCATGTATATTTGTGGGAATCAAAACTTGATCAAGGTTAGTGACAAAATCACAATATTTCTGAGAGAGATTACCATATGTCATGTAGTCTTGAATAGGATGTTGAGTACAGAAACGTGTCTTCTTTCTCAATGCAATAGGCATGTTTAGGTCCTTATTGGCGTCAGGAGTCTCTCTCGGTTGGGAGAGTGGCTGAGCCTTAGGCATAATGGACTCTACCTCCTTTTTGTTCCTCCTAGAGTAAACCTTGTCATAATATTTGTCTCCCCCTATTTGTGATGGCATTGTGAGTGAATCAGATGTGGAGGAATCAGGTGTGGAGGATATGATCACAGGATAGGACGATGGTATAGGTTCAGGTATAGTAGGCTGAGAGTTCTTGCCAGAGAGCGACAAGTTCAAACCAAAATTCAGCAACGTCCCGAGAGCCCTAAGAAGACTTCCAAATGCGACAACGAAGATTAAATAGTTGGGATAAATCTTTGGCATCGACATAAGAGTCGCGAACAGCATCCCAAATATCTTTAGTAGTAGGAAGATACATAAAGCTTCCTTTAATCTGAGGAGACATGGCATTGATAAGCCAAGAGCAGACAAGAGAATTATCGGTATCCCATTGAACCCAGGCTGGTGAGTTTTTATCTGACGGTGGTTTGATCTCTCTAGTTAAAAATTTCAGTTTTCCACGTCCACCGATAGCCAGCAAAATAGCGCGTGCCCAGTCATGATAATTGTGAAGATTCAGTTTTTCCAACACCAATTGATTATTGGAAGAGTGGAGCATAGTTGGATTGTCACAGGTCTTGGAGAGCGGTGGTGTATCATTTGAGGACGCCATAGAATGTTGATGAACAGTAAGCGGCCCAAATAATATAAAAGGTGAACAGTAACAGCCCAAATAAAATAAATTTTTTTTTATATAACCAAATAAAATAAACTAACACACCGATTAAAAGCTGAGACTGTAAGCGGCCCGAAGGAATTTGAAGACTGAGATAGATTTGAGGTGCAAGACAGATTGCAAATAGCTGGTCTAACACGACATGAGACCGATTGCCTGAGGAGTTTACGTTGGAGATTGCAGCGGATGAACAATGGTTCAATAGCAGCGGACAGAGACTGAGAACCAGAAGGTGGTGCCAAGTTCAGAGACGGCTGAGATGACGGACGAAACTGCCGGCAATGGGAGTTGAAGACTCAATCGGAGACACAACCAGAACTGTTGACGCTGGGTCTGACAAACAGAGAACCCAGGGAGATCTGAGATGAGAACCACAATGAGGTTGAGGACGACGGACTATCAGCGTCGTACAGGGAACCACGGACTATCAGCGTCGTACAGGGGAACCACGGACGATGGCGTGTTGACTGAAGGCAACGATTTTGGAATAGAGAGTCGATGATGGAGGATGACATTCTAGATTAATGTTGAACGAGCTCAGGAATGTGACGGGTTCGACCGTTCGATGAGTTGAAGAAGGAGGACTGTGAGATGAGGACTGTGAGAGCGTTACAGTGGGTACCGTTCTCAGATCGGATTTGATGCGGAAGCTATGGAGGATGCTACACCAGGCTCTGATACCATGTAGCAATTTAGAATCAGATATAATTTTAGTCCCATGGATTTCTCATTCATTCGTGTGGAATAAATAGGTTACAATGAGATACAATCTGGTTATCAGACTGAGGACTTCTAGGAAATTCAAAAATAGAAAAACTAATCTGACTTAACTAATAGCTAGATTCTAGGATTTAATTTTAACTAATTTAAATAATACTTATTTACAAAATTAATATAATTACCGCAAAAACTATTGAATAAAATGTTGCAACTTGGCTTCCTTCAGGCATACTCAAACACAATACCAGAAAGGAACTCCATTAATGTGTGTCAAAATATTTCTACATATTGAAGAACACCAAGTCAAAGAATTCCTCTAGTCCTTATAATTTTGCTCAATCACTGATTTGGTTCTTATAGTTTAAAATTTTGTGTTTAAATTTGTGTTTTAAAATGTTTTGAATGGATCCCCAAAATCAAACAACAATATCATGCAAATAACCCATGCTGCTTAAACCATACAACCGGAAGCAGTCAAGCATCCAGCCCAGTCACCTTCTGAAAAACAAAACCAAGAGGTATGTTGATGGTCCTCTGTTATTCAACTTCTACTCAATCAATGAGAGGCAACGGATATATATGGAGGCATAACCCTGATTAAACAAGCCCCATAGATGTGTCTAAGGGAAAGCAACAGAATCTAAACAATAAAATCTTAATTGTCTCATCTAGATGAACCAAAAATAAAGAAGATAAAGAATTGGGGTAATTCTGTGTTCAAGCAGCAAAATCATATAGTTAATAACATGGTCACGTGTAGCAGAGTGATCTCCAAAACAATATATCATATGTGCTAAAAATATGCATATTCCAAACATGATGAAACATTTTGGGATACTGAAAAAGTACATTTGTTATAGAAAGGATTTCATGGACAGTTTGAGTTCTGAAGGGCAAGTTCAAAAGCCAGCAATAGGTCTACAGATCTAGCATTCTAGTTTCTGTAGCCACTTAGCCAGATAGTAATGATAACTACAACATACCAACTACTATTGATAATACTACAACTACAGCTGTTATAATGATTAAACTGATAATTATGACTATTGTTATGATGGGATCTCTTGCAGAATATAGAGCATAAGCTATGGAAAATTAAAGTTGGAGGAATCACCTGAACAAATTTTCCAAAACCATGACCAAGAGGAGATCCATGGTAAAGAGCAAGAGTTGCCCCAGACAGAAAGCATGCATAGATTAGAGTCGGTCCCATTACCCACCCTAAATTTGTGGGCCAGCAGAAAGTATCCCCAACTTGAACATCAATGAGAGCCCAGGCATCAGCAGCACTTCGAATAGGTGAAAGCTGAGTCCATGGAATAGCTTTTGGTTCACCTATTGAAAATAAAAAGAGAATCAGGAAATTTATGATAATGCCATTCTTGCATTTGATGTGTACTTGGGTAGAATCATTACCGGTGGTTCCTGATGAGAAGAGTATGTTAGTGACTGACTCCATTGATTGATAGACTGGAACTGGAGAGTAATAATTTGATCTGCCAATAGTAAAATGATCATGTAAGCCTAAACAAAAAAGAGATGTAATATCTCTAATTTACTTTTGCATTTTGATTTAACTATAAAGTAGTATAATAAACATGTTCCAATAGACATTACCTGGAATGCTGACTACCAGAAGAGAGAAAATCTTTCCATGACTGGTCCTGTTCCCTTAACTGCACTCCTACATCATCACCTAACACTGGAAGCACAATAACTTTACAAGAAGCTGCCTCAATGACACGACTGCAAGGAGAAACACTCAGAATGATTCTTCCATTGATTTGTTCGTAAAAAAACAGAAAACTTAAGTCCATCAATGATCAAACAAAAGATTCAAACATGAAGAAAATCATGCTATACAAGTTTCAACTTCGGAAGTGGAACATGGCAAAACAATCATCGTGACGTCTAGGTTGGCTTCTTCAACAAGAAATTCAAGCCTCAAATACAAGTTTTGGCCAAAGAACAACAATGTTACATCATTTGATATATAATTTTGCTTCAAAATTCCTTTAGACGTCAAAAAATTATGGAAGTATTAATTTCACTATACAATTGAATGCTCTTGTCATTACCATAAAGGCAAACTAAGTAAAATGAAAGCCATCAATGACTGATAGCAAAATTCCCTCAGCAATTTATTTGGCTGTCACAAAACTTCACAAGAAAAACACATAGGTTCAGGCTTTTGAAAAAGGGATGATGATCTGCCTCAGGAAATTATAGCTTTTCATGGTCCTTGAAGTATAACTAAGCATCTTAAGAAGAATAATTACTTCAAGAAGGATGGATTCAAAGAGGCCTAGAATCATTGATAAAAATATGGGCTAATTTACATTTCACTTATTCCTATTTTCTAGCATGAACTAGACTTTTCTTCTTTGTGTTTGGATATCAATCCTAACAAAATATTATATTGTTAGGAACCATGCCCAATCATACGTATATCAATTATGGGAAATTGAGAAAGATTTATTGTATGTCCTCAGTAATTTATATTGTGAGATTTATTTTGTGACTTTACTGTTTTTTTAGGCTTTTATATATATATATATATATAACTTTAGGCTTTCTTCTATCGTAAGTGGTTTCCTTTGCTATTCTTTTCTTTTAATTTAGTGCTTTAGGATTCCAATAAATAGCCCTAGGTTGTTCTCTTTTTTAAGACTTAATTATTTGAATATTTAGAATTATTACTCCTTCATTCTTCTTCCCTTTCTCCTTTTATCTCTCTATTTCTCCCTCTTTCTCCTCCCCTTTTTCTTCCTTGTGAATTAATCTCAAATAAAAATAATATGACATGCTTTCCCCTTCATTTTAGAAATTTGAAAAATAAGTCGCACTATTCATGGTTTGTGAAAAGAACATTTTGTTGATACATTGATTCCCCTCATCAGAATGAACAACAAAATAAAAAGAAAACATAGCAATCAAAAAGAGAGTTCAGAATGCTTCCATCAAAAGCTCTTCCATGCACCAAATGGCGCATAAGTAAATGGTTAACAATACTAATGGATAGCATCAGGAAAATGCTTATGCTGTACTATATTTAAGCAATTTCTCCATGATCATCAGATGACAATGCTGTCACCTGGGTTGGATTATCATTTATACCAAATGTTTGGAATAAAAGGAGCTGGCCCCACCTTGTGAGATAAGGCTTGTTGTTGTTGTTGTTGTTTGGAATAACAGGAAATATTATATACTTGTAAAGCTTCACATTTTAACAATAAGCTAGAAAGATCACATAGACACAAAAATCAATGGAATGAACCAAGTATGGGATGATTTTACTGTTCAAATCATGAATTCAGAGACGCAGCAATGAAGTATAATAGTACAAATATTTACCTGTACAAAGGGAATTTTCGGCCACCTCTTGATATGAAATCCTGAACACAAATTGAAAATTAGAAGAGTAATAAATATCTAAGCTGGGGTTTAAAAATGAAATTTTGTAAGTTCATTGCATAGGTTCTTCTTTAAGGGGGTATGCTGGGAATAAATGTATAGTCTCCTCTAATATTCTCACAATTGGCATGGTTTCGAATTGACAGGTCACCTGTGTAAAGATACCCTTTGCTTTAGAGACACGCAGACGAACTGCAATTTCCTTTGGTGCAAAGCTATCAGCTATTGATACCACAACACATCCTGCTACAATAATGGCCAAGTATATTATAACAGCATTGACTGTCATTTGCATGTCAATTGCAATTGCATCACCCTTTGAGAAATTAGCAGCTATCACTTTTGCTACCATCCTGTAAATAATTTTGACGAAGATCAGCATGAGGAGTAGACAACATATTATGAATTGAAAGCAGATGCAAGCATAAAATCAGAAAAGAGAAGAATCAAAAGCATAAAATGAATGCCAGGTGACATAATGAAAGAAAATAAAAACTTAATTATGCTAGAACTTTGCAACTTAAGTGTCCAGTTTCAACAAATAATGTAACTGAAAATTTAACTTTCAATGATACAAATTTAAAATCTCGGTAGATGTCACAATTTCTTTCACATTGTCAAATATAGAACTTGTATAATACCACAAAGAAATATATATACAACTAGAGAAAACAGAGTCTGTATTCTCAATGAACTATTATTTTGATCACTACAATGATTATTTGCCCGAAGAATTACACTCAAATAAAACAGGTTTGTGGTGGATGCTTAAAAATATTAAAAAAATGAAAGGAAGATCACATAACAACTGGATATACAAGTATTAATAAAATAATTTCCAAAAAGAATTTGTAGTTGCAATCTTTTTCATCAAAAGTTCGGGGTTATAACTCAGACATGGAGCATAACTAAAAAGGGTAGGACTAAAGTAACATAAGAAATTCTGCTTGGCAATTTTCTATGTAAAGCAAACAAACAACCATGGATAAATATAATTTGTATATTTATAGTCCAGGAAGCTCTTTATCCTAACGTTTCAATAAAATAAATTTGACTTTTTGACAAACATATAGATGTTATGAACAGACAGAAAGAAGACACCAACAGTAGGTAATGACTAGAGGTGTCAGATTCTGGTACACATCCTTAGATTATTCAAAATTTTGTGTGGATGAGTGGCAAGCAAAATATTATGTTTATTATAGATTATTTAGGTTAATCATTATCATATTATTAAATTTGATATTTATTATATCTTATGATTAGATATTGATATATTATATCTTAATTATTTTGGTTTGGTTATACTATCTCCGGTCCTAATTATAAGAGCTAGTTGACTTTCTTTGGAGAGATTAAGGAAACTAAATAAGTTACTTAATCATTTCATATGTTAAATATTCTTAGATTATATATTAGTTTATTAATCAAACTAATAAGTTTGAACAAAAAATTAAAAATAAAAATACTTTAAAGTAATTTAATTAGCTTCCTTAATCTCTCCAAAAAAGTCAACTAGCTCTTATAATTAGGACCAGAGGGAGTATTAGATTTTAGGGTTAGCTCTAAGTTTGTCTATATGAAGACATATATGTACTCTCTTTTATTTAAAGATTTAGAATAATATTGTTCTCTCAAATTGCTATAGAGCCTAGAAGGGGAAAAAAACAAAAAGAAAGAAATGAAAACAGTTCCGTTTTGCTTTTCCAGGTGACTCACTGCTCTCCCTAGAGTTTCTCTCCGAGTCCTCTGTGCTCCACTGTCATTCCTCCTCATTTTCACCGTAGGCAACTCTCACATTAACTCCCAACTGCTGAGTATCCGCTGCCTTTGATCTTGTCACAGCTGGTAACTCCCAACATTTTTTAGCATCCACTGCCCATTGATCTCGTTGCAGCTGGTAACTCCCAACGTTGTCGAGTATCCGCAACTCTCACATTAACTCCCAACATTGCCGACTATCCGCTGCCCGTCGATCTTGTCGCAATTGGTAACTCCCAATGTTGTCGAGTATCCGCGACTCTGACATTGTCGAGTATCCACTGCTCACCAACTGTCCTGTGATCGTCGACCTCCTTTGCCGTCTCGATGTCAGCCAAGTCCAGTCTCGAGGTCCTCTTGTCTGTGCCAGTGGACAACCTCTGCAATTTCAGTCTCGTGTTCTCTTGGTGTCTCTTCTTGGCACCTAAGAAATCGAAACTCATCATACCCAGCTCCTTCCTGTGTACCCAGTGGCGGACCCAGGGTGTAAAGTTTGTGGGTGCACAATTAAAGTAGGATTCGGAGGAATTTTTTTTTAAGGAGGATAAAAGGCAACCCACACCTTCGTAAAATTTAGGATCAGAAATTGGGTTCAATTGAAAAGTATTTTCGAGCAAAAATTATTATGATTTCTCATATGTGATAAGATATTAAAAATAGGTAAAAAAGTTGTCTATACATGAGTTTGAATACAGGATCTGCTGTGAGACTAGTGAAATTACCACTACACCACCTAAACAACTTATTGTAAAGTCCCTTCAAAAAAATATATCTCCTTCAAATTTATGGGTGCACTTGCACCCACAAAAACCAACATGGGTCCGCCAATGTGTGTACCCTCTGTCAGTGTCGACGCTCTCTGGAACCAGCATCGGCGCATCTCTGTTCTCGACCTTACCAGGGCTTCAGTGAAGAGAGAGAAAGAAGAATCTTTCGTCCTTCACTATAGCTCTCTCTATACCACCGCAAGACGTCACCTTCTCCTTCTAATTTCAAAGTACAGAGGCAGAAGCATTGTGGGGCTGTGAGAAGGATCGAAGACTCAAACTTGCATTTGAAAATTGTATAAGTAAGTTGAACATGATTAACATCTATAATTCAACTTGACCGGGAATGTGGGAAGATTTATTATGAATTATATAGATTAATTATTATCTTATTACTAAATTTAATATTTATCATATACGGTTAGTTGTGGATACATTATATCTTAGGATATTTCATTTTAATTATTTTGATTTGATTTAATTAAATAAGATTCTAGAGTTAGTTTTAGGTTTGTCTATATGTAAAGGCTCATATATACCCTCTTTTATTCAAAGATTCAGAATAATATTTTTCTGTCAGATTGTCCCCAACTATCGATAAGAATTATCATACAAGAAAATAAGCTGAGACCATAATCGTAGCCTAAATAAAACAATTATCATAAATCTGGTCCAAAAAAGACTACCAGCAGTATTGTAGCTACTGATATCTAAGTGAGAGCATACATTACTTCTTCGCGAAGCTCTTTCAATGTCATCTGATTAACTTTGGAATCATCAAACCCTTCATCTCTCCATACTATGGCTAAACTGCTATCATCTTTCTTTGGACGATCACTAGGTAAGAAACAACACTCTGCAATATTCAAGACTGAACCTGGAAGCCAAGTTCCACCATGTTTTGATTTGTCAGAAGCATCTAAGATACACTTTGGAGCCTCAATAAATGATACAGCGACCAACTTCAGAATAATCGACCAGTATACCTGATAACAGTTGACAGATGTGAGATGTCAATGTACTTAGTGCAAAGGCCTGTAATGCACTGAGAGAAATTGAAGCAAGGTCTTGTACTAATTTTAAAATAACTAACACAATCAGTACTTACCTCAGGGTGCTCGACTGAAAATTTATGGAAGAGATTAAAACTAGTTAAAGGATCTTTATACGCTGCCCCCAAAAACTTTGGGCCATAGGTTTCCATTATCCGTCCTAAATTTGTCTGTCTTGCGTGCCATCTAGAAAAGTTCCAAACCAGAAAATGAACCAAATTTGCAGTGACAATAATCGAAATTTTCATCCAAGTACTGGATGCAGATTCCAAAAGCAACCGATTAAACAAATAAAGACATATTCATTCCCAAAATTATTACATTCATCAGAATAAGCAAATCCTAGCAGAATAATAGAGCAAAATCACTTACAGAGAAGGGAACCAGTAAAGCGGTGGACCTTTGGTGGAAGCATCCCAACGTGCATATACAGAATAGTACACAAGCTGATGCAGAGAGTGTGGGTGCCATGGCTTTAGCAATCTTCGAGCCACAAGCTCGCGCCAAAGCTCTCGTGGGTCAGTCCATTCGACTCTTTGGAGGATTAATTGCTTCAAAACTTGATCAAATCTCTCAGCTTCCTCGCTCGTTAAACCAGCTTGCACAAAATCTTGCACTTGCAATTCGCTTATGCTCTTTGTTACCATTTTGATCAAAGTTTTTCTGCTTCGTCCTTCCAAATTCTGATTCGGTTTCTTCTCGAAATGTGGGAATTCCTTCGCCAGTTGGTGCAGACGTAGTAGCCTGGGGTAGGTGGGAGCTACCGTTGAAGCACAAGGCAGCAGTGGAAATCAATAATTGAATATATAGATTTGATAATGATGCCCATAAAAGCTTACAAGACGTCCATGTGGCACTCTATAATACACTAACCAAACAGTGGGCGTGTGTCAGTTCCTTCAGCTTAGTGAAGGGTAACAATAAAAACTAATTAAGAGATATTTTAATCTTTAAAAAATCTCAATTTATTCTCAAAATACATACTATCCCTGTTATTACGTGGTAAAGGATAATTTTGGGCTTCCATTGCTGGTTTCCTTTATATATTTGTTTTTTACTTGATTTTAGTTGGTATTTAAAAATTTACTTTCGTTTTTTTTTTCCAATTTTATGTTATTTGATTTCATCTCTTGAATAATAACATGGATAAAAAAGGATTAAAAAATAAACAGAATCCAAGAGTTAATTAACTAGGAAAAATTAATTTATCGTTTCTAATTAAGTCCTTATATATTAATTGAGTGTTTATAAATTGTTTCCTCAATTATAAACATGGGTCCCTCTACTCGTAATTTGTAAGAGAAACAATGTAGGTGGCTGGTGACATGTCTCACTCAATATATACATGAATTAATTTTGTCACATGGATCTAAATAAAATCAAAATCAACCAAATTACCTATTATATATATGTAAGGAGAAGGTTTTGAGGATGCTGATTTTTTTATTATGTTAAAAATAAATAAATTTATTCCATTATTTTATTCTTAAAAAAGATTTTTATTTTCTATTTTGCATCTGTCTCTTCATGTTGTTTAGTTAGCATCCATATCAGGAAATAGCAATCATTAAAATATCATAAGCGTGAAAACTAATATTTATAATTGAGAAAATTGTAAGAGCTCAATAAGAAAACTCCATAACTGATAAAATGTTTGGTGGAAGTGATGATTTAATTTTTCCTAATAAATATATAATATCTTTGATATTGGGAAACATGTTGGTGGTCTCATGATTAGAGTTGGGAATTAGAGGCGGTCCGGCCCGCCCCAACAGGGCTTGAAGTAAAAAAAAAAACATCTATTTTTAAAAGCCCGACTCGATAGTATCAGGGCCAGGGCCGGACCTGCAAGGCCTGAAAATTACTATTCCAAATTTTAACTATTTTTCCTTTAATTTTTTTCAAAGAAATATAATTAATAAATTACAATCATTAAAGTTCTAATCTATCAAATAAATTTTATCAACATTAATATCTAAACAATATAAATCATTCAACAAATAAACACATTAATTAATTCGTAATAAAAAAAACAAATAAACACAAATATATGTTTTTTCTTTTTTTTCAAAAAATATTAAACAAAGGAATTGCTTTATGTATGTATGCCTATGACAAAATGCTTTTCCCTCTCGTAATTTTGTATGTCTGCAGATTCTTTCAGTTCATGCATGATTTTACTGACAGGTAAAAATAATTATACTTATTTTACACAGAATATATTTATAATTTATTACTTATATAATATTGTAATACTAAAGTATGTGTTTATTTAATATGAAAACATCCCCTCTTTAAAATTTATAATAACTAATTATGTGTTTTAATACAGAATAATAGTAAACATAAAAAAGGGTTATAGTTTAAACTAAAAAAATTCTAAGTAATTACAAATAAACACATTCATTAAGTGGAAGTCTAAGTTATTATTTTTTTAAAAAAAAAAAACTACAGTTAAACGGGCCTGCAGAGCTGGTGCAAGGCCCTACAAGGCTAGCCCGATTAAGCCCGAGGCCCTACAGGACCAGCCTTGCAAGGCCAATTTCAAATTTCAGGCCTCTTTTTCAAGCTCGAGCCCTGCAAGGCCAAGGCTTAAACGGACCGGCCTAATAGGTTTGACCCGATTTTCCGATTCTACCCACGATTGATTTTAGTGAAAATATGAGTGTTTGGTTGAGGACCTCATAATTGATTTTAATTAAAATATATACGTTTGATTTTTTTTTAACAATAAAAAAAATTATGGATGTTTGGCTGTCACGTAATTGATTAAATCAAAATTACGTGGGTTTGGGTGATTTCATATAAAAATCAAGATTTTGACAGATAGGAGTAAGATTTGCCAGTGGTTCTGGAAACAGATCGATAATCCAAAAAAAGGGTACCAACTTTGGTAGTTGAGATTTTTGGGTGGATGGAGAAAGAAAAGACGGTTTGGTTTGCGCGTGGGACAAATTTGGTTCAGGCTTCAGAGAATAACCACCTACCTAGTTAGATAAAGATTGATGTGTATTAACTTGTACGATATGGTCTCACGTAATATAACTTCAATTTCATTTATAAATCATGAACTTGTTTTAAATATTAACTAAATAAATATATTTAGTCTTTTTTATAAATTATTTATTTGTTTTCAAAGAATTTTAATTGTTTTTTTTTCATATATAACAATAGTTCCTTTGATTTTTATTATAAAGCACTAATTAACAAGTGTATTGAGTCCTTTTAATAAGACATTTGCTTGTTTCTAAAGAACATTAATTATCTTTTTCTATGTATGGCCCTAATTAATAAGAGCAGTCAGTTAAAGTAATAATTAATATGATATTAAGGTCTAGTGCAATTAGTAGGGTAATATTGGAAGTTATTTAAATTATAGGACAACTTTATTGACTTTAGCTATTTTTATTAGTTTGTGAGAATTGTTAATTGATGCCTTATAATAAAGACAAAGAGAGTAATTAATAAAGATAGTGAATGAAAATAATAATTGATATAATATCAACTTTAATAAAATTAGTAGAGGTTATATTAGAAATTATTTAAATTATATGACAATGTTATTGACTTTAACTGTTTTTATTAATTGGTAAGAATTGTTAGTTACAAGAGAGTGTATTTAGTATATGCCTTTCTAATATATTTTTTTTCTTTATTATGTGTAAATATATTCTATTTTATACATGATTAAATATAGGTTACATATAATTAAAAAAGGGTTGTACCCGTTAGAAGTATATGAATCTTTAAACAAATTTCAAGTACCCTCGGGTGACAAATTTCACATTAAAATTTATATTTTTGAAACATTTTTCCTTCTCTATACTGATTGATGCAACCTCGTGGTCTGAGGGAGCAGAAATTTGAAATGATCCTTCATGCTATGATTGTGAAGTCGCTGAATGCCATGGGAGGGGAATTTCTGGAAGCTCTATGTCATAGTCGCATATGGCGCGCACACTCTCAACTGCTTGCTTTCCCTTTTTTATTCCTCCTTGCTGGGGGCTTTCTACAACATCAATCTGCCTCTGTTTAGTGCGTCCTCGTGCGGGAGTGAGCTAAACATCCTTGCTCCTCTGTGCAACAAGGCTTTGTTTGGAAGTTTAGAGGAAAAGGAAAAGAAGGCGGGGATGCAAGGAGAATGGAGGGGAGGGGAAGGAAGGGAAATGGAGGACATTTCCTCTTCTTGTTTGGAAGTTAAAAAAAATAGTAAGGGAGGAAGATAGATGATTAATGAGTTATTTTTACCATTTTGTCCTTTTTTTTTATAATTAATATAATTATGGGAAAATTCTAAATAAATATCTTTTGAATTTGCAAAACCAACCCCCAGAAGTCCGTTGAATTTGTAAAAAGACTGTGAAGTACCAAGAACCTACGAGGGATATGCAAATTCGGGTGAAATTACCTTTTTGCCCTTAGTTTTAAATAAATAAAAAAATAAAATAAAATCCCCTCCCCACGCGCCGGCCACGACCACCGTCGGCCGGCAGTGGTGGAGGCTGGCGGTGGTGGTGGTGGTTGTGGTGGTGGTAATGGTAGTGAATAAAGGTAAAGAAGTAATTAACCTATTGTTCCTTTTAAAATCCCCCATATTGGAGGAACTTTGTTTTTTTAGAAGAATGAGGGTTTTGGGGGATTTGTAAAATCCCTTGATTCCCTCCCCTCTTATTTTTAAAACTTGCTTGCAAATAAGCGAAAGAACTACCAAAACCCTCATTTCTCTTTTCTTTCCCTCCAAAATGAAACTCATAAACATAGCCTAAGGTTCTCTTCTTCCTCCTTGTTTCTCTTGGCGTGGCTGGTGGATTAGGTGCCAGTCAATTCAGCTTTCTTATTTTATTAAATTTTTCTGTATGAATGGAGGCTTGAGGTGGCATTTAAATTTTTTTCCCCTTGCTCTTCAATGGTTATCTTCACTCTTCTTGATATTCTTTGTGCCGTGTGTTTACGAGGTTGAGGTGTAAAGTTCTCTGTTAGTTCTTCCTTATCCTTGCTGCTGTAATGCAAGCAAGTAACATAGGAGGTGTTAGAAAGATGTTCAGCTGGAGGTTCAAAGGAAGGAATTTGAACTAGGTGTATATTTGCTCAAATTTGAACTAGATCATGATTTATTATATTAGAATATCCTATGATGTAGAATTTTTCAGGGAAATCTAATAGTAGAATTTTTGGGGTTTCTCATATTTTAATGGGTTCAAATTGATATACTGAAAGCCCTCTTTTCCTCTTATTAATTATAGATTGGGATTTTACGATTCACGCAGCCGCAGATAGACGCTCGAAGATGGGACGCACACACGTAGGTGAAACGTCAACACTTGAGGGAGACGCAGCAGGAGATTTATTCATTTATCAACTCCTTTAATCAACTCACGGGCCCACCATTATTTCCACTGTATTGATTGAATCATCCATCCATCAAATGGCCGTGAGTTATATAATAATTCAAGGAGGAAGCGTTATCACCATGGTAGCTTGAGATGTTTAGGAAGTAATTTGGGAGGAGTATAGAGAAAGTTAGAGCGTAAGAGTTTATACTTGAAGAAGACATGGGAATATTTTTCCTTTTATCTTTGTTTGAAGAGTTTGAAATTATTTAGATTTGGATAATTTTGAATTGTTTTCTTGAAAACATATAATTTAATTTGGATTTGAATTGTGCTAGAATATTTGCTGGGATTTTTGCTTACAAACTGTTTGATTGTCAATTATATTAATAATTGAGTTTTCATTATTGATTTAATTGTCAATTTAAGTTTATCCTCTTGGTTGTTTAATCAGGTTGGTTAATTTTCTAGTTGTTTAATTTGGCAATTGTGAACATAATTCTCGAAAATATCTTGGAACTATTTTAATGGGTTTTAATGGGTTTAATTAACTAGTGCTCATTCCATTATGAGTTTTCTAGTGGATTAGGCGTTATTGAACTTGAGGGTTTCCCATGTTTCAATTAGTTAATTAAATTCATTAATTTCAATCTTTCATTAATCTCTTTGGTCTAATTAATTGATTTAGGCTAAGAAAGTTAACTCCATATGCATCCTAACTTGTCCCCTTTATCATCATAATTGAACTAGATTTTCATTGTTTGATTTGCTTTTATTTAATTTTCTCTGGTTAGAATTTTAATTATTCTCTCATATCAAAACCCCAAAAAATTGCATTCAAATTCATATAGATTAGTTTCATTCTCATTTAAGTTTTAAAGTCAATTGCATTTTGCATTTAGTTAGTTTAATTTCATTTTATTGCATTTTGCATCACTTAGATTCAACCTAAAGAAAAACCCACAGCTTGCTCTTTGGGAGAATGACCTAGGTTGATCCCATATTGCATAATCAATTAGGACCTAGTTTAATTGATTGCTTTAGTAACAAAAGCAGCGCATCAATTATAATTTGTAATATTTTGCTTTTACTATATAAATTCTTATGATCATTACAATTTATTTTTATGATATACAAGTCTTTTTATTTTCTAATTTTTAATATTTTTATGTAATTATTTTATTTTTTTAGAAAAATAAATTGGAATTTGCGAGGGAAAAATGTTTGTCTCACAAATCCTAGAATTTGCGAGGAAAAGAGAAAATTCTTCTCTCGCAAAATCCAGAATTTATGAGGAAAAAAGCATTTTTCCGTCACAAAAGTGATTTGTGAAGCCCATTTTTGCGACGGACCTTATTCCATCGCAAACTAGTTTTGGAACGGAAAATAGCTTTTTTGTGAGAGAATTGTTCTGTCGCAAGAACCAGTTTTTTTTGTAGTGAAACCGGACATCAATCCAATTTGGCTTTTTTTTTTGGAATTTCATAATTACCTTGAAATCTTCAATTTCTCATCGGTTTAGCCCTGGGTTAGCTCCAGTATGACCTAGTCACCTTAGACCCAATGCTCCAACCAATTTAATGACCGGTCAGAAGTTAAAAACCTTACCTTTTACCGTATCAAGCACTCGAAAATATGAGTGGTACAATTTTATTGCGATCTCAACTCCACGCTAACCAAATTTAACGGGGTTTTCTACTATTACTATTATTAATAGGAAAAAACATAAAGTTGCATCTCATTTGAATTAAACCCAAGTTGCAAACAAGCCCAATGTAACCCCTTCAATTTTATTTATATTTATTAGATAGAGTTTTATTTTATTATTATTTATTCCAAATATACATGTATTCAAACTCTTTTCATTTTCTACATTTAAATTTTACTCTATACTCCTATAAATTTTTTTGTAAAAAGACTAAGAGATGACATGGACCTGTCAGGGTTATGCAAATTTAGATAAAAAGACCACAATGCCCTTAAATCAAATATGTAAGGATAGTTTTCATTTGCCCTAACTTCCTGTCGAATGCGTTTGCCCTCAACTCCATCGTCACCTCCGGAGACAACGCACCGGCCATTGTGCACGCAGCCGCTGTCAGAGCCGTCGCCGTCAACGGCGTCGCCGTCAGCACCGACGCCGTCAGCTGGAGATCGAGCAAAATCAAGAGGTACAAACAGGGTTTCATGATCGCTCCAATATCTTCATCAAATTATTTAACTTCCCTTTCAATTTTCTAGCCATATAAACTCCTTTTGCTTGCTTGCTCACAATGACGGAGCTTAGTTGGGACAAGTGGGGGCCATGGCCCCCCCAATTTTTTTTTTTTTTTTTTTTTACATTTTTTTAATGGATCTTTTTGTTTTTTAGTGTAATAATACAACTTTGGCCCCCCAAAATAGTAAAATTAAATTTTGGCCCCTAACTTCTTCTTCTTCTTCTTCTTTTCTTCTACATTTTCCCCTCTTTTTATATCTTTAGGCTTATAATTCAATCTTTGTTCCATGTGGGGTCTTATATGATTTATGTTAATTTTGTCATTCTTTTCTATATCTCATTCTATTTACCTGAAATTTTTAGCTTATAAGTGAAATTTACTTTTGTGGTGTATCCCTTATTATGCTTTTACCCATTCTACACTACACTTGTAGATGAAGTTAATTGACTTAATTTCATGAATATTTTTTTTATTTTTAATGCATTTAAAACTTTCCTTTAAAAAAAATTCGGGGTCACCGCCCCCGAACCCCGAATCCTCCCACTGTTATTTGGCCCCCCCAAACTTTTTCTCCAAGTTTCGTCCCTGCTTGCTCAGTTGCTATATGAAAGGTTTCTGCATTCATTGTAATTATTGCTCCTTCTGCAACCATTTCTCTGTGTTTCTGCATTAATTGGTCATTCACTGTTTCCTGCATTAATCATGTTTTGCATTATTTGCTTTTTGCATTCAATATGTGAAGAAATTGTTCTGCATTCAATTGCTTTCTGCATTAATTATAATTGTTCTGCATTAATCTTGTTCTGCCTACTACCTAATTGCTTTCTGCATTCAATTGTTCTGCATTAATTGCTTCCTTTCTCCATTAATTCCTTTCTGCATTCAATTGCTTTCTGCATTAATTATAATTGTTCTTCATTAATCTGTTCTGCCTAATTGCTTTCTGCATTCAATTGTTCTGCATTAATCGTGTTCTGCATTAATCTGTTCTGTCTAATTGCTTTTTGCATTCAATTGTTCTGCATTAATCATGTTCTGCATCAATTGCTTTCTGCATTAATCACTGTTTTCTACATTAATTGCTTTCTGCATAAATCATTAATTGCTTTTCCTGCATTTTTTGTTGCAGGTTGGAAAGGTTAATGTAACACCCCCAATTTCTAACAGTTATAATAACAAAAATTGAAATGATTTTCATAAATAAATTAATGAAATTCGAACTAAACAACATTGGGGAAGTGTTACCACCGCACTTGTACTGGGACAAGCGCAAGGCTACTTATTACATTAATATAAATCAAAACTTAAATAAAAATGTATTATCCAAAGCGTAAAATAAAATAAGGAAAACTAGCTAGCATTCTCATTGTTTTTCCTCACTTCTCACTGCTAGCCCCAACAGCCCCAACTTCGAGACCTGTTTCACTGAAAATCTGTTCCCCCGAAGGATCGTCGCAGCCCATGAACACATACATCAGCAAAAGCTGGTAATCCTAATAAACAAAGATAATACAAAAATAACAATAATAATAATGATAAATATAATGATAAATAAAATATTCACATGATATAAAAAGAAAAATATATATATTTATATATATACTCTAAAATATTAGTTTCATATCAAATGTCATTCATTAATTTTTATTAAATTTTATTTGGACCCGAAAACCTGCCAGTCCATTTACTTTAGTGGGAAGAGAACCATGGTAGACCCGGAAACCTGCCAGTCTACCCTGTGACCCGGAAACCTGCCAGTCACAATCATCAATTGCCCATAAACATATAATCATATCTTCCTAGTGTGCACACCTCTTCCCAAAGTTGTTACTAATGTCCCGGAAACCTGTCAGACACCACTTTGGGAAGAACGGATACTATCTTTTCACATCGGTGGCATAAAGCCCAAAAATTTTGTGTTCATCACTTTGGGAGGTACCATCCCAAAGCTATCCTCCCACTGTTAAGTTATTTAACACACATACACAAAATAGACTCCTAATTTATTTCTATTATTTACTTGTATTTTATATATTCTTATATTCTTTAATTAAATATAAACATAAAGAAATTTTGACCTAAAATCCATTCGTATCTTATCTTATTGTGTATGAAATATTACATAAAGAAAAGGAAATCCAATAGTAAAAGAAGATAATATGGACAGATGTGTAATGCATTTTTTTAATCAATTCCTAAATCATAAAAACGCACAGGTGTGTTGAATTCATTCACGTGAACCGAGGGGCAAAGTAATGGGTTTTAATTTTTTTTTCAATCACCAAATGAACAGAAGAAAACGCACAAGAGAAATATGTTTGATTGCAATACATAAAGAATAAAAGAAAACACGTAAAGGAGTGTATGCCTAAAGAAAAAAACAAACAAACGCACGCAAACCAAAAAATTTCCATCAATACGCAAGGAAAAGAAAAAGAATGCACAGGTATGAATATAACCAGCACGCGAACCGAGGACAAGAACTCTGCACACATTCGATTTTTTATCAGAAGGAACATAATACAATTAATAACCATCGGAAGGCATCTTATGTTTAATATTAAGCCACCTTAAAAAAATTTGTACAGGTGTTCTAGAAATTAGGTCTACCTATCAAAATTTATATAAACCTAACCTAGGACTTATGGGAATTAAGATTACCTGGTCTCCATGTTTGCTAACCTTCTAGAAGAACGAGAGTTTAACGGCGGAGAAAAGTATCGGTGTTTTCTAGGTTTAAGCGGCCAGACCTGGTATTTATAATTAAATCTAGGGTTTTGGCTATGGGCTGGACCTTTTAATTATTAGATATATTTTGAATCCGATAATGAATTCAAAAAGATTAAAAATTATAATCTGATATAACTAACTCCTAGAATCTAGGATCTAATCTTAACCAATCTAGTAATACTATTTACAAAATAATATGGTTACCACAGGAACAATACAAACTATTAATTTAATTTATTTATTTATTTATTTATTGTATTATTTTAATCTATCATTATCATTTCTATTTCGATCATTATTATTATTTTCATTAAAAATCCGGGGTATTACATTCTACCCTCCTAAAAAGAAGTTTCGTCCTCGAAACTTAGATGTGTACCTTCTTCAAATAAGAAGGGGTGTTTATTGCGCATATCGTCTTCTGCCTCCCATGTTGCTTCTTCTATCTTTTGACTCCTCCACAAAACTTTAACTAGTTTGACTAACTTGTTTCTCAATATTCTTTCACTTCTATCAAGGATCTTTATGGGACGTTCTTCATAGGTGAGATTCCGATCTATCTTGATAGATTCAGGCTGAAGCTTGTGTGAAGGGTCTGCTACATATTTCCGGAGCTGAGATATGTGAAAAACGTTGTGTACATGCTCCAATTCCATTGGAAGAGCTAGTCTGTATGACACTTCACCAATTCGTTCAATAATATCGTACGGGCCAATATACTTTGGACTTAGCTTGCCCTTCCTTCCAAATCTCGTTACCCCCTTCATCAGCGATACTCTTAAGAATACTTTTTCTCCTGTCTCAAATTCTATTGGCCGTCGTCGTTGATCTGCATAAGACTTTTGCCGATCCTGAGCTGTTTTCATTTTCTCTTGAATTACTTTCATTTGCTCCATTGATTCTTGAATCATATCCGAACCGACAATGCCAGCTTCTCGAAAGTCGTTCCAACACAATAGGCTCCTGCACTTCCTCCCGTACAGTGCTTCATAAGGTGCCATATCGATGCTCGCATGGTAGCTGTTGTTGTAAGAGAACTCAACCAAAGGTAGACACTTATCCCATGAGTGATTGAATTCCAACGCACAGGCTCTTAACATGTCCTCCAGAGTTTGGATCGTCCTCTCCGTCTGTCCATCTGTAGCAGGATGAAAGGCTGTACTATACTTGAGTTGGGTTCCAAAAGCATGCTGAACCTTGATCCAGAAGTTTGATAAAAACCTCGTGTCTCTATCAGAGACTATGTCTTTTGGAACTCCGTGCAACCTCACAATTTCTCGCACGTAGGCATCGGCTAACTGGTTCAAACCCCATGTGTTTCTCATCGCAATAAATCTTGTAGTCTTAGTCAACCTGTCAACTATGACCCAGATAGCATTCTTATCCCCTCTAGTTAAAGGTAAACCCGTGACAAAATCCATGGAAATTAACTCCCATTTCTCTCTCGGTACTTCCAGTGGTTGTAACACTCCTGCAGGTCGTTTGTGTTCAATCTTCACCTTTTGACAAGTCAGACATCTGGCCACAAATTCCGCTATTTCTCTCTTCATCCTAGGCCACCAAAAGCTCTTCTTCAAATCCTTGTACATTTTCACTCCTCCTGGATGAATTGAGTAGGGCGTATTGTGGGCTTCCTCTAAAATTTTTCTCTTTATGCCTTCATTGTTGGGCACGCATAATCTACCCTTGAACTTTATTGTGCCACCTTCATCAACTTCAAAGTCTATAGCTTCTCCTTGGCTTTTCTTCTCTTTAATTCCTTGCAACAAGGAATCAGACGCTTGCGCTTCGCGGATCTCATCAAAGATAGTTGGTTGAATGGTGAGCGCATTAAGCATGCCTTTTCGCTCTGCGGGTAAAAGTACTTCAATCTCCAACCTCCTGAACTCTTCGCATAATTCATTGGGTATCACAAAAGCATTGAGGGTATGTCTTGATGTCCTACTGAGTGCATCAGCCACTACATTAGCTTTTCCTTCATGGTATTGGATTTCGAGGTCATAATCCTTATTCAATTCTAGCCACCTCCTTTGCCTCATGTTAAGCTCCTTCTGGGTGAAGATATACTTCAAGCTCTTGTGATCCGTGTACACCTTACAAGACGAACCATATAAATAATGTCTCCATATTTTCAGAGCAAAAACCACAGCTGCCAATTCCAAGTCATGGGTGGGGTAATTTTCTTCATACGGCTTCAATTGCCTTGAGGCATACGATATCACCTTCTCATGTTGCATCAGAACACAACCAAGTCCATTTTTGGATGCATCGCTGTAGATCTCAAGTCCGCTCGTTCTCGATGGTAATGTCAATATCGGAGCTGTAGTGAGTCGTTTCTTGAGTTCTTGGAAAGAGACCTCACAGCTTTCATCCCAGTGAAACTTCGTCGTTTTACGTATTAACCTTGTTATTGGCTGCGCTATCTTCGAGAAATCCTTTACAAACCTTCTATAATAACCTGCCAAAACGAGAAAACTCCTGACTTCTGCGACATTTGTAGGCCTATGCCACTCAATAATAGCTTTAATCTTTGCTGGGTCAACAGAAACTCCTTCCTGAGATATTACATGACCTAAAAAGGCCACTCTCTCCATCCAGAACTCACATTTTGAGAGTTTCGCATACCATTTCTTCTCCCTTAGAGTATCCAACACAATCCTTAGATGTTGCTCATGCTCTTCCCTCGTCGTGGAATACACCAAAATATCGTCTATGAAAACCACCACGAATTGATCTAAGTACTGCTTGAAGGTTCTATTCATTTGGTCCATAAAAGCTGCCAGCGCATTCTTTAAGCCAAAAGGCATGACTGTAAACTCATAGTGCCCATATCTGGTACAAAAGGCCGTCTTTGGGATGTCTTCTTCCTTGATTCGTACTTGATGATACCCAGTCCTCAAATCGATCTTTGAGAACATACCTGCCCCCCTCAATTGATCAAACAAGTCTTCGATCCTTGGCAATGGGTATTTGTTCTTTATAGTCACCATGTTCAGTCCTCTGTAGTCAATACACAACCTCATACTCCCGTCTTTCTTTCTCACAAACAAAACTGGTGCTCCCCACGGCGAAACACTCGGTCTTATGTAGCCCTTGGTCAACAGCTCTTCAAGTTGGGTTTTTAACTCCTTCAGTTCTGCCGGAGCCATCCTATATGGTGCTTTTGATATCGGAGCAGTGTCGGGCATGAGATCAACAGCAAACTCAACCTCTCTAATAGGTGGCATGCCCGGAATCTCTTCGGGAAAGACATCGGGATATTCTCTAACCACGGGGATTTGCTCAATCTTCTCCTCGAGAGTTAGGTCACGCACGTTGCACAAATAAGTTGGGTGTCCCTTTATAAGGAGACTCTTAATAGTCATAGCAGAGACTATCTGAATGGAAGGTTTGGGCACAACACCTTTATAAGAAAGGTATTTCCCTTTTGGTGTCTTAAATGATATCTTCTGCTCCCTACAATCTAGCCTAGCACTATATTTTCTAAGCCAGTCTATTCCCAAAATAACGTCAAAATCGGCCAAGTCAAATTGGACTAGGTTAGCTGGTAGGTCAGAACCAGCTATACTAATCGGAATGTTTTCATGAACATTGGAGCAAGAGACAACAGCTCCAGAGGGTAAGGTAATGTTCGTTAAGGAGGTCGATGACGGCACCATTCTCGTCTTCTCAACAAAAGACGATAAGATAACCGAGAGCGATGCACCGGTGTCGAATAAAATATAAGCAGGTACAGACCGGAGTAAGAAGGTACCTGTAATAACATCCGGGTTTGCTTCAGCTTCAGAGTGGTTCATGACGTAGATCCTTCCTTGATTCCCTGCGGTTTGATTAACCACGGCATTCTGGCCAGTTGCTCGATTTGCTCCAGCTCCATTGTTGAGGTTTCCAATGGTGACATATGGTCGGTTTCCTCCACTTCCATTTTGAAAGTTTTGTTGATAGCGCGGCTGATTGTCATTGCTCCTACCCCCTTGGTTATTATTTCCATTTCGTCCCCCATCTGGTTTTGGTTGTCCTCCTTGAGAGACTGTTTGCGGATTAAATCTCCTGGCAGTACATCGATTCACCTTATGCCCCTTGCCACCGCATTGAAAATAGGTTATAAGTTCTCCATTGCACTTCCTCCCAGGGTGTGGCTCCTTGCCGCATCCTCTACAAGGATTTGATCTTGTTCCTTGAGTTTGGGTCTTGAATTGATTCCCACCATAATCACCTCTATCAGCATACTTCTGTCCTTGTGGTTGTTTGCCACTCCAATTGTTGTCCTTGTTATCATAACGAGGCTTCTTTTCGCCACTAGCTTGTTGAGGACCACTACCAAACTGCTTTCTCTTGTTCCTCTCCATGACTTCCTCTTCAGTTTGTAGGATATCAAAAATGTTCAAAGCTCGTTCGTAAGCTTCCTGGAAGGTCTTCGATGGTATACCTCCCAAGGACTTCTGAATTTTTAACGTCAGCCCTTTTTCATACTTCCGTGCCTTTTCCCTCTCCGTAGGAATGAGATTCGAAGCAAAACGTGAGAGTTCAATGAACTTGTTCGTATACTCCTGCACTATCATCTTTCCCGTCATCCTGAACCTTGCAAATTCCTCCTGTTTCTGCCACTTAATTGCGTCAGGGTAGAATCTGTTGCGAATCCGTTCCTTGAAAATTCCCCAGTCAAATCCTTCTTCAGCTACATAGCCTGTCTTCACTGTGGACCACCAACTATCTGCCTCCTCCTTGAGATAAAACGAGTCTATGCTAATCTTCATGTTCTTGGGACAATTTGTCACTTCATACAGCTTTTCCATATCGCGAATCCAATTTTCCAGAGCGATTGGATCAATAGTCCCTTTGTAAGTAGGCAGATGATGAGACGCCACTCTCTTAAAGATGGTATTCTCGGCATTAGCCTGTTGGACATTTTGTTGTCCAAGAGCCAAAGCAAGATTTTCAATGGCCCTCAGACGTCGATCCATGTCCTCAGCAGCACCATTGTTCGCGGCCATTCTAGGGTTACGACGGGTATAGTACCTAATCATAGGGCGTACGCTTTTAGAATCCTATGTGTGAGTCAACTCTAGCTATCACTTTCAACACATATTTGTTTCATATATATCAACCATCAATTAATGCAATATAAATTCAAACAATAACTAATATAAATTCAAATCATACACCAACATCTTTTATTTAAAAGAGCAAAAATCACATCATTCTTCATTACTCATAAAAAAAAAATTAGATCTAGAAGGAACCCCTTAACCTATAGGTAATTCTACCCATTTGCTCACATTCCCATTGCTTCCTAGGGACTAGTGGTGGAGGTTTTTCTACCCTTTCAAGCTTTTCTTCACAACTTCTTAATGCGTCTTTCAACATGCTACTTCGTGGTTGGGGACGTTTATGTTGTCCAGAAATTCTTAATGTTCTCTTTATCACAGCTTCGATTTCTTCGACCTCCTCCTTGGTTTCGCTTACAAACTCTATCACTTGTTAATAACCATAAGGATACCAACCCCTACGAGGGATTTTCTTTTCTAGCATTTTCCTTACCTTTCCAAGACTTCCATTCCTTGGTAGCGCCTTAATTAAGTGTTTAGTCCTAGAGTAAGGGGTAATTGTGTGTAATCTGCTTTCCTTATTGAAGGCTTGAATTATGACCCACAGTCGTAAGGCATTCAGCTCTACTGACACTTCTTCATCCCATTTGTACCTTGATGGCTCACTTCTAATCACCTCTCCCACATCTCTTCTTAAATTCTCTATTTGCTAAAATAAAATAGGGTAAAATAACATAAAATTTACAAGCCAATAAAACTCTAAATCGCATAGTGAATCACAAAATAATTTCAAACATACAATTATATATATGTAACTTAAAAAGAAATGGATCCTTTAAAAGACAAGAGAACAACCCTTCACTACCCATCTCTCATATTTAATTAAATTTTTTTCTACTTATTTATTTATCTATTCTGTTGTTGTTGTTGTTGTTGTTGTTGTTGTTGTTGTTGTTGTAAAACTCTGGGATCTTTGATCCCTGAGTTAGTATCAAAAGCGAAGCTAAGGAGAACCTTAGGCTCTGATTCCATTTTGTAACACCCCCAATTTCTAACAGTTATAATAACAAAAATTGAAATGATTTTCATAAATAAATTAATGAAATTCAAAATAAACAACATTGGGGAAGTGTTACCACCGCACTTGTACTGGGACAAGCGCAAGGCTACTTATTACATTAATATAAATCAAAACTTAAATAAAAATGTATTATCCAAAGCGTAAAATAAAATAAGGAAAACTAGCTAGCATTCTCATTGTTCTTCCTCGCTTCTCACTGCTAGCCCCAACTTCGAAACCTGTTTCACTGAAAATCTGCTCCCTCGAAGGATCGTCGCAGCCCATGAACACATACATCAGCAAAAGCTGGTAATCCTAATAAACAAAGATAATACAAAAATAACAATAATAATAATAATAAATATAATGATAAATAAAATATTCACATGATATAAAAAGAAAAATATATATATTTATATATATACTCTAAAATATTAGTTTCATATCAAATGTCATTCATTAATTTTTATTAAATTTTATTTGGACCCGGAAACCTGCCAGTCCATTTAGTTTAGTGGGAAGAGAACCATGGTAGACCCGGAAACCTGCCAGTCTACCCTGTGACCCGGAAACCTGCCAGTCACAATCATCAATTGGCCTTAAACATATAATCATATCTTCCTAGTGTGCACACCTCTTCCCAAAGTTGCTATTAGTGTTCCGGAAACCTGCCAGACACCACTTTGGGAAGAACGGATACTATCTTTTCACATCGGTGGCATAAAGCCCAAAAATTTTGTGTTCATCACTTTGGGAGATACCATCCCAAAGCTATCCTCCCACTGTTAAGTTATTTAACACACATACACAAAATAGACTCCTAATTTATTTCTATTATTTACTTGTATTTTATATATTCTTATATTCTTTAATTAAATATAAACATAAAGAAATTTTGACCTAAAATCCATTCGTATCTTATCTTATTGTGTATGACATATTACATAAAGAAAAGGAAATCCAATAGTAAAAGAAGATAATATGGACAGATATGTAATGCATTTTTTTAATCAATTCCTAAATCATAAAAACACACAGGTGTGTTGAATTCATTCACGCGAACCGAGGGGCAAAGTAATGGGTTTTAAATTTTTTTTTCAATCACCAAATGAACAGAAGAACACACACAAGAGAAATATGTTTGATTGCAATACATAAAGAATAAAAGAAAACACGTACAGGAGTGTATGCCTAAAGAAAAAAACAAACAAACGCACGCAAACCAAAAAATTTCCATCAATACGCAAGGAAAAGAAAAAGAATGCACAGGTATGAATATAACCAGCACGCGAACCGAGGACAAGAACTCTGCACACATTCGATTTTTTATCAGAAGGAACATAATACAATTAATAACCATCGGAAGGCATCTTATGTTTAATATTAAGCCACCTCAAAAAAATTTGTACAGGTGTTCTAGAAATTAGGTCTACCTATCAAAATTTATATAAACTTAACTTAGGACTTATGGGAATTAAGATTACCTGGTCTCCGTGTTTGCTAACCTCCTAGAAGAACGAGAGTTTAACGGCGGAGAAAAGTATCGGTGTTTTCTAGGTTTAAATGGTCAGACCTGGTATTTATAATTAAATCTAGGGTTTTGGCTATGGGCTAGACCTTTTAATTATTAGATATATTTTGAATCCGATAATGAATTCAAAAAGATTAAAAATTATAATCTGATATAACTAACTCCTAGAATTTAGGATCTAATCTTAACTAATCTAGTAATACTATTTACAAATTAATATGGTTACCACAGGAACAATACAAACTATTAATTTAATTAATTAATTAATTTATTTTTTTTGTATTATTTTAATCTATTATTATCATTTCTATTTCGATCATTATTATTATTTTCATTAAAAATCCGGGGTATTACAGTTAGAATGCAAGATGACGGCAACACCTTCTTCAAAGTCACTAATTTGTTTTTTCCATGTTGGGGGGGAGTTCATAGCCAATGGTGAAGGTGAAGCTAAACATAATGGTGGGAATGTGAGGGTAAAATCGTTGAAGGAGGGGATGAAACTTGAAGAATTGAGGGGAATGATAGGAGAATGGTTTGGTATAGATGGTGACATTAAATACACTGTAAGCTTTGATGAGAATATTTTAGTAGACATGGTTGATGATGATGAAATGGAAAATCTGTTTACTTATAATGAAAGAAGTGCACATGTGTATGTAGGATGTAAAGGTACTCATATTGCAGCAAGGGAGATGGATGATCAAGAAAGGTATGTCCTAGTAAGTTTAGTTAGAACAGCAATAATCTCATATAGGGTTGTTGGTAATATCTTGATAAAAGTTGTCATTATCTATGTAAGGTTCATCAATTCGTGGATCTTACGCAAATGACTTACATTGAGGAGCCAATGTCATACGGAGCGAGTAATGATTATGCAAACAATGAGGGCAGTGGAATACCTCTTTTGAGCTTTCTGTGTGCAAGTCAAAGCGCACCAACATCGATGCCAGAGATGAACTCTAAGAAGTGGAAGGACTTGGTCATAGGAGTGAATCAAACATTTGATGATACACACACTTGCGTCTATGTTCTTCGTCTGGGTTCGGTACGCAAATTTCCATAAAAAAACGTTGGGGAGCTGGAGAGCAATATTGTACGCTTCACTACTTTAGTTTTGGGGATACTATTGTTATATGCCACCACCTCATCTGTGACCTGTTGGAATCTCTTTGCTTGATGAAAGGTTTCTTTCATCTTTGTATTCTACACTTTATTAGTGGGACCGTGGGAGGGGGCCTCTATTCCTACTCATACATTAGAACAATGATTGGACTTATCATAGGCTTTTATTGTTTAGACTTGTTAAAAAACTGAATAATGATTCGTTGTGAGAGATATTATATATATATATATATATATATATATATATATATATATAAAACCAGTCATCAATCATGAGACATACCCAAAGAATTTAAGAATTTAAGCATTCGTGAGTTTATGCTGTCTCTATCTCTAACTTTTAGGCATCAAGACTTTTTGCAGAGGAAACATATTAGAGATGTTAATAAAAGAGTATTTCTTTTATTCAGTTAATCTTTTAGTGCATACTCATATATGTTGGGGTTCCTCTAATAAGAATGTGACATTTTCACCAACAAATTAGCATGCCAAATAAGATTCAGCAATGGACCCCTATATTATATTTTAGTGCATACTCGTATTCTAAAGCGTGCTACATTATATACTTCAACTATAAACTTTATACTGAAACCTAAACTAAGAGATTCATTTGAATTGTTGGTTGTATCTTTCAATGATCTTTCAAATTCTGTTTCATCTTGTTTGTATCTTCGTTATTGTTGATGGTGATTTTTATATCTTTTGTAAGTGTATATTTCAATGGCAAGAACAAGGGGTCTGAAGGCACAATCACCTCCACGGGCATCAAAGAAGGCCAAGAGGGAGGCCAAACCTAAAGAGCGAAAGTATCGGCCCAGGGTTCTTAAGGACATAGTCCCTTTGCCAAAAGAAACATGGATTCTTATCAACAAACCATGGCCAACTCGATCAACCTCATCTGTACCTAGTGACAAAGGAAAGGGGAAAGTTGATCAGCAATCAGAAGAAGAAGAAATAAGGGTAGAAGCTTCTCTCAGGCAGACCTCATATGTACCTAGTGCCGATGAGCAATCAGAAGAAGAGTTAGGGCCAGAAGGTATTATAAATACTCCAATTCATATATATCCGATCAAAAGTCATTTAAACTTTACTATGGTGAAAGGAAATTCTGCCCCACTGTGTATGTTGATCTGGCTAAATTGAAATCTGAGTGCAACATAGACTTGTCACCGTGGCTCAAGAATATGAACCTTTGTTGAGTATAAGAACTATGTATTGTCCTACAGTGGTGAAATTGTTTTATTTCAACATGACAATTGTGAATGAGACTGATGTGGAGGGTAATGTGATAGAAGAGATTTTGGAGATAGAAGTGAGGGGAAAGAAGATGAAAATCTCTGCCGAGTCTATCAACAATATTTTAGGGATTATAGATGTTCCAAATACACCTGTGAAGCTCCTATCTGATACAGACATTTTCTCCATACTGAAGCCAGGTGAATTTGTGGGAACACTCAATTTCGAACCTGCTTCTATGTGTGATACATTTAGGGTGATATGGTTTATATATACAAGAAACATGGTAAAGAAGGGTAGCAATTTTACCCATTTCACAGCACGTGATTATCATCTGTTTTCTTCTATTATATCTCAGGAGCCCTGAAATGTTGGTAAATGGGTATTGGATGAGATGCGAAATTTTATTAAGAACTCTAAATTGACATCGACAATTCCATTTCCCAATGTGGTTTCCTTTATTTTGTTTGCATACAAAGTGTTATATCTTATTGATGAAGAGAAACCTGTGAAGCCTGTTATGTTTGGTAAACATCATATACACAGAATGCATATTCCTTTTCCTGAGGGTGAGGGTCAGTCGAAAATGAAGGTAGCTAAGACGAAGCGAAAGGCAGATGAGGCCCAATCTACCCAACTAGCACTGTCTCATACTACCTTTGGTCATTCTCCCTCCTTCGTTTCGTCCTCCTTACAGTGTTATATCCAGGATGCCTTAAAGAAGGCTGTTGATACAGTGGTGAGATCTAACGAGTCTATTCTTAAGGCAAATGAGGTTTTTATAAATCGAATGGAAGGGACCACTGACAAATTAGTGAGTACCTTGGACAACTTGGACAGTCGCATTGATCACAACTTCCAACTAATCTTTGAACAGCAGGCTGAGCATGAAAAGAGAATCAACAAACTTGAGAAGAATATGGATGAATTGGGATTCTCACCATATGAGACTTCTGTACCTTCACATTTTGCATCCACACATATCACTCAGCCTCATCCTCCAGATTCTAGACCAGCTAAGAAGATGCTCAAGTAGGAGGATTGTTGTAGTTTCTTGGGAGTCCTTTTTTGGTTAGTTCCTTTTTTGAAAATGGTAGAAGTCCCGTGATCAGCATACTTGCGCTGCTGTAAGTAAATAATACTGTTAGTAGTATAAAGTTGTATAAGCAAGTTGGACATGATTAACATCCATGATCCAACTTGAGGGGGAGTGTGAGAATATTATGCATTTATTATGATTATTATCTTATTATTATGATTAGATATAGGTATATTTCTATCTTAGGATATTTCCTATTATATCTCAATTAGTTTAATTTACTTTGATTTGATTAGATTTTATGAGATTCTAGGTTTAGCTCTAGGTTTGTCTATATAAAGGCTTATCAGTATTCTTTCAGATTCAGAGATTAAATAAGAATTATATTTTTCTCTCAAAGTTCACATGGTATCAGAGCCAGGTTAGTTCTTGGTCAATTTGAGTTTTCTGGTGGCCGCTGTCACTGTAGCGTGAACCGTATTGTCGCGTGAACAGTGACAGTGGTCGCGTGAACAATGACAGTGGCCAGATAGAGTGTTTGTGTCTATGAGGTTTCTTTTCTATGAGGTTTTCACTTTCTGCAAGATTTTTAGATTCTGCCGACATTATCGTTTTCTGACTATGGAGTACAACTAATATTCAACCCTAGTAATGTTTGCGACACAGTTCTTCATCAACATCATCGTTGGTGGTAGTTCCTCTGTCATCGTGCCTCTCATCTCATCCGACGACTGGTCCGGTCGTCGTTTCCGGCATAGTTCTTCATCAACATCATCTGTTGGTGGTAGTTCCTCTGTCATCGTGCCTCTCATCTCGTTAGACGATTGGTCCCATCGTCCTCAACTCGTGAGCACATTTCTTCATCAACAACACATCTCCTCTTCGACGCTGTCATCGTTGTCGAGCCTTTCATCGTTGTTGGTGGTAGTTCCTTTGTCATCATGCTCCTCAACTTGTCAGACGACTGGTCCCATTTTCTTCAACTCGTCCAACGACTGGTTGCAGCTGTTGCCTGTCAAATTTGTCGCAGTTGCTGCCCGTATCTGTTGCTCTCTAAATAGGCCTCTAAGACTCAAGAAGTACAAGCTTAAGGGGGAGTGTTAGTAGTATAAAGTTGTATAAGCAAGTTGGACATGATTAACATCCATGATCCAATTTGAGGGGGAGTGTGAGAATATTATGCATTTATTATGATTATTATCTTATTATTATGATTAGATATAAGTATATTTCTATCTTAGGATATTTCCTATTATATCTCAATTAGTTTAATTTACTTTGATTTGATTAGATTTTATGAGATTCTAGGTTTAGCTCTATGTTTGTCTATATAAAGGCTTATATGTATTCTTTCAGATTCAGAGATTAAATAATAATTATATTTTTTCTATCAAAGTTCACAAATACAAAGCAAAATTATATGCTTATTTGGGTATTACTATAGATGGTTAATAGAAGGTATCAATTTCTGTCGTTGTAATTCAGTGTATGATTGATTTTGGAGATTAGGTCAAAACCTGAATGACATTCACCGATTCACCTAGATCAAATTATTCGTATTCTAGCGAAATGACATGGCATCTTTCACATATCAATACATATGAACTCGCTAGAATGAGTTTGATGGACCAGTGTCGATTTTTTTTTTCACATAAAGAAATATTCAAGCACAACTTCTAAGAACTTCTAAGACTAACAAGAAGAAGTGGCTAATTCAACAATGTTGAAGAGGTAGCCAACCAACAATGATAATTTACAAGAATTTAAAGTGAAAATAATTTACAAAATCAGCCTTAACAAGCATGGCCATCTTTTTCTTCTCTTCGCGCGAGGAAGGACTCCCAATGTAGCATCTATGGCCTTATTCAAGCGATGGTTGACAAGCCACCACATGAGATTACACCTATATGCGTTCACCTCCTCCTCATCATACTGCATACTCCCACAAGGACTCCAATTGTGCAACCAGATCAACACATGAACACCACAGTCTTGCCTACAAAACAAACACACAAATTAACAATTTTACAACCACCTAGCAGGCATTATTGATGTTGCCACAGAATGACACTCACAAATTTGGTTGTTGTGGAACGGATGGCCAAATAGCTTCTATTGTTGGCATCTTCGCTTTGTGATTTGGTTTCACAAATTCTATTATCTCTTCAAAACGTTCCCTCTTTAAACAACACACAACACATGCATTAAATAATTGCAAAGTTAACTCAATCAAACTTAACTCAATCGAAAAGTAACTAGAACTTGGATAAAAAGTAACTTACAATTGTTGATATCGCCTTTGCCTGGGGACTTATAGAAGCGGTTTTCTTTTTTTTACTGGCTTGATTCTTGCTCATGTAGACCTTTGTCTTCATTGAATCAAGGACATAAAAATTCATAGTGCTTGGATCAAGGGCCATGCAAAACCAGTGCTCAGCAACCAACATTGGTCCTATTATCAAATCACAATCAGCGATATTGTATCCTATAAGTTCAGGCAATAGTTGCTGTTTCCACTCCGAAACTTTCCATGCCGACGGTTTTCTGCTCAATAAATTCTACATAATAAACAAAGATTGAAGTCAGTCAATGTATACTGGGACAAAAATCATCAAGGATAAATGCAGACTGACCATATGATCAGCACTGAAAATGTGCCTCCTCACTTGGCCCTGTTGCCGCATATCTAGCATCAATGTTTTACACACAACAGACATAACTTGCATGTTTAAACACTTTAATAAGTGGGGTTGAAAACGTGTATCAAAATTTTACCATCATCATGTACCTACCCAATTACTTAATCTGTTCCTACGGCCTAGTGTTTGCAGCTGCTCCCGGGTTATGTCTTCATCATTTATTTGATTGAGGATCCTGTAAAAGAGAAAACAATACAATGTCATCATACATTATTGAATATTCCTTGGAATTAGCTTTCTTATGACTTACTGTTGGCTCTCATCCTTGGTGCAGGTTCCAGAGATAAGGTCGAAGAATATGTCCTTGTCTTCTTTGGCCTTCCTTGTGCGCTTCAATGGCTTTGTCAAAGTCCAAGGTGACATGTTTTTTGGCTTCTTCTGCCTCTGTGACCTCCGTGGTCCATCCTCTTCTTCAACAGGATAGGGAACAATGGATTGTTCTCCTTTTTTTGTTCCTCCTTCTCCTTCTCCTTCTGTAGGACATTCCCCATTAGATTCATTAATGTTGATTGGCGTTTCGTCATCCTCATAACCTTCGCCATCATCATGACCTTCACCATCACCTTCTTCTTGGCCCTCATCATCACCCTGACCATCTTGGCTATCATCACCACCATCATCATCACCATCATCCTCATCCTCTGCTCTTCATCACCACGTGCTTCACCTACTTGCTTCCACTGCCTTTCAATGTGAGGTTGTGCTTTTCGCAGATCATCTTCCACAGAAGCAACAAGCCTTTTCTGGAAGTCCTTAACTCATCGTTGATTATACCCATCAACTTGCCATGCAAGTCCTTTAAAACCTAGATATGACAATTTACACAAGTCAATATACAAATTTTAAAGCATGAATTGAAGTTTGAAGTTTACACAGGTCAATATACAAATTTTAAATCATGAATTGAAGTCATTGCTGGAAGCAGTAACTTACTGGGTCTAAAGAAGCCACAAAATTACTTTCTGAACTGTCCTTTTTAGCGTCGTCTTTAGCCTTGTTTTTACCAGAATTCGTGGTGTACAATACCCCAATGTTGCTCTACCTCTCTTTGTCAATCATCTCCTTCACTTTCTCTTTGGTCGAGAATTGAATTGGACTCTTTCCTCCATGTTGGACTGCCTTTCCCAATGGCAATGGGAACTGCTCGCTGAAATATATCTAGAAGGACAAGCTTAAACATTTAAAACTTATGACAAACAAATATTAACGCAAAACAACATATGACAAACACATATGACAGACAAATATTAACACAAAACACACATATGACAAACACATATGACTCCCCTGAAGTTATAATGTTTAGTATGTCATCATACTTCATCTAACCATATACTTTTCTAAGTTTCTGAAAGTCTGGATCTATGTCACTCACGTTGTTTATTCTTACCTCCTCCCCACTATGTGGCACCCCAAGCAATTGAGCCACATCTTTTCCTTCTATTTCAAGTGTCTTCCCCCTTATTCGGAATTGATTGTTTGGGGGATCATAAGCTCTCATTATAGCCACTAACATTTCCCGTGGCATTCTCAAACTTTGAATATGAAGCAAATGTCCAAACCTTAATTGCTGGACCTTAGCTTTTAATGCTTCATCAGAGTTGACATATGCTACAAGCTTTGAAAACTTGTTCAATGAGCACCTTGAGGGAAAAGATACGGTGGAGGTGCCCTTCTTCTTCTCATGCTTTCCTTGTTTGGCTCTATCACTGTATACTTTCTTCTCACCAACACTCAAAGCCTTCCATGCCTTTGAGGACTCCCTATTCATTTCATTGAAATCAAAAAATTTATTGTCTTTGTTAAACTCGTTGCGAAACAACATGTACCCATTGTGACTGTACATGTTGCTAAACTTTTGCTTTGTTGCCCCACTTGTTGATGTCATTTTTCACTCTAAATTGTATCCTGAAAATTGACAATGGTGAATGGTTTAGATGTAATGACTTTAAAAATGAAAGTCAATAAAAGAAAAGAAAACTCTACATTCCATAATATTGATACAAGAAAACAATAACAAGAAAATATATACAAACAAAAAGAAAAAATAACCACTTGACAGGTAAACTTGCAATATTTTTTCTCCCAAATGTTGGAGGAAAACAGTGACATCATTCTCTATATTGTTCCCATTGCATCATCACTTTCGTTAACTACCATGAGGTGGTTGATGATAATATTTTGTCTAAATCGTCTCATGTAATTTAGCAAAGGATAAAGCTTAGACCTCCAGTCAAGTCAATCAAGTATTTCAGCAAATTACCCATTTATTATACCCAATATCACAGTAACAAGGTGCCAACAAGGTGGCAGGAATTTTGATATAGCCAATAAATTATTCAACCAATGTTCAGATAAGCAAAATAAGTGAACAAGAAAACATTTCAAAGCATGCTCTTCATGCCAAAAATTCCAAATAAATTGCTCCAAGTAGACCCATGCTAGACTAAGTAATCTAAGATATAAATTTTGAATATGACACACACATTCAAGGAACAAATCCTTGTTCCTTGAATGTTCATGGTGAATTCCCGTTGTTGGTTTAATTTGTATTTTGTTTTGTGGTTCATATTCCAGAAATAGGCCTAATAATGCTGGATTATTCAAATTGATCAACAACTTCTACCTACAAAACATTATCAAACAAATAAAATGTCTGCTAGTTAAAACTCAAGCACACAACATTAGACAAATTTATTAATTAACATGTGTAAGGAGAGTAATAGAGAACACAAACGCAACTCTAGAAAGAAGAAAGACGTTACCAGGACATGCATGGAATAAAAATAACTAAGAACCATTCATATGTTTGGACCAAAAAGTCCATCAAGAAAGGGAAAAGAACTCAATCTCTAACTACACAGTCCACACATCACAACAGCAACTAGGTAGACAAAGAAATCAGATTTGGGAAAATCAAATTATATTCTTCAAGTTTCTATGAGGAGAAATGGCTATAAAAATACCTCTGTAGAAGCTCTGCTCCCTCTTAATCATTCGGCAAACAAATAACCAAAATAAATACAAAATACCGAGAAGGCGACAGTGTTGGTGTTGGTCGATTCTGGCGTCGGAAAATCGGAGGGAAGGAAGATGGCAACTGTGAAGGTGGATTTGACGACAATCAAATCAGAGTTGAAGAACGATGGAGGTGGTGATCTGTTATGAGAAGGGAAAAGAGCAGAGCAACGGCAGTGTGGTGGTATTCATGGTCCCGGAAATCACAACTCCAATGGCAACCGTGAAGGTGGTTTTGACGACAATCAAATCAGAGTTGAAGAACGATGGAGGTGGTGATCTGTTATGAGAAGGGAAAAGAGCAGAGCAACGGCAGTGTGGTGGTATTCGTGGTCCCGAAAATCACAACTCCAATGAACAAAAATTTCAGCGGAAGGAGAAGTAAAGGATAGGGATAAATGGAATTAGGACTCAAAACTAATGAGATGTGGAAGATACCTAAAGGTGGTGGCGAGCGTGGCGTACACTGCGACGGCAGCAACTACGGCAGCGGCAGCGACGGCGACGGTTCAGAAGGTAGTGATGGTGACGCTAGGGCAAGAGAGAATTCAGAGGTGTAATGAGAATGAAGAAAGAATGAAGTGTCGGATGTTAGTGAGAATGAAGAGGGGCAGTCTGGTCTTTTCCCACGAAATTGCATAACCCACAAAAGTCCTTATCACCTCTGAGTCTTTTTACAAATTCGGAGGACTTCTGGGGGTTTTACAAATTCATCTAGTATTTAAATGGAATTTTCCCTAAAATCAATACAATATATATAATACAAAATTCTCTATTTTCCTTATGAATAGAACCCCAAAAAAAAAAATCTTATCTATCTTCCTTGCAAGAAAAGTCAGAGTAGTAGGTAATTTGTAAGAGTATACCAAATATGAAAATATAACTACACAACAAAGTCATCACCAAAAATCCCGGAGACATCATTATCAATTTATCATTATTTTGAAGGTTTCTTACAAAAGAGACAAGTCTTTGTACAATAAGTTCCAAAATGCCGTCAAACTAAAATGTACAAACATCATCCAAAAAGAAATTTAAGAGGCAATTTCATCTCGAAAGTTTTCTGGGTGGAGCCAACTTTGTCCCAAAAGTATTAAAAAGAAAATAATTTTTCTTTGACTGTTATCTCAATTAATTTTAACTACTAGTTAACTAAATATGCTGAGCTAATAATCCACATGTCATTCACCTTATTTTTGTATGGTTACAAATTTCCCCCGAAAATCCATATGTCATCTACTTCATTTTTTTCAAATGTTAGATTTAAAACTTTCTGAGTAAATTTGCACATCAATAAAAATGACGCAAAAAACATTTAGACTGTCAGCTCAACATATTTGATCAACTAATGGTTAAAATTGACTAGGAGAACAACTAGGGCAAAATTGCTCCTTTAAAAAAAAAAAAAAAAAAACTCTCTCAAGGAAAAATTGTCCTCTAAAAAAGTTTCTGGACAAAATTACCCATTGGTGTCAACTTTCAGGATAAAATTGTCATTACCCTTTAAAAAAGACAAAAGTAACTACGGGGTGTTGCCAGGTTGATGCTTTGATTCATCCGGGTTGGTAGCATGAGGTCCGGTCTATGTGGATCCATAGTGAGGATTTGGTGGATTAATTTTTTGGGCTACAAAATTTGTGGGTGGAACAAAGTAATGGTGGGGAAAATGTGTATGGGATTGGACTTGGTAAAGGACTTGGAGTTGGATTCGAATGATCACCTGGGGAATTGATATGGATATTTAATTTCTGAGCCCCTTGCCAATAACTCAGGATTGATACAGTTGTTTAAAGCGTTGGTCTTCACCCCAAAAGTGAGGAGGTTCAATACCTGCTGGTTGATGTGAGAATCTCATTGGTGGACGATCTGTAAGTACCTCTGTAAGCGCTATTTGAGCTTGGAGGCATGCCCTGGTTCCGATGGGGTACCGGTATCTACCCCTACCTAAACTTTATAATATCAAAAAAATTTATGAACCACTTGTAAATCTTCTAAAACCATCCACCAAACTCTTGTCAAAGGGAGAGAGTTTGATCTTAGAGTTGGTCAAAGCACTAGGGAAACATCCTAACTTTTGGGTGTCTAGGTTTATGTTTGAGGGTAATAGACAGCTCACTCTGTCTAATATTAGTATCACATAGAAGGATGAGAGATTTCACCCTGCTCTTGGATAGCGGGTGAATCCAACTTCTTTGTTAAAATTTTTATATAAAAAAAATATACCAACCCACTCAACCTTTTTTTCCTTAGGAATGAGTATTTTTTCATCAGAGGCAATTTTGTTCGAAAAACAGTTGGGCATTAAACGTAATCATCTCTCCCACCCAACAGGAAACACACTCAATCAATTTTGATGGTTATTTATGTGATAGGCATGCGGAACATTACCAACAAAGACAAGTGATAGTAAATAAATCTAAAATAACAATGACCAGTTGTAAATAAAATATATATGGGGTTTAAACTTCTCATGTTGCATAAGAAGAAGAAGAAGATTTCTACACACACATGAAATAGTGGGATCCACATATATATATATATATATATAATGTTAATTATATATATATGGGTCCCACCATTTTATGTGTGTGTGACATGAGAAAAGTTTTTTCTAATATATATATATATATTATTTAAACCTTGTAGCAAAATTACATGAGAAAAAGTCGTACAAATCAAATAAAATTATGAGCACTCATAATTTTGTCATTGAGACAAGCTCGAGCGTCCATTAGATTGGATCCACAAAATCACACAGAATATTTTTTAGGGGTTCACAGAAGTCCACATACATCAATTTTAATTTGGCATTTTTCCCATATAAATCAATTCAGTCAAAAATATAAGTTAGAAAAATATAAAATATATATTAAAAAGCCAAAAACCAATTTAGAAAATAACATAATCTACCAGGGCATTATCACTCAGGAAGAAGAAAGTCTTACATTGGTAGTAAGTCAAGGCCATTTCCTTCTTCCTCTTTTTTGACTTGTCCTCTTATTATGTTTCCTTATTGGCAAACTTATCTTCATTTATTAGTTTCTTATACTTTGTTTTCTTCATTACCAAGTCAAAAGTTACTACATTCCCCCAACTCTTCTTCTTTAGGGTCAATCTTAGTCTGATCATGCACTCATAATTATACCAACTGAGTCCTATATATATATATATATATATATATATATATAGTGTGTGTGTGTGTCTTCTTATAATACTCATAATAATCCACTTAATCTAATAATTTTATATTTTCATATATTAATTTTTATTACTTAGAATATTTTGGTATTTATATATTTCTTTTATGGGATGTTACTGCTGACACATTCATCTCCCACATATTAGCTTCTGCTGATCAAAGCTCTTCAGTTGACTCTTCTGCAAATTCTTAACAACTTTTAGAAGAGTTGACATACTCAAATATAAATTATGCTCCAACTATCAGCAAGTGCCAGTTCTAAAGATATCACCAACTTGATCAGAGGTTCTGCTACAATAAATCAGTTCAACTTCACCAATTTGTTGAACTTCTTTGATGGAATGTAACTTGATGTTGAAATGCTTTATTTTCCAATGAAAAAACTCATAACATTATTGTAACTGCTATTGACACTTTATTTCCAAGGATATAAAATATTTTGTAAGTAGTGGATACTCAATGCTCAACAGCCAACTCAACTACCTAAAAAAATTTTCTATCAAAAACCTTGAGTGCTCTAGAACATTATTCAAGCGAAGACTCCAACGAGAAGATTGATGAGTTTTACACTATTATAGAAATCACTTTTTAACGTAAGCTAAATAAGCCCTTTATATGTTTGTTTTTAAGAGGACACATATGTGAGTGGTGTTGTAAAGTCTGGAAACTGCGTCCATTAAAATATGAACACTATAAGTTCTTTTTTAAAAAAATTGGCATTATATTTTTCACTACCCAACAACTAAACCCTATACCGAAACATCCAACACTTCTTATTTTTCACTACCCAGCAACTAAACCTTGCACGAAAACATCCAGCACTTCTTTATAAAACAAGTATCCTTACAAATAGTACAGAAACATCCAGCACTAATTAAACAAAGTGTCAACTAATACTATCTACAATAATCAACACAGTGTCCAAAGTTGATCTAAATGACTACAATCTAAAATAAACCTTTTATCAAAATAAACTTGACTTATCATCCATATGTTGAAGAAGATGTCTTGCCAAACGGTCTCGAATCAAATTAATGTCTTTGGCTAGGTAAGCGCCCTCATTACCGAAAGTATGTAAATTGGAAGATAAGCTAATATAAATCAATCAAGTGAAAGAAATAATTAGCAATCTAATTACGACAACAAAAATGTTATCATTTGAGAATGAAAAAGTGATCATCTGTTCAAAATCTCTAGTAACTCCACTCTGAATGATATTATACATATAAAATATAACATAGTAGATGTACTCAGTTCATCTTGGTTGTTGATGGCACTATAAATCAAAAGCAAATGATTAAAATGAATAAAGGCCTATCTCAAGCAACTGTCAATGAAAACACTTGAATTCAAATGACTTACTGTGGGACAAAACCACTTCGCCTCTCTATTTTTACCTTCATGTTTCCTTCCCACGACTCTATATGTCTTGAGTGCACTATTATTAAAAAATGAAAATCACAAGAAATTTTTTAAAAATGTATTTAAGTAAAAAAAAACAATTATTTACAAACAAATTAACCGACATATTGAAGATGGTTTTATCTCTTCGTTTGGCCTATGGCCCAAGGAATCAAACCAATAGACGACGTTGATGATGGGACAAACAATATACAAACTCCAATGATAACTATAACAATATATGTGGATTAAAATGGAGTTAGATAACATAATAATTCTTAACAAACTGAATATGTTTTAAACAGACAAAATTTAGTTACTTACCCTTCAACAATTGGTGTTGGATAATAAGAAAATTTAGTTACTCTTATTGTGTAGCATCCTAAGTTCCAATTTACTATACTTTGCCAAATTCATAGGACAAGAATTCATACAAAATATTTTTTCCACTTTTGACGTGTGTTTGTGGAAGAAGTTATAATAGAATTAAAATGATAAATAATTAGTGAATATATAGAACCTAAACAACACTACATTAATTGAAGTTAAATTTTTTTAAAAAAAAATCAAGTTAAACCCATCCTATATTTATCTCCTCCAAATATATGAACTCCTTGAGATCTTTCTTATCAATTGTAAAAGGATATGGCATTCTTTCTCCCACAATCCCACAAGGCATTTGCAAATCAATCTTGTCAATTTGTTTATAGATCTATTGCAGTCATGCAGTGGCAGAGCCAGGATTTTGAATGACGGGGGGCGAGAATATGAAATATTATATCAGAAATAAAAGTACTAAAAATATAATACAGACCTAATATATAAAAAAAATAAGAGAAATATATTGCAGAAATTAAGATAACTTCACTTGACTCTTATCCTACGTGTTTTCATATCATTAAACTCATCTATAATTGAATCTATGCTAAAACTCAAAACAATTTCTTTTTCAATGTATGTAATCAAAGAATCATCAAGAAATTGGTCTTCCATTCTATTTCAAAGCCTGTTCTTGATTATCTTCATAGCAGAGAAAAATCTTTCAGTAGTTGCTGTAGAAACTGAAAGAGTGAGTACAAGTCTAATCACTCTATCAATAAGAGGGTAAATAATGGACTTTCTAGTTCTTGCTAGCCCTTGACATAATTTAGATGTAGTTGATAAATTAATCAAATCTGGATGTTTAGGAATGTCAAGCTCAAAATGTTGTAACTCCATCTTCAAACGCAATTTTTCTAATTTTGGGAAGTCTCCAAAATAAAATTTATCAACAAGTTTGTAAATGTCATCACCATTAAATGACTTGTACTTGTTTCTTGGATCTAAAGTCATGCTCAAAGTAAGTAATTCAACAGTATTATCATTGAACCTACTATTTAATTCTTGCCGTTGATAATCAATTGTAGCACAAAAGATATTTACTATATAAAATTTTTCAGTAGAAAAATCACATTGTTCATTTCGAGCAGGACCTCTCCTTCCAATATATTTTGCACTCATATCTGGAATGTCAATGTCATGTTTTATGCAAAATTCTTGAACATGAACCAAGAAAGCATCCCAACCTGTCTCTCTTAATTTTTGAAGTAACTCTTTTGTAGTTGAAACAAGATGTAAAGCATTTGAAATATCTTGAGACTCTCGTTGCAAAGCTTGACAAAGGACTTTAGTAATACCTATAATTTCTTTCATAAGGTGCAATATGATGACAAAATCAAAAGATGTCAATGATGAGTATGCATTATCTGCATCTCCACGATGTGATGTTGTCTTTCCTTCATTAGAGATATTGTCAAAAACTTCACATGTGGCTTGAAACATTTTAAATAAACTGCATATAGAATTGTAATGAGAACTCCAACAAGTAGCTCCAGCTCGATGCAAAGTACCAATCTGATTAAGACCAACTCCTGATTCGAATTCATCAATAGCAATCATTCTTGCAATTTCATTGGTTTGGGGAACTCTTAACTCATCATTATGCTTACAAGAAGAAGTAGCAATATTAATTATAAAGTTCAAATTTTCAAAAAATTGATGAACATGTTTTACCTCATGAGATGCAACAACCAAGGCAAGATGAAGGCGATGAGCTAAGCAATGGACATAATAAGCATATGGGCATTCAACACAAATTAAAGCCTGTAATCCATTCCATTCACCTCTCATATTGCTAGCTCCATTATAGCCTTGCCCTCGAATATTTTCAACATCAAGATTATGGTGACGAAGAGTGTTGAATATTCCTTGTTTCAAAGTTTTAGCACTTGTATCTTCCACATGTACAAGACCAAAAAACCTTTCTCGTATAAAACCATCTTTATCAACGTGTCTCAAAACAATAGCCATATGCTCCTTTTTAGATACATCACTAGCTTCATCAACAATAAGATAAAACTTGGCATTGGAAATTTCTTCCCGTATTGTGTTCTTTACCTTTTGAGAGAAAACATGAAAAATTTTCTTTTGAATTTGAGGGGAACTATATGATGCATTTTGAGGAGCTTTTTCTAGAACAACCACTGCAACTTCTTGATCGTAGGAAGCTAAAAACTTTATCGTTTTAAGAAAATTACCCCGATTAAGTGAATCTAAGTTTTCATCATGGCCTCTAAAAGCACATCCTTGAAGAGCAAGTCATCTTGTCACATCCACAGAAACCTGTAGTCGCAAACGATTAGTTGCAATCTCCTGAGAAGTAAGTTTTTCAACAAACGTCTCAATATGTTGAGATTGGTTCATAAGATCATTACATGAACTCATAGCATTTTATGCGTTGAGATAACATTTTTCCCAACATGGCGTAGAAAAGCACTATTTTCTCCATCATTAACCTTTTTCTAGTTTCTAAATTCCTCATCAACAAATGTATTTAGTCCAGAACGACCACTGCCACTTGGTTTACTAAATAAATAACAAGGCAAACAAAATGCAACATCTTTACTTAGAGAATACTCTAACCAAGATGGATACAAATCAAACCAAGAAGAGCAAAAATGATGTTGATTCTTCTCTAGCCCAGAAAAAAGATAATTTTGAAGCTTGCACTGAAATGGACCAAGTTTAAGATAAGCGCGACGAATTTCATCTTGTTGATTTATAGGATATTTCCATATTGGAGGGTGTAGTCTAGGATCTCTTTCCAATGAAGCAAGATTAACTTCTTTAACTACTTCTTTATTTTCAATTCTTGGAGACTTTGGAGGAGGAGTCTCAGTAGTTGTCAATTCAACATAAAAAGTAGATGAGGATAAAGACTCACTATTCTTTCTCTTAAAAAAAGTATCAATGGTAGCATTCTTACCCATAATAATCACCTAAAAAGAGTATGAATTAATTCACAAAATTCCATATCACACATTCCATCTCGCAAATTCCATATCACAAACTCCATATCAAAAAATTTAAATCACAAATTTTCTAACTAAACCCTAACTTTATTTTTCTCAACTCAACTACTAAAGTAAAAATATAAACCATATAACTTTTATTCAAACCTCATTATTTCCATTAAAGCAAAATGATCATCAAGAAGCCTAAAAATTTGAAAATCTAACAAATCCCTAAATTTTTCACAAAACAAATTCCATCTAACTAAAACATAAGAGACTAGAAAAATCAATTATATCACTCACCTAACTTGTAATCTTTTGTGCGCGTGGGAGGACTCTTGAATTGCTTCTTCGGATTTTCTATGTGCGCCGACTGTAGAATGAATTAAGTAGGGAAGGCAAAAAGGGGGTTTTAACGTGTTGTGTCTGTGACCCTGCGTGGGGCGAACTATGCAACTTTTTCTTTTAATATTGATTGTCAGATTGTGGTTCTGTGTTTTAACATTTTGTATATGAATTGATGATCATTGTGGGCTCCCCAATTTCTATCAAATATGACTTGCAGGCTTGGTGTTGGACTGTTTGTGGTTTGAAATTAATTGAAAATAAAGTTGGGCCTAACATGTATATTCCCATTATTTGAGACTTGGGCTTGCTGCTGCAAAGAGAAGGACCACATGAGAAGTGCCAATATTCCCATATCCAGTATTTTTTGGGGGGGGGGGGGGGGGGGGCAGGGGCCCACCCTAGCCTCCCTGTATCCGCCCTTGCAGTCATGCCAAGAGTCTTGTCTCCCTTACCAAATGAGCCATCAAATATACCAATATATCAAAAAATGCAGAAGAAAAATGCATCTCTAGTTGGGATAAAAATAATATAACACTCATTTTCCAATCTTGCTATAGTGGTTTGCATGTTGTCTTTCATAATGTCTTTAATAGCTACTAGTAATAGTTGTTGTATCAATACATGATAATCCTGAGATTTCATTCCCACTAACTTCAAATCGTCCAATGAGACAAGTCTTCTCACATTAGAAGAATACCCTTGTGGCACTTTAATGTCATGCAAACACCTACACAAACTTTTTTCTCAACTTTTGATAGTGTATGCACTACTGGCTCCATGTACGCCTTCTTACCATCATCTTAGTTGTGGATGCAACCATTCTCTCATTTCCATTTCAACAAAGTCTAATCTCGTACTAATTTCATCCTTAGTCTTCCATGGTATGTGAAAAAGCATGCCGACAAGGCTATGACAAATGTTTTTCTCCACATGCTTTACATTCATACTATGTCTCACATCAAGAATACATCAATGTGGAAGATAAAAGAAAATTGACATCTTCTTCCATGTGTTCTTTTCACCTGCAGTTCTCTGATTCTTACTGAAGATGACATTGATACATTCCACCCGACTATAAACTTCCTCTCATAGTAATGTCTTTGGAGCCATTCCATTCTTCGGTAAGCCTTTAAAACTCTTTCTGAACCAACGATATGGGTGGCATCGGTGAAGAAACCTCCTATAATCAAGGTAGACTATTTTTCTTTTATGGTTAAGTTGATGGAAGTGTTTGTCTGCATCACATATTGAACATGCTTTATACCTCTTCACACTATACCCTGACAGCTTTCCGTATGCAGGAAAGTCGTTTATTATGGTGAAAATCATTGCTCTAGCTTGAAGGACTCATGTTTATATGCATTAAACACATCTAAGCCTTCCTACTAAGAGATTGCCTTCAAACACATTTAGTCATTTATCATTGCTCTAGCTTAAAGAACTCCAGTTTATAATTAAGAGATTGCCTTTATTTTACATTATATAAACATTAAAATATATTTTTTTTAAAAAAAAAAAGAATATCAAATTTTAAAATTTTAAATATGAATCGTCAGATCAAATTTAGATGGTCAATCTCTGGTTATCTCTCCCTACTAAGCATTTGCTTGGTATGAAAACTGAGTCTGGTGCGTGATAGGTCATTGAATGGACTCGTCTTCACTCACTATGCTGACTTCAATTCAGGCCGACATTCAAATCAAGAACCAAAACATTCTGAAATTTCTTTATCGGCGTGTAACTCTTTATGAAACAAGTGTAATCCTTCTATTAATAAGACATTAATTTCTAATGGTCATCTCTCTTGATGGGGTAATGTTACTTACTACATCAACCAATAGTTTATTGGTAATATACTTTTTTTTTTTTATTAGATCAAGGTTTTTCCTTCGAGTCTTAAAAAGGAAAGGGTTCTCATATTTTCCAAAGTGCGCTTCTCGATAATTTGGGTTCTCCTCCTTATAAAGATGTGACCCTTTATCACATCAACTAAAAGTTTGTTAATGATAACATACTTTATTTATTTATATTTTGTATTTCCTTTCTATTTAAGCAACATATATGATGTATCTTGGGCCTTCCTACTCTCATTAATGCAATATGACCTTGTGGAGGGTCCATTTAGCTATGTATAGCTTTTTACTTAGTTTAATATATTGTCTTACTATTAAAAAAAACAGAGAGAAGTCAGGTTACGTATTGAGACTGCTTGATTCTCTGCACGCCTCACAACATTTTGGGCTACAATACCAAATTTTAACTCACAAATTTAATACAAGTTCATGGATATACCTCTTATTAAAATCCAATTTTATTTATGGAGTTTTTCCTTGTCAAATATATTATCTTGGCGGGGAATTGATATTAATGCTAAGAGTAAAATACTCTAATCATTTATCTATTTTGTCTTAATTATATAGACATTTTCTCTATTTTTGAAAACTCATATAAACTTTCATTAAAATCAAAATATATTACACAAACTTTTCTTATATTTTGAAGATTCCTTTTTCATTTATTCAACTGTTAGTGGACTGTTAAATTTGACTCTAAAACTTTTTTTGGGCCCAAAATACCCCTCTTTGACATATGAATAATTAAATGGGGTTAAGGAGCAAAAATACCCCTTAACTTTTAGCAAAAGTGCGTTGAGCAACATATACATTTTGGAGATACAAAAATACCAATGAATATTAAAATGAGAGTAAAAATACTAGCACCGTTAAATATAACCTAACGTCATTACATATGCATATGCAAAAAAAAGTGTGGCCCCCTACAAAAAGGAACAATGTTAAGTCAAATTTAATGGTGCTATCATTTTGCTCCAATTTTGAATGTTCATAAGCATTTTTGTACCACCAAAATGTATATGGTGCTAGACATACTTTTAGTAGAAGTTCAGAGGTATTTTTACACATTCACCCATTTAAATATTCATATTAGTAAAAAAAAAAGAAAAATTTACCAAAAAAGATTCTAATATATATTTTCAAAACATTTCCAATATGTTTGAAAATTTATTATTTTGATTATATTATAAAATTTTATAATTTTAATTTCTCACTTCATTTATTGAAATGTGTTTATTTTATGTTTTCTAAAACGAATAAATACATATTTCAAATATAAATTTTTGTTATCATATAATATAAATAATGTAAATTTAAGATATTATATAAATAATTCATTATTGCAGCCATTAATTTTTTCCCCCTATAATGGATTTGATATGATGAAGGAAAATGAGTAATAAAATTTATTTTAATATAAATTATTTAGTGAAAAAACATTTTTAGAATATTTTGGAATATTCTTAATAGAGTTAATGGTTCGGACCTAAGTATATGTTTTCAAAATAGATGAGAGGTATGTATAATCGGGAGGAGATCCTCTCATTATCTCAATTTCTTATAATCCCTTATAATCTTATATTGACCATTGATTGGAAAGATAAGAAAAAAGTCAAAGGGGTGATAACTTGATGATGTGGCTTATTTTTTACCTTTCAGATTTAATTAGATGGATATGATTTAGATATTGTGAAGGATGATCAGAAAAGGAACCATAAGAGAAACTTGACCCATGTAAATTAAGGTAAAACAAAATGATGGTCAAAGTATTTTACTATAATCCTAATACAAAACCTATTTTCTGTACTTATCAATTTTTCTCAAATTATCCATATTAATGTTCATTCAGATGTCGAAGAGATGGAATTAAAAAATGTTATTAAAGTTTTTTAGAAAAAAATATGCGATATTAACTAATTTAATGAACTTCCTTAATTTTTTTTATCATTAACTTCTTTAATTTAATCAAATTAGACAATTAAGTTAAGAATAATAGTATGAGTATAACTTTTTTCCCTAAATAATTTTATAGCACTTATATTTAATTATTTATACCATCCCATTCCGGGCGCACCCAAAAGTACACTACAACTGCATTATTCTCTGTTTGTGTTCAAATAAATTTTGAAAAAAAAGAATAAATATTAAATAATTCAGGTCATTAAGAATATTAAATTTTATAATGTTATGATAGTTTTTGGATCAATAATGTTATGATAGTTCATTTCTTCTACCTAGAGTGGAATTCACATTTTCAACTCCCCCAGTTAATAACTTCCATTAAAGACTATGCTGCCGACTAGTGAAGACGGATATGAGCTGTACCATTTATCCACCGCCATGCTTCACATACACTCCTACTAATTATTAATATAAAATCCAAACAAAGGGGGAAAAAAACTATAAAGTGGATTTTATGTTAAAGAATAGAGGTAGTACTAATTATTTTTAACGCTAGGCTGTCTAAGTATTAATATATACTCTCTTTTTTTTAATGTTTATTATGTTATATATAATATCAGACATTTCTAAAAAAAATTCTTTCATTCGTCATATGAGTCATTTGAAGAGTAATTGATACTTATTTATTAATTTTTCCCTTTTCAATGTGGCTTATTTTTTTCCTCTTTTTCAAGATATCATTTCATATAGGTAAAGTTAGGGGGGAAATTTTAATTTAAGACAAATTTAATAGATTAATTGTAATTTTTTTAATTGAATTAGTTAATATGACTTATAAGTCTTATATTGTAGACTTGAGAGAATAAAAAAAAATACACACATCGTCCTATTCTTTTTACAAGATATTAACAATTGAAACTTAACAATTGAAACACATAAATCAACAATTTGTTTAAATGTAATAAATATGTAAAATATACAGTTTTCTCTCATCCTTATTATAAAATATATTTTTGATGAAATAGATGGTCATTATTAAGTCATCTAGTGGGATATTCATTATATTTCTAAGATTACCCCTATTTAAAATATCCTTAATTGTAACTTTTATGCCTTCTTAAATATAATTAATGTATTAGTTAAATAAAGGTAAATTAAAAAATTATCCTTAATTTTGATGAGATGGTTAGGGTGCTTTATTTTGAAACAAGGACCAAATTGGATTAATGGTGCCAGAAATGACTTATTTTCAATCTAACTTTTGTAAACCTAAGACAGAAAAGAAAAAGTTAGATTGTAAATGTGATTTGTGTTTGGATTGAAGATGGCAGAAATGACTTTTTTCCAAATTAAAACTTGTTTAGATTATTATTTAAAAAGTCAGTTGAGATAGAAAATGACTGAAAAATAACATGAATCATATATATATATACACACACACACACACAAGAAATTATTATTAAAAAATAAAAAAAAATAAAGTCCTTAATTTAATTTGACATATTATGAGGGATTAGTCTATTTTCCTAAATTCAAAATCAATAGGTAAATCATTATCTTTTTAATATGATTATTGAAAGACAACTTTAGGGATAAGTTGTAATATATATATATATATATATATATATATATATATATATATATATATATATATATATTTCAATATTTAGTCATTAAAGTTTACTCTAAAGTATGAGCATGAATTTTCTGCATTAATTAATTAATCCTTCAAGTCCAATATGCAAGAAAAAACCAGCAAATTAGATGCTGACACGGCGCAAACCAACAAAGGGTTTAGGAGCAAAAATACACATGGGCTTTATCCTCGGGAGCGTTGTTGGTCAAATTCCCTTATGGCAAACGAACCAGTCGAACAAGTAATAAAGTGTAAGTAGAGTATCATCCCACAGAGACTGTAATACCAAAGATTGACGCTCGGTTTCTATGGTAGTTGTGAAACAGAAAATAAATAATATGGTCGGGGGAGTTGAGTACTATGCTACTAGCAAAATAATAATAACGAGAGAAGATATCAGTAATAGATTAGGCTGGACTCGGAATCGTCCTTAAGTACTTTAATCCCCCAGTTGCGTTCATACAATGCTACGGCATCCACATTGTGCAGCTTCCGCGTGCTACAGCACAGGTGCTACTCACAAAGCTATCTGGTTACCCCACCTCTCTTGTCTACCAAAGCTTCCACGTCCGATACGTAGGATGCTACCTGTACTTATTCCATATTCATATGGTAACTTTCGAGTATAGATCTTTGCTATGCGTAGGGTGTTCAGGGTGACGAGAAGTAGACTCATTCCTGTAGTCTACAATATAGGCCATGCCGTGCACGGGCCGCCTAGCAAGCGTCTAGTTCTCGTAGGTCTAACTCCACTCCTTGCCAGTAAGTGAAGCCACTGATTTAGCCTTTAACTTCTGTTAACCGACTAGTAATTGAAACAACGATAGCAAACCAAATTTATTGAATTGAAATCATGCAACTGGGTTCTTTCGACACTTAAAGACTCATCCTCATCCAGCCATCAGAAAATTAGTTCATGACTGACGAGGAAAACGCAAAACAAACATCAACAAAAAGACTCCTGATCGAAATACAAAAATAACAAAGAAAACAGAAAGCTTGAACGGAGTTCCGAAGCGTGGAAGGAGCCCTGTCACATTGCTGCTCCACGATGTCTTCTCTCCGCTGAACTCAAAGGAATGATGATGGGTTATCCTGGAGATTGTGTGCTCTGTGATTTTGCTCACTCTTCTCGAGAGACTGTTGAAGATGAAATTCTATCTAAGGCTCTCCGACTTCTTTAGGGTTCTCTGGCCGCCTTTTATAGTCGTTCCTTCGTGCGGCGCAGCGGTTGAGACCTTCCTATTCTGTCGGGATCTTTAGTATCTTCTTGATGGGATTAGATTGCATCTGCAGATCCTGCGGGATTCTTCCAAATCTTTCGGTTCCAATTCTCCGCATCTTCTTTTCCATTACGCCAGCAATCTATTTATTTCCTCTTTTATTTATTTCCTGAAATCATCTAGACAAAAGAAGGTCAGAGCATAAACTGCGTAGCATTGCATCCTCTACTTTGCTATAGCATCCTTGTGCTTTGTATTGCTCCTCGGGTTGCTACCGTAATGGTATAGCATCGCATCAACTCTGCTGCACAGTTTTTCTTTAAAAACATTGCAATTTAACACATTTAGATGATTCTCGTCTCTCGTCCCTTAGATCATGAATACATGCCTTTTTGCTTGATTATTTCACAATTAAGCTCACTTTTACCATTCAATTCAGTCGTGAATCATAGGGCAAATGTGGTAATATTCGCACTCATCAAGCGTCCAGCACCATATACTTTTTTGGGGAGCAAAAATATACATGTGGTTACATTTTAGGAGCAAAAGTCACACCACCGTTAAAATTTTGTTGTAAATACAATACTTCTTGTTGTAAATCTAGCCTGTTGTAAATATGGTTTTTTCTGTTGTAAATGGCCAGATTTTAAATTTTGTTGTAAATACACACTTCTTGTTGTAAATCTAGCGTTTTTCTGTTGTAAATGATCTTTCTATGTTCAAAATCCAAGTGTCTAAATGTTGTTGTAAATATGGCATTTTATGTTGTAAATATGGCCAGATTTTAAATTTTATTGTAAATACAGCACTTCCTGTTGTAAATATAGCTTCTTTTTTTTTTTTTTTTGTAAATGACCTTCCTATGTTCAAAATGCAGGTGTTTAAATGTTGTTGTAAATATATCATTTTCTGTTGTAAATATAGCATTTTCTGTTGCAAATGCATCGTTAAGTTAGATTTTAATGGTTGTGTGATTTTTGCTCTTAAAATGTAACCACATGTATATTTTTGCTCCCGAAAAAAGCATATGGTGTTAGGTACTTCCGAAGGTAAAGCACATGTGTATTTTTGCTCCTTTGCCTAACCAATAAATCATCATCATCTTCTTCTTCAACAATGAAGGAGCCATCGAAACCGAGGCAACAGAGATCACTCAAGGCGAATTATTGCTCCATAGAGGACCAAACCAAGATCGGGAACTTCAGTCGATGCAAGCCAACTTCATGGTCAGATTTGTCCAAGGACGTTGCTTTGATGTTGTCGTTCTAGAGGCTATCCTTCTCGGATCTGAGCCGTTTGTCATCGATACAATCGTCAAGGATTTGGTGCAATCATTCAGGTCGTCGTCAGATTGAAGAGAAGAGGAGAGGAGTTGAGCTATGGCATGAAAGGACGATGAGAAGGAGCTAAGTTGAGCTAATTTCTCATTAAAAGCCCACTTCACTAACGCTTAGGATTTCGGCTTCTGAAATAAGAAGCTTTTTTAGAGAAGCCCAATGATTAAAAAGCTTACCCAAACACCATACTTATATAGTCATAGTATTTTCTAAAAGCACAATTCATTATGAAGAGAATGAGTGGATCATAAACGGACTGATAATTATGGAGTAATAAAGTATTACTTTCTCAAGTTTTTATAAAATATTTATGTATACTTATATTTAATAAGAGTAGTGGAAGAGATAAATATTAATATTCCCTCTAATCCATAATATAGGGCAGTTCAACTATATCACAAAAAATAAGAAATGACGATTAAGTCATTTAATATATTCTATAATATAATATTTTCTCCACTTTTATCCTTCTTGACAAATATATTTGTTACGGACCGGCCCAATAGGCCCAAGTCCGAACCTCGGCCCAGTGGCGCCTATAAGGGAATCCGCGCTATATTAGGAAGGGATCCGAGATCCCCTATTTTTAGGATCTCATCAATAAGGATTCTCCTACGATCATGGTAACAGCCAATCAGCCCTTGACGGCTCAATCATAGATATCCCCCATTAATAGGGAGATACGCGCACCAAGCTCCTCTATAAATAGAAGGAAACCCTAGACAGGTGCACACGTTCTATCTTATGCTCTTGTTACTTTCTGCCACACAGAGCACACACCCCACTCCCCTGGCTACGTGCCTTCAAGTTTGTTACGAACTACGTGGACTTTGATCCCTTCGAGGGTACGTAGGCTCTAGGCTTGACAACCTAGTCAAGTCCAATATATCTGTGTTCTTAGAACAGAACATTGGCGCCGACCGTGGGGACTGTAAACTTCAATCCCTGTGACTACTAATGGTGAGCACTAGAAGCCACACCAGAAATCCCCAACCGGTGGGAGGAGACCCACAAGCCAGCCGCCCGCCGTCAAGCCAGCCGCCGGCACCACCTCGGAGAGGAAACACCCCAGAAGGACATGTTACTGACACGGTGACTTCCTCCCCTGAGAGGGAACAGCCGCTCCATGAGGAGCAGCCGCAGCAGGAAGACCGGCGACCACAAGGAGCACTCGGGCCGTCTCCAACGCGTGATGTCCGGGCAGTTGACGCTGACGTCCGCATGATGCGAAGGACACAGGAATCGTTCCTGCGGCGCCTGGAGAACAAGGAAAAACACGATGACCTGCAGAGGCAGGCTAACTTTGAAGCTATCGGAAAGATGATCCAAGAAGCGCTCGAGAAGGACCGCCGCGAGAGAGGCCGCCGCAGGGGTCACGGCCGTATAAGGAGAGCCTCGGCAGGTGACAGCAGCTCCTCGAGCAACTCTGAGCCGAGGAACCCACGCCGCGACAACGACGAGCCGAGGCGGCACCCGAGTGCAGACCGGGGCAGACCACGGTCCCTGGGAGAAAGAGAAAACCACGGCGTCGGTCCTAACCGCACTGATCGGCATGCAAGGGAATACTGAGATCGAGAAGAAACTCGTGCGGAGGAGAGAACTCCTCGGCCTCGCCACGGATCGCCTCGGGAATATCGTGTGACGTACTTATCGGAGACTGGAAGATCCCCGTTCTCGAGGGAGGCGGCAACATCCCGGTTCCCAAAGCGCTTTGATTTAACCAGCCTGCCGAAGTACGATGGAAGCCAAGACCCCCGGAACCACTTGGTTACCTTTGAGAAGGTCATGTGGGTCCGACAGATCAGTGGCCCCGTCATTCAGCGTCTTTTTGTAGCTACTCTGGACGGGCCGGCGCACAGGTGGCTGACGTCTCTTCCGGACAACTCTATCCGGGACTACGAAGACCTCGGAAGAAAATTCGAGCTGCACTTCGCCACCAGCAAAAAGCAGCCAAAGACTACGTTCACCTTGAGCAAAGTGCGTCAGAAGAAGGGTGAGGCCTTGCAGAAGTATCTGGATCGGTTCCGCGACGTGGCCATGTAAGTACGGTCATTGCCCGAGGATGTCCACATACACTGCCTGGTCAATGGACTGGACCCATCATCTCAGCTGGCTCGTCACCTGTGCAAAAACCCAGCGTACACCTTGACCGAATTCTATACCGAGGCGAAGAAGTACCTGGAAATGGAGCAGATGGAGGCAGCCAATGCTGATGAACCCGAACGGACTAGGAAGAGCCCGCCTGGCGACGAGGAATGCCCAAGAAGGACGAAGACCGACCTGAGACGACGCAGCCGGGACAGCCGAACAAAGCCCGACCGGGGCGACCAGAAGACCAAGTACGACAGTTACACCCCGTTAAACGTCCCTCGGTCCCAGGTATGGAAGGAGGTAGCCCAGACCGAGATGAAGCGGGTGGATAGGCCGAAGCCGATCAGAGGACGCTCCAACACGGACCGTTCCAAGTTCTGCAAGTTCCACGACTGCAACGGCCACACGACCGACGAATGCTATGACCTCCGCGACGCAATCGAGAAGTTTGTGAGAGATGGGAAACCGCGTCAGTACGTGATCAAGACTCAGGGAAGGACGAACGGGAAATGCAACGACCGCGCCCGCTCCAGAAGTCCACCCAAGGAAGCCCGAAATCCGGGAAAAAGTAGAAGGCGGCCTCGGACGACGAATTCCCCGACGTCGATTTCCAGTGCAACGTCGTCAGCGGAGGATTCGGTGGAGGAGGAGACACCGTAAGCCAGCGGAAGAAATATCTCCGCGAAGTACTCACCGTCCGAGACCCCCCTAAGTTTAAGGAAGACTCAAGGAAGCCTCGGCCGCCTACCTTGACGTTCACCGATGAAGAGCTGGAAGACGTCATACCCAGACACCTAGACGGACTGGTAATCACCGGAACTTTGGTCAATTGCCGCGTTAAAAGGATTTTTGTGGATGCAGGAAGTTCGGCCGACATCATAAGCTGGGACGCCTACAAGAGGATGCACCTCGACAAAGAGGACCTCAAGCCGTGCAAGACCACCCTGGTCGGCTTCAATGGCGAGCAGTCCTTCCCAAAAGGCTACATCGACCTCCGGTTAACTCTTGGCACCAAGGAAGCCTTCAAATCGAAACGGGTACGATTCGTAGTCGCCGACTTTCGGTCCCCTTACAACATCATTCTGGGCCGACCCACGATCCACAACTGGGATATACTGGTATCCACGAAGCATCAAAAGCTGAAGATGATCAATAGTAAGAACCAGATAGTCGTGGTATCCGGAGACCAGAAAGAGTCCAGGCAGTGCTACTTCGAAGCTCTCCGTGTCGAGGAAGGAGGACCCTCGTCTCCACCCCGGCTCGGATACAATGAGCAAGTAGTCGAAGCCGGCTCTGGCGAGCGCCCGCGGCAGCAAGTCAACATGGTGGAGCTCGACCTCCGAGAGCTTGACAATCCGAGGCCCGAGCCGGAAGGAGAATTGGAAGAAATAGTGCTAGGCGAAGACCCGTCCAAGACCGCGAAAATAGGCAGAGATATGGAGGACGGCCTAAAAACTCTCATGATCCGCTTCTTAAGGCAAAACCAAGACGTCTTCGCATGGACCGCGGCCGAGGTACCCGGCATCGACCCCCACTTCTGCTGCCACAAGCTCGGCATATAGCCGGGGTCAAGACCCGTGGCCCAGAAGAAGAGGAACATCGCAGATAATAGGCAAAAGGCCCTAGAGGATCACGTTGAAGAACTCCTAGAGGCCGGTTTCATCCGGGAGGTGCAGTATACCACCTGGCTCTCCAACGTAGTCATGGTCCTCAAACCCAGTGGCAAATGGAGAGTATGTGTCGACTACACCAGCCTCAACAAGGCCTGCCCAAAGGACTCGCACCCGATGCCAAACATTGATAAACTGGTGGACAACTCGGCCGGATACCACCTCCTCTCCTTCATGGATGCCTACTTCGGTTATAACCAGATCGCCATGCATCAGGACGACCAAGAGAAGACCGCCTTCATGACTGATAAGGCAAATTACTGCTACAACGTCATGCCTTTCGGACTCAAGAACGCCAGGGCAACCTACCAGAGGATGATGAACCGGGTTTTTGAGGATCAGATCGGGCGCAACATAGAAGTCTACATAGACGACATGATCGTCAAGTCGAGACTTCCAGAAGACCACATCCGGGACCTAGAACAGACGTTTGAAAAGTTAAGAAGACATCGAATCAGGTTGAACCCGGCCAAATGTGCCTTCGGAGTCCCGGCTGGGAAATTCCTAGGCTTCATGCTGACAAACCGAGGGATCGAAGCCAACCCGGACAAGTGTAAGGCCGTGCTCGACATGCAGCGCCCAAGAACCAAGAAGGAGGTACAGCAGCTAACAGGCCGACTAGCCGCCCTGACGTGTTTTCTACCAAAGTTGGCTGAGAAAGCCCTACCTCTCTTCAAATTGCTTAAGAAGGAGACCCGAGGCGGTTGGAGCCCAGACTGCGATGCCGCCTACTCAGAAATTAAGAAATTCTTGGCAACCTCGCCGGTACTCACAAAGCCAGACCCCGGAGAAACCTTATTCCTCTACCTATCAATCGGCAACGAAGCTGTAAGCGCCGCCCTAGTAAAGGAGTCCGAGGCAGGACAAAAGCCGATATACTTCATCAGCAAGGCACTACAAAGCTCTGAACTCCGGTATCAGAAGCTGGAAAAGGTGGCTTTCTCCCTGCTTACCGCGGCATGCAGACTCCGGCCCTACTTCCAGGGACACCAGATCGTGGTCCGAACCAGCCAGCCGACCAGACAGGTTCTCCACAAACCCGACTTAGCCGAGAGAATGACCAACTGGGCAATAGAACTCTCCGAGTTTGACATCACGTTCGAAGCCCGCCAGGCAATTAAGTCCCAAGCGCTTGCGGACTTCATCCGAGAACTCACACCGGCCACCACAGATGATGGGATGTGGAAGGTCTATGTTGATGGCTCATCCAACGCAAAGGGCAGCGGTACGGGAGTCATCGTAGAAAGTCCACAGGGGGTCGCCACGGGAGTCATCGTAGAAAGTCCACAGGGGGTCGCCACCGAACATTCTCTGCAGTTGAAGTTCCAGACCTCCAATAACCAGGCTGAGTACGAAGCCCTTTTGGCCGGACTGCTTCAGGCCAAGGATAATGGCACCCAGCGAGTAAAGGTTTTAACCGACTCGCAGCTCGTCGCGGCTCAGATAGAAGGCACCTATCAGGCAAAAGGCCCACTAATGGCAAAATACCTGAACAAAGCCAAAGAACTTATGGCCGAGTTCGAAGAGGTCACAGTTTCCCATATACCCAGAGAGGAGAACGCTCGGGCTGACATCCTCTCTAAGCTCGCCAGCACGAAGGGGCCGGATAACCATAGGACCGTGATCCAGCAGAATCTGACCGAGCCGAGTTGTATCATGGCCATCTCGGCCGGGGCCGATTGGAGGAAGCCAATTGAAGACTACCTCGAGAGGGGAATTATCCCAACTGACTCAACCAAGGCAAAGAAGCTGATCCGTGAAGCCGCCCTCTACGCCATGGTGGACGACCAACTATACAGGAAGGGACTCCATTGCCCCATGATGCGTTGCCTTGGAGACTCTGAAGCAAAATACGTGCTGGCCGAGCTACACGAAGGCGCCAAAGGTCACCACATGGGGGGCAAGGCACTCGCCCGGAAAGCATTACGCGCCGGCTATTACTGGCCCACTATAAGTCATGACGCCATGGAAAAAGCCAAGACATGCAACAGTTGTCAAAAGCATGCAAGGGTAATATGGCCGCCACCCTCAGAGTTGAAAGGAATGCCAGCCCCCTGGCCCTTCTACAAGTGGGGCATGGACATCCTCGGACCATTTAGGCCGGCACAAGGGCAATGTAGATGGCTCATCGTCGGAGTTGATTACTTCACTAAGTGGATCGAAGCAGAGCCACTCGCCACAATAACCTCGGCCAGAGTGATGAAATTCTTCAGGCACAACATCGTATCTCGTTTCGGGATACCAGCCGAGGTCGTCACGGACAATGGCACCCAATTCATGGACCATCGGTTCCAAGCACTAATGTCCAACCTGGACATCAAGCAGCACTTCTCGTCCGTGGAACATCCCCAGACCAATGGCCAGGCTGAAGCCGCCAATAAAGTCGTCTTAGACGGACTGAAGAGGCGAATGTTGCAAGCCGAGACCAACTGGACCGAGCAACTCCACAGCGTCCTCTGGGGATATCGCACGAGCGTACAGTCTTCGACCCAGGAAACCCCGTACAGGCTAACCTATGGATGCGACGCAATGAGACCGGTTGAAATCGGACAACCATCCTGGAGAAAGGTCAGAGCCAGACAGGAAGGGCAGGAATCGAATGACGACGCCTTAAGGACAGATTTGGACCTCATAGACGAAATCCGGATCACGGCGCACTGCGGGAGCTAGCCGCCAAACAACTACTCGCGGCTAAGTACAACAGAAAGGTCCGACCCCGGTCTTTCAACCGAGGCAACCTCGTACTCCGGCGGGCCGATATAGGCAATAAGAACGCCAAAGACGGGAAGCTTGCGGCAAACTGGGAAGGGCCGTACCGAATTAAAGAAAAACTCGACGGGGGAGCATATACCCTCGAGACTTTGGCAAGAAAGCCAATCAAAAGGACGTGGAATGCCGATAAGCTGAAGATCTACTACAGCTAGATCCTTCCTCGGCAGTGTTTGTTTACTAAGCAATTTTCCCTTTTCCTGCATATGTTTTCTTTTCATTTAAAGTCCAAGTTATGTCATTTCTAATTATGATGCTTTGTAAAGCCCCGTAGGGCTATTTCTTTCTATCAATAAAAGATCCCACTGAGGAGATTTACGAATGCGCACAAAGCTTAAGCATGAACCCGAAGCCATGAAGCTCGGCCAGTAACAAACAGACCGAGGTAGAGAAGCCCGGCCAAGAAACCGAAAGCCGAGGCTTTTTAGCCTGACACCGGTAAAAAGCCCCGAGGTCACAAACCCGGCCCAAACCAAAAAACATCTAGATGTACGAAAACCGGCCGTTGTACTCCGACAGGCATTGGTTAGAGCTCGGCGAAGGAATCGGACACGGCCCTTCGCGAAATTGACGCGTCAACGCTCGCCCGGTTAAGCAAGCGGCCTACCATGCCGACCCTAATCAGGTCAAAATATCCGACCAAAGGTAGTTGAAACCTCGGTTAGATATGTGGCAGCCCCGCCCTTACATCGGATAAATTTGATCCAACTAAAGGAAAGTTGGAGCTCGGCTACTTGAAAGCCGGGCCGAGGCAGTATGGTTAGTTATGCCTGACGAGGCTGAAACAAGACAACCTTGCCCTAACCTCCCACACACTAAATGTGGTAGAGAATCAACGGCTGTACTTATGCAGCCGACAAACACTCAAACTTAGGCAAAAGAATGGTAATATTATCCACTGCCTAAGTCACCTAGGCAGCCCAGGCGGCCTACGCACGTACAGCCGGCGAAGGCACAAAACGGGACAGCAGAATGATGACAGAACATAAACCACCTTTGGTTTCCGACAGCCACCCGAGCTCGGCCGTGCAAAAGGAAGATGATGCAAATTTAAATCGTTCATTGTCAATTAAAGACAAAAGGGACGGTAAAAATCAAAGTCATTCACCAAAATAAAGACAGAAAAAGTATTGGCATCAATTGCTAAAATTTGTACAAGAATGGCACCAAGGCCAGAATCACTCAAAGTTACAAGGGCACCAACGCCCCAAAAACTTACAACAAAAACAAAAATAAAGCTAGGACTAGGAGCCAGGTGTGATGTCGACATTCTCCGCCTCAAGGCCCTCAGTGTCGGCGGCATCCTCCACCTCACCCTCGGCAAGATCCTCGGCAGCTGGCGGCTCAAAAGGAAGGAAGGACCCATCTTCCTGCACAAAGGCGCGATGGTCATATCCATCCACCTTGAGCGCGGCCCCAGGGTTGAAGTGCCGGATTTGGAGTAGGGCCTGCTTAAAGCACGCCTCGGCGGTCTCCACCAGGGCGTCAGAAAGTTCCCGGGAAGTCTCCTTCTCTACAGCCACGGCCCTCTCGAGCGCCTCCTTCTCGGCAACCAAAGCAGCGACCTGCTCCTCTAAAGCCTTGGCCGCAGCCAGGCTCTCAGACATCCCTTGTCGGGCCCGAGCATACTCCTCGGCCACAGAGTCGGCATGCTCCCGGGACAGCTGAAGCTCCCGGTCAGCCTTCACCCCCGAAGCCTTGGCGACATCCCGTTCCGCCCTGGCCGAATCCCGCTCGGACCAGGCCTCAGCCAGCTCAATCTTAACCGCCTCCAGTCCGGCTTTGGCCTCGTAACGCTCCGCCCAGGCCGTGATAAGCTCGTCCTCGGAAGAACTGGCCCTTGCTCTGACTTCGGCCAACTCCTTCTTCAGTTCTGCAGCAGCCGCAGCCTGGGGCCTCAACCCGACCTCCACCTTCCTTAGCCTCGTACACTCGGCGTCAGTCCGAGCATAGAGGTTCCTCACCATCCTCAGAGCCTGAAGATAGCCCACTGACTTGATGAGCTCCTTCTGGGCCACCTGCAGACGGTCCTCTGCATCCGGGGATAAAGGGCGGGCGCCCTCCAGGAAATGCCGGGGAGGGAGGAAGGCCACGTCGACCTCTGGGACCACCCCGTTGTCCCACAAAAAGCTGCGGGGGAAGACCGAGGAAGGCCCTGTCGGCAAAGGTGGTGGAGGAGGAAGGCGCACCGGAGAAGACGGTGGTGACGATGAGCCAGCAGGAGAAAACAGCCGATCGATCTCCTCATCATCTGCGACAAGGTCCTTCCCCCTCGGACCAGGAGAGACAATGACAACCTCTCCCCTCTCAGAAGCTAGGGGCTCAACCGCCGGGAGGGGACCAGCAGCAGCAGTAGCAACCTCCTGACTCCCAAAAGCCGGAATCTCCTCCACAGGGTTTGATTTGGGAGTCGTGACCGAAGAAGGACCCTCGGCGACAGGACCTTTCGCCCTCTTCAAAGCCGGCGCAACAGAAATACTGGCATCAGCAGTAGCCGCACGCTTCTTTTGGCGACCGGCCGGCGCAGCAGCCCTCGCCAAACGAGCATACAACGGCAAACCATCCATGGTCCTCGCTGAAAACAATACATGAACAAATGAGTCAGCAATCCAGAAAAGGGAATTCAAAAATAAAAACATAGGCAAATGCATGAGCAGAAACCCTACTGGTGGACGGCTCGGCACCATCACCGGTTATAAAGAAGCCGGCCGGTCTCACGCCGTACTCGGCCACAAGAGACTCCATCCGTGGCAGGGCGGAGACCGACTCGGATGAAAGACCCTGCCGCGGCACTTGGAAGGAGACCGCCTTGGACTTATAATGGCCCTCCTCCCAGTACAAAGGGAAACGACCACCGCCCTCCAGGAACCAGGGCTCCCCCCCAGTACGGTCTCGACCTTGAAGAACGCCCCCTTGAAACGTTTGAAGGAGTCGGAGAAGGGCGTCATCAGCTTGCGCTCTGGATTAATCCGGAGGGACACCAACCCCCTCAGCTTGTCACTTCCTTTCGGCGAGCTAGGGGTAAAAGGCCCAAAGAAGTAAAAGAAAAGGTTGGCCGAGCACACTATGGGAAGTGAAAAATGGCCACAGAGCCTCTCGAAGGCTACTAAATACGCCCAGCCATTCGGATGTAGCTGGGACGGAGTGAGGCGAAGATGCCGCAACGCCTCCATCTGGAAGGGGGAGAAGGGAAGAGAAACTTGCACCCGCGTCAAGTAATCCCGGTAGAAGAAAAAGAAGTCCGGCCGACCCTCGGACCGAACCGCACAGACGGGCTCCTCGGGCTCTGGAAGCCTAAGCACACATCCAGGCATGGCCGGGACCTCCAGCCGTGCTATATCCGCCTCCGACATCAGCGACGTCGTAGCCAGCACGTCGTGCGATACCCAGCCGTATCAGCGAATCAAGGCTGCGGGCAGACTGAAAGAGTCCGGACCACCGTCCTCCGAACGCTTTTTAGAAGATCAGGACTTGGGAGCCATAAATAAGCCTATATAAAAATAAACAAAGCCGGTATTAGCAAAGAAGCAAGAATACCTGGCACAGGCATAACAGCAGGTACAAAAGATGGCCGACTCGGACGAATGGGGACGAGAGAAGGAACAACCGGGGCCGACCAATGACGACACGAGCCGAGCATGGCAGAAGCCTCGGCATCTCTACCACCCCCCATCAATACGGAAGCCTCCGCCAGGCAGTCCCAGCAGGGACCGGCATAACCCTCTGGGGCGGGGGTCTGGCGAGCGGAAGGACCCTCGTAGAAACTCAGGGGCCGAGCCATCAACGCCGGGGCCCCGGAACTGGAAGAGGAGCCGACCCAGGTCCCACCAGGCGACCCGAGAGGAAGAGCCCGTGCAAGCGGCCGGAAAGGATGACGTGGGATGGGAACAGAAACCCTTCCCGAAGAAGGACGAGCCCCAACTCGACCCGGACGCGCGGCGCCACCTCGGCGTAAAGGATCCAGAATCCCTGAAGCTGGAGGCTCACCCCCAAGAACCCAGTAGGCCATACGAGGAAGGCGCGCTCGGAGGAGCATTTCCTCCTCCGGCGTCAGCAACGCCCGCGGTCGCGGAACGCTTCTGCCTCACGCCATAATCAATAGCCTACGGTACTAGAAACCGGTGTTTACGGGAAGTTTGGGAAGAATTTCGGGTACAGTGACAGTAACAGAAACCCAGAAAAACCTAGAGTTCTCGAAGAACAAAAACACAGACAGCAAGTCCTAGTATAAACAGTAAAAGACGGAAAACTACCGATCAAATACACAAAGGAATAAGCGGAATACCTGTGTAAGTAAAATGAAAGAGACTGGAACGCTGAAAGACGGCGAAAGTCTCAGACAAAGAGGAATCCCCACTCAAGCTCTAGTGAAAGGAGAGAAATTTCTGGGCAAAAGAGTGAAGTAGTGGGAAAAAGTGGAAGTGAACAGAAAGAAGGCTATTTAAAAAGCCAACGCAGGGGCACGACGGTCTATTCCCGCACAGACGCGACGGGATTGGTGCAGCACGACGCCAGCGCAATAAATGCGCATTCACCTCGAAAGGCGAAAAGACGCGGCGGTTGCAGAACGCCCCCAATAAAAGCCTGACACTTGTACCCCCGCAATAATGGCACGTAAGAGCGAACCCCAAAGCATCCGGAGAATCCCAAAAGGCGAAGGATGCGAAACCGAGGCCATTGGGAACCCGGGAAAGGCAATTAGCCACCCGGGCAAGATGGACTCGGCGTTCTAGGCAGAACGAGGGCATTATCAGCCGACCACTTCCCCAGGCCGGGCAGATGGTCACAGCAGCCAAAAGCCGACCTGGTCTAGGCGAAGGACCTCGGCCATAATGGGACCGGGATACTAAGCATCCCGGCCGTCCAGAAGCCTGAACGACCAAGCTGGGGGGCAACTGTTACGGACCGGCCCAATAGGCCCAAGTCCGGACCTCGGACCAATGGCGCCTATAAGGGAATCCGCGCTATATTAGAAAGGGATCCAAGATCCCCTATTTTTAGGATCTCATCAATAAGGATTCTCCTACGATCATGGTAACAGCCAATCAGCCCTTGACGGCTCAATCATAGATATCCCCCATTAATAGGGAGATACGCGCACCAAGCTCCTCTATAAATAGAAGGAAACCCTAGACAGGTGCACACGTTCTATCTTATGCTCTTGTTACTTTCTGCCACACAGAGCACACACCCCACTCCCCTGGCTACGTGCCTTCAAGTTTGTTACGAACTACGTGGACTTTGATCCCTTCGAGGGTACGTAGGCTCTAGGCTTGACAACCTAGTCAAGTCCAATATATCTGTGTTCTTAGAACAGAACAATATTTAATTGCATTAGTAATGTTATTTTGGAGAAATAGATGGAATATAATAAGTGGCCAAAGTTGGAAAGTGAATAATAATCAAATGGGCCAAAAAAAAAATTTAAACTAGATATAACTTATATTCTGGATCATGTCTTCCTTCTAAAAATGCTCTAATATTGAAAATTAGAGTATGATATTAGAGTTTAGTGTAATTAGAAAAATGTAATATTGAAAATTGCTTAAATTCTGAGATAAATTTAATGTTTATAACTTTTTTATTGATTTATAAGAATTATTAGTTGGTGTCTTATAATAAAAATTAAAAAAAATAATTTTATTAATATAGTATTTATATAGATATCCATATTTCTCATTATTAATATAGTACATGTATTAGTACTTTGTACCGGAATAATAAATGATAATTATTCTTCCTTACTCCCAATTCTCTATCCGTTTTGAGTCCAAAAAAAACAAAAACAAAATCTTCCCCTTCTTTCTTTCTTTCTTTTTTTATCTTTTCCTTTATTTTATAACACAAACTAATAATTAATTTGGGGGTAAAAACCAAAAGATTTTACTCAAAATTTCTTACTACTTTCGGTCCTAATATAAAACATAATTGACTTTGTTTGGAGAGATTAAGGAAGCTAAATAAGTTATTTAATCATTTTAAATATTGTGTATCTTTAAATTATACTAGTATATTAGTTTATCTGCCAAACTAATTATTGTGAAAGAAAAAATAAAATAAAAATATGTTAAAGTATTTTAATTAATTAACCAGCACTACTAGTAGTGCAGTGGTATTGGGATTAATTTCCCCCTCCCGGTCCTAGATTCGATTTCTCTCTCCCATATCGCCTTGTATAAATATATATATATATATATATATATATATATATATATTTAATTTCCTTAATTTCTTCAAAGAAAAAGTCAACTATATTTTATAATTAGAATCAGAGGAAAGTACAAATTATTGGTTGCTGAGAGTGAGAGAGTGTATTATTGTTGGAAACTTCCTCTAATCTTCTCGTGCATTGCCGATCGGTTTGACTTCAACTTTATTGAATGTTATGAGCTAATAAGAACAAAAATACTTTTCAGTAGCTTTACGAGTATATTTTCAAAAGGGATCATCCATAGAAATTACAAAACCTTTAGACAGTCTTTCAGTAGTTGTGGTGGCAAAAGCGTGTATTGTCTGTCATTATAATATTTATTTAATTTAATTCATCAATATTTTTTCACATTGAATGCTTTATATATATATATAAAGGAATAAATCCACAATAAATCTAATTGACAACAATTCAACATAATAATATCACTATACATGACGTTTTCAACAAAATAACATCATAGGGATACAAATTGTTGAAAATATACATATTTTTTTCACTTTGCTTCTAAATATGCGTGTGCGTATATAAAGAAATAAATTCACATTTTTTTTTTCTTATTTGTCATAGATTCTTAAATATTTTGGGTTAAATACCATTTTTGTCATGGAAATATTGACTAGGAGGCATTTAGTACTTGAAAGTTCTTTTTTTAATCATTTTTGCCCCGAAAGTTTACAAAAAGGAGTAAATATGCCCCTGAAATTTTTTTTAGGAGCAAATTTTTATAAATTTCTGGGGCAAAAATGATATAAAAAATGATCAATGTGACGGCCAAAATCAACCGATGAGCAAGATTGCTACGTTTGTAAACTTCCGAGGAAAAAATGATACCAAAAAAACTTTCGGGTGCTGAGTGTTCCAAAACCAAAACTTTTATGACAAAATTGGTATTTATCCCAAATATTTTTCAGCATTTTTCTATCGGCCAAGAAATATCATCTGATTTTCTAAAAATCCTTATGGTTCATGGCTCAATGGGGGCTTGAATCAGTTCCAACCTGCTCACCCATGAAGATGTTTTATGTAATAGACAGCCCGTTCCTTAATCCTTGCTAATACAACTTAATACTACTTTCCGTCTTTTTTATAAGTAACTTTTTCTGTGTTGGTAATGATCATTTTTATAAGTAACTCTCTTCTTTTGTCTTAAAATTTAAAATATGTTTTTTTCTTTTCTATCCCTATTAAATGCAAATATTTATATTAATTATCTCTCCCTCACCACTAATTCTTTTTCATTTACTCATTTATTACCATTGTTATTAAACTCACGAGTTAACTCTCCGAATTTACCGTTTTTACGCTTCAAGCTTACAAAAACGAGTTGAGTCAGTAATAAATTTATGCTAGTTGTAAATTCGGTTAAACTCACGAATTTATATACCGAGTTTACCGTTTTTACTTTTCTAGCTTACAAAACCGTCTTAATTTACTATTAAATTTGTATTAACTTTTTTGATTTGATCATGCTCAGCGACTTTATATAGAAATTTCTTTATTAAATATGATAAATGAGGAATATGTTGATGAATTTAATTTTAATTATTTGGATTTAAAATATATTTAAATCAAATTGTTGTCATTTTTATATTTTAATTATTTAATTATACATTAGTAATACCTATTTAATAATAAAAGTAAACTCTTACGAGTTTACGATTCAAGTTCACGATATGAGTTTATATCACTGTCACAAGTTTGCTTAAACTCGTGAGTTTGACAACCTTGTTTATTACATGTTCTTTCTCATATCTTATACTCATACTCTCTCATATTTGTTACTCATTCTCTCTCCTATATGTTTTTCATATATAGGGGTATTTAGAAGAAGCATGACTTTTTGACACAGTTATTGTATTATTTTTAATTAATTTTAACCATCAATTCATTCTACACAATAAAAATAAAAGTTGCTTTAAAAAAGGATTGGAGTAGTATTTATCAAATTTCACAACACAGATATATATAAGGGAAAATTCCACTAAAATACCAAATAAATTTGCAAAACCCCCAGAAGTCCATCGAATTTTGCAAAAAGACTAAGAGGTGAAAAGGACCTATGGGGATATGCAAATTCGAGTGAAATGATCATTTTACCCTTAGTTGTAAATAATTTTTTTTAAAAAAATACCCCCCGCGGTGGGCCCCCGCCGGCGGCCACCGGCGACCACCACCTCCCGCACATATATAAAGGACATTAAATTAATTTTAATATTAATGCATCCAATTTAAAATATGAAATCTTGGAGTTTGTTTGCCAGAAAATCTAGGAGTTTAAGATATACTTAACTCTTTCCATATATTTGTAGGTGGGAAGATCATACTGTCATTGGAAATTGAGCATGCGTGTGAAACCGGCAACTTTGGTGTCTTGTGCTTGAGGATGTGAGCTTTGAACATTTTTTCTTTCTTTCTTTATTTTAATTGTTTTCTAAAGCAAGAAGCTTTGAATTTTTGTTGTTAATATTATTAAAAAAGGTTCAACTTATTCGGGAAAATAACATTAAGGTCCCACTTAAAACAAATAATATCATAAAAGTTTGAAAACTTGTTAATAATAGTTCTTCCATTTGTTGATTACTGTTTAACTTGTTATTAATAAATTATGAGATATTTTTAATAATATTATTTTTTAAATTAAAATAAAGACTTGAGGTTATTTATTTTCCCAATTTATTTTGTGTACTTGGTGCTTTTACTGTCTGTGCTTTTGGTCAACCCTGGAGGCTCAACAACTACGAAAGGCCAACACGCTTATGTAGATAACGTAAAGCACCGACTACTAATCTTCTTCTGTGTGTTGGCAAGCCAAGTTATTTATTCATCTACTTTTAGTATTAATTATTTCAAACGTATCATCAAAAATGTATTCTTGTTATATCATGAAAAAGTTGTAACCCAAATTATAAGTCGTTTTCAATTAATTAACATATATTAATAAATACCGTTAAAAGTTTTAAATTTATCATAAAATTTAAGTGATTTCTAACCGTGCCCTTATTAACTGTACTAAAATTTAATATCATATTTGTTTCTATTATTTCTCACTATTATTAGGGGAAAAATATTTGACTTTAGAATATACAGGTTAAAGACTTTAATGAAGCATAATTTAAAAATATTATGATAAATTTTAATTGATTGTAATCAAGTTTCCAGCTAAATTGATTTGATTCAGTTCAAAATTCAAATGGTTTTATAAATCAGACAATAAGTGAGTGTATATAATTAGTAAAGCACAATACTTTCTGACTATTCTCTCCATTACTCCCTTAGTAGTTGAACAAAAAAAAAAAAAAAATTACTCCGTCCGTTCCTTATTATTGGTTTTAAATTTGTGATAGGGTGTCTCTCAAAATATAAGCTTTCTTTTAAGTTTGTTTAAACATTTATTGCACTTTTCCAACTTTACCCCCTGTTGGTTGTATTTATTTTCTCTCACTTGTGCTCTTTGCACCAAAGGGCAAAGTTGGAAAAATAATATATGTTTATTGTTTTTTGATTAATTTTAACTATATTATTCATTAACACAAATCGATTATTAGAAACATCTAATAAGGGACAGACAGAGCATTAATTAATAGAGTACAAGTAATAAGGAAAACTAGGCCTGCATTAAAGAAATAATTTAGGGTGTAAAAATATTTTATAATTCTTATTTACCTTCAGTAAAAATATGTAGTTAGACCAACAATTAGTACTATCCATTAAAAAAAAATCCCATAATTATTTATGGGGGACATTTTATATAAAGTTAACATACATGTTTTTTTATTTGATAAATGATTTCTCTTTTGAGGCTTAGAAAATAAAAGATTATCACCTCTCTGAACAAAATGTACTTCCCAATATTCAAATTTTTACTCTACTTCTTTTAGGAGTAATGTCCCTTACCACCTCAACTAATAACTTATTAATAACATAAATTTTTTTATGAACGATTGCCACACTTTTTTTTTTATAAATTATCAAAACAAAAAGTGTATTATCCTAATTTTAACATTAGGATTTAATTACAAATAAGAAAAATTAATTAATCATGATTTTTACATTAGGATTTAATTACAAATAAGAAAAATTAATTAATCATGATTTTTACATTAGGATTTAATTATAAATAAGAAAAATTAATTAATCATGATATATGAATTTATTGTGTAAATATCAAAAAGGTTTATATGTAAAATATCATTTATGTTAATAAAATAAATTAGTGGAATAAAGGCGTAAAGATAATAAATAGTTGTCATGAAGGAGAAAAAACAAAACGGAGATGCAAAAAAACGTGTATTAGAAGAAAAGGAAAAAAAATTAAAATTAATAGATTAATATTTAATTAAAAAATATATATATACATAATTATATGTGGCAGGTGCTGCCATCAAATGGGTGGCAGAGGGGGTATTGTTGTAAAAGAAAAAAAAAGAAAAGAAATTGATCCATTCATTCCATTCCACCGCCACAGTCCACCGCCTCTGGTATACATTTATATATAGGTGTGGGTTTAGTGAATTAGTGTGCGTGATAGTCGTGAGATCAAGATCTGAGCAAAAAAAAAGATAGTCGTGAGATCAAGAGAGACCGAGAGAAAAGAGAAGGAAGGAAAGAAAAATAGAAGGGAGAAGGAAACAGAGTCGGTTTGAGTCTTTGAGGTAAGTTATTTATTTTATAAGATCATTTAAATAGTTAAATTAATTTTTTTTCAATAAAATTTTTTCATGAGAGTTATTCTATGTATTTTTCTCTTTCTAATGAGGATAATATAGTATTGATTATTGAGCATTTTGGGATTAGGATATTGGTAAAGTTTTAAGTTTTGATAATAGATAACTGTATATAAGAAGAGCATTATTAAAACATAACTTTAATCAGTTTAGATTTGTTAGTTGGTTGTTGTGGGAATTTAAATTTATTTTCTATTTAAAAGAATTTAGGCTTTATATGATATAGGATATTTTTACCGATTAAATGAGAGTTTAAGTATTTAGTTGGATTACTAGAGATATTATTTAGGGCTTAATCAGTTAGTTTTTCTAAATCTTGAAATGTATGAAATTATGAATAGGAATTTAAGATTTTAAATTATAGTTGATATGATTTCGAATATGTGAAGGTTTGAAGATTATTTAATAAATTGAGTTATATTTATAAAAGTTAGTATTCGGTTGAAAATTGAGCAATAGATAAATTGTCATTTTTCTAGGAAAAATGAAATGAAATAATAGTTTAATTAATTATTTAATTATGATATTAGTGACTATTGTTAATTCTATTAACATATAACTATATATTTATTTTTAAAAGGGACTGATTTCTCTTACATTTAGTGTCGTATCAAGAACTTGAGGTAACCACTTTGCACTCATTATACTTGCTTGTATGATGGTTTGTGAGTAATTTTTAATTTATGAAAACTATGTTTTTTTTATGAAGTTGCCTTGTGGGATTTATTGTGGAATGATTAGTAATACTATTTGTTATGTAAAGTGTACTTTTTATGGTTTTCTTGAGCTGAAACAATATTGTTATCTTAATGAATATTGTGATGATGTATTACTGTCATAAATGTTGTTTGGAATTTCATATATTCATGCCAAGATTATGATGATGAAGAGCAGTGATGGTTGTGGGATGATGATGAAAGTTATTGTGTATAATACCACGTGGTATTGCAGCCACTAAGCGCACAGTGGATGGCCGGATATTACCCTTGGTATCATCCTAATCCTTTGGCCGGGATTAGGATTAGCCCTTGGAACAGTGCACCTTTCCATATTCGAAGGAAAGGGAACCCATGGTCCGATATGAGTTATATAGTCTTTGGTCGGGTTAAACCTCATCATCGGAGAGCTTGGTGCAGTCTTGTCATAAAGACTAAACTTATTATATTACAGCCCATGGGTTCTGTAAGCGGTTATAAGGATAGGGGGTGATAAGGATTGTCCGGGCATCTATCTGTAGCTTGGCATGTTATATATGTGATTCATGATATGAAATTTGATTCAGAAATTTTGATACAAAGATTGTGATTTAGTAAATTTGTAGATTACATATTTAATACTTTGTTATATAAAATGTTCCAATTGGCACCTCACGAGCACATATTTGCATTTATAATGAGCTGAATTGATGGTTATAAACATTTTCCAGGTGATAGCTCTCATGTGAGTCAATCAGGGAAGGCTTTGGAAGCTTAAACTGCTTTTGATAACGGTAGTGCTTCCACTCTTTTAGTACATGTTGAATTATTGTATATTGCCACATTATGGCTCATTTGGCATACTCTAGTATATTTTGAATATTTTGGCGAATTTTGAAGTATTAGTTAGTTAAAAAAGTATGGGTCTAGTAAAATCTAAAGCTCAACTATATGTTCAAACATTTTAATGAATAGTTTAATTAAGTTCATAATTTATAATTGTCCTCTAAAATGGAGGATGTTACAAAAAGTTTTCTAATTTATTATTGGTTGAGGTATAGGGTTGGTGATCTAAATTTACATCATCTTTCAGTCTAATCTTTAAATATACATTGGTTATTCTAACAATTTTAATCCCTTAAGTTGTATTTTTTAATCCTTTTAATGTTAAGGCCATTAATCTCGTTGACTTAGCAAATTTAAATTATGTCTTTTATAATTAAATGCTGGTAGTATATTATTTTTAATTTAAAATTATAAACTAACAAAGAATATTTAAAATAAATATTTCCAATATGCCAACTGATAAAAACTTTAAACCCGATAACTCATATTTGAAAATATAAAAATATTATATTAAATGATTAAATTTTAAACATGTTTTGTTAGCATTTGTTAAGTCATTAGTGTCAATAAATAAGATTAATGATGTAAACATTAAAGAACTTAAAATACATTTTATATCGAAGAGGCTAAATTGAAATTTAATAAAATTTAAAAGACCAAATATAATAATATATATTCCATTGTTTATTATCTTTAAACGTAAGGCCTCACCTAAATATGGCCTGTGACATTACTGGCGGATTGCTATTAGCTGTATTTGACAATGAAGGAAGTACTTAAATTTTTATTTTGTTTTACGTAAAGTTTTTTATTATATTATATATATATATATATATATATATATATATATATTACATAAAAGTTAATTTTATTAAAACTTAAAGGATTAAGGTGGCAAAATACACATATGGTTTCCCAAAAGTACATACAACATCAAGTTTTTTTTTTTTTGATGTAAAAGTGACTAGGTGATTGAAAAGTAACTAGGTGATTACAAAAGTGAAGTAAAAATACTCATTTACGGTTAGTTTGATTTTTTTTTTCTTTTTGTATCTTTAAGGCTGACATAGACAATGAAATTTCATTTTAGCTGATAGTAGAGAACCGGAGAAAATTATAGAAAAGAGCCAAGATAGTTTTGAAAATTATAGAAAGACCGAAATGGCGGCAAGGAGGCAAAAATATGTGGCCCAATGGATAATATTGAGATTAGGAGAAAGAAGGGGAATTGGAGAGAGAATGATTGAACTGTGATTTCTAAAATATCTATACCATTTTCTATAATTTTCTTCAATTATTATCATTTAAAATAAAATTTAACTGAACCATTATTCATTTAAAAATACACAAAGTCAACTAATAATCAATAATAGTCATTGATATTTTGCTCCATTTTTATACCAAAAAAATATATATTTAGTGTTGAAAGTATTTTTAAAAAAACCTCAAACGATCACCGTCTCTCTTTTCGAACAATGAAGTCGGAGGACACAATTAAAATGTTGAATGCACTAAGTACTAACTAGGATGAGGTATGTGCACGTGTTTAGGAGAGTCTTGATGTTGATTCTATCCGTAGGGAAAAGTGGTCCTTTGCCACCTGGATTCAGTTTTTGTTTTTATTTTAATAAACTCCATACTTTCGAAATGTGGCCCCTATTAGTTCAAGGTACTGTGCTTCACTGATCTCTTTAATTTTGAGGTGAGCATATTTTTATTTATTTATTTTCATATATTTTATTTATTTAAATTAAATTATAAAGGTATGTTATATCCTAAAATATATTTTTACAGGTATTTTAAATTAATTCATTTCCTAAATACTTTTATTACAGCAAAAAAATATTTCTAAATGTAAGATTGAAAACTAATTAATTTGAGATACTGAGTGTTAAAAATATTTCTGGATACAACATATCATTTAATCTAAATAAATAAAATATAAAAAGATGTGTTCACCCTAAAATTAGAGAGATGAGCATATAAAGTGCTAAGGGATATACACCTAATGTGAACCCCAACGTATTGTGGTCTTAATTTACATTACTTCATAAGGCCTATTTGAGTTAGCGTTTCAAAAGTAGGTTAAAGTTGAGACAAAACTTATCTTATATATTTATCTCATATACTATAAATCATATTAAAAAAAAAAAAAAGCTTCCACTGTTAATCCAAATAAGGATTATTATGGTTGTGAGAAAGTAAAACAAGTAAATATGAGTACCTTATCACAATTGATGTTGTTGCTGAACTTGAACTCGGTACTCTTTATATATATATATATATATTTCAACACTTTCAAATGACCTGTCTTATCCAAGTATCATTTTATTGATCATAACCCTTCGTAACATCCGTTAGACTTTTATTTAAACTCTATATTCTTTATAAGTTTTACTACTTTTCTTTATCAGCCTCCTCCTTCTCCCTATCTGTTAACATCACAGGGAACACGTTTGCCTGCCACCATATGATTTAGGTCACTCCTTTAAGGATCATAGGTATGTTTTATTTATTTTTGTTTTTAGTTTTATGTATAAAAATATAAAGAAAAACACTTCTCATGTTGTAGGAGAAGTGTTTTCTCATGTCACACACATAAAATGATGGGACCCACGTATATATATAATTAGCATTATATATATACGTGGGTTCCACTATTTCATGTATGTATAGGAATCTTCTTCTTCTCATACAATATGAGAAGTTTAAACCCCAAAAATATATTAATGTAATAGCTCAAACATATATTATTTTAAAAGGCGTATGATATGATAGAGTCCAATGTGAGTTTATTTTTGAGATCTTGAGAGAAGTGCATATCCCTGATTATGTTTGGCAGGTTTTTGAAATGTGTATTTCCTCTCCAACTATACAATTAACTCTAAACATCATATTATAATTTGGGATGTTAGAATTGATAACTTGAGTATTACAATTAGTAATCATCTCAATTTGGCATTGGTTAAGTTCACTTCCCTATTGGTTTGATTCTAAGTTAGTTCCAGGTTGACTTTGATTTAACCCACTTTTAATTCACACTATCCTAATTAGTTTAATGGTCAGTCCAAATTTGATAACATGAGGTTTTGTGAAAATTTTTAGAGTAAATTTACAAATTAACCCTTTAGGGAATACTAGTATAACTAACATGAAAGTCCCTTTTAGAGACTACAAGACAAGCGTGCAATGAAAATGGAGTTTGAAGTTGGCAAGATGCGGTGATATGTTTATCTTTAGGAATGAAGAAAAGTTGGTGCAAATATATGGATTAGCTGGTCACTGGCGAAGAAACTCGTGTCTGTTTGTCCCCCTTTACATGGTCGGAGCCTCTCTCTCTCTCTCTCTCTCACATTGTCTCTCACTCTATCGCTGTCATTTGAGTATTGACACGGTCTTGCTCTGTAACGACCCATCCCAATGCCTCTTCGGTTTCATTTATAAAAGCGACTAAGCGCTCTGAGACTTCCACCATTCCCAGTGCGAGCTTAGTGTTTTTCAGCGTTGCCATTCTGAGCTTTTTGTTTGTTCCCAAACGCTCCTTCCCAAATTCATACCAAACGATTCTCATCCCTTACAATTTCTCGGTTTTCGAATCTTCAGGTACTGCCTCTCTCTGTCCCTCCATTCCCTTATTTTGCTTCTCTGATTATTGTAATCGCTACAATGGTATTCATTTCCGTGCATCGTTACTGAATGTCCTAACGCTATTCAAATTATCTGGAGTATTCCAATCCATATTAGGTAGAATGCTTGTACTATGTTGCAATGTATATATGATTTTCTTCTCTTTTCAGTTTTCTGTTTGAAATTTTACGATTTGGTGAAAATTTCGGCGATCCATATGACCATCTCTAGCTGGGTTTATCGTCGGTTTGTTATTTATCTTGATTCGGATAATTGTTTGGTTTCTCGGTAGAGCATTTTTTAGAGTATAATTGGAATACAAAATTGTGCTGGGAATTATTTCTTGATAGAGATTGAGTCTTTTACTGATGGCTTTTGCAAATCTAGAGTTAATTCTAACATCCCATTTGAAATTTTCTTCATCAGTTTGATAAGAACGGCTTTCATTCTTGCCAGTAAAATGCATATATTTTTCAAGAAGTTCCTATTGTATATTCTTCCCCCCAATTTTTTTTTTATTTTTTATTTTAACCTATATTGAGTATTGATGGATTTTTGTGTTCTAAGTTCTTTGATGGACTTGTTGGACTATGAAGAAGGCTAAGAGTTCTTACAGCTTGTAGAGTCATGAATATTATATTGGATTAGTTATTCCTTAGACACTTCACTACTGCGAATGATAATGACAACTGGATAATAATGCATTATATGTTATTGCAATTTTGATGATTTTGTAAACTTTCTGTCTTTTTACAGGATCTTGGACTTCATTTATCTGAACAGATTTGTTTTATTGCCGTATGGCGATTTCCTTTTCATGTTCATTTGCGAAGTACAACGATGTAGATGGTGGCTTAGACTCTTCTATGGCAAGATCCCTCAGTTTTGACAAAGAAGTCAAGACTCTGGTTCGGTCCGTTAGTTTCAAACATCATGACTCGGAACCCACGATAAGGAAATGTCTAGGTTCTGGAAAGATGACAATAGAGAAATCAGTGAGCTTCAAGAGGAAAGATATGGAGAGAATTATTACAGCTAAGATTCAGTCATTTGACAGTGAGAAAATCATGCCTACCTCAAGAATGAGCCAAAACAGGAAAGAGATGGATGATCTTGATCACTCTCCTAGATTAGAGCGTAACGAGGAAAACATCCATTCACAAACTCTGGATCTGAGCAACCCAAAGCACATGGCTGCTGTGAAGTTGCAGAAAGTTTATAAGAGCTTTCGTACCCGAAGAAAGCTAGCAGATTGTGCAATTCTTGTGGAACAAAGCTGGTACTTAGAAATTTGACAATAAGAGCTCTGCTATTCTTTATAAAATATCTTTTTTGTTTCCATTAATCTGGACCTTTTTTTCATTCTTAGGTGGAAGCTCTTGGACTTTGCTGAACTCAAGCGCAATTCAATCTCGTTCTTTGACATTGACAAACATGAAACTGCCACTTCACGCTGGTCAAGAGCTAGAACCAAAGCTGCCAAGGTACTTCTCATGTCCCAATACTTTGGAAGTTTTTTCTCCCTTGTTATGTCATGTCATGCTTAGACTGGATAAAAAGGACCATAAGCATTTCTTTGTTGTTTTAGGTTGGAAAAGGTCTATCAAAAGATGACAAAGGTCGAAAGCTTGCTCTACAGCATTGGCTGGAAGCAGTTAGTAAAATGCATGACCTTACTACTATTTCTTTGTTTACGAACCAATGTCTGGATCTTTCTAAAATTAATGTCCTCCAAAATTCTCATGTGTGGAACAGATTGATCCGCGTCACCGCTATGGACATAATCTAAACTTCTATTATGATGAGTGGCTCCAGTGTCTGAGCAAGGAACCTTTCTTCTACTGGTAAAATTCTTTGTAAAATATCTTTGGGGTCACAACTTGGTCTGTTACTCTATTTTTTGACATTAACCTCGTCCTTTGACATTTCCAGGCTAGATATAGGACAAGGAAAGGAAGTGAATCTTGAGAAGTGCCCTAGATCTAAACTTCAACACCAGTGTATTAAATATCTGGGTCCAGTAAGCTTTCCCTACATTTAACTCAAACATCCACTTATCATGCATATTACTCAAGCGGCCTTTTGGTTTGAATTTATATTCATCACTTTTTTCCCTCATTATGCAGATGGAGAGGTTGGCTTATGAAGTTGTTGTTAGTGATGGAAGGTTCTTCTACAAGCAATCTGGTGAGCTCTTTCACACTAATGGAGAAGGTGGGAATGCCAAATGGATTTTTGTCCTAAGCACATCGAAGAGCTTATATGTTGGTAAGAAGAAAAAAGGTTCTTTTCAGCATTCGAGCTTCTTGGCTGGAGGAGCCACATCATCTGCCGGGAGATTAGTCGTTGAACATGGTGTCTTAAAGGTATATAGAAGTAAAAGGCTCATTACTATCCTAAAACAAACATTTAATTTGGTTTTTATAAGACCTACCTCCCTAAATTCAGTCCTCGTATTTATTCTTCTATAGGAATTAGTCCCTCAAATTTTTTCTAACTTGTAACTATCACATTTATATTGTTTAATAATGCAATTTAGTCCAGCAAAGAGACTGAAGTTTAACAATTTACAAACTGAGGGATTAACTTATGTAGAGGAACAGATCAAGGAATTGGAACATTAAAATTTATATCTTCCTTGGGCCAATTTGTTGTCTTTATTTATTTTTACTATTTTAGCTGCATCGCTAAAAATGATCATGTTATTTGTTTCAACAGGCAGTTTGGCCTCACAGTGGCCATTATCGTCCAACTGAAGAGAATTTTAAGGAATTTATTTCGTTCCTTCAGGAGAACAACGTGCACCTCTCAAATGTCAAGGTATCAAGAGATAAATACCATGTTTCACATTCTATTGTAAAGACTTATAAAACATGTAAAATACAGAAGAACTATGTCTCATGGTACTGTTATGTGTTTTGGGTAGATGAATGCGATTGACGATGATGACCTAGAGTCAGAGAGAAGCAAGAAGCATCTTAGAAACCCCTCATCTATAATGGACATGACTGAGAATAGGAGTTGCTTGGAGGTTGAAGAGATCATTGGTGAAGACACGGATTTATTAGAAGATAAAGTCAATTTACCACAAAAAGAGAATGCTTCTACCACGGCAGCACCTAGAACAAAGCTTTCTATTTTAGGAAGAGAACTAAGCAACCTTGAGATCCCAAAGAGGGGTCAAATTTGTGAGAGTTTCCAAATAGGGTCTCCTAAACAAGTTCAAGAAGGTGCACAAGCTTTTGCATTAGAGGTAGATCACATGGTTCAGAAGCAAAACTTCTCCAGGGAAAAACAAGATGACACAGATGGGGAAACTATTACAGCAGAGTCAATACTTAAAAGGATTAACTCCCACAAGGGAATGAAATCATACCAACTGGGAAGACAGTTGTCTTGCAAATGGACTACCGGAGCTGGACCTCGCATTGGTTGCGTGAGGGATTACCCAAGTGAGCTTCAGTTTCGAGCTTTGGAGCAAGTTAATCTGTCTCCAAGAAGTAGTAGCCTCTCTAAATCATCATTATCTCCAAGAACCCCAACCAGGTTGAGCCGAAGAGTTTCAACACCTCGAAGTTTGTTCAGTGAGACAACGACTGTGGGAATGTCATTTGAAAATGGTGATCAACACTCAAAATTAGACTCCTTGCCATTATTTCGAGGAACATCAGTAATACCAGTTATTTATACTTCATAACTGACTGAAGAGGATTCCTAATTTTTCTTCTGGAAAGCAAAGAAAGAAGATTCATAATTTAATTTGTTCTTTTGTTTGAATAGGAACAAAGGCATTAGAATATTTGGTCATTCAATTCATTAAATTAAAGGGGCAACACTGACGGGGGATATCACAAATGAGATGAAACTTATGATCTCCCACTTATAGGGAAGCTTCTATACCATTAAGCTATAAAGCGTTTGGTAATAGAAATTTTTTCTTTTTTTAAGTAGGGTGGAAGCCGTAAATTTTTATATGTTCTATACTCTGTACTCTCCTAGTAGAAAGGAAAACAGATTCAATCCTCTGCCATAACATTTAGAAGCCATGGCAGATTTCTTATTTCAGATGATTTTTTAACCATATCTTGATTGTAGGTACTTTCTTTATGTGATAAGTGTAAAAAATGTGACTGTACCATTTGCTGATATGTTCCTATCGATTACAAAGATACCCCAAGGTTTTTTTATTACTGCGTTTCTTTAACAAGGTGTATTATGGTTCTGTTTTAAACTAATTTTGTTTCCAATGCATTGCTTTGAACTATTGAAATAATTAGCGATGGTTATTTAGAGAAATAAAGTTTGTTTATTGATTGATGATTAATTACAAATAGATGTTTAAAAAAAAACTGTGTTGTGTGAAATTGCCTGGTTTGAACTCACATTCAACAGAGTGAAAGGGAAAACACCTTCACCATCAAGCCAAAAAACAAAAAACAAAAACAAAAACAAAGAAAAAGAAGAGAGAGAGAGACTTCATTTCAACTTATTTGGGGCTGGGTTCAAATTAGTAAAAGACAAATAAATATATTGAATTTTAATAATTCAAAATGGATTGATTTAAATTTTGAAATGTTACAAAATTTTAGAAATTCAAAAGTTTTTGTTTTAAATGAAAAACCCTCAAACTCTTGCTGTCACCGGAGCTTCAATGGCCTTGCTAGTAACTAGCCACTTATGCTCTAGTGCCGTTGACCGGCGACTGGATCTCCGGCGGCTTAATGATAGGGAAAACTTTAGACTCCGCAAGTTTACGGGCCGTATAAGTAATAGAGTGATGAGAAAAGTATCATTCTTATGAGGACTCAATTTAACTAGCGATTAAATATTAAATTTCCTTGTTTCGTTTAAGTTGAGTGAATCAGAATTGTTTTCAAAAAGAAAAGTAAGAAGAACTAATAGTAGTAAAAGACTTTTCACAAAAGAGCAAATTCCAATATCAAAAAGTAAAACTAGAGTTACTAATCCCTTATTTGGCTTTTTTAGATTTTATACCCACTAAATTAATTTTGACTTAACTTAATCAGCTAATCTAGAGTATTAATGTCTATAAATGCCTTCCGGTCCACTTATATACATACCTTAATTAATTATGTAATGCCTCACACAACTAAATAAGATGCGTCTTAAATCGGGCTCACTCTAATTTGATTATGTGGAGCTTCTAGGTATATTCCTATCTTAGACGCAAATTATATTAGAACCTAATTTTACATTACATTTTAACCTAATTCCACATTATTTATTCCCAAGGTCAATTTAGGATTTCCTCTTCTAATTCTAACCCTAAATCCCCAAACCATGCTCAATAATGGGCACTCACTAAGCAATAGTAATAAACACATGATTAAATAAATTGAAATAAAATTAAGCAAAACTAATAGTGGGAATAATCTCTAGAACCTAAACAAGTTCATAGATTCTCTAGATTGAAAAGAAAAATTAGCTACACATGGCTATAAGAAAATCAATTACAAAAACAAGAAATTCAGATTTAAAGAATAAAGAGAAGAAGAAGAAAGACAAGATCATAAGATTGGGGATGCTGATGTGCATCTCTGCTCTTTCTTCACTGTGTGCCGCCTCTTAATTGATTAGGTCACAATTTCCCTTCAATTCTCCACTATGTTGTGCGTCTTCCTTTTTTTTTTTTTTCCTTCACGCTTGCTGCTCCTTTTTTTATTCAATTTGTGGCTTGGGTCCCAAGTTTGATTTGTGTGTGTTGGCCTTCCTCTCAATTACTTGGTGAGCACGTCCGGATCCACCTGATTTCACATCTTCCTTTTAATTCCAAAGATATATTGTATCAAGCAAGTATATCATGACTTTTTCTTGATTGCTTCTATAGGCTATACGTTTTGACTGGTGGGGCCCAATTCCATTAAATGCAAAAATGCACCAAATCAAATCAAATATTTGGACATAACACCATACTCTCCAGGTCCTTAGGTCTATGACAAAGAAAAGGAAATATATGATAATAATAATAATAACAAAACTGAATTTATTTAAAATCTCCCATTATTATTATTTATTTCCTAGACTCCAAAAACTTTTATTTTAAATTGACACCCACTAATAATGTATCCAAATTGATATTTCTTAAAATATCAACAAATTCTCTTTAATTTAGTATTGATGACTTACTAAATATATCAAAATATATCTCAAATCAATTAAAAAAATAGGAAGTCATCACTTAATATATATATTTTAAATTTCTCAAGAAAAAGTTGTCAAATAGATACTTAAGTCGGTAATAGCAATACTAAAGTTATATATTGCAACAAAATATTTTATTTTTTTTAATTTTTGAGACAAAAGACATTAGTATTGATACTTGGGTTATAATAGTGATAGTAACGTTGTAAATAGGGTATTTGTTGAATATTTTCTAATAATTTTCACCGTAGCTCTAGCGACCTTTTTTTTTAAAAAAAAATCTCATGCTAAAATTGTTAATATATATACTTTAGTTGTTAAAAGCGATGCAAAAGTTGTAAACATGGTATTTGTTGAATATATATTCAACAAACAAGCACCAACTCCCCCTCCGCGATGTGCGGAAGTAATAATTCAATGAAATGAAAACACATATTCACCTTCTAATCAGCCAAATTATTAAGGAATTGAATAAAAACACAAAGTATCATAAATGAATGAATTGTACTTGAAATCTACCAATCAAAATGAGTTGTCCTTTTATATCTTGAGCAGCATCTGCATCAACTCAAAAGTGACCTAAAATTACATCAACATTTTGGCCACCATAATAAACAAATATTTCAATATGTGAGGTGAACAGACAAATTCTCACTCATGTTGATAAACATTTCTAAATGTCTCTCTCTGTAAACGACATATGTAGTTGTATGCTTTCCATGATTATTACCGTCTTAGATAAGAAACTTTAAATTGTGATATTGTTACTCTTGATAGAGTAACATATAATTGTCCATGTGTGAACATGACTTTGATAAAATAACCCAACATTTTGTATTAATTGACTCCAACTCTTTGTAACATCCAAAATTTTGGATCTTGGGAATTAAAATATGTTACGGGATTGATTATGGAAAATTAAGTCTTAATTATTTTAAAAAGTAATTATTGGAAATTTAGGCATATTCTTCCTTTAATCTTCTTCAAGAAAAAGAATAAATTCAAATAGGAATAATTTGTGCCTATAAAAATTGTAGAAATATTATGTGAGAATTTAACGTGGAAAAAAAAATTCCTTATAACCTTTTCTTTTAAAAATATATATATAATAAAAACCAAGGAAATATATATGTATCAGCTAGGAATAAAAACCCAACATCCCATTATCCTATTAGCTTCAAATACACACACATACGCAGCCCAAAAGACAAAAAAACAAAAACAAAAAACGCCTTTTCCAGCTAAAAATATCAAAACAACAAATCAGATACGTTTAAACCAAACTATTGAAAATAATTAGAAAGGCACGTGACCATACTTTTTGACCCAAAGCAACCCAACCCAAACCCATTATCCCATTTAAAACATATTCTCATGCTCCTCAGTTCAACAAACCAAAATGCAACAGCAATATGTGACCCAATGGTTACCAAATATCAAAACCCACACAAAAGCCCATATGTCCAGTGCTAAATCCGCATCATCTGATATATTCAAAACGCAGCTGCAAGTGACGGTTTAATGGGAATAGCAAAATTAAATACATGTCATTTCACTAATAATTATCCAACTGAAACACGTTAAGCAAAGTCAAAGAGAGATAATAGCTGAGTCTAAATCTCACTTTCGGCCACCCAATTGTTCACCCAAGCTCAGACCCCCCCCCCCCCCCCCCTCGAGCCTCAAAACGCTGGGACCATCGGTCCTTCTTCTTCCTTGTTCTCGGACTGGACCCTTATTTTGCTTATTTAAACTTTACTCCTTGGCTCCCATTCATTCTTATCGCCTGAACAAGAACCAAAGCTGAAGCTGAGAGCGTTGGTGAGTCAGGGGAAAGGGTGAACCGAGCTGAGAGGGAATGACAAAGAAAGAGAAGGAAGGAAAGGGAGAGAGTCATTCTTTTTCCTGCATGTAATACCAAAAACAGGGGCAGTGGGCTATAGTAGCAGTTATCACGTACACACCAAAAAGCTAATCTAGGTAAGTCTTCAAGTTTTGTTTCTTCTTGTTCCATGATTTTCCAATGCTAGTTTCTGAGTTTTAAGACTTTAGGAGCATAGCTACCATTCCACATGTGAGCCCCTGCTATATAAACACTAGAACAGGGAGAGTTTTGCATTTTTGCGTTGGGCACTCCCAAAACAGCACATAAGCCAAAGCATAGCTATTCGTATATAGATATAACTCATGCTGATCTATACATTTGCAGTCATGAAAATACCTATTTTAATGTTGCACACATATGAAAAGAGAGAGGAAAGAACATTGTAAAATATATATAGATATAATGCTGCATATAAGCTTGTTGTCTTGTTTTTAAAAACTCAAAAACCTTGCGTCACTAATGAATATCACTGCATAAAAGAATCAGCTGTCATGTTCATGTATACACATATATACTAATGCCTTTGGAAAGCTTGTTATTCTCTATAAATATATATATAGCTAGTATGGAAACCAAAAAGAAATACTCTATTGTGTGTTGCTGATAGATGTATATCGCTGGTTTAAGAACATAAACAAAAGAAAGGAAAACTTAGATGTCTTGTATGTCATAGTCATAATTAAATCGCTGCTCATGGGAGAAATATGGGAGTTTACTGTCATGTGCTAAGCATGTATACAAGGGCGGATCCAGAAATTTATGGGAGGGGGCACCATTGGCGGGAGATGCGGGGGCTGCCCCCGAAATTTTTTTTTTTTTTTTTTTTACAGTAAAGCTTTAAATGCATTAAAAAAATAAAACAATATAAAGGGAAAAGTAAGACTAAGTACTGTTAAAAATAGCAAGGCTGGACACAATATATTTTAATAACAAAAGTATATTACAATAAAAACAATTACAATGTCATCCTTCTAGGCCTTATTTTATGGAATTCCATCATAATTGCTTCATTATCAATACTATCAAATATATCTTTTTCAAAATAAGGCACTAAGCAATCATTCAATCATTCATCCCCTATCCGATTGCGAAGTGCAGTCTTGATGTATTTCATAGATGAAAATGCTCTCTCCATAGATGCAGTTGCTACAGGCAAAGTTAATGCTAACTTTATAAGTAAATATACCAAAGGATACACAATATGTTTTTTCTTTTCAACCATCCTCTTGGCAAGATCAGCTATTCCTTGCAAATTCAAAAAATCAGGATCAAGTTGCACATCAACAATATACGTGTCGAGTTGATATTCAAGCATAGCAAAATCATTCCAATCAAAATCTGAAGGATAATAGTGGGCAAATTCACACAACTTATGCTTGTCAAATGCCGAGAAAGAGTTGCACGGATTTAAACATGCCATGCATTCCAGGAAATTTGAACTAACTTCACTAAAACGATCCTTCAACTCTTGAAGTTGAGTATCTATCACTGTATAAAATATGTCAACCTTAAAGTGATGCAGATGAGTAACTGGCCCTCTACGTTTTGTTCTCCCTTGTAGTACACTTTCCATATCAGGGATATGTATATGATGTTTTACACAAAATTCAGAAGTCTTCTGAAATAGATTATCCCACCCATTATCTCTCATATTCATTAATAACACCTTTGAAACTTTTACAAGAGTCATAGCATTCACAATATCTTGGTCTTTTCTTTGAAGTGCTTGTGACAACTCATTCGTTATTGCCAAGACATTGATCATCAGGTGCAAAAGGAATACAAATTCAAAAGTTTCCATACGCATCATAAGGCCAGAGGCTTCAGACCTTTTTGCATACATAAGGGTTGTATCATCTTTTATAATTTCTAGCACTTCAAGCATAGGATCAAACAATGAACATAGACTTACCAATGATCGGTAATGTGAGCTCCAACGTGTGTCCCCTGGTCGTGACAAACTCATTTCTTGATTCAAGCCTCTCCCTGATTGAACATCATCGCTTGCAATACTTTTGACTAATTCTTCCCATTACTTTTCTCTCAAAATATCTGCTCTTTTGCAAGAAGCACCAACTGCATTACACACCAACGGTATAAAATTAAAGAAGTCAGTCAATGCGTAAACCTTTTTTGCACAAGCTACTAGAGCTAACTGGAGTTGATGTGCAAAGCAGTGAACATAGTAAGCAGATTTATTTTCATCTAAAATCAAGCTTTTCAGAACACTAAATTGACCACTCATATTGCTTGCGCCATCATAACCTTGACCACGAATCTTTGTCAAACTCAAGCCGTTTTTGGCAAAAATTAACTCAATCGATTCTTTAAGTGAACTAGCTGTAGTATCTGAAACATGAACAAGACCAAGAAAACGCTCAATAATGTCATCGTTGCAGTTCACATATCTTAAAACAATAGCCATCTGTTCTTTAATTGATATATCACGAGCTTCATCAACTAGTATAGAGAAGAAATTATTCCCAATATCTGAAATAATAGCTCTAGTTACTAAACTAGCAGCAGCATGTGTAATATCTTTCTGAATTGATGGAGCTATCATTTTGAGATTCTCTGGGGCATTATTCAAAGAAACATTATTTATTTCCTCATTGCTTTCACAAAGGAATTTTACAAGCTCCACAAAATTTCCCTGATTCATTGAAGCATCTGTCTCATCATGTCCCTGGAAAGCCAAACCTTGTCGTATGAGATATCGAATACATCGAATAGAACCATTCAGACGAATACGATAATCCTGTTTGGCTTTGTTAGAAATGTTGGACATAACAATGTCAATATGTTGATTTTGATTCATCAAATCTTTGGCAGCACTGAAGCACAAGTTATGAATGCTTCCAACTTTCCCAACATGTTTAAGAAGCCGCCCTTTCTCCTTCCAATTGCTAAATCCTTCACTCACAAATGAATCATGACCACCTCTTACATCACCATGGTCACAATTAAATAGATAACAATGCAAGCAAAATACAGCATCTTTTGATTCACTATACTCCAACCAAGTGCCAAACTCATTGTACCATTGAGGATTAAATCTACGCATTTTACGCCCAATTAAGGATTGAGGAAAGTTGTCAAGTTTTGGTTGACAAGGACCATTCGTTAGATAAATTCTTCGAATCATTTCCCTTGAGCACTCCTCGCAACTGTCATAATAGGAAGTCTTTTGCCCGGATCAGGAACATACAAATCCAGTGGCCCTTCTATTGTTGGCTTGTTTTGACTTGAGGGAGTAGCACACTCATCTTGAGTTAAATCAATAAATGAAGATTCCGATCGAGAACGTTTAGTTCCACTACCACTTGATTTTGTAAAAAAAGAACCTAAATATCTTTCCATCCTAAAAAATGGCAAATAATAAAAATGAATCAAACCGATCCTAAACACAATTAACTAACCAACACAATGAAACATAGGTGGAGTTAAAAAATAGAATGGACAAAAGTATGGGGGTGGGAATAAAATATTATGAATGAAAGGCTGACTATAAAGAGGCGCTCGTTCCTATCTTCTCATAAACAAAGCTACTTAATCATATTATATGAATACCTTAAAAATAGAATGGACTTGCTTTAAATGATCAATACGCAAATAGTGAAACAATGGTGCAAAGGAATGCATCATAGAAATTCATGGACTTTTAGTTAAAATTTAAACAAAAGAACCAGGAACGGGCCGGAATTGTGCAACTAGACAAAAGTAGACAAATATGTCGATAAATACACATCCACATACAAGCAGAGAGGTCCGACCAGAACCATATGAAAAGGAAATATACATCAAAAATTGTAAACCCAAATCATTATTGAAAACCGAACCCTCAAAATATTTACAGAAAAGATCTATGCTTAAAAACAACGCAGTCTAAAACAACAGCAAAATCAAAGAACAGATACCATGCAGTAACACAAAAATTAAGAACAAAAAAGAATACGTAATGAGCAGCAACCAAAATAACGTACCTGAATTGATAAAACTCGAGAATTCTTAATTGATGACTCTTTGATAACCTTCAGCCCCCACAAGAATTGTAGGATATCGGGATTCAGAAATCAAATCGAAACCTTTAGGCCAAACAACTATAGATCGATATCAGAAACAAGAGACGAGGTACCACCCAGTCGGTGGAGCTTGGTGGATGGTTATGTCTCGCTACTCGCTAGGTCAAAATAGAGAGGAAGAACCGAAGAAGAGTGTGTCGACGGAAGAGGGCTTTTAAAATAACTAAATTAATTAATTAATTAATTAAAAAAATTTTAAAAAAAAGAGGAAATTTCAGGGGGGGCACGTGCCCCCCTTCTGTACTACCTGCATCCGCCATTGCATGTATGTATATATATATATATATATATATATATATATATATATATATATGAAGAACAAAAATATAAGCTGACAAGGAAACTTACTGTGCCAAAGTATAAATCTATATAAATTTAGTTTGACCAAGAAGTTTTTGTTTGCTGTCATGTAGATTGGTGCTTATGTAAGTATATCTTCATTCTTTTATTTCACCTTGGGCCCACGACATCCAATATGCTGATGAGTCAAAATTTTCCTCATTTGAAATATTGTAATCTATCCCTTTGAGTTTAGGTGAGAGAATTGCTTTTATCTTTTACCATGGGTGGTCCACGTTAGTTGTTTTATATACGTACATATGCATGCCCCTAAGTATGAAACCCAAAACTTGTCTTTTATATATATATATATATATATATATATATATATATGATTAAGGCCAATGTTTAGTGATAGTAGAACCCAAAGTTGTTATTCCATTTATGTTGCACATGAACCTAAAGCCTGGATGTTATAAATATATATGAAGTGATAGTAGAACCCAAAGTTGTTGTTCCATTTATGCTGCACATGAACCTAAAGCCTGGATGTTATAAATATATATGAATGTATATATGTATATGTACCATGTATGTAACATAATAAAGCATATTTTCATGATGTTATTTATTAAATTTTTGATTTAGAGAGTTGATGAATGTATTGGAAAAGCTTCTAGGAATTTAAAATAATTGTAGGAGAGATAATAATGAAATAACTAAAATAAATAAGTAATTGTTATTATTATTAATAGGGAAAGAAATATGTAATAAAACAGATAAATAATAATAATTAATATTATTATTTATTAGTAAAAAGGGAATAAATAATAAAGGGAGTTATTAATTAATAATAAATAAAAAGGTGTTATTATTAATTAATGATAATTAAAAAGGGTATTGTTAGTAAGGGAATTTTTAGGGGTTAATCCATTTTTAATCCTCTAAAAATTAGTTCGCGTAGCTAATTACGTTGCGACCCAAAAAGTGACTAACGACAATGATAAACGTTTTTAGGCATACTTTGACACCTCTACTGATCCCAACACCTTTAGACAAAGTTAATGATTCAAGCTTGAGGTGGGTAATTGTTATCTTATTAGCTTGTATGTATGTATTTCATGTATGACTGATCATGATTGCTAGATAATTTGCATATGTGTATCCTAGCTATGGATTGGGGCTGCGTGTCCCATAGGGCTACGTGTCCTAAGAATGGAGCTGTGTGTTCCATAAAGGGCTGCGGTCCTTGGCCGTTAACTGCGGTTACGGTGCGACTTGATTACTGTGAATTATTCTATGCTTATACATGTGTTATACTGTGATTTATACTTCATACCTGCATATGAGATTATCTGTTACCCCTGATGTTCATTCATTTGAACTCCAGATCGTATGAAAGAGACAGGTAGTGGATTGGGATCAAGAAGAGAGATGTAGCTGTAAGGATTACAGCAGGTTGGACTTTTTGGAAAAATATGAGTAGTTAGACTGTACTTCAACGTTTATCATTTGTCTATTTTGGATTATTGTATTAAGATACCTCTATGGGAAGATATTGCTCGTGAAAAATTTATCCTCGTATTTTCAAACTAAGTTATTTTATGAAAGTTTTATTCTGCAATTAAGTCGTCCAAATCATTTCGATGCATGTGCACTATGACTCTGATAAATAAAGGTGCATTTAGGACGGGTGTTACACTCTTGTTAATTGTCTTTGCAAAAGATAGTAATAGGAAATTGCCTTCTTCTCATCCGTGCAAAAAATCCTCCCGCGCCATGTGCGGGTGCAACAATTCTATAACATTAAAGCACATATGAACCTTCCACTCATCTAAATGATTCAGGAATTGATAAAAACACAAAGGAACATAAAGTAAATAATTGGATTTCAAATCTGCCAACACAAAATATAAGTTTTATCACTATCGAAAACCACAACATGGACCACAACCACATTTGTACTTGTATTCTTATATGTCTAGAAACTTTTCATGTTGTAAAGTGTAGTGTTACTTGAGTTTAAAACAAAAGTATAGGTCTAGATAGATCTAAATGCCACAAGGGTCCCCAAAAAAAAAAAAAAAAGAAGTCATAACTAAAATTAATGTAAAAGACTCAGATTATAACACATCAACATGAAGTAGAATTTCTCTTGCTCAATGAGTTTGATAGGCTTTGAGAAATTCTTGGCTAGGGAGGCAATGAAAGCAATCGCATACTTCTCTCATTCCCAACAACACTTCTCTTTCCTCCGTTCTTCCTATTCCCTTTATATATGTAGCCGATGTCATCACCTGAGAGATAGAAATGTCATCTAGTCCAAAGTTGCCATGATCATTAGATTATATTCCTTATCTATAATATTAAACATAAATTTGGATCAATATACCAATGAAAGCTGATTCGTGCCAAACTATTTGAATTTCTATCAACTTATACCCCCACAAAATGAAATTATTTAAAAAAAACAAAGTGCAAACTCTAGCAATTGGCTCATAAGTGCCCTTCATGAAGAAATTATTTCAATATAGAATAATAAAAAAGATATAAACAATAAGTTGATGAAATTCTGTAACTAATAGACAAACACCAGTATGTTAAAATAAATGAAAATTTGGCAACAAAATGCGGCAAATTAGAAAGAGGGAGGGAGGGAGAAGCATCGGATTGATAAGTAGTAAAGATAGACTACCAAATAATAACAACCGAAAAAAGAGAGAAAGGAAACACAAGGAAAAATCAAAAGTATGAGACCACGAGCTCAGGAAGAGAGTTCCAAAAGCATGATACAAATGACAATGAATAGACATGGTAAACATAGTACTACCCATCATAGTACATAAACATTCCTATATGTAACCTGAACTGACATCATCTCACATATGTTGCTAAACATTTCTAAAGATCTCTCATAAATCGCATTGGTAGTTGGACTCTTTCCATGATTACGACCGTCTCGTATAAGAATATTCAAACTTGCTTTGTAAGGAGAACTTCCTACCTGCCATTGAGAATATTGAGTCTGCTAACTATGCCAACATACACCAAACTGATTATATGTAGGTAGCACCCAACTGATTTCACTTATATAAAAGACCTAGATCCAACATAGGGTTTTGTTCTATGAGATGGACATAAGTTTATGACTTTGTTAGGCAGTAGGCGTTAGGTTGTAGTCATTAGGCATTTTAAAAACTGTTACATGACACAATGAACATAATAGCTAGGAAAAAACCTTTTAGATATAAAGAAAGAAATTCTCCCTTGTTTCGAAATCAAATCAGAAAAATGCCCGATCATGTGGAAATTATCCAAATTCAATAAATGCTATACTACAAATATTCAATATGAAGATGAAAAACAATCAAAATTACAAAAAAAAACATAGTTTTTGCATTAAATTACATGGGGCAATTTGACTTACCAAAACCAAAGAAGTACCTAAGGAAGTAGACATGTGATGCTTATGGACATGGTAATCCATGCTACGACTAAGCACATAGAAGCAAACTCCATCTGAAGAATTAGGTTTTGAAGCAAAATTGCTATAGCCTCTTCACTAATTGAGTAATAGGACAACAGCCTCCATCTTTTAAATACTTACAACAATCCTCTATCAATCAAATGGATAGTCTAACTCCATGCTAAAAGGTACTGATACATGAAAAAGTATAATGCCAAATAACGTTGACCTTAGAAAATCAGTTGTACCTTTTATACGTTTGCTTAAAGGTAAACTTGTCAAAGAGAAGGAACATGGAAGAAAAAATCTTAAAGGCACCATTAAAACTCCATATACTAACAAATTAAATTGCTTGTACTCTTTGGATTTTTGTTAAGAGAGACAATATGCATGGAAAATATATCATATAAGTTAGGCAACAACAACACCCATAAGATCAATTAGTTTACAATACCAATAATGAAGACCTTGCCATTTTTAATGTGAATATTGAAACATACATTTTCATAAATTCGATTAATTTACTATGCCAATAATTAATGGTTTTCTCCTTCTTCTTCTTCTTTTTGTTTTTGTTTTTTTGTTTTTTAGCTTATCCCATTTTCAATGATGATTATTTGTTCCACTCTACTGAGTGCATTATCGTCTGAATCAAATACCACTAAAGAAAAAAAATACTCCCTTAAATATTTTTTTAAAAAGAAGTTAGAACATGAATAGTAAAAACCACACTACTTTTAGTTGATTCCCCTTCACCATCACGTTGGTCATCATTAGAATTCAAGAACTCAATATCTTGGTAAGATGACTCTAGATCTAACAAATCAAACCTAAACTTCACCAACTGACAACCAAGAAAAATGTCCATGAAACAAATAATATTAACATTTGACGCCATAAAAATCATTACTTGTCAAACTCATACATTGTACCTGTGTGATTGTTGACATATTAAAGCAGGGGCACTGGTCTTCCTAGCTGTGATCATCTCAGGATTCCCCCTTTTGCATTCTGACATAATCAAAAAGGGAAACTCAATAATCACATACAACTTTTCTATAAACATCGTAGAAAAATAAATCGAACAAACTTTATTGACTACAACTACTTTTTATACCTCTATCTGATACTGTAACACCAAAATCCAAGGTCTTTATAATGCCTCCTACATCCAACAACTTGCCACATGCTCTATATGAGTCAATAATAGGTGTGCTGCATTGTAAAGTATTAATTCCCATTACATGAAACCTATTGCTTTGACGATTGATAGTATTGTTTTTGAATTCCGTTTCTCCTGAAAAAACCCATCATCCTAATAAAATCAAGACCATGCCACCATTCCGACCCAACATAGCGTACATGCATATGAATACAGTACCTAAAAGTTTGTAACTTTGAAATTCTAACTGCTATGGAGGAGTAACATTTGTAATGTCCTTAAAAACAATCCTCCTAGCTTGTTCTTTAAACCCTACCTTTCCTTCATTGTTTGCATGTACTCTTGTCTTCGGAGACATATTGCTTCTTTATGCACTTGAAATTATGTAGCTAATCAACCATTGCAGGTTTCACAATCAAAAATCAAACCGGAAATATATTGGTGTATGGAATTAGTATCTTCATACAACTATATAACCTAATGATGCATAAATAATATGTACATGAGCTTCTTAGCTCACCAACCAATCTTTGCAGCTTTAAGATAATTTATAGAAGGAAGGTTTTATAAAATGAATGATACCATTTACAAAATACACATCACATATCGACATTAATGTGGCTGGATCACCTTTTTGCACAATGTGTATTTCAATAAAATTGTTAAAGTAAAACTGCTAGTTACTCCTATAGCTATCATACCTTTATACTTCATTATGCAACTATGTACTTCATTACTCCTATAGCTACCCTATTATCAAGCATGTACTTAGTTCAGACAAATTATACAAAATACGATTTGAAAATTTTAAAATGTCAACTCAATTCACTTCTCAACAAAACTTGTCCATCACTCATCAAATCTCCTTAAAATCCCTTGCACCAGCCACCAACTTGAAGCTCAATTTATGTGGGTCTGGATTCTCTCATTGGCATTTTCTCATTGTCCCTTATTGGCTTTAAATTTGGACCATACATTTGATAAAATTGTCCACACCAACAACCTCATTAAGTCAAATCAATGGCTTGAATTGGATGATAAGAGATTAGGAGAAAGTTTGCTAATAAGAGAATCCTCTTCCAATTTTTGTTCTACAATGTTAGACTTCCCCATTGCCTAGTGATAAAAAATTACTAACCCCTACATCATGATCTAGACCATGAATCGTTACATACCATATCTTCATACTTTATTATGATCAAAACTAAAAAATTGACCACACTACTACCATAACATAAAAAATCTATGCCAATCTACATATGATTATGGCCTCAAGTAAGCTCCATGCATGTATTATTTTTCATGAACAACATGAGCTATTTGGTACACTTTACTAACATATTTTGCATGATCAAGACATACAACAGGAAAAATAATATGACAAAAATAAAAATGCAAATGGTTGTATTACAACACCTTAGGCATGGTTAGCATTCCACTGAGCAAAAATCTAGATAGAACATAGTAGTGATTCGCATTATCAACCAACCTCATCTTTACTTGGAAAGGAAAATACCACCAGAAGTTTCAGAGAAAAGAACGCAAAATCAAACATAATCATCTTTCAGGTTGGTACCTCCAATCGTAATCATGACTTGAATTTTCATATGCTTTCCCAGCTCTTTTCACACTTGTGATGTTTGCAAAGCAAATTCACGTGTTAGGACTAGTATAACAACTGCATGATAGACCATTATCAATCATCTTGCAAAGCAAATTCTATCTCTACACTCATCTTTCATGTCTAATAATTACAAAGTCCAAGAGCTTTAAAAAAAACTTATCAACTAAAATATTACAAGATTCTCAAATGTATGGACAAATTAATATAAATTTCTTGACAACTTTCTCACAATGAAGTCTCATTTGAGACCAAGGTGGTCAAAATCGTTATTTAACTCTTACAACCATCGAGGAAACTCGTAAAATTGTAATATCGTTTAAGATCGACGATCTTGCAATTTTTTTTTTACCCGATTCAATAAACCCATTTACCCGAGTTTTGACCCATGACCCAACTTCTGAAATGGTTTTAACTTTAAAAAAAAACCCAACAGCCCATTTAGAAAGCCCTAATACATACCAAAGTTACAAACAACTCCTCCTTAGCTCAAAAGAAAAAAAAACAGATCAACAGAGACTGCATTAAGTGAGAAAGCTTAGAAAGAGAAAACCCATTTGAAGAGAGATTGAGATGTTGACTGCAATGGAGAGGAAAGCGTTGCTGGCTGCTGTGTTAGTTCTTCCCCTTATCATTTAGTTTTGCAGACTGGAGAGAAAGGTTTCAACTTCACTCAACACTTTTCGCTTATTTTTTTTTTGTTGTTTCACTTTTGCTCAACCCGACAGCTACAAGTTCTTCTTTATTAGTTGTTTCACTTTCACCAACTGGGCCTTTATTTTGCGCTTTTCTGTCAATAATAACCCATTTTTTTGATCTTTTACTGAGGTTTTTTTTAATTTGAAGATTGAATTGTCTTTTAGGATTAAGTTTTAAGTTAAATGTTATTTTATATGCATATATATTTTTTATTTTTACTAAAATTAAAAAAGTAAGATCTTTACGATCCGTGTCGATCCCATGATTTACGATCTTGCTACCCTCTTCTGATCTTAAGCAAAATCGCGATCTTGACTACCTTGTTTGAGACTAAAGGCTAAAAAATGATTTTATGTCCTTTTAAGGCCTACTCATATCCTAAAAGACTCCACTAGTTTCTTTCAGCTTCAAGAGGAAGGCACCAGCTTTTCAACACAAAAGACAAAAAGGCTCTAATATAGTAAAATGTTCAATCAGATGCAAGTTACTAAAGAATCTTCATGAATAAAATGCCTTACTAGACTAAGACATCTTCCAAGAAATAAAGCTTTTAGTAGGACAAACCTTGAATAATATCTATATCCTAATCAATTTTTCCTAGTGCAGAATACAATTCAAGCTTCATTGGATATAAGATATTGACATAGGTTGTTTAGCAAAATTAAACTACATTGATTATAATAAGTAGAATCCAGCAAACATTTTCTACACCTTTATCCTTACACTAATTAAGCACAAACAATTATAGCAGTTCAAATGTACTATACAATCTTTGCAACCAATAGCCTTTCTTTCTTTTCTTTTCTTTTTTTCAAAATATCCACAGAAAAAGAGAGGCACAAATCAATATAATGTTGATCTAAACAAATGTAACAAAATGAACTATAACAAACAGTTTTCATATATAATCAATGAAATAACAACAAAATCCTAGTAAAGATCAATCAAGTCGGTATAATAAGGAAAATAGGAAATCATAGATAAGGTGTTCGACCCCCAAAAATCTTACTCAAAATGAGAGGGTAAGAGCCAGTGCAAATAACCAATCAATCACATCATAAGCAAACCTCAATCTTATAGTGAGTATTAGGTGATGGTATCTTTAATCTTGCCTTCCACTCTTGAGAACTACCAACATAAAATAAAGGAGGATAATATTAGGATGTAAAGTCAAGTATGAGTAGACTAATGAATTATGCTCTAAGGGAAAGAGACAGATCCTCGGTGATATGGAAAAGATTCAATTTTCAAACTTGTTACTTTCCAAATTACACTAAGAACGAACTTTAGTAAGAATTGAGACCTTGACAAAATCTTATTTGGAGGAATTGTTTCGAGAAGAGAATCTGACGCCAAAAATGGTTCTTCGTTCTCATCATTGTCTTCATTGTCCTTCTTTATTAGCTCCTACCTAAAACTGTAAAACCCTCTTCCACTCTCTAACACAAACACAAATCCACAGTTTTTTATCCTTGTAATTTTCAAAAATAACAATATCTCTTGAAATTGCATCTCAAGTTCCTATAGAAGTAATGATGCAATATAGAGTTAGTAGAAACTTCAAATTTGAGAATTAGAAGGAGGCGAAGAAGGTTTATAGTTGGGAGCATTACGGCGAGGATCTTCAAGAACTCTAGTTGCTCTCTTCAAACGCTTCAACCTCCGCTATTGCACAGGAGAGGAGGGCCATAGCTCAATATCTTTGCCACTCTTAGGATTGATGGCTATAATAATTTGAAAATTGAAAATAGTGGGTAGGGATTAGGTCAGAGGTCTCAATCTCCAAGATTGTGTTTTAAAAACAGAGGAAGCACACTGTAAATCAATTAAATGAACCGTAGACAAAAACAGCTTGGACTTGGTCGCAACTGTTGTTAGAAATAGTAGTGCAAGAGACATAAAAAGGCAAAGCACAGTGCATGGCTTATATTGCTATTGCTCTTTAATATATATTGATGATGACGATATTGATATCTCGTTTACAATTGTATTATTGTTATTAACAAATAAGGTATAATATTGACAACTTTTGTCTAAAAAATGTATTAACAACTCAAGTATCGCTATTAACAACTCAAGTATCTATATTGACGGTTGGAACTGGTTGACACCCAAGAGGGGGTGAATTAAGTGTAAAAGAAAAATTTAAAATCTTTTCTCATCTTAGTGAAAATAATCAATATGAAGATATTAAGTCATAAGTCAACAATTAATTATTCAAATCATATATGCTAGAAATTTAAAAGATAAAGGAAGAGAGTGTGCATACTATGATTTATCCTGATTCATTCCAATCATCAATGACCTATGTCTAGTCTTTAGGCTTCTCCTAAGATTTTAATCCAATGTCTCCCTCAAGTTTAAATCAGGTACCTGAGAACTATTAAAATCTCACAAGTTTAAATTGGGCACTTGTCACTTGCAATCTTCTCATCGAGATGACGACTCCCCTTACACTCCGTAAGGTTACATTCTCTCTTGATGATGAATGACTACAATCAATCTTCTCTCTAAAAAGTGAATAAGATGAACACTAAAATATAATACAAATAAGCTACCTCTAAAGTAGATTATATGAACACTGAAAAAACATAGAGCATATGAGATAAACTTTGGAATCAGAGTGTTGGCATTTCAACAGTGAAGGTACAAGCTCTTCTTTTTTTCTTTTTTTTTTCTTTTTGGACTTTGAATGCTTTTCAATTTATAGTTGAGGTAGCTCTGATGACCATTGGAGATGTTGAAGTATCCGTTAGGCATGTTCATATTCTTGTTGTGATTTTGTCATTGAGATTTATAGAAATATGACCATTGGAGACTCTGACATAAAAGCAACTTTTGTGTAGTTTAGTCGTTAGCACTTAATCCATTGCTTAATCACCTTTAATCTTCATATAAACTTGATTAGTAATGATTATGAATGATGTAATCAAGGTTTATGAGTTTGGAAGAAAATTGTGAAATCCAAGATGGTGATTAAAAATTGTGTAGAACATCACTCTCTGGGATCACCGTGATGATGAGGTAGTAATCATTACTTGAATGGTCACCAAAGTGATTTTAGGCATCACTTTCATATCACTAGAGTGATCTTTGCTTGTGATAAACTCAATTTGAATCCAAATATACCAAATGACCTATCATTTGAAATCTCTTGAAGTCTATGTTCCAATGCAAAGAGAATCATCCCAAAATTCATTATATTCTGAAAAATATGATCATATTCATAGCAGCTAATTTGAAGTAGCTTCTTTATACAACCATACACTTCCGAAATTCATATCTCTTCTAGATGAACATTGTTGAGCGTGATCTTTTTTTTTTTTTTTGAAATTCCTCTTGAGTCTAATTTTATATAAAACAAGTTTCAGTTCAAAACTCATTTTCTTCTGAAAGTTATGATCAAAGAATGATTGTTGTTTTTGGAATATCGTGAGTACATTGAGTTTCAAATTATGAGATCCATATCTATTCTAGAATGACGCAAGAAATTCTATTGTTAACTTTTGAAACTCGTACCATTTTCATATGAAATTCCTTAAGCTCAAGCTAGGTGTCGTTGTGTTCATTTAGAGTCTAGTTTCATATAAAATAATTTTCAAATCAATTGGATGTGCCTTTTGAGAGATATGTCCAAAATATCAAACATCTATCATGTTGAACGAAAATCAAGCACAACAAAGTAATCATCACTACGACATCACTCGAGTAATTCTGCCATTGATGAGAACATCACTTGAGTGATCATCTTTGGAGGTGCCACTCGATTGATCACTTGAGTGAAATTGGTATAACTTCCATATGAGTCATTTTAACTTCAAATTGACTCATTTCAACATTCAATTGACAATAGAGACCTCTAGTATCTTATCTAAGAGCTTGAATCTTTGATATTCTCATTAGATCTTACAAGTTATTCTTTCTTCAATCTCTTCTCCTTCATCTTGATTAATTTCCACAATCCTTATTTATAACTCCTTGTTTTTCTTGAATATTATCTTCAATCTCTTTCTTCTTCTTCCTTTTGTCATTCTCTATAATCCAATTAGGTAGCTGTTAGTTTTCTATGGGTTTTGATGATTACTAACAATTGTAAACAAGATGTGAAGTTTTCCTTTAAAAAAGTTGAAAAACTTACTATCAAAGGAAACCTCGAGGTTTGGATTCAAAACCTCGAGTTTTGGCTTTACAGAGAAGAATCCAATTTTTCTGAACAAAGCAAAACCTCTGGTTTTTCAGAGAAAACTCAAGCTTTCATCACACAGAGACTTCTCAGTATTTTCTGGAAAATGCAAAACTCGAGGTTTTTGGTAAAACCTCAAGGTTTGGCCTTACAGAGAGTCTCCTAAATTTTGAACACTTGAAAACCTCCAGTTTTGTCTGAAACCTCCAGTTTTTAGTTTAACATGAAAATTCCAAGTTTTCACTAGATTTGTGAAAACTCGAGGTTTGATAAGAAACCTCGAGTTTTTACTTGGTAGAAAGAATTCAAGTTTTAGTCAGTTTTTCAAAACCTCAAGTTTTGTGAAAAACCTCAAGTTTTGAGTTTAGTACAACTTTCTCAAAATTTTCACAATTAAGTGAAAACTCGAGGTTTGAGTACAAACCTCGAGGTTTGTCCAGGCAAAGAGCATTCTTGTTTTCTAAATTTTGAAAACTGCCAATTTCATTTCAAAACCTCCAGTTTTTTATTTGCTGTGATTTTTCAAAGTTTTCATATTTGAATGAAAACTCGAGGTTTGATCTGAAACCTCGAGTTTTGGCCAACCCGAGAGCACTCATGTTTTTCTCAGATTTTGAAAACCTCCAGTTTCCATGAAAACTGCCAGTTTTGGTTTGGGGCAAAATCTTCAAGTTTTCACATTTAAGTGAAAACTCGAGGTTTGATCTGAAACCTTGAGTTTTGGCCAACTCGAGAGCATTGCAACTTTTAATGTGTTGAAAACCTTCGGTTTTGGATGAAAACCTCCAGTTTCAATGTTTTGGACTTAAATCGATTTTACATGCTAAAGTCCAAAACTCGAGGTTTGAGAAACAAACCTCGAGGTTTCATCGCTGATTCAGAAATTCAAATTTGACGAATTTGTAAAACCTTCTTGTTTGATCTTAATACTCTCCAGTATTATTCTCTAATATTCCTAGCTATGTTTAACCACTTTGTTAGTAAGTTTTAGATGAATTAGAGAATGTTTATTGAAGGTTCAACGCAAAAGCGAAAAGTGACGTCAGCACATTAAATGCAAAACCCAGAAAGTTGCATTCCTTTGGGTAATCCTTCTGCACATGTCTAGCAAAGAATTAAAGAATGATTTCCACATCTAGCAACTGCCATTCCAATGGATTAATCTTTAGAAAGTCAACTCTGAACTTCTGCCAAGTTGGATTAAATGAAGAGTAGTGAGAGAAGAAGACCAAATCTTAACCAAAACCTGTTAGTTCTCTGATGGTTTTGATGATTGCCAACAACTACAAACAATGATAGAGGTTTTGCTCTTTAAGGTTGGAAAACCTTTTGTAAGAGCAAACCTCGAGGTTGGTATGGAAACCTCGAGGTTTGGCCTTACAGAAGCCTTCTGAAATTCGAGTGTCTCATGTTACAAAACTTGGTTTCACAAAAACTATGTGAAACCTCGAGGTTGGGAAGTTAACCTCAAGGTTCTGGCCTTCTTGAAAAATCCAAGTTTTTGCATTAACACTTGTAACCTCGAGTATGAAAAGCAAACCTCGAGTTTCAACCCATCCAGAGAGGTCATGGTTTTCATCAAGTATGAAAACCTCGAGGTTCATATTTCAACCTCGCGTTTGGCCACTTTATTTTGAAACTCAAGTTTACAGGAAAATTCATTAACCTCGAGTTTTAGTTTGCAACCTCGAGTTTTCCTACTTACAGAGAGCAACTGATTTCTACAAAGACATATCAACCTCGAGGCTCTATTTTAAACCTCGAGGTTAGCCCTTTAAATCAAAGTCTTGTTTTTTACAAAGTTTGAAACTAACATCGAGTATGGAGTTTCAACCTCGAGGTTATCGGGCTCCAGAAGAAAAATGTTTTTTCAACAAACCTTCAAGCCTCGAGGTTACCTTTGGAACCTCAAGGTTTGTGAGTTACTAAGATTTTCCTAAAGGTTTCTTTTTAAGAGAAACCTTGAGGTTCACATAGCAACCTCGAGGTTGGATGTTTTAAAAACTATATTTGCCTAAAACCTTCAAGCAAACCTCGAGGTTGGATGAACTAGCCTCAAGGTTTATGACCGTTGGTGCATTTTCAAATTTGTGAAATCTGCTATATCTTGTTGTTTGATCTAATTGATTTCATATATCATTCACTCCTGTTCCCAGATATGTTTAACAAGTTTGTTGAGTGTTTTTCAGTTAGCACAGATCAAGATTATTGAAGATTTGTGAGAAAAAGCAAAAAAGGTTAACAGTGCATTTAATGCACCTGCACAATCTCACCTACTTTCGGCTAATCCATCTGAGCACGTCTAATGAACGTTAAAGGAAGCTTACTACATTGAGTAAAGTTGATTCCAACGGGCAGAAACTCTGAGAGCCACATCAGATAACATAAAGCCTTGGATTAGCAGAAGTTTAGAGAGAGAAGATGACCAGAACTTAAGCAAATCACTTCCAACGGTTGGAATTATCTCACAACGGTCATTTAATGTTCGCTACCTATAAATAGAAAGCATTAACTTCATCTCCAGCTGATACACCTACTCTGAGCGAAAATTTACTAAGTTCATTTATTGTGTATTAGCTTTCACTTGTAATAGTATCATTTTGATACTTAGTGCTTCAGTGTTCATCTATCTACTCTTTGAGAGAGTTTTTCACTTGTAAATCATTTATTGATTGAGATAACTACAAGTCAGGGGACTTGGTAGTCGGGGAGTATTGATTACAACTTGTAAGGGGGAGTGTGTTCTAGAGAGAGAACAACTCTTAGTACAGAGTGTGTAATCAATTTCATTGAGTTAGTGGATTGAAAATCCCAAGTGAGGCTTAGGGACTGGATGTAGGTCAGAGAAAGGACCGAACCAGTATAAATCTTGTTGTGCATTGCTTCTTCTTCCTTCCTCTCTGTTCTGCTCTGTTTTGAGTACTCACAAACAGAACAAGTGTATAAAATTTTATAGATACCCAATTCACCCCCCTCTTGGGTATCAAGCTCATGTTTTCATTTGGTATCAGAGCAAGGTCTTCTCAGAAGAGTTTAACCACTCGAGAAGGATCACAATGGAAGGAATTCTTCCAGATGGAGCTTCAATCAACAGACCTCCCGGTTTCGATGGCGAACACTACTCGTTCTGGAAAGCAAAATTTCGTGTGTTCGTGATGGCAACTGAATATGGTCTATGGAGAGTTTTTGAGACTGGAGACTATGTTCCAGTCAAGGTAGAAGAAGGCATCACTATTCCCAAGACAGAAGCTGAGTTCAACGATGATGATAAGAAGAACATCACCCTTAATAGCAAGGCTATTCTTATGCTTCAGAGTGCTCTTAGTCAAAAAGAGTACTTTCGTGTCTGCTGAAGGTTGGAGCTAAATACCCAAGAGGGGGGGTGAATTGGGTATCTTTAAAAATTTAGAGTTTCTACTCTGTTTTTGGCTAAGTAACACAGGGTAAAACAGAGGAGAGAAGAGGAGAAGCAATGCACTACAAGATTTATACTGGTTCGGTCCTTTCTCTGACCTACATCCAGTCCCCAAGCCTCACCTGGGATTTTCAATCCACTATAATCAAATATTGATTACACACTCTGTACTAAGAGTTGTTCTCTCACTAGAACACACTCACTCCCCCTTACAAGTTGTAATCAATACACCCCAACTACCAAGTCCCTTGACTTGTAGTTATCACAAACAATAAATGATTTCACAAGTGAAAACTCTCTCAAAGAGTAGATAGAATAAACACTGAAGTACAAAGTATCAAAATGATACAATACAGATGAAAGCTTGATACAATAAATGACTCAATAAATTTTCGCTCTAAGTTGCTGTATCAGCTTGAGAAGAAGTTAATGCACTCTATTTATAGGTAGAGAACATTAAATGACCGTTGAAAGATGATTCCAACCGTTGGAAGTGATTAGGTTGGGTTCTGGTCATCTTCTCTCTCTAACCTTCTGCTAATCCAAGTGTTAATGTGATCTGATGTGGCTCTCTGAGAATTTGCCCGTTGGAGATGACTTTACTTGTTGTAGTAAGCATTCTTTAACGTTTAGAAGGCGTGCTCAGATGGATTAGCTGAGAATAGGTTGATTTGCAGAAGTGCATTTAATGCACTGTACACTTTTTGCTTTATGGCTTTGACCTTCATTGATCTTCATCTGTGATTGCTGAAATTCACTCAACAAACTTGTTAAACATAGCTAGGAATATGATTGAACGAATTATGGAAGCAATAAGATCAAATAATAATGATTTGCAAATTCGCGTAATTCAAAAACCAATTTTGACCGTTGTATACCGCGGTAAGTTCCTCTATACTGGAGTATGGCACTGTGCATAAGTGTCCATACTGCAGTATCCAAAGTCATACTGCGGTAAGCAGCTTCCAGAGACAAAAACATCGTGAATTGATTTTGAAAGATATGTCCTATACTACGGTATGCAACTAACATACTGCAGTATGCGAGTTTTTAACAAAGTTGAGAGACACCGTAATTGCCCAATACTGCAGTATGCAAACCTATACTGCAGTATGCAATAGTTATAAAATTTGAGAGCTTTCTGTATAAGCCTATACTGCAGTATCCATATCCATACTGCGGTATTGACTTGGGTGAGAAAATTTGATTGCTCTCTGGTTGGCCCTATACTGCAGTATACATACCTATACTGCGGTATTGGCTTGACTTAGAAATTTAGTTGCTCTCTGGATGGCCCTATACTGCAGTATACATACCTATACTGCGGTATTGGCTTATTTTGAAAACACGGTTGCTCTCTGGATGGCCCTATACTGCGGTATGTCATCCTATACTGCAGTATTGAGTAATCTTGAAAGATTATTGCCTTTCTGGAAGACCCTTTACTGCAGTATGCAGACCCATACTGCGGTAAGCAACTATCAGATGATTTTTAAAGGATCTTGGAAACTTCAAAACATGTTTTACACTTGTTGTTAATCATCAAAACACATTGAGAACTAACATCTGCAACTTGTCTTCAGCAAAGGAGATGTGGAAAGCTCTAGAAATCGCATATGAAGGGACTTCTGGAATCAAAGAGAACCGCATCAACATTCTAACAACAGAATATGATTTGTTACGAATGAAGCAAGGAGAGAGTATTGGAGAGTTTCAGCTTAGATATACTCACCTCACAAATCAGTTGGCTGCATTGGGGAAGATCTTTGACCAACGGTCTCAAGTGAGGAAGATTCTCAACATTCTCACAAAAGACTGGGAAGCAAAGGTCACTGCTATCGAGGAGGCTCGTGGAGAGTCAATGACGTCAGTTGCTGCTTTGTTTGGTAGTTTGTCTGAGTATGAGAGCAAGCTGAAGTTTAAAAAGGATCTAGAAGATGTCAATGGAGGCAACAATCGAAATAAAGGGGTTGCTCTGAATGTTGAAAAAGATGATGAAGACGAGGACAAAGATGAAGAAATTAGCTTGATGGTCCGAAGATTCAAGAAATTTTATAAGAAAGATCAAGGCTTCAAGAAACTCCAGAAAGGAAGTTCGAGCTATGAATCAAAGAAGCCTGTCATATGCTATGAATGCGAGAAGCCCGGACACATCAAGGCAGAATGTCCTCAGCTGAAAAATCAAGAGAAAGAGAAGAAGAAGTTCAAGAAATTCAAAAAGAAGGCATATGTGTCAGCCATATGGGGTGACAGCTCATCGGATGAAGATGAAGCTGAAGAGGATGAAAGCGAAAAGGCCAATATATGCCTGGTTGTTGAAGAAGAAGAGCAACACAATGAGAACAATGAGGTATACGAATCTTTACCCTCCTATGATGAATTATTTGCTGAATACAATGTTGTTCAAAAGGAGTTTGAGAAATTAGCAGATAAATATATGTCTTTAAAAAGAAAAAACTCCTTTCTTGAATTGCAAATTGAAAACATTTCTTCTCCTCAATCTCTGGTTTGTGATGAATGCCTTGTTTTAGAGAAAAAGAACTTACAACTTACAAAGGCACTTGAGAAATTCACTAAGGGAAGTGAAATGCTCAATGTGATTCTGAAACAACAACGTTTTATAAACGATCGATCGGGCATTGGATACAAACTTGATTTTGATAAAAGGAAAGGCAAGAAAAAGAATGGACAAAGGTCGTATATGAATTATTTCACAAAGTCTGTTCATTCCTCAAACCCTTTTGCTTATTGTAACTATTGTAATAGGAAGGGTCATTCTACTTCATCTTGCTTTCATAGGAAAGAAAGAAAGACTAAACCTGTAGGAAATTTTCAATGGGTACCAAAAGGAACATATGTTCCCAAGGTACATGCTAACCCCAAAGGACCCAAGAAAAGATGGGTACCTAAGACTTGATCCTTCATGAATTGCAGGTTTGCCTTAGAGCATCATGACCCAACAAGTGGTATATCGATAGTGGATGCTCAAGGCACATGACTGGAGACAAATCAAAATTTTTGTCAATAAAGCCAAAAGATGGAGGTAGAGTCACATTTGGAGGTGATCAATCCAAGAAAATTGCTGGCATTGGTGAGATTGGCAACCATAAAGGACCACTCATCAAAGACGTCTACTTTGTAGAGGGATTATGTCACAACCTCCTAAGTGTGAGCCAAAGCACCGATAAGGGTAATTTGGTAATATTTGATTTAGATAAGTGCTTTATTGTTAAAAAGGATTTGATCTCCATAAGTGATTTGAAAAACAAAGCCTTGTTTAGAGCACCTAGAGATGGGAATTGTTATACTTTGAACCTCTCTTGCAATGCTTCTGTTTCTGAAAATTGTTTTGTAAGCAACTTGAATGAGAGTTGGCTTTGGCATAAGCGATTAGCTCATGTCAACATGTTTCAACTTGATAAGTTGCTGAAAAAGGATTTAGTTATTGGCATTCCCAAGTTAAATTTCAAAAATGATATGATTTGTGACGCTTGCCAAAAGGGAAAACAAACCAAATCTTCTTTCAAAACTAAAAATGAGATTTCAACCACCAGACCTCTTCAACTTCTTCACATGGACCTAGTTGGACCAGCTAGAGTCAAAAGTCTTGGTGGAAACTTATACACTTTGGTCATTGTTGATGATTTTTCTAGATTTACTTGGACTATCTTTTTATCTTCTAAAGATGAAACATATGATCAGTTTGTTTGTTTTGCCAAGAAGGTCCAAAACGAGAAGGGTCTTTCAATTTCAGGTATAAGGACTGATCATGGTGGAGAGTTCGAGAATAATGCCTTTGCTGAGTTCTGCGATAGTATGGGAATTGATCACAACTTCTCAGCACCTAGAACACCACAACAGAATGGTGTTGTGGAGAGGAAGAATCGAGTGCTCACGGAGATGGCCCGGGCAATACTGAACGAATACAACACTTCACAAGTGTTTTGGGCTAACGCGATGAGTACGGCTTGCTACATCTCCAACCGAGCCTATCTGAGAAAGAAACTGAACAAAACACCATACGAACTCTACAAAGGAAGAAAGCCGAACCTCAGCCATCTACATGTCTTCGGGTGTAAGTGCTATGTGCACAACAATGGTAAAGATAATCTCGGTAAATTCGATCCTAAATCTGATTTAGCTATCTTTATCAGTTACTCTAATAGAAATAAGGCATATAGAGTATTTAACACTAGGACTAAAATTGTTGAAGAATCTATACATGTTGTATTTTGTGAATCTGAATCTGATAAATCTTTGGATGATGAAGAAGAGACAATTTTCAAAAATAAATTCTTTTCGAAAAATGCTCCTACTTCTTCTAAAAATTCTGAAAATGTTTTTGAGGCTGATCCTGAAAATAATTTTGAAAATTCTGATCAGACTCAACCTAGAGCTTGGAGATTTATAAGAAATCATCCTTTAGACCAAGTTATAGGTGATGTAAACCAAGGAGTTAGGACCAGAAATAGTACTCTAAATGAGGTCACATTTTCTGCATTTATTTCACATATAGAGCCCTCTAAGATAGAAGAAGCCCTTTCAGACAATGATTGGGTGATTGCTATGCAAGAGGAGGTACATCAATTTGATAGAAATCAAGTTTGGGACTTGGTACCTAGACCCAAAGACCATCCGGTAATTGGGACAAAATGGGTATTCAAGAACAAACGTGATGAGTCAGCCATCATTGTGCGTAACAAGGCTAGATTAGTGGCCAAAGGTTACAATCAAGAAGAAGGAATAGACTATGAAGAAACTTATGCCCCAGTAGCTAGATTGGAGGCAATAAGAGTTCTTCTAGCATTTGCATGAACAAAAGGTTTTAAACTCTATCAAATGGATGTCAAAAGTGCATTCTTAAATGGTTTCATTCAAGAGGAGGTATATGTGGAACAACCTCCAGGTTTTGAAAATGAACATTTTCCAAATCATGTTTTCAAACTTAAGAAAGCACTTTATGGCCTTAAGCAAGCTCCTAGAGCTTGGTATGAAAGATTGAGTCAATTCTTACTCAATCAAGGGTTTATCAGAGGAAAGGCTGATACAACTTTGTTTATTAAGAAAAACAAATTGAATGAAATTTTAGTTGTACAAATTTATGTTGATGACATTATTTTTGGTGCTACTAATGATTTCTTGTGTGAGGAATTCTCTAAGACTATGCAGGGAGAATTTGAAATGTCAATGATGGGTGAGCTGAATTACTTCCTTGGATTGCAAATCAAGCAACGGAAAGATGGGATATTCATATCCCAAACCAAGTACCTATATGATTTGCTGAAGAAGTTCGGGATGGACAAGTGCAACGGGGCTGACACAACAATGAGCACAACCACTTCCTTGGATGCTGATGAAGAGGGCAAGGATTTCAACATCACCAAGTATAGAGGAATGATTGGATCATTGCTCTATCTCTCTGCAAGCCGCCCGGACATCCAATTCAGTGTGGGAATGTGTGCTCGGTTCCAATCAGCACCCAAAGAGTCTCATGCTGAGCACGTAAAAAGAATATTCAGATATCTATCTGATACGAAGACTCTTGGGCTGTGGTTTCCTAAAGGACAACCTGAGCACCTAGTAGCATATTCAGACTCAGATCATGCCGGCTACAAGACGGATAGAAAGAGTACAAGTGGGCAATGCGAGTTCTTTGGCAACTCGCTTGTCTCTTAGTTTAGCAAGAAGCAAACTACTGTGGTCGTGTCCTCAACGGAAGCTGAATATGTGGTTGCCTCAAGTTGCTGTGGTTGAAGCAACAACTTGCTGATCTTGGTGTGCACTTAAGGGAGATCCCAATATTGTGTGACAATACTAGCACAATAAGCTTGGCCAAGAATCCAGTCCAACATACAAGGACCAAGCACATTGATGTAAGACATCACTTCATCCGGGATCATGTCCAGAAAAGAGATGTGAAAGTGATGTTCATCCCAACTCACCTTCAATTGGCTGACATTTTCACCAAGCCTCTAGCCAAGGAGCCATTCACCTTCATAAGAAGAGAATTGGGAATGGTAAATCCCAATGAGTTGTGAGTAATTTCTGTCTATTTTTATGTTAAATTATGGTTTTGATGAACACATGTCACTAACTTAAGCATCGGAGTACATAGACAACTTTATGCAGGTATGGTTTTGCTGTCAAAGGGCAGAACCTCGAGGTTCAAAAGCCAACCTCGAGGTTGTCGAGTCAGACAAAAACTCAGGGTTTCTGAAAGATGAAACCTCAAGGTTCAAGAGTGAACCTCGAGGTTCAAGAGTGAACCTCGAGTTTTGCGGCAAACAGAGAAGGCACCTCATCTAACAGACAGTAAAACCTCGAGGTTCTGGAGGCAACCTCGAGGTTTGAGGTAAGAAGCTCAAAGGTTAGTGCAATTTTGTTCATCAAACCTCGAGGTTTGTCATGTGTCTATATATATGTTGGTGTGAAATTTCATTTCCACTGAACCCTAACCTCGAGTTCCCAACGTGTTCTCTCATCTTCCCTCTGTCAATCTTCAATTTCCTATCAATTTCTTCCATTCCAAATCCATAGATGGCTTCGAAATCTCCTTCTCACTCTAAATCAGCCACAAATTCCACAGAAGGGACCCAATCTTGGTCTCCTCCACCTCCACCCAAACATTCTCATCCTGAAACTCAAACAAGCAAGCCTGTCAGGAAAAAGTCTCGATCAACTCGTCTAAGGCAAGGGATTGACAAGCACATTCCGGGTGTTCCAATTGATCCACCACCATCTCCTCCTCCCAAAGGGAAACAGAAAGGCATTTCCATCAATGAGCCACAAACTCAGTCCAAGAAGAGAAAAGTGGCAGAACCTACAGGAAAAGGAAAGGAGAAAGTTGGGGAAAAGACCAAGAAAGCTAGGACAAAAAGAGCTTCAAATTCTCAGGGTCAATCTCCCTCTCAAGCCACAAAGCAAAAGAAGAAGGAAAAGGTCTCCACATTTGCTGTCAATGCCATTGAAGACATTCGTCATGTCAGATCACCACCAGAGGGATTCATCACTGCTGCCTCTTCCTTCTCAACCAAAGAAGAAAATGATAAGTATAGAGAAACTTATCTTCAAAAGGTATTCTGTGCCTCAGTAGCTATAAGTATAGAAGAACTTTATAAGGAGTGCAATTTTGATTTGAGCCCTTGGATAAAACAATATGAATCTTTTGTGTCCATTGCTTGTCCATATACTCCAAGCCTCATCAGGATGTTTTACTTTAAAATGAAAGATGATAGTACATTGGATGAGAATGGTGACTTGCTTGAAGAGAAAGTGTCAACTACAGTGAGGGGAGTAAAGTTTTCATTGTCTACTGATACGATCAACAAAATCCTGAAAATCAAAAACCCACCTCCTGTCCCTGAATTTTCATACACCAATCAAGAAGTGTATGAAACTCTCATCCCTGGCAAGCCTTTCCCACCTGACCAAGCAATCAAGCTCACCTTCAAACCAAGTGATATGCCTAAAGTCAATAGGGTGCTTTGGTACATATATTCAAGGAATTTTGTTCCTAAAGCTAGAAACTACACCCATTTCACCTCTTTGGACTATAGGCCATTCACAGCCTTTGTGAGGAGAGTGCCTTTCAACATTGGAGATTGGCTATTTCAAGGGATGAAGACCTTTAAGTTTGCCAAGAAGCCATTGACTCACATACCCTACCCTTCCTTAGTATCTGTGATACTCTACTATCACAAAATTTGGTATGTGGGGTCAACCGATACCCTTGAGTATCCTCTCTATTTTGGTAAACATCAGATGAATCTCATGAAGATCAAGTTTGACAATGAGGGTACAGCTCAATCACAAGCTTCTCAAGCCTATGAAGAAGCTCAATCAGCTCCTCCACCTCCTCAGGCATCTCTGCCTGCTGATCTTCTAGTTCAGATACAACAGATTGTGGATCAAGCCTTAATCTCTCACAGAACTATCATGAAGACTGAAGTTGACATTTTGCGGGCTGACATCAAGTTGGGACTGATGGATGTCATTGTTGCTCAGACTGAGGTGATGTCCCACTTGAATAAGCTAAAGGAGGAAGTGGATCAGAAGTTTACTGAATTAGACTCCTCTTTAGCTGTTACACTCTCAACTGCATCTGATGCCAGAGACAGAGCTGACATGCTACTCAGACATTTTGGTCTCGGGGCTTCCTCATCCACTCATGGTTCATCCTCAGTTCCAGTACAAGCTTCCACTGCTATTCCTGCTCCTGAGATGGATTCTGACCCTATCCCTACTTCAGCTGATGGCCCTAGTTCATCACATCCAGCACCTGATCTATCTTCACCTCACTCACCCACTGAGTCTCCTGCTCACTCTCCCATTCATTCACCTCCCTCTCACTCCTTCTCGTTTCCAAGTCCACCACACACTTCTCCTATTGATACCACACCATCTTCTCCTTCCACTCATACTTCTCCAACCACTATGGTCCAGCCTTCCCCTGTCACTCCTGCCACAGCGGTTCTCCCTCAACCCTTTCCATCTCCACCTACCCGTTCTACTGAAGTCTTCCCTACACCTTCTCCCTATGCCCATCCTTCTCTTCTTGATCCCACCTTAGATCCCACATTTGATGCCACCACTGCCATGGTTCTTTACCAGCCTCCTCTTTTTGTTCTTGACACGGAGTATGCTTCTGATGATGACAAAGGGGGAGAGACAAGCAATGAGGACTAGAGTCTAGGGTTTTAGGCATGTTTTGATGATTGCAGCAGCATGTGTGCACTTGTATTTACTGTCTGCTTTTGTATTGCTGGTTGCACCTTGTTAAGTATAGATTTCAGTTGAATTCCATTGTATTTTGTATGTTTGAACTTGTTGAAGTGGAATATCAATTTCGATTTCATGCTTCTGCTTATCTCTGATAATATCTTGATCTTTCTTAAGAACTTTATTTGTGCAAAAAAAATTTTCAAACCCTCTGATAATGTCACTGATAATTTCTTAAGTGTTGAAAGAGGGATTGCTTGTAGATGTTGTCATCATCAAAAAGGGGGAGAATGTTAGTTCTCTGATGATTTTGATGATTGCCAACAACTACAAACAATGATAGAGGTTTTGCTCTTTAAGGTTGGAAAACCTTTTGTAAGAGCAAACATCGAGGTTGGTATGGAAACCTCGAGGTTTGGCCTTACAGAAGCCTTCTAAAATTCAAGTGTCTCATGTTACAAAACTTGGTTTCACAAAAACTATGTGAAACCTCGAGATTGGGAAGTTAACCTCGAGGTTCTGGCCTTCTTGAAAAATCCAAGTTTTTGCATTAACACTTGTAACCTCGAGTATGAAAAGCAAACCTCGAGTTTCAACCCATCCAGAGAGGTCATGGTTTTCATCAAGTATGAAAACCTCGAGGTTCATATTTCAACCTCGCGGTTGGCCACTTTATTTTGAAACTCAAGTTTACAGGAAAATTCATTAACCTCGAGTTTTAGTTTGCAACCTCGAGTTTTCCTACTTACAGAGAGCAACTGATTTCTACAAAGACATATCAACCTCGAGGCTCTATTTTAAACCTCGAGGTTAGCCCTTTAAATCAAAGTCTTTTTTTTTACAAAGTTTGAAACTAACCTCGAGTATGGAGTTTCAACCTCAAGGTTATTGGGCTCTAGAAGAAAAATGTTTTTTGAACAAACCTTCAAGCCTCGAGGTTACCTTTGGAACCTCAAGGTTTGTGAGTTACTAAGATTTTTCTAAAGATTTCTTTTTAAGAGAAACCTCGAGGTTCACATAGCAACCTCGAGGTTGGATGTTTTAAAAACTATATTTGCCTGAAACCTTCAAGCAAACTTCGAGGTTGGATGAACTAGCCTCAAGGTTTATGACCGTTGGTGCATTTTCAAATTTGTGAAATCTGCTATATCTTGTTGTTTGATCTAATTGATTTCATATATCATTCACTCCTGTTCCCAGATATGTTTAACAAGTTTGTTGAGTGTTTTTCAGTTAGCACAGATCAAGATTATTGAAGATTTGTGACAAAAAGCAAAAAAGGTTAACAGTGCATTTAATGCACCTGCACAATCTCACCTACTTTCGGCTAATCCATCTGAGCACGTCTAATGAACGTTAAAGGAAGCTTACTACATCGAGTAAAGTTAATTCCAACGGGCAGAAACTCTGAGAGCCACATCAGATAACATAAAGCCTTGGATTAGCAGAAGTTTAGAGAGAGAAGATGACCAGAACTTAAGCAAATCACTTCCAACGGTTGGAATTATCTCACAACGGTCATTTAATGTTCTCTACCTATAAATAGAAAGCATTAACTTCATCTTCAGCTAATACACCTACTCTGAGCGAAAATTTACTAAGTTCATTTATTGTGTATTAGCTTTCACTTGTAATAGTATCATTTTGATACTTAGTGCTTCAGTGTTCATCTATATACTCTTTGAGAGAGTTTTTCACTTGAAATCATTTATTGATTGAGATAACTACAAGTCAGGGGACTTGGTAGTCGGGGAGTATTGATTACAACTTGTAAGGGGGAGTGTGTTCTAGAGAGAGAACAACTCTTAGTACAGAGTGTGTAATCAATTTCATTGAGTTAGTGGATTGAAAATCCCAAATGAGGCTTGGGGACTGGATGTAGGTCAGAGAAAGGACTGAACCAGTATAAATCTTGTTGTGCATTGCTTCTTCTTCCTTCCTCTCTGTTCTGCTCTGTTTTGAGTACTCACAAACAGAACAAGTGTATAAAATTTTATAGATACCCAATTCACCCCCCCTCTTGGGTATCAAGCTCCTGTTTTCAAAACCTTGTCTAATGAAGGCAACGGTTATATTCATGAATCCAACGGTCATTTAATGCTCTCTTGGTATAAATAGAGCAGCATTCAAGTCTTCTCAACTAACACATCTGCTGAAAACGAATGGCATTCAAGCCTACATTCATTTCTTTCAGTTTTCATATGTATTGTATCTACTGATACATTGTGCTTCACTAATTATCATTATTCACTCTTAGAGAGAGTTTTTGTTTGTAAATCATTTACTGTAAAGAACCACAAGTTAGGGGACTTGGTGATTGGGTGCATTGATTACAACTTGTAAGGGAGAGTGAATTCTAGTGAGAGAATTGCTCTTGAGTGCAGAGTTTGTAATCAACTGTGATAGTGGAAATCCTAGAGAGTCTGGGGACTGGATGTAGGTCAAGAGATTAGGACCGAACCAGTATAAATCTCTGTGTTTTGCTTTCTCTTCTCTACTCTTTATTCATCTCTGTTCACCCATGTTTCGCTGTTCCAAAACAGAACAAGTTTAGAAAGTTTTAAAAATCCCCAATTCACCCCCCTCTTGGTGATTTAGCTCCATTTACAGTAGCTTCTTTCTTTTCTTTGACTTCATCACCCCACATTTGATAACTTCAATCTTCAATATCTTCTTAAGCCTTTCCTCTTGATCAATATCCATATTCCAATTTGATATCTTCTTCCTTTACTTGACTAATCCACAAGATATTGAATCATTAAATATAGTAGTTTGTCAATATTAGAGATAAATACATCATGCAAATTTTTTGTTCTTAATACGAAAACTAATCATATATAACATTGACAATTTTTTGTTCTTAATATTTGACATTAGCAAAAATGGGGTCCGCTTTTTTTGTCAAGGACCAGAAGGGGTATTTACTCTAAAGTAAAAGATCTTGACATTATTAGGAGTATAGGAGGCAGTGATGGAAAGAAATGATTCATAGTCTTGTAGCCAAGGTACAAGGTCTAAATTGCACTCATCTTTTAACTTGGCTAGGTTGACAGGCACAGAAGGACAGAATTCCTTATTAAGAAAGGATTCCTTGAATTTGGCAGCCAATTCATTGGAAAGTATAGATGCAGTAGAAGCAAACCCAATAGGAGGCGAGTGATGGTTGTAGATTTCCTCAATGGCGTTGGGTATGGTAAGAGGCTCTTCCTCGGGTTGAGCAGAAGATGTACCCTTCAATCTGAGATCATCATGGATTCCTATATGATAAGTCACTGATCTTTGACCTAGTCAAAAGTCACCTTTGACCGAGTGATGATAAAGGCTTGGATCGGGATTAGTGGTTTTCATGCAGATGAATGTGAATGGTTAAGGTGGAGTTTGTCCCTCACATTTGTAGAGAGATAATGTTGGGCCCTTCGATGAGTGAGTCTGAGAAATGTATGGCCATACTACTGTGGAAAGGAGTTTCCATATCAATTATTATACTACTCGAGAATCGAGATAGTAATGGTCAAGAACAAAAAGTTGACATTGTCCTTGCCTCATCCTTGACTAAATTATCGAGTGACAAAAGGGACGTGACATGGTTGTACGTTAGGTAGTATCGTATCATCGATCCCCATATGAATTGGGTAGTCGCAATGTCTTATTAGAGGTCGCTTGCGATTTTTGGGCTAGTACAGTATTGGTCCGCTACCAATCTCATATGGGCCTGCGGGGTCACACGGAAAAATAGCCCAACACAAGTAATAGTATCCAGATTCATTGAATCTTAGATATGTCTAAGATTTAATGAATATTGTATTTAATCTAAGATGAATATATATATATATATATATATTAAATTCAAAAATGATATAATAATATTCTTTAATAGATATTATAATATTATTATATAATATTTGTTTGGTATTTAATTTATTTGATAAATTAAATATTTAAAATAAATAGCGATATTGTATCTCAGATATAATTTTCGAATAAATGATATCATATATCTGATTTAATTATAATTGAGATATAGTATCTCAGATTTAATTAAATAGATAAATATCATATCTCAGATTTAATCTATAGAGATAAATTGAATCAGAAGGCTTTTAATTTAGATTAAATAAATATATTAGATTAGATCTATTGGATAGATTTAATTAATATATATTTTTTAATCCAAATTCATATTTCAAGATTAATAGGGATTAATTTTAAATATATAATACACGTATGGGGTTTTGAAAAACCTACGGGACGTTTTGTCAAATGTATTTAGAAAAATCCGTGAGAAACCTTAAAGAGAAAAAGAGAGAAGCGAGAATACTGAAGGCGCTAGCACACTGCCATCGGTGTTGGAGACCATTCGTGTTGATACCAATAGAGGGAGCGGATTCGCAGAGTCGGCTCCTGGTGATCGAGAAGGTAGCCTGCGTGATTAAATCCAAAGGAGACACTTATTAATTCGCATAGGTACGGTTTCTAACGAACCTTGATTTAAATGTCGTTGATGGATCCTCTTATGAGATTCGTAAGTTTTATAATTCTGCTACGTGTACAAATCCCAACATGTAGAACCATGGAACTAGAGAGGAATTGAAACCCAAAAGAGCATCAACAGAACAAAGGAATTGAAACCTAGGAAAGCAAAATCAAGGGCAAAAAGTGGAACGCATCAAAAAAGGAAAAATCGAAGGTCTAAGGTTCTACACCTATGCTCTCCGCCATCTCATCGTTGCCTCTTCTTCATCCTCGCAAGCGAAGGAGAAGGATGATGCTGAGGTCAACTCTTCATCCTCCTCGTTGTCATCATTGTGATGAACGATGAGTGAGCAAATGGCGGGGAGTAAGGAGATCATCGACGATGGGAGAACAACAAGAAGCTTGGGAGGGTGAGCGGAGTTGGGAGGGTAAGGGAGAGAAAGAAGGATGCGGCTTTCCTCCTTTTCTCTCATGGTCACTGCTGTCCTTTTCTATAAAATGAATCGTTTTGGGGCAAAATACACATGCAACTCTTTTTTTTTAAAAAAAAAAAACATTCATCATCCTAAAGTATCTTTTTAATACCCATCAGTACCTTGAAATACTTTTTTAAGATCCTAAAATAATTTTTTAAGATTATAAACTATTTTTTTCAATACTAGTTAGTACCCTAAACTATTTTTTCAAGATCATAAAATAAATTTTTAAGATCATGAAATATCTTTTTAGTACTATTCAGTACCCTGAAATATTTTGTCAAGATCCTAAAAAAAATAATGTCTATGTATTGTCCATTATCTTGACGTAATTTTAAGTGCATTATGTTCGGATGTTGGATGCACTAAAAACTACTTAAGAATACTGGATAATACTGAAAAATTATTTTAGGATCTTGAAAAAATATTTTATAGTACTGACTAGTACTAAAAAGATACTTCAAGATGGTGAATGCTATTTTCAAAAAGAAAAAAAGAAAAGTGAGCAGCATGTATATTTTGGATCAAAACGGTGCAATTTCATAGAAAAAGATGGCAGCAGACCATTAGAGAAAAGGAAGAAAGCCGCATCCAAGAAGAAAAGTTGATGGGTATATTTTAGAATAGTGAATGCTCATTTTATGATTGTTAATGGAGGTGGCATTTTCGCCTTATTTAGATAAGTTGATGAGTATTTTTACACCTAACAAAAAGTTTGTGGTGTTAGGTGCACATTTGAGAAAAGTCCAAAAACATTTATGCCCCTTAAATAAACCAAACTCCTTTGAGTGAACGAGTTTGGATATAGGATTTTGATAAATAGTTATGATCATGTAGCATTTTGAGAATTTTTTATACTATGCAAAGTATCTGAGCAAAAATGTTTTCACATATTCAAAGAGGGTTAGGGGATACCTTCCCCCAGGATCCTGATCATCCTTTGTAAATTTGGTTTTGGAAGTGTGCTGAAATAACATTTTCACCCTTAGTTTGATTTGTTTCATCCCTAAAGTTCCTTATATAAACAAATGGATTTCTTTATTTGGGCTACAAAACTTTTTTTTTTTGGGGTAAATGAAGGGGAAAGAAATCAAAACACAGCTAATACAACATAAAGCATAAATTATGAAAAGGATTTCTTTATTTGGGCTACAAAACTTTTTTTTTTTTTGGCCAGCATCCAATCTTCAATATAAAATATATTTACCTAATTTAATTATATTAAAGAAGTTAATTAATATAATATGTATTTTCTAAAATATCTTAATCATTTTTCTTAATTTCCTCATTGATTATGGTTGAGAAAAAATCAATAAGAGTAAATTAAAAAAAAATATTGACAAATATATTTTAAAAAACACATGTCTTATATTTAAAATTAAGATTAATTCCATAAATATATCATATCTTAAGGACTGAAATGAGAATTAAGAACAAAAACAGACTACAAAGTCTAAGAAAGATAGAAATAAAACAAACTAAGGCAACCGAAAAGATAAAGCGAACAATACTAAACTAAACAACTAAACCAAAATTGTGAAAAGAATCCCATATGGAAAACATCAACCTGGCTCAAGAGAAACTTCCCAAACACTTTTTTCCCCCCAACAAAACTTGCAGCATTGATGGAAGTCAAAATACCGGATCCACAAGGCAAGACACATCTAATAAAACTTTGACAATCCAAAGGCCTACCAATTTTACTTCATTGAGAATACATTCACAAAAGCGACTCTTCATCAAATTCCTTCAGAGGAGGATATTCGGGGGGAGGCAATTGTTGATAGATACAATTAATTATCAATTGATTATCTAACTCAATTTTTTTTTTTAAAAAAAAAAGAATAGGGCTAAAGCCAAAATCTATTGTAATCTTTCGGCCTTTAATGTAAGATCTAATTAAAAAGTTGATATTGATATTAAATGTAAGACCTATTTTACATATTTATAAATTTTTTCGAAATTAGCCATATTGATATTCTCGCAACAATAAAAAATCAAACCGGAGAGAGGAGGTGAGAAGTAAGGAATATGATTATGGTTTTTTAAGAAAAACATATCATATTAACTAGTTAATTAATATAATTAAATTAGTTAATTATATTAAAATCAAAGAGTATTTTTTTTCCTTGGTGAATAAATTTATTGTAGTTTGAGAGAATAAGACTTGAACTCGGCCATCCTCTTCTTCAACCAAAACAACTCTATAATTCTTATCCAAAAAAAAAAAAGTTGGGTTGCACAGATGGGCTCACCAAACACTTTTTTTTAACAATTCTTAAATTATAATCTTGGGCTATTCCGGGGCCCAAAAAAAAAAAGCAACGAGAGTCCATTACAACTTCCTTCTTTGGGCCATGAAATTTTCATTTATATTAAACTTGCTTGGCCAATGAGAGTTGGCATAGATGGTAAGGGATCCAGGACTAGGCCCTTGGGTCGTGGGTTCGATCCCCTCTGCCGTCACTAGGACTCCTTTGGTAAGCGATTTCGTAAGTCCCTAATAAGTACTCATAGAGCCCGGGGCCGTGTCCTGGCCTTGGTGGGGGACTGATGCCGAACCCCTCCAAAACTTTTTCATATTAAAAAAAAAAAAAAAAAACACTTGCTTGCCCCTAATTTGTCCATTAGGTTTAAGATTTAGTCTATGTGTTTGCCAATTTATTTCAAACTGGCCTATCTAATCAAAATTTCATTACCCTACTCGTTAATAACCCTTTTTAAAAAGTTATTTTGTGTAAGACAAAACTCTTCTCACAACTTATCTCATAAATCTCAAAAGCTATTTTCTAAAAAAGGTTTTTAAACGGGCACTAAAATGCACGTTGGCTCGAAAAAGGGGATGTAGTTTGATTTGCATGGTTGAAGTCTCTTTACTTCATGCTACAGGAACGTCCTTTGGGATCTTTCCATTCCTTAAGCCAATTTCAAACCCCGATAACTTGTTGCTTTTGTGTGTCACTGACTCACCGTAGAGAGAAAAGATGGCCATTATAAGAAACTAGGGGTGTCCCAACTCCCAATCCTCGAGCAAATGGAATAGAAAAATTATATTTGGGATTGGGATCGGGAGAGGAACTTCCAATCCCGACCCTGAATATATAAATATTATATATTTTTAAACATTTTGATGAATTTGTAATTTTAATTTACTTTAAATATTTATATTGTACTTTTTTTTTTTTTGGTTACCACCTGGTTCACCAGAGTTTCACCCCGATTAATCCAAATGCAACCCGCGTTGCACACCTGGCTATGGTGGGAGAATCTCCAGCGGGTTTTTTTTGCATTCACAAGGCTTAAACTCAAGACCTTGCTTAAGTAATACAAGCCGCTTACCATTTGAGTCAATCCCCGTTGGTTACCTCAACTATTATAAAGGAGATACAGGAAAGGCCCAATTCAAATCAAAATTGGGCTGAAGTCATTAAAGGTTAAAAAACAAATAATAATAAGCGAAAATTTTTGGAAAATCCCTATCTTTGATCGAGATGGGAAATTTTCGGCAATGATTTCCCTTCCCAAGCCCTTCTTTGGGACAATACCGCGAACAGGGATTCCCGATCCTGTCTTGTCCCAAGAACACCCGTAGAAGAAATAGAAGGGCCTTCGAGGTGGACCCTAACTTGCTTTAAGTGGGAAAAAAAAAAAATACAATTACTCCAAACGAACCCAATAATTTTATGTTTATAAAAGTATCCAAAGAAGGAAAAAAAATTAAATGATAAATTTTAGAGAAAATTGGTCCTTATATCTTTAACGTGTTTTAATTTTAGTTTCTATACTTACTCAAATCAAGTTTTTATAAAACTATAAGAACAACTATCAACGATTTAAAACTAAATGAACTAAAACCAAAATTTGATCAAACCAAACAGTAACAATCAACCATAATTTTAACCATTTTATTCAAACCATTATATAGTCATTGGTCGTTGTTGTCCCTTTGAGACCCTATGGTTGGGCACACTTTTCAGCTTGAATTTGCAGTTTGCTGCAGGCCAATATGTTCTGTGGAGTTTTCAGATTCTGATTTGCATGATATTCTCTTCCTGGATCTGTTGATTTATTATAGCAAATGGTGTGTGCGCTACTTTTTAGAGTCACTAATATTGAGTATATGATGTTTTAATGTGTATTGTTAGAGCTGAGAAATCAGGTCAAGTAGTTTAAGCCCTGACCTTTAAAGGTTAGGCTTGTAAATTGAAGCTTTTAAATGAAATTGGCCCTATAGGACCAGCACTGTAAGGCCGAGGACTTCAAAGGATCGGCTCAGCTCATTAGACCCTTTAAATATTTTTTTTCGGTTAACTTGATTTGACCATTTAATTTACTAATTTATGTATATTTTATATTTATTATAGAGTTATTTATCCATTTAATTACAAATACAAAATATTTTTTGCTTAAATTACAAATATATAATAACTATACTTCGATTTTATAATTTGATTTATTATTTGTTACAGATAAAGATTATGGATGTATTTATGATGTGAGATAAGATATTCTTAATATTTTTAACCATGAAGTAGAGCCTGCTATTTGAAGTGAAGCACAATCAAATATCTTTGAAATTGATGATAATAGTTTAGAAGATGAAAATTATAATCATTGTACTCATGTTGTTTAATGGTAAGCTTATTATGCTTTGTGTGAGTTACTTGTGAACAAAACTTTACTTTTGATTATGAATTAATAATTGTGCTTGTTTATTGCATTAATCGTGTTGTATAAACATTAATGTTGATAACATTAACATGCTCTCTAGTCGTGCTTTAAAAAATAGATGTTTTTCTTACTGCTGGCCTAAAAGGGTCAGCTCTTTTAAGTCTTGGCCTTTCAGGCGACAACCCTAATTTCTAGCTGTACTTGCCAGCATGATTGGTACTTTTGGCTACTTTTTACTAATTTGGAAACATTAAAAAAGTTAACTAAATTACTCTAATATATTTATATTTATTATTTTTCTACAAATTAGTTTGTCTGATTTATAAAATGATATAATTTAAAAATGAGATAGGATATTGTCATTACCAAGTTACTACCATTTTTTCACCGTTAGATTAGAACCTTCATAGGAGAGAAAAATAATAAAGGTGGGATGAGATTCTGATCTAACGGTGAAAAATTAGTAGTGACTTGGTAATGACATAAATTTGGTAGTGACAATATCCTATCCCTTTAAAAATATACATAAGTGTTTCAGAGAGATCATATAACATATATTCTAATTAAATAATTTATTTAACTTTCTTAATTTCTTTAAATCAATCAACTAGATTTTGTATTATTGTTGTGGCGGCTGTGCTGTACAGTGATCGTGCGCGTTTCGTGTTTGTACTTGTGCTTGTTGTACTAACATTTTGCCTATATAAAAATATTTGATCATTTTATAAAAGAACACTATGCAAAATAACTAATAACTAAATGTCACCTGCATAAAATATTATTAATGTATGTGTAATAATTATACAATAACTATACATGTTCACTTCAAATACATGTTGATTCTGTCAATTTTTAACTGTTTTTAATAAATAAGTTTAGAACATCCGGGTCTAAGTTAAAATCATAAATTTTCCGTTTCATTTTGAACTGGCTAATCCAATTTAATGTTTATTCAAATAACTAAAAATGACACGGGTAGTTATTATATTAAGAGAATTGCACATGTTCTAATAAAAAATTATTACAACGTGTAAAGTAATTTTTAGGCCAAATATATACTTTCAATCCTTTAAATTTATACAAGAGTTTAGTTTAGTTTTTTAGCTTTATAAAGTACTCCCACCGGTCCTAATTATAGGATATAATTATCAGAATTTGAAGATATTAAGGAGAGAAGTTAAATTAGTTAATTTTATTAATTTTCCTAAAACACCCTCACCCAAAATTTAAAATTACATCAACGGAAATTTTGATAAAACAACAGCCCCCTGCGCATGTGGATTATCTCATGAGAATGCATCCATTTAAAGTGTGAGATCTTCGCCTAATCAGGATGCTTATAATACAATTAAAATATTTTTAAAGAAATCTAAAAAAAATTATTTGAAAAATAAAAAAAAGAAAGTAGAATCTCTCACTTGATAGAATATAAGTGTATTATTAAATTAATTATTGTGGAACGAGTATTAGTAGGGGGTGGTATGGGAAAAATATGACAAAAATTGCTCAAAATTATTTTATAAAAAGTAGTAGAATTGAGGTGTATGTGGTATTAATGAGTTACAAATATTACTTATTTTATAGAATATATGCATTATTAAATTATCATTTTATTTAGTTATCATTGAAAAAATATCAATGAGGGTATTTTAGGAAAAAAATTAATAAAAAATTAGAATGTTGTCTTATAATTAGGATCAAAATAAACACCTAAATATTATCCTATAATTAAGAACGGAGAGAGTATATTTTTAGTCATTTAAACTTATCGTCGTTAATGCCACTAGCCGAAAATGTTGACTCACATATTTAAGTTATGACTACATCACAATGCTGACAAAGAAAATTTAAATTTTTAATATAATATTTTTATATTTAACCTTGCACTCCTCTTCTCATAATAGGACTATGGCCTCTCTGTTCTTCCATGCCTCCTTCATCTACAAATCTGCGGTATTTAAGTAGTCTTATTATGGAGTTGTTTTACAAACCTTTATATTAAAATGTAGCAGATTTTAATAAATTAAATCTCCCCTCTTGTCTCATATGCATCCTTTTAATTTCCTGTGGCGAGGGAAGAATTTCACAAGGAAATATGAAGCCAGGACAATAGCAAAACCCCATCGATAGATAAAATAAGAAAGCAAACCCTACTTAAAATTTGAATAATTTAAATACTGTTATAAATATAACGATATATCTGAGATAAGAGATAGAGAATAAGAACAAGAGAATAGAGAAGAGAGAAAGAGGAGTGTAATTCTTATTCCAGTGTATTCTGATGTGTATCAATACATAACATATGCCTTCTATTTATAGGCACAACTCTTAAATCTACAATTAATGTGATTCCACAATCATAGGGATTCATGGATGAGAAATAGGAAACTATGAGAGATTAGGAAATAATTGGAGATATGGACATCCACAAATATAATATTCATAACACTCCCCTTAGATGTCCATTATGAATGTGCCTCGTTAAAAACTTTAATTAGGAAAACCCAGTGGGATAAAAACCTAGCCAAAGAAAAGAGTACATCATCCATTGATACATTTTCTAATGCTGCCTCATTAAAAACCTTTCTAGGAAAACCCAGTGGGACAAAACCTAGATAAGGGAAAAAGAGTCCAGCGTGTATCATCTCCCTCTCTTAATTACATCAGATTTGCTCCCCCTGATGACTACATTACTTTCAATGACTTTTGAGCATATCTTCTTTTTGATCATCAAACATTCTATTGTGTACCTGCAAGAACTAAATATTTCCAGCAAAATCATAATAATACTAACATGATTTCTAAGCATCTTATAAGATATATCTAGATGCATATCAACAGATTTTCTTTAAAATGATTATATCATACATGCTCTGATAGCTTTAAGTCATACAAAACTTATCAAGTATTGTTCTCGAGAACTTTGAATTAAATGCTTTCAGCATCTTGAGTCCTTCAGGGACATGTGCTTCTGGCACCTTGAATCCTTTAGGGATTTGTGCTTCTAGTACATTGAGTCCTTCAGAGACTTGTGCTTCTGGCACATTAAGTCCTTCAGGGACATGTGAGCCATACGCATATGCTATATAACGATATCTAATAGACGCATAATTTATCATTGATAAACTGCCAGATTTATTGTATCTACCACAAAATCATATATCCCAATTTGGACTTCAGATCCATAACTATCATGATATGATTATATTTGCGTCATTCTCAATTTCAATTATCCTCTTGGCCAATAATCTTTATATAATATCCTCATTTGATCACGTGATACCATCATCAAAATTGTTGTCGACAACTTTATCTTTTCGGTTCTATTTTTCCAATTCGACATAACCATATCAATATTACTCAGGTACTTGAACCTCTCTTTAGGTTTTGCAATAAGTTATGTCTTGATACTCTTCTGGAGTATCTACCTCCTTAATATGATCATCTTAATTATTGCTCCAATTCATTCATAACGTTTATATTTGGAACCGAATACTTACTCATGCTTCAGGCATGTTACTAATTGGAGCATTTTTAGCTGGAATATGAGATTTAATAAATCTCATTTAGGTCAGTGATTCTATCTGGAAAATATATCATGAATGCATAACCTGATGAACTTCTGGTTCATACTTCTTTATTCGAGGATATATACTTTGCTATAATGCATTCCACTTATTCTATTTTCTAGCTATTCAATTTCTCCCCCTCATGTTGAGAAAACTATGTCAAATATCAATTGACTAATATAAGTCTTCATATGTTTCCTTTAGAAACATCATTTTGTTTCTTCTAGAAACAAACAATTAAAAAGGAGATCTTCATATAACTTTTATCTCAACTTTCTCTCTAAATCCATCTATGTGCATTGTGGTGGATTAATAATCATTGCACATTCAACCCTTTTAAGATGGAATTTGTCTGACTACTGACCAAGAGCCAATTTTACTGGGAGAATTTTGTTGGCTTATATAAGTGCTGCAATATGTAAGATCAAATATACCAACATAAAATTTTGTTCTCATAAGAATTGATCTAGCTATTTATGGAGGCTTTAATTCATGATTTCTTGATCGTATAATCTGGAAATTGTGCACTTAATTCATCAAACATTATTGCAAACTTCGGGTTGCAAACATTTTTACAAACTTCAGGTTGTAAGATAATAATCTCGCATGTAACCATCTCATAGATGCATCTTTCAAGTTTATATGGTTTACATGCTATTTCAATGGGCCCATAAAATTCTGTTTGATATATTTCCAGAAATACTGAAATCCAGTACTAATCATGATCAATGATAGTCTCATAGACAATTTGCTTTGAGAACAAGCAGCACATAATTCATAAATAATATGTTGGTTATTCATGAAGAATCTTTTGGTTCTTCAATGGATGTCAATACGTAATTTTATTTCTATTATATGACTTGGATGATCAAACAAGTCATGCCAACAATCAATTTCTTTGAATTAGTAAACTTCTGGTTTACTGTAATATTTGTCTCAACAAATAATAAACATTTCAATATTTTGACATCCATTTCGGGAGATCTATTAAACTTTGTCTGAGAAGTATATAACTTTTCAAAAATTAGCTCACACATGTATTCTAACTCACACTTGTAATCCAACAATCTCCCCCTCAAGTGTGAGTCATATAAACATAATTTTTTTATATATGTATTTCAAAATCACTTTAAAAACCCTGTAAAGCTCAAAATAAAAATCTATGTTGATTCTTCAGGAACAAATATATGATATTATATCACTAGATAATTTCATTACTCATTAATAATATATTTCAATTTACTCATATATGCAAAATACATACAGTTCACCTCATATGAAGATATTCATAATCAAAATAACTTAAAATCACACAGATTTAGAATTACATGTGTGAAAATTTTCCATCAGAAAAATTCTCTTAGAAACAAATTTATGATATATGATCACATAAATAAAAATAACAATAATAACAAAAAGTAAGCATCATGTTACCTTCTGGGCTTATTCATTTCTCTTGGGCCTTGGCTTTAAAATAAATATGGACATATTTCTCTGCAGCTCATTGCCTTTTTAATATCTCATTGACAGTAAACTTCTAGTTTACATTGGCAAACATTTGGTTTGCATTGACAAACTTCTAGTTTGTATTATTATGTGTAAACTTCTGGTTTACAATAACATGTGTTTTCTATAATATTCATTTATAACGAACTTTTAGAAGAATAACCATCTTCTGGTGGTTATACAATCCCTTTAATTTATTCTACAGAACAACGAGATCTTTTAATGCCAAATATTCAATTTTGAAGCCTTCATACAAATTGTGGCATATAAAAATCATGGATCTAGTTTTACTTCAATTTGTCTTATGGCTTCAGGTCAAATTATCACTTTATGTGTCATGAGAAACTTTACTTCAGGCGAATTTGTGCCATGAGAAATTAAATCAATATGGCTTCCAGCCATACAATAAGAGGATGAAAGCTATATGACTTCTGGCCATATAATATCAAAACTTTATGGCTTCGGGCCAATGATGAGGATTTAGAATTATATGGCTTCTGGCCTTTTATCTTCAAGATATATAAAAATTAAATAAATGTTTCATTCAATAAAATAAAAGATGAAAAAGAATATGACTTCAGGTCAAAATGAGTATGGCTTCTAGCCATATAATATAAAAATAGAAATAAAAGGAATATGACTTTTGACCATATTATATCAAAGTCAAAATGTATATGACTTATGGTCATATAATCTCAAAATAGAGATAAAAAGACTATGGCTTCTGGCATATTTGTTTCATGAGAAATTAAATCAATATGGCTTCCAGCCATTTATCTTCAGGATAAATAAAAATTATATATATGACACCTGGTCATATAACAATGAATCAAAGAATTCAAAAAAAAAAATAAAAATAAAAATTAAAGATATAAAAATTAAAAATTTATGGCTTCCGGCCATTTAGTACTCATAATGAGAATTTAAATTTATATGGCTTCTAGCCAAAAAAATAAGAAATTAAAGTGATATGACTTCTGGTCATATAATTTCATAATAAGAAATTAGAGGCGTATGGCTTCTGGCCATGAAAAAGAAAACTTAAATCTAGACTTCCATGTAGGAGGTAGAACCTTCCATGTAGGAGTCAAATTAAAACAATAAAAATTAAACAAAGTAGGAACAAAAAGACTATGGCTTCTGGCCATGTAGTAGGGAATCAGAACAATATAACTTTTGGTCATATAATTTCAGAATATGAAATCAAAGGTGTATGGCTTCTGGCCAAACAAAAATAACAATATCAATAATATAAAATAACTCATAAAGGAGATTAATATAAGATATACAAACAGTAATAATCTCAAATCTTAGCCATAGAACCCGACGTATAAAACAATCGGTAAAAGTATCTCTTTGATTCCATATGGTGGCTCAGATTATCCCAGATAGATAAAAGAAACATATAGTTTAAGATGGTAGGCTGAAATCGTTAAAGAAGCGATCAGACCTTCATTTGAGCACCTCGTGCTGATAACGTGTTATAAATATAACGATATATCTGAGATAAGAGATAGAGAATAAGAACAAGAGAATAGAGAAGAGAGAAAGAGGAGTGTAATTCTTATTCCAGTGTATTCTGATGTGTATCAATACATAACATATGCCTTCTATTTATAGGCACAACTCTTAAATCTACAATTAATGTGATTCCACAATCATAGGGATTCATGGATGAGAAATAGGAAACTATGAGAGATTAGGAAATAATTGGAGATATGGACATCCACAAATATAATATTCATAACAAATACAATATATGTTTACTAATATAATATTTTATTGTACTATAAACATGCTTAATTATTTAAAATTCTCTTAATTGGGGAAAATAGAACTCCCTTCAGTCTTAATTATAAGACAATACTACCTCCGGTCCTAATTATAAGAGCTAGTTGACTTTCTTTGTAGAAATTAAGGAAATTAAATAAGTTACTTAATCATTTCATATGTTAAATATTTTTAGATTATATATTAGTTTATTAGTCAAACTAATAAGTTTTAAGAAAAGAATAAAAATAAAAATACTTTAAAGTAATTTAATTAGCTTCCTTAATCTCTCTAAAAAAATCAACTAGCTCTTATAATTAGGACCGGAGGGAGTATTTAAGAGTTGGTTTTAGTCCTAATTATAGGACAGCATTCTAATTTTTTGTCAATTTCTTTCTAAAATACCCCTTTTCATACTTTCTCAATAATAATGTGTGCTAGTTAAATTAGTTATTACACACACAAGAATAAGTTGAACGATTTTTTTCAAAAATAGTTGTGCCATAATTTAATTCAATTTTCAATTTTTGAGCTAAAACATTGTTGCCTATTCTGTCCACGAGATAAATGTTTTAACTAACAATTTCATAATCGATCATTTGAAAAAAAAAATCATCATAATCATCAATCTAGCACATTCATTTTTCAAAAAAAATAAGAAATTCTTATAATTTAACGAATGTTTAAATTTTGTATAATTTATTTATAAGTATATTTGTTTGGACAGGTACATGCATAAGTAAGCATGTAAGTATATCATATTGTCTGAGCCAAAAAAAAAAAAAAAGCATATCATATTGTAATTGCACTTTTGGTACACCACGAGATGGTTCTGGTAAATGCTATGTGGGCCGACGAGCGCCGAAGAAACCAAACAAACATCTCTAGGTAGGGCGTGGTATAATGTGTGCTAGCTAAGTTGTACTATTCATAATTAACAAATTAATATAAGGGCATATTAGGAAAATTAGTAAAATTAACTAATTTAATTCCTTTCCTTAATCCCCTCAAAATCTATTAAATATGTCCTATAATTAGGATCGGAAGGAGTAGATAACTAGACATTCTTCCTTGTGTCTATATTTGATGTAACTCTTGTACACGTTATGTCATCTGCTACTCATCCTTAAGAACAGAGATGATAGCATGACGTCCTACATATGAAAGTGAAATTTTATGAAAACAACTTTTTTCTTTTCTAAGGAATCCATAGGTGAGTATGAGTCAAATGTATGACATATAAGGGATTCACATAAAATTTGACGAAAAACATAAGAATTTTGAATGTATTGTGTATTTTAAGAATTGAGGAAGCTAAATCTTGGAAATATGTTCTATCGCGGCATCCAAATTGCAAGAGTATGAAGTCACTTTATATTGGTCAATGTTGTCAAGTACTTTAGAATTTTTAAAATTGTAGACTTTACCCTTTTTTAAGCTCTTGCATGAAATAACTCTCATACTCTCCTGTGTTTATCAAAACTATCAATCACGGTTCCTTGTGTGTACTTCACAAGTCATCATAAGTAATGGGGGGAAAATGCTACACATGTAAGGAAAATTTATACTTTACATATTTGTTTATCCCCCAGAATCATGACAACCCTTCAAGGAACATAGTGAGGGAGCTTTTAGCAATAAGCAAACCTTTGCATTGCACATGCAATAACAATGACCTAGGTGTTATTTCAATAGTCAATGTTGCTAAAAAGATCATGGAGAATGCTGGTAATGTTGGATTGTAATGTTTTTAAGAATTTAAGTAAAATGAGCAGAATTATGGCTTGCATGTGAACCAAACGTCGCATAGATTATACAAGAATTTTTATACTAGATACTCCCTCCGATCCTAATTATAAGAACACATTTTGGAGTTGGTTTTGGTCCTAATTATAAGATCGAGTTTTAATTTTTGTCAATTTTTCCTAAAATACCCCTTATTGATACTTTCTTAATAATAATTAAAGACAATAATAATTTAATAATACACACACACACATATATATATATTCTATAACGTAAATGTTTACAACTCATTAATGTCATATACACCTCAATTATACTTTTTTTCTATAAAATAATTTTGAGCAATTTTTGTCATATTTTCCCATATCACTCCTACTAATACTTCTTCCACAATAATTAATTTAACAACACACTTATATTCTATCAAGTGAGAGATTTTACTTTATTTTTATTTTTAAATAAAATAATTTTAATATTCCTTTAAAATAATTCTTTTGGCTTATTATAAGAAATGAGGATCAAACTTCTGTTGCCCCTACTTTAGATATTTTCGAAATAAGTTCAAGCCAACAAAACAGTTTCACTGGACGAGCTTTACTTTTTTCTTCTCTAAACGCATCGAAGTATTCATTGTCCACAAAGTGCTCCTCCCGTATCTGACAATGTTGCTATTTAAAAATATACGAGCGATTATTCTACTTTTTGTCTTGATGTAATTTTCAATTTTTAATAGGGGTATTTTTGAAAAATAATTATAATTTTCTAATTTAACTTCTCTCCTTAATCTCTCCAAATCTTGATAAATAGTTCTTATAATTAAAATCGGAGGGAATATTAATTAAATTAATTATGATATACCTGCTTATCCCCCGAAATCTTGCCAATAGAAGCAAAGTTGAATGCTTCCTTACTTCTTCATAATTAACATTCAAGTGGCTATTTTCCCTCCCAAACAATCTTTCCCACAATTAAAAATGAAGTGGCTTTTCGTTTTTCAACCAATTTGTTATTAATATTGAAGTTTCCTTTTTTTTTTTGGAAAATTAAAATAAATAACCTAGAGAAAATCATATTTATTTTAAAAGATCATAAAAGTTGTAATTACTTAAAGGGACCAAATATCATAATATAAATTTTAAATTACTAAATTACCCCCAACTAAACTTCCTCTTTTATCTCTCGTATTCATAATTTAAAAATAACTAAAATCAAAATTAAAGCCTGCCGTCATTATCATATCTTTTTTTCACCAGGTTTCATATTTATTTCAACAATATATCATTTAATTATTTAGATATGATAAATTATTCAAATTTTTTAATTTTATTAACATTAAATGAATTTTCTTAACACCTAAATTTTCAATTTTCTTCTAAAATGAAAATAAATCGGTTAAAATTTCTTGGTCTAACATATATAATAAATTATAAAAGACCTTGAGTTTTGTTAAAATTATATATTTTTATTTTTAATTAAATTTTTTGTTGATTTTTTTAAAAATATAATTTTTACAAAATTAAAGAATGTGTAATTTTTTTTTTTATAAATATCTATAAAATTTTTCAAAAATGAAAAGTGAGAATGTTTTTGTTTAATTTAGTAAAATTTAGAATTTTTTCGTAGTTTTAAAGATAGAATACGGGAAAGAATATAGGAGGGAATGTAAAAGGCTTTTTTAGGGGTATTTTAGTATTTTCAATTTTATATTTTCTTTATTTGGTCCTTCTAAATAATTATAATTTTTATAGTCCTTATTAATAAATATTTGTTCCTCCAGGTCCTTCATTCTAATTTTTCCTTAATTTTTTTTTAAAGCATATGAAAGGTGTACAATCAAGGATCAAATGCACTTACTTCCAGTGTTATCACAACCGGACCGGACCGGCCGGTTCAGGCCGGAAACCGGCGAACCGGCCATGAAACCGGTCCGGTTAGGCGTAGAAACCGGGGTCAAAGCCTCAGAGGTTTTTTTTTTCCTGGCTCTTCTTCCCCCTGTTCGACAGCTTACATGGAAAGACAGAGGTGGAAAGAGAGAAAGATGGACAGAACTTAGATCGGCATCCTTCAAAGATGTTGGGTCGATGTGTGAGAAAAGAGCGCTTACTCGCGATTATTGGAAAGGAAGATGGTGAGGGTGTGATCGTCAGCGGGAATCATCTCCCCCTTCTCCGTCTTCGAACTCCTCTCCTCCTCTTCCATTTGCCATCTATTTGCCAGATCTGAACTTCACACAAAGGCTTTCAAATATATCCGAACAAAAACTCAGTCAGTTTTGTTGGCAAGTATCTCGAGATTTCAAATCTCTAAACTCACTCCGATTAGTCATTTCACTCATTTGTGGGGTTTTTAATTTTTTTGACTTTCAACCACCCATCCTGTACTATCATCGTGTTGATGGTTATCAATAATCAATCCAGCTTTTTATGCAACTTCCAATGCAGGTCACGTGCTTGTTACTGCTCTCTTCAAACTTCTGAGGGGAAAAGTCAAGGTTAAAGGAAGTTATATTTTATATTTTATATTAATAACATGAAATCTTCACCTTCTCTCACCGGTTTGTTCCCGGTTTATCTCCGGTCTGACCCACTAACCCTTAACCCAGTACCCCGACCGGTTCACTGACCGGTCCGGTTTTAATAACCTTGCTTACTTCACATTGACATGTACTATTTCATATTTGGATCATAAGCAACCACAAGATTTGAATTATCCATGTCATTTAGTTCAAAGGAGTTACTTTCACGACTCGGGGATGCAGGAAGGTCAATAATAGGATCACACTACTTTATGTTTGCCTTTGCTATATCTGCTTTGTGTTTGTCTTTTCTATATTATTCACATGAGAAAGAGTTAGCGGATTACTAAAACCCTCCAACATATAGCAATAGCGTATGATCTCATTGAACTATTATTTCTTCTATCAAAATTGTTTTGAGGCAGGGCAAACAAGCAACTCGAGATAGCTGAGGTTGTTGTTAAGTCGAAGCTGATTCAACGCCTATGGCTTCTCAACTCCATCACGATAGTCGAGGTTGATAATACGCCGAGATGAGGAGGTGCCGAGACGCCAAGGTACGCTGAAATTGCTAGATGCCGAGATTCAGAGAATGTCGGGATATACTCTGAGTGCATGTCGAGATGTACTCTTGGCTGGGATTTGTATTTACCTTCTCCGGATCTAGTTGTTTCCCGACAGGGCAAACGAGCAAATGGAGAACTCCGTCAAGCATTTATTGAGCAAAAATGTCATGTTGTAGTAACTCTCTAAGCAACTAATGACTTCTCATTTTTAATAGATTTGAGATGTATTTTAATATATTTGAGAAGTCATCATTACTAATTAAAAGAGATTTTATTAATATTTTAAGAGATATCAATCTGGATACATTATTTGTGGGGTTTTCAATTTAAATAAAAGTTTTTGAGTTTAGGACATAAATAATAATAATGAGAAACTTTACCCAAAAAAAAAAAAGAAAAAAAGAAAGGAAGAAAAGAAGAAATAAAAATTTATTATTATTATTATATAATTATCTTTTGTTTTTCTTTTACAATTAGAGAAAGGATCAGGGGAGCATTATTTTCTTGCGCATTGAATGTTTTGGGCAGTTTGGATTTAATGGCACTTTTTGAGACAATGGGGCCCACCAATTCAAAATAAAAAGACGACCTAAAAAGAGAGAAAAGGCTGGATAATTTAGGGCAGCTGGGACGCATCGTTTTGCAATGAATGGAATGAATTAAAAACCTAAAAAAGAAAAGCTACAGAGCAGCGGAGGCGGCATTCTGGAATTGGGATTTTTGCTAGACAGAGGACTCTCGCTGGCAGCAACTGGAGCGAAGAACAGAGCAACGGAGGCATTTTGAAGGGAGCACTGTTCATCATTGGTGGAGAAGAGATTGCAGTGAGAGAGAGATGAGCACGCAAGAACATTGTGGATCTTCTTCTCCAAGAACCAGTAGCACCGAACCAGAGCAAGAAGCTGTTGCTAAGTCTATGCTTTCCTTCTTGGTTTTAATATTTCACTAGACTTTGTTTTCAGTTTCTTATTCTTTTCTAGTATGATTTTGAACCCGAGTTTTGATTTTGCTGAGATGGTTGGGATTAAAGCCATGTGTGGCTAGCTTTTCATTTGCAACTTAGAGTATTATGAACTCGTTTGAGACTTAGAAATAGTTCCCACTAATTAATTTTGCTTAATTTTAATTCAGTTTATTTAATCTTGTTTTTATTATTCATTGTTTAGTGATTGGCCACCATTAAACATGTTTGGAGATTTAAGATTAAACTTGACGAAGGAAATCTTAAATTGACCTTGGATTAAATAATGTGGAATTAGATTTTAATCTAATTTGCGTCAAGGATAGACATATACCTAGAAGCTCCACATAATCAAATTAGAGTGAGCCCGATTTGAATTGCATCTTAATTAATTGTGTGAGACATTGCATAATTAATTGAGATAGGTGTATAAGTGGACCGACAGGCACTTATAAACATTAATACTCTAGATTAGCTGATTAAGTTAAGTTAGAATTCATTTAGTGGGAATAAAATCTAAGAAACAAACAAGGGATTAATATCTCTAAATTGTCCTCCTTGATATTTGAATTTGCTCTCTGTGAAAAGTCTTTGTTGTTATTAATTTTTTTGTTTTATTCGCATTTCTTTTTGCTCATCTTGAAAACAATTTTGATTTGCTCAACTTAAATGAAAAAAAGGAAATTTAACACCTAATTACTAGTTGGACTGAGTCTCTGTGGGACGACCTTGATTTACCACTGACTATTTTCATGACCCGTACACTTGCGGTGCTTAATTTAAATTTTGGTAGCATCAAGTTTCTGGCGCCGTTGCCGGGGACTCAAGGCAATTGGTGATTAGTATTAGAAATCCTTTAGTAGTTTTAGTTTGAGTAATTTTTTTTATTTTGTTTATTTTTCTTTCTTTTAAGCTTTTGGTGTTAGTTTGATACTTTGATATTTGCTTGGGTTTTTGCTTGTACTTTGATATATGACCCGTAGAGCCAAAGCAACTAAAACACCACAGAAAACAAGGAGTATCCAAGAGCTTTTGGAAGCTACAACACCTCAGATCCAAGAGGAGAAAGTAATACCTACTGAAGCTAAAGAGATTGCTGAGGATGAGAATGATAATTTGTGTATCCATGATTTTCTGGGAAGACAACCTCGAGGCTATCAGTCAGGAATCAGAGTGCCTGATTTTCAAGCCAACAATTTTGAAATCAAACAGACTATGCTTAAGATGCTTGAGCTACAGGGTCAGTATTCAGGAAACGATTCAGAGGATCCAAATCAACATCTGATACAATTCCTTGATGTTTGCAACTCATTCAAGCAAAATGGAGTTCCTAATGCTATGATCCCTCTTCGGCTTTTTCCTTACTCTCTACAAGGGAAAGCTAAAGAATGACTCAACAATTTAGAAGAGGGCAGTATAACTTCTTGGGAGACATTGGAAGAGAAGTTCAGATCACGATTTTTTCCACATAACAAGATGGTAAATGCAAGAGCCGCTCTTACTAATTTCTGTCAACAATTTGGGGAACATCTGTATGAAGCTTGGGAGAGGTTCAAATTGCTTGTTAGGCAGAGTCCTGGTCACAATCTAGAGAAGTGGGTCTTACTTCAGATTTTTAGTACTCGGTTGACTTCTGAATCTAAATCAGAATTAAATGCTGTCACTAATGGGGGAATTACAAAGCAACAGGTGAATTATGTCTGGAGATGCTTGGATGACTTGTCAGCTGACTTTATACAGAACAACAATGAAAGAAGACTAGTGAAATCAGTTGATAAAACTAGTGAAGAATCTTCTTCACAGTTGATGGCAATGTTGAATACAATCAACAAGAGGTTTGATCACTTAGAAGCTCAAGTAAACCGATCTAATGGTAGACAGATGGAAGTCAATGCTATTCATGCTTCTTGTGATTACTGTGGAAGTGGCCATGATAATGGACAATGCCTCATATCTCAACAGGTGGAGCCAGTGAACTATGTAGGAAATTACCAGGGCAATAACCAAAACAATCCACACTCAAATACATACAATTCTGGGTGGCGTAAAAATCCCAACCTCTCTTGGAAATATGGTGCAACTCTTAATGAAGCATCAACCTCTAGCGCAAAGCAAGTGCAACCTCCTGGGTTCTATCAATTTGAAAAGGAAGTTATTCCTACCCAAGAACCTAAATCTGATCTAGAGGTAGTGATATCTCAACTGGCAAGCTTCCAATTAAAGAATGCTCAGGATCAAGCTGCTACTAATGCAAGAGTAGATTCAACTATTGCAGAAGTACACTCATCTATAAAAAATCTGGGGCTACAAGTGGGACAACTTGCAAATGCTGTGAATGTTTTACAACAGAGAGAATTGCCAAGCAATATTGTGCCTAATCCTCGTAGAGATGGGAAAGAGGAGTGCAAGGCTCTTACTTTGAAAAGTGGAAAGGAATTACCTGAGATTCCTCAACCAAAGAAGAAACCTTCAGCTTCTACTGATCAACCCAAGCCTACAATCACTATAGATGATGATGAAGAGGTTGTACAGAAGGTGGATGGAAAAGTCAATGAAGAAAAAGTTGAGATTGAGTCTAAAGAGGGTGAAGTGAAGAAGAAGGCAAACCAAGAGAATCTTAAATGGGTGCCACCTTTACCATTTCCTCAGAGATTCCAAAAGAAAGCTTTAGAGGAGAAATATAAGAAGTTTTTGGAGATTTTCAAGCAACTACACATTAACATCCCTATCCTTGAAGCGTTAGAGCAGATGCCTCAGTATGTGAAGTTTCTGAAGGAGATGTTGAGTAAGAAGAGGAGGTTCGGTGACTATGAAACCGTAGCCTTAACTAAAGAGTGTAGTGCAATTCTTCTCAACAAGCTACCCCTTAAACAGAAAGATCCAGGTAGTTTTTCTATACCTTGCATAATTGGAGAAAAGTTTCATGGAAGAGCATTATGTGATCTAGGATCAAGTGTCAACTTGATGCCACTATCTGTGTTCAGAAAATTGCAACTAGGTGAAGCTCAACCAACTTCTATGACACTTCAGCTAGCTGATCGAAGTTTAGTTTTTCCAAAGGGTATCATTGAAGATGTTTTAGTTAAAGTTGACAAGTTTATTTTCCCTGCTGACTTTATTGTCTTGGATTGTGATGAAGATAGAGATTTACCGCTCATTGTGGGAAGACCTTTCCTTGCTACAGCTCGAACACTGATTGATGTTGAAAAGGGAGAGATCAAGTTGAGGGTGAATGATGAAGAAGTTATATTCAACATGAACAAGGCATTGAAGTATCCTAAGGATGTTACAGATTGCTTCAGGGTGGACATGTTTGATGAGATGATTCAAGAGACTTTAGAGTCATTTTCTATGAAAGAACCGTTAGCATCTATTTTACTTGGGACTGAAGAAATAGAAGAAGAGCATATAGTTGAATGTAAGAAGTTACTTTAAGCCTCTCCTTATTACAGGAAATCATCACAGTAGTTTGAGTTGTTAGAGAGGGAATCAAGGCAAACTACTTCTTTGAAGCCTTCCATAAAACAAGCACCAATCCTAGAGCTTAAACCCCTACCACCGCATCTTGAATATGCATACTTGGGTGAATCTGAGACACTGCCTATTATCATCTCTTCTTCCTTATCTGAAGATCAAAAAGAACAGTTGTTGAAAGTTCTTAAGAGCCACAAAGGTGCCTTAGGTTGGACAATTGCAGACATAAAAGGCATAAGTCCATCCATTGTAATGCACAAGATACTCTTGGAAGATGATCACAAGAAATCTATCCAGAATCAAAGAAGATTAAATCCTATGATGAAAGAAGTGGTCAAGAAGGAAATTATCAAATGGTTAGATGCTGGGATCATTTACCTCATTTCTAATAGCTCATGGGTCAGCCCAGTGCAATGTGTTCCTAAAAAAGGGGGGTATGACAGTGATTACTAATGAGAAAGATGAGATTATCCCCACTCACACAATTACTGGTTAGCGTATTTGCATGGATTACAGAAAGTTGAATGATGCTACAATGAAAGATCATTTCCCACTTCCTTTTATTGACCAGATGTTAGACCGATTGGCTGGAAAAGAATTCTTCTGTTTCTTGGATGGGTATTCAGGGTATAATCAAATTGTTGTCTCTCCCGAAGATCAAGAGAAGACAACATTTACCTGTCCTTATGGCACTTTTGCCTTTAGAAGAATGCCATTTGGTTTATGCAATGCTCCTGCCACTTTTCAAAGATGTATGATGAGTATATTCTCTGATATGATAGAAGAGATAATGGAAGTATTCATGGATGACTTCTCGGTATTTGGAGAATCATTTGAAGAGTGCTTGATCAATCTAGAAAAGGTGTTGAAGCGATGTGAGGAGACAAACTTAGTGCTCAACTGGGAGAAGTGTCATTTCATGGTGACTGAAGGCATAGTTCTGGGCCATAAAGTTTCTAAAAATGGTTTAGAGGTTGACAAAGCCAAGATTTTTGTGATTGAACAACTTCCTCCTCCTTCTAATGTCAAAGCTGTGAGAAGCTTCTTGGGCCATGCTGGTTTCTATCGTCGATTCATTAAAGATTTCTCCAAGATTTCAAAACCACTTTCACAGTTACTGGAGAAAGATACTCCTTTTCAGTTTACTGAGGAGTGTATGAAGGCTTTTAAAGAATTGAAGAGAAGATTGACTTCAGCTCCTATCATTGTAGCTCCTGATTGGTCACTACCTTTTGAAGTTATGTGTGATGCGAGTGACTATGCTGTTGGAGCTGTGTTGGGACAGAGGCGTTTGAAGATCTTTCATCCTATCTACTATGTGAGCAGGACCCTAATAGCAGCTCAGATAAATTACTCTACTACTGAAAAAGAAATGTTTGATATAGTGTTTGCTTTTGAAAAGTTTAGGGTATATTTGATGGGTGCTGAGGTTATAGTTCACACTGATCATGCTGCCATTAAATATTTGCTAGGGAAGAAGGAGTCTAAACCTAGACTGATTAGATGGGTCTTGTTGCTACAAGAATTTGATGTGCATATAGTTGATAGGAAAGGAATTAAAAATCAAGTTGCTGATCATTTGTCTAGAATTGTGAACCCTTCTGATCATGCGAATGATTTGTTGGTGAATGAATGTTTTCCTGATGAGCAATTGTTTGTTGTAAGTAGTTGTAGTTTACCATGGTATGCTGATATTGTGAATTATCTTGTGTGTGAAGTATTACCTCCTGATTTGAATTTCTATCAAAGAAAGAAGTTTTTGCATGATGTTGCCTACTATATTTGGGAAAAACCATTTCTTTTTAAGAGATGTGCTGATTTGATCATTAGAAAATGTGTACCTGAGGTAGAACAAGAGGCAATTTTGAATGCATGTCATGCATCTGCATATGGGGGACATTATGGGGGGCAAAGGACTGCATCAAAGGTTCTTGAATTTGGTTTTTATTGGCCTGCTTTGTTTAAAGATGCTCACCAATTTGTTACCAAGTGTGATAGATGTCAAAGAACAGGTAATATTTCTAAAAGACATAAGATGCCTCAATATGGAATCCTTGAGGTGGAGTTGTTCGATGTTTGGGGGATGGATTTCATGGGTCCTTTCCCATCTTCAAGAGGAAACAAATACATCCTTGTTGCTATGGAATATGTGAGTAAATGGGCTGAAGCTATGGCTTGCTAAGCTAATGATGCTAACACAATGGTTCGATTCTTGAAGAAGTATATCTTGACAAGATTTGGCACCCCCAGAGCAATCATTACTGATATAGGGACTCACTTCAACAACAAGAATTTCAAGGCTCTCTTGGAAAAATATAAAGTGCACCACCGGATGTCACTTGCATACCATCCACAGACTAATGGTTTGTGTGAGTTGACTAACAGGGAAATTAAGAGGATTCTTGAGAAGACTGTGGGTCCAATTAGAAAAGATTGGTCTGACAAGCTTGATGATGCTTTATGGGCTTATAGGACAGCTTTCCGTACTCCAATTGGCATGTCACCATACCGTTTGGTTTTCGGAAAAGCATGTCATTTGCCACTTGAATTGGAATATAAAGCATGGTGGGCAATCAAGAAGCTAAACATGGACCCTCATCAAGCAGGAGCTAAAAGGTTATCTCAACTGAATGAGTTGCAAGAATTCAGACTTCAAGCATATGATAGTGCACGATTGTATAAAGAAAGAACAAAGAAATGGCATGACAGTCATATCTTGAAGCGCTCTTTTGAACCAGGGCAGTTGGTGCTTCTCTTCAACTCAAGACTTCAATTATTTCCTGGGAAGCTTAAGTCAAGGTGGTCTGGTCCTTTCAAAGTGGTTTCGGTGTCATCAAAAGGTGCAATTGAAGTCAAAGATGAGAGAACAGGAGATTGTTTCAAAGTGAATGGGCAAAGATTGAAGCACTACCATGGTGGTGAAGTGAACCGGAAAAAAATGGTTCACCATTTGTCATCTCTTACTTAGATTGTTGGTATAGTCAGGCTGAGGACTATAAACCAAGCACTTCTTGGGAGGCAACCCAAGTTTTGATTTGATGCTTTGTTTGCTTTTGTAGGACTGTTGAAAGCTCCTGATGAGGTGTTCCACTTTGGTAGCAAGGATTGAGAGTGCAAGCCAAGGACAAATAGGGGAGTTTTCTTCTACTTTTCTTTGATTTGTTCTATTTGATTGTTGATGATATATTGCTTGGGAATGAGTGCTGGTCTTAGTTGGATTTGCATGTGATGACTATTTGTGATGATTATTGAGTGACTGTTAGCACTTAAGCTGTTTAATTAGTGTAAATTTGAAATCTCTGAAGTTGGTGTTACCCTTACACTTATATGTGGTTGTACTTCACTTCCATTACTTTTTGTTACTTGTTCACATTGAGGACAATGTGACATTTAAGTGTGGGGGTGAGGGTATCTTGAATTTTACATGGCTTTGTATCTTGGATTTTACATGACTTTTCTTGTCCTCGGATTTTTTTTTCTTTCGAAAAAAAAATTGTGAAGTTTGAATTTTATTTGTGGGCATTAACACAATTGGGTTGATTTGAACATGAAAAGAAGTGAATTTGATTAGGAATTGATTCTATGTTCTTTGAATGTTAGTAAAGAGGTAAAGATTTGGTTTTTGTACTTTACTTTAGGATGTCAAAAGAACCTGTGAGGAATTTGAGCCTAAGTTTCATTTCTTTCAAGAGGGAGTACACCTATTGTAATTTCATCTCTAGAACTTGTCTTGAATCTCTTTTGAAATTTGAAATCCTTTTGCATGTATAAAGATGATTTAGGCATTCATTTCATAGCTAGTTTGGCCAAATGTCCATCCTTATCACATGAAAATCATTTGTTTACCCCATTTGAGCCTTTATATTTTTTTAAAAAAAAAAAGAAAAAAATTGCATAGAATAAATAGCCCTTTGTTTGAAATATGCAATTTTTATATCTTTTTCGCCACATTCATTTTTGTTACTTTAATAAGTGCTAAGTGAACCAATTTAAAAGAGTGAAGGGGTTAGGAAGTTAACACTAAAAGAGTTTGAGTGGGTAGTGAAAAAAAAAGAAGAAGAAAAAAAACGAAAAAAAAAAAGAAAAAAAAAGAAGAAAAAAAAACAAAGGAATATATATTATAAAAAAAGAAAAGGAAAAGGAAAATAGAGATCTAAAAAAAAAAAAATTTGTTGGGGTCAAAGGAATAAAGGTGGTTTGTATATAGTGTTAGTGAGTTTGTTTTCTTTTAGTAGGTACTCCTTCATTCTTCATCATGAATTTCATCAAATTACTTGGCACTAATTAAAGTATTCTCTCATACCATTTGATCATTTTCATTTCATTATCCTACCTTGATCATTAAAACCTTAAGAAAGTCCTTTTGATTTGAGTGTGCAAGTGGATAATATAAAGTGGAGATTGAGATGATAAACAAGCTTATGGTAGATAAGTTGCAATAGGTGGAATTGAGTGAAACACAAGCCCTTGAATACCATGAGAAATGAGTGTAAACACTTGACTTGTGAGGGACATTCTATTGTGATTTATCTTTGCCAAATTAATTACCTTGCTACTGGCATTTTTGGAAGGTGGAAAAGTTTTTTTTTAAGAAAATTTAAATTGGCCTCAATTTTGTAGTGCTTGCTTTAAAGATCTTGCTTCCATGGTTTTCTTGAATTTGGTTGTTTTAAAAATTTAAAATCTTGAGGACAAGATTTGATGCAAGTGTGGGGGTGTGATGACTTCTCATTTTTAATAGATTTGAAATGTATTTTAATATATTTGAGAAGTCATCATTACTAATTAAAAGAGATTTTATTAATATTTTAAGAGATATTAATCTGGATACATTATTTGTGGGGTTTTCAATTTAAATAAAAGTTTTTGAGTTTAGGACATAAATAATAATAATGAGAAACTTTCCCAAAAAAAGAAAAGAAAAAAAGAAAAGAAGAAATAAAAATTTATTATTATTATTATATAATTATCTTTTGTTTTTCTTTTACAATTAGAGAAAGGATCAGGGGAGCATTATTTTCTTGCGCATTGAATGCTTTGGGCAGTTTGGATTTAATGGCACTTTTTGAGACAATGGGGCCCACCAATTCAAAATAAAAAGACGACCTAAAAAGAGAGAAAAGGCTGGATAATTTGGGGCAGCTGGGACGCACCGTTTTGCAATGAATGGAATGAATTGAAAACCTAAAAAAGAAAAGCTACAGAGCAGCGGAGGCGGCATTCTGGAATTGGGATTTTTGCTAGACAGAGGACTCTCGCTGGCAGCAACTGGAGCGAAGAACAGAGCAGCAGAGGCATTTTGAAGGGAGCACTGTTCATCATCGGTGGAGGAGAAGAGATTGCAATGAGAGAGAGACGAGCACGCAAGAACATTGTGGATCTTCTTCTCCAAGAACCAGTAGCACCGAACCAGAGCAAGAAGCTGTTGCTGAGTCTATGCTTTCCTTCTTGGTTTTAATATTTCACTAGACTCTGTTTTCAGTTTCTTATTCTTTTCTAGTATGATTTTGAACCTGAGTTTTGATTTTGCTGAGATGGTTGGGATTAAAGCCATGTGTGGCTAACTTTTTATTTGCAACTTAGAGTATTATGAACTCGTTTGAGACTTAGAAATAGTTCCCACTAATTAATTTTGCTTAATTTTAATTCAGTTTATTTAATCTTGTTTTTATTATTCATTGTTTAGTGATTGGCCACCATTAAACATGTTTGGAGATTTAGGATTAAACTTGACGAAGGAAATCTTAAATTGACCTTGGATTAAATAATGTGGAATTAGATTTTAATCTAATTTGCGTCAAGGATAGACATATACCTAGAAGCTCCACATAATCAAATTAGAGTGAGCCCGATTTGAATTGCATCTTAATTAATTGTGTGAGACATTGCATAATTAATTGAGATAGGTGTATAAGTGGACCGACAGGCACTTATAAACATTAATACTCTAGATTAGCTGATTAAGTTAAGTTAGAATTCATTTAGTGGGAATAAAATCTAAGAAACAAACAAGGGATTAATATCTCTAAGTTGTCCTCCTTGATATTTGAATTTGCTTTCTGTGAAAAGTCTTTGTTGTTATTAATTTTTTTGTTTTATTCGCATTTCTTTTTGCTCATCTTGAAAACAATTTTGATTTGCTCAACTTAAATGAAAAAAAGGAAATTTAACACCTAATTACTAGTTGGACTGAGTCTCTGTGGGACGACCTTGATTTACCACTGACTAGTTTCATGACCCGTACACTTGCGGTGCTTAATTTAAATTTTGGTAGCATCAGCAACATCCAGATGAGTACCACCTTCTTTATTTCATAGATACTCAATTTTTGCTTATTATCAATTATCTATAAACATGTATGAAGTCGGATGCGGTTAACTGAATCTAGTTAACGTTTGAGATCTGCGTAAAGTTTTGAAGGCGGACCCGGTTAACTGAATCTAGTTAACGTTCGGGATCCGTGTAAAGTTTGGAAGTCAAACCCTGTTAACTGAATCTAGTTAATGTTTGGGATCTGTGTAAAAGTTTTGAAGGCGGACCCGGTTATACCGAATCTGGTTAAAATCTCTACCCCGTGTAAAATTTTGAAGGCGGAACCGGTTACATGGAATCTGGAATTTTGCAGTAACTCTTATTTTCCTCTAACTTTTTGGTTGCCAAGAAAGAATAATTTATATATTTTTCATCGGTATGACAAATCTAACTTGTTTGTCCGAGTATCTATTGAGCTTGGAACCCTGATAAAGTGACTTTATTGGAGTTAAAATCTGAGTGCCGAGTGGAGTTCGTCCCTACGAAAGGGAACGAAGGCGAAACCCGGTTAAAATGATCACAATTAGATCCGAGCTCCGCGTAGAAACAAATCAAGGGTTATGACACCCATAATGGAAGAAAGGGTTAGGACACCCATAATGGAAAAAAGGGTTACGATACCCATAATCGGAAAAGGGTTACAGCACCCATAACGGAATCTCGGGTTACGACACCCCTCTTGGATAAGTAAATTCTAGGTTTCAACACCCGTCATGGATAAACAAATTTAGGAAAAATTTTGCGGAAAAGTCCACCTCTAAAAGAGAAAGAAGAAAGACCTAGTTACACTTAATACAGTTAAAACCTGGGCTTCATGTAAAGTTTTGCGGGACAAGAATATGGTTAAATCCGTGTTCCATGTGAAGGAGGACCCCATTTACACTAAATACAGTTAAAACCCGGGCTCCATGTAAAGTTTAGCGAGAAGCAAAAAGAAGGCAGACCTCAGTTACACTTAATACTTAATGCAATTGAAAACCAGGCTCCGTGCAAAAGAACAGTTAAATCCGCGTTTCCGTGATCAGTTTGGAACCCGGCAACACCGAAAGAACAGTTAACTCTGCGCTCCTTAATTGGGAAGGAACCCAATCAAAAGGACTTGGAACGCCGACAAGCGTTGAATCTACTATAGTGGTTAGCTATTTGGAGCGGATTATTTAATGAAGAATCCCTCAGTGGAGATTCAGATTTTGCACTATCGATAGTTAAAGATACTACACTGAGGTCATTACACCTGGTCAGAATAAAATACACCGAGGTCATTACACCCAGTCAGATACGAATAAATCTGAATTCGTCAAGACTTGGACAAAAGAAAACTAAGCTGCAACAACTCGAATACGAAAGATCCCGACCTTGAAGTCAGGCAAACCGTCTCGACATTACCCCGGATCTTTGAGACATTACCTTGGATCTTTGGAGTAGACGACTTTGATAGCCGGGATCAATGTAATCCAACTCGACGGCATAAAGCTCATGACAGCAAAGCTCGGTTAGTAAATGTAACCCGGTAAAACCGACTGGGGGCAAGATACATCCTGGCAGCTCAAAAGCTTGAACTACCGGGCTGGGGGGCAACTGTTATGGACCTACATTAGGCCCAACACCTGGATGGCCCAACTAGGAGCATACAAAATATCATGATCTACCTACGATATAGGAGGATCCTATCTTGGCGATAATCTAGGTATATCTAAATGTATATCTGGTAGTTAGGATATCAGAGCCTCGAATCACAGGGCCCAAGCAACTCAACCTAATAATATAAAAGAATTTTTTTTATTATGTGAAATTGGTTTTAAATTATTAGTTATGATATTTAAAATTATAAGATTAAAAGTATACTTTATAAAGTTAATAAAGTTAAGAGATAAAACTTCATTCAAATTTAAAGGTTTTAAAGTATATTTTAGTCTAATTATCTTGTTCATAAGGCATGTAATTCCTCAATGCCGCTTTTTGTTATTTTACAAATTTAAATTATTGTTATGAATATCGGATTGGACTAACCATTTTAAAGTGAGTTGGCAAATTCTAAGTTGGGAAAATGATAGAAAAATACTATTTGAACTTTAAAATCCTGTTGACAATAATAAGATTAACAATATTATAAATTATTTTTTTTCCAACGTTATAAATTATTATGTATAAACTAATTCTTAATTCTTAGTGTAATATTCCCTTTAGTTCAATTTCTTTGCTAGAGTGGGTATTACATTAAATATTATTGTCAGACTCGCGAGTTAACTCTTCAAATTTATTGTTTTTGCGTTTATAACTTATAAAATTATTTCGGTTGCTCTTAAACTTGTGTTAGTTATAAACTCAATTAAACTCACAAATTTATATATCAAGTTTACTGTTTTTATGTTTATATCTTACAAAATCATGCTTACTCACTATTAAATTTGTGCTAACTTTTTTGTTTTGATCATTCTCAATAACTTTATATATTAATTTTATAGAAATGTTTTTGTTGAGTATGATCAATTATGAATGTTTATATTTTTAATTTTAATTATTTGGATTTAAAATCAATTTTTATCATTTTTATATTCGAACTACTTAATTATACTCTATTAATACTTATCAATTAATAAAAGTAAAATGTTCTGAGTTTACAATTGTGGTCCACGATACGAGTTCATACCAATGTCATAAGTTTGCTTAAACTTTAAGTTTGATAACATGGTTATTAAAGATTGAAGAGAGTATATAATTAAAACTAGTCATTTCTATAAACTTGTTAGAAATGAATGCAATTTGAATAAAATCGTACTTCCTTTGGTCCTAAAATATAAGAGATAGTTGATTTTTTTTTTAGAAATTAAGAAAACTAAAGAAATTACTTAATCAAAACATATGTTGAATCATTAAATTATATATCAGTATATAAGTCAGACAATTTAATTTTAAGAAAAATGATAAATATATAATTTATTATAACTTGTTTAACTTTCTTAATCTATTTAAAAAAAGTCAATTTGTTGTTATATTAAGAATGACATGTAGTATTATTTACAACTTATAAATATTATAATGCATCCAATTAGATAAGGTACTTCTAATTATTTTACATGTTCAAAAATACTATAAATTTTGTAATCCGTAAACCTATGTTATTTAATATTATTTTGCTTTTTATATTAAAAAAAACAATATCAAATATCAAATTGAATTGAAACATTAAAAGTAAAAGTGCTATTTAATGGTCCATTTGGGATAGCGGTGATAGAAGTGACCATTTTTCTAAATAGGCTTTTGCAAATGGAAGATGGGATAAAAGTCATATTGTAGATGTGATTCGTGTTTATGATAGAGGTAGCAGAAGTGACTTTTTTCCAAATTTGCTCTTATTTGAATGATTATTTGATATGGAAAATGATTGAAAAAAAACATAAATCTTATTGTATGCTACACACATATATTAATTGTATATATTGTGATAATTGAATATAAAAAATTAAATTTAAATTTCATAAAAATATAAATTATTATTAAAAATTACAAAACTCTAAAATACTTAATTAAATATATTCTAATTGATAAATTAAAATGTATACAAATGTATATTTAATAATACATTGTTTATTAGATTTCCTATCCCTAGCTTTTTTTTTTCAAAAACTGAAAAAAAAAAAAAATCACCCAAGAAACTGAGAAAAATGACTTCTAGTAGCTTTTGAAAAAAGTTACTTTTTTTGGAGATGCCTATCATCCATAGAAGCTATCACAAATACCTATTTTTGCTCCGTTAGACTTTTACTCACTTCCACTAAACATTTTTTTTCCCCGCCATGCCAAACACATTGAATATATAAAAAGAAAAACGACCTATGTCACTTATGCTTGAAGAGGAGAGTTGTTGAAGAACATATGGGACAATTTGCGGATGATAATTGTTGAGGCCATAATTTCCAATTTGTACGGTTTTCTTTTTTTCCCCTAGGATGATGTCATGGGATGAAAGGGTATCGCAGAAGAAGGGTGCACATTACATGTCCAATAATTACATACTTCTTATGTGCTCATACCTATAAGTATATTTTTTTTATTTTTTTAAATTTTTTTATATATTATATTTATTTAGATTTAAATTATATGTGGCTTTCTGAAATTTTTTTTGCATCTAGTATCTCAAATTAATTAGCTTCCAGTTACAAACATATATTTTTGAATGCAGGACTGAAAGCTAATTAATTTGAGATACTGGGTGCAAAAAAAATTTCAGAAAGCCACATATAATTTAAATCTAAATAAATATAATATATAAAAAAATTTAAAAAAATAAAAAAATATGCTTATACCTCTAATAGAGGTATGAGCACATAAGAAGCATGTAATTATTGGGCATGTAATGTGCATTCCATAAGAAGCATGTAATTATTGGGCATGTAATGTGCACCCTGTTTCTTCTGCAGAATGCACATTACATGCCTAATAATTACATGCTTCTTATGTGCTCATACCTCTATTAGAGGTATAAGCATATTTTTTTATTTTTTAAATTTTTTTTATATATTATATTTATTTAGATTTAAATTATATGTGGCTTTCTGAAATTTTTTTTGCACCCAGTATCTCAAATTAATTAGCTTCCCCAAGATGAACAAAGTTGACAACTGATTAAAAAAAACAGAAAGAAGAGAGAAAAGGATTATGAAATTGATTAAACTGATTTATTTAAATTAGATTTTCTTCCAAAAATAAAATAATGTAAATTAAGTAAATGCCATGTAGGATTTAAGGTAGATGAAGTGTTTTATTGCAAATCCAGCTTACTTTGTTAGTATTGCATTATCACCACCGAACTTTGTTTATTCACGGTGTCAAGTTTTAAGGACTAAAAATTCACTTTTTAAATTTTAAGGACTAAAATGAAACATTATGTAAATTTAAAGGATCAAAAATAGACTTTAATCTAAACCTCATGTAAATTTAAAGGACCAAAAGTAAACTTTAATATAATTTTTTTTAACATACTCACTCTCTCCAATCATTAATATACATACTAATATAATTGAGAGGTTTTATTCCAGTGGAAAGTGAAATAACTTAATCCATTTTTCTCCAGAAATTTATACTTTTTTTTTTATAAATTATCTATATTGATTGAAATTTGTATTTTATGTATTTCTAATGCAGATGAATTACTAATAACAAACTAATTAAATAAAATTAATTATCTAACTTCTATATTTAGGAATGAATGAAATATTAATCTGAGTTAAGATTATGTTTGTCAATTCCCTTTAAATTGGCAGCCAATTCAATCTAATGTTCATAGAACTAATTACTTTAAATTAGTAAAATAACAGAAAGTGGCCTTGAGAAATTACACATGCAGCTTCTGAAAAGTTTATTATGTCATAGCATAATTTGGTGTATGATGTTTAAGAAAATTCCTTTTATCTGGTCTTATGTTCTTGTTGCATAATAATGTTCATGTTTTCTAGTCTGTTTGCTACTTTTTTGAAGTTCGGTTTGTCATTTTGTAGTTTCTACTTTTGAGACATTGTACCTTTATTTGATTGCAATACAGTATTTCATATCTTTGTGAGGAGAAAAGTAGGTATATATTTTAGCCTACATAATAATCATATGGGTAAAGAAATTTTACAAAAACTATATATAATTTCGTTCATTTCTTTGAATTTTATTTATCAGCTGATCCTTTTTTTTTCAAAACATTTAAACGAGCCGGGACTAATGGTCTGGTTCTTGAACTTAGTAGGAAAAAGTTTTTTCTTTTTTTTTAAAATACTACTTGAATTTCAAAATTTTAAATAGGTGATTTTTCAATAAAATGAGTTGTCAATTGCTTTATTGGGTTTGTTTGCATTCACTTAAATTTGTGCGTTAAAGGCAAAAAAATATAGTAGCTTAAAATTCAACGCTCACACAGTTATCAAAAGAAAATTGTAAGTATGTAATCGATGTTTTAATGGCCTTAAATTAGAAAGCGAGTCATGGTTCTATTGATGACACGTTGTGGATGGAACCAATAGACCTAATAATCAAATAAAAAATAATTATATGGATATAAAATAACATATTTATGTAGGATTTGTATAATAACATCATATTATATCAATATCTTAATAAAATAATACCTTTGAATGGTTATAAAATATTTTAATTTTTTTCAGAGACAATTTTTTATTTGTGAAGTTTTTAAATTTTACTAACTTTTTTCATCTAGCCTGAAACTCATTCAGTTTTTTAAAATGTTGTTTTGGTTCTTTGTTTTATTTTTGATTCTGACACAATAGTGGTTCATTCCATCCAACCTGATTCAATCATAAAAATGATTTTCTAGTCCAAGTCATATATTACTGAGTGTAATTCTTTAATCATGCTATGTAATTTTAATATTCACCCTAACTTAAAATCTAACAGTGACTCAACACAAAATTCTTTTATTTAAAAAGAGATGAGCAATAAAAAATGTTATTGTTACCAAAGTAATACCAGAGCTAGGAATTAGAGCCATCTTTTAAAGAACCAGGTATAAAAAATGTCTGTTTTTCAAGGTTTGGGTTGAGAGCATACTTGCCAAGGCTGGTACCATGGGGCTGGAAGACATTTTGATAATTAAAATTATTTTTACAACTATTTTTTAAAAGAAATATAATTAGTAAAATACAATTATTAAAGTTCTAATTTATCAAATAAATATTGTCAACATTAATGTCTACAGAACACTAATGCAATAAATAACTATTTCATAATCAAGAGTAAACTATTATCTACAAGTAACTCACATAAAGCATAACAAGCTTACCACTAAGTAACATGAGTACGATGACTATCATTTTCATTTTTTTAAATTACTATCATCAATTTCAAAGATATTTGATTATATTGTGCTTCACTTCGAGTAGTAGGCTCTGCTTTATGAGTAGAAATATCAAGAATATCTTCTTTCACAAAATCCAGGCTCTCAAAACTTGTTGTTAAAATAGGAATTTGATGTTGTAAATATATAATTTCTTGTTGTAAATGGCCTCTGGACCTCAGAATTGAAAAAATCCAGGTTTTCAAAACTTGTTGTTAAAATAGGAATTTGCTGTTGTGAATATAGAATTTCTTGTTGCAAATGGCATCTGGACCTCAGAAATGACAAAATCCAGGTTTTCAAAACTTGTTGTTAAAATAGAAATTTACGGTTGTAAATATAGAATTTTTTGTTGTAAATCGCCTCTGGACCTCAGAATTGACAAAATCCAGGTTTATTTAGAATCCATGAACCTGAACAAGAACGTGAGCTAGTTGCGGTCCAACTCAGTAATTTCCAGATTCTCATCATCAACTTGCCATCCTTTCCTAATCATAGTCCTTAGAGTTGGGAGATTCAATTTTTTGCTGGTTATGATTTTACCAACAAGCATTTTACCTTGCTTCAATTCCTTGCGGTCGATGGTTAAAACCACCTGTTTCTTTGGGTCATATCGTTTACCCTTACCCTTCTCCATTATTCAGGAACAGAGAGGGCAAGACAAGAGAGAAAGAAATTTAGGAAGAAAGAAATCTCACCAGAAATTTTAGGAACACTCTGAGAAGAGAAGAAGGAAGAAAGAAATGAAGAAGGAAGGAAGAAAGGAAAGAAAGAAGCCCTGAGATGGCCGGCGGGAGAGAAGAAAATGGAGAGAGAGATAGGAGAAGGAAGAAGGAGAACGGAGAGAGAGGCATGAAGGTTAGATTAATAATTTTACTTTCACAAATAATTACATTCTGTGTAATTTTATCATTTAAAGAGACCTGTGCGTAATTATATTTATTTCTTGGGACCTATGTGTAATTCTCCCAAACATAAAAGGCTTCTCTTCTTTTGACCCTAAAACATTCATTCACATGTATTCACATTACCAACTTGTTTTGCCCTAATTTGTCCCTCCATTCCCCTTGCCTCTTTCTTTTGGCTTTTTATCGTCTTTCCAACATTCTCCCTCTCTCCCTCTCTCCCTCACCTCACTCTCACACCTCCTCTTCCTCCCTCACTGTAACTCGCTCTCTGTGCATCAATATAAAACCTTACCTCTCTTCGCTATAGAACGCGAGAGTGAGAGGGAGGCGGGCACATCAAGAGAGAAAGAGAGTCTTCATCACAAAAACCCTAACTCGCTCTCTAGCTGAGTAAGCCGCCATGAATTCCGAGTCAACTCAGCTCCAGCAAGCTCAGGTGGCCGCCATTCTTGGTCCCGATCTTAGCCCTTTTGAGACCCTAATATCACACCTCATGTCTTCTTCCAATGAACAGCGTTCTCAAGCTGAGCTTCTTTTCAACCTCTGCAAGCAGACCGATCCTGATTCTCTTTCCCTGAAACTCGCCCATCTGCTTCAGTTTTCCCAGCTCCCTGAGGCTCGTGCCATGTCTGCAATTCTCCTCCGCAAACAGCTTACTCGCGATGATGCTTATTTGTGGCCTCGTCTTACTCCTTCTACTCAATCATCGCTTAAATCTATTCTTCTTGCATGTATTCAAATTGACCAACCGAAATCTATTTCCAAGAAATTATGCGATACAATTTCTGAGCTTGCTTCTGGGATTCTTCCCGACAATGGTTGGCCCGAATTATTGCCGTTTATGTTTCAGTGTGTATCATCGGACTCAATCAGGTTGCAGGAATCTGCATTTTTGATCTTTGCCCAGTTGTCCCAGTACATCGGTGATTCCCTTACTCCGCATATCAAGCATCTACATGGTGTGTTCTTGCAGTGTTTGACATCATCGACAGCCAATTCTGACGTCAGGATTGCTGCATTGAATGCGGTGATCAATTTTATCCAGTGTCTGTCGAGCTCTACTGATCGTGATAGGTTTCAGGATTTATTACCTGCAATGATGCGCACTTTGACCGAAGCGTTGAATAGTGGGCAGGAAGCTACAGCCCAGGAAGCACTTGAATTACTGATCGAATTGGCTGGAACTGAGCCCAGATTCTTGAGGAGGCAATTGGTGGATGTAGTCGGGGCAATGTTGCAGATAGCAGAGGCAGATTCATTGGAAGAAGGGACGAGGCATTTGGCAGTTGAGTTCGTGATCACACTTGCAGAGGCCAGGGAGCGGGCACCAGGGATGATGAGGAAGTTGCCACAGTTCATTAGCAGATTGTTTGCTATATTGATGAAGATGCTTTTGGATATCGAGGACGATCCGGCGTGGCATAGTGCAGATACTGAAGATGAGGATGCTGGCGAAACAAGCAATTATAGTGTGGGTCAAGAGTGCTTGGATAGGCTGTCTATATCATTGGGTGGCAATACCATCGTTCCTGTTGCATCTGAACAATTACCTGCTTTCTTGGCTGCTGCTGAGTGGCAAAAACGTCATGCTGCATTGATTGCGCTGGCTCAAATTGCGGAGGGTTGTGTAAAGGTATCGAAAATGCCTGTACTCCTTAGGTTATTGGTTGTTTTTCATGTTTGCTATCTTGTTTAACTGCTATAGATATTTCTTCTCTAGTCGCAGTCAGTTGCAACTGCAACTTCTATTCCTTTCACTTTAAACTTATTGTTATTTGAGGTGCAAAAGTTTTTTATATTTTTCTTTATGATATTCCTCAACGCTCCAATTACTTCAGGTTATGGCTAAAAATTTGGAGCAAGTGGTGGCAATGGTATTGAACTCTTTCCAAGATCAACACCCCCGTGTGAGGTGGGCTGCTATTAATGCAATTGGGCAATTGTCTACTGATTTGGGTCCGGATTTACAAACCCAATACCATCAACGGGTGTTGCCAGCACTGGCTTCTGCTATGGATGATTTTCAGAATCCTCGCGTACAGGTTAGGTGTTGCCCTTTGCCAATGAGTATTTGGTTTTATCTATATTCAGGAGTAAGCAATGATGGTCTTAAAATTATGAAATAATTGGATATTATCTCCAGAAAATTTGAAGTAATGAATCAGCTCTTGAATTGGGATGCTTGGTTTGTTTGACTTGTAATCAGGGTACCCTCTTGTTGTTCCATGTGTATTGTTAAGATCCTTTGTAATTTGTTCTACCACTTCATGATGTTGTGGTCTTTTTTTGGGTCTTAATTTTACCTTATAAGATCAGTTTAATTTCAAAATTCAACTTTTTTGTTGAAAGTATGTTTCACCTTTTTCCTAGTTAATTTTGACCATGGCTGGGATTCAAACTTGGATCATCACAAATTTTGAAGTGTCCCCTAGTGTTTTGTCTAAAATGAATGACCTATCTATGTTGGACATGGACATGGAGCTCTGTATGTGAAGTGACTGTGCATCATAGGTATGAGTATATCTAATTTTGCTATCGGTTGTGCAGGCTCATGCTGCATCAGCTGTGCTCAATTTCAGTGAGAACTGTACTCCTGACATTTTAACGCCTTACTTGGATGGAATAGTTAGTAAACTGCTGGTGCTTCTTCAGGTATTGTAACTGAAATATTGTTCTGAGGAATGCTGATGCGGCCATTTTTCTGAATCTTCATGTGATTATCTTTCTTCTTCCCTTAATTACATTCAAAATGTTTGGCAGAATGGGAAACAAATGGTGCAAGAAGGTGCCTTGACTGCTTTGGCATCAGTTGCAGATTCATCCCAGGTATCTTTGTATTACCTGTTTTGTTCAACAATTTTGACTTCCTGCAGTATATCATAACTAGATTAAAACCATCATGTACTTAGGAGCACTTCCAGAACTACTACGACGCAGTTATGCCATACCTGAAGGCTATATTGATTAATGCAACTGACAAGTCTAATCGGATGCTTCGTGCCAAGTCTATGGAGTGTATAAGTCTGGTTGGAATGGCTGTTGGGAAGGAGAAGTTTAGGGATGATGCTAAGCAGGTACTCCATTATCTTATCTTGTTTTCAGTTTCCTGTGGAAGTCTAGTCTTTGAAATTGATATGCTGTAACTTTGCGGCTAAACAACAATTTTTTTAGTGTTTTTAAAATTTATACCTTTTTCAATAGTCAATACCCACTTGTATGCTTATCATTATTCAGAAAACATGTTTAAAATGAAAAACTAGAAAGTTATTTGTTTTTAGAAAGAATTTGGAATAGAATATTATCTATTATGTACATAACTTCTCGCTGTGTGTGTTTGTGATAGGTTGTTATCTGAAATGATAATAACTGGGATGATTGAATTTCACTTTGCATGAATTTGTAAAACGTGTTTGTTTAAGGTTATGGAGGTGCTTATGTCTTTGCAAGTTTCTCAAATGGAAACTGATGATCCAACTACAAGTTACATGCTTCAGGTATGTGTTTTAATATTGAATTAATGTAGCATAGATGATATCATCAGAGTCTACTCAGTTACAATCACTTAATTTGTTGCAGGCATGGGCTAGACTCTGCAAGTGTCTGGGACAAGATTTCCTACCTTATATGCAATTTGTCATGCCCCCTTTACTTCAGTCTGCTTCACTTAAGCCGGATGTAACCATTACATCGGCAGACTCAGACAACGACATTGAAGATTCTGATGATGAAAGGTTTCAATTTTTGTCATTGTCTTCATTGAATTTTTATAATATTGTCAGTTTCAGGTCATAATGTATTAATCGTACTGCTCTGTTTGCTGTAATTGCTGTTGTTTGGGCATTAGAGCTCTTTTGATACTACTTTATTGATCTTCTGATATGACTCGTTTTTCTTTGCTTTTCTGTTAAGATCATATATTTAAACACTTCTCCAGTACAGTTTCTTATCTGCACTGGATAGAAAAAGCAAATATTTTAGTTGATTTTGCTTCATATGATTATTTGACTGAAATTGGCAGCACAAATATATACAATTTGACTTCCCATCTAAGTTTTATTTTATATATTTAGTATGGAGACCATCACGCTTGGGGACAAAAGAATTGGAATTAAAACCAGCGTCCTGGAGGAGAAAGCTACAGCGTGTAACATGCTTTGTTGCTATGCTGATGAGCTGAAGGAAGGATTCTTTCCATGGATTGATCAGGTCAGATTCTGAGGGCTATAGAATCCTTTCTTATGCTAAGGTTTGCTAAAGGTTTACTGATCATTTTCTTGATGATTTATGTGCATTTAGGTTGCGGGAACTTTAGTTCCGCTCCTAAAATTTTATTTCCACGAGGAGGTTAGAAAAGCAGCTGTTTCAGGTATTAAACTATTTGTATGCAGTTTGATGCCAATGGATACTTTTTCTTGTGCAATGATAATTCTGTGTCATTTGACTCATTTCATTTTGTGTCCTGATATTTGACATTTCCTATCCACATTTTTCAGCAATGCCCGAGCTCCTACGTTCTGCAAAGTTAGCCATAGAGAAAGGGCAATCTCAGGGTAGGGATGCATCCTATCTAAAATTTTTGACAGACAGTATTATCCCAGCTCTGGTGGAAGCATTGCATAAGGTAATATAGTTCCAGTTCATCCAATCTTGGTTTTGCTAATCTGAAGTTTGTACTGAGGCTGTTGCTGAATAAATATGCTATTGTTCGGGGGAATTAGCCTGGGCTCTTAAGTTCTCATTGTCATGTCATTGGGTCTAACCTTGTGCTTCCTGACGATTCAGGTCATTTATTTCTTTTTCCAAATGAAAAGAGAAGTTTGGGTGAATAAATACGTCTGGCGTCCTGAAGATTATTTGAACTGTATGATCTTTGTATTAATTTTAGCAGAAGCAGCTTGTAGTGACTGTGACCTACATTCTTTGTTATCTTTGCGGCCCCTGGACCAAAATTGGACTCGGGCAATGATTTGAGGATATAACTAATCTTAAATATATAATCTTTAATAATATGTGGGTGGACTTTGGTTGTCTAAGCAGTGCCAATGTTGATAGTTCTAGTGCTGAAGATCTTGCATTTCAAATTTCCTGCAGGAACCAGATACAGAGATTTGCGCCAGTATGTTGGACTCAATAAATGAATGCTTACAGGTTGGTTTTATCATCCAATGACACAATTATATATCTTGTGTATAAGTATTTTGTTCGTGTGTTATCTTAATTTTGCATTAGATGAAATTAGGACCATTGAATATACATTGTAGAATTTTGTTATGATTATTAATTGATGAGGATAATCAACAAAGAAACTTGCTGATATTTTCCATAATCTATGGACATAAAAGAGAGAACTAGATTGGTTACTTCCTATTCTGCAATTGGCTTGCTAGTGAAATTGATATATTACTTGTGGACTAATTTGATTTTATTGAATGACATTAATGTGGAGCCACATTTCTAAAAGAAAGAGCTGTAAGTGATGTTAGCTATGGAGGATTTTATAGTCAAAGTGCTTAATGAACAAACAAAACAGCTTGATTACTTCTGGTTTCTGGTTGACTTACGGGAGTAGTACTTGCTACAGTTTCACAATCTTTGATTTCCAGAAAGCAGTATGTTGTAATCTGTTAGAATAGGTCATTTTCACCATTCTGGTGACCAATTCATCATTGTGTGTCTTACAAGAGAATAAATTTCCATGACATCTGTATTAATCATCAATGTATGTATAAAATCAATATATAAATTTTGGGAAGCTGCATTATCCACAGCAGTCTAGCTTCCAGCCTTGGGAACCGTGCAATGCGTGGGGCCCAAGATCTTGTTAACTACAATATGAAGGGAAGAACTGACAGCTTTGATACCCACAGATTCTTAAAGATTCAGAGATAATCGCTGATCCCAATGATAGAAACAATAAATGGGAAGAGTGAATTCCAGCCATCTGCCATAAATTTTATAGAGTTGACATTTCAAAATGATTTGGCTGCTTTTAGATAATGTGGTTTTGGTGTTTTTCTCTTGTAGGATAGAATGTCCTGCAATTTTTTTTATTTTTATTTTTTTTTTGAGTATGCATGCATCATAGGTTTTTTGTTAAATTTTCTCATCCTTGTTGCTGTTACTTTATTTTGTCCACGTTGTGGGATATGCCTTTTGGCTTTGGTGCTCTTTAACAGCTAAAGGCTGAACTTTACAAATGATTATCTGTGTTTTTAAAAAGCAGCCACCTTTAGGGATGTTTTCTAAGGATGCTAAACAAGGACTGTCTAAAATGATCCTCATCTCTGAAGTGGATGTTTTACCGACAATGTTTTGAATGTATTGCTGATGTGTGATATATGAGTAATTAGTAAAAATCCGTTTGGGATAAGTTCTGATCTAATGTTTCCTCTGTAGATCTCTGGGATGCTTTTAAATGAAAGCCAGGTCAAATCCATCGTTGATGAGATAAAACAGGTGATTACAGCAAGTTCAAGTAGAAAGAGAGAGAGAGCAGAGAGGGCTAAAGCTGAAGATTTTGATGCTGAAGAGGGGGAACTGATTAAAGAAGAAAATGAGCAAGAGGAAGAAGTTTTTGACCAAGTTAGTCTTTTGATGTCGAGTAAAATATATTGGTTTATCATATTCACTGATCTACTATTGATATGCTCAAGATTATGCATCTGTTTGCCGGCCATCCTATTAATGCGATTTGTGTATTTTCCCAGGTGGGTGAGATATTGGGAACTTTGATCAAAACCTTCAAAGCTTCCTTCTTGCCTTTCTTTGATGGATTGTCATCATATCTGACGCCTATGTGGGTATGTTTTTTCTGGAAGTTACCCACCTTGTTTAGTGCTATTCTAATATTTACTTGATCACTTGGCCTTTTGTCCTCATCAGTGGTTCCTTATCTTGTTTGTCTTATGCATCTGATGTTGGGAAGATGTATTGTTTGCCCTTTAAACTTGTAGCCTGTTGGAGATTGGCTGTAATGGATGTACATGTCTGTTGTGAATGTGATTAGATATCATGAGTTCATTTAGTGATCAATCCTTGGATATAAAAGGGAACATTATCTTGGTTCGTCTTGGAACTGACAATCTGGATGGTCTATTTATCTTTTTCTCCGTTCTTTGTCTTGATTGCTTGAATTGCATAATTGTCAACAAATAATGGCAGAGATAAAGAGAAATTAATCTTTTGTACATCAAGGAGTTAGAAAGTAGGTTTCTTGTACATGTCCATGTAATAAGAGAAACTAAATCCAATTGCAAATATTAGTCATGATGCTGCAGGTTGTTACTCATGGGTCTCCATTCTCTCATGTGTTGTTACTATTTACTTTTTAGTGCCTTCTCTCTGCCCTGTTGGTTTATATGTTTGTGTATTTATGGTAGTTAGCCTGTGAATTGTGGACACCCTATAATTTTAACTTAAAGTTTCATTAATGTTGGTTATTTTGTATTATTGTTATTTTGGAAAATATAATATGGACAGTACACTATTGCAATGGGCAACAAAGTGCTGCTTGCCATGGCTCTAGGAGTCCTTTGGCAATGGTGCATTGCACTTCATCAATTATCTCATAATTTAAGAACGTCAAAATCTTGTCTGCATACATATTATCTGAGAGTGCATATTCAACTTCGTTATCTAGCATATATTGTCCTGCAAATGTTTCTTCTTTGTTGAATCGGTCTTTCATTTGTTTGTTAAAAGAAGTCAAATTAGATTTTTTTGCATTCATTCTGCAACAGATTGGACTTCTCAGATTTGTGTCATGTGGATTTCTACCTTATTATGTTTTCTATTGCACTATTTGTAACTATTTTTTCCCCTTGTGCGGTCTGCTTACACAATTGACTTTCATATGGATAAAGCATTTAATTTGATATTTTGAATTAATCTAATGTTTGGGATAGGGGAGGGATAAAACACCAGAAGAGAGAAGGATTGCAATTTGCATCTTTGATGATGTGGCCGAACAGTGTCGTGAAACAGCTCTAAAGCAAGTTCCTTTTCCTTTGAAAGTTTTTCCCTTGAGCGTGCTCTGATAATCCACAAGCAAATAATTCATTTCATTGTTCTAAATGCCATCTGAGCAGGTATTATGAAACATATCTTCCATTCTTGTTGGAGGCTTGTAATGATGACAGTCCTGATGTCAGACAGGTCAGCATTAGATGTCATTAGTTTATGTCTCTAGCCCTTCTATTTATTTGTCTGAATTGTCTGATTTTTTGTCATCTCTCCTTTTGTAGGCTGCTGTTTATGGCCTTGGTGTTTGTGCAGAGTTTGGAGGATCTGTGTTTAAACCTCTGGTTGGAGGTACTGCTTCTTGATATAGATATTCAATTGGTAAAAGTTATTTTGAGTAACGTTTTGTTAATGGCAAATTGCAGAGGCTCTTTCAAGGTTAAATGCTGTGATTCAGCATCCTAATGCTTTGCAACAGGACAATGTAATGGCATATGACAATGCTGTTTCTGCTTTGGGAAAAATTTGTCAATTTCATCGTGACAGTATTGATGCTAAGCAGGTAGTTACATCTTTGTGCAGAAACCCCAGTTTTTGCTTGTGCTTGTTAATTATGAGTCACTCTAATGAGAAATTCATTCAATGGGGGCTGTTTAGAGTTTTATTTTAGGCAACTTGCGAATATTTTTTTTTTCTAAATTAGCTTGTTGGCAGGTGGTTCCTGCATGGTTAAACTGTTTGCCAATAAAAGGTGACTTGATTGAAGCCAAAGTTGTGCATGATCAACTTTGTTCGATGGTTGAGAGGTCAGAAACTCCACTTTCTTGTTTTCTTATACGGGTAGATCTCTGTATCTTTCCAATTTTCTTATTATGCTGTGTCATGTTTATTTACAGATCTGATGGGGATCTTTTGGGTCCGAACAATCAATATCTTCAGAAAATTGTTGCAGTATTTGCTGAGGTTAGCTTTTGTTTGTTTGTTTGGTTGGTCGGTTGGCTGTTATTGCTGAGGTGGGCATCATGAATTTGGCACATAGTGCCCTCTATCATTTGGCAAGAGAAATTAAAATGAAAGGAGTGGAAAGGCTTTAACGATGAAATTAGTTAACCTTAAAACAGAAAGTGATTGACATCCAGTAGCTCTATAATATTTTTGTATCTCAACCTAAGACTGACATGTTGCACCTCCCTGTAATAAACGGAATGAACAGAGCTAGAAAAAGATTATAAAGATTTATACAAAAAATGGTTACTTGTTAAGTAATTGTTATCTCCTGAATTTACTAGTTATACTTAAAATTGCATATATGATTTAAGTTGATGTTCATATAAAACATTTTAGATATTTTAAAGGACTTAGTTCTCTCTAAGAAATGAAAGAGTTGTGAACCTGACTTTTATGTGGTGGACCAATGAAAGCTAACTGCTTGTGGAAGTGTTTTTCCAGACTTTTCTTATATATCTCTTCATCTTAACTTTTCATGTGGGTGATGGATGTTCATTTGTCATTGAACTGGTAGATAGCACTGTGAGTAGCTGATGTATATTGACATGCACCTGAGGACTTGGTTTTAATTTAATGCTCGTATGAGCTATTTTTTGTACAGTGAACAAGATATATGATCATTAAAGTATTTTTCGTTCTTTTATTCATTTCTTCAGTTTTTCTTCTGCGGGTAACATGTTAATTGTACTTCTACTAAATAGGTTCTATGTGCCGGTAAAGATCTTGCAACTGAACAAACTGCTGGTCGTATGAAAAATCTCCTCAAACAGCTTCACCAAACCTTACCTTCTGCTCTAGCTGCTACTTTCTCATCTTTGCAGCCACAGCAACAACTTGCATTACAATCTATCCTTTATTCTTAGCATGCATCGGCAATCGGGTGTTTACAGAGACTCTATTGAATTGGTTTGGTGTTCTAATATTTATTCCTCATTCTTTGGCATAAGATGGTTTCCATCATTCTTTCTTGCATGTTTCTTTTTTCATACCCGTCGTGGCTTCAGTTTTGAGAATGCAGAGTCATAATTGTGATTGGCAATGGGAAACTTCATGCAAAAGGAAAAAAAAATGTGTATATTGTAATTTGTCAATAGTGAGATTCGAGCTTGAAAGATGAAATATTAGGCAATTGTGGTGTGAGGATATTTGTTCTTTTCCCCCCTTGTTTTACATTTTACCAAAATGGGTGGTGAAAATATAGGATTGTCTTGAGGCAATTCTAGCAGTTTTGGCCTATTGTTTCTTCATGTTAGACATTGGAATGGAATGTATTGTATTAAATATTCATTGTGTTCATCTATCAAGTTTTTACTATTTATTTTGTTTTATTTAGCCAAGCATGATTTGCTCCCTTGTTCACAATTTGTCAAAAATTGGCATTTCATATTGGGAAAAATGAACATTCAACTCTAGACATTTGGCCAAATCATAATTCAACTAAGCCCAAAAAAAAAAAAAAAAGTAAATAATTGATTTTAACAATTAGTTTGTGTTCTAAAGCTTGTTGGTGAGGGGGATGATAGTGAAGGGGAAATCTAGATTTGTTTACAAGGAAGCATCTCTATATTTTGAAATCGGTATTAGGATATTTGCAGTTGATTTTATTTATTTCGCAAGGATGGATTATCCTAAATTATTTTTGAGTAATGTTAATTTTTCAAGTATCAAAATAGTTGCAATATTTTTTTCTTGACTAATGAACATTGACGTTAATCGCTAATTTTAGACCAACTTTGGATTTTGAATTAAAGAGTATTTTGCTTTAAATGATTTAGGAAGTAGTAATTGTTGTCCTAAAGTTTCATAATGTGAAACAACTGAAACATTCATTTTTCCCCCCTCATAAAACAGTATTATGTTAAGAATTTCGCATGACTTGCTAAATAGGTATTCATTAATAATAAAAAATGGTTACACTGTCACATGTTATTCTCGTTCAGATCAAAGAAGAGGTGAGAATAGAAATTAAATGAAAATAATGGAAAATATTTTACTTCCGACGCGTTTGGTTCACATTGGAAAAGAAAATGAGTTGATAGAAAAATTGTTGTCTAGTTCAAAGAAAAAGAGCTAGTAAAATGAGATAAACCATTTTGCCCCTAAATAAAAAAAATTATTTTAAACCCCCATGAAAGGCATGCACCCTCAACACTATTGCTCACCCATCATATATATAAACGCTCGAAAAAAGTTCCCCTAGTGCAACGAAAGGTAGCGGAAGGCCATCAAAAAGTCAAAACCAGCGGCGATATGGCGGAGGATGGTGCAGTGGATGGTGGTTAGGGCGACAGAAATGGGCGTTGATGTCATATGTGGACCTCTGAAGTAGACGAGGTGCTTGTCGATTTGTTGGTGGAGATGGCACTCAGAGGCGAACAAATAGATGAGAGGGGTTCAGACTTGGTTATTTGGTTTATCTAGAACTAAAGATGGAAGGAAGGCTACCAGGATGTGGCTTCAAAGGGAACAAAGACATCTCTTGTTGCCAGAAGATGTTGAAGGCATAATGGGTGATAGTGTTTGATATGCTGTATGGGGCGGAGGGGTATAATTTTAGGTGGGACTATGCCACAGATTTAGTTGTCGTCAATGATTCTATGTGGGAAGCATATGTTGTCGTAAGCTCCTTGATGTACCTTGCTTTAGAGCCTATTCTTTATGGAATGTTCACTGTAAACTCTTTGATTTACATGTGAATCGTCAAGCTTCCATCTACAAGACGAAGCCTTTTAAACAGTTAAGGAATTTGTACATTGCGTTCAACAGGAGAGGAATGGTGGGATAGAGGTGTGGCAGTGGCTGTGTTGATTGAAGGAGAAGAAGATGGGTTCAACGTGCTGCTATTGGGTGCGCTGTTGAATAACTTGTACTCTAGTTTAATTAAGGTGTTGTTATGGAAAAGCATGGAGAAATGGGAGGGTGGATGTGTCTATAATGTGCTCTATTTTTAGTTTTCAATGGTGAACTTGCACTGTTTATAATGTGCTTTGCTTTTTCTTCTTAACCTTTTGCCTGACAATAAGACATAGATTATTCAACCGATTGATGATCGAAAGAAGACAAGTCCCAAGTTCAAGAAGTAGTTTTCACTAGGTGCTATCTTAACTAATGATAAAAACAAGCCCCCTTTCATAGTGAATTAAGCAAACTATGAGAGAATGGAATCAATCAATGCTTTCACGAAGCCCCTTCAACAAGAAAGGGGATCTCCTTTGCCTTAACTCTTTGGTTCCTCTCACGGTATCATTTCAAGTCCTTCCGTTCCATCCCATGTCCTCTTATCTTGATTGTTGAGCTATGTAGGCCTGTTTTCAAGCCTTTGCATAATAGAAGTATTAAACTAAGCCCATGCAATTTGCAGTATCGATCGACTCTCTCCTCCTTGCTTGTTTGCCTACTCTTGGCAGGGGTTTCTTCAATCCTCTCCTGTTGGTCGAGTCACTTGTGGCAGCTCAACTGAAAGGAGAGGGTATTGAATTTCAGTTCGAATCTATTTACGCGCTTGTCTCAGAGGCCCATACACTCTTCATAGGACATAGAATCGGGACATTAGCATCGCAGCCTTCTATCTGTATAGGCTGGATTTTGCTCAAAAGCTTTTGTACGCTTCCCCAGTCCAGAAGATCCATTCTCTACTAGAAATATTGCTTTCAATGCTTTCTACCATTGGATTGGCCTAGAAGACCACTTCTTTTCAAGATGCAAAGAGACTTGGTGAGATAACATCAAGTTCTACCACCCTAGCAGGTTTTGAATTGTAGTTGTCCACTCTATTAAGGTCAAGCTTTCCCATCAAGAAAGGAGTCGGTTTGTCTATTCATTGGAGGAAAGTGTTTATTGAGCTTCATGGATCCACTCGCTTTTTGTCTCTAATCCCTAATATATCTCCTTTGAAAGGCTGGGCTTAGGATCTGAGACTTCTACCTCGATCCCAAGATGTGGACGAAGATGGATTTTGATTGAAAGAGAGAAATCCTGTCCTAAAATAGGGGTTAAATGGGAATTAAAGGAAGGAGGCATGGAAATGAAGAACAGTTGCCCTCCAGAAGTTCGTGTCTGGCAATCAAAAGCAGATGCCATGTCCACGGCTGTCTCCCTAACACATGTGGGACTTCCTAGGATCATCCCGCTGTTTCATCAATGGAAGATTAAGGAAAGGGAACTCATTCAGTTAGGAAAATACCTGAGCGGAAAGATCTAATACAAGGACTATCTATTCTTAACAAAGTATTTGATCTTTCAGACAAATGGGGAATTAAGTGAAAATCACTTCATTGAATCCATCTGTTACTCCATTCTCGGGTCTCGATATCAAAAGGGAGGGAACTTGTATGAAAAAAAAATGGATATCTTTTAGGTTCTCCCAGCTCTGAGACAGGCTCTTGTTCTATCAATGGAAGGAAAAGATAACTTTTGCATAGCTAATGAGTATTATTTATGTTATGTTTTCCTTGTATTATATGACTGTATTGTATGGTGAATATGAGCTTAATTGCATTTAATCTGAGCAAAAAGGCATAATTCATTATGTAGGGAACTCAAGGATGAATCTCAAATATATCATAAACATGTGTTGACAAAAGAACTAGTTTTGAGGTTTTCTAAGAAAGGCGCATAACATAGCTGATACAATGCTATAGCATCAGGACAGCTTTATCGAAGTGCAATACAATGCATCTCTGAGGCTATAGCAGAGTAAGTGATGCAATGCTATGCGGCATTTGTTTTGATCTTTTGTCAAGGTTGTTTCAAGAAATATAGTGCAGGTCGTTAAGTGGAAAAGAACAACAGTTAGATTGCTAACGTATCGGAATAGAAGATGTGAAGAATCGAAACTAAGATTTGAAGAATCCCGTAGGATCAACAGAGTCAATCTACTGAGATTGCAAAGAAAGATTACAATTGGACCCCGATAGATTTGGAAAGGCCCAGTTCGCTAGATGTACACCGCAAGTAGATCAAATTATATAAGGAAACGAAGCCAACCCTAAAGGGAGTTGAAGTCGTGGAGAGTCAAGGACCATTCCCTTTCGGCCAGACTCGAAAGAAGAGTGAGAGAAGTTACAAGGCACGAAAACTCCAAGAGAACCTAGCATCCTTCCTTGCAGCGAGATGGAGACAAGAAGACGTAGAGTCATGACATGACAGGGCTTCTTCCACGCCGTCGGAATCTCCATCAAGCTTTTTGTTTTTCTTTATTTAATTCTAGTTAATCTTTTGATCATGAGCTATTCTATTGTGATCTGTTTAGTGATTCCCTCGTCAGTCATGAACTAAACCTCCTTTGGCTAAGTAAGGTGATTTCCTAAGTTTGGAATGAACCCAGTTGCTAGTTTTTAGTTCAATATATTCAGTTTACTTATCAGTAATTTAATTTCTTGTCGATTAGTGAAAGCTAAGGGCTAGATCAGTGGATTGCTAGGCAGGTTGGTGCAAGGATTGACCTATTATTGTAAGCTTTAGGAATGGGTCTACCGCTCATAACCATAACACTTTGATTTGTTATGATAATCTAATTAGAAAATTTCCATAAGCATATGGGAGAAGCAAGTTAGGATTGTATGTATCGGATGTGAGTGCTTCGGTAGACTAGAGTGGTGGGTTAACTGAATAACATTGTACAGGGTGTTTTTGCTGTAGCATTGCGAGAGTTGTGCAGCATAAATGTTATAACAATGCGTATAGGCAATTGGGGGATTGATATGCTTAGGAAGGATTCTAAGCTCAGCCTATCTTTTTATTGATATCTTCTTACGACTACGATCATTTGGTTATTTTCTTGTTTATTGGATAATTAGAAAAAATCCCAAACCAACCAGATTTTATTTTCTTGTTATACACAATTAATTCTGTAATTCGGCGTCATCATTCGGTATCTCAGTCTCTGTGGGATGTTACTCTACTTACTCTTTATTACTTGTTCGACTGGTTCACTTGCCATTAAGGAAATCGACCAACAAGTTTTTGGCGCTGTTGCCAGGGACTAAAGATACCTTTAGTGAGGATGCACTTATCACTAAATAGTTGTGATTTATTCAATAAAGCTCACTCTTTTCATTTTCTTGATTTTTAGGTACATTCTGTAGTGTATGTGTAACTTGCCCTCAATCAACCTAGAGCCGATCCTGAAATCAAATGCACTTACAAGCAGAGGTGCAGGAAGCAGAAGCGAAGAAGTCAACTTTTTAACTCCGTAGACATGGCGGATATGCAAGCAATATACAGAGACAATCAGGTCCCTCCACCTCCAAATCCAGATCTGAACAAAGCTATCATGGAATTCGGGATTCCTGACTCAAACAAGTTGAATTTGGCTATCACACCCCCGACCTTTAATGCAGGACACTTTGAGATTAAAGGTGTCATGATTCAAATGCTGAATACAGCCGGACAATTTGGAGGACTCCTGTCTAAAGACCCTCATTTACACCTCAAGGCTTTCATGGAGGTGGGCAACTCATTCGTCATTTCAGGAGTCATGCCCGACGCCCGTTCGGATTAAACTATTTCCATTTTCTTTTCGGGACAAGGCTCAAACATGGCTTAACAATCTGCCAGCCTATTCAATCACCTCCTGGAATGATCTAGGGAGTAAATTCTTGCTCAAGTTTTTTCCACCAATAAGGAACGCACAACTGAGAGAGGATATAAGTAGCTTTCGGCCGAAGCCTAAAGAACTGACACATGAAGCATGGGCCAATTCAAGAATCTACTCAGCAGATGCCCACAACATGGATTGCTAGAATGGGCTCAAATGGAAACCTTTTACAGTGGACTAAATGGCCAAACACGTTTATTTGTAGATGCTTGTGCAAATGGATCCATTCTGGAAACTAGAAACACATATGGTTTACAACACCTAGTCAAACTAGACAAAGCTAAACTGAATAAAGGTTAAACTAGAAACACATACACATTCATCTGAGTTTAACATTACAAGAAACCATAAGTCATTAACTATAAATAAATAAAAAAACATCAACCTACACTTATGGTTTACAACACCTAATCATCTTTGGGATCTTTTGAGGCACTGGCCATTTAGTGCTAATAAGTTAAAGGGGTGGGGAAAGGTTGATGTCATAAACAAGAGAGAATAGCTTGGACATAGCAGCTGGTGGGTTCGATGGTGGAGAGTACACAACAATTGTTGTTGGGGTGCTTGCCACTACATCCATCGGACTTGAGGGAGTTGGAACTATTTACATGGGGGGCTTGCAATGCAATTGGATGGATAAGTACCTCAACTGGTTTAGATGCTAGATTAACCACATTCTCATCTGGTGCAGATGTTGAGTGAATAAAATCGTCAGTGGCTTCAGTGGCTTTAGCTGGTGCGTGTGTGACGTCATTAGTGGCTTAGATGGTTGGGGCATTGACTTGGTTTGGGTGAGGGAAGTTAGCTGGAGCTTTACTGTCTGGTTATGAATTAGGCACTTGAGTATCATGAGGTACATCCTCAAAATGACATTGATGAGAGTCATCTAGGATATTGTGCACTTGAGAGGGACCGACAGTATCCTATCCATTACTATCATCATTGTGAGGAATGCCCACTACATCGTAAGCTAGCTCTTAAATCATCATCTCGTAACTTTCCATATGAACATGCATGGCTTTATGAGTCTTATTAAGACAGGCATTGTACACACCCAAAGCCTCAATTACAACATAAACCACTTTGAAGGCATCTTGGAGAACTATCTCATTTTTCTTGAAGATTTTATCTTGAAATGCTGCAAGCTTGTCTGCAGACAACTTCTTTAGAGATTTAGCCGCTCTTGCCTCAAATGCAGCAAGCTCCTGTCTAAACACATTCTTCACAGTTTTAGCTAAAATTGAGGGGTTAAGAGTGGGAGGAGGTTTAGAAGGCACCTCTGCCTTTGCTTTGGCCTTTCCCTTCCCCTTTTGAGACGCTTCCAGAGTAGAGGAACCAGGCAAGATGATGTGTAATATGGTCAAGAGGGTCTTGTCAAATTCAGAGATGGTGCAAACCTGATCACGTCCTCCATGTAAGCGATGTTATGATTGGACAAGATATATGAAACCAACTACGGGTATGAAAGTAGAGTTTGAAGGTACTTGGAGTCAACCACCTTCTACATCTCATTGAACACAACACCATTGCCCCAATGTCTCTCTTTTGCTTTGTGGTGATGGAGGCTAGTACAAGATAGTCATAGTCGTTGATGTGTGATAGTTCAGACACTTGCTCACCAGACACTGAGAGTAAATGTAATGAACCACCCTACTATTGTCTGGAAAATCAGTTGGCTTGATCTACAATTGTGAAAGCAGGAGCTTTATACCCAAGAGGGGGGGTGAATTGGGTATCTTTAAAAATTTCGAAACTTGTTCTGTTTTTGGTCACTCAGAACAGGGCACAACAGAGAGGATAAGGAGAAGAAGCTAAACACAATGCAATTTATACTGGTTCGGTCCTTTCCTGACCTACATCCAGTCCCCAAGTCTCACTTAGGATTTTCAATCCACTATAATCAAATATTGATTACACACTCTGTACTAAGAGTTGTTCTCTCACTAGAACACACTCCCCCTTACAAGTTGTAATCAATACACCCCAACTACCAAGTCCTCTGACTTGTAGTTATCACAATCAGTAGATGATTTACAAGATGATAACTCTCTCAAAGAGTAGATAGAATAAACACTGAAGTACAAAGTATCAAATTGATACTATTACAGATGAAAGCTGTACACAATCAATGATTCTTAATAAATTTTCGCTCTCAGTTGGTGTATCAGCTTGAGAAGAAGTTAATGCTCTCTATTTATAGGCAGAGAACATTAAATGACCGTTGTAAGATGATTCCAACCGTTGGAAGTGATTAGCTTGGGTTCTGGTCATCTTCTCTTTCTAAATTTCTGCTAATCCAAGTCTTAATGAAGTCTGATGTGGCTCTCTGAGAATTTTCCCGTTGGAGATGGCTTTACTTGTTGTAGTAAGCATTCTTCAACGTTTAGAAGGCGTGCTCAGATGGATTAGCTGAGAATAGGTTGATTTGCAGAAGTGCATTTAATGCACTATTCACTTTTTGCTTTTTGGCTTTGACCTCCAATAATCTTCATCTGATCTTACTGAAATTCACTCAACAAACTTGTTAAACATAGCTAGGAATATGATTGAATGAATTATGGAAGCAATAAGATCAAACAATGATGATTTGCAAATTCGCGTAATTCAAAAACCAATTTTGACCGTTGTATACCGCGGTAAGTTCCTCTATACTGGAGTATGTCACTGTGCATACTGCAGTATCCAAGGGCTTACTGCAGTAAACAACTTCCAGAGACAAAAACCTCGCGAAATGATTTTGAAAGATATCCTCTATACTGCGGTATCCAACTAGTATACTGCAGTATACGAGTTTTTGTCAAAGAGAAGAGACCCCGTGATTGCCCAATACTGCAGTATGGAAACCTATACTGCAGTATGCAATGGTTATGAAATTTAAAAGCCTTCCGTGAGAGCCTTTACTGCAGTATGCAACTCCATACTGCGGTATTTACTTGAGTGAGAAAATTTGGTTGCTCTCGGGTTGGCCCTATACTGCAGTATGTCATCCTATACTGCGGTATAGACTTGTTTTGAAAACATGGTTTCTCTCGAAGTCCCTATACTGCAGTATACATAGATATACTGCGGTATGGACTTATTTTGAAAACACGGTTGCTCTCTGGAAGTCCCTATACTGCAGTATACATAGCTATACTGCGGTATGGACTTACTTTGAAAATACGGTTGCTCTCTGGAAGTCCCTATACTGCAGTATACATAGCTATACTGCGGTATGGACTTCTTTTGAAAACACGGTTGCTCTCTGGAAGTCCCTATACTGCAGTATACATAGCTATATTGCGGTATGGACTTCTTTTGAAAACACGGTTGCTCTCTGGAAGTCCCTATACTGCAGTATACATAGCTATACTGCGGTAAAGACACCTATACTGCAGTATTGAGTAATCCCGAAAGATTATCTCCTTTCTGGAAGACTCTATACTGCAGTATGCAAAGCCATACTGCGGTAAGCAACTATCAGATGATGTTCAAAGGTTCTTGGAAACTTCATAACATGTTTTACAATTGTTGTTAATCATCAAAACACATTGAGAACTAACAAATTGTCTGTGATAAATATCCTTGCCACTCAACAATTGATAAATCTCTTTAAGCTTCAGTACCTAGAAGAGAATTGATGTTAGCTAGAGCAATCTAAGCATCTTTCTCCTCACCTTAGTTTCAAGGTACTTGCTTCTAAGTGAGCCATCGCTAAATACAGAAAATGACTCTTTGTTAGAGTAAAAGTTCCTTACCCCTTTTGGACTATAGCTCATGGACACTTTCAGTAACTTCTTATAGTGTCCAAGATAAGAAATCATATTGTATCCGGTTGCTGCCATTAGTTTCGACATATCAATGGACAGAATAGGGCAAAATTTTTTATGCGTAAATTTTGTGTTGTACTTATCTACAAAATCCAACGACTTTGTTAATGTTAGTGGATTTGGGTCTCTTAGTTAGGGCGGGTTTGGTCAAAGATGTCAACATGGTTTGGTGGAACGCCAACCTCAGCCTCAGCCTCTTATGTGGACATATTTGTCACTCTCCTAAGGTGTTGTGAAGGAGGTTGATGTTGTGTTGCCTTAACGAGTGTGTTAGTTCTCTATGTGTTTTGATGATGATTTGACAATTGTAAACCCAAAAATGAGGTTTTGTCTTGGTAAGCTGAAAAACTTGTTGTTAAGACAAAACTCGAGTTTTGGCCTTGACAGAGAGATGCTCATCTTCATTGAACAGAGCAAAACTCAAGTTTCCTATGGAAACTCGAGTTTTGAACATCACAGAGAGCACTCAATTTTCATCTCAAGACAAAACTCGAGTTTCAGTTTTAAAACTCGAGTTTTGACTCTTACAAAGACTTATGACACTTTTCAACTAAAGACAAAACTCGAGTTTTGTTTTGAAAACTCGAGTTTTGGCCATACAGAGAGTATTTGATTTTTGAATCCAGTTTTGCGCCAAGACTTCATCTCTTCAAGTTTTCTCTAAGTTAAGAGAAAACTTGAGTTTTGATTTCAAAACTCGAGTTTTGACTTAACAGAGAGTTTTCACGTTTTCACCCAGTTTTGAAAACTCGAGTCTTAATTTGAAAACTTCAACTTGAGCTGATTTTCTAAGTTTTCATTGTTGGATGAAAACTCGAGTTTCGGATTGCAAACTCGAGTTTTGACCCAACCCGAGAGCATTGCCAGTTTTCAAAGTTTTCATAACAATATGAAAACTCGAGTTTTGATTTCAAAACTCGAGTTTTGATCAGGCAGAGAGCAATGCATTTTCACGAAGATTTGAAAACTCGAGTTTCAGTTTTGAAACTCAAGTTTTGGCCTGATCTAAATTTCTCAGTGTTTTCACGATTAAGTGAAAACTCGAGTTTCACTTTGGAAACTCGAGTTTTGAGCAAACAGAGAGCATGTGAATTTCCATCTTTTTGAAAACTCAAGTTTTAGTTTGAAAACTCAAGTTTTGATGCTTTGGACTTCCACGTGTTATTTTCATTAAAAGTCTAAAACTCGAGTTTTGGTTTGAAAACTCGAGTTTTGAGATTTACTCAAACTATGGTCCAAAAGCTCAAAACACGACTTTGCTCTCTGGAAGTAGAAAACTCGAGTTTCAGTTTTGAAACTCAAGTTTTGTATTAAGTGCACAGTTGAAAACTCGAGTTTTGATGAACAAACTCGAGTTTCCATCATTAAGTTTGAAAATTGAATTTCACGTTTTTAGAATTGCTTCATGTTTGATCTTAATACTTTCCAGGATTAATCTTTCATATTCCCAGCTATGTTTAACCACTTTATTTGTGAGTTTTAGACAGATTGATGAAGGTTAATTGAGAGTTGGAACAAAAGCAAAAAGGTAGTTCAGAACATTAAATGCTGATCAGAAAGTTGCTCCTTTTTGACTAATCCAACTGCACACGTCTACAAAGCATTAAAGAATGTTTTCTACAACAAGTAAACTCTTCTCCAACAGATTAATTCGCAGAGAGTCAACTCTGATCATCTAGCCAGTTGGATTAAGAGTAATCAAGAGAGAGATGTTGCCTAAACCACTTCAAAACACTTGGACAACCTCTCCAACGGATCTATTTGGAAAGCAACGGTCATTTAATGATCTCTGAGTATAAATAGAAGAGCATTCAAGTCTTTCTAACAACCATAACAACTGATAGCGAATTACATTGAAGTTTTCATTCATTTCTTTCAGTTTTCATCTGTATAGTATCTTTTGATACAAGAGCTTCAGTGATCATTTATATATACTCTTTAAGAGAGTTTTACTTCTGATTATTCATTTATTGTAAAGGAATCACAAGTCAAGGCGACTTGGTGATTTGGGATCATTGATTACAACTTGTAAGGGGGAGTGAGTTCTAGTGAGAGAATCACTTCTTGAGTGCAGAGTGTGAAATCATTGTGATAGTGGAAAATCCCAGAGAGTCTGGGGATTGGACATAGGTCAAGTGGTTAAGAACGAACCAGTATAAATCTCTTGTGTTCAGCTTTTCTTCCCTCACTCTGTTTATCCCTGTTTTCATAGTTTAAAAACAAAGCAATTTCCGAAAATTTTTATAATACCCAATTCACCCCCCTCTTGGGTATTTGGCTCCACTTTCAGAGTGCATACTTAGGGAACTTTTTTTGCTTGCCCCTTCTTGGAACGGGTGGCTAGAGGGATGCTTGAACTAATTTCTTGACATTTGAGCCTGTGGTCTCATTATCAATACTAACCCTCATAGGTGAGGGTATGTATTCGTCGTCGGCAGTCTAGTCTATTCACTTGTTCATTGCCCCCGTGAGCCTCTTCGAAGGGTATTGTGGAGGTTTGGACGTTGCGACCTTTCCTTGCTTCCTCTTTCCTTTACTGGCAACGATGGACGCTGAGGTTCCAGCTTCTCTTGTGTTGGGGTTTTGGTTGTGCGTTTGCCTTCACTCATCTCCTTTGTGAGTCGAGAAGCCTTTGCTTAGTTTCAGCTATAGTCGCCGGTGACTCATTTTACCTCTTCCTTTTGCTATTGTGAGGCCAGCTCTCGAGAATTCGAGGTTAGTGTTTTGGTAAATAGTTGTAAAGGGCAGATAAAGAGTTCTGAGTTGCAATTGAACAAGAGTGTGAATGGGATGTTAAGGTTGGGGTTAAATGGAAACTTGGGATTTTGAAAATCTTTTTAACCACCATATTGCTAATAAGTCTTCATGGTCAAAACATTGTGAATGGACGATAATAGCCATGGGCATAGCAACACCAACTAATGGAAATGCGATAGTTGACACCATCAGACACTAAAAAAAGCGACGTGACCATATGCAACACAAGGGTAACATAATTTTAAATTCCAACGTTCACTAAGAATTGTCTAAATGATGTCGTAATGACAGTTGATGACTCTAACTTACAGAATTGTAGCATAACCGCAGAGTAACCATAGGTCGTCTATTCAAGCCTTTGACCCATACCCATCAAGTTACCATGGGTTGCCATTGGTGTTCCATTTGGAGATAGTCCTTTGTTTGCCCTTGTTTGATATCATTGTGTCAAAGGAATATTTTTAGGGGACATGTGCAAGTTGGACTTCCTGTATTTTTTTTCAAAGACAACGCAAGGTTCAATGGTTACTTAAATAATGTTGTGACAGTAACTGTTTCAATATCTAATAGGGAATATATGTTCACTTTAATGTTCTTCATTTTTTATTCCAAATGTGGTTGTGTTGTATTAACGATATCAATTTGCTGACGAATGATGAGGTTTTTTTTGGGAGTTTATTGACATTAATTACAACAAGTGTGGTTAGTTGGCAGTTATCAATGCTAGAATTTATAGATGTCTACCAACTGTGGTGGTGTTTGAGAAATTTTCACCGTTCCTCTCTTTTGCTCCTATTATGTGAAAAAAAAATTTATGCCAGCAAAGAACGAGTTCCTTGACGAGGTTTCACCAACCACAAATGTTCGCAAGGTGTTGGTGAAGGTGGACAGAGTGTATCCAAGGATTGATTATGACATTGCTAACCGTGATTGGGGATGGCTAATGAAGGTGGTTTCTATGGACACCTTCTTTTTTGATGAAATGGTACAAGTTGCAGAAGCTTGTTATGTTTTCTATACTTATGTTGTTGCAATTTAGCTGTTTATTTCCACTTTTCCATCCAGAACAATTGCATCATCTTTAGGATTAAGGGGAGAGAAACTTTTGATTGCTTTAGTGAACATATTCGTCCCAACAACATTTGTGATGTTAGGGACTTTGTTGTTTGTGAAAGTGAGGAGAGAGTTCATGAAACCTTCCACCTTTTGTTGCATCCCACAACTATAGTGAAACAATTTCACACCGAGGCTTAGGACCATTGCTTCAAGTTTGTAAGCATTTCAGATATTAATATGGGGATAGTGCCAAGGGACAGAATGATAAGGTATGTCATTCTCATTGTTGCCCTGACATTAATAGGTGCTTAGACTTAGACAGAGTGATAGGTATGTCATTCTCTTTGTTGCCTTGACCTTAATAGGCGCTTAGACTTAATCTTATTGTTTTGTCACAGATGTGAAGATGATATTGCACATGAAAATGCCATTGTCTTGGGAGTGGGATGATGATCTCCTAAATTGGAAGTTTACAAATATTTGTCTGGGAGGACAACCAGTGAGAGCTGAATATGTTATTGTTCTTTATACACCTATGTTTTATGTGTTATCATCAATGTGATTCATATTTCTACTTGATATTCGTAGAATGAACTTGATTGAAGTGGTTCTCTATGGGGACATGACCAAGGATGCTTAGAATGGATTTTAGCCTTATTCAGACACTCAAAATTTGGTTCTAGTTATGCAGTATTTGGTGGTAAAAAGGGAAGGAGATCGTCCTTTCTTGGCTAACTACAATTGTGCAACAAGAGTTTTTTGGCATCCGAGGTGGAGGGAAGTTAGCAACTTGCTAAGTTTGACTTTAGGGAGGTTAAGGGGATGACTTGTTGAGTAATAGGTGGTTTGTTTGTATTCAAGTATATGGTGAACATATCATATACATGTTCATGTTAAGGTATGTTACTTACACAAATATACTTTTCACATTTGTTTCCGCTTTTATGCCCTCTCACATAACCATGATGTGCACAATGGATTGGTATGATTAAATCATCTTCAGAAAAAGATAGTTTTGCTTCTATGATCATATGCACACACTGGGCACATCATGGTTGTTGAACTTTTCCAAATGTAAGCCCTCACCCATGACCATGCTGCCACATGCATATAGTAACAATGATCCATGAATAAAGGTCAAGCATTAATCAAGGCATAACCAATGGTTTTCCTTTGTATGCAACATAAATAGTTGCATCTTAATAGGGGGAGTAAACTTACATATATAATTGTACCTTACATACATGACATTGTCAAAAGATTGGGTTTTCAATACAATCACACATTCTGATTTCCTTTATAAAAGATATGTAGAGGAACAAAAATAACCAAAATAACATTGGATAGAATCTCCAAAAGACATTGAGAATTCAAACTTTGACATCTTCATCTATTTTCTCAATATAGACATGGACCAAAGTTTGAATCACTAACCCCAACTGTGAAAGACCATCCACATGAAACCCACTAATAATCTAATTTCTTGGCAAGCTCCATATCCATGTTGCCTTAAAAGTGCTTAGAATCTTTTGAAACAAATTGAGCAGCTATAGGATGAGACAATCTTGATGTGGGTGGCAATGAGCTCGTCAACGGTCAAACTTAGAACTTTCATCAAGTGATGGAAAAGGTTTGATTCCTTTTCTTCCATCTTCGCATGATGCACTTCGTAGGACAGATGTGCTCTTAGGTTGTTAAAAACTTCAACCATGGTGTGATCAAGGGATGAAATAGTTTCCCTCAATACCTTTGCCAACATGTCAAAGTTCCTCGTTTTCCTTTGCTTTTTGCCATTGCAAGAGCCCTCACTTTGAGCTCCATGATCATTGTTAGTAAAATGTGCAACGTTGATCTTGGCAAGGGTAGGGACGTCATCCAAATTTATTGGGGACTCAGGGTTGTCTTATTGTTCTTCACGTATATTTTTTTCTTTTCGAGCGTCACTTCCCGTTATCTCAGTCTTTATGGGATGATACTCTACTTACACTTTATTACTTGTTCGACTGGTTCACTTGCCATTAAGGAAATCGACCAACAATCATTGAGAAGCTAGATCAACTAATAGAAAATCATTCTTATATTGTGTCATTTAGAGATGATCTTTCCTTCGTCCTTTTCCATGGTGATGGTTCACCTGACAGTCATGAAACAAAGGTAGCTAGCCCAGTGTGATATCAATAGATGTATTCGATTGAGAGGTACTCATTTTACATATACACAATATCATTACTCTTTAAATTTTTTAGTCGGACATGTAAGCATATATGAACATTTTTCCTTCTTTACTTTATAGGTTTCTTGGGAAATTGAAATCTTATGTACGGAATAAGGCGTGGCCAGAAGGTTGTATAGCTGAAGGCTATATAGGGGACGAGGTTCTTTATTTTTGTACAAGGTACTTTGATGACATTGAGACATCTTTCAATTGACTGCCTCGTGTAAAAAAGCCAATATCAAGAGAGTTGTTAGTCCCTCGTGATGGTAAACCAGTTAGAAGGAGTGAGAGATTTAATCTAATGGCAACTGAGAAGTTGCAAGCGCATAGACATGTCTTGATTAATTGCACTAAAGTTGAACCCATCCTTCAGTAAGCATTATACACTCATATGTTATGCTATCATTTCCTTACATTTTATACTTACATTTCATGATTGTCATCTCATGATCAATTGCAAGGAATTCAAAAATCATGTGAAGTGTCAACTTAGGATGCCTACATAGACATCCTCCAAAATTGATATAAAGGTCCATAGAAAATTCTCAGGATGGTTTGCACAGAGAATACTAAATAACCACAGCCCGTACTCACCAAATTTTAAACCTCTCGCATTCGGCTTTCTTGACCATGCAACCAGGTTTACAACATATAATGTCAATGGTTTCAAGTTTTTCCCAGTTTCATGAGATCAAGGATTTCTAACCCAAAACTTGGGTGTTTATGGCACCTTTGGGAAAGGAGTTATGTAACTCACATCCTAAATACGCCTTAATTTATCAGAGTTTAAGCCCACATGCATCGAGATGATTTGGACGACTTAATTGTGGAATAAATCTTTAATAAAACAACTTAGTTTGAAAACATGAGGAGAAATTTTTTGCAATCTGGATATATCCCATACGGGGATATTAATACAATAATCCAAAATAAACAAGTGATAAGCATTAATTACAATCGAATTACTTATATTATAACAAAATGTTCATTCCACTGTATCCCTTACAACTGCGTCTTTCCTCTTGAGCCCAATCCACTACCTGTTTCCTTCATGCGGTTTGGAGTTCAAATGAATGAACCCCAGGGGTAACAGTTAATCTTATATACAAATATGGAATGTAAAAGACAGTATAACACATGTATCAGCATAGAGTAATTCACAATAAATAAGTCACACTGTAACCGCAATTAACGGTCAAGGACCGCAACCCTTTAGGACACGCAACCCTATGAGACATGCAGCCTTAATCCATAGCTAGGATACACACATGCAAATTATCTAGCAACATGATCAGTCATACGTGTAATACATACATACAAGCTAATAAGATAACAGTTACCCACCTCAAGCTTGAATCCTTAACTTTGCCCAGTAGGTGTTGGGATCGGTTGAGTTGTCAAAGTATGCCTATGAACATTCATCATTGTCATTAGTTATCACTTGCATCACAAAGTAACTAACAACACGAATTATTTTAGAGGATTAAAAAGTGGTTATTAACCCCTACAATAATAACACCAATTTTTAATAAATAATAATATTATTTATTTATCTATTTTATTATTTCTTCGGGTTAAGGGTGTTCTGGGTTGGGGGTTGAAGGGTTATGGGATAGGGATATTGGGATATTGGGATGGGGTGTTAGGATCTAGGATAGGGTGCTAAGGTTTGGGGTAGTGTTGCTGGGATAGGGTGTTGGGATCTAAGATAGTGTTGTTGGGATGGGGTGTTGAGGTGCTGGGGTGCTAGGATCCAAGGTATTGAGGTGTTAGGGTGCTGGAGTGTTGAGGTGTTGTGGTCCGAGGTGTTGGGGGTAGTGAGGTCTAAGGTAGTGTTGCTGAGGTGGTTAGGTTCAAGGTAGTGTTGCTGGGGTGGTGAGGTTCGTGGTAGTGTTGCTGAGGTGGTCACTCCCCTACACTTAAATCCTACATTGTCCTCAATGAAAAATATAAGTCTAACCAATAACAACAAGCAATGCAAGTGAAAGAGTAAGGAAGGAATACGACCAGACTATTAAAAGTTTGGAGACTCAAATGAAGTAGCATAATTGGCTTCTCTCATTTGTCTGGTTGTAAGTCACATGAAAGCACAAGTGATGTCCTCTTTTGATGTTCAGCAAGCATCTCCCTTTTTAAGATGCGTAGATAATGTTTCAGCTCAAGTATAGAAGGTGTTTGGATAGGAGGAATCAATCCATGTGCCTGCAGAAAATCATAACACCAAGCAGTATCTCGTCCCACATATATATAATCAATAAAATTCGATTGATCAAGAATAAAGGAAGATCCCAAAAGAAATTGACCAACAGAAAGTATTGGAACTTCCAGATATTTTGAACAACCCACAAATTCAATATGACTCTCCTCAATAAGAGTCAAATTCTCTAAAAAAATGAATCAAGTAATCACTTAAATTGGTCTCACCATGCTTGCTCAAATCATCGCACAAGACAACTTCTACCTGTGAAACATCATGATTCAATATGGTTTTACCCTTTAAATGCATATCTAAATCAAAGTTTCCCCCACACATATCTTTAATAATATCCCCACTAACGATAGTCATGTCAATATCATGAGTAGTGTCAATAAAATCAATAGAGATGTTACTTCCATCGTTCAAAGCATCATCATGATTAGTGTTAAGTTATCTTTAAAATCAATAGTATTAGAGGTGTCAACAATAATTTCTTCATCAACTTCCTCAACCGAATCAATAGAATTCATAGGATTGGAGGCATGAGAAGAAGTATCAATGCATGCACTACAAGATTCAATATAATTTAAGTCAATAGAACTCGTCAATTTAGGAACAACATCAATACATACATACTCAACTAATGTACCAATCATCCCATCATTTGAAGTGGTAGAAGAAAAAAGGGATGAATCATTAAAGGGTGAGAGTATATTACCACATGGAAATTGACTTTGAACTTCTAAATCTTCTCTCTGTTGATTGTTAATTAGAGTTTGAAGTTGGTCAAGCTGCTTTCCACTTTCTTGAAGGAGTTTCATCATAACATCCATCTAGTTTGATAATCTTGAATGATCGTCATGAATTGGAACAGTTTGATTGACATATCCAAAATTTGAGTGATCATGCCATCTAGGATTATATGCATTTGAATATGGATCATATATATGCTCAACTTGAGTCATGGGTCTAGAAGGATATATTGCATTACAAGATTCAGCTCCGTCATTCAGGTAGGGGCAAGAGTCAGTAGCATGAGTGGCTAGAGAGCAAATAGGACGGAGTGGCCCTATTAAAGCGAAGATGTAGGCTGTGGGGTAAAATAAGTATAGGGCCCATAGGATTGACCATATTAGAAGAATTTTGCATATGGGACATAGCCATTTTTTCCACAGCAGATGCAAGCCTATCAATTTTGCTCTCCAGGCGAGACTCATAATTAGAAGAAAGTAATCCCACCTCATATATCTGCTCAACACCATAATCATAATGATAAGGCATAGAAGTATAATAGTTATTTCCATAAACTGAAGCATGCCAAGCCATCATAGGAGGGATTAAGTTCAATTTTTCAAGAGTAGATTGGATCCAATAAACAACTACCCAACAAATCACCTAGAACTCAAACCTGAAGCCTAACCATTGCTCCTCAGCAACGGTGCCAAAATTGATGCGGTTCTTTTGTCGCTAAAGCAATCAATTAAACTAGGACCAACTAATAATGCAATATAGTGGCAACCTAGGTCATTCTCCCAAGGAGCAATCTGTGGGTTTAAGTTGAATTTAGGTGATGAAAAATGCAATAAAATGAAAATAAACTAACTAAATGCAAGATGCAATTGACTCTAAAACCTATATGAGAATGAAACTAATCTATATGGATTTGTATGCAATTTTGGGGGGGGGGGGTTTATGAGAAGAGAATTAAAATCCTAAGAAGATTAATTAGAAGCAAATCAAATCAAACAACAAAGATTTTGTTCAGTTATGATGATGAAGGGGACAACTTAGGAATTGCATGGAATTAACTTTCTTAGCTCAAACCAATTAATTAGACCAAAGGGAGATTAATGAATTTAATTACCTAATTGAATATGGGAAACCCTCTAGCTCAATAACACATATTCCACTAGAAAACTCATAATGAAATAAGCGGTGGCTAATTAAACTCATTAAAAACCAATCACAAAATAATCTTGGAAATCTTGTTTACAATTATCCAATTAGACAACTCGACAATTTATCAACCCAATCAAACAATTAAGATGATAAACCAAATTGTCAATTAAATTAATAACGAAAACTCAATTAATAATTCAATTGACAATCCAAAGGTTGTAAATAAAAATCCAGCAATTGTCTCAAACAATAAAATTTCAAATTATCAATCCAATCCAAAAGAAATATGTTTACAATCTAAAACTAGATTATTCTCAATTAAAACAGTTTAAAACCCTTTAAAACTAAAGAACCTCAAGTTTGGATTAAGAAGGTAAGAAGAACAACACTCCCTTGTGATCTTCAAGTGTAAGTTCCTAGGCTTTAGCTTCCTCCATGCTCCTCTCAAGTTGCCTCCCGAAAGAGCTTAAGCTTCCATGGAAATTCTTCCTTCACGTATGCGTCTCTCAGCTCTCAATGAGAGCGTGCGGGAGTCCGTCAATTTGGTGGCTAGGTCTTCTTTTAATAGACAAAGGAGAGAGCTTTGGAAATTAAACTTGAGCCAATTAAAATTCCAAAAGCCCAACAAAATTCCACCATTAGATCTTCTTTTAGCTTCTAAGGTTAATTCTGCATCATAGGATCTTCCAATATGCTTTTTCCTATCTTGCAAGAATTAAATAAAATCGTGATCTATCATATATTTAAAAATATTATTCAATCACAAGATCTCAATCAGAATATTGATAATTTAAGCCCAATAATCTCATAATTAATTCTAATTTATATTATTTCCTAAAATTGGCTTATAACCCAAATATTATCTAAGAAATCCAAATTAGCCTAATTAGGATTTATTAGGTTAGGTCTGAGGTAGTGTTGTTGGGGTGCTGAGGTCCGAGGTAGTGTTTCTGCGGTAGTGAGGTCCAAGGTAGTGTTGCTGAGGTGGTGAGGTCCGAGGTCGTGTTGCTGAGGTCTGAGGTAGTGTTGCTAGGATAGGGTCAGAGGTAGTGTTGCTGGGATGGGGTGCTGTTGTTGGTCGAATTCCCTTATGGCAAGTGAACCAGTCGAACAAATAATAAAGTGAAAGTAGAGTATCGTCCCACAGAGACTGAGATATCAAGGAGTGACGCTCAATTGCTACTATAGTTGCGCAAAAGAAAGTAAAATACTTGATATGAGAGGTTTGATTGGCTATGCTACTAGCAAAAGGAAACTACGTAAATTACTTGAGAAGAGATATCAGTAGAAAGTTAGGCTGGACTCAGAATCACCCTTAAATGCATCAATCCCCCAGTTTCTCTACCCATTGCTATAGCATCTATACTGCACAGCTTCCGCAATGCAACAGCATAGCTACTCACCACAAAGCTATTTGGTTAACCCACCACGATAGTCTACCGAAGCTTCCGCATCCGATACATATGATGCTAACTATACTCCTTCCATATTCCTATGGCAACTTTCTAATTAGACCTACGTTACGCTCAAGGTGTTATGGCTATTAGAGGTAGACCCATTCCTTAAGCCTACAATAATAGGTCAAGCCGTGCACGGGCTGCCTAGCAAACACTGTTTCTCAGTGGTCTACTCTTGACTCCTTGCCAGTAAGCCGAGGCCACGAATCTAGCCCCAGCTTCCGCTAATCGACTAGTAATGAATGCACTGATAAGCAAACCAAATTTATTAGATTAAGAATTGCAACTGGGTTCATTTAACACTTAAGGATTCATCCTCGTCCAGCCATACGAAAATTAGTTCATGACTGACGAGGGAAACACCAAACAAAAACTAACAGAATGACCAATGATTGAAATACTAAAATAAAAGCGAAAACAAAACAGAAAGCTTGAGCGGAGTTCCAAGGGCGTGGATGAAGTCCTGTCACGTCACCCCTCCACGTCTTCTTCTCTCTGTCACGCTGCAAGGAAGGATGCTGGGCTGCTCTAGAAATCTCGTGCTTTGTGAAATCTCTCACTCTTCTCTTGAGTCGGCCGGATATGGAATCTTGTTTAGGCTCAATGCGACTCCCCTCTAGGGTTGCGTTCCTATTTCCTTTTATAAGCAGCTTTTCTTGCGGCGCAAGTTCCAGCGAGCTGGGCTTTCCAAATCTGTTAAGGTCCATCGAATCTTCTGCCCTTGATAGATTGATTCTACTGATTCTGCGGGATTCTCCAAATTTTTCAGTTTTGATTCTCCGCATCTTTTATTTTATTACGTAAGCAATCTACCTGTCGCTCTCGACTTCCTTATTCCTGAAATCATCTAGATAAAAAGGCCAGACAAAATGCCGCATAGCATCACGTCCTCTACTTTGCTATAGCTTTTGTAATGCCTTGTATTGCACTTCGAGTTTCTGTCAAAATGCTATAGCACCGTATTGGCTCTGTTATACAGTCTTCCTTTAAAACCATGTAAATGACTTTTCTCCTCGCACATGTTCAGGATGTAAATGGTTTCCATTCTTCAATTCTCTATATCATGAATATATGCCTTTTTACTTAGATTGTTTGCATTTTAAGCTTATATTTATCATACAATTCAGTCATGAAACATAGGAAAAACATGGTATAATTTGCGCTCATCAGCTGTCAATCTTTGAAAAGTCATAACTCCTAATCTACTAGTCAGTTTTGGTTGTTCTTTTGCTCGTTCTAAACTTTATTAAGTCTACTATCTACTGTATAAATTTCTTGTAAAACCTCAGTAATGGCTAATCTATTTCTATATATATATATATATATGACCAACTTCCTAGTTTCATATAGACATTAAGCTTGGGTTTCAATATGCTAAAATTTCCTCTGTTTAAACTCCTAAAAACAGAGTCCCATAAGCAGCAACTAAACCATAAAAGCAAGGTTGAAGGATTACCTCTTGCAAAACTCTAACTTCCTTGTTATCCCTGCTTCTCCAAGCCAACACTTACCTCAGTTTTGCTGCTTGAAAACAGAGGAAAATGAATGGACTCTCTCTCTCTCCCCCCTATTCTCAGTTTTGGATGCAGGAAGATGAATGAATGAGACTTAAGGAACAACACTTATATAAAGACCTAAAGGACTGGAGAAGCATGGCGTTGCTAGCCTTGTGTGTTTAGAGAAGGAGATAATCACACTGAAGAAGTAAGGTTAATAGATTTTACTGTTAGCTTTCTCTCTTTGCTGACTCTATTTTTCCCATGTTTGAGTTATGTTGTTTATTAGAGGATAATATAGGTTGGGTGTTCCAATAGATTTATGGGCCGTATGGTTTACGTGGGCTGGGACAATCAAATGGTTTGGGGTATTTGAATAAATGAAGAAAAATTGCATGTTGGGTGTTATTCCCAAAATTATCTCTTGCAATTTTTTCCTTGATTTTATTTTCTAATTATTTCCCAGAAATTAACTCTAAACTTCCTAAATAATTATTCTCATAATTATTTTAAACTAAAAATTTATAATTAATCTCCATATATTATTCAAACTTTAAAATCCCAAAATTTGGGATGTTACAAGTTATGTGAGCAGTAGTGATGGCAACACGTAATTTGAAGATGTCTTGTATTATGGAAAGCTTCTTGATGTCGTTGAAATAAATAGCCAAGGCCATTTCTATGTGACGCTTTTCAAGTGTTTGTAGGCAAATACGACAACTTCCTGAGGACTCACAATTGACGACTTAGGCATCACATTTGTAAATTTCTTTTGGCTAATTCACACCGGTCAATATCAAGATGAACAACCATATATTCTTGCTTCTGAGGCACACTAGGTTTATTATGTCGAGGACGAGCGGTACAGAGATTGAATATGGTGGCTGACTTAAAGCCTCGGGATGGGCGATGGTGATAACATTGCCTACAAAAGTGAGTCATTCTAGCCCACCAATTTCAAAGACTTTTTCTCTAAAGGTGATAAGAGTTTACCTATTGTTCGGTGAGTTTTTTTAAGTTACGCCTTATTATTAATTAATTTAAGTTTCATTTGTGTTTAAATGTATTAAACTCACAATTAACATTTTCCCCCCACCATTTTTATAGTGATGACGACGAAGATTGATTTGAGAAAATTCTTGTCTTCCTGTAATTCGTCTATATTTGTTTTTTTTTTAAAAAAAAAAACCATTGTATTTTGTTTTTTTTAAAAAAAAAAACCGCTACAAAAACTTAAGACCACTATAGATTTCTTCACATTAACCACTACAAATATTAACCCCGACAAAAAAGTTACATAAACCACTCCAAGTTTGATGCAAATATATAAATACTACTACAACACCTCATTTCACACACTCCTTCATTTCTTCCTCCTCAACTTCTTTCTTGTTTCATTTATCTTGTCAAGGTTTTCGGAGAGGCTCGGTGCGGATAAAGCTTATCAAACATTTGCAATACAATATTTTTTTTGTTCATATCTTTCCTTTTTAATTTCTTCTTTTCTTATTATACTTTGATACTAACTATTTGTTATTTCCAGAACGACATTCCCTCAACATTTCTTCTATAATTATTAACATTCATTTCGTAATCAAATATTATATAGTAGACAACATAATAGGTTTATAGTATCTACACTCTCAAAATATTATACCTATATAATATCCATATTCAAATATCATCTAAGAGTATTATTTTTTAAAAAATATTAAATTTATCATATAAATTATCAATTAACTAATAACACTAAAATGACAAAGTAATAAAAAAACAAAAAGAATACAAGAACTAATATTTTTTCACAAACATAATTTTCTTTGTAATGGTTATTTAACCCCTACAACATTTGCCAAAAAACAAAGGGCAATTTTTAAATTCTTAAAAATTGGAGGCAAAAAACCGCTACAATTTTAATTCAAACATTTTGGTGCCATTGTTACAATTTCCTCCAATATTGTAGCTGTTCTATAACTACTACAAATTTTTGCCGCCATTTTTTTTTAAAAAAAATGTTTTGCTGCCACTTAAACTTTCCCCATCTATTTTTAAAAATTCGTAGATGTAGTTAGTAGCGACCCTTGATTGCTACAAATAATTCCAATTTCATTTTGTTGCGGTTTTTGAACCACTACAAAATGTCAATACAATGTCGTATGAATGTCATCTTGTAGCGGTGATCTATAACTGCTACGGTAGCAATAGCGTTGAAGATGCTTGAGTAGTGATTTTTCGTAACCACTGCAAAAATACTTGCCATGGTATTTCTTAGGCTACTTCGCATGTCATTAGTGGCGGTCAAAACCGCTATAGGCACTCAATTTTTACCGTTACAAAACGTTGTTTTTTGAAATATACATAACGAGTATTATATTATAACCGTTATATTAGGCTTAGATTAAATAATAGTTTAAAACCATAATTTATCTGGAAGGAGTATATATAGCACCGGTATATATGACAAAGTAGAACTATTATATATGGCAAATAAGAACCATCATAAAGGGAATTTTCTGTAGCAGTATGAATTCCATATAATTATTGGGTTTATTTCAAAAAAGAAAAATGAAACATGAAATTTTCTTACTTCATCCTAAATTCCTAATGGGGTGTGTTAAATTATGTTGCCTTGCTTAATTAGATTTTTTTTTTTAAATTGTCATCCAATATCAGTTCTGATTCATACTTAACTAGTTATATTACGATCAATTTAACAAACAAATAAAAGAACGGAATTATAATATTGAGAAAAATAATTTAAAATGGAACTGTAAATATTTAAAACGAATTTCTTGAGGAAAAAAGGCATTCTAAAACGAATATTCTATTTCATGAAATATTTTAAACAAAAACCAAAATATATATAGCAAACTTTGCTATCAAACCGCGCAATTTTAGTCTCCATCTTGTTTTCTGCGGACTTATTTGAGTCCCCTCGTTTAAAAATTACTATTTATTGAAAAAGACACGAAAAATAAAATTAAATAACCACCAACCAAAGAAAACAAACCTATCATGTTAGGTAAAGTGGTTTTACATCATTCTCTATTGAAGAAAGACAAAACATATATATGGAAAAATTATCTATAAATCCCAAAGAAGAATACAAAAATACAAGTATCTCAAAGTGGGAGAACTACCTTGTTATACCCCAAAAAAAAAAAAAAACTAGGAGGGGCATACTATTCGTAAAGTTTTGATCTAAAGCTGTCGATTGCCTGAATAACTAGGGTTTCCTCTTGAGTCTTGTCCTTAATATAATATTTAATTGAGGGATTGATTTTGGTCCTAAATAAGATATATATTTATCAGTTTTGCTAATCTTTTTTTTTTAATTTATCCATATTGATGCTTTTTCAACAATAACCAAAGCGAAAAAGGAAGGAGTGAATTAAGAAGTGTTTGAATATTTTAAAATAAAGATATATGTTTTTTATGAAGTCATGTTCATTAAATTAAGGGATTTATATGAAGAGTTGTATAAAGAGTTATAATACTAAAAGTCACTAAGGTTATGTCTATTCAGTTTTTAAAAATTTCACATATGAAAAGTTGTAGCTAGAGATGTGACAGTCATCACTTAGTAAAATGTTATATTATATTTATGAGAAAATTTTACATAATATAAATATAGAACTACTCTTTATATGTTTGTACGTGAATAAGCATATATAAGATTCATGAAGTTAACAAATCATTATGATTTTTTTTTTTTGCTCTGAATTATGATTTTTAATTGAAGATGTATTGTTTCAAGATGCGACACTTCATGACCTATAAATACCTAGTACCATCAATCATTGAGACACATTGCAAATCACACAACAAGAGATCAAATTCATTGCATTTATCCTTGAGTGCACATAAAAATAAAGTCAAATATCATTTTATAAAAATCATTGTTACGTTGTTTTGCTTGAATATTGAAAGTGCAATCCATACTCAAAGATCTTGCAGAAAATTTGCTTGTCAATTCAACTTGCACCCTGTTACGATAGGTATAGGTGGAAGTGAATTAATTTAAAGTAAAGTATTCGTTGAAGACATTTTGCACTACTTTCTTCTTTATCTTTTATTATTATACTTTTTAGAGATCAAGCCCTTCCAATAAAAAAGATGACTATGATCTTTTAGAAAATATAAATTATATTAATTAATATAAGTAACTTCCTTAAATCACGTAAGCAAATGGATTTTATATTAAAAGTTTGAGGGGTAATAGAATTCAGAAATCGCTGAATGCCAAATAGGCCGCAGGATCATAAAAGATTAGGGTGTCACAGATCTGAATGATTTGTCCCACCTATGAAAATACCATCTTGCCCCTATATAATGACATAGAAAAGGCACCTAAAATTTCAACTCAAACCCATTTCCCTAACATCTGAATTCTTCAACGAAGAAGACAAGGTGAAGGTTGTAGTAAGTAAAGGAGCGTCAATAAAGAGAAAAATACTTAGAACTTATGGGTCAATTTTTTTAATAGATGATATAAAAATATGAGTAGTTCATATAAATTATATTCAACTTGGTTTCTTCATTAATTTATCTGATTATTTAATTATTTAATCAATACATCGATATCTGCATAAGATATGTAAATTAAAAGAAAAATATACACATTATTCTTTAACTTCACGCAAGATTATTATTATTATTATTTTTTAAGTTTCTTAGTTGTATAATATGTCTTTTCAGTCATTTAGTTCTAATGCTGTTATTTTATTTATTTTTTTAAAAAAGAAGCAACGTTCAAATTTTAAATGTTGACATAATATTCTCAAGTATTGATATAATAAGTTTAATATCCAAAATTATAATGATTGTTATATAAAAAATATGACTAATGGATTTAAGGTTATATAGTATTGAAAAAATACTTTATAAAATTAAAAAAATAATTTGAAAATTTATGTAAAGCTAGAGAGTAAAAGTGCACTTTTATCAATTTAAAATTTAAAACAAGATATATTACTGAAACTCATTTACGGTATGTTGTTCATAATCACAATATGATTTTTCTTTGGACAATAATATAGACAACTGAAGATAACAATCTCAATCTAATATTTTAATCCGGAGTTTAAATTTTAAATTTTATCTAGATTAAGGTGTAAAAATACTATAAGTTCTTACTAAAAGTACGTTTAGCATCATATGCCTTTTAAAGATGTAAAAATACTCATGAACATTTAAATATGTATAAGCAAAAATAGTGTTGACTCCATTGTGAAAGTAATAGTGTTAGTTTACAACTCTAAAAAGCATATGGTGCTAGATGCACTTTAGATAATAATTTATGAGTATCTTTCTCTTTTTGTTTAATGGAGTGAACTGTTTAATTTTATAATAAGAAAATTAAATCACCTATTTTCACTTAATTTTTAATCAGTTTCTGATAATTTTGTCTTTCCTTTCATTGGGTCCTTAAAATTTTCTCAATTATAGACGGTAGCCTTTTATCTTCATAATATGTCACATAGAGTTAATGTGGATACTGTTAGTTATAATTAGTTTTGATGATGTCTTATATTGATGCCATTATCTAGAGTAAAAAGTTTATATCATATACATTGACTAACTACGTTGTTTATTATAGGTTAGTCCAAATTAGATTATAGAGAATGATCAAGAATGTAGTTTGAAGAAAGAAGAACTTATTAAATATCATGAGAATATCAGTATTCAAGTCTCTATGGTCAAACAGAAGTTGGAATAACTCAATTCGGAGTTAAAATAAGCAAGTTCAAGCTTCTTAATGAATACTAGTTTGTTTGAGGGCATTTATGTAATTTCAGCGCTTTGAGTTTGAAGAACTTGTTAAATATTATGAAAATATCAATATTCAAGTTTTTGAGATCAAATAGAAGTTGGAACGGGTCAATTCGAAGTTAAAATGAGTAAGTTCAAGCTTCCGGATGAACACTAGTTTGTTTTGGGGCATTTGTGTAATTTCAGCTCTTTTTTTAGGCATGCACAGTGTCTTGCTCGAGCACAAAAAAGTCATGCTCGAGCAAGGTCCATTTCTAGCCCATTTTTGCTCAAAATCCGTCTTTGCCCGAGCAGAAAAAATGCTTGCTCGAGCAAGAGAAAATCCTTGCTCGAGCAAGGTAGTTCTATCAGCTTCTTTTGTTCAGCTCTGTTTCTAGTGACTTTCGGTACTTTGATGATATCTCTCAAACCAGGAATCGGATTGACATGAAACTAGTGGAATTGGAAACTAGACTCCCAACAAGTATTTGTGACAAAAATTCATGCCCAAAGGAGTTCAGATGAATTATCTATGAATTTTACAAGTTTCCACAAAAATCAACGTCATAGTCCAGACCCAGCTTTGGTATTTTGAGCATATCTTACAAACGACAAATCGGATTGAGATGAAACTAGTGCCATTTGAAACTAGACTCAAATATCTTTTCAAAAACATCAAGAACACAGAAAAATAAGATCAATTAAGGAAGTTATGATGTTTTGAATTTGACTGTCTGTTCTGGATTCTGGAAAAATGCTAGATAAGATCAACCTCTATTCATCTGATGTTAATGGACAAACTACAACTAGCTTGGAGTTGATTCTTGTTGAAATGCAAGGAATATTTGAAGAGATTTCTTGTTGAAATGCTAGATAAGATCAACCTCCATTCATCTGATGTTAATGGACAAACTACAACTAGCTTGGAGTTGATTCTTGTTGAAATGCAAGGAATATTTGAAGAGATTTCTAAAATGGGATGATTTTCTAAATTTGGATTTACACCAAAGATGTTATCCTCACTGGAAATTGTTGTCGTCAATGTAATTGCTTCTTGAAAGTCTGAAATTTGCACAAGATAAATGTAGCTAGAAGCTTGACTCTCAGAGATGGCCATTCAAGCAGAGAACTTAATGCCCAAGCATAATTTCACAATTGAGCAGAGCAATTGGAGTGCCCGAGCATCATCGAGTAAAGATTCTGTAATACCTTGGAGCCTTGCTTGAGCAAGAAAATTAGTATGCTCGAGCAACATCGTTCTGTGCTAATATATTGCAAAGCTAAACATAGTCTACTTGAGCAGGTTGAGAAAGCATGCTCGAGTACCATGCTCGAGTAGAAGTAAAACGTGCTCAAGCAACATCGATCAACTCTTCATTCTCCACCTCTGAAAGACACTTGCCCGAGCATGAAAATGTCATGCTCGAGCAGAAGAAAAAGGCTGCCGAGCAAGTATGTTTCTGAATCCATTTCGTTCTTTGTCTCAACGTTGCTCGAGCAAGATTTCTGGCATGCTCGAGCATCAATGATGATTGAAGTTTTATTCAAGCCTTGTCTGAAGCATGCTCGAGTAGAGTGAAAGGGCATGCTCGAGAACCATGCTCAAGCAGAGAAAAATCATGCTCGAGCACCATCATTGAATTCACAAATTCTCGCCTCTGCTTGATCCTTGCCCGAGCATACCTACATGCGTTGCCCAAGCATTGACGAAAGTGATCAATCTTCAAAGTAGCTTGCCCGAGCACATTATCTGTCCATGCTCGAGCAAGGTTACCTCTGCTTTGAATCTCCGACTTCGTAAAATCCTGAATCATCGATTGTGATTTCATTTCTACATATCATTACTCATTACTCTTTCTAATTGCTTTTAATCAATTTGTTAATGAGTTTCAGATGATTATGTGAAGGATTAACATCAGATTATCAAAAAGCCGATGATGATGTTAGAAGCTCCAACGACTATATTTTTTTCCTCCAACAGTCATATGCTAAATGCGAAGAATTGCTCAAACTGTCGAATACTCTACATCAACTATAAAAGGAGAAGCCTTCAAGATAGAAGGGGTTAGAGACTAGAGCTTGCAATGACAAAATGCCAACATTATGAATCCAACGATTAACTTTCATACTCTCTGTTTCACAATGTTTATATAGCTTACAGTAGAGAGTGAGATGATCGATTTTGTACTTCAGTGTTTAATTCTTTATCTACTCGTGAGGAGTTCATAAACATTGATTTCATTATCAGTTGAATCTTAAGGTTGAGGAACCTTAAGAGAGGGTGTATCAATTACAACTTGTAAGGGGGAGTGGAGTCTGAGAGTGAGAGGACCATCCTTCGTTTACAGAGTGTGTAATTGTATCCTTACAGTGTGTAAGGGAGAGTATCTGTGTAAGAGACTGTAAAGGCTACACAAGTGCTCGACTAAACTCGTGAGGTTGTAAAGGCTTTTCTCTTGTGCCCGATTAAATAAGGAGACAGTGGATTGGAAATCCTAGAGTGTTTCTAGGGACTGGACGTAGGTCAAGGATTGGGCCGAACCAATATAAATCACAGTTTGCATATTCTCTTTCCTTATCTTTTATATTTCCAGCATATGCTTATTTGATTATCTAACTGTCGATTTAAAAGTTGCAAAAAGATTTTCAAAGTTTCTAAAGTTTTATCCGACACCCAATTCACCCCCCTCTTGGGTGATAGCTAGGTCTTTCAGATACAATGCAAACTAAATAAAATATAAGTTGTAGAAAAATACAAAAAAATAAAAAGAGGTTTTTAAAAAATAAAATGATAGAATAAAATTTCTTTATCATCAATATAAAAATAAAATAAAAATTATTAAGCTCATACTTGTAGCATCTACTATAAACGTTATTTCTCTTATAAATTAATAAGTTGTTACTATATCGACAAATATCTTTAATTGAGAAAACTATAAGAACCCAATAAAAAAAAATTACAAGATCTAATTAAAAATGAGGTGAAATTATAGAAGTTATCTATATTAATTATCTAACCTTCTAGATGTATAACTAGTATAGTTTTTTTTTTTTGGAAAAATTATGTGCAGGTCCTAAGGAATTAAAAAAATTATAAAAAAAATCCCTTGAAATCATTAAATTACACAAAAGTCCTAAGAGACTTTTTTTAATATTATTTATATGGAAATGAAATCCAGGTTCTTAAATGTTGTTGTAAATATAGATATTTCCTGTTGTAAATATGGTTTTTCTGTTATAAATGGTCAGATTTTAAATTTTATTGTAAATACAGCACTTCCTATTGTAAATCTAGTTTTTTTTTTTTTTTTTTTGCAAATGACATCCCTATGTTTAAAATCCAGGTGTTTAAATGTTGTTGTAAATATAGGCATTTTCTGTTGTAAATATGACTTTTTCTGTTTGTAAATGGCCAGATTTTAAATTTTATTGTAAATATAGCACTTCCTATTGTAAATCTAACATTTTGCTATTGTAAACGACCTCTCTACATTCAAAATCTAGGTGTTTAAATGTTGTTGTATATATGAGTTTTTCTTGTTGTAAACGATCAAATGTTTAAATGTTATTATAAATATGATATTTTCTGTTGTAAATATACTATTTTCTTTTATAAATACAAATAATATCAAAAAAATCCCTTCGGACTTCTATATAATTTAGTGATTTCAATGGATTTTTTTTAATTTTCTTTTTCTTGGGACCTCCGTATAATTTTCCCTTTTTTTTAAGGTAGTACAATGGACCCACACAAGTTATTGGTTGTAATAAATACAAGATCTAATTGAAAATGAGGTGAAATTAATGGAATTTTCACATCTACTAATTTTCTTATTAAAAATGAAAAATTAATATAATAAATAAATTTATATCAAGATATTTTATTGCCTATGATTAGCTTAGGTAATCAACGTGATAAATGAGACATGAGCGGAATTCAAGATTCACATATTCTTCATATAACCAAAAAAAAAAAAAAAGAGTTATTATACCAAGAGCAGTATTTGGTTCGACAGAATTAGACAATTTTTAATTTTTAATTTTTTTAAAAGTAATATCCAACCACCAACCTAGAAGATTAAAAGGGGTATTTGAGATGAACCAACATATATATTTTTTCACAAATAATTAATTTTAACTAATTTTTATAGCATCCACAGATTTATCATCTAACCTTCTAGATGTATAACCAGCATAGTTAGTACAATGGACCCAGACAAGTTATTGGTTGTAATAAAGTAATAATATTTTAAGGCACCCCAAATTTGAAAGTGAAAGAATCCAAAAGATATGAGTTGTAAAATGATAGTAACTGCGCGTGCACATGCACAGGAAACAGCCTGTCGTTGATCTGTGCGGTGTGGGCCTCTCCTTCCAGGTTCCTTCCAGTTCCTTCCTCCATTACTCATTTTCCACTTTAATAATTTCCAAATCTTAAATATTATTAATTATTATTAATGCTAATACCATGGGCGATTCTTTTCCTATAAATCCCGCTCCTTATTCCAATTTGGTCTCTTCTTCTTATCTCTTTATCATCTCAGAGCCCATAGTCTCTTTCAATTCCATCATCGTCTCTCTCTGCAGAAATTAAATCTCTTCCCTTTGTTTATATATCTCTTCCCTTTCTTCAACCTCTCACACCATCTTCTTCTTCTTCTTCGTTTTGAACCCTAGATTGATGATATGCAGTTACAGTTATTGATGCTTGAGATAATCGATTCAAGCTTCATCTCAAGATGTCTGGAGTAACAATCTCTGAAGAAATTCTCTTTTCTTGTTTCATGATAAATTCTTCTCTCACGCGCAGGATCCACTTGGTTCAATCTTTCTCTGTTGTTTTCCTCTATTGGTTCTACGTTTTCTCACGATCTGCCGCCTCCCGTTCCTAATTACTCTCTTTCCTTTCAAGATCTCTTTCCATTTTCATCTTATTCTTGTAGGACTTATCTATATCTCTCTATATATATAAATCGATATATTACCGATCTCTCTCTCTTAGATCCGCCGGATCGTTCAACTTGAAACCCTAGCTTCTTTTTTATTGATCTGATTAGGGTATTCCCAAGCCAATTTGAGATTACAAGGCTTTTGGGCTTCTTGGGACTCAAACTTTGTGTTTGAGAAGCTGTTGACTGCCTCAACCTAACAGCGCTTGCTGGTTAAAACCCTAGTTTTTGCTGATAACATACGCCAAATGGCTTCTCCGGGTGGTGGTGTTTCTTCTGGGGCTTCAGATATGGACCAGAGGAAGAGGAAGAGGATGGAGTCGAACCGGGAGTCAGCTCGGCGATCAAGGATGAAGAAACAGCAGCATCTGGATGAACTGGCAAGGCAAGTGGGAGAGCTGATGAAGGAGAATGAAGAAATAATGAAGAAGCTGAGCATCACCAACCAACTTTATGGAAACATGGAGGCTCAAAACGCTGTGTTAAGGACTCAAATGGCTGAGTTGACCAACCGACTGGACTCTCTCAATGAGATCATAAGCTTCATAAACTCATCAACCAATAATCATAATTATCCTCTCATGGATGATGAGTTTAATTACAATAATAATGACCCAGAAATGATCTCAGATTGTGGCTTCTACAACCCTTGGATTAATCAACCGATCATGGCTTCTGGCAATAACAATATCATGTATTGATGATTAATTAAGGGTGTATTGGGTGTAATGTAAGGATGATTAATTAGGGTTTTATTATTATTATTATTATTGTGAAATTCCTCTTGAGCTTAGAGAGAGAGAATAAGAAATTCGAAGTGTTTTGTGTATTAGATGTGCCAGCCAACCTATTCGTGTAATTGATAGGAGATAGACATAGTGGTGGGGTCCTACGTGCACCACCATTTGTTGTATGTATCGGGAATTATACGTTTGGTTGGAAAATATATGTTGATTATTATAATACTTTTCTTCTTTTAATTATGTGAGGATTATAAAATATCCTAAATGCTAAATCATTTATGTGAATGTTAGGTCATTTTGTAGGGTTGGTGTGCTTTCTTTTTGATTGTTTGGTATTTAATTAGTTGGGTTGGTGTGCTTACTTTGTCCTTATACACATCGTGGTTATCGATCTCTTTGTTGTTATTTATTGATCAATAATAATATTGTTGTTGTTGTCGTGTTAGGTTTATTGTTTTTATCATAAATTATTTAAGAGGATTTATGATTCTTATTTATTTTTGTTAATATTTTTTGTATTTTCCGTCGAAAATGAAAATTATTACGAATTATGATCGTAGGAAAAAAAAAACAATAAAATTAGCATATGTACTATTTCCTCACATGCAACATAAATATTTCATCACATGCAACACCGCGTTATAAGGGACCTACAGATATATATATATATTCTAGAAGAAAACCCTTGTTATGAACAATTTTTTAAAGAGAGTTTCTATTTAAAATTTCATACAATTTTCAATATGTGATTCATAATTTGAAATATGAAAAGATTTTAAAAATAAATTTAATGATTTAACAACCTTACCTTAATTTTTATGCTGAAGTAATCAGAAATATCTTATAGAGATAGGAATTCGCTTCTTAGGGTGTGCATGATAATATTTCCAGAATGACTTTTTTCCTAATTTTTGTGCCCCAGAACAAAAATGGATGGAAATTGTGTTTGGTAAATCCGGTTTTTTTTCTTGCTCCCGGGATGAACCGATTTATCTTTTATGCTGGGGAGTAAAAAAAAGAAGCTAAAAATTTTGGCTTCTCTATTCCAGGGCAAAAAATTAGAATTTATTTTTTCCTTAATCAAAGCAGAAATTTACCCCTATTCACTACTACCATCGCTCCACCACCACCGTCGTTGCCACCCCCAACACTACCGCGGCCGCACTGCCACCGCCCCGCCACCACCACCACCGTCACCGCCCCACCACCGCCACCGCCCTGCCACCACCGCCACCACCCCACCACCGCCACTGCCCCATGCCCTGCCGCCACCACCACCACCCCACCACTGCCACCGCCACTGCCACCTCCAACGCCCCCGCCACCACCATCGCCACCTCCACTGCCCCCACCACCACCACCACCACCACCACCGCCCCCCCCACCATCGCCACCGCTGCTGCCGCCACCACAACCACCACCACCACCGGCCCCACAGCCACCGCCACCGCTGCTACCACCACCGCCATCGCCACATAAATAATTTTTTTAGAAAATTTAAATTTAAGTTTATTTGTAAAGTATAATAATTATATTAATTATTAAAGAAAAGGACAAAATGGTAAAAATAACTCATTAATCCTTCATCTTCCTCCCTTACTATTTTTTTAACTCCCAAACAAAAGGAGAAAAAATGTGTTATCAAACGTAATTTTGATTCTCAGAATAAAAATAAAATGGGTTAACAAACGTAATTCTGATTCTCAGAACTCTTCCAAAGCACAGAATCAGCAAAAACTGTTTCATCTCAGAAACAGTGCTGGACAACAGAATGGTTGCTATGCACACCCTTATTGAGTCAAAATCTAGAGGGAGCTTAATTGGACCCAAGTAGAAAAAAACGTGTCATAATCATATTTGTTTTAGACGCTTTCGATGTCAAGGAGACAAGACAAATTTTGCTGAGGACACGTGTCATTAAAACTTTGTAAATTATATGAAAAATTTAGACTTTAAAATCTTAAGTTGAAAATACCATTCCCCCTTTCAGCTGACGTTAAAGATATTGAAAAAGAGAAAAAAAAACATAAAAGAAAATATCACTCCAAAGTTAAAATCACAACTCAGTTTTGTTGTCTATAAGAATATACTATCAACTATAAGAATATGTTAATTGACAACTCATTTCAATATAAAATTATTAATTTAAGATTTTAAAATTTAAGTGATGTTTTTTATTTTTATTTTTCTTAATTCAAATTGGATGGTTTTTTAAAAACAGTGTGTTAAATCAATCCAAGGATTCTCATGGTTTTTGAAGATTTTAATAAACAAAGGCTTTTATTATTCTTATTATGAGTAAATATCCTATTCAGTCCTTGAAAAAAAAAACACGGACCCCTTTTTCATCCCTATGGACTAAAATGAAACATTTTTATGGACTAAAGAGGAGTTTTGGGAATTTTCGAGAGACCAAAATAAGGTCTTTTTTTTTTTTTTGGAAATTTATCCTTTTCAGGGACTAAAAAGGGATTTGTTGTTTGAGGGATCAAAATAGGGTTCATGTTTTTTTCAGAGACCAAATATGGTATTTACTCTATAATTATTATTGTCATAGTGCTGAGGAATATGCTTTGCTTGGTTGATAAGTATCCTAAGGAATATTCGTTGATGCTTTTGTTAAAGCTATTTCCAATCAAGTAAAGCAAGTAAAAAATGATAAAGTCGATGCAATTGTTTAATACTCCGTAATAATTTAATTTAGTCGAGGGAGATTTTACCTTTCGCCGTTATATATAAGTTAAGGTCTGTTTGGATTCATCTTATAATTAAATCAATCATGAGAACTTCAAACTCAACATTCATACTTTATAAAATTAAATACAAGACTACTGATAATATTTCTGGATCTCAAGAGCCTCCGCATTATTATTGGGATGCATTTGAATTAGTGATTTTTTTTTTTTGATCCATTATTGAGCTTGGCATGTTTATAAAGATATCCATTGTTTTGATAGCTTATAAAAAATATCCATTGTTTTGGTTTCACAATTAATTTTAAGGGAAAAAGATATAACTATATCATTTCAACTAAAATTTAAAAATGTATGTTAATACTTCTAAATAACATATGGGATATATGGTAGGAATCTAAGATATCAAAATTTGAGGAAAAAGACTTAAATACCCTTTCTTCCTTCTCTCTATTTCTCAATACTAATTGTTGTCTCTCTCTCCTTTCTTTCTAATTTCTATTAATCCTCCCTTCCCCATCTCCACCACTCACACCCATTACTCACTGCCTCTCCCTCCAGGCCAGCATCCCCTTCTATCACATCTTCTCCTATCCTCGATCTTCTGTTCAATCGATCTGCAAAAGAAGAAGAAGCCGATGAACATTTTGCTTTGCTTGGGCTTTTGACCAAATCATGGCTTTGACAAAGTGAGAGAGAAAACTAGGGGGAGAGAGGAGATTAGTTGCTGGGATCAGTGGTGGAGCTACAATTTAAAGTTTGTAGGTGTATAATTAATGGTAGGATTCGGGGGTTTCGGGGCAGCACCCCCGATTTTTTTTTTTTTTTAAGGAGGATAAAAGGCAACCCACTCATTCGTAAAGTTTAAGACCAGAAATGGGGTTCATCAATTGAAAAGTATTTCTAAGGAAATCAATTTAAACAAAACAATATACTCTAATCCCATGGCATACAGATACCCAGATGTTGCACAATCAAAATTCAAAGCAATATGCAAGGAAAAATTATTATGGTTTGTCATATGTAATAGGATATTAAAAAGTCAAATATCAACAAAGGAGTAAAGGAGCATAACAAATGTTATAACTCACCAGGCTATTCACCAGAGAGCACGGCACTATCAATAGATCAAAGGAACGATATAAACCAAAAAAATTTCTGCAAAAAAAAAAAACAAAAGAATATAAACAATAAAAGAAAAGAAAACTTCAACTTAACATAGAAAAATAATAATCAAGAGTCAACTAACCTTCACATCAAAGCAATTATAAAATCATTCTTCGATTCTTCATTCCTTGAAAATATTGCATTATATCTTCATCATCAATCTTATCAAATATATCACACTCAACATAAGTTAACATGCATGAGTTAAACCAATCATCACTTATCCAATTGCACAACTTATCCTTAACAAAAGTTATTGCAGAAAAAAACCCACTCAATACTAGCCGTTGCTATCGGTAGAACAAGTGCCAACTTTATCAATAAATAAACCAATGGATAACAATATCCTTTCTCTTCTCAACCATATTTAAAGTAAGGTTAGAAATTGTTTGCATAAAGTGAATTAAAAAAAAAGAATTACACAAAAAATGCCAATCTTGACACGGTCCCACCTGCTTAAGCTCAAATCTCAGTATAAGTTTTCTATATTAAAGGGTAGTGGGAAGCCAACCTAACATGGTAAGAGGAAGGAAGAGGATGCAACAGTGAAACTGAGCAACTAACTAGCTTATGTGCCTGTTTGGGATAGCTTTCAAAGCTAAAATAAACACATTAAAAGCATAAGTAAGGAATATTGTTGTTTGGGATAGCTTTAAAGCTTAATGAGCTTTAAAGTTAAAAGTAACTTAATGGATGAAGTCACCTTTGGGAACTTATTAAGAAAAAGCCACTTATGTTACCCCTATCCCAAACACAAATCACATTAGAAAAAATCTATCAGAAAATAAGTCCATTAAAAAAAGTCAATCAGAAACAAAAGCCACTTATCTCAAAGCTATCCCAAACGGACCCATATTTGTTCAATAAAAATGGAGAAACCACTAGGTATTGATAATAACAGGCTTTTCATGGACTCCTCCAAGTAAACAAATGATCTTGCAAAGTATAGAATCTTTAATTATACAAGAAGAGAAAACTGGGTATAAACCTACCATAAAATATTCAGCACCCAATCTAAATCATTTTAGAGCCATGCAATTGATCTCACATCCACAAACAAATTCCTTAAAAGCTTTGGCTTATGAGTTAATGTCAGGACTCATCACTCATTTTCCATATTACAAAAGTCTCTACACTCATATTGTCCCCAGAATACAAGCGAATTGTACTGTTTTTCTTATCCACAACATAACAGACCAAAATAAAGGGTGGGCGTTATTTGCTGATCACTGTCCAAGAACCATTAGGTGGAGGCAAGGTGAGAGTTTTTCTTTTCATCAATGTTTATCCAGCTTCCACACTTGCACTCAGTGATGACGAGTCACAAAATTTACGGTAAAACAGATTAATTTCAAAATAATGAATAAATATTACGTATAGACCTCCCTCCCCTTTTACCTTAATTACATAGATCTCCCCTTTATTTTGAAAACCCATAAAAATCTCCCTTAAAATTAGAGGAAAATACTTTCACCACCCTCCTTTTTTGTCTTAATTACATACACCTCTCTTCTATTTTGAAAACTCATAGAAACCTCCCTTAAAATTAAAATTTATGTTACACAAACCTCCCTTATATTTTAAGATCATATTTCCATCCACCCAAACTGTTAAGTTTGACTTTTGAACTTTTTTTTAAAACTAAAATGTCCCTCTTCAGTATTAGAATTATTTAAGTATATAAAACCAAATTTATACAACCAAAAATGTACTCTAATAAATTTTCTAACTTTCTGATTTGTTAAAAAAAATTATTAGTTTTGATCTTATAAATTAATTTTGACTTAAAAATATAAATTAAACACATATATTTTTATCAAATATAATAAACTATATAAGTTTGAGATTTCATGTGTCATTTAAATTTCTATTTAATAATTTTTTCACAAATATTTATAGACACATTGAAAGCAGGAGCTTTATACCCAAGAGGGGGGTGAATTGGGTATCTTTAAAATTTTCGAAACTTGTTCTGTTTTTGGTCACTCAGAACAGGGCACAACAGAGAGGATAAGGAGAAGAAGCTAAACACAATGCAATTTATACTGGTTCGGTCCTTTCCTGACCTACATCCAGTCCCTAAGCCTCACTTGGGATTTTCAATCCACTAACTCAACAATATTGATTACACACTCTGTACTAAGAGTTGTTCTCTCACTAGAACACACTCCCCCTTACAAGTTGTAATCAATACACCCCAACTACCAAGTCCCCTGACTTGTAGTTATCTCAATCAATAAATGATTTACAAGTATTTGACTCTCTTACAGAGTAGATATGATGAACACTGAAGTGCTTGTATCAAGTATGATACTTTACAAGTGAAGGCTAATACACAATGAACTTAGTAGGATTTCGCTCAAAGTAGGTGTATCCACTGTAAATGAAGTTAATGCTCTCTATTTATAGGTAGAGAACATTAAATGACCGTTGTAGAAAGATTTCAACCGTTGGAAGTGATTAGCTTAGGTTCTGGTCATCTTCTCTCTCTAAACTTCTGCTAATCCAAGTGTTAATGTGATCTGATGTGGCTCTCTGAGTTTCTGCCCGTTGGGATTGACTTTACTTGATGTAGTAAGCTTTCTTTAACGTTCATTAGGCGTGCTCAGATGGATTAGCTGAAAGTAGGTGAGATTGTGCAGGTGCATTAAATGCACTGTTCACCTTTTTGCTTTTTCTCACAAATCTTCAGTAATTTTGATCTGTGCTAACTGAAAAACACTCAACAAACTTGTTAAACATATCTGAGCTCATGAGTGAATGATATATGAAAGCAATTATATAATAAAACAAGATATAGCAAATTTCACAAATTTGAAAAAGCACCAACGGTCACAAACCTTGAGGTTAGTTCATCCAACCTCGAGGTTGACTTGAAAAACTTCAGGCAAACTCAGGTTTTTAAAACATCCAACCTCGAGGTTGCAAAGTGAACCTCGAGGTTTCTCTTAAAAAGAAACCTTCTGAAAAATCTTATTAACTTACAAACCTTGAGGTTCCAAAGGTAACCTCGAAGTTTGAAGATTATTTCGAAACTTCATTTTTCACTGGATCCCGACAACCTCGAGGTTGTAAATCTATACTCGAGGTTGGCCCTTTGAAAATGCAAAGTTCAAAGTTAAACATAAAGCCCAGCTTCGAGGTTACAATCTTAACCTCGAGGTTTTCAATGCTTTGAAAACCAGTTTGCTCTCTGTATGTCACAATACTCGAGGTTGAAATACCATACTCAAGGTCAACAGGTTTTTCTTCAAACTTAAGCTTCAAAATAGAATGTCCAACCTCGAGGTTGAAACATGAACCTCGAGGTTTCCATGCTTGATGAAAAGTATGACCTTTCTGTATGGGTTAAACCTTGAGGTTTGCTTTGCATACTCGAGGTTGCAAGTGTTAATGAAGAAACTTGGGTTTTCCAAGAGAGCCAGAACCTTGAGGTTGACTTCTCAACCTCGAGGTTTCACATAGAATTTGTGAAACCAAGTTTTGAAACATCAGAACACTTGACTTTTTAAGGCTTCTGTAAGGTCCAACCTCGAGGTTACAAACCCAACCTCGAGGTTTGCTCTTAAACAGAGTTTTGACACTTAAGAGCAAAAACCTCTTCAATTGTTTGTAGTTGTTGACAATCATCAAAACCATCAGAGAACTAACACACATTTGATCAAGCACCTGTTTATTTAAAAAATTATTTGAATATTCAACATTTTGTAATATTTACATTAACCAATGCCAAAATAATCAAAGAGACAACTATTTGTAAAGATTAAAGACTCTTAAATTATTTAAAACAATATTAGTCAAAATATAAATGTAAAACTAGGGATTAAGTACAATACTAAGGGTAAAATAATATATAAATTTTATTTTTATATAAACTTTAATTTAAAAAATACTATATTTTTGGAATCTTTTAGAATATTCTTAACGGAGTTAATTATTTGGACTTAAGTGTATGTTTTTAAAATAGAGGGGATGTCTGTATAATAAAGGCCAAACAAGAGGGTGGTCAGAGTATTTTACTCATATAAGAAAGGTTTGTGTAACATATATTTTAATTTAAGGAAGGTTTCTATGGGTTTTCAAAATAGAGGGGAGGTCTGTGTAATTAATATAAAACAGGAGGGTGGTCAGAATATTTTACTCTAAAAATAAATCATATAAATTATTTTGTTTAACATATATAATATAATAAACTATAAAACATCTTGAGTTTTATTTAAATCATATAATTATATTTTTAATTAAAACTTTTGTTTATTTTAGCAAATTATAATTTTGACAAAATTGAAGATAAGTAATTTTTGTCTGTAGATATATATCTATACAAGTAGTTTTGAATAATGACAATTGAGAAAAAATTATTTAATTTAGTAAAATTTAGAATTTTGTGTTGGACGCTCCTGGAGTAAAAGTTCGTTGGCCAATCTACACCTTAAGTTACTTGAGCCCTGACGGTGATTTTTTCTAAAAAGTTTCAGTTGACATGGCATCATTAAAATAATAATATATATATTTTTCGTTAGATGAGATTAAGAGTGTTAGGATTGAAGGACTAAAAGAAAACTTGATGAAAATATAGAGGACTAAACAGTCAATAAAATAAAAAACACTTGAGCTGAAGAAAATATCTGCGTCTCGTCAAAGATATATCCAATGGTCAAAGATATTAAAGACGTAGACAAATTGAAGACAGTTGATGTCCGTGGAAAAGTTGAATTAAAAATATACAACACATAATAGAAAATTAGGAGGAAGAGAAATGTGAAGTGATAATATCATCTTTCATTGTGTTTATTTAGATGAGAAAAAAAATATGATAGTGGATATGCGAGGATTTGGTGGATTGAGAATTGCACAAGTGATAAAAATATGTGTGTGTGTGTAAGAAAATATTTTTGATAAAATGAATGTTTAAGGTCCATTTTATCCTAGAGATATTAGCGCATGAACACTTTTTTTTTTTTTTTTGATCAATTCGCATGAACACTTAAAAGTATTGAAAATGTAGCAATTTCACCGGTTAAAAAAGTCAAATTTGACTCACATAACAAGCATTGCCATATCATCATTAAGCCACGTCATCAACCAGCCGCCCTCTCACTTCCTCAGCCTTTCCTCTTCCACCTCAAAGCCTTATCCTTCTCCGGTGACTCCTCTGCCGCCAGCCATCCTCCTCGACTGATCTGCAAATAGATGCCAAGTTTTCACATCAGATCCAATATTTCTGAGGCTGGGCATTCGAGCGACAATAACTGCAAAAGGGATGTGAGCATCTATTATGAATTGAACGTTGATCTAAAATAATGGGATTCAGTCCTTTCCAGAGAATTCAATTTCAAATTTAAATATTATAACTTGCATGTTCCAAAAACCTGAAATGAAATTCTCCAAAATGCATCTGCAAAAAAAATTATGCATTATTTCTAAATAAAAGGGCCTTATTCATAGGTAAGTCCTATGAATTTACTAGAATAGGCAGCAGACCAAAGACTCAACTGGGAGAATCAGAATCCAAACCCATTTCTCACGTGTGCAAAAAGATCAAATAGCCCATTAACAAATCTTTTGATCACACCTTCAACCACGTGTCAAAAGACTATTTTTTACATATGAATTTATAAGTCAATCTTTTATATTTATAAGTAGACCATGATATTCTTTTTCCTTGCTAAGCAGTAAATTTCAAAATCTGGCTTGTGAACTGTAGAGGACTTGTAAATTTAAGAAATTGACGATTAAGTCAATTTGAAATTTCTTTGAAGAAGAACCAATGCAAAAGAAATTATGTAGATTCATTTGTAAATCTAACTGTTAGCATGAATATGTGTTTCAAGGGCTTACGCCAAGGGGACCCTTTCTCCCCTTGTCTTTTCATTCTTACGGCGGAAGGCTTGTCCTTGATAATAAATAAGAGCCAAGAATCTGGAGTTCTCAGAGGCATTAAATTGAGTAATTCATGCTAGTGATAATAATTGTGTTCATTTACCTAAAATTCTGCAAACATACTGTGATGCATCGGGGCAATTGGCAAATTTGGATTTTTTCCTCTGTTAATGTAAGAACACGAGTTGGGCAGATTCTCGGTTTTAAAGGCACTGATGATCCTGGCAAGTATCTGGGGCAAAACGAAGTATCAAGCTCTGTCTTATATCAGATAAAGTAGGGATGGTGTGCATCTACACTTTCATTTGCAGGAAGAGAAACTATGATTAAATCAGCGCTTAGCGCTATTCCAATTTATCCCATGAACAGTTTTAAATTCCCAGTCAAGACTTGAACAGCATTATTTCTAATTCTGGTGGAGTGGACAGGATGTAGATGGACATGATGGGATTTTATGACAAAAGCAAAGATCAATGGGGCCATGGGGGAATGGGCTTCAAAGATTTTAAATGGTGAATATACAGTGAAGCTGGGTTATATCAATGCACCAACTGGCCCCCAGATTAGTAATCAAAATCCTGGCCCCTCTGGTATGATGCTGGAAATTTATTTGGAAGATCAAGACAATTCATCAGGTTCAACATTTTTTATGGCGAATTCTCTCCAAGCTGGCCATAGCAACTAATGAAGCACTTTTTAAGCGAAAGAGATCACCAACAAAGCTTTGTCCCATTTGTGATACACAAGAGGAATCTATTGAGCACCTCTTCTTTGCTTTGCCAAAATTGATGCATTACAGGTCAGGAATTTTAATCTTTGGTGGTTACATATTATTGACCAGAACAGGAAAAAGAAATCGATCTCTTTGATATGTCTGTTATGGTCCTAAAATGAAAAATAATGGGAAAGTATAACTTCAATGAACAGAAGGTACACTTCTGTATATCAGATTCAATTTGTCAATGAGCTAAATGATAATGTCTGCATTACACTCAAGATAGAAATATAGAATACTGAAGGAGAAGAAGAAATACAAAAAGTACTAACAGAAAAGAGAAATTCCAGAGAGAGGAAGGGGAGAGTCCAAGATAGAGAGAAGATTTCCCAAATATATTCTACACCCCTTCTAGTCTTTTCTTTGTCTATTTATATCTTTACTTTTGCCTACCCTAAGCCCAAAGTCATCAACCCAATGATACTCTCTTTACAATCCAAGTCCACCTCAATATGAGCCGGTTCATTACACTACTCCCTCCTGGAAAATTGACATTGTCCTCAAGGTCAAGATTTGGAAAAGAAGCAATGAAGCAGTCAAGGTATTCCCACATAGGGAAATCCAAACTATTCCATGTTGATTTGAAAGTGCAGGATGAAAGCATAACAGCATAAATGAGTAGCAGTGATGGAGTTTCTGGCACAACCACTGAGCATAAAACAAAAGGTGAAGGTTTGCGTCAACTAAGCACCAATTTCCTATAGCAATTCCATAATGCTGGAGCTCATAAATGAGAAATAGCAAATAATTATTTAGAACAAACTAGTCTTCTTTTGCCTTCAACAAAGACCCGATAGAGAGACCAACCAATTAAGGAGATTGAGTAATGATAGTAGGGCAAAACCCATATAAAGCAGTAATGAAGTTGTGCTAGTACTAACAGGGCAGGGAAGTCTTGAACCTTCTCTTGACACCAAGGTGGATTATTCACTTTGTATTTTCCATAGCAATCAGGTGAAGTAGGCTTCTGGTATATAACCATCCCAATTCCAGATGAATCAAAAATCCTAGCCACAACTGTCCAGCACATAGATTTTATTACAGTCATCGTGGCATTCCATACTTTCTGATCTCTTTCATCATCTAGATAAACTGGTGTTGCAGACCATGCAAAGAAGCTTTCAGGTCTAAGAATCCTGTTGACCTCAAATAATGGGTTATCACCATCTGCATCCCAATGTATCCTGTATCGTGCACAATGGATCAAATCATATCCGTTATTTGGACGTGTCAACTTTTGTGTTCCAATAACAGAACGAGTTGCAGGAATTCCTCTCGCTAGAGCAAATTGTATTTGAGCTTCATGTTCATCCTTTGGGCAAAATGACATGGTCATAACATTTTTGTCAAGCAGAAAGCCGCCAAAGCTAGCAACTCCACATCCAACATTTAAGACAACCCTGATATTTTTTTCCCATTCAATTTCTGGTAGGGTCGTCTCTAATAGTCAATATAATGATTAACTCCATCTCTGAATTGAGTGACACCTCCTGGAAAGACAAAATATTCACCAGACTTGCCCCAAACCCGTTTGTGGTCATTGAATTGGCAGGCAAATCAATATGGAATTTTATGCAGCTTATGAGGGTTCTTTAGCAGTCTCCCCTATACCCATCGTAAATCCATTATCATGGTTTTCTTAAAATAAACAGTGATGGAACTTTCCAATCCAACCCTCAGATGAGGCAGGACATTTTTTTTTTTTTTTGATATTTCAAGGCAAGACATTTTAAATGGGGCTTTGTTGATAAAGTCAAGTTCATCTTAGCTTTCATGACTGAAGCATTGGCCTTATACAGAGCACTCTTGTTGGCACATGACAAAGTCCGTTTTGAAACAGATTCCTGGTGCCTGAAAAATTGTGTTGTGAATCTTCAACCTCATCTCTATGATTCAAGATATTATTTGCCTCTTTTTTCTGAAATTTGTCCCTCGACAGTGTAATTCTGCGGCAGATCAACACTCTGTTTGCTACCTCTTCTAACTTCAGAGAAGGCGAGTATTAACCCTGAAGATGCTTCTTCTCCAAGACTAAGATCTGGCGTTGGATAATTGATGTTGCACTAGCTTTATTGTTGTTTGCTATCTGAAGCTTTGTTGTTGTTTGCTATCTGATATTTTCCTTTGTCCTGCACGATGTTACTTGACTTCTCTTGCAATACAAGCATATTTCGACCACACACACACACACACACACACACAAAAAAAAAAAGGGTATTAGATCAAGTGTGGCTATTATATACCAGGGGTTTTTAATAAAATGATTAGAAAATTAAGAAAGATGATTAGGGTGCTTTAGAAAATATATAACATACATATTAACTAATTTATTTAATCTAATCAAATTAGATAATTATGTTTATTAAGGATAGGAGAAAGTAGTAAATAATCATAGTCACTCGACTTTGATAAAAAATTCTTAGTCACTTGATTCATTTCATAAAGTAACTCATTAAAAAATTCACATGACAATACCTAAAAATATTACTCCCTTGATCTTTAATCTATGACCCATTTTAGGAGTCAATTTTGGTGTTAAATACAAGACTTTTTTTTTTTATACTTGTTATTTTTTTCTTAATTTACCCATACTAATACTCCTTTAACAATAATTAAGGAAGAGATGAAGTGGGGGAATGAAGAAAAATAGCTAATGTGTTTTAAAAAATACATGTCATATTAACTAACTTAACAAATTTATTTAATTTAATTAAATTAGGTAAATACGTCTTATCTTAAAATTGGGATAGATATATAACAAGTTTTAAGTGTGCTGAAACCTAGTTAATTTTGGATAATTAATTATCGGTACAAAATCCTATAGTTGAATTAAGCTATAAGTAACCTTATGTTGTGACTAACCATAAGAAAACCTTTAGTCGTTTGAAACTTTGTATTAATATTATACCAATTAAAATATCTGTAAGTATTACTACCCCAAAAAAAAAAAAATCTGTAAGTATTATTAAGGGAACTAGATAATTTTTTTATTTTATTTTATTTTATTTTTGTCAAAGGATAATTATATTAAAACTTCAAAAGGTTACACAACCAAAACAGAAGGGAATTACAATAAGAAAATAAACCACAACAAAGAAAAGGCAAACCAAAAAATTACAAACAAACGAAATACTCAAAACAAAGCAAACTACAAACAATCATCATTCAATGAATGATTGAGGGAAGAAGCAACATGAGGATCAACATCCGCCTTTTGGGAATCCAATGTTAGAAGAGACATCAAAGACAGTGTTGGTTGTAAAACTCACCCTATCGGACATACCCCTTTATAAGCATTAGCTGCAATTAAGTTAGCAGCATGATTACGTACCCTCAAGGATAAAGACAAAGAGAACCTAACCTTGGATAACAAAAGACAAATAATATTGAACACAATGCTCCTACACTTCTAATTAATCATATCAGGTGAATTGGCATCAACACATTCAAGAAGGGAGAGGCACTAAGATTCAAAGATCGCATTATCATTCCCAAGATCAACTGCGAGCATCAAAGCTCTCTTCAGAGCTAATGTTTCAGTCATAAATGCAGAGATCAATTTCACCTTATCCACAAAACCCCATTTGAATTAGAACACACTCTCCTTATAAATAGATAAGTGGACATAATTAAAATTTGGGTTAAGATACAAAAATATTCAAACTTTTACTAAAAGTGTACTAAACTCCATATGTTTTTTGGGATGTAAAATACATATAAGCTTTGTAAATGAGAGAAAAAATATCAAGCACCGTTAAACATAATTAGTTGACCAAGAACATTGATGCGGAAATTGACGTGACCATGATAATTTCTTAATAGGCCAACATAGTTGTCTAGGTGTGCTCTCTCTCGACTAAAGAAAAAACCCATCACTCAATAAACTGATAAAACCATGAACAACTGCAAACATACTGACACCCTATGAAGCACCGATACACCAAAAAAAAAAAACATAACAGACATGCGTCCGGTAACGATACAGATATTGCCGTATCGAATGATCAACAACATCCGATACAGTCAAATGACATTTCTGTGATTTTTTAAAAAATGAGGGCGCTTTTTAACTGAGAATTTTGACCCAAAAATACCTAAATCAAAATTTGATGTGAGACTACCCTTGAATTCGATTCGATGACGCCGTCTCTCTTGTCTCTGCTCAACACCGTCGCTTCTCTCCTCACTGTTGGTTCTCCATCGCTTTTCTCTTCGACACCATCGCTTCTCTCCTCCACCGTTGGTTCACCATCTTTGCTCTAGTCACTGTTCGTCAATTCTTCCTCTTTGGCTTCGTGCGTCTGTGAGTGTGAAGTAATTTTGTGAAGATTGTTTCTTTTGTTTTGTTTTGTTTTTTTGTATAGTTTTTTCTTTTTAACATGATTCTGTTTGTAAATTCTGTTTTAACATGATTTTGTTTTTAAAATGATTGATAGAATGGAGTCAAACATAAATCAAAGTAATAGTTCAATACACATATAGTCTAATGTAGGAAATGTGGACACTAAAGTTGAAAACTTGAATAGACCATTATGGAGTCATGTTATTTGAGTTGAGGATGGAACAGAAGTAGGAGGGAATGTGAGTTGGAAGTGCAACTTTTGCAAACTTGAATAGAGAAATTCATACAAGAGAGTAAATGCTTATTTGTTAAAGATTAAATGTAAAGGGATTGGAGTATGTAAGAATGTTATGGAGGCATCTTTGATGGAAATGAGAAAATTAGAACAGGAATATTCTTTTTTTTTTTTTTATATATATATAAAAATTTTAGGAAGGGGGTTGGGTTCACCCACGATCCAAGGGCAGGGCGAAATCTTCCTTCCTTCTAAATTATACCGATGTTGGGCAGGGTGAGCCATCTATTACTTTCAGGTGTTTACCTAGGTATCTAGGAGCTAGGATACCTCCTCCAGGAAATATTTTGAAAGGGTACGTGAGGAATATTTTGAAAGGGTACGTGAGGAATATTCTGAAAGGGTGAGGAATAATGTACTGAAACATGATCCTTTACCACCCACTATAGCTTTTCAGCTATGGATAGTACATCTGCTAAAAGGAAAAAGAAGTGATGAAGGAACTATAAGCATGAGTCCTGTTGAGAGAGCTTTCAATATGGGGGAGTGGGAAGAACTAAATCATACCACTCTGGTCCTATTTATAAATCTATTTTAACCAAATCTCACATACCAAGGAAGGTAGTTAACTCAAAATTATGGGGGCAAATTTTCAACTTTACCCTTATATATGATTGAATGTTTTAAAATTGTTTTTTCTCTTTCTATTTTCATGGGTATAATTAATACGAGTAAAATTGTCATAATCACATTTATTACATGAAACCGACCTTATAAATAAAACCATTTTTTAAAAAAATCAAAGTGGATTTATAAATAGGATCAGAATGATATTATTGCTTGGATGTTATATTCTATTGGATTGCTATTTCATTTGGATAGTTGGACCAAAAGTTCAACTCCCTTTTCATTGTTTGAAACCATTTTATTACATGCTATTATTGCTATTACATGCTTTGAATCTCAAGTAATTTTTTTTTAAAAAAATTTGTGAGTCAGTTTAATAATTGTATTAATTGAAACCATTTTAACACTTATAATTTTTCTTTTTGGTAAATACTATAGCGATCAATGGCTTGCTAAAGATCTAAATCAAAGTTAAGATTTGGATCTTTGTTAGATCTGTAGGGATGGACCTAGGGGGTTAGGGGTGGCCCCGCCCCCCTAAAATTACAGATTTCAACCCAATTTTTTTAAAAAATTATACTTCAGCCTCATAAAACTTTCAGTTTTTTCACTTTAGTCCTTATAAAGTGTTTGAAAAAAGGACTAAAATGAAGACATTGAAATTATTACAGGGCTGAAGTATAATTTTATAAACACCTAGATTCTATTTATAAATTTCGCCCCTCCTAATTTTAATTCCTGGTTCTGTCGCTGTTCCTCTAGTCCTTATTATAAGGCACCAACTAACAAGTTTATTTGGTTTCTTTTATAAGACACTTGCTTATTTTCAATGAGTATTAATTATATTTTTTCATGTTTGCTCATAATTAATAAGGGTAATTGGTGAGAGAAATAATTAGAGTTTAGGGTAATTAGGAGGGGTAATATTTGAAATTACTTAGATCTTAGGATAACTTTATTGACTTTAACTACTTTTATTGGTTTGTGAGAAAAGTTAGTTGGTGTCTTATAATAAGGACTAGAGGGAATACTACAGCAATGGAGCAGTAGACATCATAGCGATTGGAAAACAAAAAGAACTGCGCAGTATTTTTAAAAATTCGATGCCTTTAATAGACACAATAGACATAATATCCTTAAAATTTCGGGATGCCCTGAACAAGTAAACGCGATGGTTGGGTAACTAGAAAATATAAATATAGAGAATAGAAATTTGAATTAGAACATGTTCTCCTCACAATAGATAAGTGGGCATAATTAAATTTTTAAGGTGTCCAATTATTTTATAAAATTGGCAAAAAGAAATATTTTATAAAAGAAGAAAAGGAAAATAAAAGTAAGAAAACACTTAATATTGACTTATATTTAATAGAATTATTTAATGAAAATTGAAATTTACCATGTAATTATTTACGTATCCAGAATTTAGTTGAAATGAGATTTGATTTTAAGGAATGGATTTAAAACTAATTTCTAAAAAGGGAAAATATAATTTAATATGATCAAGCAAAAATAAATATATATATGTACACACATATATCTATCTATCTATACACACACAAACACACACACACACACATATATATATATGTATGTATGTATGTATGTATGTATGTATAAAGTAATTGTGTGTGACTGTGTGTATATCAAGAGAAAATGAAATTATACAAAATAAAAATAAATTAATGAACTGTTAAAAATGATGAAAAGAAAAAGTTTAAAAAAATAAAACAAGGCGAATAAGTTAGTGGGTCACTGTAATTCAACCAAATATCCAGCCCCTGATCTTCTTCTTCATTTGTTACCTGTAAGCTGTAAGTGCGAAGCTTAAAAAGTTTATCAAGAAAATTGAAATGCTATTTTATTTCCAAACCGAAAGCGAATTCTTTTGGTCATACTTATGAGGGATCAAGATAATATTATATTGTAATGTGTTGAACTCCAATATTAGAAACACAAATTAAGAATCATTACACAGTCCCACATCGTGAAGTATACAAGTAGCATCACCCACCTATCCTGTATATAAAGCCGCGCGTTCGCTTGATGTTAGTCACGGAGCCGTGCTGTGAGCACAGAGCGAACTATTCTTTCGCCTTTTACTAAAGAATACCGTGTGCTCGCAGCCTAAAGCGGCATACGCCTATTTTTGGAGAGGGCTTTCCTTTCGAAAGTCCCTCACAATGCAAAGTTCAAAATTTTATGTTAATTCATTGAGTTATCATTTCTGGTTTAATCATGTGTATAAGAAAAACAAACAAGGGCAAGATTCATTCTGAGTTATCATTTCTGGTTTAACCATGTGTATAAGAATAACAAACAAGGGCAAGACATTTCTGTTTACGGTGCCTTATATGGATCTCATTCTCTTTAGTACTCACAATTTTTCTGTTTGGTGTTTCTATATTTTTTGTTGACCTTTTGGTAGTTCATTCCAGAAGAATGAAGCTTTAGATTGTTGATGATTCAGGGGGAATGAAAGGATTGAAGTACTATAGTTGGGGGCAATTAGTAAGAATAAAACCACACACACTATAGAGTAAAGTTTCTAGTCTAATATAATAATTTCATCTAAAACGTGAGAGACCACTCAATCCTAAAGAGAAATAATCACATATCACTTTGGACCTAAATGAAAGTCACTTGCACTCTTAGAGTCTATTTTCACCCCCCTTCACCAGCTCAGCTTCCTACCATAGGCTTGCATTCCCTCTAAGATCTCCACTGCTCAGTTATGCATAACAAGTAAATCAAGAGGTCTTTTAATAGGTTGTAATGTTGGTACGGCTAAATGATGAAATGGATGGTGAATCAGAACAAATGCAGCACCCCTTTTATGCTTTCTACTTCACTGAATCCATCTTTTTGCTGCCGCAATTGTGCATTACTTGTTCTAGAGATGTTTCATGACTGTTCGTGCCACTCTTTTTTTCCTATTCTCTCTCTCTTATAACATTTCTTCTCTTCCCCTTTTTTTCCTTGCCTTCTTCGGTATCGTACTTAAGAAGCATATATTTCTCTTTTCTTTTCCTCTTTTCGACTGAACCATGACAGCCTCTACCAATTGTTTTTTTTTTCCTGTTTCTACACAACCTTGCCGTATTGTTTATACTGCAATGAAGTAGTCCATACTTATTAGGCATTACATCCATTCTGGGTGACCATAACAAAATTAAGTTCAGGGCTCAAAGGGGTTGACAATGGTTAGATTTTATAACTAGCTTCTGTTTGGGATAAAAAGGTAATGAAATGAATGCCTTCTGTCGCTTTTACCATGTCATGGACTATGCAGCCTCAACCCAGATGTCAACAAGTTCTAGAGGAAGCTATGACTATTGAAGTGTGCTCTTAAGATTTTAATGAAACGAACATGCTCAAAATCCCACCAACAAGGTCTGTACTTCCAAGCTAACCTCCTCAAGTCACATTTCTGGTACAGAATCAAAGCATGAATATGTAATAAACACATCATGCTTGCTAACACTTAAAGTCATCAGATATGAATTTCGTGATCTCAATTCCATACATTGGTATCCTATCTCATTTTGATTCCATGAACACAGTCATAAAGAAGCCAATATTTTGGAATAAACAGACTAAAATTTTAACAGTTTCAACATAGCCTCCCCCACACTTAATTGTTGTAGTGTCCTCAATGCAATCAGGCCAACAAATTGAAACCAAAACCAAGCAAAGTAGTGTAGAAATCAGACAATAAAAAACATAGTGCAACCACTTGTGTGCAAGGATCCAACCAGCAAGTAATGTAACCGGATGTGTTGAGACTTACTTAAACCAAAATAAGACAAAAACATATCCTACTAGCTACCTTCCTACTGATTCATGTTTCACTCCCACTCCTCTACACTTAATTTAGTTAATTAGTCTAGAAAAAGAAAAACAAGGGAGTAAGAAGAGAAGTAACCTTACTTTTTATGGTGGTTTATGGCTAGCATAGTATTGTGAATCTTGCCAGTTTGCATATCCTTGATTTCCACCATTCCAAATCCATAAGCTTTACTGATTCATAAGGTCCAGTCCATCTTGAATTCATCTTCCCATTTTTGAACATAAAAATTCGTCATTGTACTCAATGACCAAATCTCCTGCAGCAAACTCCTTCCTCAGAATTCCTTTGTCATGCACCAATTTAGTATTTTCTTTTTACATCCTTGCACTGTAATAAGCTTCCAAGCACAGTTCCTCCAATTCTTGCAACTAAACTATCTATCCACCTCTACTGCAGCCAAATCAGGATTACAAGTCTTAACAGCCCAATATGATTTATGCTCTATTTCCACAGGTGGGTGACATGCTTTGCCATAAATGAGCCGAAAAGAAGACATGCCAATTGGGATTTTAAAAGCAATTCTATATGCCCATAGTGCTTCATCAAGTCAGAAAACTCCAATTTTTCCTACTAGGCTCGACTGTCCTTTCCAAAATACTGATAATTTGCCTTTTAAACACCTCAATTTGACCATTAGTTTGAGGGTGATATAAAGTTGAGACTTTATGAACCACTCAATATTTAGTTAGCAAATTCCTTAGAAAGAATGATTGAGAGTTTGTTTCTCGATGGAACCAATTTGTAGCTAGAACCTCAGTAGCCATGAGTTGTGGTCTCATGACCAAGACATATAATCATAGATATGCTAGTGGCTAATTGATTCTCTAAAAGATGTGGGTCAACTACTCAATAAGGAAAGATGAATTGGTGACTATGCCTGTAGCTGGACTAATATTGAAAGTTCATATAGAATGACTTAGTATATCGCAATGGGGTGCTCTAGCGCTGTGAGCTTACCATTGAGTATATTCGTGTTATGAATATACGGTGGCAATAAGACCTATTGAGCCGGTTTGTCCTTAAGCCGTCAGACTTGATATGCACTCAATGAGAAGCCCTAAATCTTGTGAGACTAGTGTAAAACTTTTCCTCTATGCAAAAGGACAGTAATCCGTCCATAACCTAGATTATATACAGTCAAACTCTGGGGTTCTATCTATAGTTGATCATATCGTTATACCTAGATCTTCTCTAGATCTAAACGTATAACCTGACTATATTCTTATGCATACATACATACATATATATAGATAGATAGATGTGTATATATACATATGTATGGATATACATATAGCATACATATGTGTATATACACATCTATATATCTATATATACATATGTATGTATGTAAATGACTATATATATGTAGGTATGTGTATTTATATATGTGTGTGACATTTTGAGTAATGTGATGATCTTATAACTGTCCCACTTGACATCTCACGAGTGCTTACTCGTATGCCTAATGAGATGGATTATTGGTTGCTAAGGCTTTTGTCTCACATCGTTGATTTAACATTTTTCTATGTGATAGTTCTCATGCAGGTCCATCAGGAAAGACTCTATAAGCTTAAGCTACTTCTGCTAATAGTATTGCTTCTATCTTTTTGGTATATATTGGATTATTGTATATTATCATGTTAGGACTGACCTTGCATACTCTGATTTATTTTGGAGATTTGATGCATTAACTATATACTTTTAATTTCTCTATGACTAGATTACTCTTGATAATTTTGAATTGCTTAGAAGCCTATGACTTGTCTTAAACTTGTGGTGGTCTAATATGGATAGTTTGATATAGGATGAATATTATTCAAATTAAAGAGTTTTGACTTGGTAGTGAATAGTTTATTTTGGGTCCTGTGAAGTTCAAAGCCTAACTATGTATATGATAATGTTTTGATTAAACCTTTAGTTAGTTATCAATATAAACTTAATAGGAATAGCAAAATAAGCCATGCACTGTTTCTTCCCTCACAAATCACTATTTATTTCAATAGTACCGGCTTCATATGCTAAGACATTCAATTTTTTTGGCTCCGTGCTTGAGGAGTTGGAGGTAGAAGGAAGAGTGAGTCACGAGATTGTAGTCCTGATGGGGTTAAAGACGGAACCACTTTCCCTACCTATCTTGGGATAGGTAGGAAGAGCTTTTCTTAATCTGGACCATCCAGATTTGATCTGGACGGTCCAGATTTAATTTTTTTTAAAATTGTCAATTTTAAATAAAAAAATCATTTTTAAAAAATATGTTAGTTGAGATATTATCTTTATTTTAGATTCTGTACCCATTAAAATATTTTTTTTAAAAAATAGAAAATAAAAAAAAAAGATCTGGACCATCCAGATCAAATCTGAACGGTTCAGGGGAGAGGAGCTCCCCCTACCCATCCAAAGATAGGTAGAGAAAGTGGTTCCGGTTAAAGACCGACAAGACATAAGTCTGAATCATGTTCACACTTCTCAACAATGCTTTTATTCATCCATCTCTCTGACCTCTTTTAGACAGATTTAAGACAAATAAAAAATCATATTTGAAAAAGCAAACCCATTAATTGTTGACTGCTACATTTATTGTCGACAATCATTTACTCCACTTTGACAAAATTGGCCCTAAGCTCTTCCAACTATCATACACTATGGAAAACCCTTAGCTCAGCTCTGAGATTGCTTTATTCATCTTCATCATTGCATTGCTAATGAAATCCTCCATTCTTCACCAGCAGCCATTTCTGTCTTTTAGGAGCTTTGAGAATTAGACCGATGGAAGCTCCGTCTGTTTGTTCTTTTGGCAGATTCATGCCTGCTCTTCTTAACTGTTGCGTCTCATATATGTTTCCTCTTTTAGAGGCCTCCACTGAAGGTATTATGTTGTAACTCATGCATTTCCGTCATAGAGTCACTATTATTTCTCATCGACAATGGATTTATGAGCTGCTTAACCTCTGATCTTTAGTCATACACTATTGCTTAGACGAAAGTGTTGTGGTATTTATTATATTTGTGTCTTTCTTTTCCCCTGTTCTTCTATTTGTGTCTTAACGTCTGTTTGTTCTTTGTGACCATTCCTCGAAAATGGATCTACACTATGAACTGCTTTAGTATTGTTCATTCCTCTCACAACCAAAGAACTCCTCTATTCTTCACCGACAGCCATTTCCGTTTTGTAGGAGCTTTGAGAATGAGACCGATGGAAACTTCGTTTGTTTGTTCTTCCCTGAGATTCATGCTTGCTCTTCTTAACTGCTGCTCTTAAATCTGTTTCTTCTCTCCATTGAAGGTATTATGCTGTAACTCATGCATTTCCGTCATAGAATCACTGCTACTTCCCTTTGATAATGGATCTATGAGCTGCTTAACTTCTAATCTTCAATCATACATTCATTGCTTAAGAAATATATAATATTCACCTATCATTTCTTTCTTTTTCTTGTAACTGATTGGTGCCTTTATTAGTTCAAATTGGCATTTGATTCATGTTACTTACTCATGCTACAAATGCTCCAGCTACTTTATTTGATTCATGTATCTTTTACTTTTAGATCAAATGCACAATAAAATTCTTTTGTTTGTACTTTTCCTTCAGTGTCCACAATGCAACAACAAACGTGCATGAGTTGTCTTTTACATCCTCTTAAACCAAATGGGTCAGGTGAAGGTGGCTTCGACATCGAAAAAAATCAAGGAAGGTAGTATTGTGGTTGTGAAACATTGTTTGAGATCAGCATTCAAAAGCCATAACATTCTTTTGTTTGTACTTTTCCTTCAATGTCCACAATGCAATAGGAAATGTGCATTGAGGGATGTGAGGAAACTCTATGCTGCACATATACTTGCTGCTAACGAAGAGTTACATAAGGTTGTTTTACTTTTATATGTCTGTATAACATATCAAATGAGACGTATCTGTTTTAAATTGTAGAAAATATGGTCGCTTGAGGCTAGATGTGCTATTCTCGAAGGCAAAGTTTCGGTCCAAATAAAGTTTTGAATTTAGTTGATTAGAATATTTTGCTTTATTTACAAAATGGAACTCAAAAAAAAAAAAAAAACCGTTATATTCTATATGGCCCATACCCTATTTTAACTGTAGTAAAAGTTATCCTACAATTTTTCAGTTTTGAAATTTTGGCGGCATGTGATATTGCGTACAAGTGTAATAGGAAAATCTTTTGTTCTATAATCCTTCATTTGTCTATTTAAATTTAGATCCTTACCTCTACAAGAAAATGCCAACTTTTGCAAAATATTAGTTGTGGGTCAATGCTCTTTCTTTCCCCTCTAAAATTTCTTATGGCTTTTTATTATTCTCTCATGCTTGAATAAAATAGTTAAAAGTATGTATATTGTGAAAGTTGCCTCAACTGAATAACCCATTACCAAAAAAAAAAAAAATCTACAAATATTGCGAGTGATGCAAGTAATTTTATAGAACTGATCTCAATATGTATTTGTATACTTCTTACTTTGTTTTGTTTGGTTTTGTAGGGTCAACTGGTCCTCGATCCTAAGCCTTTTCTATCATGTGATTTTCGCTACATTGTCATCTTGGGAAGACTAATGTTGTTGTTAGCAATTACCATCATTTTTATGTTTCAATACTAATGCCGTGTCAACTGTTTTTTTTTTTGGTGCAGTTCACTTCTGGGCTCTTACTATTGCTGATTTATCAAAACCTCCTAAGATACTGGGCCTATCTGGTCACGTTATAGAACCGTAATAACTCCAGTAAGTTCCTTTTTCCCTTAGACATCTTGCTTTGCAACACATTGTGTATATTCCCTTATTTTTCTTTATTCCTACTATGCTTCATCAATATACCTAATATATAATTTACTTTCTTGACATAACAAATCAATTATTTGGTGGCATTTATAATAAGTCTTTGAATAGCATGTTGTATTTTTTAATCAGAGGTATAGGGTGTGGTACCCTTAACCCAATATTGCAATGAGTTGATGTTATGGTATTTTACATGATACTAGACTATGTTTCTGATTTGAAATCTGGTTGATTCGTACATTTATTTTATCACTCATTCTCTGAGTTTACTCATCATTGTTACCGCTTTCAATGAGCAAAGTATTATGTCGTCTTAAGTCATGCTCAAAAGATTGTTTTACTTCCGGGGGAATTGTGGGCGTGGCTATAATGATTCTTGGTGTTTACAAGGAGTTAGTTCTTATTCTTGAGGATCCAGTGAAACAAGAAGGTTAGTAAGTTTGGTGTTCTTACTCTTTTTCATTCGTCATGTAGCGGCTGATTTGCTTTCCTAGGTTTGTCGACAAATTCATAAGTTTTGTATCTCTGTTTTCTTCTGTCTTTTCCTTGTATTTATCTCTTCTCATTTTTTCCTTATCAAAACAGTTTATAAAGAGAGATAAGTACGTGATATACAATGTATGACATGTTTGATGTGTGTCTGACTTCTATATACCCTATGTTTCTAACTTATTCAATCTTAAGTATCTTTTACTTTCAAATCGTATGCACAATAAAACTTGTACTCTCCTGAGAAGTGGGAGAGTTTTATTGAGAATGCTGGTAGGGTTCTATTGTTTTCCCATTTCATTGGTTTTTTTCATGGTGTAGAGGTTGGTGATGACTATTAGTGGCTTGGTTGGTCATTGGCGTCTTCTTGAGCTTTAGATTCATTGGCATCTTGATTCTTCCCCTTGAGTTATAAATTGATATGTGATGTATTTTCCTTTTCAATCTTTTATCTGGTTCGTGGAAATTTTGTTGTAGCCTAGATGAGATTTGTCATCCAATAGTTCTTGAAATCTCACTTGCCACTATCACTGTTAACTGCTTAACTACCTTTTTCCTTTATATGATTACATAGCAAGGTATTACATCAAAATTGCTAACTTTATTTATTTAAAAGTTATGTCTCTCTTTCAAAACCTTTGTTGTGCATCTGTATGTGTGGCTTGTTTTTGCTTAGTGGTTGGTTCAGTTTGCATCAGAGCTGAAACTGCATTCATCTTATTATCGATAAATTACTGTAGCTCATTTCATTGTCCTTTCTTTCATGGAAAAGGTCTCTTAAATTTGATGATACTTTGGCTTTCCAGGGAAAGCTACCGAAGTCTTCTATTATTTTGCCAAGAGTAAATTTTTATTTGCTATTACATTCCTCTTTTGCATCTGTCAATAGTTCAGGTCCTAATATGTTAAAATCATATGTGAATCGTGTTGTTTCACATGATCTCTAATATTAAAAGAGTTCAAATTATGCACCATTATATTTCATGTATGCTAATAACATTTCTTCCTTCTGTTAATTTTACATAGAAGTTCTTGTCCTCCTAGTGGTCCACTGCTTTTTTGTTTTTTTTTAAACATTTGCCAATGCACAGTCACTTAAGTTTATGTTTTCTGCCTGATTGCTATCTAAGTACATTATTCAAAGGTGGCCATACTTCATTAGGTATGAATAGTTACTGTTTCTGCTTCTTAAAAAATATAGTCTACTACCTATTGCTTTTTCTAATATTTTACATTTCCCAATGGATAGTCACTTAAGTATATGCTTTCAAACTAATTGCTATGTCAATACATTATCTAGAGGTGACCATACTAAAGTAGGTATGAATAGTTATTGTTCCTACTCCTTAAAAAAATAGTTGCTGACTCCTTCTTCTTTCTCTCTCTCTCTTTACATTTACCAATTCACATTCACTTAAGCCAACGCTTTCAGCCTGATTGCTATGTAAGTACATTATCCAGAGGTCACCATACTTAAGTAGGTATGAATAGTTACTATTTCTACTATCTAAAAAATTAGTCTGTTGACAAATTTTTTTTTCCTTTTTTGTTTTTTTTTTTGTTTTTACAATTGCCAATTCAAATTCACTTAAGTATATGCTTTTAGCCTAATGGTTATGTAACTATATTACCTAGAGGTGGCCATTCTTAAGTAGGTATGAATAATTATTATTCTTGCTTCTTACAAAAATATAGTCTACAAACTGCTACTTTTTTTTTATTATTATTTTACATTTCCCAACACACTTGTATAATGCACATCAAGTGAAGCCCCATTTTACAATGAGCTTTTCTATATAAGTCAGCTCACTTGGTTGCTTCTTCAACATTCATCCATTTCTTATATCGTTTTCACATATTAAGACAAATCTATTAAACTCAATGGCTAGTAGGTAGTATTCAATGATCAAAGATCTTGATGACAGCACTAAGATGTGGAGGATAGTTGTACATGTCTTGAGGAGGTGGAATAGCTATCATAAGGATTCACTGAGTCAGCTGTATGCTATTTGTTTACTCCTTATGGACCAACAGGTTAGTTCCTTGGTTCAAACATTTTGTACATCTTTTCTATATTTCTCAAACACAATATTGAGCTTCATGAAGTTTCTATTTATGTCATGTCTTTTATCTTCATTACAAGTTATATATTTTACTCATTTCGTTGAAGGGTGATAAAATTCAAGCCTCAATTATGAACAAGTCTTTGTTTAAGCAATTTGAGAAAGAGCCGGTAGAAGGCCAATGTTACTTTATAGCAAATCTGGAGGTCATTCCCAATCGAAAGGATTACAAGGCTACCAACCACAAGTTCAAGTTGCTCTTTAACTCTGTTACTTATGTGAAAGGAGAGGTTGCTAAAATACCCCTGCCTGTTTTCAATTTCTTCCCCATCAGAGACATTAACTCAAACAGTTAAGATCATACAATGTTTCTGTTTGGTGAGTAGATTTTATTCCTTGATTTTTCACACAATTGCATTCCCCAATAAACTTATACATTTTTTCACAGATGCCATCGTCTTTGTAATAAGCATTGACCCTTTGGAGGAATATTACTCAGGAGCAGAGAAAAAGACTAAGCTTAGACTGATGTTGGGTGATGAGAGGCACACAACTAATATAATTATTATGATAACTGGCTTACAGTAATACTCTCATCACGTTTGCCTTTCAAATATTGTGGGAAGCTTCAGTTTATTTTGTGTCTAATGACATTTCTTGCTTGAATCCCATGCAACCAGAAAAATACTATGACACTCGTCCTTAGTACGCCTTTATTTATCAGAGTTTAAGTGCATAGGCATCGAAATAGTTTGGACAACTTTATTACCGAATAAAACTTTCTTAAAATAACTTAGTTTGAAAACATAAGGATCAATTTTTCACTGGTCAAATCTATCCCATAGTGGGATGTTAATACAGTAATCCAAAATAGACAAATGATAAACAAGAAAATACAATCCATCTACTCATGTTTTTCCAAAAAGTTCCTGCTACTGTAACCCTTACAGCCGCATCTTTCCTCTTGATCCCGATCCACTACCTGTCTCTTTCATACGATTTGGAGTTCAAATGAATGAACCCCAAGGGTAATAGTTAATCTTATATGCAAGTATGAAATGTAAATGACAACATACAACATGTTAAACATAGAATAATTCACAGTAAAGTCACACCGTAACCACAGTTATCGGTCAAGCACCGTAGCCCTTTAGGACACGCAGCCCCAATCCATAGCTAGGATACACATGTGCAAATTATCTAGCAAACATGGTTAGTCATACATGAATATATACAAGCTAATAAGATAACAGGTACCTACCTTAAGCTTGAATCCTTATTTTTGTCCAGAGGTGTTAGGATCAGTAGAGGTGTCAAGGTATGCCTATAAACATTTATTATTGTCGTTAGTCACTTTTGGCATCACAAAGTACCTAACTATGTGAATTATTTTAAGAGGATTAAAAGTGGATTAACCCCTAAAAATTCCCTTAATACTAATACCCTTTTTAATAAATAATAATATTACTTATTTATCTATTTTATTACTTATTCCCTTTCCTAATAATAACAACAACAACAACAATATTTATTTATTTTATTATTATTTTTTTACTATTTATTATTATTTCTCTACAATTATTTTAAACTCTTAGAGGTTATTGTAACACTTTAAATCAGGAGTTTATAAATGCCAATCATTATATAAATTATGCTCTTTAGATATTAATGAAATATATATACCCTTTGGATATTCATAATATAGTATCTTATTAATGAATGAAGCATCTGGGAAAGTTCTATAAGAACATGCACTTATGAGTTCTTCGATATTGTTTAGTTGTAACTTCTCAAAACTGACAACCACTTTATACATATTTCATTTATAAAATTCCTTTTCAACTAATAAAAATAGCATAAAAATGTTAAAAGTCCCCTTGGTGAACATATGTGTACAACGTCCAGCTTCAAATTCACTGCATATGTTGGCAGGGTTAAATGCCTAATTTGCCCCGAAAGTTTTGCTAAGGGGCACTCAGCACCCGAAAGTTTTTTTGGTACCAAATTTGCGTTGGAAGTATTCAAAAGGTACCAAATTTGCCCCGGAAGTTTGAAAAAGGTAGCAAATTTGCCCCTCCGTTAATTTTAACCGTTAAGTTTAACTGAGTGTACACGTGGCATGCCACCTCATCAACCCAATAAGAATTAAGTATCATTTTTGCCCTGGAAGTTTTCATTAAGGAGCAATTTTGCCCCGAAAGTTTTCACTCAAGAGCAATTTTGCCCCGGAAGTTTACAAAAGTAGAAATTTTGCCCTTCTTTCTCCTAATATTAAATTTGACTATTAAATCAGTCAAAGACCACACATGTCATGCTCTGAAAAGGTCGAACTTGGAGTTAGAAAAGGAGATTCTTGAGATGTTGAGCTCAAGGTGGCCAGAATTTGTGAAGCCGAACTGGTCACAGGAAGCATAACTTATGACCTAAGCAAATGATCAGTCTGTACAAACGTAAATATTATCACTATTGATTTGTTTTACTGAACCAATTTTTGGAACAATTTATTTCTCGTTTTGCGTTTCATTTGCTTAGATCATAAGTGATGTTTCCTCTGGGTTTTGCGACAGACCTTTCAGTCCCTGTGACCAGTTTGGCTTCACAAATTCTGGCCGCCTTGAGCTCAACATCTCAAGGATCTCCTTCTCTGGCTCCAAGTTTGACCTTTTCAAGGCATGGCATGTGTGGTCTTTGACTAATTTAATAGTAAATTTAATATTGGGAGAAAGAATGGCAAAATTGCTACTTTTGTAAACTTCCGGGGCAAAATTGCTCCTCAATGAAAACTTCAGGGGCAAAATTACTCCTTAATGAAAACTTCCAGGGCAAAAATGATACTCTTTGATTGATGAGGTGGCATGCCACGTGTGATGAGGTGGCATTTTAACGATCTACGTGAACTTTCGTCACGTTTGGGTAAATTTGATACCTTTTTAATACTTCCGGGGCAAATTTGGTACAAAAAAAACTTCCGGGATAAATTTAGTATTTAACCCTATGTTGGCATCATTCATGCCCTACACTAATATAAATATCATATACTTCTATTACTATTAATGAGGAAACTAAATATATATCTCTCCATTTATCATACACACACACACACACACATATATAAAATATCCTATTATTTTCCTTCTCTCTCTCTCTCTCTTTCAAACCCACTATATATATAACAACAAAATAGCTTCCTGATAGATCAATATATATAGGTATGCAACCACATATACAGAATAGCAAGCAAAGTTTCTTCTCTTTTCTTTCTTTCATTCCATGTGTAGCATATGTATGAATATATATATATATATATATATATATATATATATATAAGACCACTCTTTCCATTATTTCCAAATGCAGAAATATATCAGCAAGGTTTCTTTTTCTTTTTCTTTTTTCATAAGCAGTGACTTCATGTGTGTGTGTGTGTGTGTCTATATATATATATATATATATATGTTTCCCTTCTTTCTTCCTTATGCAGCAACGCATATACATATACTAAACCATTCAAGTTTTTCATCTTTTTCATATATACATCAGCCAAGCTTATGAGTTTTAAAAGCAAACAGCTATGTGATATATATATTGAACAGCTAAGCTTCCTCTTTTTAAACTCCTTAAAGCAGAGATATATATACATAACTTATTCCCCGTTACACAAACAAGATGAAAGCTTACTTTATTTGAAACTCAGACTTAATCCTTTGCTGCTCTCCTTTTGCGTTTCTATCTCATTTCTGCCTCTGCTTTCGAAACCAGTTGCAAAGAGACTGAGTGAAGAAGATAACGATGGACTCTCTCACTCTCTTGTTATCAGACTCGCAACTCAACTCTAGTTCTTGTTGAGATAACATGAATGAAGGTTGCTAAGAGATATGGATTATATAAGGACCTAATGTTCGGTCCGAAAGGGAAGACGACGTTGGTCACTCAACACTGGGCTTGAGGGGTATGGGAAAGGGTTGTGTTGTTGATACATGAAGCAAGGAGTTTTTGGTTTCACATTGCTTTTGCTTTTGCGTTGAAGAAGATACTGTGATCTTCAGCAATCTGATAGCGTTATCTGCTTCTTTTCGTAAACGACGTTGTCTGTTTATGGTGTGTTACGTTTCGTATTTCTGCTTCTCTCTCTCTCTCTCTCTCTCACATTGCTTTTGCTTTTGCGTTGAAGAAGATACTGTGATCTTCAGCAATCTGATAGCGTTATCTGCTTCTTTCCGTAAACGACGTTGTCTGTTTATGGTGTGTTACGTTTCGTATTTCTGCTTCTCTCTCTCTCTCTTTCTCTCTCTCTCTCTCTCTATAATGGGCTAGGTTTTGTTGTTGGACGCATTTACATATATAGGAGTATTTGGGCTTGTTTTGTTGCTTCTCAAATGAGCATTGAATAAGAGAATTTGGCTTACCACCGAGGACAGCAGTGCAGTGGCACAGCTGGTGGTATTGAGATGCCTTATATCTCCCCTCAGGTCCCGTGTTCGAATCCCCCCTCCCCTCGCCTTGTACCAAAAAAAAAAAAAAGAAAAGAGAATTTGGCTTACTTAAGAATGTATAAATTGTGGGACTACAAAAGAAATATTAACCCTTTTGATTATCTTCAAGACTGTTATTTGCAATATTGGACAAATTCCATGTAAGGATTTTTCTTTCCCAATTAATGTTTACTAGGCCATAAAATATTAATTCTATAATTTTTAGGCATAATTTATTCCTTACTTGAATTTATTCTTTTTCCCAAAATAAATTATTTAAGGGAAAAATAGGCCTTAATTTCCAATAATTAACATTATAATTGTTTTAGCCCAAATTTCATAATTTAATTTCCATATAATATTCAAATTTTCAAATCCTAAAATTTGGGATGTTACAAATACTACAGTTTATTTCATGTTTCCAACTTTTTTTCATTAGCACCATAGATTACAAATATTGAAGTATTTGTTTTTCCTCATCTATTTGAGCCATTCTTGTGTTAGTAGCTGAACCTTAAGATGAATAGTCCAATCCATTAAAAATTAGGAATATTAAATATGTTAGTTCTCAAATATGTTTTGATGGTAACAATAACTAAAAGGTTTTTAAGTTTTGAATTAATGATCTAAGAAAAGCCTTCAAGATACAATTCTCAAGAACGCAATATGGGTTCTCGAGAATGAAACATCAAATATTGACATACCTTCTCGTTGCTAAGATTCTCAAGTATACACTTGTAATTCTCGAGAATGGAAATCATCTTGAAGAAGCTATATCTCTTTCCACTATGCTAAGTCAATTCTCGAGAATGTTAACCTGGTTCTCGAGAATGACTCATGATTTCATGTTTATTTATCACTTTGCATCTGAGTAATTCTCGAGAATGAGAATCAATTCTCAAGAATTAGCGATAGTCTCCCTGATCTCATTACTCCTCTACAGTTTTGTATTTAAGTAATTCTCGAGTATGATATCATAGATGCATTCTTGAGAATGCCTTGTCACTGACACTTGCAAAAATACTTTCAACATATCATTCTCGAGTATTAAGATATGATTCTTGAGTATATGTGAAACAAGATTTCTGGGAAAACTTCTCCATGATTCTCAAGAATCGTAAGAACAATTCTCAAGAATATAAATGTTACATTTTTTTAATCTTCGTTCTCGCAATCTGTAAATAATTGATTATGACTTGGGTGTTTAATGTTATTAATTTATACTTCATCTAACCAAGTTTAATCAGTTTGCTAGTGCTTTTCAGAGATGATTAACATGTTTTAAACACCAAATTTCCATAAAGCAAAAATGTGTCAGACGCATTAAATGTCAAAACAGTGTTGAAGCACCAAAGAGGAAACTGAGCTTCTAAACAACCGTAAAGCTTTCCAGCAATTTCCGATCAACTTTTTGAACTGAGTCTCAACAGACAATTTGAACAAAGAATGTCAATGGGGCATTTTGACCAACATCAGAATATTACGAAGAGACAGAGCAATGGATACTTTTATCATTCTCAACGGCTCATTAATTTCTCTTCAACAGTCATTAATTGCTACCATTTATAAAAGCCAGAAGCATTCAATTCTTCAACCACCAAAACGTTGTGCATTCAATTCGAACTTATTGCATTTTGTTGTTTGAACTGTTTCATTAATATCTTTGGATAAATTGTGCTTCAGTGATTAACACTTATCTACTCGTGAGGAGTTTTGCTTAAACATCTATTTCACTTTTTTTCTAAAAAAAAAAAACTTAAGGTTGTGAAACCTTAAGAGTGGGTGTACAATTACAGTTTATAGGGGGAGTGAGTCCTAGTGAGAGGATCATCCGAGTATAGTGTAATTGTCTTTGAAAGATAGTGAAATCCCAGATGTTCAGGGGACTAGACGTAGGTCAAAGCTTTTGGACCGAACCAGTATAAATTGTCTCGTGTCTATTTCACTTCTCTGTCACATTACTGTGTTTCTATTTTATTTGCCCTCTTGTGAGTTTTGCAAAAAGAATTTGAGATCACCCATTCAACCCCCCTCTAGGTGATATTCCATCTTCAAAATAGTATGAGTCAACAGGTAGAAACCACCCTTGTAGAATTTGCTTCACCACTTTTGCACAAGTTCCTACCTTTACAATACATCTTGCACAAGTTCTTACAAATCCTGAAATTCTAATTAAGAATAATTGATTTATCTACAAGGGGAAATATTGTCCAGATGGTCTTGTATGATGATTGTGCTTCAAAATTCGCTACACACGATTTCAATGCCATACAAAAGCCTATAGTCTTACCTGCGCAACTTGCAAGAATTGGTTTTGATGAAGGGGGTTAATCTTATTTTAAGCTTCCTTCAATTCTTTACTTTCACTTATTTATGTTCAACATTTACTAATTAAACATATGCATTTTCTGTTTCAAGGTTGACCAGAGGTTTGCAATTCTTCTAATGCTACAAAAATCCATTTGAATGGGAATTTCCAAGAGGTTGCAAAATTCATTGCAAGGTGTATGACCCTCATATCTAGAGTCCAACTTCACTACTAGTATTTCCCTTTCTACATGTGATATTGAATTAATCAATAATTGCCTTCAATGCTAAACATTTGCCATCACCAACCATTACTTCACTTACTCGAACTGTTAGGACTCAGGACTCTACTTCTACTACTACAAGCATCCTTACAAATACACCCATAATTAAAGTGTCTGACATCCCTCTTTAGGAATTGGTGTGTTCCAAACTGGTATGTTTGTCATTCTAATCTGTCAACTCATACCAACTAATTGTCCTTACAATGGTTTGCAGGGGAAATATTTTGCTATCATTTGTGAGTTTAAAAAATTCCTAACTTGTGATGGATGGTTTTATAGGGGTGTTCAAGGTGTGGCACAAAAGCAAAAGTGACCAATGGTGTAGTTTCCTGTGTGAACAATTTTTGTAAAGGAAAACGATGCACCATCCTGCCTAACTATAATCATTTCAGATATGTCTTTTATTACCCATATATTTTTACAGTCATTGTAAAAGGTTTTGGTCTTAGATGTTTATCTTTCTGCAAGCTCGGGCTTAATTACCTTATTGCTAATGAATCTAGAACTACCTCCATAGTATTTTTGACAAACATGCATCTGAGTTACTGAAAAAGAGTGCTATTTAGCTAAAAGCAAATATTCCTAAGGTTTCATTCTAACTTTTTCATATTAATGACATGGTTTTTTCAAAATTGTGACGATGTTTATGATCTTTCATATTAGGGGGCATTATGTTATGCATTTCCAAGTGAAGTTGATAATTTCATTGGCAAGAAAATGCTTCTGAAGATGAAGCTCAACAAGTACAACAAGCACTACCCTAATTCTAGTGTCTCAGTCACAACATATGTTGAGTGTGCTGATCTTATTGATGCCTTTGATACAATTGCTACTAAGGTTCAGTGTTTCTTTGTTTACTTTTTTTTTACCTTATGTAGTTCAATGTTTCTTAGCATACTTACTGCTCTCATTTTGTTTCTGTCTAGGTTGGACAACCAACTGTGATATGCCATGATGATGAAGAGGAAATCATTTTAATAAGGAATTGCACTATCGAGGATCAGGGTCCTGCAATTGCTGAACTAGGAGTTACACAATCTAAAAGCTTGCCCACAATTGACCTTGATGATATTTCAGTTTCTCATGACATCCATGTTGTTCCCTTTAATGGGAAGAGGAAGGTTTCTTCAAAGAAACGTTCTACTCATGCTTTGAACATTGCCAGATATGGACCTTTGTCGCTAGGAAAGACATCGTCAAAGCCATTAAAATCAATCAAGCAGGAAAAAAACTAAGCAACTTGTTCTATTTCCTTCAGTTTCTTAAGTAGTTTTTTTGCATTATTAGTTGTATTCATCAGCTTGCTTGTGGTTCCTTGATTGTAATGTTGTGACAGATATGATTAGGTTGCAATGTTTGTTTATTATGAGAGAAGTTGGTTTTATGTTCTTGTTGTGGAATCTGAACAACTAATTGCTTGCTTGTACCTTTTTGTAAGTGCTTTTGTTATAAATGATATGAAGTTTCAACCAACAAATGCAAATATGCTCCCTTTCATTTGCACATGTCTTTATTAGTTAATAGACACACAAAATTATGACCATCCAATGAATGTGTGGCAAATACTTAAAACTACGCTGGGCAAAGATCATTTAAAAACGATTGCAATTTTGTTTGTTAATCTTTAGGGAAATTATGCCAGAGCAAGATTAGTAATGTCATACTAACACAAGGATTGATGTCTTTATTGTGTCTATTGCAAGAATTCATTCAGTTTATTTGTTACTTAGTTATAACATACGATGTACTAAATACATTAAGTTGCCTTTTACCTTACTAAGTGCAGGTGATATTGTTGAATTCAGTCACTACATAACCATTTTAAATGCCACACATTTCTGACTCTATCAATTTAACTATTATTTCATTATAGTTTTAACAATAGTATGTTCTACATTTGATTATCCTATTACAGAAATTAAGCAAAATATGGAAACCATTATGCACATCTATAATTTCTATCATTTAAAGCAGCATAATTAACACATAGGCTTATTGATTTTTGCACAGTTGACTATATTTTTTCAAGCAATCAACTAATTGGCCCATGTACTTTCATTTAATCTTTACACTTATATTCCCATCATTTCTGACTCTCATTTGTTCAAAATTATGTTCATTATAGTTTTCACAATATTATGTTATCCTTGTCTTTAGCATATTAAAGAAATGAATGAATGTATGGAAACACTTATGAATAAGTATAGTTGATGTAATCTTCAGAAAGTGAATTCATTAAATGTCATTTGTTTGTTCTTTTTTGGATTTACCCTCTTTTTTTGCTCAACACAATTCTATTGTCAGAAGAGCATGTAGGTTAGGTGATGTTAGATAGGGTTAGCTATCAATAAGTATAGACAGTTCAACTTAGTTCAATCTATATACTTATACAACACTTTATATGACAAGTGTGTGATAGTTGCTGATGTGTAAACCTTATTTATTTCTATTTTTTATACATATTAGATATGCTTTTTGTAGTAGGTATACTTACAACAGATCATGAAAATATTATCAATACTAGTACCTAAAGGAGATCTGATTACTGACAAAAACCCTTCTGTAGTCAACACACATAATTCTCTATGCAATAAATCCCTTCGTCATGTAGCATGCTATTAAACTTACGAAGTTGTTTTCCTTGCCTAACTTGGATTCATTTATGTTTACGTCAAGCAAGCTGGTAATGGCAGCAAACTTCCAATATTCCTTCATAGCATGAGATCTAATGTAATACTTAATATTGTTTACATTCTTTAGGATGTTCATGTTTGCATCTTGGTCTTTCTTACTTCTTCTTTTTAAGAGGAATTATATTCCATAATATTTTAAGAGTAATGAAGTCCGATGCCAGCGATGCACCTTCTTCCTCAGCTTTTGCATCCAAGGTTTTTTATGTTCTTTATTGAGTTTTGTTAGTTCTTGGTGTTTTGATGATAACAAATACTAAGGTTTGGATTCAGCAATTGTTGCCCAAGTAAGAAGTATTCTCAAGCAGGAGTCTGTTTCTACTCGAGCATGCTCCATCTAACAATGTGTTAAGTAGTTTACAGAAGCTTACTCAAGCATTAAATAAGTAACGTTCGAGCAACTTACTCGAGTAAGGCATTCTTTATGCCCGAGTATGGTCGAGCTAGAAAGAAGAATACTCTCTATCAAGCTGCTACTCAGCAGCAGGTAAGTAATGCTGAGGTAAATCAATACTCGAAGCACTATCACTAAAGCAACATTCTTTCTCTCTATTTGCTTGATTCTCGAGCAAGGTTTCTATGCTGTTCGAGCATGGTTCTCGAGCAGAACTATTAGACTACTCGAGCAGTCACAATCCTCCATCTTAAATGTGTAAGTTCCGGCTATCACCCAAGAGGGGGGGTGAATTGGGTGATATATAAAAATTTCCACTCTTTAAAACATTTTCGCAATTCAGTGTTTTCATCTTGAGTAACAAAAGTAAGTTTTCAAACAATTGATAATTGCTCAAATGTAAATGCTGGGAATGCAAAAGATAAGGAAGAAGAGCTTGCAAACAGATTTATACTGGTTCGGCCCTCTCTGACCTACGTCCAGTCCCCAAGCCTCACTTGGGATTTTCAATCCACTATCTCACTCAAGCTTTAATCGGGTACTTGAGAACCGCTACAATCCCACAAGTTTAGCCGGGCACTTGTGCAGCCTTTTACAAATCTCTTACTGAGATACTCCCCCTTACACACCGTAAGGATACACTGCTTGATCACACACTTCGTACTCGAAGTAATCCTCTCTCTCTAGGATTCACTCCCCCTTACAAGTTGTAATCAACACAATGTATAACCCACTCAAGATTACCCAATCTTGAGTTTCTCTCAGAAGGATAATGTGTTTACAATGAATTTCCTCTCAAAGGAATGGATAAATAAACACTGAAGTACAGACACAATTCATTTCACACTCTTAAGCTATTTAGATATGAAAAACAGAGTGAGAATGATGTAGAAGCAGAGCATCAGCATTTTGGCATGGTAATCATATGTCTCCACGTTTTTCTGCTTCAATCCATGTCTTTTATAGGTAGAGAAGAGTCTGTGACCGTTTATGACCGTTGAAGAATCAATCAGACCGTTGTAGCTGATTATCTTTAAGTTTGGTCAGCTTCTTTCTCTAATCTCCAACTAATCCAGTTGTATAATTGATCTGAGGTGGCTTTCTGTGGATTTGCCCGTTGGAGAAGACTTTGCTTGTTGTAGTAATCTTCCTTTTAGCCTTTTGCAGACGTGTACAAGTGGATTAACCAAAGGAAGCAACTATCTGGGCTGTGCATTTATTGTTCTGACAGTTTTTTGCTTTTTGCTCTAATCCTTCAATGAACCTTCGTTAATCTGTCTGAAACTCACTAGAAAGATGGTTAAAAATATCTAGAATCAATATAGAATAATCATGGAAAGCATTGAGATCAAACAAGAAGGTATTGCAGATTTCCCAAATTTGAAATTGCACCAACGGTCACAAACCTTGAGGCCAACCTCGAGGTTAGCCTGAAGGTTTCAGGCAAGTACTGGTTTTAGAAACTCACAACCTTGAGGTTGAAACAGTAACCTCGAGGTTGGAAACTTGGTTGAAAGAGCATTTTTCCTCTGGAGCCCGATAACCTCGAGGTTGGAAACCCATACTCGAGGTTTGCTTCTGAAATTGCAAAGTTCAGTTCTTGAAAACAAGCCTCAACCTCGAGGTTGCAAACTTGACCTCGAGGTTGTCAATACTTTGACAACCAGTTTGCTCTCTGTAAGCCATAATACTCGAGGTTCAAAACTGATACTCGAGTATGGCTTCTCATACTGCAGTAGAGCAATTTCTGAGGGCCATATCTCTCTGGTTCGAGCTCCGTTTTGGTCCGTTCAACTCTTGATGGAAAGCTCTGTGAGTCTACTTTCATATGCCACTGATTTCAGTCCAATCGGATTTGCCGTTTGTGAGATATACTCAAAATACTAAAGGCTGTTCCTGACTGTGACGCTGATATTTGTGTCAACTTGTAAAATTCATCAATAATTCATCTGAACTCCTTTGGACTTGAATCTTTGTCAAAAGTACGTGTTGGGAGTCTAGTTTCCAATGCTTTTGGTTTCGTCTCAATCCGATCTCTGGTTTGGAAGATATCATCAAATTACCAAAGGTCGCCAGAAGCTGAACGTGGAACAGAGTGCACCAGAGTTGCTGATAGTGCTGAAACCTTGAGGTTATGACTACAACCTCGAGGTTGGCACTTGCAACCTCGAGTTTGCACTTGCAACCTCGAGGTTGGCTGGTCCAGTGACACCAAAGATGCTGAAAACACTCAAACCTCAAGGTTCATACTCAAACCTCGAGTTGTCTCATCCTAAACCTCATATTTGCTCTGGTTTAACTCTGAAATGACCCATTCCAACTTCCATTTGATCATGGAGACTTCTAGGATCAATTTTAGAACTTGGATAGTGATATCTTCATTCCATTCAACAAGATCTTCCTTCTTCCATCTCCCAACTTGATCATTCTTCATCAATTCTTTCTTTCTTCTCTTCTCTTGATCATTCTTGATAATGCAACTCTTTCTTCAGCCTTGAATGCTTCTTCTTTATTTGGTCTCTTTTCTTCTACTTGGTTATCACCAAAACCCATTGATAATATCTTGCTTTCTTGATAACCTCTGCAAATACTTCTTTCTTTCAACTCTTATCTTCTTCTTGATTAATCTTCTTTATAATTCAACTTGGATTGATCTACATTAAATACAATAGTTAGTCCAAGTAAGAGATAATTATATTACTCAATCTTTTTGCTTATAAGAATGACATCTATATAAGACATCATCAAAACTAAGTATAACCAACAAAATGCTCTTCTGTCTAAGGTATACTCGAGCAAAGACTAAGGGTTACTTAAGCATACTTCTCGAGCATAGTAAATTTGGTGCTCGAGCATACATGTTTCTTTTCATTGTTTCTTCTCTGTCTGACTAATGCTCAAGCAAGTTCTCAGGTCTACTCAAGCAATCTACTTAAGCATAACATAAATGCTACTCGAGCACCAACATCAAACACTTCTGTTTAAATCCTGTATCAGTAAGGAATTCGATGTTACTCGAGCAATAGAAATTTAGTGCCCAAGCATGGTGCTCAAACATGGCTCGATATCACTCGAGCATGAGTAACTTTCACTTCTACAAAGGCAATTTACACATGTATGCTCAAGAAACCAAGACCATCGACTTGAGCATGGTTCATCGTCTATCAGAACACACAGTAATCATGAAATCGTGAATAAGATTAAATTGAGTTACCATTTGTATCTATATTTAAATCTCATTTATATTATTTCTAATCATCTCTATGAGTGATTTGCAGTGAATTAATCTTGTTCAAATTGAGATTAGCCAAAAAGCCATTCGTCGTGTCAGTAGCATTAAATGCATCTTAGAAACAAAGCCAACAATCGGAACTAAACCTTGTGGCAGACAAAAACATTCCTTCGAGGCATACTTATTCCGACTATCATTCTGAGTCACCCTCTGCACAAGTACATTCGACGGTGAATGCATTTAATGAAGCAATGGTTGAATATGCTCATTGGAAATCAACTATGCCTAACGGAATTACGAAGAGACTCAACAGTTAGTTTTTAAATCTTCACAATGGCATTAATGGATGAATGGTATAAATGCTCACCACATTCAATTCCGCCAACCACCGAAACTCTACGCATTTTATTCGAACTTATTGCAATCTACTGTTTCATTAGATATTTTGTACTTTAGTGATTATCATTTACTTACTCAATGAAGAGTTAAACACTATTTGATTATTTGTTTGGTTGTTAAATCTTAAGGTTGTGGAACCTTAAGTGTGGGTGTACGATTACAACTTGTAATGGGGAGTAAGTCCTAGTAAGAAGATTATTCGAGTACAGTGTATAATTGTATTTATCTTTGAAAGATAATGGAAATCCCAGGTGTTCTGTATAACACCCTCTATTTTACTTAACAAAATGACTAATTAAGGGTTGATCAACCACTGAGTAATATTTCATCAATTACTAAAATATACAAAATAAATCAGAGTATGCAGAATGAGCCCTAATGTGGCAATATACAATTATCCAACGTATACCAAAAGATGGAAGCACTACTGTCAAAAGAAGTAGCCTAAGCTTCCAAAGTTTTCCCTGATGGACCCGGACGCGAACTATCACCTAGAAAAATGTGGTAACCATCAATCCAACTCATTACGAATACTGATATGTGCTAGTGAGGTGCCATGTGAAACAATTTATATAACAAAGTATTTTTTAAAAATAATATAATTTGCCAATATCCACATCACAAAATTTCATATAAAAAATTATGTATCATAGTTTTCATTAACACAATTCCCAAGATGCCTCCCACCAATCCAACCGAACCGCCTTATTTCCTTCGACTAGACCCATGGGCTAAGTTACATCCATATTTCTAGTTATTCAAAAGCTTACTGGTCATGTGATGAGGACCAGCCAAAATCCTCAGAGCACATGTCCCAGACCATAGGTCTTTCCCCCTCATTGAACTAGTGGGACAGTCCCTTATTGAACAGGTGGGACAATATAAAGTCAACCATCATGCATCAATGGAGGCCTCACCACGTAGTGGAATATACTACTTCATTTCCTCCCAATTCAACCCTTCCCATAATTATCATAATAAATATTATATCAAAACTTTCAATTCTTATACATAAATAAATATGTATATATTAACAATTCAAATCATAAGGTTCCGCAAGGCAATTTCCATTAAAATATTCATAATGATTTCACAAAATATTCACAAACAACATATCAATACATATAACAAATGGAAAGTGGTTACCTCTCGTCGTAGCTAACTATTATCACATTGCTCCCAATCTAAGAGCTCAAACACACGCCAAAAATCAATCTACCACAACGAATTTACTAACCATTAATAACTCTTCTAAAAATCTACATAATTAAAAGTATACAAATTTTTAACAATAATATATTTGGAATACTTGAAGTGGGTAAATTATGATGGGACTGAAAAATCGAGGAGACTATCAATTCTCATTTTGAATTTATTATGAATTAATAACTCCCTTTTCTATTTATTATTTATTTATAATACCCCTCTTTTATTTATGATTAATTAATGACACCCATTATCATTTATTCCCTTTATATTTTATTCTCTTTTTTTTAATAATAATAATAATATTATTATTTATTATTATTATTATTATTATTATTATTATTATTTACTTTATTATTATCATTATTATTCTACTATTTATTATTATTTTCATTATAATATAACACACACACACACACCAAACCTAACACAATACACACACTCATATATATCACTTCGTAATACTCATGCAAAACTCATGCACGTACACTTTCTTCTACAACAACTCACATGGCAGTCATACTATTCATTTGCACAAAACTTATTACAATACATACTCATACCACATATTAATGCTTCACTATATATATATATATATATATACCCACTTTTACTTCAAAAAAAATCCCCTTTTTAATAATAATAATAATGTTCATTATTATTTATTTATTTTATTACAATTATTATTCTAATGATTTTACTATTTATTATTGTTGTTGTTGTTTATTTATTTAATTCATTATTATTACTATGTATCTTCAATTATTTTAAACTCTCAAAGGCTATGTTAACACTTTGAATTAGAAGTTATAATACTAATCATCATATAGATTATGATCTTTAGATATGACTAAAATTATATATACTATTTAGATATTAAAAAATATAGAATCTTATTATTTCAATTTTTTTTAAAATTATAAACAAAGCAGCTTTAGACTTTTATTGAATATCTATAAAAATTCATATGCTATATAAATCACATTTGCAGAATATATTCAAAGTCCCAACTTCCAAGTTTACAACAACTCTTCCAAATTATTGGTTGGATCAAATATTAATATAGCACTTATATATCAAAGATTATAGATATAATGGTAGATTTTAGGTTTATGGAATATATATACATAACTGAAATCTCTTCCTAGCTCCTTCCTACACACACACGTGATACACACACATATATATATTATAATAAAACTTGACAGTAATTTTCATATTCTCTTTCAAGGCAAGTTCTTCCTATTCCTCTCATGCACAGTGACATATTTATCTATATATATATATATAGGACCCAAATCTATATTCACGTATGTCTAGTCTTTCTCTTTTCCTATTCTTTCCATATGCATTATTTTTCATGACAGCAACATTATATACGAGTATATTATCTTATGATTCTCCTTCTCTTCCCTTTTCTTTTATTCTCTCCATGTGCAGCGATTACATCTACATATAACCATAAGTTCCTTTTCTTTCCTTTCTTAAGCAGTGCTGATTAGCACAAATAATACCATATTTTTCCTATATTTTATGACTGAATTGGATGGTAAAAATGAGCTTAACTATGATTTAACCAAGCAAAAAAGCATGTATTCATGATATAGGGATTGAGAGATGGAAATCATCAGTATGTGTTAATAACAGCGTAATTCGCGATGCTTTTTAAGGAAAATTGTGTAGTTGAGTTGATGCGATGTTATAGCATTCTGACAGCAGACCAAAGAGCAATACAAGGCACACGAATGCTATATCAAAGTAGAGAATGCAATGCTATGCGACTTATATTCTGACCTTTTTATCTAGATGATTTCAAGAATTAAAGAAAAGGGAGATATTGACAGATGGATTCCTAACGTAATGGAATAGAAGATGCGGAGGATCAGAACTGAAAGATTTGAAAGAATCCCGCAGAATCTGCAGAGGCAATCTAATATAATCAGAAGATACTGAAGATCCCGACGGAATAGGAAAGTCTCAACTTGTTGCAACTTGCGCCGCACGGAAGCCCAATTATAAAAGGCAGCCGAGTGAACCCTAAAGAAGTCGGAGAGCCCTAGACAAAATTCTATCTTCGGCAGACTCTCAAGAAGAGTGAGAAAGATCACAGAACACGCTATTTCCAGGACGACCCAGCATCCTTCCCTTCAGTACGACGAAGAGAAGACGACGTGGAGCAGTGACGTGACAGGACTTCATCCACGCCTCGAAACTCCGTTCAAGCTTTCTGTTTTCTTTTAATTTATTTTGTATTTCAATCATGGGTCCTTCTGTTAATGTTTGTTTTGCATCTTCCTCGTCAGTCATGAACTAATTTTCATATGGTTGGACGAGGATGAATCTTTAAGTGTCAAATGAACCCAGTTGCATGTTTTTAATTCAATAAATTTGGTTTGCGTATCGATGTTTCAATTACTAGTCGGTTAACGGAAGCTAAGGGCTAGATCAGTAGCTTCAATTACTGGCAAGGAGTGGAGTTAGACCTTTAAGAAACAAATGCTTACTAGGTGGCCCGTGCACGACATGACCTGTATTGTAGACTTCAGGAATGGGTCTACCTCTCATAACCATAACACCCTATGCATAGCAAAGATCTACACTAGAAAGTTACCATAGGAATATGGAAGGAGTATAGGTAGTATCCTACGTATCGGATGCAAAAGCTTCGGTAGACTATAGAGGTGGGTTAACCAAACAACCTTGTGAGTAGCAGCTATGCTGTAGCAATTGTGGAAGCTGTACAGTATAGATGTCGTAGCATTGTGTAGGACAATTGGGGGATTGACACACTTAAGGGTGACTCTGAGTCCAGCCTAACCTATTACTGATATCTTATCTCGTTTATTGTTATTTTGCTTATTTTTGCTAGTAGCATCATTACCACAACCTCTCAACCCAATTTTATCTACTTTCTGTTTCACGACTGTCATAGCAATCGAGCGTCATTCCTTGGTATCTCAGTCTTTGTGGGACGATACTCTACTTTCATTTTATTACTTGTTCAACTGGTTTGCTTGCCATAAGGGAATTTGACCAACAAGTTTTTGGCACCGTTGCCGGGGACTGCTAATACCCCTAATGATGACGCCCCGTTGCTTAATAGTTGTGATCTACTTAGTAACAAGCTCACTTTTCTCTGTTCTTGATTTTTTAGGTACAATCTGTAGTGCATGTGCAATTCGCCTTCAGCCAATCTAGAGCCTTACGACCCTGAGATAGAATGCACCTACAAGCACAGGCGCAGAAGGCAGAAGCAGAGAAGCCAATCCGTTGGCACAACGAGCATGGCGGATATACCTAATGATCACGAACGAGAACAACGAGAGCGCATAAAAGTGCACAGGGATAATCATGACCCTCTACCTCCTCAACCAGACCTAGATGAGAATAAGGCCATTATGGAATTCGGGATTCCAAATCTGAACAAATTGACTTCGGCCATCACTCCACCAACTATAAATGCTGGACATTTTGAAATCAAAAGTGTCATGATTCAGATGCTGAATGCGGCTGGACAATTTGGAGGACTCCCACCTGAAGACCCACATCTTCACCTCAAGACCTTCTTGGAGGTGTGCGATTCTTTTTGTAATCCCTGGTATACCTCCCGATGCCATCCGGATCAAATTATTCTCATTCTTACTAAGGGACAAGGCGCGCACGTGGCTTAATAACCTACTTGCTAATTCCATCATCACATGGAATGATCTGGGAAGTAAGTTCTTGCTGAAATTCTTTCCACCTACTAAGAACGCGCAACTCAGAGGAGAAATCACCAACTTCCAACAGAAGCCTGGTGAATCTACTTATGATGCCTAGGATAGATTCAAGGATATCCTGAGAAAGTGCCCCTAGCACGAGCTGGTTAATTGGGTACAGATTGAAGCATTTTACAAGGGCCTCGACACTCAGACACGATCAATAGTAGACGCTTCCTCGGGAGGATCCCTGCTAATGAAATCTTATGAAGAGGCCTATAATTTACTGGGACACATGGCAATGAACAGTCACCAGTGGCAAACAGACAGAGCTACTCCGTCCCGCACTGTTGCAGGAATACATGAACTGGATGCCATGACTGCTCTCACAGCACAGGTCTCAACTCTGACCAATATGGTGAAAGGGCTGACCCTTCCATCGATGCAGCCATCTCAAGTAGCTTGCGTGTATTGTGGTGGAGAGCATTTGTATGCTCAGTGCTCTACAAACCCTGAGTCTATAAACTTCGTTAATAACTTTAACAGGGGAGGCAATGCTAACAACCCATATTCAAATACATACAACCCTGGGTGGAGGCAGCATCCCAATTTTTCATGGAACTCCCAGGGTGCACAAACAACAGGACAATCCACATGCCAGCAATTCTCCAACCGAGCATCAAACCCGCCAAGATTCATCCAACCAGCAAGGCAGCAAGGCGGGGATTCAAACTCGCAGAACTCCATGTTGAACCTTCTGAAGGATTATATGTCAAAAAACGATGCAATCATCCAGAACCAACAAGTGACTCTGCTGAATCTTGAGACTCAAGTGGGACAGCTAGCAATTGCTCTGAATAACTGACCATCAAGAGCCCTGCCTAGTGACACTGAAATCCCCAGGATCCAAGGAAGGGAAGAAGTTAAGATGATCGAGCTCCGAAGTGGTAAAAGCCTTGCACCCATGATAGCAACCAAGCAATCAATGGCGATCTTTGATCCACGACCAGAGAAATCTAAGGAAGGGCAAGAGGGTAGTGAACTACCCCAAGAGGATGAACAGAGGCAGCCAAGACCGACACCACCAGCACAAAATCTAGGTGCAGCAGTTCTGCCTCCACGAATAGTGTTGGAAGATCACGATCAATGCCCGACATCGAATGCTACCGCATTACCAAAGCATAATTCTGACTGTGAACCTCTAGCAATGCACAAACCACATCTGCCTTTCCCACAAAGGCTTAAGAAGCAAGGACAGGAGAAGCAGTTCAACCAGTTCCTTAATATGCTACGACAATTACACATTAACATCCCACTCGTGGAAGCTTTGGAACAGATGCCCAGCTGTGTGAAATTTATGAAGGAAATTTTGTCTAAAAAGAGGTGATTAGAAGAGTTTGAAACGATGGCATTGACCCAGGAGTGCAATGCCATGTTAACTAATTGACTGCCTCCGAAATTAAAAGATCCTGGCAGTTTCACAATTCCCTGTGTGATCGACCCAACTACTCGGGTAAGGCTCTGTGTGACCTAGGCGCTAGCATTAATCTCATGCCTATGTCGATTTTTAAACAGTTGCCCATAGGGGAAGCCAGACCTACTACCGTTACATTGCAGCTGGCCAATCGCTCAATAGTGCTGCTTGAAGGCAAGATCGAAGACGTACTAGTAAAAGTGGATAAGTTCATCTTCCCTGTAGATTTCATTATCCTAGATTTTGAAGCTGATCATGATGTCCCAATTCTACTGGGGACCCTTCATGGCAACTGGCTGTACGCTGATTGATGTGGAAAAAGGAGAATTCACTATGCGGGTGAATAACGATCAGGTTACCTTCTCAATACTGAAGAACATGAGATTCAAGGACCCAATTGAAAAGAACCTGACTTGTTCAAATACCAGCAGAAGCACTACAGAGGTAGGGGAGCTCCCTACACCACCACAGCATTAAATTGCTATAGCAAGGTCAGGTTGAAGACTTTAAACCAAACGCTACTGGGAGGCAGCCCAACGTTGTGTTAAATTACCTTTTTGATAATAGAGGCTAATGACCAAGGCAACCAAGTACTAAGGCATTCGAACTGCTGTAGCAAATTCAACTGCACCAGTTGAAATCGAGGATGGATTGCTGGGGTTGGGCTGTACAAGACTGGGCCCAGCAGATTTGAAAAGTAACATTCCAAAAGAAGTGGAGCTACCTTTAACCGCACCAAGCGTCTGCCGTACGGATTCCCCCTGAAGTTTTGGCTAGATTGCAAGCAACCCACCCAAACCATACAGCTACAATCACTCTCCACAAACCCGACTTAGAGCGGACCACACCCGACAACGAAGATACTAGCACTCATTCACTCTGCACCAGGTGACAACACTTTTGCTATCTTGCAATACTCCACAACATTCCAATGGCACGCACCAAGGGTTGGGGATAGAGAGCATCTACTGAAGCCACAGACGCTCCACCATTCGCCACTCGGGAGGCCGAATCCCGTTTCAACTCATTCAAGGCCGACAAAACCCTAGCACCAGAGTGAGGTTTTGACGGGGATGCCTTCGAACAGGGCGCCTACCCAGAATGTGTCATGGAGATCGTACGACAGCGCCAATGGGAGAAATTCTGTCTTCAACCGGCCGAAGTAGTAGCCCCCCTCGTCCTGGAATTTGCAGCAAATTACCCAGGGGGCTCCCCATACTTCGTAATTGTTCGAGGGAAGAATGTACAATGTAGCCCCAGCGCCATCTGCAAGGTGCTCGACCTTGACCCCACCGATGATGAGTACAGTGAACTCCTCCAACAGGGAGAAAACCCTGACACCCTAATTGTTGTGGCTGCCCAGCTGTGTGTGCCAAACACTGAATGGCAGATTACCAAGGAAAGGTCCTACAATTTGAAATGTAGCCGCTTGAAGGCCGAAGCACATATTTGATTCCACTTCCTTCGCTACCGACTCATGTCCACACTGCACACCCAGACCATCTCGCGAGAGTGCACATTCCTGCTGTATTGCCTCTTAGAGGGCAAACAAATCGATATTGACGCACTCATCTACCGAGAGCTGTTCGAGTCTTTAAAGACCACTACAGGGAATTTATGGTTTCCAGCACTTATTACTGAGCTCTATCGAAATTCAGGGATAATTTTTGATGCCAGCGAAGAACGAGTGGGCCTCCTGCTACCTATTATTGCAGCCACTGTCCAACGCATTCTGCAAAAGTGTCAGCCAAAGATCTCACAGCCTAACTTGGCCAGTTCCTCAGTCAAACCGTCGGCTGACACGACCCTAATTTCTACCGCCGCATTCCACACATTGGTGGCTCAAGTTACTACTTTGTAGCACTCGTTGAGCACCCTGCTCCTTCAGCAGCAAATGTGGTGGCAGTACGTAGCTAAACGAGATCGCAGCCTGGCAGCAAACCTCATGGCAAACGCCCCAAAATACACTCCACTGCCGAGCTTCCTTGAGGCGACTTTCGACATGCACAATTCAGTCGCTAGACCACCACAGCAGGAACGACCCAACTCAAGAAAGCGCCGTGGAGCACAAGTCCGCATGAAGGTGGGCTCGCCAGCACACAATCAGCTGACACCGATGACGAAGAAGTGTCTAACTCGCCAGGACCTTCTGCCGGACCTTCTACAGGAAAAGGTTAAGCCTCGTTGACTTGAGTTGTGACCTTTCTAACAGACTTTAGGTTCTAGACTCTTTCTTCGTTCTTTTTATTTTTTGTTAATTGCTAGCTTGTTTTTTTTAAAAAATATTGTTGGGATAGTCTTTCCTCACCTTCTTCTATCTCTCTCTGTCGTCACCTCACCGTCGCAATGGGGGCATTGCGTCGTTCAAGTATGGGGGGGAATTATCATGATATGATCTGCTGTTAATGGTTGCTCGGATTGCCCTGCATCTAGTTTTGATTGCATAAACTGATTTTTTTTTGTAGAGCAGGAATAGAATCTTGTAGCCATGGAATGAATGTCTGTATGACTAAGCATAGTACAAGGGCTGAAGGGAACTGAACCTTTAGGCTTGGGAAATTGACGGTGCTAGCCAACCTAATGCGGGGTAGAGTGATAATGATGATGTTAAAAGGGAAGAACCCCCAATGGAAGAATTGATTTGAGCCTTAGTGTTTTATCCTGTGTGTATGTCTGCTAACCTGTGTTTGATCCTTGATTTGTCCTAGTTCTTTGATAAGCTACTTGGCATCTGAGTTGAAGTTCATGGGATAGAGGCATTCTTATCATACCCATTGTTCCCATACACAAGCCATTTGTCATTAGCTCCACATTGCCACCCCTTGAGCCAAACAATTATGCTATAGCAGAATAGGTTAGGAAGGCAAGCTGAAGGAGACTGTAAAAATGTTGCTACATAGAGTGTGTCCATGAAATGCAAAAGAGACTGAAGAGCTGTTGTTATTGCATAAAAAAAAATAGAGAGAGAGAGAGAGAAAGGAAAAAAATGATGACCTGGAATAAAGGAACAACATGAAGTTCAAAGTTCAAGAAGGAACAATAGGCTAAAGCCAACAAAAGCAAAAAGAGGAATAACCTGCCCGAGCTGCTATAGCATCCACCATCCTTTCCTACCTCACAACACTTAGCCATCCCCACAACACAATCTAAAAAGTCCTTTTGACGAACAAATACTCAGATGATGGGGAGTAATCTTAGAACTCTGACAAGGCTATGGATCTTCCGGGCCCGCTAGACAAGAGAGAAATCAAAACCCCTTGGGTAAGTGAGTGCAAACACTGAAACCTAAGAGCCCCTTGAGACTTCCTTATTGGAATAATACCACGCTGATGAGCGGTTGGCACTGGGTAGTGGGATTGCCGAATAGGGGATGGAAACTGAAAACAGGCGTGCAAGCAAGGTTATATGTGCAGGAAGACTACGGCTATGAGTTTTTGTTCGCTCTATCTTATTTTTGCCTGGGAGTGCAAAAAGCTAAGTGTGAGGGTATTTGATGAGCAAAAATAATACCATATTTTCCCTATATTTCATGACTGAATTGGATGGTAAAGATGAGCTTAACTATGATTTAACCAAGCAAAAAGGCATGTATTCATGATATAAGGATTGAGAGATGGAAATCATTAGTATGTGTTAATAACAGGGTAATTAGCGATGCTTTTTAAGAAAAACTATATAGCAGAGTTGATGCGATGCTCTAGCATTCTAACAACAAACCGAAGAGCAATACAAGGCACACGAATGTTATAGCAAAGTAGAGGATGCAAAGCTATGCGACTTATATTCTGACCTTTTTATCTATATGATTTCAGGAATTAAAGAAAAGGGCGATATTGACATATGGATTCTTGACGTAACGGAATAGAAGATGTGGAGGATCAGAACTGAAAGATTTGAAAGAATCCCGCAGAATCTGCAGAGGCAATCTAATCTAATCAGAAGATACTGAAGATCCCGATGGAATAGGAAAGTCTCAACTCGCTGCAACTTGTGCCACACGGAAGCCCGATTATAAAAGGCAGCCGAGTGAACCTTAAAGAAGTCGGAGAGCCCTAGACAGAATTCTATCTTCGGCAGACTCTTGAGAAGAGTGAGAAAGATCACAGAGCACACTATTTCCAGGACGACCCAACATCCTTCCCTTCAGTACGACTGAGAGAAGAGGACGTGGAGCAGTGACGTGACAGCACTTCATCCACGCCTCGGAACTCTATTCAAGCTTTCTGTTTTCTTTTAATTTATTTCGTATTTCAATCATGGGTCCTTCTTTTAATGTTTGTTTTGCGTCTTCCTCATCAGTCATGAACTGATTTTCATATGGCAAGACGAGGATGAATCTTTAAGTGTCAAATGAACCCAGTTGCGTGTTTTTAATTCAATAAATTTGGTTTGCGTATCGGTGTTTCAATTACTAGTCGGTTAACGGAAGTTAAGGGCTAGATCAGTAGCTTCAATTACTGGCAAGGAGTGGAGTTAGACCTCCGAGAAACAGATGCTTGCTAGGCGGCTCGTGCACGGCATGACCTATATTGTAGACTTCAGGAATGGGTCTACCTCTCATAACCATAACACCCTGTGCATAGCAAAGGTCTACACTAGAAAGTTACCATAAGAATATGAAAGGAGTATAGGTAGTATCCTACGTATCGGGACGTGGAAGCTTCGGTAGACTATAGAGGTGGGTTAACCAAATAGCCTTGTGAGTAGCAGTTATGCTGTAGCAATTGCGGAAGCTGTACAGTATAGATGCCGTAGCATTGTGTAGGGCACTTAAGGGTGACTCTGAGTCCAACCTAACCTATTACTAATATCTTCTCTCGTTTATTGTTATTTTGCTTATTTTTTCTAGTAGCATAATTACCACAACCTCTAAACCTGATTTTATCTACTTTCTGTTTCATGACTATCATAGCAATCGAGCGTCATTCCTTGGTATCTCAGTCTCTATGGGACGATACTCTACTTTTACTTTATTACTTGTTCAACTGGTTCGCTTGCCATAAGGGAATTTGACCAACAAGTGCCAAAACCCAGAGTTTAGACGAGAGAGAAAACGGAAATATATTGCTCTGGACTAAAGTCAGTTTACAATGGAAATAGAACACACTATATATAGGGCTATACTGTGTAACTCTATCGATTCAGATGACACCACGTGTATATTCACGTGTCCTAGTTACAACTGATATGTTATATCTAATATTCCCTCGGCTACAATGAAGTGACTCAGATCAAACAAATAAAGCATAAAAACTGAGACTGTTACAATCAGGAAAAAATACAGTCAACAACAGAATCATCAAAGAAATAATCATCATCCTCAAAATCAAACCAAACACAATTAACGCTATCTTCTTTGCTAATAATAATGAGGCGTGTGCACAGATGATCAAACATCCTATATGGGAGAGGCTTGGTGAGCACATCAGCCACCTGTTCAGTAGAGGGGACATAACCCACTTGAAGCAAACCTGCAGCAACCTTTTCTCTAATGAAATGTAAATCAAGCTCAACATGTTTAGATTTTGAATGTAGCACAGGATTAGCAGCAAGAGCAACAACACCAGAGTTATCACACCATATTAAAGGTGGAGTGATTACAAAAACTTTCATTTCGTGAAGAAGAGCCATGACCCATATAACCTCCTGGACAGTATCAGCAACAAATCGATATTCTTCTTCAATGGTACAGCGGGAGACAATGGGTTGTTTATGAGATGCCCATGTAATTGGATTTGGACCAAGGAAGGTGTAGTAACCACTAACTGACCTCCTGTCATCGCGATCAGCACCCCAATCAGCATTAACAAACGACTGAACTCTAAGCTGTGATGCTGGTTTGAGAAGAATACCATAAGTGATTGTACCAGCTAAATAGCGAAGTAACCTCTTGACACAACACCAGTGAGGAAGGCGAGGCTCATGAAGATACTAACTAAGTTTATTAACCATAAAAGCAATATCGGGTCTAGTGTAGCACAAGTACTGAAGTTTGCCCAGAACACTGCGATACAATTTTGGGTGAGGAAAATAATCACCAGAGACAGATGTAAGATGCATAGTAGTGGCCATAGGAGTGGAGGCTGAATTAGTAGCCAATAACCCCACATCAGCAAGTAATTGGAGTATATATTTGTGCTGAGACAAAAACATCCCAGAAGATGATGAATAAAATTCAATACCCAAGAAATAAGACAATTCACCAAGAACTTTTAATGAGAACATGCCACTCATAAGATCAATCAATTGTTTAACACTAGTCTCACTAGTCCTAGTAATAATAAGATCATCCACATATATGATAAGATAGATGGTAGCTTGTGAATTAATACGGATGAACAAGCATGGGTCAGCCTTAGATGGACAAAAGCCAAGACTGCATAAGAAATCCTGCAATTTATGAAACCATGTGCGCGGAGCTTGTTTGAGCCCATAGAGTGCCTTTTTAAGTTTACAAACAAGAGAATTACCATGAGTATCAACAAAGAGGTGTTCAAAACTAGGTGGAGGATCCATAAAGATATCCTCAGAGAGGTCACCATTCAGAAATGCATTATTGAAATCAACTTGATGCAATTTCCAATTATTGGTAACGGCTAAAGTTATAAGAATTCTAACCGTGGCAGCCTTTATAACAGGACTAAATGTCTCATTGTAATCTGCCCCAGCTTCTTGTGAGAAATCTTTAGCCACTAGACGACCCTTCCTCCTAGCTAAAGTACCATCAGCATGTGTCTTAACTTTAAATAACCATTTGCAACCAATAATACGCCTGTCACAAGGTGGAGAAACCATATCCCATGTGCCAAATTTGACAAGGGCATCAAACTCATCTTGAGCTGCCTACTTCCAAAGAGGATCTGCTAATGCATCAGCAATAGTAGCTGGACAGGTAGTGTCATCAAAGGTAAGAAACACCCGGGGTTTGAAAATACCACCCTTTGACCTGGTTAACATAGGATGAGTATTGATAGCTTCAGGAGTAGAGGAACTGGAATTAGAATCCTCAACAAATTGGGAGGAAGATGTAGGAGATACATGCTGAGAAGAAACACTGGGAGCAGAATCTGAAATGACTGAATCCCCAGGAATATTCCAAACAGAAGTAGAAGGTACCATAAGGGATGAAGATGGTATAACAACTGTATCATTGGCTGATCCTTTGACACTGAATTGTGTCCCCCCAGGAAGGACCTGTTCATTAAACTGAACATGTCGAGAGACATATAGTTTGCTTGTTTTTAAGTCAAGACACTTGTAGCCTCTGTGTTGGCTGCTATACCCCAAAAATATACAAGCAGTAAACCTGATATTTAGTTTGTGAGATTGAAATGGTCGTGTATAAGGAAAATGCTCATAATCAAACACTTTGTGTAGCGAATAATCAGGTTGGAAACCATAAAGCTTTTCACGTGGAGACATGTTAGTGATGACCTTAGAAGGTAACCGATTAAGCAGAAATATTGCCGAAAGAAAAGCATCAAGCCAATAGTAAAGAGAGAGAGAAGCATGAGCAAGTAAGGTCAAACCAGTCTCAACAATACTACGATGCCTTCGTTTTACAAGGCCATTTTGCTCGGAAGTGTAAGGACAAGAGAACCGTTGCTCAATGTCGAAGTCTGCCAAAAAAGATTTGAAAACAGTAAATTCACCCTCATTGTCACTTTGAACAGCCTTGATTTTCTAATTAAACTTGTTCTCGACCAAGCTTTTAAACTCTTTAAGTTTGTGTAATGCTTCTGATTTAGTACGTAGTAAGTACAACCAAGTGAAACAAGTGCAAGCGTCAACAAATGCTATGTAGTAAAAAAAACCATGAGAAACAAGGGGAGCAGGACCCCAAATATTCATTATTATTAATTCTAGAGGATGCTGATACACTGTAGTAGAAGGAGAAAAAGGAAGTTTATGACTTTTCCCTAATTTGCAAGCTGAACACATAAAAACAGCAGAACTGAAATTACAAGAAATAACATTGGTTTTGAGAACAAGCTTGATAGTATTTATAGACGGATGACCTAAACGGCATGCCATATGGACAAATCAGCAGCAACCATAGTAGAATATGCTGTCGTAGGAACAGATTGGTTGGAGGAGCTTGAACTGTAATCAATAGCAGGATATAACCCATACACTTCAGGCCCCATGCATAAGGATATGTCTCATCTGCAAATCCTTCACAATACTACCATGAGGAAAAAACTCAACAGACACGTTGTTTTCTTTAGTAAATTTTGCTATAGAAACCAAGTTCTTTTGCATGCGAGGGACACATAAGACTCTGTTCATATGAAAACGACTAACAGAGGAGGAAATACGAGACTCACCAATGTGAGAGATGTCGGCTGCCTCACCAGTGCCAACTTGAACAGAACCATGAGAAGTCCTTGGAGCCAAAGAGTTTAAGTTAGTAGGATCATAAGTAATATGTTGAGTGGCACCTGAGTCAAAATACCATGCTAAGTCAGTCACAAATGAAGGAGTGGCAATATAAGCCTGAGCTAGAGCAGGATTTGAGTTAGACACAGGTGGTGTCGAATTAGCCAGTGATGGTGCAGGTGCAAGCGTAGAAGCGGCGGATGCAGATGAAGCAGACAAGGTCTGATCAGCAGAAGGCGTGGGAGTAGGAGCTGAGGCAAAGATGTGTGGAGAAGGAACAAAAGAAGAACTAGCAGTTGTATAGTAGGCAATAGACACATCAGACAGTTGAGGAGTGGTGTAAACATTATCATACTATTGTGTTTTGGTGCTTCTGGAGTTAGATGGGTTGATTCATGAATTGGAGAATTTTAAAAGTGTATACAGGCCAACATGGAAATGGTTTGGTTTGGCCAACAAAGATATATGGGCTGGATCTTTCCCTGTCACGTGTTGGGCCAAGAATGACTAACAAAGAAATAAGCACCGGTTTATGGTTTGGCTAATATATATATATGTGTGTGTGTGTATGGGCTGTGGTAACTTAAATGGTTTAGGTGTCCCAAATGAATAATGGAGAAATGCAGAATTGGTGCTTTGCATGAGAGGCCACGTGATTACATATGAGGGATAAAGAATTAAATAGTTATAAGGGGGATGTGGCTTCCAACACATAATACCTCTAGTTCATATTTTTCTTTCAAATTTTAGCCATTAAACTTCAATAATCCTTTTCCCAAAAATTCATGGAAATTAGGTCTTAACCTCCAATAATATTTTAGGCCATAAATTACCCCTTCCAAATATTCTTTGACTTTGTTCTTTCCTCAAATTAATTTATTTTGACCATAAAATATCCTCCCCAAAATATTCTGGCCAATAATTATTCCCTACTAGATTACCTTTAATTTACAGGATAATATGCCTTAAATTCCAATAACTTATTTTCATAATTACTTTAAGGCAATTTTCACAATTTAATTTTCCATATAATGTTCAAAGTTCAAATCCCAAAATTTGGGATGTTACATTTCTCCCCCCGTTAATTTAAATTTCGTCCTCAAAATTACTTTGGGGATTTTTTTTATTATTATTATTATTTTTTGGCATCCAATCTATCCCTTTCTTATGCATGCTTATCTAGCACGCACTTTAGTATTAAGATAACTATCTCATACACCTAGTACCCAGGTGTAATATTCAAAAACAAGACTCTCTTATTTATGCTCACCACGCTTGATTTCATAGGCCTCATTGCCTGATACATTTTGCCTTTCAGCTCATTTTATTCTTGTCTTCCAACTCAGTCTATTATTATAGTGCTGGATATTCTGACTTTATCATTCAAGAATCATCCTCAGGCCATATTCATCGCAACTTCAACTTGGTACAATCTGACTACTCTACCAGCTTCATAACATAACCATAATGCTCTGATTCAAAGTTACCATGCTAGGCAACAAACACAGTGCTAGGCATACAGGTCTTACGGCCTAGGGACATTGCCTCGTGCAACTTGCTCAGCGGGTCTTATCGCCTTGAGCCTCTGCTCGTCCATTCCACGTCTAAGCTTTTTTTTTTTCACTTTAATCTCTCAGATTGTTTCCTCTTTCTTAGCACTGTAGCTGGCAAATTCTATCTGACTTAACCAATTTTGATTTCTAGCCCATTTTATCAGTTTTTGTCCTTGTATCAACACAATCACCAATTGTACCGCTTTTTTTTTATTTCAACACAAAAGCAAGGACAGTCATGTCACCACTTGCTATGTTGTCTCATACTCAACATTTCAAATTTTCACATATTCAAAAATCTCTGTGGTTGCAGTACAGTTTATAATTGAACAAAATGGTATTTTCGCATTTTCACGGAAAACATAATCGCTGCCAGCTCAAATTCAAGAAAACACATTCACTACTGGCTCAAATTCGAGAAAACATTTTTCTGCCGGCTTAATTCACAAATGGGATAATTCATTTCACAAAATTCAAGAACTGAGAGGCACCCACCACCATTATGCCCTACTTCACTAGGACATATCCCAATCATTTCATACACAAACCACTGAAGTGGCAACGCACTTGTCAACCAATTCACTAGCATATACAATAATGGACCACCCACTAGAATCCCATACCAGACAAAGGACCATCGTCCACGAAGCCTTGCTCCAAACGTCTGCATGGGTGCCAGCCAGACAAGGCAAAACTCACACCCCTACAAGGAGAAACTACTCAGATTGGGAATATTCATCATTGGTGTGAGTGTCAACCTCTCATATTCTATCAAAACAAATTTTCAGTTCAAAAGAACTATATTCATGGCGAGCGATTCAAGAAAAAGATTCTTAACACATTTGACAAGATCCAGCAACTGAGTATTTCTACAACAGTTTCTGGCCTCTTTCAGTTCCATACTGCATCCACCACAACCATGATTCATAATTCAGTTTCAAATTAGGATTCACCAAGACCCTATCTATGAGACAACATAATTCTAAAATGACCACTCCAACTGGTCTTCAAATTCTATAGAAAACATTTTTCTCAAAATTCAGTTCAGAAATTCAATTTCAAAATTTCACAAATACAACAGGTGCATTGGCAAGTTCAAAATTCAATTTGAAATATACCAGGAACTAGACAACTGATATAAGGGGGTCATTAATTATACACATCTCAGGCTCTTACTATTGTTACTCGAGCCACTCATGGAATACACTGTCCATTACATTCCATTTTGTCCAACCATTTTCAAACATGGCTCATTCTCAGACATTACCTATAGTTCTCAGGCTTTACAATTTCTTCGAAACATAGCTTTAGTATTCATAACTGTGGCTTTTACTAGCCTATGAATACTCTGGTCTCACAGAACTTGGAAATTTCTTTGAATACATATCAAATTTGATAACTTTAGGACATACTGGTCTAATAGGTCTCATTGCTTGCCACATATTCATTTACTTACACATATAGCGCCAGAGCACCCCATGGCAGTACATTAAATCACATGGATTTCATCTGGGGTCATTTGAAATGAACTTTCTACATTAATTCTAGCTCCAGGCATAGTCGCAATTTCAATTTTTCCCCTGTCAGGTACTAAACCCATATCTCGGGGAATCTTTTAGCCACCAACACATCTATGGTTGTTAGTCCTGTCATAAAACTATTACCTGTGGATACCAAAGGTCTAGCTACCACTGGTTCTATCGAGATACTAACTACCTTAAGGAATATTATATATTCAAGATCTTTCTTTATACTAATACGGCAACTATCAACCTCAAAATACCCCATATCATATAGGTACTATCCTCGAACATACCTCAAATAACTTGCTGGTGACACAGCATCAATCAACAATATCAAGGTTTCTACTTTCAATCATTCTTTCTAAGGAATTATCATGAGATTAAAATCATCCCCTAGCAGTTAGTAACCTCCAGATACCTCGTATACGTTGATGCCACATTTTATTGCCTTAAGTAATTGAATTCACTTGGTACCATATCTTAATACCTCAATTCATTCGAGTCGATTCACACATGTAAGAATTACTCAATTGTCAAGTTAGATCCTTAGATCACAATTCAATTAATAGTAATCCCTTTGGATACCCAACAGAATTTCTCAGGTTCATCAACCTATTCTTGAACCTTAACCATACCTAAATAACATGCTATAATCATAATTCATAGCTTCTAACATTATGATATTATCCTTTATTATTAGCAAAATGATGACTCTTAGAACCTCAACATCAACTAGGCTGAAAAATCATATTTTCTCAACAACACCCATATTAAATACCATGATTATGATTCACAATTAATAGTCTAATCCTCGAATAACCCCAAACAACGATAACTATTAGATTCACAATCCAAAACACTGCTTGGACCAAGAAATCATATTGCCTCTATAATACCCAATATACAAACTAGGATCACAATTCTCATTCTTAGTCTAAACCTCGAAACATTCGGATGTCATTCTTATAACCAAAACATAATACACGAAGTTCTAATTCCTTTTCAATCCTCAATATCACAAGGGTCTATTCTAACATTATTCTTTCATCTAATCGACAACCCTCAATCATACCCAAAACATTACTCATAACACCATATCAATCAACACTTACAGGGTTCCTACTTTCAAGTACTAAAACCTTAGTATAACCTTAATCACATTTCGATTTTATCATCAATCAATATTCACAGGATTCCTATTATTGGAACCTTAGTACAACCTCATTCACATTTTGACATAGGCACTATTTCAACTTAGATCAGATTCAAGCCTAGTCTCAATCATTTCCTTATTCAATCTAACATCCTCACAGCATCTCTATGGATCACCATATGTCATATCTCAAAGTACTAAGGCCTTAAATCAAAAGAATCTTAAATTCTTATAATACTTCCCAGGAGGTCACCCATTCTGAGATTTATCTTGCCTAAGCATACTTAACCTCAGAGTTCAGTTAGGATCTAGACCATACTATACCAACTTCTTGGTATAACTACCCTATATATTCTCATAACACAAAGCAGGGATTTAAGTATATCCTATCTCCATATCAGAAGCCCTAGAATTAGTGTTATAATCCTTATTCTGCCACTTTATCTATTCTAAAGCCTCAACCTTCAGTGGATCCAATTCTCCATTAAATTTCTCAGGATTGCGCTGATGGACATCCTTCCAAACCTTGTTGTTAGCTAGGTCTTCAGGGTTGGGTTGTGATGATGTTTCACCCCCATTACTCTTAATAGTTTCTTCATGATCAGTTGAGCCACCTTGCTCAGCTCTTTGTGATACCTCTATACTAGACTCAAGTACGTCATTATTCATTGGCGTGGGAATACCTCCTTCCTCTCTTATCTTCTTTTGAAAATCCTCCTCAAACTGTCAGAACCTTGCATCCATGACAGTCATTAATGCATCTTTGAATCGAGGTAAAAGAGCCTCATTCTCTTGAGACAGCGGTGTCTCAGGAGCATTTGGAGGTGAATTAACGGCGGAGTGAGTCCTTCGTGTATCTACCATTCTCCCCACCAAAGGATGAAACCTACCCTAATAAGTGAATGATCAGGTAACACAACAAAACAACTAAACAGGGAAGTTATGTGTGAATATTGTATATTGCCACTATATGTAGTGCATGCATGACCGTTATCAGAATCATACGCTCTGATACCAAATTATAACATCCTCCATTTTACTTAGCATAATTACTGATTAAGGTTTGATCAATGACTAAGTAATTTTTCATCACTTGCCAAAATATACAAAATAAATCACAGTATGCAAAATGAGCCCTAACGTGGCAATATACAATCATCCAACATATACTAAAAGATGGAAGCACTACTATTAGAAGAATTAGTCTAAGCTTCCGAAGTCTTCCCTGATGGATCCGGAAGAGAACTATCACCTAGAAAAATGTGCTAACCATCAATCCAACTCATTACGAGTATTAATATGTGCTAGTGAGGTGCCATGTGGAACAATTTATATAACAAAGTATTTTAAATAAAATAATATACATAATTTGCCAATATCCACATCACAAAATTTCATATGAGAAATTATGTATCACAGTTTTCATTAACACAATTCCCAAGATACCTCCAACCAATCCAACCCAACCGCCTTATTTCCTCCGACTAGACCCATGAGCTAAGTTACATCCATATTACTGGTTACTCAAAAGCTTACTGGTCATGTGATGAGGACCGGCCAAAATCCTCAGAGCACATGTCACAGATCATGGGTCTTTCCCCTTCATTGAACTATTGGGGTGTCGTACGGCCTCATTGAACTAGTGGGCCAATCCCTTATTGAACAGGTGGAACAATATAAAGCCAACCATCACGCATCAATAGAGGCCTCACCACATGGTGAAATATATATTACTTCATTTCCTCCCAATTCAACCCTTCCCATAATTATCATAATATCAAAACTCTCAATTCTTATACATACATGAATAAATATGTATATATTCATAATTTGAATCAAAAGGTTCCGCAAGGCAATTTTTATTAAATTATTCATAATGATTTCACAAAATACTCACAAACAACATACTAGTACACACAATAAGTGGAAAGTGGTTACCTCTCGCCGAAGCTAACTAGTATCACACTGCTCCTAATCCAAGAGCTCAAACACATGCCAAAATCAATCTACCACAACCAATTTACTAACAATTAATAACTCTTCTAAAACTCTACATAAAGTTATAACTTATAATTTCATAAAATTAAAAATGTACAAATTTTTAATAATAATATATGGAATGCTTGAAGTGGCACATTAAGACGGGATTGAAAAAAAATCAGTGAAACTATTAATTATCCTTTCTATTTATTATTAATTAATAATCCCCTTTTCTATTTATTATTAATTAATAATTCCCTTTATTGTTTATTAATAATACCCTTTTTTTCCTTATTTAACAACAACAACAACAACAACAATAATAATATTTATTACTATTTATTTATTTATTATTATTATTTCTCTACATTTATTTTAAACTCCCATAGGCTTTTCCAATATTAAAACATGACCTCAACACTCTAATTAGGAGTCTAGCGAATGCTAACACGTGCTTTAATATGATACCTATATATGTATTCAACACATACTTAACATTAGGGCTTTAAAATCATGTGCTATATATATACACAGTACACTTTTGGGCTCCACGCCATATATACAAGATGAAGGTACATATATGTATATGGACAAAATCAACAACACCTCACCTATTTATATGCTTTATGGGAACAGTAAGCCTTTTTTATATATACATATCAGTAGTAGATTTAAATATATCTATATGAATAAGAACATCACACTTTTGGTTTCTAAGATATGCCTCCACGTGATACATATATACATGTAAGGCTTTTGAACTTTTTAAAACCCCCACACCATATTCTTATGCTTCACGTACATATGCATTTAGGATAGTAACTCTTTGATAACATATGACAGCAAGGTTATGATGCATGGCAGCAAAATAATCAGTTTTCCCCTCTGAAGCACCGACACGTAGTTTCTGGGGGAATTTGTGCGTCGGACGGTGTCGGACACCGACACTTGTCCGCCACGCGTGCCGGACGTGGTCAACGCTGGCGCACTCGTTGACCGGTCCGACACGAGTATTTGACCATGTCGGACAGGGTGAAAGGCAATCCTGGAATATTTTAAAGGAAAAAAAAAAAGAAAAACAAAACAGGACGTAAGAAACACAGAAAAGGAGATATTGATAGAGATTTGATTAAGATTTGATCGAGATTTCTTCGGAAAAAAGATATAAAGATCAGTCAGTGACTAATATGAGATTCTAATCTGAGACTGAGAGAAACCAGAGTTTAGAGTTTCGACCTTCACCGCCGACGCCGTTGTCTCATTCTGAACCTCTGCTTTACCCTTCGCCGAATCATCGCCGTTCCCTTCGCCTTGTCGCCGTCGTTCTCTACTTCTCTCCTCAGATCAAAACCTGAGCTTCCTTTGCCTCCTTCGATCCACACCGATAGCAATAGGTACGAATCGTGCGAATGGCGTGAAGCGTCTTTGAGTTTGAGATTGAAACCATGACAATCTGACTTTTTTTGTTTCAAAACTGTGAACCTGAGCTTTTTCGTTTTTGTTCGAATGAACCTGAGCTTCTAGAGTTCTAGTTGCCTTTTGTTTTGTCTTAATAATTAATATGTGTGTGTTGCTTTACAATCCGACTAGAATCTTTATTATATAATATTACTTTATGTGTTGGTGTGTTGCTTTATCTTTCAATCTGACTCTATTGTTTTTTATTGCATCGTGACTCGTGAGACCTGTGATTGTGAGCTGTGATGCACTAACACTCTGACTATGGCTTTTTTTAAAAAAAACTTTTAGTGTTATACTATTGCTTACTTGCTTGGTTGTTGTGTGCCTTGCATCAGATTGTGACACTCTCACTCTTTCTTATTTTTTAGTGTTGGCTGTTGTCTCTTAGAGACTTTCACAATCTGATTCTATTACTATTTTATTTTTAGTGTTAGTGGCTTAGTGCAATTATGACCTTTGATAATTTTTTCGATTAAATTTTTTTTTCGGACCTATTTGTAGTATGGATCATTCAAATTTTGCTGGTGTTAGTACTCCTGCTGCTCCGAGTGACTGTGCCACTGCTAGTGAATTACTAAATAAACCATTATGGAAATATGTGACCAAATTAGATGGTGGAGTGGAAACAGGAGGCAATTTGTCTTGGACATGCAACTTTTGTAAAAAAGAGTTTAAAAGTTCGTATACTAGAGTGCGGCCTCATTTGTTGCAATTAGTAGGCAAAGGAGTTGGTAAATGTTTATCAGTGCAAAAAAGAGACTACTTAGAGATGAAAAAATTGGATGAAGAAGCTACTGAAAGAATGCAATCCAATAAACCCAGAAATGTACCTTTACCCCCATCCTTTTCTAGCTTTTCCACTGACTCAAAAAAGAGAAGAACTAAGGGTCCTCTTGAGAAGTCATTCAATGTTGGGGAGCGAGAAGAATCAAAACATCTTATCGCTAGAATGTTTTACTTAGCAAGATTGCCATTCAATTTGGCGAAGAACCGGTACTTCCAAGCTTCATATACTTTTGCAGCAAATCATAATATTGGAGGTTATTTGCCACCAGGCTATAACATGTTGCGAACTACTCTGCTGCAACAAGAGAAAGAAAATGTTGATAAGTTGTGTGAACCTATTCGAGAGGATTGGACTCATAAAGGGGTAAGTATTGTAAGTGATGGGTGGAGTGATTCACAAAGGAGGCCACTCATTAATTTTATGGCAGTATCTGATGGTAGAGCAATGTTTTTAAAATCAATTGATTGCTCGGGGGAGATTAAGGATAAAAATTTTATTTTCAAGTTTCTAAAAGAAGTTATTCAAGAAGTAGGAGAGGCGAATGTGGTTCAAATAATCACAGATAATGCTGCAAATTGTAAGGGAGCAGGACAACTGATTGAGCAGGAATTTCCATCTATTACCTGGACACCATATGTTGTTCACACATTGAATTTGGCTGTGAAAAATATTTGTGCTGCAAAGAATGTGGAGAACAATCAAATAGCATATGAGGAATGTAGTTGGATTTCTGATATTGTAGGAGATGTTGTTCAAATAAAGCATTTCATTATGAACCATTCTATGAGATTGTCCATCTGTAATGAGTTTGTGAATTTGAAGTTGCTTTCTATTGCTGATACTCGTTTTGCTTCAATGATTGTGATGTTGAAGAGGTTCAAGTTGAAAAAACCCTTCTCACAAGATAACATTTAACCATAAGGTTTTCTCAGAACCGGATTAGTAGGTAATTATAAGAAAACCTTCCTTCTCAGATACACACACCTCGGGTCCAGGGCACAAAACTTCGCCCACAAACCCATAACAGAAAAAATCCATAACTCAGGACACAATTATCGAACAGGAGATTTATAGCCCATGAGTCATACAATAAGAACCCACAAGAAAGGGTCTACACAAAACAGTGGTCACATAGATATAATGGTGGATCCACAATGATATGATAGTGTATAGATAAGGCCTTCGGATAATAAACAGTAATCCAAAAATAATTGATGTAGTATTTCCAAAATATGAGGGCCCTAAGATGGCAATATATAGATTAATACAACACTAATACCAAAAGGAGGCCTACGAGTTTCACGACGTCTATGCCTCTGGTTACTTCCCTTGTCCTCTACTAAGGTTAGAGGTCTCGCCTGAAAAAATTTTGATAATAACGGGGTGAGACATAAAGTCTCCGTAACCGAAATTAATTTATCAACTATGCAAGAAAGGATTGTAAGTCAGAGAAACAGGTTTGTTAATAATATAATAATAATAATGATAATAATAATAATTTCAATAGTTAAATAACCACAAATAAAACCATTAAAACATAATAACCATAACAATTAACCATCCCCACTCATCCATCCTGCTCCTCCTTATCTCCTCGTGGACGTGGATTAGCCTATCGGTGCTAGTATACCCGGCCAAGGTTAGCTAGTCACTTCAAGAATATTGTCCCCTCCCATGTCACCACCAATATACCGTAACAGGGAGGTGCCGCCCAAAACACTCAACTCAAATTCCGGGCCAGGAATGAGAGAGCTGATGGGCACAATTTTACCCTCAATCTCTTCCACACAACCCAACATATCCCAACAGAAGAAATAATATAACACTAAAATTTTCAACAATATTTTATTAAATTACCATTCCATACACAACATCTCACAACAACATTATAACCATCAAAACAATAACAATTTCAATAATAATAATAATCACTTAAATAAATAGATTGGAAATACACTGCTTCTCTGAATTGATTTCATATTCAAACAAACAAATAATTTTTCAAAACACACACAAGTATTATATATAAAAATTAAGCTTAGAAAAATACCTTACAGCCCAAAACAAACATATAAAATAAATTAACCCCGGTTACCTCAATTCCAAGCTTAACCTTAGCGTGAGGTGCACAACCCGCACAATCACCGCTCACAAGAAGGCTCTACATTATCACAATTATAACTTGTAATTTCCACTAAACAAATGCAAATTCTAATAGTAATAATATTATGATATTTACTTATATAAATATAAAACCAGCTTCTAACTTTTCTGAGAATTTAGAAAATTCATAACTGAACCTATACAAGTCCAAATGGAGTAATTCCAATTTCTATTTAAACCTTGATTAGTCTATTTTCATAAATTAAAGTCAAAAAGTCAATTTATGGTCGAGAAAATTTCCAACTTCTGAAAAACACAAGCCATATACAAAGTTTTCCAGAAAACTTTCCAAAATTGTGACTTAACTTCCAAAAATTATAACTAAAGTTGTAGACCTCCGTTTTAGGTGTTCTTTGGCTTGTTGGAAAGGTCCAGATGTATACTATTTACTGTAAAAATTTCAAGATTAAACTCAAATGTTTGCCATTTCAAAATCAAGCTCAAAAATCGTTGTTCACTAAAAGTTGCAGAAAAACGTTTCAGATTTTGGCTAAACTTTGGAAAATCATATCTCCCTCGATTCTTATCGGAATTCGACGAATTACCTATCAAATTAAACCTCTATGTGTCTAATATTTAACTGGAAAATTTAAGGTAACAACTCAAATCTTTACTGGGTCCGAAATGCTTCGCCATTTTGCTGCTTCAGAACCCTACCGAAAATTTGCAGGTTTTTAGCTTAACTTTGAAAAATCATATCTTGGGCTACAGACGTCCGTTTAAGGTGATTCAAAGGTTGATGTAAAGATGGTTATGTGGACTATATGTCCACAAAATTTCAGCTTTAAATAAGTTCATTTGCCCTAGTTTTCCCCTGCCCGAAAGTCACTGATCCAGCAACAAAGTGTATTTTTCCAGAACTCACAGATTGCAATGTATTTCGGTTTCCTATTCTTTCCTAATGCATGTAGGGATTATTCATACATTACCAAAAGGTTTTTTTCTCTATTTTTCTCCTAAGTGGGTGCCGATGATAGCAAGAGTTCTTTTCCTATATCCATCCTAAGTAATCAAAGCCACGTGACTGCATTATCTTTTGAATACCAATACGATCATTATGCTCAAGTGGTAACTAGAAGGAGGAGACGTTGGGTGAATTACCTCTGAAGGTTCAAGATGAAACAATGGGATAGCTCGCTGGTTCCTACTCCTCTGATCTGGAAATGGCAAACAGAGCAAGTGGATTAAAGCTTATGACTCTCTCTCTCTCTCTTCCTTCGTTCCTCTCTCTCTCACTAGTTCTCTCTTGTTGCTTGCAGAACTTCTTTCGGTTTCAGCTTAGGTAGTGAGTGATGAAAAGAAACGAAGAGTATTGAATATATAGAGAATTAAAGGTCCAGCCTGAGGTGACGGAATGCTGGTTTGAGCAAAGTTATGGACTGGAGGATGAGGTTGTGGGTCTTCGAGGAGCCAGGCGGTTCTGTTTTGCGTGAGGTGTGATCCGCCGAAAGTATCCTGCATTGAGATGATCTTTGCGTGGTCGGCGCTGTGTTCCCTTTCTTCCCTTCGCTGCGTTTCCAGCTTTGACGGTAAATCAGAAAAAGTTGATAAGCTTTTCCCCTGCCGTTGTGTTTTTGTGTTGCAGTGGGGTTAACGTGTTTTATCTTACTGAGATGAGTTTCTTTTTTTTATAGATAGGCGATAGGGGATGGGGGGATCGAACCCAGTATAAGGGGGTGGGGAGATTACTCCCAATACCACTGCACTAATAATGCCGGTTGAGATGAGTTTCTTTTGCTAACCAGGTTCCAGCACTCTGGCGGTTCTTGACCGAATGAGACATGGGATAGTTAGGTTATTAGGATGGGTTGGGTTTGGATTTTCTGTTTGGGCCGAGCATAGGGGTGGGAATGAGGATAATGGATTTTTGTTATTATTGTTTTAATTATTTCTTAATTTATAAATCCTACTTGAATTTAGTCTTTCCTAAAATTTTCAAGGACAAAAAGCCCTATAATTTAAGTAATTAATCTTAAATCCTAAAATTAAAAAAATTAGGATGTTACACAAGTTAATAAAAGGTGGTCTCCAAAATATGGTAATAAGTGAAAAGTGGAGTATTTATAAAGATGATAATCTTGGGAGGGCAAGGTTTGTGAAGGAAAAAATATTGGATGATGATTTTTGGGATTCAGTTGATTATATACTTTCTTTCACTGCTCCTATTTATGATATGATTAGAGTGTGTGACACTGATAGACCTTGTCTTCACTTGATATATGATATGTGGGATGAGATGATTGAAAAAGTGAAGAAAGCTATATACTATAAAGAAGGGAAGATGATGGAAGAGATGTCTTCTTTTTATGATGTGGTGCATCAGATTCTTGTGGATCGTTGAACGAAAAATTCAACTCCACTACATTGTTTGGCACATGCTTTGAATCCTAAGTAAGATTTTAAAAAATAACTGAATTTAAAATTAATACTTCTCTTGATATAATTTGATAATCTGTTAATTTTTTTCTCGTTTAGATACTATAGTCACCAATGGCTTCAAGAAGATTCTAGTCGAGTTCCTCCACACATGGATGTAGAGATTACTCAAAAGCGACAAAAATGCTTAAGGAGATTCTTTCCTGCCTTAGTGGACCGAAGCAAGATTACAAAGGAGTATGCTGATTTTATTACCAATGGTGGAACTTTTGGCGATTTAGATGTCATCGGTTCTAAAGCCACTAGGGATCCAAAAGCTTGGTGGCTACTTTATGGTACTTCTACACCTTTGCTTCAAAATATAGCATTGAGACTTGTGCAACAACCCTCCTCTTCATCATGTGCTGAACGCAATTGGAGTACTTATTCTTTTGTGAATTCCATGAAGAGGAATAGGATCACTCCAAAACGTGCTGAAGACTTGGTTTATGTGCATAGCAACCTTCGACTCTTAACAAGAAACAATCCAAGTTATGCACAAGGAGAAAATCAAATGTGGGACATTGCTGGAGATACATTTGATTCACTTGATGAAATTGGAGATCTTAAAGTTGTTAGTCTTTCACTTGATGAGCCTGAGCTGGAAGCGATGATTTTACGATATGGTGATGAAAATGTTTGAACTTATGAGTAGTTTACCCAAATATTGTAGACATTCTCGCATTTACACCCCCAAGCATTTTTACTTTCCCCATTTATATGTATTGAAAATATCCCATTATTTGTCCATTCTTCATCGAACCATATGAAGAACTTTAGAAATAATGGAATTTTTTTTTTTTTTTTTTACTGAATCACATGAAATTTTACCTATCTACACTTTATACTTTATGGATGTTTTGTATTGAATGTGAATTATTTTTAAAAATATATATTTAACATTAAAACGTGTCCTGATGTGTCGAAATTAAGATTTTTTTAGGATTAACGTGTCGAATTGTCGTGTCGTGTCTCGTGTCGCGTGTCAGTATCAGTGCAATATAGGTTTTCCCCATTTATTTCCAAGTTTTGGTTCTATATATACCTATACTTATAAACTAATTTTAGTGTATATATATATATAAATGTAACTGTGGGTTTCTTTTTCACTCTTATATATATATAGCAGCGATGTGATAAAACAAGTTCTCAACGTTTTTGCTTCCATTTAAACTCCTCAAGTTGAAACCTATAGGCAGCAATATATTTTATATTTATGTCCATATAGTGAGGTTTTGTTCTTAAACCAGCGACATGCATACATCAGCAAAACACAGTAGAGTTTTGTTTTCAGTTGCAAGTTAGTAAGCTCCTTCTTTTTCTTTCACATGCAAGATAATATATATATAAAAATATGACAGCAAGACTTGGGTTCATGTTCTGGTTCAGAGATTTTTCAACGTAAAACAAAAACAAAACTCCAAACTTATGTTGGGAAAAACACATAAAACTAGAAGGAGAAGAGCTAGAAAATACCTCTGTTTTCTTATTCAAGAATAGAGCTTATACACAACTTCAACTCTTACTCTTTCCTTCAGTTCACACTCTCGGCCTCTCTTCTTCTCTCTCTTGCTGGGTTTCAATCTTCGTCTCACTCTTGGACTTAGTTAGGAATGAATGAGAGTCAAGGCAACACCTTGAATAAAAATTTAAGGGTCCAGACTGAGAACGAGACTAACGGTCAAAGGAGAAGAACACGCTAGGTATTCGTTAAGTTCAAAAAGCATGGCTGTGTTGCGTGTATAATTGTGGCTTAGTGATACGCCATAATGATCCATCCACCTTTTCCTGATTTTCTCTGCTGTCTTCCCACAATTGGCGCTGATATATATATATATATATATATTCCTACTATTGTATTTTGGTGCTTCTAGAGTTAGATGGGTTGATTCATGCATTGGAGAATGTTTAAAGTGTATACAGGCCAACATGGAAATGGTTTGATTTGGCGAACAAAGATATATGGGCTGGATCTTTCCCTGTCATGTGTTGGGCCAAGAATGACTAACAAAGAAATAAGCACTGGTATATGGTTTGGCTAATATATATATGTGTGTGTGTGTGGGCTGTGGTAACTTAAATGGTTTAGGTGTCCCAAATGAATAATGGAGAAATGCAGAATTGGTGCTTTGTATGAGAGGCCACGTGATTACATATGAGGGATAAAGAATTAAATAGTTATAAGGGGGATGTGGCTTCCAACACATAATACCTCTAGTTCATATTTTTCTTTCAAATTTTAGCCATTAAACTTCAATAATCCTTTTCCCAAAAATTCATGGAAATTAGGTCTTAACCTCCAATAATATTTTAGGCCATAAAGTATCCCTTCCAAATATTCTTTGACTTTGTTCTTTCCTCAAATTAATTTATTTTGACCATATAATATCCTCCCCAAAATTATTCCAATAACTTATTTTCATAATTATTCCCTACTAGATTGCCTTTAATTTACAGGATAATATGCCTTTAACTTATTTTCATATTATTGGTCTTAACCTCCAATAATATGCTATTTGGTCCCTGAAAAAAATCACAGACCCCTTTTTGGTCCCTCAATAAAAATAACTCATCCCGTAATCCCTGACCACATTCGAGACACTTCACTGCATGTGTCCACTTCAACCTGGAAGGACTAACGTAGACGGTTTTTGGATTTTATAGGGATTACAGGATGAGTTATTTTTACTGAGGGACCAAAAAGGGGTCCGTGATTTTTTCCAGAGACCAAATAGGGTATTTACTCTATATATTCCACATCATAACCCTATGTTGTCAAGTATGCTCATATTCCTTTAAATTTTTTCTTAGTACCATTTTTTTTAAAACAACTTTTATTAATGCTTTTTATTCACTGATGTAGCAATACTTATATCAACATCAAAAAAAGAGCAAGATGCTCTTACTGAGATTGAGACTCTCCTGCAGCAAAATGGGAAGAGTATCTTTGATACTTCACTGCCACTGCCTTCTTCAAGTAGTCATGCCAATGTGGATAATCATTTAATTTGCCAAGAATTAAATTATGACAAAGTTCAGCTATAAAAGCAGTCGGAAGAGATAATGAAATCATTGAATGTTGATCAACAGGTTATCTACAATGCAGTCATGTCAATTATAAATTCCGGTATTGGTGGATTTTTCTTTGTTTATGAATATGAAAGAATTGGGAAAACTTTTTTGTGGAAGGCGTTTACCTCATTAATTCGTTCCGGAAGGGAAATTGTGCTTACTGTTGTGTCTAGCAATATTGCAGCCATATTGCTACAATTTGGCAGGATGGCACATTCAAGGTTTGCAATACCAATTGCAGTTAATGAAGACTCAATGTGCAGTATCAAACAAAATTCTTTGTTGGCTGAATTGATTAAGGTGACCAAATTGATAATATGGGATGAAGCACCAATAGTTCAACCTTTTTGCATTAAGGCGTTTAATCGTACATTGAAGGATATTACGCATTGCAACAAGCCCTGTAATGAAAAGGCTGTTTTGATGGAAGGTGACTTTCGCCAATTGTTACAAGTTATTCCAAAGACATATAGAGCCACTATATTCAATACTTGCATTAATTCTTCATTCTTGTGGGATTCATGTACAATTTTCCATCTCACGAAAAACATGAGACTATCATGTTCTTTAAATCAAGAATATCACAAATTAGAAATCTTCTCAAAATGGCTTCTAGATATGGTTGATGGTAATTTAGGTTTGCCACATGATGGAATTGCATAGGTTGAGAATCCAGATAAATTCCTCATTCATAACCTTGACAATCCTATGTAGGCTATTATGTCAGCTACTTACCCAGGTTTGCTTGAAAATGTACTAACTCAGATAACTTCAATAATAGAGCTATTCTTTGCCCAACAATTGAAAGTGTGAACTAGATAAATGAATACATGTGCTCTTTATTACCTAGTCAATTGATGGAGTATTATAGTTGGGATACTATTTGCGAGTCATCTTAAGAGGTTGATGGATTTGAAGATCTGTACACTACAGAGTTTTTGAATACTATTATTTGTTCAGGTCTCCCTTTATATATTCTTATTCTAAAGGTTGGAGTACCTATAATGTTGTTAAGGAATAAAGATCAAGTTGTTGGCTTATGTAATGGAACCAGACTACGTGTCACACATTTTAGGAAAAATGTCATTGAATGATTAACACTAAATGGGTTGAATCCAAATCAGAAGGTTTTAATCTACAAAATGGACATGAATCCTTTAGACAGTAGTCTATCTTTTAGGATAAAGAGACGATAGTTTCCTATTACTTTGTCTTTTGCAATGACAATTAACAAGAGTCAAGATCAGTCATTAAAAAATGTTGGGTTATATTTGTCAAAGCTAGTGTTCACACATGAACAATTATACATTGCTTTATCAAGAGTCAACAATATTCCTGGTATGAAGATTCTTATACAAGACTATGCAAATAATGGAAAATGTACAACCACCAATGTCATTTACAAGGAAATGCTTAGAAATGTTTTAGTGACATAATTGACATATTTGCCGTTCATTTTACATATTCAAAAGTTTATGTATTTTGATGTTTATCATGTTCATGTTCTTTTGTTCATGTTTTTGAGCTGCGACATAAATTACTAAATTTAAGAGAGTACAACTCTCTCAAAGATGACTTCTCTTATTTTTGTTGATTGATTTGAGATGTAATTCTTTTCTTTTATGATCCTTTTTTTTAATTCAATTACTTGAATATTTCAATGAATTTACGATCACAAAGTAATTTTTCTAAGGTGTTACTCCACGCAATGTGCGGGGGGATGTCATGCTTATTATTTTAAAGAAAGGATTTTACAAAGCACCTAAAAGAAAAAATATTTATAGAGAAGGACCATAAAAATTGAAATTATTTAGAAGGACCAAATAAAAAAATATATAAAATTAAAAATACTAAAATGCCCTTAACAAAAGCTTCTACATTCCTTACTACCTTCTCCCACATTCTATTTTTTTCAACTAATACAAAATTCTGAGTTTCACTAAATTAAAGAACAGTTTTATCAATTTTCGTTTTTCACATATTGCACAATTATCTATGGACTATGGTAAAAAAAAATTACACATTCTTAAATTGTGTAAAAAAAACTCGTTTTTTCTCAAAATCAACAAAAAAATGTTAAAAATAGAATTAATATAATTTTAATAATATTCAAGATCTTTTATAATTTATCATATATGTTTAGCCAATAAAGCTTATATGATTTTTTTTAATATAATAAACTAATGTGGGTTAAAACATTCATTTAATGTTAATAAATCAAAAAATCTAAGCAATCTATTATATTCTGAAAACAAGAAATGATTTTAATGTTTATTTTTATGAAAAAGCTTAATTTGTTTTTACCAAGGTTATTAAAACCGGACCAGTCACTAAACCGGTTGAGATACTGGGTCAAGGGTTAGTGGGTTAGACCGGAGTTAAATCGGAGCTAAACCGGGCTCAAACCGGTGAGAAAATAAAGATTTTAGTTATTAATATGAAATTTATATAAAAAATATTTTCTTTTAATTACTATTATTAAATAACCATTGAATAAAACAGGGTGATTGATCAGTGAAGCGTCTTTTTGCTTCTCCCACAAGGCCAGCTGTCACCAGATTTTAGTGAAAAATCATAAAAAGCGGTGAAAAAATGAATTAGAGCGTCCCACCTGCAGAAGGGAAGCTGCATTTCAAGTGATGGGACCCGTAAAGCTCCCCCACCATTTGGCATTCTCAGTGAGGCTATTTCTTCTTCTTCTCCATATTCTTTTTAAACCTTTCGTAATGACGAGGACACAGCTGGACGCGTGGGGCTATGAGCTCTGTTTTCACTTCTCTCTGTCTCTCTTTCTCGCATTTAGCCGTGGTCGTAAACATCGTCCAATCAGAGCTTGAATCCTTCACCGGATCGACTTCTACCTCGTTTTCTCGTTCCTCAGTCTGTGATCGCCGTTCTTCTCTTTTGGTATTATCTCCTCATCAGATCTGTGTTCTCCGGCTCTGTTTTCACTAGATCTGTTATCGCCGGATTTATTTCTCTTCGCTTTGTTTCTCTCCGTCTCACTCTCTTTCTGTCTGTGCAAACGTCATCACAATCGACTTTTTTTTTTTTAAGACTCTGACCTGGTTTCCTACAACAGACCGGACCGGTGTCACGGCCGGTTCGCCGGTTTCCGGTTTGAACCGACCGGTCCGGTCCGGTTCTGATAAGCATGGTTTTTACATGAGAAAAAAGCTTAATTAGAATCAGCATTGATAATATAAATTGGATAATTTGATAATATAAATTGGATAATTTGATGATCTTAATTGTTGAAAAATAAAAATTAAAAGAATGAGTTCAACCGTTGTTTATTAAATAATATATTCTTTAAAAAAAAGATAAGATCATATATATTTGGCTAAAGTATATATTCAGTCCTTTATGTTTACTCTAAGGTTCAATTTAGTCCCTTAAGTTTATAAAGTATACTTTTTAGTCCTTTAACTCTAACATAGTCTCATGTAACGTAATGCTGATTGTGCAGTTACTTAAAATAATATTAAATTTTAAAAATATATAAAAAGAAATTTTAATAATTTAAATATTTAATAACCGTTCGTCTTCTTCCCACCAATACACAGTCCTCACCCTCCTCCATGAATAATGGCTTCTCCACTCCGATGTTGCTTCCGTTTTCTTACTTTTTATTTTATTTGAATCAATCCCAAGACATCACCGTTGGACAAAGAATCGATAGAGATGACCAGGATTGGAGCAAAAAGGGGTTACAGAAAATAGCATAGTTGCATTCACACACACATGGAGGGAGAGAGGGAGAGAGCACAAAAAACACTGTTCAGAAGAAGATATCACGTATGAACTTGACATCATAAAGAGACGAGAATTCTGGCAAGCACGAAGGAGGTAGAAACAAAGCAAGAGATGGGGGAAGTTAAAAAGATTACAGATCTCAGTGAATATAAACAGAAGGGGAGAGAAAGAGCAAAGTAAAGCAATTTGAACAGCAAATTCACCTTACACTTTTATACTCTATTTACAGTTTCATCAGTTTGTCATGAAGAAAGAAGAAAACACGAAAGGGAGCCGTGAATCAAATAAGAAGAATGAGGAGGTCGGTGTGGAGTAATGAGTGGCAGAGAGAATGATAGAGAAGAAGGGGATGAAATATAATATCAACACCAAAGTGAAAGAAGAAAGAGCTGGTTACTAAATTATTGTTTTTTAATTAATTGGTCAGTTACAATATACAAAAATTTCTTCTTATATTTTTAAAATTTAAGAATATTTTATGTAATTCACAGTCAGCGTTTTCCGTTACCTAAGACTAACGGTGTTAGGGTTAAGGGACTAAAAGTACACTTTATAAACTTAAGGGACTAAATTAAACCTTAGAGTAAACATAAAAGACTAAATGTATACTTTAGCCTATATATTTTTAAATCTAAGAGATATGACTATAATATAGGAGGATTGGTTAGAGACAATTTAGTTATTTTAAATTTATATTATTATGTTTAGTTCTTCTAAATAATTATAATTTTTATGAACTTTTATAATAAATATTACTTTTTTAGATCTTTTATTTTAATTTCCCCATATGTTGATCTTCAATTTCCTATTAGTAATGATATAGTACTTTACTATTGCTCGGTGGAATCATTTCCCACACTATCTGATGCTATAAAGTGGGAGTGTTTTTTTTTTTTTAATAACACCGATTTAAATGTGATTAATTATCTAATTAAGTTGTCTTTTTAATTTTCTCTTAAAAGCGATTGACTGATCCAACTGACACCACCTTAGTAAATTAATATTATCTCCTTCCCGACTTCAATTAGTAAGTAGTAATAACTGTTTATATAAACTTAATGACTTGTACCTGCGTTGAGTTTGTTTTGTTCAAGAATAATCTTAATGTTTTAGTATGATAAGATTAACCTCTGACCTTATAGACAAATATAGTTAATATTTAAAAACTTAACAAATTTCTCATTGTTATATTTGTGGATGTCCATATATCCTATTATTTCTTATTTTCCCATAGTTTCCTATTCTCACTCATGAATCGCTATACTTGTGGGATCACATTAATTGTAGATTTGAGAGTTATGCCTATAAATAGAAGGCACATGTTATGTATTGGAGACACATTGAAATACACTGGAATAAGAATTACACTCCTCTTTCTCTCTTCTCTATTCTCTTGTTCTTATTCTCTATCTCTTATCTCAGATTTATCGTTATATTTATAACACGTTATCAACACGAGAAGCTCGAACGAAGATCTGATCGTTTCTTTAATGATTTCAGCCTACCTTCTTAAATTATATGTTTCTTTTATATATCTGGGATAATCTGAACCACCATATGGAATTAAAGAGATACTTTTACCGATTGTTTTATACGTCGGGTTCCATGGCTAAGATTGGAGATTATTACTGTTTGTATATCTTATATCGATCTCCTTTACGAGTTATTTTATATTATTAATATTGTTATTTTTGTATGGCTAGAAGCCATACACTTTTGATTTCATATTTTGAAATTATATGACCAGAAGTCATATTGTTCTAATTTCCTATTACATGGCCAGAAGCTATAGTCTTTTTATTCCTACTTTTTTTATTTTTGTCATTTTAATTTGACTCCTACATGGAAGGTCCTGCCCCTACATGGAAGTCTAGATTTAAGTTTTCTTTTTCATTGCCAGAAGCCGTACGCCTCTAATTTCTTATTATGAAATTATATGATCAGAAGTCATATCACTTTAATTTCTTATTTTTGGCTAGAAACCATATAAATTTAAATTTTCATTATGAGTACTAAATGGCTGGAAGCCATAAAGTTTTAATTTTTATATCTTTAATTTTTATTGTTTTTATTTTCATATTCTTTGATTCATTGTTATATGCATAGTTTATGAAACCGGACCGGACCGGCCGGTTTAGACCGGAAACCGGTCCGGTTTAAGCCAAAACCGGTAAAATTGGTGTAACCCGGATGGGTTACAAGGGTCAACCCGGTTCCTCTTTTCTTCTTTTTTTAAATTATTTTTTTAAAAAAAAAATCTAATTTGATCATTTGAAATGACATATGCTGATATGCGGGATTTCCTAAACCTATGCTAATGGAGGGAAATGTAGGTTGAAAATACTTTAATTTGAATATTTTATCTCAAATGTAGGTTGTAAAGAAAATTGTTCAGAATATCTAAATATGTCACAAGCAGAGGCAGACTGAGGTATTAGGTTGGGGGGGCAAGTGCCCCCCAAAACGACGTCGTCTGATTTTTTTTTTTTTAAATTTAGGGTAAAATCCAGCCCCAATTTAATTTTCCCCCATCAAATCTTCTTCTTCGGTTCAGAGTGGAATCGTGGGAGGCGAGGTCTTGGTCTCTTGGATCCTGTCTCTTCGGTTCAGCCTTCATCGTCTTGGTTCGAAGAGTCCTGTCTTCCTTGAGTTCGACAGGTCTGTTTTATTTCCCTCTGTTCCTTCATCGTCTTCTTCTGTAATCTGCTTTGCTGTCCATTTTATTTCCTCTGTTGCTGTTTCGGCTTGCTGTAATACCCAGTACCCTATTATTGTGTTCTTGTTCTGTAATCTGCTTTGCTGTTTTATCCCTCTGTTGCTGTTTTTTTTTCCGTCTTGCTGATTTTTTTTTTCCGAGCAAAAAAAAAAGGCATAAAGAAACCAGCATAGTTAAAGTATTTTAGTTCAGAGGGGGAAAAAAGGATTTTTCTGGTATAGTTGGAGGGAATAAAGTTATTAAAATGAATGGAAAAAATTCTTCTTCTTCCTCATCTTCGATGCCATTGTTTACATTGAGATCTGATATCCATTGCCTCCTCTTTCTTAAACTCTCAGCTCCTTGTTTTCTTCAAATTTCTTCTTGCAAGTTTCAGAAAGAAATCATTCCAAATCAAACTTCAATTTATTTCTGAAGACTTCGTGCTTATTCACTCCTTGTTCCAAATTTTCTTTCTTCGTTTCTTTTTTCCCCCAGACCTTATTCCCATTTTTCAACTCAATCTCGTTTTAGTGTTTTCTGCATATAAGCTTCTTTTCAAAAACCCAAAAAGATTTGTCGTTTTTCTGCTTCAGATTTGTTTTCTTTTTAATCATATCCCCATAAAAATCTAAAAGGAAAGAAGACGTTTGTTGAGTTTATGGAGGGACTTAAAAACATAAAAAGGGGAAATATTATCCACATGATTCTTTTTTCACTTTATTCAAATTCAAAAGGATATTATGTGGCAAGTTGAGTTCGTTTTGTCTTCTTTTTCTTTTTGGCTTGGATAGGAGTGCTTGAATTGGATGGGAGTAAAACGTATCATTGATTATTTTTTTAGAGAAATCCTTGTGGAAATCCTTGTTGTTCATGAGCTGAAAATTGCTTATGTGCTCTAACTTTTGTTTTTCAATATGTTTGTTTGGTAGATATATTATTTATTGATTCATTTTTGTCATTTGCCAACATTTTAGGATGGAAAGATATTTAGGTTCTTTTTTTACAAAGTCAAGTAGTAGTGGAACTAAACGTTCTCGATCGGAATCATCATTTATTGATTTAACTCAAGATGAGTGTGCTACTCCCTCAAGTCAGAACAAACCAACAATAGAAGGTCCACCGGATTTATATGTTCCTGATTCGGGTAAAAGACTTCCTATTATGAGCATTGCTAAGAGTGCTCAAGAAAGGGAAACGATTTGAAGAATTTATCTAACGAATGGTCCTTGTCAACCAAAACTTGACAACTTTCCTCAATCTTTAATTGGGGTTAAAATGCGTAGATTCAATCTTCAATGGTACAATGAGTTTGGCACTTGGTTGAAGTATAGTGAATCAAAAGATGCTATATTTTGCTTGCATTGTTATCTATTTAGTTGTGAGCATGGTGATGGAAGGGGTGGTCGTGATTCATTTGTGGGAGAAGGATTTAGCAATTGGAAGGACAAACAACGGCTTCTTAAACATATTGGGAAAGTTGGAAGCACTCATAACTTATGCGTCATTGCTGCAAAAAATTTGATGAATCAAAATCAACATATTGACATTGTTATGTCTAACATTTCTGACAAAGCCAAACAGGATTATCGTATTTGTCTGAATGGTTCAATTAGATGTATTCGGTATCTCATACGACAAGGTTTGGCTTTCCGGGGACATGATGAGACAGATGCTTCATTGAATCAGGGAAATTTTGTAGAGCTTGTAAAATTCCTTTGTGAAAGCAATGAGGAGGTAAATAATGTATCTTTGAACAATGCCCCCGAGAATCTCAAAATGATATCTCCCTAAATTCATAAAGATATTACTAATGTTACTGCTAGTTTAGTTACCAGAGCTATTATTTCAGACATTGGGGATAATTTCTTCTCTATACTAGTTGATGAAGCTCGTGATATATCAATAAAAGAACAGATGGCCATTGTTTTAAGATATGTAAACTGCAACGGTGACATTATTGAGCGTTTTCTTGGTCTTGTTCATGTTTCAGATACTACAATGAGTTCACTTAAAGAAGCAATTGAGTTAATTTTTGCCAAAAATGGTTTGAGCTTGACAAAGATTTGTGGTCAAGGTTATGATGGTGCAAGCAATATGGGTGGTCAATTCAGTGGTCTGAAAAGCTTGATTTTAGTTGAAAATAATTCTGCTTACTATGTTCACTGCTTTGCACATCAACTTCAGTTAGCTCTAGTAGCTTGTGCAAAAAAGGTTTACGCATGGACTGACTTCTTTAATTTTATACCGTTGCTGTGTAATGTAGTTGGTGCTTCTTGCAAAAGAGCAGATATTTTGAAAGCAAAGCAAATAGAAGAATTAGCCAAAAGTATTGCAAGCGATGATGTTCAATCAGGGAGAGGCTTGAATCAAGAAATGAGTTTGTCACGACCAGGGGACACACTTGGACCTCACATTACCGATCATTGGTAAGTCTGTGTAGATTGTTTGATCCTGTGCTTGATGTGCTAGAAATTGTAAAAGATGATACAACCCTTATGCAAGCAAAAAGGTCTAAAGCCTCTGGCCTTATGATACGTATAGAAACTTTTGAATTTGTATTACTTTTGCATCTGATGATCAACGTTTTGGCAATAACAAATGAGTAGTCACAAGCGCTTTAGAGAAAAGATCAAGATATTGTGAATGCTATGTCTCTTGTAAAAGTTTCAAAGATGTTATTACTGAAGATGAGAGATGATGGGTAGGATAATCTATTTCAGAAGACTTCTGAATTTTGTATAAAACGTGGTATAGATATCCCTGATATGGAAAGTGTACTGCAAGTACAAGGGAGAATAAAACGTAGAGGACCAGTTACTCATCTGCATCACTTTAAAGTTGACATATTTTATGCAATGATAGATACTCAACTTCAAGAGTTGAATGATCGTTTTAGTGAAGTTAGTTCGAATTTGCTGGAATGCATGGCATGTTTAAATCCGTGCAACTCTTTCTCGACATTTGACAAGAATAAGTTGTGTGAATTTGCTGGCTATTATCCTTCAGATTTTGATGGAAATGATTTTGTCATGCTTGAATATCAGCTCGACACGTATATTGCTGATGTGCAACTTGATCCTGATTTTTTGAATTTACAAGGAATAGCTGATCTTGCTAAGAGGATGGTTGAAAAGAAAAAACATATTGTGTATCCTTTAGTTTATTTACTTGTAAAGCTAGCATTAACTTTGCCTGTAGCAACTGCATCTGTGGAAAGAGCATTTTCAGCTATGAAATACATCAAGACTGATCTTCGGAATCGAATAGGAGATGAGTGGTTGAATGATTGTCTAGTGCCTTATATTGAAAACGATGTATTTGATAGCATTGATAATGAGGCAATTATGATAGAATTCCAAAAAGTAAAGCCTAGAAGGATGATATTGTAATTATTTTTATGTAATATACTATTGTTAGCCTAGTGCCTTTATACTCTTGTTTTTTTAATGCATTAAAATTTTGCTTAAAAAAAATTTTTTGGGGGCGCTGCCCCCAAATCCCCTTGCTAATGGTGCCCCCCAACAATAATTTTCTGGGTCCGCCATTGGTCACAAGTACTGAAGTATATGGTTATTTTGCTACTGATCTAAAGTATTGAAATGATATATAGTATGTGAAATTTATGTTGGTGTGATGAGAGATTAATTATTTTTTAATTTTTTATATCTCACCGGTCTAGCCCGGGTTAACTCCGGGCTGACCCACTAACCCTTAACCCAGTACCCCGACCGATTCAGTCACCGGTCCGGGTTTCAGAACCTTGGTTATATGACCAGATGTCATATATATAATTTTTATTTATCTTGAAGATAAATGGCTGGAAGCCATATTGATTTAATTTCTCATGAAACAAATTGGGCAGAAGCCATAATCTTTTTATCTCTATTTTGAGATTATATGACCAGAAGTCATATACATTTTGACTTTGATATAATATGGCCGAAAATCATATTCATTTTATTCCTATTTTTATATTATATGGCTAGAAGCCATACTCATTTAATTCCCTATTATATGACCTGAAGTCATATTCTTTTTCATCTTTTATTTTATTGAATGGAACATTTATTTAATTTTTATATATCTTGAAGATAAAAGGCCAGAAGCCATATAATTCTAAATCCTCATCATTGGCCCGAAGCCATAAAATTTTGATATTATATGGCCAGAAGTCATATAGCTTTCATCCTCTTATTGTATGGCTGGAAGCCATAATGCTCAACTTATATTTATCCTAAAGATAAATGGCCTGAAGCCATATGATTGTGATATTGGCTTTAAGAAATTTATGATGTCTTACTCCCCGTCATACACATATTTTATATGTATTTTAATATATTGTGATTTGATTTTATATGATTATATGGTTTATAAGGTTTTATAAATCTGATATAAAATGTAGAAATACAGGGCACTACTTACATAATAATTACTATTTTACTATTTGTGAAGTACAACAATTAATGAGATATTTGGTTCTTTAGGCTTCTATATCCACGAAGGGTGAACAAGAAAGTGGCATTGGATTAATATTAAGGCCCTGAAGGTTTAATGTATCAAATATTGAATGATACGAAGTGTTTTTAATTATTGTCCTGAAGAAAAATAACTCGCAGAGAATTATGTCACTCAAAAGTAATAATTCTAAAGGTTAATAGTCTTAAGGACTAATTAGCATATTTTGCCCAACTTATAATGCAAGAGGCCAATATATAAACTATATTTGGTAGTATAAATTCGATTAAAGGCTCCAGAAGAGCTAATATTTTGTTACCTGAAGGAACAAAATTATACATTGATAATGCTTTTTATTCTACCAAGTATAAAAGAAACTTATTGAGTTTCAAAGATATCTGCAAAAATGGATATCATATAGTAAACACTTGTTATTGTAAACCGGAAGTTTACACATAATAACACAAACTAGAAGTTTGTCAATGCAAAACAAATGTTTGCCAATGTAAACTAGAAGTTTACTATCAATGAGATATTGAAGAGGCAATGAGCTGCAAAGAAATATGTCCATATTTATTTTAAAGCCAATGCCCAAGAGAAATGAATAAGCCCAGAAGGTAACATGATGCTTACTTTTTGTTATTATTGTTATTTTTATTTATGTGATCATATATCATAAATTTGTTTCTAAGAGAATTTTTCTGATGGAAAATTTTCACATATGTAATTCTAAATCTGTGTGATTTTAAGTTATTTTTATCATGAATATCTTCATATGAGGTGAACTGTATGTATTTTGCATATATGAGTAAATTGAAGTATATTATTAATGAGTAATGAAATTATCTAGTGATATAATATCATATGTTTGTTCCTGAAGAATCAACATAGATTTTTATTTTGAGCTTTAAAGGGTTTTAAAGTGATTTTAAAATACATATATAAAGAAATTATGTTTATATGACTCACACTTGAGGGGGAAATTGTTGGATTACAAGTGTGAGTTAAAATACATGTGTGAGCTAATTTTTGAAAAGTTATATACTTCTCAGACAAAGTTTAATAGATCTCCCAAAATGGATGTCAAAATATTGAAATGTTTATTATTTGTTGAGACATATGTTACAGTAAACCAGAAGTTTACTGATCCAAACAAATTTACAAATTTATTGTTGGCATGACTTGTTTGATCATCCGAGTCATATATATAATGCAAGTAAGATTATGTATTGACATCCATTGAAGAACCGGAAGATTCTTTATGAATAACCAACATATTATTTATAAATTATGTGCTGCTTGTTCTCAAAGCAAATTGTCTATGAGACTATTATTGATCATGATTAGTATTGGATTTCAGTATTTCTGGAAATATATCAAACAAAATTATATGGGTCCATTGAAATAGCATGTAAACCAGATAAACTTGAAAGATGCATCTATAAAATGGTTATATGCGAGATTATTATCTTGCAACCTGAAGTTTGTAAGAATATTTGCAACCTGAAGTTTGTAAGAATATTTGCAACTCGAAGTTTGCAATAATGTTTGAATGAATTATGTGCACAATTTCCAAATTATACGATCAAGAAATCATGAATTAAAGCCTCCATAAATAGCTAGATCAATTCTTATGAGAACAAAATTTTTATGTTGGTATATTTGATCTTACATATTGCAGCACTTATATAAGCCAACAAAATTCTCCCGATAGAATTGGCTCTTGGTCAGTAGCCAGACAAATTCCATCTTAAAAGGTTTGAATGTGCAATGCTTATAAATCTACCACAATGCACATAGATGGATTTAGAGAGAAAGTTGAGATGAAAGTTATATGAAGATTTCCTTTTTAATTGTTTGTTTCTAGAAGAAACAAAATGATGTTTCTAAAGGAAACACATGGAGACTTATATTAGTCAATTGATATTTGACATAGTCTTCTCAACATGAGGGGGAGAAATTGAATAGCTGGAAAAGAGAATAAATGGAATGTATTATAATAAAGTATATATCCTCGAATTAAGAAGTATAAACCAGAAGTTCATCAGGTTATGCATTCATGATATATTTGCTAGATAGAATTACTGACCTAAATGAGATTTATTAAATCTCATATTCCAGCTAAAAATACTCCAATTTGGAACATGCCTGAAGCATGAATAAGTATTCGGTTCCAAAAATAAACGTTATGGATGAATTGGAGCAATAATTAAGATGATCATATTAAGGAGGTAGATACTCCAGAAGAGTATCAAGACATAACTTATTGTAAAACCTCAAGAGAGGTTCAGGTACCTGAGTAATATTGATATTGTTATGTCGAATTGAAAAAATAGAATTGAAAAGATAAAGTTGTCGACAACAATTTTAATGATGATATCACGTGATCAAATGAGGATATTCTATAAAGATTATTGGCCAAGAGGATAAGTGAAATTGAGAATGATGCAAATATGATAGTTATGGACCTAAAGTCCAAATTGAGATATATGATTTTGTGGTGGATATGATAAATCTGGCAATTTATGAATGATAAATTATGCGTTTATTAGATATTGTTATATATAACCTATGAATATGGCTTACTAAATTATGAAGATTGCATAAGAATCTTCAAAGGATCCAAGAATGCTAGCAGCACAAGTCCCTGAAGGACTCAAGATGCCAGAAGCATCAAATTCAAAGTTCTTGAATACTTAATAAGTTTTATATGACTTAAAGCTATCAGAGCATGTATGATATAATCATTTTAAAAAAATATCTGCTGATATGCATCTGGATATATATTATAAGAATGCTTAGAAATCATATTAGTATTATTATGATTTTGCTGGAAATATTTAGTTTTTGCAGGTACACAATAGATTGTTTGATGACCAAGAAGAAGATATGCTCAAAAGTCATTGAAAGTAATGTAGTCATCAGGGGGAGCAAATCTGATGTAATTAAGAGGGGGAGATGATACACGCTGTACTCTTTTTCCCTTATCTAGGTTTTGTCCCATTGGGTTTTCCTAGAAATGTTTTTAATGAGGCAGCATTAGAAAATGTATCAATGGATGATGTACTCTTTTCTTTGGCTAGGTTTATATCCCACTGGGTTTTCCTAGTTAAAGTTTTTAACGAGGCACATTCATAATGAACATCCAAGGGGGAGTGTTATGAATATTATATTTGTGGATGTCCATATCTCCTATTATTTCCTATTCTCTCATAGTTTCCTATTCTCACTCATGAATCGCTATAATTGTGGGATCACATTAATTGTAGATTTGAGAGTTATGCCTATAAATAGAAGGCATATGTTATGTATTAGAGACACATTGAAATACACTAGAATAAGAATTACACTCCTCTTTCTTTCTTCTCTATTCTCTTGTTCTTATTCTCTATCTCTTATCTCAAATTTATCGTTATATTTATAACACTCATTCATTTTTCTATATTAAATTTTATTAAAATTATGATTGAATTATTTAGTTATTTATTATTATTCTTGCTTTTAATGCAATATATGCTTTGATTTTAGGGGTTGAGTTTCTCTCATAATCTTTTTCCTCATTATCCCTCATAATCTCTTTCTCAATTGTTTAACCTAAATGTGATAGCATTAATATAATATATTGCATTTATAACCTAGTTATATATAGATTCACGGGAGATGAAGCTCTTGGTGTGCTTGGATCACATCAATATAATTATTAATATAATTATGATTTCTGATTTAATGTCTAATTTCAATTTTCCCTACTCCTCATATTCAAACTCCTATATTAAGTGCCCATTTGGCCTAGCTTATTTTCAGCTTATCTTATGCTTATAAGTAAAAGCTAGGTCAAACAGAATTTAAAATAAGCTCTTATATTATAAGAGCTTATTTAACAATGAAGAAAAAAACTCTTAAAAAAAAGCTAGTGAGAGGAGCTTCTTTTAAGCTCTTTTTTTTTTAAGCCCTATTTTTTCAAGGGAAAATTCCAAATAAATACCACCACCGCCGGCCGGCCACCACCACCGCCACCGGTCGGCTCCCAGCACCGCCACCGCCGGCCACCCACCACGGCCTGCCACCACCACCGCCGGCTGACCACCACCTCCGCCGGCCAGCCACTGTCACCGCCGCCGCCGGCTGGCCGGCCACCACCACCGCCGGCCGACCACCGCCGCCGCCGCCGGTCGGCCCCCAGCATCGCCATCGCCGGCCACCCACCACGGCCTGCCACCACTTCCGCCGATCGGCCACCCACCACCGCCGCCGGGCGGCCACCACCACCGCCGACCGACCACCACCACTGCCGGCCGGCCACCACCACTGCCACCTGCCGGCCACCACCACTGCCATCTGCCGGCCGACTGCCACCACCACCGCTGCCGACTCGCCACCACCACCTCAGCCACCACGGTATATTTTATAATATACCTTTTAAGTTAATTTTTATTAGAAAAGGTGCTTATGACAAAATTTTTGTCATATAGCTTATTTTAAATTTCAACTTTTAAGCTGAAAAATTTATATAAGCACCAAACAGCTTTTAGCTTTTTAAAATAAACTCTTTTTTTTAGCTTTTGCTTAAAAGTAGCTTAAAAGCTAAAAATAAGCTAGGCCAAATGAGCTCTAACTCTCGGACAATTTTGGTGGGGGTGATTATACTACCCATTTTTGAGGTAAACGGGTTAGTAGCCGGTATTACAAGATTTCAAATGTAAGGATAGTTATGATTACGACAACTCATTGATTTATGGGCTAAATTATTTTTATGATTACTCTTTAATTACTGGACCAACTAAGAATTTATGGATATAAAATATGAAAAATTGATATTAAATTATGAAAGAGACTAATAAATAATTATGATAGTCAAAAGAGGGATATTGATATTTATTGGTGTAAAAATAAACAAAATTCACTGCCGGGAAAATAAAAAGTGTTACTATTATAAATATTTATTCATATTAGTTTAAGAGCTGGAAACTAAAAAGGTTTTAAAAAAAAGAAAGAAAGAAAGAAAGAGGAGAGCAGGAGCCCAATAAGGGCAATGTTCGAATTGCCCATCAAAGACAAATTAGAAAAAAAAATTTAATACATTAATAAATTAATTTTATACTTTATTAAACGGAAGTGCGAGGGAAATAAAACAACGAACAAAGGATAAACGCCGAACAATGAACAAAGGATAAATGCTGCCTTGCCTAGCAATGAGCAAATCATAACCGAAACCGAAAACAGAACCGAAGGCTATTTGGTTTTTCGGTTTCGGTCTATTCGGTTTTTAGTTTTGGTTCGGTTTATAGAATAAACTTATTTCGATATTCGGTTCGTTATTTTTAAATTTAATTTGGTTATAACCGAATAACCGAATTTATTTTTTGATATGAAATAACCGAATTTATTTGGTTCAGTGAAGTGAAGAGAACCATTGACCCACTGAAGTGAAGACCACCCTTGGCCCACCTCACGTCCAGACCAGACTCCAACTCTCGAAGCACCAAACCCAACCCAACCCAATTCCTCACTTTCAAATTCCTCTCCGCTGAAAACCCTAAGCCGTATGTATCAAAAAAAAAAAAAAGAAAACCATAAGCCGTCAATCCCGTCGTAGTTCTCAGCTCACCCCAACTCAATCGTCATACATACTCACTTCGCCTTCTAAGTTCTCAGCTCGTCACTTCGCCTCTCAGCTCCGATTCCCGTCGTAGTCCTCGCACAGTCATCCTCTTACTTCGACTTCTCAACTCTGCACTCTCGCTTTGCTTTCTCCCTTCAGTTCCGGTTGAGTCTCACAGCTCCGATTGTGCCGGACTCTGCAGATCTGCCTCTTCATCAGTTTCCCGCAGTGTAATTCCGAAGCAAAGGTCGATCTTGCCGTCTCAGCGTTGTCTCTCACTTTAGTGAGTTCCTTCACTTCACTCCGAATGCTTGTATTTTTCTGATGTGGGTGTCGATTTTTCTGATGTGGGTATGAATTTAGGGTTCGATCTTGGTCAACTCACCCACGTTCGATTTTTCTGATGTGGGTATGAATTTAGGGTATGAATTTCGCTTCTTGCACAGAATTGATTCAATCAAAATATAGCTATTCAGTCAAAATTTCCCTTCCTAATTTCAATTTGCAGGAAATAATAATACACTGTATCTTCTTCTATCTTTCTGTAATCGACCTCAGCATTACTGGCCTTTGAACTGGGGAACCAAATTAGAGCGTTGTAAAAAAACGAGAAACAGAACATGATTGAGGCTTTCGGTATAGTTGAACTTGGATGGTTTCAGCAAAAATTAATTTCGTCTTTCTTTCTTTACTTAGGTTGCCGTGGAAGGAATTTTTAGTATAACTATTCAATTCCTGTGGCATTGCCTTCTCTAAAAGATTCCAGCTTTTGATATGCTCTCCATTTCCTTCTGTTACTTACATATTTCTAGGAGCGCCTCACGTTGCAGTCCATTCTCGTTCAGGCCTACCATCCTGCATCTCCATACCCCTGGTTAACAATGGTGAAGCACTATAGACCTCCCGTAAGTACTGCTAAATTCTCAACTTGCTACCACTAGATTTTACGCTTTTCTTTGTCAGTTTATTCCCTGCGCCTGTAACTTGCATGCACTCTGTCTAATGTGGATGCACTTTCAAAGTCTTCACTCCGTCTTTAAAGATCTAAATCTAATTACTGAGCAAGCCATATGTACAAGACCAATTTTATAAGATCATACATGCTCATTGTGGTTTTGCGTTAGAAGTGCAAAAACTTTGCAACATTCATTTGTGTACATATTATTTTCAAAAATAAGTGAGGGTAAAGTGAAACCTCTGCAACTGAAATGTTTTTTCTTTTTTATTAAAAATATCATGCTCGCTGGAAGTCTGTTATAATTCCAACGGTTTCCATTCAGAATAGGAATTATGCTTCTGATAATATAATATTTCTGTTGCTCATACGTTGCCTTCATATTTTGTTACACACGGCAGGGGAAGAAAAAGGAGGGAAACGCTGCTAAATATGTCACCAGGTCACAGGCACTCAAGCTACTCCAGATCAGTCTACCACTTTTCAGGTCCTTTCACTAAGAAACATCTCTTTAGATGTAACCTATTTTAAGATTATATATGTTGCTACTTGGCTATTGCTCTACTCGGTCACTCAATATCAGAAAGGAAAGGCCCAAAGGGGATGTGATTGGATTAAAAATTTCCCTGACATAGAAAATCCTTAGTGTGGTTTTGATTGTCTAGATGTACCTATGTTTTTCTTCTATGTCGCGTATTGATAAAGGCCTGAAAAAGAAAATTTTGGTGAAGACTTGTGACTATCCTGACATTGGCTTTACATATCTCAGGAGACTATGCATTTTCAAAGGTATTACCCCACGGGAGCCAAAGAAAAAGTTCAAAGGAACCCACCATACTTATTACCATGTGAAGGATATTGCTTTTCTTCACCATGAACCTTTGGTTGAAATACACAGAACAATAAGAACACATGAGAAAAAAATAAAGAAAGCAGAGGCAAAGAAAAACTTAGAACGTGCAAACAAGTTGCGGGAACAAACACCCAAAATCAGACTGGATAGGATTATAAAGGAGAGGTATGTTTGTTCTGTTTATAGATTTTTTTTTTCTTTTTTTTTTTCCGGGTTATAGCCATTAATGAATTTATAAATTGATTTATCATAACTTGTAGGTATCCTAGGTTTGTTGATGCACTTGGAGAATTGGATGACTGTCTTACAACAGTGCATCTTTTTGCAGCATTACCTGCATTGGAGAGCAAAAAGATTGATGTGGAAAGTGTCCATAGATGTCGGAGGTATATACTTGGAATCTGAAAATTTTCTATTATGTTGGAAAACGGTTTTGGTCCATGCGGTACCGTCTTTATATTGAGGATGTGGACTTGAGGAAAAGAGCTTTCGCTTAAGTGTTTTTGTCATTATTTCCTTTATGTCCTATTTATTCAACTTGCTTTAATATGTCTGTTAGATTGGCACATGAATGGCAAGCTTTCTTATCTCGCACTCATAAGTTGAGAAAAACTTTTGTATCCGTGAAAGGAATATACTACCAGGTATTGAGTGGAGGCATTTGTAAATTGTAGTGGTCATTAATCCCAAGGGTCTGTGTTATAGTTTGATTATCTTGTATGTACAGGCTCAAGTTGAGGGCCAGACAATAACATGGATTACACCACATCCATTACAACAAGTTGTGCCTGATACGGTTGACATCACCACCATGCTAAACTTCTTACAATTTTACGAGGTTTGTTTCATTTTCATTTCAATATTGTCTTTGTTCTTCTGACCCATTAATATCTCCTTTATCCCAGTTAGCAAAGCTTATGCATGTGTCTACCGTAATCGAACAGGCTTTTCAAATGATTAATGTCTCACTATTTTTTCCTTTTTCCTTTTTGCATATGTATATGCCCTTCTTGGCCTCAGCTCCTTAATATATGTTTGTACATGACTCATTTATGTGTATTTAGCTGACTTTTGCTCTTTCTTTCTAACTTCCATGATGGATTGATGCAGACTCTCCTTGGTTTTGTGAATTTTCACCTCTATCATTCTATAAATTTGAAATATCCCCCAATACTTGATCCTCGGTTGGAAGCTTTGGCAGCAGGTTCTTTGTCCTTAATATATAGTGAATTTTGTAAACTTCTGAATCTTTGTAGATGTTTTATTTTAAATGTCTCCTGATTATTTTACTTTTCCCTGTTTTTAAATAATGCAGATCTGTATGCATTGTCTAGATATGTTAATACCAGTGCTAGACCATCTATAACAAATTCTGAGGCTGATCATTTGGATGGATCTGATGAAGTTGAGGTCAAGGAAAATGAAGGTCAGACTGAAGATGAAAAATCCAAACTAAGGCTTGCTCAACTTCAGCATCAACTTCCTTCAAATGAACCTGGTTCACTAATGCACCTTGTTGAAGATATCTCTGGCGAAGATGAGGAGGATCAAGATACAAAGGAGTGCAAAAATCTCTTCAAAAATATGAAATTCTTCTTGAGTAGGGAGGTAAGAAAATCAATTTCTTCCATCGGTCTTTGCTCTAATTGTTAAATTTGTTTATGACATTAGTTGGGAGTTTGAGTACTTTCTAGCTTCTTAATTGAGTTTCATTCAGGTTGATTTTTTTTTTTTTTTTAATGAAATTTAGAAGGATAAATACTCATCATTGATATTCATGAGTGGTATCAATAGGATCTAACCAAGAAATGGTATCAAAATGTGTACATTGTTAAACTCAGAGCTAATAACGTATGGAATTGTCACCTCTTGATGAATAATAGGATGGACAGTTTAGCACAATCTCTAATAAGTTTTAAATTGCTGTTAGGACTTCCTTGTGGCACTTTATTTGTATATCATCAAATTTATATATGGAAATTTAATGAACTTTTTCTCCAGAAGAAATTGATATCTGTGTGAGTAACATTGAAGGTCTTCCCATAATAGTCTGATATAATTTTCCCTCACCAGTGAATGCTGCTGTTGAACTTGTAAGATTGAAGACTCAGCAGATGATACAGTGACTTTATATGTTGCAACGTAAACAATTTTAATGCATTGTAATGGAGAAACCTAGCTAACGAATTAAAATTTGATGCTATCAAATAGATTATGGATAAAGGATGGCATGTATATTAGCTACGTTTTCTTAATCCTCACGGATGCTGCATTTTTGCTGAGAATGACTGGAATACATAAATTTGTGTGCACGTATACAGTGTATTTACATCTGCCTTGCTATAAACATACAGGTACCAAGAGAGTCATTGCTTTTTGTTATTCCTGCCTTTGGTGGTACTGTTTCATGGGAGGGGGAGGGAGCACCCTTTGGAGAATCTGATCAGAGCATCACTCATCAGGTTTTGAGAGAATACATCACCTTCTAGGTGACAATGAGTATAATAACTTCATTTCAGATGCACTTAGCTATGGCTTTCATATTTGTAGGTTGTTGACAGGGAAGTACAAGGGCATCTGTTCTTCTCTAGAGAATATGTTCAACCCCAATGGATATATGATTGTGTAAATGCACGTATCATTTTACCAACTGAGGATTATATGGTTGGAAGGTAGCTGCTGAATTACTTACCTCTCTTCTGATTGACTTGTCCATCTAGATTAATTGTTCCCTATTTCACTTCTTTTGTGTGATCTAACATTTAAATTGTGAAACTAGTCTTACCTGCCCAGATATTATTTTTCTTTTCATCTATTCTTCGGTATTCAACAAGAAGCCCCCCCCCCCCCCCCCCCTCTTTTTTCGGTAGATAGATGTGGTTAGTTATATCCTAACTGTTTGACATGCACTACAGTGTACGTAAATATTTAATTTTTAAATAAATATTAAATTATAAGGCATTTTTAAATTTACCTTTAAGGCTTTCTGCTCTCAATATTTACATTTTAAAAATTGCCATTTTAGGATATTTTGAGGCCAAAAAGATTAAATTGCATGATGCCATTATCAATAATGATTAATATTAAAAATGAAAAATATATCATTAGTTTAGAAAACATCTCCGTTAATGTTACTATTTTTATAGCTTGACATGCTTGACACGAATGGGAAACTTTTGGTAAATGGGATATCTAATGAGTGGGTTGTAGATAGAGTACATGTATCTAATCTCGTCTAATGGGATAAGGTTTTTTACTTTTAATATGCTTAATTTTATTGAGTCCAATTAAATGATTGTGTGGAAAATTGATCATATGAAAGTTTGCTTAGAAGCGTTTTTAATTGGGATTGATGCCATTGCCAATGAATCCTAATGCCAATGCACACCTAGAGAGTATTATTGGACCCTTATGTTTTCCTTTTTACAGGATCCCTCCACCGCACTTGTCACCTTTTGTTGTTGATAATGAGGAAGAAGGAGCTTATGTTCCTGACTATGTGAAGACCATCAAAAGATTGCAGAATGCTGCAAGAAAGGAAGTCCTTCCGCTTCCAGGTGTTGGAAAAGAAGATCTGGGTGACCCTCAGAATCTACTGGTTGAAGGTATTAATGATCGAGCTGAGGCTAATGAAGCTGCTCAGAGAAAGGAAAAGGTATCCTGTTTCATAAGAATGTTTCATCAGTGTTTGAATGAGTAGAGGATTCTCATGCTTTTGCCTTTTTTTTTTTGTGTTTTTTTGGCCAACGTTTCTCATGCTTTTGCTATGTTTTAATAATCATCTTTTGTCATCTGATTTACTGAATTTGAATGGTTACAGATGAAGATGCTTGAGCAGCAGTACCATGATGAACTAAAAAAAGAACTTCAGGGTGCTGCATACACTCCAATGGGTTCCAATGTTGGTGAGCAGACATGTGCTGGAGAAATTAAGACTGGGGAAGAATCCACTTCTAATATCAAACAAAATGTTGAAGATAGTGCGAACATGCCTTTAGTTATGATGTCTCGTAGAAAGAGGAAGCTCTTAGAAGCCATGCAGGTAAACTCTTTTGGGCTTTGTTAGAATGGAGTCTGAGTTGATTAATTTATAGCAATGTCGTTGCTCCTGATACTGTTTTTAGCATGCCACTTTTACCTCTCATGCGAGTTTTATATCACAAGCCGTAATTTTCTATTTAGTTGACAATAAAGAGTTGTTATGGAGAGGGACACGTATTTGTAGTACTATAAATTGTAAACACTGTCTCTTTACCTCCCATGCTAAAAAAGGAATTTAAACTTGTCAATAGTTACAAATAAAATATTATTCAATCTAAAGTAAGTTTATTCGATGGCACTGGTTCTGATTTTTCTGTTTCGTTATCCTCATTTGATTCAGATATCCAATGAACGGAAGCGGGCTGCAAATGATCTTATCAAGCAGCGGAAGAAAAAACTGGAAGAATCTAAGAGATAGACAAAGGGTGCTAAAATGTTTTCCCTTTTCAAATTTTAAGGCGGGTGAAAAACCCGAGTTGAGGCAAAATAGTTTCCACCATTTATAATTTCTCCATTCTCGCAAAATATTTAGAGTGTGATCTGGGTTATCAGATTGATCTTAATTTTGAGGTATGGACTCTAGTTGATCTTAATTGTTTTCAGGTATAGGCTCTTGTCGAGCTATGCAGTTTTGAGGTTGTACGGGATGAAACATTGGCACAAGTTATAATTCCCATAAAATGTTCCTATACTAATTCATTGCTCTGCTAATTCTTCCCCTAGGGCCTGATTCATCGTTTGTTATGTATTGTTTGATGCAAATAGCTAATGAAAACATTAAAGTTGGTCGGCTGCTGTTGATATGTTGGAAATTTTATTGACTACTTGCACCACTAAAGGGGTGTGAGTATGAACATGCAAAACATTTCTTGTTTATTTTATACAAAACAAATTTGCCTTCATACTTTCAAGTTTTAACAGTACTTCAAAGACGCAGCTAACAAACGAAGAAACGAAACCTTCAGACGCTCGCCTCCGCGGGCTGTCATGCGCGCCAAGCCCAAACCATTTACATGTAGCAGTAGCAGTGTATCAAACAATCAGACAATCAAGAACAAGCTCACGCAAACGAGGTATCCTTTTAGAGGTAGTTTATTTTGGTGACGATGTCTTCGGATGTGAGGATTTGCCTGTAATGGCCTTCTTCACTTTGGAAATCGAATGCTTGACTTTTGATCCGACGCCTGATAGGATGTTATGAAACTTCTTGTGCTTAACTTTCTCTTCCCCATCTTTTGGAATTTCGACCATGACGGCTGAACCAGACGATGATGGCTCCTTTGTTTCGCTTTCATTTACCTGCTCGTCTTCCTCACTCTCTGCTTTGGCCTCCTCACATTGTGTTGTTTCTGCTTTTTGAGCTTTAGCTGCTAAGTCCGTTGCTTCATCCAAGTGTTTGGCTTCTTCGAGTTGAACTTCTGCTTTGGTCTCTCCGCTTGGCTTGTGAATGCCTTCCTCAATAACTTCATTGGTCTCTCTGGTCTTAGCATCTGCTTTTACAGTGGCCTTTGTTCTCACTTCTCCCAAGGAGCTTTCCTCTGGCTTTTGGATTTCTCTTGTGGATTCACTTACTTCTGCGGTGTCAATGTGTTCTTTTTGTGAACTGTCGGCTTCTGCTTCCTAGTCCTGGACATGCAATCGATAAATAAAAAGGTTGGGTTATGTCAGTTTGGTTCCAGTTCAAATTCTCCAACTTTAAAAGAATGTTTCAAAATTATTAAATAATATAAAAAAATCATTTTCTTGAAGCTTTCTATGTTCGTAAATTAAGTCAGATGTTACAACCATTCGCGATGTTGCATTGATAGCCCAAAAGGTTACCATTTTAAGGGGTATTTTCCTGTACTCTTCAAGGAGCAAACTCATGAAAATGAATGAAAATTCCGTTGCCTGCAATTTCTTTCTGCATTGTTTATCAGTTGACCATATTTTTGCATGATGCGTGAACTTTGATCCTCCTAGCCACCTAATGTTTTTTCTTGAATAAGAAAGAGGGTCGAGGATTTTATCTGACCTTTTCACCTTGAGCCATAACTTCTGTTCTTCTGCCTGTAATTTCTGGCTCAGTGCCTTGATTTTCATACGCTTCTGACTTCTGTATCGTGTTTTCAAAAATGGAAAAAGATTATATAAGGAGAAACTTCAGGAAAAAGAATTAATACAAGTATAACTTGGAGGTAAAAAAATCACTCTACCTCTTCATGCTGATTCTCGTTACTAACAGTTTGACATGTTATGCTGCTATTCTTGATGGCATATTCCGTTGTACTTGGCTCGTCTCTTATTGTAGGAGCTTTATCTTTGGTATCTTGACCCATTTCTCGTCCTCCTTCTGCTCTTTCTTGGCTCTTCTTGTTGCTAAGCTCTTTCCTCTTGTATGTAATCATATCAATGGTATCCGAGCATGTTTTAGCTCCTTTATCAATAGTTGTTATATCATTCCTTTCAGGCATGCAAGGCAGACTCTCGAAAGTATGAGGGTCATCTTCTTTATTAGATTTTACAGCTTTATGTTCTTTCTCGCACTCTGTTTGTAATCCTTCCTCTGATGTTTCTATGGTAGTGAATGAGAAGTCTTCATTTGCTTTTGCAGGATTCTCCGAGATTATAGACTTTCTTTCCTCCACTAAATTCATTTCTCCACTCTGTTCTATAAACCCCGAGTTTGTTGCTGTAGCCTGAAACCAAACAAGAAACGGTTAAAATGAGAAAAAAATGTCAATTGAGTGGAGGATTGAGACAAGTTGGTTTAGTCTCTTGAGTCAAAAGAAAATGACCTTATCAACGGTTTCATAACATGCAGATAAGGTATCAGATTCCTTCAGATTGCTCGTTGGCTCTGGGCTTTGTTCTAGGATGTTTTCACTTCCATTTGCATTTTCAGTTGCTACAGGGACTTGTTTCACACATACAGTTTTAGAAAAATTCATTGGAAACTAAAAGAAGACAAATATACCTGAATTTCTTTCATTTTCAGTACAACTACCAAGCATAGTGGCATCTGTGTATCTCTTGGGACACTCATATGATGTTCAGTTTCAAATTGCACGTCATCTTCTCCCTCTAGTCCATCTTGAATTTTTTCATTTGGAACATTTTCTCTAGATTCGAGAACATTGTCCTCATATTCGCTTTTTCCCTCAGCTTGATAAATCTTTACATATTTTTGGTCTTCGGCCGAGGAATCAGAAGCTAATTCAACTTTCTCATTTGCATCTGCTGCTTCAACAATCTATTTCAGAACAATATTAAGTGGAAGCAAAAGATGAGGAAAACAAGTGGAAGTCATCAATTCACGGGAAATATGCAAGGATTTTTAAGTAATGGGGAAATATGATTTCTAGATATTTGCTTTGAGGTTTTTGATCAAAAATAAAAATACGACAAGCAGAAAGATTTAAGTTTTAACAGCACAACAGCGCATGATGATGGTTTTAAAAAAAACAGAAGTTTCTCCACGGATCGTGTTAATTAGAATTATGTTATTATGCTGTTTCTCTACGAGAATGTTATTCCTTATTTCTAGATTTGTAAACCTGAGCACTTTTCCGGGGGAAGCTCATTAGTAGGCTCATTTTCCAATGCAATTTCTTCTTTCTCTATAGCAACATTTGTCAAGTTGCCTTCCAGAGTTGTGCCTTTGTTATCTTGTCCATGCACATTCTCGCTATCTTCACGCATGCTGTTTGTTGTACCTTCTTTAGAGACTTCTATTAAAACTTTCTCCTCATTAGCTGCATTAAGTTGCAAGTGTCATCATTATATGCCATATTACTATCATAAAAGATACTGTAGTTGGTATTTTGGTCAAAAACCATGTGCAAACCTTCATTTTTAAGCTGGGGCCTATCGTCATTTGAACACTCTTCCGGGATATTTACAGATTCCAAGTCAGAGGTACCTCCAGGTTTGACAAATTCATGTTCCTTTGAGGTAATGTGTTTTCTATTGAGTGCACAAGATAAGTTTCTGCAGCTTCATCAATGATTACCTCTCTTGTTGATTTTGTATATGTTGGATGAATTTTTGCATTCCCCATGGTTGATTTTTCTTCGACCAATGGTGCTGGATATTCTTGAGACATTGAAATGGTGCTAATGGACAGTTCTCTTTCCTGCTTAACCGTGGTGGCTTTATTTGTTTCCGTAACACAAGAATCCATCTTCAAATCACCTTCATTTAGCTCTTCCAGAACCACCTCCTTTTCTGAGTTGAAATTCTCCTCTCTTCGAACTATATCTATGTTGTCTGATGTGGTCTTGTCTGTTGTAATTGTTGTTTCACCCTCATTCTCAGATACTATATGATAGGGCAAAACTTTAAGCCTAAAAATTCCGCAAGTGTACGGGCCGTATCAAGTAATAAAGTGACAAGAAAAGTATCGTTCCCACGAGGACTTGGTATCACAAACTTTAGTTAAGCATTGATTTCACAATTTCATTTAAGTTGAGAAAACCAAATTAAATTTAATTAAGATAAAATAAATTAAAACTAAAATAAAAAAATAAGAAAACTACTACAATAATCAAATGAGCAACCGAAAGTCACTAATCCCTTATTTGATTATTAGATTTTATCCCCACTAAATTAACTTTGACTTAATCTAATCAGCTAATCTAGAGTATTAATGTTTATAAGTGCCTGTCGGTCCACTTATACACCTACCTCAAATAATTATGCAATGCCTCACATAATTAGTTAAGATGCAATTCAAATCGGGCTCACTCTAATTTGATTATGCGGAGCTTCTAGGTATATGTCTATCCTAGACGCAAATTAGATTAAAACCTAACTTCACATTAAATTTAAATCTAATTCCACATTATTTAATCCCCAGGTCAATTTAAGATTCCCTTCGTCAAGTTCAATCCTAAATCCCCAAAACATGCTTAACGGTGGCCAATCACTAAGCAATAAATAATAAAAACAAGATTAAATAAAATGATTAAAATTAAACAAAACTAATGAGTGGGAACAATTTCTAAAACCCAAACAAATTCATAGATTCTCTAGGTTGCAAAACCAACTAGCCACACATGGCTTTATTCAAATCCAAAACAAAAAGATAAGAATTCAGGTTCAAAGAAGAAGAAGAGAGAGGAAAGAAAGATTCTCCGTCGTCTCCACAGTCCTTCTGTCCTTCTGTGGAGATGATGAAGAGAACTGAAACGCTCAGCCTCTACTCCTCTGCTCCTTCGTTCCGTGCCTCCTTGATCTGCCTTCGTCTTTTTTTTTTTTTTTGGTTGCTTCCTCTTCCTCCTTATTTATAATAATTTAGATCTTGGGTCATTGATTCTCCTTTTCTTATTACAAAGATATCTCATATCTTGTAATTTACTCCATCAGATCACACAATTGATTTTGTTTCTATTTTTCTTGCGTGAGACCATCAAGTTCGGCTGATTGCATATTCTCTTACTGCATTTTCTACTTCATTCCAAATCAGCTAATATTTCCTGTACAATAAAAATAGGATATGAGTAGATTTTATGTTGATTTATTCTTTGATCCCAAGTTTCATGCAATTATGGAAACGTTCATAAAAGATAATTAAATAGGTATATAATATCAACAATTCCAATTAAATCTTATAAAATATACACCTATTTAATCATAAAATATATACTCATCAAACACCCCCACACTTAAATATTTACTTGTCCTCAAGGAAAAGAAAGAGAATTCATTATCTGAAAAGAACATTGCTTATGAAATTCCTAAATAGAGAGCAATAAACCACCACACTTGGATCATATCATCAAATCTTATTTAAGTTAATGTCTTATAAAAAATAGGTCACTAAGCCAATTGAGTGTAACAATCTCTTAACATCCCATGATCAAAAGATCGGCAAGCAATAAGTTCAATCATAAGATTAGTAAAAGAATATTATGCTACTTAATGACTCCAAAAAAATTCAAATGCCCCACCAAACCAAGCTTTTTATTTAATTTATTAAGAATTCTCAGGTAGGAAATAACTCATTTTGTCTTCTTTTCTTTTCTTTCTTTTTCTTTCTTTCTTCTTCTTTTTTTTTGTTTGTTTCTTGAGCCGTTGTAGGTCCCCTTTTGACGCGACCCTGCACATGGGTGATGCAGCACCGGTTACTCAGTTACTCCAACAGGCACCTCAAGAGGCCTTTAGCCCAACTCATAACCCTCTTTGACTTTACCGTTTGACGCGAGTGCCAACATTGGTGATGAAGTGCCCCCGGTTACTAAGTAAAGTCTAGAGAAGTCATTGGAGTTTTTTTTTCCTTTTTTTATTCTTCCTGAGTTATTTCCCTACACAAAAATTTTTACTCTGTTAGCACAGATCATCATCTAATTTTCTAAAGAAATTATGTAGCAAAATATTCTTGAACTAATAATTTGTTGATCACATTACAAACTAATCCTTATTCTCATAGTCCATCTCAAGATTGCAAAAAAAAAAAAAAACTCAAGGCTTAGAGACTTGGTTAAAACATTTTTTTTTTGTATTTTAATTTTTTGACTTGATAATATTCTCTAAGATGGGGAAAGCTCAAAATTAAGGTCAATCCTCAACAATGCAAAAATCTCAAGTTAACAAAAATCTTTTCAATTGCATAAGGACAAGCATAATTCTTAAGAAATTATATCATAACCAAAGAAATTATATCCCTCCCCCACACTTAAATCAAACATTGTCCTCAATGTTGCAAAAATATAAAGAGGGAAAGGAACTAGTACTCCCATGGTTTAGGCCTTTAACTCTGATGTGGAGTGCTAAAGCAAGACCTTGCAGCAACAAGAGAAGTGAACTTCTTTAAACTTGAATAAAACCAAAAGAAAGAAAGCAAGAAATAATAATAAAATATGCAAGCAAAACCCTTGGGTTGCCTCCCAAGAAGCGCTAAATTTATAGTCTTCAGCCAGACTTCTTAGAACAAACCACTAATCATAAGTATCAAACACTATAATCGCATTGTCTTCATTTCTTTTCATACAACAAGGTATCACACACAAAAATTGATCATTCAAGTTAATTACTTGTACTTCCTTAATCATTGACAATCTTGGATTACAAGTAATCACTGAATTCAAATTAAGCACAACATGCATATCTTTGAAAATAAATATAGGCACATCCAAGAATTTAGAGCATCCAATAAAATCAACTTGACTCTCATTAGTAAGAGTCAACACTTCAAGAGGAGGGTCATGAACAACAACAATTGGAACATCTACATCAATTGGATCACAATCCTTAGGCTCCACAACCAGAACCTCATCTAGACATTCATTAGTCTCATCTAACTCAATTTCAAACCCACAATCACTTTCTATATTATCCATTGTCTCAAGCAATTCTACACCTTCAACTTCCTCACAATAATAATCATCATCATAAGAAGTGGTACCCATGTTTAAGGGATCATTTTGCACCATAGTCTTAAGGGTAGAAAGCATTTGACTCGCATATACCTTCATATTTTGGAGACTTGACTCAATGCTAGAGAACATCTCCTTTCACTCTCTACTAGATCTCTCTAATGCTTCCCCACACTCCTCAACTAATCTTTCCAAATTAGATTTTTCCCTGTACTCAATGATGTGTTCTTCAACATACAGATAAGAGTAACAAGGAGGGGTATTTTCATAAGAATGATAGACCTGTGAATCCCTAAAATTATGTTGCTCAAAACCTTCACTAGGACAAAATGAGTTATTAAGACAAGCTTGGTTCCTAGTGAAATCTTCTCTCACAAAATGACTCATTGTACTATATGGACAATATTCATATAAATGATTCCCTCCACAATAAATACAAGACATGCAAACATATTGAGAAGAATCAACATATGGAATACAACCATCATTTATACTCCTTTCACGTTGCCAATATTCATTCAAAGAATTTAAAGTAGCAATCAATCCATCTTGTGTAGAAGACAAAGAATTCATCTTCTTTTCAATATTAAGACCAGTTGGTTGCCAATTGAAATCCATTTTTTTTTAATTTTTTTTCAAAAAAAATTAAAATAAAATATTTTCGAACTCAAATTTAAACTACTAATACTCAATCAATTCCAACCAAGACAGTTGTGGCACACAAGTCCCCGGCAACGGCGCCAAAAACTTGATAGGGCAAAACTTTAAGCCTAAAAACTCCGCAAGTGCACGGGCCGTATCAAGTAATAAAGTGATAAGAAAAGTATCATTCCCACGAGGACTTGGTATCACAAACTTTAGTTAAGCATTGATTTCACAATTTCATTTAAGTTGAGAAAACCAAATTAAATTTAATTAAGATAAAATAAATTAAAACTAAAATAAAAAAATAAGAAAACTACCACAATAATCAAATAAGCAACCGAAAGTCACTAATCCCTTATTTGATTCTTAGATTTTATCCCCACTAAATTAACTTTGACTTAATCTAATCAGCTAATCTAGAGTATTAATGTTTATAAGTGCCTGTCGGTCCACTTATACACCTACCTCAAATAATTATGCAATGCCTCACATAATTAGTTAAGATGCAATTCAAATCGGGCTCACTCTAATTTGATTATGTTGAGCTTCTAGGTATATGTCTATCCTAGACGCAAATTTGATTAAAACCTAACTTCACATTAAATTTAAATCTAATTCCACATTATTTAATCCCAAGGTCAATTTAAGATTCCCTTCGTCAATTTCAATCCTAAATCCCCAAAACATGCTTAACGGTGGCCAATCACTAAGCAATAAATAATAAAAACAAGATTAAATAAAATGATTAAAATTAAACAAAACTAATGAGTGGGAACAATTTCTAAAACCCAAATAAGTTCATAAATTCTCTAGGTTGCAAAACCAACTAGCCACACATGGCTTTATTCAAATCCAAAACAAAAAGATAAGAATTCAGGTTCAAAGAAGAAGAAGAGAGAAGAAAGAAAGATTCTCCGTCGTCTCCACAGTCCTTCTGTCCTTCTGTGGAGATGATGAAGAGAACTGAAACGCTCAGCCTCTACTCCTCTGCTCCTTCGTTCCGTGCCTCCTTGATCTGCCTTCGTCTTTTTTCTTTTTCTTTTTTTTTTTCCGTTGCTTCCTCTTCCTCCTTATTTATAATAATTTAGATCTTGGGTCATTGATTCTCCTTTTCTTATTACAAAGATATCTCATATCTTGTAATTTACTCCATCAGATCACACAATTGATTTTGTTTCTATTTTTCTTGCATGAGACCATCAAGTTTGGCTGATTGCATATCCTCTTACTGCATTTTCTACTTCATTCCAAATCAGCTAATATTTCCTGCACAATAAAAATAGGATATGAGTAGATTTTATGTTGATTTATTCTTTGATCCCAAGTTTCATGCAATTATGGAAACGTTCATAAAAGATAATTAAATAGGTATATAATATCAACAATTCCAATTAAATCTCATAAAATATACACCTATTTAATCATAAAATATATACTCATCACTATAACTGAGCCTCTGTCATTTTCTGTTTGTCCTGTTCTAGAATTCGTTAGGCCTGTTTCCTCAATATCAACTATGACAGGCATAATTTTGGGTTCATCAGTGGCAGAGTCATCTTTCTTGATGAAACTTGCTTCAGCCTCTTTCTCATACACCTTGGGTGTGGAAGAACAGTCCTCAGTATTGGTTTCTGATGCATCTAACAATTTCAAAGCACTGAGGTCTGTGATTTCCATATTTTGCTCTGTTTGATTATCTGAGGTCAGTGGTTTTTTCTCTTCTGTCGACTTTGTTGACTCAGTTTGTTTTGTGAGTTTGGATGTTGAAACTTCAACCTGCATGATAGGGAAAAAAATGCTTATCACATAACTCTAAGATCATATGGAATCAACACTTCAAGTATTAATTTGCAAACTATTAATGGTGCGACCTCATTTTCTGTTTCTTCTCCATTTGATGTTATTGTACCCTCTGTGGGGTGTTCTCTGACACTTTCATTATGACCAGCTATCTCTGATCTCTGATAAACCTATTCAATAATTTTTTGAGAATAAACGGAACATCATGAAATAATGGAAGTTGGTATTTTTGCTTTCCATTTACTCAAAAAAAAAAAAAACATTTCTGTTATCCTAACCTCTGGGTAGATTTGATGGCGTTTATATTTCCATCTTGATCAAGTGATGAATTCAAAAGGTCTTCATCATTACATCTTGGCTTCAGTTTTGATGCTGGGACATCTTGAACAGATCGGGAGTCCTGATCTTGAAGGTTATTGTCCTTTCCCTCTGTTTGAATGTTGTTGGAAAGGAGGAGTATCTCTTCATTTTGATCTTTTGCCAATAAGTCATCCTGTATTATAGCAATAAATTAACAAAATGGTAGAAATAAAATAATGTACTAAATATAAAGGAAATAAAACGGTGATTGTGACTTAACCTAAATTGAAAACAAAATGAAACATTGTTTTTATTGATTATGAACTGAATTATGTGAGGAAGCATATTGGATCACAAGATGATGATGGTAAAACAGGAAGTTGAAATGTTTTTCGTTCATTTAAAGTTACCAAAAGGCAATTGAGCCTTTCAGTTAAACATTGTTTTTATTGATTTTGATTTGAGTTATATGAGATAGCATATTGCATCACAAGACGATGATGGTAAAATAGGAAGTTGAAATAAAGTTGAAATGTTTTTCATTCATTTAAAGTTACCAAAAGGCAAAAGAGCTTTTCAGTTGGAATACACAAAAAATTTCTGTTACAGTTTTCCTTCCCTGGCATGTTATTTTTTTCCCTACCTTTTCCATTAGAAGTTTGCCACTTTTGGTATTAAGATAATCTTCTTGGCTTCCAGAAGTTGCTGTTTTAAGTTCTGCTGCTTCTCTCTCTACTCTAGTGAGTGCTGAACTATCTTCAGTCTTCTTGGTAAGCTCCTCCATCTCAATAGTTGACTTCTCATCTTCTACAATTTCTAATTTGGGAGCTTGATTTACATCTTCTAAACTATCAGCCTGTTCCTCTCCTCTCTTACTGTGTCTCCTGTATCTGATTCTAATTTGAGAGCTTCATCATTATGTTTTTTAATTCCTTCACTTGAATATTCCTTCCCCTTCTCATTATCTAAAGATGCCACCGTCAAAGCACCTCTAGTGTGTGTAATTGAGGATGCTTCTGTTTCAACAAACGAAACATCTTCTCTTGCTGAGGTATTCTCAATTGTCTTGCTCATTTCCACTGTCTTGGGCTCTCCATATGACGGCACCATAGAGGAATCTATAATGGCATGCGGCGATTGGTCTTCGGCAGTGGTTACTTCTATTTCATGGCTGATGCCTATGATTAAATCTTTTTCTTTAATTTCATGAGATATTTGTTCTCTTTGATCTACAACTTCCTTAACCTTCATGTTCTTGTCCTCTGAGTTTGTTTTTGCCTCTTGTCTTTCAGCAATATCCGACCCAATCAATTGGATTTTGTTTCGCTTGTCATTTCATCCATCATCTCGTGAGCAATATCAGAACCTTCAAGGCGGTCTACATCTACTGGTTTGACCTCCTTCATGGCTGTGGTTTCATTCACAAGTCTTATAAACTTGGCTTCAGAATCATTAGTGCTGCTGCTGTCCTTTTTAGGCACACCTAATGTAGATGAAGGGCCTTTGGTATTGTTTTCTTCGATAGTCAAAACATCATCGTGGTCCTCTTTAGGCTTTGAGAAATCATCTAAAGAGTTGGATATTTTTCTCTCTATGGAAGATGTTGCTTCAATATGCCGTTTTGATTCTATGACTTCAACCTATTGTGCACGCAAATTTAGAAGTTTACAGTTACAGTCAAGAGAGATGCAAATTATAAATTTAGTAAAGAAATTCAGATATCACATATTATCCAACCTCTTCCTTGATTTTTGTTTGATCACAGTCAACTTCTTCCATGTACTCCTTTCTTGGGTCTGAACCAACTATTGCAGAAGACGATGTCCCAGCTGTGCTCTGTCTCCCCTCCTTCTGGTTTTAATGCAGAAACTTCTATCTCTGGTGGCTCGCTTGCCTTTGTTTTTGAAAAAGGTAGAGATAAAATATTGTCATTTGGAGATGATTACCACAAAAGTTCATATATCGTGCTTTTATTGTTGTTTTAAAATCAAAGCTATCTTAGTCAAATCTTTAGAGTAGTTCCAAGACTATCATACACATTTAAAAGATTTTTTGTGGTTTATTGACTTGATTCAATAGTCAGAGGCACCTGTATAAAAGATAGAAGTATCACAAGACTTCACTTTATAATGGAGAAGTTGCACGATAGAACAAATATTCAAAATTCATTATCCTTTAAGTTATTAATCAGATCCCATGGCACTTGCTGAAATGCACCATATGATATTATTCAAATAAACATGCATATGACAACCATATAGCACTCTATGTATCCTTCTGTATTGTTTAGAATTATGTGCTGGCTTCGAATAACTCTTGTGGAACCTTTGTATAACTGAATTTGTGCATATATTAGATAGAAATGCAAAATACTAAAAATTTAAGTCCCGTGAATTTCTCATTAACGATGTTAAACTGCTAGTTTGAGGTTTTGAGGCATGTATATCCTGCATCACAGGCTTACTCAGCCAATTACCAAAAAAGGGGATTTGAATGTTTAAACACTAGTTACCTCCTGGGGTGATGCCTTGTTTTCCTTTCCACCATCCATATCTTTAGGTTCTTCTCCCTTCTTTCCTTTCTGGGAAAATTTTTCAAGTTGGGCACAGGTTTCTTCCCCTTCGGTGTTGGTAAGACTTTCAAAGTTTCGTCTAGAAAATTGTGCTTTTTCTTCATCAACTTTCATGGAATTTGCGCATTCATCTTGATTGTCAATCGAAGCTTCTTTTGGGGTTGGGTTGCCATATTCTCCAAACAAAATTTGCTCTTCTTTCTTCGATGACATACCAAGGATTCCAGGATTTTCCAGTCTCGTTTGATTCACAAAGAATGTTCTCATCTGTTTTTCCATGCAGTCCATTTAAAATGTTGAATTAGCTTTCAAAAAAATATATGAGCAAATTAACGGCATTTAGAGTTCAAGGTGCTTACTTGAATAAGCTCAGAAGAAGGGAGGCTGGAGACAGAACTTTTCCCTCCAATCTCTCTTCTTGTGTCTTCTCTTAAAATCGGAATTTTTATTTCATCATCTTAGAAGCTTTTCATTGTTTCTTCGACAGATTCTTCTATGATTTGTTTCTCACTAATATCTTCTCTGCCGTTTGTTTCGGGTAGATGAAAGGCCTGTTTCCATAAATGAAATTTTAGAATCAGGAAAAATCATTTATTGAGAAAGTGAATGCATGGTTTTATGTATGTTTTAATGCATAAACATGTGTGTGATTGTGAAAATGCTTGCAGGTATTATGTATATCATGGTTAAACCTCAACAGCTTTTTCGTCTTTCTCAGCATCATTTTCCGGTATGCAACTCTCATTGTTATCTATCATTGCTGCACCATCCGTAGGACTTTCTTCCTGAAAACTGTGCCCTATCTTTTCTTCTCCAACAGATGTTGTTCTGGGTAATCTTGATAGAGCTTCATTCTCATATACACCTGCCATTGTACATGTTAGATGCTGAATCTTATCATTCACACAGATAGGTGGGTAAAGTAGTAGCTTTTAGTATTATTGTATATTCTTCAGAAATTGTATAATTTAAAGCCACGCCAAGCTACTGATGAAATTAAAGAGTGATTGTTTTGAGGGATTTCAAATGTGATAATAATCTTTAAACTTAAAGTAACTGTAATTTCTTGGAGAATGTCAATAGAAATTCGCTAAAGACAAACAAATTGCTCAATGTTTTTAAGTATACGCTCTCATTTTTGCATTCTCGTTTAACTTCTTACCGGTGGTTTCTTCCATCTCTTTTGGTTCCTCCGGTATAATTTTCTCATCACCTTTGATATCAATTTCTTCTTGAGAGATTGATTCTGGAACTCTGTTGAGTTCCTCAGTTTCCCTTGTTGATTTTATGATTGTATTTGTCATCACCATTTCTTCTGAATACATATGCTTTATAACCGAGTTCTCTGTGCTTGATGCTTCAGAGTGTTGTTCATCTTGCTTGTCATTTTCAACAGATATCTTGCTTGAATCGTCAAATTTTTCTTGGTCTTTAGTTTGTGTTTCTTTGCCAATCTCATCAATGTCAAAATTGCCTGAGTCTTCAACCAATGGGTCTTCATTATTTAGACCACTTGCAATATTTTGTGGTAATATTGTTTCTTCGCTGTTGATCTTGTTGGCAGACTCAGCTAGTGGGAAACTGTGCAAAAAATTGAAGGCTGTCAGCTCAGGAGTTTGCATTTTAACAAAAAGCAAAAGTCAAAAATGTCAAAACTTTTAAATCTAATGCATGACAATATTCTACCTTCTCTGTTGAAATTAATGTTTCCCCACTATCAGGTGAAGAAGCTGGTTCATCTTTCTCTTGTTCTTCAAATTTTTGTACAGAGTGCGTGATTTGTTCAATTGTCTTTTCAGCTTTTTCTCTCGGAGTTTCTTCTTCAATCTTTTCTAGTACTAGTACTGCTTGTTCTCCTAGTTCATATTCCTGATCATTTTTCTTCAAGGAGTCTGTCTTTTCCCCGGCATGTGTTTTGATTATGCTATCCTCAATGGTCTTAGTGAGTCTTGCTTGATTTATGTCCTCTTCATTTGATCCTTTTTCATCTGTGTCTAGGTATGCTGAATCTTCTGCTCTGACCATCCTTTCAACTGGAGTTACATCTTCCTCTGGCTTCACTGATTCACAGGTGTCTTTGTTTTTATCTTTGGATGCTGTAGAGGAAGCCTCTTGAAGAGTTTCCACTGCTTCTATTGCAACCTCTGGACTTGCTCCATCTATTAATGGGTAGGAAGATGGGTTTTCCCTATTATTGTCATCATTATCTCCATTTTTTGAGGCAGCCTCAGAAATAGATTCTTCAACACCATGGACATATGGAAGTTGTAAAACGTTTGTTGTAGAGGCATCTTCTTCCCTGTTATTTTCATGTTCTAACTTATTGCTTGATCCTACTGTTTCAGGATCCTTCTGTTCACCCTCTAGTACGAATGCCATCTCAGCTTCCTTGTCCTGTATTCCGATCAAACTTTCATCTTTACACTCATCCTCAACGTGTTTGGTAGTTTCAATGCCTTCATATTTTGTTAAAGACTCTATTACACTTTCATCTTCCTCACTTTTGCTCTTGGTTGCCAATTCAAGGTTTTAGGAAGTGAAGCTTCACTGATCTTGCCCAAGGTAATCTCGTTTGTGCTTGTAGCTTGTTCATTGCATTCCAAATCATCATCTCCCTCTATCATTGATTTTGTCTTTTCATTTGTTTGGGAAAATATTACTTTTTCTACACTCTCTGGGATCACTTAAAATGATGCATGTTGATCCGTGAGTATTTTAAGATTCTGATCAAGGCTGCTGTTGTCAAAAGAAGTTTCCTCTTCATGGACATTGAGATTTGAATTCTGAGCACCAGCAAGCATAGAACTTTTTGCCCTCTTAAACCCTAGGACCGCCTCACGTTGCAGTCCATTCTCGCTCAGGCCTACCACATCTCCATACCCCTTGGTTAGCAATGGTGAAGCACTATATACCTCCCGTAAGTACTGCTTAAATTCTCAACTTGCTACCACTAAATTTTACGCTTTTCTTTGTTAGTTTGCCGGAAATTCATCTTCGAAGTATTCCCTATGCCTGTAACTTGCGTGCACTCCATCTGATGTGGATGCACTTTCAAAGTCTTTTCTCCGTCTTTAAAGATCTAATTACTGAGGAAGACATATGTACATGTCAAATTTTACGGTGATAATAAAAACACAACTATTTTCTTAAAAAAACAGCTACTCACAAAACGATTTTTAACATTGTTAGTACCAGCACTATAGAACTTATAAATTTACATGAATTGATACTCCATATTTATAGATAAAAAAATATAACTATCATTCCCTAAAAAATACTTATAAATTTATCCAATTGATCCATGATGCAGACAATGGAAATAGGTACCTAAATAAATGTTATTTAATATGCAACTAACCAACCCACTAATCCTAAACTTAAAGACCACTAATAAATAAGAAAATATCCTCAATAAAATAAACAATATATAAAATTAAATTATAAATATTTATTTCTAAAATCTCTAACTTTCTGCAACTTTCGTTATCTCACTTTAATTCTCTATCAATACTTCCCCCTTGAGATTCACCTTGCCCTCAAGGTGAGACAAAAGTGATGGCCTTCTAATGTATCTTGGAGCTTCATAGTAGTTGTCTTTGCCTTTATCTTGATTGTATTAAAAGAGATTACTGCTCCTTTTGACTTCACCACAATAATGGCAACATCTTCCAAAGGAGAAAGGGGCCTTTCACCTTCTTTTGAAATTGCCAAGAGTGAGAACAGGGATGTGTAGTGATGCCAAGTTTTATAGGATTTCCATCACGGAAGCAAAGAACTTTAGGATAATATTGGTATTCAAGCTTTGCAACATAAAGGTGCGAGGTTGGAAAGGGGTTGAATGCCGAGATGGTGGGCGAGAATGAAGGTTTAGAAGAAGTTAGTATGTGCTCTTTTTTCCTCTTGGAGAAATTGCCGACACGATTAGCATTCCACTCCCGAGCGGATATCTAGAAATTTTGGAGACCTTGGAGCCTGTCCCGCCAGGCCTCTATAGTGATGTCCTTGAACTCATTTTCCAAAGTCCAAGCAATCTGGTAAGAAAAAGGCCTCTGAGAGCGAGGAACAAGGTTCGAAGGTTTAGAGTTCACCACCACAACCCTGTGATAGGACTTAAACTTAAGCTCATGGCGAACACTAAAGGTGGGGAAGCTACTGATCCAATTGAAGTTAGAGAAGACCCAGTCCAACCTCTCTTTCAAGCCACGCCTTTCCCAAGTGAATTTCTCACCTAAAATATTAGCCTCAATGAGCCTAGTATCATGAATGCAGTCTTTGAAATGGCGCATGGAGGCCCAAGGAGGGTCCGCTCCACCTAACTTGTCGGTAGGGGAAAGATAAGAATTAAAATCACCCAAGACAAGCCAAGGGATTGTAGAATTAGAAGCAAGAAGGCGGAGAGAGTTCCAAAGGGCCATTCTTCCAATCAAGGTAGTCTCACCATAGACAATAGTTAGGAGGTTCATGGTATTATTAGCAAGGTCTCTAACATAACAATGCAATAATTGAGTGGTGGAAGTAAGGTAAGTAATATCAAACTCATTCGAATTCCATAGAAGCCAAATGCCCCCAGAGAACCCTGTAGCCTCCACACGCATCCAATGACTGAAGCCAAGCTTCCGACAAACCCTATCGGCCCTAGCACCGCTTATCCGAGGTTCCAGAAGACAGAATGTTAACATAGTATTTATTGACAATATCATTAATTTTTAGGGGGAAAGACCGGCTACCGGCACCCCTACAGTTCCAAGACACAATAATCATTAATAAGGTAAAATTAAAGGAAATGAGAAGGGAGTACTTACCTGGGCCCTCCATCTCCACCTTTGTGTTGCTTCTCAACCTGCGTTCCAGCCACATAAGTGCCATTGGCTTCAAGAAATTCTGGAGCAACATCGTCATTAGGATCCCAATGCTCAGGCGGTTTTAAATCATTAAGGTGAGAAAGATCTTGCATTGGTCCTGAAGGTGGGATGGCTAGGGATTGTTCCTTGTTGGAGACATTAGCATTTACATCCGAGATAGCAAACCCCTGTTGATGCTTTGAAATAATATTTCCATGAACTATATTATGTGTTCGCTGCCCCTTAGATGGCTTGTCATTTGTTTTTTTGTTGGAAATATTCTTAACCAATTCAGTGGACTTATTTGGATTGCCTTGCATCATGTCCTCCAGACCAGGTTGGCCTTGTTGCATTTTCTCATTTTGAACTAAGCTGGATGGCCCAACCGGACGAGATGGCCCCACAAAATTAATCCCAGCCAAGTTTGAAGGCTCCACTTGCATTTTATCAAGCTCCACTGGCCCAATCAAAATAGGCCCAGCGTCATTGGTTGTCTCTCCTTGTGATGGATCCACTTGCGCTTTGCCCATTAGAACCAGCGAATTATCTGGCCCTTCACAATCAGTATTGCATTGTCCATTGGTAGGGGCCACCGATTTGACTTCCTTCAATCTATATACAGATTTTGTCCTCTGCCCCATACTGTGCGTCTGAACATTCGGTAGATTTTCCTTCTTCTTTTTATTTTGAGATGCCGTCCTAGGCATTAGGACCCTATCATCGCCATTAATTGTTTGCCCAGTACCATCGGCACAATCTTGACCTCCATGGTTCATCGAGGTATGGCTGGGTGTCAGTAAGGCGTCATCTTGAAGATCCTGAATCACAGCATAGCGTGATTTTTGGCCCTGGGAGGACGCTTGCGTCAGCTTCAGCCCGTTCTTTGATGGTAGCCGTTGATCTTTTGGATCTTGCTGTTGGGGAGGGTATGCTCGGCTTGGTCGCCGAGAAACCAGCATCCAGGGGCCAAAGCCCTCTTCTTCCGTGGACTCCACCGGATTTTTGCCCGGAAGTTGCCGTGGTGGCTGGGTTGCTGGACTTGCTTCCTCAGAACTGCTCGATGAAGAGGTCTTGAATGGACAATTCTCTCGCCTGTGACCCGCTCTCCCACAGCTAAAACATATCATGGTGAGGCCCTCATACTCAACGTTGAATATTGATCCAGCAATAATCACTTTAGGAATTAGTTTTTTCTGAAGGTTGAGTTCCACACAAATTCTAACAAATCTTCCTCTTTGAATTTTTGGTGTTGATTCATGACAATCTTGAAGAGTATTCATGTCTATCTTCAGTGTTCTCCTAATTCGATCCCCTATCCTTGAAATACAATGTTTGTTGTAGCAATGTAGGGGAACGTCAGGGATACGAACCCAGGTTGCCACACGACCCAGTTGATTCTGATATGGGTTAAAATAGGGTGTCCATCTTTGAATCAAAACAAGTGACTTCTGATCACCCAAGGGCCGTCATACATAACCTTTCTGTAGTGCGATCTCCATTGCTCTTGATCTTGGAATCTAACTACAAAATAATTGTTCGGAACATCAATGAGCTCAAAGTTGGAAAATCCCCATAGCTTGCTTAGCAGGTCTTTTAGGACAAACAGGTTGAATTTTCTTCCAAGGACAGTGAGGATAAGGGCGTAGTTCCAAGGCTCACACCATTCATTGTATTCTTCCTCAGTGCATGGTGCGACCGGATACAGCTCCATTAGCTTCTTCACCTCATCTGACTCTTCAGGAACCTTCCAGCATATGTCTTGATTGTTGGTGAAGAGGTCGTCTTCCTCCATAACATGATCAGCATGTGCAACGCCATTGAATCCCAGCAAGGAGGCACGGTAAGATGGGAATTTTCCCAATACACTTTGGCTATTTTTCTGGTTCAGACTATTGCTCTGTTTCCTTATCTATCATTCTGTCGTCCATTATTTCCTATGGAGTTTCTTCCCATTTAGTTTTTTTTCTTCCGGTCATCTTGGCCCTCTGCAGGTGGGCGGTTCAGCGGGAGCTTGCGCTGCCCAGCATCAGCTGGTGAAGGAGCTTTGTCGGAGTCAGGAAGCAACTTTGGGAGGAATATCATAAATTGGCTACTCAGGAAGAGATCTATTGGTTCCAAAAATCGAGAAGCAAATGGCTTCAACACGGAGATAGGAACACGAGATTCTTTCATGCATCTACTGTTATCAAAAGGAAGAAGCAGCGGATTGGAGCCATACAGAATGAAGCAGGGGAATGGATTGAAGAGCATGATCTTGCTAAAAATATGGCACACGAATTTTTCTCCAATCTCTATACTCGGGACCCACATGTCAAAGACCCTAACGGATGGTGCTCTAACTTTCCTATCATAGATAATCATGAATTACAAATGCTTTCAAAGAGGGTTACCAGGGTGGAGATAAAGAATTCAACTTTCGCCATGGGAGCTTTTAAGGCCCCCGGCCCTGACGACCTTCAGGCCCACTTTTTTCAATCGCAATGGAATGCCGTTGGGGATAAAATATGTGAATTCATTGAGGAGTGCTTTAGCAACCCGTCCTCTATGACGAGTATTAATAGATCCAAGATTGTCCTCATCCCTAAAGTTGATCATCCTTCCACCTTAAAGGAATTCCGGCCTATATCCCTATGTAACGTTAGTTTCAAAATCATAACCAAGATCTTGGCAAATAGGCTCAAAGACATTATGGGCCGCCTTATAAGCCCTGAGCAATGCAGCTTTATTGCCAACAGATCCAGTTGTGATAATATTATCATTGCCCAGGAAATCATCCACTCTATGAGAATGAAGGGTAAGAAGAAAGGATTTGTGGCCATCAAAATTGATATGGAAAAGGCCTTCGACAGGCTTGATTGGGGATTCATAAGGAATACTCTAACTTGTTTAAGACTTGATAGCAACCTCATTGACCTCATCATGGCTTGCCTTTCCACCTCAACTTTGTCTATCCTCTAGAATGGTGATGAAAGCCCAGGTTTTACACCTTCAAGAGGGGTTAGGCAAGGAGACCCTCTAAGTCCATATATCTTTGTCCTATGCATGGAAAGGTTGGGTCATTTAATCAAAGCTGAATGTGAGGCGGGCCGCTGGAAGCTGTTCACCTTTAAGAGAAGGAGTCCTACCATCTCCCATCTGTTCTTTGCTGATGATCTAGTTCTTTTCACTGAGGCCTCTACACACCAAATGACTGAGGTTCGCAATGTCATGCAAAGCTTCTGTGAAGTCTCGGGACACAAAATTAACATAGCCAAGTCTCGTATGTTTTGCTCCAGAAATGTCAACTTTAACAGAGCACTTGAGCTAAGCCAACTCCTTGGCATTGGGATCACTCATGACCTTGGGAAATACTTGGGAGTGCCAATCATCCATAAAAGGATGACCAAAGCCACCTATCATCATATTGTTCAAAAAACCAGGGAAAGACTATCCACGTGGAAAAGCAAGTTCTTAAATATGGCTGGTCGTTCTGTCTTGATTAAATCGGTCTTATCCGCTCTGCCCAGCTATCAAATGCAATCAACCCTCCTTCTTATTTGCATTATTAACGAGCTTGATAAGATATCAAGGAACTTTTTCTGGTCACAGGAAGAGGACGTGAAAAAGATGCACCTCATTGCTTGGGAGAAAGTTACCAAAGTTAAGAAGCATGGGGGGCTTGGATTCAAAAATCTCAGGCGTCAAAATAAAGCTTTCATCATGAAGATATGTTGGAATCTCCTGACAAAAAAAGATTCTCTATGGGCCCAATGCCTCTGGACCAAGTATAATTGTGGTCGCTCCTCTGTTCCCCAAGTGTCTAAAAAGAGGAATTCCTTGTCTGTTTGGAAGGCGGTCATTGAAGTTTGGGACAAGTTCCTTGCTGGTATTGGGAGAAAGGTAACAATGGGAGCGATACTAAATTTTGGCAGGACCTCTGGCTTCCTCTCGACAGGCCTCTCATAACATTTGTTCAAGACTCATCATTGGTCAACGCTGATGATACGGTTAGAGACCATATATTGAGTAACTGGAGATGGAATGTTAGTGGATGGCAAGGCATCTTACCTTCGACAATTATAAATTCTATCGTTAAGATGCAACCCCCTTCTACTACCTATCCGGATTGTTTCACTTGGCGGGCTGCTAAAGATGGGTGCTTTACTGTTAAATCTGCTTATAATTATCTCTCTGATCGGGATCCGACAGGCACCAACAGCTTCTGGTCCCTTCTGTGGAAGTGGAAGCTCCCTGAAAAAGTCAAAATGTTCATGTGGGAAGTTGGTCACGAAAGACTTGTCACCAATTCCCTAAGAGCCAAAAGAGGGTTGTCTGATGGAAATCTTTGCCCTTTCGGTTGTAATAGGGAGGAGGATGTCATCCATGTTATCAGGGACTGTCAAAGAGCGAAAAACTTATGGACACAGCTTGTCATGCCTAATTCTCTTTCTCTTTTTTTCGCAGGTAACTTGCAGGATTGGCTTAACTGGAATGTCAACCACAATCCAGGAAAGGGGCGCTTCCAGAATAGCTCTTGGTAGAGAACCTTCAGCTTGGCGTGCTGGGTCCTTTGGACGACCAGAGGTAGATTCATCTTCCAAGGCAAAAACACATATACCAGGGAGATGCTCCACACTTGTAGCTATCTGCTCATGGAGAATGCATCTAATTAAACACTGACACACCAAATTTTTAACCTTGGCAGGAATGTGGAAAAAGCTTGGACCCCTCCTCCAACAAACGTGGTCCGTATTGATGTCGATGGCTCTGTGCGTTATCACCTCCAGGCCGCTTGTGGTGGTGTCATGAGGGATTCTTAAGGCTGCTGGCTGATGGGATTCCACAAGAACCTTGGCCTCCACAATGTCATTGAAGCAGAGATATACGCGATCTGGCTAGGATTAAACCTAGCCAATCAGATGGGCCTTCGCAAGATCCTCCTCTACTCGGATTCATTAGATGCCATCAACATCCTTATGAGAGACTATCATGCTGATCACCCCCTTAGAGAAATTATTGGGAAGACTAGAGACCTGCTTTACAGAGACTGGAGCGTTGAGCTCCACTATACCCCGAGAGGAAATATCTCATGCGCCGATTATTTGGCCAAACAGGGCCATGATGCTGCCGCGGACGCTGATACCATTTTGATTCCTTTTGTTCCCAGGGGATGCCTGGATATGTTTCTTAGAGACCGGATGGTCTGTTTTGGCTAATTTGTTTTGCTAGTTGATGTGCTCAGGACTAGTCCTTCATAGTCTAGTCCTTCTCTCATCACTCCAAGCTTTATAGCTTGCCTGTAATTCTCAAAAAAAAAAAGTTAGTATGTGGAAGGAACCCATTATAGATTGTTGGGCTCTGATACCAAATGGTAGAGACCAATTCGTTTTATGAATAGTAAAAGAATAAGAGGATAAAAATTAAAGTATAAATCTTTATCAAATTAGAATCTAATATCATAATATATTTTTAATTGACACACTAGTGGCATCAGAAGTGGCGTCATACCTTATGACGCCACTGCACAGTAGCGTCAAAAGTCCTGACACTACTAGTGACGTTAGTCAGACGCCATGTTTGACTGCATTACTCTGGTAAATATTTTTCTAACTGCTTTAATGCGGTACAATTTTTTTAAAGAAAATCTTATTTTGGTGAATTTCCCATTAATGATCTCTAAAGTAATGATGTTGGAGAAGGCAATTTGAGAAGCATCTTGTGTGTGATTGGCTGGTGTTTTGATCAAGTCCAAGGATCATATCCTGTCAATAAGATGGTGATAAATGATAATGTATTATAATTTAGTTATAATTATGATAGGTATATATGACCAGAATATTTTGAATACTATACGGCACATGGATTCAGTGTAGTGTTAATGTGCCAGCACTAGAGTCCCATGGTTCAGCTAAAGTGTCCCATAGAAGCATCTCACTGGATTTGAAATTTCAAGTATGACCCCTCGTTCTTGGGTTCAATTGGTGAAGAGGTCAAACTTCTTCACCTAAAAGAAGGGGGTTTGATCCTAAAGTTGGTCAAGGCGTTGGGGGGAGGCATCTTAGGGGTCTACGAAGCAATGATAACACTGGGCGGAGGTGGAAGCATATGTACCCTATAACCCAGTATTCTCTGTGGACTAGGCTTCAAGCGTCATGCCCTTGGACTGTGGGTGAGTCCAACCCCTTTCCTAAAATTTTTGTATCAAAAAAAAAAAAAGAAAGAAAAAGAAATTTCAACTATGAAGACAACATCATCATGAATATTTCCCCTACAGAGTATAGAGTCATTCTCTGAGAAGATTTAGTAACAAACTTCCTTTTACTTTATCTTAATAGTGTTTGCACGTTTTTTCACACCTTATTCAAAAAAATTCCAAGTATGAACGTTTGTTAACTGATAATATCAACCGAAAGTCATGCTTCTAATTCTAAAGACCAAAACCTCTTTGGTAGCAGGCTGTCAAACATTTGCTTCGGCTTTTTTTTTTTTTTTTCATTTTAAGGATAGGTTGTACCAAACTTTTCAATACATTATCTTTGTTAGTGAAATAACAAGTGGGTTAATATTTAAACAAGAGATGGTTGTTATATTTTTAAAATAAAAACAATTTCCTCCTTGTAATCCAAAATTAGGTGTTGGATAAGCCTTATCTTTCACTCAAATAATGATGCTATTGCATTATAATTATTTATAAGGGATCTGTTGGCCAGCTAATAAAAAATTATCAGGTTAGTTGTGAATAACAACTAAGAACATGATTTTAACGTATTTATTCGTGTCATTGAAAAAAAATATGTTTATTTTTTTAAAAAAAAGAAACAAAAAACAGAGAGTTGGCTTCTCTCCATTTATAACACATACATGTCGACCATTAAATCAAATTTTAAACTGTTCAGTTGTAATATTTTACATAATTAATATGAAAATTTAAGATTGTAAAACAAAATAAATATCCAAATTATTAGACTAGGTGTAACTACTAGTTGAGATGTGTAACGAAAAACTGAAAAGGAAATGAGGAGAAAGATAAATGAAAAGAACCCAAGTTAGAATATGCAAATTAAGAATATGCTCATACATAGGATAAGAAATTAAAATAAATAGATAAAGAGATTCCTTTGGAATGATGGATGTGAAAGAATGAGGTAATGGATGGGTGTGATTTATTGTCATGTAGTAATGATATGGATGCGCATTATGCAGAAAGCTGCCTAACATTTATAAAGAAAAGTTGCATTATCAGATCGACCAGCTTCTGAATTATTAGCATTTTTTCGCCGCCCAAACGTCAGTTTATTGGAATTGTTATCCCCAACTTGTTCAAGTACTCATTTGAGTTGGGGTTTGAAAAATACATTCATGTAAGTCAGGATGAAATTTTTCTCACATACTTACCTCGTAAACCACGTTAAAAAGTTAGCTTCTACCGTTAATCCAATCGGGCACAAGTTTTTAGGGTTTAGGAGTTTTCCTTCTTCTACTCCTGTTTGTATACAGAACAAAGTTAATCATGTTTCGCGTCACTGTTCATTTGGAAGTTTATAACTCTGTTTGGATAATCAAATTATATCAATATATATATATATATTTTTAATGTGAAGAGCAATCAAATTTCCTATAATAGCTTTCTTTTATGACAAGTTCACTTCCAATGCTTTACAAAAGGGGGGATTTAAAAAGAAAGGTAGATTGGGCAAAAAAAAAAAAAAAAAAGAAAGGTAGAAACCATACATGTTTTACGACATGCCAGATTTATAAATCTCAAACGCCAGTGAAGGAGAAGTATGGAATAAATCTCTCACCGGCTTTGTCAAAAAAATTGTCGTATCAAGCGATTCTGCATTAGCTCTGAAGCATGTCAATAAATATCCAACTCATGATCATCCTTGCAATAATAGGATCAAAGAAGTTTGTTATCTCCTAATGTGCAACTGGACTGTAACAATTGATCTCATATCAAGAGAAGCCAACCGTTGTGCAGATTCATAGCCTGTCAAAGCCGTTAAATGAATATTTGAACTGTCATCATGAATATTCCTCTTTCAAAGTATACAATGATTCTCGTCAGAAAGAATCTGGGCTTTTTTTTAAAGAAAAACTAGTCAGTCTCTACGTGTGTACACATGATTTTTTATTAAAAAACAAGGAAAAACAACTCAAGGCATCAGGAAAGGTATGTAACCATAAATTAAAAAAAATAACATAATTAAAAATTGCATAATTGCTGAACAACGTACGGTGACAGATTATAGTATAAAAAATGACAACAAATTCACTCGTTCAAAACAAATCTATTGACCAAATACATCCGATCATCACTATGAGACCTGCCCTCTTATATAGGGACGTCAAGAAAATGAGGATATTAAATTCGTTCCAATGAGAGAAAAACAATGTTGGTTAGTTTCAATTAGCTTTTGTTGTTGAATTAAATCAAATCTATTGACCAAATCTATTTTTTTTTTTACAAGCCTTAGAGCCAAATGTACATTGTGCAAGAAATTAAATGTTTGACTCTGAATTTGGTTGCTGTTATAGTGTGGCATAGTGTTTTGTGATTTCGGCTGCCAATAATTCTTTGGAATTGAATTGCAAGCTGTTGTTGGATTTCTATTCTGGTAGAGTTTGATTCTGAAAAATTAATTGTTGGTTAGTTTCAATCAGCTTTTGTTGTTGAATTGTTGGTGGAAATTCACTTATGCATTATTTACAACAACCTTTGAGGAACTTGATTTTTTTCTTTCTCACTTCCAGAGGCTATTTACAACAACAAATACTATATTAACAACAGAAAATGCATATAATAACAACAATTTTTGAAAACCTGAATTTTTCCACATATAATTTTCAGAGGCTATTTACAACAACCAATGTTATATATATTAACAACAGCAAATGCATATAATAACAACAACTTTTGAAAACCTAGATTTTTTCACCTATCACTTCCAGAAACTATTTACAACAACAAATGTTATATTAACAAGGGTTAAGGTGCAGATTTGCCAACGAACTATTACCCGAGGAGTGTCTGGCACAAAAAACAATTGAATGGACCAAATTGGCCAACGAACTATTAAAAAGTGAAAAAAAAAGTCAAATAACTATTTAAAAAAACAACTATCATTACTACGTTAAAATATGAGGCACTAGTTTAAGAATGTGACGGAGACGCGAGAGAAAAGAGTGGTTAAGCTTTCTTATTGGATAAGGCAAACACCAACAGAGATGGGATTCATGCGAGCAGGCGCTACGGCAGCGGTGGTTGCTGCTTGTGGCATGGGAGGGACGCAACCAGGGTGCAAGGCGTGTGTCGGTCGAAAGCTATGGACTGCTGGATAAGTTCAAGAGGGTGATGGAACACCTAGCAATAATGAAAGCTTTGTAGATGCCAACGTCGCCGACACTGTGATAATCAATGGAAGACGAAAACACCAAGACAGTGACAGGGTAATAGTTCGTTGGCGAATCTGCCCAAAATTGTGTCTTTTTTTCCACTTTTTAATAGTTCGTTGGCCGATTTGGGGGCTTTTTTCCCAAATTACCCCTTATTAAATAACTATTTACCAAAATGCCTCTATTTCCAAACTATTTCCTGTAACATCCTGAATTTTGAATCTAATATCTTGAACATAAACCTATTTTGGGAAGACTAGTAGGCTCTATTTTCAGAAAGTGATAAATTTGAAATTAGTATTTTGTGGGACCCGTGAATAGTATTTACTATTCACGTATACATTTTTACTATTTACAAATACGTATTTACTATTTAAAAATACGGTATTTACTACTTATAAATACGTACTCATTATTTGAAAATATGTAGGACCCACGCCAAATAATTTTCCCACCAGCAGCCTTTCCCTCGTGGTGCGCCTCGTGGGAATTTTAAATTCCGCGGGACCCACATACTTTTTTATAATTTATTTAAAAAAAAAAAAAGAAAGGAAGGAAGGAACCACGAGGAGCACCTCGTGCTTTTTTTTTATATTTTTATAATTTTATAAAAATTACGCCTAATGACCCATTTTCCAACTATAAATAGACCTTCCATTTCATTTCATTCTTCACAACTTCTAAGAGCCATAGAGAGAGGTAGAGAGAGAGAGAGAGAGAGTAGAGAGATATTTGCTTGAGAGTTATAATAGCTGGTTGGTGATTCGGGTATTAGCAAGTAACAGGTAACTCTGAATATTCTTCCTTATACTTGTGAATTATGTATGATTATTAATTGGTTTGTTTACTATTTTGGCAAGAATATTTAGAAAATATTTATGGTTTTAAGATCTGGTGTGGGAACTTTGATTTGCAAATTTGCAGAGGTACTATTTATACGTACGTTACTATTCACATATACCGTATTTACTATTCATTTTACTATTCACTTATACCGTATTTACTATTCATTTTACTATTCACGTATACCGTATTTACTATTCATTTTACTATTCACGTATACTGTATTTACTATTCATTTTACTATTCACGTATACCGTATTTACTATTCATTTTACTATTCACGTATACTGTATTTACTATTCATAATACTATTCACGTATACATACCGTATGTACTCTTCATTTTTACTATTCATGTATATATACCGTGTTTTACTATTCATATACACATAGTATTTTACTATTCACAGATACGCATAGTATTTACTATTCATAAATACGCATATTGATGTATAAAACTTTATGGTATAATAATGCATTATTTTGAGTAAACATATTCATCATGGCGGTTGTATTATGATGGGTGGAGTAAGGAGGGATTTGAATGATAAGAATGATTTATGCCACCACTCGGTGCACAGTGGATGGTACTTTTCAGGGCCCCATCTTCCATGTTTTCCTCTGGCCGGGATTTCATTGGAGATGTGGGACATGTGACACCTCCTTAGTTGTTATTTTAAAGGAGGGGAGCCATAGTCCAGATTTAAGCTCTATACCTTTGGCCGGGTGTATCTTAAGTTTTGGTAAGCTTGAAACCATCCAGTCAAATGAATGAGTTTCTATTGGACTATATGTTAGCCTATGGTTCCAGTCAGCGGTATACGGTTGGAAGGGGATATAAGGGAGGCTGCATACTGCATAGTGCATTTCTGAATTATTTAATAAAGAATGATGAGTATTTTGTAAAGGCATTTGTTGTAAACAACGGTATATCTAAAAATATCTGAGTATATTAAATTCACATTATTTATTCTTGTCATATGTAATTTGCTCGTGTAAGGTAGAAATATTCAGTAGTTACTGAGACGTGGAATCTCATCCCATATTAACATTTTTCAGGTGATTATTCTAGTAGAGAGCAAGGGAAGGCACCTATGGAGTGAGCTCTGGAAGCTCTTTTGATCTCCAATAGATTATGTTATGTTATTATATTTGCCATGAACCTAAGACTTCCGTTTTGTACTGAACTCTGAAATATTTTCTGAAATTTATTCTGATTATGTATTACGGGTTTTTGTTCAAAATGGTAATGTTGTAAGAAGATTTGGATATTGTTAAACCTTTTGAAGGAATTTTTAATATTTTGATCAAGTTTTTGGTGATGAAAATGAGGTGTTACATTTTTGGTATCAGAGCTAAAGGTTCCATGGCAATTTTGTTTATTTTCTAAAGTGATTTCTTAAAATTTTTTTTAAAAAGTTCGTGGCAAATTAAATATCATAACATGAGCACTTCCCTTTGTTAGATTTAGAATTTATTTAGCTATTTTATTTGTTTAGTGTCCTTATAGTATTAATCATAGGAGGAGATAATGGCAAGAACTCGAAGAACTAATTCAACCCCTGCTCCATCCCAAAGAGGTCTCCCTCCGCATCAAGATGGTCCCCATCCTCAGGATAACAATGCCCTTTTGGCAGAATTACGAGATGTCATCTTGGAGATGAGGGAGAAAGTGAATAGACACGAGGATGAATTAGCAAAAGGAAGAGGCCAAGGTGGTAAGGAAGGAAAGGAGAAGGCTCTGGAAGTCACACCTTCTGACCATCAATCTAGGGGAGGAAGTTATTCTCGTACTGAAGATGGAGGTAGTAGCGGTTCTCATTCTCAGTATCATCCCTTACCTATTACTGAGGTTTGGGAAAAATTTCGGAAGTTTACTCCACCGATGTTCGAGGGGAAGCTAGATCCGATTGCAGCACTGGAGTGGCTGAAGCGTGTAGAAAAGATTTTCAGAGTTATCGAGATTAGCTCACAACAAAAGGTGATGGTTGCTGAACAATTGTTGCAGAAAGCAGCTGAAGAATGGTGGGAAAGCACCAAAACAAAAGGAAATGCTGAGATGACGTGGGAAGAGTTTAAGGAAAAGTTCGAAAATTATTACTTTTCCCCTTCAATCAGAATAGAGAAAGAAACTGAATTCCTCACATTCAGGCAAGGGGAATTACATGAAGACGAATTTATTACTCGCTTTTTAGAGTTGTCTAAATTCTGCGGATATTCACAGAACAACTCTAAATGGTTGAGTGCTCGATTGGTTGAAAAAGCTAGACCAGACCTAAAAACAGCTCTATCACCGTTCCTTGATGAAACAAGGGATTTTGAAGAAATATGCGACAAACTGCGCACGATAGCAAGGAACAAACGAGAAGAGGAAGTTGAGAAGATGAAGGGTTTTCAGGCCAGATCTACACACCTCATGAGACCAACGGGAGGAGTTACTAAGAAGCAGAGTCACAACTTCAGTAATGTGAATACGCGGTTTAGCCAACCATCCAGAAATCACTTTGGTGGACCATCGAGGAGTTATTTTACTGGACCCCAAAGAAGTCATTTCAGCAGACCACCGAGGAGTCAATTCAAAGGACCTCAAAGGAGTCACTTCAGTGGAGGTCAGAGTTCATATAGGGGATCCACAGCTCCTGTTGCAAGCACCGCTAACAATCAGATGTGTGCCAAGTGTGGAAGAATACACCAAGGACCATGTGTGACGTGTTTCAACTGTGGAAAGCCAGGACACATTTCCAGATTTTGTGAGGAGGAGCCTCGAGGGGCCAAGGATGCTAGAACTGCAGTGCCAGGGAAAGTGTTTGCACTATCACATCAGGAGGCAAGTGCTTCACCAAATCTGATTAAAGGTATCCTCAAACTCCAAGGTCTTGAAGTAGAAGCCTTATTTGATTCTGGTGCCACACACTCTTTTATATCATACGACTGTGTGCCTCGATTGAATTTAAGAGTGAGTGAATTGCCTTATTATATGATTATTTCTACACCGGCGGGAGCTTCAGTAAAAACTTCTAGGGCTTGCTTAAATTGTACGATTGAGATTGATAATAGGATCTCAAATATAGACCTTGTTTGTTTACCCACGAAGGGTATCGATGTAATAATAGGAATGGATTGGTTGTCAGCTAATGACATCATCCTTGACTGCAAGAGGAAGACTATCTCTCTTGCGGATGACTCTATGAGTCATAGTAGACCACAATTATTGTCTATAGTACAAGATGAAAAGCCTGTTCATCATGGTTGTCTTGCGTACATGGTGTTTTTCTCCATTCAAGAAGAAGTAAAGGAAGGGATAGAAAATATCGAAGTGGTAAACGAGTTTCCGGAGGTATTCCCGAAAGAAATGACAGGTTTACCCCCAGAGAGAGAAGTAGATTTTTCTATTGATCTTGTACCTGGAACAGAACCTATATCTAAAGCTCCTTACCGAATGTCTCCATCGGAACTAGAAGAATTGAAGAGGCAGATCGAGGAATTGTTAGAAAAGGGTTTTATCAGACCCAGTGTATCTCCTTGGGGATCGCCCGTACTCTTTGTGAAGAAGAAAGATGGGAGCCTGAGACTATGCATTGACTATCGCCAGTTGAATAAAGTGACTATAAAGAATAAATATCCTTTACCCAGGATCGACGATCTACTTGATCAGTTGAAGGGAGCATCCATATTCTCCAAGATCGACCTCAGATCAGGTTATCACCAACTGAGAGTCAAAGCTGAAGATGTCTCAAAAACTGCATTCAGAACTAGATATGGCCATTATGAATTTCTTGTTATGCCATTTGGGCTAACAAATGCTCCAGCAGTATTCATGGATTACATGAATAGGATTTTCCGACCATATCTAGATAAATTTGTAGTGGTTTTCATTGACGACATCCTTATCTACTCTAAGGATGAAGAAGAGCATAAAGAGCACCTTAGAATCGTGCTACAAGTGTTGAAGGAGCACAAGCTCTATGCGAAACTGTCTAAGTGCGAATTTTGGTTGAAGGAAGTAAAATTCCTAGGCCATGTCGTATCGGCTGAAGGTGTTGCAGTGGACCATACTAAAGTTGAAGCAGTTCTCCAATGGGAACGACCAAAGTCCGTGACTGAGATCAGGAGTTTTCTAGGTCTAGCTGGCTATTATAGGAGATTTATCAAGGGCTTTTCGCAAATAGCTATGCCCTTGACAAAGTTAACAAGGAAGGGACAACCATATGTATGGGACGAAAAGTGTGAAGCAGCTTTTCAAAATTTGAAGACTAAGTTGACTACGGCACCAGTACTTATAATTCCAGATCCTGCTCAGACCTTTACTTTGTACACAGATGCTTCCAAGAAAGGTCTTGGGTGTGTATTAATGCAAAATGGCAGGGTAGTAGCTTATGCTTCTCGACAGTTAAGGCCACATGAAGGGAATTATCCTACTCACGACTTAGAACTGGCAGCAGTAGTGTTTGCTCTGAAGATTTGGAGGCACCACCTCTACGGATCAAAGTTCGAGGTTTATAGTGACCACAAAAGTCTGAAGTACCTGTTCGACCAAAAGGAGCTCAACATGCGACAGAGGAGATGGATGGAGTTTATCAAGGACTACGACTTCGAATTGAAGTATCATCCAGGAAAAGCGAACGTTGTAGCAGATGCCTTAAGTAGAAAGACAATCCATGTAGCCCAGATGATGATCAGAGAACATAAATTGCTCGAGGAGATACCAAGTACATCTATTGATGTAATGTCAGGTTTGGTCGCTACCATGGAAGCATTAACTATTGAAAGCACAATTTGGAAAGAGATTAAATTCGCTCAGCTCGAAGATGAGTATCTATTAAACGTGAGGGAAGATATTGAAGAAGGAAAAGAATCGAAATTTGGGATCGATAGAGATGGGATATTAAGGTATAAAGGAAAAGTGTGCATACCTAATGATGGAGAAATAAAAAGGCTCATACTAGAGGAGGCTCATCGGAGTAAATACACTATCCATCCTGGAGCAACCAAGATGTATCATGATCTTAAGCAGAATTGGTGGTGGCGAGGCATGAAGAAAGATGTGACTGACTTTGTCACTTGTTGTTTGACTTGTCAGAAAGTCAAGATCGAACATCGGAAACCTCCTGGATTATTAAAGAATTTGGATATCCCAGAGTGGAAATGGGACAGCATCTCTATGGATTTCATCATGGGGCTTCCTCTAACGACATCCGGACATAATGCCATTTGGGTAATTGTCGATAGGTTAACTAAGTCAGCTCATTTTCTAGCAATTGCAGCAGAATACTCATTGGAGAGACTAGCAAAGATCTACATGAAGGAGATTGTCAGATTGCATGGGATACCGAATAGCATCGTATCTGATCGTGATCCACGATTCACTTCACGATTTTGGAAAGCATTGCAGAATGCTATGGGAACTCGGATGAGTTATAGTACCGCTTATCATCCTCAAACTGACGGGCAGACTGAGAGGACTATTCAAACTCTGGAAGACATGTTGCGGGCTTGTGCAATCAAACTAAAAGGAAGTTGGGACGATCATCTTCATCTTGCGGAGTTTGCATATAACAATAGTTATCACTCCAGCATTGAGATGGCACCTTATGAGGCTTTGTATGGAAGAAAATGTAGATCTCCTATTTGCTGGACGGAATTGAATGAGCGAATTTTAATAGGTCCAGAACTTGTGGATGAGACGACTCAAAAGATTAAGGTGATTCAACAGAAACTTCTCACTGCTCAGAGTCGACAGAAGAGTTATGCTGACAAGAGAAGACGACCGTTGGAGTTCATGGTGGGTGAACATGTATTCTTAAGAGTCACACCAATGACTGGCATTGGTAGAGCAATACGAGCAAAGAAGCTTTCACCTCGTTTTATGGGTCCTTATGAGATTTTGGAGAAAGTTGGACCGGTAGCTTACAGAATTGCATTACCTCCACAGCTTGCGAACCTTCATGATGTCTTTCATGTATCGCAACTGAAGAAATACCAACCGGATCCTTCCCACATTATAGAAGTAGAAGAGGTAGAACTCAAGGATAACATGACGTATAAAGCTGAGCCGGAGCGGATTGTTGATGCAAGGGACAAGAAATTAAGAAACAAGACCATTAGACTTGTAAAGGTCGAGTGGAAAGGAATGGCTCCCGGAGATGCTACTTGGGAAACGGAGGAGAGCATGCGTCAAACCTATCCTCATTTATTTATATAGGTTAGAATTCTTATAATAGCAAAATTTTGAGGACAAAATTTTCTTTTAGGAGGGGAGAAATGTAACATCCTGAATTTTGAATCTAATATCTTGAACATAAACCTATTTTGGGAAGACTAGTAGGCTCTATTTTCAGAAAGTGATAAATTTGAAATTAGTATTTTGTGGGACCCGTGAATAGTATTTACTATTCACGTATACATTTTTACTATTTACAAATACGTATTTACTATTTAAAAATACGGTATTTACTACTTATAAATACGTACTCATTATTTGAAAATACGTAGGACCCACGCCAAATAATTTTCCCACCAGCAGCCTTTCCCTCGTGGTGCGCCTCGTGGGAATTTTAAATTCCGCGGGACCCACATACTTTTTTATAATTTATTTAAAAAAAAAAAAAAGAAAGGAAGGAAGGAACCACGAGGAGCACCTCGTGCTTTTTTTTTATATTTTTATAATTTTATAAAAATTACGCCTAATGACCCATTTTCCAACTATAAATAGACCTTCCATTTCATTTCATTCTTCACAACTTCTAAGAGCCATAGAGAGAGGTAGAGAGAGAGAGAGAGAGAGTAGAGAGATATTTGCTTGAGAGTTATAATAGCTGGTTGGTGATTCGGGTATTAGCAAGTAACAGGTAACTCTGAATATTCTTCCTTATACTTGTGAATTATGTATGATTATTAATTGGTTTGTTTACTATTTTGGCAAGAATATTTAGAAAATATTTATGGTTTTAAGATCTGGTGTGGGAACTTTGATTTGCAAATTTGCAGAGGTACTATTTATACGTACGTTACTATTCACATATACCGTATTTACTATTCATTTTACTATTCACGTATACCGTATTTACTATTCATTTTACTATTCACGTATACTGTATTTACTATTCATTTTACTATTCACGTATACCGTATTTACTATTCATTTTACTATTCACGTATACTGTATTTACTATTCATAATACTATTCACGTATACATACCGTATGTACTCTTCATTTTTACTATTCATGTATATATACCGTGTTTTACTATTCATATACACATAGTATTTTACTATTCACAGATACGCATAGTATTTACTATTCATAAATACGCATATTGATGTATAAAACTTTATGGTATAATAATGCATTATTTTGAGTAAACATATTCATCATGGCGGTTGTATTATGATGGGTGGAGTAAGGAGGGATTTGAATGATAAGAATGATTTATGCCACCACTCGGTGCACAGTGGATGGTACTTTTCAGGGCCCCATCTTCCATGTTTTCCTCTGGCCGGGATTTCATTGGAGATGTGGGACATGTGACACCTCCTTAGTTGTTATTTTAAAGGAGGGGAGCCATAGTCCAGATTTAAGCTCTATACCTTTGGCCGGGTGTATCTTAAGTTTTGGTAAGCTTGAAACCATCCAGTCAAATGAATGAGTTTCTATTGGACTATATGTTAGCCTATGGTTCCAGTCAGCGGTATACGGTTGGAAGGGGATATAAGGGAGGCTGCATACTGCATAGTGCATTTCTGAATTATTTAATAAAGAATGATGAGTATTTTGTAAAGGCATTTGTTGTAAACAACGGTATATCTAAAAATATCTGAGTATATTAAATTCACATTATTTATTCTTGTCATATGTAATTTGCTCGTGTAAGGTAGAAATATTCAGTAGTTACTGAGACGTGGAATCTCATCCCATATTAACATTTTTCAGGTGATTATTCTAGTAGAGAGCAAGGGAAGGCACCTATGGAGTGAGCTCTGGAAGCTCTTTTGATCTCCAATAGATTATGTTATGTTATTATATTTGCCATGAACCTAAGACTTCCGTTTTGTACTGAACTCTGAAATATTTTCTGAAATTTATTCTGATTATGTATTACGGGTTTTTGTTCAAAATGGTAATGTTGTAAGAAGATTTGGATATTGTTAAACCTTTTGAAGGAATTTTTAATATTTTGATCAAGTTTTTGGTGATGAAAATGAGGTGTTACATTTCCCAATCTGCCCCTGTTTAGTCGACTAACCCCAAGTTTAGTCGACTAAAATGCAGGGTGTTGAATTTTTTGACTTTCCCCGCGATTTAGTCGACTAAGCACTGTGGCTTAGTCGACTAAATCGCGACGGAGGGTTTTTTTAAACTCTTATCACGTTAAACACCACAGATTTTTACTTTTATTCAGCCATATTAATTAAAATATTAACAATATTATAGGAGAGATTATAGGAGATTATAAATTATCAAATAAATTAGTATCTCCATTGATAAATTCCCCTTTCATTCTAATTAATTAAATCAAAGTCTTTCAAATATATAATATCTTACAATTTAGTATTGGTGGGCATTTATTAGCATTTATTAATAAATTAGTATGGTAGTTAATAAATATATTAGATTTGATTGATATGGTAATTAATAAATCTCCTAGTATATCTCCTTATTTTATTGAGGATTTGATGAATATTAAATTAATAAAGGGAAGATAATGTATATCTTATGTACTTGGATTCATCAAGAGATTTTATTGGTTTTATATTTAAAAAGGATAGTATAGAGTTCTAAATTGTAGGATGTTATATATTTGAAAAACTCTGATTTAATTAATTAGAATGAAAGGGGAATTTATCAATGGAGATACTAATTTATTTGATAATTTATAATCTCTTATAATCTCTTCTACAATATTGTTAATATTTTAATTAATATGGCTGAATAAAAGTGGAAATCTGTGGTATTTAACGTGATAAGAGTTTAAAAAAATCCCTCTGCCGCGATTTAGTTGACTAAGCCACAGTGCTTAGACAACTAAATCGCGGGGAAAATCAAAAAAATCAAGGCTTTTTTTCCAATTTGCCCCTAATTAAATAACTATTTAACAAAATGCCCTTGTTTGGAAACTATTTAAGTATCTGTCCCTGTTTGGAAACTATTTAAGCATCTGCCCCTGTTTACTGGCCCCATTTAGTTGACTAAAACGCGGGGCACAATTTTTTTAAAAAATCCTCGCGATTTAGTCGACTAAATCCTGTGTTTTAGTCGACTAAATCGCGGGGACATATTTTTTTAAAAAAATCCCCGCGATTTAGTCGACTAAATCACAGAGTCGACTAAATCATGATAGAGGGGTTTTTTAAAAACCCCAATTAACTTATTGTTATTTAATATTATATATAATATATAATATAACATTCCACTTCAATCATTCACGTGTTGGGAGACGCTGGCACCCAATGGATCCGAACAGCAGGAGAAGTTGGAGGTACAGAAAAACAAAATGTTATTTATTATAATAATATATTATTATATTACTTTATATTTTGTTATATTTAATACATAAGTTGAAGTGATTAGCAAAATATATGAGATAGAGTTATAGTTCATGTTGCATTTTTTTTAATAGTGAAACATCTTTTATTTTTTCTCTCATTGGAGGGACTACACCTTTTTTTTAACATATTCTATTTATTTAGATTAGATTAGATTATATATATATATATATATATATATATATATATATATATATATATTTTCTATTTACACAAATCAATATATATATTATCCAGAAGCTTAAATTTTTCAAACTTCTCCACCTGCCTTCACATAAAGGTGTTGGAAAGAAATTTTTTTTTAAATTATTGTTATTTTAAAGTTTGAATTATTGTTTCCAATTTTTTAGGAGTTTTAAATAAGTAGAAGTTTTGTTAGGATTGTTTCGTACTTTCTTGCTAAAAGTTGTTTCCAATTACTTTCTTGATTCATGCCCTTTTCAATCATTTTCCATCTCATCTATCTTTTTTTAAGCTATGCCAAACAAGTTCCCATTACAAACAAAAGCCACTTCTGCTACTGCTATCCCAAACTCAAATCACATCAGAAAAAAGTCCATTAAGAAAAGTTTATCAGAAACAAAAGTCACTTCTCGCTATCCCATTACCTATTGAAGTCCACAAATGGGAGCTTAAAAAAAAAAAAACCCCCCATTGCCCATTGAAGTCCATCAAATTAAAAGTATTCCCAAACCCTCTTAATTTTTTTAATGGACTTACATTTGGGGAGTTCCCAAACAGGCCCATACAAAACTGAAAATCCTGATATTATCTGCAAATCCAAAAAGGTAGAAAAAAATGGGTCAACGCAATAAGATCTTTTACGGTAATTCATTAGAGACTGCAGATTGTTCTAACAGGGAAGATTTTCAGAAGATCGTATTAATGTAATAGAGATGAGAGTGAGACCTCTTGATGTTCGCTGTAGACCGCTCCTTCAAATTTCAATGCACCCTACGTTTCTTACCTCGTCTTGCCTCTTCACTCTTTATAGTACTGAAGATCGTAAGATTTACGGCATCTAATAAAAACAAATTCTTCTAAAACAAGATTAATATTATATATATATATATAGGTTTTAGATTTTTTTATAAAGCAGAAAAAAAATGTTAAAAAATTGCTGCATAAGGCTTACAACTGTACAGGAGGAACGTTACTAGCTTCACGTCCGTTTATTATTCGCTCTATGCGTTTTTTTGAACCAAATTCGCTCTATGCGTTCAATTTAATAATAATTGGAATATTGGTAGGCATTTATTAAAAATTCAATTATGTGATTATTGCTTCCAATATTGGATGTGCCGATTTCTCAGTATTGATGTGCTCATAGAAATCAATATTTTATTTAATTATTGATTACTTCCACGATGAATTTATTTTCATTGAAATTTTGAATATCTTTAGTTAATAAATACTATATTAGATTTGATTGATATGGTAGTTAATAAATCTCTTAATATATCTCCTTATTTTATTGAGGATTTGATGAATATTAAATTAATAAAGGGAAAATAATGTATATCTTAGGTCCTTAAATTCATCAAGAGATTTTATTGATTTTATTAGTAAATATCTTGAATTAAATTATTCATCATAGGGAAATTAAATTTTGATGAGATCATTATTGGGTACATGCTTGGTTTCTAGAAAGCAAATATATTTAATAATTAAATGATGAGCTTTTTAAATTTATTTAAAAAGGATAGTATAGAGTCGATGTTATATATTTGAAAAACTCTAATTTAATTAATTAGAATGAAAAGAGAATTTATCCATGGAGATACTAATTTATTTGATAATTTATAATCTCCTATAATCTTCCCTATAATATTGTTAATATTTTAATTAATATTCTTTGATAATTTATAATCTCCTATAATCTCTCCTATAATATTGTTAATATTTTAATTAATATGAATGAATAAAAGTGGAAATCTGTGGTGTTTAACGTGATAAGAGTTTCAAAAAATCCCTCTGTCCCAATTTAGTCGACTAAACCATAGTGCTTAGTCGACTAAATCACGGGGAAAATCAAAAAATTAAACGCCCCGTGTTTTAGTCGACTAAACTTGGGGTTAGTCGACTAAACAAGGGCAGATTGAGAAATAGTTTGGAAACAGAGACATTTCGGTAATTAGTTATTTAATAAGGGGTAATTTGGGAAAAAAAGCCCCGATTTGGTCCCTTCAATTACTTTTTGTGCCAGACGCTCCTCAAGTAATAGTTTATTGGCAAATCTGCATCTTAACCCTATTAACAACAGAAAATGCATATAATAACAATAACTTTTGAAAACCTAGATTTTTTCACCTATCACTTCCAGAGGCTATTTACAACAACAAATGCTATATTAACAACAGAAAATGCATATAATAACAACAACATTTGAAAACCTGGATTTTTTCACCTATCACTTCCAGAGGCTATTTACAACAACAAATATTATATTAACAACAAAAAATGCATATAATAACAACCACCTTTGAAAACTTGAATTTTTTCACCTATGATTTCCATAGAATATTTACAACAACAAATGCTATATTAACAACAACAAATGCATTTATTAACAACAACTTCTGAGAATTTTGATAGCTATATAAAGCTAGCTAAAGAAGTGAATATCATTTCAAAATATTAAGTTGTATGAGTAAGTGGGTATATGCACCTACTCATTGAACTTAATATCATATATAGTTTCACGTCCATATGTAAGCTCGCGAGGTAATATAAATATATATATATATATATATATATATATATATATATATATATATATTTATTTATTTATTTACAAACACCTCGTGAGGTACTCTTACCTTGTGAAGTACCAATACCTCACGAGGTAATCTGACTTTTTATATTATTTTATTGATTTTTCTTCTTTTTTTTAAAATTTTATTATTTTTACAAATTCCTCGAGAGGTACTCTTACCTCGCAAGGAAATCTGAATTTTTTATTTTATTTTATTTTATTTTTGGGTTAAAGAGCGATTTTACCAACAAACTATTAGCTCAGGAGTGTCCAGCATAATTAACTATTAAGTGAACCAAAAATACCAACAAACTTTTAGTAAAATTTAGTTGTTGTAGTTTCAGTAAACGGTGTTTTCTTGTCTTGTTGAGACTTCTTTTGTGAAAATAGGATGTTGAAATATAATAGTTTGGCTCTGTACTCTACAATATAATAGCTTATTAGCTTCCATGAAATTTGTGAGGAAAATTGGTTATGCTTTAGCTAGCTGATGAGCACAAATAATACCATATTTTCCCTATATTTCATGACTGAATTGGATGGTAAAAATAAGCTTAACTACGAAGTGATCAAGCAAAAAGGCATGTAATCGTGATGTAGGGAATGAGAGACGGAAATCATCAGAATGTGTTAATTTGTGATGCTTTTTAAGGAAAACTGTGTAGCAGAGTTGATGCGATGCTATAGCATTTTGACAGCAGCCCGAAGAGCAATACAAAGCACATGAATGCTATAGCAAAGTAGAGGACGCAATGCTATGCAGCTTATATTCTGACCTTTTTGTCTAGATGATTTCAGGAATTAAATAAAAGGGCAATAATGACAGATGGATTGCTGACGTAACAGAATAGAAGATGCAGAGGATCGGAACTGAAAGATTTAGAAGAATCCTGCAGGATTTGCAGAGGCAATCTAATCTAATCAGAAGATACTAAAGATCTCGACAGAATAGGAAAGTCTCAACTGCTGCGCCGCACGAAAGCTCGATTATAAAAGGAAGCTAAGAGAACCCTAAAGAAGTCGGAGAGCCCTAGATAGAATTCTATCTTCGGCAGTCTCTCGAGAAGAGTGAGCAAGATTACAGAGCACGATATTTCCTAGACAACCCAGCATCCTTCCTTTGAGTTCGACGGAGAGAAGACGACGTGGAGCAGTGACGTGACAGGGCTTCTTCCACGCTTTGGAACTCCGTTCAAGCTTTCTGTGCAGTGACGTGACAGGGCTTCTTCCACGCTTTGGAACTCCGTTCAAGCTTTCTGTTTTCTGTTATTTTGTATTTCAATCATGGGTTTTTCTGTTGATGTTTGTTTTGTGTTTTCCTCATCAGTCATGAACTAAATTCCATATGGCTGGATGAGGATGAATCTTTAAGTGTTGAATGAACCCAAATGCATGTTTTTAATTCAATAAATTTGGTTGTGCTATCGGTGTTTTAATTACTAGCCGGTTAATGGAAGTTAGGGGCTAGATCAGTGGCTTCACTTACTGGCAAGGAGTAGAGTTAGACCTCCGAGAAACATATGCTTGCTAGGCGGTGCGTGCACGGCATGACCTATATTGTAGACTACAGGAATGGGTCTACCGCTCATCACCATTAACACCCTGCGCATAGCAAAGATCTATACTAGAAAGTTATCATAGGAATATGGAATGAGTATAGGTAGTATCCTATGTATCGGACGCGGAAGCTTCGATCAACAATAGAGGTGGGTCGACCAAATAGCTTTGTGAGAAGCAGCTATGCTGTAGCAATTGCGGAAGTTGTACAGTATAGATGCCGTAGCATTGTGTAACGCACTGGGGGATTGACACACTTAAGGACGATTCTGAGTCCAGCCTAACTTCTTGCTGATATCTTCTCTCGTTTATTGTTATTTTGCTAGTAGCATAGTTACCAAAACCCCTCAACCCAATTTAATCTACTTTCTTCTTCACGACTATCATAGCAACCGAGCATCAATCTTTGGTATCATAGTCTCTGTGGGACGATAATCTACTTTCACTTTATTACTTGTTCGACTGGTTCGCTTGCCATAAGGGAATTTGACCAACACTAGCATAAGAGAATTTCAAAGAAGGAATAAGGATTAAGTGTGTGAATTTCTAGTTGTTCTTCTTGTCAGTGCCTCTGATCAATATGAGAACGTGGGGAAGGAATAAGGTAGAAGGTATTGCCAAGGGCTATTGGCTATGATGGAGTTGAAGAGTAGGCAAGATCTGATATCAAGGATATACAATACGATCATACCCACTAGGGACGAAATTACATTTGAGGTGTACATGAATGAGGATGCCATGGACCACATGGTATTTGCCATGGCGAAGAAGAAGGCTGCTAAAACTATGCAGAAGGATGAGAAGGATTTGAAGACGTTTGCGACTGTTCTTTCTTGGAATTGAAAAAAAAAATTGTGTTAACAAACGTAATTCTAATTTTCGGAGTAAAAATAAAATGAGTTAACAAACATAATTCTGATTCTTAGAACTCTTCCAAGGCATAGAATCAGAAAAAAGTTTCATCTTATAAACAGTGCTGGGGAATAGAATGGTTGTCATACACACCCTAAGTGTCTCTTTACTTCTATCCCTCACTTTAAGTGTCTCTTCACTTCTATCCCTCACTTTACCCTCTGGTCAAAAAGATGTCTCACTACCCTTAACATCCATTGAATAAAACAAAGTTGATCAATACTTCGGCACATCTACTATCGTCGATATCCGATGGCCTCCCTGCTCGACTGCTTGTCAATCTCCAGCCGTTTCTGAGGGGAAAGAAGTAGTGGTAGCTCCGATTCCGATAACCTCTGTACTTCGTTGCTCCTTTGTTTTTCGCCGATATAAGCCTAGAAATGTTATCTGAGCCTTGAAGGACGTCGATCTGCTGCTGGGCTCTATCCATCTCTCTCTTTCCACCTTTCTCTTTCCATGTCGGAGCCATCGAACAGGGGAGCTTTAGTCGATGGTTTTTTTTTTTAAAAAAAAAAAAAAAGCTAACCCTGGTTTCTATGGTAGATTGGATCAATTCTATGGCTAGTTCGCCGGTTTCTGGTTGAAATCGGCCGGTCCGATCCAGATTTCATAACTATCTTCATTTGAGATTATGAACAATGAAGAATGAAAAACAAAAAAACGAGATACATTAATGATGTTAACGTATCTATAAGCATTCCTATAATTATAGGGCCAATTATATTTAGGGAAAATTAAAATCAAGGATCTATAGAAAATAATATTTGTTGAGAAAGACCGTAAAAATTGTAATCATTTAGAATGACCAATTAATAATACAAAAATTTAAAAATACTAAATTGTCCCTAATCAAATCTCCTACATTTTCTCTCACATTCAATGTTTGAAAATAATATGAATTTTTAAATTTAATAAGATTAAACACAATCTCTCTCATCATAGATATTTATAGAAAAAATAACACAAACATCTTTCAATTTTGTCAAAATCATAATTTTATTTTTAAAATTGATGCAAACTTTAAGTGGAAAAATATATAAATTTAGGAAGAACTCAAATTTTTTTATAATTAATTATAAACATTAAATAAATGTTTTATATATATATATATATATATATATATATATATAATTAATTAATTAATTAATTAATTAACAGGGTCATGCTCAACACGAGCGCATCTTTTAGTGTCAATAGACATTAACACTTTATAATATTTCAATTTTTGATACAATATAGTAATATTTTATTTTTGTTATTTGAGCGCTAGTTCTAGTATGATAAAAAATGCGTTTAATTTTTTATTTTGGTTGATAAAGTTTGTTTGATAGAGCTTTTTTTTCCTTGATTTACATATAAATCAAGAAAAAAGAAACTTAATGGTATGGAAGGGTTAAGGGGCCAATATCTATGTTACCATTAATAATTAAATTATATAATGATAAGATATGAAATGCATTTAATTTTTTTTATTTTGGTTGATAAAGTTCCTTTAATGGAGCTTTTTATTTTTTCCTGATTTATATAAAATTATGTAAATTAAGAAAAAAAAACTTAATGATATTAAAGGGTTAAAGGGCCAATATCTACCTTACGAGTAATAATTAAATGATATAATGATATGATTATGTAGATATTAGTTAGATTAAAAAATGATGATTTTGGCGATAGTAATTTTAATAAAAAAAATTAAATCACTTTCAAAGGTAATTTAGTATTATTAGATTTATATTTTGGTAATGGGTCATTCTAAATAATTATGACTTTTATGGTCCTTTCTAATAAATATTATTTTCTATAGGTCCTTCTATCTAATTCTCTCTTAACACTTTATAATATTTCAATTTTTGATACAATATAGTGAAAGGAGAAGCAAACTTATGGGGGGAATACCGGACTGCTACAAGTGTCCGGACCAACGTGAGAGTTTAATGCATGTGATGAGGGATTGTGCAGTGGCAAGGGAGTTGTGGTTGGAATTATGGGATGGGAGAATTGAGGCTGAGTTTGTAAATAAACAGGATTGGGAGTGGTTTGGGTGGAACCTAGCTCATCCACAAAGAGATTGGAGTCTAGTATTTGGTGTTACTTGCTGACTTTTGTGAACTTGGAGAAATAAAGCTTGCTTTGAAGAAGGATTTGAAATACCAAAAGAAAGAGGGTTGGTAGTGGCATGGCATGTTAGAGAGATTAAAAGGGCAAGGGAGGAGTTTGGTAAAGTGAGTGGAGGAAGAGTAGAGACCAATATAAGGTGGGAGCCATCTTTAGAAGGCTGGGTAAAAATTATTGTAGATGGGGCCTCTAAGGGAAAGGAGAATATGGCTGGTTGTGGTGGAATAATGAGAGACCCGGATTGTCTCAGAAGCACCTACCTCAGTATCCTTCAGTATCCCTCCATCTCAGCCGTCCAATTTTTGATCCAACTACGTACAAAGAGACATATCATACATTTCAAAAATTTCATATCTTCCGCATGCGATAATTTTTGCCGCATGCGGTATTTTGAAATGTATGATATGTCCATTTCTACGCGGTTAGATCAAATATTGTACGACCAAGATTGAGAGATACGAAGGGATGAGAAGGGAGCAGATACTGAGAATATCTGCTCCCAAGGGAGCGACGGTTGATGGATTGGTAGTTTCTCAAGGAATCTGGGAAGGTGTTTAGCTCAAAATGAAGAACTATGGGCAGTCTTGTCTAGTATAGAGTTAGCTCTATATAAAAAGCAAGAGAGGATTGTAATAGAAAGTGACTCATATACAGTAATTCAATTGCTAAGGAAGCTACAACTAGAAGAGGAAGCTGATTCATGACTGCTGCGAGAGATAAGTGAAGCATGTGAAGAAAATTCCCAGGTTGTCTATTTCTCATGTGTATAGAGAATGTAATTGTTGTGCAGATTTACTAACTGATTATAGTTTTACCCAAGAGGATGTATATGTGTTATTTGATTGCCCTCCTCGGGTTGTTCATAAATACCTATACAGGGACTATGTTTCATACCCAAGATGTATTCTGATTTAGGAATGAGAATTGGCTCATATGCCCCGATTATTACCCAAAAAAAAAATTGGGAGACACTTCCAAAAAAAAATACCCCCACACTAATTATGATAATTTGGAAGCAAAAAGAGAGACTCCCACTAAATATGGCTATTATAAGGTAAAAAATCCCACTAAATATGGCTATTATAAGAAAGAAAATTTTAATATGAAAAATAAAAATACAATAATTTTTATATCTAAAATGATCGGATTGAGTTTTTCTCATAATCTCTTTCTCATTATCTTTCATCATATTTAAATCATATTCATTCAATCAATTACAATACCCCTTTAACCTTTCTCTCACCTTCTAAATCAATGGTCTAGATAGTGCTAATGAGGAAAAATGAGAAAAATGATTAGGAGAGAATCCTCTTCCTGATATTAGACATTAGACGTTTATAGCATCAAATACTAGATTTGTTGAACTTATTAATCTAATTTAAGATTTACGGGCTTTATATAAGATTTTCCCCTTAATATTTTATGGGGAAAAAAAAATCAAATCAAATCCGCAAGAGCAATTATCTACTATGGATTACTTATATCATCATCCGATGACCGATAACGTATTAAAGTATATAAATAAATTATTTATTGAATAAAAATGAAAATATTTAAAATATATATCTCAAATGATGAATCAAGTGTTCGATGGAAAAAAAGTGCTCATTATTCATTCTGTATCATCAAATCCTTATACCGATTTTATCCCCAAAATAATAATAATAAATAAATAAATCTCAAACGGGTTAATTTAAATATAATTTTTTTGGATTAAAAAATGTAAATTTTTTCCTATCTTCTATCTTAATAATAATAATAATATTAATTTTCTAATGTGTTTAATTAAGTCACGTCCATATATATTGCAAATACATTAGATCTGATTTTAAGAATGTGTTCCATAAATATGCTGAGAGAATTTCTCGTAAGCCAAACATGGTTTACTACCAATGTTACTACCACTTTTCCACCGTTAGATCAGAATCTCATTCACCTTTATAATTTCTCTCTCCTATTAAGATTCTGATCTAACGGTGAAAAAATGATAGTAACAAAAAATGATAGTAACAATATCATATCCCTTATTCATGACGTAAAAATTTTAAAAGAATTTCCCTTCCAACCAACCAAAGAAGTTAAAATTTGGGTTTAGTTTACATATAACTGTTGAATCTGAAAACACCTCTTAAAGAGAAGTTGAATCCAACCTACATAATTATACTACGATGCAATCCTTAAGTGATAAATTACATTGTCCCAACAAAACCAGTAAAAATGCAGATTATAATTACTTCAACGGAAATTTACATGAAACAATAACTTCTGTCAAATTGTTATTGCATTTGATTTTTGTTTTTTGTTTTTTTTTTTTCAATGAAAGAATATCTACGTCTCAGAAAACCAAAGATGAGATTTTTGGACGACTGGATGCCTTCATATTCTACAACTTGAGCTTCCGACACCAGTCTTTTCTTTTTTGGATCACTCGATATCTTGAGCCGACCCGCCATCGGAGTTTATCTGCATTATAAATAATGAAATACTATAATAAATGCTTAGTAAACTGAGTTACAATTGAATAAAAGCGGCAGGAACTGAGTTGCGCGAATGAAAGTGTAAAGACTGAATTACAACCGAGTCAAAACCTTAATAAAAAATTTACCAGAAAATACTTTTAACTTTCATACCTTCCTTTTCTTTGCCTTGTGAGGAGAACAAATATTCCAAACCCTATAATGATTGCAACTTTTATCACCTGAGAGGTGAAGATGGAAAAGGGCATATAAGCATTCTTCATCAATGGCTAAGATCAAGACCTCTTTTTTTTTTTTTTTACCAGTTATCATTCCGAAAATGAGAGAATCCCAGTATCCAAAGGATAAGCCATAAAAACACGTTAAAAATCCATAAACAAGATAATTAAAGGCTTAATATTTTTTATATATAACTTGTAAATGAAAGAGGAAGATATCTGCGTCGTTGCAATCAAAGACATTGGTAATTTGCAAATAGCCAAATCTTAAAAGGATAAACTTGAGTCCTGGTAATTTATTGCTCACAAGTAAAGCCTTTTGCATGATCAATAACCTCAGATAGAACAGTAATTATATCCCTGCCGTACTAACCAACCCATATTTTTAGAACTCTTTTGGCATAACAAAATAGAAGTCATCACATTGCTTTTTTGGCTGTCATATGTCTCTCTCTCTCTCTCGCAGGAAGTTACTCAAGTGAATAGAGATTGCGGCATGTTTTATTCTTCTTGAAGAGTGTTATTACAGAATCCTAGCTCACTGATGAACCTGAGGCCAGTGGTTAAAAACACATAAAAATACTGACTTTCTTTCCACAAATTATGAAGAGATGGCCGAAAGTATAAAACTTTTAAATGAAGAAGTAAATATAGCTAAATGGGAAAATGACTATGACCTGCTTAACGGGTCTCGCTGAAATTTCATCTCCATTACCATCAGAGTTCTCGAAAGTATAAAATTTGAAATAAAGAAGTAAATATAGCTAAATGGGAAAATGATTATGACCTGTTTAACGGGTCTTGCTGAACTTTCATCTCCATTACCATCAGAGTTCTTAGACTTGGACTCTTCAGTTTCATCTATCTTCACATGTTTGCTTGCTTCAGCTCCAGTCCCAATATATGCCGCATTCTTATTAAAAGAAAGGAAAACTGATCAAATATAGTAAGCCAGATATTCAAATCATCAGCTTAAATTCTTTGACAATTTACATCCCAAGTTAAGCGTTTCTCTCATTTAAAGGAAAGAAGGGGAAAAAAAAGCAGCCCCAGCTATGGTATTAAGTCTGGCACACACAAACAAAATGGTAGCGAAGCCATCACTCGAAATCAGAAATCTTATATATCTTAATTTTGAAGCCAGGCAACAAAATCATACAGACCTGAGATATGCTACCTATTACAAAGCTGCTAAAAGTTCTCTATCTACCATTGGAAACAAAAGGAATAACACTAGAGTTCCTAATCTGAGACATACAAAATAGAGAACTTTCTATTTTCAATCTTCTTTCTTTGTCAATGTTCTTTGGCATGACAAGAATGAAAACTACGTGTCCAGGTATTCTCAATATGAGAGGGACTTCATCTTTGACACTGGTTGTTAAGACTTGAATGGTCTATTGAAAAAGAGTAATTAACCAAAATGATTTTCCAAAAATCTTTGGATACCTTTTCCATATTTTCTACTATCGAGGAATCCAAACTTGTTTCATCGTTTTTGCGCTTTGTAACCAGACTTTCCAATAAGGCAATTACATTTTTACCACCAGTTGTTAGACAGAGCTTTCTTGGTTCATCAGGGAATATCCAGGCCCCAGAACATTCATCAGGGAAAAAGTTATTATCTAAGTGTCCTCCTGAATTCAGATTAGGTTGCGAATCCCTCTTGATACATAATTCACCTGAACTTTTAAAGGCATTTTTCCTTTTTACTTCTTCGTTCGGGTTGCTTCTAGAATCTTGCCTGGAATCAAATGGATTGTTAGGATGGAAACTATCCGAAATCTTCTCAGGCATCTTCCCTGAATCTGTAACTGCCTCAAATGCCGATGTTCTCACAAATTCTTTGCTATACTTCTCTTCATCTCTATCTGATTTCTGTGACAGTTTGAATTTATTCCTGGCATTTGAATCTATTTGCTTGTTCAGTAACTCCTTTCCATGACTTAGTGAATTAAGTCGGTCTCTGCTTTCTCCATTACATAATTTAACCTGTTTCAGCTCTCTTGCCATAGAACTATCTTTGGATTTTCCATGTAACAAGAATACTGGCCCTTTATTCCAAGCCTTCTCTTTCCCCGAGTGCTGAGCCTTGGAAGAAGCTTTTGTTTCGATTATTCTTGAACGATGTTCAGTTGGAGGTGATTTGGTAGGAGATCTAATATCCTGGTTTTAAGAGAAGTCCCATGTGAACCCCCAGTTGTCAAAATATTTGTAATAACAGATTGATGATATAGTACAACACTTGTAATACCTGGGCTAGATCAGTTTGCATTTCAAGGGCACTAATAATTTTGCTCACACTGCTGGGATTAGGCTGTATCAGATTATTCTCTGCAACTTCAATCTGATTTGAGCTTCTAAATGAAATTGCCACTACTTCCTCTGAATTTATAGCTCTCTGAGGGTCTTTTGAAAATGGTGAACCAAAAGTAGGCTTCTTAGTTAAACCTTTTTCTTGTAATTTAGTGAAATCATCAAATGCTTCTGACAAAGGTTTGTTTGATGAGGTCTCCTTATACTGAACCGCACTGTTCTAAAAACATGTGAAACGAACATTAAGAAAACAAAAGCACTCTTTCCAATGGCTTTTCATCAGCACAAAATAGAAAAAACATTGTAAAGTAATCAAATCCTTAACTGGGTGTAGCTGTGTTAGATCAGGCTCGGCCCCCAATACAATGTCGGGGCCCGGTTTTTTCTTGGTTTGGAAACCGACAGGACTTTTCCCTTGAGAAATGGCTTCGAGTTGTAGGTATCTTTTAGGATATTCTTGAGAAGATGGAAAACATGGAATATCAGGAAAAACACTTCAGGGAAATGAAGGATGCCACTCATAATTGTAGGGTTCAAGTCAATGCTTGTTCGCATTATTGTAAGCTTTGTCTGTTTTTATATTTTTCATTGCTTCTTCAGTCAGTAAAGTAAGATCAAACCTGAGACCTCGTCATTCCTGAAGATTAATGCAGCATTTCCAACTGAAGTACTATCACTTTCTGAACCCCTGGGACTGCTTCTGAGAAGTTCTTCATGTTTCTTCTTCAATGCAGATTCTCTCTGCAAAACCATATATGAGTACGTCAAAATGAAACATATATAAAAACCTTCAGTTCCATATCAGGAGAAAGTAATTGCCTGAGGCATTTTCATTAGCAATCTCTAAAATATCTCATGACCATATGTCCAACACAATCTAACAAATCATTCTTATATTGCAAATAATCTCTCTCCCTCTTAGGCCATCCATGCTGTGGTTAGGGAGAAGTTTTCTTGCTACAAACTAATCTTATTTATTACTCCTCCGGTACTTTATATAAGGCGTATTTGGAGAGTTGATTTGGTTCTCAATATAGAATATAGTCTTTATATTTGTCAATCATTTCCTAATTTACTCCCATTGATACTCTTTCAACAATAATCAAGAAGGAAAAGGAAGGAGCGAATTAAAGAAAATGAGTAGAGGTGTTTTAGAAAATTATGTCATATTAACTAACTTAACTAACTTCTTTAATCTAATCAAATTAGGCTAATATGTCTTACATTATGGAACATCTTATATTAAGGAACAGAGGAAGTACCATGTTGTGTGGCTTTTTTTTGTTAAGGAAAGATCCAGAAACCTATTAAATTTGCATAATAGGCAGGAATCAACATCAGTACCATCATACGAATCTTGTCACGATCTTCATCACTAAGGATGAACTGCAGCTTCAAACGCAGGTGCCCATGCCCAAGGGCAAATATGTCTTCCCAAACACCTTTCTCAAGTATTGACTTCGTTTGAAACCCTTCCATAATATATATTAGTCAGGTTTACCCAAAGGAACAAGTAAAAATGGGAGGAAAACCTCAAATTTTTCAAGTGGGTAGTGTTTTTGAGAGATACCTATACGGGATATTTCATTCCCATCAGCATCCTGAAGTTTGATAATGAAATCCTCACGAAGACTAGTTACTGGGCTGCATGGGACAGATAAACGGATTATAAACTTGAAATCGTTATTAGAAATGTTGGAAAGAACAACAACATAGAATTTTCAGTTAATCTTACAAGGAAAAGTCTCCCTTCTTGCTTATTAGGTACTCAGTTTTCCCCATGGAAACTGCAAGTCACAAAAACTATTACCAGTTATGAATGGCATTTTGAAGAAATGTTCGGAAACACTGAAAAATCAGAGATCAATTGCATACCCTTTATGGATGTTGAAGATAACGGAAGACCCATGAATTCTAGGACTGCAATATGAATAAGGAAGTGAGAATAAAGAAAAAAACCATATGGTAATTCATAATTGAATTACTTCCACAAGATGAAATTACCTGAGACCAGGATGGTTCCTGGCATTGCAGAGAGTATTCAGCAAGATAAAAAAAAATTGCTCAAATCGGACAAACAAGAGACAAACATACATGAGGTTGGCAGTTAAATATCATGAACTCTTTCAGTTCGAACATAGTCCTGGAACTCTGTTTGATTGAGCAAAAGATAGAAGATGGGATGGGATTGGACTATTGGGGGATATGGATAATAGTTACAATCCTCAATCCAGCGAAATGAGCTATATCGTGGTCCCTGCAATTTTCACATGTATTACCATATTCAATGCCTGATAGGCATATTTATGGTTTGTCTCATTTCAAGGTCCACGTCATTGCTTTTTGATCTCTACTTTATTCACCAAATTCGGCAATAATTCAAAATGGAAATGCAAAATAATATTATTCAAATGGTTAAAACCATTGTAACATTTTTATTTATCCAGAGACATGCACTTATAGCCTTAAATTACAAATATGATATTAGTGACCTCCTACTTATTAGAGAATTCTCTTGGCCATTGGCAAGAAATGATATTTTCACCGTTTTCATGTGACAAGTTAGCCCATAGCACACAAAGATATGCTGGGTCAGAAATTATGCTGTTATCATTTCTTGTGCATTTGTATGTTTTCGCCAATGTGCAAAGAGAGTCCATCTCCAAACATAAAGTCACAAGCAAACCGTGGTACAATTGCTCATTACAACAAGGTGTTTACATGTCCAAGGACCAAAAATACAAATTGATGAATAGGTAAGTGCCTATAGTAGGGCAAACTGGCACTCATTGTCAATACAAGCTGTTGATGTTACATTAACTCCCTGATGAAATGAAGCCTATAGTCATCCCAAAATGTTCAAATTTTCCATCATGTCAATATAGTAAAAAAATTGAATTTGCAGTATAATCGCACTCCTAAATGCGATGCTATCCAGTTAGAAAACAAAGACTTCTACACGCAATAATCCGAGCTTGTCAAGGTCTATCAGTTCTGTTGAAACTTTAATCTGTCAGCATTCAGAAAACTGAAGTGGGAATCAAAACTTTGGTATGTTTTCGGCACGAAGAAACCGTTTGAGAAGGGCTTTTTCTTCATCTATTTGTTTCTTCTCTACACGGTCCTTGGGTTTCAACTTTCTCTTTTCTTCGAGCATCCATTTGAAAACTTCACGTTGTTGTTCATCAGTGGTGGAAGGCCGCACTTCCTCAGGGATGGAGACAGGGAAGTAGAGTGAGTCATCGTCAAAAATCGAGTCCATCATTGTCGTGGTTATGGGAGGTTCGGTGGTAGTGGGAGGTTCAGGAACTTCAACAGTAGTTTTCTCCTTCTGCGATTTGTGACCTTTTCTGGTACGAGTCTCAGTCACATCTTTCTTCTTTGGCATTGCAAAGAGAAGAGCTGCAATAAATCACAGAGTAGAATCATTAAGGAGCAAGAAAAAAGTGTTTATCCTGCTGTTGTCACTCAAAAACAAAACAAAACAAAGAAGAAGAAGAAGTAAACTCTATATCAGGGATCTAGGTAGTACAAGAAATCTTCTGAACACCAGAAACTTCGAAATGGTAACAAAACTGACAATCGCAGACAGAAACGCTTGGCATACCGTAATTTCCTATTCATCCAAGAAAACAACATATATATATACATATAGAGAGAGAGACAAACAACCGTCAAATTTAGTCAAGGGATTAAAATTAACATTAAACATCCGTCAAGGGGAAAATTGATGACAGGCGTACCATGAAATTGCAAATTGCAATATCATTGATGCAGATGGCCAACGATTGAACATGGATATACCAAGCTTAAAGAAACACTTGGTACTTGATGACTTAGTTGCATATTTAAGTCATCAAGATAGACATAGTACATAACTAATAATGAAAGCGAGCCTCAACTTCTGGTTACCTTTGGTATTATCTAAAAATGCAACAAACATATTAGACTACTAAGACAAGTTAAACGTATCATCTCAAATGTAGGTGCAAGTTTGATTAAATTGGAAAGTAAACAATGACATATGATATGAGGAGATAGTAAATGCTTCTACACATTACGAGTCAGAGCCCATAAAAAAACTGCTTGATTATAGGAAAACTAGCATACAACCAAACAAAGTTCTACTCGGCAATATATCGAACACTTGAACGGCAAAATACACAAAATGTCAAAGAAGCCCTCCATCACAATAAAATACACAAAATGTCAAAGAAGCCCTCCGTCACAATAAAAAGTAACAGCCAATCAATTAATCAGCAATGAGGGGGAAAATCGAATTCAATGATGCTTTTCATATCACAGCACCATGTAACAAAGAACGAAACAAGAGCTATGGCAAGTAAGAGATAGAAAGCAGAACCTCCAACAGCAAAATTTGAGATCATGAATACACGCCAAATTAGCTTGGCACGCCTCGTGACCAGTTTTGTCGGAGGCTCCGGCAGGGGTGGTGGTTGGGCGTCGCCCATTGAGGATAACAATGATGATCGCTCCCTGATATGGTGGTAACAGTAGCAGCAAGAAATTCAGCTTACTTGTAACGGATTAATTCTGATACTCGCTCTCTCTCTCTCTCTCCGATTTCTACCTCTAAAGAACAAGAAGACGTTATTGCGTCTTAGATCCTCTTCCGCTGTTTCAAAAACTTTACACTATGAAGTATGAACTAGCAATTTCTTCATCTTGGCTCAATCTGGCGCCTCGCTGCATTTTCCTTTCCCTCCCTTCTCTTTGGGAAGTGAATATTGGGTTTTGATTATTTTATTTGAAGCCCATTGGGCTCACCAATGATGGATAAACACGTGGAGCATTACATTGGGTGTTTTGGCCCAATCGTAGTTTCTGAAAATTTTCTAAAATGATTGTAGTGGTATTGGGATTAATTTCCCCCTGGTCCTAGGTTCGATACCCCGTTATATCAAAAAAAAAAAAAACAATACCATGATTTACCCCTCGTCCTTGGTTCAACTAGCGAAGAAGTCGAACTTTCTCACCTAAAGGAATGGAGTTTAATCCTGGAGTTGGTCAAGGCGCTAGAAGAGGTATCGTATGGGTCTACGAAGCAATGGAAATGTTGGGAAGAGGTGGAGGCATGTGTACTCTCTAACCTAGTATACCTTGTAGATTGGGCTTCAAGCACTCTGCCCTTGGACTCTGAGTGAGCCCAACCCCTTTCCTAAAATTCTTATATTAAAAAAAAAAAACAATTACATGATTTCATAGGTCTTTTTTTTTTGTAATTCGAAATAAAACTTCTTTCATATACTTACCTTATAAATCGTAAAAACTATTTTTCAAAGACTAATCCAATATATACCATATTTAGGAAACACCTAAACCACGGTTTCAGAATTCTTTTTCTGAAAGCTAAAATAAAATTCTTTTCACATAATTACCTCATAAATAAATCGTAAAAATTATTCTTTAAAAAATAATCCAAACATACAATTCTTAAAATAATGTTTGTCAAAACCATGGTTTTCTGTACAGGAAATACACATGCTACCAAAATGGTAGTAAATATATAATCGAATAATTTTTTTTGGGAAAAAGTAGTGAAAATGATACCTAAACTTTAAAATGTTAAATTAATTTTATGACTGCAAGAGTATAGATAATAACTACATGTACGTAGCATTTGATAATTTTAGTTAGAAATCACTTATTTGAGATTTTGAAATATAATTAGATATTTTTTTAAATAATTTTCCTATCTTTTTATATAATATATAATCTAATACCATATTTCGATCCCTTTAGTTTATAATATAAGTCACATCTAAAAAATACAAGGTTTTGAAACCTAGATCGGACACTGCACCAGTTGGAGTGCTGGATCAAGAGTTAGTGGGTTAGACTGGAGTCAACCCGAGCTTAGACAAGTGAGGTGTAGAAAATCAAAAAATAATTTAATTCCTTATTATACAATCCAAAATTTTTCATATCATTTCAGTACCTTAAATCACTAACCCAAAAAAATCTTATGTACTCATCAATATTTTTTGCACTTTCCTTATAAATTAATATCACATATCACAGCTAACTCTATAATAAATAAATTATTTTATAATATATATTACGTATAAAAATAAATAAGTTTGGCATCCATCAAATTTTGGCCTGCTCCTTCTGATCCAAATTGTCTTTGTCTACTACATGACGGTTCCTTCTTCAAACCAAGGAAATAATATCCAATAGGTTTTAATAGTTTTTAGACTCTTTCAAAGTTCAAAGTTCAAAGTTCAATCAGACAAACACCATTCAGAGGGAAAAAAACACCTTTACACCTTTTTGTCCGTCGGTCATTCGGAAAAGGACCAGTTTCAATTTCAAACACCCAAAAGTACACTCATATTTGATATTTCCGTTCCTGACGATTTCTTTCTCTCTCGCTTCAAGTTTCCATTCTCACCTTAACTCAGTGCCTCCATTCTTTCTCTCCTCCCTAGCTTCCTTCTCATATGTTCCCCATGGAGACGATTTCTGATGGTAGACGCCTGGTGATGGCGGGATTTAGGTGATGGAGACGATCTTCGACGGTGGTGAGTCTTGCGACAATGACCATTGAAGAAACACCAAACGATGGTGAACCAAGATCAGATCCTTCAGATCTCTCTCTCTCCTCTCCTTCTCCTTCTATGTCTCGCTATTTTCTCATCATCAAGTTGATCCAGAGTCGGTTGAGAACCGCTAATGTTTCAGGCAACTTTTTTCTTTTTTTCAAAAGAACCAACTTTGTAACTCGGTGAACTCGGCCAAGTTATACCGAGTTTGTCAAGTTGACCCCGGTTCAACTCAGAACTCGGGGTCACCCCTTAATTCGGACCGGTTTTCCGGCCGGTTCACCGATTTCCGGTCTGAACCAGTCAGTTCGGTCCGAGTTTCAAAACATTAAAAAAATAACTTGATCAACAATATAAGTCACATGGAAAGTAATTAATTTTTTTTTAATTTTGTCCATATAATTAATATTTAAATATAACTCACTGTATTTCTCCCTCACATCCAAAACCTAATTTAATATGAGTAAAGTTGGAATTTTCTTTCAATTTAAGAAAAATTTAATGAATTAAATATCATTTGTTAGTTTTGATGAATTAATTAAAGTAACTTATATTATGGATTGGATGGACTACATAAGTATTTATGAGAGATCAAGTCGCATATACATTATAATTAAATAATTTATTTGTCTTTCTTAATATGAATTAGATAAAGAGGTACTTAGTAAAAATAGCTTTTATCATGGATTATAAGGATTTCCCAAGCACCATGACAAGTAACACAAGTTACTTGTGGCCCCCGCCGCCCGCGCGTGCGGGGATGACTTTAAGGGAGTGTTTGGATTGACGGAGGGGGAGGGGGAGATCTTTGGCCTCCCCTTTACTAAATTACCCCTGGAAACTTTTCAATATTCCAAAAACATACTCTCAACAAAAGGGAATATTCCTTTCATTAATAGCAATTTAGTCATTTCCTTATTTCCCTCCCCCTCCCCCTCCCCCTCCCCCTCCCCCAAACCAAACATACCCTAACAACAAGAGGATTCTCTCTATTTATAATACTCTCTACCCCTCAATATTTCTTATATTAGTATTGGATCAATTTCAACTATTTAAATTTAGTATATCATAAAAACTATTATACCTTGAACTAACAAAAAAATTATTAATAAATTTTAACTATCAAAATTTAAATTGAAATATAAAATATTGTAATAAAACTCTACTCCTTTGATTAAATTATATTATTTATACTATCATTTTATAAAAATAATTATTTATACAGTCAATAATAAAAAATTTTAATTGTGCATTTGGTCTTGTAGGCTTTGTTTGGTTGGAGGTTTTTATTGATAAGTGAGGGTAGAGGAGGGTTGAAAATAAAAAATGTGTATTCAGTAGTGCTCACCTCCCTTCCTTTTCTATAGAGAACATTAATTTCTCTTTCTATTTGATGTCTCAATCATTATCATAGAGACTAGAGAGGCAGGAAATTGGGCCCGACCCGAGTCCCGACCCTTTAAGGACTAAGTTTGTAAATTAGAGTTTCTAAATGAAGTTTGCCCTACCACCCTGCAAAGTAGACCATGTACGACCAAGGGCTTACAAGGGCTAGCCTTGTAGGGCTAAGGGCCGGCCCCTTAAGCCCTTTAAATATATATATTTTTTGTTTCGTTAATTTGACTTGACCATTTAATTTACTAATTTATATGTATTTTATATTTGTTATAGAGTTATTCATCGATTTAATTACAAATACATAATAAGTGCTACTATAATTTTATAATTTGGTTTAATATTTGTTACAGATAAATATTAGGGTTGTATTCATAATGTGAGAAAAGACATTCTTGATAATAGGCATCGTATTCATGCTTCTTAGTAGTAAGTTTGTTATGCTTTGTGTGAGTTATTTTGTGGACAATGATTTACTCTTGATTATGAATTAGTAATTGCGTTTGTTTATAGCATTAAGTGTGTCGTGTAGACATTAATGAAAGTGGAGCAAATCACTAAGAGGGGGGTGAATTGGGGATTTTAAAATTCTTTTCGAGTCACTTTGTTTTCGAATATTAAAACAGAGCTGAACAAAGTATAAGAGAGGAAAGCAAGACACAAGGAATTTATACTGGTTCGGTTCAATCTCTTGACCTACATCCAGTCCCTAGACACTCTGAGATTTCACTATCTTTGTTGATTACACACTCTGTAACTCAAGAGTAATTCTCTCAGAATTTATTCCCCTCTATAAGTTGCAATCAATAAACCAATCTCTAAGTCCTCAGACTTGAAATATTACACAATAAATGATTTACAATAAATGAACTTTCTTTAAGGCTTTGCATGATTTGGGGAGAGGGGAGGGGAGGGAAAAGGGAGGGAAAGAAAAGTAATTTATGGTGGGGCCTACATGAGTTTTCCTCCCCTTTAAATTTTTTCCCTCCATTTTTCCTCCCCTCCCCTACCCTCAAACCAAACAGAGCCTTAAGAGTGAATAAATATGAACATTGAAGATCAATGTATCAGAAGACACTCAACTGAAAACTAAAAGAGTAGTTGGTAAACTTGAATGCAATTCATTTTCAGCAGATTGATTGTTGAAAAGACTTGAATGCAGCTCTATTTATGTCAAGAGAACATTAAATGACCGTTGTAATCTTTAATATAACCGTTGCCTTCATTAGACAAGGATTAGGTTAAGCTTTGGTCTTCTTCTCTCTCTACTCTTTGGTTAATTCATTGGCACAGATGTTTATGGTTGACTTTCTGACTTTTAATCCGTTGCAAGAGCAGCTACTTGATGTGGAAAGGAGACATTAATCCCTTTGCAGCGTGTGTAAAATGATTATCCAAAAGGATGCAAGTTTTCTGAACTCTGCATTTAATGTGCTGACATCACTTTTTGCTTTTGCTCCAATCTTTATTTAAACTTCTTTAAACCATCTGAAACTCATTAGTAAATTGATTAAACATATTTAGAAACAATTGAGTGATGATAAAAAGTATTAAGATTAAACGGAAAGATTTCACAAATTCAAGCAATTTGATTTTCAAACTCAGCGACGAAAACTCGAGTTTGTTTTTCAAAACTAGAGTTTGTAACTATGCTCTAAAGTCAAAACTGGAGTTTCCAACTGAAACTTGAGTTTTCTTCTTTCAGAGACAAACGTCGCGATTTTGTCTTTGAAGCACATTTTGGGACATGAGTAAAACTCGAGTTCATTAATGACAAACTCGAATTTTGAACTTTTATAGCAAAAAACATGTTTAAGTCAAAAAGCTAAAAACTGGAGTTTTCAAAAATACTAAAATAAGCAAAGCTCTCGGTTTGGCCAAAACTCAAGTTTCCAAATATAAACTCAAGTTTTCATTTAAAGATGAAAACCTTTGAAAACTCTATTCAGGTGAAAACTGGAGTTTTCTACACAAACTAGAGTTTTCTCAAAGTAGTTAAAACCATGTAAGCTTTTTGTCAAACCAAAACTCGAGTTTTCATATTTAAACTCGAGTTTTCTCAAAACTTTGGAAAACTTAAAAAATTCTTGATCAAGTGTAAACTGGAGTTTTAAATCAAAATTGGAGTTTTCTTATGCTTAAAACATCAGAGGCTCTTTGTATACCAAAAACTCGAGTTTCCAATTGAAAACTGGAGTTTTGTTCTCTTTAGAAAATATTGAAGAGTCTTTGTATGGTGAGAACTAGAGTTTTCTATAAAAACTGAAGTTTGTCTAAATGTGAAAAACTTAGAGGTCTCTCTATAAGACTAAAAACTCTAGTAGGCAAACTGGAGTTTTCTTTAGTTCATTAAAATCAAGCTACTCTCTGTCAAATCTAAAACTCGAGTTTTGAAACCAAAACTCAAGTTTGTCTTTGACAGTAAGTTTGTCAACTTACTAAAGACAAACTTCAATTTGCATTTACAATTGTCAGTTATCATCAAAACATATAAAGAACTAACAATTAATGTTGATAAGATTTATTTGATAACTTAGAACTTTAATTATTATATTTTATTAATTATATTTTTTTGGAAAAAATCAAAAAAAAAATAATTTTAATTCATAAAAATATCTTTTAGTCCTATAGGCTGAGCCCTAGCTCACATGCTTTCAAGTCGGATTTTGAAAAATAGACTTTTTCTTACTCAAACTTAAAAAGGTCGGTTTTTTTAAGTCCAAACCCTGTAAAAACATTCAATAAAAAGGAAATAGAGAGAGGCATCATTGGATTCAACTTTCCAAATTTGGGGGCTCGGATAGAGAATTTATGGGTTTTTGACCAATATAATTCAGATTTATAAAAAAAACACCAGAATAAGGCGTGTCAGAACTTATTTACCGATCTACTACGGTCAATGGCGTGGGCTGACGCACGCCATTAATCCCGCAAATCACCACACGCCACCTGGAAGAGGCGTGTGGTCCCACACGCCACCTGGAAAGGTGGCGTGCTCCCCTGCACGCCACCTGTGGGTGGCGTGTTCCCTTGCACGCCACAAGTGATAGGGAATAAAGGTGGCGTGCTGCCATGCACGCCACCACTTTTTTATTTTTTTTTTAAAATTATAATTATATAATTATAGTTAAAAATATAAATAATAATTATATATAATAATTTTAATTAATAATTATGAAAATTAAAATATTTAAAATTTATTATAAATCTTAGGATACAAAACTAATAATTATTAAATTAATTAATTAGTGAATTTGTTATAAATAATGAGATAGATGACTAATTATTTAATATTTTGAATATTAATAATTTAGTATATAAATTGTTAAATATTATTAGCTAAATTTAATTAAATAAATTTGTGAGAATCATAATCAGTGAATTAATAAAAATATTTTTTTGAAATATGTTGTATATTATTATAGGATAAACTTAGTTAGAGAATAATTAATTAGTTAGTTAGAGAAAAAATCTCTAACTAATAATTAGTTAGAGAATTTTTTCTAATTAATTATTTATTCTAATTAATTAACATAATAATTAATTAGAAAAATATTTTTAGTTAGGATAAACTTAGTTTAGAGTAAAATAATAATTCAAAAAGCAGAAAATAAAGTTGAAAAAGAAACAGGTTACTACAATTGACAAACTCTGAAACAGAAGCCGAACTCCAAATCTTTTTGTTTTTTCAAAAGAACAAGAACATCAAACGCTTTATGTGAATTGAAGAGAGAGATGATAGCGAAAAAGCAAGAGCAGTGAGAATGCAGAAACTGGCTTGTGTGGAGAATGGGAGGGAGGGATTGGCATGAATGGAGTAATCAGCCCCAGTTGATTCATACATTATTTGTTTATTTGTTGTTCACTTTGTTTTCTTAAATTCATTAATTGATTTTGTGTGTAACCACCCATGACAGACTGTGTCTTTATTAATTATTCTATTTTGTGCCTTTATCCTAACTAAAAATATTTTTCTAATTAATTATTATGTTAATTAATTAGAATAAATAATTAATTAGAAAAAATTCTCTAACTAATTATTAGTTAGAGATTTTTTCTCTAACTAACTAATTAATTATTCTCTAACTAAGTTTATCCTATAATAATATACAACATATTTCAAAAAAATATTTTTATTAATTCACTAATTATGATTCTCACAAATTTATTTAATTAAATTTAGCTAATAATATTTAAAAATTTATATACTAAATTATTAATATTCAAAATATTAAATAATTAGTCATCTATCTCATTATTTATAACAAATTCACTAATTAATTAATTTAATAATTATTAGTCTTGTATCCTAAGATTTATAATAAATTTTAAATATTTTAATTTTCATAATTATTAATTAAAATTATTATATATAATTATTATTTATATTTTTAACTATAATTATATAATTATAATCATGCACGCCACCTTTATTCCCTATCACTTGTGGCGTGCAAGGGAACACGCCACCCACAGGTGGCGTGCAGGGGAGCACGCCACCTTTCCAGGTGGCGTGTGGGACCACACGCCTCTTCCAGGTGGCGTGTGGTGATTTGCGGGATTAATGGCGTGTGTCAGCCCACGCCATTGACCGTAGTAGATCGGTAAATAAGTTCTGACACGCCTTATTCTGGTGTTTTTTTTATAAATCTGAATTATATTGGTCAAAAACCCTTCCCTTGCACACCATCACTTGTGGCGTGCAAGGGAACACGCCACCCACAGGTGGCGTGCAGGGGAGCACGCCACCTTTCCAGGACCACACGCCACTTCCAGGTGGCGTGTGGTGATTTGCGGAATTAATGGCGTGCGTCAGCGCACGCCATTGACCGTAGTAGATCGGTATATAAGTTCTGACACGCCTTATTCTGGTGTTTTTTTTATAAATCTGAATTACATTGGTAAAAAACCCGAGAATTTATATCTCATTCCGAACAAATTGCCCTGACAATTTTTTGATATTCCATGACTACCCTCAAAACTAAAAACCCTTTTTTCTCATCCACGCTTCCAGTTGATCGCGCCTGTTCACTCGGCTTCGTCTCCTTCGCTCGTCTCCTCCTCCGCCGCCTGCTCCCCCAGCCACCGTCGCTTGCTCCTCCAAGCTTACTGCCTCATTCATTCAGGTAAGTAAAAACCTTTCATTCTTGTTCATCCCACCTTGTTTCTTTTGACTCCCGCAAGTTCCTATTTTCTTCTTCTAGCTTGCTTGAACTGAAATTTCCATGGCTGCCACAACAAAACTCTGTTTTGATGGCTCTTTTAATGTTGATGGTTGAAGCTATGGTTTCAACCCGAAAGCCCTAGTTTCTGCCCTTGCCGAGCCTCCTATACTCAGACCGCATTCACTCATATACGTTGAGCTTCTTCGTTTGTTCTCACATTTGGTAGCTCGTTTGCTGCCTCGCATTTCTTCCACCTCTTCTCCTCTTTCTTCTCTTATAGGAAGGTTCGTAACTCGTTCTTGCTTTGCTTTCTTTTTCTTTCTTCTTTTAATTGTCAAAAGTTTGAATTCCTCGGAGAACAAGGAAGAATAGTCGTTTGGTAAGAAACTAAAGTGTTTACCTGCTCAAATCAGTCCGATACTCTACAATGACTCGAAGCCTGAAGAATCCTAAGAAAGCTAAGAGGAAGAACAAGGTTTAGTCCTGTGAATTATTATTCAATTCTGTTCGGAAAATTTATTTTCTGGGAGTTGGCTGATGTATTTGGTTCTGGGACTAAAATTCAGGGCTCAAAGAAAGGGGATGGTTCTTCATCTTCTACGATACCTTCTGCTCCGGCAAAGGTTTGGCAACCGGGTGTGGACAAGTTGGAGGATGGAGAAGAGCTTCAGTGCGATCCTTCTGCATACAATTATCTTCATGCCTTCCATATTGGATGGCCCTGTTTGAGGTAACATACGGTTTATTTTTTTCCCCCATCTTATTTGCTTCACGAGAGGAAAAGAAAAATTAGGCTTACCATGGGATTGCTATTTGTATGGTTATTGCTACTCACTATCTCATTCCCAAAGAATTTTGCTTTATTTCTCTTTTACGGATGCAAATTGGGTATAAATGTATAATCTTGTGCTATAACTTCTGTTATATTCGTGATAGGATGGGATTAGCTATTGCTTAGCTTTTAGAACCTGGGATATGTCATTTAATTGTAATGATATTCAAAATGAGAGTCTTGGCGACCATTATGTGGGTCTTTATTTTAAATTCTGCTTTTATTTATGTACTGTATCATAAATCTGTTTTGACAGCTTTGATATTGTTCGTGATACCCTGGGCTTAGTTCGGACTGAATTTCCTCATACAGTATACTTCATGGCAGGGACTCAGGTGAGCTTTAATTTATAGACATGTAACGTGAAGATTTATTATGAGTCATTGGCCAGTTTCAGGGCACTTGTGCGTTCTTCACTTTCTGCTGGATTAGTTTGTGTAAATATTAGGAGGTGAAGGTGAACAAGCTGATTTCATGTTTTGTTGTAGTTTTTTATGGGGGTGCCATTCACTCTAAGGAGTTTTTTGTGGAATGTTTATAATTACTCGTAATGAACAGAAGAAAGCCAAATTCTCCCTTTCATCCTCTTCATTTATATTTTTGTGTTTTGTTTTTCACATTTTGTTATTATCATGTTGATATGATGGTGCTTGTGCAGGCAGAGAAAGCTTCGTGGAACTCTATTGGAATTTTTAAAGTATCAAATATCTCTGGTAAAAGACGTGAATTGGTGCCTAAATCTGAAACTGATGATACTGAAATGGATAGTGACAATAGTGATAGTGAGGATGATAGTGATGATGAAGATCCTGATAGTTCTAAGTCTCCAATTTTGCAGGTAATGTCTTGTAAATTTGACTTTGTTATAGTTCAGTTCCTTTCTGTTCTAACATAAACAACATTTTTTATTGATCCTTTTCACTCTTATACTACAGTTGCGGAAGGTATCTCATGAAGGTTGTATCAACCGCATACGCTCCATGTCTCAAAATCCTCATATATGTGCATCTTGGGCAGATACAGGCTATGTGCAGGTTATATTTTCTAACCAAATCCCACTCCCTTTTAGTTTATGATTTTTTTATATAGCTATTTGACTGAGTTAGGTCTGAGCATTGCCATGCCCAATTGAAGGTAGCTAACTTGAGATCTCATGCTTAAGCAGCCAAAGCCCGTTCCGCTAAGACCTAAGCAATACATTAATACAACTTGTTTCAAGTAGTCTGATACGTATCGTTTATGTGTAGAATACTATTAGAATGTAATTACGATATGCCTTTGGATGGTAAATTATGTTCTTGCTACTTTTTATTTCTATTGGTGGTGCTGACACGGAGCAAACTTTGTATTTACTAAATTATCATTTTGATACTGTGTTGACTATCCCTAGATTAGATTCAAGATAACTGTTAATTAACAACATTTGGAACAACAATATATGCTAACATGACTAAATACACTCTATTGGCTTGTAGGGTGGTTCTTGATTAAATTAGAATAATTCCTTTTGATTGCCCCTGCTTCTCCAATGTTGCTCCTATTCTTTCTGCTATAATTTCTAATGTGATGTGACCCATTGAGCATGAATTCATCACTCTATCTATTGGCTTGAAAAAATCTGACTCTGTTTTTACTTGAGTCATTCTTTCAGTTTGCATATAGTCTTACTCTTGAGTATTGAATTTGTAGGTCTGGGATTTCAAATCTCATCTCAATGCTCTAGCAGAATTAGAAACACAAGGCGTCCAAGGAGTTGCTTCAGTTTTTAATCAGGATCCGCTGGCTAAGTATAAGCATCAAGATGAAGGGTATGCCTTAGACTGGAGCCCAGTTGACCCTGGAATGCTTGCATCTGGTAATCTTAACTGCCCCCCCCCCCCCCCCCCCCCCAAAAAAAAAAAAAAAAAAACTTGTTTTTTATTTGACTAGCTTAGCAATATGAAATAGTCTCCTGCTTATGATTAATCATTTTCTTCATTTTTTTAGGGGATTGCAAGAATTGCATATATCTTTGGAAGCCTACATCTGCTGCCGCCTGGAATGTTGACAAAATGAATACTGCACATAAAGCAAGTGTTGAAGATCTACAGGTGAGCACTTAATGCGCAAAGCAACATGAGTTATTTGTATTTTGACTATATCCAGTCTATGGTCTCATTTGCAATAAAGGAGTTGTTTTACTCCATTCTTAATATTTCTAAAAGTTGTATTCATTCTTGCAGTGGAGCCCCACAGAACCTAATGTTTTTGCTTCTTGTTCTGTTGATGGAAGTATTGCAATATGGGATACCCGTCTGGGGAAGTCACCGGTAACATCTTTTAAAGCTCATAATGCAGATGTTAATGTCATATCATGGAACAGGTATGCAACAATGAATTTAATGATGCTCCCTGAACTTTATTCCAAATTCTATATCTCATGCTTGATTTGTGCTAAATTCTTCTGCATAGGCTGGCCAGTTGCATGTTGGCCTCTGGAAGTGATGATGGGACATTTTCTATTCGGGATCTTAGATTGCTCAAGGTATGTCCAGCCTGGATTCTCATAGCAAACAAAATATTCATATTGCGTTATTTTTTATTTTTATAAAAAAGTAAAAAGGAAAAAACAATGCTGATGTTATTGTGTGTTGATTGGTATGTAGGATGGAGATTCTGTGGTAGCCCATTTTGAATACCATAAGCATCCAATCACATCCATTGAGTGGAGCCCACATGAAGCTTCTTCTTTGGCTGTTTCATCATCTGATAATCAGCTCACGTAAGTGACATGATATTTTGATAACCAGTTCTTTGACATTTCAAACAGACTTTGGCATATCAATAAGCTTGTTTTAGATTTGTCTATCTGGGAACTTTAAAAGTTTTGCATTGGCTTCAACCGTAGGATATGGGACCTTTCCTTAGAAAAGGATGAGGAAGAAGAAGCTGAATTTAAAGCTCAAACCAAGGAACAAGTGAAGGCCCCTGAAGATCTGCCACCTCAACTTTTATTTATTCACCAGGTAGGTCATATATCAATTAATATCAATGTAAGATATAAGATTTACAAGTTACAATACTTTTAAGTCATTATCAGATTCTGTAAAATGTGATTGAAAATGTGTAAAGGTCATATCCTGATTGACAACGTTTGCTGATGGGTTCTGTAGTTTCAACTCAGTCTTTGTTTCTATAGTTTCACAAGGATTTAATCTGAGTTGAAGTGTTTGGACTAACACCAAAACTCGTTAAAAGTATAGGGATTAGGTCATTTTCAACTCAAACCAAATTCTTATGAAACTATTGGGACCAAAAACAAAAATTCGATTGAACTAGAACTAACAATAATATTAAGCCTCTGCTGATTTATATGTGTTGAATTGAAACAGGGACAGAAGGACCTTAAAGAACTTCACTGGCATACTCAGATTCCTGGAATGATTGTGTCTACGGCAGCAGATGGATTTAACATCCTCATGCCTTCAAATATTCAGACAACCTTGCCATCTGAGGGTGCTTGATACTTGGTCATTGGTAAGGGATGTTTCCTGCAAAATCATGGCACGTATCTGGTGCAAGAATTTTTTGTGTATATTAAGTGTTTTAGAAGGTTTAAGTTCTGCCTTTTTTGGCTCATCATTTTCTTGACATTCCTCAAAAGTTATGCGAAGTTGTGATACAGAACTGATCATGCTTCATATTAATCAAATCTCTCGGAATTTTGGGTTTGAGATATATTTAAGCAAAGTTGGTTTTGGATCGATTGAAGCAGAACCTATACATCTTAATTATTTATTTTTCCGGTTATTTAGAGTGAGAAATAATGCCATGAAGGCACCCAAAAATAAAGGTAGCAAGAAAAAAAGACTTCACAGTAAATTAGACAAAAGACCGAATTACATAAAGCTCCTTCGAACTTTGAGTAATATATAAATAATCTACTTAATCCTTCAAATTTAACAACAAACCTCTCAGAGTTTCAAGTCTTGGTGAATAATGTTCAGCATCATATACCTTTTTAACCTATTTTTTTGGGTATATAATCCCTCAAACTAAGTTATATGCACCTGATTCTATATCATTGATGAGCTATGGACAAATCTAATCGTAAGGGAGTTATTTGTATAAATAAATGAGTTTGGAGGGGTTTATTGTAGCATTTTTGAGTAATATGAAATGTTAATGAGTGAATCTACTTATGAAGCATTTAGCCATCTGCACATATGACACCATAAAGTTTTTCTAGGGTGAAAGTATATATGAAATCTTTAAAATGATGTAAAAATATCACGATCATTAAGTCCACCAATGTTGATGGTTTAATAAATATGTCAATCAAGAAAATGGTGTGAAGGTAAATATAAAATTTTTGAAACGATGCAAAAATGATACGACCATTATGTCAACCAACATTGACTGTTTAGGAAACGCGCACACATAACCACCACTACAAAGTCTTTTGCACAACATAATGGGTCCATCTCCTTGGTGTTAAAGCTGCCTTCCCCTACCTGCCTCATCTGTTGTCCTCTTTATTTATTATTATTTTTTTGTTGCCAGTGGTTTTGCCTCAGAGCTAATGAGATACGAATTGGGGTATTGTTGTTATAGATTAGTTATGTGTTGGAAGGAGGCGAAGAGGAGAATGACAGAGGAGGTTGAGGATGACTCGTTCATTGTTCTGAAAATCCAACTCTTGGAAATCCTTTAAAATAATATTCATCAACAAAGAAAAAAACAAAGAAAATGAAAGGATTGTGCAGTCATTACATTGTGTAGGAGACACCTTAGTGGCAGAAGAGCCCTTTGTAAATGAAAAATGCTATGTAAGTGACAGAGATTTGCCGTATCTCCCAAAATAACCAAGTTCAAAAACGATTTTGCAGAAATAGGGAACCTAGGTCGTTTCCTCGATGAATTCGCAGCGGGTTTGATCAAAAGCAACAGCAAAACAGAACGATAAAATGGGGGGTTTTATTGATTCAAACAGAAATAAAAATGAAATTAAACAGAAACAGAATGAATTAAACAGAAACAGATTAAAAACGATCAACCCAACATTTAGATTCCAGAAACTTCCATTATTGAGAGAAAAATGAACGAACTCGTGTTTGATTTTGGACAAACCGAAATCTCTACGTTCGTCCAGAGAATCCCTCGACTAGACGATCGCCTAACATCTGTCCGAACAGAGGCGTCTCACTGTGCGATCGCACAGCAACACTGAAACCCAGTTCGAACTCAGTCCTTAGGATGAACCAAACCAAATATTAAAACTAATATTCGAACTATTTCTAGAAATCGAATCCGATAAGATGAAAACAGAAACGAGTAACGTTACCGATTAAGCACGAGCTCTCTGGATGAATCATGGAATCATCAACATTGAGTTAATCACAAACGTTTAGCCGAACATAACTGGAAAAAACCGAAGAACAGACGAAGAACGCGAAGAACGCAAAGAACATTTTAGAGAACTTGAAAGCTTCTGTTTTGATCCACAAAATTCTAAAAAACGTGAATGTCAATCTGTTTGTGGCTGCTGCCACACTTAACCTAAAATGAAAAAACGAAATGGGGCTCTAATCCACAATTCAGGCCCAAAACGGAAAAGAAAAAAAATGGGTTTTAATTACAAAATCCGAATTTAAATAAAATCCAAAAATACATCAACTTCGGCTCCAAAATCGACCGCCCTCTTGTCTGAAATTGCCCTTCATGTCTTCATAACAATTGTAGCTCTCCGAATCATCTGAAATATGAGACAAAGATGAGGCAAATCCGATGTCTGGTTCAAGAGTTATGGTAAAAAAGGCGAAGCAATGTAAAACTGGAATTTTACTACTAAAAATGGTTAGAATAAAATCAAAGGCCCAAAGCCCAAATAGATATAAAAGCCATTATTTATTAATTAAATAATTCTAAGTTATTAATCAATAGACAAAAAATAGTGTATGAAATATTCAACTATCAATAAGGATTAAAAGTCAATGGTTGTTGACTACAACTATAACAGTTTTGCACCATTTTAGAAACTTCATATGTACTAATACACTCAAAACAATTTTACAGTTTCATATTGTCGGCCATTTTTCTACCACAAATATACAGGTCGCAAGTAGTATAAAGAGTTGACATTCCCACTAAGACCAAGGCAAAAACATACTAATTCATTCAATTTTGCCCTTAATTAGGTTGGACAAAATCATTTTGAATAGTTCAGTTTGTAAAAACAATTTTTGGTTCAAATAAGGTAAATTGGAATAAACAAGGCAAAAGTTGATTCTAACTTTAAGGAAATGAGGCTCTATGATCACTTCTCCCCTCTATACTTTTTATGACCAATTAATTCCCCCTTAATTATCTTTAATGAAAAATTAAGTGTTTGTTTGAGATTCACAAGTGTTGGAAATCTTTCTCAAGTCAAAACCAACATCTATTTTCAAAGAATTCATTCAATATCTTGCAGCAAGTTAATGAAAATAGTCATTAAGACCCAATCTTATGATAACAATATTAGGTCAATAGGCAAATCTCTTTCCTATTAACAAACTATTTATTCAAGCAAGACTTTCAAGACTAGCATGATTTTATCAAAGTTCTTCAAATAAGATAATCTTTCTCAACCATAATCTCATTTAACATATCAACAAAATGATGATCAAGCACTAAGAAGCTTTAAGCACATAATAAAATCAACTAGAGCCAGGATTTTAACTGTATTTTGATAACAAACCTTTCAGATTTTCAAGTCTTAGTGGATAATATTTAACCATTATATACCTTTTTAACTAATTTTTATGGGTAGATAATCCCTCAAACTAAGTTATATGCACCGAATTCTATAAATTTAAAATCGTGCATCAATGAGCTATGAACAAATCTAATCGTAAGGGAGTTATCAGTATAAATACAAGAGTTTTGAGGGTTTATTGTAACATTTTTTTAGCAATATGAAAGCTTAATGAGTGAATCTACTAATGAAATAAGTATACATGAAATTTTCAAAATGGTGTTAAAATGTTACGATCATTAAGTCAATCAACGTTGATGCTTTAATAAATATGTCAGTCAAGAAAATTGTGTTAAAGTAAATATGAAGCTCTTGAAACAATGCAAAAATAACACGACCATCATGTCAACTAACATTAATCGTTTACAAAACAGTCCTTGCACACACATACAACCACCACTATGAAGTTTTTGCACGAGATAATGGCTGCACCTCCTTAGTGTGAAAGATGCCTCATATGTCGTCCTTCTCTATAGTTTTTTTTTTTTTTTTTGGGCTAATGCTTTTGCCTTAGAGCTAATGAGCTGCGAATTGGGGGTGTTCTTGTTATGGATTAGTTATGTGTTGGAAGGAGGCAAAGAGGAGGAAGACAAAGAGGAGGTTGAGGACAACTCGTTCATCGTTATCATAATCCAACTCGTCAACCCTTTAAAATAATATTAATCAACGATGGAAAAATCAGAGAAAATGAAAGGATCGTGCAGCCACTGCAATGTGTAGGAGATCCCTTAGTGGCAAATGAGGCCGTTGAGAACGAAAATGATCAACAGTGGTTGACTTAAAAACCATAACATTTTACACCACTTTTAAAAACTTCATATGTAATTATGCATCCAGAAAAACTTTTACGGTTTCAGATGCATATAAGAAAATACTTCATGGATAAATTTGCAACTAAAACCTTACATATTACACAAAAGTTTACATGATATAGCATGCTTTTTTCACCCTCATTCCTACCAAAAAAATTCAGATGAAGGATGGTAAAAGATGGTTTTGGACATTCATCTTATGTGCTCATCTAGTGAGAGTATGATTACTATTTACAAAATTTCCAAACAAAGATCGAGCTTCGGTAATCTCCTCAATGAAAGTATGCTCTATATATTCATCTCTTTACTAAGAAGATTAAGCATTGTAGCCTTCATTGTTCACCGATTTATGTGCATACATCATTTTCATATTTATATTGGACTATGTAGCCTCTCATTCCCAAGGATTTTGAGGTTATAAGCTTGATTTAATTGAACATCATTTGATTGCAAAAACAGAGCTTTGCTATGCAAGAACATGAGTATGATTACGAATGCAATTACTTCACCTCTGCAATATTTGCAAGACAAGATCTAAAACCTTTACTTAGTTCATTCAAAATTTCATAAACTTTTGAGCATTTAAGTTGATTATGGTGCATATCCTTGTATGAATCAGTTACATTCCTCTCTCACTCGTTCTTTATTTTGCTCACCAACTCTGCACTTGCTTCAGATATGATCTTCTTCTGCAAGTTATAGGCTATGATTAATCCAAAAGAAAAGCTTCTAAGCAGGTCTCTGCTTGTTTCTAAGTTTTGAATTGCTGGCCTTAATCTTCAGCACCTTCACCTTCCACCTTCACTCTCATCCTTCCTCTTCCTTCTACCATCTTATTTATCTGTTTTATGCTCAACATGTCACACATCACCTCCATGTCTCTGTATCCACACATTTCCACTTCATCTCTCAGCTTCACCAACCCTCAGCCTCTATCACTACCACCAAGTCCATCGCAGCCATCACCTGCGTTGTTAAATGCCACGTTAAAAACAGAGCATATATTTGCCGAGTTTAAAGCAGAGGAGAAGGCATGTAAGCCAAGTCCAATTTTTTCAAGCGGGTTCTTATTTAAAAAGTCAGTTGAGATAAAAAATGAGTGAAAATGACATGAGTTTTATTGAATACTAGATATAAATATATGTGTATGTGTATGTGTGTGTATATATATATATATTTTAGTTGTTTACATTTTGATAATTGAAAATAAAAATAAAAATTTAAATTTGATAAAAAAATAAATTATTATTAAAAAAATCAAAAAACTCTAAAGTATTTAATTAAATAGATTCTAATGGATAAGAACGCATATAAATGAATATTTAATAGTATATATTGGATCACTTATTTTTAAGATTTTTCTACAGAAGTTTTTTTTTTTAAAAAAAAAAAATTATAAAAGGTGAGGCATCAATCATCATATATTAAAAAAAACATCAAGAGGGTACCAATTCCCATACAATCAGAAATAAGCACAGTCCTAAATTTAGAAGGACACTTGTTCAAAAGAGAAGTCACAGAAAGCCCCTCCTTAGCCAACATATCAGCTAGTGAATTACATGTCCTCGGTATACAATGTGACTTCACAGGAGTAGGAGATCATCTCTTTTATCTGCAGGACCACCGTGCTAGTGTTTGGAGCCACAAGTGAGTGCAAAACCTTCTCTACCAAAATCTTTGCATCTGATTCAACAAGTATTCGTTTATGTCCCTCTTTCCACGCCAGATTTAATCCATGAAGGAGCGCCCATTCCTCAGCTTCATACGCTTCACAGTCCCCCAAAAATTGAGTAAATCCAGAGACCCATTTTCCTTGATGATCCCGTATTGCACCGCCACAGGCCCCTCTCCTCACAGATTTCTTGCATGCGCCGTCAATGTTCAGCTTGACCCATCCTGGAGGTGGAGGAGTCCATTTGATACTATCACCCACGGATGTACTTTCCAGATTGTGATCACTATTCCCTTAGAGGCAAAAATGCTTCCAGATTGCTTAATGACCCATGTAGGATTGTAAGGCTTACGAAAATCATCACGGAATAAGCAATTATTCCTCCATAGCCAAAGAAGCCAGAGACCCAATCCCCATAGCAGATTCCACTTATAAGATGTATCTACTCCCAGTTCCTCATACAGATTGAACTTAAACCATTCAGCAAAGGATAATGAAAAGAAAACTGTCACATACCTCGGTTGAATCAGGGATAGCCAGATTTGCCGCGCATTAACAGCAATTCCTGAAGATGTGCAATTCGTCTTCAATGCTCTCTGCATAATACGAACACAAGGCAGACGTGGAAGACCACCTACTCCTTCTTTCATTGGTATAAAGGCGATTATGATAAGCCAACCATAGGAAGACTCTAATTCTTTCCACCCCTTGCCAAGCCCAAATCATCTTAAAGGACTTGTCATGAAGCTGTGTTGGAGGTTTCTCTGTCAAGTAGTAAGCACTTTTAACTGTAAAATTCCCATGTGCAGTGGCGTTCCATATCATGATGTCATTTCCGGCCCCTGTCCTGGGAGGATACACAGCTAATAATTTATTGATGATATCTTCATTCACTGTTGAGGTTACGCGTGATAGGACCCAAGTTCCATAAGCCACCCATTCATCCACAGTACTCTCCACCTCTTCAGCGCTTAAAGGTCTTAAACAAAAGTCCCTGACTTTTTTTATCTTTGTAAAGCCAGAAATCCTCAAAGAATCTGATAGGTTTTCCATCTCTGACTTTCCAGCACAACGACGGAACTTCTAAGGGACAAGGGACATAGGGGGCCATGGCCCCCCCAAAAAAAAAATGTTTAAATATTCTTAGTGGAAATTTTTCTTTTTTGATGTAATAATATAATTTTGGCCCCCCTAAAGTAGTGAATATAACTTTGTCCCCTCAACTTCTTCTTCTTCTTCTTCTTTTTTCTTTTTTACATTTTTCCCTCTTTTTATATTTTAGACTTATAATTTAATCTTTGTTCTATGTGGGGTTTTATACGATTTATGTTAATTTTGTCATTCTTTTCCATATTTCATTCTAATTACCTGAAACTTTTAGCTTATCAGTGAAATAAACTTTTGTGGTCTATCCCTTACTATGCTTTTACCCATTCTACACTATACTTGTAGATGAAGTTAATTAACTTGATTTTATGAATAATTTTTTTCATTCTTTTCATTTTTAATGAATTTAAAACTCTTTTAAAAAAAATTTCGGGGCGCTGCCCCCGAACCCCCAAATCCCTCTACTACTATTTGGCCCCCCAAACTTTTCCTCCAAGTTCTGCCACTGTTCCAGCAGGTACCCTCCTCGACAATGCTCTTTTGTCGGCATATGAATTTCCAGAGATGGGAGTCAGTTGATCTAGACTCCAACAGCGACAAACCCTCCCTATACAAATACTTTCCCTGCAAAATTTGAGCCCATAAACCTTCGAACCCCTGAGTTAATGACCATGCCAGTTTCGCACCAAAAGCTCTGTTAACAACACTGAGTTTTTTAACTCCCAGCCCACCACATAGCTTTGGTTGAGTGACTCTTCCCCAACTGATTGGGTGGGTGCTTTTCTGATTATCACATGTACCCCAAATAAAGTCACGTTGGAGTTTTTCAATCTCCTCACAAATACTCACCGGTAGTTGGGTGACTTGCATAGGATATAGTGGAATCGAACTTATGACTGATTTGGCCAAAGTGATCCTTCCTGCCTTGGATAGGCAATTGACCTTCCAAGCTGCCAGTTTGCCTTTGACTCTATCCACCACATATTGAAAGGTGTCCTTGTTTCTTCTTTGCCTAGACAAAGGGAAACCAAGGTACCTTCCTATTTCACATGAGATTTGCATCCCTGTAATATTTTTAAGGGTGAAGGTGCATTTTTGCCAACAAAGTATTATAGAAAGAGCACCTGGCATAAATATTAATTAGTGATACCTTAAATACCAAAAAGCAATTAAAAGGAGCTAAAATACACAATCCGTTAGTTTCACTGGTTGACGGACGTCCAGCTCAATTGAGATGCTGATGTGGGTGAAATTAAACCAAGATGTGGCAACTTGTGTCAGAAAAATTTGACTCTGCCTTATTTCTGCATTTAGCTTCGAGAGTAGAGAACGAAGATGAAAAGGAAAACGCGTTCTTGGAGAAATCATCATTTTGGAGAAATCGAAAATGCGTTCCTAGAGAAAAGCAGAGAGCAGAGAATAAAGAAATAAAGGCGAAACCCATTCTCCACTTCCATTTCTCAAATTAAAACTGTACAGAGAAAGGAATCGCTGACCATAGTCTGCTATAAACTCCATGGCAGTTAGTATGAACTCAAAATCTTCTTTTCTCATGTAGTAAGAAGAACTAACTCTGGTCCATCCAGGTTTCACTCCAACATACCCCTGTTCATGATATTAACAAAAACTTTTCTTTTCAAACAAATGATTGCATTATAAAGTTCAAAAAATTTAGTAAGGGTGAGGCTTTTTTACCTCTTCAACTACTGATCTTTTTTTCTCGATACAAACGAAAGATACAAGAAAGAAAAGGAAAAGTTACACAAGGGAATTGAATCCCAGCCTATCCTGTACAACCAGCAGCCTCACAAAATCAGGACAAGTGTCCCAGAAATCAGATTGAAAAATGCCCTGTTTTGCTAACAAATCTGCCACCTGGTTTGCCTCCCTACTAATAAAGACAAACTCCACCTCCCAATCTTTCCTCCTAAACAAAACTCTTCCAGATTTGCAAAATAACATCCGCAAGGTTCATAGGTCTGACATAATCATCATCAAAGATAGACTCATTCCGCCATAGCCAGAGTTTCCACTAAAAAACCAAAATCATTTCAAGTTTTGAACTTTTCAACACACAAAACAGAAACAGTCCAGGGAAAAAAAACAGAAGTTCAAATACCCTGCGGCGAAATCGAAGAACGCAAAGCCATTGTACTGGTGAAGAAGTGTAGCAATTGCTTGCGTATCTGAGTAGATTCCAGTGACATTGCTACAAGCAAAGAAAGATCCCAACATGGGTTGATCGGAATTTTTATATGCCTCAAGTTTAAGCTTTAGCGAGTCCATATCTGGCAAGCACTCATCGTCAAGGCTGATCTCTATTACTTCGTCCAAGCTTTGTCGCCATGAGAGGAGGTTGGAATGGAGTTCGTGAGGTCCAACGAAAACGACCCATCTTTCTTCTGGGGTCAAGATTTTCAGAACTCTATCCCTTAGGATCGATGGCTCCAGAGCCACCACAGCCATTAGAAGTAATGGGTTTCGCTGTATAGCCTTTCTTTGTTTTTCTCAGCTTGCTCTGCTTTTCGAGATTGCCTCTTCGTCTTCTTGTCTCCCTCGAGAGCCCGAGCAAAAATAAGCCAGAGTCCATTTTTTCTGACACAATCTTACCTCATTTACTTTTTATCTTCGCCACATCATCAAATCCCTGGAGCTAAACGTCCGTGAAAAAAAAACTAACGGTGTTGTGTTTTTTACCGCTTTTTAATTGTTCTTTGGTATTTAAGGTACCATCATTAAATATTTGTGCTGGATGCTTTTTCTATAATAGTTTATTGGCAAAAACGCACATTAACCCTACTTTTAATTCTCCCTTTCATCATAGCTAAGACCTTTGGAGAAAAGAAGATGGATAATTTCCCAAGACTCACCTTTTCCCCCGAAGCTTCACAAAAAGAATTGATAGCTTTCATCATGCAAGAAGCTTGACTTTCTGATGCCTCCTCAAATAGAAGTAGATCATCTACAAACATTAAATGAGATATGGAGGGGCCCTCCTTAGACATCCTAATCGGCTTCCAGTTGTTGATTTTGACCTTATCATTAATAATGTGAGATAGTTTCTCCATGCATAAGACAAAGATGAAGGGGGAGATTGGGTCTCCTTGTCTTAGACCTCTACTTGGAAGAAATGTTTTAGTTCTATCTCCATTCCATAGGACATTCAGCAACAAGGAAGTGATACAATTCATGATAAGATTTCTGAATTTTTCTTCAAACCCTGCATCCACAAGAACTTTGTCGATGAAAGACCAGCTAACTCTATCAAAGGCTTCTCGAAGTCAATTTTAACGGTCATCAATCCGTGCCTCCCTTTGGTGTTCTTCATCTTGTAAAGGGTTTCTTGTCCAATCACAATATTGTCCTGGATGTGTCTACCCGGTACAAAACTAGACTGGAAGGGAGAGGTCAAGTCTGCCATTAGTCTTCTTAACCGTTGGGTTATAATCTTCGTAATGCATTTGTAATGCACAGAACAGAGTGAGATAGGTCGAAATTGATCAATTCTTTGCAGCTGATCAGTTTTTGGAATTAAGGAAATGAGAGTTTGGTTAGCATCTACCAAACTAGTATTTCTTGAAACACTCCTTTGACAAAATTGCAGAAGCCCGGCCCCACAAACTCCCAATTCTTATGAAAGAAAATGGGAGGGAAGCCATCCACCCCCGGCGCTTTATACGGACCCATCAGCTTCAAGGTGTCATGAATTTCCTGATTAGAGGGTATAGATACTAAGTCAGCCTTGCAACCTTTGACACAAGGAAAGTTGCTCGTAGTTGGCAGTCTGGCATTCACGCTGGCCTCTTCCTCAAATAATTTTTTGAAGTGCTCTACCACCATTTTCTTTAAATCTTCCTCGTCCACAATCCAATCTCCAGACTAGTTCTTAAGGGAAGTAACTCTATTTCTCCTCCTTCTAATTTTAGTTTTCAGGTGATAGTAACGAGTGTTTATATCACCTTTGGAGATCCAATCCGATCGAGATTTCTGGAACCATTTTAGTTCTTCCAATTTAGAGATTTCCTCTAATTGATCCTGCAGCTCTAACTCTAGGTTGCATAGGAAATTCAAGAAGGGATAAGCGGACGATCTTTGTATCCCATTAAGTATGGCTAGCAACTTTTTTCTCTTAAAGTCCACATTGCTGAAGACTTTTTATTCCAATCAGGAATAGCACCTTTTAACCTGTTCATATTCACCACAAGCTCTGCATTAACACCCCGCTGATTTTTCATAAGGTTACATGGCCTCGAAACGGAAGGGCCTATGTCTACCATTTCTACTTCGTAACCCCAGATTTAAGAGGATGGGATTGTGATCGGAGAATCTTGTCCTGGGCAAATTTCTAACAGCACCACTAGAAAATTGAGTGATGAAATCCTGATTAGCAAAAGCCCTATCCAGTCTTTCAAAAAGCCTTGAGTTCCCTCTAATACATGGTCCTTTCCATGTGTATTTAGGTCCAGATGCCCCTAAATCAATCAAGCCACAATGTTGAACCTGATATTGGAACCATTGCATTCTTCTTAAGTTACCGTCGCTGCCTCCTGTTCGTTCATTCAATGATAAAATATCATTGAAATCCCCCCACACAACCCATGGCATAGTGATCGTAGGAGCTAAACCATATAGTTTATTCCAGACAACCTGTCTGAAATCAGAATGAGGAAGGGCATAGACAAAGGTTAGGGTGAAGCTGGGCGTACCTGGAATTAAATAGATCATATGGAAGAACTGTCTATCCTTGTCTACCATCGTCACCGAGATCGCGGAACTATCCCAAACAGCGACAATACCTCCCGACTGTCTAGAACTTGGAATAACAGAGATGCTGTCATAACCCAGATGCAATAGCCGTTGAAGTCGACTCATCCTGACATCTCGTTTCAGCAAGAATGAAAAGGATGGGCTTGGACCCATTGAAACAGGTTTTCGAATTCCTGAGAAGGCTTGTACCTCAAGAGCCCCTACAATTCTAGAAAAATAAGCTATCCATAAAAACTTTTGATAAAGTTGGAAAAAACCCCAAAGCCCAGAGGCCCAATCACATAGGAGATTCAGGGACTATGGTTGCATCCACACCCATAGCCTCCTTGCATCCAGACTCGTCTGCCTCTAGTGGGCTACTATCATAGAAATTCTCAGTTTCTATCATAGGCCCAATAGACTCCTCTAGCTTATCTCCAAGTTCGTGTGGCTTGGGCTCACAAGGGATGGACCTGTCATTAGTATCCATTGTCACTACGTCCCTAATAGCCCTTTTTTGGAAAACTACCAAATTCCTCTCCTGCAAGTCACTATCATCTCCCATATTTATCCTCAGTACGTCCGTCCTCGTATTGTCTGACACATCCCGCGTTTGTTTCTCCACTCGCCTGCTCTGCTTTTGCACAGATTTATTGTGTGCGCTCTCCACTACCTTCGTAACTACCTCAACTTCTGAAAGACCATTAGTGCCCTTCCTTTTTCCTTTGTGTCTCCTCTGGGTACTCTGTTCTATCGGCTTAGAAATAGGGGCCCTTGACTCATTGTTAATCTCCCTCTGATCTCCTTGAAATCCCACGTTAACTCCATTCAACTTAGCTAATACCTCAAATCTAGACCCAGCCTTTTGATGATTAGAAAGCTCATTAGTTGACTTTTTCTATTTCCTCGGTCGTTGCTGTTTATGAACAATGCGCCACTGCTCTGTCGTCTCACCACTTCGTTCTTCCCCCACCTTGTTACTCTCAGCTACTTTTGCTTGTTCCTCCACGTTCACTGGTATATGAGTCGGACATGTTTCAAATCTATGGCTGTAATTTCCACAAGTGGTGCATAGGAGGTGTAAACCTTCATATTCCAAATAAAAAGCTTCTTGATCTAGATAAAAACCTTGCATTAGCTGTTTACCCAGCTCCACCAAAACACATATTTTGGCGAACTGTCCTTTGAGTTGACATGAAGTATTCATGTCAACCTTAATAGTTTTTCCAATTCTATTCCTTATCATAGTTAATGCAACACTATCATAATATTCCAATGGGAGTTTTGGAATTCGGACCTAGACCACAGCCTTGTCAATAGCTGCCTTATCCGGTTTGAAATTGGCTTCCCATGGTTGCACTGTGAGGTAGTGATCATAGATTAACCAAGGGCCACTTGTGAGAGCATTAGAGCAATCATCTGCATTGGTAAAATTCATCACAAAATAGTCGTGTCCCATATTAACCAGAGTAATCACACCCCTTTTCGCCCACATAGATTGTAACCTTTTCTCCAGCGCTCTAAAGACAATGGCTCAACCCAAAAGCTTAACGATAACCGCTTGCCCCCAGGCCTTATACAGCCTTGCCTTAGAGAAATTGAATGAAGGAAAGATGCCCTTTGAACCTTCCATTATTTTGCACCACCCTTCCTTCTCTTGTTCTTGTTCTGAATCCTCCATAGAATCATCAGATAAAGCATTGTCTGAGTTCTGGTTCTTACCATGCATAGCTTCTTCCTCGACACACGTTCCTTTCAACTTAGCAGCAAAGGTGGGTCCTCCAGGATGAACAGTGGAAACGTTATTTCCTAGCTTAGGCCAAGGATCTTGTGGAGTATTCTCATCATCACCAACAACATCATTTTTAATCTTCTTAGAGCTTCGAGCTAATAAATCTTCTTCCTCCGTTGAGATGGTCTGTTGAGAACCCTTACGTTCTGAGAGCACGAGAGCACTCATTTTCTGAGAGTGAACTTGGTAGGTCAGTGATCCACTCACGCTGACAAGACAAGGGGTGAGCCTTTGATGGTCAAAATTATCCAAAAAGTGAGAAAAGTGATTTTTATCCAAAATTATTTTTTTAAATAAGCCTAAGACTAGCGCGATTCAAAACGATCCATTTTTTTGCCTGGGTTTGAATCACTGTGCACTTGGCTCAACGAAAAAAAAAAAGCCAAACAGGCTTGATGTATATTCGTACATAATAGTAGGGTTTAAAGGGTAGGGGAGGGACCAAAGCTATGAGAGAATCATAGAGTCTAAATAGGTCAAGATCATGGCCTGACCCTAAAAATCTTCCACCTACAGATTTTTGAGTTATTGGAAGCAAAATAGCAACCCTAGCTAGGTAGGGCCTAGGGGTTATAGGGTATGGACCTAGGCCTAGAGGCCTATTATAAGTCTAGAACATATTTGAAATCAATTAAATGATTGGTTACCAAACCTCATTCAACAAAATTCAAATATTTGATAGAAACTAGAACATACATCAAATTAAGTCATAATTTTGAAATCTTCGAACAAGTAGACAAGCAAATAAGAGAAGTATTTACTAAGATTTTCACTAGCATTGAGTCAAGGATCCATACATGCTTTGTTATAGCTTCATGCAGGCATATGGCCTTCGCTTGAGGCTCCTCCTGTCAAACAACAGCACTAGCTAAATGATGTGATCATATTAAAGTGTGACTGGGAAAAACAGGAAAGTAGAAAGTTTTTAGTCACATCTATGCAAAATACGCTACATCAAAGTGTAGTCAATGAATGCTTGTAAACTACACACAGCTCATTTAAATGACTGAACAGCAAAAGATACAATTTCCTAATGCTAGTGAGCTCTGCTCTGCTTCTTTATGATTTCTCTTTGATGATGACAATCCTTCAAATGATAACACACGTGTTCTTATGCATTTGAAAAAAAATCACTTACAACAGTTATCTTCGGGAGCAACTTTTCTTCCACTCTTTGCTGCAAAGTCTCACATTCTTGCTGGAAGTGAAAAATAAGACAGATAATGCCTCTTGTAAATAGGTGAATAGAGTTAATTTAAATGTATTTGAACTTCACAATCAAATAATTTCTTATGTACTCAATCCAGCCAATGAGTAAATAAATAAAAGGATGAAGTCTTTTCAACTAAACATTAATAGTTGATTCCAGGGAAATAATAGGTTTATTGCAAGGCAACCCCTCAATAAAAACACATGCTATCAAATATATGGAAACTTCAGAACAGTTTGGTTACCTTAGTAAAGTCATAATCAGAAAGCTCAGAAATAGCAATAGCTTGTGGCATAAAGGAAACTTGCAAGAGAAGTTCTTTAGTTACACCTAAAAGAAAAACAAGAGATATGGTAAATCAATCTAAGACACTTTCAGCAACATTAAGAATTATACGATGACAAGCAGGAACTAGCAAACAAAGGAGCGTTGAGGAAGATGGTGCAGAGAATCTGATATATGCAATTTCTTACCTATGACTCTAACAAGATGGCAATGATTTCCTTGCCTACGATCAGTGGGATCCCCTTGAATTTTCACAAAGGTTCCGATAACCTTATCTTCAAAACTTTCTGGCTATTTTGACAACTCTATCACTAGGCTTTGTTTCAAGTATATCAGTTTAATATTTTCAGCATTGAAGGATGCAAAACAGCTCATTCGGGTTATATAATCCCCTTTCTTCAACAGAGATTTTATCAATAAGCTGGGTTGAAGCTTGTAGGTAAAACTGCCTAGGTTTTCCTGTGACTCAGACCCCTTTCCAGAATCCTTGTTTAAAAATCATACATAAAAAAGCAATTTGTTTAACGGTGGACAGATAATTTGTAATATTGAGCCAAATATGACGGATTTTTTTTTAAAAATAAAAAACACAGACAAGAGATGGAGAAAAACTCACTGATGATCACAAACAAGAAGATCTCCGCCATCATTGCATTCAAAACACCAATCAAACCATCAGTGAGTTTCTCTCCATCAATGCAATGATGGTGTTTTGAGTGCAATGATGGCGGAGATCTTCTTGTTTGTGATCATCAGTGAGTTTCTCTCCATCTCTTGTCTGTGTTTTTTTTATTTTTTTTTTAAAAAATCCGTCATATTTGGCTCAATATTATAAATTATCTGTCCACTGTTAAACAAATTGCTTTTTTATGTATGATTTTTAAACAGGGATTCTGGAAAGGGATCTGAGTCACAGGAAAACCTAGGCAGTTTTACCTACAAGCTTCAGACCAGCTTATTGATAAAATCTCTGTTGAAGAAAGGGGATTATATAACCCGAATGAGCTGTTTTGCATCCATCAATGCTGAAAATATTAAACTGATATACTTGAAACAAAGCCTGGTGATAGAGTTGTCAAAACAGCCAGAAAGTTTTGAAGATAAGGTTATCGGAACCTTTGTGAAAATTCAAGGGGATCCCACTGATCGTAGGCAAGGAAATCATTGCCATCTTGTTAGAGTCATAGGTAAGAAATTGCATATATCAGATTCTCTACACCATCTTCCTCAACGCTCCTTTGTTTGCTAGTTCCTGCTTGTCATCGTATAATTCTTAATGATGCTAAAAGTGTCTTAGATTGATTTACCATTTCTCTTGTTTTTCTTTTAGGTGTAACTAAAGAACTTCTCTTGCAAGTTTCCTTTATGCCACAAGCTATTGCTATTTCTGAGCTTTTTGATTATGACTTTACTAAGGTATCCAAACTGTTCTGAAGTTTCCATATATTTGATAGCATGTGTTTTTATTGAGGGGTTGCCTTGCAATGAACCTATTATTTCCCTGGAATCAACTATTAATGTTTAGTTGAAAAGACTTCATCCTTTTATTTATTTACTCATTGGCTGGATTGAGTACATAAGAAATTATTTGATTGTGAAGTTCAAATACATTTAAATTAACTCTATTCACCTATTTACAAGAGGCATTATCTGTCTTATTTTTCACTTCCAGCAAGAATGTGAGACTTTGCAGCAAAGAGTGGAAGAAAAGTTGCTCCCGAAGATAACTGTTGTAAGTGATTTTTTTTAAATGCATAAGAACACGTGTGTTATCATTTGAAGGATTGTCATCATCAAAGAGAAATCATAAAGAAGCAGAGCAGAGCTCACTAGCGTTAGGAAATTGTATCTTTTGCTGTTCTGTCATTTAAATCAGCTGTGTGTAGTTTACAAGCATTCATTGACTACACTTTGATGTAGTGTATTTTGCATAGATGTGACTAAAAACTTTCTACTTTCTTGTTTTTCCCAGTCACACTTTAATATGATCACATCATTTAGCTAGTACTGTTGTTTGACAGGAGGAGCTTCAAGCGAAGGCCATATGCCTGCATGAAGCTATAACAAAGCATGTATGGATCCTTGACTCAATGCTAGTGAAAATCTTAGTAAATACTTCACTTATTTGCTTGTCTACTTGTTCGAAGATTTCAAAATTATGACTTAATTTGATGTATGTTCTAGTTTCTATCAAATATTTGAATTTTGTTGAATGAGGTTTGGTAACCAATCATTTAATTGATTTCAAATATGTTCTAGACTTATAATAGGCCTCTAGGCCTAGGTCCATACCCTATAACCCCTAGGCCCTACCTAGCTAGGGTTGCTATTTTGCTTCCAATAACTCAAAAATCTGTAGGTGGAAGATTTTTAGGGTTAGGCCGTGATCTTGACCTATTTAGACTCTATGATTCTCTCATAGCTTTGGTCCCTCCCCTACCCTTTAAACCCTACTATTACGTACGAATATACATCAAGCCTGTTTGGCTTTTTTTTGGTCGAGCCAAGCGCACAGTGATTCAAACCCAGGCAAAAAAATGGACCGTTTTGAATCATGCTAGTCTTGGGCTTATTTAAGAAAATAATTTTGGATAAAAATTACTTTTCTCACTTTTTGAAACTTCTGTAGAAAAATCTTAGAAATAAGTGATCCAATATGTACTATTAAATATTTATTTATATACATTCTAATTTATCCACTAGAATCTATTTAATTAAGTATTTTAGAGTTTTTTTAATTTTTTTGATAATAATTTAATTTTTTTTTTATCAAATTTAAATTTTTATCTTTAATTATCATAATATAAACAACTAATATATATATATATATATATATATATATATATATATATACATACATACATACATATACATACACATATATGTTGGATATGATTAGTTTTGATGATGTCTTATATATATATATGCCATTATTAAAAGCAAAAAGATTGAGTAATATAGTTATCTCCTACATTAACTAACTATTGTATTTAGTGTAGATTAATCCAAGTTGAATTATAGAGATTAATCAATAAGGAGATAAGGAATTAAAGAAACATTCAAGTTCTTGTGGTACATGAAGTCTTGATGATCAAACCAGAAGTTGGAATGAAGCTTCATCATATTTGAGCTACAATGCAGATACAGAAAGACAACACAAGAAATTCTAGAACAAGTTCAGAATAGGCTCGGCTTTTTGGATATTGAAGAAGGTAGAACTTGCGGAGAATGATGAGTCCAAGTTAAATAATGAAGAATGATCAAGTTGGGAGATGGAAGAAGGAAGAACTTGCTGAATTGAATGAAGATATAATTATTCAAGTTCTTATATTGAAGTTAGAAGCCTCCAATATCATATGGAAGTTGGAATGACTCAATTTAGAGTTAAAACAAGCAAAAATGAGGTTCTGGATGAGCAAACTCGAGTCTCCAAGTATTAAACTCGAGTTTACTACCTTGTTGCAGTAAATTGCCTTTCTGATATGAACAAACTCGAGTTTAGGATCCAAACTCGAGTTTAGGATCCAAACTCGAGTTTAGGACTTCAAACTCGAGACAGCCATCACAAACTCGAGTCAGTAAGTGTCTTTAGCATCTCTGGTGTCTCTAGACTAGGAAAACTCAAGTTTACAGCGGTCATCAGCACTTCAGCTCCATTCTGTTTCACGTTCAGTGCGGGTGAGGTTTAGTAATTCGATGATATTTCCTAAACCAGAAATCGGATTGAGGTGAAACCAATTTTGTATGAAACTAGACTCTCAATAAGTCATTTTGATAAATAATGAAAGCCCAAAGGAGTTCAGATCAAGGAGTTATGAATTGTCGAAGTTGACAGAGAAATCCATGCCACACAGAAAACCAAGCTTCAATGTTTTGAGTGTAACTCACAATATACAAGTCCAATTGAGCTGAAATCAGTAGCATATGAAAGTAGACTCAAAGGGTTTTCCATCAAGTGTTGAACGAACTAAAACAGAGTTCAGACTAGTGAGATATGACCTTTGAAAGTTGATGAAGTTGCAAACTCGAGCCAAGTCAAGTCGAAGCAACCAAGTCACAGTACAACTTGCAAACTCGAGTTTATTAGTTACAAACTCGAGCTCGAGAGAGCCAGAGAAGAAATGAACGTTTGGAAACAGCTAAAATTGAGCCTATAAGTGAACAAACTCGATTTTAGCTCAGACAGAGAGCAACTAGGTCCTGAAGAACATCCAAACTCGAGTCTATAAGTAACAAACTTGAGTTTGTGAGTTACAGAGAGCAAACATTGGTTTTGAAGAGAACCAAACTCGAGTCTATTAGTTGGAAACTTGAGTTTAGACAAGACAGAGAGCATCTGAGCTATTCAAGACAGATCCAAACTCGAGTCTATAAGTTGCAAACTCAAGTTTGCGGGTTTTCCAAGTTCTCAGTTCGAATTTTCCTTCGATCAAAACCATCTTCTAAGCTGAAAGGATATCAAACTCGAGTGTATAAGTTACAAACTCGAGTTTAGCTTAGGCAGAGAGAAATCCAACCTTTGACAACAAAAGGAAAATTGAGTCTATTAATTACAAACTCGAGTTTATACCTCTGCTTCAGAAAAATCACCATGACTGAAACATCATTTCTCATCAAGAACATCCAGATAATTACTCAAATGACTTATACTATTTCTTAACATTATTTATATCATTTGTGTATAAGTTTTAGGTGATTAAAGTTTGAGATTACATCAAACTTGATAGAAATCAAAATCTGTCACAAGCATGAAGATGGAGTGTGTTGCAGATTTTCAGAAATGGCAAAGAAGATCGAATTCAATGAAAAACTTGAAGAAACAAATTTGAATGCTCAACAGTAATGTTGTTCAACGGATTCAAATGTTCAATGTCCTTAATATTCATTAACTTCAGATTTGAGAAGATTTGAATTTGCTTTAAAGTCAAATAAAGCATCTCCATGAGCCACTTGTATTATTTTAATATATCTTCTCAAACAAAGCAAGTGGAAGACAGCCTGGAAAGTTGGACAACCATTTCTCAGTGCAGACAACAAGGCTTCCACCAACTAAAGCTGAACATCATCATGTGAGACATCCTTGAAGAGCCAAAATTCAAATCTGCAATGTCTCCAACAGCTATATTAAAACAACAACACTTACAACAGATAGATTCATGGAGAAACACCCATAACAGCTATATTTTCGAATGGGTTCAAGTCTCAATGGATCTATAACGTTCATCTACTTCAAATCTGTATAAATAGCTGAAGATTTGAAGTTTGCAAGAAAAGAAGACAGATACAAAAATGCACACAAAGAGGCTTAGTCTTTTACTGCTTTATTTTATTTCATTTGTATCTTTGATACATTAAACTTCGGTGTTTATCATATCTACTCTTTCAGAGAGTTTGTTTCTGTGTATCATTCATTGTAAGAATCTCAAGTCGTGGGAGTTAGAGATTGGGTAATCAGATTACAACTTGTAAGGGGGAGTGTATCCTAGGGAGAGGATAACTTTCGAGTATAGAGTGTATATCTGATTGTGTGCAATTACAACTTGTAAGGAGGAGTGAGTCCTAGGGAGAAAGGATCATCCCGAGTTACAGAGTGTGTAATTGTATTTGAGTAATAGTAGAAAATCCTAGAGAGTCTGGGTACTGGATGTAGGTCAAGGAGTTGGATCGAACCAGTATAAATCCTTTGTGTCAAACTTCTTCTCTATCTCCACTTTACCTTGGTTAGCATCTGTTGTGTGGGTGATTGAAAAAGAATTTTTGAAATCCCCAATTCACCCCCTTCTTGGTAATTTCCTTCATTTTATATATATATATCTAGTATTCAATAAAACTCATGTGATTTTCACTCATTTTTTATCTCAACTGACTTTTCAAACAAAAGCTCACTTGAAAAAATTGGACTTGGCTTACATCCTTTTCTCCCCCACATTAACACTGCTAAAACAGAAAGAAAAATGTTATAGAATAAGGAAGCAACCGGAAAGGTAGGATTTTTAGGAGAACCTACCAAGAGATTTGCCAAGTTTGAGCAGAGGAGGGACAAAACACCGAGTTCTTCTCAGGTTATGCCACCAATCCATGCTCTGTCACAAAATACAGAATGATGATGTAAGAAGAAAGAGAAGGAGAAGAGAAGAGAGAGGCATCGAAGGTGATGCATGTGGCAAGCACGTGGATCGGCATTGTGCTGACGTTGGTATGAGTTCTGGAAGGTAATGGGATCTGACTCGCTTGGGATTTGGCGTTGTATGCAACTAACAAGCGAGAGGAGGAAATTGTGGAACTCAAAATAAGAAAATGATTGTTTAAAAGTGGCATTTGATTTGGCTACTCTTGTCACTTTCATGTGTTTCTTAGACTCTCAGCAATGAATTAAATCTTAAACAATGCTCAATTGTAATGTTGCATGTTCCTAGACTCCAACTTTGTTATAACTCACAAGAGAAAGTAATAAACATCTAAATAAATATGGAATGTGGCACCAATGGGTTGGATCTAGTGGAAGAGACAACAAATGTTATTCCCTCACAATGTAGCAAATTAAAATTTAAATACCGGCTAAAAGAGGTGTGTGACTATGCCTTGAAAGTGATTACCTCTAATATAAACTAGTGGAGAATTTTAGTTAGCTCCACTAATGCTACTTTAATTTATTTCAAATAATGGTTAAAATATTTTGAAATTTTACTACCGTATCAAATTAAAGGATTAAAGTGAAATTATGTTTTAATGATAAATGACTAAAATTCTCTTCCTTTGATACTATAAAATGAAGTTGCATTCATAGAGTTAACTATGATTCTCGATCCCTAAAGAGAATATGAGATTAGAACGCTACACTAGACAAGTTTTTCAAAATCCCTACTCCACGTACTCGTTAAGATTTAGAGGTATCCTATCCTTCGATGATTCCCCAAATTGATGGATTCTTACTTAAGAAGACAAGTGGAGATCTGATGGCTTTCTATTCCAAACTTACTTGTCATGGTCTGTTTTAAGATAACACACTATTAACAACTGAATTTGGAAACTTGATTTCTTTTCTTTTTTCTTTTTTCTTTTTTCTTTTTTCTTTTTTTTTTTAAAAAACTAGGATACACTCCTCCTACTATATATTACGTACAGAGATTATGAGAATTCATGAAGTACTTTTGTTTAAGTCAAAATCACGGTTATCACAAAATTATTGTCTTTAGCAACTGTACAGAAGCATCAACAACGACTTTCAAGCTTCGGCTTGCCTTCTCATATCAAAAAAAAAAAAAAAAGAAGCATCAACAACGAGCTAACGTAACTCATGATTATTCTCTCAATGGTTGGATCAAACAAATTCGCAACCTCCTAATTAATGTGTGATTGGACTATCACATCTAATCTTATGTGAAGAAAAGATAACCTTGTGTTGATTCTCTGGTTCGCCCAAGCCACGAAATGGAGTAATTGAAGCTATTGTCATTTATTATATTCCTCCTATGGAGTACAAACTCAATCTCTAAGAAGATTATATTTCAGTCCTAGGCTTCCTTAAACTATATAATCTAGGAAGAACCGGTGCTCATTACATATTGGACTTATGGGGTTAGACCAACATCACATTTTTTCTTGCAAAACTTTTCTACAACTTAATTACCTCAGACCTCACCATTATATTGTTTCTTCATAGCTAGTGAGTATTATTCTGTTTAAGTTCTCCATAATTAACATGAAGTTTTCTTGACTTTTTATAACATGAGCTCTTTAAATTGTAAAATTTGTAATTAAATCTTTCAAACCCAATTCATACATTTTTTTTTATTTTTTACAAAAAATGGGTAGGTATAATTTCATTTTGTGCTTCACATCACATCATAGGCGTAATTTGAGGTGGTACCCAATGCTCCAAAATGTAAATTCCTTTTAACACTGTAATTACTATTTTAGCTCCGATGACAGCCGCTTGCCTCTGATTCTACTTCTTGGAATCTGAATGTCAAGGCATGTCCTTTTCTCCCACTATTGTAATTCAAACTTTCACATCGGGATTTAAAATTATTTCATCAGCAAGACTGTGTTTTACTTTTTCAGAAGTGATCCGTCCTATACAGTTGAAAATAAGTATATCAACTTTGTTTTGACTTGCAGAAATTTTTTTTGGGTACTTTCCAAAGATCCTTAAGTTAGTTTAAAGTTTTGGTTTGGTCCCTTTTTTAAAATATTCTCTAATGAAGCTATCTTTTACTAATATTTTAAAAATATATAATCAATAGAGGTAGTTTGAACAAAATTATAAATTTAAAAGACAAAATTATTTCAAGTCTTACATTAAGAATGAAAAAAAGCCATATAACTAACTCAAAAAATGTAGTAACTTACTAAGATCATATAATTCTTTCTTTTTTTCTTTTGTTTTTTTTAATAAACACTTAGATAGGATACCTTGGAAAAAAATTATATAGTTTGCAGATAAAGTTGATTGAGACTTTTTTTCTTAAATACAATTGATCCTTATATTTAGGATCAAATAAAACCGCTTATATAGTTCTATATTTAAGACTTGAGGTAGTGTAATTAATTTTAAAGTAGCTTTAGCCGTTCAGTGTATATCCGATCCGGTTTCTCTCCTTGGCGGCTCTCTCCCAATCCTAGCCGTCCAAATCTGGATCTAAAGATCCAGAATGGTTTTTAAAAAACCACATACGGTGGCGGTACCGAATGCGGTTTTTTAAAAAACCATTGTGGATCCTTGGATCCAGATTTGGACGGCCAGGATTGCGCCAATGAGGGACGGGGAGAGAGCTGATGGGGAGAAAATCCTCTCCCGTATATATCTGAATGATTTAGAAACGTTTTCATAAAAAAGATATTAATAAAAAAAAAGTATTCTAAAAAGCTTTTAGATTTGTATCGTTTAAAAATCATCCAAATGATTATCAAGTTTTGTTAAAATAATATTTTTCTTTTGAATGATTGAACATCACGTATGTTGTTCTTTTCTAGAATCATCGAAACGATAATAACAATTCAAAAGTGTACAAAAATTAGACTGCAAAATAATTTATATGAAGTCCAAAAATGATAATAATCCAAGACGGGGGCAAACTCAACACCAATCTATGTGGTTACCCCTTAACACAACAATTTTGTGACGATTCACACTTCTTTTTTTTTCTTCTCCCCCCCCCCCCCTTCACCCCTTTTTTTAAAGATATTTGTTTTCACACTTTGACCATTTCAAGAAGACGAAGGACAACAAGTCAAACATATTAATTACTCTTGAGCCAAAAAAAAAAAAAAACTAATTACTTGTTCCGTCTTTTTTATAAACAACTGTTATCCTTATTGCATCAAACGAACTAATTGTTAAAATTATTTATGCATAATAAATGTACCAAAAATGTCATGTTTCTTTCAAATATGATCACATGGATGAAAAAAAGTATAGGAAAGAGAATTAATAACAAATATAAAAGAGTATGAAAAAATGAAATATGTGAGAGAATGTGTAATAAACAAGTAAATGAAAGAGAATTATTAGTGAGTGAGGGATAATTAATATAAAGATGTATATTTAATAGGGTAGAAAAGGAAAAAGTAGTTTAAATCTTGAGAAAACAAGAAAAAAGTTGCTTATAAAAAAAACTAACCTTAAGAAAAAGAGAGTTACTTATAAAAAGAATCCAAGGAGTAATACAATATAATAGTCCAAATTCTATTAGATTCTAGGTTTTTTTGGGACCTGAATATTATTATAGTTTGGTGGTCCTATTAAATAGTAAATTTATAATAATAAACAAAATTAAAACAAAACTTACAGTTTTAGTGTTTCTAGTATCAAATCTTTTTTTTTTATTTTATTATATATATATGTTACCCATAGTGATTGGGTTATATAAATTCAGAAAAACTTAAGAAAACTTTACATCAATCTCTTCGAAAAAATATCACTACGAGAAAAAAGACGTGTTAGCATTGCATAGTCCGGTTGTTTGGCGCCAGCCCTTTATCATGCACTTGTGAAATTAGTGACCGGTTTTCAAATTTCTAAAACCATTAATAAAAGTGTTACAATCTTAATTTGCGGGCGGTCATTTAATTAGTGTGAATCACAGCTACAACATTTGTAACAGTTTTAGATAAACCTGCTAATGATTACTGTTTGCCTTCTATAGAGTATATTTTTTAGAAATAGGATATTGTCATTATCATTTTTTTTATTACCACTTTTTCATTATTAGATCAGAATCAATACCTTTATCATTTTTTATTCTCCTATCCAGATTTTGATTAGTGAAAAAATGGTAGTGATATTGGTAGTGACAATATCTTATCACTATTTTTTAAGTGCATATCTATATAATTTTTAACAAAAATATGCAATACGGGCTATTCAAATATGAGATCATTTATTTTTCTTCATCAATAACTATAATTTGCACAAGACAAAATAACAAAGTAAATTAATAAAAAAGGAGTCTCCAAAACCCTCATAGATGGGGCCCACTCGTTAGACGAAGTTTATTTGGATATATATATATTTTTTTTTAAGGCCCCACAGACATGTACGAAACTATGAGGATTGAAGAAGAGATAATCTCACTTCTCAGGGAGAGCATTCAGGTGGGACTCCCTGAGGGAATCGCGTTGTATCCGTACAATAGTTATATATCATATACTGGGCCTGAACCTCCTTGATGCTTGCTTGTCCCGCCGCGTCCACCGACTGTTTCAGCCACGACTGGTCGCCGGTGCCACCGGCTTGGGCGGTGAAGCCTCTGAAAGAGGTGGTGAAGGGAGCTTGGGTCCAATCAGTCTTGACAAGTCCTCCTCTGGTGGCCCAATCCTCAGCATCCCAAAGGCTTCCGTATATTCTCATTGCTTGGCTCTTTGGAAATGGAATGCCTCTTGATTCCATGTTCTTGTATTCCCTTATTGGTCTCCCATCCACTGAGAATCTGCACATTTAATTATTTATATTTCTCAATCAGAAACTCTGCTTTAATAATTTCAGACTACTTATTATTCTCCATCTCAGTTTTTTTTTTCAATATAACAGAATAGATTTTGTAAGTATCTCTGTATACCCAAAAAAAGATATGAAAATGAATGAATACGTTTCTTTTTTAAAATAAAAAGAAAAAAGAAAAAAAAAAGCTTTAACTCTTGCTTAGGATCAACCTAATTGATAAAATCCAAAATTTCAAATTAGTGTATAATATTATTAAATTGAGAAAAATTGGTGAAATGTCCATGCATGTTTTGAAATTTTCTTAGTCATACAGAAAGTACCAATGCTTGAATTTAGATCTTTATGGTTATGGCCAATACAATTTCATAATAGAAACTTTCCACTGATGTTGTCTATTAAATTTGTGTTTTATGAGTTTATGGTTAATTTTGGAATTGTAATTTATTATTTTAGTTAAAGTTTCTGGAGATAGCATGTTAAAGATGTGGTAATGATATGCCTCTAATATGTCAACAATATTTGTAACAAAAGAAATTTTTTACCCAAATTAATCACACTAATAAAAATTTAAAAAAAATGGGTATTTTCTAAAATAAATAAATTAATTGAGAATTTTTTAATATTGGGATGGTTCCAACCGCAACATTAGCAAAAGTAATTTTTTTAGTCAAAAGGAATAACCTAACTCCAATACAAACTTTTTATAATAATATTATATGTTCGAAAACTTCCATAGAGTTATTTTGTTTTGGTCGAACTTCCATAGTTATCACCATGACAACTTAAAGACAAGTGACAAATAAGCAAGCTTTCTTTATCTATTTAATTTGGCTCATAAAATTATCAGAACTTGTGCAGATATAATTAAAACATAGAAAGATGAAGAAATATATATAAGTACGTACATGATGGTTAGAGGATTCCAGAGAATTGAATAAGTGTGAAAGTCTAGGGTGGGATCAAACCACAAGTGAAACTGCTGCTCTCTGTTACCGGTTCCCAGTGCATATATGTTTGTATGAAGAGTATATGGATCACCACTCAAATTCCCTAGAAATTCAAAGTCTATTTCATCATGAGTTGACCCCTCTGAACTTAGCTGCACATATATACATATCCATCCTCATCACAATAATCAAATATCTAATAATCATATTCCTTCTGTAAATTTATCTTTTCGCACATGAAAGAGACAAGAACAAGAAGATTACATGTGTGTGTGGGGGGGTTACGTACATAGTAAGTGGTGACCGTGCCGGCGGAGTTGCCAGGCACGAGCTTGAGCTGCATGTCAATCTTTGCAAAGAGGTATTCATTGACTGAGCTGAAGCCGGAGCCGGAGCTCTTGTCGAGAGAGAGGGTGAGGAGGGAGCCGTCGTCGAGGACCATGCCACGGCCGTCGCCCCAGGTGATTTGGAAGTCCTGGTTGAAGTTTTCGGCGGAAGATGCAGCGAGGACGAGGACGCTGATGAAGAGAAAGCCAATCATGCTGATAGGGTTATTGTTGTGGTTGGTCATTTTCAAGAGAATTTAGATGGATGCTTTTGGGTAGCAAGTTATAGCGGGGAGAGGTGGAAAAATTAAAGAGAAATGAGGAAAAACTGTAAAACCCAAATATTAATATTTGGAACTTAGGACTGGGCAAGTCTTGAGTGGATGATATAAGCGAAGGTTTGCGTCTATATATATAGCTGGAGAGAGGAGAGATGGCTGAGAGAGAGTCTCTCTGTTTTGTTTAATTAAAGGAGCATATACTAACCCTTTAAAATTACAATGATATTAATGAGATTGAACTTGCAACCTTCTCCTTATTTATATATATATATATATAGGTCTTATCTCACTCTGTTGCAAAAACCATATTGGTAGATGTAAAAGAAAACAAAAAATTCTGAAGCAACCAACAAGTGTTATTGGTTAAAATAGTCTCACTCCTTTGGGATGAAAATAAAAGTTAAATTCAAATATTGATAAGGGCACTTATTATAAAACTTTTGATGAGGATACCCGTCATCAATTTTTTTTTTTTTAAAATTAAAGTAGGTGAAGGCTGCGTTTCTGAAAATTAAAGCAATTTTTTTTTCCCAAGTGCATGGCGGACAGCTTATACAATTCAATGCAATTTTTTTTTTTGGGAAAATCCCATTAAGGTCCCAATAAACCCAAAAAAAAAAAAAGTCAAAAAGAGATTGATAACTCCATATGTGAGTTTTAACAATTCCTTAGGACTTTTTTAATATTAGATTTTTCTCTATAACTTTTTTGATATTTTCTAGATTCTTTGAAACTTTAAAGAGATTTTCCCTTTTTTGGCCTTCACAATTCAATGCAATAATATATATAGAGATAGAGAGGGTGGATTTTTAATTTTCAAAGACGATAATTTATTGTCAAATTATGCCTAATAATAAATAGTATTCTTTCAGTCTAGGGCTGTTTATGATGCTCACGACCCTATATGCCCGCTCAAGCCCACTGAAAATGAAAAATTGCTCTACCCTGCCCAAGGAAAGTCGCCTAAAAAACAATGGGCTCAACTGGACTGGGCATTTTTGTGGGTAGGGCTGGACACCGGGTAGGGTATGCTGCCCTGCCTAGTAGTATATGTTATGTATTTTTTATTTTCTTAATAAAATAGTATAATATGTTTGTTATAAATTATATAACCTATTTGTAGGTAATTCTATATGCTTCATCCTTTTGACATTTTGGGGCCTTGATGCAACCTCTAAGAGTTTTGGATATTTACACGACTTTAATTTCTATTTTTTGATGCCTTGTATTCAATAGATAATTGACTATTTTTTTATGCCTTGTTAAAACATATGTTGTCTTTTTAATTTTAAGACTTAATTTGTAGACTTATATTGAAATATTAAAAAATGTAGAATTATAGATGTTATTTAATTTTTTTAGTTATTTAAGTTGTTTTTTGTGACAGGGTATCGTTACTTGGGCATAAAAGGGCCGTCCTACCCAACCCATTATTGTCTTGCCCAAAAATGTTAGGGCTCTTCTATTGGGCAAGGTCGGATATTGGGTTGCATTTTATAGCCCAGTGATCTTTTGAGCAAGGCATCGGGCAAGGGTCTCACCTTGCCCAACCCTGGCCATGAACACCCCTATTTCAATCAATGGAATTCGCTGGAAATAAATAACTGGGGCATTGAGGTATATATGTATATCAGTATATGTGCTGGCAGAGTAATATTTCTGTCTTAACTAAAAGCATAATAAATACTCTTCTTCTTTTCCTATTTATAAATAACTTCCAACATCTTTCACATAAATTAAGAAAAATATTAAATTACATTAAATTATGAAGTCATTTTTATGAGAATCCAAAATTTGAACATTATGAATCCTTTTATAAGAGCAGGACAAAATTTATTTGAATATTTAATGAAATTTTGTTTTCAATTTTTCCCCTCACTAATTATATATTACATTAATTAAAATACTAGTGATACTTATATTTACTTTGTTTCTTTCTCTTACTCACCTCCTCATAAATAAAACATATTTAAAGAAAGTTTATTTGATACATATATACTTAGAGTCTATTTTGAATAGGAGTGATAAAAGTGATTTTTTCGTAGATAGACTTTTGAAAACGAAAGATTCTTATTGGATTAATTAATGCTGTTAAAGGTCTAATTGATATAAGTTTGAATATATAAACACACACACATTCCCGACAGTCCTTATCTAAAGTACAATTATATTGGCAAAAAAAAAAAAAAATACAGTTATATATATTTGTGTGGTTTCATATATATTTAATTTAATCAATCTAACCAGCTTTGAGGTAATTGGGTCCTTTCCGTATGTACATTAAATATATTCTTTACTTCTAATTGTTTATTTGGTGGAGTCACACTCGCATATATCACTCCCACACGCATGCACACACACATTTTTCATGTTATTCTATATGCCTAAATAAAACATATCTATATGTTGATTTAATTACCTGCAGATTTGGGTTTTGGTTCTTTTATGTAGGTACGTTTAATGTGTTCTATATATACTTCTAATTGTGAGAGTGTGTGTGTGCACCTGAAGAATTGCCGATTTGTTGAGAAGTCACATTTGGACATATATATCATGTTTATATTATGGCTATAGTATTTTTTTGGGCAAAGTATCTTTGGCTATAGTATACAGATTTACGTGTTAGCCAAGTTTGGTGCTATATATATGTGTCTATATATATATATATATAGTTTTTAAACTAAATGAGAGCCCAATTATTGCGATGGGAATTAATCATGATTGTCTATATAGTATACAATAATAATTAATCAGGGTTTAAGATTCTGCTTAAATAATTGCTTAATCATATATATTAACAAACATATCCTAATCCTATCAACTTTTGTAACATCCCAAATTTTAGAATTGGGAAATTAGAAATATTGTATGGGAATTTGCTTTAGAAATGTATGTAAGGCCTATTTTTCCTTGAATTTTTGAGAAAAGAATTATGGAAATCAATGGCCTAGAATAATTTCTGGAATTTATTTAATACTAGTGCCAAAAATTAAGAAGAGTAAAAGGGTAATTTTACTACCCAAGCTTGCAAGTGAATTTGGGTAAAGTCCAAATCAAATTTGAAGAGACAAGGAAATGCTTATTCATAATTTTGAGAAAAGAATTGTTGAAGTTAATAGCCTAATATTAGGATATACTACCTCCGGTCCTAATTATAAGAGCCAGTTAACTTTCTTTAGAGAGATTAAGTAAGCTAAATAAGTTACTTAATCAATTCATATGTTAAATATTCTTAGAATATATTAGTTTATTAGTCAAACTAATAAGTTTTTAAAAAAATACAAATAAAAAGACTTTAAAGTAATTTAATCAGCTTCCTTAATTTCTCCAAAAAAGTTAACTAGCTCTTATAACAAGTATGCTAAGACACAAAGCTGAAGCAAATTTCTTTATTCCCATGCTCCACGTGCTCCCATATATATATACTCCCTCCGGTCCTAATTATAAGAGTTAGTTGACTTTTTTGGAGAGATTACGGAAGCTAATTAAATTACTTTAAAATATTTTTATTTTTATTTTTTTCTTCAAACTTATTAGTTTGACTAATAAACTAATATATTATCTAAGAATATTTAACATATGAAATGATTAGTTAACTTATTTAGCTTCCTTAATTTCTTTAAAGAAAATCAACTAGCTCTTATAATTAGGACCAGAGGTAGTATATATATATATATGAAGAACCATTTTGCAGCACATACTCCCTTACTCTTCAAAAGTCACGGGCCCCCCTTTCATCAGTTAATTATTTATTAAACTCTTTGGGCCTAAAGATAACCTATATATTCAGCGTCCATGTTCCCTTATTATGCATTCTTTCAATTCATATACCCAACGTAACGCAGCACCTAACTTCCTCCAACCCGTTACTCTCCTCGGTCCAACAATAAAATACAGATGAAGAGCTGGCAGCAAAGGCACAGCTGTTTTATGCATTTTAAGACAGCACATTCTTCATGTAATAACACATACTCCACTAAGTTCTCGAACTCAGCAGCACGTGCACTCCCTCATCTATTCATTCGGCCCAACACCAGAAAACACAGAGGGAATGAGAGCTAGGCAGCCAGAAATCATCGCGTTCATGCATCCCATGCTCCACTACGTCTGGTGCTTTCAGCAACTCTCATGCTCCACTACTTTTCTTGTGTCTCCAACATGTCCGCCATGCTCCACCATTTCTCTTGAACGCCATATACTCCTCCATTTCCATTTCCTTTCCTTCGGCCAGAAATGGAAAACGCAGAGAGTGAGAGAGGCAGCGACACCGAGAGACAGGAAAGTTGAAGGAGAGCATGGAAGAGATGAAGAACAAGAGAGTAAGACGGAGAAGGCGTCGGAGAAAGAAGGAAACAGAGTGTGAGACCAAGAACAAGAAGTTGAGAAAGAAAGAAATCATAGAGACTGAGAGTGAGCAATGAAGGAAAGATGAGAGAAAGAAATTTGAAGAAAACCAACCAGCCAGCCCTCATTCTCCATATTTCCTTCAGTTAAACATTTGCAGAAAACAAAGGAGAACCTTGAAGGTTTGAACCACGCATGCAAGCTTCTGGGTTCAAACAAGTGAAGGTGCTAAAGAGAATAAGAGAAGTTGAAGAAGGAACAGAGACTAAGAAACTGAAGAACCATATATGCAAACTTGGGGTTCGATTAAGGTGAGCTTTTGAATCTCTTTCTTCTAGCTTCAACCGATTCTGCACTTTAGTTTCTGCTGTATGGGTTAAAGCAATAACAGAAAATGATATCTCCTTGTTCTTGGGCTACGAAACAGAGAGCATTGAGGTCTAACATGCATGCATGAGGTTCTGAAGTCGTTGAAGTTGAAGCTTAACGTACATGCATGTGTTATTGGGTTCTAATTAATTGCTGCTGAACTTAGAAGCCTACTGTTTCGGTAGGAAAACACCTGCACACTATGAACACATGTCTTGAGTGATTTCATGTGTCTTTCATTCAGTTTGGATCTTAACCTGAACCTAAACCATGTTTAGAAGTTTTGGAATCCGGTTTAAGAATGAAAAGACTTAAGGAAATCTAAATGAAATGCTGAACATGAAAAGATAAGCTGATGCATTTCTGGAAAAAAGAATTTGCTGCTGAAACAGTGATTTTCAAGTGAAGTAAAACCAGGGCAAACGACCTCATTTGACCCTGAAATTTTGTGAAAATTTAGTACACATCATAATCTTTGATATGAGCCAAAGAACACCCAAATCCGATGTGTACAACGAACATTATGAATTTCCGAAGTTTGAAAGAAAAACTGAAAAACTGTCAGTTTTCAGAAATGCACAGTCGTTTTAGGGTTCAATTTTGAAATAGTAAATGATCTAGTTTCTCTGTGAAACTTTCCAGAATTAAATTATATACAACAAGGTTTAATTTGATAGGTCATACGCCTTAATCAGAGTTGTATCCAAGGAGATACGAATTTTTGAAAATGACCTATTAAACTGGAACATTTTTCTGGACAGTGAAGAAAGAATGAAAAACTGGGAATGATACAGCAAGAAATAAGTCTAGTGATTATTCATACATGAAACTAGACTTAATTAGTGACAAATAGAAATTTGAACCACCCCGATCGGAGCTCTACAGAATTAACAATGATTTTTCGAAGTTTGGCCAAAATGCTGGCAGCTTTTGCTACCATTTGAAATTAGGAAAGGAATGGCCAAAAGTAACAAGAATAAACTCTAAGGGTGTAAGAATGCCTATGAGGCAAAGATAAGCCATTAGGTATTTGGTTTACTTGGCTCTAATAATATTTAGGACCATGAGAAGTCAAGAAGAAGAAGAAAGAAAATGGATGGAAGATACTTAGCTTCAAGCAACTCCGAGGTTGAAAGAGAAGGTACAAGCGGAGGACATAGGCTAAGGTAGTGGACTTACCCTACTTGCGTGTATTGATTTATGTATTGATTTATCTGCTTGTGTGTTAATATGTATGATTGCTTTACTTGCTTGTTTAACATATTTGAATGATTGAAGCTTGTTTCTATTTATGCTTTGGCCATGAGTATATGTTATGAAGCATTGAAGCATGCAGAAATATCATTATGTTAACATGAGCCTATGTAAGGCAAGCATATCATGCATTAGCATTTATCTTACATGCATTGTTCGGTAATATTTGCTACAGAGATTCCCCAGAATCTCACCCTCCACAACCAACCATTAGGCAGGTGAGCACGATAGAGAAGTGTTGCACTAGACTGCAGAATGGAGTGTCACTTGAAGATGGCACATTGAAGGGAGTGCTTGAAGTTGCCGTAGAAAGAATGACCAGAACCACCTAATTAAGTGCAGCTTTGCATATTCTAATTACTCGTAACTGTTAACTTTCTTTAATTTGTGAGTTAGGCTGTCCGAGGTTTATGGCATTACAATACTAACCCATTTCAAGATTACGAACTTAATTTCATTGAGAGGAATTATATTGAAAATATTCAATCTTTGTCCTAATGTTTTGTTTTTGTTAGCTATTGTGGGTCCTATACATTATATAATAGATTTTTTTTAAAAAAATAAATAATAGCGTGCGAGTTGTTAGAATTTTCGTGTTAGGTAAATATATAATTGGGATAAGGGTCTTAAATGCCATGGAAGTTTTCGTTTAGGAGCACTGGTAAGACGGAAGTGTTTTTTGGACAAAAAATGCCACGAAAGTTTTCACTGAGGAGCAATTTTGCCCCGAAAGTTTTCGCTGAGGAGCAATTTTGTCCTGGAAGTTTTCACTAAGGAGCAATTTTGCCCTTCTGTCCCCAAATATTAAATTTGACTATTAAATCAGTCAAAGACCACACATATTATGCCTTGAAAATGTCAAACTTGACGCCAGAGAAGGAAATCCTTGAGATGATGAGCTCAAGGCAGCCAGAATTTGTGAAGTCGAACTGGTCAAAGGGACTGAAAGGTCGACTGTCACAAAACCCAAAGGAAGCATCACTTATGGTCCAAGCAAATCATTAGTTTATACAAATGTAAATATTATCACTATTGATTTGTTTTACTGAACCAATTTTTGGAACAATTCATTTCTCGTTTTGTGTTTCATTTGCATTTTGTGACAACCTTTTAGTCCCTTTGACTAGTTTGGCTTCACAAATTTTGGCTGCCTTGATATCAACATCTGAAGGATCTCCTTCTCTGGCTCCAAGTTTGACCTTTTCAAGGCATAACATGTGTGGTCTTTAACTGATTTAGTAGTCAAATTTAATATCTGGGAACAGAAGGGCAAAATTGTTAGGAAAATTGCTACGTTTTGTAAACTTCCAGGGCAAAATTGCTCCTTAATAAAAACTTCTGAGGCAAAATTGCTCCTCAGTGAAAACTTCCATGGCAAAAATGATACTTCCGGGGCAAAATTGATACTTCCTGTGAACTTCCGTGGCATTTTTGGTCCAAAAAAAACTTCTGTCTTACCAGTGCTTTTGAGCGAAAACTTCCATGGCATTTAAGACCCTTATCCCTATATAATTAGTATGTCAATAGTTGTGAGCTTTAATTTCTGCCACTATAATATTAATGTTCACCACTTTTTAATATAGTGTTAGCAATTAACATTGTTCATTTTAATAAGTTTCAAAATGTCTTAAAATATGTCAAGAAAGTACTTAAAAATCCCCTAAATCAAATTATCAAAGCGCCCTTACAAAATATTCTCTTAACTTGGCTTATTTTACAAGTTTCATTGACTTTTCCTTCTGCTTTGTAATTTAGATGAATCTGAGGCTTATTTAAGAAGCCTTTGAGTCATCCTTCTTACATAGCTTCTTCCATAAGTTTTTTAACTTTCCTTTTCATGGCTTCTTTCACAAGCTTTTTCCTTTGTCATGATGAAGGGACACGTGTCATGATTTTATTAGAACAATACAAAAGTATGTCATTGTTAGTCATAATGACTTTACTTTATTAAAGTTACTTCAATAAAGCTACTTTATTAGTGCTTGCCCAGAATTCTACTCGGGTTTTACTCAGGATTGCGACATGCATACCAAGACTCGACAAACAATGCCACATACCGTTGTTTTCTCAAAAACATAGGGCATACCTGACTGCCCTGAAAATACCTTATACTTATTTATACCGGCATATTTTTGCCCAACTAATTATCATATACTTCAGGACATAGTTGTGTGGCATCTTTTCCAACCAGATTTACACTGTATGGGTCTTTTATGCCCCTTTTTGTCTCTCAGCCAAAGATATGGCTTTATTCGAAAATGTCATACTTCCTGAATCAGGCTTAGTAGTCTGCCTAATTTTGGGCTTATTATCAAGTCTCAATGCCCAAAATTCAGGATAATTCCCCTAACTCCCTAAACGACGTAATTTTAGGGTAACTTAACATAACCTTATGTCAAGTGATATGACAAATGATAAACCCCCACACCCACGCACACACACATATAAGTAGTAAGTTTTTAGTTTTTAAACCACACATACACACACACACACTGTGTAGTGGTATGCATACTTCTGTATATCCAAGACCACTTTTTTTTTCCTCATTTCATGTATAGAGATATACATATATTAGTAAAGCTTTCCAAGTGCAAAGATATGAATGTACTCATATATAAGATCACATTTTTTTCCTATCTTTTCATTGTGCAGTGATGTGCTCACACATATATATACTTAAGTCTTCCTTCTCTTTTCACAAGCAGTGACTACATGAATATATATATATATACAGAAAATCATGTATCCTGTCACAGCACCTATGATTCTGTCTAGTGAGTGTTAAAAACGACAGCGTTTTCTTAAATGATCTGATTCCATGGCTGAAACATAAAAAACAAAACGACAGAAATTGAGAGCTGTACAGCGCTAAAGGGAATTGCGCGCGAGACACTCCTCCCAACTGTCTGAGCGCGCTAAATTTCTTTCAGTTCATTGAGCTTCGATTCATTGAGCATCCAAACCTGAACTCGCCAAATCGGACAAGAAGAAACAGGTCGGTGAGAATTTCAAGTTCGATTTTGATGTCTCCGAGTTCGTCTTCAGATAACATCTCCCTTCGTCTTTGATTTTTCTTTGTTGTTGGAAATGTAGTCTGAAATATCGTGAATCTGAAATGGGGGAACGAGTGGCCGGCCAGATCTAGACTTGCAACTCATTTCCTTCCTTCCTCTGTGTTTGTTTGAGCTTTCTCAGGTATGTATTTCTCGCGATTTGGTTCTCTTTTGGCCAGACCTGTTCGATTTTTTTGGCCGGAGCTTCCTGCATTTTTTGTTTGGTCCGATTCCTGAATTTCTCTGGTTCGAGTTTTCTCCGATTTGGACCCATTTGTTTGATCTACTTGATTTCTCTGGTAGCTGCAAGATTTGGATTGTTCTGCATTTGTTTATTTTTCTGTTTTTTTTGGTCAAATCAGAAATTGAAAGCTGTTGATTGGTTGGGTGACATCCATTGGTTTCATGGTACATTGGATTTCACATTATAGTGTTCTTTAGATAAGAAATGTTTTCATTTTACAAAACCAAAAAAAAAAAGTCTTCAGCTAAGGAAATATGAGCTGAATATGAATCAAAATATACATCAGTTTTTTGTGTCCCACCAAAATGTCCAAGCAGAATGGACTAATATATAGAGAGCAGGAAGATAGCACAATAAAATGCCGTTGGGGAACATTGCAGGAAAACAAATCACTTGGGAGAAATAGAATCATATGCAAAAGAATCAACCTCCAATATTTGCATGATCAAATAAAACGTTTCACTGATAAAAATTTCATGCAAGGACAGATTCCAGAAAATTTTTAAGTCAGAGGCTTACAATTATGTTGGTGCAATATGACAACACTGCTTCAGTACTCAAATGATAATTTATACATGAGGGGTTGTTGTTGATTTATTAAATCATCTGAACATACATAATATTATCCAAGCCTATGAATTAAATTTTTATGCCATATCAACATACAGGAGTGGAGTGCACCACTTACCATGCAGCCACTGCAGGAATGAAGATGAAGAGGTCGTGAGAATAGTGAATGTATAAAGCATCTCACCTGCAGAAAAGAATATTGCTATCTTCATCCAATGGTAAGCAATATTTAGAATATCGTTCCTGAAATAAAATGCAAATCTCATTCTTCATCTTTCTCCAATGGTAAGCATTTTTTTTTTGGTCAAATTCGGAAATTGATTTCTCTGGTAGCTGCAAGATTTGGTTTTTTTTTTTTTGATATCAGTATAAAAATGGATTGGTAGTGGATACATTAGTGAACAAGAAAGAAACACACTTATTGAAATTATTAAGTTGGTAGAGTTTGTTATATATTGAGATTAGCTGAACATGCATTATTTGTTTTTCTCCAAGTCATAATTTGCCGGTGCCTTGTTTGCTTAAACCTTCCAAACTTTGCTTAATAATATTTATTAGTAATAGCTCATTGTTCTTTAGAAATATGTTTGACTCATAAAATGGCTTGTAAAAGCTGAGTATTTTCTGTTTCAGTTTCAACTGTTGCTTCCCAATAATCCTGAGTTATGGTCTTCCATTAAGAGCTGTAACCTGATTGGTCTTCCATTAATGGAAGTATTTCCAGCCAAACAAATAGTTATAGTTTCCAAAAGAAACAAAACTGCAATTTTTGGAAACTATAACACCAATTCAGTAAAAATTACAATTTAGATTCAAATAGAATGCATGAGAATTCTCTAATGCCAAGGAGAAGCTGATCTCTGATCTACTGAGCCTTTGAGTCCAATACCCAAGTTTCTTCTACTCCTTTTGCTTATCTCTTGCAATATCCATCTGCAAATAAAACTTTCAAACTTTTAATCAAGTTTAAAGAGTCAAACACAAAACATCAACTTCACACATACCTTTTGCTTTGGACAACCAGTTCTATAATGTCCCTTTCCTTGACAATAACTGCAAGTCCTTTGTTGTTTTATCGACATTTCTATGCTTGATTTGATACGTGTAGCAACCCTTGGACGCCCTTTAGTTCTGATTGGTTGGGTGGGACCGCGCACATCATTAATGAGTGAAACTTGAGAAACAGTACTAAGAATGGGTGATGGAACAAATTGGGGAGTTGTTTCATCTTCAACTGACTTTCTCTTTCGTTCTAGTTGTTGTTGCAAAAAATTAGTAATCATAGAGTTAAGCCTTCTAATCTCAAAAATAGAATCTGAGGCTTCAGAAACAACAATGTTGATTTTGGAGTGAACCGACCACAAAGATGATGCACTAACTTCGTTAGTACTTGTTTCTGCATGAACACCTACAAGATTATCAGCCTTATAGCTTGCATCCATTGTCCATCTAGAGAGTATATATTTTTCTGGTAAGGTCATGATTTGTTTCTTCTTCATGATGTATAAAATATGTTTGCACAAAATCCCCATAGTCTCAAATTTTCCACAAGAACAATGAGCTATGAATATTTCAGTCAACTGGTAGTCGACAATTGCCCACCACTTTTTATCAACTTCAGGAGACCCCACCCGATACTTGATCACATTTTGGTCTGTTGAAATCTTTTCATGAAAGTAGTCATGTATGGCAGCCTTCCACTCTCTTTTAAAGATATCAAATAATTTTCTTGTATAACGCTCTCCAGCTATTGCTTCAATTGGATTATTAGTCTCTAAAACTGCTTTTGTATTTCTAGTTTTGAAATCCTCATTTTCTTCTGCATCCCTCTTGGACTTGATTGCTTTGTCATATTGGGTCACAAAGTCATTTAACATCGTATTAGAGTTGACGTATCCATCAAAAAATGAATTGATGCTCTCACTTCGGCCACTTGTGGTCATTCCAGCAAAAAAGGTATTTTTCAAGAATACCTTTGCCCAATGATGACGTGAATTATACATGTTGGACAGCCAACTACCTGCTTTAATATCATATTTAGTCCTCAGTTCTGCCCATTTGCCTTCGAACTCATCAATGTCTCGACTTTTATACCACTCACGGAAGTCAATATCAAAACTATCTTTAAATTGTGTGCGCAAAGCTTGACTATGCTCCATAACATGTTTTTTGATATGCCATGCACAAAAACGGTGTCGTGCTTTTGGAAATATGTTGGCAATTGCTTTTCCCATCGCTTTATCTTGATCTGTGATAATAGCATTAGGAGACTTGTCAAACATACATGTCCGAAATTGTTCAAACAACCATGTAAATGTTGCCTCTGTTTCATCTTCTAACAAAGCGGCTGCAAATAAAATTGATTGCCCATGGTGATTAACCCCCACAAAAGGGGCAAAAGGAAACCTAAACTTGTTTGTTTTATAAGTCACGTCAAACACAAGCACTTCGCCAAACTGCGCATATGCAGCTCTCGACCTACCATCCGCCCAAAAAACACTTCTTAGTGTACCATCTTTTGCCAGATGCATATCAAAATAAAAAGCTCCATCAAGAGCGGACTTCCTTTGAAAGTGTTTGATGACGCCTGGACATTCTTGCCCTACATTATTCTTTCTTTGTCTTGATAGAATAGTACTGACTTGAATAGGAGTAATATTAACTTCTTTGTTCATAGCATTCACCACCTTTGAAATTTTTGAAGATGTTAAGCCCTCCTCGAAAAGCTTAGTAACAAGTGATTTAGTGAAATTTGAGCGTCGTAAATCATCGTGAGAAGGAAACTTCTTCACCTTTGAAGGAGTCATAATCAATGGATGATTATGTTCATCATTAAACTTCTCTACGATCCATAATCCATCCACTAACTTTACTTGTAACATCGCTGAACAATTTGTCCTTGAATCCCTACGCCTTTTGACAATGTGATCACCAACTGTTTTATGATTATGTTTCTTGACACCTTGCTTTGAGCACACATAATTCCACCTATATATTTGCTGTGTTTTCATATTCCTGCTAGTATATTGCTTGCGTGTTCCAAATCCTTTACCCTATGCATAGTCATTATAGAAACCATAAGCTTCTTCTACTGTCTTAAACACTTTCCCTAAAATAGGTGCCTCACTGAATCCACTATCATCATCTCCCACAATTTCTTGTACACTATCATCACCATCATCTTCCATGATTTGACATTGATCATGTTCTCACCATTCATTATCGTCTTTCTCCAAATCAACAATGTCATCTACATTTACTAAACTTCCACTTATGTCAATGTCTTCAATAGTTGTTATTTGGGAGTGATCCATTAGAAAGATGTAAAAGAGTTGACCAAGCACCTGTACAATATTTACATCATAAACCAAAATAAGCATGATTAAATTTGCTGAAGATATCCAAATCTTAATAAATATGAAAGAAAGCCAAGATAAAAAACATATGTGCAAGTTCTTATTGTGGGGTACGTGATTGTTCTTTACATATTCATATATTGGTCTTACATTTGGTTCATTAAGTATCTTTTCCAGATTTTTATATTTTCAATTTCTAGATTTGGAGCTGTAGAAAGAAAGAGGAAAGGGAACCTTGATTATATAAGGCCAAGCAATCCAGTCTTTTTGTAGCGAATTTGTTTTCTGTTCCTATTTAGTGCTTAAATTGTTGACATATGATGCTCTAGATAGATAAGTATTCATGTAAAAGTAGTACTTGAATTAAATTAAGAACAAGGGTACCGTTATAATTCCATTTTAATTTGCATATTTGGTTATTCCTTGCCCTTTTACAATAGAAGAACTAGGATCTTGTCTCACAAATTCTGGTACTATTCTGTGCTTCATACGACAAATTCTGGTACTATTGATGATTCCACTGTGACACAATTTGTAGAGATTTATTCATTCAAATTATTCACTATTGACAGGCAAATAGAAGTGAGGTATGCAATGTGATCCTAGAATGTGACAGATAAATAGAGAAGAATTTGACCGTAAGGCTTCAAACCCAAATTGTAGCAACCTTGAACTGATCCAACAAAACACTTGTCTAGTACCCAATCGCTCAACTGTTTGTGAATCTCTCCAGATGATAGGAATTTGATTTCAAAATACGAACTGTCTGTGATGTGATTTGATTTCAAAATATGAACTGTCTGTGATTTGATTTCATTCTGTGACTACAATATTTCCTGATTTTGAGAGGAATATCATTTTTTACTTGGTCAACCAATGCTTACTGATATGCATATAATGATAAAATCGTGAATTAAGATCTTATTTCTTGACTATGTTTGCTTACTGATATGCATATAATGATCAAATCAGCGATTTGATTCAGTATGTACTGAGATATGTCTGTTTCACGATTTGATTTCTAAATTGAGAAATAAGATTTTAATTCAGTAAGTTCTCGACTGATCCACAATTTGGTATTTTCTTTCGATGTAGCGATTCCTATTTTTTCTTCCAATTTGAGCTCGCGAACTATTCCCTTTCAGATTCACGGCGATAGCGTAGGATTTTTTTTCGACAATTTCTGTTAGGACTATTCCCTTTCAGATTTGATTAGGTAGGTTCTGTGATAGTGCTGGATTTCTGTTACGTTAGCGCAGGATTTGTTTTTTTTTCTCTATTTAATCTTTGGCCGTGGAATTTCCCTTTCAGATTTGATATGGTAGGTTCTGTGTAGTGCTGGATTTCTGTTAAGATAGCGCTGGATTTTTTTTCCTGTTTAATCTTTGGCCGTGCAATCACATAGGCGTTTTGTTTTCTTTTCATCGTTGGCGCGACAACAATCTCATGTCAAGGATTTGTTTTGTTTTTTATGTTTCAGCCATGGAATCAAATCATTTAAGAAAACGCTGTCGTTTTTAACACTCACTGGACAGAATCATAGGTGCTGTGACAGGATACATGATTTTCCGATATATATATATATATATATATATATATATATATATAAAAGTTCTTCTCTTTCTTTCTTATGCAGCGACATATAAAAAAAAATATGACAACAAGCTAAGTTTTTTTTTCTCTTTTCACAACCCGCTAGATGTATGAATGTATGTATGTATGTATGTATTGATTTAACACTTGTTTATTTTTTTTTATTTATTTTGAAGTTTTAATTTTTAGTTTCTTCCATTCCCCTTTCATGTACAGAAACGGTAACCTTTTGGTGGGAACCATGGGGAGACCTAAAAGAAGAAAGAGGAAAGGAACACTATCCAGAGTAGTGACATTGAATCACCACCATCTTCTTCATTTTGGGGATTAAAAGGCAAGAACAAGAGCAAGAAGGGGGCGGCTGGTTGAGAGCACTATTCATCATCTATTTGAAGCGAGAACTAGAGCCGAGATAGAGCATCGAGTTTTACTGAAGCACCATCATCATCTTCGATTTTCATCTTAGAACCAGAGAAAAGGAGGCACAGAGGCTGCAAATTCGCAAATTTTGGGAAAAGGAGTTTAGGAATAAGACTGAGATAAAATGGCTGTTAAGTTAGTAGAAGTCAAAAGTCTTAAGCTTATCATGAGAAAAAACTTAGGATAATTATTAAATATTATTTTGGATCTTGAAAAATTATGGGAAAAATTATGAAATATTATTTTGAGGCCTAGAGTTATTATTAGGGATTAATTAAGAAAAATTGGCCTAAATAATTTTAAAGCTATTATTTGGAATTTATGGCCTATTTTGCCGAAAATTCAAGGAAAAATAATTAGAGGATAAATTTGTTAGAACTGGCTGTCATCCAAGAGGGGGGGTGAATCGGGTGTAAGATAAAAACTTAGGAACTTTGAAAATCTTTTCGCGTCTTCTAAATTAACAGTTAGATATTCAAATAATATATACTGAAAATATAAGAGATAAAGGAAGAGAATATGCAAATTGAGATCTATACTGGTCCAGCCCAATCCTTAACCTACGTCCAATCCCCAACCTTCACTTGAAATTTTCAATTCACTATCTTCTTTCAACTTGATTACATGCTCTATACTCGAAGTAATCCTCCCACTAGGATTGACTCCCATTTACAAGCTATAATCAATACACCCACTTGATTACATACTCTGTACTCGAAGTAATCCTCTCACTAGGATTTACTTCCCCTTACAAGTTGTAATCAATACAACGGGTTTCCTACTCAAGATCATCCAATCAGTCTTTCAACTTGATTATGCGCTTTGTACTCGAAGTAATCCTCCCACTAGGATTGACTCTCCCTTACAAGCTGTAATCAATACACCCACTTGATTACACACTCTGTATTCGGAGTAATCCTCTCACTAAGATTCACTCCCCCTTACAAGTTGTAATCAATACAACGGGCTTCCTACTCAAAATCACCCAATCTTAAGTAACTCTCAGATAAAATAATTACAATGAATCTTCTCTCTCAGAAGTCAATGAATAAACACTGAAGTATAATAGAAATCATTTCACTCTCTATGATGAACTATATAAGCATTGAGAAACAGAGTGTGTATGAGTTATTGACATATCGACTATGAAGTAGTAAAATCATTTCATTGGCTTCGTCGAGTCATTCATCAATCATCACTTTTCCGGTTTGAAGACTTTGCAATTTATAAGCATTTGTTTTTCAACCGTTGTGAGCATTCGATCGTTGAGAAATTCTTCCACTCTAGAATATGACCATTGGATGTCTGTTGGAGCTTCTGACGTAATCATCTATTTTTTTTAAGTTGTTGTTAATCCTTCGTATAATCATCTAAAACTCACTAATAAACATGTTTAGTAGGATTGAGAATAATAATGAGTGATGATAAGAAGTAATGAAATCACGATCAATGATTTAAGCTTTACGTTACGGTGATTTACAGAAGCAAAGAAGATAACTCAAGTTAATCATTAACTGACTTGAGTTAAGAGGTTGTTGCTTTACTCCAGATTCCTCTCAATCTCGTCTTAACTCGAGTTGCATCTCCTTGGCTCGAGTTTGGCCTTAGACTCAAGTTTGCATTTGAAGACACGAGTTTGCATGTCAGATTTGCTCTTCATCAAGTTGCTCGAGCTTGACTTAGCTCGAGTTTGAGACTTGTGGCTAGAGTTAAAAACTCTTCTCAAAACATCTAACTCTTAGCCTTGCCTTGACTCGAGGTTGTTACTCCTTGGCTCGAGTCAAATGCCCTTTTTAAAGTCCTTTACTTTCTGACTTGACTAGGCTCGAGTGTCGATCCTTTCATACAAGCAAACCAGCTCGAGTTGAGAACTTACTCCGAATTTGGAAAACCACCTATGCCTCTTTAAGTCTTCTTTCCAATGCAAAAAGAATCAACCCCAAACTCATTGTATGTAGTCCGTTATCATCAGATGAATGAAGGTTGTTCTTAACCAACGCTTTTTGCAATATCTTGAACTGACTGTCAACTTCAAAACATCATATCTCCTTCAATTGACTTTTGTTTTTCATGATCTTTATTTTTTTGAAAAAGTATGCGTCTCATTTCAATTATGCATCGGTTTCAACTCATTTGGATTTGTCGTTTGTGAGATACACTCAAAATATCGAAGCTTGGTATGCTGTGTGGCGTGAATTTCAGTTCTCACTTCTACAATTCATAGCTCCTTCATCTGAAATCCTATGGGCTTGAAACTTTGTCGACATGACATATTGCAGTCTAGTTTCATACCAAATTGGTTTCACCTCAATCTGATCTCTGGTTTGGGAGATATCATTGAATTACCAGACCTTGCTTAAGTGAAACGTGAAATAGAGGTGAGTAGAGATGCTGAAAAGCACTATTGACCCGAGTCAATAGTGGCTGACTCGAGTTTTGAGTCCCTAGCTTGAGTTTTGACTTCCTGGAACTCGAGTTTTGACTTCCTGGAGCTTGATTTTGCTTGTTTTAACTCCAATTTGAGTCATTCCAACTTCCATTTGATTGTGGAGACTTCTAAAATCAATCTAAAATCAATCGTGGAAGCACGAAGTTGTCGGAGAAGAAGAGAAAGGAAGAAGAGATCTTGGAACTCAAATGCAAATTGGTTTTCAGGCTTAGGTGGGTCTTCTAATACCTTTTCAAATTTCATTTCGGTAGATTAGTGTGGTTCTTGAGGTTATTGGGTGGCTGGAAGTGGAGAGATTTTCAGTGAAAGCTTATGTCACCATGCTCTTTCATAGTGTGCCATTTTATGTTAGATTTGAGGTTGTATTTGAGGTTGTTTTTGAGGTTCTTTGGCTCTGTAATGAAGCAACGAAACCGTGCATGCAATGAAGAGTTGAATGGTGTCAAATTTCTAGAGTCTTAAACCTTGGTTTGAGGTTGCATGTCCCCCATTTCATCTCTGTTTTTTATCTGCAAAACAGAGAGTCATATACATGTTGATTTCAGGAGCTCAAGTTTGAGGTTTTCATTGAAATTTTGTCAAGATAGTACACCTCCTAAGCTTTAAAACTAGTCATAGATCATCTTAATCCAAAGTCTAGAACCCAAGTTATGATTTTTCAAAATCAAACATGGAAAACTGGAAAACAATCATGTCTTCAGATTCGACTCTTGATTCATTTGAGGTTTTGACCGAGTAAATATTTTGTGTCTGTGAAATTTTGTGAGGAAATAGTACATCTCTTAAGCTTTAAAATGAGTTTCAGAACATTTCTATAGGAGGTCTAGAGATAAAGTTAAAATTTTTACAAGTTGGACTGGAAAATCTGCGCACATTATGTTTTCCAGAATTGGGTGGCAACAATCTTTGTGGATTCTATATGAATACATATGTTAAGTGTTATAGTAATTATGTTTACATTAAAGTAGACTAACAGATCTTTAAATAGAAACTAGAATCACCTCATTTGAAGTTTCGTAGACTAAGTTATGGTTTTTCTAAGTTCCTTGAGAAATTATAGTCAGATTTTCTGTTAAGTTCGAAAATGATAATATTTTTTGGATAAATGCATCTAGCCATGAGTTGAGCATTTTTGATAGGATAATAGGCATTTAATTATGTCTTAGTGAGTATATAATATATAAGGATAAAAGATTATAAATGATGACCTATCTTTATATGAATTTCAAAAATATTATAGGAATTAACAATTGCAAAAGCTTAATAAAAAAGCGAACCAAAAAGAATTATGGCAAGGGTACAGTTTCAAAATAGTCAACAGGATATTGATGAGTGGCCATACATGTGAAGCAAGGGTATATTGTATATTTATGAGAGCAAAGGGTGAGTGAATAGCGTCCCATTATAATTTTTATAAACGATATTTTTACTCATTGTTGTACTTTTATGTTAATTACCATATTAAAAGTATGCTTTTGTAAAGGAAAATTTTATAATATTTGATTCATTTTCTTATTGATATTACATGAGCAAAGATTGATGATTTTATTCATTATCATGTATTTTCTTCCAATTGTTTCAAAGTATAATTCATGATTATGCAATTAAATGGTAAGGAGACTTTTGGATTTCTGTTGCTCTCAATTGGTGTAAAACTCACTATAAGAGCAAACCTCGAGGTTTGCATAGAAACCTCGAGGTTTGAACTTACAGAGGAGTACTCAAAGGTTCTGTTTTAACTTGAAAAATCTGAGTTTCACAAAATTGTGTGAAACCTTGAGGTTTGGCAAGGAACCTAAAGGTTTTGTCCTACCAGAGAAAGCTCAGTTTCACGCCAGTTTTCAAAACCCCCAGGTTTATGAAAAACCTCCAGGTTTGAGCTAAAAAGATTTTTCTCAAGTTTTTCAAAATTATGAGAAACCTCGAGGTTTCTGTGAAAACCTCGAGGTTTGTCAAGGTAGAGAGGTTTTACATTTTTCCAAGTCTTCAAAACCTCCAATTTTTCTCTCAAACCTCCAGGTTTCTATTTTAGTGCAAAACTGAACATTTTGAAATTTAAGTGAAACCTTGAGTATTGGAGAAAACCTCTAGGTTTCTGACATCCAGAGAGCAAACTCTTTTCACTGACTTTGAAAACCTCTAGGTTTCTGTTTTTGCACAAAATTGAGAAATTTGAAACTTAAGAGAAACCTCGAGTATTGGAGAAAACGTCCAGGTTTCTGACATCTAGAGAACAAACGGCTTTTCACTGATTTTGAAAACCTCCAGGTTTCCAGAAAAACCTCCAGGTTTGCTCTTGGCGCTTTTTTGCAAGGTTCCACATTCAAAGTGAAACCTCGAGGTTTTGACACACAGAGAAGGTGACGCTTTTTCCCATTTTGAAAACCTCCAGTTTTGATGTTTTGGACTTAAACCTCTTTCACTTGCTACAGTCTAAAACCTCGAGGTTTTGAGAACAAACCTCGAGGTTTCATCACGTCTTCAGAAATTCAAATCTGTCAATTTTGCTATACCTTCTTGTTTGATCTTAATACTTCCTATGATTAATCTCTAATGTTCTTAGATAAGTTTAACCACTTTCTTTGTGAGTTTCTGACAGATTAAAGAAATTTTATTGAAGGTTTAAGACAAAAGCAAAAGTGATGTCAGAAAATTAAATGCTCAACCCACAAAGTTGCATTCTTTTGGGTAATCCATCTGCACACATCTACAAAGAATTAAAGAATGATTTCTACTTCCAGCAGCTGCTTCTCCAACGGATTTATTTGCAGAGAGTCAACTCTGAACCATTGCCCAGCTGGATTAAGTAAAATTTTAGAAAGAGAAGAAGACCAAACTAGCTCTTAACCTGAATAGAACATCTCCAACGGTTTAATCCAAGATGCAATGGTCATTTAATGCTATCTGAGTATAAATAGGGTTGCATTTAAGTCTTCTCAACAACTACAACTACTGAAAACGAATTGCATTCAAGTCTACATTAATTTTCTTCAGTTTTCACTTGTATAGTATCTTCTGATACAAAGAGCTTCAGTGATTATCAATATCTGCTCTTAGAGAGAGTTTCTTTTTGTAAATCATTTATTGTTAAGAATCACAAGTCAAGGGGGACTTGGTGATTTGAGAGTTCATTGATTACAATTTGTAAGAGGGAGTGAGTTCTAGAGAGAGAACTACTTCTTGAGTGCAGAGTGTGTAATCTTTGATATAGTGGAAAATCCCAGAGAGTCTGGGGACTGGATGTAGGTCAAGTTGTTGGGACCGAACCAGTATAAATTTATGTGTCCAGCTATTCTTTCCCTTACTCTGTTCACCTCTGTTTTTATTATTTCAAAACAGAGTTATTGTCGAAAATTTTGAGAATACCCAATTCACCCCCCTCTTGGGTATTTAGCTCCACTTACACACACTTGTCCCAGTCAGTTCAAAGGAACCCCTAACTGATCCATCTCGGTCCCCTTTTTATCGGCCAATCACCTGTGGGACTCGCATTTCAAGTTTGAGCCTGAGTATGACTTAAATCACCTAGTTTCCTCTTCTCTCTCATGGTGGACGAAATTTCAATATTATAGGGACAAGGAACTGACTGTTTTGCCCTTGCTTTTCCTCTTTTAAATTATTTCTCCAATTGAATTATTAAGATAATTAATAATAATAATAATAATAAATAAATAAAACTTCTCATTAATTCAACCATAATTACATGCTCAATAGTTACAACGGTAGGGGTGTTACATCTCACCCTATAACAAGAAGAAGACAAGTTAGAATCCTTGGAAGCGCACTTTTTAGTATAGGCAAAAATCATTTGCCCTTTAAACCTCGAGGGAGAAATCCTCTAGCAAATAAAAAAAAAGAATAATTCTGACTTTAAAAGTGTTTTCCATTTTTCAAAATATTCATCACTCCAAAATTTTAAGTAAGAAATAATTTTATTATTAATTATTTGTCCTTTATTAATATCTCAATTTAATCTGATAATACATTTAAATGAATATTTAAGGCAAGGGTATTTTATTAAAAAATTTAAATTTTTCCATAATCAAGATTAATTAATAATTTTATTAATTCTTACCAAAAAAATTAATAATGATCTTGGTATGTATTTAAAAAACCTAAAGCTGAAATTGTCTTAGAACTATTTCTCTTTTACATTGAGAAATCTGAACTCTTTCTGAGGTTGTAATTTGTAAACAATGTGTCTCCTTCAAAAGGCGAAATTTCTAGTTAACTAATTTTTGAAGCGGACTGAGAACCAAAAGTTAACTAATTTTTGAAGCGGATTGAGAACCAAAAGTTAATAATTTGAGTATTATTTGAGTAAACAACCAAATAATAAAATTAATAGTTAATCAACTTTAATTTGTATTTATCCAAAATATAATTTTAATAGTTGAATATAAAGATTCAATATGTTAAATAAATTAAATCCAAATATTCTTCATCATTTTTATTTATGTTTGGGATGATATAAAAGATTTCTATTGGATAAAATATAAATTCTGCAAGAAAGAAATAGAACATTCTTGTATGATAAATTAGGAGTAAAAAGGGGAAAAACATTAATATGGCACTAGTTAAAATTTAATCTAATTACCAATGAGTTGTTGGTTGAACTCTTTTAAACTTTACACTCAGTGTCCGAAGGGATTATAAACTGACTAAATAAAAAAAATAATCTAATCCTGTTATGAATATATTATGTGGATGACCCATTATAGGCATGAAAACCCCCACTACTGTTATGGTGGGGAGTGGGTAGTCACCCACTACATTCATGGTGGTGAGTGGGTAGAAGCTATATAAAACTTCCTCACTCTCCAACCACTATAAATAGTCCCCTACCCCCTCACAAATGTACACCAAACAAACTGAATGAAAATCTCTCTCTCTTGAATCTCTCTTACTCTTGTTCTCTATCTTTTATTTCTTCTATATCCTTATATTTATAACACGTTATCAGCACGAGAGTTCTAACGAAGGTATGATGATTTTATCTACTTTCTTTAAGGATATATGTTTATTTATCCGAGTTCTTTTCTATTATTTATATTGTTATTATAGTATGGCCAGAAGCCATACGCCCCTTGATTTATTATTATGAAATTACCAGAAGTCATATTTCTTTAATTCTTATTTTAATATTATATGGCCAGAAGCCATACCCTTTGATTTATTATTATGAAATTATATGACCAGAAGTCATATTTCTTTAATTCTTATTTTAATATTATATGACCAGAAGCCATACCCTTTGATTTATTATTATGAAATTATATGACCAGAGGTCATATTTCTTTAATTCCTATTTTAAAATTATATGGCCAGAAGCCATACCCTTTGATTTTTTTATTTATTCTGAAATTATATGATCCGAAGTCATATAACTTTCATATTCTTATTGTATGGTTGGAAGCCACAGTATTTAACTTTTATTTATCCTGAAGATAAATGGCCAAAAACCATAAAATCATATAGATTTCAACTTATATCTTATGGCTGGAAGCCATAATATTCAACTTTTATCCCGAAGATAAATGACTAAGATTTGAGATTATTGTTGCTTTTATATATTACTTTGATTTCCTTTGTGAGTTCTTTTATATTATTAGTATTGTTATGATAGTATGGCCAGAAGCCATCTTATTATATGACTAGAAGTCATATTTTATTGACTCTTATTTTGATATTATATGGCCAGAAGTCATATAACTTTTATCTTCTATCTTATTGCATGGCCGGAAGCCATAATATTCAACTTTTATTTATCTTGAAGATAAACAATGAGAAGTTATATAGATTTAATTTCTTATAAAATAACAAACTGACATGAAGCCAGGAGATACAAAATGGCTAGAAGCCATACTCATTTGATTTCCTATTATATGACTTGAAGTCATATACTTTTTATCATTTATTTTATTGGATGGCTAGAAACAGATATTTAATTTTTATCTATCTTGAATATAAAAGGTCAAAAGCCATATAATTCTAAATTTTCATCATTAGCCTGAAGCCATGAGACTAGTTAGCTTAAAGCTACGAGAATTAATTAGCCTGAAGTCATTAAAACTGAATGGCCTGAAGCCATAAATTTTTATTTTCGTAATTTATGGATTATTTGTTGTCTTTATGAATTTATTATTCATGTTATTATATTGTGTGTTATATCTCAAAAATTTATTTTTATAATGAAATTTAAATTTGTGTTTCATGAAGCATCAAAATTGTATATTTGGCCTCATAAGACCCTCCTGTTCTTTAGAACGAATTAAAAGAGTTGTATTACTATCAAAAGATGGTTGTTCTTCCAAAAGCTCATTATAAATGGGTATATTCAATTTGCTCCTGCAGTAACAAAATTGTGAAAAAGATTTTAAGAAATATGTTGAATTAATTTTTTGATCTTATATGGCCAAACAAAACAATGTGTTTTTGTTACAAATATCTTGAATCCAGGCTCAACTTTATTCTCAGAAGTGAATGAAATAGCAAATGAATCTAATTATGGCCGTAGATATAAGAGTGAACATGTCTATAGTCTTGGGCATGATCAAGATTGAAATCATATTGGTTCAAATTCCCACCTGAAGTGGAGAAAAATTATTAATAAAAACCACAAAAGGGATACCATTGGGCATAATAAATATGCTGTAAATTCATTATATTGCAATGGTATCTTGCACCTCACTATTTTATGGTTTATAAGATTTTGATATTTTCTATAGGATCTTTAAATCGGTCCGAAATGCACTTCATACACTGATTTTACTTTTGTGTACAATGATTTTACTATTTTGCATAGTAATATTGTATAATAATTTACTATTTCACATAGTAATATTGTATAGTGATTTATTATTTTACACTGTGATATATACTTATGAGTTAATTGGTGTTCTAAAGAGGTAAGTGCTTGTTCACACCCAAAAATGAAGGGTGGACAAGAGTGTGACATTTGTTTGTTATTAATATTAAGGCCCTGAAAGCTTATGTTTCAAATATTGTATGATACAATAAGATTTTAGTAGCCTTGGAAAAGTATTGTCTAGAAGACAATAACTTACAGATATTTATGTCGTAATAAATATAGAGGCTAATAGTCTTGAGGACTAATTAGCATATTTTACCCAACTCTGTAAGAGAGGCTAATGTTTAGACTATATATATGACAGTGTAAATTTGATAGAAGACTCCGGAAGAGCTAATATTTTGTTACCTGAAGCTCGTATAAAAGAAACTTATTGAGTTTTAAAGATATCTAAAAAATATATATCATATAAAACACATGTTATTATAAACCAGAAGTTTACATATAATAATACAAATTGGAAGTTTGGTGTAAACTAGAAGTTTACAAATAATAATGTAAAAGATTGTAATTGTAAACCAGAAGTTTACAAATATAGCAAATCAAATGTTTGCTAATGATGCCAATGAGATATTAAAGAGGCAATGAGCTACAGAGAAATATACCCATATTTATTTTGAAGTCAAGGCCCAAGAAAAATAAATAAGCCCATAAGGTAACATGTTGTTTACTTTTTATTGTTATTGTTATTTAAATTTATTGTGATCACATATCATAAATATGTTGCCATGAGAATTTTCTGCTGAAAAAATTTTACTGTGTGATTCTAAGTTATTTTGATTATGACTATTTTCATATGTGGTGGACTATGTATTTTACATATAAATAAATTGAAGTATATTATTAATGAGATTATCTAGTAATGTAATACTATATGGTAGTTTCTGAAGAACTAATATATATATTTCTTTTGAGCTTAAAAGAGTGTGAAAGTGATACAGATATAAAGAAAGTATATTTGTATGACTCACACTTGAGGGGGAGATTGTTATAATACAAGTGTGAACTAATTTTTGAAAAGTTATATACTTCTCACACAAAGTCTAAATAGATATCCCAAAGTGGATGTCAAATTATGATTTAAATCATAATTTTATGGAAATTGAAAAGCTTAGGATTGGTTGAGATATATGTTACAGTAAACCAGAAGTTTACTGATTCAAACAAATTCTCTATTGGCATGACTTGTTTGATCATCCAAGTCACATATATGATAAGATTATGTATTGACATCCATTGAAGAACCAGAAGATTCTTCATAAATAGCCAATATATTATTTATGAATTATGTGCTGCTTGTTCTCATTGATCGTGATGGATATCAGTATTTCTGGAAATATATCAAACAGTATTATATGGACCCATTGAAATAGCATGTAAATCATATAAATTTGAAAGATGCATCTATAAGCTGGTTACATGTGAGACTATTAGCTTGCAACCTGAAGTTTGTAAAAAATGTTTATAACCTGAAGTTTGCAATAATGTTTGAATAAAGTGAAGCGCACTATTTCCAGATTATATGATCCAAGAATCATGTATTAAAGCATCCAGAAATAGCTAGATCAATGCTTATAAGAATAAAATTTCTATGTTGGTTTATTTGATCTTATATATTACAACATTTATATAAGCCAACAAAATTCTCCCTGTATAATTGGCTTTTGGTCAGGAGCTAGAAACACTCCACCTTAAAAGGTTTGAATGTGCACGACAATGCACATAGATGGATAAATGTTGTGTAAGGATCTCCTTCTTCTTGTTTGTCTCTAAATGAAACAAAATGATGTTTCTAAAGGAAACAAATGGATTTAGAAGACTTATACTGTATGATTAGTCAATTGTTATTTGACATTGTTTTCTCAATATTAGGGGGATAAAATAAACAGTTGGGTAAATAAATTAGCTAGAATGAATTATTATTGGCTCATTTTGATCCTAGGACAAAACAATGTGAACCAGAAGTTCAAAAGATAATTAATTTGCAGAACTGAGCTAATCAAATGCCAGAAGCATTTTACTGACCCAAAGAAAGTGACAAAGTCACATATCCCAGCTGCTAATGCTCCTATTGATGTCTCTAAAGGACAACCTATTATAAATGAATTTAAAGCACGCTTGAAGCGTGATAGTCCATCGATTCTAAAGACAAAAATCCTTGAAAAAGAAAAGGAGCTAAGAACATAGATGATCAAGTAGAGGATAGTTAAGAAAAGTTAGTAGCTCCAGAAGAGTCATCTCTTGAAGAGTTATTATCTCTAGTAGAGATTTTTCTAGAAGAGAATGTTGTAGTCCTAGAAGAGACTCAAGTACCTGAAATATGTAAAAATTATGAGATCTCAAGAAATTATATTATGAATAGAATCTGATGGGATTAAAATAGAAGTCAACGTTGACGACATCTTTGCTTATAATATAGCATATGATGTAATAAATGAAAATGATGATAATGAGCCATAATCTATTAGTACGTGCCAGAAGCACAAGTCCCCGAAGGACTTAAGGTGCCAGAAGCACATATCCCTGAAGGACTTAAGTTGTCAGAATCATTTAATTCAAGTTCTCAAGAACAATACTCAATTAAGTTAAATAAGCCTTTGTATGACTTGAAGCAATCAGAGTGCATTTAAAATAATCGTTTCAAGAAATATTGTGAAAAGAAGAGTACAAAAATGATTCAATATGCCTATGCATTTTTGTGAAAAGATCTAGAATTGAATTTGTTATAATTGATGTTTATTTTGATGATATCAACTGGAACTCTTGAAGAGCAATTAATTGTTCGAAGAACTACTTAGTCCAGAAGTACCGTATTTTAGTGATATTGGAGCACTGATTTATCTTGCTTATTAGTAAAATAGTTATTCACCAATACAAGGACATTGGAAGTAATGTTGTCATCAGGGGGAGTAATACTGACGTTGTCAAAAGGGGAGTCGATACGCTGTACTTTTTTTCCCTTATCTAGGTTTTGTCTCACTGTGTTTTCCTGGAAAGGTTTTTAATGAGACAGAATTGGAAAGTGTATCAATGGATAATGTACTCTTTTCTTTGGCCAGGTTTTTATCCCACTGGGTTTTTCCTAGTTAAAGTTTTTAATGAGGCACATTCATAATGGACATCCAATGGGAAGTGTTATGAATATATTATGTGGATGACCTATTATGGGCATGAAGACCCCCACTACTGTTATGGTAGGGAGTGGGTAGTCACCCACTACATTCATGATGGGGAGTGGGTAGTCACCCACTACATTCATGGTGGTGAGTGGGTAGAAGCTACATAAAACTTTCCCACTCTCCAACCACTATAAATAGTCCCCTACCCCTTCACAAATGTACACCAAACAAACTGAATGAAAATCTCTCTCTCTTGAATCTCTCTTACTCTTGTTCTCTATCTTTTACTTCTTCTATATCCTTATATTTATAACAAATCCAAGAATTAAGCAATTTTAAACAATATGGTACATAAGTAGTGACAATTCAAAGATCATTATTAGTAGCATCACAATCCTTGGACCCAATTCTGAAAGCCTTTGCAGTTCTCCACTCCCATAGGCCGCAATAGTATCTGAAATAAATTTAAGAAGAAGAAACAAATCTCAATAAAAACTCAAAATATATAGAATCGAATAGAAAAAACGATTGAAATTTTAAAGTATTTTTTTGTCCAAATTATTAATTTTTTAATTAACTATTCCCTGTTTTGATATTTATTGACTAATTATTTAAAAATCTCGTCTAATTTAATTTTATTGAGTATGATAGATATAATAGCTTTTACAAAAAAAGGGCGTTCTTTCTTCTTCATTTATGTTGAACTCGTGACTTCTTCCTCTTTTACTCTTCTATCACTTTGTCATATATATATATATATATATATATATATATATATATATATATATATATATATATATATATATATATATCTTCTTCCTCTCTTACTCTTCTATCACTTTGTCATATATATATATATATGGTTTATCATTTGTCATGTCACTTAACATATGGTTATGTCAAGTCATCCAAAACCTATGCCGTTTTTTGGTTAGGGGAATTAATGAAGGGTGTTTTAGTCAAATTTATATAATAAATACAAACATAAAAATACCAAAACACTATACATTAATTCCCCTAACCCTAAAACGACGTAGTTTTGGGGTGACTTGACATAACCTTATGTTAAGTGACATGATAAATAATAAACCCTATATATATAGGGTTAAATACCATTTTTGTTATGAAAGTTTAGCCTAAGGAGGCACTGGTCATCTAGAAGTTTCTTTGGTCTTATTGTTGCCTTTGACGTTAACAAAAAAGAGCAAATAAGCCTCCATAAGTTCCTTTTTAGAAGCAAATTTACTTCAGAAGTTTTTTTTTTTTTTGAGGAGAAATCTTGCCTCTGTAATAAGTTTACAAAGAAGATCAACAATTCAACGGTCAAGATCAACAGATGGACAAAATTGCTATTTTTTAAAACTTCTGAGAAACAAATGAGACCAAAAAAACTTCCAGGTGACCAATGCTCTATAGGCTAAATTTCCATGGTAAAAATTGCATTTAACCCAATATATATATCCAACTTTTTTATGAGATAAAATAATGTAAGATTACCTTCACTCTCCTATCACTTTTTCTTACTACCTCCAATTTTAATTATAGGAATAACACTTTTGTAATACAAATTGTACTACAAAAGTGTTCTTATAATTAGAACTGGAGGAGGGAGTATATTTTTTGGGAGAAAAAGTCAAGATAGATTACAATCCTAAAGAGAACTTAAAAAGACAAACTAGAAATGTTAGAAGGCTGCTCTATGTTAAACATGTATTACTATTCAGACAGATTATATCCATATCACATTTGCCTCCATTATGTTTTCCATTGACGAATACTTGTGGCACAGTGTGGCTCTTAATAATTTTGTTCAATTTGCTTTGAATTTTCCAACCATCATCTTCAACATAAAAGTGAGATATGTATGTATGCATGCATGCGCAGCAAGTCAGATTTTAGATTTTTATCAATCTCCGTCTTATTAAGAAATATATACACACATAATAAAGAAACAGTCTGACTATTTCTTTTTGTAAAATAAATTCCCTTTAATCTTAGGTATTAGACATTGATTCCAATCTCATATATATATGGATCAATAAAATGGGTTAACCTAATTAAATTTGCAACAAAACATAATTTTTCTAGCTTGCCCTTGACGGAGAGGTGTTTTGAGAAGAGTCAAAAATTAATAATCATGCGTATATAAAAGCAGAGTAGTAAGCGACTCTCTGCTTAACACCTGTCCTCTTTATTTAATTAACCAACAGAGTAACTTCCTCTATTTGTTAATTTTAATTTACAATTTATAATTCACGCATACATTTTTTTAGCATTTGTCTCATGTCCTCCTTATTTTTTTTTTTGATACAGCCAGTGGGGGGAGGGGGAGGGGGAGGCAGGACTCGAACCCTGGACAAGGGGGAAGGTCAGCTTCTAAGGCTGGCCCTAATGCCATCAACATTTGTCTCATGTCCTCCTTATTTTACTATCTATCAAAATCACACTCTCCACTTATTATTTTTAATCTATGCATACAATTTCTTAGAATAAAAATCTCTATTAACTCCCTTAATTACCCTCTTTGTTAGGTTAACCGATAAGGTAGCTCCCTTCATTAGATTTTTCACATTTTCACTTTTATATTTTGAAATATCTTATAACAACTTTCCTTTTAAATCTCCTTATACCTGATATCCTTTTGGGAAAATCCTATAAAAAGACAGTTTAATTACTCAAATTCTAATTCGAGCTACTAAATTTAAGAAATGATATATCAAGTTATATGACACAGTTAGAGATATAGAAATTGGGTTAGATTACCTCCATGTCCCTTAATTATTGAAAAGGTCCCCTTCTAATCCTGATAGCTTTTGTCATGTACAGAGAATACAACCATTGTTAGCTAAAGATAACCATTTTGTAAGCTTAGTTGTTGTCAGGATCTGAAGGTCATTCGCGGAATCCATGGCTAATATAAGGAAGTTTTATGTGGGTTAGGGTTACGAACTGCGATATAAGGAAGATGGGTCTTCTATTTTTCCGTCTAACCTTGGGATTCTCGTGTTTTGAAATTACAACTCTAAAATGGTGCAAGTAAGTATTGTTCGTTTATGGGATGCTAATTAAGCTATCCAACCTCCTCAATTTAGAAGTGATATGCCATCAAAGACAGTGGTTGCCCAGTTTTTGAATGCAAATGAATCCGCTGAGAAAGTATGGTGTTGAACTAAGCCTTAAGCAAAATTTACAAAGTCAAAATACAAATATGGGTAATTAGTCGTCTAGAGTGAAGGAAAGAAAAAAAATAAATAAATCAGATTATAAGCATCAAGATCACCAAGTGTAAATATGATTGATGTTAAAACCAGAATTAATTCAGAAACGGCCAGAATTTAGGAACTGTTATGCTAAACCAACAATGAAAAAACAATGGAAACAAATAAATTTTGTTTCATGTTTGTCATTTATGATGAACAAGTGTGAAGAGTCTTTGTTGTGTGTTGTTAGATTTCTGAACAAAGCCTACATAATCAAAAACCCAGAACAAGATATAAACCCACACCAAAAAACACAATCAATGAAAGCAACACAAACACAAGAGGAGGGTTCCTCATGTCAACGATAAAATTCAACCTTGGGATTGTTGGAGTAAAATGAGCATTCCAAGAAAAGAAACCCATGGAAATTCATACCCTTTTTTTGGCGTAAATAGGGTTCATCACTTGCGGTAACAATGGCGCCACCAATAAGGGTTTTCTCACTTACATGAGGGCATTCTAGATATTTCATTAGATTTTAAGATTATTAATTTTGGCAAATAACCTGATCTATAATTTATCAAGTTTAGTGACTAAAATTAGAATTTGAGTAATTCAACGGTCTTTTAATAGGATTTCTCCTATCCTTTTTGTCAATATTTAATTTTATCTTTGTTTTATATATCCTCTATCTTTTGAATTAAATATGTTGTCCTTTTTTTAAACTAACCATCATTATCACTCTTTATATTGGTTTTTTCTTCTTCTTAAACTATATCATTAAAATGAAATGACTTTGCATAGGATAAGGGGTCAAGATGACTTCTACCCGTAAATATGTAGGATGATGCTGTTGTTAACTTTTTCTTGACTTTTTTTTTTTTAAATTTCCTTTTTTTTCTTACTTTCCTTCTTTCACAGTAGTTTTGCATCTGCTCATTTTTTATGTATGTCACCCCTTTAGACTGCATAAAATATTTTATAATAACTTTCCTTTTATCTCTCCTTATATTGGTATTTTTTTTAACACTATTTTCTTTTAAAAAAAGTCTTTGTTTAATGAGAGAATCCCTTTTAAAGACGGTTGAATTACTTAAATTTTAAAATAGGTCATTGAATACAACAAATTATAAATAAGGTCAAGTATCCTAAAATAGAATTTTAAAATTTGATGATTTTACCATAATACCCCTTATTTGACTCTCTCCCCTCGCTTAAACGATAGGTATTCGTAGACAATCTCGCCAAATCAAAAAACTAGCTCATTTCCTGCGTAACTGCAGATCTACCCATTGCTTTTTTTCAGACTTAGAAAATCTCCATGAAAGAGGTATGCGACATGAACCTTTTTATTTTGTATAATACATTTCAATTCATTCATATTTACATGTATTCACAAGTCACTAACAATAAAAAGTAAATAGCTTAATCTTTTCAATTGTTTGTAGATGAGATCCGGCATCAATCGTGAGATTCCAACACACGCGGCTATCCATCAAGAAACTCTTGATCTCATCCCAATTCTTGTCGTTCACCGCATAGCTCTACAGATAGTTGTGCAAAGTAAATAACTTCATTGTTGTCAATAGTCTACAACGAGACTTGGGCAAATCTACAGTCATGAAGGAGATGGGACGGTGGGTACAGTTTTAAATCACAGCAAGAGTGATAGGACCTTTTAGGCAAAAAGGGCCAAAGCTTGGAAATTAACTAAATTTAAACTGAATAAAAAAAAAAATCTTTCTCTGCCTTCTTTAAACAAATCATTCTCTTTAAATAGGAGTAGCAATTGATAAAGACGGACACCACTAACACCACTAATGCTAACTTAGGATTCCACTAAGATCACTAGGGCCACGTAGCAACACATGGCTAGAAACTAGGATACTTGAGCAGACATTAACTGAGCAAAATGAATAATGAAAATAATAACAAACAAACTACAAAATAGGAAAAGAATAACAGTAAACTACAAATAGGAGGAAGTTTCCCACGTTCTCACGGCTATCCAGATGCATTCATGATGAAGTGGTCGTGGTCGTATCATTTTCCCTCCCGCTGGGAAAACGAACCTTGTCCTCAAGGTTCGAGATATCTTCGTCGTTGCTGGGCATTAAATGGGGTAATGGTCTAGGTGACTTGGGGGGTCGGACGGGTGGTTTGGATTTTCTAGAGATGGGTTGAGATCGGAAATGGGTGTGACCTCGCTCAAAAGGAGGAGGGTAGACGGAGTCTTGCATTTGTGGGTGCGCGTAAATTGTTCGTCACAATTGAAGCAAAGTCCTAGTTCTCTTCTCCTGTGCATCTTTTCGGCCGTGAGGCGTCGCGTGCCTTATGGGTTGCGAGCACTGGTTAGGGCTTGGTTATGAGAGGGAGGGGGGGGGGGGAGATGTACAGGAAGGCAGGGTGGGTAATAGTAGTGGCTGGTGGTGGGACAGTGGTGAGGGTAGGGCGAGACGTGGCTGTGGTGTGTACAATGGTGGTATTATGGATGGGGGAGGGCTTGAACTTCTCAACGTATGTGAGGTTGGAGCCCAGAGATGAAATTGTGCAAGAAGAAGGGTGCTTGAAGGTCAGTAGTTCGGTTGGCTAAGGCCTCATACTCGGTCACATAGGCTGATACGGTTGTGGTTTGGGTGAGTTTGGTGAGTGCACCCATATGGCTGGTGTATGGAGAGTCCCCAAACCAATTCTCCAGGCTTTGTGTAAAATCATCCCATGTACGAAATGGGGTATTGGTGAAGGTCAATTGGTACCAAGCAAGAGCTGGGCCATCCATATGGAAGGATGCTATCTGTAGGCGTTAAGAAGGTGGGGTTTGGTGGAAATTGAAAAACTATGTGGCCTCGAAAATCCAACCTTGTGGGTCGTTTCCATTGAAGCTTGGGAAATCAAGCTTGAAGGGGTGTGGTTGGGGTGGCGGTGGCAATGGGTTGTTGGGGGGTGGTGGTGGTGGTGGGCGAGGTGTTTGGTTAAGTCGCTTAGGCAGTGCATTGATATTTGTGGTGAGAGTCTGGAGTTGATCAGTGATGAGGGTGGTTTGGTCGGATAGGTAGTCCATTTGTGTGTTGGCCTGAGTTGATACCTCTTGCAGATGTGTCTCCAACCAATCATTAGTCTAGGCTAAGAGCTCTTCAAACTTCTTGAAACGAGTGCCAAAATGATAGGACCTTTTAGGCAAAATGATAGGACCATTTAGGCAAAAAGGGCCAAAGCTTGGAAATTAACTGAATTTAAATTGAACAAAAAAAAAAAGATCTTTCTCTACCTTCGTTAAACAAATTATTCTCCTTAAATAGGAGTAGCAATTGACAAAGACGGACACCACTACCACCGAGTACGGTTCCTCTCATTTTCTCTCTCCCTCATTTTCTTCTCACAAGCCAATCTGGACCGTTGAAATCTTGATCCAACGGTCCAGATTTAAAAAAATTTTTTTTGCCATTTTGTCTTTTTTGAAAAAGACAAAGTTAATTTTTTTTTTTTAGATCTGGACCGTTGGATCAAAATTTCAACGGTCCAGATCGGCCTGTGAGAAGAAAATGAGGGAGAGGAAAATGAGAAAATCCTCTCCCCACTAACACCACTAATACTAACTTAGGATTCCACTAAGACCATTAGGGCCACGTAGCAACACATTGCTAGAAACTAGGATACTTGAGCAGACATTAACTACACAAAATGAATAATAAAAATAATAACAAACAAACTGCAAAATAGGAAAAGAATAATAGTAAGCTACAAAATAGGAGAAAGTTTCCCACGTTCTCACGGCTATCCAGATGCATTCACGATGAAGTGGTCGTGGTCACATCAGAGAGAAACAAATAAAGGGTATTGAGATAAAAGTATCAAATTATAAAATCCCATTTTAGGATACTTGACCTTATTTATAATTTGTTGTATTTAATTACCTATTTTAAAATTTAGGTATTTCAACCGCCTTTTTAAAAGATTTTCCTGTGTTTTATCCTTTTCCTTCTTAATTAAATATTTTAAAATAATTTGTCCATCATTCTGCCTTTTTATATTTGAACTATTTTGTGAATAAATAACTTTTTACGCCTCCCCTAATTCTTTTCATATAATAACGCTTCCAAGTGGAAAGAGTAGAGAAATCCTAGAGTTGATTTTTTGTTTTTTGGGGAATTATAATACTCAAATAATATTTATTTTTTCAAGAAATAAACATTATCAAACTGACTTCTAGCTGTAAAAACCTAAAAAATAGGAAGAAATAGGTGTAGGCTTGTGCTGTCACATTAATGGCTATTACTTTTAAATTTTTAACTTTCTTTTCGTCTTTCGCATAGCTCCATCTTTTCACCAGCGTGACAAGCTATCAAAAGCATGACATCATCTCATAATTCCTCTCTCCCCTCTCTTCTGTACACACGATCAAACGCCTACATTCCCTCTCATGGGTCTACATTCATCTCTTGCATCAGTAGCCACTTACAATCTGTAACACCCCCGCTTTCTAACAGTTTTCATAGCATAAAATTTCAATAAAATTATTGAATTTCAAAATAAATAACTTGGGGAAGTGTTACTGCCGCACTTATACTGGGACAAGCGCAAGGCTACTTATTACATTAATATAAATCAAAACTTAAATAAAAATGTATTATCCAAAGCATAAAATAAAATAAGGAAAACTAGCTAGCATTCTTATTGTTCTTCCTCACTTCTCACTGCTAGCCCCAACAACCCCAACTTCGAGACCTGTTTCACTGAAAATGTGCTCCCCCGAAGGATCGTCGCAGCCCATAAACACATACATCAGCAAAAGCTGGTAATCCCAATAAACAAAGATAATACAAAAATAACAATAATAATAATAGTAAATATAATGATAAATAAAATATTCACATGATATAAAAGGAAAAAAATATTTATATATATACTCTAAAATATTAGTTTCATATCAAATGTCATTCATTAATTTTTATTAAATTTTATTTGGACCCGAAAACCTGCCAGTCCATTTAGTTTAGTGGGAAGAGAACTGTGGTAGACTCGGAAACCTGCCAGTCTACCCTGTGACCTGGAAACCTGGCAGTCACAATCATCAATTGGCCATAAACATATAATTATATCTTCCTAGTGTGCACACCTCTTCCCAAAGTTGGTACTAGTGTCCCGGAAACCTGCCAGACACCACTTTGGGAAGAACGGATACTATCATTTTCACATCATGGCATAAAGCCCAAAAGTTGTGCTCATCACTTGGGGGGTACCGTCCCAAGCTATCCTCCCACTATTAAGTTATTTAAAACACACACACAAAATAGACTCCTAAATTATTTCTATTATTTACTTGTATTTTATATATTTTTATATTATTTTAATTAAATATAAACATAAAGAAATTTTGACCTAATCTACAATACATAAAGAAGAAAAGAAAAAAAACGTACAGGGATGTATGCATAAAGAAGGAAAGGGACGCACGCAGACCGAGGCAATTCAATTTCATTGAATTCGGAAGGAAAAAACGCACAGGCCTTTTGATTTATTCAATTGATCAATAAAGGATGCACAGGGGTATTACATGGATCAAGCACACATACCAAGGCTAGCCATTGAATCCATTTTAATTCATGAAGAGAAAAAAAACACACACACAGGGATTTACACACGCAAGTCGAGGCAAACCATAACACAATTATATATACATATATTTCTATACATACGGAAATCAAATAGCAATTGGTTTCTATAGCCTAGGGTACACAATTACCTATCAATATATCAAATTAACCTAAAGCTCATGGGGATTAGGATTACCTGGTCTCCGTGTTTGCTAACCTCCTAGAAGAACGAGAGTATAGCGGCAGAGAAAAGTATGAGGTGTTTTCTAGGTTTAAGCGGTCCGACCTAAATTTATAATTAAATCTAGGGTTTTGGCTATGGGCTGGACCTTTTAATTATTCCTAATAAATGAATTAAAACAAATTGTAGAGTTTTAATTATTATATATATTTTGAATCCGATGATGAATTCAAAAAAGATTGAAATTATAATCTGATATAACTAACTCCTAGGATCTTGGATCTAATCTTAACCAATCTAATAATACTATTTACACCATATTCCAATTCCTTTTTTTTCATTCTTTACACAGGTAGTCTTTCATCCTTAGTCAATTTGATATATTATATCCTTTTATGATATAATATATTATATCTTTTCTTGAATTTAATTTGTCGCTCTTAAACCAAATGATATTTCCTGCACAATTAAATAGGATATCAATAGATTTACTGTTATAATATCTTTTATCCTATACTTAATTAAAAGATAGATAAGTACATAAAGATAATTAAATAAGTTTAAGATATTAATACATTTAATCCAATATATCTCAGAATCTATACTTATTTAATTATAAAATATATACTTTTCTCAGAAACAATACAACACTATTAATTTATTTATTTATTTATTTTTTTTTCCTATATCATTATTTTAATCTGCTATTATTATTATTATTATTATTATTATTATTAATCATTATTATTCTGTTAGTATTATCTTAATCTATTATTATCCTTACTATTTCTATTATTACTCAGGGGTATTACAATCTACCCTCCTAAAAAGAAGTTTCGTCCTCAAAACTTAGATGTGTACCTTCTTCGAATAAAAACGGATGTTTATTGCGCATGTCGTCTTCTGCCTCCCATGTTACTTCTTCTATCTTTTGACTCCTCCACAAAACTTTAACTAGTTTGACTGACTTGTTTCTCAATATTCTTTAACTTCTATCAAGGATCTTTATGGGACGTTCTTCATAGGTGAGATTCCGATCTATCTTGATAGATTCGGGCTGAAGCTTGTGTGAAGGGTCTGGTACATATTTCCAGAGCTGAGATATGTGAAAAACGTCGTGTACATGCTCCAATTCCATTGGAAGAGCTAGTCTACATGACACTTCACCAATTCGTTCAATAATATCGTATGGGCCAATATACTTTGGACTCAACTTGCCTTTCCTTTCAAATTTCGTTACCCCCTTCATCGGTGATACTCTTAAGAATACTTTTTCTCCTGTCTCAAATTCTATTGGCCGTCGTCGTTGATCTGCATAAGACTTTTGCCGATCCTAAGCTGTTTTCATCTTTTCTTGAATTACCTTCACTTGTTCCATTGATTCTTGAATCATATCTGGACCGACAATGCCAGCTTCTCAAAAGTCGTTCCAACATAATGGGCTCCTGCACTTCCTCCCGTACAGTGCTTCATAAGGTGCCATGTCGATGCTCGCATGGTAGCTGTTGTTGTAAGAGAACTCACCCAAAGGTAGACACTTATCCCATGAGTAATTGAATTCCAACGCACAGGCTCTTAACATGTCCTCCAGAGTTTGAATTGTCCTCTCTGTCTGTCCATCTGTGGCAGGATGAAAGGCTGTACTATATTTGAGTTGGGTTCCAAAAGCTTGCTGAACCTTGATCCAAAAGTTTGATAAAAACCTCGTGTCTCTATCAGAGACTATGTCTTTTGGGACTCCGTGCAACCTCACTATTTCTCGCACGTAGGCATCGGCTAACTGGTTTAAACCCCATGTGTTTTTCATAGCAATAAATCTTGCAGTCTTAGTCAACCTGTCAACTATGACCCAGATAGCATTCTTATCCCCTCTAGTTAAAGGTAAACCCATGACAAAATCCATGGAAATCGACTCCCACTTCTCCTTCGGTACTTCCAATGGTTGTAACACTCCTGCAGGTCGTTTGTGTTTGATCTTCACTTTTTGACAAGTCAGACATCTAGCCACAAATTCCGCTATTTCTCTCTTCATCCTAGGCCACCAAAAGCTCTTCTTCAAATCCTTGTACATTTTCACTCCTCCTGGATGAATTGAGTAGGGCGTATTGTGGGCTTCCTCTAAAATTTTTCTCTTTATGCCTTCATTGTTGGGCATGCATAATCTACCCTTGAACTTCATTGTGCCACCTTCATCAACTTCGAAGTCTATAACTTCTCCTTGGCTTTTCTTCTCTTTAATTCCTTGCAACAAGGAATCAGACGCTTGCGCTTCGCGGATCTCATCAAAGATAGTTGGTTGAATGGTGAGCGCATTAAGCATGCCTTTTCGCTATGCGGATAAAAGTACTTCAATCTCCAACCTCCTGAACTCTTCGCATAATTCATTGGGTATCACAAAAGCATTGAGGGTATGTCTTGATTTCCTACTAAGTGCATCGGCCACTACATTGGCCTTTCCTTCATGGTATTGGATTTCAAGATCATAATCCTTAATCAATTCTAGCCATCTCCTTTGCCTCATGTTAAGCTCCTTCTGGGTGAAGATATACTTCAAGCTCTTGCGATCCGTGTACACCTTACAAGACGAACCATATAAATAATGTCTCCATATTTTCAGAGCAAAAACCACAGCTGCCAACTCTAAGTCATGGGTGGGGTAATTTTCTTCATACGGCTTCAATTGCCTTGAGGCATACGATATCACCTTTTCATGTTGCATCAGAACACAACCAACTCCATTTTTGGATGCATCGCTGTAGATCTCAAATCCGCTCGTTCCCGATGGTAATGTCAGTATCGAAGCTGTAGTGAGTCGTTTCTTGAGTGCTTGAAAAGAGACCTCACAACTTTAATCCCAGTGAAACTTCATCGTTTTACATATTAACCTTGTTATTGGCTGCGCTATCTTCGAGAAATCCTTCACAAACCTTCTATAATAACTCGCCAAACCGAGAAAACTCCTGACTTCTGCAACATTTGTATAGGCCTATGCCACTCAATAATAGCTTTAATCTTTGCTGGGTCAACAGAAACTCCTTCCTGAGATATTACATGACCTAAAAAGGCCACTCTCTCCATCCAGAACTCACATTTTGAGAGTTTCGCATACCATTTCTTCTCCCTTAGAGTATCCAACACAATCCTCAGATGTTGCTCATGCTCTTCCCTTGTCGTGGAATGCACCAAAATATCGTCTATGAAAACCACCACGAATTGATCTAAGTACTGCTTGAAGGTTCTATTCATCTGGTCCATAAAGGCTGGCGGCGCATTCGTTAAGCCAAAAGGCATGACTGTAAACTCATAGTGCCCATATCTGGTACGAAAGGCCGTCTTTGGGATGTCGTCTTCCTTGATTCGTACTTGATGATACCCAGTCCTCAAATCGATCTTTGAGAACATACCTGCCCCCCTCAATTGATCAAACAAGTCTTCGATCCTTGGCAATGGGTATTTGTTCTTTATAGTCACCATGTTTAGTCCTCTGTAGTCAATACACAACCTCATACTCCCGTCTTTCTTTCGCACAAACAAAACTGGGTCTCCCCACGGCGAAACACTCGGTCTTATGTAGCCCTTGTTCAACAGCTCTTCAAGTTGAGTTTTTAACTCCTTCAGTTCTACCGGAGCCATCCTATATGGTGCTTTTGATATCGGAGCAGTGCCGGGCATGAGATCAACAGCAAACTCAACTTCTCTAATAGGTGGCATGCCAAGAATCTCTTCGGGAAGGACATCGGGGTATTCTCTAACCACGGGGATTTGCTCAATCTTCTCCTCGAGAGTTAGGTCACGCACGTTGCACAAATAAGCTGGGTGTCCCTTTATAAGGAGATTCTTAATAGTCATAGCAGAGACTATTTGAATGGAGGGCTTGGGCACAACACCTTTATAAGAAAGGTATTTCCCTTTTGGTGTCTTAAATGATATCTTCTGCTTACTACAATCTAGCCTAGCACTATATTTTCTAAGCCAGTCCATTCCCAAAATAACGTCGAAATCGGCCAAGTCAAATTGGACTAGGTTAGCTGGTAAGTCAGAACCAGCTATACTAATCGGAATGTTTTCATAAACATTAGAGCAAGAGACAACAGCTCCAGAGGGTAAGGTAATGTTCGTTAAGGAAGTCGATGATGGTACCATTCTCGTCTTGTCAACAAAAGAAGATGAAATAACCGAGAGCGATGCACCGGTGTCGAATAAAATATAAGCAGGTATAGACCGGAGTAAGAAGGTACCTGTAATAACATCTGGGTTTGCTTCAGCTTCAGAGTGGTTTATGATGTAGATCCTTCCTTGATTCCCTGCGGTTTGATTAACCACGACATTTTGACCAGTTGCTCGATTTGCTCCAGCTCCATTGTTGAGGTTTCCAGTAGTGGCATATGGTCGGTTCCCTCCACTTCCATTCTGAAAGTTTTGTTGATAGCGCGGCTGATTGTCATTGTTCCTACCCCATAGGTTATTGTTTCCATTTTGTCCTCCTTCTGGTTTTGGTTGTCCTCCTTGAAAGCCTGTTTGCGGATTAAATCCCCTGACAGTACACCGATTAGCCTTGTGCCCCTTGCCACTACATTGAAAGCAAGTTATAAGTTCTCCATTGCACTTTCTCCCAGGGTGTGGCTCCTTGCCGCATCCTCTACAAGGATTTGATTTTGTTCCTTGAACTTGGGTCTTAAGTTGATTCCCACCATAATTACCTCTGTCAGCATACCTCTGTCCTTGTGGTTGTTTGCCACCCCAATTGTTGTCCTTGTTATCATAACGAGGCTTCTTGTCTCCACTAGCTTGTTGAGGACCACTGCCAAATTGCTTTCTCTTATTCCTCTCCATGACTTCCTCTTCAGTTTGTAGGATATCAAAAACGTTCAAAGCTCGTTCGTAAGCTTCCTGGAAGGTCTTCGATGGTATACCTCCCAAGGACTTCTGAATTTTGAACGTTAGCCCTTTTTCATACTTTCGTGCTTTCTCCTTCTCCGTAGGAATGAGATTCGAAGCAAAACGTGAGAGTTCAATGAACTTGTCGGTATACTCCTGCACCGTCATCTTTCCCGTCATCCTGAACCTTGCAAATTCCTCCTGTTTTTGCCACTTAATTGCGTCGGGGTAGAATCTATTGCGAATCCGTTCCTTGAAAATTTCCCAGTCAAATCCTTCTTCAGCTACATAGCCTGTCTTCATTGTGGACCACCAACTATTTGCCTCCTCCTTCAGATAAAACGAGCCTATGCTAATCTTCATGTTCTCAGGGCAATTTGTCACTTCATACAGCTTTTCCATATCGCGAATCCAGTTTTCCAGAGCGATTGGATCAATAGTCCCTTTGTAAGCAGGCGGATGATGAGACACCACTCTCTTAAAGATGGTATTCTCGACATTAGCCTGTTGGACATTTTGTTGTCCAAGAGCCAAAGCAAGATTTTCAATGGCCCTCAGACGTCGATCCATGTCCTCAGCAGCACCATTGTTCGCGGCCATTCTAGGGTTACGACAGGTATAATACCTAATCATAGGGCGTATGTTTTTAGAATCCTATGTGCGAGTCAACTCTAGCTATCACTTACAACACATATTTGTTATATATATATATATATATATATATATATATATATATATATATATATATATATATATATATATATTAAAATCAACCATCAATTAATGCAATATAAATTCAAACAATAACCAATATAAATTCAAATCGCAAACCAACATCTTTTATTTAAAAGAGCAAGAATCACATCATTCTTCATTACTCATAAAATAAAATTTAGATCTAGAAGGAACCCTCTAACCTATAGGTAATTCTACCCATTTGCTCACATTCCCACTGCTTCCTAGGGACTAGTGGTGGAGGTTTTTCTACCCTTTCAAGCTTTTCTTCACAACTTCTTAATGCGTCTTTCAACATGCTACTTCGTGGTTGGGGACGTTTATGTTGTTTAGAAATTCTTAATGTTCTCTTTATCACAGCTTCGATTTCTTGAACCTCCTCCTTGGTTTCGCTTACAAACTCTATCACTTGTTGATAACCATAAGGATACCAACCCATACGAGGGATTTTCTTTTCTAGCATTTTCCTTACCTTTCCAAGACTTCCATTCCTTGGTAGCGCCTTAATTAAGTGTTTAGTCCAAGAATTAGGGGTAATTGTGTGTGATCTGTATTCCCTATTGAAGGCTTGAATTATGATCCACAATCGTAAGGCATTCAGCTCCACTGACACTTCTTCATCCCATTTGTACCTTGATGGCTACTTCTAATCACCTCTCCCACATCTCTTCTTAAATTCTCCATTTGCTAAAATAAAATAGAGTAAAATAACATGAAATTTACAGGTCAATAAAACTCTAAATCGCATAGTGAATCACAAAATAATTTTAAACATATGATTATATATATATATATAACTTTAAAAGAAATGGACCCTTTAAAAGACAAGAGAACAACCCTTCACTACCCATCTCTCATATTTAAATTTCTACTTTTTTTTCTTTCTACTTATTTATTTATCTATTCTGTTGTTGTTATTATTATTATTATTATTATTATTATTATTATTATTATTATTATTATTATTATTTTAAAACTTTGGGATCTTTGATCCCTGAGTTAGTATCAAAAGCGAAGCTAAGGAGAACCTTAGGCTCTGATACCATTTTGTAACACCCCCGATTTCTAACAGTTTTCATAGCATAAAATTCCAATAAAATTATTGAATTTCAAAATAAACAACTTGGGGAAGTGTTACCGCCGCACTTGTATTGGGACAAGCGCAAGGCTACTTATTACATTAATATAAATCAAAACTTAAATAAAAATGTATTATCCAAAGCGTAAAATAAAATAAGGAAAACTAGCTAGCATTCTCATTGTTCTTCCTCACTTCTCACTGCTAGCCCCAACAGCCCCAACTTCGAGACCTGTTTCACTGAAAATCTGCTCCCCTGAAGGATCGTCGCAGCCCATAAACACATACAACAGCAAAAGCTGGTAATCCCAATAAACAAAGATAATACAAAAATAACAATAATAATAATAGTAAATATAATGATAAATAAAATATTCACATGATATAAAAGGAAAAAAATATATTTATATATATACTCTAAAATATTAGTTTCATATCAAATGTCATTCATTAATTTTTATTAAATTTTATTTGGACCCGAAAACCTGCCAGTCCATTTAGTTTAGTAGGAAGAGAACCATGGTAGACCCGGAAACCTGCCAGTCTACCCTGTGACCTAGAAACCTGGCAGTCACAATCATCAATTGGCCATAAACATATAATCATATCTTCCTAGTGTGCACACCTCTTCCCAAAGTTGGTACTAGTGTCCCGGAAACCTGCCAGACACCACTTTGGGAAGAACGGATACTATCATTTTCACATCATGGCATAAAGCCCAAAAGTTGTGCTCATCACTTGGGAGGTACGGTCCCAAGCTATCCTCCCACTATTAAGTTATTTAAAACACACACACAAAATAGACTCCTAAATTATTTCTATTATTTACTTGTATTTTATATATTTTTATATTATTTTAATTAAATATAAACATAAAGAAATTTTGACCTAATCTACAATACATAAAGAAGAAAAGAAAAAAAACGTACAGGGATGCATGCATAAAGAAGGAAAGGGACGCACGCAGACCGAGGCAATTCAATTTCATTGAATTCGGAAGGAAAAAACGCACAGGCCTTTTGATTTATTCAATTGATCAATAAAGGATGCACAGGGGTATTACATGGATCAAGCACGCATACCGAGGCTAGCCATTGAATCCATTTTAATTCATGAAGAGAAAAAAAAAACACACACAGGGATTTACACACGCAAGTCGAGGCAAACCATAACACAATTATATATACATATATTTCTATACATACGGAAATCAAATAGCAATTGGTTTCTATAGCCTAGGGTACACAATTACCTATCAATATATCAAATTAACCTAAAGCTCATGGGGATTAGGATTACCTGGTCTTTGTGTTTGCTAACCTCCTAGAAGAACGAGAGTATAGCGGCAGAGAAAAGTATCGGGTGTTTTCTAGGTTTAAGCGGCCCGACCTAAATTTATAATTAAATGTAGGGTTTTGGCTATGGGCTGGACCTTTTAATTATTCCTAATAAATGAATTAAAACAAATTGTAGAGTTTTAATTATTAGATATATTTTGAATCCGATGATGAATTCAAAAAAGATTGAAATTATAATATGATATAATTAACTCCTAGGATCTTGGATCTAATCTTAACCAATCTAATAATACTATTTACACCATATTCCAATTCCTTTTTTTTTTCATTCTTTACATAGGTAGTCTTTCATCCTTAGTCAATTTGATATATTATATCCTTTTATGATATAATATATTATATCTTTTCTTGAATTTAATTTGTCGCTCTTAAACCAAATGATATTTCCTGCACAATTAAATAGGATATCAATAGATTTACTGTTATAATATCTTTTATCCTATACTTAATTAAAAGATAGATAAGTACATAAAGATAATTAAATAAGTTTAAGATATTAATACATTTAATCCAATATATCTCAGAATCTATACTTATTTAATTATAAAATATATACTTTTCTCAGAAACAATACAACACTATTAATTTAATTAATTAATTTATTTTTTTTCCTATATCATTATTTTAATCTGCTGTTATTATTATTATTATTTATCATTATTATTCTGTTAGTATTATCTTAATCTATTATTATCCTTACTATTTCTATTATTACTCAGTGGTATTACACGTTCCCTCTTGCCTAAGCCAGCATCATCTCTTGCACCAGCATCCTGACATTATGGACAGTGATCAACTAAGTATCTTCATCTTTTCTTCTTCTCTTCAACACGCCGATGCACAAATTTATGGCTCTAGGACGATGGGTTCTATTTATGGGTTTACTTTCTTTTCAATATCTGGATCTAACTTCCTTTTACGATGGGTGGCCGGTTCGATCGGACAAATTAATATTTTATTTTTTGAAATAGTAAATATTAAACAAAAATTTTGAAAATCACTATGGCTCCTTCCAAACGCAAGTCCTCTAATAATTTTGATCGTGGAGGGAAGTAACTACTCTCCGCTTTCCCTTTGTGTGGGAAGGAGTTCACCCTATCTCTCACCTCCCTTTTAAAACTCGCATTTGCCTTTACATCGCTCTATCTGCCCTTTCATCTTTTACTCCAAATTTCTCACCTAGAGCTATGGTCTCATTAGTTTTTGACTCTGTTCGTGCTTTGACTCCTAAGTGTCATAACTGACACATATGTGTCTATATTGCTTGCATATGGAATATGGCCGCTGTCACGCCCTGAAAACTAGCAGAGTAACTGATATGGAATATGAGGGAAACTCACCCGCTAAGTCGTAGGACTTAAAAGAACTATCGTACCTCATACCTTAATCTGGAATATGCCATTATTATCTCTAATTTATATCTACATAATCCACGAACGTCAAAACATATAAAACATATTGTAGGAATAACGCCAAAGTTTCCTTCATAAGTTAGACTTCCTGAAATCCTACAATAATTCAAAATGACATTCGGAGCTCTACTCCACCATTATATATGCATATACATATTTTCCCAACAAAACAAAGACAAGGATCCTGCCTATAGACTACATGGAGCATCTAACTTTTAATAGTAGTACAAAAGTGCAAATTTATAATTACATCACGTTGCTACACTACAAAATGAGCCAACGGATTTCAAATTTTGAGAAGGCTCTTCATTGCTCGGCCATAGGTACAGCGTCAGCAATACTATCTGAACAAAACAAATTTTCTAGTAAATAACGTCCCATTAATAGAATTCAATGAAAATACAAAAGAAAATAATTTACACATTTTTATCCCTTGATAATAACAATATGACAATAAATTGCAACTTTTACATCATATGATCACAATCAAAAACATATTATAAGTAGGGTCATGAATCAAATAACCCAAAATACGAGATAAATAATTTTGTTTAACAAAATCAGTTTAAAACAATAAATCTCAAAGCTCTTCTAAATGTAGGACTTCTCTAGAACAGATGATAAGCATGGACACACAGTCTACGAGGGTAACTAACCAAACATAATTCAAGGCCACGAAAACAACCATGGACACAGTCCATGAGGGTAAGTAACCGAGTGCGGCTCAAAGCCACGAAAACAAGCGCAGATAAAAACCCATGAATAACAAGTGTGAGAACAAATCTCACGAATATCAAGCGTGAGCATTACACCCACGAATGTCAAGCGAGCTCGAGGTTAACCATAGTGCACCAAGGACTAACAGTATTGTTATTAGTAACCAGCGTTCTGTATTTAGTCCTCTTCAAACATTTCAATCATGCGTGGGATCGGTTTACCATTTGTAAATCAAAAACATCTAATCTTGAAAACTCATAAGGAATATTTCGTTGGTGATCCTAGCATGAAGGTTTGCAAATTAATAACTTAAAAATACTTTCAAACATGCATGGAGTCTACATCTTTCAAATTCCTTTCAACAAAATTCGACAACTTTTCTTTTAGAAACAATCTTTTCATCATCTCTAGGCATGAATCACAATTATCAAATACTCCATATATTAGAGGATCATGTTTAAGTTCAAAGGGCAAGAAAAATTTATATATAAAACTCAAGAAGAGCAAACAACATTAAATAAGATGCTTGTTCTTTACTTATTTTAATATCATTGTGGAAATGTAGTAATTCAAATAAGAGTTTTAATGGGACATTATATATTCACTCACCTGTAAGGCTTATGTTATGCCTCTTTCTCCAATTTATCAGTTTCCAAATTTTTTACTTCTTCTCCTCCTAATACCCAACAAATACATCAATTAAAGCTTTGCACAAAATTCACTATTTTCACATTCAATTGACACCTTCCTTAGTTGGCACACAATTCTTTTAATCATGTATGTATCTTCTTTATAACCTTATAAAATTCATAATATCATTTACTGAAAAAACCTCTAATTAATAACAATAATATAATAACCAAAACTACATAAAGCATAGGAGCCTCAACATAATTTCTGTAAATAAATTAGGGAATAATTTGCTTAGTCAATGAAGACAAATTATGCTTCAATCTTTTACACATAACGTGAGCAAGAAGGTTCTTAAGATCATACAAATTAATCTTTGAATTATTAGCCAAATACCTTCTAAATTCTTTTTGCCTAAATGCCACCTCATATAACAAATTGACATACTTTCCAATTTATAATGGATAACAAAATCCCCTAAAATAAATTTCTTGACATTTAACTAATGATTACTAAACATCATAATCTTCCTTATCTCATTCTAAAATTTCAGTTTTGAAAACAATATTTAAACATTCTCTTTCATTCTATAACTTGGGATTTATTGCTTCTCCTTTTATATATATATATATATATATATATATACTTCCTTGCAAATCAACCACATTCATATCCAATAATAATAAACTTCTATTTTAAAGTACTCTTCATCTAGCCACACCTCCAGCGTACATACACATATCTATATTTCATAATATTCAAAAAATTTGGTCCCCTATACAATGCATGACATGCAGCCCCAATAATCAATGTGCAACACTACAACTTCAATCCACACACCACCCAACAAGCACAGATGAATAGTAAACTGAAAGAATAAATGAAGATTCATAATTCCCCCTTACCCAAAACCGATGACCAGAAAAAAGAAGGAAAAAAAATCAGCAATGAATCTATAAAAAAGAAAAAACCTTGAAGTCTCTCCTTTCCAATACTCCTTCCACCTACAATAGCCTTCAAACTACCTACTTTCTTTAACCAACCAGCAGCAAAATGAAATTATTCTTAAATCCTAAATTTATAAAAATCACAGCAATAAATAGAACCGATAAAAAAGAAATGCTGCACTTCTAAATCTTCATAAATGCCATAGATAGAAGAAGCATACCCACACAATCATGCCATTTGCACCAAAACACATAAGAAGATGAAGGTTCCTTTATTCCCTCACCAAAACACCCACAAACAACCCAACTGAAGGAGGAAGGCAGCGAACAGAACAGGGTAGAAAAAGAAACAATAGTAAAATTTTGACTGGAGGAGACGAACGACGGCAACGAACGACAATGTCAAGCGATGAGAAGGACGAGGAATAAGGCTCTCAACGGATATGGGGTTTTGGTCTCTGAAATCCTGAAACTTCTCTTTGCCCAGCGAAAGTTGAAGAAGTTGTGCGCTTAAAACCTCAAAATCTGATGTCTAGATTTTTTTATTTTTTATTTATTTTTTTAACACATAAGGACATTTTGGTAAATTCACCAAAGTTGAGGCAAAAATAAAAATCATACCTTTACTTAAGGAGGGTTCGAACCCAGGACTCAAAAGACCTTTAACCATCCCCTATACCATCAAACTACAAGCTTTATCTCGACTCCCAACTACAACAAGTAATAAATATATAATTAGTTTATAATAATATAATATAATTTATTTGTTTTATTTTCTAGAGCCATTACAGCCGCTCGACAGGGTCCTAGTGACACATCCTCCCTAGAGCTGGTGTTATAGGATATTCATGTGAGTTGTTGTCTCTGACTCACTTATTTGGCCTTCTTCTCCAATATTATTTGTTTATGCTTTTATTTATTAGTTATTTGTTTCATTCTTTGGGATTTGTTTATGCTTGTAGGGTGATTCTGTTCATACATTTGTGCGAAGTGGGTTTATTCATTGCCATAACAAACATCTAGAAAAAGGCATGGTTGTGGAGGTCTCCAATTTTGCCATTGTTCTTGCCATAGGGTCATACTATCCAACTGAGCATTTGTATCGTGTCAACTTCCAATTTTCCACCATTGTCCACTTCACACAAAGATGATCATAGCATCCCGCGTTATGGTTTTGGTTTCAAGACTTTCTTTGACATCCTCTCTATTGACTTGGAAGACCATTTCCTATTCGTTGAGTGAGGTTTTTTACACTGTGTGTCTTGTGCTTCCCCCGTATTTTGTTGCCACAAACGCATATTCTATTCTAAAATTTTTTAGTAGACATTGTTTGGAGGGTGTCTTCTATGGGGCAACTAGAACGGTGTTGCGTCCATGGACGGTGTCAACATTGAGTTGACATAGAATTAACGAATGAAGAGTAAGTTGGCATGACATTTTTTTCTCTCCATCATGTATTGTTCACCTTCAATGGCTGTCTTCATAACCATGTGGATAATCTGCAATCTAGAACACCTCAAGTGTACACTTTGGGGGGACTTTCCGCAAACAACCTTATGTCCTATATGGCTTCTCACAAGTCTAGCCCTGTTGTGATCATACTCTAGTGGTACAAGGCACGAGAATTTAACTGTAAGTGTTTTCTCTAATTTTAATATTCCTTTTGTTTTCATTCTTTAAGCCCATATGGACTGATATACGTGTATTTCGTGCATCTAGGTAAGAATAAGATCTCCAATTCTATGTATACATCCTATTTGCTTATACCCTAGAGCTACCAGAAGTAAGTGATTTCATTAAAAGGTGCGTTTTCTCCTTTAGTGTTCTTTTCTTTCTATTCTACCTATATAAAGTTCAACGCATGGAATATCTATATAATTAATTTACGATGTTAATGTATCACTAGATTTAAGGTAGCAAGAGTTGATGTCTCAAGCCACTAGAGCGCATTATACCTCAACCTACTTTAACTCTCGCTAAAGAGTTGATGGGAAGATTAGATAGACGATAGATTGCAGGACTTCGTAAAGGGCCAACGGTTTGTGTTTTAATATTTTAATTCTTATCTTACTACTTTGCTTTTATAAAAACAATTTGATTTACATTTGTATTAATATATTAATATATAATCCTGTGTTAAATGATTTATGGTTTTTCATACATATGTTAGCCTACCTACTGAGAAGTGTAGATTATGTTTTCCTTATTTAATTTATAGAATAAGATGCCTATGGTGTTAGCTGAAATTGTCGATGTCTATTATAAGCGTGGTTGTTTTTACAACTCATGTAAGGTGGATAGAAAGAAAGTTATTCCGGATGGGGATGGTTTTTTTGCGACAAGTGTATATCAATTGTGAAGAATATTCCTGAGTTATATGCTCTCATTCTTTTTTTCGTCTGTCAACTCAAAATAACCATTGTTTAATGGTGCCCTTTATTTTGACTGGCTGATGTGTTAGGTTTTTGGTGAAGTTCAATGCTATGGATTATAGCGGCACTTGCATCTTTGTGTTTTTTGACAAGGAGTTTTCTAAGCTGGCTAGTTGTTCTGTAGTGGAGATGATAGATCAAGTGATTTATAGCCTGTTCACCATGATGTGAGTATGTGTAATCCATTAATGTTATAATTATATCCTATTGGTAATCTATTTGAGGTCTATGTTGTTGATGAGAGTTGTGTGAGTGTAGGATGATGTTGAAAATGAAATTGTTCTTCTTGCGGATGCTGTGGACAAGATTGTAGGCAAAATTTTTTTTTTTGCATGGTAAGAATTCCTACAGAATATGTGGATGGGTCTTCCACTTTGTGCTTCATGACACGTTTCACTTCAGACTTCAAAATCATTGAAGCATTTGAGGCTGAATAGGGTGCTCCAACTGGCTCCCTTACTATTGTGTCTTCCAGAGAACCCGTGAGTTTGTATCATTTCCTTCATTTGGTCACTAACACTGTATATTTCATTGTACATATTTATGAATTTTGAACTGATGATTGTCTTTTTGCGGCTAATAATATCATAGGATCTCGACATGTCCCTTCTTAACTCTGAGGGTGTAGGCTCGTTGATGATTATAGGGGAACAAGTGGGTATTAAAGTAAAAATTGAAAAGGATGATTCTGCAGATGATGAAGATGAACACTTTTCTGATTATTTGGTTGGTTCTTCAAAGAAACGGGAAGATAAAACTGTTAAAGTGGACAAGGTATAGAAGAAGAAAAAGTTTGTCGTTGATGATTAGGGTCCTTTGTTGTCACTATTTTAGGCTTTTTTCAGTTGTGGACTTTCATTAATTCCCTATGTTTATGCTTTTGTTTATGTTTATGTTTATGTTTATGTTTATGCTTATTTATAATTTCAAGCTTTCTAATGTTGTTGTTGGATTTCCCTCTTAATGTTTTCTCTTGTAGTGTGCTATTAGATTTTTTCTTCTTTTTCAACTTTTCATTTCGAGTGTGATTTAGTTTGTTCCCAATAGCTTAATATGACATGCTAATGTTTCTTTCATTTACATAGAGTTATTCATAGTTTATTCATTATTACATGATACATAATAAAATTTTGATTTCATTATTATATCAAAAATATTATGATTATAACTTTATTATCATCCTACTTTTGTAAGTACGAACCTAAATGAAAGACGGGGAAAAAAAATAGTAGGCTCCTTTGCAATATTTAAATTATCTGAAGTTATGGAAATTTTCATCTGTGTGTGAAATGAATTGTCTTTACCAACGATAATGGTTGTTGTTGTTTTTTTTTTTCATTTTTTAAAAAACAAAACTACCTCTAATTGAATAAAAATTATCATTAATTTTTTTTAAAGGTTAAGATATGCATTGAAATATTTCTTAGATTCCAGAAATAACATTAAGACATTATTTTAAATATTTAAACAATAAATAAATCAATGGCATCCCGTGATCACAACAGATAAATCTTACCCTCCTCACATAAATGTAAATTGTTAGTTTTGATTAGTTTTGATGATGTCTTATATAGATGTCATTATCCAAAGCAAAAAGCTTGCATACTACATTTATGTTCCACTTTGACTAATTCTTATATTTCATGTAGATATGTGAAGTTTAAACAATGAAGAATGATCCAGAGAGGAGTTTGAAGAAGGAAGAACTTGTCAAATATAATGAGAATATCAATATTCAAGTCTCCGTGATCAAATGGAAGTTGGAACGGTTTAATTTAGATTTAAAATAAGCTTCCTGGAGTCATTTGTGCGAATGGTACTGTTCATGCAAGTAACTGTTGAGAATCAGACTTCAAATTCTCGAGAATCCCATATTCCAGCATCCATTCTCGAGTAAAAACATGTTCTTCAGCATACTCTATTCTGCTCTGTTTCTGGCAACCTTCAGTAATTCAACGATATCTCTCAAACCAGGGATCGGATTGACATGAAACCAGAGGCAAATGAAACTAGACATCTAACACGTATGGTGAAAAAAATTCATGCGCAAAGGAGTTCATATAAATTATTGATGCATTTTACAAGTTGACATAAAGATCAACGTCACAGTTAGGAACAGCCTTCGGTATTTTGAGCATATCTCACAAACGGCAAATCAGATTGAGATGAAACCAGTGCCATTTGGAACTAGACTCAAATACCTTTCCAAAAACATCAAGATCTCAAAAAACGAAGATCAATTGAAGGATTTATGATGTTTTGAAGTTGGCGTTCTGTTCTGATTGCTGCAGAAAACGTTGATAAAGACAATCTTCATTCTTTTGATGTTAATGGATGTAATTCAACCAGTTTGGAGTTGATTCCTCTTGCATGGAAAGAAGGTTTTGAAGAGATTAAGTATTTGAATCAGAAGTAACTCATTTGCACCTCCATGTGAAACTGATTCTCGAATATGGTTCAGTGATTCTCGAGTATGTTTCAATGACTCTCGAGAATGCGTAATCCACAACGTCAAATGCTTTCTCCCATCTGAGCAATTCTCGAGAATGGATCAAGGATTCTCGAGAATGGTATGTGACAGAGTAGAGATTGAGTCCCTCTCTTTCGGTAGTAGGCTGCTTTGTAACCCGTCAAGAGTTGGTTGTGCTTAGCATTTTGGTTTGATTCAGTTGAGGATGAATTGAACTGGAGGGAAAATCCATCATGTGATCAAGCCCAAGAAAGACTAAGGTTGAATGGTATCCATCGCAAGCTTCTCTGAATAATTCTTATCTCACCTACATCGATTCTCATCTGAATTCTAGAGAATAAGAAAGGGATTCTCGAGAATGCCTCTCAAGAATAGACAGACGCTTCTCTGATGTGGTTCTCGAGAATGCACAAGTTAATTCTCGAGAATGCGCCGTAAACTTCGATGAATTCTGCTATTCTCTTTTGCTGACTCTCGAGAACAAAACTTGATTCTCAAGAATACACGATCCAGCTATTATTCACAAGTGTTGTGGACATGATTCTCGAGTATGAATGAATTGACTCTCGAGAATGATTAAACGCAAGGAATTCTGCAGATACTCGACTACTCAAGAAAAATTCAGAAAGCATTCAGGAAGTACTCAATACTCAAGTATGATCAAGATTAAACCCTCTAGTATAACTGAATCACTGAGATACTCAAGTATTGAGAAGGCTACTCAAGTATTGACAGTATGAAGCCTCTGATATGATTCTACAACAACGATGCTTGAATATTGGATATACTCGAGTATGATACTCGAGTAGGAGAATCAGTTACCGAGTAATATCTAGGATTAAGGTTCAGTGGAGTGCCTCTACGAGGGATACTCGAGTACACACAATGGGATTCTTGAGTATGACTATCAGCTGACGAAATTCATCTCTGCAACATTATTCGAATGATTTGATTATTCAATTAATCCTTCTTCTACATCACTCAATATTATATCTGATATTATTAATTATCCTCTTGAGTGATTTTTCAGATGGTTAATCATTGTTTGAATTTTGATTAACTGTGAAGCACTAAAACTGACAGAGACACAGAGCCGACACGATGCAGGATGGCCATACCGTCAAAAGAACAAAATCAATATTTTAAGCTATTCTCATCCTGGACCACGTGAATCTCAATTGGGCAGAATCCCAACCAAGCGGACACTTGATCATGGCTTAACAGAAGGCGCAGATGTTTAAACATTCTCAACAAACATATATGATTACCACTGGCTGAGAAGGAAGAAAAACTGAAGTGGAGCACTTGATGAGCAAAACGACAAAAATATATAAATTCATCAATGGCTATTTTTCTTTACACAGGCGCTCCAGCAACCATTGCCAACGGTCGAATATGTTGGGATCTGTACACGCAGCGGATTAAAATTTCTTACGAATCCCGTCCCGAGGATCACTCAGGTGCATTTAAATCAAGACTTAGGAATCCGAATCATACCTTTGGAGAATTCGTTCGTGTCTCGTTCTTTCTTGAACAGGTTTGCTACCTCCTCGATCAGCAGAAGACGACTCTTAGAATCCTCTTCCTCTACCGGTATCCACACGAACAATCCTCGTACACGGCTACGGCATCGTGCTAGCGCCTCTTGTGCGTCTCTCTCAATTTTTTACTCTAGGGTTTCTCGCGACTTTCTGTAATACGCTCGACTGAAATTCTCGTAGGTTTTTCTAAGCCTATTAGGCGTATTATATAATCAAAATTAATCCTCATTAATTTTGAAATTCGAATTTCGAATTTGGATAACATATTAATTAAATCTATCTTATAGATCTAATCTAATATATTAAAAGCCATATCTGAAATCCGAATCTTGAATTTAGATCAAATCTAAATTAAAAGCCTTCTGATTTAATTTATCTCTATAAATTAAATCCGAGAAATAATATCTATCTATTTAATTAAATCTGAGATACTATACCTCAATTTAATATTAAAAAGATATATGATATCTTTATTCGAAGTCAAATGAGATACAATATCTCTATTTGTTTTAGATATTTAATTTATCAAATAAATTAAATATAAAACAAATATTATATATATAATATTATAATCTCCATTAATAATATATATATATATATATTAATTTCGAATTTATATATATATATATATACATATATATCCTAGATTAAATTCATTATTCATTTAATCTCAGATTAATCTGAGATTCAATGAATCTGGACACTTTTACCCGTGTTGGATTATTCTTGTGTGCGACCCTGCAGGCCCATACGAGATTGGCAGTGGGCCAAGACTGTATCAGCCCACAAGTCGCAAGCGGCCTCTAGCAAGACATTGTGACTACCCAATTCACATGGGGATCGATGACACGATACTACCTATCGTACAACCATGTCACGCCCCTTTTGTTACGCGATAATTTGGTCAAGGATGAGGCATGGATAATGTCAACTTCCTTTTCTTGACCATTACTTTCTCGATTCTCGAGTAGTCTAATAAATGAAATGGAAACTCTTTTCCATCACAGTATGGCCATACATTTCTTAGACTCACTCATCGAGGGGCCCAGTATTATCTCTCTACATATGTAAGGGACAAATCCCATCTTGACCACTCACATTCCTCCACATGAAAACCACTAATCCCAATCCTAGCCTTTATCATCACCCGGTCAAAGGTGACTTTTGACTAGGTCAAAGACCAGTGACTCATCATGTAGGAATCCATGATGATCTCAGGTCATAGGGCGTCGTGACACGGTTATACATGAGATAAGCTTATGACTTAATCCATGCAGCTTTCTCATAGTGGGTCGGTCCAGCACTTTGTACTCTTACAAGTGCCCATGACTTTGATTTGTATCTCCATACCTCATCAAAGTCATACTGGTCTTATTTCATCTTCACTCCCGTGTAAATGACCGACCAGGGACATTTAGGATAATCTATAAGATTATCCAGGGATGCAGTTATCAATACGAACATGCAAACGAAAATGATAACAAAAGAGAATACTTTAAATAACTTAAATATCCAAAGTACAATGAATTGCCCCTAGGGCATAATTTCCAACAGAATACACGCAACGGACGAATGTTTCAAACAACATCAATACTGATTATCTATAAATAGAGAAGCATTCAAAGATAGCGGTGGTGATATGCAGACACGATCTTACATCTTTAATATGGCAATACTCAGGTATTCATTTACTCTTTGTTTCTCAATGTTTATATAGTTTACCGTAGAGAGTGAAATGATTGATTATGCACTTCAGTGTTTATTCATTCACTTCTAAGAGAGAAGATTTATCTGTAAACATTCTATCTGAGAGTTACTCAAGATTGGGTGATCTTGAGTGGGAAACACATTGTATTGATTATAACTTGTAAGGGGGAGTGGAGTCTGCGAGTGAGTAGACCATCCTTCGTTTACAAAATGTGTAATCAAGATAGTGTGTCAATTACAACTTGTAAGGGGGAGTGGAGTCTGAGAAAGTGGACCATCCTTCGTTTACAGAGTGTGTAATTGTTCTTGAAAGATAGTGGAATCCCAAGTGTTCTGGGGACTGGATGTAGGTCAACGACTTCGGACCGAACCAATATAAATCACAGTTTGCATATTCTCTTCCCTTATCTTTTATATTTTAGTATATGCTTATTTGAATATCTAACTGTCGATTTAGAAGTCCAAAAAGATTTTCAAAGTTCATAAATATTTTATCTGACACCCAATTCACCCCCCCTCTTGGGTGATAGCCAGGTCTCTCATAGATAACCTTAATCTATTATTGAATCTACATATTCATGAAATTATGAAAATAAATAAATTTTCAAATTAAAAATTAAAACAAAAATAAGTAAGTAACATCACGATATTAGTTTGTTAACATTTACATATTCAATGAAATATGTTTTTTTTTTTAAATTATTGTTTTTGAATTAGCTTTTATTATATAGTTTGACACTGTGTTCTGACATATGACGAGTGAACCCCAAGTCAAGAAAACCATTATACTTCCTCTGATCCTTATTATAAGACACCAACTAGCAAGTTTATTTGATTCTTTTTATAAGACACTTGTATATTTCGAATGAGCATTAATTATTTGTTTCCATATGCCCTTAATTAATAAGGATAGTGAGTGAGAGTAATAATTAATATAATATTAAAGTTCAGTGCAATTAGTAGGGGTAATATTGGAAGTTACTTAAATTATAGAATAACTTTATTGACTTTAACTATTTTTATTGGTTTGTGTAAAATGTTGATTTGTGCCTTATAATAAGGACAAAATGGAGTATGTTTCTTTTTTGAATTATTTTTTTTTTCTGTGCTGCACCAAATATGCCAATATTGGTTTTTTAGAATGGAAAATTCAACATGATAAGAAGGGATACGGAATACAACATGTTGGTTTATGTTTAGATGAAGATAGTCCACTGTTATATCCCTGTGTCATGAAAATATGAAAATAATTAAATTACAAAAAGTTAAATTTAAATGAAGATAGTCCACCATTATATAGGTAACAAAAATTAATTTAGACCCACTATAGTGGCAAATCGTTGCATTCAAATCCCATTGTGCCACCTATGAAGAATCTTCAATATTATTTCACGTTACCGTTGAAACGTCCGGAGTAGAAAACAACTAATAATTAGTATTTGTGCCGCTGTCATTAAATTATAAGCACAAATTATCCCTTAAACAATGTTATATTAACTATATAATTAAATGAAACACTAACAAAAAATAATATTTGAAAATACCTTATGTATATTAAGACTTGGCTTTCAGAATTTTCACTTTCTTCCAAGTCCTAACAAGTTTTCTTAAGTACACTTCCCTTTCTTTCCAATTTTTGTTATAAACTTATATGTGATCACTTTAAATTGATGCATTTTTATTTGTATAGGAATACAGAAATAAAATGACAGCCAACCGTGAAAAGGAAAAACTAATAAAAAGGACAAAATAGTCAATGTGACAACTAATGCTATCAACCTATTGTTCTTAGCTTTTTCTAAACTAATTACTATCAAAACCAAATATTAACACATTCTCAAGTTACAAACATGGCACGAAAATGTTGGATAAAACTCATCATTATGGAAGTTATGTACTTCATCCTTAAAGGAACAGAATGAATATTTTTGACCCTCTGTTTTTTGAATGCGTCCACCATCAGTTCAAATGAATATTTTTCTGTCCGAAAGGAACAGAATACTTCCAGTCGACCTTAACTATATTGCATTCCATTTTTGCCACAAACTGCATGGATATCTTAGAAATACCACGACATGTTAAATCCGACACGGCTAAGAAAAAAAAATGTGGTGAAATTGAAATCAGAAACACCACATAAAATTATATGTGGGAGGGGATATATATATATAGACATCATGATGGTTTGGCTCTAGTCCTCATTATTTTGTCAATTTAACATTCAACCTACACATTTAGTTGGTTTATGTTTCATTTGTTTGTCTTTAGGATCATTTAGCAGCAAGGGCAAGGTAGCTTGAGCATATTAGGAAGTAGAGGAAAATAAAGAAGCAGACTATATCCAGCATTTCACAATCTATGACAACACCACTTAATTAAAGCTGTCAACATTTTATGTTCATTAACTATCATCCTACTTTAATAGACTTGCAGATGCTATGCTTATTGGAGAAACAATAGCTGCGGCTATAGGTAGACGAGTTATACTATCCTCGTCATTCACTGGTGGAGCCAGATATAGTATAGGAAATTATCAAGATGCAATGACAATCTATGCATAGGTTGGCTATCTACATCTGTTCATAACATTCACTTCTAATCCAAAGTGGCAAGAAATTACCAGATATTTAGATGAAAAGAATGCAAAGATAGAAGATCACCCAGAAATTATTGCACAGATATTTGAAATGAAGCTGTATATGATGATGAAAGACTTAAAAGAAGGCAAGTTGTTTGGTGCCATTAAAGTTGGTTCGTACTTCTTCACTTTAATAAATGTCTCTATTTTTTATGTCATTTATGTTTACTTTTCTTCTTTCATGTTTACTCATGTACTTTTTCCTAAATATGTTTAAACATTGTGTAATTTCTATTCTTTATTCAATAATAGCCCCTATAGTTGATTGGAACATTATAAATTCAATTTTTCCTATTTTAGTTTTCCAACTTTGAACATCACTTTTTATAGAAAGAAGCGTAATGGAAATATTATTTTGTATATTTTTCTAAAATAAATAAGAAGAACATAAAAATATTACAAATAAGATACAATACAATATCTACTATAAAAAAAAAAAGGGGTGTTATGAGGTTAGTTTTTTACTCTATCTTAAAAAAGGAAGCCATATTTTACTTTATGTAATTTGGTCCATTTTTAAATCTTTTATTCACTTATTTGCAACTAACATTAGTTTTGTCTTTTGGTTCATTTATTCACTTCAAAAAATGCCTTCCAATTCACGTGTAATACCATACAAATATAAATATTTGGTTCATTTATGAGATTCAAATTTATTTAATATGTTGGCAGTCTGACTCAATGTTTTTTTTTCCATACCTTGCGGTGTTATACACGATTGAGTTTCAAAAACGATGCTTGCCACATGCCCATATTGTGTTGTTTTTAGTTAAAGACGGCAAAATAAGCACACCTCATGATATTGACAGAGTGCTAGCACTGTATGATGTGATGAGCAGTTTAATGATTCATGATTTGTGTGGAATAGTTAACCTAAATTCACCCTGTATGAGTAAAGATGAAAGCACAAAGTATTACCCAAAAAGCTTCATTTCCTCCACCATTATCCATGAGGATGGATATCCTTGGTATAAGAGACTAGACAATGGATGAGTAGTCATGAAAAATGAAGTCCCATTGGATAATAGATATGTCATACCTTATAATCCTTATTTGAGAAACGAAAACATGGTGACTCAATCAAGTACTTATTCAAATACGTCAACAAAGGACATGATCAGATCACCATAGCTTTTTATGTAGAATTACCATCAAAAGTATCTGATGTCATACATAATGAGATCAAAATGTATTATGATGTTTGGTATCTCTCACCATGCAAGGAAGTATGGATGATTCTCGGTTTTGATATTAATTACAGGTCCCCCAATTGAAAGACTGCAATTCCACCCTCCAAATTAACAAATAGTCATATATGAGGATGACAATGGACTAGAACCTATGGTTAATCAGGATACTCAAAACAATCAATGTTCTTAGCTTGGATGTCAACAAACAATAAGCATGTAGTAGTGAGAGAGAGCTAACATATTTAGAGTTCCCAACAAAGTTTGTTTTCAAAAAGGATAAGCTAGAGTGAGATCTTAGACAATGTGGATTTGCAATTGGAAGGTTATAGAATATTCCCTCTGGAATAGGTGAGGCATACTACTTGATGTTGTTGTTGACCATAGTTAAAGGCCCTAGATCAAATGAAGAGATAAGGACTGTCAACAGTGTTCTTTATGAAACTTTCCATGATGTATGCTATGCCCTTAGTTTGCTAGATGATGATAGAGAATATATACATGCAATTAAAGAATCAAGCCAGTGGGCAACACCTAGTACTTGCGACATCTATTTTGTATATTGCTATTATGTAATTGCTATGGCAGACCAAGAATGGTTTGGCAACAAACTTGGAAGATGGTGGCAAATGATATCGTCTACAAGCGGCGTCAACATACTAGCCATCCATGTAAGTCTTTCAACCAAGTTATCAAGTTATTAGTGAAAAAAACTCACCAAACTATAATTTCCAATAACTCTTATACACATTAACACCCTCTTTTTTCATTATCTCATGAATATAACTTTTATTGCCTTCATGTAGATTTCAACTTCTCAGATGATAAACAACATAGTCATGCTTTAATGGAATTGGGACATGTTATGATGCAAAATGGCAAGAGTCCCCGTGACTATGATTCAATGTCCCTATAAGAGTTCAGTATCTTATCACAAGGAAATAGATATTTGCATAATGAGCTAAATTTTGACACTGATGCACTACGTGAGCAATTGCAGACCCTACTATCCAACTTAAACCCAGAAGAACAAGAAATTTATTCAACTGTAATTGATGTTGTGACCAATTCACAGGGTGGTATGTATTTTGTTTATGGATATGGTGGAACAGGGAAAAACATACTTGTGGCAAACACTATTTACATCTCTGGGGTCAAATGGTAAAGTAGTTCTTAATGTTACTTCAAGTGGCATTGCATCACTTTTTTTGCCAAATGGAAAAACAGCTCACTCTAAGTTTGTCATCCTAATTACCATTACAAAGGATTCAGTATGTAACATAAAACAAGGATCTCATCTAGCAAAACTTTTCCTACATGTGTCTTTTATAATTTGGGATGAGGCTCCTACGACAAATAAGCACTGTTTTGAGGCATTGGATAGAACAATGCATGATATTATTAGCTTGGATTGCCCATACATGTCTGATAAACCTTTCGGTGGCAAGGTTGTTGTGATTGGTGGAGATTTTAGACAAATACTGCTAGTCATTCCAAGAGGTACATGAGAAGATATTGTGCATGCTACAATTAAAGCATCTTATTTATGGAAAAATTGTAAGCTATTCGTGCTGACCACTAACATGAGACTTATGAGCTCTGAAGCATCCCGTAATAACCAAGAGGTAATTGATTTTTGTAATTGGATTATATCAATTGGTGATGGAACAATTAAAATAGAGGAGCATTCTGATAGTTTGATCACCATACCAGAAGAGCTGCTATTAAAGCCCATCCACAATCTATTAAAATGTATAGTGCATGCCATATAGCCTAGTTTACTACTTCATTTAAATGATAATGCCTACTTCAAAGATCATGCTGTCGTCACATTTGTATTGTCAATTGTAGATGAAGTCAACAATTATGTGCTTGGATTAATTCCTGGGGAGGAAAAAATCTATTTCAGCTCGGATAGTATTTCTCTAGAGGATACGAATCGAACATCAATATCATAAATACATTCAGTTGAATTTCTCAATAACATCTCAATGTCTAGACCTCCAAACCACCAATTACGTCCAAAAGTGGGTGCTCCTATCATGCTTATGTGCAACATAGACATATCCAATGGGCTATGTAATGGGACATGCCTCATTGTCACCAAGTTGGAAAAGCATGTTATTGTTGCAAGATTAATGTCATTAGACAAATCACATGGTAACATGCTAATCCCAAGGATTACTATTACACCTTCTGATGCATCTTTGCCTCTTATATTTTGTTGAAGACAGTTCCCTATCATTTTATCCTTTTGCAATGACCATAAACAAGAACCAAGGGTAGAGCCTTAAAAATGTCAGGTTGTACCTTCCTCATTCTATATTTACATGTAATATCCTTCTAAAATTACCATTTATATAACTATTTTATACCTAAACATATTTAAATCTGGTCAAAATAAATCATTCCACATTAAACATTATATCAATAGGCTCTATTCATAATTTAAATTCTAGCATGCAGTGGAATATCAAAATATGCAATGTACCAAAAAGGCCCTAAAGTTTGGCAGTATACATTAGAATATGCTCATGTAACAAAATAAGACATTCAAGATTTGATTACTCAGATCAAGTCTCGAATGTCTTCTTCCCCTTAGTATCAGCGCCTAAATTCTCAACTGAAAAATAAATAATGACGGGGTGAGTCACAAAGACTCAGTAACCACATATCCAATTTAACAAGTATATAGGGAATGATTACCAGATAGTTAAGCAGGCCAATTATGTCTTTGTATATCAATAAGTTTATGTAGTTTGCTAAGTTGTTAAATAGTTCAAAATTATTTAATATGCATGTGACTCCTTCAACCATCCTTATAACTGCTGACAAAACTCATGGGTTATGCTATAATAGGTTTAATCTCTTTGACAAGATTATACCAAGCTCACCAATGATGAGGTGTAGCCTGACCAAAGGCTACAGAACTCATATTGGACCATGGGTTCTCTTTCTTTCAAATATAGAAAGGTATTACTATCCCAACGGCTAACCTTATCCCGGCCAAAGGATAAGGATGATACCAAGGGCCCTGAAAATGTTAAAGACATCCACTGCACGCTCAGTGGTGGCTATACCATGTGGTACAAAATAAATCTCCTACCATCATATCTCATCACAATCTAGTACACTTCAATATGCAATGCAATGTTACAAATTTCAACATCAACAATTTATACCGACATTCAATATCCAGCACCATGCATAATCTTATCATAATAATAGTATAAGTAGTTTAATCATAACAATATAAATAATTTATGCCCACTTAACTAAAAGTTTATCCTCAAAAAAATATCTCATACATATATACATTTTCATAGGTAACATACTATAATATATTCTTATTATTTAAATATATGGACATACACTTATAACCACCTCAACAAGTATACAAGATAAATTGAAAAGTGGTTACCTCAAGTTCTTGACAAAACATTAAGCGTAAGAGAAATCAGTCCCCTTTCAAAATAAATATATAATTATTATATGTTAAATAAACTAATAAAATAACCACTAGTACAATAATAAATAAATAATTAAACTATTATTTCAAACCTCAAATTTTCAACTTAATACTAACTTTTATAAGTATAATTTAATTTATTAAACAAATATTCAAGCCTCCAATATTTAAAATCATGTCAGCTCTAATTTAATATCCTAATTTATAATTTCATATAATTTAAGATTTAGCAAAACTAACCGATTAAATCTTTAATAATATCTCTAGTAATCTAACTAAATGCTTAAATTCTCATTTAATCGGTAAAAATATCCTATATGACATAAATCCTAAATTCTTTTAAATAAAAAATAAATTTAAATTCTCACAGCAGCCAACTAACAAATCTAAACCGATTAAAGTTATTTATTAATCATGCTCTTCATATATGTAGTCATCTATTATCAAAACTTAAAAGTTTGCCAATATTTAAATCCTAAAATTGTCACTAATCAATACTATATTACCATCATTAGAAAGAGAAAAATATGTAGAACAACTTTCATGAAGAAAATTTGTTGAAAAGAAATTAATTTAACTACCTAAATGATTTTATAAAATAAATAACTTACCTTAAAAACTCAAATATACTCTCTTTCTTCTCTCTCTCTCTCTCTTTTTTTTTTCTCTCTTCCTTGCTCGTCACTCTCTCTAATTTATGCTACTTCTCGGTCACACTCACACATATACAATGTCACAAACAAAATCAACGCACACAAACATACCTATATTTAGGGGAAGCAAGGCGATGGAATTGATTGATTCTTTTTTCTTTTTTTTTTTTAAATAATAATTCTCCCTCTCTGCACGTTAAGTGGCAGGATGCTGCCACCTGACGCAAATGGTGGTAGCATACTTGCCACACAAATATAATACACACACACAATTTTTTTTGAGTTTTTTTTTTAATTTTTATTTTAAGCATATTACATTACACATGGTCAGTTACATGTTGCTATGTCTTGGGTTCGTAGCAAAGACAACTTGGAGATATTAATCCTAGATGAAGATAAAAATTCAACGAAGAATACTTGGATTATTGTGTACAAAGAGGTTTATTATAATTTGTTCGTATGAGGTTATAAGTATGTGTTGTTAATATTTCATGTCCATGTCAGTGGTTGAAATCTAATTGTTGTTCTTATGTGTCCACACAAGTACATATATTCCAATTAATCTTATGTAACAAGTTGTATTGTATATTGTGCATTATAACTACATAGAACATCACTTTAGTTGCTAGAGTTAATATACACTTTTCATACAAGGTGTTCGTGTTATGTCACATGCTTAGCCAATTTTATTGAGCTCTGGTTCGTACATTGAGTGGGTCCTGCACAAGTTATAAAAATTGGTGAAAAGTCTTTTTTAGTACCTACAAATTTAAAGTATTAGCATAAAAAATATTATATCCTTTTAACCAATTTTTCCTATTTATTAAAAACCTATCCCTAGTATGTATGTGTGTATATATATATAGGAAAATTATAATGAAGGACCCAAGAAAAATAATATTTATTAAAAATGACCATAAAAAGTGGTAATTGTTTTAAAGGACCAAAAATTAAAATATTAAAATAAAAGAACTAAATTACCCTTAATCAGATTTCCTATCTTCTCATCAACTAAATCTAGAATGATTTTTTCTTCCTATTTTCTTATTAACTGAATATGGAATGATTTTTTCTTACATGAGAATCTAAAGTAATTAATATATGATAATAAACAGATATTAATTCAAATAATTCTTTTCCCATCGTAAAATCACTCCAGATTATTATGCTAGAGACAAGATAGGAAAGATGGAGCTTTTTATGGTTGTGGCAGAAGAAGTCTCGTGCGTTGTGCAACCGTCTGCAGTGTTAGACCTGAGATTTTTTGTGCTGAGGCAACCAAAAGTACATGATATTCATTCAATATTACCAGTTGTTCCATTCCCAAATAAACATAAAATAAAGTAAAAGGCTCTTAACTCAGAAAAACCCCATCAAAAGAGAAGAACGTGGTTATAGAAACCAAATCCCTCTTTCCTTTCGCTACAATCATAAAAAGCTCCATCTTTTCTATCTTTTCTCTAGCATAATAATCTTGAGTGATTCTACAATAGAAAAAGAATTATTTGAATTGATATCTTTTTATTATTATCCATCAATTACTCTAGATTCTTATGTAAGAAAAAATCATTCCAAATTTAGTTAATGAGAAGATAGGAAATCTGATTAAGGGTAATTTAGTCCTTTTATTTTAATATTTTAATTTTTGGTCCTTTAAAATAATTACTACTTTTTATGGTCCTTCTTAATAAATATTATTTTCTTAGGTCCTTCATAATAATTTTCCCTATATATATTTACAATATTAACGTGAGGTGACAGGAGAATTTAATTACCTAAAATGTTATCTTTTGAATTATTTCATATATCTTTCTAAAACTACCCTTAATTAAGTACTCAACTCTTCACCATATAGATTTGTTGATCCTCCTATCTCTGAGGGCCCTTTTAAAGAAAAAATATTCTGAAAGTGAAGCTAAATCACCAAGAGGGGGGTGAATTGGAGATTTTAAAAACTTTTCGATTTGCTCTGTTTTTTAACACTAAAAACAGAGATGAATAGAGTATAGGGAAGAAGAGCAAGACATACAAGATTTATACTGGTTTGGTCCAACCTCTTGACCTATGTCTAGTCCCCATACTCTTTGGGATTTTCATTATCTCAATTGATTACACACTCTGTACTCAAGAGTAATTCTCTAACTAGAACTTACTCCCCTTACAAGTTGTAATCAATAAACCCAATCACCAAGTGCCCTGACTTGAGATTCTTACAATGAATGATTTACAATAAATAAACTCTCTCTAAAAGTGGATAAGAATAAACACTGAAGCTCAATGTATCAAAAGATACTTTACAAGTGAAAACTGAAAGAGTAGGTGTAGAATTTGAATGCAATTCGTTTTCAGTAGATGTGTTAGTTGAGAAGAATTGAATGTAGCTCTATTTATATCAAGAGAGCATTAAATGACCGTTATAATCTTCAATATAATCGTTGCCTGCATTAGACAAGGATTAGGTTAAGCTTTGGTCTTTTTCTCTCTTTACTCTTCACTTAATCCAGTTGCACAGAAGTTTAGGGTCGACTTCTTGAATATTAATCCGTTGGAATAGCAGCTACTGGATGTGGAAAGCAGACTTTAATTCTTTGTTAACGTTTGCAGAATGATTGTCCAAAAGAATGCAAGCTTTCTGAATTTTGCATTTAATGTGTTGACGTCACTTTTTGCTTTTGCTTTTAACCTTCAATTAACATCCTCTAAATCATCTGAAACTCACTAACAAAGTGGTTAAACATAGCTAGGAATATCAATGAATGATGATAGGAAGTATTAAGATCAAACAAGAAGGTTTTGCAAATTCGTCAGATTTGAATTTCAAACTCTGCGACACAAACTCGAGTTTGTTCACTAAAACTAAAGTTTGTCACTGTGCACTTATATCAAAACTCGAGTTTCCATAACTAAATTCGAGTTTCCTCCTTCCAGAGAGGAAAGTCGCGATTTGAGCTTTGGAACACATTTTTGAATGAAACTCAAAACTTGGGTTTCCATTTCCAAACTCAAGTTTTGGACTTTTAATATGAAGTATGAATTTTAGTCCAAAACATCAAAACTGGAGTTTTTCATTCTAAACTGGAGTTTTCAAAAACATTGAAAAAGTGCAATGTTTTCAAACTTGAGTTTTCATTTAAGTATGAAAACTTTGGGAAATCTATGCCAAGCCAAAATTGGAGTTTTCAAAAACTGAGTAAAACATGAAAACTCTCTGCTAAGTGTAAACTCGAGTTTCCAAACCAAAACTCGAATTTTCTCAAAACTTTTGAGAAAATCTTAGAAAAACTCACGGCAAACTGAAAATTGGTGTTTTAAATCAAAACTGGAGTTTGCATATGTTCAAAATGTTGGAGACTTTCTATATGAGCAAAACTCGAGTTTTCAAATGAAAACTGGAGTTTTGTCTTTATCAGAAAATAACGAGAAGTCTCTGTATGATGCAAAACTCGAGTTTACCAGTTAAAACTCGAGTTTGTCTCAAGATGAAAAACTGAGTGCTCTCTGTAAGCCCAAAACTCGAGTTTTCCTATGAAAACTGGAGTTTTGCTTTGTTCATTGAAATTGAGCTATTCTTTGTCAAGGTAAAAACTTGAGTTTTCAAACCAAAACTCGAGTTTGCCTTTGACAGTAAGTTTTTCAACTTATCAAAGACAAATTTCAACTTGTGTTTACAATTGTCAGTTATCATCAAAACACATAGAGAACTAACATATTCATTATTTCTTTGATTTTGCAATATACCTTATAATTAAATAGAAATATAAATGCCGTTTAATTAATACATTTAAAAAGGGAACTATTAAAGTATTGTTCATGAATTATGAAAAATGCGACTTATTTTTTTTTAGACTTCATACTAATTAATATTATTAATTCTCGTAGCACATTAAAAGGAATCAAGAGCAAGCATACCTCTTTTATCAAGCACAACGATATGTGGTGTTTGCTTCAAATTCTGAAAAGACTTTTTATATTCTACAATGCCTGAATTTACCATCAACAAGTTAAATTAGAAAAACCTAATATGTTGAAAAATCCTCCTCTCATGTTATCTAGCGTGATATTATATCTAATTTGTTCCCAAAAAAAAGAAAATCTAAGTATATTTATTGTTGTCAAACTCACGAGTTAACTTTCCAAGTTTGACGTTTTTACATTTCTAGTTTACAAAATCGAGTCAAGTCTTTAGTAAACTCAAGATCATTGTAAACTCGATTAAACTCACGAGTTCATATACTGAGTTTACCATTTTTGCATTTCCAGTTTACAAAGTAATGTTAACCTATCCTTAAACTTGTGTTAATTTTTTCAATTTGATTATGTTCAGCGGCTTTAAATACAAATTTTATGGAAATTTCTTTATTAAATATGATAAATTATGAATATTGATAGATTTAATTTCAATTATTTGGATTTAAAAAATATTTAAATAAAATTGTTGTTATTTATTATATTTTAATTATTTAATGATATACAATTAATATTTATTTAATGGTAAAAGTAAGCTCTTATGAGTTTATGATTCGAGTTCACGATATGAATCTACCTTACTGTCTTGAGTTTGCTTAAACTTGTGAGTTTAACAACCTTGAGTATATTATCTTCAAGGTTGTCAAACTCGTGATTGTAACACAGTCTTATATCGTGAACTCGAATCGTAAACTTGTAAAAATATATTTTTTATTATTAAATAGGTAACAATAGTGTATAATTAAATAATTAAAATATAAAAAATACAACAATTTGATTTAAATATATTTTAAATCTAAAAATGAAATTAAGTATATCAATATTCATATTTTATCATATTTAATAAAAAAATTTCTATAAAATTCATATATAAAGCCGTTGAAACGGTAAACTCAGTGTGTAAATTCGTAAATTAACATGGTTTTGTAAATTAAAAACGTAGAAAGGTAAACTCAGTGTGTAAATTCATGAATTTAACCGAGTTTACAATTGGCATGACCAAATCGAAAAAAGTTAACACTGGTTTAAGAGTGAGTTAATATGGTTTTTGTAAGTTAAAAACGTAAAAACGATAAACTTAGTATGTAAACTTATGAATTTAACTGAGTTTACAACTGGCACAAGCTTATCAGCAACTCGACTCGATTTTAGTAAGGTAAAAACGTAAAAATGGTAAACTTGAAAAGTCAACAATTTAACAACAATGATTATCTTTCTTTTTTCCCCATCAATCTGAGTTTATCATCTAAAGCAATAATTAGACGTGTGAACATAATATTCCATACAAAATATGGCAACTTGAGATCAGTTCAGAATGTTAAGTAATATGCAATTATACAAATCATGTCATCATATATTCTAATTGAAAATATCTCATTTATTTATTTTGATATGAAATATTAAAGACATGTTTAATTTAATGACACATCTAAATGTATACACGTTATCACAATTATGACATATATATAGTCAATGTTTTAAAAGCCGACTAGACATTGAGTTGGGAAGATCAATGGGTCATGATTCAAACAGTTAAATTGGTTGGGTTGTCCACTCAAACCGATGACATAATAATTAAATTAAAATAATATTATATAAATGTATAATGATTAAAATATAATTAATACTTAACCCAGTTTAATATATTAATAATAAAATAGAAACATTACAAAGTACTTGTTATAGCATAGCAGGAGAAAAACCACATCGTTAAGTAGATGGGGGGACTTAATCCAATTTAATAAAAAAGTTAACCAAATCACAAAATATACCCAACAAGATGAAATAAAAAAATATATATTTTAATTATATATCACTTATTTTGAATAAGATTTAAATAGCCAAAATACATTTTGAATTATACTAGTTGACACTATTGAAATTAAACAAAATTAAAATTGTAATTCTATTATGACATGTTTATTAATAAAACATGTGCGTTGGAAAAATTATAAAAAAAGAGTACTGTTAAAATATTTGTCATTTCAAAAGATGTGACGGGAGATTAATTTATTTATAACAAAATTATAAGGATGAAAATTGAGCTAAAAACCAGCTAAAATATTTTATACATGTTTTTTTTATTATTTTCAAATCCTTTTTTATTTTGGGTCTCAGCTCAATAGCGACTTCCAGCCTAATGATGAGTAAATAATAACCCAAAGCGGTAAAATTGCTGAAACGGCCTAAGGGAAAAATCCAAGCTTGTGTTATAAACGGCGGATGGTCTGACCACTTGGTCGGTCTAGTTTGATCAGTGTCTAAAAACTTTATATATAGATCAAACACTACCTTATAAGTGAAAACAATAATGTCTTAATTATAAATATGGGAATATGACATGATAATGACCATCTAATTAATACAAAGTTATAAAAAAAGGGATGTCTCTATATCTCCATATGATGTTTTACAACAAGTGAAAAACCTGCAATTCCGTGTTTATCTAATGTAACAACAACGATGTTTTTACTTACAGTTTGACACATATGTCAAAACTAAATCAGTAGAGAGATTGCTAATGATCTTATAGCTTAATGATATGAAAGTTTCTACGTAAAAGAGTGGTGGAATCAATCCCCCACTACTATAAATAACACTTTTAACATATGTTTTTTTGGGCAATTTAACGTCTAAATTTATGGGGACGCCTATGTCAAGAACTTAGAAAAGTTAGGGTACAACGTTCCTAAAAAAATAAGGTGTTTTTTTTAAAAAATAAAAAATCTATAAAGTGTTTTTTTTTTAAGGAAAAAAAAATTGCCATCACTGGCCTAGCTTGGAACAACAACTCCGGTAGCCATAGAAATTACCAGCAATTATCATAGAAATCACTGATAATGATGGAGGAAGATGATTACAAGAACTAGAATCAAGAAACCGAAGACCAAATCAAGCAGAGAAATAACTAGAAACCGAAATCAAGCAAAGAAATAACTAAATCACCACGTACATTTGACTTTCACCGTTGCAGATCAAAGATTTGAAACCAAATCCTTCACCTTTGTCCGTTGTCGTTTGCAATCACAGATCTTAAAGATGGAGTAGAAGAAAAAAAAGAGATCTGAATCTCACCGTCACAGATCAGAGATATGAAACTGAAGTGTCGTCCTTCGCCTTCGCATTCACCATCCTCCTTGCCTTTGCGTTCACAATTTGCCTCACCTTTGTGTTCACCATCCACCGTCGCATTCACCTTCAGTCTCCGCCATTGCCATGACAAAGACAACCGAAGCCAACCTAAACCCAGATCCTGACGGTGAGTGGGTGTGAACTGAGAGCTGAGCGAATACGAGAATGGTTGAAGGTGTGTGGGTGACAGGAATGGGTGGGAAAAGAGAGAGACCCCGATCGAGGACTGTGATTTCAAAAGTTAGCCGTTCCAATTTTAAATTGGAGATGCCTAAAGTGAAACTTTAGACGTCTCAACTTACAATTGGGACGCCTAAAGTGTACAAATAGGCTGCCTAAATTCAATTTGGGATGCCTATAGTTGACTTTAGGAGTCCCAATTTAAGTTTGGACTGCCTAAGGTCTATTTTAAGTGTCCCAATTCTAAATAGAGACACCCAATTTGTTAAAAAAAATACAAAAATGTCATTGCCTTTATTTTTTTAGTTTCCTTTTTAAAAAAACAAATATATTTGAGTAAGTAGAATCCATTTGTTATAGTAGTGGCACTTATAATGTTATATCGTTAACGCATGCCCTTATTGAAAAAGAGTTAAGATGTAATTTCACACCTGAAGTAATGAATCATAAGCACAGGAAGTTTTTGGAGGTGAGCAATTTCACTCATGAAATAATGTTGAAAATAGAGCAAATTCACCTTAACCATTAATTGATATTGACGGTTAACTTTTAAGGGATAAGGGTCTTAAATGCTATGGAAGTTTTTGCTCATGAGCACTGGTAGGACGGAAGTTTTTTTTGGACAAAAAATGCCACGGAAGTTCACAAGAAGTATCAATTTTGCCCCGGAAGTATCATTTTTGCCACGGAAGTTTTCGTTGGGGAGCAATTTTACCCCGGAAGTGTAGCAATTTTCCTAGCAATTTTGCCCTTCTGTCCCCAAATATTAAATTTGACTACTAAATCAGTCAAAGACCACACATGTCATGCTTTGAAAAGGTCGAACTTGGAGCCAGAGAAGGAGATCCTTCAGATGTTGATCTCAAGGCGGCCAGAATTTGTGAAGCCGAACTGGTCAAAGGGACTGGAAGGTTTGTCACAAAATGCAAATGAAACGCAAAACGAGAAATGAATTGTTCCAAAAATTGGTTCAGTAAAACAAATCAATAGTGATAATATTTACGTTTGTATAAACTGATCATTTTCTTAGATCATAAGTAATGCTTCCTTTGGGTTTTGTGACAGTCGACCTTTCATTCCATTTGACCAGTTTGGCTACACAAATTCTGGCCGCCTTGAGCTCAACATCTCAAGGATCTCCTTCTCTGGCTCCAAGTTTGACCTTTTCAAGGCATAACATGTGTGGTCTTTGACTGATTTAATAGTCAAATTTAATATTTGGGGACAGAAGAGCAAAACTGCTCCTTAGTGAAAACTTTCGGGGCAAAATTGCTCCTCAGTGAAAACTTCCGTAGCAATTTTGGTCCCAAAAAAACTTCCGTCTTACCAGTGCTCCTAAACGAAAACTTCCATGGCATTTAAGACCCTTATCCCAACTTTTAATTGTCATAAGTAAAATTACTACATTTTGGTTAACTTCCAAAATAAAATTGTTTCTCCAAAAACTTCTGAAAGCAAGTGGTGGTTAATTACTTCACAAGCAAAATTGCATATTGACCCTGAAGAATGAAAATGAAGAGAGAGGAAATATAGTACCTACATCAGTAGGATTTGGAGAAAATGACGATCTTATAGGAAGAAATAGTGTTATGGACGAAGCCAGCATCAGAATTAGAATAAGTATGAGCCAAATACATTGAAGTTGTCGCTTCCATCATTACAAACATTGTTGTTGCGAGCATCCTTGCTGTTTCTGCCATGAAAGTTTTTGATTATTGATCTCTCTCCTATTTACAACACAAACTAAGAAGAAGATTGTCAGTTGTTTATGTGTTTTTGAATAATAACTGACAACTATAAACTTAAAGTTTGTCTTCGTTAAATTAAAAAACTTATTGTCAAAGACAAACTCGAGTTTGGAGTTGGCAAACTCGAATTTGGAGTTGTCAAACTCGAGTTTGAACTTGACAAAGAGTAGCTCAAGTTTTCTAAAAATTAGACAAACTCGAGTTTATATTGGAAAACTAGAGTTTATATCATTCAGAGAGCACTCTAAGTTTTTCAAGTTAAAGCAAACTTGAGTCTTTTATGGAAAACTTGAGTTTGTGTTAGATAAAGAGCTTTCAATGTTTTTGAACTTAACCAAACTCCAGTTTAATATGCCAAACTCCAGTTTGCGCTTGGTCGAGCGTTTTTAAGGTTTTTCATCTTTTAAGCAAACTCAAGTTTAGCATAGAAAACTCCAGTTTTCGTTTGGCCGAGAGTTTTTAAAGTTTTCATCTTTTATGAAAACTCGAGTTTGTTTTATCAAACTCCAGTTTGCACTAGACTTAGAGTTTTCAAAGATTTTATTTTTTTTTAATGAAAACTCGAGTTTGTTTTATTAAACTCCAGTTTGTGTCAAGCCGAGAGCTTCTCACTATTTTGAACTTAATAAAACTCAAGTTTGTATTTGAAAACCCTAGTTTGAGCTTTGTGGACTTAATCTTATTTTCATTTCAAAAGTCCCAAACTCAAGTTTGTCACTTAATGAGTAGAGTTTTGATATGATTTTTAAAAGAAAAGGCTGATTGGATCAACTAGGAATGGAATTTCGCACTAGAAATTCAGCCTCCAACACGTCCTGAAAGCACAGGACGTATCTCACGCTACAGACCTCGGATTTGAGTGCTTCCAAAACGAGGAGAAAGATGGCTTTCTAAAACACGATTTTGACTCAAGAAACACTGAAAAAGGATAAGGGAATCTGGAGATACGAAACCAAGAAATTTAGAATGAAAACTACAAATTAGAAGTAGGCGCCACAATTCTAAAGAATTGATAAGCTCAAGAACGCCACAAGGATTGATGTCCTTGATAAGTTCAGAGATTCACAAAAGAACCCTAGAGAAGCTTATCTCTCACCAAAAAGGTTAACCTTCAATTCAAATCTGCCGTCCCAAAAGCCATGGTGTTCCCTTATATAGTGGGCAACATCCATATTAAGTTTAACCTAATTATGCTTACACACAAAGGAAAATAAGAAAGCCCAATAAGCCAGCCCAATAGGCCTTATTACAAAAGTTTAACTAAAAGTAAGAAAGATAAAACTAAGTGCAGAATTTGGGCCAAGTAAGATGAAGCCTTCATGCATATCCATTAAGGCTTATTCTTCAAGGTCTTCAATCTGAATTAAGTCTATCATTTCGGTCTCTTCTTCCTTCTTGGACTTGTCTCAAGTACGATGGTCACCAAGAGATTTAGGGCCTCTTTAGCCTTTTTAGCTTTTGCTCTTGTCATTGGGCCTCCAAGACCTTGTATGTCCTCCAAGTTTGTTGCCTTGGTCATGCCGCCTCCTATTTCCTCATCATTCCCTCCTTCTTTAGAAGAATTTGTCCTCAAATTGTAATTCTCGTCTCCTGCATCAAAAAGGGACAAATCAGCCACATTAAAAGTAGCACTTACACCATACTCACCAGGGAGATCTATTTTATAGGCATTATGATTAATCTTGGATAGCACTTGGAAAGGACCATCTCCCCTTTGTTGAAGCTTAGATTTCCTTTGGGTAGGAAACCTTTCTTTTCTCAAATGAACCCAAACCCAATCACCTGGTTCAAATACTACCTTTTTCCTTCCTTTGTTCGCTTGCTTGACGTAACTCTCTACCTTTTTTTCAATGTTTGCTTTTACCTTCTCATGTAGTTTCCGCACATATTCAGCCTTACTCTTACCATCTTTATGCTCACTTACATTCTTAGGAGTTGGCCACTCTTGAATAGCTTTCACCTTCTCTTGATCAACCTGCACTCCTTGTGAGCTAACAACAAAACCAAGAAAAACTACAGGGTCTATGCATAACACACATTTTTCCACGTTAGCATACAATTTCTCATGCCTAAGAGATTCCAGAATACACCTCAAATGCACAAGATGATCATCATAGGATTTGCTATAAATCAGAATATCATCAAAATACACCACAACAAACTTCCATAAAAATTCCCTCAACACATGATTCATTAATCTCATGAAGATATTAGGAGCATTAGTTAAACCAAATGGCATAACCAACCATTCATACAGCCCATATTTAGTTTTAAAAGTTGTTTTCCATTCATCCCCTTCTCTAATCCTAATTTGATGATATCCACTCTTTAAATCAATTTTAGAGAAGAAACAAGCACCATGCAATTCATCAAATAAATCATCCAATCTAGGAATGGGATGTCTATACTTTACCGTGATGTTATTGATGGCTCTACAATCAGTGCACATCCTCCATGTTCCATCTTTCTTAGGTACTAGAATGACTGGAATTGCACATGGACTTAAGCTTTCTTGTACCCACCCTTTTTGCATCAAGTCTCCAACTTTGTCTTTGAATCTCCTTGGTATCTTGGGGGTTACTCCTATAGGCTGGTCTGTTAGGCAATGAAGCTCCTGGAATGAGATCAATTTGATGTTCTATGCCTCTTAGAGGCGGTAGTCCGTGAGGTACCTCTTTAGGAATTTAACGATTTTAGAATGCTTTGTTATTTGAATTCAATACTTTCTAGCATTAATCGTCCATATTCCCTGCTATGTTTAACCACTTTACTTGTGAGTTTAAGGCGGATTAACGAAAGTTATTGAAGATCTCAACTAAAAGCAAAAAGCATGTCAGCACAATAAATGCTGTCCAGAAAACAAGCACCCTTTCAGCTAAACCACCTGTGCACGGTTGCAAAGCATTAAAGGATGTTTTCTATAACAGGCAACCTCTTCTCCAACGGACTAATCCACAGAGAGACAGCTCAGAGTCATTATCCACCTGGATTAAGTGGAGAATAGAGAGAGAAGAAGACCCAAGTTGCAGCTGAAGACCTCCAACGGTTCAATCATCTTTGCAACGGTCATTTATTGCCTTCTGAGTATAAATAGAAGAGCATTCAAGTCTTCTCAACAACTACAACAACTGAGAGCAAAATTTATTGAAGTTTACATTCATTTCTTTCAGTTTTTCATCTGTATGGTATCTTTTGATACAAGAGCTTCAGTGTTCATTTATATCTACTCTTTGAGAGAGTATTATTTCAAACTATTCATTTATTGTAAAGGAATCACAAGTCAAGAGGACTTGGTGATTAGGGGAATCATTGATTACAACTTGTAAGGGGGAGTGAGTTCTAGTGAGAGAATCACTTCTTGAGTGCAGAGTGTGTAATCTTTGATATAGTGGAAATCCCAGTGAGGCTGGGGACTGGACGTAGGTCAGTGGTTAAAACCGAACCAATATAAATCTTCTTGTGTCTTGCTATTCTTCCCTTACTCTGTTTTACCCTGTTTTTAGTCTTAGAAAACAAAGTTTTCGGTAAAATTTGTAAAATACCCAATTCACTCCCCTCTTGGGTATTTGGCTCCACTTTCAATCCCGACGGAATAGGAAAATCTCAACTCGCTGCAACTTGCGCCGCAAGAAAGCTCAATTATAAAAGGCAGCCGAGGGAACCCTAAAGCAGTCGGAGAGCCCTAGATAGAATTCTATCTTTGACAGAATCAAGAGAAGAGTGAGGAGGATCACAGAGCATGCTATTTCTAGGACAACCCAGCATCTTTCCCTGCAGTTCGACAGAGAGAAGACGACGTGGAGTCGTGACGTGACAGGACTTCATCCACGCCTTGGAACTCTGTTCAAGCTTTCTGTTTTCCTTTTGTTTATTTTGTATTTCAATCATGGGTCATTCTGTTAAAGTTTGTTGCATGTCTTCCTCGTCAGTCATGAACTGATTTTTATATGGCTGGACGAGGATGAATCTTTAAGTGTCAAATGAACCCAGTTGCATGTTTTTAATTCAATAAATTTGGTTTGCGTATTAGTGTTTTAAGGGCTAGATTTGTGGCCTCAGCTTACTGGCAAGGAGTTGGGGTTAGACCTCTGAGAAACAGTGTTTGCTAGGCAGCTCGTGCACGACTTGACCTATTATTGTAGGCTTTAGGAATGGGTCTACCTCTCATAACCATAACACCCAGAGCATAGCAAAGATCTAAACTAGAAAGTTGCCATAGGAATATGAAAGGAGTATAGTTAGCATCCTACGTATCGGACGCGAAAGCTTCGGTAGACTATAGAGGTGGTTTAACCAAATAGCTTTGTGAGTAGCAGCTATGCTGTAGCAATTGCAGAGGTTGTACAGTGTAGATGCTGTAGCATTAGGTAGAGCAACTGGGGGATTAACGCACTTAAGGGTGACTCTGAGTTCAGCCTAACCTTTTACTGATATCTTCTCACTTTTACCGTTATTTTGTTTACTTTTGCTAGCAGCATAATCACCACAACCACTCAACCTGATTTTATTTATTTTCTGCTTTCACAATTATCATAGCAATCGAGCATCATTCCTTGGTATCTTACTCTCTGTGGGACGATACTTTACTTTCACTTTATTACTTGTTCGACTGGTTTGCTCGCCATAAGGGAATTTGACCAACAACTATTCAGCCCATGCAAGAAACGTGCCATAGTAGCCTCCCGTTCTTCACTAATATTTGTTCTAATCAAGGAAACCTCCATCTCTTTGTAATACTCATCTACACTCTTGTTACCTTGTGTGAGTCTTTGAAGTTTATTGTGAAGGTCTCGATGATAATGGGAAGGAACAAATCTTCTTCTCATTAGCCTTTTCATCTCCACCCAACTATCCACCAATGGTTCTTCATATCTCACCCTCTCCTTTTGCAATTGGTCCCACCAAATGAGAGCATAATCACTAAACTCCATGGCTGCCAGCTTCATTTTCTTCTCTTCAGTATAATTGTGACATGCAAATAAGTGCTCAATCTTCATTTCCCACTCTAAATAGGCCTCCGGATCACTTTTTCCCTTAAAGGATGGTACATTAAGCTCCACTCCCTTAATTCTATCCTCTCTAGCATCATTCTCATTATCTCTTATTCTCCTTCTTTCATCCCTCCCTCTCTGTCTATCTTCATCATGATTCCCTTGATTTTCTATTCTCTCAATACTCTCATATAACTTCTTTGTGTGTTCCCTCATCATCCTTTGCATTTGAGTTGTAATGGCTTCAATTAGCAATCTATTATCTCCTATAGGAGGAGGAACACCTTCACCACCTGTACCTACCATAATTCAAGGAAAAGAACAAGAATAAAAGTAATAAGACCTCACCACTCGCTCACGTGTTTACACTCTTAAGAATGTTTCACTCATGTTTGTTGCTCTCTATAAGGCTTTTGTGTAGTGTGCTCTCTTGCCTTTTACCACTCAATAGCTCTCTTTAAGTTCTTAACAGAATCTCCAAGAATACTCAAGAGTACAATCCCAAAGTCTAGAATTCGTGGTGGCTCACAATACAAATTGGAAAAGATGTCAAAGAAGACAAGACAAAGAAAATCCAAAACAATTTGGAGGAATTATTCAAGGAAGACACTTTGGACTTGATTCACATGTAGTAGTGTGTGTAATTGAATAGCAAGGTGCTGTATAATTTTTTTTTCTTTTTTTTCCTATTTTTTTCTTTTATAAAACCTTATTCTTTTTTTTTAATAACACCTGATTCTTCAACAAGAGGAATTTGTGATTTTGGAATCAAACTTTGAAACTGCACTAATTCAGAACTGAATTAGATAGAATTCCCCACAAATTGAGCTATTACTTAACACACTAACAACACACTACTCAAGAAACATGAATTGAAAGGATTACAATTCAAGAATGATGATGAACAAGGGATGAACACCAAGAACCAAGTGCAGAAATATGTGAACTGAACAAGAAATTGAAAGAAACGACAACCACTAGATTGAAAGAACAAATTAGGAACAAACAACAACGGCTAAAACAGAATTGCACAATTCAAAAATCAAAAACACAAATTTTAGGGACTAGGGTTACCAAATGTGTGACCAAATTGGATGTAAACAATCGAGTAAAGATAACCCAATTCCAATACTAGAACCGTGCTCTGGTACCAAATAATATGATTCCCGAAAGAAAAGGCTAATTGGATCAACTAGGAATGGAATTTCGCATCAGCAATTCAGCCTCCAACGCGTCCTGAAAGAATAGAACGTATCTCATGCTACTGACCTCGGATTTGAGTGCTTCCAAAATGAGGTGAAAGATGGCTTTCTGAAACACGATTTTGACCCAAGAAACACTGAAAAAGGATAAGAGAATCTGGAGATACAAAACCAAGAAATTTAGAACGAAAATTGCAATTTATAGATTATAAGTAGGCTCCACAATTCCAAAGAATTGATAAGCCTAACCACAAGGATTGATGCCCTTGATAAGTTCAAAGAATTCTCAAAAGAACCCTAGAGAAGCTTGTCTCTCACCAAAAAGGTTAACTTCCAATTCAAATCTGCCGTCCCAAAAGCCATGGTGTTCCCTTATATAGTGGAAAACATCCATATTAAGTTGATCCTAATTATGCTTACACACAAAGGAAAATAAGAAAGCCCAATAAGCCAGTGTAAGTGGAGCTAACTACCCAAGAGGGGGGGTGAATCAGGTATTCTCAAAATTTTCAACAATAACTCTGTTTTGAGACAATAAAAATAGAGGTGAACAGAGTAAAGGGAAGAGCAGTTGGACACAGAGATTTATACTGGTTCGGTCCTAACAACTTGACCTACATCCAGTCCCCAGACTCTCTGGGATTTTCACTATATCAATGATTACACACTCTACACTCAAGAAGTAGTTCTCTCTCTAGAACTCACTTCCCCTTACAAGTTGTAATCAATGAACTCCCAAACCACCAAGTCCCCTTGACTTGTGATTCTTTACAATAAATATTTTACAAAGATAAACTCTCTCTTAGAGTGGATAATAATGAATACTGAAGCTCAAAGTATCAAAAGATACAATACATTTGAAAACTGAAGAAATAAAAACAAGACTTGATTGATTTTCGTTTTCAGCTGTTCTAGTTGTTGAGAAGAATTGAATGCAACTCTATTTATACTCAGATAGCATTAAATGACCGTTGCATCTTCAATCAAACCATTGGAGATGATCTGTAATGTTTGGTCTTCTTCTCTCTCTATACTCTCCACTTAATCCAGCTGTCCAAGTGTTCAGAGTTCACTTCCTCTGGATTAATCCGTTGGAGAGGTAGTTGCTTGTTGTAGAAATCATTCTTTAATGCTTTGCAACAGTGTGCAAATGGATTACCCAAAAGCATGCAACTTTCTGGGATTAGCATTTAATGTGCTGACGTCACTTTTTGCTTTTGCTTTAAACCTTCAATAAACATCTTCTAAATCATTTGAAACTCACTAACAAAGTGATTAAACATAGATAGGAATATAGAAGAGTGATACTGGAAAGAATTGGAATCAAACAAAAAGATTTCACAAATTCGTCAGATTTGAATTTCAAACTTAGCAACTGAAACTCAAGTTTTGTTCTGCTAAACTCGAGTTTTGAACTGTGCACTTGAGCAAAACTTGAGTTTCCATACATAAACTCGAGTTTCCTCCTTCTAGAGAGGAAAGTCGCGATTTGAGCTTTTGGAACACAATTTGATTCAAACTCAAAACTCGAGTTTTGGACTTTTAATGAAGTGTAAGTGTTTTAGTCTAAAACATCAAAACTTGAGTTTTCATTTAAGAGTCGATTTTTGAAAACATTGAAAAACTTCAAAGCTCTCTGTTTGGCCAAAACTCGAGTTTTCACGTCAATGTGAAAACGTTGAGAAATCTAAGCCTGGCCAAAACTTGAGTTTTAAAAGAGAAACTCGAGTTTTCAAATCATTGATAAAATGCATTGCTCTCTGCCTAATCAAAACTCGAGTTTTGAAATCAAAACTCGAGTTTTCATATAGTTATGAAAACCTTGAAAACTTGCAATGCTCTCGGGTTGGCTCAAGACTCGAGTTTCCAAATATAAACTCGAGTTTTTATTTAAAGATGAAAACTTGAAAACTCTCTGTCAAGTCAAAACTCGAGTTTTCTCTTAACTCAGAGAAAACTTAAGAAAGCTCAAAGTAAGTTGAAGTTCTGGAGTTTTAGCGTGAAAATGAGTTTGCATATGTTTAAAAGTTAGAGACTATCTGTATAGGCAAAACTTGAGTTTCCAAATCAAGACTCGAGTTTTGTCTTCAGTTGAAAACATTAAGAAGTCTCTGTATGATTCAAAACTCGAGTTTTCAAATTGAAACTCGAGTTTTGTCTTGAGGTGAAAAACTGAGTGCTCTCTGTAAGTCCAAAACTCGAGTTTCTAAAGGAAACTTGAGTTTTGCTTTGTTCATTGACAATGAGCAGCTCTGTCAAGTTCAAAACTCGAGTTTTAAAACCAAAACTCGAGTTTTGTCTTGACAGTAAGTTTTTCAACTTACCAAGACAAAACTTCATTTTGCATTTACAATTGTCAGTTATCATCAAAACACATAGAGAACTAACATAGATATTGATTTTTATAAAATGCTATCTTCTCTGCGTTTCAAAACTTGGCCATATAACATTTCTCTCACTATTTTATGATGACAAGTTGACAACCTTGTTGCAACAAATTAGTACTAGAGGGACTTGCTCCCTATAGTATTATGTACCAATGTAATGCGAATGAATTATAAATAAATCAGAAAGAATATTAATTGAACTCCTGAATTTAAATATTTACTCTAATCCAAAATATAGGTGCCTTCTGAAAAAAATATTGGTCCATAATAAAATCCCCTAAAAAGCTACTAGTTATGACACTACAAGAAAACTCTGGATTACCAAAACAAATTACCCACAAAATTTCGTCGGTGGTTGGATTTCTGACCGAAGACATCCTTTGCAAAAATAACCATGACGAAAGATATTTCTAATGGAATTACCTACGGAATTCCGTCGATAATTTCAATTACCCACATAATTTCATGGGCAATTTCTATAAGAATAATTACTCACAGAATTCCATGGGTAATTTTCGAATAAATTTTTTCTGTCGGTAATGCCATCCCTGATCTAACGTTTTTTTGTAGTGTGATTTTCCATTTGTGCTCCAGTTGAATATTAAGAGAGAAGAGAGGTGAGACAAATTTTAATAGAGCTACGTTAATTTTTTCTTTTTTGAATTTTAAACAAATTTAATAAGTTAATTGCTCTTCCTTTCTTCCAGTAAAGTGGTTGAATATGACTTGTACATTTTACTGAAGAGAGTATTTATTTAATTATGTTAATTTAGAAACAATTTCAGTGTTAAAAATCAGCTAATGGTGGTGCAGGTGTGGTGCAGGGCGACCCCCTAATGCAGTTTGGTGTGTCATATGCCCGAAATTTGGACCGACTCCATGAATAAATTATGGACTCTATTAAAAATTTAATAAATGCTAAATTATACAAAACTTACTATGTATAAATAGCTCTTTAAACTTTCAAAACGTGTAATAAACCTCCTCGAGCTTTCAAGTTTTTGTTGTTAGATCTGGCTATCACCCAAGAGGAGGGTGAATTGGGTGTTCGATAAAACTTCCAAAACTTTGAAAATCTTTTTGAAACTTATTGAAAGCAGTTTGTATGACAATAATAATTTATAAAGCGATATTCAGTCATTCAAACATATATGTTGGAAATATAAGAGATGAGTGATAATTGAATTTTTCATACACTACTTTTTGTCTCTTGATTAATAATTTAGGACTTTTTAGCTAATAAACAATGGCTTTTATACTTATTTGGGCCTTGGGCCTTTGATTATATTTTAGCCATTTTTAATAATAAAATTCCAGTTTTACATTGCTTCACTATTTTCACCATAACTCTTGAACCAGACATCGGATTTGCCTCATTTTTGTCTCATATTTCAGATGATTCAGAGAGCTACAATTGTTATGAAGACATGAAGAGAAAATTCGGACAAGAGGGCGGTTGATTTTGGAGCCGAAGTCATATGTTTATTTCTGGATTTTTATTTGTAATTAAAGCCCATTTTTAGTATTTTCCATTTTGGGCCTGAATTGTGGATTGGAGCCCCATTTTCGTTTTTCCATTTAGGGTTAAGTGTGGCAACATCAGAAAACACCTATTCATTCACGTTTTGTTAAACTTGTGGATTAGAATAGAAGCTTTTATTTTCTCTCAACTGTTCTTCGCGTTCTTCATCTATTCTTCGTTTTTCCTAGTTATGTTCGACTAAATCTCTGTGATTAGCCCACGGATTAAGAATTCTACTGTCCAGAGGATTCGCGCTTAATCGGTAACCATCTAACTCGTTTCTGTATTCTCTGATCGGATTTGATTTTTGGATTTGGATTGGGTTTTTTATTAAAAACCCAAATCGATATTTCCCAAGGACGTAGTTCGAACTAGGTTAAAGTATTATTGTGTGATCGTACAGTGATACGCCACTGATTCGAACAGATTCTGAATGATTGTTCAGTTGAGGGAAATTCTGGATAAATGCAGAGATCTCGGTTTATCTAGAGTCGATCACGAGTTTGGTTATGAATATGTTTCGTCCGAGGAAGGAAAGTGAATCCGTAATCCTGGGTTAATCTTTGTTAACTGTTTAATCTCTGTTTGATTCGTTCTATTTCTGCTTGTTTCGTTTCGTCTCTGTTTAGTTTCGTTTTTATTCTGTTCACATCAAAAACCCCTTATTTTACTATTCTGTTTCACTGCTATCAATCGAACCCGCTGCGAATTCATTGGGGAAACGACCCAGGTTCCCTATTTCTGTAAAAATCTTATTTGAACTTGGTTATTTTGGGAAGAGAGTATGCAAATTGTGATTTATACTGGTTCGTCCCAATCCACGATGACCTACGTCCAGTCCCCAGGTTCTTCCTGAGATTTCAATCCACTATCTCCTTGTTTAGCCAGGCACAAGAGAAAAGCCTTTACAACCTCACAAGTTTAGTCGGACACTTGTGCAGCCTTTACAATCTCTTACTAAGATACTTCCCCTTACACACTGTAAGGGTACAATTACATACTCTGTAAAAGAAGGATGGTCCTCTCACTCTCAGACTCTACTCCCCCTTACAAGTTGTAACTTATACACCCTCTCTTAAGGTTCCTCAACCTTAAGATTCAACTGATAATGAAATCAATGTTTACGAACTCCTCACGAGTAGATAAAGAATTAAACACTGAAGTACAAAATCGATCATCTCACTCTCTACTGTGAACTATGTAAACATTGTGAAATAGAGAGTATATAAGTGTTGGATTCAGAATATTAGCATTTCGACAGTGCAAGCTCATATATCTTTTTGTCTATTTTGAATCCTTCTCCTTTTATAGTTGATCGTCCTTAATGACCGTTGAGAAGCTTTGTAAACTAGCCGTTGTGTCTCTTCGTATTTCCGTTAGGCACAAATGATTTCCGTTAAAGTTAATCGACTGTTGCTTCATAAATGCTTCCGACGTCGATATATTTGTGCAGAGAGAAGTTCAGAGTATTAGCTGGAATGGGTAAGCCTCGAAGAGATTGTTTCGTCTGCCACCAAGGTTACTTCCGATTGTTGCTCTGCTTTTCTGAACGAGCATTTATTGCGTCTGCCACATCAGATTGCCTTTTCGGCCAATCTTGAATTAAACAGGATTAATCAACTGAAACTCAATCAAAAAGATGATTAAATGTGATACAAACAAGTTTGAATATGATTAACAACAATTAGATAATGACCCAGAGATTTTGAGCAGATGATCAGCGATACTGGAAAATGATGGAAATGAGAGGAACATATTCTTGAGAATTGCTTGAGTCATTCTCGAGAATCCTTAAACTGGAATCCTTTGTAAATGCAATTCCTCATCAATACTCGAGAAGCGATTACTCAATACTCGAGTATCTATGTGGTTCAGATATACCAGAAGCTCTGCAAATGATCATACTTGAGTATTCAATCTTGAGTACCTCCTGAATTCTTCCTGATTACTCGCTGAATATTTCCTCAATTCTTTCTGAATACTTCCGGAATACTTTCTGAATAGTCCCTAATATTTCCTCAATAGTCGAGTATCTGCAGAATTTCTTCACAGATGCGTTTAATCATTCTCGAGAATCAGTTCATTCATACTCGAGAATGCTATGATCACAGAACAAATTGAAATGATCATTCTCGAGAATCATGTTCTCATTCTTGAGAATTAGCAAAGTAGAATATAAGATCACCGAACTTTTACCACGCATTCTCAAAAATTCCTTACGCATTCTCGAGAATCATATCAGAAAGTATTTAGAGAGTTGATTCTGTCACATACCATTCTCGAGAATCCCTGATCCATTCTCGAGAATTGTTCGGATGAGAGAAAGCATTTGACATTGTAGATTGCTCATTCTCGAGAATCACAAACACATACTCGGGAATCAATTTCACATGGAGGTGCAAATGAGTTAATTCTGATTCAAATACTTAAGCTCTTTAAAGCCTTCTTTCCATGCAAGTAGAATCAGCTCCAAACTAGTTGTAGTTCGTCCATTAACATCAGATGAATGGAGGTTGTTCTTGATCAACGTTTTCTACAGCATCCTGAACTGACTGTCAACTTCAAAAAATCATATCTTCTTCATTTGATATTTGTTTTTCATGATCTAGATGTTTTTGGAAAGGTATTTGAGTCTGGTTTCAAATGGCACTAGTTTCAGCTCATTTGGATTTGTCGTTTGTGAGATACACCTAAAATACCAAAGGTTGTTCTGGACTGTGATGGTGATTCTTGTTCCAAATTACAAAAATCATAACTCTCTCATCTGAACTCTTTTGGGAATGAATCTTATATCAAAATGACGCATTGGGAGTCTAGTTTCATATGCCACTGGTTTCACGTCAATCCGATTCCTAGTTTGGGAGATATCATCGAATTACCAGAGGTTGCCAGAAACAGAATTGAACAGAGTAAGCTGAAGAACATGACCATTCTCAAGAATTGATGTCTGATTCTCGAGAATTGCTTGAAATTTACACATGAACAGTACCATTCTCGAGAATTATAGTGTCATACTCGAGAATGACTTTAGGAAGCTTATTTTAACTTTGAATTGAACCGTTCCAACTTCCATTTGATCACAGAGACTTGAATATTGATATTCTCATGATATTTAACAAGTTCTTCTTTCTTCAAACTCCATTCTTGATCATTCTTCACTGTGTTAAACTTCACATATATTCTCCTAACTCCGAATTGAACCGTTCCAACTTCCATTTGATCACAGAGACTTGAATATTGATATTCTCATGATATTTAACAATTCTTTCTTCAAACTCCATTCTTGATCATTCTTCACTGTATTAAACTTCACATATCTACATTAAATATAAGAATTAGTCAAAGTAGAAGATAAATGTAGTATGCAAACTTTTTGCTCTGGATAATGGCATCTATATAAGACATCATCAAAACTAATCATAACTAACATTTGTGAATAACGATCAACTATCAATCATATACCAACTTAAACTTTATTTTTGTGTATATATAGCTGCCTTGAATTTTGATTGTTGATTGATATGTAGATAATTTCGTAAGCTTTAAACTAAGTGTGTGGATAAATGATGTGCAAAACTAATCATATTCATACCAGATTTATTTACATTAAGAGTTTAAGGAGCTGATGGTAAAGTTTCAATTGTTCGAAAAATTGTCTCTTCATAATCCAAATTTCTCAGAAATTATGTATATGATTCTAGCCTTTGATAACCTATGAAAGATTCAAGCGGATAGATAAACGCTATTTCTTGGGTGTTCGCCCAGGAATGGGATTTGATGAATGAGGAATACTTTGTCTCTCACCGGAATTTTATCCCCTCCAAGCCGCTGTATTGTGTCTGTGAGTTCTTAGGCAGTAGTAGTGCTGACTCTGAAGAGGATGAACAAGAGGTTGAGGATTTTGAGGATAGAGACAAAAGACAATATTTTGACTGTAGCAATTATGATGTTGATATCACCATGCTTGACGAAGAAGTGAGGGACGCAGTCCGAGAGTACTAACTATTTGTATCACGTTTTAACAATAGGAGAGTGTTTCATATCCAAGTTGTTCATATATGGCTTTTATAATTTGTATCCAAAAGGAGTTATTGAACTATACTATACTTCGATTGAAGTAGGAATAATAAACTATTGGAATCTTTTTCAATTTTCCTGAACGGATGGCCATCGTGTTTGCTCAGGGATTACTCTATAAAGCACATCTCAACCACAAGAAAAACCATAAGAAAAATGTATCTGGTTACTGGCCTCAACATCTTTCAACACAAGCTCCAAAAAAGACACATTACCCTTGCTATTGCCAATTTTTTTCATTTAAAAATCATGAGGTGAACAGAATTAAATCTGAACCGTTTGAATGATCAGATGAACTTATAGTGCTCATCAATGATGGACACATGTGAATTGCTATATTTTTTTAATATATTAGGGGTAAAATTGTATTACTAAGTGTATGTTTATTTTAACTTTTTATAAGTGTTTTTAGTGAAAGTAAAAATCAAGATGTTGCATGATGTTCAAACAACTTGCTCATGAGGTTGAAAAACAAAAAATTTAATCTTTGTTAGCCATTGTGGAATCCCTAACTCTTTATGGTGCTCACGAATTATTACTTGTAACTCTTTACAATGCTCATAAGTTATGCATAGGTGATTTTGTTTATCATTGGGGAGCATGTAATTTCTTACAGTGCTCATGAGCTATAATCCCTAACCCTTTATGGTGTTCATGAGTTATGCCTAGTTGGTTTTGTTTATCATTACAGAACCTATAACTTTTTACAGTACTCATGATTTATGCCTATGATCTACCCGTTAAAACATGTACACTAGTGCAAAAAAACGTTTTAAGACCGCGTCATTTAGACTGCACTATCGACACCTCGGTCTTAAAGGTATGACCGGTGGCAATTTTGTAAATATAAAGAACTTCTTGGAGCGGATTATTTTTTCATAGGTCTTAAATATATTATTTAGACCAGCAAGAAAAAACAACCAGTCTTAAAAATGTTATTAAAAAACTCGAAATATCAATTACATTATTAGAGAAATCTCATACAGCCCAACTTATATTTTCTATGGTCCAAAAAAAATAAGGAAAAATTTAAATATATATTGTAAAAATTTTAAGACCGGATATAAATTTTAAGACCATATTAGGATGAATACGTTAAAGATTTTGATCACTTGAATACGTTAAAGAGTATAATGTCCTCTAACGTTGATCCACACGATCACCTCTTGATTGGAATGAGAACTCCTCCTTGGATGCTCGTTAGGCAATGGCAAGGTGGAGACTTCAAGTGCTTGGGTTTATTTTCTCAAGACAATGACGGTGTCTTGAGGTTAGGTGAGGTGCAACATGTTGGTTATAATTAGTTTTGATGATGTCTTATATAGATGCCATTATTAAAAGCAAAAAGATTGAGTAATATATTGAGTAATATAGTTATCTCATACATTGACTAATTACTATGTTTAATATAGATTAGTCCAAGTCGAATCATGCAGAATAATCAAGAAGAAGATAAGGGATTAATGGAAAGAAGAACTTGCAAAGTTTGTCAAGGAAACAAGATGTTATCAATAGATTTTGGAGGATAACCAAAAAGAAGAGAAGAGACTAGAGAAAGATGTCATCAAAAGAACTCATACAATATAATAGGAATATCAACATTCAAGTTCTTGTGATACTGGAAATCTCTATGATAAGCAAAAGTTGGAATGAAGCTTCATCACATTTTGGATATTGAAGAAGGTAGAAGCTGTAGAGAATGATGAGTCCAAGTTAAATGATGAAGAATGATCAAGAGAAGAGAAGAAAAAAAGATTTGAATTGTGGAAAATGATCAAGAGAAGAAGAAAGAAAGGAAAAACTTGCTGGAAGGAATAAAGATATCATTATTCAAGTTCTAGAAGTCTCCACGATCAAATAGAAGTTGGAATGGCTCAATTTAGAGTTAAAGTCAGCAAAAATCAGCTTCAAGATGAGAAAACTCGAGTTTCCTACTTCGCTATAGTGATTTGCCTCTCAAATAGGAGAAAACTTGAGTTTGAGACACAAAACTCGAGTTTGGGATTCAAAACTCGAGTTTGGAACTCAAAACTCGAGTTTGTAGTGTCTTCAGCAACTCTAGCGTCTCTGGACAAGCAAAACTCGAGTTTCCAAGCACAAACTCGAGTTTAGGACTCAAAACTCGAGTTTACAAGTGAAAACTCAAGTTTACAACATGATCAGCTCTTCAGCAACTCTGTTTCACGTTCAGCTCGGGCGAGGTCTAGTAATTCGATGATATCTCCTAAACTAGAGATCGGATTGAGGTGAAACTAGTAGCATATGAAACTAGACTCCCAATGCGTCATTTTGATATAAGATTCAAGCCCAAAGGAGTTCAGATCAAGGAGCTATGATTTTTACAAGTTGCCACAAGAATCAACGTCACAGTCCAGACCCACCTTTGGTATTTTGGCTATATCTCACAAACGAAAAATCCGATTGAGCTGAAATTAGTGGCATATGAAAGTAGACTCACAGAGCTTTCCATCAAGAGTTGAATGGACCAAAACAAAGCTTGGACTAGGGAGATATGGCCCTCTAAAGTTGACAATCAGTTCAAGAAGTTGCGAAAATGCTCAACAAAGTCAAAACTCGAGTTTGTAAGTACAAAACTTGAGTTTTCGGATTACAGAGAGCAACGAACTTCAGAGTATCTTCCAAACTTGAGTTTGTAAGTACAAAACTCGAGTTTTTCTCAGGTAGAGAGAAATCCAACACTCGACAACAAAAGGAAAACTCGAGTTTTCAAGTGCAAACTCGAGTTTTCATCACAGCTTCACAAAATCACCGTTTCGAAAATCCTGATTCTTCTGATAAACATCCAGATGATTACCCAAATGATTCATAACACTTCTTAACATCATTTATATCATTTGTGTACAAGTTTCAGGTGATTAAACGAAGGATTAGAAGCAAATCTCAAAAAGTCAGATTTGTGTCAGAACATCAAAAGCTGTGCAAAAGTTCTAACGGCTATATTTCTTTATCCAACAGTCATTGAATCTTCTCAACGGTCATATATTGATCTCTACCTATAAATAGAAGACAGATTCAAGCAGAAAAACATGGAGAAACAAGCTTACACTTCCAACATGCTGAAACTCTGCTCTCACACCATTTGCACTCTGTTTTTCATGTTTAGTTAACTTAGAGAGTGAAATGATTTGTATTTGATCTTCAGTGTTTATCTATTCACTTCTAAGAGAGAAGATTTATTGTAATCATTCTATTCTTTTGAGAGTTACTTAAGATTGGGTGATTTTGAGTGGGAAACACATTGTGTTGATTACAACTTGTAAGGGGGAGTGAATCCTAGTGAGAGGATTACTTCGAGTACAGAGTGTGTAATCAAGCGGTGTGTTGATTACAGTTTGTAAGGCGGAGTGAATCCTAGTGAGAGGATTACTTCAAGTACAGAACGTGTAATCGAGTTGAAAGAAGATAGTGGATTGAAAATCCCAAGTGAAGCTTGGGGACTGGATGTAGGTCAAGGATTGGGCCGAACCAATATAAATCTATTTGCACACTCTCTTCCCTTATCTCTTACATTTCCAGCATATATGTTTGAATGTGTATACATGTTTAAATGTATGGTTATTGCTTTATAAACTGATTTCAGTAAGTTACGAAAAGAATTTCAAAGTTCCTAAATTTTTATACTTCACCCAATTCACCCCCTCTTGGGTTCGGCCGGTTCTTACACAACAATGAAGGATAGGATGAGCAAGAGTAGGAGACCAAGACTAGGGTTCTTAGTGCAAGTTTTCTTAAGAAAGTAGCACACTTAAAGTGGCACCTTATTCAGCCACTTAATTAGGGTTTAATCTTAATTCAAGTGCTTACTAGAAAAGCCCAATCCAAGAGGATTGAACTTATCATGAAAACTAATTAACTTGAATTCAAAATTCAAGTTGAATGGATCCTATCCATATTATTATCCAATCTTCATTGAAAGAAGCCTTATCCAATCCTGATTGGATTTAGCTTTGGATAATTTAAAATTATCCTTAACCACCTAATCTCTTGAATTTAAAATTTATATTTAAATTGAAATCCAAATTTAATCTTATCCTAGTTCATAACTTAAATTCAAATTTCAAAATTCAAATTTTGAATTGCACTAAAACTCATTTTGGCCATGTCAATTATTTGACTTACTAGAACTCATGGCTCACTATTGGGCCTTCTAACATATTTGGGCCTATCAGTGGAGAAAATAATTTCTCACCAAAAGCCTAAATCCAACACATGACTTAATTGGGCATGGACTCTTACTCCAACCTAATTACACCTATAGTTTTGACAAAGCCTAATAAGAATTATTTGCCTAAAGTTGCTAAATCAAACAATCAAGAACCACCTTAGTGTTTAGCCCATTAGGCCTTATTAGTCAATGGCAAAGATAAACCTATACCAATTAAACTTCTTTCACAGGCCCAAATTATCTAATGACTACGTAAAACACTAGCAATGCTTTACGACCCTTGAACTAATCGAGTTGATCAAGTGATCTACCTATCTAATTTGGATATCATGCCAGCATCATTCTTCACATCGTCATTCACATTTAGTCTAGAGCAAAGATAGAGTATCATCACTCTTGGTTGACTAAGTGTAGCTTTTCACGGAACTATGAATCCTAATACATTGACTCTAAGATGGATCATAACTCTTCATAATCGCTTACTATGTATAGATTCTCAAGTCAACTAGAAGTTATCCAAGCCCTACCAGTCTTGTGAGTGACTAATCCCTTATAGGGGATTGTGAGTCCTTTTGACATGCCATCTATACTCATGTATTTGAGTTATACCCAAGATTATACTTTTCTTCTGATTTTTAGGCCGATAGAGTTGTACAATCAAAGTATAACCCTAGGACATAGTGTTCGATGACATCCTAAAGTTTAGGATGATCCGCACTACCAAGCAATAAGAGACATTACAAATTCAATGATACTCTCTACAATCAATCCTTGTGAAGTCTCTTGCTGAGTTAGTTCAGTGCTATCTGTTCTCTAACAGATCCACCCATGACATTAGCTAAGGCATTACCATGCATGCATTCCATGAGGTCTCTACCTTGTATCTCTATACAAATATATGATATCGTACTAGTCTTATTGACATCACCAATTCCCTTTCTTGGTGATTCAAGATTAGGAACAAGTTTCATGCAATATACATGTTGTGTCCTCGAGTCCTTATAATCATAATCACTATCATAGATCCTCGAGTGAACATAAGGCCTTTATCTTTAAATGCATATTAACTGTAAAATATAGATGAGACAGAAATGTCATAAAGATAAAGTTGCTCAAATATATAAATCATGAAATACCAAATAGTACAAGGTGTTCATCTGATAAAACAAATTGTTTCTAGGACATCTACATACTAACAATCTCCCACTTGGCCTACAACCAATTAGGTTGACATGTCAAACCTAAAAACTCATAATGATTATCATGGTTTCTCTAAGAGAGGTCCTCCTTAGATAATCGGCCAAATTATCATCAATGAGAACATAGTCCATCTTTATCTCTTGTCTTTCAGCAATCTCTCAAATAAGGTGATACTTGTGGAGCACATGCTTAGACCTCTGATGAGACCAAGTGCCCTGAGCTATAACTTTGGTGTTTTTGCAATACAAAGGTATTGGATCAACAATTTGGGAACCACTCCATGTTCATTAATGAACTTCATGATTCATATTCCCTCCTTAACTGCTTCTGAAGCTGCTATGTATTCATCTTCGATAACAGAGTTTGCTGTGGTCTCTTGCTTGTAACTCTTCCAACAAATTTCTGCACCATTTATGGTGTATTCAAGGCTTGACTAGGATTTACAGTCACCTTTGTCACTCTAGAAACTAGCATCAATGAGCCCTTTCACTTTTAGCTCACCACTACCACTATAAACCAAAAACTAATCCTTAGTCCTTCTTAAATACTTTAGAATTGTCTTTATGGCTGTCTAGCGACCTTCTCCAAGGTTAGCCTAGTATCGGCTCATAATGCTTAAAACTTAAGAGACATCTGTTAGTACCAACGTTTCGCTCAAGAGGGGGTGAATTGGGTGATAATAAAAATTTAAACCAAAGATAACAATCAATTAAATCAAAGAGAATGAGTCAGAGAAATATCACTGAAGTGTGCACAACTTTTTATACTAGTTTGGCCCTATTTTCCTAACCTACGTCCAGCCCTAAGATCGTCTGTAAGATTTTCACTATTGTTCCAAGATTACACGGGTTCTTGGTATTGTTGGTTGATTTCCCTGATGGCAAGTGAACTAGTCAAACAAGTAATAGAGAGTAAGTAGAGTATCGTCTCACAGAGACTAGATACCAAATGATGACACTGAATTGCAAAATTAGTTGTGTTTGAAAAGAAAATAAATTTGATTGGTTTGAGAGTTTTGATGGCTATACTAATAAACAGGAAAATAACTAAATGATTGTAGTCATAAGAAGATATCAGTAAGAAGATAGACTGAACTCAGAATCCTTTCTAAGCATATCATTCCCCCAACTACCTATACGCAATGCTATAGCATTCATACGGTACAGCTCTTGCAAATGCTACAGCATGAACACCCTATGCAAAGTTAGTCAGTTAACCACACCACGCTAATCTACCAAAGCTCTCGCGTCTGGTACGTACAATCCTAGTCTGTACTTCTCTAATATGCCAATGGCGATTTTTCTAGTTCGATTATCAATACAAATCAAGGTGTATGGTTATGAGCGGTAGACCCATTCTTGAAGTCTACAATAATAGGTCAAGCCTTGCACCAGCTTGCCTAGCAATCACTACTTCTTAGATGTCTAACCCCAACTCCCTCTCAATAAGCCGAGGCCACTGATCTAGCCCTTAGCTCTCGCTAATCGACAAAAAATTAAATTACTGATAGGCAACTAAATTTATTAAATTAGGAACTAGCAACTGAATATATTAAATTAGGAACTAGTGATAGGGCAAAATTTATAGCCTATAAACTCAGCAAGTATACAGGCCAAATCAAGTAATAAAGAATGAGTAAGATATCGTTCCCATGAGAACGTGGTATCACAAACATCGGTTAAGCATTAATTTTACACTTTCTTTTAAGTTGAGCAAACCAAATTGAATTTAATTAAGAAAAAGGAATTAAAATAAAATTAAAATAAACAGAACACCACAAAAATCAAATTAAATGAGCAACCCAGAGTCACTAATCCCTTATTAGTTTCATAAACCTTGAGTTCACTAATTTAATTAGCCTTAATATCAATTTTGTTAATATCGAGTATAAATAGCTATAAGTGCCTGTCGGTCCACTTACAACCCTCTCTTGAGTATATTTTCTTATGTCTAACATAATTACTCAAGAGGCAATAAAACTCAAACACACTCTTCAACAATTATATGGGGCAATTAGGTATATGTCTATCCTAATCACAAATTAAATCGTAATCTAATCTCATATTACTTAATCTCAGAGCTTAATTAAAATCTCCTTCGTCAAGGTAAATCCTAATTCTCAAATTCATATTCAATGATGGCCAGTCACTAAATAAGTAAAGCTAAACAAGATTAAGTAACCAAATTTAATATTAATTATAACTAAATAATAAAAACAAAGTCTAATCCACACTTATAAGTTCAAAGTTCCTCTAGGTTGCAAAGAGAAATTAGCCAAACATGGCTTTAACAAAAACCATCACAGCACAGAGAACTTAAATCCAGATTCAAACAACAAACAAAAAGAAAAGCATGGAGGAATCAAATTTGTCAAGGCACTCCACTACAACAAAGGTCATTCAGCTTCTCCATTCTTTTCTTTTGTTCCATTTGAATCTGCCTTTAGAGCTTCCAAATCACCACTGTGGTCTGAAATGGTGAGGGAGAGAGATGAAGTTGGATGGTGGTGGAAGAAGGGAAGACAGCGTCGGTGGTAAAATGGATGGAGGTAATGCTCGCCGGTGACTGTGGTGGAGAGGGACGTCACCGGCAAGGAAGAAGAATGGACAGTGGAGAAGGATGAAGATGATCATTTGCTTCCCCTTTTGCCATGGTGCTAATACTCTGTTCAGCGAAATATGACTCTGCCCCCAAAAAGCCGCCTCCTGCAATCGTGCTCTGTTCCTTCTTTTTCAATTAATCTTTTCTCCACTTTTTCAATCGCCGCCCCCTGTAGCTATTCCTTTTAAGTCATTTTCATTCATTTCAATTCATTCCAATTAGCCTAAAACGTTGTCGCTTCCTTGCTTCTCCTGATGGTAAAAAAAAAAAAACAAACAAAAACTATATAATAATAGTAATAGTAATAATTAAAACCTAAACCTAAATCTTTTTTTTTCTTTTTTTCTTTTCTTTTTTTTTTTATCTACCTTGCATCATTAAAATTTATTTGTTCTTTTATATAAGCCTAAATATTTCTATTTAATTAAAATTGAGATATTTGTAATAAAATCCCATAAATAAGGTGCCAAATTGATATCTTACCAAAATCTTCAATAAATCTCTTTAATTTAGCATTGATGACTCCCCAAATATATTAAAACATGTCTCAAATCTACTAAAAATAGGAAGTCATCAACTAGCAACTGGGTTCATTCTATACTTAGAAAACCATCCTCGTTCAGCCTTAGGAAGTTAGTTCATGACTGATGAGGGGATCACAAAACAAAGTACTACAAAATAGCCCATGATAAAAGATTGACTAGAATTAAAATAAAGAAACAGAAAGCTTGATGGAGGTTCCGATGGCGTGGAAGAAGCCCTGTCATGTCACAACTCTACGTCTTCTTCACTCCGTCTCACTGCAAGGAGGGATGTTGGGTTCTCTTGGAGTCCATGTACTTCGCGATTCTCTCACTCTTCTTTCGAGTCTAGCTATATAGGATTGGTCTCTGACTCTTGATGACTTCGAATCCCTTTAAGGTTGGCTGTTGTCTCTTTATATAGTATGGTCTACTTGCAACGTACATTCCATGAACTAGGCCTTTCCTAATTTGTCGAGGTTCAATCGTATCTCTCTTTCAAATATCAGTAGATTGATTCTACTGATCCCACAGGATTCTTCAAATCTTTTAGTCCCGATCCTCCGCATCTTCTATTTCAATACGTTAGCAATCTAACTGTTTCCCTTGACCTGAACTTTATTTCTTGAAACAACCTTGACAAAAGATCAGGACATATGTTGCATAGCACTACGTCGTTTACTTTACTTTAGCCTTAGGGATGCATTGTATTGCACTTTAATAAAGCTGTCCTGATGCTATAGCATGGCATCAACTATGTTATTCGACTTTCTCATAAAACCTTAAAACTTGTTCTTTCTTAGCACATGTCTAGGATGAATATGGTATTTATCCTTAAATTCCTTGTATCCTAAGTTAATTCCTTTTTGCTTAGATTGAATGTAGTTAAAGCTCATATTCACCATACAATTCAACCATAAAATAAAAGGAAAACATGACATAAATAGTGCTCATTAGGTATCTCAGTACAAAGTAATCCTTATCAGTACTCATTCCCCCTTTTAAGTTGTAATGCAACAACCAGACTCAAGGTTCCATTACCTTTTTGAATAACTCTCTCAAAGATTATATATGTAATCACTGATAAACTAATAATTTCAAAAAAGATATTATAACATAAGAATTTATGAACAATAAATGAGCAATAGATTGATCGTGCTTGGCTAATTGCTTCGCATTGAATGCTCAAATATTTATAGTTGAACACCATTAATGACCATTGTGAAGGTTCAAGATTTTTGTTGGAGTGATTAAGCTTTCCGTAGGAGACAAATTAGAGTCATTGGAAGATTTCAAGGTTCGATCGTTTTTGCTTCACTGCAACATATCTTCACACAAAATCCCTTTTGTTTGATTTGGGATTGCTTAAGGTTACGTCACTTTTGTCTTCGCCACAATAGATGCTTCAAATGATATTCAGTTGACCTGCTTTGAGATCGCTTTCATGTGCTCTTTATTCTATCATCATATTTAATGCTTTGACACATTTTGCTTTTGAGATTTTGAGTGTAATCCAAGACTTAAAACATCTGAAACTCATTTAAAAAAAATATGTTTAGTAGCATTGAGAAGTAGTATGAGTAGTAATCAAGTGTAAGCATATGTGAAATAGTAAATTTGAATTCTCGGAGACAATGGTTTAGTTTAGCAAGAACAATCACTCAACTGCTTCACTCGAGGAGACTTGTTGTCATACTTGACTGCTGATGAATTCTATCTCTGATAAAATAATGTTGAAAAGTAGGTTACTCAAGTGTTTGCAATGCATAACTTTGAGTGTTAGTTAAGATGGTTTCAACTTCTACCAGGTATTTGTGTCACTCGAGTGCCACAAAGATTTACTCAAGTACACTCATATAAGATAGCACTATTAATTCATCAACGAGTATCTTGCTTTGGATTTATAATTGTGTACCTTTCACTTGGGTGTCAGTATGTTCACTTAGTATCAACCATGATACTTACAGAAGGAGTGCGAGTGACTTGTATTCTTCTTGTGAGTACATACCTTTCACTCAAGTAACATCATTCTTAATCAAGTGTTCATCACAATACTCTCAGGACTGAGGCAAGTGTCATGCAAAATCTTTGCAAGTGTTAACCAGCACTTGATTGTTCACTTGTGCACTCGAGTGCTCTGAGCTTATAACTCAAGTGTTGATCCCTTTACTTGAGTGATTATCTCATACCACTTTACAATAATTTGTTGATTCAAGTTGTAGTTCAAATAATGGTTGTTCACTCAAGTGTCTTGAAACATATACTCGAGTAACTTAAGCCATCAAATCCTCTTTCTTCTTCAAGTTCTTTTATCATAAAAAATAAGTTGAGAACTAACATTCTCCCCCCTTTTGATGATGCCAACATTTAAAGGGTAACTCGAGCCCTACATATTGCCTCGAGTCATTGTTCTTCAAAGTCATTCATCAATCTTCTATGATTGACTCGAGCCTGAATATGTGTAACTCGAGTCTATGGCTAGACTCGAGCCAAGGAAGTTTCTGGTCTCTGTTTCACAAACAAGTATCTAAATTCTAAAATTCCTTGTGAATGCTTATGGATTCGACTTATCATTCTTTATTGATATTACTAACTTGATTTAATCAGTTTGTTTGTGAGTTACAATTCATTGGAACACAGATTATCTCAAGATCTTGAATAAAGCAGTTGACGTGTCAAAACGCATTAAATGCGGTTACCTATTCGAGATCTTAACCAACAGACAAACTTTTGAGCGTTCGAAAGACACTTTGGGCAAGAGAGTTTCATTCCTTCTGTTGGTTTCTCAACTGTCATAATTGCCGAAACAAAAGGAATTAAATAATATAATGTCTGCGATTAAACACAGAGCATTTGCGCTTCAACTCCAACGAACATATTGAAGAAGACCCAATGGCTATATTCAAGCTTCACTAACAGTCATTAAATGCAACATCTATAAATGTCTGAAGCTTTGAATTCTCAACTACTGAAACGATGTGCATTCAATTTGAACTTATTTTCATTTACAGTTTCATCTATCTTATTGATATCTTCAGATAAATTGTACTTCAATGTTTAACATCTTATCTACTCGTGAGGAGTTTTGCTTAAACATCTATTTCTTTCCTATTTTAAATCTTAAGGTTGAGGAACCTTAAGAATGGGTGTACAATTACAACTAGTGAGGGGGAGTGAGTCCTGAGAGGATCATTCGAGTACAGTGTAATTGCCCTTTGAAAGATAGTGAAATTCCAAGCGTTCTAGGGACTGGAAGTAGGTCAGATCTTTGGATCAAACCAGTATAAATTGCCTGTATCCATTTTACCTCTTTGAATTATTTCTCTGCTTGTTGCTTTTACTCGTCTCTTGTAAATCCCGCAAAAAGATTTTGTGATCACCTATTCACCCCCCCCCTTCTAGGTGATATTCCACTTTCATTTGGTATCAAAGCATAGGTTACTAACAGAAATTTGCCGTATCTCCCAAAATAACCAAGTTCAAAAACAATTTTTTTGTTTTTTTTTTTTGCAGAAATAGGGAACCTGGGTCGTTTCCCAACGAACTTGCGGCAGGTTTGATTGAAAGCAACAGCGAAACAGAAAAAGTAAAAATGGGGGGTTTTGATTCAAACAGATTAAAAATGAAATTTAACAGAAACAGAATGAAATGCAGAAACAGAATGGAAGCAAAAACAGATTAAAAACGATCAACCCAACGTTCAGATTCCAGAGACTTCCATCATTGAACAAAATATAAATAACCCACGTTTGGCTCTGGACAAACCGAGATTTCTGCATCCGCCCAGAAAATCCCTCGACTAGATGATCGCCTAGAATATGTCCGAACAGTGGCGTCTCACTGTGCGATCGCACAGCAAAACTTTAAACCTAGTTCGAACTCAGTCCTTGGGATGAACCAAACCGAATATTAAATCTAATATTCGAACTATTTCCAGGAATCAGATTCGATAAGATGAAAATAGAAACAAGTTAAATTACCAGATAAGTACAAGTTCTCTAGACGAATCATGGAATCCTCACGTTGGATTAACCACAAAAGTTTAGCCAAGCATGGCTAGGCAAAACGCTGAAGAAAAGATGAAGAAGAACATGAAGAACATTGTAGAGAAAATTAAACTTCTGTCTTTCAATCCAAGACTGCTTCAAACGTGTATTCAGAATATGTTTGTAGCCACCATCTCATTTTCCTTATGTAGGAAAGATGACTAAAAATAGGAAACCTCTAATAAATAAGAAACCCCTAATCAATAGGAAATCCCTATACAAAAAGGAAACCTCTAAAAATTGGTCTTTTATTACAAAATTCGAGCAAAATAAAAATCCAGAAAAATAGGTATGTCTTTAGCTCCAATTTCGTCCATCTTCTTTTCTGAATCAGCCTTCCTAGTCTTCATAACAATTGTAGCTCTCTGAATCATCTAAAAAAGGAAAGAAGAATCAGGCTAATCGGATATCTAGATCAAAAGTTATGGCAAAAATACTAAATCACTGTAAAACTGGAATTTATTCATAAAAATGAAATCAATCGCAATAAAAGCTCAAAGCTCAATTAGGTAATAAAACCCATTATTTAATGACTAAATAATCCTAAATTTATTCACCAAGAGATACAATTAAGTGTAATAATATTCAATTATCAGTTACTCAGTTGGGCTTAACATCCCAAGTCAGATCATGGACAGAATATTACCAGATGGAGCTTCGATCAATCGACCACCAGGTTTTAATGGACAACACTATTTGTTCTGGAAAAACAAGTTCAAAGTCTTTGTTATGGCCACTAAGTTCGGTTTATGGAGAGTCTTTGAAAGAGGTGACTATGATCCAATAGTTCTTGAAGATGGTCTTAGAGTTCCAAAACTGGAAGAAGACTACGATGAGAATGACCGAAGAAATGTCACACTTAACAGTAAAGCCATTCTCATGCTCCAAAGTGCTCTCAGTCAGCAAGAGTACTTCCGCATTTGTAATCTAGCAACTGCAAGAGAAATGTGGAATGCCTTGGAGATCGCCTATGAAGGAACAACCGGCATTAAGGAAAATTGAGTCAATACGTTGACTACAGAGTATGATCTTCTTTGCATGAAGACCGGGGAATCTATCAGAGAATTTCAACTTCGCTTTACTCATCTGATCAACCAATTAGTAGCTCTACGTAAAACGTATGAAAACAATTCTCAAGTCAGGAAAATTCTTAATGTCCTAACAAAAGACTGTGAAACCAAAGTCACCGCAATTGAAGAAGCCCGAGGAGAATCAATGACCTCAGTTGCTACTCTATTCAGAAGTTTGTCTGAATATTGATGAGCACAATTTATGCCATGTTCTCCCTATATTTTATGATTGAATTGTATGGTAAATGCAAGCTTAACTGCAATCAATCCGAGCAAAAAGGCATTAATTCATGAATATAGGGAACTGAAGGATAAAAACCATTCACATCCTAAACATGTGCTAAAAGAAGAACAAGTATAAGGTTTTATGAGAAAAACGTATAGTAAAGCCGAAACTATTCTATAGCATTCTGACAGCATATCAAAGTGCAATACAAAGCCTATTGGAAGCTATAGCAAAGTAAAAAATGTGATGCTATGCGGCATATTTTCTAATATTTTGTCAAGATTGTTTTAGGAAATAATTGCGAAGATCGAGAAAAGACAGGTAGATTACTGACATAACGGAATAGAAGATGCGGAGGATCGAAACTAAAAGATTTGAAGAATCACACAGGATCATTAGAATCAATCTACTGTGATCAGAAGATACGATGGATCTCGACAGATTTGGAAACCCCAGCTCTCTGGAACTTGTGCTGCAAGAAAACCCTACCTATAAAAGGAAACAGCAAGCCAACCCTAGGGGAGCCGTGCAGAGCCAAAACGAGATTACACATTCAGCCAGACTCGAAAGAAGAGAGAGAGAGATTTCATGAGGCACGAGAACTCCAAAAGAACCTAGCATCCTTCCTTTTAGTAAGGCAGAGAGAAGAAGACGTGGAGTGGTGACATGACAGGGCTGCCTCCACACCGTCAGAACTTCATCAAGCTTTTTGTTTTCTTTTATAGTAAATACCCTTTTGGTCCTTGACAAAAAACGTGATCCCCATTTTGGTCCCTTACAAAAAAAATGTCCTTTTTAGTCCATAAAAAGGACAAATAAGGGTCGATTGGTTGACATTTTGATCCCTCCCAAATTTCTAAAAGGTCATTTTTAGTCCATAAAAAGGACGAATAAGGGTCAATTTTTTTGTAAGGGACCAAAATCGGGTTCGTGTCTTTTGCCAGGGACCAATAAAGGTATTTACTCTTTCTTTTACTTTAATCTTTTGATCATGGGTCATTTTGCTATTGCCTATTTAGTGTGTCCCTCATCAGTCATGAACTAAATTTCCTAAGGCTAAACGAGGATGAACCTTTAAGTTTTGAATGAACCCAGTTGCAAGTTCTTAATTCAATAAATTCAGTTTGCGTATCAGTGATTTAATTACCTTATCGATTAGTGGAAATTAAGGGCGAGATTTGTGGCATCGGCTTACTAGCAAGGAGTCGAGGTTACACCTCTGAGAAACAGTGATTGTTAAGCAAGCTGGTGCAAGGCTTGACCTATTAATGTAGGCTTTAGGAATGGGTCTACCGCTCATAACCAATACACCCTGCTCGTAGCGTTAATCTAACTAGAAAATTGCCATATGCATATGGAAGGAGTAAAGTTAGCATTAGAAGTATCAGATGTGAAAATCTGAATGTCCTAAGCTAAAAGGCAACAAAAAGAAGAAGTTCAATGTTACACGCCTACCGGCCTCGCCTTTTCGGGTGGCGGGTTAGAGAGATTCCTTTTATTTTATTACCTTCCCTTATTACTTAGTCCAATTAATTTATCTCAAAGTTAGCACAGCAAAGCACAGGATTTGGGTTCGGACAAGTCTGGCATACTGATAAACATTCATAAGTCTAGTGGTAAATAAGTCCCCGAGGGGTTAATACAGTCATCCAGAATAAAGTACTGCATATAGACAATAGTTATCCAAAATATAGAGTACAAAATGGGATAGGGCATTCCCAATTTCTTCAATTCACTGCTCCACGCCCTACCTTCTTATCACCTTCAACTGCTTCTGCCTCACCCCTGCTTCTCAAAATGGTCTGGAGTTCAAGGTTGAACTCCAAAGTAACTGTTAGACTCATATACCATATGTGTACAGTGCATGCAATGCAAAATCACAATTAAGAAGTACAAATAAACCTGCCTCACGGCACAAACAACCAGCATGTAGCAACTCCTTAGGACTGCCTGGTCAAGACAAGCCCCTTGGAACAGCACGTAAATGGGCCTCAGTAGTTAGGGAGCGACCCCAACCACCTAGCCTAGGGCCTCAGTGGACACCTATAAACACACAGTCATATAGGCTCCACCTACCCCACATACCTCGATACTGCAGCAATACCCTAAGGACACACAGTCCAATAGGTACCGCAGCCCGATCCTACATGCTCTCGGTACTGTAGCAGGGACCTAAGGACACACAGTCACATACGTACCACAGCCCGATCTTGGTACTGCATCAAAAACCTAAGGACACGTAGTCCAATAGACATCGCAGCCCGATTTCCTACATTATGATAAAACATACATATGAAGGTAACATAAAGTATGCAAGTCAACAGTTACTACCTGGCACTTCCCGAAAGCGATGAACCTTCCTCTTAGCGTTGGGAATGCTTCTTACACAAGAGAATGCCCTAAATACAGCCAAGTATCATGCTATCAATTACACATTCAAACTCTAACTATAATTTCATAAAATTCACATAGCTTCAGATTTTCCCAGAATTTCTGACCCAACTTCACCGATTTTTAATAAATTCTAAAAAATCGTATTAACATAGGATTAGTGGCCTTGGAAACCTTAGAATGTCTATTTTATAGGACAAATAGTTACCAAGTTCATCTGGGTTGAAAACTCATCCTTTTTCCCAAATACTAGCCACTGGTCCGAGAGAAAAGTCCAGTTTTTAGGTCATCTTCATCTTAAAATATCTCTCGGTTGGAAACTCCAAATGACACAAAATATGATATCACAATCATTCTCAGGATCTGTACTTTCATCATGAAAAATTTCAAAGCAATCAGACACCATTTGCTACCTCAAAAATACCGATTAACACTCACTGCCCAGAAACCGAATTAACAGACAAATTTTCGTATAAGAAGATTTAGGGTTTTCAAAGTTCCAAACGAAGTGATCCCACTTAACCCCACATAAAAATTCCCTCTGGATCCACTGGAGACATCAAAAACATGAAAAACCAACTGCACAACCACGAAACACCACATGGCAGAGAAGAAGATAACTTGGTTGCCGGTTTAGGGACTTACCTCCGGATGTTGGTTGCAGGTGACCTTCTTCACCTTCTGGACCAAAGACCTTAGCTGACCACTCTCCAGCACTCCTTAAGCTCATGATTTGAGTGGAAAAATGGAGGGGGAGAGTGCCCTATTTATAGGCCTCAAGAGTGCAAGCTTTTGTCCACTTTTGGTTATTGTCCAACGGGTAAAAGAATGCTTCGAATTAACTTAATATTTTCCCTTGCTTGCTGCCGAAGACTTCTAGAAATATCTAGGGCTCTCCTTTAAGCAGAAAATGATGAGTTCAAGACCCAAAAGTGGGGTTCCAATTTTGCCCCTAGGTAGTATTAAGTGTAGGTTTAGGGTGCAGGGGCAAAATGGTCATTTTACGCCGTTCATCTTTTCCAAAGCTGGGGTCCACGAAATCTGAACCAAGATGTGCCATAATTACACTTTTCAAGTCAAAATTACATGTCACATTAGTGTCATGTCAAGTTTGAATTGTGTGGTCCAGATTTAACCGGGTTATTTTATTCTTTCTCTCTCTTCATTATGACTCTGATGTGACAATCTCTCTCCTCATTATTAACTAGCCAGATATTTTCTCACTCCTTTGGGCCCACTGGAATTCGCCCCTACCAGTGTCCTGGGCTTGGGCCTGACTCTGGTAATCCTAACCGGCCCCGCTCAGCTCCCTTTTGCTGGTCCCACCTTACCTCGTAATGCGTGCTCTTCAATTGGACTTATGTGGGCTCGGATCATCAACCACTTTTCCCAGACCACAAGGGGTTCGAATTTCTGTGCCTTGGAGAATAAGAAACCCATATTCTCATACTCCAGATCCTCCTCGAAATGTGTGTCATCCGACAATCCGACTTTTGGCCCCTATATGCCACTGTCCGACATAGCACCACTTACCATTGACTTTTCCTTCTTCACTGGGTCCAGGCACGTGTTCTCTCTTTCTCTCTTAGTCAACACGCATACCCTGGGCCCACAATATTTGTTTTTACTTCCTTTATGATGCCGATTTATATCTCCGGGATTTCTTCGTGCATAAGTTACCTTACTGTTGATCAGGATTTTGGCTTAGTACCTTTGCTACCTATTCATAACCAATCTTTTCCATCTTAGGGCCTTTGAAATAATTTTATGCCATAACTACGGGAAATAAATACTCCAAAAGGCTTCTCATTACTATGAAAATTTACACTGATACATGTATTATAAAAGTAGGGGTGTTACATTCAACAACTTCAAGAAGAAGGCATATGTATCTGGTATATGGAGAGATGGTTCCTCAGAAGAAGAAAGTGAAGAAGAAGAGGAAACTGCCAACATCTGTCTGGTGGCAGAAGAAGAGCAACTCGAAAAAGACGACGAGGTATATAATTTACAGCCTTCATATGATGAATTGTTTGATGAGTGCAATGAAATAGAATCTGAATTTGAAAAAGTAGTTGAGGAATGTATAGCCTTGAAAAAGGAGAACATAACTCTTAAACAACAAGTTGAAAATCTTTCTTGTGAAAACCTTGCCTGTGATGATTGCCTGGATTTAGAGAAAAGAAAAGTATATCTCACAAAAACGCTTGAGAAGTTCACTAGAGGCAGTGAAATGCTCAACGTTATCCTAAAAGCTCAAAGATTTACAAATGATCTATCAGGCATAGGATATAATCCTATTTTTGACAAGAAGAAAGGCAAGAAAAAAACCGGTGGAAAACCTTATTTAAAATATTTTCAGAAAAATGTTCATATGTCAAATCCTTTTGCTCATTGTAATTACTGCAACCAAAAGGGACACAGTACTTCATCCTGCTTTCATAAAAGGGATAGAAGATGTTGGTTCTCTAAAGGTTTTGATGATTGCCAACAATTATAAACAAAGAATGAGGATTTGCTCTCAGATGTTGGAAAATCCTGAGTGAGAGCAAACCTCGAGGTTTTCCCAAAAACCTTGAAGTTTTCCCAGAAACCTCGAGGTTTGGCCTTACATGGGAAGCCTCGAGGTCATGTGTTTTATCTTACGAAAACCTGGTTTCACAAATTTGTGTGAAACCTCGAGGTTTGTATAGAAACCTCGAGGTTTTGGACTTCCAGAGAAAAATCAGCTTCACACCAATTTGAGAAACCTCGAGGTTTATGTCAAAACCTCCAGGCTTATGCCTTGGCGCCAAACTAAGATTTTTGAATAACAATGAGAAACCTCGAATATTTGAAGAAACCTCTAGGTTTCTTCATCCAGAGAGCAAATGGTTTTCAATAACATTGAAAACCTCAAGGTTTCCATATAAACCTCGAGGTTTGTGATTTGGTCCAAATCTAAGAATTTCGAAATTAATTGAAAACCTCGACTATTTGAAGAAACCTCCAGGTTTCTTCATCTAGAGAACAATCAAATTTTTCTGTCTATGAAAACCTCGAGGTTTGCCTCAAAACATCCAGGTTTTGTCTTTAAATCAAATCTCTGATTTACAACACTTTTTGCAAAACCTCGAGTATTACAACAAACCTCGAGGTTTGTGAGTTCCAGAGACCAAATGAACTCTCACTAATTTTAAAACCTCCAGGTTTCTTAATAAACCTCCAGGTTTGCTTTCATCATGTTTCTGCTGGGTTTCACCTACAATGTGAAACCTCGAGGTTTCTGAGAAAACCTCGAGGTTTAAGGTCAGCCAGAGAAATCATTTCTTGTTACAACTTAAGAAACCTCCAAGTTTAAAAAGAAACCTCCAGGTTTGAGGTTTTGGTCTTGAATCGTGTTCATGTGCAAGTGACCAAACCTCGAGGTTTGTGAGACAAACTTCCAGGTTTCTGAACGTTATCAGAATTTCAAATCTATCAATTTTGTTATATCTTCTTGTTTGATCTCAATGCTTTCTATAATTAATATCTAATGATTCTAGATATGTTTAACCATCTTTTTGATGAGTTTCAAACAGATTAACGAAATTTTATTGAAGATTAGAACAAAAGCAAAAAGGGTAGCTCAGAACATTAAATGTTGTACAGAAAGTTGCTTCTTTTTGGCCAATCCAACTGCACACTTAACCTCAGCATTTAAGAATGATTTCTACAACAAGTAAACTCTTCTCCAACGGATTAATTCATAGTGAGTCAACTCTGACCCATTGCCCAGTTGGATTAAGAGGAATATTAGAGAGAGAAGATGACCAAAGTTGCACTTAACCTCAGCAGAATATTCCCAACGGTTTAATCCAAGCTGCAACGGTCATTTAATGATCTTTAAGTATAAATAGAGCTGCATTCAAGACTTTCCAACAACTACAACAACTGAGAGCGAATTACATTGAAGTTTTCATTCATTTCCTTCAGTTTTCATCTGTATAGTATCTTTTGATACAAGAGCTTCAGTGATCATTTAAATCTGCTCTTTAAGAGAGTTTTACTTCTGATTATTCATTTATTGTAAAGGAATTACAAGTCAAGGGGACTTGGTGATTTGGGTTCATTGATTACAACTTATAAGGGGGAGTGAGTTCTAGTGAGAGAATCACTTCTTGAGTGCAGAGTGTGTAATCTTTGATATAGTGGAAATCCCAGTGAGGCTGGGGACTGGACGTAGGTCAAGTGGTTAAGATCGAACCAGTATAAATCTCATGTCTTGCTATTCTTTCTCACACTCTGTTTTGCCCTGTTTTCATTGTTACAAAACAGAGTTATTTGCAAGAATTTTTAAAATACCCAATTCACCCCCCCTCTTGGGTATTTGGCTCCATTTTCAGAAGAGATAAACCTATTGGCAACTACCAGTGGGTACCTAAGGGAACCTATGTTCCCAAGGCCCGAATTAACCCCAAAGAACCCAAGAAAAGATGGGTACCTAAAACTTAATCTCTTCTAGTCTTGCAGGTGTGTTTGAGAGCATCAAGAATCAACAAGTGGTACATTGACAGTGGATGCTCCAGACACATGACGGGAGATCCTGACAAATTTGTTGCAATGAGATCAAAACACGGCGGTAAATTCACCTTTGGAGGAAATCAATCTGGGAAAATCACTAGCATTGGTGAAATCGGTGTAAAGGATGGACCTCATATTAAAGACCTCTATCTTGTTGAAGGTCTGTGCCACAACCTTCTGAGTGTGAGCCAAAGTACTGACAAGAACAACTGGATTATCTTTGACTTAGAAGAATGTCTCATTGTTAATAAAGATGATCTCCCAATCGATAAAGGTAAACTGAAGGTATTATCAAAAGCTCCTCATGAAGGAAATTGTTACACCTTGGATTTGCCTAAAATAAACTCTACAAAAAAATGTTTTGTTAGCAACTTAGACGAAAGTTGGTTGTGGCATAAGCTTTTGGATCAAGTCAACATGCTTCAACTGGATAAGTTGTTAAGAAAAGATTTAGTGATTAGTCTACCCAAACTTCATTTTAAAAATAACATGATTTGTGAAGCATGTCAACGGGGTAAACAAACTAAATTATCTTTCAAAAACAAACCTGAAATTTCGACAAACCGACCCCTTCAACTACTTCATATCGACTTAGTTGGACCCACAAGGGTAAAGAGTCTTGGTGGTAACTTATATACTTTGGTCATTGTCGATGATTTCTCTTGTTTCACCTGGACTATTTTCTTATCTTTTAAGGATGAAACATTTGATCTGTTTGTTGTATTTGCCAAAAAGGTGCAAAATGAGAAATGTATTTGCATTTCAGCTATCCGAACATATCATGGAGGTGAATTCGAAAATCAAGCCTTCGGAGAATATTGTGATGCTCACGGAATTGATCACAATTTCTCGACTCCAAGGACACCACAACAGAATGGGGTGGTGGAAAGGAAAAATCGTGTGCTCACAAAAATGGCCCATGCCATGCTAAACGAGAATCAGACTTCACAAGTCTTCTGGGCAGATGCTATGAGCACGGCCAGCTATATCTCCAATCGAGCCTATCTTCGAAAGAAGCTCAACAAAACTCCTTATGAACTTTATAAAGGAAGAAAACCAAATTTGGCTCACCTTCACATCTTTGGCTGTAAGTGCTATGTTCATAACAATGGTAAGGACAATTTGGGAAAATCTGATCCCAAATCTGATGAAGGTATATTTCTTGGCTATTCTAATAGAAGTAAAGCATATAGAGTTTTCAATAAACGTACTCGTGTAGTTGAAGAGTCAATACATGTTGTATTCTGTGAATCTAAACTTAATGATCCTCTGGATGATGATGAGGAAAATGCTTTCAAAGACTAATTCTTTTCGAAAACTACTCCTGCCTCTATTGAAAATTCAAAAGATGTTTTTGAAGTTGATCCACAAAAAAATTTAGAAAATCCTGACCAATCTTAGCCTAGAGCTTGGAAGTTCATTAGGAATCATCTGTTGGACAAAGTAATAGGTGACATAAATCACGGAGTAAGGACCAGAAATAGTACTTTAAATGAAGTAACTTTTTTTGCTTTCATGTCACATATTGAACCTTCTAAGATTGATGAAGCCCTATCAAACAATGATTGGGTGATAGCAATGCAAGAGGAGTTACATCAATTTGATAGAAATCAAATTTAAAACTTGGTACCTAGGCCTAAAGACCATCCAGTCATTGGCACTAAATGGGTATTCAAAAACAAACATGATGAATCCGTAATTATAGTCCATAACAAGGCTAGATTAGTTATCAAAGGCTATAATCAGGAAGAAGGAATTGATTGTGAGGAAACATATGCTCCAGTGGCTAGATTGGAAGCTATACTCGTACTCTTAGCCTTTGCTTGCATCAAAGGATTCAAGCTTTATCAAATGGATGTGAAAAGTGCTTTTCTAAATGGATTTATCTAGGAGGAAGTGTATGTTGAACAACCACCTGGCTTTGAAAATGATCATCATCCAGATCATGTTTATCGCTTCAAGAAAGCCTTATATGGTGTTAAACAAGCTCCGAGAGCTTGGTATGAGCGTTTAAGTAAATTCCTTTTAGATTAAGGCTTTGTTAGAGGGAGAGCTTGTAAGTGGAGCTATATACCCAAGAGGGGGGTTGAATTGGGTATTTTAAAAATTTTCACTAATAACTTTGTTTTTAACCGGTAAAAACAGAGATAAACATAGTAGGGAGAAGAAAAGTTGAACATAAAGATTTATACTGGTTCGGTCCTAACAACTTGACCTACATCTAGTCCCCAAACTCTCTGGGATTTCCACTATATCAAAGATTACACACTCTACACTCAAGAAGTAGTTCTCTCTCTAGAACTCACTCCCCCTTACAAGTTGTAATCAATGAACTCCCAAATCATCAAGTTCCCTTGACTTGTGATTCTTTACAATAAATGATATTTAGAAAGAAACTCTCTCTAAGAGCAGATATTGATAAACACTGAAGCTCTTTGTATCAGAAGATACTATACAAATGAAAATTGAAGAAATAAATATAGACTTGAATGCAATTCATTTTTAGTAGTTGTAGTTGTTGGGAAGACTTGAATGCTACTCTATTTATACTCAGAGGTCATTAAATGACCATTGCTTTTCCAATAGATCCGTTGGAGAAGTTCAGCCAAGGTTAGGAAGTGGTTTTGGCATCTTCTCTCTCTATTCTTCACTTAATCCAGCTGGGCAATGCTTCAGAGTTGACTCTCTGCAAATAAATCTGTTGGCGTAGTAGCTGCTGGAAGTAGAAATCATTCTTTAATTCTTTGTAGGCCTGTGCATATGGATTATCCAGAAGTGTGCAACTTTCTGGGCTTAGCATTTAATGTTCTGACATTACCTTTTGCTTTTGCTTTAAACCTTCAATGAACATTTTCTAAACAATCTGAAACTCACTAACAAAGTGGTTAAACATAGCTAGGAATAGTAGAGAATAATCCTGGAAAGTATTAAGATCAAACAATAAGGTTTTGCAAAATCGTTAAATTCGAATTTCAGAATCAGCGATGGAAACTCGAGTTTGTTCACCAAAACTCGAGTTTTCAACTATGCACTTAAGTCCAAACTCGAGTTTCAAACTCTAAACTCGAGTTTTCTTCTTCCAGAGAGCAAAGTTGTATTTTGAGCTTTTGGACCAAAGTTTAAGTGAAACTCAAAACTTGAGTTTCCAAACTAAAACTTGAGTTTCCAAACTAAAACTTGAGTTTTGGATTTTTATAGAAAATAGCATGTGGAAGTCCAAAACATCAAAACTTGAGTTTCTAAATCAAAACTTGAGTTTTCAAGATGTTGAAAAATCTTAAGCTCTCTGTTTGATCAAAACTCGAGTTTCCAAAGTGAAACTTGAGTTTTCACTTTAATGTGAGAACGTTGAGAAATCTTAGTTGGGCCAAAACTTGAGTTTTAAGAGTGAAACTTGAGCTTTCAAAACATTGATAAAACGCATTGCTCTCTGTCTGATCAAATCTCGAGTTTTCATATAGTTATGAAAACCTTGAAGACTAGCAATACTCTCGGGTTGGCTCAAAACTCGAGTTTCCAATTCTAAACTTGAGTTTTCATATAAAAATGAAAACTTTGAAAATCTGTTCAAGTTGGAAACTTGAGTTTTCTCTGAAGACTCGAGTTTTCAAAAAACTGAGTGAAAATGTGAAAACTCTCTGCCAAGTCAAAACTCGAGTTTTGAAATCAAAACTCGAGTTTTCTCTTAACTCAGAGAAAACTTAGGAAAACTCAAAGTCAATTGAGGTTCTAGAGTTTTGGCGCAAAACTGGATTCAAAAATTAAAGACTCTCTGTATGGGCAAAACTCGAGTTGTCAAACTGAAACTCGAGTTTTGTCTTGAGGTGAAAAACTGAGTGCTCTCTATAAGTCCAAAACTTGAGTTTCCAAAGGAAACTTGAGTTTTGCTTTGTTTAATGAAAATGAGCAGCTCTCTGTCAAGTTCAAAACTCGAGTTTTGTCTTGACAGTAAGTTTTTCAACTTACCAAGACAAAACTTCATTTTGCATTTACAATTTCCAGTTATTATCAAAACCATAGAGAACTAACAAAGTAGATACAACACTCTTTATCAAAACTAATAAGCTTAATGAACTCTTAGTTGTGCAAATATATGTTGATGATATTATCTTTGGTGCATCTAACGAATCGATGTGTGAGGAATTTTCTAAGAAAATGTAAAATGAATTCGAGATGTCAATGATGGGAGAACTTAATTACTTCCTCGGATTGCAAATCAAACAATGGAAGGATGGGATATTTATTTCACAAATGAAATACCTTCGTGATTTGCTCAAGAAATTTGGAATGGAGCATTGCAATGGTGCAAACACTCCAATGAGTTCAACTGCATCTCTGGATGCCGATGAAGAAAAAGGCAAAAATTTCAACATGACTAAATATAGAGGAATGATTGGGTCATTACTCTACTTAACTGCAAGTCGATCAGACATCCAATTTAGTATAGGAATGTGTGCAAGATTTCAATCCACTTCAAAAGAATCACATGTTGAGCATGTTAAGAGAATTTTTCGATATCTCTCAGACACAAGGGATCTGGTTTCCCAAAGGTCAACCCGAGCACTTGGTTGCATACTCTGATTCGTATCATGCTGGATATAAGACTGATAGAAAGAGCACGAGTGGACAATATGTGTTTCTTGGAGGCTCACTTGTATCATGGTTTAGCAAGAAACAAACCACTGTGGCGGTATCTTCCACCGAAGCTGAGTATGTTGTTGCGTCCAGTTGTTGTGCCCAAGTTCTTTGGCTGAAACACCAACTATCTGACTTGGGAATCCATTTGAAAGAGATTCCAATTCTGTGTGATAACACCAGCACAATAAGCTTGGTGAATAATCCTGTTCAACACACAAGAACCAGCACATTGATGTGAGACATCACTTTATTAGAGACCATGTATAGAAGAAAGATATCAAAGTGATGTTCATTCCCACATATCTTCAATTAGCTGACTTATTCACCAAACCACTGGCAAAAGAACAGTTCAATTTTATTTGAAGAGAATTGGGAATGGTAAATCCCAATGAATTTTAAGTAATGCTAGTTCAATAGAATTAATTACGTTTTGATGATTAACAAAGACTAACTTTAGCATCGGAGTATCTAGCTATTGTTTTTGCAGGACTCTATTATGTGAAGAAAAAGCAGAGCTAATTAGAGAAGCTTATACCTCAAGCCAACCAAGGAGATACCTCGAGTCTCTGTCCAACCCAAAGCTCAGAGAAGTCAAAACAAAGCAATATGGCTCAAGCCTGAAGAGTTACCTCGAGTCTAAGTGAAGGCCGAGAGATAGCCATTTTGGGAAGGTTTTTTGCCTCGAGTCACACATGTCACCTCGAGTTAAATGGCAACCCGAGAGTTTGAAGAATATAGAACACTTTTTGCCTCTAGTCAGTAAGGGTCACCTCGAGGAAAACTGATACCTTCGCTATCCAGGTAAGTACATGTTCTTCATTACCTCGAGTTAGTAAGTGTAACCTCGAGTTAGGTACCTCGAGTCAAACATACATGCCTCGAGTTAACTTTTAAATCTATGACTATATGCCTATCTGTGTCGCTTCACTCTTCATTTTTCTCTCGTGTCTCTTCATACGTCTCCTCATTTTTCTACCTCTCTCTCTCTCTCTCTCTCTCGTATTTCTCCATCTCTTTCTCTCATCTCTCACCAAGAACCCTAACCCTAATCCTTTGAAAACAAAAAATCCTATGTCTCCGGCGAAATCAAAATCTAAAATCCAAGACCTAAATTTTGTAGGTTCTGAATCACCTTCATCTCCTCAATCTGAACGACCTCATCGAACTGAAATGCCGCCAAAGCGATATTGTCCAAGGCTTCTTTTGAGGAAGGAAACACCAAGAAACCCAAGAAATTAAAGGTTGAAGAACCTCCAGAAATTCCCCCGAAGAAACCCATCGATAAGGAGGAACTGACTCAGAAACAAAAGGAACCTGTGGTTGCAACCGTCTCCAAGCAACCTAAGATGAAATTTGCTATAGCATCATCTGAGTTTCGAGGAACTTCTAAGAGTCAAGCAACATCTGTCTCAGCATCTAAAGACTTTGTTCAATAATTTGGGTCAAAGGTATTCGATATACCTTCTATTGTTTCCATATACCATGCTTCTACTGCTCACCCTCCAGTAGGCTTTGCTTGTGTCCTAATTCTATTCTACACTGAGGTTGGAAAGAAATTTAGTAAGGATGTGCTTTTAGGAATTTCTGCCCTATGGTATCTGTTGATTTAGATAAACTAAAATCCGAGTGCAATCTTGACCTTTACCCTTGGTTTAAGGATTATGCATCATTTCTGAGTATTCATGCTTCATACAGTCCTACTCTAGTTAGAGTTTTCTATTTCAACATGTCTATAAATACACTCTTAAACAAGTATAATCATATGGGTGAGGAGAAATCTTTACCATTGTGAGAGGAAAGAGAATTACCCTTACCCCTGAATACTTGAATGATCTGTTGCAAATCCCAAATCCACCTCTTGTCCCTCAGGTTCATTATGATAATGAACAAATCTTTCAAATCCTTCATCCAGGTGAGACATTGAGTGAACCAGTAGGAGCCCTTACCTTTAATCTTGTTCATATGCCACATAGACATAGGGCCTTGTGGTATATCTACTCAAGGAACTTCGTTCAGAAAGGCAAAAACTTTACTCATTTCACCCAAAGAGACTATACCATGTTTTCTTCCATTGTGGCCTAGGTTCCTCATAACCTTGGCCACTGGATTTTTAGGGAAATGAAGAAATATGCCATGCATTCTAAGAAAAACTCCACAATCCCATTTCCTAGTCTAGTGTTTGTCATCCTATTCCATGAGAAGATATGGTATTTGGAGAAAGATGAGGTAGCCAAGAAACCTGACGAGTTTGGGCAACATATTCTCAATTTGATGAAGATCAATTTTCAAGAGGGGTCTGGGCAATCTAGAGCACCAACACCCTCTAGATCCAGAGCATCCAAGCTAAGAGCCCTTGTGTCTGGTCCACGTGAACAACTTGAGCCTGGTCCAGAATTGACTTCACAACCTGGTCCTTTCTCTATGGGCGCTCATATCAAAGCCATTTCAGATAGCTTGGACCCCCTGCATATATCCATGGCTGCTCACAACTCCTTATCTGTCAAATTGGAATATGAAATTGGCAAGCTGATCAAAGAAGTTACTCAGATGTAGGAGACTCAGGAAGAACTGAAGGACGATATTGGAAACTTGAATGGGCATCTAGATGACCACAGTCAATCTATCGCTAACTTGCACAACACACTTTGGATAGTCACAAGCAAGGTTGATAAGCTAATCTCTCAGTCCCAACCAGGCCCTGGTTTTCATATTCCTTCACCCAGTACCAAACCTTCCTCACCTCTATCACCTTCACCATCATTTGCTTTCACCACCACACCTACTTTATCCCCTCCTGTTATTTCATCTCCACCTGTCTCTGCTCCTACTACTGTACCTATCCCTTCATCGACTACCACTCCTGTGAAGATCACCTATTCTGGGTCCTCCACAGCAAAGTTGTTTGGAGAAGATGACTTAGACACACTCATTTCCTCATCTCCTATCCTATCCATTGTTCCATACTCTCCCTTGCCTTTTCCCAGCTCTTCTCAACCCTTCTCTTCTAAGTATCAAAAGCCTCCTCTGTGATCCCCTCTTTTTGATAGACACTAAAGGGGGAGAAGAAGTATAGAAAGAAGAAGCCAAGATCTATTGTGTTAATCTTTTGGTGTGAAAGTTTTTGTGTATTTATTGATTAAATCTTGTCTGCTGATATCTTGGACTTCTGTTTTAAATTTCAGTTTGTATGACATTTGCTCAAGCATTCTAAGGTTAACGCTTCTTAGTTTAATTAAGATTAACTATTTTTAATATTTCTTGCTAAATTTCAGCTTAATCAAGTTATCTCCAGCATCCTGTGAAATATTCTTTTAAAAGCTAAAGTTATTTTGACTTCTTTCTCAAATTTTTGTCATCATCAAAAAGGGGGAGAATGTTAGTTCCCTATTGATGTTTTGATGATGATTAAGGTTGAAAAGAATATATGTTTGTGAAAGATAAGAAAAATAACTTTAACACAGTCAAAATGACATTAATCAGAAGGAATGTTTTTGCTGTCATTTTGGCTCGAGTCATGTTGCAAACTCGAGTCAAGTACATAAGCATCTATCGCCAAAATCCCTCTTTGACTTGAGCCTGTCAATAGGTTGCCTCGAGTCTGGGTCAACACTCGAGCGTAGCAATTCTCTGACTCGAGTCAGTGCATGTTGATCTTAAAAATTCCTTAAGTATTTATATCACTTGACTCGAGCCTGTCCTAAGTCTGCCTCGAAGTTGTGGCTAGGCTCAAGCCAAAACTTTGAGAGACTCGAGCCAGTGTTCTCAAATTTTAAAATGAATTTCATCACATGAATTTCCTGACTTGAGCCAAGATCCATATGCTTCGAGTCTCAGACTTGTTTAAATGAACAATAAAAGCTTCCTTCTTCACAGGGGACTCGAGCCTATTTATATGCCTCTACTGTAAAGGCTGACTCAAGCCCTACATATTGCCTCTAGTCATCGTTCTTCAAAGTCATTCATCAATCTTCTATGATTGACTCGAGCCTGGAATATGTGTAACTTGAGTCTATGGCTAGACTCAAGCCAAGGAAGTTTCTACCTCGAGTCAAGAACATTCTTCAAATGTTCTTCCTGCTTTCACGATGATTTAACTCGATCCAGTGAGAATGTTGACTCGAGTCAAGGTGGTCTCTGTTTCACAAACGATTATCTAAATTCTAAAATTCCTTGTGAATGCTTATGGATTCGACTTACCATTCTTTATTGATATTATTAACTTGATTTAATCAGTTTGTTTGTGAGTTACAATTGATTGGAACATAGATTATCTCAAGATTTTGAATAAAGCAATCGACGTGTCAGAACGCACTAAATGCAGTTACCTATTCGAGATCTTAACCAACAAACAAACTTCTAAGCGTTTGAAAGACACTTTAGGCAAGAAAGTTTCATTCCTTCTACTGGTTTCTCAACGGTCATAATTGCTGAAACAAAAGGAATTAAAGAATATTATGTCTGCAATTAAACACAGAGCATTCGCGCTTCAAATTGCCTGTGTCCATTTTACCTCTTTGAATTATTTCTTTGTTCGTTGCTTTTACTCGTCTCTTGTGAATCCAGCAAAAAGATTTTGTGATCACCTATTTACCCCCTCTAGGTGATATTTTACTTTCATATAAATCCTCTGTGTTCATTTCCTCTCTTTCCTTTGCTTTGTTATTTTGTTCGAGTCTTAATTGTGAAAGTTTGTGAAATCACCCAATTCACCCCCTTTCAGGTGATATTCTATATTCAATATCGAGAGGAGCAGTGATAATACTTGGACAAGTGGCACTTGCAGACTGAGAAGTAGCCGAAGTGGCCTAACTACTAATAGCCTCAGTATAAGGTATACTAAATCTAGATTTTTCGGGAATTTCATTTTTACTTTGAAGATTCTTAAGAGCAGCTTCTATGCCAATCTCTCATTGTTGAGATTGAGAAGTAACCGCAGTGGCCTAACTACTAGTGGCCTCAGTAGAAGGCATACCAAATCTAGATTTTCTGGGAATCTCATAGTTTCTTTGAAGATTCTTAAGAGTAGCTTCTATGCCAATCTCTCATTGTTGAGCATAGTCCCTTTTAGTTTGCCAACAAGTACAAAGGAAGTGGAACGAGTTTGGGGCTTGGAAGGTTCTTTGATTACAATTCCTCTGGCTTTTTGGCTTAAGTTTAAAAGGTTGAACTTTTGGTTGATATTTAGGATCCTTCAAAGTATCCGTAGTTTTGGCTTTCTTTGAGGGACGAGGTGGAGGAGAGTCCTTCAAAGCTTGTTAATATTTCCTAAATTGTGGCATTTTTGTTCTCGCCATTAATCAAATTAAGATCAAGTTTTAAGAGGATTTTAAAATTTTTGCAAAGGCAAGGCTAGGGTTTATTTGAGCAAACTTGCAATGATGGATTGAGGACAAGAAAGGAGATTTAAGGTGATGGAAATGGAGGGGAATGGTCGGCAATGAAAAGGTGAGAAATCTGTTGGAGGGGATTGAACCGAAACGACATAATAGTAACGGATTTGAATAGAGAAGTTGAGATTGTTTTAAGATAGAGGAATTGATGGAATGAGAAGAGGGAACACAATTGTTTGAAATAAACTATAAAATTAATGTGTTCCACTCAAGTGTTACCATTTTCACTCAAGTGAACAATTAAGCACTCGAGTGCAATTGAAGAAAATCAAAGTAATAAAGGTACCTCATTAGTGATATCACTCGAGTGAACAATTAAGCACTCGACTCCAATTGCAATTAAGTACTCAATTGAGCTCTTGTATTAGGAGCACTCTAATAATAATTGGCTTTGGCGAGAGGTAACCACTTTCCATTGTTATGCATGCTTGTATGATGTTTGTAAGTTATTTAACTATTTAAATCTATGAAAACTATGTGCATAATGAAATTGTCTTGTGGAATTTTTTTTGGAACATGACTATTGATATCATATTATTGTCCTATTTAAAAGTTTAGGATATGTCCTATAGGATTTTTTTTTTTGAAGGGTTTCTTTAACGTTAGAAGGTTCAAATTTAGATATGAAGGCAGAGAAGCTCACTTCATTAAGAGTTTTATTTCTAGTTTTCAATCCCTCATTGACATCACCTATTACTTGATCTAAGGGATGACACTTGTTATATCTCCAAGCTCTATGTTGGTTTTGATTAGGTAGTTAAAGATCATTTTCAGGCTCTTTTACTAAAGAGGAAGGTATTTTGGAAATAATTTGATTTTCCTCTTGATGAATCATCTCAAGTTCATCATCCAAAGGTTTGACAAGAGATTCATTTTCAGAAACACAACATGGCAAACTCTTCAACAACACAAGTATGTTTGTTATAAATTCTTTATGCTTTACTTCTATTATAATCACCCAAAAATATACTTTCATCTGATTTAGATCAAACTTTCCTAAATTTTCTTTACCATTATTATGAACGAAGCATTTCCAACCAAATATATGTAGTTGAGCAAGATTTAGTTTTCTTCCTTTTTACAACTCGTACAGAGTCTTATCAAGCTTCTTTCTAATATAGGCTCAGTTTAAGATGTAGCAAGTTGTGCTCATTGCGTCTGCCCAGAATACTTACAAGACATTCTTTTCATAAAGCATTGATCTTACCATCCTCATGAGAACTTTGTTCTTTCTTTCTACAACTCCATTTTGCTGAGGAGTTCTAGGAGCCGAGAAGTTATGGTCAATACCATTTGCGTCACAGTTTTCTCCAAAAGATTGATTTTCAAACTCTCCTCCATGATCTCTTCTTATTCCTGATAGACAGATACCTTTCTCATTGTGCACTTTCTTGGCAAAAACAATAAATTATTCAAAGGTTTCATCTTTTGGAGAAAGGAAGATTGTCCAAGAAAATCTAGAGAAATTGTCGACAATGACCAAGTATTAAAGATTGCTATCAAGGCTTTTAACTCTTGCCAGTCTAACTAAATTCATGTGAAGTAGTTGGAGTGGTTGCTCTGTCGTGACCTCATTCTTTTGAAAAAAAGATTTAGTTTATTTAGCCTTTTCACAAGTATCACAGATGAAATCATTTTCTAATTGAAGATTGGGTAAAACAAGAACAAGTTCATTTTTGAGCAACTTGCCTAGTTGGTATATATTGACATGTTCTAGTCTTTTATGTCATAACCAGCTTTCATTGGTGTTGCTAAGAAAACAACTTTCAGAATTAGTATTATTGATAGGCATGTTGATAGTATAGCAGTTACTTTTCCTTGAATCTCTAATTAAAACTTCAGTTGATCTTTGATTATTTGGATATCTTTCTTGTTCACAATAAAACATTCTTTTGAATTAACGATAATCCAGTTGTCTTTATCTACACTCTGGATGACACTAAGGAGATTATGACAGAGACCTTCTACATAGTAGACGTCTTTGACTTCAACTCTATCTTTCTTGCCAATTTATCCTATGCTAGCTATGTTGCCAGATTGGTTTCCTCCAAAGGTTACTTTGCCACTAGCTTTTGATCTTATTGTGACCAATTTAGACTAATCTTCAGTTATGTATCTAGAGCGTCCATTATCAATGTACCAATTACCGGTCTTCGATGCTCGTAGACATACCTACAAATGATGACAATTAAGTCTTAGGTACCCACCTTTTCTTGGGTCCTTTTTGGTTAGTTCAGATTGTAAGAAATACATATGATCCCTTAGGGCACATTTTTCACAGATGATAATAGGAGAATCTTAAATTTGTTGCTCAAGAAATTTAATTCTTTTCTTTGGATTTATAAGTTCTTTAGCTACTTTTCTGAACTTTGAATGTAAAACATTATACTCAAATAATAACTCATCTTTAGTAGGCTCAGAATCATTTACCTCCTCGCTTTCAGATTCTTCATGAGCTATGAGGCAGATGTTCGCCCTTTCTTCTTCCTTGCTTTCCTCATCAGATGAGTTGTCTCCCCAGATGGCAGAGACAAGCTTTCTTTTTGAAGTGGTTGTTCTTCTTTTTCTTGTTCTTTAGAAGTGGACATTTGGATTTGATATTGTTATGCCAACATTTAACATAAGAGGGGGTGAATTAGCTGATATTAAAAAATTTAAACCAAAGATGACAATAATTAAATCAAAGAGAAAGAGTTAGAAAAATATCACCGAAGTATGCACAGCTGTTTATACTGGTTTGGTCCTAATTTCCTGACCTACGATCAGCCCCTAGAACGTCTCTAAGATTTTCACTATTTTTCCAAGATTACACGAGTTCTTGGTACCTTAGTTCAAAGTAATCCTCACTAGGACTTACTCCCCTTACAAGTTGTAATCTAACAACTATACTCAAGGTCCCACTACCTTGAGATTTTAGAAAAATCAAATCGATTGTGAAACTCTATCACAGAGTAGATATAGAAACACTAATGAACAATGAATATCAGAAGACATTTCATAAAGAATTTATGAGCAATGAATGAGTAGTAATTAATCATGTGCTTGGTTGGTTGCTCCTTATTGAATGCTCAGGTATTTATAGTTGAACACCATTAATAATAGTTGTGAAGGTTCAAGCTTTCCATTGTGTGTGTTCAAACTATTCATTAGAGTGATGAAGCTTTCCGTTAGATACAAATTGGAGTCGTTGGAAGAATTCCTGGTTTCATTCTTTTTCACTTCACTACAATGTATCTTCATATGACATCCCTTTGGTCTACTCTGGGATTGCTTAAGGTCGGGTCACTATCATCTTCACTGCAATAGGCACTTCAAACGATATTCATTTGACATGCTTTAAGATTGCTTTGTGTGCTCTATTTTTTTGTCATCGCATTTAATGCTTTGACACAGAAACTTGCTTTTGAGTTTTTAGATGTAATCCAATATTCAAATCATCTGAAACTCATAAAAAATATGTTTAGTAGCATTTAGAAGTAGTATGAGTATCAATCAAGTATAAATAAATGTTAATCAGTAGATTTGAATTCTCGAAGATGATGATTCAGTGCAGTAAGAACGAACACTCTAGTTTTATTCTAGATACACTGGAGTGGACTTGATGCCACACTCGGGTGCTGATAAATTTTGTTTCTTATAGAATACTTTTGAAAAATAGTATACTTGAGTATTTGATAACACATACTTGAGTGCTAGTTAAAAAGGTTTCAAATTCTACCAGATACTCAAGTGTCATAAAGCCACAATCAAATGCTTCACTCAAGTGTCACATTGAGTCACTAGAGTGCTCCTTATAAAAGAGACAACACTCTTGAGTCATTAGTGAGTGTCTTGCACTGAACTTGCAAGTATTTACCTTGCCCTCAAGTGTTGGAGTTCACACTCGAGTGTCCATCCCAATATTTCCTGGGTTGAAGCAAGTGTCATGAAAAGTTCCTGCAAGTGTTAGCTAGCACTCGAGTGTTCACTTAGCACTTGAGTGCTTAACATAATACTTTCATATATCAAGTGAGTGTCACGAAAAGACTCTGAGTTTTTAACAAGTACTGGAGTGTCCAACACAACACTTATAAGAAATGAAGTGAGTTTCAGGAAAAAAACTCTGCAAGTGGTTAGCAAGTGTCCAACACAAAACTTCCAAGAAATGAAGCGATATCAAGAACAATCTCTGCGAATGTTTAACCAGCACTAGAGTGTTTACTTAAGCACTTGAGTATGTATCTCCGAGCACTTTATAACAGCTTCCAGATTCAAGTTTTAGTTTAAATAACGATTGTTCACTCATGTGACTGAATCATCAAGTCCTCTTTCTTTTCCAAGTCTGTTATCATCAAAAAATAAACGGAGAGCTAATATTCTCCCTCCTTTTTTATGATGACAACACTTAGAAGTTTTGAAAATATGTTTAACAAAATTTGAAGATCACAAAGAAAGAATATGAGAAACATATAACATTTTCAATCATTGTCTGAGAGGGCTTCTTCAATGTTAGAGGGTTTCATTCAGAAATAAAGGCAAAGAAGCTCACTTCATTAAGAGTTTTGTTTCTGGTTTTCACTCCCTTGTTGACATCTCCTATTACTTGGTCTAAGGGATGACTCTTGTTGTACCTCCAAGCTCTAGGTTGATTTTGATCAGATGGTTTAAAATCTTTTTCAGGCTCTTTTTCTAAATCAAAAGGTGTTTTTGAAATATTTTGATTTTCTCCTTGATGAATCTCTTCTGGTTCATCATCCAAATGTTTGACTAGATGTTCATTTTCAGAAAACACAACATGAACAAACTCTTCAACAACTGAAGTATGTTTATTATAAATTATGTATGCTTCACTTCTATTAGAATAGCTTAGAAATATATTTTCATCTAATTTAGGATCGAACTTTCCTAAATTTTCCTTACCATCATTATGAACAAAGCATTTTGCTACAGAATATATGTAGATGAGCAAGATTTGGTTTTCTTCCTTGTACAACTCGTAAGAAGTCTTATCAAGCTTCTTTTTGATAAAGGCTCTGATTGAGATGTAGCAGGTTGTGCTCATTGCGTTTGCCCATAATACTTGTGAGACATTCTTTTCATTTAAAAAAATTAATTCACTTTACCCTAACCACGCACTACAACACATCTGTATGCCTGCATGGATAGAAGCACTTATGTAATTTAATGCAATTTATAAAATTATGCTGCCGTAAATCACTTCGAAAGAGGTCTGATTTTTAGCACACAATAACTACTTACATGCTACTAGTTCTAAAGGTAGAACATCTGTTAAATAAAAATATAACAATTCAAACTATTTTAATTTTAGTTGGCTAATAACTGATTCATATGGAAAAAAAAATTCAAATTTTATCTTATTTTTTTAAAAAATATTGGTTAATCATTTTGTTTTTTTTTTAAAAAAATGAAGATGTTTTTCCCCTTAAAAAAAAGAGTAAATACCTTTTCTGGTCCCTGACAAAAAACACGGACCCCATTTTGGTCCCTTACAAAAACATCGACCCTTATTCGTCTTTTTTATGGACTAAAAAGGACCTTTTGAAAATTTATGAGGGATCAAAATGTCAATCAATCGACCCTTATTCATCCTTTTTATGGACTAAAAAGGATTTTTTTTTTTTTTGGTAATGGACCAAAATGGGGATCGCGTTTTTTGTCAAAGACCAAAAAGGGTATTTACTCAACCAAAAAAAAAAAAGACAAATTTTGAATTTTTTTAGATGATTCATCAACCAATAGGATTAAGAGGATCTGAATTTTTTTTCCCCCATTGGATAGAGTTTAGATGGCATGATACTCCTAGATTATAGAGGTATTTCTCCTTGTTAATTGCAACTTATATGTCCAAAATTTATAATTCTCACATATTAAGAAGAATTAGTTAACTCAATAATTCCAGACTAAATTTTTAATTTTGTCATCATTTATGAATGGTTATTATTCAGCCTTTCTTTTCTCTCTACCTTTAATAGGAACAAAATTGTAACACTCTCATTTATTACTTCGAGAGTAGCCTAATAAGAATCAATTTTTCCCAAATTGAACATATAAACAGGCAGGGTGGAAATGGATATGGATACATATAAGGGAAAAAGACAAATATACCATGAAAATTGGAAAATAACAGATAAATATGTTGAATTTTAATAATTCCAAAATGACTTATTTAACTACCCTTTTTTCAAATAAAAAATCCTCAAAGCCCTTGTAGGCCGCCAGCTACTGGAGCTGCAGCAATGCGCGATTGTCACCAAAGCTTCAGTGACCTTGTCGGCGAGGGCAACTGGAGCTCTGGTAAAGCTTATTAACATCTCAAGTATCTATATTAACAAATTTAGTATCGCTATTCTATATTAATAACTTTAGTTTGAGAAATCAACAAAAAAAAAATATTAACCGATAGAGCTTCGGTGAAAGTTATTAACAACTCAAGTATCTATATTTACAAATTTAATATCACTATTAACAACTTTAGTGAGAGAAATGCAAAAGAAGATATTTGTTGCCGGACCTCCTATAAAGGTTATTAATAACTTTAGGGAGACAATTTTTTTTTTTTAAAAAAAAATATATATTAGCTGTGCGAAACTCCTATGAAAATTATTAGGAAATATTCAACAAATAACCCATTTATAACTTTAGTTTCACTATTAACAACTTTAGTAAGAGAAATTACAAAGAAAGATATTAGCTACTGGAGCTTCGATTAAGGTTATTAGCAACTTAAGTATCTATATTAACAACTTTAGCCTGAGAATTTTTTTAAAATATATATATATATATATATATATATATATATATATATATATATATATTAACCATCAGAGCTCTAATGAAAGTTATTAAGAAATATTCAACAAATATCATGTTTACAACTTTAGTATCGGTATTAACAATTCAATTATCAATATTGACAACTTTTACAGGAGAAACTAATACATACATACATACATATATACATACATACATATAAAAGGCTCAATTATCAATATTTTTTTGAAGTCTTATATATATAAAAGGCTTCTGTTTACAACTTTAGTATTACTATTAACAACTCAAATATTTAAATTGACAACTTTTTCTTAAGAAATTCAAAAAAAAAATTTCCTTCATTGGAGCTCCAGATGCAATTTTTTTAAAAAAAAAAAACTTAGGATAAAGCTATTAATACCAATACTTCAATTGTTAATAGTGATATTAAATTATAAACACGGTATTTGTTAAATATTTCATAATGACCTTCACCAGAGTTCCGGTAGCTAATATATATTTGTTTTTGAATTTTTTAGACTAAAGTTGTTAATATAGATACTTCAGTTGTTAATAGAGATACTAAAATTATTATTATAGACACTTGAGTTGTTAATAATTTTCATTGGAGCTCAAATGACAGCTGCCGCCGCCAAGCATCGATGCCGGAACTTCAGTGGCCGACAATGGGTTAATGATTTTTTATTTTTAAAAAACTAATAATATTTCTTAAATTTTTTGACATTTTAAAATTTTAAATAAGTCCTTTAAAAATTATTGAAATTTAACATAGTTATTTATTTTTTATCAATTTCGATGATTTTTTTTTAATCTTTTTCCCCACAAATAAATAGTGATAGGATATAGGGTGGCTGCCTACTTTATTCAAGATTCGTCAATTATATAAGAGAATCAGCCAATCAAGATAGTCTTACTTATAATATCATAAGACTTAAAAAAATAATTTGATTCATTCAAAGAGAAGTAGAATAAGTCCATTCAAAACGTACTATAATATTATATGAATTTAACAAATTAATTTTGATTCATTCAATAAGAAGTGAAATAAGCCTACTCAAAACTTGATGAGAAATATAAGATAGCATTCCATGGCTAAGGTAGAGTGGAATGATTGGCCAAGGCACAGGAAAAAAAAAGGATTTTTTTGTTGTTGTGTGGGGTACCTTCACTAACAAAGTTAAAATGAAATATAAGCATTTATTTTAGATAGGGGAAATATAGATATTTAAGTTGTTAATAATAATATTAAATTTTTTATTTTAGGTATTTGAGTTATTAATAATTTTTACAGCTCTAGTGGTGACCACCTCTTTTGGACTCTAGCGGCCCGCAATAGGTTAATGATTTTTTATTTAAAAAAATTAAGAATAATTAGATAATTTATCAAATTTTACAAAATTTCAAAATTTTGAATAAGTCCTTTTTCAAATTATTGAAGTTCAACGTGCTTATTTGATTTTTTTTTAAAAAAATCAATTTTCATGATATGTTTTTGTCTTGTTCTCAATAAATAGTGCAGGATATAGGGTGTCTGCCTCCTTTATTCAAGAGTTGCCAATTGTGTAAGCTGATTCTATCAGGATTATTTCACTTATAATATTATAAGACTTAAACAAATTAATTTGATTCATTCATAGAGAAGGGAAAAAAAGGGGAAAATTATAATAAAGGACCTAAGAAAAATAATATTTATTGAGAAGGACCATAAAAAAAGGTAATTATTTTGAAGAACCAAAAATTAAAACATTAAAATAGAAAGACTAAATTACCCTTAATTAGATTTTTTATAGAATCTGATTGATTTTTTTTTTGATACGTACTGATTGATTGAAAATAATAAATGGAAAGTTTCAGTATAGGTCTTCCTATGCCGCCGATCAATATGACCCTGTTACTCCTGCTTTTGCCCTTATAAAATCCACATGCTGTTTACTCTTTTGGAATGGGATCTCCTTTTTTTTTTCAAAATTTTATCATTGAAATGGGTTTTCTTTTGGAAAAAAATGCTAATTATTTTTTTTCCAAAGAAAAAAAATGATACATTTAAATAAATTAAAAAACAACGGTGTCACAACAAATCTTCCACAAATATGTCATGAATCCTTTAATTTTCACTCAAAAAGTCAAGAACTTGTGGAAAGGTACCTAGAAAGTAAACCTTACAGATAAGAATATTATCATGACTCTTAGAATATTCCAAATTTATATTAAAGTTACATTTTAATATTAAAAATAAAAATTCAAATTTAAATATAATAATTTTGAATTGAAAAATATGATATATTAAAAAAATTAATTTTAAAATAAATGAAATATTAAATAAATTTATATCATTAAGTATTGTGGGAGGTTTCATTCAATATATTTATACAAAACTTAATGATATAAATTTATTTAATTTTTCAACAGGAGTAACAGGGTTATATTGATCAGTGGCATACGAAGACCCATACTAAAACTTTCCATTTATTATTTTCAATCAATCAGATTCTACGTATCAAAAAAAAAAATCAATCAGATTCTGATTTAATTAGAGATAATATAGAAAATCTGATTAAGGGCAATTTATTCTTTCTATTTTAATGTTTTAATTTTTGGTCCTTTAAAATAATTACCACTTTTTATGGTCCTTCTTAATAAATATTATTTTTCTTAGGTCCTTTATTATAATTTTCTCCAAAAAAAAGTCCATTCAAAGCGTACTATAATATTCTATGAATTTAAAAAATTAATTTTGATTTCAATAAGAAGTAAAATATATCATTTTATGTGGAATGCATTTGCCTTTCTCTCAAAAAATTAAACAAAGATGTTTCAAACACTAATGTTAAAAAATAAATATAAAAAAATTATTTTTCGGAAATCAAATTAGGATTGGCTCAAAGTCCTTCTATATATAGATATATATAGCATTCCATCGCTAAGGTGGAGTGTAATGGTTTTTTTTTTTTTTTGGGTCAACAGAGTGGAATGAATTTTTATTTTAATTTTTTCAACAGAGTGAATGATTGGAAAAAAAAGAAGAAGGATTTTTTGTTGTTATGAGGGACACCTTCATAAGCAAACTTAAAATGAAATATAAGCATTTACTTTTTGATAGAGAAAATATAGATATTTGAGTTATTAATAATGATGTTAAAGTTGTTATTATAAATACTTGAGTTATTAATAATTTTCACCCGAGCTTCAATTACAGCCAATGTTGCCGGGCTAGCGGCTAGCTATGGGTTGATGATTTTTTTTTAAAAAAAAAACTAAGGATTGTTAGATAATTTCTCAAATTTTGTAACATTTCAAAAATTTAAACCAATCCTTTTAAAATTATTGAAATTTAACATACTTATGCCCTTTTTTTAATATCAATTTTCATGATTTTTTTTTTTTTTTGTCTTTTTCCCTCCAAATAAATAGTGGTAAGATATAGGGTGGCTACCTAGCTACTTTATTCAAGAGTCGCCAATTGTTAAGCTGATTCTGATTGTCATAGCATCAGTCAATCAGGATAGTTTCACTTATAATATAATAAGAGTTAAAAAATTAATTTGATATATTCAAAGATAAGTAAAACAAGTCCATTCAAACGTCGTATAAAACTCTATGAATTTAAAAAAATTAATTTTGATTCATTCAATAAGAAGTAAAATAAGCCTACTCAAAATTTGAAGGGATATATATGATGGCATTCCATGGCCAAGGTGGAGTGGAATGATTGGTCAAGGCAAAAGAAAAAGGAATTTTTTGGTTGTTGTTTGGGGTACCTTCACTAGCAAACTTGAAATAAAATATTAGCATTTACCTTTTGATTGGGGAAATATAAACATTTTAGTTGTTAATAATAATATTAAATTTTTTATTATAGATACTTGAGTTGTTAATAATTTTCACCAGAGCTCCAATGACAACCGTCACTGTCAAAGCTCCAAAAGCAGGCAATGAGTTGATGATTTTTTATTAAAAAACTACGGATAATTAGATAATTTTCCAAATTTTGTAACATTTTCAAAATTTTAAATCAATACTTTTGCAATTATTGAGATTCAACATAATTATTGTTTTTTTAATCAATTTTTATGATATGTTGTTTTTCCCCTTATCTTTCCCTTCGCGTCCGGATCCTCTCACATGCCTCTCTATCCTTTTCTCTCACAGTCCGATCTGGACCGTCCAAATCTTGATCCAACAGTCCAGATTTTTTTAAAAAAATAAATTTTTATTTTTTGTCTTTTTCAAAAAAGACAAAAAATAAAAATTTGTTTTTTTTTGTCTTTTTCGAAAAAGACAAAAAATAAAAATTTGTTTTTTTAAAAAATCTGAACCGTTGGATCAAGATTTGGACGATCCAGATCGAACTGTAAAAGATGGGGAGAGAGAGAGAAGAGGAGAAAATCCTCTTCCCTTTCGCTACAAATAAATAGTGGAATGATACGGGGTGGCTGCCTACTTTATTCAAAAGTTGCCAATTGTTAAGCTGATTCTCGTAGCATCAGTCAATCAGGATAGTTTCACTTATAATATTATAAGACTTAAAAAAAATTAATTTGATTCATTCATAAAAATGATAATTTGATATATTCAAAGATAAGTAAAATAAGTCCATTCAAAACGTACTATTATATTCTATGAATTTAAAAAATTAATTTTGATTCATTCAATAAGTAAAATAAGCCTACTCAAAATTTGAAGGGAAATATAAGGCTCTGTTTGGTATGGGAAAATTTAAGGAGGAAATTAAAGGAACTTAAAAGAAGGAAACAAAGGGAAAGGAAGATAAGGGAAGATGGCTTGCGTGAAGATGAGTTGTTTGATAGAAAGAAAATAAAAGATAGTAGTTGGTAAAGAATCAAGAAATGTCTATTTTACCCTCAAAAGTAATTAATTCAAAATAAAAAAGAAAAATAATTTTTTTACTAAAATATATTTTTTAAAAATATGCTCTTGTCAAGTTCGAACTTGTGTAAAACAATTTCCTACCAAATTATAATTTTCTCGCTAAGTTCGAATTTTCCTGCCAAGTTTAAATTTAAGAGGTAAATTTGTCAAAAAATGCGAACAATGACGTGAGAATTTGAGATTTCACAAATTTTGGTAGGATTTAATCTTCCCACATATGAGGGAAGATTGTTGGGCTCAGCAACTTGGGTTCTCAGAAAGATTTGACCAAAATGCATATTAAATGAAGAATTTACTAATTTTCCTTTCCCTTCCTATCGAATCCGTGTACCAAATGGAGCCTAAGATGGCATTTCATGGTTAAGGTGGAGTGGAATGATTGGACAAGGCAATATATATATATATATATGTATGTATATATATATATATATATATATATTATTGTTAAAATGAAATATAAGCAGTTACTTTTTGATAAATATAAGCATTTTGTTTAAGATGAATGAGCAAGGTTGAAAGCTCCAAATTGTGCAGGGGAAAATTACATTGGTAGAATTATCTACACTTAAACCTAATAATACTCAAGGTAATACCACATCCTTAATATAAGAGATTCTTAATTACTAAGTAGTTTCAAGAAATGGAATAAATTAGTTAATTATAATAAAAATGACATGATCTCCCAAAAATACTTATCTAACATTAGATTATAATTAGTTTGTAAGTTGGAGAATAACATATAACACCATCAACTATCCCCAATTAAAAGGGGGTCGGCTCAATGAACCACATAATGTCATTGTACTTTCCTAAAAACAAGATCTTTAGATAAATCATTGTTCCAAAAATCCCACTCTATAGGATAAAAATAATAAACATAAGAGAAAAAATGGATTGAAATCTTATACTCTATTTACAATAGAAATCACTTTAATTAATTCATTAGAACCAAGAAAGGGTAATTAACTCATTAATTCACCATAAATTGAAAGAAATTTTCAACCTTACCCATAAAAAGAGAGAAAAATATAGGGAAAATTTCATTTGGGTTCAAAGGATCAGAAAAATATCAAAAGGTTTCATTGTAGATTTATCTATTAAAAAAAAAAAAGTCCCTAAGGATTTAAATGATATAGATTTCAAATGTGAGATTACTTCATTAATAAGTGTATATGACTATATTAACAAGTCAAAAAGCGTTATTGACAATATCATAATATTAACTAAAACAACTCATGTTGATAAGTTTATGTTATATTGACAGGTCTAAGATGAGTATCGCCAACCCTATCTATATTAATAAATCCAATCTATATTAATCAGTCCAACTTCCGTTAACAAGTATGTGTCACAATATCAATAAGTCATAGAGTGACTGTTTATAAGTTTATCAATTTTAACTAAAACAACTTTATTGACTGGTATACTTGACTATATTGACAAATTATAAAGTGATCATGGACAAATCGATCTATATCAATAAGTAGAAACTTTTTTATAAAAGAATTTACAATGAGACTTTTTTTATCTTTTTTCTCGTCTTTAGGACTTCAGTAAGATTTTCTCAAAAATATAAGGAGCCCGACTTGAACATTAATTACAGGGCAAAATTAACAAATAAATATTAATTGCCCTTAAAATGACTTCTAGTGTGGATCAAGATAGCGACTTATATATTATGAATTGAGGGAGTATATAGAATCAAATTTAACTTTCAAACTAACTCTTATACTAGGAATTTAAGGCGGCACAAAATAGTTGTGTGTGTGTGTAATAAGATCCTTAATCAATTACCTCTATCTTTCATATGAATCATAACGGGGGATGCTTATACTAAGATAAAATCATTTTTATGCGCAGCCGTGCAGGAAAGTCGAACTCACTTTAATTCTATAACATGCAACCAAGATGCTAAGGTAAAATCTTAAGAATGATAAGATTGCTCAACATATCCCAAGAGAATTGATTAAATATATAGCGAACTGAACTAATCGTATTGTAATTAATGAAAACAGAGAAATGTACAAACCGTATTCTGTATTGTTCATCTTCAGACTTGAAAGCAACTAAATCTAAATACACGTTATATATCTCCCACGAAACTAAAGGAAAACAGAAAAAAGAGGAATGAACAACAACCAAGGAAGACCTGTACATGAGAGACAGAGGATGCTATCTGAACTTGAACCAAGTACAGAGCCTTCCTTCCTTCTATACAGGAGGAATGTTTGAGAATGAGAACCCTTTGTATCCCTTGTAAGCGTAATATGCAATCCGTGTGTAGTAGAAACCAGGAATGAACAATACCATCCCCAGTATAGCAAAGAACAGTCCTGTAAATATTCAACAAATACATTCAAATCAACAACCAAGAAAGCTCAATAATCTGTACTTAGGTAAGTTAAACTCACTGGGGCAAGTTTGCAACATTTCAATTAGTCTATTAGAACATTCAAAAACTAGAATGCCAATAACCAAGATGTGGGGATACCCAACTTCTGGTCAAGTGAATTTCCACTAAATCACCAGCGGGGAAAAGAAAGAAAGAAAGAAAATTTCATCCCAGCTCTTTTACTAAAATTTCACTCCTATTTAACCGGTTAATCAGCAACATAGGCCATAAATCCATAACAGTAATTGATAATCCAATGCAACTGAGATCCTCAAGATCAGGTACAGTTTAAAGCACCCAGCCAAGTTTTCAATTATACCAACCACCTAAAAGCCAAAAACCCAGCTTCAATTTAGGGTTTATCATCCAATAAATTGTAATTTCAATTGTACCGCAACAGATTAGAAATTCCAGAAGTTCTCATTACAAATTTCAGCTCAATTGACGAAAAATTTCACTTGAATGAGAAAATAAATCTGGAAAAAAAAAGTAGGGTACCGTGAGAAGAGTCGCCGCCGATGTGCTTGTAGGCCATAAGGGAGCCGATGACGATGCCGAGGGTTCCAAAGACAAGGAGGGAAATGGCGAGTGCGATCTCCTTGATGGGAGGCTTGTTGCGGATGATGTAAGAAGTCTCCATGAGATCGTCGTCCGTAATGGAGAAGGCGTGATCGACATAAGCCATTGAAGGATTTTCAATGCAAATAAAGAGAGGGAAAATCAATCAAAGAATCATAATCAGAAGTAGTTGTTATTGCAAGGTCAGAGCGTATGTGTCTGTGTCTGAAGGAGGCAGAGTGGTTGTTTCTTCGAGATTGAGGTGGAGGGTTTTCGATAACGATGCAATGGGAGAGAGAGACACGAGTCGGAAACGAGAGACGTCGGAGACGGGGAGACGAAAGTGGTGAGCTAAGCAAGAAAGCTTTTACTGTACCTTGCTTCATGATTAAGTTTTGAATTAATATTTTTTCAATTTAAGAAGTAACCATATAACAAGAATTTTATTAAAACTTATGAAAAATAGATTCTGAAACCACAATTTTAGAATTACTAAATACTCTTTCCAGTCCTAATTATAAGAGTTAGTTAACTTTTTTGAATAGATTAAAGAAATTAATTAAATTACTTTAGAGTAATTTTATATTTATTTTTTTTCTTTAAATTAATTAATTTGACTAATAAATTAATGTATAATTTAAAGATACACAACAAATGACATGATTAAGTAACTTATTTAGCTAACTTAATCTCTCCAAAGAAAGTCAACTAGCTCTTTTTAATTAGGACCGGAGCTAATAGTACTTACAAAACTTGACTATCAACAAAAATTTTGAATTGAATCTTATTGAACAGTTACTAAATACTTACATGACTTGACTATCAACAAAAATTTTGAATTGAATCTTATATAGAGTGTGTTTGGAATCAAGTTTGAAGGCCTAAAAATGAATCACAACGCCAAAAGTCACTTTTTGGCTTTGTGGCGTTTATAAACTTTTTTTCCATTTTATATCCCAAAAAAAAAAAAAAAAAATCCATTGGGGTTTTGATGAAAATTCAGTACTTTCATAAGCCAAAATTTTTTGCGTTTAGAGAAAAATATTAAATGTTTAATGAAGAAATTATATTGTATTCTACCTTCTATTAAAATAACATTCCGGTCTTTATTATAACTTATAAGTCCACTTGTGGAAGAAAATTTTGGTCCTAATTATATAGGTCTACTTAAAGGTTAATAATATTTATTTTAAAATTTTATCATTAATTATAAAAGTATTCAAAGAAAAAAATTAAAAGAAATTGGGAAAAACTCCTCCATTAGAAATAAACTTCTTTTATAAATTTAATTGGCGTGAATAACTTGATAGATAAATTTTCATTTTTATTTTTATTAAATTCATATAATTTTAATCATTTTGCATCCAAACTTACTTTACATTAATCATCTAAACAAGTTTCAGTTTATCAAACTGACTTTTTTAAAAGTCAATCCGAACAGAAATCACATTATACAATCCAACTTTTACCCTATCTTAAGTTTGCAACAATCATATTGGGAAAAAAAAAGTCACTTCTATCACCGCTAATCTAAACACAACGATTTGGATTTTGATTATTAGTGTTCTGTATGAAGAACACAGAGATTGGACTTGACTAGGGTGTCAAGCCTAGAGCCTACGTACCCTCGAGGGGATCAAAGTCCACGTAGTTCGCAACAAACTTGAAGGCACGTAGCCAGGGGAGTGGGGTGTGTGCTCTGTGTGGCAGAAAGTAACAAGAGCATAAGATAGAACGTGTGCACCTGTTTAGGGTTTCCTTCTATTTATAGAGGAGCTTGGTGCCCGTATCTTCCCATTGATGGGCGATATCCATGATTGAGCCCTTGAGGGCTGATTGGCTGGTGCCATGATTGTAGGAGGATCTCCTATTAATGAGTTACTAAATATAGGGGATCTCGGATCCTTTCCAAATATAGCGCGGATCCCTTATAGGCGCTGTTGGGCCAGGGTGTGGACTTAGGCCTATTGGGTCGGTCCGTAACAGTTGCCCCCCAGCTTGGTCGTTCAGGCTTCTGGACGGCCGAGATGCTTAGTGCCCCGTGCCCGTTTACGTCCGAGGTCCTCTTTTTCGGACTGGGCCGGCTTTCGGATGCCGTGGCCCTTAGCTCGGCTTGGGACTGTGGTCGGCTCCCTCGGTTCTCGCCCCGCCCAGAACGTCGGTTTTGCTTATGCCCGGGCGGTTTTTATCCTGTCCGGGTCCCCAAGCGTTCTCTTGCCTTTTGGGATTCTTCGTACGCTTCGGTTTTCCCCCTACGTGAACCGTCACTGTGGTTTTACAACTGTCAGACCCTTAGTGGAGGGAGTCTGCAACCGTCGCGCCTTTTCGTTTCTCGAGGCCCGTGCGCATTTATTGCGCTGGCGTCGTGCTGCGCCAATCTCGTTTCGTCTGTATGGGAAAATACCGTTGTACCCTTCTTGTGTTAGGATTTCGGTTTAAATAGCCTTCTCTGTGCTTCTTTCCCACTTTTCCCGCTATTACATTTTCTCTCTCAGCTCACTCTCTGGTTTCTCTAGAGCTTCAGAGGGGATTCTTTGCGCCCGGAACTTTCGCCGTCTTCCAGCGTTCTAGTTCCTTCCTCTTTCACATAACAGGTATTGTGCCACTTTCCCGTTATTTTGTTCGGTATTTCTTTCTCTTTTACCGTTTATTCTTCGTTGTTTGCGTCATCACTCTTCCCTCCTTCCAGGTCTCCTGGGTTTCTTTAGAGTCAGTGCACCCGAAATTCGTCCCATCGTTTCCTTAGACACTGCTCTTAGCGCCTTAGGTTTCTGACCATGGTGAGGGGTAGAGGTATTCCTGGTTCTGCAGCTTCATTGACGCCTGAGGAGGAAATGCTCCTTCGTGCGCGTCTCCCGCGGGCTACTTACTGGGTTCTTGGAGGTGAACCGCCTGCTTTGGGAATCCTGGATCCTTCACGCCGAGGTGGCGCCGTGCGTCCGTGGCGAGGTGGGGCTCGCCCGTCCGCGGGAAGGGTTTCCGTTTCAATTCCACGCTCACCCTTCCGGGCGCTTGCAACCGCTCTTCCTCCAGAATCGCTTGGTGGGACCCTGGTGGGTTCCTCTTCCAGCTCCCAATCTCCGGTGCTGATGGCTCGGCCACTGAATTTTTACGAGGGTCCCTCTACTGCTTGCCCGACGTCCGCCCCAGAGGGTTATGCCGGCCCCTGCTGGGACTGTCTGGCGGAGGCTTCCGTACTGATGGCGGGTGATAGAGATGTCGAGGCCTCATCTATTCTAGGCTCCTGCCGGCATTGGTCTGTCCCGGCTGCTCCCTCTCGTGTCCCTATTCGTCCTAGTCGGCCTTCTTTAGTACCTGCTGTTATGCCTGTGCCAGGTATTTCTGCTTCTTTGCTAATACCGGCTTTGTTTATTTTCATATAGGCTTATTTATGGCTCCCAAGTCGGGGTCTTCAAAAAAGCGTTCGGAGGCCGGTGGTTCGGACTCACCCAGTCCGTCCGAAGCCCTGATTCGCCGATACGGCTGGGTATCGCACGACGTGCTGGCAACAACGTCGTTGATGTCGGAGGTAGACATAGCACGGCTGGAGGTCCCGGCCATGCCCGGATGCGTCCTTAGGCGTCCGGGTCCTGAGGAGCCTGTATGTGCGGCTCGGACCGAGGGTCAGCCGGACTTTTTCTTCTTTTACCGGGACTACTTGACTCGGGTCCGAGTTTCTCTTCCTTTCACCTCCTTCCAGATGGAGGCGTTGCGGCATCTTCGTCTCGCCCCGACACAACTTCATCCGAACGGTTGGGGATACCTAGTTGCCTTCAAGCGGTTATGCGGCCATTTTCCGCTCCCCATCCCCTGTACCGCCAACCTCTTTTTCCACTTCTTCGGACCTTTTGCCCCTAGTTCGTCCGCGAGGGGTGACAATCTGAGGGGCATGGTATCCCTGCGGATCAACCCAGACCGTCACTTGATGACGCCCTTTTCCGACTCCTTCAAACGGTTTAAGGGGGCTTTCTTCAAGATCGAGGCCGCCCCGAGGGAGCGGCCGTGGTTCTTAGAGGATGGTGGTCGGTTCCCGCTGTATTGGGGGGAAGGTCATTACAAGGCTAAGGCCATCTCCTACCAGGTTCCGCTCGAAGACCTGGTGCCGGAATCGGTTTCTGCTTTGCCACGGCTCGAGGCCCTGGTGGCCGAGTACGGTGTGCAGCCGGCTGGCTTCTATATTTCCGCCGAGCCGGCTCCTTCCTCCTGTAGGGTCACTAGTAGTTGTGTTTGTTTTTGTTTTCAGTATTGTTCCTATGAATCGGTGGTTTCTGACCTATTTTGTTTCTGTTTGTTTGCAGCTAGGGCTATGGACGACCTGCCGCTATACGCTCGCTTGTCGAGGGCGGCCGCCGCGCCTACGAGTCGTCCCAAGAAGCGGGCGGCTTCTTCCACTGCCGGTGTTCCTTCTGCCCCGGCCCCTAAGAAGGCCAAAGGCCCTGCTGCTGAAGGCCTTTCTTCCGCCTCGGCTTCACAGGCTGATTCCTTGGGGGGGTCTCCGGTGCTTGAGGGCCGGGAAGTCGCTGCTGTGGACCCAAGCCCGGTGCCCGGTTCGCAGGCTTCTGAGGGGCGTGAGGCCCCGATTTCCGATGAGGAGGTTGAGGCTGAGTTTTTCGCCGATGATCCTCCTTCCTCTCTGCCGGATCTGCCTTCGTCATCTTCGCTTCCGCCACCACCGCCGCCGAAGTCTCTTCTTGCCCGTGGCCGTCTTTGGCATGATGGGGTAGTTCCTGAGGTTTCCACCGCCTTCCTCCCCCCCCGACACTTCACTGGCTGCGCTGCCCTGACTCGACCGGCCCTGGATGAGCTGCACAGGAACCAGGCAGAGCTTTGCCGGGCGGTGGGATATAACCAAGCCCTGATCCTCGTCCGGGAGCACTATGCTCGTGCCCACGCTGATGTCCAGAGGCTGCGGGCACAGGTCGAGGAGTTGACCAAGAGTTTGTCGGCTGCGGAGGCCAAGGCCGCTTCTGCTGGCGAGCTGCAGGAGGAGCTTGAGGTAGCTGAGGCGAAGGCTATGTCGGCCGGGGAGGAGCTGGCCAAAGGCCTGGCGGCGCGGGATGCGGCCCTCGCGGAGCTGGAGGGGGTCCGAGCGGAGCTGGAGGCCGCGAAGGCCGCGGCGGTCCGGGCGGAGCGGGAGCTACAACTGTCCCAGGAGCATGCCGAGTCGGTTGCCGTGGAGTGCACCCGGGCCGTGAAGGAGAGGTCCGAGAGCCTGGCTGCGGCCAAGGCTTTGGAGGAGCGGCTGGCTGCTTTGGCCGGGGAGGAAAAGGCGGCTCGGGCAGCCCTTGCTGCTGAGAAGGTGTCCTCCCGGGAGCTTACAGACGCCCTGGTGCAGACTGCCGAGGCCTGCTTTAAGCAAGCCTTGCTCCAGATCCGGTACCTCAACCCCGGGGTTGAGCTTCGAGTGGAAGGATATGATCATCGTGCCTTTGTCAAGGACGATGGATCTTTCCTCCCATTCGAGCCTCAAACCGCCGAGGACCCTGATGAAGAGGCCGTGGAGGGTGCTACCGGGACCGGGCCGGAGGAGGAAGCTGATGCTGGGTCGGGCTCCTCGGCTTAGCTTTTATTTTTTCTATTTGCATTTCTTGGGGTGTTAGAGCCCTTGTAATTTTTGCTTTTCTTTGGCCTTGGTGCCATTCTTGTACAGACTTTGAACGACTAACAACAATTTATCTTGCCTTGTGCCGCGATCTGTACCTATTTTAATTTTTACCGTCACTTTTGTCTGGATTCGACAATGAACGATTTAACTTTGTATCATCCTTTTTCGTCAGTCGGCTGTGTGGACGTTTAAATAACTTAGACAATGGGTGAGCTTATCTCGCTTTTGTCTAGGTTTGGGTGTTCTTTTGGCCGTATGGTTGCAGGCCGTCTGGATGCTCTAGACAATGGATTTTGCAATCCTTTCATCTGAGCTTAAGAGTCGGTCGGCCGTGTGGGTACGGGCCGTGTAGACAACTTAGGCAATGGATAATTTTATCATTCTTTTGCCCAAGCTTTAGTGTTTGTCGGCTGCATACATACAGGTCGTTGTTTCTCTACCACACTTAGTGTGTGGGAGTTTGGGGCAAGGTTGTCTTGTTTCAGCCTCGTCAGGCGTAACTAACCATACTGCCTCGGCCCGGCTTTCAAGTAGCCGAGCTCCAACTTTCTTTTAGTTGGATCAAGTTGTACCGGCGTAAGGGCGGGACTACCACGTGCCTAACCGAGGCTTCGTCTGCCTGGAGTCGGACATTTTGACCTGATCAGGGTCGGCATGGCCGGCCGCTTGCTTAGCCGGGCGAGCGTTGACGCGTCAATTTCGCAAAGGGCCGTGTTCGATTCCTTTGCCGAGCTCTAACCAACGCCTGTCGGAGTACGACGGCCGGTTTTCGTACATCTAGATGTTTTTGGTTCTGGCCGGGTTTATGACCTCGGGGCCGTCTACCGGTGTCGGGGTTAAGAGCCCCGGCTTTCGGTTCCTTAGCCGGGCTTCACTGCCTCGGCCTTGTTGCTTTTGGCCGAGCTAAGCGGCTCAGGCTTCATACTTAAGCTTTGTGCGTTTTGGTAAATATTCCCAGTGGGATCCTTTATTGATGAAAAGAAATAGCCCTACGGGGCCTTACAAAGTATCATAATCGGAATTGACGTAACTTGGACTCAAGACGAAAGGAAAACAAATGCGAGGAAAGGAATAATCGTAAAAGCTAACAAACGCTGCCGAGAAAGGGTCTAGCTATAGTAGATCTTCAGCTTATCGGCATTCCATGTCCTTTTGACTGGCTTTCGTGCCAAAGTCTCGAGGATATATGCTCCTCCGTCGAGCTTTTCCTTAATCCGGTAGGGCCCTTCCCAGTTTGCCGCCAGCTTCCCGTCCTTGGCATTCTTGTTGCCTATGTCGGCCCGTCGGAGTACTAGGTTGCCTCGGTTGAAAGACCGGGGTCTGACCTTTCTGTTGTACTTCGCCGCGAGTAGCTGTTTGGCGGCTAGTTCCCGGCAGTGCGCGGTAACCCGGATTTCATCAATGAGGTCCAAGTTAGTCTTCAAGGCGTCGTCATTCGATCCCTGCCCCTCTTGCCCGGCTCTCACCTTTCTCCAGGATGGCTGTCCGATTTCAACCGGGATCATTGCCTCACATCCATAGGTCAGCCTGTACGGGGTTTCTTGAGTCGAAGACTGTACGCTCGTGCGGTACCCCCAGAGGACACTGTGGAGCTGTTCGGTCCAGCTGGTCTCGGCTTGCAACATTCGCCTCTTTAATCCGTCGAGGACGATTTTGTTGGCGGCTTCAGCCTGGCCATTGGTCTGGGGGTGTTCGACGGACGAGAAGTGCTGCTTAACGTCCAAGTCGGACATTAGTGCCTGGAAACGATGGTCCATGAATTGGGTCCCATTGTCCGTGACGACCTCGGCTGGTATGCCGAAACGAGAGACGATGTTGTGCCTGAAGAATTTCATCACTCTGGCCGACGTTATTGTGGCGAGTGGCTTTGCTTCGATCCATTTGGTGAAGTAGTCGACTGCGACGATGAGCCATCTACACTGCCTTTGCGCCGGCCGAAAGGGTCCGAGGATGTCCATGCCCCACTTGAAGAAGGGCCATGGGGCTGGCATTCCTTTAAGTTCAGAGGGTGGTGGCCATATGACCCTGGCGTGCTTCTGGCAACTGTCGCATGTCTTGGCCTTCTCCATGGCGTCCTGACTCATAGTCGGCCAGTAGTAGCCGGCGCGCAACTCTTTCCGGGCTAATGCCTTGCCCCCCATGTGGTGGCCGTTAGCGCCTTCGTGTAGCTCGGCCAGCACATATTTGGCTTCGGAATCTCCAAGGCATCGCATCATTGTGCAATGGAGTCCCTTCCTGTATAGTTGGTCGTCGACCATAGCATAGAGGGCGGCTTCTCTGATCAACTTTTTTGCGTCTGTCGGGTCGGTGGGGATAATTCCCCTCTCGAGGTAGTCTTCAATAGGCTTTCTCCAGTCGGCCCCTCCAAAGATGGCCATGATGCAGCTAGGCTCGGCCAGGTTCTGTTGTATCACGGTCCTATGGTTGTCCGGCCCCTTAGTGCTTGCCAACTTAGAGAGGATGTCGGCTCTTGCGTTCTCTTCTCTGGGGATATGGGACATTGTGACCTCTTCGAATTCGGCCATCAGCTCTTTGGCTTTATTTAGATACTTTGCCATGAGCGGGCCCTTCGCTTGGTAGGTGCCGTTTATCTGAGCCGCGATGAGCTGCGAGTCGGTTAAGACCTTTACTCGTTGGGCGCCATTATCCTTTGCCTGGAGTAGTCCGGCCAGTAGGGCCTCATATTCGGCCTGGTTATTAGAGGTCTGGAATTCTAACTGAAGAGAGTGTTCGGTGGCTACTCCCTGTGGGCTTTCCACGATGACTCCTGCACCGCTGCCCTTCGCATTGGACGATCCATCCATATAGACCTTCCACGTCCCGTCACTGACTATGGCCGGGGTGAGTTCCCTAATGAAGTCTGCGAGTACCTGGGACTTGATCGCCTGCCGGGCTTCGAAAGCGATGTCAAACTCTGACAGCTCTATGGCCCAATTGGTCATCCTCCCTGCCAGGTCCGGCTTATGCAGAATTTGCCGGATCGGCTGGCTGGTTCGTACGACAATCCGGTGTCCCTGGAAATACGACCGGAGTCTTCTTGCGGCTGTGAGTAGAGCAAAAGCTACCTTCTCCAGCTTCTGGTACCGGATTTCAGAGCTTTGCAAGGCCCTGCTGGTGAAGTATATTGGTGTCTGCCCTGCCTCGGACTCCCTTACTAGGGCGGCACTCACGGCTTCATTGCCGATTGATAGGTAGAGGAATAAGGTCTCTCCTGGGTCCGGCTTCGTGAGCACCGGAGGGGATGCCAAACATCTCTTAATTTCCTCGAATGCTGCGTCACAGTCCGGGCTCCATCCGCCCCTGGTTTCTTTCTTTAGCAGCTTGAAAAGAGGTAGGGCTTTCTCGGCCGACTTCGGCAAGAAGCGCGTCAATGCGGCTAGTCGGCCCGTCAGCTGCTGTACCTCCTTTTTAGACCCCGGGGGCTGCATGTCGAGCATGGCTTTGCATTTGTCCGGGTTGGCCTCTATCCCTCGGTTCGTTAACATGAAGCCTAGAAATTTCCCTGCTGGGACCCCGAAGGCACACTTGGCCGGGTTCAACCTGATTCGATGTCTTCTTAACTTCTCAAACGTCTGTTCTAGGTCCCGGATGTGATCTTCTGGGAGTTTTGACTTGACGATCATGTCGTCTATGTAGACTTCTATGTTACGCCCGATCTGATCCTCGAAAACTCGGTTCATCATCCTTTGGTAGGTGGCCCCGGCATTCTTCAGTCCAAAGGGCATGACGTTGTAGCAATAATTTGCCTTATCGGTTATAAAGGCGGTCTTTTCTTGGTCCTCGGGATGCATGGCGATCTGGTTATAGCCGGAGTAGGCATCCATGAAGGAGAGGAGTTGGTACCCAGCCGAGTTGTCCACCAGCTTATCAATGTTGGGCATCGGGTAGGAGTCCTTAGGACAGGCTTTGTTGAGGTTGGAGTAATCGACACACACTCTCCATTTGCCGCTGGGCTTGAGGACCATGACTACGTTGGAGAGCCAAGTGGTGTATTGTACCTCCCGAATGAAGCCGGCCGCTAGGAGTTCCTCAATGTGGTCCTCCAGGGCCTTCTGCCTATTGTCCGCGATGTTCCTCTTCTTCTGTGCCACGGGTCTAGACCCTGGCCATATGCCGAGCTTGTGACAGCAGAAGTGGGGGTCAATGCTGGGCACCTCGGCCGAGGTCCATGCGAAGACGTCACGGTTCTGCCTTAAAAAGCGTATCATGAGGTCTCTCAGGCCGTGGTCCATATTACGGCCAATTTTGGCAGTCTTGGATGGGTCCTCGCCTAGCATTATCTCCTCCAGCTCTCCCTCTGGTTCGGGCCTCGGATTGTCCGGCTCCCGGAGGTCCAACTCGACCATGTTGACTTGCTGCCGCGGGCGTCCACCCGAGGCGGCTTCGGCTACTTGCTCATTAGATCCGAGCCGGGGTGGAGACGATGCTCCTCCTTCCTCGACCCGGAGAGCTTCGTAGTAGCACTGTCTCGACTCTTTCTGGTCCCCAGAGACCACGACTATCTGGTTTTTACTATTGACCATCTTGAGCTTCTGATGCTTGGTGGATACTAGGATATCCCAATTGTGGATCGTTGGTCGCCCCAGGATCACGTTATAAGGGGACCGGAAATCAGCAACTACGAATCGTACCCGCTCCGATTTGAAGGCTTCTTTGGTGCCCAGAGTTAACCGGAGGTCGATGTAGCCTTTTGGGAAGGATTGCTCGCCATTGAAACCCACCAAGGTGGTTTTGCAAGGCTTAAGGTCCTCTTTGTCGAGGTGCATCCTTTTGTAGGCATCCCAATTTATGATGTCCGCTGAACTTCCTGCATCCACAAAAATTCTTTTAACACGACAGTTTATCAGGGTTCCGGTGATTACCAGTCCGTCCAGATGTCCGGGTATGACGTCTTCCAATTCTTCATCCATGAAGGTTAGGGCAGGCGGCCGAGGCTTCTTTGGGTCTTCCTTGAATTTAGGGGGGTCTCGGACGGTCAATACCTCGCGGAGATATTTCTTTCGCTGGCTTATTGTGTCTCCTCCTCCCCCAAATCCTCCGCTGACGACGTTGCACTGGAAGTCGACGTCGGGAAATTCGTCGTCCGAGGCCGCCTTCTGCTTTTTTCCCGGAGTTCGGGACTCCTTGGGCGGACTTCTGGAGCGGGCGCGGTCGTTGGGTTTCCTGTTCGTCCTTCCTTGAGTCTTGATCACGTACTGACGCAGTTTCCCATCCCTTACGAACTTCTCGATTGCGTCGCGGAGGTCATAGCACTCGTCGGTGGTGTGGCCGTTGCAGTCGTGGAACTTGCAGAACTTGGAACGGTCCGTGTTGGAGCGTCCTCTGATCGGCTTTGGCCTGTCCACCCGCTTCATCTCGGTCTGGGCTACCTCCTTCCATACCTGGGACCGAGGGACGTTCAGCGGGGTGTAACTGTCGTACTTGGTCTTCTGGTCGGCCCGATCAGACTTTGTCCGGCCGTCCCGGCTGCGCTGTCTCGGGTCGGTCTTCGTCCTTCTCGGGCGTTCCTCGTCGCTGGGCGGGCTCTTCCTAGTTCGTTCAGGTTCATCAGCATTGGCCGCCTCCATCTGCTCCATTTCCAGGTACTTCTTCGCCTCGGTATAGAATTCGGTCAAGGTGTACGCTGGATTCTTGCATAGGTGACGAGCCAGCCGGGATGCTGGATCCAGTCCATTTACCAGGCAGTGTACGTGGACATCCTCGGGCAATGACCGTACTTGCATGGCCACGTCTCGGAACCGATCCAGATACTTCTGCAAGGCCTCACCCTTCTTCTGACGTACTTTGCTCAAGGTGAACGTAGTCTTCGGCTGCTTTTTGCTGGTGGCGAAGTGCAGCTCGAATTTTCGTCCGAGGTCTTCATAGTCTCGGATAGAGTTGTCCGGAAGAGATGTCAGCCACCTGTGTGCCGGCCCGTCCAGAGTAGCCGCAAACAGGCGCTGAATGACCGGACCGCTGATCTGTCGGACCCACATGAGCTTCTCAAAGGTAACCAAGTGGTTCCGGGGGTCTTGGCTCCCATCGTATTTCGGCAGGCTGCTTAAATCAAAGCGTTTTGGGAAACGGGCTGTTGCCGCCTCCCTCGAGAACGGGGATCTTCCCGTCTCTGATAGGTACGTCACCCGATATTCCCGACGCGATCCGTGGCGAGGCCGGGGAGGTCTTTCCTCAGCACGGGTTTCTTCTCGATCACGGTATTCCCTTTCATGCCGATTGGTGCGGTTAGGACCGGCACCGTGGTTTCCTCTGTCTCCCGGGGACCGTGGTCCGCCGTGGTCTGCAATCGGGCGCCGCCTCGGTTCGCCGTCGTCGCGGCGTGGGTTCCTCGGCTCAAAGTTGCTCGAGGAGCTGCTGTCGCCTGCCGAGGCTCTCCTTGTATGACCGCGACCCCTGTGGCGGCCTCTTACGCGGCGATCATTCTCGAGCGCTTCTTGGATCATCTTTCCGATAGCTTCGAAGTCAGCCCGCCTCTGTAGGTCGTCGTGTTTTTCCTTGTTCTCCAGGCGTCGCATGAACGATTCCTGAGTCCTCCTCATCATGCGGACGTCGGCATCAACTGCTCGGACATCACGCGTTGGAGATGGCGCGAGTGCTTCTTCTGGATGCCGGTCTTCATGCCGCGGCTGCTCGTCACGGAGCGGCTGCTCCCTGTCCGGGGAGGAAGTCACCGTATCAGTAACATGTCCTTCTGGGGTGCTTCCTCTCCGAGGTGGTGCCGGCGGCTGGTCTGGCGGCGGGCGGCTGGCTTGTGGGTCTCCTCCCACCGGTTGGGGATTTCTGCTGTGGCTTCTAGTGCTCACCATTAGTAGTCACGGGGATTGAAGTTTACGGTTCCTCACGGTCGGCGCCAATGTTCTGTATGAAGAACACAGAGATTGGACTTGACTAGGGTGTCAAGCCTAGAGCCTACGTACCCTCGAGGGGATCAAAGTCCACGTAGTTCGCAACAAACTTGAAGGCACGTAGCCAGGGGAGTGGGGTGTGTGCTCTGTGTGGCAGAAAGTAACAAGAGCATAAGATAGAACGTGTGCACCTGTTTAGGGTTTCCTTCTATTTATAGAGGAGTTTGGTGCCCGTATCTTCCCATTGATGGGCGATATCCATGATTGAGCCCTTGAGGGCTGATTGGCTGGTGCCATGATTGTAGGAGGATCTCCTATTAATGAGTTCCTAAATATAGGGGATCTCGGATCCTTTCCAAATATAGCGCGGATCCCTTATAGGCGCTGTTGGGCCAGGGTGTGGACTTAGGCCTATTGGGCCGGTCCGTAACAATTAGAAAAAAGAAAACATTTATTAGATTTAGATTAATAAATGCTTGTGACAGAGAATTCCTATACTTAAATTTATCCACTCTTTTTTTTAAAAAGAAATATTGTTTTTTTTTAATAGGAAAAATTGGAATGGTTAAAATTTAAAAATAAGGTTAAGTTGCATTTAACATCCTGAAATATTTTTTAGGTGCATTGATTCTCCTAAAGTATTTTGTGATGTACCTAACATCATGAATTATTTTTTAAGGGCGTCGTCTATCACCATAAAGTTTTTTTGTGCGATTTTAACAATATAGATAGTCGAAGCCACTAAATACACCTAAAAAAATATGAGTTTTTGGTGCACTTGAAAAATAGTTTATGGTTCCAGAGGCATTTGGAAAAAAATATTTTTGACCTAGTTTGGTTCGCAACATTGAATTTTGAGGGATTGGAATTGAGACTATGATTGGTATGTGATTGAGGCTTTATAATTACATTTAATAGGAAGTAATATAATATAGAGAGGGACTGTTCAAAATGAGAGGCTTATTTTTGTCCAAAAATATTATAATTAAGGATATTTTTGTCCAAACAATTTGTAATCCCATGATTGAAAACGTGATACCAAGGAAAGGGTGGTATTGCCGTTATCCCACTATGGTGGTATTTTCAATCTCAAGTTATTCTCAGTCCCTCGTAACAAACTATAAAATGTGGCACAATTCCAATCCCCACCTCCCAAGTGCTTTGTACCAAACTAAGCTTTACAGGTGCTAGGTATAGCTAAAAAAAATACTTTAGGGTGTTGGGTGAAAAGACCCTTTCTGACAAACAAAAATTATCTATAAAGATTTTACAAAACCTAATTAACTAGTGATTATTGAAAATCATTTCTTCCAAGAAAATACATCAAGGTTCAGGTCACAAAACCTGCCCACAAATCCATTACTGAGAATCCATTACTTTCAGCACAAATAACAAACAAGAGAAATAATGGCCCACAAGTTCTACAACACTGAATTCCACAACAAACGGTCTATACAAAAACAGTTCAACACAAGATATGATTTTGGATCCACCAAAATATCATAGCATGCAAAATCCAACAATGGTTAAAAACTCACCGCAAATTAGATATCCAAAATAATAAATATAGTATTTCAAAAACATTAGGACACTAAAATGACAATGTAAAAATCAATATAACACCAATATTCAATTACAATCTTATTGCTATCAATATCATTTGCTTATTAATTTATATGGGTAGGATCAATGGAGATTTTTATTATTATTATTATTATTTTCATTTTTTATTATTTTGTATGAGGCCGGACGAAATAGGTGCTCACATAAACTTACATACCTTTTATCAATTAAATATATTACCTAATGTAATATCTTAATCAATCTTTCTAATAGAATATTTATTCAATACATATATATAAAGGTGAGTACCCACAGAAAGAATATATATAAAAATAGCAATATGGGATGCTGACGGGTCAAAGTTTTAGCCTCAAACGTTTGGCACCAACGCGTCAAATGTTGCCCCTAGCAAAAGCAAGACTGTGAGAGCTAGCTCCCTGAATTGAGAATATTCATACTATTTTAAAGCATAGAAACGCCTCCTGGTTTATACTTTTGGCCCATAATAATATGAATCCCATCGAATTACGTTACTAGCTTTGAACCATATATACCCATCATTTTGGTGCCTACTCTTTAAAAGTTATAGCCTTCTTCGTCCTTCTCATCCAACTTCATCATCTTGCACATACACGTACACAATGTTTCATTTCATAAGGAATTCTTTATACCCCATCAGGTGGGTGATGGATTTTGAGAGGAATTTCTGGGCAGAGAATCACATACTGAGGAGAGAGCCATCTACAGTTATTGAGAGTGCCAACAATGATATTACAAGTGAGGTTAGCATTTTATTATCAGAAATATCTGATGACTTTTGCAATCACTCAGAGTCATTTAAGAAGCTGGTAGAGATGGGTCTGCCTCTTAATAATGATTCTGTGGACGCAAAACTGGCATGGCTTCGATCTCAGATCATTGGTGACGACGATGCAGAGTTTGATTCTCCTTTTGGAAGACGACGAATTCTTTATTCTGATCATACTGCTTCAGGTCGTAGCCTTCACCATATTGAAAATTTCATCATCCATCATCTCCTTCCCTTTTATGGTATGTAACTTGTTAATAATTCCCTGTTGATTATCCAAATTTTATATTTTTGACTCTTTGTTTTACTTTAGTCTTTATATTTTTTTGGGTCCCCATTTTTGGGCTGGGGTTGCCTAACGTGCCCCCCATGCTGCCCCTTTACATTAGACAACTGATCTACATTTTTGCCCATAAGATATCAGCATGTCAATGCAAAAAAGAAACCTAAAAAAAAAGCATTTGGTAAACCCCTCATGGAGGCACATTAGGCAACCCCGGTCCCTCATTTTTTACGTTGATCCTATATTTTTATAAGAAATTGGACATGAGCTTAACTAACTAATAGAAACTTTGCTTAGACGAGATTGACATCTTTAAGCCTCTGTTTGCTTCTATATAGGCAACACTCACACATGCGACAGCTATGTCGGAGGTCGGACGACAAAAATGGTGCATGAAGCAACCAATTACATCAAGACATGCTTAGGTGGTGGACCGAACCATGCAATCATATTTTGTGGGTCCGGGGCCACCGCAGCCATCAAAAGGCTCCAAGAAGTGATGGCCATTGCTGTACCTTCAATCCTAAGGGATAGAGTTCTGAAAACCTTGAGCCCAAAAGAAAGATGGGTCGTCTTCGTCGGACCTCACGAGCACCATTCCAACCTCCTCTCATGGCGACAAAGCTTGGCCGAAGTAATAGAGATTGGTCTAGACGACGAGGGCTTGCTAGATATGGACTCGCTCAAGCTTAACCTTGAAGCATATAAAAACACTGGCCGACCCATGTTGGGATCTTTCTCAGCTTGTAGCAATGTCACTGGAATCTACTCAGATACGCGAGCAATCGCTAGGCTTCTTCACCAGTACAATGCCTTTGCATGCTTTGATTTCGCAGCAGGGTATTTGAAATTCTTGTTTTTTGTTCTTTTTCCTTTGTGGTGGATTTTTTCTGTTTGTGGGTTGAAAAGCTCAAACTTGAATTGATTTTGGTTTTTTAGTGGTCCATATATGGAGATTGACATGAGATCGGGACAAAGTGATGGGTATGATGCTGTGTTCCTCAGTCCACATAAGTTTCTGGGTGGTCCTGCTTCTCCTGGTGTACTCTTAATGAGCAAGGCCCTTTATATGTTGAGATCTTCACCGCCATCCACCTGTGGAGGTGGAACCGTGAGCTACGTCAATGGCTTCAGTGAAAAGGTAATTATGTGAAAATCATTACAAGGAGATCTGAAACTCTGTAAAATGCAAATGGGTGGTTAATTTAACTAATTTCATTGATAGGGAAATCCTTAACTACTCCGTACATGAGAGCCTAGGTTTCCACAAATCACTTGAAATATGTTGATCATGAACTACAGCTTCTTGAAGATGCATCAAAAGTTCTTAACTTGTGTCAATGTTTTCATAAACAAACTTGGTGAATTCTTGTGGGTCATTATTAATGCAGGATACATTATATTTAGAGAGCATAGAGGAAAGGGAAAATGGAGGAACCTCTCAAATAATCCAGACGGTGAGAGCAGCATTGGCGTTTTGGGTCAAAGAATACATTGGCTACGAAGAGATTGAAAAACGGGAACAATTGTTCATAAACAGGGCACTTGAGAGGCTTGTCCCAAATCCAAACATTGAAGTTTTGGGGAACTTGAGCACCAAGAGGCAAGCAATACTATCATTTCTCATCTATACAACCACCAATGAAGACAATGATATCAAGAATGAAAAAGAAGGGGAGCTTAATTTGTGGGTTGAGACTGGAAACAAAAGAGGTAAGCCTCTTAATGGTGCTTTTGTTGCAACTCTTTTGAATGACCTATTTGGAATCCAAAGTCGAGGTGGTTGTGCTTGTGCTGGGCCCTATGGTCACATATTGCTCAACATCAACAAATGTCACTCGCTTGCTATTAGATCAGCAGTTGAAGAGGTAAAACGAAAAAATCACTCTGACTAAAAGTTTTGAACTTAATAATGCAAATAATTTTTTTGTGAAGACAAGTGTTTAATAATACCATGATGTACAGGGGTACGTTGGAGTGAAACCTGGATGGACCAGAGTTAGTTTTCCTTACTACATGAGCCAAGAGGATTTTGAGTTCATATTAACAGCCATGGAGTTTATAGCAGACTATGGCCAGCGATTTCTACCATTGTACAGCTTCAATTTGAGAAACGGAAGTTGGAGACTAAAAAGAGAGGAACTTGGGACACTTGCAAAAGAAGAAAACTGCAACTTTTCTGTTCATATGTTGGATGAAGAAGAAACAACTAGAAGGAACGTGTCATACTTAGAAGCAGCTATCCGTATGGCTAATCGACTCCCAAAGTTCCCAGCTCAGAGTTTACTTCCAGGGAATATAGATCCCAGTGTCCTTTATTTCAGGGTTTAATTTCTGTTTTGTTCCTTTCTATGCTGCATACAGACTTTGTAAATTTACAGAAATTTGTTGGCATTCATTATGAGCATGTTATGCATTCTGTCATAGCATTATCCTCTGTTTCTTACTATTCTTGATGAAACGATCAGACAGGAAATAAAATAATGCCTTTATACTGTCATTTTGGTCTTACGAAGTATTTCCTTCTCTAAGATTTGTTTCCCCCAATCCAACGTGTGCCTCTTGCTTTTGTCATCAAAACAATGAAATCAAAGAAATTTTTTTCTGTAAAACATTTGTTTTGGTCCTTTTGCCCAATTTTCCTTCAACTTGTGAAGACAGAGGAGCTTGGTAAGCTTGCCAAGGAAGCAGAGGCGGAACCAGGAATTTAAACGACAGGGGGCAAAAATACCTAACTTTATTTTCCTCAAATCAATCTTACTAGTTGTCTATTTTCCCTACTAGCTGACAAGCAAATATGTAAAATCAATATTGCATAAGACCGCTGCTGATAAATCTTAGAGCTAAATTAAAAGGGAAAAACAAAACAAGAAAATATGTGAAACCCCACGATTCATTGAAAATGAAACATAAGTAAAGCCCAAACTTATGACATTCTATAAGATTAAACCAAAAGTCAAGGTAAATAACAATGAGATAGAAAGTAAGATTTATAAAGAAGGCACTGCATGACCCTGTACCACTTTTCCTTTGGCAAATGACAATTGACAGGACTGGGGTTAAACCCAAGACCTACAAACTACTCATTCGTGGCAAACCTATCATCCCTCAGTTTCACCTTCGTTGCCAAAGAAGCGACAACGACATTGGAAGCCTTTGAATTAGCTTCCTTCTGCAATTTTACGTCGAGCCATTTGCTAGAGATTCTCACTTGAGTCTTTAAACGCAATGGGAAGAGAGAGAGATTTCTAGACAAGACAAGGGTTTAGGAAGAAGGAGCAAAGCTAAGGGGTGAGATTTTGTGGATTTAGGGCCCATTTAGATGAGCTTTTAAAAAAATGATTTTTTTTTCATTACTTTTTTAAAAAGCACTTTAATTAGAAATTAAGCTATTTTACGTTTGGATACACAATTTAAAAAGCACTTTTAAATAAAAAAAAAAAGTTGTTTGGATGTTAAAATAAAGAAGTACTTTTTTATTAGTAAAATTACTGAAATGGACATATAAAAGCATATTTTTTTTACATTTGTTTGGATAAGAAAGCACTTATGTTAAAATTTTAGAAATATTATATTCAATAATTGAATTTAAAATTATAATATAATTGAACATGGAATAATAAATTAACTTTTATAAAAATTTTTTTAAAAAAATCTTTAATCTTATTGTATTAATTTTACTTTAAAATTTAATAACTCTTTCAATTTTCATATTTTTCGGTAAAAAATTTATTATTATTTAATATAAAAGAATGAGTGAAATTTGAGTAGTATATTAATTTGAGTGAAATTATTTATCATTCACGCCAGGGAGTATACGGCGCGATATTATTGTATTGACTAATATAGAAATAATATATTATCCGATGGAATAAGAGGGAGCATATGGCGTGAAATCAGGGTATTGTGGTCATTTTATCCAAAAATCAAAAGAGCCGGTCAAATGTTTTACTTTCTCTCTCATCTACCGCATGGACTTATTTTTTTTAAGCTTCAAATTGTAGCTTTAGAAAAAAGGAGAAGTTTGAGCTTTTTTTTTTACTTTTACTTTTTTTTTAAAGCCCCCCATCCAAACACACAAAATAACAAAAAAGCACTTTTTTTAAACAAAAAAGGACTTTTTTTTAATAAAAAAAGGTCATCCAAATGCAGCCTTACAAAGGAAGTGTGAGGAGTGAGTACGAGAGATGAATGCCTGGATTTACAGAATCAGTGAGGGACACTTGCGCCACGCATTCATCCTCAGAATTCCTTCTTTTTGATTCTTTGCTCAGATTTTTTTTTGGGGGAGGGGGGCCGAGAGCCACCCCTAGCCCCCCTAATTCCGCCACTACGAGGAAGAGAATTGCGTTTCATATTCAGTTGTTGGAATGATAATGCGAATATGGATATATCTCATACTTAGGTGCGTATAAATGTATGGCTAATCCTCCCCTAAAGCACTTGCCATAAGGAATAAATAATACTATCCCCGGTCCAAAATATAGGATAAAGTTTTGTACTACATGTAAGTTTTTCTATAATTTCATGCTCAAACATCAAATAATAAAAACATGAACAAGGATCTTAAGAACTCATGATTTCCACAATACTATAGATTTAAGTTAAGATGTACTAACCTTTATCCATAATTGTGGAATTTATACTTTAAAATATATGACTTGCAACACCATAACTGAAACTTTTATCATTCTCTTTACCCTTTATTACACGCTCTCTCTTCTTGATGAAAAACTAGAGGTGTCTCTTATGGTCAGAGAGTGAACGAATAAGTTTCTATCCTTTAAATAACTTTTGTATCCCAAAGACATATATATCCTATGGATATGACTGCTCCCATCAAGCAGTCAAGAATCTCTTCCCAAAAAGTCATTTACCAATAGTCATTTAGCCCCTTCATTAATTATTAAATCATATATATTTATCATAGCCACATGAGACATTTCTTACATTCTCCCACTTGGCTCATGTGATATATGTCATTTCATGATTTAATAAAATATCAATAATTTTGCGCATAATCTTGGTTAAAAGATTTCATATATATTGGTTACATCATAAGTCTTGGTTAAGGGATAAAAACTAATACGAGTCATGGCGGTTGTACATCAGTATGTCGATGTAGTCCCTTCCATGTACTATTTTATTAGTCTTTCTCCTTGACATGACACTTTAATGGAAGTAACTTTAATGTCCATTAATGAAGTCTTCGTAGCAGACAAATCCTGTTTTCCAACAACATCATTTATGCATTCATACATAAAGTTGAAAACAGGAGAATCTCAAAAACACATATATACTAATGAGCTCAAAGTGTCAATGATTAGAATATGACAATAATTTTAACATTCGCTAGTAGACATAATACCCATACTATACACATGACCAATGAATGTCTTGGGTGGTAATCCCTATGTCAAGGGATTAGTTATCATAAGATTGTGCTACATATTCTATTAACACTCTATATTTCTGAACCTCTTCTTTAACGGCAAAGTATTTCCATTCCATATGTTTTAGCACCTTTAGAATACTTGTCGTTTTTATAAAAGAAGACTGCTACGGACTTATCACAATAAATTTTTTTTCAGCGATTTGGATATACTGTCGACTAATCCAAGCCCTGAAATAATATTCCGTAGCCTTTTAGCCTGAACTATGGCCTCAAAGCATGCCACAAATTCAGCTTCTATAATGGATGCAGCAATTACTGACTACTTATCCAATCACTTCAAGGTTGCTAGACCTCTTATAAGTAAGCATGTAACCTTTAGTTTCTTGCAAATATCTTAGAACTTTCTTTGCATTTCAAAGTTACAAGGGAGAAACTTCTTAGTCTCATTTAAAAGACCAAGATCACAAAATCAATAATATAAACTTGCTCCCACTGACCTTCAAATATATACACTGATCAACCGTGTTTTCTTTAAATCCAAAGGAAACAACGGTATCATTTAAGTCCGTATATTGATTTCTTTACTTTGCACACCATGTACTCCTTTTCTTTTTCTAGATAGTTTTCACATCCATCTGATGCAACTCTAAATCATAATAGTCACCAATGCCAAAATGATTTTTAGAGAATCCTTCTTAGAAACTGATGGTGGCAAGGTTTCTTTAATTTATAGTCAATGCCATCTTTCTGAGTAAATCCCTTTGCAACTTGTCTAGTCTTATAACGTTCTAAGTTACCATGAGATTCACGTTTGGTCTTAAAAACCCACTTACAACCAACGCTCTTACACCCTTATGGTAACTCAACAAGGTCTCAAGCATCATTCTGTTTCATAGATTTCAACTCATCCTTTATGGCAACCACTTGTCACCATTTTCACTATTCATGGCTTATTAACAATAATCTCATCATAAGTAGTGAGATCATTCATTTGTTGTTCTCCATTAATATTAATCAGTTCAATAACACGAGAAACAACAATTTAACATTCACACTTCGAGTTATACATATCACATACTAACATGCTTCACAAACTTAGACATAATTCATTCAATGTATATCAATGTTCATATTTGGGTACCCACTAATATGCAACATTCAACCATAATGATGCTATAAAAGATTTCACATAATTTGGCAGTGATGCATATCCAAACTAGAAATATTTATCATCTTTGGATGTCTAAATAAAACTATAAGTATATGGATAATACCAACATTTATGTTTAATTATTATAAAGACAAATAATCAACCTTTGGGTTGATCCATAACAACCCTATAATGATAAACTACAATGTACCCACAACATAAACATAATTTCATAGCATCAAGGTTATGGGTAATTTGAAATATCACAATAATAATTGGAATTAAAATAATTTATAAGGATTTAACCACACAGGTGGAAAAAAGCTTTTAAAACCGGACAAAAGAGGTGCTGTAAGACCGGATCCGACACTGGTCTTGTTCCAGCCGGTATTAAAAATCCGTAACTTTTAAAACCGCATTCAAACCGGTCTAAAAGAAAATTTTTTAGACCGCACATTAAAAAAAGTTAGGTCTTAAAAGTCCTAGTATGTAGTCCTGATATGTATTTTGGTCGGTCCTAAAACTCAACCTTTAAGACCGGACCAAACCAGAGACCAGTCTAAAAATATCGAAATTTTTAAGACTGGATAAAGGAACTCCGATCTAAAAAATACCGACTTCTAAGACCAGACGCCTAACTAATCCAGTTTTAAAATTAATTAAATTTAAGACCGAGTACTTTCTACATTCGGTCTTAAAAATTGAACTTTTAGACTGATCTTAATAAACAGCGGTCTTAAAAGACCAATTGTTATAAGATCGCATAGACTTTTAAGACCGGACATATAACTTCATCCGGTCTTAACATTTGAACTTTTAAGACCGGCGTTATTATTTCCCATTCTAAATTTTCCTGAATTTTTCGCTGTTCTGTTCTTCCTGATCATATGTATATACAGACATCCACCACCCAATCCAGCACAAAAAAGTCGATACTTTAAGCTATAAGCTATGAACAATCTATTATGAATAAATTGAATTGTGAAAAAAATACAAATATTATTCACCATGAGTTATGTGGCCTCTTAATTTATACTATGGTACAACATCTTAATGAATATATATACAATAAGATAACTTATAACAAATACAATGATGAGTTACAAATACAGCACCATGCCTTCATTTGATCCCACCCAACAACGTAACATGATATCCCATTTTATAACATATATATCGGATCCTGCCACAAAAATAAAACAAGAAAAAAAGCGTAACAGTCAGTGACATTATTGTTTAAGAACATAGAAGGAATATATATAGTTAAAACCTGATGAAAGTTCTTAAAGAATTTCTGCATATGAATATTACCTTATGAATTAACTCTTTTAAAAAGAGATATCCTCCCATATCCCTTCTTGATCATCAATTCTTATTCTGGGTTCATTATCCTCTTCATCTTCTTCGTTCATGTCCGGTAGACCCCTTGAAAAAGGAGTACTCTCAGGAAGACAGTAAATTGAATGAATTTCATCATCAATATCAATGACCCTTTTTCCTTGGAAAGCTACAGACCACATTTTATTTTCCTGATCGGTGATTTAGAACACTTGTTTCACCTGGTTTGCCATAATAAATGGTTCATCTCCAAAACTTCTACTATTGAGATCGACTAATGTAAATCCTAGCTGATCGATCCAAACACCATTATTGACATTAACCCACTTGCATTTGAAAATGGAAATCTAATTTTCACATAGTCCACCTCCCAAATCTCTTTAATAACCCCATAATATGGCATGACTGCCAATTTAGGCCTCTTGTCTTTCGAACTGGAGAAGTGCATAGATTCAGCCTCTAACATAACACCACTGTTCTGGACGGTGCTCCTATCATCTAGGGACTTTGTGTAAAATGTATAACCATTAATCACATATGAATTCCAACTTATGACATCAACTTCCGGACCACGTGCTAACCATTTGATTGTATCACAAACACATTCCTCTCCCTCGACCTTTTGTTTGAACCAGTTTGCAAAAGTTCTGTTATGCTCCCTAATCAACCTTTGTTCAGTTATTCTATGATTTTCTTTTCTTACAACTTCTTTATGTGCTTCTATGCTGTCTTGAACTTCATCAACATTATTCAAGATGTATAAGTGGACTTGTGACAATTCATCAGGATCCACACTCTTTACTGAAGCCCCTCGCCTACCCCCTTCAGCATGCTGATGTTTAGGAAGGCCAATATATGTAACTTTGGCCAAATAATTTTGACAAAATTTCATGGCTTCTTCATAAACATATTTCTGAACAATTGATGCTTTTGGCCGGTATGCATTCTTCACGTACCCTTTTAGGAATTTCATAGATCTTTCAATTGGGTACATCCACCGTAAATGGATAAGGCCGCACAACTTTATTTCCCTCAATAGATGAACAATTAGATGAACCATGATGTCAAAAAATGTAGGAACAAAAAGCTTCTCAAGGTGGCATAAGATAAGATATCCTTCATTCTCCAATTCATCCAACTTTTCAATATCGAAAACTTTATCGCAAACCGCATTGAAGAAGACACAAAGTCTAGTCAAAACGACCCAAAGATCATATTCGGCGATGCCTTGAATAGCTATTGGGAGTAGATGTTGCATCAAGACATAACAATCATGAGATTTTTGGCCTACTAATTTCAAGTCCTTCATCGATACAAGCCTCTTAAAATTTGAAGAATACCCCGAGGGAACTTTTGTGCCATGTAAACACTCACAAAAACTTCGTTTCTCATCCTTAGACAAAGTATGAGAAGCCGGGGGACAATAAGTTCTCTTCGCATATGACCTTGGATTTAACTCTTCACGTATTCCCATTGCTTGCAAATCCAATCTTGCCTTCACACCATCCTTGGAACTACCTTGTATGTTGAGAAGCATGCCAACAATACTATCACATACGTTTTTCTCCACATGCATGACATCAATACAGTGTCTCACATCAAGATTGCGCCAATAGGGAAGATCGAAGAATACAGATCTCTTTTTCCATATATTTGTATCTTTTCTACTCTTGGCTGTCTTACCGAAGATGACACTGATATTTTTCACCTTCTCATAAACTTGCTCCCCAGTCAATGGCACCGGAGCATCTTCATATTCTTGGCCACCAAAGAAGGCTTTCTTTAATCGACGATATGGGTGGCCCCGTCTAAGAAATCTCCTATGTCCAAGATAAACCATCTTTCTTCCATGTTGGAGTTGATGGTAGCATGTGCCTTCTTCACAAACTGGACTTGTTTTATGGCCCTTTACACTATACCCTGACAAGTTACCATATGCTGGGAAGTCATTTATGGTACAGAATATTATGGTTCGCAATTTGAAGACCTCCTTCTTGAAAGAGTCAAAAACATCAACACCTTCTTCCCATAACTTCTTCAAGTCTTCGATCAAGGGCTGAAGGTAAATATCAATGTCATTTCCGGGTTGTTTTGGTCCCGAAATCAACATAGACAGCATGATGTACTTTCATGTCATGCATAACATAGGAGATAAGTTGTAAATAATGAGGAGTACAAGCCATGAACTATGTATGCTGCTAAGGCTTCCATAGGGATTCGTGCCATCTGTGCTAAGGGCAAGCCTAAGGTTCCTTGATTCTTTGCCGAAGTTCGAAAATAATTGATTGATTTTCTTCCATTGAGAAGAAGCAGCCGGATGTCGAAGCTTTCCATCAGAAATTCTCTCATCAGCATGTCACCTCAAATTCTTTGCATCATTTTCATTAGCAAAAAACCGCTTGAACCTTGGTATAATTGGAAGATACCACAACACTTTTGCAGGCCCCTTATTTGACTTGTACCTTGGGGTTTCACATATCGGACAATTCTGCTTCTCCTCAAACTCTTTTCTATACAATATGCAATCATTTGGGCATGCATGAATCTTTTTTGTACTGCATCCCTAGTGGACAAAGTATTTTCTTAGCATCATAATATCGATGCGGCAACACATTATCATCCGAAAGCATGTCCTTAAAAGCCTCAAGCATTTCAGAGAAACTCTTGTTGCTCCATCCATGACGTGCCTTTAAGCTTACCAATTTCAATACAGCGTTCAACAATTGGTATTTTTTACACTCAGGGTATAGCGGGGTCTCTACATCACTGCACATATTACCATATGCATGTGATTGCTCAAAAGCCTCTTCTCCTACATCACGAATAATGTCCTCTATGAGATCATCCATATCCGTGTCATTATCATCAAATGCCACTTTCAATGTGTAAAAATTTGAAAATGAGACAACATAATTGAAATGAAAGGTGGTGCAATTGGTGATAATAATGATACCAGAACAGAAACAGTTAGAATGGTCTAGAGATTGGAACCGGGTAAGGCAGATAAGAGTTCCCAGCATGCTAAGCAAGAGAAAAGTGGTCTGAGTGCTTAAGTTGAGGAAGCTCAGACACAGAATAGACGAGTAGGGGCTCAAGGCGGCAAGACCCAGTGTGCAAATTTATACAGGGCGGTGTCCCTAAGCCATAAGACTTGTGATGCTTGGCACTGTGTGGAATGCGGATTAGCATGATGATTATAGACTAGAGATCTAGGATAATTCCCCAAAATTATATGTTCAAATTTCGAGAACGAAATTTAAATTAACAGGGGGAGAAATGTAACATCCCAAATTTTAGGATTTTAAAGCTTGAATGAGATAGGGAAATTAATTATGTAATTTTGACTTAAAATAATTATGAAAATAATTATTGAAAATGTAAGCTTATTTTTCCCTTAATTAATTTTGGGAAAAAGAATAAATTCAAGTAAGGAATAATTTAGGCCTAAAAATTATGGAATCAATATTTTAAGGTCGAAAGAAATTTAATTGAGAAGGGAAAAAAAATCCTTATAGGAATTAAGGATTTACTTCCTAGAATTACCAAATAATTCCAAATAAACAACCCATTATTTATCATAATCTTTCATCCCAACACGTGATATGCCCCTACTCCCTCATTAATTAACGCCACCTGAAAAAAAGAAAAAAGAAAAAAAAACAAATAAACATATATAATCATATTTTCTAATATCCACTAAACCTCTCCAGCAGCCAAAACACGTTAACTGAGCAGAGTCAAACACGTAAAGGCAGCAAAAGATCAGCAAATCCATCCACGCCCATGCTTCTTGAGCCAAGTGAGATCAGTAACGTGTCTGTACATCCTACATGAGCTCGTCAGACCGTTGCATAATTCTCCTTTGTCTAGCATATTGCTTCTTGGACTAGACCCTTAGAATATTATATAAACACTGTTCTTAGCTTGCTTTCATCCACATCGTCTCAGTAAACCAGAACTGATTTCCTAGAGTAAGAAATTGTGAATGAGAGGGTGAGAACTGTGAGAGACCTGATTTCTTTGATGAGGAGCGCGTAAGGAGGGGCCTTACAACAGATGCGTCTTGTTCTTTATGCATGTCTGACTTGGAAAGTGTTGATCATGTCCTTAAGAGATGCCCTTTAGCTGCCTCTGTTTGGAGGAAAATCCTCCCTGCAGACCTTTGTACTGATTTTTTCAGTTTGCCTATCCACAATTGGCTATACTCAGTCATCAACTCTTCCTCTCTCCCCACATCTTGGAAGATTGGTTTCTGCATCGCATGCTGGAGACTATGGAATGTTCGCAACCAGAGAATTTTTGCCAATGAGAGTTTTACTACAAAAGGGATTGTAGCACACATTAGGTCTCTTACTGCTCATACTACTCACCACTGTTTTGCCGAGTTTATTCATTTGTTATAGAATTTTTCCTTAGCTTTTCTGTAGCTCAGTTGGACATCTTTTGAATTATCATGAATGAAATCCTTTCACTCAAAAAAAAAAAAAGACATGAATTTTCATTGCACCTTAAAAAGGAAACTTCACTGTGTGCGTATACATATAATGGTTCTTATTGCCATATTACTAGCAAACGTGCATGCGTGATAGTGGTGGTGTGATGATGGCGTAGAAAAGTGTACAACATAATTTATGTTTTAGTAATATTTTAAAATGATATTTTTTATAAATTGTAGAGAAATAATAATAGTAATAAATAATAATATTATTATTAAATGAGGAATAATTTATAAAAATAAATGGAATTATTAATAAATAATAAATGGAGTTATTAATTAATAAAAATAAAAGTGGGGTATTATTAGTTAAAAATAAATAGAATGGAAATTAATAGTTACAATGATTTTACTTTAGGACATTGAAGAAGTTCGAGTTTTTAACATCCAGAGATTTTAATTATTCGTGAAGTTGAGGTTGGTAACTTAATCTCAAATTCCTTGTGTTTTACATATATGCCTTGTATGTTCATGTATTGTGGATTCTTGTTCGAGTTTGTATGCCCGAGTCTATGTGTTTTTTTTTTTTAGCTGGATGTGGGTTATTGTTTTTAATAATAATGTTGCATGTTTATTTTCCCAGCACTGAGGACTCATGTCTGGGACACATAGCACTTACAAGTGCTTTCACCGTTAACGATGCATGTACTGGGTACTATGTAGTCGGGTAGCGGTGTGTTTGGTGAATGCTTTCTCTTAATCTTCACTATGTGAAATATCATCATGTATGATTTACACTTTGAATGTGAGATTAACAGTTATTATCTTGGGATTCATCTAATCAATGAATCCCAGTCACACCTAAAGATCTAGGAAAATACTCTGGATTAGGAAGCAAGGCTGTGCACTAGAGTAGCTGAGGAAGACTCTAAAGGAGGGGATCTAATTAAGTTTGAATTTCATACTTTAATATTTTGGAATATAGTTGCTAACTATTTGACTGACAATTCGTGATGACTGTACAACTAATAACCTCAAACGGGATTAACCCTGACTATTATCGAATTTTAAGTTGTATCACGCTTATATTCCTCTGGGAATTTAAATTAACCAGCATATGTCTGGGCATATGTTATCAGTCACTCATTCGTCCAAACATTATGCATGCTTTCTGTTGTAACTCACTCTGATCTGTTAACGCCTTCACTCTGATAATTTCACAACAATTAGTCTAATGAGAGATTTAGGACATAAATGGACATCATAATGGACATAGGAATTAAGGGTGTTACAGATGTGGTATCAGAGCGACATTTGGACATGTTTTGGAAAGAGTACTGATTTAACCATGGTTATGTGATACACAAAGATGGATAAAAGATTCTCGGTGCGAGTAGTGATTAACCCTGAGCCACCAGCAATCATACATGCGAAACCAGAACCAGAAGATTCCGGGTCATCAAGCGACAACTCAAAACATTCTTCTGTAGGCGACACTTCCCAACTCTTGGTGTTCCCAAAAGACAATAATTTGGAGGATTCTGATGCGGAGTCACATCACGATGCGATAATACTAAAGTACGTCCTAAGGGTGAACGTGGTATTAATAGAAATCCTTCAACATGAGTATTAGACGGCTAAGTTGTGCACCAAGGTGGAGAAACCAAGGCACCTGCAATTTCTATCAAGGATTCGTAAACTCTACTCACTTCAAGTAGTTAAAGGAATGCACTACCCAACAGACAACTAGATCCGGTCAAAGCTACACCTATTCCCGCAAACACCCTTCTGGATCCAAAGGATAAACGAAGTCCTAGAGGATGAGGCCAGCGCGGATTTCAATTCCTTCATAGCTCATATGAAAGAGTTGGTTCACAGCCACATGTGAACAGGAGTTAGACGATGTTAAGAAGAAGATAGATGCCGTAACATTAAGTTATTTAGAATATTTGGTACTAGTTAAATGTAACCGTAGGTGGTAATCAGTGTTTTGTCAACTTCCCTAAAGTCCCTAGGAAGGTGTGAAATATTAAACCAAAGGGGATGTATGGCATAGTTGAAGGTCAAAGACTGTAGGTAGTGAAAATATGGCTATGTAATATGTGTTATGATGCAATATATATGTTTGTTTACATCACCATGTTTTCCCCAATATTTCATTTCTATTTTCTTTGATTTGCATAAGTCAATCAAATTGAAAATGGCAAGAATGTGGGCAACCGGTCTGAGACGAGTTCCTAATCAAAACCCACCAGTACAACCACCAGATCAACAGGAGCAGAATCCACCAACGCATGGACGAGGTAAAGGACGAGGTGGTAGACGAGGTAGACGTAGGGGAATGCGATACCTACACGAAATAGATCCACCTATCCAAGAATAGATACTGGGCATGCTACAGGAACACATGGATTTTATCAACGAACTCCGTGCAGACATGCTAGAAAGGAGAGCTCAAAGGCAACAAGAAGAAGAACAACAGACAGAGGTCAATCAACAAACTAATGATGGTGAAAATGAACAAGAAGATGATCAAGAAGAGCAAATGGAAAGATCGATACGATCTGAGATACCTCTTCGTAATGAAAGGGCGATAGTAGTGCCACCCCAACTAGTCGGGACAGCTGAGTCAGCACAGTACTAGATCATCCAATTCTGCAAACTTAAGCCACTAGCTTTCCGTGGAGAGATTGATGCCCAAACTGCAGAAGATTGGCTGATGAGATTAGACAAAATCTTCGAAGTCATAGGGTGCCCAAAGGACAAGAAAGCCCAGTTAGCAATCTACTAGCTCGAAGGGGATGTGGACCGATAGTGGAGGAGTGTAGCCACGACACTGCGAGTACGGTATGTCCCTATCACCTGGGAAAAATTTTTAGAAAATTTTAATGCACAATACTTTCCCCCATCAGTACAAGTGGAAAAGGAGTCAGACTTCTTGAAGATACGACAAGGCCATGATGAATCATTTGACATTTACTTTGCCCGGTTCACCAGTCTGTCACGGTACTCCTCGTACCTGAAACGTTACAACGATGAGAAATGGAGTGCCGATATGCTAATACGAGGGTTAAAGTATGAAGTGCGGGAAATACTAGTATCCCAAGAATTTCAGGAGTTGAGTAAAGCTGTGGAAGCCTGCAGGACCATTGAACGTAACTTGAAAGAGCTGTGTACTTCTCAGAGCAATAACAATCCAGCTCGTGATAGTTTTAGCCGTGGGAATTCTTCACAAAAAGGGATGCACCATGGTCCAGGCTCTTAAGGGAAATTAAAAGGCCATTTCAATCAGGGCAGCGTCTGGACTATTCAAGATTACCAGATCCCCGAACTTGTAATAAATGTGGGAAGAATCACCCAGGAGTCAACTGCGATGGGAAACAAGTTTGCTTCACATGCCATGAGCCGGGGCATTATAGCAGAGAGTGTCCACAGAATGCTGCGGAGAAAAGGCCACAGAACCTAGGCATGGTTTTTGCTTTAATGAATGAACAAGCCAAAAAATCTCTTGAAATGGTCCAAGGTACAATTTCTCTCAATGGTAATGTACTTCAAGCATTGTTTGATTTGGGTGCTAGTCATTCTTTCGTTGCCAATGATTAGTGGACCAGTATGTCTTTAGGTTGTAGAATTGGATATGTGAAACCCTAAGTCCTGTGAGACTGAGATGTTTATAGGCTAGCACAAGCCCACAGCTAATAGACGATGGGTTACGGACATTTTCTTAAAAATGGCCGAAAAGCTAAGATAGGAATGTGTTTAACAATGTTGACCATCTAAGTGTAAGTGGAGCTAAATACCTAAGAGGGGGGTAAATTGGGTATTCTTAAAATTTTCGGCAAAAACTCTGTTTTGAAAGAATAAAAACAGAGGTGAACAGAGTAAGGGACAGAATAGCTGGACATAAAGATTTATACTGGTTCGGTCCTAACAACTTGACCTACATCCAGTCCCCAGACTCTCTGGAATTTCCGCTATATCAAAGATTACACACTCTGCACTCAAGAAGTAGTTCTCTCTCTAGAACTCACTCCCCCTTATAAGTTGTAATCAATGATCTCCCAAATCACCAAGTCCCCTTGACTTGTGATTCTTTACAATAAATGTTTTACAGAAAGAAACTCTCTCTAAGAGCAGATATTGATAAACACTAAAGTTCTTTGTATCAGAAGATACTATACAAGTGAAAACTAAAGAAAATAAATGTAGACTTGAATGCAATTAGTTTTCAGCTGTTCTGGTTGTTAAGAAGACTTGAATGCAACTCTATTTATAGTCAGATAGCATTAAATGATCGTTGCATCCTTAATTAGACCGTTGGAGGTGATCTGTAGTGGTTAGAAGCAGCTTTGGTCTTCTTCTCTCTCTAATCTCCACTTAATCCAACAGCCCAAGTGTTCAGAGTTGACTTCCTCTGGATTAATCCGTTGGAGAAGCAGTTGCTTGTTGTAGAAATCATTCTTTAATGCTTTGTAACCGTGTGTAGATGGATTACCCAAAAGTGTGCAACTTTCTGGGCATAGCATTTAATGAGCTGAACTGCTTTTTGTTTTTTGCTTTAACCCTTCAATAAACATTCTTTAAATCATTTAAAATTCACTAACAAAGTCATTAAATATAGCTAGGAATATCAGAGAATAATACTGGAAAGTATTAAGATCAAACAAGAATGTTTTCCAAAATCGTCAGATTTGAATTTCTGAATTAGCGTTGTAAACTCGAGTTTAGTTCATGTGAACTCGAGTTTGGAGTTTCAATTTGTAAAAGCGTTTTAAGTTCAAAACATATAGACTGGAGGTTTGAAATCAAAACCTGAGGTTTTCAACACATTGAAAAGTCACATTGCTCTTGGGTTGATTTAAACTTGAGTTTGCAAGTCTGAACTCGAGGTTCCTTCACCCAGAGAGAAATGTCGCGATTTTGAGTTCTGGAGAGTTTTGATTAAGAGACAAACTCGAGTCTATTAGTAGACAAGCTCGAGTTTGACACTGTTCAAGTCAAAACTTAGTTTAAACTTTCAAAAGACAAACCTGAGGTTTCCAATGAAAACTCTAGAGTTTTCTCAAGTTGAAAAGTGCATTGGTCTCTGTAAGGCTTGAACTCAAGTTTGCAATGTTAAACTCGAGTTTGTTCAACTTTGAGAAACTCTGAATGTTATTGGCCTAAAGTAAACTGGAGGTTTATGGAATCAGTCTCGAGTTTACTTTGGTTGAAAATCCTTGAAAGCTCTCAGCTAAGTGTAAACTCGAGTCTGCAATGATGAACTCCAGTTTACAAGTTTTGTAAACTCTTGAGATTTTTCAAACTGGAAAAACTTTGCTCAGAATGAAATAGTGTAGAGTTTGTGAAAATCTCATAATTTTGAAAATCCTCCCCGCCAGAGGTAAACTCGAGTTTGTTATAACAGGCTCGAGTTTACAAGTTATGTAAACTATTGAAGATTTTCTCTGGAGGTTGCAAACTTAAGGTTTGTAAGTAGAGGTGTCAAGTTTAAAAACGTTTTCAAGTCAAAATCCTCTCTGCCTCTGGCAAACTTGAGGTTGCTAATGTAACCTCAAGTTTACACAAAGTTTTTGAAAACTTTGGAAAACTGTTAAGTTCAAACTTTTAGTCCAGTCTCGAGTTTGAAGATTAAACTGGCGAGTTTACTTCTTCTGTCAGTGGCAAACTCGAGGTTGCAAATGCTAGGTTCGAGTTTGTTTGATCAAAACATGAGTTTTGGTTTCACAAACTCGAGTTTGGAAGATGCTCTAAAGTTCGCTGCTCTCTGTAACCCGAAAACTCGAGTTTTGTACTTACAAACTCGAATTTTGACTTTGTTGAGCGTTTTCACAACTTCTTGAACTAACTGTCAACTTTCGAGAGTCATATCTCCCTGGTCTGAACTTCATTTTGGTCCGTTCAACTCTTGATGGAAAGCACTATGAGTCTATTTTCATATGCCACTGATTTCAACTCAATCAGATTTGTAGTTTGTGAGATACACTCAAAACATTGAAGCTTGCTTTGCTGTGTGGCATGGATTTCACTGTCAACTTCCATAATTCATAGCTCCTTGATATGAACTCCTTTGGGCTTGAATTTTATATCAAAATGATGCATTGGGAGTCTAGTTTCATATGCCACTAATTTCACCTCAATCCGATTCTGGTTTAAGAGATATCATCGAATTACCAAACGTTGCCTGAGCTGAATGTGAAACAGAGTCGCTGAAGTGCTGATGACCACTGGAAACTCGAGTTTTGACTTGAAAACTCAAGTTTTGAGTCCTAAACTTGAGTTTGTACTTGGAAACTCGAGTTTTCCTAGTCCAGAGATGCCAGAGATGCTGAAGACACTAGAAACTCAAGTTTTAAGGTGGCTGACTCGAGTTTTGACTCCTAAACTCGAGTTTTGAGTCCTACACTCAAGTTTTCTCATACCAAAGGAGCAAATCATTGTAGCAAAGCAGGAAACTCAAGTTTTGAGTTGTGAACTCGAGTTTTCTCATCCTGAAGCTGATTTTTGCTGACTCTAACTCTGAATTGAGTCATTCCAACTTCCATATGACCTTGGAAACTTCTAGCATCAATATAACAACTTGAATAATTATATTCTCATTCCACTCATCAAGTTCTTCCTTCTTCCATCTCCCAACTTGATCATTCTTCATCATTTAACTTGGGCTCATCATTTTCTGCAGCTTTTACCTTCTTCAATATCCATAAAGTGGTGAAACTTCATTCCAACTTTTGCTCATCATAGAGACTTCCAATATCACAAGAACTTGAATGTTGATATTCCTATTATATTGTGCAAGTTCTTTTGATAACATCTTTCTCTAGTTTCTTCTCTTCTTCTTGGTTATCCTCCAAAATCTGTTGACAACATCTTGCTTCCTTGACAACCTCTACAAATTATTATTTCCATTAATCCCTTATCTCCTTCTTGATTATTTTGCGTGATTCAACTTGGATTAATCTACATTAAGCATAGTAGTTAGCCAATATAGGAGACAAATGTATTACTCAATATATTACTCAATCTTTTTTCTTTTAATAATATTATCTATATAAGATATCATAAAAACTAATCATCACTAACAATATATATATATTTGGAGTGGAAAAGTATTGTCCAGAAGACAATAACTTGCAGATATTTATGTATAAATCTAAAGGCTAATGGTCCTAGGGAGATATTAGCATATTTTGCCCAACATCGTAGAGGCTAATGTTCACACTATATATGGTAGTATAAATTTGATTGAAGGCTCCGGAAGAGCTAATATTTTGGTACCTAAAGAAACAAAATTGTTCATTGAAAAGAAACTTGTTGAGTTTGAAAGATATTTGCAGAAATAGATATCATATAGAAAATACATGCTATTGTAAACCAAAAGTTTACAAATAATAATACAAATTAGAAATTGCTGTAAACTAGAAGTTTACAAATAATAATGCAAGAGACTATTATTAAAAACCAGAAGTTTACCAATACAAACCAGAAGTTTGTCAATGAAAACCAGAAGTTTATCAATACAAACCAGAAGTTTGTCAATGGAAACCAGAAAATGTTTGGCATGACCAGTTAGGCCATCCCGAATCAACTATGATGTGACGAATAATTGAAGCCAATGCTCAAGAGAAATAAATAAGCCCAGCAGGTAATATAATGCTTACTCTTTGTTATTTATATTTATTATGATCACATAATAAATTTATTAACATGAGAATTTTCTGCTAGAAAATTATCATATATGAGTTAATTGAAGTATATTAATTATAAATAATGAGGATTATCTAATGAAGTGATATTATATATTTATTTCTGAAGAATGAATATAAATTTTTCCTTTCAAGGTTTAAGGAGTGTGAAAATGATTTTGAAATACAAATATAACGAATATATGTTTATATATAACTCACACTTGAGGGGAAGATTGTTAGGAAAAAGTGTGAGTTAGAATATGAATATGAGCTAATTTTTGAAAGTTATATACTTCTCACATAGCCTAATAGATCTCCCAAAGTGGTTGTTAGATTATAATATAAATTGAAATGTTTATTATTGATAGAGACATATGTTATAGTAAACCAGAAGTTTACTGATTCAAACAAATTTGTTGTTGGCATGACTTGTTTGATCATCCAAGTCATATATATAATGCAAATAAGATTATATATTAACATACATTGAAGAACCAGAAGATTCTTCATGTATAACTAACATATTGTTTATGAATTATATGATGCTTATTCTCATTGATCATATTAGTAATGGATCTCAGCATTTCTGGAAATATATTAAACATTATTATATGGGCCCATTGGAATGACATGTAAACCATACAAATTTAAAAGATGTAGCTTACATCCAGAAGTTTGTAAGATTGCAACTTGAAGTTTGCAGTAATCTTTGAATAAATTAAGCACGCTATTTCCAGATTATACGATCCAGAAATCATGTATTCAATACTTATGAGAACAAAGATTTCTATGTTGGTATATTTAATTATTGCAGCACTTATATAAGCCAATACAATTCTCCCCGTAAAATTGGTTTTTGGTTAAGAACCAGACAATTCCATCTGGAAAGTTTTTGAATGTGTAATGCTTATAAATCCACTGCAATGCACATAGATGGATATAGAAAGAAAGTTGGGATAAATGCTGTGTAAGGACCTCCTTCTTCTTGTTTGTCTCTAAATGAAACAGAATGATGTTTCTAATGGTAACATATAGATTTAGGAGACTTATATTGCATGATTAGTCAATTGTGATTTGACATTGTTTTCCCAACATGAGGGGAGAAAATAAGCAGTTGGGTAAAGAGATTAGCTGAAGAAAATAAGCTGTACTCTTTTTCTCTTATCTAGGTTTTGTCCCACTGGGTTTTCCTAGAAAGGTTTTTTAATGAGGTAGCACTGAATAGTGTATCAATGAATGATGTACTCTTTTCTTTGGCTAGGTTTTTATCCCACTGGATTTTTCTTAGTTAAAGTTTTTAATGAGGCACATTCATAATGGACATCCAAGGGGAGTGTTATAAATATGTGGATGTCCAACTGGAATGCATTATGTGTAAAGGATATATTATTATATCCTATAGTGGTTATCCATTAAAGCCCACTTTGTGGATATTTTATGTGGGGAATTCTAATATATATACCCCTATTGTAACCTGAAAGAGAACACACACGGATATACAGAGCAATAAGAATCTCCTCTTCCTTCCTCTTGGTTTCTTCTTCTGTGTTATTTCTTTTGCCAGTTTTTCCAGTTTTGTAACATATATGTCTTTTTTGTCTTTTTCCCTCCAAATAAATAGTGGTAAGATATAGGTGGCTGCCTACTTTATTCAGGAGCCGCCAATTGTTAAGCTGATTCTGATTCTCATGACATCAGTCAATCAGGATAGTTTCACTTATATAATACTATAAGACTTAAAAAATTAATTTGATTCATTCTTAAAAAATTTAATTTGATATATTCAAAGATTTGTACAATAAGTCCATTCAAAACGTACTATAAAATTCTATAAATTTAAAAAATTAATTTTGATTCATTCAATAAGAAGTAAAATAAACCTACTCAAAATTTGAAGGGAAATATACGATGGCATTCCATGGCTAAGGTGGTGGAATGATTGGTCAAGGCAAAAGAAAAAGTATTTTTTTATTGTCGTGTGGGGTATCTTCACTAGCAAAGTTAAAATAAAATATAAACATTTATTTTTTGATTGGGGAAATATAGATACTTGAGTTGTTAAAAGGAATATTAAAATTGTTATTATAGATTTTTAAGTTGTTAATAATTCTTACTGGAGTTCCGATGACAATTGCCTTGCCAGAGCTCCAAAAGCCGACAATGAGTTGATGATTTTTTATTTTAACAAAAACACTTAGGATAGTTAGATAATTTATCAAATTTTGTAACATTTTAAAATTCTAAATCAATCTTTTTGGAATTATTGAGATCTAACATAATTATTTGCTTTTTAAATCAATATATATATATATATGTGTGTGTGTCTTTTTCCCTACAAATAAATAGGGGTAGGATATGGGGTGGCTGCCTACTTTATTCCAGAGTTGGCAATTGTGCAAGCTGATTCTCATAGAATTAGCAAGCAGGATAGTTTTACTTATAATATTATAGAGTAAATACCTTATTTAGTCCCTGAAAAAAATTACGGACCCTTTTTTAGTCCCTCAGTAAAAATAACTCATCCCGTAATCCCTATAAAATCCAAAAACCGTCCACGTTAGTCCTTTCTAGGTTGAAGTGGACACATGTAGTGAAGTGTCCCAAATATGGTTAGAGATTACGGGATGAGTTATTTTTACTAGGGACCAAAAAAGGGTCCGTGATTTTTCTCAGGGACCAAATAAAATATTTACTCAATATTATAAGATTTAAACAAATAAATTTGATTTATTCTTTAAAAAAATAAATTGATTCATTCAAAGAGAAGTAAAATAAGTCCATTCAAAACGTACTAAAATATTATATGAATTTTAGAAATTAATTTTGATTCATTCAATAAGAAGTACTAGTAATAAGCCTACTCAAAACTTGAAGGGAAATATAAGTTCGCATTCCATGGCTGAGGTGGAGTGGAATGATTGACCAAGGCCAAGAAAAAAAAAAAAAGATTCTTTTTGCTGTTGTATGTGGTACCTTCACTAGCAAAGTTAAAATAAAATAGAATCATTTACTTTTTCATAAGGGCCTATGATTCCTACTATCACTGCATATAAGCATTTAAGTCGACAACAGTGCATACACTGTATAGTGGCTATCGTTTGCAGTGTAATCGTTGCCGTTTCATTCGCCGTCGAACGTTCTCTTCATTACGGCGGAAAGTACCTCAAGAAGAAGAAGGATCAGAAGCCGCTTTTCCAAGCGCTTCAGAAGATCAACGAAGGTTTTCTTTCATTTCTTCTGTACCGTTTCATTCCATTTCATGCAATTGTTGATGTCGTTTTGAAGTCCGTTCATTTGTAATCTTCAAAACTGATTACGTTTTGATCAGAACTAATGTTGTTTCAATTTTTGTTCACTTTCTCTCTGTTTTGATCAAAACTGATGCTTATGGGTTTCATATCTCTACTTTTAACTGTAACCCAAAATGGCATAACTAAAATCTGCGTTCATTAGAGTTGGACTCGCCATATGCTTCCTTGTAAAAAAGAATCCGAAACTGCCACATCCCATTTTCAGAGGCACCTTCTTGCTGCGAAGTCCGGGGATAGATATTGTGCTAGTAAGGTAATATATGTCATAATACTTAGCATCGATTAGTTTATTTTGTAGTTTTGTTTCTGTGAAAAATGTCCTTTTGGACAATAATATGAACATGGTTTCTGTTATGAGTTCAATGGTTTGGGTAGGCAGAGGCGTTTCAGAGAGGGCGAAGACAAAATTTCAGTAGTGAAAAACGACATAGTATGACTACTCACTAGATAAATGCTTATATACAGTGACAGTAGGAATCATAAGCCCTTTTCATAAATATAAACATTTTGTTTAAGATGAAGGAGCAAGGTTGAAAACTACAAATTTGGGCAGGGAGAAAATTACATTGGTAGAATTATCTACACTTAAACCTACATCCTTAATATAAGAGACTCTTGATTACTAAGTAGTTTAACAAATGAAATAAATTAGTTAATTATAATAAAAATGACATGATCTCTCAAAAATATTTATCTAACGTTAGACTACAAGTTTAAAAGTTGGAGAACAATATACAACCCCAGTATAAACAACAACATTTTATCTCCTATTAGGTGGGCTTGGTTGTATGAGCCACAAAGCGCCATTGTGTTGTACTAAAAACAAGATCTTTTCTTATGAGAAGGGAATGGAATCTGAAGATACAGTGGATTTCAAGGAATAGGAACCAAATAGCGGATAGTCTTGCTAAAAAGGGGCTCATTTCATCGAGCTTCCTGGATATTTGTCCGATGTATTTGCGGTCTTTAGTCTCTCATGAGTCAATGGGATCTCAATCCCCTAGTGTATCTGTTGGTTAATTTTAATACTATCTCTTTCATATCATTAAAAAAAAAAAATCTTTAGATAAATTATCGTTCAAAAGATCTCACTCTATAGGATAAAAATAATAAATATAAGAAAAAAATGGATTGAAATCTTATACTCCATTTGGTTCACAATATAAATCACTTTAATTAATTCATTAGAATCAAGAAGTGGCAATTAACTCATTAATTCACCATAAATTAAAAGAAATTTACAACTTTACCCATAAAAAGAGAGAACAATATAGGGAAAATCTCATTCGGGTCTAAAGGATCATAAAAAATATCATAATAGTTTTATTGTAGATTCATCTATAAAAAAATCCCTAATGACCTTAGTGATATAGATTTTAAATGTAAATTTACTTTATTCACAAGTGTACGTGACTATATTGTCCAATCTAAGAGCATTATTGACAATCTCATATATGTTAACTAAAACAACTCATATTGATAAGTTTATGCGACTATATTAATAGATGTAAGAGTGAGTATTGACAACCCCATTTGTATTAATCAAATCAGCTCCTGTTTACAAGTGTGTCACTATATCGAAAAGTCATAGAATGCCCATTAACAAGCTTATCTATTTTAACTAAAACAACTTCCATTAATGAGTGTATTTCACTATATTGACAAATCATAAAATCATTATCGACAAATCTATCTATATCAATAAGATAACTGGGACTTTTTTTATTTACAAATTTACAATGAGATTTTTTTTTAAATATATTTTTTCTGGTTTTTGAGACCTGAGTGAGATTTTCCCAAAAATATTAGAAGTTCAGTTTGAACATTAATTACAGGGGCAAAATTGATAAATAAGTATTAATTGCTCTCAAAGTGACTTACAGTGTGGATAAGATATTCTTCTAGAAGTAACTTATTTTATGAATTGAGGGAGCATTTAGAATCAAATTTAATTTTCAAACTAACTATTAAACTAGGAATCTAAGGCGGCACTAGATAGTTGTGTGTGTGTGTAATGAGATCCTTAATCAATTACCTCTATCTTTCATATGAATCATAACGGGGGATGCTTATACTAAGATAAAATCATTTTTAATTTTTATGCGCAGACGTGCAGGAAAGTCGAACTCTTTTTAATTCTATAACATGCAACCAAGATGCTAAGATAAAATCATAAGAATGAAAAGATTGCTCAACATATCCCTAGAGAACTGATTAAATATATACCAAACTGAACTAATCGTAATGTACTTAATGAAAACAGAGAAATGTACAAACCGTAGTCTGTATCGTTCATCTTCAGACGTGAAAGGAACTGAAATCTAAATACACATTATATATCTCCCACGAAACTAAAGGAAAACACAAAAAAGAGGAATGAACAACAACCAAGGAAGACCTGTACATGAGAGACAGAGGATGCTATCTGAACTTGAACCAAGTACAGAACCTTCCTTCGTTCTATACATGAGAATGTTTGAGAATGAGAACCCTTTGTATCCCTTGTAAGCGTAATATGCAATCCGTGTGTAGTAGAAACCAGGAATGAACAATACCATCCCCAGTATAGCAAAGAACAGTCCTGTAAATATTCAACAACTACATTCAAATCAACAACCAAGCAAGCTCAATAATCTGGACTTAGGTAAGTTAAACTCACTGGGGCAAGTTTGCAACATTTCAATTAGTCTATTAGAACATTCAAAAACTAGAATGCCAATAACCAAAATGTGGGGATACCCAACTTCTGGTCAAGTGAATTTCCAGTAAATCACCAGCAGGGAAAAGAAAGAAAGAAAGAAAATTTCATCCCAGCTCTTCCACTAAAATTTCACTCCTATTTAACCGGTTAATCAGCAACATAGGCCACATATCCATAACAGTAATTGATAATCCAATGCAGCTGAGATTCTCAAGAGCAGATACAGTTTAAATCACCCTACCAAATTTTCAATTATACCAACCACCTAAGAAGCCAAAACCCCAAAAAACCCAGCTTCAATTTAGGGTTTATCATCCAATAAATTGTAATTTCAATTGTGCCGTAACTGATTAGAAATTCCATAAGTTCTCATAACAAATTTCAGCTCAATTGACGAAAAATTTCACTTGAATGAGAAAAGAAATCTGGAAAAAAGAAAAGAAAAGAAAAGAAAAACGATGCCTAGGGTTCCAAAGACAAGGAGAGAAATGGCGAGTGCGATCTCCTTGATGGGAGGCTTGTTGTGGATGATATAAGAAGTCTCCATGAGATCGTCGTCCGTAATGGAGAAGGCGTGATCGACATAAGCCATTGAAGGGTTTTCAATGCAAATAAAGAGAGGGAAAATCAATCAAAGAATCATAATCAGAAGTAGTTGTTATTGCAAGATCAGAGCGTATGTGTCTGTGTCTGAAGGAGGCAGAGTGGTTGTTTCTTCGAGATTGAGGTAGAGGGTTTTCGATACCGATGAAATGGGAGACACAGACACGAGTCTGAAACGAGAGACGTCGGAGACGGTGTGGTGAGCTAAGCAAGAAAGCTTTTACTGTACCTTGCCTCGTGATTAAGGCTTGAATAATATAGGGTAAGGAGCGTCCAGCACCATGTATTTTTTTTAGGAGTAAAAATACCCACGTGGATAAGAAAGTGGAACAAAAGTCCCACTGCCACATAAATCCAAACTCCGTTAGTTAGCTTATGTAAATAGAGGTGACAGTGTTTGCATCCATCTTCTTCCTCTCTCAGCTCCTCGTTCTTCCTCGTCCACCCATCTCCAACGTGTGTTTTTGAATCTCAATCTTTCTCTTACGCCGTTTCAATACTTCTATGTTCTGAAGAACTATACTTACCTAGCCTCTTGCGTCCTTTCTTGGAGATTCCTTGTATGAGTGCATCAGACTTTCATGTTTACAAAGTTTAACCTTCCTTGCCTTTGCCTGATTCTTATGTGACAGTTAAAACCATTGCAATCCCCTTTGAATATTCCCCTTATCTCTCCGACAATAGTCTTAGCCTTGGATTAACCTGGGATTCGCCTCTGTTTCAAGAAACCAGAATAGAGGATATTGGTAAAATAAGTTTCTTTCATTCTTCAAGAGATATTGGCTCATTTAAAATTAAATGAGCTTAATGACTATATAATCTATGTAGTGGGCCTTGAGATAAAGCTACTTGTTATCGTTTAGATGTATTCTTTTTCTTGTGACATGTAGGAATCTAAATATGTTGTGCAGGTCGCAGGAGTACAGCAAACATACCATCAATTTCACCACGACTCTATACCACGTGTGTTCTCGCCAAAACTCGCAATCACAATACTGGGATTCGTAGGAAGAATGCTTGTGCGAATACCTAAAATCCTGATCGTGAAATTCTGTAGCAAGGCTCTTGCAAAATGGACTCTTCCTGTGGTATCAAACACCTTGGGCATCCCAATAAAATCAACAAGCTATATCCCAACATTGAAAGGATCTTTCCAGGAAAAGAAGTCTGATAAGCTCAAACAGGCTTATTTGCAAAAGCTGCTTTCCTAGTATCAGGTATTTGACATTGATACCAGAATTAGATTTCTTCAGTACGTGGGTCTTGCATGGTCTGTGGTTGACCTTGTGCCAACGCTTTTTTTGTATCTCAACTTTTGAGCGTAGGTTTGCTTAGCGCAATTTATCCACTCAGCCAAAATGAGTGGGTAAATGCTTTGAGAGACCTGCTGGGGACTTGTTCAGAACTCATTATTGAATGGTCAGCTTCCTCATCATCATCCTCGAAGATAAAGAATTTAGAGAACTCATCGAAAGGATTCTAGTTTGTGAAATTGCTTTCTGGTGAATCTGGTGGTTTCGGAGGATTAATGTCTGCCATTTTGCGGGGTTGCGTTGTGGGATGGAAACAAAGGTCAAGCAGCTGTGCCCACATTATTATATATATGTGTATATATATGGCCACACAGTTGAGAGAGGAGGCTTTGGGGTGAGCTTCCTATGAACCGTAATAGGGAGCTTCAACGATAATGGGAGGTTGATCGAGTTCGATGCAACGTGGAGAACATAAAAGTGACTACTTAATAAAGAAGAATCAGATGGAGTGGAGAACAAGCCAAGAGAGATGACTTGAAGAAGACTTTCAAAAGATGGATCTAGCTCGCTAGCTAAAGGATTTTGACAATAACTCGTAAAGATTAATGGCATTGTATGTCTGATAAAGTTGTCTTTTCTTGCAGAACGAATCCACAATGAACCCGATGCTGAAATATATATATAGAAGGATTCGCTTAAAATAAGAGATTATGGTCAGTTGGTTTGGATGAGGAAAAACGAGGAGCTAAGAGAGGAAGAAGATGGATGCGAACATTGTCACTTCCAGTTACATAAGCTAACTAACGGACGTTTGGGTTTATGAACGGCTGTGGGACTTTTGCTCCACTTTCTTAATCACGTGGGTATTTTTGTTTCCAAAAAACTCACATGGTGCTGGGCGCTCCTGAGGGTAAAGTACATGTGTATTTTTGCTCCTTTACCCCAATAATATATATATATATATATATATATATATGTCAATTCAAGAAGTAACCATATGACAAGAATTTCATTTAAACTTGTAAAAAATAAATAAATTCTGAAACCACAGTTTTAGAGTTACTAAATCCTTATATGACGTGACTATCAACAAAAATTTTGAATTGAATCTTATCGATAGAGTGTGTTTGGAATCAAGTTTAAAGGCCTAAAAATGAATCACAACACCAAAAGTCACTTTTTGGCTTTGTGGGGTTTGTCAACTCTTTTTCTATTGGGGTTTTGATGAAAATTCAGTGCTTTCATAAGCCAAAATTTCTTGTTTTTAACTTTTCCAATATTTAAAGAAAAATATTAAATGTTTAATGAAGAAAATATATTGTGTTCTACCTTCTATTAAAATAACATTCTGGTTTTTATTATAACTTATAAGTCCACTTGGGGATGAAAATTTTGGTCCTAATTATATAAGTCTATTTAAAGGTTAATAACATTTATTTTAAAATTTTATCATTATTTATGAAAGTATTCAAAGGGAAAAAATTTAAAAGAAATTGGGAAAAACTCTTCTATTAGAAATAAACTTTTTTTAGAAATTTAATCATCGTGAATAACTTTATAAATAAATTTTATTTTTTTATTTTTATTCAATTCATATAATTTTAATCATTTGAAATCCAAACTTATTTCACATTAATCATCTAAACAAGTTCCAGTTTATCAAATTGACTTTTTTAAAAGTCAATCCGAATAGAAATCACATTATATAATCTAACTTTTACTTTATTTTAAGTTTGCAAAAGTCATATTGAAAAAAAAAGGGGGTCACTTCTGTCACCGTTAATCTAAATACAACGATTTAGATTTGGATTATTAGAAAAAAGAAAATATTTGGATTAGATTTAGATTAATAAATACTTGTGACAGAGAATTCCTATACTTAAATTTATCCACTCTTTTTTTAAATGAAATATATTTTTTTTTATAAAATTAGAAAAAATTGGAATGGTTAAAATTCAAAAATAAGGTTAATTTGCATTTAGCATCCTGAAATATTTTTTTAGGTGCATCAATTCTCCTAAAGTATTTTGTGATATTTTTTTTTTGGTCAAAGTATTTTGTGATGCACCCAATACCATGAATTATTTTTTTAAGGGCGTCCATCACCATAAGGTTTTTTTGTGCAATATTTTTGACCTAGTTTGGTTCGTAACATTGACTTTTGAGGGATTGGAATTGAGACTATGATTGGTATTGAGAGTGTGATTGAGGCTTTATAATTACATTTAACAAGAACTAATATTGAGAGGGACTGTTCAAAATGAGAGGCTTATTTTTGTCCGAAAATATTATAATTAAGGATATTTTTGTCTTTACAATTTGTAATCCGAAGATTGAAAACGTGATACCAAGGAAAGGGTGGTTTGCCGTAATCCCACTGTCGTGGTATTTTCAATCCCAAGTTATTCTCAGTCCCTCTTAACAAACAATAAAATGTGGCACAATTCCAATCCCCACCTCCCAAGTGCTTTGTACCAAACTGAGCTTTAGAGGTGGTAGGTGTAGCTAAAAAAATACTTTAGAGTGCTGGGTGAAAAGATCCTTTCTGACAAATAAAAATTATCTATAATGGTTTTACAAAACCTAATTAACTAGTGATAATTGAAAATCATTTCTTTCAAGAAGACACATCAGGGTTCAGGGCACAAAACCTGCCCACAAATCCACTACCGAGAATCCATTGCTTTCGGCACAAATAACGAACAGGAGAGATAATGGCCCACAAGTTTTACAACATTGAATTCCACAACAAAACGGCCTACACAAGAACAGTCCAACACAAGATATGATTGTAGATCCACCAAAATATCATAGTATGCAAAATCCAACAATGGTTAAAAACTCACCCCAAATCAGATATCCAAAATAATAAATATAGTATTTCACACTACTACAAAACAGAGCTACGACATCCTAGTTTTTAGACATTTAACGTCCTATTTTTGCGGGACGTCTATCAGGGAGGCGTAAAAAAAGTGCACCTTACGGCGTACTAAAATTTTTAGGACGCCATATTGGTATCCTACGGTGTCCTAAAAATATTTAGGACGCCATATGTCTTTTTTTTCAGGAAAAAAAAAACCAAACAAGGGTTCAGGAGCATCTGAGCAGGGAGCGAGTTGATTATTCCAAATGAAATTAACCAAGAGATTAGAACAAGGAATAATAAGAAGAGGTTAACAGAATACATACACTTATTCTAAGAATCTTAAAGTAAGAAAAATCTCAACCAAATATGCATAAACAATACAATGAACAAAGCTGAGATGAACTCAGAATCGAATCAGATCCAGTCTAGATGAGATGAAAAATAAATCGAATCAGATCCATGTTCAACAATAAATCAACTGTAAGATTCGGTGGAGCAAAGTAGATCTAAAAGTATAAAATTCTAGATCTAAGAACAACATATTTACGGCAAACCGAGTGAGATTCAGCGGTACAAAAATGCAGAAATCGATCGATTACATAAAGCAAAACAAAAAAAAAAGATGTAAGGACAAGAGGGATACAATATCGGTGTCTGTGAGGAGAGGAGGAAAGGCGCTTGGATTTGGATGAAGGACTAAGGTCGACTGAGGCAGCGGAGATGGAGAATATTACTAGAGCACAAGATGAAAGCTAAAGAAGAGAGAGTGTGAAGGCAGAGCACGAGATGAGAGAGCGGATGGGTATAAATTCCACTACTTTTGGAGTCTAAGTTTAAAACTTAGACTCCAAAAGTGTCTCTCGCAGACCCCACACATAACCCCCTGCTGCACGACATGCACGATGTGACCTTCTTTTCTGCTGTACAACATGACTTTTGGAGTCTGAGTTTTAAAGTTAGATGCCAAAAGTACTGCTTTTTGACGCAAAACAATTCATTTTACTGCCTGTGGGATTAAATTCCGCTACTTTTGGCGACTAACTTTAAAATTTAGATTCCAAATGTGTCTCTCGCGGGCCCCACACATGACTTTTAGAGTCTAAGTTTTAAACTTAAACACCAAAAGTACTGCTACACAATTCATTTTGCCGTCCGTGGGTTTAAATTCCGCTACTTTTGGAGTCTAAGGGCCCATTTGGTTCAGGGAACATTTAAGGAGGGAAAAGGAACTTAAAGAAGGGAAGGGAATTGAAGGGAAGATTGAGAGGGAACTTTAAAAAGTTGAGCTGTTTGGTTGACATGAGAATATAAGTAAGTTGAGGGAAGATAATTTGTTTGGTAAGAAGAACTGGGTGTTGGTTAAGTGGGATGGAAAAGTAAAATACCTATAATACCCCTAACATTTTTTAAAAAAAAAAGAGAGAGAGAGAAAGAGTTGATTGACTTTTTTTTTTTTTTTTTTGATATTGGGTAGAAACAAACCACCCACATCGTGACTGTAATGGTTGAGAAGGAAAATCAAAAGAGCTGCCGATGGGATCTGTGAGGGCGACGATCAAAACGATGGCCAGAGGTGAGAAGGATTTCTAGGAGAAGGATAGAAAGGGAAAGAAGCCCAAATTGCATCAAGAAAACATATATGAATGTTCTTAATCAAGTGCAAGAATCCGATAATACCAATTGAAAACATTACTATATTTCATAAAATGAAATTTTTAAGATACACATATGCTAAACAATTGCAGCTGAATGATACATGAACATTAACTTCATTCTCAAATTCACTATTCACACTACTTTGTTCAGCTCTGTTTTACATTTTACATGGACAAGGTTCAATAATTTGATCATATCTCTCAAACCACAAACCCGATTGTGGTGAAACTTTTTTCATATGAAATTAGACTCCGAATGCGTCACATAGACACCAAAAGCAAGTTCAAATGAATTCAGACGAAAGAGATGGATTTTGGAAGTTGACCTAGAATTCTCGCGTCATATCAGACATATCGAACAAAGTTGACAAGTTCGAACGTAACATTCACCTAAAAGAGCCTAAGTTCGAATGCATAAACTGACAATAGCTGAAACTGTGGTGCAATTAATTTTAGCATATTAGAGGAGAAGGCTGAGGAATGAAAATAAGTAGTAGAAATTGAAAGTGGTGAAACTAAGAAAGATGGCTTACTGCTTTTGCAAATTTTGCTGATACTTAAATCTTCTTTCATAGTTTTACTGTTCACATCAATCATTCTCTGCTAACTCATTCTTTGTGATTTCTTTATTCTTCAGACCACCATGAGAGAGTTTATTTGTACCATGTTATACCCCTACCGGCCTCGCCCTTTCGGGTGGCGGGTTAGAGGGATTTCTTTACTTAGTTACCTTTACTTTACTATTGGGTCCATTTAGCGTATATCAAAGTAAGCGCAACAGAGCATTTAACCGATTTGGACAATCCACTGTACTAGTAAAAGTAAAATAAACAGAAAATAAAAGTCCCCGAAAGGTTAAGGGTACAGTTATCCAGAATACATACCGAACAAAACATACCGTCAGCTCAAATATATATACAAACGTGCTAGGGCATTCCCTATTATTCAGTCTGTACCGATAAGCACTTATCATTCCGAAAAGGGATCTTCACATCAGGCATGTCTCCCTGTGACTACAGAAGAGTCTGGGGTCCGATAACGGCCCTCAGAGTAACTGTCAATACTCAAATACTAAATGTGTAAGGAGTATGTAAGCTACCATGCTAATTAGAATCATAAGAGCATACCAAATACATACCATATATGCATCCAGATCATACCACAGCAAAGCACATATCACAATCCAAGAACCCGTACAGCTGCCAACCAAGGCAAGCCTCGGACTCACTGAACTCACAACCCGTAGAGTTGCCCTTTCTAGGCTAGCCCCGGACTGATAACTCAACCCGTACAACCACCAACCAAGGCTGGCCTCGGACTGAACATCCTTAGCATTAGGAATCACATAACACTGTATGCATATTTGGCACAACATATACAAGGAAAAGCACACATGGCAAACACAAACATACAGCAAAATACATGAAGATATCTGAGTAAAACGATTGCTACATAGTGTGGCAAATATTGTCCTTAATATTTTATTGGGCCCGTTGACTTTCCAAGGGTTCGTTTGACCTATATATCATTAAAATACACTTATTCAGTATTTACAAAAATGTCATCACATCTTTCTTGACAAAACCGAGCCCAACACCAAATTTTCCAGAAATCCAGTGATTTTGGCCCAACTTGTGGGATTTTTAATAAATTCCACAAAACTCATTTTTGCATGCTTCTAGAGCCATTTTAACCATTGAAATGTATGTTTTCCATGAAAAATAGTCCCACACCCTGAAAGTACTTTTATTTTGCGTGGTGTTCACTTTTCACACCTGGGTCAGATTTCATCCTGTTGCACACAGATCTAACTTTGCCAATTTTTATCTCTCAATTGGTAATCAAAAATATATCAAATTACATATTAAATTGATGCCCCAGATGTCTAATTTTGACCTGTAAAATTTCAGCTGAAACCAACATCTGCACTATTTTAAAAACATTTTTGAAGCTTCGCTGCCCAGAATCCCAGAATACTGGCAACAAGCTTCTTCTTTGAGTTTTTGGGGTTTTCAAGTTCAGAAACTTAAACCATAGCTTAGCCCCACACAAAATCACGTTTTAAGCACTTTGAGACCATCAAAAACTCCAAAATCAAACCCCAAAACCAAGCCCAACCAGTTGAACGAAAACTACAAGTTTAAGTTCCAAAGGTACGGGTTTTCGGTGTTTACCTGAAATCGGAAGTTGAGTTGATGATCCTAGGTGCTTGGAGCTTGATCTTGCTATGGAGGTTGGCTGAATACTCTATCTTTTCTCTGCAAATTTTGTGCTCCCCTTGGTCAAGGAGAGAGAAAGCATGTGTATTTAATAATAGGAAAAGTAACCAACTAGTTCCAAAGTAATCGGGTAATTCTTCCATTCGGTTGGTAATTAATTGACTTAGTTTCATCTTTACCCCATGTGCATATTTGAGAGTCTTCTAGGAGGTATATGTGGCGTGTTTTCTGCCCATATAATCAGATTTCACCTTTCAATTTGATAAGAATTCTTCCATTCAGTTGGTAATTAATTGACTTAGTTTCATCCTAATGAACTAGTCAAGCTTGTTTTTTGTCTTCAAATCAGATTTTGCTGCCTAGAAAGAGTTTTATGCGCCTAGGGGGGTCCCACCAAACTGATCCCCAATAATTAATTCCAGTTTCCCACTTTATCGGTCAAATTCAGGGTCTATCGGCCCCTATCGGGTCCTACCGGGTCCAAAAGTGCGTCTTTTTGTACTTTTCTATGTCTTTCCCACATATTCTCCTCTATCTGGGCATAATCATGTGGCGCCTTCCCTCTTCCCAATGTGGCCCCACATTTGTCTCATTTCGTCCGAAATAATCCCCTAACTGGTCCCTATCGGTCCCCTTTTCTATCGGTTTACCGCCTGCGGGTCCCGTGTCTTGTGTCTAGACTAGAGTATGGATAAACTCATCTATTTTTCTCTCATCTCTCATGTTGGACGAAATTCAATGTCCAAAGGACAAGGAATTGACCATTTTGCCCTTGCTTTATCTTCCTTTAATCTCGTGGTGACATGTGTCCCTGTGCAATGATCACCCTATCTCTTGCTTTTTGGAACATACCTATTTCAGTGTCTCTTTCTCTCTCTTGTCCCTGTGTGGCGCTTACACACTTTCAGGGGTCAAGAATATGTGATTTATCATTTTCCCCGAGCCCCGATTCATCATACCGGCTTTATACCTCACCGGTATGAAGAACCGAACTCGAAGCCTTTTTAGAGGGGCTTTTCTGTCTCATTAATTCATTCTCCCGGGAAGATTTTGAAATCCTGCCAGTTTTGGAGGGATTTTAATTTCCCACATTTGTGGGAAGATGAAGCCAAGTAGGAACTTGGTTTGATGGGAAGCTGAGTACCAAACGTGTTTGACCCATGAGAACTTTATTATGTTCCTAGGAACTCTTGTGAGTTCCTTGAACCAAACGGGACCTAAGTTTAAAACTTAGACTCCAAAAGTGTCTCTAGTGGGCCCTACACATGACTTTTGGAGTCTAAGTTTTAAAATTAGACGTCAGAAGTACTGCTTTTTGCCGCCAAACAATTCATTTTGTCGCGCGTGGGTATGAATCCCGCTACTTTTAGAGTCTAAGTTTAAAACTTAGACTCCAAAAGTGTCTCTAGTGGGCCCCACACATGACTTTTGGAGTCTAAGTTTTAAAATTAGACACCAAAAGTATTTGCTTTTTGCCGACAAACAATTCATTTTGTCGCCCCAATCCCGCTACTTTTAGAGTCTAAGTTTAAAACTTAGACTCCAAAAGTGTCTCTAGTGGGCCCCACACGACTTTTGGAGTCTAAGTTTTAAAATTAGACACCAAAAGTACTGCTTTTGCCGCCAAACAATTCATTTTGTCGCCCGTGGGTATGAATCCCGCTACTTTTAGAGTCTAAGTTTAAAACTTAGACTCCAAAAGTGTCTCTAGTGGGCCCCACACATGACTTTTGGAGTCTAAGTTTTAAAATTAGACGCCAAAAGTGCTACTTTTTGCCGACAAACAATTCATTTTGTCACCCCAATCCCGCTACTTTTAGAGTCTAAGTTTAAAACTTAGACTCCAAAAGTGTCTCTAGTGGGCCCCACACATGACTTTTGGAGTCTAAGTTTTAAACTTAGACCCTAAAAGTAGCAGAATTCAAACCCATGGGCGGCAAAATGAATTGTTTGGCGGCAAAAAGCAGTAATATAACACTAGACTCTAAAAGTTTTAAAATTAGACTCTAAAAGTCATGCTTTTGGCTTTTGGGGTCTAAGTTTAAAACTTAGACACCAAAAGTCAACTTTTATCACATATAATAATAAAAATGCCACTACTTTTATTTTTTACTTCCTTTTTTTAAAAAAGGACGTCTTTTGGGGACGCAAAAACCATTTTTTGTAGTAGTGTCAAAAGCATTAGGGCACTAAAATAACAATGTAAAAATCAATATAACACCAATATTCAATTACGATTTTATTACTATCGATATCATTTGCTTATTAATTTAGATGTGTAGGATCAATGGAGATTTTTTATTTCATTTTCATTTTTTATTATTTTGTATGAGGCCGGACGAAATAGGTGCTTACATAAACTTATATACTTTTGGGTTAAGGTACAAAAATACACATGTGTTTTTCTCCGAGGAGCGCCCAGTAGCAAATGCTTTTTTTGGGTGCAAAAATGCACACGTGGTTACAAATTAGGTGCAAAAATACCGTTTGACCGTTAAGTTTGGCTTTGACCGATGACGTGGCATTTCAAAGGTGCAAAAATACACATGTGATTTGTCAAGAAGGGTGCCTAACAACAATTTTTTTTAATTTAATAATTTTATTTCAAGATCCTAAAATAATTTTTCAAGATTATGAAGTATTTTTTCAGTATCAATCAGTATCCTTTTAGTACCGGTCAATACTTGAAATATTATTTCAAGATCCTAAAATAATTTTTCAAGATTATGAAGTATTTTTTCTATACCAGTCAGTATCCTGAAAGTACTTTTTAGTACCAGTCAGTACCCTGAAATATTTTTTTTCAGTATCAGTCAGTATCCTTTTAGTACCGGTAAACACTTGAAATATTTTTCGAGATCCTAAAATAAATTTTCAAGATTATGAATTATTTTTTCCAAGGTTCTTAAAACCGGACCGGTCATTGAACCGGTGGAGATACTGGGTTAAGGGTTAGTGAGTCAGATCGGAGTCAAACCAGAACTAAACCGGTGAGAAATTTAAGATTTCATATTTTTAATATGAAATTATAAAAAACATAATTTCTTTTAATAACAAAAATATCTTATGAACTAACAAAAATAATTACATATTATATATATATATATATATATATATATATATATATATATATGTGGTAATAACAAGCCAACTATTTTTATTCTTCTGATTTTTTTTTAAAAAACTATCTTTATTCTCTTTAAATTTTATTCATATTATAATATTTATATATAATTATAGATGGATGGGAAACGTGCCAGACTTTATGTGTGGCAGCCAAGCTTTGATTTTTGACCAAAAAAAAGAAAAAGCCAAGCTTTGATAAGAGACTTAGGAAGCCGAGCCACAGTTTCCACTTTCTTCCTGCAACACGCTTTGTTTGTAGAAAAGTTATCAATTATCATTAATTACAAATTTGAAATCTCTTGTGTTTCATCTTTCAGGTCGGAGAAAAAAAAGTCATAGCTGGCGACACTCATATCAATTATCATTAATCACTCTCTGGCTCAACTTTTCTCTTCGCCGTCTTTACTCTCACAGACAGTCGGCGATGCTCTTATCCCATACCCTTTCAGACACAGGCGAAGGGTCGTGGGTATCTCCTCTTGTGTCGCGTCTGTAGCCCTATTTTGAGTATTTTCCTTCTCATGCCTCCCATCTTTCTTCTTTTCTTCCATGTGTTTACCGCAAGTTATAGAAATTTTTCTCCATGTCATCATAAAATTTCTATGGTCTGGTAAGTCTTTTTATTTGCATCTCTAACCCTATTTTCCTTCTCATCCCTTTCTTCTTCGTTCTTCTTCTCCAAGTCTCTCTCCATCTCCCTCTCCATCTTCTTTTCTCTCTGTAAACGTTCACACCGCCTTCTCTGTTCAGTTGACGGTTTTTTTTTTTTTTTAACAAAAACAAGATTCTGTGACTCGGCCAACTCGGGCGGTTCAGACTGAGTTGACTTCGGGTCAACTCGGAACCCCGATTTTACCCCTAACTCGGATCGGTTTTCCGTTTGGTTCGCCGGTTTTCGATCCAAACTGGCCGGTCCGGTCCGGGTTTAAGAACCTTGATTTTTTCTGTACCAGTCAGTATCCTGAAAGTAATTTTGAGTATTAGTCAGTACCCTGAAATATTTTTTTTCAGATACTGACTAGTACAGAAAAAATACTTCATAATCTTGAAAAATTATTTTATGATCTTGAAAAAATATTTCAAGTATATTATTGAGCGGTACTAAAAGGATACTGACTGATACTGAAAAAATACTTCATAATTTTGAAAAATTATTTTAGGATCTTGAAAAAATATTTCAAGTGTTTACCGGTACTAAAAGGATACTGAAAAAAATATTTTTGGGTACTGACTGGTACTAAAAAGTACTTTTAGGATACTGACTGGTATAGAAAAAATACTTCAAATTATCTTTTTAGTATCAGTTAGTACGATGAAATATTTTTTTCATATCTAAAAATAATTTTTCAAGATTATGAAGTATTTTTTCTGTACAGGTCAGTATTCTAAATATCTTTTTAGCACCCGTTAGTAATTAAAATAAAATTATTAAATTTTTTTTTAGAAAAATTGTTATTGGCCGCTCTTCTTCACAAATCACATGTGTATTTTTGCACCTTTAAAATGTCATGTCATCAGTCAAAGTCAAACTTAACGGTCAAAGTCAAACATAACGGTCAAACGGTATTTTTGCACCTAATTTATAACCACGTGTGCACTTTTGCACCCAAAAAAAGCATTTGCTACTGGGCACTCCTCGGAGAAAAACACATGTGTATTTTTGCACCTTAACCCTATACTTTTTATCAATTAAATATAGGGTTAAGGTGCAAAAATACACATGTGCTTTTCTCCGAGGAGCGTCCAATAGCAAATGTTTTTTTTGGGTGCAAAAGTGTACATGTGGTTACAAATTAGGTGCAAAAATACCGTTTGACCGTTAAGTTTGACTTTGACCGATGACGTGGCATTTCAAAGGTGCAAAAATACACATGTGATTTGTCAAGAAGAGCACTCAACAACAAATTTTTATTTTTATTTAATAATTTTATTTTAATTACTACCGGGTGCTAAAAAGATATTTAAAATACTGACCTGTACTGAAAAAAATACTTTATAATCTTGAAAAATTATTTTTAGATCTGAAAAAGATATTTCAGGGTACTAACTGGTACTAAAAAGATACTTTGAAGTATTTTTTGTATACCAGTCAGTATCCTAAAAATACTTTTTAGTACCAGTCAGTACCCTGAAATATTTTTTTCGGTATCCTTTTAATATCGGTAAACATTTAAAATATTTTTTCAAGATCCTAAAATAATTTTTCAAGATTATGAAGTATTTTTTCAGTATCAGTCAGTATCCTTTTAATACCGGTCAATACTTGAAATATTTTTTCAATATCCTAAAATAATTTTTCAAGATTATGAAGTATTTTTTCTGTACTAGTCAGTATCTGAAAAAAAATATTTCAAGGTACTGACTAGTACTAGAAAGTACTTTCAGGATACTGACTGATACATAAAAAATACTTCATAATCTTGAAAAATTATTTTAAGATCTTGAAAAAATATTTCAAGTATTGACCAGTACTAAAAGGATACTGACTGATACTGAAAAAAATATTTAAGGGTACTGACTGGTACTAAAAAAGTACTTTCAGGATACTGACTGGTACAGAAAAAATACTTCATAATCTTGAAAAATTATTTTAGAATCTTGAAAAAATATTTCAAGTATTGACCGGTACTAAAAGGATACTGACTGATATTGAAAAAATACTTCATAATCTTGAAAAATTATTTTAGGACTTGAAATAAAATTATTAAATTAAAAAAAATTTGTTGTTGGGCGCTCTTCTTGACAAATCACATGTGTATTTTTGCACCTTTGAAATGCCACGTCATCGGTCAAAGTCAAACTTAATGGTCAAAGTCAATTTAACGGTCAAACGATATTTTTGCACCTAATTTGTAGCCACGTGTGCACTTTTGCACTCAAAAAAAGCATTTGCTACTGGGCGCTCCTCAAAAAAAGCACATGTGTATTTTTATAACTTAACCCTTAAATATATTACACAGTGTAATTTCTTAATCAATCTTTCTACTAGAATGATGATTTATTTTCTTTATGTATTTAATACATACATATAAAGTTGAGTACCCACAGAACGTATATATATATATATATATATAACAATATGGGATGCTGACGGGTCAAAGTTTTAGCCTCAAACGTTTGGCACCAACGCGTCAAATGTTGCCCCTAGCAAAAGCAAGACTGTGAGAGCTAGCTCCCTGAATTGAGAATATATATTCATACTATTTTAAAGCATAGAAACGCCTCCTGGTTTATACTTTTTGCCCATAATAATATACTCCCTCCGCTCCTAATTATAGGACATATTTAATCAATTTTGAAGAAATTAAAGAGAGAAGTTAAATTAGTTAATTTTATTCATTTTCTTAAAATGCCCCTATATAAATTTAAAATAACAAAAGTAAAAGTAAATAACAACTCGTACCACATACCTCTTCGACCTAAAAGTTTGTTTTCTACACTTTCTAATTGAAATAATGGTTTTGTTATATACACATATATGTGTGTATATATGTATAGGTATACACACATATATCTACACATACACATATATATACATGTACACACACACACACATATATATATATGAATACACACACATATATGTATATATGTGTGTGTACACATACACATATATATATTGACAACACACACACACACTCACAGATATGTGTATGTGTGTGTGTTTTTATATGTGTATTTCTGTGTATATATGTATATATGTGTGTCTGTGTATGTATATTTGTGTGTAGACACACATATAAAAACATACACACATACACCCACACATATCTACACTCACTCTTATATATATATATATATATATATATATGAATACACACACAAGTGTGTGTGTGTGTTTATATATGCACACATACAAATATATATTGACAACACACACATTTACATATATATATGTGTGTATGTGGGTTTATATATGTGTCTATGTATATATGTATGTGTATTTGTGTGTAGACACACATAAAAACACGCACGCGCACGCGCACACACACATATATCTCTATGTGTATGAATATGTATATGTGTGTTTATATATATATATATATATTGGCAAATTAATGACAATTGATCGATAAACAAATTAAAATCTAACAATTTAAAAGTTTCAATGATTGGAAGAGTCTACACATCTACAAATATATAATTACATTCACTAAAAACCAAATACATTTGATAGAATAAAATAGGGGTATTTTAGGGGAAAAAAATGACAAAATTTAGAATATTGTCTTATAATTAGGACCAAAACAAACTTTTAAATGTTGTCTTATAATTAGGACCGGAGGAAGTAAATCCCAACGAATTACGTTACTAGCTTTGAACCATATATACCCATCATCATTTTGGTGCTTGTACTCTTTAAAAGTTATAGCCTTCTTCGTCCTCCTTATCCAACTTCATCATCTTGCACACATACATAATGTTTCATTTCATAAGGAATTCTTTATACCCCATCAGATGGGTGATGGATTTTGAGCGGTATTTCTGGGCAGAGAATCACATACTGAGGAGAGAGCCATCTACACTTATTGAGAGTGCCAACAATGATGATATTACAAGTGATGTTAGCATTTTGTTATCAGAAATATCTGATGATGCTTGCAATCACTCAGAGTCATTTAAGAAGCTGGTAGAGATGGGTCTGCCTCTTAATAATGACTCGGTGGACGCAAAACTGGCATGGCTTCGATCTCAGATCATTGGTGATGACGATGCAGAGTTTGATTCTCCTTTTGGAAGACGACGAATTCTCTATTCTGATCATACTGCTTCAGGTCGTAGCCTTCACCATATTGAAAACTTCATCATCCATCATCTCCTTCCCTTTTATGGTATGTAAGTTGTTAAGAATTCCCGGTTGATTATCCAACTTTTATATTTTTGACTCTTTGTTTTACTTTAGTCTTTATATTTTTTTGGGTCCCCATTTTTGGGCTGGGGTTGCCTAATATGGCCCCCCATGCTGCCCCTTCACATTAGAGTTAGACAACTGATCTATATTTTTGCCCATAAAATATCACCATGTCAATGCAAAAAAGAAACCTAAAAAACGCATTTGGTAAACCGCCTCATGGAGGCACATTAGTCAACCCCGGTCCCTCATTTTTTACGTTGATCCTATATTTTTATAAGGAATTGGACATGAGCTCAACTAACTATATGAACTTTGCTTATACGAGATTGACATCTTTAATCCTCTGTTTGCTTCTATATAGGCAACACTCACACATGCGACAGCTATGTCGGAGGCCGGACGACAAAAATGGTGCATGAAGCAACCAATTACATCAACACATGCTTAGGTGGTGGACCAAACGATGCAATCATATTTTGTGGGTCCGGGGCCACCGCAGCCATCAAAAGGCTCCAAGAAGTGATGGCCATTGCTGTACCTTCAATCCTAAGAGACGGAGTTCTGAAAATCTTGAGCCCAAAAGAAAGATGGGTCGTCTTCGTTGGACCTCACGAGCACCATTCCAACCTCCTCTCATGGCGACAAAGCTTGGCCGAAGTAATAGAGATTGGTCTAGACGACGAGGGCTTGCTAGATATGAACTCGCTAAAGCATAACCTTGAAGCATATAAAAACACAGGCCGACCCATGTTGGGATCTTTTTCAGCTTGTAGCAATGTCACTGGAATCTACTCAGATACGCGAGCAATTGCTAGGCTTCTTCACCAGTACAATGCCTTTGCATGCTTTGATTTCGCAGCGGGGTATTTGAAATTCTTGTTTTTTGTTTTTTTCGCTTTGTGGTGGATTTTTTCTGTTTCAGAGTTGAAAAATTCAAAACTTGAATTGATTTTGGACTTTTAGTGGTCCATATATGGAGATCGACATGAGATCGGGACAAAGTGATGGGTATGATGCTGTGTTCCTCAGTTCACATAAGTTTCTGGGTGGTCCTGGTTCTCCTGGTGTACTCTTGATGAGCAAGGCCCTTTATATGTTGAGATCTTCACCACCAACCACTTGTGGAGGTGGAACCGTAAGCTACGTCAATGGCTTCAGTGAAAAGGTAATTCACAAATATGTGAAAATCTTTACAAGGAGATCTGAAACTCCGTAAAATGCAAATGGGTGGGAAATTTAACTAATTTCATTGATAGGGAAATCCTTAACTACTCTGTTCATGAGAGTCTAGGTTTCCACAAATCACTTGAAATATGTTGATTATGAACTACAGCTTCTTGAAGATGAATCAAAAGTTCTTAACTGAGTCAATGTTTTCATAAACGAACTTGGTGAATTCTTGTGGGTCATTATTAATGCAGGATACATTATATTTAGAGAGCATAGAGGAAAGGGAAAATGGAGGAACCTCTCAAATAATCCAGACGGTGAGAGCAGCATTGGCGTTTTGGGTCAAAGAATACATTGGCTACGAAGAGATTGAAAAACGGGAACAAATGTTCATAAACAGGGCACTTGGGAGGCTTGTCCCAAATCCAAACATTGAAGTTTTGGGGAACTTGAGCACCAAGAGGCAAGCAATACTGTCATTTCTCATCTACACGACCACCAATGAAGAGAGTTATATCAAGAATGAAAAAGAAGGGGAGATTAATTTGTGGGTTGAGACTGGAAACAAAAGAGGTAAGCCTCTTAATGGTGCTTTCGTTGCAACTCTTTTGAATGACCTATTTGGAATCCAAAGTCGAGGTGGTTGTGCTTGTGCTGGGCCCTATGGTCACATATTGCTCAATGTCAACACATGTCACTCGCTTGCTATTATTAGATCAGCAGTTGAAGAGGTAAAACGAAAAAATCACTCTGACTAAAATTTTTGAACTTCATAATGCAAATAGTTTGTTTGTGAAGACAAGTGTTCAATAATACCATGATGTACAGGGCTATGTTGGAGTGAAACCTGGATGGACCAGAGTTAGTTTTCCTTACTACATGAGCCAAGAGGATTTTGAGTTCATATTAACAGCCATGGAGTTTATAGCAGACTATGGCCAGCGATTTCTTCCATTGTACAGCTTCAATTTGAGAAACGGAAGTTGGAGACTAAAAACAGAGGAACTTGGGACGCTTGCAAAAGAAGACAACTGCAACTATTGTGTTCATATGTTGGATGAAGAAGAAACAACTAGAAGGAACGTGTCATACTTAGAAACAGCTATCCGTATGGCAAATCGACTCCCAAAGTTCCCAGCTCAGAGTTTACTTCCAGGGAATATAGATCCCAGTGTCCTTTATTTCAGGGTTTAATTTCTGTTTTTTTCTTTCTATGCTGCATACAAACTATGTAAATTTACAGAAACTTGTTGGCATTGCTCTTTACATGATGAGCATGTTTTGCATTCTCTTATACGCATTATCCTCCGTTTCTTACTATTGTTGATGAAACGATGAGACAGGAAATAAAATAATGCTCTTTTTGCCTGTATACTGTCATTATGGTCTTACGAAGTATTTCCTTCTCTCAGATTTGTTTCCCCCAGTCCAACGTGTGCTTCTTGTTTTTTGTCGTCAAAACAATGAAATCAAAGAAAATTTTTTCTGTAGAACATTTGTTTTGGGCCTTTTGCCCCAATTCCTCCAACTTGTGAAGACAAGGAGCCTGGTAAGCTTGCCGAGAAAGAGAATTGCATTTCATATTCAGTCGTTGGAATGATAATATGCCAATAAGGAATACATCTCATTCTTAGGTGCATATAAACGTATGGCTAATCCTCTCCTAAAGTACTTGCCAAACGGGATAAACAATTTTCCCTTGGTCCTAAAAGTGGGACAAAATTTGTTGTACAATTGTACTACAAACTTTTTCTTATATCTAAGATTGAAAAGACTAATAACAAATCTCTCAGTTTCCAACTCCGGTTCTTTATCATATATATATATATATATATGCCAATTCAGTAAACTTTAAACTATTAAATATGGGGATAAAATTAGAAAGTTGTTAGATTTTAAGGAAGAGTTAATGAGGTTTCACGTTTTCATTGGTCTGGGTCAAGCATGACAGAAGTAATTTATAAATATGACTAGAGAAGTACTCCCTCTGGTCCTTTTTATAAGAGAGAAAAATTTATATTGTTTTGGCATTTTTTAAAATAAAAACTCGAGTATATTATTATCTATATATATAATGGGGAAATCATTTGTGCAGTCACTGCACCTAAGGTTTTTTCCAGTGAATACAAAACGACGCAGTTTAGTTTAATGAACATTGAAAAAAAAAAAAACTCATTCTCTCTCTCTCGGCTTCACCTCTCTCTCGGCCTCCCCATTTTCAATTCGAAAAGCGACTTTCGCCAACCTCTGTTCGAAAATCGACCTCCGCGGATTTGCTTCTCCCACTGGGAGCTCCTTCTTTGGCGATCCTGCAAATCCGGATCTGGACAATTTGGGTTTGACGGTGTTGAACTCGGACTCTCCGTTACCCAGCAAGAGGACTAAGAGATCGGAGATGCTGTTGAAGAACGAAAACTCGTGCTTACTGTTCAAAACGTGGGTGATGGCGGCAATATGGGATTTGACTAACCTTAATTCCAAACTCATTTCAAACAAGAGAGAGGTGAAGCCGAGAGAGACAACGAGTTTTTTTTTTTCAATGTTCATTAAATTAAACTGCGTCGTTTTGTATTCACTGAAAAAAATCTTAGGTGCAGTGACTGTACAAATGATTTCCCCAAATATAATATTATTTTTCTTTCTAATTATTAGGTTATCAATTTGACTAAATAGTCTAACAGATCATACCACTTGAAATATTAACCGTTGGCTTTTTTCATTTGATATTTGGTTCGGCTTTTAAAATATTGCTCGTAATTATGAGCTTAGAGATCCCTTACCCCTAGGAATTGGTTTCCCTACTCTTGTTTTTCTTAAGAGCTCGTCCATCCAAACAAGCTCTTGCTCATTTAAATTTAGATTTAGACGGTTCAGATCTTATTTTTTTTCTTTTCTTATATTTTTATTTTTAAATAAAAAATCACTTTTTTAAAAAATGTTAGTTAGAAGATTATATTTATTTTAGATTCTTTACCCATTAAAATTATTTTTTATAAAAAAATCAGATTTAAACGATCCAAATCTAATCAAGACGGTTTAGAGCTCCTCCGCGTCCCAAGGATGATCACCCCAACTTTCATAAATAATAGTACAAGAATACCATTTAATTAGAAATTCGGAAATTAATATGAATAATAGTTTTGAATGAAAAAGAAGTTAAAAAATAAAAGTTAGAACTAAAGATAGTAACAATTGGAATTTGGGGAAAAGACAAATAATTACCTTATTTGAATTTGAAAATTTCATAAAGGTAACATCAATTTCATAAATCTCAAATCAATAATCTGACGAGGTCGTGACCTCCCCTGCCGGTAGGCATACTGGATCTCCTACTTTTTTACAATTTTCAACCCTTGCATTAAAAGCTATGAGATAGAGGGTACCCGCCGTATGTTTTAAATAGTTTAATTGGTTAAAGTACACGTCCAGGAGTAATTTTATCTTGAAAGTTTTTTTGGAAGTATTATTGCCTCTTCGTTAATAGCCCTAATGGTCAAACGTTAGTGGATCGTATTATATTGATGTGAATTGTCTACTAAGCATCTTTATCATTTTTTTAAGTAGCAATTTTATTTTGAAAGTATACGCTTAAGAGCAATTTTACTTTGAAAGTTTTATTTTTTGTCTCAATATTGCCCCTGAAGTCTAAAAATGTATGATATAATTAAATAATTTATTTAGCTTCCTTAATATTTCCCAAAAAATGTCAATCTAGTCTTATAATTAGGACCAGAGGTAATATGATTAAGTAATTTATTTAGTTTTCTTAATTTCTTTAGAAAAGAAAAAAAAAAGTCAAACTGGTCTTATAACCATAATCATGACATGAGGGAGTAGGGGTGGCAGTTGTTGTTGTTATTATTATTATTATTATTATTATTATTATTATTATTATTATTTTTAAGTAAACATAGTCTACTCATTCTTCCCCCATATCGTTCTCCCTCGCAGGCATTCCCCAATTAAACAATAATCACTCGCCTGCAAAATTTGTCTATAAAAGTTGTTTCGAATAAATCAAACAAAAAAATAAGAATGAATTTGTCCGAATAGAAGATCAAATGAGTACATCATAGGCAGTTTAAATGAATTTTTCTAAACAATAATCACTCGCTTGCAGAATTATCTACATGAAGGATTGAGGAACCTTTGGTGCATTATAAGTAGAGATGACTGAGAGAATAAAACTTACAAAAAGTGTCAAATACAATTAATTAGGGTAATTAACGAAGGGGCAACAAAGCTACGTTTTTAAATTCCAGGGTAACATTGAGGGAAAAAAAAATCCAGGGCAAAATTGCTCCTAGGTATGCATTTTCGAAGCAAAATTGTTACTCAACCTAAAAAAAAAAAATGAGAAAGATGCCATTTAGACAATCTACGTCAACATTATGGAATCAACTAACGTTTGACTGTTAAAGCTGTCACTACTACAAAAAACCCAAAAAACGTCTTAAATAAAGCTCAATTAACGTCCCTTTTTAAAGGGACGTTTCAAAGGGAGTAGTTGAAAATTCTAACTTTTTGCGTCCTGAATAAAATTTAGGACACCTTAGTTAAGGCGACCTGAATTACCTGAATTAAATTCAGGTCGCCTTAACTAAGACGTCCTGATTTAAATCAGAACACCTTATTGCTTTTGTGGTGTCCTAGAATCAGGGGCTGATTTTAAAATTAAGGATTTGTGGCGTCCTGATTTTACGCCACAAATCCTTGATTTTAAAATCAGATTTGTGGCGTCCTAATTCTAGTCAGATTTGTGGCATCCTGATTCTAAAATTAGGACGCCACAAATTAGGATTTCTTGATTTTAAAATTAGATTTGTGGCGTATTTCTTCCTCAGTCGCAGTAGAAGTAATTATAAACACCTGCATTAGACATAGTATGACAGAGTTATTAGATTAGACAGATAGAATTTATGCAAAAACAATGTCGACAATTCTCTTCATCCATCAACTATTTGACAACCCAACATGATAAATGACAATAATAAACCCAAATATGATGTAAAAACATCACAAACACCTTGATATAAGTGTCCAGCCACCAAGGAAGTAAAAATTGGAAGAGGCTTTTCAAGCATTTGGCTAGAAAACAAGAGCACCATGAAGAGAATTCAAAAAAATATTAGAAACAGAAATTTCCTACTAGCTATACATGTACTGAATTTACCTTGAACAAATTTAAACGTTAATCTAGCACATAATTTTTTTTATTAAAAAATCTCTCACAGCAAGTGTTTAGCAAAATATTCAGAATCTCCTCAGTGTAACCACAAATAACAATTGACTCATCACAACCCTGAAAATGTTAGATGAAAGAGGTTGTATTTAGAACTAGAGGGAGAGCAAGTGAAAGATGATGATAACTCACGGCTCTATCAAATTCCAACATAAAGCATCTTTTAACATCTTTTGTAGGTTTGCAGCCACAACAATCTCGCCTTGAAGTCAAATTAGAAAATTTGGGGTATGTGTAATGAAAAACAGCAGCTTCATCCAACTTGATCTCACTGTAAAAGAATAGGCATTCACTTACGCATGAAATAAGGGCAGAAACAATATACCCTGCCCCATTAACTGTACAGCAAACATATCCCCCAAATTATTAGCAGACCCATGAACAATAGAAACAAAATGGTATGAATATGCCTAAAAGCATAACAATTAATTTGTTGGTAGGATGGTAAGACCAGTTGATATAGATCAAGACACATCATGAAAGTAAAAAGTGTGTATCTCCCTGAAAAGTCACATGCAATTGAGTTTTTTGCTGAAGAATTAATCCTTACCCCAAAAAAATCCTTTTCCTAAAATAAAAGAAATTACATAAGAAGTTAACTAGAATCTTGGGAGTACCATAAACTGTATTAGCACTTAAAAATTCCAAAACCACGAACTTACTAGAAGTTGATTCAGCTATCGACCTAGAAAGAAAGTATAACACTAGTTTTGCAATCTCTTCAACAATATCGTTGAATCAGCTTAATGAAAAGAATTAATAAAAGCTATGAAATTGTCTCCTTGATATCATTCCTTTCAACACCGCTCTCCTGAAACAGAATATTGCAACAACATGTTGAATACCAACATTGGAGTCAAAAGGGCCAAATAAATCATTTGAATCATTGCCCATAGAATGATATAACTAATTCATATCAACATTATTGGAGTGACTTCAAGATCTAGATAAAGTTTAGCACTTACATAATTTGGAAAAATAACCATATTAACATTCCCAGGTACATCCAACAACAGCTGTCTTAAAGAATACTCTCGTGTTCCTACTGGATATAGCAGCTCATCAGTGTCAAGATGGATGATCCAGTCCATGACAGAATCCTAAATATGAAAATATTGCATTAGAAAACTAAAGATCTTAACATGATTATAAATATGAAAAAAAATGCTAATTGAATACTTTAATTATAGTAATCGTAATCCTTACCCTTGCCTTGAATAGCTCATCAGTGTCAAGATGGATGATCCAGTTGTTTACTTTGAGCATAAAAAACAAGAGGAAACACCGTTCTTCATTTTTTCTTTTTAGTTCAAATGGCAGATTTTGGATGCTATGCAAAATTTAGTATTTGGTCATTCCAACAATATTGCACACACTACTATAGTGTGAATTTTGGACATGAAGCGCTACGGGGAAAAATGCAAATTAAAATATCCTACATGTATACTTCTTCATTAAATTAGAATCAAGTTACTTCAATCACTAGGGTGTCCAAATTTGGTAATAACCAGTATAGAGAAACTATGTAATAACCAAATTTGGTTAGATACGTGTAAGTTTAACATTTAACATAAAGGAATTTCAATCAAGATTTAAGTTTCAAGTGTAGAAAATAGCTAATTAGCAATATATAATCAGAAAGTGATGACAGGTTTTCAAGATAGCCATAGACAACAGATATATTAGATGAATTTGTGTAAATTATTCATCAAAGCTTATAAGATATCAATATCTACCACTACAAAATGAATATTTCAGCTCCCAGATTTAAGCCTTTAATATATTTACACCAAAGAGTAAAGACACATACATACAACTGACAGTCACCACTCTCTAGTCTTAACCCACTTAGTGAGGTCACTAGTCACCACTCTCAACATGTTGTATGGATGCATACTGCCCATCTAATCATATTTCAGTCAAGTCTATGAACAGAATAGTAAGCTACCCATCTCTATTAATCAATTGTCTATGTGATTGAAACTCCCAATTTCACTATCAACTCAAACACCATATTGAAGGACTTATGGCTGGAAAGGAAGCTACATTGCAGTAAAAGGTTAATTACATACTGACAAACTAATATTGTTCAAGTCTTTGAATAGAAGTGTAGACCACCCATTTCTCATGGAATGTTATGTCTAGCTATGTATATCTTCCCTATTTCATAACCTCAACTCAAAGTTAAAATACTCTAAGGACTTCACAACTAGAATCAAGCTCCATGACTATGATAAAAGATAAGACTTCCAACAAGATCCATATAGAAGATTTTGAAATGGCAGCTCATTATTGTGACATGCCAAAACGTAATTCATCAAACAACACAATTCCATCTTAAAATAAATTAACATGTAAATATATAACACTACAAAAAAAAAAGTATCGTTTGTCGTGGTTGACTTGTAGCGGTTAAGAAAAACTACTACAAATGAACATTTTGGCGCGAATTAATAACAGTTTCAAGCAAAACCGCCACAAATTAGTAACGGAAGCATTGGCGCCAAATGGTGACCATTTTGCTTCGTTTTTTGTAGCGGTGACAAAAAACATAACCGCTACAAATATGGCGTCAGCGTTGGCGTGTTATGGCGCGAAGTCTGTTGCGGTTCCTTCCTAGCGGTTTTGTCAAAATAACCACTACAAAAATTCAAAACGACAAAATTTTGTCACGGTGAGAAGAAAGCGTCACCTTGACCGCGTCCAAATGTTAAGATTTGTAGCGGTTTAGGCCTTAACCGCTACAAAATTTATTCTATAAATAGCGTCCGTACAACAACTACAAATATTCAAAAATATTCTAAATCAGAATTATCATTAAATGAACATTCTCTGCTTGGTTGTCGAAGATGAGAGCTGATCTCGGGAGATGAGAGGTATAGATATTTGCCTCCCTTCTCATCATTCAAGCCGAGATGTTCATTTAGTGAAAATCCAGATTTAGTTACTCCATTGACTTGAAGACTTCTACTCTTTTGAAAATTGTCCAACATGCCATCGGAGATTAGGTCCAATATAGCCACCAATCTCTTTGGGAACTATCTTTGATCAAAATGAGTCAGTGAGTTTTTCTAGGGAGATCGGTGGCTATACTGAATCCGAACCTTCACCGGCATGTTAGACAATTTTCAATAAACTTGTTATTATTAACCTCAGCTCTTTTAGGGAAATTAAAGAAAATAATTGAGAATCTTTTTATTGTAATAAAGAAAAAATCCAAACTAATTAGTTTATCAAACTAGATAAACTAATTAGTTTGGAATTTTTTTTAAAAAAATATTAAATTTGTTGCGGCTTACCTTAAAACCGTTACAGAATTTCAAAGGTTATGCATTTTGTAGCGGTTGTTGTTGGTTCTCTAAGAGTTTTGATGATTTCCAATAATTGTAAACAAAGCTTGAAGTTTTGTTGGTTCTTCTAGCATTTGCATGCACAAAAGGTTTTAAACTCTATCAAATGGATGTCAAAAGTGCTTTTCTAAATGGTTTCATTCAAGAGGAGGTGTATGTTGAACAACCTCCAGGTTTTGAAAATGATCAATTTCCAGATCATGTTTTTAGACTTAAGAAAGCCTTGTATGGTCTTAAGCAAGCTCCTAGAGCTTGGTATGAAAGATTGAGTCAATTCTTACTCAATCAAGGATTTATTAGAGGAAAGGCTGATACAACATTGTTTATCAAGAAAAATAAATTGAATGAAATTTTAATTGTACAGATATATGTTGATGATATTATTTTCGGTGCTACTAATGACTCTTTGTGTGAGGAATTTTCCAAGACTATGCAGGGTGAATTTGAGATGTCAATGATGGGAGAGCTCAATTACTTCCTTGGACTGCAAATCAGACAACGTAAGGATGGGATATTTATATCTCAAACCAAGTATTTAAATGATTTGCTGAAGAAGTTTGGAATGGACAAGTGCAATGGAGCTGACACACCAATGAGCACAACAACTTCTTTGGATGCTGATGAAGAGGGCAAGGATTTCAACATTACCAAGTATAGAGGAATGATTGGATCATTGCTCTATCTCACTGCAAGTCGCCCAGACATCCAATTTAGTGTTGGAATGTGTGCTCGGTTTCAATCCGCTCCTAAAGAGTCTCATGCTGAAAATGTGAAGAGGATATTCAGATATCTCTCTGATTCGAAGACTCTTGGGCTATGGTTTCCCAAAGGTCAGCCGGAGCATCTTGTGGCATATTCAGATTCGGATCATGCTGGCTATAAGACGGATAGAAAGAGTACAAGTGGGCAATGCGAGTTCTTTGGCAACTCACTTGTCTCTTGGTTTAGCAAGAAGCAAACTACCGTGGCCGTGTCCTCAACAGAAGCTGAATATGTGGCTGCCTCAAGCTGCTGTGCTCAAGTGTTGTGGTTGAAACAGCAACTTGCTGACTTGGGAGTGCACTTAAAGGAAATCCCAATACTCTGTGATAATACTAGCACAATAAGCTTGGCCAAGAATCCCGTACAACATACAAGAACCAAGCATATTGATGTGAGACATCACTTCATCCGGGATCATGTCCAGAAGAGAGATGTGAAAGTGATGTTCATTCCAACTCATCTTCAACTAGCTGACATCTTCACCAAGCCTCTAGCCAAGGAACAATTCACTTTCATAAGGAGAGAATTGGGAATGGTAAATCCCAATGAATTGTAAGTTATTCTCTCTCAAATTAATGTTAGATGTGTCATTGATGATTAATCTTTACTAACTTAAGCATCGGAGAGTTTAGTCTTTGTTTTTGCAGGGTGCTTTTGATGTCTCAGTAGAGCTATACCGCGGTATGCAAGTGATATACCGCAGTATAGGGTGTGTGAGAGGCAAAAATTCCAAGTGTGCAAGATGCATACTGCAGTATGTAAGTGGTATACTGCAGTATGTCCATCGGAATTTCAGAGGTTCAGACATGCAAGAGGTATACTGCAGTATGTAAGTGATATACTGCAGTATGGGGTCAGACAGAAACGAAGCTTCAGGTATGCAAGAGGCATACTGCAGTATGTAAGTGCTATACTGCAGTATGGCCATCGGGTTTTCAAAAATTCTCTCAACATTTTTGAAGTCCAGGTCAGTATACTTCCATCCTTACTGCAGTATGTAAATGAAAGTATGCTATACTGCAGTATGCAAGAACCTTACTGCAGTATACAAGTCTGTCTATATATACTGAAACACGGTGTTCTTTCATACTCGCGTCTATACCACAGTAAGACCTAGCAGTATCGCGTCTTTCTCTTCCATCTCTCTTTGAAAGCGTCACAAATCCTCGTTAAACTACCATAAATCCTCACCAAATCTCTCTCATTTCCTTCCCAATCTCATTCTCACCGAAACCCTAGCGTCAAAATGTCCAAAGATCAATCTCTCTCCAAACAACCCTCTTCTTCTCTTCCACTCAGAGCACCAAGGTCGAAATCAATTCCTAAGAAATTAGGGGAAGGTATTGATCGTCATATCCCCGGAGTTGGTGTTTCTCTACCAAAGGCATCTTCGCCGAATCCCAAGAAGAGGGGAACTTCATCCAGAGCATCTATCCCATCTTCAGCCGCGAAGAAGAAGAAGACCGGAGAGCCAAGCAAGACACAAGAAAAGAGGACCGTTGTTCCTCAAAAGGCAAGGTCCAAAAGAGCTTCCACGACTGTCACTTCCTCTCCATCGTCTGTTGATGTTTCTGGGTCTTCGTCAGAAACTGAGTCTGAGCAAGACTCCTCTCTCGTGGTAGCAAATGCAGTCGAGGAGATCAAGATTCACAAGAATGCGCCAGAAGGATTCAAGGTTACTCCTGTCCTACTTCCTCCCACTTTAAATGCCAAGTTCAAAGATCTTTATGGGAGCCGAGGATTCTGCACTGTCACTTCTGTTGATCTGGAACAAGTCTACCGAGAGTGCAACGTGCATCTCTCACCATGGTTCGGGCCATATGCTACGCTCGTCTCCATCGAGGCTGCCTACTGTCCTGAGTTGGTCAAGATGTTTTACTTCAACATGGCGACCAATCACATCTTGAGCTCTGAAGGTAGACTGATTGAGGAAAGGGTCACAACTTCTGTGAGAGGAGTTAGATTTACACTATCTGCCGCCATCCTCAACAAGATCCTTAAGGTGGTCAACCCTCCAGATGCATCCACTCCGAAGTATTCTAATGAGGAAGTATATGCCACACTTATGCCCGGTCAGGACATACCGGATGATCAGAGGGTTCACTTGACATTCAAGCCCTCGGAGATGCCTCATTTGCACCGTGTGATATGGTACGTGTATTCACGTAACTTTGTGCAAAAAGGCGGGAGCTACACGCACTTCACGCAGAAGGACTACCGCTTCTTCACTGCCTTCATCCGCAAGCATCCGCTCAATATTGGGCAGTGGCTGTTCAAGGAGATTAGCCACTTCAGATTCGTATCCCGCAAGGGATCCTACATGCCCTTTGCATCTCTGGTCTCTCTGATATTGTACTACCATAAGATATGGTATGTGGGTCCTCCCGAGCAGATGAAGTTTATCCCAGCCTTTGGCAAGACTCAGCTCAACTTGATGAAGATTCAGTTCGAGCCAGAAGGATCGGGGCAGTCGAGGGCTCCACCGCGGTCACAGACTCGTGCATCTCAGTCAGTTGCACATGAGGCCCAGTCTGCTCCACCACCACTTCCTTCAGATTTTGATGCACGGATTAGAGCAATTGTGGATGGTGCACTTGTATCTCACCGAGCTATGATGAAGGCAGAGTTTGATATGATTCGGGCTGACATCAAGTTGGGGGTTATGGATGTGATAGTGGCTCAGTCACAGGTCCTCTCTGAACTGGTCAAGGTGAAAGATGCTATTGATGATCAAGGGATCAACTTGGGCTCTACATTGTCAGTCACCTTAGCTGCTGCCTCAGATGCCAGAGACAAGGCTCAGCAACTCCTTCAGCACTTTGGACTTGGTGGCTCATCTTCATCTTCATTCGGTTTTACCACTGGTCCATCCTCTTCGACTCCTGTTCCGGAAGCCCAACCATCTATACCCGTATCTCAGCCTTCCCCAAACTCACCAGAACATCACTTCTCACCACCTTCATCACCCACTTTCTCATTTCCCAGTCCACCTCATAGCCCACCCCACACCACCTCTTCCCCAGTCACCCCTTCCACAGAGATTCTTCCGAATCCACTTCCATCTCCACCTACTCCATCTACTGTGCTCTTCCCTACACCCTCTCCATATGCTGTGCCCCATGATTCCGATTTTGATCCCAACACAGCTATGGTCCTCTATTCTCCTCCTCTTATTATCCTAGATCCCGAGTATGTTGATGATGACAAAGGGGGAGAAGCAGAGAAAGATGCTTAGTGTTTAGAGGTTTAGTAGGATGATTAGTTGATGTAGGTGTAGGAAGCTTGTAATGTTTTAATCTTGTTTTGCTGATTAGTTGATGATTAGTTGATGTTTTGCTGATATAAGTGATTATCAGAGTATTTATCCTCTTCTGATATCAGTTAGATACAACTCATGTATGATGTTTTAAATGAATATGAACATATTTTGCACATGTTTACGAGTTCAATTATATATCTGCTGCTATTCTCTGATGTCTATGTTTAAAAAAATGCAAATTGGATATTTTTCTGATAATTCAACTCTGATATTTTGAAAACTTCAATCTGAAAGCTACACATCTTTCTAAATCTTTAAAAAGAATGTTTATAAGTGTTGTCATCATCAAAAAGGGGGAGAATGTTAGTTCTCAATGTGTTTTGATGATTAACAACAAGTGAAAAATATGTTTTGAAGTTTCCAAGATTCTTTGAAAATCATCTAAGAGTTGCTTACCGCAGTATGGGATGGCATACTGCAGTAAAGGGTCTTCCAGAAAGTCAATACTGCAGTATAGGGTGATATACCGCAGTATAGGACTTACAGAAGGTCATCAAATTGATGAAGATAAGTCAATACTGCAGTATGTTAGTTACATACCGCAGTATTGGACTCCCAGTGAAAGGCCATACTGCAGTATAGGATGTCATACTGCAGTATAGGGCCAACCCGAGAGCAACTGTATTTTCAAAGTTAGTCCATACCGCAGTATAGCTATGTATACTGCAGTATAGGGACTTCCAGAGAGAAACCGCATTTTTCAAAACAAGCCCATACCGCAGTATAGCTTTGTATACTGCAGTATAGGGGCATCCAGAGAGCAATTAAAATTCTAAGTCAAGCCAATACCGCAGTATAGGTATGTATACTGCAGTATTGGGTCAACCCGAGAGCTATCAAATTTTCTCACCCAAGTCCTTACCGCAGTATGGAGTTGGATACTGCAGTAAAGGCTCTCACAGTAAGCTCTCTAAGTTTATAACTATTGCATACTGCAGTATAGGTTTTCATACTGCAGTATTGGGAAATCACGGGCTCTCTTCTCTTTAACAAAAACTCGCATACTGCAGTATGTTATTTGGATACCGCAGTATAGAGCATATCTTTCAAAATCATTTCACGAGGTTTTTGTCTCTGGGAGTTGTTTACTGCAGTAAGCATTTGGATACTGCAGTATGCACAGTGGCATACTCCAGTATAGAGGAACATACCGCAGTATACAACGGTCAAAATTGATTTTTGAATTTCGCGAATTTGCAAATCATTATTGTTTGATCTTATTGCTTCCATAATTCATTCAATCATACTCCTAGCTATGTTTAACAAGTTTGTTGAGTGAATTTTAGTCAGCACAGATGAAGATTAATGAGATCAAAGGCAAAAAGCAAAAAGGTGCTCAGTGCATTAAATGCACTTCTGCAAATCAACCTATTCTTAGCTAATCCATCTGAGCACGCCTTCTAAACGTTAAAGAATGCTTACTTCAACAAGTAAAGACATCTCCAACGGGCAAATTCTCAGAGAGCCACATCAGACTTCATTAAGACTTGGATTAGCAGAAATTTAGAAAGAGAAGATGACCAGAACCCAAGCTAATCACTTCCAACGGTTGGAATCATCTTACAACGGTCATTTAATGTTCTCTGCCTATAAATAGAGAGCATTAACTTCTTCTCAAGCTGATACAACTACTTAGAACGAAAATTTATTGAGTCATTCATTGTATCAAGCTTACATCTGTATTGTATCATTTTGATACTTAGTTCTTCAGTGTTTATCTTATCTGCTTTGTAAGAGAGTCAAATATTTGTAAATCATTTATTGATTGTGATAACTACAAGTCAGGGGACTTGGTAGTTGGGGTGTATTGATTACAACTTGTAAGGGGGAGTGTGTTCTAGTGAGAGAACAGCTCTTAGTACAGAGTGTGTAATCAATATTGTTGAGTTAGTGGATTGAAAATCCCAAGTGAGGCTTGGGGACTGGATGTAGGTCAGAGAAAAGACCGAACCAGTATAAATCGTTGTGTGCAAAGCTCTTCTCTCTATCTCCTCTGTTCTGCTCTGTTCTGAGAGTGTAAAAACAGAACCAGTTTGCAAAAATTTTTAATATACCCAATTCACCCCCCCCTCTTGGGTATAAAGCTCCTCTTTCAAAACTCGAGCCTAAGACTTTCAAACTCGAGCCTAAAAGTTCCAGAGAGCAAAGGATTTTTCAAGAACTTTGAACTCGAGTCTGTGCATTACAAACCTCAGGTTTGCTCTTTCAAGTTAAAATTAAGGTTTGTTCAGAAAAGCTTCGAACTCGAGTTCATCACTTACAAACTCGAGTTCATCACTTAAACTCAATGCTTTTCAGTTTTCAAAATCGTGACACTCGTCTCTGGATAAACCAAACTCGAGTTCATGACTGGCAAACTCGAGTTCATTTTAACCCGAGAGCATTTTGGTGTTTCAATGACTTAAGAACCTCAGGTTTAGAATACAAACCTCAGGTTTACACTTTTTGAACTTATATATTTTTTGAACACTGAAGCAACGAACTCGAGCCTGCATGAACCAAACTCGAGTTCGTGACGCGGGTTCAGAAATTTGAATTTGGGCATTTCAGAAATCTGCATTATTTGATCCTAATCTCTTCCAATATTATTCTCTGATATTCCCTGGTATGTTTAACGTATTTGTTAGTGGATTTCAGAGCACTAAAGAATGTTTGGTGAGAGATTAGAGTATAAAGCAAAAAGTAACTCAGAGCATTTATTGCAAAGCTCAGAAAGTTACTCCTTCTCCCCAAATCCTTCTATACACGCTCACAAAGCATTAAAGGATGATTGCTAAAACAAGTAAACTCCTCTCCAACGGATTTATTTGTAGAAAGTCAACTATTATGACTTGGCCAACTGGATTAGGAGTAATCAAGAGAGAGAAGACCCCAGAACCACTTCAGAACACTTGGGCAACTTCTCCAACGGATCTATTTGGAAAGCAACGGTCATTAATTGATCTCTGAGTATAAATAGAAGAGCATTCAAGTCTTTCCAATAACTAAGACAACTGAGAGCGAAATTTGATTAAGAGTTCATTCATATCTTTCAGTTTTTCATCTGTATTGTCATTTTGACATTCTATACTTTAGTGTTCAACTTATCCACTCTTTGAGAGAGTTATTTTTGTGTTCATTCATTGATTGTAATAACCACAAGTCAGGGGACTTGGTGGTTGGGTGAATTGATTGCAACTTGTAAGGGGGAGTGAGTTCTAGAGAGAGAACTACTCTGAATACAGAGATTGTAATCAAGTTTGTAAAGTTAGTGGATTGAAAATCCCAAGTGAGGCTTGGGGACTGGATGTAGGTCAGGGAAAGGACCGAACCAGTATAAATCATATTGTGCAAAGCTTTCCTTCCCTACTCCTCTGTTAGCCTCTGTTTTCTGCTGTTCAAAACAGAGCTCAATCTTTAATTTTTCAAAGATACCCAATTCACCCCCCTCTTGGGTATCAAGCTCCAATCTTCATACCCCACATCAGGTTGGCTAGCACCATCAATTTCCCAAGCCTAAAGGTTCAGTTCCCTTCTGTCCTTGTGATATGCTTAGTCATACAGACATTCATTCCATGGCTACAAGATTCTATTCCTGCTCTACAAGAGTTTTTGAAAAAAAAAATTCAGTTTGTGCAATCAAAACTAAATGCAGGGTCAATCCGAGTAACCATTAACAGCAGATCATATCATGATAATCCCCCCCACACATACTTGAACGACGCAATGCCCTCATTGCGATAGTAGAATAAGAGGTTATAATTTAGCACACAATACGGGGACGGGGGCAATGAGCAAGAATAATCAATAGACAGCATCATTCAAAAAAAGCGCGCTGGGGAAAACGCCCAGGGCATTAACAAAGTGTCAGATAAAAGGAACAGACATAAACAGAGATACTGAAAATGAACAAGCGGAAACTACGGGGCAGGAGGGTTGGCCAGGGCTGGGGCACTGCTCGCGGTGTCCTCTTCAACGGCAGCATCCTCAACTCCTGTTACGAACGGGAGTTCGGAATGAGATTGAGAGAGGGAGACGGCGATTTGTGCACTTCGACTGTGAGCAACAGAGAATATGCGCGGATTGCCGTGGATATTCTTCAACTCTAAGCGCAGCTGGTGAATACGGTTCCGGTACCGACGCGGGTGTTTAGTATCGGTTTCTGGGCGCCAATACAAGGGAGAGTTGGCAACGATATAGGCTTTGTCGTAAGCAGATGCAGGGCTTGAGGGACCTAAAGAGACGGAAGAGTAAGACGAGGAGGAAGACATGGGCGTGGCCGGTCCGTGCATCGGCGATGAGTTAATTTGGCTACGGTGTCGGACCGGACATTGTGCTTGGTGAAGCCTCGTCGTCTTCAAAGCCCTTGGCATGTTGGTTGGCCAGTGTGGTGGTGGAAGGGAATGAGAAGGCGCGGACGGAGTGGGTAGGCTAATAGAGGATGGAGGGAGGAGAGGTAACGTTTGAATACGAAAAGTCAAGTCTCTTGGTATGGGAAGCTTAGTTGATTCGTCATGGGCTCACCAGGGTGTCCCACTAAGCCTAGGTTCATACAGATATTTACAAAGGATGTGAAACGCGTACCTGGCTAACTTTGGGCTTTCGGTGATGTGTGGTGCGGTGCCCTTTTTGTCCCGTCTTATGCCGTAGCATTGCCTTTTGATGGGCTTGTTCCCTCCTGCATCGATGCTAAGGAACTGTGAACCTGGGCTGCCTCCCAGTAGCGCTTACCTTAACGTGTTCAGCCGGACGTAATGCTTGTGACTTAGGCTGATTTCAGATCAATAGCTATCTTTGAAAGTGGAGCCAAATGCCCAAGAGGGGGGTTGAATTGGGTATTTTAAAAACTTTTGCAAATAACTCTTTTTTCTAATATTGAAAACAAGGCAGAATAGAGCAAAGGGAGGAGAAGCTAAACACAAGAGATTTATACTGGTTCGGTCTTAAACACTGACCTATGTCTAGTCCCCAGACTCTCTGGGATTTTCACTATATCAAAGATTATACACTCTACACTCAAGAAGTGATTCTCTCTCTCTAGAACTCACTCCCCCTTACAAGTTGTAATCAATGATTCCCCAAATCACCAAGTCCCCTTGACTTGTGATTCCTTACAATAAATGATAATAAAGAATAAACTCTTTTAAAGAGCAGATATAAATCAACACTGAAGTTCTTGTATCAAAAGATACTATACAAGTGAAAAACTGAAAGAAATGAATGAAAACTTGAATGCAGTTCGATCTCAGTTGTTGTAGTTGTTGGAAAGACTTGAATGCTCTTCTATTTATACTCAGAGATCATTAAATGACCGTTGCTTTCCAAATAGATCCGTTGGAGAAGTTGTGTCAAGGTTAGGAGATGGTTTAGGTAGCTTCTCTCTCTAGTTTACTCTTAATCCAGCTGGCTAGATGATCAGAGTTGACTCTCTGTGAATTAATCCGTTGGAGAAGAGTTTACTTGTTGTAGAAAACATTCTTTAATGCTTTGTAGGCGTGTGTAGATGGATTAGCCAAAAAGGAGTAACTTTCTGGTCAGCATTTAATGTTCTGAACTACCTTTTTGCTTTTGCTCTAACCTTCAATTAGTCTTCATTAATCTGTCTAAAACTCACTAAGAAAGTGGTTAAACATAGCTAGGAATATAGAAGATTAATGCTTGAAAGTATTGAGATCAAACAACAATGTATTCCAAAATCGTTAAATTCAAATTTCTGAATCAGTGATGGAAACTCGAGTTTGTTCGTCAAAACTCAAGTTTTCAACTGTGCACTTAAGTCAAAACTTGAGTTTCAAACTCTAAACTCGAGTTTTGTTCTTCTAGAGAGCAAAGCCGTGTTTTGAGCTTTTGGACCATAATTTGAGCAAATCTCAAAACTCGAGTTTCTGATATGATTCCCGAAAGGAAAGGATGCTTGGATCAACTAGGAATGGAATTTTCGCACCAGAATTTTCAGCGTCTGACCGTCCTGAAAGGATGGCACGAATTTGACGCTACAGACCTTGGATTTGAGCGCTTCCAAAACGAGGAGAAAGATGACGCTCTGAAACACGATTTTGACTCATAAAACACTGAAAAAGGATAAGGAAATCTGGAGATATGAAACTGAGAAATTTAGAATGAAAACTACAGATTAGAGGTAGGCGCCACAATTCCAAAGAATTGATAAGCCCAAGAACGCCACAAGGATCGTTACCCTTGATAAGTTCAGAGATTCTCAAAAGAACCTTAGAGAAGCTTGCCTCTCACCAAAAAGGTTTACCTTCAAATTCAAATCTCCGTTCCAAAAGCCATGGTGTTCCCTTATAAAGTGGGCAACATCCATATTAAGTTTAACCTAATTCTGCTTACACACAAAGGAAATTAAGAAAGCCCAATAAGCGAGCCCAACAAGCCTTATTACAAAAGTTGAACTAAATGTAAGAAAGATAAAACTAAGTGCAGAATTTGGGCCAAGTAAAAACTAAGCGAGCCCAATAAGCCTTCATGCCCAATGAGGCTTATTCTTCAAGGTCTTCAATCTGAATTAAGTGTATCATTTCGGTCTCTTCTTCCTTTAGATTTGGGCTTGCCTCAAGTAAGGTGGTCACTAAGAGATTCAGGGCCTCTTTAGCCTTTTTAGCTTTTGCTCTTGTCATTGGGCCTCCAAGACCTTGTATGTTCTCCAAGTTTGTTGTCTTGGTCATGCTGCCTCCTATGTCCTCATCAGTTTCCAAACTAAAACTCGAGTTTTGGACTTTTTAATGAAAGATGAATGATTCAGTCCAAAACATCAAAACTTGAGTTTTCTTTCAAAACTTGAGCTTTCAAAACGTTGAGAAACTTCATAGCTCTCTGTTTGGCCAAAACTCGAGTTTCCAAAGTGAAACTCGAGTTTTCACTTAATCGTGAAAGCATTGAGAAATTCATATCAGGCCAAAACTTGAGTTTCAAAACTGAAACTCGAGTTTTCAAATCATTGTGAAAATGCATTACTCTCTGCCTGATCAAAACTCGAGTTTTCATATTGTTATGAAAACTTTGAAAATTGGCAATGCTCTCGGGTTGAGTCAAAACTCAAGTTTGTAATCCAAAACTCGAGTTTTCATTCAACAATGAAAACCTAGAAAATCTGCTCAAGTTGGAAACTTGAATTTTCTCTTAAAGACTCAAGTTTTCAAAATCTGAGTGAAAACGTGAAAACTCTCTGTTAAGTCAAAACTCGAGTTTTGATATCAAAACTTGAGTTTTCTCTTAAGTTAGAGAAAACTTAGAAAATCACAGAAGTAGTTGAAGATATAAAGTCTTGGTGCAAAGCTGGATTCAAAAACCAGATACTCTCTGTATGGCCAAAACTCGAGTTTCAAAACAAAACTCGAGTTTTGTCTTTAGTTGAAAAAATTCATAAGTCTCTGTATGAGTCAAAACTCGAGTTTTCAAATTGAAACTCGAGTTTTGTCGTGACAGTAAGTTTTTCAACTTACCAAGACAAACCTTTATTTTTGGGTTTGCAATTGTCAGTTATCATCAAAACCATAAAGAACTAACAATCTTGTCTCTCTCCATGGGGTCTGACCAGTAATGTTTAATCCACTGACCGTTGACTCGGAAGCTGTTCCCTGTTACTGGATTTCTGAGGTCAACTGTGCCGTGCGAAGTCAAGACATCGATAACAAAGGGTCCTGCCCACCTGGATTTCAGCTTTCCTAGAAATAATTTCAGGCGGGAATTGTACAATAGGACCTTTTGGCCAACCTCAAAGGTACGGGGCATCAGTCGCTTGTTGTTCCATCGCTTGACTTTTTCCTTGTAAAGCTTTGTATTTCCATATGTATTCAAACGGAATTTGTCCAGCTCATGCAATTGAAGTAGTCGCTTGTCGCCTGCTGTGGCGGGATCCATGTTCAGCTGTGCTATTACCCAATAGGCTTTATGTTCCACTTCAACTGGAAGATGATAGGCTTTTCCGAACACCAGTTGATATGGGGAGACACCCAAGGGGGTCTTGTATGCGGTGCGGTACACCCATAAGGAATCATCAAGTTTGTCGGACCAGTACTTTCCGCTTGGGTGCACCACTTTTTCCAAGATATGTTTGACCTCTCTGTTTGAGACCTCCACTTGCCCATTTGATTGGGGGTGAAAGGCTGTGGCGACTCGGTGCTTAACTCCATATTTGGTAAGCAACGCTGCGATTTGTCGGTTGCAGAAGTGAGATCTTTCATCACTGATTAAGGCCCGGGGGGTGCCAAATTTCGTAAATATCTGTTTCTTTAAGAACCTGCTCATGGCCTTAGAGTCATTGGTTGGCAAGGCGATTGCTTTGACCCATTTGGAAACATAGTCAACGGCAACTAGAATGTAATGATTACCTCTAGAAGGGGGGAAAGGACCCATAAAGTCAATCCCCCATACGTCGAACACTTCAACCTCCAAAATGGGTATTAGCAGCATTTCGTGCCTGCGAGATATGTTGCCAATCCGCTGGCAATTGTCGCACTTGGACACAAACTGATGGGTGTCTTTAAATAGGGTGGGCCAGTAAAACCCAGACTGAAGTACTTTAGCGACTGTTCGAACTCCTCCATAGTGTCCCCCATAAGGGGATGAATGGCAGTGTCTCAAGATATCATCGAATTCATCATCTGGTATGCAGCGTCAAATCATCTAGTCCGGCCATTGTTTAAAAAGATACAGTTCGTGCTAGAAATACTTCTGGCTGTCATAAAGGAACTTTTTCTTTTGGAGATATGTTAAATCCGCTGGGACTTCTCCTGTGACTAAGAAGTTTGTGATGTCTGCATACCACAGTGTGTTGACGCATGAGATGGCGTAGAGTTGCCCATCTGGGAAGAATTCCTGTATTGGGACATTTGACTTATCTGAAGTATGGCCTTCTAATCGCAAGAGATGGTCTGCCACTTGGTTTTCAGTCCCTTTTCTGTTGCGGACCTCCACGTTAAATTCTTGCAGGAGTAAGACCCATCTAATTAGTCGTGGCTTAGCATCCTTTTTAGCCACTAGGTATTTAATGGCAGAATGGTCTGTGAAGACTATTACCTTGGTGCCCACTAGGTAAGACCGAAATTTCTCAAAAGCAAACACCACTGCCAACAACTCTTTTTCTGTTGTGGTGTAATTCATATGGGCGCTGGACAAAGTTTTGCTTGCATAGTGGATGGAGTGGAACATTTTATCATGTCGTTGGCCTAATACCTCTCCTATTGCTGAGTCACTTGCGTCGCACATGAGCTCAAAATGTAAGTTCCAGTCAGGGGCTACTATGATTGGGGCAGTGGTAAGCTTCTTTTTAAGGGTTTCGAATGCTTCCACACAAGTCATATCAAAATCAAATGGAGCGCTAAGTTCGAGCAGTGTGCATAACGGCTTATTGATCTTAGAGAAGTCCTTGATGAAGCGTCTGTAAAAACCCGCATGTCCCAGGAAGCTCCTGATTCCCTTGACTGTGGTAGGCGGTGGCAGTTGTTCGATAACGGCTATTTTTGCACGATCAACTTCTATTCCCTTCCTTGAGATTCTATGTCCCAGTACCACTCCTTCCGTTGCCATGAAATGACATTTCTCCCAATTCAGTACCAGAGTTGTTTTCTCACAGCGCTGAAGGATTAATTCTAGGTTCTACAGGTAGTCATCATAAGATTTTCCAAATACTGAAAAGTCATCCATGAAAATTTCTATGGATTTTTCCACCATATCCAAGAATATTGCCATCATACAATGCTGAAATGTGGCTAGTGCATTTCAGAGTCCGAAGGGCATTCTTCGGAAGGCAAAAGTTCCATAAGGGCAGGTAAAGGTGGTCTTATGCTAGTCTTGAGGTGCTACAACGATCTGATTGTATCCGGAATAACAGTCCAGAAAGCAATAGTATTCCTTACCTGCAAGTCCATATAGCATTTGGTCAATAAATGGCAGCGGGAAGTGGTCCTTGAGGGTGGATTTGTTCAGTTTCCGGTAATCCATGCATATTCTCCATCCAGTGACTGTTCGTGTGGGAATTAGTTTGTTCTGATCATTTTCCACTACAGTGATTTCTCCTTTCTTGGGCACGCACTGCACAGGGCTGACCCACTCGCTATCGAATATAGGGAAAATAATTCCTGCATCCAACCATTTGATAATCTCTTTCCGCACTACTTCCTTCATAATGGGGTTCAATCTTCGTTGAGGCTTAACTGAGTGCCAACATCCTTCTTCTAGGTGTATCTTGTGCATACATAGTGAAGGACTGATCGCTTTTATGTCAGCTATTGTCCATCCGAAGGCTCTTTTGAATTTGGTGAGTACTGCCAGGAGTTTGGTTTCCTAATCATTGGTGAGCTGTGCAGAGATTATGACTGGCAGGGATTGATTCTCTCCCAGATAAGCATATTTCAAGTTGTCAGGCAGTGGTTTGAGATCCAGGATTGGTGGCACCTCTATGGATGGTTTGGTTGTGTGCTTTCGTTGCTGGTCGTTTTCCAGTAACTCGAATCTCGTACTATTTAATAGGTTAGGATATGCATGATCAGTATAGTTTAGCATTGCTACCTGAATGGGAACTTCCACGCTTGTCCTTGATTCTAATTCCTCGGGCTCCCTGTCATACGATTCCTAAAAAGCCTCGTGTACGATTTCGTCCACCGCATCCAACGCTGAGCACGGGTTTGAATCATCGATTTGTTGCATTGCCTTGGATAGACTGAAATTCGCTCCCTTACCATTTACATTTAGTATGAGTTCTTCTTCATTTACATCCATCAATGCTTGTCCCAGGGCTAAAAATGGCCGTCCTAGAACAATTGGTGCCTCGTGTATATCATCTTGATCATGGATAATGAAGTCCACAGGTAGGGTAACTGTTCCAACTTGCATCAAGACGTTATGTCTTTCACTGGTGGGGTGGATCATTGTTCTGTCTACCAACTAGAAGCCTATTTCAGCAATCTGCTCGTTACCGGTGGTCAGCTGTTGAGCAACTGATCTTGGCATTATGTTCACTTGAGAACCTGGGTCGCATATTGCCTTTACGGCGGTGTGATGATTTATTGTGCATGGAATTTCCAGGGGTTTAGTGTCTTGTACGTTGAGTCTTCTTCCTGGCTGGCACGACTTACTTGCAATAGGAATCAAAGGAATGATCTCAAGTCCCAGTTGTTTTTTTCTTGGGGATATAGTGTCCTTGAGGAACTTCACATAGGTAGGCATTTTGTTTCGCGCTGCTGTTGGAGCCATGTGAACATGGGATCGCTGCACGAGCTCTAAGAATTTCTGAAACTGCGGGCTGGAGATTAGTTGGGTGGCCTCGTTATGTGCAATCAACTCAGTAGTGTCACCCCCTTGCATCCTCAGTGGAAGTGTGCTTATTATTGCTGGTAGTGGACATGATGTAGCATCGTCCGATAAGCTACTTTGATGTGACATTGCCTCTTGCTTGTTACTCTTGGTGGTTGCAATTGTCGTGCTATGGGGTAGTGGCCCTAGGCATTCCTCAGTGAGGGCTGCAATTTGACCAATTTGTTCTTCTAACTTCTGAAGTGTCTGCTGTTGAGTTAGCATTTCTGAGTTTTGTCCTGCCAAGTAGTCCCCAAGCATATCAATAGAATCCCTTTTCAGATAAACATGTGCGCCACCTCCCCAGCGGTTGTTGCAAGCCTGTGGGTTTTGGAGATTGGCCTGTATGACGGGACTGAGTAATACTTCAATAGCAGTAGTTAAAGCGGTCACCTAGGTTGTAAGGGCCATTAATGCATCCGTTGTACTAATACTCGCGACTTCTTTGCATGGGATCCTGCTGTTGTTAGTCCATTGATGCCCTTGTTTTGTTATTGTTTCCAATAGTTGGCATGCCTTGTTGTATGGCAGCACGAGGATAGATCCGTTAGCACAGGCATCCACAAAGGCTCGAGTATTACTGTTCATCCCACAGTAGAAGGTTTCCACTTGAGCCCATCCTTGTAGTCCATTTTGTGGGCATCTGCTGAGTAGATTCTTGAATCGGTCCCAAGCTTCATGAGCTAATTCATCAGGATTTTGCGTGAAGCTGGCTATATCCTTCCTTAATTGAGCATTCCTTGTTGGTGGGAAGAAGTAAAGCAGAAATCTTCTCCCGAGCTCCTCCCAGGAAGTGATTGAGCCGGTGGATAGATTATTGAGCCATTTTCGAGCCTTGTCCCTTAGTGAGAATGGGAATAATTTGATACGGATGGCATCGGGAGGTATACCAGGGATTACAAAAGAATCGCACACCTCCAAGAAGGTCTTGAGGTGAACGTGTGGGTCTTCAAATGGGAGTCCTCCAAATTGTCCAGCCGCATTTAGCATCTGAATCATGACACTTTTGATTTCAAAGTGTCCAGCATTTATAGTTGGTGGAGTGATGGCCGAAGTCAATTTGTTCAGATCTGGAATCCTGAATTCCATAATGGCCTTGTTCTCATCTAGGTCTAGCTGAGGAGGTGGAGGGCCCTGGTTATCCCTGTGCACCTCTATGCGCTCTCGTTGTTCTCGTTCGTGATCATTAGGTATATCCGCCATGCTCGCTGTGCCAACGGATTAGCTTCTCCACTTCTGCCTTCTGCGCTTGTGCTTGTAGGTGCGTTCTATCTCAGGGTCATAAGGCTCTATATTTGCTGAAGGCGAATTGCACATCCACTACAGACTGTACCTGAAAAATCAAGAACAGAGAAAAGTGAGCTTGTTACTAAGTAGATCACAACTATTAAGCAACGGGGCGTCGTTATTAGGGGTATCAGCAGTCCCCGACAACAGCGTCAAAAACTTGTTGGTCAAATTCCCTTATAGCAAGCGAACTAGTCAAACAAGTAATAAAGTGAAAGTAGAGTATTGTCCCACAAAGACTGAGATACCAAGGAATGACGCTTGATTGCTATGATAGTCGTGAAACAGAAAGTAGATAAAATCGGGTTGAAAGGTTGTGGTAATTATGCTACTACCAAAAATAAGCAAAATAACAATAAACGAGAGAAGATATTAGTAATAGGTTAGGCTGGACTCAGAGTCACCCTTAAGTGCATCAATCCCCAAGTTGTCCTACACAATGCTTTGGCATCTATACTGTACAGCTTCCGCAATTGCTACAACATAGCTGCTACTCACAAGGCTATTTGGTTAACCCACCTCTATAGTCTACCGAAGCTTTCGCGTCCGATACGTAGGATACTACCTATACTCCTTCCATATTCCTATGGTAACTTTCTAGTGTAGATCTTTGCTATGCACAGGGTGTTATGGTTATGAGAGGTAGACCCATTCCTGAAGTCTACAATATAGGTCATACCGTGCATAGGCCGCCTAGCAAGCATATGTTTATAGGAGGTCTAACTCCACTCCTTGCTAGTAAATGAAGCCACTGCTCTAGCCCATAACTTCCGTTAACCGATTAGTAATTGAAACACCGATACGCAAACCAAATTTATTGAATTAAAACACGCAACTGGGTTCATTCGACACTTAAAGATTCATCCTCTTCCAGCCATATGAAAATTAGTTCATAACTGACGAGGAAGACGCAAAACAAACATTAACAGAAGGACCCATGATTGAAATACGAAATAAACTAATAGAAAACAGAAAGCTTGAACGGAGTTTCGAAGTGTGCATGAAGTCCTGTCACGTCACTGCTCCACGTCATCTTCTCTCCGTCGTACTGAGGGGAAGGATGCTGGGTTGTCCTGGAAATAGCGTGCTTTGTGATCTTTCTCACTCTTCTCGAGAGTCTGCCGAAGATAAAATTTTGTCTAAGGCTCTCCGACTTTTTTAGGGTTCACTCGGCTGTCTTTTTATAATCGGGCTTCCATGCGGCGCAAGTTGCAGCGAGTTGAGACTTTTCTATTCCGTTGGGATCTTCAGTATCTTCTGATCAGATTAGATTGCCTCTGCAGATTTTGCAAGATTCTTTCAAATCTATCAGTTCTGATCCTCCGCATCTTCTATTCCGTTACATCAGCAATGAATTTGTCAATATCGCCCTTTTCTTTAATTCCTGAAATCATCTAGATAAAAAGGTTAGAATATAAGCCGCATAGCATTGCGTCCTCTACTTTGCTATAGCATTCGTGTGCCTTGTATTACTCTTCGGTCTGCTGTCAGAATGCTATAGCATCGCATCAACTCTGCTACACAGTTTTCGTTAAAAAGCATCACGAGTTACGCTGTTATTAACACATACTGATGATTTCCATCTCTCAATCCCTATATCATGAATACATGCCTTTTTTCTTGGTTAAATCATAGTTAAGCTCATCTTTACCATCCAATTCAGTCATGAAATATAGGGAAAATATGGTATTATTTGTGCTCATTAGTATTCAAGCAACATTTCACGATGTGTGGACGTGTAGGCTCGAAAGGTTACTAGGTTGAAGAGTCATGACTCACATGTGCTTATGCAGCAGTTACTTCCGCTGGCCATAAAAAATACACTGCCTCTCGATGTGTCGATTGTTTTGGTCGAGCTTTGTACTTTCTTTCGGAAGTTGTATTCCAAGGTGTTGATCGTGGAGGAACTCGACCAGCTGCAACAGCAAATCATTCTTACGTTGTGCCATTTGGAGATGATCTTTCCTCCTTCATTTTTCACGGTCATGGTTCACCTGACAATACACCTTGTTCATGAAACCAAGATTGCTGGCCCAGTTCATTACCGATGGATGTATCCTATTGAGAGGTACTCATTTAAAATTAATTACTTTCGCATTACTCCTCTAGTCGCATGTTTAACCATTGATGTATCGACATTTTTCCTCGTTACTTTATAGGTTTCTTGGGAAATTGAAATCTTACGTGAGGAATAAGGCGTGGCCTGAAGGTTCAATAGCAGAAGGTTATATTGGGGATGAGGTCATGTATTTTTATTCCAGGTACTTTGATGACATTGAGACGTCATTCAACCAACCGCCTCATGTGGACGATTGTCCTGAGCCAGTGCCAGAGCCATCAGATTCAGAGTTGTTATTCCCTCGTGTTGGTAAACCCTTTGGCGGATATGAGAACTTCAAACTCACGGCACTTGAGAAGTTTCAAGCATATAGACATGTCTTGATCAATTGCACTAAAGTTGAACCATACCTTCAGTAAGGATTGCACACGGATATATATGTTATCCTATATGTTTCCTTACATTTTATAGGCACATTTCTTGCTTGTCATCGCATGTTTAATTGCAGGGAATTCAGGAGTCATGTGAAGCGTTAGCTGAGGATCCGTACACAGACATCCTCCGAAATTGATAGAAAGGTCCACAGAGAATTCCAAGGTTGGTTTAGGAGGAGAATAATGAATGACCACAACCCCCACTTACCAGAATTCAGAGCTCTCGCACTCGGCCCGCTTGACCACGCCCAAAGATTTACGATATACAATGTCAATGGCTTCAAGTTTTGCACGGTTTCACGAGATCAGGGATTGCTGACCCAAAACTCGGGTGTATATGGTACGTTTGGGATGAGGAGTTATGCGAGCAGCAATGACAGGAACATGTAGTTCGGTGACGTCCCGTATTATGCAAAGCTGCTTGATGTGGTCAGGATAACTTACCAAGGCCTTTTCTCTGTGACGCTATTCAAGTGTTTGTGGGCGAATACGACAACATCCCGAGGACTCACGACGGATGATTTAGGCATTACATTAGTGAATTTCTCCCGGCCTATTCACACTGGTCAGTCTGAAGACGACAAGTCGTATATTCTTGCCTCAGAGGCCCATCAGGTTTATTATGTCGCCGATGAGAGGCACAGTGATTGGAATATGGTGGTTCACTTAAAGCCTCGGGACCTTTACGACATGGGTGATGGTGAGAACGTCGCTTACGATTGTGAGCCACTCCAGCCCACCGTTTTGAAAACTTCTTCCTAGATGGCGATGACACTTTACAAATAGTTCGGTACGTTTTTTAATATACGCAATATGAAATATAAAAATAGCATTTCACAAAAGTTTTATATATATCTTATTCCATATTCAACTCACACGTAACTTTTTATACAAACTTTCTTTGTAGGGATGCTGACGAAGATTGAGAAGAAAAATTATCCCTACTTTTCATTTTACTTTTTTTTTTTAAAAAAAAACACCCAAAAAATTTATTTGTAGCGGTTCATAACCGCCACTAAAAACAAAATAACCGCTACAAATTAAAAACTGCTACAAAAGATCAAATAAACCGCTACAAAAATAAACCGCTACAAAAACCGGCACCGTAACCGCTACAAAGTGATGCGCTAAGATCAAAATAAATACCCCCACCAAACCACATTTAATATGCTTCAGTTTTGTTTTCTACACATGTTTTCTCTCCATCTTCTCTCATATTTTTACGTTTTCTCAACGAGACAAAGTGTTTGAATTGGGTAAATCTCACTCAGCTTGATCAAATCTTGTGATTATCGAAATATTTGTTTTTTCTTCTATTGATATTTTTTTGGGTCAAATTCTTCTACAAGCGCATTTTGTCAATTTTTAACTTCCTTTCTGCTTTCACATCCATATTCTTCGATCCACTTTCCCGCACTTTTAATTTATAATTCATTTTATTTTAACTAACTCATAAAGTGTTGTTATTATACTTACATTTTCTTGTTGTTTTACACATCTATAGTAACCTTATACAATTGAATATCATATTTTAATATTATTTATTTTCAGTAAAAATAGAAATGATTAATAATTTAACTTTTTTTAATTACAATAAGAATTGTTAATTTTTTTTATTTTTTATTTACCAATTTCATCCATTTGTGGTGGTTACCTAACCGCTACAAATACCAAAATATCAACACACGCGCCAAAACTACTTTTCAAATAAATGACATCAAATTTTGTAGCGGTTTATAAACCGCTACAAATATAAAAATAAAAAATGGCAGCAAAACATTTTTTTTAAAATAATGGGGGAATAATTTGTAGCGGTTTTCCACCGCTACAAATATTCTGGCAGTAAAATTTTTATCAAACATTTGAACAATTTAGTAATGGTTGTAGAACAGTGACAAAATTTATACATTTTGTAGCGGTTTGCAAACCGCGACTATTGTGTACATAAGTTGTCAGCTTAGCCTTATATAGTGGCGGTTAACTCGAACCGCTACAAGTGCAGTAGCGGTTTTTGTGGCTATAGTGGCGGTTTATTTTAACCGCGACTAATTTCTTTGTTTCGGTGGTTTTTGTAACGGTTTGTTGAACCGCGACAAATGTTGTTTGTCGCGGCAAAAACCACTACAAAAGTGTAATTTTGACCGCTACTAATGACCCTTTTTTTTGTAGTGTAAATTCAATAGACAGATTACAACTACGTTTTTAACTTAATGTACAGCTCATGCACGGCTAATCTATAGAGATCTAGGGTTAGCTGGTTAACAAATTAGCCACCAAAAGATGTCAAAATTAAATTCCAAGAAGATGCTTGACTTGCCTTTTGCAATCCCTCATCTTCCCTGTGAGTTCTTCCGGTTTCTTACTTTGTCTATTGGAATCTTTAATCTTATCCAGCTTCTGGAAGCCATTATTGTATGCAAAGGGTAAAAACATTCAAGTCGATAAAGGGATGGAAAAACTAAATGTATATGCAAAACACTTGCTACCAAAGACGGACAGCAAGAGGAAGAACGAGTGTGGTGACAGTGGCTTTTGAAGAGGAGGCGACGGTGCGATGACAAGAGAGGGAGGAAGAAATGACAGGCTTTCCAGAACTAGGGCAGAGTTGCTCGACTCGTGAGAGAAGTCGGGGCTGGATGTGTGAGAATGCGAGCGAGCAAGACAGGCGGCGAGCGAGCGAGACCAGCGGCGACTGAGCCAGACTACCAGCAAGTGAGCGAGGGTTGTAGGACGATGGTGAGACTGAAGGCGTACAGAGATGCGCGAGTGAGAGTGAGAGTGAGAGTAGGAGCATGAATAGATCTGATAGGCACTAGTTCTAAAATAATTAATGCATTTTTGGCGACCTAAGACTTATTTAGGGCGTTAAAAATTTTAATTTTGACGTCCTAATTTTAATTTTAGAACGTCAAACAACTTTCTCGCACTAAAAAAATTTTCTGACGCCAAAAAATTTCTCAATATATGTAAAAATATTAATTTTAGGCGACCTAAATATATTTTAGGACGCCTAAAATTTCATTTTGGTGTTCTTATTTTAATTTTAGGACGCTAAAAAATTTTCTAGCGCCAAAAAATTAATTTTAGGCGCCCAAAATATATTTTAGGATGCCTAAATTAATTTTAGACATCCTAAAATTATATTTAGGACGTTTAAGTCTCAAAATTCAGCCAAACAATTATGAAATTGCCACCGCCTATACTTTTTACTTCCTTTTTTAAAATAAGGACGTTTTTTAGGGGAGTAATATTCACTTTTTGTAGTAGTGTGTTAACGGAGGGGCAACATTACTATGTTTTTAAACTTTCAAGGCAACATTGCTCCAAAAAACTTTAAGGGTAAAATTACTTCTGAGCATATACTTCCAGAGTAAAATTGCTACTAACCATAATTTAACATACTACTAACAACAATTTCAACACTTCTTCTGATGAGTTTTACCATTTCATAACGTGATTTACTCCAACTTTTTACAATCTAAACAATTAAGCAAATACAAATTGGAGGGTCATGTCTTAAATCTTTTACTATCTTACCAATGGCATTTACAACACTCCTGACATGTTTCACTATTTCATCAAGGCCATTTACAACAAATTTCTTACAATTTTAACACTGGGAAATACAACACTTCAACGTATTTCACCATTTTGTGAGCGCCATTTACAATAACTTTTTTTATAGTATATCAAAACTTGGGAAAATACAAGTTAGAGGGTCATATTTTAAATTCTTTACTACACTATCAATGACATTTTTTACACTTCTAACATCTTTCACCATTTTGTCAATGCCATTTATAACAAATTTTTTACATTAACATCGTGTTTAACGGTCATCAGTGTCAGAGCTTTGCATGTCCCAACACTAGAGATTGAGTGCCCAACTGGCAGCAAGGGTAGCCGCTAGCATCGGAGATCTAGCGGCTAGCCAATGATGGTGTCTTCCAGTAAGGGAGATTAAGGGGTTTTTTTTTAAAAAAAAAAAACTAAGAGACAAAATTATAAAAACATTAACATTTTTAAATTCCAATTTGGTCACGAGTATTAATTTGGGTTTTTCCAATTGCGGTACTTAGTTAAATTTTGGTAGCATCAAGTTTTTGGCGCTGTTGCCAGGGACTCAAGGCAATTGGTAATTAGTATTATAAATCCTTTAGTAGTTTTAGTTTGATCATTTTTTATTTTTTATTCTTTATTTTTTTAAAAAAAATCTTTCTGTATTTTTCTTTTCTTTTCAATTTTTGGTGTTAGCTGGTGCTTTGAGATTTATTTCGTTTTGCAGGTACTGAAGGTTGGAGCTAAATACCCAAGAGGAGGGGTGAATTGGGTATCTTTAAAAATTTAAATATTCTACTCTGTTTTTGACTTAGTAACACAGGGTAAAACAGAGGAGAGAAGAAGAGAAGCAATGCACCACAAGATTTATACTGGTTCGGTCCTTTCTCTGACCTACATCCAGTCCCCAAGCCTCACCTGGGATTTTCAATCCACTATAATTAAATATTGATTACACACTCTGTACTAAGAGTTGTTCTCTCACTAGAACACACTCCCCCTTACAAGTTGTAATCAATACACCCTAACTACCAAGTCCCCTGACTTGTAGTTATCACAATCAGTAAATGATTTACAATGTAAGACTCTCTCACAGAGCAAATAGGATAATCACTGAAGTACAAAGTATCAAAATGATACAATACAGATGAAAGCTTGATACAATAAATGACTCAATAAATTTTCGCTCTAGGTTGTTGTATCAGCTTGAGAAGAAGTTAATGCACTCTATTTATAGGTAGAGAACATTAAATGACCGTTGCTTGATGAATCCAACCGTTGTAGGTGATTAGCACTTAAGTCTGGTCTTCTTCTCTCTCTAAACTTCTGCTAATCCAAGTGTTAATGTGGTCTGATATGGCCCTCTGAGAATTTGCCCGTTGGAGATGACTTTACTTGTTGTAGTAAGCATTCTTTAACGTTTAGAAGGCGTGCTCAGATGGATTAGCTGAAAGTAGGTTGATTTGCAGAAGTGCATTTAATGCACTGTACACTTTTTGCTTTTTAGCTTTGACCTCCAATAATCTTCATCTGATCTTACTGAAATTCACTCAACAAACTTGTTAAACATAGCTAGGAATATGATTGAATGAATTATGAAAGCAATAAGATCAAACAACAGTGATTTGCAAATTCGTGTAATTCAAAAATCAGTTTTTACCGTTGTATACCGCGGTAAGTTCCTCTATACTGGAGTATGGCACTGTGCATAAGTGTCCATACTGCAGTATCCAAAGTCATACTGCGGTATGAAACTTCCAGAGGCAGAACATCGTGAATTGATTTTGAAAGCTATGTCCTATACTGCGGTATGTAAGTAACATACTGCAGTATGCAAGTTTTTGACAAAATTGAGAGTCAGCTTAATTGCCCAATACTGCAGTATGAAAACCTATACTGCAGTATGCAATAGTCATAAAACTTGAGAGCTTTCTGTATAAGCCTATACTGCAGTTTCCATATCCATACTACGGTATTGACTTGGGTGAGAAAACTTGGTTGCTCTCTGGATGGCCCTATACTGCAGTATACATACCTATACTGCGGTATTGGCTTGACTTGAAAATTTTGTTGCTCTCTGGATGGCCCTATACTGCAGTATACATACCTATACTGCGGTATTGGCTTGACTTGAAAATTTTGTTGCTCTCTGGATGGCCCTATACTGCAGTATACATACCTATACTGCTGTATTGGCTTAGCTCAAAAATTTTGATTACTTTCTGTAAGTCCAATACTTGCGGTATAGCACCCTATACTGCGGTATTGACTTAACTCGAAGGATTGGACTGTTCTTTGGAAGTCCAATACTGCGGTATAGCACCCTTTACTGCAGTATTGAGTTAACTTGGAAAAAATTATTGCCTTCTGAATGACCCTTTACTGCAGTATGCAGACCCATACTGCGGTATGCAACTATCAGATGATTTTTAAAAGATCTTGGAAACTTCAACACATGTTTTACACTTGTTGTTAATCATCAAAACACATTGAGAACTAACAGGTACCTCGGTACATGACAAGTAGAACCAAATCTACTAAAACACCACATAAAACAAGGAATATCCAAGAGCTTTTGGAAGCTGCACCGAACGAAGAGAAGGAAGTAATACAAACTGAAACTAAAGAGATGGCTACGGATGAAAATGATCGTTTGTGTGTTAATGATTTTCTGGGAAGACAATCACGAGGATATCAGTCAAGAATCAGGGCGCCTGAGTGTCAAGCCAACAATTTTGAAATCAAGCTGCCTATGCTCAAGATACTTGAACTACAGGGTCAGTATGCAAGGAACAATTTAGAAGACCCAAATCAACATCTGATACAATTTCTTGACGTTTACAACTCATGCAAGATGAATGGAGTTCCTGATTATGTGATTTGCCTTCGGATTTTTCCTTACTCTCTACAAGGGGAAGCTAAAGAATGGCTCAACAACTTAGAAGAGGGCAGCATAACCTCTTGGGAGACACTGGAAGAAAAGTTCAGATCAAGATTCTTTCCACATAATAAGATTGTGGACGCACAAGCCGCTCTTACAAATTTCTGTCAACAATGTGGTAAACATCTGTATGAGGCTTAGGAGAGGTTCAAGTTGCTTGTAGGTAGAGCCCTGGCCACAATCTAGAGAAGTGAGTCTTGCTTCAAATATTCAGTACTCGGTTGACTCCTTAATCTAAATCAAAATTAAATGATGTCACTAATGGAGGAATTACAAAGCAACTGGTGAATCATGTCTGGAAATGCTTAGATGACTTATCCACTGACTTTCTATAGAACAACAATGAAAGAAGGCCAGTGAAGTCAGTTGATAAAATTATTGAAGCCCCTTCTTCACAACTGATGGCAATGTTAAATACAATCAACAAGAAGATTGATCACTTAGAAGCTCAAGCAAACCGATCTAATGGTAGACACATGAGAGTAAGTGCTATTCGTGCTCCTTGTGATTACTGTGGAGATGACCATGATAATGGGGAATGCCTCATAACTCAATAGATAGAATCGATGAACTATGTAGGAAACTACCGTGGCAACAACCAGAACAATCCCTACTCAAACACCTACAATTCTAGGTGGTGTAAAAATCCCAACCTCTCTTGGAAATATGGTGCAAATCTTAATAAAGCATCAACCTCTAATACAAGACAAGCACCACCTCCTGGATTCCATCAATTAGAAAAAGAAGTCATTCCTACCCAAGAGCCTAAATCTGATCTAGAAGCAATGATATCTCAGCTCGCAAGTTTTGAATTAAAGAGTACTCAGGATCAAGCTACTACTATTGCAGAATTAAACTCATCTATCAAGACTCTTCAAGTACAAATGGGACAAATTGCCAATGCTGTGAATATTTTACAACAGAGAGAATTGCCAAGTAATACTATGCCTTCTTTGGTTATGCTTGTCTTTATGCAATTAAAAAGATTTTTTTTTTTTTTAGATTTTTGCATTGCTTAGGATTGGCCTTAACTTTGAGCCTTCCCCATCTTAGAAAAATATTATCAAGTAAAAAAAAAATTCTAATTATGCCTCTAAAGTCTTGAATTCTTTTTTTTTTTTTATCAATCTTGAGATTGACTATGAGAATAGAGATTAGTTTGTAATATGATCATTAGATTATTAGTTTATGAATATTTTGCTACATGATTTTTTTAGAAAATTAGATGATGACCTTTGCCAGCTAAGTAAAACTGTTGTTTGAGGAAATGACTCAGGTAGTGAAAAAATAAAATAAAATCACACACACACACATGCACACAACTCCAATGACTTCTCTAGACCTTACTTAGTAACCAGGGGCACTTCATCACCAATATTGGCACTCGTGTCAAACGGTAAAGTCAAAGAGGGTTATAAGTTAGGCTAAAAGCCTCTTGAGGTGCCTGTTGGAGTAACTGAGTAACCGGTGCTGCATCACCCATGTGCAGGGTCACGTCAAAAGGGGACCTACAACGGCTCAAGGGGGAAAAAATTGAGTTATTTCCTACCTGAGGATCCTTATTAAATTAAATGAAAAGCTTGGTTTAGTGGGGGAATTTGAATTTTTTTGGAGAAATTGAGGAGCATAATATTCTTTTACTAATCTTATTGTTAAACTTATTGTGTGCCGATCTTTTCATCATGGGATGTTAAAAGATTGTTACAGTTGTTTAAGACTATTGGCTTACTAATCTATCCTTATAAGACATTAACTTAAATCAGATTTGATGATATGATCTAAGTGTGGTGGTTTATTGTTGTCTGTTTTGGGATTTCATGAGCAATGTTCTTTTCAAATAATAAATTCTATTTCTTTTGCTTGAGGACAAGCAACAGTGTCAGAGCATGGTTGCAAGTACTAGAGCCAAAACAAAGAAGACTGACATATAACAAGTTGTGATGAAGTTTGTGTTAGCGAGAACAATATTAGTATTTTAACTTGTATGTTATGTAGATTTGTTTATGCCATTACTGGCACCTTTTGTGGGCTATAAACATTTGATTGTGGGGGGATTCTTTTTGTGTATTGGGCATGATTTGTATCTTATATATATGCTGTTCTTTTGTAAGTGAGATGCCAGACCTCTTGAATCAACTCACTCCTTTTAGAGATTTCCATACTTTTTAGAGATTGTAATTCCAAATTACCTGATATATTTACCTTTTAATACTAACTCTCACATCTAGATCATTACTTAGGTTAAATTTCATAGCTTGTTTGATATGGAGATGGTGAACCATAAATTTTGGAGAATGAATTTCAATTTCATATAACTGCATTCAACCTTACAACGTCTAATACACAAATAACTATTTCTAATGGTTCATACACATAATAAACTACACAAATACATATAAAACATCAGCACCCATGTCATTATCGATGTAGCTGTTGCAAATTTCAACTTCCTTGCACCCTTCCTAGCTTCACTTTCCTTTCTATGATCTTTCCATCTCAACTTCCTCATTTCAACTTCGATTACACCAAGTTGTTCGTAGACTGTTACACACCTACCGGCCTCGCCCTTTCAGGTGGCGGGTAGTGCGGTCCTTTACTTTTGTTTAATTTTAGCTTATATTTCCCCCGTGAATTTACAACACATATCAGAGTATAAGCAGCAGAGCACACATTGGTTTGGACAAAAATATACTGATAAAAATACGGAAAGATAATTCCTTTCCCCAAAGGGATCAAAATATACAGTCATCCGAACAATAGTACCTGATCGGCCAAAATAATATCATACAGTCATTCGATAATCAAAATACATACCCAAAAATAACAGTCACCTCCACACTACTCCAGCTCCGGAGCCTTACCCCTGTCTCCCTGCTCCGGTCTCGAAGAGCTGCCAAATGGCTTAAAAGGAGCTGGGATTCAAAATTGAATCCCAGAGTAACCGTTAATCTCATATAAGATGTATAACAAAGCATGTAAGCAAACCACAAAAAAAAAATAATTCAAACCACATCTCATTCAGTATCATGCACACAGCAAGGCACACAGCCAATCTGGAACTAGCAGTCCTAATAGCACACAGCACAGACTGCAATGGTCCTAATAGCACACAGCACAGACCACCAGGCACGGCACACAGCAAGGCCCGTTTATGCACACAGCATGTTCCGGTTCCATAGCGCTAGGAAAATGAATGATGACCGAATGTATGCAATATACATGGAAAGACATACATACACAAGTCACACAAAGTATATGAAGATTAAGGTTACTACTTGGCAGTCGATTACGGATTAAAATAACCTTCCCATTGCAAAATATCACAATTATCCCTAAAATAATAAAATGTAAATATAATTAAATTCCTTTCAATAAATATTCCCTTGATAATTTAAAATAAGCCCAATTCATAGATCTATTTTTACTAAATCCCTTTTCTTATTAAGGAATTTAATATGGGCCTTCATTCTCTTCATTTTCGTCACTTTTCAGGATTTTCCAGCAATTAGTGACTCATCTTCAAAAATTCATAATTAAATCTAGAAATATCCTTTTGGGTTGATTCCAAAGCAAAAATGACCCTTAATGTGTGTATTTTCAACCAAAAATACTCATTTAGGCCAGACCAAGTCGAAAATATATCCATAGCCCAAAATTCCCCTGCTGTCCGAAATAATGTCCAGAATCAGAGGGTCATTTTCAAAAATACATTTCTCCCAGTCCAGAACTTGAAAAATTACATATTATATATGAAAATAATCCTTGAGATGTCTAATTTCTCCCTGAAAAGTTTCATAATTTTCTAAGTCCATTTACCATGTCAAATATCATGAAGAAGGTGACTGACTCCACAGGGAAATTTCCAGTAACAGCACCTAATGATTTTCTAGCTTCCATTTATGCTTCCAAATTTATAATCCAAGTTCACCTTCATACAAAATCTCATTTTAGATACTTTAAAACCATCAAAAACACCAAAATCCATTCCAAAAATACTAGTATATGCAGCTGGACGAAAATCAATGCTTAACCAACAAATTGTCAAATTTCCATTCTAACAACTTAATCTAGACCATAATCATTTCTAATTTGTTGTTTGAACCCCTAATCATACTTTAATCCCATTTAAGAGTTTGGGAAGCAACTCCCCATAAATTTAGGGTCTCCAAAATTCCAAGAATACAAGAGAGTACTACCACAAATCAATTTACCAACTCAAAACCACTATAAGGAGGTTCAAGAATCACTAACCTTTGATATTCTTGTAATTTCCTCTTCCTTGTTTACCCAAAATTTTCGACCTCCCCTTCATGAACCACAAGAATACAGATTTTTGGGTCAAGAAGAGTTGCAAAAGGAAGCTTAGAAGAGATGGAAGAGATTACCTAAGGCTTACCTATTGAATCCTTGAGTTCTTCCTTCTCCTTTTCTCCTTTAAATTTTCCACTCTTCCTCCTTCCCTTGTCTCTGCGTCTTGCCCGACTCTTGGGGGAAAAAATGAAGTGTTTTAATGCCAAATAGTGGGTCCAATTCAGCTGAAATAATGAGGGGAAAAATGACCTCCAACTAGCCATAATTTACTACTATGCCATCTTGTTAAAATCCAACTATTTAGTTGGAATATGTTTGGCCAATTTCTTTTTTTTTTTCCTTAGTTTGGGCCAAAAATTTAAGCCTCTCTTAGGATAATTTTAGCCCACTTTATTAACTTATAACCCATACTCATGCAACTTCTTCTCATTCCTTTTTGGCTAAATTTATTACACACAACTTCATAAAAATTCGTATATGCAAATAATTTCATATTAATGCACATGAAAAATGAGGATGTTACATAGACAATCCTCCTCTCGTGCCTTGATTTCAGGAAAGTATTCTCATCATACAATTTGTTAATGTGTGTTAGTAAGTAGGTGTCCTAAAGACAAATATGTTTTGACAGATGAACACCTTTCTGCATTTTAATATTTTATGATTAATATAAATGAGTATATTTTATTTTTATTATATTTGTGTCTCGCATTTACTTCAAGGTAAATATGCATTTAAAGAAAAAAGCCCTAGGAATAGAATAGATGTTCACTTGAGGATCTATGATAGGGATCATGATCATAAGGACTCAAGGACACTACATATCTATTGCCAGAAACTTGTTCTTAGTCTTGAATCACCAAGAAAGTGCATTAGTGATATCAATAAGACTAGCACGACATCGCCTATCTGTATAGAGATACAATGTGGGGACCTCATGGAATACAAGCATGGTGATGCCTTAGTTGATGTCGTGGGTGGATCTATTGGAGAACAGATAGCACTAAATTGACCCATCGAGAGACTCCACAAAGACTCATTGTAGATAATATCATTGGTCTCAAATGGCTCTAAAACGTGATTTTGTGTAGGATATAGTCATGGTTTACGTTTCCGAAGTCGAAAACACCGAAAACCCTAAGTAAGGGCTTGCTGCCAGTGTCAGGAATCTGGGTAGCAAAGCTTCAAACACGTTTTTGAAGGGGTAAGCAAACTTGTTTTGAGCTGAAATTTTACATGAAGAAACTAGACATCCAGGGCATGAATTTAGATATATATAATATGATAATTTTTGAATAAAAATACTAAGTGAAATCTGGAACCAGGGGAGTGAATTTGGACCAGGGAGTGAACTTTGAGCTCCACACCAAAATAAGTGTACTTTCAGGGTCTGGGTGTATTTTTCCTGAAAAATAGACTTTTCAATGGTTCAAATGGCACTGGTTTCAAGTAAAACTGATTTTTGTGAAATTTATCAAAAATCCTGAAATTTGGGCTAGAAAAACTGAATTTCTGGAAAATTCTGATTGGGCTTGGATTTAGCAAGAAAATGCAAGGGTATTTTTGGAAATTCTAAAAATGGTGTATTTTGTTATTATTTAGGTCAAGGGTATTGTTGGAAATTCATCGAGCACAATAAATATTAAAAGGCAGTGAATAGCACACTATGTAGTAACCGCTTTACTCAAATATCTTTATATGTTTGTTGTATGTTTGTATTTGCCATGTGTGTTTTTGAATATATTCTGCCAAATATGCATACAGAGTTATGTGACTCCTAGCATTGAGGACGATCAGTCCGAGGCCGGCCTTAATTGGCAGCTGTACAGGTTGAGGATCAGTTCGGGGCTGGCCTGATAAGGGCGACTTTACGGGTTGTGAATCCATTGAATCCGAGGCTTGCCTTTGTAAGGCAGCTCTACAGATTTTACGGATTGTGATGTGTGGTTATGGTGTAAATTTTTGTTTGCATATGTGGCATGTTTGGCATATTATTTGTAGTTTTCATATCTGACATAGTTACCTGCATACACTCTACACATCTAGTATTTGAGTGCTGACAGTTACTCTGGGGGCCAACACTGGACTCCAGAAGCTTTTGTTGGTACAAAGGGGCACGCCTGAGTTATAAAGGCCTTTTTGCAGACATAAGAAGGCGATGCTGGTGAAGGATAGGGGATGCCCTATCATGTTATGTATTTTATATTTTGGGATGACTGTACCTATTATTTTGGTATTTTTTGTCGGATGACTGTATCTTAATCCTCCGAGGACTTTACTTTCTGTTGACTTTACTTTTTACCAGTACGATAGTTTGTCCAAACAAATCCTATGCTCTATTGCGCGTACTCTGGTTTATAATTAAATGGACTAATAATAAGGAAAAGATAAATTATAAAAACAGAGTAGCCTATCATGAAGGGTGTAATATCCTAATTTATTTTTAGGAATAATAATAATAATAATAATAATAATAATAATAAACCCAAGTCATTTATCCTATTAACCACTTATCAGATGCACTAAAACACACAACAGAAACAATCCTTACCCAAGACACAAAACAAAATGCAGTAGAGAGAGAGAGAACGGACAACAAAATCCATTAGTTATAATTCTCCAACACGTCATCTCACTTTTGGTGATAAAACTGTACACGCAAGAGTTGAAAAATAGGAAACGCCATGCTCTCACGATAGCAACAGCACAATCCCATGCTTCTCGAGCCTCACCCACATTGAGTACCCTTTGGTCTGTTCCCTTCTTTCTCCTCGGACCAGTCCCTCAAGTTCTTATATTTACCCTCTTCGTCTTCATTCATCCAGAGGAGAGAACAAAGGGCAGAGGGGAAGAGGGAGAAAGAGAAAACAGAAAACGCAGAGTGAAATCGAGAAAGAAGAAAAAGAGAAGGCCGACAGTGTGAGATCGAGGGAAAGAGAGCAGGAGAGAGAGAGAGAGAGAGGAGAGTCGAACGCTTTTCTCTGTTCTTATATCATTAAAACAGAGTCTAATTGCACTACGGTGAAACGACAGTGATTCAAACAAGCAACCAAAATTGATTTTTTGCGTATGTTGGAGCTCTTGGATTAGGAGCAGTGTGATAATAGTTAGCTTCGGCAAGAGTTAACCACTTTCCACTTGTTATGTGTATTGATATGTTGTTTATGAGTACATTGTGAAATAATTATGAATATTTTAATAGAAATTTTCCTTGTGGAACCTTATGATTTGAATTGTAAAATATTTCCATATATCTAGATATGTATAAGAAATTGGGAATTGAGCTATTATTACATGTATATGAGAATTTTTTTGAATGTGAAAATCTGGGAAAATTCCAATTGAGCTATTTATTGTGATAATTATGATAATGGTTAAATTGGGAATAGATGGAGTAGTTTATTTTACCTTGTGGTATAGCCTCCATTCATGCACAATGGTTGGCTCTCTATTGTCTCACCAGTTTAACGAGGGACTACCCCATTGTTTCAATGTGGGTTTGCGACACATCACTAGTTCAATGAGGGGAAAAGATCCATGGTTTGCAACATGTGCTCTAGGGATTTTGACCAGTTCTCATCACATGACTAGTGAACTTTTGAGTAGCCAATAACATGGTTGATAACTTAGCCCAGGGGTCTAGTTGGCGGAAATAAAGCAGTTCGGTTGGATTGATGGGAGGCATATTAGGAACGAGGTTAATGAAAACTATAATACATAGTTTATGATACATAATTCATGACACGAAATTTGTGATGTGTATATTAGTGAATTAATTTTTAATACCATTGTTATATATATATTATTCCACTTGGCACCTCACGAGCACATATTAGTATGTGTAACGAGTTGGATTAATGGTTACTAATATTTTTTAGGTGATAGCTCTCATGCAGGTCTATTAGAGAAGACCTCGGAAGCTTAGACTACTTCTGCCGAAAGTAGTGCTTCTGTCCTTTTGGTATATGTTGGATGATTGTATATTACCATGTTAGGGCTCATTAAACATACTCTGCTTTACTTTTGTATATTTTGGCAAATGATGGAGCATTACGTAGTTGTTAACGAATCCTTAATTAGTTATTATGTTAAGTTAACTTTGAGGACGTTACAAAGGGCCAGCCACAAAAACACTTGTAGCCTCTTCGGTCCTCTCCACTTCCATAAATTTTTCCAAACATCCTCCTTACTAGCTAGCTCCTCTTTCAACAAATGATACATGGTAGCCACATTATATTTATCCATCAACTTATTTCCCCATCTTATAGTATCTGCCCTATTACTCTCACAAGGAGGCACCACTGCCAACATTAGATTCTTCCCTTCATCACTCACTTTGCCTTCTATTTCTTCCATATCCCATCCACCCTTTCCATTCGACATCTCCCTCACTTTAGTATACTTATCCTCTTATGGTACATGTATTAAACATCTATTCCTTAACATGCTACCATCCTCCAACCATCTATCTTCCCAAAACTGGACTCCTTCTCCATTCCTAACCTCCCAGAGAAGGATTTGGAGGCAGCAAAGGAGGGCGCTAAGGTTGAGAAGGAGGAGGGAAAGGAGGACTTGGTGGAGCAAACACTATGGTTGAGGCTAGGCAATGCAAGAGGCCGTAGAGGTTGTAAAGGAAAAGGAGGAAGTGGAGAAGAATGTGAAGAAACTAAAGTAACAAGGGGCTTAAATAGATCACCATAGTTGGAGTGGCCTCAGAATACAAGGAGATGCAAATTTGGGAAATTTACTTGGAAGCCAAACCGATCAACAACGAAGCTTTGAACAGAGTGTAAGGATACAACTCTATCTGAGGAATTTGAAAAGATGGAACTTTGAAGACCGAATATTTGTCATTGGCGGTCTTAAAAGTTTTTTAATTGATAAAATTCTTACTTTTAAGAAAAATTAAAGGCAAACTTTGAGAATCGGATTCTTTATAAGAAATCGGTATAAAAGTTATGTAATTGAAAAAATTAATTACAGACATTTAGACCAGATATTTCTAAAATATGCTTTTAAAAGTACTACCTCCAGTCCTAATTATAGGAACACTTTTGTAGTATAATTTGCACTATAAAAGTGCTCCTATAATTAGGACCGAGGATTATTTACTAATAATATATACCTATTTAATCTCATTCATTCTCACGATCCATCATTTTGTATCTATCTGCCCTAACTCCTCACTACCTCTCTACCCTAACTCCTCACCTTGTCCCTGATAATCCTCTGTGACCCCAACTACTCGAACAATGGTTAGATACAAGATAACCGTGTTAGTTCTCAATGTGTTTTGATGATGATTGAACAATTGGAAAGCCTTGAAAACCAATTGGATAAGTTTTATCTTGCAAAAAATCAGTTTTCCTTACTGTCAGAGGAAAACTCGAGTTTTGGGATTCAAAACTCGAGTTTTGGTCTATGGCAAAACTACTCAAAGCCATCACCGCCAGTTTTTGTAATCACTGCCAGTTTTGAACTGTGAAAAGTTCAAAACTCAAGTTTTGGAATCCAAAACTCGAGTTTTGGCCTGGCAGAGAAGTGTGCAAATCTTCTAAGTTTTTCACATCTCAAAACCTCCGGTTTTCATTCATCACTGCCAGTTTTGAATATTGTCTTATTTTGGAAGAAAGTTCAAAACTCGAGTTTTGGGAACCAAAACTCCAGTTTTGAAGAGACAGAGAGCAATTGATTTTTCTCCAGTTCATCACCGCCGGTTTAGAGACCATCACCGCCAGTTTTCAACTATACGAGTATTTTCAAGTTTTCATAAAAAAACTGAAAACTCAAGTTTTGGATACCAAAACTCCAGTTTTGGTAAGACAGAGAACCTTCAATCTTTTCGAAGTTGAAAACCGCCAGTTATGAGCCAACACCTCCAGTTTTCATGTTTTGAACTTAAATCATGTTTTCACATGAAAAGATCAAAACTCGAGGTTTGAGCATCAAAACTCGAGTTTTGGGCAACCTGAGAAGATTGATTTCTCCAAACTCTGATAACTGCCAGTTTTGGTTTGAACACCGCCGGTTATGAAGAATGAACAGTTCAAAACTCCAGTTTTGATCTTCAAAACTCGAGTTTTGGTGAAATATCAGAAAAACGCTGTCTCGTTTAAAAACTTGCCAAATCTGATTCATTCTTCCTTGATTAAGATACCCATTAATCTTATATGTTATATGTATCATTTATCATTGTAACTGAGCTGTTCTAATGTGTTTATTCCTGAGATTACAGAAGATTCTTGAATTTGGATGAAAATTCAAATTAAGAGCCACTTTAGGAAACTTGCTGAAATCAAGGAGAAACGTTATACCAAATCACTAGCCGTTGTACAAAATCATCTAGCCGTTATTCAAAATCATTTGTCCGTTATGAAACATCTTCAAACGGGTAAATTCATTAAGAGGGAACAAGAATCAAGCATTCAGAGCAACAACAGCTATATTTCAGTAAGGAAACAATTTCAGCAGCTTAATCCATCTTATAACTCCAGCAACAGCTATAATTTTGAATTGGAAGAAGGCACAACGGATCTATAACGTTCACAAGTCTCAAACCAGTATAAATAGCTGAAGAATTCAACCTGGAAAGACACAGAACTGAGTTACAACCATTCTACTCGAAAAAAAAACTGTTTCTATCTTTTGATTGTAACTTTGACACATCGTACTTCAGTGATCATTGAAATATACTCTTAGAAGAGAGTTCCTATCTGTAATTCATTTTTCTGTAAGGGTCTCAAAGTAGTGGGACTTTGAGATTGGATTATTCGATTACAACTTGTAAGGGGGAGTGTGTTCAAGGTTGTGAAACATCCTTCGTTTGCAGAAATTTGTAATCGTCAAGAGAATTAGTGAAAAACCCAGAGTAACTGGGGACTGGACGTAGGTCATCAGATTGGACCGAACCAGGATAATTCCTTTGTGTCCTGCTCCTCTTCTCTTCATACTCTTTCCAATTCTGTTTCGTCGTGTTTTTGTTAAATACAGAGTATACTCGAAAATATTTTTAAAATCCCCAATTCACCCCCCTCTTGGTGATTTAGCTGCACTTTCATTTGGTATCAGAGCTAGGCTTCTCAGAAGAGCTTAACATCTCGAGAAGAATCACAATGGAAGGAATTTTGCCCGATGGAGCCTCTATCAATCGTCCGCCAGGTTTTAATGGTGAGCATTATTCTTTCTGGAAAGCTAAATTCAAAGTTTTTGTTTTGGCTACAGAATATGGCTTGTGGAGAGTTTTTGAAAAAGGAGACTATGCTCCAACAATTGAGAGAGAAGGAATCAAGATTCCAAAACCTGAAGAAAACTATGATGAGAATGAAAGAAGAAACATCACTCTCAATAGCAAAGCCATACTCATGCTACAGAGTGCCTTGAGCCAACAAGAATACTTCCGCGTATGCACTCTAAGCTCAGCAAAAGCCATGTGGGATGCTTTGGAGATAGCACATGAAGGGACAACTGGAGTCAAGCAGAATAGAGTCAACACCCTTATGACAGAATATGATCTCCTTCCCATGAAACAAGGAGAAACCATTGGTGAGTTCTAGTTAAGATTTACTCATTTGATTAACCAACTTGCCTCCTTGGGAAAAGTATATGAACAATCTGTTCAAGTGAGGAAGATCCTAAATGTTCTCAACAAAGAATGGGAGGCAAAAGTCACTGCCATTGAAGAAGCACGTGGAGAATCAATGACATCTGTAGCAGCCCTCTTTGGAAGTCTTTCTGAATATGAAGCTAAACTGAAATTCAAGAAAGGTCTTGAAGAAGTGCATGGGAAGAGTAAGAGCATAGCTCTCAAAACCTCTAAAGAACCTAAATCTGATGACGAAGAAGATGAGGATGATGATGAAGAAATAAGCCTGATGGTCAGAAAATTCAAGAAATTCTTCAAAAGGGATCAGGCCAACAGAAAGTTTTTCAAGGGTAGTTCAAACACAGAGACAAAGAAATCCATCACATGCTACGAATGTGGACAACCCGGTCACTTCAAATCTGATTGCCCACAGCTCAAGAATAAAGAAAAGAAATCAAACAAATTCAAGAAAAGAGCCTATGTCTCAGGCATATGGGGAGATAGCTCATCTGATGAAGATGAAGCTAAAGAAGAAGAAAGAACCAACATCTGTCTTGTAGCTCAAGAAGAATCTGATAATGAAGAGGTAAATATTTCTGACTCATCTTATGATGAATTATCCTCTGAGTACAATCTGCTCTTTATTGAATTTAGAAAAATAGCCAAAGAACTTTCATCTGCAAAGAAGAAAATCAAACTTCTAGAAAAACAAGTTCAAGATACCTCTTCTACTTCTGAAAATATTTCCAAAAAGAATTTTGAGAAAAGTCCAGAAAAGAATTGTGAAAATTGCTGTATTTTAGAAAAGAAGAATTTACTTCTTACTAAAACTCTTGAAAAATTCACCAACGGAAGCGAAATGCTGAATGTTATTTTAAAACAGCAAAGATTCACAAATGATAAATCAGGTATTGGTTATCAACCTGATTTTGATAAACAAAAAGGAAAGAAGAAGTTTGGACAAAAATCATATATGAGTTATTTTCGAAAATCAGTTCATTCATCTAATCCTTTTGCTCACTGCAACTATTGCAATCGAAAAGGTCATACCACTTCATCTTGTTTTCATAGAAGAGAAGGTAAAAGCAAACCTATAGGTAATTATCAATGGGTGCCAAAAGGATCCTATAAGGTTCCTAAGACACAAACTAACCCAAAAGGACCCAAGAAAAAGTGGGTACCTAAGACTTGATATCTTATGTTTTGCAGATTTGTCTTAGAGCATCAAAAACCAATAAATGGTTCATTGATAGTGGATGCTCAAGACACATGACAGGGGATCAATCAAAGTTTGCAACAATCAAATCTAAAGATGGAGGCAAAGTAACATTTGGTGGAAATCAAACAGGCAAGATTGCTGGAATTGGAGATATTGGAAACACCAATGGACCAAAGATTAAAGATGTATATCTTGTTGAAGGATTATGCCATAATCTCCTTAGCGTAAGTCAAAGCACAGATAAAGGTAACTTAGTTATCTTTAATTCAGAAGAATGTTTGATTGTTAGCAAAGATATGCTACCCCTAGAAGATATTAAGTCTAAAGCATTGTTTAGAGCACCTAGAGAAGGTAATTGCTATACACTTAATCTTTCAAACAATGACGAAGTTTCTGAAAAATGTTTTGTAAGTAATACAGATGAAACTTGGTTTTGGCACAAAAAATTGGCACATGTTAACATGTCCCAACTTAACAAACTAGTCAAGAAAGACCTAGTTATTGGCATTCCTAAACTTGTTTTCAAAAATGACATGATTTGTGACTCTTGTCAAAAGGGAAAACAGACCAAGTCTTCGTTCAATGCTAAAAATGAAATTTCAACTCACAAAGCTCTTCAATTACTTCACATGGATTTGGTAGGTCCTGCTAGAGTTAGAAGTCTAGGTGGCAATTTGTATACTCTAGTAATAGTTGATGATTATTCCAGATTCACATGGACCATATTTTTATGTTCTAAAGATGAAACATTTGATCAATTTGTTGCCTTTGCCAAAAAGGTTCAGAACGAGAAAGGTCTTTCTATTACAGGAATTAGAACTGATCATGGAGGTGAATTTGATAATCAAGCTTTTGCTGAATTCTGTGAAAGTATGGGAATTGATCACAACTTTTCAGCTCCAAGGACTCCTCAACAAAATGGAGTAATTGAAAGAAAGAATAGAGTCCTTACTGAGATGGCAAGAGCAATATTAAATGAAAATAACACATCTCAAGTATTCTGGGCAGATGCAATGTCTACGGCATGCTACATCTCAAACAGAGCATATGTACGAAAGAAATTGAACAAAACTCCCTATGAGCTGTACAAAGGAAGGAAGCCAAACTTGACACATCTACATGTGTTTGGATGTAAGTGCTTCATCCACAACAATGGTAAGGATAACTTGGGTAAGTTTGATGCTAAATTAGATGAAGGAATTTTTCTGGGATACTCTAATAGAAGTAAAGCATATAGAGTATTTAACACTCGAACATGTTGTGTAGAAGAATCTGTACATGTAGTATTTTGTGACTGTTCTTCTAACAAGTACTTGGATAATGATGAAGAAGAACCAATTTCGAAAAATCAACTTCATATAAAAACTTCTTCTGTTTCAAATGAACTAGATGTTTTCGAAACTGATCCTCAAAACCATTTTGAAAATCCTGAACCATCTCAGCCTAAAGCTTGGAAATACAATAGGAATCATCCTTTAGATCAAGTAATAGGTGATGTCAATCAAGGAGTAAGAACCAGAAAAAGCACTTTGAATGAAGTAACATTTTCTGCATTCATATCTCACATTGAACCCTCTAAAATTGATGAAGCCCTCTCAGACAATGATTGGGTGATAGCAATGCAAGAGGAGTTACATCAATTTGACAGAAATCAAGTTTGGGATTTGGTACCTAGGCCTAAAGACCATCCGGTCATTGGAACTAAATGGGTATTCAAAAACAAACGAGATGAATCTGCAATCATTGTCCGCAACAAGGCAAGATTGGTTGCCAAAGGCTATAATCAAGAAGAAGGAATTGATTATGAAGAAACTTATGCTCCAGTGGCAAGATTGGAAGCCATAAGAGTTCTTCTAGCCTTTGCTTGTGTTAAAAGAATAAAGCTTTTTCAAATGGATGTAAAAAGTGCATTTTTAAATGGTTTTATACAAGAGGAAGTTTATGTTGAACAACCTCCAGGATTTCAAAATGAAAAATTTCCAGATCATGTTTATCATCTCAAGAAAGCATTGTATGGTCTTAAGCAAGCTCCTAGAGCTTGGTATGAACGTTTAAGCAAATTTCTTCTTGATCAAGGTTTTGTTAGAGGAAAAGCTGGCACAACTCTTTTCATTAGAACTAATAAGTTAAATGAAATTTTAGTTGTTCAGATATATGTGGATGATATAATATTTGGTGCTTCTAATGATGGTTTATGTGAAGATTTTGCAAAGAAAATGCAGGGAGAATTTGAAATGTCTATGATGGGAGAACTTAATTACTTTCTTGGTTTACAAATTAAGCAAAAGAAGGATGGGATCTTCATATCACAAACCAAGTATCTGAATGATCTCTTAAAGATATTTGGAATGGATCAATGTAATGGTGCTGACACTCCTATGAGTACATCTACTTCACTGGATGCTGATGAAGAGGGCAAGGATTTCAACATTACAAAATATAGAGGAATGATTGGATCATTGCTCTACCTAACAGCAAGCCGCCCGGACATCCAATTCAGTGTTGGAATGTGTGCAAGGTTTCAATCAGCTCCAAAAGAGTCACATGCTGAACATGTGAAAAGAATTTTTAGATACCTTGCTGACACTAAGACTCTAGGATTGTGGTTTCCCAAAGGTCAACTTGAACATTTGTTAGCATATTCAGATTCAGATCATGCTGGATACAAAACCGATAGGAAAAGCACAAGTGGACAGTGTGAATTCTTTGGTGGGTCACTTGTGTCATGGTTTAGCAAGAAACAAACAACGGTAGCTGTATCATCTACTGAAGCTGAATATGTAGCTGCTTCAAGTTGTTGTGCACAAGTTTTGTCGTTGAAACAACAACTCTCAGATTTGGGAATCAACCTCAAAGAAGTTCCAATATTGTGTGACAATACAAGCACAATAAGCTTGGCGAAAAATCCAGTTCAACATACTAGGACCAAGCACATTGATGTGAGGCATCATTTCATAAGAGATTATGTTCAGAAAAAAGAAGTCAAGGTCATGTTCATTCCGACTGATCTCCAATTGGCAGACATCTTCACAAAACCACTTGCTAAAGAACAATTTAATTTAATAAGAAGAGAATTGGGAATGGTAAATCCCAATGAGCTGTAAGTATTTCTCACTTAATTCAATGTTAGTTATGGTTTTGATGATTATAACTTACTGACTTAAGCATCGGAGTATCTAGTTTTCTCTTTTGCAGGATGTTTTAAAATTAGTCTTTACTGTCAAAAGATGAAAACTCGAGTTTTGGAGACCAAAACTCGAGTTTTGGTGGTTCTATAACAAGGCTAAAGAAACCTACAAAGATGAAAACTCGAGTTTTGGTGAAAACTCGAGTTTTGAAGTTTCAGTATCGAGGTCAGAGAATAAGCAAGAAATTTTCACACTAGTTGAAAACTTGAGTTTTGGAGTGCAAAACTCAAGTTTTGGACTCGGAATGTCAACGGTTCACGGTACACCATTGACAACCAGGTAAGTAACTAACATTCATCAAAACTCGAGTTTTGGTGATGAAAACTCGAGTTTTGGACTGTGTATATATATATATCTGTGTGTGTTCTTCAAAACTGTCTTCAAAACCGCCGGTTTTGCCCTAAACGCTCTGAACTTCCTCCACTCTGTTCTTCGCGAATTGCTCAGAATCCTTCAAAAATCACTCAAAATCCACCAAATGGCTTCAAAACCATCTCAACCCTCTCAATCCGAAGCTCACCCACAGTCTGAAAGATCTCAATCACAATCATCTCCTCCCTCTCAGCTTCTCCAACGCCCACCGAGAACAAAAACCATACCCAGCAAACTTCACGATGGCCTTGATCGTTTTATCCCAGGAGTTCACAGCGAGATTCCACAGTCCACTTCAAAGGCTACCTCGGCTACTCCTACTCGGTCCAAAGGAGTGTCGTTTCAGGAACCCATTGCCTCATCGTTGAGAAAACGCAAGGAGCCTGTACAAGATTCTGTGTTAAAACCCAAGAAGAAGGTCAGAGCAAAACGAGCCTCCAATTATGAACCAGAAGAAACACCACTGCCTAAGAAGAAGAAAGTCTCCTCTTCTGTACCTCAGACAACTTCCAGAGCAAAGTCATCCGGAGCAGAAGCCTCCACACAGTCCTCACCGATTATGGTAAATGCCATAGAAGACATTTATCATCTTCAATCCCCTCCTAAAACTTTTGATTTTACTACTGTGAATCTGAAAGATCAAGATAACATTTACAAAGAGAAATTTGCCTCTAGGGAATTCTGTGCAGTAGTAGCTTTGGACTTTGAGCAATTGGAAAGAGAAACTAATTTGAACTTACGACCATGGCTCAATCTTTATGAAAACTTTGTTTCCATAGCCTGCCCATACTCTCCTACTCTTGTCCGATTATTCTATTCAAATATGGCTTATGATAATGTGTTGGGTCCTGAGGGAGAATTGATAGAGGAGAGGATAACCACCAAAGTTAGAAACACTAAGTTCACCCTCTCAGCTTCTATCCTAAACAAAATATTAAAGCTAGACCAATTTCCTGTACATGTTTCTGAGTATAGTAACAGAGCGATCTGGTCTGTTTTGATGCCTCATAAACCCTTCCCTGATAATCAATTGCAAACTCTTAGTCTCAGTCCTAGTTCCATGCCTCCTAGGAACAGGGTCTTATGGTATATTTTTTCAAGAAATTTCATCCAGAAGGATGGTAACTTCACCCATTTTGCCCAGAGAGACTACCCTTTGTTCACTTCCTTTGTAAACAAGACCCCTTTCAACCTCGGTCACCACATCCTGAAAGAGATGATCAAGTTCAAATTCCCTACCAGAAAGCTATCTCACATGCCATTTCCATCTCTGATATCTGTCATTCTGTTTTACTTCAAAATATGGCATGTTGGGATAGTTGATGCTTTAAAATTCCCTCCCTACTTTGGTAAGGGTCAGTTGAACTTGATGAATCTGACATTTGAGGGAGAAGGTTCAGGGCAATCAAGAGCCCCTACTCGATCAAAAGCTCCAGTCAGATCACAGTCCAGAGCTTCTCAAGCTCAGTCTCAGTCTCAGAACCAAGAAGCTCAGTCTGCACCACCTCCACCTTCCTCTGATTTTGAAGCTCGAGTAAAAGAAATTATTGACTCAGCAGTTAGAGATATGTCTAAGAGGATTGGTTATGAAATTGGGCAATTAAGAGGAGAACATTTTAGGGATACCAAGCATCTGGTTGAGGTACAGGATGTCATAGAAGAGGACTTGGTTGAGCTCAACAATCAGAATACCAAGATAGCTGACATGGTAAACAGTCATGATATTGTACTGACTTCTCTAAGCATATCAAACTCCAGCTTGCATGACAAGGTTGATCTGTTGTTGAAACATTTCAACATCAGTCTTTCTTCAACCTTTGGGACTGGCTCTGTACCTGAAGCTTCTACTCCTCCTATGCCTTCAGCCTCCACACCACTTGCACATTCTCATGATCCAGAGCACCCTGATCCACATGTTTCAGAACTCCATGACCCTCTAGCCACACCAGTTGTAGAGCCTATTGATCCTAACCCTCTAGCCATTGTACCTTATATTCCTCCTATCTTTGTCCTTGACCCAGATTTTGTTGATGACAAAGGGGGAGAAGATTAGAACTAAAGGCAGAACAGAATTTGAGTCTTTTAATTGAAGCCTTTTGATTTTAGTTTCTGTAAATTTGACTCTTCTGTATCGAATGTTTTTAAGCTTATGGATGAATTTGTGCTGTTTACTTGTTCTGATATTTTATACTTCTGATAATTCATGTCTTTACTATATATACCAGTTAGTATGTTTTTCAAAAGAATTTCAAATAAGCAAAAACAATTTGATAAGTTAAAAACACTTCTGTTGCTCATCAGGATCTCATAAATATCAATTTTTGAAGCCAAAAGAATTTTCATGATTTCAAAATCCAAATTTCCTCAAATTCTTCAAAGTTTGGTTTTCAAGTGTTGTCATCATCAAAAAGGGGGAGAATGTTAGTTCTCAATGTGTTTTGATGATGATTGAACAATTGGAAAGCCTTGAAAACCAATTGGATAAGTTTTATCTTGCAAAAAATCAGTTTTCCTTACTGTCAGAGGAAAACTCGAGTTTTGGGATTCAAAACTCGAGTTTTGGTCTATGGCAAAACTGCTCAAAGCCATCACTGCCAGTTTTTGTAATCACTACCAGTTTTGAACTTGTGAAAAGTTCGAAACTCGAGTTTTGGAATCCAAAACTCGAGTTTTGGCCTGGCAGAGAAGTGTGCAAATCTTCTAAGTTTTTCACATCTCAAAACCTCCGGTTTTCATTCATCACTGCCAGTTTTGAATATTGTCTTATTTTGGAAGAAAGTTCAAAACTCGAGTTTTGGGAACCAAAACTCCAGTTTTGAAGAGACAGAGAGCAATTGATTTTTCTCCAGTTCATCACCGCCGGTTTAGAGACCATCACCGCCAGTTTTCAACTATACGAGTATTTTCAAGTTTTCATAAAAAAACTGAAAACTCAAGTTTTGGATACCAAAACTCCAGTTTTGGTAAGACAGAGAACCTTCAATCTTTTCGAAGTTGAAAACCGCCAGTTATGAGCCAACACCTCCAGTTTTCATGTTTTGAACTTAAATCATGTTTTCACATGAAAAGATCAAAACTCGAGGTTTGAGCATCAAAACTCGAGTTTTGGGCAACCTGAGAAGATTGATTTCTCCAAACTCTGATAACTGCCAGTTTTGGTTTGAACACCGCCGGTTATGAAGAATGAACAGTTCAAAACTCCAGTTTTGATCTTCAAAACTCGAGTTTTGGTGAAATATCAGAAAAACGCTGTCTCGTTTAAAAACTTGCCAAATCTGATTCATTCTTCCTTGATTAAGATACCCATTAATCTTATATGTTATATGTATCATTTATCATTGTAACTGAGCTGTTCTAATGTGTTTATTCCTGAGATTACAGAAGATTCTTGAATTTGGATGAAAATTCAAATTAAGAGCCACTTTAGGAAACTTGCTGAAATCAAGGAGAAACGTTATACCAAATCACTAGCCATTGTACAAAATCATCTAGCCGTTATTCAAAATCATTTGTCCGTTATGAAACATCTTCAAACGGGTGAATTCATTAAGAGGGAACAAGAATCAAGCATTCAGAGCAACAACAGCTATATTTCAGTAAGGAAACAATTTCAGCAGCTTAATCCATCTTATAACTCCAGCAACAGCTATAATTTTGAATTGGAAGAAGGCACAACGGATCTATAACGTTCACAAGTCTCAAACCAGTATAAATAGCTGAAGAATTCAACCTGGAAAGACACAGAACTGAGTTACAACCATTCTACTCGAAAAAAAAACTGTTTCTATCTTTTGATTGTAACTTTGACACATCGTACTTCAGTGATCATTGAAATCTACTCTTAGAAGAGAGTTCCTATCTGTAATTCATTTTTCTGTAAGGGTCTCAAAGTAGTGGGACTTTGAGATTGGATTATTCGATTACAACTTGTAAGGGGGAGTGTGTTCAAGGTTGTGAAACATCCTTCGTTTGCAGAAATTTGTAATCGTCAAGAGAGTTAGTGAAAAACCCAGAGTAACTGGGGACTGGACGTAGGTCATCAGATTGGACCGAACCAGGATAATTCCTTTGTGTCCTGCTCCTCTTCTCTTCATACTCTTTTCAATTCTGTTTCATCGTGTTTTTGTCAAAAACAGAGTATACTCGAAAATATTTTTAAAATCCCCAATTCACCCCCCCTCTTGGTGATTTAGCTGCACTTTCAAACCGCTCGCAGTGGTACTCTTGAAGCTCGTGCCTACCTTAGATCGTTATCTAGGGTTCCTTAAGCCAGAGTGCGTTCTATTCTGACAGAAGAGTCTCATGTCGTTGGACTTGTTGTCATTTTGGATGATAAAGAGATTGATGGCACCCTCCAACCTTCAGACCATGAAGAGGCTCTTGCTCCCTATCTCCAGCCTTCTGGCAATATTCGCCAACCTCTTGGCCCTAGCACGCCTACCATTGACCCCTCCCCTGTTTCCTCTAATGATGAATTGACATTGATGCACATAAGACAACTACTTGCTGATCTCCGGCGGGAAATTACTACTGCTTTCACCGATGCCGCCAAGGGATTGGCTGATAATAAATAAGCTTTAGGATTTAGTCACATTATTGTTGTTGTTAATTTTTAGTTTGTTGTTCTTACTTTGCTTTTGTAGATGCACATTCTCCAGTAATGTAAGAAGCATAAAGAACTAAGCTTCCATCTTCTTTTTGTTCATATTCTCCAGTAAAGGAAGAAGCTTATTCTCCAGTATCCTTTATTTCCATTCAATTGCTGCTGCTCTTGCCAAAGACAATCCTTTCTTTTCTAGTTCATTTCGTACAGTAAATGAGGTCCTTTAGGACCAGATACTTTATAAGTAACCGGTCTAAAAAGTATTTAAAAAGTTTAAACTAAAAATAGATCAGATATTTTATAAAACTTTGGTCTTAAATAAATGAATAGAAAAAATTTAGGACTGGATTCTTTATAAACCATCGGTCTTAAAAATTAAATGAATAGAAAACATTAAATGTATACCTTTAGGACCGGCTACTTTATAATTAATTGATCTTAGTAAAATCCCAAAACGCTAAAAGATGTCTTTGTCGCGCGGAAAATTAAATTTCCCTCTTTGGACTACTCTTGTCGCATGGAAAGTGATAACTCATGTTTTATCTTCAGTGTTTGTGTGTTGCTTCGTGATATACTTGCATTTCTCTCTTGACAAGCTAGTGCTAGTTAGCTTGTCACTTTCTGGTTCCTTAGCTAAACGGCGATAGACCAAGTTGTAAGAGGTGCTTTGGTTATATAACTTTTTGATTTTTCAGCTTATCGTTTTGGGTTTTTCATAGATTGAATGAAATCGATGAAATGTTCTTGTGGGTTTCTCTGTTGTTAATGAATATTGTATTTTCAAGATTGTATTTGCACTTTAGATCTACTCAACTGACTAACATGTTTTTGTAGGGTTACTTTTGTTGTCTGCAACATCAATGTTTGTGGTCGGAGAAGAAATCCTCAGCAAAAGCATTTGAATTTATATGCTATAGGTGGGTTCACAAGACCTTCATATGGTGCATTTATTTTCCTCATCATGCATTTATTTTGCTTCTTCGATTCGCTGTGATACATTTATGACCAAGAGTCATTATTCGTGATGCATTTAATGAGAAAGTTTCTCCTTCAAAAAAATATTTATAACCTACATTGAACATATGCATTTGGAGTTGGCTTAGTTTATGCAATTTTCAAAGTTTTCCGATAATGTTTGTTAAATATTTCTATTTATAGGAATTTTACTATGGATCAAAGTTGGATAAATGCATTACAAACGAGTGTTGTGTTAGTATCCTATGTGTTTTGATGATAATCAACAATTGTAAACTCACTTGGAAGTGTTTATCTTTCGTAAAAACTTGCTGTCAAAGACAAACTCGAGTATTGTTCTCAATACTCGAGTATTGACTTGACAGAGAGTTGCTCAAATGCTTTTCCCAAAGCAATACTCAAGTATTGGTTGCAATACTCGAGTATTGGACTTACAGAGAGCACTCCAAGTTTTCACCCTGAGACAATACTCAAGTATTGGTTGCAATACTCGAGTATTGGACTTACAGAGAGCACTCCAAGTTTTCACCTTGGGACAATACTCAAGTTTTGGTTGCAATACTCGAGTATTGAACACACAGAGAGAATTTCAACATTGACATAAGTTCTCAATACTCAAGTATTCAATTGAATACTCAAGTATTGGTCATACAGAGAGTCATCAGAGTTATACACATTATGAAAACTCGAGTATTGGTTTTACATGCTCGAGTATTGGACCTTCACAAAGTTTTTCATATTTATCATCTGTTTATGAATACTTAAGTATTGATTTGAAAACTCAAGTATTGACATTGAAAAACTCCACAAAATTTTCAAATGAGTGCATACTCGAGTATTGATTTGGAAACTCGAGTATTGGGCATACAGAAAGCTTTTCCTCTTGTCAATAACTTGAATACTCAAGTATTGATTTGAATACTCGAGTATTGTACCTAAGGTCCAAAGTTCACATCACGATGATTTCTCTCTGGATGATGAATACTCAAGTATCAAGTTGGATACTCAAGTATTGACTTAAGTGCACAGTGACATACTCGAGTATTGATGAACATACTCGAGTATTGAGCGTTGAACTTGAAAATCAAATTTGACGAATTTGTGAAACTCCTTCATTTGATCTTAATACTTTCATTTATCATTCTTATATACTCTTAGCTATGTTTAACCACTTTGCTAGTGAGTTTCAGATGATTTAACAAATGATTATTGAAGGATAAAGTGAAAAGCAAAAAGTAGTTCAGATCATTAAATGCAGTGGTCAGAAAGTTGCATAAACTTGGCTAATTCCTCTGGACACGGTTGCAAAGCATTAAAGAATGTTTACTACAACAAGCAACCTCATCTCCAACGGATTAATTTGCAGAATAACAAGTTAGATTACTTGGCCAGCTGGATTAAGCCAAGTATAGAGAGAGAAGATGCCTAAAACTCTTGCTAATCACTTGAAGACTTCTCTCAACGGTAATATTGAAGATGCAACGGTCAATTAATGCTTCCTGAGTATAAATAGGACAGCATTCAAGTCTCTACAACAACAACTGAAAACGCACAAGCATTCAATTTCTTCACCTACTTATCTGTTTTCACTTGTATTGTGTCTTTTGACATTATAAGCTTCAGTGTTTATCATCATCTACTCTTAGAGAGAGTTTTCTTTGATTATTGATCATTGGTTGTAAAGAACCACAAGTCAGGGAACTTGGTGGTTGGGTTCATTGATTACAACTTGTAAGGGGGAGTAAGTTCTAGTAAGAGAATTACTCTTGAGTGCAGAGTATGTAATCATTGAGATAGTGGAAATCCCAGTGAGGCTGGGGACTGGACGTAGGTCAGTGGTTAAGACCGAACTTGTATAAATCTTTTTGTGTCTTGCTACTCTTCCCTTACTCTGAATTACCTTGTTTTCATAGTTCAAAAATAGAGCATTTAGTCAAAAATTTGATAATACCCAATTCACCCTCCCTCTTGGGTATTTAGCTCCATTTACATGTTGAATTTAAGAATGGAGTGAGGGAATTTATAGAATTTGCTAAACAAAATGCCCATAATGATAGTGGGAATTTTTATTGCCCTTGTGTAGAATGTTTGAATGAAAGACGACTAAGTCCTAAAGTTATGTACTTACATTTAATTTGTGAAGGATTTCGTAAGACCTATAAGTATGGGTATGGCATGGTGAAAGAATGTCAAGTACATCCCAATATGGGGAAGTGACCTTTGATGATAATGACACGGATATGGATGATCGCATAGAGGACATTATTCGTGATGTAAGAGAAAAGGCTTTTGAGCAATCACATACATATGATAATATGTGCAGTGATACAGAGATACCGTTATACCTTGGATGTAAAAAATACCAATTGTTAAACGTTGTATTGAAATTGGTAAGCTTGAAAGCACATCATGGATAGAGCAACAAGATTTGTTTTGAAATGCTTGAAGCTTTTAAGGACATGCTTCTAGGTGATAATGTGTTGCCACATCGATACTATGATGCTAAGAAAATAGTTTGTCTACTAGGGATGGAGTACAAAAAGATCCATGTATGTCTGAATGATAGCATATTGTATAGAAAAGAGTTTGAAGAGAACCAAAAGTGTCCAGTATGTGAAACCCCAAGGTACAAATCAAATAAGGGGCTTACAAAAGTGTTGTTGTATCTTCCAATCATACCAAGTTTCAAGTAGTTGTTTGCTAATGAAAATGATGCAAAGAATTTGAGGTGGCATACAAATGAGAGGATTTCTGATGGAAAGCTTTAATTTCCTGGTAATTCTTCTCAATGAAAGAAAATCGATCAATTATTTCCTAACTTTGGCAAAGAACCAAGGAACCTTAGGCTTGCCTTTAGCACAGATGGCATGAATCCTTATGGTAGCCTTAGCAGCATACATAGTTCTTGGCCTGTTACTCCTGACAATTTACAACTTATCTCCTATGTTATGCATGAAACAAAAGTACATCATGTTGTCTATGTTGATTTTAGGATCAAAACAACCCGAAAATGACATTGATGTTTACCTTGAGCCTTGATTGAAGACTTAAAGGAGTTGTCAGAAGAAGGTGTCGATGTTTTTGACTCTTTAAAGAAGGAGATTTTTAACATGCGAGCCATGATATTTTGTATTATAAACAACTTCACAGTGAAAAACCTGGTTATCACCCAAGAGGGGGGTGAATTGGGTGTTTTATAAAACTTTAAGAACTTTGAAAATCTTTTCGCAACTTATTGAAACCAGTTTGAATGGCAATAATAATTGATAAAGCAATAGTCAGTCATTCAAACATGTATGAACATTCAAATATATATGCTGAAAATATAAGAGATAAGGGAAGAGAATATGCAAACTGATTTATACTGGTTCGGCCCAATCCTTGACCTACGTCCAGTCCCCAAGCTCCGCTTGAGATTTTCCATCTACTATCTTCTTTCAACTTGATTACACGTTCTATACTTGGTTCGACCCAATCCTCAATGTGTTTTGATGATTAACAACAATTGTAAAACATGTTATGAAGTTTCCAAGAACCTTTGAACATCATCTGATAGTTGCTTACCGCAGTATGGCTTTGCATACTGCAGTATAGAGTCTTCCAGAAAGGAGATAATCTTTCGGGATTACTCAATACTGCAGTATAGGTGTCTTTACCGCAGTATAGCTATGTATACTGCAGTATAGGGACTTCCAGAAAGCAACCGTATTTTCAAAGTAAGTCCATACCGCAGTATAGCTATGTATACTGCAGTATAGGGACTTCCAGAGAGCAACCGTATTTTCAAAGTAAGTCCATACCGCAGTATAGCTATGTATACTGCAGTATAGGGACTTCCAGAGAGCAACCGTGTTTTCAAAATTCGTCCATACCGCAGTATATCTATGTATACTGCAGTATAGGGACTTACAGAGAGAAACCATGTTTTCAAAACAAGTCTATACCGCAGTATAGGATGACATACTGCAGTATAGGGCCAACCCGAGAGCAACCAAATTTTCTCACTCAAGTAAATACCGCAGTATGGAGTTGCATACTGCAGTAAAGGCTCTCACGGAAGGCTTTTAAATTTCATAACCATTGCATACTGCAGTATAGGTTTCCATACTGCAGTATTGGGCAATCACGGGGTCTCTTCTCTTTGACAAAAACTCGTATACTGCAGTATACTAGTTGGATACCGCAGTATAGAGGATATCTTTCAAAATCATTTCGCGAGGTTTTTGTCTCTGGAAGTTGTTTACTGCAGTAAGCCTTTGGATACTGCAGTATGCACAGTGGCATACTCCGGTATAGAGGAACATACCGCAGTATACAACGGTCAAAACTGATTTTTGAATTACACGAATTTGCAAATCATTATTGTTTGATCTTATTGCTTCCATAATTCATTCAATCATATTCCTAGCTATGTTTAACAAGTTTGTTGAGTGAATTTCAGCAATCACAGATGAAGATCAATGAAGGTCAAAGCCATAAAGTAAAAAGTGTACAGTGCATTAAATGCACTTCTGCAAATCAACCTATTCTCAGCTAATCCATCTGAGCACGCCTTCTACATGTTAAAATATACTTACTACAACAAGTAAGGTTATCTCCAACGGGCAAATCCTCAGAGAGCCACATCAGACTTCATCAAAGTCTTGGATTAGCAGAAGTTTAGAGAGAGAAGATGACCAAAACCCAAGCTAATCACTTCCAACGGTTGGAATCATCCTACAACGGTCATTTAATGTTCTCTACCTATAAATAGAGAGCATTAACTTCTTCACAAGCGGATACACCAACTGAGAGCGAAAATTTATTAAGAGTCATTTATTGTGTACAGCTTTCATCTGTAATAGTATCAATTTGATACTTTGTTCTTCAGTGTTTATTCTATCTACTCTTTGAGAGAGTTATCATCTTGTAAATCATCTACTGATTGTGATAACTACAAGTCAGGGGACTTGGTAGTTGGGGTGTATTGATTACAACTTGTAAGGGGGAGTGTGTTCTAGTGAGAGAACAACTCTTAGTACAGAGTGTGTAATCAATATTTGATTATAGTGGATTGAAAATCCCAAGTGAGACTTGGGGACTGGATGTAGGTCAAGAAAGGACCGAACCAGTATAAATTGCATTGTGTTTAGCTTCTTCTCCTTATCCTCTCTGTTGTGCCCTGTTCTGAGTGACCAAAAACAGAACAAGTTTCGAAATTTTTAAAGATACCCAATTCACCCCCCCCTCTTGGGTATAAAGCTCCTGCTTTCATTATAAATTATCCTAAAATGTTCCTGGTCGGTCATCTATGCGGGAGTGAAGATGAGTTAAGACCAGTATGACTTTGATGAGGTATGGAGATACGAATCAAAGTCATGGGCACTTGTAAGAGTACAAGGTGCTGGACTGACCCACTATGAGAAAGCTGCATGGATTAAGTCATAAGCTTATCTCATGTATAACCGCATCACGACGCCTTATAACTTGAGATCATCATGGATTCCTACATGATGAGTCACTGACCTTTGACCTAGTCAAAAGTCACCTTTGACCGGGTGATGATAAAGGCTGGGATAGAGATCAATGGTTTTCATGCGGAGAAATGTGAATGGTCAAGATGGAATTTGTCCCTCACATTTGTAGAGAGATAATACTGAGCCCCTCGATGAGTGAGTAAAAGAAATGTATGGCCATACTATGATGGAAAGGAGTTTCCATTTCACTTATTAGACTACTCAAGAATTGAGAAAGTAATGGTCGAGAACAGGAAGTTGACATTATCCATGCCTCATCCTTGACCAAATTATCGCGTGACAAAAGGGATGTGATATGGTTGTACGATAGGTTGTATCGTGTCATCGATCCCCATGTGAATTGGGTAGTCGCAATGTCTTGCTAGAGGCCGCTTGTGATTTGTGGGCTGGTATAGTATTGACCCACTACCAATCTCATGTGGGCCTGCAGGGTTGCACACAAGAATAGCCCAACACGAGCAAAAGTGTCCAGATTCATTGAATCTTAGATTAATCTAAGATTTAATGAATACTGTATTTAATCTGGGGTGAATATATATATATATTAAATTCAAAAATAATATAATAATATTATTTAATGGAGATTATAATATTATTATATAATATTTGTTTTGTATTTAATTTATTTGATAAATTAAATATCTGAAACAAATAGAGATATTGTATCTCATTTAATTTTCGAATAAATATATAATATATCTATTGAGATATAGTATCTCAGATTTAATTAAATAGATAGATATCATTTCTTAGATTTAATTTACAAAGATAAATTAAATCAGAAGACTTTTAATTTGGATCAAATAAATAGATTAGATTAGATCTATGAGATAGATTTAATTAATATATTTTTAATCCAAATTCAAAATTTGAATATCAAATCTGGCTTTTAATTCGGATTAAATAAATACATTAGATTAGATCTATCAGATAGATTTAATTAATATATTTTAATTCAGATTTAAAATTTGAATTTCAAAATTAATGAGGATTAATTTTGAATATAATACGCTGATCGGGTTTAGAAAAACCTACAGGACTTTTGTCAAGCGTATTAGAAAGCGATGAGAAAACTCTAGAGCAAGAGAGAGACGCACGACTCAGTAAGGCGCTAGCACGCTGCCGCAAACGTGTTCGGGATTATTCGTTTGGATATCGGTAACGAAGGGCGATTCATAGAGTCAGGTTCTACTGATCGAGGAGGTAGCCCACCAGACCAAAGAGAACGAGACGCAAACCAATTCACTGTAGGTATGATTCGGATTCCTCTAGCCTTAATTTAAATGCTATTGAGCGATCCTCGGATGGGATTCGTAAATATTTTAATCCGTTGCGTGTACGAATCCCAATAGTGGCATCAAAGCCAACTCAACGTGTGTTTAAATTAGGCTTTTTCGTGTGATTATATATGTCTGATATATATGGAAAAATTGAATCCTTATGCTTTATGTCTAAGTTCGCGTTAAGGTTTCAGTCGGATCTCTATATGGTGCCGCGGCCATTTCGTACTGTTTTGAAATGTTCAGAACGTCGGACGACCTATTACGTTTGCGTATAGATCAGATTTTGAAATGTTCAAAAATTCTGATCATGCTCGACGTTGGTTTACGCTGGGTCGAATGCGTTTGGACTCTCAAGGGACATTGGGTTCGTTCTTTAACTATGTTTTTCTAAGCTGTCCAAATTCGACGTTGGTCATGTTAGACTTAATCACATTTGGACGTTCAAATCAACGAGTTAAGAATTAATTTTTCCGTCCATGTGAATTTATTATATTATATGTATTATATAATATAATATAATATAAATTACAGAATTTTAATCATGAATAATATTTTATTTCATAATTGTATGAATTAAAATATGTTCTAATTTACCTTTCAAAGGTGATCGCCATAGGGACCGGCTGATTGCTCGTAGCGCGAGAATTTAAATCATGATAATATATTATATAATTATATAATATAATATAAATTAGAGAATTTATTATATTATATATATTATATAGTATAATATAAATTAGAGAATTTTAATCATGAATAATATTTTATTTCATAATTGTATGAATTAAAATATGTTCTAATTTACCTTTCAAAGTGTTGTTTAGGTATGGTGAACAACATGACTCTAGGTTAGATGAGCCATGTTGTGTCACGTGTTTTAATTGTGTTTTGATTTGTTCATTGCATGATTAATTTAGACACTATATGAGATACAATAATGATTGCATTTATATAGGCAGAATTAATATGATTAATTAGATAATATCCAATAATACCCTCTAAATAAAATCTTAAGTCACAATGTCGTCAATTAATGAATACTTGTCAAAACCTCGATCCCCCATTTGTATGTTCCACCAAAGTGGATGCATCTAAGTAATCTTGGTGAGACAAGAGAGAGTAATGGTGATACTCTACATTGATTATTGTCTTGACTTAATTGAGATCATCAAAATGGTTTTGGATCTCAAGGCATTAGATGGGATTAAACATGCTAGATCATATGATGATCGAATACTATAAAGATCTAAGAGTTACATGTGTTGTAATTGGCAAAGAGCTTGCCTACCTAAATAACTTGATTTTAAGCGTCCTACCAAAGCGGACTTAAAATTTAAACCAAATATGGATTTTAGCCCACTAATTATAAAGAGGGTTGTTAATTCAGTGGGATGTTACTAATTAAACTTTGCATCTCTTTTAAATTGTAGAATCATGTCGAATAGTAACACCCCAACACCGTCAATGTGATTAGTCCTTGAGAAGGATGAATTCGATGAGACAAACTTTCTTCACATGTTTGGGAACTTAAGCGTCGATCCTAAACACAAAAGAAAGGAGTATCTCATCGATCAACCCATTCCTGACGAGCCTGCAATTGATGATCCAAGAGCTCAGACTGATACTTACATGAAGCATCAAGATGACTCTATGGATACAGGATGCCTGATGCCTGCCATTATGGTTCCAAATCTCAATGGATATCTGGAACATATGGAGGCTTTTGAGATGATTGCTCGTCTCAAGGAAATGTTCCAACAACAGGCTAGGCAAGAGAGGTATGAGACCACAAAGGCCTCATTCTCTTGCAAGATGGCTAAAGGTGAATCAGTTAGTTCTCATTTGTTGAAAATGGAAGGCTACATTGATCACCTTGAGAGGCTTGGATTCCCCATATCCTAGGAGGTAGCTACAAATGTGATCTTGAACTCATTCCCAGAAAGTTATGATAACTTTGTCATGGATTACAACATGAACAATGTCGAGTAATCAATTTCTGAACTGCATGAGATGCTCAAAACTGCTGAGCAAAGCCTTGAGAGGAGGCCCAGTACTGTTTTGTCTGTTTAGAGAGGAAGGGGTATGAAACGGAAAGCCAAGAAGGCAAAACCTACGAAGGATGGGGTCTGCTTCTTCTGCAATAAAATTGGTCATTGGAAGAGGAACTGCAAGCTCTATCAAAAAGATCTGGAAAAGGACATGAAGGATAATGGGCTATCGCTTCAGGCATCTATGTCATAGATATTCACTTTTCTACTTCCTCTACATGGGTATTAGATACTACATGTGGATCTCACATTTGTACAATGTGCAAGGTCTCAAGGACAGTAGAAAATTGAAGGAGGGCAAAGTTGACCTACAAGCTGGAAATTGAGCAATAGTTGCTGCTTTAGCCGTAGGCACTTATGAAATAGTTCTGCCCAGTGGGCTTTTGTTTATTTTTGAACAATTGCTTTTATGTTCTTGCTTTGAGTAGTAACATTATTTCGCTTTCTTATTTGGATAAGGAAGGTTTTTCTTCCATTACTAGGAATCGTAAATGTTCAATTTATCAGAATGACGTGTTTTATGCTCATGGAGATTTGCATGCTGGTCATTATGTACTTAATTTTGAACATCCTAAAATGGATGAATCTATGACATAACTACTAAATGGATCAAGTCAAAAGACTTGAATCTGACCTACCAATGGCATTTTCGTCTAGGCCATATAAATAAGAAACACATTTTGAAACTCCATAGAGATATGGATTTCTGAATTCATTTGATTTTGAATCATTTGATACATGTGAATCTTGTTTATTGGAAAAGATGACAATGTCACCTTTTACTGAGCACAGTGAGAGGGCCACCGATTTATTGGCCCTCATACATACTGATTTGTGTGGACCAATGAATACATTTGCCAGAGGAGGTCATTTGTACTTCATTTCATTCATAGACAATTTCAATAGATATGTGTATATCTGTTTGATGAAACATAAAGTCTGAATCTTTTGAAATGTTCAAAATATTCCAAAATGAAGTGCAAAACCAACTTGGCAAAACAATTAAGGCACTTCAATCTGATCGGGGTGGTGAATATTTGAGCCAAGAGTTCATTGACCATCTTAGAAGTTATGGGATCATCTCACAACTTACTCCTCCAGGAACACCTCAATGGAATGGTGTTTCTGAATGGAGGAATCGAACTCTATTAGATATGGTTCGATCTATGATGAGTCAAACAGATCTTCCACCTTCCTTTTGGGGCCATGCCCTAGAAACAGTTGCGTTCACACTAAATTGTGTTTCGTCAAAGGCAGTTGAAAAGACACCATATGAGATATGGACTGGGAAGAAACCCAGTTTGTCTTTTCTTAAGATTTAGGGATGTGAGGTTTATGTTAAACAACAAATCTCTGATAAATTATCATCTAGATCCTCAAAATGCCTTTTTTGTGGGGTATCCTAAGAAAACTAAAGGATACTATGTCTACAATCCCACCGATCACAAAGTGTTTGTTATTCGAAATGGTATCTTTTTGGAAAAGAGTTTATCTCTAAAAGAACCAGTGGGAGTAAGGTGAACCTCGAAGAAGTTCGAGAGTCATAGGACAATGTAGAACCACAGATGGAAACCAGAGAAGACTGACAACAAGTTGTTGAGTCTACTCATATAACACAAGGCCCACGAAGGTCCGATAGATCATGGCTACAGCCTCAGAGATATGGATTTCTGATTACTGGAAGTCGTGATGTTTTGCTCATAGAACAGAATGAGCCAACTACCTATCGAGGACGTGATGAAGACCTTTTTGTCATTAGCCTTGGGGTCCACAATCAGCAATTAACCAAGGATTGCGTATAGGCAAACCTAGGATCGTTCTCTCTTTTCGAGGAGCCTTTTATTGAATCCTAAGTAATCTAAATGTCATGCAAATGCAATGAAAACAAGGGGGGATTGGGTTTTGGATTTTTAAATTAATAAACTAAAATAGAAATGCAATTTAAATGAAGCAAAGATAAAATAGAATATAAGAAAATGAGAAGAAATAGATTAAAATCGATCAACCCAACGTTCAGATTCCAAAGACTTCCATCATTGAATGAAATATAAATAACCCACGTTTGGCTCTGGACGAACCGAGATCTTTGCATCTGCCCAGAAAATCCCTTGACTAGACGATCGCCTAGAATTTGTCCGAACAGCGGCGTCCCACTGTGCGATCGCACAGCAAAACTTAAAACCTAGTTTGAACTCAGTCCTTGGGATGAACCAAACCGAATATTAAATCTAATATTCAAACTATTTCCAGAAATCGGATCCAATAAGATGAAAATAGAAACGAGTTAAATTACCGATAAAGCACAAGTTCTCTGGACGAATCATGGAATCCTCAACGTTGGGTCAATCAAAGAAGCTTAGCCAAGCATGGCTAGGAAAAACGCAGAAGAAAAGATGAAAAAGAACATGAAGAACAACTAAGAGAAAATAAAAAGCTTCTAATTTAATCTGAAAATCTCCTACAACGTAATTGAGAATATGTTTGTAGCCACCATCTAATTTATAAATAGGAAATACTAGGGCTACAAGGTTGGCCCAAAAATAAGAAACCTCTAATAAATGGTCTTTTATTAAAAAATTCGAGCAAAATAAAAGTCCAGAAAAATAGGTCTGTCTTTAGCTCCAATTTCGTCCATCTTCTTGTCCAAATCAGCCTTCCAAGTCTTCATAACAATTGTATCTCTCTGAATCATCTAAAAAAAGGAAGAAGAATCAGGCTAATCGGATATCTAGATCAAAAGTTATGGCGAAAATACTAAATCACTGTAAATCTGGAATTTATTCATAAAAATGAAATCAATCAAATTAAAAGCTCAAACTCAATTAGGTAATAAAATCCATTATTTAATGACTAAATAATCCTAAATTTATTTACTAAGAGATACAAATAAGTGTAATAATATTCAATCATCAAATTCCCCCACACTTATCTTTTTGCACTCCTGGGCAAAATTAAAAGAAAAAGACTAAAATGAAAAATTCTTCCTTTCTAGCAATTGCTAACAATGCAAAAATTTAACAAAGGACACAAAGCTTCTAAAGACCAATCAATCAAGACCAAAATCCTTTCATCTCAAATTACAAATCCTGGCAATCTCATTCAATGATGCTAATCACACAAGATGGTCTCTCAAGGGATGCCTTTAATCAATCTCTCAAGTGTATAGGGTCAATAAGTGTATTGCTCAAATTCTACTCAAGAAAATTGTCCTACCATAAGCTTGCTCAATTTCTACGTCTCCACTACTCATAACACATGCATGCACAAATAAAGAAAGCTTGTTATGAAAGGTTGTAATGGGGTTAGGGTGAAGGTAGGTAATAGTATGGAATGAGAGGCTAAGCACCAAAAACATATCAAAAAGAGCACTGATTACACAATCATTCCTATGTATGAAAACTTTTATTTCACTTCACTCATATTTCTATGTATTGTCTTTCCCCTTTTTTTTCTTCTTCTTTTTCTTTCTCTTTTTTTTTCTTCTTTTTTTTTCTTTTTTTCTCTTTTTTTTTTTTGCTTTTTTTTGCTTGTTTTTCATGTACTTTTTTTTTTGTATAGAATCACAATGACCAACATTAATGCCAAATGATGAATGGCACAAAATCAAAATCAAATACTCCCCCCACACTTAAAATATTGCACACCTGGGCAACCCCCATACTGAAACACAAAACCAAGGTGAAACCAATACTCAATAAATTTTCAAGGTGCGGAATAAAATGGTTTTACGCTTAGGCTTGTAATGTGGCTTAGAAAAGAATGAGTCAAGAAGGCACAAAGGGGCTAGCAAAGGGAATATAATGTAAGGGAAATGCTATTTGGCCAAAGTGGGAAAATGAAAGGAAGAAAACAAGCTTCCATCATATTTACGCACGTAAGTGAAAAATTTAGCTTCAAAAAGAAAAGGAGCAAGTTCTAGAGAACACAAATCATGAGCAGATGCACACATGAAAGAAAGAATGGTAAAAGATGAATTCCATTCATGTAGGCCCGAAATCTCACAAAGGGCAATACCAAATCGTGCAACCAGCATCCCAAAATTAACTACCAAGAAATATAATCCAAGAGTCTAAAAATTCAGTCCCAAACAGAAGGATCCATCAAAACCAAGATGTCAAGGTTCACAAGAGGTAGAGCAATCATAGAAAGAGAGCGTGTTATTCATAAAAACTTTTATTTTTTTTTTACCTACAAAACTACATTATTTCTACTTTTCTACTGAATTGTGTCTCTCCCCCACACTTATCTTCCTCATACAACAATTAAGCCCAAGTAATCATATGAATTAGGAAGAAAATAAGTAAGGAAAGAGACAACCTTTGTTAGAGTATCTTGAGTCGCTTGAAGGAGAAGTTCTCATCTTTGATGAGAATCATGAATTTTTCCCTTGAAACATCTTCTCACGTATTGAATTTCCTTGGTGGAGGTGGCTCAGGATCTATTGGAAAAGGCCCAAGAATGTACGGTGGATGTTGGTTCCATCGACAACCTTTCCAAGAATGTGCCTACAAATAAGACAAGCAAATAGCAGTATCCCATCCAAAAATAGAGACATGGAGAGATTTCAAGTGAATTAAGGTCATGTTAAGTTCCAAACTCTCCAAGTAACTATCACATCCAAGGAAATCAATTATACTCCCATCAGTAGGACTCAAGCAACCAGTCATATTGTGAAAATTCTCTTGTTCTTGTAAAATGGAAGGTGTGGAACCCAACTTAGTGTTGGAGTACACCACAACATCGTTGCAATCACAAGAGATGGAAGGGAAAAGAGTGGAAGAATGAAGCGAAGTTTTCAAATCATCACCACCTGGAATGTGTAAAGATTCAAAACAATTATCTTATTTTTCTAAATCAGGTGGCAAATCAGAAGAAAGTACTTGTTGGAAAGATTGATCAACATGCAGGATTTTATCAATCAAAATTTCAGAATCTTTGTCACCAACAAGACTACAAGGGGGTAATCCAATGGGAATTTTATGCATTTGATATTCTAGGCTATGATCTTTCTCACTCACATCAACAACAGAATCCACAAGTAATGTAGAATCACTAAGCAAGTCAGAATCACCAAATAATGCAGCATTAATCTCAGTGCAAATAGGGCACCATTCATTATCAGAACATGCACAATTGGCAGAATTACTCGTCCATGCAAAATCAGGATAATCAACATACCATTGAGCAAGAACATCATCAATAACTTTGTCATCCATGCTTAATTCAACCTTTTCAAAATTGACATGCTTACTATCATCAATAGTACAAGAGGGTGCATTTTGATCAATGGTAGAATCAACCACTTCACTAAATGCTTTCTTTTGAAGCTCAACAAGTAAATGACATTTTTCATGATAACAATCTACACATATTTGATATTCTTCACAACAGCATGAAAATATGTCATTCAAGTTATTGCAATCATCACTAGTACTATGAAGAGAAGCATTTTCATCAGTTAAAGCATCACATGAAGAAATAGGAACACACTCATCAACAAGTACAATTGAATCACTACTGTTAGTTCCCTATGTGTTTTGATGATTACTAACAATTGTAAACGATATTGAGAAAGTTTTGACAAAGCTTAGGATGTTTTAAACCTGTAATTTTCTATCTGTCAAAACTGAACTCGAGCCTGTTAGTGTTGAACTCAAGCCTGGTTTTGACAGAAAGCACAAACTTGTCAAACCATTCTCCAAACTTGAGACTGAACCTGAAGTTTAAAATCAAACCTTTGAGAAGTTCACTTGAACTCGAGCCTACTGAGGTCAACCTCGAGTTCATCTTTTCCAGAAAGTTTTTGAACCTTGAAAACATGTTAAACCTTACACTTGCTCCCTGCAAACCTCAAGCTTGAAAGTTTTCAAAGAAAATTTTAAGAGCATGAACTCGAGCCTGTCATGGCGAACTTGAGTTCATCTCTGGCGAGACAAGTTTTTCAAACAAAGCACTGTTCTATTGAGAGAAAAGGTTTGTCAATGGACTCGAGCCTGACATCTTGAACTCGAGCCTAGTTTTGGCTGAGAGCTTCCAAAGTTTTTCAAAACATTCGAACTCGAGCCTAAACAGTTTGAACTCGAGCCTAAAAGTTACCAAGAGCAAAGAACTTTTCAAAATGTTTTAAACTCAAGAGTTTGCTTTGCAAACCTCAGGTTTGTTCTTTCAAGCTAAAACGAAGTTTGCTCAAAATTGTCTCGAACCCGAGCCTGACATTAATGAACTCGAGTTCATTTCAACCTGAGAGCTTTTTAGTTTTTCAATGACATGAGAACCTCAGGTTTAGAAGACAAACCTCAAGTTCACACCTTTTGAACTCACATAATTTTGAACACTGAAGCAACGAACTCGAGCCTGTAAGAACTGAACTCGAGTTCATGTCGCAGGTTCAGGAAATTTGAATTTGGGCATTTCAGAAATCAATGTTATTTGATCCTATTCTCTTCCAATATTATTCTCTGATATTCCCTGCTATGTTTAACGTATTTGTTAGTGGATTTCAGAGCATTAAAGAATGTTTGGTGAGAGGTTAGAGTATAAAGCAAAAAGCAACTCAAAGCATTTATTGCAAAGCACAAAAGTTACTCCTTCTACCCAAATCCTTCTACACACGCTTACAAAGCATTTAAGGATGTTAGCTGAAACAAGAAAACTCCTCTCCAACGGATTAATTCGCTGAAAGTCAGCCTTGATGACTTAGCCAACTGGATTAGGAGTAAACAAGTGAGAGAAGACCCCAAAACCACTTCAGAACACTTGGGCAACTTCCTCAACGGATTTATTTGGAAAGCAACGGTCATAAATTGATCTCTGAGTATAAATAGAAGAGCATTCAAGTCTTTCCAACAACCAAGACAACTAAGAGCGAAATTTGATCAAGAGTTCATTCATTTATTTCAGTTTTCACTTGTTTTGTCATCTTGACATTCTGTACTTCAGTGATTAACCTATCAACTCTTTGAGAGAGTATTCTTATTGATTATCTTTTGTAAAGAACCACAAGTCAGGGGACTTGGTGGTTGGGTGCATTGATTAACACTTGTAAGGGGGAGTGTGTTCTAGTGAGAGAACAACTCTTGAGTGCAGAGTGTGTAATCATTTGCAAGAAGATTAGTAGATTGAAAAAAATCCCAAGTGAGGCTTGGGGACTGGATGTAGGTCAAGAGAAAGGGCCGAACCAGTATAAATCATTGTGTCGAGCTTTTCTTCCCTTCTCCTCTGTTGTGCTCTGTTTTTAGCTGTCCAAACAGAACAAGGTTTCGAAAATTTTGTAGATACCCAATTCACCCCCCTCTTAGGTATCAAGCTCCATCTTTCATTTGGTATCAGAGCAAGGTTTTCTCAGAAGAGTTTAACCACTCGAGAAGGATCATTATGGAAGGAATTCTTCCGAATGGAGCTTCTATCAACAGGCCACCCGGCTTCGATGGCGAACACTATTCTTTTTGGAAAGCAAAATTTCGTGTGTTCGTGATGGCTACTGAATATGGGCTGTGGAGAGTGTTCGAGACTGGAGATTATGTACCGGTTAAAATCGAAGGAGGCATTACTGTTCCAAAGACAGAAGCTGAGTTCGACGATGATGATAAGAAGAACATTACTCTCAATAGCAAGGCTATCTTGATGCTTCAAAGTGCTCTTAGTCAAAAGAAGTACTTTAGAATCTGTAACTTGTCAACGACAAAAGAGATGTGGAAGGCTCTGGAAATAGCATATGAAGGAACCTCTGGAATTAAAGAGAACTGCATCAACCTTCTTACCACTAAGTATGTTCTGCTACAGATGAAGCAAGGAGAAAGCATTGGAGAATTTCAGCTCAGATATATTAATCTAACAAATCAACTGGCTGCCTTGGGGAAGATCTTTGATCAAGGGTCTCAAGTGAGAAAAATTCTCAATATTCTGACCAAAGATTGGGAAGCAAAGGTTACCGCTATCGAGGAGGCTCGTGGAGAGTCAATGACTTTAGTTGCTGCTCTGTTTGGTAGTTTATCTGAGTACGAGAGCAAGTTGAAGTTTAAAAAGGACTTAGAAGATGTCAATGGCGGAAACAATCGAAACAAGGGAGTTGCTCTTAATGTGATAAAAGATGAGGAAGATGCAGATGAGGATGAAGAGATAAGCATGATGGTCCGGAGATTCAAGAAATTTTACAAAAAGGATCAAGGCTTCAAGAAATTTCAGAAGGGGAGTTCTAGTTATGAATCAAAGAAGCCGATCATTTGCTACGAATGCGAAAAGCCCGGACACATCAAGTCTGAATGTCCTCAGCTGAAAAACCAATAGAAAGAAAAGAAGAAATTCAAGAAGTTCAAGAAGAAAGCATATGTCTCAGCTATATGGGGTGACAGCTCATCGGATGAGGATGAAGCTGAAGAGGATGAAAGTGAAAAAGCAAACATATGCCTGGTTGCTGAGGAAGAAGAGCAACACAATGTAAGCAATGAGGTTTGTCTTAGAGCATCAAGGCCCAACAAGTGGTATATCAATAGTGGGTGCTCAAGACACATGACTGGGGACAAATCCAAGTTCCTATCAATCAAGCCAAAAGATGGTGGAAGAGTCACATTTGGAGGTGACCAATCAGGCAAAATTGCTGGAATTGGTGAGATTAGCAACAATAATGGCCCTCTTATCAAAGAGGTCTACTTGGTAGAAAGATTGTGTCACAATCTCCTAAGTGTGAGTCAAAGCACCGACAAAGGTAACTTGGTTATCTTTGATTCAGATGAATGCTTGATCATTAAAAAGGATTTGGTCTCTATTGATGATTTAAAATCTAAAGCTTTATTTAGAGCGCCTAGAGATGGTAATTGTTATACACTTAACTTCTCTAGTAATGCTACTATTTCTGAAAATTGTTTTGTTAGTAACTTGAATGAAAGTTGGCTTTGGTATAAGCGGTTGGTTCATGTCAATATGTATCAACTTGACAAGTTGTTGAAAATGGATTTGGTTATTGGTATTCCTAAATTGAATTTCAAAAATGATATGATTTGTGATGCTTGTCAGAAAGGAAAACAAACCAAATCTTCTTTTAAAACTAAAAATGAGATTTCAACAAATAGACCTCTTCAACTTCTTCACATGGATCTAGTTGGACCAGCTAGAGTAAAAAGTCTTGGTGGAAATTTATACACTTTGGTCATTGTTGATGATTTCTCTAGATTTACTTGGAATATATTTTTATCATCTAAAGATGAAACATATGATCAGTTTGTTTCTTTTGCCAAGAAGGTCCAAAACGAGAAAGGTTTCTCAATTTCAGGTATAAGGACCAATCATGGTGGAGAATTTGAGAATCATGCCTTCACTGAGTTCTGTGATAGTATGGGGATCGACCATAATTTCTCAGCACCAAGAACACCACAACAAAATGGTGTTGTAGAGAGAAAGAATCGAGTGCTCACTGAGATGGCACGAGCAATGCTGAACGAATACAACACTTCACAAGTGTTTTGGGCTGACGCGATGAGTACGGCTTGCTACATCTCCAACAGAGCCTACTTGAGAAAGAAGCTGAATAAGACCCCATACGAACTCTACAAAGGGAGAAAGCCAAACCTCAACCACCTACATGTCTTCAGGTGCAAGTGCTATGTGCACAATAACGGTAAAGATAATCTTGGTAAATTCGATCCTAAAGCTGATTTAGCTATCTTTATTGGTTATTCTAATAGGAGTAAAGCATTTAGAGTTTTAACACTAGAACTAAGATTGTTGAAGAATCCATACATGTTGTATTCAGTGAATCTAATTCTGAAAAACCCTTGGATGATGAAGAAGAGACTATTTTCAAAAACAAATTCTTTTCGAAAACTACTCCTTCTGAAAATTCTGAAAATGTTTTTGAGGCTGATCCTGAAAACAATTTGGAAAATCTTGATCAGTCTCAACCTAGAGCTTGGAAATATATAAGGAATCATCCCTTAGACCAAGTTATAGGTGATGTAAACCAAGGAGTAAGGACTAGAAATAGTACTTTAAATGAAGTCACTTTTTCTGCATTCATCTCTCACATTGAACCCTTTAAGATAGAAGAAGCCCTTTCAGACAATGATTGGGTGATTGCTATGCAAGAGGAATTACATCAATTTGACAGAAATCAAGTTTGGGATTTGGTACCTAGGCCTAAAGATCATTCGGTCATTGGCACTAAATGGGTATTCAAAAACAAATGAGATGAGTCAGCAATCATTGTCCGAAATAAGGAAAGATTGGTAGCCAAAGGCTATAATCAGGAAGAAGGAATTGATTATGAAGAAACTTATGCTCCAGTGGCAAGATTGGAAGCCATAAGAGTTCTTCTAGCCTTTGCTTGTGTGAAGGGGTTCAAACTTTTTCAAATGAATGTCAAAAGTGCATTTTTGAATGGTTTTATCCAAGAGGAGGTATATGTTGAACAACCTCCAGGTTTTGAAAATGAACATTTTCCAGATCATGTTTCAAATTAAAGAAAGCACTTTATGGCCTTAAGCAAGCTCCTAGAGCTTGGTATGAAAGATTGAGTCAATTCTTGCTCAATCAAGGATTTATCAGAGGCAAAGCTCCTACAACATTGTTCATTAAGAAAAATAAATTGAGTGAAATTTTAATTGTTCAAATTTATGTTGATGACATCATATTCGGTGCTACTAATGACTCCTTGTGTGAGGAATTTTCCAAGACTATGCAGAGTGAATTTGAAATGTCAATGATGGGTGAGCTCAACTACTTCCTTGGACTGCAAATCAAGCAACAAAAAGATGGGATTTTTATATCTCAAACCAAGTATCTAAATGATTTGCTAAAGAAATTTGGAATAGACAAGTGCAATGGAGCTGACACACCAATGAGCACAACTACCTCCTTGGATGCTGATGAAGAAGGCAAGGATTTCAACATCACCAAGTATAGAGGAATGATTGGATCATTACTCTATCTCACTGCAAGCCGCCCAGACATTCAATTCAGTGTTGGGATGTGTGCTCGGTTCCAATCCGCACCTAAAGAATCACATGCTGAACATGTGAAGAGGATATTCAGATATCTCTCTGATACAAAGACTCTTAGACTGTGGTTTCCCAAAGGTCAACCGGAGCACTTGGTGGCATATTCGGATTCGGACCATGCTGGTTACAAGACGGATAGAAAGAGCACAAGTGGGCAATGCGAGTTCTTTGGCAACTCACTTGTATCTTGGTTTAGCAAGAAACAAACAATCGTGGCCGTGTCCTCAACCGAAGTTGAATATGTGGCCGCCTCAAGTTGCTGTGCTCAAGTGCTATGGTTGAAGCAACAACTTGCTGATTTGGGAGTGCACTTGAAGGAAATCCCAATATTGTGTGACAATACTAGCACAATAAGCTTGGCTAAGAATCCTGTGCAACATACAAGAACCAAGCATATTGATGTTAGGCATCACTTCATTCGGGATCATGTCCAGAAGCGAGATGTCAAAGTGATGTTCATTCCAACTCATCTTCAACTTGCTGACATCTTCACCAAGCCTCTAGCCAAGGAACCATTCACCTTCATAAGGAGAGAATTGGGAATGGTAAATCCCAATGAGTTGTAAGTTTACTGTTAACCCAATGTTAGTTTAAGGTTTTGAAGATTATCTGATACTGACTTAAGCATCGGAGCTTCTAGATATGTTTTATGCAGGATTTTTTTTCTAACATCTGCTGAAAACTGAGATGAACTCGAGCCTGTGAATAAAGAACTCGAGCTCGAGGAAGACAGATAAGAGGTGAAAGGCAAAAGGGAGAGTGAACTCGAGTTCATTAGTAAATGAACCTCAGGTTCACTTCAGACAGAAAGCAACAATGAACCTCAGACAAGGTGAACTCGAGCCCATCAATAACGAACTCAAGTTCGAAAGTCACAGAGAGCAACCCTGCTGAAAGATTAATCTGAACTCGAGTCCATAAGTGAGAACCTCAGGTTCACGAGGAAGCTCAAGAGTTCTCAGTACACTCTTGAAGTCCAGGTAAGTGGAAATTTATGACGAACTTGAGCCCACAAGTTGTGAACTCGAGTTCATCGTGTGCCCTATATATATCTCAGTTGTGAACTTTCCACTTCACTTCACTCACACCTCCGGTTTGCCCTAATTCTCTTCGTCTTCTTCACCTCCACACTCTGCGAAAATGGCTTCCAAATCCTCAAACCCTAAAGAACCAAACCCTAAGCCCTCTCAAACCTCCTCTCAAGCTCAATCTGAGCGTCCTGTCCGAACAAAGACTCGATCCACTCGTTTGCGGCATGGGATTGACAAATTTGTCAGAGGAGTACAAGGAGAGAACCCAGATTATCCTCCTCAATCTAAAGCGCTTGTAATCAGAGAAGAACGGTCAAAGAAAAGGCATGATCCAGAGCCTCCGGTTCCAAGGAAAGGGAAAGCAACACAATCTTCGGCACCCTTGAGGGAGAAACAACCATTTAAGAGGAAGAAAACCGCCGGTATCCACTCGGTTCCCACTCCTGGCCAAGCAAGTGCTCAGACTCAATCTCAACCTCAATCACAGGAGCAATCTGCTCCTCAGATATCTAAGACACTACCTGCTCTTTACGAAATTTACAATCATAAGAAGTGTCCCCCTGGTTTCAATGAGGAACCATGTAGGATGAGTGCCGAGGAAGGAATTTTGTTCAAAAAGAAATTTGATGACAAAAGAGTATTTTGCCCGATTGTATCAGTGGATATGGCAAAAATCAAAGAGGAATGTGGCCTAGACTTGAGCCCTTGGCTGAAACCTTTTGAACCCCTCATCTCAATCAAAGCCCCATACAGTCCCAAGCTTGTGAAAGTCTTTTACTTTCACATGAAGTCTGATAATGTGCTGAATTCTGAAGGAGATTTAGTGGAAGAGAGAATAATCACTAAGGTTCGAGGACAAGAGATTATCATTACCCCTGCCTACCTAAATTCAATTCTCCAAATCTCTAATCCTCCTAAGCCAGAGACCCATAGATACAAGCAGCAAGCCATCTTCAGCCTGCTGAGACCCGATGAGCCTATTCCTGAGGGCTTGGAGATCCTCAAATTCACACCTGCTGCAATGCCCCCAAGGAACCGAGCAATTTGGTACATATATACGAGGGATTTATTGCAGAAGGTAGGCAATTTCACCCACTTTGCCAAGAAAGACTTCAACATATTTGCCTCTATCCTGGACAAGCAGCCTCAGAATGTAGGGTATTGGCTATTTCAGGAGATAGCTAAGTTTGCTTTTCACTCCCGGTAGTCCTCTTAGATTCCCTTCCCAAGTTTAGTCTCGATCATTCTCTTTCATGAGAAAATATGGCATTTGGCCGCCAATGATCCTCCACAATTTCCTGCTGAGTTTGGACAACACATCATGAACCTCATGGGGGTTGATAGGCCAGAGAAGTCAGACCAGTCCAGAGCTCCGGGGAGATCCAAGCCAGCAAGATCTAGAGCCACTCAATCGAGAGCAGAGGAAGCTCAGAGTGCTCCTCCTCCCTTAGACTTTGATGATAAGGTTCAAGAAATTGTGGACAAGGCAGTTTCCAATTTGGTTGAAGGGATTGAATTAGCTGTTGGTAAGTTGGTTGCTGAGGTGAATAAGGGCCACTGTGATTTGGTGGATATACAAGAAGGATTCAGAGTTGAACAAGAGGCTCTGAAGAACCAGATCAGTGATCAAGCCTCCACCATATCTACTATGTTGGTCACGATGATGAGTTTGAGCGACAAGATGGACAAGTTATTGAAGACTCAGTCATCGAATACTTCTACTTCTGTGCCTGCCCCTGTTTCTGACCCAGTACCTGCACAGCCTGCAACTTCACCTCCAGCTTCTGTTCCTGTGCTTGATCCAAGGTCTACACCCCTTGTCACTGATCCTATTACTACAGCTCACACTGAACCCCACATTGAACCTCCAGTTTCTGACTCTCAGCCTGAAACCCAGCCTTCTTCTTCCCCACCTTTTGCTGATGACAAAGGGGGAGAGAGTGTTGTGGAGTGATTTGTGTTGAATTCTGAATTGTCCATAGCTGTGTATTTTGAACTCCTGTATCTTGAACTCCTTGTGTATTTGTGCATCTTTAAGTTATTTGAAATATGAAGTTTAAGTTTGCCCTTATGAAATTTCAGTTGCTATGAATTGAGTATGCTTCTGCTGTGTTTCTGATATCTCTGATAATTTGCAAAAACTGAATTTCAAAAAGAGTTTTGAATTTGGTTTTCAAAATCAACTGTTTACAAGTGTTGTCATCATAAAAAAGGGGGAGAATGTTAGTTCCCTATGTGTTTTGATGATTACTAACAATTGTAAATGATATTGAGAAAGTTTTGACAAAGTTTAGGATGTTTTAAACCTGTAATTTTCTATCTGTCAAAACTGAACTCGAGCCTGTTAGTGTTGAACTCGAGCCTGGTTTTGACAGAAAGCACAAACTTTGTTAGTTATGATTAGTTTTGATGATGTCTTATATAGATGCCATTCTTATAAGCAAAAAGATTGAGTAATATAATTATCTCCTACTTGGACTAACTATTGTATTTAATGTAGATCAATTCAAGTTGAATTATAAAGAAGATTGATCAAGAAGGAGATAAGAAAGAAGAGCTTACAGAGTTTGTCAAGAAAGCAAGATGTTATCAATGTATTTTGGGAATAATCAAGAAGAAGAGGAAATATTGAAGAAGATATAGAACTTGCAGAGAATGATAAGTTCAAGTTTAATGAGAGAGAATGATCAAGAGAAGAGAAGAAAGAAAGATTTGAATTGTGGAAAATGACCAAGAAAAGAAAAAGAAAAGAAAAGAAGAACTTGTTGAATGGAATAAGAATATAATTATTCAAGTTCTTATATTGATACTAGAAGTCTCCAAGATCATATGGAAGTTGGAATGGCTTAATTCAGAGTTAAATCAAGCAAATATGAGGTTTAGGATGAGAAAACTCGAGGTTTGAGTATAAACCTCGAGGTTTGAGTGTCTTCAGCATCTTTGGTGTCTCTGGACTAGCAAACCTCGAGGTTGCAAGTGAAAACTCGAGGTTGCAAGTGAAACCTCGAGGTTTCAGTCAAAACCTCAAGGTTTCAGCACTATCAGCAACTCTGGTGCACTCTGTTCCACGTTCAGCTTCTGGCGACCTTCGGTAATTTGATGATATCTCTCAAACCAGGATTCGGATTGACCTAAAACCAACGGCATATGAAACTAGACATCCAACACGTACTTTTGACAAAGGTTTTAAGTCCAAAGGAGTTCAGATAAAAGATCTCTGAATTTCACAAGTTGACACAAACATCACCGTCACAGTCAGAACCAAGCTTCAATGTTTTGGGTGTATCTCACAAACCACAAATCCAATTGAGCTCAAATCAGTGCCATTGGAAAGTAGACACACAGAGCTTTCTAACGAGAGTTGAACAGACCAAAACGGAGTTCAGACAAGGGAGATATGACTTTTGAAAGTTGACGGTTAGTTCAAGACATCGCAAAAATGCTGATCAAGAACAGCCTTCATTCATCGGATCATAACGGACATAATACAATGGGTTTGGAGCTAATTCTTCTTGCATTGGATTCTTACCTCGAGCTTGGACATGTAAACTTGAGTTTGGTATTGTGCCTTAAACTGGAAAAACCATGAAAAATTCTTGAAACCTCGAGTATTGCTTTTCAGCCTCTAGTATTATGGCTTACAGAGAGCAAACAGGTTTTCAAAGAAATGAAAACCTCGAGGTTCAGATTGAAACCTCAAGGTTGTGGTTTTAGTTCAAAGTATTGTTTTTGAAAAATTCAAGCCCAACCTCGAGTATGGCTTTAAAACCTCGAGGTTATCGGGCTTCAGAGGAAAAATGCCTTTTCAACCAAATTTCAAACCTCAAGGTTTCTTTTGAAACCTCTAGGTTTGTGATCTTCCACGTTTTTCTCAAAAGGTTTCTGAACAAGAGTGATAATCATTGAATTCATATTATTTTAAATGTAAAAAGAAGCTATAAACTCTGTCATTATCATGCTTTAATGGAACAATTAGTCAAATATGTGATTTCATCTTCATAAGGAGTTTTTAGATTTTATTTGCATTAATCTTGGTCACATCTTGAGTTTGGACTCAAAATTGGACTTTTGTCACATTCTTACTGCAGTTGGGTCATGAACACTGTTCGGTATTTTGGGAATAACTTGAGTTATGTAAACCCAATTGATCCCCAATTTGCATTTCCAGAAAGCTAAGAGGAAGCCCTACAACTCCTATGAAGAGCCCAAAAGCTAAAACAGACGTTTAGAGGGCCAAAATTGGACTGGAAACCGAAACAGGCTGCTTTCACTGGACTCTGGAATGACGTTCGGTATTTGGCCCATATCTGGAGCTACAGACCTCCAAATGGGGCACCGTTTGAACGACTGGAAAGCTGACATACGGGGCTACATTTCATATTAAGATCACATGGCCAGATTCGGATGATTTCGTGGCCTAACATGGGCAGGAAAAGAAGACACGGTTTTGGAGCTGTAAAGTGATTCAAAGATGCTTCCAAGTTGGCCACTAACTAAAGTGACGAATTTGAGTTGTAAAGTGCATGGATGAGATGCTCCTAGCTGCCTATAAATAGAAGAGTGTTGTGAAGAGCAAGACACACCTTGGAGATGACCAAGATCTCTCCCATTCTTTCCTTCTTGTATTTTCTTGCCTCCTACATGGAAGGCTTAGTTTTTCTTTATTAGTTTCATGTATTGTCTTTAATTCTTGTCTTTAATTTCTTGCCTCCTACATGGAAGGCTTAGGTTTTAATCTTTCCTTTTAATTATTTTATTTTGATTTTATGTTCTTTATCTTTTTCTGTATGGATTCACTATGTTGTTGAGATTTATTTTGGAATAGAAGCTTTCATTTTCTTTAATTGTTCTTTGTGTTCTTCGTGTTCATGATGAACTTGTTCATGTTCTTCATGGTCATGCTGAACATCATTGTTTTTGCATTTTCATTTTGCAAAGCCATGCTTGGCTAAGTTTCTGTGATCGACCCATGAGTTGAGGATTCCATGGTGTCATCCGGAGGACTTGCGCTTTAATCAGTAACTGACTTGTTTCTATTAATTTTAATCGGATCCGATTATAATTATGGATTGGGTATTAGATTTAATATCCAGATTGAAATCCCAAGGACTTAGGTCGGACCGGGTTGCAGAGAGCGTTGTGCGATCGTACAACGAGCTCACCACGTGTTCGATCAAATGCTAGGCGATCGTCTAGTCGAGGGAGTTTCTGGTCAAATGCAGAGATTTCGGTTTGTCTAGAATCAATCACAAGTTCAGTCATTCTATTTTTGTTCGATGATGGAAGGTCTTGGAATCCCAATTCTGGGTTGATCCGTTTCAATTTGATTAATCTCACTTTTCTCCATTCTGTCTTTAATTTCTATTCTAATTTCAACAAAAACCAATCCCCCCCTTGTTTTCATTTCATTTGCATGACATCTAGATTACTTAGGATTCAATAAAAGGCTCCTCGAGAAGAGAGAACGATCCTTGGTTTGCCTATATGCAATCCTTGGTTAATTGTTGATTGTGGACCCCAAGGCTAATGACAAAAGGTCCTCATCAAATGGCGCCGTTGCCGGGGAGCTAAGTAATTGGCTCCCTAGGTAATCTAATTGTCAAATTTACTTTTGACAAAGGGTTTCTCGTGTGAAGCTTGTTAGTTTTGCATTTTTGATTTTTCATTGCATATAGTTTAGGATTTTTGCATTTAAGTAGCATTCATTGCATTATTGCATTGTCTTGACTTGGTAGCTTCTGTGTGGTGTGATAGTGTCAGATTCGATATAATTTTGAGCTCAATTGTTTAAATTCACCATGTCTCCAAGTTAATTCATAGCATGTTTGCATATTCTATCATTTTGAAAAAACAAAAAAAAAAAATCTTTTCTTTTTCACTTGCATTGGTATTTTCTTAAATTTCTTTTCTTAGTTTTATAATTTATAGTTAGATAGTCATCTTGTAATTCCTTGGGAATTAATTGTAGTGAAATTTCATGGCTCGGTTTTATGATAATCATAATCTACCTTTCAATTCTCACTCTTTTGTAGGCAATCAAGAATGTGATGGCTTATTCCACCAATACCATGAACCATACCAACAACCTCCATTCCAACAATATCATCAACCCTCCTCATTCCAACAATATCATCAACCCTCTCACTTACCTTACCATCCTTCATTCCATCCCATTTCCATACCATGCCATCCATCTCATGAATCTCTATACCCATTTGAGCCACCTTATGAACCTCATTCTCAACCATGTCTGCCCAACCCAGATCCTTCATTTTGTGAAGTCATTGGAGATTTCCACAATCAAACGACTTGGGCTATAAATGAGGAGTGGTCACATAAGGATGACTTTCATCAACAAATGGACTCTATGCTTAGAATGATGGAACAACAAGCGAAATCAACTGAGAAATTAGCAAGGAAAATTGAGCAGCAAGCACAAGTTTTAAAAATGAGTTTTCCTTTTATCATGGGCACACATGCACAAGAAGTGAGACAAGTACAAGAGCACATTGAAGAATCTTCTCACCCATTTGGTAATGATCATACCCTTATAGAAGTAGACTCTCCTACTACTTTGATTAATGAAGCAATTCATGATTTGAGTGATAATGATATGGACGAGGAAATCATTGTTGAATCCCCTCAATTATTTGCACATGTAATTGCTCAACCAATTGGCTTTAGTAGTAGTGATTCGATTGTACTTGTTGATGAGTGTGTTCCTATTCTTTCATGTGATACTTTAACTGATGAAAATGCTTCTCTTCATAGTACTAGTGATGATTGCAATCAATTGAATGACATATTTTCATGCTCTTGTGAGGAATATCAAATGTGTGTGGATTGTTATCATGAAAAATGTCATTTACATGTTGAGCTTCAAAAGAAAGCATTTAGTGAAGTGGTTGATTCTACCATTGATCAAAATGCACTGTCTTGTACTATTGAAGATAGTAAGCATGTCAATTCTAAAACAGTTGAATCAAGCATGGATGCCAATGTTGTTGATGATGTTCTTGCTCAATGGTATGTTGATTATCCTGATTTTGCATGGACAAGTAATTCTGCCAATTGTGCATGTTTTGATAATGAACGGTGCCCTATTTGCACTGAGATTCATGCTGCATTATTTGGTGATTCTGAATTGCTTAGTGATTCTGCATTACTTGTGGATTCTGTTGTTGATATGAGTGAGAAAGATCATAGCCTGGAACGCCAGATGCATAAAATTCCCATTGGATTACCTCCTTGTAGTCTTGTTGGTGACAAAGATTCTGAAATTTTGATTGATAAAATCCTGCATGTCAATGAATCTTTCCAACAAGTACTTTCTTGTGATTTGCCACCTGATTTAGAAAAACAAGATAATTGTTTTGAATCTTTACACATTCCAGGTGGTGGTGATTTGAAAAATTCTTTTCATTCTTCCACTCTTTCCCCTTCCATCTCTTGTGATTGCGACAATGATGTGGTGTACTCTAACACTAAGTTGGATTCTATACCTTCCATCTTGCAACCACAAGAGAATTTTCACAATATAATTGGTACCTTGACTCCTACTGATGGGAGTATCATTGATTTCCTTGGATGTGATAGTTACTTGGAGAGTTTGGAACTTAACATGCCTTTAATTCACTTGAAACTCCTCCATGTTTCTATTTTTGGATGGGATACTGCTGGTTGCTTGTCTTCTTTGCAGGCACATTCCTGGAAAGGTTCTTTGTGGATCCAACATCCTTCGTACATTCTTGGACCTCTTCCAATGGATCCTGAACCACCTCCACCAAGGAAAATCAATGTGGGAGAAGATGTTTTAATAGACAAATGCATGATTCTCATCCGAGATGAGAACTTCTCCTTTAAGCGACTCAAGATCTTCTAACCCAGGTTGTCTCTTTCCTCACTTATTTTCTTCCTAATTTCTATAAATTTTTGGGCTTAATTGTTGTATGAGGAAGACAAGTGTGGGGGAGGGACACAATCCAGTAGAAAAAGTAGAAATAATGTAGTTTATTAAATAGAATAAGAACAATACATTCTCTCATTCTATGATTGCAACATATTATGCACTTGGACACTTTGGTTTTGATGGATCATTCTGTTTTGATTGATATTTTGAACTCTTGGATTATAATATCTTGGTAGTTGATTCTATGATGCTGATTGCAACCTTTGTGAGATTTTGAGCCTATATGAATGGAATTCATCTTTTGCCATTCTTTCTTTCATGTGTGCATCTACTCATGATTTGCGTTCTCTAGAACTTGCTCCTTTTCTTTTTGAAACTACATTTTCACTTATGTGCATAGGTATGATGGAAGCTTGTTTTTGTTTCCTTTTGTTTTGCCCACTTTGGCCAAATAGCCTTTCCCATGCATTATTATTCCTTTGATAACCCCTTTGTGCCTTTTTGTCCATTTTATTCTAAGCCACATTACAAGCCTAAGCATAAAACCATTTTATTCCGCACCATGAAAAATTATTGAGCATTGGTTTACCTTGGTTTTGTGTTTAAGTGTGGGGGTTGCTCAGGAGCGCAACAGTTTAAGTGTAGGGGGGAGATATTTGATTTTTCCATTGTGATCATATATATATAGTACAGTTCAAAAAAAATAAAGAAAAAAAAAAGAAAAAAAAGAAAAAAAAGGAAAGGAAAAGAAAAAAAAAAAGATAAAGAACAAAAGAAAAAAAAAAGAGGTGTAAAAAAAAAATTAGAAAGAAAGGAAGTATTTGAGTTAAATAAAAATTTTCATACATAGAGAATGATTGTGTTAATCAGTGCTCAATTTAATTTCTTTGATGCTTAACCTCTCATTCCATACTTTTACCTACCTTCACCCTAACCCCATTACAACCTGTAATAACAAGCTCTCTTGATTTGTGCAAGCATGTGTTATCAGTAGTGGAGAAGTAGAACTTGAGCAAGCTTATGGTAGAACAATTTCATTGAGCAGAATTTGAGTGATACACTGATTAACCATATACACTTGAGAGATTGATTGAGGGCATCATTTGAGAGACTATTTTGTGTGATCAGCATCATTGAATGATACTGCCATGATTAGTAATTTGAGACGAAGAGATTTCTGTCTTGAATGGTTGATCTTTTGAAGCTTTTGTGATCCTTGTTGAGCTTTGAAATTTCAGCAATTGTTAGAAAAGAGGAATTTCTCTTGTTCCTTACTTTTTAATTTTGCTCAGGAGTGCAAAAGGATAAGTGTGGGGGAGTTTGATAATCATTGAATTCATATTATTTTAAATGCAAAAAGAAGCTATAAACTCTGTCATTATCATGCTTTAATGGAACAATTAGTCAAATATGTGATTTCATCTTCATAAGGAGTTTTTAGATTTTATTTGCATTAATCTTGGTCACATCTTGAGTTTGGACTCAAAATTGGACTTTTGTCACATTCTTACTGCAGTTGGGTCATGAACACTGTTCGGTATTTTGGGAATAACTTGAGTTATGTAAACCCAATTGATCCCCAATTTGCATTTCCAGAAAGCTAAGAGGAAGCCCTACAACTCCTATGAAGAGCCCAAAAGCTAAAACAGACGTTTAGAGGGCCAAAATTGGACTGGAAACCGAAACAGGCTGCTTTCACTGGACTCTGGAATGACGTTCGGTATTTGGCCCATATCTGGAGCTACAGACCTCCAAATGGGGCACCGTTTGAACGACTGGAAAGCTGACATACGGGGCTACATTTCATATTAAGATCACATGGCCAGATTCGGATGATTTCGTGGCCTAACATGGGCAGGAAAAGAAGACACGGTTTTGGAGCTGTAAAGTGATTCAAAGATGCTTCCAAGTTGGCCACTAACTAAAGTGACGAATTTGAGTTGTAAAGTGCATGGATGAGATGCTCCTAGCTGCCTATAAATAGAAGAGTGTTGTGAAGAGCAAGACACACCTTGGAGATGACCAAGATCTCTCCCATTCTTTCCTTCTTGTATTTTCTTGCCTCCTACATGGAAGGCTTAGTTTTTCTTTATTAGTTTCATGTATTGTCTTTAATTCTTGTCTTTAATTTCTTGCCTCCTACATGGAAGGCTTAGGTTTTAATCTTTCCTTTTAATTATTTTATTTTGATTTTATGTTCTTTATCTTTTTCTGTATGGATTCACTATGTTGTTGAGATTTATTTTGGAATAGAAGCTTTCATTTTCTTTAATTGTTCTTTGTGTTCTTCGTGTTCATGATGAACTTGTTCATGTTCTTCATGGTCATGCTGAACATCATTGTTTTTGCATTTTCATTTTGCAAAGCCATGCTTGGCTAAGTTTCTGTGATCGACCCATGAGTTGAGGATTCCATGGTGTCATCCGGAGGACTTGCGCTTTAATCAGTAACTGACTTGTTTCTATTAATTTTAATCGGATCCGATTATAATTATGGATTGGGTATTAGATTTAATATCCAGATTGAAATCCCGAGGACTTAGGTCGGACCGGGTTGCAGAGAGCGTTGTGCGATCGTACAACGAGCTCACCACGTGTTCGATCAAATGCTAGGCGATCGTCTAGTCGAGGGAGTTTCTGGTCAAATGCAGAGATTTCGGTTTGTCTAGAATCAATCACAAGTTCAGTCATTCTATTTTTGTTCGATGATGGAAGGTCTTGGAATCCCAATTCTGGGTTGATCCGTTTCAATTTGATTAATCTCACTTTTCTCCATTCTGTCTTTAATTTCTATTCTAATTTCAACAAAAACCAATCCCCCCCTTGTTTTCATTTCATTTGCATGACATCTAGATTACTTAGGATTCAATAAAAGGCTCCTCGAGAAGAGAGAACGATCCTTGGTTTGCCTATATGCAATCCTTGGTTAATTGTTGATTGTGGACCCCAAGGCTAATGACAAAAGGTCCTCATCAAAGAGAAACCTCGAGGTTCACAAGGAAACCTTGAGGTTACATGTTTTTATAACTGAGTTTGCTTGAGTTATTAAAGCAAACCTCGAGATTTGAGAAGCAAACCTCAAGGTTACTAGCCGTTATTGCAGATTCGAATTTGAGAAATCTGTAATACCTTCTTGTTTGATCTCAATGCTTTACATGATTATTCTATATTGATTCTAGATATGTTTAACCATCTTTCTAGTGAGTTTCAGAGAGATTAAAGAAGGTTTATTGAAGGATTAGAGCAAAAGCAAAAAGTGTGTCAGAACATTTAATGCTCAGTCCAGAAAACTTGCTTCCTTTGGTTAATCCACTTGTACATGACTGCAAAAGATTAAAAGGAAGATTACTACAACAAGCAACAACCTCTCCAACGGATTTATTGCCAGAAAGTCAACTCAGACTTAATTAACAGCTGGATTATACAGAAAAGAGAGAGAGAGATGACTAAGCTTGAACCAACACTCAGCAGATGACTTCCAACGGTTCAATCCAAGCTACAACGGTCATAAACGGTCACATACCATTCTCCATCTATAAAAGACATGGATTCAAGCAGAAAAATGAGGAGATACAAGTTTGCAATGCCAAAATGCTGATACTCTGCTTCTACATCCTTTTCACTCTGTTTTACTTGTCTAGATAGCTTAGAGAGTGAAATGATTTGTGTCTATACTTCAGTGATTATTTATTCATTCCTTTGAGAGGAAATTTATTGTAAACAAATTATCTTTCTGAGAGCAACTCAAGATTGGGTTATACATTGTGTTGATTACAACTTGTGAGGGGGAGTGAATCCTAGTGAGAGGATTACTTCAAGTACAGAGTGTGTAATCAAGCAGTGTGTTGATTACAAATTGTAAGGGGGAGTGAATCCTAGAGAGAGGGTTGCTTCAATTACAGATCGTGTAATCAAGGTTATTGAAGATAGTGGATTGAAATTCCCAAGTGAGGCTTGGGGACTGGACGTAGGTCAAGGATAAGGCCGAACCAGTATAAATCTGTTTGCAAGCTCTTCTCCCTTATCTCTTGCATTTCCAGCATCTACATTTGAGTGTTTACCAATTGTTTATGAACTTACTTTTATTACTCAAGATAAATTTACTGAATTGCGAAAGTTTTTCTAAGAACGAAAGTTTTTATACTTCACCCAATTCACCCCCTCCCCTCTTGGGTTCAGCCAGAACTTACAAACTTGTCAAACCATTCTCCAAACTTGAGACTGAACCTGAAGTTTAAAATCAAACCTTTGAGAAGTTCACTTGAACTCGAGCCTACTGAGGTCAACCTCGAGTTCATCTTTTCCAGAAAGTTTTTGAACCTTGAAAACATGTTAAACCTTACACTTGCTCCCTGCAAACCTCAAGCTTGAAAGTTTTCAAAGAAAATTTTAAGAGCATGAACTCGAGCCTGTCATGGCGAACTTGAGTTCATCTCTGGCGGGACAAGTTTTTCAAACAAAGCACTGTTCTATTGAGAGAAAAGGTTTGTCAATGGACTCGAGCCTGACATCTTGAACTCGAGCCTAAAAGTTACCGAGAGCAAAGAACTTTTCAAAATGTTTTAAACTCAAGAGTTTGCTTTGCAAACCTCAGGTTTGTTCTTTCAAGCTAAAACGAAGTTTGCTCAAAATTGTCTCGAACTTGAGCCTGACGTTAATGAACTCGAGTTCATTTCAACCCGAGAGCTTTTTAGTTTTTCAATGACATGAGAACCTCAGGTTTAGAAGACAAACCTCAGGTTCACACCTTTTGAACTCACATAATTTTGAACACTGAAGCAACAAACTCGAGCCTGTAAGAACTGAACTCGAGTTCATGTCGCAGGTTCAGGAAATTTGAATTTGGGCATTTTAGAAATCAATGTTATTTGATCCTATTCTCTTCCAATATTATTCTCTGATATTCCCTGCTATGTTTAACGTATTTGTTAGTGGATTTCAGAGCATTAAAGAATGTTTGGTGAGAGGTTAGAGTATAAAGCAAAAAGCAACTCAAAGCATTTATTGCAAAGCACAAAAGTTACTCCTTCTACCCAAATCCTTCTACACACGCTTACAAAGCATTTAAGGATGTTAGCTGAAACAAGAAAACTCCTCTCCAACGGATTAATTCGCTGAAAGTCAGCCTTGATGACTTAGCCAACTGGATTAGGAGTAAACAAGTGAGAGAAGACCCCAAAACCACTTCAGAACACTTGGGCAACTTCCTCAACGGATTTATTTGGAAAGCAACGGTCATAAATTGATCTCTGAGTATAAATAGAAGAGCATTCAAGTCTTTCCAACAACCAAGAAAACTAAGAGCGAAATTTGATCAAGAGTTCATTCATTTATTTCAGTTTTCACTTGTTTTGTCATCTTGACATTCTGTACTTCAGTGATTAACCTATCAACTCTTTGAGAGAGTATTCTTATTGATTATCTTTTGTAAAGAACCACAAGTCAGGGGACTTGGTGGTTGGGTGCATTGATTAACACTTGTAAGGGGGAGTGTGTTCTAGTGAGAGAACAACTCTTGAGTGCAGAGTGTGTAATCATTTGCAAGAAGATTAGTGGATTGAAAAAAATCCCAAGTGAGGCTTGGGGACTGGATGTAGGTCAAGAGAAAGGGCCGAACCAGTATAAATCATTGTGTCGAGCTTTTCTTCCCTTCTCCTCTATTGTGCTCTGTTTTTAGCTGTCCAAAACAGAACAAGGTTTCGAAAATTCTGTAGATACCCAATTCACCCCCCCTCTTGTGTATCAAGCTCCATCTTTCAACTACTACTAAAGCCAATTGGTTGAGCAATTACATTTCCAAACAATTGAGGGGATTCAACAATGATTTCCTCGTCCACCTCATTATTACTCAAATCATGAATTGCTTCATTGGTCAAAGTAGTAGGAGAGTCTACTTCTATAAGGATATGATCATTACCAAATGGGAGAGAGGACTCTTCATTGCGCTTTTGTAATTGTCTCACTTCTTGTGCATGTGTGCCCATGATAGAAGGAAACTTCATTTTTAACACTTGTGCCTCCTGCTCAATTTCCTTTGCTAATCTCTCAGACCATTTCACTTGTTGTTCCATTATTCTACAAAGAGATTCCATTTGTTGATGAAGGTTCTCCTTATGTGACCACTCTTCATTTACAGCCCAAGCCGTTTGATTTTGGTAATCTCCAATGACTTCACAAAATGAAGGATCTTGGTTGGGCACACATGGTTGAAAATGAGGTCCATAAGGTGGCTCAAATGGGTATTGGGATTCATGAGATGGATGGCATGGTCCTGAAGTGGGATGGAATGAAGGATGGTGTGGTAAGTGAGAGGGATGATGATATTGTTGAAATGGAGGTTGGTGGTATGGTTCATGTAATGGATGGTGGAAAGGATCATGACATTCTTGATTGCCTACAAAAGAGTGAGAATTGAAAGGTAGATTATGATTGCCATAAAACCAAGCCATGAAATTTCAATACAATTAATTTCCAAGGAATTACAAGAAAACTATTTAACTAAAAACTATAAAAAACTAAGAAAAGGAATCTAATAAAATACAAATGCAAGTGAAAAAGAAAAGAAGATTTTTTTTTTTTGGGAAAATGATTAAAGATGCAAGTATGCTATGAATTAACTTGGAGACATGGTGAATTCAAACAAATAAGCCCAAAATCATATCAAATTTGATACAAACACACCACACAGAAGCTACCAAGTTAAGACAATGCAATGAATTATATGCAAGCTACCTAAATACAAAAATCCTAAACTATATGCAAAAAAATCAAAAATGCAAATCTAACAAGCTTCACAAGAGAAACCCCTTGTCAAAAGTGAATTTGACAATTAAATCACCTAGGGAGCCAATTACTTAGCTCCCCGGCAACGGCGCCATTTGATGAAGACCTTTTTGTCATTAGCCTTGGGGTCCACAATCAACAATTAACCAAGGATTGCGTAAAGGAAAACCTAGTATCGTTCTCTCTTTTCGAGGAGCCTTTTATTGAATCCTAAGTAATCTAAATGTCATGCAAATGCAATGAAAACAAGGGGGGATTGGGTTTTGGATTTTTAAATTAATAAACTAAAATAGAAATGCAATTTAAATGAAGCAAAGATAAAATAGAATATAAGAAAATGAGAAGAAACAAATTAAATTCGATCAACCCAACGTTCAGATTTCAAAGACTTCCATCATAGAACGAAATATAAATAACCCACGTTTGGCTCTGGACGAACCGAGATCTCTGCATCCGCCCAGAAAATCCCTTGACTAGACGATCGCCTAGAATTTGTCCGAACAGCGGCGTCCCACTGTGCGATCGCACAGCAAAACTTAAAACCTAGTTTGAACTTAGTCCTTGGGATGAACCAAACCAAATATTAAATCTAATATTCGAACTATTTCCAGAAATCGGATCCGATAAGACGAAAATAGAAACGAGTTAAATTACCGATAAAGCACAAGTTCTCTGGACGAATCATGGAATCCTCAACGTTGGGTCAATCAAAGAAGCTTAGCCAAGCATGGCTAGGAAAAACGCAGAAGAAAAGATGAAGAAGAACATGAAGAACAACTAAGAGAAAATAAAAAGCTTCTAATTTAATCTGAAAATCTCCTACAACGTAATTGAGAATATGTTTGTAGCCACCATCTAATTTATAAATAGGAAATACTAGGGCTACAAGGTTGGCCCAAAAATAAGAAACCTCTAATAAATAGGAAACCTCTAATAAATGGTCTTTTATTAAAAAATTCGAGCAAAATAAAAATCCAGAAAAATAGGTCTGTCTTTAGCTCCAATTTCGTCCATCTTCTTGTCCGAATCAGCCTTCCAAGTCTTCATAACAATTGTAGCTCTCTGAATCATCTAAAAAAAGGAAGAAGAATCAGGCTAATCGGATATCTAGATCAAAAGTTATGGCGAAAATACTAAATCACTGTAAATCTGGAATTTATTCATAAAAATGAAATCAATCAAATTAAAAGCTCAAACTCAATTAGGTAATAAAATCCATTATTTAATGACTAAACAATCCTAAATTTATTTACTAAGAGATACAAATAAGTGTAATAATATTCAATCATCAGGACGCCGTGGTGGGACCAAACTCCGAAACATGGCTTAATGCCATGAAGTCTGAAATGCAATCTATGTACGATAATAAGGTATGAACCTTAGTCGATCCACCTGAAGGTGTAAAAACCATTGGGTGCAATTGGGTTTTCGAAGACAAAATTGACATGGATGATAAAGTAAATATCTTCAAGGCACGACTGGTTGTAAAAGGATTCACTCAAACTTATGGTGTAGATTATGAAAAAACCTTTTCCCCAGTTGCAATGGCCAAATCGATCAGAATCCTTCTTGCCATTGCATCATATTATGACTATGAGATATGGCATATGCACGTCAAAACAGCCTTCCTTAACGGAAAGCTGCTTGAGGATGTATACATGACACCCTATTCATTGGGAATGACATTCCTACCTTACACAGTGTTAAGTCTTAGTTAGGAAAGTCTTTCTCAATGAAAGATTTAGGCGATACCACTTACATCCTTGGGATTAGGATCTATAGAGATAGATCTAAGAGGCTGATAGGCCTAAGTCAAAGCACATACATAAACAAGATACTACATAGGTTCAGTATGTAGAATTCTAAAAGGGGTAACATGCCCATGTCTCATGGCACCATCTCAGTAAGGGTCTGTGTCCTAGTACACAATGTTAGTTCTCTATGTGTTTTGATGATTACTAACAATTGTTAACAATATGGAGATGCTTTTGTTCAAGATTAAAATTATTTAAACTTATCAATTTCAAACTAAAACATTCTGTCTGCGATGAACTCGAGCCTATTATGTGCAAGCTCGAGCCTGGCTTTGACAGAGATAAAAATTGCCAATTTAAACCACAAACTCGAGATTGAACCTGAAGTTTGAACTTAAGAATTTTTCAAAAGTTAGCGTGAACTCGAGTTCACATTTTTCAAGCTCGAGTTCACCAATGGCAGAGAGGTTTTGTACTTTGAAAACAACTTTAAACTTGACACCTCTCCCTTTCCAACCTCAAGTTTACATCCTCTAGATAAAATCCTTCATAGTTTACATAACCTATGAACTCGAGCCTGTTATGACAAACTCGAGTTCATCTCTGGCGGGAAGAATTTTTCAAACTTAGAGATTTTTACAAACCCTACACTCTTTTATTCAGAGTAAAGTTTTCCAGTTTGAAAAATCTCAAGAAGTTTACAAAACATGTAAACTCGAGCCTATCCTTTTCAACTCGAGCCTACATTTGGCCGAGAGGTTTCAAAGTCTTTCATGATAAATAAACCTGAGACTTATTTCAAAAACCTCCGGTTTATCTCAAGACAAAAACAATGAGAGTTTTTCATAGTTGAACAAACTCGAGCCTAAAATCTCCAGAGAGCAAGAGCGTTTTTCAACTTGAGAAAACTCTAGAGTTTACACAGAAAACCTCAAGTTTATCTTTTCAAAGCTAAGATTAAGTTCTGTCTTGAACAGTGTCAAACTCGAGCCTGTCACTAATGGACTCGAGTTTGCCTCCTAAACAGAAAACTCTCCAGAACTCAAAATCGCGACATTTCTCTCTGAATGAAGGGAACTCGAGTTCATGATAGCAAGCTCGAGTTCAAATCAACCCGAGAGCAATGTGACTTTACGATGAGTTGAGAACCTCAGGTTCTGTTTCTGAACCTCAGGTTTACACGTTTTGAAACTGAAATGTTTTACACACTGAAGCACCAAACTCGAGCCTGCAAGAACTAAGCTCGAGTTCGTGACGCTGATTCAGAAATTTGAATCTGTCGATTTCAGAAAACATTCTTATTTGATCTTAATCCTTTGCTATATTATTCTCTGATATTCCCTACTATGTTTAATGACTTTATTAGTGAATTTCAGATGTTTAAAGAATGTTTATTGAAGGGTTAAAGCATAAAGCAAAAAGCAGCTCAGAACATTAAATGCTATGTCCAGAAAGTTGCACTCTTTTGGACAATCCATCTGCCCGCAGTTGCAAAGCATTAAAGATTGATTTCTACAACAAGCAACCTCTTCTATAATGGATTAATTCGCAGAGAGTCAACTCTGATGACTTGGCCAACTGGATTAAGTAAAAACTAGAGAGAGAGAAGGTGCCTAAACCACTTGCTAACTCTTGAAGACTTTTTTCAACGGCAATATTGAAGATGCAACGGTCAATTAATGCTTCCTGAGTATAAATAGAGCTGCATTCAAGTCTTTCCAATAACTACAACAACTGAGAGCAAACTGCATTCAAGTTTTCATTTATTCTCTTCAGTTCTCATTTGTATAGTATCTTTTGATACAAGAGCTTCAGTGTTCATTTGTATTTGCTCTTAAAGAGAGTTTTCTTTCTGAATATTCATTTATTGTAAAGGAATCACAAGTCAAAGGGACTTGGTGATTTGGGGATTCATTGATTACAACTTGTAAGGGGGAGTGAGTTCTAGTGAGAGAATCACTTCTTGAGTGCAGAGTATGTAATCTTTGATATAGTGGAAATCCCAGAGAGTCTGGGGACTGGACGTAGGTCAAGTGGTTAAGACCGAACCAGTATAAATCTCTTGTGTCTTGCTATTCTCCCTATTGCTCTATTCTGCTCTGTTTTCACTGTTAGAAAACAGAGTTATCTGTAAGAATTTTTAAAATACCCAATTCACCCCCCCTCTTGGGTATTTGGCTCCACTTTCACACAAGATCAAAGAGACAGCATGAGTAAGATTCCATATGCCTCTGCCATTGGATATATCATGTATGCCATGTTATGTACTTGACCGGATGTGTCATTTGCCTTGAGTATGACCAGTAGATACATCTAAGATCCTAGTGACGGTCACTGGACTACCGTCAAGAATATCCTTAAATACTTAAGAAGGAATAAGGACTTATTCTTGGTATGTGGTAGCTTGGAGGATGAGCTCTGTGTGACTGGTTACACAAATGCGAGTTTCCAAACTAACCAAGATGATTCAAGATCGCAATCAAGATATGTATTCCTGTTGAATGGTGGTGTAGTGAGCTGGAAGAGCTCTAAACAGAGCACTGTAGCTGATTCTACAATATAGAAGCTGAGTATATAGCAGCATCGGATGCATCGGATGTAGCTAAGGAACCCGTTTGGATCAGAAAGTTCATCACTGAACTGGGGATGCTTTCTACCATCTCAGATCCAATAGTCTTGTTCTATGACAATAGCGGTGCTATTGCACAGACCAAGGAGCCTAAGTCACATCAAAGGACCAGGCATGTACTCAGGCGATTTCATCTTATCAGAGAAATCAATAAAAGAGGTGATACAAACAAATGCAAAGTACCAGGAGAAGACAATGTAGTTGATCCTCTTACTAAGCCGCTTGCACAAGCAAAACAAGAGCGTCATGTTAGGGCAATGGGAATTAGAGTAATTAATGATTGCACGTAGTGCAAGTGGCAGTTTGCTAGAAACTATGCCCTAGGGGCAAGTCATTGTTCTCCATTTAGTTATCATCTCATTCGCATGTTTATAGTGATAACTGTATCCTCGGATATATCTTATAGATTATCCTAAATGTTCCTGGTCGGTCATCTACGCAGGAGCGAAGATGAGTTAAGACCAGTATGACTTTGATGAGGTATGGAAATACGAATCAAAGTCATGGGCACTTGTAAGAGTACAAGGTGCTGGACTGACCCACTATGAGAAAGCTGCATGGATTAAGTCATAAGCTTATCTTATGTATAACCACATCACGACGCCCTATGACCTGAGATCATCATGGATTCCTACATGATGAGTCACTGACCTTTGACCTAGTCAAAAGTCACCTTTGACCGGGTGATGATAAAGGTTGGGATCGGGATCAGTGGTTTTCATGTGGAGGAATGTGAATTGTCAAGATGGAATTTGTCCCTCACATTTGTAGAGAGATAATATTGGGCCCCTCAATAAGTGAATCTAAGAAATGTATGGCCATACTATGATGGAAAGGAGTTTCCATTTCACTTATTAGACCACTCGAGAATCGAGAAAGTAATGGTCAAGAATAGGAAGTTGACATTATCCATGCCTCATCCTTGACCAAATTATCGCGTGACAAAAGGGACGTGATATGGTTGTACGATAGGTTGTATCGTGTCATCGGTCCCCATGTGAATTGGGTAGTCGCAATGTCTTGCTAGAGGCCACTTGCGACTTGTGGGCTGGTACAGTATTGGCCCACTGCCAATCTCATGTGGGCCTGCAGGGTCACACACAAGGATAGCCCAACACGAGCAAAAGTGTCCAGACTCATTGAATCTTAGATTAATCTAAGATTTAATGAATACTGTATTTAATCTGGGGTGAATATATATATATATATATATATATATATATATATATTAAATTCAAAAATAATATAATTGCAAGTAGAGCCAAGTACCCAAGAGGGGGGTGAATTGGGTATTTTAAAAACTTTTGCTAATGACTCTGTTTCTTAATACTAAAAACATACCAGAACAGAGCTAAGGGAAGAGAAGATGAACACAAAAGATTTATATTGGTTCGGTCTTAACCACTTGACCTACGTCCAGTCCCCAGACACTCTGGGATTTTCCACTATTTCAAGGATTACACACTCTGCACTCAAGAAGTGATTCTCTCACTAGAACTCACTTCCCTTACAAGTTGTAATCAATGAACCCAACCACCAAGTCCCCAGACTTGTGATTCTTTACAATGAATGATTAATAATCAAAGAAAAACTCTCTCTAAGAGTAGATGATGATAAACACTGAAGCTTATATTGTCAAAAGACAAAATACAAGTGAAAACAGATAAGTAGGTGAAGAAATTGAATGCTTGTGCGTTTTCAGTTGTTGTTGCCGTCTTGAAGTCTTGAATACCACTCTATTTATACACAGAGGGCATTAAATGACCGTTGCAACTTGGATTAAGACATTGAGAGTGTTCTGTTGAAGTTAGGTGCTACTTTGGTCATCTTCTCTCTCTTAGTTCTATATAATCCAACTGGACTTTGGTTCAGAGTTGACTCTCTGCAAATTAATCCGTTGGAGAGGCTGTTGCTTGTTGTAGAAATCTTTCTTTAATGCTTTGCAATCGTGCACAAGTGGATTAACCAAAAGTAAGCAAGTTTCTGGGTTGAACATTTAATGTTCTGACACCACTTTTGCTTTTGCTCTAAACCTTCAATAATCTTTCTTTAATCTGTCTGAAACTCACTAAAAAGACGATTAAGCATATCTAGAATCATTATAGATTAATTATGAAAAGCATTGAGATCAAACAAGAAGGTATAGCAGATTTGGCAAATTTGAATTTCTGTCAACGTATAGAAACCTAAAGGTTTGTTCCTCAAACCTCGAGGTTTTCGTTTTCTCCAGGTGAAAAGGTTTTGGTTTAAAACAGCAAACCTGAAGGTTTCAAAACTGAAAGAGGAGCTTTATACCCAAGAGGGGGGGTGAATTGGGTATATTAAAAATTTTTGCAAACTGGTTCTGTTTTTACACTCTCAGAACAGAGCAGAACAGAGGAGATAGAGAGAAGAGCTTTGCACACAACGATTTATACTGGTTCGGTCCTTTCTCTGACCTACATCCAGTCCCCAAGCCTCACTTGGGATTTTCAATCCACTAACTCAACAATATTGATTACACACTCTGTACTAAGAGCTGTTCTCTCACTAGAACACACTCCCCCTTACAAGTTGTAATCAATACACCCCAACTACCAAGTCCCCTGACTTGTAGTTATCACAATCAATAAATGATTTACAAATATTTGACTCTCTTACAGAGCAGATAAGATAAACACTGAAGAACTAAGTATCAAAATGATACAATACAGATGTAAGCTTGATACAATGAATGACTCAATAAATTTTCGTTCTAAGTAGTTGTATCCGCTTGAGAAGAAGTTAATGCTCTCTATTTATAGGCAGAGAACATTAAATGACCGTTGTAAGATGATTCCAACCGTTGGAAGTGATTAGCTTGGGTTCTGGTCATCTTCTCTTTCTAAATTTCTGCTAATTCAAGTCTTAATGAAGTCTGATGTGGCTCTCTGAGAATTTGCCCGTTGGAGATGTCTTTACTTGTTGAAGCAAGCATTCTTTAACGTTTAGAAGCCGTGCTCAGATGGATTAGCTAAGAATAGGTTGATTTGCAGAAGTGCATTTAATGCACTGAGCACCTTTTTGCTTTTTGCCTTTGATCTCATTAATCTTCATCTGTGCTGACTGAAATTCACTTAACAAACTTGTTAAACATATCTGGGAATATGATTGAATGAGTTATGGAAGCAATAAGATCAAACAATAATGATTTGCAAATTCGTGTAATTCAAAAATCAATTTTGACCGTTGTATACCGCAGTATGTTCCTCTATACTGAAGTATGCCACTGTGCATACTGCAGTATCCAAATGCTTACTGCAGTAAACAACTCCCAGAGACAAAAACCTCGTGAAATGATTTTGAAAGATATGCTCTATACTGCGGTATCCAAATAACATACTGCAGTATGCGAGTTTTTGTTAAAGAGAAGAGAGCCCGTGATTTCCCAATACTGCAGTATGAAAACCTATACTGCAGTATGCAATAGTTATAAACTTAGAGAGCTTACTGTGAGAGCCTTTACTGCAGTATCCAACTCCATACTGCGGTAAGGACTTGGGTGAGAAAATTTGATAGCTCTCGGGTTGACCCAATACTGCAGTATACATACCTATACTGCGGTATTGGCTTGACTTAGAATTTTAATTGCTCTCTGGATGCCCCTATACTGCAGTATACAAAGCTATACTGCGGTATGGGCTTGTTTTAGAATTTTAATTGCTCTCTGGATGCCCCTATACTGCAGTATACAAAGCTATACTGCGGTATGGGCTTGTTTTGAAAAATGCGGTTTCTCTCTGGAAGTCCCTATACTGCAGTATACATAGCTATACTGCGGTATGGACTTACTTTGAAAATACAGTTGCTCTCGGGTTGGCCCTATACTGCAGTATGACATTCTATACTGCAGTATGGCCTTTCACTGGGAGTCCAATACTGCGGTATGTAACTAACATACTGCAGTATTGACTTATCTTCATCAATTTGATGACCTTCTGTAAGTCCTATACTGCGGTATATCACCCTATACTGCAGTATTGACTTTCTGGAAGACCCTTTACTGCAGTATGCCATCCCATACTGCGGTAAGCAACTCTTAGATGATTTTCAAAGAATCTTGGAAACTTCAAAACATATTTTTCACTTGTTGTTAATCATCAAAACACATTGAGAACTAACATTCTCCCCCTTTTTGATGATGACAACACTTATAAACATTCTTTTTAAAGATTTAGAAAGATGTGTAGCTTTCAGATTGAAGTTTTCAAAATATCAGAGTTGAATTATCAAAAAAAAAAAAAATATCCAACTTGCATTTTTAAACATAGACATCAGAGAATAGCAGCAGATATATAATTGAACTCGTAAACATGTGCAAAATATGTTCATATTCATTTAAAACATCATACATGAGTTGTATCTAACTGATATCAGAAGAGGATAAATACTCTGATAATCACTGATATCAGCAAAACATCAACTAATCATCAACTAATCAGCAAAACAAGATTAAAACATTACAAGCTTCCTACACCTACATCAACTAATCATCCTACTAAACCTCTAAACACTAAGCATCTTTCTCTGCTTCTCCCCCTTTGTCATCATCAACATACTCGGGATCTAGGATAATAAGAGGAGGAGAATAGAGGACCATAGCTGTGTTGGGATCAAAATCGGAATCATGGGGCACAGCATATGGAGAGGGTGTAGGGAAGAGCAAAGTGGATGGAGTAGGTGGAGATGGAAGTGGATTCGGAAGAATCTCTGTGGAAGGGGTGACCGGGGAAGAGGTGGTGTGGGGTGGGCTATGAGGTGGACTGGGAAATGAGAAAGTGGGTGATGAAGGTGGTGAGAAGTGATGTTCTGGTGAGTTAGGGGAAGGCTGAGATACGGGTATAGATGGTTGGGCTTCCGGAACAGGAGTCGAAGAGGATGGACCAGTGGTAAAACCGAATGAAGATGAAGATGAGCCACCAAGTCCAAAGTGCTGAAGGAGTTGCTGAGCCTTGTCTCTGGCATCTGAGGCAGCAGCTAAGGTGACTGACAATGTAGAGCCCAAGTTGATCCCTTGATCATCAATAGCATCTTTCACCTTGACCAGTTCAGAGAGGACCTGTGACTGAGCCACTATCACATCCATAACCCCCAACTTGATGTCAGCCCGAATCATATCAAACTCTGCCTTCATCATAGCTCGGTGAGATACAAGTGCACCATCCACAATTGCTCTAATCCGTGCATCAAAATCTGAAGGAAGTGGTGGTGGAGCAGACTGGGCCTCATGTGCAACTGACTGAGATGCACGAGTCTGTGACCGCGGTGGAGCCCTCGACTGCCCCGATCCTTCTGGCTCGAACTGAATCTTCATCAAGTTGAGCTGAGTCTTGCCAAAGGCTGGGATAAACTTCATCTGCTCGGGAGGACCCACATACCATATCTTATGGTAGTACAATATCAGAGAGACCAGAGATGCAAAGGGCATGTAGGATCCCTTGCGGGATACGAATCTGAAGTGGCTAATCTCCTTGAACAGCCACTGCCCAATATTGAGCGGATGCTTGCGGATGAAGGCAGTGAAGAAGCGGTAGTCCTTCTGCGTGAAGTGCGTGTAGCTCCCGCCTTTTTGCACAAAGTTACGTGAATACACGTACCATATCACACGGTGCAAATGAGGCATCTCCGAGGGCTTGAATGTCAAGTGAACCCTCTGATCATCCGGTATGTCCTGACCGGGCATAAGTGTGGCATATACTTCCTCATTAGAATACTTCGGAGTGGATGCTTCTGGAGGGTTGACCACCTTAAGGATCTTGTTGAGGATGGCGGCAGATAGTGTAAATCTAACTCCTCTCACAGAAGTTGTGACCCTTTCCTCAATCAGTCTACCTTCAGAGCTCAAGATGTGATTGGTCGCCATGTTGAAGTAAAACATCTTGACCAACTCAGGACAGTAGGCAGCCTCGATGGAGACGAGCGTAGCATATGGCCCGAACCATGGTGAGAGATTCACGTTGCACTCTCGGTAGACTTGTTCCAGATCAACAGAAGTGACAGTGCAGAATCCTCGGCTCCCATAAAGATCTTTGAACTTGGCATTTAAACTGGGAGGAAGTAGGACAGGAGTAACCTTGAATCCTTCTGGCGCATTCTTGTGAATCTTGATCTCCTCGACTGCATTTGCTACCACGAGAGAGGAGTCTTGCTCAGACTCAGTTTCTGACGAAGACCCAGAAACATCAACAGACGATGGAGAGGAAGTGACAGTCGTGGAAGCTCTTTTGGACCTTGCCTTTTGAGGAACAACGGTCCTCTTCTCTTGTGTCTTGCTTGGCTCTCCGGTCTTCTTCTTCTTCGCGGCTGAAGATGGGATAGATGCTCTGGATGAAGTTCCCCTCTTCTTGGGATTCGGCGAAGATGCCTTTGGTAGAGAAACACCAACTCCGGGGATATGACGATCAATACCTTCCCCTAATTTCTTAGGAATTGATTTCGACCTTGGTGCTCTGAGTGGAAGAGAAGAAGAGGGTTGTTTGGAGAGAGATTGATCTTTGGACATTTTGACGCTAGGGTTTCGGTGAGAATGAGATTGGGAAGGAAATGAGAGAGATTTGGTGAGGATTTATGGTAGTTTAACGAGGATTTGTGACGCTTTCAAAGAGAGATGGAAGAGAAAGACGCGATACTGCTAGGTCTTACTGTGGTATAGACGCGAGTATGAAAGAACACCGTGTTTCAGTATATATAGACAGACTTGTATACTGCAGTAAGGTTCTTGCATACTGCAGTATAGCATACTTTCATTTACATACTGCAGTAAGGATGGAAGTATACTGACCTGGACTTCAAAAATGTTGAGAGAATTTTTGAAAACCCGATGGCCATACTGCAGTATAGCACTTACATACTGCAGTATGCCTCTTGCATACCTGAAGCTTCGTTTCTGTCTGACCCCATACTGCAGTATATCACTTACATACTGCAGTATACCTCTTGCATGTCTGAACCTCTGAAATTCCGATGGACATACTGCAGTATACCACTTACATACTGCAGTATGCATCTTGCACACTTGGAATTTTTGCCTCTCACACACCCTATACTGCGGTATATCACTTGCATACCGCGGTATAGCTCTACTGAGACATCAAAAGCACCCTGCAAAAACAAAGACTAAACTCTCCGATGCTTAAGTTAGTAAAGATTAATCATCAATGACACATCTAACATTAATTTGAGAGAGAATAACTTACAATTCATTGGGATTTACCATTCCCAATTCTCTCCTTATGAAAGTGAATTGTTCCTTGGCTAGAGGCTTGGTGAAGATGTCAGCTAGTTGAAGATGAGTTGGAATGAACATCACTTTCACATCTCTCTTCTGGACATGATCCCGGATGAAGTGATGTCTCACATCAATATGCTTGGTTCTTGTATGTTGTACGGGATTCTTGGCCAAGCTTATTGTGCTAGTATTATCACAGAGTATTGGGATTTCCTTTAAGTGCACTCCCAAGTCAGCAAGTTGCTGTTTCAACCACAACACTTGAGCACAGCAGCTTGAGGCAGCCACATATTCAGCTTCTGTTGAGGACACGGCCACGGTAGTTTGCTTCTTGCTAAACCAAGAGACAAGTGAGTTGCCAAAGAACTCGCATTGCCCACTTGTACTCTTTCTATCCGTCTTATAGCCAGCATGATCCGAATCTGAATATGCCACAAGATGCTCCGGCTGACCTTTGGGAAACCATAGCCCAAGAGTCTTCGAATCAGAGAGATATCTGAATATCCTCTTCACATTTTCAGCATGAGACTCTTTAGGAGCGGATTGAAACCGAGCACACATTCCAACACTAAATTGGATGTCTGGGCGACTTGCAGTGAGATAGAGCAATGATCCAATCATTCCTCTATACTTGGTAATGTTGAAATCCTTGCCCTCTTCATCAGCATCCAAAGAAGTTGTTGTGCTCATTGGTGTGTCAGCTCCATTGCACTTGTCCATTCCAAACTTCTTCAGCAAATCATTTAAATACTTGGTTTGAGATATAAATATCCCATCCTTACGTTGTCTGATTTGCAGTCCAAGGAAGTAATTGAGCTCTCCCATCATTGACATCTCAAATTCACCCTGCATAGTCTTGGAAAATTCCTCACACAAAGAGTCATTAGTAGCACCGAAAATAATATCATCAACATATATCTGTACAATTAAAATTTCATTCAATTTATTTTTCTTGATAAACAATGTTGTATCAGCCTTTCCTCTAATAAATCCTTGATTGAGTAAGAATTGACTCAATCTTTCATACCAAGCTCTAGGAGCTTGCTTAAGACCATACAAGGCTTTCTTAAGTCTAAAAACATGATCTGGAAATTGATCATTTTCAAAACCTGGAGGTTGTTCAACATACACCTCCTCTTGAATGAAACCATTTAGAAAAGCACTTTTGACATCCATTTGATAGAGTTTAAAACCTTTTGTGCATGCAAATGCTAGAAGAACTCTTATTGCTTCCAATCTAGCTACTGGAGCATAAGTCTCTTCATAGTCTATTCCTTCTTCTTGATTGTAGCCTTTGGCCACTAATCTAGCCTTGTTACGCACAATGATGGCTGACTCATCACGTTTGTTCTTGAATACCCATTTTGTCCCAATTACCGGATGGTCTTTGGGTCTAGGCACCAAGTCCCAAACTTGATTTCTATCAAATTGATGTAGCTCCTCTTGCATAGCAATCACCCAATCATTGTCTGAAAGAGCTTCTTCTATTTTAGAGGGCTCTATATGAGAAATAAATGCAGAAAATGTAACTTCATTCAAGGTACTATTTCTGGTCCTAACTCCTTGATTTACATCACCTATAACTTGGTCTAAAGGATGATTCCTTATAAATCTCCAAGCTCTAGGTTGGGACTGATCAGGATTTTCAAGATTATTTTCTGGATCAGCCTCAAAAATATTTTCAGAATTTTCAGAAGGAGTAGGAGCATTTTTCGAAAAGAATTTGTTTTTGAAAATAGTCTCTTCTTCATCATCAAGGGATTTATCAGATTCAGACTCACAAAATACAACATGTACAGATTCTTCAACAATTTTAGTTCTAGTATTAAAGACTCTATATGCTTTGCTCCTATTAGAATAACCAATAAAGATAGCTAAATCAGCTTTAGGATCGAATTTACCAAGACTGTCTTTACCATTATTGTGCACATAGCACTTACAGCCGAAGATACGAAGGTGGCTTAGGTTTGGCTTTCTTTCCTTGTAGAGTTCGTATGGAGTCTTATTCAGCTTCTTTCTCAAGTATGCTCTGTTGGAGACGTAGCAAGCCGTACTCATGGCATCAGCCCAAAATACTTGAGAAGTGTTGTACTCGTTCAACATTGCTCTAGCCATTTCAGTGAGTACTCTATTCTTTCTCTCCACAACACCATTTTGTTGTGGTGTTCTTGGTGCTGAAAAATTGTGATCAATCCCCATACTGTCACAGAACTCAGCAAAGGCTTGATTCTCGAACTCTCCACCATGATCAGTCCGTATTCCTGAAATTGATAACCCTTTCTCGTTTTGGACCTTCTTGGCAAATGAAACAAACTGATCAAAGGTTTCATCTTTAGAAGATAAAAATATTGTCCAAGTAAATCTAGAGAAATCATCAACAATGACCAAGGTGTATAAGTTTCCACCAAGACTTTTCACTCTAGCTGGTCCAACTAGATCCATGTGAAGAAGTTGAAGAGGTCTGTTTGTTGAAATCTCATTTTTAGCTTTAAAAGAAGATTTGGTCTGTTTTCCCTTTTGACAAGCATCACAAATCATATCATTTTTGAAATTCAGTTTGGGAATGCCAATAACCAAATCCTTTTTCAATAACTTGTCAAGTTGATACATATTAACATGAGCTAATCGCTTATGCCATAGCCAACTCTCATTCAAGTTACTTACAAAACAATTTTCAGAAGTAGAAGCATTGCTAGAGAGGTTCAAAGTATAACAGTTTCCATCTCTAGGTGCTCTGAATAAAGCTTTATTTTTCAAATCATTTATGGAGATCAAATCCTTTTTAACAATAAAGCATTCATCAGAGTCAAATATTACCAAATTACCCTTATCGGTGCTTTGGCTCACACTTAGGAGATTATGACACAATCCTTCTACAAGGTAGACGTCTTTGATGAGTGGGCCTTCATTGTTGCCTATCTCACCAATGCCAGCGATTTTCCCGGATTGATCACCTCCAAATGTGACTCTACCTCCGTCTTTTGGCTTTATTGATAAGAACTTTGATTTGTCTCCAGTCATGTGTCTTGAGCATCCACTATCAATGTACCACTTGTTCGGCCTTGATGCTCTAAGACATACCTGCAGATCACCAGAGGTCAAGTTTTAGGTACCCATCTTTTCTTGGGTCCTTTGGGGTTAGCATGCACCTTGGGAACATATGTTCCTTTTGGTACCCAGACATAATTTCCTACAGGTTTAGCTTTTCTTTCTTTTCGATGAAAACAAGATGAAGTAGAATGACCCTTCCTATTGCAATATGTACAATGTGCAAAAGGATTTGAGGAATGAACAGATTTAGTGAAATAATTCATATAGGATTTTTGTCCATTCTTTTTCTTTCCTTTCTTCTTATCAAAGTCTGGTCTATAACCAATGCCCGATCTATCGTTTGTAAAACGTTGTTGTTTCAAAATCACATTGAGCATTTCACTTCCCTTAGTGAATTTCTCAAGTGCTTTTGTAAGTTGTGAATTCTTTTTCTCTAGGATAGAGCATTCATCACAAATCAGAGATTGAGGAGAAGAGAGGTTTTCAATTTGCAGTTCAAGAAAAGAATTTTTTCTTTTCAAAGACATATACTTGTCTGCAAGTTTTTCAAACTCCTTTTGAACAACATTGTATTCAGCAAACAATTCATCATAGGAAGGAAGAGATTCATATACCTCATTTATTTCACTAGGTTGTTCTTCTTCCTCAGCAACCAGGCATATGTTGGCTTTTTCACTTTCATCCTCTTCAGCTTCATCCTCATCCGATGAGCTATCTCCCCATATAGCTGACACATATGCCTTCTTTTTGTATTTCTTGAATTTCTTCTTTTCTTTCTCTTGGTTTTTCAGCTGAGGGCATTCTGCCTTGATGTGTCCGGGCTTCTCGCATTCATAGCAGATGATAGGCTTCTTTGATTCATAGCTCGAACTTCCTTTCTGAAATTTCTTGAAGCCTTGATCTCTTTTATAAAACTTCTTGAATCTCCGGACCATCATGCCAATCTCTTCATCCTCGTCCTCATCTTCCTCATCCTTTTCCGCATTCAGAGCCACTCCCTTGTTGCGATTGTTGCCACCATTGACATCTTCTAATTCCTTCTTGAACTTCAACTTGCTCTCATATTCAGATAAGCTACCAAACAAGGCTGCAACTGACGTCATCGACTCTCCACGAGCCTCTTCGATAGCTGTGACCTTTGCTTCCCAATCTTTGGTCAGAATATTAAGAATCTTTCTTACTTGAGACCCTTGATCAAAGATCTTTCCTAGAGCAGCCAGTTGATTTGTCAAATGGGTATATCTGAGCTGAAACTCTCCAATGCTTTCTCCTTGCTTCATCCGCAACAAGTCATATTCAGTGGTTAGAATATTAATCCGGTTTTCCTTGATTCCAGAAGTTCCTTCATATGCAATCTCTAGTGCTTTCCACATCTCCTTAGCTGTTGACAGATTGCAAATGCGAAAGAACTCTTTTTGGCTAAGAGCACTTTGAAGCATCAGGATGGCCTTGCTATTGAGAGTAATATTCTTCTTATCATCATCGTTGAACTCAGCTTCGGTCTTTGGAACAGTGATGCCTCCTTCAACCTTAACTGGTACATAATCTCCAGTTTCAAATACTCTCCACAATCCATATTCTGTAGCCATTACGAACACACGAAATTTTGCTTTCCAGAAAGAGTAGTGTTCGCCATCGAAACCGGGAGGTCTGTTGATTGAAGCTCCATCAGGAAGAATTCCTTCCATAGTGATCCTTCTCGAGTGGTTAAACTCTTCTGAGAAGACCTTGCTCTGATACCAAATGAAAGAGGAGCTTTATACCCAAGAGGGGGGGTGAATTGGGTATATTAAAAATTTTTGCAAACTGGTTCTGTTTTTACACTCTCAGAACAGAGCAGAACAGAGGAGATAGAGAGAAGAGCTTTGCACACAACGATTTATACTGGTTCGGTCCTTTCTCTGACCTACATCCAGTCCCCAAGCCTCACTTGGGATTTTCAATCCACTAACTCAACAATATTGATTACACACTCTGTACTAAGAGCTGTTCTCTCACTAGAACACACTCCCCCTTACAAGTTGTAATCAATACACCCCAACTACCAAGTCCCCTGACTTGTAGTTATCACAATCAATAAATGATTTACAAATATTTGACTCTCTTACAGAGCAGATAAGATAAACACTGAAGAACTAAGTATCAAAATGATACAATACAGATGTAAGCTTGATACAATGAATGACTCAATAAATTTTCGTTCTAAGTAGTTGTATCCGCTTGAGAAGAAGTTAATGCTCTCTATTTATAGGCAGAGAACATTAAATGACCGTTGTAAGATGATTCCAACCGTTGGAAGTGATTAGCTTGGGTTCTGGTCATCTTCTCTTTCTAAATTTCTGCTAATTCAAGTCTTAATGAAGTCTGATGTGGCTCTCTGAGAATTTGCCCGTTGGAGATGTCTTTACTTGTTGAAGCAAGCATTCTTTAACGTTTAGAAGCCGTGCTCAGATGGATTAGCTAAGAATAGGTTGATTTGCAGAAGTGCATTTAATGCACTGAGCACCTTTTTGCTTTTTGCCTTTGATCTCATTAATCTTCATCTGTGCTGACTGAAATTCACTTAACAAACTTGTTAAACATATCTGGGAATATGATTGAATGAGTTATGGAAGCAATAAGATCAAACAATAATGATTTGCAAATTCGTGTAATTCAAAAATCAATTTTGACCGTTGTATACCGCAGTATGTTCCTCTATACTGAAGTATGCCACTGTGCATACTGCAGTATCCAAATGCTTACTGCAGTAAACAACTCCCAGAGACAAAAACCTCGTGAAATGATTTTGAAAGATATGCTCTATACTGCGGTATCCAAATAACATACTGCAGTATGCGAGTTTTTGTTAAAGAGAAGAGAGCCCGTGATTTCCCAATACTGCAGTATGAAAACCTATACTGCAGTATGCAATAGTTATAAACTTAGAGAGCTTACTGTGAGAGCCTTTACTGCAGTATCCAACTCCATACTGCGGTAAGGACTTGGGTGAGAAAATTTGATAGCTCTCGGGTTGACCCAATACTGCAGTATACATACCTATACTGCGGTATTGGCTTGACTTAGAATTTTAATTGCTCTCTGGATGCCCCTATACTGCAGTATACAAAGCTATACTGCGGTATGGGCTTGTTTTAGAATTTTAATTGCTCTCTGGATGCCCCTATACTGCAGTATACAAAGCTATACTGCGGTATGGGCTTGTTTTGAAAAATGCGGTTTCTCTCTGGAAGTCCCTATACTGCAGTATACATAGCTATACTGCGGTATGGACTTACTTTGAAAATACAGTTGCTCTCGGGTTGGCCCTATACTGCAGTATGACATTCTATACTGCAGTATGGCCTTTCACTGGGAGTCCAATACTGCGGTATGTAACTAACATACTGCAGTATTGACTTATCTTCATCAATTTGATGACCTTCTGTAAGTCCTATACTGCGGTATATCACCCTATACTGCAGTATTGACTTTCTGGAAGACCCTTTACTGCAGTATGCCATCCCATACTGCGGTAAGCAACTCTTAGATGATTTTCAAAGAATCTTGGAAACTTCAAAACATATTTTTCACTTGTTGTTAATCATCAAAACACATTGAGAACTAACAAAAACAAACCTGGAGGTTTTCAAAAATGCAGAAATAAGTTTAAGTCTCTGTGTGACAAAACCTTGAGGTTTCATGACAAACCTCGAGGTTTCACTTTAAAAATGAAACCTTGTGAAAACACGATAGAACCAAACCTGGAGGTTTTATTTGAAACCTGGAGGTTTCAAGAACAGTGATAGTTCATTTGCTCTCTGGAACTCACAAACCTCGAGGTTTGTAGCAATACTTGAGGTTTTGCTAAAATCATTGAAAATCATAACTTGGTTCCAAAGACAAAACCTGGAGGCTTTGGTGTAAACCTCGAGGTTTCACAGATGGGAAAAACTTGATTGCTCTCTGTATGTCAGAAACCTGGAGGTTTCTAACAATACTCGAGGTTTTGAGTTAATTTCAAAATTCTCAGATTTGAGCCAAACCACAAACCTTGAGGTTTATGTGGGAACCTCAAGGTTTTCAATATTTTTGAAAACCATTTGCTCTCTGGATGAAGAAACCTGGAGATTTCTTCAAATACTCGAGGTTTCTCATTGTTTTTCAAAAATCTTAGTTTAGCGCCAAAGCATAAACCTCAAGGTTTGGGACAAACCTCCCAAACCTCGAGGTTTCTCATGTTTTTGAGAAACCTAAAAAATGCAATTTGAGATCAAACCTGGAGGTTCTGTCAAAACCTGGAGGTTTGGAAAACTAGTGATAAAATGAGTTTCCTCTGGAATATCAAAACCTCGAGGTTTCTTGACAAACCTCGAGGTTTTACATAACTTTGTGAAACCAAGATTTTTCCAAGTTAAGACAGAAACCTTGAAAGCTCCTCTGTAAGGCCAAACCTCGAGGTTTGCTCTAACTCAGGGTTTTCAACATCTAAGAGCAAATCCTCTTTCTTTGTTTACAATTGTTGGCAATCATCAAAACCTTAAGAGAACCAACAATAATAATATTATTTAATGGAGATTATAATATTATTATATAATATTTGTTTTGTATTTAATTATTTGATAAATTAAATATCTAAAACAAATAGAGATATTGTATCTCATCTAATTTTCGAATAAATATATCATATATCTATTGAGATATAGTATCTCAGATTTAATTAAATAGATAGAGATCATTTCTCAGATTTAATTTACAGAGATAAATTAAATCAGAAGACTTTTAATTTGGATTAAATAAATAGATTAGATTAGATCTATGAGATAAATTTAATTAATATATTTTTAATCCAAATTCAAAATTCAAATTTTAGATCTGGCTTTTAATTCGGATTAAATAAATACATTATATTAGATCTATTTGATAGATTTAATTAATATATTTTAATCCAGATTTAAAATTCGAATTTCAAAATTAATGAGGATTAATTTTGAATATAATACCCTGATCAGGTTTAGAAAAACCTACGGGACTTTTGTCAAGCGTATTAGAAAGCCGCAAGAAAACTCTAGAGCAAGAGAGAGACACACGACTCAGTAAGGCGCTAGCATGTTGCCATAAACGTGTTTGAGATTATTCGTGTGTATACCAATAGAGGAGGGTGATTCTTAGAGTCGGCTTCTACTGATCAAGGAGGTAGCCCACCAGATCAAAGAGAACAAGACACAGACCAATTCTCTGTAGGTATGATTCGGATTCCTCTAGCCTTAATTTAAATGCTGTTGAGCAATCCTCAAATGGGATTCGTAAATATTTTAATCCGCTGCGCGTATGAGAAAAGAAGTTTTTGTGAGTGTTTAAATGGCATAAAAGTTCCCTCAGGGTATTCTTCAAATTTTAAGAGGCTTGTATCGATGAAGGACTTGAAATTAGAAGGTCAAAAGTCTCATGATTGTCCTGTCTTAATGCAACAGCTACTCCCAGTAGCTATTCGTGGCATTGCCAAATATGATATTCAACACATTTTGACTAGACTTTGTTTCTTCTTCAATGTGGTTTGTAGTAAAGTTTTTGAAAATGAAGCCAAATACCCAAGAGGGAGGGTGAATTGGGTATTTTAAAAATTTGAAGATCTTGTTCTGTTTTAAGACAGTAAAAATAGGGCAGAACAGAGCAAGAAGAAGAATAGCAAGACACAAGGATTTGTACTGGTTCGGTCCTAACAACTTGACCTACATCCAGTCCCCAGGCTCTCTGGGATTTCCACTAACTCAAAGATTACACACTCTGTACTTTAGAAGTAGTTCTCTCACTAGAACTCAGTCCCCCTTACAAGTTGTAATCAATGAACTCCCAAATCACCAAGTCCCCTTGACTTGTGATTCTTTACAATACATGATAATCATAAAGAAACTCTCTCTAAGAGCAGATATTGATAAACACTGAAGCTCTTTGTATCAGAAGATACCATACGAGTGAAAACTGAAGAAAATAAATGAAGACTTGAATGCAATTTGTTTTCAGTAGTTGTGATTGTTGTGAAGACTTGAATGCAACTCTATTTATACTCAGGAAGCATTAAATGACCATTGCATCTTCAATCTAGCCATTGGAAGAAGTCTGTAGAGGTTAGCAAGTGGTTTTAGCCTTCTTCTCTCTCTAATCTCCACTTAATCCAGTTGTCCAAGTGTTCAGAGTTGACTTCCTCTGGATTAATCTGTTGGAGAAGCAATTGCTTGTTGTAGAAATCATTCTTAAATGCTTTGTAATCGTGTGCAGATGGATTAGCCAAAAAGGTGCAACTTTCTGGACATAGCATTTAATGTTCTGAACTGCTTTTTGCTTTTTGCCTTAACCCTTCAATAAACATTCTTTAAAACATCTGAAATTCATTAATAAAGTCATTAAATATAGCTAGGAATATCAGAGAATAATATTGGAAAGTATTAAGATCAAACAAGAATGTTTTCCAAAATCGTCAGTGATAAATCCGAATTTAATATATTTTATTCCGCCTTATTCATTTATTTTGGGGACTATTTTAGGCTAATTTGGATTTATTAGACAATATTTGGATTGCTAGCCTATTTTAGGAAATAATATAAATCAGAATTAATTATGAAATTAGTGGACTTAAATTATCAATATTCTGATTGAGATCTTGTGATTGAATAACATTTCTAAATATATGATACATCACGATTTTATTTAATTCTTGCAGGATAAAAAAAGCATATTGGAAGATCCTACGATGCAGAATTAACCTTGGAAGCTAAAAGGAAATCCAATGGTGAAATTTTGTTGGGCTTTTGGAATTTTAATTGGCCCAAATTGATACCCAAAACTCTCACTTCCCATTATTAATTAACCTAACCTAGATGCTGGAGACATACACACCGAGAGGCAAAGACGTAGCCGTAGATAGACGCACAGGGAGAGCCGAAAAGACGCATCACGCAGAGCATCAATTTGATTCATTCATCACGCTGTGCGTACGCTGGAACAAATTGTGAATTGTTTTTGGCATCATTCTCTCACCACAGGACCCACAACCTTAAATCAATTGAATCATCAATTCATCAATTCGAATGGTTGGGAGCTGCGTGATGTTTGGTGGAGAATTTGAATTCATGGAAGCTTAAGCACTTTTAGGAGGCAACTTGGGAGGAGCATGGAGAAGGCTAGAGCCTAGGAACTTACACTTGAAGACCACAAGGGAGTGTCTTTCTTTTTATCGTCTTAATTCAAACTTGAGGTTCTTCAGTTTTAAAGGGTTTTAAGTTGTGTTAATTGAGAACAATCTAGTTTTAGATTGTAAACATATTTCTTTTGGATTGGATTGATAATTTGAAGTTTTTATGTGTGAGACAATTGTTGGAGTTTTGCTTGCAACCTTTTGATTGTCAATTGAATTATTAATTGAGTTTTCGTTATTAATTTAATTGTCAATTTGGTTTATCATCTTAATTGTTTAATTGGGTTGATAAATTATCTAGTTGTTCAATTGGATAATTGTAAACAATATTTTCAAGACTATGTTGTGATTGATTTTTAATGAGTTTAATTAACCACCGCTTATTTCATTATGAGTTTTCTAGCGGAATATGTGTTATTGAGCTAGAGGGTTTCCCATGTTCAATTAGGTGATTAAATTCATTAATCTTCCTTTGGTCTAATTAATTGGTTTGGGCTAAGAAAGTTAACTCCATGCAATTCCTAAGTTGTCCCCTTTTTCCTCATAACTGAACTAGATCTTTGTCATAACAGGCTCGAGTTTACAAGTTATGTAAACTGTGAAAGATTTTCTCTGGAGGTTGCAAACTTGAGATTTGAAGGAAGAGGTGTCAAGTTTAAAAAATATTTTCAAGTCAGGAACCTCTCTGCCACTGGTGAACTCGAGGTTACAATTTCAAGGTTGCAATTGTAACCTTGAGTTCACACAAAGTTTTTGAAAACTTTGGGAAACTCTTAAGTTCAAACTTTTGGTTCAATCTCGAGTTTGAGGATTAAACTGGCGAGTTTACACCCTCTGTCAATGGCAAACTCGAGGTTGCACATAATAGGCTCGAGTTTGTCGCAGACAGAGTGTTTTTGCTTGAAATTGACAAGTTTTAATCCACTCCAAACTTGATCAAAAACATCTTCACATTGTTTACAATTGTTAGCAATCATCAAAACACATAGGGAACTAACAGTTTTCGAGATTCAAAAATTGAATGAATTGAAAAATGAAGGATATATTATCTTGTGCCAGCTTGAGAAGCTCTTTCTTCCTACATTTTTTGACATAATGGTTCATCTAATTGTTCATTTAGTAAGGGAGATCAAGTTGTGCGGCCCTATCCATTTAAGATGAATGTACCCAATTGAAAGATCTATGAAATTCCTAAAAGGGTATGTGAAGAACGCATACCAGTCGAAAGCATTGACTATTTAGAAATATGTTTCTGAAGAAGCCATGAGATTTTATCAAACTTATTTGGCCAAAGTAAGACATGTTGGGCTTCCTAAACATCACCATGCTGAAGGGGGGCGGGGGGCTTCAGTAAAGAGTATGGATCTTGATAAATTGTTACAAGTCCACTTATACATTTTGAATAATGTTGATGAAGTTTAAACTAGCATAGATGCACATAAAGAATCTGTAAAGAAAGAAAATCATTGAATGAGTGAACAAAGGTTAATCAGGGAGCATAATAGAACTTTTGCAAACTGGTTCAAACAAAAGATCGAGGGAGAGGAGTGTGTCTCTGATACAATCAAATGGTTAGCACGTGGTCTTGAGGTTGATGTCATAAGTTGGAATTCGTATATGATCAATGGTTATACATTTTACACGAAGTCCTAGATGATAAAAGCACCGTCCAGAACAATGGTGTTATGTTAGAAGCTGAATCTATGCACTTCTCCAGTTCAAAAGATAAGAGGCCTAAATTGGTAGTTATGCATTAATATGGGGTTATTAACAAGCTTTGGGAGGTGGATTATGTTAAAATTACATTTCCCATTTTCAAATGCAAGTGGGTTAATGTCAATAGTGGTGTTCCGATCGATTGGTTAGGATTTACATTAGTCAATATCAATAGTAGAAGTTTCAGAGATGAACCTTTTATTATTGCAGACCAGACGAAACAAGTGTTCTATGTCACCGATCAGGAAAATAAAATGTGGTTTATAGTTCTCCAAGGAAAAAGGGTCATTAATATTGATGAAGAAATTCATTCAAATTATGGTCTTCTTGAGAGTACTCCTTTTTCAAGGGGTCTTCCGGACATGAACGAAGAAGATGAAGTGGATAATGTGTTGCGATCGGTACACGCAGCAGAAGGATTTCATCCATTAAAATTTTAAGTATCCCATAGGAGGATCTATTAACAGCATTTAAATCGAGTTCGTTAGGAATTGTACCTTTCAAGCTCGTGACAGCTCGTTCAATTTGAACTCGTGTGCGTCCTTCTCGGTCAACAAGAGCTAACTCTACGATGTTAGTTCTCAATGTGTTTTGATGATGATTGAGCAATTGGAAAGCCTTGAAAACCAAAAAGATAAGTTTTATATGACAAAAATCAGTTTTCCTTAGCTGTTAGAGGAAAACTCGAGTTTTGAGAATCAAAACTCGAGTTTTGGTCTGTATCAAAAAAGTCCAAAAAGCATCACCGCCAGTTTTAATGTTCACTGCCAGTTTTGAACTTGTGAATAGTTCAAAACTCGAGTTTTGGGATTCAAAACTCGAGTTTTGTCCTGGCAGAGAGGTTTGCAATTCTTCTAAGTTTTTCACATCTCAAAACCTCCGGTTTTTATTCATCACTGCCAGTTTTGAACTTTTCTTATTTTGGAAGAAAGTTCAAAACTCGAGTTTTGGGAACCAAAACTCGAGTTTTGAAGAGACAGAGAGCAATTGTTTTTCCTCCAGTTCATCACCGCCGGTTTTGAAACCATCACCGCCAGTTTTCATCTGTACGTGCATTATCCAAGTTTTCATAAAACATGAAAACTCGAGTTCTGGGAACCAAAACTCGAGTTTTGTCAAGGCAGAGAGCAACCAAAGTTTTCCAAAATGCAAAACTACCAGTTTTAGTTGAAAACCGCCAGTTTTGGTCTGTACACATGTTTTCCAAGTTTTCATGATTTATGAAAACTCGAGTTTTGAAATCCAAAACTCGAGTTTTGACAGACCCGAGAGCAATGAAGTTTTGTCATAATGAACACTGCCAGTTTTCACACCAACACCTCCAGTTTTGATGTTTTTGAACTTAATCATGTTTTGCCATGAATAGTTCAAAACTCGAGTTTTGAATGTCAAAACTCGAGTTTTGGGCAACCCGAGAGGATTAATGTTTTCAAACTTTCAAAACTGCCAGTTTTACTTTGAACACCGCCAGTTGTGAAGCATGAACAGTTCATAACTCGAGTTATGATGATAAAAACTCGAGTTTTGGTCCTATCATCAGAAAAACGCAGTTGAGCTCAGATTTGCCAAATCTGATTCTTTCTTCAAATTTAAGTTATCCATTGATCCTGAATGTTATATCTATCATTTATCATTATAACTAAACTATTCTAACATGTTTATTCATAAGATTACAGATTTTTTTTTAAATTTGATTGAAATAAAGAGCCACTTTAGGAAACTTGCTGAAATCATGGAGAGACGTTATGCAGAATCATCTAGCCGTTATACAAGATCATTTGGCCGTTATACAACATCTCCAACGGACGAATTCCTTAAAAGAAAACAAGGATCAAGCAAATCTTCAGAATAACTTGCCAACGGCTATATTTCTGACAGGGAGTAATCTCAACGGATTAATTCATGATATAACTCCAACAACAGCTATATTTTCGAAAAGGAAAAAGCCCCAACGGATCTATAACGTTCACAAGCTTCAAACCACTACAAATAGATGAAGATTTGAAGCTGGAAGAACACAGAACTGAAATTCTACAATCCTACTCGAAAATATCAGTGAAAGAACTGTTCTTTTACATTTGAATGAATTATTGTACTTCATTGATCATCAATATTCACTCTTAGAAGAGAGTTTCTTTCTGTAATTCATTTTTCTGTAAGGATCTCAAAGTAGTGGGACTTTGAGATTGGGTTATTCGATTACAACTTGTAAGGGGGAGTGTGTTCAAGGTTGTGAAACATCCTTTGTTTGCAGAGTCTGTAATCGTCAAGAGAGTTAGTGAAAATCCCAGAGTGACTGGGGACTGGACGTAGGTCATTAGATTGGACCGAACCAGGATAATTTCTTTGTGTCCTGCTCTTCTTCCCTTCATACTCTTTTCAATTCTGTTTCATCGAGTTTTGACAAAAACAGAGTATACTCGAAAAGAATTTTAAAATCCCCAATTCACCCCCCCTCTTGGTGATTTAGCTGCACTTTCATACGAATCCACTCCCTCTACCGGTATTCACACCAAATAGCATTCCAACACGGACGATAGCATACTAGCGCCTTCAAACTTTGCGTCTCACGTCTCTCCTAATATGTCTTACAAATTGTCTTGTAGGTTTTTCAAAACCCAATAGGCCTATTATATATTCAAAATTAATCCTGATTAATAATTTGGGTTAAAATAATATATTAATTAAATCTATCCAATAAATCTAATCTAATCTATTAATTTAATTCGAATTAAAAGTCTGCTCATTTAATTTATCTCTATAAATTAAATCTGAGATATGATATCTATCTATTTAATTAAATATGAGATACTATATCTCAATTCTAATTAAATCAGATATATGATATCTCTATTCGAAAATTAAATATGAGATACAATATCTCTATTTATTTTAGATATTTAATTTATTAAATAAATTAAATACAAAACAAATAATGTATAACAATATTATAATCTATATTAATAATATCATTATTATTTAATTTTGAATTTATATTATATTATTATTATTGTTATATATATATATATATTTATATCCATCCTATATTAAACGTTGTCTTCAGTAAATCTTAGATATATCTAAAATTCAATAAATCTGAACATTATTGCTCGTGTTGAGCTATTCTTGTGTATGACCTTGCAGGGCCACATGAGATTGGCAGCGAGCCAACATTGTATAGAAAACATTTGAACAAAACTCGAGTTTTAGTGAGAAAACTCGAGGTTTTGGCAAATAGAGAGCAAACAATTTTTCTCTGATTTGAAAACCTCCAGGTTTCAAGAAAACCTCCAGGTTTTCCCTTTAGCGCAATTTTTCAAAACTTTCATAGTTGAATAAAAACTCGAGGTTTGGTGAGAAACCTTGAGGTTTTGTCAACCCAAGAGCACTGAACCTTGAGGTTTGGTGATAATTGAATATTTCATACACTACCTTTTGTCTCTTGATTGATAATTTAGGACTTTTTAGCTAATAAATAATGGCTTTTATACTTATTTGGGCTTTAGGCCTTTTATTATATTTTAGCCATTATTTAATAATAAATTCCAGTTTTACATTGCTTCAATATTTTCACCATAACTCTTGAACCAGACATCGGATTTGCCTCATTTTTGTCTCATATTTCAGATGATTCAAAGAGTTACAATTATTATGAAGACATGAAGAGCAAATTCAGACAAGAGGGCGGTTGATTTTGGAGCCGAAGTTATATGTTAATTTCTGGATTTTTATTTGTAATCAAAGCCCATTTTTAGTATTTTCCATTTTGGGCCTGAATTGTAGGTTGGAGCCCCATTTTCGTTTTTCCATTTTAGGTCAAGTGTGGCAGCAACCACAAACACCTATTCATTCATGTTTTTTTTATGTTTTAGTGGATCAAAACAGAAGCTTTCATTTTCTCTCAACTATTCTTCAATGTTCTTCGCGTTCATCATCTTTTCTTCATCTTTTCCAGCCATGCTTGGCTAAATATCTGTGATTAACCCAACGTTGAAGATCCCATGACTCGTTCAGAGAGCTTGTGCTTAATCGGTAATGTTACTCGTTTCTGTTTTCATCTATCGGATTCGATTTCTGAAAATAGTTCGAACATTAGATTAAATATTCAGTTGGGTTCATCCCAAGGACTGAGTTCGAACTAGGTTTAAAGTTTGTTGTGCGATTGCATAGTGGGACGCCACTGTTCAGACATATTCTAGGCGATCGTCTAGTCGGGGGATTTCTGGATGAACGCAGAGATTTCGGTTCATCTAGAGCCAAACGCGAGTTCGTTTATTTTTTGCTCAATGATGAACGTTTCTGGAATCGAAATGTTGGGTTGATCATTGTTAATCTATTTCTGTTTAATCCTCTAATCCTCTGTTTGGTCTCTGTTTAGTTTCGTTTTGTCTCTGTTTAGTTGCGTTTTTATTCCTTCCGAATTAAATCCCCCCTATTTTACCATTCTGTTTCTGTTTCTGTTTCGCTGTCGCCAATCAAACCCGCTGTGAGTTCATCGGAGAAATGACCCAGGTTACACTATACTACAAAATCTTTGAATCCTGGTTATTTTGGGAGAACACGGCAAAATCTTTATCAGTTTTGTCAACCCAAGAGCACTGAACCTTTTAAAGTTTTGAAAACCTCCAGTTTTGGATAGAAACCTCAAGTTTTGATGTTTTGGACATAAATCAACTTTACAAGCTATAGTCCAAAACTCGAGGTTTGAAGATCAAACCTCGAGGGTTCATCACTGGTTTAGAATTTCAAATTCTGCGATTTTGCAAAACACTCTTGTTTGATCTTAATACTTTCCAGTATTACTCTCTACTATTCCTAGCTATGTTTAACCACTTTGTTAGTGAGTTTCAGATGAATTAAAGAATGTTTATTGAAGGTTTAAAGCAAAAGCAAAAAGTGTTGTCAGCACATTAAATGCAAACCCAGAAAGTTGCAATCTTTTAGGTAATCCGTCTACACACGTCTAGCAAAGAATTAAAGAATGATTTCCACATTCAGCACCTGCTTTTCCAACGGATAAATTCACAGGAAGTCAACTCTGAACTTCTGCACAGCTGGATTAAGTGAAGAATAGAGAGAGAAGAAGACTAAACCACTCCCTAACCTTTGCTGAACATTTCCAACGGTTCTATTAGGGAAATCAACGGTCATTTAATGCACTCTGAGTATAAATAGAGCTGCATTCAAGTCTTCACAACAACTACAACTGCTGAAAACAAATTGCATTCAAAGTTCTTCACCTACCTTCAATTTTCACTTGTAAAAGTATCTTTTGATAGATAAGCTTCAGTGATTATTTTTATCTACTCTTAGAGAGAGTTTTTTATCTATAAATCATTTATTGTAAAGAATCACAAGTCAAGGGGGCTTGGTGATTTGGGAGTTCATTGATTACAACTTGTAAGGGGGAGTGAGTTCTAGTAAGAGAACTACTCTTGAGTACAAAGTGTGTAATCTTTTGTGATTGTAGAAAATCCCAAAGAGTCTGGGGATTGAACGTAGGTCAAGTGGTTAGGACTGAACCAGTATAAATCTCTGTGTCCAGCTGTTCTTCTCCTTACTTTGTTCATCTCTGTTTTGCTGTTTGAAAACAAAATAATTTTCAAAATTTTTAAAATACCCAATTCACCCCCCCCTTTTGGGTATTTAGCTCCACTTTCAAGATACATACACATCACCAACTACCACGCGCCGTCAAGCTGCCTTACCAAGGCAAGCCCCAGACTTACCGGAGTCATAACCCATGGAGCCGTCTGCACCAGGACAGCCCTAGACCTATCAACCCATACAGCCGCCAACTAAGGCTGGCCTCAGACTGATCGTCCTCAGTGCTAGGAACCACATAACTCTGTATGCATATTTGGCAGAACATATACAAAAACACACATGGCAAATACAAACATACAACAAAACACATAAAGATATCAGAGTAAAGTGGTTACTACCTGTGGGGTATGCTCAGCCTTAATGTTTTAATGTGCTTGATCACTTTTCCAAATATGCCCTTGTCCTAAACAACACCAAAATACCTTATTTTAGCATTTTCCAAAATTACCCTTGCATTTTTAGTTAAAACCGAGCCTCCCACAATTTTCCAGAGAAATCCAGAGTCTGGTCTAACTTCCACGATTTTTAATAAATTCCAAAAAACTCATATCTACATGAAACCAGCGCCATTTGAACCATTAAAATGTCTTTTTATTTTTATGAAAAATATTTCCAGAAGCCAAAATTACACTTATTTGGGCTTGTAGCCAATTTTTCACTCTCTGGTCCAGATTCGCACAGTTGCTCCCTGGTTCAACTTTAACAATTTTTATCTCTTAGTAGAAATATCCAAATAACACAAAATCATACATCATGGTGAAAATTAAGATGTCTACTTTCTCCCTGTGATATCTCAGATTAAACCAAGTTCATTTACTATTTTTAAAACTCAGTTGAAGGTTCGCTGCTAGAATTTCCAAAATTGTCGAACAAGCTTATCTCTAGTGTTTTTCGGTGTTTTTGAGTTCAGAAACTTAAACTACAACTTAACCCCATACAAAATCACATTTTAAGCACTTTGGGACCATCAAAAACTCCAAAATCAGACCCCAACACCAAGCCTCAACCAGTTGGACGAAAATCACAAGTTTAAGTTCCAAAGGTGCGGGTTTTCGGTGTTTACCTGAATCAGAAGTTTGATTGATGATCATTGGAGCTTGGACCTTGTTTTAGCTATGGAACTTGGCTGGAATCCTCTCTCTTTCTTTTGAAAATTACGTGCTCCTTGGTTAAGAGAGAGAGAGCATGTGTCTTTTAATAATGGTGAAAAGGTAACCGATTAGTTTGAAATAACTGGAGTAAAATCCTGTCCAATAATTAGTAAAATTCATCTGGCTTTTTGACTTATTTTCCAAGAAAAACCAGAAGCTTCCAGGGTCTGGACATGTGGCACCTCCCTCTACAAAATATCTAGACATTCACTTTTCATTTGGGGAAAATTATCTACTTTGGCCCGGAATTTGTGAAAATTACCAGTTTTGGCCCGGAACTCCTTTATTATTCTTTTCTTTTTCCCCAAGCTTTCTAGACACTTCCTAGGCCATGTGGCGCCATTTTGGGCTCACAAATCAAATCTCATGATTTTTATTTTATTTTTCCCAATGTATCTGATTTATTCTCTTTTTATCCAGAAAGTGGGACCCACACTTTGACTTTTTGACTGATTTTGCTTTTCTTTTCCTCCAAATAAATTTTAATAATTATAAGGGCTAGGTGGCGCATGAGAGGTCCCACCAAATCTGCCCTCTTCCATTTTATCAGGCTTTTCTATTATATCTAGTCCAATCTCCTTCTATCGATCCTTGCTGGGCCTCGCTAGTCAACAGGTTGTTGTCCTTTAACTTTTCCAGATTTTCTCCCATGATTGGATACACATATGTGGCGCCTTTTTAATTTCTAATATGGCCTCACATTTGTCTCTTTCAGTCCAAAAGAAGCCCCTAACTGATCCCTATCAGTCCCTTTCTACCAGTTAGCATCCCGTAGGACCCATATTTTGTGTTTAGGCCTAAGTATGGATAAAATCATCTGATTTTCCGTCTCTCTCCATGTGGACAACAATGGATCCTTATGGGGTTAGGATTTGACTTTTCTACCCCTGTAATCATTACTTACTTTTTCAAGATCATGAAGTATTTTTTTCAGTACCAGCTAGTATCCTCAGTCAGTATCTTGAAGTATCTTTTTAGTACCAATCAGTACCCTGAAATATTTTTCAACATCCTAAACTAATTTTTCAACATCATGAAGTATTTTTTTCAATATCAGTCAGTATTTTGAAGTATCTTTTTAGTACCTATAGTATCTTAAAATATGTATTTAAAAAAACAGGATCAGTGTTGAATTTGCGCCAAAACAGCGCTGTTTTGAGAAGTGGACAGCAGAGGACAGTAAGGGGAAAAGGATTGAAGCCAATTCCTTCGCAGCCAATGTATTTAGTACCCTACTCTCCCTCCTCCTGCTATCAACTTTTTTGCTTTTGGAACTACTTCAACACTTTTATGTTTTGGCAAAACCGAGCCTCTTTGCACTTCTCCCATACTCTTATTCCCCCCTGATGGCTCTTCTGTTTATGTTGCCGCTTTACCTTTTCCTCTTCCCTTGTGTTAAAAATTAAACTCCAATAATGAATACTTTATTCATCTGTACATCATTCCTCTTAAATGAGGTTTAAATGAGGTATTATTATACAGATGGAAAAATTAACTACTAGCAATAAAGCAGGAAATAATTCAACAACTTCTAGCTAGGAAGTAGGAAACAACCCTAACAACCTGCTACCTATTTGAAATTCCTAAAATACTGGAAATAACAATAACTCAAATTTTAAACTTTGAAATAATAATTAAAATAACAAATTTCTTTTCAACACTCCCCCTCAAGTTGGGGCATGAATGTCGATCATACCCAACTTGCCAACATTTCTTCAAACGTCTTCACCGAAACTGCCTTGGTCAGGATGTCAACCACTTGTTTTTCATATCTGATGTAAGGAGTTTGAATGATCTGCTTTTCAAGTTTTTCTTTGATGAAATGTCTATCCACTTCAACATGTTTTGTTCTATCATGTTGAATTGGATTTTGTGCAATCTCCACATCAGCTTTATTATCACAGTATAGATTCATAGGTCCATTATGCATAATGCCCAGATCTACCAAGACACTCTTAATCTAGAGAGGAACCATCGTGACTTGAATTTTGAAATCAAGGGCAATACTCGAGTATGTAAGTCAATACTCGAGTTTTGAACCTTTTAGTGAGAAAATGAGTTTAAGTTCAAAACCTCAATACTTGAGTATTCCTTTCATTACTTGAGTATTCAAATCATTGACAAGTGGATAACCTCTCTGTATGCCCAATACTCGAGTTTCGAAAACCAATACTCGAGTATTGATTCTCTTAAAGAAATTGCGAAGTTTTTCCATGTCAATACTTGAGTATTCAAGTGAATACTTGAGTATTCATAAACAGGTGGTAACTTGAAAAACTTTATGAGAGCTCAATACTCAAGTATGTAAAACCAATACTCGAGTTTTCATAAGTTGTAAAAGTTTGAGGGCTCTCTGTAAGCTCAATACTCTAGTATCCAAATCCAATACTCGAGTATTAATCCAAGATGAAAACTTGATTGCTCTCTGTAAGTCCAATACTCGAGTATCTAAATCCAATACTCGAGTATTCACTCAAGGTGAAAACTTGATTGCTCTCTGTAAGTCCAATACTCGAGTATTGCTTCCAATACTTGAGTATTGCTTAGACAAAATGGATTTGAGCAATTCACTGTCAAGTCAATACTCGAGTATTCATATCAATACTCGAGTTTCCATTTGACAGTTGATTTTTGGCAAATGCAAAAGCTCCAAAACATGTTTACAATTGTTGATTATCATCAAAACACATAGAGAACTAACATACTGATGAGGGACATTCATTTCAAATAGAGAAGCCCAGACGACCTCTAAAATATGGCGAATTTTCCTCACAGCTAAACCATTTTGTTGAGAGGTATAGGTACAAGTTGATTGGTGTTTGATGCATTAGAGGAGAGAAATTCAGAGAAGGGGCGATTCAGATATTCCAATCCATTATCAGATTGAAATATCTGAATTGGGCACCCAAATTGAGTATGTACCATTCTATGGAATTTTTTGAAAATAGTAAAGACGTCACTTTTATATTTTAAAAGAAAAATCCAAGTCATGCGGGTACATTCATCAATAAAGGTGACAAAATACAGGGAATGAGAGAAAAAAAAGTAATTTTTGCAAGGCCCCAAACATCGGAATAAATCACTTGAAACAGAATGGTACTTTTGTTTAAACTGGGAAAAATGGGAATACGATGACTTTTGGCCATGTCACAAATAGAACATTGAAAAAAGATGGCTGACATTTTTAAAGCAAGTTCGGGAACAACTTTTGTAGGTAGCCAAAGGACAAATGACCAAGCCTTTTGTGCCAGAGTAAAATAGTAGAGGTGGTATTATCTGGGGAAGTAGTGGCAAAGACCCGGGAGGGCAAACTTTCCTCACATGTAGAAACTTGAAGGTAATACAACTTGCCATGTCTAACACCAGAACCAATGATTTCCTGCATCTGGACATCCTGAAATAAACAAAAGGTTGGCCAAAAAAATAACAAAACATTGCAATTGAGATGTGAGTTGGCTAACAGACAACAAGTTAAATTCCAGAGAAGGGACTACAAGAACATATTTAAGGGTAAGGGAAGGGGAGAGGTGAACAGTTCCCTGACCAGTGACAACGGTTAAGTTACTAGTGGCAGTAGTAACTGTTAGTTCTCAGAGTGTTTTGATGATCACTGACAATTGTAAACAATAGTGGAAAGATTTGACAAGTCAAGGATGTTTAAAACTCATGATTTTTCTATCTGTCAAAATAGAACTCGAGCCTATGAGTGATGAACTCGAGCCTGTATTTAACAGAAAGCATGAACTTGCAAAACCAAAGTTCAAACTTGAGACTAAACCTGAAGTTTATAATTAAACCTTTGAAAGTTCGCATGAACTCGAGCCTATAACTGTTGAACTCGAGCCTATGTTTAACAGAAAGCATAAACTTGTCAAACCAAAGATCAAACTTGAGACTGAACCTGAAGTTCAAAATTAAATCCTTGAAAGTTTGAGTGAACTCGAGCCTACCATTTAATGAACTCGAGTTCGCCATTGACAAAGTTTTTTTTTTAACTTTTGAAAACCTATTACAAACTCTAAACCTCTACTCAAACCTCAAGTTTGAAAAAGTTCAAAGAAGATATTAAGTAAGAACTCGAGCCTGTCATGATGAACTCGAGTTCATCCTTGGCAGGACAAGTTTGTTTAAACTTGAAAACAGAACATTGTCTATAAACTGGAGCCTAAACTCTTCAGACTCGAGCCTAGTTTTGACCGAGAGCCTTCAGAATATTTTAGAGAGAACTAAACTCGAGCCTAAGCTTCTCAAACTCCAGTTCAAAAGTTCCAGAGAGTAATTAGCCATTTTCAAAAGTTTCAAACTCGAGCCCACTTGTCTTAAACCTCCAGTTTGTTTTATGTTAACCCTTTTTGAAGTTCTCTAAGTAAAGAGAACTCGAGTTCATCATTAATGAACTCGAGTTCGTGTTCTTACAAACCTCAGGTTTACACACAAACCTCCAGTTTGATTTTGACAGAACCGAATTCTCAAAATGAATAAAGGCCGAACTCGAGCCTAACATTATGAACTCGAGTTCAGACCTCCAGAACAGAAAAACGCATTTAAACTCTGATATGTCAAATTTGATTCTTTCTTCATGTTTCAAGTTACCCATTGAATCTAATCATTATATCTATCTCTTATATATGTAAGTGATCTGTTCTAACAAGTTTATTTATGAGATAACAGAAAGAATTTGAAATAGACAGAGATTCAATTGGAGCAACACTTTATGCAACTTGGATTATTTTATCTTATCCTTCAAGACAAGATTAAATGCATGACAGGTTGGCATTACAGACAGTACAATCACCTCTGAAGAAAGCCAAACGTGATTATTCTAAAAACAGAATGTCATGGGTCACCAATATTCAAATGCAAAAGCTACAAACACCCAAATCTGGAAAGTAGCAACAGAATATTACCCATCAGCTTCTGCAGTACCTTTACACATGGAAGAACACTCACAACAGTCACATTTTCGAATGGGAACAAGCTTCAGTGGATTATTAACGTTCAAATGATTCAAACAATTATAAATGACTGAGGAACTGAAGCCAAACAGACAGATCTGATGAACAACTACTCTACTCGAAAATAATCATCCTGAGTTGTTCTTTTCATTAGGCTGTATCTTTGATACATTGTACTTCAGTATTTATCTTATCTACTCTTTGAGAGAGTCTTTCTTGTAATCATTCATTGATTGAGATAACCACAAGTCAGGGGACTTGGTGGTTGGGAGTATTGATTGCATCTTGTAAGGGGGAGTGAGTTCTAGTGAGAGAACTACTCTGAGTACAGAGATTGTAATCAAGTCTTGTGAAGTTAGTGGATTGAAAATCCCAAGTGAGGCTTGGGGACTGGATGTAGGTCAGAGAAAAGGCCGAACCAGTATAAATTGATCCGTGCAAAGCTTCTCTACTCCTCTCTTCATTTATCCTCTGCTTTAACTTGCCCAAAACAGAGCCAAGTCTTTAAAATTTTATAGATACCCAATTCACCCCCCCTCTTGGGTATCAAGGTCCATTCTTTCATTTGGTATCAGAGCCAGGTCTTCTCAAGAGAGTCTAACAGCTCGAGAAGGATCATTATGGAAGGAATTCTTCCCGATGGAGCCTCTATCAACAGACCACCTGGTTTCAATGGAGAGCACTACTCATTCTGGAAAGCCAAGTTCAAAGTCTTTGTCATGGCTACTGAATATGGACTATGGAGAGTATTTGAAAGAGGAGATTACACTCCTACAACTATGGAAGATGGTGTGAGAATTCCAAAGCTTGAAGAGGAATATGATGACAATGATCGAAGGAACATCACACTCAACAGTAAGGCAGTTCTACTTCTCCAAAGTGCATTAAGTCAACAAGAATACTTCCGGATTTGCACACTTCCATCTGCAAAGCATATGTGGGATGCACTAGAAATTGCTCATGAAGGGACAGCAGGTGTAAAGCAAAATCGTGTAAACACCCTCATGACAGAATATGATCTCCTTAGAATGAAGTCCGGCGAATCCATTGGTGAATTTCAACTTCGTTTCACTCATCTCATAAATCAACTTGCTGCACTTGGTAAAGACTATGATCAGTCAGTCCAAGTAAGAAAAATTCTCAATATTCTCAACAAGGAATGGGAGGCCAAAGTCACAGCAATAGAAGAAGCTAGAGGAGAATCAATGACTTCTGTGGCTGCTCTATTTGGTAGCCTCTCAGAATATGAAGCAAAAATCAAGTTCAAGAAAGGACTTGACGAGGTACATGGGAAAAGCAAGGGATTGGCTCTTAAAACAGCCAAGGAAGCAAGAGATTCTGATAATGAAGAAGATGAGGAAGATGAAGATGAAGAAATCGGTATGTTGGTCAGGCGCTTCAAGAAATACTTCAAGAGAGACCAAGGATTCAAAAGGTTTCAGAAAGGAAGCTCAAGTCATGAAACAAAGAAACCAATCATCTGTTATGAGTGCCAAAAGCCTGGACACATCAAGTCTGAATGTCCTTTGCTGAACAACACCAACAAAGAGAAGGACAAAAAGAGCTTCAGCAAGTATAAAAAGAAAGCATACATTTCAAGCATATGGGGTGATAGCTCTTCAGATGAGGATGAAGAGGATGAAGATGAAAAGGCAAACATATGCCTAGTAGCTCAAGAACAACAAGATGATGATGAGGTATATGACTCAAAACCTTCCTATGATGAACTTGTTGATGAATATTATCTTGTGCAAAAGGAATTTGAGAAACTCGCAGAAAAATACTTAGCTTTGAAAAGGAAAAATATCACTCTTGAACTACAAATTGAAAAACTATCTTCTTCTAAAATTTTGATTTGTCAGGAATGCCCTGAATTAAAACAGAAGAATGTACATCTTACAAAAGCACTTGAAACATTTACTAAGGGCAGTGAAATGCTTAATGTAATTTTGAAACAACAAAGATTTGTAAATGATAGGTCAGGTATTGGTTACAAACCAAATTCTGATAAGAAGAAAGGTAAAAAGAAGAGTGGTCAAAAATCTTACATGAACTACTTTACAAAAACAGTTCACTCCTCAAATCCCTTTGCACATTGTGATTATTGCAATAGGAAGGGCCATTCAACTTCATCTTGTTTTCATAAGAGAGAAGGAAAAATTAAACCTATAGGAAACTATAAATGGGTACCAAAAGGAACTTATGTTCTCAAGGTGCAAGCTAACCCAAAAGGACCCAAGAAAAGTTGGGTACCTAAAACTTGATCCCATTGTGATTTGCAGGTTTGTCTTAGAGCATCAAGACCCAACAAATGGTATATTGATAGTGGATGCTCAAGACACATGACTGGTGATAAAACCAAATTCCTTACAATTAAACCAAAAGATGGTGGTAGAGTCACCTTTGGAGGAGACCAATCAGGAAAGATTGCTGGCATTGGTGAGATTGGAAGTAGTGATGGTCCACTCATCAAGGATGTCTATCTAGTAGAAGGATTGTGTCACAATCTCCTAAGTGTGAGCCAAAGCACTGATAAGGGTAACTTAGTTATCTTTGATTCTGATGAATGCTTTATTGTCAAAAAGGATTTGATTCCCATAGAAAATTTGAAAACTAAAGCCTTGTTTAGAGCACCTAGAGATGGCAATTGTTATACACTTAACCTCTCTAGTAATACCTCCGTGTCAGAAAAATGTTTTGTAAGTAACTTGGATGAAAGTTGGTTATGGCACAAAAGATTAGCTCATGTGAACATGTCTCAACTTGACAAGTTGCTGAAAAAGGATTTGGTTATTGGTATTCCAAAATTGAATTTCAAAAATGATAAGATATGTGATGCTTGCCAAAAAGGAAAACAAACCAAATCATCCTTTAAAACGAAGAATGAGATTTCTACTACCAGACCCCTTCAATTACTTCATATGGACTTAGTTGGACCAGCTAGAGTTAGAAGTCTTGGTGGAAATTTATACACTTTGGTCATAGTTGATGATTATTCTAGATTCACATGGACAATTTTCTTATCATCTAAAGATGAAACATTTGATCAATTTGTTGTATTTGCCAAGAAGGTCCAGAACGAGAAAGGTTTTTCAATTTCAGGTATACGAACCGACCATGGTGGAGAATTTGAGAACAACGCCTTTGCTGAGTTCTGTGACAACACGGGGATTGATCACAACTTTTCAGCACCAAGGACACCACAACAGAATGGTGTTGTGGAGAGAAAGAACAGAATACTCACTGAGATGGCAAGAGCAATGTTGAGTGAAAACAACACATCACAAGTATTTTGGGCTGATGCCATGAGCACTGCATGCTATATCTCCAATAGAGCTTACTTAAGGAAGAAGTTGAACAAGACTCCTTATGAGCTCTACAAAGGGAGAAAGCCAAATCTCAGCCACCTTCACATTTTTGGTTGCAAGTGCTATGTGCACCATAATGGTAAAGAGAATCTTGGTAAATTTGATTCTAAGGCTGACTTAGCGATATTTATTGGTTATTCTAATAGAAGCAAAGCATATAGAGTTTTTAACGCTAGAACTAAAGTTGTAGAAGAATCAATACATGTTGTGTTTTGTGAAAATGATTCTAACAGATCCTTGGATGATGAAGAAGAAAACATTTGCAAAAATCAATTCTTTTCAAAAACTACCCCTTCCTTTGAAAATTCTGAAAATGTTTTTGAAGCTGATCCTGAAAACAGTTTAGAAAATCCTGATCAGACTCAGCCTAGAGCTTGGAAATATATAAGGAATCATCCTTTAGACCAAGTTATAGGTGATATTAATCAAGGAGTAAGAACCAGAAGAAGCACATTAAATGAAGTAACCTTCTCTGCATTTATTTCACACATTGAACCCTCTAGAATAGAAGAAGCCCTTTCAGACAATGATTGGGTGATAGCTATGCAAGAGGAATTACATCAATTTGACAGAAATCAAGTTTGGGACTTGGTACCTAGGCCTAAAGACCATCCAGTCATTGGCACTAAATGGGTATTCAAAAACAAACGAGATGAATCTGCAGTCATTGTCCGAAATAAGGCAAGATTGGTTGCCAAAGGCTATAATCAGGAAGAAGGTATTGATTATGAAGAAACTTATGCTCCAGTGGCAAGATTGGAAGCTATAAGAGTTCTTCTAGCCTTTACTTGTGTAAAAGGAATTAAACTTTATCAAATGGATGTTAAAAGTGCATTTTTAAATGGTTTTATTCAAGAGGAAGTTTATGTTGAGCAACCTCCTGGTTTTCGAAATGAAAATTATCCAGATCATGTTTTTCGTCTCAAGAAAGCTTTATATGGTCTTAAGCAAGCTCCTAGAGCTTGGTATGAGCGATTAAGCAAATTTCTTCTTGATCAAGATTTCGTTAGAGGGAAAGCTGATACAACTCTTTTTATTAAAACTAATAAGCTAAATGAAATTTTAGTTGTTCAAATTTATGTGGATGATATCATATTTGGAGCTTCTAATGATACTCTGTGTGAAGAATTTGCAAAGAAAATGCAGGGAGAATTTGAAATGTCAATGATGGGAGAACTAAATTATTTTCTTGGATTGCAAATCAAGCAAAGGAAGGATGGAATTTTCATATCCCAAACCAAGTATCTGAATGATCTCTTAAAGAAGTTTGGAATGGATCAATGCAATGGTGCTGATACTCCCATGAGTGCAACTACTTCTTTGGATGCTGATGAAGAAGGCAAGGACTTTAACATAACAAAGTATAGAGGAATGATTGGGTCATTACTCTATCTTACAGCAAGCCGCCCCGACATTCAATTCAGTGTGGGGATGTGTGCAAGATTCCAATCTGCTCCAAAAGAGACACATGCTGAACATGTGAAAAGAATCTTTAGATATCTTGCTGATACTAAGACTCTTGGCTTATGGTTTCCCAAAGGACAACCAGAACACTTAGTAGCATATTCAGATTCAGATCATGCTGGATACAAGACAGATAGGAAGAGCACAAGTGGACAATGTGAATTCTTTGGTGGCTCACTTGTGTCATGGTTCAGCAAGAAACAAACCACTGTTGCTGTATCATCTACTGAAGCTGAGTATGTGGCTGCCTCAAGTTGCTGTGCTCAAGTGTTATGGTTAAAACAACAACTCGCTGATTTGGGAGTGTACTTGAAAGAAATTCCAATACTATGTGACAACACAAGCACAATAAGCTTGGCCAAGAATCCTGTGCAACATACAAGAACCAAACACATTGATGTGAGACATCATTTCATCAGGGATCATGTTCAGAAGAAGGATGTCAAAGTCATGTTTATCCCAACACATCTCCAACTTGCAGACATTTTCACAAAACCTCTTGCAAAAGAACAATTTAATTTCATAAGAAGAGAATTGGGAATGGTAAACCCCAATGAACTGTAAGTATTTCTCACTCATTTTAATGTTAGTTATGGTTTTGATAATGATTGATTACTGACTTAAGCATCGGAGTATCTAGAAGTGTCTTATGCAGGATGCTCTTATCTCAAATTTGCTGAAGTTATGACCGAACTCGAGCCTGACAAGAAAGAACTCGAGCTCGAGAGAGACTGGAAGTAGTGAAAGGCAAAAACAAGAATGAACTCGAGTTCATTAGTGAATGAACCTCAAGTTCATTTTTGGCAGAGAGCAAGGCTGGATCTCAGGCATGACGAACTCGAGCCCATAAGTGACGAACTCGAGTTCGTAAATCACAGAGAGCAACCTTGGAGGAAAGTCATCCTGAACTCGAGCTCGTAAGTGAGAACCTCAGGTTCACGAGGAAGTTCAAGAGTTCTCAGCACACTCTTGAAGTCCAGGTAAGCAAATTTTAATGACGAACTCGAGCCTGAAAGGTGTGAACTCGAGTTCATCACGAACTCTATATATACTACAGTTACAAACTTTTCACTTCACTCTTCACACACCTCCGGTTTGCCCTAGTCCTCTGCGTCTTTCTCATCATCTTCTTCCTCTGTTTTCTGCGAAAATGGCCTCTCAATCCACAAATCCCAAAGACACAAACCCTAACCCTTCTCAATCTGTTTCTCAAACTCAATCTGAACGCCCTGTCCGTACAAAAAAGCGCTCTTCCCGCCTACAAGATGGAATTGACAAATTCGTTAGAGGAGTTGACGGCGAAAATACTCAAACTCCTCCTTCCAGACCGAAAGGAGTTGTAATTGGAGAAGAGAGAACGAAGAAGAGGCATGATCCCGAGCCTCCTGTCCAAGGAAGAGGTAAAGCCCCTCAGCCAGCTGCTCCTCTGAGGGAAAAACAACCCTTCAAGAGAAAGAAAACCGCGGGTATCCACTCTGTTCCCACTCCCGGTCAAGGTAGTGGTCAAGCTGAACCTCAATCTCAGGAACAAGGGACTCCTCAGGTATCTCAGCCCTTACCTGCAATTTTAGAAATTTACAAGCATAAGAGGTGCCCAGAAGGTTTCAACATAGAACCATGTAGAATGACAGCAGAAGAGGGTGTTTTATTCAAGAAAAAATATGATGAAAAGAAGAAATTCTGTCCTATAGTCTTTGTAGATTTAGCTAAGCTAAAAGAAGAATGTAATTTGGATTTGAGCCCCTGGATGAATCAATTTGAGTCCTTAATTTCAATCAAGGCTGCCTATAGTCCCAAACTTGTGAAAGTCTTTTACTTTCACATGAAATCTGATAATGTGCTAAATTCAGATGGTGATCTGGTAGAAGAAAGAATTGTCACAAAGGTTAGAGGTCAGAAAATCACAATTACTCCTGACTATCTGAACTCTATCCTACAAATCTCAAACCCTCCTAAGCCTGAAACTCACAGATATAAGCAACAGGCTATATTTAGTTTACTCAGACCTGATGAACCTATTCCTAATACCCTTGAGATACTGAATTTCACCCCAGCTGCCATGCCTCTGAGAAACCGAGCCATCTGGTACATTTATTCCAGGAATCTTCTTCAGAAGGGAGGCAACTTTACACACTTTGCCAAGAAAGATTTTAACATCTTCGCCTCCATTCTAGACCAACAACCTCAGAATGTAGGTTACTGGCTCTTTCAAGAAATAGCAAAATTTGCTTTTCACTCACGCCAGTCATCCCAGATTCCCTTTGCCAGCCTGGTTTCAGTAATTCTATTTCATGAGAAGATTTGGCACTTAGCTGAGAATGACTCTCCTCAATTTCCAACTGAATTTGGACAGCACATCATGAACTTGATGCAAACTCACAGGCCTGAGTACTCAGATCAGTCCAGAGCCCCAAAGAGGTCCAAGCCAGCTACATCCAGAGCCACACAGTCCAGAGCTGAAGAAGCTCAGAGTGCTCCTCCACCTCCTTCTGATTTTAATGTCAGAGTTCAAGAAATTGTGGACAAGGCCGTATCTGATCTAATAGAAGGAATTGAACTAGCTGTAGGGAAGCTAGTTGCTGAAGTGAACAAGGGTCACAATAACCTGGTGGATGCTCAAGAAGCCTTCAGAGTTGAACAAGAAGCACTGAAGACTCAAGTCAATGAACAGACCTCTACTATGTCCACCTTATTGGTTACAATGATGAACCTAAGCGATAAGATGGACAAGATCTTAAAGTCTCAGTCTCCGGATGCTTCTACCTCTGTACCTGCCCCAGACTCAGAACCTGCTCACGCTCAGCCTGCACAGACACCTCCTTCTGCTCCTACACCTTCGACCTTCACATCCTATGCTGAGCCACTAGCCATAGTACCCTATGTCCAAATTGAACCTATCTCTTCTTCCCCTCCTTTTGATGATGCCAAAGGGGGAGAAAGTGTGGAGTGAATATTGATTGTTTTGTAACTTTTGTAGTCATTTTGGAATTATGTGAATTTTTTTTTAAGTTTCAGTTATATTTTTTTTGGTCTTAAAGCTTATCTCTGATAATTTGGTTAAGTCTCTGATAATCTGCAAAATTTTTTGTTTCACAAAACAAATCCTTGATATTCTGCTTCTGATATATGTTTTCTGTCAATTTGATCACAAGCTGAATTTCAAAATAAATTTCAAACTAAGTTTCCCAATCAATTGTTTACAAGTGTTGTCATCATCAAAAAGGGGGAGAATGTTAGTTCTCAGAGTGTTTTGATGATCACTGACAATTGTAAACAATAGTGGAAAGATTTGACAAGTCAAGGATGTTTAAAACTCATGATTTTTCTATCTGTCAAAATAGAACTCGAGCCTATGAGTGATGAACTCGAGCCTGTATTTAACAGAAAGCATGAACTTGCAAAACCAAAGTTCAAACTTGAGACTAAACCTGAAGTTTATAATTAAACCTTTGAAAGTTCGCATGAACTCGAGCCTATAACTGTTGAACTCGAGCCTATGTTTAACAGAAAGCATAAACTTGTCAAACCAAAGATCAAACTTGAGACTGAACCTGAAGTTCAAAATTAAATCCTTGAAAGTTTGAGTGAACTCGAGCCTACCATTTAATGAACTCGAGTTCGCCATTGACAAAGTTTTTTTTTTAACTTTTGAAAACCTATTACAAACTCTAAACCTCTACTCAAACCTCAAGTTTGAAAAAGTTCAAAGAAGATATTAAGTAAGAACTCGAGCCTGTCATGATGAACTCGAGTTCATCCTTGGCAGGACAAGTTTGTTTAAACTTGAAAACAGAACATTGTCTATAAACTGGAGCCTAAACTCTTCAGACTCGAGCCTAGTTTTGACCGAGAGCCTTCAGAATATTTTAGAGAGAACTAAACTCGAGCCTAAGCTTCTCAAACTCCAGTTCAAAAGTTCCAGAGAGTAATTAGCCATTTTCAAAAGTTTCAAACTCGAGCCCACTTGTCTTAAACCTCCAGTTTGTTTTATGTTAACCCTTTTTGAAGTTCTCTAAGTAAAGAGAACTCGAGTTCATCATTAATGAACTCGAGTTCGTGTTCTTACAAACCTCAGGTTTACACACAAACCTCCAGTTTGATTTTGACAGAACCGAATTCTCAAAATGAATAAAGGCCGAACTCGAGCCTAACATTATGAACTCGAGTTCAGACCTCCAGAACAGAAAAACGCATTTAAACTCTGATATGTCAAATTTGATTCTTTCTTCATGTTTCAAGTTACCCATTGAATCTAATCATTATATCTATCTCTTATATATGTAAGTGATCTGTTCTAACAAGTTTATTTATGAGATAACAGAAAGAATTTGAAATAGACAGAGATTCAATTGGAGCAACACTTTATGCAACTTGGATTATTTTATCTTATCCTTCAAGACAAGATTAAATGCATGACAGGTTGGCATTACAGACAGTACAATCACCTCTGAAGAAAGCCAAACGTGATTATTCTAAAAACAGAATGTCATGGGTCACCAATATTCAAATGCAAAAGCTACAAACACCCAAATCTGGAAAGTAGCAACAGAATATTACCCATCAGCTTCTGCAGTACCTTTACACATGGAAGAACACTCACAACAGTCACATTTTCGAATGGGAACAAGCTTCAGTGGATTATTAACGTTCAAATGATTCAAACAATTATAAATGACTGAGGAACTGAAGCCAAACAGACAGATCTGATGAACAACTACTCTACTCGAAAATAATCATCCTGAGTTGTTCTTTTCATTAGGCTGTATCTTTGATACATTGTACTTCAGTATTTATCTTATCTACTCTTTGAGAGAGTCTTTCTTGTAATCATTCATTGATTGAGATAACCACAAGTCAGGGGACTTGGTGGTTGGGAGTATTGATTGCATCTTGTAAGGGGGAGTGAGTTCTAGTGAGAGAACTACTCTGAGTACAGAGATTGTAATCAAGTCTTGTGAAGTTAGTGGATTGAAAATCCCAAGTGAGGCTTGGGGACTGGATGTAGGTCAGAGAAAAGGCCGAACCAGTATAAATTGATCCGTGCAAAGCTTCTCTACTCCTCTCTTCATTTATCCTCTGCTTTAACTTGCCCAAAACAGAGCCAAGTCTTTAAAATTTTATAGATACCCAATTCACCCCCCCTCTTGGGTATCAAGGTCCATTCTTTCAGTAACAGTAGGTTTTGGGGAGCCAGTAAAATCAGATAAAGCAATAGCATCAGTAATCATGTGATCTGATGCGCCAGTATCAATTATCCAAATATCATTCATAAAGTGAGCAGAGAGAGCAATAGACTTACCCAACTTACCATCATAAACTGCATGAGCAGGGGGGAAGAAACAGAGTCACCATCAGATACGGTATGAAGAGCTTTGGAAGGATCTTAGCGACGAGGTCGTTTAGTGAAGTCCCACCAGTCTGGGTACCCAACGATCTCATAGCAGCGAGCCTTAGAATGACCAGAGCCTCCACCATGTGAACACATCAGAGGCTTAGAGGAATGAGTATCCTTGCGAAGCTTAGGAACTGATACAGTCAGGGGTGTTCGAGGTGTCTGAGTGACGAAGGCAGACGATTCTGAAGTAGGCAGAGAGCGATTCATTGTGAGGTGTTGCTGAACCTCTCGTCGTACACACGCATACGTGCATTCGAGGTCAAGTTTAGGGTCCTTCCGTAGAATTTCCCCACGAACCTGAGCAAAATCGGGGTCTAAGCCACTTAGAAAAATGTATACGCGGAGTCGAGCGACAACTGAGTGTGATTGGACGACTCCATCAACAGTGGTGGCTTGAGAAGACAGTCGATGATCAATCGCTTGAAAGATCAAAAGAAGTTCGTCGTAGTAGACTGAGAAGGGTCGACCATGTTGCTTCGTGTTGAAGGAGCGTTGATTCAGTTCGAAGAGACACGATTCATCGGAGCTGTCATAGAAGGTCCGAGGAGCCGCACCCCAAATGTCATGAGCGGATTCCAGTCGAATGAAGCGTTGCATCAAAGGTGGGCTCATGGATACAATCAGCCAACTCTTGATGCGTTTGTTCTCAGTGACCCAGGTATCGTACGCCGGATCTTCATGTGACGACTTCATCTTCATTCCGGTGAGGTAGCCAGATTTGTTTTGTGTTCCAATTCGCATGTCCATCAATTGGGACCAGAGAGGGTAATTCGAGTCATCGAGGGTTACAGTGATGGGAAGAGAAGCACTATCTTGTTTGATGATTATATTGGACGGAGGAACGGTTGTTTGGGGCAGAGTGGTGGTGGAAGAGAGTGGCAATTGGGGGTTATCCATGGCTGAGATTTGGGGATTTAGGGCTCAGTGGTGGGTATCGTGATTACGAATAGAGTAACGGGTAGGGAAGAGATGGGTCGGGTAAAGGAGTTTAAAAAATGATGGGAAGGGGTCAGGTAAAGGAGTTTTAAAAAAAATGATGGGAAGGGGTTAGGTTGCAGTGCTTCGTGGTTCAAGATCGGCTGGCGTGTGATATCATGTTAAAAATTAAACTCCAATAATGAATACTTTATTCATCCGTACATCGTTCCTCTTAAATGAGGTATTCTTATACAGATGGAAAAATTAACTACTAGCAATAAAGCAGGAAATAATTCAACAACTTCTAGCTAGGAAGTAGGAAACAACCCAAACAACATGCTACTTATTTGAAATTCCTAAAATACTGGAAATAACAATAATTCAAAATTTAAACTTTGAAATAATAATTAAAATAACAAATTTCTTTTCAACACCATGCAAATGACACATTTATGTTCGAGAAAATCCATATGTGGGCCCTTTTAAGCAAACCAAAAAAAAACCCCCCAAGAAAGGCCTTAACATTTTGCAAATCCCAGAAAAGGCCCTAGGGCCCTTTTTGACATTTGAATATTAAGTAAAATGACAAAAACACCTCAGTTTTAGTATCACTTTCCTCTCTCCTTTGTATCAATATTCTCTCTCTTCTCTTGCTCTGTTTTTCGGCAATGGAGGAGGAATCTGTTTACCGGCAAAGGAGGAAGAAGTAGAAGAGTGAAAAGAAGAAATATCTCTGCTTATTCTTCCATCCAATGTCCAAGGGGGCTGTTTCTTTCTTAATCACCATGCTACTTCATTTTTAATCACTGTAGGGTTGGGTTAATAAAATCTTGCTCTGTTTTTGGGCATGAAAACAAATGGAAAGGTCTATATCTGAGTGGGAACAATTGAAAGTGATCAAGGAATGAAGGCTGAAAAAACGCTGAAATTTTATAGTTGTTAATACATACAGTTTTAGTTGTTAATACCTATAGTTTTCGTTGTTAATACCTTCAGTTTTAGTTGTTAATATGGCTGTTTAACTTATTAATACAAGATGAAAGTTAAAAGTACTATTTTTTATGACTATTTTTTCAAGAACAGTCGTTAAAAGTGCTATTGTTTATGACTGTTTTTTCAATAAAGGTGGTTAAAAGTGCCATTTTTTATGACTGTTTTTTCAAGATTTTTTATGACTGTTTTTTCAAAAATAGTCGTTAAAAGTATTAGTTATTAATACGACTGTTTAACTTGTTAATATGGCTGTTTAACTTATTAATATGGCTGTTTAATTTGTTAAAACAAGATAAAAGTATTATTTTTTATGACTGTTTTTTCAAGAACAGTCGTTAAAAGTAAACAGTCATACAAAATAGTACTTTTAACGACCATTCTTGAAAAAACAGTCATAAAAAATAATACTTTTATCTCGTATTAACAAGTTAAACAGCCGTATTAACAACTAATACTTTTAACGACTGTTCTTGAAAAAACAGTCATAGAAAAGCTTGAAAAAACAGTCATAAAAAATGGCACTTTTAACGACCGTTATTGAAAAAACAGTCATAAAAAATAGCACTTTTAACGATTGTTTTGGAAAAAATAGTACTTTTGACTCTCATCTCGTATTAACAAGTTAAACAGTCATATTAACAACTAATACTAAAGGTATTAACAACTAAAACGGTAGGTACTAACAACTAAAACTTTTTACTTTCATCTCGTATTAACAAGTTAAACAGTCATATTAACAAGTTAAACAGCCATATTAACAATTAAAACTGTAGGTATTAACAACTATCAAATTTCAGCGTTTTTTCAGCCTCCATTCCTTGATCACTTTCAACTGTTCCCACTCAAATACAGATTCCATCTATTTCCGTGCCCAAAAACAGAGCAAGATTTTACTAACCCAACCCTACAGTAATTAAAAACGAAGTAGCATGGTGATTAAGAACGAAACAGCCCCCTTGGACAATGGATGAAAGAATAAGCAGAGATATTTCTTCCTTTCACTCTTCTACTTCTTTCTCCTTCGCCGGTAAACAGATTTCCTCCTCCATTGCCGGAAAACAGAGTAAGAGAATAGAGAGAATATTGATACAAAGGAAAGAGGAAAGAGGAAAACTGAGGTGTTTTTGTTATTTTACTTAAGATTCAGATGTCAAAAAGAGCATTAGGGCCTTTTTTAAGATTTGTAGAATGTTAAGGCCTTTCTTAGATTTTTTTTTTTGCTTAAAAGGGCCCCATATAGATTTTCCCACCTGAGCACTACCAATTTCACCCCTATTCCTCCTATTATTGATCTACTTTTTAATATAAATAGAAACTTTTGCACCCAAAAAATATTAATTGTGCTAATAGCTCTTTGTGAAAATGTTTATAGGTAGAATTGCATCTTTACCCTTAAAATAAATATAAAGTCACACATGAATATAAATATATAACGGAGAAATTTCATAATAAAATGTAGCTGGCACATATAATGAGAAAAACAATATTTAGGAAGCTATGTGCTTAGTGGTAAGCTTGAAATCGCAGACTTCAAATTGAAATGCTATAAGGAATCCCCTTTCCGGTGACTCCAGCTCCTGAAAAAGGCTTCATCAATTCATAAGGCACAATGCCAACTCCATTCCTATTCCTCAAACCAGAATCCATATTCCTTGAATCAATCATCCCTTCAATCTCCTTCAACCTTCCATGGAACCTCTCAAAAGCAGCCTTCACATTCTCATCTTCGCCCCAAGAATCCTCCACGAAATCCCCAATGTACTGCTCATCAGGCGAATGCTCTGATAAAAGCCTTAAAACCGCCATAACCAGAGTTGCTTGAATCTGCGATGGAAAGCACTCCAAAAGCGTATCTTCAGGTTTGTTCACAAAGTTCTCCCATTCTTCTTTTGTAGGATCTTCTGTAGGCATTTTGATTCTAGCAATTGAGGGTCTATTAGGGAAATACCCTCCATAAGCATATTGAGCAAAATTAACTGATGCGTGATGAGCTGAGGCAACCCAGGCTACAGTGGTGATGATCTCAATTAGGTCTTGTGGGGTTTTGAGAATTGGCCACCATGGCTCGTCTTTTTTGTCTCCATGACCTATGGTTCGGATTTCAGTCCACCATGATTGGAGCTCGGAATCTGAATGTATGAGGCTAGGGTTTGGGTAGTAGTGGGTGACATAATCTGTGACCCATGATTTTAGGGCGTCCCAAATGAGAAGGCCATCATTGGCAAAAGGGTAGTCTTCAATTGCAAGCTTTAGGCCATGTGGTGCACTAGGATCTTTCATTGCCATTCCCCTGTTAGTACACCAAAAGACATGATCCATTGAAAGCACCAGTCAATTAACTATATTCAAATCTTGGATTCTATGGAAAACAAAATATGTACTATCTTTTGGATCTTATCAGTATTATTTTATAGCAATTGGGGCTTGTTCTTTTTGTTCTTGTAGCAATTTTAGCTTTAGAGATAAATAAAAATTTGATTCATCAGTTGTAAGTAAATACAACATGATAATCGAGTTTATATGATTAACAAAGAAGCATGTGATTTTCACAATAGGTTATGGAATTATTTTCTAGTTTGAAAGTTTGTACAGTATTTGCAAATGGCTAAATGTTTGAAGGAAACTTCTGTTTTCTTCTTACTATTTTCAAGATGGCATGTATTATGGTCTATGTTGCACCGACACCGACACGAGACACGAAATACGACACGACTCGACACTCCGACACGTTAATCTTAAAAAAATCTAAATTTTGACACGTTAGGACACGTTTTGATATTAAATATATATATTATAATTTACATCCAAGTTCAATATTTCATAAAATCCTCCAGCTTTGGCTCATCGTAGATTCGGCTTCATCTTAAAATCCGTGCCTCCTTTTTTAAAAAAAATATAAAAGAAAAATTCATCATCAATTTAGTAATATTCAAAACCAAACATTTTTAAAAAAAAATAGAAGTGTTGAGGAGTGTCGGAGTGTCCGACACGCATATTTTTTAAAAAAAGGAGTGTCGGTGCTTCATAGATTATGGTGCCATATATTCTTTGAATCTCTGACATAGTCTCAATTAAATGAAACTTTGTTGAATTTTCTCCTCCAAATGATTCATGGACTATTCGAATGAGTTTGTTGAATTAGTAGTAAAACATGGTATTTTTCCTTGACTAATTGGGCTCAATTTTGAGAAGTAACATATTAAATATATTACTGCATATAAAAAACTGCATCCGTAGTATCAATAACATCTTGTCCCAATGACTCATGCACCTTCTTCAAAAGAGGGAGGTTGCAAGTTCTTTCATTGTTTAAACTGTTCCATTCAAAAAAAAAAAAACAGAGAAAGATATTTAACCTGAACAAAACCTAACCTATAGTTAGGAAAGAGTTGAACAATGCAGTTTAACATGAATGGAACTGAACTTCTGAAATAAGGATCTAATTAGTTTTATGCAGGATAAATTAAAGAGGAAATTGATCATGCACTCTACCTGTGAATAAGATCACTGGGGAGGCCCTGCAAATCAAACCGCCAAAGCTGGTCGTAAGCCACTGAGCTAAGCTCCATGGAATATTTTTGTGGAGAGAAAGAGATCTCAATGATCCCACTTGCACTGATAAGCACTTCACGGGCAAGGGCATTGATTTCCATTGTGTATCTCAAATGAGGATGCAACAATCTGTAGATTGGATGCATGGCACTCAGTTGCCTGTGGGTTGCAATTATAAAGGGTTCTACAGCACAGTGAGTTCTTAACCTAAAAAACAAACATAATATACGCAGCATGTTAATGACTGAAGAATCAATCAAATGGTATGGCCAACTATGTTAAGTATGGTAAAGATTTAGTATAACTTGTCTACCACCTCCGATGCTTAATATAAGAGCAACTTGAGGGTCAAATTTGGTCCTAACCTCAATTCACTCTATCTCCCAAATTTATAATTTCTTTCCAAAATATCCATATTGAATGCATATATTAAAGGGTTTCTATTCAAGAGTAATTGTGATGAAAGATAATATTTTAGGAAAACCAACCTATATTTGTTATAAATAACTAACATAATTAATTTTCTTAATTTATCATTTTATTCAAATTAGTCAACTAGCTCTTAAATTAAGAACCAGAGTTAGTATTATTTTTTATTGGACATGGACACCTGAAGTATACTTAGAGGGTAAAGTAGACAGATAGGATGAGATGAGTGGGTCCCACCTGTGCATATGTGAGATTCACAAAAGTGAAGCCCTCATTTCATCCCAATATCTCTCACTTCACGTACACATATAGTACATTGGAAGATTCACTTCTGTGAATTTTCCAATTGTATTGTGTAAGAGGATAGTATGATGATGGTACATACCAGTGGCTTACAAGTTCATGGTAACCAGAATCATGAGCAAGAACATGAGCTTTGGCCAACCTCCAAAGCCAAAGAGAGGTTGAATGACTATTAGGTGTCAAAACTTGCTTCCACTGTGGCTTCCCATTTAGAGGTGGTCTAGTCAGTTCAATAGCTAGTGGCTTCAGTGTGCCTTGTGCTGTGAGGAAGAAAATTGTCCTTGATCCATACAGTGTTGTGCCCTCAATCTCTCTCACTTTCCCCACAAATGGAAGCAGTAAATCATGGTAGTCTAAGATGAATAGCTTCTTTTCTGCTATGGCCTGCATGTTTTTGTTTGTTAAATAGTTTAATATGAAATGTTCTAGGTTCTCTATAATGCGAATAATGTGTTTTAGATCTTGTTTGTCCTCGTACCTCTTCAACTGTCTTGTTGCCATTAATCTGTTGCTCAATCACTTCTTTGGTGATTGCTGATTCTGGAGGGCCATAGATTTGTGGGTCTAGTTTACTTCTCAATGGCCATTCCTGCATGATGAATAAACCAAAATATTTAGCATATGTAATTGAGAAAGGAATAATAAGCTACGTTGCACAGATGACAATTGCTTATCATATAGGCAACACAATATAATATATTGGATACAGAAAGTGGTCATGTTTTAAGATACGTGTATGAAAGATGTGCACATGAGCACTAAAAGGAAATTTGAAATTCAAATATACAATTAAATTGTCACATAAGAAATTTTTGTTATAAACTACCAATGGAAGCATATCGTTAAAATTCTCTGTAACTGTTTTGAGTCATTTAGGAACATTTAGCATAAGAAAACCCAATAATACAAATGTGAGAATATGTTGTATGGATTATGAGATACAATGTGTATCATATCAGATAGGTGTGTTTTGGGTAGATATACTTTTCTATTTTTTTTAAAAAAATTATCAGTGCAGCATAATGAGCAAAATATATCCAACAAACATGTCATATATACCTTTACTAACTCTATGCTGTATGGATTGACACCAGCCAAAGTCTCCCTAGCAAATTCCTCATCTGTAAACCAAAAGAAGCTATCCCCTGCATTTCCAAAAATCACAATCATATCAAAATCTATACTCAATGACCATATTGGTGCAAATGTTGTCAAAATGGACATTTATGATTGAATTTCTCCTTCACAAACTAATGTCAGACACATTATGAGTTTATTTTTTGAGTAGTGTTTAATTTGAGGCCTGTGAACAAACTTACTTTTAATAGTTTCAGGTGTGTCAAAGCGCAAGATTTGGTCGCTATCAGAAGCAGCCTTGATGAGAGTGGGAATGATTCTCTGAAGTAATCCATTGTTCTTAAGCTCTGGAAAAGAGACGCCATCTTTGAAAAGCATGTTTATGTCTTCGATGCTCGAGAATACGAAATTTTGATTGGCCACCACTGAGTTTAAGGATTGTAAGATTGCTTTCAATCCTGAAGAAGCTGTTGTTTCTGTGAATTGCGTTTGCTTTGTCTCTCCAAATACTTCGTCCCTAGGAACATAAACACTTAAACTTTTCTTCTCTGATAATGGATCTGTATAGCCAACAAAGTAAGTTTTAGACCACAAAGGCTGTTGTGGAGACTTGTATTACTAGAGAAAGAGTAAGAATTTATCGGTTTTAAAATTATCTTTTTTTATTTGTAAGGGTTAAAATCAGTGGGAAGCATATAGTGGAATGTTGGCTTCTCTTTGATTCAGTTATGTTCCGCATATAAATATGCATACATAATCTTAATATGGGGTATTTGAAAAAGACTTAAAATTTGGGGAAATTGTAGTTGAGATGTTAAAAATTCAATAAATAAATGAAAATAATAAATTTATGGGAAATTTAATCGATAGATTCTTAGAGTTCTACTTGATTTTTTAATAACAACTATGTAGTTTTCTTTTTATTATGTTCTTAGAGCATCATCTAATTTTAATTGGATTCATTTAGTTTTTTTATCAGGTTCTTGTTCTATATGATTTTTTAATCAGGTCCTTATAATATTAATAATATAAAGACCTTATAAAATAAGGAAAAATAACTACAAATACTTTATTAAAATTAGGTGACCCTATATGGAGATCATGGGATAAGTAGTAAATTTGTCTTTGAAGTTTTCGCTAATGAGTAATGTTACACTGAAAAAATAAAATAAAAAAATTGTCTCAATGTCGCTTTGAAAATTTCAAAACATAGTAATGTTGCCCATTTTCGTTAAAAAATTAATAGTCAATATCAATTTTTTTACGGTTAACATTAGTTTTTTAATGGAATAGGCAACATTGTTACGTTTTAAAACTTCTGGGACAACATTGAAACAATAAAAACTTCTAGGCCTATACTTTTGAGACAGATTTGTTACTTAACCATAAAGGAAAAAGGAAAAAGGGGGGAAAAACTGTGTGGACCTGTACATTAATTTTATCTAAATTTAAATCATTAAAATTAAAACTAAATTTGAATCAATAAAATTTAAACTGACCAATTTGATGACAAGATTCAGTTTGATACCTGCATGGGAGCGTTTTCGACCAGTACGACATCTTCTAGGATAAGGATGTTGTTTGCTGCCACCAAGAACAGGTCTTTTAAGATTCATATTAGTGTCAGGATCACCAAGGTCATTATAGACATCATAATCATATATTCTCTCTGACTTTTTGCGTTCTCCTTCTCCATTCCCTCTCAGAACCACAAGCTCCTCTTCTCTCAGCCTTTTTAATCCACTTGGTGTTTCTGATGGCAAGTATGACTGCTCCATGTATAATGCATTTATATATAACACATTAATTCAAAAAAAAAAAATTTAAAAATGATTTGTCAAATTAAATCCCCTAAATAATAAAATTTTATAATAACAAATACATCAATATTAGACTATAGTATTATTTGAGTTATGATTAGTGCGGCTGCTTTTGAACTCTATACAGTTTTTTCAAATTTTTCACATATTTATTGGGTTGTGTGTAATGTTTTTCAATAATTCTACACATTCAGAATCGTGTAAATATTACAATATTCCATAAAATCAGGTATTTTCAGAAAAAAAAAATGGATTTATTAGTATTCTATATAATATTTAATATTAGCAAATACATAAGACCAAGAAATGGAGATCCTGATCAAAAGTTATTGCAAAGTGCAGCGGTGAGAAAGAATGGGAAGGAGCAATTACTTCATTTTTCATAGATTTGATATTCTATGTATTTTAAACATGAGTAGGGAATACTCATTTTTAATCTATATATTACACATTAAAATTGAGTGATTTAAGTTTAGTTGAACTTTATTATATAAATTTAGTATATTTCTTTCAAAGATAATAAAAAAATAAAAATGGGAAAATTTTCTAATTTTGTGATAAAAAAGAATACTTCAAATTTAAAATATTTTTTTTAAAAAAAGAAAGATACAAACTAAACATCATGTGGTTCAGATTATATTCAAACAATCCAATTTTTTTTCATAACATCTAGAGTGTATGAATCATAAAAATTGCAGGGAATTTGCATACAAGATAGGCAGTAAACTAGACAACATCTTCAAATTAAATTAGAAATAAATTACTGAGAAATTAGAGAGATGGGAAAGTGTTTCCCAGGTTTCAATTTAATGTTTCATAGAACTATTATCATAGTTTTATGGGAAAATCTTTTTAAGAGACGATTGAATTGTCTAAATTCTAAATTAAGTCATTAAATTCAATAAATCTTAAATCAGGTCAGATGTCTTAAAATAAGATTTTAGAATTTGATAATTTTACTTTATCACCTCTCATTTGATTCTTTCTCCACACTAGCTCTCTTTCCTTTGACAATACATTAAATCACTACAACATTGACATTTGACAGTATAAAAACCATATTTTTCCTGCAACATCAACATTACTTCTCAATATTACAAAATAAAAAATTCCATTGACATTACCACGGAAAGACTTATGGCACAAGTATGACTATTCATAAATCCAATATCTTCATTGCAACTACCATGCTTTATGAAAATTCTTTCAGGTACCCAAAAAAAAAAAAAAAAGACAAGACTTTACCATATAGATGCCAAGTCGTTGACGCAAAAGCTTGGGAAGTTCCCTATCATGGAAAGCTTGCCTCCAAGTACGTGATTTTTATTTTCTTACTGTGAAGTTGTGTATTGATTAAAGATTTTGATTTGATGGGGAAGTGTTTTCAATATTTCGTGAATCTCGATTGATAAATGTGGAGGAAAATAATAATAATAATAATAATAATAATAATAATAATAATAATAATAAAGGATTTTTAAGCAGGGAAGGAGAGAGGTATTCATCAGCATAAAGAATCAAATGAGGGGTAATAAGGTAAAATTAGTAAATTCTAAAATCCTATTTCAAAACATCTAACTTGATTTAAGATTTATTGAATTCAATGAACAATTTAGAATTTAGGTAATTCAGTCGTCTTTTAAAAGAATTTTCCCTAGTTTTTTATAAGAAATAAAAATAATAATTTTAAACAGTTATAAGCATCAAATTAGTTCATTCATAATTGTATACTGTTATTAAACTATTTTATAAATTTTTTTTTACTACGTTGTTGACAGTTCGGATCAAACATTATCAATTTAAATTTATTTTTTTTATGTAAAAATATTATAATAATTAATATGAAATCTAAACTGTTAAAATTTTCATCAAGGGAAGAGGGACGGGAGGAAATGGATGAATGATATAGACAGCCCTCTCCTCATACATATTACTTTTTCAAAACATTTTTACTTTTTATATTTTGGATGGCGGAAATTTTTCGGAGAAAATTAAATACAAGCAGCAAGCCTTAGGGCCTGTTTGGATTGAGGGATTTGGAGAGGAGGGGAGTAAAAGGGATGGAGTTTTAAAAAATTGGAGAAATTGAATTATACAATTTTAAGAAATGCAATATGTACGATAAAAGAGTAGAATAAATTAATTAAAAAAAATTTAAACACCACTCCTCTTTTTTTTAGGCTAAATGATACAAAACCCTTTAAACTTTGGTTAATTGTATATAATCCCCAACATTTCAAAGTTTAATTTTAACTTCTGACTTTCATTTTTTAACTATTAACCCTAACTATTATCTTTTTAATAAAAATTGTCACTTCAAATTATAAGATGACACATGTTATTCTACATGGCATCCTATATAAATTACTAATTTCATAAAACTTGTATGAACTTTAAATAGTTGCAGATAATCCTTGAATTTTGGTTAGTTAGAAATAACATCTTTGACATTTCAAAATTTACATGTAGCTCCCTTAAAATTTTGATTTATAATAAATAAGGGATAGGATATTCTTACTACCATTTTTTGTTACTACCCATGTTACTACCACTTTTCCATCATTAGATCAGAATCTCATCCACCTTTATAATTTCTCTCTCCTATTAAGATTCTGATCTAACGTTGGAAAAGTGGTAGTAACATTGGTAGTAATAAAAAATAATAGTAAGAATATCCTATCCCAATAAATAAACCTCATGATGTTACTTTAATCATTTTAATAAATTTATTAAGTTGTTTCCTATCATTTGTCAATCAAAGCAGTTTTCCTATATGAAAAAAACTAGATGAATAATATTTTTAAAAAATATAAAAATAAAAATTTCATCATTTATATAACATTTACTTATTTTCTTCAATTAACTGAGCACTTATAGTATGAAATTGTCATTATTTATGTTAAATATATTTTTGGGATGATTGAGCATTGATAGTTTAAATATTACATTTTTGTTATAGGATAGCTATTGCCCTCATTAATTTTTTTATTAGTCATGCATATTATTTTTTCTTAGATTAGAGGTTCAACGCTTATTTGATATTTTTTAAAATATTATTCTTCTAATTTTTTTCCATATAAAAGAACTATTTTAATTGATAAATGACAGTAAAAAATTTAATTAATTTATTAAAATGATAAAAAGTAAAGTCATGTAACATGTTGTTTAATATTATAAATCAAAATTTAGGGGAATTAAATTTAAATTTTAAAATGATAGGAGTTATTTATAATTGATCAAAGTTTAGGAAGTTCTCCGCAACTATTTAAAGTTCATGGAGGTTTTATAAAATTAATAATTTATACAAGATGCTATGTAGGATGACACATGTCATCTCATAATTTGATGTGGCAATTTTCATTAAAAACATAACGGTTACTTAAGATCAGGGATTAATAATTAAAAAATGAAAAGTTAGAAAGTTAAACTTAATTTTTGAAATGTTAGGAGAGTTATATGCATCTAACCAAAAATTTAAGAGGTTTTTTTTTAAAAAAAAATAATAATTTAGCCTTTTTTGAAAATCAAACTTAACCCCTGAGTTTCTTATCATTTATGTCATGCAGCCTTTTCGCAACCCCTAAGAAAATGATGGAGAATCTAGCATACTATAGGACAAATGACTTCTTATGAGAGAACTGATCATACCACAAATATTAAGAAAAGAGGAAAATAAAAAATAAAGGATACAAATAATTTTCCTGGACACAATTAGCGAACACTCATGTGAATTATAATCGATAATGTGTATTTGGATTAGGTGTAGGAAAATATATTTTCGATAAAATTAAGTTTTTTGAATTATAATTTATGAAATTGATTTATAATTATTATTATGTTATTTTATTTATTTTTGGTTCTGGTCCAGTACAAAAGGTAAGTCTTCGAGTTCTTAAAAGCCCTTACTTTTTAGTAAATTGGGCAACTGATTTCAGTGATTTATAACAATTGATTGGGAGAGGTTCCTTTAAATGGCTTATGGCTAAACTAATGTTATAGCTTAAAAATGGATTTTAGAATTAGAGCGATATTTAAAAATTTTTAACATCAAGATTTTATCATATGTAATTAATTAATAGTTACTACTCTCTCCGGTCCTAATTATAAGACATAGTTGACTTTTTTGGAAAAATTAAGGAAGCTAATTAAATTACTTTAGACTATTTTTATTTTTATTTTTTTCTTCAAACTAATTAGTTTAACTAATAAACTAATATATAATCTAAAGATGCACAATATATGAAATGATTAAGTAACTTATTTTGCTTTCTTAATATCTCCAAAGAAAGTCAACTATGTCTTATAATTAGGACCGGAGGTAGTAGGAAAAACACTTCTCATATTATAGGAGAAGTGTTCTCATGTTACACACACATAAAATAGTATATATATATATTTATACATATGTGGATCCCACTATTTTATGTGTGTATAGGAATCTTCTTCTTATGCAACATGAAAAATTTAAACCCCATAGTTAATAGTTATAGATTAATTCAAGTGGACACTAAGACTAAACAAAATTTTAAGTAAAATTACTTTGAAAGTAAAGAGAGGCAAAAGAATGTCAGCGTACACAGTACTTACCCAAAAAAAAAAAAAAATCCCACACACCCTCGATTTTCTGCGCAATTTTCTTTTTTTAAAAAAAAAAATAGTCAAGAAGAAACTTAGAAAACTTAATAAAGCGGTAGAATTAAAATAATTTGGATTAAAAATTGACAGTCCAATTTTTAGAGAAAAATATCTTTTAAATCATATTTGTTGTATAAAAAATCGTTTAATTTTTTTTAATGTATTTTGAGAATTTTAACTTTCAACCTGTATCCTATTCATCACTCCATGTTTACCCTTCTCAAGATTTATTGGAAGGTGGGTCTCTCCTTTTTTTTATTCTTCCCATTTTCTCTCCCTCCTTCATAACTTTTTAAATACACCCAAAAAAAAAAAGATAAAAAAATAAAATTTGAACTTTCACTTTTTTTCCCATTCTTTACCCCTCCTATTTTTGAAGTAGTTTCTTTTAACTATATGCTCAAAAATAAAAACATATGGCCGTGTGCGATTAGAAAGCTTGGCATGATAAATATAAGAAACTTAATTAATATAAGTATGGTCCATATTTAAAAATGTGAAAGACATTAATTCCTAAGTTAATAGAATATTTAGGTACAAAACACATATCATCCATCAAAAAAAGGTTATCAAAGCATAAATATGACTTACGACTGTTTTTAAAATTTTTTAACTTCATTTTTTTTTTACAATACATGAGTCTTTTGTATTTAATTTTCCCTATTATAATATTATATATTGCATTGTATTATACTTTTTCTTGTCTTTATTATAAGACACTAATTAACAATTCTTACAAATCAATAAAAATACTTAAAATCATTAAATTTGTCCTTAAATTTAAATAATTTCAAATATTATTCCTACTAGTTGCACTAAACTTTAATATCATATTAATTTTTTACTCTCAGTCTCTCACCCACTATTCTTATTTTATATATATATATATATATAACCTACTATTCTTATTAATTATGGATATACATGGAAAAAAATATTTAATACTTTTTATTAAAAAAAGAAAGATCAAATACACTTATTAGTTGTTGGCTTATAATAAATACGCGATGGAGTATTATATTATATGATATTATACTATACTACGTACTATATTATGATTAAGAAGTGCTAATTACCTTATTACTAAAGAAGATTCTCTTGGGCGAGCTTTCATGCTTGGGCTGAATCCATGAATTACAAGTGAAGTTCACAGAGCCGCCATGATCTTCTTCTTCATGAATCACTATCTTCTTCAGAAGCATCTCACTGTGATGCTCATTCTCCACAGCTACAGCTCCCACTTCTCCAAAATCTCCAGGTACCATAAATATCGCTTCGTACTCCACCTCCTTGTCTTTTGTCCCTTTCTTTTCTGCATATCCTTTGAGTCTCTTCTCCGACTTCGTCTCTTCAATCACCAAACACAACAAATTCAGACTCACAGTGAAGATCTCATGATCAATCACCATCGATTCGAACATTCTTGAAGTTACAACATTTTCTTGAATCATCCAGAAAAACAAATTCAAAATTCGAAGTATTCAGTAGCTATAGATTTGATAAATAGCTCCGATTCGAGCACTACTCATGAAGTTTTTCTCCAGGTATTCTTATGTTTTCAATTTTTTCTCTGCATCTCCTTTATTCTCTTCAATGAATTCGTCTCTTGAATCACTCAATACAGAAAGATATAGAACAGAGAGAATCTAGGAAGTTTTCCTAAAGTTGCTAATTCTGATTTGTTTTTTTGGCGGAAATCTTCTCTTCCTTTCTTCATAATCAAATTCCAAAAACCTTACGGAACTTTCATTACTTGAAAAGATCTGTGCGATTACATGAAAAATATACTTACTAGGATCAAGCTGGACGCTAATGAGCTCCAAGAGAAGAGATTTTCCGGCCAAGTCTGTGAAACCATCAAGACCGGCATTAAAAACACCGGAGAGAAGCCCACCAGCTGTTTGTTGAATTGTCACAATGGCTTTTACTTTGTGAGATTCTTCTGACTTGCTCGTTGTGTTGTTGCGATTCGCACTGGCCATCGTCTCTGTGTTGTGAAAATGGCTTGGCTTTCAGTCTGATAAGAAGTTCAGAATTGGCTGAGTTGAATGATCGCAACCTTGCAATGGCTTTCACAATGAGGAAGGTATTTAATGGCTTTAGCTCGCAAGCAATAATTCTGCTGGGCCATATACGGAGTAGTATGTGGAAGTGATAATTATTATTATTGTTTTGTTCGAAAAAAGGAGACATATTTTTTGTGGTGATCATAGATCTTGCCTCTAACATGCTTACTAACTGAGCTTCAAGCGCCCTGCCCTTGAACTGTGGGTGAGCCCAACTCCTTTCCTAAAAATTATTTATAAAAAAAAAAACACCCGAGCAAAAAAAAAAAAAAAAACATGCTTACTAACATGGATTATGGAAGAAAATTATATGTTAGGACATGAATTTTAAATATTTAATATGAATGGTTTTGAAAATTATTATTATATAAGGAAATACTTAAATTTTAGGGAAAATTCTAAAAAAATATCATTTGAACTTTAAAATTTTAAATAGGTGATTACCTAGCAAAACGAATTGTAGTTGCTTTAATATTCTTGTTAACCTTATTATTGTTGTCGTCAATAAGATTTTGCAGTTCAAATGTTATCTTTCTATAATTTTCCCTAAAAAGTTTATTTAGGTCATGTTTGGGTAAAAGTACTACTCCCTCCGGTCCTAATTATAGGAGCAAATTTTAGAGTTGGTTTTGATCTTAATTATAAGAGCAAATTTTAACTTTTGTCAATTTTTTCCTTTAATACCCCTATTTATACTTTCTCAATAATAATTAAAGACAATAATAATTTAATAATATACATATATATTTTATAAAGGAAATAATGTTTGCAACTCATTAATGTCATATACACCTAAATTATACTTTTTTTATATAAAATAATTTTGAGCAATTTTTGTCATATTTTTCCCATATCACCCCTACTAATACTTCTTCCACAATAATTAATTGGGTTAAGGTGCAAATTAACCAACAAACTTTTACCCCAGGAGCGTCCAGCACAAAAAATTATCAATTGGACCTTAAATACCAACAAACTATTTAAAATGTTAACTTAGCACAAATCTGTTACACCAATTTAACGTCTGTTGGAAAGTGGGGGAGATGTGTTGACCTTGAATGTTGACGTGGCAAGGAAATAAGGCTGAGTTTTGATATGGTGTAAACGTGGCAGCAAAATGGTCCACTATTCACTCCTGCTTCCATCGTTTCAGTTGCAGCAGCTGAACCATTTATTCGCAGAAATTCCGGTACCTTTCGAGAGGCATTAAATCAAGCAGATCTTGACAATTAGAGGGCAACTTTGCTTCCCACACTGAATCAGCAGATGAGGCACCACGAAAAGCTCGATTCAGGCGTGCCAAATTGCATATCTCCGGCGAAGTCAAATACAGAAAAATGCAAGCCACGCAGCCCTTGCAAATGTCCCAAGGCCCGGAACGATGGTCACATCGTTCATTCCCACGATGGAAAGCAAGGCCCCCCATGCCGACCAATGTCTCAAATTTTTTAGAGTTATTGGAAATTGCTTCAGGTCATGGCAACAACCAAGTCGAAGGTCAGCAACAAGGAGTGAAATGCAGAATAACGAAAAATCTGATTTTATTTTCTAGTTTTTCTTGTGATTCTCTTGGAATGTCTTTAAACTATATCATATGATTAATTGTGAGGAATATTCAGCATTGCTTTAGGAATTCGAGTACTCAACCTTCAATCCAAGCGATTATTTGGTTATGGGTATAAAGCACAATTTTTCCTCTTTTCCTCTCGTTACTGATTTTTTCTTATGGACGAGGTGTCGATCTCGTCCTGTCCCATTCGCGGGGATAGGACACGGGATGAAAAATCTGTCCCACTCTACGAAAAAAAAGTTTCAATCCTTGTTCAAGACTAGTAAATTTTTAAAAGCCAAAATCAGAGACCAAGAGGTTCGAAGAGCGTAAAAGAATTGAGGTCAGCAACAAGGAATTTTGATTATAACATGTAAAAATATCTTGAATTTTGCTGATTTTTCTGGGGTTGTTTGGTGCAAATGACAGGAATTGGTTCTTGCTTATTATTATAAAGCCTTGAGAGCATCGACTCTGTTGAACTCTGGGATGGAACCTGAAAAGGAAATGTTCACAAAGATGACGGTGAGAAGGCCTTTAATCTCCAACACAGCGTCAATGTCAATGTTGCCGGAAAGACCCATGTCGGAAAGATGAAGACCGATGATGGTGTTGTTGTCGCACATGATTCCGGCCCATCGGCAAGGGGGGGGTGAATTAGGGACCCATGAAGAAAGAGAAGCAGTATTGTTGAATGACTGCTTAAGCTTGAGGAGGGAGGTCGGAAGAAGAAGACAGAGAAGGAAGAGTGATGAAGAAGAAGAAGAAGAAAAGGTGAAGAAGTTGACCTTTTTCCCCCACTTTATTTGAAATAACGGACGTTGCTTTACCATTAACGGTTCTGTGCTAAGTTAACATTTTAAATAGTTTGTTGGTATTTAAGGTCCAATTGATAGTTTATTGTGCTAGACGCTCTTGGGGTAAAAGTTTGTTGGCTAATTTGCACCTTAACCCTAATTAATTTAACAACACATTTATATTCTATCAAGTGAGATATTCTACTTTATTTTTTATTTTTAAATAAAATAATTTAAATATTCCATTAAGACTATTTTTTTTAAACTATCCGTCCAAAGTGATTAAATGCATACAATTAAACAATTTATTAGCATTAATGCAGTGATGCTAACTATATAGCGAGAAAAATAACAAATAGAGATCATCAAACTGAATAGTATGGTTGGTCTTAGTATTTATTAGAATACATTCTTATAAAAGTTATAACAGCGTGTCCCCTTTCAATGAGCTCGGAGAAGTCGCATAGAGTTCCTTAATGTCATTTTAGATTTTAGAGAAGGGTGTTTTAGGAAAATATATATAATTAACTAATTTAACTTCTCTCTTTAATCCTTCCAAATTCTGGTAATTTGCTCCTATAATTAGGACCGGAGGGAATATTATTTTTTAAAAAAATATTATTAGAATAGTTGAAATTGTAATTTTTCTTTTTGTTAAATTTGATAATAACTATTTACGATTTGATAGCAAATCCTGTGAGACTTAATAATACTTTTGGTAATTTAAAATATTGTAACTCTTAAATATTTTAACTTAATTGATATAAAATTTTAAAAAAATCTTATAAACCGGACATTGACAAGTTAAGATTAATGCAGCAATTTTTTTTCCAGAAAAGCACAATTTAGTATTTAGATCATTATGTATTTAACTTTTGTAAGTAAATCTGCTTTTTGTGGTGTTAAATGATTGTTTTAGTGGTCCACCATAATAAAATCTATGGAAAATGACGATAAAATACTATATGAAATTCTTAAACTTCATAAAGTCTGTTAACATTTTGAAACCACATAAAAGTGATATAGATTAAATTGGAAAGTAAAAAAGTTGCTGAATCTACCATTTTGCCTTGAGTTTTTTTTAAAAAAATAAATAATGAGCCTCACCAAAGCACCATGCAGCCGGCCTGGAACCGTTGGAGCTTAGATGGTGGTTTTTTTTTTCTTTTTTGGGTGGGGTTGAATTTTTGTTTTTCAACAAATTTGAATGAAGGTGTAAGCGGTCGAAAAGATTTAATTACTCCCTCCTGTCCTAATTATAAGAGCTAGTTGACTTTTTTGGAGAAATTAAAGAAGCTAATTAAATTACTTTAAAGTATTTTTCTTTTTAATTTTTTCTTCAAATTTATTAGTTTGACTAACAAACTAATATGTAATCTAAGAATATTTAACATATGAAATAATTAAGTAACTTATTTAGCTTCCTTAATCTCTACAAAGAAAGTCAACTAGCTCTTATAATTAGGACCGGAGGTAGTAATATATTAGTTTAATTCAAATTTGAATTTCAAGATTAATTAAATTAATTTTGAAATATTTTAATATGACTCATTAGGGTTTTATAAATTTTATAAATAGATATTGATCTAGTCATATTAAAGTGACGGATGAATTAGAGAAGCCGCAAGAAACCCTAGAGAGAAAAGGAGAGACGCGAGAATACTTAAGGCGCTAGCACTCTGCCGTTCGTGTTCAAAGCTATGCGTGTGGATACCGATAGAGGGAGGTGATTTGTAGAGTCGATTTTTGGTGATTGAGTACGTAGCCCACGTGGTCAAACTCGCAAGAAACTCTCACCACTTCGCATAGGTATGGTTTCTAATGAACCTTTATTTAAATGCGGTTGAGCGATCCTCTTTGGGATTCGTAAAAATTTTAATTCTGCTGCATGTACGGATCCCAACAGTACACACGTTCTAAACCTAGACTATTTACATATGGTCATCACTGTGCACACACCCTACTCCCTTGGGCGAAAGTCTCGTCTGTGTATAGTGATCCCCAGCTCTCCTAGTTATCTGCCTCATAGATACCCAGATTGAGCAACTTGATCCAATATCAACATACTAATCTATTGAGCTAGACATCCGTATTCTCATCCAGAACAATTTCCATTATGTTTTAGTTAGGGTTCTTTTTCATTAAACTAATGAAAAGCTGCTAGATCTGAAATAAGAAGCGAAGTAGATTGGGAAATGTGTATTCTCCCTGTTAGCTGTTGGTGTGTGGTGGATATGGAGGTGGGCGAAGGAAGTAGGTCTAGGGGCAGTAAGCACGTGTTCTTAGATTTAGAAGATAAGGGTGAAAGGTTCGGTGGATCTTTAGTTGGGAAGGTGTACACAAGTAAAAACTTGAATATTCCTACGGTGTTATCTATGATAAAAAAGGGGTGGCAGTTGGATGAGGAAATGGAAGTACTGGACCTTGATCGTAGTAGACTTATCTTTCTCTTCCGTTTCCGGGATATCAGGGAGTATAGTCGAATTCTAAAAGGCAGGCCTTGGACGATACAGGGCTTCCTGCTTAATCTGAAGGTATGGGATGACTCTATGGTTCTGAAAGATGTGAGCTTCGATGAGGCTCCGTACTGGGTTCAGTTTCATGGTCTCCCTGTACGAGCTTTTGACGACAACAATGCAATGATACTTGGCAACTCTGTAGGGAGAGCGGTAATGTTTGAAAAACCGATGATTGATGGCCGGCTAGGACGTAACTACATTAGAGTTCGATGTGTTCTTCAGCTGAATGAACCTTTGGTTCCTGGCTTTTGGGTCCCAAGGAAGGAAAAGGACCCAATATGGGTTACGGTCAAGTACGAGAGGCACCAGAATTTTTGTTACAAGTGTGGAAGGCTTGGACACGATGCTAGGGGGTGCAAGGAGACTCTGGATGCAGGGGAAGAGGCTGACGGTGAATTTGGTTTTGGGAGTGGGCTTTGTGCCCCGTCTGTGCGTTCGGTGGAGGAAGACATAGTGGTTTGTGACAAAGATTGGGAAGAAGCTGCGTTTTTGAAAAAGAAAGTAACCGAAAGTAACTCAAGGCGTAGGTGGCCTCTGGCAAGGGGTGCGTTGAAGGCAGGTGTTTCTACTAGCATGGAAGATTTTCAGGAAGGCGATCATTTCATCATGTCTGACGAAGGTGTGAAACAAGCGATAGAACAGTGTCGGTCCGGTAAGGCTCTGCTCCGGCATACCTCCCCCCCAATGGTCATATGCGGTCATGCTGTGGGGAGTGTGAAGATGACGATGAAAGCTGCAATGGAGGAGAAGCGCCAGTCAACGCCGAAAGGCACTGTTGATGTGACAACAGGTTCAGTTGATGAGGTCACTGCTGGGTGTGTCTCACGCGCGCCTGGCCTACTTTTGTTTCAAGATGAAGGAATGGAGGTGAGTGTGGGCCCCAGCGGTGAAGATGAGAGTCTTGCTAATGATGGTGTGGGCCGTATCTTGGTGGATTCTACAGTTGGGCCCGGATGTGATGAAAGGGGGCGAATAAGAAGAATGGACCCTCAGGTTTGGGCCAAATGATGCTGAAAGATGGTGTTTTTGCAGAGAGTGGTTCGTTGGGTCAATCTTTCAAGCAGTTCTCAACCTTAGTTTCTGAGATGGCTGGTGCTCCAGGCAAACAGGTGGGCCAGTCGATAGTTGAAATGGTGGATCCAGTAGCTAATTTGGTCAGTTCTACTAAAACTCATGATGCCTGTCCTATTTTTATAGAGGGTCCACAACCATACAGGGTGGAGTTTCCTAGTGATGATGATTTTAAATCTAAAGAAATTATTCCTCTTGCTGGACCATCACCTATTTCAGTTATTGCTGCTGGTATAAAGGGAATGAATATAAAGAGACATCATGAAGAGGACCTTGACTATGAAAATCCAATTAAATGTAGAAAGTTGGATGTTGAAGTTATAAGGGGTGCTACTAATGGTAGTTCTTCTTTTGGTATTGAGAAGAAGGGACGTAGAAGGAGTTTTATATCGGTTAAAAAGTTTCTTCGTCGGTATGGTAATGTGGCAAGTGGGGACTCTCCTAGTGATTATTTTGCTCCTATTGAGATTGATTTTCTGGAGATTTGTTTGAGTTCTGGTAATGTTAATGTGGAGATGCTGGATCCAAATTGTGTGGATAACGCCGGTGGTTGGATGGGACCAACCACCGGTTCGCCATGAATCTACTGACTTGGAACTGTCAAGGTTTGGAGGTTGCCTTGACAGCCAGAAACTTGAAGGAAGAGTGCTTCTGGAAGAAACCCCATTTAGTCTTCATAATGGAGACTAAACAAAAGGCAAGCTATGTGAGAAAGATTAGACGGAGATGTGGCTTTAATGAGGAGTGGATTGTCAACCCTATTGGAAGAAGCGGTGGTCTCGCCCTCTGGTGGTCTGATGCAATTATGGTTAACATTCTTTTCTCATCTTCTAATGTTATTCATACTAGTGTGATGTCTAATGTTTTATCTACACCATCATATATCTCCTTTATCTATGGCCCCACTGATGATACTGATAGAAAGTTATGCTGGCAAGAGGTTCGGAGGATTAGCAATAATATTAGAGAGCCTTGGTTATGTCTTGGGGACTTCAATGACATTTTATCCCAAAGTGAGAAGTGGGGTGGTCAACTGAGAGCTTGGAGGAGAATCCTGAATTTCAAGACGTTTGTGGCTGATTGTGAGCTTGAGGATTTGGGGTTTAATGGGCCCAGCTTTACTTGGTGCAATAATAGAGATAGTCCGGACATTATCTATGAACGGCTTGATAGGGCTTTCGGCAATTTGCAGCTTAGGGAGCTTTTTCCTACACTCCAAGTCTTCAATGTGGACCCGGTTGGATCCTCCGACCATCATCTTTTGTTTATACAATGCCAGTTTGGAAATTATAAAAAGAATCGGCCTTTCCGTTTTGAAGCTACATGGGCCAATCATGGCCATTTTCGTGAGGTAATTAGGAGGAGTTGGAGAATTTCTTTTGGGAATGATACGTCGCCTGTTGAATCTTTTATTCGCAATCTGGAAAAATGCAAGAAGGACCTTACCTCGTGGAGTAAGAAGGAGTTCCCCAATAGTGCGATCCGTATTGATCTCTTAAAGAAGCATCTGGCTGAACTGACTATTGGTGAGAGAACCCCTGACATTTCTAGAAGGATCCTGGAGGCAAAAGGTGAACTGGATAGACTGCTGGAATTAGAAGAACAGTATTGGTGGCAGCGCTCGCGGATCAATTGGTTAAATGCTGGGGACAAAAATTCTCATTTCTTTCATGTTTCTACCATCAAAAGGAGACAGAGGAACCGGATTTCTTGTATAAAAGATGATATGGGCAACTGGTTAATGGAGAAGGATGCCATCTCCCAGAATATTGTGAACTTTTTTCAAAATCTCTTTACTTCCTCTAGTTTAAGCTCTATGGATGAGGTTTTGAGTTATATTGATCCTAAAATTTCTGAGGATATGAATCATCGTCTTATGCTACCGGTCTCAAAGGAGGAGATTAAGGCTGCTGCATTTAGTCTTGGGAGCACGAAGGCGCTGGGACCTGATGGTTTTTCTGGTAAATTTTATCATTCTGCATGGTCTGAAATTGATGAATTTGTGTGTTCTATGGTTACTGATTTCTTTGCAGGAAACTCTGGTCTAGAAGGGATTAATATGACTAACATCACTCTTATTCCTAAGATTCGAAAACCAGAACATGTTTCACAGTTTCGTCCTATTGGCCTATGTAACTTTTCCTATAAAATTATTTCAAAAATCATGGCCAATAGGATGCGACCTTTGCTTGATGACTGTATATCCCAAAATCAGAGCGCCTTTGTACCTGGCCGCTGTATCCATGATAATATCATTATAGCACATGAGGTGTACCACTATCTGCGTCGAAAGAAATCGGGAGGTAAGTATGAATTCGCTCTTAAGATGGATATGAGTAAGGCTTATGATCATGTTGAGTGGAATTTCATTGAGAATGTTATGCTACGGTTTGGCTTCTGTGTAGAGTGGGTGTCTCTTGTTATGAAATGTGTACGCTCAGTGAGTTTGAATATTTGTTTATCTGGTGAAAGTGTGAATTCTTTTGTCCCTAGTAGAGGTATTCGGCAGGGAGACCCCCTATCGCCATATCTGTTCATTATGGTTGCAGAAGTGCTCTCAGTCATGATAAGTAAGAACCAAAATGACCGGTGTCTCAGAGGTATAAAATTGAGTAATGGGTGTCCTGTTCTAACGCATAGTTTTTTTTTTGCTGATGATGCCCTTTTATTCATGCATGCTAGTCATAGGAATTGTAGTTCTTTGGCTCGAATTCTGGACTTATATTGCACTGCCTCCGGTCAGGTCATTAATCTTGATAAATCTAGTATTTTCTTCTCTGCTAACACCCCTCCTGCGATGATAAATATAGTGAGTGACTTGTTGAAAATTCCAGCTACGGAGGACTCGGGAACTTATCTTGGTATATCGAGCATCTGGGGGAAAACGAAGATCCAGGCTTTGGCTTACATTAGAGAAAGAGTTGCAAATAAAATCCATGGATGGAGTCAATCACTTCTTTCCTATGCTGGTCGAGAGGTTATGATCAAAGCTGTTCTCCAAGCAATCCCAATCTATCCATTGAACTGTTTCAGATTTCCTATCCAGACTTGTAAGGACATCAATAGCCTTATAGCTAAGTTCTGGTGGGGTGGTAACGCCTTTGGAGGTAAGACATACTGGAAAGCTTGGGATAATATGACAGATAGCAAGGGTGTCGGTGGAATGGGATTTCGAGATCTTCTCATTATGAATGAGGCTCTCTTGGCTAAGACGGCATGGAGACTTATGCAGAGGCCTAATGATCTCTCTTGTCTCTCTCTGCTTGCTTGTGTTGAGGCCAAGTCACCGAACATGTATGATTGGAGGTGTAGGGGTATTATCTTGGATATCATTTGTCTGCTATCTTCTAGAGTTGGGTTTTCCTTCATCTTTTCCCCGAGAGGGGCAAACTGTGCTGCGGATCTTTTGGCAGCTGATGCCTATAAAGGGGTGTACCCTATTGGGTGGGTCTCACAACCAACACCTGCTTTGTTGTCACTTCTAGCTCTGGAGGCTCAGAAGACTAGTGAGTATGTTGTTAATCCTTCTCCCTTTCAGTCTGGCGAGGATGGTGGCTAATTTATTTCTGCTTTTGTTTCTGTCCTTTTCATTGTAAGGTCTTTTATTTTCAGTCGTTTGTTGTTGTTCTTGCTGTCGGTTGTCTTTGTAATTGTTTTCCTTGTCAAGTTTGATGTTTAGTTCTCCATTTGTACCGGCACTTCTGTTGAAGTTTATCTTAATGGAATCCTCTTTGACCAAAAAAAAAAAAAAAAGTAGATTGGGAAGCCGCTGTCTCTTTTTCTCTACCTCTATTTTGTGGCCAATTTTATTTTGCTCAAGCTTTATTTTAGCCGATTTGGTAATTGAGAGTTGTTTCCTCTCTCTTTCTCTTCATATCTTTGACCTTTTAATTTTCATCTTCTTTATTGTACTTGAGCTTTGTTTTACTTATCATTGTCTTCATCTCTTCATTTTGATTCCTCCCTGATTGTATTTATAGTCGCCCTATCTTTCAGGTTATTGTCACTTACCTGCCTTCTCCCAGAATCCTCACCCTTCCTTCAGAACAGATCCCCCCAACCTCCATAAAAATTAAGTAAACAATAACCAGCTGTCTTCTAGTTCAATTTCCCCCTCTTATAAACATTTGTATTTGTCTGGTATACTCCCTTTGGCCTTTATTATAAGGTATCAACTAATTTTTCTGACAAATCAATAAAAACAGTTAAAGTCAATAAAATTGTCTTAGAATTTAAGTAATTTCCAATATGACCCCTACTCATTGCACTAAACTATAATATTATATTAGTTATTACTCTAACTCAGTACCCTTACTAATTATGGGCATATATGGAAAAAAAAAAAACTAATTAATGCTACTTGGAAACAACCAAATGACTTATAAAAAATGATCAAATACACTTTCTAATTAATGCCTTATAATAAGGATCAGATGGAGTACAAAACTAAAATTTCAACCATAGTGGATCGCCTCTGGTTTTGCTGTGCTCTCCATAGCTCTCCGTCGCCTGATCTGGTCTCGGGTTTGGGGGTCAAATAGAATGCACCAATCGAGTGTGGTAGCGATTTTTTTTTTTTTTTTTATATCAAAGTGTGGTAGCGATTTGGCATTCCGAAGGAGTTTTATTGTGTGTAAATAGTAAGCGAAATCGAGGCATACTTAAGTGTGCTCGCCTTCCCACAGTTTCAGCCTCCATTTCTGTTGGAGAAAACACACTCATTTCTCTTCCTCCCTCATCAACTCTTTCACCTTCACCATCATGGAAATCACCTATATCAAAGCCTAATAAAAATGCATCTTCTCCTTTCATTATCTTAACATGGTCGGAAAAGGCATTATCGACCTCACCATCGTCGTCAACGCCGCATAAGGTGTTGCGTTGAAAATGGTTGGTTAGTCTTCTCCATTTGTTAGAAAATGGGTTCCTATCAAATTAGGTGGAAACCGATTTTTCCATGTTTAAAGGGAAATGGACCGCTACGGAAAACATTTTCCTGTGAAAATGCAAATCAAACAACTATGTTTGGCGAAAAATCGAGATTTTCCATTTTCTTTTCCCATTTTTTCTTGAACCAAACCTGCCCTTAGGCAATTGGATTATCAATGCTCATTCCCTCTTCTATCCCTTGTTACAATTGAATTAAAACTTTGGGCAAAAATTCAATAACCCTTTCATGTCTCGAACCTTGTCTCTCATCGTCGTTATTTAAAATATAAACAAGGAAATAAATATAAATATAGTTAATTCATAATAAAATAAAAATAAATAATTAGTATATCAATATTAAAATACAGTTAACATTATTTAAAAATAAATAGTTAATTAATTTATTTTTAATTAATTTTATTCATTAAATATATTTAATTAAGAATTTTATTGTTTATTAATTTCTGTAAATAATAATTTATTTTTTCTAAAAAATTTAAATGTAAATATTCAATTATCATAATATACTCTCTTTGGTCCTAATTATAATAACACATTTTATAGTTGGTTTTGGTCCTAATTATAAGAGCAAATCTTAACCGTTGTCAATTTTTTCCTATAATACCCCTTTTTATACTTTCTCAATAATAATTTAATAACACATCTATATATTTTATAAAGTAAATAATGCTTGCAACTCATTAATGTCATATACACCTCAATTATGCCTTTTTTAAAATGAAATAATTTTGACCAATTTTTGTCATATTTTTCCTATATCACCTCTTCTAATACTTTTTACACAATAATTAATTTAACAACATGTTTATATTCTATTAAGTGAGAGATTCTATTTTATTTTTAATTTTTAAATAAAAAAATTTTGTATTCCTTTAAAAATAAAATATTTTTAAAATCCCCTTACTATGTCTTTTTGAATAACTCTCCGCTCACACACATTTCATATTTGCTCGTGATGTAAATGCATTTCTGTAATGACCCTCAAAATTAATTTTGGCTTGATGTAATTTTTCATTTTAAGCAGGGGTAGTTTTGGAAAATAATTATTATGAACTAATTTAATTTATCTTCTTAATCACTCTAAATTCCGATAAATAGTTTCTTTAACTACGACCACTTATTTTTTGTAATGGGCCCCTTATAATTAATAAAGTCATTTGGCTTCGTAGTTGTACTTTATCGTAGTTGCCTTTTATTTCATCCTTTTCGTACCGTCTTGGTGAACTTTGAGAAAAAGTCTTACCGGCTTGCCATCAATTAAGTTAGCTGGGTCGGCTCATAAATGTGACAAGAACGTTTTAACGGGGGCAGTTTTTCTGCCTTCACCCCTCTAGGTGTTTTGGCACACTCATATTAATACACATACTATTTAATATTTTGTTTAGGTCTTAATTATAAAATATAATTAACTTTTTTTTAGAAAAATTAAGGAAGCTAATTAAATTGATTTAGAGTATTTTTATTTTTATTTTTTCAAAGTAATTAGTTTGATTAATAAATTATTACATCCGGTCCTAATTATAAGAGCTAGTTGACTTTCTTTGGAGAGATTAAGAAATTTAAATAAATTAATTAATCATTTCATATGATAAATATTCTTAGATTATATATTAGTTTATTAATCAAACTAATAAGTTTGAAGAAAAAATAAAAATAAAAATACTTTAAAGTAATTTAGTTAGCTTCCTTAATTTTTCAAAAAAAAGTCAACTAGCTCTTATAATTAGGACCGGAGGGAGTAATATTTAATCTAAAGATACAGAACATATAAAATGATTAAGTAACTTATTTAGCTTCCTTAATCCCTTCAAATAAAGTCAACTATATCTTATAATTAGGACCGGAAGTAGTAATATTTATGTCTTTTTAATCTTTTTTTTTTAAATATCTCAATTGACTTTCCAACCTCTAACTTAAACATATCTTCATTTGAAAAGAAGTTACTTCTGTCATTGTTAATACAAATACTAATTACTTTGAAAAATCAAGAAAGCTAATTAAATTGATTTAGAGTATTTTTATTTTTAGTTTTTTTAAATTAAATAATTTGACTAATAAATTAATATATAATCTAAAGATACAGAACATATAAAATGATTAAGTAACTTATTTAGCTTCCTTAATCTCTCCAAACAAAGTTAACTATATCTTATAATTAGGACTGGAGGTAGTAATATTTATGTGTTTTTAATCTTTTTTTTAAAATCTCAATTGACTTTCCAACCTCTAACTTAAACATATTTTCATTTGAAAAGAAGTTACTTCTGTCATTGTTAATCCAAATACAAATTACATTAACAGCCTATTTTTTTTTCTATCTTAATTCTGTGAAAGTTAAATAGAAAATAAGTCACTGCTACCATTACTAACCCAAACGGACCCACTATAATTAATAAAGTCATTTGGCTTCGATTCTCTTACAATCCTTTTTCTCATTTTCTTTTCAGTATCTGATCTTCACCTTTAGATTTAAGAAAATAGATGGTCCAGATTTAATATTTTATAAAACTATTATTTTAAATTTAAATAAATAAACTTAAACTATTAAATCTCTACACAATTTATATTTGTAATACAAACAAATTTAATAAGAAAATTAATTTATAAAATACTATCATAATTGTTTTAGAAAATATTAAATCTGAATCGTCCATTTTTTATTTAAGGAAGAGATAAGATTTTGAGGGGGAAAAAAATGAGAGAAGAGATTTAGAGGAAATCTGCCCCATCCGTAATTGTACTTTTCGTAGTTGCCTCTCGCTTTAATATTTTTCGTCAAGGTTGTCAAATTCATGAGTTTAAGCAAACTCGTGACAATGACGTAAACTCGTATCGTGAATTTGAATTGTAAACTCATAAGAGTTTACTTTTATTATTAAATAGGTATTTTTAGTGTATAATTAAATAATTAAAATATAAAAATGACAATAATTTGATTTAAATATCTTTCAAATCTAAATAATTGAAATTAAATCCATCAATATTTATCATTTTATCATATTTAGTAAAGAAATTTCTATATAAAGCCGTTGAGCATGATCAAATCAGAAAAGTTAACACGAGTTTAAGAGTAAGTTAATACTATTTTGTAAGTTAGAAACGTATAAATGGTAAACTCAGTATATAAACTCATGAGTTTAATCGAATTTATAACTAGCATGAGTTTATTATTGATTCGACTCGTTTTTATAAGTTAAAAGCGTAAAAACTATAAACTCAAAAAATCAATTCATGAGTTTGATAAGTACTTTCTGTCAAATGCTGGAAAAAATGTCTGATCGGCTTGCCAAGTTGCCAGAAACAATTAGTTAGTTGGGTCCGCTCATAAATGTGATAGGAACGTTTCACTGCGTCCACTTTTTCTGCCTTCACGTGGTTTGGCACGTTACATTGTTTTCATTACTAGTGTTATTTTTGTTCACGTGGCATTTCTTGAATCCTAAAAGTCTTTTTTTTTTTTGTCGAAAAGAAATATATATTAATACTAACAATAACAGTTACAATAGAACATGACGATTACAATTACACTAAGAAAATAAACTAGAACAAGAAGACTGAAAAATACAACATACCCAAAATAAATGTAAGGAAAGCTAATCACCACAAAATATAAGAGAATAAAAGCAAGATCAAGAACTCCAACAGCTTCCTGAACATCTAAGGTTAGAAGTGACGTAAAAGGAGGTGTTGGTTGCAAAACCCACTCGATCGGGCACACCTCCTTATAAGAATAATCTGCACATAGATTAGCTACATAAATTCCCTGACTTAGGGAACAGAACAGAGAAAACCCAACCTCAGAAAAAGAAAGACAACTGGAATCTTGAAAAATACTTTTGCTCCATTGAAGCAAATCTGGTGATGTCAACCACCTCCCAAACAAATTTTGGCTAACACTAGCAATATGGATCTGCCACCATCTAACAATCCTACCAATGATCCTCACATATGTAAGACACAAAACAGAATCGACCACCAGAAAAACTCTTCCCCCAAAATTACAAATCCAGATCACCACAAAAACACCACCATAAAACCTCCAATCCCTAACCACATCAGAACACACACACAAGCATACAACGAACCAGACAGGAACAGGAACATAGTCTAAGAACAGGAAACAGGGAACAAAATCTAAAAACAGGAAGAAGGAAGCATAATCGAAAAACAGGAGAAAGGGAACAGGAAAGGCAACCCCTCCACCAGCAACCATTGTCAAGCCAGAAAGCACTGCCGCGTGGAAGGCCGTCGTCGAGGAAGACTTCCAAACAAAAGCTCCCACCGCCAGAGATGGGAGAAGACCACCGCTGCAACCAGAAATCAGAGGAACGCCGGATCTGGAGAGGCGATGAGACCGGACACCAGAGGAGAGCCAATGCCGAGGAAGGACAACGGTCGCTGCTTTATATCTCTGTTCCGACCTAAAACCTCGCCTGTCCTGATATCTCGAGGTTCGAACCGTACTTCTGCTGTGGATGTGGTATGAGAGGAGGCTCACCGGCGGCTGAGACGCCACCGGCGAGCCAGAAGCCAGGATTTGTGAAGGGAGCGTAGGCGCGGCGTCTGCTAGGGTTTCAAAGCGAGAGAGAAAAAGGTGTTAAACAATACATATCCCAATCCTAAAAGTCAAAAGGAGTATCGTGGTCGAATGGTATTCATAATTAATTAAATATACTTTATTTTTCATACTAAAATACTAAATGTTATAAAATATTATTTTAAGAAATTAAAATTTTAAGATGGATTTAAATATTTTTATATTTATTATATCAGGTATCGTTTTATTGCCCAATAAAAATTGAAAGAAAAGAAGCTGAGAGGTTACTAAGTCTTCAATTTATCAAAAATGTTATCCTATGTTTGCAAAAATATAGTTTTAGAAAATTAAAAATTATTTAACAATTTAATAAAATAAAAAGGTGTGTAATATCATATTTATATGGTTTACATAATATATGTGGGGTGTGGGGGAATACTTATGTTAAGTTGTTTATATTCATTTTGTCAAGTTCTTCAATCATAGTCATGTATGTCCTATTTTAAAATTATTTTCATTAAACTATAAACTTATATAAAAAAACAGAACACATGATCATGTGTGATTGAAAAACTTAATATAATTTATATAAGAAATTTGATGTAAGTATATTCTTATATGTACACACAAATCTTAGGCATATAATGAACTATTTGGAAAGAGCTTTTGGAGGTAAAAAGGCCAGTGGTGTTAGCAGTAAAAAAAAAAAAGGAAAGAAAAAGCCCACACGGAGGTGTTTGAGGTAGTTTTTTTGCTACTGGGCTTCTGAAAAAATCCACCCATTTAAAAAATAGCTATGAGACCAAGTGGTAGACCATTACGTTGGATAATCATGGAAGTCAAGACAGTCTTTGTAATCTTGCTTTTTTCTTTATTTGGGGGGCTCATTTTCCTTTTTTTTTTAATACATAAATTTAATTTTTATATTCAATTATCATAATATATACAACTAATTTATGTATATATGTAGTATTCAATAAGATTTTTGCCATTTTTTAGTCATTTTCCATTCAAATGACTTTTCAACCGTTAATTTAAACACTATCCGTTTGGGGGGAAAAAAAATCGCTTTTGCTACCATCAATTCAAATATAAATCACATTTACAACCTAATTATTTTTTCATATCTTACTTCTACAAAAATCAGATAGAAAATAAATCACGACCTCCATCATTAACCCAAACGGGCTTTTGGACAAATAGAAAATGTACGTATAAATATGCAAAAAAGTTAGTTTAGAAATATGAGCCCAGCAAGGGCACAGTAGCCTGTTGTATATGTTAATGGCTACTACTTTCAGTTCTCTTAAGTTTAGAAATATGATTTAACTTTCGGCAAAGAAATAAAAATAAAACAAGAAATATGACTTAACTTTTTATTATTTTTTTAAAAAGAAAATTAATTGGTCAAACTGATTCACCGATGTTGGTTGGACTGGTTACGAATCAATTCAAACATGTTCAGGCTAGAAACTTGGTCAGTTCTTGATTTTCTCAATCATAACTTACCTATATCAATACATAATGATTATAATCCCTATTGTAGATCATTGAGTGAATACATATTCTATTCTTAAGATCTTTATCTTTAAACGCATATTAACTGTAAAATATAGGCGAGACATAAATATGATAAAGATAAAGTGTGTTCAAATATATAAATCATGAAATACCAAATAGTACAAGGTTCATATGATATAATAGATTGTCTTGATGATACTTACATACTAACATAATTGTTAGCTAGATATGTTTCAAACTTGCTCCAGCTTTCACAACAATGCGTCATTTCCTTCTTATACAAGATGTCACTTTGAGGAATATTGTAAGTGAGCTATAATACATGCATTGAAGTAGTTAATGACAATTTGGCCAAAAAAAAAAAAGTAGTTAATGACAAGTTTGATAATAATTACATACAAAAAACATTTTATACCTATATAGTACCCCAAATATGTTGCTTCACATGATCATTTATATTTCTCCACTTCTCCATAAAGATGCTAGGTTGTTGCCTACTAAGAGGCCGATAAAACACCTATATTGGCTTGCATTGGCCGATTAGTTTTCAATATCTATCAAAATCAATTAGTATCTTTTGCCTGGCACTCCAACTTAGAGCTATATATCTCTCTCAATCATGTACCTCTTCTACACCTCTGAATAGACTAGCTATTAGGCTCACTTTGATTGCTAGTTGGTTTGCTTGGAGATGTGCAAGGCTTGCTCTAATTTACACTAGCTAGTTTGCTTTGAAAAGGACTAGAATGTCTTTAGTCCTTCATTTTTCTATTAAGACAATAGAATAAGGTTAATCAGTTAAATTATTACATGAAATACTATATATAAAATAACTATATAAATAATTCAAATATAATTCATGATGATAATTAATTTAGCTAGCTAACTTTCAAAGTAGTTTTATAAAGGGATATCTTCCCATATCCCTTTTTGATGATTCTTTTGTATGCTGTCTTTATTATTTACTTCATCTTCTTCGTTTAATTTCGGTAGACCTTGAAAAAGAAGGAGTCTCAAGAAGATCATAATTTGAATATCTTTTCTCATAAATATCAATTACTCTTTTTCCTTGGAGAGCTACAGACCACATTTTATTTGCTTGATCGATAATATAGAACACTTGTTTTTCCTCATCTGCCAATAAAAGGTTCATCTCCAAAACTTCTATTCAGATATACTAATGTAAATCCTAACCCATCAATTTGAACAGCGTTATTGACATTAACCTACTTGCATTTGAAAAGGAGAAATTTAATTTTAATATAATTCACCACCCAAATCTCTTCAATAACCCTATTATAAGGCATAACTACCAATTTAGGCTTCTTATCTTTCAAACGGGAGAAGTACATAGATTTAGCCACTTGCTCCTGTCACCTAGGGACTTCGTGTAATAGGTATAACCTTTGTCAGGGGTTTGGAACCCTACTTCCTAGGTAGAGTGGAATGGCTAGACTCCCCTCCCACCTTTCAGTAATATATTTTGCCTTAGCAAGGCTGTATGTCTTTTTTCAGTCTACTCAAGCCCAAACCATTGGGACCCCTTAGAGGTTCTGACCAAGGAGAACATAGGTCCCAAAAACGCATAGTTTCTCCCCAAAAAATAACTTCTCAAGTTGGCGAATGCATTAGATATTTACCTAAACCGATAGGTCCTTGAGCAGATCCTACGTTAGCCCTAAGACGTTGGTCTCTAACTAAAAAAGTAAATGCTTGAGCTTGAGAAGTGCCTTACATGCACTGAGTTACTTATGGAATATCTCTTGATGCCAAGACTCTTTTTATGTGTCTTGGACGATCAGAGGTTCAGCTTTCTTTTCTTACAAAATATCTAGTTGCCTTGAAAACAACTTATTCTATTTCGAAGTCGAACCACTCTTATCCTAAAAGTCAGAGTTATCTTATATATGATACCACCTGTTGCACCTCTATACTCTGATTCAAATGTAGCGAATAGGGATTTAGATAAGAATGATTCGGGTTTTGAGGATGGGAATGATTTTTTTAAGCTTAAGATTAGGATTTTGGTTGGGGAGTCAATCCTCTCGCTATCGCTCGATAATTTTGTGCCTCTCCTAGTTCTTTCTAGTTGAAGCGGATAATGATCAAAGGGAGAAAGAATTGTCTTAATCATTTTGATATGACATCGACCAGGCGATTGAAACTCAGAATCTTCTTTCTACAAGTTGAACATAGCCTAGAAAGGAGTGCTACAAAGTGGTCGAAGAGCTTATTTTTGTGCTAGAACTTGTTTTTCTCCTATTCCTACTTCGCCTCCTGTAACTCTTGTTTTGATGCTTAAAGAGAGGCCTTATCACGTAAGACACTAAGTCGAGTCTCAAGTTCCTACTGTCAAAGAGTTCCACATCTCTTTAAAGAGTGAAATGCTTCCCTAAAGCATAAGCAACTACATCATGAAAGAAGGTAAAGACACTACCTATTCCTCTAAGTTTTCCTACTATGAGTGCTAGTAATACTAAAACTATTTATTACAAATCAATCAGTTCCTTACTATATATGTATTCCTGCACAATGAAGAAAGCGTTAACAGTCTTATCTTGATAGGAACAGTTTATTGACTCCCTTGCTTCCTTCATCTAATTGGTACAACTATCACTAATTTTGTCTATTGCTTGGTGATAAAGACTCTGTTTAGTTAATGGTAAATGGTAAAGGGGTGAAGTGATTAAGCAGGTAAGAAAGTCATAAGGTACGAAGGGAATATATCCATACTAGCAATTAGGCAATCTGGTAATTAGTATTTGCCATGCCCTACCTCTCTCCATGTAACATCCTGAATTTCGGATTTTAGGAATTTAAAATATGATATGGGTTTGATTATGGAAAATTGAGCCTTAATTATTATTATTATTATTTTTAAAAAGTAAGTAACTTATTGGAATTGAAGGCATATTTTCTTGTAAATTAAGGATAAATGGTTGGGAAATTTTTTTGGCCTAAATACTTTGGAGATAATATGATTGTGGCCTAAAGAAATCAATTGAGAAAGAAAAATTCTTAAATAGAATTAAGAATTTATTTCTAACACTTATTCCCTTATTTTCTATTAGTTTTATATTGTATGTGCAAATCACATCTACACCTATAGCCAATGAATTGCCTCAAAGCTATATAACTTTAGGCCCATATTTAAATGACCCAAGCCAGAACCATTTCGCCTTCTATTTCTCTGACCAAACAATATCTATTAAATCAACACCTTACACTCACACAGACACAACCCAATTCTGATTCATTTCTTTCGACCTAGATGGTAGACGGATATAACTTATTCAACCCAATTCCCATTCTCCAAGCCCGACAGACATAAACCCATCCCATTTGACTTCAATTAAAAATAATAATAATAGTGATAATAATAATAATTACACTCAAAACACACAGCAGCAGAAGCAAATCTGCTCTTTGATTTCATTCTGCTAAAACACGCTAACCAAGCAGTGTCAAACGCATAAAACAGATCATGCCACCGAGATCACAGCGCCGTAAACACAGAAAAGAAGACTTTATCAGCAACTTTTTCGTGTAGCAAGCCATACTCACCTGTCAGCGATCAGACCTTTCCCATGTTTTTCGAACGCAACGTGAAAGACCCCTGGGCTTTCCCTTTTGGTCTGGACCCTTAAGTTTATTTAAGTTTTTGTCTCGGCTCCCACTCATTCCTAACTAAGTGCGAGAGTGAGAGGAAGATTGAAACCAAGCCTGAGAGAAAGAGAGAGAGAGAGTCCGAAGTAAAGTCGAGAAAGATAGGGACAACGTGAACACCTAACGAGACTGAGAATTGAGAACAAGGTAAGCCTCCTTCTGTAGTTGTTGAACGTTTGGTTTTCGGCATATGAAACTTACGTGATGAGTTTTGTTTCTGCATGTTCTATTTAAAGGAGCTGAAACAAAGGAGGTTTTAGCATCTATCTTACGTATGAAATTTTCAGAATATGTCTTTAAGTTACATGAACTAATAGAGAACAAAAGAAGACATTTATTGGTGTTGCATGCATGTCAATGTTGGAGTTTTCTTTAAGTTCTATCAAGTCTCTATTTTTTTGCAAAACTAAAAGGGAAGATCATTGCATATGGAATAAAAAGAAAGGAAGAGTTGCTGTGTTTTTTTTTTTAAACTAAAAAGAAAGGAAGAGTTGCTTTCTTTTTTAACTGATATATATAAAGGACATAAGTTGTTGCATAAGAATCATGCTGTCATATATGAGTATAGCTGATTTGAAAAAAATATGACGAAAACGTGATTTTGTGTTGAGTGTCTATACATATATCTATGTTGTACAAGGAACGAAAGAGATGGTTTTGGTATGTTTCTAGGTATGAAAGTTTCAGAGTATGACTTGAAATCACACGAACCATTGGAGAATGAAATATGATGCTTAAATGATGTTATATGCATGTGTGAATAGGAATTTCATGTAGCTGTCATTTTCTGGAAAATGAACTTTACTGCTAAAATAGTGATTTTCGAGCAAGGTAAAACCTGGGCAAACAAACTCTTTTGAACTTGAAATTTTGTAGAGACTTAGTACACATCATAATCTTTAATAGGAGCCAAAGAACACCCTAATCCGATGTGTACAAAGAGAATTATGAATTTCCAAAGTTGAGCTAAAAACCTGGAAACTTTTGGCAAGAAAATGACGTTGCATTTAGTACCTAGTAAAAATTTGAGTTTTTCCTTGAAATTTTTACAGTAAATATTAGACATCTCAATCTTTCCAACAAGCCAAAGAACACCTTAAACGAAGGTTTATAACTCCAGTTATGATTTTTGGAAGTTGAGCTAAAAATCTAGAAATTTCTGGTATGATTTATGAGCAGTGAAATGACGTTGGATTTCGGTCCAAGTAAACCTTTGAGTTTTTACCTGAAATTTTCCATTTTAATAGTAGACATATAGAGGTTTAATTTGATAGGTAATTTGTCGAATTCCGATAAGTATTGAAAGAGTTATGGTTCCTCAAAGATTGGCTACGAAATCTGGGAAATTCTGAACATTGTTTAGGTTTTTTTGAGAGTTGAGAATTTTCTTAGTTATGAAAATAAACTTAGCAAGTTTTTAGTAGAAATTGGAATCACTCCATTTGGAGTTGTATCGGTCCAGTTATGAATTTTCTAAATTCTCAGAAAAGCTAAAGACTGAATTTCTTGTAAGTCTTAAAATAATCCTACAAGTTGTTAACTTGTGCATAACCTTCAAAGTGAATGTTTGTTTTGGATAACTTGTCTATAAGGGTTATAAAGACTCTAAAGTGACAAGGAGAACCCTTCTTAACATTTTTAAAGGACATGACACTTAATAAAATAGATAAATAAATAATAATAAATATTATTATTATTTATTAAAAGGGAAATTAATGATTCCGATGATCTTACTTTAGGACATTGAAGAAGTTCGAATTTCTACCACCAGAGATCGTAGTTATACTCACGAAGTTGAGATTGATTTTTGGCGTGTGTTTGAGCTCTTGGATTAAGAGCAGTGTGATAATAGTTAGCTTCGGCGAGAGGTAACTACTTTCCACTTGCTGCGTGTATGAGTATGCTGTTGGTGTGTATTTTGTAAAATGATTATGAATATCTTAATAGAAATTGCCTTGTGGAATTTTATGATTTGAATTGTGAATATATACATATATTAATATATGTATAAGAATTGCGAATTGAGATACTATGACATATATTTGAGTATGATTTTAATTACATGATATGAATGGAAAATCTTGGAAAATCCCTATTGAGCTATTTATTTATTGTGATAATTATGGTAAGGGTTGAATTGGGAGGAAATGAAGTAGTATATTCCATCATGTGGTGAGGCCTCCATTGATGCATGATGGTTGGCTTTATATTGTCCCATCTATTCAATGAGGGACTGGCCCACTAGTTCAATGAGGGGGAAAGACCCATGGTCTGGGACATGTGCTCTGAGGATTTTGGCTGGTCCTCATCACATGACCAGTGAGCTTTTGAGTAACCAGTAATATGGATGTAACTTAGCCCATGGGTCTAGTCGGAGGAAATAAGGCGGTTCGGTTGGATTGGTGGGAGGCATCTTGGGAATTGTGTTAATGAAAACTGTGATACATAATTCTGATATGAAATTTTGTGATGTGGATATTGGCAAATTATATTATTTTAAATACTTTGTTATATAAATTGTTCTACATGGCACCTCACTAGCACATATTAGTATTCGTATGAGTTGGATTGATGATTACCACATTTTTCCAGGTGATAGCTCCCATCTGGGTCCATCAGGGAAAACTTTGGAAGCTTAGGCTACTCCTTCTGACAGTAGTGCTTCCATCTTTTGGTATACGTTGGATGATTGTATATTGCCACGTCAGGCTCATTTTGCATACTCCTTGGTAAGTGATGAAGTATTACTTAGTTGTTGATAAACCCTTAATTAGTAATGTTACTGCATTAACCATTATATGGAATAACTTACTAGGATAATATTATGGAACTTTAATCATTTGGATTAATGAGTTTGTACTTCATTGTCCATGAATCCTAGTACTCCTTGTGTTACTCAAATACATAAGCATTTGTGTTCATCTATTTTTGAGTAACTATAGCCATGTATCCAAATTCTTGCCTTGAATGTTCACATATTTCAAGATTCTATTCTATAAGGCAAGATTATCTCTAGATCATTGGCAAAGTCATTATGCTCATATGTTTTTGTTGTGCAAAGCATGTTTCGATAATGCTTTACCTTTATGACTTTTGCTCTTGGGAAAATTCTTCAACATGTTAACTTCAATGTTTGACATGATTCAGCAAAACTGAAGCATTCATATATATTCTGATTTATTATTTAACATGTTGACTTCCACCATGTTTTTAAAGTGATCATTGTTTTCAAGCATGTTTCAAAAATGAATATTTCATTCATGAAAATTTTTATACATGATCAATGTCTGAAAGAACATTTGAGATTTGAAACTATTTTCATATTTTATTATCATTCTTGAAAAATCTAATTTGATTCATGAACTGTGAGTTGATAAATGCTTATCTTTATGGATAAGATTTTCAATGCTATTTGATCAAACTTATATATATTTTATCAATGACATCTTTTCTGCATAAAGTGTATTTACAAATTGTCATTGAGAAATAACGTTTTTGACATGATTTAATTATTACCCTTTGGATTCATTGGCCTGAACTTATTTGATTGGGTAAAATTATGTTCTTAATCTTTGATTGATTTATTATACTCTTTGCTCAAATATCATATGATTTAATTCTATAAGAGCAAAAGAGTTGCTATGTCTAATCTTGTATGGACTCAAGAAACATCGAGTACCAAAGAACATATGTTTTTGTAGGGGTTGTCCAAAATATTCTGTTGTTGGATACAAAGAACATAGGCGAACAAAATAGATAATTTCAGTGGTTATGTTTGCAAATTTTGTGGCATCACTTGAGTGACATCCCATCACTAGCAAGAAGCTTAAACCAAGATGATAAGGAGCATACTTGCTTGATGAGAAGCTATGAGCAGAAACTAATTTGAAATCCTATACAAAGCTCATTTGGAATTTCTGCTTCTGAGATGCACTCAGAACAATTGGTGGCTATAGAGACTCATCCTACTGAAGTTCATTTACATCTGGTAGAGCCTCAGTATTGATGACATTATCAGATAATGGCTAGCTAGTGATGCGTCTATGGACTACAAATGATTATGACTCAAGTAATTACAATATTACTTGAGTGAGGTATAGTATTTTGAAATAATATTCATATATCATAATCATTTCTCTGCTCTCTCATCACTCTTCAAGCTAACTTGATTTTAATCATTCAAATTTTATCACACAAAGTTTAGCCTGAGCACATTCATTTTTAAATGATTCTTATGCTTTAAACATTTTTATCATCATAAAAAGCATAAGTGATTTCATTATACCAATTTCAAGTCTATCCAAGTGAACTTGAAAGTTCTTAATTCTGAGGTACTATGTTGTGAGCAAAGATATTTCCAAACCTAATAACATTTGGTGTCTCATTATTATTTGATATCATGAAAGGGAACTTCACATTTTAGTCATGCATTCATTAAGGGGGAGTTTTACATTTACTTGTGTTTGATATCTTTAAAGCTCATCTCCTTTATTTGAAGAAAACCTTTTTAAGCATACTCATCTGTATTCACTATCTTTTATTAGTTTTGATGATGAGTTAATTTCATATTTGTAAATATCCTATGTTTTCCTTCATTACCTTTATTTTAACAATATCATATAGAAAGAGATACTTTGATATTTGGCTTGCACTAACAAATCTCTTTTGGAGAGAATGTTTTCAATTTGTAGCAGGAGATTATGTTATGTGCTATGACTTTTCTTAACGTACTACAAGGAGAAACTATCACATTGAGGAAAGATGTTTTGGCGCTCAATCACACTGAAGTTGAGATATGCTCTACAAAATGATCTCACACAACAAGCTAGAAAGAAAGCAAACAGACTTCATTGATCATTCATCAATTTGCTGAACCTACATGAGCATTTCTAATCTCTATCTTTTTATATTCAATAGAAATTTTGCACATGTTTGGTATCTATATGATTTAACTGTGAAAAATGTCTTGAAAACCTCATCAAATTCTCTCAAAATGGTCTTAAAATCATTCTAAAATGCATCATATTTAGCATGAAAACAATTTCAAATAGGGAGAGAAAATCGGTTCCTTGACTCATTCTAATCTGGTTTCATATCTACCTCTCCAAGCATATCTTCTTTACTTCAACTTTTTGCTAATGACAAATAAGGAGGAGAGAATGGTAAGAAAAATATGTTGCACATCTAATATATGTTCATATTCATACATATTTTTCTTATAGTATTTGCCATCATCAAAAAGGGGGAGAATGTTGGTTATGATTAGTTTTGATGATGTCTTATATGGATGCCATTATTGAAAGCAAAAAGATTGAGTAATATATTGAGTAATATAGTTATCTCCTACATTCACTAACTACTATGTTTAATGTAGATTAGTTCAAGTTGAATTATAGAGATTAATCAAGAAGAAGAAGAGATATTGAAGAAGGTATAACTTGCTAAGAATGATGAGTCCAAGTTGAATGACAAAGAATGCTCAAGAGAAGAGAAGAAAAGAAAGAAAGAGTTGGATTATGAAGAATAATCAAGATGGGAGATTAAAGAAGGAAGAACTTGTTGAATGGAATGAGAATATAATTATTCAAGTGCTTATATTGATGCTAGAAGGCTCCAAGATCATATGGAAGTTCGAATGGCTCAATTCAGAGTTAAAACAAGCAAATATAAGGTTTAGGACGAGAAAACTTGAGGTTTGAGTACAAACCTCGAGGTTTGAGTACAAACCTCGAGGTTTGAGTGTCTTCAGCATCTCTAGCGTCTCTGGACTAGGAAAACTCTAGTTTACAAGTGAAAACTCGAGTTTGGCAGTGAAACCTCGAGTTTTCAGCACTCTTCAGCAACTCTGTTTTACGTTCAGCTCAGGCGAGGTTTGGTAATTCGATGATATCTCCCAAACTAAACATCGGATTGAGACGAAACCAAAAGCATATAAAACTAGACTCCCAATGCATCATTTTGATATAAAATTCAAGCCCAAACGAGTTCAGATTAAGGAGCTATGAATTTTACAAGTTACCACAATAATCAACATCATAGTCCAGACCCACCTTCGGTATTTTGGGTGTATCTCACAAATGACAAATTCGATTGAGCTGAAATCAGTGGCATATGAAAGTAGGCTCAAAGAGCTTTCCATCAAGAGTTGAACAGACCAAAACGGAGTTCAGACCAGGGAGATATGTCCTTTGAAAGTTGACAGTCAGTTCAGGACATCGCAAAAACGCTGGTCAAGAATAGCCTTCATTCATCGGATCATAACGGACATAATACAATGAGTTTGGAGCTGATTCTTCTTGCATTGGATTCTTACCTCGAGCCTGGACATGTAAACTTGAGTTTGAGGTTGACCAAGAATTTTCCAAGTTTTCCATATTTTGAAAAAACTCGAGGTTTCAGTTGAAATCTTAAGGTTTAGCAGTTTTTTGAACAAAGCAAAACCTCCGGTTTTAAAGAAAACTCAAGGTTTACATACACAGAGACTTCTCAAATTTTTCTGAGAAATTGAAAAACTCGAGGTTTCTGAAGAAAACTCGAGGTTCAGTCATACAGAGAGTCTCTCAGTTTTTGAACTTTTCAAAACCTCCAGTTTTCATTTAAAACCTCAAGTTTTGGAATCTGATTTGAAACTTCATTTTTCCATAAGTTTTGAGAAAACTCGAGGTTTAGTGAAAAACCTCGAGGTTTTGACTGAGATAGAAAACTTAGATTTTAACCAAGTTTCAAAACCTCCAGTTTTGTGAAAAACCTCAAGGTTTGAGTTCAACAAGATTTTCTCAAAGTTTTCACATTGAGTGAAAACTCGAGGTTTTGGGAAAAACCTTGAGTTTTGTGGAGGAAGAAAATTTTTGAACTTTGTCACTTCACAAAACCTCCAGTTTTATGAGAAAACCTCCAGTTTTGGAATTTGACAAAAACTCTATAAGTTTTCACAAAGTGTGAAAACTCAAGGTTTTGGGAAAAACCTCGAGTTTTATCCAGGTAGAGAGCAACTATGTTTTCTAACTTTTCAAAACCTCCAGTTTTGTTTTGAAACCTCAAGGTTTCTGTCTCGGCGCAAAATTTTAAAGTTTTCACATTTGAACAAAACTCAAGTTTTGGTGAGAAAACTCGAGGTTTTGGCAAACAGAGAGCAAACAACTTTTCTCAGTTCTGAAAACCTCCAGTTTTGATGTTTTAGAATTAAATCAATTTTACATGCTACAGCCCAAACCTCAAGGTTTGGAGACAAACCTCAAGGTTTCAGAGAAAACCTCAAGGTTTCAAAGAAAACCTCAAGGTTTCACCGCAGATCCAGAATTTTGAAATTGACGAATTTGTAAATCTTTCTTGTTTAATCTCAATACTTTCCAGTATTATTCTCTAATGTTCCTAGCTATGTTTAATCAATTTGTTAGTGAGTTTCAGGTGATTAAACGAAGGATTAGATGCAAATCTTCAAAATATTATATTTGTGTCAGAACATCAAAAGCTGTGCAAAAGTTCTAACGGCTATATTTCTTTATCCAACAGTCGTTGAATCTTCTCAACGGTCATATATTGATCTCTACCTATAAATAGAAGACAGATTCAAGCAGAAAAACACAGAGACACAAGCTTACATCTTCAATATGCTGATACTTTGATTTTTACATCATTTACACTCTGTTTTTCTTGCCTAGACAGCTTAGAGAGTGAGATGATTTGTATTGTTCTTCAGTGTTCATTTATTCACTTCTAAGAGAGAAGATTTATTGTAATAATTTTATTCTTATGAGAGTTACTCAAGATTGGGTGATCTTGAGTGGGAAACACATTGTGTTGATTACAACTTGTAAGGGGGAGTGAATCCTAGTGAGAGAGTTACTTCAGTTACAGAACGTGTAATCAAGTTGAAAGAAGATAATGAATTGAAAATCCCAAGTGAGGCTTGGGGATTGGACGTAGGTCAAGGATTGGGCCGAACCAGTATAAATCAGTTTGCACATTCTCTTCCCTTATCTCTTACATTTCCAGCATATATGGTTGAATATATGTGTATACATATTTAAATGTCTAGTTATTGCTTTGTAAACCGATTTCAGTGAGTTACAAAAAGATTTTCAAAGTTCCTAAATTTTTATACTTCACCCAATTCACCCCCCTCTTGGGTTCATCCTGTTCTTACATTGTGCTCGAGCATGAGCAAAATTTTTGCGTGAATAGGAGCTGGAAATGTACCATGCTCGAGTATGACATAGTTGTGCTCGAGCATGACTTTAGAAATGCGATTGTAGCTTATTTTAACTCTGAATTGAGCTATTCCAACTTCCACTCGATCATGGAGACTTCTAGAATCAATCTTGGAACTTGTATAATGATTTTCTCATTCCATTTATCAAGTTCTTCTTTCTTTCTTCTCTTCTCTTAATCATTTCTTTCTTCTTTGGACTCATCATTCTCTGCAAATTCTACTTTCTTCAATATCTCCTCTTCTTCTTGATTATTCCCAAAATACTTTGATAACTACTTGCTTCCTTGGACATTCTTTGCAATTTCTTCTTTCCGTAACCTCTTATCTCCTTCTTGATTAATCTCTATAATTCAACTTGGACTAATCTACATTAGATATATAGTAGTTAGTCAATGTAGGAGATAGGTATAATGTACAAGCTTTTTGCTCTTAATAATGACATCTATATAAGACATCATTAAAACTAATTATATCCAATAGAAAAATTATTTTAGGATCTTGAAAAAATATTTCAAGTATTGACCAGTACTAGAAGGATACTGACTGATACTGAAAAAAAATATTTCAGGGTACTGACTGGTACTAAAAAGTACTTTCAAGATATTGACTGGTACAGAAAAAATACTTCATAATGTTGAAAAATTATTTTAGGGTCTTGAAAAAATATTTCAGGTACTGACCAGTACTAAAAGGATACTGAAAAAATATTTCAGGGTACTGACTAGTACTAAAAAATACTTTCATGCTACTGACTGGTATAGAAAAAATACTTCATAATCTTGAAAAATTATTTTAGGATCTTGAAAAAATATTTCAAGCTATTGACTGGTACTAAAAGGATACTAACGGGTACTAAAAAATATTTCAAGGTACTGACTGGTATTAAAAATATACTTCAGCTTATTTTTTTAAGATTCTAAAATAATTTTTTTGATCATGAAATATTTTTTCTGTACCAAGCAGTATTCTCAAAGTATCTTTTTAGTACTAGTCAGTACTTTGAAATATTTTTTCAGATCTTAAAATTATTTTTCAAGATCATGAAGTATTTTTTCAGTACAAGTCAGTATCTTGAATATCTTTTTAGCACCCGGTAGTAATTAAAATAAAATTATTAAATAAAAAAAAAAGAATTTGGTGTTCGACACTCTTTTTGACAAACCACATGCGTATTTTTGCACCTTTGAAATGCTACATCATCATCCAGTCAGCAAAAAAAGTCAAACTTAACGGTCAAACGGTATTTTTGCACCTAATTTGTAATTATATAGTCACTTTTGCACCTAAAAAAAGCACTTGCTACTGGGCGCTTCTTGGAGAAAAACACATGTGTATTTTTGCACCTTAACTCTAATAAAAAAACTTCACATGATTATATGCATAATTATTCCTTTTTTAAAAGAAAAACTTGCCCCTAGTTAACTCCACTACTTCAACCTTTTCATTTTTATTGGCACCAGATCACAGACATGTTATACCTCTTGTAATTAAATTAAGAAAATGGAATAAGTGATCATTAGTGGAGAGTCGTGTTGGAGTCACTAATAACTTAATATTGTATAAGTGATGATGATATTTGGGAAAATAAGACATAAATATGAGTTCAAATAGTAAAACCCAAAAATGTCTATTAAATTAGAAAAAAGACAAACAAATACTTAGGTAAGAATTTGGGATATTTAAGTTTGAGGGAAGAGACTGAATGCCCTCCTCTATTTCTCACTATTTTCTTCTCTCTCCTCTAATTCTCTGCTTCTTAAATGGCGCCAACTCCCTCCGTTATAGATTCACCCACCAAGAATAAGACCCGTCATTCTCCTATGCACCGCTCATCTCCATAATCTCCATATATAACCCAAACAAGAGGAAAAGAAAATAGATACAATAGTAGAGTCAAGGGCATATATAAGAAAGGGGAAGAAGAGTACTAATTGCTGCCTAGCTTGGCACCAGAGGAAACTGGTGTGGATAAATCTTCAAGCAGGACCTCAGATCCGATTGGTTCCAGATCAGACCTGTCAACTTGGTTTAGTGCAAGCTGGAGCTTAGTGGTACGAGAAGTTGATCAGTGAGAATGAGCATTTCTTCCACAAAGCCGCAAGAACCCAGACTATGAATCAAGATGTTTAAATCAATTTTATTTGATTTACTATCTACACACACACAAATTAAGAAAAGGAAAAGAAAATACCACATGAAATTTGAAATAAACAGTATCTGGGTAATTGGGTTTTGAGGAAGAGGAAGGTGAACAGTAAATGTGACATTTAACAAAAACCATAATGGGAATAACAAATTTATTAATGAGATTAACAAGTTCAATAATGAAAATAACACAAGTTCATTCTTCAAAGGGAAAAAATGTCAATGATGAAATCAAAATCTGACCACCATTAACAAATTGTGTAATGGGAGTAACAAGCTCATTAACAGGATTAACAAGTTTAGTAATAGGAATAACAAGTTCATTTTTTAAAGGGAACACATTATTGAACTTGCCCCATGCCCCCCCCCAGGGCGAAGAATGAACTTGTTATTCCTATTATTGGACTTGTTAATCCTATTAATGAACTTGTTACTTCCATCATGCAATTTGTTAATGGTGGTCAGATTTTTGTTTCATCAGTGACATGTGATTCCCCTTGAAGAATGAACTTGTTATTCCCATTACGATTTTTTGTTAAATTCCATATTTATTGCTCACTTTCTTCTTCATTAAAACCTAGATATTATACCTCGCCTATTAAGACAAGTTCTCGAACTGTGAAATTTTTGTTTCATTGAAAAATGTTTTTTGAGTGCCTTTATCAGATCCATAACCAAGCTACAAGCTTGTTGGCCAAAACCTTCACTCTAAATCAAACACCCTTTTTTGTTTTTTCCAAAACAAAGGTTATGAAAAATAGAAAAGGAGATTTTAGGGACAAGTATCCCTTAAGAAAAATCTCACCTTTTCGCACACTATAATGCTAAATGAAAAAATTAGAGAGAGAGAGAGAGAGAGAGAGAGTTTGTGTGTGTTTGTGCCTTCCCATGGCAGAAGAGGAGGAGGAAGAGAGGGAGAGGAGAGAGAAAGAAAAAGAGAGGGCATAATGATAAACTCATTCAACATTTTTGAATCTCAATTTGATCTTTTTTATCTTTATGTCTTTTATAAATTTTAGGGTTAAGTATCAATTTTGCCCTTCAAGTACGCGCTCAGGAACAATTTTACTCCTGAAGTTTTTGGCGTAGCAATGTTGCTCTTGAAGTTGAAAAATGTAGCAATGATGCCCCTTTGTTAACTGCTCTAACGGTCAATGTTAGTTTTTTTTTTTAAAAAAGAACTAAACTAGAGAAACGCTAAACAGAAAAAAATTTGGTCAGACAAAAAAAGACTCACATCTTTGCCATATACTTAAACCGAAGGAGATTCCTATGGGGCATTATAAATTGAAAATTATCGCCCTTATTATTATACTTTAACATAAGATTAAAAGTTTTAAATATTCTTTGAATCTGAAACAAACGATATAATGCAAATAAAATATAGAACCACACACACACATATGTATATATACTGTTCTGTCCTGAGAACAAGAGCTATTGGACTTGACTAGGTGTCAAGCTTAGAGCCTACGTACCCTTTGAAGGGATCAAAGTCCACGTAGTTCGCATTAAACTTGGAGGCGTGAGGCCAGGGGGTGGTGTGTGTGGTCTGTGTGACAGAAAGTAAAGAGAGCATGAGTTAGAACGTGTGCACCTGGTTGGTGTTCCTCTGTATTTATAGAGGTGTCCAAGGCGAGTATCTCGGCGTGGCAAGATACCCGGGATGAGCAATATCCGGGGCCCAGCGATCCGGGGCCGGGATATCAGGGGCAGGTATCTTGGGATTTTGGTTAGGATAGATCCTATCTTGTCAGGATCCCGGATCTTGCCTACTGATATGCCAACTATGCTTCCTGGCTCAATTGGGCCGTAGTATGGATTTGGGCCATTGGGCCGATCCGTAACAGTTGCCCCCCAGCTTGGTTGTCTAGGCTTCTGGGCGGCCAAGATGTTCGTTGCCCCCGGCCTCTGTCAGGGTCCGGGGCCTCTATCTCAACTGGACCGGCTTGCGGCTACCACGGCCTTCAAGGTGGCTTTGAATCTGGGGTCTGGCTTCTTACGTCTTTGGAAGTCTTAACTCCCAATGCTATGCCGAGGATGCCATGTTTCAAGTAACCGGGGTGGTTATTCAGTCCATTCCGGCCTAAGATGTCTGCCTGTGACCTCGGACCCACGCTTCTTGCCCGTTGGCATTTGACCTGCCTTTCGGGATTCCTCTTGCGTGCGCCATCATTGCAGTTTCACACCTAGCATGCCCTGAATAGTGGTAACCTGCAACCACCGTGTCTATTTGCGTCCCGATGTTCGTGCGCATTTAATGCGCTTACGTCGTGTTGTTCCAATCCCGTCGTGTCTATGTTGAAAAGACCTTTTTGCCCTTGTCGTTTCGCGACTTTGCCTCAATGGTTAAGTAGCTCTTCTTCTTTCTTCATTTTCACTTTTCCTGCTACTCAGTTTTTCTCAAATTTCTCTCTGGTTTCCCTCTGAGTTCATAGGATCACCTTCTTCGATCAAAACTTCACCGTTCTCCATTTCCAGCATTTAAGCCTCCTTTATTTTACTTATACAGGTATTCCGTTCACTTCCTTTTACATTTGTTCGGTATTACTCTATACTTTGCCGTTTACATTTTCCTGAGGCTGTTGCCTGCGTTACTGTTCTTTCTTCTTTCTGGGTTGTTTGGTGAACCTTCTGGGTTTTCCTCGTACTGTCTTATCCCCAAATTCGTTCACATTTTTGCCTTTTAACATTAGACCCTTAGCTCTTAGGCTCTCTGTTTTCCCGTATGGCTAGAGATAGAACTTTCCCTAGGCCTAGAACCGTATCGTCACCAGAAGAAGAAGCGTTCCTTCGCACACGCTTCCCTCGGGCTTCCTATTGGGTTTTTGGGGGTGAACCTCCTAAAACGAAGATATTGGCTCCTTTGCGCCGAGGCGGTGTCAATCGCCCGAGGCATGTCGGGCCACGCCCTGCAGCGGCTAGAGCTTCGGTCCCTCGGCGTGTCTTACCCTTCGCATTGTCAGTTGAGGTTGGGGTAGGCTCCTTGTCCGGACCCGGGTCTCCTGTCCTGATGGCTCAACCACTCAATTTCTATGAGGGTCCACCTTCCGCTCGCTCAGATCCTTTTCTCGAAGGGTATCTCGGCCCCTGTTGGGACTGTCTTGCAGAGAGCTCTGCTCTGATAACGCATGGTGGAGATGCCAGGGCTTCCTCCATACTCGGGTCCTGTCAGCATCGACCTTCCTCGGGTGTTCTTTCTAGTGCCCTCAATCGTCTGAGTCCATTGTCATTTTCTCCTGCAGCTGTTGGTTTGCCAGGTATTCCCGCTCTTTACTAATACTGGTTTTATTTATTTGCCTATAGGTTAATGGCTCCCAAGTCTCGGTCTTCCAAACAACAGTCCGACGCCGAAGGTTCGGACTCTTCTAGTCCGCCCGAGGCTTTGTGTCGTCAGTATAGCTGGGTGTCGCATGAAGTGTTAAAGACCCGGTCCCTGATGTTGGACGTCAACATCGCCCTGTTGAAGATTCCGGCTATGCCCGGGTGCGTTATCAGCCGCCCGGGGGCCGATGAGCCCATCTGTGCGGCCCGGGAAGTAGGTCATCCGAACTTCTTCTTTTTCTACCAGGACTGCTTGTCCCGGGTCAAAGTTACCTTGCCTTTCTCCCCCTTCCAAATAGAGGCTTTGCTGCATTTGAGACTTGCCCCTTCCCAGCTTCTTCCTAACGGGTGGGCTTATCTTGTTGCATTCGAGCAACTCTGCCGCTCTTTCCCCGTCTCGGTTCCGTGCTCCGCGAACCTTTTCTTTCACTACTTCAGCCCCTTTACTCCCGGCTCGCCGAAAGAGGGTGACAAGTTAAAGGGATTAGTGTCCCTCCGCTGTACTCGGAAGCTTATGACGCCATTTTCCGACTCTTTCAAATGCTTCAAGGGCATATTTTCAAGATTGCTGCGGAGCCCGGGAAACAGCCCTGGTTCTTGACTGGGCTCGAGACCTCGGGTGTGGGGTGGCGCTTCCCTTTATACTGGGCTAAGGGCCATTATAAAGCTTTTCCTTCATCATTCTAGATTCCTCATGGCGACCTTTGGCCGGAGTCGAAGGCTTTTGTGCCTCGGCTGGATGCCTTTGCGGAGGAATATGGTTTGAAGCCCGTTGGTTTCTTTATTCGGGGAGGGTTCTAAGCCACTTCCTTCCACTTGTAGGGTTTTTCGCTAACATATCGTCTTGTATTTTGATTTGGATTTTGGATCCGTTTTATTGACTTGTTTCATCTTTGTTCTTTCAGCTCGTGAGATGCATGCCCTTCCTCTCTATCTCCAAAAGGAGAACCCTGCCGCTTCCTCCCCGAGCCGACAAGCTCGGAAGCAGGATGCCCCTGAGGATGCCGCCGCACCCAAGCCTGATGCGGCGAAGAAAACCAAGGCCTCAGTCGGCCAAGGATCTACCCCTGCTGCCATTGTCGAGACTTCTCAGGGGGCAGGGTCCCAGGCTTCAAAGGGGGAAGAGGCCGTAATTGCTGTAGAGGAGGTCGAGCCCGTGATCTCCCATGAGGTTGCATCGGGCTCGTTGCTTGCTCCACCTCCGCTTCCTTCTCCTCCTCCTCCACCTCCGCCGTCTGGCCCTTCTTCGGTGTTCCCTCGCAGCTTTCTGTGGGAGAAAGGGGTGGTCCCGGAGGTTGATGTCGCTTTCCTTCCTCCTCGGCATTTCATGGAGAGTCGGCCTATGTCTCCGCCAGCCATGGACGAGGTACACGCGGCCCAAAAGCACTTGTGCCGACCTGTTGGATTTCTCCAAGCCCTGGTTCTGGTGCGAGAGAAGTACGCCAAGGCCGATACTGATTGCAGAAGACTGAGGGTGTCTGAGGAGGAGCTGAAGAAGGCTCTGGCCATGGCAGAGGCTAAGGCCAAGTCTGCGGAGGAGGAGCGGGACATGGCCAGGGCTGAGCGGGATGCTGCCAAGGCTGGGTTGGAGCAGGAGCTCTAGCTATCCCGAGCCTCGGCGGAGAAGTTGGCTGAGGAGTGCACTTGGGCCCAAAAGGGGTTGTCTGAGAGTCTGGCTGCCGTGAAGGCTCTCCAGCAGCAGCGGGCTTCCCTGATTGCTAAGCATGAGGTCACCAAGGTGGCCCTTTCCGCGGAGCAAGAGGTGCATCAAGAGGCGTCCAAGGCACTGATGCAGACCGCCAAGGATTCTTTTAAGGAGGCTCTGGCTCAACTCCAGTTCCTGAACCCCAGTGTGAAATTCAATGTGGACGGGTATGATTACCGCGCCTTTGTGGAGGACGGGCAGCTAATCTCGTACCAATCTCCAATCGCCGAGGGTTCCCATGTTGATGCTGCGGAGGAGGATGAGGCAGAGGGTCGGGGTCCTGAAGCCGGGTCGTCCAGCTAGTCTTGGACCTTTGTATTTTCTCCTTTTTGGGCGTTTGTGCCCTCGTTTTTTCAACATTTCCAGCGGTTGTGCTGTTATGTATATATTGCAATGAATGATTTATTTTCATCATCCTTTTGCCTATGTTACAAATTCCAAACTTAGTTTAGATATTTGTTGACCATACAAGTCGTTTTACTCTACCACACTTACGTGTGGGAGGTTGGAGCAGGGTTTTATGTTTGTACCTCGGGGGTCCTTAACTTTAACCACACTACCTCGGTCCAACTTTCACTAGTCGGATTATTGTTAACCGACGTAAGGGCTAAACTACCACATGTTCAATTGAGGCTCCACCTACCTCTAATCAAACATTTTGACTTGATCAGGGTCGGCATGATAGTCCGCTTGCTTAGTCGGGCGAGCGTTGACGCGTCAATTTCGCGAAAGACCACGTATGGCACCTTCGCCGAGCTCTAACCAATGCCTGTCGGAGTACAACGGCTGGTTTCATACATCAAAATGTTTTTGTTATCGGCCAGGTACGTGACCTCGGAGCCGTTTTTTAGTGCCGGGCTTATCGGCCTCGGCTTCGAGTTTTTGATCAGGCTTTATTGCCTCAGTTTCACGCTTAAGCAAGTATTTGTGCACATTAGTGAATCTCCTCAGTGGGATCCTTCATTGATAAAAATAGCCCTAAAGAGCTTTACAAATGAACATAAGTTGATAAAAATAAAAAACAACTTAAAATTAAAAACTTAAAAGAATGACCAAATGGTGGCGTTGTTCTGCTGAGCCGAGTCAGGATCTAGCTGTGGTAGATCTTTAATTTGTCGGCGTTCCAGGTCCTCTTGACTGGCTTCCGTGCCAGGGTCTCGAGAATGTATGCCCCTCCGTCGAGCTTTTCTTTTGATCCGATAGGGGCCTTCCCAGTTTGTCGCAAGCTTTCCGTCCCGGGCATTTTTATTGCCTATGTCGGCCTGTTGCAGGACTAGATTCCCCCAGTTGAAGGACCGTGGTCGAACCTTTTGATTGTACTTAGCTGCTAGGAGTTGTTTGGTGGCTAATTCTCGGCAATGTGTCGTAACTCAGACCTCATCAATGAGGTCCAAATCCATCTTTAATGTGTCATCGTTCGACGCCTGCCCTTCCTGTTTAGCTTTTACCTTTCTCCATGAGGGGTACCCAATTTCGACTGGGATCATGGCCTACAGCCATAGGTCAGACGGAAAGGGGTTTCCTGGGTTGAAGTCTGCATGCTGGTCCTGTAGCCCCATAGAACGCTGTGAAGCTGTTCGGTCCAGTTGGTGTCGGCCTGTAGCATGCGTTTCTTTAGTCTGTCCAGGATGACTTTGTTAGCCGACTCGGCTTGGCCATTGGACTGTGGGTGTTCGACAAAGGAGAAATGCTGCTTAATGTCTAAGTTGGACATTAAGGCCTGGAATCTATGGTCCATGAACTGGGTCCCATTATCTGTAACGACTTCAGCAGGAATCCTGAACCGAGAGACGATGTTGTGGCGGAAGAAACTTATCACTCGAGCTGAGGTTATCGTAGTCAACGGCTCCGCTTCGATCCATTTTGTAAAGTAGTCGACGGAGACTATGAGCCATCTAAACTGTCCTTGCACCGGCCGGAATGGTTTGAGGATGTCCATGCACCACTTGTAAAAGGGCTAAGGGGCCGGCATGCCTTTCAACTCTATCGGTGGCGGCCATATGATTTCGGCATGCTTCTGGCAGCTGTCGCATCTCTTGGCTACTTCCATAGTGTCATGCTTCATGGTTGGCCAGTAATAACTAGTGCGTAATTCTTTCCTAGCAAGAGCCTTGCCCCCCATGTGATGGCCATTGCTTCCTTCAAGCAGTTCGACTAGCACGTACTTTGCTTCGAACTCACCAAGGCATCGCATCATCGGGCAGTGCAATCCTTTTCTGTAAGGTTGATCATCGACCATGGTGTAGATGGCGGCCTCCCTGATCAACTTTTTGGCTTCGGTAGAGTCGGTTGGGATGATGCCCCTTTCTTGGTAATCTTCAATCGGCTTCCTCCAGTCGGTGCTTGCCGAGATAGTCATTACGCAGCTGGGCTCGGTCAGGTTCTGCTGGATTACGGTTCTATGACTGTCTAGACCTTTGGTGCTTGCGCGTTTAGAGAGGATGTCGGCCCTTGCATTCTCTTCTCTCGGGATGTGGGTGACAACCACTTCATCAAACTCGGCTATGAGTTCTTTTGCCCGGTTTAGGTATTTCGCCAGTAGCGGTCCCTTCGCTTAGTAGCTGCCATCAATTTGGGCGGCCACCAGTTGTGAGTCGGTTAAAACCTTGACTCGCTGCACCCCATTATCCTTCGCTTGGAGCAGTCCGGCCAGGAGGGCCTCATATTCAGCCTGGTTGTTAGACGTTGGGAACTTCAACTGGAGGGAATGTTCAGTGGCGACCCCTTGTGGGCTTTCGACGATGACTCCTGCTCCGCTGCCCTTTGCATTAGAGGATTCGTCTACGAATACCTTCCAAATTCCGTCGTTTGTTATGGCCGGGGTCAGCTCTCTAATGAAGTCGGCTAGGGCCTGTGATTTGATCGCGTGCCGGGCCTCAAAAGTGATGTCGAATTCAGATAACTCGATGGCCCAATTTGTCATTCTTCCCGCCAAGTCTGGTTTGTGAAGAATCTGCCGTATCGGCTGCCTGATGCGGACGACTGCCCGGTGACCTTGAAAATATAGCCGGAGTCGTCTCACCGCGGTTAGTAGGGCGAAGGCCACCTTCTCCAGCTTCTGATACTGGAGCTTGGAACTCTATAGAGCCTTGCTTATGAAGTAGATGGGTGTTTGTCCGGCCTCGATTTCTCTTACCAAGGCAGTGCTTACGGCTTCATCGCCGATTGACAGGTACAGGAATAAGGTCTCCCCTTGTCCCGGCTTTGTGACAACCGGTGGGGTTGCCAGGCACTGTTTGATTTCTTCGAATGCCGCGTCGCAGTCCGGATTCCAGCCCCCTTGAGTTTTCTTCTTTAATAACTTAAAGAAAGGCAGGGCTTTCTCTACCGACCTGGGTAAAAACCTTGTTAGGGCAGCCAGGCGGCCCGTCAGTTGTTGAACCTCCTTCTTGGTTCTCGGGGGTTACATCTCTAGGACAGCCTTGCACTTGTCCGGGTTAGCCTCGATCCCTTGGTTTGTCAACATGAAGCCCAAGAATTTTCCCGCCAGGACTCCGAAGGCGCACTTGGCCGGATTCAGCCTGATCCGATGTCTTCTTAGTTTTTCAAACGTCTACTCCAGGTCCCGAATGTGATCCTCTGGTAGCTTCGATTTTACGATCATGTCGTCAATATAGACTTCTATATTTCGGCCGATTTGATCTTCAAATACTCGGTTCATCATTCGTTGATATGTAGCTCTGGCATTCTTCAACCCAAACGGCATGACGTTGTAACAGTAGTTTGCCTTGTCAGTCATGAACACGGTCTTTTCCTGATTGTCCGGATGCATGACAATCTGATTGTACCCGGAGTAGGCGTCCATGAAAGAAAGCAGCTGGTACCCGGCCGAATTGTCAACGAGCTGATCGAAGTTGGGCATCGGGTAGGAGTCCTTCGGACACGCTTTGTTCAAATTTGTGTAGTCAACGCATACTCTCCATTTTCCGCTTGGTTTGAGTACCATGACCACTTTTAAAAGCCAGGTCGTATATTGCACTTCCCAAATGAACCCAGCCGCTAGAAGCTCTTCAATGTGGCTCTCAAGGGCCTTCTGTCTGTTGTCGGCAATATTCCTCTTCTTCTGAGCTATTGGCCTCGATCCCGGCCATATATCGAGTTTATGGCAGCAGAAGTGTGGGTCGATTCCGGGTACTTCGGCTGAGGTCCAAGCAAAGACGTCTTGGTTTTGTCTTAAGAATTGGACCATTTGTGCTTTGAAACCCGCATTCAAATCTCTACCAATTTTGGTAGTCTTGGAGTGATCCGTTCCCAAGGTTACTTCCTCAAGCTCCCCTTCTGGCTCGGGTCTTGGGTTTTCTAGCTCTCGGAGATCGAGTTCCACCATGTTAATTGGTTGCCGGGGATGTCTATCCCCATCGGCCTCGGTCATTGCTTCATTACGTCCGAGCCGAGGTGGAGATGAGAGTACTCTTTCCTCGACCCAGAGGGCCTCGAAATAACATTGCTGTGACTCCTTTTGGTCTCTGGATATCTCAACCAACTGGTTCTTGTCGTTGACCATTTTCATCTTCTGATGTTTTGTGGACACCAGTATGTCCCAAGCATGTATGGTCGGCCGGCCTAGAATGATGTTGTAGGGAGAGTGGAAGTCAGCTACTATGAACCTCACGCGTTCTGACTTGAACACCTCCTTTGTTTCGAGGGTCAATCTGAGGTCGATGTAACCCTTTGGGAAAGAGCGCTCTCCGTTAAATCCGATCTAAGTGGTCTTGCATGGCTTCAGATCCTCTACATCGAGGTGCATCCTCTTGTAGGCATCCCATCTTATTATGTCGGCTGAACTCCCTGCATCCACAAAAATTCGCTTGACACGACAATTTACCAAGGTTCCGGTGATTACCAGTCCGTCGGGAAATTTGTCGTCAGAGCCGGTCTTCCGCTTCTTTTCAGGCTTTCGGGTGTCCTTGGGTGGACTTCTACTGCGGCCGCCATAGTTGCATTTGCCGCTCGTTCTCCCCTGGGTTTTGATCACATATTGACGCAGCTTCCCCTCCCTTATGAATTTCTCAATGGCGTCGCGAAGGTCATAACACTCATCAGTGGTGTGTCCGGGGCAATCGTGGAACGTACAAAACTTTGTACGGTCCGCGTTGGAGCGTCCTCTAAGCGGCCTCGACTTGTCTACCTTCTTCGTCTCGGCCTGAGCCACCTCTTTCCATACCTGCGATCGAGGGGCATTGAAAAGGGTGTAGCTGTCATATTTCGCTTTGTGGTCGGCTCTATCAGGCTTGGGCCGGCTGTCTCTGTTCCGCCTGTGGGACTCAGCTTTGGCTTGTTTGACTGCTCTCCATAGTCGGGAGAGGTATTTCTCACCCTCTCGGGTTCGTCCGCGTTGGCTGCCTCCATTTGTTCCACGTCCAAGTACTTCTTCGCCTGGGTGTAGAACTCGGTCAGAGTGTAGACACGGTTCTTACATAGGTTCCTGGCCAGGCGTGATGACGGATCTAGCCTATTTACCAGGCAGTGTACATGGACATCCTCGGATAGCGATCGCACTTGCATCGCCACGTCTCGGAACCGGTCCAGATACTTCTACAGCGCTTCACCTTTCTTCTGTCTCACCTTACTCAGCGTGAATTGGGATTTTGGCAGCTTCTTACTCGTTGCAAAATGCAACTCAAACTTACGTCCGAGGTCTTCAAAGCTTTGGATGGAATTGTCGGGGAGTGAACTCAACCACTTGTGCGCCGGTCCGGTCAAAGTGGCCGCGAAGAGGCGCTGGATGTCTAGGCCATCAATTGACCTGACCCACATGAGTTTTTTGAAAATCTCCAGGTGGTTGCGTGGATCCTGAGTTCCGTCGTACTTTGGAAGGTCGGCTAGGTCAAAGTTCTTTGGATAAGGAGCCATCGCAGCTGCCCTCAAGAACGGGGATCTGCCAGATCTCGTCAGGTACTTCATTCGGTATTCCCAGGGTGATCCGTGGCGGGGTGATTCATGTGTTTGGTGGGTTCTGTCTACCAGACGGTGTTCTTCTGGGTCACGGCCTTTCCTTACGTCCCGGCCGTTGTGGTCTGCAATACCATCCCGGCCTCCCGTGTTGTCACAATTTTCTGGAGGCGATGGGTGGTCTCGTTCTGCACTCGTCCTCCCGTTCGATCTGCTGGCGTTTCGACTCCTGGTTCTCGGTTCTGGGCTACTCGACGAGCTACTATTGTCTGTGACAGCCCTTTTCTCTCTTCTACGGGACTTCTTGCGGCTTCCGTGTCGGTGATGGAGTTTGAGCTCTTCCCTGATCATACGGCCGAAGGCTTGGAAATATGCCTCTCGCTGGAGGTGGTCCCGTTTTTCCTTGTCTTCGAATCTCTGAAGCAATGATTCTTGCATCCTCCAAAGAATTTGGACGTCAGCTTCGACCGCCAGAACGTCACAGGTTGGAATCTCCCTGCGCATCTCTAGCAGTTGCTGATCATCTGCGAGAGGGGAAGTTGCCGTGTCGGTGACATGCCCCTCTGGGGTATTTTCTCGTCGTGGTTGAATTTGCGGCTGGCTTGGCCCGGTTTGAAGCTGATCTGGCGGGTGATATCACAGTGGGACCAGACTTTTAAAGGAAATTTGGGTTAGACCCAAATTTTATTGGAAATTTCCCAACTTGTTATCACTTTAGCCAATAAAGATGGGTCCAATTGGTAATAAGTTGGTTTATAACATATGAGATTGTGAATCCAAAAATCGTTGCTGATGTGAGAATTTTGTTGGTAGACAATTTATAAATACCTATGTGAGTGATCTTTGAGCCCAAAGACACGTCCTGACTCAAATGAGCCATTTACTATAAGATTTAGAAAACTAATTTGTGAATATTAAAGAAATTAGTTAATTTAGTTATTAGTAAGAAATATCTTATTTAACCTTGTGCATTAGATGACCCTGTATTGGAAACCTCCTTAACACGTACAATTAATAGGGATAGTACTTTGGAGAAAGTGTATAAATTAATTTGGAAAAGTAGGTTAAGGTCTTGTATTTATAATTAAAACAACCCCCTTATTAAACTCTTATTGTTGAGACCAAAGGTAGTACTATTGTTTTCTACTCCCTCTAGTCTTTAATTAATGCATGAAATATTTGAAGAGTTTGTTTTAGTTATAAATATAAGATATATTTTTCATATTTTTTTTTCCCTGAATCTAATGCCTTTTGATACTCTATGAACAATAATCAAGGAGGGCATGAAGGAGGGAATTAGGATGAATAAAGTATTTTAGAAAATACATGTTATATTAACGAAATTCCTTAACATAACTTACTGTATTTTGTGTATGGGATAGAAAACTCTTGGAAATCATTATTCTTGATAAAACAGTCTGGGAACCGCTGAATCGTTTATTCATACATCATTTCTTATTAATTAATAATTATTACTTTTCAATGATCTTAGATATATGAGTTGGTCATGTTCACTCTAATCTTAAATATAAAATTTTAATTCACTTTATCTCTTGAATTTATGTTTTTCTAAAACTATCCCTCTGTCAATTGCAAATGCTAAAGAGGCTCCCATCAATGGTAATTTCAATGAAAATAATTAAAGAGAATATTCTAGGGTAACCAGCACACATTTTTAACAATAATTAAAGTATATTTTACGGATAAATTTTAATTATTCAATCATCCAAAATCTTAATAGAATATATGATTTAGTCCGTATTAAATATTCCAATAAAAAAGTATAATTAAGTATAAAATAGATCCAACTTCATCAATTAACTCTTCACATATACAAAATGTGGCACAGCACTAACCCTTACACGAGAAAGAGAAAAAAGAGGGGGGGGGGGGGGGGGGGGCACATATTTAAGTTACATTGCTGCCAACAAACTCATCGCATATGATATGAACGGAGAAATATATAGTATGGGACTTTGCCGAGATATATAGAACTGAAAGATCTACTTTTGTACACTTCAAATAATCCTATTGATTCAATTTATGAATCCACCTATATCTGAATATTTTTATTTAATAACATAAGTAACATATCTTACCAAGGGCAATTCTGGCACCTAATTTATATTATCTATTATCACGATCAACAGATAGACGTTATTCATGATTCCATGGAAGTAAGTGGACATTCTTTGAATTTCATAAATCCATCTCCATTAATTTCTAGTCTCCTAATTGAAGTCCATAAATAGGCCCGTACAATGTTTATATAATTTAAATGTGAGGGCAATCATGCCAACGCCAAGTTCAAGTCCAAAACCTCATTCAAAAGTAGCGAATGGTGTTAGTTATGATTAGTTCTGATGATGTCTTATATTGATGTCATTATCTAGAGCAAAAAGTTTATATCATATACATTGACTAACTACTTTATTTATTATAGGTTAGTCCAAATTAAATTATAGAAAATAATCAAGAATGGAGTTTGAAGAAACAAGAACTTGTTAAATATCATTAGAATATCAATATTCAAGTTTCTGTGATCAAATAGAAATTGAAACGATTCAAGTTAAAATAAGCAAGTTCAAGCTTCCGGATGAATACTAGTTTGTTCCGGGCCATTAATGCAATTTCAGCATTTTTTCTCACAAGAACAGTGCCTTGCTCGAGCACAAATGATTCCATGCTCGAGCAATATCGGTCCAGATCTTATTTTCACATAAACAGTGCCTTGCTCGAGGAGAAGCAAAGGCATGCTCCAGCAAAAACGCCTACTCTGTTCAGCTCTATTTTTGGCGATGATATCTCCCAAACCAAAGATCAGATTGAAGTGAAACCAATTTTGTTTGAAACTAGAGTCTCAATGCGTTATTTTGATATAAAATTCAAGCCAAAAGAGTTTATCAAAGAGATATAATTTTTTGAAGTTGCAACAAGAATCACCATCACCGTCAATTTTCTTCAGCACTTCAACTATCAATTTTCCACATTTGAGTGCCACACTCACGTGTAATTTTTCTGCACTTTGAGTGCATGTTGATCTAGCATTTTTCTAGGTTCTGGTCTTTCAACACTTGAGTGCTTAGAGGCTACACTCAAGTGTCACTTCCTCACTTCGACTACCTACGTTGTGAATGTCTTGAAAAAAATAAAAATGCATATTTCAACACTCGAGTACCTAAATCCTTCACTCGAGTGCTTAGGATTTAACTCCGTGTTGTTTAATTTTGAGCAACTTTGTGAGATAGTTCCTCAATAACACTCAAGTATGCATACTTTCACTCAAGTGTTATCACTAATGATCCCAGTTTAACTCTGTTTTTTTTTTTTTTTAAAGTGAATGAACATACCTGCAAAACAAAATACTAAGAACTTTGATACTTAAGTTGGATTAAAACATCAAAACGTACTTAAAATAAATGGCATCTAGAGGGTACTACTCAATTTATTGGGATTTATCATTCCTAATTATCTTCTTATATAGAGGAATTGATCTTACTTTTATGATCATGACTAACTCCCCAATTCGTTCCTATAAGAATCATAGGACATCAAATAAAGAAGTCAACTCGCTGAAATGTTTATTCATAGCTAGATTTCTAATAAATTATCACCATTTTCTCTCTCATTTTTTGTTAAAAAAATTAGTGAAAGGTATCCATGAGCTTCATTAGAATTGAGACTAATATCTTTTGAAGAAACAGAATGTAAAGGGTTTTCACTTCTCGTAACAAATGCTTTTTGGATTTGAACTTGTATTATCCTCCTTATGATGGGTGATGCCGCTTACTAATTGCTTTCTAGTATTGTCGCCTCACTAATAAAATTAATTATTCTAGAGGTAGGTTATTATTTCTCTTTGGAATTGGGAGTGATCTCTCTCAAGTTTTATATGATTTTATATTACGAGAAACTTGCACTTTTATTGCGTGCGCTTTTATTCATACTAATTGCCCCCAACTACAGTTCTTAAGTCCTTTCATATACCCTAAATCATCAATAATCTTAAGCTTCATTCTTCTATAATGAACCCAAAAAAAAAAAAAAAGAAGGAACAAAAATAGAGAAACACTAAACAGAAAAAAAGTGGTCAGACAAAAAATGACTCACCTTTCCCATATACGAAAACAAAAGGAGATCCCTATGAGGCATTATAAACTGAAAATTATCGCCCTTATTATTATACTTTAACATAAGGTTAAAAGTTTGTAATATTCTTAGAATCTGAAACCAACCATATAATGCAAATAAAATATAGAACCTACACACACACATATTACTGCTTAAACAAAGACACGAAACTCAGAGGATCAACATAAAATTTTGAACTGTGCATTGTGAGAGGCTTCCAAAGAGGAACCCCCCTCCAAAAAATACGTCAGACATCAGGGTTGTGTGACTAACTTGAGGCTAAGACGTGGCTTTATATGTAGGATAGGTGTGTGACGCTCCTATTATTTCGCGATGTGGGACTGTGCCATGATTCTTAATTTGTGTTTCTAATGTGCAGTTCTTCGACCAAAAAAAATGTGCAGTTCATCATAATACAATATATTACCTTTGGCCTTAAATATATATGATATATTTTGTAGTGTAATTTGTACTATAAACAATATCCTAGTGACTAACTTGAAGATAATTGTTTCTCGTATTTAAATAAAAAAGCACAGGAAAAATATCTCATTAAAAAAATTTATCATCTAAAAATACTTGAAAGGTCTTAATGACGCTTGAAACGTCGTAGTGCAATCTATCTTTTGTAGATGCCACTTTTCTTCAATTATGTCAACATTTTTTGTTTTACCAGGTGTCAACATATTTTTAAATATTTGCAAAACGAGGACATTTGCATATCATTGAAAATATGTTGCACACATCTCAAGATGAGTTACATGTAAGATATTTTATATAGGGTTAAGGTGTAGATTTGCCAACTAACTATTACCCAGGGAGCGTCTGGCAAAAATAATAATTGAGAGGACCAAAATTGCCAATCAACAATTAAAAAGTGAAAAAAAAAACACACAATTTGGTGCAGATTCGCCGACAAACTATTACCCCGTCACTGTCTTGTGTCTCCGTCTTCCATTGACTGTCACAATGTCGGCGGCATCAGCGTCTCCAAAGCTTCTATTGTTATTGGGTGTTCCACTCACCCTCTTGAACTCATCTAGTAGTCCACAGCTTTCGGCCAGCATGCACCTTGCACCTTGGTTCCATCCCTCCAATGTCACAAGCAGCAACCGCCGCTGCCAGAATGCCTGCTCCCATGGGTCCCATCTCTATTGGTGTTTGCCTTATCCAACAATAAGACTTAACCGCTTTTTTCTCCTGTGTCTCGGCCACCATCCTACGCGAATGCCTCATATTTTAATAGTTAATTGTGGTAGTTGTTTTTTTAATAGTTATTTGGCATTTTTTTTTCATTTTTTAATTGTTGATTGGCTGTTTTGGTCCTCTCAATTATTATTTGTGTCAAACGCTCCTTAGATAATAGTTGGTTGACAAATCTGCACCTTAATCCTTTTATATATATACATATAAAATAATGTGATTGATATTGTAATAGACTCATTTTCTGAAGGGGAAAAACAATCAATCACTTTGAGTAAGTACTTGCATGAAAATATTTATTAAAATGCTTAAAATTGTTTATTAAAAACAATCGAATTTCTCTATGAAGCTTTCATGAATTTCTCTACAATAGTAATCATTACTCTCTTTATATGATACATGGTGCATTATTAAATTATTATTGTACATTTTTTATAACTTAGTATTGTATTTGTTACGGACTAGCCCAAAGCCCAAATCTGACATAGACGTATCAGGGAACAAGACCCGATATCACAACTGATCCGATCTATCAGCATCTAAGAGAATCCGAACCACCTCCACGTAATATGTGCCCCGAGATACTCGCCCTGGATATCGCGCCGGTCCGAGATGCACGATTTGGATATCTGGCGTAACCGGGATATCCGCCACAGACACCTCTACAAATACAGGCGTCAGCTGACCAGGTGCACACGTTCTATCTTATGCTCACCTTACTTTCTGTCACACAAAGCACACACACCACCCCACTAGCAATACGCCTCCAAGTATTCATCGAACTACGTGGACTTTGATCCCTTCAAAGGGTACGTAGGCTCTAGGCTTGACACCTAGTCAAGTTCAATTAGTCTTGTTCCCAGAACAGAACATTGGCGCCGACCGTGGGGACGTTAAAATTCGATCCCCTTGACCACCTATGGCGAACACTAGAAGTCACAGCCGAAATAACCAACCACTGCAGGCTGATAGGAATCCTCAGTCAAGCCAACCCTAGGCCGGACTGAGTCGGCAAGACGTTTAGAGTCAACCCCAGCGTGAAAATACTCCGGAGGGCCACGTTACTGACAAGGCTACCTCCTCTCCTGCCATCAATCAACCACCGTTGGAGTTAGAAAAGGAGGCTCCAGTTCCAGACGTCCCGGCACCAGACGCTGATGTCCGCATTTTACGAATAACACAGGAGTCGATGCTCCAGAGATTTGAGAACAAGGAAAAACGGGATCACTTGCAATGACAAGAAGACTTCCGAGCTATCGAACAAATGATAGAGGAAAAGCTCGAGCGCTTGATTCAACGCGGAAACCGGAAAGACTCCCTTAAAGGAAAAGAAAAAGTCATCTCAGACAGCAGTAGTCCATCCAGCAGTCTTGATCCAAGGTCAAGAGCCGGACATCCAGCAAGTTAAAGAAGACGAGCGCAGGGAGAGAACGCCCATCGCCTTCAGAGCTGAAGAAAGCGCGGTTATCTCGGATCACCGAAAAGGAGGACCGAGGTAATGGGGAAGTCCGAGACGGTTATGATAGCGAGGAGGACCAGAATTTAGATGAACAATGAGAAATAAATAAAACTCCCCGGTCACATGGCTCACCTCGGGAGTACAGGATGAAATACCTGACAGGATCTGGCAGAACCCCATTCTCAAGAGCAACGACAACGGCACCTTACCCGAAGAATTTTGATTTGGCCGACCTTCCAAAATATGATGGGACTCAGGATCCACACAACCACCTTGAGATTTTCGAAAAGCTGATGTGGGTCCAGTCGATCTCTCAGCCACATTAACCGAACCGGCGCACAAGTGGCTGAGTTCTCTGCCAAATAATTCCATTTGGAATTTTGAAGACCTCAGATGAAAATTCGAGTTGCACTTCGCCACCAGTAAAAAAACAACCGAAGTCCCAATTCACATTAAGCAAGGTAAAGCAGAAAAAGAGTGAGACACTGCAAAAATACTTGGATCGGTTTAGAGACGTGGCAATGCAAGTACGTTCTCTCTCCGAGGAGGTTCATGTACATTGTCTAGACAACGGATTGGACCCATCATCACGCTTGGCGAGAAACCTGTGCAAGAACCGAGTCTATACATTGATCGAGTTCTATACCTAGGCAAAGCAGTATATGGATGTTGAGCAGATGGAGATCGCCAATGCCGATGAACCTGAGAAATGGAGGAACACGTCACCTAACGTAAAGGATCGGACTGACAAGCCGAAGATGGAGCCCCGAAGGCGCGATCGAGACAACCGATCTCGTCGGGATAGGCCCGATGGAAAGCCAAAATACGACAGCTACACACCTCTGAATGTCTCTCGGTCGCAATTATGGAAGGAAGTGGAGCAAACCAAGATGAAGAAGGTTGGGAGGCCGAGGTCTATCAGAAACCGGTCCACCATAGATCACTCCAAATTTTGTGCTTTTCACGATGGACCGTGGCATACTACAGATGAGTGCTATGAACTCCGAGATGCGGTAGAAACGTTTATAAGAGAGGGAAAGTTACGCCAATACGTAATCCAAACCCAAGGAAGAAGAAACGGCAAACGGAACTATGAGGGCTGGAGTAGAAGCCCGGCCACAGACTTTAGGAAAGGCGAGAAAAGACGAAAAGCTGGTTCTGAGGATGAATTCCCAGAAGCTGAATTCAAGTGCAACGTCATCAGTGGAGGTTCTGGAGGGGGCGGAGACACAGTAAGCCAGCGAAAGAAGTACCTGCAAGAAGTTCTGACAGTGAGAGACCTCTCGAAGTTCAAGGACGACCCCACGAAACCAAAACCGCCTCCGTTTGTATTCACCAGCGAGGAGCTAAACGACATGGTCCCCGGCCACCAGGACGGATTGGTCATCACCAGAACTCTGGTTAACTGCCGGGTCAAAAGGATTTTCGTAGACGCTGGGAGGTCGGCCGATATTATAAGCTAGGACGCTTATAAAAGGATGCACCTTGTTGAAGAAGATCTAAAGCTGTGCAAGACAACCCTAATTGGGTTCAACAGGGAACGTTCTTTCCCCAAAGGATACATAGACCTCCGATTAACGTTAGGGACCAGAGAGGCATTCAAATCAGAACGTGTGAGGTTCATCGTGGCCAACTTTCGTTCCCCTTACAACGTAATACTGGGAAGACCGACCATACACAATTGGGACATGCTATTTTCCACCAAGAATCAGAAGCTTAAGTTAATCAACGACAAAAATCAAGTGGTAGAAGTGGCCAGAGACCAGAAGGAATCTCGGTAGAGTTATTCTGAGACCCTTCAAATCAGGTAAGGAAGACCTCATCTCTACCTCGACTCAGAAGGGATGAAATTCAGGCCGACGCCGGGGACGACAGACAGCCCCCGCAGCCAGTCAACATGGTAGAACTCGACCTCAGGGAATCAGAGAATCCCTGCCCAGAGCCAGAAGGAGAACTTGAGGAATTAATGCTGGGAGTAGACCCAACCAAGACAACTAAGATTGGAGGAGGCATGAGAATCGAACTCAAAACTCGTCTGATCAAATTCCTGAGACAAAATCAGGATGTCTTTGTGTGGACATCGGTCGAGATACCTGGGATCGACCCACATTTTTTATGCCACAGGCTGACCATCTGGCCGGGGTCGAAGCCAGTGGCCTCGAAAAAGCGAAATATTGCTGCTAATAGGCAGAAGGCTCTGAAGAGTCATGTAGCAGAGCTGTTGGCGGCCGGATTCATCCAGAAGTACAATACACCACATGGCTTTCCAATGTGGTAATTGTGAGAAAGCCAAGTGGCAAATGGAGGGTGTGCATGGACTACACCAACTTGAATAAGGCATGTTCGAAAGACTCCTACCCAATGCCGAATATCGATCAATTGGTTGACAATCCGGCTGGGTATCGGCTGCTATCTTTTATGGACGCCTACTCCGGCTACAATCAAATAGCCATGCACCTGGACGACCAAGAGAAGACGCCCTTCATGACCGACAAGGCTAACTACTGCTATAATGTCATGCCGTTCGATTTGAAAAACGCCGGAGCTACTTATCAGTGCATGATGAACTGGGTCTTTGAAGACCGGATTGGTCGAAACGTGGAGGTATACATAGATGATATGATCGTGAAGTCGAAGCATCCAGAAGATTACATCCGAGATCTGGAACAAACGTTCTCGAAGTTAAGAAAGTATCAAATTAGATTAAACCCGGTCAAATGTGCTTTCGGTGTCCCAGCGGGAAAATTCTTAGGCTTCATGCTTACCAATCGGAGAATAGAGGCCAACCCGGACAAGTGCAAGGCCGTGCTGGATATGCAGGCTCCAGGGTCAAATATGGAGGTTTAACAGCTAACGGGCCGGTTGGCCGCCTTAATGAGGTTCTTACCCAGATCTGCGGAGAAAGCTTTGCCTTTCTTCAGACTGTTGAAAAAGGAAACCATGGGGGATGGAACCCGAACTGCGAAGCAGTGTTCGAGGAGATTAAGAGGTGCCTGGCAACCCCCCCGGTCCTGACAAAGCCAGTGCCAGAGGAGACCTTGTTCTTATACTTATCAATTGGAGATGAGGCTATGAGCGCCGCCTTGGTCAGAGAGGCCAAGGCCGGCCAAACACCAATCTACTTTATGAGCAAGGCATTACAAGGCTCGGAGCTCCGATATCAGAAGCTCAAGAAGGTGGCTTTCGCCTTATTGACGGCAGCAAGGAGGCTTCGGCCATACTTCCAAGGGCATCGGATCGTCGTCCAAACCAGTTAGCCAATCCAACAGATATTACACAAGCCAGACCTCGTGGGGAGGATGACTAATTGGGCAATTGAGCTGTCCGAGATTGACACCGCATTCGAAGCCCGGCACGCAATTAAATCATAGGCGTTAGTAGACTTCATCAGGGAATTGACCTCGGCAGCAACAAAAGACATCAACTTAAATGAGGTATGGAAAGTATACGTCGACGGTTCCTCTAATGCCAAGGGAAGCAGAGCTGGAGTCATCGTCGAGAGTCTAGAGGGGGTCGCAACTGAACATTCCTTGCAATTAAAGTTTCTGACTTCTAACAATCAGGCTGAGTATGAAGCCCTCCTAGCCGGACTCTTGCAAGCTAAGGATAACGGGGAACGGCAGGTTGAGGTGTTCACCGACTCCCAGCTCGTGGCTGCACAAATCGATAACACCTATCAGGCAAAAGGCCCACTATTAGCTAAGTATCTCAATAAAGTGAAGGAGCTCATGGCCGAGTTTGACGAAGTGGTTATCACCCACATTTCGAGAGAGGAAAACACCAGGGCGGACATCCTCTCCAAACTGGCAAGTACTAATGGTCCCGGCAGCCATAGAACCGTTATCCAGCAGAATCTGGCCGAGCCGAGCTGCGTGATGTCTATTTCGGTAGGGACAGGTTGAAGGAAGCCGATTGAAGACTACCTTGAGAGAGGCATCATCCCGACGGATTCCACCAAAGCAAAAAAGTTGATCCGAGATGCCTCTATCTACACCATGGTTGACGATCAGCTATATCGCAAAGGATTACATTGCCCAATGATGTGGTGTCTAGGAGAAACCGAGGCCAAGCATGTGTTGGCTGAGGTACACGAAGGCGGCAATGGCCACCACATGGGCGGCAAAGTGCTTGCCAGGAAGGCCTTAAGGGCCAGGTACTATTGGCCGACCATGAAGCAAGATGCCATGGACGCCGTCAAGAGATGCGACAGTTGCCAGAAACACGCCAAGATCATCTGGTCACTGCCAACCAAGTTGAAGGGGATTTCGGCTCCCTGGCCCTTCTATAAGTGGGGTTTGGACATCCTCGGACCATTCAAGCCGGCGCCCAAACAACTTAGATGGCTCATTGTCGCTGTGGACTACTTCACCAAGTGAATTGAGGCGAAGCCGTTGACAATGATCACCTCGGCTAGAATAATGAGGTTCTTCCGTCACAACAACATCTCTCGCTTCGGGATACCGGCTAAAACCGTCACAGATATTAGGACCCAATTTATGGACCATAGATTCCAGACCTTGATGTCCAACTTAGACATTAAGCAGCACTTTTCCTCGGTCGAATATCCGCAATCCAATGGCCAGGCCGAGTCAGCTAACAAAATCATTCTAGATAGCCTGAAGAAACGAATGCTAGATGCAGAGACCAGATGGGTCGAACAACTCCACAGCGTATTATGGGGCTATAGAACAAGTGTGCAGACTCCAACTCAGGAGACTCTGTTTCGACTAACCTATGGATGCGAAGCAATGATCCCGGTCGAGATAGGACAGCCATCTTGGAGAAAAATCAGAGCCCGACAAGAAGGACAAGCGTTGAATGACGATGCCTTGAGGACGAACTTGGACGTCATAGACGAGATCCGAGTCACAGCACACTGTCGGGAGTTAGCCGCCAAGTAGCTCCTTGCGGCGAAGTACAATCGGAAGGTGCGACCTCGGTCTTTTAACCGAGGTAACCTCGTACTCCGACGGGCCGACATCGGCAATAGGAACGCCCGGGACAGCAAGTTGGCCCCAAATTGGGAAGGCCCTTACCGGGTCAAGGAGAAGCTAGACGATGGAGCCTACATTCTCGAAACCTTGGCAAGGAAGCCGGTTAAGAGAACTTGGAACGTCGACAAGTTAAAAATCTATTACAGCTAGATCCCGACCCGGCTTGACAAGCATGTTCACAATTTGGTTACTTCTCAGTTTTTGAGTTTGTTATTTATTTTTATTTGCAAATTTATATTTCCAAGATTCATTTAAACTACTTGTTAGCTCTTTTGAGCTGTGTTTTTGAATCAATAAAGGACCACCCGGTGGAGATTCAATACCATGCACAGATTATTGCTTAAGCATTATGCCGAGGTAGGTAAGCCTGGCCACAAACTGGACACTGAGGTCCTTAAACCCGGTCAAAACCCATCTAGATGGAGGACACCAACTGTTGTACTCCGACATGCTCAGGTTTAGAGCTCGGCAAAACTGCCATACGTGACCTTCGCGAAATTGACGCGTCAACGCTCGCCCGATCTAAGCACACGAACTGCCATTCCGACCTTGATCAGGTCAAAATGTTTAAGTATTGCGTTACGAACACCTCGGCTGAACATGTGGCAATTCGAAAATAGTTCGGTTACAATTCATTTTCCTTTCTAAGTAAGCCGGAATGAGGTAGAGCGGTTAAGTTAACACCCCACGAGGTTAAAACAGACAACCCTACCCGAATCCAAGACTTAAGTTCTGGTCGAGTATCCAGACCTGTACCTACTACGGTCGATAAATTTCTAACAAAGCTTAGAATTTATAAAACAAGATAAGGCAAGTAAGGTGATTAAATTAAAGTCACTTGTTGTCATAGAATTTACAAAAACGGCACAAACGCCAGAAAAATACAAGTTTGACATCGGGCACAGATGCCCCAACAGCAAAATAAATGCAAAAGTCCTCGACCACTAGCTCGGGGGAGCAACACTGCTAGAAGGAGGCTCCTTATTCGACGGCCCGACCTCTGGAGCCCCTTGCCCCGCCTCGTCTTTACCTGGCATTTTGTCGGATTTGGACCCGTCAGCGGGGGATTGGAATGGAACCAGGACCCCATCTAGAACATAAGCCCGGAAGTCGTAACCGGTTAAGTTCAGAGTGACGTCCGGGTTCAGGCATTTAATATGCTCCAGGGCCATCTCAAAACACTCCTTCACGGTCTCCGTTAGCATGTCCGATGTCTCCTAGTGCGCCAGTTGCTCCGATCGAAGAGCCTCTCTTGTCGACTCCAATTCAGTGTATAGGGCAGAGCGCTACTTCGGCAAAGATTTCACAACATCTAGGCTCTTAGCCTACGCCTTTTGTAACCTGGCGTACTCAGTTGACGTCTTCTCTCGCGCCTCATTTGCAAAGTGCACCTCCTGAGAGGCCTTTGCTGCCGCAACCTTAGTGGCATCCCGCTCTTCCGTCAAGGTCTTCACCCTAGCTTCACACTCGGCTAGGGCCTCCTTGACCGTCTCAACCTTGGCCAAAACCTTCTTTTGGGCCTGGACTTTCGCCTGAGATGCCTCTAGCCGACGGTTCTCCTCTTCTGCCAAGGCATACTTCCCCCTCACATGGAGCAGAGCTTGGTGCAGCCCAATTGATTTGCATAAGGCCTTTATAGAATCATGCACCAGCCCCTCTTCAGTAACCCCCTTTTCCCAAATGAAGCCTTGAGGAAGGACGGAAGAGACTCTGGACTTTTGAGGAGGCGGTGGGGGTGGGGGAACAACTGATCCGGATGGAGGGGAGGAGGCAACCACGGTCTTAGACAACATAACCTCTTTCTCTTTAGAGGCGGGGGTTAGGACTCCCAGTGACACCCCAGCCGGGACAGCAGGAATAGGATCCTGGACTACGAATGACTTAGTCTTCTTTGTCTGAGAAGAACCAGCCTTGACCTGAGATTTATGCGCCTCGACGGCCGGGGCAGCCCGTTTCTGGATCGGAGTCGACGAATTGACATGGGAAAGAAAGCGGGGTAGCTCCTTCATATTGTGTGCTGCAAAGACAAGTGAAAAGTATTAGGAGCCAAGTCGAAGATATGAAATGAAGCCTAAAAACATACATAAGCAAAAAACCAAACCCCTACAAGTTGAGGGTAGCGGCCTCAATCCCTCCCCGGTTATGAAGAAGGCCGCGCTCTGGATACCGTACTCCTTGACAAAAGCCGACAACCGAGGGACAGAAGGGATTGTCTCCAGCAGAAGGTCATTGCGGGATACTTGATAAGACCCAGGGGCAATCTTGTGATGCTCTTCCATCCAGTAGAGCGGAAAGCTCCACTCTACGTCTGCGCCCTCAACCCCTTTTAAAAACCAGGGCTGTTGACCGGGATTGACAGCAACCTTGAAAAAGGCGTTCTTGAAACGCTTGAAGGAATCAGAAAAGGGTTTCATAAGTTTCCTCTCCGGATCATTACGAAGAGAAGTTAGCCCTTTTAACTTCTCGCTTTCTTTAGGTGAGCCGGGGGCGAAGGGGCCAAAGTAATAAAAGAAAAGGTTGGCAGTGCAAGGAATCAGAACAGGGAATGAGTGGCATAATTGCTCAAACGCCACAAGGTAGGCCCACCCATTGGGATACAGCTAAGAAGGTGCAAGGTGCAGATACCACAAGGTTGAGATTTGAAAAGCAGTGAACGAGAAGTGAACACCGACCCGGGTTAAGCAGTCCCAGGTTTCATACTCGCCCTGGATATCGTGCCGGTCCGGGATGCACGCTCCGGATATCTGGCGTGGCCGAGATATCCGCCACAGACACCTTTATAAATATAGGCGTCAGCTGACCAGGTGCACACGTTCTATCTTATTCTCACCTTACTTTCTGTCACACAAAGCACACACACCACCCCACTGGCAATACGCCTCCAAGTATTCATCGAACTACGTGGACTTTGATCCCTTCAAAGGGTACGTAGGCTCTAGACTTGACACCTAGTCAACTTGCTGAAATGTTTATTCATAGGTTTCTTATAAATTATTACCCTTTTCTCTCTGTTTTTTTGTTAAAAAAAAAATAGTGAAAGGTATCACTGAGCTACATTAGACTTGAGACTAATATCTTTTGAAGAATTAGAATGTAAAAGGTTTTTGCTTCTCTCAACAAGTGCTTTCTGAATTTGAGCTTGTATTTTTCTTCATATGAGGGCTGACGCAACTTTACACCTCAATTACCAATTTCAATCTATAATTAAGAGTAAGTTAGGGATGAGTTTTGTTGCTAAATAAACAATTCAATTCATTGTATCTACTAAAATTATCAATCCCCACTAATTGCTTTCTAGCACTGTCGCCTCACGAATAAAATTTATTATTCTAGAGGTAGGTGATTATTTATAGTTTTAGATGAATTTATATTAAGAGAAACTTGTACTTTTATTGTGTGTGCTTTTATTCTTACAAATTTCCCCCAACTACAGTACTTAAGTCCTTTCATATCCCCTAAATCATCAACATTAAGCTTCATTCTTCTAGAATTAACCAAAAAACCAAAAAAACAAAAAAAGCGAAACACTAGACAGAAAAAATGTGGTCGGACAAAAAATGACTCACACCTTTGTACTGAAACAAAAGGAGATCCCTATGAGGCATTATAAACTGAAAATTATCGCCCTTATGATTATACTTAAACATAAGATTAAAAGTTTGAAATATCCTTTGAATCTGAAACGAACCATATAATGCATATAAAATATAGAACCACACACACACAGATATGTATATATTAATATATAGACACGCACACACTAATTAAACAAAGACACAAACTCAGATGATCAACATAAAATTTTGAACTGTGCATTATGAGAGGCTTCCAAAGAGGAACCCCTCTCCAAAAAATGCGCCCAGGCCATGAGGGGGGCCTGGATGGCAGGTGACTAACTTAAAGCTAAGACGTGGCTTTATATGTAGGATAGGTGGGTGAGGCTCCTATTATTTCGCGATGTGGGACGATTGTGTCATGATTCTTGATTTGTGTTTCTCATGTTGCAGTTCATCACGATACAATATATACTACTTCCGATCATAAGTAGGACCAAAAGAATTCGCTTTCGGTTTGGGAATAACATACCATTTTTCTTAAACAACTTTCTAATTTGTGTTTCTCATATTTTATTTGCTCTATTAAGATCACGAGGAAAATTTGTTATGTGGCATAGCATCATTGTTGTTAACGGGAGATCGAACAGCAAATTCTCATTTTCTGCATATTTTTGGATTAGCTCTTTCGAAATAATTTTACAATGTATTATTTAAGTGAGTTGATGAATTTTGTGTTGTCTTGTATAAAAGTGTTTATCCAAACATGTGGAAATTCCAACTCGCTGAATTGTTTTTTGCATACAACATTTCTTATTAATTACTATACCTTCAGTCCTAAATATATAGGAATAAAATTTATAGTTCAATTTGTACTATAAACTTTGTCTTATATTTACAATTAGAGAAGTATTATTTTTCTATGTTCTTAAATATATGAACTAACTAGGGGTTCATATCTCAAAGGGTAAAGGTGCAAAAATATACATGTATTTTACTCTCAGTAGTGGTTAGCACCATATGTTTTTCAGAGGAATAAAAATGCACATAAACTTTTAAAATAGGTACAAAAATACTCATGCTGTTGAATTCATCTAACTGAATTATGTTTAGGTGGGTCCCACACCATCTCAAAAAATAAAAATCCCATTTTTTTTTATTTCCAATCTTACCCTCCCTTTCCTCTGTCATTGTGCCTCCACGTCAGTCGCCCTTCCTTCAGATCCGCGCCCACAGTCTTGTATCCTCCTGAATCAGTCACCGCTTCTTCAGATCACGTCGAAGGCTTCGTCCAAACCATTCACTGGAGGTTCGTTGAAGATGTCTAGGTGCTTCCCTTTCCCACCTTCATAGTGTGCGGAATGGGGCATGAAGCGCGGATTTGATAAGGTTTGTTGAACAGTTTCGTTTTTGGGTTTTGCTCAACTGCATGTGTTAAAATCTGTGGGCCAAAATTGAAGCAACATTTAAGGAATCTGTTTTCCAAATAATGCGGCGCCACACCTTTCTCGATTCCCATTTATTTCTTGAAACCCACAATTGCTTCTGCAATTTGTTTCCCTGCACCATTTTCTGTTTCTTTTTGAATCTAGTATTATCGTGTTCAATCTAGTGTTCAGTCTGGTTTTGCAAAGTTCTTCCTTCTTCTTCTTCTGAGTGCAGGGGCATTTTGGTCTTTTCACATTGCCAATAACGTTAGTTTATGAAATTTAACGGTGATGGTAGTTTTGCATTGTTTTTAAAAGTTCATGTGTATTTTTACTCAAAAAAAAAAACATATAGTGCTGGACACTCCCTAGAGTAAAGTTTATGTGTATTTTTTCACCTTTACCCGATCCCAAATATCAAATTTATATATAAAATTTCCATTCAGCCAACTCGTCGAATTGTTTATTAATACATCATTTACTATTAATTAATGATTTTTTACTTTTGTATGATCTTAAATATATGAGCTCGTCGCGCAACAAAAAAAAAAATATATATATATATATATGAGCTCATCATGTTCACTACAATCTGTAAGTGGAGCTAAATACTCAAGAGGAGGTGAATTGGGTATTCTAAAATTTTTCAAGAATTACTCTGTTTTTAAGCAACAAAAACAAAGACAAACAAAGTAAAGAGAAGAGTAGCTGGACACTGAGATTTATATTGGTTCGATCCTAACAACTTGACCTACATCCAGTCCCCAAACTCTCTAGGATTTTCCACTATCACAAAGATTATACACTCTGTACTCAAGAGTAGTTCTCTCACTAGAACTCACTCCCCCTTACAAGTTGTAATCAATGAACTCTCAAATCACTAACGGCCTGTTTGGTTCAGAGAACTTTTAAGGAGGGAAAGGAACTTAAAGAAAGGAAAGGAATTGAAAGGAAGATTCAGAGGGAACTTTAAAAAATTTAGCTATTTGGTTGACATGGGAACTTAATTAAGTTGAGGGAAGATAATTTGTTTGGTTTGAAGAATTGGTTGTTGGTTAAGTGGGAAAGTTTGGTAAAATTCGCTTAATGCCCTCAGGAAAAAAAAAACGCAGATCACGTTTTTGTTTTCTCGTCGTGTGATTTGAACAGAAACAGAGGCAAATTGAAACGCGTCTTCGAGGAGAAAGGCAAATGTGAGAGAGCTCAATTTGATTTGAAACGGCGAGGACACAACGATCATAACGACTGCCGGAGGTGTGAAGGTCGTCAGACTGATATGGAAGGAAAAAGAGGGGGACAAAACCACAAATGAACCAATCTTGTGGCGACATGAATTTTGCGGAAATCTTTGAACATTGAACCCAGGTGCTGATTTTATAGGGAAAAAACGAAAATTTAAAAACCTGTCAGTGCTAAGTCCCTGAAATAGTAAACAAAGTTGCGTTAAAGTAAATAACGAAAAGGACTGGAATGTGTCATGTAACAATTATCCAGAACATTGGACCTTGAAGATGACAAAACATTTGAGGTGAAATGCAGGAAACTATCATAGCTGGTAGAAAGAAAAGGATATATCTGCAGAAGTTGACATATCCATGATCATAGTTGATAACTGACCAAGTTAATAAGCACTGAGGTAAAAAAAAAAAGCATATGACAGTGTACGGTTGTACAAAAGGTGATTGCAAGTGCAGAAGGTGATGCACAAACATGTCGTGGTTATAGATGGATGAAAATGACCAAAAATTGCATTCAACCTAAAGGTGGGTGCAAGGTATTTTTTTTTTTTAAAAAAAAACCACTTTGGCTTTTTCAAATGTTGTATAAAATATGACAAAAACTTACCTTCAACAAACACAATCCACCCCACAAATGGCCAAATGTCAAGCACAGAAATGTGTTGGTGATAGTTGAAGCAATACCACCATAACTTCCATTCAATGCAATGTGGGTTAAGGGAAGTAAAAATATGCCATTTTGGCCTTCTCAAATGCTGCACTAAAATGAAGAAACAAGTCAGATGGACCATAATGCACCCCACAAATGCAGCAACGTTTGAAAAGAAAAAAGGCTGGTTGTTGATGAATGAAAATGACCATAATGTGGATTTAATGGAAGATGTCAAACTAAACCGGTTTGTGGTGGTCAAATGCTACCTACAAATGATGGAAAAAAAAGAAACTCATTGAAGGACCTTACTGCAGTCCACAAAAAAGGTGCATATTACCCACAGGGTTTGAAAACTTACTTGCATAAAACCAAACTTCACAAAAAAAACAATCTAACAGCATGTATGTCCCAATTGACAGTTGCAGCAGTAGACGAACAATTACAATACCAAACAAATAGTGCAGGCAGCATGTAAAACAAGTTAGGTAACACAAATCCCAACCATGAAGGTCAATGTCACATAACACATTCAACTGTCAACCTAACAGCAAAGTTCGAACGAAACAGTGAAGTTCGAACTCAGCTGACATAATTTGAACCAGTACACTAAAAACCAAAACGACCATCCTGTATCATATCAAAAAACATTTAAACAGCTGAGCAGGAGTAATGACTTATCATATTAGCCAACCTAGTGTACTAAGTCATGTAAAAAAACATTACAACATAAAAAGCGAAACTAATATCTAATTCTTCTTCTTCGTCTTGGCTGGTGACTTCCTACTAGTGCCCTGTCTTGGTGATGAAGTGCGTGAGCCAGGCAGGTTAACTGGGATGTACATGGGGGTTGGAGGCCTAGGGGGTGGAGGAGGAATGGGTGATTCAGCTGAGAAGATGTGGGGCAAATTCTGAGCTGCCATGTTGCTGCTGAAACTTGAAGCAGGTATGAACCTCAAGGGAACGACATGTACTATATTCCTAGATGGGGCAGGAGGAGGGTTAACAGGTTCACCCAGAGTCACAAGGGAGAGTGGGGTCACTGGTTCTAATTCCTCATCTGTTGGACCTTGGTTTGCATTGTCACCATCAGCATAGTCTTGTTCAGTTTTCTTTTTAGCTGTGGGACCTTCGTGCACATTGTCACCACCCCCATCGTGTTGCTCACTGGTTTTGTCAACACTTGTCGGACTTTTGGTCCCCTTGTCATCAACACCAGTAGCGTCCTCCTCCTCTTCTTTTCCATGTGTGTTCCCCTCACTGCCAGTGCCACCACCAGAAGCCTCTCCCTCTGTTGGAAATTATGCCCTAGGGGCAATTCATTGTACTTTGGATATTTAAGTTATTTAAAGTATTCTCTTTTGTTATCATTTTCGTTTGCATGTTCGTATTGATAACTGCATCCTTGGGTAATCTTATAGATTATCCTAAATGTCCCTGGTCGGTCATTTACACGGGAGTGAAGATGAAATAAGACCTGTATGACTTTGATGAGGTATGGAGATACGAGTCAAAGTCATGGGCACTTGTAAGAGTACAAGGTGCTCGACCGACCCACTATGAGAAAGCTGCATGGATTAAGTCATAAGCTTATCTCATGTATAACCGCGTCACGACGCTCTATGACCTGAGATCATCATGGATTCCTACATGATGAGTCACTGATCTTTGACCTGGTCAAAAGTCACCTTTGACTGGGTGATGATAAAGGCTAGGATCAGGATCAGTGTTTTTCATGCGGAGGAATGTGAGTGGTCAAGATGGGATTTGTCCCTCACATATGTAGAGAGATAATGCTGGGCCCCTCGATGAGTGAGTCTAAGAAATGTATGACCATACTGTGATGGAAAGGAGTTTCCATTTCACTTATTAGACTACTCGAGAATCGAGAAAGCATTGGTCAAGAAAAGGAAGTTGACATTATCCATGCCTCATCCTTGACCAAATTATCGCGTGACAAAAGGGACGTGACATGGTTGTACGATAGGTAGTATCGTGTCAACGATCCCCATGTGAATTGGATAGTTGCAATGTCTTGCTAGAGGCCGCTTGCGACTTGTGGGCTGATACAGTGTTGGCCCACTGCCAATCTCATATGGGCCTGCAGGGTCGCACACAAGAATAATCCAACACGGGTGAAAGTGTCCAGGTTCATTGAATCTCAGATTAATCTGAGATTAAATAAATACTAAATTTGATCTAGGATTTATATATATATATATATATATATATATATATATATATAAAATTCGAAATTAATATATATATTATAAATTGAGATTATAATATTATATATAATATTTGTTTAGTATTTAATTTATTTGATAAATTAAATATCTGAAACAAATAGAGATATTGTATCTCATTTAATTTCGAATAAAGATATCGTATATCTGTTTAATATTAAATTGAGATATGGTATCTCAGATTTAATTAAATAGATAGATATCATATCTCGGATTTAATTTATGATGATAAATTAAATCAAAAGGCTTTAAATTTAGATTTGATTTAAATTCAAAATTCGAATTTCCAAATCTGGCTTTTAATATATTCAATTACATTTATGAGATAGATGTGATTGATATGTTGACCAGATTCAAAAATCCGAATTCCCAAAATTAATAAAGGATTAATTTTGGTTATATAATACGCCTATCGGGTTTGGAAAAACCTACGGGATTTTCAGTCGAGCGTATTCAGAAAAGCCGCGAGAAACCCTAGAGCAACTTGAGAGAGAGAGACGCACAAGAAGCACTAGCACGCTGCCGCAACCGTGCTTTGGGGATTGTTCGTGTGGATACTAGTAGAGGAAGTCGATCCAAGAGTCGACTTCTGCTGATCGAAAGAACGAGACGCGGATGTGTTGATCGCCCACCTGATCAAAGGAACGAGACGCGGACGAGTTGTTCGAGAAGGTAGCCCACCTGATCAAAGGAACGGAACGCGGAATAGTTCAACACAAGGTATGATTCGGTTTCCTTAACTCTGATTTAAACGTCGTTGAGTGATCCTTCGGAAGGATTCGTAAGAAATTTTTAATCCGCTGCGTGTACGAATCCCTACACCCTCCCCTTGTCTGTTACCTTTGTCCCCCTCACTCCCAAAACCACCATCAGACCCCTTGTCCTCATCCTCTTGTTCTCCTTCTCTGTTGCCTTCACTGCCACCACCTCCATCAGACCCCTCCTCCTCATCCTCTTGTTCTCCTTCTCTGCTGCCTTCACTCCCACCACCTCCATCAGACCCCTCCTCCTCATCCCCTTCTTCTCCTTCTCTGCTGCTCTCACTCCTGGAACCTCTATCAGACCCCTCCTCCTCATCATCTTCTTCTCCTTCTCTGCTGCTCTCACTCCTGGAACCTCCATCAGACCCCTCCTCCTCATCCTCTTCTTCTCCTTCTCTGTCCCCCTCACCCCCATTTCCACGACCACCAGATTCCTCTTGCTTCTCTTCTGTTGCATGCAAGTTTCCAGTCAGAATCAGAATGTAGGCAATGGAAGTGCATATGCATTGTAAAATTTAAATCTAAAACAACAAAATGGAAGCACTTATTATTACTAAATCCTCATTACTTGTTTGACTACTACAGACAAAAATCTATAAGAACTGGCTGAACCCAAGAGGGGGGGTGAATTGGGTGAAGTATAAAAATTTAGGTACTTTGAAACTCTTTTCGTAACTCACTGAAATCAGTTTAGAAAGCAATAACCACACATTTAAATATGTATACACATTCAAACATATATGTAGGAAATGTAAGAGATAAGGGAAGAGAATGTGCAAACTGATTTATACTGGTTCGGCCTTATCCTTGACCTACGTCCAGTCCCTAAGCCTCACTTGGGATTTTCAATCCACTATCTTCTTTCAATCTGATTACACGTTCTGTAACTGAAGTAATCCTCTCACTAGGATTCACTCCCCCTTACAAATTGTAATCAACACACCGCTTGATTACACACTCTGTACTCGAAGTAATCCTCTCACTAGGATTCACTCCCTCTTACAAGTTGTAATCAACACAATGTGTTTCCCATTCAAGATCACCCAATCTTGAGTAACTCTCAGATAGATAGAATGATTACAATAAATCTTCTCTCTCAGAAGCGAATAAATGAACACTGAAGAACAATACAAATCATCTCACTCTCTAAGCTATCTAGACATGAAAAACATAGTGTAAATGATGTGAAAATAGAGTATCAGCATGTTGGAAGTGTAAGCTTGTTTCTCCACGTTTTTTTGCTTAAATCTGTCTTCTGTTTATAGGTAGAGATCAATATATGACCGTTGCTATCCCAATAGATCCGTTGGAGAAGCTCTGCCATGTTTAGGAAGTGGTTTTGGCATATTCTCTCTCTAAACTCATCTTAATCCAGTTGTCCAAGTAAGCAGAGTTGACTCTTGTGAATTAGTCCGTTGAAGAAGATTTTACTTGTTGTAGAAATCATTCTTAAATGCTTTGTAGGCGTGTGCAGTTGGATTAGCCAAAAAGGAGCAACTTTTAGTTCGGCATTTAATGTTCTGAACTACCTTTTTGCTTTTCCTCTAACCTTTAATTAACTTTCGTTAATCTGTCTGAAACTCATCAAAAAGATGGTTAAACATAGCTAAGAATATAGAAGAATGATAAGAGAAAGTATCAAGATCAAATAAGATGATTCCAAAAATTCGTCAGATTTAATTTTCAAGTTTAGCGATCAATACTTGAGTATGTTCATCAATACTCGAGTTTGTCACTGTGCACTTAAGTCAATACTTGAGTATCCATTTTGATACTTGAGTATTCATCTTCCAGAGAGGAACCATCGAGACTTGAACTTTGGACCTCAGGATAATACTCGAGTATAGAAATCCATACTCGAGTATTGAGTTCTTGGTAAGAAAATAATTTTAAGTTCAAAAGTCTCAATACTTGAGTATTGTTTCCAATACTTGAGTATCCAAAACATTGACAAAGGGAAAAGCTCTCTGGATGCCCAATACTCGAGTTTCCAACTCAATGCTCGAGTATGCATTCATTTAAAAACTTTGTGGAGTCTTTCCTAGGTCAATACTTGAGTGTTCAAATGAATACTTGAGTATTCATAAACAAATGTTAAGTGTGAAAACTTTGTGAAAATCCAATACTCGAGTATGTAAAACCAATACTCGAGTTTTCATAAAGTGTAAAACTTTGATGACTCTCTGTATGACCAATACTCGAGTATTCAATTGAATACTTGAGTATTGAGAACTTAAGCCAAAGTTGAAATTCTCTCTATGAGTTCAATACTCGAGTATTCATATCAATACTTGAGTATTGTTCTAGGGTGAAAACTTGGAGTGCTCTCTGTAAGGGTCAATACTCGAGTATTGTATCCAATACTTGAGTATTGTATCAAGGTGAAACTTGGAGTGCTCTTTGTAAGATCCAATACTTGAGTATTGTATCCAATACTTGAGTATTGCATTGTTGAAATAGATTTAAGCAGCTCTCTGTCAAGTCAATACTTGAGTTTGTCTTTGACAGTAAGTTTTTACCAAAGACAAAACTCCAAAGTGTGTTTACAATTGTTGATTATCATCAAAACACATAGAGAACTAACAAAATCAAAAGAGACGACTAAACTAGTTAAATAATATTGATTAGGCAGATATGACGATTTTTTTTCAGTAGGCACAAACTGAAACATTAAAGGGGAGCAACAAAATTAGAACAAACCATGAGTAGATGAACCAGTTTCTTCACTAACATGCTGGTGTTGGCCAGAATAGGTCATTGGGGAGTGGTGGGATGACTCTGCTGAGCCTCTCACACTTGTCTGTGGAGGCTTTGTTGACGAACCAGCATGGATAGCTTCAGTTCTCTTGAACGATGCAAATTGTCTGAAATCTGAACCGTATAGGTGGATAAACTCTTGAAGACACTTAAATTCAAGCGCCATCTGTGACAACCTTGAGTCCAATCTCCCTACTTGGTCTTCAATTAATGCCTGCAACTCATCTTTCAGAACTCCAAGTTTATCATCCAAAACTTGCCCAAAGAGAGCTCCCACCTCTGCTGCTGCATCTACACCAGCATATGAAGGACCACCTGGTGTAGAAGACCGTGTAGTTCTCTGCCCCTTGGCCTTAACACCCGTTTCCCCCTCAGGTTCATGCTTTCGTTGGTGCCCTATGGCTGCAAGAGGAATTCGCATTCGGTGCAAGGCCTCATCATCAAATTCAGAATTCCATAGTGGAGGCTCACCATCTTGGAGATACCAGATTTTGTGCTTATCCAATATGAGGGACACAAGTGATGGATACGAGAGGTCTGTGTTCTTTTTCCCCATTGCCACTGCTCTGAGCATTGTGTCCACGATCCTCTTCCCCATGTTAAAAGGCTTCCTTTGAATTAAACAACTCAAAATTTGTTTGTCTTCAATGCTCAATGATGAGTAGTGCTTCCCCTTGTTCACAAAATTCCTACTGTACAGGTAGTGTAGGACCCTATATTTATATGGGAGCTGCTTTGGTCTGCATACTCCACGATCATCGTCAGTTGTACCACCATCCAGAAGGATTTTGTCTGTTTCATCTCCACTGAATTTAGTGTCCTTTGACTGAGGACACTGCACACTTAACCACTGTAACAATTTCTTGTCATTTACTTCTACCCTTTGCCCTCTCACACCTGAAGAAACTACGCCTCCCCTTGACATTTTCAAGTTGGTGTAAAAAACCTTAACGACAGACTCACAGTAAGGCAACGACAACTCTAGTAGCCTCCTGAAAGGTCTAATGATTTCTGAGACCCCAAAAGGATAATCTTCTTCAAATGTATCCATATTAATAGTACTTATTTTAGAATGGCTACGACCAACCAACCTAATATCGTAGTCTTCAAGTTCGGACTGCTTGAAGTCTGATTTCGCTTCAAGCACCATATTTGGCCAGCGATGGACTTCCTTCAGTTTCTTGTACAGGTTGGCCCTCTTCTTCTCTTGTCCCACATTGTCCTCTTCTTCCTGGTTTCCCTCTGATGATCCATCGTCTAATTCAGTTGGCTTCCATCCCTTGTCGTCCCCACCAGAACTCTCACTCGCAATAGGCTTTGCTTTCCCCTGTTTCTTGGCCTCCGCCTTTTTCCTTTTTCCTCTACCAGAGGATTCCGAGGATAATTCACCGTCAACCTCCGTCTGGGCCTTTCTCTTCTTAGACATGGTGGCTGTGGCCTTCCCCTTCTCAACACGTTTCCTCTTCATCGCCTCCTTTGCCTTATTATCACGTTTCCACTTGGCAGCTCCTTCGTACTCATCATAGACTTCTTTTGTCTTGTACTTTGATCCCCCGGCACGACCACCCCGTTGGATTGAAGATATATGCTTCCTGTACATCCTCACATCGTCCATTGTGATTCCCAATTCGTTCAATCGATCAGTCGTCATTTTCACCCTCGCCATTTTTGTTTAACTTAACCGGAAGCGACTGCAGATTTTCTAGGGTTTGAAGTAGTGTGGGTTGAGCGATTAATTGGGTAACAATTTGTAGTTCCAGTGGGTGTCGATTGGATTACATAAGTGGCGGTTATAGGTACAAGCCTACTCTGCAAAAAACAGAGCAAAGTTATGGCGGTTTTCCTCTGAGTGGACGTGAGTTCGGACTTCGTATCATATGTTGACACATGTCCTATTTGACTGATATGATTTTAAATTAAAAAAATTAAGTTTTTCAGGGGCAACGTTGAGTTCTTGGTTACAACACTGAAGTTCGAACCAAAATACTACGTTCGAACTTTGACATGTAAAGCGTGTATATTATTCAGGATGTGAAAGTTTACTTGGAAGTTTGAACATAACAGTAAAGTTCGAACCCATTAGGTGACAGATGGACATATCAGCATGTGAACCAGTAAATCCATAGTAACCTTAGAATAAAAAAATTTATGCAGCTCCACTAGTTGAAAACAGTGAGGAAAATTATATCAATATTTATATTCAAAACCACCAAGTGCTTACGTTGTGGTGGACTTTACACTTGCCAAACAATGACAAGAATAGGGGCCTATCAACTAAAGTTACATACAGCCCAAAAAAACCTATTACATTGGCCCAAATACAGATGGCAGGGTCGAACAAACATGTCCTACTACATGTACAGGTGGAAGACCAAAATTTATCCCATGTTCATTGTAACGGCATTTCCCTATATGACCATGGTCCAAAGTTTGGTGTCCAACAAAAAACCCAGAGTAACGTGACAATATAATGAGACAACTCTAATAACCCTATCCACCCACAAAAAATACAATGTTAACTTTACAATGCAACCTCTATTGTTGAAGGAGGCTACGGATCCATGAGGTTTTATATAGTGAAGGCATTTTCCCAAACGCACTCAACATTCTGTCATTGCTAAGCATCTTGATATGAGCCTGGTTCCTCTCATCCCATGACAGTTCTTCAAGCTCTAGCAGCTACAAAAACAAATCATCACCCTTTGCATCAACCTCAGCTTGTCTTTGCCTTTGTTGAGCATCAATATCAGCTTGTCTTTGCCTTTGTTGAGCAGAAATCTAAGTGCAAACTCTGTCAACCACACTTACTATTGTCCCTTCCAAAGATGTGACTGTGTCCCTTAGTGCATCAGCCATGATTTCAGAGTGGTTCAAACGTCTCTTCTTCTGTCGACTGCTAGATGGTTCAGCTCCATTCAATGCAATTTGTGCTGTCAAATTGACTGGTTCGGTGAAAACAGATTCAACAGCAACATGATGAGGTGTTTCTGGAAGGTCATCAGCCTCTAGATTAACCTCTTCCTCCATCCCGATAGGGGAGTCCACATCCTCACCCACAGCCCTATCCTTACCTCATACCATGGTGAGGGACTCAAAGTTTGGGAAGGGCCTGTAGCGAAATTGTCCCGCCATTAAATGAGCCTGTGAATTCACCATATATGTGAGAACGACGAGGATAACTTTAAATGTCATTATAAGTAAAGTGGCATGCATAGTAGTGACAAATGCGACAACATACCTTGATATGCTCATCCCAGACCTCTTTGTCAGCTGTGACACATTTTGTGTCAAGATCCCAACCAAAGCCTGATGTGTTGGTCCCATAGACCATGTCGTGAGCGGTTTGCCACAATTTCTTCAGGGTCTTAATCCTGGATGTTATATGCGGAGATGCCTTGATCCCACATCCTGGAAGCTTTTGTTCCATCATAACCTGCAGCGCATTGGCAAATCCGGGCTTGAAGCCATTATTGGCTATGAACCTGTGGTCAACCTTTAGAGTTACAAGGCAGTCGATCAAAACCTTGTCCTCCTCAAGCGTCCACATTTTTTGTTTCCCCTTTACATGTTGCTGAACCTGGTCCATCTAAAAAAGTCACAGTCAATCCACAAAGTGTATTAATTTACGTTAGTTCAACATAAACATATACCAAAAAACACACAAATTGCACCAAGTGTAACACAAATTGTTTCATTACAGTGACAAGTGAATTGGGAGTTCATACTAATAAGCCAACATAACATAATACGACATATTGTCCTGATTAAAATACGTGTACAACATCGTCAATTATCACTACGTGTCACAAAGGCAGCAAACATCTCATTTGCAACACTCTCCTTAAAATTATTCCAGGAGTCAGTAGTTTCCATTGGAACCGTGGGGGTGTTTTCAATTGTGGGAGGTCCAGCGTCAAATGAGTCAAGCTTCTCGTCAAGAGGATCTTGAACTGATTCATGACGAATCAGATTATGGACGAGAGAACAAGCGAGGATGTATCTATTTTGGATCTTCACTGGGTAATAAGATGCACTCCGGAGGATTGCCCAACGTAACTTGAGTATGCCAAAGCACCTTTCTATGACATTACGGGCAGCCGAATGTCGCATATTGAAGGACTCTTGCGGAGTTTGGAGTTGGCTTCCATGTCTCCACTCGTTAAGGTGGTACTTCTGGCCTCTATAAGGAGCCAAGAAACCCTGGTAGTTTGTGTACCCCGCATCAACCAAATAGTAGTTACCTATGGAAACAAACCATCCCACATTATTTTGATTCTTAAAAAGCTGAAAAAGGAACTATACATAATTATCTTGCACCAACTATAGCATGTATACCTTGTGGCACTCGCAGACCATGTCGCCTTTGTATAGCATCGCGTAAGACCCGACCATCCGCAGCAGACCCTTCCCATCCAGGCAAGACATATATGAATTGACCATCCAGTGAGCATACACCCAAAACATTCGTTGTTACTTCTCCTTTCCTATTTCTATACCTCCCCTTTTTCTCGGCAGGGACTTGTACGCGTATGTGCATCCCATCTAACGCACCAAGGCACCCCTGCAAACATAAACAATTAACAAAGCATGTGGTCAAACCATTATTTGTTTATCTATGCAAAATTTAACGTGTCACACAAAAACACATGCAACATACCTTAAACCACTTCCATCGATTATCATTTGAGTCCTCCGGAATAGGCTCTGCTTTCTTAAGCAGCAATGTTTGTAGTCTGATGGTAGCATTTAACACAAGTTTAAAGTATCTACTAATGGTTTCACCCGACCTTCCAAACTCAAATTGGATTACTCTGTTCTTGACATGATGACCTAGGATGTGAAGGAACATCGCCACTTGCTCATCAACTAGCATATGATTAGTTGGTTTCAATCCACCAATTGAATCTAACATGTGACACAATTTATCAAACGTTGCCCGATACATCCTAATTTGGTTGAAGCAGGTTGTATCACTACTATATATCATTGCCCTCAAATTGGCTCTCTTGGCATGAAAGTCTAATCTATATGACCTATTTGGTACATGCCTCGATCTACTTGCTCCCACTGCAACTACCATATTCACAATGAACGTCCTCACCGCTATAAGCAAAGCTAAGCATCCAGCCAACATTGCAACCATTTCCTCTGCCTCCTGGTCCATACCTACAAAATTTTTCCCACACCCATTTGCCCTTCAATGTCATCTACTACTCCATTTTACAAACTACATCTTCAAACATATCTTATTTTCATCCTATCTACTTTAATTGAACATCATTTATTAACCATAACAAGCCATGTCATTGTAAAAGCATTCCACCAGCCAGCATATATAACACACAACTAAAAATCATCATGCACATTAAAATTTTTCACATCAACGAAGCATAGTCAATATGGAAAGGAAACAAATACAATCACATCATCATTTTCACCGTTGCTTAAACCACAGACATTCAGCACATACTCGAAAAATCAAATATTTGACCCTACTGTATACATTTTCACAATACCCATCAAACCACCCTACAAAACGCGACAAACATTATGTGCATTTTCCCCCACTGTATAGCAAAGCACCAAAATTGGTTCCCTGCTCATTGCGTCGACGGCAGTCCACCACCACACCATCGTCATTGTTCCCCACCACAGCCCACAAAAAAGTTTTCAAAAAAAGTAACGTATTAGCTTACCTCGATTCGCTCTTGGCTTGCCAACTCCTTCCCATGATATCAACCTTTGTCTGCTCCTTCTTCTAGCTCCAGTCGCGATTCTGTTTTTTTTTGTGGATATCACAGGGGCTTTATCGTCCTCCAAATTCACTTTCTCGGGGGAAGTTTCAACATCCCGCCATTTTGGGGAGGAGCCCCTTTTCCTTCGTCTGTGGCAGCTTCAGAGAAGGCGGGAATATCACCTCCTAGGAACAAGCCGCGCCAAACACCTTCTGACCGAGGGAACTGGTTTAAGTTCCCGAGAACCAGGCTCAATTTCGTCAACCAAACGGGCCCTAAGTCCCTTTGACTTGTGATTCTTTACAATAAATGATTTACAGATAGAAACTCTCTCTAAAAGTGAATAATGATAAATACTGAAGCTTATGTATCAGGAGATACTTTTACAAGTGAAAACAGAAGGTAGGTGAAGAACTTTGAATGCAATTCCTTTTCAACAGTTGTAGTTGTTGAGAAGCCTTGAATGCAGCTCTATTTATACTCAGAGTGCATTAATTGATCGTTGCTTTCCTAATTGGACCGTTGGAGATGTTTAGCAGTGGTTAGGAAGTGGTTTGGTTTTCTTCTATCTCTATTCTCCACTTAATCCAGTTGCGCAGAAGATCAAAGTTGACTTCCTGTGAATTAATCCATTGGAAGAGCAGATGCTGGATGTGGAAATCATTCTCTAATTCTTGCTAGACGTGTGCAGATAGATTACCCAAAAGTATGCAACTTTCTCGGTTTGCATTTAATGTGCTGACGTCATTTTTGCTTTTGCTTTAAACCTTCAATAAACATTCTCTAATTCATCTGAAACCCACTAACAAAGTGGTTAAACATAGCTAGGAATAGTAGAGAATAATACTAAAAGGTATCAAGATCAAACAAGAGTGATTTCCAAAATCGTCAGATTTGAATTTCAAAACTCTGCGACAGAAACTCGAGTTTGTTCTCCAAAACTCGAGTTTTCAACTATGCACTTAAGCAAAACTTGAGTTTTAATAATGAAACTCGAGTTTCCTCCATCCAGAGAGAAAAGTCGTGATTTAAGCATTGGAACACATTTTTGAGACAAACTCAAAACTCAAGTTTCTAAAACTAAAACTCGAGTTTTGAACTTTTAAGGAAAAACACGTGTTTAAGTCCAAAACATCAAAACTTGAGTTTTCATCCAAAACTTGAGTTTTCAAAATGTTGAAAAAGTTTCAGACTCTCTGTTTGGTCAAAACTCGAGTTTTCAAAGTGAAACTCGAGTTTTCATTTTAGTATGAAAACGTTGGTGAAACTGAGCCAAGACTAAACTCGAGTTTTCAGAGAAAACTTGAGTTTCCAAAATCTTGAAAATGTTTAATGCCCTCGGCTTGGTCAAAACTCGAGTTTCCAAAACCAAAACTCAAGTTTCCAATTAAGATGAAAACTTTGAGAAATCTGATCAAACTCAAAACTCGAGTTTTCTGTGTAAACTCGAGTTTTCAAAAACTGATTGAAAACATGTAAGTCTCTCTGCCAAGACAAAACTCGAGTTTTGAAATCAAAACTCAAGTTTTGAAATCAAAACTCGAGTTTTCTCATAACTTAGAGAAAACTTAGAAAACTAGTGACAAAATGAAATCTTGGAGTTTTCAGTAGAGATTGAGTTTGTATCTGTTCAAAATATTGGAGACTCTCTGTAAGGCCAAAACTCGAATTTCCAAATCAAGACTCGAGTTTTGTCTTTAGTTGAAAACATTAGGAAGTCTCTGTATGATGCAAAACTCGAGTTTTCAATCTGAAACTCGAGTTTGTCTTGAGGTAAAAAACTGAGTACTCTCTGTAAGGTCAAAACTCGAGTTTCCAAAACGAAACTTGAGTTTTGCTTTGTTCATTGAAAAATGAGCAACTCTCTATCAAGTTCAAAACTCGAGTTTTGAAACCAAAACTCGAGTTTTGTCTTTGACAGTAAGTTTTTCAACTTACCAAGACAAAACCTCATTTTGTGTTTACAATTGTCAGTTATCATCAAAACACATAGAGAACTAACACAATCCTAAATATAAAATTTTAGTTCACTTTTTTTTTATACACATAGTAAGGGAGAGGGGCAAGGTTCGGACCCTAGACATGGGAAGAGGAGCCAAGCTCCCATGCCACTACGCTACTAAGGCGCTGGCAAATTTTAGTTCACTTTATCTCTTGAATTTATATTTTTTTCCCCTAGCTATCCAGCTATTAACTGCACATGCTAAAGAGGTTGCCATCAATGGTAATTTAGATCCAAATAATTAAAGAGAATATTCTAGGGTAACCAACACACTTTTTTTTTAATACAAAGTAGAGACCTTAGCTAACACCTAATAAAGCATTACAACCATTCCAATCCTTGCAAATCAAATCCTAAAGATTATCCAATGAAACATAGACTTCATGATATCCGGGATGACTATCCAGATCTTTCTTAGCTAAGCAGTCCGCCACTTGGTTACACGAACGAGGCACAAAGGTGAGCTTCGTTGTCTAGTCTCATCCTAGCAGGGCTCGTACTTCCATAAGGAGGTCCGCATCCCTGTGGTTTCTTCCTGGTTCACCCATAATCAGGTCACGACACTCTGTGGAATCAGTCTCCATCTAGACTTTCTTGAACCCCATATCCCATGCCATTCTAAAGCCAAGGAGACACCCCCAAATCTCTACAGATAGTGCATCACCCTCATCCATGTGATGAATGAATCCTTTGATGAACTTCCCTGTTGAGTCACGTATCAGCCCCCTACAAGCACTCTTCGCAGTGGCTCTTGAATATGCTCCATCAACATTCACCTTTACCCAAGTATCCTCCGGCGGGCACCAAGCCTCGCGGCTAGGGGTTGGCCGCGCCCCCTGGATCTTCGTCCTTGCGAGACGATCCTTGGTACGTGTCAAACATTCCACCATTGATGTTGTGCTTACAATAAGGTTGTCATTCGGGGTCCACTTCTTCTCGAAAATCAGTAAGTTCTTGTGGCACCACAACCACCAACATAAGATCATAAACGTGGAAGCCCAATGACAGCTTTCTTCAGCTGTACCCCTTATATTCCTCCACACCCAATCTGAAAAGTTGAGATTGCAGAACCACCTCCATTTTGCTGGAGGTACCACCTTCTTCCATATAGCTCTAGATTGGGTGCAATCACGGAACACGTTAATAGTGTCTTCACAGGAGTGCCCACACAGCGCACAACTTGCATCGATAACCAGCCCTCTACGCTTTCGATTCGCATTCGCAAGCAAGCACTGATGTGCTGCTAGCCACACCAGAGTCTTGCACCGCTGGGGTGCTTTAACTTTCCATAATCCACTCCAATTGTGCTCCAGCTCTCGATCATCCACTGATAGCGCACGATAAGCGGATTTAACAGTAAAGTTGCCATGTCGCTCCCACTTCCACTTAACCGAGTTAGACACCCTATCAGTATCAATTCCTCCAAGCACTGACTTCCATGTCTTCTTGATGCCAAACCACATATTCGAGCCAGGACGTCGTTCTGCGATTTGAGGAAGGAGATCCTCCCCACAATTATACTTATCCCGCACCACTTTAACCCAGAGAGCATCCCTGTTGGTGAAAAGCTGCCATCCCAACTTCATTAGAAAGGCTTGATTGTGATGTTTCGCTTGCCGTAGCCCCAAGCCAACACGCCTCTTCTCTTTGCACACGTCTGTTAGTTCTCATAAGGTTTTGATGATGATTGAACAATTGGAAATCATTGGAAGATGAAGATATATTTTTTTTAAAAGAGAAAAACAGTTGATCATTTTTAAACAGAGCAACACTCAAGTGTTGAGTTCCAGAACTCGAGTGTTGGACATTGGCAAGATGCTTTAGAAAGCATCACCGCCAGTGTTCTAGCAAAACTGCCAGTTTTGAACTTATAAAAAGTTCAAAACTCGAGTGTTGAGTTTCAACACTCGAGTGTTGGCCTGGCAGAGAGATATCAAGTTTTCAAAACAACTTCAAAACCCCAACAACTTCAAAACTGCAGTGTTAGACTAACACTGTTCAGTTTTGAGCCTTTTACTTTTTCAAAGAAAGATCAAAACTCAAGTGTTGGAAACCAAAACTCCAGTGTTGAAGAGACAGAGAGCAACCCATGGTTTTCAAAGTTTCAACACCGCCAGTGTTGTTCCATCACTGCCAGTGTTCAACTGAACCTGAGTTTTTTAACATAAGTGAAAAATCGAGTGTTGCATACCAACACTCGAGTGTTGACAAGGCAGAGAGCCTTTAAAATTCATCCAGTTGAAAACCGCCAGTGATGACTCAAAACTACAGTTTTGGAGTTTGAAACTTTTTATCAAAGTTTCAACACTCGAGTGTTGAGAAGCAAAACTCAAGTGTTGACCAGACAGAGAGCATTGATTTTTTTTTCAAGGATCAACACTGCCAGTTTTATTCTCAACACCTGCAGTGTTGCTATTTTAACTTAAAATACTCTTTACCTTGAAAACATTCAACACTCGAGTGTTGGATGATAAAACTCGAGTGTAGAGGAACAAAACCAAACACTGCCAGTGTTGTTTTTTGAACACTGCCAGTTATGAACTTAGCACAGTTCATAACTCGAGTGTTGATACTGAACACTCGAGTGTTGGCCATTTTAACTGAAAAACGCTTTTCGCTTAAACTTGCCAAAATTATCTTAATCTTTGATCTTTTAAGATACCCATTGTTTATTTACTTCACATAAATCATTTATGTATATTCCTAACTGTTCTAATGAGTGTATTCATGAGATTACAGGAAATTTATACATTTGAATGAAGAATCAAAGAAACAGAGCCACTTTAGGAAATTTGCTGAAATGATGGAGAAACATAACTCTGGATCACTAGCCGTTAAACAAGATCAAAATAGCCGTTGCAGAAGATCAATTGACCATTATGAATCATCCCCAACGGAACAAATCATTAAGAAGAAACAAAATCACAAGATCAATTCAGCAAACAGTCAAGGAGCAACTTCAGCTGTACAATTCATGCAAATAACTCCACCAACAGTTTCTTTTTAAAAAAGAACAAAGCCCCAACGGTCTTCTAACGTTCACAAGCCTCAAGATATTATAAATAGCTAAGGATTTCAACCTGGAAACACAGAGAACTATCATATATACATTCTTGCTTGAAAACTCAGAAAAAGATCCAGTTCTTTTGATATTATTGTACCTCAGTGATTATCAGAATTCACTCTTAGAGAGAGATTTCATTGTTGTAATCCATTTTCTGTAAGGAATCTCAAAGTAGAGGGACTTTGAGATTGGGATTGTACAATTACATCTTGTAAGGGGGAGCGAGTTCAAGATTGTGAATCCTCCTTCGTTTGCTGAAGGTGTAATTGAGAAGTTAGTAGAAATCCCAGAGGATCTGGGGACTGGACGTAGGTCATCTGTTAAGACCGAACCAGGATAATTGCTCTGTGTTCTGCTATTCTCACTTTCATACTCTTTTCATTCAGTTGTCTTTCTTCAAACTTTGTTTTGAAACTGTGCTTACTTGAAAAGAATTTTAAAAAAATCCCCAATTCACCCCCCCTCTTGGTGATTTAGCTGCGCTTTCAACGTCATCCCAAGTGACCAAATGGGTCTTCTTGCTCTCCTCTGTACTACCCCATAAGAAAGTACGATTCCGCTTGTCCAGGTCATCACACACACTGGTCGGCAGATGAGAAGTTTGCATAGTATATGCTGGGATTGCAAATGACACCGCAGATATGAGTGTAGCCCTTCCTGCAAGGGAGAAAGAATTAGCCTTCCATCGAGCTAACCTGTCTTTAACCTTATCAACAACCACCTGAAATGATTCCTTCACAACCCTTTTATGATGGAGTTGTACTCCTAGGTACCTCCCCAGATCCGGTGTCAGAGAAAACCCAAGAATATCACTAAGCTCAGATTTCCGAATGTGATCAATATTCTCTGAGAAGAATACCCAAGTCTTTGTGGAATTAACTTTCAATCCTCAGGAGTCACAAAAACGAGACGAACAATCTCGTACCATCTCCGCTTGTTGGACTGAAGCTTCTGTAAACAAAATAATGTCTTCAGCAAAAAACAGATGAGATACTGGCGGACCCGTCTTCGTGAGTCTGATAGGTTTCCAGATGCCCTTTTCCATCCTTTCTTGAATCATGTGTGCGAGCTTCTCAATACAAATCACAAATAAGTAAGGAGAGATCGGGTCACCTTGTCGGACACCTCGAGAAGACTTAAAATAATCTGCCTTACTCCCATTCCACAAAAGCTGCAAGTTCGCAGTGCTAACACATTGTTCCACCAACTGGATTAAGTTCAGAGGAAGTTTCAACTCCTGTAGACATTTGATGAGGAACTGCTAGTTTACTCGATCATAAGCCTTCTCAAGATCATGTTTTATAGCCATGAATCCTTTCTTCCCTCCCATCATGCGCATAGAATGAATTACCTCTTGGGCCACGATAATATTATCCAAGCTGAGTCATCCTGGAACAAAGCTGCATTGGTTTGGGGAGATGACATGCGCCATAAAGCATTTCATTCTGTTAGCCACAACCTTAGTAATTACCTTGTAGATCACATTACAAAGGCTAATCGGTCTGAGGTCTCTGAAAGTATCAGGATGCTCCTTCTTAGGAATCAACACAATGAGAGTGCCATTCACATCTCGAACCTGCTCAGAATGTTAGAAAGCTTGTTTCACAAAATGAACCACAGATTCCCGAACAGTCTCCCACTAATGCTGGAAAAACAGAGGGTTGAAACCATCCGGCCTTGGTGCTTTCAACGGCCCCATGCTAAACAGCGCATCCTTGATCTCAGCTTCATCCACTTCTCAGCCACAAACTCGCTCATGCACCTCTAGCAGCTTAGGGTAGGAGATAACACAATCAAGGTCAGCTCGTACCCCATCCTCTTCTTTAAATAGACTAGAGAAATACTCAGTAGCTTGAGCTTTTATTAAAGTTTCATCGAAGCACCAATTACCATCACCTAAACAGATAGCATCGATGCGGTTCTTCTTCCTTCGACTATTAGCCTGCATGTGAAACCACCTAGAGTTTCTGTCGCCCTCCACCGACCAGTTCACTCTGGCTTTTTGGGCCCATAGAAGAGCTTCTTGGGTCAACACTTTATCCAACTCAAGCCATAATTTCTGCTGAAGGTCTTCCAAGTCTTTAACACTTCCCTTCCTGGCTATTTCTCTATTCACTCCATCCAGCCTCCGAAGGATGAGGCTTTTCCACTTTTGGATATTCCTAAACACTTCCTTGTTCCATTGGCAACAGGCATGAGCAAAATTTTCTATGTTCGTGCCCCATCCTCTCTCAGGTTTCCACTCGCTTCGAACCATGTCGTGGAAATTATCATGGAGGACCCATGAAGCAAAAGCAAAATGGCCGATCAACCTGAACATAAGAAGAGGTCCCCTCTAGTCGCAACAAAACTGGACGATGATCAGATTTGTAGAAGGGAAGATGAAGAATTCTCGCATCATTTAACTTCAAACAACAAGCTTCATTTGTTAAAAACCAATCCAAACGAGCTTCTGTGTTACCTCGCTTCCATGTGAACAGTGGCCCCTCAAACCCCGGGTCGGCCAAATTCATACCATCAATCCATCTAACAAACTCACTATCTGCTGTAGTCTTTGAGTGCGCACTGGATCGTCGTTCCTCTGCAAGAACTGTAGCATTAAAGTCACCCCCGATACACCAGGGTCCCGTTACCGAATCCTTAATTCGAAACAACTCAGTCCACAGCGTACGTCGGATCATTCGGTTTGGCCTTGCATAGACCACAGTAAAAAAATAATCTCCCTTGTCTCAGTGTATCAATATGAAAATGCATATATTGTTTGAGTTTCTATGACCTCCACCTTCATTCCTACCTCCTCCCAAAGGCACCAAATACCCCCACTATACCCTTCTGCAGCAGTGAATGAATACTTACTAAATCCTAACTGACGAATTTTACGCTTGGATTTAGTTGCATTAGACCGAGTTTCTAGGATAGCAATAAAATCCAACTTATAGTATTTTTTTAATTTCACGTACCAGGTTGGGAAAAGACCTCGAGCCTGTACCCCATGAATTCCATATCATGTAATTCATTAAGACCGTGTGGGAGATGTGTGGGCCAAACCACTGCCCAAAGGATCAATAACATCCGTCTTTAGACCACTACTTGGTTCATGAACTCCTACTCCCATTTCATCATCCAACACTTCTGTGGAAGTAAGCTCTCCAGCTGATTTTTCAGGAATACCCACCTCTGCCACCACCTCATCCATCATGGCCTCTACTGGCAAGGAAGAATACTGATTAGTAATTTCCATGAAATGAGCACCTTTTTGAACAGCCGCTTTAAGCTTAAATTTGGGCCTATCCAATAATCTATTTTCCTTGCCAGACAGCTTTTTCTTCTCTTCCTTGTTCCTCTTAGAGCCTACTATAACCCATTCCGTCTTGGGCTTCTAACTAGGCCCAATAACATCTTTTGACTTTTCAAAGCCTCCTCCCATTAAATGTTTATTACTTTCTTTCTCTTTTAAAATGAGATTTGGAGATCCGGCACTAAGTGTCGCTTTTATTCCTTTCTGCTCAAATCTTATCCCACTTGATTTCCCATGATTCACGCCATCATCCTTCAAGCCTTGCAAGTAAACCGTGTTCTTACTCTTTAATCCCACTAATTTCGCCATACTATTATTGCTTATCCTCATATCCCGCGTCTGAATCATCTGGGGACCCAAGTGTTTACTCCCACCATCATTTCCGTGCGTAACCGATGGAATTTCCTTTATTATGCAATTTCGACCATCATCCGCTATCGCCGCCATGGATCCACCCTTCACCGTTTTGCTATCACCGCCAACAGCTTCCATCGTAGCAGACCCCCCAATTCCGACTGCCGCTGTGAATCTCGGACCTTCTCTGTTTACACTAGCATCAGGCGCCCTCTGTTTCAAATGCCCTTCATCGACTTCCACCTCGGCACCTTCACTCTGTTTCGTATGCTCACTGATCTCATCTCCTATAGCCATCGTTCGTTGAGGACAATTTTCGCGTTCATGGCCATACAGCCCACACCCAAAGCACACCAAATGCAAGCCTTCGTAAACCAGTTGCTTGTCCTCTCCAAAAACAGTGAATGCCGACAGTAAGGGTTGCTGGAGATCGATTTCCACACAGATCCTTGCAAACACTCCTTTGTCATAAATGGATGTTGAACGGTCGATCTTGATCATCTTCCCTATCATATTTCCAATAATACCCAACGACTCCACCGTGCCAAACTCCATCGGCAAACCTAGAATTCTAACCCACACCGCAATCCTCCTCTGGCAATCCGCTTTCTTAGGATTAAAGTTTGGTCTCCATCGCTGAACAAGGAGATAGTGATCATCGATCATCCAGGGGCCTTCATACAACGCATAATCTCTGTCTTCCATGCTTGAAAACGATACTATAAGATAAACATTACTTAACGGAACTACTTTCAGAGGCTAGCTCGACTTCCACATATGCCTCACTCGGTCAATGAGAACATGCTTCGGAATCGACAAGCCAGTAATTTGATAATCAGCGAGTTCATCCACGGTCGGCACCACGTCGTATATTGCTCTGAGGTAACCGATAAGATTGGGTATCCGCTTGTCTGACTAACCCTCGTATCCTCCTCCCTCACTGTCTCAGTATCCTCAGCCACAATGTTCATTTCTGCATTTTTCCGTACGTGCAAAGAAACCTTTCCAACCGTTCACAATATCATCCTCCTCCGCATGACTAACCAGGTACCCTAGCCCTCCTGGAGACAGTAACTTCTCCTTGTATGGCAGAGCAACCGGTCTTCGAGATCCACTCCCACCCTCCTTCACCTGAGCAGCCTTCTTCAGCACCTTGGGCTCCGCTTTCCCGAAGACGAAAGTCTCTCGTCGTGCTTCCTTCCCCTTCTCTTGACCACCGCCATCTCCATCGCCTCTCTCACGTTCGTCACCGTCGTTTGTCTCCTTCCTCTCACTCATTTTTAATTATTCAGGGTTAACTTTTAACCAACACACATTTTTAATAACAAGTAAATTATATTTTAGGGATAATTTTAATTATTTAATCATCCAAAATCTTAATAGAATATATGATTTAATCCGTATTAAATATTCCACTAAATAAAGTATAATCAAATAAAAATATATCCAACTTCATCAATTAAGTCGTCATATATACAGTTTGTTACACAGTATTCACCCTTAGATAGGGGGGGGGGAACTTATTTACGTTACTTTACTGCCACAAACTCTTCGCACATGATATGAATGGAGAAATAAAATATAGGGCTTTGCTGAAATAGAGCCGAAAGATCTACTTTTGTGCACTTCAAATAATCCTATGGAGTCAATTTCGGAATCCACCTATATTTGAATATTTTTATTTAATAACATAGGTAACATTTTACATTATCTATTATCAAGAACAACAGATAGAAGCTATTCATGATTCCATGGAAGGAAGTGGATATTCTTTGAATTTCTTAAATCCATCTCTATTAATTTTTGGTCTCCTAATTAAAGTCCATAAAATACAGTTGAAGGTTGGTCTCCCAGCTCACAAATATGTAGAAGAGAAATATTGATAAACAAATAGGCATGTGCAATGTTTATATAATTTAAATGTGAGGGCAAACATGTGAGGGCCAAGTTCAAGTCCAAAACCTCATTCAAATGTAGTGAATGGCGTTGTCATTGGAGCAACTTACCTTTGAAATGAAGTATCATCTCATTGAAGCAATGGTGATATCACATAGTGGGACCAGACATTTAAAGGAAATTTGGGTCAGGCCCAAATAAAGTAATAAAAATTTCCGAAATTTTTATTACTTTAGCCAATAAAGGTTGGTTCTGTTGGTAATAAGTTGGCTTATTTATTGGTAGACAATCAATAAATACTTGTATGAGCAATTTTTGTGCCTAGAGGCATATCCTAACTCTAGTAAGCCCTTTACTATAAGATTTAGAAAACTAATTTTAGAATATTAAGGAAATTAGTTAATTTAGTTATTAGTAACAAATATCTTATTTAATCATGTGTATTAGATTGTACCCCCTATGTGGAAACCTCCTTAACATGTACAATCAATGGGGATAGTCCTCTGGAGATCAAAGTAGGTTAGGGTCTTGTAATTATAACTAAAGCAAACCCCTTATTTAGCTCTTATAGTTCAGACCAAAGGTAGTACTATTGTTTGCTACTCCCTCTAGTCTTTAATTAATGAATGAAATATTTGAAGAGTTTGTTTTAACTCTAAATATAAGATATATTTTTCGCATTTTTTCTTCTTTTGAATTTACCCCTAATAGTGCTCTATGAGCAATAATCAAGAATAACGTGAATGAGGGAATTAGGAAAGATTGTTTTAGAAAATACATGTCATATTAAGTAAATTTATTAACATAACTAAATTAAGTAAATATGCTTCATACTAAAGACGGGAAGAAGTATTTGCTATCACCATAAATAAAAGTCAGAGTCAAATTAAAGTCTACATGTATGCGGTTATATCTTCTGAGCACTATGTTTACCGTGGTATGTTGGGATAGAAAACGATTGGAAATCATTATTCTTGATAACAGTATATTTCACTATGCTATCTCTGTTTTATAATAATAGGATATAAACACTGGGAAATTAAAGTAAATTGATCACTTTATTAAAGAATTCCCCATTTATTGCGCGAATGCAAAATCCATTTTTTTTTTTTAGTGGAAAAGGCGTTTATTATTTACAAAATAACAAATAGTTACATATGGGATAGATTTCATGATAAAGCTGGAAGCTTATCAACCAATGAACTTAACTAATCATCCCAAACGATCGCCTGACTTCACCAAAAGTGCAAAAGTGATAGGCGTTCCTAGTTTTAAAAGTAGGGCTATTATTTTGGGTGCCAACCATGTTGAGTCCTTCAAATTTGGATCCATAGTAATCATGCTATGTTGTGATCGTGTAAGCTAGCTTTATAAGAAGGGTTAAGGAGCATTTTTACCAACAAACTATTGGTCCAGGACCACCCAACACAATAAACTATTTTTTGGAACTTAAATGCCAACCAACTTTTGAAAACAATAAATTTGCACAAAACCGTTAGTTGTAAACTAACGTCCGTTACTGCCTTTTTTTTTTCTTTCTCAAACGTTACTGCCTATTGAACTCTCCACAAAACGCAGAGAATGACCCAGCAATCAGAGCAGATCAGAAAGGAGAGCTTCAAGACCACCAATTGGAGCTTCTTCCTCCGTCGCTGGCACCACACACCGCCATCGGATTTGGATCTATCCTCCATTCTCATCGCCAGCGAGCTAGAACCTGAGATCTTGCAAATCGGTGATACTAGACCCGGAGTCGTTGAAGGCGAAGGCGTCGACGGTGGTGGATCTCAGATCTCACAAATTGGTGATACCAGACTCGCAAATCTCCTGAGTTATGCAGCAAGGTGATCAGGCGGTGATAAGCTTGAGGCCTGGTGGTGGTCGTCCCAGCAGTAGCAGGTTCCTTGCTCCTCGATTCGACTCATCCTCATCGGCTTCCTCTGCTTCTTCTGCTTTTGGTTCCTTTGCCTCTGATCCTTCTCTCCTTCGTGGATCTGGATTTTCATTTTTTTTGGATGGTCTTATAATTCTGTGCTCATGATTATATCTCCAAATTTTGGATTGATTGCTTGCTTTTTAGCTGCAATGAATCCAAAATTTGTTGATTGTTTCTGGTCTTATATGTTGATTGCTTGCTTTTTTTACCAGTCGTTAGAAATGTGTCTTAGTCGACTCTTTGCATACAACAGTCTGTGAATATCCGCTTGAAATTGCAAAATATCCAGAATGCTTGAGAGAGTTGAGAAGACACCCAAAAGTGGAAGTGAAGGCGGAGGGTGGTGACGAAGGAAACAGAGGTTGAGGTTGGTGTTGGTTATGATTAGTTTTGATGATGTCTTATATAGATGTCATTCTTAAGAGCAAAAAGGTTGCACACTACATTTACATTCTACTTGCACTAATTCTTATGTTTAATGTAGATGTGAAATATAGAATGATTAGGAGAAGAAAAGAAGAGGAGATATTGAAGAAGGTACAAGTTGAAGAGAATGATGAGCCTAAGCTAAATGATGAAGAATGATCAAGATAGGAGATGGAAAATGGAAGAACTTGCTGAATGGAATGAAGATATCATTATCCAAGTTCTAAAATTGATCCTAGAAGTCTTCATGATCAAATGGAAGTTGGAATGGCTCAAATTAGAGTTAGAAACAAGGAAATATAAGGTTCATAATGATCCAACTCAAGTTATGGGGTCCAACTCGAGTTAGAGTGCTTCGTCACAGTGTTTCTGGGTTTTTGGACTGACCCAACTCGAGTTATGTATGATAACTCGAGTTACAAAACATTTTCAGATAGGAGTAACTCGAGTTACCACTTAATAACTCGAGTTACCAGTGATTTTCAGCACCTCTGTTCACCTCTGTTTCACGTTTCAGCTGGGCGAGGTCTGGTATTTCGATGATATCTCCCAAACCAGGAATCGAATTGAGACGAAACCAAAGGCATATGAAACTAGACTCCCAATGAGTCATTGTGACAAAGTTTCAAGTCCAAAGGAGTTCAGATCAAGGAGTTATGAATTTCACAAGTTGGCATATCAGTTCACGCCATAGTTCAGACATAGCTTTGGTATTTTGAGCGTAACTCACAAACCACACATCCAAATGAGCTCAAACCAGCGGCATTTGAAAGAAGACATAAAGAGTTTTCTGGGGATAGGTCATTTGCTATATTTTGAGTTATATTCAAGGAGCTATGACCTTCCAAAATTACAGTAAGTTCAAGATGGTTAAAAACGCTCAACATACAATGAGATTTTGAATGAGTTGTTAACTGAGTTTGGATAATTCAAGTTAGGATTGGAAACTCGAATCAATGTCAATCAGAAAGGTAGAAGAGAAGAGAGAATATTGAGAAGAGATTCCAACTTGAGTTATGACCACCAACTCGATGTTGGGTTAATGTGCTCTTTAGTCACTTAAGCCCAAGAACTCTAAGGCCCATGTGGATTAGGGTTAGGTCTTGGGTGGAGCATTATATAAACCCACTTTAACCTGCTTGAAAATAGACGGCCGCACAAATAGTCAGGAGGCTCTCATCAGAAACAAAAACCTAGAGGCAGACGTTCATCATCTGAACGGTTGCCCACACAACCACCTCATCCCCCTCGAGAGATAGTCTGGAAGATCAATCACAGAGCGAGGACTGTTCGTAGACAAGAATTGTTCGCGGAGAATCTTTCAGATCACTCTTCAATATCCAGGTAATCAAAACGATGAACGGTTTAATCTTTTCCTACATCACGTGGTTCGATATGCTTCCGCGTTTCTGATTAGATTCCTACAATTGGTATCAGAGCCCGTAGCGATGAGGAAAAGAACCGAGTTTTGAAATTTCATGTGATTGTTTTTCGAAAATTAATTTTGGAAAAGATGGCATCTTTTTCTATATTTGTTATCGATTTCTTGGTGGTTAATTGTTTATAAATCATACAAGCACTTTAATCCATGGATAGTTTATATCGTGTATTTCTTGAATTGTAACAAGGAGGCTAATCCCATATGATTAGGTTTCCTCCTTGCTCTTTTATTATTTCTTTTCGAATTTCTATGTATTTTTCGAATTCTTGTAAAAGTTGGAGATCAAGAAACGCAAAGAATATGAGCGATCAACACTGTACGACACCTTTCGTGGACCTCTGGACCTCGGATTTCGACAAACCATATATGGATGGAAAGAGGACGGAAAGACGAACAACGTGGCGGTCAGAACCTCCCCAGAAACTCAGCCACGCGCCCACACGCGCCTGTTATTTGCAGGCGCGTGACGGCCACGCGCAGCCACTTGTGGCGGCGCGTGGGGGCGCGTGGGGCTTCAGATTGGGGACGTTCTGGCGGCCGTTTGATCGTCTCCCCGTGGCGGTCCTTCCCCTGGAGTTTCGTGCTGAGATGACTTCGGATGCTCGCGTGGCAAAGGCGAAGGCTAGGGTTCCTCTTTTGTGTCCTAGGGTTTCTAGCCAAGGATTGGGTTTTTGGGCTTTTGGGCTCAAAGATACTCTAAAGGGGCTTCAGATAAATCCTATGGATGGACAAAAGAGAAATTCCAAAGTTGTAAAATTTTTTTTTTTTAGGAAGCCATGGATTAAAGTTATTTGTTTAAATTAATTTAATGCCTTTAATTGTATGAATTATATGTGCAATTAGCGTGATTTTGAAATAACATGCCATATAGAATAGGAAGATGCCATACTGTTGCATAATCACATGTCATAAATGCATGATAACTATTATGTTTTTCGACTAGTATGATAGTTATTATGCGAGAATTTTTGGATTGTCCACTACATTAATTATCATTTATTATGATTTTGAAATCTAGAATAATAATTGGATTAATTAATTGTGAAATTAAAATATCTACATTAATTATCATTGATTATGATTTTTGGAATCTAGAATAATAATTGGATTAATTAATTGTGGAATTAAAATCTAGACATTAATTATCAATTATTATGATTTTAAATTAAAATCTAGAATAATAATTGTAGAATTAAGATCTAGACGAATAATCCAGGTAATTTCCTAGGAGAATTGTACCTTTTAGAGTAGTTTGAGGGTTATTTAGAATGGTCATAACTAGATTTTAGATACCTAATAATTCACTCTAAATTGAACAAATTCTTGGAAATTGAAAATTCTAAATTTAAAATATTGAATGGGTGAAGGTTTTAAATTAATTTTTAAAACCTACGAGCTCCATTGTGGGTTTATTAGTGAAATGGTTGTCGCTGAAGCCCCATCGGATAAGGATGATCGGATTTCGCTAGATTAAACCTCAATATTTTCAAAATTTTAGTAAAGTTTTGTACGGCCCATCGTCGGCAACACCTAGATACTAAAGATAATTTTTTGAAAGTAAACAATGGTTAAATACATTCAACTTTGGTAAAATTGTTAACCCTCCCATCGAGGCTCTGGCAATGGAACTAAAGGCCCAAATTAACAATATTAGTTTTACAAGAATCTTGCCCATCGTAAGTCTTGTAAAGATAACTGATGGATTGTTAAACAATGAACGAATAGTAGTTATTAGAATCTACTAGCAATTTTTCCGTTTGTTGTTAATTTTTAAAGTTTGAAATTAGTGTGTTTTTCTTTTCAGAAAAATGTCTTCCTTCAATCCTTTAGCTACAATCTTGAGCCAAAAACCTATGGATGGTACAAATTACAAACAATGGAGAACCAATTTAGATATTGTTCTTCAATATGAAAAGCTCAACTTTGTTCTTACTACCCCTATGCCAGCGCTGCCTGCTGCGGATGCGTCTGATGCAATTCGGACTCGTTTTCAGCAGGAAAAGGATAGATGGGAGAAGGCAAATGTGTCAGTTCGCTGCTACATTTTGGCCAGTCTCGCTAGTCACCTTCAGGAGCAAATGAACATAATTCAGAGTGGAGCAACCATGCTCCAGACTCTGGATGCCATGTTTGCTACACCTAGCAGTTCTGCTAGGCAAAATGCGCTGAGTGCAGTCACCAAGACAGTAATGTCTGGAGGAAGTGTGCGGGATCATTGTCTAACAATGATAGCAAACTTCAAGAAGGCTGATGACCATGGTATCAAGTTTGAACAAGAAGTAAAAGTTGACCTTCTCTTACAATCACTACCTGAATACTTCAACCAATTCAAGATCAATTACAATATGAACAAGATGAATCTTGACCTCACTCAACTAATGCACGAGCTTGAGAGTGCTGAACAGACTCTAGTCAAGCAAGGAAGTGCATTATTTAGTGAAAGTTCTGTGAAACCTAAGGGGAAACCCAAGGGAAAGAACAAGAACAAGAACAAGAAAAAGAAGAAATCAGGTACTCCAGTTGCCAAATCAGTTGCAATGAAGCAGCCAAAAGGCAAGTGCTTCAAGTGCGGACAAAAGGGGCATTGGAAGAAAGATTGCCCAAAAATGAATAAACCAGGTATGGGTAATTTAAATGTGATTGAGGCTTGTTTAGTAGAGAATCACGATGATAAATGGATCGTTGATTCAGGAGCCACTAACCATGTTTGTTACTCTTTGCAGTGGTTCAAACATAGCTTGCCTGTGAGCAGAGGACAACGAGATTTGAAGCTTGGAACAGGGCAGCTTGTGTCTGCACTAGCAGTGGGACAAGTTGTTTTATCTTTTAATAATTACAGAACTTTGGTTTTAGAAGACTGTTTATATATTCCAGACTTTAAGAGGAATTTAATTTCTGTTAGTTGTTTAGATAAACGTGGTTTGACAGTTCAGTTTGATTCCTCAGTTTCAATAAGAAGTTCATCTTCTTTTATTTGTTCTGGTGTAAAGTTTAATGGTCTTTATTTCCTTAGTCCTGTTCCCTGTGAAGTTAATCATGTTGAATTAAAAAATGTTGAGCATATCAATTTGTCAAAGAAAAGAAAAGTTTCCAATGAAACTTATCTTTGGCATTTGAGATTGGGTCATATTAACTCTAACAGGATCCAAGGTTTGGTCAAAAGTGGGATTTTAAAATCCCTGAACTTTGAACCAATACCAGTGTGTGAATCCTGTTTAGAGGGTAAAATGACCAAGAGATCTTTCAAGGCCAAGGGAAAACGTGCCACACTTCAGCTGGAATTGGTACATACTGATGTATGTGGACCAATAAATGTCCAAGCCAGAGGCGGGTATCAATATTTCATCACATTTACTGATTATTACTCTAGATTTGGACATGTATACTTGATGCGTCACAAGTCTGAAGCTTTTGGAAAATTCCAAGAGTTCAAGGCTGAGGCAGAAAAGCATCTAGGTGTTCAAATTAAGACTCTTCGATCTGATCGAGGGGGTGAATACCTATCTGGAGAGTTCAGGTCTTACTTGACCAAAGAGGGGATAGTTTCACAATTATCTTCTCCAGGGACACCCCAGCAGAATGGAGTTGCTGAAAGGAGAAATAGAACCCTTTTAGAAATGACAAGATCTATGCTCAGTTATTCATCACTTTCTGATTCATTCTGGGGATATGCCTTAGAAACAGCTATGTATCTATTGAACTTAGCTCCGTCGAAGTCAGTTTCAACGACACCAATAGAATTGTGGAAAGGGTCTAAGCCCACCATGAATCACATTCGGATTTGGGGTGCTCCGGCACATGTCTTGAAACAGAAACCAGACAAGATGGACTCGCGTACTGAAGTATGCATGTTTGTGGGCTATCCTAAAGGAACCAGAGGTTGGTTGTTTTATAGTCCAAAAGAAAAGAAGGTCATAGTGAGCACTCACGCGACTTTCTTGGAGGAGGACTATATGACAAACTATAAGCCAAGAAGTAAGGTTATTCTTGATGAATTAGTCTCAGATCAAGTTTCACCACAACCTCAAGGGGTTCCAGCTTTTGTTCCTGTGGTTGTTCAAAGAGGGGAAAATGTACCTGAACATACACAGGAACCAGAGACAGAACCAGAAGTTCAACATGAGACAGAACCAGAAGTTCAGCATGATGTTGAACTAAATGAAGAACAAAATCATGAATTGGTTAATATACCTAATGAGGGTCCTCATCTAGAAATTGTTAACCCACAAAATGTGGACCCCCCTGTAGATGCACGACATCAAATGCGACAAAGTCGTAGTGGGAGATTGATTCGTAAACCTGCAAGATATCTCTTGCTGGGTGAGTCAAATCAGGATGACATCATCGCAGAAGATGGTGATCCCACGAGTTATTATGAAGCACTAGGAGATGTTGATGCTCAGGAATGGCACAAGGCTATGAATCGTGAAATGGAATCTATGTATTCCAACTCAGTTTGGTCTCTTGTAGATGCACCTAAAGGGGTAAGACCCATTGGGTGTAAGTGGATTTACAAGAGAAAGAGAGGATCGGACGGGAAGGTTGAAACCTTCAAAGCTAGTTTGGTGGCGAAAGGGTACTCCCAAAGAGAAGGAGTGGATTATGATGAAACCTTTTCGCCGGTTGCCATGCTCAAGTCCATCCGGATTCTCTTAGCTGTTGCAGCCAATCTTGATTATGAGATTTGGCAGATGGATGTCAAAACTGCTTTTCTAAATGGAAATTTGGAAGAGGAAATCTATATGCAGCAACCAAAAGGGTTTATAGCCAAAGGGCAAGAAGAAATGGTATGCAAGTTGCAAAGGTCCATTTATGGACTTAAGCAAGCGTCCAGGTCGTGGAACATCAGATTTGATCAAGCCATTGAGTCTTATGGTTTTGAGAAAACTCCTGATGAACCATGTGTGTATAAAAGAATCCAAGGTAATGCGGTATCTTTTCTGGTACTTTATGTGGACGATATACTCCTTATCGGAAATGATACAGAGGTATTGTTGGGCATAAAAACCTGGCTGAGCAAACATTTTGATATGAAGGACCTGGGGGAAGCCAATTATGTTCTTGGTATTAAACTCCTGCGAGACCGGAAGAACAGGGTTTTGGCATTATCCCAAGCTCAATACATTGACAAAATACTTGCCAGGTTTAGCATGGAGAATTCAAAGAGGGGAATTATACCCTTCAGGCATGGGATTCATCTCTCTGAGAAGCAATCTCCTCAAACTCCTGAGCAGAGAGAACGCATGAGTAGGATACCTTATGCTTCAGCAGTAGGTAGTCTCATGTATGCTATGCTATGTACTAGACCAGATATCTGCTATGCAGTGGTAGTAGTAAGCTGGTACCAATCGAACCCTGGAGAGAAACACTGGGTAGCGGTTAAACATATACTCAAGTACCTACGGAGAACGAGAGATTATATGTTGGTCTACTCAAGTGGGAGTCTTGAAACCATTGGTTATACGGACTCAGATTTCCAAGGAGATATTGACTCAAGAAAGTCCACCTCGGGATATGTGTACACCCTTAATGGCGGTGCCATTTGTTGGAGAAGTGTAAAACAATCATGTGTCGCTGACTCTGCCAATGAGGCTGAGTATGTAGCTGCTTCTGAGGCTGCAAAGGAAGCTGCATGGTTAAAGAAGTTCCTGACAGACCTTCAGGTGATGCCAGGTGTTGATTGTCCTATCACACTTTACTGTGACAGCAGTGGGGCAGTAGCACAGTGCAAGGAACCAAGGTGTCACAAGAGACAAAAACACATAGAGAGGAAGTACCACTTGATCCGAGAAATAATTAAAAGAGGAGATACAGTGGTGGCAAAGATAGCATCAGACGAGAATCTCGCTGACCCTTTTACTAAGAGTTTGCCTGAGCGTGTGTTCGAGAGGCATGTTTCATCTATGGGTCTTAGGAGGATTCCAGATTTGCTACAGCTTTAGGCAGTTGTTATTTCACTTTGTTATTTTGTGCTTTTAAGCAAGACATTATGACATTGCATTTCTTTTCTGAATATTAATAAATGGAGTGTTTTTTTTCATTTATTTCGCACACTATTTAAAACTAGAAGGTCTGGATCAATTGTGGAGTATATGATCATATGAATACGTTCATAGAGGACATGGTCATAGGTTCTCACAATTGATGAATTGGTTCACAGCTATTAAATTAAGTTGGGCACTTTATTTAGGCTGCAATGTTTTATGAAATGGTTTTGTCCGAATCATTATAAAACATTGGTGTGAGTTAATGCTTACATTGAATGGATCAAGGAGAGATTTGATTAAGGTTGTTCTTTCTGTCATCAGGAATCAAATCTCCAGATAACTATAGTTATATAATTGCTCTTAATCCTAAGTTTATTTTAAACAGGTAGTCAATTAGTTTTTTCATTCTTTGATTTACCAACGGGTGAGGTCTGATCTATATGACGACCAACAACTCGGTATTTTGGGATTGAGACTATTTGGCTATCGGTGTTTATGAGATAAACAACATGGAATTTATAGGAAATGTCCCCTTGATATGTTTCGGTACCTGGATATTGAAGACACTGGCCAGTGCATGCAATCCATTAGAGAAACTGTCAAAGTCAAGGGAATTAATAATTGATTGGGTTACAGAAAAATAGTCAATCAATTATAGACATTCTATAAAGGGGTAATGCATATCTCTGTTATAAGTGTCACTATTCTTGGAGATCACGTTCGGGCTTTTAGTGGAGTAGCACCGAACTAGATAATCTTCTGTAGATTATCATGAGCCTTGATGAATGACAAATGGTAGGTCCCCAGGCTAGCTTGAGACAAGGGATGAGGTATATTATCAGATGACGATGGCTTATGAGCTACATGGTCTTGGGTTTGCAAACTCAAGTTTGTGTCTTAAAGAGCAAGTGGGAGATTGTTGGGTTAATGTGCTCTTTAGTCACTTAAGCCCAAGAACTCTAAGGCCCATGTGGATTAGGGTTAGGTCTTGGGTGGAGCATTATATAAACCCACTTTAACCTGCTTGAAAATAGACGGCCGCACAAATAGTCAGGAGGCTCTCATCAGAAACAAAAACCTAGAGGCAGACGTTCATCATCTGAACGGTTGCCCACACAACCACCTCATCCCCCTCGAGAGATAGTCTGGAAGATCAATCACAGAGCGAGGACTGTTCGTAGACAAGAATTGTTCGCGGAGAATCTTTCAGATCACTCTTCAATATCCAGGTAATCAAAACGATGAACGGTTTAATCTTTTCCTACATCACGTGGTTCAATACGCTTCCGCGTTTCTGATTAGATTCCTACACTCGAGTTACTCAAGAAGGCAGAGAGCAATTAGTCACTTTGGCAACTCGAGTTACTAAGCATAACTCGAGTTACAATGCAGATAGAAAGTATCCAGAAGTTTGAAATAAAGGGACAACTCGATTTACAGACGCCAACTCGTGTTAGAATTCAAACAGAAAGCTTCTGGCATTTAAAACAACTCGAGTCACATGGAATAACTCGAGTTACTCTCTCTGCTTCAGAAAATCACCACGTCCGAGATTCTAGATTCTCATCAAGAACATCCAGATGAATTCTGAAAGAACTTACACTACTTCTTAACATCATTTATATCATTTGTGTATAAGTCTCAGGTGATTAAAGTTTGAGATTACATCAAACTTGAGAGAAATCAAAATCTGTCACAAGCATGAAGAAGGAGTTTCTGCAGATTTTCTGAAATTACAGAGAAGATCGAATTCAACAAGGAGCTTGAAGAAATGAAGTTGAATACTCGGCAATAATGTTCTCCAATGGATTCAAATGTTCAAACAATGAAATACTCCAATGGATAGAAGCCTCAACGGACAGAATTTCAAATCATCCCAACGGTAATATCCCAACGGTCATATACGCTCACAACGGTGATACTCAAAAATGGAGAAATTGCTCAATGGTCTTCACTGACTATAAAAGGACAACCATTCAAAATGGAGACGATGATGATAAGAGCTTGCACTATCATAATGCTGATATTTTAAATCCTATATTTAGCTCACGTTCTCTGTTTCTCAATGTTTGTATAGTTTATACTAGAGAGTGAAATGATTTGATTGTACTTCATTGTTTATTCATTTTCTCTTTCAGAGAGAACATTTCTGATTATTAAATCATTGTAAGAATCTCAAGTCGTGGGACTTGGAGATTGGGTTATCAGTTTACAACTTGTAAGGGGGAGTGTATCCTAGTGAGATGATAACTTCGAGTGCAAAGTGTGTAACTGAGTGAAAGGTATATCTCGGTGGCTTCACAAGTGTCTGGGTGAACTTGTGCATTTGTATAGGCTTCTCTTGTGCCCAGTTAAACAAGAGGATAGTGGATTCTCTTGTGCCCGATTAAACAAGAGGATAGTGGATTCTCTTATGCCCGGTTAAACAAGAGGATAGTAGATTGAAAATCTCAAGTGGAGCTCGGGGACTGGACGTAGGTCAAGGATTGGGCTGAACCAGTATAAATCACTGTTTGCATATTCTCTTCCCTTATCTCTTATATTTCCAACATATATATCTGAATGTCCATACATGTTTGAATGACTGAGTATTGCAGTATCAATTATTATTGTCATTCAAACTTTTTTTAGTAAGTTGTGAAAAGATTTTCAAAATTCCTAAAGTTTTATCAAACACCCAATTCACCCCCCCCCCCCCTCTTGGGTGATAGCCAGATCTTTCAGTTGGGAAGTGAGTAGTGAATGCTTGAGATTAGTGGCCTTGTGGCTTTGGGACAATCGGCGACTTGAAGAAGAATAAGAGCAAGAAACGATGGATGGTCCAGTGAAGAAGAAGGGAAAGAAACAGACGTTAGCCCAGACGTTTAGGTTTTGTAACCTTTTAATGTTTTCAAGAGTTAATTTGTATTTTGGGAAAATTATAATGAAGGACCTAAAAAAAATAATATTTATTAAGAAGGACCATAAAAAGTGGTAATTATTTTAAAGGACCAAAAATTAAAATATTAAAATAAAAGGACTAAATTACCCTTAATCAGATTTCCTATCTTCTCATTAACTAAATCTGGAATGATTTTTTCTTATATGAGAATCTAGAATAATTGATGGATAATAATAAATAGATATCAATTCAAATAAATTTTTTTCCATTGTAGAATCACTCAAGATTATTATATTAAAGAAAAGATATGAAAGATGGAGCTTTTTATGGTTATAGCAAAAGGAAAGAGGGATTTGGTTTCTTTAACCACGTTCTTCTTTTTTGATGGGGTTTTTCTTAGTTAAAAGCCTTTTGCTTTATTTTCTGTTTATCTGGGAATGGAACAACTGGTAATATTAAATGAATATCAGGTACTTTTGGCTGCCTCAGCACAAAAAAAATCTCAGGTCTAACACTGCAAACGGTTGCACAACGCACGAGGCTTCTTCTGCCACAACCATAAAAAGCTCCATCTTTCCTATCTTTTCTCTAGTATACTAATCTGGAGTAATTCAACGATGAGAAAAGAATTATTTGAATTAATATCTATTTATTATTATATATTAATTATTTTAGATTCTCATGTAAGAAAAAAATCATTCCATATTCAGTTAATAATAAGTTAGGAAGAAAAAATCATTCCAGATTTAGTTAATGAGAAGATAGTAAATCTGATTAAGGGTAATTTAGTCCTTTTATTTTAATATTTTAATTTTTGGTCCTTTAAAATAATTACAACTTTTTATGGTCATTCTTAATAAATATTATTTTTCTTAGGTCCTTCATTATAATTTTCCCTTGTATTTTTGGTCCAATGAAGAGTTCATTGTGTTGAGCGCTCCTGACCCTATAGTTGATTGGTAAAAATGCTCCTTAACCCTTATAAGAAAGATGCCGACATTTAGTGTCTGACCGTGCCTCGAACAAGATTGCATCTAATAAGAGGAAACATGTGCCTAGGGAAAAAAACAAAACAAAACCAAGTTCTACGCCTCTAGCTACTTGATTTCACAACCCCCATTCTCGTTCAGTTGACAAACCTCATTCCCCTTCATTAAGTGTTTGCCTCCATGGCTCTCTGTTGAACCACAGTTGATGTTCCGAGAAAGAGCTTGAGGTCTGTGACAAGTAGAGACTGGTATTCTAGTGGACTGCATTGCATAGATGGGTATGGTTGATTGCAGAAAAATCCAATTTTTTAAAAGTGTGAGAAACAGATAATTGTTTCTTATATTTAAATTAAAAAGCACATAAAAAATATCTCATTTAAAAAAATATTATCTAAAAATAGGCATATGGCGCTAAGAGCACACGGTATTCTTTGGTAAAAGGCGAAAGAATAGTTTACTCTGTGCTCACAGCACAACACGGCTTCGTGACTAACATTAAGCTAACAAGTGGCTTTATATATAGAATAGGACATAGGTGGGTGACGCTACTTGTATGTTTCTCGATGTTAGACTGTTTAATGATTCTTAATTAATGTTTCTAATGTTCCAGTGCATCACAATCAAGGTTATTATAACTGGATCAATCAATGAACCGGTCAAGCTACTGGGTTAAGGGTTAGTAGATCAGATCGAAGTCAAACTGGAGCTAAACCGGGACCAAACTGATAAAAAAATGAAAATTTTAAAATTATTAATATAATATTAAAAAAATCAAAAAATGAGGGAATGCAAAAAAGTAGTTCAAATTTCAAACTAGGAAGGCGTAAGGCAAGCAAACAGACGCAGCAAACTTTGAAACTTTTTTTTTTTTTTTTGGTATAAAAGGAGGCAAAGCCTTGTATTTAAATTAAAAGGAAGGGGAACAAATTCCCATACAATCTTGGAGAACAAGAGTCCTTAGGAAATTAGGACATTCATCATAAAAGCATGAAACAGATAACGCTTCTTTTGCTAGTCTGTCAGCAACACTATTTTGACCACGGGGAATGTATCTGCATCTCACTTCCCAATTCCTCCGTAATAACTCACGGATCTGGAGCATCACTAAACTTTCGGTATTGCTTTGCACGTCTTGTAGAGTGTCAATAAGAATCTTGGAATCAGACTCAATTAAAACATTTGTAAACTTCATATTCCACCCAAGTTGAAGGCCCTTTAGAAAGGCCCATTCCTCTGCTTCCTTTGTTACACAGATTCCTAACCTTGAGGAAAATCCAGCAAGCCATGAACTTTGCGTATCACGAATAATTCCTCCAGCACCTGCATAACTACCAACAGAGGAAACCGCGGCATCAACATTGATCTTGACCCAGTTTGCAGGTGGAGGTTCCCACGCTTTTAGGACCATTTCATCACTCACCCCATGGTCATGTACAAATAATTGCCATGAATTTAATATAACAGCAGTGGGATTCGAAGGCCTTACAAAATCTTCCTGAAATATCATTTGATTTCTCCATATCCAGAATTTCCAGACAGTAACTCCAAAAAGCAGTGACCAATTTGGAGAACAATTCCTTCCCACATCCTTCGTTAGATTCATGTTGAACCAATCTCTCAATTGGGAAGCAAAAAAACCAGAATGAAATTTTGGGTCCACTAAGTCCAACCAGACTTTTTTCACAACTGAACAATCACGCAGAGTATGCAACAGTGATTCAGCATGTAGATCACAAACAGGGCAGAGTGGCGACGACCCAGACCACCTACTTCTCCATTCGTTTGTAGGGAGCCTATTTTGAAAAGCTAACCATAAGAACACACGGATTCTCTCCATCCCCTGCCAGCGCCAAATGAGATTATAACATGAATGTGCCAAATTAGCAGGTGGCTGTTCAATCAAATAGTAGGCTGACTTGACTAAAAAAATTCCATTTGTTGCTGCGCTCCATAACAACACATCCTCACCAGCATGGGTCATTGGTGGAGATGTAGCAGTTAGCCTTTGGAACACTTCTCTAGAGACAATCGATGCAAGTTGTGCAAAGTTCCAACTGCCATCAGCTACCCAGTAGGACACTTTACTATTTTTTTCCTCATCAGTCAGCGAACGCAGACAACTGTCCCCTATTGAGCGTCCCAACAAAAGCCATTTATCCCTGAAAAAATCCACGGAATTCCCATTCCTGATTCTCCAGCTAGCTCCGTCATCAATAAATGCTTTCTGTTTACAAATGAACCGCCACAGCGCTGAATCTCCAGGCCTATAAACAAATAACTCTTGCTCATTCCTAAGAATATACTTATGAAGTAGAGTTTCCGTCCATAATCCACTTGTACCTTCAACAAGTTTCCATGCTATTTTACAACCAAACGCTTGATTCATTGAGGACAGTCTTTTAAATCCAAGTCCACCATACTTCTTAGGGAGTGTTAGAGAAGACCACCCCACATTATGATATCCATGGGATCCCACTGTTCCCCACACAAAATTACATTGTAGTCTCTCAATGTCTTTGCAAATAGAAATAGGAATCTCAGCAACCTGCATTGGGTACAATGGGACCGCACTCAAGACTGATTTAGCCAAAGTGATTCTACCCGCCATAGAGAGAGATTTAGTTTTCCACGCAGCAAGTTTAGCATTAACTCTATCCACAATATATCTAAATGTTTCTGTTGGTTTCCGTTTCCTGGATAGTGGAAACCCCAAATAATTTCCAATTTCATCAGAAACCTTCATATGAGTAATAGCTGAAATTCTTCTTCTGGTCGCCTCCGAGACCTTCGGAGAAAAGAATATGGAGGACTTCTCAACACTGATCTTCTCAGCTGATGCTTCACAAAAACAATCAAGGCACTCCATCATACAGTCAGCCTGATCAGTAGAAGCTGCTCCAAATAACAATATATCATCAGCAAACATTAAATGGGAGATCAGCGGGCCTGTAGGAGAAGTTCTAAAGGGAATCCATCGACCATGAGTCACTGCATCATTTATGAGATGTGACAAACGATCCAAACAGAGAACAAAGAGATAAGGAGAAAGGGGATCCCCTTGACGGAGCCCCCTTCTTGGAATAAAATATTCTGTTTGAAACTGATTTCGAGCAAAAAAAACAAAAAAACTTTGAAATCGATGATTGACATAACCCATCAGCCCCAAAGATCATTTTAGTGGGCCCATTGCTTCCCCCAACTGATCCATTTCCTTGGAATTCACACTAAACTTTATTACTAAAATGATTTTAAAATTTGCAATAATTAATCAAATATACAAAGGTACAAAAAGAAAAAAAATCAGATGCATGTACTGTTTGGTGATAAGACATATCACTGCCAATGCGTGTACAAGCGGGAAAATATCATTCCTGGGAGTATTTCATTTGGCTTTTTTTCCTAAATTATCCCTTATTAAATAACTAATTACCGAAATGCCCATGTTTCCAAACTATTTCCCAATCTGCCCCTGTTTAGTCCACTAAAACGCGGGGCATTGAATTTTTTAATCAAAGGGATTTTTTTTAAACTCTTATCATATTAAACACCACGGATTTCCACTTTTATTCAGCCATATTAATTAAAATATTAACAATATTATATGAGAGAGTGTAGGAGATTATAAATTATCAAATAAATTAGTGTCTCCATTAATAAATTCCTGATTCATTCTAATTAATTAAATTAGAGTTTTTCAAATATATAACATCCTACAATTTAGTATTGGTGGGCATTTATTAATAAATTAGTATCTCTATTGATAAATCTCCATTGCACCGCATCCATAACGCTTACAATTGTACAGAAGGAAAGTTACTGGCTTCACGCCCATTTGTTATTCGCTCTTTCCGGGTATGCGTTCAATTTAATAATAATTGGAATATTGGTGGGAATTTATTAAAAATTCAATTATGCGATTATTGCTTTCAATATTGGATGTGCCGATTTCTCAGTATTGATGTGCCCATAGAAATCAATATTTTATTTAATTATTGATTACTTCCACGATGAATTTATTTTCATTGAAGTTTTGAATATTGATGGAGACCTTTTGTCATTAGCCTTGGGGTCCACAATCAACAATTAACCAAAGATTGCGTATAGGCAAACCTAGGATCGTTCTCTCTTTTCGAGGAGCTTTTTATTGAATCATAAGTAATCTAAATGTCATGCAAATGCAATGAAGACAAGGGGGGATTGGGTTTTAGATTTTTAAATTAATAAACTAAAATAGAAATGCAATTTAAATGAAGCAAAGATAAAATAGAATATAAGAAAACGAGAAGAAACAGATTAAAATCGATCAACCCAACGTTCAGATTCGAGAGACTTCCATCATTGAACGAAATATAAATAACCCACATTTGGCTCTGGATGAACTGAGATCTGTGCATTCGCCCAGAAAATCCCTCGACTAGACGATCGCCTAGAATATGTCCGAACAACGGCGTCCTACTGTGCGATCGCACAACAAAACTTAAAACCTAGTTCGAACTCAGTCCTTGGGATTAACCAAACCGAATATTAAATCTAATATTCGAACTATTTCCAGAAATCGGATCCGATAGATGAAAATAGAAACGAGTTAAATTACCGATAAAGCACAAGTTCTCTGGACGAATCATGGAATCCTCAACGTTGGGTCAATCAAAGAAGCTTAGGCAAGCATGGCTAGGAAAAACGCAGAAGAAAAGATGAAGAAGAACAACTAAGAGAAAATAAAAAGCTTTTAATTTAATCTGAAAAAACTCCTACAACGTAATTCAGAATATGTTTGTAGCCACCATCTAATTTTCCTTATATAGGAAAGATGACTGAAAATAGGAAACCTCTAATAAATACAAAATCTCTAAAAAATAGGAAACCTCTAATAAATAGGAAACCCCTAATCAATAGGAAATCCCTATAAAAAAGGAAATCTCTAAAAATTGGTCTTTTATTACAAAATTCGAGCAAAATAAAAATCCAAAAAAATGCGTCTGTCTTTAGCTCCGATTTCGTCCATCTTCTTGTCCAAATCAGCCTTTCGAGTTCTCATAACAATTGTAGCTCTCTGAATCATCTAAAAAAGGAAAGAAGAATCAGGCTAATCGGACATCTAGATCAAAAGTTATGACGAAAATACTAAATCACTGTAAATCTGGAATTTAATCATAAAAATGAATTAAATCTAATTAAAAGCTCAAAACTCGATTAAGTAATAAAATCCATTATTTATTAACTAAACAATCCTCAATTTATTCACCAAGAGATACAAATAAGTGTAATAATATTCAATTATCAAATATCTTTAGTTAATAAATATATTAGATTTGATTGATATGATAGTTAATAAATCTCCTAGTATATCTTCTTATTTTATTGAGGATTTGATGAATATTAAATTAATAAAGGGAAGATAATGTATATCTTATGTCCTTAAATTTATCAAGAGATTTTATTGGTTTTATATTTAAAAAGGATAGTATAGAGTCCTAAATTGTAGGATGTTATATATTTGAAAAACTCTAATTGACTTAATTAGAATGAAAGGAGAACTTATCAATGGAGATACTAATTTATTTGATAAATTATAATCTCCTAAAATCTCTCCTATAATATTGTTAATATTTTAATTAATATGGCTGAATAAAAGTGGAAATCTGTGGTGTTTAATGTGATAAGAGTTTTTAAAAAAATTCCTCTGTCGCAATTTAGTCAACTAAGCCACAGTGCTTAGTCGACTAAATTGCGGGGAAAATCAAAAAATTCAACGCCCCACATTTTAGTCGACTAAACTTGGGGTTAGTCGACTAAATAGGGGCAGATTGAGAAATAGTTTGGAAACAGAGGTATTTTGGTAATTAGTTATTTAATAAGGGGTAATTGGGGAAAAAAGCATTTTCTTTGTGCATCTTCATTCTCCATCCTTTCTTCATACTAGAGAAAGAGAGAGTGTTAGTTCTCTATGGGTTTTGATGATGATTGACAATTGCAAACCCAAAGTTAAGTTTTGTCTTAGTAAGTTGAAAAACTTACTGTCAAGACAAAACTCGAGTTTTGGTTTCAAAACTCAAGTTTTGAGATTGACAGAGAGCTTCTCTACTTTCATGAAAATAGTAAAACTCAAGTTTCCATGAGGAAACTCGAGTTTTGGAACTTACAGAGAGCACTTGTTTTTCACTTCAAGACAAAACTCGAGTTTCAATTTGGAAACTCAAGTTTTGGCTTATACAGAGACTTCAAAATGTTTTCAACTAAAGACAAAACTCGAGTCTTAATTTGGAAAATCGAGTTTTGCTCATACAAAGAGTATCTAAGTTGTAAACCCAGTTTTTGCGCCGAGAATATGCAACTTCTACCTATTTTAAGATCTTCTAAATTTTCTCTGAGTTAAGAGAAAACTCGAGTTTTGACTTGATTAAGTATTTTCAACGTTTTTTCACAGGTATTGAAAACAGGAGAGTGATCTGTCTCAAAATCTTCAAAGTTTTCTATTAACGTTTGAGGGAAAATATTGAAGTGCCCTCCCTCTATTTGTCACTATTTTCTTCTCTCTCCTCTTTCTCTACTTCTTTCATGGTGTCAACTCCCTCTACCATGGATTCACCTACCAAGAACCAGACCCATCATTCTCCTCTGTGTCGCTCATCACCATAACCTCCATATATAACTCAAACAAGAGGAAAAAGAAAATAGATGCAAGAGTAGAGTCGAGGGCATAAATAGGAAAGGGGAAGAAGAGTACTCGCCGCTACCTAGCTTGGTGCAGGAGGAAACTGGTGTGGATAGATATTCAAGCAGGACCTCAGATCCGATCCGGTACAGATCAGACCTATCAACTTGGTTCAATGCGAGTTGGAGCTTAGTGGTACGAGAAGTCGATCGGCGAGAATGAGCATTTCCTCCGTGAAGCCACAAGTACCCAGACTATGAATCAAGAGGAGGTTTAAATAGATTTGATTTGATTTACTATCCACACACACAAAAATTAAGAAAAGAAAAAAAAAACACCTAAAATTTGAAAAGAACAGCATCTGGGTTTAGAGGAAGAAGAAGGTGCATAGTAAATGTGGGATTTAACAAAAATCGTAATGGGAATAACAAGTTTAGTAATGGGATTAACAAGTTCAATGGTGGGAATAATTAGTTCATTCTTCAAAGAGATCACATGTCACTGATAAACCAAAATCTGACCACTATTAACAAATTGTGTAATGGGAGTAACAAGTTTATTAATGGGATTAACAAGTTCATTAATGGAAATAACAAGTTCATTCTTCAAGAGGGATAACAAGTTGAATAATGTGTTCCCTTGAAGAATGAACTTATTATTCCCATCACTGAACTTGTAAATCCTATTAATTAACTTATTATTCCCATCACAATTTTTGTTAAATCCCACATTTACTGTTCACATCATCTTCCTTAAAACCCAGATATTATACCTCAATCTTGTACCTTGCCTCCCACTATAAAAACAAGTTCTCAGACTGAGAACTTGTTTTTTTCATCAGAAAATGTTTTCTAAGTGCTTTTATCATATCCATAACCAAGCTACAAGCTTGTCTCCCAAAACCTCATACTCCATCAAACACCCAATTCTTTTTTCAAACAAAGGTTATGAAAAATAGAGAAAGAGATTCCAAGCCCTTATCAAGAAGTATCCCTTAAGAAAAATCTCACTTTTTCACACACTATTAAGCTAAATGAACAAATGAGAGAGAGAGAGAGAGAGAGAGAGAGCATAATGATAAATTCATCAACATTTTTAAATCCCTATTTGATCTCTATCACCTTTATGACCTTTACAAATTTTAAAAGACATTTGGGAGTTTTAGAATATCATATAGTATTTATTCATCATTCTCCCATTATATTTGATTTCATGGTCAATGACGCTAGATCACATTCAAATACCATTTGAACAACAGATGCCTTCAATAGTTTGGTTTGAGAAGGCTTAAACCAACCTATTTGGATTAGGTCCCTAGATATAATTTAATGATGTATTTAAGTGAGATAAATTTTACCTCAACTTGTATAAAAATACTTATCCAAACATATGGTATGCCAGCAACTCGTTGAATTGTTTATTCATTAATTATAATAAATATGATATGTTTTTCTTAAAATAACTTTTTTTTAAATTAGATTTCTCAAAGGCTACATAGTGATTTTTAATGTGAATTTATAAAAGCGTTTTGAAATAGATTGCTTAAAAATTCAAAATGATTTTTTTTTAACGATAGTTTATAAAATACAAATGAATTTTTAATGTGTACAATTTTTATTTTTTATTCTTTTATTCCTGTTTTTTTATTCAGAAATGACTTTTTTTATTAAGTAAACATTTATTTGATTGGATAAAGTCAAACGGAATGTTTTGGTGTAGAACACACATGTCTAGCCAGTGAGGCTAGTGCTTTGATATTGGATCGTTGGGTTATACTGGAGAGTCTATGAGGTAGATAACTAGGAGAACTAGGGATCACTATATACAGACGAGGCTTGAGCTCAAGGGGTGGGGTGTGTGCACAATGATGATTGTATGTAAATAGTCTAGAGTTGGAATGTGTGTGTACCTTGAGGCTTGATCTTTGTATTTATAGAGTGTACCTTAGGTTGGATATCCCGGACCTTATGTGATCTCTGCTCCGAGTATCTTGGCTGTTACATCGCATATGAAGATACTCCTTTATTATGGGTCACTTAGAATCCTTTGTTATAGATCGATCTTGATACACATATCATATCTAATATTTGGGTCGTACTGCTACTGGGCCCAATGTAGGTCTGACACGAAAGTTTATGTTTTCTTTGTGTGTAGGAAGAAAAAAAGGGGAGGGGGATATACATATACATATATATATATATATATAGATTGTACTGAACTCTTTTTTTTTGGGGGGGGGGGGGGGGCCTCTTTGAATAAGTACTTGCCTGAAAATACTTTTTAAAATGCTTAAAATTATTTTTTAAAAAGAATAGAATTTCTCTGTGTAGCTTTAATGAATTTCTCTACAATAGATTACTCTCTTTATATGATACATGGTGCATCATTAAATTATTATTGTATTTTTTTATAACTTAATATTATATTTAATTATTGTTGAGAGTGTATTAATTCAAATAATTTGGGAAAAAATATAAATATGAGAAATATATCTTACATTTATAATCATGACTAACTCCCTAATTCGATCTTATAAGAATCATAGGAGATCAAACAAAGAAGTCAACTCGCTGAAATGTTTATTCATAGATTTCTTATAAATTATTACCCTTTTCTCTGTTTTAATTTTTTGTTAAAAGAATTAGTGAAAGGCATCCCTAAGCAACATGACTTGAGACTAGTCTCTTTTAATTTGAAGAATTAGAATGTAAAGGGTTTTCGTCTCTCCCAACAAGTACTTTCCAAATTTCAACTTGTATTCTTCTTTGTAAGGGGTGATGTTGCTTACCACCTCAACTACCAATTTCAATCTATAATTAAGAGCTAGTTAATTAGGGATGAGATTTGTTGCTAAATACTCCATCTGGTCCTAATTACAAGAACTATTTACCAGAATTTGGAGAGATTAAGGAGAAAACTTAAATTAGTTAAATATAATTATTTTCCAAAAATACCCTTGCTAAAAATTGAAAAGTACCCCTGCTTTGTTTACTTGTTCATGCACTTCCTTTGTTTCCTGCCTTCTGGGTTTTTCCCCCCTCTTCCGTCCTCTGCTTTAATTGGTAGCCGGTCTCCATTGATCTTGAGTAATTATCCTGAACTTCTCTTTGCCCAAAAAAAAAAAAAAAGTATTTTCAAACCAATTATTGGCAACACTTCACCTTAACATAAAAAGTAATAGATGTAAAAATCTTGCATGCACTCATTTGTAACAAAAATTGTTCGAAATTATTTTATTAAAAAAAAGTATAATTGAGGTGTATATAATATTAATGAGTTGCAAATAGTATTTACTTTATAAAATATATAGGTGTATTATTTAATTATTATTGAGAAGGTATAAATAGGCGTATTATAGGAAAAATTGACAAGAGTTAAAACTGGCTCTTATAATTAGGAGCAAAACAAACTCCAAAATGTGTTCATATAATTAGGACCAGAGGGAGTATAAAATTTAATTCATTGTATCTACTAAAATGATCAATCCCCACTAATTGCTCTAGTATTTTTGCCTCACTAATAAAATTAATTATTCTAGGGGTAGGTGATTATTTCTCTTTCGAATTGAGAGTGATCTCTCTCAAAGTTTTAGATGAATTTATATTAAGAGAAACTTGCACTTTTGTTGTGTGCGCTTTATTCTTACTACTTGCCCCCAACCAAAGTACTTTGGTCCTTTCTTAGGAAAAATTCATATAACGGTTCTTTTTATAGAAAAAAAAAATCTCAGAAAAGGCCCCAAGATTCTGAAAATCTTAAAAAAGACCCCAAGGCCTTTTCTGAGATTTTCAGAATCTATGTGAGTTGTTAATAGGGCTGATATAGTTGTTAACAAGTAGGTCATTAACAACTAAATCAGTACGATTAACAACAATTTGATAATAACTAAATCAGCTCCGTCAACAACTATATCAATACCCCATTAACGACTATATTAGCTCCATTAATAAGCCCCAAAATTCTGACAATACCAGAAAAGGCATTAGGGCCATTTTTGGGATTTTTTCTGTAAAAATAGCCCTTATGTGAAATTTCCCCCTTTCTTATCCCCTAAATCATCAATAATCTTAAGCTTCTTTCTTCTAGAATGAACTAAAAAAAAAAAAGAACAAAAATAGAGAAACGCTAAACAGAAAAAATGTGGTCGGACAAAAAATGACTCACATCTTTGCAATATACTAAAACAAAAGGCATTATAAACTGAAAATTATCTCCCTTATTATTATACTTAAACATAAGATTGAAAGTTTGAAAGATTCTTAGAATCTGAAATGAACCATATGATGCAAATAAAATAAAGAACCATACACACACACACATATCACTAATTAAACAAAGGCACGAACTCAAAGGATCAACATAAAATTTTGAACTGTGCATTGTGAGAGGCTTCCAAAGAGGAACCCCTCCCCAAAAATTGCGCGTACGTGGTGAGGGTGCGCTGATCGGGTGCCTGACTAGCTTAAAGCTAAGACGTGGCTTTATATGTAGCATAGGTGGGTGACGTCCCTATTATTTCGCGATGTGGGACTGTGTCATGATTCTTAATTTGAGTTTCTAATGTTGCAGTTTATCACGAAACAATATATATATTACCTCCGACTTTAAATATATGATATATTTTGTAATGTAATTTGTACTATAAATTATGGGAAAAACATTTCTCATGTTGTAGGAGAAATGTTTTCTCATGTTACACACACATAAAATGGTGGGACCCATATATACATATAATGAGCATTATATATATATATATGTGGGTCCCACGTGTAGTAATCTTTTTTTTCTCATGCAACATGAGAAAATCAAACCCCATAAACTATATCTTATATTTAAAACTGAATGGGTAATATTATGACCCTCTCATAAGTATGACAAAAAAAAAAAAACGCTTTCCGTTTGAGAATAACATATGATTTTTCTTAAACAACTTTGTAAGATTCACAATTATAGGTGTCATACTTATGGCATATTTTATTTTACTCCCTTAAGATCACGAGGAAAATTTGTTATGTGCCATAGCTTCATTGTTGTTAACGAAAGGTCGAACAAAAAATTCTCATTTTCTGCATATTTGGATTAGCTCTTAGGAAATAATTTTACGATGTACTATTTAAGTGAGATGAATTTTGTTTCAATTTTTTGTATAAAAATGGTTATCCAAACATGTGGCATGCCAACTTGCTGAATTGTGTATTCATACATCATTTCTTATTAATTCATAATTATTACTTTTCTATGATCTTAAATATATGAGCTAGTCATATTCACTTTAATCCTAAATTTAAAATTTTAATTCAATTTATCTCTTGAGTTTTTTTTTTTTCAAACTATCTTTCTATTATTTGAACATAAGCTAAAGAGGTTCCCAGCAATGGTAATTTTGATGCAAATAATTAAGGAGAATATTCTTAGGTAACCAGTACACAATTTTAACAATAATTAAAGTATATTAAATAGATTATATGATTTAATCCGTATTAAATATTCCAATAAATAAAGTATAATTAAATATAAAATATATCTAACTTCATCAGCTAACTCGTCATATATACAGAAAGTTGCACAGTATTAACCCTTACAAAAGAAAAAATATATATATTTACGTTACGTTGCTGCCAACAAACTCATCGCATATGATATGAATGGAGAAATATAATATAGGGCTTTGCTGAGATAGAGCTGAAAGATCTACTTTTGTACACTTCAAATAATCGTATTGAGTCAATTTTTGAATCCACCTATATCTGAATATTTTTATTTAATAACATAAGTAACATATCTTTAAAAGGGCAATTCTTTCACCTAATTTATACTCTCTTCAGTCCTAAATATAAAATAAAGTTTATAATGCTTATTGTACTACAAAATTTGTCCTATATTTAGAACCGAATGTCGTATTATCTATTATCAAGATCAATATAGTTAGATGTTTGATGAGTACTATGTAGGCCATTTTTTCCTATATTGTATAACTTTTTGGTATGGTGAATATGAGCTTAAATGTATTTAATCTAAGCAACAATGTGTTAATTCATGCATATAGGGAAATGAATGATGAGTTTCATAAAGCATAGCATTTGTATAAGCATCCTATACATGTGCATAAGAAAAGAACAAGTTTGAGGTTTTATGTGAAAAGTACATAGCATAGCTGATACAATGCTATAGCATCGAGTCGGCCATAATAAGCCGCAATACAATGCAACCTTAATGCTATAGCAGCATAAATGAAGCAATGCTATGTGTCATATGTTCTGATTTCTCTTCAAGGTTGTTTCAAGGAAATAAGTGTAGGTGAACAAACAGACATTAGTCGACAGTTAGATTGCTGACGTATTGAAATAGAAGATGCAGAGGATCGAAGTTAAGATTTGGAGAATCCCACGGTATCAACAGAATCAATCTACCAAATTTAGAAAGTTGGACCAGTTGGACCTAACAGATTTGGAAAGGCCTAGCTCATTGAACGTCGCCTCAAGTAAACCTGACTATTAAAAGAAAGATGGCCAACCCTAAAAAGGATCGAGTCGTTGGAGAGTCAAAGAATTCCTTATTCAGCTAGGCTCAAAATAAGAGTGAGAGAAGTTACGAAACACAAGAGCTCCAAAAGAACCCAGCATCCTTCCTTGCAGTAAAATAGAAAAGAGAAGATGTGGAGACGTCTCGTGACAAACGCCTCTCACGTTGTCAATTCCTCAGGCAAAATTTCTATTTGTTTTGTTGATTTTTAGTTTATCTTTTTCTATGGGCTATTCTCCTGTGATTTGTTTTATGATTTCCTCACCAGTCATAAACTAAATTTCCTTTGGTTGAGCGAGAATGAATTCTTAAATTCAGTTTGTTTATCAGTATTTTAATCTCTTGTCGGTTAGTGGAAGCTAAGGGCTAGATCAATGGCCTCGGCTTACTGGAAGGGAGTTGAGGTTAGACATCTAATAGGCAGTGTTGGCTAGGCAAGCTGGTTCAAGGCTTAACCTATCATTGTAAGCTTCAGGAATGAGTCTACCACTCATAGCCATAACACCTTGAGTTGGAATGATAATTTGAACTAGAAAATCGCCATAGATATATGGGAGAAGTATAATTAAGGTTGTACTTACAGGTGACAGAAGCTTCTATATAGCATAGTAGTGGGTTATCTAAATAACATTGCGAAAGGTGGCTATGTTGTAGCATTGCGGAAGCTGTGCAGCATAATTGTTATAGCAATGCATTAAGACAAATTGGGGGAATGATATCTTTAGGATGAAATTTGAGCTTAGCCAATCTTTTATCTAATATCTTCTTATGACTATGATCATTAGTTTAATTAATTTTTTGTCTAATAGTTATAACCAAAAACACCCAAGTCAATTATAATTTTCTTTTCTTTTTACACACGACTGTTCTTGTAAATCAGTATCATCACCAGTATTTCAGTCTCTGTGGGACGATACTCTACTTACTCTTTATTACTTGTTTGACTGGTTCACTTGCTATCAAGGAAATCGACCAACAATGTTATTCAAGATTCTATGGAAGGAAGTGGATATTCTTTGAATTTATTAAATCCATCTCTATTAGTTTCTAGTCTACTAATTAAAGTAACATAAAATACAATTGAAGGTTGTTTTAGAGCTGTCAAAACGGGCCACCCTAGCCCTTTAGGCCCTAGCCCGCACAGGCTAGGGCCAAAAAGCCCACACTACTACAAAACAGGGCTTCGACGTCCTATTTTCTACACATTTAACGTCCTTTTTCTGCAGGACACCTATCTGAGGGGCATAGTAGGTAAAACTTACGACGTCTAATTATTTGAATTAGACGCTGTAAGTTAAGACTTAAGGCGTCCTATTTTAATAATTAGACGCCTTTAGTATGGCACAAATACCCTTCCAGAGTATACTTAAGGCGTCTTAACTTACGGAGTCTAATTCTCAAAATTAGACTCCGTAAGTTAAGACTTAAGGCGTCCTATTTCCAAAATTAGATACCTTAAGTGTTTTTTTTAAATATATATATATATATATATATATATTTTCTTCGTATATTCACTGCCCACAATCCCTTACAAAAACCTTCTTACATATCAGCAAGCAATAATCACCATAATGCGATAAAATAAACAACACCTATGTGCTAAAAGGTTAGCTCAGCTAACCTTATATTTTTGGCTCGAAAGTGTAACAACAAAGTGTAAGATAGAAACAAAATACATGCATGTATATATAACAAATATCCCAAGACATATAGTTCATGATGAGTTGGACATAGAGGTAGCAAAGTAGTAACAACAAAGTTTAAGTGTCTAACTTCAAATCATCTTAACCAATTTGCTCTAACTAATTCAAGTGGTAACTACTACTACTTCCATATACAACAATCACCACAAAGTGTCAAAAAGTTGTCTAGCTACCTCCTACTAATTAAGCAATATAAAGACTAGTTTCATTCATATGTGTTGAAGAAGATGTACAACTAACAAGTTACAAACCAAATCGATATCTTCCTCCGAGTAGGCATCCTCAATAGCAAAAATCTGTAAAATGAAAAACAATGTATAAGATAAATCAATCAAGTGAATTAATTAATTGTGTCTTTCAGTTTGGTGTTGATAAGTACAAATATAATTATCCAGTACCAATACAAATAATACCTAGAACTTCAGTGTAAAAAACAAGTAATGATCAACAACAAACTGAAAGACACAATTAACCACAACTGGATTTATTATTTATGACAATAATTTGGACAAGCTTATTTTTCTAAGCACCAACTGTCAAATAGAGGGAATCAAAGAGTCCATTACATGATGCCAAGCCATTTTCAAGCAGCTGAACAAATAAGCATCTACATTAATTTTTACCAAGGTGAACACCATAAATCAAATCTCTAGTCAGCACAGGGAAGCATAAGCCTTAGTAACTAGAAAAATTACCAACAAGGAATTATGAACATCCTCAGTGGGGGTCTACTAACTACAGAATAGAACCATGTAAAAAAGATAACACCTATACATGGAAGAAGCAGGGTAGGTCCTATTAAAAAGCTGTAGGTAATTCCCATATATGTACAGCAAAAATAGCAGACAAATCTAAACAAGACAGACAAATTGCTAAGATTCTTATTTTTAATGCTACAGTCATGGGACCCCGGATTACTTACGAATGTTTGTTCATGGAGATCAAATGCCAGATTTAAATTTAAAAGAAAGGACATCTAATATGTCAAATTCTGTCCACATATTTACAAAATTGTCACCGTCTTTACATTTTACTACCTTTCTGTAAAAACGGACGTCCTTTTGAGAAGTAAAAACCATTTTTTGTAGTAGTGCCATAGAGCCAAAATAGCCCGCATGTTAAACAGCCAAAGCCCTGAGGATTAAGGTTAGCCCGTGGGCCAAAAATCATTTTAAAAAATATCATGTGGAGTCAAAATATAAAGGGTTAGAGGAGCAGTTTTCAATCCTTGTAATAGTCTAATATATGAGATATAGTAGCAATAGTTTTTTGGGCATATTAGAGAATTTGTCCTAACTTAAAAGGGAAAAAAAAAAAGAGTTTATCAAACCATAATAGTAAAGGGTTTTGCATTGAAAGTGAGATTAGTTTAGCGAATCAAAGTTTAAATCCTTATTGGAAGGCCAAAATTTGAATGACTCAGTACAAGCTTGCATCTTTGGGGGGGGAGAAAAGAAAAAGAATTTGCCTCTAATAGGAGAATATTTTTTAAAAAAATGAAAGTAGGATAAAAATCAAGCTAAGTGATAAAACAAAACAAATAAAGAAATTAATTAAAAGACAGAAATTATTTCCAAAATAAGAAAACAACCAAGCTTGCTTGTTTGGGAAGTGCAAAAAACTGTTTTTTAACCACTTTTGTGTAGGGTGAAGTACAACTCATTTTATATACTTTCCTCAAATATTACAAAATCTTTTTAAGATGTTAAAACAAATTGACACTTATTTTACAGGTATTTGAATGTAAGTTTAAATTTTATTCAACCTTAAAATGTAAGTTTCAAATTAAAGCACTTATACTTTTATTTTCCGCTACCCACAAAATATTTTAACTTTCCAGATAATTAATATAATTATAAATTTTGTCTTATTAACTCCTAGGAGTGGTCAAACAATTTTTTTTTAAAAAAAAACTCCAAGTTACTTGTATGTCAAGTCAGAATGAGGAGATATGTGCATCTATGTAGACAACTCGACTAACACAGATGCCTTCGTTCTTTCTTTTCGGCCTGCGCTGTATCACCCCTTGGATTTAAAATAGAGTGGCCTGTAGACCACCCTATCACAATCTACGAGGAGTAAGGGTTGTTTTGGGTTAGGGCTAAAAATAAGAGGGCTAAAAATGAGGCTTAATAGGTTGGCCTGTGGGGTCTTGCCCAACAGCTCTAGTTGTTGTCCCATCTCACAAATATATAGAAGAGAAATATTGATAAACAAATAGGCGTGTTTAATGTTTATATAATTTAAATGTGAGGGCAAACATGTGAACACCAAGTTCAAGTCCAAAACCTCATTTAAACATAGTGAATGGCGTTGTCATTGGAATAACTTACCTTTGAAATGTCTTATTGAAGCAATGGTGATATCACATAGTGGGACAAGGTTCTTAAAGGAAATTTGGGTCAGACCCAAATTTTTAGGGAAATTTCCCAAATTTTTATTACTTTAGCCAATAATGGTTGGTTTAATCAGTAATAGGTTGGCTTATAACATATGAGACTGTGAATCCAAATATCATTGTTAATGTGAGAACTTTGTTAGTGTACAATCCATAAATACATGTGTGTGCGATCTTTGAGCCCAAAGGCATGTCCCGACTCTAGTGAGCCCTTTACTATATGATTTAGAAAACTAATTTTAGAATAGTAAGGAAATTAGTTAATTTAGTTACTGGTAACAAATATCTTATTTAATTATGTGCATTATAATACCCTATGATGGAAACCTTCATAACAAGTACAATCAATAGGGATAGTACTTTGGAGAAAAATTATAAATTAATTTGGAGAACAAATTCTTTTTAAAAAAAACGAGTTTAGCGATGGACAAAATCTGTTGCTATAGAAAGTAAATCCATCGCAAATAAGATTTGCGATGGACTTGCTTCTGGCGCAACATCTGTTGTGTCAAAGAGAATTAGCGACGGAAAAATATTTTCCATCCCAAATTGCAACCAAAAAAAAATAGCCATCGCAAAAGGTAACATTGTGACGAAAATAAATTCCATAGCAGATTTAATTCGTTAGCAAAAAAAAAAGACAAAATTTACAAAAAAAATTGTGTCGGATAAATTGTCTGTCGCAAGTTCAAGATATTTGCAATGGAATTTTGAAAATAATCCGTTGCAAATTGAAAAATTATATTAAAAATATATATTTATTTGCTCCTTTCCTCAGCAGCCACTAGAAAAAAAATGAAATAAAAAAGTGTGTATGATGACAAATATTTAATAGCAATTCATAAAAGAATATACGTAGAGGAAACGAAATATAAATAACAATGTCGCAAACAAAATGGACTAAAAAGAAAAAAATCATAAATAATATCTATACAGCAGCAGTATGGTCATCATCATCACCAAGAGCCAACCCCTTATCCTTCTTGTCCTTCAATGGGGACTGGAATAGATCCTGCATCTGCTTCATCATCTCTGCTTGCTAATTCATCATCTTCTCTTGGTGATTCATCTTCTCCACTTGCTAATTCACCAACTGTGTTGTAGCCTCTAGCTGCTGTGTGGTAGCAGTGAACTACTATTCTAACACCTTCACCTTTTTAAGCTCATCTGCAAATACAACATTAGGAAGTTAGTTTATGTTTTGCACTTCATTCAACTGGACGAGGGAGTGAAAATGTAATAATTAATATCAAAAGTATTACGTTTACTAGTAGAAACACCTCCAATATGGCTAGATGAGTGGTTGACAGAGGCACCCAACCCGATCACTTTGGCTTTCTTGTCAAATCCTCCTACAACCTGAATGAAGAGGTTCTCATTATCGAACTGAGATGACGCAAGGTCGTTTGCAATTTGTGTGGCTCTCTCTTGTGACAGCTTCTCCCATGTTTCCTATTAGTTCTCTATGTGTTTTGATGATAATCAACAATTGTAAACATGTTTTGAAGTTTCCAAATCTGCTAAAAATCATCTGTCGATTGGAAACTCGAGTAGAGGATTGTATACTTGAGTATTGGACTGACAGTGGATTGCTCAAATGCATTTTACAAGTCAATACTCAAGTATTGAAAGCAATACTCGAGTATTGAAATCACAGAGAGCAATCAAGTTTTTGAACTCAAGTGCATACTCGAGTATTGCATTTATATACTCGAGTATAGGTCATCCAGAGAGGATTCAAATTTTTCAAGTTGAGTCAATACTCAAGTATAGGAAGCTATACTCGAGTATTGGAGTTACAGAGAGCAAATAATTCTTCAACTTGAGTGGATACTCGAGTATGACACTTGTATACTCGAGTATAGGACTTACAGAGAGCAAACAAATTTTTCACCTTGAGTGAATACTCGAGTATGGTATTGGTATACTCGAGTATTGGTCTTACAGAGAGCTTTCTAACTTTTATAACTGTTGTATACTCGAGTATAGGTTTTGGATACTCGAGTATTGGGCTCTTATAAAGTTTTTCAACTTAACAATTGTTCTTGAATACTCAAGTATTCATTTGCATACTCAAGTATTGACATGGAGTAACTTCACAATTTTTGAAAGATGAATCTATACTCGAGTATTGATATGCATACTCGAGTATTGGCCATACAGAGAGGTTATCCATTTGTCGATGATTTGCATACTCAAGTATAGGAATGAATACTCAAGTATTGAGGTTTTGAACTTAAACAAGTTTTCACATTAAACAGTTGCATACTCGAGTATAGACTTACATACTCGAGTATTGGTATTGTTTTTCAAAGTTCAAGTCACGATGTTTTGCCTTTGGAAGCAGTATACTCAAGTATCAGTTTGGATACTCAAGTATTGACACTAGTACACAGTGACGTACTTGAGTATAGAAGAACATACTCGAGTATAAAGCATTGAAAACTGATTTTCAAATTACATGAATTTGTAAAACACTTTCATTTGATCTCATTGCTTCCATTTATCATTCACTTATGTTTCGAGATATGTTTAACCAGTTTGCTAAGTGAATTTCAGTTGACATAGATGAAGATTAGTGAAGGTCAAAGACAAAAAGAAAAAAGTGCTCTGAAGCATTTAATGCACTTCAGTTAACTAGCCTCTTTTTAACTAATCCACCTGAACACGCCTTCTCAACGGTAAAGAATGCTTTCTTCATCAAGTAAACTCTTCTCCAACGGGCAAATCCTCAGAGAGCCACCTCAGATCAATTAAACACCTGGATTAGTTGGAGATTAGAGAGAGAAGCTGACCAAACTTAATGCTAATCACCTACAACGGTTGAATTCAACCTACAACGGTCGGATTCAACCTACAACGGTCAATTAATGCTCTCTAAGTATAAATAGAGTGCATTCAAGGCTTCTCAACAACCAAGAATATCAGAAAACGCACAAGCATTGAATAGCTTCACCTACCTTCTGTTTTCTGTTGTAAATTGTCTTTTGACATTGTGAGCTTTAGTGATTATCATTATTTACTCTTTGTGAGAGTTACTCTTGTTATTGATTATTGATTGTAAAGAACCACAAGTCAGGGGACTTGGTAGTTGGGATCTTTGATTACAACTTGTAAGGGGGAGTGAGTTCTAGAGAGAGAACTACTCTTGAGTGCAGAGTTTGTAATCAATCGAAAGAGTTAGTGGATTGAAAATCCCAAGTGTGGCTTGGGGACTGGACGTAGGTCAAGGATAAGACCGAACCAGGATAAATTATCGTGTGCAAGCTTCTTCTTCTCTTCATCTCTGTTATACCCTGTTTTCACTTATCCGAACAGAGCAATTCGTTAAATTTTTTAAAGACACCCAATTCACCCCCCCTCTTGGGTATCAAGCTCCATTTTCATTTCCTACAAGCATAAAAATACATCACAAATGTGGCATGTAAAATGAAATAAACATATTGCTTGTTGAAACAAATAATAAATATAATAAATGTCTCACCGCTAATTGCTGGGACTTTGCGTTAATCGAGCACTTCCCACTAGTTGTAGACTCCTGGGAATGGGTCTGCTCAAAGGTAACCTAATCAGCTATGTTTGAAGGTATGTCCCTAGAAACTTCCTACAAATACGAATGATGACTTGAATTAATTAATCAATCAACCATGTAGAAAATAACGTATACTTACAACGTTTCTTCGATGCTGACTTATTGGAATGAAGCCACCACTATATAATGGTCCATCCATTCAGGACCTATCTAACTTGTTTTGCACATATTTCTACTGCCATTTCTCATCAACGGCCCATTTTGCCAATAATTGTGTTGCAGTCTCAGGATGAATCCCAGTTGCCTTGCCTTTATTTTGTCTCAATTTATATAAGCGATCAAACAACCACCTGCTTGATTTGTAGTTATAAGTTTTTCCCAAATCTCGCCGCTAGGCAAGCAACCACCTAAATTTTTCCTGAAAATCAATAATGAACAATTAGTGCTCAAAATAATACAAGTGATTAATTAGTTTACATTTTGATGAGAAGCAATTAATAACCCTCAAGAACATAACTTACAAAGAAGTCATTAAACCAAGTATCATGAACAGCTTGAGGAATGAAAAAAGGATAGAGATAAATACCGTTCACTATCTCCTTTGAAAATCATGAAGAATAAATAGATAAAGTACTTAAAATGGGGGAAATACCATATTATTCTCTTTGCTAGGCCTTTCTTCTTCAGCTACTCTTAGCAAGAATAAACACTTGAAATGGGAAGAAAGAAAAGTAAAGTCTCAAAAAGAGGGTGTCGTTTGAATTTTGAAAATGGTTGAGGGAAAGAAAAGCATCCACCTACAAGCCAAATGCATTAGCTGACACGAAGCGACATGACCGAAAACAGCTAGCGGATAAGCTATTACTATTCTTATGAACAGTAAAAGCAGAGACAAAAATGAATGGACTCAACTAAATGAACAAGTTTGATTCCAACAAATGGAGCTAAGATTCTGTTCATGAGTAGAGATACCTAGATTCAAAACTTGAAATTTGACTTATTGAATTTGTCACATGAGCCAGATGAATTTTATTACCTTCCTTCCTTCTCATCAGTGACACCCTTCACAACATCTCTAGCACCGCTCCCACTCCTCCCTCGCAAAAATTTGGGGACATGGCTTTCTTCTTTGTGGGTTCCCGTCCGCTGCCCTCCTTTGTTTAAAAACGGTGTTGTTTTGGCGCAAAACTAAACTGGTTTCTTTTTTTTTTGTTGAAAAAATATTTCAGAGTATTGATTGATATTTAAAACATACTTTAGGATACTAACCGGTATAAAAAAAACTTCATAATCTTGAAAAATCATTTTAGAATCTTGAAAAAATATTTCAGTGTACTGACTGGTACTAAAAAGATATTTCAAGATACTCAACGGTACTAAAAAAAAATACTTCATGATCTTAAAAAAAAAATATTTTAGAATCTTCAAAAAAGTATCTTGAAATATATTTTTAATATCAGTCAATACCTGAAATAGTTTTTAAAGATATTAAAATAATTTTTCAAGATCATTAAGTATTTTTTTAGTACTAGTCAGTATCTTCAAGTATCTTTTTAGTACCAATCATTACCCTAAAATATTTTTTTAAGATCCTCAAATAATTTTTCAAGATCATAAAGTATTTTTGCAGTACTGGTCAGTATCTTAAAGTATCTTTTTAAATACTCGTCAGTGCTGTAAAATAGGTTTAAAAAAAAAAGAAAAAGAAAAAGAAAAGGAATCAGCTCAGTTTTGTGTCAAAAAGGCGCCATTTTAAGCAAATGAGGGCATGGAAACCCGCAAAGGAGGAAAGGCGCGTCCGGAAATTGGAGGCCCAAAGAAGATTTTTTTCTTTTTCTTTCTCTTTTTTTTTTTTTTTTTAAAAAAAAGCCTTGAAGTCTCTCACCCTAATTTAAGTTGGCATAAACCCCAACTTTAGAATAATCTTGCTTTCAACACTCACTTCATAATTCTTTTTTTTTTTTCGGTATAAACGATTGCTAATTAAAAATGAAGATAAGGAAGTTGGCGAATTGGATCCCATACAATCATTAAACACTAAAGTCCCCAAATGTGAAGGACATGAATCATAAGAAGAGGCCTCAAGTAGACCTTCCTTTGCTAGACGATCTGCTAGCTGATTTTGTTGACGAGGGACATGCTGAAATTGCAGCGTCCATGTAATTCGCATGAAGCTTCTGATATGGAGAATGGTCAGGCTTTGTGTTCCATCGTCTTTGTTTCCTTTCAATACCTCAATAAGATTACTGGAATCATTTTCAAAGATAACTTGCTTGAATCCCTTTTGCCAAGCTAGCTGCAAACCTTTTAGAATCGCCCATTCCTCTGCCTCTTGAGGATTACAAAAACCTAACAATACTGAGAAACCAGCAATCCATCTACCATATTGATCTCGAATCACTCCGATTTAGCCACATCACCACAAAACGACATGGCTTCCGAGGATGGTTCATGCTCTGTTTAGATCCCACAAACAATAATAATGGGTTATGGTCAGAAAATTGGTTCTAGGAAGTACCTTAATAAACAAGTTTGGCATCAGATTGAGCAGTCAGCTATTTGCAAGGGCTCTATCCAGTCTCTCATAAAGCTGTGAGCAGCCCCTAATGCGTGGTTCCTTCCACGTCATTTTTCGTCCGATTGAGCCCGAATCCGCTAGGCCACAATCATTAATCCTGTCATGAAACCACTGCATTCTCCGAGTGTTTCCACTTCGACCTCCTATTCTTTCATTTGCCGAGAGTATGTCATTGAAATCTCCAATTACACACCATGGAAGAACAACACCTTTAGACAGTCTCAGTATGTTTTCCCAGAGCATCAATATGAAGTTGGAATGAGGGACAACATAAATAGCCAGATGAACGATGAGGCTTGTCTAAACTGACATTTTAGATGGAAAAATTATATGTTCTCTTCAAGCACTGTTACAGAGATTTTGGAACTAATCCACGCAACGGCTGGTCCACCAGATCTTCCAACACTAGGGAAAATCCAGACTTCATCGTAGCCCATAGATTGTAGCACTTGAAACCGAGAGGCGTCGTCTGTTCTGGTTTCACTCAACATCAACAAACTGGACTTAGGTTATTAGTTTTAGATTTTGAGGTAGGCCCTCACCACAAGCACCCCCTTGTGTGTGTGTTTTTTTTTTTTTATAAGAAATTTTTAGGAAAGGGGTTGGGCTCACCTAGGAAAGGCATCCCTTGTGTTGCAGTAGAGAGAATAATCCATAAGCAATTTTGGATTAAAAGAGGATCCACTAAATCAAAAAGACAACTGGGTCTGGGGCCCAGATGTCCTCCCTCCTCAAACTCCTATCTAATTAGCATAGCATTGGGCTATTCTCACCTAGCCCAATCTTGTCTTGATCAATTTAAGGTAAAATAGGTGATTCAATCTGGGCTAAAACAGCTATGCCATAACCTGGGTCACGAGGGTTGCCTTTAATTTCCAATGGGCCTTGTAAGGAATCATCAACATATATGGCACCAACTTCCAGAGTTTCCTTCATGCATTGTTCCTCTCCCATTGTGATCCTCAAGACAACTCCATTCTTAATTATTTTATCCTCTGCACGTCCTCTTCTTCTTTTATCTACCCGTCTATTCCTCAGTGGAATACTACCACTTCTCTCCAGTACCATTTTCCCTTTTGAGCGCACATTATCAGTCAGACACTGAGCCCTGTTTGTTCCTCCATAACCTTTGGTACCTTCGTAGTGCTCGTTGAATTGATCCTCTATTCTTTTAATGCGCCCAACTGAGGAACCTCGTACGTCTCTGTATTTTGCATTTGTTGCTCCACGTCTTCCATGTCAGCAAGCAGGTTAAAACATGAACTAGTCGGATTTTGCCGAGATATTTCTCCCTGTTACTCCTTATTCCAACGAGGTCGTCGTTGTTTATGAACCATTCGCCAAACGTTGCCAGCCAGAGGTAGATCTAAGTTGGTGGACCCCCCGGGGGGGTGAATTTGGAATTCTACCAATGCATTTAATCCTTTTTTTTTTTTCTTCTTTCAAAGATCAGGTCGGGTTGGGCATAATAAGCATATGATTTAATGGATATTGAAAAAGTTGAGGATGTTGGAGGCATATAGAAAATCACTAGACATCAACTTTTCACTATTTACAATCCTACCATTAATTCTCATTACAAATTTATCTTGTTTGACCAAAAATCCCATGGAAAGTAAGTCTGATGTGGCGTGAACTAAAATCATACTCCCTCCGGTCCTAATTATAAGGCATAGTTGACTTTGTTTGGAGAGATTAAGGAAGCTAAATAAGTTACTTAATCACTTTATATGTTGTATATCTTTAGATTATATATTAGTTTATTAGTCAAACTAATTACTTTGAAGAAAAAAATAAAAATAAAAATACTCTAAAGTAATTTAATTAGCTTCCTTAATTTTTCCAAAAAAGTCAACTATGCCTTATAATTAGGACCGGAGGGAGTATGTATGTGTCCAATTTAATTAATTGATAAGGTGGAGAATAGCAAGGTGCTATCCGGAAATTTTGAGAAAGAGGGTATGAAATTGTAGGAATATGTATGTGTGTGTCTTGACTTAGTATAAGAAGGATGTCACACCATTATAGTTCAATTTGATCCTCATAAGACTTTTATTTGCAACTTAGTTCCTTACTAATTTAGTTGAAATATTGGATAAATGTCGAAAATAAATCCTTAATTCCATATAAGGATTTCTCTTCCTTAATTAGCTTCTCTTGGCCATAAAATATTATCTCTAAAATTTCTGGACCAAAATTATCCCTTTACTAATTATTCTTTAATTTTTTTCTCATAATCTCTAATAAATATTCATGCAACCTTCTTCTCCTCCCTTTGGTCAAATTTAATAAACTAAAATGGAACAAATAAATGTTAATTCCATTTATCTCATGTTGTGCCAACATAGCAAATTTTGGATATTACAAATAGTAAATCACTGTGCAATCATGTTGCAGTTACTGTGTAGAATAGTAAATCACTGTATACAATAGTGAATTTCAGTTACTATGCAAAATAGTAAATCATATGAAATATTTAAAGATCATGTATAAGATATTAAAACCTTATAAACTATAAAATAATGGGGAGCAAAATATCATAAAGTTTCAACATATTGCCTAATATTTTCCCTTTTATGATTCTTTTCAATAATATTTCTCCACTTCAAGTGGGAATTTAAACAATATGATTACAATCATGACTACAAACAAAAATTATAGCCATGTTTACACTTATCCATGACTATAATTAATTCTTTTATTACTTTATTTACTTCTGGGAATGAAACAACGCCTGTTGGATGAGATCCATGATTCACCATATTATAACAAAAACTCATTGTTTTGTTTGGCCACATGAGGTTAGAAAATTAATTCACCATATTTCTTAAAACCTCTTTCACATTATTGTTACTGCAGGAGCAAATTAGATAAACTCACTTATGATAAACTTTTGAAAGAATAAACCATCTTCTGATGGTCACACATTTCCTTTGTTCCAAAAAATAAAATGGTCTTTTAATGCAAATATTCAATTTTAAAGCCTTCATACCTGATGACATACAAAATTATGAATCAGGACTTGTTTCATAGCTTCAGGCCAAATTTGTCTCTTAGCTTCATACCAATTTTTCTCTTCATCAAAAATTAAATCAATATGGCTTCTAACCATTTTTTTTCAGGATAGACAAATATTTTATATACCTTCTGAGCATTTATCAGAAGGATAGATAAAATTTATATGTGAATTCTGATCATACAATCTTAATAAAAAAATATGAAATAATATAAATAGATGCGACCTACACATATCTATACACATCTCATCATAACACACCTCGTTCATCATTTTCCCCCCTTATATATGTGGCGCTCGCATGCATATTAATAAAGAATATAATAATAAAATGTTGGGACCAACATATATATTTATTTCAGGATTCCGTACAGAATAAATGATAGAGGGATAATAAAGGGGATATATATAATATACATAAATAATAATAAATTCATAAAGGCAATAAATAATCCATAAATAATGATATTACAAGAAATTAAAAATTTATGGCTTTAGAACATTTAGTTTGAATGACTGATGAAGACCTTTTGTCATTAGCCTTGGGGTCCACAATCAACAATTAACTAAGGATTGCGTATAGGCAAACCTAGGATCGTTTTCTCTTTTTGAGGAGCCTTTTATTGAATCCTAAGTAATCTAAATGTCATGCAAATGCAATGAAAACAAGGGGGAATTGGGTTTTTGGATTTTTAAATTAATAAACTAAAATAGAAATGCAATTTAAATGAAGCAAAGATAAAATAGAATATAAGAAAACGAGAAGAAACAGATTAAAATCGATCAACCCAACATTCAGATTCCAGAGACTTCCATCATTGAACAAAATATAAATAACCCATGTTTGGCTCTGGACGAACCGAGATCTCTGCATTCGCCCAGAAAATCCCTCAACTAGACGATCGCCTAGAATATGTCCGAACAGCGGCGTCCCACTGTGCGATCGCACAGCAAAACTTAAAACCTAGTTCGAACTAAGTCCTTGGGATAAACCAAACCGAATATTAAATCTAATATTCGAACTATTTTCAGAAATCGGATCCGATAAGATGAAAATAGAAACGAGTTAAATTACCGACAAAGCACAAGTTCTCTGGACGAATCATGGAATCCTCAACGTTGGGTCAATCAAAGAAGCTTAGCCAAGCATGACTAGGAAAAACGCAGAAGAAAAGATGAAGAAGAACATGAAGAATTAATAAGAGAAAATAAAAAGCTTCTAATTTAATCCGAAAATCTCCTACAACGTAATTGAGAATATGTTTTTAGCCACCATCTAATTTTCCTTATATAGGAAAGATGACTAAAAATAGGAAACCTCTAATAAATAGAAAATCTCTAAAAAATAGGAAACCTCTAATAAATAGGAAACCCCTAATCAATAGGAAATCCCTATAAAAAAGGAAACCTCTAAAAATTGGTCTTTTATTACAAAATTTGAGCAAAATAAAAATCCAGAAAAATGCGTCTGTCTTTAGCTCCAATTTCGTCCATCTTCTTGTCTAAATCAGCCTTCCGAGTCTTCATAACAATGTAGATCTCTGAATCATCTAAACAAGGAAAGAAGAATCAGGCTAATCGGATATCTAAATCAAAAGTTATGGCAAAAATACTAAATCACTGTAAATCTGGAATTTAATCATAAAAATGAATTAAATCCAATTAAAAGCTCAAAGCTCGATTAAGTAATAAAATCCATTATTTATTAATTAAACAATCCTAAATTTATTCACCAAGAGATACAAATAAGTGTAATAATATTCAATTATCAATGACTTTAGGCTAATTAATTCTCATAACTTCAGGCCAATGATGAGAATTTAGAATCATATGGCTTCTTGCCTTTTATTTTCAAGATAGATAAAAATTAAAAATTAAAAAATGTTTCTAGCCATCCAATAGAACAAAAGGTGAAAAGTATATGACTTCTAATTATATTATATAAAAATAGAAATCGAAGGAAAATGACTTCTGGCCATATTATATTGAAATAATAAATCAAAATATATATGACTTCTGATCATATAATCTCAAAGTAGGAATAAAAGGGCTATGGCTTTTGGCCATGAAAATTAAAAATATGTTTCTAGCCATCCAATAGAACAAAAGATGAAAAAGTATATGACTTTTGATTATATTATATAAAAATAGAAATCGAAGGAAAATGACTTCTGACCATATTATGTGGAAGGTGACCAGGGTGAAGACGGAGGTGATGAGGTTCAAGACGATGCTGGGGCTCCATCTTGCTAAGAGCTGGGATAGCGACTTTGCTTGCTTTTTGATCGGGGTACGGACGCCTCTTATTTGTTTTCTTTGTAATTTTTCCCCAGGTTAATAACCCGATTTATTTTCCTACAAGAATATCCTGTAAGAAGTTCAATTATTAACGAAAAATACTTACTTTTTCCACAAATTTGTTCAGTCTGCTCCTTTCTTGTCCAACCCGGATTCTTTTCTGAGCTTTATTCTCCCATTGCATTCGTTGCATTTTATGAACTCGAATTTATTTTCTGAGTTTTATTCAATGATTGGGCTAGAGTCAAAAATATATTGTGCAAAATATTCATCTAGTATTACCTAGGAATTATATTTGTGAAGATTTTCATTAATCTAGCACATTACATTATTGCACGTTTGATCAGAACTTAATCTAAAGTAAAGGCAATCTGTCACATGCTCAAATTCAGTTTTCTCAAACCAAACTTTAAATATTTCGACCTAATCAGGGTCATTATGATGGTTCACTTCATTACCCCAGACAAAGGTTTTGATGCATCATGGCCACATGGGCCTTCCAATTTTACCGTGTTCCAAAGGAACACATTTTAACTGTTATTTAAGTTTTACCGGGTTCCATAGGAACGCATTTTAACTGTTATTTCAGTTTTATTGGGTTCTGACAAGAACGCGTTTTAACTGTTCCTTCTCCGCTTTGATTAAAACTGGGTTTCGTATCCAGAATTCATTTATCTGTCTTGACCGGGAACCGGGCTTCATACCCTAGATTCATTCGCTAGTGCGACTCAAGCAATTTTGAAATGAACTCTCAATTGAGAAGTTCTACATTTATTTGAATAGACTTTGCGACATAGTCGTCTTTATATGATTCCTAAAAAGGAATTTACAATAGACTTGGCAACATAGTCGTCTTTTCATGGAACCCAGCTTTAGCTGTAATAGACTTTCAGCTTATCCGCATTCCACGTTCTCTTGACAACCTTATTTTCCAGGGTTTCCAGCATATAAGCTCCTTTGCCGAGATTTTCTCTAATCTAGTATGGGCCTTCCCAATTCGCTGCAAGCTTTCCATCCCTAGCATTTTTGTTGCCGATGTCGGCTCTTCGAAGTATCAAATCACACTTCTCGAATGACCGAAGCTTGACCTTTTTATTGTATCTCACCACAATGAGTTGTTTCGTAGCCATATCACAACAGTGTGCCATGACTCTAACTTCATCAATCAGGTCCAACTCTACTATTAGCACTTCATTGTTCTCCTCTTCCTCTTGTAGGGCCTTGACTCTCCTCCATGAAGGCTGCCCAAATTCCATCGGGATCATAGCTTCACATCCATACCTCAACTTGAAGGAAGTTCCCCTAGTTGAAGTTTGAATTCTGGTCCAATATCCCCATAAGACACAGTACAACTGCTACACCCAATTAGACTTTGCCTCTCCATCCGTTTTCTTAATATGTCTACAACGACTTTGTTTGCGGCTTTAGGCTACCCATTGGATTGGGGATGTTCTACAAAAGCAAAGTGTTCTTTGATTTGGAAGTTGAACATCATTTCTTGGAAACCCTTATCAATAAACTGGGTTCCATTATCCGTGACTACCTCCGTCGGGATCCCAAATCAGGATATGATATTTTTCTCAAGGAATCTCTGCACCCGAGCCGAGGTGATTGTTGCCACTGGTTCTGCTTCTATCCATTTAGTGAAATAGTTGACTACTAATATAAGCCATCGCAACTATCCTTGTGCTACCTTAAATGGTCCCAACAGATCCATGCCCCATTTAAAAATTGGCCATGGTGCCGAAATAGATTTTAACTCTGCTAGGGCAAACCATATTATTCTGGCATGTTCTTGGCAACTATCACATTTTTGCACGTTGTTCTTCAAATCCGCTACCATTGTATGCCAATAATAACCAGCTCGTAGAGCCTTTTGAGCTAATGCCTTGACACCCATATGTTACCCGTTGATTCTGTTATAGAAATTATAGAACAATGGGAGAGAGACGAGAGACACACATGAAAGGGGGACTGAGGAGAGAAATCTGTGATGCTCATTCATTCATCATAACAAGTATAGTGATACAATGGATAGTCATATGCCTTATATAGGCAATACCTCTAGACCTACTAATCCCAACTAACCACTATTAGTTACTAACTAACTAACTATCCCCCTAACTAACTAACCTAATTAGTTATTTATTGTTTACATATCAATACCCCTCTCCCAAAACATCCTTGCCCTCAAGGATGCAGAACTACAAACCACAAACCTGAAACCTAAGGAAAAACAATCTAATAAAGTGAAACCAAACTGAAGACATAAGCCCCATAAACTTCTAATTTCTGGAAAATATTCATCTAAACAGTCTTGAATTCTGTAACTTGACCTCTACAACACCTTCAGCATTTTCTTTCTATTAAGAGAACAGATTCTCCCATAAAGCATTTCAATTAACTTGCCCCTGAACCAAACTGACAGCAGACTTTGTCTAGGACAAAATTGCATAGGTGAAATCCAGTTGAGAGACAAAGTTGTAGGCTTCATAGATATAATCCACTGCAATGAATTTGGGCCTTTTTCTGGAAACACTAGGCCCAAATACTCATTTGGAATTAGAAAAACCTGTGGGTCATCAAAGTACTCCTGCCACCAAGAGAAATTGCCAGCCACATGCTTCTATCCCCTGGAGCAAATGGAGGACAGCTGGAGGTTTGACTTTTCAACCTGCACTAAACCAAGCCATGTGAGCTCCTTTGCCTGCCTCATAACCAATTCAGACAGCCAGTCAACTCCTGCTTCCGTCTTCTTTTTCCGAATCACAGTCTTCGCTCTCGACTTGCAAGAACAGTGACGATGGAACAGCGGCGACTTCTAAAGAAGCCTCCTGAACGATCACTTCCGGAGAAGAAGGAAGAGGACTCGACGGCAACCTTGCATTTCTGGTCTCCTCCGTTGCATCTTCCGTGATTCCAACAGCAACTTTGCTCTTTGTTTCTTTTATTTCAGTACATTCTTGGGAGGAGGTTGAGTAAGACTTGCTCTTTTCTGGGCAATCAAAAGCTTCTTGTTCTTTGATACATTCATTGGTGTAGTCTAAACAAGACGTACCACTTTCTTGGACCTCAGAAGCTTCTTGGGGATCATTCTTGACAAAGAGAATCTTGCTTTGATATTCCAACTCTTTTCTTGCCTGCTCTGCTTTCTTGGCTCATTGCTGTAGATCCCATTCTTCCTTCAAACCTGCCACATAGAGTAGCTCTTCCATGGTATCTCGTAAATCATCCAACTTGTTGAGTTTCTCCATCTTTTCTTCCATATGGTCAAGTTTCCCCCTTTTTTTTCCATATCGTCAATCTTGTTGAGTTTATGGATTTGTGCTTCAAGAGCCAAGATTAGATCTTCCATGGTTCTTGCTCTTGTATTTACCACCCACTAAGAGTTCTTGATGGTTTCTTGATGAAAACCATCAGCAAAATAACAGAACACCAGAACCAGAACCAATACTGACAAAAACTGAACCAAGAATGTTGAAATGCAAATACTGGTTGAGTGTAGAACTTGAACGCCAAGAATCAACCAGAATCAATCTCTCTCTTTTTTTTTTTAAATTTCTTCAAAATTAGAACAGAAAGGGGGTGAGAACAGAAACAGTTTCTCTTTTTCTTCGTTTCTTCAAAATAGAATCAAAATGATAGAGTGGATTCAAAAAGAAATCAGAATTACAGTGCAGAAGCAATCGAGGATGGTCAGCTCTGATACCACTGTTATAGAAATTATAGAACAAAGGGAGAGAGACGAGAGACACACATGAAAGGGGGACTGAGGAGAGAAATCTGTGGTGCTCATTCATTCATCATAACAAGCATAGTGATACAATGGATAGTCATATGCCTTATATAGGCAATACCTCTAGGCCTACTAATCCCAACTAACCACTATTAGTTACTAACTAACTAACTATCCCCCTAACTAACTAACCTAATTAGTTATTTATTGCTTACATATCAGATTCCTTCATAGATCTCGACCAAAACATATTCGCCTTCTTCCTAATTCATGCACTTTAGCATTGGGGAATGCAAGCCTTTGCGATATAGCTGATCTTCCACCGCCACGTATAAAGCTGGTTCCCTTACTAACTTCTTTGCTTTAATTGATTCGTCAGAGAAGGTTCCTCTTTCCAGATGGTCGACAATTGGTTTTCTCCAATCGTCGAACGTCATGATCATCATGACACAACTTAGCTCTAACAAACTTTGTTGGATCACATTTCGGTGATTATCCGGGTTCTTAGTACTTGCCAATTTAGACAAAATGTTAGCCCTGGTATTTTAACCTATCAGGATGTGGACAATTGCCACCTCTTCAAAGTCTGGCATGACTTCTTTGACTTTCCCCAAATATTTTATCAACAAAGGGTCCTTAGTTTGATATGTCCCTTTGATTTGTGTCGCCACGAGTTTAGAATCGGTGGAGACGTGCACTTTCTTGTCTCTGTTTTCTTTAGCTTGAAGTAATCCGACAAGAAGAGATTTATATTCAGCTTGATTATGAGAAGTTGGGAAGTTGAGTTGGAGGGAATGCTCCATAGAAACTCCTTCAGGGCTTTCCACTATAATCCTAGCTCCGTTCTACTTAGCATTTGATGATCCATCAATGAACACTTTCCACGTTTCCATATTGCCCATCACCTGCTCACTTGGCAGGGTTAGCTCCATCACAAAATCCGCCAAGGCTTGGGATTTAATGACGTGCCGGGCTTCATAAGTGATGTCAAACTCGAACAACTCTATTGCCCAACCGATCATTTTCCCGGCCAGATCCAGTTTATGAAGTACCTGTCGGATTGGTTGACTTGTCTGACCCTAATAAGGTGGCCTTGAAAGTATGGACAAAGTCACCTTGCTGTAGTAAGCAAGACGAATGCCATTTTCTCCAGCTTCTGATATCTCAACTCTAATCCTTGCAAAGCCCGACTCACGAAATATACTGGCACCTGGCCATCTTCTGTTTCTTTCACCAGCATAGTGCTTACTGCTTCTTTGCCCACAGACAAGTACAGAATCAACATCTCTTCCAGTTCTAGCTTAGATAAGACTGGTAGTGCAGTTAAACACTGCTTTATCTTAGTGAACATAGATTCACATTCCAAGTTCCACCTGCCTTGAGCTTCCTTTTTCAAGAGTTTGAAAAAGGGCAGAGAATTCTCCGTCAATTTGGGTAAAAATCTAGTTAGGGCAGCCAATCTCCCCGTCAACTGTTGGACCTCTTTTTTGTTTCTTAGAGTCTTCATATCCAGCATGGCTTGGCATTTGTCCAGGTTAGCTTCGATTCCTCTGTTCGTGAGCAAAAAACCCAGGAACTTTTTAGTTGGGACTCCAAACAAACATTTAGCTAGGTTTAACTAAATTCGGTAAGCTCTAAGCTTGTCAAACGTTTGCTGTAGATGTCAGACATGGCTTGTTGACTCCGCTAATTTGACGATCATGTTGTCGATATACACTTCCACATTCTTCCCTTGCTAGTCTTCGAATACCCGGTTCAACATTCTTTGATAGGTGGCTCATGCATTTTTCAAGCTAAAAGGCATCACATTGTAGCAATAATTTGCCTTTTCAGTGATGAACAACATTTTTTCTTGATCCTCCGGGTGCATGGCGATTTGGTTATATCTGAAATACACATCCATGAAAGAAAGCAATTGAAAACCAAATGAATTATCCACAAACTAGTCTATATTGGGCATTGGAAAAGCATCTTTAGGACACACCTTGTTTAAGTCAGTATAATCTGTGCAGACCTTCCATTTCCTGCTTGGCTTTTTCACCATGACTATGTTGGATAACCAGTTGGTATACTGGACCTCTTGAATGAAACCGTCATCCAACAATTCTTTCACATGCTCCTCTAGTGCCTTCCCTCTCTCTGGGCTGAGCTTCCTTTTCTTCTGGGACACTAGTACTGACTTTAGACGAATCGCCAATCTATGACAACAAAATTTTGGTTCTACCCCAGGTATCTCCGACGGTTTCCAAGCAAACATGTCATTGTTCCTCTTGAGAAAGTCCTCCAACTCAGCTTGAACCGCGGGGTCCAGCATTTTTCCGACTTTGGTGATTTGTCCTGGTTCAATGCCCATGATGATATCTTTTAATTCTCCGTTCGGCTCTGTTCTTTGAATTTTATCTTCTTCACGTAAAGCCAGTTCAACTAGATTTATCGACTTTCCTTGAAGATTTGCTTTCACCTTGCTCGAATTATCTCCTTTGTGAATCCGAGGTGAAGAGGATGGGTCATCCTTACTCTCTTTGACCATATCAAAGTAACACTGCTGGGATTCCCTTTGGTCTCCTTTAACAGTGACAACCTCATTCTTGTTATTAATCATTTTCAACTTCTAATGCTTTTTAGACACCAGCCAGTTGTGTATTGTTGGCCTTCCCAGGATTATGTTGTACGAGGACGGGAAGTCGTCAACAACGAATCTAACTCACTCTGACTTGAACGCCTCTTTCGTCCACAGTGTTAACCTGAGGTCTATATATCCCTTATGATGAGTGCCCTGCTCGTTAATGCCTGTCAGAGTTGTCTTACATAGCTTCAGATCTTCTAGGTCGAGTTTCATTCGTTTGAACGCGTCTCAAAAGAGAATGTCCACCGAGCTTTCGGCTTCTATAAAAATTTTCTTCACCCAGCAATTTACCACTGTTCCAGTAATCACCAAACCATCATGATGGCCTGGAGCTACATCCTTCATATCTTCCTTGGTAAAACACAATACGGGGGGTTCTAGTTTAGTAGAATCTTCTTTGAATTTCAGGTGATCCATGATAGACAGGACCTCCCTCAAATACTTCTTTCTTTGACTCATCGAGTCTCCACCTCATCCAAACGCTCCACAGATGACGTTACAATCATATTTAGCTTCAAGGAACTCGTCATCGCTACCCTCTACTTTCTTCTTGCTTTGTCCCTTCGGCAATTGGCCTTACCGAAGCTATGACTTCTGGTGTTTACAATCATTTTTGGTTGTTTGGGAATCAAAGTTTATCACTCCCTACGGTCGGCGCCAATGTTCTGGTGTAGAACACAGATGCCTCAATGGGCTAGTGGGTGATTTATATAGGATCAAAGGATTCCTTAAGGCATCTATATGGAAGACACCAAATGGAATATCAGATGACTCTCCCAGATATCTATGTAGAAGATACCAAAGAGAGCAACGGATCACTATGCAACACGAGTATGACATTTAGCCAAAAAGGGGTGGGGTATGTGTACAGTGATGCTGAATAGTAAATAGTGTGAATAGAGTATGTACACCTTTTAGGTTAACTTCCTATTTATAGATATTACCGTCAGGGTTTCGGTCCTTAGGCTTTGTGCGCCTCCAAGCCCATGCTTCAGCCGTACTACCTGCACATTCCGTGATTATAGGCCAATTAGTGTATTACCTGATTATGGAGGGATTCTAGTACAAATTGTCCTTGCTGAGCCGCAAAACCAATGGGCCTCATATATGAGTCCATAACAACTCGTAAAGGAGATCAAAATAAGATATAAAAAGAAATAATCTCCAATCTTAGCCATGGAATCTGATGTATAAAACAATCGGTAAAAGTATCTTTTTTAATTCCATATAGTGGCTCATATTATCCTAGATAGATTTTTTTAAAAAAAAAACATATAATTAAATAATGTAGATCAAATTGTTAAAGAAATGATCATACCTTCATTAGAGCTCTCGTGCTAATAATGTGTTATAAAAATAAAGATATAGAAGAAGTAAAAAAATAGAGAACAAGAGTAAGAAAGATTCAAAAGAGAAATTCTCATTCAGTTTTTCGGTGCACTTTTTTCTTTTTCTTTTTCTTTTTTTTTTTGCCGCAAGGGGGGGGGGGGAGGTGAGTATCTACAATAATTTGAGAGTAGAGAAGTTTTATGTAACTTTTACCCACCCCAACTATAAACATAGTGGCTAACCTTAATGCCCATAATGAGTAATCCACATAATTTAATATATTTATAACACACACACGCACACACATATATATATGGGGTTTAAACTTTTCATGTTGCATGAGAAGAAGAAGATTCCTATACACACATGAAATAGTGGGTCTCACTATTTCATATGTGTATGACATGAGAACACACTTTTTCTACAACATGAGAAGTGTTTTTCCCTATATATATATATATATATATATATATATATATATATATATATATATATATATATTATAATTTATACTTTTATTAATAATTTTTTTGAAATATTAAATTTAAACTATTTAAATCTTGATCTAAGAGGTGGGGGGAGAAGATAAGTGGAAAGAATTCAAACCCATTTGGGAGGCCGGATCCCTCGAAGGCTTTATTTGTTGCAACGTGGCAAAGTAGAAAGACACGTGGCAATTGCAGCCATGGCAACTCACACGTGTCAATATTTTGATATAACAGGAGGGGTGACGAGGCAAAACCGCTTTTCACCGGGTTAGGTTTCTCTTTGTTATTTTTTATTTTATTTTATTCTTTTAAATATAGCTGGATGCATACATTAGAATCCGAACATATTACTACTACAATAAAACCTAATCCCCTCGTCAATTTCATAATCTCTTTTCGCTCTTCCCTTTTCACCAATACAGAAATGTTTCTATACACACACATTATGGCTAGTAGTTCTTAATGTATTAAATATTAATAATTTATTATAAAAATTAACATAAAATGTAAAATCAAAAATAAAAAAACAAAGAAAAAACTATTCAAATGGTGAAACTCTTGTAGTCATTTTTCTTTATCTAATTTAAGGTAAATACACTTCTCATGTAAGAGACTTGTGTATCCTCCTATCAAGTGGATCCTAACATTTCCATGCTTGATTTTTTTAAAAAAAAATAAAAAAGATGTAGGTTTCACTATTTCATGTGTGTGTAGAAATCTTATTCTTTTTATGTAAGATAAGAAGTGTAAACCTTTAAATAATAACCAAACAATTAAATGAAGCATATATCTAACATATCACGTTATTTGTAGAGTTTATTATATAATTTTATCTTTTATTAAATAGTAAAGATGAATAATAAGATATTTTAACGTTACAAACTTTATGACTCAGCAATAATCTCTTGCCCATATATAAATAGTGAAACCCAGCCACCAATTCATAAACAAGCGTATCAGAAAAATGGCTGATCACTTCCAAAACCAATATGGTGCAGTTCCAGCAGTAAGTCAAGACCCAATTCAGAAGGAAATGGATGCAGCCGGAGACATCACTGGCATCGGCAGCACCGAACATGTTGCTGATGCTGATGTCGGCACTGGCCCGGCGCTGGTCGATACCACCACCACCACCACCGATCCCACTGGTGAAATCCTAGTTACAAGCAGCGATGATACCCTTCCCGGCAGTGATGAGAAGGACCACCACAAGAAGAAAGGAATAATGGAGAAGATCAAGGAGAAGCTTCCCGGAAAACACCACCACCACAACAACAATTAGTCATATCAATAATATTCACCATATCTAGTTAATAGTATATGTGTACCTTTATCGTCTAGAAACTAAATTGGATTTGATGTTGGTGTTTTTTGTTCTGATGGTACCCTGGCGGCGCCGAAATTAATGAAGCTTAATCAGTCCTATTACATATTTTAACCTTTTTTTTTTGGTCAAACACTTTTTTAGCTTTTAGAAAAATATTGAAACTCATAAATTTCTTGCTGAAATCATAAAATCACAAATTATTCAAGTACAAAATACATATAATATAAATCAAAACATTATTTAAAGTCCAAATCAACTAATCTTTTAAAGTTCATCTAAGACTAAACAAGACAAACAGTTCTATAAAATTCAATTCTGAATAAACGTAAGATATTATTTTAGGTTATCAGAAGAGTGAAGCGATTTTAGAGAGATCTCCGAATAGGAAACCCACAGGTTTTTATTTAGAGAAAATTCAAATCAGGACCCTTTTAATAGAAAAAAAATTCAAAAAAAACCTAAAGATTCTGAAAATCTCAGAAAAGGCCCCAGGGCCTTTTTTTTTTTTTGTATAATTTCATTAAAACTTTAGTTGTTAATGGGTCAGATATAGTTGTTAATGGGTCAGATATAGTTGTTAATGGGTAGGTCATTAACAACTAAATCAATATCATTAACAACAATATCCTAATAACTAACTAATAACTAAATCAGCTCCGTTAATAACTATATCAGTACCTATTAACAACTATATCAGCCCTGTTAACAACTATATAATTTTAGGTTTTTCTTTATTTTTTTTAAAAAAAGGACCCTGATTTGAATTTTCTCTATTCATGAGAACTACTCATTTTACAATCTTGTTCTCTAAAATGCTACAACGTTAACTCACTCCTTGTATATAGACCATCAGGAGACACATCCTGAGCATAACATCACAAAGCAAAGCACTCATAATATTAAAACAAGACCGAGTTCATAGGCCATCAACTTTAAGTCATAAACTTACAAACTGAAACACATATGAAATGTTCTGAGCAAAAAAAAGAAACACATATGAAATGAAGACAAAATCCCACTTCCTAGGTAATGATGATCTGTAAGACTAACCTAAGATCAAATGACATACAAGTTACAAGTAATAATTCATCATACGCATACAACGTTATAACAAAGCTCCAACACGTGTTCCTCACGTGGCAAATGAAGTACGGCAAGAAGACAACTGTGCATGGACCGATCACCGATCACCGATCACCGACCACCGACCACCGACTCACTTGCATTCCCCATTATATTTGAGTGAAACGTAATAATGATGGGCTTTTAGTGCTCACTCCGATTAGCACAAAAAATCCTTAAAGTTTGGGTTGCTAGCCATTGACCACCATACTTGCTCGGTGTATGTGTGTATATATATATATCGCACGCGTACACACTAGCATTATTTATAGACGAAGAGAAAGCAAATAGGATTAGTGAGAGAAAAAGGAAAAAACAAAGGGATGATGAATAGTTCTATCAAATACGCAAACCCTAAGAATAATCTCTCGGCCAAGGCTACCGCTGGGCATCATGGCAAGCTTCTTCATGGCTTAGTTCTCAGTTCTTCTCATCAGAGCTCTCAGGAGGAAGACCAAGTGCAAGATGTTGGCCATGCTCATGCTCATGTTCATCATGGTAATTATTTAAAATTTTGGAAAATTAATTTCATTTCATTTTAATTATCTATGGTGGCCAGCTTTGTATTAATTACATATATTGGATCTATAATTATTCTTTTCAATTTAACATAAGGCCAAATTGTACATAATTGCTCATGGTAATTATTCAATATAGGATGCGCAACATTTAAATTTAATCTAATAATACTAAATACTACCTCTGTTTACATTATAAAAGTGTTTCTATAATTAGGATCGGAGGGAGTATCATTTAGTGGTTTAAAAAAATAATAACAGATTGTCACTTTAACCTGATAATATTAAACTATTTCACTATAATTTTTTTAAAAAAAATTATTGAAAAATTGTGTTTTTTATTTATTAATAAAAATAATATTAGGTCGAGCTCAAGTGGCAAGTGCCATTAGACTTTAAATATTTCAATATTAACAAGGTATATCTTTTTAATTAGTGGTTGAATCGGTCATCAAAAGAAGAATTAGGCAAAAATTAATATACGTAATGGGGAAAAAAATTGTAGAATAAAAAATAAATAAAAGGCTTTCATAAAAATTCTCATAGTCTAAGAAATGAAGTTTTCACATGCCAAATCATGAATTAGTTACAGCATCTTATATCCAAAAAAAATATCAATTGTTTTGAATTTTTTTCTTTTTGTTATCGAATATTTACTGAATCCCCATGAAGAGGAACCAACCTTACTCCATATAGTATTTATATAGGATTCCTCTTTCTCATTCTCAAAGAAGTCCTCCAGAACAAGTTGCAGCAAATTAAAAAAAAAAAAAAAAGGAGTATTTGCCAATGAAAATTGTCATTGCTTGCCGCAATATGTGGACTAAAATAAATAAATTGCACACTTTCTAGATTCATTACTATTGATTCTTTCTTAGAATATGGATAAGAATTGAGTTTAAAGATAAGTAGTGTGATCATGTTAATCTTACTGAAAATCGAAGTTAATATTTTTTTAAAAAAATAAAATAACATATATAATATTTATAATTGTTATATTAATGAACATTCCTATTTAAAAGTTATATTTTCAAGAAAATACGAATATAAATTATGATTGCATATTCAATCTCTAATTCTGATCTTGAATAATTTTATTTCTCAATTATACCACGATCTCACGTGTCTAAATTATACAAAGTTTAAATGATAATTGTATTGTATTATTCACAACTTAATTATAAATAGCAGTATTTGACCTATACATTTTATATGTTGTTTTAGTAGGACAAGTTAATTCTTATGAAGGATCTCAGGGGAGCCACGTGTCTTCCGCTGAGTACCATCACCAGAACAAAGGGATCTTGGATAGGTTGAAGGATGATCAATAATCACCAGCTTCCTGCAACTCCCAACTGCTATCTTCTTGCCAGCCCCACCAACACTAATGAAAGCTTCAAACATATTTTAAAAAAACAATAATAATTCACTAGTTCTTCTTAAAGTTTTACCGCTTATGTAGTTATTAAAAAAAACTTCAAACAGGTTGAAGGAAGATCGCACTTATGTAGTTTTTTTATTAGGTTCTTATAGTTTTCTCAATCATCATATGCATTATTAGTAGTTCACATGCCTATAATATGTTAGTTATGGTTGATATGGATGCGGAACAAGCGATATGTAAATTGTCCCAAAATACAAAATAAAGAGTTTTTTTAAGAAAATGATGAAAAAATTTTATTTATTATTAACATAAAATTATGTAATTATTATGTTCATGACTCTTGCATTGTAAAAATGATTATACAGAGGTATCTGAAATTTGCTTAAGAATTATTCTATAGAGGTATCTGAAATTTATTTAAGAATCTAAATACTAGTACCATATATTTTAACTAAGTGCAACTCTACTTCAACTGTGTAATATAATCTAATTTCAACTCTATTCAAACTAGAAACTAGAACACGTTTGGACAAAAGTTTGAAGATATGTTGCATATAGTTTTTTTAAAAAAAAAAGTTGCAGCGGTTGAAGATGGGCTACCACCGTGCTCAAAGACCTAGGTGCTTAGGTATATTTGAACAATAACTTTTGCAATGGAGGATTTTCAAACAGTATTTTTAAGAAATTATTCACTACTACAGAAATGAGTATATTTTACGGTCATCCATACTAAACGGTTTTGAGGAAACTGTGAAATATAAAGAGACGGAGTTATTGGATTTAAATATTTGATGATTATTCAACATAACCGTGAAGTATATGTGCAAATATTTTACGGTTGTATATGACAACATGACATAATAGTTTCACCTTTTTAAAAAAATTGTATCGTATACTTTACAATTCTTCGTGAACAACCATGAAATATTGTTCAAAGTTATTCCATGGTTGTTATAAAACAACCGTAAAATATAGTACACTTCATATAGTCATTTAAAAACCCTGACTTGCCCCATTTTCATTCGATAGTTCAAAGTCAACAAGTTACATAGCGCTCCCAACACCACTGATGACTATATTTCGGCTTGTCCACCACCATTTCGCTCTCCTCTATCGTGTACTTGGTGGTTTCGCTACATTCCATGTTTGTCTCTCTCTCCTCTGTCGCTCATCGTTTGTTGGGGCTGATTCTGGGGTTGTTTGCCATGGGTGGTTACGGGTTCATAGCTTTTAAGTTCTTGACTTTTTGTGTTTTTGAGCTCGTATCTTTTTCCTAAAGATGAGTTCAATTTCATCCTTATTTGAAATAGGTTTGTCGGTGCGTTTTGTGGATTTTGATGTCAGTAAAGTTCTAAAATATTGTTGTTTTTTGACTGATTTTGTATTTGTATACGGTTTTGCCCTTGGTTTTAAGTGCTTGCTATAATAAAAACTGTTATTTGTTATGTTATTATCATATTTCCCACTACAAACATGATATGCTCTAGATAGGGAGTGCAAATAAAGAATGAATGTCTGCTTAAACGTATATCCAAGGAACTGGGATGAGGTGTGAGATTTCATAAGGTTTGTAGTTTGTAATAGTGTTGATGATCCCAATATGATTATTAGCCCTTGCATATAGTGTGGTGTTGTGAAGCGTGTTCATCCAGACAATTGTGAGTCACACTTAATGATATATATGGAATTGATCTAAGCTATACGTGTTTGACAAAACATTGGGGGATGAATGTGAGCAATACTAGCCGGTCGCATATGGAAAGGTGTGAATCACCTAAGATCGATACAAGTACATATGTGGCTGACCGTATTTAAGATTTGGCTAATGATATTGAAGCAGAATTCAATGAATGACCATAAAAGTTTGAGAGGATGAAGAGAAATGTAGAGAAACCTTTTTATGAAAGTTAGGAGTCCACATTATTATATGTAGTGTTGAACTTAATTAGACAACTTGAATGCAAAAAAATGGGTGGAGTGACTCAGGCTTCACATAATTACTTATGCTTTTAAGAAGAATGTTACCACTAGGGAATAATATGCCAACCAAGAAATATGATACAAAACAAGTGATGTGCACCATTGGCTTGAGTTATGACAAGATACATGCTTGTTCCAACATTTGTGTTTTGTTACAAAAGAATATGAATTATTAACCGAGTGGCCCAACTGTTGTGCCTCACACTACCAAGAGAATGAAAAGAGTCCAAAGAAGGTGTTACGGTACTTTCAAATTATACCTAGATTTAGACTCTTGTATGACAATGCACATGATGTAAAAAATTTAAGGTGGCATGTGGATAAAGGACTCGAGACAACATGCTATGGCATCCTACTAATTCTGCCAAACGGAGTAAGTTTGATCTCAAGTATCCTAAATTTGCTGAAGAGAAAAGAAACCTTTGCTTAGAATTGGGTACTGATGGGATAGATGCAGAGTAATACCCATAATACATGGTCGATTAGGTTGTTTATATATAGGGGTGAGCAAAATCAAACCAAAGACCGAACCAAAGCAAATCAATTTCAGTTTTTGTGGTTCGGTTTTTCTAGTGTTTGGCTCTTTTCTTTTTTTCTTTTCTTTTCTTTTTTTTAGTGTTTAGGTTCAATTCGGTGCCTTAGAACTTTTTTGGTTTTGACCGAATAACCCAAAAAGATATAAAAAATGACACAATATAATATTTTTTTCACATTTTTCCACGATGTAGTTAAGTTTTTAATGCAGGATTTGATTTTTTATTTTTCCTAATTTTAATGGGCAACCTATGTCCTAACCCGTAGCTCATCCATTTATTGATACATGTGTATTGGCTAGCCCATACATGTGCCTCAATTAGTTAAACCCAAATTAAACAAACTTGGATATAATTGGGTAGGCCAAACTAATTAACACTGCAAAAAAAATCAGATTTTGCGACGGAATTTTTCCGTCGCAAAATATGGTTTTTCCGTCGCAAAACGTAATTGCGACAGATTTGGTCCGTCGCAAAAATCGGCGTAGCAATTTGCGACGGAAACTAAAAATCCGTCGCAAATTTGCGACGGAAATTTTATCCGTCGCAAATCCTTTGGGTTTGCGACGGATTTTCGTTCCGTCGCAAATTTCGGATTTTAAAAAAAAAAATTAATTTCGATTTTTTTTAAAAAAATTATTTTTTATTTTTCTTAAAGATTCTAATTTTCACTTTAAAGTTTTGATTTTTTTAAAAAATATAATTTATTTTAAGATTAGTGACTAATTTTAAATTTTAAAAAAAAATTTAAATTTCTTATTCCGATCTTGAATTTTCATATACCTTCAGGATTATACTCTACTAATCAGTTTAAGCCTAATTATAAAACAGAAAACCAATTACAAAATTCAAATTCTATAATCTACTGATCGTTTAGGCCGATCTTAATATCTAGGAATTATAAAACAGAAAACAATTATAAAATTCAAATTCTATACCTAATATCTAGGATTATAAAAGGCAGATCCTAATATCTAAGAATTATAAAAGGCAAATCCTAATATCTAGGAATTATAAAATAGAAATGCAATTACAAAATTCAAATTCCATAATCCGATTAGATCCTAAAATATCTCTAACTACCAAGATTATATATTATACAGAAATTTAACATATAACAAGAAAAAAATAAGGTTCCACATAGTACAAATCATCAAAACAAGTTTAAATGATATTCAAATGATTCAAGCAAAACAAATTAAAGAACAAACAGATAGCAAATCTAAGTCTAACCAGAGGAAATTAACAAATAAGAGGAACAAAAGCAAGAATTCCAACCACAAACCTCTGAGACAGATCACCTCCAAAGCGCCAAATCCTAGCAAAAAAATAAAATAAATTAAAACCCAATTTTGAACAAATCCTAGCAAAAATATAAAATAAATTAAAACCCAATTTTGAATTACGTTAATGTAAAGCCACACAAGGAAAAAAAATACTCTTTTTCTATGCCAGAGATTTCCGGAGAGGTCCGTTTGATCTTCTGTAACAACAATCAGAGACAACGTCGACCATAGAAAAATTGCAAGAAACTTAAAATCGAAAGTAATCAGTAAATTACTTTACTAAAAATCAATAATTAATTAATAATCACGAACTCATTTCACATTATATATACTTGCCTCCAAATTATATGTTGCGTGATGTATAGTTCACGCCAATCATAAGAACTTGTCAAATGAACGAACATGCTTATCAAGCAATCCTTTAAATATTTTTCTCACATATATCTAATAAGGTAATGGATGAAAAATTACAATAAACATTTCAGATAAAAGAAAACTGTTTCTTATATATATATATATAATTAAAATCGAATTTATTCATTATAAAATTGAATGGAGGGAGTATTAATTTTTCCTTGATGCAACGTAACAATGAATGAAAGAGAAAGGCAAAGATTGTTATTTATAACCAATAATACTAACAATAATTTCGCATCTTATGTCATGCAAATTGAGAATCTGAGAAATAATACTAACACAAATATTTCCAAATAGTTAAAAAAACAAAAAAAAACTTCAAACTAATATGGAAAATGGCAGCGGCGATGACCGGAAGGAGGAGCGGCGGAGGCGACCGGAAGGAGGAGTGGTGGTGGTGGCGACTAGAACAATGACGGTGGTGCCCAGAAGGTTGAGGACGAGCGACGAGGTGGAAATGAAGAAGGATTTCGATAGTGAGAGGAGGAAATGTCCCGAGATTGGGACTTAAAGGGAGATTTTGCGACGGATGCACAATCCGTCGCAAAATCTCGCTTTTTGCGACGGAAAAAAATTTCCGCCGCAAAAAGCAAATTTTTTCAGTTCCGTCGCAAAATAGGGGGAACTGGTGGCCTTTTTTGCCACTAGTTAGCGACGGAAATATAATCCGTCGCAAAACCCAGAAGAGATTTTGTGACGGAATTCGAATTCCGTCGCAAAAAGCAAGGATTTTGCGACGGAATTCTAAATCCGTCGCAAAAAGTAGTTTTTGCGACTACTTTTTGTGACGTCGCAAAAACCAGAAAGGGATTTTGCGACGGAATTTTAAGTCCGTCGCAAAAAGTAAAGGTTTTTGCGACGGATTCGGAATTCCATCGCAAAAGCAAGGATTTTGCGACGGAAGCAAGGTTTTTGTGACAGAATTCTGAATCCGTTAATTTGCGACGGAAAAAATTCCGTCGCAAATTCCGTCGCTAATCAGCTTTTTTCTAGTAGTGTAACGGGAAACCCATCATTCAGATGTTGACCATTTTTTAATAAAAATGTCATAATCATTGGTACCAAAAAAAGGCTTTTAGACCGTCACATTTGACCAGTTATAGAGGATCATGTATAAAAAGTATGACTGGTACTAGTTTCATAAATATAAAGAACTTTTTAAACAGTTGTCTTTTATAACCAGTCTAGAAGATGAAACTTTTTCGACATTATTTTTCTTAAAGCCAGTCTAAAAGATGCGGGATAAAAAAGTAATATATTTATTAATTTTAAGACCAATTTTTACAAATAACCAATCTAAATGATTGAACTTTTTAGACGTTATGTTTCTTATAACTTGTCTAAAAGATGTGGAATGAAAAAGTTATTTATTACTTTTAAGACTGGTTTTTGCAAATAACTGGTTTAAAAAGTAAACTTTTAAGACCTTATTTTGAGCATAATCAGTCTAAAAGATTAGTCAGGCTAAAGACTTGCTAGAAAATCCACATTGTCATCCTCTCTGTCAACCTCCTTCCCTTCTTTCACAACCTCCACTACCTCCTTCTCCCCCTTCGTCACCTCCACAACCTTTGTCTCCACCTCAAGTAGAGAAAATGATGCAACATGTAGAACGCATTGACCATGCAATGAGGAGGCTAGTCGAATATTTGTTGAGCATGAATAGAAAGGCCAATCTCATTCTTAATGTGTATGAGATTAGCCACCATGATCCTAACATACTCCTAAATGATTCAAGTCACTCCTCTAGTGATGAGTAGCGTGATTATGTGTAGTTTTACTGTAAATTTATAAAACTTTTGATTTATTCAAATTGAACAAAACAAAAGTTCCAAAATTCGTAACAAACCTCAAATCATCTATTAGGAAACTAATTATTAGAGGATGATTTTTTTTTTGTTTGATTTCCATAAAATATAAAAATGTTATTATCTAGGCACTAGCAGCCCAAGAAAGTTAAAAGAAAATAATATCAAACCTGACAATTATTAATTAATAATATATGTAATAACACAACTCATGGCTATTAACAAAGAACCATAATGAATATAAACATATAAATAACAATTTTATAGATACAACCATTACGTAAAGTCTTCAGAATAACAACCCAAAAAACCTACCCTTCCTCTTCTATTTAAGCTTCTGAAACAAAACACGGTTGACAATTAGCCTGTTCAAATGAAACCCTCAAACATCATAACCCTAGTACTCCTGTTGTCTTTTTAGATCGTTAAGAGTCGTTTTCAGTTAGGCCCTACCATAAAAAGCCTTCCTCTTACTTCTTAGCGACAGTTGTGCTAGTCAATACATTCACACTTGTCTCAGCGATTGCCGTGTGAGTTTCTTTTGCTTGCCCTTACCTACATTTAGGTCGTTCATAAGCCCTAGCTAGGTTGCATTCCTTTGGTGCCTATTCTCCTTATTCGACAAAGCATTCAAGGTGAAATTAACTTGCTTTTGTGAGGTTATGTTTTTTTTCTAGAAAATCTATTGTTGCTTTGATTGAAGGTTCTTATCTTGTTACAGGAAGTTGTTAGCCCACTACTTTGACTAAAGGTTCATACTTTATTTATCTTTTTTGAAGTAACTTCTACACTTAGATCCTTAAGGAAAATACATCTCATTTTTTGAAAGTATACATATCTTCGGAAGTTACTTCAAAGAGTTCAATAGATGGATGAATCAACTAGTTTATGTGTACCGATAAGAGTCATATATGAACAAGCTCTGTGAATAAACTAGTTCAGATGTACCAAGAGTTATACACAAACAAGCTTTATGAATAACTAGTTCAGGTGACATATTGAATTTATTGTTGAGAAGTTATTTTCATTTTTGGAAATCTCATATTGCTCTAACTAAAGTTCCTCTCCTGTTTTTCTATTGAGTAGGTGACACCAAGTTAGAAGCTGTAAAATTCAACATTGTGATCATTCATAGACTCTTTAATGTGAGATTTTCTAAGCTACTTGGTCTTGTCTCTATATATAATAGAGTAGTACTTCCAACAACAGGGAGCAGTGCAATTTGGATGTCTCAAGATTTTCTAGGCTATGTGGCTAGAATCAATTATACTTCTGATTTATATTTATAAAAATGTAAGTATTCATATATACCTTGTATCTCTCTAGTAATTAAGCCTTGAAATCAAAGGAAGATGGAAAAAAAAAACAAATTCTTATCACAAATGGCGTAGGGGTCCTTGAGTTCAAGGATTTGCTTACCCCTCCCTCCTTTATGATGGGGGTATATATTTTTCCCCTAGAGTCCTTTGCTTTTTAGGGGTTAATTCTTGTGAAGAGATACAATTATATATAAGTCACCAGTTACATTATCACTTATATACATCAACAATTGCCATTGATTCTCTCCATAAAACCTATAATGTCTTGATCCGCACCAAATTGTATAGCCACACAATGTCAGAGGTATTGCTATTTTATTATATATAGAGAGGAGTTCAACTAACTTAGAAACTCTTACTTGAAGACTTATATGCATACATCACGGTTATAATATAAAAATTGTAATGTATTATAAATGTTTCACGATTCTTTTTTATAAACCATTTTTATGTACTCATTTCATAATGGTTGTCCTTGTGAAACCTTTATTAAGTTTATCAAAAGCCACTGTTCTTATATAAAAACCACACTACTACAAAATATGGATACTACTACCCTAAAAGACGTCCTTATTTTAAAAAAGGAAGTAAAAAATGAAGGTAGTGTCATTGTCGTAATTATTTACTTGAATTTGAGACTTTAGACAACCCAAATATTAATTTAGGATGTCTAAAAGAATTTTGGCGACCTGAATTAAATTCAGGTCGCCACTTTGAGGAAGTTTTCAAGTCGCCACTTTGACAAATTTTGGCAACCTAAATTTAATTCAGGTCGCCAATTGAGGAATCAATTATTTGGTGCGATTTAGGAAATTTTTTGCAGGAATTAATTATTTGGTGCGATTTAGGAATTTTTTGGCACCCAATGAGAAATTTCAGGAATTTTGGCGACCTGAATTAAATTCAGGTCACCAATTTGAGGAATTTTGGCGACCTGAATTTAATTCAGGTCGCTAATTGAGGAATTAATTATTTAGTGCAATTTAGGAAATTTTTTGCGGGAATTAATTATTTGGTGCGATTTAGAAAATTTTTGACGCCCAGTGAGATATTTTAGGAATTTTGGCGACCTAAATTAAATTCAGGTCGCCGATTGAGTAATTTTGGCGACCTGAATTAAATTCAGGTCGCCAATTTGAGGAATTTTGGCGACCAGAATTTAATTCAGGTCGACAATTAAATAATTGTGACTTTTTATTCTCTCACCCTGATCAGCTACGCGTACTCCTCTCAATTTTTTTTCCCTTCACCTTTTATGCTCTAGCGCCTCTCTCTCTTTGGTAGCTCCTTCACCTTTACCTTGCCACTTCCCCGCGTCACTCTCCCACCGCCTTGCTCTCCCACCGCGTTGCTCATTCGCCACCAAGATTAGAGACCCAGTGATGCCGAAAACCTCTTTCATTGTAGATCTGAGTTTCCTCTCTGCTCCTCTTTCATTGTAGATCTGGTTTTCTGAGTTTGTTCTCTTTATTTTTTTTATTTGTGATTTTTCTGGGTTTGTTCTCTTGCTTTTTATATTTTTTTGGGTTTGCTTTTGTTACCTTCTTCTGGAGCCTCCGATCCTTTAGCATGTCCTCTTTCGAATCTGCACTTCGGAACAAGAGTCACCATCGATTTCATCCAAAACGCTATCGCCAGTAAGTGTTTTTCCAGATCTGACTCTTGTTGATTTTTTAGATTGAGAGGGCACCAATTTTTGCATATCTGGAAATCTCCTCGTGGCTCCGAGATGATACTATGAACACCAAGTCTCTGGCAGATCTGAAATTACTCTATAACATAAAAAAGAAAGTATTTCTGGAATTTGATTTTTGATTTGTTCTTCCGTGGCTAACCTCGTGAGGTTTTTTTTTAAAAAAAAAAAAAGCAGTAAGGCGACCTGAATTTATGTAAGATGACCTGAATTAAATTCAAGTCGCCAAAAGTTTTTTTTTTTTTACTACTCCTCACAAGACATCCCTAGAAAAAAGGACGTTAAATGGGTCAAATTTAGGATGTTTTTTATGTTTTTTGTAATAGTGCCATTAGGTATGTCACTGAATAAATAATATTGTAAAATGATATTGTTATGTATTATGCAAGCATTATCATATATTATGACAATTGTTTACGTGTACTCATTAATTATTATCACAACAGTGGGTAGATCATGGCTTCACCAAACTGTTAGTGCCAACGTTTCACCCAAGAGGGGAGAATTGAAAAGACCCTTTTCTCCCAAAATAGCAATTAACCATAATGTTTTCGTAAAACCAAATTAACAGATAATTATAGAAAACCCTTTTTCTTTTAAATACACACACCTCGAGGTCTAGGTACAAATTTTGCCCACAAACCCACTACAGGGATCTATAACTTTGGGCACAATTATTGAATAGATGATTTTATAGCTCACGAGTCTTACAACACTAATCCACAATAAAGCGTCTACACAAAACAATTGTCACAAAAGATATAATTGTGGATCCACGATGATATGATAGTGTATAAAATAAGACCTTCAAAAAATCAACAGTCATCCAAAATAGTTAATGTAGTATTTCAAAAATATGAGGGCCCTATAATGGCAATATATAAATCAATACAACACTAATACCAAAAAGAAGCCTACGAGTTTCACGACGTCTATGCCTTTGGCTACTTCCCTTGTCCTCTACTAAGGTTAAAGGTCTCGCCTGAAAAAATAATAATAATAATAATAAAGACGAGGTGAGACATAAAGTTCCCGTAACTGAAATTAATTTATCAAATATACAGGAAAGGATTGCAAGTAGTCAGAGAAGCAGGTTTGTTATCATAATTAAAATATCAATAATAATTAAATAATACATAATAATTAACAATATTTAAAACCATCCCCACTCGTCCATCTTGCTCCTCCTTATATCTTCTGAACGTGATACAGCCTACCAGTGTTAGTATATCCGGCCAAGGTTAGCTAGTCACTTCAAGAATATTGTCTCTTCTCATGTCAACACCAATATATCGTAACAAGGAGGTGTCCGCCCAAAACATTCGACTCAAATTCAAGGCCAAGAATGAGAAAGCCGATGGGTACAATTTCACCCTCAATCTCTTCCACACAACTCAACATATCCCACGGGCCTCCATTCGCGCGGATTCTATCTGCTCGGCGGATGGAAAGTCATATCTTGACAGAAGCCTAGTCTGGATGGAAAGCACGGAATCCCCACCGATCATTTCTTCTTGGTCATAAGGAAAGAAATGTGCTGGACCGGCTTCCGCCTCCCCGGAAGCAACGGGATTTGCGGGAGGCATAGCTATCTTTATCTATAGATAAGGGTAGGTGCTAGACCGTCCGTGATGGTAGATCTAATGGAAACGGTCTCCGTCTTTGGGTCAAGGAAGCTGGATAGTGATCCACTTTACAAAACAAAAAATATGTGCTCGTGAATCGATTAATTTCCGCTCTTAGGCCTGTCACTGGCTTTTCTTTTCTACCTCTCGATAGGGTCAGAAACAAAAGAAATAATATAATACTAAAATTTTCAACAACTTTTTATGAAATTATTATTCCATGTACATCATCTCACAACAAACATTATAACTATCATAACAATAACAACCCCAATAAAAATATTAACCTAAATACACAGATTGGAAAATACATTGCTTCACTTAAATAAATTTCATATTCAAACATACACATAATTTTTCAAAACACATATAAGTAATGTATATAAAAGTAAGACTTAGAAAAACACTTTACATCCCAAAACAAGCATATAAAATAAATTAACCCCAGTTACCTCAATTCCAAGTTTAACCTTAGCTCGAGGAACACAACCCGCATAATCATCGCTTACAAGAAGGCTCTACATTATCACAATTAAAGTTTATAATTTCCTATAACTAAAAAAATACAAATTCTAATAATAATATATTATTATAACAAAAGTTGAAAATGACACTTTGGGGTTTATTATTATTATTATTATTACTATTATTATTTTAAAAAATAACCATTTTGTCCTTCACATACAAAAACTAAACCGATAGAAATTCCTAAATAGTGAAAAGATATACATATATATTTTACAAAGTAAAGCTTTTAGAAAAGTATATATGATAGTAAGCTAATGCATGATCACATCATTATATATATATTATATATATATATATATAAATATAACTTTATTATTCTCATTCTCTTTATTTCTATTAGATGTAGCAACATGTTCCCTTTCATATACTATGCATTCAGTTTCCTCTTTCCTTTCCTACATGCAGCCATTGAAAGAGGAGCTTTATACCCAAGAGGGGGGGTGAATTGGGTATAATAAAAATTTTCGACAACTTGTTCTGTTTTTACACTTTCAGAACAGGGCAGAACAGAGGAGATAGAGAGAAAAGCTTTGCACACAACGATTTATACTGGTTCGGTCCTTTCTCCGACCTACATCCAGTCCCCAAGCCTCACCTGGGATTTTCAATCCACTATAATCAAATATTGATTACACACTCTGTACTAAGAGTTGTTCTCTCACTAGAACACACTCCCCCTTACAAGTTGTAATCAATACACCCTAACTACCAAGTCCCCTGACTTGTAGTTATCACAATCAGTAGATGATTTACAAGATGACAACTCTCTCAAAGAGTAGATAGAATAAACACTGAAGTACAAAGTATCAAATTGATACTATTACAGATGAAAGCTGATACACAATAAATGAGTTTAGTAGAAATTCGCTCAGAGTAGTCGTGTCGCTTTCTGAAGATGTTAATGAACTCTATTTATAGCTAGAGAACATTAAATGACCGTTGTAGCTTGAATCAGACCGTTGGAGAAGTTGCCCAAGTGTTCTGAAGTGGTTTTGGGGTCTTCTCTCTCTTGTTTTCCCTTAATCTAGTTGGTCAAGACATCAGGGCTGACTTTCTGCGAATTAATCCGTTGGAGAGGAGTTTTCTTGTTTCAGCTAACATCCTTAAATACTTTGTAAGCGTGTGCAGAAGGATTTGGGTAGAAGGAGTAACTTTTGTGCTTTGCAATAAATGCTCTGAGGTACTTTTTGCTTTATACTCTAACCTCTCACCAAACCTTCTTTAATGCTCTGAAATCCACTAATAAATACGTTAAACATAGCAGGGAATATCAGAGAATAATATTGGAAGAAGACAGAATCAAATAACATTGATTTCTGAAATGCCCAAATTCAAAAATTCTGAACCAGCGTCACGAACTCGAGTTCAGTTCTTACAGGCTCGAGTTCGAGGCTTTAGTGTTCAAAACTGTGCAAGTTCAAAAAGTGTAAACCTGAGGTTTGCTTTATAAACCTGAGGTTTGCAGATCATTGAAAAACTAAAATGCTCTCGGGTTGAAATGAACTCGAGTTTATTAAAGTTAGGCTCGAGTTCGAGACACTTTTGAACAGACTTCGTTTTAGCTTGAAAGCACAAACCTGAGGTTTGCAAAACACACTCTCGAGTTTAAAAACATATCCAAAAGTTCTTTGCTCTCTGGAACTTTTAGGCTCGAGTTTGAAAGTCTCAGGCTCGAGTTTAAATAGCTTAAAAACAGTTCTTTGCTCTCGGCCAAAACTAGGCTCGAGTTTAAATATGTTAGGCTCGAGTTTGAGCATTGATGAATTTTTCAAACCGAAAAGCTTTTCTTTCAATGGAACAGTGCAGAGCTTGAAAATATCTTTAAGTTTCAAACAACTTGTCCCGCCAGAGATGAACTCGAGTTTGCCATGACAGGCTCGAGTTCATGCTCTTAAAACTTTCTTGGGATTCTTTCAAACCTGGGGTTTGAAGAAAGCAAGTGTAAGGTTTAACATGTTTTTCAAAGTTCAAAAACTCTCTGGAAACAATGAACTCGAGTTTGACCTTAGTAGGCTCGAGTTCATGTGAACTTTTTCAAAAGTTTAACTTTAAACTTCAGGTTCAGTCTCGAGTTTGGAAATCAACTGAACAAGTTTGAGTTCTCTGTCAAATCCAGGCTCGAGTTCAACACTAACAGGCTCGAGTTTGATTTTGACAGATTGAAAAATACAAGTTTAAATTATTCTAAACTTTGTCAAACCTTTTCAATATTGTTTCCAATTGTTGTTAATCATCAAAACACTCAGAGAACTAACATTCTCCCCCTTTTTGATGATGACAACACTTTGTAAACAATTTGATTTTGAAATTTGAAAAACTCTTTTGAAGTCCAATTTTAGAGAAAAAAAAAATTAAGCAGATTATAAGAGAGTGTAGTACGTTATCAGAGTCTAAGTCAAAAATACAGCAGAAACACAAACCAATCATATGCAACTGAAATTTCATATTTCATATGCAACTGAAATTTCATATTTCATATAGCTCAGTTTTGAACAATATAATACAAACTGAGAACACAAAATCCTAAACTAAGAACACAAAATCCAAACACCCAATTCTCTCCTTATGAAAGTGAATTGTTCCTTGGCTAGAGGCTTGGTGAAGATGTCAGCAAGTTGAAGATGAGTTGGAATGAACATTACTTTCACATCTCGCTTCTGGACATGGTCCCGAATGAAGTGGTGCCTCACGTCAATATGCTTGGTTCTTGTATGTTGCACGGGATTTTTGGCCAAGCTTATGGTGCTTGTATTATCGCACAATATCGGGATCTCCTTCAAGTATACTCCTAAATCAGCAAGTTGTTGTTTCAACCACAGCACTTGTGCACAGCAACTTGAGGCGGCCACATATTCAGCTTCGGTTGATGACACGGCCACAGTTGTTTGTTTCTTGCTGAACCAAGACACAAGTGAGTTGCCAAAGAACTCGCATTGGCCACTTGTGCTCTTTCTATCCGTCTTGTAGCCAGCATGATCTGAATCTGAATATGCTACCAAGTGCTCCGGCTGACCTTTGGGAAACCATAGACCAAGAGTTTTTGTATCTGAGAGATATCTGAATATCCTCTTTACATGATCAGCGTGAGACTCTTTAGGAGCGGATTGGAATCGTGCACACATCCCTACACTGAATTGGATGTCTGGGCGGCTTGCGGTTAGATAGAGCAATGATCCAATCATTCCTCTATACTTGGTGATGTTGAAATCCTTGCCCTCTTCATCAGCATCCAAGGAAGTGGTTGTGCTCATTGGTGTGTCAGCTCCATTGCACTTGTCCATCCCAAACTTCTTCAGCAAATCATTTAGATACTTGGTTTGGGATATGAATATCCCATTTTTTCGTTGCTTGATTTGCAGTCCAAGGAAGTAGTTGAGCTCACCCATCATTGACATTTCAAATTCACCCTGCATAGTCTTGGAAAATTCCTCACACAAGGAGTCATTAGTAGCACCGAATATGATGTCATCAACATAAATTTGAACAATTAAAATTTCATTCAATTTGTTTTTCTTTATGAAAAGTGTTGTATCAGCTTTGCCTCTGATAAATCCTTGATTGAGTAAGAATTGACTCAATCTTTCATACCAAGCTCTAGGAGCTTGCTTAAGACCATACAAGGCTTTCTTGAGTCTAAAAACATGATCTGGAAATTGATCATTTTCAAAACCTGGAGGTTGTTCAACATACACCTCCTCTTGAATGAAACCATTTAGAAAAGCACTTTTGACATCCATTTGATAGAGTTTAAAACCTTTTGTGCATGCAAATGCTAGAAGAACTCTTATTGCTTCCAATCTAGCTACTGGAGCATAAGTCTCTTCATAGTCTATTCCTTCTTCTTGATTGTAACCTTTGGCCACTAATCTAGCCTTGTTACGCACAATGATGGCTGACTCATCACGTTTATTCTTGAATACCCATTTTGTCCCAATTACCGGATGGTCTTTGGGTCTAGGTACCAAGTCCCAAACTTGATTTCTATCAAATTGATGTAGCTCCTCTTGCATAGCAATCACCCAATCATTGTCTGAAAGGGCTTCTTCTATCTTAGAGGGCTCTATATGTGAAATAAATGCAGAAAATGTAACTTCATTCAGAGTACTATTTCTGGTCCTAACTCCTTGATTCACATCACCTATGACTTGGTCTAAAGGATGATTCCTTATAAATCTCCAAGCTCTAGGTTGAGACTGGTCAGGATTTTCTAAATTGTTTTCAGGATCAGCCTCAAAAACATTTTCAGAGTTTTCAGAAGGAGTAGGAGCATTTTTCGAAAAGAATTTGTTTTTGAAAATAGTCTCCTCTTCATCATCCAAGGATTTATCAGATTCAGATTCACAAAATACAACATGTATAGATTCTTCAACAATCTTAGTTCTAGTATTAAAGACTCTATATGCTTTACTCCTATTAGAATAACCAATAAAGATAGCTAAATCAGCTTTAGGATCGAATTTACCAAGATTGTCTTTACCGTTATTGTGCACATAGCACTTACATCCGAAGACATGTAGGTGACTGAGGTTTGGCTTTCGGTCTTTGTAGAGTTCGTACGGGGTCTTGTTCAGCTTCTTTCTCACATAGGCTCTGTTGGAGATGTAACAGGCCGTACTCATGGCATCCGCCCAAAACACTTGTGAAGTGTTATATTCGTTCAGCATTGCCCGGGCCATTTCCGTGAGTACTCGATTCTTTCTCTCCACAACACCATTCTGTTGTGGTGTTCTTGGTGCCGAGAAATTATGGTTGATCCCCATACTATCACAAAACTCAGCAAAGGCATTGTTTTCAAATTCTCCACCATGATCGGTCCTTATACCTGAAATTGAAAGACCTTTCTCGTTCTGGACCTTCTTGGCAAAAACAACAAACTGATCATATGTTTCATCTTTTGATGATAAAAATATAGTCCAAGTAAATCTAGAGTAATCATCAACAATGACCAAAGTATATAAGTTTCCACCAAGACTTTTGACTCTAGCTGGTCCAACTAGATCCATGTGAAGAAGTTGTAGAGGTCTATTTGTTGAAATCTCATTTTTGGCTTGAAAAGAAGATTTGGTCTGTTTTCCCTTTTGACAAGCATCACAAATCATATCATTTTTGAAATTCAATTTGGGAATGCCAATAACCAAATCCTTTTTCAATAACTTGTCAAGTTGATACATATTGACATGAGCTAATCTCTTATGCCATAGCCAACTCTCATTCAAGTTACTGACAAAACAATTTTCAGAAACAGAACCATTGCTAGAGAGGTTCAAAGTATAACAGTTTCCATCTCTAGGTGCTCTAAATAAGGCTTTGTTTTTCAAATCTTTCATAGAGATCAAATCCTTTTTAACAATAAAGCATTCATCAGAGTCAAATATTACCAAATTACCCTTATCGGTGCTTTGGCTCACACTTAGGAGATTGTGACACAATCCTTCTACAAGGTAGACGTCTTTGATGAGTGGGCCTTCATTGTTGCCTATCTCACCAATGCCAGCGATTTTCCCGGATTGATCACCTCCAAATGTGACTCTACCTCCATCTTTTGGCTTTATTGATAAAAACTTTGATTTGTCTCCAGTCATGTGTCTTGAGCATCCACTATCGATGTACCACTTGTTCGGCCTTGATGCTCTAAGACATACCTGCAGATCACAAGAGATCAAGTTTTAGGTACCCATCTTTTCTTGGGTCCTTTGGGGTTAGCATGTACCTTGGGAACATATGTTCCTTTTGGTACCCAGACATAATTTCCTACAGGTTTAGCTTTTCCTTCTTTTCGATGAAAACAAGATGAAGTAGAATGACCCTTCCTATTGCAATATGTACAATGTGCAAAAGAGTTTGAGGAATGAACATATTTAGTGAAATAATTCATATAGGATTTTTGTCCATTCTTTTTCTTTCCTTTCTTCTTATCAAAGTCTGGTCTATAACCAATGCCCGATCTATCGTTTGTAAAACGTTGTTGTTTCAAAATCACATTGAGCATTTCACTTCCCTTAGTAAATTTCTCAAGTGCTTTTGTAAGTTGTGAATTCTTTTTCTCTAGGATAGAGCATTCATCACAAATCAGAGATTGAGGAGAAGAGAGATTTTCAATTTGCAGTTCAAGAAAAGAATTTTTCCTTTTCAAAGACATATACTTGTCTGCACGTTTTTCAAACTCCTTTTGAACAACATTGTATTCAGCAAACAATTCATCATAGGAAGGAAGAGATTCATATACCTCATTTCTTTCATTGTGTTGCTCTTCTTCCTCAGCGACTAGGCATATGTTGGCTTTTTCGCTTTCGTCTTCTTCAGCTTCATCCTCATCCGATGAGCTATCTCCCCATATTGCTGACACATATGCCTTCTTTTTGAATTTCTTGAACTTCTTCTTTTCTTTCTCTTGATTTTTCAGCTGAGGACATTCCGCCTTGATGTGTCCGGGTTTTTCGCATTCGTAGCAGATAACCGGCTTCTTTGATTCATAGCTTGAATTTCCCTTCTGGAATTTCTTGAAGCCTTGATCTCTTTTGTAAAACTTTTTGAATCTCCGGACCATCATGCCAATTTCTTCATCCTCATCTTCATCTTCCTCATCTTTTTCTACATTCAGAGCCACTCCCTTATTGCGATTGTTGCCACCATTGACATCTTCTAATTCCTTCTTGAACTTCAATTTGCTCTCGTACTCAGATAGACTGCCAAACAATGCGGCAACTGAGGTCATTGACTCTCCACGAGCTTCTTCAATGGCGGTGACCTTAGCTTCCCAATCCTTTGTTAGAATATTGAGGATTTTCCTTACTTGAGCTCCTTGATCGAAAAGCTTTCCTAAGGCAGCTAGCTGATTGGTCAGATGAGTATATCTCAACTGAAACTCTCCAATACTCTCACCTTGCTTCATTCGCAAAAGGTCATACTCAGTGGTTAGAATGTTGACTCGGTTCTCCTTGATTCCAGAGGTTCCTTCATAAGCTATTTCCAGAGCCTTCCACATCTCCTTAGCCGTTGACAAATTACAGATACGAAAGTACTCCTTTTGACTAAGAGCACTCTGAAGCATCAGGATAGCCTTGCTATTGAGAGTGATGTTCTTCTTATCGTCATCATTGAACTCAGCTTCTGTCTTGGGAACAGTGATGCCTCCTTCTACCTTGACTGGAACATAGTCTCCAGTCTCAAAGACCCTCCATAAACCATATTCTGTTGCCATCACGAACACACGAAATTTTGCTTTCCAGAAAGAGTAGTGTTCGCCGTCGAAACCTGGAGGTCTGTTGATTGAAGCTCCATCTGGAAGAATTCCTTCCATGGTGATCCTTCTCGAGTGGTTAAACTCTTCTGAGAAGACCTTGCTCTGATACCAAATGAAAGAGGAGCTTTATACCCAAGAGGGGGGGTGAATTGGGTATAATAAAAATTTTCGACAACTTGTTCTGTTTTTACACTTTCAGAACAGGGCAGAACAGAGGAGATAGAGAGAAAAGCTTTGCACACAACGATTTATACTGGTTCGGTCCTTTCTCCGACCTACATCCAGTCCCCAAGCCTCACCTGGGATTTTCAATCCACTATAATCAAATATTGATTACACACTCTGTACTAAGAGTTGTTCTCTCACTAGAACACACTCCCCCTTACAAGTTGTAATCAATACACCCTAACTACCAAGTCCCCTGACTTGTAGTTATCACAATCAGTAGATGATTTACAAGATGACAACTCTCTCAAAGAGTAGATAGAATAAACACTGAAGTACAAAGTATCAAATTGATACTATTACAGATGAAAGCTGATACACAATAAATGAGTTTAGTAGAAATTCGCTCAGAGTAGTCGTGTCGCTTTCTGAAGATGTTAATGAACTCTATTTATAGCTAGAGAACATTAAATGACCGTTGTAGCTTGAATCAGACCGTTGGAGAAGTTGCCCAAGTGTTCTGAAGTGGTTTTGGGGTCTTCTCTCTCTTGTTTTCCCTTAATCTAGTTGGTCAAGACATCAGGGCTGACTTTCTGCGAATTAATCCGTTGGAGAGGAGTTTTCTTGTTTCAGCTAACATCCTTAAATACTTTGTAAGCGTGTGCAGAAGGATTTGGGTAGAAGGAGTAACTTTTGTGCTTTGCAATAAATGCTCTGAGGTACTTTTTGCTTTATACTCTAACCTCTCACCAAACCTTCTTTAATGCTCTGAAATCCACTAATAAATACGTTAAACATAGCAGGGAATATCAGAGAATAATATTGGAAGAAGACAGAATCAAATAACATTGATTTCTGAAATGCCCAAATTCAAAAATTCTGAACCAGCGTCACGAACTCGAGTTCAGTTCTTACAGGCTCGAGTTCGAGGCTTTAGTGTTCAAAACTGTGCAAGTTCAAAAAGTGTAAACCTGAGGTTTGCTTTATAAACCTGAGGTTTGCAGATCATTGAAAAACTAAAATGCTCTCGGGTTGAAATGAACTCGAGTTTATTAAAGTTAGGCTCGAGTTCGAGACACTTTTGAACAGACTTCGTTTTAGCTTGAAAGCACAAACCTGAGGTTTGCAAAACACACTCTCGAGTTTAAAAACATATCCAAAAGTTCTTTGCTCTCTGGAACTTTTAGGCTCGAGTTTGAAAGTCTCAGGCTCGAGTTTAAATAGCTTAAAAACAGTTCTTTGCTCTCGGCCAAAACTAGGCTCGAGTTTAAATATGTTAGGCTCGAGTTTGAGCATTGATGAATTTTTCAAACCGAAAAGCTTTTCTTTCAATGGAACAGTGCAGAGCTTGAAAATATCTTTAAGTTTCAAACAACTTGTCCCGCCAGAGATGAACTCGAGTTTGCCATGACAGGCTCGAGTTCATGCTCTTAAAACTTTCTTGGGATTCTTTCAAACCTGGGGTTTGAAGAAAGCAAGTGTAAGGTTTAACATGTTTTTCAAAGTTCAAAAACTCTCTGGAAACAATGAACTCGAGTTTGACCTTAGTAGGCTCGAGTTCATGTGAACTTTTTCAAAAGTTTAACTTTAAACTTCAGGTTCAGTCTCGAGTTTGGAAATCAACTGAACAAGTTTGAGTTCTCTGTCAAATCCAGGCTCGAGTTCAACACTAACAGGCTCGAGTTTGATTTTGACAGATTGAAAAATACAAGTTTAAATTATTCTAAACTTTGTCAAACCTTTTCAATATTGTTTCCAATTGTTGTTAATCATCAAAACACTCAGAGAACTAACAGCCATAGCATATACACACACACACTCTATCAAACTTTCTCCTTAGTTTCTTATGTGCAACGTTTTTTAAAAATTTATTTATTTTTTTAATTATTATTATAATTGCAACAACACTCCTTCTCTTTTTATCCACCCTACACCATACACTAGAACAGGGAGCATTTAGTTTTGAAAATCATCTCCCTTCTCTATCAAAATCAATGTGCACTAACACACACACATCTCTGCATCATATAAATCATCAAGTTATATCCATTTATGTTAACTCCATAAGGAAACAACAACAACAACAACAACAACAACGCCACTCACACTTCAAAAAGCATGCCAAGGAACTCGAACAATAGCAACTATACATCTATATATAGATAGATAGATAGATTATGTGTAGCGACATATATTAGTGGAGTGACAAAATTTTGGTTCCATATATATTTATATATATAAGCAGCAATGTACATAGCAGCAAAGAAGTAAGGTTTTTGATTCCATATTAACATATATATATATATATATATATATATATATATATATAAAATCCAAAGTCCTTGTTTCACTTCCATGTAGCAGCAAATTCATAGTTTAATTCCTGCTGGCTTAATACTTTTCAGTTTGTGTTGGGGTGTGACGAAAATCAAGAAGGAAAAAAGATCCGAAGGCTCACCTTCAATGTCTAGCCTACACAGTGTAGTACTCGTTGAAACCGAACTCAAGGCCCTTGTTCTTCGTGTACTTTGCAGATGATGACCCCCCTCTCTCTCTCGGCTATGTCTCTCTTGCTCTCACTTTCAGCTTCTCTCTCGTGCTCTCTCTATTCTCTGGTTGAAGCACATATACGATGAGAAGAAAAGGTAATGGCTTTATATAATGAGCCAAGAAATCTAATCCGAGAGGGAAGAATACGTTGGTTCATGGCATTGGGCTCGATGGGCATGGGGGGTTGCTGCTACTGGCATGATTCTTGCTGATGTCGTGATCGACGCTGAGGTTCTTTTTTTTTTTTTTTTTTGCTAAAAGTCGACACTGAGGTTCTGGTTTAACGTGTTGGCTGTTGTATGCGTTGGGTCAAATGGAGTGTGGACCGAATGATAATTATAAGTGGAGGAAGTGTGGGTCGACGTGAGAAAACTTGAGTTAATTATTTTGCAGACATGCTTCCTCTGTGATCTCGGGTTGCTGAGATGAAGAGTATAAAAATATGTCTAAATGGAATAGTGGGTTTTGAGGGATTCATTGGGTATTGCATGAGCTTTTATTTGCTTGCCATCTGAAACGTGTTGGGCTGTTAATGTTCTCACATGTTAGCCAAGAGATCAAATGTACTAGGCTTATATGCATGGATGAGATAGCGAGTAATGGGCTTTTTCTTTGTTGTCCAAATGGTTCTGCACAGAATGAATATATGGGCCAAAATGTGTATACAGATTTTAGGTGGTTGGACTACTTTTAAAAACTTTATCCCACTTGATCCTCTTCAAGACTTATATTTGCAAATATTAGATAATTATTAGAATTTAATCCTTAATTTCTGTTTAAGGATTTTCTTTCTCAATTGAATTTCTTTTGGCCATAAAAATATCAATTCCATAATTTTTAGGCCTAAATTATTCCCTACTTAAATTTATTCTTTTTCTCAAAATAAATTAATTAAGGGAAAAATAAGTCTAAATTTCCAATAATTAATTTTATAATTATACTTAAATCCTAAAATTAAAAATTAGGATGTTATAGGAATTGAGTAATATTAAAAATTTAAACCAAATTTAATAAACAATCAAATCGAAGATCAAGAGTTAGAAGAATATCATCAAAGTGTGCACAACGGATTATATTGGTTCAAACTTAATTTCCTGACCTATGTCCAATCCCCAGAGTGTCTCTAAGATTTTCACTATCGCTCCAAGATTCATGGGTTCTTGGCACCACAATACATAAGTAATCCTCAACAGGACTGACTCGCCTTTACTAGTTGTAATTTAACAACCACACTCAAGGTCCCACTACCTTAAAATTTTACAAATATGAAATTGTTTGTAAATAACTCTCTCACAGAGTAGATATATAATCATTGATGAATATATAATATCAAAAGATATTACAACAATAATTTATAAGCAATGAATGAGCTAAGATTGATCGTGTTATTGGTTGGTTGTTCCATATAGAATGCTTAGCTATTTATAGTTGAATGCCATTAATGACCATTGTGAGCATTCGAGCTATTTATAGTTGGAAGAATTCATCGTCTGGTCACTTTCACTTCGCTTCATACAACATCCCTTTGGTCTGCTATGAGATTTGCTTAAGGTTGGGTTGCTTTCGTCTTCACCGCACTTCAGACGATATTTAACCTGCTCTGATATTGCTTAAGGTTGGGTCATTTTCATGCTCGATGTAGTAAAAGCTTTGAACGAAATGCGTTTAGTCTGCTATGCAATCTTTCCTCTGCTTTGTTTCTGTTATGCAATAAATGTTTAACATAGAAATTTGCTTTTTATGTTTTGGTCATAATCCATGAATTCAAACATCTAAAACTCATACGAATAAGGTTAATAGCATTAAGAATTATAATGAGCTGTAATCGAATTTAAACAAATGTTAATCATGATATTTGAATTCTCAAAGATGATGGTTCAGTTCAACAAGAATAGTTACTCGAGTGTGATCCCAGATTCACTCAAGTGACTTCTTTTCACACTCAAGTGATGATGAATTTTGTCTCCAGTAGAAGACTATTGAGAAATAGGTTACTCGAGTGTTTGCAATGCTTAACTTCGAGTGTTAGTTAAAGTGGTTTCAACTTCTACTAGGTACTTGGCCATTCAAGTGTTACAAAGATTCACTTGAGAGCATCTCATAAAATAAGATTGCACTCTTGATTCATCAGCGAGTCTCTTGCTTTGAACTTGCAAGTACCTTTCACTCGAGTATCAACCTTGATACTTCCAGAAGGAGTATGAGTGACTTGCATTTTCCTACTAGTACATACCTTTTACTTGAGTAATATTGTTCACATTCAAGTTTCATTACAATACTTTCAAGAGTGAGGCGAATGTCATACAAATCTTTGCAAGTGTTAACCAACGCTTAAATGTTCACTTATGCACTAGAGTGTTCTAAGCTTATCATTTGATTATTGATCCTTTTCACTCAAGTGATCATCTCATATCACTTTATAACAGTTTCCTTATTCAAGTTTTAGTTTAAATAATGGTTATTCACTCGAGTGACTTGAATCATCAAGTCCTCTTTCTTTTTCAAGTTTGTTATCATAAAAATATAATTCAAGAACTAACGCAAACCCCAATATATAATGGATTTTATATTATAATCACTATAATAGGTTCAAAATAAATAACAGTTTGGAATCGTAATTTATCTACGCAGAGCTTTTACAATGCCCACATATATGTTGGTTCAAAACTATGATATATAGCAATTAATAACAGTCATATATTATGATTTTTGTAGTAGTGTTAGTCACATGTAGTACTTCAATCCATGTACGAATCTTCAACCATATAACCTCACTACTATTCTTTCCTACCTCTCCACTTAAAAACTCACCTTACATTGTCTCAAAATTGGAAGGACTTTTTGAGCTTGTAACATGGGCATAGGTTCCGGGTAATTATAGAAGAAAGTGAAAGGGATATATATTCAAAATATTTGAGATAAATTAAATAAGAAATTTTCCTACTCTCTCTCTCTCTCTCTCTCTATCCCCCCAAAACGCGGGGAAACTTGAGCTAGATTCATTTTCTTCCTTGCAAGCCTTGTTTATTTTTAACTAATATTCACAATTTTTTGTATATGTGTGTGTACCTTTCTTTTCTTTTTTTAAGACATTGAACTTGGCTTGGTTTATATACATATTGAACCCTAGACAAACTTGACCCTCCATACTCACAAGTTGACCTTTTATACATCCAACCACCTTTTGTTTTTTTCAAATTCCATTTATCTCAAAGTAGGGTAAGTCATGGTTTTTTAGACTAAGGTTTATGAAAGTGAGTTGGCTTTTAAAATGAAAATTTTCCTTGTTTGTTTTAAAGGCCAAAAAACGGATTCATAGTGGAAGTAATGTAATTCAGGGGTTAGCTTAAAAGGCTGAAACGCTTTTTAAGGAACTACCTTAATCATTTTTCAAAACCATATAAGGTGATGAACCACAACTTTTGAAGAATTCTAAAGAGGGTTTGGAAGTTATCTCCTTGAAAATAAGGATATAAACTAATTTACTAAACTTTATCTCAATAAAAGCTTTCAAAATATCTCTAACTCTACTAGTACATTGAAAAGACCTTTCCTTACTAAAAAAATAATGAATCATAATATCATCATTAAACCAAATTAGCAAGAGATTAAGGAAAACTCTTTTCTTACAAAAGTAAGCACAACGGAGTCTAGGGCACAAAATTTCGTCCACAAACTCATCATAACAAAATCCAAAACTTTAGGCACAATTGTTGAGTAGAAGAGTACACAGCCCACGAGTTTTACAACACCAAATTCACATCAAAGGGGTGTGTACCAGAACATTCTCACACAAGTTTTAATTGTGGATCCGCCAAAATATTATAACGAACACTAAAATATCATAATGCGTAAAATTAAACCTTTGGTTCAACAGTAAATACCCAATCATCCCAAAACGGTTAAAATGGTATTCTCAAAACATGTGGGCCCTAGAATGGCAATATAGAAATCATTACAACACCAATATCAAAAGAGGCCTACAAAGTTCTCAATGATTATGCCTCTGGTTGCTTCCCTTTGCTACTAGTGGAATTAGAGACCTCGCCTGAAAAACATTGATAATGACGAGGTGAGACATAAAGTCCCAGTAACCAAAATTAATTTATCAAATATGCAGGAAAGGATTGCAAGTCAGAGAAGCAGGTTTATCATCGTAATTAAAATATTGACAATAATTAAATAATACATAATAATTAACAATAATTAAATCATCCCCACTCATCCATCATGCTCCTCCATATATCTTTTGGACGTGATACAGCCTATCAGTGCTAGTATACCCGGCCAAGGTTAGCTAGTCACTTCAAGAATACTGTCCACTCCCGTGTCACCACCAATATACCATAACAGGGAGGTGTCCGCCCATAACACTCAACTCAAATTCCGGACCAGGAATGAGAGAGCCGATGGGCACAATTTCACCCTCAATCTCTTCCACACAACCCAACATATTTCAAAACATATTAACAATATGACACTATAATTTTCTAGAACATAATACAATATATTACTCCATATACAACAGCTCACAACAATTATCACAACAATCACTATAGCAACAATTTCAAGAACAAGATTCGCTCATGCATACATGTAGAATAGAAAATACACTACTTCTCTGAAGTAACTACATATTCAAATACACACATAATTTACAAAACACATGTCAGTAGTATGTATGAAAATAAGGTTTAGTAAACACCTTACAGTCCAAAACAAGCATATAAAATAAATTAACCCCGATTACCTCAACTTCAAGCTAAACCTTATCTTGAGGAGTAAAACGCGATTAATCACCGGTCACAGGTAAACTCTACATTATCACAAGTATAACTTATATAACTCAAAATACACAAATAATAATAATAATAATAATAATAATAATAATAATAATAAATTATTGTTATAAAACAGAAAAATAACAATTTTATTCTTTTAAATTTCCAAAATTAAACCGATTAAAACTTCAATAATATCTCCACTAATCCAAAATAAATTATTTATACAGCTTTTAATTAGTAGAAATATAAGGTAAGATGTAAATCCTAAATTCCTTAAATAGGAAATTGATTTAAATTCCTACATCAACAATTCAATAAAATTAAACCGATGAAAACGGGTTATTAATTGCTCTATTCATATATACAGTCTTTTATTGTCAAATCTCAAAATTTTTCCAAAATCTTAACTTCAAAATTTTCACTAATCAACACGATATTACCTTCATTGAAAAGAGAAAAATATTTGGAACAACTTTCATGAAGGAAGTTTATTGAAAAAAAGTTAATTTAACTATTAAAATAATCTTAGAAGATAAATGACATACCTTATAAAACTCTAAAATATTCCAACTCTTCTTCTTCCTCGTCTCTTACTGCGCTTACTCTCAATTTTCCCTCAAGATCTCACCGCCTCACAATTACCACACACACACCACACCCACATTCACCTAATTATATAGATAAGGGGGAGGGGGTGTAATAATTACCCCTCCCCTAGATACGTGCTGCCCACTCCATATATATATATATATATATATTAATTTTTTTTTTTCTTTTCTTCCTCCCCAAATAGCTTTCTCTTCTTCTTCTTTTTTTGAATTGGCAAAAATTACCACAAGAGCCCAAATTTATTTTATTATTATTTTTTCCTCTTACAATTATAATTTAATTACAATAATCATATATAATTATTTTATAATTATAACTAATTCCTAAAAGTAAAAATTAGGATGTTACATACATTATAATTATCAATAGAATTCCTAGAAAGCTTACCTTAATACCACAATTCACTCAACAAAGCATATTATAGTCATGACTTCCTATCAGGCATATATAATTCTAAGCAACTATTCAATCATTGGACCATTAATGCAATGCTAGACAAACAATTCATCAATTCAAAACCTTTTCTTAAACATCATCCAAGCAAAGGCTTAAATTTGTGAAATTTCATACATTCCAGTTTCAATCAAATTGTACAACTCATTTCAAAATTGTGGTTGTATACTCACTGTTAACATCCACAATTTTCACAATTTTCCCTCCCCAAACTTAAAATCAACAGTGTCCCCACTGCTAACTAAAGCAAAGGAAAAGCATAATTGCTACTCACACTTGTACACATTAGACAAGTAATATTCACAGCATGTAGTCCATCAAAAGTCAACAATCAGGGATTCATCCAACATCAGCATTCACAATTGCAGTCAATAAAAAATGAGTCCAGCGAAGGGCATCAGCACCTTTATCCAGACATATCATATTTACAGCTAAAGGAATTGACAAAGTTCTCAAACAGCTCATATGCTGGCCACCAGTGGCCAACACCAAAACATCCACATTAAGCATAAGCTAACATTATATTCACAAAACAAGAGGAAAACACACACACAAACAAACAATGAACAAACCACGATTTAAACATGAAAATAAAAAGAAAGACAATTGTCTTAAAAAGAAAAATTTCCCCCAAACTTGAATCTTTCTAAGAACTTCAACAAATCAATCTATGATTCCAATCCTAAACCTATTCTCTCTTCCAATTTTTGATCTCTTAACCTTCCATGAACATGAAACCCTACAATTCAAACTTATTACATTAATCCTCAAAGATCAAGAGGTTTACAAAAATTGATGTATGTGCTCTAGTATCTTCCAAAGAAATAAAAATCTGACTCATGAATTAAAATTAAGCTGCTATTTTGACAACGGTCAGTGGGATGAGAAAAAAAATGATCTTGAATGAGCTACTCTGACCATGAAAAGTATTAATTCCACGCACCAGAAAAAAAAAATTACAAGGGTTGTAAAAAAATCAAAGCATTTAGTTCAGTTTGAGGGAGCAAACAAATTTCAATTCTGAGCAAAACAATAGTAACCAAAGTTGGCCAATTTTTACAGTTGAAAACCGTGATATATTGCCAAAAATAACTCTGAAATATTGACAATAAAGTTGTCATTGTTAAAAAGATACAAATAGAAAAGTAGCTAACAAGTAGCTAACCCATATACTCCTCTAGTTTGTAATGTAAAACCTATTTATATGATTTGGAGAGATTAAAAAAATTAATTAAGTATAACATATATGATATCTTTAACATACTTCTTTGTACCATCAGATTATATGTCAATAGTAAAATAGATAAATTAGTTAAAAAATAATAATAAATATAAGAGCTAAATAAAAAGAAAACATCTTGCTTTTAGAACTATAGTTTATGGGACCATTTGGGATTGCGATTGTAAAAATGGCTTCTTCTTTTTTTTTTTGACTTTTCCAGATGGACTTTTTTGAAAAAGTCATATTGTTAATATGATTTCTATTTAGGATAATGGTGATAGAAATGACTTTTTTTTCCAGATGAGCTCTTGTTTGGCTTAGCGTTTGAAAAGTCAGTTAAGATGAAAAATGACTGAAAATGTTATGAATTTTATTGAATAATATATATATATATATATATATATATAAGCACACACACATACATACATATATGTATGTATATATCTATATACATACACATATGTATATGTATATATGCATGTATACATATGGATATGTATGCATACAAATGCGTCTATGTGTACACACATACATATATATACATATATGTTATATATTATGTGATAATTTAAAATAAAAAATTATTAAAAAAAGAAATAAACAAGCATAAAAAATACCAACTACCAGGCTACCCAAAATAAATTATTAAAGAAAAATAAGATGATGGGAATAGCCACCTACCAGGCTACCCAAAATAAATTATTAAAAAAACTAACTATCAAGGCAAAATAAAATAAACAATACCAACTTGGAAAAAAAAATGTACAGAAAGACAAACACACACTACAGATTGGAATGAAAGTGAAACAAAGGTAGAGCGATAACAGTGAAAGTGAAGGAAGAGGGTAGGGTTGAGCAAGTTGTCCAGCGGTCCAGGTAACCCGACCCAGTCTGGTCCGGTCCGCTGGAAAAAAATCAGTCCGAGACCAGCTTGAGCAGACCGGACCAGACTGATCTGCTCGGGCTGGACCAGACCTCGGACCAGGGGATCAAGCCACCTGGTCTGGTCCAGTCCGGCCCGACTAATTATTAATTTTTTTTTTAATTTTTTTTCCGTCAATTATTGTATTAAAGGAACTTCAATGATGTAGTTTTTTTTATTCTTGTTGAATGTTGTTGGAGATTGTTATGGATTTAATTTTATGGTTAGGTTTTAAATCCCAAACAAGCCTTGAACTTTGAAAAAAAAAAAGAAAAAAAAAATAACAAGGGGTCCTAGACAAGCAGTCCCTCCTTGTCCAGTCCAGTCCAGCTCGAGCTCAGGCTGGTACTGGACTGGACAGGACCTCGGGCTGATTTTTCCAGCCCGAGGTAATACCTGGACCAGACCTCGGGTAAGGGCCAGACCCGGTCTGGTCTGGTCCATGATCAACCCTAGAAGAGGGTGATCTTTTTTGTCATTAATGTTGGTAGGAAATGCCCATCTTCATCTTTCAATTCATCCAAAAAATAAAAAACCATTATGATAGACCTAAAAGCTCTAGCTTCAGCCAAGAAACAACTTGAAATCCAAAAGTCTATCATATCTTGAAGTCATATCACACACAGATTTTCATGTTTTCTTCCCCACTAGGTTTTTTTCATTGCCACTGCACTTTTTTTTTTCAGGCTCATATCTTTTAACTAAATGCTACTTTTAGGACTAGAATAGTACTTTGGATCAAAAAAGGACTGAAAGAAGTACTAGCTATAAGTACATAATACATGCAGGGTACCAAAAAAAAGGTCCTCGTCTGTCTGGCGTCATTTTGGACTTATCCAAATTTGACTTTCTAGCCCAAAATAGCTACTTCTCCTAACCCCATATTTGGGTATTGCGTAAAAACTGCAAGCCTGCAACCATTTGGACCTCCAACCGACTTAAAAGAATAAAAGCAACTTTTTGTTTTTCACACTAAGGAACCAAAAACTGATTGGACTGGTCACTAAACCAATTGAAGCAATGAGTTAGGTCAAATTAGGATCAGCTCGAGGTGAAACTAGTAATGGTTAAAATAATATATTTGTAAACATAGATTAATTATCTTAAATGAAAATGAAAATAATATATGTTCCCCTTCTTCATCTCTGGTGGACGGTTCTTTCATTTCCATCTCCGGGTGCATAAGTCCAAACGATTACCTGCGAGGTGAAAACCAAAATCGTTTTCCCATTTTTGTTATATTGCTATATCAATAAGTCAAAATCAATTGGCTAGAGCATCTTCTACTGGAATCAATACTTACCAATGGGTAAATTTTAGTTATTTTATTTACATTTTTTGAGAAAAATATTTTGAAAGAAAAACAGAGAAATATTTCAAAAAGGCTGCCTCAAATTTTATCTATAAAACTCAATTGATAAAACTCATATCTTTTTTAGTCATTTCACGCTTTAAAATTGAGAAGAATTTTCTCCTCTCTTCTCCTTTCTCTATTTACTAGTTCAATTTTTAAAATTAATTAAAAATAATTAATTAATAAAAAGTAAAACTTAGCTATTGAAATGTTGATGTAATGATTAAGAGAGAGAGAGAGAGAATGCCAAGGGGATGAGAAAAACCTAGGTTAAGGTGCGAAATTATCTTAAATTTATATGTGGAGTAGCAATATTGTTGGGAAGAAGATATTCTAGTGATCTTCTTAGAGAGAGAAGGTCCAACTTCTCTCTTCTTCTCTGCCGCGTCTCTTCGTGATCTTCTTTCCCTCACCGGCGGCTTGTGATGTAGGTCGCCGGCGAGTACCCTTCTCATTCCTGGGGCGAGCTTCTCCCTCTCCTTCTTCAGATCTGATCTGCCGAGGTGAGAGTTTTTTGGTTTTCTGTGTTTTTGTTTCTTTTTTGTAGTATGGGGTTTTGTGGTGGTGTTCTTGTCTTTAGAAATAAACAGATCTATCAGATCTGAAATCAAATCCTCTTGGTTAGATGGTTGTTTGGACGTTATGAGGTCCGACTACCTCTTGGTAGCCCGGATTTGCATTCTTGAAGGAAGATCTAAAGAGGTGTGGTCTGGTTTGTGGTCGATGTCACGGGATCTGTTTGGTCAGAGAAGCAGAAGTGTTCTTCAGGACATCAAGAGTCTTCTTTCTTCCAAGGTTGGGTTTTCTGGTTTCTTTACCCCAAGATGGGGTACCCAGTTAGCTGATTTAATTGCAGCTATTACTTTTAAGATTGTGTGCCCTTTAGGGTGGGTTTTTCAACCAACACTCTCTTGTTCGTCACTTCTAACCTTGGGTTTCGAGGAGGCCGATGATATTCATGATTCTACTTCTACTCTTATATTTTTAATGTACGGTGCTTGGCTAATATTGTATCCAGTGTTTTTTGTTGTTGTTGTTATGTTGGTTGTATTTGTTTTAGATCTGTTTGTGGTTACTATTATGTATTGTATCGTTTTGGAGTATTAATATATAGATCCTTTGAACAAAAAAAAATATTGTTGGGAAGATTTTTCGATTTCAATGTGGCCTCAATTTAACATTCATCTAATGGTCAGTCAACCGTTAGTTTACCTTGTTAGGAGGGGTGTCTCAATTAATTTTTTTTCTTAGTTTCTTCTCCATTTACTTTCTCCTAAAGCTGGAAATCAAGACCGATTCTCGAGGGGTCAAGGCTAGCCCTACAAAACTTAGGGTAAGAAAAAAAATCTTTTTTTTTTTCAAAGCCCTCCCAAAAATACCAAGGTTAGATCCAGCCCAATAGGGCCCAAATGTTACTATTTCAAATTTTAACTATTTTTTTTTTCTGTTTTTTCAAAAAACTATAATTAATAAATTATAACAATTAAAGTTTTAATTTATCAAATAAATATTGTTAACATTAATGTCTACACAACACACTTAATGTAATAAACAAACACAGTCACTAATTCATAATCAAGAGTAAACTATTGTCCACATGTAACTCATACAAAGCATAACAAGCTCACCACTAAGCAATATGATTACGATGACTATCATTTTCATCTTTTCACTACTATCATCAATTTCAATGACATTTGATTGTGCTTCACTTCGAATAGTGGGCTCTGTTTCATGAATAAAAATATCAAGAATATTTTCTCTCACATTATGAATAATCTATAATCTTTATTTATGTAGCAAATAATAAATATTAAACCAAATCATAAAATTAAAGTATAATTATTATGTATTTGTAATTAAATGAATAAATAACTATATAATAAATACAAAATACATATAAATTAGTAAATTAAACAGTCGAGTCGAGTTAATGAAATAATATGTATGTATGTATGTATTTAAAGGGCATAACCAAGGGCCAGTCCTTGGCCAACTTCATTTAGAAGCTCCAATTTATAACCCAGGCCTTTCAAGGGTTGGCCCGACAGGCTCAGACCGGTTTCTAAACTCTACTTTCCCCACCATTGAATCAACTTCTAATAGTTGATATTTACTATTTATTAACAATATCTTATAATGTTAAATTAAAATAATTATACATAAATTTAAACTATTAAAATTTAATATAAAAAATTAATAAGTGTCTAAGATAAAAAGTAAAACAAAAAAAAAACAAAAACCGTAAAATATTTTAACAAAAGTCTATGGAGTAAAAGTATTTAGATATCTTTTAATGGTTTATAATTTAGTTTTATGCATTTTAGTATTTAATATTATAATAATATTATTATGAAATGTTACATCTCAACCATTGAGAGACAATCCAATGGTGGAAAAATTAAGGACATGTTTGATTGAAGAAGAGGGAATGGAAGGGGAGGAAAATGTGCCCTCTCCCTTTATTTGGTTTGAAATTTTAGAAAGGTGAAGACTTTAAAGCATACACGCCCTCCAAATTGGTGAATTTTGGAGGGGAATTAAAATTTTGAACTATTTTACTCTTATAACTTTTATGATATTTCAATAGTACCCAAGATAAAAATAAATTATGATAAATAAATAAATAAATTATTATTAGATATTTTATTATGAAACAAAAGTATATTATCATTAAAAAAAGTATTATTAAAAATAATTTAATATGAAAAAGTACATATCTATGAATGAAAAATTATTATAATGACAAATGTGCTCATACAAATTTAAATTTAAAAATATTATTATTAACTTAATTTAAATAAAATATATTTTTATCATTAAAAAATATTATTATGAAGTAAACTTAATAAATAGTATATTTTACAAATAAAAGATATTATTATAAAACTGATTTAAAATGGAAAATAAACTTTCAGAAATATACGATATAAAAATGTTATTATACAATTAATTAAAAATGTTATTGTATTAATTAGATAAGATGTAAATGAATTTATATAATATATAAATAAAAATATAACCAGATATATTAGGGTAAAGTGATAAACTGGGTTGACAAAAAAACAATGATAAATTGCTGTTATCCTTTACATTTCATCTTAAACCAAATAATGGATTATTAAAAACCCATCACCTATTTCCTATCAACCAAACCAAACAAGCAAACCCTCAATCATTTCTTTTTATCCCCTCCTTTCAAACCACACAAGCCATTTCAAACTAAACTGGTGCTAAATGGAGAGGAAGTGGAGTGAAGTTTAGTAGAGAGAGTCTTTTCCTCCGAGATATCATGCCACGGCATCATCATCAGTTTTACTGAAAAGAGAAAACAGAAACTGCACATTTCAAGCCATTTCTCCGGCGGCGAAGAAGGTGAAGAGAAGGGGGAATTTTGCCGGTAGTGAGGGGGTTAAGAGAAAATTGGTGGCGAGGGTCGAGATAGACTACGGAGAAAATCGTTCCATATGGCTTGCATCGCATGGCTCTCCACATTAGATGATCTGGTGAGTCGGTCTGCTTAAAGAAATTGTTGTCTTTTTTCATGCCTGCTTTGCTACGAAAATTTGTAATTTGAGGGTTAGTTTGCTTGAAGAAATTGTTGCTTATAGGTTTGGGATGGAGGCGGATCCAGAAAATTATCGAAGGGAGGACATTATTGGTGGGGAACTCGGAACCCTAACTTTTTTTTAAGGCTAAAGTATATATTTGGTCCTTTATGTTTACCTTTGACATCATTTTAGTCTCTTAAGTTTGTAAAGTGCATATTTGGTCCCTTAATACTAACATCGTTAGTCTGACTTAACGAAAAATACTAACTCAAAAATTTTACGCAATAACTATGCAATTAAATATTGACTAAGCATTCTTATATGTTAGTATTTTAATAAATTAGCATTTTAAATTCTATTGATTGAAAAATATTTAATTTTCTTAGACCAAAAAAATATATTTAATCTTCACAAATTATGAAAAAGTCTGTAAATTTTTTTTTTTCAATTAATAGAATTTAAAATATTAATTTATTAAAATACTAACATATAAACATGCTTGTTCAGCATGTAATTGTACAGTCATTGCTTAAAATTGTTGAGTCAGTATTTTCCGTTAAATCAGACTTACGGTGTTAACATTAAAGGACCAAAAGTGCACTTTACAAGCTTAAGGGACTAAAATGATACCAGAGGCAAATATAGAGGACCAAATGTATACTTTAGCCTTTTTATAATGAAAGTTTTAAATTCATTAAAAAATAAAAGAATATAGACAAGAAAAAATATAAAAAAAAAATAAGGAAGATTTGGGGGGAGGGAAAGGAACTTTGAGAAGGGAAAGGAAGATTTAAAAGATGGGGGAAGATGGCTTGAGTTGTTTGATAGGAAGAAAATGAAAGGGTGGTAGTTAGCAAAGAATTAAGAAATGTCTATTTTATCCTCAAAAGAAATTAATTTAAAATAAAAAAGAAAAATATTTTTTTGCTAAAATATATTTTTTTAAAAAAATGTCCCCGTTAAATTCAAATTTGTGACCCAAAAAATTTCGCAAAGTTCAAACTTTCCCGCTAAATTTGAACTTTCCCGCCAAATTTGAACTTCTCGCCAAGTTTAAATTTCAGAGATAAATCTGTCTAAAAATGTAAATAGTGATTAGGGAACTTGAGATCCCACCAATTTTGGTGGGATCTCAAGTTCCCAGATATGAGAGAAGAGTGGTGGGCCCGAAAAGTTGGGTTCCGAGAACTTGGCGCACCAAACGGTCTTTTTGTATGTAAACTGTATTAAGTTCTCTTTCCCTCCTCCAAGTTCTGTCAACCAAACGGGCCCTTTATGGTTGAAAGACATAATCCCTGCAACGGAGCCAATTGCAAATGTTGTAAAGCATGTTTAAAACCTAATATATTATAATGTAGATAATATATTTAAAAAATATAAATATATACGGGCAGGAAGGGGCAGCTCGTACCCTAACCCGTTCCCCGCCCCGTGTAACATATACAAGTATGAGCTGCCCCGTTTCTGTTACGGGCCCAATCTGGGCAGGTTTAAATGGGCCAAAAAGCTACGGGGCATGGGCAGACCCGCGGGTTGTGAGTGTTTTGCTTACCCCTACTTGAAACGTTGAGCTCAAGGTGGCCGGAATTTGTAAAGTCAAAGTAGTTAAAGGGGATGAAAAGCCTGTCGCTAAACCTAAAGAAAGCATCACTTATGATCTAAGAAAATCAAATGCAAAATAAGATATGAATTTTCTCAAAAGATTGGTTTAGTAAAATAAAGCATTAGTGATAATAGTTACCTTTGTTTATATTGATCTAAGCCATCTTCCCCTAAATCGTTGGAATTGCTACGTTTTGTAAACTCATGTGGCAAAATTGCTACAGTTTTTAAAATTTTGGGGCAAAATTATTCCAAAAAATAGCTTGCAAATATCCATTACTCCTCAGTAAAAATTTTTGGAGTAAAAATGATTCTTAATCCTATTTTGATTGATGAGATAATACTCATTGGTGAAATTAGCAAAGGAGCAAAGTTTCTACATTTTGTTAACTTTTTGGACAATTTGGCTCCAAAACCAACTTTTGGATAGCCAGTGCTCCTGCAGGATAAAAATGATAGAATTAAGGTGTAAAAATACACATAAGTTTTATTCAGAGAACCGCCCAACAACAAGTGTTTTTTTAGGTATAAAAGTGACTATATGGCTACAAATTAAGTGCAAAAATATAGTTTAAACGTTAAGTTTGACTTTTTTGCTGACGGGACGATAACATGACTTTCAAAACTGCAAAAATATATATGTGGTTTGGTTAAAAAAGCACCTAACATCAAATATTTTCTTTAAGTGCAAAAATCACAACCTCCCATTGTCCGTTCTTTCCATTAATCTCCTTGCTATCAGCGATCATCACCTACATTCACATTTATATACAAACCCATTAGTTGAAAACCCCTAAGCCAACTACTCATTGGGCCCGTTTGGTTCAAAGAATTTGGGGGGAACTGAATTGTTCCGAAAATTGGTTCAGTAAAACAAATCAATAGTGATAATATTTACGTTTGTATAGATTGATAATTTGTTTAGATCATAAGTGATGCTTCCTCTAGGTTTTGCGACAGACCTTTTAGTTCCTTTGACCAGTTCGGTTTCACAAATTCTAACTGTCTTGAGCTCAACATCTCAAGGATCTTCTTCTTTGACTCCAAGTTCGACCTTTTCAAAGCATGACATGTATGGTCTTTGACTGATTTAATAGTCAAATTTAATATTGGGGGACAGAAGGGCAAAATTGCTACGTTTTGTAAACTTCCGGGGCAAAATTATTCCTCAGTGAAAACTTTTGGGGCAAAATTGCTCCTCAATGAAAACTTCCGGGGCAAAAATAATACTTAACTAATTTGATTGATGAGGTGGCGTGCCACGTGTGATAAGGTGGCATGCCACGTGTGCACTCAGTTAAACTTAACGATCAAAATTAACGGAGGGGTAAAATTGCTACGTTTTGTGAACTTCCATAGCATTTTTGGTCCAAAAAAAACTTCCGTTTTACCAGTGCTCCTAAGCGAAAACTTCCATGGCATTTAAGCCCCTTATCCCTTATATAATTTATGTTAATTTTATCTTTTTTTTTTCTATATTTCATTTTAATTGCTTGAAATTTTTTTTCTATATTTAAAATTTTATTTAAAAAAAATTTTCGGACCCGAATCCCCCCCAACTATTTGGCCCCCAAATTTTTGCTCCAAGCTCCGCTGTTGCTAAGCCAGGATATAAAGAAAGTGGGCGATGGAAAGGGAAGATTAGAGAGTTCCCACGCAGAAAACCTGTTTGCTTGGCACATCTTCCTTTGTCTAACATTCCCGCGTCTGCGAATCTTCCACCATCAATTGGAAGATGCTTCCCATCCGAAAGAGGTGGGAATGTTTTCATGTTCCCGAGAGAGTGAAAATTGGGACAAAAAAGCCCCTTTAAACCAGATGCGAGCGGGGTACGATAGTGCAGCGCCGCAGAACAAGAGCAGCGACCTTCAACTCCTCCACTCGACCTTCCTCCTCCCACAACCACCGTCACTTTCACCGCCGGCGAGAACTAGAGGAGAGAGCACCGCTAATTGGGAAACACCATAACAGACCCGACATCCTTGAACACCAGAATGTCGTTACTTGCTGATTTCGTGAAACCTCGAAGTGTGCTTTTATTTACCAGAAGTTCTGAATCTTCCTGACCCATCATTTATTATTGATTATACAAGTTCATTTGATACTGTAATCATAAATTCTTTCCATTTAAACTGTTTCTTCTCTACATACGTCTCTGTTTTAGTTTCTGTGTTCTAGTGCTCTGGTTTTCTATCTATAGAGTTGTGAAATTGCTGATGTAAACTTCAAGCTACTGTCATATTTTAAGTTTGAACACAGGTGATTAGGTGCCTATTACGTTCGAACGTAACTTGTTTGTTCGAACGTCCGAAGGGCATTTTAGGAATTTCACCTCATCTTCCCACTTAACCAACACCCAATTCTTCATATCAAACAATTCATTTTCCCTCAACTTAAGTTTACTTCCCATGTCTACCAAACAACTTAACTTTTTAAAGTTCCCTCCCAATCTTCCTTTCCATTCCCTTCCCTCCTCTAAGTTCCTTTTCTTCCTTAAATCTTCATAACAAATAGGCCCCAAGTGTACAAGGTTCTGGTGTTGGTTCTGTGAAAGCTTTCACGTGAAGGAGAAAGAAGCTCGGAACGAAGGACATGCCGATCTCTGACAATAGAAATTGCTAATTTATTGTTGAGTACAGATCCTTTAAAGCTATGAATAATGTGTTGAAGCTTCATGCTCAGCTGATCAAATTAGGTCAACATGGAAAACCGTCGTCTCTTAGTAATCTTCTTCAGTGTTGTTTGGCTTCGGCAAATTCTCTCTGTGACGCAGCATTTTATGCTCATTCTCTCTTGCTTCACTATCCCGATTTTGACACAGTCGCCTACAACTCTGTTCTCAGAGTACTTCCACGATGGTCTCTCCTCCGAACCTGCTCTCTTTTCTCTCAAATGCATCGAGCTGGTGTTCGACCTGATAACTTCACTTTCCCATTTGTCCTCAAGGCTTGTTCTCCACTGAAAAGGGGTTTCGATCTTTCATCTCTTATTGTGAAGCTGGGTTTTGACTCTGACATTTATGTCCAGAATGCGTTGATTAACTTTTATGGATGTTGTGGCTTCGTAGATATGGCACTCAAGCTGTTCGATGAAATGCCCCAGAAAGACTTGGTGTCTTGGTCATCTATGATCTCCTGCCTTGACAAGAATGATCTTGTGTTTGAATCTTTGGTCTTCTTTCAGCGAATGCAACTCGAAGAGGATGTCAAACCGGATGGGGTTATTATGCTAAGTGTTATATCTGCGATTTCTAATCTGGGTGCGTTAGAATTGGCGATTTGGGCTCATGTATTTATTGCCAGGAGTGGATTGCCTCTAACAGTTTCATTAGGTACTTCTCTTATTGACATGTATTCAAGATGTGGGTGCATTGATCGTTCAATCAAAATGTTTAATGAAATGCCTGTTAAAAATGTTATTACGTGGACTACATTTATAACTGGATTGGCAGTGCATGGCTATGGTAGAGAGGCTTTAAACGCATTTTATGAGATGGAAAAGTATCATTTGAAGCCTGATAGTGTTGCATTTATTGGTGCTTTACTGGCTTGTAGTCATAGTGGTCTCGTGGAGGAAGGCAGGAAGGTTTTTGAAAGCATGAGGAATAAGTATCACATTGAGCCATTGCTTGAGCACTATGGTTGCATGGTTGACCTTTTAGGTCGTGCCGGTCTCCTCCATGAAGCTTTTAAGTTAGTGGAGGAAATGCCAATCAAGCCAAATTCTATTATTTGGAGAACTCTTCTTGGATCATGTGTTAAACACAATCATCTGAAGTTAGCAGAGAAGGCTAGAAGTCAAATCCTTGAGCTTGACCCACACCATGATGGTGATTATGTGCTATTATCAAACGTGTATGGTGGAGTTGGTAAATGGACTGAGAAGGCTGGCTTGAGGAACTCAATGAAGGAGAATAAAATTATCAAGGAGCCTGGCCATAGTTTGATCAACATTGATCAAGCAATCCATGAATTTGTCTCTGGAGACTGTTCTCATCCACAATGGGAGGAGATTAGAAAATTACTAGTTTCAGTTATAGATACCGTAAAAGTTGGAGGTTACAGTCCGAATACATCCACTGTGCTGCATGACATTCAAGAGGAAGAAAAGGAACATAGTCTGAGTTATCATAGTGAGAAACTAGCAGTGGCTTATATGCTTCTTAATCATCAGGATAGAAAAACCATAAGGATTATCAAGAATCTTAGAATTTGCTGTGATTGCCATGATTTCATGAAGCATGTTTCAAATATCTTTGACAAAAATATCATTATTCGGGATCGAACCCGTTTCCATCATTTTAGAAAGGGCTCATGTTCTTGCCGAGATTATTGGTAAAGGTTGTCTTGGGCCAGCTTATTGTGATTTTGCTGCTCAGTTGCCGTGTGTATATCATCTCTTTTGATAGTTGTACGAAGTCTGGCTAACTGGATCATTGAGTTGATAGAATGTGAATTTGAAGGTACCAGAGATCATATTGCCTAAGTTCTGAAATTTACGTTTGACAAAAATTATATAATATGTCAGAATTCTTGCCATCCTTGTCCATGAATAACTCTTTTTCTGGATTCTTCATTCTGGAGTGTGGCAAAGCCTTCCCATACAGTTGGGAGGGGGACTTGACTCAAAATTCAACCATGGATGTCATCATAAGACTTGTTTAGGCCTGCAAGTAGTTCAAACAGCCGAGCCTTCTCTATGTTGCGTGAGTGGTAGCATGAGATGTACAGCAAGGGGTGTCATCGTTGATGAGATCAAGTTCTTGCCAAAGAGAGCTTTTGGCAAGGTAGTAGTCTCCCAAAGGAAGATTACCTTGTTTAAGATCCCACACCTTTGCTTGGAGATCAAAGATGTAGGAGGAATTTCCACCGTCGCTATAAGCTTCGCGTATGGCGCCCCACATCTCACGAGCTGATGACATGAACATGAAATACTGTTTAACAAATGGCCCCATGGAGTTTACAAGCCAGGAGCAGACCAATGCATCTTCAGCCTGTCAGAGTTCTGTCGCCTTCTCGTCCGATGCTGCAGGTGGTAGTGATCTACCAGTGACGTGCCCAAGCTTCCCATGGCCTTTAAGAGCGAAGCTGACGGATAGGGACCACTCTCTGTAGTTCTCGCCGTTGAGTCGCTCGGGAATAATAGTGACTGTCGAACCTTCTAAGGTGGGAGTCGAATGCGGACACCAGTAGTGGAGGAACTCTCGGACACCATCGCTGCTGATGCATGTGTTGAAGACTGAGAGTTTGATTTTGGATCAGTGAGGGACTTGTCGGACATCATCGCGTCGACTTAATGGAGAAGTCGTGACTGTCGCTCTGATACCATGTGATAAAGGGAAAATCTACTCCTTATTTATTTATTTGGTCTTCCAACATGTTTAATCCATGATAACAAGTCTAAAAAGAGTAGGTAAGCAGAGAGAAAATAAGTTGGGCAGCTCCGAGAAGTTTTAAACAAGAAGAAATGTTTCATGTTGATGTAAAACAGGTTCAAAACACACACCCACTAAGACAGATGCAAACTGAGGATGTTTTAGGGAGAAAAGTGTAGAAACAGGGGAGGGAGGGTGAGAACTGACCAGAAACGTAGAGAAAGTGAGGGAGATAGAACAGAATTAGAGGAGAAGAGATGCAGAATGTAGGGGGGAGTGAGAGAGACGGTGGAGGAGAGAAGAGAGCTCACATAGGCATCAAATATCATTAATTCAAGTCTTACCAATACAAGTGCTATGAACCTTTATCTATAGACTAGATTTCGCTACCCAAGAGAGAGACGTATATTAAGCTTTCTTACTAATTACTATGAAGTAGTTTAACTTATAAATATAATGTAAAAAGGAACCTGCAGTTTTACAAAAAGAAAACTTAGGTTTCCTTCTCAAGAAGGAAACTTACAAAATATAATTAAAACAGAAAACAAAGTCTAAGCCACCCACCAGCAAGCAATAATAAAAAGTAAATAAAATATAGAAAAAGATAATATTAAGTCTTATCTTCTATCATTTCTCCCTGCATGATGAACTCAGCTCCTAACGAGCTAAAATGGAAGCACAGATTTGGGAAGGGAATGGTAGAACTCAACATGGCAGTATGGCACTATGATCTAGAAATCCTTTTCAGCAAGTGAGACAGGGAAAGCTCTGAGCAATCTGAATAAAGTTCACTGTGGTATTTGGATTTGGAAATCCTTTCATTGTTATAGTAATAATCGTGGAGGAATAAAGCGTATTGGGAAATTTGAGAATTTCTTAATTTGATATTTCAGAATTTTACCTGGAATCATTTTATTATTAATCCACATGGTATACTGATAGCAATCCAACTCGCTATGCTTTAATTTATTAAGAATTAATTTATTTAATCGAGTCTGTTGTAATTGTATTTTATTATTATCTTTAGGAATATCTTATTAGATAAGATATAGTTGTTAGGATTATTAGTTAGTATGTTTTAATTATATTTTATTATTATATTTAGGAATATCTTATTAGATAAGATATAATTATTAGGATTATTAGTAAGATTTAGATATATTTCGTATTCGAATTTTGAATAGAGTCTACTCTTTGTAAATCATTATAAATAGGTTTAGTGTCTCACCAATAAAGTATCGAATATTTTAGAGAGTAAATTGAAACGAGAGATTCTCGTTGGGCTTTATTAATTAATGGAATTCCTAATTATTAGAGAGTTGGCTAATCTAATTGAATTTGCAAGAGTCTCGTGTCTTCTCGTAGATTAGAGTATATTCTACACAATGTTAAGGCACAAGGCAGGTAACTGTAGAATATACTCTAATCTACGAGAAGACACGAGACACTTGCGAATTCAATTAGATTAGCCAACTCTCTAATAATTAGGAATTCCACTAATTAATAAAGCCCAAGAAGAATCTTCTATTTCAATTTACTCTAATCTACAAGAAGACACAATGTGCTTGTTGTAATGCCATTTTGTTTGACAGCTTCTAGAACTAGATATGGGCACTATGAATTTCTGGTAACACCATTTTGTTTGACCAATGTGCCTGTTGTATTCATGGACTACATGAACCGGATTTTTCGTCAATATCTAGATCAATTCGTGGTAGTCTTTATCAACGACATCCTAATCTACTCAAGGAGTAGAGAAGAGCATGAGAGTCATTTGAGGATCATGCTGAATATCCTAAAAGAAAAGAAACTCTATGCTAAGTTGAGGTTTAGTAGGGTCTATCATCTTTAAACAGATGGACAATCAGAAAGAACTATGTACAGACATTGGTAGATATGTTGAGAATATGTGTATTAGATTTTAAAGGGAATTGGGATCGTTACCTTCCATTTACTGAATTTGCCTACAATAATAGATATCATGTGCGCATTCAAATGACTCAGTATGAAGCATTATAATGTCAATCACCTTTGAGTTGGACAAAATTGTTTGAGAAGAGATTATATGGGCCAAATTTAGTTGAACAGATCCCGAAGCAAATCAAACTGATTAGAAGAGCCTCCTAGCAGTACAGAGTAGATAGAAAAGCTATGCTAACAAAAGAAGGAGATCTTTAGAGTTTGAAGTTGGAGACCATGTATTTTTGAGGTACCTCCAGTTACAGGGATTGGTAGAGCAATCAAGAGGAAGAAGTTGAGTTCTTGATATATTTGTCCATTGGCGAAACGTCGGTAGGTAGCTTATCTAATAGTTTTACACCCCCCCCCCCCAATTTGAGTAGACTCTATGACGTATCCCATGTCTCTCAATTGAAGAAATATCAACCAAACCCTAAACATGCCATCGAGTACGAAGGCATTGATGTACAACATGACCATACTTATGTGGTTAAGCCTGTGCGGATTATTGATCGTCAAGAGAAGCAACTCAGAGATATAAGTATTCCATTTGTAAGGGTGGTCTAGAAAGGGTTATCTCTTGGAGAGGCAACCTGAGAAGTAGAGGAAGACATGAAGAAGCGTTATCGGGGAGTTTATGCCTCAAGAGATGTGATAAATTTCGAAGACGAAATTTATTGAACGGAGGAAGAAATGTAATATCTTAAATTCACTTTGTCAAAATTCCTTGTACAAAAATGTGTATCCAATGGAAGAGATAGTGAATGTTGGCTAATTGTTTGATTTTCCCAAATATTAAATTTTGGGATATATGTTAATTGAAGAATGAGACACAAGGAATTTATATCTAAATAATTCCTAAGACTATTAACTTTTGGCCAACAAAGGAAAAGAAGGAGGCTATATAGATTTTTATTTATGATCAAGCCAAAGGTCAAGAATAATTAAATATCTCCTTTTTGCTTGGTTATGTGTTACACATCATAATAAGCTAGCATGATGGTATAATTAAATATTATAAAGACATGTGGAAATTGGACAAAATATGAGACCATTAAACCTCCAAATGTGCCTTAAATTTTCGGCCGAAACCAAGAGAAAGGAAGAAGGAAAAGGCCCAAGAACACTAACCATATAGTTGTGAAGGAAGCAAGTGGCATGTGTGTAAGTAAGAGATTAGTTGAAGCCCAAATGTTTCCCTCTTTTTCGCCAACCAACTTGGACCCTTAATTAACCACCAAAAATACTTTAACCAAAAAAAAAAAAAACTTCTTCTTCTCCGAAAAGTCGGAAACTCACACATCCAAAAGAGGAGAGGAAGTGACAGAAAATTCAAGAAGAAGGAAAGATCAGGAATCAAGAGGTAAGTCTTGTGTAATCTTCTCTATCTCTTCTAAGCTTTCTCTTGTAACCATTTCTTATCCTTAAAAGCACTTTTGTATGTCATAATATTTAGGGATATGATAATACTAATACGGACTACTTCATTAGGTTTTTAGATATTTTTCAACTTATACATATTTTAAATTTAAGATTAAAAGCATATAACTATATAGTCATCACTTGAATTTAGTGCATCAACGTTTTTCATTAACAACATTGATGATATTAGAATTAAAGAAATAAAAATATACTTTGTAAAATTAAGGAACAAAGAATATACCTTATATAAATTTAAAAGACTAAAAGTATCTTTTAACATAAATTGTAATAATTAACACTCCATCATAGGCCGTTATTTTTTTAAAACAATATTTTTAGAGTTTTACATACTAAAAGATAAGACCTCTTAAGAATAAAATGAAAAGTTAAAAAACATAAAACTTCAAAATCTGAAATCTTGCCTGACCGTAGGTTTATTAAATTTAGAAAATGAAACCAATAAATTTAAGGGAAAATTAAAATGAAGGACTTGAGGAAAAGATGTTTATCGAAGATCATAAAAATTGTAATTATTTAGAATGACTAAATATAAAAATATAAAATTAAAAGTACTAAAATACCCCGACAAAATCTTCTACATTCTTTTTCACATTTTATTTTTAAAACTAATACAAAATTATAAGTTGCATTAAATTAAACAATAGTTTTCTCAATTTTCATTTTTTACAACTTGAATAGATATCTATGAAAAAAATTAGGCATTCTTCAATTGGTAAAAATTATAATTATAATTAAAACTAGAATTATATAATTTTAATAAAAGTCAAGGTATTTTATAATTTATCATATATGTTAAAACAAAAAAGTTTATATGATTTGTTTTTGTTTTAGAAGCAATTTAAGTGGGTAAAAAATTCATGTAATGTTAATAAAATTAAGGAAATAAATATAATTAACCTCTTATATCCTAAAAAAAGTATGAAATGAGTTTAGTTTTTATTGTTATAAAAAGAGCATATCAACGTTAATAGTATAAATCGAGCAACTGGATAATATAAATTAATGAAAAGTAAAATTTAAGAAAATATGAATTCCACAGTTGTTAGTTAAATAATAAATTAATTTTTATTTTTTTTAAAAAAAAAGATATCATGATATCATGATGGATGGTTTTAATTTTAATCTTAGTTATTATTTTTTTAACTATGAATATAAGAGATAATACAGAATGTTTGATTAAGGGCAATTTAGTAATTTTAAATTTAATTTCCCCTAATTTTAAATAGTAATCATTTGTATAAGAAGTTTCTTTTCTTAAATTAATAGAAATAGAAATTAGTTGTTACTTAAGACGGTAAGCAATCTCATCACGACAAGAATAAGAATATAAGTTTGAACACCAAGAAATGCACTTGTTGGGAGGATTTTAACCTTAACAGTATTTCGGGTTGATGAAAATTAGTTTAAGTCCAAAGTGACTTGGAACACTCTGTGCTTACACAAAAAAAGAAATTGAAATTTAACGAATATATAAAATTTTAAAATATAAAACCATACCCTACGTGTATATTTATTATACTATTTACTTTAAAACCAAGTATAAATACAAAAAGTCAAACTAATAAATTTAAATAGCATGAATTAAGGAGTGACGATACATAATTTTCTTCTAAATTTAAAAAATGAAAATCTTAAGTTCTTTTCAAACTTCAAATTATATGAATAAACAAAGACAAAAGACAAAACAAGGTGGAAAACTGGTACAAAATAGCCTATCCTGTTTTGGCAACACAGATTCTTAATTCCAAAGAATAATTGTGTATTTAATTTTTAATCAGGTAGAATATTATCACAATTGAACAACGAATATTACACGATATAAATAACACAAATTGACAAAATTATAAGACACAGTTGGAATGAGAAGTTGTATGATTTGTTGATTTTTCTTAAGTTAAATTTAAAATAGACGTAGGGATGAGAGGTTATAGTAACTACCATGGAGGGATAACATGTGCGTGGAAATTTTGAGAATTTTAAAATTGGGTAAAGGAGCAATTTTACACATGTGTTTTTTTTTAGGAGCGCCCAGTACTACGAGTTTTTTTCTAGACCAAAAATACACATGTGGTTACGTTTTGGGAGAGCCTAGCATCACGGCCGTTAATTGATCAAACGGTCAACGTTAACTTGGATGGAAGTGAATAGTAACGTGGGTGAAATTACCCTTTTGCCTTTAGTTTTAGGTGAAATTACTCTTTACCCCTTAATTTTAAATATTAAAAAAAATAAAATACCTCCCCCCCTGGCCGGTGGCCCCACCATCGGCCGCTGGCAACCACCGCCGGCGCCGGAGGTGGGGTCCACCGACGGGGGGTATTTTAGTTTTTTTTTTAATATTTAAAACTAAGGGCAAAAAGGTAATTTCACCCGCGTTACTGTTAACTTCCATCTAAGTTAACGTTGACCGTTTGGTCAACTAACGGCCGTGGTGCTGGGCGCTCTCAAAACGTAACCACATGTGTATTTTTGGTTTAGGAAAAAGCTCGTTGTGCTGGATGCTCCTGGGGAAAAGCACATGTGTAAAATTGCTCCTTTACCCTTTAAAATTTGATAATTCAAAACTACATGGAATCATTTTATTAATCCACGTGGTGGTTTGAGAAGGATGCATTTAGCCTACTATTATAAATATAATAATAGATAGAATACCTACACACATATATAATATAATATAAGGGGTTATCATTTGTCATGTCACTTGATATAAGCTTATATCAAGTCACCCCAAAACTATGTCGTTTTGGGGTTAGAGGAATTAATAAACTCTTAAAACGACGTCGTTTTGAGGTTAAGAGAATTAATGAAAGATCTTTTGGTAAAATTTATATAATAAATATAAAAACACCCTTCATTAATTCCCTTAACTCCCAAAACGACGTAGTTTTGGAGTGACTTGACATAAACTTATGTCAAGTGACATGACAAACGATAAACCCATAATTATAATATAATATAATATTTCAGAATGGATTCTGATAAGTAGATATTTTATAATTAAATAAGTATAGATTCTGACATATATTGGATTACATTTATTAATATTATATTTATTTAATTATCTTTTATATATTTATCTATCTTTTAATTAAATATAGGATAAAAAGAATATTATAACAAAAAATCTATTGATATCCTATTTATTTGTGCAGGAGATATTACGTGATCTAAGAGAGGCAACAAATTAAATTGAAAAGGATATAATATAATGTATTATTATATTATTTATAATATAATATATTGTTATGATATACCAATATGCCAAGATAGATTGCAAAAAGATTTATTTTGGGACGATATAGAATCAGAGATCACAACGCAAGCCCAGCCCAAGCAATATATATTAAAGGAATGGAGGGGGAGTTCACGGTAGAGTTGAGGAGGCGCACGGCACGCAGAGATCAGCGCAAATCACGGATAACGCACTGGGAGGAGCAAGAGGAGCAGTAGTACTTTGGTGATCTTCATTATCTCCATGGAAGGACGAGAGGACTGTGTTGGTTATGATTAGTTTTGATGATGTCTTATATAGATGCCATTATTAAAAGCAAAAAGATTGAGTAATACATTGAGTAATATAGTTATCTCTTACATTGACTAACTACTATGTTTAATGTAGATTAGTTCAAGTTGAATTATAAAGAAGATTAATTAAGAAGGAGATAAGGGATTAATGAAAAGAAGAAATTGCAGACAATGTCAAGGAAGCAAGAAGCTATCAAAGTATTTTGGGAATGATCAAGAGAAGAGAAGAAAGAAAGAGTTGGATTATGAAGAATAATCAAGATGAGAGATTAAAGAAGGAAGAACTTGTTGAATGGAATGAGAATTTAAATATTCAAGTTCTTATATTGATGCTAGAAGGCTCCAAGATCATATGGAAGTTCAAATGGCTCAATTTGGAGTTGAAGTCAGCAAAAATCAGCTTTAGGATGAGAAAACTCGAGTTTCCAAGTCAAAACTCGAGTATAGGACTCAATACTTGAGTATGGGACTCAATACTCGAGTTTGTAGTGTTTTTAGCATTTCTGGTGTCTCTGGACTAAGCAATACTCGAGTATATAAGTGCATACTCGAGTATGCAACGGTGATCAGCAACTCTGTTCTAATCTGTTCACGTTCAGCACGGGCGACATCTGGTAATTCGATGATATCTCACAAACCAGAGATCGAATTGAGACAAAACCAAAAGCATTGGAACATAGACTCCCAACACGTATTGGTGACAAAATTTCATGCCCAAAGGAGTTCATATGAATTATTTATGAATTTTACAAGTTGGAACAAGAATCAACGTCATAGTCCAGACCCACCTTCGGTATTTTGAGTATATCTCACAAACGACAAATCCGATTGAGCTGAAATCAGTGGCATATGAAAGTAGACTCATAGAGATTTCCATCAAGAGTTGAACGGACCAAAACGGAGCTCGAACCAGAGAGATATGGCCCTCAAAAGTTGATAGTCAGTTCAAGAAGTTGCTCAAATGCATTTTACAAAGCAATACTCAAGTATTGGAAGCAATACTCGAGTATTGGAGTCACAGAGGGCAATCAAGCTTTAATTTTAAGTGCATACTCGAGTATAGGCCATCCAGAGAGCAACCAAACTTTTCAAGTTAAGTTAATACTGCAGTATATGGAGCTATACTCGAGTATTGGACTTACAGAGAGCAAAAGCATTTTTCAAACTGAGTTGCATACTGTAGTATAGGTATGCTTACTCGAGTATAGGGTCTTATAGAGAGCCCCCAAAATTTTGTAACTGATGCATACTCGAGTACAGGTTTTCATACTCGAGTATTGGGCTCTTAAACTTGTTTTCAACTTGGCACATGTTCTTATATACTCCAGTATGGATTTGTTTACTCCAATATAGGCAAGGAAAGATTTCACACTTTTTGCAAATAGTGTTGCATACTCGAGTATAGAGTTGCATACTCGAGTATGGGACCATACAGAGAGGTCACTCAACTTGTCAAGACTTGCTTACTCCAGTATACAGATGCTTACTCCAGTATAGAGGCATTTTGAACTTAGAATTTTTCTCACAAACAGGGCCATACTCGAGTACACTACTTACATACTCGAGTATAGGTCTTGGTTTTCAAATACAAGTCACGATAGTTTGCCTCTGGAAGATGCATACTCGAGTACCACTTTGGATACTCCAGTATGGACACTTATGCACAGTGCCATACTCCAGTATGGATGAACTTACTCCAGTATACAACGGTCAAAACTGATTTTTGAATTACACGAATTTGCAAATCCTTATTGTTTGACCTAATTGCCTTCATATATCATTCACTTATGTTTCCTACTATATTTAACAAGTTTGTTAAGTGAATTACAGTGAGCACAGATGAAGATTATTGAAGGTCAAAGCCAAAAAGCAAAAAGTGCACAGTGCATTAAATGCACTTCTACAAATCAACCTACTTTCAGCTAATCCATCTGAGCACGCCTTCTAAACGTTAAAGAATGCTTACTACAACAAGCAAAGTCATCTCCAACGGGCAAATCCGCAGAGAGCCACATCAGATCATATTAACACATGGATTAGTTTGAGTTTAGAGAGAGAAGCAGACCACACTTAATGATAATCAACTACAATGGTCTGATTCATTCTTCAACGGTCAAAAATGGTCACAGACCTTCCTCTACCTATAAAAGACACGGATTCAAGCAGAAAATCAAGAAGATACGAACCTACCATGCCAAAATGCTGATACTCTGCTTCTACATCCTTTTCACTCTGTTTTGCATGTCTAGATAGCTTAGAGAGTGAAATGATTTGTACCTGTACTTCAGTGATTATCTATTCATTCCTTTGAGAGGAAACTTATGGTAAACACATTATCTTTCTAAGAGTTACTCAAGATTGAGTAATCTTGAGTTGGATATACATTGTGTTGATTACAACTTGTAAGGGGGAGTGAATCCTAGTGAGAGGATTACTTTGAGTACAGAGTGTGTAATCAAACAATGTATTGATTACAGATTGTAAGGGGGAGTGAATCCTAGAGAGAGGGTTGCTTCAGTTACAGATCGTGTAATCAAGAAGATTAAAGATAGTGGATTGAAAATCCCAAGTGAGGCTTGGGGACTGGACGTAGGTCAAGGATAAGGCCGAACCAGTATAAATCTGTTTGCAAGCTCTTCTCCTTTATCTCTTGCATTTCCAGCATTTACATTAGAGTATTTACCAAGTGTTTGTGATCTTACTTTTATTACTCAAAGATGAATTTCCTGAATTGCGGAAATCTTTTAAAGAATGGAAATTGTTATATTTCACCCAATTCACCCCCCTCTTGGGTTCAGCCGTAACTTATAGACTGTGGAGGCGATGGAGAAGCTTTCTTTCCCAGCTCTTTCTATTCTTTAAACCAGTAGTTTTATCTTTTTATTATGAATTTGATTTTAGCCATGTGTGGCTAATTTCCTTTGCAACCTAGAGTAGCTATGAACTTATTTGTGGATTAGATTTTATTTTTATTGTTTAATTAAAATTAATATTAATTTTGGTTGCTTAATCTTGTTTAAAATTTATCTATTTAGTGATTGGCCATCATTGAATATGAATTAGAGAATTAGGATTTACCTTGACGAAGGGAATTTTAATTAAGCTCACAAATTAAGTAATATGAGATTAGATTACGATTTAATTTGCGGTTAGAATAGACATATACCTAATGGCTCCATATAATTGTTGAAGGGTGTATCCGAGTTATGTTGCCTCTTCTGATAATTATGTTAGACATAACAAATTATCCTTAAGAGAGAGTTGTAAGTGGACCAACAGACACTTACAGCTATTTATACTTGAGATTAACAAAATTGATATTAAGGTTAATTAAATTAATGAAAACAAGGTTTATGAAGCTAATAAGAGATTAGTCACTCTAGGTTGCGCATTCGATTAGTGTGGTAGTTTTTATTATTTTAATTTCAGTCTTGCTTTATTTTATTAATTAAATTCAATCTGATTTGCTCAACTCAAACGAAATTGTGAGATTAATGCTTAACTGAAGTTGTGGGTATTAAGTCCTCGTGGGAACGATACTCTACTCATCATTTTATTACTTGATACGACCCGTATACTTGCGGAGTCTATAGGCTAGAAATTTTGCCCCATCAAGTTTTTGGCGTCGTTGCCGGGGACTTGTGTGCCACAACTGTCTTGGTTAAAATTGATTGAACTTTAGTAGTTTAAGTTTGAGTTCGTAAATATTTTATTTTATTTTGCAGATTTTTTTTTTAAAAAATGGATTTTAATTGGCAACCAACTGGTCTTAATATTGAGAAGGAGATGAATTCTTCGTCTTCTATACAAGATGGATTGATTGCTATTTTAAATTCTTTGAATGAAAATAGGCAACGTAAAAGGAGCATAAATGATGGTTGTATTCTATATGTTGATTCTTCTCAATATATTTACATGTCTTGTGTTTATTGTGGAGGGAATCATTTATTTGAGTATTGTCCATATAGTACAACTAGTCATTTTATGAGAAATGATTTCATTAGGAACCAAGCTTGTTTTGATAACTCATTTTGTCCTAGTGAAGGTTTTGAGCAACAAAATTTTAGGGATCCACATATCTATTGTTTTTATGAAAGTACCCCTCCTTGTTACTCTTATCTGTATGTTAAAGAATACACCATTAAGTATAGGGAAAAATCTAATTTGGAAATATTAGTTGAGGAGTGTGGGGAAGCATTAGAGAAATCTAGTATAGAGCAAAGGGAGATTCTCGCTAGCATTGACTTAAGTGTTCAAAATATGAAGGTATATGCAAGTCAAATTTTTTCAACCCTTAAGACTATGGTGCAAGATAATTCCTTAAACATGATGACTACTTCTTATGCTGATAATGATTATTGTGAGGAAGTTGAAGGCATGGAATTACATGAGACTATGGACTATATAGAAAGTGATTGTGAGCTGGACAATGATTTAGATGAGCATATTGGATGTTTAGTAGAAGTTCCGGCTGTGGAGCCTAAGGATTGTGATTTTAGTGATCAAATTGATGTAGATGTCCCAATTATTGTTGTTTATAACTCTCCTCTTGAAGTTTTGACTCTTACTGATGAGAGTCAAGTGGATTTTATTGGATGCTCTAAATTCTTGGAAGTGCCTATGATTATTTTCAAAAATATGCATGTTGTACTTTATTTGAATTCAGTGAATGATTGTAATCCGAGATTGTCTATGATTGAGGAAGTACAAGTAATTAACTTGAATGATCAATTTTTGTGTTTGAAACCTTGTTGCTTGAAAAGGAATGAAGACAAGGTAATTGAGGTGTTTGACACTTATGATTAGTGGTTTATTTTGAGAAGTTTGGCTGAAGACTATAAATTTAGCACTTCTTGGGAGGCAACCCAAGGGTTTTGCTTGCATATTTTATTATTATTATTATTTTCTTTTTTTCTCTTTCAGTTTTATTCAGGTTTGAAGATGATCCCTCCTCTTGTGGCTGCAAAGTCTTGCCTGTGCACTCTTTTATCTCTCAAAATTTGAAACCTCATGGATGTACTAAAGGAAGAACTCCACATCAGAATTAGAAGCTTAAACCAGGGGAGTAATAGTTCTTTTCCCTCTTTATATTTTTGCAACATTGAGGACAATGTTTGATTTAAGTGTGGGGGAGGGATATAATTTCTTTGGTGATGCTTATCTTTATGCAATTAAAAAGATTTTTTTTTATTTGAGATTTTTGCATTGTTTAGGATTGACTTTAACTTTGAGCCTTCCCCATCTTAGAAAAATATTATCAAGTCAAAAATTTTTTTGAAAAAAATGTTCTAATTAAGCCTTTAAAGTCTTGCCTTTTTTTTTTTTTTAAATCTTGAGATTGATCATGAGAATAGAGATTAGTTTGTAATATGATCAACAAATTATTAGTTTTTAAATATTTTGCAACATGATTTCTTTAGAAAATTAGATGATGACCTTTGCTGGCTAAGTAAAACTGTTGTTTGGAGAAATGACTCAAGTAGTGTTTAAAAAAAACAAATAAAAAAAAATAAAAAAAATCACACATACGCGCACATAACTCCAATGACTTCTCTAGACCTTACTTAGTAACCGGGGGCACTTCATCACCAATGTTGGCACTCACGTTAAACGGTAAAGTTGAAGAGAGTTATGAGTTAGGCTAAAAGCCTCTTGAGGTGCCTGTTGGAGTAATTGAGTAACCGGTTCTGCATCACCCATGTGCAGGGTTGCGTCAAAAGGGGACCTACAACGGCTAAGGAGAGAATGGATTCATTTCATTAATCCATGTGGCGGTATGAGAAAAATGCTTTCCAACCCTTCTATTATATATATATATATATATATATATATATATATATATGAGAAAAACACTTCTCATATTGTAGGAAAAGTGTCTTTTCATGTCACACACATAAAATGGTGGGACTAGCATTATATACGTGTGTGTGTGTGTGTGTGTGTGGGTTTCACTATACTCATATTATTTTTTTTTCTTCATATAAAACATAAGAAGTTTAAACCCCTATATATATAGCCAGTTCAAAAACCTATGATCTTTTAAAAAATTGAACCTATGATCTTTTAAGAAATTGAATGAAGAATGAATGGTCAGTTAAAACTTATAGCTGTAATTCAATAATTGCATAGTTTAATCTTATAGTTAATAATTAAATAAGATAAATATGAGTTTCGGATATGAAACACTTCACCCAACATATTTAATCCCTCAAAAGATGTAATTAGAGGTAATTACCCTCTTTGTTTGGATAAATGCTATCCTGATTTGGGTGCAAATCACTATATTCCAGTTTGTGCTTAATTTATGTTATGATCATGTGATATCCATAACACTTGAGCTTGAGCCCAACATGGAAATTGAATCTCCAAGATAGGATGGTCATTGACACCTTTTATTCACAACATCACACCCCTACTCTTCACTTTTACAAGATTTCAAAAATAAAATAGATCACATTATTATTTCTTTTAAATTCCTTTAAATAAATTATGTGATTTAAGTTTTCGAAAATGTATTACATTTGAAGTTGTAAACGGAGTATAGTTTAAGAGATGCTAAGATATAACAAGAACAACTCATAATGGAAGAGTTGCTTAACAAAATAATTATTCAAATTAAATTATGAAGATTGTCATTTTGAGAAAATGAATCTTTTACATTAACCCACATAATGTGGTAGGAAGTCATAATCCATAGGAAAAGGTAGTCAAAAATTTTGATATTTATATCTCAAGTGATGAACATGGAAATCAAACAATGAAAGAAATGAAAGAAATAATTAAGAGAGCTTGATGTATTAGATTTATGAAAGGTTCACAATCAAGTGATAAATGTGGCAATATGACAATCTATGAAATAATATAAACACTTAAAAAAAACACTTAATTTTTAACCTATTTAACTTATTTCTCTATTAAACTCATAAGGTTCCTTTTAATTTTGATTCTTATATCTTTTTTTTTTTTGGGGTTATTTTCCATCATATACTTTATATTGTTTGAACATTATCCCCTATAATTTTATAAAGACTTGACGATGTGCTCCAAGGTATCAACTTCGTTTATGTGCAATTAACCTCATTAAAAGTGGGGAAAAACACTTCTCATGTTGTAAGAGAAATGTATTTTCATGTCACACACACATGAAATGGTAGGACCCACACACACACACACACACACATATATATAATTAGCATTATATATATATATGTGAGTCCTACAATTTCATGTGTGTGTAGGAATCTTCTACTTCTCATGTAACATGATAAGTCTAAACCCCTTAAAAGTATGTTTGGATTAGTTTTTAAAGAATAACTTTTAGAGAAAATGTGATAAAAGTGATTTTAGGCAATATATTCTGAGTAAAATATAAATTCTGTGAAAAAAATGATTTTAATAAAATAATTAATAGTGTAATTATTATCATAATTGGTTTTTCATATTCAAATGATAAAAAGACATTAACTTTTGTGTTTCAAAGATTTTTAACATGAAATTTCAAAACAAATACCAACATTAAATAAAGAGAAAAACCACATTTAAATCTACTTGAAATATCATAATCCAAATTCAAGCATGCACTTTTAATAAATCCCTAATCAGGTCAAGAGGCCTCATTATGGATTTCTAACTATTGTTAAAAGACCATAATGCCCCTCCCCTATCATATCACCAATCATGCATCTAAAAAAATAAGGGGTAAGATGAATTAGGGTTTTTGAATGACAGAGTCAAAGAAGAGAAGAAATGGAGTTGACAAAGAAAATCAAGGGATAAGTTTTGAGAATTTTTCTAACCCTAATTTCTGGACTACACGATAGAAAGCTTGGGATCTGGCTTCTATCCTCTGCAACTTACTGTCCGTTGCCATCCTTTGCATTGAAGCGGCATCGTTTTGCTCAAAAACTGAAACTGTGCTCCTTTTAAAAAAAAATTACTAGTACTAAAAATATATTTTGGGATACTGAACGGTACTGAAAAAATACTTCATGATCTTGAAAATTTATTTTAGGATCTTGAAAAAATATCCTTAAGTATATCTTTAGTACCAATAAGTACCCTAAAATAATTTTTCCAGATCATAAAGTATTTTTTCAGTACTAGTTACTATCCTTTTAATACCATTCCCTGAAATATTTTTTCGAGATCATGAAGTATGTTTTCACTACCAACTAGTACCATCAAGTATCTTTTTAGTAATAGTTATTATCTGAAATATTTTTTAAGGATCCTAAAATAAGTTTTTATGATCCTAAAAACTATCATGAAGTATATTTTTAATAAAGGTTACGGGGCTAACTAGATCTCAAGTCGGTGGACAGGTTTTGCTCAATCTTGTGGATACTAGATACAACAATGACATCCAAAGAGCGATCATTGGTACAATGGGAGTTGATATGGCTAACAACAATGGTGTTATTTATATGGCACCTCGAATGCAAATGACAATACCAGACTTCGCGAAAAACTTCCAACTTATCATCAAAACCAGAGGATATGAAAGCTTTACTAAAGGACAAAACCTTGCAATCACAAAGATCTTCACAGGTAGGTTAAGTAATAATACTAATAATAACTTTAAATTGAAAATAGATAGGGTTATGCTGTATATTGGTAGTCAAGGGATAAAGGCTATTGAAGGAAGGGCCTACACAGGAAAGGAGTTGGCAAGAAAAGAATGGAACATCACACTGCCAGCCACACAGCCTCTTGTACCTGCTCAAACCAGTTTCTTGGAAAATAGTAATAAATCCATAGGTATTTGATTTTTTGACTACAAAACTGAAGGGATAATTGAACCAGAATCAGATGATGAACATAGTAACCCTATGTTAGTTATCTTGGAACAAGAACCTGATCCCTTACAGCTGTTATATACTTACTATCTTCATTATGATTGGTCACAGGATTTTGACCAAATTCCTCAACCTGATGATTGCTCTTTGTTAATTAGTATCAAATATAGTGGTAATTATCCAAGAGTTTTTACTACCCCTTTTGCATCAGAGTGCCAGTGAAGCGTGGTGGAAATTAGGGTGCCTTTTGATTCCTTTTCCTCCGCCTCTGTTATGTTAAATGTAAATGCTTTATTGGAAGAGGATGAGTACGATTTACTGCACCCAAACCAGTCTTTACCCAAATGGGATGAAGAAACTCCTATACTCATGAACAAGAGTACATCCTCATCAAATTTTACGCAGATTCCTGAACATCATGCCTCCCATATACCAAGACCAAATTTTGGGAATCAACAAACCCCTTTACCAACTGTAGGACAACAACAAGGGAGACAGCATGGGAGAAACTACCCTTATGAGTATGTCAATAATCTCCCTCGAGCAAATGTTAATGATGGCTATGTACTAATTCTTGCAGGAACTCCTCCACAGCTTTGGGAAGAGGTAATAGGATGATGGGAATCCTCAACCATCTTACATTGTTCAAATATTGCCTTTGCAAATAATCAAGAGAAAGTCAACTACATTGAAAATCTCTTGGGAGAAACAGCTAAGTATTATTATCTGAATTGGACAATCACATTTCCTACAGAGTATAATTGTTTGATTGCCTCTACTAATAACACACAAAATGTAACAGGACAAATTAGGCAGTTAATTATAGGAAGTGACCCTTTTAGAGGATCAATAGAAATGCAAGATAAAGCCTTACAAGACATAGAAAGGCTTGTAATAGAAAATATGAAGGATATAGATAATTACTCAGATGCTTTCCTTAATTTAGCATCAAAATCTGGACAGGCTTTCACCTAGAATATGAGTGATAAATATTTTAGTAAACTACCACTGCCCTTTAACAGTATCATAAAGGATGAATGGTACAAGACTTATCCCACGGTAACACAAGGAATAGCCCCTAGAATAGTTTTCACTAAGGAATACCTCAAAAAGAAGTGTATAAAAAATGAGGTAGCCAAACAAGTTAAATATTATAATTTCTGTAAACAGGTGTACATACCAGGATATTTCCCCAAAGAAAAGAAAAGAATTAGGAGGGCCACTAATTATAGGAATGGTATACCTAGGAAGAATCACATAAGGAAGTTTAAGCGACACAAGCCCCCTACCAAAAAATGTAGGTGCTACGTTTGTGGAGAAGAAGGCCATTTCGCTAGAGAATGCAGAAACAAGAGAGGCAATACAGAAAGATTTTCCATTTATCATTCACTAGATTTACCACAGGATTTTGATGTTGTCAGTATTGATCAGAATGATCCTGACAATGATAGCGATATCTGCTCAGTAGTAGATGATGATGCTGATAGTCATGCTAACACAGATGTATCTCTAATTCCTAATTTTCCAATTCTTGTTCTGTCTGAAGATTGGAATACTTCATGAGCATGGTAGTGAAAACGTAGATTTTACTTGAAAACGGAAGGAGAATGAAAAATTGTAAAACGTAAAATCATAACGTAGTAAAATCGTAAAAAAATCGTACAAACTTAAAAGCGTTTGGAAAATTAGTAAAATCGTTTTAATGAAAAAAAATCGTAAAAATGTAAAATCGCAGTGATAAATCGAGTTTTTAACTACCATGTTCATGAGTAATGAAAACTCTTACTTCCACACAGAATATTTGTAAGCATGACTTCGAAAATCACTTTGAAGCACCAGGACCTCCCAAGTGCTATTTTTGTGATTTATTTTTAAATCAAAGGATCAGAACCAAATGCAAATTCTGTGGCCTAATTCTCTGTTATTTATGTGCGGAAAATAATATTGGATTTAGATTTGAGGCACTACCAGAACCAATCAAGTCTACCACAGATTATCCAACCTTGGTGAAGGAGCTTATCAATCGAAACAGGGATTTGGAAACTCAGGTAGAACAACTACAACAACAACTTCAGCAAATTAAAGGTAAGAATAAGGATCCTACAGGGGAACAAGGAATACAAAACATTCTTAGGCAAAGAAGTTTGACAATAAGAGAAAGTATTCCCTGCACTTCAGAACCAATAATAGAAGATTGTGAAGATTGTAACACTATCCTTCATTATCAAGGTTCACCAACCGAAAAGGGTATAGTTAAGAATAATTTGCTAAAATATTTTGCCACAATTTATGTTAATAATGAATCTCTTGTGGTTAGTTGTATCATAGACACAGGTGCTAGTCGAAGTTGCATTACTCCAAAGGCAATTCCCAGACATTTCTATGAAGAAATGTATGGACAGGTTCATGTTACTGCTCTTAAGTCAGAACTATATGTAAAGTACAAATTGAAAGGTGTGCACATCAAGTTTAATAAGGAAAGGTACCCTCTTCCTATGACTTATGTGATGAATTTTGCCCTTAAAGACAGAACCCAACTGATTGTAGGAAAGAATTTTCTAGATAGTGCAGGAGGTGGATATTTATGTTTAGGAAATGAATTGTTAATCCTTAAACATACAGATAGAATAATTACTTCTCCAATTAGCAGGAGTATAGAATCTTCTACTTCCTCAAGAAGTACAGATTTTCAGGTTTTAGAAGAAGAGATAGAAGAATTAGAAGATAGTGAACCAATACAGGATTGGTTATGTTTCAACATAGGGAAATTGACGGATTTTGAAAATCAGATAAACCCTCTCCTGAATAGACTTCAACAGCTTCAAGTAATAGGAGATAATCCCACAGCTCTGTGGGAGAAAAATAAAATTATATGTAAATTAGAGATCATTAACCTAGATCTGACCATACAAGATAAACCCATCATCCCCTCATTAGCAGAACAGGAAGCATATAAGAAACATATAGACTCTCTATTGCAAATAGGAGTAATTAGACCCAGTCAAAGTAGACATAGACGGTAGCATTCATTGTACATTCAGGAACAACAGTTAACCTCGATGGTTCCACAGTAAGAGGTAAGAGTAGGTTAGTCTTTAATTATAAAAGGTTGAATGATAATACATACAAGGATCAATACAGCCTCCTAAGGATTGATTCCTTACTCCAAAAGATCAAGTCCAAAAGGATTTATAGCAAGTTTGATCTAAAATCCGGTTTTCACCAAGTGGCAATGCATCTGGAATCAATTACTTGGACAGCTTTTTGTGTTCCACAAGGACTTTACGAATGGCTTGTGATGCCATTTGGCTTGACAAATGCACTAGCAGTCTTTCAACGAAAGATGGACAACATCTTCAAAAAATATAGTTTTATTGTTTGTTATATTGATGACATTTTGATATACTCTGATGATATATCACAGCATGTTCAGCATCTTAAGGTATTTTTTGATGAATGTGTTACTCATGGACTCGTTTTATCTAAAACCAAATATAAGTTAGGAGTAACCAAAGTAGAATTTTTAGGATTAGAAATAGGAGAAGGAAAGATTAAGTTACAACCTCACATTGTGAAAAGTGTTAGTTATGATTAGTTTTGATGATGTCTTATATAGATGCCATTGTTATAAGCAAAAAGATTGAATAATATAATTATCTCCTACATTGATGAATTGTTGTATTTAATGTAGATTAATCCAAGATGAATTATAGAGATTAATTAAGAAGGAGATAAGAGTAGAAAGAAAGAAGAGAAGAGACCTAATAAAGAAGAACTTGATATATGGAATGAAGATTTTATCATCCAAGTTCTTATATTGATGCTAGAAGCCTCCAAGATCATATGGAAGTTGGAATGATTCAATTCAGAGTTAAAACAAGCAAGAATGAGGTTTTGGATGAGCAAACTTGAGTCTCCAAGTATTAAACATGAGTTTTCTACCTTGCTGCTGTAATTTACTCATTTAAGAGGAGAAAACTCGAGTTTTGAGGCAAAACTCGAGTTATGAAGTGTCTACAACGTCTCTGGGGTCTCTAGACTATCAAAACTCGAGTTTTGGGGTGAAAACTTGAGTTTTGGAACATTGGAATCAAGTCTCGGGGCAAAACGCGAGTTTTGGAAAATTGGAGAACCAAAACTCGAGTTTTGAAGTTGAAAACTCGAGTTTTGAACTGTTATCAGCACATCAGCTCCACACTGTCTCACGTTCAGCACGGGCGACCTCTGATGTTTCGATGATATCTCACAAACCAGAAATCAGATTGAGATGAAACCAAAAGCATATGAAACTAGACTCCCAATGCGTCATTTTGATATAAAATTCAAGCCAAAAGGAGTTCAGATCAAGGAGATATGATTTTTACAAGTTGACCCAAGAATCAACGTCACATTCCAGACCCACCTTCTGTATTTTGGGTATATTTCACAAACTACAAATCCAATTGAGCTCAAATCGGTGCCATTGGAAACTAGACACACTGAGCTTTCCATCAAGAGTTTAACAGACCAAAACGGAGTTCAGACTAGGGAGATATGGTCTTCCAAAGTTGATGGTTGTTTCAAGAAAACTCAGCAAATCTAGGAGAAGGAAAAACTCGAGTTTTGCAAGTGAAAACTCGAGTTTTCATCAGACAGAGGGCATTCAAGAATCTCACAAATGAAAACTGCCGGTTATGGATCAACACCTCCAGTTTTGATGTTTTGAACTTGACATCAAAAGTTCAAAACTCGAGTTTTGGGAAGCAAAACTCGAGTTTTGGTCAACCCGAGAGCATCAGCATTTCCAGACTTTGAAAACCGCCAGTTTTGGTTTGAAAACTGCCAGTTATGAAGAGTGAACAGTTCAAAACTCCAGTTTTGATTATCAAAAATCGAGTTTTGGAGTTTTTGCCAGAAAAACGCATTTTGTTCCAGAATTGCCCAATCTGATCTACACTCCAGGATTAAGTTACCCATTGATCCTATATGCTTTATACATCATATAGCATTGTAACTTAACTGTTTTAACGACTTTATTCATGAGATTACAGGAAGTTTTTGAATTCAATTGAGAATCAAATGAAGATCTATTTTGGGCAACTTGCAATATTTCTGGACAGCCGTTATGCAAACATTCAATGTCATCATCGATTAAGGCTGAACATCATCACTCTTCAGACAAGACCATATGGGAAGAATCAGAATTCGAATATTTAGATTTGCAAAAATCTCCCAACGGCTATAAACAAACAGGGAGTGATTTCAGCAAGAAATATATTAGGAAACACCAGCAACAGCTATATTTTCGAATAGGTTCATCTCACAACGGATCTATAACGTTCACAAGTTTCAAATCACTATAAATGGTTGAAGATTTGAAGTTGGACAGCAGAGAAGACAACTACAGAAAACTTGCACGAAAATATCAGTCTTTGCTGTACATACATTTGATTGTATCTTAGATACATTGTACTTCAGTGTGTATCATTTTCTACTCTTAGAGAGAGTCAATTTCCCTGTATATCATTCATTGTAAGAATCTCAAGTCAGGTGACTTAGAGATTAGGAAAATCAGAATACAACTTGTAAAGGGGAGTGTGTCCTAGGTTGGGAGCATCCTTCGTTTACAGAGTATGTATCTGTTGTAAACAATTACAACTTGTAAGGGGGAGTGAGTCCTAGAGTGAGGAGCATCCTTCGTTTACAGAGGGTGTAATTGTTCTTGAGTGATAGTGGAAAATCCCAGAGGTACTGGGGACTGGACGTAGGTCAAGGAATTAGACCGAACCAGTATAAATCATCTGTGTCAAGCTTTTCTTCTCTATCTCCACTTTGCCTTGATTTTATCTGTTGTGTGGGTGAACCGAAAAGAATTTTGAAATCCCCAATTCACCCCCCCTCTTGGTGATTTCCTTCTCTTTCAAAAAGTATAATAGAATAACCAGAGGAATCCCTAGCAGACTTAAAGGGGTTACAGAGATTTTTAGGGATACTAAATTATGCCAGAAATTATATTCCCAATCTAACAAAGTACACAGGACCCTTATACTCAAAATTAACACTTAGAGGAGAAAGAAAATTCAATAAACAAGATCTGAAGAAGATCACAGAATTAAAGAATATAATTAGGAACCTTCTAAATTTAGAACTCCCTCCGGAAGATAGTTATATCATTATAGAATGTGATGGATCCCTCAATGGATGGGGAGGAGTTCTTAAATGGAAACCTCATAAAGGAGACCTAGTGTCCAAAGAAAAGGTTGCAAGATGTCTCAGGAAAATATAAAACAGCAATTTCACACATATATGCAGAAATTATGGCCTGTATCTACAGCTTAGAAAAATTTAAAATTTTTATCAATGATAAAAAGGAGTTTACTCTCCGAACAGATTGTGAAGCTATAATTAGTTTTTACAATAAACTTGCGACATCTCGAAAACTAAGCAAAAATAGGTAGGTAAGATTTTGTGATTATTTAACTTGTACATGAGTTACTGTTAATATGGAGCATATTAAAGGTAAAGATAACACAGGAGCATATAAGTTATCTAGAATTATATCTAATAGTGTTTCTATTGTGTTTACAAAAATTCCAGATGAACAAGGGTAAAGAGTTAGCTGAACCATTAGAAACAGCTAGGGAAATAATGACCTTTGGAGGATCAGTTCTGGTAAAACATCCACCGGGACACAATAAATGTTTTAAACCCTTACCTCATCTACCTCCCCATGATGAGTCACAACAATGTTTATTGGATGCTCTTTGGAATGCTTCTACAACCAAACAGAAGCATACATCCCTGAATGCACTTAATTATTATTTTTCAAAAATACAAGAAAAATCCCTAAGCAAGAACTTCTCCTTTTACGTCTTGTTTCGTGGGGATAGACCAGGAATTTATATAAATTATCCTGAACTAGTCAAAGCAATTGGAAATAGTCCCATGCCATCATGGAAGGGATATTATGATTTTCAGGAATCCTGGAAACAGGCCACAGCTACCTTACCACCACCTATTTTTGTGGAAGGAAAGTCCCCAAGGGAGCTACCCCCACATTTTATAGGTACAGATTTCCTTATGGAAAACAGATTAAGACACTATGAATTTACTAACGTTTCTCTGTTTCAGTGTAATTTAAATTTACAACAGGAGTTGAATAATGAGCGTAAAGAGAACCAGACCATGAGGGAACATTTTAAGAAACTTAATCTTAAGAGCCAAGATCTGCAGATACAAAATAATCATCTGCACAATCTACTTTTGGGAACACAGTCATATAACAGGCTACAGATATCTTGCCTAAACCCTAACAAACAGGGAGTTATACAGGAGCACTTGGCTAATCTTGTCCCATTCTTTGAAGTCCAGACACTCATTGAAGAAAAGCATATGCAGAAGTTAATGAACCTTCGGCAACAGTTATTAGAGCTTCATCTTAAGGCACCCTCAGATGGAAGATACAGGGTTGATCAAGAAGTCACTACCTGGTTCAACACAAAAGGAGAATATTTGTACAGTGTATTACTTAAATTAGTAATAGATCTGGACAGACCAACTCAAAACATTGATGGAGAAGAATGTCCAATTGATTATTTAGAGTTTCTCACCTATGGGATGATAGCAGCATTTGCCATCTCTGAAGATCTTAAAGATTTACCATTTGGAGAGGCTCTAAATGAGGAAATAAGGAAACAACAAAGATTTGGCACAGTTTTTGTCAAAGTACAGTCCCGAATTCCTTATTATAAAAATAGAAAATATTGCCAGAATTTTCATAACTTCTTAGTAACACCAGTTATTGAACAAACTAAAGAAGGATTTACTGAACCACAGTGTAACCAATTTTTAGAAGATCCTCGACTGTACAAAATCCTTGGAGATAGAGGAGCAGAGGATTATAATTCTTTATCCTTTGACATGGTCGTTCGAAAATCCTGTTATCAAGTATGGATCCCAAAAGATTGCGAACGTCTCTGTGCAATCCAAGCAGGAGTTTTAGATCCAAACCCAGAAAACTACGGTGACAACAGGATGTTCGATGATGAGTACATGGACGACACATATTAAAGTATGATAAGACAGAAAGATGTTCGCCACAGATCAATAATGCTCTGCTTTTACTAAAGCAGATTCCTTTACTTTAATAAAGTTGATGCCAGTCTGCGTACTGGAGTTTTATCTTTTATGCTGATGATGTACTATCTAAGCTTTTTCGGATTTGTAATGTTTTGGAATCCACAGATTCAAACTGGAATTAAGTCCGCACAGTATTGTAACCATCTATATAAGTGTGGATTCACAGCCTATGGATACCACAAGAAGAAACCCAGAAAACAATACAAAAGGATTTCACAGAAAAAACTCTGATATTCCCTTTCTTCTAAATTTTTAGCTTCCAGCTTATTTGCGTTTAAGTCCTACCTCTATACACATAAGTAGGCTCGGGAGACTGAAGGTATAAATTTCTCATATTCGATCTGAGTAAGGGCCTATAGAGTTCTTGAAGTTGAAACGTTAAATCCATCCTTCTCAATATTTCTATTAGTTTTAGACCTTTTATTTTTCTTCTTTCATATAATCCAACTCTTTATCATAATTAAGTCTGTGGTGATGCCCAAAGACTAGCCCGAGGGATTGTCATCAACAAGGATAGACCAAACAATCTGGCAAGCTAGGTAAAGGAATAAAAGTAGTTGCATGACTTATCTTGGTAAAGACTTTGATTATTTGAATCTTGAAATTGGAAAGTCTATTTCTAAAAGAAGTATTGATGAAAAGGATGTTAGATGTTTTGCTGAGGGAAGTCACAAACATAGGTACCACTCAGATCATACTCATTTGAATTTGATATCTGATTATTGTTCTCTAATTTTGTGCAATTTATCTGCCAAGAACGCTTCTGATTCCGTGAATTTTAGAAAGATATCTAAATTCCTACCTTCTATTGATTCGACTTTAAATACCATATCTTCAAATTTAAGTTTTATTAAGGCACAACAGGATTTATCATATCTTAAACAGCTCCCTACCAAAAGGGAAATGCAGTACTTAATCCAAAGCTTATTTGATCCTAGACCTAAGCAGATCGAATTAGATAACCAACAGAGTATTTGGTTACTACAGCAAGAAGTAGATAAGGTAAAGCAGCAACTTGCAGATTTAACAAATCGGACCCTTAATAACGCTTCTGATTCTGTGAATTTTTGAAAGATATTTGAATCCCTACCTTCTATTGATTCGACTTTAAATACCATATCTTCAAATTTAAGTTTTATTAAGGCACAACAGGATTTATCGTATCTTAAACAGCTCCATACCAAAAGGGAAATACAGTACTTAACCCAAAGCTTTGATCCTAGACCTAAGTAGATCGAATTAGATAACCAACAGAGTATTTGGTTACTACAGCAAGAAGTAGATAAGGTAAAGCAGCAACTTGCAAATTTAACAAATCTGACCCTTAATAACGCTTCTGATTCTGTGAATTTTTGAAAGATATCTGAATCCCTACCTTCTATTGATTCGACTTTAAATACCATATCTTTAAATTTAAGTTTTATTAAGGCACAACAGGATTTATCGTATCTTAAACAGCTCCCTACCAAAAGGGAAATACAGTACTTAATCCAAAGCTTTGATCCTAGACCTAAGTAGATTGAATTAGATAACCAACAGAGCATTTGGTTACTATAGCAAGAAGTAGATAAGGTAAAGCAACAACTTGCATATTTAACAAATATGACCCTTAATCTAAAAGGTGTTAGTTCCCTATGTGTTTTGATGATAATCAACAATTGTAAACACACCTTGGAGTTTTTGCATTTGCTAAAATTCAACTGTCAAATGGAAACTCGAGTATTGATATGAATACTCGAGTATTGACTTGACAGAGAATTGCTTAAATCCATCTTGACAAAGCAATACTCAAGTATTGGAAGCAATACTCGAGTATTGGACTTACAAAGAGCAATCAAATTTTTCACCTTGAGTCAACACTCAAGTATTGGAAACAATACTCGAGTATTGGACTTACAGAGAGCAATCAAGTTTCCACCCTGAGTCAATACTCAAGTATTGGAAGAAATACTCGAGTATTGGACTTACAGAGAGCAATCAAGTTCTTCACTTTGATTCAATACTCAAGTATTGGAAGCAATGCTCGAGTATTGGACTTATAGAGAGCACTCCAAGTTTCCACCCTGAGACAATACTCAAGTATTGATATGAATACTCGAGTATTAAACTCACAGAGAGAATTACAACATTATCAATACTCAAGTATTCAATGGCATACTCGAGTATTGATCATACATAGAGCTATCAAAGTTTTCCATCATATGGAAACTCGAGTATTGGTTTTACATACTCGAGTATTGGACTTTCACAAAGTTTTTCAAATCAACATGTGTTTATGAATACTCAAGTATTGATCTGAATACTCAAGTATTGACATGGAAAAACTCCACAAAATTTTCAAATGAATGCATACTCGAGTATTGATTTAGAAACTCGAGTATTGGGCATACAGAGAGCTTTTCCTCTTTTCAATAACTTGAATACTCGAGTATTGATTTGGATACTCGAGTATTGTCCTTAAGGTCCAAAGTTCACATCATGATGATTTCTCTCTGGATGATGAATACTCGAGTATCAGCTTGGATACTCCAGTATTGACTTAAGTGCATAGTGACAAACTCGAGTATTGAAGAACATACTCGAGTATCGGGCGCTGAAACTGAATTTCAAATCTGACGAATTTGTGAAACACTTTCTTTTGATCTTAATGCTTCCATTTATCATTCTTATATGTTCTTAGCTATGTTTAACCACTTTGCTAAGTGAGTTTCAATTGACTTAGAGGATGATTAATGAAGTCCAAGGCAAAAAGCATAAAGTACTTAGAACATTAAATGCTGAGCAAAAAGTTTCTCCTTTTTGGCTAATCCAACTGCACACGCCTACAAAGCATTTAAGAATGATTTCTACAACAAGTAAACTCTTCTTCAACGGACTAATTCATAGAGAGTCAACTCTGATCATCTAGTCAGCTGGATTAAGAGTAAACAAGAGAGAGAATATGCCAAAACCACTTCCTAAACATGGCAGAGCTTCTCCAACGGATCTATTGGGATAGCAACAGTCATATATTGATCTCTAAATAGAAGACAAATTCAAGCAGAAAAACGTGGAGAAACAAGCTTACACTTCCAACATGCTGAAACTCTGTTTTCACATCATTTACACTCTGTTTTTCATGTCTAGATAGCTTAGAGAGTGAGATGATTTGTATTGTTCTTCAGTGTTCATCTATTCACTTCTAAGAGAGAAGATTTATTGTAATCATTCTATTCTTCTGAGAGTTACTCAAGATTGGGTGATCTTGAGTGGGAAACACATTTTGTTGATTACAACTTGTAAGGGAGAGTGAATCCTAGTGAGAGCATTACTTCGAGCAAAGAGTGTGTAATCAAGCGGTGTGTTGATTACAGTTTGTAAGGGGGAGTGAATCCTAGTGAGAGGATTACTTCAGTTACAGAACGTGTAATCAGATTGAAAGAAGATAGTGGATTGAAAATCCCAAGTGAGGCTTGGGACTAGACGTAGGTCAAGGATAAGGCCGAACCAGTATAAATCAGTTTGCACATTCTCTTCCCTTATCTCTTATATTTCCAGCATATATGTTTGAGTGTGTATACATATTTAAATGTGTGGTTATTGCTTTCTAAACTGATTTCAGTGAGTTACGAAAAGAGTTTCAAAGTTCCTAAATTTTTATACTTCACCCAATTCACCCCCCCTCTTGGGTTCAGCTGGTTCTTACATTTGGTATCAGAGCAGGGCTCTTGTTTAAAGGACTTAACCATCTCAAGAGTTTCAATGGCTGATTTTGAGTGTTCTTTGCTTTTAGAAGGTTTTGATTTTACCATTCCACCACTTTTCAAAGATATTGATTTTGGGTTTTGGAAAGCTAGAATGACTAGTTTTATCAAAGCAACTGATTTTCATATGTGGAATGTTGTTATAAATGTTTTTGATTTCAAACCAAGAAAGGATTGGACAGAAAAAGAAAAGAAAATGTTTTCGTTGAACATTAGAGCAATGAAAATTCTTCACGATGCTTTAACCGAAAATGATTTTGAGAAAATCAAGTTTTACTCTAGTGCTAAAGAAATCTGGGATACTCTTGATTCTATATATTCTTCTAACAAATATGTGAAAGTTGAAAGTGTTGATAGTTCATATGAAACTATAAGCTGCGTATCCACAATCGATGAACAACTGGAGATTGAAGAAGGAGATATCATAGAATACCTTCACGATCCAGTCAGCACAAAAGAACAAGAGGAAGAAGATTCCCAGGAAGAGCTCATGGACAATTGTGATCAATCATTAAATAGAGCTCAAGATGAATATGAGGTAAACAATTCCAATTCTTCTTGTGTAAATAAGAAAAATGTTTTCGAACAATCACATAGAATTGTTTTTCAATTATTTACTGATTCTATTTTGAAAAATAAACATATTTTTGAAAATGATGCTGGAAAATCATGTGGGAAGAATGAATGTTCTAATGAAGATTATTTGAAGCCTTACTCTCATCACCAGCACAATATTTGCAAACATGTTAATAATATGCATCATTCTATTATTTGTAACTATTGTGGAAAATTTGGTCATATTTCTTACACATGTTATATTAGAAGAAATTCTAATGTAAGAAATAAATTTGTTTGGGTTCCTAAAGGTCAATCAAGGTCCAATGCTAACAGTCAAGGACCCAAGTATAAGTGGGTACCAAAATGTCCATCTAGTACTCCATATGTGCAGGATGATTTGAATATCAATGGACATCAAGGTACAGAGAAGGGGAAGAAGAGTCCAAGAGTTTTTCATGAACTTAAAAGAAGATTCACATCAGTTAGGAGAACTCGTGGAGAAGCCATTGCTACAACCTCATTCTCAAATCAAAAGAGGCAATGGATACAAGCAAGAGGATTTTGTTCCAACTCAAGAACTGACTACCATAGAGTACCATTCAACTATCTTGAGGAGAACAAGAAAATGAGATTCTCTCAACTATCAAATAGAAGACTCTTGAAGTCTAAATCCTTTGAGAGAGCTTTGAAGACACCCATTGAAAGACATATGAAGAGTCAATGTGATAAGAAGAGGCAATGGGTGAGCAAAGTCAATCCTCCTAGCACCTAAGGCAAAGGTATACAATGATAAAACCTCTTATGCTTTCATCTGAAATTTTCTGTGAGGTTTTATATCTTGTAGCCTTAGGAATGAGCATTGAAAACTATTCTCTTTAAAAAAAAAAACGGGGTTCTCACATCCTAATCTATTTCGAAAAAGATGGCAATGTCTAATAGGTTTAAACTCTTTATGCATACATGATGATTTGAAAAGAAAATATTTCTTTTATGCATAAATTCATGTTTAATTCCCTATGCTCAGTTGTTCTGAATTAACTATATTCATAAGAGCATGTGAATTTTGGTTCCTACAAGCTAACGATGATTGGATCCAAGTAAGGTTGGATACCAAGAAAGAAAAATGTTTATACGGTTTTGTAGGATCAAAGGAAGCTTCTCAAGAATGCAACATAGAGAAACAATTTAGTTCTTGAGGAAGCTAAACAAGCTATGCTTGATGTTAATGGTGATTGTCAAAAAGGGAGACATTACACATCAATCCACCCTAATCAAGCAAGCTATTAGAAGGACAAGAGGAATTATGGTGATATCTATTTCTTACCCCATATTGTGCTTATATGAAATTCATATTTGGGTAATGAATACTTGTCTATCATTGCATTCCTTTAGCAATCAACCATTTATGTTTTTTAAAATGTTTTTAGATTGCTAAATGGACCATAAAGTGAATTTGTGCATAACCTTATGAGTTTATTATTTTTTAAAATGCACAATTCTAAAATTTGTTTGAATTTGAATTCACTCTGTTTTGTGAAAATGCATACACATGATTTGGAAAATATTCATACTTTGATTGCATTCAAATAATGTTTCAAAATTGGAAGTTAATATTGTATACTGAATGCTTCAAATCTGTTTGGTAGTATTTTTCGTATCATTCACATATTGATCTTTGGTATTCAATATGATGCTTGAAATCCTCATTCTTTATTTTCAATCAAGGTAGGTCTTATATCTAACAAATTGACCATCTATATGAATTTCAAGCTTATCTCCATAAAAGAATCCAATTTGTGAAAATCTTATGCTTATTAGATAAATCCGTATTGGCCAAGTTATTATGAATGATCATTAATGCATTAAATGTTAGTGCATTAACCATTATATGGAATAACTTACTAGGATAATATTATGGAAATTTAATCATTTGGATTAATGAGTTTGTAATTCATCGTCCATGAATCCTAGTACTACTTATGTTACTCAAATATATAAGCATTTGTCTACATCCATGTTTTGAGTAACTATTTCTGTATACTCATAATTCTTGCCTTGAATGCTCTTATGTTTTCAAGACTTTACTCTAAAAGGCAAGATTATCTCTTGATCAATAGCAAAGTCATTATGCTTATATATTTCTGTTGTACTAAGCATGTCTTGATAATGCTTTACTTTCATGACTTTGGCTTTTCAAAAATTCTTCTCTATGTTAACTTCGATGTTCAATATGTTCTCTAAAATCTGAAACATTCTGATATATTGACTTCCACCATGTTTAAAATGAGCATTGTTTTCAAACATGTTTAAAAAATGAATCCTTCATCCATCAAAATTTTGGTTTCGTAATGTATTATCACAGTTTGAAAGAACATTTGAGATTTGAAACATTTTGCATATTTCATTCTTGGAAAATCAGATCTCATTCATAAACTATTAGTTTATAAATGCTTATCTTTTTGGATAAAATTTTCTATGTTCAAACTTACATGTGTTTTATCAATGACATCTTTTCTGCATAAAATATATTTTTAAATTGTCATTGTGAAATAATTTTCTTGGTATCATTTAGTTGTTACCCTATTTGATTCATTGACATGAACTTATTTGATTATGTAAAACTATGTTTTGATCTTTGACTATTTTACCCTTTGCTCCGATATCATATGGTTGAGTTATATAAGAGCATAAGAGTTGTTATGTCTAATCTTGTATGGACTCAAGATTCATTGAGTACCAAAGAACATACATTTGTTTTGCAGGATTTTTTAGTAATTGCTAACGAAAAGAGAATACTCGAGTATTAGAGGAAATACTCAAGTATGGCGAAGTCAGAGAGCAACATTGAGTTTTGGAGAAGATGAATACTCGAGTGTACAAGTTGAATACTCGAGTATCCACAAGTCAGAGAACAACTTGATGATGAAGAAGTTGAATACTCGAGTATGAGAATACAATACTCGAGTATACACCAGACAGAGGACGAGAATACAAGTGCTGAAGGAGTTGAATACTCGAGTATGTTAGTCCAATACTCGAGTATGGTTACACAGATATATATGCAATCTATTCATGTTCTTCATTACTCACTCCGAAACTCAAGTTTGCCCTAGACGCTCCCTCTTTCTCTCTCAGAATCTCTCAATTTTCGACCAAATCTTTCCATTAAGCAATCAATCATTTATGTCTTTCAAAATGTTTTTCAGATTGGTAATGGATCACAAGTGATTTTGTGCATAATTTTCTAAGTTTAAGATTTCTGAAATGCACAATTCAAAATCTTGTTTTTGAATCACAATTCATTCTGTATTTGGAAAATGCATTCCAATGTTTTGAAATAATGCATGATTTGATTGTACTCAAATGATATTTCAAATTGGAATTTAACTTCCACCATATTTAGTAGATACATTGATTTTATGAACATTTCTTCAAAGATGAGTTTTCATATCATCAACATTTCAATTTTATAAAGCATTATCATGATTTGAAAGGAAATTTGAGATTTGAAAATGTTTGCATAGTTTATGAAAAACTCATATCAATGACATACTTCCCTACATGAATGTATTTACAAATTGTCATTGAGAAATGAATTTCTTGGTATCACATATTCGCTTATCTGTATGATCAGTGTTATGAATTAATTGGATAAGATTATTTGTGATACACTCCTTGCTTGGAGATAACATACTCACCTAGAAGCAATTCAGTTTTATAAGAATAAAATTTGGGAATGGCTAATCCCAATAAATTGTGAATTGCCTCCACTTAATGTTAGTTATGTGTTTTGATGATTAACTGATTACTAACTTAAGCATTGGAGAATCTAGATGTAGTTCTATATAGAATATTTATCATGATTAAAATCTCTGAAATCCTGCTGAAGTTTGCTGTCAAGAGGACTAAATTCGAGGCTATACATGTTAAACCTGAGCTCGAGACAGCCAGAGAGGAGATACAAAGTTGAAGAGAGCTAAATTCGAGTATATAAGTGAGCAACCTCGGTTTCAGCTCAGACAGAGAGAAATTCTGAACCTGACAACATGAGGAAACTCTAGCCTGTTAATGTTAAGCTCGAATTTGTAAGTGAAATTCAAGAGTTCACCTTACACTCTTGAAATTCAGGTAAGTACATGTTATTCATAGTTAAAATATTTTTTTTTGAAAACCTGATTGATTCTCTTCACTTCACTCTACCCTCGAGTCTAAACCTAAATCCTATCAAATTCACTCACTCTCTTGAACGAGATTCTGAGTAAATGACCTCCAAACGTTTTGCATCTCCAAAACTCCAAAATCCGACCAAGAACAAACCCAATCCAATCTTCAGATTTGGAATAGGCAAGGAAATTCCTGGAGCTGCTTTGAATCAACCTTCAACACTCAGGAGGAAGGAAATGCAGTTTAAGAAGCAAACTGAGTTTTTGAAGAAATCAACAAATCAGAAAGAAGCTTCTACTCCACTCAGACAGAAAGGAATTGTGCTTGAGAAGCAACCTGAGGTTCCCAAGGAGATAGTCAAGCAAGAACAAGCATCTGGAAAAGGAAAAAGACAGATTCCAGAGGTTACTGAAACTCCCAGAGGAACAGAAGCCAAGGAAGAAGAAGAATTCATCTTAGCATTCAGTTCCTACACCAGGCCAAGCAAGTTCTCAAGCTCTCTCACAAACTGCTTCTGCAATTCAAGACCAAGAGCTCCTCGTCCTTCAAGGCCAACAAGATCAAGAGCCACATGCTTTCGAGTCCATAAAGCTCAGAATGCTCCTCCTCCTCCTCCTCATGCTTCCATGCATTCTGATTTTGATACAAGAATCAAGGAAATTGTAGACCAAGCAATTTCTGAGTTAATTGATAAGGAAGAAGCCGAAGTTGGAAAACTTGTGTATGAGGTCAACAAGGGACATAGCAATGTGGTGGATACTCAGGAAGGCTTTAACATAGCAAAAGAAAAGTTGAAAGAAAACCAGAAAGAGCTGAAAGAAGAATCAAGGATATAAGTTATCAGCTTGAAGATCTCACAACTAGCATTTTGACTCTTATAATCGCCATGATAAGCCTAAGTGATAAAATGGACAAACTTCTGAAAATTAGTCCATGGGTGCTTCTGGTTCTGGTTTGGGCACTTCTAGTTTAGCTGGACCAAGCTCTGATATGTCTAACACAGCCTCTGAACCAACCATCATCTCTGAACCAGCCATCATCTGTAAACCAGCCACTACCATTGAACCTGAGTCATCCATTACTACCACTCAATTTAACCCTCCATCTCAGCAATAGGATCTTATTTCCTTCACTCTCACACTTTCATTTGAGGGAGAAGAGTGAAAAGGATCTTATCCTATTCTTATGCTTCCAAATATCCAACCTGATCCATCCTTGTTTGCTGATGACAAAGGGGGAGAAGAGTGAAAGGATCAATCAATGTTTTTAATTTGATCATTTCATATTGTCTTTCGAAACTCTAATGATATTCTGCAGTTTACTTAACATTCTGCTTTCTACTTGATTAATATCTGATGAATGTTTAAGTTATGTGATTTATTGCATTATGGTTTCTGCTGATAAACTCTATGATGTTCATATGAACTCTATGGTTAATATTTAATGTTTATGAGTATCTCAATGAGTTATTTTGTTATCTAGCTATCATGACTGCTCTTAATTGATGAAATGAATTAACTAGTAAGCTGTCATGAGATTCTTATTTGCTTAACTTTGATGAAATGAATTGTGTTTATTAAAATCTCAAAGTTTGCAAATGTTTTTGACCAAACTTGTTTTCTCATTGCTCAAATGATCAAATTCAATTTTTGAAAACAATCGATTGTTTACAAGTGTTGTCATCATCAAAAAGGGGGAGAATGTTAGTTCCCTATGTGTTTTGATGATAATCAACAATTGTAAACACACCTTGGAGTTTTTGCATTTGCTAAAATTCAACTATCAAATGGAAACTCGAGTATTGATATGAATACTCGAGTATTGACTTGACAGAGAATTGCTCAAATCCATCTTGACAAAGCAATACTCAAATATTGGAAGCAATACTCGAGTATTGGACTTACAAAGAGCAATCAAATTTTTCACCTTGAGTCAACACTCAAGTATTGGAAACAATACTCGAGTATTGGACTTACAGAGAGCAATCAAGTTTCCACCCTGAGTCAATACTCAAGTATTGGAAGCAATACTCGAGTATTGGACTTACAGAGAGCAATCAAGTTCTTCACTTTGATTCAATACTCAAGTATTGGAAGCAACACTCGAGTATTGGACTTACAGAGAGCACTCCAAGTTTCCACCCTGAGACAATACTCAAATATTGATATGAATACTCGAGTATTAAACTCATAGAGAGAATTACAACATTATCAATACTCAAGTATTCAATGGCATACTCGAGTATTGATTATACAGAGAGCTATCAAAGTTTTCCATCATATGGAAACTCGAGTATTGGTTTTACATACTCGAGTATTGGACTTTCACAAAGTTTTTCAAATCAACATGTGTTTATGAATACTCAAGTATTGACATGGAAAAACTCCACAAAATTTTCAAATGAATGCATACTCGAGTATTGATTTAGAAACTCGAGTATTGGGCATACAGAGAGCTTTTCCTCTTTTCAATAACTTGAATACTCGAGTATTGATTTGGATACTTGAGTATTGTCCTTAAGGTCCAAAGTTCACATCACGATGATTTCTCTTTGGATGATGAATACTCGAGTATCAGCTTGGATACTCTAGTATTGACTTAAGTGCACAGTGACAAACTCGAGTATTGAAGAACATACTCGAGTATTGGGCGCTGAAACTGAATTTCAAATCTGACGAATTTGTGAAACACTTTCTTTTGATCTTAATGCTTCCATTTATCATTCTTATATGTTCTTAGCTATGTTTAACCACTTTGCTAAGTGAGTTTCAATTGACTTAGAGGATGATTAATGAAGTCCAAGGCAAAAAGCATAAAGTACTTAAAACATTAAATGCTGAGCAAAAAGTTGCTCCTTTTTGGCTAATCCAATTGCACACGCCTACAAAGCATTTAAGAATGATTTCTACAACAAGTAAACTCTTCTTCAACGGACTAATTCACAGAGAGTCAACTCTGATCATCTAGTCAGCTGGATTAAGAGTAAACAAGAGAGAGAATATGCCAAAACCACTTCCTAAACATGGTAGAGCTTCTCCAACGGATCTATTGGGATAGCAACGGTCATATATTGATCTCTACCTATAAATAGAAGACAGAGTCAAGCAAAAAAACGTGGAGAAACAAGCTTACACTTCCAACATGCTGAAACTCTGTTTTCACATCATTTACACTCTGTTTTTCATGTCTAGATAGCTTAGAGAGTGAGATGATTTGTATTGTTCTTCAGTGTTCATCTATTCACTTCTAAGAGAGAAGATTTATTGTAATCATTCTATTCTTCTGAGAGTTACTCAAGATTGGGTGATCTTGAGTGGGAAACACATTGTGTTGATTACAACTTGTAAGGGAGAGTGAATCCTAGTGAGAGGATTACTTCGAGCAAAGAGTGTGTAATCAAGCGGTGTGTTGATTACAGTTTGTAAGGGGGAGTGAATCCTAGTGAGAGGATTACTTCAGTTACAGAACGTGTAATCAGATTGAAAGAAGATAGTGGATTGAAAATCCCAAGTGAGGCTTGGGGACTGGATGTAGGTCAAGGATAAGGCCGAACCAGTATAAATCAGTTTGCACATTCTCTTCCCTTATCTCTTATATTTCCAGCATATATGTTTGAGTGTGTATACATATTTAAATGTGTGGTTATTGCTTTCTAAACTGATTTCAGTGAGTTACGAAAAGAGTTTCAAAGTTCCTAAATTTTTATACTCCACCCAATTCACCCCCCTATTGGGTTCAGCCGGTTCTTACAGAAGGAAGAATTTTGGAACGTATGGAAAAGAAACTGGACTGATTATTGAGTTAATGTTGCCAATAGTTACCTTTTTGAGAGAACTAGAATAGGAAAATCTAGCTGAAAGTCATTTAGAGTTAGTAGAAATAATTCGTATCTATCTCAGACACGTGCAGACTAACTATCTAGCTACTCCGGTTGAAAGAAGGAACCCCTTGTCTTACAGGTATCTTCTTTGTCTGCTAATAGTTTTTATCTAGGTCTTAGAACAAGAGTTCATATGATTGTTCAATTTCTGAATTGGTTGGCCAATCAGAATTTGGAGACACCAGAAACAAGAACGGCTTTAGCTCAACTAATACTAGAAACCTTCCAAGAAGAAGACAGACTGTATATCAACACTCCACCAAAGTACAGAAACGAAGAAAGACACCTTGTCTTTACACAGTTAGTATACTTACTTTCTGCTTTATTGCAAACTACTTAGATGTCTGATCATGATTTAAACTATAAAAGAGTAGTTGAAAGAGTTGGACGAAGTTATGCTAAACCTAGCATAGGGTTTGCTGATGACAAAACAGAAATAGGCGAGGTTGTCCAATCAGCTGATCTTCTAAAAACTGGTTACACTGTGGTTCAGTAAATCCTTCTTCAGTTTGTTCAATAGCTGGTGTTACTAAGAAGTTATGAAAATTAATTAGTAATAGATCTGGACAGACCAACTCAAAACATTGATGGAGAAGAATGTCCAATTGATTATTTAGAGTTTCTTGCCTATGGGATGATAGCAGCATTTGCCATCTCTAAAGATCTTGAAGATTTACCATTTAGAGAGGCTCTAAATGAGGAAATAAGGAAACAACAAAGATTTGGCACAGTTTTTGTCAAAGTACAGTCCCAAATTCCTTATTATAAAAATGGAAAATATCGCCAGTATTTTCATAACTTCTTAGTAATACCAGTTATTGAACAAACTGAAGAAGGATTTACTAAACCACAGTGTAACCAGTTTTTAGAAGATCCTTGACTGTACAAAATCCTTGGAGATAGAGGAGCAGAGGATTATAATTCTTTATCCTTTGACATGGTCGTTCGAAAATCCTATTAGCAAGTATGGATCCCAAAAGATTGCGAACATCTCTGTGCAATCCAAGCAAGAGTTTTAAATCCAAACCCAGAAAACTACGGTGACGACAGGATGTTCGATGATGAGTACATGGCCGACACAGATTAAAGTATGATAAGACATAAAGATGTTCGCCACAAATTAATAATGCTATGCTTTTACTAAAGTAGATTCCTTTACTTTAATAAAGTTGATGCCAGTCTGCGTACTGGAGTTTTATCTTTTATGCTGACGATGTACTATCTAAGCTTTTTCGGATTTGTAATGTTTTGGAATCCGTGGATTCAAACTGGAATTAAGTCCACACAGTATTGTAACCATCTACATAAGTGTGGATTCACAGCCTATGAACACCACATGAAGAACCCCAAAAAACAATATAGAAGGATTTCACAGAAAAAACTCTGATATTCCCTCTCTTCTAAATTTTTAGCTTCCAGCTTATTTGCCTTTAAGTCCTACCTCTATACACATGAGTAGGCTTGGGAGACTGAAGAAGAGGAGGCCCCTCCCAATCTGTTATCAGAGCACGATTTATATGAAGGTATAAATTTCTCATATTCGATCTGAGTAAGGGCCTATGGAGTTCCCGAAGTTGAAACGTTAAGTAAACAAAATAGAATTCTTCCTTATAGGCACATTGTTGGTGAATCGGCTAGAGAAATTTCACAATGGGGGAGATGAATCTGATTGAGATGGAGATTTTATTAATTAAAAAAAATAAAAGAATGAAACGAAAAAAAAAAGTAGAAAAAATAGCAGGACATATAGGTAAAATCAACTAATTCAGAAATTCCTAATGAGGTCTCTTAGCCTAATTAGAGATTTGATGAAAGTGTTGACCTGAATTTGGATTTAGCCATTTTAAATGGATTTAAAGGATATTTTCCCTTAAATAATTTTATCCACAAAATTGAAATTATAACATTAGTAATCGTCTAAATTTAATACATTGTATTGACTAAAATCATTTTTTTAAAAGTAATTATTTAAAATAATATATTTTAGATTGAAATATGTAATTTATTCCATAATTAAATGTTTGATGGCTAAAAACTGAAAAAAGAGTGATGTTTTTGGAACAAGATTTCTTTCCGCATAGTTTCTTTACAGCAACTGCCTCCCCATTGCTTAGTACAACCTTGTAAGATTTCCCTGATGATCCACTTCCTATCACATTGTCATCATCAAGGCAGCTCAAAATTTCGTCTTCGCCGAAACCCAGTTTATGGAATGACATCAGAGTCTATTTCGATTTATCAATAGCTCTTTGCGTTCTTGAGATTCCTATACTTGAAATAGAAGCAGACTACACCAAAGAGAAGCACCATAGTGGCAATGATGAACATAGATCGAAGCAACCAAATATATATAACCTACATTCTTAGCATCATTTCTGCTATCGCATAGATCTTTCAGATTCCAACTCAAACCAGGATTGCCCAGATAGCTCGTCCTATACATAACCTTAGCCAACTGAGGGGGAAGTTCTGTAACACCCCATTTCACATGCAACTAATGTATTAGGTTAGTAAATGAAGCATATGAATTCTCATCAAGGTTATTTATCTATTTATTTGTTTTCCCTTCAACATAAATAATTAATTAAAGGGTAAAGGAAGTGGAGTGGTAGTTGGAAATTGATCAATTAACATTTTCCTAAGGACTTTGGACTATTGAGCTTATTAGGGAGAAGAAAAAAAAATAAAATAGAGAAAGGCCGTTATTTTATTTCAAATGAAGGAGGATTGGGAAGCAAAATTAAATCAGATTTTTTTTTTTTTTCCTTTTCCCACCCTCATTTTCGTGCAGCAAAAGAGAGGCAAAGAAAGAGAGAAAAAAAAGAGATGATAAATAAGGAAGGAAATGACATTTTATGAGGCCAAATAAGTGCCTATTACATAGGGTTAATTATGGCCATCAAAGAGAAGTGACTCAAGCATTTAATGAGGGGTTTTTGGTGCAGATTTTTAGCTAATTTCAGACCAAATTTCCCTCCCCAAACAGCCCCAATTTTCGAAATAAAGAGAAGGGTAAGGAAAAAAATAAAGATTTCCAAAGAAAACTCTAGAAACTTGAGGAGAAAATGAGGGTATGGAGGTAAATTACCATCACACAAGAATTGAGCATTTTAAATAGGCCATCACCCCCCATTTTGTGCTGCATTTTCGTTGAAGAGAGAGGGAAGAGTGAGATCAAGTGGTTCCAAGCAAGAAGAGCTAAAGGAAGCTCAAGAAGAAGAAAGAAGTTGGGGCTAAGATAAGTGCTTTAACTTTGGAACCTTAAACCACTTTCTTCTACCTCTTCTAATGAGATTAAGACATTAAAAATCATCTCTCCCTTAATCTTTTGAAGAGTAGTTCGAAATTGGAGAAGGGAGACTCAAAGAGCAAGTGGGTCAAGGTGTTGGAAAGCCATCAAATAAGCCATTTTAAAACTTTTTACTATTGCTCTTGGTTGTTGAATTAAGAAATATCTATCTATTTGAACATGCATGTACATTTGGTTGCATGCATGTATATTTGATTGTGAAGATAATAAAAAGGAAGAACAAATATTGAGAGTTAAGGTTCATGGTTCTAAATGGTAAATTAAACTTGGTATATGAAAGATATGAAGCAAGATGTGAGGTTAGAATGAAGCATGATATTTTGGTGATTAAATAGTAATTTTCGTGCATATGGGTTTCCATGTGGTTATGAGTTGATTTTGGTGTTTTTGATGGCTTTAAAGTGTTTAAAATAAGATTTTGTATGAGGTTGAACTTGGATCATAATTTTTGGAAGAACAAATGAAAGTTTAGAAATGTTGGGGTTGCTGATTTAAGGATTTCCCTGTGGAGTCACCTCTGTTCAACTCGATTTTTGATCAAGTAAATGGACTTGGAAAATTATGAAATTTTACAGGGAGAAAGTAGACATCTCAAGGATTATTTTGGTATATAATTTGTAATTAAATGAGTTCTGGATTGGGAGAAATTAATTTTTGAAAAATAACCTCTGTTTCTGGATTTTATTTCAAACAGCAGAGGCATTTTGGGCTATAAATGGATTTTCGAATATGGTTGCCGCAAAATACTATTTTTGGTTGAAATTAGACTTATTAAAGGTTAAATGGGCTTTGGAATCAACCTAAAAAGAGTTTTCTAGAGTTAAATATGAATTTTCAAAGTTAGGCCTTTGTTTTTGGAATTTCAGAATTTTAGACGAAAATTAAAAAAAAATTAAGCCTATATTAAATTTCTTAATAAGGAAAGGGATTTAATAAAGATGGACATATGAATTGGGCTTACTTTAAATTATTAAATGGGATTTTTTCTTGAGGTGGACTCAATCATAATTATAATTATATTTTATTATTATTTTAGGGCTATTTGAGAAATTGTGCACTAGGAAGGAAAAATTTATTGTTTATAAAGGTGATCAACCAACAGGTAGTAACCTTAATCTTCATATTCCTTGTGTTACTTTGTATGTCTGTTTTTCCATGATTGTGGACCCGTGTCTCCTGAAGAGGGACATGCGTTTGTGTGCATTCAGTGTGGTCTGGGTTCGGAGCCCGACTACTGTGATTTTTCCTAGCACTGTGGATCCGGGACGTGCTTTGTTGAGCAGTCCTGCGTTTATTAGGACTTAGTCTTTCCGCAGTAAATGTTGCATCTATGTGGTATGTTTTTACATTACTGCGCGTGTTTACTGAATACTACATGATTTGTATATTTTTCCTGATTATGGTAACATACATGCACTATATACACATGATATATGAGATTAACGGTTACTCTGAGATTCAATTATGAATCCTAGATTTTTGCAAGGATATCAGAAGTGCTTTTAGGACAGTGCCGAGGAGTGAAGGTAGGCGGGCGGAGCAGAACTAAGTGTTGGTGACTATTAGTTTTAGATATTTACTTATGATACCCAGGATAACTATATAATTATTGTTTTGTCCTGTCGTGCAATATTTGGGATTACTGTATACTAATCCCACCGGGGAAAATCTCTACTTTTTGCACTTTGTTTTATCAGTATGTTTTGTCCAAACCAGTAGTTCTCTACTGCTTAGTTATACTCTGAAACACGACACAATTAACCTGAGAATAGATTTTCAAAAAAAAAAAAAGAAGAAGAAAATAATATAATAAAATATCAAGGACTCTAAAAAATGGTTTTTAAGTAAAGGACCACACTACCCGCCACCGGAAAGGACATGGCCGGTAGAGTGTTACAAGTTCTCCAGAAAGTCGATTAGATAACAAATTCAGCTGGTTGAGCTTCAAATTATGCAACCCAAGAAGAACTTTCCCGGAAAGTTGATTGTGTCAGAAATCAAGAAAATTAAGCGCGGACAAACTGCCAATTTCATCAGGAATTTAGCCATTAATCTCATTGTTGGCCAAGTACAACTCATTGAGTTCCTTCAAAGATCACAAGTTCATCACGGATCGCTCCACTGAAATTGTTCTTCGATAGAATCAATAACGACAGATTCCGAGCCCCATCGATAGTTGAAGAAAATGGACCCGAAAAAGAGTTATCAACAAGCTCCAGAAGATACACATGCAGAAGCCCCCATATACCTGCCGGAACTTCGCCAGACAACCGGTTGTTACCAAGCCTGACTCGTGTCAAGCACTGGAACATCCCCAGAATCATTGGGGATCACCAGCAACCACCAGCTTCTCCAATCGGCTGAAGAAGAAGTCGAGAGTTTGAGGAAATATCGAGAAAAAGGAGGAAAGAGAAAAGAGGAACAAAATTTGCTTTCTCACAACGTTTTGAGAAGGTTTCGGACTAAAAAGTGCTCTTTTCATACTCAAACTGGTACTAAGTAACTGACATGGATAGTTGGTTAAGACTAATGTGACTTGTGTATAAGGATAAAAACAAAAACTCATTATAGATATAAAGACCAAAACTAAAATAAGTGATAAATATAGGGTTTTGAAGTGATTTTAACCTATGATGAAAAGGTAATTAAACATGTGACAAATGACCGGAAAAAATCAATTTTGGCAGACAGTTAATTTTGAGTAGGAAAATGGATTATTAATAATAAAATGGATTATTAATGATAAAATATATTTGAAACGTTTGAATTTATAATGTACAACAAGTCATATTCTTCGATTATTAGGTGAGGTCCACAACATGCATTGAACGTTGCCATTTCAATTCGTGATATAAAGATATAAAAAAAATCAATTTATTCTCATTAGTTTTTATGATCCAAACTCACTTTCCCACCCGGACGAAACATAGAAATGAGCCACATACTACGCATGCAATAACTCGCTGCTGCGTGAAGATGGTTTTGAACTATTCAAAAATGCATCTTGTACCTGGTCATCATATAATAATGAAAACTATTAAGATACTTGAAATGCCAGCAAAGCCAATTAAACAATTGAAATTAAGTACGGACGTCGAGATCAACCATTTCATGTGGAATTGGTTCAGGAAAGTTACTTGTTTTTGTTGTACGTAAGATTTGTCTAATCAAAACTCAGTGGTTGACTTCTTCCTTTTTGCCTTTACTAAGAGAGGTTCAGATATTCTGCTGCAAGAAATGGGATATAGGATCAATAATCATTTTTAAGTGAGGGACAAATATTAACAAGAGAAATGAACAATAACTCACCTCAGATGTTTCACGAATTCTTCTTCCAAATGCAGAATCTACACGAGCTTATACACACACACACACACACCTCTTCTTTACCCTCCTTTGCCTTTTACCATCATTAGATTAACATTTCAATAGTCTAAATTTTATATCTTATAAAAATATTATTATAATTTTACTTAAAAAAATATTATAATAATCTTATTATCAGACAGGCTTTCATAATTTAGTTGTAGTTGATTAGATTGTCCTTTGTGGCTTGATTGAGCCAACATTATGTGGAGTGATTCAAAACACCCAAATCTTGAATCAGAATATGATGTGATTGTCAATTGGATCTTCCTATCAACCAAAACGGAGATCAAATCACCATCAATTTGCTACTAGTTCAAATTGTGTTCTAATTTTCACGCCAAACCCAGGAAAGACAACAAGATCCCATGAATGATCATATTATTCACATTCAATATTTGGAAGTTTCAAATCAGCCCACAAAATTTCGGCTCAATCGAATCACAAGTTATTGTCTTTTCATCTTCTTGATCAAGATCACTCAAACAAAACTGCAGCAAATGTGAACTGCTGTTTACGAAAATTCTAGCCAATGACTTATCAAACCATCCCACAGGGAAAAAAACTATAAATTTTATTAAATATGAGATAAAATAATGGAGATTGAATGTATTAATTTTTCTTTTTTATAAATCTTCTTTGCTTTAATACTACCTTAACTCGGTCAATAACTACACAACCTTCTCTAAATATTGAATTTCATTGAAGGTGATTTTGAATTTCTTAATCTATATTATTTAATTAAAATATACTTATAAAACGAAATAGTGGAAGTATAAATTATGATTGGGTAAAATAAGCTCAGTAGTATTTTTCTTTTCTCAGATATATGCAGTGACGTCCACTACTAGAAAAATCAGGAATAGTGACGGATTTTGCGACGGAATAAGTTCCGTCGCAAAAATGGGGATATTTGCGACGGAATATTAATTCCGTCGCAAATTAAAAAAATTTGCGACGGAATTAAAATTCCGTCGCAAATTTGCGACGGAATTAATATTCCGTCGCAAATTTGCGACGGAACTAACGTCCGTCGCAAAATGGCGGCCAAAAGGCCGCCATTTTCAGCCATTTTGCGACGGACTTACAGGTCCGTCGCAAATTTTTGGGACGGAATGTAAGTCCGTCGCAAAAAGTGGCCCTTTTGCGACGGAAACTATTTTCCGTCGCAAAATTCTAATTTAATCTCCCTCAGCTCGTCATTTCCGGCGTGGAGCTCCCCCTCAGCTCGTCATTTCCGCCATTTCCGGCATGAAGCTCCCCCTCAGCTGGAATCACCGCCCCCAGCTCCGGCCTCACCCTCAGCTTCTCCTCCGGTCAGACCCCAGCTCGCCCCTTCCCCCAGCTGGCCCTCCTCTCAGCTTCCCCCAAGCTCCCCCCAACCCCTTCAGCTCCCCAACCCGCCGGACCAGCCCCCAAACCCCCCTCCCCCGCCGGACCCAACCCCCAAACCACCTCCCCCGCCCCCTCAGCTCCCATCCCAGCCCCCTCAGCTGCACCCCCACCCCTCAGCTTGTCATCCGAAGGTTTGTTCTTTTCAGTTTTTTTTTTTAACGCTGGTTGTTATTTTTTTAAAAAAAAATATTGGACACACATAAACACATTTGTCTCCTATTTTCCGGTGGTATCTCCCTGTGCTCCGGTCAGTGATTTTCCGGCGGTGTCTCCTCTTCCTCTTCTCTTACTATTTACTACCCACTGCACCTCTATTCCAAGTAAGCTTGCTCTCTTTTTTCTTTTTTCTGGTGTGGAAATATTTGATTTTTTTATTTATTATTTTTTTGAGTATTATTTTTATTTGTAATAAAATTATGTCAAAAATATTGTTGGTTCTCTTGTATGAAATTTCTCATTTTCTTTTATTATTTCATATTATTAATTATGTCAAAAATATTGCTGGTTCTCTTGAGTGATATATAATCATGATTTTTTATCCATAATTATAATTTTCGCATGTATAAGGTGTTTGGATATATATTTTTGTTTTTTAAGAAAACATTGGTTTTGTCTCTTACTCAAAATCAATATTTATAAATCATTGACAAAAATTATAATTATAAATCAATATTTAGATTTTTTTTTTGTTGCAGTTCTGAATTGTGTAAATAAGATTTTAACAGATTAAATTTATTTATTTACTTGTAAAATAATAGTTCTATAAAATATGAAATATTGGAATCATTTATATTTTTAATCTAAGGGTAAAAATAAGGTTCTGTTTAGAAAATGAGACATAATTTTGAGAGAACTCAAACTCCACTAAACATATATGGCGATTCAAGATATCAACACTTAATTAAGAATTTTCCTTATTTTAATTGTTACTTCAAGTTTTTTAAATAAGCTCAATTTGTTGGTTTTTCAGTTTCTTTAAATACAAGGTAAAGCTTGTTAATGGTATTAATATCATTTTCTCCTTTATGAAAACTGATTTTGGCCACATTTTGTTTCAGTCTATTAATTTCAACTTTGTTTCTTCATACAACATACAATCCAAAAATATAATCAGGCTCGTACAAAAACTTTCTTTAATCACTACTTAATTTAATGCATCTACTTAAAGTAAGATTGCATTTTAAGTAGCACATAAACTTGGACCAAACATTTATAATCCAATCGAGTCTAAAAAAGAGAGGGGAAAAAACACACACACATATATGTATATTCATGAATCATGAGCGTATTTTTGATATCTTTATTATGTGATATATAATCATTCAATCAGATTCGAACACAATTTAAAAAAATATCCTTTATTTATATTCATCACCTTTCACTAATATATAATATAATAATGCACAACATATTATATGATTAAATAATTTATTTAACTTTCTTAATCTCTAAAAAATCAATTAGGTCTTATATTTAAGACATAAGAGAGTAGATTATATATATATTGTCTTTAAATAAAGACTTCATCTCTTATTAATATTACTATTTATGTTATACGACTACTAAATTTAATTTGATTCAAATAATGATGAAAAAACACTTTTAAAAATATATAATTTTTACGTGAGTCGTATAAAAAACATAAAAACTTGTAATTTCTTAATGATTTGTTTCTACATCTACCCAGGCATGAGATGATTCAATGTAATAACATTGAAGATCCAAGGTTACAAGTTGCGTTAATAATTTATATACCATATATGGATGTCTTGAGCATAATTATTTTTTCTCCACTCTCTTATTCCCATATTTTATTATAAAATAAATTTTCAAATACATAGGGGTGAGGTTGCTTACAACCTTAATCATAGTGAAATATTTATTTATTTGATATTAATACATCTTTGTGAAATGTTGAGATGTTAATTAAGTTGAGTAACTGAACTAGCTAGGAAATATGGATGACAACCATGATAGAAGTTGGATGTACAATCGCCTAACTGAGAGAAGAGAACTAACTCAAGCATTCTTGGCGGGTTTGCAAGAGTTCATCAATTTTGCTCTTGCACATTCAACTAATTCAAGTAGGGAGATCAGGTGTCCGTGTGTCAAATGTAGGTGTATAAGATTTGAAGATTTTGAGGAGGTCAAAATCCATTTGTGTAAAAGGGGATTCATGAAGGATTATGAGTGTTGGGAATATCATGGCGAAATCCGACAGACACCGACACCTAGTGGTTATTACGGGGACAGTAGTCATCGAGACAACCTTAATCAATATGAGCAGTTGGTTATGGACGTTGCGGGACCGTCGATCGGCCGATATTTCGATCCTCTTACTCATGTTGAACCGTCATACATGGGAGAGGAGACCGATACACATGCTCAACCATCATACATGGGAGAGGACCCTCATCCGGAAGCCGATAGGTTCTATAAAATGCTTCAAGAAGCGCAACGTCCGTTATGGGAAGGTTGTGAACACTTTGAAAATAGTGAATATTCATCGCTATCGGCTACCCTAGCAACACTAAGCTTGAAAACTGATCACCATATGAGTGAGAGGAATTACAACGAAATGATGCAGATCATAAGCAAGGTTGTTCCCAACGACAATAATTTGCCGAAGGATTTTTACCAAGCAAAAAAAAAGGTGAAAGAGCTTGGGCTTGGATGTGAAAAAATTCATTGCTGCCCTAGGGGTTGTATGTTGTATTATAAGGATGATGCTGAGCTGACGAATTGTAGATTCTGTGGACATGACAGATATGAAGTTGTGAGGAAAGGAAGGAAAATTACCCGTCGAGTGTTAAGCAAGATGCACTACTTTCCTCTGGTGCCCAGACTTCAAAGATTGTATGCATCAGAACAAACAGCTGCTCACATGAGATGGCATCGGGAGCATCACAGGGATGAAAACTTTGTGACGCATCCTTCGGATGCTGAAGCTTGGCGTAAATTTGACGAGGCGAATCATTTCTTTGCTGTGGATCCCCGTAATGTCCGTCTTGGTCTATGTTCGGATGGGTTCGCTCCTTTTGATAAAACGGGCAGGAATTATTCCTGTTGGCCTGTCATTGTGACACCGTACAACCTCCCACCTTCTATGTGCATGAGAAGAGAGTTTTTGTTCCTGAACGCGTTAATCCCTGGGCCATCCAACCCAAAAAAGAAGATAGATGTGTACCTCAGGCCTTTGATAGACGAGTTGAAGATGTTGTGGAGTGAAGGGGTTCTTACGTATGATATATCATTGAGTCAGAATTTCACAATGCATGCTGCCTTAATGTGGACGATAAGTGATTTCCCTGCATATGGGATGTTGAGTGGCTGGCAAACATCGGGAAAGCTTGCATGCCCGGTATGTCTTGAACAGAATACGGGTTATAGCTTGCAACACAGTCACAAGGTCTGTTGGTTTGACAGGCACCGGCGATTCCTACCCCCCAATCATCCGTACAGGACAAATAGAAAAGACTTCACGCGAAATGTTGTCGAACGAGCAGATCAACCTCTTCGTTTAAGTGGCCAAGAAATATGGGATAGGGTCAAGCACATTCCAAGTGTCGAAGAGGGGGCTGCTTCTAGCGAACCTGAGGGATATGGTGTTGATCATCATTGGAACAAACGCAGCATCTTCTGGGAACTACCATATTGGAAAGAACAACTGTTAAGACACAACCTCGATGTCATGCATATTGAGCGGAATGTGTTTGACAATATTCTGTACACCGTGATGGACACCAAGGGCAGGACGAAGGACACAGTCAATGCAAGACTGGACATACAAGAGATTTGCAGAAGGCCTGCTTTGCATTTGGTGCAGGATGGCAGGGGACGGATTTCCAAACCTAGAGCACCGTACACATTAAACAAACAACAGAATTTAGAATTGTTGCAATGGGTAAAAGATTTGAAACTCCCGGACGGTTATGCGTCAAACCTGAAAAGATGTGTCAACATGCACGAGGGGAAATTCTTCGGGATGAAGAGTCATGATTGTCATGTTTTTTTCCAGAGATTGTTGCCTTGGGCCTTCAAAGCACTACCGAAGGAAATGTGGTCTATTCTAACGAACTTTTCCGTGTTCTTCAGAGAAATTTGTGCTTCAGAGCTTAATGTTGAAAAGTTACGGCTTCTGGAGGCGAGTATGCCTATAACGCTATGCAAGTTAGAGAAGGTGTTTCCTCCTTCCTTTTTTGACTCAATGGAACATTTGCCCGTTCACTTGGCTTACGAAGCAAGGGTAGGAGGCCCGCAACAATATAGATGGATGTATCCGTTTGAGAGGTAATATATATGTCTTTCGATCTGTTATTAATTGAAAAACATGGTACTTTAGTTTATAAATACCCTATGATATTCCATTGTAGGTTTTTACGCACACTTAAGCAGAAGATCAAAAATCCAACCCACGTTGAAGGATCTATCGCTGAAGCATATCTAGTCGAAGAGGCCGCTAAATTTTCGTCATACTATCATCCCCCTGAAATGATGTCAAGATGGAGAAGGGTACCTCGCAACGATGCCGGTGATACAAGGGATCAAAAATCAATATTTAATTATCCAGGGCGAGTCGTGGGAAAACATTGGAAATCAACTCTTGACGGAAGAGATAAGCAAGTAGCGGAGTGGTACATTCTAAACAACTGTGAAGAGGTCGCCCCGTACTTAAAGTAAGATTTTTGTTTTTCCGTTTTACTATTACGATAAGTATTAAAGTATTAACTTCATATATATATATATATATATATATATATTTTGCAGTTACTTTTCTAATTGGGTCCGATCGGAAAATCCTTCAATGTCGGTGTCCCAAGTTGATCAATTCACGAACTCTGAGTTTCCAAAATGGTTTCGAACCTATTTCGCGAAACATCGAGAAGATCCCAATGAAGTTGCGTGGAGTTTATCTTATGGAGCTCCAATTAGTGTTACTCAATGCAGCAGATATATAATCAATGGGTATCGGTTTTCAACTGTTGACACGGATGCAGGTACACAATGTTGCAATTACGGTGTATGTTGTCGAGGTGACCAAGTTGACGGGGTGGAGACTGTCTACTACGGGAAGTTACGTGACATAATTCAATTGAAATATCCGTGGGACAATGTGGTGACCCTTTTTAAGTGTGAGTGGTTTGATAACAGTCCGCGTGGGACAAAAATGGACGAGCATGGAAATATTGAGATCCACTGGACAAGGAGATATGCGGTTGGTTATGACCCATTCATCCTTGCTCAACAGGCGGAATAAGTTTACTATACATTATATCCCACATCCCGCCAAGGGTGGAGGGGGGTTATTAAAACCAAAGCACGAAATATCATACCGAAGTCGAAAGAGTCGGATTCAAATGACGGTATGGCTGAACCTTTCCAAGCTGATGTGGAACATCTACTGCCCATAAACATCGATTACAACGAAATACCAAGCAATCTCTTTGATTCTGCTGCGGATTTAGAATTGATTCCTATACAAATTGACGATGAGGAATCAGACGATGAGGCAGAATTGATTTACTCTGACAGTGAATCTGAGTTCGACGACTATGAGACTTCAGAGGAAGACGGCCAAGCAGAAGTCGATGAACAGGAATCGTCCGGTTGAGATTTGTTAGTTCTTTGTTTTTGACGGTCTGTTATACTACATACTTTGTTACTTCACTACTGTAATCAACCCTAAATATATTTGTAGTTTTTATTTTTTGACCTAATGTCTATAAGTGTTCAGAGATGGAGCATCAAGGAGGATCTTCAGGTAGTGGACGTGGTGGTGGTCGATCCCGGCCCCGTCCTATCAGAGGTGGTAGGGCATCGTCATCTGCCCATTCTGTAGGCAGAGAGCGGGGCGGTGCCCCAGAGGTGCCACCGTTTAATATGGCATCGTCACCGTCGGGTTATTTCGCATCTTCACCGTCGCTGTATACGTCGCCGTCGCCTTCTACCTCCACTGATCCGCAGCAAATGGGACAACAGGTTTACTAGCCTAATTCTGATTGATTTACATATGTTTAGTTTCATGAAACCATCTATGTACAAACATCTTTAATATTTCACATTTCTTGCTTAGCACACCCCGTCGCCTCAGAGCCACGTCGGGGAAGAAGGTAGTTCCTCCAATACACCGATCTGGGGCACAACAGATCCTGAGACAGGGCTGCTTTGGATCTGTCCTGACAACGAGTAGTAAGTCATGCCAAGTTACCAGTAATGTTACTAATCCCTTATCTAATTGGTTTTATGCTAATAATATTTGCATGATGTCCTCTGGCTTTAGCTTTGTGCCTCGTGATCCGGTGATGGATTTCATCTCGGACCAATTATTCCGTAACTACAATGAAGCTTGGACCAGCTGGACAGCGATTCCTACGGAAAATCGAAATGCTTGGTTCGATGAGTTTATGGTAAGTTATTTATTTATGGTTTTTAATTAAGTACTTTTATAAATTACCGCACTAATCGTTTGTTGTTGATTTTCAGAGGAAGCACATGTCGTTGCCTGAACATCGTGCAGCTCTGAGAAAGGCTTATAACGCCAGGGCAGCCCGGTGGTTGTCTCAAAAGCTTTATAACTTGAGACATGGTGGAAGAGGCAGGCGAGATTGGCTTCCACAGGACACTGCAAACCAATTATTTGACAATTGGGCCACCAATGAAAAGTTTCAGGAGAAGAGTGTGAAAAATAAGCAAAATAGGGCCAAAATGGAAGGCCCGTCATATGTTGGCGGCTCTATTCCGATGACTGAGTGGAAACGGAAACTTGTGAGTACACGTTATTTTCTATTTAGGTAATCAATATTTTGTACTTTGAAGTAATTAACTATGATCATCATTTGCGTTTGCAGGCAGAGACTGGGGTTCCTCCAGAGTCGGTAGGTTGGGCTGCCTTTGAGCGGACCCATTCCCGGCAGTCTGAAGGAAGTGATGAGAGGGAATGGATTAACTCAAGGGCGCACACAGTAGCGGTTAGACATTTATTGCATTTATTACTTGTTTTATGCACCACAATATTTATTTCATTTTATATGTCTTATTTGTTATGTATTTTTGTCTTTGTAGGAAAATTATACGAAGCTGTCGCAGGAGAGAGACTCACAGCGTGAGACTGACCCGTCATCCTCTGTGTGCGATAATGATAGTCTGTTCATTCAGGCTGCAGGTGGATTTGACAAGAAAGGGAGAGTCTTTGGATACGGTGCCGCTGCTAGCCGACTGAAGCCAACAAAGCGCTCCTCATCCGGCATTGAAGATGTTTCTGCAGGTAAACGTATTTGATATTGAAAATTTCCATTCTCTTGTCCATTCAAATGAAGTCCAAATAATAAATGTACTTGATATTGTTTTTGCAGATGAGATGAAGAAGATGAAGGCTTTGACAGCACAGATGACTCAGGAACAGGAGCGGATGCTTGAAGAGCAAGAGAAGATGAGGCAGATGATGATTCAGGAACGAGAGATGATGGAGGAGCGGATGGCTAAGGAACGAGAAATGATGGAGGAGCGGATGAGGCGGATGCAAGAGGAGATGATGAGGCAGATGCAGATTCAACTCAAGTCCCTAATGAACAAGGGTTCGGGGTCGGCTCTTGGTGATGATGACCATGCTGGTGATGATGATGATGATCACAATGCTCCTGTTTAGACTACTGTTTAGAATTTGCCCTTTGTAACATTGTTAGACTACTTTTTAGTATTTGGTATTTGTTAGATTACTCTTAATGTGCACTCCTTATAATTATTATTATATCCATGAATCACTACTTTTTGTACTCAATTTTTTAAAATAAAAAAAAAATAACATTCAAAATAATTATTAGTTTTTCTAAGAAATTGTTTCTATAGCAAACGATCAAATATGGGAAAATTTACAAAATTTCTAGTTTTCTATAAAAAAGGAAAAAAAATAAATTAAAAAATAATTAAAAAAAAAAATTTGCTACGGAATAGAATTCCGTAGCAAAATTGCTACGGAATTCTATTCCGTAGCAAAATTGCTACGGAATTCTATTCCGTAGCAAAATTCAAATTTGCTACGGAATGAATTCCGTAGCAATTTGCTACGGAAAATTTTCCGTAGCAAATTTGCTACGGAATATTTTTCCGTAGCAAATTTGCTACGGAAAGGAAATTCCGTCGCAAATTGCGACGGATTTTCCTTATCCGTCGCAATTTGCGACGAAGGATTTTGCTACGGAACTTTTCCGTAGCAAATTCCGTAGCAAAATCATTTTGCTACGGAAAATCCATATTTTTCCGTAGCAAAATGATTTTGCTACGGAATTTGCTACGGAAAAATTCCGTAGCAAAATCTCAAAATTTTTGTAGTGGTCCAAGATAAGAAACGGTGGAATTTATGTGAGAAATGAAAACGAAATTATACAGTTTTACTGTCCTCTTGGTAGGAAATTAATTATAGTAATTGTTAGTTTAATTTCTTGATTTTCTATAACTAACCAAATCCATATGCTACTCTTAATAGATTTCTATATTTTTTTTTATATAATTAAAGGTTTTCTCTTTAGAAGTTTAGAGCTTTATTCTAATAATGCACTTTCTGGGGATCTAACTTGTGTTCTTTTCTTTATAAGAGTGAAGTCACTTATCACCTCAATCAATGATTTATTAGTATATTTAATTATTTTAGTCTTTTAGTTATACATTTTTTTTTTTTTGATAAATGATGATATATTAAAACCACACCGATCACATTACAAAGGGGAATTGAATCCCAATCTATCTTGTAAGAGCACTCCCAGTAAATACTCTGGGCACGAGTCCAAGAAACAAGAACCGGATAGACCTTTTTTTGCCAATATATCAGCCAGTCTATTGGCCTCACGGGGTAAATGGCAGATCCGCAACTCCCATTCCCTGCATATGAAGGTTCTGATTGTACTGAGCAGCAAGCTCTCTTTTCCACCCAAGGAGCTATCATGCAGCAAATTAATTACTTCCAAAGCATCAGTCTCTAAAATGACCTTTCGAAATCCCAGCTCCCAGGCTAGGTTGAGACCTTTCACAATTCCCCATTGCTCCGCTTCCAGGGAATCACACATGCCCAAATGATGAATAAAACCCGCAATCCATTGGCCCTCATGGTCACGGATGGCTCCCCCGCATCCAGCCCTGCTGCCTAACCTCGTTACAGCACCATCGACGTTAACTTTCACCCACTCAACCTCAGGAAGCACCCACTTCAGCCCATGAGACCTCTCCACTTGACTTAACAAATCAGATTTTACGTGTGTAAAGTTTCCCCAGGTACACAGCACCACCTCAGCTGGGTTATCTGGTTTACTAAAATTCTCATCAAAGATCTGCTTATTCCGCCAAGTCCATAAATACCAAATAGCTACACCCCACACCAAACTCCAATTCCCAACACCTGCTATCCCCAGATCCTTAGCAAAATTTAATTTCCCCCAATCTACTAATGAGGATGCAAAAAACTGGGAGGCATAAGAAGGTTGGACAATAACCGACCAGAGCTTTCTTGCATAATCACAATCCCGAAGGATGTGAAGTACTGATTCGGCCTCCTTATCACAGCAAGGACAACCAGGAGAAACCTGTGCCCACCGACTTCTCCACAAGTTTGTCGGTAACTTTTCTTGAAAGGCCCTCCACATGAAGACACGGATTCTCTCCACCCCTTTCCATCTCCAGATTTTCCGGAAAATGGGGTTATCTGGTTTATTGCAATTACTCTCAATCAGGTTGTAACCACTTTTGACAGTATACATACCACTACTTGTAGCACTCCATGCCATAAAATCTCCACCTGCATCCGGCCTAGGCGGTAGCGTTGCAATGAGCTTTAGTATAACGTGAGTAGGCAAGACCGACACAAGCCTATTATAATCCCAGCTCCCATTAATTGCCCAATCAGCGACAGCGCTGTTCAGATCTAAATCTGAAATCGTCATAGTACACTCATCCAGCAAGGTTCTATCCGGAAATAACCACTTGTCTGTGAAGAATTGGACATTATGTCCATTCCTTATTACCCATTTAGATCCTTCCTCCAGCAGGTCCTTTTGCTGAACAACAAATTTCCACAGTAGCGAGTCTGTACTTCTGCTATTCAAAAGATTTTGATCATCTCTGATCATATACTTTCTAAAAAGTACATCAGACCATAATCCAGCAGTCCCATTCAACAGTCTCCATGCAACTTTGGCACCACATGCACTATTCAGTGAGGAGAGGCTCTTCAGCCCCAATCCCCCCTGACTTTTGGACAGAATTAACTGGTTCCACCCAATAGGGTAATACCCTCTCGAAGAATCCATATTTCCCCATATAAAATTCCTCTGGATCCGTTCAACCTCCCTGCAGATAGAAATAGGGATTTTCGCCACCTGCATTGGATAAAGGGGAATAGCAGAAATTACAGACTTGGCTAACGTAATTCTACCAGCTATGGACAAAGTTTTGGCTTTCCAAGCTGCTAGCTTCAGACGCACACGGTCAATGATGTAATTAAAAGTTTCGGAAGGTTTCTTCCTTCTCGAAAGCGGAAAACCCAAATACCTTCCAATCTCTGAAGAAATCCGCATGCTAGTGATGTTGGCAATACTTTGTTTTCTTGCCAATGGAACTCTAGGAGAGAAGAATAGAGACGATTTAGCTGTGCTAACTAGTTCACCCGAAGCTTCACAGAATTCTGTCAAACATGCCCTCATACATTCCGCCTGGCTCTCAGTCGCCTCTCCAAACAAGAGAATATCATCCGCGAACATTAAGTGGGAAATAGCCATTCCATCCTTGGACACAATAATGGGTCTCCAACTTCCCGACTGCACAGCATCGGTGATAAGGTGAGACAGCTTGTCCATGCAAAGAACAAACAAGAGAGGGGAGATTGGGTCCCCCTGTCTTAATCCTCGTCCTGCTGGGAAAAACTCCGTCTTGGACCCATTCCAAATAACATTATACTAAACAGAAGATACGCATTCCATAATTAATTTAATAAAATTTGATTCCAATCCCACTTCCACCAAAACTTCCTGCAAGAAATCCCACCGGATTCGATCATAGGCCTTCTCCAAATCTATTTTCATAGCCATCAAACCCTTTCGGCCTCTTGTCTTTGTCATAGTATGCATGATTTCTTGGCCGACTATAATGTTGTCATGAATTTGTCGACCCTTAATAAAGCTCGATTGAAAAGGCGAGATAATCGAATCCATAAGCTGTCTAAGTCTACCAGTAATGACTTTGGTGACGCACTTGTAATGAACAGAGCATAGAGAAATAGGTCTGAAGTGCGCAACCCCTTCCGGTTTATCCCTCTTGGGGATAAGAGAAATTAGAGTCTTATTATGCTCCTTCAGGTCCATATCCCCACGAAAAACTGATTGAACAAAACTACATAAAGCATGACCAACCTTTTCCCATTTAGATTGGAAAAAGATTGGTGGAAAACCATCATATCCTGGAGCCTTGTAAGGACCTATTGAAAACAAAGCCCTCTTGATCTCCTCGGCAGATGGAACACGTCCCAGCGGCTCTAAAACATCAGCTTCTAGATGGGGAAATGTCGAGCTAGTAGATAAATATCTATGAATTTGTTCATCATTCCGATACAGATTGCAGAAATAATGAACAACCATGGACTTCAACTCTTCCTCATTGTCCACCCATGACCCAGTATCATCCTTAAGCATAACAACTCTGTTCCGGCGTTGGCGCATAGTTGCTTTGAGGTGGTAGTATCGTGTGTTCCTATCTCCTTTAGCAACCCAATCTGCTCTGGATTTCTGGAACCACATAATTTCCTCCTCCTTTAGAATCTCCTCTAGAGACGATTGCAACTCAGTCTCCAGCGAACAAACAAATGTAGAAGCAGGGTAATGAGGAGATTTTTGAATACCAGCAAGTCTTCTCAGAGTAGTCCTTTTGCATTTCTCAACATGCCCAAAACAGTTCTTATTCCATTCCACCAATGCCTTCTGAACATTCTGAAGAGCCTCATCAAGTTCCAATTCATTACTCCAATTATCATTAAGGAAATTATCAAAAGAATTATGTGTTAACCACATCACTTCAAAGCGGAAAGGCCTAGAGAGATTGTTAGTAGATGCACACTGCAATGTAAGCATCAAAGGGTTATGGTCAGAAAAGGGTATGCGAGGTAGTACCTTAATAAAAGCTTCTCTGAAATCCTGAAGGAAGTGCATGTTCGCCAATCCCCGGTCAAGCCACTCGTATAGCCGAGGATATCCTTGGATTTTTGGGCCTTTCCATGTAAAACGGGGACCCTGAAATCCCATGTCAGATAACCCACATTCTGAAATTCGATCGTAAAACCATTAGCAACGTCTAAAATCGCAGCGCACACCGCCCACACGCTCAGACGGACTCAGAATGTCATTGAAATCACCGATTGCAATCCATGGAAGTGAGATTGCCGCAGCCAAAACGTTGAGTTTTTCCCAAAGAACAGTCCGGAGACTAGAGTGGGGCACTACGTACACAGCCGTCAAAAGAAAAGAGGGAAAACCCTGTAGGTCACACTTAGCATGAATAAATTGCCTATCTTCTGAGAGTATGCTCACACGAATGGCTTCCCTTCTCCATAGAATAGCGATGCCACCAGATTGGCCCTCACTAGGAACAAATTTCACTTCATCGAATCCCCACGTTGCCAGCGGACGATAGGGAATATCAGAGCTACACTTCGTCTCAGTGAGGATAATCATCATGGGTTTGGACCCCCCACACACCGTTTTGAGATTTCTAAGGAGTTTTTTTTGTCCCACTCCCCTAACATTCCAAAAAAAGACTTTATCCATAAAACTTATTTATTTTAAAGAAGCCCCATACTCCTACTGGAGCAGCTGTGTTTCAGGGACAAGGACAATATCCCCTAGTCTTCCATTTGCCACGTTGCCATCAGGCCCAGGACACTCTACACTGAGCACATGGCTATCTGGGTCCTCTATTTTCATGCGATCTTCTCCTGGATCCAAAATCACTACCTCGTTTTGGGCCCCCGTATCACAGCCCATCATATAGTCTGGGTTGGCCCCATTATCCAAGACTGGTTGAAACCCACCCGAATTTCCTTCTTGTATGGCCCCAGTCGCTTCTCCACTTAGTAAAATCCCATCTAAACCATCCTCCCCCAAAGCCTCGGTAGAACTCCCTGCAACTCCCTCATTCCTTAGCTCAGATACGTCATTCTGTCCACATCCATCTTTCTGTAAAATCATAGTCAGAACCCCATCCCGTTTTCCCCTTGCCCTCTTCTCGACACGTTTTTTCTTCTCGAGGTCAGATCCTTTCACTTGCTCCTGTGAGCCGTCACTCTCCTTCCCATTGTTCTTCTCCGCGGATTGGACTGACTTTTTCCCTTTTTCCTGCAATCGTACACTGCTAGTGCTTTGACTTGGGGCTTTTGACACCACTAACGTCATTCCCCTACCCTCTTGTTCGTCATCCATGGCTGTGTCACCTTGCTGCTGGTCTGCCATCTGTGCTAGGACTTCAAACCGAGATCCCTGACCATCATTTTTTGAAGGTCCCTCCTTACCGTCCTTTGGCTTCCTCGATCTGCGTGGCTTCTGTACCACCTTCCAAAGGTCACGGTTCAGGCTAGTATTCCCAGGAATCTGATTAGTCACCGGCTCCGCCATGGTCCTGTCATTGTGGTTGCTACCATCGCCATTGTTCTGCACTTTCCGTCGAGAAGGACATAGCTCCCCAACATGTCCATATATACCACACTCTGAGCAGAGGAGATGTAACCCCTCGTACTCCAACGTATATTCTTCCCCATCAAGACGAAATCCTGCCATCAGCTGCTCCTTTAGGTTAACGAGCACACAAATGCGGGCATACCGACCTCTCAGCTGGTTAGAGGTATTGATATCCACCTTGATCGTCTCCCCAATCCTATCACCAATGATTGTAAGAGCCTCACGATCATAGTACTCCAAAAACATCTTTGGAACACGCACCCAAACGGCCACTTTATCAATTTTTGCTCTTGCCGGATGAAAGTTTGGCTCCCATGGCCTCACAGTGAGATAATGATCATAGATCATCCATGGGCCTCCCGTCAACGCGTTGAGATAATCATCCTTGTTGTAGAGCTTCACCACAAAGAAACCATGACCGATATCAATGAGGCTGAGAGCTCCCTTTTTCGCCCACATATACTGAAGTCTGGTAAGGAGAGCCTTATAGCCTATCGTTTTATCCATCAGTTTCACTATAACCGACTTCCTCCATGGTTTGTAAAGCCGCTTTTTGATCTTTTCAGAGAATGTGAACGTTGGAAAGTTCCTGTCGCTATCTTCTTTAATCACAAATAGAGGTTCAGCATCTTTATCCTGGTCACCTTCATCCATCTCATCATCGGACCGATCTCCAGCTGTCTCCTGTACCGCTTCATCATCAGAACCTTTGAGTTTGTCTGCAAAGGACATTCCTCCTTTCTGATATCCAGAACCTTTGTTAGACAGACTTGGCCAAGCCATCTTACTATTATCACCATTACCTCCATTCTTAACCTTTTTTGAACTGCGCATTAGCTGATCATCTTCCTCTCGAGAGAGAGAAAGCAGAGAAGTGGAGCTGGTCATCTTGTAATTTGTAAATCGTTAGTTATACATATACTTTTAATACTTTTTTATGTAAATATTCTTCAATACTTTGAAATATAGAGCCAGTATAATGGATTAAGCCCATGAGCCCAACCCGTCAACTTGTAAAAACCTATAGGATTGAGACATGAAAAAATGGACCTGTTTTGATGCAAGTCTTTTGGGTTAATTGTGTATTTAGATTATCCGCATAGTATAGTGGTATTGGGATTAATTTCCCCCTTCCCGGTTTTGGGTTCGATCCCTGCCTCCCCTATCGCCTTGTATCAAAGAAAAAAAAGATTATTTACCAAAAAAAATGTGTATTTAGATTAGCTTCTAGAAAATAATTTTTGCGATTTACGAAGTAAATATGTATGAAGAATTTTGAAAATTGACTTCTGAAACTTCTGTTTGGATGTTACCCAAACACTTACTTAAAACCTGTGTAACCCATACTTGTGAAAAGTTAGGGCCTATTTGGATGGGCTTTTTTGAGGGGGGAAAACACTTTTTTAATGCAAAAAAAAAAATACATTTTTAATTATTTTATGTTTTTTAGATGATATTTTTTTAAAAAAGCAAAAGTCACAGAAAAAAGCTAAAGTGTTGCTTTTTTTAAAAGTCTATCCAAATGGGCCCTAATTAATCCATCACCGATGGGCTAGCCCATATTAATTTATTTTATTTTTTAAGAAAGAAATTCTAAGCAACCAAAAAAAAAAAACTAAACTAAAACTCTCCATCTCTTCAGTGGTGTCGGACTGTCGGTCCATCGATAATGGCATGCATGAGAAAAGTTGGAATAAGAAATTAAACTACTATTGTATCAAAAAGAAAGAAATTCTCTTAAATGATTGTATGGGACTTAATCCTCTTTTAGATTTATTTAATATATAAGGCTGAGGTCTCTTTTTTTACCAAAAAAAAAAGAAAAAGAAATTAAACTACTGTATTTGGGATTCAAACTACTGTATTGCGGAGGCCCAAAAGGGAGTTTATGATGAATTGAATAGTTTAATCATTCAACCAATTCTTGTTTAATTTTCACAGTAGTTTAATCATGAATTTGTCATTTATGTTTAGTTTGTGGTGTGTTATATCGTGAGGTATGTTTAATTTGTAATATTTGAAACTTTGAATATGGTAATATTCTATAATCATTTATGTTATATAATAGCATAATATGTAATTAGATAGATATCATTATATGGGTATGAATTGGTGATTAAAAAAAAAGGTGCAGATCAAAGGTAAACATCATTATATTTTTTAAAAAATGAAAAAGCAATATGCCAAAAAAGTTTTTTTTTTTGAAAAAAAAAAACTGACTAGACAATCTAATCCACCAATTATGAGTTGGGTTGGCTAAATTCCAGTTCAAGTTGATGCAACTCTTTTCAGTTCGACCAGTCAAGTTATCAACATATTGCGGGCTATCTTGTAATTGTAGATGGGCCACATTATTAACTTTACTTTGAAATATACTTAAAACTTGCCCTTTTTAATTTCTAAATTTAAATATTTAAATAATACATACTAACTTAAAAATTTCTTAAAGGAAGGATGGGGCAAGAAAAAAATATACAAAACTTTAAATTTAAATTATACCCAACTGATGAGACAAATCTGTTATTGATTGTTAGTTCTCTATGTGTTTTAATGATTACTAACAAATTGTAAACAATATGGAGATGTTTTGATAAAGAATCAAGTGATTTTAAACTTGTCATTTTCAATCTGTCTGTGACAAACTCGAGCCTATTATGAGCAAACTCGAGTTTGCTTTTGACAGAGGATGCAAACTTGCCACTTTAATTTTCAAACTCGAGACTGAACCTGAAATTTAAAACTTAAGAGTTTTTCAAAGATTTCAAAAGTTTGTGTAGACTCGAGTTCACATGTGTAAACTCGAGTTCATCAATGGCAGAGAACATTTTGGTTTTTAAACTCAAGACTTCTTTCTTAAACCTCAAGTTTACAACCTCCAGAGAAAATCTTTCATAGTTTACAAGAGCTATGAACTCGAGCATGTTATGCTAAACTCGAGTTCATCTCTGGCGGGAAGAATTTTTCAAGTTAAAGAGATTTTCTCAAACTCTGCACTGTTTCATTGATTCAAAAGTTTTCCAGTTTTGAAAAATCTCAAGAGTTTACAGAACAAGTAAACTCGAGTTCACTATTGCAAACTCGAGCCTACTTTTGACTGAGAGTTCTCAGAGTCTTTCAACCAAAGTAAACCTGAGACATATTTTACAAACCTCCAGTTTACCTCAAGTCAAAAACATTCAGAGTTTTTCAAAGTTGAACAAACTCGAGCCTAAGTTTTTGAACTCGAGCCTAAAAGTTACAGAGAGCAAAGCGTGTTTCAACTTAAGAAAACTCTAGAGTTTACTTTGCAAACCACAGGTTTGAGCTTTGAAAGGTTGAATTAAGTTTTGGTTTAAATAATGTCAAACTCGAGCCTAACATTGCAAACTCGAGTTCAAATCTTACAGAGAGTAAAGAACTTTTCAATGAGAGAAAAACTCTAGAGTTTGCACTTCAAACCTCAGGTTTAGCCTTTGAAAGCTAAAACTAAGTTTTGACTTAAACAGTGTCAAACTTGAGTCTATCACTAATGGACTCAAGTTTGTTCCATTTTCACAAACTTTCTAGAACTCAAAATCGCGACATTCCTCTATGGAAGAAAGGAACTCGAGTTCAGGTTTGTAAACTCAAGTTCAAATCAACCCGAGAGCAATGTGATGTTTCAAGATGTTAAAAACCTCAGGTTTTGTTTTCAAACCTCCAGTTTGCTTGAGTTGAACTTGAATTATCTTTAACAGCTGAAGCTCTGAACTCAAGCCTGCAAGAACCAAACTCGAGTTCATGACGCTAACTCAGAATTTCAAATCTAACGAATTCAGAAAACATTCTTGTTTGATCTTAATACTCTGCAATATTATTCTCTGATATTCCTAGCTATGTTTAATGACTTTATTAGTGAATTTCAGATGTGTAAAGAATGTTTATTGAAGGGTTAGAGCAAAAAGCAAAAAAGGGGTTTAGAACAATAAATGCTATGTCCAGAAAGTTGCACCCTTTTGGACAATCCATCTGTACACGGTTGCAAAGCATTCAAGATTGATTTCTACAACAAGCAACCTCCTCTCTAACGGATTAATTCGCAGAGAGTCAATTGTGATGACTTGGCCAACTGGATTAAGAGTAAACTAGAGAGAGAGAGTGCCAAAACAATTTTCTAACACCTGAAGACTTCTCTCAACGGTAATATTGAAGATGCAACGGTCAATTAATGCTTCCTGAGTATAAATAGAGTTGCATTCAAGTCTTCACAACTACTACAACTGCTGAAAACGTATTTGAATTCAAGTGTTCATTTATTTTCATCAGTTTTCACTTGTGTAGTATCCTTTGATACAAAGAGCTTCAGTGATTATCATTATCCACTCTTAAAGAGAGTTTTTGATTGTAAAACATTTCATTGTAAAGAACCACAAGTCAGGGGACTTGGTGGTTGGGTTAATTGATTACAACTTGTAAGGGGGAGTGAGTTCTAGTGAGAGAATCACTTCTTAAATGCAGAGTGTGTAATCATTGAGTTAGTGGAAAATCCCAGAGAGTCTGGGGACTAGATGTAGGTCAAGTTGTTAAGACCGAACCAGTATAAATCTCTGTGTCCAAGCTACTCTTCCCTTACTCTGTTCATCTCTGTTTTTATTGTTATAAAACAGAGCACTTGTTGAAAATTTTTAAGAATACCCAATTCACCCCCTCTTGGGTATTCAGGCTCCACTTACATTGATGACTCCCCATTTTTAATTAGATTAAAGATATATTTTGATATATTTGAGAATTATCATTGCAAAATTTAATGAACTTTTTTTTAAGATTGTATAAGATATCAATTTGTTGCACTACTTGGGGATTTCAATGTAAATATAACAATAATTGGTACTATCCCCAGTATTAAATATAAGAAATATTTTATAGTATAATTTGCACTACAAACTATATTCTAGCCGTCTTCAACGGAGAGTAACCAAAGAGATTGGAACCAGAGAGAGGGAGGTGATGGAAATTATGCCCTAGGGGCAATTCATTGTACTTTGAATATTTAAGTTATTTAAAGTATTCTCTTTAGTTATCATTTTCGTTTGCATGTTTGTATTGATAACTGCATCCCTAGATATATCCTATAGATTATCCTAAATGTCCCTGATCGGTCATCTACGCGGGAGCGAAGATGAGTAAAGACTAGTATGACTTTAATGAGGTATGGAGATACGAATCAAAGTCATAGGCACTTGTAAGAGTACAAGGTGCCGGACCAACCCACTATGAGAAAGCTACATGGTATAAGTCATAAGCTTACCTCATGTATAACCGCGTCACAACACCCTATGACCTGAGATCATCATGGATTCGTACATGATGAGTCACTGACCTTTGACCTAGTCAAAAGTCACCTTTGACCGAGTGATGATAAAGGCTGGGATCGGGATCAGTGGTTTTCATGCGGAGGAATGTGAATGGTCAAGATGGAATTTGTCCCTCACATTTGTAGAGAGATAATACTGGGCTCCTCGATGAGTGAGTCTAAGAAATGTATGGCCATACTGTGATAGAAAAGAGTTTCCATTTCACCTTTTAGACTACTCGAGAATCGAGAAAGTAGTGGTCAAGAACAGGAAGTTGACATTATCCATGCCTCATCCTTGACCAAATTATCGCATGACAAAAGGGACGTGACATGGTTGTACGATAGGTAGTATCGTGTCATCGATCCCCATGTGAATTGGGTAGTCACAATGTCTTGCTAGAGGCCGCTTGCGACTTGTGGGCTGGTACAGTATTGGCCCACGGCCAATCTCATATGGGCCTGCAGGGTCACACACAAAAATAACCCAACACGAGCAAAAGTGTCCAGGTTCATTGAATCTCAGATTAATCTGAGATTTAATGAATATTGAATTTAATCTAGGGTGAATATATATATAGATATATATTTAAATTCGAAAATAATATAATAATATTATTATATAATATTTGTTTTATATTTAATTTGTTTAATAAATTAAATATCTAAAACAAATAGAGATATTGTATCTTATTTAATTTTCGAATAAAGATATCATTATCTATTTGATTTAAATTGAGATATTGTATCTCAAATTTAATTAAATAAATAGATATCATTTCTCGGATTTAATTTATAGAGATAAATTAAATCAGAAGGCTTTTAATTTAGATTTAATCTAAATTCAAGATTTGAATTTCAGATCTGGTTTTAATTCGGATTAAATAAATATATTAGATTAGATCTATTAGATATATTTAATTAATATATTATCCAGATTCAAAATTCAAAATTCAAAATTAATGAGGATTAATTTTGATTATATAATACGCCTATCGGGTTTAAAAAAACCTACGAGAGTTTTAGTCGAGCGTATTACAAAAAGCCACGAAAAACCCTAGAGTGAAAAATTGAGAGAGACGCACAAGAGGCACTAGCACGCTGCCGTAGCCATGTTCGGGGATTGTTCGTGTGGATACCGGTAAAGGAAGCCGATTCTAAAAGTCGTCTTCTGCTGATCGAGAAGGTAGCCCACTTGTTCAAAGAGAACGAGACGCGGATGAGTTCAATATAAGGTATGATTCGGGTTTCTTAACTCTGATTTAAACGCACATGAGTGATCCTCGGAACGGGATTCGTAAGAAATTTTAATCCACTGCATGTACGGATCCTAATAGGAGGTGACCATTAAAATTGTGGAAGCTTACTCATCATCGAGAGAGAGCAAACTAAGAAGCCAAACGATGTCGATGGTGACTGTGATTTGGGAAGCTAAGTTGAACGTTGGTGACATTTCTTCTTCTTTGCTGAGCGGCGACCTTCACTTTGGCACATTGGTTTTGTAGATCTGTAGTAAATGGAGCATAATGTTGTTTCATTTTCTTTCACTGTCATGATTCGATTCTTCCATTGTTGACCTAGAAGAAGCTCCTTCATTCTCTATTTCGCTGCTGCAATTTTATTTCCCTCTTCCTTTGAATTTCATGATGGTTTTGAACTTTGAACTCATTGTTGCTGAGAAGGATTTAATTAAAGCACTAAAGTTTGTTTTTCAACTTAGAGCCCTATAAGCTTGTGTGAGACTTAAAGGTTTATTCCCACTAATTAGTTTTGCTTAATTTTAATTAAGTTTGTTTAATCTTGTGTTTATTAATTATTGCTTAGTGATTGATCACCACTGAGGATGTTTAGGAGGATTTAGGATTGAACTTGAAAAATGCAATCTTAAATTGACCATGAGATTTAACAATGTCGAATTGGATTTAATCTAATTTGTGTTTAGGATAGACATATACCTAGAATTTTTGCATAGTCAAATTAGAGTGGTTCCACATATGAAAATTAAAATGGGTCGATTCAAAGTTAAAATGACTTTTGTGGAAGCTATATCAACTTCACTTAAGTGGCACCTCCAGTGATAATCATTTGAGTGACTACTCGAGTGATGTTCTTCATTATTGGTAGGCATCACTTGAGTGATGTCATAATGATGACCACTTTGTTGTGCTCTATTTACGTTCATCATGATAGGGGCTCGATATTTTGGATGTATCTCTCAAACTACATATCTGATTGAGATAAACTTGTTTAATATGAAACTAGACTCCATATTCAACACATAGACATCAAGATAAGCTTAGAATTTTATATGGAAATGATATGAGTTTCAGAAGTTGACATTGGAATTTCTCGCATTATTCCAAAACAGGTTCAATAATTTAGACATATCTTCTACACTATAACTCCGATTGAGGTTAAACTTATTTTATATGAAAACTAAACTCAAAATAAGTTTCACAAAAGCTTGTTGACACCCAATAGGAGGTGAATTGGGTGCAAGATAAAAACTTGGAAACTTTAAAAGTATTTTTGCATCTTAGTAAAAACAGTCAGATATTCAAATAATATATATTGGAAATTTAAGAGTTTAAGGAAAAGAATATACAAACTGTGATTTATCTTGATTCGACCCAATCTTTGATGACCTATATCAAGTCCTTAGGCTCCTCCTGAGATTTCAATCAACTATCTTCCTTAAGTTTTAACCGAGTACTTGAGAATCACTTTAATTCCACAAGTTTAGCCAGACAGTTGTGGAGCCGTTTACACATCTCTCATCGACATAAAGATTCCCCTTTACACACTGTAAGGATACAATCTGTTTTCCACTCAAGATCACCCAATTTTGAATAACTATCAGATAGAATGAATGAAAGTATACTTCTTTCTAAATGAAGTAGATGATGATAAGCACTGAAGTACAAGGGGGAGTATGATTATAGAGCTTTGTAAGACTTGGAATATCACATTGTAGACATAGGCTCTTTGTAACCTTTTTTCGTTTTTGTTGCATTGATTTGTATATATATGTCTTGAATGAATAAGTCTCTATTTATAGGTTGATATTGAGAGTATTGTAAGCATACATTAGCTTTTCGCACATTGGAGGAATAGTATCGTTGAGCCATTTGATCATTGTGCATCCATTGAAGTTTTTGACCATTGTGAATATTACTATTGTAAGAGCATTCGGTCGTTGGAGCATTACCGTTGCTCTATCGTCTTTCTCATTGCTTCGATGTTTGCATAATAGAACATCGAGACAATCTTCCAAATATGATCATTGGAGCATTATCGTTGGTTTGTCATCTTTCTCATTGTTTCGCTGTTTTGCAAATTAGAAAGTTGAGAACACCTTCTAGATATGACCATTGGAGTACCCATTGAAGTTTCTATGATGTCTCTTTGTTTGCTCTACCACTTAGCGTTGTTCTTTGTAATCGATGAAGAACGTCATACCGTTGAGCATAATAACCATGTCATTCAACTTTGTTTCTTCAAGTTCTTCAATGCATTCCTTGTCTTCCTTGTGATATATCTGTTTAGAAAGGAGTAGAAGTAGTATGAGTGATTTTGCTGTTCATCTAGAATATTATCATAAGAATCAAGATTTTCGAACATAATGATATTACATAAATGGTGAACAGTAATTCGTGACAGCTTCTTTCAGAACAGAGAACTTTTAGTGGCCATAACTCTTAGAATATAATCCAAATTAAACAAATGCCCTATCCCTATAGCTCTTTAAGTCCTCTTTCCAATAAAAAAAGAATCACCATTAAACTCATTGTATTTTGACCGTTATGATATGATGAATGATAATTATTTTGACAACAGAGTGAGAACACCAGAATATTGAATATGAACTTTCGAGATCAATATCTCTTTCGTTTGAACCTCTTTGAGCTTGCATCTAGATTTTTTGAAACTAATTTTGAGTCTGGCTCATATGGAATTGGTTTCACTTCAATTGGACGTGAATTATGGGAGATATATTCAAATAACCGAACTTATTCTGAAATGATACAAGAATTTTCAATGTCAACTTCCAAAAGCCATATCTCTTTGGTACAAACTCCTTTGAGCTTGCTCTTGGTGTTCGTGTGAGGCATTGGGGGTCTATTTCATACGAAACTTTTTTCACTTCATTTCGATGTGTAGTTTGTGAGATACATCCAAATTACTAAACTTGTGTTTGATATGTGGTGAGAATTTCATCATTAACTTCCAAAATTCATATCTTTTTTGTCCAAACTCCTTCAAGCTTGATTTTGGTATCTATGTGACGCATTAAGAGTTTAGTTTCATACGAAATAAGTTTCATCTCAATTGAAATAATGGTTTGAGAGATATGATCAAATAACTGAACCTTGTACAAGTGGAACGCCAAACAAAGGAGCTAGAATAATGCTTCACACTCAAGTGTCCAGTGGCACAGTCAAGTGTAGATCATTGTAGCTTGGACTAAATTGGCATTTTGGAAATTTATAGCGCCAAACTATCATTTATGAAATTCTTAGTACCAAACTATCATTTTGAAATTTAAGCCCCAACCAATTTCTTTCTTTTTCTTCTTGTTAATCAATCCAATTCAATATTTTGTTTATTGATCTTCTTCTTGACTATTCCCAATAATTGAACTTCATATCTTTTAATCTTTTGAATCTACATTAAATATAGAAATTAGTCAAGATAGGAGATAACTATATTATGCAAACTTTTGGCTCCCTATATCTGCCATCTATATTTGACATCATTAAAACTAATCATATCTGACAAAGCTAAGATCAAGGTCAAAAAGCCCTGGAAAAATAGATAAGGATCTTAGAAGTCGAAGCTTGAAGCTCTCATGATCTTCTAGAACATAGGTCATAACTATTGGAAGAGATTGATTTTTGGACTGCAACTTGTTGTATATAAAACTAGACTTAAGAGCAGTTTCTATGAAATCATGATCATGCTCAAAAAAAGTAAACTGGAAGAGATATGAATTGTGGAATTACAATGTCATATAAAGATGTTGCTCCATACTAGCTGCTATGAATTTAATCACAACTTTCAGAATATAATGAATTTTGAGCTAATTCTTTTTGCATTAGAGTGTAGACTTCATAAGCTTTTTGATGATAAGTCATTTGGCATATTTTGGATTCAAAATGAATTTATCACTAGTGATGATCACTCTAGTAATATAAAAGTTATGCCTAAGATCACTACCGTGACCACTCGAGTTATGTGTAATATCTTGAAGAGAAGATCACTCGAGTGACCACTCGAGTTTAGATCACTACCATATCACCACACTGATCCTTCATAGTAATGTTCTACCCATTTTTTAATCACAATCTCAGATTTCACGATTTTCTTCCAAACTCATATAAACCTTGATTATATCATTTCCTGATCAAATTTATATGAAGATTACAGATGATTAAACATTGATTAGAGCTCAACGATGAAAAGTCCCTTTTGTCAGAAAACTTCTAATGGTCATATTCTTAATGGCAAGAAGAAGAGATCAACCAGAAGAAGAATGTGTCTAACAGTCAAGTACTTTTCTTCAATTATAAATAGAAGATAGGGTTAAGATGCAAAAATACACATGTGCTTTTCTTCTAGGGGTGTCCAGTAGCAAGTGCTTTTTTCAGGTGCAAAAGTGCACACGTGGTTACAAATTAGGTGCAAAAATACCGTTTGACCGTTAAGTTTGACTTTTTTTGCTGATTAGATGATGACGTGGCATTTCAAAGGTGCAAAACTACACATGTGATTTGTCAAGAAGAGCGTCCAACACCAAATTATTATTTTTTAATTTAATAATTTTACTTCGATTAAAATTATTTTAGGATCTTGAAAAAATATTTTAGATATTGACCGGTACTAAAAGGATACTAACTGATACTGAAAAAAATATTTCAGGGTACTGACAAGTACTAAAAAGTACTTTCAGGATACTGACTGGTATAGAAAAAATACTTCATAATCTTGAAAAATTATTTTAGGATTTTGAAAAAATGTTTCAGGTATTGACCGGTACTAAAAGGATACTAACTGATACTGAAAAAAATATTTCAGGGTATTGACTAGTACTAAAAAGTACTTTCAAGATACTGACTGGTATTAAAAGGATACTGACTGGTACTAAAAAATGATACTGACTGGTACTGAAAAATATTGACTGGTACTAAAAATATACTTCAGCATATTTTTTTAAGATTCTAAAATAATTTTTCAAGATCATGAAATATTTTTTCTGTACTAGGCACTATTCTCAAAGTATCTTTTTAGTACCAGTCAGTACCCTGAAATATTTTTTCAGATCTTAAAATAATTTTTCAAGATCATGAAGTATTTTTTCAGTACAAGTCAGTATGTTAAATATCTTTTTAGCACCCGGTAGTAATTAAACTAAAATTATTAAATAAAAAAAAAAGAATTTGGTGTTCGATGCTCTTTTTGACAAACCATATGTGTATTTTTGAACCTTTGAAATGCCACGTCGTCCAGTCAACAAAAAATCAAACTTAACAGTCAAAGTCAAACTTAACAGTTAAACGGTATTTTTGCACCTAATTTGTAACCACATAGTCACTTTTGCACCTAAAAAAAACACTTGTTACTGGGTGCTCCTCAGAGAAAAGCACATGTGTATTTTTGCACCTTAACCCTAGAAGATAATTCAAAACCAGAAAAGAGAGAGTCCATTCCTACAATGTCAATATGTTGAAATTTTGAGTCCCAACGCAAAAATGCTCTGTTTTCATACTCCTACACCTATACTTTATTGTTAAACATGATCTACTGATAAGAGAGAGAAGTTTGATTTCATTGTAATCATTCTATCTTTGTGAGAGTTACTCAACATAAGGGGATCTTGAGTGAGAAATAGATTTTAACCTTACAAATTGTAAGGGGAGTGATTTTCAAGTACAAAGATTAAGCTTGAGAATTAGACGTAGGCCATCAAGGATCAGACTAAACCCGTATAAATCATAGTTTGCATATTCTCTTTCTTTATCTCTTATAATTCCACAATATTTGATTTGAATAATGGATTGTGAATTTGTGGCTCAATATCTTCTTACTTATTGTTTTCACTAAGATGCAAAAATATTTTCAAAGTTATTAGGTTTCTATTTTACACCCAATTCACATCCTCTCTTAGGTGACAGGCGATTCTAACAAGGTTGATTTATAAATAAACCGACATACATTTGTAGACATTAAGACTTTAGATTAGCTTATCAAATTAAGTTTAAATTAGTTTATGGGGATAAAATCTAAGAAGCAAACAATAAATTAGTAACTCTAGGTTTTCTACTTTGATATTGAGACTTGTTCTTTGTGAAAAGTCTTTCTAGCTTTTAATTTTATTTCTTTTCAGTGTTCGAAATAAATTTTGATCTATTCAACTTAAATGAACCAAGGAAAATTAATATCTAATCACTAATTCAATAGAGTCTCTATGGATAACCTTGATTTGCTATTATAATTAAGGGTAAAAATCATATCAATTGATAAAAGGGTTAAGGTACGAATTTGTTATGGAAGTTTTCACCAAAAAGTAATGTTGCCACATAAGTTTTTTTAGGTTTAATATTACTCAAAAGCTTCTAAACGTAGCATGTTTGCCCTATATTGTTAAAATGCTAACATTGACCGTAAATAGTGACATTGACCGTTAACTTCTTAATGGGAAGAAGCAACATTACTTCATTTTAACACTTCTAGAGAAATATTGCTCCATTTTAATTTTTTTGGGCAACACTGAACCTGAAAAAACTTTTATGGCAACATTGCTTCTTAGCGAAATCTTTTGACGCAAATGTACAGTTTAACCCATTAATAAGTTCGAATAACAACCCTCCATCATAAATTAGGTAGTTATATTTTTTAGAATTTAAGAGATAAATAATTCATGTTAAGTTAAGATCTCTATAGAAGAAGAATAAAATGAAAAATTAAAAAATCTATAAAATTTCAAAATATGAAATCCCGCTTTACCTAGTCAAATTTTTTTTAAAAAAAAAAAAATCGTACCAATAAATTCAAACAGCAATCCTCCATTGGAAATGAGTGTCTCCACTAACTCCTCTCTCAATTTCCTCCCCATCTCAATATAGAAGGTTACCCTTTTGATTTAATTAAAATAGAAAACTAAAAATATGTAAATTTCAAAATCTAAAATCATAACTACGCACATATTTTTTTTATAATATTAATTTAAAATTAAGAATAAATTCAAAATATCATACTAATAAATTCAAATAGCAATCATCCCTCTTGAATTAGCGATGACGTACGAAATTTTCTCTCTAAATTTTAAATACAAAAATCTTAACTGATTTTCAAACTTTAAATCATGTTATTAAGCCCGGATCGGCCAGTTTGGATAGGAAACCGACGAACCGGCCGCGTAACTGGTCCGGAAGATCATAAAAATCGGGGTCATCAGCAAACCCAGTATTAAAAAAAAAAGTGGAAGAGAGGGGTCCGAGAACAGCGGAGAGAGGAGACGCGAGAAATAGAGCGGCGGACAGCGACCTCCAAACCTTCAATTCTCCACTCCACCTTCGTCGTCTTCTTCCTTCCTCACCGGCAACCTTTGCTTCATCGTCACCATAAATCTTTGTTGCTAGTGAGCTCCACCCTCACCACTGATGGTTAATTTTGCCTATTACATGACTTTCATGTAAAGTTTCATGAGGTTGAAAACAAAAATGTTGTTTAATCATTGCAAAAACCCGTAACTCCTTACTGTCCTCATGAATTATTAACCTTAACTCATTACGCTAATTAGTTATTAGTTATTAATCCGTAACTCTTTACGGTACTTATGAGAATTCATAATAATTTATAATATTCATGAGTTTCAAGATTGCTCATTAAAACAACTATTGGGGTTTAGGATAATTTGATAAAATGATTATTGGATATTAGAATACCTTAGATCACTCGAAGACTTCAAGGTTGTTGATGTCTTCTAACGTTGATCCACACGGCTATCTCCCGATTGCAATGAGAACTCCTTCTCTTGAAACCTCCCACTCCTTGAATGCTTGCTAGGCGAAGACAAAGTTGAGTTTTGGTTTCTTTGGGTTTTGACCTTTTCAAGAAGATGATGGTTTCTTAGGATTAGGTTAAAGATAGGATGAATAAGGTTGGAACCTTACCCTTTTATGAATGGTGCCTTTTTCTCTCTAAACCTTTGGCATAGACCTAAATTTAGAGAGCATAAAGATCTTGTTTTTCTCTTAGAAAAACGTGCAGGAAAAAGGCACACCAAAAATTAGCACTTTATAAGAGTCTAACCCTAATTTAAATGCTCACAAGAAAGACCCAATCCAAGCTTGAATTGAAAAATCCAAATCACAATGAATTGAATTCATATCTTGATTGATTAATTGAATTTAAGATGATAAATCACATTCATATCTTGATTGATTGATTGAATCAATCATTTAAGATGATGGATTATATTTATTTCTTTTTTCCTTCAAAAAACATCCATAAAAAGGGTACATAAAAAATCAGCACTTTATAAGAGTCTAACCCTAATTTAAATGCTCACAAGAAAGGCCCAATCCAAACTTGATTTGGAAAATCCAAATCATAATGAATTAAATTCATATCTTGATTGAATAATAATTTAAGATGATGAATCACATTTATCTCTTAAACTAAAATTCAAAATCATTTCAATCAATCTTCATTTATTATTTCTCCTATCTTCATCCAATCATTATTGGATCTTAATATATATATATATATATATATATATATATATATATATATTAGATAATTCAGAATTATCTTTTATGACCTAACCTTTTGAATCAAAATTCAATTTCAAATTTTAAACTTAAATTCAAAATTCAAAATTCAAATTCCAAATTCAACTTGGCTTAAGACCCTATTAAGTCTTCCAACACATTTGGGCCCTTTTGTGGAGAAACTGATTTCCCATTGGGGATACCATATATGATGGCATTTTTTCCTCATTGGGTTTGGAGTCCCACTCCAACCCAATTACACTTTTACTCTTAATAAAGCCCAATAACAATTATTGGCCCAAGTTTGCTAAATTTAAACAATCGGGAATAACCTTTTGTGTGTGACCCATTAAGCTCAATTAGTCATTGGCATAAATAAACTTGGACCAATTAAAACCCCTTTAACGGGCCCAATTTATTTAATGACCTTATAAGACACTAGCAATGCTCTATGGCCCTAGAACTAATTGAGTTAATCAAGTGATCTACCTTTCATATTTGGATACCGTGCAGGCATCATCCCTCACATCGTCATTCATATTTAGTCGAGAGCAAAGATAGAATATCATCTCTCTTAATTGACTAAATGTAACTATTTCACAGAACTATGAATCTTCTTATATTAACTCTATAATAGATCATGACTCTTCATGATCACTTGCTATGTGCACAGTCCCTCGAGTTAATTAGAAGCTATCGAAGCTCTACCAGTCTTGTGAATGACTAATCCCTTGTAGGGGACTATGAGTCCTCTCAGCATGTCCATCTACACTCATGTATCGGGTTACACCCAAGAGTACACTGTTTTCCCCATTTTTAGGTGGATAGAGTTGTACAGTCAAAACATAACCCTAAGACAGTGTTCGATGACATCCTTAAGTCCAGGACGATCTGTACTACCAAATGATGAGAGACTTTACATATCCAATTATGCTCTCTATAATGAATCTTTGTGGAGTCTCTTGGCGGGTCAGTTCGGTGCTATCTGTTCTCCAACAAATCCACCCACGACATCAGCTAAGGCATTACCATGCCTGTATTCCATGAGGTCCCTACCTTGTATCTCTATACAAGTAGAAGTTGTCGTACTAGTCTTATTGAGATCACCAATGCTCTTTCTTGGTGAGTTAAGACTAGGAACAAGTTTTAGGTAATAGATATACAGTGTTCTTAAGTTCTCATGATCATGATCTCTATCATTGATCCTTGAGATTAACACATATTCTATTCCTAGGGCTTTTATCTTCAAACACATATTTACCTAAAAAATAAAGGCGAGACATAAATATGATGAAGATAAAATATGCTCATTTATTAATAACGAAATACTATAATGTAGAAATGGTGCTGATCTGTCCTTACAGATTGTCTCTAGGACACCTAAATACTAAAAACCACCACAGAAATTGTCGCCAACCGAAAGAAACACCTTGAACGATTCAGGATTTGGCCGATGATGTTTAGGGTGTAAGGTAAGCCATGGCTGAACGCCTGAACGTGAGAGAGAGAGAGAGTGTGTGTGTGTGAGAGAGAGTGAGAGAGAGAGAGAGAGAGAGAATAGAAAAGCTTAGGGAAAGAGAATGAGAAAGAGGGAAGGAGGCGACACAGAAGAGCCACATCTATCAACTTAATAGCCAAATTGAGTAGTCATATTTGTCCCTAGGCGTAGGAAGATATATAAGGTAGATTTGAGGAAGGAAAGAGTAATTTCACAAGAAGACATGGAAAATCCAAAGTGGGAAAGTGGAGGATTGTCTACAGCTCAAAAATGGTGATTGAAATTTAATGTTGAAAGGACAGATATGAGGTAATTGCAGGGTTTGTTGAAGAAGTGTCACTGATCACTCCCACTCCCTTTTATTCAATGGACATTTAGCATAATTAGATATCTTTTTAACCAAAGAGTAGTAGCCATTATCGAAAATTATTCCTTTAGCATTTTATATTAATAATCTTGAAATCTTCATTTTCTTACCTGTTTGATCCTGTTTTAGCTTCGGTCTAACCTACTGACCCTTGACCCAATATATCGACCGATTTATTGACCGGTTTAGTGACCGGTCCGATTTTAATAACCTTACTTCAAATTATAAGAATAACACAAAAGACAAAACAGGACAAAATAACATATCCTCTTCTAGCAACACAAGGACTGAGGTACTTAGTTCCAAAGACTAATTGAGTATTTAGTTTTTAATCAGTAGAATATCATGAGTACATCTTATCCTAAATACACTACAAACTTTGTCCTATATTTAAGACTGAATATAGTAACTCATTCACTAAATTATGAAAGATAGTGGATTTAGTGTGAGCTACAAAAGTGGCATGATTTTTAGACTATTCTTAATTTAAAATTTAAAATACAGATAGGAATGAGAAGTTATAATAGTAAGGATTAAGTGTGTGTGAAAATTTTGAGAATTTTTTAATTTGATATTTCATAATTTTACATGAAATCATTTTATTAATCCACGTGGTGACACGAGAAGGATGCATTTTGCCTACTAGCTAGCATCAATATAATAATAGATAATAGCCAATAGGATGAAGTGCCATCTTGATAAGTGTGCAATTTTTCTTATAAAATAATTTCCAAGTTATTAGCCGATAGGATGAAGTGCCATCTTGATAAGTGTGTCTCCCCTAACCAAGGTGCCTTTGTGTCAAGTCGTCTTATTTAGGATAATATTATCATTGCTCATGAAGTATTTCACTATTTAAGACGGAAAAAAAGGGGACAAAAATTTGAGTTTGCCTTAAAAATGGACATGAGTAAAGCATATGACAGAGTTGAGTGGGATTTTTTATGTAATGCATTGATTAAATTTAGCTTCTGTGCAATGGGTCACTCTTTTTATGAATTGTGTGGAATCTATACATCTTAATCTCTATATTGCAGAAGAAAAAATGGCATCTATTAGCCCTGGAACCCTATCACCTTACTTATTTATCTTGACTCTAGAAGCTCTATCTTGCATGATTAACCATGCCTCACTCCAGGGACGGCTTCGAGGGATCGAGTTAAATAAATCCTGCCCTACTATCTCTCATAATTTCTTTGCAAATGATCTTTGTTTTTCATGAATGCAGATATCCGTAATTGTTAGGTACTAGCAAAGATCCTCAAAGACTATTGCACAACTTCAGGCCAATTAGCAAATCTGGAGAAATCTAGCATTATGTTTTTTTGAAAAAACCCCACATGATTTGAGATGAGAAATTTGCAACCTTCTAGGCATCGGCGAAAGCCAGGACCAAGGAAAATATCTAGGAATTCCAAGTGTGTGGGGCAAAACAAAGCATCAAGCGCTTGCATATGTGAGGGAGAAAGTCACCAAGAAGGTCCTAGGTTGGAGTAGTAAACATCTATCCTTTGTCGGAAGGGAAGTTATGATAAAAGTAGTCATCAATGCCATTCCGATCTTCCCGATGACTTTTTCAATTTCCCAATTAAGACCTATAAAGAACTCAACAGCTTGGTGGCAAATTTCTGGTGGGGAGGTCAAAATAAAACGCACTAGGTGGCATGGAAAAAATTAACCAAACCTAAAGCTGATGGGGGTTTGGGATTTCGGGATTTCAATAAATTTAATAAAGCTCTTCTAGCAAAAACGACCTGGCGTCTTCTCCAAAATCCCCAGGACCTATGGGCAAAGGTATTTAAAGGCCTCTATTTTCCTAATTGTTCTTTTCTTGATGCAGTTAAGGGTCATAGAGCATCCTGGAGTTGGTCTAGCATATTGGAGGGCCGTGATTTCATTAAAGATGACGTGTGTTGGCACATTAGAAATGGGGAATCTACACGAGTATGGCGCGATAATTGGATCCCTTCCTTGCATCCTCAGTGTATTTTGGCTAACACTTTAGCAACAAAAGAGGCATTGTTTCACAAAAAGAGGGGCCCTGACCCCACATGTCCGATCTGCCTTAAGGAAATTGAGACAATAGAGCACCTATTTTTTCATTGTTCTTGGGTGCGGTGTGTCTGGTTCAGTTGCCAATTATCCATCATGTGTAATCTGAGTCATGTACAAAATTTTAAACAATGGTGGATTGACGTTTTGAGCCCTTCCAGCCCTTTTACTTCAATCGATGTGAGGTATATTGGCTGGGTGCTTTGGTATACATGGAAGGAAAGGAATGAAGTGGTCTTTAATGCAGCAAATCCTGATCCACAAGCTGTCATCATCTGTGCTAATAAATCCTTGTGAGCTTACTGCAGTGCGAATGCTCCCCTAGTCAATGTCTCTTCAAATGACAAGGCGTTGATCACTCCTGTTGTCTAGGTACCTCTATCTGATGGCAAACTAAAGATTATTGTGGATGGCACATTCCAAGCGTTTACACAACGAGCGGCAATTGCAGTCATATGTTGAGATCACTGAGGTGAATTGAAATGGGCATTCATGGATAAGGTTAAATCTATCTTTCCATTTATGACTAAAGCACTTGTAATGAAAAGAGCACTCATGATTGCTCAAGATCTAGGTAATAAAAATCTCATCATTGAGACTGACTGTCTATTCCTAGTGCAATGTGTAGAAAAAGGTTGCCCAGATCATGGTGAATGGCAGGCACAAGGAATTTTTGCAAATATCCTAGAGCTACTCAAATTGGACTCCAGGTTCATTATACTCCTCGCTAGGGGAATAAAGTAGCTGATTTTTTGGCTGCAGCTACTGATAAGGGGTGTACCACATTGGGTGGGTAGACATACCCTTACCCCCTTTGTTTCCTATATTGGAGGAAGATTTGAAGGCTTGTAGGAGTCCTCTGTTCCAAGCTTCCTTGAGTCCCAAAACTATGAACCCTGGCTGACTGTGCTATTTTATTGTCTTTTTGGCCCTTTCCGTTTCCTAGTATATCAGTTCTTTTCTTATCAGATCCGGACTTACTATTTGATTCCTGTTTGTGTCCTTAGTAGTTAAGCTGGTTCGTCAGTTGAGTCTGATTTCTTTTGTATGTTGTCACTAGATTGTAATCCTTCTTTTTACACAGTAATGGATACTTTAGAACTGTTCAAAAAAATATAATAACAGATAAAATATAGGGGAAATTCCATTTAAATACCATCTAAATTTGTAAAACCCCCAAAAATCCTCCAAATTTGTAAAAAGACTGAGAGGTGATAAGGACTTTTCAGGGTTATGCAATTTCATGGGAAAAGACCAGACTGCCCCTAATAACTTGTTCATTCACATTCAGATTTACATTTGATACTTCATCGTCATCCACATCCGACGATCACTTGCCCTAGCATCACCCACAGCCTTCGCTGGACCACTGCTGTCGCTGTCGTTGTCGCTGCCATCGCCGTGTACGTCGTGTTCGCCACCGCCGTCAGGTACGTTCCTCATCCCATTAGCACTGAGCCCTCATTCTTCCTCTCTCTTTTTTTCCGTGGTCCGTTTTCTCCGTCGTCGCCCTGTAATTTTTATTTATTTATTTGTAGACAACAGAAAATTTGGGGCTCTCTCTGGCTTCTGTTTCTATTGGCTTGCCTTACTTTGGAATCCACTTAATAACCTGAGATTATGTCCTCTTTGATTTGTTATCTACAATTGAGGCTATAGGTTAGCTTTTCTTTCAGGGACAATCTTAGTGCCAAACGTATCTTTACTTTCAGGATGCTAAACTTTGTTATATTCATTAGTCTCAGCTTTTCTCTGGAATTTACATTTTTCTGTGATCCTTTAAGTTAGAGACATATGGGCTATAAACATCACATAATCTTAGAGAAGTTGTTCATATTATTTTCGTTTTGAAATAAAGCTTTTTGTAATGTCAGGAAAACATGGAAAATTTGTTGTATACATGTGGAAGTATGGCAAAGCTGTTCTAGCATGTAAAAGAACTTTGGTGAGCATAGATGTTAGCAACTAACAAGCAGATTTTGTAACCAGTAGGGAAAATATGCAAAAGACATAATATGTTTTTTGGGGAAAAAAATGGCGTATAAGGTTGCATGAGTAAGCCTCAATTCAGATGGTAAACCCAAAATCCTATATTATGAGATTCATAATGAGATGTGGGCTTTAGTTGCTGGTTTCCTTTTAAGTCTTTGTTGGAGTATTATCTAACGCATTATATGTGCCATTTTATGCTTCTTTGCAAGCATATTCCTCTAAGTGTAGTATTTGTAAGAGCTGTCTTAACTGAAAATGGAAAGGGAAAAGTAATATCTTCTCCTTGTCTAACTAAAGAATTAAGTTGAAGTCTTATGATATTCTCTGTTTAGTATTATCTCTGAAGTTGAGCATTTTCTTTTGGTGCTTTTAATTTTATGATGATGAACAACACCTATTCAATAAGATAGTGACTATTAGTTTATGGGAGATGTTTAGAAAGGAGTTTTGGTGATCATGACTAATGCAATACTGTGGGGGAAAAAATCCAACCATAAGTCTCATCACACCTAACAGCTTGTTGTATATTATGTTAGTTACACATTATGTCTTTTATAACGCTATTCCATTATACCTTTTGCTAAGGAGCTTGTCTTTAAACTATCCTTGGATTAATGTTGAGTTAATCAAGGGAGGCTTAACTAAACTAGATGTGTGGAAATGTGGAGCTACAACTTGGTCCCTGTCCATCGCTATGGTCACTTTTCCTTAATGCAACTTTCTTAAATTCCATCATTGCACTGACCCATCAACTCTGTGAGAAATTGAAGGTCTTTTCAATGTTGCTAGCTATGTACAAATCAATCTTTGGTTTATTGGATACATTCGATAAGTTTTAATTTGTTGGATTATTTCTAATAATCAATAATACTATTATTAAAGGGTTTAGGTCCTTTCAGATTAAAACTGAAGTGTTAATTGCTTGTATGGTGGGTGCCTGCGTCACGAGTTGCCTTTCTGCATCACTTGTTATTTTATTGTAATTCTCAACAATAGATGAAGTCCATTATTTATGAGAGTACCTCCAGGGAGATGGATCAATTGTCTGTTGACTGCCTAGGACTAATTGCTACCTTGATACGTTTTGTTCAATGACATATCCCTTACTTCATTTATGTTATGGTTCTTTTGAAATATAAGGCATGTCTACTATTTGTAGATAATACCCTAATCAGCTTCTCCTTCTAGAGGATCATTTGTCTCTAATAGTGTATTGAGTTTACTTGTTATTGCTGATATTATTGGATTAAAATTGTTGGAACTAGTTTTGCTAAATGAGTAAAAGCATTTGTTGTTATATGTGGTTCATGAACTCTCCTAATTTTGTTTCTTGCCATTTCATTTTTTCAGGTTTACCAAAGCAAAAGTGTAGTAAAATGTCCACGAATAATGCCTACTTTATGTTTAGCAAGGAGTTTAAAAAAGAGAATAAAGTTGCTGACTTTACTGACATGAGTAGAGAGTGCGCAAAATCGTGGAGGGCTTTGAGTGTTGAATAGAGGAAAGTATACATTGATAGAGCCAGAGAAGGAAGGCTCGAGAGCAAGAAGGGCACCTCCACCTCCTCTTTTCCATCACGATGCTCGTTGAACAAATTTTCCAAGCTTGTAGTATTTGTGAACTCCGACGAAATTTCGCAGTATGGTGATGACCAGCTGAACTAGTATAGCTGTAACCTTATGTGGTGGCTGGTCAACCATGAATTGAATATCGCCAAAGATGCTGCTTTGGGACTCCTGACTCCTCCAGCAACCCAAAGGAAGAGAAGGGAGACATGAGTATTATTGTTAGATGCTGATTTTTTCAATTATTTTGACACTTTTGTTACTTAGGATTCAACCCAATTTTTTTGATGTGCTGTATGTTTGTAAATAATTTGTAAATAATGGAAGTAAAGTTGACTGAAGGATATGGGATTAACACAAAATATATTATTTATAACATACTTTGTATGAGCATTTACAAGTGCTTCAAGGATTTTACAAGTGCCTTTAAGTGCATTTACAAGTGCTTCAGAGATTTTAAGTCTTTTCTATTACCATTCTACATATGAAAATTACCATTCGTCAAGTGAAAATTACCATTGCTTAAGTGAGAATTACCATTGTTTCTGTAGGTTCTGTTTTTTTTTTTACTTCTTCAAGCATGTTTTGTAAAACCCCAAAAAAATGAACTTTCACAAAACTTAAAGTGAGAATTACCATTCGTGAAGTGAGAATTACCATTGTTTCTACAGGGTTCCCTTTTTTACTTCTTCACGCATGTTTTGTAAAACCCACAAAAAAAAAAAGAACTTTCACAAAACCTAAAGTGAGAATTATCATTCGTGAAGTGAGAATTACCATTTTTGAAGTGAAAATTACCATTGTTTCTGCAGGGTTCCCTTTTTTACTTCTTCAAGCATATTTTGTAAAAGCCCCCCCCCCCAAAAAAAGAACTTTCACAAAACCTGAAGTGAGAATTACCATTCGTGAAATGAGAATTACCATTCCTGAAGTGAACTTTCACACCAAAATTCTTACTTCAGGAATGGTAATTCTCACTTTAGGTTTTGTGAAAGTTCATTTTTTTTGGGGTTTTACAAAACATGCTTGAAGAAGTAAAAAAACGAAACCCTGCAGAAACAATGGTAATTCTCACTTCATGAATGGTAATTCTCACTTCACAAATGGTAATTCTCACTTCAAGTTTTGTGAAAGTTCATTTTTTTTGGGTTTTACAAAACATGCTTGAAGAAGTAAAAAAGGGAGCCCTGCAAAAACAATGGTAATTCTCACTTCAAGAATGGTAATTCTCACTTCAAAAATGGTAATTTTCACTTGTGGATTTGTGAAAGTTCTTTTTTTTTTTTTTTTTTACAAAACATGCTTGAAGAAGTAAAAAAGGGAACCCTGCAGAAACAATGGTAATTCTCACTTCACGAATGGTAATTTTCACTTGTGGATTTGTGAAAGTTCTTTTTTTTTTTTTTTTGGTTTTACAAAACATGCTTGAAGAAGTAAAAAAAGGGATCCTGTAGATCCAATGGTAATTCTCAATTCAGGAATGGTAATTCTTACTTCACGAATAGTAATTCTCACTTCAGGTTTTGTGAAAGTTCATTTTTTTGGGGGTTTTACAAAACATGTTTGAAGAAGTAAAAAAACGAAACCCTGCAGATCCAATGGTAATTCTCACTTCACGAATGGTAATTCTCACTTCAGGTTTTGTGAAAGTTCTTTTTTTTTTTTTTTTTTTGGGTTTTACAAAACATGCTTGAAGAAGTAAAAAAAGGGATCCTGCAGATCCAATGGTAATTCTCACTTCAGGTTTTGTGAAAGTTCTTCTTTTTTTTTTTTTTTGGGTTTTACAAAACATGCTTGAAGAAGTAAAAAAACGAAACCCTGTAAAAACAATAGTAATTCTCACTTCACCAATGGTAATTCTCACTTCACGAATGGTAATTTTCACTTGTGAATTTGTGAAAGTTCAGTTTTTTTGGGTTTTACAAAACACGCTTGAAGAAGTAAAAAAGGGACCCTACAGAAACAATGGTAATTCTCACTTAAGCAATGGTAATTCTCACTTCACGAATGGTAATTTTCACTTGACGAATGGTAATTTTCATATGTGGAATGGTAATGGAAATGACTTAAAATCCCTGAAGCACTTGTAAATGCACTTAAAGGCACTTGTAAAATCCCTTGGAGCACAAGTTAAATGCCAATACAAAGTATGTTATAAATAATTGAAAAAATCAGTCTTTAACAATAATGCTCTTGTCTTCATTCTCTTCCTTTGGGTTGCTGGAGGAGTCAGGAGTCCCAATGCAGCATCTCTGGCGTTATTCAATTCATGGTTGACCAGCCACCACATGAGGTTACACCAATACTCGTTTACCTCATCATCACCATACTGCATAATTTCGTTGGGTTTCCAATTGTGCAACCAAATCAACACATGAACGCCACAGTCTTGCCTACAGAACAGAGGAACACACCAATTAACAATTCTACAACAGCCAATTATATATCGTTTGACCCACACTATTATCTAAATAAATGTATTCTTTTTAAATCTATGAACCCCCATCGAAAAGCTTTATTGAGTTCTCAATATATTCACAACCATGATAAAAATAACTGTTTTACCCATTAATGATTCAAACCTACATGAATTTTCGTTAAATCAAAAGGTGTATTAGGTAGACCTTTCCTTTTGATTGGGTGCATGAATAATTAGGTGTATTAGGTACCCTTGATAGCTAGAAACTTAAAACTCAATATCAAAGGTTGGGTACCAAGAGATAATGAATTTACTTGAAAAATAAGACCTGGGTTATTTTCTATTTCATTTGGTCTAGAAACACCCATTTATCAAATATAGATTGGGGGAATTTTCATAGCATTTAACAGATTTATGGGTGGCCTTTGAGAAATCACATCATTTATATACACATCCAAAAATTATGAATCATGACTCATTTTAAAACTCTAGATGCGTACTAGTTTACTGAAAAAGTTTCATAGTCTAACTCTCTATTTTGCCCTATGTTGAAGAACTCATATATTCATAGCTCATACAAGCGTATAGATTAGTGATCTACTAACTACTTTTACGCATACTTGCCATGTTCTTCACATGGAACTTACCTTAGGATTGGGAAGAGCCCTCCTTCTTATGTGAGTTATATACATCTCTTAACACATGATTAATTGCATAAGAAAATATAAATATACAAATAGTTCACAAGTTATAATAGATTAAGCCAAATAACAACAACAAAAATGGCTTCTTTAATTTAGTTCTCCACCTCCACTAGCTTATTCTTGCCCTTATATATAATTGCATGATCCTATGGTTGGTACATGGAAGAAGGGTGAGATTTAGGGAAATTTCAGTAGTAAATCATCAACTCAATATATAATATGCAGTATACTAGGCATGGAAATGGCCAATATAAGAACAACACTTTAAAAGCACATACACAAGGGTATGACACAAATTCAAGCAAGGATATTACATGTTCAAAGGCCTTATTATATTACGGCTTCTATGACAAATAAACATGCAAGCAACCAAACACAAAGTACATTAGAGTAAGTTTCATTACCTCTTAAAGATTTTCCTTTTTTACCTACTCCTTTGCTTTGCCTCCTCTTTGGTCTTGATGGCGAATATCAAACCTTATTGATTGTTCATGCAGGGACAGATTAATACGCACATTTCTATACTTATTTTTGTGTAAATAATCTTTCCAAATATCTTAACTCATTTTTTCTAGCACTTAACTTTATTCCCTTTTTCTTATTTCTAACTCACTTCTACCTTGACTTTAAATTACTTCCTCATCCCTCTTTTAAGTTCATTGGGGCATTTCAATTCACCAAAGATTTAACTACCTGTAGCTAAAAGCTATATAATGTGCAAAGCAGGGGAGGAAATGATAGCATTCACAAACTTGACTTCTTTGCTTCAAATCATAGCATAGGAACCTTTAAACTTCTTATATCTATAGTTTATCAACTTGGGACCTTCAAACATTAGATATTTTCATCCTTAGTAATCAAAACTTTGCTAACTCTCTCAAACAGATTGGGCCAAGAACAGAAACACCAGAGAAAACAGACCACAACAAAAACAGAGAGGAAGAATGAGGGCTCGAAACTAATGGGATGAGGAAGATACCTGACGGCGGTGGTGAACACGGCGACAGCAGTGGTTCAACGAAGGCTGTGGGTGACGCTAGGGCAAGGCTTCGTCGAATGTGAATGAGAATGAAGCTTTGAATGTGAATGTGAATGTGAATGTTCTGAGCAAAAAATCTGAATGTGAACGTGAATGAAGACAAATTACTAAGGGATAGTATGGTCTTTTCCCATGAAATTGCATAACCCTGAAAAGTCCTTATCATTTCTCAATCTTTTTACAAATTCGGAGGACTTCTAAGGGTTTTACAAATTCATCTGGTATTTAAATGGAATTTTTCCTATATAGTGGATAGATATTTCAGCATTTTATTTGGAATCGTCTCATTAATCCTCGCGCTATAAAAATGAGGCTTTTATACCTTTATATATAAAAGTAAAAAAAATTGAATAGAGCATAAATTGTCAGTTAAAACGCATAAATTAAATTCAATAATTATATAATTTAATCTTATTGTCAATAATTAAATAGGAGAAATATAAGTCCATGTCTGATTCCGTATTGTTCCCTTTGCTGTTTGCGGCTGTCGTCCTTTCCTCCTCAACTCCGCCTCCTCTCGCTTCGTATCCGTCTTCTCACGACAGCCCCGCACCACCATCGGATTAGTCTCTCTTCGTCCTTTGGCTTCATATTTCTTCCTTCTCTCCGTGTGCTTCTTCTGACTCCCCTTAATGGCAACCGCAATGCAGATTCGGAGCACCATGCCACCGCCTTCGTTTTCGTGGTAAACTCTTTTTAATCTTGTACTTTTGTCTGCTCCTTTGTCTAGTTTGATGGAATGTACATTTTAGTAGGGAAGTTGTGCACTTGTTCAAAATATTAATGGGAGTTACGAAGCTAACTTCTACCATTTCTTGGTACAGAATTTCTTTGCATTACTCTGTTTATTGAAGAACCAAACTTTCGGATGTCAAAAAGTTAAAGTCTTTTATACTTCCGAAGTATCAGAACCTGTTGTGACTAAGAAGAACTGAATACTCACACTGTTAAAGGAATTTGGACAAATAGCTAACGACTAAACACCAAAAAAGTCAAGAGCTTCCTTTAGCATGCCTAATAAACCCTGACGAATTTAATTTCATGATTTATTTTGGTGCTTGCATTCCTTTTACTCTATCTGTTCACTTTTCTGCTGTGCCATCATTATGATTTTCAAGTATTTGTACTTTTAAGCTTCTGTTCTTGACTTTGAACATTGGTGGATATTCATTCCCTTTTGTTTGAGATTCAAGTGTTGAATGTTTACTTACATTTTAGTGTGAGGCTCTAGATTATTTATTTCTTTGCATAATAGTAATTTTTTATCGAAATATTGCACTGCAAAACCAGGAATGTTAATTGTTTTTGATTGATGATTGATGATTGATGAAAATTGAGAGGGAATAAACAAGTGTTTCCCTGTGAAGAGAAAATGCGTGCCAAGCTAGTCAAGATCAAGGAATGAAAAGGAAATTAGTTTGAGAGGATGAGACAGGATAGGCCAAGATGCAGAATTAAAAATTTGAGGAATTAGTTTGAGAGGATGATCTATGGTATAATAAAATGGAAAAAGATGGACTCATTTCCTTTTGCCAGTCCCTGGAGGTGAGGACCCTATCTTGTGCTTTGCCTCTGGAGAACTTAAGCTAGCAATGAGTGTCTCAGCACCTATTGAGGTTGACTGGCTGTTTGCATTGGATAAGTGAGGGTTCTTCCCTACTCACTTGACCTTATTCACAGTCTTCCCAAGGTTGCTCTAAATGTTTTGGCTTCTTTCATAAGCCTGTCCTCCGGCAAGAATTTGTTATGTGCACTGCTGAGTGTCTCACACCCATAGGATTTAGATTTATCTCTTCATAACTTGATATTCTGACAGTAACAAACAAGTTCAATATTGATTTGTGTTGACATGATTAATATATACATGAGAGTCCATGGATTCATCATTACTTTAGAAAACATCTTTGCATAAAGATCACATTGAAGCACAGGAGAAATACTTTAAATATTATTGATCTTTGAAAATAGAAAGGAGTACAAGGAGGCCTTTAGATAGGCAAAAATAGATTAACTCTAAGCCTAAAATCTATCATAATCCAATGTAATCTAATCTAATCATAATATCTTAAAGATATATTCCTAAAATATTATATTCATATCTAATCCTAATAAATACTAAACCATATCCCTAATAATAATAATAATAATTAATTAATATTTCTAAACTTGCTATTCTCAACCTTTACTTTAAAAACTCTACCTCAGTAAGCAATTTTTTTCCAATAATATACTCGTTCTTATGTTCTCCTATGACTTTAAGAATGATGGAAGCGAGTTGAGCATGTGATCATAAATTGTACAGATAAATTTGAAGATCATATGTAGGCTTTAAATTTTTAAAATTTCAAGAAGTTATAGATAATTGAGAGATTATTCCAAGTTCAATTGGTTAGTGTTTCAGTGACACAAGAAATGGTCAGAACAACAAAAAAAAAGTATTTAAAAAAAGAGGTGGGTAGGTGGGCGCCAACTTGCCAAGCAACCTTTTGGCAGGCTTAAAATGCCAGCTCATTTTTGAGGCAGGCTTTTTCAACGAAAAAAATCTATAACTCAGGGCACAATTGTCGAACAGAGGATTTATAGCCCACGAGTCATACAACTAGAACCCACAAGAAAGGGGTCTACACCAAACAGTGGTCACATAGATATAATGGTGGATCCACGATGATATGATAGTGTATAGATTAGGCCTTCAGAAAATAAACAGTCATCCAAAATTAATTGATGTAGTATTTCAAAAATATGAGGGCCCTAAGATGGCAATATATAGATCAATACGACACTAATACCAAAAGGAGACCTACGAGTTTCACGACGTCTATGCCTCAGGTTGCTTCCCTTGTCCTCTACTAAGATTAGAGGTCTCGCCTGAAAAAAAATTGATAATGACGGGGTGAGACATAAAGTCCCCGTAACCGAAATTAATTTATCAAATATGCGAGAAAGGATTGCAAGTCAGCGAAGCAAGTTTATTAACATAATTATAATATCCATATTAATTAAATTAAAAATCCACAATAATCAAAATATGTATATTCATTTACATAAAACCTTTCACAAAATAATTCTCAACTTGGTTACCAAAAAGGGTTCCAAAACATCATAATTTATTTTCCAACATTTAGCGAAAGATCTCACATATATTTCAGACAACATTGATGCATAGATCATCCTTAACAGAGTCGAGGACACAGCTTCAGCCCACAAACTCGGAGTCCAAGGCACAAATACCACCTACAAACTCGGAGTCCAGGGTACAATTTCCGTCCACCAACCCTTACAGAATATCCATTCTTGTCAATACAAAAGTATACAATTCCAAATCCACTTTCCACAAGTGTAATAAATCCCAAAACAGTTAATATACCTATACATATATATAATTGACAATAATTAAAACCATCCCCACTCATCCATTCTGCTCCTCCTTATTTCCTCGTGGACGTGGATCAGCCTATCAGTGCTAGTATACCCGGCCAAGGTTAGCTAGTCACTTCAAGAATACTGTCCCCTCCCATGCTACCACCTAGGGGTCCAGGGTACAAAATTTTTCCCACAAACCACCACCAATATACCGTAACAGGGAGGTGTCCGCTCAAAACACTCAACTCAAATTCCGGGCCAAGAATGAGAGAGCCGATGAGCACAATTTCACCCTCAATCTCTTCCACACAACCCAACATATCCCAACAGAAGAAATAATATAATACTAAAATTTTCAACAATAATTTATTAAATTATTATTCAACACACATCACCTCACAAAAAACATTATAACCATCACAACAATAACAATCCCAATAATAATAGTCACTGAAATACATAGATTGGAAAATTCACTGCTTCACTGAATTAATTTCATATTCAAGCATACACAAAATTTTTCAAGACACATCCAAGAAGTATATAAAAGTAAGACTTAGAAAAATACCTCACAGTCCAAAACAAGCATATAAAATAAATTAATCCCGGTTACCTCAATCCCAAGCTTAACCTTAGCGTGAGGTGCACAACGTCACTACCCGTACAATCACCAATCACGAGTGGACTCTACATTATCACAATTATGACTTATGATTTCCTATAACTTAAAATATATAAATTTAATACTTGCAACTCATGGGTTGGCCTGAATTCCCAGCTCTACTTTAGTTACATAAGCATTTAGAGGGTTGTCTTAACTATGGGGATGTGTTTAAAAGTTTTTTAATATAGAGATCAAGGTGAAAATTAATGCAGATTATAGAATCAATAGATTAATATTTCCTTTTACATTTAGAAAATTCAGCTTGTGTTCGCTCTCATTGATTGGCAATCTATTGTTTGTGCTTAGATCCACTGTCGGTGAGGTGAGATAGTTGAAGAGACCAAAGTTGACCAAGTGGAATTGCTACCATGGAAGGAGATAATCTCTTTTCTCTATTCTGTTCTCTATATCCATCTTCTTTTAATATTTATTGGTCTGAAACTTTTAATGATGCCATGCTGTTTTTTTGGTAATTAGTAATGGTATCTATATAAGATTCTATCCCTCCCTTGACTTTTGATTTGTCGTGCTTCCTGTAATGTTTTGCCTCTTTGCTTTGTCAACAGTAGTGCCATTCACTATAATGAAGTTTTCTTTTCTTTTCTTTTCCAAATAATTTTGAGGCTGAGTGTTGTTTATTCTTTGCATTCAGAATTTGAGCAGCATGTGGAAGGCTGGCTTGTTGTGGGTGCATATCCCAGAAGAAATACGTAGGCTCATTTTACTTTAGTGTTACAAGAATTTCTTGCCTGTCGTTTGTGTTAGTCTTCATATGTTAGTGCAGAGGATCCTGATATTAATGTTCAAATCAGAAATTGATTGTCACAAAGCTCTTCATTGAACATAATTATGCCAAAGCCAGTTGGATTTCAGATTTTGTATTACGTTGTTGCTGAATTTTACCTGCATAAGCGCTACCATGAATGTCCGTGCACTGGCCAACCATTATGCAGCCCAACTCAGTATATGCTGCTCCCTCAGTCCCATCAACTGTACCTTGGCTCGAGCCATCCATGCTCACATGATAACTTCTGGGTTCAGGCCATGGGGTCACATCCTCAACCGCCTAATAGATATATATTGTAAATCATCCAAGATTGGCTATGCCCGCCAACTTTTTGATGCAATTCCAAAGCCAGATATTGTTGCAAGAACCACATTCATTGCCACATATTCTTCTATGGGAAATCTAAAACTGGCTGAGGAAATATTTAATGAAACCCCATTGGTTATGCGAGACACTGTTAGTTACAATGCCATGATTACAGCCTACTCTCATCATGATGATGGTCATGCTGCTATTGAGCTCTTTAGAGAAATGAAGCAAGAAGGGTTTAGTTGTGACAATTTTACCTTCTCCAGTGTGCTCAGCGCGTTGGCAATTATAGCTGATGATGAAAAGCAGTGCCAACAGCTGCACTGTGAAGTAATTAAGTTGGGATTGGGGACCGTGACATCAGTACTAAATGCATTAATATGTGCATATGTTCATTGTGCATCTGCACCACAAGTATCTTCGTCATTGTTGATGTCTGCTGCTAGAAAGTTGTTTGATGAGGTGCCTCAGAGGGATGAAACGTCATGGACAATAATGATTACTGGGTATGTCAGGAATAATGATCTCAGTGCAGCTCGTGGATTACTTGATGGGATGACAGAAAACATAGAGGTTGCGTGGAACGCAATGATTTCTGGTTATGTGCATCATGGGTATTATGAGGCAGCATTTGACATGTTCAGAAAAATGCATTCCAGGGGAATTCTAAAAGATGCTTATACCTACACAAGTTTGATTAGCGCTTCTTCAAATGCTGGGTTGTTCAGATACGGAAAACAGTTGCATGCTTACATTCTTAGAACAGAGGTGCAACCTTCAAAGGACTTTTTGTTGTCCGTGAATAATGCTTTAGTTACATTATACAGTACATTTGGTAAACTAGTTGAGGCAAGAGTTATTTTTGATAAGATGCCCCTTAAAGATATTGTTTCCTGGAATTCAATTCTCTCAGGGTATGTCAATGTCGGGTGCATTGAGGAAGCTAAAACCATTTTCAGTGACATGCTTGAGAAAAATCTCCTAACATGGACTGTAATGATATCAGGCTTAGCACAACATGGTTTTGGAGAAGAGGGATTGAAGTTATTCAACCAGATGAAACTGGAGGGGCTTGAACCATGTGATTATGCATATGCTGGAGCGGTTAAATCTTGTGCTGTTTTAGGATCATTAGAGAATGGACGGCAGCTTCATTCTCAGATTATACAGTTGGGCCATCATTCAAGCCTCTCTGTTGGCAATGTATTAATTACTATGTATGCAAGATGCGGTGTTGTTGAATCTGCTTACTCCATGTTTCAAACAACGCCATATGTGGATTCGGTGACCTGGAATGCCATGATTGCAGCTCTTGCACAACATGGACATGGTGTCCAAGCTGTTCAACTTTATGAGGAGATGTTGAAGGAAGATATATTACCTGATAGAATAACTTTTCTCACAGTACTTTCTGCTTGTAGTCATGCTGGCTTGGTTAAAGAGGGACGATATTATTTTGGCACAATGGATGGTTATGGTATAACCCCAGGAGAAGATCATTACGCTCGTATGGTTGATTTGTTATGCCGTGCTGGTATGTTCTCTGAAGCAAAGAGTCTAATTGAATCAATGCCTTTTAAGCCAGGTGCACCAATTTGGGAAGCTATTCTTGCTGGTTGTCGCATTCATGGGAACATAGATTTAGGCATTGAAGCTGCAGAACGACTTTTTGAACTAATGCCTCAGCATGATGGAACCTATATACTACTTTCCAATATGTATGCTACTTTAGGTCAATGGGAAGACGTAGCCAAAGTGAGGAAACTAATGAGAGAACGGGGGGTTAAGAAGGAACCTGGTTGTAGCTGGATTGAAGTTGAAAACAAAGTTCATGTTTTCTTGGTTGATGATACTGTACATCCTGAGGTTCAGGCAGTGTACAAGTATCTAGAAAAATTGGTATTTGAAATGAGGAAATTAGGGTACATTCCTGATACAAAGTTCGTATTACATGATATGGAATCTGAGTATAAGGAACATGCCTTGTCCACCCACAGTGAAAAACTTGCTGTTGTTTATGGAATTATGAAGCTTCCTAATGGATCTTCAATTAGAGTTTTTAAAAACCTGAGGATTTGTGGGGATTGCCATAACGCATTCAAGTTCATTTCCAAAGTGGTCGAGCGTGAGATAGTTGTGAGAGATGGGAAGAGGTTTCACCATTTTAGACATGGTGAATGTTCATGTGGTGACTATTGGTAGGCACAGGTTTGGTTACTTGATTGTCTATCAAGGGGCGTCTATATCAAAAGTTGTAAATGGATTTGAAGTATATGAAGTGGAGCATTAGCAATCTGAGATCCAAAATAAGGATTGGCAGTGGCTTCTAAATGATCTACAAGAGATCGATCAATTGTAATAGGAATATTTATTTTTTGCCTTCTTTTTCCTATGACATTCATTTTAATAACTCTTGCTTACGTAGAATCAATATACAATATTAAAGGAAGATCTCTGCTCAACTTTTTTTAATGCTTTTATGTTATTCTTTCACTATTCTTCCATATGGTGTTTTTCTCTTTCATTTATGTTCTTCTGACGTCTGTTTTCCTAATTTTTCATCTACTTTTCTCTCACAATTTAGTGAAATATCCTGATTTTAGTTCTTCTGATTTTCCTTTTTAATTTTTCTTTCTCTTCTCTCTGATCTTGCTTCATGTGCTTCAAACAGGGTTCATAAACATTGGATAACCAACAGTAACAGATTAAATGTGATTACTGTGGGGTCTGATGGTAAGTAAGCTTCGGGTCAAGATTGCTTCTCCAGGGTATTAAACACAGCACCAAAGCTACTTTGACTCTATGTACCTGTTTCTTCACTTTTATGGTATTCGTCACTTTAATTTTATCCATGTGATTAATGCATCGATTGGTACTGAATAGCTTTGAAGGATTGGCTGGGGGTAGTAGCCGATCATCCTGATCCTGAACATAGAGCTCTGCCCAGTCATGTGCTTTCCATTACTTATTTTGTCATATCATGAGTTCAAGCACCAAAAAGAAAAGGGGGAAAAAGTTTAATCCAGAATCATATGCCATGTTATCATTCTGCCTTGCAATTAAAATTTATAAATTCACCTGGAACATCTAATAAACTGAGTCAAGGGTGTTTGCCATGATGCTATGTATACACCATCCCCATTGGTTTTGATGTCTATTTTGGTAATAAGCTTTTTCTTTAATAATATTGTTTGCTGTATCAATTGATGAAATTTGATTTTTTGGTTGATTTGCCATTATTATATATGGGTGAAGGTGCAATTTTACCAACAATGTTTTTCACAATAAGCGTTTGGTACAAATAAGTTTTGGAAGGAGCAAAAATACCAATAAACAATTTAAAATGGTGTAGATTCACCAAGGCCGTTAAATTTCATCAATCCTCCTTTAGGTTTTAACTGCCTTGGTGAATTTGCACCTTTTTAAATTGTTTATTGGTATTTCTTCCTCTTCCAAAACTTATTTGTGCCAAACACTCCTTAGGAAAAACTTTGTTCATAAAATTGCATCTTAACCCATTATATTTTTGTCAGCTAATTGCCTAATTGGCAACTGAAAAAACACAGTTCATGAACTTCTCCTGATGTGCACTATCAAGTGGATTGCTTGGATGTTCATTGAATGGCTTATTCTATAAAAAGCTGGATTGTGAATTTGTGTGGTATAGATAATTATGGCCCACATATCTGTTGGTTTATTTTCAGGAAGCATTGTTATATCTTTTTTCTTATTTCTGTTGGTTAATAGAATGAAAGCTTCGTTTGAAGTCTACTTTCTTCTATCCTGGAAGGATCTTTGTTGCTGCCTGACTGAAAAATATAATTCTGAATTGTCAAGTATTTTCTTTATTGGTGCTGCAGCAATATTCATCCCCAGATGCTTTTGTTAATGTATTTTAGCTGGAAATTATAGTGATGTTGGATTGGTGTTGTTTATCTTCAATTGGTGGTTTGAGTTGATGATAGTAAAAGAATGACCATTCACAATTTGTATGCTTCAGATGATGTTTTTAACTGTTTTCCTTCAAGTGTTTTCTACCTTACGTTCATTGTGATATTCTAATACTAATAGATTTCATATTCAATTTTTCTGTTATTCTGATTTCTGTTCACATTTTTTTTATTGATGCGCATATTTTTCATATCTGAAATTTATCTTACATTTGTTAACCTGAAGTTTTGAAACATTATAAAGTCAAAATCATTTTTAAATCTTATATTACCTCCAGTGTCTTGTGATATTGTGATTTGATGATTGATTGCAGTGTTAGATGTATACTTCTCATCTACCATCACAAGTGGCGTTATTTTGAATATTTTTATTGTTTACCATTGTTTCTTCTTAGCTCTTTCGCCACTGTCTTTACATGTCTGCTTTATCAATCAGTGCGTCCTTGTTAAATGATAGAAATAGTAATGAATAGACTTGTTTATATGTGTGTGTATTGAATCAGAGTATTGTTTCCATCATCCAAAATGTCTTCCAAAATTCTCTTAAGCTGTTTACACTGCAGAAACATTAGTTCTCATATGCTTTTCGTTGTTCTTGAGAAGTAATTCAGTCAAGAGGAAAAAATGATGGATTCATAATATTTATTTATCATGCGTTGAATGATGGTGATATTCTTATGTATCTTGAGAAGTAATATTTTTTTCCCTTTCTTAATTCTTTGTATATCTTTTTTTTTTCGTATGAAGAATTCTTTGTATATTTCTTAATGATTTAAATATTTATCAAATCTAAAATTTATGATCATGATGTTTTCAAATTTCAAAAGTCATTTTTTAGAATCCTGATATCTCATGGATCAATTAGATCCGAGATTATAAGGAAATCATGGAGGAGATAATATGTTATTGCTGATTGCACATAGTGAGATTTTAGGATCCCATTAAATGATCCGAATTTATTCTCTATGTATATATGTAACCTTATACTGAATAATATTATTGGTGCAGCATTCTTCCATCTTTGAAATCCTCATGGTATAAGAGCTTTTAGAAGAATTCGGAGAAAGCACTTGATTCCTCAGTCACTTATTAACATGATCGAGTTCTTGTCAGTCTCGTCGAAATCACTGTTTTTCCGACAATCGAGTTCCTGCTGTCTCACTGGAATCTCTGTTTTTCGCTGAAACCAACATTCGGCCATCATTGCCATGTTGATGCTACCGAGGATCACTAGGAAAAAGAAGAAAGAGTCTTTGAATCGATGTTTTGAATAGTGGGTAACGGTCGACCCCAAAAACGGTATAGCAGGTAGCGGTAAAGCCGCTACTGTAAAGTTCATATAAATACTTGTAATAAATTATATCACATATATAAATGCATTATAAGATAAAAAATCACCCAAAATATTACACATTCAAAATAAGGATTCGAGGAATATAAAGGAAGCCACATACTAGTTCATTGAATGTAACTAAATTAATAATATTCTAGAAACATAAACAATCCAAGTAGATTCAAATACAAATTTTTAATGGCTCTTTCAAAGTCAAGCAGGAAAACAACTAATCAGAATCATCATCAAACATTTCTTCAATGTCTTCTTCTCCACCCTCACTTTCTTCATGTATATCTGTTCTTCTTCCTCATCTTCTATTTCTTCATTATAACCTTCTTCAATCCCTTCAACCCTTATTCCCCTTGAGCTTGATGGCATAGAGGTAGCTTCCTTCTGAATCTAGTATGCTGCCTAGTGAAAGTGATAGGCTCATTAGCTCCAGTTACATTAGCAACTTCTCCCCAAGTCAAGATATCATCATCAAAAATGAACTCATTTTCTACACTTTCATCCACTTCTCCCACCAACCATTCATTACTTTCATCAATATCGTTGAGGACAATAGGATCAATCAAATCATGACTCTCAAAACGTTCTTTAAGAGCTTGATTATACTTAATAAAGACCAAGTCTTGCAACCTTTGATGCTCAAGCCTACTCCTCTTCTTAGAATGGATCTAGTTTACAATTTCCAATAAAGAATATTAGTTTCATAATTATGATATGAAACTCTACAAACAAAGGTCATTTAATAATTACTTACATGCTCAAAAGTACTCCAATTACGTTCACATCCTGAAGCGCTACAAGTTAAGCCCAACACTCTAATAGCAAGGTTTCGCAAATCCGAAACTTGTGCTCCATATGACTTCCACCATAAAGTTGTAATCCAAATTGCAATAACTTGTTAACATAAAAACGTGTTAAATAAAAGCTTAAAGTGATGAAATAAGCTTACCAAGAGCGCTCTTATTCCTTTGTCTTATTGCTGCATTCATACCAAAAAAGCCTTCTGCACGCCTGTATTTTTCCAATTGCCCATGTATCTTGTCCACTTCTTCCTCATTTGCACTTAGCTTGTCAATGCATTTATATAATCCAGTTATCAATTCAGCATCATCATCAATCTATGGATTGGCATAAAAGTATTCAGGGTTTAGATAATGGCCTGCAGCATGTAATGGATGATGAAGTTGGCAGTCCCATTTTCTATCAATGATAGCAAAAATATCCCTGTATTTATCTTCATTTCCATTGAAAGATTTTTGAATTGCTTTCTTGGCCTTATCCATTGCTTCATAGATATATCCCATTGCGGGCCTTTTTTCATTATCAACAAGTCTAAGCACCCGCACAAGAGGCCCCATAACCTTTAAAGAATGAATAACATCATTCCAAAATGATGGCATAAGTAAAGTGTCAGTCGCCCTTTTTTCCTTAGGATCTTTTGTTGTATTTGATTTCAGCAAATCATCTGATGTGAACATCTTTCTAAGATTATTTTTTTTGTTTATGAAGCCTTTACAATGTGAGGAATGTTGTAGCAAATCTCGTCACTCCATGCCTAACCAATTCAGTCTTGCTTGTATACTTCCTCATTGTGTTCAATGCCAATATGTGATTATAAATGAACCCAACAAGCTTGATGCCTCTTTATATTGCTTTTTTAACTCTCAATTTTTCCAATATTTTCAAGCATCAAATCCAAACAATGTGCAGCACATGGAGTCCAAAACAAATGTTCTCTCTTGGCTTGTAACAATTTTCCTAAGAACAAATTAAACAACCTAGAATGAGTAACAATCAAAATAAAAATTAACAATCAAATGAGACTAAATGGAAGTAATTATGTCTTACCGGCCAATACGTAGTTACTTCCATTATCGGTGAACACTTGAACAACATTTTTCTCCCCGATCTCTTCAACAAAATTATCCAAAAGTTCAAATAATTTTGCTCCACTCTTGACATAAGAAGAAGCATCAATGCTCTTCACAAACATAGACCCGGACGGAGAATTCACCAAGAAATTTATCAATGTTCTATTCTTTCTATCAGTCCATCCACCTGACATAATGGAACATCCATAGTTGGCTCTTTGTAAGGCATGATCTTTTAACAAATCATTGGTGTAATCCAATTCCTTTTTAAGTAAAGGAACTCTACACTCATAATAACTTGGGAGCTTTAGACTTGGACCATAATTCCCAATTGCTTGAACCATATATTTGAAGCTTTTTGAGCGAACAACATTGAAAGGTATATCATTTATACACAAAAATCTTTTAATGTATTGAACAGTTCTACCCCTTGCTTCTTTATCACAAGCATCATTTATGCTTGTTTGCCTCTTTCCTTTGCCTGCTTTACAGCTTGCTTCTGGTTTCTTGAAAAACATTAAATCCAAGGGGCCTTTAACTCTCTTAGCAGCAGCAGAATTGCCATCAGACCCTTGACTTAAAGATGCCCCACTCCTTTTCCCATTTTTAATGTGCTGAATTTCTTGCACCTCTTCTAGTATATCATCATCTTCATGTATATCAACACAATACGCATCCTTTTCAACAACCTTTTGCATATAAGCATCCTTCACCATTTTCTTAATTCCTGGTAGGATTTTTCTACAAGGACCCACATCCCCCTTTAACCCAATCTGGTGTTTTTTGGCTCTAGTGATGTCTCCAGTTGTTTCCTTCCCACAAAAATCACATGTAACATACCTCTTCTTGTTGATATCTTTTAGGCTATTCCACTGCCATGCCATATCCAGATTTTCACCAGTGGGCTTTACCAATCCGCAAGAAGCCGTGGAAGCTGCTGGCCTAACTTCTTCTTGGACTTGTGATGCCATGGCCGTAGAAAAAAAAACCACAACTGAACAGGGGCGACGTTGCTGGCTTTGCTGACCTTAATGCTGCAGCAGATTCAGCAACAGGGGCGACTGAAAAGACTGCAACAGCAACAGCAAATGCGGATTCAGGAACATAACTAGATTCGACAAAGAGGGAAGAGGGACCCAACGCAAACAGGGAAAAGCGAAGAGGGATACGACGCGAACAGGGAAGAGGGAAGACAGACACGAACAAGGAAGAGGAAGAGGGACGCGAACAGGGAAGAGGGTTGATCAGAATCTGTATATCAGAAGTAGAGAAGAGGTGGGAAGTAGTGAAAGGCAAAATGTGACCGAAAGAGAAGAGGTGGGAAGCAAGAGGGAAATCGAGCGAAAAAAAAACAGAGGAAAATTGTGTCAGTTTCCCTCTTCTTTTTTTTTCAGAAAGAAGACAGGGTAAAATGACCTACATACCCTTCATTAAGTTGGCCATTTTCCCATTTTAGCCCTGATTGGTGTCAAATTTCCAAACCTGTGCCATGCCCTACGTCTTGAACAAATCGAGGGAAATCGACACAGTTGCGGGCGTGATAGCGTCGCATAACCCACCGCCCGCGACTACCGCCACCGTCCGCTACCGGAAACTGTAGCGTTGCGGAGTGGAAGTTGCGTTTAGGTGCCGCAACCCGCATCAGAATCGCTATCATGTGCTATAGCGCCGCGATTTCAATCCTAGCTTTGAATTACTTGTAGGTCTTAATATGATCTATGACGATACTTGAGCATGGATTCTCAGTCAAGAGCCCTTACCATTTGTGGGTGAAACTTACTCCATTCTACGCAATAAAAAGGGTAGGTGTAAGTCTATGCTTCATAGAATCCAGAAACACCTAAGTTCAACCTTTTTGTGACCATTGAAGAAGTAAGGACACACTAAAGATACTTGCTAGAATCTTCATGGTTAACTTACTGACGAGAAACCAATGAAAGGTTGAGGAAATGTCGAAGCTTCCATGAGCGATGAATCCTCAAGGCAATCAACTAAGCAAGATTCCAGAAATGCTGATATCACTACAAAATACAAAGCAGCGTACTGGTATAGTTGTTAGAAGAGGTAACTTCCTTCAAGCCTTGGCTGCAATTAATGGATTACATACAAGAAATTGTTGGATTGTTGACTTAGGTGCATCGGTTCACATGACTGATGACAAGACTTTGTTTTTGTCTTACACTCCTGTTACTAAGATTGATAGTAAGAATTATTGATGACTCTAAATTAGTTGTAATTGGAATTGGCTCTATCAGAATTTCCGTTACACTTACTCTTCATTCTATGTTGTTTGTTCCAAATTTGAAACGTGGATGACGATTAGGAGTGCGAAAGAGCTTGATGGTCTTTGTTACCTTAATGTAAGTGATGCTCGTATTGTTAGGTCTTGCACTAAAATGTCTCTCTTGAGGACTAGTGAATTGGAGCTATGGCACAAACATCTAGGTCATCCACATTTCAGTTACATGTCTCAAATGTTTCCACCTCTTTGTTCTAATAAAAATGCCTTCGAATTTTGTTGTGATTCATATGGAAAGGCTAAACATCATCGAACTTCATTTACAAAAATTCCATACCAAGCATCTAAACCTTTTTACACTATTATAGCGATTTATGGGGACCATCTTGCACACCACTAAACACACTCAAAATGGTTCATCACGTTCATTGACGATTACACATGTGTAAGTTGGGTTTACTTATTGAAGGATAAAACAAAGGTTGACCAAACCTTTTTCAATTTTCATAATATGATCTAAACCCAATTCCAAACACAAATTCAGATCCTACACACTAATAATGGGACTGAATACTTCAATCAGGCCTTATCCAACTTCCTCACAAATCACGACATTGTCCATAAAAGCACTTGTCCTAATACACTTCAATAGAACGGCATTGTCGAGCAAAAGAATCGTCACATCCTTGAAACTGCTAGAGCCATTATGTTTAGTAGCAATGTTACTAAATATCATTGGGATGATGCCATCCTCATCACCACCTTCTTCTTAAATTGCATGCCAAGTGGACCCTTGTCCTACAAAACAAGACTCCAACTCCTCCACAAATACTGCAACCTTCCATATCTTGAAAACACTTTTCCCGCTTTGAGTTTTTGATTGCATATCATATGTTCACCTCCACCACACCAACAAACTTGACCCCAAAGCCTTTTGTTGTATCTTCCTCAGATACTCATCCCCAAAAAAGAAACAAATGTCATGACCCAATCTCAAAACATCTTTATGTCACATATGATGTTACTTTCCCTGAAGCTAAACCTTATTACCCTTGATTTGTAATTCAAGGGAAGAGGGACGATGAATTACAAACAAACGAGACACCACCACTAGATGATGACCTAACCTTTATGATTATATGCTAGCCTGAAAGAGCCTAATCCCAATAACCATGATAATTTTCATAAATGTGATAACCCTGATAATCCTGATAACTATGAGAATCCTAATAATGTGACCAGAGAAGTGCCTAAGGATAGAAGAGGAACTGTTTCAAGGAGAGACATAAACAAATTTGCTAATACTTATGCACGAAGCCACAAGACATGTAATGAGCCACAAACTATTAGCACTTGCCAAGAGTTAGCACTGGTGGCAAGTCAGGAAGAAATAGTGGTAATAGAAAGCTTTGATCTTGATTTTCCAATGGTAGTAAGGAAGAAGTCTAAACATGTACTCGACATCCAATTGAAAGGTTTGTCTCTTATAAGGCTCTTTCCCAAAATATCATGCCTTTGTCTCCCAACTTGACAACATCAGGGTAACTACCGATATTGATAAGCCTATGGCTATACTTGAATTGAGGCAAGCGGTTGTGGAAGAGATGGAAGCACCTAAATGTAATGGCATGTGGGATGTAGTGGATTTACCTCGAGGGAAGACACTGGTTAGTTGTAAATGGGTATTCACTCCAAAGTATAGACTGATAGAAGCCTTGAGAAATACAAGGCTAGGCTGGTTGTAAAGGGAATAATATTTTTGATTGTATATAGCAAGATTTCAGGATCCCATTAAATGATTCGATTCTATTCTTTGTGTATATATGTAACCTAATACTGTGAATAATATTATCGGTGCAGCATTCTTCCATCTTCAAAATCTTCACATTCTAAGAAACATATACCTATTCATGGTATATTTAAATTTAAAATTTTCACTTAAAGAATTCATAAACCAAACTAAATGTCTGACTTTTGTGGCAAAATAAGTTTTACTATCCTCTATGACATTCTTTACTCCCTAGGCATCTATCTTTTTCTCCAGGAGCCGTTTGACCATTTGTGCTTATGCTTGTTTTTTACAAAGATGGCCTTAGATATGTGTTTGATATGGCACTGGAGCTAACCAGTTTTGGCTATCCACGGTTTTGCTGACCAGTTTTGTTAAGTTCAAGTTTTTACCCTTCTCATATTGATTTTCCATTTCAATTTGTTATTCATACAATACTTCTTTTTTATTTCAATAAATTTATTGTTTGAGTTTTTGTGTAATGAATGGACCTGTATCACTCCTATATCCTGATTTTCTATCCAAATCTTCTATGTTGTTATTTTAGTTGGGGCATTATTTCATGCGTATAGTCTATGAATTTCACTTAGCTTAGTAATTTAGTCCTTGAACTTTAAGCTTTCTAAAATTAATTCTCAATGTTTGCATTGGGAGTTCTCATGCAGTACTTATCACAGTGATGATGTGCACTGTGATGAGATCTAGACCATTTAAATCTAATATGAAAGATTTAACTTTACAATTTTAATCTATGAATTTTTTAAATAATAAATTCATATTTTCTGAGTAATAATTATGAAGTTATCTTTGTTTAAAATCTGCATATATTAAAATAAAAGAAGTTACGTAAAATATAAAAATTAAATTAAATTAAACCCTTACGGTCTAAAATCAATCTAAACAGTCCATAGTCCATATTGGTGATGAGCATGCTTTTCTCATCTAACTAAACTAGATTGCTAACATTATAACAGTAGCTACTATTGGGTTAGATGAAACCTGATCGAAGGGCAGGGAAACATATGTGATTTCAAGAGCTGGCGGCATTTGATTGTGAACCATTGGAATGAATAGTGGTGATTGTTAGTTCAATCTTTTTAGCTAAGAGGGGGTCGAATTTAGTGATATTAAAAATTTTAAACTTAAATACAAACTAAATGAAGAGAATAGATTTAGAAAGATATCACTAAAGGAAGACATAGAAGATTTATATTGGTTTGATCCAAATAACTTGACCTACATCCAGTCCTCAAAATTCTTTATGAGAGTTCCACTATTGTCCCATGATTCACACTTTGGTGCCTCAGTGTAAGCAAGTTCTTCTTCAAATAACATTCGCTCCCCCTTACTCTTTACAATCAATGCCCACACGCAAAGTCCCATTACCTTGAATAACTTAACTGTAATAAATGGTTTGGTAATGTCTCTCACAAGAGTACATGAATAATCACTTACGTACAAAATCACAAAGATAGAGTTTAAGACTTAGCAATGAATACAACAATAAATTTTACGAAAAGAGTAGGTTAGTTCATCTTCAAAGCTATGATATTTGTAGTGTGATGGTAGTTGATGACAGTTGCTCTTTTGAATGTATCCATTGTGAGTGTGTGTGGTCATTGTTTCTATCTGTTGAGTGTGTCAAGTCATTCTTCTTGTCTTTTGAATTGGTTGTTAGAGACAGAGAATTTGAAGATGTTGAAGCTCAGAGCATTAGATGTGTAATATCCTGAATTTTGGGTATGTAGACTTGAGGATAAGCCTGTATTGGGCCGATGACTAAGCCCGGTTCAGGAAATGTGACAATATTGTGAAGGGGATTTTCCTTGATGCTGGCAGAGTAGATTTTGTTAGATATAATTAGTTTTGATGATATCTTATATAGAAGCCATTATTAAGAGCAAAAAGCTTGTATACTATATTTATCTCCTACATTGACTAACTACTATATAATGTAGATTAGTCCAAGTTGAATTATAGAGAAGAGATAAGAGGTTACGGAAAGAAGAACTTGCAGAAAATGTCAAGGAAGCAAGAAGCTATCAAAGTATTTTGTGAATAATCAAGAAGAAGAAGGTAAAACTTGCTAAGAATGATGAGTCTAAGTTGCATGACAAAGAATGATTAAGAGAAGAAAAGAAAGAAAGAGTTGAATTATGAAGAATGATCAAGAGAAAAGAGAAGAGAAGAAAGAAAGAGTTGAATTATGAAGAATGATCAAGAGAAAAGAGAAGAGAAGAAAGAAAGAGTTGAATTATGAAGAATGATCAAGAGAAGAGAAGAAAGAAAGAAGAACTTGCTCAATGGAATGAGAAAATCATTATACAAGTTCTTAGATTGATTCTTGAAGTCTCCACGATGATATGGAAGTTGGAATGACTCAAATCGGAGTTAAAATGAGCAAAATCAAGCTTTGGGATGAATTAACTCAAGCCAGGATGTCTAGACTCGAGTTAGAATGGTTTCTACAGTGTTTTGGGCACCTGGTATAGTTTGACTTGAGCCAAGAAACTCACAGACTCGAGTCCGGGCCTTAACTTGAGTCATCCATTTTTCTGACTCGAGCCAATAGTGTTTTTCAGCACTCTGTTCACCTCTGTTTCACGTTCAACTCGGGCGAGGTCTGGTAATTCAACGATATCTCCCAAACCAGAGATCAGATTGAGATGAAACTAGACTTCCAATGCGTCATTTTGATATAAAATTCAAGCCCAAAGGAGTTCAGATCAAGGAGATATGAATTGTACAAGTTGGACAATCAATTCATGCCACACAACAGATCAAGTTTTGGTATTTTGGGTGTATTTCACAATCTACAAATCCAATCGAGTTGAAACTAGTGCCATTTGAAAGTTGACACTCAAAATTCTGGATTCATTTCAGCATAGGCTCGGTTTTCTGGACATAGCTCACACTATACACAACCAAATGAAGTGAAACCAACTCCATATGAATCTAGACTCAACAAGTGTTTCATAGAATTTGAAATCAACAAAGTTCAAATCAAAGATCAAATAATATGAAAAAGACCAAGTTGCCTCGAGCTAGCAGTTCCACCTCGAGCCTGATGGAAGGCCAAGAGTTAGACTCCCTGAGAGAGGTTTTTACCTCGAGCCAGAAAATTCACCTCGAGTCAATAGCTAACCCGAGAGATTGAAGAATGGAGAAGACTTTTTGACTTGAGCCACAAATCTCCAACTCGAGCCAAGTCAAGCCAGAGCAACTGATGAAGAAGAAATCTGACTTACTAACTCGAGCCTCTTCAAATGCAACCTCGACTGTGGGTACAGACTTGAGCCAAGGTTTTTATGCCTCAAGTCAAATGTTTCTAAAGCTAATGGATCAATTGATGATTAACCTGAGCCAGTCTGTTCGGTCCGGGTTTCATAACCTTCCTCAGAAGTAATATTTTACACTTTTTTTGTAGGGATGGCAATAAAGAATGATATAAAAAATTATGCTCACGAGAACATATTTAATTTGTAATCCTCCATTTTTTCCAAAAAAAAAACCCATAATAGCATTTGTAGTGATTCTATAACTGCTACAAAGTAAACCTAACCGTTACAAACAATCTCCTCAACTGCTACTAACACAAACCACTACAAAAAAAATCATATCAATTTTGTAGCGGTCAAAGAACCACAACAAATTGTTGTCGCCATTTTAAAATTTTTGTTATTGTATTTAGTAGCAGTTATATAACTGCTACCAATGTGGTTAATTTCATATTGTAGCGGTTACAAAACCGCTACAAATTCTTCACACGCAACGTCATCCTAGCCTCATATCGTAGTGGTGGGAAGAAACTGCTTAAGTTACAGTAGCAGGTTTCCAAAACCGCTACAAAGTTGCTTGCAACAGTGTGTTTTGTAGCGGGTTTGACTACCGCTATTAATGTTGTTTGTAGCGTCTTAAACTACTACAAATGCGACATTTTAACTACTACAAAGTGTCATTTTTTGTAATGTCAACCTCAATTAACTTGTTGTGGTTGAAAACTTGGAAGGACTTATTATCAATTAATAAGTTCAAGTTGCCATAATTTTTCAGCTTTTATCTTAACTGATGAGTCAATATTGGATAGGACCTCATATTCAAAACTGTTAATTCACGATTAATGTTTTGATGATAACAAACTTTGAAAAAAAAAAAAAAGAGGACTTAATGATTAAAGTTACTCAAGCATATGTTTCAAGACACTTGAGAGAACAACCTTCATTTGAACTAAATCTTGGAGGGATAAGGGTCTTAAATGCCATGGAAGTTTTCGTTCAAGAGCACTAGTAAGAAGGAAGTTTTTTTTGGACAAAAAATGCCACGGAAGTTTTTGCTGAGGAGCAATTTTTCCCTGGAAGTTTTCATTAAGGAGTAATTTTGCTCCGGAAGTTTTTACTAAGGAGCAATTTTGCCCTTCTGTCCCCAAATATTAAATTTGACTATTAAATCAATCAAAGACCACACATGTTATGCCTTGAAAAGGTCAAACTTGAAGCTGAAGAAGGAGATCCTTGAGATGTTGAGCTCAAGGCGGCCAGAATTTGTGAAGCCAAACTGGTCAAAGGGACTGAAAGGTCGACTGTCACAAAACCCAAAGGAAGCATCACTTATGATCTAAGCAATTGATCAGTTTATACAAATGTAAATATTATCACTATTGATTTGTTTTACTGAACCAATTTTTGGAACAATTCATTTCTCGTTTTGCGTTTCATTTGCGTTTTGTGACAGACCTTTCCGTTCCTTTGACCAGTTCGGCTTCACAAATTCTGGCCGCCTTGAGATCAACATTTGAAGGATCTCCTTCTCTAACTCCAAGTTCGATCTTTTCAAGGCATGACATGTGTGATCTTTGACTAATTTAGTAGTCAAATATAATATTTGGGGACAAAAGGGAAAAATTGCTAGGAAAATTGCTACGTTCTGTAAACTTCCGAGGCAAAATTGCTCCTTAGTGAAAACTTTCGGGGAAAAATTGCTCCTCAGCGAAAACTTCCGTGGTAAAAATGATACTTTCGGGGCAAAATTGATACTTCCTGTGAACTTCCGTGGCATTTTTTGTCCAAAAAAAACTTCCTTCTTACCAGTGCTCCTGAGCGAAAACTTCCATGGCATTTAAGACCCTTATCCCAATCTTGAATTAGGAAAATGTTGTAAAGTGATACACTCGAGTGACAATGATCAATAGTAGGGGTTCTTAGCAAGTCACTCAAACCGATTTTGAAAATTAGAAAGAATCACTCGAGTGGGTTATTGAAGCACTCAAGTTGATCCTCTCATAACTTGAGTATTGGGAAACTGAAGTAGGTTCGGAACTCCAACATCAGTAAGCACTTGAGTTAGAACTGGGAATCAGGGCCAGCCTAACCCGACAGGGCCAAGGCCTGTAGGGCCGGCCCTACAGGGCCTGAAATAAGAAAAATATTTGTTTTTTAAAGCCCGGCCCGATAGTACCAGGGTCAGGGCCGGCCCTACAAGGCCTGAAAATTACTATTCCAAATTTTAACTATTTTTCCGTAGATTTTTTTCAAAGAAATATAATTAATAAATTGCAATCATTAAAGTTCTAATCTATCAAATAAATTTTATCAACATTAATATCTAAACAATATAAATCATTCAACAAATAAACACATTCATTAATTCGTAATAAAAAACAAATAAACACAAAAAATATGTTTTTTTCCTTTTAAAAAAAATATTAAACAAAGGAATTGCTTTATGTATACCTATGACAAAATGCTTTTCCCTCTCGTAATTTTGTGTGTTTGTAGATTCCTTCGGTTCATGCATGATTTTACTGACAGGTAAAAATAATTATATTTATTTTACACAGAATATATTTATAATTTATTACTTATATAATATTGTAATACTAAAGTATATGTTTATTTAATATGAATCCCCTCTTTAAAATTTATAATAACTAATTATGTGTTTTAATACAAAATAATAATAAACATAAAAAAGGGTTATAGTTTAAACTAAAAAAATTCTAAGTAATTACAAATAAACACATTCATTAATTAAATGGAAGTCTAAGTCATTATTATTATTATTATTATTTAAAAAAACAAAAAGCTACAGCTAAACGGCTCTGCAGGGCCGGCCCGAGGCCCTACAGGGCTGGCCCAATTAAGCCCGAGGCCCTACAGGGCCGGCCCTGCAAGGTCAATTTCAAATTTCAGGCCTATTTTTCAAGCCCGAGCCCTGCAAGGCCAAAGCTTAAACGGGTCGGCCCGATGGGCTTGGCCCGATTTCCCGGCTCTAACTTGAGTGGTGAATAGGATAACTCAAGTGAAGGTATCAGGAGCTCGAGTGCCCTGGTTATTCTCTTCTTCATTTGATTCGATTTTTCCTCAACAAATACTCTGGCTCATCAAAGGCGGACTCAAACCCAAAGTCTAGCATAAACAAATTTTTAATTAAATTCCTTAATTATTCTTATACTCCCTACAGGCCACGTTTTGCTACTCATCTAACAAAAACTTAAGAAACTTGATAGCACTAATTGTTGAATAAATGCATATTTATAATGATCAACGCCTATTAAAAGAGATGGAAGGTAGGAAGGAAAGACGATGTGGTTTTCGATATAAGAAAGATAATGTGGTTAAAGCCACTTATTTGAGTAAAGTTGTCAATATGGATTAGGCCCGTAGGCTACTACTGGGGTAGGTTTGGCATTTTGCCAATCCGTACTGCCAAATTCGTAGGTTCAAGTGGGCCAACCCACAACTTATGGGCATCCCATATTCCTAGCTCTAAACGGGCATCTCCCAAAAAAAAAAAGTTTGTCCATTAAAATATAACATTATTATGTATCCAAAAAAAAAAAATATAACATTATTATTAAAAGACTCAATGGTTTTGTCATTTTAAGACAACACTATCTATGACTATTTTAGGCCGCTTTGATTGATAAAGGGCCAGACACTCTCATCAAAAGGGGAGGTTTTATCTTGGAGTTAGTCAAGATGCTAGGGGAAATATCCTAACTCCTGGGTGTCTAGGTTCACGTTTGAGAATAATAGACGGCTTACTCTACCCAACAGTAGTATTATTTAGACGGAAAGGAGATGGAATCTTACCCTTGGATCGTAGGTGAGCTCAACCCCTTTTAACTACTACAAAGTGTCATTTTTTTGTAATGTCAACCTCAATTAACTTGTTGTGGTTGAAAACTTGGAAGGACTTATTATCAATTAATAAGTTCAAGTTGCCATAATTTTTCAACTTTTATCTTAACTGATGAGTCAATATTGGATAGGACCTCATATTCAAAACTGTTAGTTCACGATTAATGTTTTGATGATAACAAACTTTGAAAAAAAAAAAAAAGAGGACTTAATGATTAAGTTACTCGAGCGTATGTTTCAAGACACTTGAGTGAACAACCTTCATTTGAACTAAATCTTGAATTAGGAAAATGTTGTAAAGTGATACACTCGAGTGACAATGATCAATAGTAGGGGTTCTTAGCAAGTCACTCAAACCGATTTTGAAAATTAGAAAGAATCACTCAAGTGGGTTATTGAAGCACTCAAGTTGATCCTCTCATAACTTGAGTATTGGGAAATTGAAGTAGGTTCGGAACTCCAACATCAGTAAGCACTTGAGTTAGAGCTGGGAATCAGGGCCAGCCTAACCCGACAGGGCCAAGGCCTAACAGGGCCGACCCTACAGGGCCTGAAGTAAGAAAAACATCTATTTTTTAAAGTCCGGCCCGATAGTACCAGGGTCAGGGGCGGCCCTACAGGGCCTAAAAATTACTATTCCAAATTTTAACTATTTTTCCTTAGATTGTTTTCAAAGAAATATAATTAATAAATTGCAATCATTAAAGTTCTAATCTATCAAATAAATTTTATCAACATTAATATCTAAACAATATAAATCATTCAACAAATAAACACATTCATTAATTTGTAATTAAAAAACAAATAAACACAAAAAAATATGTTTTTTCCGTTTTAAAAAAAATATTAAACAAAGGAATTGCTTTATGTACACCTATGACAAAATGCTTTTCCCTCTCGTAATTTTGTGTGTTTGCAGATTCCTTCGGTTCATGCATGATTTTACTGACAGGTAAAAATAATTATATTTATTTTACACAGAATATATTTATAATTTATTACTTATATAATATTGTAATACTAAAGTATGTGTTTATTTAATATGAAAACATCCCCTCTTTAAAATTTATAATAACTAATTATGTGTTTTAATACAAAATAATAATAAACATAAAAAGGGTTATAGTTTAAACTAAAAAAATTCTAAGTAATTACAAATAAACACATTCATTAAGTGGAAGTCTAAGTTTTCTTATTTTATTTTTGTTTTTTAAAAAGCTACAGTTAAACGGCTCTGCAAGGCCGGCCCGAGGCCCTACAGGGTTGGCTCAATTAAGCCCGAGGCCCTACAGGGCCGGCCCTGCAGGGCCAATTTCAAATTTCAAGCCTATTTTTCAAGCCAGAGCCCTGCAGGGCCAAGGCTTAAACGGGCCGGCCCGATGGACTTGGCCTGATTTCCCGGCTCTAACTTGAGTGGTGAATAGGATAACTCAAGTGAAGGTATCAGGAGCTCGAGTGCCCTGGTTATTCTCTTCTTCATTTGATTCGATTTTTCCTCAACAAATACTCTGGCTCATCAAAGGCGGACTCAAACCCAAAGTCTAGCATAAACAAATTTTTAATTAAATTCCTTAATTATTCTTATACTCCCTACAGGCCACGTTTTGCTACTCATCTAACAAAAACTTAAGAAACTTGATAGCACTAATTGTTGAATAAATGCATATTTATAATGATCAACGCCTATTAAAAGAGATGGAAGGTAGGAAGGAAAGACAATGTGGTTTTTGATATAAGAAAGATAATGTGGTTAAAGCCACCTATTTGAGTAAAGTTGTTAATATGGGTTTGGCCCGTAGGCTACTACTGGGGTAGGTTTGGCATTTTGCCAATCTGTACTGCCAAATTCGTAGGTTTAAGTGGGCCAACCCACAACTTATGGGCATCCCATATTCCTAGCATTAAACGGGCATCTCCCCCAAAAAAAAAAAGTTTGTCCATTAAAATATAACATTATTATTAAAAGACTCAATAGTTTAATTTAATCAAACTAGATAAATATATTTTATATTAATTAAGGACCGAATGATTAATTTTTATAGTTTCTTTTGTGCCTAAAAGATTATGGTTATTTTTACATTTTTGGTTTAAATTAATGGCTATTATATTACACCTTAACCCTGTAAAAAAATAATACTTGTGTACTACTTTATGTTCCATCTCATTTTCTCTTCCACTTCTACTTTCATTTCCTTTCACGCCTTTTTCTAGAATGTTAAATGATAGGGGTACACAAGGGTTAGTTTGGGTTGCGTTTTACACCATCCTAGTACTCCAAACTATTCTGTTCTGGGAACAGGACTGGTTGAACTTGACTAGGTGTCAAGCCTAGAACCTACGTACCCTTTGAAGGGATCAAAGTCAACGTAGTTCGAGTTAAACTTGTAGGCGTGAGGCTAGGGGGTGGTGTGTGTGCTCTGTGTGACTGAATGTAAAGTGAGCATAAATTAGAACGTGTGCACCTGGTTAGTCGACCTCTATATTTATGGAGGTGTCCGAGGTGGATATCCCGATCTAGCGAGATTCCCAGTGTGAGCAATATCTGGGGCCAAGATATCTGGGACCAAGATACTAGGAGCGCATATCTCGGGATACCAGTTTGGATAGATCCTGTACCGTTAAGATGCCGGATCCTCCTTCCCGATATGTCTTACTATGTTTCCTAGTTCAGTTGGGCTGCAACGTAAGTTTAGGCCGTTGGGCCAGTCCGCAACACAAACCTTTAAAAGCAAGAAATCTATAATTTTATTCGAGCCTTGTGAATGCAAGAAACCCTCGCTGGGAGACTCTCCCACCATAGCCAGGTGCGTGACGCGGGTCAGATCCGGATTGGTCGGTGCAAAGCTCCGGTGAACCGAGTGGGCAACCAAAAAAAAAATTATCATGTACCAAAAAAAATATTATCACTATTCAAATAAAATACATTGCAAGGGAAACTAATAATAAGTTAAAAATAAATTTAAAATTTTGACAGAGATTTAAAAATTTGAAATCATTAAAAAAAAAAAAGAAGTCCATAAAAGCAATATATTGCATAAAAAATATCAAGAAAAATAATACTATTAAACAATTAGCTTTTACAAATCATAAAAAAATGTCCATACTAATCATGCAAACAATTAATTCGGGAACCCAATCCCAACGGCATGCTTTGACAGAAACTGTCTCCTTAATCACCTCCTTTTATCCCAGAAGAAGTAGAGTGTCAACAAGGTTTAGCTTTTAACTTTTTCTAAGTTAAGGTGCATCCATCACGTTAAAATTTTGTACGTGTATCGAATCTATATTAAAGTATTTTGTGGTATTCAGTATCATAAAATGTTTTTTTTAAGTGCGTCTATCACAACCTAAAGTTTTTTTTTAAAAACTTTGTACTTAACAATTTAGGTAATTTAGGGTGTTGGATATATTTTAAAAAATATTTTAGAGTCTTAATGCACTAAAAAATAATTTATGGTGCAGGATACATTAAAAAAAATACTTTCAGGTGATTGCATATGAAGAAATGCTTCAACATTCTAGATGTACTATAAAATATTTCGGTACATTAGATATACCTGAAAAAAAAAAAAAACTTCAAATCCATTTGGACTAACAGTTAGAGCGATGACTTATTTTCTATATGATTTTTCCAGAATCCTGATAAGAAAATTGTCAGAAGGCCAAGTTGTAAATATGATTTGTGTTTGGATTGACGTTAGCAGAAATTGTTTTGTTTTGTTTTTTTTCCCAACGGAGACATGTTTGAGTTAACAGTTGAAAAGTGAGTTGAGATGGATAATGACTAAAAAGGGCATGAATATTATTAAATACTAAAATACTTAATTATAAGAAATATGAAATAATTAATATATTGTAAATGTAGGCATAAAAAATATATATTATAAAGCATAAAAATATTAAATTTTTAACTGAATAATATTCCTATATAAATTGAAATTTAAAATATTTTTTAAATTTTAGAAATAAAGTACTTTTTGGGTGAGATAGGGCAATTTTAGGGATGTTTGTGGGACCCATCGAAAAAAAAAAATTTCCCAGTGCCGGACACTATTGGACGTCTGGAAGCTTGGACATGTGCCTTTTGATAAAAAGCCATTGTCTGGTAGAAGTCAGATGAAAAGAAATTAAACCCAAACAGTATAAAATGAGATGGCTTCTAGACTAAACTAAACTAAAAAAAAACCTTACTGGCCCAAACGCTTCCAAACTTGGACTCCAAACAAGCTCAACTGATACACCTTAATTTTTCCCCCCAACACAACACATTTTCCTGTGCAACCAGTACAATGTCTGAAATAATCTAGGAACAAGTTAAAGGTGGCAAACACATAAAAATAAGAACTAAAGAAACGAAACTACATGGAATTAATAACTTCATCAGGGATCAACATCAATGCATCTCCTATCATTCCTAAATCTTCTACAGCTGCTCTGGAGGTTGCAACAGTTAGCTAGACACAAGACCTATCTAAAGAAGCTTTAGCAATCTAATATGGCCAAATTTGCTTCCCTAAAAGTTTCTGTCTCTTCTTCCTTAAATTGTTGGAACGATATGATGTAAATACTCCTCTAGTCCTATCTATAAGGAACTTACCAAGCAAAGAAAGAAATTTTTTATATGGATGTGTTACGGACCGGCCTAGCGGCCCAGACCCAGGCCACGGCCCAACTTTGCCTGGGAGCATAGTTGGCGGGATAATAGGCAAAGATATGATATCCCAACAATACATGATCTATCCTAACCATAATCCCGAGATACCAGCCCCTGATATCTCGGCCCCGGATATTGCTCATCAAGCCAAGATACTTGCACCGGACCTCTCTATAAATACAGAGGAACATTAACCAGGTGCACACGTTCTAATTCATGCTCTCTTTACTTTCCATTACACAGAGCACACACACCACCTCCTGGCTAATAGCCTCCAAGTTTACTGTGAACTACGTGAACTTTGATCCCTTCAAAGGGTACGTAGGCTCTAGGCTTGACATCTAGTCAAGTCCAATTAATCTGTGTTCTCTGAACAAAACAGGATGTATAATTTTACCCTTAATTTATTATTGTATTAACTTTGTTGTCATATGGTATAATATGTACTAAATGGTGGTAAAGATGAGATATTGTTAAATTTTCTGGAAGAATTTTGAACTTTAGGGCTGTTTGGTATGAGGGATATGGAGGGGGAGGAAAACATTTTATGAGTCAAGTTTTAAAAAATTAGAGAAATAGGGTTGAAAGTTGTTAATTAATGTTTCTTACTCATTTATTTTACATTATCTTTATCCAAAAAAACCCCCCCCCCCCACTTCATTAATTTTTTTAAAAATCAAACTCATAAAAATTTCCTCTCTCCTCCCTTCCCCTCCATTCCCCCTACCAAACGAACTTTAAAAGTGTGTTTGGTTTGAGGGGAGGGGATGGAGGGGAGAGAAAATTTTCACCAGGTCCTAACCAAATTGCCCATGACCCACTTAATGTCTTCTTGTTCACTTTGTTCAACGAGAACCAGAAACCAAGTTCGACCAAAGATGCGCTTGTGGTGGTTGGCTATGATTTTTCTGATGGTGATAGAGCGGAGGAAGGACGGCTCTAAGCTTCCTAGATTTGAGCTCTCTTAGTTCACAGCCTAAAGCGTTGGTTCAAACTCCCTTATGTGGTGCCTTTGGTTCCCTCCGATGACGACAAGGAAGAGGGAAGATGATGGTGGAGATGTTGGGACATCATCGACGGTGGTGGTGCTCCGTCTCCTTCCCTCCGATTATATCCTTCTCCTCCTCGTCAACTTCAATGTTCAAGCATATGTGTGTTTTCTACCTCCATTTCAAGGTCCAAGCTCTCAACACTCGACGCTTGGTGGTGAATGTCAGAGGAAAGGTTGGTAACGGTAGTGGTGGAGAACAATGAGGATGGTGAATATCTTCAGTGACAGAAAAAGGAAACGGTGCTATTCGTGAGAAGTAAAGCGAAGGAGAAAGGGAAGAATCGAAGGTTGGTCTCTGGTGTGCCATCATGCTACTATAGCTTTGGAATATTGAAAAAATTTCATAGGCAATTTGGTCAAAATATTCTCTTCCCTTCCCCCCCCCCCCAAAAAAAAATCAAAAACGATGTAAGGATTTTATTGATTTGTGTGTTATATGCTAGAAGCACTTTGTTACTCGGAAAAGAGGATTAAATGTTGAGAAATACTTACATATTCTAGGAGTACCATGTTATATGAACTATGTCAAATAAAAATATAACAACTCATATTATTTTAATTCTAGTAGGATGATGTCACGCTTGAAAAAATTCAAATATTATCTTATTTTTTAGGGAAAAAAAAATTGATTGATCATTTGGTTTTAGTTTTATGTTTCAAATTGCGATATTTTTCTTTGAAACAAGATATAATATTTGAATTTTTCAGTTGAGTAATCAACTAAGTATAATTAAAATGATATGAATTGTTATATTTTCATTGGATAGAGTTCAGTTGACGTGGCGCTTCTGTAGTATATAAGTATTTCTCTGAAATGTTTTCTCTTTGGGAGAAATACTTACATGCTCTAGGGGTGTCACCTCAGCTGCATTCTGACTAATTAAAATATAATAACTTATCTTATTTCAATCTTACATAATAGATGAGTCATTTGGAAAAATTCAAATTTTATGATTAAACAAAATAAACTTCATAATCTAGAAAAACAAAAGACGCAATGTCCTCTCATGAATTGTTTTTAAAAAAAACCTAAAACTTGAATTTCTCTATATGACTCAATATAGGATTAAAATAAGACTAATTTTTGTATTTTAATTAGTCAGAGTACAAATAAGGTGCCGCTCCTATCTCCTGGAGTATGTAAGTATTTCTCTCACTCCTAGAATTCCACCTCATTTATACTCTGGCCAATTAAATACCTAAACTAATTTTAATCCTAGTTGTCCCACTATTATTTTCTTTTTTTAAAAAAAAAACCCTCCCACTACCCCATGCACCCCATCCTTCATTGTCTCAATTCTACACTGTGTAGCGCCGTCAAGCTCTGATTTCGTCTCTGAGATCGACGATTCTTGTTCCCTTTCTTGCATGTTTTTTTTATTACTAGGCGACACTCCAAGATTTTCTTGCTCTTCTTCAACTTGTGGATCTGTGACACCTAGGAAGGACACCCGATAGCGACTTACTCCCTCGATGCAAGAGATTTGCTCTAACATTTGACTTGTACCTCAACGCTCACAAACCAACACTCAAAAGCCACATTTTTTGGCTTATCTTCAGAAGCTCATTTTTGCGAAAAGCCCAGTAAACCAGATGCCTTCCCAAACACCATTAAAAATGCTCAAAAGCCACTGGGTTCCCCCCCCCTTTCCATTGCATTTTTTGGGGTTCTCAATGCGTTCTTAAACAGGCAATAGTCATTCAAGACACCAGGCAATCAATGAGGTGACAAACCGCCACGTCATAAAGCTTACAAAACTACTTGCATATTTGAGCTGGCAGTGTCAAAATATTGGTAGGCATAAAAACAATGGCAGCATGTTCAAGAAGTTTTAGTGAAAAAAAAAAAAGCTCAGTGGGAGGTGTTTAAGTTGGCTTATTTCCCACTAGGCTTAAACCAAAAAAGCCCCTTCTCCTTGGACGCTATTTGTTCCTTGTGTCACGCATCATAGGGAACACAAGATATTTGTGCTCACGACACACTCTAAAAGAGGTTTCTGTAGAGTTCCACATTATTGTAGATACTTGTACATAATACTAGAATTGTATAGAGAAGTCTAGAAACTCTCTTGGAAAGGATAAATATCTAGATATTTCTAGGGAAGGTTCTGGAGAGTTATTCTCTACCGTAGGATCCTTTTGATCTTAGCCATTCATTAAGGAGGTTGATGAATATAAATAGGAGGTGCCACCTTTATTTATAACCATTGAAAAGCAATAGAAGTAATTTGTATTCTAAAGCTTCTCTCTCTAAAAATTCTCTATCTTTGTGCTCTTTGCCTACTTGTAAAGGTTCAACTGACTTAGCCAAGATCAAGGGAGTGATCAAGCTAAGGTAGGCACGGTTTTGGGAGGACTTTGTCTAGGACTGTGACAACGTGGTATCAGAGCTATGGTTTGAAGCTTTGAACATGGTACGTGGGAGCCATTATGTAGGCAAGGATGTTGGGCACGACTGAGGACATTGTGATTGCTGGAGAAGAGAGGAGTAGGGAGACTCAACCTCCTCACCAACCAAAGAAGGCTTGAGACACAAGTAAGTCTCGCCAAGCCACGAATGTTGCCACCTTCAGGGTTTTTAAAAACGTGTTTTTCAATGTAAAAAACGCGTTTTTACGTTTAATTTTAAGCATCCCACGTTTCGCTTCATTATAAAACGCAAACCAGGTAAAAACGCTAAAAACACAGATTTTAAACATAAAAACTCAAAAACAAAATATTTTCTGAAAAAACGTAAACCGAAGGACTCAAGGAGGAGGATTTTCTTTTGTGTTGGGGCACGCCGAACAAGGGATAAAAAACTGTTTCCCTTTCACCTCAGTATGAAAGAAAGGAATGGAGGTAAGGATGAGCGTGGGGACCACTGTTTTGAATCCCTAGACCCTAATGCTACTGCACTGTGCTGAATCCCTAGACCCTAATGCGGCTGCACTGTGCGTTTGAATGCTTGATGTCTTCTGAAATTAAAATATTTCAAATCCAAATTTATGAAATATTTTAATTTCTCTCCTTTCTTTTCTTAACAAAAAAACAATGATAAAAAAAAATATAGTTGGGGGCAGGATTAAAGGTGTTAAAAACGAGTTTTTACATATTAAATACCTAATATGTATAGCTGAAAAGCTGATTACTACTTTACTTTTAGCTTTAATTTCAAGATGCTTGTTGGTAAAATAGAAGTAAGCAGAGAGGAATTATATAAATTATATATATATATATATATATATATATAGGTAAAATCTACGTTTTGTATTACGATTTTACGTTTTACGATTTTTTATTCTCCTTCCGTTTTTAGGTAAAAACTCGTTTTTAAGAACCTTGGCCACCTTGATGGTAAAGGTGGAAGCTTTGGAGGAGGCCCTACAAGAGGTAGTTACTAGGGTAGACAAGGTAGAAAGAGACTTTACAACACTTGAAAGCCACACCTTAGACCAACTATACAATGTGAGGTTGGATCTCAATTCGCACCTCAATGTCGAGGAGGAACAAACTGAGTCCATGAGGCAACTCAAGGCAAAGGTAATGAATGTCGTTACTGCCATGCAGGAAAAACTTAACTCTCTTAAGACTTCTTTGGAGAGTCAAGCCAGGACTCTATTGGTAGTCGGTACCAGTAGAGCAAAGGAGGTGAGGCTAAACCTCCCTAAGCCAAAGGAATTCAAAGGTGTCCGTGATGCCAAAGAGGTTGAGAACTTCTTGTAGCAGATGGAGCGATATACTGAGAGCATGAACTTGGCCAACGACATAGGCAAGGTACATACTGCTTCCTTATTACTTACTGATAATGCTATATTATGGTAGCGTAGGAAGCATGCAAACATGGAAAAAGGCCTTTGCACTATTACAACATAGGAAGATTTTAAGAAAGAGTTAAAGAAGTAGTTCCATCCTAATCGGTGAAGAAACATTGTTCTACTTCATAGATGGTCTTCAGAATTGGGCTATGCACGAGCTTCAATGGCGTGGTGTGGCAGATGTGGATGAAGCCATTGCCATCGCTAAAAGCCTTACTGAGTATCAAAGGGGAGAGAAAGGTGAGTCTTCCAAGCCTAAGTTTTCTAAACCTAACCAAGGAAAAGGTGGGGGAGACAAGGGCAAGGGGACCACCAAGGGAGGAGCTAGCAAGTCCTTCCATAAGATCCAATATGAGGAGGAGAAGAAGAATAAGAGCTACACAATCAGCTGCTTGTGTGCAAAGGACCACATCATATGAGTAATTGTTCTAAGCTTGGTACTTTGTCAGCAATTGTTGAAGGGCAAGATGTACCCAGCAAGGAAGGGCCAAGTTCTCAAATAGGGGCTTGCTTGCACAGTACCTGCAATAAGCAATGATCGAGTTGCTCACTTGTCAGCCATGCAGGTAGGAAAAGGACTTAGAAGAGGGGAAGTCACCTACCTTGCAGCTTTGAAGGAGGTGAACTCTAATGAAGAAGATAGTAGAAGTCTTCCCTCTATCATTCAAAACGTCCTCAAGGAGAACGAGGACATCATGCCGCCAGAACTTCCTAAGAGGTTACCACCTAGACGGGAGGTGGACCATAAGATCAAGTTGGAACTAAGAGCACATCCACCCATCATGGCACCTTATCGCATGGCACCGCCTGAGTTGGAAGAACTAAGGAGACAGTTGAAGGAGTTGCTCGATGCTGAGCATATACAACCTTCTAAAGCACCTTATAAGGCACCTGTCTTGTTTCAGTGCAAGCACGATGGATCATTACGACTTTGCATCGATTATTGGGCCCTTAATAAGGTAACTATTAAGAACAAGTATTCTATTCCTTTAATAGTAGATTTGTTTGACAGGCTTGGTAAGGTGAAGTACTTCTCCAAGCTAGAATTGAGGTTAGGGTATCATCAAATTTGCATTGCCGAAGGAGATGAGCCTAAGACCGCTTGTGTAACAAGGTACGGGTCCTTTGAGTGGTTGGTAATGCCTTTTGGACTAAACAATGCACCGGCAACATTTTGCACATTGATGGATGAGATATTTCATCCTTTTCTTGATCAGTTCGTGGTGGTATACTTGGACGATATAGTCATTTACAGTGACACCTTGGATACCTATGTAGAACCCTTACGAGCCGTGTTCCAGACTCTGCGCGAGAATGAGTTATATGTTAAGAAGAAGAAATGCTCTTTTGCCAAGGAAGAGGTACACTTCCTTGGACACATAATTCGTCGTGGGACCCTTATGATGGACAAGGAGAAGGTTCATGCTATCAAGGAATGGGAGCCACCTACCCGTATCTGAGTTTCAATCTTTTCTTAGGTTGGTAAATTATTGCAAGCAGTTTATCAAGGGCTACTCTGCTAGGGCAACCCCTTTGACAGAATTGTTGAAGAAAAACAAGTTATGGGAATGGACTCAGGAGTGCCATGATGCCTTTGAAGGCTTGAAGACAGCAGTAATGGAGGAACCTGTACTAGCCGTCCCAGACTTCTCCAAAACTTTTGAAGTTCACATAGATGCTTCTGACTTTGCTATTAGAGGGGTGCTAATGCAAGAGAGGCCTCCAATAGCATTTGAGAGTCACAAGCTCAATGATGCCAAGCGGCGTTACACAGTCTAAGAGAAGGAGATGACAGCCGTAGTGCATTGCTTGCACACTTGGAGGCATTATTGCTGGGATCTAGGTTTGTGATCAAGACTGATAATGTGGCTATGAGATATTTCCAATCTCAAAAGAAGTTGACACCCAAGCAAGCCCGCTGGCAAGACTTTCTAGCCGAGTTTGACTATATGATGAAGTACAAACCCGGCATAGCTAATGTAGTGGCGGATGAATTAAATCGAAAAGCAAAGTTGGCATCAATGAGTCATGCCAAGGGCGACTTGATCACAAAAATCATTGAAGGTAGGAAGCATGATCTTGTTGCTCGACAACTAGTAGAGATGGCCAAGGAAGGGAAAACCAAGAGGTTTTGGTTGGAGGATGGCTTTCTCTATACTGTTGGGAGATGAGTCTTTGTTCCGAAATGGGAGAACTTACAAAAAGAGCTCATTAAGGAGTGTCATGACTCCAAGTGGGCTGGTCATCTGGGACAAAGACGCACACTTGCTTTACTGGAAGCAGCTTACTACTGGCCACAAATGAGGGACGAGGTGGAACTTTATGTGAAGACTTGTCTTGTATGCCAACAAGACAAGATAGTGGATCAACAACCTGTAGGACTATTGGAGTCTCTCCCTATACCAAGGCAACCATGGAAAAGTGTTTCCATGGACTTTATCAGAGCTTTACCAAAGTCCGAGGGGTGTGGCTCGATCATGGTTGTGGTAGACCGATTTTCAAAATGTGCAACATTTATACTTGCCCCTAGGGATTGTACAGCAGAAGAAGCGGTCAAGCTATTCTTTAAGAATATGGTGAAGTATTGGGGGTTACCTAAGACAATCATTAGTGACAGGGACCCCCACTTTAATGGGAAACTATGGACTGAATTGTTCAAGCTTCTGGGCACTGAGTTACACTTCTCCACAAGTTTTCACCCACAAACTAATGGACAAACAGAAAGCGTGAACTTTTTGTTGGAATGCTACTTACGACACTCTGTGAGTGCCAACCAAAAGGATTGAGCTAAGCTTCTCGATGTGGCTCAATTCTCTTATAACTTGCAAAAGAGTGAGGCAACAGGAAGGAGTCCCTTTGAAGTAGTGAAGGGACAACAACCACTTACTTCTCATGTCCTTGCCACCACCTATAAGGGCAAGAGTCCAGGAGCCTACCACATGGCCAAATCTTGGCAAAAACAAACCAAAGTAACAAGATCCTTCCTTGTCAAGGCGGCCAAGCGAATGAAAAAGTTTGCAAATAGGAAGAGGTGAGCTTCTGAATACCAAGTGGCAGACATGGTTATGGTGAAGCTTCTTCCTCAACAATTTAAAGTGTTCTGAAACATACACAAAGGCCTTAGCCGCAAGTGCAAAGGCCTGTACAAGATCGTGGGGAAGGTAGGAAATATTTTCTACCAGCTGGATCTACCCCCAAACTTGAAGATTCATCTCGTCTTCCACATTAGTATGCTCAAGCCATTCCATAAAGACGTGGATGATCTTGATCGAGCCATCTCAACGAGAGCGCCTCCGACCATGACAAAGTCATTCAATCGAGAGGTAGAAGAGGTGCTAGCTGATCGAGTGGTAGGGCGACAAGGGGTACCACCAAAGTACCCAATACTTTATCAAATGGAAAGGATTGCTAGAGAGTGAAGTCATATGGGAACCTCAAGAGGATCTTAGTCAATTCGAAGACCACCTACACTGGTACAAGTTAGTGACAAAGACGTCACCGAATTAGGTAGGGGAGAGTGTCACGCATCGTAGGGAACGCAAGATATTTGTGCTCAAGGCACTCTAAAGGAGGTTTTTAGAGAGTTCCACATTATTGTAGATACTTGTACATAATACTATAATTGTATAGTGAACTGTAGAAACTCTCTTGTAAAGGATAAATATCTAGATATTTCTAGGGAAGGTTTTGGAGAGCTATTTTCCACCATAGGATCCTTTCGATCTTAGCCGTTCATTGAGGAGGTGGATGTCTATAAATAGGAGGTGCCACCCTCATTTGTAACCATCGAAAAACAATAGAAGTCATTTGTATTCCAAAGCTTCTCTCTCTAAGTTTACTTCTCTCTCTAAAAGTTCTCTTTGTCTTTGTGCTCTTTGCCTACTTGTGAGGGTTCGGCTGACTTAGCCAAGATCAAGGGAGTGATCAAGCTACGGCCGGCACGATTTTAGGAGGACTTTGTCTAAGACCGTGACAATTGGCTCTACATTAAGGGAAAAACAGAGAATGGGAAAGCTGTGAATGAACGAGAGACTAAGGGACCTTCTTCGCATTCATTCCATCATCTTCCATACCTTTGCTTACCCTTCTTTGTTGACAGTAACCTTCTCCACCTTTGCCATTCTATATCTACTCCAAATTTGAGTTGCAATGAAGTAACAGAGCCAACGTGGAGAGTAGAGGAAGTGAGCAACGGAGAGAGACAATATCGCATTGTTACCATTCACTTCACCTCTGATCATTGCCGTCGCCCACCTTCCCTCTTACTACCACCAGCAACCTCCATTTTATTAGACCTTAAAGCTATGAGTTGGAGAGGAATTTTTGTCCTCCTCTCCACCACAATTGGTGTTCCACTACATTCCTTACCAAGTCTGACATAACCTACCTTCTTTTCCATTGACCCAAGCCATGGAATCTTTACTTTGCTTCTGGTTCACTATCAGCCACCAATTTCTATTATTCAATGTTAATTTATCATTTTAATTTGTGATTATATGGCTGGGTATTTGAATAGAGAGTGATTATGCTTCTTGAAGTTATTTTCCAGACAATTTTGTGCTCTTGATGATGAATATTTATGCTTGAGCTCAATGATATGAGAGTTTTTATATCATTCTATAAGTATAGAGTTACATATTTAATTTTCTAATTTTAATATATGATTTTGGAACTTAGATCAATGTTAATTATTTGTTAGTTTGATATTTGTAGTTGAGACTGGATTTTATACTGTGAAATATACTGCTTGAATTTCTTTATGGTTGCAATGAAATTATATTAATTAGTGTGTTATTGCCTAGTTTATTAAGGACTTTATTGTTTACTAAATTTTTTTCATAATAATTTAACTTTTTTCAAATTTAAATTTTTATCTTCAATTATCTTAATATATACAACTAATATGTATATATACTATTCAATAAGATTCATATTTTTTTAATCATTTTCAGTCCCAACTGATTTTTTAACGAGAAAATTATAATAAATGACCTACAAAAAATAATATTTATTAAGAAGGACCATAAAAGTGATAATTATTTTAAAGGACAAAAAATTAAAACATTAAAACAGAAAGACTGAATTGCCCTTAGTGTGTAAAGGTCAGAAATCTAAAAGTCTTCTGGCTTATCATCCATTATCTGCAGTGACGGTGGAAGTCGCAAATGTGGATAACCATGCTTCCAAACAAAAGTTTGGAGACATCGTTTCACCATCCTCACCGTCACTTACAGCAATCTCCTCCAATGGTTTCGACGATAACAACAACATCAACGACATTGACCTCTCACTGCTCGAAGCCATTGAGAAATCCCAGAGCTCCGTCGAAGTGCTAGACCTCAAAGCCCTCAAGAAGCTTGTCCTCGCCTTCGAAGGTCACCTGAAGGACAACATCGAAGCTCTCCTCAAGTACCCGAACAAATCTGATCGATTCGCCGATTCAGAGATTGAGCTCCATGAAAAGCTTCAAAAGCTTGAGGTCCTCGCAGGAGCTCCAGAACTATACCTTGACCTCGTCAATCTTATTGCCGTGCCATACATTGTTGATTTGTTGAACCATGACAATACTGACATCTTCAAGACTTGACTGATGAAGATGTACTCTAAGATAACGATGAGCCCATGAAGGTTTTAGTCCATATTATGGTTGAAAATGGTGTGCTTGAGTTGCTAGTTCAAAATTACATAGGTTGTCGGATTCTGACACGGACGAGATGGATGCGGTTTATAATACGCTGGCAATAATATTATTTTTCGAAATGCTTGGAGGCATATTGTAAAACCCTTTTTTTTTTTTTTATTTCTCACCTTTACACAAAAATTGTAAGGGCAATTTGATCTTTCTATTTAATATTTTAATTTTTTGTCATTCAAAACAATTATTATTTTTATGGTCCTTCTTAATAAATATTATTTTTCTTATGTCCTTTATTATAATTTTCTCTTTTTTAAATAATAATTCAAACATTATTCAGTTTAAAAAAAAATTCAATTCTGCCACCATCGATTCAAATACAAACTACATTTACAATATTCCTTTTAGGGATAGGATATTGTTACAACCTTTTTTTTGTTACAACCAATGTTACTACCACTTTTCCACCGTTAGATCAGAATCTTAATAGGAGAGAGAAATTATATAGGTAAATGAGATTCTGATCTAACGGTGGAAAAGTGGTAGTAACATTGATTGTAACAAAAAAAAGTTGTAACAATATCCTATCTCTTATTTTTATTCTATCTCACTTCTATAAAAGTGATATAGAAAATTATACATTTTTCGCCCGTTGACCCAGCCCAAACGGCTGCCAACATCCGGTTGAAAGTAATCCTGACCGTCCATTTAACATGCCAATGAGCTTAACCACTTCCAAAGCGCCTCTGAACAATTTATAGGCCACGCGCCCACCGCTTCTCCCTTCTCCATCTGCCGTCGCCCGCCGTGGTGGAGGGAGGTAATATCCACAGCTTCGACGACATCAGGTTTGTTGGTGTTCTTCTTCGCGGCTTTTCTTCCTTCTTCCTTTTCGTTCATTATTGTCATCCCACTTTCTCCCGCTTTCAAGTTTTAGCTGTCCCTCATTTATGGAGTGTGTTGGTGCGAGTTGGATTGCTTTTATTTTGCATTGTTCTTATTACTTGCCGAGAGTAAAGGCTCTGTTCTTGGATTTGAAGAATTTCGGTTGAGGAGTGACTGAAACACATTCAGAATGATGCCCCAATGCTCAATTTCGTCGAAAAACGTTCCGCCTTTTGAGTTCCAGAGCTTGAATGGTCTCCAACAGCTTGCCCAAACGCGTCGTTTCAAGGTATCTACTCCACTTCCATCTTCAGCAATCACCATTATTACATATACTCGATCTTCAATTCATATTTCATACCGAGATTTTGAATATTTTTCTTCTTCTCGTTTGCATTTTCTACCTGACTTCATCGGGCTGAATTCAATTTTCCAATAGCATGGTTATGTTACAAGCTATTCATATATCAGATGCTCGTTTTTCACTTGCAGGCATGGTTCTTAGATCAATTTGGAGTTCTCCATGATGGAAAACAGCCTTATCCAGGTGCAATTGCAACATGTATAGTCCTCCTCGTGAGCATGAGTCTATTATCTAATGGCAAGCCTTATTGACATAGTTCTAACGTTTCCGTCATTTTAATTTTTTCTTAGTAGAATATCTGGCAGAGAGTGGTGCAAAGATGGTTATCATAAGCAATTCCTCAAGACGTTCATCAATAACAATGGAAAAACTCAAAAGTCTTGGCTTTGATACCTCTCTCTTTGTTGGAGCTATCACTAGTGGAGAACTCACCCATCAATACTTACAAAGGTTGGGCAAGTTAAATTTCTTTGATTGGCAAAAAGCCTGTCATATTTCTAAACTTTTATTGACGGTTCTGGATTTTTATTATTAGAGTAATCAGTTACATACTTAGTTAGTTCAGTTAGTTAACGTAATCAACTCTGTTAGGATTCAATGTAATGGTGCGCGTGGTTATCAATGTAGGCATAGCTATTACACTCTGTACAATATAAATATATGAATAGAGCACAGTCATAGTATTGAGCATTCCACTCAGCTATTCTTTTGTCATTTTCCTCTGCTCTCTCTGCTCTTTCTACATGGCATCAGAGCCAACCACCTCTCATTCTTCTGAGCCATCCGACTCCACGGCAAAGACCTCACACGCTTCTGATCTATTGGCTCCTACACCATTTAGAGAAAGGATATTGTTACTTTCTCTCATCTCGTTTGTGTAAAGCTTGAGGAGCATAACTATCTCCTTTGGAAGCAGCAGATCTCCACGGCCATCTAAGGCCATGATCTGCAACAATTTATCGACAAAGCTGTCCAACCACCTGCTCAATATCTCACCACACGAGATGAAGGTGAAGGTTTTGTGATCAAACCCGCTTTTCTTGACTTGCAACGTCAGGATCACCTTCTGATGTCGTGGATGACCTGCTGGGTGTCTGAAGGTGTTCTTACTTGTGTTGTTGGCTTTGATTCATCTCTGAAGATTTGGGAAAAGCTTCAGATTCATTTCACTTCTCAGACCAAGGCAAAGCTTTGGCAACTCAAAACTCAACTCAAGTCAGTTAAGTTGCTCAACCTGTTTGTCAATGGTTATTTGCTGAAATTGAAAGGCACAATTGATGCTCTTGCTGCCATTGGTCATCCAACTCTGAATCAGATCATGTTGATCAGATTCTTGAAGGTTTACCATAGGAGTATGATCCGTTTATCACATTTGTTACCTCATGCAATATACTTTTGATGAAATTGAGGCTCTGCTTCTTTCTTAAGAGACTCGGCTTGAGAAGCATCAGCAAGCTTCTGAAGTTACTGCCAATGTCGTTCACACGCATGGATCTGTCTGTGGTCTTAGCCGTGGCGGACGTCGTGGTGGTTTTGGTAGTTCATCTCGTTCCTCATCTTTTGACTCTTCCACTCGGTCTGCTAGTCCATGTCAAATTTGCAAGAAGAATGGAGTCTTGTTCCTGTTGGTATCATTATGATGATGAGTTTCAATCTCTCTCTATTTTGACTAACAATGATGGTCCAAAGTCTCAGAGTGCTAATCTCGTTTCAACAAAGTTGTGGTGGATCCTGATTGGTATTTGGATTCAGGTGCAGCCACCAACCATGTGACTCATGATGATCGTAAAATTACTACTAAATCAGGCAGTGTCAAACATAGCTCTATTTATGTTGGTGATAGCTTGGCTTTATTAGTTCATTGTTCAAGCAATTCTTCTATTCCTTATTCTCATACCTCTGCTCTTTGTTTAAAAGATGTCTTACATGTTCCTTCTATGTCTAAAAATCTGTTGAGTCTTTACCATTTGTGTATGGATAACAATATTATCATTGTTTTGTTTTCCAATGTCTATGTTATCAAGGATCTGCAAACTAATCAAGAACTTTTTCATGGCTACACCAATAGTGGTCTCTATTCTCTTAGAGAAATTCTTCAGCAACTCAGGTCCCTCAAAAAGGTCAAGTCATGGCCAGCCTCTTCTCTCACCATTTCCAGATCCCCAGCATTGTCTTGTTCAGATTCTGTATTGCAGTTTCATTGTAATACATTGTTCATTTGTTAATTCTTCTGATTTTTCCTCTTTTAGGATTTGGCACAACGGGCTACGCCATCCATCTTCTCCTGTTGTTTCTCGAATTATGCAATTGCGTAATGTTTCCAATAATAAGAAGTCTTCCTTTGATTTTTGCAACTCTTGTTGTCTTGTGAAGTCTCATAAACAGCCATATACTGATTCTCTTGCTCATTATACTAAGTCTTTACAATTGATCCATACTAATATATGGGGGCCAGCACCACACACATCACTTGATGGTTACAAATATTATATCCACTTTATAGATGCATTTAGTAGATACATGTGGTTTTATCCATTATGAGCTAAGTCTGAGGCATTTTCTACTTTTCTGAAATAAGGAATGGATAAAAATGGCTTAGCAGTCTATGGAGTGAGCTCCTGCTATAAGGAGAGTGGCTCCTATATTGTTCAGTATTTCTTATCCAAATAGGTGTATATAACATTTTCTCAAGTAAGAAAACGCACATGACATGTATCATTTATTTATGTTATAATGCATCATGACATGCATTGCTAATCCTTTTATTTTTTCAATACTGAGAGTACTGTGATTTCCTATATCAATTAGTGGCTTGAATTGTTTGTTACTGACTCTTTCATGGTTTGTTTTCACTGAAGGAGCCCCCATTCTAACCATCTCTTTAAATTATTTTCAAATACCCTTATCTCTTTTTTATTTTTCCTTCTTCAATCCATGCTTGTTTGGCTTTTGCATGAATGACCCATGCTTAATTACATTCAATCTGCTCTCTTACTGGTCCACCCACTTGCTCTTGATTGTGAAAATTTTATGGAAATACCTAACAATATATGCTCATGGATCCATCTTCTACTATGCTGTTCTTGTATTTTTTTTATAAGTATATAATTGTATTTCTTCTGTTATGTTTTGTGAATTTTACTTTGAATAGGAGGGACGATCCTTGGTTTGCAGCATTGGGAAGATCTTGTATTCATATGACATGGAAAGACAGGGGAGCAATTTCTCTTGAGGTAAGTAAAGCAGTAATTACTTTTAGCTTGAGTTTTTAAATTCACCATGTTCAGTTTATGCTTCTTAAACTCTAAAGGGTATGTTTGGGAGTTGGGAGAAGGAAAACGAATGAATCTTGAGAATTTGGAAGAAGAGAGGCAGAAGAGGAATGAATGGTTCAATTATAATTTTCCTTCATCTATGTTAGATGAGAGAGTTTCATTAAAACTCTCTCTCCCCCTCTTTTATTTCCCATCTAAGTATACCCGAAATTGTTTTATGTCATGTTACTTTAAATGATGCTTAAAGGATTGGATGTCTGGACCATTCAAGAGTAATCAGGGTTCTGACACGAATATTGAAGTGAATTACCTTGCTTGCTTGCTAGGGTTCATTTTGTCTGTTTGATTTGAAGTGGCCACTGTAAATTCTTGAGAATAATAAAATTGAGGAATGTGAATAGGGCTAAGCTGTCAATTACTAAAGAGTAACGTATGTAGCCTCATTCAAGTCAATTGGATCTTTGGTTGTGACTTAAGCTAATTTCATGAAGATGGGTTTGAATAAATGTGTTATGGAAAGACGAGGGTTAAAAAATAAAATAAAATAAATAAAATGCAAAGTTGGCCATATTGGGCGTTGAGAAAATGAGAAGTGTTTTCTATTCTAGGGCCTAGACTTGCAGGTTGTGGAGAATGTAGAAGGTGCTGACTTTGTTTTGGCTCATGGCACTGAAGCCTTGGGGACTCCCTTTGGGGATGCACGTCCTATGAATCTTCAAGACCTTGAAGGGATATTGGAGCTTTGTGCTTCCAAAAGAATTCCTATGGTGGTAGCTAATCCAGATTATGTCACAGTTGAGGCAAGAGACTTGCATGTGATGCCTGGTGAATATGAGACCTAATCATAAGTTACTTTTCAAGCTCTTTTATCCAAAATTACAGAAGAGAAGTTTTTTTTCATAGAAAATATGGCTTTAAGATATCAAACCACATGTTTAATTGTTTTAGTTCTTGTATTGTTTGGTTCGTTTCTGTTCTTTTATTCAAGTTTCACCTTATACTGATACTAGCTTGTGTCCTCTGATATTTTAAGGTACACTAGCAGCAAAATACGAAGAACTCAATGGTGAAGTCAAATGGATGGGCAAACCTGGTGAGGTAAGGGAATAACTTGTGCTTGCTTTCATTACCATTGTTGTTTTCTCTTGCTGAAGCATTGACTTTAAGCATCTAGACTGTCTAGATTGCAATGATTCTGGTACAAGTTGCAATGGGTTTTCAACATAAATCAGCTTGTCATTTTTTCTCTCTTTATGATACCAACATAATATTCTTGGCCAGTATTGCCCGTCAAAATATTTAGCTGGTGTTTTGTCATTGAAGTATGACCAAGTCAACAACATGCTCTTGCCACACGTGTATACAACTAGTCTGCAACCCTGCGTGACATGCATAAAGTATTAACTTTAAATTTTTATCTCGAGAGAAATCGTGTCTCATAAATTCCATATGAAGAATTTATCCGGGGAGAAAATTGCCAAGCTAGTAATTGGATGAATTTATCTTATCTGAGTGGTTTTCAGCATAAATTTTATCTTTAATTTCACTGACAGTATATCTTACTCCCTCTGTTCTTTTAAGTAAGGTCTTGTCAACTATTTTCCTAAAATTAAAGAAATTGGTTAAATATAGATTTTTTTTTTCTTTTATGATTTCTTAAAACTGCCATCTGATTGGTATAGTTCATTAGAGAGAGAGGGGATGGGAGACTTTTCTTTAAATAAATTATAAATGTGTCATTAAATTTTGTGAAGGATCTTGTTTTAAAGACTAATGGATAGGATCTTATAAATAAGACCAGAGAGAATATGATTTATGTAGATCCTTATACCATGCCTAGCTTGACAATACAAGTGGTTTTGAATTATGACAAATGGCATTTTGTCAGATAATCTACAAATCAGCCATGGCCATGACCGGCACAGATGCTTCTGACTGCATAGCAGTGGGGGACTCTCTACATCACGATATCAAGGGTGCTAATGCGGCTGGAATCAAGTCTGTTTTTATCACTGGTGGGATTCATGCAACCGAACTCGGACTTGATAAATATGGTGAACTTGCAGACTTATTGTCTGTGCAATCGCTTGCAATGAAACACAATGCTCTTCCATCTTACGTGTTGTCCGGATTCACATGGTAAGAAATTTTTGCCCGGAAGCTGAACGACTGTTCCATTCATTATGTGTTATATGTTGGTAATTGAATATGATTTGAATGATTGTTTAGCCACTCGATTGACGTAACCTCGATCATTTATAAATGTTGAGTTTTACAAAGTGGAATTAATAGGATGTGGTAAGCAGTGATGTATTTGTATCTGATTAAATTGAAGCATTATTGAGGTTATAATTGGAGGTGGCTCTTTCTTGACCTTAACTGGGGATGGTTCTTTCAATATGAGTTTTAGTCCATATGGCTCTAACCCCCTATTTTAAGTGGAATCATATATTTCTCAACCATTCTTATTTTTTGGGTTCTAAAAGAGCTAGCGTGTTTCAAGGTCTTATTTGCAGTTAAGAAAGCAATTGTCACCTAATTGCAACTGTCCTGCAACTTTATAACACAATTAGGTAGTATACATGCATAAAATAGAACTTCAAACGCAGCCATTGGGTGTGGGAAATGGAATTGTTATACACTGAAAAATCAAAAAGTACAACTTTTGTGTTATTTTATGTTCCACTAATATAATAGATTAATAAATAAATTAAATTTGCAACAAATCACTTGGTCCCACTTGAGTATTTATAAATTGATTATATGCTTGCTTACAACTCCATCTTTCAATGGATTTGTATCATTCTCTTCGGGATGCAATAGAGTAAGAAAAGCCAGACTACATTAATGCATATCGCATTTGTATAGGAAAAAGAAAAATAAATACCATTTGAATTTACGAAATCTCAAAAAGTTTGTTAATACCTGTAAATGACAGAGGTGACAAATTAAACTGAGATTTTAAAATGTTGGTGATTTTGCCTTAATGTCCTTCAATTTTTAAAATTCTTAAAAATGAAAGGGGCACCTCGTTAGAGAACCGCAGGCACCAGAGCTCTGGTTGCCGCCTCTCAACGACTATGAGCCCAAGAGGGATGTCGTTTAGGCCAAATTGTGGCTAAGGTGTCAGAGGAATGGTTTGAACATCGAACCCTATGAAGTCACAAAAGGTATGTGACCATTGAATCAACTTGCACTACATATATGCAAAAACAAATATAAGTTAGCAATTTTTACAAAGAAAAAAAAAACCCAAATACTTGCCACATGTAGTTGACAACACTACAATATATATTTACTATACTTGCAAAATGTTGTCTCAACATTGATAATTATAAAAATAAAAAAAACAACGAATTAGACTTTTATTCTATTTTGGAGAAATTTTTATTATAATAATTCAAAATTATAAAATAATTAAATCAATTAATTACATTATTTATTTTAAAATTGATTTAAGCCTTGACTCATTTAGTAAATACCTTGACCATTACGCCTTTAATCAATGTCATTACTCATTTACTTAATATTATTACCCATTTAGTTAATACCTATATGCCTTTCAGTCACTACCGTTATTTATTTAATCAATATCATTATCCATTTAGTTAATTCCTTTATGTCTTTTAGTCACTATCATTATTGATTTAGTCAATAATATTAGTCATTTAGTCAATACCTTTACGTCTTTACTTAATATTAAATTAGTAAAGGTATTGACTAAAGATGTAATGATATTGATTAAATGAAGAATAATATTGACTAAAGACATAAAGATATTGACTAAATGAGCAATAGTATTGACTAAAGGTGTAAATATATTGACTAAATGAATAATGATATTGCCTAAATACGTAAAGATATTAACTAAATCGGTAATGGTAGTGATTAAAAGATCTAAAAGTATTAACTAAATGGGTAATAATATTAACTAAATAACTAATGGTATTGACTAAATGTGTAATAATATTGACTAAAGGCATAAATCAATTTTGAAAGAAATAATGTGATCAATTGATTTAATTATTTTATGATTCTAAGATTTGAATTATTATAATAAAAATTTCTACAAAATAGAATAAAATTCAAATTAGTTATTTTTTATTTTTATAATTATCAATGTTGTTAAACACATTACAAGTATAGTAAATATGTATTGTAGTGTTGTCAAATGCTTTATTGAAGTTGTCGATTGCACGTGGCCATACCTTAAGTGTTAAGTGTTAGTTCTCTATGTTTTAGATGTTTTGATGATAACAATTATAATGTAATTAAGTTAATAGATTCAAGGTTAAATCATGTTTTATATAGTTAACTTGAATCTATATTGGTTAGAAAGTTTTGTCTTTGGTTGCCTCGAGTGTAGCTCTGTATGCTTCAAGTCATGTGTTATTGTTTAAAAGAAAAATGTTTTTGATCTCATGTGTCTCGAGTTGAAGAGTTAATAAGTTGAATTTTTACATCTCTCAAGTTAAATCTGTGGATGCTTCAAGTTAAACGATGGAAATGTTTTAAACAAACTTTGTTAACTTCAGTCAAATGTTTTTATGCCTCGAGTTATCTATTTGATGTTAAGTGTTTGGGCCAATTTGTTTTTAATTCTTGATATCAAGTTAATGACTCAAATCATTAACTTTTATATCAAGTTAACTTGTTTTTTCAAAGGCCATCGGGTTTAACTCTTGCACATCAAGTTAATGACTCAAGTCATTAACTCAAGTCATTCACTTATTAACTCAAGTCAAGCTTTTGTTTGGCCATTTCTTTTGAAGGCATCGAGTTTAACTCTTGGATATCAAGTTAATGACTCAAGTCGTTCACTTATTAACTCAAGTTAAGTTTTCGTTTGGCCATTTGTCTTGAAGGCATCGAGTTTAACTCTTGCATATCAAGTTAAGCTTTCAATTCTCCAATTTTTGAAAACATCGACTTTTGACTCTTGCATATCAAGTTGATGACTCAAGTCATCAACTCAAGGCAACTACTTTTATACCTTAAGTTAAGAGTTCAACTTGCATCTTTTCAAAACCATCGACTTTAACTCTTGAATATCAAGTTAATGACTCAAGTCATTAACTCAAGGCATGACTTTCAGACTTCAAATTAAAACATTAAACTTGTGTATTTCAAAAAGAGAAAGTCATTGACTCTTGCATATCAAGTGAATACCTCAAGTCATCAACTCAAGTCAATTATTTCTCAACTCAAGTTATGTCTTAGACACCTTCATCCTGTGACTTGATTTTTCTAAAATCAATTGCCTCGAGTCACCTCGAGTCATTGACTCAAGTTAACTTTATTTTAACTTGAAGTTAACACTTTCAGTTTTTTCAAAATCACCGTCTTCATAAATTCAAAATCATTCGGTGTGATTTCATTATCTCATATCTTGACTCATTACTATTCTTAAATGTTTTTAATAAGTTTGCTAATGAGTTTCAGATGATTATATTAAATATTAACATCAAATTATCATAAAGCAATCTCATCTGTCAGAAGCATTTATTACGACGAAAAAGCAGAACACACAAACAGAATTAAAACGTGTAGCAGATGAAGACATTCCTACGAGGGATACTTATTCCAGCAAACATTCTGAGTCAACTCCTACTCTAAGACAATCGACAGCAAAGCATTTAATGAGGCAACGGTCGACTGTTCACAAATGGAGTGCAACTGTATTTAACGGCTATATTCATAAGTCACAACGATTATTCTTCATGCTTCATCAACGGACATATTCAAACATTCAAATGGAGAGAATCATATCCTTCAACGGTCCTCAAGCTTCAACCAGTATAAATGCCCGAATGTTTGAATTCATCTAAAGAACCAACGCATACACAGACAAAGCATACATAGAGTTCAACCTCTATTCTATATATATCTTAGGATATTACTGAGCTTCAGTTTTCATCATTTATCTACTCTGTGAGAGAGTTTTATCAATTGTTTTACAATTCGTTCAAATATCAAGATAGAGGTATCTTGAGTGTGGGTGTTTCAATTACAACTTGTAAGGGGGAGTGAGTCCAAGAGTGAAAGGAACATCCCTTGTTTACAGAGTGTGTAATTGTGTCCACGGTCATTTGGTTACAACTTGTAAAAAGGAGTAAGTCCTAGTGAGAGGATTACTCGAGAGTTACAGAGTCTGTAATTAAGTTTGAAGATAGTGAAATTCCAGAGTATGTCTGGGGACTGGACGTAGGTCAAGAGTTGGACCGAACCAGTATAACTCTTGTGTTCTTTGCTCTTCTCTCTATCTCTGTTCTAAGCATTCTTGATCAATTAACGATAGAATTTTAAAATCACCTATTCACCCCCCCCTCTAGGTGCTATTCCATCTTCATCAAGTTATATTTGTTTGTGCATATATATAACAAAAGTGCAAGGTGGCTCAATGGTCAAATTTTTTGTGACTCCAAAGGGTTGGGGGTTTAAATCCTCCCTCCAACTAGGGATGGAAAAGAAACAAGGCTCATCAAGCCTCATCCTTAATAGGCCAGGCTTGTTTTCTAACAAAGTATATTGAGCCTCACAAGTCCTGCTAAGGAGGCATGAATTGTTGGTTACAATTTAAGGTGTTGCTTGGCTCTCAAGCAACTGCCCATGAAGTTAAAAAAACAAAAATTTTGTTATTGCAAAACCCGTAACTCTTTACAGTCTTCATGGGTTATGAACCCCTCCAAAAATTATGCTCTCAACTAATCCCAGCATGAATAGCAAAGTTAATCCTCATGAGTTATAACTCGTAACTCTTTACAGTACTCATGAATCATGAAGTTGAATATCATAAATATGTAATCATTGTGGAATCTGTAACTCTTTATAGTGCTCATAAGTTATAACATATAACTCTTTATGGTACTTATGAGTTATGCCTAGGATATTTATTATCTTTAAAATTCTCATGAGTTATGTTTAGGATTTACTCGTGGTTTTAGGATTACCTTTAATTACTTGAAGATATCAAAGATTATGAAATCCTCTAACGTTGATCCACACGATTGCCTCTTGATTGTAATGAGAACTCCTTCTTCTTGAATCCTACTTGGACGTTTGCTAGGAAATGGCCAATGTGGATACTTCAAGTATTTGAGTTTACTCTCTCAAGACAATGATGGTGTCTTGAGGTTAGGTGAGGTGCAACAATGATGGATTGGATGGATGACCAAGACTAGGGTTCTTGGTGTAAGAGTGGAGTGCCTAAGACTTTCTTGATTGGCGCCTTGTTCTTGACCAAGAAGGAATTAAAATTGGCACCCTTTTCTTTGCCAAGCAACAACTAAAGTGGCGCCTTCCTCTTTCTTGAAAGGAGACCTAATAGTCACGCAAGCTTTCTTAAGTGTATGGCACACATAAAGTCACGCCCTAGTCCTTGATTCACACAACCAACAAGTATTCTTCCAAGAAATTGCTCCACCATTTAAGGTGTAGACAAACCCTAACTAGGATTTGTAGTCATATCTATCACTCTAGAAATTAGCATCAGTGATTCCATTCACTTTCAGTTCACTACTACCATAATAAACCAAAAACATATCCTTAATCATTCTTAAGTACTTTAGGATCGTCTTTATAGCTGTCTAGTGACCTCTTCTAGGGCTAGCTTGGTATTGGCTCGTAATGCTCAAACATAAGAGATGTCTGATCTCGTACATAGCATAGCATACATGATGGATCCAATTGCAAATGTATATGGAATCCTCTTCATGTGTTCCCTTTCAGCAGGTGTCTCAGGATACAGCCTTAAAAAGATGAATGCCATAACTGATGGGAAGAAAACTCCTTTTGGACCTATCCCTACCAGATCTCTTTAACTTATTATCTATGTACATGGATTGGGATGATCCCAACAACTTTTTGGATCTATCGATGAAGTTCTCTGACAACCAAATCTTTGTGGATTGCAACATGGGAATGTCATTTTCAATGAGCAATATGTCATTCACATAAAGCACAAAGAAAACAACAACTCTCTCACTAACCTTCTTGTAAACACATGGTTCATCTTCATTCTTGATAAAATCGTTACCTTTAACAACTTCATCAAAATGAAGATTCCAGCTCTCGGAAGCTTGCTTAAGCCGATATATTTATTTTTTAAGTTTTCATACCATATGCTCTTGAGTGGGAAACAAATTTTAACCTTACAAATTGTAAGGGGTATTGACTCTCAAGTACAAAGAGTAAGCTTGAGGTTGTTAAGGTTCTCAAATACCTGTGAAACTTAAAGGATTGTAAAGGCTTCTCTTGTGCCTGAATTAAACAAGAAGATTGTAGATTGAGGGACTGGATGTAGGCCATCAAGGATTGGATTAAACCAATATAAATCATAGTTTGCATACTCTCTTTCCTTATCTCTTATAATTCTATAATATTTGATTTGAATCATTGACTATGAATTTATGGCTCATTATATTCATACTTATTGTTTTCACTAAGATGCAAAAATATTTTCAAAGTTCTTAAATTTCTCTTTTATACCCAATTCACACCCCCTAGATGACAGTTGGTTCTAACAAGGTAGGTTTATAAATAGACCGACATGCATTTGTAGACATTAAGACTGTAGATTAGTTTATTAAATTAAGTTAAATTAATTTAGTAGGAATAAAATCTAAGAAGCAAACAATGAATTAGTAACATTAGGTTGTCCTCTTTGATATTGAAAGTTGTTCTTTGTGAAAAGTCTTTCTAGCTTTAAATTTTATTTCTTTTCACTCTTTGAAATCAATTTTGATCTATTCAACTCAAATGAAACAATGAAGTTTAATATCTAATCACTAGTTCAATTCTTTATGGACGACCTTGATTCACTATTATATTTAAGGGTAAAAATCGTATCAATTAATAAAGGGTTAAGGAACAAATTTGTTCTAGAAGTTTTCACCAAAGAGCAATGTTGCCACAGAAGTTTATTTAATCATAACTTTTATTTTTGGAAAAATAATAGAAAAATATCACTTGAACTTTAAAATCCTGTTTACAACAACAGTAATAGGAATAATAAAAACAATAAAGCAATTAACAACTCAAACTCATTTTGTTGAGAAATCACCTATTTGAGATTTTGAAATTCAAATGGTATTTTCCTAAATATATACACACACATACATACATACATATATGTACATGTATATACATGCATACATATATGTGTGTATATGTGTGTGTAATTGGATTTTAGACCATCACTAGATTTTGATTTTAGCCGAACGCGATCCTGGGGCATTTGTTGAATTTTAGAAAGATCCAATTAATATACTGATAAATATATACTCCCTTCGTTGATAATTTTTCATAGTTTATATGTATAAATAAAAATATGTAATGTGATATTATAAAGAGATGAGAAATAATGACGAGCGGCGGGTGAGACAATGAACAACATATGAATTTCGACTATGCCACAGAGTTGACCAATACCAGCTAATTGACAAAATATTTGTTGTGAAGTGCATTTAAAGAATTAATTAAAAAATAAATCTGTCATATTTTGCATTCCCCTTATTTGTAGTAAGGGGAACCAAAGTTACCACATAGTGAAACATGGAAGTCACTTCTTGAAGTGGAAGACTACGGTTTTGAAGCCTCCTTCTATGTTGATTCTGAAGATTATATGAAATCAATAGATTAAAATTTTCTTTAACAAGAATCTCATTTTCTCCCAAAAACCCTAACATATGCACAGAGAATAGGTTTGGTTCAATCTTAAACCTCTTAGTCCAACTACTCTCAACTTCATACTCATTCATTACCCAAATCTCAAAGTTTCCAAACCGAGCGAAACTCATACAAGCTAGGCTCTCTCCTAGAGCACCAACACTTTCTGCTGAACTTGAAACCTCAAGGGGCAATTTGATCACCCCTAACACCTCTTTGCTAAAATCAAAGCTCAAAATATAGGTGCTGTTAGCTCCCAAATGTTTGTTTTGATGATAACTAACCCTTGTAAAAAGATCCTAATCAACAAAGTTCATTTAGATTGTGAAAATTGAATCTGCATTTTTTATCTGTCAGATTGGCTCCAGTCAACCTTATCTGACTTTAGCCAATATCTTGTTTAGATTTGTCAGAATGCAAGTTTTGGCTCTAGCCAATTTCTGCTAACTCCAGCCAAGCCCTGAACTCCAGCCAACCTTATCTGACTCTAGTCAATATCCTGTTTAGATTTGTCAGAATGTAGGTTTTGGCTCTAGCCAATTTCTGCTGACTTGAGCCAAGCCCTGAACTCCAGCCAACCTCATCTGACTCGAGCCAAGCTCCTCTCTAAATTTGTTAGAATACAAATTTTGGCTCTAGCCAATTTCACCTGACTCCAGCCAAGCCCTGAACTCTAGCCTAAGTAAATTGACTCTAGCCAAGTTTTGACGGTTATTTTCAAATATTCAATTTGACTCTAGCCTACTGAGTGTACCTCCAGTTTCAGCCTAGACTTGAGCTTGAGATCTGTGACTCAAGCCTAGAATGCTCTCATAGGACAATTTGACTCTAGCCTACACATTGTGCCTCCAGTTTTCATCTTGAGTTGAGCCTGAATCATTTGACTCAAGCCTAAATCATTTGACTCAAGCCAAGAGTGCTTCCATAGAACAAACAGACTACATAGTATGCTTTGCTAACTTATTTTCCTGAGTTTATTCATTTCAGCAACAACACAGGAGATACTCAAATATTGACATCTGAATACTCAAGTAGAGTATTTGCAAAGCTTTTGGAAAATCTGAACTAGCTGGATACTCAAGTATTGGCAAAGACATAAAACGCAAATCTGTCATTATGCTATTCTAACGATTTGATCTCTCACTCATATCTTTCTAAGCTTCATTATTTATTGTGAGATAATTAACCATAATGATGAGTGATTTCCATATATAAATTAGCAACGGTTGAATTCAGATGTATTAGCAATAAGTTCCGTAAAAACAGAGACGAACAGAGACAATGGATTTAATCCAATTAAGGCGAGATTAGCGTAAATGGTTAATTGCTAACAACGGTCATATTCAAACGGACAAATTCAGATCCTACAAATGGCTCTTTCCCTCCAACTACTATAAATACACAAAGGACTGAATTCATCAGTATGAATCAGCGATACACAGAGAAAAGTACTCAAAGCATTCTGATCATATCTTCGAATACCTCTGAGCTTCAGTATTTATTATTTTACTCTGTAAGAGAGTTTCATCATTTGTATTTACATTTGTTCAAATCTCAAGGAAGTGGTATCTTGAGTGTGGGTGTACGATTACAACTTGTAAGAGGGAGTGAGTCCTAGTGAGAAAGGATTATCCTGAGTTACAGAGTGTGTAATTGTATTTGTGAGATAGTGAAAATCTTAGAGTGTCTAGGTACTGGACGTAGGTCAAGAGTTGGACCATACCAGTATAATTCCTCTGTGTCATTTCTCTTTTCCTTTCTTATTGCTTTCATCGTTTATCCATCATATGTCAGAAGAACTTTTGAGATCACCTATTCACCCCCCCCTTAGGTGATATTCCACCTTCAGGTGCCATCATGCTATGGAGGACCTAATCAATGACAAAACATGTTCAAATATGAATTCCAACTTTCATTTGGCCAAAGACGACGGGGAACATTATCTACAAATATTGTTCTCCAACAATCAGAACTAAGACTATACACTTCAATGTAATGTTTTCCATCACCTAAAAGCTGAACAATCTTGTAATCTTTTGTGATAGGATCGAATCCAAATCCAATAACACTAAAATATTGATATCTAGGTTTTCTCTCAGGAATAGCCTTCACCTCTTTTGTAGCTAGATTCCACAAAATTAAGTGAGAGGGCCTAGAGAGACATAAAATCCCATTACATTGATCCCAAACAAATACCAAATCCGCATTGTTAACAAGGAAATGCAACTTTAAGTCTTGGACCACGAATCTTTTTTCTCCATAAGAAATCATGGATATGTAGGTTGTCTTTTCGCTAGGACGTATTTGGAAGATAACCTTAGAGTGGCGGTTCTTATTGATAATAGAATTGGAGCATTCAACTTGTTTGGCAATAAAAGAAGGTTCAGTGATAGTAACATACCAGGATTTGGATACATACTTCAATCGAAGTAAGGATTTTACAGGCAGTCTCACCTTGATCTCCATCATGAGATCTTCAGGAAGATCGACCTTCTGAAACTGGCTCGTTTTCATCATTGTGGTATTGTATATGGCAAACACCGAAAATGTGCACTATGGTTGATAGGCTCACTGAAACTAAGATGATATATATTAAGGAGAAGGAAACTTGGAATCATAATAGATAGAAATATAATAATAGATAGAATATATGATAGATAAACCATAAAATATAGTAGATAGGTATTTCAAAATTTTATTTGGAATCATTTGTTTTTAGCCCTCCTCTCTCTATATATATGTATATATACACACACTAAATTAACATATTTTTATATTTCAAATCTCCTATCCTATCCCATGGATGCAAAAAAGAATGTCTTGGTTAATTTTGCCTATTACATGACTTTCATGCAAAGTTTCATGAGCTTGAAAACAAAAATTTTGTTTAATCGTTGCAAAAACATGTAACTACTTACGGTCCTCATGAATTATTAACCTTAACTCATTACGTTAATTAATTATTAATCCGTAACTCTTTATGGTGCTCATGATAATTCATAACAATTTATAATATTCATGAGTTTCATGATTACTCGTTAAAACAACTATTGAGGATTAAGATAACTTAATGATACGACTATTGGAGATTAGGATTACCTTAGATCACTTAAAGACCTCAATATTGTTGATGTCCTCTAACGTTAATCCACACGGCTATCCCCAAATTGCAACGAGAACTCCTTCTCTTGAAATCTCTCACTCCTTGGATGCTTGCTAGGTGAAGACAAGGTTGAAGTTTGGTTTCCTTGGGTTTTTCTCTTTTCAAAAAGCTAATGATTTCTTAGGATTAGATTAAAGATAAAAGGAGCAAGATCATTGGAACCTTGCCTTTCTTGGATGGCATACTTTCTCTCTAAACCTTGGTGAAGACCAAAATTTAGAGGGTATAAAAGCCTCATGTTTTTCTACTAGAAAAACATGCAAGAGAGGGGTACACACAAAATCACCACTTTATAAGAGTGTAACCCTAATTTAAGTGCTTATAAGAAAGACACAATCCAAACTTGAATTGAAAAATTCAAATCATAATGAATTAAATATATATCTTGATTGATTGAATAAATTTAAAATGATGAATCACATTCATATCATGATTGATTGATTGAATTAATCATTTAAGATGATGGATCATATTTATTTCTTGATTAATTGATTGAGTCAACCATTTAATATAATGGATCACATTTATATCTTAATTGATCAAATGAATAATAATTTAAAATGATCAATCACATTCATTTTTTAAACTAAAATTCAAAATCATTTTTAATTCAATTTTCATTTATTATTTCTCCTATCTTCATCCAATCATTATTGGATCTTTATATATATATTAGATAATTCTGAATTATCTTTTGTAACCTAACATTTTAAATTTAAATTAAAATTTCAAACTTATATATATATATATATATATATATATATATATATATATATTCTTTTCTTTTTGTCAACGCATAAAGATACTAGTATATCTTAATCTTTTCTTTTCTTTCTTTTTTCTTTTTTTTTTTTTTTTTTGGCCAACGCATAAAGATATATCTTAACTACTATATGCTTCTCAGGATAAAAAAGATATGGTTTTATTTTGAAACAATATTTATTTAATCTCCTAATTTTCACGGGCATTAAAAGGACTCGTTAATGTTATTTGTTCAGGGATAAACAACTCTTAATACTATATTTTTTGTATATTTTTAAATTTTAATGTCTTTTTTTAATTTGTAATGTCACTTTATTAATCAATCTTGAATCACCTAATATTATCTCTTAAGCATTAGTAGTGATAAAAAGGGAGAAATTTATTATTTTTAAACTGATTTTTATACCTGAAATTTTTAAAACTGATTTGGGGAGTAAAGATCCGATTCTAAATCTTTTGAAAATAAAAAAGTTGTTATATATCTATTGGATATAACATGCCAGTGGTCTTTATCCCATTATTCTTTTATAGCCTCATTTTATTTATATTTAATTTGAGCCTTCTTTTAAGGGATTTGTTTGTGTCATCAAATCCTATATTATATAATTTTTCTGATATAAATAATATTTGAGATTAATTTAATTTAAATATGTTAAATTTTTTTTTTATCAAGCCCTTCAATTCTTAGAGGGTAGAATGTTATTACATCTCCCAACAAGTATATTTTCCGAGATTCGAACTTGTCAATTTTAATATTTTTATGATTTGATCAAGAGTTTCAAACCTTCCAAACTTAGAGGGTGGAGGGTATTCTCTTCTCTCTTCAAGTGTACTTTCCAGGATTTAAACTTTTGATCTCCTTCCCAAATGATAAAGCCTTTTACCACCTCAACCAACAGCTTCTTGATAATTTCAAATTTATTATTATTATTTTAAATCTACACAGATCCATCCAGTGGCAGAGCCACGTTGTTGCAAGTGGGGCCAATTGGAGACATAAATTTTGCTTCTTCTTTTTGTATATATATAAATGAAAAAAAAAATGTGTGCAGTCAAATTATACTACATTGTTTGTTAAACTATAAGCACAAGTTACCTTCTCAAAGTGCAATCATATCTCTTTCTTTCTTTGGTTTTCTTGTGGCTTTGGAAATATATTTATTAAAAACTCCCTTGCTTCCTTTAATGGGGTTGTGATTGATCGGGTGCTACCCACCTCTCCAGAATTCTAGAGAAACCCTATTTTTAAAACAAAATGTTGATTTTAACTCTTTTGCATGGTCCTCTACTTCTCATTCTATATACCTTTTGCTTGTTTGATTCTTGCATGACCTCTACCTCCACGAATTCTTCTAATTACTAATTGGAAAAATTTGTCACCTGTCAAGATTGGTCAATTTCTCCACCATTACATATTCTTCTCATTTTATATACCTTTTGCTAACTTATGTTGAACGTGATATGTTTGATAAAATTAATGATGAAGATATAATGCGATATTTTTAAGGAATTAAGAATCGAAGAATGCTTTTGTAATCGTTCTATTTTAATATCTTAGTAGACTCTTGATTATTATTTTTCTATATTAAGTTGAAGTTTTCTTTTCTTTTTTTGTCTATATTTTTTTGTTTTTTAATGCATTTAAAACTTTTCTTAAAATAACCCCCAAATCCCCCCACTAATTGTGTAGACACAAACACAAAATCCTAGCTCTACCACTAGATCCGTCTAAGATTGTTGTTTAAGCTCCTATAGTCCCATCACTTATGATATCATTTTGTTTAATTTTAAATTTATAATTTTTGGGATGATTTTTCAGAGAATTATATGTGTATGTATGTGAATCAGTGAATGCATTCAAATTTTGATCAGCATGAGTTGTTATCGATTATATGCATGTGACGCATCTTTCAACTTGCAAGGGAAAAAAGTGTTTGCCCTTCATTGAAACTAAAAGCATGCTAACTTGGCATAGTTAAGGATGGACAATACAAGGAGAAAAAGTAATTACCACGAATGCCTATGATGTAGCACTGTTTAATTAATAATTTAGTTATAATTTTCATTTTTAGGATTATTTCTGATTTATTCTTTAATAGTAACTTTTATTTTTAGGAAAATAATAGAAAAATATCACTTGAACTTTGAAATCCTGTTGACAATAATAATAATGAGAATAACAAAAACAATAAAGTATTTAATAACTTTTTTTATTGGGAAATTACCTATTTGAGAGTTTAAAATTCAAATGGTATTTTCTTAGAAATATATATATACACACACATATATCTGGGTTTTAGGCCATCACCAGATTTTAATTTTAGCATAACGCGATTCTGGGGCATTAGTTGAATTTTAGAAAGATCCAATTAATATACGCAAAAATATATACTCCCTTCATTAATAATTTTCCATAGTTGATGTATGTATTTTTTTTTTAAAAAAAAAAAAAGCCATGTGATGTGGTATTATAAAGAGATGAGAAATAATGTCGAGGCGCAGATGAATTTCGACCATGTGAATTGACCAATACCAACTAATTGACCAAGTCTTATTGTGAAGTGCATTCAAAAAATTAATTAAAATATAGGCCTGTCATATTTTGCATTTTCCCTTATTTATTTGTAGTCAAGGGAACCAAACTTTCTACATAGTGAAACATGGAAGTCACTTCTTGAAGTGGAAAACTACGCTTTTGAAACCTCTTTCTATGTTGATTTTGAAGATTATATGAAGTCAATCGTTTAAAATTTTCTTTAACAAGAATCTCATTTTCTCCCAAAAGCCCTAACACAAGCATCGAGAACAGCTTTGTTTCAATGTTAAACTTCTTAGTCCAACTACTCTCAACTCCATACTCATTCATCACCCAAATCTCAAAGTTTCCATTAGGTGCGAAATTCACACAAGCTAGGCTTTCTCCTAGAACAACAACACTTTCAATAGAACTTGAAACCTCAAGAGGCAATTTGATCACCCGTAACACCTCTTTGCCAAAATCAAAGCTCAAAATATAGGTATCATCACTCTCTGAAGGACATAACCAATGATAAAGACCATTCAAATATTAATTCCAACTTTCATTTGGCCAAAGACAATGGGGAACATTATCTACATAAATTGTTCTCCAACAATCAGAACTAACAGTGTACACTTCAATGGAATGTTTTTCATCACGTAAAAGCCGAACAATCTTATAATCCTTTGTGATGGGACTGAACCCAAATCCAATAACACTAATATATTGGTATCTAGATTTTCTCTCAAGAATAGCCTTTACCTCTTTGGTAATTGGATTCCACAAAATTAAGTGAGAGGGCCTAGAGAGACATAAAATCCCATTACATTGATCCCAAACAAATATTCAATCAACATTGTTATCAAGGAAAGGCAATTTAAAGTCTTGGACCAAAGATCTTTTTTCTCCATAAGAAATCATGGATATGTAGGCTAGCTTTTCTCTGGGACGCATTTGGAAGGTAACCTTGTAATGGTGGTCCTTATTGAAGATAGAATTAAACCATTCAACTTGTTTGGCAATAAAATAAGTGTTAGTAATAATAGCATTCTAGGATTTGGATACATACTTAAATCAAAGCAAGGATTTTACAGGCAGTCTCACTATGATCTCCATCATGAGATCTTCAGGAAGATCGACCTTCTGCCTTTTCTGAAATTTTCTCACTTTCATCATTGGGGTGCTGTATATGGCAAAGACCAAAGTTGTGCACTGTGGTTGATAGGCTTACTGAAACTACGATGATATATATTAAGAAGGAGGGAAACTTGGAATCATAATAGATAGATATAATAATCGGTTAAAAGTCATTTTTGCCATGGAAGTTTTGCTAAGGGAGCGTCCAGAACCCAGAAGTTTTTTGAGTATCAAATTTGCCCCGGAAGTATGAAAAAGGTAGCAAATTTTCCCCTCCGTTAATTTTGACCGTTAAGTGCCACCTCATCACACGTGGCATGCCACCTCATCAATCAAAAGTATCATTTTTGCCCTGGAAGTTTTCATTAAGGAGCAATTTTGCCCTGGAAGTTTTCATTAATGAGCAATTTTGCCCCGGAAGTTTTTATTGAGGAGCAATTTTGCTCAGGAAGTTTTCATTGAAGAGCAATTTTGCCCTTCTTTCTCCCAATATTAAATTTAACTATTAAATCGGTCAAAGACCACACATGTCATGCCTTGAAAAGGTGGAACTTGGAGTCAAAGAAGGAGATCCTTGAGACGTTGAGCTCAAGGAAGCATCACTTACGTTTGTATCAATGTTTTGAAAACCGGACCGGCCGGTTTAGACCAGAAATCAACATACCTTTTTTTTTCCCCCTCAAGAGGTACCCAACATACTTTAACTCATTATTTAATGGGTATATGAGTGCAATGAGACATGTTTTTTTATCGAAAGGTGGTATTAAAAAAAAGATTTTTTTTAATGATTTCATATTAATAACATGAAATTTTTATTCTCACCGGTTTGCCCTGGTTTAACTCCAGTCTGACCCACTGACCCTTGACCTAGTACCTTAACCAGTTCAACGACCGGTCCGGTTTTAAGAACCTTGGTTTGCATAGACTGATCATTTGCTTAAATCATAAATGGTTCTTCCTGTGACTAGTTCGGCTTCACAAATTCTGGCTGCTTTGAGCTTAACATCTCAAGGATCTCCTTCTCTGACTCCAAGTTCGACCTTTTCAAGGCATGACATGTGTGGTCTTTGACTGATTTAAAAGGGCAAAATTGACACATTTTGTAAACTTCCGGGGTAAAATTGATCCTTAGTAAAAACTTCTGGGGCAAAATTGCTCTCATTGAAAACTTCCAAGGCAAAAATGATACTTAACTCTTATTGGTTGATGAGGTGGCATGCCACGTGTCATGAGGTGGCATGCCACATGGACAGTTAGTCAGACTTAACGGTCAAAATTAACGGATGGGTAAATTTGCTACCTTTTTCATACTTCCGGGGCAAATTTGGTTTCTTTTTTATACTTTCGGGGCAAATTTGGTACCCAAAAAACTTCCGGGTGCTGGGCGCTCCCTTAGCAATTCTTCCATGGCAAAAATAACCTTTAACCCATATAATAATAGATATGTATTATAAAATAAAGGAAAAACACTTCTCACGTTGTAGGAGAAGTGTATTCTTATATTACACACACATGAAATGGTGGGACCCACATATATTTTATGTGGGTCCCACCATTTCATGTGTGTGTAGGAATCTTCTTCTTCTTATGCAATATGAGAAGTTTAAACCCCTTATAGTAATAGGTAGAATATATAATAGATAAATCATAGATTATAATAAATAATAGATAGATATTTCAAAATTTTATTTGGAATCATTTTGTTTTAGCCCTCCTCCTATATATAACTAAATTAACATATTTGTATATTTCAAATTTCCTATCCTACACCGTGGATGCAAAAAGAATGTACATATAGGTAAATTATATACCCATTACAAGGGCCACCATATATAGCCCATTATCGTGACTCCCCGTCCCGCTATAATTGAACATTTAGAATAATATAAACAAACATTTATTTTATTTTACCCCTGGGGTCGGACTTCCTCACCTTAAGAGAGGAGGTTCGATCCCTGCCTTGGTCAAAGCGTTAATAGAGGTGGAGGCATATATACTCTCTGACTAATATGTCTCATGGACTAGGCTCCAAGCGCCCTACCCTTGGACTGTGGATGAGTCCAATCTCTTTCCTAAAATTTTTTTAGCAAAAAAAAATATATTTTTTGCTTTAATCAAATACTAGTAGTTAGGAAGTCGTTAAAAACTACCACACCCGTATTTCTATTCATTTTTTTAGAGTTACATTTGATATATTTATTTTTGAATCAAATATTGTTATCTCTATTATTTTATACCATGAAATTATATCTCATTTGAATATATTTTAATTGCTGAAATTTATTTTTGATATATTCATTTTGAAAAAAAAAAGTGATTATATTTTTATATTCATGAGAACTGCTATAGGGAGGTTACCGAAAGTGGGACAGTGATATATTCATTTTGAATAAAATATTGTGATATCTATTTATTTTTTATACATTTATTCTTGAAATATATTTTTATATTAAGGAGAAGTGATTTATGTATAAGGATAAAAACCAAACCCATTCAATGCATAAGGACCAAAACTAAAATATTTTTTTTTTTGCTCGAAAAAAAAAACAAAACTAAAATATATTAAAGGTATAGGGATTTGAAGTGAGTTTAACCTTATAACAAATTAATTCAACATGTGACGGAGGACTAAAAAAAATCAATTTTGGTTAACAATTAATTGAGTAAAAAAATGAATTTTTAATAATAAAATTTGATTCTCAACATTTGTACAACAAATCTTATCCAATAAAATAATGCCCATTTGAATTCGTGATGTATAAAGGTATAAAAAATCAAATTTATTCCCAACAGATTTTGCGAGGGAAAAAAAAAAAATTCAAGTATAGCATTAAAGTTTTATGGGTTCGCGACAGATTTATGAGCCATTCATCGAAAATTTTGTGGACTCAAGGTGGGAGTGGAAGTGTTTTTTTTTTTAAAAAAAAAAAAGAAATATATAAAATTAACCTGTAAGGTTACTAGATGAGAAGAGGATACTCTCATAATCCTTCTTCTCCTTTTTTCCCCATAATCCCATATCCACCTTCAGAATAAAAAATGGATAGTTCATATTTAATAACACTATTATTATAATATTTTATAACTTATTTTTTTTAAAAGAAAAAAAATTCTCTTTATTGTTGTTTATGTCAAATTTTATTACTTTACATTTGTTTTTTTGTTTAAAATATTGAATCTAAGCCATCTATTTTTCAATCTAATGATGAATATAAGATTCTGAAAAAAAAAATAAAAAAAGAGAGAGAGAAAAATAAGAGAACCCAAACTCGGTGAAGATGTTGGAACTATTCAAAAAGGCATCTTGTAACTGTTATCTCTTACTACCTCTGGTCCTAATTATGAGACATAGTTGACTTTCTTTAGAGATATTAAGGAAACTAAATAAGTTACTTAATCATTTCATCTGTTGTGCATCTTTAGATTATATATTAGTTTATTAGTTAAACTAATTAGTTTGAAGAAAAAAATAAAAATAAAAAGAATCTAAAGTAATTTAATTAGCTTCCTTAATTTCTCCAAAAAAGTCAACTATGTCTTATAATTAGAGCCGGAGGGAGTAATAATGAAACTATCAAGACGCTTGAAATGCCAACAAAACCAATTAACAACTGAAATTAAGTACTCTTGTCCAGATCAACCAATTCATGTGGAAATGGTTAGGGCAAGTTAGTTGTTTTTGTTGTAAGACTTGTCTAACCATAACTCAAGGGGTTGGTTGACTTCTCCCTTTTTGCCTTCACTGGTTCATCAAGAAGGGTTTTCAGATATTCTGCTACAAGAAATGGGACATAGGATCAATAATCATTTTTAAGTGAGGGAGAAATATTAACAAGAGAAATGAACAATAACTCACCTCAGATGTTTCACGAATTCTTCTTCCAAGTGCAGAATCCACACGTGCATATATTGTACTCCTCTGACATCAGTCAATTAAATTACTAGTATAGAAAACCATATGGAATAATCTCACTTCCACATAATATTAAATGGGTATTATTTACCAAGGTAACACATCATGAAGTATTTGACTGATTTTAGAGGTATTAGAAAATGGTCCAAATCGAAATGCGTGCCTCCTCTGTGTTTCAGAGACATAGCTTCAAACAGAACAAAAAAGAATGACATGAATCATTTTATGAAAACGCCAAACTGTTAGGCTAAAAGAAATACCAGAGAATAAAGGATGGACTTTATATGTCATTTATTCCAATCAAGTTAAATAAAATAAACCCATGAAATTAGCAAGAAAAGGGCGGTATTTATGAACCAGAAATAATCAACAGTATTTACAAAATCATAACAACTGCATCAGCAATATATCAGCAGAAAGAAAAACATAATTAAGCTTAATTAAAAGTATCATAAAAATAAATATATACATGGTCTTGTGCTGACAAGCTTTGAGATTCCACATAAAAGGACTACATGGTTGATGGTTTCTTAAAGGAATCAGTGGCATATTTCTTTGTCCGAACCAACTTATTCATCCTGCTACCACACAATCAGTATGTCTAAAGTCCAATAAAAAGATGTGTCTAAATACAATTTATTTTCATTCACCTTAAAGGAATCTTGCCATTTTGGTGCTTTAGTACAACAACAACATCACTGTTTTTCCACACCATACTTCCATCTTCCATCATAAGGTTTGGATCCACATCTGCCAATGATAGCACAAAACTGCAATATAAAACATATTACACTCAGAAATCTCAATATCATGTTACTTTAGAAACACAATGTCATCATCCATAACAACCAAAACAATATTAGCAAGGTTCCAGAAAAGCTTGTCTGCAAAGTCTGCCACAATAATAAAGCATCTAATTTCAGAAATGCCACAAATAATCTGATAATTACAAGTATTTCATTCGGATGATCCTTACAAAGCTATACTAGTGAACCATAGAAAGAGACCACCAGAGAAAAAGTTAACTTATTACACAACAAGAATAAAGATACACTGATGTGATAATTGTATCTACATGCATTAACAAAAACAATACACACACATGGGCTACAAGGTCAGATTAATAATACAGGGGATACACGTTCATATTCCAGATTAAGAGTCTAAAAGTAAGAATGGTTTAACCACCTACCAACAAAAAAGAATCTATTACTCTGGTGTAATCATATAAAATAGTAAAACAATATTAACAAGGCAGCTATCTCTTTTAAAAGAGCACCATCCAGGTACATCTCAGTATGAACATGGAAAAAAGTCAAAAAACCATCATTCTTGGTTTCTTGCATTTTATTATATCTCGCTCAATATATATATATATATATATATATATATATATATATACAGGGGCGGAGGCAGTCAGGCGCATGTGACCGCACGTGCGGTCACAAACTTTCTGATTTTTTTAAGGAATGAAGAATCGAAGAATGATTTTATAATCGTTCTTATGTAAAGGTTAGTTGACTCTTGATTATTATTTTTCTATGTTAAGTTGAATTTTTTTTCTTTTATTGTTTATATTCTTTTGTTTCTTTTTTTGTAGAAACTTTTTTGGGTTATACCATTCCTTTGATCTATTGAAAGTACCGTGCTCTCTGGTGGATAGTCTGGTGAGTTATAGCATTTGTTATGCTCCTTTGCTCTTTTGTTGATGTTTGACTTTTTAATATCTTATCACATATAACAAACTATAATAATTTTTCTTTACATCTTACTTTGGAATCTGATTGTATAACATTTGAGTATCTGTATGTCATGGGATTAGAATATATTGTTTTGTTTAAATTGATTTTCTTGGAAGTACTTTTCAGTTGAACCTCATTTTTTGTTCTAAACTTTACGAATAAGTGGATTGCCTTTTATTCTCCTTAAAAAAAATTTTCGGGGGCAACACCCCCGAATCTTACAACGAATTGTGCACCCATAAACTTTAGAACCTGGCTCCGCCATTATATATATACAAGGACAAAAAATCCATAAGTGAACCTGTAAATGTACATTTTATTATATGAGGAAATATTTTATTATTTTTCAGGAAAAAAAATTGTGGAAACCAATAAAACAATTTTTTTTTAGTATCTTACAATTGAGTTTAAAATAATCATCAGTTAGAAAGGACAGAGATGTGGTTAAAAAAATGTTTAGGTTAAAATAACTTCTTGGCTGGACAAAGAAAATATGAATTTAGAAGAGTTTCTTCTTATAACTATAGACGCAACTTTTCAAATTTAATGTACACATCATATATCTATTGTAATTTTACAGATATTAAACCATAATAATCTCTTCAATATTTCCCCCAAAAAAAGCACCATGCACGTACATGCTATAAGAAAATCACAAAAAAAAACTCAGAGCAAACCCAAATCCATGCTTAACCCCCCAGGTTGTGCATGATTCAGACCAATAATTCAACTGCTTCCAGTGCTTATTCCATAAGTTGCCAAGAGAATTGCATACAATGCCCACTGGAAACTGATTTTGGCTAGTAATTGGATTATACACAGCAGAAAGATAAGTTCAGTACCAAATTATTTCATACCTGCCAGCCCCCATCCAAATTTGGGATGTTCCTCCACCATTGCAGCAATAACGATAAATGTAATCTTGTTTTGTAATGTCATCCTCAGTTAGCTCAGGAATTTTCCCATACATCAAACTATCAAGAGCAATTTCCCTATTCCTAGGATCCATTCTTACCTGCAGTATAAGAGTTTAGTTAAGTAAGAATTAAAAAAAGCAATCATCCGTTCCCTAATTTTTTTCAACCTATAGTAGTCAGCCGACTAAGACTTCTCAGCATTCCAGGTAGTTTAAATGAATTTGATATCAACTGACTTTAGTTCAATACAAAGTAAGAAGAGCATTTTTATAAAGCAAAGGACAGATTATACCTTAACAAAATCTACTATAAATATTGCAATTGGCTCTGGTCTATGCATCTCAGTGACAGAATTTCCCTCACACCCATGTCAAATACGTAAGAGTACAGCCTCTGAAATATGTGCTCCACAGAGGTTGCTTCAACTTCAAAAAGGGTAATTCCCTTCCAAATTCAATCTGGAAATTGAATACACACAGTACCTTAGACTAAAGGGATATATTTTCTAAAACTAACCAAGAACAGACACAAATGACATATAAAACTGGATTTTACCTTGCTTGCTTTTCCCGCAGAACCATAGCTCCTTTAAGTGTTTTCTCAAGTGCTAGCAATTCAGGTTAAGGCAGCTTTACTCCTTTTTGAACACTTCCAAGGCAATATTGATTTAAAAAAACTTCTCAATATTCACAGCTCCTATGCAAAGGATAAAGTGCAGGCTTTTATCCTTCTGAATGCAGAGATTACAAGTACATTAACTCCAAAATAGTTGTAATGATTTTTGTGATCCACATCCACCTAAGAAAAAGGTTAGCCAACCATATCTGATGTCTAGCTTGTGCCAAGACAAGTTTTGCAAGCACTTTTCCATAAAAAGCAAAGTAGAGAACGAGTACTTATCATTGTTGTAATCAATGCACAGAACTTTCGGAAGATTTTGAATCAACAACCGAACCTGATCTTCTTACATATTGTAGTAGCCAATGAATGAGTAATAAATGTTGTTAACAATACACGAAAACTTTGGCAGATTTGAAGTGTTCACAAACTTAATCAAGTTCATAAAACACCCAACTGACTTTCAACGAGATCTAGGGTATTCTCACTGTCTGTATAATGAGGCGTATTTCTAGAAAAATAGTCAAATGTAATGTACATTAGAAAATCCAAGAAAAGGCTCTTTTCATACGTTGATGTTTCCCTGACAGATTCAAAATCTTCCTGCATGATACAGTAAGCTTGGTCCAATATTCTATAGGTAATTTCATCAAAATCAAAGCGGATCTCTCTCAACTTTTGACCCCACAGTAAGGCCCTCTCAGGCATCCCCTGTTTACTAAAGTGAGACAACAATATATTGACAGTAACCACATTTGGCAAAAAAGCCATCTTAAGTAACTTAGCAGTCAAAATCATAACATGATCTAACACATCACCGCACATACTACTAATCATGGTGTTGTATGTCACTGTGTTGGGAACAATATCTGCTTCAACAAGCTCGTTCAGAATGTTAATCGCTTCATTCATTCTTCTGCTACTGCAGTAACCATGTATGCGTATATTATAGGTTGTGATGTCAGGGTCAAACCCACAATTACACATTTTTTTAACAAACTCATCCGCCATAGCAATGTCAAATGCCTTACAGTATCCTCCAATTAATGTGTTGAATGTGACAATATCCGGCATCAAACCAATCCGAAACATGTCAAAAAATATGTCAAGTGCATGCTTCATTAGGCCCTGTTTACAGAACCCACCAATAATTATATTCAAGGTAAAGGTATCAGGAAGAAGACCTTTCAATCTCATCTCTTTTTCCAACCTTACTGCTTCATACATTTTCCCAGAGTCACAAAATCCACGAATTAAAGAATTGTATGCAAAATTATTAGGAACAAGACCTTTGGCCAACATTTCTAAGAATGAGTCATATGCCTCTTCAACAAAGCCTGACTTTGAGAGCCCATCAATTAAGGCTGAAAAGGCAACAACATCTGGATATACACCTCTTTCTCTCATTTCAATCCAGATAGACTTAGCCCCATAGAGATCACCCATCTTAAAGTATCCATCCAAAAGAACTGTATAGGCCACTTTGTTGAGGGGAAGACCCTTCTTTGACATCCTACAGAAAAGCGCTCTCGCCTCTAGCATCCTCCCTTTCCAACACAAACCCATAAGCAAAGAATTAAATGTGGAGGGTGAAGGAGTCAAACCACATTTAATCATAGTTTTATAGGATTCAAATGCCTTGTCTTCTAACCCAGCCCTACTATAGGCTCCGATTAAAGTGTTAAAGGCAACTACACTAAGACTTATTCCCTTTTCAAGCAGATCTTCTAATAGTTCCACAGCCTCATCTAGTCTTCCTGCCCAACACAGGCATGATATTGTTACGTCATACCATGGATAGTCTGGAAGGATTCCGTGTACGGATAAATCTATTAAACACCTATTTCCATCCACTTTTCTCCCATACTTGTAATGGCCTGCAACCAAAATATTAAAAGTCACACAATCAGGAGAAATGTTTTTACTCCTCATTTCTTCATAAAGCATGCTTGCTTGACCAATTTCCCTTGCCTTGACATATCCATCCATCAGTGTGTTGTATATTACAACATTTGGGGTAACATTCATATCTTGGAATGTATCAAAAAACTTCCTTGCCTCAGTCACATTCCCTTCCCTACAAAAGGCATGAACAATGGTATTAAATGTTGCAATGCTTGGCTTGCAACCACATTCGATCATGAATTGCAGCCAATCCACTGCACCTGAAGTCTTCCCCCTAACGCAGCATGCATTAATAACAATATTATATGTAATAACATCTGGATTGCACCTAAACTTTTGCATCAAATGTAACAAACTTTCTCCAACTACAAGCCACCCTTGTCTACAAAACCCATAAATCAGCATGTTAAACGTGATATTACAAGGACATGGCCCTCTACAAAGCATATCTTTAAGTATCTTCCACACACTACCATAATCACCATTTCTAAGTAATAACTTAATAAGAATGGTTATTGCAGATGAACTTGGCAAGACCCCCACATCCCTCATTTTATGCAAAATTTCCAATGCCTCAGAACTCATTTCCGCATTCAAAAAGCCCCTCATAAGGGTATCTAAGACAGAAAAATCAGACTCATAGTTATAGTGAATCTTCCACATAAACTGCACAAGGTGTTTGCTTCTGCTAGCTCCCACCCTTGCCATTACCCACGAAACCATGTCTTGTGCAAAAAATCTAAGATTCTGTGCAGCTAAAATACCTGCTGCAATGCAACACATTCTAACAGTTTCCTCGGAATCATTATCCCCAAATGCTAGTTTGAAGAAAGCAAATGCAGCTTCCCGGGTCTCCAACAATGTCATAACCCTCACAAGAAATAACGGACAAAAATCTCGTTTAAATCCCTTCAACACAAAGCCCTTCTCATTCTTAATGATCTTAGATAATCCCACCACTACTTTTCGCCGTTCCCTAGGACAAATTATGCTAGAAAAAACAGAATTGGAGTTCCCAAAAGGTAGAAATTGGGTTAAATAATCACAAGATTCAGACCCAGATGATGAGTAGTAGACACAGTGAGTGTAGCGAAAGTTCAAGGTACCAGAGAAGCTTATGAGACTGACTGTTTTCCAAGTATAGTGCTTGGACGGAATGAGAAGATGATAGTTTAAATACAAAATTGAACAATTGCAAGGTCGAAAAAACTTAGCTGACATTTGGAGCTGTCGTAGAGTCATAACCGACAGCTACAAAGGAGGTCGGAACTTTGGTGATCCCAATCGATAGTCTATGATACTTAATAGTCTTCAAATATGGTTCAACCTTAGTCCCCTAGTAAAACAATAGCATCATAGTCATTTCAATTGTAGCTTTATAAAAATAAATAATATCCTATTTAATAAATTAAATTGCTTCATTTCCTTTATAAGAATCTCTTAACTTTTTATAACATTCAAGTTGAATCACAGCTTCATGAATTACTCTATGTATCAGTTTCCAATACCTAAAATTTTCTTCTAAACATACATAGCCACAACTCCATTTATAAAAAAAATTGGAAATAAGAAATGATTTCATTAGTTTCAAATTACCTCTGAAGTACATCCTTCAGTTTAATCTATAATAAATAACAACATAATATATATAGAAAGTCATGCATTAAACAATATTTTCCAAAGTCCCGCTTGTTCTTCACCCATAAACATGTTATATGCATTTCATTAGCTACTAAAGAAAAGTAAACTTAATCCTACTCCAGTCAAATTCCTTTCTCAAAAATTTCGACTAACACATAAACAACCACTATAACCACAAATCGTTAATTCAACAAGTTCAAACATCATCAATAAATCACCAAGTCTCCTGAATTAAATCTCTTAATTAATACACACACACACACACACATATATCCACAATGAATGAAACCAATATATATACCTATAGACATCGTATACAATTTTCCAAGTCTTTACGTAGGAATTAAATAACATTATCCAATATAACCTTCTCCATGATCATTTTATCACACAATAAATTTTCCTTTTCGTAAAGCATTTATTCAAACATTTTGTATGCATCTGTTAAGGAAGTGTAGAGAAAGAAGAAGGAAGAGAAAGGAATAGAGAAGAAGAGAGAGGAAAGAGGAAAGAAGAGAGAGACAGGAACTACTCTGATTATTCATTCTTCATGGAGAACATAGAGATACAGTGAACAGTTATATGCCTTATATAGGCAACACCCCAAAAACAATCAATCCTAACTAACTCCCAGCGGCTATTAACAACTAACTAACCCTCTTTTTACATTTACATATCAGCATTAAGTAACACTAAAAAACTAGATCATTGGAATTCCCCCACAATCTCCTTCTAACACCATTATGACATTATAAGATTTCTAAGTACCATCTCTAAGCAAGACTTAATTTAAATTATCCCTCCACCATAAAAACTACTGTAGAAAACCCATCTTGATAAGCCTCTTTCTTTTCAAACATTTTATCAAACACCCAATATGCATTCAATTTGACAAGCTCTCAGAAATATTCTTCTTGAAATCTCATCCCCAAGGTTCATAAATTACAGCTATTGTCCAATTATATTAATCGCCAAATCTTAATACAAATCCAAGAAAATACCAATAGAGGAAAACTATCGTTTTTCATCCACACGTCACAATCCAGAATGAAGAAACAACATTCTGCACACATTCAGAAAAGGAAACAATCAGGACATAAGAAGAAGAATAACGAATTCATACATATCATCACCACACGACAATGCTTAATCAAGTAGACGAAGCAGAAGAAGACAAAGTACCCCACGATAACGCAAAGCGACAGCAACAAAACAGAGGAAGTTTATATCAATTGTACAGCATTGCCCCAGTTTTACAGGGCATCCACTCTTGCAAAGTTGCTCTTGTTCTTCAAGTTATATGACTCACCATCATGGTCAAATAGCACCTGCATGCAAAGGAAACCAAATTATATCAGCAACATCAGCCAATTAGAATGAGTCAGAAAAAGAATGTCCAATATTATGTACTGAAAAAAAAAAAAAAAAGAGTAGAATCAACTGCAGAGTGGAAGCAGTCTGGGATTGGCGTATAAAAGTAATTATCTCCACCTTGTAATTGCTCATCATACTAATTCGACAGGAAAGTGGTCATAGTCGCTCATCATATCAAATAAGTTTAAAGGGGGGGAAAGGAAAAATAAGAAGAAGCACAGTTCAATCATCAGAAAAATTCTTAACAGCTCGTATGGCACTCCTAGATGGCAATAATGTACTTACATTAATATACTGTATATACTACCATATCCAACTTAATCAGCAAAACACATACACATGCAATCATCACAACAAAATGCATCAATCATGTTTGGCAACCAATATAATTGAAAGAAAGCCAGAAGATCAAAGCATCAAACACTTCAAAGTTCAAATATTAGCAAACAAGATTAAAAATTATGCTAAATACCCAAACTTCCATGTATGTTCATCTACCAAGATTAAAAGTAAGACCTAACCAATACACACACACACACACACACACAAAGCACATTAATAATGGGTCTAATGGATAGAACTACTGAAAAAGGTTCTGCAAAAATTATAAAAGTGAGCAAGTGAGCAGGTCCATGTGGAGTCTGGACCAAAAGAACTCTCTAAGAGAGAATCAGACAGAGACCTTGAAAGGAAAAAAAAAAGATTAATGAACTCTCTAAGCACTTATTCATGGAGACCACTGGGCAAAAGGGGTAGTTTATTCTGTTGGTAAAAATGGAGGAGGAGAGTAGACCATTGGTAGTTTATTCTGGCTATCTAGATTGCCTTTTATCTCCTTCCATTCTCAATTTCATTAGGAAGAAAAGCAATCGAGAGAGATGGTAATTGGAATGAACAATTCAAAAACCAAGTGAAGAGAGTTGTTTTATGCATCCGGACATCAACTATCACAGTATAAGGAGAATTAACAACGCAAGATTAGATCATCTACATGGAAGAAAAAAAACTATATAATCCATATTTCACATGAGGCAGAACACTTGCAAACAAAATGCAATAAGAAAAAACAGAACTCTTGCCCATAATGACAATATTAAACAACATGCAACTTAAGGCACCACCATGAGGGGGTCAAAAAATGCAACTTAAATGAATATAGGGGATCTTGATGCCGGCAAAGAGGCAGAGACGGAAAAATTAACCATATACAAAGATAAAATAGATCATTATGGTTGGGGAGGATCCAAAAGAACACTGCAAAATTTGAATTTATAAAGACTATTGCCCATTAAGAGTTTGAAGGCAAAATCTATTATAAGGTTTTGACAGCAAGATCCATTCCATCTAATCAATCATAGTGGCGGTCAACGTAAGAATAAGGATGAAGTAGTTTGCATTGCAGAAACCCAAACAAACAAACAAAACCATGAGTTTATACGAAACTCTACAAACTATTCCCAAATTTTCGAGCCAACTCCTCAGCCCAATTATATGATACAGATCAAGTTTTATTTCAAAAGCCCACTAAATTAATCAGACAAGGAGAGAGAGTAGAGGCTGAGGACTCACCTATTGAGGACTAAGGAGAGAGGAAGTAGAGAATGGAGATGGCAACCACGAAGCGGAGAAGACGGCGACACTGAGCATTGAGACCGGAGGGTGAGGAAACGGCGAGCAAGTGGGTGAAGTTGGAAGAGGTTTGAGTGGAAGCTGAAGATTGTGCAGATGGAGGAGTTCGCAAGAGGGACAAGACATGCTAGGAGAAACTCAAGAATTGCATCTTCATATATGTTGTCCAGGATTAGTCGCAAAAACCCAAGCCAAGTACAAGATTCGATACATTCTCAATTTTTTTCCTAGAGAATACGTCATGGAATTTTTTTGAGGGGTTTTTGAACCCAAAAAGATCCAGGGATTTGACCTTGCAGGAAAAATTTTGCAAGACTTCAATATAAAGGGAATCTTACTTCGCCTTTCGAAGATGACACTCATAAGACCTGAATTGGACTTCAGCTTAACTGCAGATGGAGAACCTGTATTTAGATAGAGAGAAAATTAGAAGGAAAAACTTTTAAAAATAGTAAAAAAAAATTAATTATGAATATCATATATGTGTAATTGTGCATATATCTCCATTATCTATAGTATCTTCAGTGTCCTACAATTATCTCTTATTGTTATCAACTATGTAGATATCAATTCTACTGAGATTGTAAAGCCGTACCTTTGAACAGGGAGCATATGCTATGTACTATGTAGTAGTGTTATATATAGCTTGAATATTGAATAAGATTTATTATCTATTCCTTTCATATTATTTTCCTTTTTATTTAGGGTTAAGTATCAATTTTGCCCCTAAAGTACACACTCAAGAGCAATGTTGCCCTAGAAGTTTTTTTAGAAGGAAGTCTAAAAACGTAGCAATGTTTCCCTGAGCTAACAGAGGTTAAGTTTGATCGTTTTCTTTGACCAAAACTCCTACATGGCACTATGACATGGCACTCAATGATCTAACTCATTGCTACATCCCACATCAGCTTATCCCTTCCCCCTCTCTCATCTTTTCCATTCCATCTCATTGTCATCGTCTTCCTCAAGCTGGAAACAAACCCAGAAACATACCAGAAACAAACCAAAAGAAAGACAAATAAATCCAGACTTGGTACTCCAATCAACCGCATCCACTATGATATAATGCCTCTAGTGTTCCTTCTATTCGAAATGCCAAAGAAACAAAATAGAAACAAAGTCTTTCAATATCTAGGAAGCTAGAGACAAAAAACTGGGTAAAGGTTACGCATATAACCTGAACGAAAGAACAAGAAGCAATTTTGTACAATGCTTAATGGTGCAAAGTAAAATTCAGAACCAAAACCAGATGTATCTCACTCTATATTCCAGGCCTATTGCGCCTTCCGGCGTACTTTAGAGGAAGGCGAGAAGAGGGAAAAAATGCAGATAAGGACAAATTGAGAGATCATACCTCATCTTTCTTAGAAGAGGCTAGGTTAGGAGAGGAGGCAGACACGCTGGGTCCAAGAGCTCATGTCGGAGCTGGTGCCAGAACCTCCACTGCCGGCGACGGAGGATGAGAACTCACAGGTGGAGTTATCGACGTCAGAGTAGGAGGAGAGCTCACTGGAACAAGAACAAGGGAGGAATCACTGGAACCTATTCCGGCTTATTTCAACGATTCACAAAGGCCAGCCCCGCCGAAGCCATCGCCAGGCTTAATGTGATGAGAATCATCAACGAGCCCGCCGCTGCAAATTTCGCCTATCGTTTGGAAAAAAAATTTGGGATGCAGCGGCGAAGATCTTGATGAAAGAAGGGGGCAGTGGAGTTGGCACGATGAGGGAGAAAGAGGTTTGAGCATGAGAGGGGAGGGGAGGGAGTGGGTGAAGGAGCGCCGGAAGGTTCAGAAGACAATGGTGCCGAGAGAGGGAATCTTTTCTGGGCTTGGTTCTGGATCCTTGTTTCCTGCTTGAGGGAGACAATGGGATGGAAAAGATTTTTTTTTTTTTTGGATGTGGCAATGAGTTAGATCATTTAGTGTCAGACTGTCAGGTGTGTAAAACGGTTAAACTTAGCCTCTGTTAATTCATGGACAATATTGCTACAATTTTAACAACATTGCTCCCAAAAAAATTTTGGATAATATTGTTTCTAGACATAAAGTTTTAAGGATAAAATTGATACTTAACCATTTATTTATAACACCTTCGTTCTTTTCTACATTATGTACTTTATCTTTTTGGCTGCAACATTCCTGCAGCTATCCCTAATTTAAGATGCTTTATTCATGATATTCTGAATTTAGATTGAAGGATGTTCTCATTTGTGAGAGATATAGAGATGAAACTAGCTGCGCGTGTAGCCTGCCATCCTTGAAAGCATCGCGTGGTAATGCTCTTCCAATAAATTGGAGATTCATATTTGTCATATGTTTTAATGCACACTATTATTTTCCATCCTATTGCGTAGATTCTCTTTGATATAGCATGAATAAGATCAGTTTAAATCTTCTTTTCAGGCAAATGTTTGCACTCCTAATATTGTATAGCATGTGTAATTCTATCCCTGGGATTTGATTGATCTACATTCTTTAAATCGGCTTTAGAGTATCACCAAGGTTCTGAAACTCGGACCGGTGACTCAACCGGTGGAGGTACTAGGTTAAGAGTCAGTGGGCTAGACTAGAGTCAAACCGAAGTCAGACTGGTATTAATTAAAAAATAATTTAATTAAAATGAATAAAATATTCAAATTTTAATAATTATAAATATTTTTTAAGGTTAAAATAATAAAATATGAAAAGATGTGATGCGATAGGGGTAATATTATATATATATATATATTTTTAAAAGACATCTTTGAAGATCTCTCCATCAGTCAATCAGTCTTTTGAGAGTGAAAAAATCAACTTCAGTCTCTCTCTCACGAGTCATTGTATTTCACTAAGTCGGTGTGTGTCACTGACTTCTTTGTCTCCTCTAATTTTCACTGACTTCTCCGTCTCCTCTAATCCTCCCTTAAATGGCAAAGTCGAAGTTGTTGCAAGAGAAAGATGAGAATGGAAGCGTGTTCACTGTTGGATGGCCATCGCTAGTCAAAGGTCGTAGATCAAAGCGGGGGTGGAGGTTAAAGAAGACGGAGGTCCGTCGTCACCATCGCTCACGGTAGAGGACCTTCCCCGTGGATGGAGGATTTGGTTGCCAATCTTTGACATTCGACCTTAAATGAACCCATTGCCGACACTCTCCTCTCCTCCTCATTCAGTTGATTTTAAAAAAAAAAAAAAAGAAGGAGAAAAAAATCTTATTGGCTTTCACTTGGCCGGTTCTAACCGAGTTGACACCGAGTCAACTCGGGACCCCGGTTTCAACCTAACCCGAACCGATTTTCTGGCCAATTCGCCGGTTTCTGGTCTGAGTTTCAAAAGCATGAGTATCACTACTATATATTTGGGATTTTACAATGCCTATTACATCATGGTTATAGCTAATAAACGTCATGTATGTCGAGATGGAGGTCGTGCAAAGATACATATGCTTGAAAGTAACAATTAAGTATGCACACTGTCATGTATTGTGAGGCTGAATTCAAGAAAACACAAACATAACTATTGTAGTTAAACATCGTCATTTATTTATTAGTGACAAAAATGACGGTTCTTAAGAAACAATTGTCATGTAACACTTGCAAACGATTTGTCTTCCAAATGCTTATATTAACAAAAACAAAACATAACGGTCTTAAAAAATAACCATCACCTAACTCTTCCATAGCCCTTCGTAACTCTCAAACCTTCAATGTCATAACTCATAACCCTAAATAATCTATCATTCATCTATTTAAACTCAACTATTCCTTATGATTCTTACTACTTTTCTTTATTGGCCTCTTCTTTCTCTCATTCATCATGTTAAGATCCCAATAAACTCCACAGTTGTCGCCAACCCCTACTCCACCACCTCCTCCTCCTCTAGGCTTGTTGGTAGCAACAAATGGCTCAAATACTAAGGATCCTAACTACGTCATCCCCTCCACTGTAGCCTTTACCTTTGCCCCATCCACCAATTCATCTTATGCGCTAAATGATGAGATGACACAAGAGAAAAGAGTAATGAGAAAGGGTCTTGTTGTCATGAAGGAGGTCCAAAGAAAATTACGAGAGGGGGGAGAAAACATAATGTGAGATCGAATAAGAAAGGACAAATTGTGGCCTGTCTCAAAGTTTCCACCCCTCTCTCTTAATTTGTTTTGGACCTCCTTCATTACAACAAGATCCTTCCCTAGTGCTCTTTTGTCTTGTTTCATCTCGTCATTCGGCGCAATAGATGGATTAGTAGAGGGGGCGGAGGCGCCAGATTGTGATACATAATGGTTATTAAGTAAAACTCATAACATAATAGAAGTCCAAGCAAATAAATAACAACAGTAATTAGTAACCGTTAATTTTGCTTCACAATAATGACAATTGTTAAGCAAAAACTGTCATGAAACAACAAACGTCGTGATGGTTCTAAGTTAAAATTGTCAAATACGTCACGGTTATTATGGATTAACCTTCACCATTTATAAAATATAATAATCTTAAATATTAAAAATCTAAAAGACGCGATGACTCAATGATCCATGAAACCCTCTTTATATAAACATCTAAAAACTGAACTACACTTCTCTATTGTACTTCTATTTCAACTTCTCTAAGCCAACTTCTAATTTAACAAAATATCATGGACAGACGCAAGAGAACTTCTGATTCATCATCTAGCAAAAAACTAAAAGATGAATTCCCTCTATCAACAAGCATTGAAGGTCTCGTCCGTGCAACCTATAAGCTTCATCATATGGTACAGATTTACTTGTGAGAGCAAGGACATATGAACCAATGCTTAAAGAAACTTACCTCTTGTTTGTTCTTTGAACAATGAGCTGGGCAAGTTACTGAAAAATGTAGAATCTGATGATCATCATATTCTTAAAACATCTCTGTAACTTTTTTATTTTTTGTTTGTTTATTTACTTTTCAATTTTTATTTTTATTTTTTAAAAAAAATGGTGGCTGAAAACCAACAATATTAATATTTGGGAAAAAAAAGTATATAGATTAAGATTATTAAGTAACAACCACCACTTATTAGAATACCATACAAATACATAATATCACTTTGTAATCATCATATATTGTTTGATGGTTCTTACGGTAAAACCGTTATAGAACGTTAGATGAACATACAAACGATTTGTCTTCCAACTACATATCAGAAAAAATACATAATGATTTCTCTCAAATAATCATCAACTAAACAGTCTAAACATTTCCCCTTCCCACACTCATGATGAGAATACTTTACGCTTCTTTGTTCTTCGATTATCAGCAAGTGAACCAAGTACCCTTTCATTACCCACCATTGAGCACGACTGCTCCTCTTCAACTTCCAACATGTGCAATGATGGTCCGAACCCGTCACTTCCAATCTATATAAACTCTCAATTTCCTTATGTTTATCGTCCTCCTCTGTTCTTTCAATTACTAAGATAAAATGTCATGCTGAAGACTTGTTAGAAAATCCACAACGTCATCCTCCTTCTCCACATCCTTCGCCTCCTCCTCCACCTCCTTCTCCACAACCTTCGCTTCTACCTCTGCTCAAGTGGAGGCAATGATGCAAGATGCACAATGCATTGACCATGCAGTGAGAATGCTAGCCGGATATTTGTCGAGTATGAACAAGAAGGTCAATCTCATTCTTTATGAGTATGATATTGGTCACCATGATCCTGACATACTCCCGGATGATCAAGCACTCTTCTAGTGATGAGTAGCGTGATCCTAACATATTCTCAGATAATTTAGGTCACTCCTCAAGCAACTAGTCAACAAAAGATTTTTTTTTGTTTTATTTTTATAAAATATTAAAACGTAATTATATAGGCACTAGGTGTCCAAAAATTTGAAAACATAATAATAATAATATGTCTCACGATTGTTAGTTAATAACCATAATATATGTACTTGTTAAAACAATAACATAACTCACGATTATTAACAAAGAATCGTTATAAATTTAAAATAATAACCAATGTTATCAATATATACAACCAATATGTAAAATCTTCGGTACAACAACCCAAAAAACCATACCCTTCCTCTTCTATTTAATCATCTAAAATAGAACATACTTGACACTTAATCTGTTTGAATGAAACCCTCCAACATTGTAACCCTAGTATTCATATTGTCTTTTTTCTGTCGTTAAGAGTCATTTTTTAGTCGAGCCCCACTGTAAAATGCCTTTGTCTTACTTCTCAACAATAGTCGTGCTGGTCATACCTTCACACTTGTCTCAACGGTTGCTGAGCGAGTTTCTTTCGTTTGCTCTAACTCACGTTTTCGTCGTTCATGAGCCCTAGCTAGGTCACACTCCTTTAGTATTGAGCTGTCTTTGTGAAGTCACGACATGATAAAGCATTCAAGGTGAATTAACGTGCTTTTGTGAAGTTTTTATTTTTTGGAAAACCTATTACTCTAATTGAAGTTATAGGAAGTCGTCAATACATTGCATGACTAAAGGTTCCTACTTTATTTATCTTTTCTGAAGTAATTTCTGGACAATGATCCCTAAAGAAAATACATCTCCTTTTCTGATAGTATCCATATCTCCTTAAGTTACTTCAAAAAAGTTCAATGAATGTGATAAATCAACTAGTTCATGCCTACCGATAAGAGTCATACATGAACAAGCTCTATGAATAAATTAGTTCAGGCGACATATTGAATTTATTGTTGTGAAGTTATGTTTTTTTTTTTTTTTGAAATCTCATATTCATATGATTTTTATTCTCCAATGTTTGATTAGCAGGAAGAGTTAGAAGAACAATTAGGGATCTGAGGTTTGTCGCACTCTCTCTCAGTCCCCACCTTCTTCTAATTCCTTTCTTCTCTCAGTTCGATAAGCAGTAAATCTCTGATTTGCTTCGCATGTGTCTCTAAGATATGATTTGTGTATGTTGAATGGCATTTGAATTCTGTCTACTGTAATGGATCACCAAAGTTTTTTGCTTGAAAAATAAAATCACATTGTGATGCTTATTGTAACATCCCAATTTTTCTAATAGTAACTAATTAATTTTAGGAATAAGTTTGAAATAAGAAAGCTACTAGGTTCTTGATAATCAGTATTTTTCGATGCAATCAGGGTAAAGAAATCAGATATTAACTTGAATGGTAGATGGTTATGAAGTAGATAAGCATGTGATATTTGATCGGAAGATGAGTATTCGGTAGTTAGATGGTAGATGGAGATATGTATGGTAGCTACATATGAATGGTAGTTAGATGGTAGATGGAGATGTGTAGTTACATGGTAGATGGATATATGAATGGTAGATAAATGGTAGATGAGTAGTAGATGGACAAATGAATGGTAGATAAATGGTAGATAAATGGTAGATGGACATGTGATTTTTGAAAAGTAGTTGAGACCCAAACTCTATAAATACCTCACCCCTTCTCATTTCTTTCACAATACAAGCACTCAAAACACATAGAGAGAGAGAGAGAGAGAGGAGGAAGGAGAGTCGGAGAATGATGATAGAAATTATTTGGTATTAAGAGCATTGGAGTATGGTAAAAATAAGCTTGGAATTGAGGTAACCTTGGTTATTCTTTTATATACTTGTCAAATGTATATATGTATTCATATTTATTAACTGTTTTGGGATTTGTTGTGCCTATGGAAGGCTTGATTTGAAATCTAATAAAGTTGTTTTGATGAGAGTGGATATTCTTGGATCCCTTGGTATCACTTTTCTTTTAACCGGGTTCAGTTTGACACCTCCTTAATTGTGATTACAAGGAGGGGAGCCATGTTGAAGTTATGAGTAATGGATATGTTTCGTTGGATAGTTATGAGTAATGGATATGTTTTGTTTGAGGATGTGTCATGTGTTAGATGGCTCCAGTCAACGGTTATAAGAGGTGATCAGGGTGATAAGGATGATCCATGCATCAATATTTGTTTGGCAGATTGCATATGTGAGATCTCTTGTGAAATATTGGAAAGTAAATTATGATGTTTTGGAACCCTTTTTGGGAGGAAGTTTTGGTAACCGAGTCGAGAACTTTTGTGAAAGGTTTTTATATAAAGGCATATATTTTAATTACTGTGAATTTATAAATATGTTCTCGATCTTGGTTTGCATGTATATTTCTGAATAACCAATGGTTACGAGGATCTTTGGATCTTACGGTTATTATGTTTATTTTTTTTTTTTCAGGTGAATAATTTAGTAGGGAAATCAGGGAAGGCACATATGGAAAGCTCATGTTATGTTATTTTTATTTGTCATGACCATAAGACTTCCGCATTTTAAAAACTCTGATATACTATTTTGGATTTAAATTGGCCCTGTATAAATGGATTTTTACCTTTGGCCATATTGTAAATATGTATTTGGATGTTAAACATCCTACATTGGAGGTATTACAAATACTTTGGCCAAGTTTTCGGGTATTGAAATTGAGGTGTTACATTTTTGGTATCAGAGCTAAAAGGTTCTGGCCAATTTGTTGATTTCCTAACAGTTTTCTAAAAAAATTGAGGTCGTGGCAAATTAAATTTCATAACATGTGCACTTCCCTACATTTAGATTTGGAAATTTATTTGGTTAATTGTTTAACCTGTCTAGTGTCCTTGTGATATCTATGATTGTTAATGAGGATTTATGGTTTGAGGTTGTGATTAAGGTTAGATTGTGAATAAGGTTTGATATTTTATCAGAGTGGCGCAGCGGAAGATGATGAATTTTGAGGACAAAATTACTTTTTAGGAGGGGAGAATTGTAACATCCCAATTTTTCTAATAGTAACTAATTAATTTTAGGAATAAGTTTGAAATAAGAAAGCTACTAGGTTCTTGATAATCAGTATTTTTCGATGCAATCAGGGTAAAGAAATCAGATATTAACTTGAATGGTAGATGGTTATGAAGTAGATAAGCATGTGATATTTGATCGGAAGATGAGTATTCGGTAGTTAGATGGTAGATGGAGATATGTATGGTAGCTACATATGAATGGTAGTTAGATGGTAGATGGAGATGTGTAGTTACATGGTAGATGGATATATGAATGGTAGATAAATGGTAGATGAGTAGTAGATGGACAAATGAATGGTAGATAAATGGTAGATAAATGGTAGATGGACATGTGATTTTTGAAAAGTAGTTGAGACCCAAACTCTATAAATACCTCACCCCTTCTCATTTCTTTCACAATACAAGCACTCAAAACACATAGAGAGAGAGAGAGAGAGAGGAGGAAGGAGAGTCGGAGAATGATGATAGAAATTATTTGGTATTAAGAGCATTGGAGTATGGTAAAAATAAGCTTGGAATTGAGGTAACCTTGGTTATTCTTTTATATACTTGTCAAATGTATATATGTATTCATATTTATTAACTGTTTTGGGATTTGTTGTGCCTATGGAAGGCTTGATTTGAAATCTAATAAAGTTGTTTTGATGAGAGTGGATATTCTTGGATCCCTTGGTATCACTTTTCTTTTAACCGGGTTCAGTTTGACACCTCCTTAATTGTGATTACAAGGAGGGGAGCCATGTTGAAGTTATGAGTAATGGATATGTTTCGTTGGATAGTTATGAGTAATGGATATGTTTTGTTTGAGGATGTGTCATGTGTTAGATGGCTCCAGTCAACGGTTATAAGAGGTGATCAGGGTGATAAGGATGATCCATGCATCAATATTTGTTTGGCAGATTGCATATGTGAGATCTCTTGTGAAATATTGGAAAGTAAATTATGATGTTTTGGAACCCTTTTTGGGAGGAAGTTTTGGTAACCGAGTCGAGAACTTTTGTGAAAGGTTTTTATATAAAGGCATATATTTTAATTACTGTGAATTTATAAATATGTTCTCGATCTTGGTTTGCATGTATATTTCTGAATAACCAATGGTTACGAGGATCTTTGGATCTTACGGTTATTATGTTTATTTTTTTTTTTTCAGGTGAATAATTTAGTAGGGAAATCAGGGAAGGCACATATGGAAAGCTCATGTTATGTTATTTTTATTTGTCATGACCATAAGACTTCCGCATTTTAAAAACTCTGATATACTATTTTGGATTTAAATTGGCCCTGTATAAATGGATTTTTACCTTTGGCCATATTGTAAATATGTATTTGGATGTTAAACATCCTACATTGGAGGTATTACAAATACTTTGGCCAAGTTTTCGGGTATTGAAATTGAGGTGTTACACTTATCAAGAAAACCATCAAGTATAATATGTTGTGAACTACTTTTTGAAATTCTACAGAGAATATACAGCTGGCTGGTTAGTTTCTCAACTTATGGATTCTACAAACTGGCTGTTGTCCCATCTATATCATCACCTAGCCTTGGCTTCCTAGTGAGTTATCTTCCTAAAATTTAAGAGTGATACAAAGGAGAATTTGCCACTGTCCTACTAGTTAAAGACGCATTCACTAACAGAAGTTTTAGGACTATTAATCTATGACTTATGTTCTTATTAAACACAAATGAATAATCTGAAAGTAACTTAAAGATCTATCATTGATCCTTAAGTTTTAGGACTATTAATCAATGACTTATGTTCTTATTAAACACAAATGAATAATCTGAAAGTAACTTAAAGATCTATCATTGATCCTTCTGTTACCTTGGCTGACGTATAAGGGAGGGCTCCTTTGATGCGGTGAGTTACAAATCTACCCTTGACAAAAGTGCAGCAGGTTATATCAAATTATTATTGTTTAAAGATAGTTTCCATTGCTCAATGTTCTTATATCTATTCTTCGATTTGGCTACTCTCCAGACTATATCATCATGTGGCCTTGTTAACTCCCTAGTTAACGATTTTACTAAACAATAGGTGCGTTTACAATGGTGATTTTGTCACTATCGTATTAGTTAAAGGGACATTCATTGACAGAAGTTTTAGATGAACCGATCCCATCATCCCAATAATTCAAGTTTTAGATTTTGTCACTGTCTTATTATTCTAATATATTTTCTTCTAAACTTGAATTTTGTGAAGTTTGGAGAAAAAGGAAACAAAAAGATTAAATGGAAGCAAAAAATGAGGGGAGGAGAAATAGTCCTAATCAACTACTACATGCTTTTAGTAGTGTTTTTAGTTTCTCAATATGTAAAATGACCACCCTCTTATTAATTCAATCATTCTACCTCTCTCTATTATATCTTGTAGATAAGCTGTAATGAGAAGAACTATAACTGTTTAATTCTATTATTCCTCATAATCCCATTCTGCAGAATCCATCTGCACTATATACTCTGGTCTTTCCTTTCCTTTCCTTCCTACCTTTTGTGTTTCTTTTGGTGTTTTTTGTTTCTGCAATGTAAAAGTCAGGACATGTCTCCAGTCACAAAGAGTGATTATAGAGCCGATTGCCCATTAAGAAAACCTGCACAATGGTAGTGACAGATTTGAATCATTGATCTTTTGTTGGCCTTTCCTTATTGTTTTTAATTATCTACACGCACAAAATATACAGACATTGCAATGATTGGAGAAGATGGTTAAGATGAAGTGTGCACCACAAAAGAAGCGAAGGTTGGCTTGATTAGTTAAGGTTGCTGAGGTTTATATAATTTGGGATTATGTATGCTTTGCTTGAGGTTTGGCTTACTGCCTTTCTCTTATATATACTAGGTGAGTTATACATCTGTTGGACAGCTTTAGATCTTTGTGATCTCATTTGCTAGGACAAATTTTTAATGCTCAAATGTTATTTTTAATCATTATGTAAAGTATTAGCACATGTATCATACTTCATCATTTCCTTTAAGGGATTCCTACATGCGTTACGCTTGACAATTACCTAAACTAACAAAACGAGTTATTGTTCTATGCTCGACAAATATCCCTCATTTAGTATCAAACACAAAGTAACTTTGTTAAACATAATTTCTTATCAGACACACTTGCTATTGTTTTTGTTGGAGTTTCTTAGCTGGATTGCTCATGCTTGTTGCTCTCTAACACTTACTGCTATTGTTTTATTGGAGTTTCTTAGCTGGATTGCTCATACTTAATAATTGATGCCTGAACTCTTATTTTAGCTATTGTTGTTTTCTGCCATTTAATAATTGATTGCGATGATCCTTCTGGTTTGCAAGCAGTTAGTTTTCTCTTGTAAATATGCTTATAACTCTTGTGTACATGAAAATAGGTATGCATAATGGATGTAGAAGAAAACTCATCAAATAGTGAAATCGATAGCTTTGAGGGATCTATATTTTCATCAGGATCAAGTGAAGACGACTTTGGCCTCTTAGAATTAATGTTGATTAATATGATGAGCAAATATGAAAGTAAGTTTCTTGACAAGATTCCAGTCCGTACATCTGCACTTACCGGTCAGGAATTTGTTAATGAGCTTGTGCAAGGATCAGGAACTAATTGTTATGAATTGTTGCTAATGGAAAAGGCATGTTTTGTTAGTTTTTGCAATAAGTTGAGGACTAAAGGTATTTAAGGCCGTTTAGAATAGCGGTGACAGTAATAACAGTTTTTGTAAAGAGAAGATAGGATAAAAATCAAATTGTATATGTGATTTTTGTTTGAAATAATAGTGGTAGAAGTAACTTTTTCCAAAATGAGCTCTTGTTTGGATGATTTTTTAGAATGGAAAACACATGAATCTTTTTTAATACTACATATATATATATATATATATATATATTAGTTGTATATATTATGATAATTGAATATAAAAATTAAATTTAAATTTGATAAAAAAAATTAAATTATTATTACAAAAAATTACAAAACTCTAAAGTACTTACTTAAATATTTTTAATGAATAAATTAGAATGCATACAAATGTACATTTAATAGTACATTGCTTATTAGATCACCTATCTCTAACATTTTTCTCCAAAAATTGAAAAAAGTCACATTAGAAGCTTAAAAAAAATCACTTTTTTTGAGAAGCCCATCACCTATCAAAGCTATCCCAAAGGCCTATTTTTCTCCCATTGGGATTTTACTCACCTCTGTTGGGGCTTTTTTTTTTTTTTAAATTCTTACTTCTACAGCCATGTCAAACAGGCATTTTAAAGTTTCAATAGAAGTGAAGATAAAAGCTTGCAATGTTTCTATATATTATAGGTCATAATATTGGACACAGGGTAGTTGCTTATCATTTTCAATATTCTACAAAACAGTTTCATGATATTTTAAGGAGGTGCTAAGATCAATATGTCAATTGGGAAAAGAGCTTATAAAACTCATACAACAGAGTTGGCACCTAAGCATGTTAGAGATAACCCAAAGTACTTTCCTTGGTTTAAGGTAAGTTTCAATCTTAGTTATTGATATTTATGTCTTCGTTATTATTAGTTTTTTCTGATAACTTTGTGTATTGCTAATGTAGGATTGTGTAGGTGCAATTTATGGTATACATATAAGTGCTTGTGTACCTTCTAAAAAGCCAAGCATCATGCAGAGGAAGAAAGGTAATTGTCACACAAAATGTTATGTGCATATGTGACTTTAATATCATGTTCACTTGTGTTTATTCAGGATGGGAAGGTAGTGCCCATGATGCAAAAGTTTTTTAGATGCAATTACTAATCCTAAAGCCAATTTCCCATGACCTCCCAGAGGTATAATTCAAAATAAAATCCTTCTTATATGTCACTTGCCTTTTCTAAATCAATGTTTTGCAAATATTGTAGGATCATTCTATCTTGTAGACTCTGGATATTTTGTTGCACCGATGGCTTTCTTACACCATATAGAGGAGAAAGATATCATGCACAAGAATAACAAGGTAGAGGTCGCCAAGCTAGAAATGCTGAAGAGCTTCTTGATTATAGGCATTCTTCATTAAGAATGACGATTGAATGCTGTTTTGGAGTTTTGAAAGCTCAGTTGCCAATTCTGAAATTAATTCCATCTTACAAGCCTTCAAGACAACCTTATTAGATTAGTGGTGGTTTATTCTCTATTTGACTTTTGCAAAAACCCGGTAAGAAAAAAGTCAGGTTATAAATATGATCTGTATTTAGATTGCCTGTTTGGCTTTTGCAGAAGTGGTTTTTTTTCTAAACTTATGAGTATTTGGATTATTATTTCAAAAGTCAGTTGAAATAGAAAATGACTGAAAATGACATGAATCATATTAAATACTACAAATACATATTAGCTTGCATATTTTGCTATAATTGAAGATAAAAATCTAAATTTAAATTAAATTATTATTAACAAAATTAATAAATAATAAAAGTTCTCAATTAACAAAATAAAGATATTTCTGGAAAAAAAATTGTCCCTTCCCTCTCTCTCTTATTTTCTCCCTCCCATGCACAACAAAAAAGCAGAAAAGTCAGAAACTCAGCCCAAAATGTGCTAATGCTCTCATCCCTAGCGTATGTGGAAAAGTTATTATTTGAGTGTAAGTCTAATCATAAATAAGTTAACTCAAACACCTCCAAAAATCATCTAGGCTTTTTTCTCACTGAATTTTGTTTTCCCTCTAAAACGTTCATCCCACCGCTGCTGATGCACAACCTAAACAGGCTGTTAGCATCTTATAGTAGTGACATGTTGTTAGGGGCGGAACTTATCAATGATACCCCCCCAAAAAAAATTGTTTAAAATTTTTTAGTGGAACTTTTTCTTTTTCTTTTTTAGTGTAATAATACAACTTTGGCCCCCCCAAAGTAATGAATATAACTTGACAATTTGTGAAGACTGTTGCTTTCAATCTCCATCACCTGTCAATTTCTCCTTATTTTACGGTTAACATTTCGTCTTCTTCTTCTTCTTCTTCTTCTTCTTTTTTTTTTTTTTTGCTCATACATCTTCTTCTTCATTGAAAAGTATTGAACTTGAGCTTCCTTCACTAGCCAATTTTCTGGGTTTCTTCATCTTTGAGCTAATTATCCAATTCTTACTTCCCCCCCCCCCCAAAAAGTTCAGAATTTAAAAAAAAATTAATATAATGTAAAATTAAATTTTGGCCCCCCAACTTCTTCTTCTTCTTCTTCTTCTTTTTTTACATTTTCCCATCTTTTTATATCTTTGGGCTTATAATTCAATCTTTGTTCCATGTGGGGTCTTGTATGATTTACATTAATCTTGTCATTCTTTTCTATATTTCATTCTAATTACCTGAAATTTTTAGCTTATCAGTGAAATCAATATATATATAATAACACATCCCTCAAGCCATCACATTTGTGGCTTATCAGTGGCTTCTCTCACAAAACACTATTCATAAGCCGATGATGTCATCATTCATGGCTTTGGCTTCACGCAGCTCATTCATGGGATTCGCAAACCCTTGCTCGGTGAAGATCCCTCTCTCATTCACGTGGGAGAGCCACCAGCTGGAAGAAGCAGCATATCATCCTACGGCTCATCAAGACTTGAGGAGGATGAGATTCGCGGCCAAGCTCGGTGAAGATCCCTCTCTCATCACATCCCTCTGCTCATCTTCTCTCTGTGAAGATCCGAATTTCTTCTTCCCCGACTCTCTCTCTCTCTCTCTCTCTCTCAGTCATCTTCTCCGAAAGGTAAGGTGTAACATTCTAATTTTTATATTAGGATTTAATTACAAATAAGAAAGAATTAATTATGATATATGAATTTGTCATATAATTATCAAGATAAAAGTTTTTATATAAGATATGATTTATTTAAAGAGAAATTAGTTGAGATAAAGGGAAAAAAATGATGGGCCTTTTATAATAATTTTTCCAAAAATAATAATGATTTTAATAATAAAATTGAAAAAAAAAAGAAATAATAATAATTAAAATGTTTTTAAAAAAAATGGCAACCATTGGCAGCATGCTGCCAGGTTACTTGGGAGAGGGGAATTAATTCAATTCCACTGCCTCTCCCATTAAATATATATATATATGGGGAAATCATCTATCCTGTCACAGGATGTAACAATCTGTCCAGTGAACAGTGTACGACGTCGTTCGGTTAAGTGAAGAAGCCCGTCAGACACTGTAGCACGCGCGACACACTCTCCTTCGCCCCTCTGAATTTCCCTCTGTTTAGGAGCTATGGCTACTTGTAAAAGCCAATGGACGCGTTTACACTCGTTGTTTCTCTCTCTGTTTTTCACCGTAGGATCAGTTGATCACTACCCAATACCGCAAAACAGATTGAGGCTTGATTCGACGCTAGAGAGGCATCTTCAAATAGCAGCAAATGGTGCTCCCTTCAAGATTGCTCTTTTCGCCGACTTGCATTTTGGAGAGGCTGCGTCCACAGATTGGGGCCCACTTCAGGACATGAACTCAACCAGAGTCTTGAATCAAGTCCTCCATGATGAAACTCCAGGTGGTGATGCCTATAAATTCTGAGCCGTTTCACTGTCTTTGAGATCACACATTAACATCATAGTGAAGTTAGTTTATAATGTTTAAAATTCTTCTGTACCAAATGATAATGAAGTTAATTCTTGTGTTGTTGGCAGACTTTGTGATATATCTTGGCGATGTTATTACGGCTAACAATATAATGACTAAAAATGCAAGCTTATTGGGATCAAGCAACTTCTCCAACAAGAAACCGGGGTATACCATGGGCAAGTGTGTTTGGGAACCATGATGATGCTCCATTTGAGTGGTCACTAGGCTGGTTCTCTTCATCAGGAACCCCTCCACTTATCTACACTCAACCCACTTTTTCATATTCAGGTATTAAAGTCCTTAAATATTACGTACATTCTAAAGGCTATAAGTTTGATGATTAGACAATAATTTCATATAAGATGCTTGACGTTGAAGAGCTTCCTATACTTGGTAAGCAAAAGTCAAAGTTGCTTATTTGGTAGAAGTAATCTGTGTCCATTACGTTGGGCATGGTTATAGAACTATGTGAATGTATTTTATCTTCAAATTTTCAGGAGAAGAATGTAGCTTCAAATAATTATTGACCTAAGTTTTTTTGGTATTTACAAAAGCTGTCATATTAGAAGAAACATAATCGTCATCCTTTTTTTCGAATTAAAAACAAATCTGAAGTAAGTTAAGAACAAACAAATATGGCTTTGAACATCAAAAGCCTCAGCAGTTTGCTGATTTACTTGTTTGATATTCACTGTTCAGATAATAACCATCCCAATGAATATAATATGCTTGCTATGCTCCGGTAAGAAGATGAAATGCATCTTAGTGTAATATTTGCTAGTTTATTTCATCTCACAAAGAAGCAGCTAGATGCCTAGATACATGTTAATCGACCACAACATGCTTATAAGGGACTCCTGGCTCCTAGAAGAAAGAATCCCAACGTTAATCTTGTATCCTGATGAGTCACAAGAATCCATCAAGAAGAGAATCCCTTTTCTATGAAATATGTAATTAACAATATGCATGTTGCTTCAATGCAAGAGGGAACAATGAATAACAAGAAAAGTTTGGACGAGCTAGTTTCTCAAGTGGAGTTCATAGCTAGTTTCTTTAGTGGAGTTGACAGAAGAGATAGCTATATAGCTTCTTCCTGGGGACAGTGAAAATTGATTTTGAAGCACCTGTGATGAGATCAAAGCCTAGCATTGCATGGGAGAGCTTGTGTTTGTTTCTCAGCGTCTTCGTAAACACACAGACAGCTAGAAAGAAATCAGATCATGCAATGCTTCTCACGTCAGCTAGAAAGAGAAGGACGAGGAAGGGGAGAGAGAGATTCAAATCGAGATTTTTCTTGTTCATTCTTCCTCTGCGTTTAGTTCCAAAAACAGGGGTGTTGTGTGTAGGTGGAAGTTTGAGCAAGCAAGCCTAAAACTGAAGGTAAGTCATCGGGTCTCTCTTCCTTCTAGCTTCCATCATTTCCCAACACAAGATGCTGAGTATTAAGCCATGAGTTTGCTGCTAAATGAAACTGAAACAAGGGGCGGTTTTGCATCTGTGTTGTTCTTGTGTTTATCAAATTTGACAAATAAAAATGCAGACCCACCTAACGAGCTTCTTCACTTAATCAAACGACGTCGTACACTGTTCACTAGAAAGGTTGTTACATCCTGTGACAGGATAGATGATTTCCCCTATATATATATATATATATATATATATATATTTTATATATATATATATATATATATATATATATTTTATAAATATATATATATATATATAGGTGTGTGTTAAATGTATGCGTGTGTGTTGTGTTATGTTATGTATGTGTGGGCTGAATTGAGGTTGAGGGAGAGCAGCAGAAAAAGAAAGAGAATGAGTGGGACAAGAAAGAGGAGAAAAAGAGAAGAAAAGAGAGGTTATCTAAGTTTTTAAGAGTGGACTTAATATCTCTCAAGTTTAGTTCTTGTCAAGAATTTGAGGTAACCACTTTCCACTCATTATACTTGCTTATATGATGTTTTGTAAGTGATTTTTAATTTATGAAAGCTATGTTTTTGACAAAGTTGCCTTGTGGGATTTATTGTGGAATGATTAGTCATATTATATGTTATGGAAATATACTTTTTTATGGTTTCTTGAGCTGAAGTGATATTATTATCTTAATGAATGTATTATTGTCATAAATTTTGTTTGGAATTTCATATATTCATGTCAAGACTATGATGATGTGGAGTGATGATGGTTGTGGAGTGATGATGGGAGTTATTGTGTGTATAATACCACATGGTATGCCACCACTTGGTGCACAGTGGATGGCTTTGATATTTTCAAGGCCCTTGGTATCACCCTTTTCCTCTGGCCGGGATAAGGGTCAGCCCTTGAGACAGTGACACCTTTCCATATTCGAAGGAAAGGGAACCCATGGTCCGATATGAGTTATGTAGTCTTTGGCCGAGCTAAACCTCATCATCAGAAAGCTTGGTGCAATCTCGTCACAGAAACTAAACCTATTATATTATAGCCCATGGGTTCTGTCAGTGGTTATAAGAGTGGGGGTGATAAGGATCGTCAGGGTATCGACCTATTGCTTGGCATGTTATATATGTGATTCGAGATATGAAATTTGATTTAGAAATTGTGATATAGAAATTGCGATCTGATAATTTTGTAAACCTGATATACAGTACTTTGTTATTTAAAATGTTCCACTTGGCACCTCACGAGCACGTATTAGCATTTACAATGAGTTGGATTGATGGTTATAAATATTTTTCAGGTAATAGTTCTCGTGTGGGCCAGTCAGGGAAGGCTTCGGAAGCTTAAGTTGCTTTTGCTAACGGTGGTGCTTCCACCTTTTTGGTACATGTTGAATTATTGTATATTGCCACGTCATTATGGTTCACTTGGCATATTTTAGTATATTTTGGATGTTCTGACAAATTCTAAAATAATATTTAGTTTGTAAAATATAGGCATAGTAAAATTTAAATCTTAACTGTGCATAAAACATTTTAATAAATGGTTTGATTAAGTAAATAAATGATAAACTGTCTTTTAAAATGGAGGATATTACATAAGGCATCTCCTCACCAAACTCAAGCTCGGTGATCCTTGACATCGCCTTCGATGAAGTTTTCTGGTCCTTTTCTTTTGTAGCTTTTCGATGCTAAGAAGGTTTGTACTCTTCCGCCATTCTTCCCTTCGTCTTTGATCTCTCCCATTCTTCACTTTTCATCTTCTTCTACTTTTAAAACCTAAACGCCTCTTCTGCTTGCTCTTCTGTCAATTTAATTTTTATTGGTATTTGTTTCTTTTTTTCACTAACGATTTCTTTTGTGAATCGTTTCAACAGAAATCCCCTACAGTCATTGATAATGGTAAGGAAACAGAGAAAATCTTCAAGAACAAGTGTGCTCAGTGCCACACCGTCGATAAAGGCGCCGATCACTAACGATTTCTTATGCTTGCTCTTCTGCTCAATTTCTTTTGATCAAAGGTGGGAGTTGCGCACTTTTGTTGTCCATGGCAGGATTGGTTGTACTGCTAATTCTTCCGCTTAATATTTATGTTGGGACTGCAGTATTGGATGACCAATTCTCGAAGACTACTATTAATCACATCGAGAAAGGGTCGGTTCTTGAAAAGACCATTTCTTACAAATAACAATTAACCATAATATTTTCTTAAAGTTGGATTAGCATGTAATTATAAAAAAACCCTTTTCTTTCCAATACACGCGCCTCGGGTTCAGGGCACAACGCTCGCCCACAAACCAAGAGTCTAGGGCACAAGTTTCGCCCACAAACCCACAACAGAAAATCCATAACTCAGGGCACAATTATCGAACAGGAGATCTAATAGCCCACGAGTCTTACAACACTAACCCACAATAAAGGGTATACACAAAACAGTTATCACAAAAGTTATAATTGTGGATCCACTATGATATGATGATGTATAAAATAAGGCCTTTGGAAAATCAACAGTCATCCAAAATAGTCAATGTAGTATCTCAAAAATATGAGGGTCCTATGATGGCAATATATAAGCCAATACAACCCTAGTACCAAAAAGAGGCCTACAAGTTCCACGACGTCTATGCCTCTAGCTGCTTCCCTTGTCCTCTAATAGGGTTAGAGGTCTCGTCTGAAAAAATAATAATAATGATGGGGTGAGACATAAAGTCCCCGTAACCGAAATTAATTTATCAAATATGTAGGAAAGGATTGCAAGTCAAAGAAGCAGGCTTATTAACATAATTATAATATCAATATTAATTAAATTAAAAATCCACAATAATCAAAAATATATATATGTTCATTTACATAAAACCTTTCACAAAATAATTCTCGACTTGGTTACCAAAAAGGGGTTCTAAAACATCATAATTTATTTTCCAACATTTAGCGAAAGATCTCACATATATTTCAAACAACATTGATGCATAGATCATCCTTAACAGAGTCGAGGACACAACTTCAGCCCACAAACTCGGAGTCCAAGGCACAAATACCGTCTACAAACTCGGAGACCAGGGTACAATTTCCGTCCACCAACCCTTACAGAACATCCATTCTTGTCAATACAAAAATATACAATACCAAATCCACTTTCCATAAGTGTAATAAATCCCAAAACAGTTAATATATATATACATATATATAATTGGCAATAATTAAAACCATCCCCACTCATCCATCCTACTCCTCCTTATTTCCTCGTGGACGTGGATCAGCCTATCAGTGCTAGTATACCCGGCCAAGGTTAGCTAGTCACTTCAAGAATATTGTCCCTTCCTATGCTACCACCTAGGGGTCTAGGGTACAAAATTTTTCCCACAAACCCACTACCAATATACCGTAATAGGGAGGTATCCGCTTAAAACACTCAACTCAAATTCCGGGCTAGAAATGAGAGAGCCGATGAGCACAATTTCACCCTCAATCTCTTTCACACAACCCAACATATTCCAACAGCAGAAGAAATAATATAATACTAAAATTTTCAACAACATTTTATTAAATTATTATTCCATACACATCACCTGACAACAAACATTATAACTATCACAACAATAACAATCCCAATAATAATAGTCACTTAAATACATAGATTGAAAAATACACTGCTTCACTGAATTAATTTTATATTCAAACATACACAAAATTTTTCAAAACACATATAAGTAGTATATATAAAGGTAAGACTTAGAAAAATACCTCACAATCCAAAACAAGCATATAAAATAAATTAACCTCGATTACCTCAATTTCAAGCTCAACCTTAGCTCGAGGAACACAACCCACACAATCACCGCTTACAAGGAGACTCTACATTATCACAATTAAAACTTATAATATTCTATAACTAAGAATACAAATTCTAATAATAATAATAATAATAATAATAATAATAATAATAATAATAATAATAATAGTTATAATTATAATTATAATTATCACTATTTATTTGTTTTTATTATTATAATTATTATTATTTTTCTACGTTTAGTTTAAACTCTCAAAGGCTATTTTAACACTTTAAATTAGCAATTTAATAAATGCTCACACCACGTAAAATATGTTTCACTATATTATTTTGTAAATAATATTATAAGTAAAATAATATAGGAATTAGTTAGATTAGATCCTATTATATAGGAGTTTATAAATACTAGTAACATAAAAATACATTTTATTATGATATATATACTTACTTTGACTCATTTTTGAAGTTTCATAGTAATAACTCACATGCATAGTAAGCATTATATATATATATATATATATATAGTTGGACACCTTTTCAAAGTTTCAAAAGTAAAAACTCACGCACAGTAAGCATTATATATATATATATATATATATAGTTGACACCTTTTCAAAGTTTTAAAAGTAAAACTCACATGCACAGTAAGCATTTGGTTTATGTCTAGCAAAATATGTATATAAATATATATATAAAAAAATAGTCACCCATTCTTTTGATTTTCATATGCAGTGACAATTACAGATATATTTCTCAGCAAAGTTTTCCTTCCTTCTTTTCCACATACAGCGTTTTATATTTATATATATATACACTCAATACACAACAACTAAAAGCTTCTAAACACAATGGTATATATATACACACACACTCACTCACACACGTTCACACACACACACTTCTAAAATAGCAACTTTTCTGGGTTTAATGATTTCCAAAACAGATATATATATATATATACACACATACTCATATATGACAGTAACTAATTCAATTTCCTTTCTTTCTTTCTCATAAAAAGTGATCATATATATATACCAAAATAATATATTCAGACCCCCACTTCCCAAGTACAAAAACTGATACTTATATAGCCATGTTTTCCTATCAGGTTTTCTTTTCTTTCTTTTATCATTTCATGAATAGTAAAAAAAACAATATATCAGTACTTAAACACACACGTACAACAGAAAATCCTTCTCTTCCCTTTTATATATATATATATATATATATATATATATATATATCCAGCATCTCATACACACCCAAAGCTAAACCAAGTTTTTCCTTTCATTTCCTCTTTTATTATAACTATATATTTACACACACCAAAACCAACGCATATCAGCCCTTGTTTATTACTCTTGTTGCAGCAACTTTATGTGGAATTATCACTACACCCTCAACGGTTTTATAATCAAAACTTATAGAAAACTAAGAGGAAACTAGGCCTGATGATTACCTCTGGTTGCTGGTTTTTATGGTGAAGGTCCAGCTGAAACCCTCACCCCTGTTTCACGGTTTGCGTTACAGAGAGTGAGAAAATGGCTAAACTCTTTCTCTCAACCACTCCCTCCTTTTCTTTCTCTCACTCTCTCTCTCTCTCGGCTCCCCCCCCCCCCCCCCCTTTTTTTGAGATGGCAAGAATGAATTACACTGTTAAGAGCAGTGACTATATAATGAAACAAGGGTCCGGTTAGAAGAATGGACCAACAGGTTTCAACGTTGAGAGTTGTTAAGATTGAGACATACAGGCAGCAAGTTTGGAGCTCGAGGAGGATGGCTTCCTTGTTTGTGTATAGTTGCTACTGGTCACGAAGCATGGGAGGGTCTATATTCAATGACGTGGGAGTTGTGAAAAATCTGATTTGCTGATGTAATTTTCCCCTACTGCGTTTCGGGTTTGAGGGAAGAAAGCGAGGAACAAGTACTGTGTAGTTTAAATGAATAAATGAAGGATATAATTGTTTTGGGTTTTTAAATCATGGGCCATATGTTGTATGTACGTGTGAACCTGGAGGTGGAATGGATGTTGGGCCAACAACAAAAGTGGTGGGTCAGGCAGCAAATTTATTAGGCATGTGGAAGTGTTTATGCATATACACTTGGTGTCCCAATAAAATAATAAGAGGGTGTATGTTACAAAATTGTCTCTTGCAAATTGGATAGATATTAAAATCAAATCCTTAATTTCATTTAAGGATTTTCTTTCTCAACTAATTTTTTTTCTTGGCCTTAAAATATTATCTTTAAAATATTTATACAAGAAATTATTCCTTAATTATCTGTCCTTATTTATGGAAAAACAAGCCTTAAATTCCAATGATTAATTTCATAGTTATACTTAAATCCTAAAATTAAAAATTAGGATGTTACAGTTCTACTTTGGATACATTTTCTTTTTGTGCTGGAAGTTGTCCTTTTGGTTCATTTTGGTATTTCTGCGATGGAAGAGAGGTTAAGGATCACTAGATTTAGGGATGGATTTGGTAATCCAAGTGACCCTACCACGAATTCCACTGCTATTTTCTTTGTGCTCTCTCTGTTCGCTGTTGATTACAAAGCAACGGCTTCAGCAACCAACCGTTCACTTTTCCTTTGGCTTCGTACAATTTTGCTTCTATTAGTGTGCAAGTTAGTCAAGGTAGCACCTCACATACTCTTTCATTTCTTCTTCATCATTATCTTCTTTGGTTTCATATACTCATACCTGACTATCATAGTTCAGTGGGGAGACATAGTTCATTAGACTACTGACATATTTCGTCTGGTAGTTTTGATCTTGAGTTGGTAGTTTATAATGCTGGGACTTTTGTTTATAACAGTGATCCATTGGGGTTGAAGGTAATGTCATTCGTGGATTCACCTTATAGCTTGGCCATCTTTTCTTGATGTGTAGTTTTTCTGAGAAGTTATTATGAGATTGTGTTCTTTATAAAAGATGAGTATATGAAACCAAAGAAGATAATGTGAGACAAAACTCCTATTACATATATTTTATGTGACTATTATTATTATTATTTTTTGGCTGAAAATTTTCATAAACCATGTATACTTTTCATCTTATTCCTAAGACATGTATACTCATCTATTTATTATCTCTTCTGTGGGTGTAGGAAAAAAAATAGAGTTACAGGCAAGGTCATGTAGTTTGAAAAAATTCTTCCATCTCTGACATTTCCCTCTAGGCAAAGTCACGAGCCAAAGCAATTTCTGACTCTAAAACATCTATGTAATTAAGCTACCATTCAAGCATTCGGCAAGGTCATGTTCATGGGAACGATATTTTCAAGTAACCTTCTATTTGGTGATGTTTATTTTTATTGCTTCTATATGATGTGTTCATGTTCTTCTCATGTTTATTTTCATTGCAATCAACTGGAATAAAATGTTTTTCTTCTCATGGTGGTATAATAATTATGAGTTTTGCCTTTGTTTCCATTCATAGCCTAATGGAGGGACCAGCGACAACCATGATGTAAGGCATAGTTAATTTTGTTATGTATTTGGCTGCATTGGCGGACCCACACATGTTTTTGTGGGTGCAAGCGCACCCATAAATTTGAAGGAGATATATTTTTTTGAAGGGACTTTGCAATAAGTTGTCTAAGTGGTGTGGTGGTAATTTCACTAGTCTCACAGCAGATCCTGTATTCAAACTCATGCATGGACAACTTTCTTACCTATTTTTAATATCTTATTACATATGAGAAATCATAATAATGTTTGCTTGCATGTTGCTTTGGAATTTGATTGTGTAACATCTGAGTATTTGTATGCCATGGGATTAGAATATATTGTTCAATTTAAATTGATTTCCTCGAAAATACTTTTCAATTGAACCCAATTTCTGATCCTAAATTTTACGAAGGTGTGGGTTGCCTTTTATCCTCCTTAAAAGAAAAAATCCCTGAATCCCACTATTAATTGTACACCCACAAACATTACATCCTGGGTCTGCCACTGTTTGGCTGGATCTCTATGATGTCTTATTTCATGTTCTCCACATATATCGTTTGTTTTTAAAAAATGGTAGAGCTATGAAAATCAATTTCAAATTCCCTCTGGGCTCAATCTCCCAATTTTAACCATTATATATACATCTTGTATTTCAACATTTCCCTGCATCAACATTTGCCTTTTCTCTTCTGCTGATTTAATGGATTTGTTTCCTTTTCCAATTTCGATTGAGTTCAAGAGTGATTTATTACTTTCACCTTCTCGTATTGTTTATCATAGTTAAGAAATTAGCCACAATTAATTTGTTCATCGCCACCTTTGTGGAATTTCTTGTGGTTCTTATTCCTTTTACAATTTAGTTCAAGAGTTGACCAACCAGTTTATTAACATTCAGGTGGTTACGACCTTGAAGAAGACCAAATCCATCAAGGGTGGTGATTGCTCCAATACTTATGGTGAAGACCAAGCAATTTCTTAACATCTGATCAAGGTTCTTGGTTTCTTGCGATGGTTTCGTTAGAAACCCATCTTTTATAGTCTTTGTCTGTAAAACCATTTCATTAGATAGGTGTATTGTGTAATTTGTATTCATTTGTAGGGAAGCGGGTAGCAGTTGTTACTCATGTAGGTGTCATGAGAGAACTTTGCAAGCAATTCAATGCAAACAGTCCTTGTGGGAGCATACTCAACAAGCAGGTCATTTTCTTTTTGCTTCTATGAAGGCAAGTGGGTCATATAAACATATTGAGATGTTAGGCCCTTTTGCATGCCATTCGTTGAACCAATTTTTTTTTCTTTTGGTTAATCATAGGGCATGTTGATTATGATTACTACAGAATGAAAGGAGAGGACTATTTATTCTTTTGATTTTTTTAATTACCATGATTTCTTAGCTTATAGCTCTTATTATAAGTTTATCTTCCTTTGAGCTGCATACATGAGATTCAATTCATCTTTGATAGACAAATGCAATTAAACAATGAGATTTGACCCCCAAAAAAAAAAAATTGAACAATGAGATTAGAAACTTGCTTCGAAGTTGCTAATCTACCTGGCTCCCAAGTTTGTGTATTGCCTGTTGTTTTTTTTCCTAGGGCAATTTTGTCATCCACTTGTCTAAATTCATATCAGATTGTCAACCTTTTTTTTTAATACAGATCAGATTGTCAACTTTACTATCACATTGGGGGAAATGAAGTTGATTTTTGTTTCAATTTACACTAATTAAATGCTTTATCACATCAACTTAATAAAAAGATTTCTTTTTTCTTTCACCTGATTTGGTTTACCCAAATAATTTGATAAATGAAAGGTCCAGGTTCATATAAAGTGTCGCAACATGCTGAGAAAAAATTATTTCTTCATTTCCAACAAAATTATTGCTTACGCCCAGGTTCAATTTTTTTTTTAAAAAAACCCAATAATCAAGATAATCTAAATTCAAAAAATCCGGGGAAGTAGGTTTTTCTAACTAGTATCCTTGACCATAATTGCATTGACTATCATTCAATGTGGCCAAGTGTGATGCATCAATTAAGTGGATTTGAGAGAAAGTGATCCAGTTGTGGCCAACTTCCATTTAATTCTTATTTGATTTTTTGCTTGCTAATCTAAAGGAAGAGGAAGGAGGGGATCCACAAACTAATATTGCATCTTTAACCTTTATTTGCATAAGGGTTAAGGTGCAAAAATACACATATACTTTTCTCCGATGAGCGCCCAGTAGCAAATGCTTTTTTTGGGTGTGAAAGTGCACACGTGGTTACAAATCAGGTGCAAAAATACCGTTTGACCGTTAAGTTTGACTTTAACCGTTAAGTTTGACTTTGACCGATGACATGGCATTTCAAAGGTGCAAAAATACACATGTGATTTGTCAAGAAGAACGCCCAACAACAAATTTTTTTAAAAATTTAATAATTTTATTTTAATTACTACCGGGTGTTAAAAAGATATTTAGAATACTGACTTGTCCTGAAAAAATACTTCATAATCTTGAAAAATTATTTTTAGATCAAAAAAAATATTTCAGGGTACTAATTGGTACTAAAAAGATACTTTGAAGTATTTTTTTGTACCAGTCAGTATCCTGAAAGTACTTTTTAGTACCAGTCAGTACCCTGAAATATTTTTTTCAGTATCCTTTTAGTACCGGTAAACACTTGAAATATTTTTTCAAGATCCTAAAATAATTTTTCAAGATTATGAAGTATTTTTTCAGTATCAGTCAGTATCTTTTTAGTACCGGTCAATATTTGAAATATTTTTTCAAGATCCTAAAATAATTTTTCAAGATTATGAAGTATTTTTTCTGTACTAGTCAGTATCCGAAAAAAAATATTTCAGGGTACTGACTAATACTAAAAAGTACTTTCAGGATACTGACTAGTACAGAAAAATACTTCATAATCTTGAAAAATTATTTTAGGATCTTGAAAAAATATTTCAAGTATTGACCGGTACTAAAAGAATATTAACTGATACTGAAAAAATATTTCAGGGTACTGACTGGTACTAAAAAGTACTTTTAGGATACTGACTGGTACAGAAAAAATACTTCATAATCTTGAAAAATTATTTTAAGATCTTGAAAAAATATTTCAAGTATTGACCAGGACTAAAAGGATACTGACTGATATTGAAAAAATACTTCATAATCTTGAAAATTTATTTTAGGATCTTGAAATAAAATTATTAAATTAAAAAAAAAATTTGTTGTTGGGCGCTCTTCTTGACAAATCACATGTGTATTTTTGCACCTTTGAAATGCCACGTCATCGGTCAAAGTCAAACTTAACGGTCAAACGGTATTTTTGCACCTAATTTGTAACCACGTGTGCACTTTTGCACCTAAAAAAAGCATTTGATATTGGCCGCTCCTCGAAGAAAAGCACATGTGTATTTTTGCACCTTTACCCTTTGCATAATGAATGTCATTTTCTTAAGAAAAATAATATTATAATTGATAAGATGCAGCTTAATTCTAAAATATGAGCAAATTTGATTGAGAATTTTATGGTGAATCATTATTCTTAATTAATATTACATTAATTACAAATCATAATGGAACATGGAATTAATCTTCCTCCGTAGAATTCCACCACATATAATATATATATATATATATATATATATATATATATATATATATATATATATATATATATATATTATATATATTTTAAGTAACTGGGACCCATACCATTCAACAACAATAATAGAGCTTTCTAATTTTAAATTAAAGTGAATGCATCTGTATATAAGTCACCTTCCCCAGATACTTCAGTCCAAAAGAATTAGGAGTTTATGATTTGTTTTCTTAATTTGTCTCATCTATGCTAATGGCTTCAAATAAAAAAGTAAAACTGATAAAATCTCTTTTTAAAAAAAAAAGATGTTTTATTATAAGTTTTAGAGTATAATGCACACATATTTCTGCAAATTTATGTTGAAATTAAACTCAATTTAACATTATTAGTAGACTTAAGCCCACTCCCAATTCATATATTTTTAACAAGTTCCTACAGTTTTTATTTCTAAACCCACTCCAATTGGAAAATATCTAGCTGGTTTGTGAGATTCCAATGAAACTCCATGACTAAACGTACTTAGGTGAAAGTAATATCGGGATGGATAACTCTCTGGGGAATATTAGAAATATGAAACCTCTTGATTTAAAGTATGTTGTGTACAAAGAGATATTTAGGAATGTTAATTAATTATAAGACATTGTTGTATAATATTGTTGAGATTTCATTTTTTTAATATGTACTCTAAATCAATTGAACGATATTGTTGTTTATCATTATTGATGTTTCATTTCTAATGTATAGTCATTCATTGATAGTTACGTTTTCATGTTCTTTAAAGACAATAAAATTGCTTCCCTTTAGCAAAATATGTTTAAGTAATCTATGAAATACTTTCATCTCGTGCAACGCATGGGTGAAGTATAAGCTCGTTTACTTTTTGGTGTATTCCTTACTATGTTTTTACTCATTCTACACTACACTTGTAGATGAAGTTAATTGACTTGATTTCATAAATATTTTTTTTTTATTTTTTTCATTTTTAATGTATTTAAAAGTTTTCTTAAAAAAATTTTTGGAGGCGTTGCCCCTGAATACCCCCACCACTATTTGGCCCCCAAACTTTTCCTCCAAGTTCGCCACTGCATTATTCATAACTACATACACAACTGGAGTCGGCGTGATTTGGTGTTTACAGAATGGGAGAATATGGATCCGACACAGGTGGAGAATTTAACCTTAAACACAAACTTATGAGTAGAAAGTTTGACAGGAAACAGGAATGCAGAAAAGTACAAGTTATAATTTGGACACCTTGTGTAGACTATCTGATCAAAGCGCAGCAGAGATGTCAGCACTTGGTGATCAAATTTCTACTAGGATGTGGGTACATCATCGCAATTCTACCAATTAGATGCTATTTGATATAGTTAGATGTTATTTTTGAGACTTTGTTTAAAACAATATCCATTTAAATTTTAACCATATTATTTCTGTTAATGGTAAACCATTTTTGTGTTATTTATTGGTTATTTAATTTGATTTTTAATTAGACTAGTTTATTAATGTAATAATATATTAGGTATTTATAATAAATAAATCAGACCAAAACAATAATTATGATAAATTATGTTTATCATTTAAACTGCGTATAAAATAAGTGAATTAAATACGTTGATGTTAAAAGAATTGGTTCAAGCAAATTGTTTGTGAGAAACAACCATCCAATCAGATTTCCCCTCCCCCCCCCAAAAAAAAAAAAAACTTGTTTTAAGAAATAGTTATTCAAATGGTTTATTTTAACTTTTTAAAAAAACCATGTTCTCAAAAACAATTATCCAAACAAGTTTTTTTTCTTTGTTTCTAAAACTTGTTTTCAAAAACAATTTTCCAAATTTTTTGTTTTTTGCTTTTCAAAACTTGTTTTCAAAAACTGTTTTTTAAAAGCGTTTAAGAGGACAAAAAATAGACAATAGAATCAAATGGGTCACATATTTATTGTTTTGGATAACTGTTTTGGGATGACCATTTAACTATTATTAGGCTTGAGGCCTTATTTTATACATTTTGATATTTTGGTAGATCCACAATCTTATTTTATGTCAGAAACTATTCTGTGTAGACCCTTTTATTGTTGGAACTCAGTGTTATAAAACTCATGGGCCATGTTTTCTCCTATTACTTATTTATGCCCTAAGTGATGGATTTTCTGAAGTAGGGTTTGTGGGCGGATTTTGTAACATCCTAATTTTTATTTTTAGGAATTAATTGTAATTATAAAATAATTATATGTAATTATTTTGAGTAAATTGTAATAGTGGAAAAAAATAATTATTAAAATTAGCTTGGGCCTCTTGTTGTAATTTAGCCCATTCCAACATTTAAAAAAAAGAAAAAGGGAAGCTAGCGTATGAAAGAAGAAAAAGAAATTAAAATATATATATATATATATATATATATATATATATATTAGATCACCGCCTCATTAATTGAGGCAGTGACTAATTGGCACACATATACTCCCTCCGGTCCTAATTATAAGGCATAGTTGACTTTTTTGGAAAAATTAAGGAAGCTAATTAAATTACTTTAGACTATTTTTATTTTTATTTTTTTCTTCAGACTAGTTAGTTTAATTAATGAACTAATATATAATCTAAAGATGCACAACATATGAAATGATTAAGTAACTTATTTAGCTTCCTTAATATCTCCAAAGAAAGTCAACTATGTCTTATAATTAGGACCGGAGGGAGTATTATATATGTGTGTTGTGCCGTGAAGAAGAGGAAAAAGGCGCGCAGGAGAGAGCAGGAGAGAGCGGAGTGATTGAGAGCGCAGGAGAGAGGAGAGAAGGAAGAAGATTAAGGGTTTTTTGAGGTACGTTATTTATTTTATAAGATTATTTTGATAGCTAAATCAACTTCTTTTTTATAAACCTTTTTTATGAAAGTTATTCTATATATTTTTCTCTTTCCAATGAGTATAATGTTTTGTTGATTAGTGAAAATTTTGGGGATATGATTTTAAAAAAGTTTTGATTTTTGACAATAGATGACTCTATATATGTTTAGAACGATTAATAACTAGTTTTAATCGGTTTAGAATTTTTGATTGATTTTTGTATGAATTTAAATTAATTTTTCTACACTAGAAATTCAAGGTTTATATCCTACCGAATATTTTTACCGATTAAAAGCTGTATAAATTTTGTCTTGAGTTAATTGAGGAATTACAGAGATTTTAATCAGTTGGTTTTGAATTTTGAAGGATTTGAACTGTTATTTTTAGTTTTTACAGTAATAATATATATTTATTCGAATTTGTATAATTTAAGATATATGAAATTATAATTGTGATGATGTAAAGTTCATTTGTGACCGATGACTTTTCGCGTTTTACTCCTCGAGATAGGGTTTAGCTTGGAATTGAGGTAACCGGTGTTAATTTATTTCATATGCTTGTTTTGGATTGTAAGGTATTTATTAAACCTTATCTTCATAAACATTGTTGACAAGTGTATTGAAAATTATGTGTATATCTGAATATGAAGTTATTTCAGGAAAGCAAAGTATTTTCTATTCTACATGCATGTAAGAGTGAATCTTGATATTGAAATTGTTGTTGTGGTGACTGTTCTGATAATTGTTGTGAGTTGTTGTATATGGAGTAATATATTGTACGATGTTTTGAAAGTTATGGTATCATATTGTTTATTTGCTTTTAATATATTGGGTTGTGCGGAAGAGATTTAGAGTGAAATTGTGCCCATCGGCTCTCTCATTCCTGGCCCAGAATTTGAGTTGAGTGTTTTGGACGGACACCTCCCTACTACAATATTGTGTGTGGTGGTATGGAAGGGGACAGTATCCTTGAAGTGATAGTTAATCTTGGTCAGGTTACTAGCACTGATAGGCTAATTCATGTCCACGAGGAAATAAGGAGGAGCAGGATGGATGCGTGGGAATCATTGTTTATTATTATGGACTAATTAATTATTTGATGTTGTTTTATGAATGTGTTAGTAGATCTGCTTCTCTGACTTACAATCTTTTCCTACATATTTGATAAATTAATTTTGGTTACTGAGACTTTACGTCTCACCCCGTCATTATTAATATTTTTTAGGCGAGACCCCTAACTCCACTAGTAGTAAAGGGAAGCACCCAGAGGCGTAGTAGTTGTGAACTTTGTAAGCTTCTTTTGGTTTTGGTGTTGTAATGATTTCTATATTGCCATTCTAGGGTCCACATGCTTTGAGAATACTATTTCAACCGTTGGGATGACTGTTTATTTACTGTGAACCAAAGGTTTTATTTTAGGCGATATAATATTTTAGTGGATCCACTATCTAAACTTGTATGGAAATGTTTTGGTATAAACCTTTGTTGTAGATTTAGTGTTATAAAAATTGTGGGCTGTGTATTCTTCTACTCGACAATTATGTCCAGAGTTTTAGATTTTGTGTGGTGAGTTTGTGGGCGAAATTTGTGCCCTGGACTCCAAAGTGCTTATTTTTGTAAAGAAAAGAGTTTTCCTTAATCTCTTGTTAATCCGGTTTAATTATTATTTTTATGGTTAATTATTGTTTAGTAAGGAAAGGTCTTTTCAGATTTTGTGCCCTAGACCCCGATGTGTGTTCTTGAAAGAGAAGGGTTTTCCATTATCAATTATTAATCAGGTTTTGTTAGATCATTATGGATAATTGTTGTTTGTGAGGAAGGTTTTTTTTTTTTTTTTTTTTTTTTTTTTTACATATGGGAGGAGAGACCCCTCAAGATAGTGGTTCTCTCACAGCTCACAATGTTTATTTAGCTCCCTTTCAATTCAACCGGGGAAAAAAACAGAAGATAAAAAGATTTTCAGTCTTTCGTTGAGAATGGTATGACACTTTTCTTATGATTTTATATAGTTAAAATTAAAAATATGTTAATGTAATAACTAATGATTGATTCCATTATTATTAATTAAACTAGCAAACTTTTAATACGCCTGTGTTTGGAAGAAAAGAAACCGCCCCTTAAAATTGAACCATACCGTTATAGAAAAATATATACTTTTCATATAAATATATATATATACTTCCCCAAAAAATATATAACAGATTACTTAAAGAATAAATTAAAAATTATAACATTTTACATGGACAACTTTACCCTTATATTTATAATTTTATATAATTATGAACTCTGTTGTAAACTTTGTAATATTTTATAAATATAATTATAGTTATATCATATAATTATTAAGTCATGTGTGTAAATGGTTACCACAAGATAAAATATTGCCCCTTCCCTTCAAATCCCTCACTTTAGAGGGGAGAAGAAGAAAAGTTTTAAAAATTTTCCCTCCCCTCCCACAAATTTGTAGAAGCCAAACAATCCTCCCCTCCTTTTCTCTCTACCAAACACACATTTTAAAGTGCACCAATGGTTGTACATGAACGTAGTGCCTGTTCGATCAGTAATAGAAGTTGTTTTACCAAAGTGATTTACAGTATATGAAATAAATATATAAGAGGAGTTTTATCTTAACTTATATGAACATATTTTTCAAACACTATCTCAATCAAACAAGCATATACTTCGACAAAATCTAAATAAGTCTAAATAAGTGTGGAGAAGTTTAGATTATATCTGAGTAAGATTTGGTAAGTGTGGGCACTAGATAATCTTGTGCAGGTAAGTTTCGACTAGTCAGGAGAAAAATATGTGTGTTTATTTTATTTTTATATATAATAAATATATTTTTGTCTATTATTCATAATTTAAAATATAAATTTTTTGTATACTACATGAGACAGATTCAACCATTGCACACCCAATTAGAGTCAACTTGAGATAACTTTTGTAAAGACATATTCTGCTCAGATAACTTATATGAATGTAGAAAACACCTTTGAGAGAAGTATCCCAATTAAGCTTGACAATATTGCTCTTACTCACTCAATCATGTAGTCGTGTAAAATAATGTTACATATTTTTATGGGCTTGCCAAAAAAACCCCCAAAAATATATAATGCAATAGTGGTTGATGCACTGGCGAGGCAGGGCGTATCTACTACTTCTATACTTGGCATGGCTCCTCAATGTATGAGAGCCCTGTTATAGAAAGTTGCATTGAGATTGCAATCCCCTACGTCTTAGTTATTGTGATTTAGGCTCTTAATCAACCATCCTTTATAGCCCCCCAAAAAAAAATATATATATATATATATATGAGAAAATTCTAGATAAATATCATTTGAATTTGCAAAACCCTCAAAAGTCCATCGAATTTGTAAAAAGACTAAGAAGTACCGAAGACCTATGAGGGATATGCAAATTCAGGTCAAATTACCCTTTCACCCTTAGTTTTAAATAAATAAAATAAAATACCCTCCACCCCCCACAGGCGGTGGTGGTGGTCAGCGGTGGTGGTGGCCGGCAGGGGGGAGGTGGAGGGTATTTTATTTTTTTATTTATTTAAAACTAAGGGTAAAAATGTAATTTGACCCGAATTTGCATATCCCTCATAGGTCTTTTGTACCTCTTAGTCTTTTTACAAATTCGGAAGACTTCTGGGGGTTTTGCAAATTCAAAAGGTATTTTAATGAAATTTATCGAAGTGTTTCCGTCTTTTTTAGGCTTAAAGCATAAAAAGTCTGTCTCTTCCAAAAAGAATTGTTATATTTTGAGACGTGTAAACAGCAATGCTTCTTATAATTTTTATATTTTAAATTGAACATGATAAATATATGCATTAATATAAATACAAACAATTATGTTATTAATGGATTTCATGTACTCCCTCTATTCCTTATTATAAGGCACCAATTAGCAAGTTTATTTGATTTTTTTTATAAGACACTTGTTTGTTCCCAAGAAACATTAATTACTTTTTTTTTTTTTCCATGTATGCCCATAATTCAAGGGATAGTGGGTGAAAATAATAATTAATATGATATTAGAGTTTAGTGCAATTAGTAGGGGTAATATTTGAAGTTATTTAAATTTTAAGACAATTTTATTGATTTTAACTTTTTTTATTGGTTTATAAAAAATAATTAGTTGATACTCCCTCCAGTCCTAATTATAGGAACACTTTTATAGTACAAATTGCACTACAAAAGTATTCCTATAATTAAAACTAGAGGTAATATCTTATAATAAGGACCAAAGGGAGTATATTTTATGTTATGCATAGCTATATCTATGTCATATTGAAGGGCAAAGGAGCAAAAATGCACATGAAGTTTGTCCTTAGGAGCGTCCAGCACCACTAAGTTTCAAAAGGAGCAAAAGTAGACACAAAGTTATGTTTTGGGGAGCAAAAGTGCCACCGGCTGTTAGTTGACCGTTAAGTTGGATGGAATGCTGATGTGGCGTTGACTGGGTCTGACATGCTGACGTGGACGATGACGTGGATGCTGACGTGGAATTAAAAAATTTAAAAAAATTAGAAAATTTTTTTAAGAAAATTAAATTAATTCGAAAAAATTTAAAAATTCGAAAAAAATGAGGAAAAATTAAAATAATTAGGAAAAATTATTTAAAAAAATTATAAAAAATTAGAAAATAATTAAAATAATTAGAAAAAAAATTAAAGTAATTCGAAATTTTTTTAAAAAAATTCGAAAAAATGAGGAAAAATTTAAATAATTAGGAAAAAAATTAAAATAACCATAAAAACAATAAAATAATTATTAAAAAAATCAAAAAAATTAGGGAAAAATTAAAATAATTAGAAAAAAATTAGAAAAAATTCAAAAAATTAGAAAAAAAATCATAAAATTAGGAAAAAATTCAAAAATAATAAAATAATTAGTAAAAAATTAAAATACCCCCGCCAGTGGGCCCCACCACAAACCACCATACCGCCGGCCGGCGACGGCGATCAGTTTCCGTTTATTATATACTCCCTCCGGTCTTAATTATAAGACAACATTTGAGAGTTTGTTTTTGTCCTAATTATAATACAACATTTTAAATTTTGTCAATTTCTTCCTAAAAGATGCCTATTGATATAAGTGAGAAATTATGTGAAATCAATAAGGTAGTTGAGGTATAGAATTTATATAAAGGCATTTTAGAAAAATAAGTAAAATCAACTAATTCGACCGCCGCCGATTATATAATAAAGGGCAACCGATCACCGCCGGCGGCTGTCGATAGGGTGATCAGTGGTGGGGCCCATTGGCGGGGGCATTTTAATTTTTTTCTAATTATTTTAATTTTTTGAATTTTTCCCTAATTTTATGAATTTTTCCTAATTTTTGGAATTTTTTAATTATTTTTTTCCCTCATTGTTTAATTTTTTCCTCATTTTTTTCGAATTTTTTTAAATTTTTTTCGAATTACTTTAATTTTTTTATAATTATTTAATCTTTTTTATAATTATTTTAACTTTTTCCTATCTTTTTTGAATTTTTTTATATAATTTTTTTCCTAATTATTTAATTTTTTTTCGAATTAATTTAATTTTTTTAAAATTTTTTTCTAATTATTTATTTTTTTCCTCATTTTTTAAATTTTTTTCAAATTACTTTAATTTTTTAAATAATTATTTAATCTTTTTTCTAATTATTTTAACTTTTTCCTATCTTTTTTGAATTTTTTTATATAATTTTTTTCCTAATTATTTAAATTTTTCCTCATTTTTTTTGAATTTTTTAAATGTTTTCGAATTAATTTATTTTTTTAAAAAAAATTTCTAATTATTTATTTTTTTCCTCATTTTTTTTGAATTTTTTAAATTTGTTTCGAATTACTTTAATTTTTTTTATAATTATTTAATCTTTTTTATAATTATTTTAACTTTTTCCTATCTTTTTTGAATTTTTTTATATAATTTTTTGAATTTTTTCTTAATTATTTAAATTTTTCCTCATTTTTTTCAAATTTTTTAAATTTTTTTTGAATTAATTTAATTTTTTTTAAATTTTTTTCTAATTATTTATTTTTTTTCCTAATTTTTTCATATTTTTCCTAATTTTTTTTGAATTTTTTAATTCCACGTCATCGTCTACGTCAGCATGTCAGACCCAGTCAACGCCACATCAGCGACACGTCAGCATTCCATCCAACTTAACGGTCAACTGACGGTCAACTAACGGCCGATGGCACTTTTGCTCTCCAAAACATAACTTTGTGTCTACTTTTGCTCCTTTTGAAACTTAGTGGTGCTGGACGCTCCCAAGGACAAACTTCATGTGCATTTTTGCTCCTTTGCCCCATATTGAAAGTTGGTTGGAAATTGGAATCATATTTTAATTTGATTAAGTTTCGCTCCCCGTGAGTGCCTTTTCTCTCTCTGAGAGGGTTTTCGGTTGGGTTCTCTGGGAACCTGTTTGGTCGGTGTCCGCTGAACATCGATCTTTCTTTTCCTTTTTCTTCCTCTGTTCTTCTTTCCTCTCTTTCTCTTGGTAAGCTTCTCTTCTTCTGTTCTTGTGCCGTGGCATTATGGTGTTGGTGGAGGGTCTGGAGGAAGGGTAGTGTAGCGGTGGCAAGAAAATAAAGCAAGTGGTTCTGAACCTGAAACAGAAAGCGAAAAAACCTAGTGGAACGCTAGTGGGTAGGATCCACACGAGTAAAAACTTAAATGTCCCAACTGTGATCACTATGATCAAGAAAGGGTGGAACTTAGATCAAGATGTGGAAGTGAATGAGTTGGACCGCAGTAGTCTTACCTTTCTTTTCAGGTTTGCTAATGATAAAGAGTATGCGAGAATCCTAAAAGGGAGACCCTGGGCTATCCAAGGTTTTCTGCTTAATATTCAGGTTTGGGAAGAACGTTTGGTTCTTAGTGATGTTAATTTTGATTATAGTCCGTTTTGGGTACAGTTCCATGGCCTTCCCTTGGAGGCATTTGATGATGATAACGCAAGGACTTTAGGTGATGTAGTTGGGGAAACGTTAATGTTTGAAAGACCAATGGCGACAGGAAATCTTGACAGGGGGTTCATCAGAGTCCGCTCCCTTATTAATTTGAATAATCTGCTGGTTACTAGCTTTTGGGTACCGAGAGGAGATAAAGTCCTTGCATGGGTTACTATCAGATACGAGAGATTGCAGCAATTCTGTTTTAAGTGTGGCCGTGTGGGTCATGATAGCCGTGGATGTAGGGACTCAAAGCTCTCACAAGACGAAAGTGATGAAGTTTCAGAGTATGGTAATTGGCTGAGCACTCAATCTGTCAAAACTTTTGACCATTTACTGAAGGTGTGTCGGCAGGACTGGTGTGAAGCTAAGTACATCTCAAAGGAGCCTTCTGCTGGCAATTGCCTCCGGTATCGGTCATCGGCAAACAACCAGGCTCCTCCTAATCCTTGGTCACCTCGGTGGAATATAGGGTTGGTGGATAAGACATCGGGGTTTGAGTCTGTCAAAAATAAGGATGTAAGCAAGGGGCTAGAAATTTCGGCGGTCGTTTTGCCTAGTGCAGATCAATTAAATGCAAGTCAGACACAACCATTAAATGTGGAGGAAATCAAGCTGTCACGTGACCCTACTGAAGTAGCTTCGGTTGTATCACATGGGAATGGCCTTCCTCATCTTGCAAGTGTTGTGGGATTGAATGAAGAAGGGGGTCGACCGAGAGGCCCAATAGTGTGTGATAGCAGTCCAAGTCGTGTGATGAGGACATAGGAGGCAGTATGACCAAGGCAACAAACTTGGAGGACATGCAAGGTCTTGGAGACCCAAGGACAAGAGCAAAAACTAAAAAGGCTCCAGATTGAAGACCTTGAAGAATTCTGCACTTAGTTTTATTTTCTTACATTTAGTTGAATTTTTGTAATAAGGATTATTGGGCTCGCTTATTAGGCTCACTTATTGGGCTTTCTTGTTTTCATTTGTGTGTAAGCAGAATTAGGTTAAGCTTGATATGTATAAGGCACACCATGGCGATGGGAACAGCAGATTTTGAATTGTGATTTGAACCATTTTGGTGAGAGACTAGTTCTCTAGGGTTCTTTTGAGAATCTCTGAACTTATCAAGGGTTTCGATCCTTGTGGCGTTCTTCGGCTTATCAATTCTTTGGAATTGTGGCGCCTACCCAGTTTTCGTGCTAGATTTGTTCGTTTTGTATCTCGAGTTTCCCTTATCGTTTTTCGGTGTTTTCTGAGTCAAACTTATAGTTCAGAACGTGATCTTTCTGTTCGTTTTGGAAGCACCCAAATCCAAGCTCTGTAGCGTGAGATACAACCTGATCTTTTACGACGCGTCAGAGGCTGAAATTCTGGTGCGAAATTCCACTCCTAGTTGATCCGATCGTTCGTTTCCTTCGGGAATCACATCATTGTGTGAATGTGGGCCAGGAAGTCTATTCAGTTTCTCCTAATATAGCCATACTGAGAGGTACTACTAGTAAGTCGATTGTGGGCCTTTCTCCAATATCTGAAGTTTCCTTTACTCTAAGTAATATTCAACTTAAGAGGCCTTTGGAGGATTCGCCCAAACTTTCAGTGGCAAAAAAACCCAGGAAGCTAATTTTTGAGGATCCTGATGTGTCTCCAGCATTGAAACCGAAGAACCACCAACAGACTAGAGGAAGACGCAAAAATTTTCGAACTCTAAAAGCGGCGATCCGCAGCTCCTCCCATGGTAACAACTCCAGCTCCCAGAGCGGTAGTTCTAAGCTAGCTGGTGAGTTATCGATCTCTGGTGAAATTGATTTCCCTGATTATTGGCTTGCCCCTGTTACTGTGAATGATGTGGCTCTTAATTCTTCTTCTCCTACACGCGCCGGTGGCTGGACGGAACCAGCTGCCGGTTCGCCATGAATTTCTTAACCTGGAATTGTCAGGGATTGGGGGTTGCCCTAACAGTCAGGAATCTGAAGGCTGAGTGCCAAAAAAAAAACCCAGCTGATTTTTTTGATGAAGACCAAACAGAAAGCAAACTTTGTAAGGAAAATTAGGAGACACTGTGGATTTTCTGAGGAGTGGATAGTTGATCCGGTGGGACTTAGTGGTGGTCTTACACTGTGGTGGTCTGACGTGATTGCAGTGGATGTTTTGTTTTCCTCAGCCAATATCATTCATACACGAATTAGTTCTGGTAGCTTGTCCACTCCTGCTCTTGTTACATTTATTTACAATCCGCCAAGGGAAGAAATGAGACTCCTTTGCTGGCAGGAACTCCGTAGAATCAGTGGTAACATTTGTGAGCCATGGCTGTGTGTTGGAGACTTCAACGATATTTTGTCTCAGTCTGAAAAGTGTGGTGGAGTCCCAAGAGTATGGAGGAGAATTCTAAATTTTAAGCAGCTTATTGCGGACTGCGAAATATACGACTTGGGATATCATGGTTTCAAGTACACGTGGTGTAACAATCAGATGCAATCAGTTACCATATGGGAAAGGATTGATAGGGTGTTTGGTAATGTCCCTCTTCGGGAACAGTTTCCTAATCTACAAGTTCTGCATGTGGACCTTGCTGCTGGATCTAACCACCATCTCCTGTGGGTGCAATGTCACCCGGATGGATATCGTCGTAAACGCACTTTCAGGTTTGAGGTATGTTGGACTACTCATCCCAATTTTCTCCGGCTTATTAGAAATAATTGGAGTTTAATAGATGAAAATGTTGTATGTGCTACTGATGGGTTTGTTCAGCATATGGTTAGATGTAGACAGGGTCTTATTGAATGGAGTTATAGAGAATTCCCTAATAACTCTTGCAAAATTGAGAGCCTAAAAGAACAACTTGCTAAGCTCAATCAAAGCGACCGAAATGATCTTGCTTCACAGGCAATTGCCAATGTTAAAGGGGATTTGGATCAGCTTTTGGCTCTTGAGGAACAGTTCTGGTGGCAGCGATCAAGAGTAAACTGGCTTCAATTCGGAGATAGAAATTCTCGCTTTTTCCATCTATCTACACTCAAAAGAAGACAGAGGAACAACATAGTATGTATCAGAGATGATGAGGGTAATTGGTTTACGGAGAAACCAGCTGTATCCCAGAACATATCTTCCTTCTTTCAGGAGCTATTCACTACTTCAGCACCCTCGAACATGGACTCGGTTCTTAGCTTCATCGACCCTAAGATATCTCCTTCAATGAATCTGAATCTTATGCTCCCAGTCACAAGAGAAGAGGTTAAAAGGGCTACCTTCAGCCTTGGATCGTCTAAGGCACCGGGCCCTGATGGATTTTCTGGCATTTTCTACCATAATGCCTGGGATGAGATTGGGGAATCTATTTTTCACGTGGTGAAGGAGTTTTTTGAAGGGAAGTCGCTGCTAGATGCCATCAATGAAACAAATATTACCTTGATTCCCAAGGTGGAGAAGCCTGAGCATGTCTCTCATTTTAGACCGATTGGGCTATGCAACTTTTCTTACAAGATCATCTCCAAACTCTTAACCAACAGAATGAGACCCTTGCTGGATATTTGCATTTCACAAAATCAAGGAGCATTTGTCCCTGGCCGGTGTATTCATGATAACATCATAATAGCCCACGAGGTCTATCATTATCTCCGGAGGAAGAAAACAGGGGGGGAAGTATGAATTTGCTCTCAAAATGGATATGAGCAAAGCATATGATCGCATTGAATGGCCTTTCCTTGAGAAGGTCCTACTGGGTTTTGGTTTCTGTGAAGAATGGGTTGCCTTAATTATGAAATGTATTCAATCTGTGAAGCTGAATATCCGTGTTTCTAGTGAGAATATCAGCTTCTTCCCCCTAGTCGAGGCTTACGACAAAGGGATCCACTATCGCCATACCTGTTCATTCTTGTGGCTGAGGTTCTTTCCTTAATGATTAAGAAGAGCCAAGAAGCTAGACGGCTCCAAGGCATTAAACTGAGCCATAGTTGCCCGGTGTTGACCCACAGTTTTTTTGCTAATGATTCCTTATTGTATATGAGAGCTACCAGGAGGGATTGTAATTATCTAGCTCAAATCCTACGAATGTATTGTGCTGCCTCGGGCCAAGCTATTAATCTTGACAAGTCTAGTATATTCTTCTCATCTAATACACCTGTTGTTATTAGATCCATGGTTGGTGGTATATTGGGCATTACAGCCACAGATGATCCGGGAAAATACCTTGGCATCCCAAGTATCTGGGGGAAAACTAAACACCAAGCCTTGGCCTATGTTAGGGAACGAATCACAAGTAAACTCCAAAGTTGGGGGCTCTCTGCTCTTTCATTCTCAGGTATGGTGATGATCAAATTTGTAATACAAGCCATTCCAATTTTTCCTATGAACTGTTTCAAATTCACTATTAAAGCATGCAAGGAGATCCATAGCCTAATTGCTAATATTTGGTGGGACGACAATGCTTTTGGTAGACGAACACATTGGAAGGCTTGGGACTTTCTAACTTCTGGAAAAGACCAAGGTGGCATGGGCTTCAAGGATCTGTGTATTATGAACGAATCTTTATTGGCTAAAACAGCTTGGAGACTCTTGACTCGACTGAATGACTTATGGGCAAGAGTTGTGAAGAGTGTGTACTTCCCTAAAACTAATTTTCTTCAAGCAACTAAGGGCGGTAAAGCTTCCTGGTGTTGGTCTAGCATGATCAATGGTAGGGACATACTTTTGAAGGATCTTCGATGGGACATAGGATCCGGTACTGCAATTGGCATTTGGGGGGAGCCTTGGATTCCGGGATTTCTGATACTAAAATTGCCTGAGACTTGTACTAATCCAGCTGTTAAACAGGACCGGGTGTGTGATCTGATCGCTAATGGGGCTTGGAACCTTGGCCTCATAGCACATCTCTTGTCGGACCAAGTCAAGGATGCAATCTATAATATCTCCATTCCTACCAATGGCTTGGAAGACAAATTAGTTTGGAAGAATGCTAGGAATGGGGATTATACGGTTAAATTGGGGTATAAGATGGAAAAGGATAAGCATCTGATTGGAACCAATAGGGCCGGACCCTCCTTAGTTGTGCCTCCTTCTTGCTGGAAATCTGTGTGGAGGATTAAGGTGATTCCCCGGGTACAACAATTCATTTGGCGTCTATTAAATAACGCCATAGCCACAAATTCTGCTCTCTTTTATCGCCACCGATCCAGGTCGAATTTATGCCCTATTTGTGAATCAATGGAAGAAACTCTGGAGCATTTATTCTTCCACTATTCGTGGACCCGTTGTATTTGGTTTGGCAGCCAGCTTGGGATCAAATTCGAGCTTGAACAAATTACTAATTTCAATAGCAGGTGGCTTCAAATTTCAGGTATGGCTTCCCTGAGTGCACATGATTTGTCATTAATAGGTTGGATACTCTGGTTCATCTGGAAACAAAGAAATGGAAAAGTGTTTAACTTTATTGAGCCAAACCCAATAGTTGTAATTGAAATGGCTAGGAGGAGTGTTGCTGAATCTGTGGCTAGCTTTAATGATTTAAACAATGCACCGGATTTGAGTCCCAAGAGCCCCAGAGTCCCAGTCTGCTGGTTCCCACCCCCTGCTGATAAAGTTAAAATCAATGTGGATGGTTCCTTCCATGTTGGCCATGAGGTGGCGGCTATAGGTGTGATTTGCAGAGATTACTATGGTCATTTTGTTTGGGGATTTGTTGCCAAGTTGAAATCCATCTCGGCCTTCATGACTGAAGCATTAGCACTTAGACGAGCCCTGCTAATTGCTGTGGATTTGGGGATTGATAATGTTATTTTTGAGTCCGATTGTCTTTCTCTGATTAATTGTGTTAGTAATAGATCACCACCTTCTTTTGATTGGTGTAGTAGAAGTATCATCCATGACATTATTAATCTGTTGTCTTCCAAAGTTGGGTTTTCAATTGCATTTACTCCTCGCGGGGGTAATCGTGTTGCTGATCATCTTGCAGCAATTGCTTATAAGGGGGTGTGCCCTAACGGGTGGGTACTCCAACCAACACCCTCTTTGATTCCTCTTCTAGCTTTGGACGCGAAACAGACTTCTCCGGTCATGGCTGATGCTCTTCACCCTGTTGATGGAAGGGGGGTTGATTGATTTCCTTTTATGTCATATTTTGGTGGCTGCGGCCTGTTTTAATTATTGTATCTTTAATTTGTAGACTTTTGAACAGTTGTGCTGTATCTGTATGATTATTCTGAAGTGGTAATAGATGCCTTCATCGAGCCAAAAAAAATATTTTAATTTGATTAAGTTATGGGTCCAATAGTAGGTGAAAAAGTTTTTGTTGTCACCGAACTCAAAGGGTGAAGTCGAAGCTACTTGAATTATGGGATTGGTTTGTATCGTGATGCTCGGAGGGTTGGGTTTCTTTCATAATCTCTTTCTTATTATCCCTCATCTTCTCTAAATCATATCCATCCAATCAATCACAATATCACTTTAATATTTCTCTCATCTTTCCAATCAATGACCCAAATGAACTAATAAGGGAAAATGAGAAAAATGATAAGTAGAGAATTCCATGCTCTGAATGGAGCCGCCTTTTTTTGGGGAAAAAAAAATACTGACCACTGTCATCAAATCTGTTTGTTGCCAAAGCTCTGCCCTTACTACCATTCATGGCAGTGCACTGTGGAATAAGCCCGGTGGAGAAAAATAAGCTAATTTATAGACCATTTGAGATAATTTTTGGGTCAGGTGGGTTTGTGGGTTTATTGGAAAAAAGTGGAGTTTGATATAAGTCACATTTTTTAGTTTTTGAAGTGACTTTTTTCAATTTCTAAAGAAAAATGTTAGGAATATGTAATCCAATAAAAATGCAGATTTGTATATTAGAATATATTGAATTAATTAATTTAGTTGAAGTGACTTTTTTCAATTTCTAAAGAAAAATGTTTGGAATATGTGATCCAATAAAAATGCACATTTGTATATTAGAATATAATGAATTAATTAATTTAGAGTTTTTTAATTTTAATAGTAATTAAATTTTTTATCAAATTTAAATTTTTATCTTCAATTATCACAATATACAGTATATACAACTAATATGTGTGTGTATTAGTATTCAATAAAATTCATATTATTTTCCATTTGAATTGACTTTTCAAATAATTATCCAAATAAAAGTTTATTGGGGAAAAAGTCACTTCTCCCACGGTCATTTTAAACACAAATCACATTTACAATATAACTTTTATCCTATCTTCCGTTTGTAAAGTTCATATTGCAAATAAGTCGCTTCTGTCACCGTTATCTCAAATAGCCGTTGGCTTTGATAGTAAACATTTTTTTTTCAATCCTATTTATAGGAGTGGAGAGAATTCTTTTCATATGAATCACAATTTTACTTTATTTTTCTTAGCCTACATGAACAAAATATGCTAGAAATGATTGATACAAGGGTAGTGAAATATGTTATGCAAAGTGTTACGTATATATAAAACAAACCAAGTTTGATTGAAGTTGATTTCAATAACAATTTTTGATTTATTAAGGGTAACTTATTAGCAATATGTTTTTTACCATTTTTAATCTTATTCACTTGTTATAATATAAAAGGGACTTGTTAAAACTTGGATCTGGATCCTCTTATTAGCGTTTTCTCATTATCTCTTATTGGTTTTAAATCTGGACCATACATTTAATATAACTACCTATACCAAAAACCTCATTAAATCAAATCAACAATTTGAATTGGATAATGAGAGATGAGGAGAAAGTTAGACAATGAGAGAATCCTTTTCCCTAAACTTATCACTCTAGAAACCCTTACTTATTAATTCATCTAGAAACTTAATTTGTTTTTTCAATAACATCTTTTGTTTTTTTGCTCAAGTTTTTTCAATAACATCTGCTTGTTAAAACTCTAAAAAAATGAATGATATTTTTGTCATCAAACCTTAAAAAGTACTCCATTCGATTTTAAATATAAGATAAAACTGATTTTTTTTTTAGAGAGATTAAAGAAACTAAATAAGTTACTTAATCATATTTATTGTATATTTTTAAATTATATATCAGTTTATTAGTTAGATTAATTAGTTTAGAGAAAAAAAATCAAAAATCAAAAAATTTTGAACTTCCTTAAGCTCTAAAAAAAATAATTCTAACTAATATTTAAGTCCAAGGATAGTACTAATTTCAATTTTTGTCATATGACCAAGGTTGTTAAATTTACGAGTTTAAGCAAATTCCTGACAATGAGGTAAACTCGTATAGTAAACTCGTAAGAGTTTACTTTTACTATTAAATAGATATAATAGTGTATAATAAAATATTTAAAATATAAAAAATAACAACAATTTAATTTAAATATTTTTTAAACCCAAATAATTGAAATGAAATCCATCAAAATTTATAATTTATTATATTCAATAAAGAAATTTCTATAAAATTTACATTTAAATTCGTTGGATATGATCAAATCGAAGAAGTTAACACGAATTTAAGGATTAGTAAACCAAGTTTCTAAGATGGAAACCTAAAAACCGTAAATTCGGTATATAAATTTTTGAGTTTAATCGAGTTTATTATGAACACGAATTTATCAATGACTGAACTCGATTTTGTAAGTCAGAAATGTAAAAACTCTAATTCCAGGAGTCAACTTACCAGTTTGAGAAGAATGCATATCAGCTGCAGCTGCGTATCATTTAAAATTTTTGTGCCTGATTAATTGTTCCAGAGTTTTATAACGGAATTCTCGCTTAATTATATTGATATATACAAAGACACGCAAAGGTTTCTCTCCCTTTCTGCCTTTGCCTCCCTAATTCCTTGCCTCACTGAGCCGCCAAGATCCATTGTCCCTTCGTTGAAGCTCGGAATCTCGGAGATGGGAGACAACAAGCCCAAGCCAGTTGGTGTATGGCCTACTGTGAAGCCTTTCATCAATGGCGGCGCCTCCGGCATGCTCGCTACCTGTGTTATACAACCTATTGATATGATCAAGGTAAAGCATTAGCCTCTGCAATCTCTCTTGGCGCGATTCCCCTGGCGGATCATGGAGTTTTTCTTACTCTTTCTCTTCTCAGATATGAAGTAGGGGATTATGCATTTGTATTTTGGTGTATGTGTGTGAAGAAACTTAGATCTGTGATCTGTGATTTCTGTTTATTATTTTTGGCTTTCTCTTTGCGCTTGTTTTTCTTTTGTGAGTGTATTTATGATTTAGTTGTTTTTCTGAAACGGGTTTGGTGTAGGTGAGGATTCAACTGGGTCAAGGATCGGCTGCACAGGTGGCATCTAACATGCTTAAGAATGAGGGTGTTACCGCGTTTTACAAGGTTTGCTTATTTGCAAAGTTCGATTAACTTTTGTTCATGATCTCTGGATGTGGCTGGTATTTTGCAATTATTCCCATTTTTTGGGATCGTGCTTCGGCAATAATTGATCCTTACTTTGGTGTCACTGAACTTGGCGCTGTATCCGGCTATTGGAATCTTTATTATTATTATTTTTTTTTATCGCATAATACTTTTAGAGAGGACGATTTCTAAGTTAATGATTCTGATGTTGGATGCTTTTGTCCATAAGGGTGTCTTCTTTGGAAATGATTTGGTTTATGGCCTATTATATGGCTAATGACGTAGTTAACTATCCTATGAAGTGATTCCACAGTGACTATGCACTGGATCATTCGACTTTGAACTTGTGTGGGTTTTCTATTTACCTTTCACGAAGGTGTATTTTGACTACTACCTAACTTGAATCATGATTTGTAGGGTCTATCTGCTGGATTACTCAGACAGGCTACATACACAACTGCTCGACTTGGATCATTCAGGTGAGTAAATCACTGTTTCATTCAAAGTGAGCTTTTCTGTAGCTTTGCCTGCTAGCAACTTTATAAGCTGGCATTTTTTCTGCAATGATAACTTTTATAACTAGAAGACACATTGTGTAGTATGATCTTGTTCTTATATCGTAATGACCATCTTTCTGAATATTTGCTCATGATATGTCCACCATCATTTATCTGAGTTCTGAGGACTGCATCATACAATACAACATTATCAGCAGTTATACTCCTTTAAGTTCCTTTACCATCATCATACCTATTGGTTGTGTTACTTTATAGAGTGTTGACCAAAAAAGCACAAGAGGCTAATGAAGGGAAGCCCCTGCCGCTATATCAGAAAGCTCTGTGTGGACTGACTGCTGGTGCTATTGGAGCATCTGTTGGTAGCCCAGCAGATTTGGCACTCATTCGTATGCAGGCTGATGCAACTTTACCAGTTGCTCAGCGCCGAAATTACACAAATGCTTTCCATGCTCTTTATCGTATCGTTGCTGATGAAGGGGTTTTGGCACTTTGGAAAGGTGCTGGTCCTACTGTTGTAAGAGCCATGGCATTGAACATGGGAATGCTTGCCTCTTATGATCAAAGTGTTGAGTTTTTCAAGGATTCCCTTGGCCTAGGTGAAGCTGCTACTATAGTTGGTAAGTAACCAATTCACATCAATGGTGAAAATATTTCTAGCTTGCGTGATTGTTATTATTATTGTATACTCTCATATTAGGTACTGAATTCCACTCTAAAAATATTAAAAGTGGAGTAACATGATTCCAAATGGTGGGAAGGAAGATTTGCAATTACCTTTTGGATGATTTGGGCATCTTTCATCATCTCTTTCTCAAACACGTCGTGTCTAATGTAGAACGTTCCTTTCTGGCTGGCATTTTCATACTTAAGGACTGACAGTGAGTAGAATCAGTATACATTTACCTTAGAATGATATATTTTCCTCTTCAATCAGTATGTTCTACTACCATTTATAAGATGATAATTGTCCCCTATCGCGAACAGAAACAGTTCAGTTTTCAATTTTACTTGGTGAGGTTTCTAAATGCTCCCTCTGGTCCTTAATATATATTGGTTCTATATGTAAGACTTACACCCCCACCAACATCAACAAAAGCCTTTATCCTACTAGGTGGGGTCAACTACATGGATCAAACAACGCCATTGAGCTCGGTCAAAAACCAAATCTCAAGATAAATTGTTAGTTAAGAGATCTCATTCAATAACCTCATTGAGTATTCTCTTTAGTCTAACCTTGACCCTCTTGACTAAGCTCCAGACAACTTGATTGACCCTCCTTACTGGTGTATCCATTGGCCTTCTCTATACATGTCCAAATCACTTTAGACGATTTTCTACCATTTTTCTTCAATACATGTGACTCCAACCCTTCCTCGTATAAGTTCATTACAAATCTTATCTTTCCTTGTATGACCACGCATCCATCTTAGCTATCGCCACATTGCGCTCGTGAAGCCCCTTTACTGCCCAACATTAAGCATTGCTGGTCAAACAACAGTACAATAAAATCTTCCTTTTCCTTTATCTGGCACTTTTCGGTTACAAATAACTCCGGTATCTTTTCTCCATTTAAACCACCTCATTTGAATTCTATGATTAACATCTCCATCAATTTTACCATCTTTTTGAAGAATTGAACCCAAATATCTGAACTTTGTCACTTGTGGAATTACCTAATCTCTCAATTTGACCTCCAAATCACTTCCTATTCCCTTCTTATCAATAGTGCGATGTATATATTCGGTCTTACTCCTACTTACTCCAAAGCTCTTCAACTCTAAAGTTCTTCTCCATAACTCAATTTTAGAATTAATTTCTTCTCTTGACTCAGCCACAAGAACAATATTTTCTGCAAAAAGCATGCACTTGGGGTTTTCTTCGAGTATAAGCTTATTTAGAACGTCTAAGATTAGGTAATAAGAGCTCAAGGCTAATCCCTGATGTAGGCCAATCCTTATAGGAAAGTCCTTTGCCTCATCTCTAAACGTTCTCACACTAGTTGTTACCCCCTAAATAGAAGACATTTTTTCATATTAATCCATCTTTTATTAATTTACCAATATTGGTGCTCCCCATAAATCACTTCGTACTCCCCTCTTATCAATAGTGCAGAATGAACTCAAAAGATGGAAAAAGTGGGCCTTGTAGCTTCTTAGTACCAAGTTTTATATCAAGAATACTGACACTGACACTTCAACGCTTGATATATCCGTCCTTTGAAGATACAATGCTAAATGCTTTTGATGGAACTAAGATATATACCATTGATGCTGAGGAGATTAGTTAATATGTGTGCTTGCCCGCAAGCATGGGTGTGGGTGTGTGTGCATTACAAATTTGATGTATGATTCCTTTATTATGATTGATGGTAGTCTGAATTAGAAAAAAGGGTTTCTCTTTCATTGCTTTCTCATGTACTTCTATTTGGAAGATTTATAGTGCTTGAGGGCTAATATCTTGTATCATCTTGTTCAGGTGCAAGTACTGTTTCAGGATTTTTTGCATCGGCTTGCAGTTTGCCATTTGATTATGTGAAGACCCAAATACAGAAAATGCAACCGGATGCTGAGGGAAAATATCCATATACAGGTTCTCTAGATTGTGCTGTCAAAACCTTGAAAGCAGGAGGACCCCTCAAATTTTATACTGGATTCCCTGTTTATTGTGTCAGAATTGCTCCTCATGTTATGGTAATCACTTCTCTTTGCACGCTTTACTTCTACTTTGGTTTTCGTTCTAGTTTTCTCTGACAACGAACGAGATGTGGGCTTCCTTCTATTGTATGGAATCTAAGTAATGAGTCACACTATTCATAACTTATAAATAATGCTTCTTCGATATATTTTATATAATACTCGCTTCAGGCCTAAAAATAGGACCTCGTTTTGAAGTGAACTTTGGTCTTATATACAAGATCTTTTTTCTTTTTATCTCTTATAGTTATCATTTTTCTCCAGATTAATTTGTCTAACCTATAAATTGATTAAAAATATAATTTTACATAGAACTATGTTAGAGAGATCATGTCATATATGCTATATAATTAAGTCCTTCATTTTCTCAAATTACATAAATAGGTCTTGCATTTAGGATCAGAAAGTGGAATAATTTATTGATACTGATTATTTGATTTGTCTTAATTCTGGAGCTCTTCCTGATACCTGCCTGTTTGCTTCTGCAGATGACCTGGATTTTCCTTAACCAGATTCAAAAGTTGGAGAAATCTGTTGGATTGTAGTTGCTTATGATCATTTTTCCTATTGGATTCAGACAAATTTTTTTTGCATCCATCAGGATTCAGGAGGATGTGACGATTTAAGAATTTTGATGTGGCTCAAGGTTTAGCTTAAAATAATAGGTCGGGTGGCAGAGATCTTTTTTGGTTTAATAGCACCCATGAAGTTGATTTTTTTTAAAGGATTTCATCTTGCAAGTGAAGCAGGAATTCAATATATCAGTCATACCATGTTCAAGCTTTAGTTTTTTTTTTTTTCCTTTATTAGGAAATTTATTTTGTGACTGAAGTAGATTGGCATAATCCACTTTTTAGTGGTACTTTGATTAAAACATGGAGAAATCTTGAACCGGTATTGCAGTGCACAATGAGAATTTCATTGTCAAGTTGTGATTTCATGCCATTGTTTAACCCAAGGGTAAAGGAATTCTGGGGGTTTTTGTTTTTTGAGCCCTTTTTTGAACCAATATTTCATCCGTTAAATTGACAAATAATTTTTTTCAGTTTTTTTTTTCCTGGGTCCTGCCAGTTTAATTGATAATTTGTTAATGCTGATTCGTACCAAAATTTAAAAATGCTTGTAGACATATTGAAACTAGTTGAATTTTGATTACTTAATAAATAACATTATGCAAATTTAATAAATGGGGGTATGCGATCTTAAATTATGGATATATGTTTGATATTTGATTATTTTGCTTGGTTTATCATAAATTGAATATTAAAATCAAATTGAGATCCAGTTAAGATGATTTTGATTTAGTTGGTTTTGATTGATTTGAGTGTCTAATTTTGAAATTTGAAGTATTAGTGAATTTCTCCGGTAGATGATTTTTCCTTTTCCAACAATAACTGTTAAAAAATTTCAATGTGCTAAATTAGGAGCTTTTCATGATGAGATTGATTAACTGGGCAATTTCATCGGTTCATGAATTTTAAATTTGAAAATAAGATGATATGTTTTTTTCACCTTCCCAACATTTTTTATTTTTGGATATATAATAGACATCGATAACCTATCAGGGTTAGGGCATATCTCCAAGCTCAAATAGCGCTTACAGAAATACTTTCAGATTGCTCACTAACGAGGCTCTCACATTGACCTATGAGCATCAAACCTCCTCTATTTTGGGGTGAAGGCCAACATCTTAACCAACTGTGTCGCTTCTTGTTGGCCCCAACCTATTTACTCTCTCCAGTCCTAATTATAAGACCGAGTTAACTTTTTTTTAAAGAGATTAAGAAAGCTAAATAAGTTACCTTATTACATCATATGTTGTGTATCCTTATATTATATATTAGTTTATTAGTCAAACTAATTTGTTTAGAGGGAAAAAAATAAAAATATTCTAAAGTAATTTAATTAGTTTTCTTAATTTCTCTAAAAAAATCAACTTATTCTTATAATTAGTACAAGAGGTGGTATAATAGAACTACTGTATAATACAATGCACTCACAATTGCCAATGAGCAATAGGAAAAACTGGGAGAGCTCCTTAGAGGGGTGGTGCTTTTGTTAATAAGACTTAAGGTTAGGTTCTAACTTCTAAGTGGTCTAACTCTTACCGTATAAGTAAATAATTTAGGATATAAATGGGACGAAAGCCATTATATATTTAAATATGAGAATCAAAACTAGTGTGTGAAAATTCACAGTAAATTGATTAAGTTAACATAAAAATTGGTGAACCGATCTTCTGACTTTTCCAGTCTTTCATTTAATTAACTGGTTGGAATCTAATATAAGATCAACCTGATTAACCATTTTATCCTTTGCGATCCAATGGGTTGGACAAGTTGATTAAGTTAGATTATATATATATATATATAAGTTTTTTTTTAAAAAAAGACTGTTTTGAAACTTTAAAAAAAATAGTTCATCATTTTAGTAACTATTTTTTATTATACTATGTATAGTTTAATTTTGCATTGCAACTTTAGAGGTTTAGGCTTACATTAGGCCTTGTAAACTGCCACGTATAACTCATTCATAATCTGACGTAATATGTGAAACTATTTTGAAACTCCATGACTAGTTAATTTTTTCAGTACCCCAGTGAAGTGATTTTTTATAGTGTAACCACTTTCATGGACTTATGAGAATCGACAAAACTTAGATCAGGCTAATTCCAATCTCCTGCTAGGATCTGTTCCAATTTTCATTTAACCCCAGAAACCACCATCAGTCCTTTTCTTCTCCCCGTTTTCCTTCAACGATCCAATCTCTTCATCATCTTCACTGCTCAATATATCAGCCAACAACATTCCTCCATGATTCGATTCACTCCTATTCTTCTGCTGCAAATAAAACTGACATGAGCTTCATCTCCTGAACCCTGAATCACTATCACTCTATTCTTTTGTACTGGTATTCCAACGCAGAGAAGCTTTTTGGAACTGAGAATTGTTTCTTTGATTCAATAAATTATTAGAAAAAGAAGACGAAGATGTTTTGGATATGACGGGTGATTAAATTTATGAAAAAATTTCAAGCTCTCGTAATCTTGGCTCGTCAGCGTTATTTTGGTGGGGATTCGGGTTCATCTTATATGCATAATCAGGAGATAAGCTATGGTGCGGATAAAGATGAAAGCGCTTGCTCGGATGATGAGAAGTGCCACCGTTACCAACGGTGGAGGCAACTCGATGGCGGTGAGAGAAGGCCAAGGAGGAAGGGGGTAGATTATGGACCACCATTAAGGGCAATAGAAGTTGCAGATTCCCTGAGAACAATCTCGATTAACAGCATCTGCACGCATCTATGGAGAAGACCCACATCTAAAATCAACCATCACCTCTTTTTCAGAACTAACGTCGTTCCTTTAATGTTGCATTTGGGGTTATCTAGCTAGTACATGTGGCAAAAGGTGGTCGTCTAATATCCTAATTTTTATATTAGGATTAACTGTAATTAGGGGAAATTAATTATGACAAATATATTTATGATATAATTATTAAAAGAAAAAGTGTCTATTTAATATATGATTTATAGGATTGGGGGAATTGTAAATTGATTTTTAAAAAAGGGGTTTATAGGCAAAATTATACATGTGCTTTATCCTTGGGAGCACTCAACATTATATGCGTTTTTTGGGAGAAAAAAACACATATGGTTACATTTTAGGAGCAAAAGTCACAACACCGTTAAAATTTTATTGTAAATATAGCACTTCCTGTTGTAAATCTGGCCTATTGTAAATATGCCTTTTTTGGTTACAAATGACCATATTTTAAATTTTGTTATAAATACAGCATTTCCTGTTGTAAATCTAGCCTTTTTCTGTTGTAAATGATCTTTCTATGTTCAAAATTCAGGTGTTTAAATGTTGTTGTAAATATGACTTTTTCTATTATAAATATGGTCAGATTTTAAATTTTGTTATAAATACAGCACTTCTTGTTGTAAATATAGCATTTTTTTATTGTAAATGACCTTTCTATGTTTAAAATCCAGGTGTTTAAATGTTGTAAATATGACATTTTCTGTTGTAAATATGACACTTACTATTGCAAATGCACCGTTCGTTAAATTTTAATGGTGGTGTGATTTTTGCTCCTAACATGTAACCACATATATATTTTTGCTCCCGAAAAAAGCATACGGTGTTGGGCACTTCTAAGGGTAAAGCACATGTGTATTTTTGCTCCTTTACCTTTAAAAAAAAGAAATGGATTGAGATGATGATGATGTTCTCTTCTAAGAACATATATGTCTAGCTACAGAGGGTTAGTGTATAATTTATATGGAATCTGTAAAACTCTTCAAGGTATGTAAGAGGTAATACCAAGGAGAGGATAAATGTTCAGTGGTGCTTATGAGGAAGACACCAAATAATATCAGATGATCACTGTGCAACATAAGAATGACGATTTGCTAAAAGAGGTGGGGTGTGTGCATAGTGTGACTAAATAGTAAAAGGATATGAATCGAATGTGTGCATCTTGTGGGTAATCTCCTATTTATAGAGATTACCTAGGGTTTTGTCTTGATGGCTGGGCGTTCACTCCTCAGGCAACATGCATCTCCACGTTCTACAAATGCCTGATCCACTACGTGACGTATCCTCCACTACCTGTATTGTCAAGATTAACGCCTTGATTATAGGGTGATTAGTGCTTCGCTATCTTAAGGAAGGCTTCCGAAATGGTGTACACCTGTTGGGTCGGCCCCATATTAGGGCCCAATATATGAATTCATAACAAATAATAATAATATTTATTACAATAAGTGTGTGTAAATGTGTGTGTATATAAAGTGGGGGAAAAAAAAGTAAATTGCTCTGTGACAACTAAAGGGGCACGTGGCCCCTTTAGCTTTTGCCAATATATATACCTAATACCCGTAAACCGTTTCCCCGTGTTAAATGATTTCGGGGTAGAGACGGAAGGCACAAGTAGGAGGGGGGGGGGGGGGGGGGGGGGGGGGGGAAGGAGCAGTGCAGGGCGGTGTCTCCATTTTCAATTCTAAGTGATTATTAAGGTTTTTAATCATAATTTTTTTTATAAGAAATGTTTTAAATAATTTTATCTTTCTTATGATATTAGATTAGAGAATATTATTTGGTCACGATGTTGGGTAAGTTTTGAGTTTTGTTGATAGATTGAGTGTAGAGGATGATTAATAGTTAATTTTAATTAATTAATTTTTGTTATTTAGTTTATATAAGATTTTATAATGAATTTTCTATCTAACTAGTCTTTAAATAATTCTATATTATAATTTTTAACCGATTAAATTGGAGTTAAATGTTTTATTTTGATTATTGAAGGTATCTTTAAATTTTTTTATCGGTTTAGATTTTTTTATTAAAGTGAAGATTTATAATTTAGCTATTTTATACTCTAGAAATTAGGGATTTTATGTAATAGAATGAAATTTGATGATAAACAATTATGTCAATGAGTTGTTGAGATAATATATATATTTGAATTAATATTAAAATTTATAGTTGGGAATTTAGTGTTAAATTGGAATTTGTGAGTAGTTAATTTAAAACTGTAAATTTCTAAAATTAAGTTAATTGTGCAAATAATTCAAAAAGTTATTAAGATGTAGTAAATTAATTGTTGTAGATTGATTATGACGTGTGTGTGAGCTATTGGATTAGGAGTATTGTGGTATTCATTAACTTTGGCAAGAGGTAACCACTTCTACTTGCTAGGTATATTGATTGTTACTTGTGAATATTTTATGAACTGATTATGAGTACTATAATAGAAAATTGCCTTATGGAAATTTATCATTTAATTTGGGAAATACATATATATTTATATATGTATAAGAGTTGGAAAGTAAGATGTTATCACATATATATATGACAACTATCTAAATAACATGTTATGCAAGTGAGAAATCTTCGAAAATTCTCGTTAAACTAATTATTGTGATGGTTAGGTTGGAAAGAGATTGAGTAGTTGTTGTACCACGTGGTGTAGCCTTTATTGGTACATGATTGTTGGCTTTTTACCATCCTACTTGTTTAATGAGGGGCTGCAACATCCCACTTGTTCAAAGAGGTAGGAAAGACCCATGGTTTTGGGCATGTGTGCTCTAGAGATTTTGGTTGGTCTTTATTACATGACCAATGAACTTTGTTTTTATATATATATATATATATAAATTTTAGGAAAGGGGTTGGGCTCACCCACAGTTCAAGGGTAGGGCCCTTGGAGCTTAGTTCGCAGGGTATAACCCCTAGGATGCCTCCCATAGCACCTTAACCGACTCCAGGATCGAACTCTCTCCCTTTAGATGAGAAAGTCCGACCCCTTCGCCAATTAAACCCAAAGACGAGGGGTTGACCAATGACCAATGAACTTTTGAATAGCCAGTATTATGGATGGTATTTAGCCCACAGGTCTAGTCGATAGAAATAAGGCAGCTTGGTCAAATTGATGAGAGACAACTTGGAAATCAATATATCCTTCAAAACCTCTAACTCCTTCATTCATTGGTCCACATGTCACACTATGATTAGTGCCACGTCCACACACTTTTCTGATCTCTCAATCATCTTCCCTCCCCTATTATAGTGGGACGGATTTAAATTTTTCTTTATAAAGTCATTCTCTCCCTCCATTTTTTTGAATTCAAATTATAAAATTTCCTTTATAAAATACCTAATGGATCAGCTCAAGTCCTATTTATCATATATGATTCCTAAACAGTAATTGGCCAGGGTCATTTACAAACGTAAGTCAATACAGTTTTTTTTTTCCATAAGAAGCCAACATTTTTCCTAAACAGTAAAAATTTTTTGAATTCAAATTATAAAATTTCCTTTATAAAATACATAATGGATCAGCTCAAGTCCTATTTATCATATATGATTCCTAAACAGTAATTGGCCAGGGTCATTTACAAACGTAAGTCAATACAGTTTTTTTTCCATAAGAAGCCAACATTTTTCCTAAACAGATAAATTTTTTTTAATTCAAATTATAAAATTTCCTTCATAATATACCTAATGGATCAGCTCAAGTCCTATTTATTATATATGATTCCTAAACAGTAATTGGCCAGGGTCATTTACAAATGTAAGTCAATACAATTTTTTTTTCCATAAGAAGCCAACATTTTTCCTAAACAGTTAAATTTTTTTAAATTCAAATTATAAAATTTCCTTCATAAAATACCTAATGGATCAGCTCAAGTCCTATTTATCATATATGATTCCTAAACAGTAATTGGCTAGGGTCATTTACAAACATAAGTCAATACAGTTTTTTTTTTTTTCCATAAGAAGCCAACATTTTTCCTAAACACTATGATAGATTCCATGTCCACACAATTTTCTGATCTCTCAATCATACGTCTTCCCTCCCTCCATTTTTCTGAATTCAAACTTAAGATTTTCCTTTATGAAATCTTTCCCTCCCTCCAATTTCGTGAATTCAAATTTTAAATTTTCTTTTATAAAATCACCTAATGGATCAACTCATGCTCGCCGTATTCTGAACAAGCTTGCCTTTGTTTTACAACAACAAACAGGCAATGACCGAGACGTACTTATCTGAAGTCGATGATAGCAAGGACATGTGGTTGATTGTTGCAAAAGTTCTCCGGAAGTGGGTTGTCAAGAAAAAGGCTGCACCATACCCAATATGGAAGATAAAGATGATACTGGTTGATGAAATGGTTAGTTGTTATAAAGATTTATAGATCTACATAGTACCCATTTTCTATAATCTTTTTTTAATAGTTATTTCCTTACAACTGAAATTTTGTACTGTCAGCCAATTTGTTTTTCGTTTTTGGTTTTTGTGCCAGGAGACAAGAATGGAAGTTTCTGTGACACAAAAAATGCCATTCCAAAATTGATTGATGATCCGAAAGAAGGGATGGTGTACAACTTCCAAAACTTTGAGGTAGTCGAGAATGATGATAAGTATAGAGCAACTACAAACCCTTGGAGATTGAACTTCCATACTCACACGTTCATAGAAGAATCTGACGTTGTCATTAACCAACAAGCTTATAACTTCAAGTCCATTGTAGACATCAAGCATGGAAATAACCCAGACCTAGGGTTAATAGGTTTGTCTTTTTTGGACTCATTTTGTTAAATCAACTAACCTTTTATGCTTTAAGACAGAGTGCATTCCAATTAATTTAATGATGCATGACATACAGACAACTGCAGACGTAATTGGGTTTTTGCAAGCTTTCGGACGTTTATTGGATCAAAGAAAGGAAAGTGATATTACCAATCCAAGAGGCTAAACTTTAGCATTGTTGATGAGAAGTAATTTTTTTTTTAAATATATCTTTGTAGTTCACTAAAAATCTGGTGTTCAATTTTTTTTTTTAAACTTAAGTATAACAAAGAGTATTGAATATAATCATATTTTAACATTTCTTAGTGAAAACATTATAAATATCACTCTTTGGGGTGAGTGTGCTGAGGAGACTTATGCAAAGAAACATGAGGACATGGAACCTCCAATTAGGGCAGAGCAATGGGCGGGTTGGGCAGCCCATGCCCTAACCCATAGCCCACCCATTTATGGGCTAACCCATACCCATACCTCAACCCATCTAAACCCGTGTAAATGGGCTAGCATATAAATGGGCGGGTTTCATTGGGTTTTGGGTAACCCATTTACATTTGACTTGTTTATTTTTTGAGAAAAAACATACATAAGCATTAAACACACATCTAAATTCATTGTAAGCATACACATCTAAATTCATGACAACTTTCACATATTGCAAAATATTTGAAATCATTTGGATTATTTGGGATGTGGTGTGTTAGCTAGAAGATTGATTTAAATAAGAAAAAATAATTCCTTTTGGAAACAAAAGCTGGACCAAATAAATTTAAAGGGAGAAAAAAGTAGAGATGGAGAAACAAATCAATGAGAATTTAACGAAATAACATTCAGATGGTACGACCTTGGCTTGCTCTCGTGTTCTGGTTCAGGGGATGAAGACGACACCTACAAATGTACCCACGAAGATTACAAACTCTGATTCTCTTGTTCTAGTCAGTCGTGACGACTAGCAAGTTAAATAGGCAAATATAGAAAGAAAGAGAGTGAGAGTCAATACCTATTAGGGTTATGGTAGTTAATAAAATAAAATAAAAACACTTAATGGGCAGGTATGGGCAACCCAAAGGTGTGCCCATAGCCGGCCCATTTAATTCTTAAATGAGCGGGTTTTAACCCAATCCATTATGAGTCTTTTTGTGCGGGCTAAAAATGGCCCAGTTACACCGGGTTATGGGCGGGCTCACCGGGTTATGGGTTTCTTGCTCAGCCCTACCTCCAATTATTGTTCTTGTGCGTTTCGCCAGATCAAACAGGAATACAGGTTTTTCATTTTTTATTTTTTTTTCAATGTCTTCAGACAATAGTAAATGAATTATTTTGTTTTATTAATATATGATCTAATGTCTAATATACATTTACATTAGATTGCGGTCATCTGAGTAACGCATTTAATGCAACTTTAGTCACTCTTAATCCGAATATACCGGAGGCATCATTGTTGAAAGAAAGGTTAGACCTTAATTCCTTTTACCATTAGTGGTTTTTTTTTTGGTTACCTTATACTAATCGATCATACGCATAATGTATAGACTTAACCAAGATTCTAGCTCCAGTCAACTGTTTATACAAATTTCAAGTGTCGAATATCCAACCTACTCAGCTGAATCACTTCTTAGTTTCTGCACCAGGTCTCCATTGTCTGATATTTCTAAGTTAGAGCAAGTAATTTTTCTTCCTCGTCTTTATATTATTTTACTTCCACAAATTAATAATTAATTTATCCCTCCATCTATATTGTTAGAAAGATGGTAACCATTATTTAACTTGCAAGTAAAATAATATTATTTTTCCTAAAATGTTTAGGAGTGTGATATTGTCTCAAAGGTCACGATTCAAAAATGTGAAACATTGTATGGGTGATATTATGATGCATGTCCTTATGACAAAAAACCCGAGTACATGCCTAATGGCACTCTTAGATGCACCAAGTGTGTTTTCAAACTTAACCACTACATATTGTTCCATAATCCATGTTCCATAGATTTAGTTAATATCTACTTTGGTGGGTATAAAGTTCACTACAAAGTATTTGACAAAATTGGAAAATGTTCAATCATGCTGTTTGATCGTCATGCAACTGAATTGTTGGGTAAATCTGCATCAAAGATGAAAGAGGACATGCTAGAGGTATTCATTATGTTATATATTGAGTTACATATTACATGCTCTATTTTGTAAATTCTTGTGCATTACATGCTCTATTTTGTAAATTCTTATGCATGTCTATATATTTTAAATTCCCATAGAATGGTGAGAATACTATAATTCCAAAAGAGTTGGATAAAATAGACGGAAAGGTAATACTTGTCAAGCTATGGATTAGGAGCAATAATATCAATTATAGGATGAGTAGCATTGGAGTTAGTTAGTTGTGTGTAGATACACACTTGGTACAACAATTCCAATATTCAGATGATGAGGTTCAATTTCTTTAAATTTTGCACCTGGATTTTTTAAAATAGTTTAACAGTAAATTTGTTAAACTTACTTTATTTACATGTTTTACTTGCAGCAACACACAACGTCCATGACAGATATAGTATTTTGTCATCTTCATCCTTTATTATTGTAGTTTTTTGGTAAGATTATAGAGTTACTCTATTTATTAACTTATCTTACCTATCTGTAGGAATCAACTGCTTCAAGGGAAACTAGTCATACATCTTCACAAATTAATGTCATTGAAGATGACATTAACACCATCTCCCAACTTACAACCCCACCTGACTCCAACACAAAAAGAAAGACTTTGCAATTGACGTTCCACTTGTGTGATATGACCTTGGACTTGCAGATATGTGCACACCACAACTGAGCACTATCAAACCTCTTAAAAACATCAAGAAGGAGAAAATAAATTGATATCTTATGCATATGATTTACTACTCTATGATATGAAGTTTACCTTTCTCAAATTTTGGTTGTAATGATGTTGTACGTTATAAACATTCTCTTCAACATTTTATCAACTTGAGTTTTATCATAACCCTAGCCATTGGATGTAATTTTCTTGAAACCAATTTTCAAACGGACAACATGAATGCACAGTCGTTGAAATATGACCAGTATTATAGAATATTATTTATTGCGTAATATATAAGGACCAGGCATACAATGCTTTGAAATATGAGTTATTGGGAGAAGACAAAAAATAGAAATCACTCTTTCATTTGTTCGGCCACTTTTTACCAACCTAGCCACCTTCTCTCACTCTTTCTCTCATAATCATTTTATCCCTTATAATTACGTGTCATAAACTGGTTAAAAAAAAAAGATTTGTATATTACGTCAGAGAAGCAAAGTCATTATGTAGACAAAACTCATGAGACATCACTATCAACACGAATCCGTTTTTAACTATTTAGGGTAATAAACTTGTCCAAATTAAGGAAAAGACAAAATATTTGGTGCATGAGGATACCTAAAATCAACCGTGATAAAGATGTTAATATCATTGAGTAGATAATAAAGTTTGGTCCTATTTAAATTTTTTTTATAAATTCACCCCTATTTAACTTTATTTAAATAATTAAATAATAATGTTATATTTTTATTAAATAATGTTGAGCAAAATTTATCATATTTTTTTTATATTACCCCTACTAATACTTTTTATACAATAATTTATTTAACAACACTCTTGTATTTCATCAAGTAATATATTCTACTTTATTTTTAAATTTTTTATAAAATTATTTCAATAGGTCGTTAAAAATATTTTTTGTAATTCTACGAAATCTGAACTTCTCCTTCCCAAATATTTTGAAATCTGAAATTCTTCTTTAAGTTACTCTATTTCTTCGACCCCAAAAAAAAAAAGTTACTATAATTCAAATGTGCTTCCGACCCAAAACAATTATTAAAATCAAATGTTCTTCCAACTTTAAAAAAGTTCATCCTCAATTCCTCATCTGCAAAATTTTCAAAAAATTTTAATTTAAAAAAAAAAAAGAATTTTTGAATTTTTTTATTGTAGATGATGAGATTTTCAAAACCTAATCTGGGATAGGTAAGTGAAACTTTTCATCAATGTTAACTGATAATTAACATATTTCGAGAATTGTTTATGAAGGGATAATTGAACTTTTACCTTTTTTTCACTTTGAAAAGTAAAACCAATGACATAATGACTGTTCATAGGGGACCGCCCTCTAGGTTTGTAATAAAATTATTGAGTTTTTGAAAGATATATACATTGTACATCATGTTTAATTGTATAAAATTATTTGCCCCACCCTCAAATTATATGCAATGATATGAGCAATTGAATTTTATAATATAGCATTTTAAGGCCATTTAACTTTTTCTGCCAGACAACCCATTCTCCAATTACCAATTCAGGGAGATTGGAATATTAGGCACGACTACATCTCAATATAAAATAAAATATTACTACTTTGAGAAAATTTTTAACTAATACATTCAATTAAGTACATATTATAGATATTAACATTAGTTCAACCTATATCTATATGCTATCCATTATGCCTCAAACTCATCCCTAATTTTTTGCTCATAAGGAAATCAACCCTAATTTTTTGTGGGTCAAGATGAACAATTTTAAGTTTAAAATTTCATTTCCAATTAACTTTTGGAGCGCATCACCAATAACATTAATCACTCATTTTCATATACACTGATGCTGAATCTATTTATCATATATGATTCCTAAACAGTAATTAGCCAGGGTCATTTATAAACGTAAGTCAATATAGTTTCTTTTCCATAAGAAGCCAACATTTTTCCTAAACAGTAAAAAATTTTTGAATTCAAATTATAAAATTTCTTTTATAAAATTTCCTCAATCCACGGTAATACTTGCTCATGACTCATCAATCTAAATTGATTTGATAGTGATGATATTGTCAATTTTACCTCAATCCACGGATTTAAATTTTTCTTTATAAAATCATTCCCTCCCTCCATTTTTTTTTTAATTCAAATTATAAAATTTCCTTTATAAAATACCTAATGGATCAGCTCAAATCCTATTTATCATATATGATTCCTAAACAGTAATTGGCCAGGGTCATTTACAAATGTAAGTCAATACAGTTTTTTTTTCCCATAAGAAGCCAACATTTTTCCTAAACAGTAAATTTTTTTTGAATTCAAATTATAAAATTTCCTTTATAAAATACTTAATGGATTAGCTCAAGTCCTATTTATCATATATGATTTCTAAACAGTAATTGGCCAGGGTCATTTACAAATGTAAGTCAATACAGTTTTTTTTCCCATAAGAAGCCAACATTTTTCCTAAACAGTAAATTTTTTTTGAATTCAAATTATAAAATTTCCTTTATAAAATTTCCTCAATCCACAGTAATACTTGCTCATGACTCATCAATCTAAATTGATTTGATAGTGATGATATTGTCAATTTTACCTCAATCCACAGATTTAAATTTTTCTTTATAAAATCATTCCCTCCCTCTATTTTTTTGAATTCAAATTATAAAATTTCCTTTATAAAATGCCTAATAAATTAGCTCAAGTCCTATTTATCTTATATGATTCCTAAATAGTAATTGGCCAGGGTCATTTACAAACGTAAGTCAATACAGTTTTTTTTTCCATAAGAAGCCAACATTTTTCTTAAACAGTAAAATTTTTTTGAATTCAAATTATAAAATTTCCTTTATAAAATACCTAATAGATCAGCTCAAGTCCTATTTATCATATATGATTCATAAACAGTAATTGGCCAGGATCATTTACAAACGTAAGTCAATACAGTTTTTTTTTCTATAAGAAGCTAACATTTTTCCTAAACAGTAAAATTAATGTGGTAATAAAATTAACATTTTTTGATAACACAATTAATGTGGTATACAGAGAGGTTTTCCAAAATATTTTACCACATTAATAGTTGTCAAGCGAAAATTTCTTCCAATTTGTTATTGTTGTGCTTTCAATGTAATGGTTATATGAATTCAGCTTCTTCGTACTTCCATTTGAGTTTATTGTTACATCTACAATTAATCTGTTTACTAATAAAATTACATTGTTATTACATTAATACTTTAGTTGTCCAATTTAAAAACCGAATAAAATAACACACTCCATGCAACGCACGGGTCTAAGGTCTTGTTGTGTTAGAGAAACCATGATATAGAATTTATGATATGGAAATTTATAATCTTAATTTTGATGTGGAAACTTGTGAATTTACGTTCCTAATATTTTGTTATATAAATTTTCCCACTTGTCACCTTATGAATAACTACCTATATGCCCGATGAGATGGATTGATAGTTACTTATATTTTTTAGGTGATAATTCTTGTACAGGCTTGTCAAAGAAGACTTCGGAAGCTTAAGCTAGTTTTGCTTATAGAAATGCTTTCATTTTTTTGGTATGCGTTGGATTATTGTATATTATCACGTTATAACTCATTTTGCATATGCTGGTTTAATTATGAATGTTTTGATAAATGATGAAGGAATATTTATAAGTTAAAGAGTTTGAGCTTTGTGAAGTCAAAAATTCAAATGTGTGTATGATAATATATTAATGAATGGTTTAATCAATTATTATTTTAAGAAAAATTGAGGATGTTTCAGGTTGGATAATGACCCTATTTAACTTTACCTAAGTTTGGTACTTTGAGAAAATCATGTTTCTATATCAAAATGAATTATTTAGGAAAGTTTTTTTTTTTTGATAAAATATTTAGGAAAGTTATGAACTGTGATTAATGAGATTATATTTATAGGAAATGATATTAGGCCTATAGGTAAATTGTTACTGGGCCTTGAAAATGCCACAGGCCCAATCATTATAACACCAGCTAGTATCTGAATTGTGAATCAAATGTCTGATTCTTGCCAATGAGAGTTGGTATAGATGGTAAGGGATCCAGGACTAGGCCTTTGGGTCGCGGGTTCGATCCCCTCTACTGTCGCTGGGACTCCTTTGGTAGGCGATCTCGTAAGTCCCCAGTAAGTGCTCATAGAGCCCGGGGCTGTGCCCTGGCCTTGGTGGGGACTGATGCCGAACCCCTCCAAAACTTTTTCATAGCAAAAAAAAAAGTCTGATTCTTTTTTTTTTTTAAAATCATGGTTAGCATTGTTGAAATTAATCATTTTTTTAACAATCATGGAAGTCATTCTTACTAATTGGTTTGACTCGTTTCTATTATGGTTAGCTTTTAAATTGAGATTCTAAGTTTAAATGGGGTTCTTATTTCCTACTATATTAGAGAGTGTTTTTAGAATGTAGAAAATCTCCTTTTTCTACAATTGTAATATAATTATTTTAAAATTAAGTTTTGTTTTTGTTCAAAGTAATATTTTGAAAGGGCCAAGCATCTAAAAAATTACACATTTGAGCCTATATATGATAGACTGATTCAATTTGTCACCTTAAACTTTCATTTTGTTGGAATGGGCACAAGAAACAAATTGTGACCTTTTGAATCAGACTCTTTTCTTTTAGAACCCGTTTGATATGCGGAAGATAGGCCGAAGAAAAGGGGAAGATTACAGATCTTCCATCACAGAATGTGTTTGGCAGCACTGCCTTCTCAGAAACCATCTTCCAGCAACCTTCGATCTTCCCTTAAACGTGGGAACCATCTAGAAAATTACACATTTGAGCCTAAATATGCTAGACTAATTCAATTTGTCACCTTAAACTTTCATTTTGTTGGAATGGGCACAAGAAACAAATTGTGACCTTTTGAATCAGACTCTTTTCTTTTAGGACCCATTTGATATGCGGAAGATAGGCCGAAGGAAAGGGAAGATTACAGATCTTCCATCACAGAATGCGTTTGGCAGCACTGTCTTCTCAGAAACCATCTTCCAGCAACCTTCGGTCTTCCCTTAAACGTGGGAACTTTTATTCCATCTGAAAATGGAGGGAAAGCTGAAATCTTTCAAAGAGTGAAATCTTGTGACAAAATTGGCCCTGAAATTTTGCTGACCCTCTTGCTCTGATCATGTCTCCGCTGTGCCTAGTTGTAGAACCCAACCTAGAACCCAAAACACCCACCATAAGGTTCTAGGTGAGAAAGATGACGAAGAAGACGATGCTGAGAAAACAATGAACAAGAACAAGAAGACAATGTGTTCACCGATGGTGGGTCTGTGATGTGGCTTTTACTATCCTGCATCTATATTACTATTGTTTCTTTAAAAAATGCCTACTTCTATTTCTATCATATTGTTGTTCCTGGAATAAACAGCTGCACAAGTTTGGTTACTGTCCAATTTTTCGTTCGAACTCATTGTCCCTTTAGTGCTTTACATTCGAACCCAATGCTAGCGTTCGAATAGTTTAGGGGCATTGTGGGAATTTCACCTAACTTTTCCACTTAATTAACACCAAATTCTTCTTACCAAACATCTCATTTTCCCTAAACTTAAGTTCCATTCCCTAATATACCAAGTGGCTCACATTTTTAAGTTCTCTCCTAATCTTCCTTTCTTTTCTTTTCACTTCCATTTCTTTCCTTTCCTTTCTCAAATCTTCCTTATACTGCGCAGGGCCTTAGGTATTTTAATAACTGATCGATCTCATGTAAAGCAATATCAAATGGCACCACAATCTGAACTCAAGCTCAAGATAGGAAGATGAGGTATATCATTCCAATTATTTTGAGCTTGTTTGGAATGACTTTTCGTAGCCCATAAGTCCGATTTGATTGTCTAATCGGACTTATGAGATTGTTTGAAAATTTCGACATGTTTGACAAAGACTTGTACCTAATTGGACTTTTAAGTGAAAAGGGACTTATTTCATAAGCTCCTTTTTGGAGCTTTTGTAGAAGTATTTTTTTTAATAAGAAAATTTTAGGAAAGGGGTTGGGCTCACCCACAATCTAAGGGCAGGGCGCTTGAAACCCAGTTCACAGAGAATACTGGGTTAGAGAATACACATACCTCCATCTCCGCCCAGCGTTACCACTACTTCATAGACCTCTAGGATGCCTCCCACAGCATCTTGACCAACTCCAAGATCGAACCTCCTCCCTTTAGGTGAGGAAGTCCGACCCCTTCGCCAATTGAACCTTTTTGTAGAAGTATTTTCTTAAAAGTAGTTATAGTAACGGCTCTCTCTCTCTCTCTCTCTCTACAATGTTTTTGTCTCTCTCTTTTTCAAAAATAATTTTAAAGTACGGACTGGTACTAAATATAATTTTTCCAAGATCCTAAAATCATATTTCAAGACTATAAAGTTTTTTTTAGTACCGTTCACTATCGTGAAATAATTTTTTAATACAAATAAATACCCTCAAAAATATTTAAGGGTCCTAATTGTTTTAATTTCTTTTTCTTTTTCAAAATCCTGAAATAATCTTTCAAAATCATGAAGTATTTTTTTTTAGTACCGTTTAGTATTCTGAAGTATATTTTTAGTACCAGTTAGTACCCTAAAAAATATTTCACAATCTGACTTTCCAAACATAAATCATATTTCACAATTTAACTTTTACCCAATCTAACTTTTTCATCAGTCAGATTGACTATAAGTTATTTTTCTCACTGGTATCCCAAACACGCACTTTGTGCATTTAAGTCAAATGGTAATGGAAAAATCATGAAATTATTTTTAAATCAGCTATAAATTTCATTTTGAAAAGAAAAAACCATTTACGTTCAAATTTTGCTTGAAGAATTAAGTATATTAGATTATAATAGGTTCCAAATAAAAGTAACTTTATCGACATGGATTTTTTAATTCACAAAATTTGAAGACTTCATCTTGCTTGAGAGGAATTGAATCCATTTCGGTCCATGAGCTTAGCTATTTTTCAGAAAACTTTGTGTTCACGTTTGTGTCTAGTCATATTTTGAATTGAATTTTCTTTAATTGGAGGGTATATAACCATATTTAAAAAGATCTGAAAGTTCCAAAGTAATGACAGGAATATTGTAATTTCACGAGGGTACGTACCAATGAGTTGTTCGAGTTAAATCCTAATATGTGTGTTAAAATTCTTTTGGAAATTTGTTGGGCCATCTTTTGGCAGTATTGGAATTTTTTTCCTTTAAAAAAATTCACTCTGACAACTTACAACCAATCAATTTTAATTCATTAATTTGAATAGGATTTGTCATTTAATTCAAATTAATTGTTGTTGATTGAGTGTGATTATGTTTTGGAAATTTTATTTCATTGATTAATTTTAATTTATAATGGGAAAACTACCCTTCCAAGTCTTTATAGTTTCACTTTATTTTGAATCAAGTCCCTACACTTTTTTCCTCTTTTTGTCAGCTCTTTAAAGTTTACTTTGTTAGTGTTGTTAGTCCTAACGTTTAAATCAGTTAAACAAAAGTTAACAAGGTCAAAAAATCTGCTAGGCTATCTAACTAAGCATTCAGGTGTGAAAATTAGAGTCACATCAGATTCTTCTCCTTTTCTTTCTCTCTGCACATCGGATGCTACTACCTCCTCCTCTGCCATCGTCACCGCTACCACTATTACTGCTGCTACTACCTCCTCCTCCTTCTTTGTTAGTGCCGCCTCTATTGTTGCCAGCGCCACTATCTCTTCCTCCATCGCCCCCATTGTTGTTGTTGCCCCTTGCCGGCATTACCTCCTCTTTCTTCATGGTTGCTATCACCACCTGCCATTGCCACTGCTACACCATTATTATCGTTGCTTCCCCCACCACAGCTATCATTGTCGGAGGATCTTTGGTGACATGGCGTGATGGTTTTGATAAGGCAATGCCATGACTTGTGACTATTTTTTCTACAAAGATTATATTAAGAGTAAAATTGACTTTTGCTTGATATATTGATTTAAATATTTGCATCTTACTTCAAAATTAAAATAAACACTAGCCTTATAATTAATATCTCATTGCATTGCCTGTGCGCGGAGTGTAATGGGATCGAACCAAATAGGCTCTTAATCATACTCAACATATGATATGATTAAATAATATATTTATTTTTATTGATTTTATTTTAATAAAAATTAAATATGTCATATATTTAAAGTTGAAAGGAAAAAAAAAAAAAAAAAGAATCTCAACCCATGTGAGAAAGAAGACGAAGGGTCAACCAAAACGGGCGTCATACGAAGGATTAAAAACTGTCATGCCACACACCGTTTTGAACAATGAATTCTATGCTTTTCGGCTTCGAAAGTTATTTTACAACAATCCATCTTGTCACCACAAGATATATCTAATGCCTTCTGTAACAGAACTTCCCAGGGACGGCAGCACTGCCAGCACTGATTTGGATCCCACCTTTTCTTTTTACAATTAAATTAGTGGATATTTTCTCATATCACTCGTCATAGAAGTACTTTCTGGTACCTTAATTTTGAAATTATTTAAAATAAATAATTTCAAAATTTAAGGGATAATATAATCCATCTTTGGTCCTTAACTTTACCCTCATTTTAGTTTGGGTTAAGTATTAATTTTACTCCTAAAGTACGCGCCCAGAAGCACTTTTGTCCCTGAAATTTTCAGTGTAGCAATATTGTTGCTCCTGGAGTCTAAAAACGTAGCAATGTTGTTCCTCCGTTAACAATTCTAATGATCAATTAACGGTCAACGTTAGGGTTATTAACGGAGTGACAATATTGCTACGTTTTTCCTAGATTTCAGGGGCAACATTGCTAAAAAAAAAAGTAGTAATTTTGCCCATGAAATATAAAAATATAGCAATGTTGCCCCTCCATTAACAACCCTAACGGTCAATGCAACATTGCTATGGATAATATGGAGTATAAAACTTATGAAAGGAGGCATAAGTTGGCAATTGAGCTAAACTGATGTGGGGATTATTACATGATAAAACTCAAAAAAATAGGAATTCATCAACTAAAACTCTGGAACACTTGTTTTTGATTAAAAATTAAAAAATAACTAAGTACAGCTGCACCTTTAAATGAGGATAATATGTCATCTAAAAATTAAATCCAATATAATAATAACATGTTAAATAATATCTTTGAGATCTTATTGACAACTCATATATCTAAAATAATATCCTAAAAAGAAAACCACTAATAAATTTAAAAGATTGTTAAGATAAATCAAAATATCTGAAAGATATATCAAATCTTCCTAATAATCTATGAAATACAAAATGACTTTTTTAAATATAAAATTACACAGAAAGTTTAAAAAAAACATAATTTTGATAGAAGTCCTTACGATCTTATTTGTTTTATTTGATAGAGTACCGCTTCTTCTTTACCGGTGGTTGCAGAATAACTTTATTAGGACAGTATTTTCGGACACGACTCATATTATTCTCTTCTTTGTTTTTCTAGATCGCTCCCAACGCCTTTTTTTTTTAAATATTTGATGCTCTTAATTTTCATATGAATGTGCCCATAGAAATCAATATTTTATTTAATTATTGATTATTTGCATAGTGAATTTATTTTCATTGAAGTTCTAAATATCTTTAGTTAATAAATATATTAGTTTTGATTGATATGGTAGTTAATAAATCTCCTACCATATCTTCTTATTTTTTGAGGATTTGATGATTATTAAATTAATAAAGGGAAGATAATGTATACCCTTGGTTTTATTGGGAGATTTTATCTTTCTATTAGTAAATATCTTGAATTACGTTAGTCTTCGTATGGAAATTAAATTTTGATGATAATGAGAATATTATTATATTCATGCTTGGCTTCTAGTTGCAAAAAGTAAATATATTTAAAAGTTAAATGATTAGCTTTATTAGGAGTCCTAAATGGTAGGATGTTATATTTTTGAAAAATTCTAATTTAATTAATTAGGATGAGATGGGAATTTATTTCCATTTAAGGCTTTATTATCAATAGAGATACTAATTTATTTGATAATTTATAATCTCTTATAATATTGTGAATATTTTTAAATTAATATGGTTGAATAAAAGTGGGGATTTGTTGTGTTCAACATGATAATAGTTGAAAGTTGAAACAATTTTTTGTTTTAATAAATCTGGTGCTTTGAATTTTTCAAAGAAAATTTGTGATATTTGTTTCACACATATTTAAATAGTGTGAATATTATTAAATATTGGTATTTAAAATAATTAAATTTTTATAAATTTTTATGGAAAATTATGTGTGAGGACAGAATATTAATATATATATATATATATATATATATATATATATATATATATATAATATATTATTTTGACATAAGGAAATTAATTAAGTTGAGGCTTTTTCTTTTCTGTGAAAAACAAATTTTGTCATGTGACATAAATAATATAATGTTTGAGACATTCTCATTTAATTAAAATAGAAGATTAAATTGGCACGACCTTTTGTTGAAGTATACAGTCATATGATTATGTTGTTTTATAAAATGTGGATCTTTATAAATATATACTAGTAGGATTCTAATTTAATTAGAATTTTATTCATTATAAAATATTTGAAAGTGTAAGGGTATCTAAGATAAAGGGGAACCTTAAAAATTATTATTTTGGTGAAAGAAATATATTGAAAATTATAAAAATTGCCATGTGTTATGTTTATTTAACGAAGGCTTTCTTATGTGCTACTGAAAGTAAATTTTGTGAATTATAAAAAATGTTGTGATTTGAAATGAGCATATGACAGTGGTATAGAGATAAAAGTGCTTTAAGTTTCACAGTATTATTAATTTCTCTTGGTATAAGCATGCATGATATCGTGAAACATTTAATTTAATGTGGTTAACTTGTATGGTCAAAAATATCATGTTATGTGCTTGAAAGTATGAGATAATTGGATGTGATTTTAGGTGTTAACGATCATAAAAGAATATTGATGACAAATAAAAAATGTTTCTAAATAATTGGTTTTGAGAACCATTATGTGAATATTCTTTATGATACTATTTGAGATGATTCTAAAACTCAATCAATGTATGCACAGATTGTTGAGAATTTCTAGCACTGATAAATGTTAATCCCATCACATAGCGATTGATATGTGGAGATTGAGCATATGTAAACTCTCACGAAGAGAAAGAAATAGTTAAGGGATAATGCCATAGATAATATAGGCATCATATATTGGATTCCCATTGTATTGATGTATATACACGGATGTTAACTAAGATCTAGTTTATGTGTGAAAATCCATGGGTTATCATTTACCTTTAGTGGTGACAAAATTTAAGTATTATGCGAATCAGAGTTGATTACTCTGGAAATGGATGGAATGCTGAGAATGTTAAAAATCTCTTGGCCAATATTTTGACAAGAAACCGGCACTTGGTGTCAATGATCTGTGATTGTCAAATGGCAATAGACATTGAAAAAATGATGTAAATAGAAAATCGTTTGAGATATAATATGATAAGCTAGCTTAAGAATTGTGAATGGAATTATCTCAATCGATTTGGTGAGGTTAATAATAGACCTATCGGCCGTTAACAAAACCCTGCAGGATGAAATAAATTGGTCGAGGGGAATAAGACTAAAGCCAACTCGTAATTGACAGCGATGACAACCCAACCTTTGTGATTGGTGATCCCATGAAGAAGGTTCAATGGGTAAGAACAAGTCGTTCGTCAATTCTGACTAGCACAAAAAATAACATTTGTCCCTTCCTATGACAATGTGAGAGTGCTAGAATGCACGTTTTTGAGGTTGAATAAAGTTCTTAATGATTTCATAGTCATACAAGATGGTGTACTTAGTGTAGGTACACTTAAATGAAATCACCTCTACGAATGTGGAGTGTGGCCGCTCCTATGAGATCATGGCGAAATCTCTAGGGCATTCGTTATGCACCAGGCACGCGCATGGCCATCATAACGCGCAAAACCGTTGATTAACAACGGAAATGTTAGGATATAATCTGACCATTAATGCCTCTAGTACACACCAAGATTTGTTAGTTCATAGAAGCATGCTTCACTGACATCTCTGTGTATTAAGTGTTATTGGTCTAGGTCTGGTTCATAGTTCAAAGGACCACCAGATACAATGGTTATGTCCATGGGTGTAACTTAGCTAATGGTGTTTTCTTTGACACATGTGGGGAATTGTTGTAAATATTGCATATGGGTGTATCAAAGAAATAGTCTTTCCAATGTTATGGACATTTTAAGAAGTCATGTTCTTACAAATTAAGGGATTCGTGTTGGTTCATGAATCAACATGGTTCATGAATTAAACAGATAGTCATGACTTTTTTAAAGAGGTATAATGTTCAAGAGTCACATTTTAAAGACATTGATTCATTATTTATGAATACCCCAATTGTGACATCATTAAAAAGAGAGAATTAGAAAACATCGGTAATCTCTTGCTGAGTTATCTTATCTTCTGCCAGTTCTGCCACCTTGATTTAATCAAGAAGAATTTGTTTAATCCTGGGGAGTATCGCTTCTTCTTTACCGGTGGTTGCGGAATAACTCTGTAGGACAGTATTTTCGGACACGACTCAGATTATTCTCTTCTTTATTTTTCCAGATCGCTCCCAACGCCAACAGCATGGACCTCCAGCCTTTATCTTCGACACATGAATGCCTTTCTTCTTCTTCCAATAATGCACTAATCTTTCATCGCCATTTGGTTAGAAATGGTCTGCATCGTATGGTCAAAATAACTAGGATAGAGTACAACAGGACAACAAGTGGGCCACACAAGTCAAAATAAATGGTTGTTTGATGAATTTAACGACAACAACATTTTAGGGTCATTTTAAAATCTTCATAAGTATTTTTGACGCCAAATTTTATTTATGGTGCGAGTAGCTCTTTTTGAAAAAGATAAAGGGCATTTTTGTACATTTACTCTCACCTTATTTGATCAAAAGTTTTACCAAACGGTCAATATAGATGAATTCAACAGAAATGGTATTTTCGGGCCATTTTGGAATTATTAGAGGTATTTTTGCATCCAAAATTTGATTATGGTGCCGATAACCCTTCTTGAAAAAGATAGAGGTTATTTTTTTTCTCATTTACCCTAAATTTAAATGATAGAGAAAATACTTTATAAAATTAAAAAACAAACTTGAAACATTGCATGAAATTCAAGTATCAAAGGCACTTTTTCCCGTTAGTTCTTACCATCTTTTAAAATCAAAGAATATTATTATACAAATCATAAATTAATATGTATATAGATTGGAAACATTTAAACATTAACATAACTTGAGTGAAAAATATAGCAATACATATGAAGTTTGAAAAAGGGAAAATCCCATATAAAGCTGCTTGAAATAGGGAAATTCTAAATTACGTTGGTAAATTCAATAAATCTCTAATTAAGTTATCGACCCAATTTAGAATTTCAAATTTTAGATTAAATGACGTTACTGCACTCTTATAGTTTTCTCTCTTATCTTAAAAAGGTTTCAATACTTTTTAACTTATTTTTATAATAAGTGTAAATATATAATAAATAAAATATAACTAACTTAGATCAAATAAATTTTTTTTTGGTGTAGAAGAATGATCAGAAATAATTCAGAAAAAAAAGAATTAGTCCCAATATTAATTAAATGATTTCTAGTTGAACATTAGAATAAAAAAAATATTTTTTACTTGATTTTTTTTATTGAGAAAAAATGTTAATATAAAAAATAACTTGCTTGATACAGCAAACTGCATATCAAATATTTTCATTAATGACTTTTTAAAAGAAAAGATATTTATTAACGTAAAAAAAAAACAAGGAAAAATCCCATATAAAGTTTCTTAAAATAGAGAAATTCTAAATCAAATTGTTAAACCCAACAAATCCTTAATTAAATTATAGACTCAATTTAGGATTTTAAAATATAGGTAAATTGAATTTATTACACTCTCCTAATCTTCTTTATCATCTTTTCTCTTTAAAGAATTTAATTGCTCTTTAACATTAATACATAATAAAATAAATATGATTCATTTAAATATTTTGAATAAAATTTTATATTTGAAAGAACTCAAATTAGTTTTTTGTCAATAAAAAAAAATCAATCTTCATAAACTACGCAATTTTACTTATGTGATATGAAGGTTGTTTTTTTACGTTAATAAACATCTTTTCTTTAAAAAAATCATTAATGAAAATCTTTGATATGTAGTTTGCTATATCAAACAAGTTAGTTTTTATATTAACATTTTTGTCAATGAACAAAAAATCAAGTAAAAATTTATTTTTTTATTCTAATGTCCAACTAGAAATCATTTAATTAATATTGGGGTTGATACTTTTTTTTAAATTTTGAATTATTCCTGATCATTCTTCCAAAAAAAAATTGGTCTAAGTTAATCATATTTTATTATATTATATATGAATGTTTATATATATTTACACGTATTGTAAAAATAAGTTAAAAAGTATTCAAACCCTTTTAAGATGAGAGAGGAGACTGTGAGAGGGCAGTAATGTTATTTAATCTAAATTTTGATATTCTAAATTGGATCAATAATTTAATTAGGGATTTATTGAATTTACCAATCTAATTTAGAATTTTTCTATTTCAAGCAGCTTTATATGGGAAATAGGTTTTTAGAAATAACTTTATATGGGTCAATAACTTAATTATGAAGCATATTTAGATAAATGTAATCTGATTTTAGAAATAGGTTTTTATTGTTTTTCTTCTTCTTTTTAAACTTTTAAGTTTCCTTTGTAATTAAAAAAAAAAGTATGTAATAGTAAAACTTCTAAAATTCTGTAACCTTGACTTAGCTTACATATATCCATTGTTGACACGCTCATAAGTTGATTCGTCTAGTTTACTGTTTTTGTGTTCTTAACTTACAAAATTGTATCAACTCGTTATTAAATTCCTGTTACTTGCAAGTTTGGTTGAATTCACAAATTCATTTACTGAGTTTATTGTTTTGTGTTTCTACCTTACAACGATGTGTCAAATTACTCTGAAACTCATGTTAATTTCGTGGATTTGATTATTAATGGCTTTATACATGAACCTCGTAATAGCTATCTGTTAATAAAAAGAACCTCGTAACGAGATTACAATTTGATTTTATGATTATATTTATCTCACGATTTTGTTTAGGGTCATAAGTTTACCAACCTTGGATATATCACCTATAATGGGGAAACATAGATAACATACACAAAATGACAAATGAAATATGAAAGCACCCTTATATATAAATAATATATAATATATAATACACACAAATACATGCATACATACATACACATATTTCTTTCCCACAGACAAGTATATGAATTTAAAATCAATTTTTTTCTGGCCATTTTTGAAGAAATATCATGATTTCAACATTCAATTTAATTGATGATGATACACATCAAATTTATTACAAATCAATTTATAAATATGTTCAAAGATTTATGCCGAAACTTTTTCAAATTATATGTTGGCTCTTGATTACCGGGCAATAACTATACTCCAACCCCAATCCAATTACAAAAGTTGGAGTTTTAATATTTTTCTGGCCAGAGACATGTATATGAATTAAAAATCAATTTTCTTCCGGCCATTTTTGAAGAAATATCATGATTTCAACATTCAATTTAATTGATGATGATTGATACACATTAAATTTATTAGAAATCAATTTATAAATATATTCAAATTTATGCAATTTTTAGAAACTTTTTCAAATTATATATTGTCTCTTAATTTCCGGGCAAAAACTATTCTCTAACCCCAATCCAATCATAAAAGTTGGAGCTTGAATACTTTTCTGACCGGAGACATGTATATGAATTAAAAATCAATTTTCTTCCGGCCACTTTTGAAGAAATATCATGACGTCAATATTCAATCTTCATATTTAATTGATAATGATACAAATCAAATTTATAAATACTGAATGGTCAAATATTTATATATTTTCTTAAATTAAATATTTTCTCTTAATTAACCGGGCAAAAACTATACTCTAACCCCAATCCAAACGTAAAATTGAGGTTTGAAAAAAAAAAAAAATACATGTGTGTGAAAATATATATATATATATATATTTTTTTTTTTGATCCAAAGAAGTTTGAATATTTTTCAAAAACTCCAAATAGGCAAGGAGAAGATATAAGCCGAAGGAGGGTTCCCACTTACCACATGTGTTGAATCGATAGGGAAATTCGTGTCAATTTATAATTAGGGTTTTCAACTTTTGCCCAAAGCGCTTGATTACCCAACTCCAGGAAATGCATCCGTGACAAACCAATGAATAAACAGAACGTGAAAATAAAATTTTAAAATCACCCAATAGAACAGATCCACCTGGCAGATCCAACCAACAAGATGTCGGCAATGAAATCACAACATCACCTGCGGGTGAGATACACCGAGTGCGGAAAGAGAGCGTGGGGCTATTTGAATCACCGCTTCTGGATGAACAAAACCCTCTCTTCCGCAAAACCCAAACCCTTGGCGGCTGTGCGTGTGTGACCCGTTTTCCTCTGTTTGTTACTCCTTAGGGTTTTCTCAAATCCTCTCTTCCTCTCTCCTTCTCTCTTACCCGAGCTTGTCTTCTTAAACCCTCGTATCTTTATTTGGATTTGGGGTTTTTGTTTTCTCTTATCATTCTTATATTTATATTATTGTTCGAGTTCCGTTTCTCATCTCCATCGAACGAGGATCTTGCCGATTTCTCATGGCTACCGTTGCTCCTTCCGCAGATCGTATCCTTGAATTGATTCTTGATTCTGTTGTTCTGAATATGCAATTTTTGTATGCTGTTGTGTTTTTCTTGCTTGATCTGGTTTTTCGAATGGACCTGTGATTTGGATCGGGCTCTTTCAGTGCTAATATCTGTCGTTTGTTTCTGCTACGATTCTTTCTTTTAAAGAATATGATTTGATTGCTTAGGGATGACCGCTTGCTTGTGATGTTATTTGCTCTCCGGCGTGTGTTGGTTTATTGGATGCGTGAAGAGTGAAGTGTTATATGTCGGTGAATCGGCGTGAATTTTGATTGCCATAGCTCTGTTCAAGAACTGGTTCTTGGATTGTTTGTTACGAAATTCTAGTTATTTTCTGCTTTGTGCTGTGATTGTTGGTTTTATTTTCAAAATTTTGTCGTCCTTTACTTCTTCAAACAGAAGCAACAGAGTTACTGCAGAAGTTGTCATTAGACACTCAACCAAAGGCCTTGGAAATTCCGGAACCAACCAAGAAGGTAATTGTTATTTGTTTTCCGGTTATGTGATACTCTGTCAATATGCTAATTGCCTGCCCTTCTCCTAGATAAGAGCTTTTAATTTTTGGTTGAACGAATTTGCAATACTGCGAGATTTCTGAAAGATGAAAATAAGTTAATATCTCTTCAAAATTGTACCTGGCTTTACTTTTAACCAAGAGTTTTGCCATATCTTGTGTAGGCCACTGGCAACCAGTATGGATCCGTTGATGCTGGCAATGCTGCAAATGGTCAGATCCCATCATGTGAACGCTCTGTGACACCATTATTACAAGATTTTATGGATCCCACCATGTGTTACCTTCCTAATGGTTACCCGTCTACTGCCTATTATTATGGAGGTGAGTTAATGCATAAATTTTTTGACAATATTGATATGTAGTATTGGAAGTTTATTAGATAGTCTTCTGGTGTCCACTGACATTCATATTCTCAACCTATCCTGAATTGGGTGCTTTGTAGGTTATGAAGGTACTGGCAATGAGTGGGATGATTATTCGAGATATGTGAATCAAGATGGAGTTGAGATGACTTCTGTAATTTCTTATATGCTTCAGCTCATGAATTCTTTTATGGATGATTATCTTTCTGGACATTGTTTGCCTTACCTGCATTTTCCTCTTTCAGGGAGTTTATGGGGATAACGGGTCGCTTATGTATCATCATGGATATGGATATGCACCCTATAGCCCTTATTCACCAGCTGGCTCTCCTGTTCCAACAATGGGAAATGATGGTCAGTTGTATGGGCCTCAACATTATCAGTATCCTCCCTATTTTCAGCCAATGACACCAACCAGTGGACAGTACATGCCTACTCCTGCTGTCCCAACTCAGGGTGATGTTTCCACCTCTCTGGCTGCTGACCAAAAGCCTCTTCCGGTGGAAGCAACTAATGGGAATTCCAATGGCATCAACAATGGTGGGAGTGTGAAGGGAAATAATGGTGCTAACACTGGGAAACCAGCCTATCAAGTCTCATCTTTTAATTCTAATGCTTCTTACGGAAGAGGTAACATGCCCGGCCGAATTCCTACTTCAGGTTACCAGGACCCAAGATTTGCTTTTGATGGATTGCACTCACCTATTCCATGGTTAGATGCCCCACTATTTTCAGATGGACAGCCAAGGCCTGTTGCTAGCACAGCACTCACATCCTCAATGTCAGGTGGCAATAACATGACCACGTCTAGGAATCAGACTTTTCGCCCTGGCTCTCAATTTATGGTGCGTTGGTAGCTTATTCTCCCATTCATGTGCGCCTGTCTATTTAAAGTCTTTATATTTAATTTTTCTAATGTTTTGCATTTTTAGGGTTTGCACCACCCTAGACCAATGCCTGCCATGGGAGCCACTTCTGGCTTCATAAATAGAATGTATCCAAACAAGTTATACGGTGGCGGCTATGGGAACACTGTCAGATCTGGTATGGGATATGGAACGCATGGCTATGATTCTCGGACAAATGGACGTGCTTGGCTGGCTGTTGACAACAAGTACAAAAATAGGGGACGAAGTGGTGGCTACTTTGGCTATGGCAATGAGAACATGGATGGTTTGAATGAACTCAACAGGGGACCTAGGGCCAAGGGCAGCAAGAACCAGAAGGGTTTTGCTCCAACTGCCTTGGCAGTGAAAGGGCAGAAGCTGCCAACAAATTTAAGCAATGATGATGATAAGGATGAGATTAGTGTTGTTCCGGACCGTGACCAATACAACAAATCTGATTTTCCAGAAGAATATTCAGATGCTAAGTGTTTTATCATCAAGTCTTACAGTGAAGATGATATTCATAAGAGCATCAAGTATAATGTGTGGGCCAGCACACAAAATGGCAACAAGAAACTTGATGCAGCATATCAGGAGGCCCAACAGAAGCCTGGTGGCTGTCCTGTATTCCTTTTCTTCTCGGTTAGTTTCTTTGCCCTTGTTTATCATTTTGTATTTCCTTTTATTTAATAGCTGTTCTCTCAATTGCTAAATTTCTGTGCAGGTTAATACCAGTGGGCAATTTGTCGGCCTTGCTGAGATGATTGGTCCTGTTGATTTTGACAGGAGTGTTGAGTATTGGCAGCAAGACAAATGGAATGGTTGTTTTCCTCTGAAGTGGCACATAGTTAAGGATATTCCCAACAATTTGTTAAGGCACATCACGTTGGACAACAATGAGAACAAACCAGTCACTAACAGTAGGGATACTCAAGAGGTATTGGTCATGCTCATCATTTTATGTTCATATGTTTGCGTTAGATATACGGTTCTTCTGTGGTTTTCTAAGTAACAAGTTTGTCTGCAGGTGATGCTGGAACCAGGGAATAAAATGATGAAAATTTTTAAGGAGTATGCTAGCAAGACTTGCATATTGGATGATTTTGGGTTTTATGAGAACCGTCAAAAGTCAATTTTGGAGAAGAAAGCAAAACAGCAATACCCCAAGCAGGTCAGAATCTTTTAATGCCTTTTTGGTTGTACTTTTAAAGTCTGGCCAATTTGCTTAGCATAATTATGAAATTATGTCTTGTGATGCCATTGACCCTTGCTAATGCCAGGTATGGGAAGGGAAGCCTACTGATGACAAGGTGGAAGCAAACGGGGACATTGAGACTCAAAAACCTGATGTTGCCTCTGGATTGCTCAAGGAGTCTAACCAAGCTGAGAAAGGCGGTGATGACCACAAACCAATGGAGAACGGATCTGTTACAAATGCTGGAGATGCCCCAAAGGGTGCCAAACCAGTTGTAGCCGAGAAGAAGATTGTAGCCAACGGGGTTGCCAATGGTTGCTAGCCTCTGCCATATTTAATGAAGGCGGTGCTAGTTTGCTCTTTCTGTAGCTGATACTGTTTTCCTGCGCATATTACTAAGCTACCTGCTGCCCGCCTGATTCAATCTGTCTTGCTTTCACTTTCTATCTGAAGATGATAATTGGATGACAAGTGGGGGATAAACGTCTGTGTATTTTGGAGCTTGTCAAGGCAGAGAAGTAGTTCATAGAATGCTAGTGTCAACCCCTTTTTCGTTGGGTTTTGGTTACAGTGGTTAGCTCCTAACAGGTTTTCTTGTTCCTAGAGTTTTGGGTTTTAGGTTTCATGTCCAAGTGATGCTATATCTTATGGCCTTTTTCTTTATTCCGGGGCTTTTATCTTTTTTTCTTCTCTTTTCTATTTTTATATTTGGTTTGTTATTTCCTGTCTTGTAAATCTAGATCTACTCTGGTGCGGGGCCTCATTTGCTTTTCTTACTTGCAAGAGAGCTAGAAGGAAAGGTGGGAAAATATTGAAATATAGCTGGCTTTAAGTAGTTTTGGTTTCTCTTTTTATTTTTCTTTTATTTCGTTATGATACTCGATTGTTGACTTTGCGTATCTTCAATGAATAACCTGTTGGTGGACTTGACACATGGGGGGACAGGCTAATGAAACCTGTGTCGTGTTTTCTTTTCTGTCCTTCCAAATTTGGTCTGATTGCAGGATTTTTCATGCTATAATTGGAAGGTTACATCTATATCGTGGTGGGGTTCAAGTCTAGCATTAGTTTAAAGTGGTGTATTTTCTTATATGGAAAAGGTTTGCAGACACTGATACCATCATAAAAGAGTGACGATATATAGCAGTTGATTGATTGGGTCATTTCCCTTTATTGGCCGGCATAATCGCTGATAGTACAAGGTGGAAATCTGTGTTCGTTGTTCCGACATAGTAAAGATGTGTTGTTTCCCACCAGTGTTATTTTCGAGTGACAACTTAGAAATAGAAACTACTGCTTTAAAAACGTGATTCACAGAGTGATGTGTTTGGATTAGCTTTTTAGTGATTTTACTGTGTGGGAAGTATGTGAGTTTTCTCGGGATGAGAGAATCATCATTCTTGATTTGGACCGCCACAAGTTTTCTAGAGAAGGAAATGCAGCGTCACTTTTATTGCTGTGGAGGATAGGAAGAGTTTATGGCTAGTTGGGGGTAGGGTTGTTCCAAAACCCGCCGACCTTATTCTATGCATCCCTCTTAGAGAGACAAGCAAATTTTTTTAAATTTTATTTATTTTAATTAAATTATATATTGCTTTATGAAGAAATTAATTAATTTCTAATTCTGTATTTAGAAATGTTTGTTCTGTAACACTAGTATGTGGAAAACTAATAAGTTTGAGCTATTGGGTGTATAAAAAAAAATTCAGAAAGCAATATATAATTTAATCTAAACATATAATATATATATATATATATATATATATATATGCTTGACAAACACTTATTGTGAACCCCAATTCTTCTATCCTGTTGTTTTTTCTTTAATAATAAAATATGCTTAATGAGATAAAAATGTTGACTACAGATCCCAAATTTTTTTTGGGGCCCTAATTAGAGATCCTTCTCTATTGTGGTTTTTCACATTCAAATTTCTCCTCTTCCTCCACTATCATCTTTCACCGTGGTGTTTGCCTGATAATTTATGAAAAAGTATGTTTATACAAATTGAGATAAAATTTCTGTCACATGCTTATACCATAAATCATGTTAGAGACAAATTCGACTATTAATCCAAATATATACTATGCTCTATACTTTATAGTCGCTGTTCATTGTCTGACCCACTGCTGGTCATTATTCTCATCTCCTTATAATACCATATTAAATATTTTTATTTATACATAATAGCTTTATTATTATTTTTTGTTTCCACATAAATTATAGGTTCAGAAATGAAATAATGTTTATATATGTATTATACACACGAACAACGGATAGTAAAAATTAACAAGTTATTAATTAAAATAACACGAATTATGGAAAAAAGCCATATGGTGTGATGATGATGATGGACCCAAACGCAGGGGTGTGTTGATGCACTCTCAAAATAAACTGTGACGAGTTATTAACGAAGGGAGTATATATTTATCACTATATTAATTGGATCTTTCTAAAATTCAACAAATGCCCGAGGATTGCTTTCGGCTAAAATCAAAATCTAGTGATGGCCTGTATATATATTTGGGAACCATATCATATCAACATTATTAAAAAAATAGCGTATAATATGAAAAAAAACACAGAAAGTTTGAACTCTAAATTGGGTTTTCTCAACTTCCCGTTTCTCATTTTCTTCTTAGAAGTTTATATTCACTCCTAAATTATAAAAAAGGGAAAATTACAGCCAAAGGACCATGAAAAATAATAAAAAAGTCCCAATAGAAATTCACATATCAAAAAAGTCCATAGGGATTTTTTTTTGATATTATTTGTTTTGATATTATTTGTATGGAAACAAAATCCAAGTTTTTAAATTTTGTTGTAAATATGATGTTTCCTGTTGTAAATGTGATTTTGTCTGTTGTAAATGGCTAAATTTTAAATTTTGTTATAAATATAGCCATTCTTGTTGTAAATCTAGCTTTTTTATGTTGTAAATGACCTCTGTAACTTGAGTTTGAAATAAAATCCAGGTATTTAAATGTTGTTGTAAATATGACATTTTTTATTATAAATATGACTTTTTTTTAATTGTAAATGGTCAGGTTTTTAAATTTTGTTGTAAATATAGCACTTTCTGTTGCAAATATGACATTTCCTATTGTTAATACAAGTAATATCAAAAAAGTCCCTAGGGATTTTTGTGTAATTTGGTGATTTTAAGAGACCTAATTGTATTTATTTCTGATCTTTGGGACTTGCACGTAATTTTCCAAAAAAAAGAAAGAAAGAATGGTTCAGATATAATATTTTACAAAATTATTATTTTGAATGTAAATACATAAATTTAAGCTGCTAAAATTTGATATACACAATCAATAACTACAATATATACAAAATTAAAAAAAAAATTTATAAAATACTACAATAAGAGTTTTATAAAATGTTAAACCCAAACCATACATTTTTTAATCTAAGAGTGAAGTATATAAACAAAATTAAAAAACTTAATTCATAAAATACTACAATAATAGTTTTATAAAATGACAGAAGGAATGTCACACTAAACAACAAGGCTGTTCTTCTACTTCAGAGTGAGTCAACAAGAATATTTTTGTGTTTGTACCTTATCATTTGCAAAAGCTATGTAGGATGATCTGGAGATAGCTCATGAGGGAACAGCTGGAGTCAAGCAAAATCGGGTCAATACTCTTATGACCGAGTATGATCTCATGCGCATGAAGCCTGACGAATCTATTGGCGAATTCCAGTTGAGGTTCACTCATTTGATTAATCAATTGTTAGTTCTTTTATGGTTTTGATGATTGCCAACAACTACAAACAATGTAAATAGGTTTTGCTCTTAAAGGTTGAAAACCTTGAGTAAGAGCAAACCTCGAGGTTGGCATTGAAAACCTCGAGGTTTGGCCTTACAGAAAGCCTCAAAGTTAAGTGTTTTCATGTTTCAAAAACTTGGTTTCACATAACAACATGAAACCTCGAGGTTAGGTTGAAAACCTCTAGGTTTGTAGGTTGGCGCCTAACTCAATATTTTGAAAAATCAAGTGAAACCTCGAGTATTACATTTAAACCTCGAGTTTTATTCATCCAAAGAGGTTTTGGTTTTCATCAAGTATGAAAACCTCGAGGTTCAGTCTTGAAACCTCGAGGTTTGTCATTTCTGCCTTAAACTTGAAAAACTGTGAAATCACTTAAACCTCGAGTATTGGTTTTCAGCCTAGAGTATTCTGGCATACAGAGAGCAAACTGGTTTTCAAAAGAATGAAAACCTTGAGGTTGGGTCTTTAGTTCAAAAACCTGACTTTGCAAGAATATAAGCAAACCTCGAGTATGGCTTTAAAACCTTGAGGTTATCAGGCTCCAGAGGAAAAATGAATTTTTAGCCAAAGTTCAACCTCAAGGTTTCTTTTAAAAACCTCAAGGTTTGTGATTTTCAAAGATTTCTCAAAAGGTTTCTTTACAAAGGAAACCTCGAGGTTCACAAGGAAACCTCGAGGTTACATGGGTTTAAAACTGAGTTTGCTTGAGTTCTTCAAGCAAACCTCGAGGTTTGAGAAGCAAACCTCGAGGTTTGAGAAGCAAACCTCAAGGTTTGTGGCCGTTACTGCAAATTCGAATTTGAGAAATCTGTAATACCTTCTTATTTGATCTCAATGCTTTACATGATTATTCTATATTGATTCTAGATATGTTTAACCATCTTTCTAGTGAGTTTCAGACAGATTAACGAAGGTTTATTGAAGGATTAGAGCAAAAGCAAAAAGTGTGTCAGAACATTTAATGCTTAGTCTAGAAACTTGCTTCCTTTGGTTCATCCACTGGTACACGACTACAAAAGATTAAAAGGAAGATTACTACAACAAGAAACATCCTCTCCAACGGATTTATTGTCAGAAAGCCAACTCAGACTCAATGACCAGCTGGATTATGCAGAAACAAGAGAGAGAAGATGCCTAAGCTTGAACCTACACTCAGCAGATGATCTCCAACGGTTCAATCCTCTTTATAACGGTCATTTAATGTTCTCTACCTATAAAAGGAGTGCATTAACTTCTTCAAAAACTGATACACTAACTGAGAGCGAAAATTAATTAAGATCATTCATAGTGTTCAGTTTTTTTTTGATCTGTAATAGTGTCATATTGACATTTGTACTTCAGTGTTCATCTTATCTACTCTGGGAGAGAGTTCTTTATTGTAAAATCACTCATTGATTGTGATAACCACAAGTCAGGGGACTTGGTGGTTGGGTGTTTTGATTACATCTTGTAAGGGGGAGTGAGTTCTAGAGAGAGAACTACTCTGAGTACAAAGATTGTAATCAGTTGTTGTGAATTTAGTGGATTGAAATTCCCAAGTGAGGCTTGGGGACTGGATGTAGGTCAGAGAAAGGACCGAACCAGTATAAATCGTTGTGTGCAAAGCTTTCCTCCCTATCTCCTCTGTTTTGCTCTGTTTTAAGTGTTTAAAAACAGAACAAGTTTCGAAAATTTTTAATATACCCAATTCACCCCCCTCTTGGGTATAAAGCTCCTCTTTCATCAACTTGCTGCTTTGGGAAAAGAATATGACCAATCAGTTCAAGTGAGGAAAATCCTAAATATCCTCAACAAGGAATGGGAAGCTAAAGTCACTGCCATTAAGGAAGCTAGAGGTGATTCGATGGCTTCAGTAGCTGCTCTTTTTGGCAGTCTCTCTGAGTATGAGGAAAAGATCAAGTTCAAGAAGGGACTTGATGAAGTTCGTGGCAAGAACAAAGGGATTGCTCTCAAGGCTGCCAAAGAAAGTAAAGAATCAAACGATGATGATGAGGACGAAGATGAGGAGATAGGCATGTTGGTTCGGAGGTTCAAAAAGTTCTACAAGAAGGACCACGGATTCAAGAAATTTCATAAGGGTAGCTCAAGCAATGAAACGAAGAAACACATTATTTACTACGAATGTGAAAAGTCTGGCCACATCAAGTCTGAGTGTCCCCAGCTGAACAACAAGGATAAGGAAAAGAAGAGATTCAACAAATTCAAGAAGAAAGCCTATGTTTCAGCCATATGGGGAGACAGCTCATCTGATGAAGAAGAGGATGAGGAAGAAAAATCAAATGTCCATTTGGTTGCAGAAGAAGAAGAGCAACCTGCCAACAATGATGAGGTATATGATTCAAAACTATTTTATAATGAGTTGTTTGCTGAATACATTGTTGTGCAAACAAAATTTGAAAAACTTGCTGAAAAATATCTTGCTTTGAAAAAGAAAAATACAACTCTTGAATTGCAAGTTGAAAAACTTTCTTCTCCAGAAATTTTTGTTTGTGATGAGTATCCTGACTTGAAGAAAAAGAATTTAAATTTGACAAAGGCACTTGAGAAATTCACTAGAGGAAGTGAAATGCTCAATATCATTTTGAAACAACAAAGATTTACAAATCAGATCAGGAATTGGTTACAAACCTAATTTTGATAAGAAGAAAGGTAAAAAGAAGAATGGTGAAAAATCTTATATGAATTATTTTACAAAATCAGTTCATTCTTCAAACCCTTTTGCACACTGCAATTATTGTAATAGCAAGGGTCATACTACTTCTTCATGTTTTCATAGAAAGGAAAGAAAAGTGAAACCGTTTGGGAATTATCAATGGGTACTAAAAGGAACCTATGTTCCTAAGGTTCGATCTAACCCTAAAGGACCCAAGAAAAGATGGGTACCTAAGACTTGATCCTCTGTGATTTGCAGGTATGTTTGAGAGCATCAAAATCAAACAAGTGGTACATTGACAGTGGATGCTCTAGACATATGACGTGAGATCAATCAAAATTTGCTTCAATCAAACCTGAAGATGGTGGCAAGGTGACATTCGGTGGAAACCAATCTGGGAAAATCGCTGGTATAGGCAAAATAGGCAATAATGAAGGACCACTGATCAAGGATGTCTACCTTGTAGAAGGACTTTGCCACAATCTCCTCAGTGTTAGCCAAAGCACTGATAAAGGTAACCTAGTTATCTTTGATTCTAAGGAATGTTTGATTGTGAACAAAGATTTTCTCCCTTTAGAAAACCTCAAATCAAAAGCTTTATTTAGAGCACATAGAGATGGCAATTGTCATACTCTTAACCTATCTAGCAATGCTTCAGTTTCATAAAAATGTTTTGTAAGTAATTTGAATGAGAGTTGGTTATGGAACAAGCGATTAGCTCATGTCAATATGCATCAACTTGACAAGTTACTCAAAAAGAATTTGGTGATTGGTATTCCTAAACTTAATTTTAAAAATGATTCGATTTGTGATGCATGTCAAAAAGGAAAACAAACCAAATCATCTTTTAAACCGAAAGATGAGATTTCAACTAATAGACCATTACAATTACTACACATGGATCTTGTTGGTCCAGCAAGGGTGAGGAGCCTTGGTGGTAATTTGTATACATTGGTCATTGTAGATGATTTCTCAAAATTTTGTTGGACCATATTTCTATCATCGAAAGATGAAACATTTGATCAATTTGTTGTGTTTGCCAAAAAGGTCCAGAACGAGAAAGGTATATCAATTTCAGGTATAAGGACTGATCATGGAGGAGAGTTCGAGAATCATGCATTTGCTGAATTTTGTGACAACATGGGAATTGATCACAACTTCTCAGCACCAAGAACTCCTCAACAAAATGGAGTTGTGGAAAAGAAGAACCGAGTTCTTACCGAGATGGCGAGAGCAATACTGAATGAGAACAACACTTTCCAAGTTTTCTGGGCTGATGCTATGAGCACTGCATGTTACATCTTGAATCAGGCTTACCTCCGGAAGAATATGAACAAGACATCATATGAGCTTTACAAAGGAAGGAAACCCAACCTGAGTCATTTGCACATTTTTGGATGTAAGTGCTTTGTGCACAATAATGGTAAGGACAATTTGGGTAAGTTTGACTCAAAGTCTGATGAAGGTATATTCTTAGGCTATTCAAATAGAAGTAAGGCCTATAGAGTTTTCAATACTCGAACTCGCATTGTTGAAGAATTTGTTCATGTTGTGTTTTGTGAATCTAAGTCTGATAAACCCTTAGATGATGAGGAAGAAAACGTTTTCAAAAACTACTCCTTCATCTGTTGAAAATTCTGAAGATGTTTTTGAGGCTGATCCCTAAAATCCTATTGAAAACCCAGATCAGTCTCAGCCTAGAGCGTGGAAATTTATAAGAAATCATCATTTGGACCAAGTTATAGGCGATGTAAACCAAGGAGTAAGGACTCGAAATAGTACTTTGAATGAAGTTACTTTTTCTGCATTCATTTCTCACATAGAACCCTCTAAAATTGATGAAGCCTTTTCAGACAATAATTGGGTGATAGCTATGCAAGAGAAGTTACATCAATTTGACAGAAATCAAGTTTGGGACTTAGTGCCTAGACCCAAGGACCATTCGGTTATTGGGACAAAATGGGTATTTAAGAACAAACGTGATGAGTCTGCAATCATTGTCAGAAATAAGGCAAGATTGGTTGCAAAAGGATATAATCAAGAAAAGGGAATAGACTATGAAGAAACTTATGCTCTAGTGGCAAGATTGGAAGCTGTAAGAGTTCTTCTAGCCTTTGCATGTGTAAAAGGTTTCAAACCTTTTCAAATGGATGTAAAAAGTGCATTTTTAAATGGTTTTATTCAAGAGGAGGTTTATGTTGAACAACCTCCTGGTTTTGAAAATGAACATTACCCTGATCATGTTTATCGTCTTAAAAAAGATTTATATGGACTCAAGCAAGCTCCAAGAGCTTGGTATGAGAGAATAAGTCAATTTCTTCTCAATCAGGGGTTTATCAGAGGCAAAGCTGACACAACATTGTTTATTAAAAGAAATAAGTTAAATGAAATATTGATTGTGCAAATTTACGTTGATGACATAATCTTTGGTGCTACTAATGATGCTTTATGTGAAGAATTTGCAAAGATTATGCAGGGAGAGTTTGAGATGTCTATGATGGGAGAGCTTAACTATTTTCTTGGTCTGCAAATCAAGCAGAGGAAAGATGGAATCTTCATCTCCCAAACAAAGTATCTCAATAATCTGCTAAAGAAGTTTGGGATGGAAAGTTGCAATGGAGCTGACACTCCAATGAGTACAACCACTTCATTGGATGCTGATGAAAAGGGCAAAGACTTCAACATTACAAAGTATAGAGGAATGATTGGATCATTGCTCTATTTGATAGCAAGTCGTCCAGACATCCAATTCAGTGTGGGAATATGTGCAAGATTTCAATCTACTCCCAAGGAGTCCCATGCAGAGCATGTGAAGAGAATCTTCAGATATCTTGCTGACACAAAGACACTTGGATTGTGGTTTCCTAAAGGTCAACCTGAACATTTGGTGGCATATTCAGATTTAGACCATGCTGGCTACAAGACTGATAGGAAGAGTACGAGTGGTCAATGTTAATTCTTTGGCAACTCACTTGTGTCTTGGTTTAGCAAGAAGCAAACTAGTGTGGCTGTGTCTTCTACAGACGCTGAATATGTAGCTGCCTCAAGTTGTTGTGCTCAAGTACTATGGCTCAAGCAACAACTTGCTGACTTGGGAGTCAATCTGAAGGAGATCCTGATCTTGTGTGACAACACAAGCACAATAAGCTTGGCCAAGAATCCAGTTCAACATACTCGAACCAAGCATATTGATGTGAGACATCATTTTATAAGGGATCATGTTCAGAAAAGAGATGTCAAAGTCATGTTCATCCCAACACATCTTCGACTTGCTGACATCTTCACAAAGCCATTGGCCAAGGAGCGATTCAACTTCATAAGAAGAGAATTGGGAATGGTAAATCTCAATGAGTTGTAAGTATTTCTTGTTCAATCTAGTGTTAAATTATGGTTTTGATGATTAAAGGTTACTAACTTAAGCATTAGATGTTTAGACATGTTTTATGTAGGATATTCAAAAACTTGAGTTTTGCTGTCGAGGAGTAAAACCTCGAGGTTTTGAAGAAAACCTTGAGTTTTGACTGTGCATTGTCGGGGTCAAGGAAAATCTGGAGTTTCTGAAGAGAGTGAAACTTCGAGTTTTCCAAGGAAACCTCGAGTTTTCATCAGATAGAGAGCACCCCAACTTTTTGGGATTTTTGGAGACAATGAAACCTCAAGTTTTCAATAGAAACCTCGAGTTTTCATGAGGCAGAGAGTAATCCAGTTTTGAAGGATGAAGCAAACCTCGATTTTTAGAAACAAACCTTGAGTTTTTGGAACAAACCTCGAGTTTTGGCTTCTAAAGGTTCAAAGGTTCACACAACACCTTTGAAGTCCAGGTTAGTTTATATGCTTTAAACCTCGAGGTTTAGGTTAGAACCTCGAGTTTTTGGTCATGCCTATATATATGAGTCATTGTTATGTTCTTCAAAACTCGACCTAAAACTCAAGTTTTGCTCTAAGTTTCTCTCGTCTCTCTCTGAACTCTCTTTCTCCACTCTCAATCTTCTTCTCAAACCACAAAATGGCTTCAAAATCGAACACCCAAGCCATTTCCGACACTGAATCCACCGATCACACTTCCAAATCTTGGTCTCCTTCTCCTCCACCTCCCTATCGTCAACCTACAAGAACTCCTATTCCTCCTGCCTCTGAATGACCAGTGAGTCTAAAATCTATCCCCAAACGCCTTAGTCGTGGAGCAGATAGGAGAATCAGAGGGATTACTAGAGACATTCCTGCTGAAGACTCGCCTCTTCGCTAACGATCAAAGGCGACTGCTTCTCCTTCTACAAAAGGCAAAGGAGTTTCCTTCGACACACCCACTGAAACTCTTTCCAAGAAGAGAAAAGAACCAGATGTACAAAGCAAGGGGAAGGACAAAGCCACTGAAAAAGCTCAACTAGTAAAGAAGAAGGCTCCCTCGAAGCCTGTGAGAATGAAGAGAGCAACTGCCACTCGGTCAAATCCATCTACTCAAGGACAAGCATCCTCCAGAGCCACTGCCTCAAATCAAAATCAAGAGGAAGAAGTGCCACCTTTCATGGAGAATGCAATTTCTGACATCTACAGAAACATGTCCCCTCCTGAAGGTTTCGTTACTGCACCTTCTACTTTTCAGACTAAGGAGGAAAATGATAGATTTAGGGAAGCTTATCTTCATAGAGATTTTTGCCCTGTGGTAGCTGTGAATCTATCTAAGTTTTTCAATGAAAACCATCTCGACCTCACTCCCTGGTTAAAGCAGTATGAGAGCTTTGTCTCTATTTCTGCTCCATATACTCCCCAATTAGTTCGTCTATTTTATTATAATATGGAGTATGCCAATGAATTAGGACCTGATGGTGAGCTGCTAGAAGAAAAGGTGACCACAGTGGTGAGAGGGGTCAAATTCAATCTATCTGCCAAGATCATAAACAAAATCCTCAAAATTGACAACCCTCCACCAATTCCTGAGTTCACTTATAGTAACTAGGAAGTCTTTGAGACTCTTAGACCAGGAGAGCCTATCCCTCAAGACCAACAACTTAGGTTGTCTTTTAACCTTGGGTCTATGACTCCTGAGAACAGGGTCTTATGGTATGTCTATTTGAGAAATTTCATTCAAAAGGGTGGAAATTTCACCCATTTTACCCAACAAGACTACTAGCCCTTCACAGCCTTTGTTAAAAAGATCCCTTTCAATATTGGACATTGGCTCCTCCAAGCAATGACCAAATTCAAATTCTCTCGCCGCAAGCTGTCTCATATACCCTTTCCCTCCTTGGTGTCTGTCATCCTCTATTACCATAAGATTTGGTATGTGGGCACTGTGGATACACTGGAGTATCCCCATTCTTTGTAAAGAACATGCTTAATCTGATGAAAGTAAAGTTTGGGGAAGAAGGATCTGGTCAGTCACAAGCACCATCAAGATCACAGCCATGAGCAGCCAGATCTCATGCTCAAGAAGCTCAGTCTGCACCTCCACCTCCTCAGTCATCACTGCCCACAGATATCACTGCACAAATCAAGGAGACTGTGGATGCTGGTCTAGTTGCCATGAGTATTTGTATGGAATTTGAGTTGGGCAAGCTAAGAGCTGAGATGACTCGTGGGACAAATGGTTTGATTGAGATTCAGGATGCCATGAAGGAGCAACTTGAACTGATTTTTGGACAATCTGCTGAGATAAGGGAGAAGGCAGAAGAGATTGATGCTAGACTATCCACCTAGGTTGTATCCAACATGGAGTTGAGTGATAAAGTGGACAAAATTGTCAAGTATCTACACATTGGCTCCACTTCACACTTTAGCACTCCAGCTAGTCCTAGCACCTCTAGTCTGGCTCATCCTCACCTTCCTTCACCTTCACCAATCCTCAGATTCCCACTTCCTCTCCAGAGCCATCCACTCCTATTTTCCGCTCTCCAGTGGAAGCCACCACATTAGCCACAGTTGTCCTCCCATCACCATCTACCCCAGCAACTGAAGATTTTCATACTCCAACTACTGAAGTTCTTCATCTTTCTCCTCCTTCTACTCCCTTGGTTAGCCTACATTTTGAAGATGACAAAGGGGGAGAGAAACACTAGGATAGAATTTGAGTTTTTGTGTTGAGTTGCTAGTTAGATGCAGAAAACACTTATGTATTTTCATTTTGTGATCTTGTAATCTGAAATTTAATATATGAAAATGCATTTTGTGATGAGTTATGTCCATTTTAAGCTTCTGTTGCTAAACTCTGATATTTGTATGATAGCTTGAGTTATGACTCTCATAAACTTGCATTTTAGAATGTTCAAGTTTTCCAAAGTGAAACATTTCAAAACATTGTTAATCATCAAGCTTATTTCAAAATGAAAACTCTCCCAAATTCTCAAAGGTATTTGTTTACAAGTATTGTCATAATCAAAAAGGGGGAGAATGTTAGTTCTCTAAGGGTTTTGATGATTTCCAATAATTGTAAACAAGGCTTGAAGTTTTGCTGTCAAATGTATAAAACTCACTGTGAGAGCAAAACTCGAGGTTTACATAGAAACCTTGAGGTTTGGCCTTACAAAGACAATTTCAAGTTTTCTGAGCAAAGTCAAAATTTAAGTTTTCAAGAGAAAACTCGAGGTTTACACACACAGAGACTTCTCAACTTTCTCTGAGAAATTGCAAAACTCGAGGTTTCTGGGAAAACCTCGAGGTTTTGGCACTCAGAGAGTCTCTTCGGTTTTGAACATTTGAAAACCTCCAGTTTCCATTTCGAACCTCAAGGTTTGGTTTTAAGTTGAAAATCACAGTTTTCAAAAGTTTTGAGAAAACTCAAGGTTTGGTGAGAAAACTCAAGGTTTTGGACTGACAAGGAAAACTTAGAGTTTAAGCAAGTTTCAAAACCTCTAGTTTTGTGTAAAACTTCCAGTTTTGAACTTGACAAGATTTTCTCAAAGTTTTCACATTAAGTGAAAACTTGAGGTTTTGGATAAAACCTCGAGTTTTGTGGAGACAGAGAACCCTTAAACTAATGTAAGTGGAGCCTGAATACCCAAGAGGGGGGTGAATTGGGTATTCTTAAAATTTTCTACAAGAGCTCTGTTTTTGACACTAAAAACAGAGGTGAACAGAGTAAGAGAAGAATAGCTTGCACACAGAGATTTATACTGGTTCGGTCTCAACAACTTGACCTACATCCAGTCCCCAGGCTCTCTTGGATTTTCCACTAACTCAAAGATTACACACTCTGCACTTAAGAAGTGATTCTCTCACTAGAACTCACTCTCCCTTACAAGTTGTAATCAATGAACTCAACCACCAAATCCCCTGACTTGTGGTTCTTTACAATAAATGATTTACAATCAGAAACTCTTACTAAGAGTAGATAATGATAATCATTGAAGCTCTTTGTATCAAAAGATACTATACAAATGAAAATTGATGAAAATAAATGAACACTTGAATGCAATACATTTTCAGCAGTTGTAGTTGTTGGAAAGACTTGAATGCAGCTCTATTTATACTTAGAGATCATTAAATGACCGTTGCTTTCCAAATAGATCCGTTGGAGAAGTTGCTTTCCAAATTTATTTCTTACATTGGAATTTCTTCTAATATAACATGTGTAAGAAATATGTCCAGATTTTCCACAATAATTGCAAGTAATATGATTATGCTTGTTATAAACATCTTTGCAAGAATTATGTGGTTCTAGTGGATGCAATTTCGAGTGATTCATGTTCGTGTATTCTTTCTTCCCATATAATTTTCCAGCATGATTGACAATACTTTTGTTTTTCAAAATAGAATCAGTAATTGGTTGAAAAACAATTTTATGAAAATGTTCAAAAACATTTTTCTTAACTACACAAGGAGAATTGGAATTGTTTACCACTTGTGTGTCTTGAGCTTTGGATAATGGTTCATCACGATCTTCCATGAGCTCTCCTTGGGAATCATCTTTCTCTTGTTCTTTTGTGTTGACTGGATTTTGGGAGTATTCAATGATTTCTCCTTCTTCATTCTCCACTGCCAATTGTTCATCAAGTGAGGATACATCGCTTGTAATTTCAGATGAACTATCAACACAATCAACTTCAACACAATTGTTAGAAGCATAAAGAGAATCAAGAGTATCCCATATATCTTTAGCACTAGAGCAACATTTGATTTTCACAAAATCATTTTCGGTTAGAGCACTATATAAAATTTTCATTGCTCTAATGTTCAATGAAAACAATTTCTTTTCTTTTTCTGTCCAATCCTTCCTTGGTTTGAAATCAAAAGCATTTGTAAAAACATTCCACATATAAAAATCAGTTGCTTTGATAAAACTAGTCATTCTAGCTTTCCAAAACCAAAAATCAATATCTTTAAAAAGTGGTGGAATGGTAAAATCAAAGCCTTCTGAAAACGAAGAACACCCGAAATCAGCCATTGAAACTCTTGAGACGGTTAAGTCCTTTAAACAAGAGCCCTACTCTGATACCAAATGTAAGTTACGGCTGAACCTAAGAGGGGGGGTGAATTGGGTGAAGTATAAAAATTTCCATTCTTTAAAAGATTTTCACAATTCAGGAAATTCATCTTTGAGTAATAAAAGTAAGATCACAAACAATTGGTAAATACTCAAATGTAAATGCTGGAAATATAAGAGATAAGGGAGAAGAGTTTGCAAACAGATTTATACTGGTTCGGCCTTATCCTTGACCTACATCCAGTCCCCAAGCCTCACTTGGGATTTTTGAAAGCAGGAGCTTTATACCCAAGAGGGGGGGTGAATTGGGTATCTTTAAAATTTTCGTAACTTGTTCTGTTTTCGATCACTCAAAGCAGAGCACAACAGAGAGGATAAGGAGAAGAAGCTAAACACAATACAATTTATACTGGTTCGGTCCTTTCCTGACCTACATCCAGTCCCCAAGCCTCACTTGGGATTTTCAATTCACTAACTCAACAATATTGATTACACACTCTGCACTAAGAGTTGTTCTCTCACTAGAACACACTCCCCCTTACAAGTTGTAATCAATACACCTCAACTACCAAGTCCCCTGACTTGTAGTTATCTCAATCAATAAATGATTTACAAATATTTAACTCTCTTACAGAGTAGATATGATGAACACTGAAGTACTTGTATCAAGTATGATACTCTATAAGTGAAAGCTGATACACAATAAATGAACTTAATAGAAATTCGCTCAAAGTAGTTCTATATATTTTGAAGATGTTAATGAACTCTATTTATAGCTAGAGAACATTAAATGACCGTTGTAGCTTGAATCAGACCGTTGGAGAAGTTGCCCAAGTGTTCTGAAGTGGTTTTTGGGGTCTTCTCTCTCTTGTTTTCCCTCTAGTTGGTCAAGACATCAGGGCTGACTTTCTGCGAATTAATCCGTTGGAGAGGAGTTTTCTTGTTTCAGCTAACATCCTTAAATGCTTTGTAAGCGTGTGCAGAAGGATTTGGGTAGAAGGAGTAACTTTTGTGCTTTGCAATAAATGCTCTGAGTTGCTTTTTGCTTTATACTCTAACCTCTCACCAAACATTCTTTAATGCTCTGAAATTCACTAATAAACACGTTAAACATAGCAGGGTATATCAGAGAATAATATTGGAAGAAAATAGGATCAAATAACATTGATTTCTGAAATGCCCAAATTCAAAAATTATGAACCAGCGACACGAACTCGAGTTCAGTTCTTACAGGCTCGAGTTCGAGGCTTTAGTGTTCAAAACTGTGCAAGTTCAAAAAGTGTAAACCTGAGGTTTGCTTTACAAACCTGAGGTTTGCAGATCATTGAAAAACTAAAATGCTCTCGGGTTGAAATGAACTCGAGTTCATTAATGTCAGGCTCGAGTTCGAGACACTTTTGAACAGACTTCGTTTTAGCTTGAAAGCACAAACCTGAGGTTTGCAAAACACACTCTCGAGTTTAAAAACATATCCAAAAGTTCTTTACTCTCTGGAACTTTTAGGCTCGAGTTTGTAAGTCTCAGGCTCGAGTTTAAATAGCTTAAAAACAGTTCTTTGCTCTCGGCCAAAACTAGGCTCGAGTTTAAATATGTTAGGCTCGAGTTTGAGCATTGGTGAACTTTTCAAACCGAAAAGCTTTTCTTTCAATGAAACAGTGCAGAGTTTGAAAATATCTTTAAGTTTCAAACAACTTGGCCCGCCAGAGATGAACTCGAGTTTGCCATGACAGGCTCGAGTTCATGCTCTTAAAACTTTCTTTGGATTCTTTCAAACCTGAGGTTTGAAGAAAGCAAGTGTAAGGTTTAACATGTTTTTCAAAGGTTCAAAAAAAAAACTCTCTGGAAAGAATGAACTCGAGTTTGACCTTAGTAGGCTCGAGTTCATGTGATCTTTTCAAAAGTTTAATTTTAAACTTCAGGTTCAGTCTCGAGTTTGGAAATCAACTGGACAAGTTTGTGTTCTCTGTCAAATCCAGGCTCGAGTTCAACACTAACAGGCTCGAGTTTGATTTTGACAGATTGAAAAATACAAGTTTAAATTATTCTAAACTTTGTCAAACCTTTTCAATATTGTTTCCAATTGTTGTTAATCATCAAAACACTCAGAGAACTAACATTCTCCCCCTTTTTGATGATGACAACACTTTGTAAACAATTTGATTTTGAAATTTGAAAAAAAAACTCTTTTGAAGTCCAATTTTAGAGAAAAAAAAAAAAATTAAGTAGATTATAAGAGAGTGTAGTACGTTATCAGAGTCTAAGTCAAAAATACAGCAGAAACACAAACCAATCATATGCAATTGAAATGTCATATTTCATATAGCTCAGTTTTGAACAATATAATACAAACTGAGAACACAAAATCCTAAACTAAGAACACAAAATCCAAACAGTATGAACACTTCCCAACAAAATCACTCAACACTCTCTCCCCCTTTGTCATCAGCAAAAGGTGGGGAAGAAGAAGGTTGGGCTACTGGCAGAGGGTCAGAAACTGGAGGTTCAATGGGAGGTGTAGTGATAGGATTAGTGACAAAGGGTGTGGACATAGGATCAAGGTGAGGTTCAGGGACAGGTGTAGAGTCTGAAGGTGCAGGCACAGAAGTCGAAGCATCCGAGGACTGAGTCTTCAATATTTTGTCCATCTTGTCGCTCAAACTCATCATCGTAACCAACATAGTTGAGATAGTGGAGGCTTGATCACTGATCTGGTTCTTTAGAGCCTCTTGTTCTACTCTGAACCCTTCTTGAATGTCCACCAAATCACTGTGGCCCTTGTTCACCTCAGCAACCAGCTTCCCTACTGCTACTTCAATCCCCTCAATCAAGTTAGAGACTGCTTTATCCACAATCTCTTGAACTCTAGCATCCAAATCAAAGGGAGGAGGAGCACTCTGAGCTTCCTCGGCTCTGGACTGTGTAGCTCTTGATCTTGCTTGCCGGGATCTCTTAGGAGCTCTAGATTGGTCAGATCCTTGGGGCTCATCCACTCTCATGAGATTCATGATGTGTTGCCCAAACTCAATTGGATATTGTGGAGGATCATTCTCAGCCAGGTACCAAATCTTCTCGTGGTGAAGGATGACTGAGACCAAGCTTGGGAAGGGTATCTGAGAGGTCAGTCTAGAGTGAAAAGCGAACTTGGCCATTTCCTGAAAAATCCAATTCCCCACGTTCTGAGGCTGCTTGTCCAAGATAGAAGCAAATATGTTGAAGTCCTTCTTGGCAAAATGGGTGAAATTGCCTCCTTTCTGCAGTAAGTTTCTTGTGTAAATGTACCAAATTGCCCGGTTTCTTGGAGGCATAGAGGCAGGTGTGAAGTTGAGGATTTCCAATCCCTCAGGAATAGGCACATCTGGTCTGAGCAAACTAAATGTGGTTTGTTGGCTATATCGATGAGTCTCAGTTCTAGGTGGATTGGCAATTTGAAGAAGGGAATTGAGGTAAGCTGGGGTGATGGTGATTTTCTGTCCCCTTACTTTGGTCACAATTCTCTCTTCCACTAAATCTCCTTCTGAATTTAGGACATTGTCAGACTGCATGTGAAAGTAAAAGACTTTCACAAGTTTAGGACTGTAGGGGTTTTTGATGGAGATGAGAGATTCAAAAGGCTTCAACCAAGTGCTCAAGTCCAGGCTACACTCTTCTTTTAATTTTGCCATGTCGACAGAGACAATTGGGCAAAATTTCCTTTTATCGTCAAACTTCTTTCTAAACAGAGTTCCCTCCTCAGGAGTCATCCTACAGGGATTCTCATTGAAACCAGGGGGACACCTCTTATGATTGTAAATGTCCAAAATAGCAGGCAAGGGCTGAGATACCTGAGGACCACCTTGGTCCTGAGATTGAGGTGAAGGTTGAGGTTGGCCACTGCCTTGACCGGGGGTAGGAACCGAATGAATGCCAGCAGTCTTTTTCTTTTTGAAAGGCTGCTTCTCTCTCAAAGGGACCGAAGGTTGAGGAGCTTTTCCTCTTCCTTGTACTTCCGGTTCAGGGTCATGCCTCTTCTTTGTTCGTTCTTCTCCAATCACTACTCCCTTTGGTCTAGAGGGAGGAACCGCTGGGTTGCCACTCAGAACTCCTCTGATTTCTTTGTCGATGCCATACCGTAAACGAGTGGACCGAGACTTGGTTCGAACAGGACGCTCAGATTGAGCTTGAGAGGAAGTTTGAGAGGGATTAGGGTTAGGTTCTTTGGGGTTTGAGGATTTGGAAGTCATTTTCGCAGAGATCAGAGAATGAAGAAGATGAAGAAGATGAGAGGAATTAGGGCAAACCGGAGGTTCGAGTGCAGTGAAGTGGAAAGTTCACAACTGTAGTATATATAGGGCACACGATGAACTCGAGTTCACAACTTGTGGGCTCGAGTTCGTCATAGAAATCCACTTACCTGGACTTCAAGAGTGTATTGTGAACTCTTGAACTTCCTCGTGAACCTGAGGTTCTCACTTATGGGCTCGAGTTCAGAATGATTTCTCAGCAGGATTGCTCTCTGTGATTTTCGAACTCGAGTTCGTTATTGATGGGCTCGAGTTCACTTTGTCTGAGTTCCAACGTTGATCTCTGTCAGAAATGAACCTGAGGTTCATTCACTAATGAACTCGAGTTCGTTCACGATTTGCCTTTCAACTCCTATTTGCCTCTCTCGAGCTCGAGTTCACCTTTCTTAGGCTCCAGTTTGTCCAGACTTAAACTCTCATTTCTTCTCTGTCTCTTTTGTGCTCGAGTTCACCAAGTGTAGGCTCGAGTTTGTCCCCAATTTCAGCAAGTTTTAGACAAAAACATCCTGCACAGAACCTATCTAGAAACTCCGATGCTTAAGTCAGTATTGGTTAATCATCAAAAACATATCTAACATTAGATTTAAGAGAGTATTTCTTACAATTCATTGGGATTTACCATTCCCAATTCTCTCCTTATGAAAGTGAATTGTTCCTTGGCTAGAGGCTTGGTGAAGATGTCAGCAAGTTGAAGATGAGTTGGAATGAACATCACTTTGACATCTCGCTTCTGGACATGGTCCCGAATGAAGTGGTGCCTCACATCAATATGCTTGGTTCTTGTATGTTGCACGGGATTTTTGGCCAAGCTTATTGTGCTTGTATTATCGCACAATATCGGGATCTCCTTCAAGTATACTCCTAAATCAGCAAGTTGTTGCTTCAACCACAGCACTTGAGCACAGCAACTTGAGGCGGCCACATATTCAGCTTCGGTTGATGACACGGCCACAGTTGTTTGTTTCTTGCTGAACCAAGACACAAGTGAGTTGCCAAAGAACTCGCATTGACCACTTGTGCTCTTTCTATCCGTCTTGTAGCCAGCATGATCCGAATCTGAATATGCTACCAAGTGCTCCGGCTGACCTTTGGGAAACCATAGTCCAAGAGTTTTTGTATCTGAGAGATATCTGAATATCCTCTTTACATGTTCAGCGTGAGACTCTTTAGGAGCGGATTGAAATCGTGCACACATCCCTACACTGAATTGGATGTCTGGGCGGCTTGCGGTTAGATAGAGCAATGATCCAATCATTCCTCTATACTTGGTGATGTTGAAATCCTTGCCCTCTTCATCAGCATCCAAGGAAGTGGTTGTGCTCATTGGTGTGTCGGCTCCATTGCACTTGTCCATCCCAAACTTCTTAAGCAAATCATTTAGATACTTGGTTTGGGATATGAATATCCCATTTTTTCGTTGCTTGATTTGCAGTCCAAGGAAGTAGTTGAGCTCACCCATCATTGACATTTCAAATTCACCCTGCATAGTCTTGGAAAATTCCTCACACAAGGAGTCATTAGTAGCACCGAATATGATGTCATCAACATAAATTTGAACAATTAAAATTTCATTCAATTTGTTTTTCTTTATGAAAAGTGTTGTATCAGCTTTGCCTCTGATAAATCCTTGATTGAGTAAAAATTGACTCAATCTTTCATACCAAGCTCTAGGAGCTTGCTTAAGACCATACAAGGCTTTCTTAAGTCTAAAAACATGATCGGGAAATTGATCATTTTCAAAACCTGGAGGTTGTTCAACATACACCTCCTCTTGAATGAAACCATTTAGAAAAGCACTTTTGACATCCATTTGATAGAGTTTAAAACCTTTTGTGCATGCAAATGCTAGAAGAACTCTTATTGCTTCCAATCTAGCTACTGGAGCATAAGTCTCTTCATAGTCTATTCCTTCTTCTTGATTGTAACCTTTGGCCACTAATCTAGCCTTGTTACGCACAATGATGGCTGACTCATCACGTTTGTTCTTGAATACCCATTTTGTCCCAATTACCGGATGGTCTTTGGGTCTAGGTACCAAGTCCCAAACTTGATTTCTATCAAATTGATGTAGCTCCTCTTGCATAGCAATCACCCAATCATTGTCTGAAAGGGCTTCTTCTATCTTAGAGGGCTCTATATGTGAAATAAATGCAGAAAATGTAACTTCATTCAGAGGACTATTTCTGGTCCTAACTCCTTGATTCACATCACCTATGACTTGGTCTAAAGGATGATTCCTTATAAATCTCCAAGCCCTAGGTTGAGACTGGTCAGGATTTTCTAAATTGTTTTCAGGATCAGCCTCAAAAACATTTTCAGAGTTTTCAGAAGGAGTAGGAGCATTTTTCGAAAAGAATTTGTTTTTGAAAATAGTCTCCTCTTCATCATCCAAGGATTTATCAGATTCAGATTCACAAAATACAACATGTATAGATTCTTCAACAATCTTAGTTCTAGTATTAAAGACTCTATATGCTTTACTCCTATTAGAATAACCAATAAAGATAGCTAAATCAGCTTTAGGATCGAATTTACCAAGATTGTCTTTACCGTTATTGTGCACATAGCACTTACATCCGAAGACATGTAGGTGACTGAGGTTTGGCTTTCGGTCTTTGTAGAGTTCGTACGGGGTCTTGTTCAACTTCTTTCTCACATAGGCTCTGTTGGAGATGTAACAGGCCGTACTCATGGCATCCGCCCAAAACACTTGTGAAGTGTTATATTCGTTCAGCATTGCCCGGGCCATTTCCGTGAGTACTCGATTCTTTCTCTCCACAACACCATTCTGTTGTGGTGTTCTTGGTGCCGAGAAATTATGGTTGATCCCCATACTATCACAAAACTCAGCAAAGGCATTGTTTTCAAATTCTCCACCGTGATCGGTCCTTATACCTGAAATTGAAAGACCTTTCTCGTTCTGGACCTTCTTGGCAAAAACAACAAACTGATCATATGTTTCATCTTTTGATGATAAAAATATAGTCCAAGTAAATCTAGAGTAATCATCAACAATGACCAAAGTGTATAAGTTTCCACCAAGACTTTTCACTCTAGCTGGTCCAACTAGATCCATGTGAAGAAGTTGAAGAGGTCTGTTTGTTGAAATCTCATTTTTAGCTTTAAAAGAAGATTTGGTCTGTTTTCCCTTTTGACAAGCATCACAAATCATATCATTTTTGAAATTCAATTTGGGAATGCTAATAACCAAATCCTTTTTCAATAACTTGTCAAGTTGATACATATTGACATGAGCTAATCGCTTATGCCATAGCCAACTCTCATTCAGGTTACTGACAAAACAATTTTCAGAAACAGAAGCATTGCTAGAGAGGTTCAAAGTATAACAGTTTCCATCTCTAGGTGCTCTAAATAAGGCTTTGTTTTTCAAATTATTCATAGAGATCAAATCCTTTTTAACAATACAACATTCATCAGAGTCAAATATTACCAAATTACCCTTATCGGTGCTTTGGCTCACACTTAGGAGATTGTGACACAATCCTTCTACAAGGTAGACGTCTTTGATGAGTGGGCCTTCATTGTTGCCTATCTCACCAATGCCAGCGATTTTCCCGGATTGATCACCTCCAAATGTGACTCTACCTCCATCTTTTGGCTTTATTGATAAAAACTTTGATTTGTCTCCAGTCATGTGTCTTGAGCATCCACTATCAATGTACCACTTGTTTGGCTTTGATGCTCTTAGACATACCTGCATATCACAAGAGATCAAGTTTTAGGTACCCATCTTTTCTTGGGTCCTTTGGGGTTAGCATGTACCTTGGGAACATATGTTCCTTTTGGTACCCAGACATAATTTCCTACAGGTTTAGCTTTTCTTTCTTTTCGATGAAAACAAGATGAAGTAGAATGACCCTTCCTATTGCAATATGTACAATGTGCAAAAGGGTTTGAGGAATGAACAGATTTAGTAAAATAATTCATATAGGATTTTTGTCCATTCTTTTTCTTTCCTTTCTTCTTATCAAAGTCTGGTCTATAACCAATGCCCGATTTATCGTTTGTAAAACGTTGTTGTTTCAAAATCACATTGAGCATTTCACTTCCCTTAGTAAATTTCTCAAGTGCTTTTGTAAGTTGTGAATTCTTTTTCTCTAGGATAGAGCATTCATCACAAATCAGAGATTGAGGAGAAGAGAGGTTTTCAATTTGCAGCTCAAGAAAGGAATTTTTCCTTTTCAATGACATATACTTGTCTGCAAGTTTTTCAAACTCCTTTTGAACAACATTGTATTCAGCAAACAATTCATCATAGGAAGGAAGAGATTCATATACCTCATTTCTTTCATTGTGTTGCTCTTCTTCCTCAGCGACTAGGCATATGTTGGCTTTTTCGCTTTCGTCTTCGTCAGCTTCATCCTCATCCGATGAGCTATCTCCCCATATTGCTGACACATATGCCTTCTTTTTGAATTTCTTGAACTTCTTCTGTTCTTTCTCTTGTTTCTTCAGCTGAGGGCAATCTGCCTTGATGTGTCCAGGCTTCTCACATTCATAGCAGATGATGGGTTTTTTCGATTCATAACTTGAGCTTCCCTTCTGAAACTTCTTGAAGCCTTGATCCTTCTTGTAAAACTTTTTGAACCTTCGGACCATCATGCTAATTTCTTCATCCTCATCTTCATCTTCATCATCTTTTTCGACATTCAGAGCTACCCCTTTATTTCGATTGTTGCTTCCATTAACATCTTCCAGGTCTTTCTTAAATTTCAGCTTGCTCTCATACTCAGACAGGCTTCCAAATAACGCAGCAACAGACGTCATAGACTCACCACGAGCCTCTTCAATAGCAGTGACCTTTGCTTCCCAATCTTTAGTGAGAATGTTAAGAATTTTTCTCACTTGAGATCGTTGGTCAAAAATCTTTCCCAATGCAGCTAGCTGATTTGTGAGGTGAGTATATCTAAGCTGAAACTCTCCAATACTTTCTCCTTGTTTCATCCTCAACAAATCATATTCAGTGGTCAGAATATTAATCCGATTCTCCTTGATCCCAGAAGTTCCTTCGTATGCGATCTCCAGCGCCTTCCACATTTCTTTTGCTGATGACAGATTGCAGACACGAAAGTACTCCTTTTGGCTAAGAGCACTCTGAAGCATTAGGATGGCCTTGCTGTTGAGAGTGATATTCTTTTTATCATCATCGTTGAACTCAGCTTCGGTCTTTGGAACAGTGATCCCCTCTTCGACTTTGACCGGAACATAATCTCCTGTCTCGAAGACTCTCCACAAGCCATATTCGGTAGCCATGACAAACACACGAAATTTTGCCTTCCAGAAAGAATAGTGTTCGCCATCGAAACCGGGAGGTCTGTTGATTGAAGCTCCATCTGGAAGAATCCCTTCCATAGTGATCCTTCTCGAGCTGTTAGACTCTTCTGAGAAGACCGGCTCTGATACCAAATGAAAGCAGGAGCTTTATACCCAAGAGGGGGGGTGAATTGGGTATCTTTAAAATTTTCGTAACTTGTTCTGTTTTCGATCACTCAAAGCAGAGCACAACAGAGAGGATAAGGAGAAGAAGCTAAACACAATACAATTTATACTGGTTCGGTCCTTTCCTGACCTACATCCAGTCCCCAAGCCTCACTTGGGATTTTCAATTCACTAACTCAACAATATTGATTACACACTCTGCACTAAGAGTTGTTCTCTCACTAGAACACACTCCCCCTTACAAGTTGTAATCAATACACCTCAACTACCAAGTCCCCTGACTTGTAGTTATCTCAATCAATAAATGATTTACAAATATTTAACTCTCTTACAGAGTAGATATGATGAACACTGAAGTACTTGTACCAAGTATGATACTCTATAAGTGAAAGCTGATACACAATAAATGAACTTAATAGAAATTCGCTCAGAGTAGTTCTATATATTTTGAAGATGTTAATGAACTCTATTTATAGCTAGAGAACATTAAATGACCGTTGTAGCTTGAATCAGACCGTTGGAGAAGTTGCCCAAGTGTTCTGAAGTGGTTTTTGGGGTCTTCTCTCTCTTGTTTTCCCTTAATCTAGTTGGTCAAGACATCAGGGCTGACTTTCTGCGAATTAATCCGTTGGAGAGGAGTTTTCTTGTTTCAGCTAACATCCTTAAATGCTTTGTAAGCGTGTGCAGAAGGATTTGGGTAGAAGGAGTAACTTTTGTGCTTTGCAATAAATGCTCTGAGTTGCTTTTTGCTTTATACTCTAACCTCTCACCAAACATTCTTTAATGCTCTGAAATTCACTAATAAACACGTTAAACATAGCAGGGTATATCAGAGAATAATATTGGAAGAAAATAGGATCAAATAACATTGATTTCTGAAATGCCCAAATTCAAAAATTATGAACCAGCGACACGAACTCGAGTTCAGTTCTTACAGGCTCGAGTTCGAGGCTTTAGTGTTCAAAACTGTGCAAGTTCAAAAAGTGTAAACCTGAGGTTTGCTTTACAAACCTGAGGTTTGCAGATCATTGAAAAACTAAAATGCTCTCGGGTTGAAATGAACTCGAGTTCATTAATGTCAGGCTCGAGTTCGAGACACTTTTGAACAGACTTCGTTTTAGCTTGAAAGCACAAACCTGAGGTTTGCAAAACACACTCTCGAGTTTAAAAACATATCCAAAAGTTCTTTACTCTCTGGAACTTTTAGGCTCGAGTTTGTAAGTCTCAGGCTCGAGTTTAAATAGCTTAAAAACAGTTCTTTGCTCTCGGCCAAAACTAGGCTCGAGTTTAAATATGTTAGGCTCGAGTTTGAGCATTGGTGAACTTTTCAAACCGAAAAGCTTTTCTTTCAATGAAACAGTGCAGAGTTTGAAAATATCTTTAAGTTTCAAACAACTTGGCCCGCCAGAGATGAACTCGAGTTTGCCATGACAGGCTCGAGTTCATGCTCTTAAAACTTTCTTTGGATTCTTTCAAACCTGAGGTTTGAAGAAAGCAAGTGTAAGGTTTAACATGTTTTTCAAAGGTTCAAAAAAAAAACTCTCTGGAAAGAATGAACTCGAGTTTGACCTTAGTAGGCTCGAGTTCATGTGATCTTTTCAAAAGTTTAATTTTAAACTTCAGGTTCAGTCTCGAGTTTGGAAATCAACTGGACAAGTTTGTGTTCTCTGTCAAATCCAGGCTCGAGTTCAACACTAACAGGCTCGAGTTTGATTTTGACAGATTGAAAAATACAAGTTTAAATTATTCTAAACTTTGTCAAACCTTTTCAATATTGTTTCCAATTGTTGTTAATCATCAAAACACTCAGAGAACTAACAATTTTCAATCCACTATCTTTAGTCTTCTTGATTACACGATCTGTAACTGAAGCAATCCTCTCTATAGGATTCACTCCCCCTTACAATCTGTAATCAACACACTGCTTGATTACACACTCTGTACTCGAAGTAATCCTCTCACTAGGATTCACTCCCCTTTACAAGTTGTAATCAACACAATGTATATCCCACTCAAGATTACCCAATCTTGAGTAACTCTCAGAAAGATAATGTGTTTACAATAATTTTCCTCTCAAAGGAATGAATGGATAATCACTGAAGTACAGATACAATTCATTTCACTCTCTAAGCTATCTAGATATGAAAAACAGAGTGAGAATAATGAAGAAGCAGAGTATCAGCATTTTGGCATTGTAAACTTGTATCTCCTCGTTTTTCTGCTTGAGTCCATGTCTTTTATAGGTAGAGAATGATGTGTGACCGTTTTTGACCGTTGTAGGATGAATCAGACCGTTGTAGTTGATTGTCATTAAGTGTGGTCTGCTTCTCTCTCTAAACTCCAACTAATCCATGTGTTAATATGATCTGATGTGACTCTCTGAGGATTTGCCCGTTGGAGTAGACTTTGCTTGATGAAGAAATGATTCTTGACCATTGAGAATGCGTGCTCAGATGGATTAACCAAAAAGAGGTTGATTTGCAGAAGTGCATTAAATGCACTGAGCACCTTTTTGCTTTTTGCCTTTGATCTCATTAATCTTCATCTCTGCTGACTGAAATTCACTTAATAAACTTGTTAAACGTATCTGGGAACATAAGTGAATGATATATGTAAGCAATTAGATCAAACAATAAGGATTTGCAAATTCGTGTAATTCAAAAATCAATTTTGACCGTTGTATACTGCGGAAAGTTCCTCTATACTGGAGTATGGCACTGTGCATAAGTGTCCATACTGCAGTATCCAAAGTCATACTGCGGTATGCAGCTTCCAGAGGCAAATCATCGTGACTTGTGTTCGAAAGTCATGACCTATACTGCGGTATGTTAGTAGTATACTGCAGTATGGCACTGTTTGTGTGAAAAAGTTTAAGTTCAAAAAGCCTCTATACTGGAGTATACAAATCTAATATCCTTCGTTTTAATCATCTGAAACTCACCAATAAAGTGGTTAAACATATTTAGGAACATTAGAGATTAATCATAGGAAGTATTAAGATCAAACAAGAAGGCATTGTAAATTCGTCAGATTTGATTTTCAAGTTTGACGTTCAATACTTGCGTCAATACTGGAGTATGTTAGTGAAAGTATGCAATACTGGAGTATAGAACTCCATACTGGAGTATGTAAGAACATGTGTCAAGTTGAAAACAAGTTTAAGAGCTCAATACTGCAGTATGCAAACCTATACTGCAGTATGCAATAGTTATAAAATTTGGGAGCTCTCTGTATAAGCCTATACTGCAGTATACATACCCATACTGCGGTATTGACTTGCCTTGAAAAACTTGGTTGCTCTCTGGATGGCCCTATACTGCAGTATACATACCTATACTGCGGTATTGACTTGACTTAAAAAAAAATGATTGCTCTCTGGATGGCCTATACTGCGGTACAGCACCCTATACTGCGGTATTGACTTAACTTGAAAAATTTGATTGCTCTCTGGAAGTCCAATACTGCGGTATAGCACCCTATACTGCGGTATTGACTTGACTTGAAAAATTTGATTGTTCTTTGGAAGTCCAATACTGCGATATAGCACCCTATACTGCGGTATTGACTTGACTTGAAAAATTTGATTGTTCTCTGGAAGTCCAATACTGCGGTATAGCACCCTATACTGCGGTATTGACTTGACTTGAAAAATTTGATTGTTCTCTGGAAGTCCAATACTACGGTATAGCACCCTATACTGCGGTATTGACTTAACTTGAAAAATTTGGTTGCTCTCTGTAAGTCCAATACTGCGGTATAGCACCCTATACTGTGGTATTGACTTATAAAATGCAATTGAGCAATACTTGAACTGACTATCAACTTCTAAGGGCCATATCTCTCTGGTTCGAGCTCCGTTTTGATCCGTTTAACTCTTGATGGAAAGCTCTGTGAGTCTATTTTCATATGCCACTAATTTCAGCTCAATCGGGTTTGTCGTTTGTGAGATATACTCAAAATACCGAAGGCTGTTCCTGACTGTGACGCTGATCTTTGTGTCAACTTGTAAAATTCATCAATAATTCATCTGAACTCCTTTGGGCATGAATTTTTGTCACCAATACGTGTTAGATGTCTAGTTTCCAATGCTTTTGGTTTCGTCTCAATCCGATCTCTGGTTTGTGAGATATCATCGAATTACCACACATCGACCGTATAAGAACTTGAATATTTATATTCTCATTCCATTCAACAAGTTCTTCCTTCTTTAATCTCCCATCTTGATTAATCTTCATAATCCAACTCTTTCTTCCTTCTCTTCTTTTGATCATTCCATATCATTTGACTCACATCTTCTTTGATTCAATTTCTTCTTCTTGTAATTTCTTATCTCCTTCTTGATTATTATTCTTTCTAATTCAACTTGAACTAATCTACATTAAACATAGTAGTTAGTCAATGTAGGAGATATATTATATAAACTTTTTGCTTCTATATTAGACATCATCAAAACTAATTATAATCAACAGGATTAAGTGGAGATTAGAGAGAGAAGAAGACCAAACCACCTTCTAACCATTGCAAAACATCTCCACCGGTTTGATTGAAGATGCAATGGTCATTTAATGCCTTGTGAGTATAAGTAGAGTTGCATTCAAGTCTTCTCAACAAGCAGAACAGCTGAAAACGAAAATCATTCAAGTCTTGCATTTATTTCTTCAGTTTTCATCTGTATTGTATCTTTTGATACTTTGAGCTTTAGTATTCATTATTATCCACTCTTAGAGAGAGTTTATCTTTGTAAATCATTTATTGTAAAGAATAACAAGTCAAGGGGACTTGGTGATTGGGAGTTAATAGATTACAACTTGTAAGGGGGAGTGAGTTCTAGTGAGAGAATTACTTCTTAAATGCAGAGTGTGTAACCTTTGAGATAGTGAAAGATCCCAGAGAGTCTGGAGACTGGATGTAGGTCAAATTGTTAGGACCGAACCAGTATAAATCTTTGTGTCCAGCTGCTCTTCCCTTCTCTCTGTTTATCCCTGTTTCGCTAACTAGAAAATAGAGGTTTTCGTGAAAAATTTTAAAATACCCAATTCACCCCCCTCTTGGGTTTATAGCTCCACCTACACTGCTGGGATGTATATTGCTCCTTACGCTGGTCATCCTGCGTAGGTGTGCCAGGGTCCTTACGTCATTGTGTTGTGTCACGCTGACTCTGGCTACAGAGATCATTCATTCTATCCGAGGTAATGTTAGGAGAGCTAAGAGGCTGAGATACTTCTCTTCTGCTTTTTGGATCCGAGGTAAAATAAAGCCTAAGGGTTCGAGGGTCCGAGGTAATTGTTGGGATCCATGCACGTAGCGGATAAAAATTTTTACGAATCCCATCTGGAGGATCACTCAAGCGCGTTTAAATCAAGGTTAAGGAACTGAATATTACCTGTAGTGAACTCGTCCGCATCTCATTCTTTTTGAACTAGTGGGCTACCTTCTCGATCAGTAAAAGCCGACTCTATGAATCGCCCTCCTCTACCGGTATCCACATGAATAATCTCGAACATGACTGTGGCAGCGTCCTAGCACCTTTTTGAGTTATGTGTCTCTTTCACTCGCTTTAGGGTTTTCTCGTGACTTTCTAATACGCTCGACTAAAAGTCCCGTAGGTTTTTTTTCTAAACCCGATCGGCGTATTATATGCAAACTTAATCGTCATTAATTTTGAAATTTGAATTTTAAATCTGGATTATAAATATATTAATTAAATCTATCTGATAGATTTAATCTAATGTATTTATTTAATCCGAATTAAAAGCCAGAACTGAAATTCGAATTTTGAATTTGGATTAATAAATATATTAATTAAATCTATCTGATAGATCTAATCTAATGTATTTATTTAATCCAAATTAAAAGCCTTCAGATTTAATTTATCACTATAAATTAAATTCGAGAAATGATATCTATCTATTTAATTAAATCTGAGATACTATATCTCAATTTAAATTAAACAGATATATGATATCTTTATTCGAAAATTAAATGAGATACAATATCTCTATTTGTTTTAGATATTTAATTTGTCAAATAAATTAAATACAAAAACAAATATTATATAATAATATTATAATCTCTATTAAATAATATTATTTTTGAATTATATATATATATATTCACCCCCGATTAAATTCAGCATTCATTAAATCTTAAATTAATCTAAGATTCAATGAATCTGGACACATTTGCTCGTGTTGGGTTATTCTTGTGTGCGACCCTGTAGGCCCATATGAGATTGGCAGTGGGCCAATACTGTACCAGCCCACAAGTCGCAAGCAGTCTCGAGCAAGACATTGCGACTACCCAATTCACATGGGGATCGATGACACGATATAACCTATCGTACAACCATGTCACGTCCCTTTTGTCACGCGATAATTTGGTCAAGGATGAGGCATGGATAATGTCAACTTCCTGTTCTTGACCATTACTTTCTCGATTCTCAAGTAGTCTAATAAATGAAATGGAAACTCCTTTCCATCATAGTATGGCTATACATTTCTTAGACTTACTCATCGAGGGGCCTAGTATTATCTCTCTACAAATGTGAGGGACAAATTCCATCTTGACCATTCACATTCCTTCGCATGAAAACCACTGATCCCAATCCAAGCCTTTATCATCACCCGGTCAAAGGTGACTTTTGACTAGGTCAAAGACCAGTGACTCATCATGTAGGAATCCATGATGATCTCAGGTTATAGGGCGTTGTGATGCGGTTATACATGAGATAAGCTTATGACTAAATCCATGCAGCTTTCTCATAGTGGGTCGGTCCAGCACCTTGTACTCTTACAAGTGCCCATGACTTTGATATGTATCCCCATACCCTATCAAAGTCATACTGGTCTTAACTCATCTTCGCTCCTGTGTAGATGACCGACCAGGGACATTTAGGATAATCTATAAGATATATCTAGGGATGTAGTTATCAATACAAACATGCAAACGAAAATGATAGCTAAAAGAGAACACTTTAAATAACAAAGTATCTAAAGTACAATGACTTGCCCCTAGGGCATAATTTCCAATAGTAATGCCATGCGATTCGCCTGACTTCGAGGTCTGGGTCCTCCTGCCGTTACCATCATTGCCCCCTAACACCTGGCTTCCCTTGATTGGCGAGGATTTATAACTGCCGCGTCTAGCCATCATCGTTTTTCATGCGCATTTAATGCGCCTGTTGCATGTCGTACGCTAACCACGTTTTTTTGGTGAATAGTCTCTTTTACCCCTGACATTTTGGTATTGCAACATTCAGAGAAGTCTATATGTCAATTATTCGTATTTCTCTCTTCTACTTGCACTCTTTACTCTAACTACCTCTTCCTTCTCTAGAAAAACTATGTTCTTTTTGCACCCTACAGACCTTGCCGCTTCGACCTTATCCAACTTTCGCTAAATCAGGTATGTTCACCACCTCTCATCTTTTTCCTGGTTTGATCTTTGAAGTTTTTGGTCGTTCTGTGATTTGCTCATTTCTGCTTCTGGGTTCTTCTGGGTAAGTTTTTAGTAGGAGCGTCTGGGTACCACTTGAGTTCTTGTCTCCCTTGTTTATCGTTGCATACGTTTGTGTATGGGAGTGTCCCTTGTCCCCTCCCTATTTGGTTCCCCCTTCCTTATCAAACCTTTTGTGCCTTTCTAGGTTTCATTTTTTTGGTGGTAATGGATAGGTTTAACCGTTTGCTGACAGAGGATTTGCCGTATCTCCCAAAATAACCAAGTTCAGAAACGATTTTGCAGAAATAGGGAACCTGGGTCGTTTCCCCGATGAATTCGCAGCGGGTTTGATCAAAGTAACAGCGAAACATAACAGTAAAATGGGGGGTTTTGATTCAAACAGAATAAAAACAAAACTAAACAGAGACAGAACGAAATAAGCAGAAACAGAATTGATTAAACAGAAACAGATTAAAAACGATCAACCCAACATTTAGATTCCAGAAACTTCCTTCATTGAGTGAAGAATGAACGAACTCGCGTTTGGTTCTGGATGAACCGAAATCTCTGCATTCATCCAGAAAATCCCTCGACTAGACGATCGCCTAGAATATGTTTGAACAGTGGCGTCTCACTAAGCAATCGCACAGCAAGGCTTTAAACCTAGTTCAAATTCAGTCCTTGGGATAAACCAAACCGAATATTAAATCTAATATTCGAACTATTTCCAGAAATCGAATCCGAAAAGAGGAAAACAGAAACGAGTAAAGTTACCGATTAAGCACAAGCTCTCTGGACGAATCATGGAATCATCAACGTTGGGTTAATCACAGATGTTCAGCCGAACATAACTGGAAATAATGAAGAACAGACGAAGAACGCGAAGAACACGAAGAACATTTGAGAGAAATTGAATGCTTCTGTTTTGATCCACAAAAGTGTAAAAACGTGAATGAATAATGTGTTTGTGGCTGCTGCCACACTTAAAGTTAACCTAATTGGGAAATGGGTTCAGCCCAAAAAAACGAAAATAAAATAATATGGGCTTTAATTACAAAATTCGAGCCCAAAATAAAACCCAAAAATACATATACTTCGGCTTCAAAATCGACCGCCCTCTTGTCCGAATTTGCTCTTCATGTCTTCATAGCAATTGTAGCTCTCTGAATCATCTGAAATATGAGACAAAAATGAGGCAAATCCGATGTCTGGTTCAAGAGTTATGGTAAAAACAGTGAAGCAATATAAAACTAGAATTTATTATTAAATAATGACTAAAATATAATAAAAGGCCCAAAGCCTAAATAAGTATAAAAGCCATTATTTATTAGCTAAAGAGTCCTAAATTACTATTCGAGACACAAAAAGTAGTGTATAAAATATTTAATTATCATTTGCCTTCTTCAAGTTAAAATGCAACTCCAGAAGAGGAGGAAGCCTTGCGTGAGCGTTACCCTAGAGTCAGCTTTTGGTTGTTTGGCTCTTCCCTTTTTGAGGAGCAAAGGCTAGCGGCCTTGTTCCTTGGTAGGTCTAGTGAGAGGAGAGTTGAAGGGACATCATTTGTCATTGCCCAGTCTTCTAACATGGGTTGTGCCATTGGTTTTCCTCGCTTTGGGGCTTGGGACAGTTTAGGGGCCATCTCGGCTCTACCTATCAACTTTTACCAGATTCCCCCTCAGGAGAGGTCGGATTCCAACCCGGAAGGATATCTCGGCCCTTGTTGGGATTGCATTGCTTCCAGCTCCTACTACATTGCGCTTGGTCAAGATTCTCTTGTCAACCAATCCTAGGTTCTTGCCGACATAGGTCTCCATCTGTCCCCACCTTGACCACTAGAATCGGATCTCATCCCGGTCCCACCGTTCTTCGTCCTTCTAGCAATAACATGCATACGTCAGGTATACCTTTCACTCACTGAACTTTACCTTTTTTTGTGTGCTTTAGGTCTAAATGGAGTCATCTCCTTCATCCGATAGGACTCCTTCTGTTACTGGGGAATCAGATTCTGCCAATCCCCCTCAGGTTCTCCTAACGAAGTACCCTTGGGTTGCCCACGGGGTGCTAACAACACAATCTTTGATGTCGAGGTCCGACATTGCCAGGCTCAACCTGGGAGAAACTTTATGCTACACCCTATATCCGCCTTCGGATGGGGAGCCCATATGCATCGCCTGAGAAGGAACCAATCCTTCCTTTTTCTTCTTCTACAGAGATTATGCCACCCGACTCGGTATTTGCTTCCCGTTTACCGAGTTGTAAATAGCTGTTTTAAATTATCTCCAATTAGCTCCTTCTCAGCTCCACCCTAATGGGTGGGGTTTCCTTTTATTTTTCGAGCGTCTTTGTAAATCCTTGGTGGAGCCCATCCCTTGTAAAGTTTCCATATTTTTTACTTCTTCTGTCCCTTCACACCTTGGTCCGACAAGAATGATGAAGAAATGAAGGGTTTGACGTCCCTCCAAGGCATTCCTGGTCGAAAAGTTTTTCTTGCCTTCTCCAATTCCTTTAAGCACTTTAAGACCAGCTTCTTCAAAGTTGTTGCTATTTCTGGGCAACAACCTTGGTTCCTCCATGGCCCTGAGTCTAAAGATGTGGAATGGAAATTCCCATTGTACTGAACTAAGGAGCATCATAATAAGCCTTCCACTAGTTACCAGGTAGATGGGGACGATCTTCCAGCCGAGGACGTCGGAGCAGTGTCTCGCCTGGTAGCTTATGTCAACGAGCACGGTGTAAAGACCGTTGCTTCGATACTTTCTCAACCCCTCATCGAGACTGGATCAACCCCTTGTATATTTTCCATCTTTATGTCCGATTAATCTTTGTGGTATTCCAGTATTCAGTTATCTCGATCCTTTGTTCTAATCAATATTGCTTTTTGCAGCTCAAGTTATGGAGTCATTGCCCAGCTATCTATCTTATCTGAATCCTGGCGAGCGGGCTCCTTTGAGGAGAGAGACTTAGAAACGCGTTGCTCCCAAACCTGGTAGGGGGAGGGCAAGAGCTGCACCCTAAGCCCCTACGTCCAAGAGGACTAGGTCCTCAGCGGCGGCCCCTCCTCATCTCCTTCGGTTGGGCAAATTCAATAGTGCAGAGATAAAGAAGCCATGGTTGAGGAGGCTCAAGCTCTTCCTCAGACTAGCAGGCTCCACCTTACTGTTTCTTACTCCCCGATGAGCTCAGCGTCGCTTACTCCCCCTACCGTTTCTTAGATGCTGTCGTCCCCCTAACTAAGGCTGATGAATGTTTAGTTCATCCTGTGCAGGACCATTTGTTAAAGGGGGTTGGTTTGGCGCAAACCATGCTTCATCTAAAGAAGAAGGTGTTTGGGGTCTCGGCGGAGAAGTAGCGTTTGGAGATGGAGATAGATGTGGTCGTGGCGGCAAAGAAAAGGATGGAGGAAGAGCTGAGTGCTGTCCAAGCTTCGAATGGAAAAAAAACTGAGGAGCTGCAGTAACTAAGGACGTTTTGGCAAAAGCAAGCTATGAGCTTCTCTCCGGGCAGACCGCTCATTCTTAGAGTATGGAGGCTTTGAAGGCAGTGTAGACGTAGTGGGGTAACTTGGCGGAGGAGTTGGGCGCGAAAAAGGCCGAGCTCATAGACACCAAGAAGGCCCTTGCCGACTGCTCGGAGACTGTGAGGGTGACCACTAGGGAGGCTTTTGACATGGCCCTGACACAAATCCGATATTTGAACCCTGATGTTACCCTGGAGCTTTATGGGTTCCATTATCGGGCATATGTGTACAAGGGTCAGCTCGTTCCGCCTCCTCCGTCCCCTGATAGTGCTTCGATGTTGGAGCTCGATGGTGCGGGGCAGGGAGTGGAAGGGGAAGAAGAGGTCTTGCCAGACGCTCCTCCGGAGGACAGTCAGGGCCCTTCTAAGCTGGCCGAGCCTGACCACTGAATGGTCGAGGTGTCTCCTATTGTTGTTCCTTCTCTTTGGGCGCTGATGCCCTTTTTTGTTAGTTTTCTATATGTTTTGATGATGCCTAATAGTTGATAAAAATACTTGAAAGCAATCTTGAGTTCTTTGAAAATGGTTTTAGAAAATTAGTAACTCAAGTTGATTGATTACAACTCAAGTTACAGGACTTAAAGAATTCTCATAAAAATCATAACTCAAGTTGGAAATCATAACTCAAGTTACAAACCATTTTTCAAAGAGTCATAACTCGAGTTGTCACTTAATAACTCGAGTTATGGGCTGTACTTCACCTTTCCAGAAAGCCTCTCGTGATATAAATTTTTGGTCATTTGATGTAACTCGAGTTATTTGAAACAACTTGAGTTAGTACTGTAGCGATTGCTCTTTGTTTGAATTTAATTTTAACATAACTCGAGTTACTACTATGCAACTCGAGTTAGTCCAAAAGCGTATTGCTCTCTGTATGATTTTGATTTTAAAATAACTCGAGTTATTCCTGTGCAACTCGAGTTAGGCCAAAGCAAATTTCTTTCTGTTTGAATTTAATGAGAGAGTAACTCGAGTTGGCCTTCTTCTTCCAAAATCTCCAGAACTTGATTGTAACTCGAGTTACTACTGTACAACTTGAGTTACCCATATCAGTTTTTAAATTCAGCGATTTCGAAATTTGAAACTCTGTGATTATGCAATGGGTACTTGATATTAATGTTTCTTATCATTTCTAATCAACTTTAATCAGTTTGCAGTGTGTTTTAGACAGGTTAAACAGGTTTAAACTTCAAATTATCATAAAGCAAGTATTTGTCAGAAGCATTTAATGCGATGCATAGACAATCACCAATTTGGCAAGAAACCATCTGAGCAGACGAAAAGCACTCCAGCTATTTTTCAGACAACATTCCTAATGAACTTCAACGGGCAATTTGAATAAGGAATGTCAACGAAGAATAACGGACGAATGTGGGAGGCATACGAAGAGACAAAGCCACGGAATTCTCAACGGTCACATTCATTACTCACAACGGGTCATTAACCTCTTCTCAACGATCATTAAATGAAAGCATCTATAAATACAAGAAGCATTCAAGTCTCCACCTACCGAAACTCTGCGCATTCAATTAGCGAACAAGCACATTTACTCTTTCGACAAAAAGAATCAATATCTTCTGATATTTCCATCTTCAGTGTTTATTCATCTACTCTTTTAGAGAGTTCTTCATTGATTATCATTTATTGTAAGAATCTCAAAGTATTGGGACTTTGAGATTGGGTTATCTGATTACAACTTGTAAGGGGGAGTAAGTTCTAGAGTGAGAGAATTACTCCGAGAGTACAGAGTGTGTAATCATTTGAGTTAGTGAAATCCCGGAGAGTCTGGGGACTGGACGTAGGTCAAGGATTTAGACCGAACCAGTATAAATTTTCGGTGTTCATTCTTCCTCAACTCTACTCTGTTCACCTCTGTTCTTGTAGTGCATTAACAGAGCAACAATCGCGAGAAAATTTAATATCCCCAATTCACCCCCCTCTTGGTGATATTCCGTCTTTCATTTTTGACTTCTTATTATTACCGGCTTTTATTCTGGTTTTTGTAATTATTTGAACACCTTTTATCATTAAGAACTTGGTTCTTTACTGATCAGATGCTTCTTTGTTTTATTGCGATTTTGATACGCTTATAAATCCCAATCCTCATTGGATGTCCATGACCGAGCCAGGATCTTATGTATGCGGTATCTGCGTTTATTCTTCTAGTTCTAAAACTAGGTATCAGGGGTAGGGTTTTTATTTTAACCACACTGCCGAGTTCCAGTTCCGTTGTCCGGGATCATAACCAGGATAAGGGCAAACTGTCATATGTCCAGCCATGGTGTTTGAAATGCAACGCTTAAACATTTTGACCTGATTAGGGTTGGAATGACACTTCACCTTTTTATCTAGGAGTGAGTTTTGATGCATCAAATTTTGTGAAGGCATGTAATAGCGGCTTCACGTAACTCATAACCTGGGCTCGTTGGCCTTGGTGTAAATAATCTAGATGGGTTCCATTTCTAACCGGGTTTAGGGACCTCGGTGTAATGCTTAAGCAATCGATAGCGTGTATGTTGAATTTCCACTGGAGAATTCTTCATTAAAATAATAATCCACTCCAAAGAGCTAATAACGTCACACAATAAAATTGAAATGAACAGAAATATAAAATTGAAATCAAAATACTGAAATCAAGAAATAACCGAGCTCAAACACAGTGTGTCTGACATATTGTATTTTGCCGCAATGAGTTGCTTGGTGGCTAGGTCTCGGCAGTGCGCCACGATCCTTACTTCGTTGATCAAGTCTAACTCTGTCCTCAACACGCCATTGTTCGACACTTCACTTTCTTGAAGGGCTTTCAGCTTCCTCCACGATGGTTGTCCTATCTCAATCGAGATCATTGCCTCGCATCTGTAGGTCAATCTGAAGGGAGTCTCCTGAGTTGAGGTCTGGACGCTAGTCCTGTAACCCCAAAGGATATTGTAGAGTTGTTCGACCCAGTTGGATTCCGCATCCTGCATTCGCTTCTTTAAGCCATCAAGAACGACCTTGTTGGCTAATTTAGCTTGGCCGTTAGATTGTGGATGTTTCACAGAAGCGAAGTGTTGCGTAATGTTGAGGTCGGACATCATATCCTGGAACCCCTAATCGATAAATTGGGTCCCGTTATCCGTGACTACCTCGGCTGGGATCCCAAAGCGGGAGATAATATTGTGACGAAAGAACCTCCGTATGCGCGCCGAGGTGATTGTTGTTAAGGGCTTGGCTTCGATCCACTTTGTAAAGTAATCAACCGCGACGATGAGCCATCTAAACTGTCCGGGAGCTGCCTTGATTGGCCCGAGGAGATCCATTCCCCATTTTTAAAAGGGCCAAGGTACCGAGATGCCTTTCAATTTCGCGGGCAGTGGCCAAATGATTTTGGTATGTTTCTGACAACTGTCACATCTTTTTACCGCCTCCTTCGAGTCTGCCATCATGGTGGGCCAGTAGTAGTCGGCGCGTAGAGCTTTCCTGGCTAGAGCTTTCCCTCCCATGTGTTGGTCGTTAATTCCTTCATGTATCTTGGCCAACACATATTTAGCTTCGGATGGACCCAAGCATCTCATCATTGGAGAATGCAATCCTTTCCGGTACAGTTGATCATCGACCATAGTGTAAATGGCGACCTTTCGGATCAACTTCTTTGCTTCAGTTGAATCAACTGGAATAATGCCTCTTTCCAGATAATCCTTAATAGGCTTTCTCTAATCTGTCACTGCCGATATAGTCATAATGCAGCTCGATTCAGCTAAATTTTGCTGGATCACGGTCTTGTGGCTACCCTGACCTTTTGTACTAGCTAGTTTGGAGAGGATATCGGCTTTGACGTTCTCTTCCCTTGAGATATGAGTCACAATCACTTCTTCGAAGTTGGAGATCACCTCCTTTGCCTTGTTCAGATATTTGGCCAATAAAGGATCTTTCGTCTGATAAGTTCCCTCTATCTGTGCTACTACAAGCTGTGAATCGATAAATACCTTTACCCTCTGAGCTTCGTGTTCTCTTACCTACAACAGTTTGACTAGCAGGGCTTCATACTCAACCTGGTTATTTGAGGTTGGAAAATTTAGATGAGGAGAGTGCTCAATTGCGATACCCTCTGGGCTTTTAATTTTGATTCCTGCTTCACTCCCCTTTGCATTTGATGAACCATCGACATAAACCTTCCAAGTCTTGTCTTGGTCATTGTTAACGCTTTATATGCTAGGGTGAGTTCCCTCAAAAAATCGGCCAACGCTTATGATTTGATTGCATGGCGGACTTCATAGGTGATGTCGAACTCAGACAACTCTATTGCCCAGCTGGTCATCCTTCTTACGAGGTCGGGCTTGTGCAAAACTTGACGGATTGGTTGATTTGTTCGAACGACTATTCAATGTCCTTGGAAGTAAGGTCGAAGTCTCCTTGCCGTCATAAGTAGGGCGAACGCCACCTTTTCAAGCTTTTGGTATCGTAGTTCCGAGCTCTGTAATGCCTTACTTACAAAATAGATTGGTGACTGGCCGGTATCGGTTTCTCTAACCAGGACCGCACTTACTGCCTCTTCTCCTACTGACAAGTATAAGAATAAAGGCTCACCCGGATCAGGCTTCGACAGGACTGGTGGGGTTGCTAGACATTGTTTAATTTTTCCAAACGATGCGTCACAATCCGCGTTCCAATCTCCTCGTGTTTCCTTCTTTAGCAATCTAAAGAAAGGAAGCGCATTTTCTGCCGACCTCGGTAAAAACCTCGTCAGCGCGGCCAACCTCCTGGTTAACTGTTGAACTTCTTTCTTGGTTCTCGGAGCTTGCATATCCAACACGGTCTTGCACTTATCGGGAACAGAAAACTTAGGAACTTCTCGGCTGGGACCCCAAACGCACATTTGGCCAGGTTCAATCGAATTCAGTGCCTTCTTAACTTGCTAAAAGTTTGCTCCAGATCTCGGATATGGTCTTCTGGGTCTTTGGATTTTACGATCATGTCATTGATGTATACTTCCATGTTTCTCTTCATTTGGTCTTCGAACACCTTGTTCTTCATCCGCTGATACATGGCCCCGACGTTCTTCAATCCGAAAGGCATTACGTTATGATAGTAGTTAGCCTTATCGGTGATGAAGGCTGTCTTCTCCTGGACATCCGGGTGCATGGCAATTTGGTTGTATCCAGAGTAGGCGTTCATGATGGATAGTAATTGAAAATCGGATCAACTGTCGACCAATTGGTTGATGTTGGGCATTGGGTAGGAATCTTTTGGGCAGGCTTTGTTCAGGCTGGTATAGTCTGTGCATACCCTCCACTTTCTGTTTGGTTTTAAAACCATAACCACGTTACATAGCCACGTGGTGTATTGTATTTCTCTAATGAACCCTGCTTCCAATAATTCCTTAACATGCTGCTCAAGGGCCTTTTGTCTGTCAACGCCGATGTTTCTTTTCTTTTGTGCCACCGATGTAGACCCCAGCCGTATAGCCAACTGTGGCAATAGAAGTTATGGTCGATCCTTGTATCTCGGATGATGTCCAAGCAAAGACATCCTGATTCTTTCTTAAGAACTCAATGAGTTGGGTTTTCAATCCCGGACTCATAGTTCCCCCAATTTTGGTAGTTTGTGAGGAATTCTTTCTCAGGACCAATTCTTCTAACTCACTTTCTAGTTCTAGATGTGGGACCTCGGACTCATCCCTAAGATCGAGCTCTATTATGCTTACTGGCCGCTCTGATCTTCTTTCCTTTCCTGAGTCCGGGTTTCGTTCACCCCTTAGTATCTGAGGTGGCGATGATGGACCGCCTTCTCCCTCCCAGACAGTCTTGAAGTAGCACTGCCAGGACTCCCTCTGGTCTCCGTTAACGACGATAATCTTATTCTTGTTGTTCACCATCTTCAACTTTTGATGCTTTGTAGATACTAGCATGTCCCAGTTATGGATGGTCGGTCGTCCTAATATGATATTATACGGGGAAGGGAAGTTGACCACAATGAATCTTACCCGTTCGAACTTGAAAGCCTCTTTAGTTCCCAATGTTAACCTTAGGTCAATATACCCTTTGGGAGGGGAGTGTTCCCTGTTGAACCCTATGAGGGTCGTTTTGCATGGCCTCAAATCTTCTTTGTCCATCTTCATCCTATTGAAGGCATCCCGATTGATGATGTTCGCCGAGCTCCCTAGATCAACGAAAATCCTTTTGACCCGGCAATGTACCAAGGTTCCCGTGATTACGAAGCCGTCCTGATGGCTCAAAACTACGTCCTTTAATTCTTCATTAGTAAAAACTAATGGTGGAGGTGTCGGCTTGGTGTGGTCGTCCTTAAATTTTGGCAAATCTCTTTCAGAGAAGACTTCTCTCAGGTACTTCTTGCACTGACTTATTGTATGTCCTCCTCCACTGAAGCCTCCGCTAACCACGTTGCAGTTGAATTGGGCTTCTGGGAACTCATCCTCCTCGCTAGTTGGCTTTCATCGCTTTTCATCCTTCTTCTGGTCGGTGTCCGGGCTTCTACTACGGCCTTCATGTTTGCGTTTGTTACTTCTCTACCCCTGAGTTTTAATCACGTACTGGCGCAACTTACCATCTCTAACGAACTTCTCGATGGCGTCGCGGAGTTCGCAACATTGGTTTGTCGTATGTCCCTGTCTGTCATGAAATGCGCGAAACTTAAACTGGTCTGTTGTGGGTTGGTTTCTGGGAGGTCGAGGCCTATCGACTCTTTTCATCTCGGTTAGGTCCACCTCCTTCTAGATCTGCGAGCGAGCGACGTTCAGGGGGTATACCTATCATACTTTGTTTCCCTCCAAATCTCTCTCCCCGTGGTCTATTATCTTGGTTCCACTTGCGGGGGTCCTCTTTTCGTTTGCCGGGCTGATCTTTATCATCTGGAGATGTATTTCTCTACTTCTCGCTTTCGAAAGCATTGGCTATTTCCATTTGTTCCACCTCCAAATACTGCTTCGATTGGGTGTTGAACTCAGTAAGCGTATAAACCCGGTTCTTGAAGATTGACTTCGCTAGCCGGGGTCCTTTCAATGCGTAGCTTCTTGATGGTCGACGTAAATTGGGGGGAAAGTTCCACCAAATTTCCTCCCATTTTGCGAGGGAACTAAGTTTCCCTCGCAAAAAGATCATATTTTGCTAGGGAAACTTAGTTCCCTCGCAAAATAGTCATATTTTGCGAGGGAAGCATATTTCTCTCGCAAAATTTCCCCCAATTTTGCGAGGGAACTATGTTTTCCTCGCAAAATAGTGACTTTTGCGAGGGAAACTTAGTTCCCTTGCAAAAAAAAATGTAAATATGTTTTTTTCTTGTTTTAAATATCTCTGCAAAGTAAAGCCCATTTCAAAAATGATTTTTTTTTCATGCATGCCCTTATTTATAAAAAAAGAAATTAAGAGAAAAAATAGAGTAGTACCCAAAAAAAAATAAAAATCAAAGACCTTGAATGTTGTATGCCAAAAAGATAAAATTGGTTTCAAACAAATATCTTAAAAATGCACATACTGTTTCATGCCCCATCATGTACTTCTTATAAGGGCATTATAACCAAATTACATTGTTTATGAAATCAATTAAAATTAGTTAAAAATAATAAATATGTAAAAAATGAACCTCTTTTTCTTTCATGCATGCCCTTATCTATAAAGAAAAAAAGTAAGAGAAAGAAATAGAATTGTAATAAATAAAAGTATGAAAGAGCTTGGATGTAATATGTGAAAAAAATGAGGAGATGAAATAGAATTAATTAAATAAAAAATGGTAAAAACACATTAACTACTCAATGACAACCCTAAATGCGATATTATAAAAAAAAAAATCAAAAGAACTCAACTTTCATGTTCTTATGAAAAGGGCAAGAAGGTATATTGATTTTAATTTTAATTTTATAAAACATCATGGAAACAGATGCTTCCTGTATGATGATAATAATTAGTCTCTTTAAGTCAAAATATAAGTCAAACCTTAAGAAAAAATTTTCACGCACATGTATATATAACCAAGAAATAAACAGTAGAAAGTTAAATAAAAATAAATTTGCCAAAAAAAAAAAAGTTTATCACTACTCTTATCAAGTTGAGATGCATTACTACATTGAATTCATAATTCATTAAAACCAAGGGTAAATAAAAATTCATCTTGGAAAATTTTCTTTAAATATAGCACCTCATGTTAGTTATCTTGGAAAATTATCACCGCATTTTGCTATGTTCCCCCCCCCCCAAATATAGCACCTCATGTTAGTCATCTTGAAAAATTGTCTTTAAAAAAAATGTGAGTCATCCTGGTGTCTTTTCCTTTCTCACATATTAATGAGGTCCCAAAACTGAAATATGGATGCACTGAGTTCTTAAGTGCTATTTTTTCATTTGGAATTTGTCCAATGTGACGTAAGGAAAATTGTTTATTTCCTTAGCTTTCCTTTTTTTTAAAAAAAATATTTTCTTACATCTTTTATGATGTGATGCAGATTTTCCATCTCATTCTTAGATATAAATGCCAAATACTTCAAAAATAAGGGGATAGACGAGAGACTGTGGAAAGATCGTAATTTTGTTCTATATATTTTAGGATGAAATGAAGTAAGGTTTTAATTTTTTTTAAAAAGTTAAAGGTCACATTTGAATCTTGAGCTGTCAACTTGGAGTCTTGAACAAAGGTGGTGAAGCACATGATAAAAATTGGTAGACATTTCAATAATAGATTTAAAATTTACTTCTTGCGCAAATTCAAATTTCTCAGTTTTTCATGATTGAAACTTTCACTTAAATACTCATTTTCATTCAGTATGCATTGATTTTTTACACTACTTAATGAAATATTTAGTTTTGAGGTTACTACACGTTATTCATACCACCATTTTTTATACATTTTACTTATTGACGTTATGATTTTTTATTTTTGCTTTTGGAAATTGTGATTTTTTATTTTTGCTTTTGTTTTAGTATATGAAAAATCTTGAAATCCATGGAATAACTTTGTATCATTCTATTGTATTGAAGGATATTTAGTCTGTTGTGGGTGTCATTGGACTTGATCAAAAGGCGGATGAAGAAATTGCTTGGCATGAGATCCAAAAAACTTATTCACAGAGAGTAGATGACAAGAAAATTGTAAATTTATACTAACATAATGTCTTAACTCTTGACCAGTGGTGTTAAAAACTAGTGTAAAAACGTAAAAGCGTGTGTTTTTATGTTTTTGCTGGGGTGTTCAGTGTTAAAACGTAAGTAAACATTGTCCGAGGTAAACACAGGTAGACATTAGTTTAGAAACGGGTAAAAACGTAAGTTTTTTTTACTTAAAACCAACAAAAAAAAAAAAAAAAAACAAGAGAGAGAGAGAAAAAAAAAACCGACTTTAGGGAAACTTTTTTTTTTTTGTCAAATACTTTAGTGAAACCGGACCATCGGGCATTCCGGCATTCCATTCGAAAATTCATTCTCCATCCTGCTTCGCTGTCGCGGCTTCCTACTTCCCAAACCCTAAAACCCAAATCATCGCCGTCCTCCTCCACTCGTGGCGTCGCCGTCCTCTACTCACGGCATCTCCGATTCGCCGGTCGCCCTCCTCGTTGACTGATCCTGGCCTCCTCTACTCGTGCTCTGCTCGTGATAACTCGTGCTTCCTACTGACCCAGTCCAAAACTCGTCCGTCGTCGCGCGCCCTCCTCCACTCCGGCCAGGATTCGCCGCTTTTATCACCGGTGCTTATTTCTCCTATTTCCAAGTGCTTATTTCTCCTATTTCCTCTCCTGTTTTTGGCCCCTTTCTTGTTATAATTTAGTGTAACAAGCTTCTCTTTCTCCAGGTTCATTCAACAAAAGCTAGGCAGTACTTCCATCTCCGATCATGAAAAATTGCAAGCTGCATTGTCGGATCTTCAAATGAAATATAATGAGCTTTTGGCGGCGCACCAGCAGACCTGCAGAGAGGTACTCTTGAATCATTTACATTTTTTTTTTTTGAAGAAATTGTTGTATTGGTATAAACCCACTGGAAATCCTAGTAGCTTTACTAAAATCTGACCTACTATTGGAGTCATGGTCATCAAAGAAGCCAACCCTACCCCATACCGCCAGTACATTACTCTTGAACAAGTGCTACTTACTAATCCGTGAAACTCTTTTGAAGTAGATACACTAGTAGTTGAGATACATTGCATATAGAGCATGTATGTTTCATGTAGTCAATTCTGATTGAAGTTTAAAACAGGATATGATCTTCTTACTCATTTTTGCTTGCTTACAATGCATGAAGTATGGTATACAAGGGCTTGAAATATTTGGTTAGCAACAAGAATAGGGAATTGTGGCCGAAAATTGGGAACCATTGAGATAGAAGGAAATGGATGAAATAAAAAAATGGAACAGAGGCCATTTTTCTGGGAGGAAAGAACTGTTTTGGAACGCTTATGATTCATGGTTGACTGTGTCAGCAGAACTGTTTTGGAACAGAGGCCATTTACCTCGGTTGGGGCTGATCCTCTCTGTGTGTGTCCCCTCCCCCCGTTTTCTCTCTCTCACACACATAAGCCCAAATTAACAAATATTGCTGCCCCCTGTGAATGCATAGACATATTACAGCAAAGTTGCTAATCAAGAAAGTAGACTCTTCATTGACTTGCAAAGCCCCCTTAGCCAAAATATCCCTGCATCCGGGCAAGGGGTTCTCAGAGTATGTGAGGATACCAGTTCATCTTGAGTACTGCTTTAATTATCCAATCTGCTGCTTGCATATCTGTTTTGTTTGACAGGATTATCCATAATTCCATACCATCCTTTCCTTAAAGAGTAGTTCTCTAATCTTTGTTACCAGATGTTGGTGTTTTACCAACAGCCTCACGTTAAGATGTTAGTTGCCTAAACTGAACTACTCCAGAAATTTTTATTGTTACTGACTGCAGTATGATGAGTGGTAATGAAATACATGGAGGTTGTTACTTCACTTTCCTTAACAGATCTAATTTTTCATACCTCATTAACTTTCTTATGGGTGGTTATATGTTGTTATTCAGACATTTTATAGATTTATTTATAGTTTCTTAAAGTGTCTTGTTTACACCATATGCAAAGGATTTAGTCACCAAATCCCATTTTGCTTGACAGTTGGAGGAAATAAAAAGTTCACAAGCCGTGACATCCACTAGAGAAACGACAGATAGTGAATCCCCAAAAAATGTGCTCTAAAGTATTATGCTATAGGTGAAAACTTGACATTCTTGGAGCTCCATACTCACATATGAATTGTTCTGCAATTTTGTCTCTTATTCTTTCTTATTTTGCCATCCATTTGTAAGACTCGTTTGTTACTACAGATTTCGTGTTTCCTTATCTTCAACCATGTATGAAATTATTGTATACTAATCTGATGTCTGATTCTGATCCATCTCATTCAAATTTATTTGTCAACATTATTTTTTGGATTCAGTATCAGTCAGTTCTAAAGTATCATTCAGTATCTGAAGCTGAAGCATTATCTGCCTATTTAGTTGCATTAGCATTATCTGTTTTGTCTTTGTATGGCTATGTAATATGCTCTCATGCTTTGCTGGTTTTTTTTTTTTTTTTTTCTTTTTCCATTTTCAGGCAAGTGTAGGCGCATCTTCTTCTCTTCACATTATTTGTAAAACAAGAAAAATCATCATTTTTTTTTTAAAAAAATTATTCTCAAGCATTTATTGGTTAATATGTCTCTTTTCTGAGAACCTCGTTCAAGAATATATGCCTCATTGTTGTCTTAAATAAATGTATTCCATATTATTGAACCTTGTTTTTTATTGCTCATAAATATATTTTGTGTTCAGCGTGCTCCGCCATTATTGAAGTAGTGCTAGCTGGTTATTAATTGCCTCCATTCTCTTCAGGTTTGTGTCTCTCATTTTTTATTTCTTTAATCAAAACTTACTATATTGATGGATTTGATGCTGCCTTCTTTTGCTTTATCATTGTTTTTTCCCCCTTGGCCGGTTCTGCTGTTTGTTCATAAATTCTGAATTACAATGACAAAAAGAGGAGGAATTTGTAAGTAGAGCCTACTGTGACTTTTCTTCCTTCACATTTGTGAGGTTGCTGGTTTAAATTTTGATATAAGAAGCTAAAATTCTGATATGGATTTGTTTTTGCGACTTTTTCCTGTGAAATTCTGGTTTAAAATTCTGGGGAAAAAAACAATGATTCCTGTGACTTTTTCCCCATTTTTATAGACACTCTTTTGCTCCATTAATGGCCATACTCTATGTTTAGAACTGTAAGATATGATTTGGTTCTGCATGGCCTTGAGCTACTTGCGTATTTCTTGGTCTTTGTGCTGCCATACTTCACATTGGGCTGGGTGGGTTCATTTTATGCCTCTAGAATAATTGCATGAAGTATTCTTATCAATGGTTTATTCATTAATTGAACTAGCGAGACATGGCTGTATAATCTGTAGGATGAGATTTATTTCTTCTTGTGTTAAAATGTACTTTCATGCAATTGATATATAGAATATGCTTTTATTTATTGTTTTGAAAATGCGTATAAATAATATTTAGCTGACAGTTTATGTATGGGTAAACTCTAACGCACCGACTCTATGCTGAGGTGTAAAATGAGATTTTATTAGGGCCGTCAACTTTGAATTTGTCATTAAATTAAGTTAAATCATCAAATAATATGAAGTGTTGGTTATATTGCCATCACAAGAAAAGATGTTAGTCCTATTTACACTTTGATTTATTATTGATGATTGCCGTCTAATACTTTTAAATGTATACTTTTAAATGTATACTCCATCCGGTCCTAATTATAGGAGTAAATTATCAGAATTTAGAAGGATTAAGGAATGAAGTTAAATTAGTTATATATATTTTCCTAAAACACCCTTACCTAAAATATATGAAGAAGCAAGGTCCTGTTTTAATTCAAATTAAAATTAAAATTTGCTTCTGTAATAAAGATTTTTCAATTCTTCATTGATAAAATAGAAACACAATACATGCTGGCCACAAATGATGCTTTTTCTAATGTCTCCGCCACTCCTCTATTTGGTGTTGTTAGGTGGGATCTGTATATTGTGTTTCTATTTTATTAACGAAGAATTGATAAATCTTTATTACAGAAGCAAATTTTAATTTTAATTTGAATTAAAACAGGACCTTGCTTCTTCATATGTGTGTTATTTATAGGAGAAAACTTAAATTAGTTATTTATAGGTGTATATTTATAGGTGTTTTTATAATTAGGACCAAAACTAACTCCAAAATTTGCTCTTATAATTAAGACCGGAGGGAGTAATATTTAATTTTTTTAGTGCTTATCAATAAGAATCTTGATTACATCTTTTGAATGAAATTAGCAAGAACTATCGCCGGTAATGTGACCACTCGTTGCATTGATATAAATTATTATATTTCGTCTTTAATATAAGACTTGCTATAATAAATAAGTGGAACTATAAAAGCGATTTTCCTTTAAGAATAGGAGATAATAGTAAATTCTAACAAGTATTTGCCAAAATCATATAATTAATTGTTGTCGGTCTCCACATACCAGCATGTTCAAACCACACCATCAAGCTAGCTCCATATAAGGTCCTTTAATTTGTATATAATGCTTATAATGCATGTGTTTTCCTAGCTAACATATTCAAATCATGTGTGTTTTCGTAGCTAACATATTCAAATTCGACGACTATGATACTCCGGAGGAAGGTGTGCAGGAAGAGGTCGACGAACAGGAATCGTCCGATTGTTTTGAGTTAGTTTTTTTTTTTTTTTAAATACTAGATATTCTATTACTTCGCTAGTGTCATATTCAGTAAATTTCTTATATATATATATATATATATATATATATATATATATATATATTGATATAATGTTTATAAGTGTTTAGAGATGGAGCATCGAGGAGGGCGTTCAGGTACTAGATGTAGTAGTGGTAGCTCCCAGCCCCGTCCTACCAGAGGGGGTAGGGCGACATCATCTACCTCCTCTATAGGTAGGGGGCTTGGCTCTTCCCCAGAGCTGCCGCCATTTACCTTTTCATCTTCATCGTTTACTACTGACTCTGTTTTAGGCGGTAGAGGTGTGCCTGTCTCTCCGATTGATCCACAGCAAGGAGCAAAGCAGGTTGAGTTTACAATTTCTGATTGATTTACATATATTTTGTTTTCTTTAAGTATCTATGTTCTAACATTTTCAATACTTCTTTTAGCACACTGTGTCGCCTCGGAGCCAGGTCAAGGAAGCTAGTTCCTCCGACACACCAGTCTGGGGAACAGTTAATCCTGCAACAGGGAAGTTGTGGATTCGTCCCGTCGGCACCACCGAGTAAGCCATATAAAGTTATTAGTAATGTTATGATTTTTACTTTTAGTTTGTATGATTTTCTTTGTTTTCAGGTTTCAGCCTTATAAGTTGGTGAAGAAATTCATGGGGGATCAAATGTTCCGTAATTTCAATCAGCCTTGGGCTAGTTGGACAGAGATTCCTCAAGCTGATCGAGACACTTGGTTCAATGAGTTCTTGGTAAGTTATGTGATTTATGGTTATTAATTTCTTCTCATCAAAATACAAACTGATTAACTATTTTTATACTTTGGAGCATTAATTGTTTATTATTGATTTTCAGGAAGAGTTTAGTTGGTTGCCGGTTGATTTGAAAAATTTGAAAAAAGCTTATAACTTCAAGGCTAGTAAGTGGATGTCTGATAAATTTTATAAATTGAGACATAAAAGGGGAAAGAAAACTTGGATTCAACCTAAGGTCGCAGAACAATTATTTCACAGATGGGCCGTCGACGAGAAATATATAAAGCAAAGTGAACAAAATAAATTAAATAGGGCTCATATGGATGGGCCGTCATATGCTGGTGGCTCCATTCCATTTAGTGAGCATCGACGAAAAATTGTAAGTATACATTGTTTTCTATTTTAGCTTTCAATATTTTATACTTTGAAGTAATTAATTGATAGTTGTCAATTTGTGTTTGCAGGAAGAATCTAGGGAAGTTCCTGCAGATTTGATTCATTGGGCTACCTTTGAGCGGACCCATTCTCGGGAGATTGAAGGTGGGAGGCGCTGGATTAACGTAAAGTCCCAGCAATGTGCGGTGAGATATTAATTAGATTTATTATTTGTTTCAAACAGTATCATTTATTTCATTTTACATGTCTTATTTGTGATGTATTGTTGTGTGCTTGTAGGAGACCTATCAGCAGCTGACGCAAGCGAGGGACTCGCAGATTGAGAACGACCCGACGCCCTCTTATTCTGATAACGAGAGTCTCTTCATTCAGGCTGCAGGCGGATTTGACAAGAGGGGGAGAGTCTTCGGGATGGGTGCCTCTGCTAGCGAACTGAAGTCGTCTGCGAAGCGCTCGTCTAATAGTGTTGGAGGTGTTCCTGCAGGTAGACGTTATACTTTTGCTACCAATTGCAAACCATTATTCCCTCGTCCATTTAAATTAAGTATAAAAAATAAACTGACTTCATAATGTTGGTTATGCAGAAGATAAGAGGGTAAAGGTGTTAGAGGCGAAGGTGAAGGAGCAAGGAGAGATGATTATTGAGATGCGTGCATTTCTCCAGTCCATATTGAAGGACAAGGGTACGAGGTCGCTTCCTGGTGGTGATGACGATACCGATGGTGATCATAACTAGACTGTTGCAGTTTAGACTTTTTTTTAGTTCATTTTGGTCGAAACATTGTAATTTGATATTTTGTTTTTACTATGTAAACTCTTATGATTGTTACAATTTATTTTTATGATATTTGTCTTTTTATTTTCTCATTTTTAATATTTTTTTATGTAATTATTTTATTTTATTTTCTTAATTTTATATTTTTTTTATAAATTAATTGGCATTTGTGAGGGTTTCCCTTGCAAACTCCTCAATTTTGCGGGGGAAAATTTTTGAAATTTGTGAGGGAAAAATCTTCCCTTGCAAAGTTTGTGAGGGAAGAGGTTCCCCTCACAAAATTGAGGAGTTTGCGAAGGAACAACATTTCCTTGAAAATTCAAAAATAACCAAAATAATAATAATAATAAAGAAAAAATTTGTGAGGGAACAAAAAAAATTTCCCTCCTAAATTTCAGAATTTGTGAGGGAATGTTGTTCCCTTGCAAACTCCTCTATTTTGCGAGGGAATAGGTTTTCAGGATTTGCGAGGGAAAAAAGTGTTTTTGTGATGGAAAATTGGTTTTACGAGGGTTTTCTTTGCGACGGACCTTTTTCCGCCGCAAATCAGTTTTGCAACGAAAAATAGCTCTTTTGCGAGGGAATTTTTCTTCTGCAAAAATTTTTTTTTTTTTTTTGGTAGTGAACTAAGCTCTCGCCAAAGAGGGTAGTGTGTGTTGATAGGGCAAAATTTAAAGCCTAAAAAAACTCCGCAAGTGCACGGGCCATATCAAATAATAAAGTGATAAGAAAAGTATCGTTCTCACGAGGACTTAGTATTACAAACTTCAGTTAAGCATTAATTTCACAATTTCGTTTAAGTTAAGAAAACCAAATTAAATTTAATTTAGAGAAAAGAAATTAAAACTAAAATTAAAACAAACTAACTACACACTAATGAACAAGCAACCTAGAGTTATTAATCCCTTATTTGATTTTTAGATTTTATCCCCACTAAATTAATTTTGACTTAACCTAATCAGCTAATCTAGAGTATTAATGTCTATAAATGCCTTCCGGTCCACTTATATACCTATCTTAATTAATTATGTGATGTTTCACACAACTAAATAAGATGCGTTTTAAATCGGACTCACTCTAATTTGATTATGCAGAGCTTTTAGGTATATTCTTGTCCTAGACGCAAATTAGATTAAAACCTAATTTCACATTAAATTTAAATCTAATTCCACATTATTTAATCTCAAGGTCAATTTAAGATTCTCTCTTCTAAGTTCAACCTAAATCTTCAAAACATGCTCAATGGTGATCAATTAATAAGCAATAACAATGAACAGGACTAAATAAACTGAAATAAAATTAAGCAAAACTAAGAAAATAATCTCTAAAACCCAAACATGTTCATAGGTTCTCTAGGTTGCAAAACCAACTAGCACAAATGGCTTTAATCAAATCCATAACAAAAAGATAAGAATTTATGTTCAAAGAATAGAGAGAGAGGAAAGAAAATTTCTTCGTTGCCTCCACAGTCCTTCCGTCCTTCTGTGGAGATAATGAAGAGAATAGAAACGCTCAACCTCTGCTTCTTCATTTCTTCTCGTTCTGCGTCTCCTGATCTGTTCCCCTTTTGCTTCTTCCGTTCTTCATATATATAACTTAAATATAACTTAGGCCATGGGTCACAGATTCTCCTTCTTATTAAAAAGATATCTTGTATCTTGTAATCAACTCCATTAGATCACACAATTGATTTTGTTTCTATTTTTCTTGCGTGAGATCATTGAGTTTGACTGATTGCATATCCTCTTAATTGCTTTTTCTATTTCTTTCCAAATAAGCTAATATTTCCTGCAAAATATAATAAGAAATAAGTAGATTTTATATCAAAATATCTTTTTATCCTACAAGATAGTAAAGTATATAAAAGATAATTAAATAGGTATATAATATCAATAAATCCAACTAATTCTCATAAAATATACACCTATTTAATCATAAAATATATACTTATCACGTGTGCACAGTGTGACGGAATGTAAATAGTTAAGGGTTTAGAACGTGTGCACCTTAGGATTTGACTTCTGTATTTATAGAGTATATATTAGGTTGGATATTGTGGGCCCGGTGATCCAAGATTCTCATTGTCGTAACTATCAGATACCGCTTTGGATAGATACTTGGATTGTCGCTCAGATAGGATCACCCTGTATTATAGGTGGGTCTTGATTAGAGCCGGGAAATCGGGCCAGGCCCGTCGGGCCGGCCCTTTTAAGCCCTGGCCCTGTAGGGCTCGGGCTTGAAAAATATGTCTGAAATTTGAATTTGGCCCTGCAGGGCCGGCCCTGTAGGGCCTCGGGCTTTATCGGGCCGGCCCTGTAGGGCCTCGGGCCGGCCCTGCAGGCCCTGTTACTGTAGTATTTTCATTTTTTTAAGAAAAAAAATTAGTCAAAGAATGCCAAGAGGAAGAGGCTAGGAGGCACATATATAAATACATAATAACTATACTCTGATTTTATGATTTGATATATTATTTGTTGCAGATAATGATTATTATGGATGTGTTCATGATGCAGGAGAAGAAATTCATAACATTTTTACTCCTGAAACACAGCCTTCTGCTCAAAGTGAAGCATAATCAAATATTTATGAAATTGATGAGAGTGATGAAGAAGGTGACAATTGACAATGATAGTGGTATGCTTTTATATTTTATGTGAGTTATCTAATGTTGTTTAGTTTAATACTTCTTAAGTTTTATGTGAGTCAATTGTGGACAATGATTTGTTTTTTATTACGAATTAATGAATGTGTTTATTTGTTGGATGATTTGTATTGTTTAGATATTTAATGTTGATAATATTTATTTGATAGATTAGAACTTTAATGGTTGCAATTTACTAATTATATTTCTTTGGAAAAAACCTAGAAAAAAATAAATAAAATTTCGAATAGTAATTTTCAGGCCCTGTAGGGCCGGCCCTGGCCCTGGCCCTGGTACTATCGGGCCGGGCTTTGAAAAATAGATGTTTTCCTTATCTCAGGCCCTGGAGGGCCGGCCCTGTAGGGCCCAAGCCCTGGAGGGCCAGGCCCTGTAGGGCCGGGCCGGCCCTAATTCCCAGCTCTAGTCTTGATATGCGGCATGTTTCTAGTTGGGTCATCCACACGCTGGGCCTAGTGTGCGTCCGTAACACATGGATTTATTTTTGTTTGGTCAAAGGGTTTTCCCTTTCAGGATTGAAAATGTAAACGATTTTTGCCTCTCCCAATAAACGCATTTCTTAAGATTCAAATTTGTGTTCTGCTCCTTTCGAAAGTAAGATTGCTTACCCCCCAACCAACAACTTGTTATTATAGGGATTTTTGAGATGCAAACTTATCTCCCTAGTGGAAGCTCTCTCTTTTTTTCTTTTTTTAATATTTTAAAAATAAAGTTCATAGAAGATACCATTCTGTTCTTGCTTTACGTTGTAAAAGATTTATCAGTTGTAGTGCAATACTATTGACTATAAAAAATTAAAATGTTGCATTTTGTTGCTGGAATACATACTTTCCTTGCGTAAACAATATGGATATTCTTCTTCTTCTTCTTCTTCTTCTTTTTGGTCGATGGATAATGCAGGATAGTACACCTCTTCATTTTATTGCTATGTATATTGTATCTTGCAAAACCACCCATTATCGAGGTAGCACAGTTTTTGTGTGGCTATAAATAGTCATTATATTTTTGCTGATTTTTTATTTCTATTTTTCACAATAAATTTCTGTTATGTGCTTTCCAAGCACTACCTTTTAAAGCGTAGTCATTTACTAACATATTGATAGTGAGTCTTTTTGGCCCAACATTAGATGTCCCAAGAGAAATTTTTGATAATGCTTTTTCATATTAAAAATATGCATACTTTTTCTTTGTGATTGATAGACCCCCTTAGATGACCCAGGACCAACATTGGAAGTATTGGAAGAAGATTTAGTTGTCAGGTTAAAAGAAAAAACAGTGATAGGAATATTCACAGAGGAAAATCAATGAGTACACACACAAAAAAAAAAGAAAAAAAAAAAAGAAAAGAAGAAAGCATACCATTGTGTATACTACATTAAGATGAAAAATACAACCGTCACTCTCTAATACAGTCTTATATGTAGGGCCTAAGAGAGTAAATAAAATATAAAATGATCTTCTCTATTAGAAAAGATCCATCTTCTATAACAGCTTGAACAATATCAAACAATTCCTAGTAGGTGGAGGTCCATCTTCTATAGTGTCACTAATGTTTTGTTAGCATAGCAAAGCAACCACAACCTGTGACGAAAATTCAAAATCATTTTAGTAATTCCAATCCGACAAGTTCTTTTGTTGAAGAAGTCAAACTAACCAGGTTTGTACAATAAATTGTAATATTTTGTTCAATATAGCACCAATCTCAATGCCTATTTTGTTTATTACAATAGCTGAGATGGAAGCAAATTCTGACAGTGATAAGCATGTATATGTAGGCATTATTTAGAGAGCTCTTTAATATATGCATGCAGGTAAAGATGAGGTGAGGAGTCAAACATTTTGTCATGAAGACATGTATATAGGAGCAGTTGAGGGATAAATTTGGATCTAAATATTAGGCCCCAATCCACTTTGTATCCTAAATTTATAAATTTTTTTTCTAAAGTATCCCTATTAAATACATGCATTAAATGGTTCCTAAAAAATCAATCTATATTTATTACAAATAACCAACATAACTAATTTCCTCAATCCACTTAAATTAGTTAACTAGCTCTTATATTAAGTACTGGAGGTAGTATTATATTTTAATGCAAGTTCTTTTATAAAATATAATGGCAACACAGTCCGTTTCAATGTCATTGCTATTTGTTCATAGATAATTCCCATACTACAGTTTTGTCATTCTTTTCACAGATGAAACTACATTCCTGTAATTAAGCCAAAGGGATTCGAAATTTAGCCCCCTTTTCCTTAATTATTCAGAATTTAGGATCTCAAGAAAAAGAGAACATCTAATTGACCATCAACGTCGCTTTTATTGAACTCAATGTGCAGCATCAAGGAAAGTTATAGATGTGGATAAGGTTCTTTTTCACTTTGAAAGTTATTTATAACTTGATCTTAGTAAAAAAAAAAAAATACTACCTCTAATCTTTAATATTCCCTCATTGACTAACTTAAGGAGATTAAGAAAGTTAAATAAATTACTATGTGTTCTGGTATAGAACACAGATATCCAGTGAAGGGCTAGTGCTTAAATCTTAGATCAATAGGCTCGGTCTGAATATTGAGGAGATACCTAGGAGAGCTTCAAATTTGATTAGGAGCTAAGCCTAGGGCCTACGTATCCAGTGGTGGAATAAAAGTCCATGTAGTTCGAGACACACAACGGAGTTAGCAGAGGGGTGGTGTGTGTACTCTGTGTGGCAGAATGTAAAGTAGTTTAGAGTTAGAACGTGTGCACCTTAGTGTCTGGTCTCTTTATTTATAGAGCTTACACAGGTAGGATATCTCGCTCCTGCTTGATTCTTGGTGAGAGTATCTAGGCGGTTATCTTGTGTAATCCCAGCCTAGATGCTCCTATATTATTGATAGGTATGATCCCCCTATAATGTAGGATTTCCCTATATTATAGATGGTTCCGGATATTCGGTATATCTTTAATTGAGCTATCCCGACGTTGGGCCTTGGTACAGATCCGTAACACTATTAAAGTATTTACATTTACCATTTTTCTCTAAATTTATTTCCCTTACCAATGAGCTGATATATAATCTAATAATGCACCTAAGTTTTTCATAGAAATCATGTAAAACATGCTATACTTAAATACTGCATCTGGTTCTAATAATAAGAACACTTTTGTAGTGCAATTTATACTACAAAAGTGTTCCTATAATTAGGATTAGAGGTAGTAGTTTATTTAGCTTCATTAATTTTTCAATTAGTTAACTGACTCCTATATAAAGGACTAGAGGTGGTACATGACAGTTACATTTTATATGAAGTGTCACATAGAGGTATATCAAAAAGGTTATTTTTACTTCGACGACAACAGAGTCCTGCAAACTTATACTATTGGAGTATAATGCAAATCATACTACCTCCGGATTTAATTATAAGATCTAGTTGACTTTTTTTTTGGAGAGATTAAAGAAGCTAAATAAGTTTAATCATTTCATTTGTTGTGTATCCTTAGATTATATATTAGTTTATTAGTTAAACTAATTAGTTTGAAGAAAAAATATTCTAAAGTAATTTAGTTAGCTTCCTTAGTCCCTTCAAAAAAGTCAACTAGGTTAGCTCTCTATATCCATCACCAATGGAAATCAAGCAATTAATCCATGAAAACAACAATTCTGGTGCGCAGCGTCACTAGTGTAAAAAAAGCTTTTAAGACCGGACAAAAGAGGCACCGTAAGACTGGACTCGTGGCCGGTTTTGTTCCAAGCGATATTAAAAGTTTAACGTTTAAGACCGAACACGAACTGGTCTTCAAGAAAATGTTTTAGATTGGACATTTAAAACATTAGGTCTTAAAAGTCATACTAAATAAACTTGAAATATTTTTTGTTCGGTCCTAAAACCTAACTTTTAAGACCGGACAAAAACTTGGCCGGTTTTAAAAGGATCGAAATTTTAAGACCGGACAAAAATAAATCCGGTCTTAACAGTTGAACATTTAAGACCGGCGTATTTATTCCGACCTAAATTTTCCTGAATTTTTTTCCCTGTTCTTCCAGATCAATATATATATACACAAATCCATCACCTAATCCAGCACATAAAAGTCGATACTTTAAGCTACAAGCTATGAAAAATTATGAATAAATTGAATTGGGATAAAGAATACAAATATTATTCACAATAAGTTATGTGGCCTCTTAATTAATGATTATACTATGACTACAACACCTAAATTAATTTATACAATAGGATAACTTACTTACAAATACAATGAGCTAAGTTACAAATACAGCACGTAAATCAACATACATGCCCAATATAATTTATCCACTATGCCTTCATCTGATTCCCACCCAACAACGTAAACACATCCTCTTTTATAACATGCACCTTTGGATTGGATCCTATCACAAAAATAAAACCAGAACAAACTTTATAGTCAGTGATGACATTGTTTAAGAACATATATTGAAGGAATATCATAGTATGTATATATATATAGTATGTATATATATATATATATATATATATATATATATATATATATATTGATGCGGCAACACATTATTATCCGGAAGCTTGCATGTCCTTAAAAGCCTCAAGCATTTCAAAAAAACTGTTGTTGCTATCCTTCAAGCTTACCAATTTCAATGCAGCGTTCAACAATTGGTATTTTTTACACCCAAGGTATAGCGGGGTCTTTGCATCTACTGCACACATTATCAATATCCGTGTCATTATCATCAAAGGTTGCTTCCCCATGTTAAGACCCATTTGGGATTTTTTCACCATGCCATACCCATACTGTATAGGTCTTACAAAATCCTTCACAAATTAAATGTGTGTGTATAACTTCAGGACTTAGTCACCTCTCATTCAAACATTTTACACAAGGGCAATAAAACTTCCCACTATTATCATGGGCATTTTGTTTAGCAAATTCTATAAATTCCCTCGCCCCATTTTGTTTAACATACATAATCCGAAAAATTTGAAACTTGAATATAAAATAAGCCAACTCAAAGTGTATATTTATGCTCAATGTCGGTTAGGTCTTTTATTTATTTATTTATTTATTTTGTTTTACAGAGAAACTTGCCCATTAAATGCATAACAAAGAATCACTTTTGGTCATAAATGTATCACAGTGAATCCAAGAAGCAAAATAAATGCATGACGAAGAAATTAAATACATTGCATGAAAGTCTAGTGGACTCACCTCTAGCATATTAATTCAAATGCGTTTGCTGAGTCTTTCTTCTCCGGCCACGAACATTCATGTTGCAGACAGCAAGAGTAACTTAAAAACACTTGTTGGTCAGTTGAGTTGGTCTAAAGTACAAATATAATCTTCAAAATACAATATTCATTAACAATAGAGGAATCCACAAGAACATTTCATCGATTTCATTAAACCCATGAAAAACCCAAAACGATAAGCAGGAAAATCATAAAGTTATATAACCGAAACACTTCTTACAGCTTGGTCTATAGACGTTTAACTAAAGAACCAGAAAGTGATTGTCGAGAGAGTGATGCGAAGCAGCGACGAAGCAACACAAACACTGGAGACAAAACCTGAGTAATCACTTTCGGCGCGACAAGAGAAGTTCAGAGAGGGAAATTTAATTTTACGCGCGACAGAGACGTCTTTTAGGATTTTGGATTTTATTAAGACCGATTGTAATGTGCATCTAGTTCTAACGATTTTATTAATTTAATTTTTAAGCCCGGATGTTTAGAAGACTCCGGTCTTAAATTTTTATTAATGTTTAGATCGGAGATTTATACAACATCCGGCCCTAAAAGTCAAATACTTTTTGGACCAGTTACTTATAACGTATCCGGTCCTAATGGTCTATTTATAAAACCAAACCGAAAAAAAGAGGATTGGCTTTGGTGAGCGCAGCAGCAATTGAATGAATAAAAAGAAAAACTAGAGAATTAATAAGCTTATTTAATTACTGGTGAGGAGTTAGGAGGCAGTGAGGAGTTAATATAAGAGCAGAGAGTTTAAGAGCGCATTTTATGTATATCTGGTCCTAAACTGCTATTATTTATATTTTTAATCATTTCAATTACTTTTACAACCGACCTTTTATCTTGTATTTGGTTCTAAAATTCTTTTATTTTTTAATCAATTAAAAATATTACTTTTAAGAATGAGTCTATTAAAATATCCGGTATTAAAAGTTGTATCTATTTAATGAATAGATTCAGAGTCTCTTCGATCGGCTTCCAGATAAACTTCCCAACGACGCGACTCCTTGTATTCTAAGAAACAATGCGGCTCCTCGTTAAAGTTTCTGGCGTTTCGCATTGTTCATAATGAGTTCTCTATTTAAACCCGTTGTTACTTTACTTTTTTTACATTCTTCTTCATCACTTCTACAACCTCCACCACCGTAATGGCTTCTCCACCACCACCAGGTCCTCCACCACAACCAGGTCCTCCACCACTACCAGGTCCTCCTCGTCCACTTGGTCTTCACAACACGTACCCTCCTCCGCTGCCTTTGAACCCGTCATTCTACTAGATGATGCAGCACCTCCTGGCCCGCGTCGATCATATAGACCGACGCATGGGCCAACTTTTTCAGGTCTATCATGCCGTTAACAACAAGGTGATGGTGGTACTGACGCCTAAGACGTTGAGTACCGTCTTTCTGATGACGACGTGTCCAACCTTTCCGACAAATCCCTTCCCTCTGACAACGATGGGGAGGATTAGATTTTATGTTTTTTTTATGTAAATAAAAAAAATTATTCAATAAAATTTTTATTTCAATTTCAATTTCAACAACAAGTAGACCGTAGTACTTGACGCCCATGAACGTTAATATAATTTTTCTAAAGAAACAAAAAAGGAAATTCACAAGTAATATTGATGCATCTCTTGAAGGCAAAGAAACGATATCGATCGCCTTGTCCTTTTCATTTTCTTTTTCTTTCCGACAAAAAGGAAACAACCAAAACATTGTCATCGTGTGATCAACATTAAAAATTCCTAGAATACAGTTAAGAGCATAAAAAAAAACATCGTCTACCTTATTCGAATAAGAACAAACAGATTGACAATTCTTCTCAAGGTTGGACCGTCGTTGTCGTCGGTTTTACCTCGCCCTGATTTGAATATTTTCAGTGTCCTTTTCATTATCTTCATTCTTTTTCCGACAAAGAAAAGGTAGACTGTAATGCTACTCAAAATCAGGAGAGGTAAAAACGATGACATCGAAAATCCTAACTTGAGGAGAACGACAGAACCTCGATTGTCTTGAACATTAATGATTTGCCAGATATTTAAAGGAAGACTATTAAGACCGAATATTTACAACAATACGGTCCTAAGTTTAAGTAGTGAGGACTTTTAGGAGCGAACAATTTATAAACATACGGTCTTAAAAGTCTCGAGACTTTTAAGACTACATGTTTAACAAACATACGGTCCTAAAAGTCTAGATAAATTTTTACTAAATTAAACGAAACTAATTAATTATTTGTTTGATTTTCTTCAATATTGTTGTACCGGCCAAAATTTAGGTCCGGTCATAAACTATTTAACTTTAAGATCGGATAAATTAGTACCCGATATTAAATGTTAACCTTTAAGACCGGTCCATATATAAATCAGGTCTTAAAATTAATTAATTTTTTATTTAATCATTTTCTATATTTTGTACCGGCCTCATTTTATGTTTGGTCTTAAAAGAATAACTTTTAAGACCGGCTAATAAACATGTTCAGTCTTAAAACCTTAATACCTTAATATTTAAATTTTTCCTAATTATTTTTGGACCGCAGAAAATATTAGTTCGGCTGTATGACATTTGTCGATAAAGTAATTGATATTTCAATTTTGTTAATAACCTTTAAAAAACCGGTTGTTTTATAGTCTGGCCTTAATAATATATTTAAGACCTATAAAAAAATGATCCGATCGAAATTGTTCTTTATATTTACAGAACTGCCACCGGTTATTCCTTTAAGACCGGGGCGTCACTACTCCGGTCTAAATGAGTCAGTCTTAAAGCCCTTTTTTACACTAGTGCGTGGTGGATTTTTGCAATTAGAATAGAAAATCTTTGCACACAAGATTGAAATCTGATTAGGCGTCCTATAAAAAAAGTCCCAAATACTTCCTCCGGTTCTAAGACAAAATTTGTAATGCAAATTATCCTAATTGTCTTATAAATAGAACCGGAGGTAGTACTAGATACACCAACAATTGAAGGGTGCCTCATCTAGAATGAACATGATATCATAAGTGAGTAAAATAAAACAAGAAATATCTATAATGAGATATCTACATTCATAATTCTAGTTTCTAGAGAACATCTCTAGCTAGAGGCATTTTAATTACTAACCTTCATCTTCTTCTTCTTGGATATGCTCCCAATTGGCACAAGACTTTCGACAAAGTTCAAAACATGTACAACTTTTATTACTAACGACAGTTATAAGATTTAAACTAACTTTCGGCTTATCACTCTCAATTTCAGATTCAGTTAGTCTTGGAGCAATCCAAATGATTCCATTCCTCCAAATGGTTTTAATGTTTTCAACATCGAATTAACCAGCATGTATATGGGCTACTAGTATATTTCTTAGTCCAACATACAAATGAATGGCAGAGTTATGATCAGCAAGCATAGCAAGTTAATTCTAGTATTAAATCTATAGCTAAAGGCTATAGCAGGCCTTGGCATCAGGGGTGGACCCGGAGGGACTAAGGGTGGCCCCCACCTCCCCTAAAATTGTTTATTTTAAGAAATTATGTATATAAGGTCTAGCACATACAGAACCGGGAGATGGGCTTGATTAAATATAGGTACGATTAAATCAGTAACCAATGCCGGGACTTTATGAACAATTTTTCAATTTCTAAAAAAATTCTAATTTAATCATGCATTTGTATATTAGGTTTGTATTGCATTTTAAGTATTTTTATTTATAATATAGTATTTTTTTTTTAAATTTTCATCCCTTCATTAAAATTTCTAAGTCTGCCACTACTTGGCATCAATGTAAACGCTTCACTTTCTATATCAAATGAAACTATCACACAACCAGGTCTATTTATTTTTTATTTTTTAAAAAACATGATTTATTTTATGTTAGTCTAGGGTAAAAACAGAGATAATGGTATATGTAATTCCAATCATCAAGTCTGAGTAACCACCCTAAACCCTAGGGAACTAGTAAATAGTAAAAATACTAAGAAATATTCTAGAAAGAAAAATAAAAGTTATGATTAAATAATAAATCAGAAATAATCCTAAAAATGGAAATTATAACTAAATTATTAATTAAATAGTGCTACATCATAGGCATTCGTGGAAATTACTTTTTCTCCTTACATTATCCATCTTTAATTATGCCAAGTTAGCATGGTTTTAGTTTCAGTGAAGGGCAAACCCTTTTTCCCTTGCAAGTTGAAAGATGCGTCACATGCATATAATCGATCAAAACTCATGCTCATCTAAAGTTTGATTGCATTCACATACATATATAATTTCTGAAAAATCATCCCAACAATTATACATTTAAAGCTAAACAAAATGATATAATAAGTGATGGGACTATAGGAGCTTAAACAATAATCTTAGTCGTATAGATTTTAAAATAATGAAAAAAAAAATTAAATCATCAACAAGCTGTTGCTTGAGATGGTAAAGAGTTTCGCCTGATAAAGTGGAGAATATAAGTTTAAATTCAGAAAAATATGCTTGTTGAGAAATGTGAAAACTCTTTACCCTCTAAGTTTTGAAGGACGAAACCTTTGATCAAATGAAAAAAAAAAAATTGATATATTTAAATTAAATCAATCTCAAATATTAATTATATCAGGAAAATTATATAATATGGGATTTGATGACACAAATAAATCCCTTAAAAGAAGCCTCAGATTAAATATGAATAAAATGAGGGTATAAAATAATAATGGGATAAAGACCGCTAGCTAGCATGTCATATATGGAAGTTAATTATAGTTTTTCACCAGCATTCTCAAAAGATCATTGGAGAGAAAATGCAGGGATAACGTGGAACACTGTGCTGACAATTTTCATGGGTACTATTTAGAATAAGGGGATAATATATATTCAATAAATATATAACAACTTTTGTAAAATCCTAATTTTTAATTAAACATCCTATTTTTTATTAGCATTTAGAGTTAGTTGTTGCTTGAGTCTTGTTTAGTCAGAGAGTATATAATTAATTAATAATTAGAAAAGTGTATCTTAATTAATAATTTAGAAAAATATCAAGCTCTAAATATTCATTCAAAATAATAATAATAATAACCATAGAAATTAAATACCACCTTAAAATATTTATTTTAAATTTTAGTATAAGAGGACTTAATATTTATTTTATCTTCAAGAATTATCTATAGTATAAGTAAGTAGGACATGTTATAACAGATCTGAGATCTTTTAGGACTGGACGTCAGAATTTAATTTTAAATGCAAGGGAATCTGGTCCCAACTAACTTAGAAAAAAAATTAATTAATAATTAGAAAAGTGTATCTTAATTAGTAATTTTGAAAAAAAAAATATCAAGCTCTAAATATTTATTAAAAAAATAGAAATAAAATACCACCTTAAAATATTTATTTTAAATTGAAGCATTATAGGACTTAATATTTATTTTATGCTCCAGAATTATCTATAGTACAAATAAGTAGGACCTGTTATAACAAATCTATTATTTATTAGTTATACATATATGGGAGGGCTAAAAACAAATGATTCCAAATAAAATTTTGAAATATATATCTATTATTTATTATATTCTATGATTTATCTATTATATATTCTATCAATTACTACCTCCGGTCCTAATTATAAGACATAGTTGACTTTGCTTGAAGAGATTAAGGAAGCTAAATAAGTTAGTTAATCATTTTATATGTTGTATATCTTAAGATTATATATTAGTATGTAAGTCAAACTAATTACTTTGAAAAAAAATATAAAGAAAAATACTCTAAAGAAAAATATATTCTATGGGATATATTTTGCTTGGGAGAAAACGAGATTCTTGTGAAGGAAAATTATAATAGATTGATTTCATATAATCTTCAAAATCAACATAGAAGGCACTTTCAAAGGCCAAGTCTTCCACTTCAAGAAGTGTCTTCCATGTTTCAATATGTAGAAAGTTTGGTTCCCCTGACTACTAATCGGGGAAACTCAAAATATGACAGGTTTATTTTGTAATGAATTCTTTGAATTGACGTCAGAATAAGATTTTGTCAGTTAGTTGGTATTGGCCAATTTCTTTTTCATACGGAGGTGTCAATATCCGTATCGTTATATACTTTTATGTTATTCGTGAGCATTGGTCAATTTCTTTTTTACAATGAGATTTTGTTAAATCAGTTTCTGTTGCAAATTTGCATGACAATATTTATATCGTTATACAATTCAATTCTTTGAACGCATTTCACAATAAGACTTTGTCAATTAGTTGATATTGATCAATTCCCTTTTTATATTAGAGTATTTGTATCGTTATACACTTTTCCATTATTCGTGAGTATTGGTCAATTTCTTTTTCACAATAAGATTTTGTTAAATCAATTTCTGTCACAAATTTGTGTGACAATATATATATTGTTATACAATTAAGTTCTTTGAATGCATTTAACAATAAGATTTTTTCAATTAGTTGGTATTGGCCAATTCCGTCGTAAACTGATTTATGATAGAAATTTGCGATGAAAAGAAATTATGTTACTAAATTATGTCACTAATTCTGTCGCTAATTTCAAATTTCATTATGTTAGCTTATAATCCTATACAACCTTTATGTAATAACATAATTAATAATATAAAGATTTAAATATAGTTTCAATTACGGAATTAGTTGATGCATTTATGGGGTTAGTGTTAACTAGGGCAGCATCATCATTGAGCTCATTGTTAGACACTCATTGAGATATAGAAAGATGAATTCACATAAACTTGTTTCATGTTTCATTAAAATCAGTACTTCTTTTGCCTTAATAAAAACGAAACAAATAAGATTAGAGTTAGATTTCATGTTTTGCTGATAGTTGTTGATGACAAAACATGATTAAATGCTTCCCTAGTAAATAAGATAAACTTTGTTAAAACCAAATGAGCCATTAAGATAATCGATTATAGGAAGAGTATAATCCAATAAGTAATAAACAAAATATTTAAATAGAACATGCATGGTTTATAGTGAAGAAGTTTACCTGAAGGTATTTGGGTAAGTTAATCCACTATAAAGGCTACATAATCGACTTGATATAACCTCTTCAAGTTATTTGATATGTAAGTTATTTTTATATCTTATTTTAAAATCAAAATATTAAGCCAAATATATTTCATAAAAATTAAAATCATAAAAAGAATGTTAAAATAAAAATAAACATGTCTCAATGATAATAATATCTTTGTATCCTGATTCATTAAAATCAAAATAAAAAGAAAAATTTCAAGATTTGGCATATAAATATCATATGAAAGCAAATAATAATAACACCACCATTTCTTAATTAAGACATAATTGAATTTTTTTTTTTAGAGATCGAAGAAGTTATATAAATTACTTTAAAGTATTTATATCTATCCTCTTTATACCAAACTAATTTTCCTAACTTATAATTTATATATAATCTAATCATACATAATATATGCTATTATTAACTAAATTATTTAGTTTCCTTATCTCTTCTAAGAAAATTCAATTAGGTCTTACATTAAGGACCAAGTGTAGCATTTTATACCTTAAAATCCTAAATATAAGAGCTAGTTTGGGGTTGGATTTAGTTCTAAATGTGAAACTCCAATCCACTTTGCCTGCCATATTTACCATTTTGTTTTTAAACTACCCTTATTGATTGCTCATGTATGTTAAGAGAATTTGCATCAAGTGGTAATTTTAATGTAAATAACTCAAGTAAGTATTTTACGGAAATCAAAATAAATTTTAAACAAATAATTAGTTTCCTTAATAAACCCAAATTAATTAAATTAATATTATATTAAGAACTAGAAATAGTATTAATTTGATGTTTAAACTATTTTTTTACAAATGCTTTCCATTTTCTTTTACTTCTTCAGAAGGATATGTTGTTGTACGCAATATTTAAAACATTCTTATTTAACATCATTTTTTCCTTGCATAAAAAAGGTATATAATGGCCATTGTTGTCAAACTCGCGAGTTGACTCTTCGAGTTTACCGTTTTTACATTTCTACCTTATAAAAATGAGTCGAGCTAGTAGTAAACTCGTATTAGTCAAAAACACGGTTAAACTCACGAGTTTATACACATTACGTCTCTAACTTACAAAATCGTATTAACTTACTCTTAAATTCATGTTAACTTTTTTTGATTTGATCATATTCAACGGCTTTATATAGAAATTTCTTTATTAAATATGATAGACGATGAAGTTGATGGATTTAATTTCAATTATTTGTATTTAAAATATATTTAAATCAAATTATTGTCGTTTTTATATTTAATTATACACTAGTAATACATATTTAGTAATGAAAGTAAACTCTTACGAGTTTACGATTCGAGTTCACGATAAGAGTTTACGTTACTGTCATGAGTTTGCTTAAACTCGTGAGTTTGACAACCTTGATAATGGCACACGGTTCATCCTTACTCCTGCTAGCTCCCACGGACTTGTTTTACATCTTTTCCGCAGTTGGGTCCGTTGCCATCCGCGGCCTCAAACGATGCCATTTTTGGTGCAAAAAGATGATCTGGTCCTTTTTTCTTTTTCTTTTTTTTTTAAAAAAATATTTCAGCACCCAATCAGGTAGTAAAAAGAGAATTCAGGATACTGAATGATACAAAAAAAAAAAATCTTCATGATCTTAAAATTGTTATGAACTCAAATATGAGGCCCATCAAAGATGTGACCTAACAAGGGGCAATTAATGTCTGGATTCACCTACAATCAAGAAAGATATTAACCAACCTACAATCAAGGCTATAATCAGGGAAGATCTCAATCAAGGGATTTAACCTAGAGGTGGTGGCACAAATACTTGGGCTATAAGACGCACAGAGCCCATCAATCCAAACTCTAAGGTAATCTTTATAAATAAGAGGTTAATTCAAAAGGTACACAATCTGTCATCTAATTTACTATTCAGTCGTTACTGTACGCACACACCACCCCCTTTTGGTGAAAGCCTTCATATTTGTGCACAATGATCCTCTATTCTTAAAGGTATCTCATTCATAGATGCTAAGGAGAGAGCTATTCAATCCAATATAAACATACTAGTCCATTGAGGCTAGACATCTATGTTTTATACCAAAACATTGGCGCCCACTGTGGGGAATTGGTAAACTTCGATTCCTGTGACCAACGATGGTTAATTCCAGAATCAGCAACCTCTGCCAGGAACTGGTTAAGCAACAGGAAAACATCAAAATTTGTTTCTCTAAGATCAAACCTGCTAATAATCTGAAGTTGCGGTGCAAAATTACAATCCAAGATTGCTAGGCGTTCAATTCAAGGCTATGAAAAAATGTCTGACCCAGCAGCTTTCGCTTCACGATTGGAGGAGACTACGGTAAATGAGGAGACAAGAGAAGATGTCCCAGAATCGAAACAAGGATTTGATGACAATGAAGGGCATAATAAAGTGCATTCAAGAGCAATATCTCTATTCAGAAGCCCTCAGGTACCTCCATAACGAAACTTCAAAGTGCAACTGGTTTTTATGATGACATCATTTTGTTGCTCATATATGTTTGAGCAAATGCTGGGATGCTTCAAATATCTTCTGGTGCTGGGTTTCTGGTTTTGAAATGTGGCGAGGTATTTTGACCGAGATCAAATTCTGAGATGCCGGGATACCTCACTAGAAGGAAGCTGCATCAGATGCCTACATGGAACCCGATTAAATTGTACTACAGTTAAAATCTGAGTTCTATGCGGAGTCCACCCTACGAAAGGGCAATAAGGCGAAATCTGGTTAAACTGAAAGAGCAATTAAAATCCAAGTTCCGTGTAGAGTCCACCCTTACGAAAGGGAAGGAAGGCGTAGCTCGTTTAAACTGAATGAATACAGTTAAAATCCGAGCTTCGTGTAAAGTTTTGCGGGAAACACAAAAGAAGGCGGGCCTCGGTTAAGTTGAATTTAGTTAAAATTCGGGCTCTGTATAAGTTTTTGAACTTGAGGAGAAGAGGAGTCCAACTCCAAAATGAAAAGAAGGCGGAACTTGTTAAACTAAATACAGTTAAAATCCAGGTTTTGTTTAAAGTTTTAAACGTGAGGAATAAATGAATCCAGGGTTATGAAACCTGGTTTTGAATAAAACATGGAGCAATGAACTCAGGGTACGAAACCTGATTTTGAATAAACATGGAGCAATGAACTCAGGGTACGAAACCCGGTTCTGGATAAACATGGAGCAATGAACTCAGGGTATGAAGCTCGGTTCTTGATAAACATGGAGCGATGAACTCAAGGTACGAAACTCGATTCTCGGTAAAGACTGATAAATGAATCCGGGGTATGAAACCCAGTTTGCTTTGAATGAAACTCGGTTTTGTTCAAAACAGAGGAAGAACAGTCAAAACGTGTTCCTTGGGAACCTGGTAAAACTGGAAGAAGAGCTAAAACGCATTCCTTGGGAACTCGATAAACTGAAAGAACAGGTAAAACATGTTCCTTGGGAACCTGGTAAAACTAGAAGAACAGTTAAAAAACATTCCTTAGGAACTCGGTAAAATTGCAAGAACAGTTACAACGCATTCCTTGGGAACCCGGTAAAACTGGAAGAAGAGCTAAAACGTGTTCCTTGGGAACCCAGTAAAACTAGAAGAACGGCTAAAACGCATTCCTTGGGAACCTGGTAAAACCAGAAGAACAATTAAAACACGTTCCTTGGGAACTCGATAAAACTGGAAGAACAGCTACAACGCGTTCCTTGGGAACCCAGTAAAACTGGAAGAATAGTTAAAACGCATTCCTTGGGAACCCGGTAAAACCAGAAGAACAATTAAAACACGTTCTTGTCGGAACTCGGTAAAATTGAAAGAACAATTAAAATGTGTTCCTATTGGAACTTGGTAAAGCTGGATAAACGGTTAAAACGTGTTGAGTACGGTAAAACCGAAAGGCCCACATGGCCATGATGCATCAAAACCGCTGTCCAGGGTAAGAAGGTGATTCATCATGTTGACCCTGATCAAGTCGAAATATTTAGAGTTTGGTTATGACACTAAATCTAAATACGTGACGGATTGCTATTATTCTGGATTAAACTCTGGTTGGAGGAACTAGAGTGGTATGCGATAGATTAGCGAAAATCTTCACAAAATATAACTCCCAGGTAATACCGGATGAATATTCTGCACAATATATTTTTGACTCTGACTCAATCATCAACTAGAACTTTGAAAATAAATTCGAGTTCATCAAAAGCAATGAATGCAAGGGAGGATAAAGCTCGAAAAAACATTCGGGTTGAACAAGAAATGAGCAGACTGAACAAGTTTGTGGAAAAAGTAAGTATTTTTCATTAATCATTGAATTGTTGACATGATATTCTTGCAGGAAAATAAACCGAGGGAAAAATTACAGAAAAAAAACGAACAAGGGGCGTCAATACCCCAACAAAATATACAAGCCAAACAGGCATCTCAGTTCTTCAAAAAGATGGAGCCCCAGACGACTCAGACATAAGATATGGGTTAAACATAAATGCATCTCGGCAGTCCTGAGATCTGAACTACCGGGCTGGGGGCAGCAAAGTAGATAGCGAGTTCTTAGTGGAAAAGCATATTATCAATAACCGAGATTAAGGCAAACCAGAACGAAAATCAAGAAATCAAGCTCGGACAAGCATTCAGGCTTGACAGGAAATGAGCAAGCTGAACGATTTGTGCAGACAGTAAGTATTTTCCATTGATTTTGATTCGCTTACATATCATAAGTGCAAGAATATAAACCGGGTAATTATCCCAGGAAAAATTGCTATGAAAGTAAGCAAGGGACCCTATTTCTTCTCAAACAACCCGGATTGAGAGGAAGAACGGTGGAACCCGGAAAGCCGAATATATCTCGACCAAGTCCGCCTTTCACAATAAACAACCTGTGCATCTCGACAGCCTAAAAACCTGAGCTACCGGGCTAGGGAGCAACTGTTATGGACTCAAATATGAGGTCCATAAAAAATATGGCCCAACAAGGGGCAATTAATGTCTGGATCCACCTACAATCAAGAAAGATCCTAACCAACCTACAATCAAGACTATAATCAGGGAAGATCTCAATCAAGGGATTTAACCTAGAGGTGACGACACAAATACTTGGGCTACAAGACACACAGGGCCAAGCAATCCAAACCCTAAGTGTTAGATATGATTAGTTTTGATGATGTCTAATATAGATGCCTTTATAAGAGCAAAAAGTTTTGATGATATATTTATCTCCTACATTGACTAACTACTATGTTTAATGTAGATTAGTCTAAGTTGAATCATACAGAATAATCAAGGAGATAAGGGGTTAATGGAAAGAAGAACTTGTAGAAGTTGTCAAGGAAGCAAGATGTTATCAATAGATTTTGGAGGATAACCAAGAAGAAGAGAAGAGACTAGAGAAAGATGTTATCAAAAGAACTTGCACAATATAATAGAAATATCAACATTCAAGTTCTTGTGATACTGGAAGTCTCTATGATAAGCAGAAGTTGGAATGAAGCTTCATTACTTTATGGAAATTGAAAAAGGTAGAAGCTGCAAAGAATGATGAGCCCAAGTTAAATGAAGAAGAATGATTAAGTTGGGAGATGGAAGAATGAAGAACTTGATGTATGGAATGAGAATATAATTATTCAAGTTCTTATATTGGAACTAGAAGTCTCCAAGATCATATGGAAGTTAGAATGACTCAATTCAGAGTTAAAACAAGCAAAAATGAGGTTCTGGATGAGCAAACTCGAGTCTCCAAGTATTAAACTCGAGTTTACTACCTTGTTGCAATAATTTGCCTCCTTATCATGAACAAACTCGAGTTCAGGACCCCAAACTCGAATTTAGGACCTCAAACTCGAGAAAGGAATCAAAAACTCAAGCCAATAAGTGTCTTCAGCATTTTTGGTGTCACTGGACTAGGCAAACTTGAGCCTATAAGTGCAAACTCGAGTTTGCAGCGGTCATCAGCAACTCTGGTTTACTCTGTTTCACGATCAGCTCAGGCGAGGTCTGGTAATTCGATGATATCTCCCAAACCAGAGATCGGATTGACGTGAAACCAGTGGCATATGAAACTAGACTTCCAATGCGTTATTTTGATATAAAATTCAATCCCAAAGGAGTTCATATCAAGGACCTATGATATTTACAAGTTGCCACATGAATCAACGTCACAGTCCAAACCCACCTTCAGTATTTTGGGCGTATCTCACAAACGACAAATTCGATTGAGCTGAAATTGGTGGCATATGAAAATAGACTCAAAGGGCTTTCCATCAAGCTTTGATTGGACCAAAACAAAGTTTGGACCAGGGAGGTATGGCCTTTGAAAGTTGACAAAGTTGCAAACTCGAGCCAGGCCAAGTCAGAAGCAACCAAGTCACAGTACAACTTACAAACTCGAGTTTATCAGTCACAAACTCGAGCTCGAGAGTTCCAGAGAAGAAATGAACATTTGGAAAAAGCCAAACTCGAGCCTATAAGTGAACAAACTCGAGTTTAGCTCAGACATAGAGCAATGTGACTTTTCAGTGTGTTGAAAACCTCAAGTTCTGTTTGCAAACCTCAGGTTTAGACAAGACAGAGAGCATTGTAGTTTTTAAAGTACTAAAAACCTCAGGTTTGGAATGAAAACCTCCGGTTTTGATGTTTTGGACTAAGATCAATTTTTCACATTAAAGTCCAAACTCGAGTTCACATGAACCAAACCTCAGGTTTACATCGCTGATTCAGAATTTCAAATATGATGAATTTGTAATGCCTTCTTGTTTGATCTTAATACTTCCTATGATTAATCTCTAATGTTCCTAGATATGTTTAACTACTTTATTGGTGAGTTTCAGATGATTAAAATGAAGGATTAGAAGCAAATCTTCAAAATATTAGATTTGTGTCAGAACATCAAAAGCTGTGCAAAAGTTCTAACTGCTAGTTTCTAACGGCTATATTTCTTTATCCAACAGTCATTGAATCTTTTCAACGGTCATATATTGATCTCTACCTATAAATAGAAGACAGATTCAAGCAAAAAAACGCAGAGACACGAGTTCACACTTCCAACATGCTGATGCTCTGTTTTCGTATCATTCACACTCTGTTTTTCATGTTTAGTTAACTTAGAGAGTGAAGTAATTTGTATTTGATCCTCAGTGTTTATTCATTCACTTCTAAGAGAGAAGATTTGTTGTAATCATTCTATTCTTCTGAGAGTTACTCAAGATTGGGTAATCTTGAGTGGGAAACACATTGTGTTGGTTACAACTTGTAAGGGAGAGTGAATCCTAGTGAGAGGATTACTTCGAGTACAGAGTGTGTAATCAAGCGCTGTGTTGATTACAGTTTGTAAGGGGGAGTGAATCCTAGTGAGAGGGTTACTTCAGTTACAGAACGTGTAATCAAGTTGAAAGAAGATAGTGAATTGAAAATCCCAAGTGAGACTTGGGGACTGGACATAGGTCAAGGATTGGGCCAAACCAGTATAAATCAGTTTGCACATTCTCTTCCCTTATCTCTTACATTTCCAGCATATATGGTTGAATGTGTATACATATTTAAATGTCTGATTATTGCTTTGTAAACCGATTTCAGTGAGTTACGAAAAGATTTTTGATAAGTAGATATTGTATGATTAAATAAGTATAGATTCTAGAATATATTTGATTGATTTTACTAATATCTTATGCTTATTTAATGATCTTTTAAATACTTATCTATCTTTTAATTAAATATAGGATAAAATGATATTATAACAGAAAATCTATTGATATTCTATTTATTTATGCAGGAGATATTATTTTTGTGATCTAAGAGAGGCAATAAATTAAATTGAAAATGATATAATATAATATATTATTATATTATATTATATTAAATGCACCAAAGATCTAAAAGGAAAAGACGTAGTACCTGTGCAAAAGGAGAGCATATTGAGCCAATGTATATATCATATCTTTTGGCAATGGATTAAATGCGTGGGACCCGCAGTAAAAAGAATACTCTAATATATCTATTAAATTGGAGGAAAGAACGTAGAGGGGGAACAATCACGGAATCACAGACGCGAGGAAAAAAATCAAGAACGACGCAGCAAAAGCAAGACTCACACGGAAGAAGAAAAAAACGCATATCGCAAGGAGTTTGATTTCATCTCTTTTCTTTTATTAATCTAGCCATGCTTGGCTAGTTTTCTTTTGTAGTTAGGGAGAGGATGAACCCTATGTGAATTTTAAGTATTTGATTGAATTCTTGGTTGATCTTTATTTTCTTGATTGAATGAATTATCTTTGCTTAAAGCTTTCTTAAAGACTGATCACCTTTTAGATTGTTCATAGGTTGGTGTATGACAATAGAGATGTTGGTACATTTAACTGGAACCGTTAATTCATCGTAAAGTTGCATGACCTAGACATAGGCTTACGAGTTTATGCGATCTCATAATTCTGGTTTAAAAATATATCTTTCCAAACAATACTAAGACATTAGGTTGTTTTCAAAGATAATGGACTAAGGTAGCATCAAGACATTGGGACTTAGTCTAACTTTAGAGAATTGATCGTCAATCATGGGAATAATAATCAATTAGGGATTCAATTCAAATACTTGGAGGAACATAGGGGGATTCTCATCCCTAGCTGCGTTTTTCTTAATTACTTATCTTTTTCAACTGTTCTTGAATTCTTGATTTTAGATTCTTTTTCTTTATTTAATTCTTTAAATTCTGTTAACCCCATATTACTCGATTCATCCAACTAAAGCAAAAATAGCAAAAATTAGTGATTGGAGTACTATTCCTCGTGGGACGATCTTTTTCTCACTACTTTATTACTTATAACGACCGGTGCACTTGCCGAAGTCGCTATCAATTTTCAAAGTTCTTAAATTTTTATACTTCACCCAATTCACCCCCCCACTCTTGGGTTCAGCCGGTTCTTACACTAAGGTAATCTCTATAAATAAGAGGTTAACCTAAAAGGTACACACATTCTATACTCTCTCTAATTTACTATTCAGCTGTTACTGTGTGCACACACCACCCCCTTTTGGCGAAAGCTATCATATTTGTGCATAGTGATCCTCTATTCTCAAATATATCTCATTCATAGATACCTAGGAGAGAGCTATTCGATCCAATATAAACATACTAGTTCATTAAGGCTAGACATCTATGTTCTACACCCAAAAAAAAAATTATTTTAGGATCCAAAAAAAATATTTCAATGTATTGATTGGTATTAAAAGAATACTTCATGATACTGACTGGTATTTAAAAAATAATTCATGATATTAAAAAAGTATTTTATGACCTTGAAGAAATATCTGAAAGAATCGGCTGTCACCCAAGAGATGGGGGGTTGAATTGGGTGTTAGATGAAAACTTTAGTTACTTTGAAAATCTTTTCGTAACTTACTAAAATCAGTTTGAATGACAGAAATAATTTATAAAGCAATAATTAATCATTCAAATATATATGCACATTCAAACATATATGCTAGAAATGTAAGAGATAAAGAAAGAGAATGTGCAAACTGATTTATACTGGTTCGGCCCAATCCTTGACCTACATCCAGTCCCCAAGCACCGCTTGAGATTTTCAATCCACTATCTCTTTTCAACTTGATTACGCATTCTGTGCTTGAAGTAATCCTCTCACTAGGATTCACTCCCCCTTACAAACTGTAATCAGTACACTGCTTGATTACACACTCTGTACTCGAAGTAATCTTCTCACTAGGATTCACTCCCCCTTACAAGTTGTAATTAACACAATGTATTTCCCACTTAAGATCACCCAATCTTGAGTAACTCTCAGATGGAAGGATAGAATGATTACAATAAAATTCTCTCTCAGAAGTGAATGAATAAACACTGAAGAACAATACAAGTTATCTCTCTCTCTAAGCTATCTAGACATGAAAAATAAAGAGTAAGTATTCTGAGGATCAGAGTATCAGCATGTTGAAGATGTAAGCTTGTGTCTCTCTTTTTTATGTCTTGATTATGTCCTCTTTTATATGTAGAAATCAATATATGACCGTTGTAGACTTCAATATAACTGTTTCCTTCATTAGACAAGGTTTAGGTTAAGTTTTGGTCTTTTTCTCTCTCTAATCTTTACTTAATCCAGCTATGCAAAAGTTCAGAGTTGACTTCTTGTCAATAGATCCGTTGGAACGACAACTGCTGGATGTAGAAAGCATTCTTTAATTCTTTGTAAACGTGTGCAGGAGGATTACCCAAAAGTATGCAACTTTTCTCGGTCTTACTTTTAATGTGTTGACGTCACTTTTTACTTTTGCTTTAAACCTTCAATAGACATCTTCTAATTCATCTAAAACTTACTAACAAAGTGATTAAACATAGTTGGGAATATAGAAGAATGATAATAGGAAGTATTAAAGATCAAACAAGAAGGTTTCACAAATTCGTCAGATTTGATTTTCAAACTCTGCGATACAAACTCGAGTTTAGCTCTTATAAACTCGAGTTTGGAACTGTGCACTTAAGCAAAACTCGAGTTTCAATAACAAGACTCGAGTTTCCTCCATCCAGAGAGGAAAGTCACGATTTGAGCTTTGGAACACATTTTTGAAACAAACTCAAAACTCGAGTTTCCAAAGCCAAGCTTGAGTTTTGGACTTTTAATGAGAAGGATGTGTTTTAGTCCAAAACATCAAAACTTGAGTTTTCATTCAAAACTTGAGTTTTCAAAATATTGAAAAAGTTCAAAGCTCTCTGTTTGGCCAAAACTCAAGTTTTCAAAGTGAAACTCGAGTTTTCATTTTAGTATGAAAACATTGATAAAACTGAGCCAAGACCAAACTCGAGTTTTCGAATTTTCACAGAAAACTTGAGTTTCCAAAATGTTGAAAATGCTTAAAGCTCTCGGCTTGCCCAAAACTCGAGTTTCCAAAACAAAATTCAAGTTTTCATTTAAGAATGAAAACATTGAGAAATCTGAACCAAGTCAAAACTCGAGTTTTCTGTGTAAACTCGAGTTTTCAAAAACTGATGAAAACATGAAAACTCTCTGCCAAGTCATAACTCGAGTTTTGAAGCAAAACTTGAGTTTTCCAAAATCTAAGGAAAACTTAGAAAGTTCATGTTAAGTTGAGAACTGGAGGTTTTGAGCAAAACTAGAGGTTTTCAAAGGTCCAAAACTTAAAAGACTCTCTGTATGGTGTAAACTCGAGTTTAACATCTTAAACTTGAGTTTTCTCAACTTTTGATAAACTCTTAGCCTGACGCAAACTGTAGCCAAAATATGTAGTCTTGAGTTTGCTTAAGTTATAAAACATTGAAAGCTCTCGCCCAAGCTCGTAAACTCTTTTGGATTTTCACTGGAGGTTGCAAACTTGAGGTTTAGAGACAATGGTCTCGAGTTTAAAAGTGTTTTCAAATTAAAATGCTCTCGGTTTCTAGCAAACTCGAGTTTCCAAGTGTAAACTCGAGTTTAGAGCCGTCAAAACGGGCTGGGCCCATCGGGCTGACCCGTTTAAGCCTTGGCCCTGTAAGGTCCGGGCTTGGAAATTGGAGGAGTGAGGTGATGTTTGGCCCTGGAGAGCCAAGGGTTTACACGGGCCGGCCCTGGAGGGCTACCGGTCGGCCCGTCGGACCCTTTAATTTTTTATTTTTTATTTTTAAAAATTGAACACTTGTTGAAGTTGGATCCTTCAATAATTTATATGTATTTTTTATTTGTTATAAAGTTATTTATCCATTTAAGTACAAATACATAATAACTATACTCTAATTTTATGATTTGATTTATTATTTGTTGTAGATAAAGATTATATATGTGTTAATAAAGCCGGAAAAGAAATTTATGATATTCTTACTCATGAATCAGAGCTTACTACTCAAAGTGAATAACAATCAAATGTCATTGAAATTAATGATAGTGGCGAAGATGACGACAATAATAGTCATTGTACTAATGTTACTTAGTAGTTAGTAGTATACTTCTTATGTTTTATATGAGTTATTTGTGAACATAGTTTGCTTTTGATTATGTATTAGTGACTATGTTTATTTGTTAGATGACTTATGTTGTAATTTACTAACTATATTTCTTTGAAAAAAAACGGAGGAAAAATAATTAAAATTTGGAATAGTAATTTCCGGGCCCTGCGAGCCGGCCCTGGCCCTGGTGCTCTCGGGCTGGGCTTTGAAAAACATGTGTTTTTCTTACTCCGTGCCCTGGAGGCCTGGCCCTGATTGACACCTCTACTCGAGTTTACTCAAAATATGAGAAAACTTTATAAAACTCTCAAGTTCTGTTTTAAGGTTCAGTCTCGAGTTTAAAAAGCAAACTAGCGAGTTTTGCCCTCTGTTAGTATCAAACTTGAGTTTGCCAATCTAGGCTCGAGTTTGGCGCTGACAGAATGTTTTTGGTTGAAATCAAATAGCTTATCCAAAAACATCCATACTTGTTTACAATTGTCAGTTATCATCAAAATACATAGAGAACTAACAATATCCTAAAGTATATTTTTAGCAGCAATCAATACCTGAAATATTTTTTCAATATCCTAAAATAATTTCTTTAAGATGATAAATTATTTTTCAATACCATTCAGTATCCTGAAGTATTCTTTTAGTACCTTCCATTGCCTGAAATATTTTTTCAAGATCCAAAAATAATTTTTCGAGATCATGAAGAATTTTTTTTGTACTATTCAGTATCCTGAATTATCTTTTTACTATTGGACAGTGCCTTGACATATATATATATATATATATATATATATATATATATATATATATAGTTTTAAAAAAAAAGGGACTAGGTCATCTTTTTGCACCACAAAACCGTTTGAAGCCACAGATGGTAGCGTACCCAACTGTGCAAAGGATGTAAGCCAAGTCTAGCTCCCATGGTTATAATTTAAAAAGGAATATCGTTCCGCCTATATTTTGATGGAAAGAAAACTAAAACTCTAGAAGAGAAAACTCTCAAAAATAATAAATTTTTTTTAACTATTTATGGAAAATTTGAAACCTAGTATTTCCTTCTCTTATTTCCTTCTCATTGTTTCTCTTCATCCAAATATAACATAAACTTATGAGGAGATGAAGCGTAAAAAGAAAAGTATATGAATTTTTGGGTAGGCTTGGTAATATGGGTGCAATCCCCAGCCCGCAAGTTGTAGGTGAGTTAGGATTGGCATTTTTGCACCTTGCACACCCACATCGTGTAACCTTTGGGTTAATGTGGACTAGCTCGCACTTTTTTTTTTTTTTTTAAAGATAGAGAATCAGAGATGTAAAAACCCTAAAGTCCCATCCAATCAATGGTAATATTTGCCTATTTATCTTATATATACTAATTTTTCAATTGAGGAATTGATTAAATTATGAACTATTATTAATTACACTTAATCTAACTCTTTTTCTTTTTTCGCGGGATGTGGTAGATGGATCTCAGCCTAAGAAAAGGAGGAGACTCTTGATGTTTTGTCAACTTCGGATGTTATTTACCCCCCAAAAAAAAAAAACTTAGGATGTTGCTTAAAACCAAATTATTGAATCTTCATTGGTTGAAGATGATTTGATTTGATTTTGTTGTTGTTGTAAACTTTGAAAATATTGATGAATTTATCTTCTTCTCTTTTGGTAAAAAGAAATTTAGGAAAGGGGTTGGGCTTACCCACGATCTAAAGGTAGGGCAGAATCTCCCTTCCTCCTAATTGATACTAATGTTGAGAGGGTGAGCTATCAATTACCCTCAGGGGTGAATCTAGACACCCAGGAACTAAGATACCTCTTCAACACCTTGACTAACTCTAAAATCGAATCCTCTCTCTTTAATGAGAATGTCCGACCCCTTTACCACTTGAACCTAAAGACAAGGGGTGATGACTTCATGTTTTAAATTATGGATTATAGTTGAATGGCTTTTGAGCCCTCCCAAAGACGCACACTCCTCCCAAAGACGCACACTCCTCCCATCACATACTGCCTTAGGACCTTATCTCTTTAATTAAAGATTATAGGTCCCCTAACTTCTTCCATGCCCCACCATACATTCTTTAGTCAACTCATCTTCCTATCATACTTTGTGCGTCTACCACTTTCGAGACTAGTTTCTTAGGTTTTGATACCGTCTCCCACACAATTTTGTAAAGCAAAGCATTATTGGGTCCATCATAGCGATTAGCACCTTATTTTTTATGATTTAATGAGATCTCAATCGTTTGAATTTAATCATAATGGTCCAAATTTTAAAATTTTAATTTGAGATTTCTTAAATGATAATTTCATTTTTATGAGGAGCGATATTTATAAAAATTATATTTATTTTAAATTTTACATACATAAAATAAATATTTATTTAGAATGTAAAAGTTAAATAAATTAAATCCAGATCGTCCGTAATCAATCCAACAGAGTAGAGGGGTAATGAGAACATACCATGACTCAACGTTTTGAGGTCTTCGAGCCCATATCCTCCAAAGCTTCTCAATTTGTTGACATGCTCATTTTGGTATCTTCTCATGGCTCACCGGCATTTGTTGTGTCACATGTTGTATTAGTGTTAGGCCCTATTTGTTAGAGTGAAAATCAGCGATGGAAAGGGAGGATAACAAGTTTCCCTCGAAAAAAACATGTTTGTTTGGCATGTCTTCTATCGAGTAATCTTCCTGCCTGTATGAAAGTTCAATCAACCATTGGAAGGTTGATTCCATCCGAAATAGGCGGGAAGATCCAAATGTTCCCAAGAGAGTGAAAAGTTGGACAAAAAAGCCCCCTTAAAAACACTGCCGCTTCAATCTCCGCCTTCGATTGTCTTCACAACTGCAATTTTCACGAAGACTCTTCACAATTGCAATTTTAACGAAGAAAAGCAGAGACAATATTGATGGAAAGAACAATCGAAGTTGGTAATACTTCTGGTGAGTATTTCTCGTTGCTAAGGCCCCATAAAAACACCGCTGCTTCAGTCAATATCGTCTCTGCCTTCGATTGTCTTCAGTCTCTGTCAAAATTGTAGTTGTGAAGAAGAACTAGGGAGAAAGTTGTTTATCTTGTATGTTTTGAGTTAGATGTAATGAGCCAGTACAATATCGTCTATGGTTTTTGTTGTTATGACTGCTGCTTCACTATTGCTGATATGGTTCACATACTTTGTTGTTTAATTCGAACTTCAACTTCTGTGTTTTTCTGTCATGTGATAACTGATGAATGATGCTTATTCTATGTTACTGTGTCTGCATATTTTCAATCATTTTTTTCAATCGTTCTTCACTTCTCTATAGCATCACCTGGGTTTAATATTCAATGCTACTCTTTCCTATTCCTCTTGTCATACTCATTTCAGCGACTTGTTTCATATCACTTGGGTTTAGTCCTTAAAAAAAAAAAAAAATTAGGGGCAATCTGGGAATTTCACCTAATCCTCTCACTTAATCAACACTCAATTTTTTATACCAAACATTTCATTTTCCTTCAACTAATTTCCATTCTCTTGTATACCAAACAGCTAACATTTTTAAAGTTCTCTCCTAATTTTCCTTTCCTTTATATTTCTTTCATTTCCTTCCTCAAACCTTCTGTGTAACAAACGGGGCCTTAGTCTCCCCACCATAGGGGTGGAAATAGGCCAGGCTAGGCCAGACCAGGCTTTGGCTAAATAAGCCTGAGCCTGTAATGGGGGTGGAAGGCTTGAGCTTGGGCCTGAGCCTGAATACAAGCTTTTTTTAAGGCTCAGGCCTGAGCCTTCGTAAAACCTAGTAAGGCCTGAAGCCTTTTTAAAAGCCTACTTATAATGTAGGCCTTTAAAAAGGCCTCATATTGTAGGCCTTGGAGGCCATAAAAAAACTTTGTGTACTTTGAACCTATAAAAAAAAACTATATAAATATTGTCTTTTAGTAGAATATAAGAATAAAAACAATAAATATTATATTATATAAATATAATTATATTTAATTGATGTGTAAACAGGCCAGGCCTGTAGGCTTACAGGCCAGGTTTTAACTAAATGGGCCTAGCCTATTTACATATTTAGGCCTTTAAATAGGCTTTGGCCTGACCTTTTTAACAAATAGGTCAGGCCCTAAACAGGCCAGGCTGTAAGCCTTCTGATCTATTTCCACCCCTAACCACCAAGGACAAGCTATTTCTTTTCTATCCACTCAAATTCTTCTCCACCTTATCAATCAAGAAGTTAAAATTGTTCTGAGTTTCTGCCCTTGACTAAATATGCTACCAAGTACTTCCTCCTGTGCTATTTATAGAAGTTTGATAATCGAAGTATACAGTTTAAAGTGGTTAGAAATAGTTAAAAATAATAAGAATGTTTAAAATAAACCTTTTTTTTTTCCAAGTATGCCATTATTTATCAGTAAGCAAGAAAGAAAAATAGTGTAAATATAAGTGTCATCGTTCCTTTTAATTAATGTAATACATATAATTAATGTGGGGGTAAAAATTGAAAAAAAAAATTAAATGTTCAGATAAATCTTGTCGCGCTTTTATAAAAATAACCAGGACAATTCAAATTTTGGGTTCTTATAAAAAGAATAGAATGGAGTATTTATTTGTGAAACTTAATTAGTATGTAATTAGAGGCAAATTAGTGTCACCTTGACTTATTGTCTGGCTTTTTTTTATGGGCCACTGAAGTTGACCTTGAGACTATGGTCCAACTCATTTGGCTACATTCACTAGTTCAAATGAACTTTCCCAACCAATGGGGCTGAGTCTAGTGGAAGGGACTAATCCCTCATATCATGATGGACCAAGGTTTGAAACACTGCAAGCAGATACACCCACATTTAGCGCTCTACAATGCCTCAAATTGGATTATCTCAAATAAGAGGATAACCATGCTTAATAAAAATAAATAATAAATTTCCTACATGTTCATCTAAAGGCTAACACCCTTTACACTCATGAAGAGCACATAAGTAAAGGAGAAAAATTTTCTAGTATTTTATAGGGAAAAAGGCTAATCGATAATATTTTGCTACTGTTATTCAATAGAAATTTTGTTTACCAATTTTTTTTTTCAATTCTTTGTTTTTCAACTTTATTTCATTTGATGTACCAGAAATCCTGAAAGTGGGGAAAAAGAAAAGAAAGTATGAACTGCAGCAATCTCATTTTTAGTTATTATACATTAGATTATTTTACAATTGAAATCCCAATAAACAATTTGTAGGGTAGACAAAAACAACCCAAACACACCTTATTACAGAACACAACATGGGTGCAACGATTATGTCTAGCTAAGTACAAGTTTTGGTCCATTTTCTTCCCTTATTCCCCCAATGTCAAGCATTTCCAATTTCTCTGCTAATCAACCAGAGGTTGGATTTATTCCGAAATCATCAATGGAAGAAGAATAACATGAAAAAGCAACAAGGACAACATTAAACATAATAAAATGGATAAAAGGAAAAGCACAGATATAGGTAATGAAACTTTGGCGAAACAGGATGATTTATTATGACCGAACAGCCCCAGTTGTTACCATTCATCTTTGAGGGGGATCGATTGTACGCACAGTAGCCCCTTTCATTCCATCGATTCGATCTTTAGTGATTTCCACAAAGTGACCAACAATCTCATGAAACTGTTTGAGCCCTGACAGAGGCAGAATTATGGATGAACGATCAGAGCCTGCAACCTGCAATTTGATAATATGAATATATACAAGTTCAAAACAAAATACATGGTAAATGATAAAGACAGAAAGTAAAGAGCTGCCCCACAATGCTTAGATGACGTATTGGGCTTGAACCCGTGTTGGCATGTTTCCACATCTGTGTGTGTTTAAATTGATTGGGTTAGGGGAAAAAAAGACAGGAAAGATTAGAGTATCCACCTCGGATATTCTTAAGAAATGACCCCTGTTATTGCTCCCAAGATCAAAAAAGAATTTTTTCTGATCCGCCCTGATAACTTTTGAGACCCCCAAATTCCCTATTTCATCCTGAACTGGTGAGTCAACAGACCTATCCACATTCAGCTCTGAAGATGTGGCAGGTTGACTACTGTGACCAGATATGAATCCTGCACCAACATCGTCGGAAAGCCCAACAAGACGTTCTGAAGACTCAGAACTTTGCTGCCACAGCACCCAAACAGTCAGAGATAAAACAGATTAAGAGATCCTAGTAATCTCGGAGGCGCAGCAGAAGTCAAAATACAAAAGAGGCCAACCTGGTTAGGAAGAATGAAAAGACTAGAAGCTTCATTGATCTCAACCAAAATGTTCCTGAATGCGGCCCACCCTTCATCTCTGGAACTTCCAGCTGGAACAATGATAGTACTACGATTTCTACTGACAGAAGCTTCAGACACCTGTGCAAAATACTATCTTGGATCATAATCTTGTAACAAAATAACATACAGGTAATTTCCTCCACAAAATAGAACGCAAAAACAAATGAAAAGGCGGTGAGGTATAGATGATAGACAAATTTCAAAGTACATATTTTTTTAATTAAAGCAACAGTATTCCAGAAAAAAAAAATTGTTATAAATAATCTTTCATGCATAAGTTCTGAAGAATCAGGTCAAGTTAATGCTGGTAAATCTGTGTCAGGAGACATTTGATAGAGGTAACAGTGGTTTATGAGTATTTCATCTAAAATAAGTCTTTATGTTATCCCATACTCAACAAAACTGACATTCTGTCTCCACGAGGTTTGATTAATTACCTAAACACTAAGTGCTCTCATTCCGTTAAACTTCAAATGCAGAGAGCATGTGCAAGTCATATAGAGGTTAAAACTCCAGATACCCAATTGATTTGTCCAATCTCAACTAATTCTCCAGAAATCACTCCATCTTCTGACCACCCAGCCCCACACTTCCCATCCTCTACCACAGATAATCCTTGTTTCTTCACAAATCCCGCACCATACTCATCTGGTTCCACATGGAAATTAGGGGGCAAGCATTTTTTTGTCATCCCTAAATACCTAAATTCTCTAGTGCCCTCCAAGCCACACCCTTCCCATTACTCACAATTTTTTCATACCCCACAGCAGTGTATATAGTGCTAGTTTCTCCACCAGTTCAACATCTTCATTCCACTAGGAAATTGTAGGTTCAGAATGGTAAAGTTTCGCATTTGCAACTAAATATTGTGACCAAGAATGGTAAAGTTCGCCAGCTCAAGGTGTTTGGTACGCAGATTGAGAATGTGAGCCCCAAGAATACATATCTGATCTAAAAGAAGAAGGTAACCCTATTGATATTTGGAGGTATTAAAGTCTAGAAGGAAAACATTTATGTCTCTAACAATAGAGTGGATATGAACTTTCCTCTTAGTCTGGCAAGTCAATTTATGAACTAGCAAACAGAAGAGGAGTTGGAGGCAGCCTATGGAATTATGAGATACCTGAAGATGGCTAATGTAGAGGAATATATTTCTAGAGAGAAAAAAAAAACCCAAATGGAGGTCTTCCTAATGTTGATTGGAGGATTCTGTTTCTAATCCACTTCAGGATTCGATAGTTTTATTTGAGGAAATATTATTAAATGGAGAAGCAAGAAACAACCAGTGGTAGCAAGAAGCAATGCAGAAGCTGAATTTAAGGGCAACTTCACAAGCTGTGAGGCTTTGTGGCTGAAAAGATTCATGAATGAATGGGGGAGTTCCTGCAACTAGACTTGTGAAGATATTGTGTATAATATAGCATTGGTCAACATTGCAAAAAATCCAGTCCATTATGACAAAATCAAGCGTGTTAATATTGATTGGCTTTTCATTAAAGAGAAACTTGAAGCCGGGACTTTTCAGTAGAACTGTACAGCAACCAAAAATCAGGTAACTGATTTCTTAACCAAGGCCTCATCACATGTTAAATTTGAAGATCTAATCAACAAGCTAGACATGATAGATATCTGCTTCCCAACTTGAAGAGGATTCTTGGTAATCTTGGAGTATCTCAGCCTTATATGGTGGTTATGATAACCTGATTTTCTGCTATTTCTATTTCTATTTTTCTCCGCTGATTTGTTCCACATTTAAGATATTTTATTCCCTCACTTTCAGTTGCTAAGTTCATGGGATTCTAGTGGCAAACTTGCCGCTATTTTTCTTCAATAAGATTAAGATAATAGTATAATTCTTAAGCCAGAGACTCTACAACTATGTTTGGTTCATTCACTATATTCCACATCTATTAGGACAGATTTGAATCGCATGAAGATCTTTTTCCTTACCTTAATTCTTTGTAGAGTAGGAATCAGTCTTTACTATTGCTCTCCCTATAAACTAGCCTTTCTCATGTGTACCATAAAATATAGCCTGTATCTGTTATATCTTAAACTGTAGACAACTAATTCACCGCACCAAAGAAAGCTGTTCTCTACACAAAGGTGAATAACTCACAAAGCTTAACATAGATCCATCCTTGCGCCTCTCAAATAAGGAAAGTAAACCATTTTTCCACAATAACCATAGAGACTATGACCACGGAAACATAACACTCTACAAAAGAACTTTGGACTCCTTATTTCTCCTAGAACATTAAAAACATAATAGCCAAAAGCCCAAAAGTGATATAGGTCTACTTGACAAACTCACTGCTAACTGCAGAGACCAAACATTCTCCAAATTTGCCAAGCCACTTCTCAGTTCAAGAAACAAGATTGTTAGTCCTAAACTTTATAAACACATCATATAGACATCAAATGGGGACAAATGTATTGACCGAGTCTTAGGCCCCATTTGATTTGCTGGAAGCATTTTAGGAAACAGAAAAAGAAATAAAAAATGGAAATGGAAAATAAATTGGGTTAGAAAGTACGCTTGGTATGATAGAAAATTTTAATGGAATCTTGGGATGATTTTTGTTTGACACAAATGAATTAAGTATGAAAAAGGAAGCCAAAAATATGAAAAGACACTAAAGCCCGTATCTTCTTCATCTCCATCCTCATACCTCCTCTCAGTTCTTCACCGGCAACTTCTTCAGCAATAACAAATGACAAATTATTCTACAAATCCAAAACTTAAGAGTAGAACTAGGTGGAGCAAGACCAGAGGATTTTGATTTGATCCAAATCTATTGGTTGTCCCTCACCATATGATGAACTTGGGTGAGCACAATGATGGAGGCAGAATCTTCATCAGCAACTTGGTTCGAACACTGATTTGCTCAAATCTGTTTAAACACTCATTCTCATCGTTGTCTGTTCATCCAAGGATTCCAAGCCTTTCAAAACTTGGAACCCTCACTATCGATGGTTAAATTTGTGACAGTGGTGGATGAAGATTTGAAGCGTCAAACCCTTGAGGATGATGAAAGAAGTTTGAGTTTCCATGTTGGCTTAAAATTTAGGTAGGTTCTCACCAGTGTGCTTAGACAAATCTAAGTGGGTGCTCGCCGCCGCCGGTGTGCTTCGCTACTACTCAGCGTCATCTGTGAGCTTTGGAATGGTGGAGCTTTGATGCTGGTGGTGGTTGGCCATGGGTTCTAGACAGTGGTGGTTGGCCAGGGGTTCTACACAGTGGTAGTCGGGGTTTTGTTCTCATCCATGGATGCCTGAAGGTTCTATAAATATGAGGGATATAATGGTAAGCAAATTAGTGATCCTGCGAAAATATAGATTTTCCATTGAGTTAGTGGAGAAAATCATTATCCAGAGTTTTGGCTGAAATTCATTTCCTAAGCACTACATTTCATTCCAACCAACTAATATGAAATGAATTTTCAATTTACATTTCCATATCCATTTGCCAACCCCAATTTCCAGTGAATCATATGGGGCCTGAAGGAATTCGTCATGGTTCCGCTAAGTATAGTCTATGCTATGTTGAATTTGTTATTCTAATGTGTTGGAGAGTTCAACTCAAGGTCAAGTTTACTCCAATCTGGGAGGTTAATGAAGAACCGGAGAGCAATATTAGGAGGGAAATTGTCAACATATAGGTAGTTATTAATAAATCAGGAAATAAACTATCAATCAAAGCTTAAATTAGTGATATTCTTCATTAGTATTTCCATTATTGTAAAGCATGCGCTTTAGTTTCCTTCATAAACCTTTTCTTATGGACTATTTGAGACTGCTTAACAATTGCCTAAACTATAAGTATCTTTCTCTCAGTTTCTTCCTCTTTCTCCCATTTACCTCTGCTCCTCCCTCCCTTCCTATTTATCTTCCTCTCTCCCTATATACCTCTTTTTCTCCCTTCTCCCTTGGGATCCCCTTTCCTTCTCTTTCTATGTTTCCCAATGTGTTTCCCTTCCCCCTTTTGGTTCCACATCACAAGGTATGAGATATTCAGTTTTTTTTTTTTTTTTGGGTATGTATTCAGTTTTATATATAGTCATCATGGTATTCCTCATATAAGCAGTTGTTGATACTCCATCTATATATAGAGTCTCTAATCTAAAGACTTGGCACATACAGCTCAGGCATTCATGGTCACTTTTGAAGTACCAAAACTTATCATAGAGATTTGATACTAAAAAACCAATCTCAACAAATAGATGGCACTCCGTGAAGTGGTTACACTAGACCTTCAAGGTAGAACCTCTAATTTGAGTTTGTATCATATGAGCAATATAAACAAGGGTACTTGAACGGTGCAAAGATGCTGCAGAACAGTGACAATGGTGCATACTTGAACAACAATGCCAAACAAGCTCCAATGAACGATAATGATGAAGGAAATTTTGCTGTCTCTTTGCAGTGTGTGTTGTATGTGATCCCAATAAGCCTTATCTAAATCAAGTTTCCAAGATTCAAGAGCCAAAATTTTGAGGGGTGAATGCATAGGCAATTCTTTGAGGTGGATGCTACACTTGTGGAGCAAATAATCGAGTTGATTAATATAAATGGGGAGTAAAAAGCTCTACAATGGAACCAATAGAATTAGGCTAAACCAAGTTTTCAGAAGGCTGGATAAATGTTTTTGTCACATGTTGCATGAAGATCCCATGGGAGAAGTAAAAAAATTGAAGCAAAATGGAACAGTGACAGAATATCAAGAGAAATTCATAGGATCAGTTTCAGTAATCAGAAGAAATTAAAATTTCAAAATGACCAGTCAATTTCAAAATTTCGAAGAGCTGAAAAGATTGAAGCACTAGAGAGGATGTTTAAGCAACAAAGCTTAGTCAAGAGGCAAAAATTACTATGCACCTCCCCATACCCCACCTGGTAGAAGCCTTATGCAGTGTGCACTGAGGTATGCATGAATTATTTTACCTACCATGGGAAATTAAATTCTACATTAACTATTTTCAAGCCTTTTGACAGCATTAAACCAAATAACTTTTTCCAATTAATCTGTAACAAAGCCTTCCCAAATACAGGATAAATATTCTTCCTATAAGGATAAAAATACCTTTTGCAAAACCTTCTCAAATGCTAAATTATTAGTCTATGAAAGAACCATCACAAAGGGAAATGGTTGAAATAAGTTAAAATGGAAATAGTGGTTGAAGTAACCATTGTTAGCTGAATAAGAGGTTATTAATAATTAATTACTGTAACAACCTAGTTACCCTTACGAGTGACATAAACACTACAAGAGTTGCCAATAAAACAACCAGGCTACAGTTCTACTGACATATCTTCAAGATAATTAGAAAACCAAGCACATTAACTTCACTGCACTGCCTCCCCCATTCCCAGGATCACCAGCTGTTTCTAATTCCCTTTTAACACGGAAAGCTGTAATAAAATGTTCCATGTGATCTTAAGACAGGACGACTTCCATGGACTGACTCAATAATCACCAATTAGGGGCAATCACCAACCCCCCCCCCCCCCCCCCCCCCCCCCCAAAAAAAAAAAAAGAACAAAACAGAACAGAACAGAACTGGGTAATCTTACACAGACCAAATCACACATATGCATAGTTTAACAGAACAGCCCCCTAGAAGGCAAATAAGAAGGAATAATTCATTGGTGCTCCATAGCATATAATATTATTGTTTCCCAAAAGTTTTCACTTTGAAACCTTTACCTCTTTGAAAAACTTCACATGGTCTAATCCATCCCTTAAAATTTCATTACCACGTCATTTTTTCTAGTTCTGACCTGCTTTCACCATTTAAAGTAGATGAACGATTCCTTTGTCAATGATAAAACATATATATCTCAATACACCTCACTATTATGTTCTGTTTGCAAAGAACCAAGAAAACAAGACACTCATAGGTGTGTTAATAATATGTAGCAATTGGGTGAAAGGAGGTGAGATCAAATACCATCAAAAACTGATAATATTCACTCCCGCTGAGGTAACTAGGTTTCAGGTTCGGCCATTGATAAGGAACATTAAAAAGAGAAGATAGAGATTAATATAAAGAGCCAACCGATGAATACCTTTAGGAAACGGCCCCTCCTGTTCTCCCCAATGTCGAAATAGAACACCTGATGAAACAAAAGGGGTTCATTAGTTCAAAATGAAGTAACAAAAATTGTCGTATTTAAAGAAAGGGAAACAAGTAAGGGATTACCTTGGTGTCAAGCTGCAATTCCTTGCTGAAGAGGTCTTGCTCGTCGGAGTTGACATAGTAATTGAAGAGATCGAGAAACCAGGAAATGCCAGAGAAGGGGACGATGATGGTGGACCTGGTAGCAGAAGTCTTCTCGGAGATTTTCAGGTAGCGACCACGAGGGTTCTCCTTGAGATCGAAGTAGAAGAGTTTGTGCTCAACCTGAAGTGTTTTGCAAAGCAGCTCCACGTCATTCCCACCTCCGCCCCCACCGCTGCCACCACTACCACCACCTCCTCCTCCGGAATTCCCCTCCATGTCCACCAACACACCACCACCTCCACCGGCACCTATCGCCACCACCAGGAACCAAATAAAACTAAGTAAACACAATAAATATTGTGTAATGAGTTAATTAATAAACACCCTTCGTTAGATCTTGACTAAACCCAGATACTGCGACTGAAACAGCCCCGGAATCTGCTATGGTTTTTGCGAATGTTAGAGTTGATTTTTTTTTTTTTCAACTATAGTTTTTTTTGTTCCCAACTATAGTTAAGTTAAACCATTTCACTTCGAATACGGTTCAATAACTGTTGGTGAAACTTCAAATTTTCTCTTTCATTTGTGACTATGATGGGCAATTCCGAATTTCTCACGTAGATTAGACTCAATAATAACATTTCCCTTATTTTAAATATAATATATTCTTATCTATATAAACCTAAAAAACAATTAAATAACTAATATCCTATTTTTGAAATTTTCTTTTTCAATACTAATTATCAATTAATTATTTCTACTGAAAAAAAATATCATACTTTCATAGGAATTTTAAATAAAAAGATATAATTACTGTTAAAATTTCAGAAAATGTCTTATATTATATATACATGTGTATGTGTATATATATACACACACACATACAAAGGACTTAAAAAACCATTATATATGAAGTGTCACTGCTAGAAAAAATGCCTTTAAACCGTCATATCTAGATATCTATAGGCGGAGATGGTTTAAAAACTATGATTATCGGCATTTTTATAAATATTATTGAGTTAAGGTGCGATTTGGCTAATAAACTATTGTCTCAGGAGTGTTCAACACAATTAACTATTAAGTGGACCAAAAATACCAACAAACTTTTAAAAAGGAGCGCCCAGCACAACGTCGTTAACAAAAAATTAACATCTGTCATTTAAGATGCAGATTGGCCAACAAACTTTTACTTCAGGCTCAACACAAAATTCTAAATTATACTAAATTAAATGATTTTTTTCTTAATTGTCATTATTCAAAACTATTTGTATAGATATCTATGGACAAAAATTACTCATTCTTCAATTTTGTCAAAATTATAATTTGCTAAAATAAACAAGATTTTAATTAAAAATATAATTATATGATTTAAATAAAACTCAAGGTGTTTTATAGTTTATTATATATGTTAAACAAAAAAAAATATATATATATATATATGATTTATTTTTATTTTAGAAGAAATTTATGTAAGTTAAAAAATTCATTTAATGTCAATATAATCTAAAAAATCTATTATGTCTTGAAAGAAATGAAATGAGTTTAATTTTTATTTTTATAAAAAGAGCTTAATGGATATCAACATTGATACTTAATAATATAAATCTGGCAACTTGATGATATATTTGTTAATTAAATAATTTATTGTTTATATGGATATGGGACTTTCGTAGGCCAAATTATTCCTTAACCCATTATAATTGTTCCTTAACTTATTTTTAAATTGTCATTCCTCAAGCCTCTTAAGTTATCCCTTTTTTTGATTTAAAAATTATATGATTTATTTTTATTTTAGAAGAAATTTATTTGATTTAAAAATTCATTTAATGTTAATAAAATTTTCCTTAACTTATTTTTAAATTGTCATTCCTCAAGCCTCTTAAGTTATCCCTTTTTTTTTCAACAAGTCTTATATCCATATAAACAATAAATTATTTAATTAACAAATATATCATCAAGTTGCCAGATTTATATTATTAAGTATCAACGTTGATATCCATTAAGCTCTTTTTATAAAAATAAAAATTAAACTCATTTCATTTCTTTCAAGACATAATAGATTTTTTAGATTATATTAACATTAAATGGATTTTTTAACTTACATAAATTTCTTCTAAAATAAAAATAAATCATATATATATATATATATATATATATATATATATATATATATATTGTTTAACATATATAATAAACTATAAAACACCTTGAGTTTTATTTAAATCATATAATTATATTTTTAATTAAAACTTTTTTTTATATTAGCAAATTATAATTTTGACAAAATTGAAGAATGAGTAATTTTTGTCCATAGATATCTATACAAGTAGTTTTGAATAATGACAATTGACAAAAAAATTATTTAATTTAGTAAAATTTAGAATTTTTTGCAGGGCGCTCCAGGAGTAAAAGCTCATTGGCCAATCTGCACCTTAGATAATGAACGCTAACTTTTTGCTAACAGCGTTGTATTGGGTGCTCTTTTTTAAAAGTTTGTTGTGTTGGGCGTTCATTTTTAAAAATTTGTTAGTACTTTTGGTCTACTTAATAGTTAATTATGTTAGACGCTCCTGAGCCAATAGTTTATTAGTCAAATCGCACTTTAATCCAATATTATTACATATTTAGACTGGTCACACATTATTTAGGTCTAAATAATATTTTCCAAACCAGTTATGTATATGTTCGGTCTCAATGGGAAAACAATTGGACCCATTTTCTTACATTTGAAGTAAAAAATAATTCTAAATCGGTTATATTTTTAACCGCTTTAAATTAATTGTCGTTGTATACCGACTTCAATATTTTCAGTTTAGAAATACTATAATTTAGACCTGCTAACAAATATAACCAGTATAAAAATTGACATGTGCGAAATATACCTTTTGTGCATGAGATTGAGAAAAGTCGCAGTTTATTGCATTCCTCAAATATTCCCAAACAACAATTGTCAAATTTTACAATTAGACTCTTAAAACCTCAACATCAGCTGAGAAATCATACTTCATCAACAATAACAATCATACATACTAGGATTGTAATTCACAATTTATAGTCTAATCCTTGAAACATTCGAATAATGTTCTCACAACATTTGCACTATTCATGAGATTCTAATTCTACCTCAATCCTCAATACCACAAAGGCATATCATAAACGTCATTCCTTCATCTCAAGGCCAACCATCAATCATATCCAAAATATTACTATCAACACAGCACTAATCACAAGGTTCATACTTTCAGGTACAAAAATCGTAGTGTAACCTTAGTCATATCTTGACTAAACATTATTTCAATTTAAATCAAATTCAAGCCTATATATCCTCAATTTTTACCATATTTAGTCTAACATCTTCATAGTATTCCTAACGATCACCATGTTTCATACTTCAAGACACTTAGGCTTTAAATCAAAGGATTTCAAATTCCTAGGATGCTTCCTAAGAGGTACCCATCCCGAGATTTTTCTTGCTTAAGCACGCTTAACCTCAAAGTTCCGATAGGATTTAGAGATATTAATTATATCCTATATCAACATCAGAAGCCCTTGAGTCAGCAACAAAATCCATGTTCTGTGCTATCTCATCCATCCCTAGAGCCTCAACTCACTTGAGCCCGAACCTTTTCCTCTATGTACATGTCACTACTGCTTTGTTTCCTATTACCATGTAATCAAGTATCAGTATGTTATTATGATATTGCAAGAACCACTATTTTGATACCAAAAACTATAATACCCATTGGTATATACCAACGATTACTAGAGTATTATCGCAGAGCACAGTGGGCGAACAGAAATAATATAATATACTGATGAACTGTACTTGGTTAAATTACAAGAATTCCCTTAGGAATATACACATTGTTAAAAAGTTCTAAAATAAAACTACAATAACCAATGACAGAACTGTAACTGGTTCAATATTTTCGTTTACCGACCTCCGCCATCTTGCCCTGGGAGCCACGCTTAGTGTATTGTCCATTCCACAAGTAGTAATAAGGGTTGGGATCCCAAAAAATCCCAGAATAACAGTTAATCTCATATACAATATATAAACAGTATAAGACAGTTAACCATAAACAGTACAATCCACAACAACATATAAATCATTCATGAATCAAACATCACATAACCATAACACTAGAAATAATCGACTGGGAACCGCCCAAATTGTTTGAATGCAAAAATATGAAGTTGACAACTCATTGCCCTCTCAGAATGATTAAAACAAAAGTTTACTTCACAATTTTTCACATATAAAGAGTTTTTGCAACACGTTTTTCCACATTTGACTAACATGGGGGTTGCAGACCACCCTTTCTTCTTGAAATGCCACACAATTCTAAGAAAAGTTGAAGGAATTTTTTTTCGATTAGATGAACTACTACTTATTCTACTCATTGTTTCATCACGCATCCTCTCTCTTGCCACTCAAACGATAACGTTTTTTTAGCTCAAATATCTTTGACATATAGTTGGGCAACATCAAACACTGTTAGAGCTAGTGCTCTTTGTCATAATTCAACCCACCACTGCAACAGTGACATGTATTAAAGTTCATATATAATTCATCTAACAAAATAAAAAATCACAAATCATATCATTACATGAACAAAAACACATAGACATATAAATCATATCATTAAATGTTCAAAGGCATACAAAAATCACCACTACAAAAACCACTTTTAACGTCCGTTTTTAAGACCCTTAGATGAATGTTTTTAAAGGTCGTGTAAAAAGTGTCGTTGAAATTTTATGACTTACAACGGCTGTTTTTTTTTTTTTTTGAAAAAAAGGTCGTTGAATTTCAACGAATATATTTAAATAACAGTCGTTGTATATTCACAAATCTACAGCACGCACGCATGCTAGGCCGTTCACAGAACCATCTAAAACACAATATAAGGTGTAATTTGAACAAGCTAAAGCCTCGTGAGGGAAAAAAAAAGGATTGAAAATGGACGATAAGCCGTACCATTCAATATTCGACGCAAGAAATAAAACGTTTCATGTCCAACGAAGCACAAAAATTAGAAGAAAAATAAAACCTCTCAAGTCTTAAATGAATGAAGCAGAAGACAAATAAAATAATTGTTTACAGACAAAAGAAAGCACCAGAAAATAGAGCAGAAAAACACTACATTGGAACTATTCATTAAGAATTTCAACAAAAGAAAGCACCAGGAAATAGAGATCTGGCATCATCATCATTGCTACAGGCTTCCTCCTCTTTACGGTGCTCAGGATCATTGCTTGACATGTTTCGTGAGAAGAGAGAGAGAGACGCAGATCTACAACCCAGAACTGCAACTGGCAACAAATGACAGATCTGGAGGCTATGGAGCATGCTTGCAGGTCACGACGGAGGAGAGTCGGAGTCGCTCACGCCACTATAGTGAATTTCCTTGGCGGCAAGGGTGGGACCGTTGGGTGCAGCCGTTGGGTGCGGCGAAGGAGATGATGAGTGGGTCTCGAGACTCTTATCTTCGTTTAGGATGGTGGATTTGAGGAAGACGGTTTGCATACTGTTGGGTTTTAAAAAGAAAACTTTATATTTTTATGGAAGAGAGGGAACAACAAAATATCAAAGCTGTGAGATTGAAGTTGAAAAATTTGAAAAATTTGAGTTTCGACGAGTGGTTTTGAAAAACTAGTAATTGTAACTTAAAATAAATATAAAATAAAATGGCGTGGTTTCAACGACTGGTTTTGAAAAACCAGTGGTTGTAACTTAAAATAAAATAGCGTGAGGGAGGCTCGACTGTTTTTGTTTTACTTCTCTTAACTATCGAAATTCTAGGCTACATACTAGTAAGTAACTATTAATATGAGATAAAATCACAACGGTCATGTAATCTTTAAGGCTTTTATTCTACCTATAAGTAGCACTAATTTTTCGCTTATTGACTAAATTTAATGCATGATTTCAATGATATTAATATATTTTTGTGTGTGTGTGTGAGTGTGTGTGTTGTTCAATTTATTAAATTTAATTAGGAACTAATTAAATGAAAATATAGTTAGATTTCTTCACTTAACTAACTAAATTTAATGCATGATTTCAATGATATTAATATATTTTTGTGTGTGTGTGTGAGTGTGTGTGTTGTTCAATTTATTAAATTTAATTAGGAACTAATTAAATGAAAATATAGTTAGATTTCTTCACTTAACTATCCAAATTCTATGTTACATCCTAAGAAATAGCTATAAATATGAGACAAAATTATATATATATATATATATTAACTATCGAAATTCTTGGCTACATACTAGAGATATATATTAACTATTAAATTTATTTATATATATATATGAGATATATATTTTAATTTATTAAATTTAATTAGGAATTAACTAAATAAAAATACAGTTATATTTCATCTCTTAACTATCAAAATTCTAGGGTACGTATTAGGGAAAAAAATAAAAATAAGGGATATAGTCCAATAAGGGATACAAGGACAATTTTTATTAAACCAGTCGTTGTATCAAACATTTAATGTCTGTTTTATAAAACAGACGTTAAATGTTCACTTTTAACTTCAGTTTTTAAAGAAACGGATGTTAAAGGTAAGCAGAAAATTATAACAATGCCACCACCTATTTTTTAACATCCATTTTGTGTGAAACAATCGTTGAATATTCTCGCCAAAATTTCAAAAATGTCACCGCCTCATTTCTTATGTCTGTTTTCATTTAATCTGTCGTTAGATGAGAGTCGTTAAATCTAACTTTTGTAGTAGTGAATCATAGAAAACAAAAGCATTATGTAGTTAACCAGATTGTAAACTATTCATAATGATTATTGTAAATATTCAAATTTTTAAAAATCCACATTACAATCAGCGTAGAATAAATCACTAGCAAAATGTGTCCATCATGCTAATTAAAAAATTGACGAAGAAACTTCAATGCAAATCAGGGTTAAGGTGCAAAAATATACATGTGCTTTGGTCAGAGGAACGCTCAGTAGCAAATGCTTTTTTTAGGTGCGACTACGTGGTTACAAAAGTGGAGCAAAATTACCATTGACCGTTAGTTGACCGTTATCTGATGCTGATGTGACAGTGGGGTCTGACTTCTCCGTTAAAACACTGCTACCTGTTGCTCCTTCCCAGTCTTCCTTTCACAACTTCTTCTTCTTCCCTTCTTTCTCGCCACATTATCTCTCTGCTTCACACCATCTTCACGCAGGGCCAACTCCGCTGTCAGTGAGAGAGCTCGGGGTTTGGATCAAAGTTACAAGGGACGTTAATTCCCGATGATTTATTTATACGCATCCTTCATACTCGCACCTGCTCTGCCAATGTATAATTACAATATCCAGATGATGTGGGCAGATCTTTGCTTTACCTAGCAATGAGAAATCCTCCTTCGTTCTTTCGCGGGGAAATTTTCAATTTTATTCATCTCAGTAAAGTAAACGTGAAATAGAGCTGCTAGTTATGCAGACCAATGAAATTTGACAATTCCTTCCCTTTTGCGTTGATCTAGATCCGACACGTCTATATTTATTTTTCTTTTTAGGTGAGGAGGAAGGGTTTTTGGTTACTATCCACTGTTTCAGAACTTCTCCATTCATTTCGCAATTGCCCCATCCATCAGATGGTCTTGTGTTCCAGGTAATTTGGCTCTCTTGAAAACTAGGCCGGGTGAGTGACATGGAGCTCCATGCCTGGATAAGATGGAGAACCTAAATAAATGCTACTATGCTAGGTTTATATGTTCTGTAAATATAAAAAAAGAGGAGTTCTTTGGTAACGATTTACTGATGTGATGCTCCAGTAAAACTAATTTGATCTGTCCAAATCCTTCTTGCGGTTAACTAACACTGGTGGCTGTATTAAGTAATCCTATAAAAATGCAAACATGAAGTTGATGGATGGGAATAAGGTTTTCTTTAAAGGTGGAAATGAGTCCAGTTGATTTGCTCTTTGACGTGGTATTATTAGTAGCTTTAGTCTAAGGATTGATTCAGTTCCATTTATAACCTGGAAAGAAAAAGTTGATGGATGGGAAAGCATTGTGTGTTTAATGGAGAATGGAAGAGAGGGAAGGAGGAACACGTGGAAGTATGTTTAATGGAGTAAATAAGACTGAGCTAGTCTCTCTGGTCCACCTCTTGGGTCTGTCTATGGAGGAAGAAGAAGGTCCCTGGTCAAAACGCAAGTTTTGACCAGGGACTAAAATGAAAATGTTAAAAGTTTATAAAGGGATTAAATTGAAATTTTTTGAAATGTATCCGGGGCAGAACTGTAATTCATAAAGTATTAGCATCCACGTCATCGTCCACATCATCATTTTCAGTACAGAAAAAGTCAACAACGGTCAATGTATAATTTTGCTCCACTTTTATAACCACATAGTCACTTTTGCACCTAAAAAAAACATTTGCTATTGGGCGCTCTTCTGACTAAAGTACATGTGTATTTTTGCACCTTAACCCATGCAAATCATATAAAGTTAGAGATCTATAATATTGAAAAAAGCTTTATTACTCAATAATAACCTCTAGAAATATCAAATAGGCATTGAGAATAATAATGCATCAAGATCATACTTGATACTAGGAGCAGCCAACTCTCCCAATAAATATGCAACTATCACACTTGACAACACAAGCAAATATATTTTTATTCACCATGTTATATATACAAGGTTAACGGGCAAAAATACACATAAGCTTTATCTTGAGAAGTGTCCAATATTAAATGCTTTTTTTAGGTGTAAAAATACACATGAGCTTGTAAAATCAGAGCAAAAATGCCTATACCGTTAAAAGAGGCTAATCCCCATGAGTGGGACCTAGATTATTTAAAAAATGAAAATGTCTACAATTTTGAAATTCCTCTTCTGCCCTTCACTTTACCTTCTCTCTTTCCTCCTTCATCTTCTCCATTCTACGCCGCCTAACTTTACCCTTCTCTCCTTCCTCCTTCATCTTCTCCGTGGCGTTGAGATCTCTGTTTTTGTACCATAGATGGATTGGTCGAGGATGAAGAATGACAGGCATTGGAACAACACAGGATTGTCGAGAGTTCCCATGTCACCAATGATGTCGCCGATGAACTGTCATGCTCAAGCAGGTTCTGCTGCATCGTTCAATATGTGGAGAGGGCCGAACAATGCGACCAAAGCCGCCACTCAGAGGCTTGCACAGGTTATGTCACACTCAAACGACGAGGACGATAACGACCTTGCGCTTGACTATGCTGCAATTAGTGGAAGTGAAGGCATTGGACTTGGAGGCACTGGAAGAGCAACGCCTGTGCGTGCTTCCATGGTAATTACATCCATGCCTCTCCAATTTATTACACATTTACTTCAAATTGCTTTCTCTAATTCCTTTTGAATGTGAAGAAAACACTTGAAACCTGAAGCTTCCATGTTGCTACATTTCCCCAGCTATAAATCTGGGAATTTAGGGATTCTGACTTGTAAATAATTATTCGATATGGTTTTGAACTTTATGGTCTTAGTCATAAATCTAGGAATCTAGATTTGGGAATCCTCATCGTTCTTGTTCTTCAATGGAAGAGTTGCAGAGATGAAGGTTGGGAGGGAGGGGGTGTTGGTGAGGGGCATTTTGGTATTTTCATAATATCCTTAACAGACATTAAGGCAATTTAACTGTGATGATATTTTTGTTTTGGTTTTACAAATAAATGTGTATTTTTGCACCTAAAAAAAAAACATTTGGTGTTGTACGCTCTTCAAGGTAAAGCTCATGTGTATTTTTGCCCCTTAACCCATATATATATATATGTATATAACAAAATGGAAATAATAATTTATTTTGGGGGTTTAAACTTTTCATGTTGCATGAGAAGAAGAAGATTCCTATACATACATGAAATGGTGGGACACACACACATATATAATATATATATGTGTGTCCCACCATTTCATGTGTGTATTACATAAGAATATACTTCTTCTACAACATAAAAAGTATTTTTCCCTTTATTTTGTCTAGAAAATGCCCACAGATTTATAAGATTCACATGCACTTAAATTTTGGAGAGCCATAAACCGTAATTTATTTTGTCGAGAAGATGCCCAACACACCGTTTTTTCAATGAAACTCTCTGTTTAGCTAAGCATATGGTTCGTACAAATGAATTCTCCAAAACCATGCCAATGAGATAAAGTGATGCTGATGTATTGTTTATTTACCTCATTCATTGCATAAACTCACTAGTCACTAAGTATATATTTTTTTCTGACAAAAAAAAAACTAAGTATATATTTTGAGTAATAAAATCCCATTTTCACTCAAAAAATATCATCAACTACAAAACTCCAAGGAATCCACACCCTTCAACACATGTCCAAAAGGGGAAAGCTGAAACTCCCTTCCAATCTAATAAGATTAAGATCATAATGAGAAAAACCTATGAAATAAATTTTCCATTTCACCTTATTAAGAGCCCCAATGAGTAACATTATATATATTGAATCCCTTTAATAATTTTGAAAAAAAAAACTTCAAAATTTAATGGCTTGTGATTAATGGGGTTTCCTTTTCTCAATATAAACTGTACAGTCTTTGAAAGTGGACTGGAAAAGAAAAATACTTGAGAAATTTATATTTAATAAAGCAGCTATGCATTTTAAACAAACACAAGGGAATCTTCACTATATATAATTAACGGAAGATCGAAGCCGGAGGCACGAAGCTGCGACGGGGAAGATCAGATGTTGAGAGTATGTAGAGACTAGAAACACTAACAGGTAACTTGAGACAAATGGAAGCCAAACATGGAAGTTGTGACAAGAACGCCGAGCACAAACCAAAAATGTTGATCACGGAAGTTGTGATAGGGAAGCTTGGCAATAAGCACAGATCTCAAACGAGTGAAGTTAATTGGAGTGAGCGGATGGGAACTACATTGGATGAACTAAAGGAGTTGTTTTACATTTTTCCATGGATATCAATATATATATGATTAATGTTCTGTGAAGCTGATCTCCTAGGCAGCTTAACTTTGGCTCCAGACTCAATTTAATGTTCATCCTCTGATATGTGAATCTCCCTAATAAAAATTGTGTATCAGGCTCATGCATGTGAGTCAGTCTCATCCCCTTCTATCATTAGGCTTTGTGCCTGACTCATTTGTCAGGGATTATTCATTCTTTTATCTCTCCATCTTTTCCCTGGCCGAGCGAGGCACTCGATATCTCAGTCTCTCCTCTTTTACATCACTCGAGGCAATACCTCTCTCATTTCAAAATCCTCATTTCTTTACTTTCCCTTTTTCTCTTCATCTATATTAGCATTATGTCATCCCTTTTATTTTCTAGTATCACTCTCTCTCCTTCTTCCCTCCCCGCCGTTTCATGACATCTCATCTTGTCTCTAGGGTTTTAACATTCAAATTCCGTCCCCTGCATCTCATCTCTTAGCCTCCCCCATCAATGTCTTCTTCTCCCACTCTCTCTCCCTCCTCTCTCTGATATTCTTCACCTGTTGTTTTCCTTCAGTCTCTTCATCTTCGCTGACAAAGAATATAAGAGACTATGAGATCTGGTAACCACAAAGATGACAGGGAGGCACTGATGAGTGTGGCAAAGATGCTCGGTAGGAAGAGATGAGATTGCCCCAATTAAAGGAGCAAAATATTTTTGCACCGAACTCCCTTCGTTCCTTCTTCATTGCTGAAAAATGGTTGAGAGATTTTTGGCACTATTCCGTTTTTATCGTATGTGATTAGTGTTCGCTCTTCTAGCTTCTCTCTCTCTCTCTCTCTCTCTCTTTTTTTTTTCCCTTTTTTCCACTTACCTATTATCTTCTCTAATTTCCTTTTTTCTTTTATAGTAATTGGCACTGGATTTTTTGGTTCTTTGGCTATAGATTTAAGTGAGGGTTTTTTTGTGTTTTCGACATTAATGTCGATAAGTAGAGGCCAATGGTGTGGTAGCTATTCTCCTTGTAGCTGATCTATTCCTTATGTTCATGTGTATAAATCTGATCTTAGTACCTAGAGAAGTTTACTGATTGGGATATGAGGTATATTTATTCCTTTTTGCTAGGAAGTGATTCTTAGTGAAGACAATGATGGACAATTTTTTGTTTGAAGCCCTTAACCTCATGGAGGACAAGATTAAGAGGCCAATGCTTATAAAATAAATTCCAAGTTGAGCTATGAAGTTTATTCAAAATCATGTAACACTTTAGAATACCACTTAAATTCTTTAAATTTAATTCAATGTTGATTATATTGTAAGCAAGGTATATTCATGCCATAGTTTTGTACTTGTCATGCATAACATGACTACGTAACGCAATAACAGGTTTCAAGAGGCCGTTTGCCTACAAGAGGATTATATACTAGGAATAGTATCATTGAAACCTAAAGGTAACTTATTTACTACCAAAAGAAGGTGAGATTTCAAAGATATTTAATAGGTTGGGCTGGGACATGGTAATGGTGTGATCTCAGATCAACATCTAGGGGGGCGAAACCCCCTTCAACTTGCTCTCGATAATGTTGTTTTCTAATTATTATCATTTTTTTTAACACAGTGACCTCTATGCAAATCTTAATTTTCTCGAAAGTAAGAAGGACTATGTGTAATGATATATTACTGATAACTATGGCTCTATTCTAATGTCTGTCCATTTTTAAGCAAACTCTTTTTATTTTCTGTAGAGCTTTTTCTAATGTATGCTTTTATTTCTATTATTCCTATATCGGGTATAATTTTTGGGCTTTATAAATGAAATATTGTGCATTTTGTACAAAAGTTATTTATATCCTTCTATTAATTGTCTTTTGCTGGATTCCTTCCCCTTGAAAAAAATGCATGCTCCCTGAATTATATTCTTTGGATAATTTATTTTGAGTTCAAATAGTATTGATGAATCTACAGGAGATGCATGTTTTGTGACTATTGTTTATTTACATTTCTAAGTGCGCTTCAAATATTCTTTAATTTTATTATTGAAATAAGCACCTAAAGAATTATTTTCTTTTTGTATGTTACACTAACATTATTTGTCTACTACTCCCTCCGGTCCTAATTATAAGAACACTTTTTGGAGTTGGTTTTGGTCCTAATTATAAGAACACTTTTAAACTTTTGTCAATTTTTTCCTATAATACCCCTATTTATATTTTCTCACTAATAATTAAAAACAATAATAATTTATATTTTATAAAGTAAATAATGCTTGCAACTCATTAATGTTATATACACCTCAATTATACTTTTTTCTCATAAGATAATTTTGAGCAATTTTTGTCATTTTTTCCCATATTACCCATACTAATACTTCTTCCACAATGATTAATTTAATAACACGTTTATATTCTATCAAGTAAAAGATTTTACTTTATTTTTTATTTTTAAATAAAATAATTTTAATATTCCTTTAATTTTTTTTCCCCGTAACTATCTGTCCAAAGTGATTGATTTTTTTCCCCTGATAAAACATTAATTTCATTATCTTTTTTCCAACAATAAAAAAATAAACTTGCATTTGTTATACCCAATTAAATAGATACTCTCTTGATAGAAAAAAAAATTCTTTGAAAAATTCATGGAAAATATACAAAAAAAAAAAATATTTATATACATTTAAAATTCATTCTAAATCTACAACCTAGCATTTCATGATAGTAAAAAATCATTTTGAATCTATAAAAAATTCATTTTTACAAAAATAAATAAATAAACTAGCATTAAACACATAAAAGGTGATTATGTAGACTTTGCAAATGTGTACATAAATTTGTCCCCAGAAAAATGAGTACATAAAAAACAAATATCACTACAATAGACTAGATTTCATCCCATCAAAGACTAAAATAGTGTCTTCATGGAGTATATAGGAGCTTCTCATAAACCCCTCAACAATCTTGAACATTCCTAGATTGTATATACACTTATTGATCAATCTAGAACATGTAACTATATCAACATAGAATATACTCTGTACATCAACAAAGGAGTATCTAAAATTGCATCAAAGCAAGTGCTGTATCTTAGTCAATTTCCACTTTAAACCAAGAGAATAGGTCATAATCAAAGCAGCACAGCCAACATTTGAAAATCTTCTGTTTTACAAGGAGCTGAAAAGCATATTGAGGAGGCTTATAAAATATCTATTGAGAATTTTATAATCCAAAATCTCTCCCACTGCTGGACAGTGGACATACAACAGCAGATTTGATGAGTCAAACCTAAACTAGGTATGAAATTACATTGTCATCACAAATTAGCACACAGGCGATATTTCTGAGTTTACATGATCTATGACAACTAAGTATGGAATTGTCAGCTCCCTTGTTGGCCTGATGGCCAATAGTTAAGCAGGTGCACGCCCTTGGGAGATTTTTGAGGATACAACTAGAGCTAATAATAGAGACTTAGCTATAATTCTAAAGATAAAAAAGAATAAAGAATAACTGAACAAGGAGGCATTACTTACCTTAGAATCAGAATCAACTTTAATATCAGCAGTAATGTTTTTGAGCTTCAATTGGGTATCAATATCAGCAAAGAACAGATCACCTCATGGGTCCTGATGAAGTTATAACCTTCCATAAGTTACTAAAGAAAGGTAGAAATGACACTAAAACGTAGGATGTAAATATCATCTTAAAACTTATGAGTACAAATTATTTTGTCAATTGTAAGCATTAAACTACAACTTATTCTTACCTCAAATAATCTCTCACTTCTTCCACTAAATTGTGCAACTTATTATTTGTATGGGGCAACAAGTGAAAATTGTGTTAACATTAGGAGGTCTAAATTAATGGGACTAAGTTATCTCTCCTATTAATTTGTCTACTAATGAAACAAATTGGATCAGGGAGAAACAAGGGCAACGTCCACCACAACCATGATATGAATCAGACTGAAGCATCAAACCAGGCATAAAAAACATACTCACCTACATGTTTTACATCAATAAAAGGAGAAAACAAAAGAGGAGACCAACATAATAGCTATCAGATAATACAGATTGAATGCAGAACTAAACCAAGTCACAGCTTCACCTATATGTTTTACATCAAAACAGACTCCAACTTGCCAGTGTCTGAAAGATACAAGCATGCATGGACACAAAAGCTTTGTTATGACCAATTACACTTGGAAAAGCAAGAGTTCACATCATTGTCAATTATGAAATTGCAAACAACCATAATATCAAGCAGGGCACGAAAATTACAAGCCAGAAATACAGAAAGGAATTCCAAGTTTATCTTTTGCTTGGCCACAATAGTACACATACTTCAATACATGCAGTGATGGATCTCACCAGGACATAAGATGGATAACTATAACAAAGGCTTTCAAGTGTAATGAAAATAAAAGGACAGCAAGCTAGACTTTCCTGTTCATGAAGAAAGCCATACCACGTTATACAATGAGATGGAGTATTTGGCCTTTCTACATCTAACAAAAGTCCAACCACAAACAAAATAAAAGGTTCTCTGTTGAGGAAGTAAATTTGACAATTGTATTTAATATAGAAACTATCCAATAAACATCCAACTCCAAATGTCATTTTCTGTAGTTTCATTATATGGAATTTAAAGAATAGTAGGTGGCTTTGAGGAAGGGTGAGCAAGGGAACAAAAGGAAACATAAATAAGGCATCAGAAATTGTTGGCTCCTCTAATTGAAAGCCCTACAAAGATGCAGCTGTGCAAGAAGTTGGCATGATCATATGGTCAAACCAGAAACAGGACACAACATAATGAATTCTGGATAAAATTACCGTTAGTTTCAGATGCATGAATGAGTTCCTCCTCAATTTCTTGTTCAATACTATCATGTTCTGTTTCTGAAATTTCCTGATGCTGACTTCGTAGTATGTTCAGGTCAAAGAGAAAACCACCTGAAACCGGAAACAAAATTACTCCATGTAGAACAAGGCCTCTACAGTCTAAATGTATTTATAGACCAAAATCAAATGTGTTGCTTGACTATAATAAGAACAAGCTTTAATGTTCACCTGCATCAATTTCTTCACTATTAAAATCCATCGACAACAGCCAATTTAGGGATTTATGGCAAGCAAAATCTGAAATCGATAGAAAGCTCAAGTCCAGAGGAACAAAATTGAAAATTACGGCAAGCAAATCTGAAATCGAAGGAAATCTGACTAAATTCTAGAGAAGGAACTTTGAAGAACGGAGTAGGAGCATCTGAAATCGGAACTCAAAATAGGAAACATACCTATCGTCGACGATGCTGGACTGCGAGCTCGGAGAAATTGTTGTCGGACTGTTAAGCTCAGAGAAATCGGTGGAGTCAGAGTACCAACTGCGAGCTAGGAGAAATCGCTGTCGATAAGCTTGGAGCTTGGAGAAATCACTGAATCGCTGTCGGTAAGCTTGGAGCTTGGAGAAATCGCGGTGGTAAGCTTGGAGAAGTCGCGAGTCCAAATACCAATTGCGCGGGCTATCATTTCAGATAAGTTTGCCTTCATGTAATTTTTAATTTTAAACAGGGGTATTTGGGGAAAATAATTAAAATTAACTAATTTAACCTCTCTCATTAATCTCTCCAAATTCTGGTAAATAGTTCTTATAATTAGGACCGGAGGGAGTATTAAGAAAGCTTCAAGCTAAATATTTGTATAAAGTACAGGCTACATTGGTACATTTATTGTTGTGCATTTTAATGGAATATGGTTTCAGATATGAAAATTAACTACAAGCTCTCATTGTTGATATGCAACTTTTTGATATTAAACTTCACATTAGACTCTCACGTATCTTCATTAGCCCTTTTGTTTATGTTGTAGTTTCTACAACTCACACCCATAAAGTTTGTCTACCTTTTACATGACATAGCGGCAATTTGGACTATGGGGTCAATTTTGTCTACTGCACGTACCATCTGCTGCACAGTACATCAACATTATATTTAGAAGTAGCTCACATCATAAAGTAATGTCTAAATGGATAAAAAACATTGAAAAGTGAAGTTATACATTAGATGGAATGTGGTCAAAGGGAGAAAAGGGAAACTAAGCTCCACCTTCTTGCAGAACTCTCTACTAAAAAGTAAAAAAGGGCTCCCTAAAAGAATTTTGCGAATAATAAAAATTTAGTTTGGAATATTAATCATTTGTTGGAAAATGAAATATGAAGAAAGGAAAAATGGAGTCATACTAAGTGGAAAGCCAAAGATTGAAGCCAAGAAAACATTGACCGGGTTTTAAATGCTTTGACAAAAAGACAAGATGCTATTAGTGATACACAAGCCCTGCCATTAGCTTTTAAGAATAGAGGACAAAAAAGTCCATTTCAAGATGCTTTACAAATTTAGTTTAAGTGTACCTTGCATTTATACCACTCTCTCATTTGTTTCAGCCTACGTTACATATTTTTTAACACTTTTATCCATACAGTTATGGGGTAAACTTTATCGTGATTGGTCATAAAGCTAGAGTTAATCTATTCTCGTTGTTTTATTTTTAGGGAAAGTTTTTGTCTGAATATCTCTAAAAGTTTATCCTCAAATAGCTGCCATTGCTAGGAGTCCTTCTAGAATACCTTAGTCTCTAGTCATTGTTTAGAATCTAGGCGCATGTTTTCTCACACAGTTGATAATTATTACGTTCTATTAGCAACATGTTTGATTCATGTTCATAGTCACTTCATGCCTTTGTGCAGATTTTATATAATGTGCTCCTATAGGATTAAAAAGCCAATATGATTTTTTTCATCCAAAAGGAAAGCAATTCTTTAATAACCTCTAAAGCTGATCATGATCAATGAAGAGTTAAGGAAGCAAGAACTTATCAAAGTATTTTGAGAATAATCAAGAAGAAGAGGAGATATTGAAGAAGGTAGAAAATGACGGAGAATGATGAAGAGAAGAAAGAAAGAGTTGAATTATGGAGAATAATCAAGAGAAGAGAGGAAAGAAAGAAGAACTTGCTAAATGAAATGAGAATATGATTATTCAAGTTCTTAGATTGATTCTAGAAGTCTCTGTGATCAAATAGAAGTTGGAACGGCTCAATTCGAAGTCATGATCGAGCACAACTAAGTCATACTTGAGCACGTCATGTTTCCAACTCCTATTTATGCATTCCTGAAGTCATGCTCAAGCACAACTTTGTCATACTTGAGCATGGTACGTTTCCAGCTCCAATTCATGCAAAAATTCCGCTCATGCTCGAGCACAAGTCATGTCATGCTCGAACAACGTCGTGTTTCAGCTACTCTGTTCAGCTTTGTTTCAGGTGACCTCTGGTAATTCAATGATGTCTTTCAAACTAGAAGTCCGATTGAGATGAAACCAATTTTGTATGAAACTAGACTCCCAATGCGTCATTTTGATATAAAATTCAAGCCCAAAGGAGTTCAGATCAAGGAGTTATGATTTTTTGAAGTTGCAACAAAAATCAACATCACAATCTAGAACGAGCTTCAGTATTTTGAGCATATCTCACAAATGACAAATCCAAATGAGCTGAAACTAGTGCCATTTGAAACTAGACTCACATACCTTTCCAAAAACATCAATATCATGAAAAAAAAGAGATGAATTGAAGGAGATATGATGTTTTGAAGTTGACAGTCAATTCAGGATGTTGCAAAAAATGTTGATCAAGAACAACCTCCAATCATCTAATGATAACAGACAAAGTACAATGAGTTTGGAGCTGATTCTTCTTGCATTGGAAAGAAGACTTGAAGAGCTTTATGAGCATGAGTGGTTTGCCAAAATTAAAGCCATATCGAAGAAGCTACATTCACTGGAAATTGACCATTGTGTTGATGATATGCTTGCATTTTGAAAGGCAGAGAACAATTCATGTTGAATTGAATTATTGCCTCGAGTTAAGAAGAAGCAAAGAGAAAATTAGGAAGCTTGCTTGAGCAGAGAATTTGTGATGCCCGAGCATCATTGAGCTCAGAGTGAAAAAGTACAAGTTTAGGAGTCATGCTTGAGCATACAATTGGCCATGCCCGAGCATGATCGAGCTGAGTAAGGAAATTGCACATTTGAAGAATCTTGCTCGAGCAGAGATGAAGGCTTGCTCGAGCACCATGCTCGAACAGAAGAAAAAGGTTGCCCGAGCAAGCATGTGTCTGAACCCATTTCGCTCTCTATCTCAGCGTTACTCGAGCAAAGACTTTTGGCTTGCTCGAGCATCAGCGATAAACCATTATATTTCAAAAGCATTCAGAGATACTTGCTCGAGCATGATTTTGGACCTTCCCCGAGCAGGAGCGACAAAAGTCATTGTCCAAAATACTTCAGAATTGCTTGCCCGAGCATGCCTTTACGAGTAGCCCGAGCATTCACGATAATGATTGATTTTCAGAAGAAGCTTGCCCGAGCAAGCTTGGTTTCATGCTCAAGCACTAGCGACACTAATGATTCTTGTGAAGTTTCCTTGCATACTTGCCTGAGCATGCTTCTAAACGTTGCTCGAGCATCAGCGAGGGTAATTGATTTTTCAATAGAAGTTTGCCCGAGCAGACTTGCTTACTTGCTCGAGCACCAGGTGACCTGTTCTTTAAAAATATTCTTTCACATCTTATGCCCGAGCACATTATTTATCCATGCTCGAGCAAGGTCACCTTTGGTCCTGAAATCTCTGAGTTCGTAAATTTTAAATCATTCTATATGATTTGATTCCTTCATATTATTACTCATTAACATTGCTAATTGCCTTTAATCAGTTTGCTAATGAGTTTCAGATGATTTTATCATGGATTAACAACAAATTGACATAAAGCAATTTGTGTGTCAGAAGCATTAAATGCTACATCAGAAAACAAGTGAAAGCCTCTGTGTCTAACGAATAGTTTGAATCTTTACAACGGCTATTATTACAACACTCAAGATGGGGCATTAACGAAGTCAACGATAAACATCTTATGATTAAAGTTGGATTAGAGCTCAACAGGCAAAAAGCAACAAAAGCTTCAGCGACTACTCCCAACGGATCTCTAACGGTCGAATGCTCGCAACGTTCGAAACACAATAACCTATATATTGTGAAGCCTTCAAACCGAAAGAAGTGACGACGATTGATGAATGAATTGACAAAGCCAATGAAATGATTTTACTACTTCACCGTCGATAGTTAATACACTCTGTTTCTCAATGTTTATATAGTTTAAACTAGAGAGTGAAATGATTTGATTGTACCTCATTGTTTATTCATCTTCTCTTCTGGAGAGAACATGTCTGATTATTAAATCATTATAAGAATCTCAAGTTGTGGGACTTGGAGATTGGGTGATCAGTTTACAACTTGTAAGGGGGAGTGTATCCTAGTGAGAGGATAACTTCGAGTATAAAGTGTGTAACTGATTGAAAGGTGTATCTCGGTGAGAGATTTGGCTTCACAAGTGCCTGGGTAAACTTGTGAGATTGTAAAGGCTTCTTTTGTGCCCGGTTAAACAAAAGGATAGTGGATTGAAAATCTCAAATGGAGCTTGGGAACTGGACATAGGTCAAGGATTAGGCCGAACCAGTATAAATCACAGTTTGCATATTCTCTTCCCTTATTTCTTATATTTCCAGTATATGTTTATTTGAATATCTAACTGTTGATTTAGAAGACGCGAAAAGATTTTCAAAGTTTCAAGTTTTTAATCTTCACCCAATTCACCTCCCCTCTTGGGTTCAGCCAATTCTTCATTTTCTAAACTTGGTTTAAGTTTGTCTAATTGTTGCGGTCAAGGCTATGATGATGCTAGTAATATGCGGGGTGAATTCAAAGGGCTTAAGAGTTTGATTTTGGCAGACAACACATCCGCATTATACATTCATTGTTTTGCTCATAAGTTACAATTGGCACTTGTGAATATTGCAAAACATCACAAAAAGATTCAAGAATGTTTTGACATGCTTCAAAAAATGGCTACCGTTGTGGGGGGTTCATGTACGCGGAAGGAAATTCTTCAAATGAATCAGTATGAGCAAATAGTTGAAAGAATTGCTTGTAGTGAAATACCAACTCGAAAAGGTCTAAATCAAGAGGCAACCTTAAAGCGACCTGGAGACACTCGTTGGGTTCCCATTTTGGTACAATTACAAGTGTTATCTCATTATTTTCTCCAAAAAACGATGCTGCAAGAAATGATATAGGTTGCATTTTGTATGCCATGGAGGATTTTCAATTTGCATTCCTGTTGCATCTTATGAAATTGATCTTGGGGATTTCTTATGAGTTGTCACAAGCACTACAAAGAAAAGATTAAGACCTTTTAAATGCAATTGGTTTAGTGAAGGTAGTCAAGTCTCATTTACAAGAGGTGAGAGATAATGATTTTGATGAATTGCTTCAAGAAACGAACATTTTTGCTAACAAATATGATATTGACATTCCAAATATGAATTATGTTTATTGTCCTAAAGGGAAATCAAGACAGAAATTGGAATCATTCACATTCTTCCACTATTTAATACAGTGATAGATACTCAGGTTCAAGAGTTAGGTGATCGATTTGATAATGTCAATACCAAGTTGCTTGAGTGTTTGAGTTGTTTTGATCCTCGTAATTCATTTTCTAATTTTAACAAAGAAAAGTTGATTAAGTTTTCTAGATTCTATCCTTTGGAGTTTGATGTGATTGCAAATATTCCTTTTCTTTCTTCAAGTCTCGGTAATTTTATTGTTGATGTGAGAGCTGTTTTGATTTTGTCAATTTGCAAACAATTTTTGAATTTACTTTGAAGATGGTTGAGAAGAGAAAGAATATTGTTTATCCACTGATCTATTTGTTGATAAAGTTGGCACTCGTTCTACCGGTAGCAACTGCTAGTATTGAGCTAGTTTTTTCTGCAATAACTTTTGTTAAGCATAAGTTGTGCAATCAGATAAGTGATTATTGGTTTAACTCATGCATGCTTACTTATGTTGAACGTAATATATTTGATAAGATTGATGATGAAGATATAACGAAATATTTTCAAGGAATGAAGAATTGAAAAATGCTTTTGTAATTGTTCTGATGTAAAGGTTAGTTGACTCTTGGTTATTATTTTTTTATGTTAAATTGAAGTGTTCTTTTCTTTTATTGTTTATATTCTTTTGTTTTTTAATGCATTTAAAACTTTCCTTTAAAAAAATTTCGGGCGCAACCCTCGAATCCCACAACTTATTATGCACACACAAACCTAAAATCCTGGCTCCGCCACTAATTGTGTGTGTATATATATTGAATCCAAAAACTTAGCTGTCATATGGGTATATATACATGTGTGTAGTAATGTATTTGTCATGCATATATAGATATATAAATTAACATTTAACAAAGAAAAATGTTACTGTTATATATATGTATATATAATCATTGCATTCCCAAAGATTTGATGTTATAAATATGAGCCTATATATACTTCTCCTAAGATTATATATATTTTATATATCGCATTAAAGTTTATTTTATATGGTTGTTAGTACTTATTAATTGAAATTGCTATATACATATACATATACATATACATATACATATACATATATTTAAAGTTCATTTTATATGGTATAATATTTATTTAAACTCATAGATTTAAAGTCTTAATGATGTATTTAATTTTGGAATAGCCTCTGGGAGTTTAAACTAATTATAGTGAAATAAGAATAAATAATAAAAAATAATAGTACTATTAAGAAAGGGAATAAATAATAAAGGGAATTATTAATTAATAATAAATAAAAAGGGTATTATTAATTAATAATAAATAGAAAGAGAATTAATAGGTACAATGGTCTTACTTTAGAACATTAAAGAAGTTCAAGTTTCTGATACCAGAGGTTTAGCTATACTCGCAAAGTTGAGGTTGGTAACTTAATCTCCAATTCCTTGTGTTTTTATATATATCTTGTATGTTCATGTATTGTGGATTCTTGGCCGGGTTTGTATGCTCGAGTCTATGCGTTTCATCCAGCTAGATGTGGATTATTATTTTATATGATAATGCTGCATGCATGCCTATTTTTTCTAGCGTTGATGATTCGTGTCTGAGACACGTAGCAAGTTTGCACGGGGTGGTGTCCCTGGGTTATAAGACCTGTGATGCTTAGCACTATGTGGAATGCTAATTGGCATGGTGACTTTAGACAAGTATATGTAGGGTACATCTTGAGGCTGACAAAACATTTTATATGTACTAGGTGATGGACAAGATACCTAAGCTTGAGGGTATTTCCCTAGGTAGTAGGACTATAAATCCAGCGTTATGGTAATAGAATGTGCCGGAAGGTTAATATGTGATAAGCCAAGAGGCAGAATGAGTCATGCAATGAGGCCTGCGTAACCAAGCGCTGTGAGAATGGACCAATAGGTCCTGTTTTTGAATATTATACTTGGAAAACTAAGGAAAGGATATGTCGAGACTTACCGAACCTATTTGCTTAAGTATGTAGTCGTGCTTGTCTTGATTGAATTAGTGTATCTATGGTTGCCTTATGTCAATGATTGAATTTGTCTGATATGGTGATCTTTTGTTCGATGTGTCTCATGCCAAATTATTTTGATAGCGTTGTTTTGACTTTGTTGAGGTATATTAGGAGCTCGAGATATGGATTAACTTCCTTAATGACTTGTTAGGAATTTTGGGGACAAAATTCAATTTAGACAGGGAGAAATGTAATATCCCAAATTTTGGGCTTTAGAAATTAGAAATAATATGAGGAAATTAATGTTAGTTCTCTATGTGTTTTGATGATAATCAACAATTGTAAACATGCTTTGAAGTTTCCAAAATCTATTAAAAACCATCTGGCAGTTGCATACTCGAGTATAGGAAGCCATACTCGAGTATTGGATTGACAGTGGATTGCTCAAATGAATTTTACAAGTCAATACTCAAGTATTGGAATCAATACTCGAGTATTGAAGTTACAGAGAGCAATCAAGTTTTGAAAATAGATGCATACTCGAGTATAGGAATTGCATACTCGAGTATAGGCCATCCAGAGAGTATTCAAAGTTTTCAAACTGAAGTCAATACTCAAGTATAGGAAGCTATACTCGAGTATTGGACTTACAGAGAGCAAATGATTTTTCAACATGAGTGCATACTCGAGTATGATACTTGTATACTCGAGTATAGGCCTTACAGAAAGCAAACTAGTTTTGACCTTGAGTAAATACTCGAGTATGGTATTGGTATACTCAAGTATTGACTTGGAATAACTTCACAATTTTTGAAAGATGAATGCATACTCAAGTATAGATATGCATACTCGAGTATTGCCCATACAGAAAGGTTATTCATTTTGTCAATAATTTGAATACTCAAGTATAGGAATGAATACTCAAGTATTGAACTTATTGAACTTAAAAATTTTCCTCACAAACAGTTGCATACTCGAGTACATACTTACATACTCGAGTATAGACACTGATTTTCAAAGCTTAAGTCACGATGGTTTGCCTCTGAAAGCTGTATACTCAAGTATCAGTTTGGATACTCCAGTATTGACACTTGTACACAGTGCCATACTCGAGTATGGAGGAATATACTCAAGTATCCAACGGTAAAAAACTGATTTTCAAATCACACGAATTTGAGAAACACTCTTATTTGATCTTATTGCTTTCATCTATCATTCACTTATGTTCCCAGCTATGTTTAGCTAGTTTGTTGAGTGAATTTCAGTTAACATAGATGAAGATTATTGAAGGTCAAAGCCAAAAAGCAAAAAGTGCTCTGAAGCATTAAATGCACTTCAGTAAATTAACCTCCTTTTGGTTAATCCACCTGAACACGCCTTCTCAACGGTAAAGAAGGATTTCTACAACAAGTAAACTCTTCTTCAACGGGCAAAACTCCAGAGAGCCACCTTAGATTAATCAAACACCTGGATTAGTTGGAGATTAGAGAGAGAAGCTGACCAAACTTAATGTTAATCACCTACAACGGTTGGAATTATCATACAACGGTCAATTAATGCTCTCTAAGTATAAATAGAGTGCATTGAAGTCTTCTCAACAACTTTTGCAGAACTGAGAGCGAAATTCATTAAGTGTACATTCAATACTTTCAGTTTTTCATCTGTATTGTCTTTTGACATTGTGAGCTTCAGTGATTATCTTATCTAATCTTTGAGAGAGTTATTTCTGTTATAATTCATTGATTGTAATAACCACAAGTCAGGGGACTTGGTGGTTGGAATAATTGATTGCAACTTGTAAGGGGGAGTGAGTTCTTGAGAGAGAACTACTCTGAGTACAGAGCTTGTAATCAATTTGAGAGTTATAGTGGATTGGAAAATCCCAAGTGTGGCTTGGGGACTGGACGTAGGTCAAGGAAAAGACCGAACCAGGATAAATCATCTTGTGCAAAGCTTTTCTTCCCTTCTCCTCTGATATACTCTGTTCTCCCTTGTCCAAAACAGAGAAATCGTTTAAATTTTTAAAGATACCCAATTCACCCCCCTCTTGGGTATCAAGCTCCAATCTTCATTTGGTATCAGAGCAAGATCTTCTCATAAGAGCTTAACATCTCGAGAAGGATCAAGATGGAAGGTATTCTACCTGATGGAGCTTCTATCAACCGACCACCAGGTTTCAGTGGACAACATTATTCATTCTGGAAAGCCAAATTCAAAGTCTTCGTTATGGCTTCTGAATATGGGCTATGGAGAGTATTTGAAGTTGTAAATTATGCACCAACTGTGATGGAAAATGGTTGAAGAGTTCCTAAGCCAGAAGATGCCTATGATGAGAATGATCGAAGAAATGTCACTCTTAACAGCATAGCCATTCTCATGTTGCAAAGTGCTCTTAGTCAACAAGAGTATTTCAGAATTTGCACTTTGCCATCAGCTAAAGCTATGTGGGATGCATTAGAAATCGCTCATGAAGGAACCACCGGAGTCAAGGAGGATAGGGTCAACACTCTCATGACAGAATATGATCTTCTTCGCATGAAGTCTGGTGAATCTATCATCGATTTCCAACTAAGATTCACTCATTTGATCAACCAGCTTGCTGCCTTAGGAAAAACATATGAACAACCTGTACAAGTGAGGAAAATCCTCAATATTCTTAGCAAAGAATGGGAAGCCAAAGTGACAGCCATTGAGGAAGCACGTGGTGAGTCAATGAGCTCTGTAGCTGCTTTGTTTGGAAGCCTATCTGAATATGAAGGGAAGCTCAAGTTCAGAAAAAGAGCTTGATGAAGTGAGTGGCAAGAACAAAGGAGTAGCCCTCAAGGCTGTGAAGGAAGCAAAAGAGTCAGATGATGAGGAAGATGAGGATGAAGAGATTGGGATGATGGTTCGGCGCTTCAAGAAGTTCTATAGAAAGGATCAAGGCTTCAAGAAGTTTCAAAAGGGGAATTCCAGCTATGAATCAAAGAAGCCTATCATATGCTACGAATGCGAGAAGCCCGGACACATCAAATCAGAATGCCCTCAGTTGAAGAACCAAGAGAAAGAAAAGAAGAAGTTCAAAAAGTTCAAGAAGAAGGCCTATGTCTCAGCTATATGGGGAGATAGCTCATCCGATGAAGATGAAGCTGAAGAAGAAGAAGAAAAAGCAAACATATGCCTAGTTGCTGAAGAAGAGCAACATGATACAAGCAATGAGGTATATGAATCTAAACCTTCCTATGATGAACTTTTTGATGAATATAACATTGTGCAAATGGAATTTGAAAAACTTGCTGAAAAATATTTTGCCTTGAAAAAGAAAAACACTACTCTTGAACTGCAAGTTGAAAGACTTTCCTCTCCTGAAATTCTAGTTTGTGATGAATGCCCTATTTTGGAGAAAAAGAATTCACAATTGACAAAAGCACTTGAGAAATTCACTAAGGGAAGTGAAATGCTCAATGTGATTCTTAAACAACATTGTTTTATAAACGATAGATCGAGCATTGGTTATAAACCAGATTTTGACAAGAAGAAAGAAAAGAAGAAGAATGGTCAAAAATCGTACATGAACTATTTTACAAAATCAGTTCATTCTTCTAATCCCTTTGCATATTGTAACTATTGCAATAGGAAAGGTCATTCTACCTCCTCTTGTTTTCACAAAAATGAAAGAAAAGCTAAACCTGCTGGAAATTATCAATGGATACCAAAAGGAACATATGTTTCCAAGGTACAAGCTAACCCCAAAGGACCCAAGAAAAGATGGGTACCTAAAACTTGATCCCCTATGATTTGCAGATGTGTCTTAGAGCATCAAGGCCTAACAAATGGTACATTGACTGTGGACGCTCAAGACATATGACTGGAGATAAATCCAAATTTGTCTCAATCAAGCTTAAGGATGGTGGCAAGGTGACTTTTGGTGGTGACCAAACCGAGAAAATCGCTGGCATTGGTGAGATTGGAAACAATGAAGGTCCACTCATCAAATATGTCTACCTTGTAGAAGGATTATGCCACAACCTCCTTAGTGTGAGTCAAAGCACCGACAAAGGTAACTTAGTTATTTTTGATTCAAACGAATGCTTGATTGTGAAAAAGGATTTAGTTCCCATTGATGATTTGAAAACAAAAGCTTTATTTAGAGCACCTAGAGATGGAAATTGTTATACTCTTAACTTCTCGAGTAATGCTTCAATTTCTGAAAATTATTTTGTAAGTAACTTGAATGAGAGTTGGCTATGGCATAAGCGATTAGCTCATGTCAACATGTTTCAACTTGACAAGTTGTTGAAAAAGGACTTAGTGATTGGTATTCCCAAACTCAGTTTTAAAAATGATTTGATTTGTGAAGCATGCCAAAAGGGAAAACAAACTAAGTCATCTTTCAAAAACAAAAATGAAATATCTACCAATAGACCATTGCAATTGCTACATATGGATCTTGTGGGTCCAGCAAGGGTGAGGAGTCTTGGTGGTAATCTATATACATTGGTTATTGTAGATGATTTCTCTAGATTCTGTTGGACTATCTTTCTATCATCTAAAGATGAAACATTTGATCAATTTGTTGTATTTGCCAAGAAGGTCCAGAACGAGAAAGGGTTTTCAATTTCAGGAATAAGGACTGATCATGGTGGCGAATTCGAGAACAACGCCTTTGCTGAGTTTTGTGACAATATGGGGATTGACCACAACTTCTCAGCTCCAAGGACTCCACAACAAAATGGTGTTGTAGAGAGGAAGAATAGAGTGCTCACTGAGATGGCAAGAGCAATGTTGAATGAGAACAACACTTCACAAGTGTTCTGGGCTAACGCGATGAGTACGACATGCTACATCTCAAACCGAGCTTACTTGAGGAAGAAGCTGAACAAGACCCCATACGAGCTCTACAAGGGAAGGAAGCCGAATTTGAGCCACCTACACATCTTTGGATGCAAGTGCTATGTGCACAATAATGGTAAAGAAAATCTTGGTATATTCGACTCCAAAGTAGATGTAGGCATATTTATTGGCTATTCTAATAGAAGCAAAGCATATAGAGTCTTCAACACTAGAACTAAGGTTGTAGAAGAGTCTATACATGTTGTGTTCAGTGAACAAGAAGCTGATAAATCCTTGAATGATGAGGAAGAGATCATTTTCAAAAATCAATTTTTTTCAAAGACTACTTCTACTCCTTCTGAAAATCTTGAAAATGTTTTTGAGGCTGATCCTGAAAACAATCTTGAAAATCCTGATCAGTCTAAGCCTAGAGCTTGGAAATATACAAGGAATCATCCCTTAGACCAAGTTATAGGTGATATGAATCAAGGAGTAAGAACTAGGAATAACGTTTTGAATGAAGTAACCTTTTCAGCATTCATTTCGCATATAGAACCCTCTAAAATAGATGAAGCCCTCTCAGACAATGATTGGGTGATAGCCATGCAAGAGGAGTTACATCAATTTGATAGAAATCAGGTTTGGGACTTAGTACCTAGACCCAAGGACCATCCGGTAATTGGGACAAAATGGGTATTTAAGAACAAACGTGATGAATCTGCAATCATTGTCCGTAACAAGGCAAGATTGGTTGCAAAAGGCTACAATCAAGAGGAAGGCATAGACTATGAAGAAACTTATGCTCCAGTAGCAAGATTGGAGGCCATAAGAGTTCTTCTAGCCTTTGCATGCACTAAAGGTTTTAAACTTTTCCAAATGGATGTGAAAAGTGCATTTTTGAATGGTTTTATACAAGAGGAGGTGTATGTTGAACAACCTCCAGGTTTTGAAAATGATCAATTTCCAGATCATGTTTATAAACTTAAGAAAGCATTATATGGTCTTAAGCAAGCTCCTAGAGCTTGGTATGAAAGATTAAGTGAATTCCTACTTAATCAAGGATTTATTAGGGGCAAAGCTGACACAACATTGTTTATCAAGAAAAATAAGTTGAATGAAATTCTAATTGTTCAAATTTATGTTGATGACATAATATTTGGTGCTACTAATGATGCTTTGTGTGAAGAGTTTTCCAAGATTATGCAGGGTGAGTTTGAGATGTCCATGATGGGAGAGCTCAACTACTTTCTTGGGCTGCAAATCAAGCAACGAAAGGATGGGATATTCATCTCCCAAACAAAATACCTGAATGATTTGCTGAAGAAATTTGGGATGGACAAATGCAATGGGATTGACACTCCTATGAGCACAACAACTTCATTGGATGCTGATGAAGAGGTCAAGGATTTCAATATCACGAAGTATAGAGGGATGATTGGGTCATTACTCTATCTCACTGCAAGCCGCCTGGACATCCAATTCAGTGTTGGGATGTATGCAAGGTTTCAATCCGCTCCAAAGGAGTCCCATGCTGAATATGTGAAAATGATATTCAGATATCTCTCAGACACAAAAACTCTTGGACTATGGTTTCCCAAAGGTCAACCTAAACATTTGGTGGCATACTCAGATTCAGACCATTCCGGCTACAAGACTGATAGAAAGAGCACCAGTGGGCAATGTGAGTTCTTTGGCAACTTACTTGTGTCTTGGTTCAGCAAGAAGCAAACAACGGTAGCCGTCTCATCAACTGAAGCTGAATATGTGGCCGCATCAAGTTGCTGTGCACAAGTTTTGTGGCTCAAACAACAACTTGCTGACTTGGGAGTTCACCTCAAAGAGATCCCAATATTGTGTGACAACATAAGCACAATAAGCTTGACCAAGAACCCGGTACTGTTGGAAATTATGCCCTAGGGGCAATTCATTGTACTTTGGATATTTAAGTTATTTAAAGTATTCTCTTTTGTTATCATTTTCGTTTGCATGTTCGTATTGATAACTGTATCCCTGGGTAATCTTATAGATTATCCTAAATGTCCCTGGTCGGTCATCTACACGGGAGTGAAGATGAAATAAGACCAGTATGACTTTGATGAGGTATGGAGATACGAGTCAAAGTCATGGGCACTTGTAAGAGTACAAGGTGGTCGACCGACCCACTATGAGAAAGCTGCATGGATTAAGTCATAAGCTTATCTCATGTATAACCGCGTCACGACGCTCTATGACCTGAGATCATCATGGATTCCTACATGATGAGTCACTGATCTTTGACCTGGTCAAAAGTCACCTTTGACCGGGTGATGATAAAGGCTAGGATCAGGATCAGTGGTTTTCATGCGAAGGAATGTGAGTGGTCAAGATGGGATTTGTCCCTCACATATGTAGAGAGATAATGCTGGGCCCCTCGATGAGTGAGTCTAAGAAATGTATGGCCATACTGTGATGGAAAGGAGTTTCCATTTCACTTATTAGACTACTCGAGAATCGAGAAAGCAATGGTCAAGAAAAGGAAGTTGACATTATCCATGCCTCATCCTTGACCAAATTATCGCGTGATAAAAGGGACGTGACATGGTTGTACGATAGGTAGTATCGTGTCATCGATCCCCATGTGAATTGGGTAGTTGCAATGTCTTGCTAGAGGCCGCTTGCGACTTGTGGGCTGATACAGTGTTGGCCCACTGCCAATCTCATATGGGCCTGCAGGGTTGCACACAAGAATAATCCAACACGGGTGAAAGTGTCCAGGTTCATTGAATCTCAGATTAATCTGAGATTAAATGAATACTAAATTTGATCTAGGATTTATATATATATATATATATAATTCGAAATTAATATATATATATTAAATTGAGATTATAATATTATATATGATATTTGTTTAGTATTTAATTTATTTGATAAATTAAATATCTGAAACAAATAGAGATATTGTATCTCATTTTAATTTCGAATAAAGATATCGTATATATGTTTAATATTAAATTGAGATATGGTATCTCAGATTTAATTAAATAGATAGATATCATATCTCGGATTTAATTTATGATGATAAATTAAATCAAAAGGCTTTAAATTTAGATTTGATTTAAATTCAAAATTCGAATTTCCAAATATGGCTTTTAATATATTCAATTACATTTATGAGATAGATGTGATTGATATGTTGACCAGATTCAAAAATCCGAATTTCCAAAATTAATAAAGGATTAATTTTGGTTATATAATATGCCTATCGGGTTTAGAAAAACCTACGGGTTTTTCAGTCGAGCGTATTCAAAAAAGCTGCGAGAAACCCTAGAGCAACTTGAGAGAGAGAGACGCACAAGAAGTGCTAGCATGCTGCCGCAACCGTGTTTGGGGATTGTTCGTGCGGATACCAGTAGAGGAAGTCGATCCAAGAGTTGACTTCTGCTGATCGAAAGAACGAGACGCGGACGTGTTGATCGCCCACCTGATCAAAGGAACGAGACGCGGACGTGTTGTTCGAAAAGGTAGCCCACCTGATCAAAGGAACGGAACGCGGACTAGTTCAACACAAGGTATGATTCGGTTTCCTTAACTCTGATTTAAACGTCGTTGAGTGATCCTTCGGAAGGATTCGTAAGAAATTTTTAATCCGCTGCGTGTACGAATCCCAACAGGTACAACATACAAGAACCAAGCATATTGATGTGAGGCATCACTTCATAAGGGATCATGTCCAGAAAAGAGATGTCAAAGTCATGTTCATTCCAACTCATCTCCAACTTGTTGACATCTTTACCAAGCCTTTAGCCAAGGAACAATTCAACTTCATAAGGAGAGAATTGGGAATGGTAAATCCCAATGAATTGTAAGCAATTCTCATCCAATTTAATGTTAGTTATGTTTTTGATGATTAATCTTTACTAATTTAAGCATCGGAGTGTATAGCTATAGTTCTTGCAGGATGCTTTGTGGTTTCAGAGGTTGCATACTCAAGTATTGGCTACAATACTCGAGTATGGAAGTTGCAGAGTGCAAAACTGAAGTTCAGAAGAGCTATACTCGAGTATGGATATGGATACTCGAGTATCCACAAGGCAGAGAGCAGAGTATTGAGAAAGAGACTCAATACTCGAGTATGTAAGTGACATACTCGAGTATGGACCAGACAGAGACCAAAGCTGAAAGTATGCAAGAGGCATACTCGAGTATGTAAGTGGCATACTCGAGTATGGCTATCGGGGATTCAAAAGTTCACCTTACACTTTTGAAGTCCAGGTCAGTATACTTCCTTCAATACTCGAGTATGTTAGTGAAAGTATGCAATACTCAGGTATGGTTTTTATATACTCGAATATAGGTGCGTGTCTATATATACTGAGATTGAAATGTTCTTCCATACTCGCACTCATACTCCAGTAAACCCTAGAGCTCTCTCTTCTTCTCTTGATTTCTCTCTGAACCCATCACAAACCCTCAACTTTCTCTCTTAAATCTTCTCAAAATCACTTCCCATTCACATTCTCGATCAAACCTTAACCTTACAATGTCGAAAGAACAAGGAACATCCGATCATCTTACTTCTTCTCATCCTCAGAGACCACCGAGGATGAAGTCGATTCCTCAGAGACTACAGACTGGCATTGATCGAGCTATCCGGGGAGTTAGTGACAGCATTCCTGAGGCCTCGTCTCCTAACCCCAAGAAGAGGGGTACATCGTCCAAAGACCCGGTTCCATCTTCGGCAAGCAAGAAGAAGAAGACGGCTGAGCCAAACAAAGACTTGGGGAAGAGGAAGGTTGTACATCGGAAGGCGAGATCAAAGAGAGCCTCCACCACTGCTGTTTCTTCTCCATCTACCGTCGAGGTCACTGGTTCAGTTTCGGAGACAGAGTCTAAGGAAGTTTCTCCGGTTATTGCAAACGCCGTCGACGAGATCTAGTTACACAAGTCGGCGCCGGACGGCTTCAAGATTGCCCCTGTTCCTCTCCCGCCTGGCCTGAACACCAAGTTCAAGGACCAGTATACATCTCGTGGCTTCTGTGCCGTTGTATCAATTGATTTGGCCCAAGTCTACCAGGAGTGTAACGTGGACTTGTCACCGTTGTTCAGGCCATACGAGTCTTTCATGTCGATTGAGGCCGCTTACTATCCGGAGTTGGTCAAGATGTTTTATTTTAACATGGTAACAAACCACATTTTGGATTCAGAGGGTGCATTGGTTGAAGAGCGGATCACTACGTCGGTCAAGGTGTCCAATTCACATTGTCTGCTGCCATCCTCAACCGGATCCTCAAGGTTGTTAATCCGCCTCCGGCTTTCACTCCCACGTACACTAATGAGGAGGTGTACTCTACACTTGTTCCGGGGAAGGAAATTCCCGATGATCAGAGAGCCCATTTGACCTACAAGCCATCTGACATGTCTGCCATCAACAGGGTCATTTGGTATATATATTCGCGAAATTTCGTCCAGAAGGGAGGTAGCTTCACTCATCTGATACAGAAGGACTACCGATTCTTCACGGCCTTCGTCATTAAGCACCCGATCAACATTGGCCGGTGGATCTTCAAGGAAATGAGCCAATTCAGGTTCGTCTCCCGGAAGACAGCATACATACCATTTCCATCATTGGTGTCATTGATCCTATTCTATCATAGGATTTGGTATGTAGGGCCACCTGAGACAATGAAGTACATCTCGGGCTTCGGCAAGACACAGTTCAATTTCATGAAGATCACTTTCGAGCCTGAAGGATCTGGTCAGTCCAAAGCCCCTCAGAGGTCACAGGCCCGTGCATCTCAATCTGTTGCGCATGAGGCACAGTCTGCTCCTCCTCCACCATTGGACTTTGACGAGAGAGTCAAAGGGATTGTGGATGCTGCCATTGCTTCACTTTTTGTCAAGATGCAATTTGAATTTGGCAAATTGGGCGCTGATATCAGGATGGGACTGAACGAGGTGATTGCTCAGTTGGACAAGCTGAAGGAGCGGTCCGAGAAGAAGCAAGATGAGATTTCTGACCAGCTCATAGATTTGGACGCCCGACTATCTACTACACTCACTACTGCTGCCTTAGCTCGGGACAATGTCGACAAGCTTGTCAAGCACTTTGATCTTGGAGCCTCCTCATCCACCTTCGGGTTTACCTCTGGTCCTTCCACATCCACATCCATTCCTGAGGCCCAGCCATCCACTGTACCTGAGGACCAGCCATCCTCACTTTCATTCACCTTTCCCAGTCCACCACATACTTCATCATCTCCCGTCTCATCATCCACTCCATCCACTCCAGCCACCGTTGTCTTACCCTCACCCGTCACTCCTTCCACAGAAATCTTACTCGATCCTCTTCCATCTCCAGATACCCCCTCCACTGAGATTTTCGATCTATCTTCTCTGGCACCCACATCCTCAGTACTTTTGCTTATCACACCAGCTGTCATTTTCTTACCTCCACCTCCCTCTATTTCTGATATTCCTTCTTATCCCTCTACTGATCCTCCCCACATTGATGATGCCAAAGGGGGAGAAGCTGAGAAGGGCGCATAGGGATAGGGAGCATTTGAGTAGAGTTAGTTTGTAGGAAGAATTTGTAGTATGGTTGTGTTGCATCTGTTGCTTTTGACTTTCTGATATCAATGAATTTTCAGTATTTTTATCTTTCTGATATCAGTATTGGATGTATATGTGTTATTAATTATCAATGAATGAATGTGTTTATTGTTTTCACATGTCTTCTGCTGCTACACTCTGTGTTATTTGCAAGTTTATGGTCTTACTTGAACAATTGAACTAAACTTTTGGAACAATATCAGAAAATTTCTTTTCAAAAGAATCACTTTATCAAATTCTTGAAAAATTGGTTTACAATGTGTTGTCATCATCAAAAAGGGGGAGAATGTTAGTTCTCTATGTGTTTTGATGATAATCAACAATTGTAAACATGCTTTGAAGTTTCCAAAATCTGTTAAAAACCATCTGGCAGTTGCATACTCGAGTATAGGAAGCCATACTCGAGTATTGGATTGACAGTGGATTGCTCAAATGAATTTTACAAGTCAATACTCAAGTATTGGAATCAATACTCAAGTATTGAAGTTACAGAGAGCAATCAAGTTTTGAAAATAGATGCATACTCAAGTATAGGAATTGCATACTCGAGTATAGGCCATCCAAAGAGTATTCAAAGTTTTCAAACTGAAGTCAATACTCAAGTATAGGAAGCTATACTCGAGTATTGGACTTACAGAGAGAAAATGATTTTTCAACATGAGTGCATACTCGAGTATAATACTTGTATACTCGAGTATAAGCCTTACAGAAAGCAAACTAGTTTTGACCTTGAGTAAATACTCGAGTACGGTATTGGTATACTCAAGTATTGACTTGGAATAACTTCACAATTTTTGAAAGATGAATGCATACTCAAGTATAGATATGCATACTCGAGTATTGCCCATACAGAGAGGTTATTCATTTTGTCAATAATTTGAATACTCAAGTATAGGAATGAATACTCAAGTATTGAGTTTATTGAACTTAAAAATTTTCCTCACAAACAGTTGCATACTCGAGTACATACTTACATACTCGAGTATAGACACTGATTTTCAAAGCTTAAGTCATGATGGTTTGCCTCTGGAAGCTGTATACTCAAGTATCAGTTTGGATACTCTAGTATTGACACTTGTACACAGTGCCATACTCGAGTATGGAGGAACATACTCAAGTATCCAACGGTAAAAAATTGATTTTCAAATCACACGAATTTGAGAAACACTCTTATTTGATCTTATTGCTTTCATCTATCATTCACTTATGTTCCCAGCTATGTTTAGCTAGTTTGTTGAGTGAATTTCAGTTAACATAGATGAAGATTATTGATGGTCAAAGCCAAAAAGCAAAAAGTGCTCTGAAGCATTAAATGCACTTCAGTAAATTAACCTCCTTTTGGTTAATCCACCTGAACACGCCTTCTCAACGGTAAAGAAGGATTTCTACAACAAGTAAACTCTTCTTCAACGGGCAAAACTCCAGAGAGCCACCTCAGATTAATCAGACACCTGGATTAGTTGGAGATTAGAGAGAGAAGCTGAACAAACTTAATGTTAATCACCTACAATGGTTGGAATCATCATACAACGGTCAATTAATGCTCTCTAAGTATAAATAGAGTGCATTGAAGTCTTCTCAACAACTTTTGCAGAAGTGAGAGCGAAATTCATTAAGTGTTCATTCAATACTTTCAGTTTTTCATCTGTATTGTCTTTTGACATTGTGAGCTTCAGTGATTATCTTATCTACTTTTTGAGAGAGTTATTTCTGTTGTAATTCATTGATTGTAATAACCACAAGTCAGGGGACTTGGTGGTTGGGATAATTGATTGCAACTTGTAAGGGGAAGTGAGTTCTAGAGAGAGAACTACTCTGAGTACAGAGCTTGTAATCAATTTGAGAGTTATAGTGGATTGGAAAATCCCAAGTGTGGTTTGGGGACTGGACGTAGGTCAAGGAAAAGGCCGAACCAAGATAAATCATCTTGTGCAAAGCTTTTCTTCCCTTCTCCTCTGATATACTCTGTTCTCCCTTGTCTAAAACAGAGCAATCGTTTAAATTTTTAAAGATACCTAATTCAGCCCCCTCTTGGTATCAAGCTCCAATCTTCAATTAATTTTGTAATCTTGGTTTAAAAGAATTGTGAGATTAATTATTGGAATTCTAGGCATATTTGTCCCTTAATTTATTTATTTTTATTATTATTATTTTTTAAAAAATATTAATTCAAATAAGGAATAAATTATGCCTAAAACTTATAGAAACAATATGCGGGAATTAATTATGGAAAGATTTGTCCATAATTATAATAAAGTTAACATATGGAATTTTAGGCATATTATTATGCAATTAGAATTTCTAAATATAAAACTCCATTTAATAGTGCACTAGTATAGTGCTCAATAAATTTAAATTCCTGGGTCAATCCATTATAAGTGAACACAAGAACATTTAAATTGTCATTGTTCATCCCTTAGGCCAAATAATCCTGTAAATCATTAATTCTTTTTTTTTTTTTGGTACAAGGCGAGGGGAGGGGGGATTCGAACACAGGATCTGAGGGGAGATATAAGGCATCTCAATACCACCAGCTGTGCCACTGCACTGCTGTCCTCGGTGGTTGTAAATCATTAATTCAATTACATCCAACCCATTCAATTCCTTCAATAGTTACTAATATATACTTATCGGCCCATTATACTCCATTCATTAATTCTTTCTCAGCCCATTATGCCAAGAGAGCTGCAGCCCATATATCCACTTCAATCCATATAACACCCAACCCATACACCACTTCTTCTAGACCCTCCATTTGACTTGCATTGTATTAGCTTTTCCTTATTCCTTCGGCTAGAGCACGCTAAAATGCAGAAACACAATCAGCAAAAATGAAATCACCACTCCATACCATCTGCAACATGCCATAAGTAATAAAAGAAATAACAGCGCCGTAAACACAGGAAGTAGACTGCACCAGCGACTGTTCACACGCAAGACCAACTTCCACCATACCTCTCGAGACCCTCAATGGTTGCCTCTCGGTCTGTTTCTTTTCCTTCTCAGACAATCATTCTTCTCCTTTGAACTGGTCCGAGCATGTATTATATATATACCCACACTCATTAACTTTCATTCACCACCCCATTCAGTCAAGTGAAATCGAGAGCTTCAACTATTCCTCCTCTGCATAACATTGCCAAAACAGGGGTAGTGAGCTACAGTAGAAGCCATCATCGTGTAAGCCGAAAACTAGCTAGGTAAGTTTTCAAGTTTTGCTTCTTCTAGTTTCCATAATGATCCAACACAAACTAAAGGGTAATAAGCTATAGGAGTATGTCACTGTATATAATATAGATATATAAGCATGTGGGTGTGCGTTGCTGCATATTAAAAGAGAAAGAGTTTGCTGATGCTTTATAAGGTTCATATGTTCTCTGTATAAGAAAAAGGGATAATGATGCATGTATAATAAAAACAAAGAGGCATAGTTTTTGTTTTATATGTATTAACTGGGAGAAAGAAAACAAGCTGATAGATATGTATATCTAGGTGATAATACGTTGCCTTTTTAATGAAAGAGAAGAAGCATGTTGTCATAGATAATAAAAACGCTATTGTACATACCTGTGTAGATAAATATATAGTTAAGGACTTGAATGGTTATATGTATATATATGCTTGTCAGGGGCTACACAAGAAGAATAAGAAAAGTTAATCCTAAATATATATGCATATCTTTACATGGTGATTTGGTAATGGGCAACTCAAAAACACCTTAATTGATATGTTTTAGGGTGAATGGGATATATAACTATATATATAGAGAGAGAGAGAGAGAGATTGACATGAAAAGTCTACTGAATAGTGCATATATATGTGTATACGGAACCAGATTCAAAGCTCATCCTACGGACGAGCTCTCCCTGCTCGTCCGTACAAACGAGCTTTAGACCGTCCAGATGCAGATCTGGACGGTCCAGATCTGATTTTTTTACTTTTGTAGTTTTTTTATCAAAAATAATTTTAATGGGTAGATAATCTAAAATAAAGATAATATCTCAACTAATATTTTTTACAAAAATGATTTTTTTATATAGAAAAAAATAAAAACGAAAATTAAAAAAAAGATCTGGACCGTCCAGATTTGTGTGGACGGTCCAGGGCTCGTCCGTAGGGACGAGCAGGGAGAGCTCATCTGTAGGACGAGCTCTAAATCTGGTTTCGTGTGTATACTCGCTGCACACCTGATACATATAGACATGAGTTTAGTTTAATGGTTTTAAACTTGAATGGTTTTTGCTATTGAATATATGGATCGCTGCCACAAATAATAATAATAATAATAATAATAATAATAATAATAATAATAATAATAATGAATTAAATAAATAAACAACAATAATAAAATAAATAAATAATAATTATTATTATTATTAGTAAAAAGGAGAATAGATAATAAAGGAAATTATTAATTAATAATAAATAGAAAAAAGAAAGGGGGTATCATTAATTAGTAATGAATAGAAAAAGAATTAATAGCTTCAAATGTTTTACTGATTTTTTTTTTTAGTACCGTCATAATTTGCTCACTTCAAGCATTCCGAATTTATTATTATAATTTGTATATTTTTAAATTATAGGTTATAAATTTATGTGGAGTTTTAGAAGAGTTATTAATGGTTAGTAAATTGGTGGTGGTAAATTGATTTTTGGCGTATGTTTAAACTCTTGGATTATGAGCAGTGTGATAATAGTTAGCTTTGGTGAGAGGTAATCACTTTCCACTTGTTATGTGTATTAGTATGTTGTTTATGAATATTTTATGAAATGATTATGAACATCTTAATAGAAGTTGCTTTGTGGAACCGTATGATTTGAATTATGAAATATATGCATTATATTTTTTTATATGTATAAGGATTGAGAATTGAGATATTATGACATGTGTATGAGAATTATTTAAATAACATGATATGAACGTGAAAATCTTGGAAAATTTCTGTTGAACTATTTATTATGATAATTATAGTAAGGGTTGAATTGGGAAGAAATGAAGTAGTTATTCCACCACGTGGTGAGGCCTCCATTGGTGCACAATGGTTGGTTTTCTATTGTCCCACCTGTTCAATGAGGGATTGCCCACTAGTTCAATGAGGGCTTACGACACCCCACTAGTTCAATGAGGGGGAAAAGACCCATGGTATGAGATGTGCTCTGAGGGTTTTGGCCGGTCCTCATCATATGACCAGTGAGCTTTTGAGTAACCAGTAATATGGATGTAACTTAGCCTATGGGTCTAGTAGAAGGAAATAAGGTAGTTCGGTTGGAATGATAGGAGGCTTCTTGAGAATTGTGTTAATGAAAACTGTGATACATAATTTCTGATACAGAATTTATGACATGAAATTTTATGATGTGGATATTAGTGAATTATATTTTATTAATACTTTGTTATATAAATTGTTCCACATGGCCCCTCACTAGCACATATTAGTATTCGTAATGAGTTGGATTGATGGTTACTTACATTTTTCAGGTGATAGATCCCGTACGGGTCCATCAGGGAAGAGTTCGGAAGCTTAGGCTACTTTTTCTGACAGTAGTGCTTCCATCTTTTGGTCTATGTTGGATGATTGTATATTGACACGTTAGGGCTCATTTTACATACTCTGATTTATTTTGTATATTTTGGTACGTGATGAAGCATTACTTGTTATTGATCATCCCTTAATTTGTATTTATGTTATGTTAAATGGAGGACATTACAAAAATAACTTCGTTATTATTATTATTATGATAGAGAAGGCTAAAAAGCCATAAGTATAAACAAAGAAACAAGTTAAGACGCAGGGGAAATGAATCCCAAACAATTCTAATCTACCCAAAATAGAGTTCTAGATAGGCCCAACTTTGCCATAGCATCTACAATTCTATCAATAGCCCTCGGAATATAACAGAGGTTAACGGACCAATCTCTAGTTAGCAATTCCTTAATCCTTAGAAACAACAAACAAAAAGAATCAGTGTTACTAGCTAAAAGATTAGTAACAAGAACCTTAGCATGGGATTCAAGCAGAATTTTCCTGTACCCCAAATCCCAAGCCAACTTGAGACCCTCAAAGATGGCCCATTCTTCCGCCATTTAGGCATCATAAATGCTAATTCCTTTCAAAAACCCAGCTAACCAATGGCCATTCCAGTTGCGTAGGACCCCTTCATAGACAACATTAGAGGTTCTAAGGGACATGGCTCCATCAACATTTAGTTTAACCCAGTCCACAGGAGGCCTTTCCCAACAAACAACACCAACATTACCATGAGCAGGCCCTCTACAGACCGAGCCAACATCCTGTGAAATACAAAAATTCCTCCATACATGGAGAACAACAGTTACAGGATTCCAAGGTTTTTGAAAATTGGGTTCGAAGCAAAAGGAGTTCCTCCAACCCCATAACTTCCAAATTGCCACTCAAAAAATAATACACCAATGAGTACCTACATCTCCCCCAATATCCGATTTAAGGTTCAACGCAATCCAATCTCTAAGATGTGCAACAAAGAAAGAAGATACATACTTTGGGGAAATGAGTTTTAACCACATCTGCCTAGCATATGGGTAGTCACGAAGAATGTGCAAGTAGTCTTCAGTAGCTAAATTACAGAAGACACACAAAGGCGAAGAAGAAGAACATAAGCTCCTCCATTCATTGGTAGGGAGTTTGTTCAAAACCATCCTCCATAAGAAAACTTTAATGTGCTCCACTCCATTCCACTTCCAAATTGCTTTAAAGATGGTAGAAAAAAGATGAGGAGGGTTAATCTCGATAAGAAAGTAGGTACTCTTAACAGAGAGCATACCATCATTCGCAGCTCCCCACACTAAAATATCATGCCCGACCTTAGGACGAGGAGGCGAAACCGAGGCAATTTCCCGGATCACCTCTTGCTCAACACAACCAGCAATTTTAGTAAAATCCCAAGAGCCATCTATAACCTAATCCGCAACTGAAGAATGAGACTCCTCTAAAGAAATCTACCTAGTATAGAAATCCTTTATCAATTTCCCATTCATCAACCAACAGTCATCAAAGAAATTTGCCAAATGTGCACTCCTTAATTGCCATCTAGCTCCTTGATCAACAATCTCTTTTTGCAAAAAAAATAAACCGCGAAATCAGGAAATCCCCGGGACGAAAAACCAAAAGGGAGTCCTTTTCCCTCAATAGATATCTTGAATGAAGGATATCAGCCCAAGGACCCCCACTTCCAACAACCAACTTCCAAGCAGGTTTTGTACCACAAGCACAATTAAAAGCCATAAGCTGCCTAAAACCAGGACCTCCAAATTCTCTTGGTCCAAAATCCCAACCGACCAGATGGAAAAGGTGAGAGTGCCCTTCATGACCCCAGATAAAATTCCATTGAAGTCTCTCGACCTCAAGGCAGACACTACTTGGGATTCTAGAGACTTGCATCGGGTATAACGGGATAGAAATCAATATAGCTTGGCTAAAGTGATACGACTGACTAACGAGAGGCAACTAGCCTTCCACGCAGATAGTTTGACTAAACCTACTCAATAATATAATTAAAAGTATCGCTCTTTTTCTTGTTTCTAGAGAGTAGGAACCCCAGATACCTACCTATCTCTTAAGAAACCTGCATTTGAATCAGACTTTTGATTGTCTCTTTAGTACTCACCGACACCCTTGGAGAGAAAAAAAATCAAGGACTTAGCCTGGCTAACCTTACTCCCTGAAGCTCAAGAAAACACATTCGGACAAGACATCATCCACTCAACTTGGCTTTCCGATGCCACCCCAAAAAAGCAAAATATCATCATCAAACATCAAACGGGACACTTTAGGATCAGTTCTAGAGGTAGCAATTGCCTTCCAGCTTCCATTCTCCACCACATCACAAATAAGGTAAGAGAGTTTATCCATACAAAGAACAAGTAAAAGCGGCAAAATAGGGTCCCTTTGTCTAAGACCCTTACGAGGGAGGAAGAAATCCATTTGAGAACCGTTCCATAAGACATTATATAAGACCGAAGTTATACAAGTCATGATAAGATAGATAAAACATTCCTCAAAACCAACCTCAATCAAAACTTGTTTAAAATATTCCCAACGAATTTTGTCATAAGCCTGTTCAAGATCTATCTTCATCGCCATAAACCCACGCTTGCTCCAATTTTTGCTTATAATGTGGAGAAGCTCCCGACTGATGACAAGATTATCTTGAATATTCCTCCCTTGAATGAAACTAGTTTGGAAAGGAGACATCAAGCCTTCCATAACCACCTTCAATCTATGAGTGATCAACTTAGTAATACAATTGTAATGAATAGTACAAAGAGAGATGGGGTAGAAATGAGAAACCAATTCAGGGAAATCTCTCTTAGGTATTAACAAGATAAGAGTTATATTAGAATCTTTAAGAGATAGATTAGGATCAGAGAAGGCATGAGTAACTAAATCACATAAAGACAAACCAACTATACCCCAATTACTCTTGTAGAAGATAGGAGGAAAACCATAAACTCCAGTAGCTTTGAAGTCCCCATAGAGAACAAAACTCTTCTGATTTCCTCAAGATTTGGACACTTAAACAACTCCGCCGCCACAACTTGATTAATACAAGGGAACTTAGACTTGGTAAGAAGCTGAAATGGAGTCTCATCCTTAGAGCAATAGAGAGACTTAAAATAATCAACCACTGTCTGTTTAAGCTCACCCTATCAACAATCCATGAACCCAAATCATTTTTGAGAGATACAACTCTATTCCTGATAAAATTTAGTATTCCTGTCACCTTGGGTAACCCAATTGGATTTAGATTTTTGGAACCACTTAATTTCTTCAAGTATTAACAGCCTTTCCAAATCTTCCTGCAGTTCCAATTCAAGGTTACAAAGAAAAGATGAACTAGGATACACTTTGGAATTCTGAATGCCCCCCAGCCTCCTCAAAAGTTAAGAGATTTGTTTCTCAACCATGCCGAAGACTTCCTTGTTCCACTCCTGAAACTTTGCTAAGGCTAGATTTAAATCCTCCATAGAACTCCAATGCTCAACAAGAAAATCACTATACTGAACGTGTTTAGTCCATATAGCCTCAAATCTAAAAGGGTGACCTTTAACCTGCAACCCATTGCCAAGACCAAAAACTAGAGAAAGAGGATTATGATCAGAATAGTTGATTCTAGAGAGTACCTGAACATAAAAATCAGAGAAAGTGGATAGGAAGGAGGCATTAGCTAGGGCACAATGACATTCATACAATCGAGAGTAGTTCGCCAAATGGGGACCCCACCATGTAAATTTTGAACCATTGAAACCTCTAGTTCTTTGAAGAGGGAGGTTGAAGACGATGGGACGATCATTGAGGTTGAAGATGGAGGTCTCGCCAGTGGCGGACCCAGGGTTTTAGGTTTATGAGTGTATAATTAGTGGTGGGATTCGGGGGTTCGCTGCCCCCGAATTTTTTTAAAAGGCAAGTTTTAAACGCATTAAAAAAAAAGAATATAAACAATAAAAGAAAAGAAAACTTCAACTTAACATAAAAAAATAATAATCAAGAGTCAACTAACCTTTACATTAGAACGATTACAAAATATAAGCTAAGCTCATCTCAATACTTCCTCTATTGAAACCTATAAGATTGTATCTTTTTTCATACAAGGACATTAAGCAATTGAAGCTATGATTTCCAATTCCAAAGCAACTAAACAATTCACACTCTATGTTAATTTAGTAAGTAATCAGCAAGTAATCCAAAATAAGATAAATTAACATCAAAGGTTGAAAAGATAGTATTTGTAAAAGTAAACTAAATGAAATGCGTCTTTTTATATCTTTTTGCGTCTCCTTCCTTCAATGAAATGCGTTGCTCATCTGGCAGAGTGCTTCCTCTTTGGGTGTCGCACACCCTTATGTCGCGGGTTCAAAGCCTAGTGGGTGCGGTTTTTGTGCAGCATTTAAAAGGTTTCACTGTTTTTTGGAAAAAAATTCTGAAAGAAACGCACTTGGAGGAATCGAACACGAGACACCATGACCACCAACTTTGTAGACTTAACACCAAGGAGGCCACCTTGACAAGTTGATATGGAATTCCTTCAAAATATATATATATTATTAGAATTTTAGTGTCTGCACTTGCCCACACTGGCCCCAGTGTGGGTCTGCCGCTGGGTCTCGCGATCATTGTCGTGGGAAGAGAAGAAGAGGTCATGGTCTCACAGTGGTGCGTAGGAAGAGGAGGAGGAAGAGAGAGAGAGGAGAGACAAAGAAAAAGATAGGGTATAATAGTAAATTCATCAACATTTCAAAATCTCTCTCTCCCTCCCTCCCTCCCTCCCTCCCTCCCTCTCTCTCTCTCCCTCTCTCTCTCTCTCTCTCTCTCTGTGTGTGTTTGTTTTGTCTTTTGTTAGTTTGTTGCCATTTAAATCATTGTAATCGGTGTGATTATTTTTTGCGATTCAGTGCAATAAAAATCAGACAATCTACCTCTCCATCTTTCTCGTTTATTTTATCTTCCGAGTTCTTCTCTGTTTCCCAGCCTTAAATCAACATCAGCATCCATCATCTTTTAATATTTTTTCTCCAGCTCAACCTCCACCTCAAGCATCCATGTAAGCAATTTAATGATGTTAATGCCATATAAGAAAATTTAACACAATTAAACCCAGCTCCAAGTCCTTATTGAACTTCAAGACCAATGTTTTAGATGGAAGCAAACTTCAGGGATTAAAACTAATGTTTTCAAATTATAGGGGCTAAAAGCAAAATAAAGACAAACTACAGGGACAAACAATCATATTAACGCAAGAAATAATGTAATATGTTAATAAGCAGCACTAGGGGTTATCTTTTTTGACCTTAGTAAGTTTTTTTACTATTTTGTTAAAGCTGCTCATATTTCTTTTTCAGTTGCAATTATTGAGTTAATAGATGCTAATACTTATTTGTTGGAAAAAAAAACCAATTTTGTTGATTTAGCCCAACCAAGACTTAACATCTTTGGCAAAGCATCAGATTAGGCTATACTGTGGGTTCAATAATTTCATTTGTTTCCAACTTTTGAATTCACTTTCTACTTTGGAAATCAGATTTGGGATGACTATTCTTTTAATTTTGGTTATAATGGGATTTAATTTTTTAAAAATTTAATATCAAATGACCTGTTCTCATTAGTTAGTAGCATCTTTGGCTTATTTATTAAATTTAATCAAGTGATTTGATGATTTCAAAGTTAGTGGTACATTTCTTATTGCTATAGTATACTTCAAGTCATTTAAGTTTATATGAGGTATAATTTTGGCGCTTTAACTTTAAAAAGTATATTTTTGATCCTATAATTATAACACTGTTAATATTGCTCATCTAAAACACTGGCACAACAAATTTAAATTATGATGATGTAAACTTAAGTGATAATTGTTTAATTAAATGCTATTAATATTAAATTTAATATATGTGTAAATTGAAAAATATCTAAAAATCTAATGAAGCCGTTAATATCAAAACCTTGATTATATCAGGAAAATTTTAGTTTAATAATCTAATATCAAAACCTCGATTTCATTTGAAACGATTTGTCATTTTATTTTAGTTTAATAATCTAAATCTAAAAATATTATATTAAAACTTAAATATGTTTTATCAACACAAAATCATCACTTGAGTTTGTTGAGTCAAAATTTTCCGTTAACAACATTAACGGTGTTAGAAATATAAGACAAAAAAATATGTACATTATAAAATTAAGGGACAAAAAGTATACCTTAGGTAAAATTTAAAGGACTAACGTAAACTTTTGATTTCGCCTATTTCTTATTAACTTGATTTTTGTTAATGTAAATTTTTTATGTGATATATAATCTAGTTATTTATTACATCCATCTTATAGTTTAATTGCCACAATATTCTTTTATGTTATTTCTTAACTTCTTTTATGTTGATGAACTTATTAGATTAATAGTCTATTTTTAATAGTAAAATCAATTTGCTAGTGTAATTATTAAGAAAAAAAGGAATTATTTTGAAACAACTTCGCTTTTGTTTTTTTGAACAACAACAACTTCGCTTTTGTTAGCATATATTTTTTAACATACAATCTAATGACAACTGCATCGCATGGTATACAATCATTTTAGCAATATTATAGAGATGGAGATATATTTGTTGATATATTTTTTATCGATACGATCTAATCTTTAACAATTAATATCTTTCATTTGATTTTTTTAAACTGTTTTTAACTCATTTTGAACCCAAGTGTTAAATGCAATATTGAATTATTTCTATTATATCTTTAACTTACTTTGTTAATGTTCTTGTAAATTTTTTTGCACTATTGATATTAGTAATGTTTTTATTTAAATTCAGACAGTATTTAAAAAAAAATATGGGATATTCATTAAGTTGATGATATTCATCCCACAAACTTCACAATAATATTTATTTTGTTGACGATCAAATCTCGATATAATGAACGATTAGTGTAGGCGATTTTAGTTGATCTAGAATGGAAAATGAATGATGGTGGAAAAGTGGAAAATAATTAATAGTGTGTGTATATATATATATTAAATAATTTAAATATCCATTTGAAGAAAAGTATGTAAGGATGCATTTTGTGATGGTGTGATGATTTCATGATATATCTTTGATTCTGAAATATTTGTATAACAGGAAGGTGTTGTTGCTATTTAGATAATAACTATAGTTATTTATATAATTTAAATAATATTATATTATATCACTACTACAAAAAAAAACGTTAAAAACGTCCTGAATTAGAGGCAAAAAACGTCCTTTTTGAGCAGGACGTCTGAGTAGGGGAAGTTGTAAAAAAACTGATTAAGGCGTCCTATACCCTAAACAGGACACCTTATAAAAGGCGTCCTATGTTCTATATAGGACGCCCTAAAAAAGGCGTCCTATGCTTAATATAGGGCGCCTTTTTTAAGGCGCCCTATGTTAAATACAGGATGCCCTAAAAAAGGCGCCCTATATTAAGCATAGGACGCCTTTTTTAGGGCGTCCTGTATTTAAATATAGGACGCCTTCTAGTCCTTTTTTTTTTAAAAAAAAAAAAACCAATTCTTGGCTCATTACAACTGAAGCCCCTGATGACATACAGCAAAACAAATTAATTCGCAGTCAGTAAGACCAAAAAACCAACAACAGCAACAAGCAATTTGGCAACCAGCAAGACCAACAACAGCAACAAACGACCAACAGCAAGTAACCAAAAACCACCAAAAAACCAGGCAAATTGCAACAGCAACAAGTCTATTGATTCGCAGCCAGCAAGACCAACAACGAATTAACAACAACAAGGCAATTGGCAACCTTCAAGACCAACAACAGCAACAAACAACCAACAGCAAGTAACCAAAAACCACCAAAAAACCAGGCAAATTGCAATAGCAACAAGTCTATTGATTCGCAGCCAGCAAGACCAACAACGAATTAACAACAACAAGGCAATTGGCAACCTTCAAGACCAACAACAGGAACAAGCAATTTGGCAACCAGCAAGACCAACAACAGCAACAAACAACCAACAGCAAGTAACCAAAAACCACCAAAAAACCAGGCAAATTGCAACAGCAACAAGTCTATTGATTTGCAGCCAGCAAGACCAACAACGAATTAACAACAACAAGGCAATTGGCAACCTTCAAGACCAACAACAGGAACAAGCAATTTGGCAACCAGCAAGACCAACAACAGCAACAAACAACCAACAGCAAGTAACCAAAAACCACCAAAAAACCAGGCAAATTGCAACAGCAACAAGTCTATTGATTTGCAGCCAGCAAGACCAACAACGAATTAACAACAACAAGGCAATTGGCAACCTTCAAGACCAACAACAGGAACAAGCAATTTGGCAACCAGCAAGACCAACAACAGCAACAAACAACCAACAGCAAGTAACCAAAAACCACCAAAAAACCAGGCAAATTGCAACAGCAACAAGTCTATTGATTTGCAGCCAGCAAGACCAACAACGAATTAACAACAACAAGGCAATTGGCAACCTTCAACACCAACAACAGGAACAAGCAATTTGGCAACCAGCAAGACCAACAACAGCAACAAACAACCAACAACAAGTAACCAAAATCCAAAACGCACTTGGCAACTAGCAAGACTAACAATCACAAGTGACCAACAACAGCAACAACAAACTATCATACTTAAATTGACCAAAAATACAACGTTCAGCTTCAAGTTTCAATCCCAATACAAAAACAAAGATCACATATGTACAACAACAGCAACAACAAAGATCACATATCTATATGTGTTGAAGAAAATTTGCAGCCAAAGCGTCTCGAACTGTATCGATCTCTTCATCCGAGCACGGAGCCATACTATCAAAAATCTATAAATTGAAAAACAAGGTATAAGCTAAACCAATGAAGTGAATGAAATAATTATCAATTGAGAAACACAGAGCGATCACGTACGTTCATAAAACTTGTACGTCCACTCCCAACGATCTCGTGCATAAAAAACATAACGTAGTAACCACACTCAGAGTTTCCTGGTTGCTTCGGACACTAATAAATCAAAAGCAAATTGTTAAAACAAATAAAGGCATATCGAAAGCTACCATTGTGTCAATGACATAACTTGAATTGAAACTACTTACTCTCGGAAAATGCCACTTTGGTCCACCTTGCTCTGCTACTCCAGCAATCGATCTAGCCGCCCTTAATGCACTATCATTAAAACGGAAATTAACAGACATGAAAACAAATCATTACATATGAAGAATCAATGATTTAGACGAAAATTTACTTACTTGGCAAACATGGATTTGATTTCATCGTTTGGCCTGCTACCACGTAAAGGATCAAACCAATAACATGTGTTCTTCGAGGGACAAACAACACATAGGGTCCAATGACCACTACAACATATACATTTTAATATTAATTAAGATAAGAAAGGAACTTATTCTTAAAAATCTTAAATAGACAAAACTAAAATACGTACACTTCAAGTATTGGGGCTAGATAATAACGATCACCTTCCGAGGCAATTGTAGTACCAATATAAAGCGTCCTTTGGGTTAACGTATTGCGAGCTTGGGTCGTGCTTATTGGACTTAAGAATCCATACAAACCCGAGTGGCCTTTCTTGACGCATAAGTCATTGCAGACACTATGATCGAAATAAAATGATAAGCGTTGTTGAGTATAGAAAACAAAAAATGTCAATGCAATAATTAAAGGGGGGAAAAACTTACAGTATCCCAGCTTCAAGAACGACTAAATCTAAACACTCCATATGCATAAATTCAGCCAGATCTTTTTTGTCAACGGTGAAGTCATATGTCTTTTTTGTGCCGGCAATGCCCGGTGGCATCTGGAAGGAGAGATAGCTGATGTCCTTGTACACGTCCCGCAGTAGTGCTAAGTGTGGAAAATTGCCCGCAGCTTGTTCATTCTATGAAAACATAAACAAACATATTATGAGCGAGTTAGCAATGAAAAGCAAGTTCTAGTAATTTATTTCCTACCATTGGAGGTGTCGTCCCCGCCATCTGAATAAGATGATTCGGCCACAGGATGAACGAATTTATGGCCCGGCCTAAATCAAGAACCTCGTCATCTTCAATCGGAATGTGTGTTTCTTCTTCCCCCTCTCGAACACATGTCACAGTCACCCTACATAGGTCTTGTGCAATTTCAATATTATGGTGGGTGGTGTGATCCATGTAAATAAGAGCATCGGCAACAATACGCCGGTGTGGCTGATCCAAATAGAGAGTACACGGTTGTCCTCCCTGTGGAATGTGAGAAGGCTCGCCTGGATCAACATCCGGAGGGTGAAAACTCTCTTTACTGTTGGGGAAGGCCGGGGATTCACGAGTTGCATGTTCTATATTGTCCCTCGAATCCATCATAGTTTTCACTTCGGATCGAACTTGTTGCATGATTTCGTCAAACAATCCCGCCCGAATTTTTGCCACAAGCTGAGGACAGGGGTTGTTATCGTCATACAACCATGAACGCCGTCCAAAATATTTTGCGGCAGTAACCCCCCTAGGCTCCCCTCGAATGTTGTCAGGGTAATCCGGCTTTCCAATCGCCGTTGACAAAATATCCATCCGTGAACCCGGCGTAAATGAACCTTGGGAACTCTGCTCCTCAAGTGCATCCTGTATCATAAGATGTTTCATAAATAATATCTAAGCCCTATAGTATGGAACAACTGAGGGTATTTAAACCGTCTAATTTAACTACTTACAATCTTGGAGGCAACCTCAGCAACATCTGCATTTATGTATGTCTCGCCCCTCATCCTCGCAGCTTTCCATTCTTGTGACGAGGAGGAGGTTCAGGGGGCTGGACAACAGTGGAAGGATCGGATTCGGCAGCTTCCTTCATTCTCTCTAACTGCTCCTTCATCATTCTCCGTTCTAGCTTTCTGTACCCACCACGAGACAAACAATGCGGATACTTATTTCCCGCTTGCCTCTCCATATTGGCTTCACTTACTTCCTGTGACACAAAATCAAATAAAACTGAGCCTAAGTTGTCAAATAAAAGAAATGAAATGATATGAAAGAAATATTACAATAAATTTCAGATTTTGCCGCGACGCCACAAACTCCTTCCAGTCCTCGGGAGAAATATACAGATATAGGTGGCATGGATCCTCGTTCCTCCTTGGACCTCGAATAAACTTTTTAGACAGCTTATTCTTGAAGTCTTTCCAACGTATACGAACTTCCCCCATCCAATGCTTTTCCATTTGCTTAGTGTTAGGGACGTCGTACGTTTGTTGCAAGGTAAAAGGAAAGATAATTAAATTTCAATTAATAAGTCAAATGATACAAATGCAGATATATCGAAAGTGACAAACCAAAAGTTGTGCCCAAATCAACTGCTTTGTCTTCAGCGGAACGAACTTCCAAGCAGAGATGACAATTTGAATTTTGCTCCGAGCCAGATAGCCTACATAGCTAATGAAATTGTCCTCCTCCGGGCCAATTGGATTCAACTTGTCATCAAATTCCACATGCAGCCTCTTTTTTTGGCTTTCACGACGGGCCACTAGCGTTGCCATCTGTGTGCAACGCCTACCCCTTCTCACAACGGGCTCGTCACCTCTCTCACCTCCTGACTCATCAGAGCTAGAGCTAGACATGATCCTATTCATGAAGGACAAATCAATGTTAGATAGGTTATTAAATAGTAAACAGATTAATAAAATGAAAAAAATGTTAAACCACCACAAAAATAACATATTACTATTTCATAAGTTAAAATCTTACTTTATATGGTTTCCCATATTCCTTCACAATGATCTTTTCTTGCAACATCTTCGTCGTCATCTACCAATTCCACTTCACGTGTTGTATGGGGATTTGTTGTGAAATGGGGTGTATCGTCAAGGTCGAAGGATTCTTCACCATACTTCTGTTTTTTTCTTTGAAGTACAATGGACATTTTTTTATTAGCCGGGTCTGTAACATAAAACACTTGTTTCTTCACCATACTTGTTCCGCTTTTGATAGTGTATGAGCTGCTGGCTCCAAGTATTCCTTCTTACCATCTTCTTTTACTTGTGGATGTAATCGTTCTCTTATTCCCATATCAACCATGTCTAGTCTCGCACTAATTCCATCCTTAGTCTTTCCTGGTATGTGCAAAAGAGTACTGACAAGGCTATCACAAACGTTTTTCTCCACATGCATCACATCAAGACTGTGTCTCACATCAAGACTACGCCAATATGGAAGATCAAAGAATATTGATCTCTTCTTCCATATATTCTTCTCACCCACAATCTTTTGCTGCTTACCCAATATGACATTGATATGTTTCACCCGACTATAAACATCCTCTCTGGTTAATGCCTTTGGAGCCATTCTATGCTGCGGTAAGCTGTTAAAACGTTTTCTTAACTTACGATATGGGTGGAATCGATCAAGAAACCTCCTGTGACCGAGGTAGACCGTTTTTTTTCGTACTTTAGTTGATGGAAGTCTGTTTCTGCTTCACATATTGGACATGCTTTATGCCCCTTCACACTGTACCCTGATAAATTTCCGTATGCAGGAAAGTCATTTATCGTGGTAAAAATCATTGCACGCATCTTGAAGTACTCCTTCTTATATGCATCAAACACATCTACGCCTTCCTCCCACAATTTCTTTAAATCCTCAACCAAAGGCGCTAAGTACACATCGATATTGTTCCTGGGCTGTTTTGGTCCAGAAATCATCATAGAGAGCATCACATACTTGCGTTTCATACATAGCCAGGGAGGTAAGTTGTATATTACAAGGAGAACCGGCCATGCACTATGTGTGCTGCTAAGAGTTCGATACGGATTGAATCCATCTGTACAAAGGCCCAGACGAAGGTTTCTTGGCTCACTACCAAATTGAGGGAACATTTCGTCTATTTTCTTCCATTGCAGAGAGTCAGCTGGGTGCCGAAGATATTTTCCATCGGATATTCTCTCATCGGAATGCCATCTCAACTGCTTTGCCGTCGCTTCACTAGTAAAGAGACGCTTAAACCGCGGTATTATTGGAAGATACCACATTGCCTTCATAGGTTGCATTTTTGTTGTCTCATCATCTCTAGAACCACCACCTTTCTTCACTTTGTATCTTGAAGTTTTACACTTCGGGCAATTACTCAGGCCTTCGTACTCATTTCTGTACAATATGCAGTCATTAGGGCAACTGTGTATCTTTTTATACTCCATACCCATTGAAGACAAGATTTTCTTGGCCTCATACATACGATTTGGAAGTACATTATCGTCTGGCAACATATCTTTCAACAATTGAAGCAGTGACGTGAAACTACTATCGGTCCACCCACAAGTTGCCTTTAAGTTGACCAAATGTAAGGTCCCAGACAACCGTGTATATTTAGTACACCCAGGGAACAAAGGTGTCTCTGCATCACTCCGCACGCTATCATATTCATGCGGTCGTGCAAAAGATTCGACCTCAACATCATGAATCATTCTCTCCATTCCATCGTCATCTACCTCAACTTCATTTTCGTGGGACACACTGGTAGTTGCCTCCTCACCATGCCATATCCACGTTGTGTATCGAAGGTTTATCCCATCACAAATTAGGTGATCCCTTATAGTAGGAATATCCCGTCGAACCCCATTTAAGCAATTATCACATGGACAATAATACATCCCATTTTTTGCAGCCACATTCCTTCTAGCAAATTCAATAAACTCTTCCACCCCATTCTCATATTCTTCACTAGTTCTCAAAGCATCCATCCAACTATGCCCCATTTTAATACCACCTACGACATTTCCGACAACACAAGTTTACAACAATTTAAAGAACGACATGCTTTTTTGTCAATCTTGAACTAAAATTTTGGTAGCATTTCCCCTTAAAAGTAATACATCCCAAAATTTCAACAACAAACAATTTCAGCTTCAATCAAGAAAACTTACTAACTAAGCCAATTCAGATCAATATCAGCTATTAAATCCAATAGTTTCATCAATATACAAGGTATAAAAATATAGCTAAATTGTCCAAGTCATAAACTATTAAATTATGGACTTCTAATCATCTTTATTCATACAACAAAGTTGACCTAGTTCAATGCACATCAACAAAAAAACAACAATAATTAACTTTACTTACCTCAACTTTAAATTCTGATGCTTGAAATTTATTTGCTCTAGTCAACCTAAAGACAACAACAATAAAGAGAACATTAGAATTATTCAAACTAACATATGGGAGAGGGAATAATTGTATGACAAAAGTCACATGATTACAAATACCTACCCTAGGATCCCTCAAGCTAGCTCTTGTGGGTTGCTATTGTGGCCAAGTCACAATAGTCAAAAGGGTAATTAGCTTCCTGTAGTCAAAAAAAAAAAAAAACTGTTTGTCACAGAGATTTAGGTAGTGAAAGAAGTCTTCTCAACACCCAGAAAAAGGGTAACAAAAATTGACAAATGCAAGACAGAAATGATTTTTAATCAGAGAAAAAGACGAGAAAATATCGCTCAGACTTCGAGATCTTAAGCCAGTTATTTCCTCATAGAATAAATTGTCAATTGCTACTTAAGTGTAGTTCATACCTAAGCTCTAGTAGGCAACAAGACTGATTTATAATTTTAAAGTTCAAGTGTTATTTTCTTGTTTCTTTTTTTTTTTTAAAATTAAGATGCAACAGCACACAATACATATAGACATAGTGTAATCACTTATTCATTTGGGACACAATATATGTAACACCAATTGATCATTTGATCATCGTTACATTTACCAGAAAAAAATAGCAAGAGACAATACATCAGTCGAGATGCATTGATGATAAGTATGCATGCTATATAACAGCAAATTACAATGCCAGTGAGTCAGATGGCCACCGATTCAACTGGATATGCCAAGCTTAAGAAGAAACACTTATAATAATACTCATTGGATCCTCAATATATAACCTGATTGAGGAGTAAATATTGATTTTAAATGCAAGAATTGTTTTACATTTGTATCAATTTTTTTTTTCTTAGATCTGGAGTGAGGTAGACAGTGTGCCACTATGAAATTTTCCCTACGTTCAACCACCAAAGAAAAACAAATCAGATTTCTTGCTTGATTGTTGGATTTTAACAGAAAATTGCTATATATTATGGAATTAGAAACAGAAGCAGTGACAGTAATCATTTTGCCAAATTAATAATGAATTTCAGTAATACAATCAGATTGCAAGCTTACTCAGCTTTCAAAACCAACAGATTCAACAGCAAAAGAGCTTCAAGCAGAATGCACCACTTTACAGCCAAAAGAGAGCAAGGAAATTAGGCAGAATTTCAAGCACATATTACACTTAATGCAGAACCAACTCAGTGTTAAAGCAAACAGCAGGTATAGAAATATAAGAAAACGAGAAAAGGAAGAAGGCTAAAACTAGAGAGAAGAGAGCAAACATCAAAATAAACCATGAAAACATACGGTCAAAGAACCATGAAAGCAAGGGGAGTATCGTTAGAGATTGTCGGAGACGGTGGGGGACGCGCCGGAAACAGAGAACGATAGCAAGACACCGACGGCGCACAATGTGAGAGGTGGGGGCGTCGGAGATGGAGGGGACGGTGGGTGAGACGGCGGCACACAAATTAGAGGTAGGGTTCACACAAATTAAATGAGGAGACGAATATGGAGAACGGGCAGTGACTGTCGCGAAGGGAAGACGAAGATGGAGGAGGAGACGCGGCGCACAAATGAGAGGGAGGTATGGTTGAGGGCGCACAAATACCACGTGTGAATTTCGCAAGTTAGGCGTCCTGAAAAGAGATTCAGGGCGTCTTAATATAATTAAAGGCGCCCTGAATTTCAATAAGGGCGCCTTTAATATCATTAAAGACGTCCTGATATTCTCTCAGGGCGCCTTTAATATTTTAAAGGCGTCTTGATGTTCAATAAGGGCGCCTTTAATTTCATTAAGGCACCCTTGTGTTCTATCAGGACGCCTTTAAAATATTAAAGGCGCCCTGATTGAAATTTAGGGCGCCTTTAATTATATTAAGGCGCCCTTTTTAGGACGCCGATATTGGCTAATCGTGAAATATAATGGCACGAAGGCTCTAAAACATTTAGTTTTTGCTTGAAAATATTTAATTAAGTGTCCTTAGATTAATTCAGGACGCTTTAATTTATTTTTGACGTTCTCAAACTTATTTTAGAACGCCAAATTTGATAATATCAGTATTTATTTTACAAATATACCATTACATTCACTTTTAACTTCCTTTTTAAAAATGAGGAAGTCTTTAAGGGAAGTAGTTAGCCTTTTTTGTAGTAGTGTATCAAAAATTGTTGTGTGTAAAAATTAGTAAAACTAATCAAATATTAAACACAAAAAATGAATCAAGAACAAATTTTGTAAGATGAGACAAAGCTTCTCTCACTACTTCTCTTGTAAATCATAACAACATTTCTAAAAAGATAAAACAAACATGCACGTACTGACTCTATGATTCTATGTTGGTAATTGTATATAATTACATAATTGTTATAGCCGAATGAGCCTAAATTTTATCCTTAAAAAGATTATACAATGTACGTACATGCATCAAAGATAAATTCATGGAACTAATGTACATTCGTGTATTAATTTAATGACTCTATGATAGTAGGCAAAATTCCTTTCACATGCGTACTTCCTTGAAACCAAACACTAACCAAAATCTTTGAGGGGGGAAAAAAAACACTGACCAAAATCTGCCGTATAATACCAGACCGCGGTTTAAAAACAAAACAACGAACCAACGAAAACGACAGTATCAGAGGCGGTCTTCTTCCTCTGACATTGCGTGAGCTCCTCTCTGACTCTGAGCAGACTCTAGAAGAACGAAGCTCATAGGTATGGCTACTTGCGTATTGACTTCTGGATCTCTTCTGAAATTCGACGAGGCAGATTCGAACAAGCTAGCCTCGAAATTTCACAGTGCCTCCTTTAGTTCCTCGCGTCATCGTCCGGTACTTCGTTATAAGAATCGTCGTCTTCGCTCCGCTATCTCTTGCAATTATAATGATAATTACGGCGATAAACCACCTGAATCGACTGGAATCCAAGTTTATTCTCAAATTGAGAAGTATTGCTTCGCTCCGTTTTCATTTTTCTTTTAAATCTAATAATTATCTCTCCTCAGTACCTAATTCTCGTAATCGATCATTGTTTTTCCTGCTAATTACTGGAGAAAAAACACTTTTATGGGACTCGTTGACGCTGATTTAATATAATTTACGTATGTGTGTATTACAATATTGTTTATCTTCTATTTAAGCAAACTGGTCTACTTTTCTATCACAAACTGCACTTTGGTGCTAATTGTTTTCTTATTAATTTGCAGGTTACTTACTGAAACTGTTAGGCAATCGCAGGATGGCTGGTGGATACCTAAAAACTGGAGTGAAGTTGAGGTGTGATCTGATTTATTTTTAAGTAATTCACGTTGTGCATTTCGTTGAACTATTTTATGTAATAGTAATAATTTAGCGAAATTTTGTTATTTATCTGAGCAATCTAGTAAAGAGCTCGTGTTGGAAAGATACATCAACTAAGTGTAAATGCTATTAAATATCGGGTTTCAATATGATGGCTCTATGTGAAGGGACAATTGGAACACTATCATAGGTATTAATGAAGTATTTAATGGCATTAGTTTCTTAGAAGGGAATAACCGGAATTTGAGAGAAGGGGCATACACTGTTGGAGTCCACATTCATAACCTACGTGTGAACCTGATTTCTGTGGATGAGAGCCAATGTTCAGAGAAATTAATGGTGGATTTTTGCTTGCAAGTTTGATTGAGGAATAAGGATTTCCTATCATCAAATTGTGTCATGAGCTAATGATGTTAGATCAACTTTTTTGTTGCTAATAGCAAGTCTTTAGGTGGTGACACTTCCCAAACAAGGTAGAGCACAGGAGAGAAAAAAATTTATTCCTAAAATTCCAAAACCAGCAGCCTTTATGAGCTTTCTCCTTCAATTCATTGGGAGAGACAACTACCTTTCCTGTTTTAGTTTCTTCTTTTAGAGGTGTGTTCAGTAAACATTTTACGTAGTCATTGTATGATATCAGGGAGCCTGGGTTCTCCGACCTAGAAGCACAACACCTAAGTTTGTTGCCCATTTCGTTGGAGGCATATTTGTAGGAGCCGCCCCTCAACTTACCTACCGCTGGTTTCTGGAACGCCTCTCAGAAAAGTAAGTCCATATCTTCTGATGCCAATTGTCCAACAAACTTAAGTTGTCATGGAACAATTTTGTTATTGGTGAAGCAATATAGTACCTGTTTGTATTGCTGCCCTTTTTAGAAAATTTTATGTATCGTTATATTTTCCTTTTTCTGTTTTTCACCTATTTTGTAGGACCTATACTTGAAATTATGAAAATTGAAATGTCACTTTGAGTTCATTATTTTTTTACTATTCTTTACCAAATAATAGTACTAGCATAAAACAATATAAACTTATTATATTCTAGACTTTTATGCACCTAGCATAAGTCTTTTTTTCTCCATCATTCAGTCAACTAATGAAAATAATCATCTGTTCCCTTTGTTCACTAGGGGCGTATTGATTATTGCAACACCATATGCAAGCGGATTTGACCACTTCCATATTGCAGATGAAGTGCAGTTCAAATTTGATCGGTGCTATCGCATGCTGCAAGAAACAGTAAGCTCTAACCCCTGTTCTAAGGATAGTATCTTGGTGTTTCAAATCTATCTAAATAAGAACAAGTCATATATGCTTATTGATTCAGATACAAGACCTTCCTACTTTTGGTGTTGGCCATTCTTTGGGGTCAGTTGTCCACCTTCTTATCGGTATATAAATTTTCTTGAGCTATGCTTGCTTGTAAATACTTGACTGATTTGATTTGTAGCAGCTCACTAAATTGTTATTTGTGTCAGGATCAAGATATGCAGTGCAAAGATGTGGCAATGTTTTAATGGCTTTCAACAACAAGGTATTTCATCAATCCCTTGATGACATTGCTAAATCCAAAGGATAGAAGACTAGAAAATGAACTTCCATTAAGAAGTGGTTTAAGAAAACAATCAAATAATAACATCTTATGTAGAAATCCAACATTTCTGATAGTTTTTTACTTCTGTAAGATTTCAGAACAGTAACCAGCAAGTCATTTACATATATATTGTCTGACAGAGTGTTTCTCAGTGTGTTACTGGTTATATTCTAGAATTTCGTGGAATGTTTCCTGTGTTCATGAACCAAGATTGGCTAAGTTATGCTTCATGTACAGCAAGCAAGTTCAGCTATTCCTTTCTTCTCTCCAGTTCTGGTACCAATGGCCCAAAGCATTGGTCCACTTCTATCAGATATTATTTCATCACCAACAATACGTGTAGGGGTCAGTATCTCTACATAATTGTCTATTATTATTGATTTATCTAGAGTATTGAAAGCTCTTGTTTTTGTCATGACATATCGTTAGCTTTGACAGATATGACTATCTTTACATATTTCACCGAAATTCATTGCCTTCTAAAGAAAAATTCAATGTACAATGCATGCAACTTGGTTTATTATATTTGTTGTCCATGATTCCATGACAATAATTCTATGCTTTGTCAAATATGGGTTCTAACCACCCACTTACATCACAGCTTTTAATCTGATCCTGCAGCACAAATCTTGTTTAGCAAAGCATTAAAATGATTAAAAAAAAAGTTCAGAAATTTTTACTTTACTGGTTGTATCAATCTTTTTAATTCTTGGTATTTTATATTTGTAGGGTATTTACAGTTTTTAAACACCTAATAGCACTGCTCTGCAAAGCTTTGGTGTTTCTTCTTTAGATGGCTAATTTAGATGCGTAAAAAACTTGCAGGCAGAGATGACTTTGAAACAATTGGAAAATGTTAGCCCTTCCATTATGAAGCAGGTTCTACCTCTAGTTGAGCAGCTGCCACCCTTGTACATGGATTTGGCCAAAGGAAGGGAAGATTTTACTCCAAAGCCAGAGGAGACACGTCGAATTGTATGTGGAGTCATTAATACTAGGGTTCCTATCAGTTTAATCGTTGTAATTGAATATCCATGCATTTCCATTTTAATGCATAATCTCTCTCCATTCCTTGATTTACGTTCCGGTCATATGTCATTTATTATATTTATAGTCTTAAAGTAGTTGCCTCTTGAATGAATTCCCTTTCAAATTAACATAAATATTACTACTAGATTTTTTATTGTTTTGTTATCATCTTGCATCAAATTTGGCTTGTATGTTCACATTTTTAAAGATACTAATAAATTCCGTTTTTTAGGCTTATATCCTTGACATTCATGATATAATCATATAATGAATTTTATCCCTCATTATTTTTATTTTTAATTGACAAGGAATGTAGAAGGATGTTATTTAGTCCTACAAAGTTAGATACTGATGTTGGAATTTTGTGAAATGCATGTGGAATGGTATATAAAATGCTAAACTTAAATTGTTACACCAATTGTAGGGCTGAAATGCCACCTCCCCAGCAGATTTCTTGATTAACTTTATTTTATCCCATTCATTTCCACTTATTTTAATGAATTTCATACCATGTTTATGTTTAACTTCCCTCATTTATTTCTTAATTCTTCAGATAAGATCTTACTATGGTGTATCAAGAAATCTTCTGATAAAGTTCAACGATGATTTAATAGATGAGACTTCAACTCTAGCACAAGTGTTAAGTTCAGAGGCAGCAATTAGTTCACAGCTTGACATGTCAATACGCAAGTTGGCTGGAGATCATGGTCTTCCATTGCAACAGGTGTGAATAATTTGCATTGAAGTGAAAAATAATAACTTGATGGCTTTTTCGTGTTTCCTTTGACTTCGTTTCGTGATCATATGGTGCTTGCAATATTTCCTTTCATCTCATTCTCACCCAAACTTCATCGCCAAAATAATTTGTTTACTTGGAAGCTATTATCTGGCAAAACTCGCCTAGGTAATTGGGTGTAAGTGTTATCATACCCAACAAGCTGCTTGGTTTGGCTTTAAATTTATATGAAAATGGGATAGAGTATGCAGGGTATCATTGTTAGTTTTTTTAGTTATTGAGAAACTGAATTGAAAGAAATTATCTGTGAAGCACCAAACTGAAAATCTTACCCATTAGGGAACAAAATAGTCTTCCTTGTTACTTTATTAACAAGAGATTGTTAACATCCTCAGCCCTCATTAATTTTGTGGAGGATAACAACCTCGACATTTATTCTTTGGGCCTATAAGTCCTCATATTCACTAGAAGAGAAAAAGGTATATGGAGATTATTTAGGTCATGTCCCTCTAAATATGCATCTAGTAGGCTTATGTCATTTCATTGTGCATTGGTTTATGTTCTTATAAGAAAATGACTTGAATTCCCGCGTCTTTATTTTGTCCCTTGATGAAAAAGAAAGGATCTTTTTGTTCATAAGACAAATACTGAGGGTGCTAACCCCCTCACAACACTGTTGAGGAGATTAACAAGCTATGTATATCCTTGCCATCTAATTCCCCAATTGAGACATGAGAACACACGAGTCTCCAATAAATTACATTAAAAGCGTATAGTATTGACCTTTAAAAAATTGATGGCAGGGATGAAGGTTATTCAATTTCTTACTGCTTATATTGTTAATTTTAAGGGAAAAGGATTTCTCCTGTCACTGGAGATAAAGTTATCTTCAGTGAGCCCAAAACTACGTCGTTTTGGATTAATGAAGGGTGTGTTTGTAATTTTAGGTGAATTAATGAAGGTTGTTTCCGTAATTTTGTTTATCTTTTTATCAAATGAATTTTACCGAAACACCTTTCATTAATTCACCTAAAATTACAAACACACCTTTCATTAATCTAAAACGACGTAGTTTTGAGCTCACTGGAGATAACTCTATCTCCAGTGATAGGAGAAATCATTTACCCTAATTTTAAATGTAAAAAATCATTTAATAACAAAAATGTACTATATATGAAGGTACAGGGAGTTGTATCATCTCGACCTTCTTATAAATGCTTGAATTAAAAGTTATATCAGGCAACTAATTGTGGAAGCTAAGGGAAGATGAAGGTTATTCGACTTCTTACTGCTTATTTTGTCATCTATGTTACAGGCCCTTCCAGATGTACCGCCGGCAATGGCTGATGCAGTTAATCGTGGGAGCGAGCTTTTGACAAGTTTGAGCGCGGGAACACCATGGGAATCAGTTGCCAAAGAAGTAGGAAACACATTAGGCATGGATTCAAGAATCCTTCGTGCTCAAGTATCAAAGGAAATGGATCATCTTGTGGATGTCATCTCATCCTGGATTGCTTCTAATGCAGGGCCCAAACTTCTGAAGCCATGAAGTCTAATTAAGTTCTACAAAGGGTTTAGTACAGAAAATTTGGATTCAACAATATGCTATTACACTACTTTCTCTAGAATTGAGACAGTATAATGTAAGTTGTTTTTATCTATACACAAGTATATAGAATTCTCCCAAATGCTAGGTGCTGTAAAAAGGTCATGACAGGAACAATTGTGTTACTATATTGTAAATCGATTATTTGGGACTCTTAAGTGTCAGGTATGAAGATGGAAAAAAGCATAAATTTGGCCACTTGGAGTTAGTTTTGGTGGCAAGGAAAGGGTGGTAGTCTAAGTAGAGGTTGTTTATAATTCCTACTTTCTTCATGGATTAAAAAAACAAAAGGTGTGAATGATATTAATTGTTGAATAACGATTGTATATGTTTGCTACGTTGGCAAAAAAAAGGTACAAGCATACTACGTGAATGAGTTATATCTGCTCTAATATTTTAATTAGCATTTTATAGTGTGAATGATTTTGAAAATAATATTTCAAGAAATTAGAATTTATTCAAAATTTAAGCATGAATAAAATGGTGTTAAAAGCTGTTGAAGGAATTTGAACACAAAGGGCCAGTTTGTTATGTGGAACATGTGGGAAAGGAAGAGAAGATGAGCAAGCTTCTTTATTTAGTATACCTTTTATGTCCAATCTTTCTAGGAACTCGAATTCTTGAGCCCACTAATCTTCTTTTACAGTTTGGAAGATAAGATTTCACCAAAATTGGTGAGAACTCAAGTTCACACATGAAAAGTGATGCTTTTTTTACCTTCATAATTTTTTTTCCCCTATAATGCAAGAAAATAAGATTAAATTTGAATTAATAAATTTGAACTCATGTGATGAGTTCAAACTTAGCAGAAGAATATTTTAGACAAGTTCAAATTGGGGGAAAAATAATTTAGATAGGAAGGAGAATATTTTAGACAAATTCGAAATTGATAAGATGATATTTTTTAAGAAAAATATATATTTTAGAATTTTTTTTCCATTTCATTTTGAATTAATTACTTTTTAGGGTAGAATAGGTATTTCCTGATTCTTTACCAATTGTCACCCCTTCATTTTCTTTCTACCAAACAACCCATCTTCCCTCATCCCTTGAAATCTTCTCTTCCCTTCCTTTTTCCCTCTTGGTTTCCCCTTCAAATCTTCCCCATACGAAACAGGCCCTAAGATAGATAATAAATTCAAGGAAAATTTGGGAAAAAGTCCAGCTAGGGTTGCCTAATGAGAGTCCCCATGCTGTATTCTCTTCTGCTGCTAAAAAAATGAAGAAATTTGTTTCCCTACATGATATGAGTGACATTTTTGACATCTTACCAGAAAAAATGGTTCTGTTTATAATTTTTTAATGATTTTTTCAAAGATTTAGTATTGTATCTGGGGGAAAAAAAATTGCACCATTTTTCTGAAAAATCTTTGAAAAATCATAAAAAATTGAAACAATTTCCATTTTGTACCTATAAGATATCAAAATGTTATCCACTTTAAGTAGAATTTAATGGGAAAAAAAAAGAAACACGAAAAAAAATATTTGAGAAGCTCCATATTTTTGAGTTGCGGCAGGGAGGAAAGCATGGGAACACATTAGGCACACCCATCCCAATAAAGTCTTCATTAAGTCCTTATGTAAAGGTCATGGCATAAATAAACTTTACATGATAATAGGAATTTGATTCACTTAATTATCAGATGTAAAGCAAGCACATAATGGACAGGGGTTGATGCCCCTTGATCATGATCTAAAAATGATCTGAAAAGTTGTCTATAAATATTTAATAGCAAAAATCATATATTCAAAGGAGAGAAAGTAAAATTAAATTTGATTTTTCAATTAAAAACATTTTCATAAATCTCAAATTCTTTCATGAATGGGGTCATATTCCCCTGGATTTTTATGCCTTTCCAAATGCATTTAAAATTTCGGAACAAACTTGCCTTGCGTAATTTAATGATATAAGGATAAACTTCGAGCTCTAATCTCTATAATTTTATATAAAAAGTTCTTAGAAAAAAATGTTTGAGATAATAGAAATAATAATAATAAAGCCACAACCAATTTCCCAACAAAAACAATGTTACGGCCGATTAAGTGCTTGACAAAGCCTTCAAGCCAAGTCTCGATGCACAATTTAGTTTTACAATTATAATATTTTATCCACAACAAGAGAAACTTTGGAAATAGGCTACTGTAATATTGCTATCTTGACTTGAGAGAGAGAGAGAGAGAGAGATATATATATATATATATATATATATATATATATATATATATATATACACACACGTGTATATATATATATTGCCTAAAGACATTGGTTTTTTGTTTGGAAAAATTAAAATGAAGGACATAGAAAAAAAAATATATTTATGGAGATAGACCATAAAAACTGTAATTATTTATACGGACCAAATATAAAAATCTAAGTTTAAAAGTATTAAAATACCCATAACAAAATCTTCTTCATTTCTTCCTATATTCTCTTACACATTCTATTTTTAAAACTAATACAAAATTATAAGTTTCATTAAATTATAATTGTTTTCTTAATTTTCATTTTTCACAAATTGAATATATATCTATAAAAAAAAATACTCATTCTTCAATTTGTAAAAATTATAATTTTTAAAAATAAAAAAAATAATTAAAAATGGAATTGTATAATTTTAATAAAAGTCAAGGTCTTTTATAATTTATCATATATGTTAAGCAGTTTGTATGATTTATTTTTGTTTTAGAAGCAATTTATGTGGTTTTAAAAATTCATGTAATGTTAATAAAATTAAAAAAAAAGTAATTAACATATTATATCCTAAAAAAATGAAAGAAGTCTAGTTTTTATTTGTATAAAAATAGTATAATTGATATCATTGTTAATAATATAAATCAAGCAACTAAATGATATAAATTGGTGAATAATAAAATTAAAAAAAAAATGAGTTTAACAATTGTTAATTAAATAATATATTAAGAAAAAAGATATGATCATATATCATGACAGGCATTTTTAGTTTTAATTTTATTTACTTTTTTTTAATTATGAATTCAAGAAATAATCCGGGAGGTTTGAATATGGCAATTTAGTAATTATAAATTTAAATTATGATGTTTGGTCTTTCTAAGTAATTATAATTTTTGTAGTCCTTTAGAATATATATCATTTTTTCTAGGTCCTTTATTTTAATTTCCCCTTTTTATTTTTGATTTCTATATTAAGAATGCTTTTCCACATTCTTTTCTAAAAAGTAAATTTATACATACATGCGTGCTAACAAATCTCGAGATTTTTTTTTTATTTATTTCAACTCAAGGTTTTTTTTTTTTGATACAGTCAGTGGGGGGAGGGGGAGGCAGGGTTCGAACCTTGGATAAGAGGGAAGACTAGCTCCTAAGGCTGGCCCTAGTGCCATCGCGTTATGAGGCGCTTGGCCAACTCAAGGTTTTTTTTTTTGGGTTGCGCTTAGTAGCGCAATGGTTGCCACGCTAGCTCTTAGAGCTTGGCTTTCCCCATGTTGCGAGCTCCATCCCGCCCCCCCTCCCTTTTCCCGTTCCCTTTCCCCTCTCTAATATCAAAAAAAAAAAAAAACTCAAGGTTTTTTAATCGTATATAAATCGAGTCTTATTATCATGAAGACATCACAGATTTGAGGAACATCTTACAATGGGTTCTTCTTCATCATGGGATAAGATCATCTCTCTACTTCTTCATTATTTCCTTTTTAGGCTTATTATGCTCAGCCATAGAGATATCAGGTGATAAAAAATCTCTCATAATCAATGGAGAAAGGCGAATCATTATCTCAGGATCAGTTCACTATCCATGAATCACAGTAAAAATGTGGCCTGACATTATCCTAAGGATGGAGGTCTTGATGCCATTGAAACTTATGTCTTTTGGGATCACCATGATCCTGTTCGATGAAAGTATGACTTCTCAAGGAACTTGGATTTTGTAAGGCTTTTCAAGCTCATACAACAAGGAGGACTAAATGCCATTCTGAGGATTGGTCCTAATGCTTATGCAGAATGGAACTATGGAGGATTCCCATTATGGCTACACAAGATGCTGGGGATTGAATTGAGAACTGATAACCAAGATTTCAAGAATGAAATGTAGATTTTCACTTCAAAAATAGTGAACATGGCTAAAGAGGCTAAGCTCTTCGCATCACAAGGACTCATTGTGAACACCCACTTTTGTCCAGGCTCCACACAAAAAATAAAGAAATAAAAAAAAATCATGATTGATGCTTACACATTTAAATTAATAAGAAAATGATATTGATGACGATTGGATTATAATTGAAATTTGAAAAATGATCATCATTAATGGTGATTGTCTTACATTGAGATTTGTAGTAAATGAAAAAAAAATTTCAAAATAACTCATCTCATTGATGTTGATTGGGTGAAGTTATGAAGTCTTATCAACAGAATATAAAAACATAACAAAAAAATATATTAAAAAAAGCATTAGTGAGGCAAAACCCTAGGAAATGTTTATTTAAAGGGGAGCAAGGAGGCAAATGAAGGGACTGCGGGAGTGTAATACCCTAAAATTCATATTCATTATAAATATTATTTTTTCAAATAATACCTATTAAAAATAGGAGAATATGTTGTCTTCAATTTTGTAGTTTATTTTATTTCTTGGGCAAATTTTCTCTAGAATTTAAATAGGGCAAAACCCAATTTTCTAATTTACATTATGGATCATAAAACACCGCAAACTTATCATAAATACAACATAGTTCATATTTAATCATAAAAGAAATAAAATGTTATAAAATACCCTAAAGTCTCCAAAACTAAGTATAATCCTAATTTAAGCATAAGACACAATTAAGTGGCTTAAAAATACTTATACTAAAAATACTTTCCTAAGGCAGCCAGTTGATTCGTCAAGTGAGTATATCTAAGCTGAAATTCCCCAATGCTCTCTCCTTGCTTCATCCGCAACAGATCATACTCAGTGGTTAGGATGTTGATGCGGTTTTCTTTGATTCCAGAGGTTCCTTCATAAGCTATTTCCAGAGCTTTCCACATCTCCTTAGCCGTTGATAAGTTACAGATATGAAAGTACTCCTTTTGACTAAGAGCACTTTGAAGCATCAGGATAGCCTTGCTGTTGAGAGTGATATTCTTCTTATCATCATCGTTGAACTTAGCTTCGGTCTTTGGAACAGTAATGCCTCCTTCGGTTTTGACCGGTACGTAATCACCAGTCTCAAAGACTCTCCACAATCCATATTCAGTAGCCATAACGAACACACGAAATTTTGCTTTCCAGAAAGAATAGTGTTCGCCATCAAAGCCTGGAGGTCTGTTGATTGAAGCTCTATCCGGAAGAATTCCTTCTATAGTGATCCTTCTCGAGTGGTTAAACTCTCTTGAGAAGACCTGGCTCTGATACCAAATGAAAACTGGAGCTTGATACCCAAGAGGGGGGTGAATTGGGTATCTTTGAAAATTTAAAACTTTTGCTCTGTTTTGGAAGATAAAGAACAGAGCTCAACAGAGGAGTAGGGAGAAGAAGCTTTACACAATATGATTTATACTGGTTCGGTCCTTTCTCTGACCTACATCCAGTTCCCGAGCCTCACTTGGGATGTTCAATCCACTAACTCAACAATATTGATTACACACTCTGTACTAAGAGTTGTTCTCTCACTAGAACACACTCCCCCTTACAAGTTGTAATCAATACACCCCAACTACCAAGTCCCCTGACTTGTAGTTATCTCAATCAATAAATAATTTACTGATGAAACTCTCTCACAGAGTAGATAGAATGAACACTGAAGCACAAAGTATCAAAATGATACTATTACAAATGAAAGCTAATACACAATAAATGAACTTAATAAATTTTCGCTCAGAGTTGGTGTGTCATCTTGAGAAGGAGTTAATGCGCTCTATTTATAAGTAGAGAACATTAAATGACCGTTGCAAGATGATTCTAGCCGTTGTAGATGATTTGCACTAAGTCTGGTCATCTTCTCTTTCTAAACTTCTGCTAATCCAAGAGTTAATTGAAGCTGATGTGGCTCTCTGAGTATTTGCCCGTTGGAAATGACTTTACTTGATATAGTAAGCATTCTTTAACGTTCATTAGGCGTGCTCAGGTGGATTAGCTGAAAGTAGGTGAGATTGCAGAGGTGCATTAAATGCACTATTCACTTTTTGCTTTATCTCACTAATCTTCAATAATCTTGATCTGTGCTAACTGAAAAACACTCAACAAACTTGTTAAACATATCTTGGAACATGAGTGAGTGATATATGAAAGCAATTAGATCAAACAACAGTGATTTGTGAATTCGTGAAATTCAAAATCCAAATGTTACCGTTGGTTACTCGAGTAAGTTCATCTTAACTCGAGTAAGGCATTGTTCATAAGTGTCTTTACTTGAGTAACCAAAGTTTACTTGAGTAAGCACCTTCCAGAGGCAAACCATCGTAACTTGTTTTTGAAAACAAAAGGCTTTACTCGAGTAAGTTAGTAGTCTACTCGAGTAAGGCACTGTTCATGTGAAAAATTTTAAGTTCAGAATGCTTCTTTACTTGAGTAAGGGTTTGTTTACTTGAGTAAGCCAGTCCTGGACAAATCAGTAACCTCTCTGTATGGGCTTTACTCGAGTAGAGAAGCCTTTACTCGAGTAAGCAACTCAATTCTTCAAAAAGTGAGAAGTTACTCCATGTCTTTACTTGAGTACACAAACTCTTACTTGAGTAAGGAAGAACAGGTGTTATGTTTGAAAATCAAGCTAAGAGCTCTTTACTCGAGTAAGCAAGACTCTACTCGAGTAAGCACTAGTTATAAAATGTTTGGAGCTCTCTGTAAGTCCTTTACTCAAGTAAGCGTACCTCTACTCGAGTATGCACACTCTGTGAAAAACAGGTTTGCTCTCTGTAAGTCCTTTACTCGAGTATAGCTTCCTATACTTGAGTAAAGACTTGTAAAATGCAATTTGAGCAATCCTTCAACAGTTCTTTACTCGAGTAAGCTTACCTCTACTCGAGTAAGCAACTGTCAAACTCTTTTAAACTGATTTTGGAAACTTCAAACCATGTTTACACTTGTTGTTAATCATCAAAACATACTGAGAATTAACACAATTGAATCTATAATAATTGAAATAATTGCAGTAGTTTTCATAATTAAACTAGTAGCAAATAAAAATCATCAATCAAAAATATTTGGACTTAATTAAAAATAAAGGACCAATAAGAGTTTGAGATTAGCATTAGATTAAGTTGCTAATTGTCATGATTAAATCCAAGAGCCAACCACACTTTGATAAATACACTTAACAACATCTAAAATGCTATGAAAACACTTAAACAAATTAATGGAAGTTAGCAACAATGAATGAACAATTTAACTTGCACTAATTGAGCTTAGTTGCAAAATGCTTCAAAATGATTAAAGGCAAATTAGAATCATCAAAAGAGGGCTAATTATACTTGAACATAATTAAGTCAATGAAGGTAAAATAATACTTGCCTAATTAAACACTAATTTTCATGATTAGCTAATAAGTCAATTAGCTAATAGCAAATACAATTAAGGGTGAAGATTGGATTTAAACAAACAAAATTGAGTCCAATGGTTGTGATTAAACCAATAATTAAACTTAATCCTTGTGAAATTGAATTGGCCAATGATAAATCAAGAAAATATTCTTAATCCTCATGAAATTGATTGGACCAATGAGAGATTAGCATAAATGGAAGGTCAAGATTAGATTTAATGAAGCTAAAATCTAATGGTCTAAATTAACTACATAAAGCTTAATCCATGAGAAAAGGTTTTGACCAATGAGAGAAAAGAGTTGTGAGTGTGTGCAAATGTTGTGAGGGTTGTGAATCAAATGTATGAGAGAGAGAAAAGTCAAAGCATCCACCAATAGGAATAATTGAGCATAAATCAATTAAATTAATCAATGGAATTAATTTAAGGCATAAGTAAATATAAAATAAATTGTATCTTGAGATACGTTAATCATAGACCAAATATAAAGAGTTATTATTAACACGCATAATCTAAGCTTGAGATAGGTTATAACCAAAGTCTTTTCTTCAATTTGTGAAGATTGTTTCCAAATGATAAAAAGGGAATTAGAAGTTTCTAATTAAAGCCATAAGTTCCAAAATTACAAAACCAATGAGAAGACTTGAATAAAACTTCATGAAGATCCCTAAATATATTTTCATCTAGTGAAGTGCAAAACAAAGAATAGATGAAGGGCCAAATTGTTGGATTGGATAAGGAGAGAGAAAGAGCTTATTTTATTTAAATAAAAACTAAATAATAAATTGAATTTCAAAAAGCAAAACTTAGAGATTAAGTTAGGGTTTTCTAATCACATGGATGGATAAGATTGAAACTTCTTTACTAAGTTTAGATCTAAGGGTTCATACACAAGAAGAGTTAGGTTTGAAATATTTACCAAAGTGTCATAGCCTTTTGCTATAAATAGGGGGATTTGGTCTTCATATTCTTCACACTAAAACAAGCTTAGCAAAGCAGATATAGAGAGTGAAAGTGAGAGTGAAGAGTCTTGGAGAAGGAGGAGCAAGGTTCTTGGTAAGTTCTCTAGCTCTAGCTTTAAGTTCTTTAATTTTTAGTTCTTAAATTCTTAGATAGAAGTAGCTTAAATATTAGATATTCTAGAATAATTTCATTTTCTTGTTTTTATGGTCAAAATTAGCTTTATTTCGAAAAAATAATGAGGAAAGTTATAGAGCAAAATTTTTGGAAGAGAAACATCAAAGTAACGAAGTTTTGGCGAAATTTCATTGGTTAAGAAATTTCTGAAGTCAATGATAAAAATGCCAATATTTTATGTTGAAAATGAAGTTACAAAATTCTGGGAAACTTCATGGTTAAAGTAGACATATAGGGCTTTTCAAATATGCCAAGACCATGTTAAAATGATCTTTGTACAGTGAGATAAAAATTCTTGAAGTTTGACTGCAAATTTCTGGAGAAATTCTTGGCAAAGGCTCAAGACTTTAAAACTGGGAGTGATTCATGTAATCTGGGTAAAAGTGAGTATTTTACTTAAAAGTAGACATCCTAAGGATTCCAAAGAATTTTACGGATCCTCGTTTCGATTTTTCTAGAATTAGTTATGATTTTTCAAAGTTAGGCAAAAATCTGCCCAAAATACTGTACCCGCGTTTTCTCAAAAAATAAGGGAAATAAGTTGAAAATAATTCCACCAAGGGAAAAAGGGTCATTAGTGACTAAGATACTTACTAGGATATTATCTGTGAATTAATAAATGCGATATTACCATAATAGGGTACATGTGATCACATTCCGATCGACGAACTCACCGATATCACCGACGAAGGTATGGACGCGTACTGTAATACTAACTCTGATGCTTATTGTATGCTTATATATGTGATAGATGACAACTGTACATGCGATATGTGCATGAACAACTTTACTTGTGATGTGTACTGTTGACATAAATAATTTTACATGTGATGTGTATTGTTAACTCGGATAACTGTACAAGCGATGTGTACTGTTAATATATTAAACTTACATCTACTGTGTGATTGTGTGTTGATTAATCTTATAATACCTGTCATACATAAGCATGAGGTTAACCATTACCTGAGGTCCAATGGGCATTAGACCTCAGCTCTTGCTATAGCTTCAGGGTCTGGAGGACCGAGGGCCGACGACAAGAGTAAGCAGCTCGTGTGAAGGTCTAACTAGAGTTTCTTTTTGTTTTTTTGGATTTTATAATATTTGAAATTATTGAGATGAATGTACTACTACTATAACCAACCATGGTTAATATTTTAATACACTCATCAGTTACTCGCTCTCTTGAATTGCTCCGATGCGCCACTCTGATCAAACTATTTTAAAAACGCTTTAGAAAAATGGGGTGTTACAGGAGATGCGTAATATCAAGCCACCATTTCCTGATGTTGTGAATTTTCCCTAGTTCGCTGATAAGTGATAGCTTGCTTCCAAACCATATGCACCGGACCCAATCACAATGAATGAAAAGATATTCTGTAGTGTTAATTGGAATGGATCTGTATTATTCACAAGTCAGTTTCCAATGTACATTGACTGGCCCTTATATAGGCTATAGGCCCAGACTATATACACCCAAACCATAAGGCCCAAAACAATACATTGCTACTCCTAATTACATACTCAACTATTAACTAACACTAATACTCCCCCTCAAGTTAGGGCTATATATATCAATGACACCTAACTTGCTCAACAAATATTTATGAGCCTCTATTCCCAAGCTCTTTGTCAATATGTCAGCCAATTGTTCTTCTGACTTGACATGCTTCAGATCTATCAAACCTTCCTGTAATTTTTTCCTAACAAAGTGACAATCTATCTCAATATGTTTTGTTCTTTCATGAAACACAGGATTGCTAGCAATATGTATTGCTGCACGACTATCACAAAATACATTTGCAGGCTCTACATTAATTACATGTAAATCTTTTAATAAACCAGCAATCCAAACTATTTCCGAAGTCACATGCCCAACCGCTCGGTATTCAACTTCTGCCGAGGACTTGGACACTGTGTTCTGCTTCTTTGACTTCCATAATATCAAGGATCCTCCCAGCTTTACTGCATATCCTGTCACCGATTGTCTACAATCTTTACATGCAGCCCAGTCAGAATCGCAATAACATTCTAGCTGCATTTGACTATTTGAAGACAAAAGGATACCCAGCCCTGGTGTTCCTTTCAAATAGTGCAGCACCCTCATTGCTCCACTCATATGTGACTCCCTTGGTTCCACAAGAAATTGACTGAATACTTGCACATGATAACATAAATCAGGAAGAGTGGCAGTCAAATACGATAACCTACCAATTAAATTTTGATATATCTTAGGTTGCTGCAATTTCTTATCAATTTTCTTCGGCTTCTTTGCTGTTTTCTTTGGATCCTGATCTATTTCTGTCATATCTGCCCGTGGGTGCTCCACAAGTTCGGTATTTTGCTCCATTGGTGTCGCTGCTGGACTAGAAGCACTCAACCCCACATCCCTAATCAAATCAAGGGTGTACTTTCTTTGATTTAAAACTATTCCAGCCTTTGATCGTGCTATTTCTAACCCCAAAAAATATTTGGTGATGAAGTTTACTTTCGTCGCTAAAGCAATCAATTAAACCAGGACCAACTAATAATGCAATATAGTGGCAACCTAGGTCATTCTCCCAAGGAGCAAGCTGTGGGTTTTCTTTAGGTTGAATTTAAGTGATGAAAAATGCAATGGAATGAACCTAAACTAAAATGTAAAACACTACTACCTAGATGAAATTAAACTAACTAAAAATGCTGATGCAATTGACTCTAAAACCTAAATGAGAATGAAACTAATGAAACTAACCTATATGAATATGAATGCAATTTTTTGGGGGGGTTTTTTTGTTATGAGAGGAAAATTAAAATCCTAAGAAGAAAATTGATTAAAATCAAATTAAATGACAAAGATCAAGTTCAGTTATGAGGAAGAAGGGGACAACTTAGGAATTGCATGGAGTTAACTTTCTTAGCCCAAACCAATTAATTAGACCAAAGGAAGATTAATGAATTTAATCACTTAATTGAACATGGGAAACCCTCTAGCTCAATAACACATATTTCACTAGAAAACTCATAATGAAATAAGCCGTGGTTAATTAAACTCATTAAAAATCAATCACAACATAGTCTTGAAAATCTTGTTTACAATTATCCAATTGAACAACAGATAATTTATCAACCCAATCAAACAATTAAGATGATAAACCAAATTGACAATTAAATTAATAATGAAAACTCAATTAATAATTCAATTGACAATCAAAAGGTTGCAAACAAAACTTCAACAATTGTCTCACACATAAAAACTTCAAATTATCAATCCAATCCAAAAGAAATATGTTTACAATCTAAAACTAGATTGTTCTCAATTAACATAACTTAAAACCCTTTAAAACTAAAGAACCTCAAGTTTGGATTAAGAAGATAAAAAGAATAACACTCCCTTATGGTCTTTAAGTGTAAAACTCTAGGCTCTAGCTTTCTCCATACTCCTCCCAAGTTGCCTCCTAAAAGAGCTTAAGCTTCCATGTAAATATTCTCCTCACGCTTGAAACGGCAACTCACGGCCATGATCCAAAGAGGTGATTAATTGATGGATAATTGCGTTAATACACACAATTGCGTGGTTGAGTGGCTGGACGTGAGTGGAAGATTCAATTGGTGAATATAAGCCTTCTATAATAACTGTGCGTGAGTGGCTCAATTATCTTCCGTGAGAGGATAAATCAATTTGTGCAGCCGTGTCTTTCTCCACGATCTTCTTTTAGCTTCCAAGGTTAATTCTGCATCGTAGGATCTTCCAATATGCTTTTTCTTATTCTGCAAGAATTAAATAAAATCGTGATCTATCATATATTTAGAAATATTATTCAATCACAAGATCTCAATCAAAATAATAACAATTTAAGTCCAATAATCTTATAATTAATTCTGATTTATATTATTTCCTAGAATAGGCTAACAATCCAAATATTGCCTAATAAATCCAAATTAGCCTAAAATAGTCCCCAAAATAAATGAATAAGACGGGATAAAATATATTAAATTGGGATTTATCATTTGGCAAAACCTAAATCCTTGATTCTGAATTGAGTATGTAAATAGGTCTTTGTCTCCTCAATAGCTTTTCTCTTACTTCCTATGATGAGTAAATCATCCACATAAACCAACACGACAATCATCTCACCCTTCTTCCACTTTACAAATAAAGAGTAATCATGCAAACTCTATTTGAATCCTCCTTTCACCAATGCAAGTGAGAGCTTGGCATTCCATTGCCTTGAAGCTTGCTTCAACCCATACAAAGACTTGGTTAACTTGCATACTTTTCCCTTTCCAACATCTTTAAAACCTTTAGGAATCTCCATATACACTTCCTCATTAAGATCTCATTGTAAGAAAGCATTATGCACATCCATTTGGAAGATATCCCAATTATGTACAGTTGCAAGAGTAAGAGCAACCCTCACCGTTACCATTTTTACCACCGGAGAGAATGTCTCATAATAATCTACACCTTCCGTTTGAGTGTACCCCTTTGCCACCAAACGAGCCTTATACTTTGCTACATTACCATTTGAGTCATACTTAATTTTATAGACCCACTTACACCCTATTGGATGCTTTCCTTCCGGGAGTTCAAAAATGTCCCAAGTGTGATTTAATTCTAGGGCTTTAATCTCATCCTTCATTGCCGTTTTCCAATTTTGGTCATTGACGGCTTCCTCAAACGTCCTAGGTTCAACAAAAGTATCAACACAACATACAAACTCCTTGTAGGAGGAAGATAAATTGGAACAAGTATAGTAATTTTGTATAGGATAAGGAACAACTCTCTGGTTAACAATTCCAGCTTCATGCTGATTGGACCCATTATCCACCTCAAATTGTTGAGATGGAAGATTAGAAGTTTCATAATCATTTAGCCATCTAGGTGGCCTCCTATCTCTTGTAGAGCGCCTATTCGAAGGAGGTGAAGATGTTTGTAGGTTATTTGGTTCAGTCCGCCCTTCCAAATTTTCAAAAGTTCCCTATGGCAAAATCTCATTTTCATATACAAAAGGGTTAGTTAGTGTAGGAGAGACTCCCCCTTGATTGTGACCATCCCTTTCTTTGAAAGGAAACCTCTTTTCTACAAAGCTTACATGTCGGCTAACCATCATCATTTTCGTATTCAAATTATACAAGAGGTAACCCTTTTGAGTCGTGGGGTGACCCATGAAAACACATGCATCTGCCCTACAAGACAATTTATCAATATCATGCAATTTAGTAGCATAGGCTAAGCAACCAAACACTCTCAAAAATCCCAGAGAAGGCACATTACCATGAATCAACTCATATGGAGTCCTATAGTTCAATACCTTACTAGGTGTTCTATTAATCAAGTAAGACGCAGCCCTAATACTCTCCCCCCAAAACTTAGTAGGCATACCTGCATGCAACATCAAACATCTAGGACTTCTAACAGATGTCTATGTTTTCTCTCTACAACCCCATTTTGTTGAGGAGTATAGGGACAAGAAGTTTGATGTAAAATACCTTTGTCATGAAAGAAAGAACTGACAGTGGAGTTCACAAATTCCAATCCATTGTCAGTCCTTACTCTTTTGACATTCGCTTTATATTAAGTAGAAATATAGGTAATAAATGTCTTGATATGCAGAACAGATTCAGATTTATGGGACATAAGAAATATCCAAACCTCACGTGAAAAATCATCCACTATTGTTAAGAAATAACGAAAACCTTGATGTGTGGGTTCCTTATAGGGTCCCCAAACATCCATGTATAACATTTCAAAACAGCAGGTAGTCTTAATTGTACTAACAGGGAAGGGGAGTCGAGTTTGTTTCGATTGGGCACAAATGTCACAATGGACATTATCAGAGAGTGTAACATGCTTCTTTATTTCAACCAAATGTTTGAGAACATGTAAATGCACATGGCCAAATCTATGATGACATATATCAGATTTTACATCTTTCAAAGTGCATACAGTTTGCAAAGAAGAAAGAAAAGAACTTTGGAAATCAGATAGGCAGTCTAATTGAACGTTTTCTTGCAGCATATAAAGACCGTGAGTGAGTTTACCAATCCCCTTGATCGTCCCACTCAAGGTGTCCTGCAAAACACACACATCAGGGAAAAACAAAGCTATACAATGTGCATGGGATGAGAGTTGAGAGATAGATATTAAGTTGAATTTTAGGCTAGGAGCATATAGAACACCTTCTAAGGTAATATTATTACCAATTTTCACATTTCCTATGTGTGTGACAATTAATCTCTCACCATTAGGTACCCTAATTCTCTTAATTGGGCCATGATAAGTGTTGTAAGTGTGCAAATAATTCAGATTACTAACAACATGTATATTTGCTCCTGAGTCTAACAACCATACAGGAGGAGAAGAAACAACATTAATCAAACCTGTAGATGAAGTTTCAACAGCACCCACAGTAGTATCCACGAGATCCTGAGGGGCGTCTGTCTTTTTATCATGAGAGTCCTTCTCAAGTAAACGTAGCAACTGCTCATATTGTTGAGCGGTAAGGTTCCCTGAAACTCCCATAGATATAGAAGCTCCAAGTGCAAAAGTAGTACGCGTTGAAGACTCTCTATAGGTCTCGCCCTCCAGTTAGCTGGGAAACCAATAATGTGGTAACATTACTCTTTTTTGTGTCCCCTTCTGTGGCAATGTGAACACTCATCTGCTTGACTACTTCCTCTTCCTTGATAGGAGATCCGATCTTGTTGATTATTTCCTCTTCCTTGATAGGAGGTCCAACCTCTGCCACGTCCCCCTCTTCCATTTGAAGCAAACATCACAGTATTCTCAGGAGAAGGTTCAATGTGACTAGTGCCAAGAGATCGATGGGTCTTGTGTTGCGAAATCATAGAGAATGCTTGATTGACTGCAGGTAGAGGGCTTAACATCAGAACATGATTCCGAGCTTGGGAGTAGCTCTCATTAAGACCCATTAAGAATTGAAACAGTCGTTGTTCTTGAACAATTTTAGTATACTGTTGAGAAGTACGACACTCACATGAAGGCAATGGGACAAAACTATCAAACTCTTCCCAATGATCTTTCAATTTAGTGTAATAGGTAGCCACAGAAAGGTTACCTTGGGTCAGTGTATTGATTGCACGATGAAGGCTAAACGTTTTGGAACCATCAGACTTATCAAAACGTTCCTTCAAGTCATCCCATACAGATTTCACATTCTCAAAAAAGGAAATACCTCCCATAGCGATTTATCAACGAAATTTATCAGCCATGAGAGAACCACAGCATTGCACCTGTCCCACGTGCTCTTGAGATTATCGGTATGATCTGCACAAGTACAACTACCATCAACAAAACTGTATTTACTCCTTCCCAAAAATGCTATGCGCATTAAATGACTCCAGACGGGATAGTTTTCTGAGCCAGTGAGGACAGCAGAGACCAGCAGGGTGGATTGCGTGTCAGAAGGATGAAGGAATAAAGGATGATTAAAACCAAGGTGCCCTGGATGAGTAGCACGAGTAGAAGATTGGTCATCCCTAGCCATATTATTCGGACGCGGCTGAGGTCCTTTGCGCTTATGATCCTTTGCGGTCCTCTCCTCCCAAAACTACACCATTTTGGGAGAAAAATAGGTAAGGTGTCCTTTTTTTTTTTTTTTAAACTACTAACAGGTATTAAAAAATTATTTTAGGATACTGATTGGTACTGAAAAAATATTGACAGGTATTTCATGATTTTGAAAAATTATTTTAAGATGTTGAAAAATATTTCAGGGTACAGACTGGTACTCAAAAGATATCTCAAGATGGTGACTGGGGATACTTGCTGGTACTAAAAAAAATATTTTATGATCTTGAAAAATTATTTTGAATATATATCGTAAAATAATTTTTTAAAATCATAAAGTATTTTTTTTAGTACCAGCCAGTATCCTCAGTAAGTATCCTGAGATAACTTTTGAGTACCAGTCTGTACCCTGAAATATTTTTCAACATCTTAAAATAATTTTTCAAGATCATGAAGTATTTTTCAGTACCAATCAGTATCCTGAAATAATTTTTTAAGTACCTGTTAGTAGTTTAAAAAAAATAATAGATTACCTTCTTTATTTTTCTCCCAAAACGGTGCAGTTTTGGGAGAAGAGGACAGCAAAGGACCATAAAAGCAAAGGACCTCAGCCGCTTCCATATTATTCAAAAGAAATCCAAAAAAAAAAAAAACAGTGTTACTATGAGCAAAACTGCTCAGAACGATTATTCAGAACCCGCACAGAATCAGACAAGGATAATACTTCCAGAACCAGGTTGACGGGAAATCAGAACAGTCACCGAAAACCACTGGTAAACCACCGTCGACCTAACCCAGTGATCTTGAGCCACCTCAAGAACCACCCAAATCCACCACGCGTAAGAATCAGAAAACACCGAGGACTGATAAGGCGTCAAACAAAAAAAAAAAAAGAAGAAGCTTCAATTCCCAGTCAGAGTCGAACAAGAAGAAGCGGGTTGTGGACCGCCAATCAGAGTTGGGAAGATAGAAGCCAACAAATCTTGAGTCACCGGTCAAAGAAAAAAGGTGGAATAAAGAACAGAGAAATCCGAGCAAATATTACCCGATTTTTTGTTTGTATGCGAAGAGAACCACCTCCGGTGATCGAATGTCGTGAAAACCAAAACTAGGAAGTGATTGCACAACGGGTCTTGAAGATAGTCCCGTCGGAACTCTCCAAGAAACCACAAGTCGATCTACAAACCATGGACCACACCGTCGATTTGCAAGAAAACCGAAAACCACCGGCAAAGTGTGGACCACCGCTAACCACCGTCGGCAAAAAACCAGTCAAGAAGCGCAGAAGAACGAGAACCGCGAACCACCGCCAGAACTCAAAAACACCGAGCCACCGAGAACCGCGAACCACAGTCGGAACTCGCCCAAGAAACCACCGCGAAAACCGCAAACCACCTTCGGAACTCAAAAACACCGAGCCACCGAGAACCGCGAACCACCAGCTGCACCAGGATGATCGGGCAGAGGGAACCTGATGCGCGTGATAACTGTCCAGTCTGAATCGTGAAGTCAAGAAGCAAACCGGGTCGGAAAGAGGAGACCAGATTCTTGGACCTCAAATAATGGCTCTGGTACCATGTTAATTGGAATAGATTTGTATTATTCACAAGTCAGTTTCCAATGTACATTGATTGGCCCTTATATAGGCTATAGGCCCAGACTATATACACCCACACCATAAGGCCCTAAACAATAGATTCCTACTCCTAATTACATACTCAACTATTAACTAACACTACGCATATGCGCCCGACAGAACTTCGATCTAGATTAGGCAGGATGAAACTCTGGTGAACCGGGTACAATAACAAAAAAAAAAAACTATTAACTAACACTAATATGTAGATTCACATTTTTCCTTGCAGACAGGGCAGCGATCAGCGGGGCTCCGCTTGTGTTTAAATAATGCCTCATTTGTGGCGATGAGTGAGTGCGCCATAAAAAATTAATAAGCCGTGGGATTGCCTTAACTTTCCACACCGCTTTCCATGCATCATGAGACTCTGTCCTTTCACTGCATCAAGGAGGGAGCAATTAGGGAAATAAAGTCTTTTTAGGATTTGTGCCCATAAGTCATTCGGATTTTAAAAAAGCCGCCAAGCCATCGTAGCTAGAAGAGCATTGTTAAATTTACTGAAATCTCAAAAACCCACTCCTCCGTCCTGCTTGGCACGAGTCAATTTGTGAAAACTGTTATGTTTGAAATCTCGAAACCCCTCTTTCAATAAATGAATACACATTTATATTTGTCTAAAAATAATTTTTATACAAACGAAAATAAATCTAATATATATGTTTAAAATTTCCAATATATTATAAAATTAATTAATTTTTATTATATTATAAAATTTTAAATTTGAAATTTTTTAATCATATTTATTAAAACTATTTATCTGGTATTCTTTTAAATGACTAAAAAGAGATATATATATATATATATTGTGGGGGTTTACTTTTCTCATGTTGCAGGAGAGAAACAAGATTCCTAAACATACATAAAATGGTGGAACCCACATATATATATATAGTGCTAATTATATATATATATGCGGGTCTCACTATTTTATGTGTGTGTGGCATAAGAGTTCCCATATATTGTGTAATGAAACTATGATTGGTTCACCATATGGTATTCATAATATAACTTTGAGACGTATTAGAATTTATATAAATTTTAATTTTTAAATACATTTTTTCACAAACATTTATAAACACATTTATTTAAGTATGCATCTATCAAAAGAATTAATAATATTTTTAATTAATTTTTATATGTTTGCATTAATTAAGTCTTTATCTCAATATGAAAAAAATTTAACAGATACCTATTTGCAAATAAAAAATAAATAAATTAACAAAAGGGGGAAAAAACACTGAAATTATATAAACAATTTTAGCCAAAATAATGGAATTAGTAATGACGAAGGGTAAATTAGTAAATAAAATTTATTTTCATATAAATTTTAATTAAAAAAATCATAAATAAATTTATTTTAATTCGATTTGAAGCCAACAACCAACAACAAACAATTTATTGTTTATTTATGGCTCATTAATACTCTGAAATATCTTGTGATATTCGTATTCTTCAATTTTCATATATCTACTTTGTAAGAGAGCCTTTATTGTTCAATTGATTATTGTAAAATCTCAAGGTAGTGGGACATCGAGTGTAGTTGTCTGATTATATTTGTAAGAGAGAGTGAGTCCTGGTGAGGATTACTTTGAAAAGCTTTTGTAATAGTTGAAAGATAGTGGAAATCTCAAAGACGGTCTGGGGACTAGATGTATGACGCCTTGTCTTATTATGCCTGTAAGTTACGGCTGAACCCAAGAGGGGGGGTGAATTGGGTGAAGTATAAAAATTTTCTTTCTTTGAAATACTTTCGCAATTCAGGAAATTCATCTTTGATCAACAATGATAAGTTTGCAAGCAATTGGTTAACACTCAAATGTAAATGCTGGAAATGTAAGAGACAAGGGAGAAGAGCTTGCAAACAGATTTATACTGGTTCGGCCCTCCTTGACCTACGTCCAGTCTCCAAGCCACACTTGGGATTTTCAATCCACTATCTTCAATAAGCTTGATTACACGATCTGTAACTGAAGCAATCCTCTCTCTAGGATTCACTCTCCCTTACAATCTGTAATCAATACACTGCTTGATTACACACTCTATACTAGAGATTATCCTCTCACTAGGATACACTCCCCCTTACAAGTTGTAATCAACACAATGTATAACCCACTCAAGATTACCCAATCTTGAGTTACTCTCAGAAAGATAATGTGTTTACAATAAATTTCCTCTCAAAGGAATGAATAAATGATCACTGAAGTTCAGATACAATTAATCTCACTTTCTAAGCTATTTAGATATGAAAAACAGAGTGAGAATGATGAAGAAGCAAAGTATCAGCATTTTGGCATTGTAAACTTGTATCTCCACGTTTTTCTGCTTGAGTCCATGTCTTTTATAGGTAGAGAATGATGTGTGACTGTTTTTGACCGTTGTAGGATGAATCAGACCGTTGTAGTTGATTATCATTAAGTGTGGTCTGCTTCTCTCTCTAAACTCCAACTAATCCATGTGTTAATGTGATCTGATGTGGCTCTCTGAGGATTTGCCCGTTGGAGTAGACTTTGCTTGATGAAGAAATGATTCTTGACCGTTGAGAATGCGTGCTCAGATGGATTAACCAAAAGGAGGTTGATTTGCAGAAGTGCATTAAATGCACTGAGCACCTTTTTGCTTTTTGCCTTTGATCTCATTAATCTTCATCTGTGCTGACTGAAATTCACTTAACAAACTTGTTAAACGTATCTGGGAACATAAGTGAATGATATATGTAAGCAATTAGATCAAACAACAGTGATTTGCAAATTCGTGTAATTCAAAAATCAATTTTGACCGTTGTATACCGCGGTAAGTTCCTCTATACTGGAGTATGGCACTGTGCATAAGTGTCCATACTGCAGTATCCAAAGTCATACTGCGGTATGCAGCTTCCAGAGGCAAATCATCGTGACTTGTGTTCGAAAGTCATGACCTATACTGCGGTATGTTAGTAGTATATTGCAGTATGGCACTGTTTGTGTGAAAAAGTTTAAGTTCAAAAAGCCTCTATACTGGAGTATACAAATCTAATATCCTTCGTTTTAATCATCTGAAACTCACCAATAAAGTGGTTAAACATATCTAGGAACATTAGAGATTAATCATAGGAAGTATTAAGATTAAACAAGAAGGCATTGCAAATTTGTCAGATTTGATTTTCAAGTTTGACGTTCAATACTTGCGTCAATACTGGAGTATGTTAGTGAAAGTATGCAATACTGGAGTATAGAACTCCATACTGGAGTATGCAAGAACATGTGTCAAGTTGAAAACAAGTTTAAGAGCTCAATACTACAGTATGCAAACCTATACTGCAGTATGCAATAGTTATAAAATTTGGGAGCTCTCTGTATAAGCCTATATTGCAGTATACATACCCATACTGCGGTATTGACTTGCCTTGAAAAACTTGGTTGCTCTCTGGATGGCCCTATACTGCAGTATACAAAGCTATACTGCGGTATTGGCAAGTTTTGAAAAACTCGGTTGCTCTCTGGAAGTCCAATACTGCGGTATGTCACCCTATACTGTGGTATTGACTTAACTTAAAAAATTTGCTTGCTCTCTGGAAGTCCAATACTACGGTATAGCACCCTATACTGCGGTATTGACTTAACTGAAAAAATTTGATTGTTCTCTGGAAGTCCAATACTGCGGTATAGCATCCTATACTGCGGTATTGAAGTCCAATACTGCGGTATAGCACCTTATACTGCGGTATTGACTTATAAAATGCAATTGAGCAATACTTGAACTGACCATCAACTTCTAAGGGCCATATCTCTCTGGTCCGAGCTCCGTTTTGATCCATTTAACTCTTGATGGAAAGCTCTGTGAGTCTATTTTCATATGCCACTGATTTCAGCTCAATCGGATTTGTCGTTTGTGAGATATACTCAAAATACCGAAGGCTGTTCCTGACTGTGACGCTGATCTTTGTGTCAACTTGTAAAATTCATCAATAATTCATCTAAACTCCTTTGGGTATGAAGTTTTGTCACCAATACGTGTTAGATGTATAGTTTCCAATGCTTTTGGTTTCGTCTCAATCCGATCTCTGGTTTGTGAGATATCATCGAATTACCAGACGTCGCCCGTGCTGAATGTGAACAGAGTGGAGCTGAAGGGCTGATCACGTTGCATATGATCTTGGAGCCTTCTAGCTTCAATATAAGAACTTGAATAATTATATCTTCATTCCATTTAGCAAGTTCTTCTTTCTTTCTTCTCCTCTTGATCATTTTCCATAACTCAACTCTTTCTTCCTTCTCTTCTCTTGATCACTCCATATCATTTGACTTCACATCTTCTTTGATTCAATTTCTTCTTCTTGTAATCTCTTATCTCCTTCTTGTCTATTTTCCATAACTCAACTTGGACTAATCTACATTAAACATAGTAGTTAGTCAATGTAGGAGATATATTATATAAACTTTTTGCTTCTATATTAGACATCATCAAAACTAATCATAATCAACAATGCCTATATTTATCAGAGTTTTAAGCGCATAGACATCGAAATAATTTGGACGACTTAATTGCTGAATAAAAACTTTCTTAAAATAACATAGTTTGAAAACACAAGGATAAATTTTCCGTGATTCAAAATTATCCCAGAGTAGGATTGTTAAGGATCTGTATTAAGGCCTAATCCTAGGAGGGCCCAACCGAATATATATCGGATATTAACACACACCTATAATATAGGTATATCCTACATCTTGGGGAGATCCTATCCAGCAACAATATAGTAGTATTCGGACCGATATCCACGCAAGGAACTGCCCTAGATACTAGCACCATGGATCACGCTGGGCTGAGATCTCTTGCCAACGGTAAACTCTATATATGCAGAGGACCTAACCTAAGATGCACAATTCTAACTCATACTCTTTACATTCATTCACACTGTGCACACACACCACCTCCTTTTGGGGAGAGCTTATATTGTGCACAGTGATCCCACGCTCCCCTAATTATCTCATCCAAAGATACTCAGGCAGAGCATATCAATCCAAGATCAAAGTACCAGCCTTGGGTGGACATCTGTGTTCTACACCAGAACATTGGCGCCGACTGTGGGGATCGTTAAATCATGATTCTCGTGACCACTAATGGCTAACACCAGAAGCAACAGTCGGAACCCTCAGCCTGCAAATCCACAACAGACTAGGGCGAGTCAACAACATCAAGCACAAGAGTCGCAACATCCCGATGAGGTGCTGGAGGGTAATGTTTCAGACACGGCGTCCTTTCCACCCATTGTCGCCAAGGCACAAGAAGAAGCCAAGCAAGAGACCTCGGCCTCGGATCCAGACATCAGTTTCTTGCAGAAGACACAAGAATCAATGCTGAGCTGAATGGAGAACAACGAAAAGCGCAATGACCTCCAGCGCCAGGAAGACCTCCGAGTCATACAGTGGATGATGGATGATCAAGTCAGATAGTTCAAAGCTTTCACTCAGAGAGAAGGCCGCGATGATTCACGGGGAGGGGAGGAAAAGACGACACATGATGTTAATGATCCACCTCACAATGAAGAACCGAGGTCAGCATGGCGAGATGATGACAGAACTACGGAAGGGACGAATTTGGGACGAGCTCGGCCGTCAGCCTCAACTTTAAAAAGACTGTGGTTGGCACGGATCTCGGCCGTCAGCCTTCACACAAGATTGTCCTAGACGGCTTAAAGAAAAGGATGCAAGCTACAGAATCTAATTGGGTTGAACAACTATACAGTGTGTTGTGGGGCTACAAGACAAGTGTGCAGACTGCAACCCAGGAAACCCCATTCCGGTTGACGTACGGTTACGAAGTGATGATCCTAGTTGTGATAGGACAACCGTCATGGAGGAAATCAAAAGCCGCCAAGAGGGAGAATCATCAAATGCAGACGCGTTAAGGATGGAGTTGGACTTGATCGACGAGGTTCGAGTCGTGGCACATTGTCGAGAGTTACCCGCCAAGCAACTCCTGGCAACAAAGTATATTCAGAAGGTCAAACCCCGGTCTTTTAACCGAGGCAACCTAGTACTCCAACGAGCCGACATCGGCAATAAGAACGCCAAAGATGGAAAGCTCATTGCAAATTGGGAAGGCCCCTACCGGGTTAAGGAGAAACTCAGCAACGGAGCCTACATACTCGAAACCCTGGCGAGGAAGCCGGTTAAGAGAACCTGGAACGCCGACAAGCAAAAAATCTACTATAGTTAGATCTCGGCGCGGAAGTCATTATAACACCTGACACACCCTGTTTGGAGCTCGGTTATTTTTTAATTATTTAAATTAGAATTCATGTTTTTATCCTTTAAGGTTTCATTGAATGACTTGTTAGCTCTTTGGAACAGTTTATTTTAATGAAGGATTCCTCAGCGGAAATTCGCCAACGTGCACTGTTGATCGCTTAAGCATTACACTGAGGTCATTACGCCCGATCATAAATTATACACCGAGATCCTTAAACCCGGTTTAAAAGCGAACTCATCTAGATGGTTGACACCAGGGCTAACAAGCCCAGGTTAAGAGCTCGGCGAAATTGCCATACGTGGCCTTCATGAAATTGACGTGTCAACGCTCGCCCGAGATATGAAGATGATTTGCCATCTCGACCCTGATCAGGTCAAAATGTTTGAGTGTTGCGTTTCAGACACCACGATGGACATGTGGCACGTTGCCCTTATCTTGGTTACGATTCCGGCCAACGGCTCCAAACCCCAGTAGTGCGGTTAAAATAAAAACCCTACGCGGTTTAAATTAACACCCTTTGTGGTTAAGATTCAAAACCCTTTGCGGTTTAAATTAGCACCCCTAATGGTTAAAAAAGAAAACCCTACTATTGACTCCCAGACTTCAAATTGGGAAGAAAAAGTAGATCTACATAATCAAAGACCCTGGCCCGGTCAAAGAATTTCTAACAAAGCGTAGAATTCAAAACAAGACAACAACAAGTCAATTGATATTTATCATTAAATAAAGTTTTTCAAATTACAAATACCAGGCATGAGCACCGGTAAGAAAGAGTTAAAGGGCACAGACGCCCAACAAAAATAAAGGTGGCAAAAGCTCCGATTCTCAGCTTGGAGGGACAGCACCAGAGGCTCCCTCCCCGGCCGCGCCACCAGTGTTCTGCACCTCCTTACCACCAAGCTCCTCGTCACCAACCTCCCCTCCTGCTCTTCGCCCTCGAAGGACAGCGACTCGTCTTCAAGAGAGGGAGGAGCTGGGACCAGCACACTGTCCTTCACATAAGCTCGATAGTCATACTCGTCGAGGTTTAAAGACACGGTGGGGTTCAGAACCTGGATGTGTGCCAAGGCCATTTTAAAGCAATCCGACGCCGTCTCTTTGAGAGACTCGATGCAGTCCAAGTGGGCTTGTTGCTCCGCAGCAAGAGCCTTTTTGGTTGAGCCCAGTTTAGTGGCCAGCTCGCCACACTGATGTTGAACAACCTTCACAGCATCTAGGCTTTTAGCAAGAGCTTCCTAAAGGCGGTGGCACTCTGAGGTCATCTTTTCCAATGCCTCTTTGGAAGTCAAGAGCTCCTCAGTTGCTTTCCCAGCCGAAGCCTTGGCAACAACCAATCCCTCCTCTAAAGCCTTCGCCTTCCCGGCCATAGCCTTGGCAGCGGCCACCTCCTCTTCCAAAACCTTCGCCTTTGCCACGGCTTCCTCCTGGGCGAGCTTTAGGCACTGGATTTCACCCTCAACCCCATGTATTTGCCCTTCAAGTGAAGCAGCACCTAGTGCAAACCAATGGATTTGTAGAGAAACTTCTGGGCGTCGTGAATTGCCGTCTCATCTACAGAGGGTAGAGGTAGGCCATTCAAAAACCGAGCTATGGGGAAGAATGCGACGTTGAGCTCTTCTGTCACTCCTTTCTCCCATGCAAGGCCTTGAGCAATCTGGTGAATAGGGGGAGAAGCAGCCAAAGACTAGAGCGAAGGAGGAGGAGTTGCTTGGGAACCAGAAGTAGTAACTTCTTTACCTTTCAAGCCAAGCACGACCAACCCTAGCGACGACCCGGTGGGGACAGAGGAGCCAAATACGGCCGACCCAGGTGACGACTCGGTAAGGGCAGAATGAGCAGTTCCCAAAGGAACCAAAGCCTTGGTTTTCTTTGCCCTCGATGAGCCGGAAGCCGTCGTGGCTTTCCCAACCTCAGCATCTGAGGCAGCACGCTTTTTACTCCTCTTACTGAGCACTACCACGGTCGGGTTCACACGAGACAAATAGCTGGGAAGTTCCACTATGTCCTGAGCTGCAAAAAGACAAAGAAGAAGACTTAGAATATACGTTGTTAAGCTAAAAGCATGGATAAAGAAAAAACAAGACAAAAGGAAGAAAAGTTAATAAACATGGGGACCATACAATCTGAAGGCACTAGCTTGGACCCAGCCCTGGTAATAAAAAAGGTCGCGCTTTGGACCCCGTACTTCTTCACGAACGAGGTCAACCGATCTATGGAGGGGACCGTCTTCGGTAGAAGATCATCAGACGTGACTTGGTACAATGAAGAGTTTAAGTTGTGGTGATTTTCGTTCTAGTACAGGGGAAACCTCCACTCCACATCCTTTGCCTCGGCCCTTTTCAAAAACCAGGGCTGCTCTCCAGGCTTAGCGACGACTTTAAAGAAAGCCATCTTGAAATGCTTAAATGAATCCGGGAACGCGGACATCAGTTTCCTATTTGGGTCGCCGTGGAGGGAAACCAACCCCTTCAATTTCTCGTCCTTTTTGGATGACCGGGAAGTAAATGGACAAAAATAGTAAAATAAAAAAAAGGCTGTGGTGCAAGGAATGGGCTGTGGGAAGGAAGCACATAGGCACTGATAAATCCCAATTTAATATATTTTATCCCGCCTTATTTATTTATTTTGGGGACTATTTTTGGCTAATTTGGATTTATTAGACAATATTTGGATTGTTAGCCTATTTTAGGAAATAATATAAATCAGAATTAATTATGAGATTATTGGACTTAAATTTTCAATATTCTGATTGAGATATTGTGATTGAATAATATTTCTAAATATAAGATAGATCACGATTTTATTTTATTCTTGCAGGATAAGAAAAAGCATATTGAAAGATTCTATGATACAGAATTAACCTTGGAAGCTAAAAGAAGATCTAATGGTGGAATTTTATTGGGCCTTTGGAATTTTAATTGTCTCAAATTGGTACCCAAAAACCCTCTCTTCATCCTATAAATTAAACTAGCCACCAATAGGAAAGGGACGCTCTCTCTTTGAGAGCCGGAAGTACGCACGCTCTTAGGGAGCCACAGAGATTCACGCACGCGGAACAGGAACGCTGAGGAAGACGCTGGAGAGCTGCAGAATATACGTGGTGACCACAAGGAGATTGATTTAATCATTCATCACCAATTCCTTTTATTCAATTCGCGGGACCCACGACCTTTTCCTCCTGCACATCAATTGTTCTCATCCTTTCCTAATGGCGGTGATGGAGTGCTTGATGCTGGGAGGAGATAATAAACTTATGGCAGCGTAAACTCCTTGAGGAGGCAATTTGGGAGGAGCATGGAGAAGGCTAGAGCCTAGGGTTTCACACTTGAAGATCATAAGGGAGTGTGGGGGATACTATTAAAGATAAGTGTGGGGGATACTACTCATGATATTGACATAACTATTGTTAGTAGGGATACTATTAAAGATAAGTGTGGGGGAAGCCTTGATTTAGATATGCATTTAGAGGGTAAAACCATATTGAATCATGATGTTTCACAGGTAGAATTCGTCTCGTGTGATGATTTGAGCAAGCATGGTGAGACCATTTTGAGTGATCACTTGGTTCATTCTTTAGAAAATTTGACTCTTACTGAGGAGAGTCATATTGACTTTGTGGGTTGTTCAAAATATCTGGAAGTTCCAATACTTTCTGTTGGTCAATTTATTTTGGGATCTTCCTTTATTCGTGATCAATCAAATTTTATCGATTATGTTTATGTGGGACGAGATACTGCTTGGTGTTATGATTTTGTGCAGGTACATGGATTGATCCCTCCTATCCAAACACCTTCTATACTTGAGCTGAAATGTTATCTGCGGAGTTTAAAAAAAAAGATGTTTGCTGAATATCAAAAGAAGACAACACTTGTGCTTTCATGTGACTTACAACCAGACAAAGGAGAGAAGCCAATTATGCCACTTCATTTGAGCCTTCAAGCTTTTAATAGTCCGGTCGTATTCCTTCCTTACTCTTCCACTTGCATTGCTTGTTGTTATTGGCTAGACCTATATTTTGCATTGAGGACAATGCATGATTTAAGTGTGGGGGAGGGATTTTGTTCTTACTTTTGGTTTCTGTTTTTTGTTTTCAAAATGAGAAAAATAAAATTTTTCTGGTTTTTACTTTGGTTTTTGTTCCTGATTTTCAAGAAAAGAAAGAAAATATTTCAATGTTGAAATTGCAAGTTTTGAGTAACTTTAGTATGATGCATTCTTGATTTAAAAAGTGATTGACCATGTTTTGAGTTTGTGAACCTAGTGGCAATGGATTTGATTTTGGTGAATTTAGGCTAGTGATCATATTCCTGGTAAGATTTTGAGCCTAATACATATATTTTTTTTTTTAGTGTGTACCCCTATCTCTTTGCTTGATCTAGAACTTGACTTGAATCTTATTTGAGGCTGCATTTTATGCATAAGTATTCATAAAGATGATAAAGGCATTCATTTCATTTTAGCCAGATAAGCCAAAAGGCCTACCATTTTCATGCGTATATCCTTTGTTTAGCCCTTTGAGCCCATTTATTTATTTTTTATTTTTTTCCATTTTGTCTACACCCATAGCCCCAAACTAAAAAAAAAAAAAAATCTCTATCCTTTTGAATGTCTTGGGAGTTGAAGAGCATTGTATTATTTCTATTTTGGATGGAAGAACATGCGGAAAAATTATTAGGAATTGGGTCATTGTGGAAAATATGGTATGTTATTTTGAAAAAGAAAGAAAAAAATGAAAAAAAAAAGAAGAAAAAGAAAAATTGGGAAAAAAGAGTTGAAAAAAATTGGAAAAAAAGGAAGGAAAAAAAAAGCAAAAAAAAAAAGAAAAAGAAAAAGAATGATGACCCAGTTCAAATTTAGTTTGGTTTCTTGCATCTAATATTCTCTATTGTAACGTTCTCTTCATCTTTTAAGATATTCAACTTTGTTTTTCCAAACACCATACCCTTTCTTTTTTAATCTTAGCCCCATTACAACCTAATAAAAGTCCTTTGGATTTATGAATACACTTGCTTTATTAGCGGTGGAGAACTTAGATTCTTATCAAGCCTATGGAAAGAGAATTTGATAGGGATGAGTTGAGCGTAAACATAAACCTATACACTTTTGAGTGAAGAGTGACATACACATTATCCTTGGTAAGATATTTCTAGCTTAGGTTCCTCTTTGTCAAGTAAATTGCCATGATGTTTGCTTTCTTAAGTTAGGAGAAGATCACTTGGACATGAGAGGTGCTGAAATACTTTTGTTTACTTTTTGCTTGTAGTTGGAACATTCACTTTTGAAACGTTAGTTTGCTTTTGTTTTTTATTGTTGTTCTCCCTTGTTCTTGATTTGTTTTGCCCAGGAGTGCAAATGATAAGTGTGGGGGAGTTGATAAATCCCAATTTAATATATTTTATCCCGCCTTATTTATTTATTTTGGGGACTATTTTTGGCTAATTTGGATTTATTAGACAATATTTGGATTGTTAGCCTATTTTAGGAAATAATATAAATCAGAATTAATTATGAGATTATTGGACTTAAATTTTCAATATTCTGATTGAGATATTGTGATTGAATAATATTTCTAAATATAAGATAGATCACGATTTTATTTTATTCTTGCAGGATAAGAAAAAGCATATTGAAAGATTCTATGATACAGAATTAACCTTGGAAGCTAAAAGAAGATCTAATGGTGGAATTTTATTGGGCCTTTGGAATTTTAATTGTCTCAAATTGGTACCCAAAAACCCTCTCTTCATCCTATAAATTAAACTAGCCACCAATAGGAAAGGGACGCTCTCTCTTTGAGAGCCGGAAGTACGCACGCTCTTAGGGAGCCACAGAGATTCACGCACGCGGAACAGGAACGCTGAGGAAGACGCTGGAGAGCTGCAGAATATACGTGGTGACCACAAGGAGATTGATTTAATCATTCATCACCAATTCCTTTTATTCAATTCGCGGGACCCACGACCTTTTCCTCCTGCACATCAATTGTTCTCATCCTTTCCTAATGGCGGTGATGGAGTGCTTGATGCTGGGAGGAGATAATAAACTTATGGCAGCGTAAACTCCTTGAGGAGGCAATTTGGGAGGAGCATGGAGAAGGCTAGAGCCTAGGGTTTCACACTTGAAGATCATAAGGGAGTGTCTTTCTTTTTATCTTTTTAATTCAAACTTGAGATTATTTAGTTTTAAAGAATTTCGAGTTGTGTTAATTGAGAACAATCTAGTTTTAGATTGTAGACTTATTTCATTTGGATTAAATTGATAATTTGAAGTTTTTATGTTTATTGCTGGATTCTCGTTTGCAACCTTTGATTGTCATTAAATTAATAATTGAGTTTTCATTATTAATTTGATTGTCAATTGGGTTTGTCGATTTAATTGTTTAATTAGATTGATAAATTGTTTAGTTGTTTAATTAGACGATTGTGAACGAGATTTCAAAATTATTTAGAAATTAATTGTGACTAGGTTTTAATGAGTTTAATTAACTAGCATGTATTCCATTATGAGTTTTCTAATGGATTAGGTGTTATTGAACTTGAGGGTTTCCCATGTTTCAATTAGTTGATTAAAATTATTAATTCCAATCTTTCATTACCTCATATGGTCTAATTAATTGGTTTGGGTTAGGAAAGTTAACTCCATGCAATTCCTGAGTTGTCCTCTCATCCTCATAAATTGGTTGATTCACTTTTAGTTAATTTCTTTTCTTAGGATTCTAATTATTTTCTCAAAACAAAAAACCCCCAAATTTGCATTCTCATCTAGATTAGTTCCATTCTCATTTAGGTTTTAGAATCATTATCATCTTACATTTAGGTAGTTGAGTTTTGTTTTATTTACATTTTTCATCACCTTAATTCAACCTGAAGAAAAATCCACAACTTGCTCCTTGGGAAAATGACCTAGGTTGACCCTATATTGCATAATTAATTAGGACCTAGTTTAATTGACTGCTTTAGCGACGAAAGCAGGTTCATCAGGCACTCAAAGGCCACTAAGTAAGCCCATCCATTAGGATGAAGCTGTGAGGGTGCAAGACGCAGGTGGATCAAGGCTGAGATCTGGAACTCAGTGAAAGGGAAACAGACTCCGAGCTGGGTCATACAATCTCGGTAAAAAAAGAAGAAGTTGGTGCGCCCCTCTCCACGAATAGAACATATAGGCTTATCCTCATTCGGAGGACTGACAAAGCACCCGTCCAAGTTGGGTAGGCGAAGATGAGCAACATCGGCGTCGGACATCAGCAACCGAGTCTTCAAAACTTTGTGGGCTACCCACCTATACTTCCTAAAGAGTGCCTCAGGAGGACCAGAAGAGTTCGACTCCCCGGCTTCGGACTGTATGCTGTGGGGAGAGGATTTTGTGGCCATTTACCAATAAACAAAGCAAAAAAAAAAAACTAGGGTTTGAGGAAATACCTGACACATGCATATTATCACCCGAAAAGAGGGGAGTAAGCGGATGCGTCCGATGAAGACTTCCCAAAGTGGGGCTTGGGACAGAAGACGGCTGATGATGGCAGGAACCTAAGATGGCGCTCGCCACGGAATCTCCATCGCTTGCGATGTGATATGAACTTGAGTCGATGCAATCCTAGCAAGAGCCAAGGTACCCCTCTGGAAGGGTCTCTGAACGGGCATGAGGGGGAGCCTCATAAATGTTAAGAGGCTAAACCGATAAAGCGTCGCCCTCGGCCCGAACTTCTCCTCTCGGCCCTGCGGGGATAGGATTGGTGTTTTGAACCCTGACTGCGGTCATAGCCGATGACGGCCTACCACTTCGTCAACCAGACTGGCCAGATCCACTCCGCAGTGCAGTAGCCGACCTTTGCTTCTCAGTTTGGGGCGAATCGAAGATCCAATAAATTGCACGGGGAAAATGGGCGCGCAAGGTTTCTTCTTCCTCAGGAGTCAGTGACTGGTTCGAAGGGGGTAATTGGTTAATCCTATCCATTGTCACTGAGATTGAAAACCTAGAGAGACAACAAAGTTTGGGTAAGGAAGGGGGAACAATGGGTGAGGCTCGATAAAGGTATTGACGTGTATAAGGATATGCCAGAAGGGAAGCTAGAACCCAAGAACTAACCAAAAAATTACTAAGTTATCTACCCAGAAAGGGAGTTGCGGAAATGAGAATCGAGAAACAAAACAATAAAACTTTGAAGTGACACCAAGAGAATAACATGAGAAGTGGACTATACCTGGTTTGATGAAGGTTGAAGAAACACGAAGTTGTAAATCTCTAAGACAAGCAGGAACGGTGGTTGCAAAAGAAGGCGAAGATGAACAGGGGAACTAGAGACAAAAAGTGGAACTTCGTTTAAGAGAAATGGAGGGAAATATGAAAAAAATGGCAAAATGAATATTCATAAGGCTACGAGAGAGCGAAATGTCGGGATAAATGAGTCTTTTTACCCTGAACGTGGACGTGATGTACGACAGGCATTAAATGTGCACGAGAACCGGTACGTGGCTAGGTGTGTCGATTACAGCCTCTCTCCAATCCTAGTAAGCCAGGTGTAAAGTAGTAATGATGGCCAATGCGGAAGGGTTTTCACCTCAGATGCACACCAAACCATTGGCGACCAAACGACGTCACTGAACCCTCACATGGCTAACTAGACCTGCAAAGCCAAGGTCACATTCAACACCTCGGACCTGAACGCTCCAAGACGTCGCCTCGGATGAACACATGTTATCACAGACCCAAGACACAATGCTTTGGGACAACGTTGACAACTAAACATCTCAAGATCTTTGAGACAAGACCTCGGATCTTCACAGCGAACCGCCCTGATGGCCCCTTAAGCCAGCTCGGCAGTACAAGTACACCTCGGCAAACTCTGGGGGCAAAAGTACATCTCGGCAGCTCAGAAGCCTGAACTACAGAGCTGGGGGCAACTGTTATGGATCTGTATTAAGGCCCAATCCTAGGAGGGCCCAACTGAATATATATCGGATATTAACACACACCTATAATATAGGTATATCCTACATCTTGGGGAGATCCTATCCAGTGACAATATAGTAGTATCCGGACCGATATCCACGCAAGGAACTGCCCTAGATACTAGCACCATGGATCACGCTGGGCCGAGATCTCCTGCCAACGGTAAACTCTATATATGCAGAGGACCTAACCTAAGGTGCACACGTTCTAACTCATACTTTTTACATTTAGTCACACTGTGCACACACACCACCCCCTTTTAGAGAGAGCCTATATTGTGCATAGTGATCCCACGCTCTCCTGATTATCTCCTCCATAGATACTCAGGCAGAGCATATCGATCCAAGATGAAAGTACCAGCCTTGGGCTAGACATCTGTGTTCTGCACCAAAACAAGGATATTAATACAATAATCCAAAATAGACAAATGATAAATGATAATTACAATCCAACTATTTATGCTATCAAAAAAATCCCTTCTGCTGTGTCTTTCCTCTTGATCCCGATTCACTTCCTGTTTCTTTCATGCGATCTAGAGTTCAAATCAATGAACCTCAGGGGTAACAGTTAATCTTATATGCAAATATGAGATGTAAAAGACAGTATATCACATGTATCAGCATAGAATAATTCACAATAAATAAGTCACACCTAACTGCAGTTAACGGCGAAGGACCGTAGCCCTTTAGGACACGCAGCCCTATGAGACACGCAACCTCAATCCATAGCTAGGATACACACATGCAAAATTATCTAGCAACATGATCAGTCATACATTCAATACATACATACAAGCTAATAAGATAACAATTACCCACCTCAAAGTTGAATCCTTAACTTATCTGAAGATGCTAGGATCAGAAGATGTGTCAAAATATGCTTATAAACGTTTATCATTGTCATTAGTTAGTTGTAACGTAACTAAGTAACTAACTACATGAATTATTTTAGAGGATTAAAACTGGTTATCAATCCCTAAAATAATAATACCCTTTTTAATAAATAGTAATTATTCCTTTTCCTAATAATAATAATATTTATTTAATAATATTATTATTTTCTCTATAATCACTTCTCTGGGTCAAGGGGTTTTGATTTGGGGGTTGCTGGGATCAGAGATAAGGTATCAGAATCTGAGATATTGTGTTGGTATCAGAGTTCGGGGTGGTGTGTTGGTATCAGAGTCTAGGGTAGTGTGTGGTATCAATGCGGTATAAAAGTCTTTGATACTATGTTGGTATTAGAGTCCGAGGTGGTGTGGTTTCAGAGTCCGAGGTGGTGTGTTGGTATCAAAGTCCAGGGTTGTGTGTGGTATAAGAGTTCAAGGTGGTGTGTTGGTGTCAGAGTCCAGGGTGGTGTGTGGTATCAGAGTCCAGGGTAGTGCGGTATCAAACATAGGTATCAAGAACGGGGTAGCACAATTCAAGATAAGTAAACTTCAAAAATTCGTATCTCTCTAGATACAACTCCGAATAAAGCGTGTGACCTATCAAATTAAACCTTATTATGTCCACTTCGTTTTTGGAAAGTTTCATATCAAAACTTGATCATTTACTACTGCAAAACTTAACATGAAAATCACTATTCATTTCTGAAATATGATAGTTTTCTAGTTTTGCTGTCAAACTTTGAAAAATCATAACTCCCAAACTACATGTCCGTTTTGGCTGTTCTTTTGTTTGTTTCAAACCTTATTGAGTCTACTATCTACTGTGAAAATTTTGTGGAAATACTCAAAGGTTTAACTATGAAACAGAAACACACAAAATTCTCTATTTTGCATAAGAAAAACAGAGACCGTTTATATTCTCTACGTTTTTCCTACTAACCAGACAGCTAGCAGCAAACTAAAACCGTGAAAATAAGAAGGAAAAGGCTTAAGGAACTCACCCTAGTTGATTCCTCAAGCTTCATGATCACTCCTTTGCTTTTCACCAGCCGTGGCTCTCTTCTCTCTTTCTCACTTTCTGACTTTTCTCTCTTGCTTTCAGTTTCACTTGCTAAGCAAAGTGAATGAATGAAGATCAAGTAACAACTCTTATAAAAGGACCTAAGGGTCTGGAGAAAGCATGGTGCCGCTGGCCTTGCGTGTTCAGAAACGAAGATAATCACGCTGATAAAGTATGGCTAATAGCTTATTTGCCGACTGAATTCAGTGCTTTTTACGTGTTCAGACCAGAGTGTGCAGTGAAGAAAGAGAAAAATTGATTTAATAAATATTACCTCTGCTGCTGCGTTTTGGTGCAAGTCAAATGGGTTGGTTTTTTTTTTTAAATTGCAATTATGGAAAATAAATTAATGCTTAACTCCATATGAGAATTTTCCTTTCCCAATTAATTCTTTTAGGCCAATACATATTAATTCTAAAATCTTTAGGCCTAAATTATCTTTTATGAATATTCCTTAATCTTTTCCTTCAGTAAATTTAAGGAAAAATAGACCTAAATTTTCAAATAACTATTCTCATAATTATTTTACCAAAATTTCATAATTAATCTCCATAAATTATCCAAACTTAAGAATCCCAAAATTTGGGATGTTACAGGATGTAGGTCAAGATATTGAGAATGAACCAATATAAATGATTGTGCACACTTTGGTGATATTCTTCTAACTCTTCCTTATTGATTTTAATTGTCTGATAGATCATTTAAATTCTTATAAATCACTTAATTCACCCCCTCTTGGGTGATACTTTGCTATTAACACGTCTATCATGTAACACCTCTATGTCTTCTTTGTCTCAGTGACCTTCTATCACAGTTGATCCATGGTACTTCTCAATGTTCACTGTCTTGAGCTTCTGTGGCGCGTTCATGTGTCTAGTATCGTGCATGCCCTTCTATGGTTGGTCGTCTTTCCTTTTATGCTTGAGGTCATTATGCCACACGTTCAGTCTGTTTATCAGTGAGTTGGGCTTTCCTCTTTTGTCAAGCTTGACCGGAAGATTCTATCTTGATTGATTCTTTTTTGATTGGCGGGATTTTGTTTTGACATCCTTCTTGATTTCCTGCAATCTTTGACTTACGTCTTCCTTAAGTTAGCCGCTTTCTTTAATCTTCAAAGCCCACTAAGCGTTTGGTCCAAGGTCCTACAATTATCTTCTTTATTTTCTCAAGAAAAGATTAGCGCATAACCGAATATGATATTCTTAGATAGGCATTTGTATGATGCTGTAACATCGAGACAACATTGTTTTGTCAACTCAGGAAAATATCAGATTAATTCTAAGTCTTTTTCCTACTTTTATGCGGGGCAACTACTAGAATGCAACAAGTCAATTCATCCAATCCCTATTCTCACATTTACATGAAATCAATCTTATTTTATTGTATGAAACACATTTAAGCTTAAAGACACAGTGCAAATCAGTCATAACATAGTAGAAATTCATGACAGAAATATGACTATGCTTGGAATGTTTTAATATAGAAATCGTTAGGAGGGACACAACATGTTTTTTTGATCTCTAGGCTTTGAAAGAAAATCAGTTCTTAGCTTCAGATTTGAAGATACTTTAATTAGTACGAAAAGAATGCAACAGCATGTACTGGTCCCTTTAATGCCTGCTTATACAGATTCCAAACAACGTTGATGCTGTTCTTCTTTTTGTCTTTTCCTTTTTCTGTTGGTCGAAAACGATGTTGATATACTTTAGTTCTATAAAACATTATTAATCTTTTCCTTTTTGTCTATTTGAGACTGCATTTAATTTAGCTTAAAGTTCAATTTTACTTCAAAACTTTTTTGCCAGGCAGTAATTTGGTATATTAAACTTTCAATTGAAGCAATGTCACCCTCCTTTAAATTTAGGTTGCTTTCTTTTTCTTTCTGATTTGTGTGTGTGTGTTTGTTTTTAGAACAAGTTAAGTATGTTTTCTTTTTTCTTTTCTTTTTTTTGTTCAATTTTTTCTTTTTTCTTTTCGATAACATATATATCAAGTTTTCTTTCTTGTTACTTCATTTTTCTTCATTTTTAGCCTTACATACATTAATTAATACTACCCTTGCTTAGTATATGACCTAGTTGACTAACTTATGGACAATAAAAAACCTAAATAAATTACTTAATTATAGCATATGTTACCTGATTTTTTTAAAAAATATTTATATGAATTATTAGATTATATATACATTACATATGTATGTATGTTTGTGTGTGTGCACATACCTACATAAACACATATATATGTATCTATATATATATATGTGTGTGTGTGTCTACATACATACATATACGTGTCTACAAATATATGCGTATGTATATATATATATATCTATACATACATACATAGACATACATACATGTGTGTGTATACATATCTCTCTATATATGTGTGTGTACATACATAGACATACACACATGTGTGTGTATACATATCTATTTATATATATATGTGTGTGTGTGCATATGTATATGCAGATATGCGCTTGTCATCAAATTTTATTGTGTAACTCCCAAGTTTATCTAGATTTGTGACTTGAAGAACTTTAGAGCAGCAATTTAATTTGCATATGTAACTCCCAAGTCTTAAAACTTAACTATAATAAATGAAATTTAAGGAAGCATATTGTTAATTTCTGGTGTATCTTTCTTCATCCATGAATAAACAGACTGGTTCATAAAAGAGTTACGTTATCTGCACTAAAATTTTCTGGAATTATGATTATTATTTGTTTGCTGGGGAAATTAACAGTTTCTAGTCCATGTTGATAATATGATATAACCAATCAATACATTTATTAATACTTTTCTTTCTTAGTTATGATTGGAATTTTTTTTTAAAAAAATTCCAATGTGTTATAATATAGAATTTGAAATTGTTAGGAGCGACAAATTAAAACATATTTTTGTGATCCCTACGCTTTGAAAGAAAATCAGTTGTTAGCTTCAGATTGGAAGATACATTAACTAGTACGACAAAAATGCAACAGCATGTACTGGTCCCTTTATGTTACTTCCTGCTTATACAGATTCCAAACAACGTTGATGCTGGTTTCCTTTTTCACTTTTCCTTTTTCTGTTGGTCGATCCCGAAAACCACGTTGATATACTTTTTCCATTAAACATTATTAATCTTTTCCTTTTTGTCTATTTGAGACTGCTTAATTTAGGTTAAAGGACAATTTTACTTCAAAAATTTTTTGCCACGCACTAATTTGGTATCTTAAACTTTCAATTGAAGCAATGTCACCCTCCTTTAAATTTAGGTTGCTTTATTATTATTTTTTTTGGGTGTTTTTTAAGAACAAGTTAAGTATGTTTTCTTTTTTCTTTTTTCTTTTTTGTCTTTTTCTTTTTTCTTTTCAATAACATATATATATCAAGTTTGCTTTCTTGTTAGTTCATTTTTCTTCTTTTTAGCCATACATACTTTAATTAATATTACATTCGGTCATAAATATAGGACAAAGTTTATAGTGCAAATCACTGCTAGAAAAATGCAGATTAGCGACGGATTTTGCGACGAAATATTTTCCGTCGCAAATTTAGGGTATTTTGCGACAGAATTGCAAATCCGTTGCAAAACCAAGGTTTTTGCGACGGAATTGTATTTCCGTCGCAAACTTGCTTACAGGAATTTATTGTTCTAACTTATAATTTTTAAATTCAAATCCCTGTGAATGCAAAAAGTACTCAAATTTGACAAAGTGATATACTCCCTCTAGCCTTTATTATAAGACACTTATTTGCAATTGTATTTGGTCATTTTTATAAGACATTTGCTTGTTTCCAAAGTGTATTAATTATTTTTTTTTTCATGTATGCCTATAATTAATAAAGGTAGCGAGTGGAAGTAATTAATAATGAATATAATATTAGAGTTTAGTGTAATTAGTAGGGGTAATATTGGAAGTTAATTAAATTTTAGGACAACTTTATTAACTTTAATTGTTTTTATTAGTTTGTGAAACTTGTTAGTTGATGTCTTACAATAAGGATTAGAGGAAGTGGCTATCTACTATAAAAGTTTTAAAGAATATTAATTAAAAAATATTTATCAATATAATTCCACCTTGATAAGTGCTTATTACATCACATCCTGGATTTCGATTATAAGCGATCCAAAATAGAGGTATGATTAATACATTATTACTTTTTCATTTTTGGTCTAAAGATTAGCACGTACTTTACATCCGGAATTATTCCGCCATAATATCTATATATATAAAGTGAATCAGACTTCTTTTATTCGCAGTAGACGAGTTGCTAAACAAAATTGAGCCATTGACGACATACAGTTTTGAGGTTTCCATCCTAGCTAAGTTTAACTCGTAAGTGTGTATGATTGATCGCTGTTCATTTCAATATAAAATATTTTTAGTTATATATATATATATATATATCGTCAAGAAATATTTCCCATTGATTAATTGCTATCTAAAATTTCAATTTTCAAACGTGCAGCTATATTACAGAGTACCATCGCCATCTCCACCAAGAGCTTTAATTAGTTAGAGTTATGACAGAAAGCAGCAATTTTAATGACATAGTTGCAAAGCCACTTACGGAGGAAACCAAGGACGATTGGTTTGAGTGGGTAGGGAGCTATCTAATATCTCAAGATCTCTGGGAAGTGACGAGTAGTAGTTCCACAAGACCAGACGAAAATGGTACTGGGGAAGATTATGCGAGATGGAGAAGAAAGAATGCTGCTGCTTTGCAAGTCATACGAATCTCTTGTGGCCCCCACAATCTCCCCGTTATAAGAGGGGTCTCTGAATCCAAAGTTGCATGGGACATTCTCTATCGTACCTACCATTCCCCACCACCACCACCTCCCCGAGGTCCGTCCTCCCCCCCCCCCCCCCCCCCCCCACACACACACACATATATTCCCTCCGTCTATATAAGGTCCCATTTTAAGAATATGTTTATATCTTTTTATAAGATCTCTTTAAGTTTGTCTCACTAATAAATAGATTTTCATGCTCAATTAATTTCATATATTACATTAATTAAATGTTGATTCATTCCATTTATTCTCTCACATCATTTTTCTCCCATAGATTTTCTTTCTTACTTATTCATTAATAAGAGCATATTTGGGAAAAAAGTATATTTCCTTTGTATTTATTAATTTTAATTAATTTTAATTTTTTTCTTGAATATCACAATTCACTTAGAAGAACCATATATATAGGGATAGAGGGAGTATATATTTTATTGCTTCTTTCCATTTTTCTTTTTGATAGAACTACCTCACCCAGTTAGATTCGGTCAGGGTCATTGTCTCTCTCATCGGCATTTTCTACATTATATTTATTCACATGGACTCAAACTCGCCCGCTTCATTCCCATTTTTGCTCTCAATCAAATGTCATATTTATTAATGCATCGCAGATGAAGATATAGAGATGGGCATTCTGTACAAGGCCATATCTAACAATGACTGGTCTTGTTCAGAAGCATTCATTCGTCGCTATCCTATAGTCTTAAATGTAGAATTTTGTGCTTCAAGAGGCGAAACACCTCTTCATGTGGCTGCAAAGTTTGGACATGTGGGCATAGTAGAGGAATTGGTAAAATTAGTTGAACCTAAGTATCTTGAAATATACGATGCTTCAGGCGATACTCCATTTACAATAGCTGCAGGACATAGTGGAGTCATTCCAATAGCAGAATGCTTGATCAACAAAAGTGGCAAGGCACTACTAGCAATTTCACGTAGAGACAATAAATGGGATTTTCCTGTTCTATTGGCTTTTTGGGCTTGCCTCAAAGAAATGGGACGCTATCTCTATTCTGTCACTCCTTCGCAATTCTTCACAGAAAACCCCAACAGGGGTGCTACCTTCCTCGGAACCTGTCTCGTCTTTGGAGAACTTGGTAACATACTTAACTTGTAGATAACAATAATTATTTCAACAGAGCATATTATAATTATAATTTTCATTTCATTTCTTTTCTGTTTTTTCATGTAAATGATTTTGATGCATATATAAATAGATATTGTCTTGGATTTGCTTCGACAATGCAAGGAGCTGCTTTTTGTTGTTGACTTTGGGAATCTCTCGACAATTGAGATGATTGCACTCTTTCTTCCTGATTCTCTTGACAAAAGTCAACTCCCGTTCTGGAAGCGATGGGTCTATGACTGTTAGTACATATTATTACTTTCCACTGTTCCCCCCCCCCCCCCTTGCAATTTCCTATATGCTTGTTTCCAGTTTTTAATTATACACTAGCTAAAATGCTAAATTATGATGATGAGGATAAAGATGGTGAAGATGCAGTTATTTTTAACTACCATTGGTATAGTAATTTAGTTTTGGTCGTGTTATATTCTTCAATATTTTGTTACACATATAGATACTCATTCCAAAATAAACTTTGGTTACAGTATATGTTGGGAAGTGTAAACTCAAACAATAAGTATGCTACAATTAATAATGAGTCTTAGAGTATTTAGATTTAGTTTTGTGAACTCTAAATCTCTAATTGTGTATTTAGGGATGTTTGAGTTCTTTGATTAAAAATTACAAGACTCCTCTGTTGACCTTCTCTCTTCCAGCCAACCGGTTCAGTAATTTGATTAATTATTTTCACTCAATATAATGTACTTATATCCCTTTTGCAAGGTGATTGCTTCAAAAATTTTCAAAATCCATCTTTGCAATGCACACTCTACATGTATTTACAATTAATGCTGTCTTTTGATAATTCATAATTATTAAAGAATAGTGTATATTTAAATATGAATAAAATTGAAAAGTTGTTAAATTTTAAAATAGAGTTAATGAAGGTAAAGGTTTTTCTTACTATGTTGAAACAAATTGAAAGTACCTTGTAATAGGATAAGAAAACTATAACATTAAATATGTAAAAAATTTGTAACAGTTTTCAAATGTGCTCTTAACAAAAGTCAATACTCCTCCGGTCCTTAATATAGGATTTAATTGAAAAATTGATTTTGGTCCTAAATGTAAAATCTGTTTATTATATTTGTCAATATTTTTCTAATTTATCCCAATCCTATTAATGCCCTTTCAATAATAATAAATTAAGAGAGAGATGGAGGAAATTAATGAAGATAATTAAGATACTTTTTTAAAAAATAATGTCATACACTCATATTAACTAATTTAATTAACTTCCTTAATTTAATTATATTAGATAAACATGTTTTACATTAAGGATGAGAGAGAGCACTATATTAATTATAATGAATTATTTGTATTGAAGGAAAAATATGGAAAAAATATTAAATGCTGTAGAAATTATTCCCTTCCGATTGTTATTATTAGGTGCCTTCTAGAAGGGGAAAAAAATAGATAATTACATTTTTTAATTTTTCCTATTTAAAATCATATTAATTGCAACTGTACGTCTTGGCTTATGCTAAATTTGAGAATTTTTATTTTTTGTTATTTTGAAATAAAGTTAATGAATTAACCACTTCTATTTATTTGTTATGAGATGGTTAGAGGGTCCTTATAACAAGGACTAGAGGGAATATGAAATTTGACTTATATTTTGGTAACATCAGAGAAAATGACTTATATTATAGATAGAAAGAGTAATAATTACCAATTTAATCATTGGAATAAACATAACTCCTTAACTTAGGCAATGGAATAGTTCTTCTTGGTTATTGTGTTATCTATTAATTTATTATTTGAAGAAGCTTATATTTCTCCATGTCTTGATCACTTTGTGGGTGGAAGATATCAAAATACCATCAACGACAACCACTGAGCATTTATGTGCAGAAGTTCGACAAGATGGTGACAATAACAAAGCTCATCAAGGTACATTATTATTCTTTGTCACTTTAGAAGATTAAATCAAACTAAATAACAAGGTTAACCCCATTCTAGATTTATATACTTTTATTGAATTTTGGTTTTGGTGCATGTACATTTTTTCTCATTGTTTTTGTCCCTCTTCTTTTTATCATCCAAAATATTGATCTCTATTTTTAGAAGGATTTTGACCTGAAATTAGATATGTTAATTCGCTTATTTGGCATTAACACTGTTAACCGATCTTACATGCATGACTATAGATGAGGCTGATCACACAGAAGGAGTTGGCATTATCGAACAGAAATTTGTTAAAATTTTATTGACATCTCTTTCATATTATGAACAATATCCGAACGAAATTGTTTCCGATATACATGCATTTTAAATGTAGTACTCTGCAAGTCAGCTCCTTCCTTACCTTGTGGAGTGTAACCCTTCTTCTTTTTCTTAAAATTATAAAAATTATGGAGATTGTATTCTATTGTAGTATAATTTCAAATACAGTCTTAGAGCGGTAAGCTGTATATATCTCCCTTTCCAAACCCACCTAAAGGAGCCTTCTGCACTGAGCTTTTATTTTTTTATTAGTCTTAATGGAAGATGTTATTATTGCTTAAGTATAAATCTTGGTTTCGTGTTCATATGGATACTGACACTACTGTATCAAAAAGTTATGAAAAATAAAACTCATTCTTTTATTTTAATTTGCATATATTACAAATATATATATATATATATATATAGAGGGAAAAACATTTCTCATGTTATAGAAGAAGTGTATTCTCATGTTACACACACATGAAATGGTGGGACCCATATATATATATATATATATATATAATTAGCATTATATATATGTGTGTGGGTCTCACCATTTCATGTGCGTATAGAAATTTTCTTCTTCTCATGCAACATGAGAAGTTTAAACCACATATATATATATATATATATTGCACACAAAGTATATGTTGTAAAGTTCTTCCTTGCCCAAATAATGTGAAATATGAAATTAAAAATTAATTTTTGTAAGCTCAATTATTTGTGCATAATAAAAATCCTAACCTTAATTTATGCATTAGTTGCTCAATATTTGCTTAAAAACACACAATGCCAACAGGGCTAGGTCTACTCCATAGGCTCATCTCCAGCATCAATAATTTGTTAGGTATGTGCGCGCACGCCTGTCTTTAGTATTTTAGTTGTTGTTATTAAAAACATAAAGTGTTATTTGAGTAACCAAATGGAGCAGGAATGAAGGAAATATGTAAGATGAAGAAGAAACATGCACAAGCAGCTGCAATTCTAAACCTAGTTTGTGAGAATGTGATGTTTTTGAATGAAGAAAAGATGGCTAAGACTAGGGACGCACTGATTTCTGCGGCAAGAGCAGAGAAGGTTGAGTTTTTGCTGCGAGTGACAAAGGCAAACCCTGAATTGGTATCGCTAGTCACTTTTCCACAATTAAAGGGGCATGTCTTCTTCGATGCTGTTAGAGTTCGTAAAGCTGGGATTTTCAACCTCCTCCACGGCTTTCGCTTTAAGCATGTGGTGGCAACAATGACGCGAGGCTGCAATCATTTGATGGATGCGGCAGCCTCGTTGGGTCCTCCTTCTTATCTTAACCAGATATCTGGTGCTGCCTTACAAATGCAACGAGAACTACAATGGTTCAAGGTTAGAAATGAAATCTAAGGCTTTTCCATGAATTTTGGAGGAGAGATTAATACATTCAAATGATTTTTTTTTCCGTTTTTGTAACAACAGGCGGCAGAGAGTATGGTGGATCATGGACACTGGGAGTATTTTAGCAAGTGGCAGAGGCCTTTTGATTTGTTCAAGGAGAACCACAAAGAACTCAGGAAAGAAGGAGAAAGGTGGATGAAAGATACTGCATCTTCTTGCTCAGTTGTTGGAGCTCTAATTGTTACTATCATGTTTGCCGTAGCTTTTACAATTCCTGGGGGAAATGATCAGGCTTCAGGTTACCCAATATTTTTGGAGAATAAATTATTCAAAGTTTTCTTAATATCAGATGCACTTTCCTTGATCTCTTCCACTACTTCTGTCCTTACATTTTTAGGAATCTTCACGTCACGCTATGCAGAAGAAGACTTCCTTTACTCACTACCTAGAAAATTGATAATAGGTCTTTCAACACTTTTTCTCTCTATTGCAACTATGATGGTGACCTTTTCAGTCACCATAGTTATCATGTTGCAACATAACTCCTCACTTTTAAGGGCTTTTCTTCCTATTGCTATGCTTGGTGGTGTTCCAATAACCCTCTTTGTGTTATTACAATTCCCTCTTCTTGTTGAAGTAATTTCTTCTACTTATGGTCCAGGCATAGTCAAGAAGAAGGTGGAGAAGTGGCCATGAGCTGTTTGTGTTATCCACATATTACTTCATGTATTTTCTATTGAATAAAGATTTTCCTCTTGAATCATAACCATGTGATAAAGCCAACTGTTTTACTTTTACCCTGAATTGGGAGTGTGTATCAGCCTTTGCATTTGTAGAACAAAATCATACTGTTTTACTTTTATATTATTGATGTGCCGAAGTAATTTGATTAAGCCGATGACTACCCATATTTCAGGGCATTTGTGGATGAATTATTTATTTTAAAGGAAACAAATCAGACGTTGAAAGTTTCTATTGGTTACTGGTGATCCGGTTTGGGAAAAAAACTATTGGTTGTCATGCATAATTATGGCCATTCTTGCACGCAATATGTTTATTTCTCTATGACAAACATATATTTAAAAACAGTCTTATTCACAAAGTCAAACAAGTGCATATGTTGAGTTTGCACAAATCCAAACAGGCACAAACAGTTAAACATTATGCAGAAGTTTGGACGTTTGGTGCAAAAATTACTACCAGTAGAGATTTTCAGAAGATATGGCACATCGCATTAATTAATTGTTTAGTTAACTGATAATCATCAATTTAAATCCAAGCCACTGGAGTCACCAATGCTCCAGATTGTGCCGCGTCACCCACATTAAAAAATATTCTTTTTTTTTTTCCTAATGAGGAAAAGATATTTTGCATTAGCTAGTGTAATTAGACTATCCAAAGGTGTTAAACCCCTACTGGCCTCACCTTTACAGGTAGCAGGTAGTGTGATCTTTTCCTTCTTATCAGTTTAATTTACATACAGACATATATCAAAGTAAATACACAGCAGAGCATGTAAATAATTTAGATAAAATAATAATGGTAAAGTAAACAAATATATCAAAAGAATAAGTTCCCCGAAGGATTAATATACATTCATCTCAAGTAAAGTATGAAAATAACTAAACGTAATATACAGTCATTCGGGGTATAAAATATAATAACAAAAAGTCATCTTCAGCAACCTCCATAACATCTTCAATCATGCTCCACCATCTTACCTCTAGCTTCCTGTTCCGCTCTAGATGCACTACCTGTACTCTTATCACTACTAGAAAAAATAGAAATAGTGACGGAATTTTTTCTGTCACAAATTGGGGGTTATCTGTGACGACGGATTACAAAATCCATCGCAAAAAAAGGAATTTTGCGATGGAAATCCTATTTCCGTTGGAAAAAAAGATATTTTGTGATGAAAAAACCATGTCGTGGCAAAACGGCGTGAGCTTTCACACCGTTTTGCAATGGCATCAAGTGCCGTTGCAAAACTGCACACCATTTTGCGATGGCGTCAAGTGCAATCGCAAAACGGCGTCACGCCGTCACAAAACGTCATGAGTTTGCGACAGAAAATGGGTTTCGTCGCAAACTCATTCATTAATTCCCAATTCCCAAATCTGAACTCATTCATTTTCGCAAAAACGTTCTCCCTCTCTCTCGTTGGTGTGCTCTCCCTCCCCATTCCGTTCTCCCTTTCTCTTTGTCATCATCCGTGCTTTGCTGATCCGGCTTCCGGTCGCCTCACCCTTCTGGTCGTCGCCACCGCCAGTTTAGCAGGTAAATTTGGATATATTTTTTTTCCAGCTTTTTCATTATTTATTGTAAGATAATTGCTTTGTATTTGGACTTGTTTGTTGTGGTCTATACACTTGATTAAGACTTTTTGGTACAATACCCTGAATATATATTGTGGAGTTGGTTTTTTTTGGGGGGGGGGGGGTTGTTTAATTTCTTACCCTTTCCAGTCAAGCTGTGAATTTTTTTTTATTTCTTTATTTGTTTATTGTATAAGCAATTTCAAAATTTATATTACTATCCTCACAGATATGCTACTATATATATAATAATATATTTATCTTTTTTATAATCCCCTTTGATTCATGAAAGAATCAAACGTAAGATATATGATACTATACATAATTATTTGTAAAAATGCTGTTGACTTGCACCCTGATGTCTTTATGATGGCCAAAAAAAAAAAAAACTTGATGTCTTTTTAAAAACTCCGGTAAGTGATGGTAATATTCATTTTAAGAAAAAAACAAACTTTATATTAATTTTTATAGTAAATTTATGTTTTTAATTATTTGTATTAATGCTCATGAAGAAGAACTTTTCATCAATTTTTGTTTTATCCTATTGATAAAGTATTTATCATATTATTAGATGTCATATGAGATTTTGAAAATTAACAAAAATGTAGTAATAAAATACAAGAAACAAAAATTAGCCCTATCAAATGTAAGTTGACATCAAGTTGTAATTAAATTTTTAAAGTCAATACGTGCATGATGATATTAACGTATCAGGAAAAGAAGTTCACATATTATATTTATATAATTTACTATACATAATTATATAAATAAAAGACATATAAATCAGCTATTTAAATAATAATAATGAAAATATTAGTGTTCTGTTCTAAGAAAACAGATGTATTGGACTTGACTAGGTTGTCAAGCCTAGAGCCTACGTACCATTTGAAGGGATTAAAGTCCACGTAGTTCGCAGTAAACTTGGAGGCATGAAGCTAGGGGGTGGTGTGTGTGCTCTGTGTGACAGAAGGTAAAGAGAGCATAGATTAGAACGTGTGCACCTGATTGGCGTTCCCCTGTATTTATAGAGGGTCCAGTGCGAGTATCCTGACCTGGTGAGCGATATCCGGGGCCGAGATATCCGGGGCTGGTATCTCGGGATTATGGTTAGGATAGATCCTATCTTGTTGGGATCTCATATCTTCGCCTTATCCTGTCAACTATGCTCCCAGGCAAGGTTGGGCTGTGGCCTGGATCTGGGCTGTTGGGCCGGTCCGTAACAATTGCCCCCCAGCTTGGTCGTTCAGGCCTCTGGATGGCCGAGGTGTACATTGCCCCCAGTCCTTGTTAAGGCCAGGGCATTCTACTTCTTATGGACCGGATCGTGGCTATCGTGGCCCACGAGTCGGCTTCGAAACTGGGGCCGGCTCCTTGCGCCTTTGCCCCAGCGCCCTGCTGAGGATGCCGAGTTCATTTTGCCAAGACGGTTATTCGGTCCTTTCCGGCCCAAGGCGCCCGCCAGCGACTTCGGACTCGCGCTTCTTGCCTTTTGGCATTCTCCATGCGCTTCGGGATTCCCTTCACGCGTGCCATCATTGCGGGTTCACACCTGGCACGCCTTGAATGGTGGTGTTCTGCAATCGTCGCGTCTTTTCGCTCCCTGATGCTTGTGCGCATTTAATGTGCTGACGTCGTGCTGTACCAATCCCGTCGTGCCTATGTTGGAATAGACCGTTTCACCCCCGTCATTTCGCGACTTGGTTTAAATGACACTTCTTCCTTCTTCGCTTTCACTTTTCCCGCTATTCAACTTTCTTCAACTCCTCTCTTTGGTTTCTCTCTAAGTTTATAGAGAAGAGTCCTCTCTGATCAAAACTTCCGTCGTTTTCCAGCGTCTCAGTCTCACTCATTTTACTCGTACAGGTATTCTGTTCACTTCTTAGTATTTTTGTTCGGTATTGCTCTGTATTTTACCGTTTTATTTCCTGAGATTGTCACCTGCGTTTCGTTCCTTCCATTCTTCTGGGTTGCTTGGCGAATCCACTAGGTTTCTTTTTTGCTGTCTTACCCAAAATCAGTTTACTCACTTACCTTTAAACACAAGACTCTTAGTCCTTAGGCTTCCCGTTATGGTGAGAGGCAGAAATTTCCCTAGGCCCAAAGCGGTATTGTTGCCGGAAGAAGAAATGTTGCTTCGTATGCGCTTCCCACGGGCCACTTACTGGGTTCTTGGGGGTTAACCACCTGCCATAGAGGTTTTGGCTCCCTTGCGCCGAGGCGGTGTCGTACGTCCGGGGTGAGCCAAAGCTCGCCCAGCTTCTGTCAGGGCCCCGGTCCTACGTCCCGCTTGTCCTTTAGCACGCGCTCTTCCCCTCGGGTTGCCCGGCGGGGCCGGGGTAGACTCCTCATCCGAATCCGGATCCCAAGTACTGATGGCTCAACCCCTTAACTTTTATGAGGGCCTTTCTTCTGTCCGCTCAAGTCCTTTCCTGGAAGGATATGTCGGCTCCTGTTGGGACTGCCTTGCAGAGAGCTCTGCTTTGATAGTTCGTGGTGGAGATGCCAGGGCTTCTTCCATACTCGGTTCCTGCCGGCATCGACCTTCCCCGAATGTCATTTCTAGTGCCCCCAGTCGTCCGAGTCCGTTGTCATTTTCTCCCGCGACTGTTACTATGCCAGGTATTTTCGCCCTTTACTAATGCTGGTTTCCTTTATTTGCCCATAGGTTTAATGGCTCCCAAATCTCGATCTTCCAAGCAACGGTCCGAAGCTGAGGGCTCGGACTCCTCTAGTCCACCCGAGGCCTTGTGTCGGCAATATAATTGGGTGTCTCATGAGGTGCTAAGGACACGGTCCCTTTTGTCGGACGTAGACCTCGCCCGGTTGAAGATTCCGGCCATGCCCGGGTGTGTCATTAGGTGCCCGACGTCCAACGAACCCATCTGTGTGACACGGGAAGTAGGGCATCCAAACTTCTTCTTTTTCTACCAGGATTGCGTGACCCGAATCCAAGTTTCCTTGCCTTTTACCCCCTTCCAAATGGAGGCTTTGCTGCATCTTAGACTTGCCCCTTCCCAGCTTCATCCGAACGGGTGGGCTTACCTTGTTGCCTTCAAGTGGATATGCCGTGCTTTCCCGGTCCCGATTGCGTGTACCGCCAACATCTTCTTCTATTACTTCGGCCCCTTTACTCTCAGTTCACCCAAGGAGAGTGACAAGCTGAAAGGGTTGGTATCGCTGCGCATCAACCCGGACCGAAGGCTTATGACGCCCTTCTCGGATTCCTTCAAGCGCTTCAAGGGGGCGTTCTTCAAGGTTAAGGCCGAGTTTGGGAAGCAGCCTTGGTTCTTGGAAGGTCCCGAGGCCGCCGATGTTGGCTGGCGTTTCCCATTATACTGGATGGAGAGCCACTATGAGGCCAAGGCTACTTCTTTCCAGATTCTGCGCAAGGACCTGTGGCCGGAGTCTGTCTCTGCCCTTCCTCAATTAAAGGCCCTTGTGGCAGAGTATGGTTTGAAGCCCGCCAGCTATTTCATAATTGGGGAGGGTTCTAAGCCGCTTCCTCCTACTTGTAGGATTCTTTGTTAGCTTTGTTGTCTTACTTTTTGACTTGAATTTTGGATTCGCTATTCTGATTTGGTTTGTTTTTGCTCTTTCAGCCCAAGACATAAGCGCCCTTCCACTCTATCTTCGCAAGGCGAATCCCGCTGCTGCCTCCCCGAGCCATCCTACAAAGAAGCGAGATGCTCCTGAGGGGGTCGTCACTCTTGTGGCCGATGTGCCAAAGAAATCAAAAGGCTCAGTCGACCAGGGACCTTCTTCTGCTGCCGTTGCCAAGCCTTCCCCGGTGGTGGAGTCTCAGGCTTTGAAGGGCCAGGAGGCCGTGGCCAAGTCTCCGGCTTCTAAGGGGAAGGAATTTGTGATTACTGATGAGGAGGTTGAGGCTATGCTTCTCCCTAAGGCGCCATCGGGCTCGCTGCCGCTCCACCTTCATCTTCGCCACCTCCTCCACCGTCGGGTTCGTCTTCGGTCTTTCCTCGTGACTTTTTGTGGGATAAGGGGGTGGTCCCGAAGGTAGTTGTTGCCTTCCTCCCCCCTCGGCACTTCCTAGATAATCGCCCGACGTCCTCGCCAGCTATGGACGAGATTCATGCGGCCCAGAGGCATTTGTGCCGGTCCATTGGCTTCCTGCAGGCTCTTGTTCTGGTGAGGGAGAAGTACGGTATGGCTGATGCCGACTGCAGGAAGCTGAAGACGTCCGAGGAGGAGCTGAAGAAGGCCCTGGCTACTGCAGAGGCTAAGGCCGAATCTGCAGAGGGGCTGAACAGGGCTTTGGCCGTGGCGGAGGCTAGAGCCAAGTCCGTCGAGGAGGAGCGGGACACGACCAGGGTTGAGTGGGACGCTGCCAAGGCTGCGGTGGTAAAGGCGGACTGGGAGCTCCAGCTCTCCCGAGAGTCGGGGGAGAAGTTGGCTGAGGAGTGTACTCGGGCGCAGAAGGGGTTGTCCGAGAGTCTGGCTGCGATGAAGGCTCTCCAACAGCAGCGGGCTTCCCTGATTGCCGAGCAGGAGGTCACCCGGGCGTCCCTTTCTACCGAGCGGGCAGCACATTAGGAGGCGTCCGATGCGTTATTGCAGATTGCCAGGGAGTGCTTTGAGCAAGCCTTGGCTCAGATCCGGTACTTCAACCTCGGTGTTGAGCTTAACGTGGACGGCTATGATTACCGTGCCTTCGTATAGGACGGGAATCTGATCCCTTACCAGCCTCCTTCTGATAATTGAATATTTCATACACTACTTTTTGTCTCTTGATTGATAATTTAGGACTTTTTAGCTAATAAATAATGGCTTTTATACTTATTTGGGCTTTGGGCCTTTTATTATATTTTAGCCATTATTTAATAATAAATTCCAGTTTTATATTGCTTCACTATTTTCACCATAACTCTTGAACCAGACATCGGATTTGCCTCATTTTTGTCTCATATTTCAGATGATTCAGAGACCTACAATTATTATGAAGACATGAAGAGCAAATTCGAACAAGAGGGCGGTTGATTTTGGAGCCGAAGTTATATGTTAATTTCTAGATTTTTATTTGTAATTAAAGCCCATTTTTAGTATTTTCCATTTTGGGCCTGAATTGTGGGCTGGAGCCCCATTTTCGTTTTTCCATTTTAGGTCAAGTGTGGCAGCAGCCACAAACACCTTTTCATTCATTTTTTTGTGTTTTAGTGGATCAAAACAGAAGCTTTCATTTTCTCTCAACTGTTCTTCAATGTTCTTCGCGTTCATCGTCTTTTCTTCATCTTTTCCAGCCATGCTTGGCTAAATATCTGTGATTAACCCAACGTTGAAGATTCCATGACTCGTTCAGAGAGCTTGTGCTTAATCGGTAATGTTTTTCGTTTCTGTTTTCATCTATCGGATTCGATTTCTGAAAAATAGTTCGAATATTAGATTAAATATTCGGTTTGGTTCATCCCAAGGACTAAGTTCGAACTAGGTTTAAAGTTTGCTGTGCGATTGCATAGTGGGGCGCCACTGTTCGGACAAATTCTAGGCGATCGTCTAGTCGAGGGATTTCTGGATGAATGCAGAGATTTCGGTTCATCCAAAGCCAAACGCGAGTTCGTTTATTTTTCGCTCAATGAAGAACGTTTCTGGAATCAAAATGTTGGGTTGATTATTGTTAATCTGTTTTTGTTTAATCCTTTAATCTTCTGTTTGGTCTCTGTTTAGTTTCGTTTTTATCTCTGTTTAGTTACGTTTTTATTCCTTTCGAATTAAAAACCCCCCCATTTACCATTCTGTTTCTGTTCCGCTGTTGCCAATCAAACCCGCTGTGAATTCATCAGAGAAACGACCCAGGTTACACTATACTACAAATCTTTAAATCCTGGTTATTTTGGGAGAACACGGCAAAATCTCTGTCAAAATATGGCACCGCTGCCGGGGAATTTGCATCGGTTTGATTAGTAACAGTAGTGTAAATAGTTTTGTTTCGGTAGTTTTGGTGGTTCGGGTGGCTGGACAGAAATTTTTCTGACCCAAATCACTCAACGCAGGTCTTATTCACAAGGAATTGGGCATTCTAAGCAAGAGTCACTTCCCTAAAGGGAAGTGAGGTCTCACCTATTTTGCCCAAATTCCATCGTTTAGACCCTGTTTTTACTGTTTTTTGGTCTCGGCAGGATATATCGGGTATTTTTGCAATTGTTTGACTTACTCCGATTGGGCTGATTTTTGGTGAGCTGAAGGAAAATGGCATTTAGGATAGGACACAGTGCTAAGCACTGTGGTCTTGAGATATAAGCCAAATTCCATCGTTTAGACCACTTTTTCAATTTTTTAAGTTTTTTTATTCCATTTTTGGGTTCCCCAATGGTCTAGGAATTGCCCTGTCCAAGTCGCATAAATTTTAAAAATCATTTGATAGTGTTTCGGGATTTATTTTGGTCAATTTCTACCATAGGTTCTTGTTTTCTTTGTGTTTGCTTTTGTGTGCCTTAGTGTTTTTCTACTTTTTACCACTTTTAGTGTGACATTTTTGTAATTCTGAGTTTACAGTGGCATTTTCGTGATTTTGGATTTTCTACAAATTCTGCCTTGTGATTATGCTGCATGAGTACTAGAAGCACTGTCAACCCAGAAGACTTGTTGCCATTTGATCCTGAAATAGAAAGAACAATTCTTACTGCTAGAAGAGTTGTTAGGCAAAGTCGTGGGATTAACACTGAATTTGATTGTGACCATTCTGATTGTGTCCATTCTGTTGATCTTTCTGATTGTGTTTCTGATAGTACTTCTGATAGTCTTGTTGTTTTCACTGACTCTAGTAGCAATTTTGCTCATTCAGAAATTATGGCAGAGCAAGCAGATCGTACTTTGAGAGAATTAGCAACCCCTGATGTGGGCAATCAAAATTTGTGTATTCAATATCCTGAACTTGCTGCTAACTTTGAACTGAAATCTAGTCTTATCCATTTGTTGCCCAAGTTTCATGGTCTTGCAGGTGAATGTCCTCATAGGCATCTAAAGGAGTTCCATGTGGTATGCAGCACGATGAAACCTCAAGCAATTGATGAAGACCACATTAAGCTGAGAGCCTTCCCATTTTCCCTAGAAGGATTGGCTGTACAATTTGCAACCAGCATCTATTGGGAGTTGGGATGATATGCAGAAATTATTCCTAGTGAGGTTCTTTCCTTCCTCAAAGGCCATTGCTATTCAGAAGGAGATCACTAGTGTGAAACAAGTCAATGGGGAGACCATGTATGAGTATTGGGAGAGGCTCAAGCGATTGTGTGCTAGCTGTCCACACCACCAGATTTCAGACCAGCTTCTAATTACATATTTCTATTCTGGTTTGTTGCCGTTGGATAAAAGTTTTGTGGATGCATCTAGTGGTGGGGCCTTAGATAGAAAGACACCTGAGGAGGCCCGAGAGTTGATATCTACTATGGCTGCCAATTCTCAGCAATTTGGCACCAGGGCCAATAGTACTCCTGTTTACCAGATTCAAACACCTCCAGCCCAGTACGATTCTCAGAGATTAGAGACTAGACTTGATGATCTGACCTCCCTTGTGAGGCAGTTGGCAGTGACACAGACAGTCCAGTCTTCTCCTCCTCAGATTGGGTCCTCCTGTGGGTTTTGTTCTGACCCTTATCATCCTACTGATTCTTGCCCTACTTTGCATGATCCTACCTATCAAGACCAATCGGTAGCTGCAGTGGGTGTTTTTCCAGGAAAGCCACAATACTAGCAGAATAATGCCTACTCCAATACCTACAATCCGGGTTGGAGAAATCACCCCAATTTCCGTTGGAACCAGAATCAGGACCAGGGTAACCAATATCAGCAAAATTCTGGGAATTACAAACAGAGACAGTACAGACCACAGAACTTCCAACAGCAATCTGCTCCTCCTTTGCCTTTGCCAGCAGCACCCCCTCGACCAGCCATATGTGCACCTCCACAGGCAACACAACAGCAGGCTAGTAGCAGTGGTAGTGGTGGTCTCTCACTTGAGGACATGATGAAGCAATTTGTCCAAGCCAATATGCAGTTCCAGCAGCAAACATCCCAGCGCCAACAGCAAACTGATACTGCCATTCAAGGTTTGCAAACACAGATTGGGCAGTTGGCAACATCATTGAACCAGCTTCAACCTCCGGGATCCAACACTCTTCCTTCCCAAACCATCCCCAATCCTAAGGGTAATGTGAGTGCTATCTCACTACGGTCTGGCAAACAATTGGAGGAGCCCAAACTAGCTGCAGATGTGACTTCCACATCAGAAAGAGAGTCAGAAAATGTGAAGATTGACTCTAACAATGAAAAGGCAATGTAGCAAGGTGAAGAGGAGGACATCCCCATCCCTTTTCCCTTTCCTCAAAGAGCCGTTCAATCCAAGAAGTTGGTAGAAAAAGCACAAGAGAAGGATATACTTGAGACCTTCAGAAGAGTAGAGATCAACATTCCTCTCTTAGATGCAATCAAGCAAATCCCAAAGTATGCCAAGTTTTTGAAGGAGTTGTGCACCAACAAGAGGCGACTGAAGGGGGAACGAGTGAGTTTGAACCAGAATGTATCAGCACTCATCCAGCCTACAATGCCTCGCAAGTGCAAGGATCCAGGGATGTTTTCTATTCCTTGCTGTTTTGGTAGCTATAGATTTGATGATTGCATGCTAGATTTAGGTGCTTCTATTAATGTCATGCCTTCATCTGTTTATAAATCTCTTGGTCTTGGTCCTTTACGTCCTACTGGTGTTGTTGTTCAGCTAGCTAATAGGAGCAATGTCCATCCTTCTGGTGTAGTTGAGGATGTATTAGTCAAGGTTAATGAACTGATATTCCCAGCTGACTTTTACATCTTAGATATGGAAGATGAGTCTCCCAATAGTAGGTCACCAATCATTCTAGGACGGCCTTTCATGAAAACAGCTAGGACTAAGATAGATGTGTATTCTGGTACTCTTTCCATGGAGTTTGGTGATATATCTGTGAATTTCAATATCTTTGATGCCATGAAACATCCTAGGGAAGAGCATTCTGTTTTCTGCATTGATGTTATTGATGATGCTGTGGATGATGTTCTTGCTGATTGGTGTTCTGATTATCCTGATTTATCCTCTGAGAGTGATTATGCCATTTGTGCATGTGCTGATAATGAATGGTGCTCTGTTTGCACTAACTTGGTTAATGCTGCACTATTTGGCGATTCTGGCTTGCTTGGTGATTTTGCATTGCATGTGGATTTTGATATTGATTCTGAGTTTGAGCTTCATCCTGATCCTAATGTGCATCCTGATTCTGATTTTGATGAGTTTGACTCTGATTTTGATGAGCTGACTTCTGATGTTAACATTGAGCTAGATAGACCTAGTTCTTCTGCCTCTTTGAATGTGGTTTTAGGTATCTCTAGTGTGATGACATCAGAATTGTTGCAACAACCACTCAAGCTTCTTCCCTCCACTGAACAACCACCTAAACTTGAGTTGAAATCCCTTCCAGATAACCTAAAGTATGCATTTTTGGAGGTGGATGAACAGTTGCCAGTCATTGTGGCCAACAATCTTCTTCCTGACCAAGAAGAGAAGCTGCTAAGCTTATTGAGGGCCAACAAGAAAGCCATTGGGTGGACATTAGCTGACATTGTTGGCATCAGCCCTTCCATGTGTATGCATCGAATTCTATTGGAAGAGAATTCTAAGCCAGTGAGGCAACCCCAGAGAAGCCTTAATCCTCTTATCCTTGATGTGGTGAAAAAGGAGGTCACTAAGCTTCTGCAAGCTGGTATCATCTATCCCATTTCTGATAGCCAGTGGGTTAGCCCGGTCCAAGTGGTTCCTAAGAAGTCCGGAGTCACTGTGGTAGCCAATCAGAAGAATGAGCTCATTCCTACTCAAGTTCAGAATAGTTGGAGAGTTTGCATCGACTATAGGAGACTCAACCAAGCCACTCGCAAGGATCATTACCCTCTACCTTTCATTGATCAGATGTTAGAGCGGTTGGCTGGTAAATCTCACTACTGCTTCCTAGATGGCTACTCCGGATATTTCGAGATCCATATTGCTCCTGAGGACCAGGAGAAGATGACCTTCACATGCCCCTTTGGAACATATGCTTACCGAAGGATGCCTTTTAGCCTTTGCAACGCACCTGGCACCTTTCAGCGTTGTATGGTAAGCATTTTCTCTGAGTTTCTAGAGGACTGCATGGAGGTTTTTATGGATGATTTCACTGTATATGGGTCTGATTTTGATGCATGCTTAGCTAATCTGTCTAGAGTTTTGCATAGATGCATTGAGTCTAATCTTGTGCTTAATTATGAGAAGTGTCACTTCATGGTTGAGTCAGGTACAATTTTGGGACACATAGTGTCTAGGAAAGGAATTGAGGTAGATCCTGCTAAGATAGATGTAATTATTGCTTTGCCTTACCCCGCATCTGTGCGGGAAGTTCGCTCTTTTCTTGGTCATGCAAGTTTCTATCGGCGTTTCATTCGGGATTTCAGCAAGATTGCTCGACCCTTGTCCAACCTTCTGCATAAGGACACTGACTTTGTATTTGATGATGGGTGCAAGGCGGCCTTCGATCACTTGAAGCGTTGCCTGACTACAGCTCCAGTGATCCAACCCCCCGATTGGTGCCTTCCATTTGAGTTGATGTGTGATGCTTCTAACTATGTGGTTGGTGCTATCTTGGGACAACGGGTTGACAGAGCATCTCATGTGATTGCATATGCCTCTAAGACTTTGGATCCTGCCCAGTCTAATTACACCACTACTGAAAAGGAGTTGTTGGCTATTGTATTTGCTTTTGATAAGTTTAGATCATACCTGCTAGCAAGTAGAGTAGTTGTATTTTCTGACCATGCAGCGTTGAAATTTCTTCTGAAAAAGGCAGATGCTAAGCCACGGCTCATCCGGTGGATGCTCTTGCTCCAAGAGTTCGATGTTGAGATTCGAGACCGAAGTGGAGCACAAAACTGGGTAGCTGACCACTTGAGTCGCATCACCCATTTCCCCTCTCACCCGTCTTCTATTCGGGATGATTTCCCTGATGAGCAGCTTCTACAGCTGCAAGGTAAGCTTCCATGGTATGCTGATCTGGTTAACTACTTGGTAGCTGGTGTTCTGCCTGTGGATTCCACTAAGGCCCAAACCCTTAAATTAAAGAGTGAGTCTAAATATTATGTTTGGGATGACCCTTATCTGTGGAAATTTTGTAGTGACCAAGTAGTTAGGAGATGTGTGCCTGATCATGAGTTTCACTCTATATTGCATTTTGCTCATGCTTCTGCTTGTGGTGGTCACTTTGGACCCCAAAGAACTGCTAGGAAAGTGTTAGACAATGGATTATTTTGGCTTTCTTTGTTTCATGATTCCCATATGTTTTGTAAGTCATGTGATAACTGTCAGAGAGCAGGGAGTATTTCTCGTAGGCATGCGATGCCTCAGAACCCTATATTGTTTTGTGAGATCTTTGATGTTTGGGGTATTGATTTTATGGGTCCATTTCCTGTTTCCTATGGTTATACTTACATACTGCTAGCTGTTGATTATGTCTCAAAGTGGGTTGAGGCGAAAGCCACCCGGACTAATGATTCTTCTGTGGTGGTGGATTTTGTTAGGTCTAACATCTTCTGCAGGTTTGGTGTTCCTAGAGCCATTATCAGTGACCAGGGATCCCATTTTTGCAACCGAAGCATGGGTGCCTTGCTACGCAAGTATGGAGTGCTCCACAAGGTCTCCACAGCATACCATCCTCAGACCAACGGTCAAGCTGAAGTCTCGAATAGAGAGATTAAGCAAATCCTTCAGAAGACTGTTAACTCTATCCGGAAAGATTGGAGTAAGCGACTAGATGATGCTTTATGGGCATACCACACCGCCTACAAGACTCCGATTGGGATGTCTCCTTATCGGCTTGTCTTTGGGAAGACATGTCATCTTCCGGTTGAGTTGGAGCATCAAGCCTATTGGGCCATTAAGCAGTGTAACATGGATTTGGCTAAGTCTGGGATGGAGCGGAAGCTACAATTGCAAGAGTTGGATGAGCTTAGATTGGATGCCTATGAGAGCTCGCGGTTATACAAGGAAAAGACTAAGGCATTCCATGATAAACACATCCTGAGGAAGGAGTTTTCTGTGGGCCAAAAAGTTCTTCTGTTTAACTCTCGTTTGAAGTTTATGCCTGGTAAGCTTCGATCTAGATGGGATGGCCCTTTTGAGATCACTAACATATTTCCATTTGGTGCTGTTGAGTTGTGTGATCCAGCCACAGGACAGACCTTTAAGGTCAATGGGCATCGCCTCAAGCCGTTTCATGAGGGATCCCAGCAGCAGCCTGAGGAAGTGGAGATTCTCCTCATTGATGCCACTTATCCTCCATAAACCCCTTGGGGAGTATTCTTCTTTCTTCTCCCTCCTTCTCTTTTATTTGTTTTTCTTTTTCTGCTTTGCTTTTTGAAATAATACAGACTCTCTTTCTATGATTGCTACATATTATGAACTTGGACATGTTGGTTTTAATGGATTATTCTGTCTGGTCTACAATTCTTGATTCTTCGATTACATGTCTTGGTAGTTGATTTGATGTTGTTGATTGCCTGAGTTGGTATTGACCTTGTGAGGTTTTGGGCCTTCATGAATGGAATTCATCTTTTGCCATTCTTTCTTTCATGTGTGCATCTGCTCATGATTTGCGTTCTCTAGAACTTGCTCCTTTTCTTTTTGAAACTACATTTTTCACTTATGTGCATAGGTATGATGGAAGCTTGTTTTCTTTCTTTTGTTTTCCCCACTTTGGCCAAATAGCCTTTCCCGTGCATTATTATTCCTTTGCTAACCCCTTTGTGCCTTTTTGTCCGTTCTTTTCTAAGCCACATTACAAGCCTAAGCGTAAAACCATTTTATTCCGCACCTTGAAAATTTATTGAGCATTGGTTTACCTTGGTTTTGTGTTTAAGTGTGGGGGTTGCTCAGGAGTGCAACAGTTTAAGTGTGGGGGGGAGATATTTGATTTTGCCATTGTGATTATATATATAGTACAGTTTCAAAAAAAAAAGAAAAAAAAAGAAAAAAAAGGAAAAAAAAGAAGAAAAGAAAAAAAAAGGTGTGAACAAAAACAAAAACAAAAACAAAAACAAAAACAAAAACAAAAACAAAAACAAAAACAAAAACAAAAACAAAAACAAAACAAAAACATAGAAAGAAAGGAGGTATTTGAGTTAAATAAAAGCTTTCATACATAGGGATGATTGTGTTAATCAATGCTCTTTTTAATTTCTTTGGTGCTTAGCCCCTCATTCCATACTTTTACCTACCTTCACCCTAACCCCATTACAACATGTAATAACAAGCTCTCTTGATTTGTGCATGCATGTGTTATGAGTAGTGGAGACGTAGAAATTGAGCAAGCTTATGGTAGAACAATTTTCTTGAGTAGAATTTGAGCGATACACTTATGTACCTTAAACACTTGAGAGATACACTTGACAGATTGATTGATTGAGCACATCATTTGAGAGACCATCTTTTGTGATTAACATCATTGATGAGATTACCATGAATTGTGATTTGAGAAGAAGGGATTTTCGTCTTGATTGATTGATCTTTTGGAGCTTTATGTCCCTTGTTCAAATTTTGCATTGTTAGCAATTGTTAGGAAAGAAGAGTTCCTCTTTTAGGTCTTTTTCTTTAAATTTTGCTCAGGAGTGCAAAAAGATAAGTGTGGGGGAATTTGATAATTGAATATTTCATACACTACTTTTTGTCTCTTGATTGATAATTTAGGACTTTTTAGCTAATAAATAATGGCTTTTATACTTATTTGGGCTTTGGGCCTTTTATTATATTTTAGCCATTATTTAATAATAAATTCCAGTTTTATATTGCTTCACTATTTTCACCATAACTCTTGAACCAGAAATCAGATTTGCCTCATTTTTGTCTCATATTTCAGATGATTCAGAGAGCTACAATTATTATGAAGACATGAAGAGCAAATTCGAACAAGAGGGCCGTTGATTTTGGAGCCGAAGTTATATGTTAATTTCTAGATTTTTATTTGTAATTAAAGCTCATTTTTAGTATTTTCCATTTTGGGCCTGAATTGTGGGCTGGAGCCCCATTTTCGTTTTTCCATTTTAGGTCAAGTGTGGCAGCAGCCACAAACACCTTTTCATTCATGTTTTTTGTGTTTTAGTGGATCAAAACAGAAGCTTTCATTTTCTCTCAACTGTTCTTCAATGTTCTTCGCGTTCATCGTCTTTTCTTCATCTTTTCCAGCCATGCTTGGCTAAATATCTGTGATTAACCTAACGTTGAAGATTCCATGACTCGTTCAGAGAGCTTGTGCTTAATCGGTAACGTTTCTCGTTTCTGTTTTCATCTATCGGATTCGATTTCTGAAAAATAGTTCGAATATTAGATTAAATATTCGGTTTGGTTCATCCCAAGGACTAAGTTCAAACTAGGTTTAAAGTTTGATGTGCGATTGCATAGTGGGACGCCACTGTTCGGACAAATTCTAGGCGATCGTCTAGTCGAGGGATTTCTGGATGAACGTAGAGATTTCGGTTCATCCAGAGCCAAACGCGAGTTCGTTTATTTTTCGCTCAATGAAGAATGTTTCTGGAATCAAAATGTTGGGTTGATCATTGTTAATCTGTTTTTGTTTAATCCTTTAATCTTCTGTTTGGTCTCTGTTTAGTTTCGTTTTTATCTCTGTTTAGTTACATTTTTATTCCTTTCGAATTAAAAACCCCCCCATTTACCATTCTGTTTCTGTTCCGCTGTTGCCAATCAAACCCGCTGTGAATTCATCGGAGAAACGACCCAGGTTACACTATACTACAAATCTTTAAATCCTGGTTATTTTGGGAGAACACGGCAAAATCTCTGTCACCTTCCGCCGAGGGCCCTGCTGACGGAGTGGAGGAGGGTGCCGTCGATGGTCCAGAAGCCGGGTTGTCCAGCTAGACTCGGACCTTAGTATTTTTCCTTTTGTTTTTGGGGCGTTTGTGCCCTTGTAATTTTCTGAAGAATTCTGGCCTTGGGGCCATTCTGTACAAACTTTAGTCAATGAATGATTTACTTTTTTATCATCCTTTTGGCTATGTTTAAAATTCTAAACTAAGTTTAGATGTTTTGTCGACTGTAATGGATACGAGCCGTTTTCACTCTACCACACTTTGCGTGTGGGAGGTTGGGGCAGGGTTGTCTTGTTTCAACCTCGTCAGGTGTAACTAACCTCACTACCTCGGTCCAACTTTTTTATTAGTTGGACTCCAACTTTCACTAGTCGGATTATTTCTAACCGACGTAAGGGCTAAACTACCACATGTTCAACCGAGGCTTCGTCTGCCTCTAATCAAACATTTTGACCTGACAGGGTCGGCATGGTAGCCTGCTTGCTTAATCGGGCGAGCGTTGACGCGTCAATTTCACGAAGAGCCACGTATGGCACCTCCGTCGACCTCTAACCAATGCCTGTCGGAGTACAATGGCCGGTTTTCGTACATCTAGATGTTTTTAGTTTTTCGTCCGGGTACACGACCTCGGAGCTGTTTATGGGTGTCAGGCTTATCGGCCTTGGCTTTCGGATTTTTGACCGAGCTTCATTGCCTCGGTTTCATGCTTAAGCAGATATTTGTGCACATTAATGAATCTTCTCAGTGGGATCCTTTATTGATAAAAAATAACCCTAAGGGGCTTTACAAAGAAACATGATTAGGAAACAAAATAACTTGAACTTTGAAGTTTTAAAAGAAATAACCAAAGTAATAACCAACGAGCTATTTTGAGCTGGGGCGGGGTCTAGCTATAGTAGATCTTTAGCTTGCCAGCGTTCCAAGTTCTTTTGACTGGCTTCCGTGCCAGGGTTTTGAGGATGTATGCCCCTCCGTCGAGTTTCTCTTTGATCCAGTAGGGGCCCTCCCGATTTGCCGCAAGCTTTCCGTCCCTGGCATTCTTATTGCCTATGTTGGCCCATTGGAGTACGAGGTTCCCTCGGTTGAATGACCGCGGTCGGACCTTTCTATTGTACTGAGCCGCGAGTAGCTACTTGGCGGCTAGTTCTTGGCAGTGAGCCATGACTCGTATTTCGTCTATGAGGTCCAAGTCGGTCTTCAAGGCATCGTCGTTCGACTCCTGCCCTTCTTGTCTGGCTTTAACCTTTCTCCAAGATGGTTGCCCGATTTCGACCGGGATCATTGCTTCACATCCGTAGGTTAGCCTGAACGGGGTTTCCTGGTTCGAAGACTGCGCGCTCGTCCGATATCCCCAAAGAACGCTATGCAACTGCTCGGTCCAGTTGGTGTCGGCTTGCAGCATGCGCCTCTTGAGTCCGTCCAGGATGACCTTGTTGGCGGATTCGGCCTGGCCATTCGACTACGGGTGTTCCACGAATGAGAAGTGCTGTTTAATGTCCAGGTTGGACATTAACGCTTGGAATCTGTGGTCCATGAACTGGGTCCCATTATCCGTGATGACCTCGGCAGGTATTCCGAAGCGAGAGATGATGTTGTGCCGAAAGAACTTCATTACCCTGGCCGAGGTTATTGTGGCCAGTGGCTCTGCCTTGATCCACTTGGTGAAGTAATCTACTACGACGATGAGCCATCTGCTTTGCCCTTGCGCCGATTTGAATGGTCCGAGGATGTCCATGCCCCATTTATGAAAGGGCCAGGGGGCCGACATTCCTTTCAATTCTGCAGGCGGCGGCCATATGATCCTGGCGTGTTTCTGGCAGCTATCACAGTTCTTGGCTGTTTCCATGGCGTCATGCTTCATGGTAGGCCAATAGTAGCCGACATGTAGTGCCTTTCTAGTGAGAGCCTTGCCCCCCATGTGGTGGCCGTTGCTGCCTTCGTGTAGTTCGGCTAGCACGTACTTTGCCTCGGATTTGCCGAGACATCGCATCATTGGGCAATGTAGTCCATTTCTGTAAAGTTGATCGTCGACCATGGTGTAGATAGCAGCTTCCCTGATCAACTTTTTGGCCTCGGTTGGGTAAGTAGGGATAATCCCCCTCTTGAGGTAGTCTTCTATCGGCTTCCTCCAGTCGAAGCTTGCCGAGATGGTCATAACACAGCTCGGCTCGGTCTGGTTTTGTTGGATCACGGTCCTGTGATTGTTCGGTCCCTTAGTACTTGCCAGTTTGAAGAGGATGTCGGCTCTCGTATTCTTCTCTCTAGTGATATGGGTGACAATCACTTCTTCGAACTCGGCCATGAGCTCTTTGGCACAGTTTAGGTATTTTGCCATAAGAGGCCCCTTTGCTTGGTAGCTGCCGTCGATCTGGGCGGCGACGAGCTACGAGTCGGTTAGGACCTTTACTCGATGTGCCCCATTGTCCCTTGCTTGGAGCAGTCCGGCCAACAGAGCCTCGTATTCGGCCTGGTTATTAGAGGTTGGGAACTTCAATTGGAGGGAGTGCTCGGTGGCGACCCCCTGGGGGCTTTCAACGATGACTCCTGCACCGTTGCCCTTAGCGTTGGAGGATCCGTCTGAAAGAGGAGCTTTATACCCAAGAGGGGGGGTGAATTGGGTATATTAAAAATTTTTGCAAACTGGTTCTGTTTTTACACTCTCAGAACAGAGCAGAACAGAGGAGATAGAGAGAAGAGCTTTGCACACAACGATTTATACTGGTTCGGTCCTTTCTCTGACCTACATCCAGTCCCCAAGCCTCACTTGGGATTTTCAATCCACTAACTCAACAATATTGATTACACACTCTGTACTAAGAGTTGTTCTCTCACTAGAACACACTCCCCCTTACAAGTTGTAATCAATACACCCCAACTACCAAGTCCCCTGACTTGTAGTTATCTCAATCAATAAATGATTTACAAGTATTTGACTCTCTTACAGAGCTGATAGGATAAACACTGAAGAACTAAGTATCAAAATGATACAATACAGATGAAAGCTTGATACAATAAATGACTCAATAAATTTTCGCTCTAAGTAGTTGTATCAGCTTGTGAAGAAGTTAATGCTCTCTATTTATAGGTAGAGAACATTAAGTGACCGTTGTGAGATGATTCCAACCGTTGGAAGTGATTTGCTTAAGTTCTGGTCATCTTCTCTCTCTAAACTTCTGTTAATCCAAGTCTTAATGAAGTCTGATGTGGATCTCTGAGTTTCTGCCCGTTGGAATTAACTTTACTTGATGTAGTAAGCATTCTTTAACGTTAACAAGACGTGCTCAGATGGATTAGCCGAAAGTAGATGAGATGTGCAGGTGCATTAAATGCACTGTTCACCTTTTTGCTTTTTCTCACAAATCTTCAATAATCTTGATCTGTGCTAACTGAAAAACACTCAACAAACTTGTTAAACATATCTGGGATCATGAGTGAATGATTTATGAAAGCAATTAGATCAAACAACAAGTTATAGCAGATTTCACAAATTTGAAAAAGCTTCAACGGTCACTAACCTCGAGGTTAGTTCATCCAACCTCGAGGTTGGCCTGAAATCTTCAGGCAAACCTTCGTTTTAAAATCATTCAACCTCGAGGTTGCAAAGTGAACCTCGAGGTTTCTCTTGAGAAGAAACCTTCTGATAAATCTCATTAACCTGCAAACCTTGAGGTTCCAAAGGTAACCTCGAGGTTTGAAGTTTGTTTCAAACCTTCAGTTTTCACTGGAGCCCGACAACCTCGAGGTTGTAAATCTGTACTCGAGGTTGGCTCTTTGAAAGTGCAAAGTTCAAAGTTAAACATAAAGCCCAGCCTCGAGGTTACAATGTTAACCTCGAGGTTTTCAATACTTTGAAAACCAGTGTGCTCTCTGTAAGTGATAAAACTCGAGGTTGCAACATCATACTCGAGGTCAAAGGTGTTTTCATCGAGCTTAAGTTTCAAAACAGAGTGTCCAACCTCGAGGTTGAAACATGGACCTCGAGGTTCATGTGCTTGATGAACAACATGACCTTTCTGTATGAGTTGAACCTTGAGGTTTGCTTTGCATACTCGAGGTTACAAGTGATAATGAAGAAACTTGGATTCTCCAACTGAACCAGAACCTCGAGGTTGACTTCTCAACCTCGAGGTTTCACATATAACTTGTGAAACCAAGTTTTGCAACATTCGAACACTTGATTTTTAAAGCTTCTGTAAGGTCAAACCTCGAGGTTACAAACCCAACCTCGAGGTTTGCTCTTAACCAGAGTTTTGACACTTAAGAGCAAAACCTCTTCAATTGTTTGTAGTTGTTGACAATCATCAAAACCATCAGAGAACTAACACCGTCTACATAGACCTTCCAAGTTCCGTCGCTTGTTATTGCCGGGGTCAGTTCCTTGATGAAGTCCGCCAGCGGCTATGACTTGATCGCTTGTCGGGCCTTGAACGTTATGTCAAACTCTGACAGCTCTATGGCCCAGTTTGTCATTCTTCCCGCTAAGTCTGGCTTGTGGAGGATCTGTCGGATCGGTTGGCTGGTGCCCACCACTATCCGATACCCTTGAAAGTAGGGTCGGAGTCGTCTCGCCGCGGTGAGTAGGGCAAAGGCCACTTTCTCGATCTTCTGGTACCGGAGTTCGGAGCTCTGTAGGGCTTTGCTTATGAAGTATATCGGCATTTGCCCGGTGTCGGCTTCTCTTACTAAGGCAGTGCTAACGGCTTCATCGCCGATTGAGAGGTACAGGAACAAAGTCTTCCTCGGGTCCGGTTTAGTGAGTACCGGCGGGGTCGCCAGACACTACTTGATTTCTGCGAGGCGACGTCGCAGTCTGGATTCCAGCCGCCTTGAGTTTCCTTCTTCAGTAACTTGAAGAGAGGTAGGGCTTTCTCGGCCGACTTTGGTAGAAACCTTGTTAGGGCGACCAGCCGGCCGGTCAGTTGCTGCACCTCCTTCTTGGTCCTCGGGGGCTGCATTTCTAGGACGGGCTTGCATTTGTCCGGGTTGGCTTCGATTCCTCGGTTGGTCAACATGAAGCCCAAAAACTTTCCAGCCGGAACTCCGAAGGCACATTTGGCCGGGTTCAACCTGATTCGATGTCTTCTTAACTTTGCAAACGTCTGTTCTAGGTCCTGGATGTAGTCTTCTGGTAGCTTCAACTTTACAATCATGTCATCTATGTAAACTTTTATGTTGCGGCCGATCTGGTCTTCGCATACCCAGTTCATCATCCTTTGGTAGGTGGCCCCGGCATTTTTCAACCCAAAGGGCATGACGTTGTAGCAGTAGTTTGCCTTGTCCGTCATGAAAGCAGTTTTCTCCTGGTCGTCCAGATGCATGGCGATCTGATTGTACCCGGAGTAGGCGTCCATGAAGGAGAGGATCTAGTACCCGGCTGAGTTGTCCACGAGCTGATCAATGTTGGGCATCGAATAGGAGTCCTTTGGGCGCGCCTTGTTCAGATTCGTGTAGTCAATGCATACTCGCCATTTGCCGCTGGGTTTGAGTACCATGACTACGTTTGAAAGCCAAGTAGTGTATTGTACTTCTCTAATGAAACCGGCTGCTAGGAGCTCTTCAACGTGGCTCTCGAGGGCCTTCTGTCTTTTGTCGGCGATATTCCTCTTCTTCTATGCTACTGGTCTCGATCCCGGCCATATGCCGAGTTTGTGGCAACAGAAGTGGGGGTCGATGCCGAGTATCTCAGCCGAGGTCCAAGCGAAGACGTCTTGGTTCTATCTGAGGAAGCAAATCATCTGTGTTTTTAGGTCGTCCTTCATATCTCTGCCGATCTTGGTGGTCTTGGATGGGTCCGTCCCTAGCGCTACTTTCTCTAGTTCTCCTTCCGGCTCGAGTCTTGGATTTTCTGGCTCTTGGAGGTCGAGCTCTACCATGTTAATCGGCTGCTGGGGGTGTCGTTCGTTGTCGACCTCGGTCATCGTCTTGCTGGGTCCGAGCCGAGGTGATGATGAGGGTCCTCCTTCCTCGACTCGAAGGGCTTCGAAATAGCATTGCTGCGATTCCTTTTGGTCTCCAGATACAACTACCAGCTGATTTTTGTCGTTCACAATCTTCAGTTCTGGTGCTTGGTGGACACTAGTATGTCCCAGTTGTGAATTGTGGGTCAACCGAGGATAATGTTGTATGGGGATCGGAAGTCAGCTACTATGAACTTGACGCTTCTTTTGTCCCGAGGCTTAGTCTGAGGTCAATATAACCCTTCAGAAAGGATTGCTCGCCGTTGAATCCAATCAGGGGGGTCTTGCACGGCTTGAGATCTTCTTTGTCGAGGTGCATCCTTTTGTAGGCGTCCCAACTTATGATGTCGGCCGAACTTCCTGCATCCATGAATATTCTCTTGACACGGCAATTCACCACGGTGCCGGTGAAAATGGAGCTTGATACCCAAGAGGGGGGTGAATTGGGTATCTTTAAAAATTTTAAGAATGACTCTGTTTTTACCCAAGGAAAACAGGGTATAACAGAGATGTAGAGAAGAGAAAGCTTGCACACAATGATTTATCTTGGTTTGGTCTTATCCTTGACCTACGTCCAGTCCCCAAGCTACACTTCGGATTTTCAATCCACTAAATCAATCAAACTTGATTACACACTCTGCACTCAAGAGTAGTTCTCTCTCTAGAACTCACTCCCCCTTACAAGTGTTAATCAAGGCACCCAACCACCAAGTCCCCTAACTTGTGGTTCTTTACAATCAATGAACAATAACAGAAATAACTCTCTGAAAGAGTAGATAAGATGAACACTGAAGTTCAAGTATCACAAGATACAATACAGATGTAAAACTGAAAGTATTGAATGAACACTTAATGAATTTCGCTCTCAGTTGTTGTGTGTTGTTCAGAGTTGTTGAGAAGACTTCAATGCACTCTATTTATACCTAGAGAGCATTAATTGACCGTTGTAGAATGAATCCAACCATTGTAGGTGATTAGCATTAAGTTTGGTCAGCTTCCCTCTCTAATCTCCAACTAATCCATGTATTTAAGTGGTCTGAGGTGGCTCTCTGAGGATTTGCCTATTGGAGAAGAGTTTACTTGATGAAGAAAGCATTCTTGACCGTTGAGAAGGCGTGCTCAGGTGGATTAGCCAAAAAGAGGCTAATTTAATGAAGTGCATTAAATGCTCTGAGCACTTTATGCTTTTTGCCTTTGACCTTCATTAATCTTCATCTATGTTAACTGAAATTCACTTAACAATCTGGTTAAACATAGCTGGGAACATAAGTGAATGATAAATGGAAGCAATAAGATCAAATGACAGTGTTTCACAAATTCGTGTGATTTGAAAATCAGTTTTTAACACTCAATACTCGAGTATGTTCTTCTATACTCGAGTATGTCACTGTGTACTTGAGTCAATACTTGAGTATCCAAACTGATACTCGAGTATGCAGCTTCCAGAGGCAAACCATCGTGACTTGAACTTTGAAAACCAATGTCAATACTCGAGTATGTAAGTGTATACTCGAGTTTTGAACTGTTTGTGAGAAAAAATTTTAAGTTCAAAAACCTCAATACTTGAGTATTCATTCCGATACTTGAGTATTCAAATCATTGACAAATGAATAACCTCTCTGTATGTCCAATACTCGAGTATGCATATCAATACTCGAGTATTGATTCATCTTTCAAGAATTGTGAAGTTTTTCCATGTCAATACTTGAGTATGCAAGAACAGGTGTTAAGTTGAAAAACTTTGAAATAGTCCAATACTCGAGTATGCAGAACTATACTCGAGTTTACAATAGTTACAAAAGTTTGATGGCTCTCTGTAAGACCAATACTCGAGTATTCAAATGTGATACTTGAGTATTCACTCAAAGTGAAAACTCATTTGCTCTCTGTAAGTCCAATACTCGAGTATAGCTTTCTATACTTGAGTATTGACTCAGTTTGAAAAATTTGAATACTCTCTGGATGACCTATACTCGAGTATGCAAGTCCTATACTCGAGTATGCACTTAAGTTCAAAACTTGATTGCTCTCTATGACTCCAATACTCGAGTATTACTTCCAATACTTGAGTATTGCTTTGTAAAATGCATTTGAGCAATCCACTGTCAATCCAATACTCGAGTATACAATTCTATACTTGAGTTTCCAATTGACAGATGATTTTCAACAACTTTGGAAACTTCAAAACATGTTTACAATTGTTGATTATTATCAAAACACATAGAGAACTAACAACCGATAATCACCAATCCGTCAAGGTGGCCGGGAATGACGTCGCTTAGCTCCTCGTTGGTGAAGGTCAAGGTGGGCGGCTTCGGTTTGGCGGGGTCGTCCTTGAACTTGGGGAGGTCTCTGACGATTAGGACCTCGCGGAGATATTTCTTCCGCTGTCTTACAGTGTCTCCGCCCCCTCCAAATCCTCCGCTGATGACATTGCATTGGAAATCCACGTCGGGAAACTCGTCGTCAGAGGCAGTCTTCTGCTTCTTTCCCGGCTTTCGGGTCTCCTTGGGCGGACTTCTAGTGCGACCGCGGTAATTGCATTTTCCGCTCGTCCTTCCCTGGGTCTTGATGACATACTGACGTAGCTTTCCTTCCCCTATGAATTTTTCAATGGTGTTGCGGAGGTCATAGCATTCGTCGGTGGTATATCCGTGGCAGTCGTGGAACGTACAGAACTTGGTACGGTCCGTGTTGGAGCGGCCTCTGAGAGGCCTCGGCTTGTTGACCTGCCTCATCTCGTCCTGGGCTACTTCTTTCCATACCTGTGATCGAGGGACATTCAAAGGAGTGTAGCTGTCGTACTTGGCCTTGTGGTCGGCTCGGTCGGGTTTGGCCCGGCTCTCCCGGTTCCGTCTTCTTGGTTCAGCCCTCTGTTTTCTCATCCGATCTCCTTCATCGGGCGAAGTATTTCTCGTCCGTTCGGGTTCATCTGCGTTGGCCGCCTCCAATTGCTCCAACTCCAGGTACTTCTTCGCCTGGGTGTAGAATTCGGTTAATGTGTAAACCGGGTTTTTGCATAAGTTCCGGGCCAGTTGTGATGATGGATCTAGCCCATTGACCAGGCAGTGTACGTGGACGTCTTCAGATAGCGATCGCACTTGCATTGCCACATCACGGAACCGGTCTAGGTATTTCTGTAGTGCCTCACCCTTCTTTTGTCTCACTTTACTCAGCGTGAATTCGGATTTCGGCTGCTTTTTACTGGTGGCGAAATGCAACTCAAACTTTCATCCGAGGTCTTCAAAACTTCGAATGGAGTTGTCTGGGAGTGAGCTCAGCCACTTGTGCGCCGGTCCGGTCAGAGTGGCCACGAAGAGGCGCTGGATAACTGGGCCATCAATTGACCGGAACTGGGAATCAGGGTCGGCCTTATAGGGCCTGGGGTAAGAAAAACATCTGTTTTTCAAAGCCCGGCCTGATAGTACCAGGGCTAGGGCTGGCTCTACAGGACCTGAAAATTGCTATTCCAAATTATAATTATTTTTCCTTTGATTTTTTTAAAGAAATATAATCAGTAAATTGCAACCATTAAAGTTCTAATCTATCAAATAAATGTTATCAACATTAATATTTATACAATATAAATCATTCAACAAATAAACATATTCATTAATTCGTAATAAAAAAACAAATAAACACAAAGAATATGTTTTTTCCTTTTTTTTCCAAAAAATATTAAACAAAGGAATTGCTTTATGTATGCAGTATGCCCATGACAAAATGTCTTTCCCTCTTAATTTTGTGTGTCTGCTGATTTTTTCAGTTTATGCATGATTTTACTGACAATTAAAAATAATTATACTTATTTTACACAAAATATATTTATAATTTATTACTTATATAATGTTTTAATACCAAAGTATGTGTTTATTTAATATGAAAACATCTCTTCTTTAAAATTTATAATAACTAATCATGTGTTTTAATACAAAATAATAATAAACATAAAAAAGGTTATAGTTTAAACTAAAAAAATCAAAGTAATTACAAATAAACACATTCATTAAGTAGAAGGTTTTTTTTTTTAAAGAGCTACAGTTAAATGGGCCTAACGGACCGGCCCGATTAAGCTTGAGGCCCTATAAGGCCGGCCCTGCAGGACCAATTTCAAATTTTTGACCTATTTTTTAAGCCCGAGCCCTGCAGGGCCAAGGCTTAAAAGGGCCGGGCCCGACGATTTCCAGACTCTACCAATCAATACCCTGAAATAGTTTTCATGATCTTAATATAATTTTTCAAGATCATGAAGTATTTTTCAGTACCAGTCAGTATCCTTTTAGTACCAGTCAATAGCTTGAAATACTTTTTCCAAGATCCTAAAATAATTTTTCAAGATTATGAAGTATTTTTTTTATACCAATCAGTATCCTCAAAGTACTTTTTACTACCAGTCCGTACCCTGAAATATTTTTTTTAATATCAGTCAGTATCCTTTTAGCACCAGTCAATGCCTGAAATATTTTTTTCAATATCCTAACATAATTTTTCAACATCATAAAGTATTTTTTCTGTACCAGTCAGTATGCTCAAAGTACTTTTTATTACCAGTCCATACCCTAAAATATTTTTTTCAGTATTAGTCAGTATCCTTTTAGTACCAGTTAATACCTAAAATTATTTTTTCTGATCTTAAAATAATTTTTCAAGATCATGACGTAAATTTTCAGTATAAGTCAGTATCTTGAATATCTTTTTAGTATCCGGTAGTAATTTAAAAAAAAACTATTAAATTAAAAAAAAATTGGTATTCGACGCTCTTCTTGACAAACCACATATGTATTTTTGCACCTTTAAAATGTTACGTCATCGTCCAGTTAGCAAAAAAAGTCAAACTTAACTGTCAAAGTCAAATTTAACGGTCAAACGGTATTTTTGCACCTAATTTATAACTACGTGTGCACTTTTACATCTAAAAAAAGCACTTACTATTGGGCGCTCCTTTAAGAAAAAGACATGTATATTTTTGCACCTTAACCCTGTTAGTTCTATAAATGTTTTGATGATGATCTAACAATTGCAAACCCAAAAAATGAAGTTTTGTCTTGGAAAGTTGAAAAACTTGCTGTCAAGACAAAACTCGAGTTTTGGTTACAAAACTCGAGTTTTGACCCTGACAGAGAGATGCTCGTTTTCACTGAACAAAGCAAAACCCGAGTTCTCTGTGAAAACTCGAGTTTTGGTACTTACAGAGACTCATGACATTTTTCAACTAAAGACAAAACTCGAGTTTTGTTTTGAAAACTCGAGTTTTGCGCATATAGAGAGTCTTTGATTTTTGAACTCAGCTTTGGGCCAAGACTCCATATTCAAACTACTTTTGAGCGTTTCAAAGTTTTCTCTAAGTTAAGAGAAAACTCGAGTTTTGATTTTAAAACTCGAGTTTTGTCCTTACAGAGAGATTTCAAGTTTTCACCAAGTTTTAAAAACTCAAGTTTCAAAATGAAAACTCAAGTTTCCAACTTGAGCTGATTTCTCAAAGTTTTCATCATTGAATGAAAACTCGAGTTTTGTTCTGCAAACTCGAGTTTTGATCCAAACCGAGAGCATTGCCAAATTTCAAAGTATTCATAACGAAACAAAAACTCGAGTTTTGATTTCAAAACTCGAGTTTTGATCAGGCAGAGAGTAATGCATTTTCACGATGATTTGAAAACTCGAGTTTCAGTTTCGAAACTCAAGTTTTGGCAAGTTATGAACTTTTCAACGTTTTCACAACTTATGTGAAAACTCGAGTTTCACTTTGGAAACTCGAGTTTTGGCCAAACAGAGACCATAAGATTTTTCAGTCTTTTGAAAACTCAAGTTTTAATTTTAAAACTCAAGTTTTGATGTTTTGGACTTCCACGGGGTATTTTCATTAAAAGTTCAAAACTCGATTTTGATTTGAAAACTCGAGTTTTGAGAATTTCACAAACTATGGTCCAAAAGCTCAAAACACGACTTTACTCTCTGCAAGTGGAAAACTCGAGTTTCAGTTTTAAAACTCAAGTTTTGAGTTAAGTGAACAGTTGAAAACTCGAGTTTTCAAGATCAAAACTCGAGTTTCCATCGACGGTTCACAGATTTGAAAAACGCGATTCTGGAATCACTTGTTTTTTGATCTTAATACTTTCCAGAATTAATCTTCCATATTCCCTGCTATGTTTAACCACTTTACCTATGAGTTTTAGGCAGATTAATGAAGGTTTATTATGAGTTGGAACAAAAGTAAAAAGGTGGTTCAGAACATTTAATACAGATCAGAAAGTTGCCTTCTTTTGGCTAATCCAGCTAAACACGCCTACAGAACGTTAAAGAAAGTTTTCTACAACAAGTAAAGTATTCTCCAACGGACTAATCCACAGAGGAACAAGTCAGACTCATTATCCACCTGGATTAAGTGGAGATTAGAGAGAGAAGCTGACCAAGATTACAACTAATCACCTCCAACGGTTTGATTCATCTTACAACGGTCATTTAATGCTCTCTAGGTATAAATAGAGATGCATTCAAGTCTTCTCAACAACCACAAGAACTGAGAGCGAAATTCATTAAGTGTTCATTCAATTCTTTCAGTTTTCCATCTGTATTGTATCTTGTGATACTTGAGCTTCAGTGTTTAACATTATTCACTCTTTGAGAGAGTCTTTCTTTGATCATTGATTATTGTTTGTAAAGAACCACAAGTCAGGCGACTTGGTGGTTGGGCTCATTGATTACAACTTGTAAGGATGAGTGACTTCTAGTGAGAGAACTACTCTTGAGTGAAGAGTGTGTAATCAGTGATATAGTGGAAATCCCAGTGAGGCTGGGGACTGGACGTAAGTCATTGGTTAGGACCGAACCAGTATAAATTCTCTTGTGTCTTGCTTTTCTTTCCTCTCTCTATTTTACCCTGTTTTACATTATACAAAACAGAGCAATCTCGAAAATTTTTATACATACCCAATTCACCCCCCCTCTTAGGTATTCAGCTGCACTTTCAAACCCTTAATAATATATATAATTGTGATTCAAGCATAGCCAAAAACGGCACATTCTATTTTTAAGGGGATCTCCATAAATTATATGAATAATAATTAATAATTAATTAAATATTTAAACAAATGAGGTTATTACATAAGGGTCCGGCAGGGCAACGTACCTATAAGAATTACCATATGTGATTAATGTGGTTTCAATATAAGGGAGGAAGTAAGTTGAATTTTAAATTGTGCGTTAAATAAGAAAAAATAATTATATTAATAATTAGAACTACATGTTTTAAGGAATAAATTGAATTAAACTATAAACATTAAATCAGCAATCATAATTATATCATAAATAATTATATAAATGTGATCCCTAAAAAAAAGACGAATTATGATTAATGGGGTTTGAATATAAGGAATGAAGTCAGTTGAATTTTAAATAAAACGTTAAATGATGAATCATAATTACACTAATAATTGTATTTCCGTGTTCTACGCATAATTTTACCTTACATGATTGTATAAAAAACTTGTATTTGTTATGAATATTATATTTGTGGATGTCCATATTTCCCATTATTTCCTATTCTCTCATAGTTTCCTATTCTCACCCATGAATCACTATGATTGTGGAATCATATTAATTGTAGATTTGAGAATTGTGCCTATAAATATAAGGCATATGTTATGTATTGGTGACACATCAAAATACAATGGAATAAGAATTACACTCCTCTTTCTCTCTTCTCTATTCTCTTGTTCTTATTCTCTATCTCTTATCTCAGATATATCGTTATATTCATAACACGTTATCAGCACGAGAAGCTCGAATGAAGGTCTGATCGCTTCTTTAACGATTTCAGCCTACCTTCTTTGATTTTATGTTTCTTTTATCTATTTGAGATGATCTTAACCACTATATGGAATTAAAAATATATTTCTACCCAATGTTTTAAACATTGAGTCCCATGGTTAAGATCAGAGATTATTATTATTCCTTTCATGACTTCTACTGGTTGAAATATTTTTCCTTTTTTTTTTGGTCTCGCATTATCATATTATTAGCTCTTTTTTTTATTATTTCTTTTACCGGAGTGGATTACCCCCGGTTTTATTTCTTTTATCGGAGTGGATTACTCTCGGTTTTATCTCTTTTACCGGCGTGGACTACCCCCGGTTTTATTTCTTTTACCGGTGTGGATTACCCCCGGCCTTAATTCATTTATTTACAAGTACTTTATTGTTAATATTGTTATATTGTATAGCCAGAAGCTATATATATATATGTGTGTGTGTGTGTGTAGGCCAGAAGCCATATAAATTCCTAAAGAGCTAAATGGCCAGAAGCCGCAAAATTTTGATTTTTATAATAATATCTTACTTATTGTCATATGAATTTCTTGTTATTAATTCTTCTAATTGGTTTGAAGCCATGATGAGATAAGAGGCACAAATTGGCCTAAAGCCATGAGACAAATTTGGCCTGAAGCCCTAAGACATTAGAGTGAAGCCAGATCCATGATTTTATATGTTATCATTTGGTATTAAAAGACCCCCTTGTTCTTTAGAACAAATTAAACGGATTGTATAACCACCAGAAGATGGTTGTTCTTCTAAAAATTTGTTATAAATTGATATATCCAATATGCTCCTGCAGTAGCAATATTGTGAAAGAGGTGTATTTTGAATTAATTTCTTGACCTCGTGTAGCCAAACAAAACGAGTTTTTATTGAAAGAAGTGAATGAAGTAACACATGAATTTATATGGAAATATGTGTCAATGTGTTAATTGGGTAATCATGTTGGTTCAAATTCTCATCTGAAGTGGAGAAAATTATTAATAAGAACCACACAAAGTGTGACATTTGTTTGTTTTTGATGTTGAGGTCCTAAAGGCTTATGTTACAAATATTATATGATATTATAAGATTTTAATAGTATTGGAAAAGTATTGTCCAGAAGACAACAACTTGCAGAGATTCGTGTCACACAAAGTCTAAAGGCTGATAGTTTTGGGAACTAATTAGCATATTTTGTCCTTTTATAAGAGAGGCTAATGTTAAGATCATATATATGGTAGTATAAAATGAACAAAGGCTCCAACAGAGCTAATATTTTGTTACCTAAAGGAACAAAATTATACATTGATAATGCATTTTATTCTACCAAGTATAAAAGAAACTTATTGAGTTTCAAAGATATCTGCAAAAATGGATATCATATAGTAAACATATGTTATTGTAAACCAAAAGTTTACAAACCAGAAGTTTATCAATGCAAACCAAATGTTTGCCAATGTAAACTAGAAGTTTACTGTCAATGAGATATTAAAGAGGCAATGAGCTACAGAGAAATATGTCCATATTTATTTTAAAGCCAAGGCCCACGAGAAATAAATAAGCCCAGAAGGTAACATGATGCTTACTTTTTGTTGTTATTTAAATTTATATCATCATATATCATAAATTTGTTTCTATAAGAATGTTTTTGATGGAAAATTTTCACATGTGTAATTCTAAATTTGTGTGATTCTAAGTTATTTTGATCATGAATATCTTCATACATGGTGAACTGTATATATTTTGCACATATAAGTAAATTGAAGTATATTATTAATGAATAATGAGATTATCTAGTGATGTAATATTATATGTTTGTTCCTGAAGAATCAATATATAGATTTTTATTTTGAGCTTTAAAGAGTTTTAAAGTGATTTTGAAATACATATATAAAGAAAGTATGTTTATATAACTCACACTTGAGGGGGAGATTGTTAGATCACAAGTATGAGTTAGAATATATGTATGTGCTAATTTTTGAAAAGTTATATACTTCTTAGACAAAGTTTAATAGATCTCCCAAAATGGATGTCAGAATATTAAAATGTTTATCCTATGTTACAGTAAACCAGAAGTTTACTAATCGAAACAAATTTATTGTTGGCATGACTTGTTTGATCATCCAAGTCATATAATAGAAATAAAATTACGTATTGACATCCATTGAAGAACCAGAAGATTCTTCATGAATAACCAACATATTATTTATGAATTATGTGCTGCTTGTTCTCAAAGCAAATTGTCTATGAGACTATCATTGATCATGATTAGTATTGGATTTCAATATTTCTGGAAATATATCAAACAGAATTATATGGGCCCATTGAGATAGCATGTAAACCATATAAACTTCAAAGATGCATCTATGAAATGGTTACATGCGAGATTATTATCTTAAAACCTGAAGTTTGTAAGAATGTTTGCAACCTGAAGTTTGCAATAATGTTTGATGAATTAAATGCATAATTTCCAAATTATACGATCAAGAAATCATGAATTAAAGCCTCCATAAATAGCTAGATCAATTCTTATGAGAACAAACTTTTTATATTGGTATATTTGATCTTACATATTATAGCACTTATATAAGCCAACAAAATTCTCCCGATAGAATTAGCTCTTGGTCAGTAGCCAGACAAATGTTCATCTTAAAAGGGTTGAATGTGCAATGATTATTAATCTACCACAATGCACATAGATATATTTAGAGAGAAAGTTGAGATAAAAGTTATGTGAAGATCTCCTTTTAATTGTTTGTTTCTAGATGAAATAAAATGATGTTTCTAAAGCAAACACATGGAGACTTATATTAGACAATTGATATTTGACATAGTTTTCTCAACACGAGGGGGAGAAATTGAATAGCTGGAAAAGAGAATAAATGGAATGCATTATAGCAAAGTATTTATCCTCGAATAAAGAAGTATGAACCAAAAGTTCATCAGAATATGCATTCATGATATATTTGCCAGATAGAATTAATGACCTAAATGAGATTTATAATCTCATATTCCAGCTAAAAATGCTCCAATTAGTAACATGCCTGAAGCATGAGTAAGTATTCGGTTCCAAATCTAAATGTTATGGATGAATTGGAGCAATAATTAAGATGATCATATTAAGGAGGTAGATACTCCAAAAGAGTATCAAGACATAACTTATCAAGAGAGGTTCAGGTACCTGAGTAATATTGATATTGTTATATCAAATTGGAAAAATAGAACTGACAAGATAAATTTGTCGACAACAATTTTGATGATGATATCACGTGATCAAATGAGGATATTATATAAAGATTACTGGCCAAGAGGATAAGTGAAATTCAGAATGACGCAAATATAATAATTATGGACCTAAAGTCCAAATTGGGATATATGATTTTGTGGTGGATACAATAAATCTGGCAATTTATGAATGATAAATTATGCGTCTATTAGATATTGTTATATATAGCCTATGCATATGGCTTACTAAATTATGAAGATTGCATAAGAATCTTCAAAGGATCCAAGAGTGCTAGTAGCACAAGTCCCTGAAGGACTCAAGATGCCAGAAGCATCAAATTCAAAGTTCTCGAGAACAATACTTAATAAGTTTTGTATGACTTCAAGCTATTAGAGTATGCATGATATAATCGTTTTAATGAATATCTGTTGATATGCATCTAGATATTGAAAGTTGGAGCTTGATACCCAAAAGGGGGGGTGAATTGGGTATCTTTAAAATTTTCGAAACTTGATATGTTTTTGAACACTTAAAACAGAGCAGAATAGAGGAGTAGGGAAAGGAAGCTTAACACAATGCAATTTATACTGGTTCGGTCCTTTCTCTGACCTACATCCAGTCCCCAAGCCTCACTTGGGATTTTCAATCCACTAACTCAATGAAATTGATTACACACTCTGTACTAAGAGTTCTTCTCTCACTAGAACACACTCCCCCTTACAAGTTGCAATCAATACACCCCAACTACTAAGTCCCCTGACTTGTAGTTATCTCAATCAATAAATGATTTTACAGAAGAAACTCTCTCAAAGAGTAGATAGATGAACACTGAAGCACTAAGTATCAAAATGATACTATTACAAATGAAAGCTAATACACAATAAATGAACTTAGTAAATTTTCGCTCAGAGTTGGTGTATCAACTGGAGATGAAGTTAATGCTCTCTATTTATAGGTAGAGAACATTAAATGACCGTTGTAGGATGATTCCAACCGTTGGAAGTGATTTGCTCCAAGTTTGGTCATCTTCTCTCTCTAAAGATCTGCTAGTCCAAGGCTTTATGTTGTCTGATGTGGCTCTCTGAGTTTCTGCCCGTTGGAATTGACTTTACTTGATGTAGTAAGCTTCCTTTAACGTTCATTAGGCGTGCTCAGATGGATTAGCCGAAAGTAGGTGAGATTGTGCAGGTGCATTAAATGCACTGTTGACCTTTTTGCTTTTTCTCACAAATCTTCAATAATCTTGATCTGTGCTAACTGAAAAACACTCAACAAACTTGTTAAACATATCTGGGAACATGAGTGAATGATATATGAAATCAATTAGATCAAACAACAAGATATAGCAGATTTCACAAATTTGAAAATGCACCAACGGTCACAAACCTTGAGGCTAGTTCATCCAACCTCGAGGTTTGCTTGAAGGTTTCAGGCAAATATAGTTTTTAAAACATCCAACCTCGAGGTTGCTATGTGAACCTCGAGGTTTCTCTTAAAAAGAAACCTTCTGAAAAATCTTAGTAACTCACAAACCTTGAGGTTCCAAAGGTAACCTCGAGGCTTGAAGGTTGGTTGAAAAAGCATTTTTCTTCTGGAGCCCGATAACCTCGAGGTTGAAATTCCATACTCGAGGTTAGTTTCAAACTTCGTAAAAACAAGACTTTGATTTAAAGGACTAACCTCGAGGTTTAAAATAGAGCCTTGAGGTTGATATGTCTTTGTAAAAATCAGTTGCTCTCTGTAAGTAGGAGAACTCGAGGTTGCAAACTGAAACTCGAGGTTAATGAATTTTCCTGTAAACTTGAGTTTCAAAATAAAGTGGCCAACCTCGAGGTTGAAATATGAACCTCGAGGTTTTCATATTTGATGAAAACCATGAACTCTCTGGATGGATTAAAACTCGAGGTTTGCTTTTCATACTCGAGGTCACAAGTGTTAATGCAAAAACTTGGATTTTTCAAGAAGGCCGAAACCTCGAGGTTAACTTCCCAACCTCGAGGTTTCACATAGTTTTTGTGAAACCAAGTTTTGTAACATGAGACACTTGAATTTCAGAAGGCTTCTGTAAGGCCAAACCTCGAGGTTACAATACCAATCTCGAGGCTTGCTCTTAAGCAGAGTTTTTGACACTTAAGAGCAAAACCTCTTTAATTGTTTGTAGTTGTTGGCAATCATCAAAACCATCGGAGAACTAACATTCTCCCCCTTTTTGATGATGACAACATCTACAAGCAATCCTTCTTTCAACACTTAAGAGATTATCAGAGACATTATCAGAGAGATTGAAATTTTTTTTTTTTGCACAAGTAATGTTAAAAAAAAAATCAAGACATTATCAGAGATAAGCAGAAGCATAAGATTGATACTAAAAATTCCATTCCAATAAATAATTAACAAGAGTATAATGGAATTCAAAACACACAGCAGCACAAGAAATATCAGAAAACAAATACAAAGCACAAATGCTGCTGCAATCATCAAAAACATCCCTAAATCCCTAGACTCTAGTCCTCATTGCTTGTCTCTCCCCCTTTGTCATCATCATCAACATACTCTGGGTCAAGTATAACAAGAGGAGGAGTGAAAGGGACAATGGCCCTGTCTAGAGAGGGCACTAAAGTAGGATCATAGAGTGAGGGATGGCCATATGAAAGGTAGCCTAATGGAGAAGGTGAAGGTGTGGGAAATACTTCAGTGGCAGGAGTAGGAGGTGATGGAAATGGTGGAGTGAGAATCTCTGTAGAAGGGGTAATGGGTGAAGTTTGAGTCTCAGAGATTGGAGTGGTATAAGATGGAGAAGTGTGAGGTGGACTGGGAAAAGAGAAGGAGTGAGAGGGAGGTGAATGAATGGGAGAGTGAGCTGGAGACTCAGTGGGTGAGTGAGGTGAAGATGGATCAGGTGCTGGATGTGATGAACTAGGGCCATCAGCTGAAGCAGGGATAGGGTCAGAATCCATCTCAGGAGCAGGATCAGCAAGGGAAGCCTGAAGTGGAACTGAAGATGAACCAGGAGTAGATGAGGAAGCCCCAAGACCAAAATGTCTGAGTAGCATGTCAGCTCTGTCTCTGGCGTCAGATGCAGCTGAGAGTGTAACAGCTAGAGAGGTGTCCAACTCAGTAAACTTGCGATCCACGTCCTCCTTTAGCTTGTTCAAGTGGGACATCACCTCAGACTGAGCTACTATGACATCCATAAGCCCCAACTTGATGTCAGATCGTATTATGTCCACCTCAGCCTTCATGATAGCTCTGTGAGAGATTAAGGCTTGATCCACAATCTGTTGTATCTGAACTAGAAGATCAGTAGGCAGAGATGCCTGAGGAGGTGGAGGAGCTGATTGAGCTTCTTCATAGGCTTGAGAAACTTGTGATTGAGCTGTACCCTCATTGTCAAACTTGATCTTCATGAGATTCATCTGATGTTTACCAAAGTAGAGAGGATACTCAAGGGTATCGGTTGACCCCACATACCAAATTTTGTGATAGTAGAGTATCACATAAACTAAGGAAGGGTAGGGTATGTGTGTCAATGGCTTCTTGGCAAACTTGAAGGTCTTCATCCCTTGAAATAGCCAATCTCCAATGTTGAAAGGCACTCTCCTCACAAGGCTGTGAATGGCCTATAGTCCAAAGAGGTGAAATGGGTGTAGTTTCCAGCTTTAGGAACAAAATTCCTTGAATATATGTACCAAAGCACCCTATTGACTTTAGGCATATCACTTGGTTTGAAGGTGAGCTTGATTGCTTGGTCAGGTGGGAAAGGCTTGCCAGGGATAAGAGTTTCATACACTTCTTGATTGGTGTATGAAAATTCAGGGACAGGAGGTGGGTTTTTGATTTTCAGGATTTTGTTGATCGTATCAGCAGACAAAGAAAACTTTACACTCCTCACTATAGTTGAAACCTTTTCCTCTAGCAACTCACCATTTTCATCCAATGTACTATCATCCTGCATTTTAAAATAGAACATCCTAATAAGACTTGGAGTATAAGGACAAGATATTGATACAAAGGACTCATATTGTTTGAACCAAGGTGATATATCAAGATTGCACTCTTTATAAAATCCTTTTAAATTAATAGCTACTGAGGCACAGAAAACTTTTGAAAGATAAGTTTCTCTATACTTATCATTCTCTTGTTTGGTGGAGAAGGAAGAGGCAGCAGTGATGAATCCTTCTGGTGGTGATCTGACATGACGAATGTCTTCAATGGCATTGTCTGCAAATGAGGAGACTTTTTCCTTGCCATTCAGCTTAGAGAGATGAGAGGGAGACTGTCCGTGAGAGGTTTGAGAATGGGAGGCTTTCTTCGTTCTTGCCTTTGTAGGGGCTTTCTTGGCTTTTTCTCCAGTCTTCTCTTTGCCTTTCACTTTAGGCTCAGGCTGCTTTCTCTTTTTGGGTTTAGCTTAACTGGGCTCTTTGATGGAAATCCCTTTTGTCTGGCCCTTCTGCGTTGGAGATGAAAGAGGATCAATAGGAACTCCAGGAATGTGCTTATCAATCCCAGTACGCAGACGAGTTGATCTTGTCTTCTTCCTCACAGGTTTGCTGGTCTGGGTCTCAGGTTGGCGATTCGGTGGAGGAGGAGGAGACCAAGATTGGGTCTCTTCTGTAGAGTTTGTGGCTGATTTAGAATGGGAAGAGGGAGTCGAAGCCATTTATGAGCTAGGAATAGAAGAAATTGGCAGAAAATGGAAGATTTGTAGAGAGAGTGACGAGAGAAAACGTGAGAACTCGAGGTTAGGGTTCAGTGGAAATGAAATTTCACAGCAGCATATATATAGACACATGCCAAACCTCGAGGTTAACATTCAAACCTCGAGGTTTGATGATTAGAAATCACTAACCTTTTGAACTTCTTACCTCAAACCTCGAGGTTGTGTCCAGAACCTCGAGGTTTTGCTGTCTGTCAGAGAGGGTGTCTTCTCTGTCTGCCACAAAACTCGAGGTTTACTCTTGAACCTCGAGGTTCCATCCTTCAAAAACCTTGAATTCTTGTCTGACACCCCGACAACCTCGAGGTTGGCTATTGAACCTCGAGGTTTTGCCCTTTGACAGCAAAACCATACCTGCACAAAATTGTCTATGTACTCCAATGCTTAAGTTAGTGATCCATAATCATCAAAACCATAATTTAACATAGAAATAGACAGAAATTACTCACAATTCATTGGGATTTACCATTCCCAATTCTCTCCTTATGAAGGTGAATGGCTCCTTGGCTAGAGGCTTGGTGAAAATGTCTGCCAATTGAAGGTGAGTTGGGATAAACATCACTTTCACATCTCTTTTCTGGACATGATCTCTGATGAAGTGATGTCTCACATCAATGTGCTTGGTCCTTGTATGTTGTACAGGATTCTTAGCCAAGCTAATTGTGCTTGTATTGTCACACAATATTGGGATCTCCTTCAAGTGCACACCAAGATCAGCAAGTTGTTGCTTCAACCACAGCACTTGAGGCAGCCACATATTCAGCTTCCGTTGAGGACACGGCCACGGTAGTTTGCTTCTTGCTAAACCAAGAGACAAGTGAGTTGCCAAAGAACTCGCATTGCCCACTTGTACTCTTTCTATCCGTCTTGTAGCTGGCATGATCCGAGTCTAAATATGCTACTAGGTGCTCAGGCTGTCCTTTGGGAAACCACAGCCCAAGAGTCTTCGTATCAGATAGATATCTGAATATTCTTTTTACGTGCTTAGCATGAGACTCTTTGGGTGCTGATTGAAACCGAGCACACATCCCAACACTGAATTGGATGTCCGGGCGACTTGCAGTGAGATAGAGCAATGATCCAATCATTCCTCTATACTTGGTGATGTTGAAGTCCTTGCCCTCTTCATCAGCATCCAAGGAAGTGGTTGTGCTCATTGGTGTGTCAGCTCCATTGCACTTGTCCATTCCAAACTTCTTCAGCAAATCATTCAGATACTTGGTTTGGGATATAAATATCCCATCTTTGCGTTGCTTGATTTGCAGTCCAAGGAAGTAATTGAGCTCACCCATCATTGACATTTCAAATTCACCCTACATAGTCTTAGAGAATTCCTCACACAAGGAGTCATTAGTAGCACCAAAAATGATGTCATCAACATAAATTTGAACAATTAAGATTTCATTCAACTTATTTTTCTTAATGAATAATGTTGTATCAGCTTTTCCTCTGATAAACCCCTGATTGAGCAAGAATTGACTCAATCTTTCATACCAAGCTCTAGGAGCTTGCTTAAGACCATACAAAGCCTTTTTGAGTTTGAAAACATGATCAGGGAAATGTTCATTTTCAAAACCTGGAGGTTGTTCAACATACACCTCCTCTTGAATGAAACCATGTAGGAAAGCACTTTTGACATCCATTTGAAATAGTTTAAAACCTTTTACACAAGCAAAAGCAAGAAGAACTCTTATGGCTTCCAATCTTGCCACCGGAGCATAAGTTTCTTCATAATCAATTCCTTCTTCTTGATTGTAACCTTTGGCCACTAATCTAGCCTTGTTACGCACAATAATAGCAGACTCATCACGTTTGTTCTTGAATACCCATTTTGTCCCAATAACCGGATGGTCTTTGGGTCTAGGTACCAAGTCCTAAACCTGATTTCTATCAAATTGATGTAGCTCCTCTTGCATAGCAATCACCCAATCATTGTCTGAAAGGGCTTCTTCTATCTTAGAGGGCTCAATATGTGAAATGAATGCAGAAAATGTGACTTCATTTAAAGTACTATTCCTAGTCCTAACTCCTTGGTTTACATCACCTGTAACTTGGTCTAAAGGATGATTCCTTATAAATCTCCAAGCTCTAGGTTGGGACTGATCAGGATTTTCAAAGTTATTTTCAGGATCAGCCTCAAAAACATTTTCAGAATTTTCAGAAGGAGTAGGAGCATTTTTTCGAAAAGAATTTGTTTTTGAAGATAGTCTCTTCTTCATCATCCAAGGGTTTATCTGATTCAGATTCACAGAACACAACATGTATAGATTCTTCAACAATCTTAGTCCTAGTATTAAACACCCTATATGCCTTACTTCTATTTGAATAACCGATAAAGATAGCTAGATCAGATTTAGGATCAAATTTACCAAGATTATCTTTACCATTATTGTGCACATAGCACTTGCAACCAAAGACATGTAGATGACTGAGGTTGGGCTTCCTTCCTTTGTAGAGTTCGTATGGGGTCTTGTTCAGCTTCTTCCTCAAGTAAGCTTGGTTGGAGATGTAGCAAGCCGTACTCATCGCGTCAGCCTAGAACACTTGTGAAGTGTCATATTCATTCAACATTGCCCTTGCCATCTCAGTGAGCACTCGATTCTTTCTCTCCACAACACCATTCTGCTGTGGTATTCTTGGTGCTGAGAAATTATGGTTGATCCCCATACCATCACAGAACTCAACAAATGCGTTGTTCTCGAACTCTCCACCATGATCGGTCCGTATTCCTGAAATTGAGAACCCTTCCTCCTTTTGGACCTTCTTGGCAAAGGAAACAAACTGATCATATGTTTCATCTTTAGACGATAAAAATATTGTCCAAGTAAATCTAGAAAAATCATCAACAATGACCAAAGTGTATAGATTTCCACCAAGACTTTTCACTCTAGCTGGTCCAACCAGATCCATGTGAAGAAGTTGAAGAGGTCCATTTGTTGAAATCTCATTTTTAGCTTTAAAAGAAGATTTGGTCTGTTTTCCCTTTTGACAAGCATCACAAATCATATCATTTTTTAAATTCAATTTGGGAATGCCAATAACCAAATCCTTTGTCAATAACTTGTCAAGTTGATACATATTGACATGAGCTAATCGCTTATGCCATAGCCAACTCTCACTCAAGTTACTTACAAAACAATTTTCAGAAGTAAAAGCATTGCTAGAGAGATTCAAAGTATAACAATTTCCATCTCTAGGTGCTCTAAATAAAGCTTTATTTTTCAAATCATTTATAGAGATCAAATCCTTTTTAACAATAAAGCATTCATCAGAGTCAAATATTACCAAATTACCCTTATCAGTGCTTTGGCTCACACTTAAGAGGTTGTGACACAATCCCTCTACTAGGTAGACGTCTTTGATGAGTGGTCCTTCATGATTGCCAATCTCACCAATGCCAGCAATTTTCCCGGATTGGTCACCTCCAAATGTGACTCTACCTCCATCTTTTGGCTTTATTGACAAAAATTTTGATTTCTCTCCAGTCATATGCCTTGAGCATCCACTATCAATGTACCATTTGTTAGGCCTTGATGCTCTAAGACAAACCTGCAATTCATGAAGGATCAAGTCTTAGGTACCCATCTTTTCTTAGGTCCTTTGGGCTTAGCATGTACCTTGGGAACATATGTTCCTTTTGGTACCCATTGATAATTTCCTACAGGTTTAGCCTTTCTTTCTTTCCTATGAAAGCAAGATGAAGTAGAATGACCCTTCCTATTACAATAGTTACAATAAGCAAAAGGGTTTGAGGAATGAACAGATTTTGTGAAATAATTCATATACGACCTTTGTCCATTCTTTTTCTTGCCTTTCTTTTTATCAAAATCAGGTTTGTATCCAATGCCCGATCGATCGTTTATAAAACGTTGTTGTTTTAGAATCACATTGAGCATTTCACTTCCCTTAGTGAATTTCTCAAGTGCCTTTGTAAGTTGTAAGTTCTTTTTTTCTAAAACAAGGCATTCATCACAAACCAGAGATTGAGGAGAAGAAATGTTTTCAATTTGCAATTCAAGAAAGGAGTTTTTCCTTTTTAAAGACATATATTTATCTGCTAATTTCTCAAACTCCTTTTGAACAACATTGTATTCAGCAAATAATTCATCATAGGAGGGTAAAGATTCGTATACCTCATTGCTCTCATTGTGTTGCTCTTCTTCTTCAGCAACCAGGCATATATTGGCCTTTTCGCTTTCATCCTCTTCAGCTTCATCTTCATCCGATGAGCTGTCACCCCATATGGCTGACACATATGCCTTCTTTTTGAATTTCTTGAACTTCTTCTCTTTCTCTTGGTTCTTCAGCTGAGGGCAATCTGCCTTGATGTGTCTGGGCTTCTCGCATTCATAGCAAATGATAGGCTTCTTCAATTCATAGCTCGAGCTTCCCTTCTGAAATTTCTTGAAGCCTTGATCCTTCTTGTAAAACTTCTTGAATCTCCGGACCATCATGCCAATTTCTTCATCCTCATCTTCATCTTCCTCATCCTTTTCCACATTCAGAGCCACTCCTTTGTTGCGATTGTTGCCACCATTGACATCTTCTAACTCCTTCTTGAACTTCAGTTTGCTCTCATACTCAGATAGGCTTCCAAACAATGCGGCAACTGAAGTCATTGATTCTCCACGAGCTTCTTCAATGGCGGTAACTTTAGCTTCCCAATCCTTTGTCAGAATATTGAGGATTTTCCTCAGTTGAGCTCCTTGATTGAAAAGCTTTCCTAAGGCCGCTAGCTGATTGGTCAGATGAGTATATCTCAACTGAAATTCTCCAATACTCTTGCCTTGCTTCATCCGCAACAGGTCATATTTAGTGGTTAGAATGTTGATGCGGTTCTCCTTGATTCCAGAGGTTCCTTCATAAGCTATTTCCAGAGCCTTCCACATCTCCTTAGCTGTTGACAAATTGCAGATACGAAAGTACTCCTTTTGACTATAAGCACTCTGAAGCATCAGGATAGCCTTGCTATTGAGGGTGATGTTCTTCTTATCGTCATCATTAAACTCAGCTTCTGTCTTAGGGACAGTGATACCTCTTTCTACCTTAACTGGAACATAATCACCAGTCTCAAAGACACTCCATAGACCATATTCTGTTGCCATCACGAACTCGCGAAACTTGGCTTTCCAGAAAGAGTAGTGTTCGCCATCGAAACCAGGAGGTCGGTTGATTGAAGCTCCATCTGGAAGAATTCCTTCCATAGTGATCCTTCTCAAGTGGTTAAACTCTTCAGAGAAGACCTTGCTCTGATACCAAATGAAATTGGAGCTTGATACCCAAGAGGGGGGTGAATTGGGTATCTTTAAAATTTTCGAAACTTGGTCTGTTTTTGAACACTTAAAACAGAGTAGAACAGAGGAGTAGGGAAAGGAAGCTTAACACAATGCAATTTATACTGGTTCGGTCCTTTCTCTAACCTACATCCAGTCCCCAAGCCTCACTTGGGATTTTCAATCCACTAACTCAATGAAATTGATTACACACTCTGTACTAAGAGTTCTTCTCTCACTAGAACACACTCCCCCTTACAAGTTGCAATCAATACACCCCAACTACCAAGTCCCCTGACTTGTAGTTATCTCAATCAATAAATGATTTTACAGAAGAAACTCTCTCAAAGAGTAGATAGATGAACACTGAAGCACTAAGTATCAAAATGATACTATTACAAATGAAAGCTAATACACAATAAATGAACTTAGTAAATTTTCGCTCAGAGTTGGTGTATCAACTGGAGATGAAGTTAATGCTCTCTATTTATAGGTAGAGAACATTAAATGACCGTTGTAGGATGATTCCAACCGTTGGAAGTGATTTGCTCCAAGTTTGGTCATCTTCTCTCTCTAAAGATATGCTAATCCAAGGCTTTATGTTGTCTGATGTGGCTCTCTGAGTTTCTGCCCGTTGGAATTGACTTTACTTGATGTAGTAAGCTTCCTTTAACGTTCATTAGGCGTGCTCAGATGGATTAGCCGAAAGTAGGTGAGATTGTGCAGGTGCATTAAATGCACTGTTGACCTTTTTGCTTTTTCTCACAAATCTTCAATAATCTTGATCTGTGCTAACTGAAAAACACTCAACAAACTTGTTAAACATATCTGGGAACATGAGTGAATGATATATGAAATCAATTAGATCAAACAACAAGATATAGCAGATTTCACAAATTTGAAAATGCACCAACGGTCACAAACCTTGAGGCTAGTTCATCCAACCTCGAGGTTTGCTTGAAGGTTTCAGGCAAATATAGTTTTTAAAACATCCAACCTCGAGGTTGCTATGTGAACCTCGAGGTTTCTCTTAAAAAGAAACCTTCTGAAAAATCTTAGTAACTCACAAACCTTGAGGTTCCAAAGGTAACCTCGAGGCTTGAAGGTTGGTTGAAAAAGCATTTTTCTTCTGGAGCCCGATAACCTCGAGGTTGAAATTCCATACTCGAGGTTAGTTTCAAACTTTGTAAAAACAAGACTTTGATTTAAAGGACTAACCTCGAGGTTTAAAATAGAGCCTCGAGGTTGATATGTCTTTGTAAAAATCAGTTGCTCTCTGTAAGTAGGAGAACTCGAGGTTGCAAACTGAAACTCGAGGTTAATGAATTTTCCTGTAAACTTGAGTTTCAAAATAAAGTGGCCAACCCCGAGGTTGAAATATGAACCTCGAGGTTTTCATATTTGATGAAAACCATGAACTCTCTGGATGGGTTAAAACTCGAGGTTTGCTTTTCATACTCGAGGTTACAAGTGTTAATGCAAAAACTTGGATTTTTCAAGAAGGCTAGAACCTCGAGGTTAACTTCCCAACCTCGAGGTTTCACATAGTTTTTGTGAAACCAAGTTTTGTAACATGAGACACTTGAATTTCAGAAGGCTTCTGTAAGGCCAAACCTCGAGGTTACAATACCAACCTCGAGGCTTGCTCTTAAACAGAGTTTTTGACACTTAAGAGCAAAACCTCTTTAATTGTTTGTAGTTGTTGGCAATCATCAAAACCATCGGAGAACTAACAGATATATCTTATAAGAATGCTTAGAAATCATGTTAGTATTATTATGATTTTGCTGGAAATATTTAGTTCTTGCAGGTACACAATAGAATGTTTAATGACTAAAAAGAAGATATGCTCAAAAGACATGTAGTCATCAGGGAGAGCAAATCTAATGTAATTAAGAGGGGGAGATGATACACGCTGTACTCTTTTTCCCTTATCTAGGTTTTGTCCCACTGGGTTTTCCTAGAAAGGTTTTTAATGAGGCAGCATTAGAAAATGTATCAATGGATGATGTACTCTTTTCTTTGGCTAGGTTTGTATCCCACTGGGTTTTCCTAGTTAGTTTTTAATGAGGCACATTCATAATGGACATCCAAGGGGGAGTGTTATGAATATTATATTTGTGGATGTCCATATTTCCCATTATTTCCTATTCTCTCATAGTTTCCTATTCTCACCCATGAATTACTATGATTGTGGAATCACATTAATTGTAGATTTGAGAATTGTGCCTATAAATAGAAGGCATATGTTATGTATTGGTGACACATCGAAATACACTGGAATAAGAATTACACTCCTCTTTCTCTCTTCTTTATTCTCTTGTTCTTATTCTCTATTTCTTATCTCAGATATATTGTTATATTCATAACAGTATTAATCATTGTTTAAATTTCAAATATTTAGAAGTAATATGGTAGTGACTTGGTAGTGATATAAAATTGGTAGTGATAATATCCTATCGTTACTACTAAGTCACTACCACTTTTTCACTGCTAGATCAGAATCTTATCTACCTTTATCATTTCTCTCTCTTATTGAGATTCCAATCTAGCGGTGGAAAAGTGGTAGTGACTTAGTAGTGACATAAAATTGGTAATGACAACATCCTATCCCATATAATAATACAACAAATTTTAAATTTCATTGTGTTGATAGATTTTTCCCTTTTTTGGTTATACCACTCTGGTACTTATTATAAATATTTGTTAATTAATTGCCACATTACAAGAAACGACATTTAAGTCTTGTGTAAAACAAGTTATTAAAAAATGTTTTGAATTGATAAAATTTTCTAATTTATCCTTCATAAAATATTCTTTTCATTTCACTAGTGCAAAAAAGGGGCTTTAAGACCGCCTCATTTAGACCGGAGTAGCGACACCCCGATCTTAAAGGAATGACCAGTGACAGTTTTGTAAATATAAAGAACTTCTTGGACCAGATCATTTTTTCATAGGTCTTAAATATATTATTCAAACCGGACTAAAAAACAACCGGTCTTTTAATTGTTATTAAGAAAATTGAAATTTCAATTACTTTATATAGAAATCTCATACAGTCGTACTTATATTTTCTGCAGTCCAACATAATAAGGAAAAATTTAAATATAAAAGTCTAAAAGTTTTAAGACTGCAAATATTTACTAGCCCGTCTTAAAAGTCCGGACATATAATACGGCCGGTACAAAATATAGAAAAAAATTAACAAAAAGATTAATTAATTTTAAGACCAGAGGTTTATAAAGACCGGTCTTAAAGGTTAACTTTTAAGGCTGTCTTATCATTTGTTCAGTCTTAAAGTTAAATATTTTAAGACCGGACTTAAATTGTGGCCGGTTCCTCAATATTGAAGAAAAATTAAACAAATAATTAATTACTTTTAAAACTGGACTTTAATATGACCAGTCTTGAATGTCAAATATTAAGACTGTCTCTTTTTTTTATCCGGTCTTAAAAATGAAGCGCTAAATATACATTTCTTCGCGCGAAAGCTTTTGTCACTCTCACTAAAGAACCTTTGTTTACGTTGTGAAACCCTTTCTATTGCATTACCTGAGGTTGATATCATAAGTTAAAATTCATATGTGATCAATGATTATACATTTTACACGAAGTCCCTAGATGATACGAGCACAGTCTAGAATAGTGGTGTTATGTTAGAGGCTGAATCTATGCACTTTTATAGTTTGAAAGACAAGAGGCCTTTATTGGCAGTCATTTCATATTATGAGGTTATTGAAGAGATTTGAGAGGTGGACTATGTTAAAATTAGATTTCTCATTTTCAAATGCAAGTGGGTTAACGTCAATAATGGTGTTCAAATCGATCGGCTAGGATTTACATTAGTCGATGTCAATGGTAGAAGTTTTGGAGATGAACCTTTTATTATGGCAGACCAGGTGAAACAAGTGTTCTATATCACCGATCAAGAAAATAAAATGTGGTCTGTAGCTCTCAAGGAAAAAGGGTCATTAATATTGATGAGGAAAGTCATTCAAATTTTGGTTTTCCTAAGAGTACTCATTTTTCAAGGGGTCTACCTGACATGAACAAAGAAGATGAAGCGGATATTGAACCCGGCATAAGAAATGATCATCAAGAAGGGATATGGGAGGATATCACTTTATAAAAGAGTCAATTCATAAGGTAATATTCATATGCAAAATTCTTTAAAAACTTTAAGGTTTTAACTATATTATATTCCTTCTATGTTCATAAACAATGTCACTGACTTTGAAGTTTGTTCTTGTTTTATTTTTGTGGCAGGATCCGATCCAAATGGGCATATTATAAAAGAGGATGTTACGTTAACGTTGTTGGGTGGGAATCAAATGAAGGCATGGTGAATATTATTTTTGGCATGTATGTTGTATTTGTAAGTAAATTAGTTTATTGTATAAATTAATTTAGGTGTTACAGTTATAGTATAATCATTAATTAAGAGGCCACATAACTCATGGTGAATAATATTTGTATTCTTTTTCCCAATTCAATTTATTCATAATTGTTCATAGCTAGTAGCTTAAAATATCGACTTTTATGTGCTAGATTAGGTGGTGGATTTGTGTGTGTGTGTGTGTATATATATATATAATCAAGAAGAACAGAATAGAGAAAAATTTGGGAAAATTTAGACGGGAAATAAATATGCCAATTTTAAATATTTAACTGTTAAAATCAGATGTATTTATATGTCCGGTCTTAAAGGTCAAGTACATTTGATATTAAGCCCGGTCTTAAAAGTTGGTCTTTTAAGACCGGTATATTTATACAGTCGGTCTAAAAATCAAAATTTTTAAGACCGGATGTATTTATCATCCAGTTTTGAAAGTCGGTCTTTTAAGACCGCGTATAATTAGTCGTTTGGTCTTAGAAGCCGCTATTTTTTAGACCATATTTATTTTTATCCGGTCTTAAAATTCCGATCTTTTAAGAGCAGCCTAGTTGTTGGCCGGTCTTAAAAGTTAAGTTTTAGGACCAAACAAAAAATATTTCAGGTTTATTTAGTATGACTTTTAAGACCCAACGTTTCAAATATCTGGTCTAAAAGAGTTTCTTTAAGACCGGTTCGAGTGCGGTCTTAAATGTTAGACTTTTAATACCGGCTAGAACAAGACCGGTCGCGGGTCCGGTCTTACGATACCTCTTTTGTCCGATCTTAAAACCTTTTTTTGCACTAGTGTTTTCAAATCATTATCACTTCTTTTTTTTTCTCTTTCTCTCTTTTCAATAAGAATATAATAAAAGTAGGGATAAGGGTTTTAAATGCCATGGAAGTTTTCGCTTAAGAGCACTGGTAAGACAGAAGTTATTTTTGGACCAAAAATGCCACGGAAGTTTTAGCCAAGGAGCAATTTTGCCCCGGAAGTTTTCACTAAAGAGCAATTTTGCCCCGGAAGTTTTCACTAAAGAGCAATTTTGCCCTTCTGTCCCCAAATATTAAATTTGACTATGAAATCAGTCAAAGACCACACATGTGATGCATTGAAAAGGTCAAACTTGGAGCCAGAGAAGGAGATCCTTGAGATGTTTAGCTCAACGCGGCCAGAATTTGTGAAACCGAACTAGTTAAAGGGACTGAAAGGTCGGCTGTCACAAAACCCAAATGAAGCATCACTTATGATCTAAGCAAATGATCAGTCTATACAAACGTAAATATAATCACCATTGATTTGTTTTACCGAACCAATTTTTGGAACAATTCATTTCTCGTTTTGCGTTTCATTTGCGTTTTGTGACAGACCTTTCAGTCCCTTCGACCAGTTCTAAAAGTGAAGGAAATCACCAAGACGGGGGGTGAATTGGGGATTTCAAAATTCTTTTTGGTTCACCCACACAACAGATAATATCAAGGCAAAGTGGAGATAGAGAAGAAGATCTTGACACAGAAGATTTATATTGGTTCGGTCCAACTCCTTGACCTACGTCCAGTCCCCAGACACTCTGAGATTTTCCACTATCACTCAATTACAATTACACACTCTGTACTCAGGATGATCGTCTCCTTAGGACTCACTCCCCCTTACAAGCTGTAATTGTATACAATCAGATACACACTCTGTACTCAAGAGTTATCCTCTCCCTAGGACTAACTCCCCCTTACAAGTTGTACTCTGATTTTTCCAATCTCCAAGTCCACTGACTTGAGATTCTTACAATGAATGATATACAAGGAAATAAACTCTCTCTAAGAGTAGATATTGATACTCATTACTGAAGCTCAATGTATCAAAGATACTACACAGATGAAAACTGAAGAAATAAATGTGAGACTTGAATGATTTTCGTCTTCAGCAAGTGTGTTTATTGGAAAGACTTGAGTGCAGCTCTATTTATACTTAGAGATCATTAAATGACTATTGCTTTCCAAATAGATCCGTTGGAGAAGTTGTTCCAAGGTTGGGAAATGGTTTTTGGTATCTTCTCTCTCTGAACTCAGCTTAATCCAGCTAGCCAAGTAGTCCGACTTGTTCTTCTGTGAATTAATCCGTTGGAGATGAGGTTGCTTGTTGTAGAAAACATTCTTTAATGCTTTGCAACTATGTGCAGATGGATTAGCCAAGAATATGCAACTTTTGGACAGTGCATTTAATGTTCTGAACCACTTTATGCTTTTTGCTTTATGTCTTCAAAATCATTCTCTAAATCATCTAAAACTCACTAATAAAGTCATTAAACATAGCTAGGAACATTAGAGAATAATCCTGGAAAGTATTAAGATCAAACAAGAACATATTGTAAAATCATGTAAATCAAATTTCAAACTCAGCGTTGGAAACTCGAGTTTTGTTCATCAATACTCGAGTTTTCAACTATGCACAAGTCCAAACTCGAGTTTCAGAGTCCAAACTCGAGTTTGCGTCTTCCAGAGAGAAAATTGCGATTTTGAGCTTCAACAGGGAGTTTTGATGTAAAACTTCAAAACTCGAGTTTTGCACCCAAAACTCGAGTTTTGGACTATTGATGTGAAATTGTAGTTTTAATCCAAAACATCAAAACTGAAGGTTTTCATTCAAAACTGGCGGTTTTGAACTTGTGAAAACTTGAAAGCTCTCTGCCAGACCAAAACTCAAGTTTTCACAAAACATGTGAAAACTGAAAAACTGGCGATGTTCATATGTTGTGAAATCAGGTGCTTGACTAAGTGACCAAAAGTCGAGTTTTGACCCCAAAACTCGAGTTCTAAACTATTTCACAAAATATGAGAATTTCTTTGAAAAGTTCAAAACTGGCAATGCTCTTTGAAAACTGGAGGTTTTGAAACTTGGAAAACTCAGAGGCTCTCTGCCATATCAAAACTCGAGTTTTTCCCCCAAAACTTGAGTTTTCATATGTTTCATGAAAACTCAAAACTGGCAGTTTTTCTATGTTCAGATTTTTCCCTCAGACAAGCCAAAACTCGAGTTTTGATCCGAAAACTTGAGTTTTCCCTTAACAGCAAAGAGCTCAAGTTTTTCAAGAGAAAACTTTACAATTTGGCTTTCATGGCTTTACAATTGTTCCATTCATCATCAAAACACATTGAGAACTAACATTCTCCCCCTTTTTGATGATGACAACACTTGTAAACTAATCTTTCAAGAATTTGAGGAATTTTTAGTTTTGAAAGAAGATTGTTTAAGTGAAATTCCAAGAATCTGATAAAAGAAGTATTTTGACAAATGAAATGTTTTTGAAATCTTCAACTTATTAATGAAATTGGATTTGCGAATGAGCTAACCATATCAGAGAGACATAGACAGCAAAAGGCATATATCATAACTCATCACATAAATTCATTCATAATGAAGTTCAAGAGAATGCAAACAATAAGGTGTTGCAAGATGCAGATACAGCAAAATCAAAATGCTACAAACACCAAACACTAAAACTGAACATTTTAAAACACTAAATATACTAGTTCTTCAAAACACATCACTAGCTTAAATTCTTGTCCTCGCTGACTTTCTCTCCCCCTTTGGCATCATCAACTTGTGGATCAAGGAGAGGGGTAGCAGGAGGTGACTCAGAGTGAAAAGGTTCTGTGCGTGGAGTGTTTGGAGATGAGGAAGCAGGGTTAAGGATTTCTGTGTAGGAGTTAGTGGAGTGGTAGATGGCAGAGTCTCAGTAGTAGGAGTGGTCTGAGTGACTAGAGAAGTGACAACAGAAGTGGCTGGGTGTGGTGAAGATACTGGGTCTTGAGGACTTGCGAAGGTAAAGGAGGGAGATGATGATCCAGAGGCAGGTCCAGAGGTCTTAGGATCAGAAGCTCCAAAAGTTGAAGAAGATCCAATGTTGAAATGCTTCAACAACTGATCCATTTTGTCATTTAAGTTTGAATTGGACACATACAAAGTTGTTAGCCTGAGATCATGATCCTCAACTAACTTAGTCAGTTTAACATTTTGTGTTGTGATCCCAACCAAATCTTCCTTCATTGCATCCTAAACCTCAACAAGAATATTGTTTCCCCTTGTGTGTTTAGCCTTCAATTTCCCAATTTCAAACTCAATCCTCATTGTCATGACTGCAAAAGCTGAATCAATTATCTCCTTTACAAGAGTGTCAAAATCTGGAGGCACAGTGGAAGGAGGAGGAGGTGCAGATTGTGCTTCCTGATTCTGAGATTGAGCACGAGCCTAAGATGGAGCTCTAGATTAAGATCTACTAGGAGCTCGAGATTGTCCTGAGCCTTCTCCCTCAAAGGTTAAATTCATCAGATCCAATTGAGCTTTGCCAAAGAAGGGAGGGTATTTCAATGTCTCTGCTAAACCAACATACCAAATCTTAAAATAAAAGAGGATGACTGATATCAGAGAGGGAAATGGCATGTGGGAGAGTTTCCTAGTGGGAAATTTGAACTTGATCATTTCCTAGAAAATGTGATGACCAAGATTTAAGGGAACTTGTTTGACACAAGAAGTGAACAATTGATAATCTTTTTGTGCAAAATGGGTGAAGTTGCCACCCTTTTGTATGAAGTTCCTAGAGAAAATGTACCAAAGAACTCTATTCCTAGGAGACATAGAGCTTGGTCTGAAAGTGAGCAAGTGGGATTGATTCTCAGGGAATGGTTCATTCGGTTTAAGCACAGACCATATCTCTCGATTGCCATAATTTGAATCAGGAATAGGATACTAGTCCATTTGCAGAATTGTGTTTAGGATTGAAGCAGATAAAGTAATCCTAGTACCTCTAACATAAGTAGTGACCCTTTCCTCAACTAGATCACCATTTTGTTAGTTTCCTATATGTTTTGATGATGACTAACAATTGCATCATATGACAAAAATACTTGAAACCATTCTTGAGTTCTTTGAAAATGTTTTTAGAAGATTGGTAACTCAAGTTGCTGATTACAACTCAAGTTACATGGCTTAAGAATATTCACAAAAAATCATAACTCAAGTTGGAAATCATAACTCAAGTTACAAATCAATTTTTTAGAGAATCATAACTCGAGTTGTCATTTAATAACTCGAGTTATGAGCTGTACTTTACTGTTTCAGAGAGTATAATTTTTGATCATCAGATGTAACTCGAGTTATATGGGTTAACTTGAGTTGTTAGCTTCTCAGAAAAGAAATATCTGATGTACATTGCTGATATAACTCGAGTTACCTAAAGCAACTCGAGTTATTACTGTAGCTGTCACTCTCTGTCTGATCTTAAGTTTAACATAACTCGAGTTATAGTGTATAACTCGAGTTACATAAGTCTTGCAACCTTTTCTGTGTTAAATTGCAACTCGAGTTACTTGAGATAACTTGAGTTACTCAAATCCAATTTGCTCTCTGATTGTCATTGTTTAAATCATAACTCGAGTTAACCCTGTGGAACTTGAGTTAGGCCAAAGCGAAATTGCTCTCTATTTGAATTTAATGAGAAAGTAACTCGAGTTGATGATTATAACTCAAGTTGGATTTCTTCTTCCAAAATCTCCAAAACTTGATTTTAACTCGAGTTACTCATATCAGTTTTTGAATTCAGCGTTCTCAAAATCTGAAACACTGTGATCACGCAATGGGTACTTGATATTATTGTTTCTTATCATTTCTAATCAACTTTAATCAGTTTGCCAGTGTGTTTTAGACAGGTTTAACAGGTTCAAACTTCAAATTATCATAAAGCAAGTTTTTGTCAGAAGCATTTAATGCGATGCACAGACATTCACTAATTTGCCATGAAACCATCTGAGCAAACGAAAAGCACTCCAGCCATTTTTTTCAGACAACATTCCTAATGAACTTCAACGAGCAATTTGAATATGGAATGTCAACGGAGAATAACTGACGAATGTCGGAGACATACGAAGAGACAAAGCCACGAATTCTCAACGGTCACATTCATTACTCACAACAGCTCATTAATCACTTCTCAATGGTCATTAAATGCAAGCATCTATAAATACGAGAAGCATTCAAGTCTCCAACCACTGAAACTCTGCGCATTTAATTAGCAAGCAAAGTCATTTATTGTTTCGACTCAAGAATCAATATCTTTTGATATTCCAATCTTCAGTGTTTATTCATCTACTCTATTAGAAAGCTATTCATTGATTATCTTTTACTGTAAGAATCTCAAAGTATTGGTACTTTGAGATTGGGTTATATGATTACAACTTGTAAGGGGGAGTAAGTTGTAGTGTGAGAGAATTACTCCGAGAGTACAGAGTGTGTAATCATTTGAGATAGTGAAATCCCAGAGAGTATGGGGACTAGACGTAGGTCAAGGATTTAGACCGAACCAGTATAAATCTCTTGTGTTCATACTTCCTCAACTCTACTCTGCTCACCTCTGTTCTTGTAGTATGCCAACAGAGCAACAAATGAAAGAAAATTTAATATCCCCAATTCACCCCCTCTTGGTGATATTTTGTCTTTCATTTAGTATCAGGGCAAGGTCTTCTCTAAAGAGATTAACATCTCGAGAAGGATCAATATGGACGGAATTCTACCTGACGGAGCTTCGATCAACAAACCACCAGGTTTCAATGGTGAGCACTATTCATTCTGGAAAGCAAAGTTCAAAGTCTTTGTGAATGCTACAAAATATGGGCTATGAAGAGTGTTCGAGAGAGAAGACTATATGCCCACGGTTCTTGAAGATGGTGTGAGAGTTTTGAAGTTAGAAGAAGACTATGATGACAATGACAGAAGAAATGTCACACTGAGTAGCAAGGCTGTTCTTCTACTTCAAAGTGCTATGAGTCAACAAGAATATTTCCGTGTCTGCACTCTACCATCTGCTAAAGCCATGTGGGATGCATTGGAGATTGCTCACGAAGGTACAGCTGGAGTGAAGCAGAATCATGTCAACACTCTCATGACAGAATATGATCTCATGCGCATGAAACCTGGAGAATCAATTGGTGAATTTCAACTGAGATTCACACATCTGATTAATCAACTGGCTGCATTGGGAAAGGAGTATGATCAATCGGTTCAAGTAAGGAAGATTCTAAACATCCTCAACAAGGATTAGGAAGCGAAGGTCACAGCCATTGAGGAAGCTAGGGGAGATTCAATGGCATCAGTGGCTGCCCTTTTTAGTAGTCTCTCTGAGTACGAGGCCAAGCTCAAGTTCAAGAAGGGACTTGATGAAGTTCACAGCAAAAACAAAGGCATTGCTCTCAAGGCTACAAAAGATGTTAAAGAATCAGACGAGGAAGATAAAGATGATGATAAGGAGATAGGCATGATGGTCCGGCGATTCAAGAAATTCTACAAGAGGGACCAAGGATTCAAAAAGCTTCACAAGGGTAGTTCAAGCTATGAAGCAAAGAAGCCGATTATCTTCTATGAGTGTGAAAAACCTGGCCATATCAAGTTGGAATGCCCTCAGCTGCAGAATAAGGATAAGGAAAAGAAGAAGTTTAACAAATTCAAAAAGAAAGCCTATGTCTCTGCCATCTGAGGTGATAGCTCGTCTGATGAAGAGGAGAAAGCAAATGTCTGCTTGGTTGCAGAAGAAGAAGAACAATATGCCAACAATGATGAGGTATATGATTCAAAACCATCTTATGATGAGTTATTTGCTGAATACATTGTTGTGCAATTAGAATATGAAAAACTTGCTGCAAAATATCTTACTTTGAAAAAGAAGAATACAACTCTTGAATTGCAAGTTGAAAAACTTTCTTCCTCTGAAATTCTTGTTTGTGATGAATGCCCTGATCTGAAGAAAAAGAACTTACATTTGACAAAGGCACTTGAGAAATTCACTAGAGGTAGTGAAATGCTCAATGTCATTTTAAAACAACAAAGATTTACAAATGACAGATCAGGAATTGGTTACAAACCTGATTTTGATAAGAAAAAAGGTAAAAAGAATAATGGTGAGAAATCTTGTATGAATTATTTTACAAAATCAGTCCATTCATCAAACCCTTTTGCACATTGTAATTATTGTAACAGAAAGGGTCATTCTACTTCCTCATGTTTTCATAAGAAAGAAAGAAAAGGAAAACCATCTAGTAATTATCAATGGGTACTAAAGGGAACCTATGTTCCTAAGGTACGATCTAACCCCAAAGGACCCAAGAAAAGATGGGTACCTAAGACATGATTTGTTGGATTTTGCAGGTATGTCTAAGAGCATCAAAACCAAACAAATGGTACATTGACAGTGGATGCTCTAGACACATGACAGGAGATCAATCCAAATTTGTCACAATCAAACCCAAGGATGGTGGCAAGGTGACTTTTGGTGGAGATCAATCTGGAAAGATTGTTTGAATTGGTGAAATTGGAAATAATGAAGGACCACTCATCAAAGATTTCTATCTTGTGGAAGGACTTTACCACAATCTCCTCAGTGTAAGTCAAAGCACTGACAAAAGGTAACTTAGTTATCTTTGATTCTGAGGAGTGTTTGATTGTGAAAAAGGATCTTCTCCCTTTAGAAAATTTAAAGTCAAAAGCTTTGTTTAAAGTTCCTAGAGATGGAAATTGTTATACTCTTAATCTCTCTAGTAAAGGCTCTCTTTCTGAAAATTGTTTTGTAAGTGATTTGGATGAGAGTTGGCTATGGCACAAGCGATTAGCTCATGTCAGCATGCCTCATCTTGACAAATTACTGAAAAAGGATTTGGTAATTGGTATTCCTAAATTAAGTTTCAAAAATGACATGGTTTGTGATGCATGTCAAAAAGGGAAACAAACCAAATCTTCATTTAAAGCAAAAAATGAGATTTTAACAAGTAGACCTCTTCAATTACATCATATGGATCTAGTTGGACCAGCTAGAGTAAAAAGTCTTGGTGGAAATCTCTACACTTTGGTCATAGTTGATGATTATTCTAGATTTGCATGGACAATATTTTTGTCTTCTAAAGATGAAACATTTGATCAGTTTGTTGTATTTGCCAAGAAGGTCCAAAACGAGAAAGGTCTCTCTATTTCAGGAATTATAATTGATCATGGAGGAGAATTCGACAATAATTTATTTGCTGAACTTTGTGACAACATGGGGATAAATCACAACTTCTCAGCCCCAAGGACTCCTCAACAAAACGGTGTTGTAGAAAGGAAGAATAGAGTCCTTACCGAGATGGCAAGGGCTATGCTGAATGAGAACAATACTTCCCAAGTATTTTGGGCTGATGCAATGAGCACCACTTGCTACATCTCAAGTCGGGCATATCTACGGAAGAAGTTAAACAAAACTCCCTATGAATTTACAAAGGAAGGAAGCCCAACCTGAGTCATCTGCATGTGTTCGGATGTAAGTGTTTCATCCACAACAATGGTAAGGATAACTTGGGAAAGTTTGACCCCAAGGTAGATGAAGGGAGAATTTGATATGTCAATGATGGGAGAGCTCAAATACTTTCTTGAACTACAAATCAAGCAAAGAAAGGATGGAATTTTTATCTCCCAAACAAAGTACCTCAATGATCTGTTGAAGAAGTTCGGGATGGAACATTGCAATGCTGCTGATACTCCAATGAGCACAACCACTTCATTGGATGCTGACGAAGAGGGAAAAGACTTCAACATCACAAAGTATAGAGGGATGATTGGATCATTGCTCTATCTAACTGCAAGTCGCCCGGACATCCAATTCAGTGTGGGGATGTGTGCAAGGTTCCAATCTGCTCCTAAGGAGTCCCATGCTGAGCATGTAAAGAGGATCTTCAGATATCTTGCTGATACAAAGACACTTGGATTGTGGTTTCCCAAAGGTCAATATGAACATTTGGTGGCATATTCAGATTTAGACCATGCCGGCTACAAGACTGATAGAAAGAGCACAAGTAGCCAATGTGAGTTCTTTGGCAACTCACTTGTCTCTTGGTTCAGCAAGAAACAAACCAGTGTAGCTGTATCATCAACCGAGGCTGAGTATGTGGCCGCATCAAGTTGCTATGCTCAAGTTTTATGGCTCAAGCAACAACTTGCTGATCTGGGAGTGAACTTGAAGGAGATCCCAATTTTGTGTGACAACACAAGCACAATAAGCTTGGCCAAGAATCCAGTTCAACATACTCGAAGCAAGCATATTGATGTGAGGCGTCATTTTATAAGGGATCATGTTCAGAAAAGAGATGTCAAACTGATGTTCATCCCAACTCATCTTCAACTTGCTGATATCTTCACAAAGCCATTGGCCAAGGAGCAATTCAGTTTTATAAGAAGAGAATTGGGAATGGTAAATCTCAATGAGCTGTAAGCCTTCTTAACTCAATGTTAGTTATATGTTTTTGATGATTCACAATTACTAACTTAAGCTTCGGAGTGTCTACATATTGTTTTGCAGGTGTTTTCTAGCTTATATCAGTAAAAAGTTGTTTCTGTGATTCCCTATCTATTCTTTGATTTTCTGATGATATAACTCAAGTTATTGTCAAAATAACTCGAGTTGGGTTGCTCTTAGTCATTGCTGAGAAGTTGAAAATTCTGAAGTAACTTGAGTTACTTCAGGCAACTCGAGTTACCTCGTCAGTCAGAGAACAAAACCTTCTCTGCACCTCAACATAACTCGAGTTATATAACATAACTCGAGTTGGACTTCAGACAGAGAAGAACAATGCCTATTTACAACTCGAGTTACCACTAGGCAACTCGAGTTGTCTTGTCTGATATATATATCTGTCACTGCCTGTTCTTCATTCCACGCAATCTTCTTGCCCTAACTTGAGGTCTCTCTCTCTCGACTCTTTTCAACTCAGTTTCTTTCACTCTAAATCTCTTCCAAATGGGTCCCAAACCGGCAAAAACATCTAAATCATCGAAACCCCAAAAAGAATCCTCCTCTGATTATGAACCCATTACATCTTCAATACCACCAGCTTTGATTCGACCTGCCAAAAAGAGAAAACCACCCACAAAGCTTCAGAACTTGTCGATTGAAGAACCTCCAATTAAAAAGCCAAGAAAATTGAAGATTCAAGAGCCACCAGAAGTTCCTCCCTCTAAACTTATTGACCCTGCTACTACCACTCGTAGGGATAAGGAACCTGTGATCTCTCAGAAAGAAGAAGAAAGACCATATTACTTAGGCTCAAGGCTCTGGCTCAAAGGCTCCAGTTGACTCTAAAACAATAGCATTTGGCTCAAAGGCTCCTAGTGGTTCTCAACATGATGTCCCTGGCCCTGAGGTATCTGTCAAATCTAAGTATGTATTCAAGCCTCCTAATCTTGAAAGACCCCCAAGTTCTGAGTTTATTTGTTGTCCTACTCCTATGGATCAACAACAAATGTTAAGCTTCAAGAAGAACTATCATAATAGAACTTTCTGTCCTACTGTATATGTTGATCTAGCTAAACTTAAGGAAGAATGCAACCTTGATTTGTCTCCCTGGCTAGAGCAATTTAGAGACCTTCTATCCATTAACACTGCCTACTATCCCTCCTTGGTCAAGCATTTTTATCACAATATGAGGATGGCAAATGTGGTTGATAGGAAGGGTAAGCTTATTGAGGATAAATGTATTACTTCTGTTAGGGGGAAGTCAATCACTGTTTCAGCAGATATGATAAACTCCCTACTCTTTATTGAAAATCCTCCAAAGGTGCCTCATATCAAATATGACAAGGAAAAGTTTTTCAAAACCCTCTTACCTAACAAGCCTTATGAGGGTCAGCTCAAATTGTCTCTAGTTGACATGTCTCCCACATACAGAGCCCTGTGGTATATTTATACCAGAAATCTTGTGCAAAAGAGCAAAAACTTTACTCACTTCAACTCCACTGACTATGGCCTATTTGCTTCTCTCATCAACAAAGTACCATTCAACATAGGTCATTGGGTGTACCAAGAGATGAAAAGGTTCACATTTCAGTCTGGATCCTCTGCACAGATACCGTACCCCAACCTTGTTTCCCTCATATTGTACACCAACAAAATCTGGTACCTTGACATCACTGAGGACGAGGTCAGGCCACAGATGTTTGGCCAAACCCACTCGAACTACATGAATATCACCTTTCAAGAAGGTTTAGGGCAATCCAGAGGACCTTCCAGATCAAGAGCTTCTGTTTCCAGGCCACAAGCAGCTGAGTCCTCTCTTGTTCATTCTTAGTCACATCATGCACCTTAGTCTTCCAATCTGTCTGCTGAGATCAAGGGAATTATTGCCAAAGCTATGCAAGAGACTTTTGGAACCCTTCAGACCACACTCACAACTCAGTACTATGACCTATCTGATAAGATTGAGTCTGAAGTTAGCAAGTTGGTCTCTTCAACTACTTCTACTGAGTCTAAGGTTGACAATTTGAGCAAGACCATTGCTTCTATTGAAGAGAAGGTTGACTGCCTTGATGAGAAGATTGAAAATGTAGCAGGACATTTTGATGATTTGGCTCATCGATTTGACAGCATGCATGGGTTATATCAACTACTGGATACCAAGCTTGACAAGCTTCTGAAGTCTGATGTATCCTCTGGCCCATCTAGGGTGGTTCCCACTCCTAAGCCATCTCCTCCTCACTCTCCACTTTATCTTTCACCTAATGTCTCTCCTCATCCCTCTCCACCTCACTCTTCATCATTTCAGCCTACCTCCACTCTTGTCATGTCACTCCTATATTGCCAACCCCTCCATTCCCTGCTCCTTTCATATCATCTGATCCTCCCACTGTCCCTTTTCCCACTCCTCCAGAATATGCCAATCACCCTTCATCATCCTCTGGAGACACAGCAGATCTCTTTAATGAACACTCCTCTGGTGTCTCTATTTCCTCTCATTCATCTCCCCAGACCAAAGTACCTTTCACTTCCCCTCCTACTCCACCATCTCTATTTCTCACCTTATACTCACCCTTGCCTGTTCTTCAGGCCCTACGTGCTTCCCTCGCCTCTGATCCTCCCATTTTGCCTGATGACAAAGGGGGAGAAAAAGAGAAAGAGAAAGAGCAAGAGAAGAAGAAATGAAGATGAAGCCTGTCATAGAATAGTTTCTGTGTAGCTTTTAGCTAATCTATTTATGGCTCTTGTCTTTAAAAATTTCTGTATGACTTCTTTTGTTTTTAGACTATGGTACTTGTCTGTTGCAATTTTATGTACTCATCATGTCTTTTGACTTTCACCAAACAATGGCAATGAGTAGTGACAAGCTTCTGATATCTCTGATATTTGTCTTCAAACATGAGTTTAAATTGATGTTTTTACAAACTGATCGTTTCTCAACTTACAAGTGTTGTCATCATCAAAAAGGGGGAGAATGTTAGTTTTCTATATGTTTTGATGATGACTAACAATTGTATCATATGACAAAAATACTTGAAACCATTCTTGAGTTCTTTGAAAATGTTTTTAGAAGATTGGTAACTCAAGTTGTTGATTACAACTTAAGTTACATGACTTAAGAATATTCACAAAAAATCATAACTCAAGTTACAAATCAATTTTTCAGAGAATCATAACTCTAGTTGTCATTTAATAACTAGAGTTATGAGTTGTACTTTACTGTTTCAGAGAGCTTTTCGAGATATAATTTTTGATCATCAGATGTAACTCGAGTTATATGGGCTAATTCGAGTTGTTAGTTTCTCAGAAAAGAAATATTTGATGTACATTACTGATATAACTCGAGTTACCTGAAGCAACTTGAGTTATTACTGTAGTTGTCGCTCTCTGTCTGATCTTAAGTTTAACATAACTCGAGTTATAGTGTGTAACTCGAGTTACATAAGTCTTGCAACCTTTTCTGTGTTAAATTGCAACTCGAGTTACTTGAGATAACTCGAGTTACTCAAATCCAATTTGCTCTCTGATTGTGATTGTTTAAATCATAACTCGAGTTAACCCTGTGGAACTCGAGTTAGGCCAAAGTGAGATTGCTCTCTGTTTGAATTTAATGAGAAAGTAACTCGAGTTGATGATTATAACTCGAGTTGGCTTTCTTCTTCCAAGATCTCCAGAACTTGATTTTAACTCGAGTTACCACTGTACAACTCGAGTTACTCATATCAGTTTTTGAATTCAGCGTTCTCAAAATCTGAAACACTGTGATTACGTAATGGGTACTTGAGATCATTGTTTTTTATCATTTCTAATCAACTTTAATCAGTTTGCCAGTGTGTTTTAGACAGGTTTAACAGGTTCAAACTTCAAATTATCATAAAGCAAGTTTTTGTCAGAAGCATTTAATGCAATGCACAGACATTCACTAATTTGCCATGAAACCATCTGAGCAAACGAAAAGCACTCCAGCCATTTTTTCAGACAACATTCCTAATGAACTTCAACGGGCAATTTGAATATGGAATGTCAACGGAGAATAACTGACGAATGTCGGAGACATACGAAGAGACAAAGCCACGAATTCTCAACGGTCACATTCATTACTCACAACAGCTCATTAATCACTTCTCAATGATCATTAAATGCAAGCATCTATAAATACGAGAAGCATTCAAGTCTCCAACCACTGAAACTCTGCGCATTTAATTAGCAAGCAAAGTCATTTATTGTTTCGACTCAAGAATCAATATCTTTTGATATTCCAATCTTCAGTGTTTATTCATCTACTCTATTAGAAAGCTATTCATTGATTATCTTTTATTGTAAGAATCTCAAAGTATTGGTACTTTGAGATTGGGTTATATGATTACAACTTGTAAGGGGCAGTAAGTTGTAGTGTGAGAGAATTACTCCGAGAGTACAGAGTGTGTAATCATTTGAGATAGTGAAATCCCAGAGAGTCTGGGGATTGGACATAGGTCAAGGATTTAGATAGAACCAATATAAATCTCTTGTGTTCATACTTCCTCAACTCTACTCTGCTCACCTCTGTTCATGTAGTGTGCTAATAAAGCAACAAACGAAAGAAAATTTGATATCCCCAATTCACCCCCTTCTTGGTGATATTCCGTCTTTCACATTTGAATTCAAGACATTATCATACTCCATATTGAAGTAAAATAAACGCACAAGATTTGGAGAATATGGAGCAGATATAGAAACAAAATTCTCATAAGGTTTTAACCAGGGAAGCAAATTTAAGTTGCCCTCTCTCTATAATTGATCAAAATCTATGGCAACTGTAGCACAAAATTCCCTATTGGCAAATGTTTCTTTGAATTTGCTATCTAGAGATTTTAGATTGACAGTGGCAACATCAAAGTTTTGAGGAGGAGAGCGATTACGATAGATGTCAACTATGGCATTGGCCATAACTGGAGGTGTCTGCTCTAGTTGGTTTGAAGCTTCAGGTCTAGAGGATTCACCTCTTGTTGTCCCTTTTGGTGCAAAGGTAGAAGCTTTCTTCTTCTGGATTGATTTAGAGACCGTCTCTGGCTCAAAATTAGAAGCTCTCTTTGTCCTTGGTTTCTTCCTCCTTGTGACTTCAGGTTCTGGTTCAGTTTCACTTCTTTTTCTTGAAGGAGTGACAATAGGTTCTTGGAAGGATATTCCTTTGGACCTAGTAGGAGTTGTAGAGGTTGCCTTTGAGGTTGAATCCGGAATTTCTTTGCTTACTCCTCGGATAGAACAATCAACTCCATCACGTAGACGATTGGGTATAGATTTCATTCTAGGTGGACGATGGGGAGGCTGAGGAGGAGGAGACGACTGAGAATGTGATATTTCTTGCTGCGATTCAGTGTGGGTTTTCTCATGGGAGGTTGATTTGGAAGCCATTTTCAAGTTTAGAGAGGAGGTTTTGATCGTGAGTTGAGAGATTCAGAGAGAGAAGAGCAAACGTCTAGGGCAAAACTTGCAGTTTTGAAGAACACGATGGAAAGACATATATGTAAACACTTCAAAACTCGAGTTTTCACTCAAAAACTCGAGTTTTGATGACCTGTTGGTTGCTAACTTGGACGTCAATGGTGTACTGTGAACCTTTGACCTTCTAAGTGCAAAACTCGAGTTTTCACCCAAAACTCGAGTTTTCATCTGTTTGAAAAATTTTGCTCTTTTTCTGACCCCAACGTTGGAACTCCAAAACTCGAGTTTTACACCAAAACTCAAGTTTTCACCTTTTGATAGCAAAAACTCAGATTATCAAGCATCTTACATAAAACCTAACTAGATACTCCGATGCTTCAGTTAGTAACTAACAATCATCAAAACCATACCTAACATTAAGTGGAGGCAATTTACGACCATTGGGATTAATCATTCCCAATTTTCTTCTTATAAAACTGAATTGCTCCTAGATGAATATGTTACATTCAAGCAATGAGTGTATCACATATAATCTTATCCAATTAATTCATAACACTGAACATACAGATAAGTGAATAGGTGATACCAAGAAAATCATTTTCTCAATGACACTTTGTAAATACATTCATGTTGGAAGGTATGTCATTGATATGAGTTTTCATAAACTATGCAAATAGTTTTCAATATCTCAAATATTCTTTCAAATCATGATAATGCTTTATAAAATTGAGATGTTGATGATGTGAAAACTCATCTTTGAAGATATGCTCAGAAAATCAATGCACTTGCTAAATATAGTGGAAATTGAATTCCAATTTTGAAAGATCATTTCAGTGCAATCAAAACATGCATATTTTCAAAACATTGGAATGCATCTTCAAACGTTGAGTGAAATATGATTTCAAAACAAGTTGTTGAATTGTGCATTTCAGAAACTTTAAAATCAGAAAATTATGCATAAATTCACTTGTGATCCATTAGCAATCTGAAATACATTTTGAAAATCTTTGATGATTGATTGCTTAATGGAATGCATCATTGGACAAGTATTCATTTCCCAAATATAGATTTCACAAATGTATAATATAGGGTAAGGTCAGATATCACCATAAATGTTCTTGTCCTTGTTGAAGCTAGCTGAGATGTATTGATGCAGATATCTTCCTTTTGATTATTCACCATTAACATCAGCCATTGCTTCTTCAACTTCTTCAAGAGTCGAAATATTTTGCTATAAGGTTGATCTCTTGACAAGCTTACTTTGTTCCTACAATATCATATAATCCTTTTTCTTTCTTGGTATCCAACCTTGCTTGGATCCAGTAATTGTTAGTATGTAGAAACAAAATTCATATGCTCCAAGACTATAATCAGATTATGATAATTAAGTATAACAGATTAACCATGATTTTATGCATAAAAGATATATATATATTTTTTTTAAAAAAAACATTATGCATGCATAAAGAGTTAAGCTATTGAACATTGCAAGAAATATATGAATAAATATGTCAAATAGATTTTCAATTCAAAAATTGTTTTCAATGCTCATTTCTAATATCCAATGTGTAAAACCTCAATAAATATTCTAGATAATAGAGTAAGAGGTTTTACCAACATGTACCCTTGCCTTAGGTACTTGGAGAATTGGCTTTGCACACCCATTGTCTCTTAGGTGTCTGCAAAGTCTTCACAAATGGTATAGGCTTCAAGTATCTTCTATTTGATACTTGAGGGGTTCTCCTCTTTGGTTCATGAGGGATTCTCTGATTCTTAATCCCTTTATGTCCATTTCTCTTTGAATCAATCTGCACACACAAAGCAACAGATGGACATTTTGGTACCCATTTATGTTTGGGTCCTTCTGGGTTAGTTCGAACCTTAGGGAAAACATAAGTTCCCTTTAGTACCCATTGATAATTGCCTACAGGCTTGCTCTTTCTTTCCTTTTTATGAAATGATGAAGAAGTAGCATGACCTTTACAATTGCAATAGCTACAATAAGCAAAAGGATTTGAAGAATGGACTGATTTTTGAAAGTAGTTCATATAAGATTTCTATCCAAGTTTCTTCTTCCCTTTCTACTTATCAAAATCAGGTTTATAACTAATGCCTGATTTGTCATTTGTAAACCTTTGCTGTTTTAAAATCACTTTGAGCATTTCACTACCTCTAGGGAATTTCTCAAGAGTTTTTGTAAGATATGAATTTTCTTTTCTCTAAAATAGAGCAATTGTCACAAACCTTTTCTGAAATCTTTTTGCAATTATTTTCTGAAATATTTTCGCAAACAGAAACAGAAATGTTTTCAAAAACTGAAACAGGAGAAGGAACAGTCTGAACTTGTTCTTCCAACAATTTAATTTTCTTCTTGGATGCAATGAAATTTTTAGCAAGTATTTTATATTCAGAATATAGTTCATTGTATTCAGAAAATAATTCATCATAGGAAGGTTCAGAATCATTTACCTCATCGTTATTTTCAAATTGTTCTTCAGCAACTAGGCAAACATTTGCTACTCCTTCCTCATCACTTTCTTCATCTGAAGAACTATCTTCCCATAAGGCAGATATATAAGCTTTCTTCTTGAGGTGGTTGAATCTTGCCTTTTTCTCCTTTTCTTTAGCTTTTAGCTTAGGACATTCAGGCTTGATATGATCATGCTTTCCACACTTGTAGCAAATGATTTGATCTTGTTCATTGCTTAAAGCTCTTCTCTGAAATCTGTCTCTAAAGGCTTGATCTCTCTTTTAGAATTTTTTGAATTTTTGCACGGACATAGCCATCTCTTCATCATCCTCATCTTCTTCATTGGGTTTTTCTTTCACAACATTCAAGGCAATACCTATGTTTCTGTTGTCTTGAGTTTCATCCAAGCCCTTCTTGAATTTGAGCTTGCCTTCGTATTCAAATAAACTTCCGAATAGAGCAGCTACTGATTGCATTGATTCTCCACAGGCTTCTTCGATTGCTGTGACTTTAGCTTCCCAATCTTTAGTGAGGATATTCAGAATTTTCCTCACTTGGACAGATTGATCATAGACTTTGCCCAAGGCTGCAAGTTGGTTGACAAGATGAGTAAATCTGAGCTGGAATTCGCCAATGGATTCTCCAGACTTCATACGAAATAAATCATATTCAGTCATGAGAGTATTTATTTGATTTTCCTTGACTCCAGCTGTTCCTTCATAGGCTATTTCAAGAGCTTCCCACATAGCCTTAGCTGATGGCAAAGTACAAATTCGAAAATACTCTTTTTGGCTAAGAGCACTTTGCAACACATGGATTGCTTCCATGTTGAGAGTGACTTGCCATCTATCATCTTCATTATACTCTTCTTCTAATTTAGGAACTTTGACTCCATCTTCTATTGTGGATGGTTCATAATTTCCCCTTTCGAATACTCTCCACAAATTATATTCAGATGCCATTATATAGACTCTGAACTTAGCCTTCCAGTAGGAGTAATATTCTCCATTGAAACCTGGTGGTCTGTTGATTGAAGCTCCTTCGGGTAGAATTCCTTCCATTGGATTTTTGATCTACGATGTTAATCCTTCAGGTAGATAACCAGGCTCTGGTATCAAAAGAAAGTGAAGGAAATCACCAAGAGGGCGGTGAATTGGGGATTTCAAAATTCTTTTTAGTTCACCCACACAACAGATAATATCAAGGCAAAGTGGAGATAGAGAAGAAGAGCTTGACACAGAAGATTTATACTGGTTCGGTCCAACTCCTTGACCTACGTTCAGTCCCTAGATACTCTAGGATTTTCCACTATCACACAATTACAATTACACACTCTGTACTCAGGATGATCGTCTCCCTAGGACTCACTCCCCCTTACAAGCTATAATTGTATGCGATCAGATACACACTCTGTACTTAAGAGTTATCCTCTCCCTAGGACTAACTCCCCCTTACAAGTTGTACTCTGATTTCTCCAATCTCCAAGTCCACTGACTTGAGATTCTTACAATGAATGATATACAACTCTCTCTAAGAGTAAATATTGATACTCATTGAAGCTCAATGTATCAAAGATACTACATAGATGAAAACTGAAGAAATAAATGTGAGACTTGAATGAAGTACGTGTGTTTATTGGAAAAACTTGAGTGCAGCTCTATTTATACTTAGAAATCATTAAATGACCATTGCTTTCCAAATAGATCCATTGGAGAAGTTGTTCCAAGGTTGGGAAATGGTTTTTGGTATCTTCTCTCTCTAAACTCAGCTTAATCGAGCTGGCCAAGTAGTCTAACTTGTTCTTCTGCGAATTAATCTGTTGGAGATGAGGTTGCTCGTTGTAGAAAACATTCTTTAATGCTTTGCAACCGTGTGCAGATGGATTAGCCAAGAATATGCAACTTTTGGACAGTGCATTTAATGTTCTGAACCACTTTATGCTTTTTGCTTTATGTCTTCAAAATCATTCTCTAAATCATCTGAAACTCACTAATAAAGTCATTAAACATAGCTAGGAACATTAGAGAATAATCCTGGAAAGTATTAAGATCAAACAAGAATAGATTGTAAAATCGTGTAAATCAAATTTCAAACTGAGCGATGGAAACTCGAGTTTTGTTCATCAAAACTCGAGTTTTCAACTGTGTGCAGGTCCAAACTCGAGTTTCAGAGTCCAAACTCGAGTTTGCGTCTTCTAGAGAGAAAAATCGTGATTTTGAGCTTCAACAGGGAGTTTTGATGTAAAACTTCAAAACTTGAGTTTTGGACTATTGATGTGATATTGTAGTTTTAGTCCAAAACATCAAAACTGGAGGTTTTCATTCAAAACTGGAGGTTTTGAACTTGTGAAAACTTGAAAGCTTTCTACTAGACCAAAACTCGAGTTTTGCTCCCAAAACTCGAGTTTTCACAAAACATGTGAAAACTGAAAACTGGCGGTTTTAACCCCAAACTGGCAGTGTTCATATGTTGCGAAATCCGGTGCTCGACTAAGTGACCAAAACTTGAGTTTGGACCCCAAAACTCGAGTTTTGAACTATTTCACAAAATATGAGAATTTCTTTCAAAAGTTCAAAACTGGCAGTCCTCTTTCAAAACTTGAAGTTTTGAAACTTGGAAAACTCATAGGCTCTCTGCCATGTCAAAACTCGAGTTTTGCCCCCAAAACTCGAGTTTTCATATGTTTCATGAAAACTCAAAACTGGCAGTTTTAGCCAAAACTGACAGTTTTGCTATGTTCAGATTTTTCCCTCAGACAAGCCAAAACTCGAGTTTTGATTCGAAAACTCAAGTTTTCCCTTGACAGCAAAGAGCTCAAGTTTTTCAAGAGAAAACTTTACAATTTGGCTTTCATGGCTTTACAATTGTTCCATTCATCATCAAAACACATTGAGAACTAACAAGTTCAACTTCACAAATTCTGGCCGCCTTGAATTCAACATCTGAAGGATCTCCTTCTCTGACTCCAAGTTCCACCTTTTCAAGGCATGACATGTGTGATCTTTGACTGATTTAATAGTCAACTTTAATATTTGGGGACAGAAGGGCAAAATATTGCTATATTTTCTAAACTTCCGGAGCAAAATTGCTCCTTAGTGAAAACTTCTGGGGTAAATTTGCTCCTCAGCGAAAACTTCTGTGGCAAAAAGGATACTTCCGGGGCAAAATTAATACTTTCGTGGCATTTTTGATCCAAAAAATACTCTCGTCCCATGGCATTTAAGACCCTTATCCCATAAAAGTAAAATTGGAAAATAATTATTGACAACCTCTAAGTGAATATAAGACATAAAAAATTTTCTAAAAAAGAGCTAATAATAAGGACGAGAGTGATATTTCTTAAGTAAAATAACATTTAAATACCAAATGAAATTCCAAAACTCCAAAATGTCTGTTAAAAAATTAAAATGACACAAAGTTGATCAGGAGAATTCTGAGATTTTGAAATTTAAGTGTTTTTACCAAAATATCCCTCATCTCTCTCCTTTTCATCTCTTCCTCTTCCCGGCCACTCTCTTTCTCTCTCCTCTCGCTCTTTTCATTTTCACTCTCACCTCTACCTTTATTTCCTCGCCGGCGACGGCTTCCACCTTCACCATTGCCGGCGAGCTCCACCATAACCACAAAAAGTGTTGCAATTTTGAGTTTGGAAACCCAAACTTGGGGCCGCGATTGTGAGTTTGGAGACCCAAGCTTGGAGTCGGGATATGAGTTTGTTTCTGGTTTTATTTTTTGAAATTTTAATCGTTTAGGATTTGGAGGTTGTTGGGGTTGGACTCCATTGTTAGAAGGGAAAGGAAGGAGAGATGAAGAAGGTGAATAGTAAACTGAGCTTAAGAGGCTAAAAGATCCAGTAATGAATAGTAAATGAGTTTGAGAAAGAAGAATATGAACATTAAATGTGGAGTCTTAACAAAATTTATAATGGGATCAACAAGTCCATTAATAGAAATAATATTTCCCCTTAAAGAAAGAGGAAGACTGTCAATATTTCCCTTTGAATGTTATTAGCGATGTTGCCATCGATATACTTCTTGGTAGCTTCATATTCTTAGAAAATCAAACCAGAAATAAACTCATAGTCCCAGCTCCAAGCTTAGGTCTCCAAACTCACAGTCACAGCTCTAAGCTTGGGTCTCTAAACTCACAGTCGCGACATTTTTTGTGGTTATGGTGTGGAATTCACTAGCGACGATGAAGGTGGAAGCTGTTGCCGACAAGGAAATAAAAGCATAGGTGAGAGTAAAAATAAAGAAAGGGAGAGGAGAGAGAAAGAGAGTGGCTTAGAAGAGAAAGAATTGAAAAGGAGAGAAATGAGGAGTATTTTAGAAAAACCAATTAAATTTCAAAATCTTATATTCTTCCTATCACCTTTGTGTTCTTTCAATTTTTTAATAGATATTTTGAGATTTTGAAATTTTATCCAGCATTTAAATACTACATCTGGTCCTAATTATATGACCACTTTTATGGTGTAAATTACACTATAAAAGTGTTCCTATAATTAAGACTGAAGGGACTAATATTTTCCCTATTTATTATCACATTTATTGTCCTCCCATAACTTGCTATTACTAGATGTCCTATGTCTGACGCTCGCTTTTAATGTATGTCATCTCTTTTCAAATTAATTTACTGTTATAAATAAATCTTGGCTTCATTATGAATGGACATTTTCATGCCGGGTTAATTTTCAGTATGCACCATTTCATACTCATGGACCGTGACGGGACTGAGGCTGATCAAGGGCTGATCAACTAATCATTATTTACTTGTTCCTCATCACCGTGGGGAAGTTGAAGTTACCGTGGGGAAGTTGAAGTTAAAGCGTGAATTTAAATATTTTATTTTTTTCCCTGATTTTTAATCCAGAATCTGAATTAAATCCTCACGATATACAATTGACTTAATTGATCTCAATTTTAATTTCCAGCCATTAAATCGATCTGAATTGTTACTTATTTTTTTAATTATGAGGATGCAACTTATTGCTTTCTTATTTGACTTGAACTACATATTTATAGAGATAATTAATCTAGACTATAATATTGATCTGCGATGACTAAAATTTTGAATTGAGACAGATTAAGATGATTCATACTTAATAAAATATTTAGGCAAAAAAATATTTAAATCTTGCATGTCATCTTCCACGCTTCGTGCGGGTCGCTCCTCTCGTTCTATAAACTATAGAAATAAATGAAATATTGGGAGGGTTAAATAATTACTCTATTTTTCACTTTTCAATATCATTTTACTCAACTGGCACTAAATACATCCTTAAATTTTTGCTTAATTAGAATGAGGTTATATGTCCGACACTCCATAAATATGTTGAGTGCGTGGGTTCCTTCTTAAAGTTTAAGTATAGCCCCCCCCCAAAAAAAAAAAAATTCACTTTTTTTCCAAATATTTTTACTTTCACTTATATTATCTTTTGAGCCCAATGTATCTAACGCCAGTAATCATGGTGGAGCCGAAAGGGGGTTCGGGTTGGCCCACCCTTTTTTTTAACTTTCTATATATAAGGCCTAGCATAGTGGGTTTCATTAAATCAGTTACCAACGTCAAGATTTTATCAACAAGTTTTCCCATTCTAAAAAATTCTAATTTATTCATACCTTTATTTACAAACTTATTAATAAATTTTATTCCAGAGATTGTATAGAATATAAAAAATTATATTTGAAGATGAAGTTACAACATTTTAGCATAACATTCCTAAACATTCAGATTTGATTAATTTATCAACTACATCTAAATTATGTCAAGGGCTAGCAAAAATTAGAAAATCAATAATTTACCTTCTTATTGATTGAGTGATTAGACCTATGCTCATGATGAAACCATATTTTTATGTGAATTTACATGATTAAATTGGGATTTTTAATGGGCTTTATTATTGGTTATGATTAGTTCTGATGATATCTTAGATAGATGTCATTATTAAAAGCAAAAAGATTGAGTAATATAGTTATCTCCTACATTGACTAACTACTAATGTTGGTTATGATTAGTTTTGATGATGTCTTATATAGATGTCATTATTAAAAGTAAAAAGATTGAGTAATATAATTATCTACTACATTGACTAAGTACTGATGTTGGTTATTATTAGTTTTGATGATGTCTTATATAGATGTCATTATTAAAAGCAAAAAGATTGAGTAATATAATTATCTCCTACAATGACTAACTACTAATGTTGGTTATGATTAGTTTTGATGATGTCTTATATAGATGTCATTATTAAAAGCAAAATGATTGAGTAATATAGTTATCTCCTACATTGACTTCTACTATGTTTAATGTAGATTAGTTCAAGTTGAATCATGTAGAATAATCAAGAAGGAGAAAAGGGATTAATGGAAAGAAGAAATTGCAGAGAATGTCAAGGAAGCAAGAAGCTATCAAAGTATTTTGGAAATAATCAAGAAGAAGAGGAAATATTGAAGAAGATATAGAACTTGCAAAGAATGATAAGTCCAAGTTTAATGAGAGAGAATGATCAAGAAAAGAAAAGAAAGAAAGATTTGAATTGTGGAAAATGTTCAAGAGAAGAAGAAAGAAAGGAAGAACTTGTTGAATGGAATGAAGATATCATCATTCAAGATCTAGAAGTCTTCACGATCAAATAGAAGTTAGAATGACTCAATTCGGAGTTAAAACAAGAAAAAATGAGGTTGTGGAGGAGAAAACTCGAGTTAAGGACTCAAAACTCGAGTTTTGAGCAACAACTCTGGTCTACTCTGTTTCATGTCTAGCTCGGGTGAGGTTTGGTAATTTGATGATATCTCCCAAACCAGAGATCGGATTGAGGTGAAACCAGTGGCATATGAAACTAGACTCCCAATGCGTTATTTGGATATAAAATGCAAGCCCAAAGGAGTTCAAATCAAGGAGATATGATTTTTACAAATTGCCAAAAGAAACAACGTCACAGTCCAGACCCACCTTCGGTATTTTGAGCATATCTCACAAACGACAAATCCAAATGAGCTGAAACTAGTGCCATTTGAAACTAGACTCAAATACCTTTTCTAAAACATAAAGAAAACGAAAAACAAAGATCAATTGAAGGAGATATGATGTTTTGAAGTTAACAGTTAGTTCAGGACGTTGCAAAAACGCTGGTCAAGAACAGTCTTCATTCATTGGATCATAACGGACATAATACAATGAGTTTGGAGCTGATTCTTCTTGCATGGGATTCTTACCTCAAGCTTGGACATTCATTGAATCTTCGCAACGGTTATATATTGATCTCTACCTATAAATAGAAGACAGATTCAAGTAGAAAAACGCAGAGAGACAAGTTTACACTTCCAACATGCTGATACTCTGTTATTTACATCATATACTCTCTGTTTTACATGTTTAGATAGCTTAGAGAGTGAAGTGACTTATATTGATCTTCAGTGTTTATCTATTCACTTCTAAGAGAGAAGATTCATTGTAATCATTCTATTCTTCTGAGAGTTACTCAAGATTGGGTGATCTTGAGTGGGAAACACATTGTGTTGATTACAACTTGTAAGGGGAGTGAATTCTAGTAACAGGATTACTTCAAGTATAGAGTGTGTAATCAAGCGATGTGTTGATTACAGTTTGTAAGGGGGAGTCAATTCTAGGGAGAGGATTACTTCAGTTATAGAACGTGTAATCAAGTTGAAAGAAGATAGTGGATTGAAAATCTCAAGTGTGGCTTGGGGACTGGATTTAGGTCAAGGATTGGGCCGAACCAGTATAAATCAGTTTACACATTCTCTATCCTTATCTCTTACATTTCCAGCTTATATGTTTGAATGTGCATATACATTTAAATGTCTGATTATCACTTTATAAACTGATTTCAGTGAGTTACGAAAAGATTTTCAAAGTTCCTAAATTTTTATACTTCACCCAATTCACCCCCCCTCTTGGGTTTAGCCGGTTCTTACATTTGGTATCAAAGCTAGGCTCTTGTCTAAAGGATTTAACCGTCTCAAGAGTTTCAATGGCTGATTTTGGGCATTCTTCGCTTTTAGAAGATTTTGATTATACCATTCCACCATTTTTCAAAGATATTGATTTTTGGTTTTGGAAAGCTAGAATGACATCATTTATAAAATGTTCTGATTTTGATATGTGGAATGTTTTTATAGATGTTTTTGATTTCAAACCAAGAAAGGATTGGAGTGAAAAGGAAAAGAAAATGTTTTATCTAAACATTAGAGCAATGAAAATCTTATATAGTGCATTGACAGAAAATGATTTTGAGAAACTCAAGTTTTGCTCTAGTACTAAAGAAATCTAGGATACTCTTGATTTTATATATGCTTCTAACAAGTGTGTTGAAATTGGTAGTGTTGATAGTTCACCAGAAATTATAAACTGCACATCCACGACTGATGGACAACTGGAGATTGAAGAAGAAGAAATCATTGAATACTTCCATAATCCAGTCAATACAAAAGATCAAAAGGAAGAGGATTCCCAAGAAGAGCTCATGGATGATTATGATCAACCATTATCTAAAGCTCAAGATGCACATGTGGTAAACGATTCCAATTCTTCTTGTGTATTAAAGAAAAATGATTTCAAACAGTTGCATAAAATTGTTCTTCAACCAATCATTGATTCTAATTTGAAAAGCAAGAATGTTTGAAACAAAATGGTGGAAAATCTATTAGGAAGAATGAATGTTCAAATGAAGATTGTTTGAAGTTTTACTCTAATGACCAACATAATACTTGCAAAAATGTTCATAATAAGCATCATTCTATTATTTGCAATTATTGTGAAAAATTTGGGCATATTTCTCATACATGCTATATTAGGAGAAATTCTAATGTGAGGAATAAATTTGTATGGGTTCCTAAAGGACAAACAAGGTCCAATACTAACTGTCAAGTACCCAAATATAAGTGGGTACCAAAATGTCCATATAGTGCTTTATATGTACAAGATGGTTTGAAAATCAATGGACATAAAAGTACAGAGAAGATGAAAAAGAAGCCAAGAGTTTCTCATGTTCCAATGAAGAAGATGATAGCATCCATATCAAACGAGAGAACTCTTAGGGCACCCATTGCTAGAATTATAAAGTCAAATCACAAAGAGAAGCAATGGAAAATAGGAGTACATTCCATTTCAAGAATGGACTACAATAGAGTACCATTCAATTATCTTGAGGAGAACATGAAGAGGAGAATCTCTCAAATATCAAATAGAAGACTATTGAAGTCTATATCCTCTGAGAGAGCTTTGCATATATCCATGGGAAAACAAATGAAGAACCAATGGGCAAGCAGAGTCAATCCTTCTAAGACTTAAGGCTAAGGTATACAATGGTAAAACCTCATATGCTATCATCTGAAATTTTCTTTTAGGTTTTGTATCATGTAGCCTTAGGAAAGAACATTGCAAAAACTGGGTTCTCACATCCTAATCAGTTTTGAAAGAAATTGCAAGTTTAACTCTTTATGCATACATGATAATTTGAAAAGAAATCATCTCTTTTATGCATAAAGTCATGTTTAATTCACTTTGCTTAGTTGTTCTGAATTAATTATATATATAAGAGCATGTGAATTTTGGTTCCTACAGGCTAACTATGATTGGATCCAAGGTTGGATACCAAGAAAGAAAAAGATTTATACGGTTTTGTAGGATCAAAGAAAGCTTCTCAAAAATGCAACATAGAGAAATGATCCAAGTCTTGAGAAAGCAAAACAAGCTATGCTTAATGTTGATGGTGAGCATGGAAAAAGGAGTTATCTACATCAATCCATCTCAACTGAGCAAGCTTCTATGAGGACAAGAGGAATTGCAGTGATATCTAATCCTTACCCCATATTGTGATTATATGAAACTCATTCTTGGGTACTGAGTACTTGTTCATTATTGCATTCCTTTAGCAATCAATCATTTATATTTTTCAAAATGTTTTTCAGATTACTAAATGGACCATAAATGAATTTGTGCATAACCTTCTAAGTTCATGTTTCTGAAATTCACAATTTTTAAATTCTTCAGTATTTCAATTCACTATGTTTTATAAAAATGCATACAAGTGTTTTGAAAAATATTCATACCTCAATTGTATTCAAATAATGTTTTCAAAATTGGAAGTTAATAATACTGAATGTTAGATATGCTTCAAATTTGTCCAATTTAGCTTTCTCTATCATTCACACATTGATCTTTGTAATTCAATGTTTTTTGCTTCAACTCCTTAGTATAATTATCTAACTAGTTGGACCTAATGTCTAACAAGTTAATCATATATGAATTTCAAGTTCATCTCAAGAAAAGAATTCAATATGTGAAAATCTTATGCTTATTGGATAAATCATTATTGGTCAAGCTATTCCAAGCACTATGAATGTTCATTAATGCATTAAATGTTAGTGCATTAACCATTATATAGAATAACTTATTAGGATAATATTATGGAACTCTGGTCATCTGGACTAATGAGTTGTGCTTCATCATCTATGAATCCTAGTACTCATTGTGTTACTCAAATACATTAGCATTTGTTTACATCCATTTTTTGAGTAACTATCTCTATATACTTATATTCTTGCCTTGAATATTCTTATATTTCAAGACTCTATTCTAAAAGACAAGATTATCTCTTGATCAGTAGCAAAGTCATTGTGCTCATATATTTCTGTTATACTAAGCATGGTTTGATAATGCTTTACCTTCATGACTTTTGCTTTTTAAGAAAATTCTTCAATATGTTAACTGCAATGTTCAACATGCTCTCTAAAAACTGAAGCATATTGATATATTCATTAAACCTATTGACTTCTGAAAGTGCAGCTAAATCACCAAGAGGGGGGGTGAATTGGGGATTTTAAAAATCTTTTCGAGTATATTCTGTTTTTGGCAAAAACACGATGAAACAGAAATGAAAAGAGTATGAAGAGAAGAGGAGCAGGACACAAAGAAATTATCCTGGTTCGGTCCAATCTGATGACCTACGTCCAGTCCCCAGTCACTCTGGGATTTTCACTAACTCTCTTGACGATTACAGACTCTGCAAACGAAGGATGTTTCACAAACTTTGAACACACTCCCCCTTACAAGTTGTAATCGAATAACCCAATCTCAAAGTCCCACTACTTTGAGATTCTTACAGAAATGAAATTACAGAGAAGAAACTCTCTTTTAAGAGTGAATAATGATGATCACTGAAGCACAATGTAAACAGATGAAAAGAACAGTTCTTGACTGATATTTTCGAGTAGAATTGTTGTAGCTCAGTTCTGTGTCTTTCCAGGTTGAATTCTTCAGCTTTTTATACTGGTTTGAGACTTGTGAACGTTATAGATCCGTTGTGCCTTCTTCCAATTCAAAATTATAGCTGTTGCTGGAGTTATAACATGGATTAAGCTGCTGAAATTGTTCCCTATTTGAAATATAGCTGTTGCTGATCTGAATGCTTGATTCTTGTTTCCTTTTAATGAATTCACCCGTTGAAGATGTTTCATAACGGACAAATGACCTTGTATAGCGGCTAGATGATTTTGTACAACGGCTAGTGATTCTGTATAACGTTTCTCCATGATTTCAGCAAGTTTCCTAAAATGGCTCTTTATTTGAATTTCATCCAAATTCAAGAATCTTCTGTAATCTCAGGAATAAACACATTAGAACAGCTCAGATATAGACATAAATAGTTTATGTAACGTAAACAATCAATGGGTATCTCAAATAATGAAGATCAAGTTAGATTTGGCAATTTTTACCAAAACAGCGTTTTCTGTCAAAAGGGCCAAAACTCGAGTTTTGATCGTCAAAACTCGAGTTATGAACTGTGCAAAGTTCATAACTGGCGGTGTTCAAAGCAACACTGGCAGTGTTGATGATTTAAAAACATTAATCCTCTCGGGTTGCCCAAAACTCGAGTTTTTCTTCTCAAAAACTCGAGTTTTGAACTTTTCATGTGAAACATGATTTAAGTTCAAAACATGAAAACTGGAGGTGTTGGTTCATAACTGGCGGTTTTCAATTTTGAAAAGATTGAATGCTCTCTGCCTTGGCAAAACTCGAGTTTTGGTATTCAAAACTCGAGTTTTCATATTTTATGAAAACTTTGATAATACATGTACAGTTGAAAACTGGCGGTGATGAATTAAAACTGGCGGTGATGAACTGGAGAAAACTCAGTTGCTCTCTGTCTCTCCAAAACTCGAGTTTTGGTTCTCAAAACTCGAGTTTTGAACTTTCTTGAAAAAAACATAGTAAGTTCAAAACTGGCGGTGATCATGGAAAACTGGAGGTTTCGAAACTTGAAAAACTTAGGAAACTTTGAAACCTCTCTGCCAGGCCAAAACTCGAGTTTTGGATCCCAAAACTCGAGTTTTGAACTTTTCACAAGTTCAAAACTGGCAGTGATTACGAAAACTGGCGGTGATGGCTTTGAGCAGTTTTGCCATAGACCAAAACTCGAGTTTTCCTCTGACAGTAAGGAAAACTGATTTTTTGCAAGATAAAACTTATCCAATTGGTTTTCAAGGCTTTCCAATTGTTCAATCATCATCAAAACATATTGAGAACTAACATTCTCCCCCTTTTTGATGATGACAACACTTGAAAACCATTCTTTTAAGAATTTGAGAAAATTTGGATTTTGAACACTTGAAATCCATTTGGCTTTTAAACTGATATGTATTAAAGACTTGATAGACATCAAGGATATTTCAAAAATTATATGGCAGAAGTAATTAACAGAAGTAGACATTATCAGAGCAAATAACTTAAGCAACTCAAGCAAATTCATCATTTTTAATGTCAATACAAGGCAATGAAAACACTACAAAACAGAGATCAAAACAAAAATCAAAAGATTTCAAATTCTTCTTTTAGCTCTGATCTTCTCCCCCTTTGTCATCTTCAAAATCTGGGTCAAGAACAAAGATAGGAGGAATATAGGGTACAATGGCTAGAGGGTTAGGATCAATAGGCTCTACAACTGGTGTAGCTAGAGGGTCATGGAGTTCTGAAACATGTGGATCAGGGAGCTCTGGATCAGGAGAATGTGCAAGTGGTGTGGAGGCTGAAGGCATAGGAGGAGTAGAAGCTTCAGGTACAGAGCCAGTCCCAAAGGTTGAAGAAAGACTGATGTTGAAATGTTTCAACAACAGATCAACCTTGTCATGCAGACTTGAATTAGATATACTCAGTGAGGTGAGTAAAATGTCATGGTTGTACACCAAGTCTGCAAGCTTGGCGTTCTGATTAGTAAGCTCTTCCAACTCATTCTTCATACCTACCAAATCCTGCTTCATGTCATCTTGGACATCAACCAATTGCCTTGTTTCCTTGACATATTCTCCTCTTAGTTTCCCAATTTCATAACCAATTTGCATACCCATGTCTCTAACTGCTGTATCAATGATCTCTTTTACCCGAGCTTCAAATTCTGTGGAAGGTGGAGGCGGTGCAGATTGGACTTCTTGGTTTTGAGAGTGAGACTGAGAAGCTTTGGATCTAGCTGGAGCCTTAGACCTAGTAGGTGCTTTAGATTGGCCTGAGCCTGCACCCTCAAAGGTCAAATTCATCAAATTCAATTGTCCCTTGCCAAAGTAGGGAGGAAATTTTAAAGCATCAACTGTCCCAACATGCCATATTTTGAAGTAAAACAGAATGACAGATATCAGAGATGGAAATGGCATGTGAGATAGCTTTCTGGTAAGGAATTTGAACTTGATCATCTCTTTCAGGATGTGGTGACCGAGGTTGAAAGGGGTCTTGTTTACAAAGGAAGTGAACAAAGGATAGTCTCTCTGGGCAAAATGGGTGAAGTTACCACCCTTCTGGATGAAATTTCTTGAAAAAATATACCATAAGACCCTGTTCCTAAGAGGCATGGAACTAGGACTGAGAGTGAGGGTCTGTGATTGGTCTTCAGAGAAAGACTTATGTGGCATGAGAACAGACCATATTGCCCTATTACCATACTCAGATTTGTGTACAGGAAATTGGTTTAATTTCAGAATTGTATTCAAGATAGAGGCTGAGAGGGTGAACTTAGTATGTCTAACTTTCGTAGTTATCCTCTCCTCTATCAATTCGCCCTCTGGACCCAATACATTATCATAAACCATATTTGAATAAAATTGCCGGACAAGAGTAGGGGAGTATGGACAAGCAATTGAGACAAAGTTCTCATAGAAATTGAGCCAAGGTCGCAGATTCAGATTGTTTTCTTTTTCAAATTCCTCTAAGTCCAAGGCAACTACTGAACAGAATTCCCTAGAAGCAAACTTTTCTTTAAAAATGTTGTCTTGGTCTTTTAAAATCACAGTAGAAAAATCAAAGGATAGAGGAGGAGACTGTATACGATAAATGTCTTCAATGGCATTTTCCATGATTGGTGAAGACTGAGATGAGGATGCTCCAGGTTGTTGAGTTGTTTCTGCTCTGGAAGTTGTTTGAGGAACTGAGGTGGAAGATTTCTTCTTCTTTGTTGTTTTTGTTTCATAATTCGAAGCTCTCTTCATTCTGGCCTTCTTCTTGCTCTTAGCCGTTGCTGCAACCTCTGGTTCCTTTCTTTTTCGTAGTGATGTAGCAATAGGCTCTTGAAATGACACACTTCTGGACCGAGTGGGAGTTGCTGGAGTGTCCTTCTTGCTAGACTGAGGAATTTCACCACTTACGCCAGGGATTGCATGATCAATGCCATCGTGGAGTCTATTGGGTACCATTTTCGTTCGCGGTGGTCTCTGAGGAGGAGGAGATGATTGAGAATGAGACTCAGATTGAGTGGGTTTAGACGATTGAGAGGCCATTTGGTGAAATGTGAGTGATTTTCGGGAGTTTCTGGGTGGATTCGTGAAGAACAGAGTGAGAGAAGATAGCAGAACTTTAGGGCATAACCGGAGTTTTGGGGACGGTTTCGAAGAACACAGACACACACATATATATAGGGTTTCCAAAACTCGAGTTTTCAACATCAAAACTTGAGTTTTGATGAAATTCAGTTACTTACTTGGACGCCAATGGTGTATTGAGAACCTTTGGCATTCTGAATCCAAAACTCGAGTTTTTCACCCCAAAACTAGAGTTTTCAACTGCCGTGAAAACTTCTGCCCATTCTCTGACCCCGATACTGGGTCTTTCAAAAACTCAAGTTTTGATTATCACTCGAGTTTTCAGTTTTGCAGAAACTTCTGGTCTTGATATTGAGCCACCAAAACTCGAGTTTTGAATTCCAAAACTCGAGTTTTCATCTTTGGACAGCAGAAATTGATTTTTAATCATCCTGCAAAAGAGAAAACTAGATACTCCGATGCTTAAGTTAGTAACCTATAATCATCAAAACCATAACTAACATTGAATTAAGTGAGAGATACTTACAGCTCATTGGGATTTACCATTCCCAATTCTCTTCTTATGAAATTAAATTGTTCTTTAGCTAGTGGTTTTGTGAAGATATCTGCCAATTGGAGATCAGTCGGGATAAACATGACTTTGACTTCCTTTTTCTGAACATAATCTCTTATGAAATGATGCCTAACATCAATGTGCTTGGTCCTAGTATGTTGAACTGGATTTTTCGCCAAGCTTATTGTGCTTGTATTGTCACACAATATTGGAACTTCTTTGAGGTTGATTCCCAAATCTGAGAGTTGTTGTTTCAGCCACAAAACTTGTGCACAACAACTTGAAGCAGCTACATATTCAGCTTCAGTAGATGATACAGCTACCGTTGTTTGTTTCTTGCTAAACCATGACACAAGTGACCCACCAAAGAATTCACACTGTCCACTTGTGCTTTTCCTATCGGTTTTGTATCCAGCATGATCTGAATCTGAATATGCTAACAAATGTTCAGGTTGACCTTTGGGAAACCACAATCCTAGAGTCTTAGTGTCAGCAAGGTATCTAAAAATTCTTTTCACATGTTCAGCATGTGACTCTTTTGGGGCTGATTGAAACCTTGCACACATTCCAACACTGAATTGGATGTCCGGGCGGCTTGCTGTTAGGTAGAGCAATGATCCAATCATTCCTCTATATTTTGTAATGTTGAAATCCTTGCCCTCTTCATCAGCATCCAGTGAAGTAGTTGTACTCATAGGAGTGTCAGCACCATTACATTGATCCATTCCAAATTTCTTTAAGAGATCATTCAGATACTTGGTTTGTGATATGAAGATCCCATCCTTCTTTTGCTTAATTTGTAAACCAAGAAAGTAATTAAGTTCTCCCATCATAGACATTTCAAATTCTCCCTGCATTTTCTTTGCAAAATCTTCACATAAACCATCATTAGAAGCACCAAATATTATATCATCCACATATATCTGAACAACTAAAATTTCATTTAACTTATTAGTTCTAATGAAAAGAGTTGTGTCAGCTTTTCCTCTAACAAAACCTTGATCAAGAAGAAATTTGCTTAAACGTTCATACCAAGCTCTAGGAGCTTGCTTAAGACCATACAATGCTTTCTTGAGATGATAAACATGATCTGGAAATTTTTCATTTTGAAATCCTGGAGGTTGTTCAACATAAACTTCCTCTTGTATAAAACCATTTAAAAATGCACTTTTTACATCCATTTGAAAAAGCTTTATTTTTTTAACACAAGCAAAGGCTAGAAGAACTCTTATGGCTTCCAATCTTGCCACTGGAGCATAAGTTTCTTCATAATCAATTCCTTCTTCTTGATTATAGCCTTTGGCAACCAATCTTGCCTTGTTGCGGACAATGATTGCAGATTCATCTCGTTTGTTTTTGAATACCCATTTAGTGCCAATGACCGGATGGTCTTTAGGCCTAGGTACCAAATCCCAAACTTGATTTCTGTCAAATTGATGTAACTCCTCTTGCATTGCTATCACCCAATCATTGTTTGAGAGGGCTTCATCAATTTTAGAGGGTTCAATGTGAGATATGAATGCAGAAAATGTTACTTCATTCAAAGTGCTTTTTCTGGTTCTTACTCCTTGATTGACATCACCTATTACTTGATCTAAAGGATGATTCCTATTGTATTTCCAAGCTTTAGGCTGAGATGGTTCAGGATTTTCAAAATGGTTTTGAGGATCAGTTTCAAAAACATCTAGTTCATTTGAAACAGAAGAAGTTTTTATATGAAGTTGATTTTTCGAAATTGGTTCTTCTTCATCATTATCCAAGTTCTTGTTAGAAGAAGAATCACAAAATACTACATGTACAGATTCTTCTACACAACGTGTTCGAGTGTTAAATACTCTATATGCTTTACTTCTATTAGAGTATCCCAGAAAAATACCTTCATCTGATTTAGCATCAAACTTACCCAAGTTATCCTTACCATTGTTGTGGATGAAGCACTTACATCCAAACACATGTAGATGTGTCAAGTTTGGCTTCCTTCCTTTGTACAGCTCATAGGGAGTTTTGTTCAATTTCTTTCGTACATATGCTCTGTTTGAGATGTAGCATGCCGTAGACATTGCATCTGCCCAGAATACTTGAGATGTGTTATTTTCATTTAATATTGCTCTTGCCATCTCAGTAAGGACTCTGTTCTTTCTTTCAGCTACTCCATTTTGTTGAGGAGTCCTTGGAGCTGAAAAGTTGTGATCAATTCCCATACTTTCACAGAATTCAGCAAAAGCTTGATTATCAAATTCACCTCCATGATCAGTTCTAATTCCTGTAATAGAAAGACCTTTCTCGTTCTGGACCTTTTTGGCAAAGGCAATAAATTGATCAAATGTTTCATCTTTAGAACATAAAAATATGGTCCATGTGAATCTGGAATAATCATCAACTATTACTAGAGTATACAAATTGCCACCTAGACTTCTAACTCTAGCAGGACCTACCAAATCCATGTGAAGTAATTGAAGAGCTTTGTGAGTTGAAATTTCATTTTTAGCTTTGAACGAAGACTTGGTCTGTTTTCCCTTTTGACAAGAGTCACAAATCATGTCATTTTTGAAAACAAGTTTAGGAATGCCAATAACTAGGTCTTTCTTGACTAGTTTGTTAAGTTGGGACATGTTAACATGTGCCAATTTTTTGTGCCAAAACCAAGTTTCATCTGTATTACTTACAAAATTTTTTTCAGAAACTTCATCATTGTTTGAAAGATTAAGTGTATAGCAATTACCTTCTCTAGGTGCTCTAAACAATGCTTTAGACTTAATATCTTCTAGGGGTAGCATATCTTTGCTAACAATCAAACATTCTTCTGAATTAAAGATAACTAAGTTACCTTTATCTGTGCTTTGACTTACGCTAAGGAGATTATGGCATAATCCTTCAACAAGATATACATCTTTAATCTTTGGTCCATTGGTGTTTCCAATATCTCCAATTCCAGCAATCTTGCCTGTTTGATTTCCACCAAATGTTACTTTGCCTCCATCTTTAGATTTGATTGTTGCAAACTTTGATTGATCCCCTGTCATGTGTCTTGAGCATCCACTATCAATGAACCATTTATTGGTTTTTGATGCTCTAAGACAAATGTGCAAAACATAAGATATCAAGTCTTAGGTACCCACTTTTTCTTGGGTCCTTTGGGTTAGTTTGTGTCTTAGGAACCTTATAGGATCCTTTTGGCACCCATTGATAATTACCTATAGGTTTGCTTTTACCTTCTCTTCTATGAAAACAGGATGAAGTGGTATGACCTTTTCGATTGCAATAGTTGCAGTGAGCAAAAGGATTAGATGAATGAACTGATTTTCGAAAATGACTTATATATGATTTTTGTCCAAACTTCTTCTTGCCTTTTTGTTTATCAAAATCAGGTTGATAACCAATTCCTGATTTATCATTTGTGAATCTTTGCTGTTTTAAAATAACATTCAGCATTTCGCTTCCGTTGGTGAATTTTTCAAGAGTTTTAGTAAGAAGTAAATTCTTCTTTTCTAAAATACAGCAATTTTCACAATTCTTTTCTGGACTTTTCTCAAAATTCTTTTTGGAAATATTTTCAGAAGTAGAAGAAGTATCTTGAACTTGTTTTTCTAGAAGTTTGATTTTCTTCTTTGCAGATGAAAGTTCTTTGGCTATTTTTCTGAATTCAATAAAGAGCAGATTGTACTCAGAGGATAATTCATCATAAGATGAGTCAGAAACATTTACCTCTTTATTATCAGATTCTTCTTGAGCTACAAGACAGATGTTGGTTCTTTCTTCTTCTTTAGCTTCATCTTCATCAGAGGAGCTATCTCCCCATATGCCTGAGACATAGGCTCTTCTCTTGAATTTGTTTGATTTCTTTTCTTTATTCTTGAGCTGTGGGCAATCAGATTTGAAGTGACCGGGTTGTCCACATTCGTAGCATGTGATGGATTTCTTTGTCTCTGTGTTTGAACTACCCTTGAAAAACTTTCTGTTGGCCTGATCCCTTTTGAAGAATTTCTTGAATTTTCTGACCATCAGGCTTATTTCTTCATCATCATCCTCATCTTCTTCGTTATCAGATTTAGGTTCTTTAGAGGTTTTGAGAGCTATGCTTTTACTCTTCCCATGCACTTCTTCAAGACCTTTCTTGAATTTCAGTTTAGCTTCATATTCATAAAGACTTCCGAAGAGGGCTGCCACAGATGTCATTGATTCTCCACGTGCTTCTTCAATGGCAGTGACTTTTGCCTCCCATTCTTTGTTGAGGACATTTAGGGTCTTCCTCACTTGAACAGATTGTTCATACACTTTTCCTAAGGAGGCAAGTTGGTTAATCAAGTGAGTAAATCTTAACTGGAACTCACCAATGGTTTCTCCTTGTTTCATGCGAAGGAGATCATATTCTGTCATAAGGGTGTTGACTCTATTCTGCTTGACTCCAGTTGTCCCTTCATGTGCTATTTCCAAAGCATCCCACATGGCTTTTGCTGAGCTTAGAGTGCATACGCGAAAGTATTCTTGTTGGCTCAAGGCACTCTGTAGCATGAGTATGGCTTTGCTATTGAGAGTGATGTTTCTTCTGTCATTCTCATCATAGTTTTCTTCAGGTTTTGGAATCCTGATTCCTTCTCTCTCAATTGTTGGAGCATAGTCTCCTTTTTCAAAAACTCTCCACAGGCCATATTCTGTAGCCAAAACAAAAACTTTGAATTTAGCTTTCCAGAAAGAATAATGCTCACCATTAAAACCTGGTGGACGATTGGTAGAGGCTCCATCGGGCAAAATTCCTTCCATTGTGATTCTTCTCGAGATGTTAAGCTCTTCTGAGAAGCCTGGCTCTGATACCAAATGAAAGTGCAGCTAAATCACCAAGAGGGGGGGTGAATTGGGGATTTTAAAAATCTTTTCGAGTATATTCTGTTTTTGGCAAAAACACGATGAAACAGAAATGAAAAGAGTATGAAGAGAAGAGGAGCAGGACACAAAGAAATTATCCTGGTTTGGTCCAATCTGATGACCTACGTCCAGTCCCCAGTCACTCTGGGATTTTCACTAACTCTCTTGACGATTACAGACTCTGCAAACGAAGGATGTTTCACAAACTTTGAACACACTCCCCCTTACAAGTTGTAATCGAATAACCCAATCTCAAAGTCCCACTACTTTGAGATTCTTACAGAAAAGAAATTACAGAGAAGAAACTCTCTTTTAAGAGTGAATAATGATGATCACTGAAGCACAATGTAAACAGATGAAAAGAACAGTTCTTGACTGATATTTTCGAGTAGAATTGTTGTAGCTCAGTTCTGTGTCTTTCCAGGTTGAATTCTTCAGCTTTTTATACTGGTTTGAGACTTGTGAACGTTATAGATCCGTTGTGCCTTCTTCCAATTCAAAATTATAGCTGTTGCTGGAGTTATAACATGGATTAAGCTGCTGAAATTGTTCCCTATTTGAAATATAGCTGTTGCTGATCTGAATGCTTGATTCTTGTTTCCTTTTAATGAATTCACCCGTTGAAGATGTTTCATAACGGACAAATGATCTTGTATAGTGGCTAGATGATTTTGTACAACGGCTAGTGATTCTGTATAACGTTTCTCCATGATTTCAGCAAGTTTCCTAAAATGGCTCTTTATTTGAATTTCATCCAAATTCAAGAATCTTCTGTAATCTCAGGAATAAACACATTAGAACAGCTCAGATATAGACATAAATAGTTTATGTAACGTAAACAATCAATGGGTATCTCAAATAATGAAGATCAAGTTAGATTTGGCAATTTTTACCAAAACAGCGTTTTCTGTCAAAAGGGCCAAAACTCGAGTTTTGATCGTCAAAACTCGAGTTATGAACTGTGCAAAGTTCATAACCGGCGGTGTTCAAAACAACACTGGCAGTGTTGATGATTTAAAAACATTAATCCTCTCGGGTTGCCCAAAACTCGAGTTTTTCTTCTCAAAAACTCCAGTTTTGAACTTTTCATGTGAAACATGATTTAAGTTCAAAACATGAAAACTGGAGGTGTTGGTTCATAACTGGCGGTTTTCAATTTTGAAAAGATTGAATGCTCTCTGCCTTGGCAAAACTCGAGTTTTGGTATTCAAAACTCGAGTTTTCATATTTTATGAAAACTTTGATAATACATGTACAGTTGAAAACTGGCGGTGATGAATTAAAACTGGCGGTGATGAACTGGAGAAAACTCAGTTGCTCTCTGTCTCTCCAAAACTCGAGTTTTGGTTCTCAAAACTCGAGTTTTGAACTTTCTTGAAAAAAACATAGTAAGTTCAAAACTGGCGGTGATCATGGAAAACTGGAGGTTTCGAAACTTGAAAAACTTAGGAAACTTTGAAACCTCTCTGCCAGGCCAAAACTCGAGTTTTGGATCCCAAAACTCGAGTTTTGAACTTTTCACAAGTTCAAAACTGGCAGTGATTACGAAAACTGGCGGTGATGGCTTTGAGCAGTTTTGCCATAGACCAAAACTCGAGTTTTGAATCCCAAAACTCGAGTTTTCCTCTGACTGTAAGGAAAACTGATTTTTTGCAAGATAAAACTTATCCAATTGGTTTTCAAGGCTTTCCAATTGTTCAATCATCATCAAAACATATTGAGAACTAACAACTTCCACCATGTTTTTAAAGTGATCATTGTTTTCAAGCATGTTTCAAAAATTAATCTTTGATTCATGAAAATTTTTATACATGCATATTTCATTATCATTCTTGAAAAATCTGATCTCATTCATGAACTATGAGTTGATAAATGCTTGTCTTTATGGATAAGATTTTCTATGCCCTTTAATCAAACTTACATATATTTTATCAATGACATCTTTTCTGCATAAAGTATATTTACAAACTATCATTAAGAAATAATTTCCTTGGTATCATTTAGTTGTTACCCTTTATAACTCATTGGATTGAATTTATTCAATTGGGTAAAACGATAGTTTGGTCTTTGATTGAGATACACTTTGCTTAAACATCATATGGTTAAATTATGTAAGAGCATAAGAGTTGTCATGTCTAATCAGTTGTGGATTCAAGAATCATTGAGTACCAAAGAACATATGTTTTTGCAGGAGTTGACCAAAATGTTCTGTTGTCGGATACAAAGAACATAGGCTAACAAAATAGATCATTTCAGTAGCTATGTCTGCAAATTATGTGGAATCACTTGAGTGACATCTCATCACTAGCAAGAAGCTTAAACCAAGATGATAAGGAGCATACTCGCTTGATGAGAAGCTATGAGCAGAAACTAATTTGAAATCCTATACAAAGCTCATTTGGGATTTCAGCTTCTAAGATGCATTTAGAACAATTGATAATAGATATCCAGTAATGCATCTATGGACTACAGAGGATTATAACTTGAGTAATTACGATATTACTCAAGTGAGGTATTGTATTATGCATATATCATAATCATGCTAGGCTAACTTGATTGTATTCATTTCATTTTATTTCATGAATCTTAGCCTGAGCATAATCATTTATTTAAAATGATCCTTATACTTTAAAACTCTTTTATCATCATAAAAGGCATAAGTGATTTCTTCATACCAACTTCAAGTCCATCCATGTGAACTTGAAAGTTCTTAATTCTGAGATACCATGTTATGTCCATTAGAGTTGAAGGAACTCTAGACCTCATAACATTTGGGTCTCATTATTATTTAGTATCATGAAAGGGAACTTCACATTTTAACCATGCATTCATTAAGGGGGAGCTTCACATTCAAATGTGTTTTATACTTTAAAAGCTCACCTCCTTTATTTGAAGAAAAACCCTTTTAAGCCTACTCATCTACATTCATTATCTCTTGTTAGTTTTGGTGATGAATTAATATCATATTTTCCTTTCAATATCTTTATTTGAAAATATCACATAGAAAGGGATACTTTGATATTTGGCTTGCACTAACAAATCTTTTGGAAAGAATGTTTTCAATGTGTAGCAGGAGATTATGTTATGTGCTAGGACTTTCCTTAATTCCCTACAAGAATAGCTATATGAAGAAAAGGAAAAGGATGGAAGTTGAAGTACTGATCATATTCATTCAGATGAGATACAATTCAAGAAGCCAGTACTTTAGTCTCATCTCAGAGGATTATTCAGAGCACATCACAGATCTCAAAGCTAGCAAATGGACCTCACATATCGTTTATCAATTTGCAAAACCAACATGAGCATTTCTAATCTCTATCCTTTTATATTTAGTCGATATTTTGCACATGTTTGGTATCTATATGCTTTAATTGTGAAAGTTGTCTTGAAAATCTCTCCAAATTCTTTCAAATTTGTTTACATAAAAACATTCCAAATTGCATCATATTTAGAATGAAAACACTTTCAATCGGGGAGAGAAAATAAGTTCTTTGACTTTCTAATGTGGTTTCATATTTATCTCTCTAAGCATCTCTTTTTTACTTCAACTTTTTACTAATGACAAATAAGGGGGAGAGAATGGCAAGAAAAATATGTTGGGTCTAATATATTTTCTCATTCATACATATTTTTCTTATAGTATTTGCCATCATCAAAAAGGGGGAGAATGTTGGTTATGATTAGTTTTGATGATGTCTTATATAGATGTTAATATTAAAAGCAAAAATATTGAGTAATATAGTTATCTCCTACATTGCTAACTACTATGTTTAATGTAGATTAGTTCAAGTTGAATCATATATAATAATCAAGAAGGAGATAAGGGATTAATGGAAAGAAGAAATTGTAGAGAATGTCAAGGAAGCAAGAAGCTATCAAATTATTTTGGAAATAATCAAAAAGAAGAGGAAATATTGAAGAAGATATAGAACTTGTAGAGAATGATAAGTCCAAGTTTAATGAAAGAGAATGATCAAGAAAAGAAAAGAAAGAAAGATTTGAATTGTGGAAAATGATCACGAGAAGAATAAGGAAAGGAAGAACTTGTTGAATGGAATGAAGATATCATCATTCAAGTTCTAGAAGTCTTCACGATCAAATAGAAGTTGGAATGACTCAATTCGGAGTTAAAACAAGCAAAAATGAGGTTATGGATGAGAAAACTCGAGTTAAGGACTCAAAACTCGAATTTTGAGTGTCTTCAGCATCTCTGGCATCTTTGGACTAGGAAAACTCGAGTTTCCAAGTGAAAACTCATGGTTGCAAGTGAAACCTTGAGGTTTATAGAAAAACCTCGAGTTTTCAGCACTGATCAGCAACTCTGATCTATTCTGTTTCACGTCCAGCTCGGGTGAGGTCTGGTAATTCGATGATATCTCCCAAACCAGAGATCGGATTGAGGGGAAACCAGTGGCATATGAAACTAGACTCCCAAGGCATCATTTTGATATACAATTCAAGGCCAAAGGAGTTTAGATCAAGGAGATATGATTTTTACAATTTGGTAAAATAATCAACGTCACAGTCTAGACCCACCTTCGGTATTTTAAACATATCTCACAAACGACAAATCCAAATGAGCTGAAACCAGTGCCATTTGAAACTAGACTCAAATACCTTTTCAAAAACATAAAGATCACGAAAAACAAAGATTAATTGAAGGAGATATGATGATTTGAAGTTAACAGTCAGTTTAGGACGTTGCAAAAACGCTGGTCAATAACAGTCTTCATTCATCGGATCATAACGAACATAATACAATGAGTTTGGAGCTGATTCTTCTTGCATTGGATTCTTACCTCAAGTTTGGACATTCATTGAATCTTCTCAACAGTTATATATTGATCTCTACATATAAATAGAAGACAGATTCAAGCAGAAAAACACAGAGACACAAGCTTACACTTCCAACATGCTGATACTCTGTTATTTACATCATTTGCTTTCTGTTTTACATGTTTAGATAGCTTAGAGAGTGAAGTGACTTGTATTGATCTTCAATGTTTATCTATTCACTTCTAAGAGAGAAGATTTATTGTAATCATTTGATTCTTCTGAGAGTTACTCAAGATTGGGTGATCTTGAGTGGGAAACACATTGTGTTGATTACAACTTGTAAGGGGAGTGAATCCTAGTAAGAGGATTACTTCGAGTACAGAGTGTGTAATCAAGCGGTGTGTTGATTACGGTTTGGAAGGGGGAGTGAATCCTAGTAAGAGGATTACTTCAGTTACAGAACGTGTAATCAAGTTGAAAGAAGATAGTGGATTGAAAATCCCAAGTGTGGCTTAGGGACTGGACGTAGGTCAAGGATTGGGCCGAACCAGTATAAATCAGTTTGCACATTCTCTACCCTTATCTCTTACATTTCTAGCATATATGTTTGAATGTGCATATACATTTAAATGTCTGATTATCATTTTATAAACTGATTTTAGTGAGTTACAAAAAGATTTTCAAAGTTCCTAAATTTTTATACTTCACCCAATTCACCCCCCTCTTGGGTTCAGCCGGTTCTTACATTTATCTTAGTTATTGAGCCTAAAATGTCTTTCTTGTGATAAATTGAGATTAAGAGTAAATACATTAAATTAGGGCTAAAAAGGGCAAAATTGTCAAAAATGTAATTATTGATTTTATGAGAATATTTGATGTTAGATTAATTAGTTTAAATTGTAGGTACTTGAAGAAATTCGACTAAATTTGAAAATGGAAATTTAAGTTCAAGTTTTAAAAGTTTCAGTTTAGTCCCTTTCCAGAACTTTTTAAATTTTCAATTAGGTCTCTGTAATCAGCTATGCATTTTGGGCCATTGATTCATTAGGTTTTCTAATTTATTCAGAGATGTAGAACCGAGATCCATTTAATTGAAGGGACCCGACATTAAATAAAAGGGGAATAGCGCCGCGGAAAAGGGATTGAAGATTCATTCACGCGATTTTCCATCAATGCCATCAGGATCACCTTCATCCTCCTCACTTTCACTCCATCATCGCTGGCGATCTCGCCTTCTTCTCCACCGTAGCCGGTGACGTTTCTTCCTCCCTTTAACCTTGCGCCACTATTCCTCCATCATCACCGACACCCACCTCAGTTATCGGCAATTTCTATTCATTTCTCCATTATTTCCGGTGAACCTTGTATTTTCCGGCGAGTTGCTATTAGTGGCTGATTTCCCTTGATCTTGGTGATGAGGATTAATGTTTGAGCTCAATGGATTTCAAAGGGGAGTTAATTTGTTCATTCTATTAGTCTAGATTTATACATTTAGGTTGCTTAGTTTTAGGGACTGTTGTGTATAAATTCTGGAACTGAGAATAATGTTTATTGTCTCTGTTAGTTTGATAATTTTAGTTGAGATTGGATTTTGCAATATGAAGATTATATTTGATTTAATTTCTTGTGGTTGCAATGAGATTATATTAATTAGCGTGTTATTGTCTAGTTAATGTAGTTGATTTGTGCCCTTTGAGGGACTATTATGTACTTAATTTTAAGAAAACTCATGTTGCATTATTCTAATTTTGATTACACATCAAGTGGTTTTTAACAATTTCTCAAGAGGTAGTGGTTAGCTATGTTTGTAGGAGCTACTATTAATTGAGAATATTAGATTCAAGTGGTATCTTGGGGGTTTTTTATTAAGACTTGATGAAGATTTGATTCCCATATTTTTTAGTGATGATAGCCACTTTCTTCATTACCAAGAGCGTCATCATCCATATTTCCAATTTCATATCATTTAATTCACTCATTCACCAATTTTATAAAAATACCAAAAATATTAGTTTAGCAGTTAATTAAATTGCATTTTCTCTTAAGTCTATTAATTGAAAAATCCAAAAAAAATTTCCCCTTGTTTTAATTGTTTTTACATGTGCATTTAGATTAATTAGGACTCAATAAAAGGCTCCTCGAGAGAGAGAACGATCCTAGGTTTGCCTATACGCAATCCTTGATTAATTTTTGATTGTGGACTCCAAGGGCTAAAGATAAAAAGGCCCTCATCAACTCACTATGCTAGTTTTTACAACAACTATTAAACGATCTTTTTTAGTGATGAAGATAATCAAGAATAGGCTTGGAAAAAGAATGGAAGACCAATTTCTTGATGATTTTTTGCTTATATATATTGAAAAAGAAATTGTTTTAAGTTTTAGCATAAATTCAATTATAGATGAGTTCAACAAGATGAAAACATGTAGAGTAAGAGTCAAGTGAAGTGATCATAATTCTGTAATTGATTTCTTCAAATTTTTTACATATTAAGTCTGTAGTATATTTCAAGTACTTTTATTTATAATATAATATATTTATTTTCACCCCCTATCGTTAAAATAACTGAGTCAGCCACTGTCAGTAACAACCGCTAATCATATGCCCTCGCACCATTTACTTCCACTTCTTTACAAATACATTGGAAATTGATTTAACGGATGAAAGAGTAATAACTCATCTTTCAATTTTAATTGAATACTCAGTCATTTATATTGGACTCATTCTTTGGGGGGAAAAAAATTGTTCTACATATTAGTCACTAGCTTTAATATCAATTAAGTTATTTTAATTGTACATCTTCCAAATTTTGGGGTGAATTAAATTATGATCTATTGTTCACTTTTTTCCAAAGGATTTTTTTTTTGAGTTTTTCAAATTTAGAAATGTTAAAAACTTAATTACATTTCTTAATTTCTGTAAGATAAATAAAAATAAAGTTAATATCTGTTATGGTCCTAATTAGTGGGCTTGGCAAAAGACAGGCCCAAAGCCCACAAAGCAAAGGCTAAGACAAAAGACAGGCACAAGGCCTACGCGGCTAACATCACAAAGGAATCTGCTATGATCGGGGGAATTAATGATCATTCTGTGATCATGGCAGTAACTTCAGATAGAGTAGATTATGGAGGATCTTCCTCAATAGATCACAAACAAGTGCGATGCCTAAATATAGAAGGGCCAGCTAAGGAAACAAGGCAAGGGAAAGTCCCTATAAAATGGTAAGACATCTACCAGGTATGCACGCTGAAGATCCATTACTTATTTACATACGGCATCACTGTGCACACACCCCACACCTTGTACAGCATATCGCTGCCGTGTTGCACAGTGATCATTTACCCCCGTCTGATATCTCATCTATAGATATTGGCCGGGAGAAAGGAATTGGTCCTATATTGATTGTCCACTAACTCTCAGGAGTTAGACATTTATGTTCTACAACAGAACATTGGCGCCGTCTGTGGGGACATCGATAAAGATTGATTCCCACACCGCTGACAATGGCAGCAAATACAAGAACTCGTGGACAGGCAACTCGACGGAATCAACCACCGGGCCAGCCTCAGCATCAGACTCAATAGGAAATAGGAGCGCAAGGAGCTGAACACAAGATTCTAGAAGAGGATCAGGTAATTGTCGAGACCGAATCAGAAGCTTCTCAGTCAGCAAGTTCCCCGCTTCCCGACAATCTAGTAATCCAACAAGTTATTCCGCATGAGCATCCAGTGGAACCTGTGGCTGAACTACAAGTCGAACATCCTGACATTCGTCGATTGGAGATTACTATATGGTCATTGCTAAATCGGATAGACGAGATGGAAACCAGGAATCGCCTGCATAGGGAAAAGGACATAAGAGTGATCCGAGGTGAAATGAGGCATCAAAATGCCGTATGGAGACAAGAGGAGAATCAGAGGATCAGACAGCTGTTGGAAGAATATCTGGGAAGAGACGATTGCCCGACGAGACGTGCTGGGAAAGAGATGGCAGGGCCAAGTCGGCCCCATGAGTTGCAATCCGTTAATACCGGGGTCCCACCAGATCAGCCTGATCAGATGCGTCAACCAGGCGCAACAGATAATACTTTGAAAGTTCGAACGTTGGAAGAGCGGCTCAGAAGGCTTGAAAACCCAGTATTAGACGTCGGAAATCCCAGTAGGGATAGGCGTACCACATCTACTCTGGGGAACGCCCAGCTATCGAAAGATAATGAGGTTATCTTGGATCAGCCGCAAGTCAATCAGTCAATTCCTTAAAAAGTTGCCGACCTTGCCAAAAATCGGGGCCTTCCTAAAGAAGCAAAGGTGTCTGATCAGGATGACAGCCTGTTCCCTCGGAATATCATGACGGCACCATACCCTAAGGGTCTTGACACGAAGGATTTCCCGAAATATGATGGGACCCAGGACCCACAAGTACATGTGAATAACTTTAAGATGGAGATCATGGTTAAAGGATATACTGGGCCTATCATCCCCAGGTTATTCGCTAGAACACTGAGAGGGGCCGCACAGATATGGTTTAATTCTTTACCTCCGAATTCGGTACCTGATCTTAAGGACCTTACAAAAAAGTTTTTATTGAATTTCGCTACGAGCAGAAAGCAGCCAAAAACTGAGTTCCAACTCGGGCAAGTTAAACAACTTCCCAATGAGACATTGCAGAAGTATTTGGAGCGTTTCAAGGACACGACCCTTCAGGTTCTGGAGTTAAAGGAAGATATACATCCTCATTGTGCGATAGCGGGACTGGACAAGTCGTCTCGACTGAAAAAGTCAGTCACTAAGGATCGTCCGGCAACTTTGTTTGAATTTCGAGACAGATGTAAGAAATACTTGGAGCTGGAACAGTTGGAGAACATGGGCCGTGAACCGAAAGATAAAGGAAAGTACTCACCGGCACGAGGTAAAGATCAATACAGTCAAAATAGGCAAGACTCACGATCTCGGAGGCGCGAAACTCGACCTAGAGGAAGTTAGGCAGAAGGCAAATATGATAGTATGCCCCGTTAAATGTGTCTCAGGCGCAAATCTGGAAAGAGGTATCTTCAACGGAGATGAAAAAGGTTGAGCGACCTCGCCCCTTGAGACAAGAAGCCACCCTAGACAAATCACGATATTGTGAGTTCCATGATCAGCATGGACATACCACTGATGCTATCAAAAAGTTTGTTAGAGAAGGAAAGCTGCGACGATATGTTATCTAGATAGAAGGCCGGCAGAATAAGCGTCAAAGGGGTCGGAGCCAAACTCCCCCACCAGACAAGAAGAGGCGCGAACTGGAAGGAAAGGGAGATAATGACGAGTTTCCTAAGCCAAAGTATGATTGCCATGTTATTGTGGGAGGATACGGTGGCGGAGGAGACTCAGTCACACAAAGAAGGAAATATTTGAAAGAAGTATTTTCAGTTAAGAATTCTACAGAATTCAAGAAAAGTAGCAGGAAGCCAGAACCACCAGCACTATACTTTACCGAAGACGAGTTAGACGATGTGCCACCAGGCCATCATGATGGGTTAGTCATCTCGGCAATGATCGAGGAATGCCATGTCAAGAAAATTTTTGTGGATGATGGCAGTGCGGTCAATATAATATTGTGGGATGCATTCAAACGGATGCATTTTGACTCGCAGGATTTGAAACCATGCTGAACAACCTTAACAGGATTCAATGGCTAGGAAACACGACCAAAACGATATATAGATCTCAAGTTAACGTTGGGAACGGAAAAAGCCTTTAAGTCTGACATTGTTCGATTTGTTGTGGGCAATTTTCCCTCACCATACAACGTGATGTTGGGACGGCCAACTATTCATGATTGTGATATGTTGATATCCTCCAAGCATCAGAGGCTGAAGTTTCTCAACAAAAAGAAGCACGTTGTGGTGGTCAGAGGGGATCAGAGAGACTCCTGGCAATGTTATTTTGATTCTGTTAAAGGAAGCAGAGAGTCAAGACAGTCCGAGCTGTCAGGAGAAAGAAGGAAAGAGCCAATTTAGGTTGTCGAATTGGATCTTAGGGAAGAAGATAAGATTTTGCGAGCCAAGCCAAATGGAGAATTGCAAGACTTTGTGCTTGGCCCCAAGACGGATCAAGTCACAAAGGTCAGGAAAGGTTTGGAGAGTGAAGTTAGAAGGGAAATAGACCTTTTCCTAGAACGAAACAGAGACGTGTTCGTATGGACACCATCTGAAATACTGGGAGTAGATCCAAAAATTTGTAGTCACAAGTTGGCGATTCATCCGGGGTCCACCTCGGTGGCCCAAAAGAAGAGGAAGCATGGATTTGATTGAAGCAAAGCATTGGAGGAACATGTCAAGGAATTAATTGAAGCCGGATTCATTCGGGAGGTGCAGTACACCACGTGGCTATCCAATGTAGTTATGGTGAAAAAACCTAACGGTAAATGGCGGGTATGCACTGATTATAAAGACTTAAATAGAGTCTGCCCAAAAGATGCGTTCCCTATGCCCAATATTGATCAATTGGTAGATAATTCGTCTGGTTTTCAACTCTTATCATTCATGGATGTGTACTCGGGGTATAACCAGATTGCTATGCACTCGGAGGATCAAGAAAAGACGACATTCATTACTGATAAGGAAAATTACTGTTACAATGTTATGCCTTTCGGCCTTAAGAATGCTGGAGCCACATACCAACGAATGATGACTAGAGTGTTTGAAGATCAACTCGGGAAAAATGTTGAAGTGTATATTGATGATATGATTGTAAAATCTCTGGAGTCAAAGAATCATGTTCAAGATTTGCAGCAAACATTTGATAAACTATGGGCATACCAGATTCGGTTGAACCCGGCAAAGTGTGCATTTGGAGTCCCATCCGATAAGTTTTTAGGATTCATATTGACTAGCCGAGGTATCGAGGCTAACCCCGACAAATGCCAAGCGGTGTTGGATATGAAAGATCCGAATTGTAAAAAAGAAGTGTAATAGTTGACGGGGAGGTTAGCGGCATTGACCAGATTCTTACCAAAGGCGGCCGAAAAGTCTTTACCCTTTTTCAGATTATTAAAGAAAGAAGCTCAGGGAGGCTGGAACGTTGAATGCAAGGAGGCATTCGCGCAAATCAAGCAGTGTTTGGCCACTCCGCCGGTTCTAACCAAGCCAGAACCTGGAGAAAATTTGGTTCTATATTTATCGGTTGGGAGAGAAGCGGTAAGTGCTGCCTTGATATGTGAAAAGAAGAGGGACAGAGACCAGTATATTTTACAAGCCGAGCTTTACAAGGCACCGAGTTGAGATATCAAAAGTTAGAAAAAGTGGCTTTTGCTTTACTTATAGCTGCAAGGCGCCTCCGTCAGTACTTCCATAGTCATCCCATTGTAGTCAGGACCAATCAACCTATTCGGCAAGTGTTGCATAAACCCGACCTGGCGGGAAGGATGGTAAATTGGGCAGTGGAGTTGTTGGAGTTTGATATTACTTATGAAACTCGATAGGCCATCAAATCCCAAGCGTTAGCGAATTTTTTGCTGGAGTTGACACCAACGCCTAGGGAGGAAAGAGAAATTAGACAACTCTGGAAAGTATTTGTGGACGGATCGTCCAATGTCAAAGGAAGTGGGGCAAGGGTTATTGTAGAAAACCCAGAAGAAGTTGCCATGGAATTGTCATTGAGACTAGACTTCCCGACCTCAAATAATCAGGCCGAGTATGAAGCCTTAATTGCAGGATTACTCCAGGCCAAGGAAAATGGAGCTAGACGTGTGCAAGTTTTCACGGATTCCCAATTGGTGGCTTCCCAGATTGAAGGGACGTACCAAGCTAAGGGACCATTGTTGGCAAAATACCTCTCTAAAGTAAAGGAGATCATGGCGCATTTTGACGAAGTGGAGGTTCAACACATCCCGAGGGGTGAAAATACTAGAGCCGACGTGTTATCAAAGCTTGCTAGTACCAAAGGTCCTGGTAACTTAAGAACCGTGGTCCAGCAAAGTTTGTCAGAACTTAGTTGTATCATGGTCATCACCGAGATAGATGACTGGAGAAAGCAAATTGTGGATTACTTGGAAAGGGGGATCTTACCTGAAGATTCTTTGGAAGCTCAAAAGTTGGTTAGAACAGCAATAGCCTTCACTATGCTGAATGACTAGCTATACCGGAAGGGTTTGCATTCGCCTATGGCCAAATGGCTCAATCCAGATGAAGCTCGATATGTGTTGGCTGAAATACATGAAGGCATTAATGGCCAACACGTCGGCGCAAAAGCATTAGCAAGGAAGGCGGTACGGGCCGGATACTATTATGTTTTGTGGGGATATCAAACTACTGTCCAAACCTCTATGGGGGAAACCGCATTTAGGTTAACATATGGCTGTGAGGCGATGATTCCGATCGAGGTGGGCGAACCATCATGGAGGAGGATCAAAGCTTTATCAAATGAAGAAGGGAATAATGAAGCAATCATGGTTGAGTTAGATTTGATTGACGAAACCCGAGTTGCGGCACATTGCCGAGATCTTGCTACCAAACAGCTCCTTGCAGCACGCTATAACGGGAAAATCCGTCCGAGGTCATTTCAGAAGGGTGACTTGGTGTTGAGAAGAGCGGATATCGGGAATAAGAATGCCGTGGAAGGAAAACTCGCTGCTAAGTGGGAAGGACCATACCGTGTCAAGAAAGCATTGGAAAAAGGAGGATACATCCTTGAGACATTAAAAACAAAGGAGATCAAAAGGACCTGGAACGTGGATAAACTTAAAGCTTATTACAGTTGAAATCTCGTAATGGCGCATTCGAAATCCAAAGGTTTAAAGGCCAAGTATCTGGTTGTTAGTTGCTTTTTAATGTTTATGTTAAGTACGTTTGTTTAACGTTTGTTCCAGGCTTTTGACCATAGATAAGGTCATTAGGGAAATCATGTATCTTGGTGTTATCACCAGAACAAATGAATAAAGAATTTTGGGCCTAGAAGCTTGTTTTCAGAAATTCAGAAGTATTCTGTAGGCGCTTAAGACAGAAAAGCTATAACCTAAAAGGTCAAGTTAGACATGTGCGGATCTAAATCGAGAGATTAGATTTCAGAAAACATGCAATAGCGGTATTACCGCCCTGAAATGCGCATAATTAAGTGATGCGAGGTAGAATGCCTCGTATCTTAACACATGCAAAGGCGGTAGCTCCGCAATGCATAAGTGTAAGAGCATGTATGAACTAGAGGTGTTCATAAATCATGTAAGGGTTCAATTGCTCAAAAGGGATGAAAAACAATCCCGGCATAAGTAATTTCGAAATTACAAATACAAACATGCTAAGACATATGAATCAGTTAGAAGCGGGAAGTTATTTTGCCGACATTGATCAAGTCGGGCAAAATCCAACAACCTGCGACAATGGAAGTTGGAAGTTAGAGTATAAGAGAACTAGAAGAAAAGTCCTATAAAGAAATATAAGGGTTGTTCAATCAGAAGAGTCAAACAAAATCACTAAGGGGGGGGGGGGACAAAACCCCAAGCAACCCCAGAATGTCAAGATATAGTAAACGGGGAGGACTAGATCCCAGATAACCTCGAGTAAAAGTACAAGTTAAATGATAAAGCTAAGAACCGCTGTCCACCTCAGTATTCCCAAGAACAAGATCTTCTACTATCTCATTAGTGTTCCCTGGTGTATTGCCATCCTCGGTAACTGGACCAGCAGCGGAATCGGGAGCAGGAGGGCCAGAAGGGATAACATCGGCAGCTGATGAAGGGGCTGGAATGAATTTTCCGTCGTCAACATATGCATTATAGTGCACCCCTTCAAGGTTGAGAGAGACGGACTAGTTCAGAAATTGTACTTGTTCCAAGGTGTTGTCAAAAGTATCTTTTATGCCACTTTTCAGCTTGGAAATATCGGCAAGAGCAGCAGAAAGCTTTTCTTTGTATTGCATTAACTCTGCTTCCAACTCTGAAAGGATGGCTTTATTCTTCAAAATAGAATCAGTATCGCTTTCATGAACTCGTCGCTTCTCAGCTACCTCGGACTCGGCCTTCATTAAAGCTTCCCGGGCAAGTTGCAGTTCCTTGGACAGACTCTCCTTCTCGGCCTGAAGAACCGGTATTGTGGCTCGGAGATTATCCCTTTATGCTTTGATGGCCTGGGATTCTTGAAGGGTCCGAGTAGCCAGACCATTTGACTTATCTCTTTCAGTCAAACCAGCCTTCAACTCGGCTTGGTCTAGAGAATGTCTCCCCTTCAGAACGACAACTAGCTGGCACAGTCCAGTAAGTCTCAAATCTTTGAGCTCTAAGTCCCGAAGCTCTTTTATCTCCTAATCAGAAGTAGGCCCGTTGTCATAATAATGGTCTGGTGGCCGAAGGCCATGGCGCAAACCTTGAGACATTTTATGATCCCAAACATGACAACGGGGGAGCGCTGTAACACCCCGAATTTTGGACCCTGAGAAGTGAGAATAAGCCTGAAATAGACGGACGACTAGGCCCAGTTCGGGAAAAGACCCAAGAACATCGAGAGTTAGGAAGCCTCTTGGGAACTAAGTAACTTGGCTATACAGGTCAGTGGACCAATATGAATAAGCCGTGAACTTGAAATGCCAATGAAAAAGGGGCACAGAAGGTCTATACGGTGTAAAACCAGTGGAAAGGATGCCACCCAACTATGTCCTAAGGTGTAGGACAGTTAGTTGAGCAAAAATATGCTGGTACGGGTAAGTATACGGCATTTTCAGGGCAGTCATGGGAGCCCTGCGTTTTTGAAGGAGACAATAAGGGAAGATAGAGGAAAGGTGAATCTGGACCCAGTAGGGAAGGAAAAGTCAGTAGTAGTAGTGCTACGTCGGACACGTGGCATTTCGGGGCCAAAAGTTGGATTACCGGGTAGCACGCGTTACGAGGAGGATCTGAGGTATTGGAATAAAGGTTTCTTGATCTCCAAGGTAGTTTGCCCCATCCCAATGTAGACTGGGAAAAGTGACAGATGATCCGGGCCCACACAAGTCTAGTTGAAGGGCATGCATTACGAGGTAAGGTGGGACCGGCAACCGGGAGCTAAGCGGGGTTGGATAGGATTTTTGGAGTCGGGCCCGGGCCCAGAACACTGATAGGGGGCGAATTCCAGTGGGGCCAGAGGAGAGAGAAAATATCTGGTCATGTAATTATGAAGAGAGAGAATGTCACATCAAGTAATTATGAAGAGAGAGAAAGAATAAAATAATCTGGTTCAATTTGGACCACACAAATGGAATCTGATATGACAATGAAATGACAAGTAATTATGACTCATCATGACATATCTTGGGCAAATTTCATGGACCCCACTGGCTTGGAGAAGAAGCAGTGCAAAATGACCTAAAAACCTGGATTTTCTCTCGGACCAGTGACTAGTATTTGGGGTAAAGGACGAGTTTTGAACCCAGATGACTTTGGTAATTATTTTTCCTGTAAAATAGACATTCTAAGGGTTCTAAGTCCACTGATCCTATGTCAAAATGATTTTTCTAGAATTTATTAAAAATCAGTGAAGTTGGGTCAGAAATCCTGGTGATAGGGCAAAACTTTAAGCCTAAAAAAACTCCGCAAGTGCACGGGCCGTATCAAGTAATAAAGAGTAAGTAAGATATCGTTCCCACGAGGACTTGGTATCACAACTTTAGTTAAGCATTAATCTCACAATTTCGTTTAAGTTGAGGAAAACAAAAATTGAATTTAATTAAGAAAAAGAAATTAAAACTAAAATAAAAATAAGAAAATTACCGCAATAATTAAATGAGCAACCCAGAGTCACTAATCCCTTATTTGATTTTTAGATTTTATCCCCACTAAATTAATTTTGACTTAATCTAATCAGCTAATCTAGAGTATTAATGTCTATAAATGCCTTCCGGTCCATTTATATACCTATCTTAATTAATTATGTAATGCCTCACACAATTAAGTAAGACGCGTTTTAAATTGGGCTCACTCTAATTTGATTATGCGGAGCTTCTAGGTATATTCCTATCCTAGATGCAAATTAGATTAAAACCTAACTTCACGTTAAATTTAAACCTAATTCCACATTATTTATTCCCAAGGTCAATTTAGGATTCCCTCTTCCAAGTCCAACCCTAAATCCCCAAAACATGCTCAATGGTGGCCACTCACTAAGCAATAGCAATAAACATAGGATTAAATAAACTGAATAAAATTAATCAAAACTAAAAAGTGGGAATAATCTCTAAAACCCAAACAAGTTCATAGATTCTCTAGGTTGCAAAACCAACTAGCCACACATGGCTTTATTCAAATCCAAAACAAAAAGATAAGAATTCAGGTTCAAAGAAGAAGGAGAGAGAGGAAAGAAAGATTCTCCGTCGCCTCCACAGTCCTTCCGTCCTTCCGTGGAGATGATGAAGAAAACTGAAACGCTCAGCCTCTACTTCTCTGCTTCTTTGTTCCTTCTCGTTCTGTGCCTCCCGATCTTTTTGCTCCGTCCTTCTGTTGCTTGTCTTTGCTTCCTTATTTATAATAATTTAAATCTTGGGTCATTGATTCTCCTTTTCTTATTAAAAAGATATCTCATATCTTGTAATTTACTCCATCAGATCAAACAATTGATTTTGTTTCTATTTCCTTGCAGGGAGCCCACTGAATTTGACTGATTGCATATCCTCTTATTGCCTTTTTTACTTCATTCCAAATCAGCTAATATTTCCTGCACAATAAAAATAGGATATGAGTAGATTTTATGTTGATTTATTCTTTGATCCCAAGTTTCACTCAATTATGGAAACGTTCTTAAAAGATAATTAAATAGGTATATAATATCAATAATTACAATCAAATCTCATAAAATATACACCTATTTAATCATAAAGTATATACTCATCACCTGGAATTTCTAGTGTTGTTCGAATTTCATGGAGCTTGAAGAAAAGCTTGAATGTGTGACTTAAAGCATGATGTTCTTGCTGTATCTAGGTTGTTAATACATGTGAGGCATATTCCAAGCACCAAGGGAAGAGTTTATTATTTGCAAGGCGTTCTAGGTAGTAACTGTTGACTCACGTATTCTATGTTATTGTTGTATGTCTGTTTTCCACGATTGTGGATGCAAGGCTGTAGGACCTAGTGGACCATGTGTCCTTAGGTTGCTACTAAGCCTGAGATGCATTTGGGGTAGTTAGGGTTGAAGTCCCTAGCTACTGTGTTGATCCTAGCGCTGAGGATGCTGTCCGGGGTCGATCTTAAGAGACGGCTCGACGGTACACGAGCATCCGGGGTTGCCTTGTTAAGGTAGCTCGATGGCACGCGGGTGTCTGGGGCCTGCCTTGGTAAGGCGGCTCAACGGTACGTCGTTGTAGTTGTGATTGTGTTCTGAATGCATGATTCGTGGTATGCCGATTGTTTCCTAATTATGGTTACTTGCATGCACTATGTACATATTATACTTGAGTCTAACAGTTACTCTGGGGTTCATCATTGAACTCTAGTCTGGTTCCCAAGATACAGGTGTAAGTTAGGAGCGGTTGGAGGACTTGTAGAAGATAGAGCTTGATGCGGAAAGACGAAGAAATAAAGGATGGCTAGATGATTCTTGTACCTCTATAATTGGGATGACTGTATGGCTTATACTTACTGTCTTGTATTTGTTTTGGACGATTGTACCCTTAACCCTATGGGGATTATTTTATGTAACTGTTTGTATCTTTACTAGTATATTGTGAGTTGTCCAAACCGATCCAATGCTCTGCCGTGCATACTTTGATATATGATTAAGTGATTAATTAACAAAGGAAAGGTCATATGTGATAAGGATCCCTCTAACCCGCCACCCGAAAGGGCAAGGCCGATAGGGGTGTAACAAGCGTGGTGAGCAGGCTGGCTGCAATAGTCTCAGGCTCAGATAAAATGGGCTCTGAAGTCCGACGAGGAGATGAATCCTTGGGAGATGAGGGAGGTGATAAATGCTCGACCGTGGTCAAGGAAGGAGCCGAGGTCGGAGCAGATTTCTTAGATACTCGGGCTTCTTAGAGGAGGCCGGGGCTGTAGATGTTGGGGCCACACGACGTTTGGTCCCAGAAATGGGCTCCACTACCTCTTGAGCCTCGGCATCTGAATGGGTCACATCGAGATATGCCGGCCGCTTTCCCATGGCTTGACCTGAAAAGGAAAACAAAGGGCAGTTAGAATCAAACACAGGGATAACTTAAGCAAGGAAGTTACAGCAAATAAAAAATTCATACTAGTGCTAGGCCGCTTTGGTGGAAGATATGAAACGATGTATTCAGCCGAGTTCACCAATTTGTTTTTCTGACTAGCAAGAGCCCTTGGAGTAAATATAGTTTCCTCCTCGGCCTCAGACAGACTATTGGCTGAAGGAGCAAATTCTCGGGAATCAAATTTGTGGTGATCTGAGCACCAATACAAGGGAAACCGTTCTTCGATTTCACCAGAGTCGGAGGATTGAAAAAACCAGGGTAAATCTCTGGGCTTAGCGACAACTTTAAAAAAGTGGCACTTGAAGCCCTTCCAGGAATCAGTAAAGGGTTTGAGGAATTTGCGACCGTGGGCGGCTCGGAGAGAAGTCCAGCCGAACCATTTACGGTCACCCTCGGTGACGACGTTTGACTCTAAGGGAACAAAGAAACTACAAAAAATGGGCACGGAGCATACAAGGTCATGGGTTTTACAGTAGTTTTCAAAAGCTATGACAAAAGACCATCCGTTGGGATGTAATTGAGAAGGGGAAAGATGCAGATGATGCAGGAGACACATTTGGAAATCGGAAAAAGGGGATTGTAATCCTAGTCAAGTAACCACATCTCGGTAAAAGAAAAAGAAATGTGGACCCTTGTTGTTGGAACGAGGTGAAGATACGGATTCATGAGGATTGGGTAGGCATATATCATAGTTGATACCGCCACGAACCACCTTAGATAGTTCGTCGGCCTTCATGGAATTCTTCATTTGCGTCACCACGTCACTGACAATTAGCTCCTTGACAATTGAGGGGTGGGGAGAGTTTGAAGAGTCAGACTCTCCCGACATGGATTCATCCGTCCGAGGTGTGGTAAGAAGCCATTTAACACCTATAATAAGAAAAATGACAAGAGTCAGAATATGAGGGTGTACCTGAAAAAACAGGAGCAACTCGGAAGAGTTGAGTGGAGATAGGGTCAAGAGGCTCGGAAAATGCGTTCGTAGTCTGGGGAATTTGACTAAAGTTACGGCGACAACGATCTAGTAGCAAGTCGGCTTCTCGATTATGCCCAGAAGTGGCGAGGTCAATGGCTTTATAACAACATTCCTCGCAAGGAGTAGAACTTGAAGACGACATGGTTCGATTAGAGGGAGGTACCAATCGAGGATTTTCGTCACTTTGGACCCATAGTGGACCACGAAAAGGCACTTCTTTCTTGTCTTCTTCGGGAGGACAGGTCGACCAAAGCTAGAATTTAGTGGCGGCAGAAAGGTTCTCCAGGACGTTGTCGTCTTTAGGAACAGGTCTACCATACATATCCAGAATCATGTTGGAATTTAAATCCACGGCTTTGGGCACCCGTAAACACTGATCGGTGGATGGCCGAAAACAACGGAAAAATAAAAAGGGGAAAATATCCCGTAAAGCTCAAAAAGATTTAAAGGTTTTGAACGAAGACGCTACAGAATGGGAAATCGAAAGAAATTCTAAAGGAAACATTACCAAATCATAAAAGCCATGGACCAACTCAGACCAGAGGGGATAAAATCAACATCTGTTCTCAGCATTTGCTCAATCAGAGAGGAATTCAAAATAGGTCATCACAGTCAGTCTGTCATACTCAATACCGAGAGCAACGGAGGCAGACATATAAAAGCAAAACAGTAAAGAAAGGAGAGGAGAACAGGTGTAAACAACCACAGTGAGAGAAGTTACCTGACAGATAAACACGAGAGTTAGTGCAATGCGCAAGTACCTCCGGAAGAAGGAAAGATGGTTGAGAACTCAGGACAGGTGATAAGAAAAAAGGAATCGTGGGTAAAGAGTCCAAGAAGTAGATGAAGAAGACGAGAAGATGAAACACTTGGTGTTAAAGGGGTGGTGACGGTTTCGAAAATCTTTTGAATACAATCATGACAATTCGAAAACCGTGAAAACAATTAATGCGCACAGCGATCAAGGGCGTTTCCAAGAGACACATGGCAGTCCAGATAGGCACACTCAGTCCCGGGCTATAGCCAAGAAAACGAACAGCCTCTTACTGACAAGAAATTTCACATACGCATTTGACACCCCGGATTAGGGGCAAATAGTGGAAATAAAGCATTTTAATTCTACGGAAACGGCAAATCCTGAATGTCAATTGCGGAACGTTACCAAGTGAAAAATAAAAAGTCCATTGGGACCGGATGGATAAAATCAACATCAGCCTTGGGAGCAACCTCGGTAGTTCAGAAATCTGAACTCCCGAGCTTGGGGGCAACTGTTATGGTCCTAATTAGTGGGCTTGGCAAAAGACAGGCCCAAGGCCCACAAAGCAAAGGCTAAGACAAAAGATAGGCCCAAGGCCTACGTGGCTAACATCGCAAAGGAATCTACTATGATCGGGGGAATTAATGATCATTCTGTGATCATGGCAGTAACCTCGGATAGAGTAGATTATGGAGGATCTTCCTCAATCAAATCACAAACAAGTGCGATGCCCAAATATAGAAGGGCCAGCTAAGGAAACAAGGCAAGGGAAAGTCCCTATAAAATGGTAAGACATCTACCAGGTATGCACGCTGAAGATCCATTACTTATTTACATACTGCATCACTGTGCATACACCCCACACCTTGTACGGCATATTGCCGCCGTGTTGCACAGTGATCATTTACCCCCGTCTGATATCTCATCTATAGATATTGGCCGGGAGAAAGGAATTGGTCCTATATTGATTGTCCACTAACTCTCAGGAGTTAGACATTTACGTTCTACAACTAAACAATATCATTGTTGTCCCTTACAATTTGATCAAATTCTTATTTTAGTTTTTGTAATTTCAAATCCTAACTTTTCATACATATATAAGGCCTATAAATGCATTGGGACTTGGATATGATCAAGTTTGATGGCCTTAACATATATAAGGCCATTAACCATAAAAATTAAAATCAAAACTCGTTATGTGTATTAGAAACAAAACTCATTAAAAATATAGAAAATAGAAATAAAACTTGTTAAGAGAATAAATAAATAAAATCCTTAAATAAAATTGGGGAAAAGTCTACATCTGAAAATTTTTGTTTGTCAAATGGATCGAGTGCAGTTATCCTCAACTAGCGCAAGACTTCTTGAGATGTATATATTTTATAATAGTGCGTAATTCAGATATATATTTGATTAAATTTATTAATATTCTATGTTTATTTAATTATTTATATTTTTCTATCCTTAAATTAATTATAGGATAAAAGGATATTTTGATAAAAAAAATATATTCATGTCCTAATTTATTTTGTTGGAGATATTATAAGATTCTATTGAGAACAAAATATCAATATGATATATCTATATTATATGATAATCCATAAAAAAGAGATAAACCAATATATTATGATAGAGAGGCACATAAGGAGGCAATATATACCTATAAATATGCTAGGCGTAACAAGAGGGAGGAGTGTTATATTTTCCTGGTCAGTGACGGCAAGATAAGAGCTTTAATGGAGGGAGATTAAAGTTTTTGGAGATGCATAAGAGCGATAGTAAAGATGAAAATTTAGCATTAAGTCTTTGTTTCTCTTTTCTCATCTCTTCTTTGTCTTTTTTATCTTTTCTTTGGTTAGCTATTATTTTAGTCACAAGAATGCTTAGTTTATGTAGCTAAACCTTGATTTTGGATTATTTAGTTTGATTATGAATTAGTTGATGATAATTTTGTCGTTAACTGTTTTCATATTATATTCGTTGATTAAATTGTGTGCTTGATTATCCTAAAACAAAAGACATTTGATTGGGAGATTATTTTGGTATTCTAAAAGAGTGTAGACATAGAGGACTTAGAATAGACCTTCAATTGAATCGTATAGGATTAGGATTTCGGACTTAATTTACTTGTAGGATAGACATATATCTAGCGGCCCTATATAGTCTCATTTGCAGTTAAATTAATCCAATTAAGTATTAACCACCTAAGGAATTAGGGATCAACATAACTGGAATGCCTTTTAAACGATCGAAAGACACTCTTGGGTAAATAAGAGTCCTAGACTAGTAAATATAACTTTAAACACAGTTAATGATAGAAGTTAGTCACTAGGTAGTAATCAAGGTTATAATAATATCCAAGTGCCCCTTAAGATTTAGAATCACCCTTATCCTTAGTTTAGACAATAGTTAGATTTGTTTTCTTCTTTTCTCTAGCTAGCTTTTATTCATAATTCAAATTGTGTTCACTCAACTTAAACAAAAATGTAAAATTAATGTTCAACTGCATTATTGGTACCAAGTCTTCTTGGATGGAATAATGTCTTACTTACTCTTTATTACTTGATAAAGAATTTTAAACTCTGCATTTTACCCATATCACATAATTAAAAATATGTTGTACGAGTAGCTTAAGAAAAGTTTGCATCTATTAAAAATGATCGCACCCTCAAATTGATGAAATGAGATTTTAAAGTAAGAAAACATGGTATAAATTCAAATGGTGGAAACAAGATTTTTTTTTGGGGTCAAAATCGATTTCTTTGTCATCTATTACACATGTAAGTTTCCTTTGTTTATATTTATATTTTAATGAGTTTTTGTTTCTATTTTTATGTTTTTAACAAGTTTTAGTTTTAATCCTTATAAAATAAATATGTAAAAATAATTATATCTCGTGAAACGCCGAAATATACTATTTCAAGTGAAACCAAGAACTACTTGCTGATTATTTTTTAATTTACAAATGATAGTAAAAACTGAATAAATTTATTAAAATGATAAAAGTAACAATATGAACTTTAATATTGTAAATCAAAATTTTAAGGGAATCAAATTTAAATTCTGAAATGGTAAGGGCGTTATTTGTAATTGAGTTGGGAAATCGAGTCGAGACCATTTAAACCCTGGTCCTTCAAGGGCCGGATTTCAAAATTAGAGGAGTTAAATGATATTGGCTCTATAGGGTCAGCCCTGCTGGGCCTCGGGATTAAAATGGCCAGCCCTGCAAGGTCTTGGACCGGCCCGTTAGGCTCTTTTATTTTTTTTTTGATTTTTTTAAAAATTATCTATGCTACCTAGACTTGAGAGTTGAGAAGTGAGAACTCTAAAAATTTTAATCTAAGTCTCTCTTTCCTTTTTTTCTTTGAAAATTTCACTCACACTCACAGACTTGAAGCACAATCAAATGTCTTTGAAATTGATAATAGTTACGAAGAAGATGACAATGATAGTCATCATATTAATGTTGCTTAGTGATAAGCTTCTTATGCTTTATGTGAGTTGTTTGTGAACAATAGTTTGTTTTTTATTACGAATTAGTGAATGTATTTATTTATTGGATTATTTGTGTTGTTTGGATATTAATGTTGACAACATTTATTTGATATATTAGAATCTTAATTGTTGCAATTTACTAATTATTTTTCTTTAAAAAATGGAGAAAAAATAGTTAAATTTGGAATAATAACTTTCGGATCCTGCGGGGCCGGCTTTGGCCTTGATGTTCTCGAGTCAGATTTTGAAAAACAGATATTTTTCTTAACTCAGGCCCTGTTAGACTCTGGCCCCATAAGCTTGGCTGGCCCTGATTCCCAACTCTAATTCTCTGTAACTGGTCAAAGTTCAAGAGAGCTTTATGAAATTAATAATTTACACGTGATGCTATGTATGATGTCACCTCATCTCATAATATGGCATGCCAATTTCCATTAAAAAGATAACGATCGTTTAATGGCAGGGGTTTAATAGTGAAAAAAGAAAGGTTAGAAGGTTAAATATTTAAACTTTAAAAAAGTTAAAGCTAAGAGTTATATGCAACTGATCCAAAATTTAGATGAGTTTTGTATAATTTAACATTAACTTTTTCACATCACTATGAGATCTCATTGTTTGTTTCAAGAAAATTGTTTAATTTTTTTCCCACAAAAAATTTGTACGAATTAGTTTAAACTTAAAAGTAATAAATTCATAAGAAATGTAATTTTATTAAATATATCCTTATTTATAAGTGGATAGGCGTGGGTAAGAAAAAAGATGAGACAAAACCTAAAGTAGATCTCATAACCAAGGAACGAGGTATTTTTTTATGAGAGCATTTTCTATATCTCCACATTAAATTTTAATCATTAAAAATGGTAAGTATTGCAATTTTCCGACATGTTAATTACATATGATTAATTAGCTATTTTTATTATATAATTACTTAATTAGTTAAGTATGCCTTATATATTTAGGTCTGGGAGAATAAGTGTGGACAAAAAAAACAAATCTTCATGGAAAAAAGAAGACTGAAAAAATATATCTACCCGGTATCCCTCTCTCGACAAAATCAATTTAATTTGCAAAAAGGTTCCTTCAGATTTTAAAGTTAACGAGAGACAATGAAAAAATGCCAATAAGAGGATCTAGACCCGGTCTGCTGCATGGTTGCACCTGCTGTGCTCTATTACATAAAAATAAAACAACACCATTTTGATCCAAAATAATGAAGAGTTTCTTTTTTTAAAATATATATATATTAGAGTACTGAATGATACTAAAAAATATTTAAAGATACTTACTGGTATTAAAAAAATACTTCATAATCTTGAAAAATTATTTTAGGGTCTTGGAAAATTATTTCAGGGTACTACTAAAAAGATATTTTAGGATACTAAACTGTACAAAAAAAACTCATGATCTTAGAAAATTATTTTAGGAGCTTAAAAAAATTTCCTGAAGTATATCTTTAATATTATTCAGTGATTGGAATATTTTTTCGATGTCCTAAAATAATTTTCCAAAATCATGAGTTTTTTTTTTTATATCGTTCAGACCTTGAAAAAAGAAGAAGCTAAATTAACCTGGATTTATGAAATATCTAACCGGATTTGATTCCATTAGTGATATTGTTATGCAATATACGGCCAAGAATGATCTAGAAACTAATACATGTGTTCATAAACGCTGTGGGGCCAAAATTAATTTAAGGGTGTGCATGACAACCATTTTGTTGCCCAGCACTGTTTCTGAGATGAAACAGTTTTTTCTGATTCTATGCTTTGGAAGAGTTCTGAGAATCAGAATTACGTTTGTTAACTCATTTTATTTTTACTCCGAGAATCAGAATTACGTTTGGTAACACATTTTTACTCTTCTTGTTTGGGAGTTAAAAAAATAGAAAGGGAGGAAGATGAAGGATTAATGAGTTATTTTTACCATTTTGTCCTTTTCTTTAATAATTAATATAATTATTATACTTTACAAATAAACTTAAATTTAAATTTCCTAAAAAATTATTTATGTAATTTTTATATTCAAAAAATTATTTATGTGGCAATGGCGATGGTGGTGGTGGTGGCGGTGGCGGCGGCGGCGGGGGGTGGTGGCGGCGGTGGTGGGGAGGTGGCAGTGGTGGTAGTGCGGTGGCGGTAGGGTGGCGGTGGTGGCGGCGGTGGTGGTGGGGCGGTGGCGGTGGTGGTGACGGTGGGGTGGTGGCGGGGCGGTAGCGGTAGGCGGTGGCGGTGGCGGTGGCGGTGGTGGTAGTGGTGGTGGTGGTGGCGGTGGTGGCGACGGTAGTGTTGGTGGTGGCAACGGCGGTGGTGGTGGTGAACGATGGTAAATTTTTGCTTCGATGGAGGAAAAATAAATTCTGATTTTTTGCCCTGGAATAGATAAGCTAAAATTTTTAGCTTCTTTTTTTTTACTCCCCAGCACAAAAAATAAACCGGTTCATCTCGGGAGCAAGAATAAAAACCGGATTTACCAAACACAATTCCCATCCATTTTTGTTCCAGGACACAGAAATCAAGAAAAAAGTCATTCTGGGAGTGTTACCATGCACACCCTAAGCAGTCAGGTTTTAGAAGAAGTTCTGTAACATTGCATCCGCTCTTGGCCCCTGCTTGCCTCTATGTTCTTGCTTCTTGGGCCCAATTTTTTCTCTCTCAGATATCCTTTTAATTTATTCAAGGCAATCTTATTTAAAATGCTTGGATCAAAAAAGAAATATATCAAACTATTTATTAAATAGTATGGCATAATAAAAATATAAATAAATAATAACCGACAATTATAAATCAAAATAAGATATAAGATGATACTAACTTTTTTAATAGATATCGCAAATAAGAATTTTACTTTCCTTTCACAGTTCAATGAGAAATGAAACAAGCATTGTCCTTACATGGGTGGAAAAAAGACTTTTAAGACCGGACAAAAGAGGTACTGTAAAACCGGACACGACACCGGCCTTGTTCCAGCCGGTATTAAAAATCCATAACTTTTAAGACCACATTCAAACCGGTCTAAAAGAAACTTTTTTAGACCGGATATTAAAAACGTTATGTCTTAAAAGTCATAGTATATAGTCCTAATATGTATTTTGGTCGGTCCTAAAACTCAACCTTTAAGACCAGACCAAACCAGAGACCGATCTAAAAATATTGAAATTTTTAAGACTGGATAAAAAAAACTCCTATCTAAAAAATACCTACTTCTAAGACCAGATGCCTAACTAATCCGGTTCTAAAATTAATTAAATTTAAGACCGGGTACTTTCTACATCTACTTTTAAAAATTGAACTTTTAGAGCAATTTTAATAAACAGCGGTCTTAAAAGACCAACTATTATAAGATCGTATAGACTTTTAAGACCGGACATATAACTTTATCTGGTCTTAACATTTGAACTTTTAAGACCAGCGCTATTATTTCCCATTCTAAGTTTTCCTGAATTTTTCGTTGTTCTGTTCTTCCTGATCATACATATATACACACATCCACAACCCAATCCAGCACAAAAAAATTCGATACTTTAAGCTACAAGCTATGAACAATCCATTATGAATAAATTGAATTGTGAAAAGAATACAAATATAATTCACCATGAGTTATATGGCCTCTTAATTTATACTATGGTATAACACCTTAATGAATATATATACAATAAGATAACTTATAACAAATACAATGATGAGTTACAAATACATTACCATGCCTTTTTCTAATCCCACCCAACAACGTAACATGATATCCCCTTTTATAACATATATATCGGATCCTGCCACAAATAAAACAAGAAAAAAAGCTTAACAGTCAGTGACATTATTGTTTAAGAACATAGAAGGAATATATATAGTTATAACCTGATGAAAGTTTTCAAAGAATTTCTGCATATGAATATTACCTTATGAATTGACTCTTTTATAAAGGGATATCCTTCCATATCCCCTCTTGATGATTAATTCTTATTCCGGGTTCATTATCCTCTTCATCTTCTTCGTTCATGTTCGGTAGACCCCTTGAAAAAGGAGTACTCTCAGGAAGACCGTAAATTGAATGAATTTCATCATCAATATCAATGACCCTTTTTCCTTAGAGAGCTACAGACAATATTTTATTTTCCTGATCGGTGATATAGAACACTTGTTTCGCCTGGTCTGCCATAATAAAAGGTTCATCTCCAAAACTTCTACCATTGAGATCGACTAATGTAAATCCTAGCTAATCGGTCTAAACACCATTATTGACATTAACCCACTTGCATTTGAAAATGGGAAATCTAATTTTCACATAGTCTACCTCCCAAATCTCTTCAATAACCCCATAATATAGCATGACTGCCAATTTAGGCCTCTTGTCTTTCGAACTGGAGAAGTGCATAGATTCATCTTCTAACATAACACCACTGTTCTGGACTGTGCTCCTATCATTTAGGGACTTCGTGTAAAATGTATAACCATTGATCACATACGAATTCCAACTTATGACATCAACCTCAGGACCACGTGCTAACCATTTGATTGTATCAAAAACACATTCCTCTCCCTCGACCTTTTGTTTAAACTAGTGTGCAAAAGTTCTGTTATGCTCCCTAATCAACCTTTGTTCAGTCATTCGATGATTTTCTTTCCTTACAGCTTATTTGTGTAAAGCTATGTTGACTTGAACTTCATCAATATTATTCAAGATGTATGAGTGGACTTGTGACAATTCATCAGGATCCACACTCTTTACTGAAGCCCCTCGCCTATCCCCTTTAGCATGTTGACGTTTTGGAAGCCCAATATGTCTTACTTTGGCCAAATAATTTTGACAAAATTCCATGGCTTCTTCAGAAACATATTTCTGAACAATTGATGCTTCTGGCCGGTATGCGTTTTTCACGTACCCTTTTAGGAATTTCATAGATCTTTCAATTGGGTACATCCATCGTAAATGGATAGGGCTGCACAACTTTATCTCCCTCACTAGATGAATAATTAGATGAACCATGATGTCAAAAAATGTAGGAACAAAAAGCTTCTCAAGGTGGCACAAGATAAGATATCCTTCATTCTCTAATTCATCCAACTTTTCAATGTCGAAAACTTTACCACAAACTGCATTGAAGAAGACACAAAGTCTAGTCAAAATGACCCGAAGATCATATTCAGCGATGCCTCGAATAGCTATTGAGAGTAGCTATTGCATCAAGACATGACAATCATGAGATTTATGGCCTACTAATTTCAAGTCCTTCATCGATACAAGCCTCTTAAAATTTGAAGAATACCCCGAGGGAACTTTTGTGCCATATAAACACTCACAAAAACTTCATTTCTCATCCTTAGACAAAGTATGAGAAGCCGGGGGACAATAAGTTCTCTTCCCATATGGCCATGGATGTAACTCTTCACGTATTCCCATTGCTTGCAAATCCAATCTTGCCTTCACACCATCTTTGGAACTACCTTGTAAGTTGAGAAGCGTGCCAACAATACTATCACATACGTTTTTCTCCACATGCATGAAATCAATATAGTGTCTCACATCAAGATTGCGCCAATAGGGAAGATCAAAGAATACACATCTCTTTTTCCATATATTTGTATCTTTTCTACTCTTGGTTGTCTTACCAAAGATGACACTGATATTTTTCTCCTTCTCATAAACTTGCTCCCCAGTCAATGGCACCGAAGCATCTTCATATTCTTGGGTGGCCCCGTCTAAGAAATCTCCTATGTCCAAGATAAACCGTCTTTCTTCCATGTTAGAGTTGATGATAACATGTGCCTTCTTCACAAATCGGACATGCTTTATAGCCCTTTACACTATACCATGACAAGTTACCATATGCTGGGAAGTCGTTTATAGTACAGAATATCATGGCTCACAATTTGAAGACCTCCTTCTTGAAAGAGTCAAAAACATCAACACCTTCTTCCCATAACTCCTTCAAGTCTTCGATCAAGGGCTAAAGGTAAACATCAATGTCATTTTCGATTTGTAACATAGGAGATAAGTTGTAAATAATGAGGAGTACAGGCCATGAACTATGTATGCTGCTAAGGCTTCCATGGGGGTTCATGCCATCTGTGCTAAGGTCAAGCCTAAGGTTCCTTGGTTCTTTGCTGAAGTTTAGAAATAATTGATCGATTTTCTTCCATTGAGAAGAATCAGCCGGATGTCGAAGCTTTCCATCAGAAATTCTCTTATCAGCATGCTACCTCAAATTCTTTGCATCATTTTCATTAACAAAAAACCGCTTGAACCTTGGTATGATTGAAAGATACCACAACACTTTTGCAGGCTCCTTATTTGACCTATACCTTGGGGTTTCACATATCGGACAACTATGCTTCTCCTCAAACTCTTTTCTATACAATATGCAATCATTTAGGCGTGCATGAATCTTTTTGTACTCCATCCCCAGTGGACAAAGTATTTTCTTAGCATCATAGTATCAATGCGGCAACACATTATCATCTGGAAGCATGTCCTTAAAAGCCTCAAGCATTTCAGAGAAACTCTTGTCGCTCCATCCATGACGTGCCTTCAAGCTTATCAATTTCAATACAGCGTTCAACAATTGGTATTTTTTACAAGGTATAGTGGTGTCTCTGCATTACTGCACATATTACCATATGCATGTGATTGCTCAAAAGCCTCTTCTCCTACATCACGAATAATGTCCTCTATGCCATCATCCATATCCGTGTCATTATCATCAATGCCACTTCCCCATGTTGAGACCCACTTGGCATTTTTTCACCATGCCATGATCATACCGTATAAATCTTACAAAATCCTTCACAAATTAAATGTGTATGTATAACTTCAAGACTTAGTCGCCTTTAATTCAAACATTTTACACAAGGGCAATAAAACTTCCCACTATCATCATGGGCATTTTGTTCAGCAAAATCTATAAAGTCCCTCACCCCATTCTGATATTCAACACTCGTCCATAAAGCATTATTTATCCAATTGTGATCCATAGTAGAATTCCTATATATAGAGACGGAAAGATTCAACATACATAATCCGAAAATAAATGCATGACGAGGAAATTAAATGCCGAACGAAGAATCACTTTTGGTCATAAATGTATCACAGTGAATCCAAGAAGCAAATGATCGGCGGTTATTAAATGCATCGCATAAAGGTCTTGTAGACTCATTGTAGCATATAAATTCAAATGCGTTTGCTGAGTCTTTCTTCTCCGGCCACGAATGTTGATGTTGCAAACAGCAAGAGTAACCTAAAAACACTAGTTGGTCAGTACGGTAGGTCTAAAGTGCAAATATATTCTTCAAAATACAATATTCATTAACAACAGAGAAACCCACAAAAACATTTCATCGATTTCGTTCAACCCATGAAAAACCCTAACCCATAAGCAGGGAAATCATAAAGTTATATAATCGAAACATGTCGTATAGCTTGGTCTATAGACGTTTAGCTAAGGAACCAGAAAGTGATTGTCGGGAGAGGAACGCGAAGCAGTGACGACGAACCACACAACAGAGACAGAACCTGAGTAATTGTTCTAAAGAGTAAGTCTTGAAAACATGGTGATCTTGATTTTTTTTGGGGGGGGGGAAGAAGAAGGGAAAAGGGAAACCCTAAACCTTAAACATGGTGATCTTGATTTTTTTTTTGGGGGGGGGGGGGAAGAAGAAGGGAAAAGGGAAACCATTATATTGCACTCTTATTTTTGACTTATAATTGTATAAGTCATTTCCGCAAGATGAGGCTCATGAATGTTTATTGGTCCATAAGATACTGATTTTCATTTATGCATAAAATAATATTTTAAATTAATTTATTTACCCATATATTATTAATGTTAAATCTTGAGATTCATATACAACTCAATACTGTAATTCAAAAGAAAACCTCCTTTTGATCTTAAGTGTAAATATTTCCTTTAATAATATTGCAAATTTGGATTCTACATATATACCTACAGGTATATGAGGTATAAATTTAGGGTTAAATAGTAAATCTATTTCGGAAGTATACACACACGAACGATTTTACCCTGAAAGTTTTTCTTAACTCAATATAGCCCCGAAAGTTTAAGAATGTATTAATATTACTTTTTTCCATTAAAAAAGTTAATAGTCAATGTCATTTTTTTAACAGTCAACGTCCATTTTTTAACGGAAAAAGACAAGATTGCTATGCTTTAAACATTCGGGGCTACATTGAGTCAAAAAAACTTTTAAGATAAAATTGCTCCTAAACGTATACTTCCGAGATAGATTTGATACTTAACCCTAAAATTTATTCCGTAGTATAATACTTCTTCGCAGGAAAGGAAGACATACATCTAACTAAGCACACCACTTTGTTTTAAATATTTGCAAACTCGTGCTATCCTACTAATACTTTTTTTTTTTTAACAAATATGACTTGGTATTATATTTGTAACAAACTTAAAAGGAAGCGAAGAAACAGACATTAGTCTCCTACGATACCATCTCAAACTTAACAGGGAAGGAGAAATAGAGAACTCAGATCACCACACATATGCTTTCACGTGGAGATCAAACATGAAGAATATATAGAATATTTTAATAAAGGTCTAATTATATGAACTTTTGAGAATAAATTTTAATGAAGAATTACTTCTAGCTTTATCACGGTCTCTCTCCTTGTGGGTGCTCCTCTCTCATCTGGTGGGAGTTGGTAGGTTTTTCCCTTGGGAAAACCAGTCAGGTCAGCGTTCTCGCCGGAATGTTGATCTAGTTGTTGTTTTCTTTCTCTTTTCTTTTCCTTTCTCTCTCTAGTCTTCTGTTTCCTTCTGTGAGTTGGTTCTCTTGTGTGGGTGTGTGTGTCGTGGGTATCGGAGGAATGGAGGTCGGACAGAGTAGCGATGCTTTGGGGGTGAGAAGTGTTGTTCTGAAGATGGAAAAGGAAGGGGTGACTGCGGGAGGTACTTTGGTGGGTAAGATATTATCTAGTAAGAATATGAACATTCCTACTATCATTACCATGATAAAGAAGGGCTGGCATCTTGATAAGGAGCTGGAAATTCATGAACTTGACCGCAACCAATTGGTTTTTCTCTTTCGATTTCATGATTGCAACGATGTGGCACGCATACTTAAGGGTAGGCCCTGGTCTATTCAAGGTTGTTTGCTTAATATCCAACAGTGGGAAGAGTACATGGTTTTGAAAGATGTTAACTTTACCGTGGCCCCTTTCTGGGTTCAGTTTCATGGCTTGCCGTTGGAAGCTCTTGATGAGGAAAATGCGAAGAAGTTAGGGAATGTAGTTGGGGAGACGGTCATGTATGAGAAGCCGAAGATTGATGGTCGTTTTGGGAGAGGTTTTATCAGAGTTAGGTCCCTGATTCAGTTAAGTGAGCCATTAATTCCTGGGTTCTGGGTGCCGAGAGGAAATAGGGACCCTGCTTGGATCTCGGTGAAATATGAGAGACTCCAAAATTTCTGTTACCTTTGTGGGAGGATAGGCCATGAAGGAAGGGGTTGTAAGAATCCTCTGGTTAGCAAGAAAGAAGAGGTAGAAACTCATGGTTTTGGTAGCTGGATGGGGACGCCGGTGGTTCGAACCGTTGAAGAAGCCTTGGTAGTTTGTAGAAAGGAGTGGTGTGAAGCGGTGGGTGTTGATTTTCCTGGTGAAGAGAAGGTTGGTAATGCGCCGGAGTTTTCTGAAGTTGGTCGGAGTTGGTCGACGATGCAGCTAGTTCCGGTGACCAGTAGGGTGGAGTACAAGGAAGAGACGTGTCAGGAAGAGAAAAGGTTTGGCGGGATTTCTGGTCAAAATCTGTCAAAAAGTGGTCTGGTAGATACGGCACCTGACATTTTCGCTGAGCCTGGGAATTCCTTAAAAAGTCAGCATGGTATCTTGATGGAAGAGCCTATTGTTTTGGCTGAGGAGGGCGTTGATTGTGGGGCCCGAGATGGGGAAAAGTTGAATAAAGTTCTGGTGGTGGGGCCGAAGAAAGGGGATGGGCTGCTGGTGGATCCTGAAATTGTGTTGGGCTTGGGCCCTGGAGATTGTGTTAGTCCAATGAAGGCTGAAGTTCAAGCTAGCTATTTTGTGGATTTGTCTGGCGGTAATGACCCAGCTGTTTTTAATAGTTCTCATCAGCTTGGGCTCTCGCCCATCTCATCTATGACTGTTACTCTGAATCGGATTAATCTAAAAAGGCCTGGGGAGAGTGATGGGGACCTGGACAGAGGGAAGAGGCAGAGGAAATTATTTTTTGAGGAACCATCGGTGCCTGGTGAAGCTTCAATCTCGGGGCAATTAGTCAGCAGAGGAAGAAGACGTAATTACCGGGCAATCAAGGCGCAAAGTCGCAGACGTCATGTTGTAAACCCACCAACAGTTTCGGTGGAGTATGCTCCTTCAGCTGAAATTGAATTTCCAGAAAGTTGGCTCACAGGTACGGGATCTCATGAGTCTTCTACTTCTCCTTCTGATCAGAAAGCCGGTGGCTGGATGGGACCAGCCACCGGTTCGCCATGAATGCGCTAGTATGGAACTGTCAAGGCTTAGGGGTTGCCTTGACAGTTAGAAATCTGAAGGAAGAATGCTTCCGTAGAAAACCCCTGATTGTGTTCTTAATGGAAACTAAGCAAAAGGCTGCGTATGTGAGGAAAATCAGACGGCGGTGTGGATTCCAAGAGGAATGGTTAGTGGATCCGGTAGGTAAAAGTGGTGGTCTAGCTATCTGGTGGGTTGATTCTGTTAAAGTAGATGTCCTCTTCTCTTCTGCTAATATAATCCACACTCGGGTGTCTTCGTCTGTGGTTGATTCTCCTGAGTTTATTTCGTTTATCTATGGGCCCTCAGTGGAGGAAGATAGGAAGTTGTGTTGGCTGGAAGTTACTAGGATCAGCAGGAATATAAATGGATCTTGGTTATGTATGGGTGATTTTAATGAGATATTGTCCCAAGATGAGAAGTGGGGTGGTGGTCCTAGAGCATGGAGAAGAATTTTGAATTTCAAGAGCTTTATTGCAGGTTGTGATTTAGATGATTTGGGCTATACAGGGGCTAAATTTACATGGTGTAATAAAAGAGATCCTCCTGACACCATCTATGAAAGAATTGATCGGGCGCTGGGCAACTGGCAATTAAGGGAGCAATTTCCCAATTTGGTAGTTTTTAATGTTGATCCGATGGGCTCAGACCACCATTTGCTCTTTGTGCAATGTCTTCCTAATTCCACAAGGAGGAAAAGAGCGTTTAGAGTTGAAGCAGCTTGGACCAGCCACCCTAATTTCTGTCAGATAATTGGGAATTGGTGGAAGGCCTCTTCTAGGAATGGGTCTTTGGGTATAGAGGACTGGGTATGTAATTTATTGAGGTGCAGAGATGGGCTGATTAAATGGAGCAAGAAAGAATTCCCTAATACGGGGAAGTTAATTGTGGAGCTAAAGGATCGGATTGCTTCTCTGTCTAAGGCAGGTCTGAATGCCAATAATTTGAAGGAGATCAGTGAGGCTAAAGTTGCTTTGGAGCGCCTGCTGGAAGTGGAAGAGAAATTTTGGCTACAACGTTCTAGAGTATCTTGGCTCTCGACGGGAGACAGGAACACACGTTTCTTCCATCTGTCAACCATAAAAAGAAGGCAAAGGAATAGTATTATGGGGCTAAAGGATGATGCAGGGAATTGGTTATTGGAAAGTCATGAGATTGCTGGAAATATTTCGAATTATTTTAAGCAGCTGTTCTCCTCCTCGGGCCCTTCATGCTCAGATTTTGTCTTGGGATTTATTGAGAAGAAAATTTCAGCCGAGATGAATCAACAACTCTTGCTGCCTTTTACGAAAGAAGAGATTAAAAATGCTGCTTTCAGCCTTGGTAGCAACAAAGCACCCGGCCCGGATGGTTTCTCAGGTATGTTTTATCATAGCTCTTGGTCGGTAATTGGAGACTCCATTTGTCAATTAGTAGAGGACTTTTTTGAGGGCAAAGTTGATTTAGACAGGATTAATGAGACTAATATCACTTTAATTCCTAAGGTTGACAGGCCTGAGCATGTTTCGCAATTCCGTCCTATAGGATTATGTAATTTTTCCTATAAGATTATATCTAAGCTTATGGCTAATAGGATGAGACCTCTCCTTGATGGATGTATTTCTCCAAATCAGAGTGCTTTTGTTCCTGGTAGATGCATTCATGATAACATCATCATAGCTCATGAGGTTTATCACTATTTGAGGAGGAAGAAAGATAGTGGAAAGTATGAATTTGCGCTGAAAATTGACATGAGTAAAGCATATGACCGGGTGGAATGGGGTTTTTTGGAGATGACCTTACTTCGATTTGGTTTTTGTGCCAATTGGGTTTCACTGATCATGAAATGTGTTCGGTCTGTTAAGATGAATATTTGTGTTTCGGGGGACTCTGTGAGTTCCTTTTCTCCAACTAGAGGACTGCGCCAAGGGGATCCTCTATCTCCATATTTATTCATTTTAGTTGCTGAAGTTCTTTCATGTATGATTATCAAGAGTGAGGAGACGAAGCGACTATCTGGTATTAAACTAAGTCTAACCTGCCCAGTGTTGACACATAGTTTTTTTGCAGATGATGCCTTGTTCTATATGAGCGCTTCTAGGGGTCACTGTAGTTATCTGGCCTACCTCTTGCGCCAATATTGCTCTGCTTCTGGGCAGCTTATTAATCTTGACAAATCATCTATTTTCTTCTCTACCAACACTCCAGAAGATATTAGATCAGCAGTGGGTAATATTCTTGATATCCCGGCAACTGGGGATCCTGGCAAGTACCTTGGTATCCCGAGTATATGGGGCAAAACGAAGCAGCAAGCCTTAGCGTATATTCGAGAGCGGGTTACGGGTAAGATACAAGGTTGGGGTCACTCCTTCCTCTCCCATGCCGGACGAGAGGTAATGATTAAAGCAGTGATTAATGCTATTCCGATTTATCCTATGAACTGCTTTAAATTTCCGCTCAAAACTTGCAAGGAAATACATGGTCTGATTGCCAACTTTTGGTGGGATGGGAACGCCTTTGGTAATAGAACTCATTGGAAGGCTTGGGATTTTCTGACAAGAGGGAAGAATCAAGGGGGTATGGGCTTTAAAGATCTAATTATCATGAATGATGCTTTGTTGGCTAAAACGGCCTGGCGACTGATGTTGAGGCCTAATGAGCTATGGGCTAAAGTTCTAAAGAGTGTATACTTTTCGGGGGAAGAATTTATTGATGTGGATAAAGGAGCTAGAGCTTCCTGGTGTTGGTCAAGCATTATAGATGGGAGAGAGTTCCTGAGGACTGATCTAAGGTGGGATTTGGGCACTGGTAGAGATATCCGGATTTGGGGGGATAATTGGGTGTCTGGAGCTGTGTTCCCAGATAAACCCCCTGAAAGTGATGACCCTATAGTCTCTAATGGGAGAGTTTCAGATTTAATTGTGGATGGTCTATGGAATCTTGCCCCAATTTCTCAGTACTTATCAGAAGAGGTGAAGAATGCTATTCTTGCTATGCCTATTCCCAATAATGGGTTAGAAGATAGATTGGTGTGGACTTTTGCTAAGAAGGGTGACTATATGGTGAAATTGGGGTATCTTAGTAGGAAGGAGCACTCTCTAGCTGATGTAAACAAGGCTGGTCCTTCGGTGGTTTTGCCCCTATCTTGTTGGAAGTTTATTTGGAAGGTAAAGGTTATTCCTCGGGTGCAACACTTCATGTGGCGCATTCTTAATAATGCTTTGGCTACTAATGCTGCATTGTATGGCAGGAAGCGGTCTCGAGTCAAAACCTGCCCTATTTGTGAGGAGGCTGAGGAGACTATTGAGCATCTTTTCTTTCTATGCCCATGGACCCGGTGTGCGTGGTTTGGTTGCAGCCTTGGTGGCCATTTTGATCCCACTAATATTTCTAATTTTAATGCTTGGTGGCTGCAAATTTCAGGTTCGGATCTGCTTAATTCTCATGACATTTCCCTTGTTTGTTGGATGTTGTGGTTTATTTGGAAACAGCGTAATGGTTTCATATTTAATCATGTGATCCCTAATCCTCTTGCTGTGGTGGAATTTGCAAAGAGACATAATGCTGAGTTCTGGGGTAGTGTGGAGAGTACTAATGTGGAGCAAGGTTTAGAGAATAGGGGTACTCCGATATCCCCTGGCTGGTCCCCCCCTGAGCCGGGAATTGTGAAGATAAATACCGATGGAGCCTTCATTTCTGAGAAGGCTACAGCTGCTATCGGAATTGTATGTCGTGATTGGTATGGCTCCTTTAAATGGGGGTATGTTGATAAGGTTAAGTCCATTTCAGCATTTATGACTGAGGCGCTTGCGCTGAAAAAGGCTTTACTGTTAGCCAAGGATCTAGGACTTGATAAAGCTATTTTTGAATCTGATTGCTTATCATTGATTTCTTGTTTAGATGCTAAATCCCCAAATTTATGTGAGTGGCGGAGTAGGAGCATTGTTCATGATATTATTTGTCTCTTATCTGATGAGGTTGGGTTTCTCTTATCTTTTATCCCTAGAAGGGGTAATCGAGTTGCTGATCTTCTCGCAGCAAGCGCTTATAAGGAGGTGTGCCCGATCGGGTGGGTGTCACAACCAGCACCTTCTTTGTCTTTTCTTCTAACCTCGGATGCTAGGGAGGCTAATATTGTTGTGGGAGATGATCCTCTTCTCTTTGTGTAATTGAGGGGGTGTTAATTTATTCTAGTTTTAGTTGTGTTTTTCCTATGTCTTTGTATTCGTACTGGGTAGTTTCTGCTTCACTTTTCTGTATTTTGGATCTCTGGACTGTAGTTCCCTTTATGGTGTATTGCTTGTTGTCTGTACTGGTATTTTTAGTGGAATAGATGCAGTTATCCTTGAGCAAAAAAAAAGAGAATAAATTTTAATGATTTAGATTTATTTATTTATTTATTTATATTTTTGTTATTTAATATCATAATAATATTTTTTTAGAATATTAAATCTCAACCGTCAGAGTTGATCTAATGGTGTAAATAAAGAAGTGGAGGGAAAAAGATAGGAAAGGAAATGAAGAGGCCTAGTTAGGACCTGGTTTATTTAATAAAGAAATTAGGTTAAGGCCTCTTTAAAAGCCTAAATATATAAGTAGACTAGGCTTATTTCATAAAAGCCTGGCCTATAAGCCTTATGGCTTAGCTTGTTTACACATTTTAAGTATAAATTTATTTATATTATATGTAGGTGTCTTATATTTATATTTTTTTATCATTTTTATTTTAATTTAAAAATTATTAAATTACCATGTTTGTTTTTTATAATTTAAAACTCAAATAATAATATTTTAAATTTTTTTATTTAGACTTATTAAATTATAGAAATTAAATTTTATTTACATAACATTGCTGGATTTAAATCATAGGTCTTTGAGCCTATTTAAAGCTATTAAACCCTAATTTTTTTTAGCTTATTTAAAGCCTTACATAATAAATGCACCCTTAAAAAGATTTTAAGACTCCATAATAAAAACTTATACACATGCCTAAGACTCTTGACATATGTTTTTTTTTTTCTTATACAAAAATTTTAGAATAGAGGTTGGGCGTTGGGCCCACCCACAGTTCAAAGGTAAGGTGCACTTAGCAAGGAATTCAAAACTAAGAATATACGTGCCTCTACCTTAGCTTGCATTACCATTGTTTCGTAGATTCCTAGGATACCTTCAGGATACCTTAGCTTGTATTACCGTTGTTTCGTAGATCTCTAAGATAGCACCTTAAGATCAAATCTTCTCCTTCAGGATACCTTCCCTCAGCACCTTCAGGATACCCTCCCTCAGCGCCTTAAGATCAAATCTTCTTCCTTCTTCTTCTTAAGATCAAATCTTCTCCTTTAGGATACCTTCCCTCAGCACCTTCAAGATACCTTCCCTCAGCACCTTAAGATCAAATCTTCTTCTTCAATCTTCTCCTTCAGGATACCTTCCCTCAGCACACCTTCAGGATACCTTCCCTCAGCACACCTTCAGGATACCTTTCCTCAGCACCTTAAGATCAAATCTTCTTCTTCTTAAGATCAAAATCTTCTTCTTCTTAAGATCAAATCTTCTCATTCAGGATACCTTCTTCTTCTTAAGATCAAATCAAATCTTCTCATTCAGGATACCTCTTCTTCTTAAGATCAAATCTTCTCCTTCAGGATACCCTCCCTCAGCACCCTCCTCCTCCTCCTCCTTCTCCTCCTCCTCCTCCTCCTCCTCCTTCTTCTTTTTCTTTTTAAACATACTGGACCAGAGAAAATTAAGGCTGAACCACTTGCACCATAATTAAGGCTCCACATGTTGAAAGCTATAATCAATCCATTTCTTTTCTTGGGAAATGGTTAGAAGACCCTGTTTAAATTTTTTTACTAGAAAGATACGGATCGAACCCATCGGACTGATTTATTAGGGTGTGTTTGGTTTGAGGGAGGGGGAGGGAGGGGGAAGGGGGGGAGAAAAAAAAGGAGGGGAGAGGAAAACTTGTGGGCCCCACTATACTCAATTTGGTAAAAAAAAATTTCCCTCCTCTCCTTTTTTTTTCCCTCTCCCCCCTCAAACCAAACACACCCTTAAAGTTTTGGACTTTTAAAGGCTCGGGTTAAAAATTAGAGAAGTTAAATGAAATAAATTTTGTAGAACCTTGTGCTTAAAAGAGCCGGCTTTGTAGAGCCTCAAGCCGTCTTTTTCATTAATTTTTGAGTTTGATTAACAGTTTTTACAATTTTCATACAAAGATGGTGTATGTTACGTTATCTCATAGTGTAAAACTACCTATCTGATAGTGAGGGCATAGGCGGATCCACCTATGTGATAAGGGGGGCACGTGCCCCCCCTTGATTTTTTTTTAAAAGGGTTAAATACCAAATTTATCCCGGAAGTTTTGATAAGGGGGCGCTCAGCACCCGGAAGTTTTTTTGGTACCAAATTTGCCCCGGAAGTATTAAAAAGGTACCAAATTTCCTCAAACGTGACGGTAGTCCACGTAGATCGTTAAAATGTGAGGTGGCATGCCACCCTTGGAAGTTTTCATTAAGGAGCAATTTTGCCCCAGAAGTTTTCATTGAGGAGCAATTTTGCCCCGGAAGTTTACAAAAGTAGCAATTTTGCCCTTCTTTCTCCTAATATTAAATTTTACTATTAAATCAGTCAAAGACCACACATGTCATGCCTTGAAAAAGTCAAACTTGGAGTCAGATAAGGAGATCCTTGAGATGTTGAGCTCAAGGCGGCCAGTTCGGCTTCCTATGATTTCTTGAAACTTTCCATATATATAGAAATAGAAACAGATAGACTAGAAACGAAATCTCTTATCTCAATGACACCAAAGAAAGGGATATTAAATGAATGGAATTAGTATATGGATGGACTATAATGAAATAGAGCCACTTTGAGGTCCGGGATACTCCTTTGTTCCACAGTCCGGGGCTGTTTAAACTAACCAATTAAGAATTCTCAGATGTACTAGTACTAGTAAGTGCATCTTTGATGTAGTCATCAATTCTCCCGAGAGGCCACAATTACCGCGAGCAAACATAATAATGATGAGGAAGGCATTTTTGCTATGCTACTAATACTTTACTTGCTTTACTATTCTGGCCAAGCCTGGTGATAATTGAATATTATTACACTTATTTGTATCTCTTGGTGAATAAATTTAGGATTGTATAGTTAATAAATAATGGATTTTATTACTTAATCGAGCTTTGAGCTTTTAATTGGATTTAATTCATTTTTATGGTTAAATTCTAAATTTACAGTGATTTAGTATTTTCGCCATAACTTTTGATCTAGATATCCGATTAGCTTGATTCTTCTTTCCTTTTTTAGATGATTCAGAGAGCTACAATTGTTATGAAGACTCGGAAGGTTGATTCAGACAAGAAGATGGATGAAATTGGAGCTAAAGACAGACACATTTTTCTGGATTTTTATTTTGCTCGAATTTTGTAATAAAAGACCAATTTTTATAGGTTTCTTTTTTTGTAGGAATTTCCTATTGATTAGGGGTTTCCTATTTATTAGAGGTTTCCTATTTTTTAGAGATTTTCTATTTATTAGAGGTTTCCTATTTTTAGTCATCTTTCCTATATAAGGAAAATGAGATGGTGGCTACAAACATATTCTCAATTACGTTGTAAGAGATTTTCGGATTAAATTAGAAGCTTTTTATTTTCTCTTAGTTGTTCTTCATGCTCTTCTTCATATTTTCTTCTGCGTTTTTCCTAGCCATGCTTGGCTAAGCTTCTTTGATTGACCCAACATTGAGGATTCCATGATTTGTCCAGAGAACTTGTGCTTTATTGGTAATTTAACTTGTTTCTATTTTCTTCTTATCAGATCCGATTTCTGAAAATAGTTCGAATATTAGATTTAATATTCGGTTTGGTTCATCTCAAGGACTGAGTTCGAACTAGGTTTTAAGTTTTGCTGTGCGATCACACAGTGGGACGCCACTGTTCGGACATATTCTTGGCGATCGTCTAGTCGAGGGATTTTCTGGGCGAATGCAGAGATCTCGGTTTGTCCAGAGCCAAACATGGGTTATTTATATTTCATTCAATGATGGAAGTCTCTGGAATCTGAACGTTGGGTTGATTGATTTTAATCTGCTTCTGAATATTTTGTTTTGTTTCTTTTAAATTTCGTTTTAAATTTATTTCAACCAAAACCCCCCATTTTTATTGTTTTTTTTCGCTGTTATTCCAATCAGACCCGCTGCGAATTCTTTGGGAAAATGATCCAGGTTTCCTAGTACTACAAATCTTTTATTGAATCTGGTTATTTTGAGAGACACGGCATGCCATGAAACATTCTAGAGAAGAGCATTCAGTTTTGTGCATTGATGTGATTGATGAAACTGTTGATGATGTTCTTTCTGACTGGTATGCTAATTTTCCAGATTTTGCATCTATGATTGACTCTTTTATTTGTGACTGTTATAATAATGCATGTTGTCCTATTTGCATTGAGATTAATGATTCATTATATGGTCACTGTGATTTGATTGGTGATTCTACATTAATTGTGGATTCTGATGTTGGTTGTAATATCCATTATGATGTTCATCCTGATGTTCATTCCCCTAACACTATTGATTTTAAAGATACCCCACTTACCGCTAACCATAATGATGCTTTAAATGATGGAAGTAATACCTCCATTGATTTTATTGATATTATTCATGAACTTGACATGACTGTTGTTAGTGGAGATACTATCAAAGATAAGTGTGGGGAAAGCCTTCCTTTTGATATGCCTTTACAGGGAAAGACCATCATGAATCATGATGTTTCACATGTGAAATTTGTCTTGTGTGATGATTTGAGCAACCACTGTGAGACTATTTTGAGTGATCACCTGAATTATTCTTTAGAGAGTTTGACTCTTACTGAGGAGAGACCTATTGATTTTGTGGGTTGCTCAAAGTATTTGGAAGTTCCAACAATTTCTTTTGGGATCTTCCTTGATTCTTGATAAATTGAACTTTATTGATTCTATTCTTGTGGAACGAGATATTGCTTGGTGTCATGATTTTATGCAAGTACATGGATTGATTACTCCTATCCAAACACCTTCCTTACTTGAGCTGAAACGTTACTTGCGCATCTTAAAAAGGAAGTTGTTTGCTGAACATCAACAAGGGACATCACTAGTGTTTTCATGTGACTTACAACCAGACAAAGGAAAGAAGCCAACTATACCACTTCATTTGAGTCTCCAAGATTTTAATAGTCTGGTCGTACTCCCTCCTTATTCTTTTACTTACATTACCTACTATTTTTGGTTATATTTATCTTTTGGGATAAGGATCTTAAATGCCATGGAAGTTTTTGCTCAGGAGCACTGGTAAGACGAAAGTTTTTTTTGGACCAAAAATGCCACGGAAGTTCACAGGAAGTATCAATTTTGCCCCGGAAGTATCATTTTTGCCACGGAAGTTTTCGCTGAGGAGCAATTTTGCCCTGGAAGTTTTCACTAAGGACCAATTTTGCCCCGGAAGTTTACAAAACGTAGCAATTTTGCCCTTCTGTCCCCAAATATTAAATTTGACTACTAAATCAGTCAAAGACCACACATGTCATGCCTTGAAAAGGTCAAACTTGGAGTCAGAGAAGGAGATCTTTCAGATGTTGATCTCAAGGCGGCTAGAATTTGTGAAGCCGAACTGATCAAAGGGACTGAAAAGTCTGTCATAAAACGCAAATAAAACGCAAAATGAGAAACGAATTGTTCCAAAAATTGGTTCAGTAAAACAAATCAATAGTGATAATATTTATGTTTGTATAAACTGATCATTTGCTTAGATCATAAGTGATGCTTCCTTTGGGTTTTGTGATAGTCGACATTTCAGTCCCTTTGACCAGTTCGGCTACATAAATTCTGGCTGCCTTGAGCTCAACATTTCAAGGATCTCCTTCTCTGGCTCCAAGTTTGACATTTTCAAGGCATAACATGTGTGGTCTTTGACTGCTTTAATAGTCAAATTTAATATTTGGGGACAGAAGGGCAAAATTGCTCCTTAGTGAAAACTTCTGGGGCAAAATTGCTCATTAGTGAAAACTTCTGGGGCAAAATTGCTCCTCAGTGAAAACTTCTGTGGCATTTTTGGTCCAAAAAAACTTCCGTCTTACCAGTGCTCCTGAACGAAAACTTCCATGGCATTTAAGACCCTTATCCCTTATCTTTTGCACTAAGGCCAATGCATGATTTAAGTGTGGGGGAGGGATTTTGTTCTTACTTTTGGTTTTTGTTCTTTGTTTTCAAAATGAGAAAAAGAAAAATATTTTTGTTTTTCCTTTGGTTTTTATTCCTTGTGTTCAAGAAAAGGAAGAAAAGTTTTCTTTCAAATAATTTCCATTTTTTAAAATAAAATTTAGTTTTTATTATTAACATACTCTCTTTCTATAATTGCTCGACCTCTTGTGAACTTTGACATCTTGGTTTTGATGGATCCTTCTGCTGAGGCTGAATTTCTGGACTCTTGGATTATATTTCTTGGTAGTTAATTTTGGGATGCTGGTTGCATGATTTGGTATTGACCTTTTGTGAGATTTTGGGCCTGCATGAATGGAATTCATCTTTTACCATTCTTTCTTTCATGTGTGCCTCTGCTCATGATTTGTGTTCTCTAGAACTTGTTCCTTTTCTTTTTGAAACTAATTTTTCACTTACGTGCATAAATATGAAGGAAGCTTATTTTCTTTCTTTCATTTTCCCACTTTGGCCAAATAACCTTTTCCTTATATTATATTTCCTTTGCTAGCCCCTTTGTGCCTTCTTGACTCATTCTTTTCTAAGCCACATTACAAGCCTAAGCGTAAAACCATTTTATCTCGCACCTTGGAAATTTATTGAGCATTGGTTTCACCTTAGTTTTGTGCTTAAGTGTGGGAGTTGCCCAGGTGTGCAACATTTTAAGTGTGGGGGGAGTATTTGATTGTGTATCATTCATCATTTGGCATTGATTTTGGTCATTGTTATTCTAAGAAAAAAAATTTAAAAAAAAAGTACAAAAAAGAAAAAAAAGAAAAAAGAAAAAAATACAAAAGAAAGCGAGAGGAAAAAAGAAAAGAAAAGAAAGAAAGAAAGAAAGAAAGAGAGATGAAGCAATGTAAAGAAGGAGAAATAAAAAGAAATGTTATTGAGGTGATTTGCTATTATTAACTGATGTTCTTTGAATTTCTTGGGTGGTTAGCCTATCATATCCATATTTATTCGCACTTATACCCTAGCCCTATTACAGCCTTCAACAACAAGCTCTCTTGATTTTTACATGCATGTGTCATAAGTAGTGGAGAAGTAGAAATTGAGCAACCCTATGGTAGGACTATTTTCTTGAGTAGAATTTGAGCGATACACTTATTTATCCTATACACTTGAGAGATTGATTGAGGGCATCCTTGAGAGACTATTTTGTGTGATTAGCATCATTGATTGAGATTGCCAGGATTTGTAATTTGAGATGAAAGGATTTTGGTCTTGATTGATTGGTCTTTTGAAGCTTTGTGTCCTTTGTTAAATTTTTCCATTGTTAGCAATTGTTAGAAAGGAATAATTTTTCATTTTAGTCTTTTTCTTTGAATTTTGCTCAGGAGTGCAAAAAGATAAGTGTGGGGAAATTTAATAATTGAATATTATTACACTTATTTGTATCTCTTGGTGAATAAATTTAGGATTGTTTAGTTAATAAATAATGGATTTTATTACTTAATCGAGCTTTGAGCTTTTAATTGGATATAATTCATTTTTATGATTAAATTCTAGATTTACAGCGATTTAGTATTTTCTCCATAACTTTTGATCTAGATATCTGATCAGCCTAATTCTTCTTTCCTTTTTTAGATGATTCAGAGAGCTACAATTGTTATGAAGACTCGGAAGTCCGATTTGGACAAGAAGATGAACGAAATTGGAGCTAAAGACAGACACATTTTTCTGGATTTTTATTTTGCTCGAATTTTGTAATAAAAGACCAATTTTTAGAGGTTTCTTTTTTTATAGGGATTTCCTATTGATTAGGGACTTCCTATTTATTAGAGATTTATATTTTTTAGAGATTTTCTATTTATTAGGGGTTTCCTATTTTTAGTAATCTTTCCTATATAAGGAAAAAGAGATGGTGGCTACAAACATATTCTCAATTACGTTGTAAGAGATTTTCGGATTAAATTAGAAGTTTTTTATTTTATCTTAGTTGTTCTTCATGCTCTTCTTCATATTTTCTTCTGCGTTTTTCCTAGCCATGCTTGGCTAAGCTTCTTTGATTGACCCAACGTTGAGGATTCCATGATTCGTCCAAAGAACTTGTGCTTTATCGGTAATTTAACTTGTTTCTATTTTCATCTTATCGGATCCGATTTCTGAAAATAGTTCGAATATTAGATTTAATATTCGGTTTACTTCATCCCGAGGACTGAGTTCGAACTAGGTTTTAAGTTTTACTGTGCGATCACACAGTGGGACACCGCTGCTCGGACATATTAGTTAGTTCTCTTAAGGTTTTGATGATTGCCAACAATTGTAAACAAAGAATGAGGATTTGCTCTTAAATGTTTGAAAATCCTGAGTAAGAGCAAACCTCGAGGTTTGCACAGAAACCTCGAGGTTTGGCCTTGCAAAGAAAGTCTCAAGGTTCAGTGCTTTATCTCACAAAGACTTGGTTTCACAAAATTTATGTGAAACCTCGAGGTTTGTGAAGAAACCTCGAGGTTTTGGACTTCCAGAGAAAACTCAGTTTCACATCAACCCTTCAAACCTCGAGGTTTGTGGTAAAACCTCTAGGTTTATGGTTTGGCGCTTAACTGAAATTTTTGAAAGATAATGTGAAACCTCGAGTATTTGAAGAAACCTCCAGGTTTCTTCATCCAGAAAGCAAGTGTTTTCAAGAACTTTGAAAACCTCGAGGTTCCCACATAAACCTCGAGGTTTGTTGTTTGGTTAAAACTTGAGCATTTTGAAATTAACACAAAACCTCGAGTATTGTTAGAAACCTCCAGGTTTCTGACATACAGAGAGCAATCAGGTTTTGCCATTAGTAAAAACCTCGAGGTTTACTCCAAAACCTCCAGGTTTTGTCTTTGGAACAAAGTTCAGCTTTTCAGTATTTTTAGCCAAACCTCGAGTATTGCTGAAAACCTCGAGGTTTGTGGGTTCCAGAGAGCAGATGAATTTTCACAATGTTTGAAACCTCCAGGTTTCCTATGAAACCTCCGGGTTTGGTTTCATCGAGTTTTTCAAAAGGTTTCATTTTTAAATGAAACCTCGAGGTTTATCATGAAACCTCGAGGTTTAGTCAATCAGAGACTTAAACCTCTTTCTGGATTTCTGAAAACCTCCAGGTTTGTTTTTGAAACCTACAGGTTTTCTGTTTAAACCAAAATCTTTTTCACCTGGAGAAAATGAAAACCTCGAGGTTTGTAGAACAAACCTCCAGGTTTCTATACATTGACAGAAATTTGCAATTGCCAAATCTGTTATATCTTCTTGTTTGATTTCAATGCTTTCCATGATTAATCTATAATGATTCTAGATATGTTTAATCATCTTTTTAGTGAGTTTCAAACAGATTAAAGAAGGATTATTGAAGGATTAGAGCAAAAGCAAAAGTTGTGTCAGAACATTAAATGTTCAACCCAGAAACTTGCTTACTTTTGGTTAATCCACTTGTACACGGTTGCAAAGCCTTAAAGGAAGATTTCTACAACAAGCAACAACCTCTCCAACGAATTAATTGGCAAAGAGTCAACTCTGAACCAAAGGCCAGCTGTATTGTACAAAAACAAAGAGAGAGAAGATAACCAAAGTGGAACCAAACTTCAGCTGAAGTCTCCCAACGTTTTAATCCAAGTTACAACGGTCATTTAATGCCTTCTATGTATAAATAGAGTGGCATTCAAGACTTCACAGTTGCTACAACATCTGAAAACTCTCAAGCATTCAAGTCTCTCAACTACTTGTTAGTTTTCATTTGTAACTTGTCTTTTCACATTATAAGCTTCAGTGTTTATCATCATCTACTCTTAGAGAGAGTTTTTATTTGATTATTGATCATTGATTGTAAAGAACTACAAGTCAGGGGACTTGGTGGTTGGGTTCATTGATTACAACTTGTAAGGGGGAGTAAGTTCTAGTGAGAGAATTACTCTTGAGTGCAGAGTGTGTAATCATTGAGATAGTAAAAATCCCAGAGAGTCTGGGGACTGGATGTAGGTCAAGTTGTTGAGACCGAACCAATATAAATCCTTGTGTTCAAGCTTTTCTTCCCTTATCTCTGTTAACCCCTGTTCTTATTGTTCAAAACAGAGCTATACCGAAAAATTTTAATAATACCCAATTCACCCCCCTCTTGGGTATTAAGCTCCACTTTCATTTGGTGTCAGAGCCAGGTCTTCTCTAAAGAGCTTAACATCTCGAGAAAGATCGATATGGAAGGTATCTTACCTAATGGAGCTTCTATCAACAGGCTACCCGGTTTTAATGGTTAATATTACTCCTTCTGGAAAGCAAAGTTCAAGGTTTTTGTGAATGCTACTGAGTATGGGCTTTGGAGAGTATTCGAAAGAGGTGCCTATATGCCAACTGTCCTTGAAGATGGAGTGAGGGTCATGAAGCTAGAAGAAGACTATGATGACAACGATAGAAGAAATGTCACTCTGAATAGCAAAATAGTTCTTTTACTTCAAAGTTCTCTAAGTCAACAAAAATATTTACGGATTTGCACTCTACCATCTGCAAAGCACATGTGGGATGCTCTTGAGATAGCCCATGAAGGAACAGCTGGGGTAAAGCAAAATCGAGTCAACACTCTCACGACTAAGTATGATCTCATGAGAATGAAGCCTGGAGAATCAATTGGTGAATTCCAACTAAGGTTCACCCACTTGATTAATCAGCTAGCAGCTCTTGGAAAAGAATATGATCAATCAGTGCAAGTGAGAAAGATCTTGAACATCCTTAATAAAAACTGGGAGGCCAAGGTCACCGCCATTGAAGAAGCCAGGGCAGATTCCATGGCATTGGTTGCTGCACTCTTTGGAAGCCTATCTGAATATGAAGCCAAACTCAAGTTCAAGAAGGGACTTGATGAAGTTCATGGGAAAGGCAAAGGGATTGCCCTCAAAGCTGCAAGAGAGGATAAAGAATCAGAAGAAGAGAATGAAAACGATGATGAGGAGATAGGCATGCTAGTTCGTCGGTTCAAGAAATTCTACAAAAAGGACCAAGGCTTCAAGAAGTTTCAAAAGGGTAGCTCTAGTTATGAAGCAAAGAAGCCCATCATATGCTACAAGTGTCAAAAGCCTGGTCACATCAAATCAGAATGCCCTCAATTGAACAACAACAAAGATAAAGAAAAGAAGAAGTTCGGCAAGTACAAGAAGAAAGCTTATGTATCAAGCATTTGGGGTGATAGCTCTTCAGATGAAGATGATGAGGATGAGGAAGAAAAGGCAAATATATGCTTAGTTGCTGAAGAAGAAGAACAACATGATACAAGTGATGAGGTATATGATCATAAACCTTCCTATGATGAGCTTTTCGCTGAATATCTATGTGTGCAATCTAAATTTGAGAAACTTGCTGATAAATATTTGAACTTAAAAAGGAAGAACACAACTCTTGAGTTACAAGTTCAAAATCTTTCCTCCCCTTAAATTCTTGCTTCTGAAAATTGTCCTGATTTGGAGAAAAAAGAATTTGCATATTACCAAGGTACTTGAGAAATTCACTAAAGGTAGTGAAATGCTCAATGTCATTTTGAAACAACAAAGGTTTATCAATGACAGATCAGGAATTGGTTATCAACCTAGTTTTGATAAAAAGAAAGGCAAAAAGAAAAATGGAGAGAGATCTTATATGAACTACTTTAGAAAATCAGTACATTCTTCAAATCCCTTTGCACACTGTAATTATTGTAATAGGAAGGGTCATTCTACTTCATCTTGTTTTCATAGAAATGAAAGAAAAGTCAAACCTACCGGTAACTATCAATGGGTACCGAAAGTAACATATGTTCATAAGGTCCAATCTAACCCCAAAGGACCCAAGAAAAGATGGGTACCTAAAACTTATTTCTTTATGGTTTGCAGGTATGTCTTAAAGCATCAAAGCCCAACAAATGGTACATTGACAGTGGATGCTCAAGACATATGACGGGAGACAAATCCAATTTTCTCTCAATCAAGCCTAAGGAAGGTGGCAAGGTGACTTTTGGTGGAGATCAATCTGGAAAGATTGCTGGCATTGGTGAGATTGGGAATAATGAAGGATCACTCATCAAAGATGTCTACTTCATGGAAGGTTTATGCCACAATCTTCTTAGTGTGAGCCAAAGCACCGACAAGGGTAACTTAGTTATCTTTGATCCTAATGAATGCTTGATTGTGAAAAAGGATTTGCTTTCCTTAGAAAATTTGAAATCAAAAGCTTTATTTAGAGCACCTAGAGATGGTAACTGTTATACTCTTAACCTCTCTAGCAATGATTCTATTTCTGAAAAATGTTTTGTAAGCAATTTGAATGAGAGTTGGTTGTGGCACAAGCGTTTAGCTCATGTTAACATGTTTCAACTTGACAAATTGCTCAAGAAGGATTTAGTAATTGGCATTTCCAAACTCGATTTCAAAAATGACCTGACTTCTGAAGCATGTCAAAAGGGAAAACAAACTAAATCATCTTTTAAAACCAAAAATGAAATCTCCACTAATAGACCACTACAATTGCTACATATGGATCTTGTGGGTCCAGCAAGGGTGAGGAGCCTTGGTGGCAATTTGTACACATTGGTTATTGTAGACGATTTCTCAAGATTTTGTTGGACCATTTTCTAAACTTCAAAAGATGAAACATTTGATCAATTTGTTGTGTTTGCTAAGAAGGTCCAGAACGAGAAAGGATTCTCTATTTCAGGTATAAGAACTGATCATGGAGGAGAATTTGAAAACAATGCATTCACTGAGTATTGCGACAATATGGGGATAGATCACAACTTCTCAGCTCCAAGAACTCCTCAACAAAACGATGTTGTAGAAAGGAAGAATCGAGTTCTTACCGAGATAGCAAGGGCAATGCTGAATGAGAACAACACTTCCCAAGTATTTTGGGCTGATGCAATGAGTACAGCTTGCTACATCTCAAACCGAGTATACTTGAAAAAGAAGTTGAACAAGACCCCATATGAGCTCTATAAGGGAAGGAAGCCTAACCTGAGCCATCTACACATCTTTGGATGCAAGTGCTATGTGCACATCAATGGTAAAGAAAGTCTGGGTAAATTTGATTCTAAAGTAGATGTAGGAATATTTATTGGTTATTCAAATAGGAGCAAAGCATTCAGAGTTTTCAATACTAGAACTAAAGTTGTAGAGGAGTCCATTCATGTTGTGTTCTGTGAAGATAAATTTGATAAACCTCTAGTTGATGAAGAAGAAAATGTTTTCAAAAATCAATTCTTTGCAAAACTACTCCTTCTCCTACTAAAAATTCTGAAAATACTTTCGAGGCTAATCCTTAAACTTCTATTGAAAATCCTGATCAGTCTCAACCTAGAGCTTGGAAATTTATAAGGAATCATCCTTTGCACCAAGTTATAGATGATGTAAATCAAGGAGTAAGAACTAGAAAAAGTACTTTAAATGAAGTGATCTTTTTTCATTCATCTCACATATAGAACCCTCTAAGATAGATGAAGCCCTTTCGGACAATGATTGGGTGATAGCTATGCAAGAGGAGTTACATCAATTTGACAAAAATCAAGTTTGGGACTTAGTACCTAGACCCAAGGACCATCCGGTCATTGGAACAAAATGGGTATTTAAGAACAAACGTGATGAATCTACAATCATTATCCGTAACAAGGCAAGATTGGTTGCAAAAGGTTACAATCAAGAAGAAGGGATAGACTATGAGGAAACTTATGCTCCAGTGGCAAGATTGAAGGCTATAGGAGTCCTTCTAGCCTTTGCATGTGCTAAAGGTTTTAAACTTTTTCAAATAGATGTCAAAAGTGCATTTTTGAATGGCTTAATACAAGAGGAGGTATATGTTGAACAACCTCCTGGTTTTGAAAATGAGAACTTTCCTGATCATGTTTATCGACTTAAGAAAGCGTTATATGGTCTCAAGCAAGCTCCTAGAGCTTGGTATGAAAGATTAAGTGAATTTCTTCTTGATCAAGGGTTTATCAGAGGAAAAGCTGACACAAGATTGTTCATAAAAAGAAATAAATTAAATGAAATTTTGATTGTGCAAATTTATGTGGATGACATAATTTTTGGTGCTACTAATGATGCTTTGTGCGAGGAATTCTCTAAGATTATGTAAGGAGAATTTGAGATGTCAATGATGGGAGAGCTCAACTATTTTCTTGGACTGCAAATCAAGCAAAGAAAGGATGGGATCTTCATCTCCCAGACAAAATATCTCAATGATTTGCTAAAGAAGTTCGGGATGGACCAATGCAATGGAGCTGACACTCCTATGAGTACAACCACTTCATTGGATGCTGACGAAGAAGGCAAAGACTTCAACATTACTAAGTATAGAGGAATGATTGGATCATTGCTCTACCTAACTGCAAGTCGCCTGGACATCCAATTCAGTGTCGAGATGTGTGCAAGGTTCCAGTCTACTCCAAAGGAGTCTCATGCTGAACATGTGAAGAGAATCTTCAGATATCTTGCAGATACAAAGTCACTTGGATTGTGGTTTCCCAAAGGTCAACCTGAACACTTGGTGGCATACTCAGATTCAGATCATGCCGGCTACAAGACTGATAGGAAGAGCACAAGTGGCCAATGTGAGTTCTTTGGCAATTCACTTGTGTCACGGTTTAGCAAAAAGCAAACAAGTGTAGCCGTTTCATCAACTGAAGCTAAATATGTGGCCGCACCAAGTTGTTGTGCACAAGTTTTATGGCTCAAACAACAACTTGCTGACTTGGGAGTCCATCTGAAAGAAATTCCAATATTGTGTGACAACACAAGCACAATAAGCTTGGCAAAGAATCCAGTTCAGCATAGACCAAGCATATTGATGTAAGGGATCATGTTCAGAAAAGAGATGTCAAAGTTATGTTCATCCCAACTCATCTTCAACTTGCTGATATCTTCAAAAAGCCTCTAGTAAAAGAACTATTTAACTTCATAAGGAGAGAATTGAGAATGGTAAATACCAATGAGCTGTAAGTATTCTCTATTCATTTTGGTATTAAATTATGGTTTTGATGATTATATGTCACTAACTTAAGCATTGGAGTGCCTAGATAATTTCTGTGCAAGACATAGGTGATTCATGGTTTTACTGTCAAAAAGGGCAAAACCTCGAGGTTTTGGAAAAACAACCTCGAGGTTTGGGGGTGTATGATCAAAGATTGAGAGCTTCAGAGACAAGGAACCTCGAGTATTCAGAGAAACCTCGAGGTTTGGATGAGACAGAGAGCACCCTGATCTGATAGGCAGCAAAACCTCGAGGTTTTGGAGAAAACCTTGAGGTTTGGGGTCAAAAATTTCAAAAGTTCACAAAACACTTTTGAAGTCCAGGTTAGTGAGTTTTAGTCATCAAACCTTGAGGTTTGGACTAAAACCTCGAGGTTTGACGGTCTTATATATATATAGGTACTGTGCAATTTCATCAGAATGCTATCTAAACCTCGAGTGTCTTCATTTTCTCTCATCTCTCTCTCTCTCTCTAAATCTCTCATTTTCGGTCCAAATCTTCCCTTCTAAACCTCGCAATGTCATTGAAATCCCCTTCCCAGTCTGAAAGTGGAGCTTGATACCCAAGAGGGGGGTGAATTGGGTATCTATAAAATTTTTGCGAATGGCTCTGTTTTGGATAAGTGAAAACAGGGTATAACAGAGGTCAAGAGAAAGAAAGCTTTGCACAAGAGAATTTATCTTGGTTCGGTCTTATCCTTGACCTACATCCAATCCCCAAGCCACACTTGGGATTTTCAATCCACTAACACTTTCAACTGATTACAAAATCTGTACTCAAGAGTAGTCCTCTCTCTAGAACTCACTCCCCCTTACAAGTTGCAATCAATTATCCCAACCACCAAGGCCCCTGACTTGTGGTTCTTTACAATCAATGAATAATAACAAGAATGACTCTCTCAAAGAGTAGATAGTGATAATCATTGAAGCTCACAATGTCAAAAGACAATACAGATGAAAAACTGAAAGAAATGAATGACCACTTAATGAATTTCGCTTTCAGTAGTTGTTGGTTGTTCAGAGTTATTGAGAAGACTTCAATGCACTCTATTTATACTTAGAGAGCATTAATTGACCGTTGTAGGATGAATCAAACTGTTGTAGGTGATTAACATTAAGTTTGGTCAGCTTCTCTCTCTAATCTCCAACTAATCCAAGTGTTTAATTGATCTGAGGTGGCTCTCTGAGGATTTGCCCGTTGGAGAAGAGTTTACTTGATGAAGAAAGCATTCTTTACCGTTGAGAAGGCGTGCTCAGGTGGATTAGCCAAAAAGGGGCTAAATTACTGAAGTGCATTAAATGCTCTGAGCACTTTATGCTTTTTGCCTTTGACCTTCATTAATCTTCATCTATGTCAACTGAAATTCACTTAACAAACTGGTTAAACATAGCTGGGAACATAAGTGAATGATAAATGGAAGCAATAAGATCAAATGACAGTGTTTCACAAATTCATGTGATTTGAAAATCAGTTTTTAACGCTCAATACTCGAGTATGTTCTTCTATACTCGAGTATGTCACTGTATACTTGAGTCAATACTTGAGTATCCATATTGATACTCGAGTATACTGCTTCCAGAGGCAAAACATCGTGACTTGAACTTTGAAAACCAATGTCAATACTCGAGTATGTAAGTCTATACTCGAGTTTTGAACTGTTTGTGAGAAAATTTTTAAGTTCAAAAACCTCAATACTTGAGTATTCATTCCTATACTTGAGTATTCAAATCATTGACAAATGGATAACCTCTCTGTATGGCCAATACTCGAGTTTGCATATCAATACTCGAGTATTAATTCATCTTTCAAAAATTGTGAAGTTTTTCCATGTCAATACTTGAGTATTCAAATGAATACTTGAGTATTCAAGAATAGGTGTTAAGTTGAAAACCTTTGTAAGAGCCCAATACTCGAGTATACAAAACTATACTCGAGTTTCCATCAGTTATAAAAGTTTGATGGCTATCTGTAAGTCCTATACTTGAGTATGCAATTGTCATACTCGAGTATTTACTCAAGATAAAAACTCATTTGCTCTCTGTAAGTCCAATACTTGAGTATAGCTTCCTATACTTGAGTATTGACTCAGCTTGAAAAATTTGAATATTCTCTGGATGACCTATACTCGAGTATGCAAGTCCTATACTCGAGTATGCACTTAAGTTCAAAACTTGATTGCTCTCTGTGACTCCAATACTCGAGTATTGCTTCCAATACTTGAGTATTTCTTTGTAAAATGCATTTGAGCAATCCACTGTCAATCCAATACTTGAGTATGCAATCCTATACTCGAGTTTCCAATTGACAAATGATTTTTAACAAGTTTGGAAACTTCAAAACATGTTTACAATTGTTGATTATCATCAAAACACATAGAGAACTAACACAGTCCAAATCAGCCACGAATTCCAATGAAGAAACTCAATCGTGGTCTCCTCCTCCTCCACCTTCACGCCTACAAAGCCAGACTGTGCTTGCGTCTTCTTCAGAAAGGCCAATAAGGAAGAAAACTCAGTATACTCGGCTTCACTATGGCGTTGACAAGCATATTAAGGGAGTTCTGAGTGATCCTCCAGTTTCATCTCCATCAAAGGCTAAACAAAAAGGGGTGTCCTTCAAGGAACCCACCAATCAACAGGCCAAGAAGAGGAAAGAGTCTGAGCCAAAAGGAAAAGGGAAAGAAAAAGTCTCAGCACCAAAGGAAAAGCCAAAGAAATCAACGACAAAGGCAAGAACAAAAAAGGCCTCTATAGCTAAGTCTTAATCCTCGAAGGGTCAATCCTCCTCACGTGCTCCGAATTCAGAACAAAATCAAGAAGGAGAAGAAGAAACACCTTCAGTCATGGAGAATGCCATCTCTAATACCGAGTCATTTCACCACCTGAGGGGTTTGTCATTGCCTCTTCTGTTCGTCCTAAGCCAAATAATGATAAGTTCAGAGAAGCGTATCTTCATCGCCTGTTTTGTCCTATGGTAGTCATCAATTTAGAAGAGTTCCAAAAAGAGTGTCATTTTAACATGTCACCTTGGCTTAAACCGTATGAGTCTTTCATTTCAATATCTGCCCCATTTACTCCAAACCTTGTACGCATGTTTTACTATAAAATGGAGTATGATAATGTACTAGATGGAGATGGTGAGTTACTTGAGGAAAGGGTCACCACTGTAGTTAGGGGTGTTAAGTTTACTTTGTCTGCCTCCATTTTGAACAAAATTCTGAAGATAGAGAATCCCCCACTTATTCTTGATTTTGCATACACTAACTAAGAGGTGTTTGAAACACTCAAACCCGGTGAACCATTTCCTCTTGATCAACAGCTCAAACTCACCTTCAAACCTAGCTCTATGCCTCCTGAAAACAGAGTCTTGTGGTATATCTACTCTAGGAACTTCATTCCTAAAGGAGGCAACTACACTCATTTTACCCAACTTGACTAAAGGCCATTCACCGCTTTTGTTCAGAAAGTACCATTCAACATCGGTCACTGGCTTCTTCAAGGGATGACTGAGTTTAGATTTGCAAAGAGGCAGCTTTCTCATATACCATATCCCTCCTGGGTCTCTGTCAGCCTTTTCTTTTACAAGATTTGGTATGTGGGATCAGCTGACACCCTTGAGTATCCTCCCTTCTTTGGCAAGAACCAGATGAATCTGATGAAGATCAAGTTTGGTGAAGAAGGCTCCGTTCAGTCACAAGCTCCTTCAAAATCACATCCGAGGTCACAAGCTCAAGAGGCTCAGTCAGCACCTCCTCCTCCACAGTCACCACTGCCAGTTGATCTTGTCTCTCAGATCAAGCAGATTGTAGATGCTTCCCTAGCCTCTTTATCTGTCCGAATGGAATTCAAATTAGGGAAACTGAAGGCTGAGATGACTCGTGGACATGAAGGACTTATTGAGATTCAGGATGCAATGAAGGAGCACCTTGAAGCTATTGCTGGCCAATCCTCCGAGGTTAAGGAGAAAGCTGAAGAGATAGAGCTTAAGATGTCTACTCACCTTATTTCGCAGATGGACCTCATTGATAAAGTAGACAGGATCATACAGCACTTGAACATTGCTTCTTCCTCAGCTCTTGGTCCTTCTACTGGCCCCAGTCCTTCTAGCCCTGTCTCTGTGTCACCCTCACCTCCCTTCACTTTTCCTTCACCACAGATTCACGCTTCCTCTCCTGTTCCGTCCACTCCTATCTTCGCCTCTCCATCCACCGTCATTCTTCTCCCATCACCATCTACTCCCTCTACTGAGATCTTACCTTCTCCATCTACCCCTGCAACTGAACCTCTGCCATCACTTTCTTCACTTCCTGATACTCCTCCCACTGATCTTTTTGACGATGACAAAGGGGGAGAGAAAAGCAAGGAGTAGTTAGGAGTAGTTCTAATATTCAGAGAGAGTTGATGTTTTGAGAGAATTTAGGGAATTGAATTTTCTGATGATCTTGTTCATGTACCTACTTTGTACCTTGCTTATATATTACAATGTTTTGTACATCTTCCTGTTTTTGTGTTTCATAGTATTATGACTGGTTTTATCAATTGAAATGGAATACACTTGTTGCTTTTCATGCTTCTACTCATCTCTGTTTAATATTTATGTTTGTATTGTATTATCTCTTAAGTCTCAATATCAAATCATCAAGTTTCCCAAAATCTCAACTCTTAAAACTTCTGATAATTTTCAAAGGCATTTTTAAAACTCCCTTGAACTTTGCAAAAAGAGTTGTTTATAAGTATTGTCATCATCAAAAAGGGGGAGAATGTTAGTTCTCTTAAGGTTTTAATGATTGCCAACAATTGTAAACCAAGAATGAGGATTTGCTCTTAAATGTTGGAAAATCCTGAGTAAGAGCAAACCTCGAGGTTTGCACAGAAACCTTGAGGTTTGGCCTTGCAAAGAAAGTCTCAAGGTTCAGTGCTTTATCTCACAAAGACTTGGTTTCACAAAATTTATGTGAAACCTCGAGGTTTGTGAAGAAACCTCGAGGTTTTGGACTTCCAGAGAAAACTCAGTTTCACATCAACCCTTCAAACCTCGAGGTTTGTGGTAAAACCTCCAGGTTTGTGGTTTGGCGCTTAACTAAAATTTTTGAAAAATAATGTGAAACCTCGAGTATTTGAAGAAACCTCCAGGTTTCTTCATCCAGAGAGCAACTGGTTTTCAAGAACATTGAAAACCTCGAGGTTCCCACATAAACCTCGAGGTTTGTTGTTTGGTTAAAACTTGAGCATTTTGAAATTAACACAAAACCTCGAGTATTGTTAGAAACCTCCAGGTTTCTGACATACAGAGAGCAATCAGGTTTTGCCATTAGTAAAAACCTCGAGGTTTACTCCAAAACCTCCAGGTTTTGTCTTTGGAACAAATTTCAGCTTTTTAGTATTTTTAGCCAAACCTCGAGTATTGCTGAAAACCTCGAGGTTTGTGGGTTCCAGAGAGCAGATGAATTTTCACAATGTTTGAAACCTCCAGGTTTCCTATGAAACCTCCGGATTTGGTTTCATGGAGCATTTCAAAAGGTTTCATTTTTAAATGAAACCTCGAGGTTTGTCATGAAACCTTGAGGTTTAGTCAATCAGAGACTTAAACCTCTTTCTGGATTTCTGAAAACCTCCAGGTTTGTTTTTGAAACCTCCAGGTTTTCTGTTTAAACCAAAATCTTTTTCACCTGGAGAAAACGAAAACCTCAAGGTTTGCAGAACAAACCTCCGGGTTTCTATACGTTGACAGAAATTTGAAATTGCCAAATCTGTTATATCTTCTTGTTTGATCTCAATGCTTTCCATGATTAATCTATAATGATTCTAGATATGTTTAATCATCTTTTTAGTGAGTTTCAGACATATTAAAGAAGGATTATTGAAGGATTAGAGCAAAAGCAAAAGTTGTGTCAGAACTGTAGAAATCAGAAAGGGAAAGATAGAGAAAATATACTATCAAATGAATGTGTTTAATCATATGCTCAATAGGGTATTTATACATAAGAGAGAAGACAAGAGAGTAATGACTCATTATGATGATTGATTCCCCAATCACTAATAATTCCTATAATCCCTTATTATATGCGATACTAATTAATTATACTGATTTATCTCCTAACACTCCCCCTCAAGTTGAAGCATAGATGTTAATCATGCTCAACTTGTTACAAGAAAACATAATATAAATAAATCCAAATAAAATAATATTCTTCTTAATGAGATATTGAATTCACCAACAAGTTCAACCACATCCAAGAACATATAATTCAACCAAATGTCACACCAAGGACATTCATCAAAAGAAACGATCCAACAACTTCACCAAGAGTTCGAATAACAAAGAGTACCAAACCAAAGTAGAAGCTGCAACAAACGGTCTCACAAGGGACCAAACAATACTCCAAACGTCTTACAAAGACAAAGCAACAATAAACGTCTCATCAGAAACGAACACCAAACGGTCTCACTAGGGACCAAACAATACTTCAAACGTCTCAACAGAGACAAACACGTCACACGAGTCATACAAGGACCACCAAATCGTCTCACCTGAGATAAACAGCTCACTTGAGGCAAAGCAACGAACGGGTCACACAAGGACCACCAAACTCCTCACCAGAGGACACAAAGCATAGAAGATGCCAACGAAATTACCCAACCACAAGCACGACATTCAAGAAAAAATTACACTTCACGAACGTGCTGGAAAATGAACAAACAAAGAACCCAGCCACTAAAGACAAGTGAACATGCATGAAACAAGATGCCAACTATGCTGAAATAGAAGAAACCCCTCTCACAACGCAACCTTCGAAGCAAAGGTCTGGCCTATACATACTGGGAATGAAGGCTCGACATCGAAGAGTGAAGTACTACCATAAAATGGTCATAACAACCAAACGACAACCATATAATGAGGTACATACTTTCTCTCTCCCCTTGTGAATGGTGACGACATGGTTCACTGTTAACAAAACAACAAACGGAACAGCACCAAAAAAAACAACAAATCGACATAAACGAAAAAGAAGGAGCACCACCAAAGGATAACCAAGAAATGGACGGAAACTGAAATGACACGAACACACACGCTAAAGTCGGGAGGCTGGCCACTATCACAGTACAGTGACAGCGGCCACCAGAAAACTCAAATAACTAACCAAGCTCTGATACCATGTAGAAATCAGAAAGGGAAAGATAGAGAAAATATACTATCAAATGAATGTGTTTATTCATATGCTTAATAGGGTATTTATACATAAGAGAGAAGACAAGAGAGTAATGACTTATTATGATGATTGATTCCCCAATCACTAATAATTCCTATAATCCCTTATTATATGCGATACTAATTAATTATATTGATTTATTTCCTAACAAGAACATTAAATGTTCAACCTAGAAACTTGCTTACTTTTGGTTAATCCACTTGTACACGGTTGCAAAGCCTTAAAGAAGATTTCTACAACAAGCAACAACCTCTCCAACGGATTAATTGGCAGAGAGTCAACTCTGAACCAAAGGCCAGCTATATTGTGCAGAAACAAAGAGAGAGAAGATAACCAAAGTGGAACCAAACTTCAGCTGAAGTCTCCCAATGTTTTAATCCAAGTTACAACAGTCATTTAATGCCTTCTATGTATAAATAGAGTGGCATTCAAGACTTCACAGTTGCTACAACATCTGAAAACTCTCAAGCATTCAAGTCTCTCAACTACTTGTTAGTTTTCATTTGTAACTTGTCTTTTGACATTATAAGCTTCAGTGTTTATCATCATCTACTCTTAGAGAGAGTTTTTATTTGATTATTGATCATTGATTGTAAAGAACCACAAGTCAGGGTTGATTACAACTTGTAAGGGGAGTAAGTTCTAGTGAGAGAATTACTCTTGAGTGTCGAGTGTGTAATCATTGAGATAGTGAAAATCCCAAAGAGTCTGGGGACTGGATGTAAGTCCAGTTGTTGAGACCGAACCAGTATAAATCCTTGTGTTCAAGCTTTTCTTCCCTTATCTCTGTTAACCCCTGTTCTTATTGTTCAAAACAGAGCCATATCGAAAAGTTTTAATAATACCCAATTCAGCCCCCCTCTTAGGTATTAAACTCTACTTTCAATTTTTTAGGCGATCGTCTAATTGAGGGATTTTCTGGGCGAATGCATAGATCTCGATTTATCCAGAGCCAAACGTGGGTTATTTATATTTCGTTCAACGATGGAAGTCTCTGGAATCTGAACGTTGGGTTGATCGATTTTAATCTGCTTCTGAATATTTTGTTTTGTTTCTTTTAAATTTCGTTTTAAATTTGTTTCAACCAAAACCCCCCATTTTTATTGTTTTTTTTTTGTTTTGTTGTTATTCCAATCAGACCCACTGCGAATTCTTCGGGAAAACAATCCAAGTTCCCTATTGCTACAAATCTTTTATTGAATCTGGTTATTTTGAGAGACACGGCAAATCTCTATCACCTGGCTGAGGAAGAATTACGAGGCGTAAAACAAAAAAAGATATGCGGAAAAAGGCATGCTGTATTTATTATGCCCTTTTCTGCATATCTTTTTTGCTTTCTTTTTAATAAAAAGAAAGAGTAAGGTAAGGCTATTCCATTTTGACAAAATACCCATACCCAAGTTCCATAGCTTTGGGTCCGTTATCTCGATAATGATTTTCCTACCCCCAGAGGGAAAGGTCCTTCCCTTTTTGGCCGGTTGTAGGCGAGGAGGGATTCGAACCCCCGACACCGTGGTTCATAGCCACGTGCTCTAATCCTTTGAGCTACAGGTCTCACCCCGCTTCCACTGGAATGATCAGTCTATACAAACGTAAATTTTATCACAAATTCTGGCTGCCTTGAGCTCAACATCTCAAGGATCTCCTTCTCTGACTCCAAGTTCAACCTTTTCAAGGCATGACATATGTGGTCTTTAACTGATTTAATAGTAAAATTTAATATTGGGAGAAAGAAGGGCAAAATTACTACTTTTGTAAACTTCCGGGGCAAAATTGCTCCTCAATGAAAACTTCCAGGGCAAAATTGCTCCTTAATGAAAATTTCCAGGGCAAAAATGATACTTTTTGATTGATGAGGTGGCATGCCACGTGTGCTGAGGTGGCATGCCACGTGTACACTTAGTTAAACGTAACGGTTAAAATTAACGGAGGGGAAAATTTGCTACCTTTGTCATATTTCCAGAGCAAATTTGGTACCTTTAGAATACTTCCCGGGCAAATTTGGTACCAAAAAACCTTCCGGGTGCTGAGCGCCCCCTTATCAAAACTTCCGGGGTAAATTTGGCATTTAACCAAAAAAAAAAATTCAAGGGTTTTATTCAAAGGTGATCCGGACATATTTTATTCAAAGAAGGGGGGCACGGCTCACCTTGCCGACATATTTTATTCAATTGGCTTACCTTGTGGATATATTTTAGCATTGTGACCTCAACTAAGAAAGATCTGATTCCTTTTTTAAGATACTTTCCTAACATTTTGTTGCCTTTTCTTTGTATTTTAGGAGGATATTCCCAACACAAAAAATTGCTTAGAGCATATGTAGGTTATTAATTTTCCGCCATGGACATTTTATGGCTAATACTTGCTCTTTGTTTTATTAATGATGATCAAACTTGTAACTGATGTCAAGTGAAAACCTTTTGAATCCTGTATTATTTTTTGTGGTTTTGATGACAAGTGAAAAAATAATAATTTGGGGGCGCTACCCTCAAACCCCCGCACCCCCTCCTGCTAATAGTGCCCTCCCCCTTTCTATAAATTTTTGGGTCCGCCCCTTACTATTTGAAGTATTTGAAAAATACATGCATATAAATATGTTGTTAGAATAAAAGAAAATATAATGAAAATGGCATGCATATCTACACATTTAAATATTAGAATAAAATATATACCCTGCCTATTGGATCTTAAATTATAAAGATTTCTTCATTCACCGTGTCTAGATTAACGGTGAAAGGGAATGAGTTCTCAGATTTTCCTCTCTCTCTCTGTCTCTTCTTCTTTTTCAGAATCTTATATTCAGTAGTCTCGAATTAAAAAAAGAGATAGTTTAGATTTACAATTTTATAAAATTATTATTTTAAACGTAAATAAAAATAAATTTAACAGTTAAAACCTAATCTATACAATTTATAATTGCAATACAAATTTTTTTAAGAAAAATTATAAAGTACTACAACAATAGTTTTATAAAATAGTAAAGTTTAATCATCCATTTTTTAATCTAAAGGTAAATTTTAAGAAGAAAATCAAAAAAAAAATCTTGAGAGTATCATCTTCCTCATAAAAATTAGTTGAATAATTTTAGTTTTAAACGTAAGACCCATTCCTCATGTTTTTTTATATTTATTATTAAATTATTACATTTACAAATTTGAACAACAGTTTTCAAGACATATGAATAAGAGGAAGGTATTTCACATACACTTTTTAATCAACAACTATATATAATTTAACTTTCAATTAGATAATTCAGATAAAATAGTTATTTAGCTTCTATATTTAAAACCGACTTGTAAAACTTCTGACGAACTCAAAATTATAATAACAGAGGCGAAAATAAAAAAAAGCTATATCATAAATAAAAATATCTAAAATATAATACAAACCTGATATATAAAATAGAAATACAAAGAAATCTATTACAGAAATTAAAATCACTTCACTTAACTGTTTTCATATTGTTACATTCATCTATAATTAAATCCATACTAAAACTCAAAATAATTTCTTTTTAAATATATGTAATCAAAGAATTAGTGGGGGAACTATATCTAGCTGTTGGTTATGATTAGTTTTGATGATGTCTTATATAGATGCCATTATTAATAGCAAAAAGATTGAGTAATATTGTTATCTCCTACATTGACTACCTGCTATATTTAATGTAGATTATTTGAAGTTAAATTAAGAAGAATAATCAAGAAGGAGATAAGAGATGAAAGAAAGAAAGCATTTGCAGAAGTTGAAATGAAGCTTATGTTGAAGAAGGCAGAAGCTGCAAATAATGATGAGCCCAAGTTAATTGATGAAGAATGATCAAGTTGGGAGATGGAAGAAGGAACAACTTGTTGAATTTAATGAAGAGATCATTATTCAAGTTCTTATATTGATGCTAGAAGTCTCCAAGGTCATATGGAAGTTGGAATGGCTCAATTCAGAGTTAAATCAAGCAAATATGAGGTCCAGGACGAGTAAACTCGAGGTTTGGGTATAAACCTCGAGGTTTGAGTGTTTTCAGCATTTTTGGTGTCTCTGGACTAGCCAACCTCGAGGTTGGAAGTTCAACCTCGAGGTTGCAAGTGAAACCTCGAGGTTGTAGTCATAACCTCAAGGTTTCAGCACTATCAGCAACTCTGGTGCACTCTGTTCCACGTTCAGCTTCTGGCGACCTTTGGTAATTTGATGATATCTTCAAAACCAGAGATCGGATTGCGACGAAACCAAAAGCATTGGAAACTAGACTCCCAACACGTACGGTTGACAAAGATTCAAGTCCAAAGGAGTTCAGATGAATTATTGATGAATTTTACAAGTTGACATAAATATCAGCGTCACAGTCAGGAACAGCCTTTAGTATTTTGAGTATATCTCACAAACGGCAAATCCGATTGGACTGAAATCAGTGGCATATGAAAGTAGACTCACATAGCTTTCCAACAAGACTTGAACGGACCAAAACGGATTTCAGACCAGGGAGATATGGCTTTTGGAAGTTGACAATCAGTTCAGGACAATGCAAAAAGGGCTGATCAAGAACAGCCTTCATTCATCCGATCTTAATGGACATAATACAATGAGTTTGGAGCTGATTCTTCTTGCATTGGATTCTTACATCGAGCTTGGACATGTAAAATTGAGTTTGAGGTTGGGTATTCTGTTTTAAACTTGAGATTTCATGAAAATACTCTGAACCTCGAGTATGGAGTTTCAACCTCGAGTATTATGACTTACAGAGAGCAAATTGGTTGTCAAAGTAATGACAACCTCGAGGTCAAGTTTGCAACCTCGAGGTTGAGGCTTGTTTTCAAGAACTGAACTTTGCAATTTCAGAAGCAAACCTCGAGTATGGATTTCCAACCTCGAGGTTATCGGGCTCCAGAGGAAAAATGCTCTTTCAACCAAGTTTCCAACCTCGAGGTTACTGTTTCAACCTCAAGGTTGTGAGTTTCTGAAACTGAATTTGCCTGAAACCTTCAGGCTAACCTCGAGGTTGGCCTCAAGGTTTGTGACCGTTGGTGCAATTTCAAATTTGGGAAATCTGCAATACCTTCTTGTTTGATCTCAATGCTTTACATGATTATTCTATATTGATTCTAGATATGTTTAACCATCTTTCTAGTGAGTTTCAGACAGATTAACGAAGGTTCATTGAAGGATTAGAGCAAAAAGCAAAAAACTGTCAGAACAATAAATGCACAGCCCAGATAGTTGCTTCCTTTAGTTAATCCACTTGTACACGTCTGCAAAAGGCTAAAAGGAAGATTACTACAACAAGCAAAGTCTTCTCCAACGGGCAAATCCACAGAAAGCCACCTCAGATCAATTATACAACTGGATTAGTTGGAGATTAGAGAAAGAAGCTGACCAAACTTAAAGATAATCAGCTACAACGGTCTGATTGATTCTTCAACGGTCATAAACGGTCACAGACTCTTCTCTACCTATAAAAGACATGGATTGAAGCAGAAAAACGTAGAGACATATGATTACCATGCCAAAATGCTGATGCTCTGCTTCTACATCATTCTCACTCTGTTTTTCATATCTAAATAGCTTAAGAGTGTGAAATGAATTGTGTCTGTACTTCAGTGTTTATTTATCCATTCCTTTGAGAGGAAATTCATTGTAAACACATTATCCTTCTGAGAGAAACTCAAGATTGGGTAATCTTGAGTGGGTTATACATTGTGTTGATTACAACTTGTAAGAGGGAGTGAATCCTAGAGAGAGAGGATTACTTCGAGTACGAAGTGTGTGATCAAGCAGTGTATCCTTACGGTGTGTAAGGGGGAGTATCTCAGTAAGAGATTTGTAAAAGGCTGCACAAGTGCCCGGCTAAACTTGTGGGATTGTAGCGGTTCTCAAGTACCCGATTAAAGCTTGAGTGAGATAGTGGATTGAAAATCCCAAGTGAGGCTTGGGGACTGGACGTAGGTCAGAGAGGGCCGAACCAGTATAAATCTGTTTGCAAGCTCTTCTTCCTTATCTTTTGCATTCCCAGCATTTACATTTGAGCAATTATCAATTGTTTGAAAACTCACTTTTGTTACTCAAGATGAAAACACTGAATTGCGAAAATGTTTTAAAGAGTGGAAATTTTTATACTTCACCCAATTCACCCCCCCTCTTGGGTGATAGCCGGAACTTACATTTGGTATCAGAGCTAGGCTCTTGTTTAAAGGACTTAACTGTCTCAAGAGTTTTAATGGCTGATTTTGGGTGTTCCTCACTTTCTGAAGGCTTTGATTATACAATTCCACCGGTTCTCAAAGATATTGATTTTTGGTTTTGGAAAGCTAGAATGACTAGTTTTATCAAAGCAACTGATTTTGATATGTGGAATGTTTTTGTAAATGTCTTTGATTTCAAATCAAGAAAGGATTGGACAGAAAAAGAAAAGAAATGGTTTTCATTGAACATTAGAGCAATGAAAATTTTGTATGGTGCTTTAACTGAAAATGATTTTGTGAAAATCAAATATTGCTCTAGTGCTAAAGAAATATGGGATACTCTTGATTCTTTTTATGCTTCTAACAATTGTGTTGAAGTTTGTAGTGTTGATAGTTCATCTGAAATTACAAGCGATGTATCCTCACTTGATGAACAATTGGAAGTGGAGAATGAAGAAGGAGAATTCATCGAATACTTCCAAAATCCAGTCAACACAAAAGAACAAGAGAAAGACGATTCCCAAGGAGAGCTCATGGAAGATCATGATGAATCATTATCTAAAGCTCAAGATGCACAAGTGGTAAACAACTCCAATTCTTCTTGTGTAGTTAAGAAAAGTGTTTTTGAACGTTTTCATAAAATTGTTTTTCAACCATTGACTGATTCTATTTTGAAAAACAAAAATGTTTTCAAACATGCTGGAAAATCATATGGGAAGAAAGAATACACAAATATGAGTCACTTGAGATTGCATCCACTAGATCCGCATAATTCTTGCAAAGTTGTTCATAATAAGCATAATTCTATTATTTGCAATTATTGTGGAAAATCTGGGCATATTTCTCATACATGCTATATTAGGAGAAATTCTAATGTGAGAAATAAATTTGTTTGGATTCCTAAAGGACAATCAAGGTCCAATACTAACTATCAAGGACCCAAGTATAAATGGGTACCAAAATGTCCTTCTAGTGCTTTGAGTGTGCAGATGGATTCCAAAGAAAATGGACATAACGGTACTGAGAAGAAGAAGAATCCAAGAGTTTCTCATGAACCTAAAAGAAAATTCACATCAGTTAGGAGAACTCATGGAGAAGCCATTGCTACAACCTCATTCTCAAATCAAAAGAAGCAATGGATACAATCAAGAGGTCTATGTTCCACCTCAAGAACAAACTACCATAGAGTACCATTCAGCTATCTTGAGGAGAACAAGAAAAGGAGATTCTCTCAACTATCAAATAGAAGACTCTTGAAGTCTATATCCCTTGGGAGAGCTTTGCCAACACCCATGGGACAACATATGAAGAACCAATGAGTAAGCAAAGTCAATCCTCCTTGTACCTAAGGCTAAGGTATACAATGGTAAAACCTCCTATGCTATCATCTGAAATTTTCTTTGAGGTTTTATATCTTGTAGCCTTAGGAATGAGCATTGCAACTATTTCCCTTAAAAACCGGGTTCTCACACCCTGATCTATTTTTGAAAGAGATTGCAATGTTCAATAGTTTAATTCTTTATGCATACATGATGATTTAAAAAGAAAGTATTTCTTTTATGCATAAACTCATGTTTAATTCACTTTGCTTAGTTGTTCTGAATTTATTATATTTATAAGAGCATGTGAATTTTGGCTCCTACAAGCTAACGATGATTGGATCCAAGTAAGATTGGATACCAAGAAAGAAAAAGATTTATAAAGTTTTGTAGGATGAAAGAAAGCTTCTCAAGAATGCAACATAGAGAAATGATTCAAGTCTTGAGAAAGCTCAACAAGCTATGCTTGATGTTGATGGTGAACAACCGAAAAAGGAGTTATCTACACCAAACCATCTCAACCAAGCAAGCTTCTATGAGGACAAGAGGAATTATGGTGATATCCAACCTTATCCTATACTGTGCTTATGTGAAATTCATATTTGGATAATGAATACTTGTCTATTATTGCATTCCTTTAGCAATCAACCATTTATATTTTTCAAAATGTTTTCAGATTGCTAAATGGACATAAATGAATTTGTTAGTGAATTTTTGATGATCAAACAAGTGAGCTTGTGCATAACTTTGTTAATTTTATATTTTTGAAATGCCATTGCGTGTAAAATCTGTTTGGATTTCAACTCACATTGTTTTAAGAAAATGCATACAAATGTTTTGAGAACATATTTATACTTTGATTACATTCAAATGATGTTTCAAATTGAAAGTTAATATTGTTACTGAATGTTGAATATGCTTCAGACTTCTCTAATTGAGTTTTCATTATCTTTCACATATTGATCCTTAGAATTCAATGTTTTGCTTGAACTCTTATGTTTCGTTCTCTAAATGGTAGGACCTTATGTCAAATAAGTGAATTATATATGAGTTTCAAGCTAATTTCCATAAATGAATTCAGTATGTGAAAACTTATGCTTGTTGCATAAAACCTTATTGATTAAGCTATTCCAAATATTATGAATGTTCATTAATGCATCATGTGCATTAATCATTAAATGGATTAACTTTCTAGGATAATTCTTTGGAACTTTAGTCATTTGGACTAAAGAATCTATGTTTCATAGCCTATGAATCCTAGTACTTCTTGTGTTACTCAAATACATCAGCATTCGTGTTCATCTACATTCTGAGTAACTATCTCTGCAAATTCATACTCTTGCCTTGAATGTTCTTATATTTTCAAGACTCTTCTCTCTAAGGCAAGATTATCTCTTGGTCAATAGCAAAGTCATTAAGCTTATATATGTTGTGCTAAGCATGTCTTGACAATGCTTTACTTTCATGACTTTGGCCTTTCAGAAAACCCTTCAACATGTTAATTTCAATGTTCAACATGTTGTCTAAAACTGAAGCATACTGATATATTCAGTAAACCTATTGACTTTCAATATGTTTATAATGAGCATTGTTTTCAGACTTGTTTCAAACATGAATCTTTCATCTATCAAAATCTTGATTTCATATTGCATTATCACATTTTGAAAGGAGATTCAAGATTTGAAGTGACTTGCACATTTTATTATCATTCTTGAAAAATCTGGATTTTAAATTGAAAGATGTTCACCTTTGTGAATAAGATTTTCTATGCAGAAAATTTACATGTATTTTATCAATGACATCTTTTCTGCATAAAGTGTATTCAAAAATTGTCATTGAGAAATAACATTTTTGATATCATTTAGTTGTTACCCTATTCAATTAATTGGCTTGATCTTGTTTGGGTAAAACTATATTTTGATCTTTGATTGTTATACTTCTTGCTCATACGTCATATGGTTTAATCCTATAAGAGTGTAAGAGTTGTCATGTCTAATCTTGTGTGGACTCAAGAATCATTGAGTACCAAAGAACATTCATTTTATTGCAGGTGTTGGTTTTGCTGTCAAAGGCAGAACCTCGAGGTTGAGAAGCCAACCTCGAGGTTGACGGGGTGTCAAACAAAATCTCAAGGTTCCTGAAGGATGGAACCTCGAGTATGGAAGTGGAACCTCGAGTTTTGTGGCAGACAGAGAAGACATCTCATCCAAACAGACAGTGGAACCTCGAGGTTCTAGAGGTAAACTCGAGGTTGGAGGTATGAATGTCAAAGGGCAACCAGAAGGGTATATCGTTCAAGGAACCAAGATGATAAGGAGCATGCTAGCTTGATGACAAGCTATGAGCAGAAGCTAATCCTATACGAAGCCCATTTGGGATTTCAGCGTCTAAGATGCATTCAGAACAACTGATGGTTATAGTGACTCTTCATCTTGAAGCTTAGTCACATCTGGGAGAGCTTCAGTATTGATCACATTATCAGATAAAAGCTAGCCCGTGATGCATCTATGGACTACAAATGATTATGACTCAAGTAATTACGACATTACTTGAGTGAGGTATTGTATTTTGCAATAATATTCATATATCATAATCATTTCTTTGTTCTCATATCACTCTTCAGGCTAACTTGATTTTATTCACTCAAATTTTTCATGAAGTTTAGCCTAAGCAAATCATTTTTAAAATGATCCTTATGCTTTAAAACTCTTTTATCATCATAAAAAGCATAAGTGATTTGATTATACCAATTTCAAGTCCACCCAACTGAGTTTGAAAGTCTTTCGATTCTGAGGTACCATGTTATAAGCAAAGATATTTTCAAACCTCATAACATTTGGTGTCTCATTATTATTTAGTATCATTAAAGGGAATTTAACATTTTAGTCATTCATTCATTAAGGGGGAGCTTCACATTCAGATGTGTTTTATATTCTATAAGCTCTTCTCTTTTTATTTGAAGAAAATCCTTTTAAACATACTCATCTACATTCACTACCTTTTATTAGTTTTGATGATGAGTTAATTTCACTCTTAAAAAAAAAAATCGTATATTCTCCTTTCACTATTATTTGAAAATATCTTTTCAAAAGGAACACTTTGATATCTAGTTGCACTAACAAATCTCTTCTGGAAAGGATGTTTTTAATTTGTAGCAGGAGATTTGATTATGTGTTACAACTTTGGATGATCAACCATTGAAGCTGAGATGTGCTCTACATGGATGATCTATAAAGGAAGAGCAAAGGATCAAAGCTGAGTGCTGATCATATTCAAATGCAACAATCTTCAAGAAGCCAGCACTTTCATCCTATCATACAAGATATTCATGATTCTGCTATTGAGCCTCTTCAAAGAATCTCACATGACTGCTTCATCTAAGGCCAAAGCAATACAACCATATTTCTTGCATCAAGCAAATGGATTTCCTTGATCATTCATCAGTTTGTGGAACCAACATGAGCATTTCTAAACTCTATCTTTTTATATTCAGTAAAAATTTTGCATATGTTTGGTATCTATATGCTTTAAATGTAAAAGATGTCTTGAAAACCTCTCCAAACTCTCTCAAATTTGTTTTTCATAAAAACATTCTACATTGCTCCATATTTAGGAATGGAAGCACTTTCAATCCGGGGGAAAAAATCAGTTTCTTTGACTCTTTTAATCAGGTTTCATTTGTTTTTAAACATGCATAGGGTGCATAGGTTCTAGGTGTTGTGTCTCATTGCATTTCATTGTATTTTTCTGATTTTGTAGTAATTGGTTCTGATATCAGTGATTATCAGAGTGTTTATTCTTTTTGATATCAGTTCTGCGGGTATGAAGTTTGCTCAAGGAATACATTTCTTGTTGTTTATGATACTAATATGCTTATCTACTATCATCCTCTGATTAACTTGTGTTGAAATGCAAAATTGGTCGTTTTCTGATAACTTACAATTCAACTTTTTGCTAATGACAAATAAGGGGGAGAGAATGGCAAGAAAAATATGTTGCATCTAATGTATTCTCATATTCAAACATATTTTTCTTAAAGTATTTGCCATCATCAAAAAGGGGGAGAATGTTGGTTATGATTAGTTTTGATGATGTCTTATATAGATGCCATTATTAATAGCAAAAAGATTGAGTAATATTGTTATCTCCTACATTGACTACCTGCTATATTTAATGTAGATTATTTGAAGTTAAATTAAGAAGAATAATCAAGAAGGAGATAAGAGATGAAAGAAAGAAAGCATTTGCAGAAGTTGAAATGAAGCTTATGTTGAAGAAGGCAGAAGCTGCAAATAATGATGAGCCCAAGTTAATTGATGAAGAATGATCAAGTTGGGAGATGGAAGAAGGAACAACTTGTTGAATTTAATGAAGAGATCATTATTCAAGTTCTTATATTGATGCTAGAAGTCTCCAAGGTCATATGGAAGTTGGAATGGCTCAATTCAGAGTTAAATCAAGCAAATATGAGGTCCAGGACGAGTAAACTCGAGGTTTGGGTATAAACCTCGAGGTTTGAGTGTTTTCAGCATTTTTGGTGTCTCTGGACTAGCCAACCTCGAGGTTGGAAGTTCAACCTCGAGGTTGCAAGTGAAACCTCGAGGTTGTAGTCATAACCTCAAGGTTTCAGCACTATCAGCAACTCTGGTGCACTCTGTTCCACGTTCAGCTTCTGGCGACCTTTGGTAATTTGATGATATCTTCAAAACCAGAGATCGGATTGCGACGAAACCAAAAGCATTGGAAACTAGACTCCCAACACGTACGGTTGACAAAGATTCAAGTCCAAAGGAGTTCAGATGAATTATTGATGAATTTTACAAGTTGACATAAATATCAGCGTCACAGTCAGGAACAGCCTTTAGTATTTTGAGTATATCTCACAAACGGCAAATCCGATTGGACTGAAATCAGTGGCATATGAAAGTAGACTCACATAGCTTTCCAACAAGACTTGAACGGACCAAAACGGATTTCAGACCAGGGAGATATGGCTTTTGGAAGTTGACAATCAGTTCAGGACAATGCAAAAAGGGCTGATCAAGAACAGCCTTCATTCATCCGATCTTAATGGACATAATACAATGAGTTTGGAGCTGATTCTTCTTGCATTGGATTCTTACATCGAGCTTGGACATGTAAAATTGAGTTTGAGGTTGGGTATTCTGTTTTAAACTTGAGATTTCATGAAAATACTCTGAACCTCGAGTATGGAGTTTCAACCTCGAGTATTATGACTTACAGAGAGCAAATTGGTTGTCAAAGTAATGACAACCTCGAGGTCAAGTTTGCAACCTCGAGGTTGAGGCTTGTTTTCAAGAACTGAACTTTGCAATTTCAGAAGCAAACCTCGAGTATGGATTTCCAACCTCGAGGTTATCGGGCTCCAGAGGAAAAATGCTCTTTCAACCAAGTTTCCAACCTCGAGGTTACTGTTTCAACCTCAAGGTTGTGAGTTTCTGAAACTGAATTTGCCTGAAACCTTCAGGCTAACCTCGAGGTTGGCCTCAAGGTTTGTGACCGTTGGTGCAATTTCAAATTTGGGAAATCTGCAATACCTTCTTGTTTGATCTCAATGCTTTACATGATTATTCTATATTGATTCTAGATATGTTTAACCATCTTTCTAGTGAGTTTCAGACAGATTAACGAAGGTTCATTGAAGGATTAGAGCAAAAAGCAAAAAACTGTCAGAACAATAAATGCACAGCCCAGATAGTTGCTTCCTTTAGTTAATCCACTTGTACACGTCTGCAAAAGGCTAAAAGGAAGATTACTACAACAAGCAAAGTCTTCTCCAACGGGCAAATCCACAGAAAGCCACCTCAGATCAATTATACAACTGGATTAGTTGGAGATTAGAGAAAGAAGCTGACCAAACTTAAAGATAATCAGCTACAACGGTCTGATTGATTCTTCAACGGTCATAAACGGTCACAGACTCTTCTCTACCTATAAAAGACATGGATTGAAGCAGAAAAACGTAGAGACATATGATTACCATGCCAAAATGCTGATGCTCTGCTTCTACATCATTCTCACTCTGTTTTTCATATCTAAATAGCTTAAGAGTGTGAAATGAATTGTGTCTGTACTTCAGTGTTTATTTATCCATTCCTTTGAGAGGAAATTCATTGTAAACACATTATCCTTCTGAGAGAAACTCAAGATTGGGTAATCTTGAGTGGGTTATACATTGTGTTGATTACAACTTGTAAGAGGGAGTGAATCCTAGAGAGAGAGGATTACTTCGAGTACGAAGTGTGTGATCAAGCAGTGTATCCTTACGGTGTGTAAGGGGGAGTATCTCAGTAAGAGATTTGTAAAAGGCTGCACAAGTGCCCGGCTAAACTTGTGGGATTGTAGCGGTTCTCAAGTACCCGATTAAAGCTTGAGTGAGATAGTGGATTGAAAATCCCAAGTGAGGCTTGGGGACTGGACGTAGGTCAGAGAGGGCCGAACCAGTATAAATCTGTTTGCAAGCTCTTCTTCCTTATCTTTTGCATTCCCAGCATTTACATTTGAGCAATTATCAATTGTTTGAAAACTCACTTTTGTTACTCAAGATGAAAACACTGAATTGCGAAAATGTTTTAAAGAGTGGAAATTTTTATACTTCACCCAATTCACCCCCCCTCTTGGGTGATAGCCGGAACTTACATTAGCTAGCTGAAGCCTTGCCCTTAACTGACCTTCTAAAATTTGTTAGTATATATATGTATTTATTATATGATATTTTATTTTGGCCAATAATTTGGCCCCGGCTTATCTCTTATCTTCTCTTTAGGGCAATATTTGGTTCATTATTCATTGAACTATAAGAGGAAAGTAAAATTCTTGTTCGAGATACCTTCTAAAAAAGTTAATATTATTTTATATCTTGTTTTGATTTATAATTATCAGTTATTATTTATTTCTATTTTTAATATTATGTCATACTATTTAATAAATAGTTTAATACGCTTTTTTTGTCCGTGCATTTTAAATAAGATTGCCTTTTTTTTTTTGGGTAATACATTAGCAAGCCAAAGGCTTGATGTTTACAAAAAGTCTAATATTAGACTACATTCACTGATCTCAATAGCATTTCACCACACTCAAGTGTTAGTTCTCTATTGGTTTTGATGATAACTGACACTTGCAAACACAAAATGAAGTTTTGTCTTGATAAGTTGAAAAACTTACTGTCAAGACAAAACTCGAGTTTTGACCTTGACAAGAGCTGCTCATTTTCATTAAACAGAGCAAAACTCAAGTTTCCTTTTGGAAACTCGAGTTTTGAACATTACAGAGAGCACTCAATCTCAACCTCAAGATAAAACTCGAGTTTCAGTTTGGAAACTCGAGTTTTTGCTTATATAGAGACTTAAAATTTTTTCAACTAAAGACAAAACTTGAGTTTTGATTTGAAAACTCAAGTTTTGCTCATACAGAGAGTCTCTAAGTTTTTAAATCCAGTTTTGCGCCAAGACTTCATAACTTCAACAAGTTTTAAGAAATTTCAAGTTTTCTCTGAGTTAAGAGAAAACTCAAGTTCTGGTTTCAAAAATCGAGTTTTGACTTGACTAAGTGATTTCAACGTTTTACACACGTTTTGAAAACTGGAGAGTGATCTGGCTCAAAATCTTTAAAGTTTTCATTTAAAAAATGAAAACTCGAGTTTCAGTCAGACAGAGAGGTTTCAATGTTTTCCATGTTTTCACTCTTAAAGTGAAAACTCGAGTTTTGATCAAGCAGAGAGGTCTGAACTTTTCCTTAGTTTTCATATTCAAATAAAAACTCAAGTTTTGATTTACAAACTCGAGTTTTGATCCGACTGAGAGCCCTGAAGCTTTCCTCAATGCTTTCACAATTATGTGAAAACTCGATTTTCAGTTTAGAAACTCGAGTTTTGGGCAAACAGAGAGCATAAGACTTTCCAATGTTTTGAAAACTCAAGTTTTGGATTGAAAACTCAAGTTTTGATATTTCGGACTTCCACGTGCTATTTTCATTAAAAGTTCAAAACTCGAGTTTTAGTTTGAAAACTCGAGTTTTGAGATATACTCAAACTATGGTCCAAAAGCTTAAAACATGACTTTGCTCTCTGGAAGTAGAAAACTCGAGTTTCAGTTTTGAAACTCAAGTTTTATCTTAAGTGCACAATTGAAAACTTGAGTTTTGATGAACAAACTCGAGTTTCCATCGCTAAGTTTGAAAATTGAATTTCACGTTTTTGGAAATGCTTCATGTTTAATCCCAATACTTTCCAACATTAATCTTCTATATTCCCTGCTATGTTTAACCATTTTCTTTGTGAGTTTTAGACAGATTAATGAAGGATAATTGAAAATTGGAACAAAAGCAAAAAGGTAGTTCAGAACATTAAATGCTGACTAAAAAGTTGCTCCTTTTTTGCTAATCCAACTACACATGCCTACAAAGCATTAAAGAATGTTTTCTACAACAAATAAACTCTTCTCCAATGGACTAATTCGCAGAGAGTCAACTCTGATCATCTAGCCAGCTAGACTAAGAGTAAACTAGAGAGAGAAGGTGCCTAAACCACTTTCTAACCTTGGTACAACTTCTCCAACAGATCTATTTGGAAAGCAACGGTTGTTTAATGATCTCTGAGTATAAATAGAAGAGCATTCAAGTCTTTCCAATAACCAAAACAACTGAGAGCGATTGTATTTAAGTTTTCATTTATTCTCTTCAGTTTTTCATCTGTAAAGTATCTTCTGATACAAGAGCTTCAGTGTTCATTTATATCTGCTCTGTAAGAGAGTTTTCTTTCTAAATATCATTTATTGTAAAGGAATCACAAGTCAAGGGGACTTGGTGATTTGGGGAATCATTGATTACAACTTGTAAGGGGGAGTGAGTTCTAGTGAGAGAATGACTTCTTGAGTGCAGAGTGTGTAATCTTTGATATAGTGGAAATCCCAGAGAATCTGGGGACTGGACGTAGGTTAGTGGTTAAGATCGAACCAATATAAATTCTCTTGTGTTCAGCTATCTCTTCTCTTACTCTGTTCTGCCCTGTTTTTACTATACCAAAACAGAGTTTGTGTCAAAATTTTTATAATACCCAATTCACCCCCTCTTGGGTATTAGGCTCCACTTTTATCAAGATTTACTAAGTCAATACATTCAAAAGGCTGTGATGGAATAATTACAAAATCTTGATTCATCTCTTAAGCTGATCGGGCTAGATAATCAGCACACCTTAGTGCTTCTCTATAAGTATGAATAATTTGTAGATCCTCATGTGCAAGGATAAGGGATCTAACCACTTGTATTTCATTTATCAGAGGATGACCTTGCCCACAATCAAGTGATAACAAATGAATGGCATCTAATGAATCAGTATGGAGCATAATCTTCCTGAAACCCAATTATTTGCAAAGTATAAGGCCTCTGTAGATAGCTTGGATTTCCACAGCAGTTGACGTAATATGACCTAACTTCTGTTGAAACCCACATATCCAGTTTCCTTGGTGATCCCTGATCACACCTCCACAAGTTGCCTGTCCACTATTTGTAATATCCCGAATTTTGAACCCGTAAAATTGAGAATAAGCCTAAATTAGGCAGACTACTAAGCGCGATTCGGGAAGAATCCCTACAGTGACAAGAGTCTCTGATGGGCCCGGGTTTGTTAAGATGTGGGCCCAGGGCAAGATACCTGTGAGGTATAATGCCGATATGATGAAGCGGCGCCCGGGGAATATGGCATATCACAAATTCCTGACCCCTGGAAGTGCGTATGTGTCATACAGGGACACGTGTCACCATGAGGTTAAAGGAAGATAAGGCAAGGGCAAAATGGTCAATTCCTTGTCCTTTGGGCATTGAATTTCGTCTGACATGAGAAAAGAAAGAAAATCAGATGATTTTGTCCATACTCTGGTCCAGACACAAGACATGGGACTCGCAGGCGATTAACCGACAGAATAGGGGACCGATAGGGACCAATCAGGGGATTATTCTGGTTGGGGCTTGGCTTTGGGGTCTGATTTTGAAGTTTTTAATGGTCCCAAAGTGTTTAAAACGTGATTTTGTGTGGGGTTAAGTCATGGTTTAAGTTTTCTAATTCAGAAACACCAAAAACTCTAGAAGAAGCTTGCTGCCAGTGCTCTGGGATTCTGGGCAGTGAAGCTTTAAAAATGTTTTTAAAACAGTGTAGACTTCGGTTCGAGCTGAAATTTTACAGGTGAAAATTAGACATCGGGGGCATCATTTTAATATGTAATTCGATATATTTTTGATGTACCGATTGAGAGGTACAAATTTTTTAAGTTAGATCTGTGTGCACCAGGGCGAAAATTGACCCAGGTGTGAAAAGTGAGCACCACGCAAAAATATAAGTGCTTTCTGAGACTGGGAGTATTTTTCATGGAAAATAGACATTTCAATGGTTCAAATGGCGCTGGTTTCATGTAAAACTGATTTTTGTGGAATTTATTAAAAATCCCACAAGTTGGACCAAAATAACTGGATTTTTGGAAATTGTGGCTTAAAGGGCATGGCATGTTGGTAAAAGGGGAATAGCCAATGTCAAATTGAGAATTCAGCTTGCACCGTACAGCTTGACCACCGAATTAGAATCCCTTGACTTATAATTTGAGGAAATGTTGTAATCAAACCAACTAGTTAATTAGAACCCTTATTTTCCTTAAGGTTTGGCCAACCATCTCGTTAGATTGGAACAAGATGGTAGTATGTAATTATAAGGAAATTAAAGTCCAGACATTAACCTCTCCAAGCCAAACCGACATGATAAGTGATTAAATCTTATGAACTTTTTTCTCTTGGCTGATTCGGAAATCACTAGGGCATACCGAAAGAAAGCAAAGTGTGAGTGACCACGGAAAGCTCCAAAACACACCGAAAGAGAGAGTAATAGCATGAGTGACAAGAAGGAACCAAGCTGCTTATTGTTTTCGTGAATTAAGCATACCGAACCGATTGTATATATTCAGAGAATTGAGCACGAGGTAAGCTTTTAATGTTTTTTTGTTCAACCCGTGTGATATATGGGAAGGCATATAAATTCTGGAAGTTTGGTTTTGAAGTAAGGAATATTAGAAGCTAGTGGTGAAGTATTAATTGAAGCATAGGAGAATGATTTATCGGTTGGAATTAATGTTTGTTTGAGCTCTCTTGCTGATTGTCACCAAATGAAAGAAGTATAATATTTTGTTATGCTTCCATGATTTGTTACCGAATGAGAGGAGATTTTCAGAAGTTAGTGTGAGTTTAAATTTTGATGTTAAACTTGAAGGAAAAGACCCCATGTTATATTTGGTGCAATCAAAAGCTATAGACTTGCTTTCTTTATTCCTTTCGGTCAATATGTTTCACGGTAGAAGAAATGAATTATGGAAGCATTAATGATTCCGTGGTGTTTAAAAATGAAAGGGTCAGTATAGGTTGGGCACGGTTCCTATAAGAAATAAAATGGAGAAGTATTTTTTTGTGACACTAAATAAATGTATTTGGATGATTTATAGGTTTAAGGAACCCTTGGAAGTCTTCGGGCCTACTAAATATTAAGGACAATAATTATCACCACAGGTAGTAACCGCTTTACCCAAATATCTCTATGTGTTTTGCTGTATGTTTGTGTTTGCCATGTGTGTTTTTCCTTGTATATGTTTGCGCCAAATATGCATACAGTGTTGTATGATACCTAGCGCTGAGGATGTTCAGTCCGAGGCCGACCTTGGTTGATGGCTGTACGGGTTGAGTATTAGTCCGAGGCTAGCCTAGAAAGGGCGGCTCTACGGGTTGTGAGTTCAGTGAGTCCGAGGCTTGCCTTGATAAGGCAGCTGCACGGGTTCTTGAATTGTGGTATGTGCTTTACTGTGTTTAAACTGGATGCATATATGGTATGTATTTGGCATGCTCTCATGTATTTCTGATTAGCATGGTAGCTTACATACTCTTTACACATTTAGTATTTGAGTACTGACGGTTACTCTAGGGGCCGATATCGGACCCCAGCCTCTTCTGTTGTCCCAAAGAGATATGCCCGATGAGAAGAGCCCTCTTCAGAATGGTAATTGCTTATCAGTTTTGACTGAAGAATAGGGGATGCCCTATCATGTTTGTGGATACTTTTGAGATGAAGGTATGTTCTATTTTGGTATTGATTCTGGATGACTGTACCCTTACCCTTCGGGGACTTATGTTCTTCTGTTTATTTTACTTTTATCAGTACAGTAGATAGTCTAAACCAGTTAAATGCTCTGTTGCGCTCACTCTGATATAAGTTAAATGGACCAAATAACGAAGGAAAGGTAACTAAATAAGTGAATCCCTCTAACCCGTCACCCGAAAGGGTGAGGCCAGTAGGGGTGTAACACTATTCCTGAATGATCCATCCACATCCACACGTACATAACCTGGATCCGGGGGACGCCATTTAGCTTTCGCTTTGTTTGGTATCTGCATAATTTGATGTTGGAAACGGCCATGCGCTACTCCTTCCATTAAGTGGAAGATGCATCTTTGTGTAATCGCTCTTGGTTGATCTCCTATGTCTTCAAATACTTTTGTACATCTATTCTTCCACAGAAGCCAACACATAACATCAAATGTTCTATGCCAAGGCCATGTAGCCGTAAGCCTGTCAGATGGATTGTTTTTTGAGTTCCATTTCAGCCAATCATGCAAAGAGCCAGAGGAAAATAGAGAATAATATAATGGGTTAGTTAAATTAAACCACACTCTCTTAGCAATCTCATAGTCTCTCAGTATGTGGATGATGGTTTCCTCTCTATCACACTCAAAAGGACAAGTGTTTTGCACGTGAGGATTATATTTTGTTCTGAGTGTATTAGTGGGAAGTCTCTCATGAAACACTTGCCATATGAAGAATTTAACTCTTTCAGGAATCTCTCAACGCCATATACGCTGTCAGGTGGGCTCAGGTGTGTGCTCCTGTTGATGGTAGATCATTGGATGCCATTAGACAAGCCTTTGAAATACTATGTGGATAAGAATCTCCATTTGATAGATCTAGAGGCAGTGGTAAAGGATTTTGTTAAGCCAAAGGATATCTGTGAGAGAAAAAATTGGGCCCAAGAATCAAGAACATAGAGGCAAGCAGGGGCCAAGCCGATCCAATGTTACAAAACTTCTTTTAAAACCTGACCGCTTTAAAAAAATTTTGGCCCCACACAGCTGTCATGAACATAGATTAGCTTCTACTTTCTAGCCAAGGAGAGTTAGCATAGATGGTATGAGATTTGGTCAAGTCTCAAAGGGATGTATGTTCGATCCCCGCTGCCGCCGCTAGGACTCCTTTGGTAGGCGATCTCGTAAGTCCCTAGTAAGTGCTTAAAGAGCCCAGGGCCATGCCCTAGTCTTGGTGGGGAACTGATGCCGAACCCCTCCAAAACTTTTTTTATAAAAAAAAAAAAAGAAAAAAAGAAAAATCTACTTTCTAGAGCATTCTTGGCCATATATGGCACAAAATAATATCACTAATGGAATCAAATCCGGTTAGATATTTCATAAATCCAGATTAATTTATGTTTTTTTTTTTAAAAAAATATTTTTTTAGCTAAGTAAATTCACACAGCCATCATAACGCCAACTCACAGCCTGTCCCTAATGTACGCAGCTTTGGTCCGAGGCACGGTTCCATCCACTGCGCTCCAATACATCTGCGTTCCAATACATAAAATAGCGCCGTTTCGATCCAAAATAATGAGTCAGTTTCCTTTTTTAAAAAAAATATATAGATATTTAAAGATACTTACTGGTACTGGAAAAAATACTTTATAATCTTAAAAAATTATTTTATGATATTGAAAATGGCACTTAAAAAAACTTATGATCTTGGAAAATTATTAAAATAATTTTCAAAGATCATGAGTTTTTTTAGTATCATTCAGTATCCTGAAATATCTTTTCAGTATCATTCAGTATCTAAAATAATTTTCTAAAATCCTAAAATAATTTTTCAAGATCATAAAAGTATTTTTAGTACTAATAAGTATATTTAAATATTTTTTTAGTATCATTCAATACCCTAAAATATATAAATATATATATACTACCTCCAGTCCTAATTATAAAAAAATTTTGATTTTTTTTTTTTGAAAAATGAAGGAAATTAAATAAGTTAGTTAATCATTTTATATGTTGCGAATCTTTAGATTATATGTTAGTTTATTAGTGAAATTAATTAGTTTGAAGAATAAAATGAAAATATAAATACTTTAAAGTAATTTAATTAACTTCCTTAATCGCTCCTAAAAAATCAACTAGCTCTTCTAATTAAGTTCGGATAGAGTATTTTTTTTAAAAAAAAGGAGCTTCTTCATTATTTTGGATAAAAATGGTTTTGTTTTACTTTTATGTATTGGAGCGCAGCAGGTGGAACCGTACAGCGGACCAAAGGCGTGCCCTTCATTAATAAGAGAAGCATGATTTTCCAAGGGGTGGGCGCCACCAACCAATCATTTCATTTTTACACTCTCGTGGTTCCCATTGAACGTTCACTTGCTGACAAAATCTACAAGAGGTGGGTCCTTCTTCTTTCTCTACCTCCCAAAATAAAATAAAATCATGTCCTTATTTATGGCAGAAATTTGTAAACCACTCCTCTAATCATGTTTTCCCACGCAAGTGAAACAGCTTTGAATTTGGAGATCATGACAGTGTTTTAGATCACCATGCAATTATTCTTTTCGTATTTGGTCCTCCATGGTTATCCTCAAATGTTATCCATCATAATTATTAAGAAGTTAATTTTCCATTCTATTTTAAAACTTATCTTTGATTATCTTTATAACAAAAAAAATATTTTTTAGTAGTTGCTGTAGAAACTGAAAGAGTGAGAATAAAAGTCTGATCACTCTATCAACAAAAAGGTAAATGATAGACTTTTCAGTTTTTATAGTCTTTAACATAATTCAATGCAGTTAATAAATTAATTAAATTTGGATGTTTAGGAAAGTCATACTAAAAATTTTATAACTCCATCTTCAAATATAATTTTTACTGTTCCATTAAGTCTCTAAAATAAAATTTATCAATAAGTTTGCAAATAAGAATATAATTAAATATAATTTGAATTTTTTTTTTTAGAATTGAAAACATGTTCATAGAGTCCCAATGTTGGTTACTGATTTAACCATGACTATATTTAATCAAGCTTATCTTCCTGCAAAACCAAAATAATAATTTGAGCATGCGGTACAACCGCGTCAAATTTACCAAAAATACAAGCATTCAGATTCAGTCAATGAATATATTGTGTGTGTGTGTATATATTTGAAAACAATATTCAGGGGGGCCAGTCCGCCACTGTAACTACTGTGATTTTATCCTATTGTCATATGGGAATTGAGATAAAAAGCTCATTCCAGGGAGTGTGATTCAACCTTCCCCTCGCGCACACGCGTAGGAGCTTAGTTCTCTCCACCCAAGCGTGAGAGTGGTAGGAGGACTAGCGGTAAGGGGGCTGGTCGGCGACGGTGTCTAGCAGCTCGGAGTGTAATATCTTGAATTTTGGACCAAAAAATTGAGAATAAGCCTAAATTAGGTAGACTACTAAGTCCGATTCGGGAAGAATCCCTAGAATGACAAGAGTCTCTGATGGGTCAGGTTTGAAAAGATGCGGGCCCAGGGCAAGATACCGGTGAGGTATAAAGCTGGTGTGATGAAGCGACGCCCAGGGAAAATGACAAAACACAGATTCCTGAGCCCTGGAAGTGTGTATGCGCCATACAGGGACAAAAGAGAGAAAGAGATACTAAAATAGGCATGTTCCAAAAATCAAGAGATAGGGTGATCATCTCACACGGACACATGTCACCACAAGATTAAAGGAAGATAAGGCAATGGCAAAATGGTCAATTCCTTGTCCCTTGGGCATTGGATTTCGTCCTACATGAGAAAGGGAAGAAAATAAGATGATTTTATCCATACCTTAGTCCAGGCACAAGACACGGGACACGCAGGCGATTAACCGCTAGAAAAAGGGACCGATAGGGTTTAGTTAGGGGATTATTTTGGACGGAATGAGACAAATGTGGGGCCACATTGGGAAGAGGGAAGGCGCCACATGAGTATGCCCAAACAGAGCAGAATATCTGGCAAAAACAGAGAAAAGTACAGAAAGACGCGTTTTCGGACCCGGTGGAACCTGATAGGGGCCGGTAGACCCCAAAATTGACCGATAAAGTGGGAAATTGGAATTAATTATTAGGGATCATTTTGGTGGGACCCCTTGGACGTGTAAGACTCTTTTGGGTCAGCAAAAATCTGATTTCAAGACCAAAAATAAGCTTGACTAATTCATTGAATTAAGCGTGGGGCCCGCCGGGAAGTCAAATGGAATTTGAAGTCTTAATGGATAATTCTTATCAAATTAAGCAAAGGAATCTGCATAATTGGGTAGAGAATACGCCACATATCCCTCCCTAGAAGAATTTCAAATTGTCACATGGGATAAAGATCAAACTAGGCCAATCAATTACCAACCGAATGGAAGAAATACCGATTACTTTGGAACTAGTTGGTTACTTTGAGCTATTATTAAATATACATGCTCTCTCTCTCCTTGACCATAGGGAGCATGAAATTTGCAGAGAAAAGAGAGAGTGTTCAGCCAAGTTCTATAGCCAAGCTCAAGCTCCAAGCTCCTAGGATCATCAACTCAACTTCCGATTTCAGGTAAACACTGAAAACTCAACTCTTTGAAGCTCAAAGTTGGGATTTTCGTGCTTTTGGTTGGGGCTTGGTTTTGGGGTCTGATTTTGGAGTTTTTGATGGTCCCAAAGTGCTTAAAACGTGATTTTGTGTGGGCTTAAGCTATGGTTTAAGTTTTTCGAACTTGAAAGCCCCGAAAACTCAAGAAGAAGCTTGCTGCCAGTGTTCTGGGATTCTGGGCAGTGAAGCTTTAAAAATGTTTTAAAAATAGTGTAGACTTCGGTTTGAGCTGAAATTTTACAGGTGAAAAGTAGACATCTGGGGCATCATTTTAATAGTAATTTGACATATTTTTTATGTACCAATTAAGAGATAAAAATTGTTGAAGTTGGCTCTGTGTGCAACAGGGTGAAATCTGACCCAGTTGTGAAAAGTGAGCACCACAACAAAATAAAAGTACTTTCAGGGTCTGGGAGTATTTTTCATGAAAAATAGACATTTCAATGGTTCAAATTGCTCTGGTTTCATGTAAAAATTATTTTTTTTAGAATTTATTAAAAATCCCACAAGTTGGGTCAAAATCACTAGATTTTTGGAAAAAGTAGTTTGGGCTCGGTTTTGATGAGAAAAACGTGATGGCAATTTTGTAAATATTGAATAAGTGTGTTTTGATGATGTATAGGTCAAAGGAACCTTTGGAAAGTCAACGGGCCACTAAAATATTAAGGACCATAAATATCACAACAGGTAGTAACTGTTTTACTCAGATATCTCTATGTGTTTTGCTCTATGTTTGTGTTTGCCATGTGTGTTTTCTTTGTATATGTTATGCCAAATATGCATACAGTGTTGTATGATTCCTAGCGCTGAGGATGTTCAGTCCAAGGCCGGCCTTGGTTAGCAGATGTACGGGTTGAGTTATCAGTCCGGGGCTAGCCTAGAAAGGGCGGCTCTACGGGTTGTGAGTCCAGTGAGTCCGAGGCTTGCCTTAGTAGGGCAGCTGTACGGGTTCTTGGATTGTGATATGTGCTTTGCTGTGATATGATCTGGATGTATATATGGTATGTATTTGGCATGCTCTTATGATTCTGATTAGCATGGTAGCCTACATACTCCTTACACATTTGTTATTTGAGTATTGACGGTTACTCTGGGGCCGTTATCGGACCCCAGCCTTTTCTGTTGTCACAAGGAGACATGCCCGATGTGAAGAGCCCTCCTCGGAATGATAAGTGCTATTGGTACAGACTGAAGAATAGGGAATGCTCTATCTTGTTTGTACATATATTTGAGATGCCGGTATGTTCTATTTCGGTATTTATTTTGGATAACTGTACCCTTAACCCTTCAAGGACTTTTATTTTTCTATTTATTTTACTTTTACCAGTACAGTAGATAGTCTAAACCAGTTAAATGCTCTGTTGCACTCACTCTGATATAAGTTAAATGGACCAAATAACGAAGGAAATGTAACTAAATAAGTGAATCCCTCTAACCCGCCACTCAAAAGGGCGAGGCCGGTAGGGGTGCAACATTTTGGTATCAAAGCATGGTTTGAACAGTACTGGTAAAAGGTAAAATGTTAAGAGCACTGAAGCAATTTGATGCAAATGGAGCAAAAAGGACATATACCTTAAGAAAAAGGGTTGGGCTTTGGTAAGATAAGGCTCTTGTGTCAGAAATGGTAACACAGGATATGGATTCTGTTGCCCTTGATACGGAAATCAAGGTCTAAGTAAAATTCTCACTCGGTGTTACAAGAACTCAAAAAGGAGTTGTCTCGAGAAGTTGGCATTGCTTAAGCTTCCCGGTGGAGACAATACCTAGCATCCCTAAGGGATAGATATGTCATATTAGTAATTTTAAGCTTCCTCACCCTTGCTGGACCCACAAGATCCATATGCAGCAATTGCAATGGTCTATTGGTAGATATTTCATTTTTTCTCTTCAAAGATGATTTAGTTTGCTTTCCCTTTTGACATGCTTCACAAGTCAAATCATTTTTGAAACTTAGTTTGGGAATCCCAATGACCAAATCCTTTTTAAGCAACTTATCAAGTTGAAACATGTTGACATGAGCTAAACTTTTGTGCCACAGCCAACTTTCACTCAAATTGCTTACAAAACAATTTTCAGAAATTGAGGCATTGCTAGAGAGTTAAGAGTGTAATAATTTCCATCTCTAGGTGCTCTAAATAATGCTTTCGATTTTAAATTTTCTAAAAGGAGAAATTCCTTTTTCACAATCAAGCATTCATTAGAATCAAAGATAACTAAGTTACCCTTGTCGGTGCTTTGGCTCACACTAAGAAGGTTGTGGCATAGTCCTTCTACGAAGTAGACATCTTTGATGAGTGGTCCTTCATTGTTTTCAATCTCACCAATCCCAGCGATCTTTCTAGATTGATCTCCACCAAAGGTCACATTGCCACCTTCCTTAGGCTTGATTGAGAGAAACTTGGATTTATCTCCTGTCATATGTCTTGAGCACCCACTGTCAATGTACCATTTGTCGAGCTTTGATGCTCTAAGACATACCTGCAAAGCAAAAAGGATTAAGTTTTAGGTACCCATCTTTTCTTGGGTCCTTTGGGGTTAGATTGGACCTTAGGAACATATGTTCCTTTCGGTACTCATTGATAATTACCGGCAGGTTTAACTTTTCTTTCACTTTTATGAAAACAAGATGAAGTAGAATGACCCTTCCTATTACAATAATTGCAGTGTGCAAAAGGATTTGAAGAATGTACTGATTTTCTAAAGTAGTTCATATAAGACCTCTCTCCGTTTTTCTTTTTGCCTTTCTTTTTATCAAAAATAGGTTGATAACCTATTCCTGATCTATCATTGATAAACCTTTGTTGTTTTAGAATGACATTAAGCATTTCACTACCTTTAGTGAATTTCTCAAGTGCCTTAGTAAGATGCAAATTCTTTTTCTCTAAAACAGGACAATTTTCACAAATTAACATTTCAGGAGAGGAGAGCTTTTGAACTTGTAACTCAAGAGCTGTGTTTTTTCTTTTCAAATTCAAATATTTATCAGCGAGTTTTTCAAATTCAGATTGTACACAGAGATACTCAGCGAAAAGCTCATCATAGGAAGGCTTAGAGTTATATACCTCATCACTTGTATCACGTTGCTCTTCTTTTTCAGCAACTAAGCATATATTTGCTTTTTCTTCTTCATCCTCATCATCTTCATCTGAAGAGCTATCACCCCAAATGCTTGATACATAAGCCTTCTTCTTGTACTTGCTGAACTTCTTCTTTTCTTTATCTTTGTTGTTGTTCAGCTGGGGGCATTCTGATTTGATGTGACCAGGCTTTTGACACTCGTAGCATATGATGGGCTTCTTTGCTTCATAACTGGAGCTACCCTTTTGGAACTTCTTGAAGCCTTGGTCCTTCTTGTAGAATTTCTTAAATCGTCGAACCAGCATGCCTATCTCTTCATCATCGTCTTCATCCTCCTCATCTGATTCTTTATCTTCTTTTGTAGTCTTAAGAGTGATGCCTTTGTTCTTCCCATGAACTTCATCAAGTCCTTTCTTGAACTTGATTTTTGTCTCATATTCGGAAAGGCTACCAAAGAGAGCAACTACTGAAGTCATTGATTCTCCTCGTGCTTCTTTTATAGCTGTGACCTTAGCTTCCCATTTCTTGTTGAGGATATTCAGGATTTTCCTCACTTGGACCGGGTGATCATATTCTTTCCCAAGAGTAGCAAGTTGATTGATCAGGTGAGTGAATCTCAGCTAGAACTCTCCAATAGATTCGCTAGGCTTCATTCGAAGGAGATCATACTCTGTCATAAGAGTATTAACTCTATTTTACTTGACTCCAGCTATCCCTTCATGAGCAATCTCAAGTGCATCCCACATGTGCTTTGCAGAAGGTAAAGTGCAAATACGAAAATATTCTTGTTGGCTTAGTGCACTTTGGAGTAGAAGAACCTGTTAGTTCTCTATGTGTTTTGATGATAATCAACAATTGTCAACATGTTTTGAAGTTTCCAAAGTTGTTAAAAAATCATCTGTCAATTGGAAACTCAAGTATAGGATTGTATACTCGAGTATTGAGTTCACAGTGGATTGCTCAAATGCATTTTACAAAGCAATACTCAAGTATTGAAAGCAATACTCGAGTATTGAAGTCATAGAAAGCAATCAAGTTTTGAACTTAAGTGCATACTCGAGTATAGGATTTGCATACTCGAGTATAGGTCATCCAAAAAGTATTCAAGTTTTTCAAGCTAAGTCAATATCAAGTATAGGAAGCTATACTCGAGTATTGAACTTACAGAGAGCAAGTGATTTTTCATCTTGAGTGGATACTCGAGTATGACAGTTGAATACTCGAGTATAGGACTTACAGAGAGCAAACAAATTTTCACTTTGAGTGATTACTCGAGTATGGTATTGGCATACTCGAGTATTGATCTAACAGAGAGCTCTCTAACTTTTATAACTGTTGTATACTCGAGTATAGGTTTTGGATACTCAAGTATTGACCTCTTACAAAGTTTTTCAACTTAACACTTGTTCTTGAATACTCAAGTATTCATTTGAATACTCAAGTATTGACATGGAATAACTTCACAATTTTTTGAAAGTTGAATCAATACTCGAGTATTGATATGCATACTCGAGTATTGGCCATACAGAGAGGTTATCCATTTGTCAATGATTTGAATACTCAAGTATTGGAATGAATACTCAAGTATTGAGGTTTTTGAACTTAAAATTTTTCTCACAAATAGTTCCACACTCGAGTACATACTTACATACTCGAGTATTGACATTGGTTTTCAAAGTTCAAGTCACGATGTTTTGCCTCTGGAAGCTGCATACTCGAGTATCAGATTAGATACTCCAGTATTAACTCTAGTACACAGTGACATACTGAGTATTGAAGAACATACTCGAGTATTGAGCGCTAAAAACTGATTTTCAAATTACACGAATTTGTAAAACACTGTTATTTGATCTTATTGCTTTCATTTATCATTCACTTATGTTCCCAGCTATATTTAACCAGTTTGTTAATTGAATTCCAGCTGACATAGATGAAGATTAATAAAGGTCAAAGGCAAAAAGCATAAAGTGTGAAAGATGGAGCTTGATACCCAAGAGGGGGGGTGAATTGGGTATCTACAAAATTTTTGAAACCTTGTTCTGTTTTGGACAGCTTAAAACAGAGCACAACAGAGGAGAAGGGAAGAAAAGCTCGACACAATGATTTATACTGGTTCGGCCCTTTCTCTTTTGAAAAGTTCTTTGCTCTCGGTAACTTTTAGGCTCAAGTTCAAACTATTTAGGCTCGAGTTCGAATGTTTTGAAAAACTTTGGAAGCTCTCGGCCAAAACTAGGCTCGAGTTCAAGATGTCAGGCTCGAGTCCATTGACAAACCTTTTCTCTCAATAGAACAGTGCTTTGTTTGAAAAACTTGTCCCGCCAGAGATGAACTCAAGTTTGCCATGACAGGCTCGAGTTCATGCTCTTAAAATTTTCTTTGAAAACTTTCAAGCTTGAGGTTTGCAGGGAGCAAGTGTAAGGTTTAACATGTTTTCAAGGTTCAAAAAACTTTTCTGAAAAAGATGAACTCGAGGTTGACCTCAGTAGGCTCGAGTTCAAGTGAACTTCTCAAAGGTTTGATTTTAAACTTCAGGTTCAGTCTCAAGTTTGGAGAATGGTTTGACAAGTTTGTGCTTTCTGTCAAATCCAAGCTCGAGTTCAACACTAACAGGCTCGAGTTCGGTTTTGACAGATAGAAAATTACAGGTTTAAAACATCCTAAACTTTGTCAAAACTTTCTCAATATCGTTTACAATTGTTAGTAATCATCAAAACACATAGGGAACTAACATTCTCCCCCTTTTTGATGATGACAACACTTGTAAACAGTTGATTTTGAAAACCAAATTCAAAACTCTTTTTGAAATTCAGTTTTTGCAAATTATCAGAGATATCAGAAACACAGCAGAAGCATACTCAATTCATAGCAACTGAAATTTCATAAGGGCAAACTTAAACTTCATATTTCATATAACTTAAAGATGCACAAATACACAAGGAGTTCAAAATACAGGAGTTCAAAATACACAGCTATGGACAATTCAGAATTCAACACAAATCACTCCACAAGCACAAATCACTCACAAATCACTCCACAACACTCTCTCCCCCTTTGTCATCAGCAAAAGGTGGGGAAGAAAAAGGCTGGGTTTCAGGCTGAGAGTCAGAAACTGGAGGTTCAATGTGGGGTTCAGTGTGAGTTGTAGTAATAGGATCAGTGACAAGGGGTGTAGACAATGGATCAAGCACAGGAACAGAAGCTAGAGGTGAAGTTGCAGGCTGTGCAGGTATTGGGTCAGAAACTGGGGCAGGCACAGAAGTAGAAGTATCCGATGACTGGGTCTTCAATAACTTGTCCATCTTGTCGCTCAAACTCATCATCGTGACCAACATAGTAGATATGGTGGAGGCTTGATCACTGATCTGGTTCTTCAAAGCCTCTTGTTCAACTCTGAATCCTTCTTGTATATCCACCAAATTACTGTGGCCCTTGTTCACCTCAGCAACCAACTTACCAACAGCTAATTCAATCCCTTCAACCAAATTAGAAACTGCCTTGTCCACAATTTCTTGAACCTTATCATCAAAGTCTAAGGGAGGAGGAGCACTCTGAGCTTCCTCTGCTCTCGATTGAGTGGCTCTAGATCTTGCTGGCTTGGATCTCCTCGGAGCTCTGGACTGGTCTGACTTCTCTTGCCTATCAACCCCCATAAGGTTCATGATGTGTTGTCCAAACTCAGCAGGAAATTGTGGAGGATCATTGGCGGCCAAATGCCATATTTTCTCATGAAAGAGAATGATCGAGACTAAACTTGGGAAGGGAATCTGAGAGGACTGCCGGGAGTGAAAAGCAAACTTAGCTATCTCCTGAAATAGCCAATACCCTACATTCTGAGGCTGCTTGTCCAGGATAGAGGCAAATATGTTGAAGTCTTTCTTGGCAAAGTGGGTGAAATTGCCTCCCTTCTGCAATAAATCCTTCGTATATATGTACCAAATTGCCCGGTTCCTTGGGGGCATTACAGCAGGTGTGAATTTGAGGATCTCCAAGCCCTCAGGAATAGGCTCATCGGGTCTCAGCAGACTGAAGATGGCTTGCTGCTTGTATCTATGGGTCTCTGGCTTAGGAGGATTAGAGATTTGGAGAATTGAATTTAGGTAGGCAGGGGTAATGATAATCTCTTGTCCTCGAACCTTAGTGATTATTCTCTCTTCCACTAAATCTCCTTCAGAATTTAGCACATTATCAGACTTCATGTGAAAGTAAAAGACTTTCACAAGCTTGGGACTGTATGAGGCTTTGATTGAGATGAGGGGTTCAAAAGGTTTCAGCCAAGGGCTCAAGTCTAGGCCACATTCCTCTTTGATTTTTGCCATATCCACTAATACAATCAGGCAAAATACTCTTTTGTCATCAAATTTCTTTTTAAACACAATTCCTTCCTCGGCACTCATCCTACATGGTTCCTCATTGAAACCAGGGGGACACTTCTTATGATTGTAAATTTCATAAAGAGCAGGTAGTGTCTTAGATACCTGAGGAGCAGATTGCTCCTGTGATTGAGGTTGAGATTGAGTCTGAGCACTTGCTTGGCCAGGAGTAGGAACCGAGTGGATACCTGCGGTTTTCTTCCTCTTAAATGGTTGTTTCTCCCTCAAAGGTGCCGAAGATTGTGTTGCTTTCCCTTTCCCTGGAACTGGAGGCTCTGGATCATGCCTTTTCTTTGACCGTTCTTCTCTGATTACAATCGCTTTAGACCGAGTGGATACCAAATCTGGGTTCTCTCCTTGTACTCCTCTGACAAATTTTGTCAATCCCATGCCGCAAACGAGTGGATCGAGTCTTTGTTCGGACAGGACGCTCAGATTGAGCTTGAGAGGAGGTTTGAGAGGGCTTAGGGTTTGGTTCTTTAGGGTTTGAGGATTTGGAAGCCATTTTCGCAGAGTGTGGAGGTGAAGAAGACGAAGAGAATTAGGGCAAACCAGAGGTGTGAGTGAAGTGAAGTGGAAAGTTCACAATTGAGATATATATAGGGCACGCGATAAACTCGAGTTCACAACTTGTGGGCTCGAATTCGTCATAAATTTTCACTTACCTGGACTTCAAGAGTGTACTGAGAACTCTTGAGCTTCCTCGTGAACCTAAGGTTCTCACTTATGGACTCGAGTTCAGATTAATCTTTCAGCAGGGTTGCTCTCTGTGACTTTTGAACTCGAGTTCGTTATTGATGGGCTCGAGTTCACCTTGTCTGAGGTTCATTGTTGCTTTCTGTCTAAAGTGAACCTGAGGTTCATTTACTAATGAACTCGAGTTCACTCTCCCTTTTGCCTTTCACCTCTTATCTGTCTTCCTCGAGCTCGAGTTCATTATTCACAGGCTCGAGTTCATCTCAGTTTTCAGCATATGTTAGAAAAAAAATCCTGCATAAAACATATCTAGAAGCTCCGTTGCTTAAGTTAGTATCAGATAATCATCAAAACCTTAAACTAGCATTGGGTTAAGAGTAAACTTACAACTCAATGGGATTTACCATTCCCAATTCTCTCCTTATGAAGGTGAATGGTTCCTTGGCTAGAGGCTTGGTGAAGATGTCAGCAAGTTGGAGATGAGTTGGAATGAACATCACTTTGACATCTCGCTTCTGGACATGATCCCGTATGAAGTGATGCCTAACATCAATATGCTTGGTTCTTGTATGTTGCACAAGATTCTTAGCCAAGCTTATTGTGCTAGTATTGTCACACAATATTGGGATTTCCTTCAAGTGCACTCCCAAATCAGCAAGTTGTTGCTTCAACCATAGCACAGCACTTGAGCACAACAACTTGAGGCGGCCACATATTCAGTTTCGGTTGAGGACACGGCCACGGTTGTTTGCTTCTTGCTAAACCAAGACACAAGTGAGTTGCCAAAGAACTCGCATTGCCCACTTGTGCTCTTTCTATCCATCTTGTAACCAGCATGGTCCGAATCCGAATATGCCACCAAGTGCTCCGGCTGACCTTTGGGAAACCACAGTCCAAGAGTCTTTGTATTAGAGAGATATCTGAATATCCTCTTCATATGTTCAGCATGTGATTCTTTAGGTGTGGATTGGAACCGAGCACACATCCCAACACTAAATTGAATGTTTGGGCGGCTTGCAGTGAGATAGAGTAATGATCCAATCATTCCTCTATACTTGGTGATGTTGAAATCCTTGCCTTCTTCATCAGCATCCAAGGAGGTAGTTGTGCTTATTGGTGTGTCAGCTCCATTGCACTTGTCCATTCCAAATTTCTTTAGCAAATTATTTAGATACTTGGTTTGAGATATAAAAATCACATCTTTTCCTTGCTTGATTTGCAGTCCAAGGAAGTAGTTGAGCTCACCCATCATTGACATTTCAAATTCACCCTGCATAGTCTTGGAAAATTCCTCACACAAGGAGTCATTAGTAGCACCGAATATGATGTCATCAACATAAATTTGAACAATTAAAATTTCATTCAATTTATTTTTCTTAATGAACAATGTTGTATCAGCTTTGCCTCTGATAAATCCTTGATTGAGCAAGAATTGACTCAATCTTTCATACCAAGCTCTAGGAGCTTGCTTAAGGCTATAAAGTGCTTTCTTTAATTTGAAAACATGATCTGGAAAATGTTCATTTTCAAAACCTGGAGGTTGTTCAACATATACCTCCTCTTGGATAAAACCATTCAAAAATGCACTTTTGACATCCATTTGAAAAAGTTTGAACCCTTTCACACAAGCAAAGGCTAGAAGAACTCTTATGGCTTCCAATCTTACCACTGGAGCATAAGTTTCTTCATAATCAATTCCTTCTTCCTGATTATAGCCTTTGGCTACCAATCTTGCCTTATTTTGGACAATGATTGCTGACTCATCTCGTTTGTTTTTGAATACCCATTTAGTGCCAATGACCGAATGATCTTTAGGCCTAGGTACCAAATCCTAAACTTGATTTCTGTCAAATTGATGTAATTCCTCTTGCATAGAAATCACCCAATCATTGTCTGAAAGGGCTTCTTCTATCTTAGAGGGTTCAATGTGATAGATGAATGCAGAAAAAGTGACTTCATTTAAAGTACTATTTCTAGTCCTTACTCCTTGGTTTACATCACCTATAACTTGGTCTAAGGGATGATTCCTTATATATTTCCAAGCTCTAGGTTGAGACTGATCACGATTTTCCAAATTGTTTTCAGGATCAGCCTCGAAAACATTTTCAGAATTTTTAGAAGGAGTAGTTTTTGAAAAGAATTTGTTTTTGAAAATAGTCTCTTCTTCATCATCCAAGGGTTTATCAGAATTAGATTCACTGAATACAACATGTATGGACTCTTCAATGTAAGTTCCGGCTGAACCCAAGAGGGGGGGTGAATTGGGTGAAGTATAAAAACGTTCTTGCTCAAAAGGTTTTTTCAATTCAGTGCTTTTATCTTTGAATAACATAAGTAAGTTCACAAACAATTGATAAACACTCAAATGTAAATGCTGGAAATGAAAGAGATAAGGGAGAAGAGCTTGCAAACAGATTTATACTGGTTCGGCCCTCCTTGACCTACGTCCAGTCCCCAAGCCACACTTGGGATTTTCAATCCACTATCTTCAATAATCTTGATTACACGATCTGTAACTGAAGCAATCCTCTCTCTAGGATTCACTCCCCCTTACAATCTGTAATCATCACATTGTTTGATTACACACTCTGTACTTGAAGTAATCCTCTCGCTAGGATTCACTCCCCCTTACAAGTTGTAATCAACACAATGTATTTCCCACTCAAGATTCCCCAATCTTGAGTAACTCTCAGAAGAATAATGTGTTTACAATGAGATTCCTCTCAAAGGAATGAATAGATGATCATTGAAGTGCAGATACAATTCATTTCACTCTCTAAGCTATCTAGTCATGTAAAACAGAGTGAAAAAGATGAAGAAGCAGAGGTTCAGCATTTTGGCATTGTAATCTTGTGTCTCTACGTTTTTCTGCTTCAATCCATGTCTTTTATAGGTAGAGAAGAGTCTGTGACCGTTTATGACCGTTGAAGAGTCAATCAGACCGTTGTAGCTGATTATCTTTAAGTTTGGTCAGCTTCTTTCTCTAATCTCCAACTAATCCAGTTGTATGATTGATCTGAGGTGGCTTCCTGTGGATTTGCCCGTTGGAGAAGACTTTGCTTGTTGTAGTAATATTCCTTTTAGCCTTTTGCAGACGTGTACAAGTGGATTAACCAAAGGAAGCAACTATCTGGGCTGTGCATTTATTGTTCTGACAGTTTTTTGCTTTTTGCTCTAATCCTTCAATGAACCTTCGTTAATCTGTCTGCTATCTGAAACTCACTAGAAAGATGGTTAAAAATATCTAGAATCAATATAGAATAATCATGGAAAGCATTGAGATCAAACAAGAAGGTATTGCAGATTTCCTAAATTTGAAATTGCACCAACGGTCACAAACCTTGAGGCCAACCTCGAGGTTAGCCTGAAGGTTTCAGGCAAGTACTGGTTTTAGAAACTCACAACCTTGAGGTTGAAACAGTAACCTCGAGGTTGGAAACTTGGTTGAAAGAGCATTTTTCCTCTGGAGCCCGATAACCTCGAGGTTGGAAATCCATACTCGAGGTTTGCTTCTGAAATTGCAAAGTTCAGTTCTTGAAAACAAGCCTCAACCTCGAGGTTGCAAACTTGACCTCGAGGTTGCCAATACTTTGACAACCAGTTTGCTCTCTGTAAGCCATAATACTCGAGGTTCAAAACTGATACTCGAGTATGGCTTCTCATACTGCAGTAGAGCAATTTTTGAGGGCCATATCTCTCTGGTCCGAGCTCTGTTTTGGTCCGTTCAACTCTTGATGGAAAGCTCTGTGAGTCTACTTTCATATGCCACTGATTTCAGTCCAATCGGATTTGCCGTTTGTGAGATATACTCAAAATACTAAAGGCTGTTCCTGACTGTGACGCTGATATTTGTGTCAACTTGTAAAATTCATCAATAATTCATCTGAACTCCTTTGGACTTGAATCTTTGTCAAAAGTACGTGTTGGTAGTCTAGTTTCCAATGCTTTTGGTTTCGTCTCAATCTGATCTCTGGTTTGGAAGATATCATCAAATTACCAAAGGTCGCCAGAAGCTGAACGTGGAACAGAGTGCACCAGAGTTGCTGATAGTGCTGAAACCTTGAGGTTATGACTACAACCTCGAGGTTGGCACTTGCAACCTCGAGTTTGCACTTGCAACCTCGAGGTTGGCTGGTCTAGTGACACCAAAAATGCTGAAGACACTCAAACCTCGAGGTTTATGCTCAAACCTCGAGTTTACTCGTCCTGGACCTCATATTTGCTTGATTTAACTCTGAATTGAGCCATTCCAACTTCCATATGACCTTGGAGACTTCTAGCATCAATATAAGAACTTGAATAATGATCTCTTCATTAAATTCAACAAGTTATTCCTTCTTCCATCTCCCAACTTGATCATTCTTCATCAATTAACTTGGGCTCATCATTATTTGCAGCTTCTGCCTTCTTCAACATTCAGAACATGATGAAGCTTCATTTCAACTTTTGCAAATGCTTTCTTTCTTCCATCTCTTATCTCCTTCTTGATTATTCTTCTTAATTTAACTTCAAATAATCTACATTCAATATAGCAGGTAGTCAATGTAGGAGATAACAATATTACTCAATCTTTTTGCTATTAAGAATGGCATCTATATAAGACATCATCAAAACTAATCATAACCAACATTCAACAATCTTAGTTCTAGTGTTAAAAACTCTAAATGCTTTACTCCTATTAGAATAACCAATAAAGATAGCTAAATCAGCTTTAGGATCGAATTTACCAAGATTATCTTTACCGTTATTGTGCACATAGCACTTGCACCGGAAGACATGTAGGTGGCTGAGGTTTGGCTTTCTCCCTTTGTAGAGTTCGTATGGGATCTTATTCAGCTTCTTTCTCAAGTAGGCTCTGTTGGAGATGTAGCAAGTCACACTCATCGCGTCAGCCCAAAACACTTGTGAAGTGTTGTATTCGTTCAGCATTGCTCGTGCCATCTCAGTGAGCACTCGATTCTTTCTCTCTACAACACCATTTTGTTGTGGTGTTCTTGGTGCTGAGAAATTAGGGTCGATCCCCATACTATCACAGAACTCAGCGAAGGCATGATTCTCAAATTTTCCACCATGATCGTTCCTTATACCTGAAATTGAGAAACCTTTCTCGTTTTGGACCTTCTTGGCAAAAGAAACAAACTGATCATATGTTTCATCTTTGGATGATAAAAATATAGTCCAAGTAAATCTAGAGAAATCATCAACAATGACCAAAGTATATAAATTTCCACCAAGACTTTTTACTCTAGCTGGTCCAACTAGATCCATGTGAAGAAGTTGAAGAGGTCTATTTGTTGAAATATCATTTTTAGTTTTAAAAGAAGATTTGGTTTGTTTTCCTTTCTGACAAGCATCACAAATCATATCATTTTTGAAATTCAATTTAGGAATACCAATAACCAAATCCTTTTTCAACAACTTGTCAAGTTGATACATATTGACATGAGCCAACCACTTATGCCAAAGCCAACTTTCATTCAAGTTACTAACAAAACAATTTTCAGAAATAGTAGCATTACTAGAGAAGTTAAGTGTATAACAATTACCATCTCTAAGCGCTCTAAATAAAGCTTTAGATTTTAAATCATCAATAGAGACCAAATCCTTTTTAATGATCAAGCATTCATCTGAATCAAAGATAACCAAGTTACCTTTGTTGGTGCTTTTACTCACACTTAGGAGATTGTGACACAATCCTTCTACCAAGTAGACATCTTTGATGAGAGGGCCATTATTGTTGCCAATCTCACCAATTCCAGCGATTTTGCCCGATTGGTCACCTCCAAATGTGACTCTTCCACCATCTTTTGGCTTGATTGATAGGAACTTGGATTTGTCCCCAGTCATGTGTCTTGAGCACCCACTATCGATATACCACTTGTTGGACCTTGATGCTCTAAGACAAACCTCATTGCTTACATTGTGTTGCTCTTCTTCCTCAGCAACCAGGCATATGTTTGCTTTTTCACTTTCATCCTCTTCAGCTTCATCCTCATCCGATGAGCTGTCACCCCATATGGCTGAGACATATGCTTTCTTCTTGAACTTCTTGAATTTCTTCTTTTCTTTCTCTTGATTTTTCAGCTGAGGACATTCAGACTTGATGTGTCCGGGCTTTTCGCATTCGTAGCAAATGATCGGCTTCTTTGATTCATAACTAGAACTCCCCTTTTGAAATTTCTTGAAGCCTTGATCCTTTTTGTAAAATTTCTTGAATCTCCGGACCATCATGCTTATCTCTTCATCCTCATCTTCATCTTCCTCATCTTTTATCACATTAAGAGCAACTCCCTTGTTTCGATTGTTGCCGCCATTGACATCTTCTAAGTCCTTTTTAAACTTCAACTTGCTCTCGTACTCAGATAAACTACCAAACAGAGCAGCAACTGAAGTCATTGACTATCCACAAGCCTCCTCGATAGCGGTAACCTTTGCTTCCCAATCTTTGGTCAGAATATTGAGAATTTTTCTCACTTGAGACCCTTGATCAAAGATCTTCCCCAAGGCAACCAGTTGATTCGTTAGATGAGTATATCTGAGCTGAAATTCTCCAATGCTTTCTCCTTGCTTCATCCGTAGCAGGTCATACTCAGTGGTAAGAATGTTGATGCGGTTCTATTTAATTCCAGAGGTTCCTTCATATGCTATTTCCAGAACCTTCCACATCTCTTTTGCCGTTGACAAGTTACAGATTCTAAAGTACTCCTTTTGACTAAGAGCACTTTGAAGCATCAAGATAGCCTTGCTATTGAGAGTAATGTTCTTCTTATCATCATCGTCGAACTCAGCTTCTGTCTTTGGAACAGTAATGCCTCCTTCGATTTTAACCAGTACATAATCTCCAGTCTCGAACACTCTGCACATCCCATATTCAGTAGCCATCACGAACACACGAAATTTTGCTTTCCAAAAAGAATAGTGTTCGCCATCGAAGCCGGGTGGCCTGTTGATAGAAGCTCCATCCAGAAGAATTCCTTCCATAATGATCCTTCTCGAGTGGTTAAACTCTTCTGAGAAGACCTAGCTCTGATACCAAATGAAAGATGGAGCTTGATACCCAAGAGGGGGGGTGAATTGGGTATCTACAAAATTTTCGAAACCTTGTTCTGTTTTGGATAGCTAAAAACAGAGCACAACAGAGGAGAAGGGAAGAAAAGCTCGACACAATGATTTATACTGGTTCGGCCCTTTCTCTTGACCTACATCCAGTCCCCAAGCCTCACTTGGGATTTTTTCAATCCACTAATCTTCTTGCAAATGATTACACACTCTGCACTCAAGAGTTGTTCTCTCACTAGAACACACTCCCCCTTACAAGTGTTAATCAATGCACCCAACCACCAAGTCCCCTGACTTGTGGTTCTTTACAAAAGATAATCAATAAGAATACTCTCTCAAAGAGTTTATAAGTTAAACACTGAAGTACAAAATGTCAAGATGACAAAACAAGTGAAAACTGAAAGAAATGAATGAATTCTTGATCAAATTTCGCTCTTAGTTGTTGGAAAGACTTGAATACTCTTCTATTTATACTCAGAGATCAATTTATGACCTTGCTTTCCAAATAAATCCGTTGAGGAAGTTGCCCAAGTGTTCTGAAGTGGTTTTGGGGTCTTCTCTCACTTGTTTACTCCTAATCCAGATAGCCAAGTCATCATAGTTGACTTTCTGTGAATTTATCCGTTGGAGAGGAGTTTCCTTGTTGTAGTAATCATCCTTAAATGCTTTCTAGTCGTGCACAGAAGGATTTGGGCAGAAGAAGTAACTTTTGAAGCTTTGCAATAAATGCTCTGAGTTACTTTTTGCTTTATGCTCTAATCTCTCACCAAACATACTTTAATGCTCTGAAATCCACTAACAAATACGTTAAACATAGCAGGGAATATTAGAGAATAATATTGGAGAAGATTAGGATCAAATAACATTGATTTCTGAAATGCCCAAATTCAAATTTCCTGAACCTGCGACACGAACTCGAGTTCAGTTCTTACAGGCTCGAGTTCTTTGCTTCAGTGTTCAAAATTATGTGAGTTCAAAAGGTGTGAACCTGAGGTTTGTCTTTTAAACCTGAGGTTCTCATGTCATTGAAAAACTAAAAAGCTCTCGGGATGAAATGAACTCGAGTTCATTAATGTCAGGCTCGAGTTCGAGACAATTTTGAGCAAACTTTGTTTTAGCTTGAATGAACAAACCTGAGGTTTGCAAAGCAAACTCTTGAGTTTAAAACATTTTGAAAAGTTCTTTGCTCTCGGTAACTTTTAGGCTCGAGTTCGAATGTTTTGAAAAACTTTGGAAGCTCTCGGCCAAAACTAGGCTCGAGTTCAAGATGTCAGGCTCGAGTCCATTGACAAACCTTTTCTCTCAATAGAACAGTGCTTTGTTTGAAAAACTTGTCCCGCTAGAGATGAACTCAAGTTCGCCATGACAGGCTCGAGTTCATGCTCTTAAAATTTTCTTTGAAAACTTTCAAGCTTGAGGTTTGCAGGGAGCAAGTGTAAGGTTTAACATGTTTTCAAGGTTTAAAAAACTTTTCTGAAAAAGATGAACTCGAGGTTGACCTCAGTAGGCTCGAGTTCAAGTGAACTTCTCAAAGGTTTGATTTTAAACTTCAGGTTCAGTCTCAAGTTTGGAGAATGGTTTGACAAGTTTGTGCTTTCTGTCAAATCCAAGCTCTAGTTCAACACTAACAGGCTCGAGTTCGGTTTTGACAGATAGAAAATTACAGGTCTAAAACATCCTAAACTTTGTCAAAAATTTCTCAATATCGTTTACAATTGTTAGTAATCATCAAAACACATAGGGAACTAACAAAGTGCTCAGAGCATTTAATGCACTTCAGAAAATTAACCTTCTTTTGGTTAATCCACATGAGCACGCCTTCTCAACGGTAAAGAAGGATTACTACAACAAGTAAACTCTTCTCCAACGGGAAAATCCTCAGAGAGCCACCTCAGATCAATTAAACACCTAGATTAGTTGGAGATTAGAGAGAGAAGCTGACCAAACTTAATGCTAATCACCTACAACGGTTGGATACATCCTACAACGGTCAATTAATGCTCTCTAAGTATAAATAGAGTGCATTGAAGTTTTCTCAACAACTTTGAACAACTAAGAGCGAAATTCATTAAGTGTTCATTCAATACTTTCAGTTTTTCATTTGTAAAGAGTATCTTTTGATACAAGCACTTCAGTGTTTATCTTATCTACTCTTTGAGAGAGTTATTTCTGTTATCATTCATTGATTGTAAAGAACCACAAGTCAGGGGACTTGGTGGTTGGGATAATTGATTGCAACTTGTAAGGGGGAGTGAATTCTAGAGAGAGAACTACTCTTGAGTACAGAGCTTGTAATCGGTTTGTGAGTTATAGTGGATTGAAAATCCCAAGTGTGGCTTGGGGACTGGATGTAGGTTAAGGTTAAGACCGAACCAGGATAAATCATCTTGTGCAAGCTTTCTCTTCTCTTCGTCTCTGTTATGTCCTTTTCTTACTTGTCCAAAGCAGAGCAAATCGTTTAAATTTTTAAAGATACCCAATTCACCCCCCCTCTTAGGTATCAAGCTCCATTTACAGAATCGCCTTACTGTTGAGTGTGATGTTCCTTCTATCATTATCATCGTATTCCTCTTCTAGCTTAGGAACTCTTACACCATCTTCCACAGTTGATGGCTTATAATCTCCTCTCTTAAATACTCTCCAAAGCCCATACTCTGTTGCCATGACGAACACTTTGAATTTAGCTATCCAAAATGAGTAGTGTTCCCCATTGAAACCGGGTGGCCTGTTAATTGAAGCTCCATCAGGTAGAATACCCTCCATGTTGATCCTTCTCGAGATGTTAAGCTCTTTAGAGAAGACCTTGCTCTGATACCAAATGTAAAGGGAGCTAAATACCCAAGAGGGGGGTGAATTGGGTATTTTACAAAATCTTGCAGAAAACTCTGTTTTCTGACTATGAAAACAGAGTAGAACAGAGTGAAGGGAAGAATAGCAAGACACACGAGGTTTATACTGGTTTGGTCTTAACCACTTGACCTACGTTCAGTCCCCAGCCTCACTGGGATTTCTACTATATCAAAGATTACATACTCTGCACTCAAGAATTGATTCTCTCACTAGAACTCACTCCCCCTTACAAGTTGTAATCAATGAACCCAACCACCAAGTCCCCTGACTTGTGGTTCCTTACAATAAATGATTAACAATCAAAGAAAACTCTCTCTAAGAGTAGATGATGATAAACACTGAAGCTTATAAAGTCAAAAGACAAAATACAAGTGAAAACTGAAAGGTAGTTGAAGAACTTGAATGCTTGTGCGTTTTCAGATGTTGTAGCAGTTGTGAAGTCTTGAACGCCACTCTATTTATATACAGAAGGCATTAAATGACCGTTGCAACTTGGATTAAAACGTTGGGAGTGTTCCGCTGAAGTTAGGTGCTACTTTGGTCATCTTCTCTCTCTTAGTTTCTGCATAATCCAGCTGGACAGTGGTTCAAAGTTGACTCTCTGCAAATTAATCCATTGGAGAGGCTGTTGCTTGTTGTAGAAATCTTTCTTAAATGCTTTGCAACCGTGTACAGATGGATGAACCAAAAGTAAGCAAGTTTCTGGGTTGAACATTTAATGTTCTGACTTCACTTTTGCTCTCGCTTTAAACCTTCAATAATCTTTCTTTAATCTGTCTGAAACTCACTAAAAAATGATTAAATATATCTAGAACCATTATAGATTAACCATGAAAAGCATTGAGATCAAACAAGAAGATATAACAGATTTGACAAATTTGAATTTCTGTCAAAGTACAAAAACCTTGAGGTTTGTTCCACAAACCTCGAGGTTTTCGTTTTCTACAGGTGAAAAAGGTTTTGGTTTAAAACAGAAAACCTGGAGGTTTTCAGAAACACCGAAATAAGTTTAACTCTCTGTGTGCCAAAACCTTGAGGTTTTATGATAAACCTCGAGGTTTCACTTTAAAAATGAAACCTTGTAAAATCACGATAGAAGCAAACCTGGAGGTTTTAATAGGAAACCTGGAGGTTTCAAAATAGTGAAGGCTCATTTGCTCTCTGGAACACACAAACCTCGAGGTTTGTTGTAATACTCAAGGTTTTACAAAAGCTACTGAAATTCAGAGATTTAATCCAAAGGAAAAACTTGGAGGTTTTAATGCAAACCTCGAGGTTTTCATAGATCGGAAAACTTGATTGCTCTCTATATGTCAGAAACCTGGAGGTTTCTAACAATACTCGATGTTTTCTATGAAATTCAAAGTTCTCATTTTTTGAGACAAATTAGAAACCTGGAGGTTTCTCTAAGAACCTTGAGGTTTTCAGTGTTGTGAGAAACCATTTGCTCTCTGGACGTAGAAACCTGGAGGTTTCTTCAAATACTCGAGGTTTCACCTTGTTTTTCAAAATTCTCAGTTTGGCGCCAAAGCATAAACCTGGAGGTTTTGTTGTAAGCCTCGAGGTTTTAAAGACTGGTGTGAAACTGAGTTTTCTCTGGAAGTCTAAAACCTCGAGGTTTCTTCACAAACCTCGAGGTTTCACATAAATTTGTGAAACCAAGCTTTTGCAAGATAAAACACAGAACCTTGAGGCTTCCTTTGTAAGGCCAAACCTCGAGGTTTCTGAGCAAACCTCGAGGTTTGTTCTCACTCAGGATTTTCCAACATCTGAGAGCAAATCCTCATTCTTTGTTTGCATTTGTTGGCAATTATCAAAACCTTAAGAGAACCAACATTGCCCCCGTTTTTGATGATGACAACACTTATAAACAAACATCTTCACAAAGTTCAAGAGAGTTTAAAAATAGCTTTGAAAATTATCAAAGGTTTTGAGAATTGTGATTTCAGGAAACTTGGTTATTTGAGATTGCAATTTTGGAATTGACACAATGCAAACATAGATATCAAACAGAGATGAGCAGAAGCATGAAAATCATAAATTGTATTTCATTTCAGTAGATAAAGCAGTTCAAGACAAAATGAAACACAAAACAGAAAGATACACAAGATAATGCAATACAAAAACAAAGTACAAAGTGCACATGATCATTAAAAACTCTCTAAACTTCAAAAGGCTACTCCTCCTCTACTCCTCCTTGCTTTTCTCTCCCCCTTTGTCATCTTCAAAAAGAACAGTGGGAGGAGTGTCAGGAGAGGGAAGAATCCATGTGGCAGGTATAGATGGCGAAGGCAGAATCTCAGTAGCAAGGGTAGATGGTGAAGGGAGAATGATAGTGGATGGAGAGGTGAAGATGGGAGTGGATGGATCAGGAGAGGAAGTAGGGATCTGCGGTGAAGGAAAGGTGAAGGAAGGTGAGGATGATCCAGAAGCAGGGCCTGAGGTACTTGGGCCAGTAGAAGGACCAGGAGCTGAGATGGGATCAATGTGAAGATGCTTCATGATCCTGTCTACCTTATCTGAGAGGTTCAAATGAGAGATGAGCTGAATGGACATCTTAAGCTCAATCTCTTCAGCTTTCTCCTTGATCTCTGTTGATTAACCAGCAATAGCTTCAAGATGCTCCTTCATGGCATCTTGAATTTCAATAAGTCCATCATGTCCATGGGTCATCTCAGCTTTCAGTTTTCCCAACTCAAACTCCATTCATACAGATAGTGAGGCGAGTGCAGTATCCACAATTTGCTTGATCTGAGGGACAAGATCAACTGGTAGAGAAGTCTGAGGAGGTAGAGGTGCTGATTCTGCCTCTTGATCATGTGATCTTCCACGTGATCTTGAAGGAGCTTGGGATTGTACAGAGCCTTCTTCCCCAAATTTGATCTTCATCAAGTTCATCTGGTTCTTGCCAAAGAAGGGGAATATTCAAGAGTGTCAACTGATCCCACATGCCAAATCTTGTGATAAAATAGGATAACAGAGACCAGTGAAGGGTATGGTATATGAGATAGTTGCCTTTTAGCAAACCTAAATTCAGTCATCCCTTGAAGAAGCCAATGACAGGCAGTAAATGGTCGATAATCGTTCTGTGTGAAGTGGGTGTAGTTGCCTCCTTTAGGAATGAAGTTCCTAGAGTAGACATACCACAAGACTCGATTTTCAAGGGGCATGGAACTAGGCTTAAATGTGAGTCTGGGTTGCTGGTCTGGAGAAAAAGGCTCTCCAGGTCTGAGTATCTCAAAGACTTCCTGGTTACTGTAAGTGAACTTAGGTATAGGTGGAGGATTGTCAATTTTGAGGATCTTATTCAAGATAGAGGCAGACAAAGTAAATTTGACATTCCTAACAATTGTTGTGACTCTTTCCTCAACCACATCACCATTGTCTCCTAGCTCATTGTCATACTCCATCTTGTAATAAAATAGCCTAACGATATTTGGAGCGTAAGGAGTAGATATAGCAATGAAGGACTCATATTGTTTCAGCCAAGGGGATGAATCAAAATGACACTCTTTTTGAAATTCTTTCAACTCAATGGCAACCATTGGACAAAAGAGACGATGAAGATAAGCTTCTCTAAATTTTTCATTATCTTCTTTAGGAAGGACAGCAAAGGAGGTTACAAAACCTTCGGGTGGTGAGGCATTTTTGTATATGTCAGATATGACATTTTCCATGACTGAAGAAACTTCTTCTTGTTCTGGAACATATGAGGAAGATTGGCCTCTTAAGGATTGATGAGACCTAGCTATTGAAGCCCTCTTCGTTTTTGCCTTTATAGTAGGCTTTGATTCAACCTTCTTTTTTCCCTTCTCTTTTGGTCCAGTTTGAGAACCAGAGGCCTTTGACTTTCCTTTTGCTTTTGGCTCTGGCTCCTTCCTTTTCTTTGCTTGAGGCTCGGCAGGTTCCTTGAAAAAAACTCCTTTCTGCCTTGTATTGGACGATGAAGGATTAGGAGGTCACTCGGAACACCCTTAATGTGTTTGTCAACACCATGGCGAAGGCGGGTAGAACGAGTCTTCACTCTTACTGGCCATTCAGAAGATGAAGCAAGAACAATCTGAGTCGATGGACGATTAGGTAGAGGGGGAGGTGACCATGACTGTGTTCGTTCTTGGCTGGAATTTGAAGCAGAGACATCTCTAGAATGTGATTTCGAGGCCATTGGATGACTTAGGGAAGAGGATTAGGTCGAAAATGGAAGATTTAGAGGGTGAGAGATGAGAGGAGTTCGAAACCTAGAGGTTTAGGTCAGGTTTTGATGAAAATGTACAGTGCTCACACACACACACATATATATATATAGGACTGGAAAACCTCGAGGTTTTAGTCCAAACTTCAAGGTTTGATGACTAAAAATCACTAACCTGCACTTCAAAAGTGTTTTGTGAACTTTTGAATTTTCAGAACCCCAAACCTCGAGGTTTTCTCCAAAACCTCAAGTTTTTGCTGTCTTTCAGATCAATGAGCTCTCTGTCTCATCCAAACCTCGAGGTTTCTCTGAATACTCGAGGTTTCATTTCTTTGAAGCTCTCAAACCTTGATCATGCACCTCCAAACCTCGAGGTTTTCTCCAAAACCTCGAGGTTTCGCTTTTTGACAGCAAAACCAAGATTTTCAATGACCTGCACAAAGATTATCTAGGCACCCCGATGCTTAAGTTAGTGACTTATAATCATCAAAACCATAATTTAACATTAAATTGAACAAGAAATACTTACAGTTCATTGGGATTTACCATTCCCAATTCTCCCCTTATGAAATTAAATTGTTCTTTGGCTAGAGGCTTTGTGAAGATGTCTGCTAGTTATAGATGAGTTGGGATGAACATCACTTTCATCTCTTTTTTGAACATGATCCCTTATAAAATGGTGACTCACATCAATATGCTTGGTCTAAGTATGTTGAACTGGATTCTTTACCAAGCTTATTGTGCTTGTGTTGTCACACAATATTGGAATCTCTTTCAGATGTACTCCCAAGTTAGCAAGTTATTGCTTAAGCTATAGCACTTGAGCACAATAACTTGATGCAGCCACATATTCAGCCTCGATTGATGACACATCTACACTGGTTTGTTTCTTGCTGAACCATGACACAAGTGAATTGCCAAAGAACACACATTAGCCACTTGTGCTCTTCCTATCAGTCTTGTAGTTGGCATGATCTGAGTCTGAGTATGCCACCAAGTGTTCAGATTGACCTTTGGGAAACCACAATCTAAGTGACTTTGTGTCTGTAAGATATCTGAAGATTCTCTTCACATGTTTAGCATGAGACTCCTTTGGCTTAGTGCACTTTGGAGTAGAAGTTCCGCCTTGATGTTGAGTGTAATGTTCCTTCTATCATTATCATCGTATTCCTCTTCTAGCTTAGGAACTCTTACACCATCTTCCACAGTTGATGGCTCATAATCTCCTCTCTCAAATACTCTCCAAAGCCCATATTCTGTTGCCATGACGAACACTTTGAATTTAGCTTTCCAAAACGAGTAGTGTTCCCCATTGAAACCGGGCGGCCTGTTGATTGAAGCTCCATCAGGTAGAATACCCTCCATGTTGATCCTTCTCGAGATGTTAAGCTCTTTAGAGAAGACCTTGCTCTGATACCAAATGTAAATGGAGCTAAATACCCAAGAGGGGGGTGAATTGGGTATTTGACAAAATCTTGCAAAAAAACTCTGTTTTCTGACGATGAAAACCGAGTAGAATAGAGTGAAGGGAAGAATAGCAAGACACACGAGGTTTATACTGGTTCGGTCTTAACCACTTGACCTACGTCCAGTCCCCAACCTCACTAGGATTTCCACTATATCAAAGATTACACACTATGCACTCAAGAAGTGATTCTCTCACTAGAACTCACTCCCCCTTACAAGTTGTAATCAATGAACCCAACCACCAAGTCCCCTAACTTGTGGTTCCTTACAATAAATGATTAACAATCAAAGAAAACTCTCTCTAAGAGTAGATGATGATAAACATTGAAGCTTATAAAGTCAAAAGATAAAATACAAGTGAAAACTGAAAGGTAGTTGAAGAACTTGAATGCTTGTGCGTTTTCAGATGTTGTAGCAGTTGTGAAGTCTTGAATGTCACTCTATTTATACACAGAAGGCATTAAATGACCGTTGCAACTTGGATTAAAACGTTGGGAGTGTTCTGCTGAAGTTAGGTGCTACTTTGGTCATCTTCTCTCTCTTAGTTTATGCATAATCCAGCTGGACAGTGGTTCAGAGTTGACTCTCTGCAAATTAATCTATTGGAGAGGCTGTTGCTTGTTGTAGAAATCTTTCTTTAATGCTTTGCAACCGTGTACAGATGGATGAACCAAAAGTAAGCAAGTTTCTGGGTTGAACATTTAATGTTCTGACATCACTTTTGCTTTTGCTTTAAACCTTCAATAATCTTTCTTTAATCTGTCTGAAACTCACTAAAAAGATGATTAAACATATCTAGAACCATTATAGATTAATCATGAAAAGCATTGAGATCAAACAAGAAGATATAACAGATTTGACAAATTTGAATTTCTGTCAACGTACAGAAACCTGGAGGTTTGTTCCACAAACTTCGAGGTTTTCGTTTTTTGCAGGTGAAAAAGGTTTTGGTTTAAAACAGCAAACCTAGAGGTTTCAAGCAAACCTGGAGGTTTTCAGAAACGTAGAAATAAGTTTAACTCTCTGTATGCCAAAACCTCGAGGTTTTATGATAAACCTCGAGGTTTCACTTTAAAAATGAAGCCTTATAAAATCACGATAGAAGCAAACCTGGAGGTTTTAATAAGAAACTGGAGGTTTCAAAATCAGTGAAGGCTCATTTGCTCTCTGGAACACACAAACCTCGAGGTTTGTTGCAATACTCGAGGTTTTACAAAAGCTATTGAAATTCAGAGATTTATTCCAAAGGCAAAACCTAGAGGTTTTAATGCAAACCTCGAGGTTTTCATAGATCGGAAAACTTGATTGCTCTCTATATATCAGAAACCTGGAGGTTTCTAACAATACTCGAGGTTTTGTATGAAATTCAAAGTTCTCATTTTTTGAGACAAATCAGAAACCTGGAGGTTTCTCTAAGAACCTCGAGGTTTTCAGTGTTGTGAGAAACCATTTGCTCTCTGGATGTAGAAACCTGGAGGTTTCTTCAAATACTCGAGATTTCACCTTGTTTTTCAAAATTCTCAGTTTGGCGACAAAGCATAAACCTGGAGGTTTTGTTGTAAGCCTAGAGGTTTTAAAGACTGGTGTGAAGCTGAGTTTTCTCTGGAAGTCTAAAAACCTCGAGGTTTCTTCACAAACCTTGAGGTTTCACATAAATTTGTGAAACCAAGTTTTTGCAAGATAAAACACAGAACCTTGAGGCTTCCTTTGTAAGGCCAAACCTCGAGGTTTTTGAGCAAACCTCGAGGTTTGCTCTAACTCAGGATTTTCCAACATGTGAGAGCAAATCCTCATTCTTTGTTTGCAATTGTTGGCAATCATCGAAACCTTAAGAGAACCATCACTTAATCCCTTCATTAGTAGTCATTCTGCAAGGTTCTTCAAAAAATCCGCTAGGACACCTCTTGTGATTATAAATTTCATACAGAGCAAGAACAGACTGAGATACCTGAGGAGCACCTTGCTCCTGTTGTTGAGGCAGAGACTGAGCTTGAGAGCTGGGTTGCCCGGTAGTGGGGACAAAGTGCACACCGGCGGTCTTCTTCCTTTTAAAGGGCTATTTCTCACGTCGAGGTGCCTCAGCTTGGGAAGCTTTCCCTTTTCCCTGAATAGCAGGCTCTGGTTCGTATCTCTTTTTGGTCCGACCTTCATTGATCACAATTCCTTTAGGTCGAGGAGGCAGAGTGTCAACATTTTCTCCTTGTACCCTACATGTGGATTTGTCAATCCCATGGCGTAGACAAGTTGAACGCGTTTTTGTTCGGACAGGACGTTCAGGATTTGTTTAAGAAGAAGATTGGGTAGGTTTAGGGTTTGATTCTTTGGAGGATGCTTTCTTGGAAGCCATTTTCGCAGAAACTTGAGAGAAGAAGAGGAAATTAAGGTTTTAGGTTAGAACCGGAGGTTTGAGTGAAGTGAGGAGGAGGGTTTAAGTTCCAGTATATATAGCGATCGTGATGAACTCGAGCTTACACTTGTAGGCTCGAGTTCGTTTAAAAATTTACTAACTTGGACTTCAAGAGTGTAACTTAGAACTCTTGAACTTCTCTCGTGAACCTGAGGTTCATACTTACAGGCTCGAGTTCGTGCCAACCTTTGAACTTGGTTGCTCTTTGTATCCCATGAACTTGAGTTCATTAGTTGCAGGTTCGAGTTCGTTCATGTTGTTCAGTTCAGGTTGCTCTCTGCCTGAAATGAACCTGAGGTTCATCACTTATGGGCTTGAGTTCGCCAAAATCAGATCTTCATTTCTTCTCTGCCTTTCTCGAGCTCGAGTTCATCAGTCATACGCTCGAGTTTGCTCCCTTTTTCAGCAAACTTCAGATTTATGCATCCTGCATAAAACATATCTAACCACTCCGATGCTTAAGTTAGTAACAAGTAATCATCAAAACCTAAACTAACATTGGGTAAGAGTAAACTTACAACTCATTGGGATTTACCATTCCCAATTCTCTCCTTATGAAATTAAATTGTTCTTTGGCTAATGGTTTTGTGAAGATGTCTGCTAACTGAAGATGAGTTGGGATGAACAAGACCTTGACATCTTTCTTCTGAACATGATCCCTTATGAAATGATGTCTCACATCAATGTGCTTGGTTCTCGTGTGTTGAACTGGATTCTTCGCCAAGCTTATTGTACTTGTGTTATCACATAGGATTGGGATCTCCTTCAGATTCACTCCCAAGGCAGCAAGTTGTTTGTTAGTTCTCTGTGTGTTTTGATGATTACTAACATTTGTAAACAATATGGAGATGGTTTTGTTCAAGATTAAACTGATCTAGACTTGTCAATTTCAAGCAAAAACATTCTGCCTGAGGTAAAGTCGAGCCTGTTATGTGCAAGCTCGAGCATGTCTTTGACAGAAAATGCAAACTTGACACTTTAATTGTCAAACTTGAGAATAAACCTGAAGGTCAGAACTTAAGATTTTTTCCAAAGTTTTTTTTTTCAAAACTTCATGAACTCGAGTTCACAGTTGCAAGCTCGAGTTCACCAGAGACAGAGAGGTCTCTAACTTTAAACTTGACACATTCTTTCCCCAAACCTCAAGTTTGCAAGTTTAAAAGAAAAGTTTTCATAGTTCTCAAAGATCATGAACTCGAGCCTGTTATGGAAAACTCGAGTTCATCCCTGGCAGGAAGAAACTTTTCAAACTTAAAGATTTTTATGAACCTTACACTATTTATTCAGAGTAAAGTTTTCTAGTTTGAAAAACCTCAAGAGTTTTCAGTACAAGAAAACTTGAGCCTAAGCTTTTAAACTCGAGCCTATCTTTTGCCGAGAGCTTTCAGAGTTTCTCCAAGATGATCAAACTCGAGCCTAAGTTTTGAAACTCGAGTCTAAAAGTTACAGAGAGCAAAAATTTTTTCAGTGTTAAATAAACTCTAGCCTAGGACTCTCAAACTCGAGCCTAAAAGTTCCAGAGAGCAAGAACATTTTTCAACTTGAGAAAACTCTAGAGTTTGTATTGTAAACCTCAGGTTTGTTCTTTCAAAGTCAAAACTAAGTCTTGCTCTGAATAGTGTTAAACTCGAACCTATCACTAATAAGCTTGAGTTCATCTCTTGAACATAAACTCTCCAAAACTTAAAATCCCGTGACTTTCCTCTCTATGTAAACTAAACTCGAGTTCATAAAGCTAAGCTCGAGTTCAAATTCACTCGAGAGCAATGTGATTTTTCAAATGAGTTGTGAACCTCAGGTTTAAACTACAAACCTCAGGTTCACGTGTTTCTGAGCTGAAACATCTTTGCACACTGAAGCATCAAACTTGGGCCTGGAAGAACTAAGCTCGAGTTCATGACGCTGGTTCAGAAATTCAAATTTGACAAATTCTAAAAACATTCCTGTTTGATCCTAATCCTTTGTAATATTGTTCTCTGATAATCCCTGCTATGTTTAACGACTTTATTAGTGGATTTCAGATGTTTTAAGAATGTTTACTAAGAGTTAAAGTGTAAAGCAAAAAGCAAGTTCAGAACATTTAATGCAATGCACAAAAAGGTACTTCCTCTGGCCAATCCATCTGCACACGCCTACAAAGCATTAAAGAGGGATTACTACAACAAGAAACATCCTTTCTAACGGATTAATTTGCAGAAAGTCAACTATGATGACATGGGCAACTGGATTAAGAGTAATCAAGAGAGAGAAGGTCCCTAAAGCACTTCAGAACACTTGGACAACCTCTCTAAGGGATCTATTTGGAAAGCAACAGTAAATTAATGATCTCTGAGTATAAATAGAAGAGCATTCAAGTCTTTCCAACAACCACAACAACTGAGAGTGAATTTCATTAAAGTTTTCATTCATTTCTTTTAGTTTTTCATCTGTGGAGAATCTTTTGATACAAAAGCTTCAATGTTCATTTATATCTGCTCTTTGAGAGAGTATTATTTCTGATCTTTCATTCATTGTAAAGAAATCACAAGTCAAGGGGACTTGGTGATTTGGGAATCATTGATTACAACTTGTAAGGGGGAGTGAGTTCTAGTGAGAGAATCACTTCTTGAGTGCAGAGTGTGTAATCTTTGATATAGTGGAAATCCTAGTGAGGCTGGGGACTGAACGTAGGTCAAGTGGTTAAGACCGAACCAGTATAAATCTCGTGTGTCTTGCTCTTCTTCCCTTTACTCTGTTCTACCTTGTTTTCATTGTTAGAAAACAAAGTTTTCTGCAAGAATTTTTAAAATACTCAATTCACCCCCCCTCTTGGGTATTTGGCTCCACTTTCATTTGGTATCAGAACAAGGTCTTCTCATAAGAGCTTAGCATCTCGAGAAGGATCATCATGGAAGGTATCTTACCTGATGAAGCTTCTATCAACAAGCCACCCAGTTTTAATGGTCAACATTATTCCTTCTGGAAAGCCAAGTTCAAGGTTTTTGTGAATGCTACACAGTATGGGCTTTGGAGAGTATTTGAAAGAGGTGAGTATATGCCAATGGTTCTTGAAGATGGTGTGAGGGTCATGAAGCTAGAAGAAGATTATGATCACAATGATAGAAGAAATGTCACCCTGAATAGTAAAGCAGTCCTTCTACTTCAAAGTGCACTAAGTCAACAAGAGTATTTTCGGATTTACACTTTGCCATCTGCAAAACACATGTGGGATGCTCTTGAAATAGCCCATGAAGGAACAGCTGGAGTAAAGCAAAATCGAGTCAGCACTCTCATGATTGAGTACAATCTCATGCGAATGATGAAAGAGGAGCTTTATACCCAAGAGGGGGGGTGAATTGGGTATATTAAAAATTTTTGCAAACTGGTTCTGTTTTTACACTCTCAGAACAGAGCAGAACAGAGGAGATAGAGAGAAGAGCTTTGCACACAACGATTTATACTGGTTCGGTCCTTTCTCTGACCTACATCCAGTCCCCAAGCCTCACTTGGGATTTTCAATCCACTAACTCAACAATATTGATTACACACTCTGTACTAAGAGTTGTTCTCTCACTAGAACACACTCCCCCTTACAAGTTGTAATCAATACACCCCAACTACCAAGTCCCCTGACTTGTAGTTATCTCAATCAATAAATGATTTACAAGTATTTGACTCTCTTACAGAGCTGATAGGATAAACACTGAAGAACTAAGTATCAAAATGATACAATACAGATGAAAGCTTGATACAATAAATGACTCAATAAATTTTCGCTCTAAGTAGTTGTATCCGCTTGAGAAGAAGTTAATGCTCTCTATTTATAGGTAGAGAACATTAAATGACCGTTGTGAGATGATTCCAACCGTTGGAAGTGATTTGCTTAAGTTCTGGTCATCTTCTCTCTCTAAACTTCTGCTAATCCAAGTCTTAATGAAGTCTGATGTGGATCTCTGAGTTTCTGCCCGTTGGAATTAACTTTACTTGATGTAGTAAGCATTCTTTAACGTTAACAAGACGTGCTCAGATGGATTAGCCGAAAGTAGATGAGATGTGCAGGTGCATTAAATGCACTGTTCACCTTTTTGCTTTTTCTCACAAATCTTCAATAATCTTGATCTGTGCTAACTGAAAAACACTCAACAAACTTGTTAAACATATCTGGGATCATGAGTGAATGATTTATGAAAGCAATTAGATCAAACAACAAGTTATAGCAGATTTCACAAATTTGAAAAAGCTTCAACGGTCACTAACCTCGAGGTTAGTTCATCCAACCTCGAGGTTGGCCTGAAATCTTCAGGCAAACCTTCGTTTTAAAATCATTCAACCTCGAGGTTGCAAAGTGAACCTCGAGGTTTCTCTTGAGAAGAAACCTTCTGATAAATCTCATTAACCTGCAAACCTTGAGGTTCCAAAGGTAACCTCGAGGTTTGAAGTTTGTTTCAAACCTTCAGTTTTCACTGGAGCCCGACAACCTCGAGGTTGTAAATCTGTACTCGAGGTTGGCTCTTTGAAAGTGCAAAGTTCAAAGTTAAACATAAAGCCCAGCCTCGAGGTTACAATGTTAACCTCGAGGTTTTCAATACTTTGAAAACCAGTGTGCTCTCTGTAAGTGATGAAACTCGAGGTTGCAACATCATACTCGAGGTCAAAGGTGTTTTCATCGAGCTTAAGTTTCAAAACAAAGTGTCCAACCTCGAGGTTGAAACATGGACCTCGAGGTTCATGTGCTTGATGAACAACATGACCTTTCTGTATGAGTTGAACCTTGAGGTTTGCTTTGCATACTCGAGGTTACAAGTGATAATGAAGAAACTTGGATTCTCCAACTGAACCAGAACCTCGAGGTTGACTTCTCAACCTCGAGGTTTCACATATAACTTGTGAAACCAAGTTTTGCAATATTCGAATCACTTGATTTTTAAAGCTTCTGTAAGGTCAAACCTCGAGGTTACAAACCCAACCTCGAGGTTTGCTCTTAACCAGAGTTTTGACACTTAAGAGCAAAACCTCTTCAATTGTCTGTAGTTGTTGACAATCATCAAAACCATCAGAGAACTAACATTCTCCCCCTTTTTGATGATGACAACATCTACAAGCAATACCTCTTTAAACATTTAAAAGTTTAAAAATTTATCAGTGAGATTATCAGAGTGTTTGAAAAATTGATTTTTGCACAAGTAGAGTTCTTAGATAAAGAGTCATATATTCTCAGAGATAAGCAGAAGCATGAAATTGAGACTGATATTTCAATTGATATTCCATTTCAATAAATTTATACAAGATATAATGGAATTCAATGAAAACAAAATACAGACAATACTACAAAAAAAAATACATGAAAATACACATGCTGCTGCAGACAAAAACTAGATCCCTAGACTCTAGTAACTAGATCCCTAGACTCTAGTCCTCACTCATTGCTTGTCTCTCCCCCTTTGTCATCGTCATCAACATACTCTGGGTCGAGAATAACAAGAGGAGGCTGGTAAAGCACCATAGCAGTGGTAGGATCAAAGGAGGGATCAAGAAGGGAAGGATAGGTATAGGGAGAAGGTGTGGGAAAGATCTCAGTGGCAGGAGTGGATGGAGATGGAAGTGGGTTAGGAAGAACTTCTGTGGTAGGGGTGACTGGGGAAGGTTGAGACTGAGCAACAGGAGTGGTATGAGGTGGAGAAGAGTGTGGAGGGCTAGGGAATGAGAAAGAGTGAGAGGGAGGTGAGGATGGGTCAGGTATAGGGAGTGATGAACTAGGGTCATCAGCTGTAGCAGGGATAGGATCAGAATCCATCTCAGGAGCAGGAATAGCAGTGGAAGCTTGTACTGGAACTGAGAATGAACCAGGAGTGGATGAGGAAGCCCCGAGACCAAAATGTCTAAGTAGCATGTCAGCTCTGTCTCTGGCATCAGATGCAGCTGAGAGTGTGACAGCTAAAGAGGAGTCCAATTCAGTAAACTTGTGATCCACTTCCTCCTTTAGCTTATTCAAGTGGGACATCACCTCAGTCTGAGCCACAATGACATCCATAAGTCCCAACTTGATGTCAGCCCGTAAAATGTCGACCTCAGTCTTCATGAGAGCACGATGGGAGATGAGGGCTTGATCCACAATCCGTCTGATTTGTCCCATCAGATCATCTGGTAGAGGAGCCTGAGAAGGTGGAGGAGCTGACTGTGCTTCCTCAGGGGCCTGAGAGGCTTGAGACTGAGCCGCCCCCTCTGCATCAAACTTGATATGCATGAGGTTCAGCTGATGCTTCCCAAAATAAAGGGGATACTCAAGGGTATCAGTGCTCCCCACATACCAGATTCTGTGATAGTAGAGTATCACAGAAACGAGAGAAGGGTAGGGTATATGAGTCAATGGCTTTTTGGCAAATTTGAATGACTTCATCCCCTGAAGAAGCCAATCCCCAATATTAAAGGGCACCCTCCTCACAAAGGCAGTGAATGGTCTATAATCGAGGGAGGTAAAATGAGTGTAGTTCCCAGCCTTAGGAACAAAGTTCCTTGAATAAACATACCAAAGAACTCTGTGTTCTTGTGGCATGTCCCTAGGCTTGAAGGTTAGCTTTATCTGTTGGTCAGGTGGAAAGGGTTTGCCTGGAATAAGAGTTTCATATACCTCTTGATTGGTATAAGAAAATTCTGGGACAGGAGGTGGGTTTTTGACTTTCAGAATTTTGTTTAAGGTATCAGCAGAAAGTGTAAACTTGACACCTCTTACTGTGGTTGACACCCTTTCCTCCACCAACTCTCCCTCAGAGTCCAATACACTCACATCTTCCATTTTAAAATAGAACATCCTAACCAGACTAGGAGTGTATGGACAGTAAATGGAGATAAAGGGTTCATACATTTTGATCCAAGGACTGAGATCAAAATTGCACTCTTTGTGGAAGTTTTCTAAATTAATGGCAACTGAAGCACAGAAAACTTTAGAGAGATAAGTTTCTCTATACTTATCATTTTCTTCCTTGGAGGAGAAGGATGAAGCAGCAGTGACGAATCCTTCTGGGGGTGATCTGATATCCCGGATATCCTCTATTGCATTCACAGCAAATTTCTCCAACTTCTTTTGCTGTGAGGCCTGAGAGGTAGATTGAACTTGAGGCTTTGAGGGATGCTTGGTCCTTGCCTTCTTGGCCTTTTCACCCACTTTTTCTTTCCCTTTGCCGGTTGCTTCAGGGGCTTTCCTCTTTTTAGGTTCAGCTTGACTGGGCTCTTTGATGGAAATGCCCTTCGGTTTGCTCTTCGGAGGAGGAGATGGAGGAGGATCAATGGGCATCCCTGGGATGTGCTTATCAACCCCAGAGCGCAAGCGAATAGACCGAGTCTTCTTCCTCACAGGCTTGGTTGCTTGAGGTTCAGGGGAAGGTTGACGTTTTGGAGGTGGAGAGGGAGACCAAGATTCTGTCTCATCGTTCGAATGGGAGGAAGATTCTGACTGGGAAGGAGATTTCGAGGCCATTTGTGGACAGAGAGTGGAAGAAATGTGCAGAAAGATGAAGATTGGAAGAGGAAGTGACGAGAGAGAAGGAGTGAACTCGAGGTTAGGGTTCAGTAAAAAATGAAATTTCACAGCAGCATATATATAGACACGCTCTCAACCTCGAGGTTGACTTCTCAGCCTCGAGGTTAGATGAACAAAAGTTCACTAAGCTCTGCGATCAACCTCGAGGTTGACATCTCAGCCTCGAGGTTAGATGAATAAAAATTCACTAACCTTTGAAATTCTTACCTCCAACCTCGAGGTTGCCTCCAGAACCTCGAGGTTCGACTGTCTGATAGATGAGATGTCTCTTCTGTTTGCTACCAACCTCGAGGTTCTAATCCCATACTCGAGGTTCCAGCTTTTAAGCATTCTCAATTTTGACAGTTTGCCCCGATAACCTCGAGGTTAGCTTTTGAGCCTCGAGGTTCCATCCATCAGATACCTTGAACCTTTTGACACTCTTCCAACCTCGAGGTTGACTACTGAACCTCGAGGTTTGCCCCTTTGACAGCAAACCTAAGTCCTGCATAAGATTGTCTATGTACTCCGATGCTAAAGTTAGTGATCTATAATCATCAAAACCATATTTTAATATAAAAGTAGACAAGAATTACTTACAACTCATTGGGATTTACCATTCCCAATTCTCTTCTTATGAATGTGAATGGGTCCTTGGCTAATGGTTTGGTGAAAATGTCTGCCAATTGAAGATGAGTTGGGATGAACATCACTTTCACATCTCTCTTCTGGACATGATCCCGGATGAAATGATGTCTCACATCAATATGCTTGGTTCTTGTATGTTGCACGGGATTCTTGGCCAAGCTTATTGTGCTAGTGTTATCACATAGTATTGGAATCTCCTTTAAGTGCACTCCTAAATCAGCAAGTTGTTGCTTCAGCCACAACACTTGAGCACAGCAACTTGAGGCAGCCACATATTCAGCTTCTGTTGAGGACACTGCCACGGTAGTTTGCTTCTTGCTAAACCAAGAGACAAGTGAGTTGCCAAAGAATTCGCATTGCCCACTTGTACTCTTTCTATCCGTCTTATAGCCAGCATGATCCGAATCTGAATATGCCACAAGATGCTCCGGCTGACCTTTAGGAAACCATAGCCCAAGAGTCTTTGTATCAGATAGATATCTGAATATTCTCTTCACGTGTTCAGCATGAGACTCTTTGGGTGCGGATTGGAACCGAGCACACATTCCAACACTGAATTGAATGTCCGGGCGACTTGCAGTGAGATAGAGCAATGATCCAATCATTCCTCTATACTTGGTGATGTTAAAGTCCTTGCCCTCTTCATCAGCATCCAAAGAAGTAGTTGTGCTCATTGGTGTGTCAGCCCCATTGCACTTGTCCATTCCAAACTTCTTCAGCAAATCATTCAGATACTTTGTTTGAGATATGAATATCCCATCTTTACGTTGCTTGATTTGCAGCCCAAGGAAGTAATTAAGCTCTCCCATCATTGACATCTCAAATTCACCTTGCATAGACTTGGAAAATTCCTCACACAAAGAATCATTAGTAGCACCGAAAATAATATCATCAACATATATCTGTACGATTAAAATCTCATTTAATTTATTTTTCTTGATAAACAATGTTGTATCAGCCTTTCCTCTGATAAATCCTTGATTGAGTAAGAATTGACTCAATCTTTCATACCAAGCTCTAGGAGCTTGCTTAAGACCATACAAGGCTTTCTTAAGTCTAAAAACATGATCCGGAAATTGATCATTTTCAAAACCTGGAGGTTGTTCAACATACACCTCCTCTTGAATGAAACCATTTAGAAAAGCACTTTTGACATCCATTTGATAGAGTTTAAAGCCTTTTGTGCATGCAAATGCTAGAAGAACTCTTATTGCTTCCAATCTAGCTACTGGAGCATAAGTCTCTTCATAGTCTATTCCTTCTTCTTGATTGTAACCTTTGGCCACTAATCTAGCCTTGTTACGCACAATGATGGCTGACTCATCACGTTTGTTCTTGAATACCCATTTTGTCCCAATTACCGGATGGTCTTTGGGTCTAGGCACCAAGTCCCAAACTTGATTTCTATCAAATTGATGTAGCTCCTCTTGCATAGCAATCACCCAATCATTGTCTGAAAGGGCTTCTTCTATTTTAGAGGGCTCTATATGAGAAATAAATGCAGAAAATGTAACTTCATTCAAGGTACTATTTCTGGTCCTAACTCCTTGATTTACATCACCTATAACTTGGTCTAAAGGATGATTCCTTATAAATCTCCAAGCTCTAGGTTGAGACTGATCAGCATTTTCTAAATTGCTTTCAGGATTAGCCTCAAAAATGTTTTCAGAATTTTCAGAAGGAGTAGGAGCATTTTTCGAAAAGAATTTGTTTTTGAAAATAATCTCCTCTTCATCATCCAAGGATTTATCAGATTCAGATTCACAAAATACAACATGTATAGATTCCTCAACAATCTTAGTTCTAGTATTAAAGACTCTATATGCTTTACTCCTATTAGAATAACCAATAAAGATAGCTAAATCAGCTTTAGGATCGAATTTACCAAGATTGTCTTTACCGTTATTGTGCACATAGCACTTACAACCGAAGACACGAAGGTGACTGAGGTTTGGCTTTCTTTCTTTGTAGAGTTCGTATGGAGTCTTATTCAGCTTCTTTCTCAAGTATGCTCTGTTGGAGACGTAGCAAGCCGTACTCATGGCATCAGCCCAAAACACTTGCGAAGTGATGTACTCGTTCAACATTGCTCTAGCCATTTCAGTGAGTACTCTATTCTTTCTCTCCACAACACCATTTTGTTGTGGTGTTCTTGGTGCTGAAAAGTTGTGATCAATCCCCATACTATCACAGAACTCAGCAAAGGCTTGATTTTCGAACTCTCCACCATGATCAGTTCGTATTCCTGAAATTGAGAACCCTTTCTCGTTTTGGACCTTCTTGGCAAATGAAACAAACTGATCAAAGGTTTCATCTTTAGAAGATAAAAATATTGTCCACGTAAATCTAGAGAAATCATCGACAATGACCAAAGTGTATAAGTTTCCACCAAGACTTTTCACTCTAGCTGGTCCAACTAGATCCATGTGAAGAAGTTGAAGAGGTCTGTTTGTTGAAATCTCATTTTTAGCTTTAAAAGAAGATTTGGTCTGTTTTCCCTTTTGACAAGCATCACAAATCATATCATTTTTGAAATTCAGTTTGGGAATGCCAATAACCAAATCCTTTTTCAATAACTTGTCAAGTTGATACATATTGACATGAGCTAATCGCTTATGCCATAGCCAACTCTCATTCAAGTTACTTACAAAACAATTTTCAGAAGTAGAAGCATTGCTAGAGAGGTTCAAAGTATAACAGTTTCCATCTCTAGGTGCTCTAAATAAAGCTTTATTTTTCAAATCATTTATGGAGATCAAATCCTTTTTAACAATAAAGCATTCATCAGAGTCAAATATTACCAAATTACCCTTATCGGTGCTTTGGCTCACACTTAGGAGATTATGACACAATCCTTCTACAAGGTAGACGTCTTTAATGAGTGGGCCTTCATTGTTGCCTATCTCACCAATGCCAGCGATTTTCCCGGATTGATCACCTCCAAATGTGACTCTACCTCCATCTTTTGGCTTTATTGATAAAAACTTTGATTTGTCTCCAGTCATGTGTCTTGAGCATCCACTATCAATGTACCACTTGTTCGGCCTTGATGCTCTAAGACATACCTGCAGATTACCAGAGGTCAAGTTTTAGGTACCCATCTTTTCTTGGGTCCTTTGGGGTTAGCATGCACCTTGGGAACATATGTTCCTTTTGGTACCCAGACATAATTTCCTACAGGTTTAGCTTTTCTTTCTTTTCGATGAAAACAAGATGAAGTAGAATGACCCTTCCTATTGCAATATGTACAATGTGCAAAAGGATTTGAGGAATGAACAGATTTAGTGAAATAATTCATATAGGATTTTTGTCCATTCTTTTTCTTTCCTTTCTTCTTATCAAAGTCTGGTCTATAACCAATGCCCGATCTATCGTTTGTAAAACGTTGTTGTTTCAAAATCACATTGAGCATTTCACTTCCCTTAGTGAATTTCTCAAGTGCTTTTGTAAGTTGTGAATTCTTTTTCTCTAGGATAGAGCATTCATCACAAATCAGAGATTGAGGAGAAGAGAGGTTTTCAATTTGCAGTTCAAGAAAAGAATTTTTTCTTTTCAAAGACATATACTTGTCTGCAAGTTTTTCAAACTCCTTTTGAACAACATTGTATTCAGCAAACAATTCATCATAGGAAGGAAGAGATTCATATACCTCATTTATTTCACTAGGTTGTTCTTCTTCCTCAGCAACCAGGCATATGTTGGCTTTTTCACTTTCATCCTCTTCAGCTTCATCCTCATCCGATGAGCTATCTCCCCATATAGCTGACACATATGCCTTCTTTTTGTATTTCTTGAATTTCTTCTTTTCTTTCTCTTGGTTTTTCAGCTGAGGGCATTCTGCCTTGATGTGTCCGGGCTTCTCGCATTCATAGCAGATGATAGGCTTCTTTGATTCATAGCTCGAACTTCCTTTCTGAAATTTCTTGAAGCCTTGATCTCTTTTATAAAACTTCTTGAATCTCCGGACCATCATGCCAATCTCTTCATCCTCGTCCTCATCTTCCTCATCCTTTTCCGCATTCAGAGCCACTCCCTTGTTGCGATTGTTGCCACCATTGACATCTTCTAATTCCTTCTTGAACTTCAACTTGCTCTCATATTCAGATAAGCTACCAAACAAAGCTGCAACTGACGTCATCGACTCTCCACGAGCCTCTTCGATAGCTGTGACCTTTGCTTCCCAATCTTTGGTCAGAATATTAAGAATCTTTCTTACTTGAGACCCTTGATCAAAGATCTTTCCTAGAGCAGCCAGTTGATTTGTCAAATGGGTATATCTGAGCTGAAACTCTCCAATGCTTTCTCCTTGCTTCATCCGCAACAAGTCATATTCAGTGGTTAGAATATTAATCCGGTTTTCCTTGATTCCAGAAGTTCCTTCATATGCAATCTCTAGTGCTTTCCACATCTCCTTAGCTGTTGACAGATTGCAAATGCGAAAGAACTCTTTTTGGCTAAGAGCACTTTGAAGCATCAGGATGGCCTTGCTATTGAGAGTAATATTCTTCTTATCATCATCGTTGAACTCAGCTTCGGTCTTTGGAACAGTGATGCCTCCTTCAACCTTAACTGGTACATAATCTCCAGTTTCAAATACTCTCCACAATCCATATTCTGTAGCCATTACGAACACACGAAATTTTGCTTTCCAGAAAGAGTAGTGTTCGCCATCGAAACCGGGAGGTCTGTTGATTGAAGCTCCATCAGGAAGAATTCCTTCCATAGTGATCCTTCTCGAGTGGTTAAACTCTTCTGAGAAGACCTTGCTCTGATACCAAATGAAAGAGGAGCTTTATACCCAAGAGGGGGGGTGAATTGGGTATATTAAAAATTTTTGCAAACTGGTTCTGTTTTTACACTCTCAGAACAGAGCAGAACAGAGGAGATAGAGAGAAGAGCTTTGCACACAACGATTTATACTGGTTCGGTCCTTTCTCTGACCTACATCCAGTCCCCAAGCCTCACTTGGGATTTTCAATCCACTAACTCAACAATATTGATTACACACTCTGTACTAAGAGTTGTTCTCTCACTAGAACACACTCCCCCTTACAAGTTGTAATCAATACACCCCAACTACCAAGTCCCCTGACTTGTAGTTATCTCAATCAATAAATGATTTACAAGTATTTGACTCTCTTACAGAGCTGATAGGATAAACACTGAAGAACTAAGTATCAAAATGATACAATACAGATGAAAGCTTGATACAATAAATGACTCAATAAATTTTCGCTCTAAGTAGTTGTATCCGCTTGAGAAGAAGTTAATGCTCTCTATTTATAGGTAGAGAACATTAAATGACCGTTGTGAGATGATTCCAACCGTTGGAAGTGATTTGCTTAAGTTCTGGTCATCTTCTCTCTCTAAACTTCTGCTAATCCAAGTCTTAATGAAGTCTGATGTGGATCTCTGAGTTTCTGCCCGTTGGAATTAACTTTACTTGATGTAGTAAGCATTCTTTAACGTTAACAAGACGTGCTCAGATGGATTAGCCGAAAGTAGATGAGATGTGCAGGTGCATTAAATGCACTGTTCACCTTTTTGCTTTTTCTCACAAATCTTCAATAATCTTGATCTGTGCTAACTGAAAAACACTCAACAAACTTGTTAAACATATCTGGGATCATGAGTGAATGATTTATGAAAGCAATTAGATCAAACAACAAGTTATAGCAGATTTCACAAATTTGAAAAAGCTTCAACGGTCACTAACCTCGAGGTTAGTTCATCCAACCTCGAGGTTGGCCTGAAATCTTCAGGCAAACCTTCGTTTTAAAATCATTCAACCTCGAGGTTGCAAAGTGAACCTCGAGGTTTCTCTTGAGAAGAAACCTTCTGATAAATCTCATTAACCTGCAAACCTTGAGGTTCCAAAGGTAACCTCGAGGTTTGAAGTTTGTTTCAAACCTTCAGTTTTCACTGGAGCCCGACAACCTCGAGGTTGTAAATCTGTACTCGAGGTTGGCTCTTTGAAAGTGCAAAGTTCAAAGTTAAACATAAAGCCCAGCCTCGAGGTTACAATGTTAACCTCGAGGTTTTCAATACTTTGAAAACCAGTGTGCTCTCTGTAAGTGATGAAACTCGAGGTTGCAACATCATACTCGAGGTCAAAGGTGTTTTCATCGAGCTTAAGTTTCAAAACAAAGTGTCCAACCTCGAGGTTGAAACATGGACCTCGAGGTTCATGTGCTTGATGAACAACATGACCTTTCTGTATGAGTTGAACCTTGAGGTTTGCTTTGCATACTCGAGGTTACAAGTGATAATGAAGAAACTTGGATTCTCCAACTGAACCAGAACCTCGAGGTTGACTTCTCAACCTCGAGGTTTCACATATAACTTGTGAAACCAAGTTTTGCAATATTCGAATCACTTGATTTTTAAAGCTTCTGTAAGGTCAAACCTCGAGGTTACAAACCCAACCTCGAGGTTTGCTCTTAACCAGAGTTTTGACACTTAAGAGCAAAACCTCTTCAATTGTCTGTAGTTGTTGACAATCATCAAAACCATCAGAGAACTAACAAATGAAGCCTGGAGAGTCAATCGGTGAATTTCAGCTGTGATTCATAGATATGATTAATCAACTTGTTGCTCTAGGAAAAGAATACGATCAATTTGTTCAAGTGAGGAAGATTCTGAACATCCTCAACAAAGAGTGGGAAGCTAAAGTCACAGCCATTAAGGAAGCAAGATGAGATTCCATGGCATCTGTGGCTGCTCTCTTTGGTAGTCTTTCTGAATATGAAGCCAAGATCAGATTCAAGAAGGGTCTGGATGAGGTACACGGGAAGAACAAAGGAATAGCCCTCAAATTTGTCAAAAAAAGCAAAGAATAAGATGATGATGATGAGGAAGATGAAGATGAGGAAATTGGGATGCTAGTCCGGCGTTTTAAAAAGTTATATAAAAAGGATCAAGGCTTCAAGAAGTTTCACAAAGGAAGTTCCATCTTCGAATCAAAGAAGCCTATCATATGCTACGAATGCGAGAAGCCCGGACACATCAAATCAGAATGTCCTCAGCTGAAAAATCAAGAGAAGGAGAAAAAGAAATTCAACAAGTTCAAGAAGAAGGCATATGTTTCAGCCATATGGGGAGATAGCTCATCCGATAAAGATGAAGCTGAAGAAGAGGAGAAAGCAAACATATGCATGGTTGCACAAGAACAACAAGATGATAGTGAGGTGTGTTTAAGAGCATCAAAGCCCAACAAATGGTACATTGATAGTGGATGCTCTAGACACATGACGGGAGACAAAACCAAATTTCTCTCAATCAAGCCTAAGGAAGGTGGCAAGGTGACCTTTGGAGGAGATCAATCTGGAAAGATAGCTGGCATTGATGAGATTGGCAACAATGAAAATCCACTCATCAAAGATGTATACCTCGTAGAAGGACTATGCCACAACCTCCTTAGTGTGAGCCAAAGCACCGACAATGGTAACTTAGTTATCTTTGATTCTAATGAATGTTTGATTGTGAAAAAGGATTTGCTTCCCTTAGAAAATTTGAAATTAAAGGCTTTATTTAGAGCACCTATAGATGGTAATTGTTACACTCTCAACCTCTCTAGCAATGCTTCAATTTCTAAAAAATGTTTTGTAAGCAATTTGAGTGAAAGTTGGCTTTGGCACAAGCACTTAGCTCATGTCAACATGTTCCAACTTGACAAGTTGCTCAAAAAGGATTTAGTAATTGGCATTCCCAAACTTAGTTTCAAAAATGATTTGACTTGTGAATCATGTCAAAAGGGAAAGCAAACTAAATCATCTTTTAAAGCTAAAAATGAAATCTATACTAATAGACCACTACAATTGCTTCATATGGATCTTATGGGTCTAGCAAGGGTGAGGAGCCTTGGTGGCAATTTGTACACATTGGTCATTGTAGATGATTATTCAAGATTCTGTTGGACTATTTTCTTGACTTTAAAAGATAACACATTTGATCAGTTTGTTGTGTTTGCCAAGAAGGTCCAGAACAAGAAAGGTGTGTCTATTTCAGGCATTAGAACTGATCATGGTGGCGAATTTGAGAACAATGCTTTTGCTGAGTATTGCGACAATATGGGGATAGAACACAACTTTTCAGCTCCAAGGACTCCACAACAAAATGGCGTTGTAGAAAGAAAGAATAGAGTCCTCACCGAGATGGCAAGGGCAATGCTGAACAAAAACAACACTTCTCAAGTGTTCTGGGCTGATGCTATGAGCACCGCTTGCTACATCTCAAACCGAGCATATTTGAGGAAGAAGTTGAACAAGACTCCATATGAGCTATACAAAGGAACGAAGCCCAACCTGAGCCATCTACATATTTTTGGGTGTAAGTGCTATGTGCACAACAATGGTAAAGAAAATCTGGGCAAATTTGATTCTAAGGCTGATATAGGAATATTTCTTGGTTATTCGAATAAGAGCAAAGCATATAGAATTTTCAATACTAGAACTAGAGTAGTTGAAGAATCTGTTCATGTTGTGTTTAGTGAAGAAAAGACTGATAAATCCTTGAATAATGAGGAAGAAAATATTTTCAAAAATCAATTCTTTTCGAAAACTACTCCTTCTCCTACTGAAAACTCTGAAAATATTTTTGAGGCTGATCCTGAAAACAATTTTGAAAATCCAGATCAGTCTCAGCCTAGAGCTTGGAAATTTATTAGAAATCATCCTTTAGACCAAGTTATAGGTGATGTGAATCAAGAAGTAAGAACTAGAAATAGTACCTTGAATGAAGTTACCTTTTCTGCATTCATTTCACATATAGAACCCTCTAAAATAGATGAAGCCCTATCAGATAATGATTAGGTGATAGCTATGCAAGAGGAGTTACATCAATTCAACAGAAATCAGGTTTGGGATTTAGTGCCTAGACCCAAGGACCATTTGATTATTGGGACTAAATGGGTATTTAAGAACAAACGTGATGAGTCTACAATCATGTCCAAAACAAGGCAAGACTGCTTGCTGTTAGATATGAATAGTTTTGATGATGTCTTATATAGATGCCATTGTTAAAAGCAAATATATTGAGTAATATAGTTATCTCCTACATTGACTAACTGTTATATATAATGTAGATTATTCGAAGTTAAATTAAGAAGAATAATCAAGCAGATAAGGGATTACTAGAAAGAAGAACTTGCAGAGGTTATCAAGGAAGGAAGATGTTAGAGGATAACCAAGAAGAAGAGAAGAGACTAGAGAAAGATTATAATAGGAATATCAACATTCAAGTTATTGTGATACTGGAAGTCTCTATGATAAGCAAAAGGTAGAATGAAGTTTCATCACTTTATGGATATTGAAGAAGGTAGAAGTTGTAAAGAATGATGAGCCCAAGTTAAATGATGAAGAATGATCAAGTTGGGAGATGGAAGAAAGAAAGAGTTGAATTATCAAGAATGATCAAGAGAAGAGAAGAAAGAAAGAAGAACTTGCCAAATGGAATGAAGATATAATTATTCAAGTTCTTATATTGAAGCTAGATGTCTCCAAGATCATATGGAAGTTGGAATGGCTCAATTTGGAGTTAAAGTCAGCAAAAATCAGCTTCAGGATGAGAAAGCTCGAGAGTCCAAGTCAAAACTCGAGTTTCCTACTTCACTACAATGATTTGCCTCTCGGACAGGAGAAAACTCGAGTTTGGGACCCAAAACTCGAGTTTGCAACTCAAAACTCGAGTTTGTAGTATCTTCAGCAACTCTAGCATCTCTGGACAAGCAAAACTCGAGTTTCCAAGCACAAACTCGAGTTTAGGACTCAAAACTCGAGTTTTCAAGTCAAAACTTGAGTTTCCAGCGTTAAACAGGAACTCTGTTTCACGTTCAACACGGGCGAGGTCTGGTAATTCGACGATATCTCTCAAACCGGAGATCGGATTGAGACGAAACCCAAAGCATATGAAACTAGACTCCCAATGCGTCATTTTGATATAAAATTCAAGCCCAAAGGAGTTCAGATCAAGGAGCTATGATTTTTACAAATTGCCACAAGAATCAACATCACAGTCCAAACCCACCTTCGGTATTTTGAGTGTATCTCACAAACGACAAATTCGATTGAGCTGAAATCAGTGGCATATGAAAGTAGACTCACAGAGCTTTTCATCAAGGGTTGAATGGACTAAAACGGAGTTCATACCAGGGAGATATGGTATTCAAAATTTGATGGTTATTTCAAGAAAACTCAACAAAGTTCAGGAGAAAGCGAAACTCGAGTTTTGCTAGTGAAAACTCGAGTTTTCATCAGACAAAGAGCAGCGAACTTCAGAGAAACTTCCAAAACTCAAGTTTTGGACCAAAACTTGAGTTTTTCTCAGGCAGAGGCAAATCCAACATTCGACAACAAAAGGAAAACTTGAGTTTTCAAGAGCAAACTCGAGTTTGCACCTCTGCTTTAGAAAATCAGCGTTTCGAAAATCCTGATTCTTCCTATAAACATCCAAATGATTACCAAATGATTTATAACACTTCTTAACATCATTTATATTATTTGTATACATGTTTCAGATGATCAAAGGGTGTTGAAGTGAAGATCAAAAGTAAAGTAAATGCTGATGTCATAGCTGGTTCAGAAAATGAAGTTCTAACAGCTAGTTCCTTCTGAGTCTAACGGCTATATTTCTTTATCCAACAGTCATTGAATCTTCTCAACGGTCATATATTGATCTCTACCTATAAATAGAAGACAGATTCAAGCAGAAAAACGTAGAGACACAAGCCCACATCTTCAAAATGCTCATACTCTGTTTTTCACATTATTTACTCTCTGTTTTCAATGTTTAATAGTTCATCATAGAGAGTGAAAATTTTTGTAATGCTCTTCAGTGTTTATCTTATTCACTTCTGAGAGAGAAGATTCATTAGAAACATTCTATCTATTTATTTGAGAGTTACTCAAGATTGGGTAATCTTGAGAGGGAAACAGATTGTAACCTTGCATTGTGTAAGGGGGAGTATCTCAGTGAGAGATTTGGCTTCACAAGTGCCTGGGTGAACTTGTGGGATTGTAAAGGTTTTTCTTGTGCCCGGATTAAACAAGAGGATAGTGGATTGAAAATCTCAAGTGGAGCTTGGGGACTAGACGTAGGTCAAGGATTGGGCCAAACCAGTATAAATCTCAGTTTGTATATTCTCTTCCCTAAACTCTTATATTTCCAGCATATATATCTGAATGTCGATACATGTTTGAATGACTGACTATTGCTTTATCAATTATTATTATCATTCAAACTACTTTTAATAAGTTGCGAAAAGTTTTTCAAAGTTCCTAAAGTTTTATCAAACACCCAATTCACCTCCCTCTTGGGTTCAGCCGGTTCTTACAGTTGCAAAAGGGTACAATCAAGAAGAAGAGATAGACTACGAAGAAACTTATGCTCCAGTAGCAAGATTGAAAGCCATAAGAGTTCTTCTAGCCTATGCATGTGTTAAAGGTTTCAAACTTTTTCAAATGGATGTTAAAAGTGCATTCTTGAATGGTTTTATTCAAGATGAGGTCTATGTAGAACAACCTCCAGGTTTTGAAAATGAACAGTACCCTGATCATGTTTTCAAACTCAAAAAGGCTTTATATGGTCTCAAGCAAGCTCCTAGAGCTTGGTATGAGAGATTGAGTCAATTTCTTCTTGATCAAGGGTTTATTAGAGGAAAGGCTGACACAACATTGTTCATCAAAAGAAATAAATAAAATGAAATTTTAATTGTTCAAATTCATGTTGATGATATAATCTTTGGTGCTACTAATGATGCTTTGTGTGAGGAATTCTCAAAGGTCATGCAGGGAGAATTTGAAATGTCAATGATGGGAGAGTTGAACTACTTCCTTGGTCTGCAAATTAAGCAAAGGAAGGATGGAATTTTCATCTCCCAAACCAAGTATCTCAATGACCTGCTGAAGAAGTTTGGGATAGACCATTGTAATGGAACTGACACGACAATGAGTACAACCACTTAATTGGATGCTGATGAAAAGGGCAAAGATTTCAACATCACAAAGTATAAAGGGATGATTGGATCATTACTCTATCTAACAGCAAGTCGCCCGGACATCCAATTCAGTGTTGGAATGTGTGCAAGATTCCAGTCTGCTCCAAAGGAGTCTCATGCTGAACATGTGAAGAGGATCTTCAGATATCTAGTAGACACCAAGACACTGGGATTGTGGTTCCCTAAGGGTCAGCTTGAGCACTTAGTGGCATACTCAGATTCAGACCATGCCGGCTACAAGACTAATAGAAAGAGCACAAGTAGCCAATGTGAGTTCTTTGGCAACTCAAGTGTGTCTTGGTTCAGCAAGAAACAGACCAGTGTAGCTGTGTCCTCAACCGAAGCTGAATATGTGGCTGCATCAAGTTGATGTACTCAAGTGCTATGGCTCAAACAACAACTTGCTGATTTGGGAGTGAATCTGAAAGAGATCCCAATCCTATGTGATAACACAAGTACAATAAGCTTGGAAAAGAATTCAGTTCAACATACAAGAACCAAGTATATTGATGTGAGACATCATTTCATAAGGGATCATGTTCAGAAGAAAGATGTCAAGGTCATGTTCATCCTAACTCATCTTCAACTTGCTGACATCTTCACAAAGCCACTGGCCAAAGAGCATTTCAACTTTATAAGAAGGGAATTGGGAATGGTAAATCCCAATAAGTTGTGAGTATATCTTGATTAATCCAATGTTAGTTTAGGTTTTGATGATTAATTGTTACTAACTTAAGCATCGGAGTGTTTAGATGTGTTTTATGCAAGATGCTTAAATCTGAAGTTTGCTAAAAAAGAGAGCAAACTCGAGCCTATGAATTGTGAACTCGAGCTCGAGAAAGACAGAGAAGAAATGAAGATCTGATGGTGAATGAACTCGAGCCCATAAGTAACGAACCTCAGGTTCATTTCAGGCAGAGAGCAACCTAAGATGATCAACATAAAAGAACTCGAGCCTGCAATTAATGAACTCGAGTTCACGGGATACAGAGAGCAACCAAGTTCAAAGGTTGGCACGAACTCGAGCTTGTAAGTATGAACCTCAGGTTCACGAGAAAAGTTCAAGAGTTCTTAATTACACTCTTGAAGTCCATGTTAGTAAATTTTTAAACGAACTCGATCCTACAAGTGTAAACTCGAGTTCATCGCGAGTACTATATATATAGCAATCTGAACTCTCTTCTTCATTTCACTCAAACCTCCGGTTTTGCCCTAAAAACTCTTCTTCTTCCTCTGCCCACTTTCTGCGAAAATGGCTTCCAAGCAAGCATCCTCCCAAGAATCAAACCCTAAACCTACCCAATCTCCCTCTCAAACAAAACCTGATCGTCCTATCCGAACAAAAATGCGTTCAACTCGTCATCGCCATGGAATTGACAAATCCATCAAAGGAGTACAAGGAGAAAACGTTGACACTCTTCCTCCTCAACCTAAAGGAATTGTGATCAATGAAGGTCGGACCAAAAAGAGGCATGAACCAGAGCCTGTGCCTCAGGGTAAAGGAAAAGCTCCTCAGCCAGCCACACCTTTAAGAGAAAAACAACCCTTCAAAAGGAAGAAGATTGCTGGAGTCCACTCGGTTCCTACTGCTGGGCAAGCCAGTTCTCACGCCCATGGTGTTCCTCAACAACAGGAGCAAACTGCTCCTCAGGTATCCCAATCTCTTCCTTCTCTGTATGAAATTTATAATCACAACAGGTGCCCTAGTGGATTTTCTGAAGAACTTGTCGAATGACTACTGATGAAGGGATTAAGTTCAAGGAGAAATTTAATGAAAAGAAGGTTTTCTATCCTATTGTCTTTGTGGACTTAGCCAAGATTAAGGAAGAATGCAATTTAGATTTATCTCCTTGGCTAAAATAGTTCGAGACTTTAATTTCCATCAAAGCTCCATATAGCCCAAAGCTTGTGAAAGTCTTCTACTTTCACATGCAATCTGATAATGTTTTGGATAAAGATGGGAATCTAGTGGAAGAGAGAATTATCACCAAAGTCACGGGACAGAAAATCACCATTACCCCTTCCTACCTGAACTCTATTCTTCAAATTTCCAATCCCCCAGTACCTGAAACCCACAGATACAAGCAACAAGCTATATTCAGTCTCCTCAGACCCAATGAGCCTATTCCCGAGGGTCTAAACATTCTAAATTTTACACCTGCTGCTATGCCTCCAAGAAACAGAGCAATTTGGTACATATACACTAGAGACCTTCTACAGAAAGGAGGCAATTTCACCCATTTTGCCAAAAAGGATTTCCCTATCTTCGCTTCAATCTTAGACAAATAGCATCACAATGTTGGATATTGGCTCTTTCAGGAGATGTCTAAGTTTGCTTTTCAGTCTAGACAGTCTTCTCAAATTCCATTCCGCAGTCTGGTATCTATAATTCTGTTCCATGAGAAGATTTGGTATCTGGCTGCCAATGATCCCCCTGTCTGCCCAACTGAATTTGGGAGACACATAATGAATTTAATGGGGGTTGATCTTGAGGAGAGGTCAGATCAATCTAGAGCTCCAGTCAGATCAAAGACAGCTAGGTCCAGAGGCACACACTCATGAGCACAGGAAGCTCAAAGTGCTCCTCCTCCTCCTCAATCATCTCTTCCTGATGATTTTGACACCCAAGTCAAAGAAATTATGGAAAAGGCAGTATCAGACTTGACTGACAGTGTTGAAGTTGCAATCGGGAAGTTGGTTTCTGAAGTGAACAAGGAGCATAGTGACTTGGTGGATATACAAGAAGGCTCCATATTTGAACAAGAAGCATTGAAGAATCAGATAAATGACCCAGCAGCCAGTATCTCTACTCTGTTAGTCACTATGATGAGTCTAAGTGACAAGATGGACCAAATTTTGAAGAATCAATCCATGACAGCTCCTGCTTCAGCTTCAAAGTCAGTTCTAGCACCTACTATTCCTGAACCTCAGACTGAACCTAAGCCTACCCAGCCTGCCTCTCCTTCACCTTCTTTTGCTGATGACAAAGGGGGAGAGAGTGTTGAGTGATGAGGAGATGTGTTTTGAAGTTGAAATTTAGCTTTTGTTGTTATGTTTATATTTGCTTTTGAAACTCTAGTTATATATCTTGTTGTTTGTTAATGAATGTTCAAGTTTTGTTTTTGCCTTTACCTTCTATTGCTCACTCTATTGCTAGCTCTGATTTGCATTCATAACTTGAACATACTTTTCTTACAAAACTGAGTTTCAAAACTGATTTTCCAAATCAATTATTTACAAGTGTTGTCATCATCAAAAAGGGGGAGAATGTTAGTTCTCTGTGTGTTTTGATGATTACTAACATTTGTAAACAATATGGAGATGTTTTTGTTCAAGATTAAACTGATCTAGACTTGTCAATTTCAAGCAAAAACATTCTACCTGAGACAAACTCGAGCCTGTTATGTGCAAGCTCGAGCCTGTCTTTGACAGAGAATGCAAACTTGACACTTTAATTGTCAAACTCGAGACTAAAATCAAAGTTCAGAACTTAAGAGATTTTCCAAAGTTTTTTTTTTCAAAACTTCATGAACTCGAGTTCACAATTGCAAGCTTGAGTTCACCAGAGACAGAGAGGTCTCTAACTTTGAACTTGGCACATTCTTTCCCCAAACCTCAAGTTTGCAAGTTTAAAAGAAAAGTTTTCATAGTTCTTAAAGATCATGAACTCGAGCCTGTTATAGCAAACTCGAGTTCATCCCTGGCGGCAAGAAACTTTTCAAACTGATTTTTATGAACCTTACACTGTTTTATTCAGAGTAAAGTTTTGCAGTTTGAAAAACCTCAAGAGTTTTCAGAACAAGCAAACTCGAGCCTAAGCTTTTAAACTCGAGCCTATCTTTGGCCTAGAGCTTTCACAGTATCTCCAAGATGAACAAACTCAAGCCTAAGTTTTGAAACTCGAGTTTAGAAGTTCCAGAGAGCAAAAAGTTTTTCAGAGTTAAATAAACTCGAGCCTAAGACTCTCAAACTCGAGCCTAAAAGTTCCAGAGAGCAAGAGTGTTTTCAACTTGAGAAAACTCTAGAGTTTGTACTATATGAAGGTTGGAGCTAGATACCCAAGAGGGGGGTGAATTGGGTATCTTTAAAAATTTAAAGTTTTTACTCTATTTTTGGCTAAGTGAAACAGGGTAAGACAGAGGAGAAAAGAAGAGAAGCAATGCACAACACGATTTATGCTGGTTCGGTCCTTTCTCTAACCTACGTCCAGTCCCCAAGCCTCACTTGGGATTTTCAATCTACTAAATTCAACAATTGATTACAGACTTTGTACTAAGAGTTGTTCTCTCACTAGAACTCACTCCCCCTTACAAGTTGTAATCAATACACCCAAATCACCAAGTCCCCTGACTTGTGATTCTCACTATCAATGAATGATTTTCAGAAAAGACTCTCTTACAGAGCAGATGAAATAAACACTGAAGCACAAGTATCAAATTGATACTATTACTGATGAAAGCTGAACACAATAAATGAACTCAATAAATTTTCGCTCTCAGTTGGTGTATCAACTTGAGAAAGTGTTAATGCACTCCATTTATAGGCAGAGGGCATTAATTGACTGTTGCAAACTGGATTGAACCATTGGGAAACTTCTGCTGAGACTTGGTTCAACCTTGGACATCTTCTCTCTCTTGTTTATGCATAATCCAGCTGTCACTTGGTTCTTAGTTGACTTTCTGGCAATAAATCCGTTGGAGAGTTTGTTGCTTGTTGTAGTAATCTTCCTTTTAATCTTTTGTAATCGTGTACAAGTGGATTAACCAAAGGAAGCAAGTTTCTGGGCTGAGCATTTATTGTTCTGACACACTTTTTGCTTTTGCTCTAGTCCTTCAATAATCCTTCTTTAAGCTGTCTGAAACTCACTAAGAGGATAGTTAAACATATCTAGGATTAATATATTTTAACCATGTAAAGCATTGAGATCAAACAAGAAACCATAACAGATTTGTCCAATTCAAATTTCCAGTAACGGCTACAAACCTGGAGGTTTGTTCCACAAACCTCGAGGTTTGCTTAAGCATCTCAAGCACTCTCAGTTTCAGAAACACATAACCTCGAGGTTTCTTGGTGAACCTCGAGGTTTCCCTTGTATAGAAACCGTGTGAAAAATATTGAAGACCACAAACCTGGAGGTTTCATAAGAAACCTGGAGGTTTCATAAGAAACCTGGAGGTTTCATAAGAAACCTGGAAGTTTGATATTTGGTGAAAAATTCATTTCTTCTCTGGAACCCACAAACCTCGAGGTTTTCAACAATACTCGAGGTTTGGCTAAAAATATTGTAAAGCCAAATCTTTGAACCAGAGACACAACCTCGAGGTTTCAAACTGAACCTCGAGGTTTTCATTTATGTGAAAACCTGTTTGCTCTCTGTATACAGAATACTCGAGGGTTAAGGCAATACTCGGGGTTTTAAGTATTTTCATGAAGCTTTAAGTTTAAGACAAAATACCAAACCTCGAGGTTTCAAATTGAACCTCGAGGTTTTCATACTCAATGAAAACCAAAAGCTCTCTGTATGAAGAAAACTCGAGGTTTCTTACAAAACTCGAGGTTTCACATTGTTTTTCAAAACTCTCAGTTAGGCGCCAAACCACAAACCTGGAGGTTTTCCAACAAACCTCGAGGTTTCATGTGTTGGTGTAAAACTGAGTTTTCCTGAGAGATGCAGAACCTCGAGGTTACTTTAGAAACCTCGAGGTTTCACATTGATTTGTGAAACCAAGTTTTTGAACCATGAAACACTTAACCTTTGAGGCTTTCTGTAAGGCCAAACCTCGAAGTTTCAGTCCCAACCTCGAGGTTTGCTCTTATACACAATTTTCAAAACTCAAGAGCAAAACATCATTTATTGTTTATAGTTGTTGACAATCATCAAAACCATTAAAGAACTAACACTGTAAACCTCAGGTTTGTTCTTTCAAAGTCAAAACTAAGTCTTGTTCTTAATAGTGTTAAACTCGAGCCTATTACTAATAAGCTCGAGTTCATCTCTTGAACATAAACTCTCCAAAACTTAAAATTGCGACTTTCCTCTCTGTGTAAAATAAACTCGAGTTCATAAAGCTAAGATCGAGTTCAAATTCACTCGAGAGCAATGTGATTTTTCAAATGAGTTGTGAACCTCAGGTTTAAACTACAAACCTCAAGTTCACGTGTTTCTGAGCTGAAACATCTTTGCACACTGAAGCATCAAACTCGAGCCTGGAAGAATTAAGCTCGAGTTCATGACGCTGGTTCAGAAATTCAAATTTGACAAATTCTAAAAACATTCCTGTTTGATCCTAATCCTTTGCAATATTGTTCTCTGATATTCCCTGCTATGTTTAACGACTTTATTAGTGAATTTCAGATGTTTTAAGAATGTTTACTAAGAGTTAAAGCATAAAACAAAAAGCAAGTTCAGAACATTTAATGCAATGCACAGAAAGTTACTTCCTTTGGCCAATCCATCTGCACACGCCTACAAAGCATTAAAGAGGGATTACTACAACAAGAAACATCCTCCCTAACGGATTAATTTGCAGAAAGTCAACTATGATGACATGGGCAACTGGATTAAGAGTAATCAAGAGAGAGAAGGTCCCTAAACCACTTCAGAACACTTGGACAACCTCTCCAAGGGATCTATTTGGAAAGCAATGGTTAATTAATGATCTTTGAGTATAAATAGAAGAGCAATCAAGTCTTTCCAACAACCACAACAACTGAGAGCGAATTTCATTAAAGTTTTCATTCATTTCTTTTAGTTTTTCATCTGTGTAGTATCTTTTGATACAAGAGCTTCAGTGTTCATTTATATATTCTCTTTGAGAGAGTATTATTTCTCATCATTCATTCATTGTAAAGAAATCACAAGTCAAGGGGACTTGGTGATTTGGGAATCATTGATTACAACTTGTAAGGGGGAGTGAGTTCTAGTGAGAGAATCACTTCTTGAGTGTAGAGTGTGTAATCTTTGATATAGTGGAAATCCCAGTGAGGCTGGGGACTAGACGTAGGTCAAGTGGTTAAGACCAAACCAGTATAAATCTCGTGTGTCTTGCTCTTCTTCCCTTTACTCTGTTCTACCTTGTTTTCATTGTTGGAAAACAGAGTTTTCTGCAAGAATTTTTAAAATACCCAATTCACCCCCTTCTTAGGTATTTGGCTCCACTTTCATTGTTGTTTGAGCCACAGCACTTGAGAACAACAACTTGATGCGGCCACATATTCAACTTCGGTTGACGATACAGCTACACTGGTTTGTTTCTTACTGAACCAAGACACAAGTGAATTGCCAAAGAACTCGCATTGGCCACTTGTGCTCTTTCTATCAGTTTTGTAGCCGGCATGGTCTGAGTCTGAGTATGCCACTAAGTGCTCAGGCTGACCCTTAGGGAACCACATTCCCAGTGTCTTGGTGTCTACAAGATATCTGAAGATTCTCTTCACATGTTCAGCATGAGACTCCTTTGGAGCAGACTGGAATCTTGCACACATTACAACACTGAATTAGATGTCCTTGCTGTTAGATAGAGAAATGATCCAATCATCCCTCTATATTTTGTGATGTTGAAATCTTTGCCTTCTTCGTTAGCATCCAATGAAGTAGTGGTGCTTATCGGTGTATCAGCTCTTTTGCAATGTTCCATTCCAAATTTCTTCAGCAGGTCATTGAGATACTTGGTTTGGGAGATGAAAATTTCATCCTTCCTTTGCTTGATTTACAGACCAAGGAAGTAGTTCAACTCTCCCATCATTGACATTTCAAATTCTCCCTGCAAAATCTTTGAGAACTCCTCACACAAAGCATCATTAGTAGCACCAAAGATTATGTCATCAACATAAATTTGCACAATCAAAATTTCATTTAATTTATTTCTTTTGATGAATAATGTTGTGTCAGCCTTGCCTCTGATAAATACTTGATCAATAAGAAATTGACTCAATCTCTCATACCAAGCTCTAGGATGTAAATGGACCTGAATACCCAAGAGGGGGGTGAATAGGGTATTCTCAAATTTTTCGATTAAAAGCTCTGTTTTTGAACAATAAAAGCAGGGGTTAACAGAGATAAGGAAGAGAAAGCTTGGACACAAGAATTTATACCGGTTCGGTCCTATCAACTTGACCTACATCCAATCCTTAAACACTCTGGGATTTTCCACTATATCAATGATTACACACTCTGCACTCAAGAAGTGATTCTCTCACTAGAACTCACTCCCCATTACAAGTTGTAATCAATGAACCCAACCACCAAGTCCCCTGACTTGTGGTTCTTTACAATCAATGATCAATAATCAAAGAAAAACTCTCTCTAAGAGTAGATGATGATAAAAACTGAAGCTTATAATGTCAAAAGACAAAATACAAGTGAAAACTGAAGGTAGTTGTGAGACTTGAATGCTTGTGCGTTTTCAGATGTTGTAGCAGATGTGAAGTCTTGAATGCCACTCTATTTATACATAGAAGACATTAAATGACTGTTGTAATTTAGATTAAAACGTTGGGAGTGGTCTGCTGAAGTTAGGTGCCACTTTTGCCATCTTCTCTCTCTTGGTTTCTGCATAATCTAGCTGGACTTTGGTTCAGGGTTGACTTCTCTGCAAATTAATCCGTTGGAGAAGCTGTTGCTTGTTGTAGAAATCTTTGTTTAATGCTTTGCAACCGTGCACAGATGGATTAACCAAAAGTGAGCAAGTTTCTGGGCTGAACATTTAATGTTCCGACACAACTTTTGCTTTTGCTCTAAACCTTCAATAATGTTTCTTTAATCTGTCTGAAACCCACTAAAAAGATGATTAAACATATCTATAATCATTATAGATTAATCATGAAAAGCATTGAGATCAAACAAGAAGGTATAGCAGATTTGGCAAATTCAAATTTCTGTCAACGTATAGAAACCTGGAGGTTTGTTCCACAAACCTCGAGGTTTTCGTTTTCTCCAGGTGAAAAAGGTTTTGGTTTACAAAGCAAACCTGGAGGTTTCAAAACAAACCTGGAGGTTTTCAGAAGTGCAGAAAGAAGATTAAGTCTCTGAGTGTCAGAACCTCGAGGTTTCATGATAAACCTCGAGGTTTCACATTAAAATATGAAACCTTGTAAAACATGATGAAATCAAACCTGGAGGTTTCAAACATAGTGAAAGTTCATTTGCTCTCTGGAACTCACAAACCTCGAGGTTTGTAGCAATACTCGAGGTTTTGCTAAAAACATTGAAAAATAGAACTTTGTTCCAAAGACAAAACCTAGAGGTTTTGGAGTAAACCTCGAGGTTTCACAGATGGAAAAATTTGATTGCTCTCTGTATGTCAGAAACCTGGAGGTTTCTAACAATACTCGAGGTTTTGAGGTAATTTCAAAATTCTCAGGTTTGAGCAAAACCACAAACCTCGAGGTTTATGTGGGAACCTCGAGGTTTTCAATGTTATTGAAAACCATTTGCTCTGTGGATGAAGAAACCTGGAGGTTTCTTCAAGTACTCGAGGTTTCACATTCTTTTTCAAAAGTGTCAGTTAGGCGCCAAACCACAAACCTGGAGGTTTCGTTATAAACCTCGAGGTTTGAAGAGTTGGTGTGAAACTGAGTTTTCTCTGGAAGTCCAAAACCTTGAGGTTTCTTCAGAAACCTCGAGGTTTCACATAAATTTATGAAACCAAGTTTTTCAAGACAGAACATTTAACCTTGAGGCTTCCTTTGTAAGGTCAAACCTCGAGGTTTGCCCTCATTCAGGATTTTCTAATCTTGAAGAGCAAATCCTCATTCTTTGTTTACAATTGTTGGCAATCATCAATGTTAGTTCCCAGTGTGTTTTGATGATTACTAACAATTGTAAACAATATTGATAAGATTTGACAAAGTTTAGAATAATTTAAACTTGTATTTTTCAATCTGTCAAAACCAAACTCGAGCCTGTTAGTGTTGAACTCGAGCCTGGATTTGACAGAGAGCACAAACTTGTCAAGTTGATTTCCAAACTTGAGACTGAACCTGAAGTTTAAAATCAAACTTCTGAGAAGTTCACATGAACTCGAGCCTGATGAGATCAACCTCGAGTTCATCTTTTCCAGAAAGTTTTTGAATTTTGAAAACATGTTGAACCTTACACTTGCTCTCTGCAAACCTCAGGTTTGAAAGTTCTTCAAAGACTTTAGGAACATGAACTCGAGCCTGTCATGGTGAACTCGAGTTCATCTCTGGCTGGACAAGATTTTTGAAACTTAAAGATTTTTTCAAACTCTGCACTGTTCCATTGAAAGAAAAGTTTTTCGGTTTGAAAAGTTCACCAATGCTCAAACTCGAGCCTAGCACATTCAAACTCGAGCCCAGTTTTGGCCGAGAGCAAAGAATTGTTTTTAAGCTATTTAAACTCGAGCCTGAGACTTTCAAACTCGAGCCTAAAAGTTCCAGAGAGCAAAGAACTTTTGGATATGTTTCTAAACTCGAGAGTGTGTTTTGCAAACCCCAGGTTTGTGCTTTCAAGCTAAAACGAAGTCTGTTCAAAAGTGTCTCGAACTCGAGCCTGACATTAATGAACTCGAGTTCATTTCAACCCGAGAGCATTTTAGTTTTTCAATGATCTACAAACCTCAGGTTTGTAAAACAAACCTCAGGTTTACACTTTTTGAACTTGCACAGTTTTGAACACTAAAGCCTCGAACTCGAGCCTGTAAGAACTGAACTCGAGTTCGTGACGCTGGTTCAGAATTTTTGAATTTGGGCATTTCAGAAATCAATGTTATTTGATCCTATCTTCTTCCAATATTATTCTCTGATATTCCCTGCTATGTTTAACGTATTTATTAGTGGATTTCAGAGCATTAAAGAATGTTTGGTGAGAGGTTAGAGTATAAAGCAAAAAGCAACTCAGAGCATTTATTGCAAAGCACAAAAGTTACTCCTTATACCCAATTCCTTCTGCACACGCTTACAAAGTATTTAAGGATGTTAGCTGAATCAAGAAATCTCCTCTCCAACGGATTAATTCGCAGAAAGTCAGCCTTGATGTCTTGGTCAACTAGATTAAGGGAAACAAGAGAGAGAAGACCCCAAAACCACTTCAGAACACTTGGGCAACTTCTCCAACGGTCTGATTCAAGCTACAACGGTCATTTAATGTTCTCTACCTATAAATAGAGAGCATTAATCTCTTCACAAGAAGAGACACCAACTGAGAGCGAAAATTTATTAAGTGTCATCTATTGTGTTCAGCTTTCATCTGTAATAGTATCAAATTGATACTTTGTACTTCAGTGCTTATTCTATCTACTCTTTGAGAGAGTTATCATCTTGTAAATCATCTACTGATTGTGATAACTACAAGTCAGGGGACTTGGTAGTTGGGGTGTATTGATTACAACTTGTAAGGGGGAGTGTGTTCTAGTGAGAGAACAACTCTTAGTACAGAGTGTGTAATCAATATTATTGAGTTAGTGAATTGAAAATCCCAAGTGAGGCTTGGGGACTGGATGTAGGTCAGGAAAGGACCGAACCAGTATAAATTGCATTGTGTTTAGCTTCTTCTCCTTATCCTCTCTGTTGTGCTCTGTTTTGAGTAATCGAAAACAGAACAAGTTACGAAAATTTTAAAGATACCCAATTCACCCCCCTCTTGGGTATAAAGCTCCTGCTTTCATTTGGTATCAGAGCCAGGTCTTCTCAGAAGAGCTTAACCACTCGAGAAGGATCACTATGGAAGGAATTCTTCCAGATGGAGCTTCAATCAACAGACCTCCCGGTTTCGACGGCGAACACTACTCTTTCTGGAAAGCCAAATTTCGTGTGTTCGTGATGGCAACAGAATATGGTCTATGGAGAGTCTTTGAAACTGGAGACTATGTTCCAGTCAAGGTAGAAGGAGGCATCACTGTGCCCAAGACAGAAGCCGAATTCGATGATAATGATAAGAAGAACATTACTCTCAATAGCAAGGCTATTCTGATGCTTCAGAGTGCTCTTAGTCAAAAGGAGTACTTTCGTATCTGTAATTTATCAACGGCTAAGGAAATGTGGAAGGCGCTAGAAATAGCTTATGAAGGAACCTCTGGAATCAAGGAAAATCGCATCAACATTCTAACCACTGAGTATGACCTGTTGCGGATGAAGCAAGGCGAGAGTATTGGAGAATTTCAGTTGAGATATACTCATCTGACCAATCAGCTAGCAGCCTTAGGAAAGCTTTTCGATCAAGGTGCACAAGTGAGGAAAATCCTCAATATTCTGACAAAGGACTGGGAAGCCAAGGTTACTGCCATTGAAGAAGCCCGTGGAGAATCAATGACTTCAGTTGCTGCATTATTTGGAAGCCTATCTGAGTATGAGAGCAAACTGAAGTTCAAAAAGGAGTTAGAAGATGTCAATGGTGGCAACAATCGCAACAAAGGAGTGGCTCTGAATGTGGAAAAGGATGAGGAAGATGAAGATGAGGATGAAGAAATTGGGATGATGGTCCGGAGATTCAAAAAGTTTTATAAGAAGGATCAAGGCTTCAAGAAGTTTCAGAAGGGAAGCTCAAGTTATGAATCGAAAAAACCTATCATCTGCTATGAATGTGAAAAGCCGGGACATATCAAGGCAGATTGCCCTCAGCTGAAGAATCAAGAGAAAGAAAAGAAAAAGTTCAAGAAATTCAAAAAGAAGGCATATGTGTCAGCTATATAGGGAGATAGCTCATCGGATGAGGATGAAGTTGAAGAAGACGAAAGCGAAAAAGCCAACATATGCCTAGTCGCTGAGGAAGAAGAGCAACACAATGAAAGAGATGAGGTATATGAATCTCTTCCTTCCTATGATGAATTGTTTGCTGAATACAGTGTTGTTCAAAAGGAGTTTGAAAAACTTGCAGACAAGTATATGTCATTGAAAAGGAAAAATTCCTTTCTTGAACTGCAAATTGAAAACCTCTCTTCTCCTCAATCTCTGATTTGTGATGAATGCTCTGTCCTAGAGAAAAAGAATTCACAGCTTACAAAAGCACTTGAGAAATTCACTAAGGGAAGTGAAATGCTCAATGTGATTTTGAAACAACAACGTTTTACAAACGATAGATCGGGCATTGGTTATAAACCAGACTTTGATAAGAAGAAAGGAAAGAAAAAGAATGGACAGAAATCCTATATGAATTATTTTACTAAATCTGTTCATTCCTCAAACCCTTTTGCACATTGTACATATTGCAATAGGAAGGGTCATTCTACTTCATCTTGTTTTCATCGAAAAGAAAGAAAAGCTAAACCTGTAGGAAATTATGTCTGGGTACCAAAAGGAACATATGTTCCCAAGGTACATGCTAACCCCAAAGGACCCAAGAAAAGATGGGTACCTAAAACTTGATCTCTTGGGATCTGCAGGTATGTCTTAGAGCATCAAGGCCAAACAAGTGGTACATCGATAGTGGATGCTCAAGACACATGACTGGAGACAAATCAAAGTTTTTATCAATAAAGCCAAAAGATGGAGGTAGAGTCACATTTGGAGGTGATCAATCCGGGAAAATCGCTGGCATTGGTGAGATAGGCAACAATGAAGGCCCACTCATCAAAGACGTCTACCTTGTAGAAGGATTGTGTCACAATCTCCTAAGTGTGAGCCAAAGCACCGATAAGGGTAATTTGGTAATATTTGACTCTGATGAATGCTTTATTGTTAAAAAGGATTTGATCTCTATGAATGATTTGAAAAACAAAGCCTTATTTAGAGCACCTAGAGATGGAAACTGTTATACTTTGAACCTCTCTAGCAATGCTTCTGTTTCTGAAAATTGTTTTGTCAGTAACTTGAATGAGAGTTGGCTATGGCATAAGCGATTAGCTCATGTCAATATGTATCAACTTGACAAGTTATTGAAAAAGGATTTGGTTATTGGCATTCCCAAATTGAATTTCAAAAATGATATGATTTGTGATGCTTGTCAAAAGGGAAAACAGACCAAATCTTCCTTTAAAGCTAAAAATGAGATTTCAACAAACAGACCTCTTCAACTTCTTCACATGGATCTAGTTGGACCAGCTAGAGTGAAAAGTCTTGGTGGAAACTTATACACTTTGGTCATTGTTGATGATTTTTCTAGATTTACTTGGACAATATTTTTATCATCAAAAGATGAAACATATGATCAGTTTGTTGCTTTTGCCAAGAAGGTCCAAAACGAGAAAGGTTTTTCAATTTCAGGTATAAGGACCGATCATGGTGGAGAATTTGAAAACAATGCCTTTGCTGAGTTTTGTGATAGTATGGGGATCAACCATAATTTCTCGGCACCAAGAACACCACAACAGAATGGTGTTGTGGAGAGAAAGAATCGAGTACTCACGGAAATGGCCCGGGCAATGTTAAACGAATATAACACTTCACAAGTGTTTTGGGCTGATGCGATGAGTACGGCATGTTACATCTCCAACCGAGCCTACATGAGAAAGAAGATGAACAAAACACCATACGAAATCTACAAAGAAAGAAAGCCGAATCTCAGTCATCTGCATGTCTTCGGATGCAAGTGCTATGTGCACAATAATGGTAAAGATAATCTTGGTAAATTCGATCCGAAATCTGATCTAGCTATTTTTATTGGTTATTCAAATAGGAGTAAGGCATATAGGGTGTTTAATACTAGGATTAAGATTGTTGAAGAATCTATACATGTTGTATTCTGTGAATCTGAGTCTGATAAATCCTTGGATGATGAAGAGGAGACTATTTTCAAAAACAAATTCTTTTCGAAAAATGCTCCTACTCCTTCTGAAAATTCTGAAAATGTTTTTGAGGCTGATCCTAAAAATAATTTAGAAAATCCTGATCAGTCTCAACCTAGAGCTTGGAGATTTATAAGGAATCATCCTTTAGACCAAGTCATAGGTGATGTGAATCAAGGAGTTAGGACCAGAAATAGTACTTTGAATGAAGTTACATTTTCTGCATTTATTTCACATATAGAGCCCTCTAAGATAGAAGAAGCTCTTTCAGACAATGATTGGGTAATTGCTATGCAAGAGGAGTTACATCAATTTGATAGAAATCAAGTTTGGGACTTGGTGCCTAGACCCAAAGACCATCCGGTAATTGGGACAAAATGGGTATTCAAGAACAAACGTGATGAGTCAGCTATCATTGTGCGTAACAAGGCTAGATTAGTGGCCAAAGGTTACAATCAAGAAGAAGGAATAGATTATGAAGAGACTTATGCTCCAGTAGCTAGATTGGAAGCAATAAGAGTTCTTCTAGCATTTGCATGCACAAAAGGTTTTAAACTCTATCAAATGGATGTCAAAAGTGCTTTTCTAAATGGTTTCATTCAAGAGGAGGTGTATGTTGAACAACCTCCAGGCTTTGAAAATGAACATTTTTCAGATCACGTTTTCAAATTAAAGAAAGCACTTTATGGCCTTAAGCAAGCTCCTAGAGCTTGGTAAGAAAGATTGAGTCAATTCTTACTCAATCAAGGATTTATCAGAGGCAAAGCTGATACAACACTTTTCATAAAGAAAAACAAATTGAATGAAATCTTAATTGTTCAAATTTATGTTGATGACATCATATTCAGTGCTACTAATGACTCCTTGTGTGAGGAATTTTCCAAGTCTATGCAGGGTGAATTTGAAATGTCAATGATGGGTGAGCTCAACTACTTCCTTGGACTGCAAATCAAGCAACGAAAAAATGGGATATTCATATCCCAAACCAAGTATTTAAATGATTTGCTAAAGAAGTTTGGGATGGACAAGTGCAATGGGGCGGATACACCAATGAGCACAACTGCTTCTTTAGATGCTGATGAAGAGGGCAAGGATTTCAACATCACCAAGTATAGAGGAATGATTGGATCATTGCTCTATCTCACCGCAAGTCGCCCGGACATCCAATTCAGTGTTGGAATGTGTGCTCGATTCCAATCCGCACCTAAAGAGTCACATGCTGAACACGTGAAGAGGATATTCAGATATCTCTCTGATACAAAGACTCTTGGACTGTGGTTTCCCAAAGGTCAGCCGGAGCACTTGGTGGCATATTCGGATTCGGACCATGCTGGTTACAAGACGGATAGGAAGAGTACAAGTGGTCAATGTGAGTTCTTTGGGAATTCACTTGTCTCTTGGTTCAGCAAGAAACAAACAACTGTGGCTGTCTCTTCCACCGAAGCCGAATATGTAGCTGCATCAAGTTGCTGTGCTCAGGTGCTATGGTTGAAGCAACAACTTGCTGATTTGGGAGTACACTTGAAGGAGATCCCAATACTGTGTGATAACACTAGCACAATAAGCTTGGCCAAGAATCCAGTGCAACATACAAGAACCAAGCATATTGATGTGAGGCATCACTTCATTCGGGATCATGTACAAAAGAGAGATGTCAAAGTGATGTTCATTCCAACTCATCTCCAACTTGCTGACATTTTCACCAAGCCTCTAGCCAAGGAACCATTCACCTTCATAAGGAGAGAATTGGGAATGGTAAATCCCAATGAGTTGTGAGTTTACTCTTAACCCAATGTTAGTTCAAGGTTTTGATGATTATCTGTTACTAACTTAAGCATCGGAGCTTCTAGATATGTTTTATGCAGGATGCATCTATCTAACATCTGCTGAAAACTGAGATGAACTCGAGCCTGTGAATGATGAACTCGAGCTCGAAGAAGGCAGATAAGAAATGAAAGGCAAAAAGGGTGAGTGAACTCGAGTTCATTAGTAAATGAACCTCAGGTTCACTTCAGGCAGAAAGCAAAAATGATCTTCAGACAAGGTGAACTCGAGCCCATCAATAACGAACTCGAGTTCGAAAGTCACAGAGAGCAACCTTGCTGAAACATCAACCTGAACTCGAGTTCATAAGTGAGAACCTCGAGTTCGAAGGGAAGTTCAAGAGTTCACAGTACACTCTTGAAGTCCAGGTAAGTGGAGTTTTATGACGAACTCGAGCCCACAAGTTGTGAACTCGAGTTCATCGTGTGCCCTATATATACTACAGTTGTGAACTTTCCACTTCACTTCACTCGAACCTCCGGTTTGCCCAAATTCCTCTCATCTTCTTCATCTTCTTCATTCTCTGATCTCTGCGAAAATGACTTCCAAATCCTCAAACCCCAAAGAACCTAACCCTAATCCCTCTCAAACTTCCTCTCAAGCTCAATCTGAGCGTCCTGTTCGAACAAAGTCTCGGTCCACTCGTTTACGGTATGGCATTGACAAAGAAATTAGAGGAGTTCTGAGTGGCAACCCAGCGGTTCCTCCCTCTAGACCAAAGGGAGTAGTGATTGGAGAAGAACGAACAAAGAAGAGGCATGACCCTGAGCCTGAAGTTCAAGGAAAAGGAAAAGCTCCACAACCTTCGGCACCTTTAAGGGAGAAGCAACCGTTTAAGAAGAAGAAAACCGCCGGTGCCAACTCAGTTCCCACTCCTGGCCAAGGCAGTGGCCAAGCTCAACCTCAATCTCAACCACAGGAGCAAGGTGCTCCTCAGGTATCCCAAACACTTCCTGCTCTGTTTGACATTCACAATCATAAGAGGTGTCCCCCTGGTTTCAATGAGAATCCTTGTAGGATGACTCCTGAGGAGGGAACTCTGTTTAGAAAGAAGTTTGACGATAAAAGGAAATTTTGCCCAATTGTCTCTGTGGACATGGCAAAATTAAAAGAAGAATGTAGCCTGGACTTGAGCCCTTGGTTGAAGCCTTTTGAATCTCTCATCTCCATCAAAAACCCCTACAGTCCTAAACTTGTGAAAGTCTTTTACTTTCACATGCAGTCTGATAATGTCCTAAATTCAGAAGGAGATTTAGTGGAGGAGAGAATTGTGACCAAAGTAAGGGGCCAGAAGATCACCATCACCCCAGCTTACCTCAATTCCCTTCTTCAAATTGCCAATCCACCTAGACCTGAGACTCACCGATATAGCCAACAAACCACTTTTAGTTTGCTTAGGCCAAATGAGACTGTTCCTGAGGGATTGGAGATCCTTAACTTCACACCTGCTGCAATGCCCCCTAGGAACCGGGCAATTTGGTACATTTACATAAGGAATCTGCTGCAGAAAGGAGGAAACTTCACTCATTTTGCCAAGAAGGACTTCAACATATTTGCTTCTATCTTGGACAAACAGCCTCAGAACGTGGGGAATTGGATTTTTCAGGAGATGGCCAAGTTCGCTTTTCACTCTAGACTGTCCTCTCAGATACCCTTTCCAAGCTTGGTCTCAGTCATCCTTCACCACGAGAAGATTTGGTACCTGGCTGAGAATGATCCTCCACAATATCCAATTGAGTTTGGGCAACACATCATGAATCTCATGAGAGTGGATGAGCCCCAAGGATCTGACCAATCTAGAGCTCCTAAAAGATCCAGGCAAGCAAGGTCAAGAGCTACACAGTCCAGAGCTGAGGAAGCTCAGAGTGCCCCTCCTCCCTCTGATTTTGATGCACGGGTTCAGGGAATTGTTGACAAAGCTGTCTCTGATTTGGTTGAGGGTATTGAGCTGGCTGTCGGGAAGCTAGTTGTTGAGGTGAACAAGGGCCACAGTGATTTGGTGGACATTCAAGAAGGGTTCAGAGTAGAGCAAGAGGCTCTAAAGAACCAGATCAGTGATCAAGCTTCCACCATCTCGACTATGTTGGTTACGATGATGAGTTTGAGCGACAAGATGGACAAAATATTGAAGACTCAGTCCTCGGATACTTCTACTTCTGTGCCTGCACCTTCAGACTCTACACCTGTCCCTGAACCTCACCTTGATCCTGTGTCCACACCCTTTGTCACTGATCCTATCACTACACCTCCCATTGAACCTCCAGTTTCTGACCCTCTGCCAGTAACCCAACCTTCTTCTTCACCACCTTTTGCTGATGACAAAGGGGGAGAGAATGTTGAGTGATTTTGTGGATGTTCATATGGATTCTGTGTATGACATAGAGTATAGTATTGAATGTTATAGTATTGAATTTTTTTTTTTTTGTGGAAATTTCATGATGTTATATATGGATGTGGATTATGTGAATGGGGATTTGAATTTTGTATGTTTGTATCTTGTGTTCTTATATATGAAATATCAGTTGCTTATGAGTTGCTTGTGCTTCTGCTGTTATGTTAATTTTAACTCTGATAACTTGCTCAGCTTTCTGATAATTTGTAAAATTGATTTTCTCAAACTGAATTTCACAAAGAAGTCTTCAAATTTCAAAATCAATTGTTTACAAATGTTGTCATCATCAAAAAGGGGGAGAATGTTAGTTCCCAGTGTGTTTTGATTATTACTAACAATTGTAAACAATATTGATAAGATTTGACAAAGTTTAGAATAATTTAAACTTGTATTTTTCAATCTGTCAAAACCAAACTCGAGCCTGTTAGTGTTGAACTCGAGCTTGGATTTGACAGAGAGCACAAACTTGTCAAGTTGATTTCCAAACTTGAGACTGAACCTGAAGTTTAAAATCAAACTTCTGAGAAGTTCACATGAACTCGAGCCTGATGAGATCAACCTCGAGTTCATCTTTTCCAGAAAGTTTTTGAATTTTGAAAACATGTTGAACCTTACACTTGCTCTCTGCAAACCTCAGGTTTGAAAGTTCTTCAAAGACTTTAGGAACATGAACTCGAGCCTGTCATGGTGAACTCGAGTTCATCTCTGGCGGGACAAGATTTTTGAAACTTAAAGATTTTTTCAAACTCTGCACTGTTCCATTGAAAGAAAAGTTTTTCGGTTTGAAAAGTTCACCAATGCTCAAACTCGAGCCTAGCACATTCAAACTCGAGCCCAGTTTTGGCCGAGAGCAAAGAATTGTTTTTAAGCTATTTAAACTCGAGCCTGAGACTTTCAAACTCGAGCCTAAAAGTTCCAGAGAGCAAAGAACTTTTGGATATGTTTCTAAACTCGAGAGTGTGTTTTGCAAACCTCAGGTTTGTGCTTTCAAGCTAAAACGAAGTCTGTTCAAAAGTGTCTCGAACTCGAGCCTGACATTAATGAACTTGAGTTCATTTCAACCCGAGAGCATTTTAGTTTTTGAATGATCTGCAAACCTCAGGTTTGTAAAACAAACCTCAGGTTTACACTTTTTGAACTTGCACAGTTTTGAACACTAAAGCCTCGAACTCGAGCCTGTAAGAACTGAACTCGAGTTCGTGATGCTGGTTCAAAATTTTTGAATTTGGGCATTTCAGAAATCAATGTTATTTGATCCTATCTTCTTCCAATATTATTCTCTGATATTCCCTGCTATGTTTAACGTATTTATTAGTGGATTTCAGAGCATTAAAGAATGTTTGGTGAGAGGTTAGAGTATAAAGCAAAAAGCAACTCAGAGCATTTATTGCAAAGCACAAAAGTTACTCCTTCTACCCAAATCCTTCTGCACACGCTTACAAAGTATTTAAGGATGTTAGCTGAATCAAGAAATCTCCTCTCCAACGGATTAATTCGCAGAAAGTCAGCCTTGATGTCTTGGTCAACTATATTAAGGGAAAACAAGAGAGAGAAGACCCCAAAACCACTTCAGAACACTTGGGCAACTTCTCCAACGGTCTGATTCAAGCTACAACGGTCATTTAATGTTCTCTACCTATAAATAGAGAGCATTAATCTCTTCACAAGAAGAGACACCAACTGAGAGCGAAAATTTATTAAGTGTCATCTATTGTGTTCAGCTTTCATCTGTAATAGTATCAAATTGATACTTTGTACTTCAGTGCTTATTCTATCTACTCTTTGAGAGAGTTATCATCTTGTAAATCATCTACTGATTGTGATAACTACAAGTCAGGGGACTTGGTAGTTGGGGTGTATTGATTACAACTTGTAAGGGGGAGTGTGTTCTAGTGAGAGAACAACTCTTAGTACAGAGTGTGTAATCAATATTATTGAGTTAGTGAATTGAAAATCCCAAGTGAGGCTTGGGGACTGGATGCAGGTCAGGAAAGGACCGAACCAGTATAAATTGCATTGTGTTTAGCTTCTTCTCCTTATCCTCTCTGTTGTGCTCTGTTTTGAGTAATTGAAAACAGAACAAGTTACGAAAATTTTTAAGATACCCAATTCACCCCCCTCTTGGGTATAAAGCTCCTGCTTTCAATCAAAACCTTAAGAGAACTAACATAGGAGCTTGTTTGAGACCATATAATGCCTTTTTGAGTTTGAAAACATGATCAAGGTACTGTTCATTTTCAAAACCTGGAGATTGTTCTACATAAATCTCCTCTTGAATAAAGCCATTCAAAAATACGCTTTTAACATCCATTTGAAAGAGTTTCAAACCTTTAACACATGCATAGGCTAGAAGAACTCTTATGGCTTCCAATCTTGCTACTGGAGCATAAGTTTCTTCGTAGTCTATCCCTCCTTCTTGATTGTACCCTTTTGCAACCAATCTTGCCTTGTTTCGGACAATGATTGCAGATTCATCACGTTTGTTCTTAAATACCCATTTAGTCCCAATAACTAAATGGTCCTTGGGTCTAGGCACTAAATCCCAAACTTGATTTCTATTGAATTAATGTCTTTCATAGCTATCACCCAATCATTGTCTGATAAGGCTTCAACTATTTTAGAGGGTTCTATATGAGATATGAATGCAGAAAAGGTTACTTCATTTAAAGTACTATTTCTAGTTCTTATTCCTTGATTCACATCACCTATAACTTGGTCTAAAGGATGATTTCTTATAAATTTCCAAGCTCTAGGTTGAGACTGATCTGGAGTTTCAAAATTGTTTTCAGGATCATCCTCAAAAACATTTTCAAAGTTTTCAGTAGGAGAAGGAGTAGTTTTCGAAAAGAATTGGTTTTTGAAAATGTTTTCTTCCTCATCATTCAAGGGTTTATCAGACTTTTCTTTACTGAACACAACATGAACAGATTCTTCAACTACTTTAGTTCTAGTATTGAAAATTCTATATACTTTGCTCCTATTCGAATAACCAAGAAATATTCCTACATCAACCTTAGAATCAAATTTACCCAGACCATTGTTGTGCACATAGCACTTACACCCAAAAATGTGTAGATGACTCAGGTTGGGCTTCCTTCCTTTGTATAGCTCATATGGGGTCTTGTTTAGCTTCTTTCTCAGGTATGCTCGATTAGAAATATAGCAAGCGGTGCTCATAGCATCAGCCTAGAACACTTGAGAAGTGTTGTTTTCGTTCAGCATTGCCCTTGCCATCTCGGTGAGGACTCTATTCTTCGTTTCTACAACGCCATTTTGTTGTGGAGTCCTTAGAGCTGAGAAGTTGTGGTCTATCCCCATATTGTCGCAATACTCAGCAAAAGCATTGTTCTCAAACTCGCCACCATGATTAGTTCTAATGCCTGAAATAGACACACCTTTCTCGTTCTAGACCTTCTTGGCAAACACAACAAACTGATCAAATGTTTCATCTTTTGAAGTCAAGAAAATAGTCCAACAAAATCTTGAATAATCATCTACAATGACCAATGTGTAAAAATTGCCACCAAGGCTCCTCACCCTTGCTGGACCCACAAGATCCATATGAAGCAATTGTAGTGGTCTATTATTAGAGATTTCATTTTTAGCTTTAAAAGATGATTTAGTTTGTTTTCCCTTTTGACATGATTCACAAGTCAAATCATTTTTGAAACTAAGTTTGGGAATGCCAATTACTAAATCCTTTTTGAGCAACTTGTCAAGTTGGAACATGTTGACATGAGCTAAGCGCTTGTGCCAAAGCCAACGTTCACTAAAATTGCTTACAAAACATTTTTCAGAAATTGAAGCATTGCTAGAGAGGTTGAGAGTGTAACAATTACCATCTCTAAGTGCTCTAAATAAAGCTTTTGATTTCAAACTTTCTAAGGGAAGAAAATCCTTTTTCACAATCAAACATTCATTAGAATCAAAGATAACTAAGTTACCCTTGTCAGTGCTTTCGCTCACACTAAGGAGGTTGTGGCATAGTCCTTCTATGAGGTATACATCTTTGATTAGTGGATCTTCATTGTTGCCAATCTCACCAATGCCAGCTATCTTTCCAAATTGATCTCCTCCAAAGGTCACCTTGCCACCTTCCTTAGGTTTGATTGTGATAAACTTGGATTTGTCTCCCATCATATGTCTTGAGCATCCACTGTCAATATACCATTTGTTAGGCTTTGATGCTCTAAGACACACCTGCAAATCACAGAAGATCAAGTTTTAGGTACCCATCTTTTCTTGGGTCCTTTGGGGTTAGACTTGACCTTGGGAACATAAGTTCCTTTCAGTACCCACTGATAATTTCCAGCAGGTTTGACCTTTCTCTCTTTTGAAGGTGGAGCCAAATACCCAAGAAGGGGGTGAATTGGGTATTTTACAAAACTTTCGAAATAGCTCTGTTTTTGCACTACGAAAACAGGATAAAACAGAGTAAGGGAAGAATAGCAAGACACAAGACGGTTTATACTGGTTCGGTCCTAATCACTGACCTATATCTAGTCCCCAGCCTCACCGGGATTTTCACTATATCAAAGATTACACACTCTGCATTCATGAAGTGATTCTCTCACTAGAACTCACTCCCCCTTACAAGTTGTAATAAATGATCCCAACCACCAAGTCCCCTTGACTTGTGGTTACTTTACAATAAATGATAATCTGAAGGAAAAACTCTCTCAAAGAGTTGATATGAATGAACACTGAAGCTCTTGTATCAAAAGATACTACACAGATGAAAAACTTAAAGAAATTAATGAAAACTTCAATGAAAATCGCTCTCAGTTGTTGTAGTTGTTGAGAAGACTTGAATGCTCTTCTATTTATACTTAGAGAGCATTAAATGACCGTTGCAAAGTGGATCAAACTGTTGGAGGTGTTTAGTTGCAACTTTGGTCAGCTTCTCTCTCTATTCTCCACTTAATCCAGATGGATAATGACTCTGAGCTGTCTCTCTGTGGATTAGTCCATTGCAGAAGATGTTGCTTGTTGTGGAAAACATTCTTTAATACATTCTAACCGTGCACAAGTGGTTTAGCTAAAAGAGTGCTTCTTTTCTGAACAGCATTTATTGTGCTGACATGCTTTTTGCTTTTAGTTGAGATCTTCAATAACTTTCGTTAATCTTCCTTAAACTCACAACTAAAGTGGTTAAACATAGCAGGGAATATGGAAGATTAATTCTGGAAAGCATTAAGATCAAACAACAAGTCATTCCAAAATCGTTAAATTCAAATCTGCAGATCAAAGATGGAAACTCGAGTTTTGTTCATGGAAACTCGAGTTTTCAACTGTGCACTTAAAGCAAAACTTGAGTTTCAAAACTGAAACTCGAGTTTTCTATTTCCAGAGAGCAAGGTCGAGTTTTGAGCTTTTGGACAATAGTTTGAGTAATTCTCAAAACTCGAGTTTTCAAACCAAAACTCGAGTTTTGGACTTTTAATGAAAATAGCACGTGGAAGTCCAAAACATCAAAACTTGAGTTTTCAAAAGATTGGAAAATCATGTGCTCTCTGTTTGACCAAAACTCGAGTTTTCAAAGTGAAACTCGAGTTTTCACTTAATCTCTGAAAACATTGAAATGCTCATGTCAGGCCAAAACTTGAGTTTCAAAACTAAAACTCGATTTTTCAAATCATTGTGAAAATGCATTGCTCTCTGCCTGACCAAAACTCGAGTTTTGATAACAAAACTCGAGTTTTCATATCGTCATGAAAACTTTGAAAATCTGCTTCAAGTTGGAAACTTGAGTTTTCATTTTAAAACTTGAATTTTCAAAACAGGGTGAAAACTTGAAACTCTCTGTTAAGACAAAACTTGAGTTTTAAAACCAAAACTCGAGTTTTCTCTTATCTCAGGGAAAACTTTGAAAATCTTAGAAGCAATTGAAAGATGAAGTCTTGGCATGAAATTGGATTCAAAAATTAAAGACTCTCTGTATGGCCAAAACTCGAGTTTGCAAAACAAAACTCGAGTTTTGTCTTTAGTTGAAAATGTCATGAGTCTATGTAAGAACCAAAACTCGAGTTTTGTCTTGAGATGAAAAATTGAGTTCTCTCTGTATGATTCAAAACTCGAGTTTCCAAAGGAAACTTGAGTTTTGCTCTTGTTTAGTGAAAACGAGCATCTCTCTGTCAAGGCCAAAACTCAAGTTTTGAATTCAAAACTCTCAAAAACTCTCGAGTTTTGTCTTGACAGCAAGTTTTTCATCTTGCCAAGACAAAACTTCATTTTTGGGTTTGCAATTGTCAAATCATCATCAAAACACATAGAGAACTAACATCTTTTCTATGAAAGCAAGAAGAAGTAGTATGACCCTTCCTATTACAATAGTTACATTGTGCAAAAGGATTAGAAGAATGAACTGATTTCGTAAAATAGTTCATATAAGATTTTTGGCCATTCTTCTTCTTCCCCTTTTTCTTATCAAAATCCAGTCTGTAACCTATGCCTGATAAATCATTAATAAATCTTTGTTGCTTCAAAATTACATCGAGCATGTCACTTCCCTTAGTGAACTTCTCGAGTGCTTTTGTTAACTGTAAATTCTTTTTCTTCAAATCAAGGCATTCATCACAGACAGGGATTTCGGGAGAAGAGAGTTTTTCAACTTGCAGCTCAAGAGTAGTGTTTTTCTTTTTCAAAGCCAAATATTTTTCTGCAAGTTTTTTGAATTCCAATTGCACAAGGTTATACTCAGCAAAAAGTTCATTATACGAAGGTTGGGATTCATATACCTCATCATTTTCAGCATGTTGTTCCTCTTCCTCAGCAATTAGGCATATATTTGCTTTTTCATCCTCTTCCTCATCATCTTCATCGGATGAACTGTCTCCCTAGATGCTTGATACATAAACCTTCTTATACTTGCTGAACTTCTTCTTTTCTTTATATTTGTTGTTGTTCAGCTGGGGGCACTCCGATTTGAGATGACCAGGCTTTTGACACTCGTAGCAAATGATAGGCTTCTTCGCCTCATAACTGGTGCTACCCTTGTGTAGTTTCTTGAAGCCTTGGTCCTTCTTGTAAAACTTTTTAAATCTTCTGACCAGCATTCCTATTTCTTCATCTTCATCTTCATGGTCATCTTCCTCATTAGAATCTCTGTCTTCTTTTGCAGCTTTGAGAGCCAATCCTTTGTTCTTCCCATGAACTTCATCAAGTCCTTTCTTGAACTTGATTTTAGCCTCGTATTCAGAGAGGCTACTGAACAATGCAGCAACAAATGTCATTGATTCTCCTCGTGCCTCTTCTATAGTTGTGACCTTAGCTTCCCATTCCTTGTTGAAGATATTTAGAATTTTCCTCACTTGGACTGGTTGGTCGTATTCCTTCCCAAGGGCAGCAAGTTGATTAATCAAGTGGGTGAATCTCAACTGGAATTCTCCAATAGATTCGCTAGGCTTCATTTGAAGAAGATCATACTTTGTCATTCGCTTGACTCCAGCGGTTCCTTCATGAGCAATTTCAAGAGCATCTCATATACGCTTTGCAGATGGCAAGGTGCAAATATGAAAATATTCTTGTTGGCTTAGTGCACTTTGGAGTAGAAGGACTGCCTTGCTATTGAGTGTAATGTTCCTTCTATCATTATCATCGTATTCCTCATCTAGTTTAGGAACTCTTACACCATCTTCCACAGTTGATGGCTCATAATCACCTATCTCAAATACTCTCCAAAGCCCATACTCTGTTGCCATGACGAACACCTTGAATTTGGCTTTCTAAAATGAATAGTGTTCTCCATTGAAACCGGGCGGCTGGTTGATTGAAGCTCCATCAGAAAGAATACCTTTCATGTTGATCCTTCTCGAGATGTTAAGTTCTTTAGAGAAGACCTTGCTCTGGTACCAAATGAAAGTAGAGCCTAATACCCAAGAGGGGGGTGAATTGAGTATTTTAACAATTCTTGCAAACAACTCTGTTTTCTAAAAATAAAAACAGGGTAAAACAGAGTAAGGGAAGAATAGCAAGACACAAGAAGATTTATATTGGTTCGGTCTTAACCACTGACCTACATCCAGTCCCCAGCCTCACTAGTATTTCCACTATATCAAAGATTACACACTATATCAGAGAATAATATAACAAAGTATTAAGATCACACAAGAATGCTTTCAGAATTCATCAGATTTGAATTTCTGAACCAGCGTCATGAACTCGAGCTTAGTTCTTCCAGGCTCGAGTTTGATGCTTCAGTGTACAAAAACATTTCAGTTTAAAACATGTAAACCTGAGGTTCGTATTGTAAACCTGAGGTTCCTAGCTTATTGAAAAAATCACATTGCTCTCGGGTTGTTTTGAACTCGAGCTTAACTTCATGAACTTGAGTTCCCTTCATTCAGAGAGATGTGTCGCGATTTTTGATATTTGGAGAGTTTGTGTTCAAGATGCAAACTCGAGTCCATTAGTGATAGGCTCGAGTTTGACACTATTCAAGACAAACTTAATCTTAGCTTTGAAAAGATGAACCTGAGGTTTGTAGTGCAAACTCTAGAGTTTTTTCAAGTTGAAAAACACTTTTGCTCTCTGGAGCTTTTATGCTCGAGTTTAAAATATTTAGGCTTGAGTTTATTCAACTCTGAAAACCTCTTGGCTCTCTGGAACTTTTAGGTTCGAGTTTGAAAAGCTTAGGCTCGAGTTTGTCCAACTCTGGAAAGCTCGTTGATCTCTGGAACTTTTAGGCTCGAGTTTGCAAAGCTTAGGCTCGAGTTTACATGTTATGTAAACTCTTGAGATTTTTCAAACTGGGAAATTTTACTCTAAATAAAACAGTGTGGGGTTTATAAAATCTTTAAGTTTGAAAAATTTCTTCCCGCCAGAGATGAACTCGAGTTTGCCATGACAGGCTCGAGTTCATGAACATTGTAAACTTATGAAAGCTTTTCTTTGAAACTTACGAACTTGAGGTTTTGAGGAAAGAATATGTCAAGTTTAAGGTTAGAAACCTCTTTGTCTCTAGTGAACTCGAGTTTACAATTGTGAACTCAAGTTTACACAAAGTTTTGAAAACTTTGGAAAACTCTTAAGTTCTAAACTTCAAGTTCAGTGTCGAGTTTGTGAATTGAACTGGCAGGTTTATGCTCTCTGTCAAAAGCAGGATCGAGCTTGCACATAACTGGCTCGAGTTTGTCTCAGACAGAATATTTTTTGTTGAAATTGACAAGTTGAAATCAGTTTAATCTTGAACAAAAACATCTCCATATTGTTCACAAATGTTGGTAATCATCAAAACACACAGAGAACTAACAATAATCCTTACCTCAGCATTGGGCATTCAACTAGCATCAACCCATATCATTGAATGCTAAACAAGTTTTATGACCCAAGAACCACTAGTCCTCTTGGCCCTACTGCCTATCGCGTGTTCTCAACACGTACTACAAATATGGTTCACAACATGAATATTTACCACCTAGATGCTTTACTAATTCTCGAATTGGCTCCGGATCCTTCGAGTGTTCTGGGAAAATGTTAGGCCCTAAAAATACACATTCATGGATGGCGGGTTAAAACAAAATTTTCCAGCTTTTATAACCAAACTTACAAAATTCATAATACAGGTTCTAGAGCTCTAATTAACGTGTTCTAAGACTCATTTTAAAGCTTATGAGGCCTACTATTTTTCTGACCATGTTTCATAGAGAGACAAGGTCATTTGCTTGGTCAAAACCATGCTCAAAGCATGAACCCAAATTCTGGAAAAATAGAGTTCACAATTTTCCTTATCTATCTTTGAAAAAGCATAACTAAACATACGTAAACTCAATTGAGATGGTTTAGAGGCTAAACAACCCTTATCAAGTCTAGCTTCAAGGAAAAATAATTTCCCTATCCAATTGAATGCACAACATTCCAGATTTTCTCAAACAACGAAACTGTCCAGAATTCATTCTAGTTACAGTGCCCAAACTTTAGTAATTCATATCTGAAAGTGTAGCTAAATCACCAAGAGGGGGGGTGAATTGGGGATTTTAAATTCTTTTCTGAGTATGCTCTGTTTTTTTTTTATAAAAAAACTTGATGAAACAAAATTGAAAAGAGTATGAGGAGAAGAAGAGCAGAACACAAAGAAATTATCCTGGTTCGGTCCAATCTAATGACCTACGTCCAGTCCCCAATCACTCTGGGATTTTCACTAACTTTTTGACAATTACAGACACTGCAAACGAAGGACGATTCACAACCTTGAACTCGCTCCCCCTTACAAGTTGTAATTGAATAACCCAATCTCAAAGTCCCACTACTTTGAGATCTTTTCCAGAAAAAGAAATTACAATGAAAGAACTCTCTTTGAAGAGTGGATTTCAATGATCACTGAAGTACAATGTGTCTAAGTTACAATCAAAAGATAGAAGCAGCTCTTTTTCGAGTAGAATGGTTGTAACTCAGTTCTGTGTCTTTCCAGGTTGAATTCTTCAGCTATTTATACTGTTTTGAGGCTTGTGAACGTTATAGATCCGTTGGGCCTTTTTCCAATTCAAAATTATAGCTATTGCTGGACTTAAAACATGGATTAAGCTGCTGAAATTGTTCCCTATCTAAAATATAGTTGTTGCTACTCTGAATGCTTGATTCTTGCTCCCTCTTAATGAATTCACCCGTTGAAGATGTTTCATAATGGACAAATGATCTTGTATAACGGCTAGATGATTTTGTACAACGGCTAGTGATTCGGTATAACGTTTCTCCATGATTTCAGCAAGTTTCCTAAAGTGGCTCTTATTTTGAATTTCATCCAAATTCAAGAATCTTTTGTAATCTCAGGAATAAACACATTAGAACAGCTCAGTTACAATGATAAACGATGTATATAACATTCAGGATCAATGGGTAACTTAAACTTTGAAGTGTAGATTGAATTTGGCAGTTCTGGAACAAATCAGCGTTTTTCTGTTGATGTACCAAAACTTGAGTTTTGATCTTCAAAACTCGAGTTATGAACTGTGCCGAGTTCATAACTGGCGGTGTTCAAAGCAAAACTGGCAGTGTAGAAAGTTTGAAAACATTAATCCTCTCGGGTTGCCTAAAACTCGAGTTTTGACATCCAAAACTCGAGTTTTCACTTTTTGTGAAAACTTGGAAAGTACATGTTTAGTTGAAAACTGGCGGTGATGATCTCAAAACTGGCGGTGATGAACTGGAAAAACTCATATGCTCTCTGTGTCTCCAAAACTCGAGTTTTGGTTCCCAAAACTCGAGTTTTGAACTTTCTTCAAAGGTAAGAAATGTTCAAAACTGGCAGTGATGAGTGAATAACCGGAGGTTTTGAAACTTGAAAAACTTTGAGAATTTGGAACCTCTCTGCTAGGCCAAAACTCGAGTTTTGGATCCCAAAACTCGAGTTTTGAACTATTCAACAGTTCAAAACTTGCAGTGATCATGAAAACTGGCGGTGATCACTTTTGAGCATTTTGCCAAAGACCAAAACTCGAGTTTTGGAACCCAAAACTCGAGTTTTCCTCAAACAGCAAGAAAAACTGATTTGATCATTATAAAACACATATTTTTGGTTTTCAAGGCTTTCCAATTGTTCAATCATCATCAAAACACTATGAGAACTAACAATATCTTACAATCTACGAACCAAAATGGCACAATTATATATCAAATTAAAGCTTAAGATGCCTAATACTATCCTGAAAAATTTTCTTACCCAAAAAACATAGAACAATTAGACTGCCTCTAGAAAACGAAATCTAGCAGTACTTTATTTTAACTCTAGAACTTTGGGTTTTCAATCCAACCCTTCTAAAATCAAGATCATAGCCTATTCCCACACAATTTTGCCCAAGGAATCCATTTAAAACCTCAAAAAAAGAAAATCACAACCCTTTCCTATGGTTCACGTTAGGCTAAAACATAAGGTTTTTCACTCAAAAATTCAGTTTCTCTACCAATGCCTCCGAGATCAATTTCGCACCTTTATCCTGCACAAGTTTTTCACAAAAAGATTTATACGGTATTGTAGGATGAGAGAAAGCTTATCAAGAATGCAACTATATAGAGAAACCATCATGTCAGGATGTTGGCTACATGAATTCTAATCTTGAGGAAGCTGAGTAAATGGAGCTTGAATTTGGTGACATTATTCCAACAGAATCAAGTAAGCCTCTACAAGGACAAAAGGAATTATGGTGATATTTATTCTTACCATATTTTGCACTTAAATGAATTACACATTTGGATAATGAATATTTGTCCATTATTGTATTTCATTAGCAATCAATCATTTATGTTTTTCAAAATGTGTTCAGATTGCTAAATGGATTGTAATTGAAATTGACCATATCTCTGAGTTTATGCTTTTAAATGCACAATTCTAAAACTTGTTTGAATTATAATTCACCTTGTTTTTAAAAAATGCATACACATGTTTTAAAAAATATTTATACATTGATTACATTCAAATGGTGTTTCAAAATTGGAAGTTAAATCTTTTTGTACGAAAAGTAAAAAATGCTTCAAATTTTTCACTAGAGTTTTCCCTCTCATCACATATTGTTCTATGATAATCTATGTGCTATCTTGTGCTTGAACTTCTTAGGTTCAATCTCTAACTAGTTAGACATAATGTCTAAAAAGCTGTGGCAGAGCCAAGATTTTTAATGACGGGGGGCGAAAATATAAAATACTATATAATAAATAAAAGTACTTGAAATGACCTAATATACAAAAAATTGAAAGAAACCTATTACAAAAATTAAAATCACTTCACTTAACTTTTACTCTATTTATTTTCATATTGCTAAACTCATCTAGTGAGAAACAGTTAGGTTGCGTGAAATGACATTTGTGTGTGAACAGTACTCCCTCCGATCTTAATTATAAGACAGAGTTTACTTTTTTTTTTTTTTGGAGAAATTAAGGAAGCTAATTAAAAATAAACTAATTAGTGCAAAGAAAAAATAAAAATAAAAACGCTCCAAAATAATTTAATTAGATTCCTTAATCTCTACAAAAAAATCAACTTTATCTTATATTGAATATCGGAGGTAGTATTTTTTTTTCAATGACCTTTCAATATCCAAGAGACTAAATAATGGGCCTAGCATTTTTTTTCATAAAGACACTGGAAACTTTTGTGCGTCATTCATATAGCTAGTAATGGCCACAATAGTTTTTTGTTTGTGTGTTTTATTTTATTTATTTATTTTTCAAAATGGGAACTATAATCAAATCAAAATAAAAATTAGAATTCCCACTTCAACCAAAAAAAACTATAAAATACTCCTTATACAATTTTTTATATATGAGTTTTAGGGGGGCGGGGGCCCACCTTAGCCCCCTCCCTCCGACTCTGCTAACAAGTTAATTATATATGAGTCTCAAGTCTATTTTCAAGAAAAGAATTCAATTCATAAAAGCATTGTGCCTAATGCATAAATCCTTATTGGCCAAGTTACTCCAAGCATTATGAATGATCATTAGTACATTAAATATTAATGCATTAACCATTAGTGGAATAATTTTCTAGGATAATATTCTAGAACTCTAGTTATTTGGACTAATGGGTATATGCTTCATCATCCATAAATCCTAGTACTCATTTTGTTACTCAAATACATCAACATTTGCCTTCATTCATATTTGAGTAACTATGGTTGTATATTCAAATTCTTGCCTTGAATATTTATATATTTCATGACTCAATTGTAAGAGGCAAGATTATCTCTTGGTCACTAGCAAAGCCATTGTGCTCATATATTTCTGTTTACTAAGCATGTTTTGATAATGCTTTACCCTTATGACTTTTTCTTTGGGGAAAATTCTTCATGTTAAACTCAACATTCGACATGTTTTCCAAAATTGAAGCATTATGATATATTTTGTAACACATTGACTTCCACCAAATTTAGCATGAACTTCAATTTTTAAAATGTTTCAAAAATGAGTTTTCATATCTTCAAAATCTCATTTTCATAATTGATAGGACAAAACTTTAAGCCTAAAAAAACTCCGCAAGTGCACAGGCCGTATCAAGTAATAAAGTGATAAGAAAAGTATCGTTCCCACGAGGACTTGGTATCACAAACTTCAATTAAGCATTGATTTCACAATTTCTTTTAAGTTGAGAAAACCAAATTAAATTCAATTAAGATATAAGAAATTAAAACTAAAATAAAAATAAGAAAACTACCACAATAATCAAATGACCAACCTAGAGTCACTAATCCCTTATTTGATTCTTAGATTTTATCCCCACTAAATTAACTTTGACCTAATTTAATCAGCTAATTTAGAGTATTAATGTTTATAAGTGCCTGTCAGTCCACTTATACACCTACCTCAAATAATTATGCAATATCTCACACAATTAATTAAGGTGCAATTCAAATCAGGCTCACTCTAATTTGACTATGCGGAGCTTCTAGGTATATGTCTATCCTAGACACAAATTAGATTAAAACCTAACTTCACATTAAATTTAAACCTAATTCCACATTATTTATTCCCAAGGTCAATTTAGGATTCCCTCTTTCAAGTCTAACCCTAAATCCTCAAAACATGCTCAATGGTGGCCACTCACTAAGCAATAACAATAAACACAGGATTAAATAAACTGATTAAAATTAAGCAAAACTAATGAGTGGGAACAATTTCTAAGTCTCAAACAAGTTCATAGTACTCTAGGTTGCAAAGAAAATTAGCCACACATGGCTATAAGAAAACCCATTACAAAAATAAGAAATTCAAATTCCAACATAAAGAGAAGAAGAAGAAGAAGAAATCCTAGAACAACTCTGCTTCTTGAATTAATATCACGCTCTGCTTCTTCTTTTCGTCCCCCCCTCTTTCTTGTCTTTGCCTCCATATTTATAATAATTTAGGTCTTGGGTCATTGATTCTCTTTTTCTTATTACAAAGATATCTCATATCTTGTAATTTACTCCATAAGATCACACAATTGATTTTGTTTCTATTTTTCTTGCGGGGGACCATCAAGTTGGCTGATTGCATATCCTCTTATTGCCTTTTCTACTTTATTCCAAATCAGCTAATATTTCCTGCACAATAAAAATAGGATATGAGTATATTTTATATCGATTTATTCTTTGATCCCAAGTTTGATTCAATTATGGAAAAGTTCATAAAAGATAATTAAATAGGTATATAATATCAATAATTCCAATTAATTCTCATGAAATATACACCTATTTAATCATAAAATATATACTCATCAATAATGCATTATCATGGTTTGAAAGAACATTCAAGATTTGAAACAATTTGCATGTTTCATTATCATTTTTGAAAAATTTAATCTCATCCATGCATTACATGAGATTCTTATCAATGACATCTTTTCTACATAAAGTGTATTTACAAATTGTCATTCTTTATATCATTTATTTATTATCCTTTATGATTCACTGGATTGAATTTATTCAATTGGATAAAATTACATTGGCTTATTTGACTCTTTGCTCAAATATCATATGGGTAAATTATCTAAGAGCGAGTATAAGAATTATTATGTCTAATATTAAGTGGACCCAAGAGAAGTCAAGTACCAAAGAGAATATATTTGTTTTGTAGGATCCCTTGTTCTCACATCAAAGAACAGAGTAAAACAAAGAGGAGAGTACTTGAGGACAAGCAACAATACTTGAGTGAAGTTGAGAAAGCTATGGAAAAATAGCCTACTCAAAATAGCCACACTCGAGTATGCTCTTTAATACTCGAGTGTAGCACTCGAGTACTGGGTCTAGATACTCGAGTGCTGAGGAAATAACACAGAGTTACATCATTTTTCATGTAGATTCTACTTACAGGCACTTGCAGTGTTGGAGAGAGATACTCAAGTGAATCCATGAGTACTCGAGTAATATTGAGCAATCTACATATATTTGAGACATCTGATCCACCAACACTAGCGTGCTTACTAAATACTCGAGTATGGACTTTAGCACTTGAAGTGCTGTGCAGCACAAGCAGTTGAAGCAAAATTGCAAAAGACAGGTCATCACATACATATTGATACTTGTAGTGTGTACTCAAGTACACTCCAAAGCCATTTTTATATCAACTGGAATCAAGTGTTCTCAGCACATAACACTGACTTAGATCATTTTCATGTAGCTTCTGCTTGCAGGCACTTGTAATGTTGGAGAGAGATACTCGAGTGAATCCATGAATACTCAAGAAATATCAAGCAATCTACATTATCTAAGACATGGGATCCCCTAATACTCGTGTGTCTTATTGAATACTCGAGTGTGGAATTGGAGTATGGACTTCAACACTCAAAGTACTATGCAACACAAACAGCTAAAGCAAAACTGCAGAGGCCAGGACGTCACACACAAATTGACACTTGTAGTGTGGTCGAAAGCATGCGTGATTACTTCAAATCAATTTCAAGTCTACTCAAGTAAACTGGAAAGTTATTAATTTGTAGGTACCATGTTATGTCCACTGGAGGGAATCTGGACCTCATAACATTTGGAGGAAGCTTCGAATTTTTCAATCATGCATTTATTAAGGGAGAGCTTCACATTCACATGTGTTTTATATCTTAAAAGCTCATCTCATTTATTTGAAGAAAATCCTTTTAAGCATACTCAACTTCATTAACTATCTTTTTATTAGTTTTGATGATGAGTTAATCTTATATTCTCCTTTCATTATCTTAATTTGAAAATATTATATAGAAAGGAATATTTTGATATTTGATTGCACTAATGATTCTCCTTTGCAAGAGAGTCTGAAATTTGTGGCAGGTGAATTCGTTATGTTCAAGAACTTTCCTTAACACAGTACAAGGAAAAACTATCACAATTAAGGAAAGATGCTTTGACGTTTAATCACATTGAATTAGAGATATGCTCTATAGAAAAACTCTATGAAGAAAAGGCAAAGAATGGAAGCTGAGTACTAACCATATTCATTCAAATGAGATAGTCTGTAAGAAACCAGTACCTTCGTCCTATTCACATCTTAAAAGATAATCATGTTCCTTTTATTGAGTACACTTCAGAGTACAACATCACGAAAGCAAGCAAATGGACTTCACAGATCATTCATCAATTTGCCAAATATAAATGAGCATTTTTAAGCCTTATCTCTTGATATTATATGAATATTCTACACATCTTTGATATCAATTTGCTTCAATCATGAAAGTTTTCTCTTGAAAATCTCCCCAAGTTGTCTCAAACTTGTTTTCATAAAAACATTCCAAATTGCATCTCATTAAAAATGAAAATACTTTTACATAGGGGAAAGAAAATTGTTTTCTTGATACATTCCTTTTGATTAAGGAGAGACAATCATTTATGATTTGTTTTCATTTGCCTCTCCTCAAGCATTTCTTCCTTATACTTCACACTTTTTGCTAATGTCAAATAGGAGGAGAATGACAAGAAAAATATGTTGCACCTAATGAGATTTTATACTCATACACATTTTTCTGTTAAGGATTTTCCACCATCAAAAAGGGGGAGGATGTTGGATATGATTACTTTTGATTATATCCAATATAGATGTTGTTATTAAGAACAAAAAGTTTACATAATCTATTTATCTCCTACATTGACTAACTACTTTATTTCATGTAGATTAGTCCAAGTTGAATTATAGAGAATGATCAAGAGAAGAGACTGAAGAAAGAAGAACTTGGGAAATATAATGAGAATATCAATATTAAATAATCTATGATCAAATGGAAGTTGGAATGGCTATATTTGACGTTAAAATAAGTAAAATCAAGCTTCACAATTAGTAGTAATTTGCTATACTCTTTAGCTACAATGATTTTCTTGTGCATTTTTTAGTACACTTTCAATACACTCAAGTGCATAATTTCAAAACTTGAGTGTCCCACTGGACACTCAAGCGTGAGCATGTTTAGCTCCTCTGTTCGACTCTGTTCACGTTTTCTATGGGCAACCTTTGGTTATTTGATAATACCTCTCAAACTAGAGATCCAATTAAGGTCAAACTAGTTTCATATGAAAATAGACTCCTAATGCATCACATAGACACTAAAATCAAGCTCAAAAGAGTTCAAATGAAAGAGCTATAAATTTTAGAAGTTGCTACTTGAATTCACGCCACACATCAGACATAGGTTTGGTAATTTTGGTGTATCTTACAAAATACATGTCCAATTAAGTTGAAACTAGTGACATATGAAACTAGACTAAAATAAATTTTCAAGAACATCAAGATCATGTAAAACAAAGATCAAACGGAATAGATATGATTTTTTGAAGTTCATAGTCAAATCAAGATGTTGTAAAAAAAGTTGGTCAAGAACATCTTCTATTAATCTGATCAAAACACTCAACATACAATGAATTTGAAGCTGATTCTTCTTGCATTGGAAAAAAGACTTCAAGAGATTTCTGAAGTTAAGTGGGAGCTATATCGAAGATATTATGCTTACTGGAATTTGTCCTTCGTGTTGCCAATGTTCTTACATATTGGAAGTCACTGAATTCGAGAAATTGATCTTCAATCGAGTGAACATGGTTGACCCAACACTTGCAAAATCAATGCCAGGCACTCTTGTTCTTTATGGAAACAACAAAGGTAATACTTGAATTTTTCTAAACAAAACTCAAGTGCCAAGGTAATACTTTAACTTCAACCCCTTAGATGAAAAAAATACTCAATAAAGGACTTTGGCACACTTGAAATTTCATTTGGTAACACTTGAGTTTACAACTCGATTGTGATTAAATGAAACTTGAAATCTGGTAGACTTTGATGTTTTCAAGTAAACTTTATCTCATGAACAATCTTCTACCAAACTCTAAATGCCAAAACTCATGTTATGAGTTGATAAGCACAATTCATACCATGTTTTCCCCTATATTTCATGACTAAATTGAATGGTAAAAATAAGCTTAACTGTGAATTAAACAAGCAAAAAGGCATATATTCATGATGTAGGGACTGAGGGATAGAAATATCTACATGTGCTAATAACAAAGTAATGCTATATAGCAGAGTTGATTAAGGGAAACTGTGTAGCAGAGTTGATACGATGCTATAGCATTCTAACAACAACCCGAAATGCAATACAAGGCATCACGAATGTTATAGCAAAGTAGAGGACGCAATGCTATGCAGCATGTTTTCTAACACTTTTACCTAGATGATTTTAGGAATTAAAGAAAAGGGCGATAATGACAGGTAGATTGATGACACGACGGAATAAAAGATGCGGAGGATCAAAAATAAAAGATTTGAAGAATCCCGCAGGATCAACAGAATCAATCTATTTGGATCTGGAGATATGATAGATCTCGACAAATTAGGAAAGGCACAACAACTTGCACCGCAAGAAAGCCCGAATATAAAAGACAGTAGAGCCAACCCTAAAAGGCAGAGAGCCCTAGAACAAGATTCTAGTTTTCAGCAGACTCAAGAAAAGAGTGAGAGATTTCACAAGGGCACAAGACTTTCCGGACAACCCAGCATCCTTCCCTGCAGTACGACGGAACAAAGAAGACGTGGAGTGGTGACGTGACAAGGCCGCATTCACGCTGTCAGAAATTTCGCAAATCTTTTTGTTTACTTTTGTTCATTTAGTTTTCCGATCATGGGTCATTCTGTTAGTGTCTATTTTGTGTGTCTCTCGTCAGTCATGAACTAATTTTCATATGGCTGGACGAGGATGAATCTTTAAGTGTTGAATGAACCCAGTTACGAGTTCTTAATTTAATTAATTTGGTTTGCTTATCAGTGTTTTAATTACTAGTCGGTTAATGGAAGTTAAGGGCTAGATTTGTGGCCTCAGCTTACTAGCAAGGAGTTGGGGTTAGACCTCTGAGAAACAGTGTTTGCTAGGCAGCCCATGCACGGCTTGACCTATTATTCTAGGCTTCAGGAATGGGTCTACCTCTCATAACCATAATACTCTGAGCGTAAAGCAGTCCTAACTAGAAAGTTGCCATAGGAATATGGAAGGAGTATAGTTAGTGTCATATGTATCGGACACGGAAGCTTTGGTAGACTATCGTGGGGGTTAACCAAATAGCTTTGAAGTTGGTAGCTATATTGTAGCAATTGCAGAAGGTGTACAGTATAGATGCCATAGTATTAGGTAAAGCAATTGGGGGATTAATGCACTTAAGGGTGATTCTGAGTCCAGCCTAAACTCTTACTGATATCTTCTCACGTTTAAAGTCATTCTGTTTACTTTTGCTAGTAGCATAGTCATTAAAAATCTCTCAACCTGATTATATTTATTTTCCGCTTGCACAACTATCATAGCAATCGAGCGTCACTCCTTGGTATCTCAGCCTCTGTGGGACGATACTCTACTTTCACTTTATTACTTGTTCGACTGGTTCGCTTGCCTTAAGGGAATTTGACCAACATGAGTATGAACACTCAAGTTCCTCTTAAGTCCATGTTGAATGCTTTTGTGCGAATCTTTGTTTTGAGAACAAGATCATTTACACTTGAGTCTTGTACACGTGGTTGTTTATATTCAATATTATGTTTTTGGCCAATAGCATTTGTCTTCCTATGTGCTAAGGATCTCGGAACCAATAAGGCTTTGTGTTTACCTTCCTATGTGCTAAGGAACTCGGAGCCGGTAAAGTTTTGAGTTTATTTTTCCTCGGTTAAGGAATTCAAGACTTGGGTCTTGTGTTATATTTTCCTAGCACAATGGAATTTAGGACTGAAAAGATCCTACATATATCTTTCCTAATAAGGAATTCAGGACTTGTAGGGTCCTGCGTTTATTTTCCTAGCATTGTGGAATTTGGGACTTGTCCAGTCTTGCATTGTTGGACTTGTAGGGTCCATTTGCAACTAACAAAACATGTATGTTATACTGTTAATTGTTGTTGTGCATTGGTATTGAATATTAAATTGTCTTTTCTAAATTGTGGTGTTTAATTTTCATATATTATGTACATAACGAATAGAGATTAACATGTTACTCTGAAATTCAAATGTGAATCTCATATTTACATAAAAGTACATGTGAACGATATGGTAAGTGTTAGTTATCAAGGTTTTGATGATAATAAGACTTGTAAACATTTAAGGTTTTGAATCAAATTCAGCAATATGCTTCAATGAGTACTCGAGTATAATTATGCAATACTTGAGTATGGCAAAGTCAAATGTATATGATTAAGTGTTTCAGGATACAATACTTGAGTATTGGAAATGAATACTCGAGTATTGATTGATCAGATCAGGCATCGCTTACATGTTCTGGTATGATACTCAAGTATTTAATTTAAGATACTCGAGTATTGGACAGTTATTTTAGCCTTTACTGATATGGTACTCGAGTATTAGATTTTGAATACTCGAGTATGTGACTTCACTACTGAAAATCTCCATCACATATCAGAGCAATACTCGAGTATTGGCGTGATACTTGAGTACTGATAAAAGGATACTCGAGTATGCTTAATTGGTTTGTAATACTTGCTCTCTATTTACAAGATACTCGAGTATGTGATTTGTGGTACTCGAGTATATGAATTGATTTCTCAAGTATGCCTTACTGATATATTTCACTGAGTCCATTTGCTTCAGGATAGAACAGGAGATACTTGAGTATTGATCATGGACTACTTGAGTATGAACTTTTGCAAAGCCTCTAGATTATTAGAACTAGGAAGATACTCGAGTATTGGGATTGTCTACCCGAGTATTGGCAAGGACAAATCACTTGTCAGCAAACACAAACTTTTTGTAACGTTGCTCTAATAACTTGATTCCTCACTCATATCTCTTACAATCTCATTCATTACTTATTGTCATATCATTAATCATAATGATGAGTGATTCTCAGATGATTTAGCAACAGTTGAATTTTGATATTTCATCAAATAGAAATAGTTTCGTAAAACAGAGATGAACAGAGACAACGTGTTGAATCCAATCAAGGCGGAATTGGCACGAATGCTTAATTATTGACTACAGACATATTCTAATGGACAAATTCAAATCCTGCAATGGCTCTTTCACTCCAACTACAATAAATACACAAAGGATTGAATTCATCAGTACGAATCAACGCATACACAAAAAAAGTACTCAAAGTGATCAATTTCTATTCTGTTCATATCTTCAAATATCATTGAGCTTCAGTGTTGTTGGTCAAATTCCCTTATAGCAAGCGAACTAGTCGAACAAGTAATAAAGTGAAAGTAGAATATCGTCCCACAGAGACTGTGATAGCAAAGTATTGACGCTCGGTTGCTATGATAGTCGTGAAATAGAAAGTAGATTAAATCGGGTTGAGAGGTTTTGGTAACTATGCTACTAGCAAAATAACAATAAACGAGAGAAGATATCTATGATAAGTTAGGCTGGACTCAGAATCGTCCTTAAGTGCGTCAATCCCCCAGTGCCTTACACAATGCTACGACATCTACACTGTACAGCTTCCGTAATTGCTACAGCATAGTTGCTCCTCACAAAGCTATTTGGTCAACCCACCTCTATTGTCTATCGAAGCTTCCGCGTCTGATACGTAGGATACTACCTATACTCATTCCATATTCCTATGGTAACTTTCTAGTATAAATCTTTGTTATGCACAGGGTGTTAAAGGTGATGAGTGGTAGACCCATTCTTGAAGTCTACAATATAGGCTATGCTGTGCACGGGCCACCTAGCAAGCATCTGTTTCTCAGAGGTCTAACTCCACTCCTTGCCAGTAAGTGAAGCCACTGATCTAGCCTTTAACTTCCGTTCACTGACTAGTAATTAAAACACCGATAGCACAACCAAATTTATTGAATTAAAAACATGCAACTGGGTTCATTCGACACTTAAAGATTCATCCTCATCCAGCTATATGGAATTTAGTTCATGACTGACGAGGAAAACACAAAACAAACATCAATAGAAAGACCCGTGATTGAAATACAAAATAAACAAAAGAAAACAGAAAGACGTCGTCTTCACTCCGTCGAACTCAAAGGAAGGATGTTGTGTTATCCTGGAAATATCGTGCTATGTGATCTTGCTCACTCTTCTCGAGAGACTACCGAAGATAGAATTCTGTCTAGGGCTCTCTGACTTCTTTAGGGTTCTCTCGGCTGCCTTTTATAATTGAGCTTTCATGTGGCGCAACGGTTGACACTTTCCTATTCTGTCGGGATCTTTCGCATCTTCTGATTAGATTAGATTGCCTCTACAGATCCTGTGGGATTCTTCTAAATCTTTCAGTTCCGATCCTCCGTATCTTCTATTCCATTACGTCAACAATCCATCTGTCATTATTGCTCTTTTATGTAATTCCTGAAATCATCTAGATAAAAAGGTCAGAATATACACTACGTAGCATTGTGTCCTCTACTTTGCTATAGCATTCATGTGCTTTGTATTGCTCTTTGGTCTGCTGTCAGAATGCTATAGCATCGCATCAACCCTGGTACACAGTTTTCCTTAAAAAGCATCGCAAATTAACACATTCTGATGATTTCCGTCTCTCATTCCCTACATCACGATTACATGCCCTTTTGCTTGATTACTTCATAGTTAAGCTCATTTTTACCATCCAATTCAGTCATGAAACATAGGGAAAATATGGTATTGTCTGTGCTCATCAAATACCCCCACACTTAGCTTTTTGCACTCTCGGGCAAAAATAAGATAGAGTGAACAAAAGCTCATAGTTGTAGTCTTCCTGCCCGTGTAGCCTTGCTTGCACGCTTGCTTCCAGTTCCATCCCCCTTTAGCAATCCCACTGCCCAGTGCCAACTGTTCATCAGTGTGGTATTGTTCCAATGATGATGTCTCAAGGAGCTCTCAGGATTCAGTGTTTGCACTCTCTCACCCAAGGGGTTTTGATTTCTCTCTTGTCTAGCGGGCCTAGAAGATCCATAGCCTTGTCAGAGTTCTAAGATTACTTCCCAGCATCTGAGTATTCGCTCATCAAAAGGACTTTTGTGGTTGTGTTGTGGGAATGTCTAAGTGTTGTGAGGTAGGAAAGAATGGTGGATGCTATAGCAGTTCAGGCAGATCATTCCTCCTCTTGCTCTTGTTGGCTTCAGTCGAGTGTTCCTTCTTGAGTTTTGGACCTCATGTTGTTCCTTTATTCATGTTCATCATCATTTTTTTAGCACAACAACAACAGCTCTTCAGTCTCTTTTGTCTTTCACGGACACACTCGGCTGCGGTAACGTCTTCACAGTCTCCTTCAGCTTGCCTTCCTAACCTGCTCTGCTATAGCATCAATGTTAGGCTCAAGGGGGTGGCAAAGTGGAGTTGATGACAGATGGTTTGTGTATGGGGCAATAGGTATGACAAGAATGCCTTTATCCCCTGAACTTCAACTCAGACGCTAAGTAGCTTATCAAAGAACTAGGACAAACCAAGGATTAATGCAGGCTAGCAGACACACACACAAGACAAAACATTATGGCTCAAATTAATTCTTCCATGGGGGTTCTTCCCTGTTAACATCATCATTCTCACTCTACCCCACATCAGATTGGCTAGCACCGTCAATTTCCTAAGCCTAAAGATTCAGTTCCTTCCAGCCCTTGTGACGTGCTTTAGTCATACAGGCATTCATTCTATGGCTACAAGATTCTATTCCTGCTCTATAAGAGTTTTGAAAAAAAAATTCCAATTTGCGCAAACAAAACTAAATGCAGGGTAAATTTCAATTTCACTTTGACCAACCATTAATCAACAGATTATATCGCAATATTCCCCCCCACTCTTAAACGACGCAATGTCCTCATTGCGATAACAGAATAAGATGTAAAGATTAGTGCAGGATATGGGAATGGGGGCAACGAGCAGACATTAACGTTATACAACCTCATTCACAAAAAGTGCCCTGGGGAAAATGCCGAGGGCATTGAACAAAGTGTCAGAGAAAAGTAGCAATAAAAAAATAGAAATACTAAAACAAGGAACAAGCAGAAGCTATGGCGTAGGAGGGGCGGCCGGCGCTGGGGCACTACTCACGATGTCCTCTTCATCCTCAACCCCTGTAACGAACAGAAGTTTGGAATGAGATTGAGAGAGGCAGATGGTAGTTTGCGTACTTCAATGGTGAGCAGCAGAGAATGTGTGTGGATTGTCATCGAAGCGAGTGTTTGTCATCGGTGTCTGGGCGCAGTAAAGGGGAGAATTTTCCACGATATACGCTTTGTCGTACACATATGCCGGACCCTAGGGACCTGAAGAGATGGATGAGTAAGACAAGGAGGACGACATGGGCGTGGCAGGTTTGTGCACCGGTGATGGGTGAGCTTGGCTACGATGCCGGACCGGGCATCGTGCTTGATGAAGCCTCGTCGTCTTCAAGGTCCTTTGCATGGTGATTGGTTGATGTGGTGGTGGGAGGAGATAAGAAAGTTTGAATACGAAGAGTCACGTATCCTGATATGGAAAGCTACATTGATTCATCATGGGTCCACCAGAGTGACCCACTAAGCCTAAGCTCGTATAGATAATTACGAAGGACATGAAGCACGTACCTGGTTTGAAGATGGAATATCACCTAGAGGGGGGCTGAATAGGTGATATTAGAAGTTTTAAACTTCTTTTCAAATTGTAAGCGAAATGGAGATCAATAAGATAAATGAACACAAGAGAATTTATCTTGGTTCGGTCTAAACTTTGACCTACGTCCAGTCCCCAGAACACCTGGGATTTCGCTATTCTTTGGAACGATTACAGACTCTGTAAACGAAGGATGGTCCCTTCCACTCTCAGACTCCGCTCCCCCTCACAAGTTGTAATCTATACACTCACTCGTAAAGTTCCACAACCTTAAGTCACAATCGATAAAGAAATAAATGTTTAAGTACTCCTCACTAGCTGATAATAATGAACACTGAATAACAAAACCAATGGAACAGTTGAAACAGTAAATGCTTTTAAACTCAATTGATTGCCCAGTGTTTCGGTTGTTGGTGAATTGAATGCTTCGACTATTTGTAGTTGTTGTAATTAATGACCGTTGGTATATCTTGTGAAATAGCCGTTGAGATTCTTGAATGTGTCCGTTAGGAAGAAGGAGCTTTCGTCAAGAATTTCGCCGTCTGAATGCTTCAGTGGAATTCTCAGAGTTGACATTCTTTTTCGTTCCTTTTGTTTTACCGTTGTGAGATAACATTAAATGCACAGATGGAATTTCAGAGCGGCTTTACTTCGATCAGAGAAGCTTTACGTGTTTAACACTCGTTTAGGAAATTGCATTTAATGCTCTTTGACAGTCAACTTGCTTTATGATAAATTGATGTTAATCCAAGACATAATTATCTGAAACTCATCAGCAAACATGTTAAAAGCATTTAGGAATAGTAATGAATCAAGATATGAGATAATGAAATCACCCCTAATGATTTTGAATTTACAGAGACGGTGATTTTGAAAATAGAAAGTGTTGCCTTCAAGTTAAAATAGATTTAACTTGAGTCAATGACTCAAGGTAGTAGAATGCTTGACTCGAGGTGGTTGATTTTGGAGAAAATCAAGTTTCATGATGAAAGAGTCTAAGTCATGACTTGAGTTGAGAAACAATCGACTTGAGTTGATGACTTGAGGTGTTCACTTGATATGGAAAAGTCAGTGACTTTCTCTTTGAAATGCACAGGTTTAAAGTTATGACTTGAAGTTGGAAAGTCATACCTTGAGTTAATGACTTGAGTCATTAACTTGATCTTCAAAAGTTAAAGTCAATGCTTTCAGAACAAATGGCCAAATGAAGACCCAACTTGAGTTAAAAAAGATTGACTTGAGTTAGTGACTTGAGTCACTGACTTGATATATATCAAGTTAAACCCGATGCTACACAAAAAGTGGCCAATGAAACCTTAACTTGAGTTAAAAAGTGACTTGACTTGAGTTAGTGACTTGAGTCACTAACTTGATATATATCAAGTTAAACCCGATGCTATATATAAAAAGGGCCAATGAAACCTTAACTTGAGTTAAAAAGTGACTTGACTTGAGTTAGTGACTTGAGTCACTAACTTGATATATATCAAGTTAAACCCGATAACCTTCAAAATGAATGGGCAAATCAACACTTGACTTGAGACAATAAGTGAATAACTTGAGTTACCAACTTGAGTTAATGACTTGATATTTCAAAAGTTAAACCCGATGGCCTGTGAAAAACGCAAGTTAACTTGATATAAAGTTAATGACTTGAGTCATTAACTTGATATCAAGAATTAAAAAAAAAAAATTTGGTCCAGACACTCAACAACAAGTAACTCGAGGCATAAAAAGAACATTTGATTGAAGTTAAAAAGTTTGTTTAAAACATTTCCATCGTCTAGCTTGAAACATCCACGGAAATTCAACTTATTAACTCTTACACATCAGATCGAAAACATTTTTCTTTTTAACCAACAACACATGATCTGACAAGTTCAGAGCTAAAACTCGAGGCAACCAAAGGCAAAGCTTTCTAACCAATATAGGTTCAAGTTAACATGATTTAACCTTGAATCTCCTAACTCATTTATATTATATTTGTTATCATCAAAACATCATAAACATAGAGAACTAACATTCTCCCCCTTTTTGATGATGACAACACTTATAATGTTTTGAAGTTTTTGAAAGCAGAATTTTTGAAAGTTGCAGAGCACAGATAGTATCAACCAGATCAAAATAACTGAGTGTATCATCTGACTTTATCAAAAACAAAATATCATTAAATATCATCTTAACATCATCTTAACTAACTCTCTCCCCCTTTGTCATCAGCAAACACGGAAGAGGGAGGAATGGGAGTAGTAGCAATAAGGGGAGTAGAGGCGGAAGGAATGGGAGAAGAGGGAACAACACCAGATGAACCAACACCAGAAGGTCGTGCTTGATCAGTTAGGTGCTTGTGTAACTAGTCAAATTTGGTGAACAATAGATGCACAAGATTGTTGATGTTGTCAAATTTAACTACATAGTCATCGGGATGACCTTCGATGTCTCCAAGTTTCTCTGCAAACGCAGTGTCAACCAACTTCCTTACTTTAGACTCAATTTTAGCAAACATTTCAGTTTGGTGAGCAATTAGAGAGACTTGAATAGAAGTAACTGCATCTGCCATAGCCTTTTCGACGATAGTCTTCACACAAGAGTCCAACAGAGAAGGTAGGGGATGAGATGGAGATTGAGCACCAGCATCTGCAGGGGTAGATTGAGCTTCTGTTGCGCGAGAGAAAGATGCTCTTGACTTAGACAGAGGCCTAGACTGTCCTGTTCCTTCCTTAAAGGTAATCCTCAAATGGTTCAAGTGATATTGGCTGAACATTTTAGGTTTGACAAGTTTTTCTTTGGGTTCAAGATGATAAACACCAAATTCAAATAGCATGAGAGAAATAAGATGAGGAAAAGGAATGTAAGCAGTAGGTGGAGAAAGAAATTTGAACCTATGCATTTCAGTGTAAACCCACTCACCAATGTTGTGATGAGTTTGGTCAATAATGGATGCAAAAAGTGTATAATCTCGGCTAGCAAAATGAGTGTAATTGTTGCCTTTTTGTACAAGATTTCTAGTGTAGACATACCATAGAGCTCTATACAAAGGGGACATTTCACCAGGAGAAAACTTCAGAGGCCCTAAGGGCTCTCCTAGTTTGGGGAATCGAAAGATCTCCTCATCTGTATAGCTAAGATGAGGCACAGGAGGAGGATCAATGATCCTTAAAAAAGTATTGATAGAATTGGCAGTCACAACAATCTTTTTGCCTCTAACAAAAGTTGTCATTTGTGCTTCTTCAAGATCACCATTAGCATCTAGAACATTGGTGACTCTCATATTAAAATAAAAATTTTTGACAACAAAAGGGGAATAAGAAGTTGGAATTTCAAGTAGATTTTTAAAGGGAGTAAGCCAGGGAGCAAGATCGAAATTATAGTCCTGTTTGAGCTTTTCTAAATCGACAAGAATATTAGAACAAAATTTTCGATCTGCAAAGCGTTCTTGAAACAGTTTTAATTGATTTCCAGTGAGAACAATAGGACAATTAACAAGACGATGCTTCAATACAGGATCACTAGAAGATTCCAAAGGGTTAGAAACAGGGCTAGTCACAGGAGACTATGCACATTTAAAAACAAAACCAGTTGCACGAGCAGAGCCAGAAACATGAACAGTATCGGAAACTTTAGAAGATGAGCAATCTTTAGAATTAGATGTAGCAATCGTTGTCCTTACTTTCTTGTGAGGGGATTCTTCAAGTTGTACGGCTTTCTTCCCTTTACCTGTCTCGGATAAAGACTTCGAAGCTTGTGGATGATCAGAAAACTTAGGAGGTGAATCACCACGAAACGAAGAAGCAGGTACCATGGTTTTGAGTCGTTTACTAGGGGATGCCACAATCGCATTCTTGCTCCTCCTTTTTCATAAATCAGTTTCAAATGCAGGATTTTCTACAGGTGGTTGTTGCATTGTCACTATCTTCGGCCTTGATTTGGTTGACTCAACACCATCGGCAGCCAATTTCAGTAGAAAACGTTTTGGAGGTTTGGTGTCCCTTTTGGGTCGATTTACTGGTTTAGAGGATGAGGAAGGAAATTTGGGTGAGTAGTTTGGTGAACCTTGGGATTTTGACGATTTCTTTGATGCCATAGTGAAGATAATTTGACGGAATTGGGAGAAGGATGGGGAAATGTGAATCACGACCAAGGTTTAGGGTTTGACAGACAGATGCGAGAAGAGACGGGCAAGATACTGAGAGCACGATTTCAGAATGAAATTTGCATTTTTAAAAAGGGAATATCCAGAGGAGTTAAAGACCTAGGTGACCCAAGGCAGTAAACCCAATAACCCGAGGGAAAACACGGAAATGACACTGATCAAACAAACAAAACAAAAAATAACAAACAAAATAAAAGTAAAGATAAAACAAAATGACAAAAAAAAAACTAAAGATAAATCAATAAAATATACAAAATATTTATTGCACCTTGACTTATTTTATTTTCCAGGAACTACATATCAAAACAAAAAATGGGCCATATTCAGAAAAACAAAGAAAAAAAATACTTACTTGATGTTTGACTCAAGGATTTATCTTATCCACTAGAGGTAAATGGTTCATGCTTTCACAATCCTAATATCATCTCCCTCGAGGTACCACGAAATGAACTCAAGGCCATTATTTACTTGGAAGCACTTTGCTCTCTACTTCTTTTCAGCTCAAGCAAGCAAGACAACAACCCAAGGCATATGACTCGATGTGATTTCTTTCTACATAAATCAACACCTATTAGAAATAATCTGTATCCATTTTTCTTTTACCTTAAGGCATTCTAACTTGAAATTTCAACTTTGTAGCTTCAGGTTATGCAATGTTGGTTAGATCAATTCGAGGTATATTAATGACTAGAGTCATTTTTTGCTTTGTTAGCCTCTGTTTTTCGATCACATAATAGGGAATCCTGTAAAACATGATTTAGACACTCCGATGCTTAAGTTAGTCTTCATTAATCATCAAAACATAATTAAAAACATTAAATTAGAACGTCTTACAGCTCATTGGGATTTACCATTCCCAATTCTCTTCGAATGAAACAAAATTGCTCCTTTGCTAGCGGCTTAGTGAAAATATCAGCCAGTTGAAGATGCGTGGGAATGAACATCACTTTGACATCTTTCTTTTGCACGTGATCTCTGATAAAGTGATGTCTCACATCGATATGCTTGGTCCTTGTGTGTTGAACATGATTCTTTGCCAAACTTATTGTACTTGTATTGTCACACAGGATTGGGATTTCTTTCAAGTGAACTCCCAAGTCAGATAATTGTTGCTTTAACCACAAGACTTGTGCATAGCAACTAGATGCTGCAACATATTCAGCTTCGGTGGATGAAACAGCTACGGTGGTTTGCTTCTTACTGAACCATGACACAAGTGAGCCTCCAAAGAACTCGCATTGTCCACTTGTGCTTTTTCTGTCAGTCTTGTATCCAGCATGATCAGCATCTGAATATGCAACTAGAAATTCTTGTGACCTTTTGGGAACCAGAGACCCAACTCCTTTGTATCTGAGAGATATCGAAAGATTCTCTTAACATGCTCTGCATGTGATTCTTTGGGAGCTGATTGAAATCGTGCGCACATTCCCACACTAAATCGAATATCTGGCCGGCTGGCAGTCAAGTAGAGCAAGGACCTGATCATCCCTCTACATTTGGTTATATTAAAGTCTTTCCCTTTTTCTTCATCCGCATCCAGCAAGGCTATTGAACTCATTGGTGTGTCTGCACCATTACAATGTTCCAATCCAAATTTCTTAAGCAAATCACGAAGATATTTCGTTTGTGATATAAATATCCCATCTTTTCGTTGCTTGATTTGCAAACCGAGAAAATAGTTAAGCTCTCCCATCATAGACATTTCGAATTCTCCTTGCATTTTCTTGGAAAACTCTTCACACAGAGAATCATTAGTAGCACCAAATATTATATCATCTACATATATTTGTACCACTAAAATTTCATTAAGTTCATTAGTTTTGATAAAAAGAGTTGTGTCTGCTTTCCCCCTAACAAAGTCTTGATCTAAAAGAAATTTACTTAAACGTTCATACTAAGCTCTGGTTGTTTGAGACCATACAAGGCTTTCTTAAGACGATAGACATGATCTGGATGATGTTCATTTTCAAAGCCAGGAGGTTGTTCAACATATACTTCCTCCTGAATAAAACCGTTTAGAAAGGCACTCTTTACATCCATTTGATAAAGTTTGAATCCTTTGATACACACAAAGGCTAAGAGCACACGTATTGCTTCCAATCTAGCCACTGGAGCAAACGTTTCCTCATAATCAATACCTTCTTCCTGATTATAGCCTTTGGCAACCAATCTAGCCTTGTTACGGACTATAATTGCATATTCATCTCGTTTGTTCTTGAATACCCATTTAGTGCCAATGACCGGATGGTTTTTAGGCCTAGGTACCAAATCCCAAACTTTATTTCTATCAAATTGATGTAATTCCTCTTGCATCGCTATCACCCAGTCATTGTCTGATAGGGCTTCATCGATCTTAGAGGGTTCAATTTGAGATATAAAACTAGAAAATGTCACTTCGTTTAAAGTACTTTTTCTAGTCCTCACTCCTTGATTAACATCACCAATTACTTGGTCCAAAGGATGATTCCTTATGAACTTCCAAGCTTTAGGTTGAGATTGATCAGGATTTTCTAAATTATTTCGAGGATCAGTTTCAAAAACATCTTCAGATTTTCAATAGAGGATGGAGTAGATTTCGAAAAGAATTGGTTTTTAAAAGTGTTTTCTTCATCATCATCCAGAGATTCATGTAATTTCGACTCACAGAACACAACATGTATTGACTCTTCAACTACACGAGTACGCTTGTTAAAAACTCTGTATGCCTTACTCCTATTAGAGTAACCAAGGAATATACCTTCATCAAATTTGGGATCAAATTTTCCTAAATTGTCCTTACCATTGTTATGAATGAAGCACTTACAGCCAAAGATGTGAAGATGAGCCAAGTTCGGTTTCCTCCCTTTATAGAGCTCATACAGAGTCTTGTTAAGCTTCTTTCGAAGATAAGCTCGATTTGATATGTAGCTGGCAGTGCTCATAGCATCTGCCAAGAAGACTTGTGATGTCTGATTTTCATTTAGCATTGCACAAGCCATCTCTATTAGTACACGATTCTTTCTTTTGACTACGCCATTCTGTTAAGGTGTCCTTGGAGCCGAGAAGTTGTGATCAATCCTGTGAGCTTCACAAAATTCACTAAATGCTTGATTCTCGAATTCACCTCCATGACCTGTCCGAATAGCTGTAATACAAATACCTTTCTCGTTTTGCACCTTATTGTCAAACACAACAAATAGATCAAAAGTTTCATCCTTAGAGGATAAGAAAATAGTCCAAGTAAAACGCGAGAAATCATCGACAATCACCAGAGTATATAAATTTCCACCAAGACTTCTATCTCTTGATGGTCCAATTAAATCCATATGGAGTAATTGAAGAGGTCGGTTTGTCGAGATTTCAGGTTTGTTTTTGAAAGATGATTTGGTTTGTTTGCCCCGTTGACATGCATCACAAATCATATCATTTTTAAAGCGTAGTTTGGGTAACCCGATCACTAATTCTTTTCTTAACAACTTATCCAGTTGATGCATGTTGACATGAGCCAACCGCTTATGCCACAACCAACTTTCGTCTAAGTTGCTAACAAAACATTTTTCAGAATTCAATTTAGGTAATTCCAAGGTATAGCAATTTCCTTCACGAGGAGCTTTAAACAATACCTTTAGTTTACCTTTATCAATTGGGAGATCATCCTTGTTGACAATGAGACACTCTTTTGAGTCAAAAATGATCCAGTTGTTCTTGTTAGCACTTTGTCTTACACTCAGAAGATTATGGCAGAGACCTTCCACAAGATAGACGTCTTTAATTTGCGGTCCATCCTTATTTCTGATTTCACCAACGCCAGTAATTTTCCCTGATTGATTTCCTCCAAAAGTGACTTTACCACCATCTTTTGATCTCATAGCAACAAACTTTTCTATGTCTCCCGTCATGTGTCTGGAGCATCCACTGTTGATATACCACTTATTGATTCTTGATGCCCTCAAACACACCTGCAAGACCATAAGAGATCAAGCTTTAGGTACCCATTTTTTCTTGGGTCCTTTGGGGTTAGTCTGGGCCTTAGGAACATAGGTTCCCTTAGGCATCCACTGATAATTGCCTACTGGTTTATCTCTTCTATCCTTTTTGTGAAAACATGATGAAGTACTATGTCCCTTTCTATTGCAGTAATTGCAATGTGCAAACGGGTTTGAGGAGTGAACTATTTTTCAAAAGTAATTTAAATAAGATTTTCCACCAGTTTTCTTCTTCCCTTTCCGTTTGTCAAAAATAGGATTATATCCTATACCTGAACGATCGTTAGTAAACCTTTGTTCTTTCAAAATTACATTGAGCATTTCACTGCCCTTAGTGAATTTCTCAAGCAATTTTGTAAGATATGAATTCTTTTTCTTCAAATCCAAACAATCATCACAGGCAAGATTTTCACAAGTAAGATTTTCAACACGTAATTTAAGAGTCATATTTTCTCTTTTCAGTGATATACACTCCTCCATGAGTTTTTCAAATTCAGATTGTATCTCATTATATTCATCAAATAGTTCATCATAGGTAGGTTGTGGATCATATACCTCACTGTCATTTTCAATTTGCTCTTCTTCTGCAACGAGACAGATATTGGCAATTTCTTTTTCTTCCTCACTTTCTTCATCTGAAGAACCATCTCCCCAAATTGCCGACAAGTAGGCTTTCTTTTTGAATTGATACGATTTCTTCTTCTTCTCTTTATCACCATCTTTTAGTTGGGGACACTCAAATTTGTAATGGCCCAGCTTCTCACATTCATAGCAGATAATCTGATCTTTAACCTTTAATTCTCGTCTGTTACTTGAGCTTCCCTTCTGAAATCTATTTCTGAAGCCTTGGTTTTTCTTATAGAACTTCTTGAACCTTCAGACAAACATTGACATCTCATCATCGTCCTCCTCATCCTCATCTTTATCTTCTTTGTCTTGTACAGCATTAAGAGCGACTCCCTTGTTGCGATTGCTGCTGCTGTTGACATCGTCTAGGTCCTTTTTGAATCTTAATTTACTTTCATATTCAGATAAACTTCCGAACAAGGCAGCGACTGAAGCCATTGATTCTCCACGAGCCTCCTCAATTGCGGTGACTTTAGCTTCCCAGTCTTTTGTCAGAACATTGAGAATTTTCCTCACCTGAGGACCTTGATCATATATTTTTCCCAAAGCCGCCAGTTGATTTGTCATATGGGTGTATCTAAGCTAGAACTCAGCAATGCTCTCTCCTTGCTTCATACGTAGCAAATCATACTCAATGGTTAGCGTATTGATACGATTTTCTTTGATTCCAAACGTGCCTTCATATGCTATCTCCAGAGCCTTCCACATTTCTTTTGCGGTTGACAAATTACATATTCGGAAGTACTCCTTTTGACTAAGAGCACTTTGAAGCATCAAAATGGCCTTACTGTTGAGAGTGATGTTTTTCTTATCATTCTCATCAAACTCCGCCTCCGTCTTTGGAACAGTGATTCCTTCTTCGGTCTTGACTGGTACATAGTCTCCAGTCTCAAATACTCTCCAAAGACCATATTCGGTAGCCAACACGAACACTCAAAATTTTGCTTTCTGAAAGGAATAGTGCTCACCGTTGAAGCCAGGAGGTCGATTGATTGATGCACCGTCAGGTAATATTCCTTCCATGATCTTTCTCGGGATATTAAGCCCAACTGAGAAACCTGGCTCTGATACAAAATGAAGATGGAATATCACCTAGAGGGGGGGTGAATAGGTGATATTAGAAGTTTTAAACTTCTTTTCGAATTGTAAGCGAAATGGAGATCAATAAGATAAATGAACACAAGAGAATTTATCTTGGTTCGGTCTAAACTTTGACCTACGTCCAGTCCCCAGAACACCTGGGATTTCGCTATTCTTTGGAACGATTACAGACTCTGTAAACGAAGGATGGTCCCTTCCACTCTCAGACTCCGCTCCCCCTCACAAGTTGTAATCTATACACTCACTCGTAAAGTTCCACAACCTTAAGTCACAATCGATAAAGAAATAAATGTTTAAGTACTCCTCACTAGCTGATAATAATGAACACTGAATAACAAAACCAATGGAACAGTTGAAACAGTAAATGCTTTTAAACTCAATTGATTGCCCAGTGTTTCGGTTGTTGGTGAATTGAATGCTTCGACTATTTGTAGTTGTTGTAATTAATGACCGTTGGTATATCTTGTGAAATAGCCGTTGAGATTCTTGAATGTGTCCGTTAGGAAGAAGGAGCTTTCGTCAAGAATTTCGCCGTCTGAATGCTTCAGTGGAATTCTCAGAGTTGACATTCTTTTTCGTTCCTTTTGTTTTACCGTTGTGAGATAACATTAAATGCACAGATGGAATTTCAGAGCGGCTTTACTTCGATCAGAGAAGCTTTACGTGTTTAACACTCGTTTAGGAAATTGCATTTAATGCTCTCTGACAGTCAACTTGCTTTATGATAAATTGATGTTAATCCAAGACATAATTATCTGAAACTCATCAGCAAACATGTTAAAAGCATTTAGGAATAGTAATGAATCAAGATATGAGATAATGAAATCACCCCTAATGATTTTGAATTTACAGAGACGGTGATTTTGAAAATAGAAAGTGTTGCCTTCAAGTTAAAATAGATTTAACTTGAGTCAATGACTCAAGGTAGTAGAATGCTTGACTCGAGGTGGTTGATTTTGGAGAAAATCAAGTTTCATGATGAAAGAGTCTAAGTCATGACTTGAGTTGAGAAACAATCGACTTGAGTTGATGACTTGAGGTGTTCACTTGATATGGAAAAGTCAGTGACTTTCTCTTTGAAATGCACAGGTTTAAAGTTATGACTTGAAGTTGGAAAGTCATACCTTGAGTTAATGACTTGAGTCATTAACTTGATCTTCAAAAGTTAAAGTCAATGCTTTCAGAACAAATGGCCAAATGAAGACCCAACTTGAGTTAAAAACGATTGACTTGAGTTAGTGACTTGAGTCACTGACTTGATATATATCAAGTTAAACCCGATGCTACACAAAAAGTGGCCAATGAAACCTTAACTTGAGTTAAAAAGTGACTTGACTTGAGTTAGTGACTTGAGTCACTAACTTGATATATATCAAGTTAAACCCGATGCTATATATAAAAAGGGCCAATGAAACCTTAACTTGAGTTAAAAAGTGACTTGACTTGAGTTAGTGACTTGAGTCACTAACTTGATATATATCAAGTTAAACCCGATAACCTTCAAAATGAATGGGCAAATCAACACTTGACTTGAGACAATAAGTAAATAACTTGAGTTACCAACTTGAGTTAATGACTTGATATTTCAAAAGTTAAATCCGATGGCCTGTGAAAAACGCAAGTTAACTTGATATAAAGTTAATGACTTGAGTCATTAACTTGATATCAAGAATTAAAAAAAAAAATTGGTCCAAACACTCAACAACAAGTAACTTGAGGCATAAAAAGAACATTTGATTGAAGTTAAAAGGTTTGTTTAAAACATTTCCATCGTCTAGCTTGAAACATCCACGGAAATTCAACTTATTAACTCTTACACATCAGATCAAAAACATTTTTCTTTTTAACCAACAACACATGATCTAACAAGTTCAGAGCTAAAACTCGAGGCAACCAAAGGCAAAGCTTTCTAACCAATATAGGTTCAAGTTAACATGATTTAACCTTGAATCTCCTAACTCATTTACATTATATTTGTTATCATCAAAACATCATAAACATAGAGAACTAACATGGTTATCCTTGGGTCTTTGGTGCGGTGCCCTGGTTGTCTCGTCCTGTGCCGTAGCATTGTCTTTTAATGGGCTTGTTTCCTCCTGTACTGATGCTACAGAGCTATGAACCTGGGCTGCCTCCCAGTAGTGCTTGCTTTAACGTCTTCAGCCAGACGTAATGCTCGTGACCTAGGCTGATTGCATATCAATAGCTATCTTGTCTCTCTCCACGGGGTCCGACCAATAATGTGTAATCTGTTGACCGTTGACTCGTAAGTTGTTTGCTATTACTGGATTTTTGAGGTCAACTGCGCCGTGCAGAATCAAGGCATCGATAACAAAGGGTCTTGCCCACCTGGATTTCAACTTCCCTAGAAATAATTTCAAGCGTGAGTTGTACAATAGGACCTTCTGGCCAGCCTCGAAGTTACGGGGCATCAGTCGCTTGTCATGCCACCGCTTAACTTTTTCTTTGTAAGGTTTCGCACTTTCATGTGCATTCAAACGGAACTCGTCCAACTCATGCAATTGAAGTAGGTGCTTATCTCCTGCTATGGTGGGATCCATGTTCAGCTGTGCTATTGCCCAATAAGCTTTATGTTCCATTTCAACTGGAAGATGACAGGCTTTTCCGAACACCAGTTGTTATGGGGAGATGCCCAAGGGGGTCTTGTATGCAGTAAGGTATGCCCATAAGGAATCATCAAGTTTGTCAGACCAGTCCTTTCGGCTTGGGTGCACCACTTTTTCCAAGATGCGTTTGACTTCTCTGTTTGAGACCTCCGCTTGTCCATTTGATTGTGGGTGATAGGCTGTGGCGATTCGGTGCTTTACTCCATATTTGGTTAGCAAAGCTGTGATTTGGTGGTTGCAGAAGTGAGACCCTTCATCACTAATTAAGGCCGTGGGGGTGCCAAATTTGGTAAATATCTGTTTCTTTAAGAACCTGCTCGCTGCCTTGGAGTCATTGGTTAGCAAGGCGATTGCTTCGACCCATTTTGAAACATAGTCAACTACGACTAGGATGTACTAATTGCCTCTAGAAGGAGGGAAATGACCCATAAAGTCAATCCCCCACACATCAAACACTTCAACCTCCAAAATGGGTGTCAGCGGCATTTCGTGCCTGCGGGATATGTTGCCACTAGCAATTGTCACATTTGGACACAAATTGATGGGCGTCTTTAAACAAGGTGGGCCAGTAAAACCCAGACTGAAGTACCTTAGCGGTCGTTTGAACCCCTCCGTAGTGTCCCCCATATGGGGATAAGTGGCAGTGTCTTAGCATAACATCAGACTCATCGTCTGGTATGCAACGTCGAATCATCTGATCTGGGCATTGTTTAAAAAGGTAAGGTTCATCCCAGAAATACTTCCAGCTATCATAGAGGAACTTTTTCTTTTGGTGTATGTGAAATCCGCTGGGACTTCTCCTGTGACTAGGAAGTTTGCGATATCTTCATACCAAGGTATGTTGACGCACAAGATGGCGTAAAGTTGCTCATCTAGGAAGAATTCCTGTATCGGGACTTTTGACTTTTCTGAAGTATTGCCTTTTAATCACGAGAGGTGATCTGCCACTTGATTTTAGTACCCTTTCTGTCACAGACCTCCACATTGAATTCTTGCAAGAGTCAGACCCATCTAATTAGTCGTGGCTTAGTATCCTTTTTAGCCAGTAGGTATTTAATGGCAGAATGGTCTGTGAAGACTATTACCTTAGCACCCACTAGGTAAGACCTAAATTTCTCAAAGGCAAACACCACTGCCAATAACTCTTTTTTTGTTGTGGTGTAATTCATCTGGGCACTGGACAAGGTTTTGCTTGCATAATGGATGGAGTGGAACATGTTATCATGGCGTTGGCCTAGTACTGCTCCCACTGCTGAGTCACTTGCATCACATATGAGCTCAAAAGGCAAGTTCCAGTCAAGGGCTGCGATGATTGGGGCAGTGGTCAACCTTCTTTTTAGTGTTTCAAATGCTTCCATACATGCCGTATTGAAATCAAATGGAGCGTTAAGTTCGAGCAAGGTACATAATGGCTTAGTGATCTTAGAGAAGTCCTTGATGAAATGTCTGTAAAAACCCGCATGTCCCAGGAAACTCCTTATTCCCTTGACTGTGGTGGGTGGTGGCAGCTATTCGATAACCGCTATTTTTGCACGATCGACTTCTATTCCTTTCCTTGAGATTTTATGCCCTAGTACCATTCCTTCTGTGGCCATGAAATGACATTTTTCCCAATTCAGTACCAGATTTGTTTCCTCGTAGCACCGAAGGACCGATTCGAGGTTCTGCAGGTAGTCATCATAGGAGTTTCCAAACACTAAAAAGTCGTCCTTAAAAATTTCTATGGACTTCTCCACCATATCAGAGAATATTTCCGTCATACAACGTTGAAATGTGGCGGATGCATTACAGAGGCCGAAGGGCATTCGTCAGAAGGCAAAAGTTCCATAAGGGCAGGCAAATGTGGTCTTATGCTAGTCTTGAGGTGCTACAGCGATCTGATTGTATCCAAAATAACCATCCCTGAAGCAGTAGTATTCCTTTCCTGCAAGTCTGTCTAGCATTTGGTCAATAAATGGCAACAGAAAGTCGTCCTTGAGGGTGGATTTGTTCAGTTTCCGGTAATCCATGCATATTCTCCATCCAGTGACTGTTTGTGTGGGAATTAGCTTGTTCTAATCATTTTCTACTACAGTGATTCCTCCTTTCTTAGGTATGCATTGCACCAGGCTAACTCACTCGCTATCAGATATAGGGAAAATGATTCCTACGTCCAACCATTTGATAATTTCTTTCCGCACTACTTCCTTCATGATGGGGTTCAATCTTCGTTGGGGCTCAACTGAGTGTCGATACCCTTCTTCTAGGCGTATCTTGTGCATACATAATGAAGGACTGATCCCTTTTATGTCAGCTATTGTCCATCCGAAGGCTCTTTTGAATTTGGTGAGTACTGCCAGAAGTTTGGTTTCCTGATCGCTGGTCAACTGTGCGGAGATTATGATTGGCAGGGTTTGATTTTCTCCCAGATAAGTGTATTTCAAGTTGTCGGTCAGTGGTTTGAGATCTAGGATTGGTGGCTCCTCTATGGCTGGTTTGGCTCAGTGTTTTCGTTGCTGGTCGTTTTCCAATAACTCGAACCTCATACCCTTTGATAGGTTAGGATGCGCATGATCAGTACTGCTCAGTCTTGCTGCCTGAATGGGAGCTTCCACACTTGTCCCTGATTCTAACTCCTCGCATTCCCTGTCGTACGATTCTTGAAAAGCCTCGTGTATGATTTCGTCCACTACGTCCATGGGTCTGGATCATCGCTGTGTTGCATCGCCTTGGATAAGCTGAAATTCGCTTCCTTTCCATTTACATTTAGTATGAGCTCTTCTTCATTTACATCCATCAATGCTTGTCCCAGGGTGAAAAATGGTTGTCTGAGAACAATAGGTGTCTCGTGCACATCATTCTGATCATGGATGATGAAGTCCACAGGTAAGGTAACTGTTCCCACTTGTATCAAGACGTTATGTCTTTCACAGGTGGGGTGGATCGTTGTTCTGTCTACCAACTGGAAGCTTACTTTAGCAGTTTGTTCGTTACCGGTGGTTATCTGTTCAGCAACTGATCTTGGCATTATGTTTAATTGAGAACCTGGGTCGCATATTGCTTTTACCACAATGTGATGATTTATTGCGCATGGAATTTCCAGGCAGTTAACATCCTGAGCATTAGGTCTTTTATCTGGCTGGCACGACTTACTTGCCTCAAAAGTCAAAGGAATGACCTCAAGCCCCAGTTGTTTGTTTCTTGGGGGATATAGTGTCCTTGTGGAACTTCACATAGGTGGGCATTTTGTTCAGAGTTGCTACCAGTGCCATGTGAACACAAGCTCATTGCACGAGCTCTAAAAATTTTCGAAACTGCGGGCTAGAGGTTAGTTGGGTGGCCCTGTTATGTGCCAGTAACTCAGTAGTGTTACCCCTGTTCATCTTCAGTCGAAGTGTCCTTGCTGTTGCTAGTAGTGAACCTGCCATAGCTTCGTCAAATAAGCTACTTGGTTGTAACATTGCTTCTCGCTTGTCATGCTAAGGGGTAATGGCCATGGGCATTCCTTGGTGAGGGCTGCTATTTGACCAATTTGTTCTCCTAACTTCTGACTTGCCCGCTGTTGATTTAACATCTCTGAGTTTTGTCTTGCCAAGTAGTCCCCAAGCATACCAATAGCATCCTTTTTTAGGCAACCAGGCGCTTCTCCTCCATGGTGGTTGTTGCAAGCCCATGGGTTTTGGAGATTGACCTGTACAACGGGACCGAGTAATCCTTTAATAGCAGTGGTCGAAGCGATCACCTAGGCAGTAAGGGCCATTAATGCTTCCGTCATACCGGTACTTGCAACTTCCTTGCATGGCAGCCTGCTGTTGTTAGTCCATTGATGCCCTTGTTCTATTATTGTTTCCAACAGTTGGCATGCCTTGTCATATGATTGTGCGAGGAGAGATCCGTTTGCACAGGCGCCCACAAAGGCTCGAGTCTTACTATTCAGCCCACAGTAGAAGGTTTCCACTTGAGCCCATCCTTGCAATCCATTTTGTGGGCAATCCATTTTGAATTGGTCCCAGGCTTCATGAGTTAGTTCCTCAGGATCTTGTGTGAAGCTGGCTATCTCCTTCCTTAATTGAGCATTCATTATCGGTGGGAAGAAGTAAAGTAGAAATCTTCTCCCCAGCTCCTCCCAGGAAGCGATTGAGCCTGTGGATAGATTGTTAAGCCACTTTCGCGCCTTGTTCCTCAAGGAAAATGGGAATAGTTTAATCCAGATGGTGTCGGGAGGTATGCCAGGGATCACAAAAGAATCACACACCTCCAAGAAGGTCTTGAGGTAAAGGTGCAGGTCTTCAGATGGGAGTCCTCCAAATTGTCCAGCCGCATTCAGCATCTGAATCATGACACTTTTGATTTCAAAGTGTCCAGCATTAATAGTAGGTGGAGCAATGGCTGAAGTCAATTTGTTTAGGTCTGAAATCTCGAATTCCATAATGGCCTTGTTCTCATCTAAGTCTGGTTCATGAGGTGGGGGTCCTGGTTATCCCCGTGCATCTCTATACGCTCTCGTTGTTCTCGTTCATGATAATTAGGTATATCTGCCATGCTCGCTGTGCCAACAGATTGGCTTCCTTGCTTCTGCTTTCTATGCCTTTGCTTGCAGGTGCAGTCTATCTCACGATCGTAGGGCTCTAGATTTGCTGAAGGCGAATTACGCATGCACTATAGACTGTACCTAAAAAATCAAGAACAGACAAAAGTGAGCTAGGTACTAAATAGAACACAACTATTAAGCAACAGGGCCTCGTCACTAGGGGTATTAGCAGTCCCCGACAACGGCGCCAAAAACTTGTTGGTCAAATTCCCTTATGGCAAGCAAACCAGTCGAACAAGTAATAAAGTGAAAGTAGAGTATCTTCCCACAGAGACTGTGATACCAAAGTATTGACGCTCGGTTGCTATGATAGTCGTGAAATACAAAGTAGATTAAATCGGGTTGAGAGGTTTTGGTAACTATGCTATTAGCAAAATAACAATAAACGAGAGAAGATATTAGTGATAAGTTAGGCTGGACTCAGAATCGTCCTTAAGTGCGTCAGTCCCCTAGTGCCTTACACAATGCTATGGCATCTACATTGTACAGCTTCCGCAATTGCTACAGCATAACTGCTTCTCACAAAGCTATTTGGTCAACTCACCTCTATTGTCTATCGAAGATTCCGCGTCCGATATGTAGGATACTACCTATACTCATTCCATATTCCTATGGTAAATTTCTAGTATAGATCTTTGCTATGCACAGGGTGTTAAAGGTGATGAGCGGTAGACCCATTCTTGAAGTCTACAATATAGGCCATGTCGTGCACGGGTCGCCTAGCAAGCATCTGTTTCTTGAAGGTCTAACTCCACTCCTTGCCAGTAAGTGAAGCCACTGATCTAGCCCTTAACTTTTGTTAACCAACTAGTAGTTAAAACACCGATAGCACAACCAAATTTATTGAATTAAAAACATGCAACTGGGTTCATTCGACACTTAAAGATTCATCCTCATCCAGCCATATGGAATTTAGTTCATGACTGACGAGGAAAACACAAAACAAACATCAACAGAAAGACCCATGATTGAAATACAAAATAAACAAAAGAAAACAGAAAGCTTTAACGGAGTTCCAAAGCGTGGAATAAGCCCTGTCACATCACTGCTCCACGTTGTCTTCACTCCGTCAAACTCAAAGGAAGGATGCTGGGTTGTCCTGGAAATATCGTGCTCTGTGATCTTGCTCACTCTTCTCGAGAGACTGCCGAAGATAGAATTCTGTCTAGGGCTCTCTGACTTCTTTAGGGTCTCTCGGCTGCCTTTTATAATCGAGCTTTCGTGAGGCGCAGCGGCTGAAACTTTCCTATTCTATCGGGATCTTCCGTATCTTCTGATTAGATTAGATTGCCTCTACAGATCCTACGGGATTCTTCTAAATCTTTCAGTTCCGATCCTCTGCATCTTTTATTCCGTTATGTCAATAATCCATCTGTCATTATTGCCCTTTTATTTAATTCCTGAAATCATCTAGATAAAAAGGTCAGAATATACACAGCGTAGCATTGCGTCCTCTACTTTGCTATAGCATTCCTGTGCTTTGTATTGCTCTTTGGTCTACTGTCAGAATGCTATAGCATCGCATCAACTCTGGTACACAGTTTTCCTTATAAAGCATAGCGAATTGACACATTATGATGATTTCTGTCTCTCATTCCCTACATCACGATTACATGCCTTTTTGCTTGATTACTTCACAGTTAAGCTCATTTTTACCATCCTATTCAGTCATGAAGCATAAGGAAAATATGGTATTATTTGTGCTCATCAAGTGTTCATTGTATTACTCTATAAGAGAGGTTCATCGTTTGTATTTACATTTGTTCAAATCTAAAGGTAGTGGTATCTTGAGTGTGGGCGTACGATTACAACTTGTAAGGGGGAGTGAGTCCTAGTTAGAAACGATCGTCATGAGTTATAGAGTGTGTAATTGTACTTGTAAGATAGTGAAAAATCCCGGAGTGTCTGGGTACTGGACGTAGGTCAATAAGTTGGACTGAACCAGTATAATACCTTTGTGTCATTTATCTTTAACGTTTTATTGTTCTTAACGCTTATCCATCATACAGCGAAAGAAATACATGTAATCACCTATTTACCCCCCTCTAGGTGATATTCCATCTTCATTTGGTATCAGAGCTAAGGTTTCTCAGTTGGGTTTAACATCCCGAGAAAGATCATGGGAGAAATATTGCCTAATGGAGCCTCTATCAATCGTCCTCTTGGCTTCAACGAAGAACATTACTCATTTTGGAAGGCCAAATTTAGAGTCTTTGTTATGGCCACTGAATTTGGTCTATGGAATGTATTCGAGAAAGGTGATTACAAACATCTACCACTAAAGAAGGAGTCACTACAGTCAAGCGTGAAGAAGAGTACGATGAAAATGATAGAAGAGTGTAACCCTCAACAGCAAAGCTATTCTAATGCTTCAAAGCACTCTTAGTCAACAAGAGTATTTCAGTATTTGCAATCTGACAAGTGCAAAAGACATGTGGAAAGCATTGGAAATTGCATACGAAGGAACTTCAAGTAAAAAGGAGAATCACATCAACACACTGACAACTGAATATGATCTCTTACGTAAAGACCAGATAATCCATAGGAGAATTCCAACTAAGTTTTACTCACTTGATAAATCAACTATCAGCTCTGTGTAAAACATTTGAGCAAAATTCTCAAGTCAGAAAAATCCTCAATGTCCTGACAAAAGATTGGGAAGAGGGTCATAGCAATCGAAGAAGCCCAAGGAGAATCAATGCAATCAGTAGCTGCTCTATTCGGAAGCTCATTTGAATGTGAAGGGAAGCTCAGATTCAAGAAGGACTTGGATGAAATCAACGGCAATAAAAACAAAGGTATTGCTCTGAATGCTGTGAAAGAACCCAATGAGGAAGACGAGGATGACAATGAGATGGCCATGTTCGTTAGAAGATTCAAAAAGTTCTACAAAAGAGATCAAGATGTTAGAAACAGATTTCAGAAAGGAAATTCCAGCAACAGACAAGAATCCAAGGATAAAGAACAAATCATTTGCTATGACTGTCAGAAGTCGGGACATATCAAATCTGGATACCCACAGCTGAAGGAGAAAGAAAAGGAGAAGAAGAAAAAATTCAATCACTTCAAGAAGAAAGCTTATGTATCAACTATATGGGGAGATTCATCAGACGAAGAAAATGACGAAGAAGAAATAACAAATGTATGTCTTGTTGCCAAGGAACAAACTGAAAGTGACAATGAGGTAAGTGACTTTGAACCTACATATGATGAGCTACTTTCTAAATATAATGAACTGCAATATGAGTTTAAAAAAATTGCTAGAGAGCTTTTTAATTCAAGAAGGAAAATAAAACTTCTTGAAGAACAAGCTGTAAATGCCTCTTTGATTTGCAAAAAGCACCCTTGTGAAAAATGCCTTGATCTTGAAAAACAGAACATTAAACTTACACAAACTCTTGAGAAGTTCACTAAAGGCAGTGAGACACTCAAAGTCATTTTAAAAGCTCAAAATTTTACAAATGATTGATCTGGTATAGGATACAATCCCATTTTAGACAAAAAGAAAGGGCAAAAAGAAAAATGGAGGAAAATATTAGTTAAGCAATTTTCAGAAGTTTGTTCATTTTTCAAATCCTTTTGCTCATTATAACTATAGTAATCACAAGGGTCATAATACTTCGTCTTGCTTCCATAAGAAAGAAAGAATGGATAAACCAATTGGTAATTATCAATGGGTACCTAAAGGAACCTATACAAATTCTGAAGCTCACATTAACCCGAAAGGACCCAAGAAAAGATGGGTACCTAAGGCTTGATCTTATGTGAATGACAGGTATGTCTGAAAGCATCAAAGACCAATAAATGGTATACTGACAGCGGGTGCTCCAAACACATGACAGGCGATGAATCCAAGTTCATGACAATGAATGCAAGAGATGGTGGCAAAGTAACCTTTGGGGGTAATCAATTCAGAAAGATTGCAGGAATTGGCGAGATTGGTGAAAAAGGAAAACCCCTGATCAAAGATGTATATTATGTAGAACGTTTATGTCATAACCTTCTTAGTGTGAGCTGAAGTGCAGATAAGAACAATTGGATCATCTTTGACTCAGAAGAATGCCTCATCATGAACAAGGATGATCTTCCAATTGATAAAGGTAACCTTAAAACTCTATTCAAAGCATTAAGAGAAGGTAACTGCTATACCTTAAGTCTTCCTAAAGAAAATTCTGAAAACTGTTTTGTTACAACTTGGATGAAAGTTGGCTATGGCATAAGCGTTTAGCTCATGTGAATATGTTCCAACTAGACAAGTTACTAAGGAAAGATTTAATTCTTGGATTACCTAAACTACGTTTTAAAAATAACTTGATTTGTGATGCTTGTCAAAGAGGTAAACAAACTAAATCTTCCTTCAAAAACAAAGTTGAAATCTCAACAAATAGACCATTCCAATTACTTCACATGGACTTATTCGGACCAGCAAGAGTTAAAAGTCTTGGTGGCAATTTATACACTCTAGTTATTGTCAATGATTACTCTGTTTCACATGGACAATATTTTTATCATCTAAAAATAAAACATTTGATATGTTTGTTGTATTTGCCAAGAAAATACAGAACGAGAAAGGTATATGCATTTCAGGTATACAGATGGATCATGGAAGAGAATTTGAAAACCATGCGTACAGGGAGTTCTGTGATGAACATGGTATTGACCACAACTTCTCTGCTCCAAGGACACCACAACAAAATGGTGTGGTCGAAAGGAAGAATCGTATCCTTACTGAAATGACTCGTGCAATGCTAAATGAGAACAAGACTTCTCAAGTCTTTTGGGCAGATACGATGAGCACTGCATGCTATGTATCAAACAGAGCATACATTCGAAAGAAGCTAAACAAAACCTCATATGAATTGTTTAAAGGAAGAAAGCCAAACCTATCTCATCTACGCATATTTGGATGTAAGTGCTTCATCCATAACAACAGTAAGGAAAACTTGGATAAGTTCGATCCCAAGTCCGACGAAGGTATCTTTCTTGGTTATTCTAATAGAAGTAAAGCTTACAAAATATTTAATTTGCGAACACGTATTGTAGAAGAATCAATTCATGTTGTGTTTTGTGAAACTGACCTTGAAAAATCTATTGATGAAGGTGAACCGATTTTCAAAACTCAACCAATCTCAAAAACTGCTTCTACTCTTGAGAATTTAGAAAACACCCTAGAAGTAGAACCTGAAAACTTTTGCGAAGATAATTCTCAATCCCAACCTCATGCCTGGAAATACAGTAGAAGTCACCCATTAGATCAAGTAATAGGTGATGTAAGTCAAGGTGTGAGAACCAGAAAAAGCATTATAAATGAAGTAACCTTCTCTGCTTTTATTTCAGAAATTGGGCCCTCTAAAATTGACGAAGGCTTGTCAAATAATGATTGGGTTATAACAATGCAAAAGGAGCTACATCAATTTGAAAGAAATCAAGTTTGGGATTTGGTACCTAAGCCTAAAGACCATCCAGTCATTGGCACTAAATGGGTATTCAAGAACAAATGAGATGAATCTACAATTATAGTCAGAAACAAGGCTAGGTTGGTTGCCAAAGGCTATAATCAAGAAGAAGGTATTGATTATGAGGAAACATATACTCCAGTGGCTTGATTGGAAGCTATACGAGTACTCTTAGCCTTTGCATGTGTCAAAGGATTCAAACTTTATCAAATGGATGTTAAAAGTGCTTTCCTTAATGGTTTTATTCAAGAAGTATATGTAGAACAACCTCTCGGTTTTGAAAATGAATCTCATCCTAATCATGTTTACTGTTTGAAAAAGGCTCTTTATGGTCTCAAACAAGCACCTAAAGCATGGTATGAGAGATTAAGTAAACTCCTTCTTGATCAAGGTTTTATCAAGGGAAAAGCAAACACAACACTTTTTATTAAAAGAAATAAACTTAATAAGATTTTAGTTGTGCAAATTTATGTAGATGATATAATCTTTGGTGCTATTAATGATGCTTTGAGCAAAGAATTTTCTAAGATTATGCAAGGTGAATTTGAAATGTTCATGATGGGAGAGCTCAACTACTTTCTTGGTCTACAAATCAAGCAACGCAAGAATGTCATTTTTATCTCCCAAACCAACTATCTAAGAGACCTATTGAAGAAGTATGGACTTAATGAATGCAATGGAGTAGACACACCTATGATCTCAACTGCTACATTAGATGCTAATGAAAAGGGTAAAAATTACAACATCACAAGATATAGAGGAATGATTGGGTCATTACTTTACCTAACAGCAAGTAGACCCGACATTCAGTTCAGCATTGGGATATGTGCCAGATTCCAATCAGCACCTAAGGAGTCACATGCTGAACATGTAAAGAGAATATTTAGATACCTAGCTGAGACAGAAAATTGGGATTATGTTTTCCTAAAGGACAACACGACCACCTTGTTGCATACTCTGATGCAGACCATGCCGGATACAAGACGGATAGGAAGAGTACGAATGGACAATGCCAATTTCATGGCAATTCTCTTGTCTCTTGATTTATCAAGAAACAAACAATCGTTTCAGTATCATCAATAGAAGCTGAGTATATTGCTGCATCAAGTTGCTATGCACAAGTACTTTGGCTAAAACAACAAATTCAAGACTTGGGTATCAACCTCAAGGAAATCCCAATTTTGTGTGATAACACAAGCACAATAAGTTTGGCAAAGAATCTAGTACAACATACCCGAACCAAACACATTGATGTTAGACATCACTTTATAAGAGATCACGTTCAAAAAAAGGATATTAAGGCAATGTTTGTTCCAACTCTTCATCAACTGGCAGATATCATCACCAAACCACTAGCTAAGGAACAATTTACATTCATTAGAAGAGAATTGGGAATGGTGAATCCCAATGAGCTGTAAGTGATGTTAATATCTTGTTCAAAGTTTTGATGATTATTCTTTGCTGACTTAAGCATCGGAGTATCTAGTATTTTGTTTTGCAGGATGCTTCATGGTTGAAATTGAACTAATAAATACCCGAGTATATAGGAACAATACTCGAGTAATATGACAGATGTTCAGTATATCTCAGGTGACAATACTCGAGTAATATCGGGAATTTATAATACTGACAGAAGTAACAGACCAATACTCGAGTATCCATGAAGATATACTCGAGTATTGGCAAGGCAAAGACTCAATGAATGCTATGAACTGGTTCATACTCGAGTATCCACAGGTAATACTCAAGTAATATCGAAGAAAAGGTAGCCTGACGATGAAATATCACACCAATACTCGAGTAGGTAAGTGAGATACTCGAGTACTGGCAACTGTCATCTGAGAAAATCAACTCTACATCACTTCACTAATATACAAATATCCAAAATCACATCAAAGAGATTCAAGTGTTCACAATACACACTTGAAATGAGGTATTTCAGTAATTAATTTGCTATCTCTAAGCTTTGCATATGTTTGCTCAAAGTGTTTAAAAGATGCATCATCTCATCAATGTTTGTTCTCAACATGAGTATTGCATACTCGAGTATTTACTGATAAATACTCGAGTAGTGGTTCAATACTTGAGTATTGAAATGCAATACTCGAGTACTGAACCACTACTCGAGTATTTATCAGTAAATACTTGAGTATGCAATACTCATGTTGAGAACAAACATTGATGAGATTATGGATCTTTTAACAATACTCGAGTAATGATAGGGCATACCCCTGGTTAAACATCTTGTGAATACTCGAGTATTTAAGTGAAATACTCAAGTATCGGGCTCTCCTCGTGTTTTATCCCTTCAGTCGCTTCATTTTTTTTTCTTTTGTCTCTCACTCCATTACTAAATCACTCACTCTCTTCTCTCATTCCCAAACCCGACTTTTCTTCACCGTCATATCCACTAATCACCTCCATTAACTACCATCATCTTTACCAATGATCGTTGGGCTCCCTCCAATTTCTCCATTTTCATCATTCAATTTCCTGTTCTCCAAAACCCAGTGTGTCTTGATTTCTCTGTCTCTCTATCGATAACCAATCGAAATGACACACTCTTCATCTGAATCCTCTGAGCAACCATTGTCGAAGAAACCCAGATCTATAAGTGGAGCTATATACCCAAAAGGGGGAAGTGAATTGGGTATTTTTAAAATTTTCACTAATAGCTCTATTTTTAACCGGTAAAAACAGAGATAAATAGAGTAAGGAGAAGAAAAGATGGACACTAAGATTTATACTAGTTCGGTCCTAACAACTTGACCTACATCAAGTCCCCAAACTCTTTGGGATTTTCCACTATCTCAAAGATTACACACTATACTTTAGAAGTAGTTCTCTCACTAGAACTCACTCCCCCTTACAAGTTGTAATCAATGAACTCCCAAATCACCAAGTCCCCTTGACTTGTGATTCTTTACAATAAATGTTTTGTAGAAAGAAACTCTCTTTAAGAGCAGATATTAATAATCACTGAACCTCTTTGTATCAGTAGATACTATACAAAAGAAAACTGAAGAAAATAAATGTAGACTAGAATGCAATTTGTTTTTAGTAGTGTAGTTGTTGGGAAGACTTGAATGCTGCTCTATTTATACTCAGAGATCATTAAATGACCGTTGCTTTCCCAATAAATCCGTTGGAGAAGTTCAGCCAAGGTTAGGAAGTGGTTTAGGCATCTTCTCTCTCTATTCTTCACTTAATCCAGCTGTCCAGTTGTTCATAGTTGACTTTCTCAAGATTAATCCGTTGGAATGATAGTTGCTGGATGTGGAAATCATTCTTTAATTCCTTGCAAACGTGTGTGCAGATGGATTATCCAGAAGTGTGCAACTTTTTAGGTTTAGCATTTAATGCTTTGACATCACCTTTTGCTTTTGCTTTAGAACTTCAATAAACATTCTCTAAACAATTTGAAACTCACTAACAAAGTGGTAAAGCATATCTAGGAATAGTAGAGAATAATCCTAGAAAGTATTAAGATCAAACAATAAGGTTTTCCAAAATCGTTAAATTCGAATTTCAGAATCAGCGATGGAAACTTGAGTTTGTTCATCAAAACTCGAGTTTTCAACTGTCCACTTAAGTCCAAACTCGAGTTTCAAACTCTAAACTCAAGTTTTCTTCTTCCAAAGAGCAAAGTCGTGTTTTGAGCTTTTGGAACACATTTTAACACAAACTCAAGACTCGAGTTTCCAAAACTCGAGTTTTGGTCAAGCAGAGAACAATGCATTTTCACGATGATTTGAAAACTCAAGTTTCTGTTTTGAAACTCAAGTTTTGGCCTGACATGAATTTTTCAATGTTATCACAGATTAAGTGAAAACTCGAGTTTCACTTTGGAAACTCGAGTTTTGGCCAAACAGAGAGCATATGATTTTCCAACCTTTTGAAAACTCAAGTTTTAGTTTGAAAACTGAAGTTTTGATGTTTTGGACTCCCACGTGCTATTTTCATTAAAAGTCCAAAACTCGAGTTTTGGTTTGAAAACTCAAGTTTTGAGAATTACTCAAAGTATGGTCCAAAAGCTCAAAACTCGATCTTGCTCTCTGGAAATAGAAAACTCGAGTTTGAGTTTTGAAACTCAAGTTTTGCCTTAAGTGCACAGTTGAAAACTCGAGTTTCCATGAACAAAACTCGAGTTTCCATCGCTAATCTACAGATCTGAATTTAACGATTTTGGAATGACTTGTTATTTGACCTTAATGCTTTCCAGAATTAATCTTCCATACTCCCTGCTATGTTTAACCACTTTCTTTGTAAGTTTTAGGCAGATTAATGAAGATTAATTAAGAGTTGTAACAAAAGCAAAAAGGTGGTTCAAAACATTAAATGCTGATAAGAAAGTTGCCTCTTTTTGGCTAATTCAACTGCGCACGCCTACAAAATATTAAAGAATGCTTTCTACAACAAGTAAACTCTTCTCCAACGAACTAATCCACAGAGAGACAGCTCAGAGTCATTATCCACCTGGATTAAGTGGAGAATAGAGAGAGAAGCTGATCAAAGTTGCAACTGAAGACCTCCAATGGTTCAATCTACTTTGCAACGACTATTTAATGCTCTCTAAGTATAAATAGAGTGGCATTCAAGTCTTCTAAAAAAAACTACAACAACTGAGAACGAATTTTATTAAGTTTCATTCAATTCTTTCAGTTTTTTATCTATACTGTATCTTGTGATACTTAAGCTTCAGTGTTTATCATTATCTACTCTTAGAGAGAGTTTTCTTTGATTATCAAACATTTATTGTAAAGAACCACAAGTCGAGGGACTTGGTGGTTGGGATCATTGATTACAACTTGTAAGGGGAAGTGAGCTCTAGTGAGAGAATCACTTCTTGAGTGTAGAGTGTGTAATCTTTGATATAGTGGAAATCTCAGTGAGGCTGGGGACTGGACGTAGGTCAGTGGTTAGGACCAAACCAGTATAAATCTTCTTGTGTCTTGCTATTCTTCCCTCACTCTGTTTTACCCTATTTTCGTAGTGCAAAAAACAGAGGAATTTTGAAAATTTTATAATACCCAATTCACCCCCCCCCCTCTTGGGTATTTGGCTCCATCTTCAAGGTGACTCACGTTTAAGGCTAAACTCGAGCCAGCTCCATTTGACTCAAGCCGATTGTGTTTTTCTTCAAACTGCAAAAGCTTCTGTATGAGGTCGTGACTCAAGCCAAAGAAGTGTGACTCGAGCCAATTCTTCTCAGATTGCAATCAACTTGAATCTTAGGCATTCAATGCAAAGCAGAGACATTCACCATTTTGGCAAGAAACCTCTGTGAAACAATAAAGCCACACGATCATTTCCTTCCACATTCTTATTGAATCTCAACAAACAAAATTGAGAGAAGAATGTCAACGGAGAATAATGGAATCAACGGATGAATTCAAGGAACCAGAGTAATGTCCAATGACTATATTTATTTATTCCAACGGTCATATATGCTAAATGCGAAGAATTGCTCAAATGGTCAAATACACTACATCAACTATAAAAGGAGAAGTCTTTAAGATTGAAAGCGACAGATACACAGCCAGAGACACGAGCTTACATCTTCAAAATGTCAAGACTCTGATATTCATATCACTTACTCTCTGATAATCTCATTGATCATATAAACTTCTCTAGAGAGTGAAATGATCTGTATTGTTCTTTAGCGTTTATCCATTTCCTATTGAGGAGAAGAGTCATTGTAATCATCTTATCATTTTTATCTGAGCAATACTCAAGATTGGGTGATCTTGAGTGGGAAACCTATTGTTTTGATTACAGCTTGTAAGGGAAGTGGATCCTAGTGAGAGGATTACTTCGAGTACAGAGTGTGTAGTCAAGTGGGTGTATGATTACTGCTTGTAAGGGGGTGGATCTTAGTGAGAGGATTACTTCAAGTATAGAGTGTGTAATCAAGTTGAAAGAAGATAGTGGATTGAAAATCTCAAGTGAAGCTTGGAGATTGGACGTAGGTCAAGGACTAGCCGAACTAGTATAAATCTCTGTTTGCATATTATCTTCCCTAATCTCTTATATTTCCAGCATATATGTTTGAATGTCTATCTATCGCTTTATAAAGTATAACTGTCATACGAACTGCTTTCAGTAAATTGTGAAAAGATTTTCATAGCTATAAAAAGTTTTATCAGACACCCAATTCACCCCCCCTCTTGGGTGATAGCCAGGTCTAACATGACTCACTCGAGTCAATAGCTTTTTCACAAAGTTAAGTTTGGAAAAGCATTCTGAATAGAGATCACACTCGAGTCAATAAGTGATAACTCGAGTTAACAAAACCCATTTTGAAAATAAGTTTCAAACATTGCACTCGAGTCAACCAATATGCACTTGAATCAATATATCAACAGTTTGAAAAATAAATATAAGTTCACAAGTTGTAATTGGAGGCAAAAAAAGAAGACTCGAGTTAAAGTATTGCATAAAATATTTTCCAAAGTCTTTTAACTCGATTCATGTTGGTCAAATTCCCTTATGGCAAGTGAACCAGTCGAACAAGTAATAAAGTGAAAGTAGAGTATTGTCCCATAGAGACTAAGATACCAAGGAGTGACCCTCGATTGCTATGATAGTTGTGCAAGCAGAAAATAAATATAATCAGGTTGAGGGGTTTTTTAATGACTATGCTACTAGCAAAAGTAAACTGAATGACTTTAAATGTGAGAAGATATCAATAAGAGGTTAGGCTGGACTCAGAATCACCCTTAAGTGCATCAATCCTCCAATTGATTTACCCAATGCTATGTCATCTATACTGTACAGCTTCCGCAATTGCTACAGCATATCTACCAACTACAAAGCTATTTGGTTATTCCTATGGCAACTTTCTAGTCAGGACTGATTTACGCTCAGAGTGTTATGGTTATGAGAGGTAGACCCATTCCTGAAGCCTACAATAATAGGTCAAGCTGTGCACGAGCTGCCTAGCAAACATTGTTTCTTTGAATTAAGAACTTGCAATTGGGTTCATTCAACACTTAAAGATTCATCCTCGTCCAGCTATATGAAAATTAATTCATGACTGACGAGGGACACACAAAACAGACACTAACAGAATGACCCATGATCGGAAAACTAAATGAAAGAGTAAACAGAAAGCTTGGCAGAATTTCCGATGGCGTGAATGCGGCCCTGTCACGTCACCACTCCACATCTTCTTTGTTCCGTCGTACTGAAGGGAAGGATGCTAGGTTCTCCGGAAAGTCTTGTGCTCTTGTGAAATCTCTCACTCTTCTCTTGAGTCTGCCGAAAACTAGAATCTTTTTCTAGGGCTCTCTCTGGCTTTTAAGGTTGGCTCTGCTGTCTTTTATATTCGGGCTTTCTTGCGGCACAAGTTGCAGTGCCTTTCCTACTTTTTCGAGATCTATCATATCTCCAGATCCAAATAGATTGATTCTGCTGATCCTATGGGATTCTTCAAATCTTTTAGTTTTGATCCTCCGCATCTTCTATTCCGTCGTGTCATCAACATGCCGCATAGCATCGCGTCCTCTACTTTGCTATAGCATTCATGATGCCTTGTATTGCACTTCGGGTTGCTGTCAAAATGCTATAACATCGTATCAACTCTGATACATAGTTTCCCTTAAAAACAACGCAGATTACTCTGTTCTTAGCACATGTAGATGATTTCTACCCTTCAATCCCTACATCATGAATATATGCCTTTTTTCTTGTTTAATTCATAGTTAAGCTTATTTTTACCATTCAATTTAGTCACAAAATATAGGGAAAAACATGGTATGAATTGTGCTTATCAAGTCACCATATATGTAACTCTAGTCAATCAAAGATAAAGCATATTTTGACTGAAGTCTCAAAGTACTTGACTCGAGTCTGTCAACCTAAAACTCAAGTTAATTTGATAGTAAGTTACTGATTCAAGTTTGATCAAGTTAAAAACATTTTTACTTGAATCACTAACTATATTTTGTTTACAATTGTTGGTTATCATCAAAACACCTAGAGAACTAACATAATCAATCCTTATGGTACTCTTAGTAGTAAACATAGTGCATGGTCAGTTCTCCTAGTGATTTACAACTTACCTCCTTGGTTGTGTACGAAATGAGAGCATATGATGCTTTCTATAATGGTTGCAGGACCACAAAAGCCAAGGAACGATATCGATGTCTTCTTGGCACATTTAATGGAGGACTTAAAAGAAGTTATGGGATGATGGCATAGATGTCTTTTGTAATTCCCCATTGGCATACCGAATTCATCAGAGTACTTATACATAGATCAATGGGCATTTATCAGGGTAATTATATGCAATTTGATGGCAAAATAGAAATAGCTTTATTCACTGAAATAAAACTCCTGATTACAAACAGGAATACCCATAAGGTTATATACATTTACAATCACTAAAATAATTACAAAATTTCCACATCTAATAACCCACGATCAAAATGAATGCAAGTCCGGCATCTCCATTTGCCAACATCTGCCACCTTGCCCTGGGAGTCGTGTCCAATGAACTATTACTATTCATCTCCCATTTATTGACAAGAGCTAGGATCCTGAAGAATCTCAGAGTAACAGTTAATCTCACAGAAAAAGTATAGACAATATAAGATAGTTAATCACAAACAACAAATAGTCCACAACAACATAATAGTATTCAGAAATCATAACATAGATCACATGCAGCAACTCTGGCAAACATAGATCACATAACCACAGTACTGGGAAAGATCAACTAGGAACCACCCAAGTCGTCTAAATGGAACTAGGTTCATCACTTATGGACTACCAGTCCATTAGGTCCTAGCCACTAGGAAGGATCTCCATGATCAGCCATTTCGCTCAATCAAGCAACGAGTGGTGCTGGTCCTACACAACACGGATCTTTCACAAACATGATTCAAACAAACATACACAACCATACAAAGTATGTAAGAGTTAGAGTTAATACCTGGATACTTTACTAATTCTTGAATCGGCTCCCAATCCTTTAGTCGTCTCGAGCAATATTGAATCCTATCAATACACATTTACGTATGGTGAGTTATTATTTATCCAAACTCTTCACAATCTATAATGCTATTGTACTAAGTTCAATGTGAAATTAATGCGCCCATATTAACTTCAAGTGTATATCTCAACCCTGGGAAGTTAGCTTAATTACCATTTGCACTTACATTTCTCATTTTTGTGCAAAGCAACTTACACTGCCAGATTTTCACTCAACTTTCAATAATCATAACTTAATCTAAAAAAGTCCAATTGAGGTGACTCCAAAGGCTAAACGACCCATATTAAGTCTATTTTCAAGAAAAAATATGGTTCTTAGCCAATTGGATGCCCAACATTGCAAAAATTCTTAAACACCAAACTGTCCTAGATTGTATTCAAGTTTCAGTGCCACAGTTTAACAATTCATATATTACAATAGACTAACCCAAATGGAACATATTATATATCACATTAAAGATTAGGTTGTATACTACAATCGTAAAAATTTTTAGGGTCATTGGACATCATTTGGTTAGTCAACCATTTGACACATACAGATTACCTCCAGGAAACAAATCTGATAGCAGTACTACTTTAACTTCAATCTTTGGGTTTTCAATCAAACTCTTCTTAAATCATGAACATAGCCCATTCCCAAACAATTTTACCCAAGGAATCCATTTATAACCTAAAATTTACCAAAATCCAATATCTTCTCCTAGGAACTGGTCTAGTCAAAACTCAGGGTTTCTTGGCCAAAATTCAGTTTTCACTACTGATGCTTTCGTGATTGGTTTCTCACCTTTATCCCACACAATTTTTCATTCTAAACTCATGGGAAACATCAAAACTAGAAAAATCACAATATTTCAACCTTAAGCAAGGTCTGAACAAAAATAGGGCAAACGCAACAACTCAAGAGAACCTCAAGATATTCGACTCAAATCGAAGCTTATAAGTACCTCTATTTGATTCCATAATTGATTCTTGATTTTGGCAACACTTCCACTATGTATACAGTACCAAATACCACAGATAAAGAATCCAAAACTGTAGAAATGTTTCTCTCACTGAGAGAATGTGATATCCTAAATTTTGGACCCCGAGAATTGAGAATAAGCCTAAAGTAGGCAGACAACTAAGCCCAGTTCGGGAAGAGTCTCAAGATTGATGAGAGATAGGAAGCTTTTCAGGGACTAATTAACTCTACCATATAGGTCAGTAGACCTAGTATGTATAAGCCGTGGAATTAAGATGCCAATGGAAAAGGGGCACAAAGGACTTATATGGTATAAATTCAATCAGAAAATATGCCATCAAACTATGTCTTGAGGTATAGGACAATTAATTGAGTGAAAATATACTGATATAAGTAAGAATACGACATTTTCAAGGCAGTCGAGTATGCCTTGCGTTTTTGAGAAAATACAAGTATGTGGTATCGTTTGTCGAGTCTTAGTATTCATGTCCCAATCCTGAGTAAAATCCGAGCAGGATCCCAAGTAGACACCGATAAATAATTTTAATAAAGTAAGGTAATGATGACATACTTTTTTTTGGTCGAATAAAATCATGACATGTGTCCCGTCATCATGACAAGGGAAAAATCTACTTTTGTGTTGGACTAGTAAAAGCATGACACATGTCCCTTCATAATTATAGGTGCAAAAGTCAAAAAGCTTATAGAAGAAGCTATGTGAAAGGATATATTTTGAGGGCAATTTGGTTAATTGCTATAAGTGGCACATGTGCATGCAATTAATATGAAATGATGACTCAAAAGCTTCTTAAATAATCTTCAAATTCGGGCAAAACAAGGAGGAGAGAGAAAAGTCAACAAAACTGGCAAAATAAGCCAAGTTATGAGGATATTTTGTAAGGGTACTTTGGTCATTTGATTTGGGGGATTTTTAAGTGCTCTCTTGACATGTTTTAAGATGTTTTGCACTCCCTTTTGTATGAGTATTTTCACCAAGAACTCAACGGCTACAAAAGTGGAAGTTGTTACACCCCCTACCGGCCTCGTCCTTTCGGGTGGCGGGTTAGAGGGATTCACTTATTTAGTTGCCTTTCCTTTGTTATTTTGTCCATTTAACTTATATCAGAGTGAGCGCAACAAAGCATTTAACCGGTTTAGACTATCTACTGTAATGGTAAAGGTAAAATAAACAGAAAAATAAAAGTCCCCGAAGGGTTGAGCGTACAGTCATCCAGAATAAATACCAAAACAAAACATACCGACATCTCAAATATATGTACAAACATGATAGGGCTTTCCCTATTCTTCAGTCTGTACCGATAAGCACTTATCATTTAGAGGAGGGCTCTTCACATCGGGCATGTCCCCTTGTGACAATAGAAGAGGCTGGGGTCCAATAACGGCCCCCAAAGTAACCGTCAATACTCAAATAACAAATGTGTAAAGAGTATGTAGGCTACCATGCTAATCAGAAACATAAGAGCATGCCAAATACATACCATATATGCATCTAGATCATACCACAGCAAAGTACATATCACAATCGAAGAACCCGTACAGCTGCCAACCAAGGCAAGCCTCGAACTCACTGAACTCACAACCCGTAGAGCCGCCTTTTCTAGGCTAGCCCCGGACTGATAACTCAACCCGTACAGCCGTCAACCAAGGCCGGCCTCAGACTGAACATCCTCAGCGTTAGGAATCACACACAACACTGTATGCATATTTGGCACAACATATACAGAGAAAACGCACATGGCAAAACACAAACATACAACAAAACACATAGAGATATCTGAGTAAAACGGTTACTACCTGGTGTGGTAAATATTGTCCTTAATATTTTATTGAGCCTGTTGACTTCCCAAGGGTCCCTTTGACCTATAAATCGTTAAAATACATTTGTTCAGTATTTACAAAATTGTCATAGCATTTTTCTTGCTAAAACCGAGCCCAACACCAAATTTCCAGAAATCCAGTGATTTTGACCCAACTTGTGGGATTTTTAATAAATTCTATAAAACTCATTTTTGAATTCTTCCAGCGCCATTTTAACCTCTGAAATGTATAGTTTCCATGAAAAATACTCCTAGACAATGAAAGTACTTTTATTTTATCGTGGTGCTCACTTTTCACACCTGGGTCAGATTTCGCCCTGTTGCACACAGATCCAACTTTACCAAGTTTTATCTCTCAATTGGTACATCAAAATTATGTCGAATTACATATAAAAATGATGCCCCAGATGTCTACTTTTCACCTGAAGAATTTCAGCTCAAAACGATGTCTGTAATATTTTAAAAACATTTTTGAAGCTTCGCTGCCCAGAATCCAGAACACTGGCAGCAAGCTTCTTCTTTGAGTTTTCGGGGTTTTCGAGTTCAGAAACTTAAACCATAGCTTAACCCCACACAAAATCACGTTTTAAACACTTTGGGACCATCAAAAACTCCAAAATCAGACCCCAAAACCAAGCCACAACCAGAAGCACGAAAATCCAAAAGTAAAGCTTTAAAGATTCAAGTTGTCGGTAGTTACCTATTTCGGAACTTTGGATTGGTGGACCAAGTGGTTGAGAGCTTGAGTTGAGCTATGGAAGCTTGACGGTCTCCTCCTTCCTCTTCAGCTGGAGCATGAAATTTTGGGGAGGAAAATGGCTGATCAAGTTTTTTTATAATATCCCCAAAAGTGCCCCTTTAGTTCATGTAACTAATTAAATTCTCTAGTTTAGTTAGAGACTAACTAATTAAATTCTCTAGTTTAGTTTGAGACTAACCATAATTACTTGGATAAATTTCATGTGCAGATTTTGGACCTTTCTAGGAGCACAAGTGGCGTGATTTTGGCTGCCCATGATCTGATATTCCCATGTTAATTTTTATATGAATTACCCCATGTGTTTTCTAGAAAGCTTTTGGGCCCACATGCATTGACTCACTTGACCAAGCTTGAATAGTCAACTTTTTGTCAAATTTGGGCAGATTTCATGTGCATGGAATGCCCCAAAATCTGAAATCCAATAATTAAATCCACTCTTCCACTTTATTGGTCAATTTCGGGGTCTACCGGCTCCTAACGGGTCCCGTCGGATCCAAAAACGCATCTTTTCGTACTTTTCTCTGACTTTGCCAAATATTCTCCTCTGCTTGGCATATTCATGTGGCGCCTTCCCTTTCTCCAAGGTGGCCCCACATTTGTCCCATTCTGTCTAAAAATAATAATCCTCTAACTGGTCGCTATCGGTCCCCTTTTTTTTTGGGTTTATCGCCTGCGGGTCCCGTGTCTTGTGTCTGGACCGGGGTATGGATAAAATCATTTGATTTTCTTCCCTTTCTCATGTAGGACAAAATTCAATGCCCAAAGGACAAGGAATTGACCATTTTGCCCTTGGCTTATCTTCCTTTAATCTCATGGTGGCACGTGTTCGTGTGCAATGATCACCCTATCTCTTGCTTTTTGAAACATGCCTATTTTAGTGTCTCTTTCTCTCTCTTGTCCCTGTGTGGCGCATCCACACTTCCAGGGGTCAAGAATCTTTGTTTTGTCATCCTTCCCAGGTCCCGCTTCATCACACCGACTTTATACCTCACCGATATCTTGTCCTAGGCCCGCATCTTTTCAAACCTAGGCCCACCAAAGACTTCCTATCTCTTTTCATTCTAGGGATTCTTCCCGAACTAGGCTTAGTAGTCTGCCTAATTTAGGCTTATTCTCAATTTTCAGGGTCCAAAATTCGGGATATTACATTTCTCCCCCCGTAAAATAAATTTTGTCCTCGAAATTTCGGTTATACACTAATCATATTTCAGGACATAAAATTAGCGTAGCAGTTCTTCATGTCCTCAACTATTTCCCATGTCGCTTTCTGGGAAGATAATCCCTTCCAGTCTGCTTTAACATAAGGAACACTCTTCAACATGAAAGATGTTAGGTAATCTTGTAAGATTTGGTGGTAATACCAATCGTACACTACTGGTGCTTAGTATTTCAAGAGGACTGATATCTTGAGGACTTAGTTTTTTCTGCTTTATCATTCTTTCAATTCCAGTAACAGGAGATAATTTGATAGAAATGTGATTTCTCACATTAAATTCTAGAGGTCTCCTTACTTTATTAGAGTAACTCTTTACATGATTTCTGCCGTGAGGAACCTCTTTCAGATCAAATTAACTTGTTCTGAAGTTTCGTCAACGATTTTCGATCCGAACAATTCCCTTTTAAATCATTTTGTTTCACAGATAGGAGATCCACATGTCTCTCATACAAGGCTTCACTGCCTTACTCATTTTACTTCTCGTTCTATCACATGCTGGCCTTATGACTCATTTCGAATTCATCTATCACCTGGTACAAATCGTATGGTTTGCCAGCCTCAAGAGGTACTCTAGACATGCTAGTCTAAAGTCATCATGCTAGTAAGTATTCCACATAGTGATAAGCAATCACAGGTCTTACGGCCCAGGGGTATCTCCCCATGCAAACTTGCACCTCGGGTCTTATTGCCTTGAGCCTCGGCTCGTCAATTTTTTCTGAGCTTTCTAAATTCAAAGCTCTCAATTCGTCTTCCTCTTGCTTAACATGATAACTGGCAAATATCCTCTGATTAACTTAGTTCGAATTTGTAGACCATTCTATTAGTTTCTGTTCATGTATCAATATAATAACCAACTGCACCGCTTTATTACAAAACAACAGCGATGATAGTCAAGTCACCACTTACTGTGTTGTCTCCTGTTCATCATTTTAGATTTTCACATATTTGAAAATTTTTGTGGTCGCAGTACATTTTCATAATCACATAAAACAATATTTTCACATTTTCAAATCCAATCGCTGCCAGCTTAAATTTTCAGGAAAACAATTCACCGCCGGACTATTTTCAGAATAAATTCACTACCGGCATACATTATTGAGCGAGATTATTCATTACACAAATTCAACATTCAAAAGATCTTGCTACCATTTCAATCTTTAAGTATAGCAATACATCCCAATCCTTTCATGAACAAACCACTGCACTTGTCGGCCAATGTGGGAGAGTTTCCGTCCCTTCCTAGGACCTAGTGTCCGCACTGGCACATACAATATCAGGCCACCCACTAGAATCCCATACCGGGACAAAGGACCATCGTCCACGGAGCCCTGCTCCAACCGCCTACATGGGTGCCAGCCAGACAAGGCAAAACACACACCCTCACAAGGCGAAACTACTCGGATCGGGAGCATACACCGCTAGTGCGAGTATCAGCTCAGTAAAACTAATCCCCTCAAAAGAATTTTCAACAATGGCCAGCGATTTCAAAACATTTTCCAAAACACCTGGTAAGGTCCAGTAAACTGAGTACATCTTCAACAGTTTCTGGCCTCTACCAATTTTGTACTGCTTCCACTACAAACATGGTTCACAATTCGATTTCAAATCTGGGCTCCATTAGGACCCTACTTATGAGATAACACAGTTCAAGTACAATCATTTCAAATTGTTCTCAAATTTTGAAGAACATTTCATTTGAAAATTCAATTCTGAAAAATTCAATTCCACAATTTCATATACATAGCAGGTGCATTGGTAAATTCAAAACTCAATTTTCACATATACTAGGAACTAGACAATTGACATAGAAGGTCATCAATTTCAAGTACATCTCGACACTATCATTGGCTACTCAAGCCATTCATAAAATACTCAATCTATTCCAGAACAATGCCTGTATCTCATAGGCTTACAACCTTTTTGGCACTCTGCCCGGTACCCATGGTCTAATAGTTGTGGGCTTCTTCCATTCTATGATCATACCAGTCACACAAGAATTAGGGTCTTTTCATTGATCACTTATCCAATCCAACGACCTGGAATTATATCAATTTAACAAGTCTTATTGCCCACTGTATTTTTGTATCATAGTTTTCCCATAATATATATATAACACTGGAGCACTCCATAACAATACATCAAGATCAAATAATCCTCGTTTAGGGTAATTCTGTATATGATCGCTTAATAACGATCCTACTCCAGACATAACCGCACATTCAACTTCCCTTAACAGGTATCTAGTCAACATCTTTCCGGAAACCGACTAGCCATTCACAAATTTATAGCTATTGATCCTAATCATGAGACCGAAACCTGTGGCTATCGGGTTCTAGCTATTATCCGGTTCCATTGAGGCATTAATTCTCAGCCATACACTCTCAGGGAATATTCTTTGTTCAAGATCTTTCCCTATGCTGATACAGCAACTATCAACCTCCAAGTAACCCATAACATATAGGTACGATCCTTGAACATACCGCAAATAACATCGTGTCAATCAATAGTATCACGGTCTCTACTTTCAAGCTTTCTAAGGGAATATCATGAGATAAAAATCATCCCCTAGCAGCAAGTAACCTCAAATTACCTCATTCATATAGGTACTATACTCTGATGCCTCAGTGCATTCAGATCAATCAAATACCTAAGGAATCTATTATTATCAAATCAGATTCCTAGGTCTTTATTCAATTGGCAGCAACCTTAAAGATGCTTACCAGATCTTAGGTTCATCAACCTAATTCTGAAACCTCGACCATACCCAATCATCATAATTTATAATTGATAGCGTTCAGGTACCAACTTCAAGTAACCTCGAATCAAAGATTATCAGATTCACAATCGATTCCTAGAACCTCAACATCGAATAGGCTAAGGAATCATATTATCTCAACAATACCCAAAATACAAACTAGGATCATGATTCACAATTCCTAGTCTAAACCTCAAAACATTCAAATAATATCAACATCGTTCACGGGGTTCAAATTTAAATCCTCAATATCACAAGAGTATAATCTAATATCATTCTATTACCTCAAAGAATTACAGTCTTAAATTATAGGATCCCACATTTCTATGGCACTTCCCAGGAGGTCACCCATCCCGAGAATTTCTCTCGTCAAGCACGCTTAACTCTAAAGCGCATATCAGATTAGGGGTACAGATACTAATACAAATCCATATTTTGCTGGATATTAGTAGTTCAAATATTTACAAGCACCAATAAGACATATCTGCCACCCAAAGATGGTAGATATTGTCTCTGCCGGGAATTTTACTTAGACCTTGATTTCTGTATCAAGAGCAACAGAACCTATATTCTGTGCTACCATTTCTGTAACACGAGCCTTATCTTACTAGAGCCCAACCCTTTTCCCAGGGTATATGTCCTTTTTGCTCCATTTGCATCAAATTACTTCAGTACCCTTAACCATTTACCTTTTACCAGTACCGTCCAAACCATACTCTGATACCAAAATGTTACACCCCTACCGGCCTCGCCCTTTCGGGTAGCGAGTTAGAGGGATTCACTTACTTAGTTGTCTTTCCTTCGTTATTTGGTCCATTTAACTTATATCAGAGTGAGCGCAACAGAGCATTTAACCGGTTTAGACTATCTACTGTACTGGTAAAGGTAAAATAAATAGAAAAATAAAAGTCCCCGAAGGGTTAAGGGTACAGTCATCCAGAATAAATACCGAAACAAAACATACCGACATCTCAAATATATGTACAAACATGATAGGGCTTTCCCTATTCTTCAGTCTGTACCGATAAGCACTTATCATTCAGAGGAGGGCTCTTCACATCGGGCATGTCTCCTTGTGACAACAGAAGAGGCTGGGGTCCGATAACGGCCCCCAGAGTAACCGTCAATACTAAAATAACAAATGTGTAAAGAGTATATAGGCTACCATGCTAATCAGAAACATAAGAGCATGCCAAATACATACCATATATGCATCTAGATCATACCACAGCAAAGTACATATCACAATCGAAGAACCCGTACAGCTGCCAACCAAGGCAAGCCTCGAACTCACTGAACTCACAACCCGTAGAGCCGCCTTTTCTAGGCTAGCCCCGGACTGATAACTCAACCCGTACAGCCGTCAACCAAGGCCGGCCTCAGACTGAACATCCTCAGCGTTAGGAATCACACACAACACTGTATGCATATTTGGCACAACATATACAGAGAAAACGCACATGGCAAAACACAAACATACAACAAAACACATAGAGATATCTGAGTAAAACGGTTACTACCTGGTGTGGTAAATATTGTCCTTAATATTTTATTGAGCCTGTTGACTTCCCAAGGGTCCCTTTGACCTATAAATCGTTAAAATACATTTGTTCAGTATTTACAAAATTGTCATAGCATTTTTCTTGCTAAAACCGAGCCCAACACCAAATTTCCAGAAATCCAGTGATTTTGACCCAACTTGTGGGATTTTTAATAAATTCTATAAAACTCATTTTTGAATTCTTCCAGCGCCATTTTAACCTCTGAAATGTATAGTTTCCATGAAAAATACTCCTAGACAATGAAAGTACTTTTATTTTATCGTGGTGCTCACTTTTCACACCTGGGTCAGATTTCGCCCTGTTGCACACAGATCCAACTTTACCAAGTTTTATCTCTCAATTGGTACATCAAAATTATGTCGAATTACATATAAAAATGATGCCCCAGATGTCTACTTTTCACCTGAAGAATTTCAGCTCAAAACGATGTCTGTAATATTTTAAAAACATTTTTGAAGCTTCGCTGCCCAGAATCCAGAACACTGGCAGCAAGCTTCTTCTTTGAGTTTTCGGGGTTTTCGAGTTCAGAAACTTAAACCATAGCTTAACCCCACACAAAATCACGTTTTAAACACTTTGGGACCATCAAAAACTCCAAAATCAGACCCCAAAACCAAGCCACAACCAGAAGCACGAAAATCCAAAAGTAAAGCTTTAAAGATTCAAGTTGTCGGTAGTTACCTATTTCGGAACTTTGGATTGGTGGACCAAGTGGTTGAGAGCTTGAGTTGAGCTATGGAAGCTTGACGGTCTCCTCCTTCCTCTTCAGCTGGAGCATGAAATTTTGGGGAGGAAAATGGCTGATCAAGTTTTTTTATAATATCCCCAAAAGTGCCCCTTTAGTTCATGTAACTAATTAAATTCTCTAGTTTAGTTAGAGACTAACTAATTAAATTCTCTAGTTTAGTTTGAGACTAACCATAATTACTTGGATAAATTTCATGTGCAGATTTTGGACCTTTCTAGGAGCACAAGTGGCGTGATTTTGGCTGCCCATGATCTGATATTCCCATGTTAATTTTTATATGAATTACCCCATGTGTTTTCTAGAAAGCTTTTGGGCCCACATGCATTGACTCACTTGACCAAGCTTGAATAGTCAACTTTTTGTCAAATTTGGGCAGATTTCATGTGCATGGAATGCCCCAAAATCTGAAATCCAATAATTAAATCCACTCTTCCACTTTATTGGTCAATTTCGGGGTCTACCGGCTCCTAACGGGTCCCGTCGGATCCAAAAACGCATCTTTTCGTACTTTTCTCTGACTTTGCCAAATATTCTCCTCTGCTTGGCATATTCATGTGGCGCCTTCCCTTTCTCCAAGGTGGCCCCACATTTGTCCCATTCTGTCTAAAAATAATAATCCTCTAACTGGTCGCTATCGGTCCCCTTTTTTTTTGGGTTTATCGCCTGCGGGTCCCGTGTCTTGTGTCTGGACCGGGGTATGGATAAAATCATTTGATTTTCTTCCCTTTCTCATGTAGGACAAAATTCAATGCCCAAAGGACAAGGAATTGACCATTTTGCCCTTGGCTTATCTTCCTTTAATCTCATGGTGGCACGTGTTCGTGTGCAATGATCACCCTATCTCTTGCTTTTTGAAACATGCCTATTTTAGTGTCTCTTTCTCTCTCTTGTCCCTGTGTGGCGCATCCACACTTCCAGGGGTCAAGAATCTTTGTTTTGTCATCCTTCCCAGGTCCCGCTTCATCACACCGACTTTATACCTCACCGATATCTTGTCCTAGGCCCGCATCTTTTCAAACCTAGGCCCACCAAAGACTTCCTATCTCTTGTCATTCTAGGGATTCTTCCAGAACCAGGCTTAGTAGTCTGCCTAATTTAGGCTTATTCTCAATTTTTAGGGTCCAAAATTCGGGATATTACAGAAGTGACTGTGCATAAGAGCACAAAAACACTTATATAGTGTTAATCAGTTGGTAAAAATCATATTTAGCTATGCCCTAAGGTATGGGATGATTAGCTAAGCAAAAATGTGCTAAAATAGATGTGCATGTGATATTTCCTGGACTAATGATGATTTCCTACGTTTTTGAGAAGATAGGAATGAAAAGTCAGTTGTAATCATTAATTAAGGACACGTGTTATTACAGGATTAAAAAGCAAAAAGGAAGTAATGATTACAGGGGAAGAAAATTCAAATAATTACCCCTTAAGGCTTCAATTTCATCCACAAGGTAAGTGAGAAGGAAAATCAAATGATTTTATCTATACTCTGGCTCAAAAACAAAATATGGGTCCCACGGGATGGTAACCGATAAAAAGGGGACTGACCAATAAAGACTAATTAGAGGCTTCTTTTTGGATTGAATGAAACAAATGTGGGGCCACATGGGAGAGCAGAGTAGCGCCACATATGTATGCCCAAACAGGGGAAAATATCTGAAAAGTTGAAGAAAAGTGTAAAAGGAAGCACCAGTAGGGCCCAACAAGGACCAATGGACAAAGACCGAATTGAGTAAAGTGAAATGAGCAGATAAAAGCCAGAGATCAGATTATGTGGTGGCCAGGAGGTGCCACATACACCTGAAAATATCTAGGAATTATCTAGAACATTAGAGAAGAAAATAAGCCAAAAATCAAAGCACAGGCTTTTAACCAGTGGACAAAAGGGTGTTCCAGGTCAAAATAGGTAATTATCTCATTTTGAAAAGTAAAAATCTGTCATACTTGGATGGGGTTGTGACACATCACCCTCTTCTAGGAGACTCTGGATATTCTTGGGAAATAAGTCAAAAGCTTGATCCAATTTATTAAATAGTGGATAAAAGTATGCACCAGATAATTTAAAGTATCCAGATCATCCTAGCTATTTTATAAGGAAACAAACTTATCATTTTTGGTTGCCCATAGGTGTGACCAGCAGAGGCAAGAAGAGGTCTAACCAAGTCTCCCACACTTAGAGAAGAAGACAAATCAGCAGGCCAATCTCCGATTTTGGGTAAACACCAAAAACCCAAATCTTTGAAGTTCTTAGTTAGGGTTTTCATTCAAATGGTTAGGGCTTAGTGTTGTGATTTGATTGTGGTGTTTTGAGGGTTCCAATGAGTCTAAAACGTAATTTTTATGGGGTTAAGTTAGGATTAAGCTTTACGAACTCAAAAACATCAAAAACCTAAAGAATAGCTTACTGCCAATTTCTGGAAATTTTTGGGCAAAGAAGCTTCATCTGGGTTTCGTAAGAAGTAAATGAAGTTGGTTTGATCTAAAATTTATGGGCATAAAGTAGACTTCCTGAGCTTCATTTTGATATGTAATTTGACACCTTTTTGATATTTCATTTGGGAGAAATTAATTTTTGAAAAAGGCTCTGGAAGCAACAGGGTATTTCTGACCAGTGGACAGAAACTGAGCCACACGCTAAAATATGAACACTTTTGGATTCTGGAAATATTTGTTAGCTCCCAATGTTTGTTTTGATTTAACAAACCATTGTAAAAGAATCTTGGTCAATAAAGTTCATTTAATCGTGAAAATAGAGTCTGAATTTTATTTGTCAGATTGGCTCCAGCCAATCCCATCTGACTCGAGCCAATATCTTGTCTAAATTTGTCACAATGCATGTTTTGACTCTAGCTAGTTTTTGCTGACTCAAGCCAAGCCCTGCACTCTAGCCTAATCCATCAGACTCGAGCCAAGCTCCTACCTAAATTTGTTAGTATACAAATTTTGGCTCTAGCCAATTTTGTCTAACTCCAGCCAAGCCTTGAACTCTAGCCTAAGTGCATTGACTCTAGCCAAGTTTTGACTGTTATTTTCAAATACTCATTTTACCTCTAGCCTACTTAGTATACCTCCAGTTCTGGCCGAGACTTGAGCCTGAGATTTGTGACTCAAGCCTAGTAGTGCTTCCATAGAATACTTTGACTCTAGCCTACACATTAAGCCTCCAATTTTCACCTAGACTTGAGCCTGAATCCTTTAACTCAAGCCTAGAGTGCCTTCATAGTATGAAATGACTCTAGCCTACATAGTTTACCTTCAGTTTTGGGCCAGACTTGAGCCTGAATGTTATGACTCGAGCCAATGATGCTATTATAGAAGAACTTGACTCTAGCCAGAGAGATCTTAACTCCAGCCAATATACATCAGTTTGAAAAACCACAATCTAATATCTGCTAAATCTCTAAGTATGATTTACTTATTTTATATCTTCACTCATTATTATTCCTAACTATATTTAATGAGTTTGCTAATGAGTTTCAGAAGATTATTATATGGTTTAACGATAAATTCAAATTAAAGCAACAATGTGTCAAAGGCATTTAATGCAAAGCAGAGACATTCACCATTCTGGCAAGAAACCTTCTATGCAACAATAAAGCCACACAACTATTCCCTTGGTACATTCTTACTGAGTCTCAACGGACAAATTGAATAAGGAATATCAACGGTGAATCTTCAGAGAATACGAAACAGTCGGAGTAAACGTCCTTTAACGGAAATATTTATTACACTCAACGGCTAGTTAGAAGAGTCTCAACGGATAACTTCAAGCTTCTACAACGGTCATAAATGCAAGCAACTATAAATGCCAGAAGCATTCAAATCTCCAACAACCGAAATTCTGCGCATTCAATTAGCGATTAAGAACATTTACTGTTTCTACTCTAAGAGTTAATATCTTTGAATATTTCAATCTTCAATGTTTATTAATCTGCTCTTCTAGAGAGTTCTTCATTGATTATCATTTCTTGTAAGAATCTCAAAGTATTGGGACTTTGGAATTGGGTTATTTGATTATAACTTATAAGGGAGAGTAAGTTCTAGTGAGAAAATTACTTCATGAGTTACAAAGTGTGTAATCATTTGAGTTAGTGAAATCCCGGAGAGTCTGAGGACTGGACGTAGGTCAAGGATTTAGACCGAACTAGTTTAAATAGCTTGTGTTCATTCTTCTTGTACCTTACTCTGTTCATCCCTGTTTTTGCTGTCTTCAAACAGAGCTTTTTCAGAAGAAAATTTTAATATCCCCAATTCACCCCCTTCTTGGTGATATTCCATCTTTCAATATTTTTACTAAAAATTAGACATCCTAATGGTTCAGATGGCCTTGATTTCATACAAAAATTATTTTTTGTGGAATTTATTAAAAATGTTTGAAGTTGGGTCAGATTCACTGGATTTTCTGGAAAATTGATAAAGGGCTCAAATTTAAGAAGAAAATATAAGGGTATTTTCACCTCTAAATGAGTTATTTCTATATATATGATGAACAAAAGTAAATCAATGAATATTATAGACCTATAGTTATAAAGTTGACCTTTTCAAAGTAAATGATTTTTTTTTTATAGAATAAATGAATTATATATTTAACTATGTATTTTTTCAAAAAATTAAAATTATTTTAAAGTAAATATATTATTATAATATTAAATTCATAAATACTCATTTATTAATTATTAATTAGAAAATTCAATAATGATTTTTTCAAAAAAACTTATGAAAATAAAATTTTTACTACTTTTACCCATTGAATAAATTCTCCTTCCCAAAATGATAAATCAAAAGAAAAAATTTGGCCTCCTAAGGATTATACTTAGAGAAATAATAATTTTCCTTTAATTGAAATAAGATTATTAAATTATAAAAAAAAAAAAGAAATTAGTTTTTTGCCAAACCACATATGTATCTTTACAACTTTTGAAAGGAAAAAAAAAAACCAAACTTAACGGTCAAACGGTATTTTTGCACCTAATTTATAACAATGTGTGCACTTTTGCACCTAAAAAAAGAACTTAGTGTTGGGCGCTTCTCAGGTAAAGTACATGTGCATTTTTGCACCTTAACCTTCAAATTTTTTTTATTTTTTTAAAAAAAATTGGTGTTGAGGGCTCTTTTGTCAAACATATGTATATTTTTACATCTTTGAAAGCAAAAAAGGTCACACTTAACTGTCAAACAGTACTTTTCTATACCTAATTTGCAATTACATGTGTACTTTTGCACCTAAAAAAAGTACTTAATATTGGACGCTTATCAGAATAAAGTACATTTACATTTTTGCTCCTTAACCCTTAAATATTGGGTTTCAATATGATGGCTCTATATGAAGGAACAATTGGAGCACCATCATGGTTATTAATGAAGTATTTAATGGCCTTGGGTCTCGTAGAAGGGAAATAACCAGAATTTGAGAGAAGGGCATACACTGTATTGTCTGATACAGTGTTTCTCAGTATGTTATATTCTAGAATTTCCTGGAATATTTCCTGTTTTCATGAGCCAAGATTGGCTAAGTTATGCTTCACGTACAGCAAGCAAGTTCAGCTGTTCCTTTCTTCTCTCCAGTTCTAGTACCAATGGCCCAAAGAATTGGTCCACTTCTATCAGATATTATTCCTTCACCAACAATACGTGCAGGGGTCAGTATCTCTACATAATTGTCTTTTATTATCGATTTTTCTAGAGTATTGAAAGATCTTGTTTTTGTCATGACATATTGTTAGCTTTGACAGATATGCCTATTTTAACATGTTTTACTGAAATTCAATGCCTTCTAAAGAAAAATTCAATGTACAATGCGTGCAACTTAGTTTATATATTTGTTGACCGTGATTCCATGACAATAATTCTATGCTTTGTCAAATATAGGTTCTAACCCACCCACTTACATGACAGCTTTTAGTCTGATCCTGGAGCACAAATCTTGTTTTAGCAAAGCATTAAAATGATATAAAAAAATATTTCAGAAATTTTTACTTTACTAGTTGTATCAATCTTTTTAATTCTTGGTATTTTATATTTGTAGGACATTTACAGTTCATAAACACCTAAAAGCACTGCTCTGTACAGCTGTGTTTCTTCTTTAGATGACTAATTTAGATGAGTAAAAAACTTTCAGGCAGAGATGACTTTGAAACAATTGGAAAATGTTAGCCCTTCCATTATGAAGCAGGTTCTACCTCTAGTTGAGCAGCTGCCACCCTTGTACATGGATTTGGCCAAAAGAAGAGAAGATTTTACTCCAAAGCCAGAGGAGACACGTCGAATTGTATGTGGATCGGAGTCACTAATACCTGGGTTCCTATCAATTTAATTGTTGTAATTGAATATCCATGCATTTCCATTTTAATGCATAATCTCTCTCCATTCCATGATTTACATTCCGGTCATATGTCAATTATTATATTTATAGTCTTAAGTAGTTGCCTCTTGAATGAATTCCCTTTCAAATTAACATAAATATTACAACTAGATTTTTTTTTTTTTTGGGTTATCATCGTGCATCAAATTTGGCTTATATGTTCACATTTTTAAAGATAACTAATAAATTCCGCTTTTTAGGCTTATATCCTTAATATTCATGATATAATCATATAATGAATTTTATCCCTCATTATTTTTATTTATTTATTTTTAATTGACAAGGAATGTAGAAAAGGATGTTATTTGATCCTACAAAGTTAGATGCAGATGTTGGAAATTTGTCAAGTGCATCTGAAATGGTATATAAAATGCTAAACTTAAATTGTTACACCAATTGTAGGGTTGAAATGCCACCTCCCCAGCAGATTTCTTGATTAACTTTATTTCATCCCTTGCATTTTCACTTATTTTAATGACTATCATGCGATATTTATGTTTAACTTCCCCCATTTATTTCTTAATTCTTCAGATAAGATCTTACTATGGTGTATCAAGAAATCTTCTGATAAAGTTCAACGATGATTTAATAGATGAGACTTCAACTCTAGCACAAGTGTTAAGCTCAGAGGCGGCAATTAGTTCACAGCTTGACATGGCAATACGCAGTTTGGCTGGAGATCATGGTCTTCCATTGCAACAGGTGTGAATAATTTGCATTGAAGTGAAGGATACTAACTTGATGGCTTTTTCTTGGCTGGTTAGTTAGTAGAGCAAAACCCTATTTGCACATAGATTGTTTTCCTTTGACTTGGTTTCTTGATCATAAGGTGCTTGTAATATTTCCTTTCATCTCATTCTCACCAAAACTATATCGCCAAACTTAATAATTTGTTTACTTGGAAGCTATTATCTGGCAAAACTCACCTAGGTAATTGGGTGTAAGTGTTATCATACCCAAAATGGGATAGAGTATGCAGGGTACCATTCTTACTTTTTGTAGTTATTGAGAAACTGAATTGAAAGAAATTATCTATGAAGCACCAAACTGAAAATCTTACCCATTATGGAACAAAATAGTCTTCCTCATTGGAAGTAGTATTACTTTATTAACAAGAGATTGTTGACATCCTCAGACGTCATTGGTTTTGTGCAGGATAACAACCTCGACATTTATTCTTTGGGCTTGTAAGTCCTCATATTCACTAGAAGAGAAAAGGTATATGGATATTATTTAGGTCTTGCCCTCTAAATATGCATCTAGTAGGCATATGTCATGTCATTGTGAATTGATTTATGTTCTTATAAGAAAATGACTTGAATTCCCCTGTCTGTATTTTGCCCCTTGTTGAAAAAGAAAGGATCTTTTTGTTCATAAGACAAATACTGAGGGTGCTAACCCCCACCACAACACTAGTGAGGAGATTAACAACCTTGCCATCTGATTCCCCAGTTGAAAGATGAGAACACACGAGTCGTCAATAAATTGCATAACAAGTGTATAGTACTTACGTTAAAAAATTTGATGGCAGGGATGAAGGTTATTCAATTTCTTATTACTTATATTGTTATTTTTAAATGTAAAAATGTACTATATATGAAGGTACTGGGAGTTGTTTCATCTCGAGCTTCTTATAAATGCATGGATTAAAAGTTATTGAGATCAGGCAACTAATTGTGGAAGCTAAGGGAGGATGAAGGTTATTCAACTTCTTACTGCTTATTTTATCATCTATGTTACAGGCCCTTCCAGATGTTCCGCCGGCAATGGCCGATGCAGTTAATCTTGGGAGTGAGCTTTTTACAAGTTTGAGCGCGGGAACACCATGGGAATCAGTTGCCAAAGAAGTAGGAAACACCTTAGGCATGGATTCAAGAATCCTTCGTGCTCAAGTATCAACAATATGCTATTATACTTCTTTCTCTAGAATTGAGACCCTAGAATGCCAATTATTTCTATCTATACACAAGTATATAGAATTCTCCCAAATGCTAGGTGCTGTTAAAAGGTCATGACAGGCATAATTGTGTTACTATATTGTAAATCGATTATATGGGCCTCGTAAGTGTCAGGTATGAAGATGGAAAAAAGCATAAATTTGGCCTCTTGAAGTTAGTTTTAGTGGCAGGGAAACGGTGATGGTATTAGAAGCTGTTGAAGGAATTTAGACTGCTTGCTTATGCCGAACAAGTGGGAAGGGAACGGAAGATGAGCAAATTCCCTTGTTTGGTATATTTTTTGTGTCTGATCTTTTCAGGAACTCAAGTTCTTGGGTCTGCCAATCTTAGGGGAAGATAAGATCCCACCAAAATTGGTGGGAATTCAAGTGCACACATGAACAATGACTTATGGACATATTCCCCCTCTTTTTTCCCCTTATAATGCAAGAAAATAATATTAAATTCGAATTAACATGATAAATTTGAATTTATGTAATAAGATTGAATTTGGGGTAGAATATTTTAGACAAGTTCAAACTTGATGGGAAAATATTTTAGATAAATTTGAATTTGATAAGAGATTATTTTTTAAAAAAATACATTTTAGAAAAAAATTCTTTTTCATTTTAAATTAATTACTTTTGAGGGTAAAATAAGTATTTCCTAAATCTTTACCAATTATCACCTTTTCATATTTTTTTTCCTACTAAAAAACTCATCTTCCCTCATCCCTCAAAACATTCCCTTCCTTTTCTTTCCCTTCTCAAATCTTCCCTGTATCATACGGGCACTAAGATAGAAAATAGATTTAAGGAAAATTTTGGAAAAAGTTCAGTGGAGTAGTTGCCTAATGAGCGCCCCATGCTGTCTTCTCAATCTCTTTTCCCCCTCAAAAATGAAGAAATGTCTTTTTTTTTCCTTTTCTTTTTTTATATAATATGAGTGGCATTTTAATATCATATAGGCAAAAAATAGAGCTGTTTTTATTTTATTTTTTTGTATGATTCTTTCAAAGATTTAGTAATCTAAGTAGGGGAGGGGGGGGGGGGGGGGGGGAAACTGACACAAGGGTGTTAATATAACACAGAAACTCACACAATGGCACATGTTGAAACCTGTGACCCCTCTCCTATTCCCCTCCCAAAGAGGAGGTTGGCGCCACTGGACCAAAGGCTAGATAATTATATGCGGTAAACTGTTTCTACTTGTCAGAAATTGAAATGAAATAGAATTCTGCCTATTAGTATGTGATGTGAAAATGGTCATGATATAGATACATGTTGTAGGATAAAAACTATGGATGATGTAAAATAATGAAATACCCTAATAAAAGTTTCATTAATTCCTTATGTAAGTAAAAAGGTCATGAGATCAATAAACTTTAATTTGCATGCTAATAGGAATTTGATTCACTTAATTATCAGATATAAAGCGAGCACATAATGGACAGGAGTTGATGCCCCTTGATAATGATCTGAAAAGTTGAATTACATAATGTTTTTCCCCCCAAGAAATTTGAATTCATCTAAAAAAATGATCTGAAAAGTTGTCTATAAATATTTAATAGCAAAAATTATATATTCAGTGGAGAGAAAGTAAAATTAAATTAAAATTTTCAGTTAAAAACGTATTCATAAATTTCAAATTCTTTCATGAATGGGGTCATATTCCCCCGGATTTTTATGCCTTTCGAAACGTATTTAAAAATTCGGAACAAATACGTCTTGCAGTTGCATTAATTATTTATGATCTAACGTTATTCCAAGCAAATAACCTCATGTTATTACCGTGTGATTTTCAACACATTTGTTAGATAGAATATTGTTTTATATCTTAGCAATCACTTCCTAGATTAAGTGGTTCTTAAAAAATGTTTTCCCCAGAAGAAATTTGAATTTATCTAAAAATGATCTGAAAAGTTGTCTATAAATATTTAATAACAAAAATCATATATTCAAAGGAGAGAAATTAAAATTAAAGTTGATTCTGCAATTAAAAGCATATTCATAAATTTCAAATTCTTTCACGAATGGGATCATATTCCCCTGGATTTTTATGCCTTTCCAAATGCATTTAAAAATTCGGAACAAATTTGTCTTGCGTAATTTAATGATAAGGATAAACTTCGAGCTCTAATCTCTATAATTTTATTTTTAAAAAAAAGTTTTAAGGAAAAATATTTGAGATAAGAATGTTAGGTATACTGTATACAAGAAGCATCCCAATAATAATAATAATAAGGCTAAAGTATACGTTTGGTCCTTTATGTTTGTCTCTGGTATCATTTTAATCTCTTAAGTTTGTAAAATGCACGTTTGGTCCCTTAATGTTAACAACGTTAGTTTGACTTAACGGAAAATACCGACTCAACAATTGTAAGCGATGACTGTACAATTAAATGCTGATCAAACATACTTATATGTTAGTATTTTAATAAATTAATATTTTAAATCGTATTAATTAAAAAATATTTAATCTTCACAGACTATTTTACAGTTTTTCACAGTTTGTGAAGATTAAATATATATGTTTTTGTTGAAGAAGATTAAATATTTTTCAATTAATAGGATTTAAAATATTAGTTTGTTAAAATATTAACACATAAGCATGTTTAGTCAGTATTTAATTGTACAATCATCGCTTAAAGGTATTAACATTAAGTCATACTAACGGTATTAACATTAAGGGACTAAACGTGTACTTTACAAACTTAAAGGACTAAAATGATACCGAAAGCAAACATGAAGGACCAAACGTATACTTTAGCTTAATAAAAAAGAAGCCACAACCAGTTTCCCAACAAAAGGAATGTTACGGCCGATTAAGTGCTTGACAAAGGAAAAGATCCAAATATGGCGCTTGTGCTATCCAAAGAAAGGACCTGTTGGTGTGCTGTCTTCATCGAACGAGGATGATCTACTCAGGAGGAGTTCGAAAAAATGCAAGAGCAGGGATTGTAGTGGTAAGGAAGAAGAGTGGCTGAAGTTGGGCAAAGTTGTTGCTAAACAGAAGGAAATGAGTCAGACGTTTGCTGCGAAACTCCAAGGTATAAACTCAAATGGAAGCCAGTCTACTACTGCCCAAGATGGGAATGAGGAGTCTGATGATATAATGTTAGCAGATTCAGAGAAGGAAGATAGCGAACCCCTATGTAAAATACTAGAAGACCCAAAGAGAAACTTCCCTACCTTCTCATTCTTTGAAAAGATGGGAAAAAGGTTGTATACAGCCTAGAAGAGTGACATTATAGTGAAGTTGCTTGGGAAAGATATTGGTTATATGAGTTCATGATACTACAATCATTGGGAACAAAAAAAGGGGTTATAAGTGTTATTAATATTGGGAATGGTTACTTTGTTGTGAAGCTAACCAATACAGAGGATTATTTTAATGCTCTTACTGGAGGTCCATGGATGTTGCTCGATCACTACCTAATTGTTAGACCCCCAGGAACCCCTGTTTAACCCATGGAATGGTCCCATCAAGAAGGTGGCAGTCTGGGTTCACATGCCTAAAGTGTTTCTGGAATACTATGATAAGGATGCGCTTATGTGGATTGGAGACTAGATTGGAGAGATGATCAAGATCGACATTAGTACTTCCTGTCAACTTAGAGGACATTATGCTAGAATCTGTGTTCTTGTTGATATGAGTAAACAGCTTATGTTAGGGTTTTCCTTGGATGGACAAGATTATTTTGTGGAATATGAGGGTTTCCACTCATTGTGCACTAGCTGTGGCATTTATGGTCATACCTCTGTGGAATGCAAAACAAGGGGCGCCAATGCAAAAAACATGACTAATACTAAGGAGTCGGGTGTGGTGGTATCTCTTGGAGGAATGGATATAGATGAGCAAAATCAGTAGAGCCATGAAGTTTGGAAAGTGGTCCAAAAGCCAAATAGAGTAAAACGAGGAGGGAAAGGGAAACAAGGTGAAGCACCTCCCTAACAGAATGGTGGCTCTTGATTCAGAATACTTGCTGGGAACCAGAAAATGATAGCGTCACAAGTATGGGGAAGGAGGAAGATGTACACCCTGTGCAGACTAATGGAAGGGCGGGAGAGAACATTGAAGGAAAACAACAGGGCGGCAACGTACAACCTCTTTGGGTGAAAAAAGGAAGGGAACAAAAAAGACTCTCTAAGATGAAAAGTATACCCAGAGATATTAATGCAGAATTGACTAGCCGACTAGTTCAGAGAAAAGAGAAGCGTACCAGGGATAGGATCCAAAAAGGTGAAAAAAGTAGTGCAGTCCTGTGTATAACAAATGGAATTTCGATTCAAGAGGGAGATAAAAGTGGGTCTATTGCCTTGAGGATTAATGATACAATGAACCCTGTTATTTACGAGGCTTCAGAGGATGACTTCTTTGATACAATCCCTTCTGATCCAGGTGCTAATGGGGGCCCTAGCTGTAGCATTGTGGGTAAGTTCTAGGCCGACCCAAGCGACGATGGCCTTGACTATTAGATGGTGGAGGAAGCACCTATTGAGGCTATTGGGCTTAAGGCCCAACCTAGTTAAGCGTATCCTAGGATTATTCTGTTTAGTCCTTGAGTCTTTTGGGCTTGTTTGTCTAATGGATATAGTTTTATATTTTCATTGTGGGGGGCTTGTGGCAAAAGCTTGATCCAGAACATCAAAACTGTTAGCCTTGGTTACTGCCCAATGATTATTGTTTTGGCTGAAACAAAAAGCGAAAATGACACCCCATTCGTTGCTCTAGAAAAACTGGGCTATAGCGGTTTATCTGTAGTACCAAGTGTGGGACGATCCGGAGGACTAATGGCAGCCTGGAGGGAGGACCTTATATTAGTCTCAGTCATCCGTATGGAGAGACAATTCCTCCACTTCTACTGCAAAATTGATAGGAAGACTCCCTTCTTCCTAACGGCCATCTACGTGATCCCTCAGTCGTTGATGAAACACCAATTGTAGACCGAGTTGTCTCAGCTTTCGAACTCGACCACAGAACCATGGGTAACAATTGAAGATTTCAATGACATTGCAGCGAAATTGGAAAGAATCGGGGGAGTAGGTGCTAATGAAGCTTGAATCAAAATATTTTAAGACAGATTGTTTAGGTGTCGCCTATTGGATCTAGGCTTTACAGGTCCTAAATTCACTTGGAGGGGACCAAGATTGAGGGAGGGTACAAGGCTGTATGAACGATTGGATAGAGTGGTTGTTAATGAAGCTTTCCTATGGGCCTTTTCCAATGGCTATCTCAAGGTACTTCCTTAAAATAAATTCTCGGATCATAATCCTTTATGCCTAAGATTTGATGTAGATACTTTGTCTTGGGGGGAATAAACCTTCCATTTTGAGATCATGTGGGCTCATCATGTGTAATATAATGATTTCTTGCGTGAGTCATGGGGTGTTGATGAAGACATAAATTCGTCGCTCCAAAATTTCCAAGCTTCAGTTTTGGATTGGAATAAGAAGGTATTTGGGTTCATTGAGAAGAAGAAGCATTCTATACTAGCCAAGCTTAATAGAATTCAAAAATCCCCTGTGTTAGTTCTCTAAAGGTTTTGATGATTTCCAATAATTGTAAACAAAGATTGAAGTTTTGCTGTCAAATGTGTAAAACTCATTGTGAGAGCAAAACTCGAGGTTTGCACAGAAACCTCGAGGTTTGGCCTTACAGAGACAATTTCAAGTTTTCCATACAAAGTCAAAACTTGAGTTTTCCAGAGAAAACTTTAGGATTACACACACAGAGAGTTCTCAATTTTTTCTGAGAAATTGCAAAACTAGAGGTTTCTAGGAAAACCTCAAGGTTTTGTCATACAGAGAAACTCTCCAGTTTTGAACTTCTGAAAACCTCCAGTTTCCATTTCAAACCTCAAGGTTTGGTTTTGAGTTGAAAATTTCAGTTTTCACAGATTTTGAGAAAACTTGAGGTTTGGTAAGAAACCTCGAGGTTTTGGACTGACAAGGAAAACTTAGTTTTTAACCAAGTTTCAAAACCTCCAGTTTTTTAGTAAAACCTCCAGTTTTGAACTTGACAATATTTTCTCAAAGTTTTCATATTGAGTGAAAACTCGAGGTTTTGGGAAAAACCTCGAGTTTTGTGGAGGCAGAGAACACTTAAACTTTTTCACTTCCCAAAACCTCCAATTTTATGAGAAAACCTCTAATTTTGGAATTTGACAGAAATCTCTCGAAGTTTTCACAATATGTGAAAACTCGAGGTTTGGGGACAAACCTCGAGTTTTGTCCAGGCAGAGAGCAACTGTGTTTTCTAACGTTTCAAAAGCTTGATTTTGGTTTTGAAACCTCAAGGTTTCTGTCTTGGCGCAACATTTCAAAATCTTCACATTTGAACAAAACTCGAGTTTTGGTGAGAAAACTCAAGGTTTTGGCTAATAGAGAGCAAGTGAGTTTTTCACTGGTTTGAAAACTCGGGGTTTCAACTGAAACCTCAAGGTTTTGCTTTTGACAGAACTTTTCAAAGCTTTCATACTTGAGTGAAAACTCGAGGTTTATTTGGAAACCTCGAGGTTTTGCCAACCCGAGAGCATTGAACAATTTTAAGGTTTCGAAAACCTCCAGTTTTGATCAGAAACCTCAAGTTTTTGATGTTTTGGACTCAAATCAAATTTTCAAGCCTTGTCCAAAACTCGAGGTTTGGAGAACAAACCTCGAGGTTTCTGCGCTAGTTTAAAAATTCAAATTTCGCGATTGTGTAAATCCTTCTTGTTTGATCTTAATACTTTCTAGTATTATTCTCTACTATTCCTAGCTATGTTTAACCACTTTATTAGTGAGTTTCAAATGAATTAGAGAATGTTTATTGAAGGTTTAAAGCAAAAGCAAAAAGTGACGTCAGCACATTAATTGCAAACCCAAAAAGTTGCATTCTTTTGGGTAATTCGTCTGCACACGTCTAGCAAGAATTAAAGAATGATTTCCACATCCAACACCTGCTTTTCCAGTGGATTAATTCTCAAGAAGTCAACTCTGGACTTCTGCACAGCTGGATTAAGTGGAGATCAGAGAGAGAAGATGACCAAACCACCTCCTAACCATTGCAAAACATCTCCAATGGTTTAATTCAAGAAGCAACAGTCATTTAATGCACTCTGAGTATAAATAGAGCTGCATTCAAGTCTTCTCAACAACTACAATAGCTCAAAATGAAAATCATTCAAGTCTTGCATTTATTTCTTCAGTTTTCATCTGTATTGTATCTTTTGATACTTTGAGCTTCAGTATTCATTATTATCCACTCTTAGAGAGAGTTTATCTTTGAAAATCATTTATTATAAAGAATCACAAGTCAAGGGGACTTGGTGATTTGGGAGTTCATTGATTACAACTTGTAAGGGGGAGTGAGTTCTAGTGAGAGAGCTACTCTTGAGTACAAAATGTGTAATATTTGAGATAGTGGAAAATCCCAGAGAGTCTGGGGACTGGATGTAGGTCAAGTTGTTAAGACCAAACCAGTATAAATCTCTATGTCCAGCTGCTCTTCCCTTTACTCTGTTCATCTCTGTTTTTGTTGTTTAAAAACAAGGTAATACTCAAAAAATTCTAAAATACCCAATTCACCCCCCCCCCTCTTGGGTATACAGCAACTCCACTTTCAGCCTGCGTATCCAAGGTTGAATTTTCTTTGTAATCTGGAAGAAAAGCTTCAATGGGAATTGGAGAGACTTCTAAAGCTAGAGGAAACAAGTGGTTCCAAAAGTCCAGGGCTGAGTGGATCAAAAAAGGTGATCGCAACACGAAGTTCTATCATATGAAAGCTAAGATGAGAAATAGAAGGAACAAGAATGGTGACTGGGTAGAAAATCCTAAGGAGTTGAGGAAAGTAGTAATAGACCTTTTCAAGGAGTTGTACTGTACTAATACTCAGGATCCCTCCTTGCTATATACGAAGGCTACCTTTCTGGCTTTAAACTATTCGGCTTTGAAAGGCTTAGCCAACATACCGAATTTGGAGGAAATTAGAATTGCTCTTTTTTCTATGGGATGTTTCAAAGCCCCGGGTGCAGATGGTTTTCTTGCCTTCTTTTATAAAGCTAATTGGGATACTATAGGGCAGACTCTATGCACATTCGTGTAAAAAGTTTTCTAAGGCGACTTACCCTTAGCAGAAGCTAACAAGACCCTTATTGCCTTGATCCCAAAGCGAGATAATATTGTTTTGGCTTCCTATTTTAGGCCAATTTCATTATGCATTGTTCATTATAAATGTGTAACGAAGTTGATCATGCTTCAACTTCAAGGAATGATGAACAATTGGATTTCTCCCTTGCAAGCTAGCTTCATCAAGGGGTGACACATTCAAGACAATATCATTGTAGGTCAGGAAATTCTCCATATTATGAGCAAGAATAAAAGTAAGAAGGGGCTTATGGCTATGAAAATAGACCTCGAAAAAACATACAATAGTATCCGATGGGAATTCTTAAGACAAGTTCTCAATGAAGTGGGGTTTGGAGATGCATTCATTAATCTTATCATGGAATGTGTCTCATCAGCTACCTACAATATTATATGGAATGGCTCACAAACTGAGTATTTTTCCCCTTCACATGGCCCAAGGCAAGGAGATCCTATCTCCCCCTTCTTGTTTGTATTATGTATGGATAGCTTGTCTCACCTAATCTATCATGTGGTAGAGGAGAAAAAGTGGAAACCAATTTATGTTACTAAAGAAGGACCTAAGATATCCCATCTTCTCTTTGCCGATGACTTGCTACTTTTTGGAGTGGCTTCAGAGTCCCAAGCGGACTGCATGATGGAGTGTCTGGATAAGTTTATAAGGGCATCCGAAGGAAAGGTTAACCTCTCTAAATCCTCTGTTTTTTTCTCCCTTAAGGTGTTGGCCATTACTAAGCAGAGAACAAAAGGTAGTACTAGAATGCAGATATCTTCAGAAATTGGAAGGTACCTTGGGTTTCCCCTTACTAAAAATCAGGAATCAAGGGATACTTTCCACCATATAATAGAGAGGGTAAGAGCAAAGCTATCAACATGGAAAGCTAATTGCTTATCCATGACTTGGAGAATAACTTTAGCCAAATCAGTGTCGAGCTCCATCCCTATGTATCCCATGCAAGTTGCAAGGTTACATAGTTCTATTTGTAATGAGGTGGAAAGGCTTCAAAGAAACTCTATATGGGGGCAGAATGATTCTTCTAGGAAATTCCACCTTATTGGATGGGAGCAACTTACTCTACCTAAAGAGTATGGCGGCTTAGGCTTCAAAAGGCTAGGCTTAACAAATCATGCTTGTGGCGCTAAGCTTGCATGGAATTTAATCTTGGGAAAATCGAATCTATGGACTGAGATCATGGAACATAGGTATATGAAGAGAGAAGGAAACTCCCTTTTGTGTTCGAAACCGGGAGACTCCAAGATTTGGAAATTCATTTGCTCTCAAAGCGACGTGATTTCTTTGGGCACCAAATGGCAAGTGAGGAATTGAAGGACCATTAACTTCTTTAACGATCAATGGCTGATATGTGGGAAACAAATCAAAGATTATTGTAAAAGATAACTATCAATGGAGGAAGATCAATCATGTGTGGCTGATTAGGTTAATGGAGGCGTATGGGATTTTGAGAAACTGTCGGGAATAATTGAACCTATCATTTTCCAATGTCTAACCACTTATCTCCCACCAAGAGCAGAGGCTGGAAATGAATGATATGCGGAGCTACTAACTCTGGTATTTTGTCAATTAAGAGTGCTTACTTCCTTATTGAGGAAAATCCTTTGAACTCAAGACATAAGGTTTTTAAGCATATTTGGAAATGGGGAGGCGTTGAGAGAATTAGAGTTTTCCTTTGGAGAGTGGCTCTCAATAAACTGCCAACTAAGTAGTGGAGGAGCTCCTGGTCTTAGGCGTCCCCCTCTGTGGTTTTTGTAATATGGTCGTTGAAGATGTCCTCCATATCCTTAGGGATTGCCATTATGCAAAACAATTTGTGGCTACACATAGTACGTCAGAGACACGCTGCTAAGTTCTTTAGGATCATTCAGAAGGAATGGGTCTTATTCAATTTAACTGAAAATTTAGGAAGGTTTGCAGAGCTGAATTGGAACCTGGTATTTGGTACTAGTACCTGGCTTTTGTGGGGTTGGAGGAACCAATCTATTTTTGAAACGGAGCAATCCTGTTTTGAAGGTTTTACAATTATGGAGACTTTTCTCTGGGAGCAATTCCCCCTCTCTTCCATCATTGAACTCAGCCACACCAAGTTTTACAGTGGCAAAAGCTAGCCCCTAGTTGGTGGAAAATTAATGTAGATGCGGCTATAAGTTTACAGTCCTCAAGAGCAGGTTGTGGTCGAGTCTTAAGGGATGACCAAAGGATGTGGTTCACTGGTTTCACCAAACTTCTTGGTGTGTGTGAGTCTGGAATGCATAATTTTGGGCTATATTGGAAGGATTATCTTTGGCATGGGACTTGGGGATTAAAACTCTGGTGTTGGAATCAGATGCTGCAGATGTTATTAGCACATGTCAGCAGCTAAACCCTACAGTGGAAGTCTGTTTGTGGAGAAAATCCAAGACATACTTAGGAGGGCTTGGGAAGTAACTCTTCGTTTCATTCCTCCTGAGTTCAACTTGGTGGCTGATGCTTTAAGTTAGGTATCTCTAAGTCATTAATTTTGGATGCATGTCCTGATAATTTAAGGGTATGGGTCCATCATAAGAGCTTGGGATTAATTCCCCCGTCTATGTAATTTTCTTTGTACTCCTAGCTTTTTAGCCTTCTCATAATAATAATAATAATAATAATAATAATAAAGTGCTTGACAATGTCTTCAAACCAAGTCTCGATGCACATTTTATTTTTACAATTATAATATTTTATCCACAACAAGAGAAACTTTGGAAATCAGCTACTGTAATATTGCTATCTTAAGATATATATATTTTTTGCCTGAAGACATTGGTTGTTTGTTTTTGGCTTCTATATTAAGAACGCTTTGCCATATTCTTTTCTAAAAAGTGAATTTATACATACATACATGCTAACAAATCTTGAGATTTTTGTTATTTCAACTCAAGATTTTTTAATCGTATATAAATCAAGTCTTATTATCATGAAGACATCACAGACTTGAGGGAACATCTTACAATGGGTTCTTCTTCTTCGTGGGATAAGATCATCTCTGCTTCTTCATGATTTCCTTTTTAGGCTTGTTCTGGTGTAGAACACAGATGTCTAGCCTCAATGGACTAGTATGTTTATATTGGATCAAATGATTCCCTAAGGTATCTATAAGACAGATACTGAAAGGAATATTAGATGACTCTCTAACATATCTATATAGAAGATACTGAAGAGAGCAATGGATCACTGTGCACGTATATGGCGTTTAGCTAAAAAAAGGTGGAATGTGTGTATAGTGAGGATGAATAGTAAATAGGATGAATAGAGAATCTGTACCTTTTAGATTAACCTCCTATTTATAGAGATTACCTTTAGGGTTTCAGTCTTTGGGCTTTGTGCACCTCTAGGCCCATGTTTCAGCCGCACTACCTGCACGTTCTGTGATTGTAGCCTTGATTATAGGCCAATTAGTATCTTACCTGATTATGGAGAGATTCTAGTATAAATTGTCATTGTTGGGCCGAATAGTAAATGGGCCTCATATATGAGTCCATAACAGTTGTCCCCAAGCCTAGTAGTTCAGGCCTCTGAGCTACCAGGATTGATTGATTGCTTAATCCGAACTTTATGTCCGAGTTGTTCATCCAACCTTTTGTGATTTCCACTCAACTGCTCTCGAAGCTTCACCGAACTCCAAATTCATTTGTGACTTGCCCCCAGACATGCATGCCAGGTTAATTTGCTTTGAAAACTCACTTGCTTTCATGATGGCCAGGATTTCATTTGTAACCTTCACCCGAATTGCCGAGTTTGCACATTTCCACCATGAACTGCCCCTAATCTGAGATATCATGTAAAGATAACGACATACAAACAAATTCCATTTGCCTATACCATTGACAGTTGTATGCTTACCAATGTCATGGCGTATAAACGTCATTTCACGCGTAGTAGTCGCTTTTGCCATCTTCAATATTCGTGTGCATTTAATGCCCACATCTTTTGTATCAGTCATCATTGCACTTTTGGGGGAATATGCTTTTCAGTAGAAATTGTCTTGCTTCCCCCGACGTTTCAAATTCATAACGTTTATATATTCTCATCTTCTGCCTCTTCTCATCACTTCTCGCTCGACGTTGTCTTTGCTTTCCCAGAAAACCCCTTCTTTCACAAAGCCCTCTTCACTTGATACTCATGTTTGCAGCATTTAGTTCCTTTCATCTTTTCTAAACTTGGGTATTCTTATTGGTTCCTTCTCTTCTTTTGTTCCCACTTTATTGTACCTATTGTCTTCTTCCTTCTTTGATTGAACTTTCTGAAACATATTTCATGTTTTTTGGATAGGCATTTAAGGTTTATGGGTTTTCTGGGTAGTCTCTTTAGGTATTTGGGTTTTGAACTTCCAGTATCATTCTTATCCCTTTCTCCTACCTTTTCACTTAAACATGCTTTCATTGGGAGGCTATGATGATTTCTCAGTGAATTCCTCTCTAAGCCAAAAATAGACTAAAATAGTTGAACTGAACCATCCCAAAAAGCTTCATTCTTGATTCTTTCTCTAGAAAATTCATGGGTAAAGGCACTCCTTTTCCTTTTACGATTCATGGTAAGGCAATTTCAGAAGAAGACAAAGCGATACTTTGAAAACTTCCTTTCGGCGTATGATATGGTTCTGGGTAATGCCCCGTACCGAGGAAGAGGAGCAAGAGGCATTGCTTTGCAAACCTTAGGGTAGTAGAAGTAGAAAAAGAATCCAAATTCAAACGCCTGAAAGCCATGATTTGAATGCCATTAACTCAGAATCCCTTACTAATCCATCTTGGTTTCAGCACTGAGATCATAGCTCAGTTACCCCGACTTCTCATATCTTCTTGCCAAAAGGTGTACCCCAAGCCAGACCGAAATCCCATTCGAGAAACATCGTCAACCCTTGTGATGATTGCTGCTATTTAAGCATTGATCTCATTAGTAGTGCCCGTGGCTCAAAAGCCGTGTCAATTTTGGCCTCTTGCCGGCATAAATTTGCCTCCAACTTCATCCTGGCAACTGGTGACGAGGATTGTCTCATTCTAGAGACTTGTCCTAGTTTGCCAGCGTCTTTTTCTTTACATAATGGCTCCTATGATTCAGGTATGCCTCCTATTTCTGATTTTTACCTCTTTGTTATAGGTATAGATGAGTTCGTCTTCACACCACACTGACGTATCAATATCGGGTGAATCTAGTTCCACCAGTCTCACTAGAACTACGCCGGACAAAGATCCATGGGTCACCGATGAGGTGCTACATACTAGGTCTATGCTTACCGTAGACGAGCTTGGCGAGCTTTCTATTCGTGATGGAGATGGTATCAGCTCTGTCTTCCTCTCTTTCCCACGAGCACTTGGTTATAATCTGGACTGATCGAGTTCTCATGTTGAACCGTTCGCTCTTGATTCTGCTGTGATGGATTCTCTAGCAACTGCTCCTACTGAAGCGCCTAACTACGGCTTCTAGTAGATGCAACCATTTTTGGTCGTTTAGGAATCAAAATTTATCGTCCCCATTGTCAGCGCCAATGTTCTGGTGTAGAACACAGATTCTAGCCTCAATAGACTAGTATGTTTATATTAGATCGAAGGATTCCCCAAGGTATCTATAAGACAGATACCGAAAGGAATATCATATGACTCTCCAAGATATCTATATGGAAGATACTGAAGAGAGCAATAGATCACTGTGCACGTATATGACATTTAGCCAAAAAGGAGTGGGGTGTGTGTATAGTGAGGTTGAATAGTAAATAGGATTAATAGAGAATTTCTACCTTTTAGGTTAACCTCCTATTTATAGAGATTACCTTTAGGGTTTCGGTCCTTGGGCTTTATGCGCCTCCAGGCCCATGTTTTAGCTACACTACCTGCTCATTCCATGATTGTAGCCTTCATTATAGACTAATTAGTATCTTACCTGATTATGGAGAGATTCTGATACAAATTGTCCTTGTTGGGCCTAATAGCAAACGGGCCTTATATATGAGTCCATAACAAGGCTTATTACGCTCAGCCACAGAGATATCAGATGATGAAAAATCTCTCATAATCAATGGAGAAAGGTGCATCATTATCTCAGGATCAGTTCACTATCCACAACTCAAAGTAGAAATGTGGCCTGACATTATCCAAAAGGCTAAGGATGGAGATCTTCATGCCATTAAAACTTGTGTCTTTTGGAATCACCATGAGCCAGTTCGACGAAAGTATGACTTCTCAGGGAACTTGGATTTTGTAAAGCTTTTCAAGCTAATCCAACAAGCTGGACTATAAGCCATTCTAAGGATTGGTCCTTGTGCTCGTGTAGAATGGAACTATGGAGGGTACCCTGATAACCAAGTTTTCAAGAATGAAATACAGATTTTCACTTCAAAAATAGTGAACATGGCCAAAGAGGCTAAGCTCTTCGCATCACAAGGAGGACCCATTATGAGCACCCTATTCTGTCCGGGCCTTACACAAAAAACAAAAAGGAAAAAAAAACCCGCTTCATGTTTACACATCTAAACTAATAAGAAAATGACATTGATGATGATCGGATTATAATTGATATTTAAAAAATGATTATCTTTGATTGTCTTACAATTGAGATTTGTAGTAAATGGAAACAAATTTCAAAATAATTCATCTTATTGATGTTGATTAATATTCGGATTAGGAAATTTAGTGTGGAGTTATTGTGGGGGAGAAAACAAAAATTAAAAATTAAACAATATCTCTCATTTATTTTGATATGTTCAAATTAGGAAATTACTTGTGGGAATAACAATAATAATAACAACAACAACAACAATAAAATTATATAATTATTGTTGTTGTTATTATTATTATTATTATATCTCTCATTGATGGTGATTGGGTCATATAAGGATGTCTTATCAACCAAAATAAAAAATAAAAAATAAATGAAAAAAAATGCATTAATGAGGCAAAACCTTAGGAGATGACTATTTAAAGGGAGCCCAAGAGTGAGTAGGACAAGAATTTTTAGGATAACAAGGAGGCAAATGAGAAGCTTCTTGAGGGATAGACATAAGAGGTACGTACATGCTAGTTGCATGTTTTTAATTTGTTGTGCAACTATTTTCTTTTATTCTTGATGTTTGACTTTTTTTTCTCTCTTACCTTGCATGATATAATCATCTCCTCATCTATTTGCTTCTTTCCTTTTTTTTTTCCTTGTTGTCCATCTTTCAACCATATGACATATGAGCTCCAAAAGGTAAGAGGTATGTGTCTTCTTCCATTCAAGTTGCTAGATGCCTAATGGTTAATTCTTATTCTCTCCTTTATATTTGGTAGACTCAAATAGATGCTATAATAATATGTTGTCATTTCATCATGTTTGGATGAATTGTACGTGATTGTGTTATACTATCTTGTGGTTACCTTGTTGTTTGTATAGCTTGTAAGGATAAAAATGTATGGTTAGAAGGCCCAACGGGGTCTTGGATCATTTGAATTTGAAATTTAAATATTGAATTTAAAATAGTAATTTAAATTCAAGAGGTTAGGTGATAAAATATAATTGTGAATTATCCAAAATAATATCCAATAAAGATTGGATAAAGATCCAATAAAGATAGGATAGATATCTAATAAAGATTTGATAGAGATCCAATAAATATTGGATAGATATCTAATAAAGATTAGATAAGATCTAATAAAGATTGGATAAGGATCCAATAAATATTGGATAAGATTCAATAAAGATTGGACCTTTCTTTTAAGCACAAGAATAGGGTTAAACCCTAATTTAAGTGGTTGATTTTTAAGCATTGTATTTTGGACGTTTTTCAAAAAGGAAATCGCACACATACAATTGTTCAAAAGGGCCATGTGTTCTTGTTCAAAAGAAAGAGGTGCCATCTCCAATCTTTCAATCTTGCGCCTCACCTAATCTCAAAACACCATCATCATCTTGAGAAAAAAAGATCCAAAGAATTGAAGCCTCCGCCTTGCAATCGCCTAGCAAGCATCCAAGGAGAAGAATGAGTCAAGGAGGTGTTCTTGTTCCAATCAAGAGGCAGCTGTGTGGATCAACATTAGAGGATGTCATATACTTTGAGGTCTTCGAGTGATCTAAGGTAATCATAAACCCCAATAGTTGTTATAACGAGTAGATCCTAAAGTAATGGTAACTCTTGAATTTAACTTGAAAGAGTATCTAGAATCTAAGAACTTAAATTCAATATACCGTAAGTAGTTACGTGTTCTCATGAGTATCACAAAGAGTTACAGGTTATAACTCATGAGCACCGTAAAAGAGTTACGGGTTCTCATAAGCACTGTAAAAAGTTATGAGTTAATGAGAAAGGACATTCTTTGGGTAAAGAGTTAAACATTATAACTCATGAATGCTGTAAAGAGTAACTGATTCTCATGAGTACTTTAAAGAGCTACGTGTTTAAGAAAAGAAAAATAATAATAATAACTCATTGATCTAAGGAGTTATAGTCAATAATTCATGAGGACCATAAAGAGTTACAAGTTCCACAAATTTTGTTTTTCTACCCCATGAAGTATTGCATGAAAAATCACGCAACAACCCAAAATTAACCAACACTTCAGTTGTTAGATTTGATATGCGTTCAATGAAACCCTAAGACCTGTGAGACTAGTGTGTCTACAGGCTGGCAGAAGCTCATGGTTATTAGACAATGAATACTAGGCAATGTCCTAAAGATGATATGGAGGCTGAAAATTATGGGCAATGTCCTAGAAAGGCCAGGAGGCTAAAATAGAATGGATCGTGTTTCTTATGGATGACTCGAGAAGCAAGAGTTAGAGCCTAAAATGTGTTATAGTTGATGACCCTCTCTAGTAGTTGTTTGGTTCCTGGATATGTTTGAAAATTGAATTTTGATGACTAAAAGTACACTTTATAAGCTGAAGGGATTAAAACTAAATTTCATGTAAACTGAAATGGCTAAAAGTATACTTTAACTAATATATAGTTTTAAAAAAAAAAATACAATTTGTATGTTCCCATCACTTGCATATTTACTCAGTACACTCATAATGATATATGAATTAAATAGCATATTATGAGCTTGAAAGAGGTTAGTACAGCCTTTGTCAATATCATAACATCATTATTAAACAAGAAAATAAGATATTAAATCATCAAAGCAAATTCCTAATGAGGGAAATAAATAAGTATTATCATCAAATACAAAGTGATATGCTAAACTTTAAGATATTATGATATTTGACCTCCCTTTTCACTACAACGTATAATTTGCCATCACTACTAGCTTATACACTCACCTTAACTGCTATGAGAGTGCACTGAGATAGTTGATGTTGCATGGCTAGAGTAGGATCCATCATCCACCAAAACTTCTTCATTAGGATATAAAGAAGGTTTTGGGGGCATTTCAAGACTTTCGACATCATCTGTTTCTAGCATCTTTATTACTTTACCCATTGAAGGGCGATCAGCAGGCTTTAGTTGTATACACCATAGTGCCACTATGAACATCTTCTTAACTAAATCCTTGTCCTCTTTACTAAAATCTTCCATCTCAATATCTTTTTCTTCATCAAATTGATCATAAATCCACAAAGGAAAGTAAAGTTGACTTGAATGTTCGACGTGCGGATTCAAATTCCTTCTTTGACTAGCCAATTCCATCAAAAGCATTCCAAAACTATAAACATCAGCTTTATAAGACACTCCCCCAATATTCTTATAGAACAATTCTGGAGCCATGTATCCGATTGTCCCTCTTGCAGCAGTCAGAGTTACAATGCTATTATCAATAGAATATAATCTTGCCAGTCCAAAATCTGAAATCTTTGGATTGAAATTTTCATCTAGTAGAATATTGTGGGGCTTGATATCGAAATGCAATATTTGCATGTCACAACCATGATGAAGGTAAGCAATTCCATGAGCTATTCCCAGAGATATCTCATGTATTTTACGGTAACTTAAAGAGATACTTCCTTCTTTAGAAAATATATATTTATCTAGTGAACCATGGGGCATGAATTCATATACTAGAGCCCGTTTTGTCCCTTCCACACAAAACCCTACAAGATGGACCACATTGAAATGGTGTATCCTCCCTATAGTTGCCACTTCACTAATAAATTCTTGGCCATTTGCTTTGGATTTACCTAACATTTTGATAGCAACGTTAGGTCCACTCCTTAGCTTTCCCTTGTACACAGTGCCAAATCCTCCTTCACCTAACTTATTCTTGAAACCTTCAGTCATTGTCTTTAATTCCTCATAAGAGTATTTTATTGGAATGAGGTCATGAAGTCTTATAAAATCTTCAATATCTTCATATATTGATAAGTGTCTTCTTAGCCATGTATAAATCAACAATACAAATAGGAAGATAACGCCAAGCAAAAATCTCATTGCGATATATGGAAAAACAAATCTTCCAATGACTTTTCCTAATTTGATTAGAAGCTTTGATGGTCCAAAGTCGTAGTGAGTTTTGTCGTCTACATACATGTTCACTATCCGGAGTAGTCCTGCAAATGTATATATAATTCCTTAAGTGACGAATAAGTTAACGTGGCTAGGCTAACACTCCTCTACTTCTTAATGTAGGATCTAGTTATCCAATTTGAATAAATTAATTAAAGAAGCTATACAAATTACTTAATTATAAGATATGTGACTTGATCTCTCTAAAACAATTATTATGTGTAACATTAGAGTTTATAAGTTAGAAAAATTAACTTGGAAAAAAAATGATAATCTTGCATTTAAGACTAAAATTCACTTCCAAAGTAAATATATACTACATTTGGGACTGGAGGAGTATTATTTATCTCATTATTAATTTATCGTATGTATTAAATGTAAGCTGAAGTAATCATAGGAGTTAGCTTGGAGTATTATGATGGGATCTAGGAGGCTTCGTGTCAAACTAGGGGTTACTTTGAAAGACTTTTTCTAATAACTAATATAAAAGTTATTCAATTAATTTGGGAATATTAAAAAATGAGATAAGTTAGTTAACTATAATAAACGTGACCTAGTATCCCTAAAATGTCATATCTAGCATTAGATTGTGCTCATCTGAACCTTAATGTAAGATTTATATATTTATCAAACATAGAAAGAATAAGAAAGTTAAATAAATTATTTAATTATAATATGCTTCGGTAGTCCTTAATGTAAAACCTACTAAACTAGTTTAATTTTTTTTTTTGACAACTATTAAAATAATTAAATTAGTTTTTCATTTTTTTCCCAAAATACCCTAATCATCTTCGTTAATTTCCTCCCCCCCCCCCCCTCTTCCTTGATTATTGCTGGTGGAATATCAATAGGAGTAACTTGGGAGAAATTTTGATAAATATAGTAAACAGATCTTATATTTAGCATCAAAATCAACTCTCAAATTCAATCTTACATTAAGGACTAAATGAGTATGTGAGATGATTCCCTTAAATATAAGAGATAAAATGAAAAAATGTCATATACTTAGGACCAAAATCCACCCCAAACTTGACCCTGCATTTAGAACTAGATGAGTAAATCATTTATGAGTTAAATAAATTAGTTTGAGAAAAAAATTAATATAATAAACAAAATGGATGGCGATATTGTGTTATTTATAGGGATAAGTATCATTTTTTCCCTGCATGTTTTGGCTAAAGAGCATTGGATATGCGGAAGCTTTTTTTGAAGCAAAACTACTTCGAAAGTTAACAAAATGTAGCAATTTTACCCCTCCGTTAATTTTGGCCGTTAAATTTAACTTATATGCATGTGTGGCACCAATGCTTACCGTCTCATCAATCAAAATAGGGATAAGTATCATTTTGGCTTCGGAAGTTTTCGCTGAAGAGTAGTGGGTATGCAGAAGTTTTTTATAGGAGCAATTTTACCTCATAAGTTTATAAAATGTAGCAATTTTCCCCCAAAAGTTTACAAAAACATAGCAATTTCAACGATTTAGGGGAGGGTGGCCTAGTTCAATCTATACAAAGGTAAATGCTATAACTATTGCTTTGTCTTACCTAACTAATTTTTGAGACAATTCATATCTCATTTTGTGTTTCATTTGGTTAAATCATAAGTGATGCTTCCTTCTGAGTTTTGTGACAAACCTTTCAGTCCCTTTGACTAATTCGGCTCCACAAACTTTGATTGCTTTGAGCTCAATATATCAAGGATCTCTCTCTCTCTCTCTCTCCCCCTCCGACTCCAGTTCTATCTTGTTAAGTGGTTTATCCCTTTAATTCCCTTGATACCGATGATTCCTTCGACAAGACAAGATTGATCACTTTCCGTATTCATTTCTTTATGCTCGTTGTATTAGGCTAAGTGATGCCCTTAATACCGATAATTCCTTCAACAAGAAAGAAAGGACGAGGTGTGATGTCACGTTATGTTTGGCTAAGTGATGTGGATGAAGAGGTGGCATGATATGTGTATTTTTTGACTGATTTAACAATCAAATTCAATATTGGGGGACGGCAAGGCAAAATTGCTCCTAAAAAAAATTTCTGAATACCCACAGCTCTTTAGCGAAAACTTTCAAAGCAAAAATAATACTTAATCCTATTTTGATTGATAAGATGTTATGAGACTTGTGCATATCAATTAAAATGAATGGAAGGGCAAAATTGCTACATTTTGTAAATCTTCAAAGCAAAATTACTCCTAAAAAGACTTTCAGATACCCACTGCTCCTCGGCGACAATTTTCAGGGGAAAAATGATACTTATCACTTATTTATAATCAAGTACAACTTCACACACACACACACTCCCCCTTTCCCCCTTTTTTCCTCTGTGGATAGGGATCTTGTATTATTTATAATCAAAGACAACTTCCAACCACAGACGCACCATTCCTCCCTCATTTTGTAATATTGTTTGAACCCTTCCCAACGAGCTCATATATTAGAAATTAGAGAAAGTATTTATATATATATATATATATATATAGACACTATATAATGTTAAGGGAAAATATGAAATAAATTAATAGCTAATCATTAAACTTAAAAAACGTATATTTAAAAAAGTAAATAAATCATTCAAAAGACTCATAATAAAATTAAGGTTAAATTATATAAAACCCCTACAACTTTGAGTTAGCTATATATAACCCCATAATATTTCAAAGTTTAAATTTTAACCCATTGACCTTTTATTTTCATTATTATTAACCTTTGTTGTTAACTAACTGTTATCCTTTTAACAGAAATTGTTACATCAGATTAAGAGATGACATGTTGCATCACATGTAAATTACTAATTTTTTAAAACCTCATGAACTTTAACCAATTATAGATAACCTCATGAACTTTGATTAACTACAAATAATCCCCATGACATTTCAAAATTTAAATTTAACTCCTTTAAATTTTGATTTATAACATTAAACCCCATATCTTTACTTTTACTATTTTAATAATTTTTTGAAGATCTAACTATCATTTGTCAATTAAAGTAGCTTTTCTGTGTGGCAAAAACTAGAAGAATAGTGTTTAAAACTATATAAATACACGTTGTACCTCTTATTCAAGTAAAAATATGCATTATGATGAAGAATTAATGAGGGCAAAAGGTTTTGTCAAACACAAATGTAATATTTAAACTATCAATGCTCGATTATCCGAAGAAAATAAGTAAATGTTATATAAACGATAACATTTTTATTTTCTATTTTCTTAAATAATTTTCACCATATGAAAAAACTATTTTAATTGATAAATGGAAATAAAAATCTTAATAAATTTATTAAAATGATAAAAGTAATAGAATTCAATACTATAAATCAAGATTTTAAAGGAGATAAATTTTAAAAAGTCAAAGGTTTATTTGTAACTGATTAAAGTTCACAAGGTTATTTATAACCATTTAGAGTCTAGGGAGTTTTATGAAATTAGTAATTTATATATGATGCCCGGTGTTATCTCTTGATATGAAAATTTTTATTGAGAAGATAACGGTCAATTAATGGTGGGGTTTAATAATAATAAACAAATAAACTAAAAGGTTAGGGTAAACTTTAAACTTTGAAATGTAAAAGAAATTATATACACCTAACTTAAGGATTTTGTATAATTTACCATAAAAATAACTGATGTAATGTATATTGTAAATGATAGGTGATAGGACTTACCTTTTATAATTCCATGGACAAAATCTGTAACAAAATTTGACAGAAGTCAACAGTAGCAGAGGTCGGAATAACAACAAATAGCTATTAAAAGAACAATTTACTATTAGTAAATTACAAATCGTTTGAGTATCATCTATCTAACTTTTTTTCATTTTATATTCACATGACTCTTTATATATCGATTGAATGAGCAGGACAATTACAGGAGATTGACTCTAAATAGGGTAATTGTTACCTTCTGCAAATATGCGCAGCGTTGGCAGCTTTCCTACATCGCCCATCAATAAAACCTCATTAACTCATCATCCGCATAACATTATAAAAATCAGGTAAAAAGGAAGTATAAGTTGGTGAATAACCATTCATCCGCTCCTTAAAATTTATAATTCATTTTTTTAAAAAAAAATACTTGTTTTAATATTTTACAATTTCAAAGTATTGTCTCTGGTCCTAATTATAGAAACATTTTTATAATACAAATTGCACTACAAAAGTGTTCCTATAATTAGAACTGAATGGAGCACTTTTTTCCCCCTTAAATTTAAGTAGCCCAATTCTTATTACAACTACGATGAGTACCAACGAGCACAAATCAAACTTTGGTGAGCACTAATAAAACTTTGGTTGAATCCTATTATATTTATGGGATAAGATATTGTCACTATCAATTTTTGTCACCACCAATGTCACTACCACTTTTCCACCGTTAGATCAGAATCTCATCTACTTTTATTATTTCTCTCTCCTATTGAAATTCTGATTTAACGGTGGTAGTGATGACATTAGTGGTGACAAAAATTAGTAATAACAATATTCTATCTCTATATTTATGCCTTGCAGTTGCAATGCAACAATAATAAAGGGAAAATCCATGTCCGGGCCCATTTTAATTAAAAAAAAAGTTAAAAAAGACCCAAGAAAAGTCACATGTCAAAAAAAGCCCTGAGACCTTTTCTAATATTATTTCATAAAACCTTAGTTGTTAACGTCTACTGATATAGTTGTTAACGGGTACTGATTTAATTGTTGAAATATTGTTGTTAATGCTACTGATCGATTTATTTGTTAACGGGTACTGATTTAGTTGTTAATGAGATTGATTTAGTTGTTAACGTTTTATGAAATAATATCAGAAAAAGTCTTGGAGCCTTTTTTTGATATATGAGTTTTTTTTTTTTTGGAGGTTTTTTTTCTTTTTTTGACAATTTTCTTACTAAAATGGACCTGAGATAAATTTCCCCGGTAATAAATAACAAAAAGAATGGGGGGTGGCACCAGACAACTAAACCCCTAAACTATATTGACAGGGCAAGAAACAATGACGCAGATCCCGCAACTCGTAATGGGATTAACACTCCTCCTAGCTTGAGATTTAACACTGCTCAACGGACATTCTCTGCAAACGGTTTCAGTTAAGGCATTCTCATTTCTCTTCAGAGCGGACATTCTCCAAATCCTCTCTCAATTCTCTCCATCTTCCCTCTTCAGCGAGATCATCACCGGCCATTTATAATCTCCTTCATTTTTCTCAATTTCTCCTTCCATAATCCGAATGATTCTCACTATCACTCCCCTCCCAAGACTTCCTGGACGTACTAAACAGGAAGCTTCGTTAAGCGGCACTTATCTCCATGAGTGGCTGAAGTATTTAGCTCCTAAGAGGTATTGGAATATTGAGCTCGCTAGATTTCAAAGGGAAGTGTCACATTCAGATTCTATCTGCTCATTCTTGATGGTATAATTATGATTTCTTGGTTTGGAAATTGGAGTTATGTTGTTGCATTCTAGGTGTTTGATTAAATGCTTAGGTGGAGAATCTTTATGTTGAGTTTTGAACCAACTAAGTTGATGTATGTATATTGATTAAATGCCTAAGTGGCGCTTAAAGGTGTGATTAAAGAGGTGAAAACTTTCTAGAGTGCTAGAAATCACACAACTTAATTTTACCTAGTCTAAATGTTTTTTAGGCTTTAATTGAACTTAGTGAGTGGTTCACCCATTCATCAAATTAGTGAATAAAAATAGCCAAGTCATCTCCTAGAGATCACCCATACCATAATATAGTTGATTTTATTCACCAAAGACAAACAAAATACAAAAACAATTGCTCAGATTCATTCAATTCATTTGTTGTTAAACCAATATTGACTCTGGCTAATTTGTATTGTCACTTAATTGAACTAACTTAACAAGGGAAAACAATATAGTTTGTACCCTGATTTTGTATTTCTAAATCTAATTAGTTGATAGCTTAACTACAATGGTTATCAATATGTTTATCATATTATCTATCAATCCTATATAATGAATAATGGTGCTGGTGTTAGACTTCTTCTTTTTCATGCGATCAAAGTAAAGACATTCACAGACACACAAAACCATATTCTGATATTAACGGTTAGTTGTTTTAGGGACAGCAACCTTGTCACCCTTATAGAACCTAGACTTCATATGTTATGAATAAAGGGGATATATAAGATTGTACCATACGGTCAAAATATTGTGAAAGTAAAGGGACTTGCGACAAGATGGGATCCAATAATCTGATCGAAATATGAATCAGGTACTTACCGCAACTGGAATGATGTATTCCAAGGGGGGAAACACATGTTTCTAGGGGTACGCATTGCTGACTTCGACTTTCGAGGCTGAAATCGCAGTAAGTGTCATTTGGACAATTACGATCAGCACAAACTCGTGGCAACCATGAAAGTTCAAATCCAGAGGAAAGCAGTGTGTGGATATCAGTGTAGGAATTGATTCCACCAGGCCCCAATGATTCCCAATCTTGGGCTATGAGGGTCACCAATTTCAGACGACACTGAGGTTTAAACTGGTGAGCTCGCAAGTCTCCAGCCACAGCATAAAGATGGCCTCCTCCTTTGGATTCCCAATTCACATAGGGAGCCGTATCCACATACGCTGTGTCCTCTTTCACTGGATTGCTGCAGTTCAGGTACCCCACCTGCTTGATTAAATTTATATAATCTGTTCTGTTGTTGTTTAGAGTCCTAGTGTCATAGGGATTACTGCTATCTTCATAATCCAGGCGAGAGATGAAATTGGATGGGGATAAGGAGTAGAGAGGGAGGGAAGAGCAATTGCCCTTCTGAATTCCTGCATCTACAAGTCTGATTGTGTTGTTGTTGTAGTTTATTCCCACCACTCGGTATGTTCCTAGCACCTCATCTCTTCCTAGCACCCGGTATCTTCCATAGTTCCAATCCTGATTGCTAGAATCATGTAAATGAAGAAGAGTGATGTTGTTTTCACAGCCTAGCTCGTGTTTGTGATGGCCACAGTACGGTGGGTCATCTCGTAGTCGGAATGGATATGAGATGTTTGTGATAATGCCGCAACTAGAAGTACAGGATTTAATGGCATGTTCAGAACTCAGAACTCCTTCCGTTAGAAGCAGAGACAGCCACAACACTGAACACCATAACCCTTTCTCTGTTTCCATCTCTGACAATAATAGATAGCTGCTGCACTTATGAATGCTTAGGTTCTTGCTCGCATCCTTCTTATATATAATTTATATGATCAAGCTTTCTTGTTCTTTTGTCTCACCTATTTTCGCCCCTTTTCTCAAATAGAAAAAGGATTTTGAATCTCCACCGACCCAAAAAAATAAAATAAAAATAAAAATAAAAATAAAATTTATCGGTAAGTTCTTAAAAAATTGGTGACAAAAAATTAAAAAACAAAATCTAGGTCATTTATCTGTATTTTTTTAATTTTGTTTTTTCAAAAAATCTGGGTGAATCCAAAACTGTTATAGTGAACTATAATGTCTTTTTCTTTGCATACCTCCCTTCCATGCATCTTCTTCGTGGGCCGCCAGCTTTATTATTTATTATGCAAATTTTATATTTTTCCTTCCCTAATTTGAATTAAGTTTCTGCTTTGACTTTTCTTCCGGAATGGTTCACAATCACAAGGCCAAGTTGCATCATCCCACTTGCCTTCCCCTGCTTTCATTTTGAATGAGACATGTGATGCGTCTCCTAACACTTACTCATCTATATAGGAATCTCAATCCAAGTTTCAGAGTTTTTTGTGTTTTTTTTTTTTTAAAAAAAAACAATTCCTTTGTTTACAATGTTTTGGTATGGCAGATTTTTGTTGTTGGTGATATTTCTGAAACAAGGGAATGGTGAGAACCAGCAGGTGCCTCTTCATCAAACTCTTCCATTCCGTCTTTATTATAATGAATCCGCCACATTAATGGTTGAGTTTCCCTCTATTCCTGCTCTTCAAGGACTATCTCTCCATGTCCTTCTGATAGACTATGAATTCCACATCTTACACGCAGAGGATCCAGAAGGTTGTCTTCCCAGACTCTTTCTACAACGCCATCTCTACAATTCATCTAATATTCATCCTTTAGAGTATGATAGTGATAATTATGGCAATATGACCAAAATTGTCACTTACTTCAATTGTTCTTCGGCTTGGTCAAGATATGATGAGTCCAACTACTGCCCGATTATTGCTATTGACTCCGATGAGAGCGTCCTGTCCAGGGACCTAGTTTCCTGCAGCATGATATCACGGTTACCATCGCCAATAACCGCATTCGATCTTCAGTACCTCACCTGGTTATCACTCAAATGGCCGTTCCTACCAGAAGTTGAAAAGCACAAAACCAGCAAGATGCTCAGAATTCTTTCATCAACTACAGGTGATACGATAATCGGCTTTGCCTTTTCCTTTTTTTTTTATTCATCAGGTTGCTTGGATTGATATTGAATGTTCATTTTTTGTGCTCCTATAACTCCAGGTTCTATTGTTCTCGTTTTGCTGTTGGTTGTGTGCTTCTACATATGCCGCTACTTCAAGAAGAAAGGAGATGATCAAGTGAGACTTGAAAAGTTTTTGGCGGATTACGAGGCAGTTAAACCTACTAGATTCTCTTATGCAGATATCAAAAGAATCACAGGCCGATTTAAGGATAAATTAGGTGAAGGTGCACATGGAACCGTCTTCAAAGGTAAGCTATCTTCTGAAATTCAAGTGGCTGTCAAAGTACTCAATAATTCAGATTATGATGGAAAAGACTTCATTAATGAAATGGGCACGATGGGCAAAATTCATCATATCAATATTGTTCGTTTGTTAGGCTTTTGTGCTGATGGTTGTCATCGAGCTCTTGTTTATGATTTTTTTCCTAATGGTTCCCTCCAAAAGTTCATATCTTCCCCTGACAACAAGGAAAGTTTCATGGGATGGTCAAAACTCCAACAAATTGCTCTTGCCATAGCCAAAGGGATTGAATATCTTCACCAAGGTTGTGATTATAGAATTCTTCATTTCGATATCAATCCTCGCAATGTGCTATTAGACAACAATTTTACTCCCAAAATTTCTGATTTCGGTTTAGCAAAATTGTGTTCTAAAAATCAAAGTACAGTGTCAATGACAGCAGCAAGAGGAACCTTAGGATATATTGCACCTGAAGTTTTCTCTCGAAATTTTGGAAATGTGTCATACAAATCAGATATTTATAGTTATGGAATGCTACTTTTGGAAATGGTCGGTGGAAGGAAAAATGTTGATACAAATAAAGAAACTTTTCAAGTTTTATACCCAGAATGGATCCATAATTTGATTGAAGGAAGAGACATAAGTATTTATATAGAAGATGAAGTTGACATTAGAATTGCTAAAAAACTAGTAATTGTAGGACTTTGGTGTATTCAGTGGCATTCAATAAATCGTCCATCTATGAAAACATTGATACAAATGCTGGAAGGAGAAGTAGATAAAATGAAGGTGCCTCACAATCCTTTTGGTTTTATTGCCTCAACCAGTTCAAGTTTCACTGTTGCCGCAAAACATTCGAATTCTGGGTTAGATGTGATTCATGAATTAGAGTAAGTATAAATGTTATGGCTTGCCAATATATATAGCTTTTACATTTATTGAGAATATTTTGTAAGATCCATGAATCTTTTTATTGTATAACATTGTAATATTTTCCTTATTCGACAACATTGTCAACTATAGTGGACGATAAAATACATGAAATTCGTGTTTAATGGAAGATTATAAATCAAATGTAGTACTATATTAGTATGACATTTGTGCCATCTAATAAAATAAATTGTCATAAAGTTTAGTGACTTGAGGAAAAACTTAAAAACTACAGTGGTATAATACACTCTTTTTTGGGTGCGCAGTTGCCTTGTTTCCATTCCTTCAAAAATCAATCTCCTTGTCCAAAGTTCATACTACCCTAATCCTTAATACAAAAGTTAGTTGGCTTGGATTTAATTTTAAACATAAGATCTCAGTCCATTTTATTCCTCAAAATTTTATTTTCATTTCTTTAAAAATCATTCTCCTTCTTTTGCCCATACTTTATCTAAAACTTTCCCCCCTTCAAATTTGTCATTAACTTAAAATTTTTTCTTGGATAAAAAGATCATAATATATTATTAAACAAGCAGTTCAAACATAATTAGAAGACAAAAGAAAATAAAGGGAAGGAAGATAAGAAATTAATAAAATAGGCATGTTGATTTGTGGAAAGCAGGTGAAATTCATATTTGACGTCTTTGTCCAATGTTATGACCTTCTTCTCAAAGTATCAAAAATATGTTTTTTTTTCTTGAGATTTTATCATCTCTTTCAAAATTAATTTGTGATTTTGTACGTTTGGATTGAGAATAAATGTGATTTTATATGATCATAATTTTTATAAGTGACATTTGATTAAAAATGATATTGATTAATCATAACTTTTGTTTGAATACTTTTTTTTTTATTTAAGTGACTTTGATAAATGTAATTATTTATAAATAAATTTGGTTTTGGATAAAAACATAACTTCTTGTTGGAATTTCGTGGGCCCTCCAATATCACCCTATCGGCCTTTTGCGCCTCCTGAATTTTACGCTGGCAAAAAATAAAACGGTTTATTACCAAATAAATAAAATAAAATAAAATGGTTTGCACCCATATTTTAGTGCCTCCTATGCCCCTTCTCTGCCCATATGCTTCAACGGATGCCATTTATCCTTAACGGAAGGCACAAGGGAGAGACGCTGAGCACATACGCAACACACTTATTTTCAACTTCTTTGACTTTTTTTTGAACGCTCAACTTCTTTGACTTGGATGTAATAGTTTTTGCCTAAAAAGTTTTGAAGATTTTTTCTCTTTCTCAGTTTGTTTGCGAGTCTGCATGCCTTTAGAGAGGTAGTTTGTTTGGGATTATGTTTAGGGTCTTCAAAAATATTTATTTACGTAAATTGAGATATAACTTCTTTCACATATTTTGTATACTATAAAACACGATTGAAAAGCTATTTTTGAAAGTTTTAATTGATATTCCAAACAAACACTTAAGTATTCTATATGCAATACACTTATTTTAAACATCTTTGTCTAGTGTAAGTATTTTTTAAAAAATTTTGGGGATATTTTCTCTTGCTAATTGAATTTGTGAGTCTAGCCTAAGGCCCCATTTGGTACGGGGAAGATTTAAGATGGGAAAGAAACTTAGAGGAGGGAAAGAAATGGAAAGGAAGATTAAGAGGGAACTTTAAAAAGTTGAATTATTTGGTAGATATGAGAATGAAACTTAAGTTAAAGGAAAATAAAATGTTTGGTATGAAGAAAATGAAGTTGGTTAAGTGGGAATAAAAGGTAAAATACTTATAATACCCTTGAAAAAAACCACCACACCACTCCCTCGATCTCATCTCTACCTTTCTTCCTCACTCTCATCTCTGCCCTCTACTTCACATAGCCGGAGCCTCTCCTTCAAATCATCGTCACTTGTTCTTCATCCACTATTGTTGGTGCCTTGCTACATCCACCATCGCCAAGGCCCTCTTACATCACACCACCATCACCCTCGCCTCGTCGTCATCCACCATAAAATGCCCTTAAATTAAAAAAACAATCATGGAAATATTCTTTTTGTTTTCGCAATGGGACATAAACATAAACCAGATGACATGAAGGTTCAGATGTAAAACTGAAGGTACACTATGACAGCAAGAGTTAAACCACAATTAAAAGAAATCCTTTGTTCGTTTGGACGTTTGAACGACAATAATACGTTCGGACGTTCGAACGAAAATGTTATGTTCGAATGTAATAGGCACCTAATCGCTTATATTCGAACATAAAATCTGACAGTGGCTTGAGGTTTATATCAGCAATTTCACAACCTTATAGACAAAAAATCAGACCACCAGAACATAGAAACTATATTCTACAAACAAACAAAGACGCATGTAAAAGGGAAAAAACATATTTCAGAGAGTAACAGGGCATCATAAAAGAAACAGGGCATCACGCAACATTATTGGCAGACAACTAAAACACCAAACAATGAAGACCCGTTGCAACTTATCTCTATCCCACCTTCAATTTGAGCAATGAGACACGATCGGAGCAAGAGGGTTAGCACAATTTTAGAGAGTAGCTCGACTTATCATCGAATTGGAGGCCGCTTGGTTTTTTTGAGGAGGGTCGGTGGGTTTTGGTGATGCCTGCCATCAAAGCATTGAAGCAAGCGGCCATGAAGAAAAATGAAGAAGGAGCAAGAAGAAGAAGATTTTGGGGCCAATTTCGTAAGATGATTTTACTCTCCCGGAAGATTTAAGCTTTCCCTCTATTTTTGGATGGAATGAAAGTTCCCATATTTGAGGGAACATTAGCAGAGGTGGGAAGTCATCTTCCTAGGAAAGCAGTGCCCCAAACACGTTTTTTGTAAGAGAATCTTGTTATCTTCCCTTTCCATCACTCACATTCGCTCTAACAAACGGGTCCTAAGTGTTCTATATGCAATGAACTTTTTTCCAACTTCTTTGTCTAGAGTGTAATAGTTTTTTCTCACAAGTTTTGAAGATGTTTTCTCTTTCTAACTGAATTTGTGAGTCTACATTAGATTCTAAGTATTATGTATGCGCATGCTATACATTTTATTTTCAACTTCTTTGTTTGCTGTGCAATAATTTTTTTCCCTCTAAAATTTTGGAGATACTTTCCCTTTTATACTTAATTAGAGAGTCTACATTATGTCTTTATAGAGGCTAAGTATTTAATACGTGATACATTTATTTTTGGAAAAATACAACAAAATGGTATCTTGAAATGTCAAAATTGTGGTGAAGTCCCTTGGGACTTTTTTTGTAATATTTTCCATACGTGAAAAAACACAAATGTCCCATGGAGGCTCATTGACTTCTCAACATAAGTACATTGACTTCTCAACATAAGTACATTGACTTGTTAAAACAGGCTTATGGACTTGTCAACACATACATATAAACTTCAAAACATGCACATAAGCTTGTCAAAATATGCACAAGGACTTGTCAACAAAGACATATGGGGGCATTTATATATTTTCATATATAAAAAAATATTACAAAAAAGTCTTACGGGACTTCACTACAATTTTGAGATTTCGACAGACTATTTTATCATATTTTCCTTTACTCGGGACCTAAATGTAAATTTCTCTATATTTTTAACTACTTTTCCTACTGTTTAATGGTTTTTTTCCTCAAAACGTATGGAGATATTTTCTCTTTCTAACTTAATTAGTGAGTCTAGATTATGTCTTCATAGAAAGCTAAGTATTCTACACACAATGTGGAAAACTTGCGCTTATTTAGTAGTTACTTCTTTGTCTAATTAGCCTTTTTCAGTCAAAGTTTTTTTTGGATATTCGGTCATCTCTTTTTAACCTAATGTGTGTTTCTTTCTAATAATTTTTTTCCTTTTTTTTTTTTTGATGTCTTATCTTTACTGTCAAACTTAATTTGCGAGGTTATGTGTGCCTTTTTAGAATGGTGATTATTCTACACGTAATGTGGAAAACTACACCTGCTTGATTTCATCGTCTCCAATATCCGGTCAAAAGGCTCAATTTCATTATCACCATTATCGGTTCAAAAGTCAACTTCATTGTCACCAATATCGTGTGTTTTAAATCGAATGTTTTACTTTTTTTAGAGTACTTTAATATTAATTATTAAGATATTATTATCTTATGTTTTTAACCAGATCGACTTATATTTTATTATAGAGGTCTTTGTTTCATGGATGAATTTAATTTTGACATATTCGTTATCGGCTGTACATGTTCAATGGTTTTCAGTGTAACTCTTTGACTGGACTTTAAATTTGGGAATATTATAATCTCTTTAACATTTGTTTTGTGATTGTGGAGGTCTGATCTCTCGTAGAATAGTCTTCTTCCTGAATACACATGTAGTGTATAAAATTAAAAGTCTCACCCAATGGTATGAATTTTTTAATATACTCTAAATTTTATAGATGTTATCAGTTATTGTTATAGGGTGTTTTGTTTCAAAATTATGGACATTTTTTTTTAGATGAGTCTCTGCCTAACATTAATAGCTTTAAATTAGGAGTCCTGTTTGGTAAGTGGCATTGGGGTTGGTGTTGGAATTGGGCCATGATTAGGCCAACTTGTATTGTTTAATTAATACGTAAAATTAATGATAATCTAGAATAGATAATACCACATAAGTGAGATTAGACTAAAGCCACCTCCACTGCTATTGCATTTTCAATCTTGAGATTAGACTAAATTTTAATTTATCCTTCTTTATAATAATTTTCGGATACAGGTAGAGCTATGTACTATAGAATTCTAATCCACCAAGTTACTGTCCACAAGGAAAAAGTGGCTATTCAATTTCTTTAACCTGTTTTGTTAAGAAAAATAAAATTAAATTTCTTGACCAGATTTGAAATTCAAATGTGAAGGCCTCTCAAATTTCAAAAGTCACTTTCATTTGTTATTCTCTCTCTTTATTATTATTATTTTGATCGAAGGATATATATATTAATATTAAGAAATAGTACATTACATAAGAACAACATAAAGACAGTATACAAATACAAAAAACCAAACCAAAAACAAGAAGTATTAGTTACTATCTATTAAAAAGATAAGAGCAAAAGGAAAATCATGAACAACAGCAGTCTCCTGGACATCCAAAGTTAGAAGTGACAACAAAGAAGGTAAGAGTTGAAAAACCCACCCTAACGGGCACACCTTATTATAAGCAAAAGCTACAACTAAAGCAGTTATAATACAGGTACCCTATCTAGGGGTGAAGATCCAAGAAAACCCAACCTCAGGAGAAAGGAAACTCATAATGTCCTCAATCATTGTGCTTATTATTTTATATTCTAAATCTTCTTCTCTCTCTTCATTTTGTCTCTCTTGATTTAGTGTGGCACTTTAGTTCACTAATATTTATGATTTAAATCAGAAATTGTTTTAGATATTTTTTTTTATTTGAAAATAAGTAAATAGTGAAAATTTTAAAAGGCCTAAGGTCTGTGAATGGGTTTCAACTTAAGAATATTTTTGGTATATTCCAGGCTCACTCCTTTTATGCCTGAAACTGTCAAGGGTTAGCTTAGTTACATAGGGTTGAGCGGGCCCCTTTTTCACCTCTAATAGAATGTAATTAAACACGAAATTAAAGATAAAAGTTAATTTAAACCTTAAAAAAAATAAATTAACATAACCAATAAATAAATGATAGATATAAAAGGTATGACACAAAAATTTCCATTCCTTTTGCGACAATGAACCAGAGGGAGCAATTTGTTTTAACAATTAAAAATGATAATTATTTATAAATAAATTTGGTTTTGGACAAAAACATGACTTTGTTGTTGGAATTTGGTGGGCCCATCCAATATCACCCTATATGCCTTTTGCTCCTCCTTAATTTTTTTTTTTTTTTGATACATAGGCGATAGGGGATGGAGAGGATCGAACCCAGTACAAGAGAGTAGGGAAACTACTCCCAATACCACTACACTACTAATTTTATCCATAACGGAAGGCGCAAGGGAGAGCCGCTGAGCCCATACGCAACACATTTATTCGTAACTTCTTTGTCTTGTACTTTTTTTGATCTTTATTATAAAGTACTAGTTAACAATTGTCACAACCAATAAAAATAGTTGAAATTAATAAAGTTGCCATATAATTTAAGTAACTTAAAATATTACTAATACTAATTGCATTTAAAATCTAACATTATGTTAATTATTACTCTCATTCACTATTCTTATTAATTATGGACATATATACATGGAAAAAAATAATTAATGCTCTTTAGAAACAAAAAAGTGCCTTATAGTTGGTATCTTATAATAAAAACTAGAGGGAGTATGTAATAGTTTTTTCCTCAAAAATTTTGGAGATTTTCTCTCTTTCTAACTTTATTTGTGAGTGTACATTATGTCTTTAGAACGGAGTTAGCGTTTGTTTGGGATTACATTTTAGGTCTCAAAAGTATTTATTTACGTAAATTGAGATAAAATTCTTCTTACATACTTATCTCGTATACTATAAATCACAATTAAAATTTGCTTTTGAATGTTTCAATCGCTATTCTAAACAAGCACCAAGTATTTTATATGCAATGCACTTATTTTAAACTTCTTTGTCTAGTGTAAGTCTTTTCTCAAAAAAATTTTCTAGTTGAATTTGTGAGTCTATATTAGAGGCTAAGTATTCCTACACGTAATTTGCGAGGTTATGTGTGTATTTTTAATTATAATGCTGATTATCCTACACGTAATGTGGAAAGCTACACATACTCGATTTCATTGTCCCCAATATCGGGTCAAAAGTCAATTTTATCGTCTCCAATATCGTGCGTTTTTAATTCGAATGTTATAAATTTTTTAGAGTACTTTAATATTAATTCTTAAGATATTATTATCTTCTGTCTTTAACCTGATGATCGACTTATATTTTATTATGGAGGTCTTTGTTTCATAGATGAATTTATATTTTTTACATGAAAACTTTGACTTATTGTTTCATTGGTTGTTTTTATTGCCGGATTTATCGGCTGTTCAACGGTTTCAGTATAACTCTTTGACTGGACTTTAATTATAATTTTGGGCATATTATAATCTCTTTATAATTTGTTTTGTAATTGTAGAGGTCTGATCTTGTAGAATAGTCTCCTGCCTGAATACAAACGCGGTGTAGAAAATTAAGAGTCTCACTCAATGGTATGAATTTTTTAATACGGTTAAGTAGCAAAATTTATATCGGAAGTTTTCTCTGGGAAATAATGTTGCCTTGAAATTTTTTCTTGTCTCAATATTGTCACCAAAAGTTTCAAAATGTAGCAATGTTGCCTATTTCTATTAAAAAGTTTAACGGTCAGCATCAACTTTTTGACGGTTAATGTTAGTTTTTTAATGAAATAGGGCAAATTACAATTATTACGTGTTGAAGCCTTTGAGAAAATATTGAGACAAAAAAAAAACTTCTAGAGCAACATTGCTTCATGGCTTATACTTTAGGAACAGATTTGGAATTGGGTCAATAATTAATTAGGCCGAAGCCACCTCCCCTCCTGCTATTGCATTTTCAATCCTGAGATTGTAAATTTTAAAGACAATATTATCTTTCTTTATATTAATTTTCCGATAAAAGTAACGCTTTCAATCTATATACAACAGAATACCAATCCACCAAATTACTGTTCACTAGGAAAAAGTGGCTATTCATTTTTTTTTTCACCTGCTATGTTAAAAAAAAAAAATCTTGATCGGATTTGAAATTCAAATGTGAAGACCTCTCAAGTTTTAAAGAGCTGTTTTTTATTTATTTATTTTTTTTAATGATTTTTCAAAGATTTAGTACTTCAAGTGGGGAAAAAACCTACACTTTTCTGAAAAATAAAAAAATTGAAAATATCTCCATTTTTTACTTGATATTAAAAAGTTACTCATTTTATGTAAAATTTAATGGTAAAAATACGCACAGAAAACAATATTTGGGAAGCCCCTCATTTTTTAAGGGCAGTGGGGAAGATAGCATGGGGGCACATTAGGCAACCCAGCCCAAAAAGGTCTCCATATAAATATTTTATTGGCTAAAGGGCATGATAAATTATTCCGATTTAGATCTCCAATTCCCCTTAGATTTAAGGCAAAAATACAGGAAGAAAGATAAGTTAAAGTGGAGACAATCCAAGCATGTTGAAACCTGTGACCCCTCTCCTATCCCCCTCCTAAAGAGGAGGTAGGCGCCACTAGACCAAATGCTAGATAAGTGGATGCTGTAAACGGTTTCTATTTGTAAGAAATCGAAATGAAATAGAATTTTGCCTTTTAGTATGTGATGTGAAAAATGTCATGATATAGATGCATGTTGTAAGATAAAAACTACTACATCCGGTCCTAATTATAAGAGCTAGTTGACTTTTTTTGGAGAGATTAAGAAAACTAAATAATTTAGTTAATCATTTTATATGTTATGTTTTCTTAGATTATATATTAGTTTATTAGTCAAACTATTTAATTTGAAGAAAAAAATAAAAAAGGTTAAGAAACAATTTTACCAATAAACTATTGACCTAGTAGCACCCAACACAATAAATTATTATCAGCTAAAGTTAGCACAAAACCGTTACTTTATAAATTAACTCTGTTAGTAGGTCTGCATTTGGGGAAATAAAATGAGTAAAAATAAAAAGAAAAATGCAAACATGGCAGGAGGGTGAGAGGAGACTGAAAAATGTGGCTCCAACCTAATTAAAAACATCAAAGACAAAAGACAAACGTGAAGGGCGTTTTTCAATGCGACGCTCGTTCTTCATCGTCTTTCTCGCGATGCCATGGATCCCTTAAGAAAAATCAGGTTTGATTTTCTGAAATTTTAATTGTTTGGAATGTGATAGTTGTTGAGGTTGGTGGACTCCATTGTTAGAAGATAAAGGAAGGAGAGATAAAGAAAAAGGTGGACAGTAAAACAAGCTCAGAGGCTGAAAAATCCATTAATGAACAGTAAATGCATTTGAGGAAGAAGGTGAATAGTAAATACGAACTTTTAACAAAATTCATAATGGGCAGTAATGTCTTAACTTTCAATGACTGTTTTTTACAAAAACAGTCGTAAAAAACTTTTGATGACTGTTTTTGAGAAAACAGTCATTAAAAGTACTGTTTTTTATGTTTTTTTTTTAACTTTTAAGAACTGTTTTTTGTAAAAACAGTCGTAAAAAACTTTTGATGCTTGTTTTTTAGAAAACAGTCTTTAAAAGTACTGTTTTTTATGACTTTTTTTTTTGAACTTTTAAGGACTGTTTTCTTACAAAAACAGTCGTAAAAAACTTTTGATGACTGTTTTTGAGAAAACAGTCATTAAAAGTACTGTTTTTGATGGCTTCTTTTTTTGGAACTTTTAAGTACTTTTGATGACTGTTTGAGAAAACAGTCATTAAAAGTACTGTTTTTTATAGCTTCTTTTTTTGGAACTTTTAAGAACTTTTGATGACTGTTTTTGTGAAAACAGTCATCAAAAGTTCTTAAAAGTTCCAAAAAAAGAAGCCATCAAAAGCAGTACTTTTAATCACTGTTTTCTCAAAAACAGTCATCAAAAGTTTTTTACGACTATTTTTGTAAGAAAACAGTCCTTAAAAGTTCAAAAAAAAGTCATAAAAAACAGTCATTAAAAGTACTGTTTTTGATGACTTTTTTTTTTGGAACTTTTAAGAACTGTTTTTTTACAAAAACAGTCGTAAAATAGTCGTTGAAAGTTAAGCCATTACTAAATGAATCTCATTACGAATTTTGTTAAAAGTTCATATTTACTGTTCACCTTCTTCATCAAATGTATTTACTGTTTATTAATGGATTTTTCAGCCTCCTAAGCTCGTTTTACTGTTCACTATTTTCTTTATCTCTCCTTTCTTCACCTTCTAACAATTGAGTCCAGCCCCAACAACCACCACATCTCAAACAATTATTTCAGAAAAATCAAACTTGATTTTTCTTAAGGGATCTATGTCGTCGCGAGGAAGACGATGAAGAACGAGCGTTGCGTTGAAGAACGCTCTTCACGTTTGTCTTTTGTCTTTGATGTTCTTAATTAGGTTGAAGCCACGTTTTTCAGTCTCCTCTCACCCTTCTGCTAGACATTTTTGTTTTTATTTTAACTCATTTTATTTCCCCAAATGCAAACCCACCAACGGAGTTAATTCATAAAGTAATGGTTTTGTGCTAACTTTAGCTTTTAAAAAGTCTTTTGGCATTTGAGGTCTAGATAATAGTTTATTGTGTTGGGTGCTCCTGGGTCAATAGTTTATTGATAAAATTGCTCCTTAACCCAAATAAAAATGAAAATAAAAATACTCTAAGCTAATTTAATTAGCTTCCTTAATCTCTCCAAGAAAGTCAACTAGCTCTTATAATTAGGACCAAAGGGAGTATAAATCTGTAAAATAATGAAATACCCTAATAAAAGTTTCATTAATTCCTTATGTAAACAGGTCATCAGATAACTAAACTTTACATGATAATAGGAATCTGATTTACTTAATTATCAGATATAAAGCAAGCACATCCAAAATGGACGGGAGTCGATGCCACTTAATAAAAAGTATTGATCATTTTTAGTTGAATCTAAAATAGTTAGTAATGCTAAGTATCATATATTAATCATAAAAACGTTAGACGTGAAATAAATGAAAAAAAAAATACTAGAAAATTAATGCTAATGGAAATAGTCGTTGTATCTCTATAAAAAAAAAAAAAAATAGTCGTTGTACTATTATTTCATTACAAGAGAACAATGAAAATATAGATGGTGTTAAATAATGTGAATAAAGGAATAACATAAGTTGCATTAATTATTTATGATCTAACGTTATTCCAAGCAAATAACCTCATATGTTATTACGCTGTGATTTTCACCATATTTGTTAACTAGAATATTGTTTTATGTCTTAGCAAGCAATTCCTAGATTAAGTGGTTCTTAAAAAACGTTCCCCCCCCCCCGGGGGCGGCGGGGGAAAAAAGAAATTTGAATTTATCAAAAAATGATCTGAAAATTATAAGTTGGCTAAAAATATTTAATAACAAAAATCATATATTCAAAGGAGAGAAATTAAAATTAAAGTTGATTTTACAATTAAAAGCATATTCATAAATTTAAAAGTCTTTCATGAATTGGGTCATATTCCCCTGGATTTTTATGCCTTTCCAAATGCATTTAAAAATTCAGAAGAAATATGTCTACGCTCTATAATTTTTTTAAAAAAGTCTTAAGAAAAATGTTTGAGATAAGAATGTCAGGTATATGAAAGAAGTGTCCCCACAAAAAAAAAAAAAAAGCTAATTAAGTAGCAAATTTACCTCTAAAGTTTTTATTGAGGAGCAATGTTACCCTGAGAGTTTTTCTTGTCTCAATGTTGTTTGGAAAGATTCAAAACGTAGCAATGTTGCCTATTTCTGTTAAAAAGTTAACGGTTAACATCAAGTTTTTTACGGTCACTGTTAGTTTTTTAACGGAATAAGCTACCATTGCTATGTTTTAAAACTTCCGAATAACATTGAGACAATAAAAACTTACAGGGTAACATTGCTCATATGTTTATACTTCCGGAGCGGATTTGCTCCTTAATCCATAAATATAAAAATAAAAAGCCACAACCAATTTCCCAACAAAAAGAATGTTACGGCAAATTAAGTGCTTGCCAAAGCCTTCAAGCTAAGTCTCGATGCACATTTTAGTTTTACAATTATAATATTTTATCCACAACAAGAGAAACTTTGGGAATCAGCTACTGTAATATTTCTATCTTAAGATTTATTTTGGGCCTAAATACATTGGTTGTAAGTTTTAGAAGTTAGAGCATATAATCATGATCTACTTTAAGGTTCAATGGACTAATATTTGTTTCTATATTAAGAATGCTTGTCCATATTTTTTTTCTAAAAAGTGAATTTATACATGCATGCTAACAAAAATATCGAGATTTTTGTTAGGTTAAAGTATATTTTTAGTCCCTTAAGTTTTACATAAAACATATTTTTGGTCCCTTAACTTTATAAAATATACTTTTGGTTTTAAAATTCTAACACTGTTAATGTTGCTAACGGAAAACGCTGACGCAGCGAACTCAAGTGTGACCAATAATATTTAATTACACAAATTTTATATATTCTTCAATTTATTCATATTTTAAATTTAAGATTAATAACATTTAATTGTACGATCATCACTTAAGTTTACACCTTTATCACTTAAGTTTGCATTTTCCGTTAGTAAAATTAACGGTGTTAGAATTTTAGGATTGAAAGTATACTTTATAAAGTTAAGGGACCAAAAGTATACCTCATTTAAACTTAAAGGATTAAAAGTATACTTTATAGCCTTTTTGTTATTTCAAGCCAAGGTTTTTTAATCATATATAAACGAGTCTGATTATCATGAAGACATCAGAGACTTGAGGAACATCTTACAATGGGTTCTTCTTCATCGTGGGATAAGATCATCTTCTTCTACATATCCTTTTTAGGCTTATGCTCAGCCATAGAGATATCATATGATGAAAAATCTGTCATAATCAATGGAGAAAGGTGCATCATTATCTCAGGATCGGTTCACTATCCATGAATCACAGTAGAAATGTGGCCTGACATTATCCAAAAGGCTGAGATGGAGGTCTTGATGCCATTGAAACTTATGTCTTTTGGGATCACCATGAGCCTGTTCGATGAAACTATGACTTCTCACTTCTCAGGGAACTTGGATTTTGTAACTCTTTTCAAACTGATCCAACAAGCTGGACTATATGCGATTCTAAGGATTGGTCCTAATGCTTGTGCAGAATGGAACTATGGAGGATTCCCATTGTGGCTCCACAAGATGCTGGGGATTGAATTGAGAACTGATAACCAAGTTTTCAAGAATGAAATGTAGATTTTCACTTCAAAAATAGTGAACATGGCCAAAGAGTCTAAGCTCTTCGCATCACAAGGAGGACCTATATAGCGAACACTCTATTTTGTCCGGTCCCCACACAAAAAAATAATAAAAAATTAAAATAAGAAAAAAGAATCCTTTTTTATGCTTACATATCTAAAGTAGTAAGAAAATGGCATTGATGGCAATTGGATTATAATTGAAATTTGAAAAATGATCATCATTAATGGTGATTGTCTTACAATTGAGGATTGTAATGAATGGCAACAAATTTCAAAATAATTAATCCCATTGAAATTGATTGATATTCGGATTAAAAAATTTAGTGTGGAGTTATTGTGAAGGAGAAAGAAATTTAAAATATATCTCTCATTTATGTTGGTAGGTTTAAATTCAGAAATTACTAGTGGGAAAACTAATTAATAATAAGAAAATTTTAAAAATCTCTCATTGATGGTATTGGGTCAAGTTATTAAGTCTTATCAACAGAAAATACCAAAAAAAAAAAAATCATAAAAAACCTAAAATTAAAAAAAAATGCATTAAAGAGGCAAAACTCTAGGAGATGTCTATTTAAGGGAAGCACAAGAGTGAGCAAGACAAGAACTTTCAGGAGAGCAAGGAAGCAAGTGAGAAACTTCTTGAGACATGAACATCACATGTACATGCTAGTAGCATGTCTTTAATTTGTTCTGCAATTATTTTCGTTTATTCTTGATAGTGTTTGAATTTTTTTCTCTATTTCCTTGCATGATATAATTATCCCTTCATCTATTTGTTACTTTCCTTTGGTCTTGTTGTCCACCTCTCAACCACATGACATGTGAGCTCCAAAAGATGAGTTATGCGTCTTCTTGCATTCAAGCTGCTAGATGCCTAATGGTTAATTCAAAATCTCTCTTTTATGTTCCATAGACTCAAATGGATCTTCTAATAATATGTTGTCATTTCTTATTTTTTTGTAAATATTTTCTTAATTTTTTTCTTCTATAGGTAATTATAATAAAATTAAAGGCCATATTTATTTTTAAATAATTGACTTAGGGTAACTATTCTTATGAATGAGTGATGTGGGGTGCCTAATATCCTCCCCACGCACAATCGACTTCTAAATCCTATTTGATTTTCATTTTTTTAAAAAAATTCCAGAATTATCCTTTTTAAAAAATTTTGGTAGCGGGTCTATATTTTCCAAATTTTGGGAGCTACACCCAACATTCTCGCACAAATTGAGAATGAGTATGGAAATATCTTGTGGGGTGGTTATAGGGATGTAGGGAAAGCATATGTGAAATGGTTTTCCCAAATGGCTCTTTCCCAAAACGTTGGTGTTCCATGGTTCTTTTTTTTTTTTTTTAATACAAAAAAGTTTTGGAGGGTTCGGCATCAGTCCCCCTATCAAGGCCAGGGCACGCCCCCGAGCTCTATGAGCACTTACTGGGGACTTACAAGATCGCCTACCAAAGGAGTCCCAGCGACAGCAGAGGGGATCGAACCCACGACCCAAGAGCCTAGTCCTAGATCCTTTATCATCTATGCCACATGTGCTAGCAAAGTGATGCTCCGATCCAGAGGGTATAATGAATACATGCAACGGGTACTACTATGATACTTTTCAACCCGAAAAATCCCAAAAGTATGGATCGAAAATTAGATCGGGTGGTTTCAAAAATGGGGGCAAAGGAATCCATAGGAATGCTGAAGATGTTGCTTACTCAGTTACTCATTTTTTCTAGAATGGCGGGGTGCTCAATAATTATTACGTGTACCATGGAAGAACAAACTTTGGAAGAAGTGCGGGTGGTCCATATATTATGACATCTTATGATTATAATTCACTGATCGATGAGTATGGAAATTTGAAAAAAGTTTTGACGCCATTTTTTATTTTATATTTGTCATAGTTAGGTAACCGTTACTAATTTGTTCAAATATCTAAAAAAAGCTCCATAATATTTGTAATAATTCCCGCCAATATTTTGACAAAAAGTTTTGGTGCCATTTTTTATTTTATATTTGTGGCGGTTTAGAAACCGCTACAAAAAGTCACGTGATTTGTTTGAAAAGTAGTTTTAGCACGTGTTGTTATTTTGGTATTTGTAGCGGTTTTGTAACCGCTACAAATTGGTGAAATTTTAAAAAAATAAAATATTTAACAATTCTTATTGTAATTAAAAAATATTAAATTATTACTCATTTGCATTTTTACTGAAAGTAAATGATATTAAAATATGATATTTGATTGTATAAGGTAGTATAGATATGGAAAACAATGAGAATATCTAAATAGGGTTAAGTATCATTTTTGCCCCTGAAGTATGCGCCCAGGAGCAATTTTGCCCTTTAAGTTTCCAGAGGAGCAATGTTGCCCCTGAAGTATGAAAACGGAGCAATGTTGCCCCTCTGTTAGGTCAACTAACAGTCAACATTCGTTGACGTTGACCGTTAGTTGACCGTTAGGGTTTCTAATGGAGGGGCAACATTGCTTCGTTTTGATACTTCAGGGGTAAGATTGCTCCTTCAAAAACTTAAGGGGCAAAATTGCTCCTGAGCGCATACTTCAGAGGTAAAAGTGGTACTTAACCTCTTTTTTTTAATGTCATTAGTTATTTTACAAAGATGATATTTCGGGTTAATAGCTAAAGTAAATGGAAATGAGACACAAATTTCAAAGAGAATGAGAAAGAGAAATATTGTCCATACAGAGTATGTTATGTCAGGATCCGGCCGAGGTCCTCTTCAGCCTCCCATCCACTATTGTTCTCTTTTTAATACTACATCGTTTTGACGTAAAATATACCTGATCCATCTTTTTTGTTTAAATATTAAGGGTACAAAAAAGAGATTTCAGAATATTGACGGGTACTGAAAAAATATTGATAGGTACTTCATGATCTTGAAAATTTATTTTAGGACGTTGAAAAAATATTTCAGAATATTGACAGGTACTAAAAAGATATTTCAGGATACTGCCTGGGGATATTGGCTGGTACTAAAAAAAAATACTTCGTGATTTTGAAAAATTATTTTAAGAAGGGTTAACTACCAAAAAAAAATTATTTTAGAACGTTGAAAAAATATTTCAAGGTACTGATAGGTACTAAAAAGATATTTCAGGATCCTGACTGGGGATACTGGCTGGTACTAAAAAAATACTTCGCGATCTTGAAAAATTATTTTAAGAAGGGTTAAGTACCAATTTTGCCCCTTAAGTTTCCAGATGAGCAATTTTGCCCCTGAAGTATGAAAACGGAGCAATGTTGCCCCTCCGTTAGGTCAACTAACGGTCAACGAACGTTGACCATTAGTTGACCTAACGGAGGGGCAACATTGCTCCGTTTTCATACTTCAGGGGCAACATTGCTCCTCTAGAAACTTAAGGGGCAAAAGTGCTCCTGGGCGCGTACTTCAAGGGCAAAAATGGTACTTAACCCTATCTAAATATTATAACAATAATTTATGAGTTTGTTAAAATAAAATGAATTATAAAACAAAAGTGTGAGAAAGTAGATCGACGAATAAGTATGTGAAAGTAGAAAAGAAGTTGAAAATTGAAAAAATGTACCTATAAAATAAAAGAAGTTAATATCAATAGAGTAGAAGAAAAAACAAATATTTCGATAATCACTAGATATGATCAAGTTGAGTGACACTTACCCAATTCAAATACTTTGTCTCGCTAATAAAACGTAAAAATATGAGAGAAGATGGAGAGAAAACGTGTGTAGAAATCAGAACGGAAGCATATTGAATGTGATTTGGTGGGGTATTTATTTTGATCTCAGCGTATCGCTTTGTAGCGGTTGTGGTTGTGGTTTTTGTAGTGGTTTATATTAGTAGCGGTTTTTTTTATGTTTTGTAGCGGTTTATTTTAGTAGCGGTTACTTTGATGTTTAGTAGCGGTTTTTAACCGCGACAAAAATCTTTTTTGAGTTTTTTTTTTTTAAACTAAAAGTAAAATGAAGTGTAGGGATAATTTTTCTTCTCAATCTTCGTCAACCTCCCTACAAAGAAAGTTTGTATAAAAAGTTACGTGTGAGTTAATATAGAATAAGACATAGAAAAATTATGTGAAGTGATATTTTTATATTTTATGTTGCGGATATTAAAAAACGTACCTAACTATAGGTAAAGTGTCATCGCCGTCTGGGAAGAAGTTTTCAAAACTGGCGGGCTGGAGCAACTCACAATCGTAGGCGACGTTCTCAGCATTGCCCATGTCGTAAAGATCCCGAAGCTTTAAGTGAACCACCATATTCCAATCCCTGTGCCTCTCATCGGCGACGTAATAAACCTGATGGGCCTTTGAGGCAAAAATATATAGCTCGTCATCTTCAGATTGACCAGTGTGAATAGGCCGGGAGAAATTCACGGATGTGATGCCTTTAGTCATCGGTCGTGAGTCCCCGGGACGTTGTTGTATTCGCCCACAAACACTTGAACAGCGTCATAGAGAAAAGGCCTTGGTAAGTTATCCTGACCACATCAAGCAGCTTTCCATAATACGGGACGTCACCGAACTGCATGTTCCCGTCATTGCTGCTCGCATAACTCCTCGTCCCAAACGTGCCGTATACACTCAAGTTTTGGGTTAGCAATCCCTGATCTCGTGAAACCGTGCAAAACTTGAAGCCATTGACATTGTATGCCGTAAATCTTTGGGTGTGGTCAAGCGAGCCGATTGCGAGAGCTCTGAATTCTGGTGAGGGGGGGTTGTGGTCATTCATTATTCTCCTTCTAAACCAAACCTGGAATTCCCTGTGAACCTTTCTATCAATTTCGGAGGATGTCTGTGTACGGATCCTCAGCTGACGCTTCACATGACTCCTGAATTCCCTGCAGTTAAACATGTGATGACGAGCAAGAAATGTGCCTATAAAATGTAAGGAAACATATAGGATAACATATATATGTGTGTGTGCAATCCTTACTAAAGGTACGTGATAATTAAATATTTTACACACTACTTTTTGTATCTCGAATAGTAATTTAGGACTCTTTAGCTAATAAATAATGGCTTTTATACTTATTTGGGCTTTGGGCCTTTTATTATATTTTAGCCATTATTTAATAATAAATTCCAGTTTTATATTGCTTCACTATTTGTACCATAACTCTTGAACCAGACATCGGATTTGCCTCATTTTTGTCTCATATTTCAGATGATTCAGAGAGCTACAATTGTTATGAAGACATGAAGAGCAAATTTGAACAAGAGGGCGATCAATTTTGGAGCCGAAGCATATGTATTTTTGGATTTTATTTTGGGTTCGAACTTTATAACTAAAGCCCAATTTTATTTTAATTTCGTTTTTGGGCTAACCCATTTCCATTTTAGGGTTAGGTTTAAGTTAGTGGCAGCCACAAACATGGGATTCATTCACGTTTTTACAAACTTGTGGATCAAAATAGAAGCTTTTATGTTCTCTCAACTGTTCTTCATATGTTCTTCGCGTTCTTGGCGTTCTTCATCTGTTCTTCGACTTTCCTAGTTATGTTCGGCTAAATTCTTGTGATTAACCCAACGGTGAGGATTCCATCTACTGTCCAGAGGACTCGCGCTTAATCGGTAACCGTTTAACTCGTTTCTGCATTCTTTAATCGGATTCGATTTCTGGATTTGGATTGGGTTTTTTATTAAAAACCCAGATCGATAATTCCCAAGGACGTAACTCGAACTAGGTTAAAGTATTACTATACGATCATATAGCGATACGCCACTGATTCGAGTAAATTCTGAACAATTGTTCAGTTGAGGGAAATTCTGGGCAAATGCAGAGATTTCGGTTTGCCCAGAGTCGATCATGAGTTCAGTTAATAATCTGTTTGGTCCGAGGAAGGAAAGTAGAGGAATCCGAATCCTGGGTTAATCCTTTAATCCTCTGTTTGGTCTCTGTTTAGTTTCATTTTGTCTCTTTTTAGTTACGTTTTTATTCCTTTCGAATTAAACCCCCCCCCCATTTTACCATTATGTTTCTGTTTCGCTGTCGCCAATCAAACCCGCTGTGAATTCATCGGAGAAACGACCCAGGTTACACTATACTACAAATCTTTAAATCCTGGTTATTTTGGGAGAACACGGCAAATTCTTCAGTACGGTTCAACTTTAGTACAATTGATCAAGACATGTCTATGTGCTTGAAACTTCTCAAGTGTTGTAAGTTTGAAGTTCTCACGTCTGCCAGCTGGTTTACCAACACGAGGGAATAATAACTCTGAAGCTGATGGCTCTGGCTCTGGCTTAGGACAATCTTCCACACGAGGCAGTCTATTGAATGACGTGTCAATGTCATCAAAGTACCTGGAACAAAAATATAAGACCTCATCCCCAATATAACCTTCTGCTATTGAACCTTCAGGCCACGCCTTATTCCTCACGTAAGATTTCAGTTTCCCAAGGAACCTATAAAGTGATGAGGAAAAATGTTGATACATCAATGTTTAAACATGCGACTAGGAAGTAATGTAATGCTGAAGTAATTAATTTTAAAAGAGTACCTTTCAATAGGATACATCCATCGGTAGTGAACCGGGCCAGAAAGCTTTGTTTCGTGAACAAGGTGTACTGTCAGGTGAACCATGACCATAAAAAATGAAGGAGGAAAGATCATCTCCAAATGGCATAGCATAAGAATGATTTGCTATTGCAGCTGGTTGAGCTCCTCCACGATCAACACCTTGGAACACAACTTCTGAAAGAAAGTACAAAGCTCGACCAAAACGATCGACACATCGAGAGCAGTGTATTTTTTATGGCCAGAGGAAGTAACTGCTGCATAAGCATATATGAGTCATGACTCTTCAGCCCAGTAACCTTTTGAGCCTGCACGTCCACACATCGTGAAATGTTGCTTGAATACCCGTCAGGAACTTTTATTTTCTTCAAAGTGGCGAGGAAGATTTCCTTATTCGGTTTTGTCAGGGTGAATTTTGCCGATTGAAATCTGTCATGCTTTTCCAGCCACGCGTCTGTACGAACCCCCATCTCCCGTAATCGTGTACAAGACATTGTCGCACACATTCTTTTCAATGTGCATGACATTCAGACTGTGTCGAAGCAAATTATCTTTCCAATACGAAAGAGCAAAGAAGATGCTTATCTTCCACCATTGCTGGGTCGCAGAACCAAAAGCCCTAGCCGTCTTTGTCCCGGCCTTTGCTGGGTTGTCTTTTTTCCCATACTCAAATTCAACATCCACAATTTGCTCTAAGATATATGCACCGGATAAATTCCGAGGAGGTCCTCTTCTTTCTTGTTGCCCATTGAAACGATTGCGCTGCAACCTAAACCTGTGTGAACCATCGAGAAACCTCAGATGACCCATGAAGCACCACTTACGACTGTAGGGAAGGCGCACTGAGTTAGAGTCAAAATTGCAAGCCGGACACGCAAGGCCGGTATGCACATTCCACCCGGATAATTTTCCCAGTCCAGGGAAGTCACTGATAGTCCACATCAACGCCGCACGCAAGTTGAACAGTGTCTTCTCGTGCACGTCATACATCTCGACGTCTACTTTCCACAACTCCACCAACTCGTTGATAAGCGGTTGTAGATACACATCGATGTCATTTCCCGGTGCCTTTTTGCTCGGAATAATCATGAACATAATGAAGGAGCTCTGTTTCATACACATCCAAGGGGGCAAGTTGTAAGGTATCAAAACAACTGGACATATACTATAACTTGTGCTAAGATTACCAAACGGATCAAAACCATTGGTCGCCAAAGTAAGACGAACATTTCTAGGGTCCACCTCAAAATCAAGAAAGTCTGAGTCGAACGCTTTCCACGCTTCACCATCACGTCGATGTCTGAGTTTACCATCTTCGTTCTTGTCGGCTTCATGCCACCTCATATGCTTAGCTATCTTATACGACATAAACAATCTTTGTAAGCGAGGTTTTAAAGGAAAATACCTTAGAATCTTTGTGGGTTTCTTCTTCTACTTTTTTCCCTTCTTAACTGTCCTGAACCTCGAAGTGTGACACTTCTTACAAGTCTCCCTCCAAGCGTCCTCCCCCATATAAAGCATGCAGTCGTTGGGGCAGGGGTCAATTTTTTCGTAGTTCAATCCTAATTTGTTGATTATCTTCTTCGCCCCGTAGAAGGACGTGGGAATGTCCGCATTAGGGAAAGCATCTCGTAATAATTCCAGTAGCATCGACATCGCCTTATCAGTGATCCCACACATGCACTTGATATGGTACAATTTGATCAGAAAGGATAATTTTGAGTATTTCTGACAACCTTGATACAACAGACGATTGCTCTCATCCATTAGGATGAAAAATTCCCGAGCTGCTTCATTCCTGTAGAAAACTGGTTGAGGACCTTTCACTTCTGCCGTGAAGTTGTCGTCTTGAACACCAAAAGCGTCGCGAACAACTTCATTAACCGGATCATCTTGATCTAGTAGATTTCCTACTTGTGAGGTTTGAGGAAGATGATCTCCATATCTCATACCACATTCCTCACCATGAATACCCCAGAATGTATATGCTTCTGGGAAAGGCTTATTAAGAAGATATTCCATAGCACCTTCTCGTGTTTGCCACTTCTTAAACTTGCATCTACAACAAGGACACACGATATTGCCATTAATGCTAGCGTGAGAGAAGGCAAAATCTAAGAAATTTTTCAATCCCGCTAAATATACAGGAGAACTGCGCAGCATCTTGATCTATGACTTATCCATCCATCTGTAGCAAACAAAGCAAGGAAAGTATACAAATGTGGAGACAATCTTTAATAAATTGCATCTCAACGCTTGAGTTCTTTAAATGCAATCTGGGACATTTTGTAGCGGTTCAAAACCGCTACATAAACCGCGACGAGTTTTCAATTCCAATTTGTCGCAGTTACAGAACCGCTACTAACTCAATCCTGTAAAATAGTCGTGGTTAAGGAATCGATACAAATTTGAATTGGTAATCTCGCCGTAAACTAGTTGCGGTTATCAAACCGCTACTAAATGATGACGGTTTTAAGATTTTGGCAGTTATTTTTACTTTGAAATTCAAATTTGTAGCGGTTTTTTCTTAAAACCGCGACAGATATATTATTTTATAAAATTTGTGGCGGTTTTAGCTTGTAAACCGCTACAAAATTTATAACCATATCTTTTTTGTCACAAATTATAAACTCCATTTATTATTTAATAAAATTTAAATTTTAAAAAGCTACTGAAAAAAAAAGATAACAAATATTTAAATTTAAAAAAGCTACTGAAAAAAAAAGATAACAATTATTTAAATTAAATAAAATTGTCAACAAACATCTGGAGTGTACAAAATGAAGATCTGAAGAAAATAATAACTAACTATCAGGAGCCCGATGATCAGGTCCTGTCTCAGGGGGTCTCTCTCAAGGGCGACGCGGGCTCGACCAGAGGTAACATCGTCCTCGTCTTCACCAGCATCAGGTTCCAGACGGGGAGGCGAGGGAGGCGGGGGAGCCGTGGGGGAATCCTCGAAGATGAACAGAGGGGGAGGCTTGGGAGATGGAAACCGTCTGTTCGGCAGCAACTCTGTCAAGGCCCCGGCAAGTGACTGCCAGCTATGCTTCTGAGTAGAGAACCAACTGTTGAGACTCTCCTGCATGTACCTAGTCCTAGCCTCATTCCTGGCTCTCTCTGCAGCAACCTTCTCCGCAACCTGCACGACAACTTTCGCGGCAATCATCGCATCAACCGCATCAGGTGGTGGCATGCTCGAGCCGGAGGTCCCAGCGGTAGAGGAGGAGGCCTTGCCGTACACCATGCTAGGCCTGGTGCCTAGCCCAAAGCCCCTAACACGGCCAGGATGCTCGACTGGGCCCACACCAGCTTTCAATGCAGCCGTAGGATCAATAGAACCCTGTGACTCCGAGGTTTGCGACACTTGCAACTCCTGCTGGCTCTGCTCAATCCAGGCCTGACGCACATATTTCATAAAACATTAATCAATCAATTTAATTAAATTTAAATATACAACATTAACCATATAATTAGTTTTTTGTAACTTACTATTATCTCCTCTGCTGCCTCAGAGATCGGCGTCCCATCACGGTGCCTATGGGTGCGTGTAAACAACTGCCCATAGTTCGTCTGACGGTTCTCCTCCCGAGCCTTCTCTTGCTAAAAGAATATAAACTTTGTTATGTCTAAAATAAAACAATAGTCATTTAACGGCCATTAACTTAACTTTTAACATACCATCTCACTATACGTCACAGCAAACGTCTTGGATCCTCCCATGTGATTGACCCTTTGAGCTGCCCTGCTTCTGGTGTTCCTCTACGATAGAGCCTGCAAAATAAATGAGTTGTTTATGCAATTAAGGTGAAATAGAGGTGTAGTTAATTAAAACAAATTTTAAATTATACAATACCCTCATGATTACTTAAAAAACAAAACTATGATTAATTAAAAAACGTACCTGTCCGTCTGCACTCCTCCTATATTGGACAAAAGCTACCCAGTGATTTGGGTCCCTGCCTGTTGGGATTCGTACACGCAGCGGATTAAAAATTTCTTACGAATCCTTCCGAAGGATCACTCAACGACGTTTAAATCAGAGTTAAGGAAACCGAATCATACCTTGTGTTGAACTATTCCGCGTTCCGTTCCTTTGATCAGGTGGGCTACCTTCTCGAACAACACGTCAGCGTCTCGTTTCTTTGATCAGGTGGGCGATCAACACGTCCGCGTCTCGTTCTTTCGATCAGCAGAAGTCGACTCTTGGATCGGCTTCCTCTACTGGTATCCACACGAACAATCCCCAAAACACGGTTGCGGCAGCGTGCTAGCGCTTCTTGTGCGTCTCTCTCTCTCAAGTTGCTCTAGGGTTTCTCGCGGCTTTTCTAAATACGCTCAACTGAAAATCCCGTAGGTTTTTCTAAACCCGATAGGCGTATTATATAACCAAAATTAATCCTTTATTAATTTTGGAAATTCGGATTTTTTTTGAATCTGGTCAACATATCAATCACATCTATCTCATAAATGTAATTGAATATATTAAAAGCCAGATTTGGAAATCCGAGTTTTGAATTTAAATCAAATCTAAATTTAAAGCCTTTTGATTTAATTTATCATCATAAATTAAATCCGAGATATGATATCTATCTATTTAATTAAATCTGAGATACCATATCTCAATTTAATATTAAACAGATATACGATATCTTTATTCGAAATTAAATGAGATACAATATCTCTATTTGTTTCAGATATTTAATTTATCAAATAAATTAAATACTAAACAAATATCATATATAATATTATAATCTCAATTTATAATATATATATATTAATTTCGAATTTTATATATATATATATATATATATATATATATAAATCCTAGATCAAATTTAGTATTCATTTAATCTCAGATTAATCTGAGATTCAATGAACCTGGACACTTTCACCCGTGTTGGATTATTCTTGTGTGCGACCCTGCAGGCCCATATGAGATTGGCAGTGGGCCAACACTGTATCAGCCCACAAGTCGCAAGCGGCCTCTAGCAAGACATTGCAACTACCCAATTCACATGGGGATCGATGACACGATACTACCTATCGTACAACCATGTCACGTCCCTTTTGTCACGCGATAATTTGGTCAAGGATGAGGCATGGATAATGTCAACTTCCTTTTCTTGACCAATGCTTTCTCGATTCTCGAGTAGTCTAATAAGTGAAATGGAAACTCCTTTCCATCACAGTATGGCCATACATTTCTTAGACTCACTCATCGAGGGGCCCAGCATTATCTCTCTACATATGTGAGGGACAAATCCCATCTTGACCAATCACATTCCTCCGCATGAAAACCACTGATCCTGATCCCAACCTTTATCATCACCCGGTCAAAGGTGACTTTTGACTAGGTCAAAGACCAGTGACTCATCATGTAGGAATCTATGATGGTCTCAGGTCATAGGGCATCGTGACGCGGTTATACATGAGATAAGCTTATGACTTAATCCATGCAGCTTTCTCATAGTGGGTCGGTCCAGCACCTTGTACTCTTACAAGTGCCCATGACTTTGATTCGTATCTCCATACCTCATCAAAGTCATACTGATCTTATTTCATCTTCACTCCCGTGTAGATGACCGACCAGGGACATTTAGGATAATCTATAAGATTATCCAGGGATGCAGTTATCAATACGAACATGCAAACGAAAATGATAACAAAAGAGAATACTTTAAATAACTTAAATATCCAAAGTACAATGAATTGCGCCTAGGGCATAATTTCCAACACTGCCGTCTAGGACATTCTTTATCAGTTGCTGCAGAGGCATAGTCCCATCTCCATTCTTTTGGTCGTAGAGACGACCCCTCCGGCTCTTCCACCCTTCACCCATTTTCATCTTCACATACCTCTTCGCCTCGGCTCGTAGTTTAAACTTTTTCTATATCATAAAATAATTTGTAATTAAGTAATAATTATTTAAGAAATAAATAACTAAATTAACCACAATTTATACAATTTAAAACTATTAACATGTAAAAATTAATTACACAACAAAACTTACCCGCACAATGTCCTCAAACACCTTCTCCTTGTTCTCCTTCGGGACCTTTTTCCAATTGTGGAAATAGATCGGGAACCACCCCCAATTCTCGCCAAATTGTGACAGGTATCGGTTCAGCAGGTGACCACTGCTGCCGATCGGCTGGTTCGTGTCCATGTTCTAGGGGACTATCACGCGGTAGACGTTGTCCTCCTGACTGAGCGTGTGAACGTCCAGCGTCCTCCTGTTGACATTCCCATGTGGATCTGCACAATTATAACAAAATTGTTGTATTGTATTTAGATAAACAATCATTACAAGTTAGGAATTTAACTTTTATTTTTCGCCAATAATATACTTATACTTACCTTCGATATCCACCGCAAATCCAGTGGAACGAGAAGACGACGGTCGGGGGTTCCCTTGGTCCCGCTCGTTATCCTGGTTGAGAAACCGCTCTGCTTCCGCCATGGGAATCTCAAACTCGATCTCCTCATCTTCTTCATTGAGGATGTCCTCAAGAGACAGACTTGTGCCTCGTCCTCCACCTACGGTCTCTAGGGTCTCTGGGTGTGGGATTGGGTCATTTGCAAAGAGTTTGTCAAACTCATTCCCAACCTGAGGGGGTTGAGGGGGTTGAAAGGGGATATTTAGAGGCTCACGCCCTCTCCTACCTCTACTACTACCACCCCTGACAGGCCTTCTTGGGGGTTCAACTACTTTCTCTTTTCTCTTGTCGTTAGAAACCATAATGGTGAAAGGTAAAAGTTGAAATTGAGAGGTGAATAGTAATAAAAAACACGCGTGAATTTCAAAAGTGAAAATGGAAGTATAAAAACTGCTGCACTTAGTAGCGGTTATCAACAAAAACCGTCACAAAATTAATGAATTTTGTAACGGTTTCAAAAAACCGCCACTTACACCGCGACGAATGTGCCTCGTTCTTCGTGGACATTTGTAGCGGTTTCTAAACCACTGCGAAAAACATGACCTTTGAAATTCTGTAACGGTTTATAGAAAAACCGCAACCTCCACCGCGACAAGTATGTCTCATTCTTCGTGAACATTTGTAGCGGTTCAAAAACCGCTACAAAATGAATAACCTTTAAATTCTGTAACGGTTTTATATAAACCGCTACAAATTTGATATTTTTTTAAAAAAATCCAAACTAATTAGTTTGGATTTTTTCTTTATTACAATAAAAACATTCCTAATTATTTTCTTTAATTTCCCTAAAATAGTGAGGTTAATAATAACAAGTTTATTGAAAATTGGATTCAGTATAGCCACCAATCTCCCCAGAAAAACTCGCAAACTCATTTTGATCAGAGATATTTCCCAGAGAAATGGTGGCTATATTGGACACAATCTCCGATGGTATGTTGGACAACCTTCAGAAGAGGAGAAGTCTTCAAGTCAATGGAATAACCAAATCTGGATTTTCACTGAAAGAACATCCTTGACTTGAATGATGAGAAGGGAGGCAAATATCTACAGCTCTTATCTCCTGAGATCAACGCTGCAGATATATGCTTCTCTTCGACAACCAAGCAAAGAATGCTCTTTCAGCGACAATCCTGATTTAGAATATTTTTGAATGTTTATAATTGTTGTACGGGTGACTATTTATAGAATAAAGGTTGTAGCGGTTTTAGCCTTAACCGCTACATATTTTAACATTTGGACATGGTCAAGGTGTCGGTTTCTTCTCATCGTGACAAAACTATGTCGTTTCGAATACATGTTGTAGCGGTTACTGCAATAACCGTTACAAATCTTGACATTTGGTCGCGGTTAAGGTGTCGATTTACTGTCACCATGACCAAATGGTGTCCTTTTGAAGCTTAGTAGCGGTTATTTTAATAAAACTGCTAGGAAATAACCGTAACAAACTTTGCGCCATAACATGCCAAGGCTGGCGCCATATTTGTGGCGGTTTCATTTTGTGTCACTGCTACAAAAATCAAAGCAAAATGGTCACCATTTGGCACCAATGCTTCCGTTACTAATTTGTGGCGATTTCATTTTGTGTCACCGCTACAAAAATCGAAGCAAAATGGTCACCATTTGGCGCCAATGCTTCCGTTACTAATTTGTGGCGGTTTTACTTAAAACCGTGACAAATTCACGCCAAAATGTTCATTTGTAACTGTTTTTTTTTAACCGCGGCAAATGACCAGTTTTTTTGTAGTGAATGATTATGAATCCTCTTGCTCATTTGGCGTCGTCCATGGAGCCTTGGTGTTCAGCGAAAACATCCGCCCCTACGCAGTCAACGACATTGAAGAACGAGCGGAGGTGGTGTGATGACGAGGTTGCAATCAATGAAGGTGGTGCGAAGAAGCTCTCCGCGACGCGATCTACTTTGGTCTATATCGTATATCTTCACGGCACTCTCTCTCTCTCTAAACTCAAATTCTTGCAGTCGATGAAAGGTGATGGTGGTTGAGGGTGAAGGAAGGACATTGCCGGCAACTATGATGGAAGAGATAGAGGTCATTAGCGACGAAAATGCACGGGGGAGGAGAGAGGGTGAAAATCAATGGTGCTATGTTCTGTTTTCTTTCTCGCGGTGCTAGGTCTGTCTGATGAAGATGAAGTCCTTCGTCAAAGGCCGTGAGAACTCACATTTCTTCAATTCTTACCAAACAAATGGCGCTTCCTTATTTTAATGGTCACTGTTATAGTTTTTATTCTTAGTTGTTGATTGGTAAATTTTCTCATTTTTTAATTATTAATGGGTATTTAATGTACCCTCTATAAATTTTTGTGCCAGATACTCATAGCGTAATAGTTCATTAGTCAATCTGTACCTTAACCCAAAAATAAATAAATAAATAAAGTGAGAGATGGCAAAAGAACAATGAAGCATGCATTTGTTGAACTTCTTAAATCCCTTATGTATTATATTTATGGCCTTACAAATTCATTTTCTTGAAAGCCAACAAGGGAGGGAGTTATTATGCAATGTACAATATTTGATTTATGAAGAATAGTATTTTGTAAGTTAATTATATCCTTATTTTTTCAAAATATAATCCTATTTAGAACCAAATAAGCTCTTTCTATGTGACTATTTAATTTGGGTTGTTGTGACACACACATATATTAAAAAGAAAATTATTCTATATGAATGATTTACTTCTTCATAATTAACATATGGTTAAAGTCCAGTTTTATCTTGGAAGTTGTCACATAAGACTATATTATCATGAAAGCTTTTTTTAGGAGCAATTTGTCCTAACAGTGTCAAAAATGATGTAATTTTGCCTCAAATTTAACAATACCAAACAACTAACCCTTAGTTGACTCAATTACGCCAATATGGCTTTGCCACATATATAAGATATTGTGCCACATATTTTGTCATGTATTTTACCACATCATCTTTTTTCTTTTTCTTTTTTTTTGGGGGGGGGGGGGGACTCCGAACTCCACTGGTACCTACCACACATTTCTTTATGCCTCTTGTTTACTCCCTTTCCTTCCTTTCTCTTTCCTCATCGTTGTAGAATCCCCCTTTACTCCACCACCACCACCAACGATGCCTTTTCTCTTCTTCTTAGTCTTACTTCCCTGCCTCCTTCTTATCAAACGCCAACTTTCTTTCTCACTATTGTCATCTCCATCTTTGAAGTATTTTAGGGAGATTATATGACATATGTTATAATGATGTAAATAGGTTTGATATTAAGAATTGGAGGAGTATTTATAATTAAAAAAATCATTCATGTTTGTATTTTTAAATGCTGTGAATTTCCTTAATGGAAGATTTTATATTGGGTAGTTAGTTTTGCTATAGCTAGGGTCAATATCTTTTAAATATCTAGACATATGATTAATTTTTTAAATGACATATTACAAAGGAAATTTTATGCTTTAGAAGAGATCTTTGTACATATTACATCATCAGTAACCATGAAAGCAATATACTCTACAAAATAATTAAAGCAAAATTTGGCATTATATATAAGCTTAAGGTGTAAAAATATACATGTAATTTTTCTAAAAGTTTGTTCAACATTAAATGCTTTTTTAAAGAGCAAAAGTAACTATGAACTTTAAAAATTTGGGCAAAAGTAACCATAGCCATTAAATTTAACTAAACGCCCTTAATTTTTGTGGTGGACCCACATCATTGTTCCGAAAATACCCAAATGCCCCCAACTAAAAAAATCTATTCTCCATCACCCTCATCATTTGAATATCAGTCTCTTTCTTTCCCCAGCTTTACACAAATCTCTCCGCCACCAATTCCCCTGTTTCACAAAAGGTGGGCTGCCAGTGATGAATGCGTGGATAGACTTTTAAATGTATTCAGGGGACCTACTTGCTCTATCTTCTCTGTCATCTTCAATTTAAAATTAAAACTGATCTCTACCTCTCTCTATCTATGTGCGCTAAACTTTTGTTGCTCTATTTTGGTCCGAGTGTTGTGTTGAGGGGCTAAAATTCGTGTCCAACTCAATCCCACTTCTGAGATTATACCATAGCAGGTTCCTATTCCTGGATTCATTTCAGTCATTTATTGTTTTGATTCTCAGTGTCTTTTTCTTTTTGGGGTGTGATCTTACTAAACAATGCTTTGGTTTCATTTTTTACTCAAAACATCTCTCCTCTGTGAACATCTTGTGACAGTTGCATCACACTGCTCTCTCATCTTGTGAATTCATTGTGTACAGATGCCAATAGGCAGTGGTAGTTAAAAACCATCCTTGATGTTTGTTCTTTACACAATTTGTAGATGCTTTTAACTATAAGTACTACAAAAAAAAAGTCCTATTTTGCGATGGATAAAATCCATAGCAAAACAAGGATTTTTTGTCGCAAATTTGGAATTTTACAACGGAAACTTTTCCATTGCGAAATTCCAAATTTGCAACGGAAAGACTTTCCATTGCAAAATTCCAATTTTGCAACGCAATCCCTTTCCGTCGCAAAATTCCAAATTTGCAACTAAAATAATTCCGTCTCAAATTTGGAATTTTGTGACGGAATTTTTTTCCCGTCTCAAAATTCATTTCATCAAAAAAATATAAAAATTCAGAGAAAAAATAACAAAAATTACATAAAAAATTACAAAATATAAAAGATTTGTATATCATGAAAATATTTAGTAGCAATCGTAGGAGTTTATATAGAGAAAAAGAAAAATAAATAATTATGTTGCCAACAAAATAGACTTAAAAACAAAGTCTAACCAACATCAATATAGTCATCATCATCACCATACTGGTCATCATCACTAGAAGCCGACCCCGTACCCATGTCCTTCAAGTACAAAAATACATCACAAATAAGGCATGTAGAATGAAATAAATATGTTGGTGTTAGAAACAAATGATAAATGTAATAAATGTCTCACCGCTAATTGTTGAGACTTGGCGTTAATCCAGTGCTTCCCACGATTTGCAAACCCCTGGGAATGTATCCGGAAATAAATATGTTGGTGCCAAAATGCTAATGCAACAATCCTTTCAACATATAAATTAAACACTACAATTCAATATTTGTAAAGAACTAGACATAAGCACAGAAAAGCAAAATGACTCACAATATCAACTGTTGCACTTTTTACTGCATCCAACTTTGTTGGCGCATTAACAGAAACATTTGCCCTGTACCACAGACATATCAGCAGAGAAAAATGTAAGAAAAAAATTTATCAAACAAAAGTAATCAAAGAAAAACACTGAACACACCTCTTTCTAAAAGCAAAATTACGCTTCCCCAATATTATTTACTAAAAGTAAATTAGAACATTTCTTTATATGCACATAAATTAAAAAAGTGGACAAACATACAACTAGCACGAGATTATAATCATTAAAAGACAAGGATTACACCGGATATAAATGTAATGCACCGAGTTATTGACTGCTAACACTTGAAAACTCAACAATTGACAACAGTAATTGTCAAGCAGGCCAGGCAGACTACCAGCCGATTGCAATAAGTTTAATAGAATGCCAACAGTCCTACTTGCTTCTGACATGAGCATCACCATCACCGGATCAAGAACAGGGTGACTAGCCTCCAACCACGAGACATTAAATGCTTTTCTGCCTCCTGTATTGTCATTAATGTTAAAATTAAAATGGATGAGTAGATTAAATCAATTGCACATAAATCTGCTTGTGATTATAACAGCAGCTTATTTGCGTACTAAAGCCATATCCTCTTAATCTCATCATAATGTAAATGTTAACCTCATGAAATTTGAAGGAAAATACCTTCTAAAAGTGACTTCTCAGGATAACTGATGTCAGATGAAAAAAGTAAGACTAGTGTTTCCAAGAATTTCAGCGCTAACAACTTTGTTCCAACTGTCAAGCAATTCAACTCTCCAATCAGCAAAACACAAAGCCCATCGCCATCACAATTGATCATATGAATTCAAGTAATATGACTACGATACAAAACTTGTGCAGTTTTGATAAATAAGGAACTGGGTAGTTAGATGAATGAAGTTTAAGAAATAAACCTGTGTGAACTATCCACAATATGAAATTAGCATGACACATACATCAAATCATAGCAATTCAATAGAAAGATTGTGTGTGTGTGTGAGAGAGAGAGAGAGAGGAGCCCATTCAAGAACAAAGATGACAAGTAGAAGTTACCGGTATACTGTTAACAAAGACAAAGTTCACTCCAAATTCTAAATTCAGTGTCCCCAGTCGCAAGAAATTTTAGATATCCCAATTCTCAAAGAAGTAGTGGAGAAAGGAATTGCTAATTGAACCCTTCATCATCCCCAAGCAGTGGCGGACCCAAGATTTTAGATTTGTGGGTGTACAATTTATAAGGAGATTTGGGGGTTCGGGGCAGCGCCCCCTAACTTTTTTTTAAGGAGCTATGATTTCCAATTCCAAAGCAACTCAACCACAAGAAATCAAATAATGAAGAATTATAATAAATGGAAGGAGGGGACAGAGCAATTGAACTCAGGATGTTCAAATTTTAGTGCATCGAAGCACAACAAAACCAGCAGGCATTTTGACCAATGAACAGCAAAGAAAAAAAAGTAATGAAATTAATCACCGTTTTAATCACAATCATATATTTTCCAGATGCACCCTACCAAGCTATATCAGAATGTACACATTAACAAATCCACTCTAACCAGCAAACAAAAATCAGATCATGCTTCCCTACAATGTATGCCAGTTGCTCTCATGTTTCCCATCAATGGGATAAACTATTAATAAACCTATAGAGATGGTTTTGTACCTCTTTGATTGTGGCCTTCACTGGAACACCAAGAATAGCAGCTCCGATCTACAATCCATCATTAAGAATCTATAAAAATAAGACATGACTATTTTAATGATCCTCTAATGTCAATTGTGGATAGAAAGAGGTAACAAGTATAGTGAAACTATGCCTAGAAAGAACATAAACACAACCCGGGCAAAAACAAAGCAAAGGATGCATTTAAATTCTCTTTACTATGGGAAAATACTTAAAGCTTGACGGAAATAATTAGATCAGCTTGACGGATCTTCCACATCTCAGTCTCACAAAGATAGTGTAACAATATTCTTATTTAAAGCAACGGCTTGATAAGCAATTCTTCTTGAGGGAAATGTATATAACCCCACCTTTTTCACATCTACTGCCAATACCAGAGGCCTTGCAGAATCATGAATACAAACCAGCTCAGAGTTTGGATCAATATCCTATATAATGAAAGAGCATTTAATAATTTTTCATAGGATTCATCAATTGAAAGGGATACACTAGTAAAACAATTCTATGAATATAAGTAAAATACTGCCTGAAGCTTTCCAATTTTTGTTTATGCAGAAAACCCTAATCGCGAAATTGGAGAGGAGGAGGAATACCGATTAGTCTTGTTTAGCAATTGGCACGCCTCCTTCAAACTTGCATAGGTTGGTCTCTCCTTTCATCCTTCGGAGAGTTGAATGCTTCGGATAAATGTATAAAAGCTTATCACTCTCTAGGATAGACAAATTTTTTTGCAGATAACATCAATGAGGTTGGGATCGCAAGGACCAAAAGCTTGACCTGCACGATGGAATGGGCTGAGAAAATAAAAAATATATATATAATGAAAAACAATTGTCTGAGCGGCTGAGTCCAAGTTCGAACTGAGGACCTCTAATGTTGTGAAAGACCGGCATGATAACCAACTGCACTAATTAGGAAGTTATTATGAAGTTCCTTCACAATATATATTTATTTTAAAAGTTGTGTCTGCACTGCCCACATAGACACTAGTGTGGGTCCACCACTGTCCCCAAGTCTGCCCATGATCATAAGCATATGTCAAGCCGACTTAAGATTTTAAAACCACCCACTTCTTTCAGCAATTTTAATCAACTTTAAATGTAAGTTTGAATTGTTACATAAGTGTATGATTCATTAAGTTGAAAATGGAAAAAATAACAAACCTGACCAGCAATGAACTGCCAATTTAAAAATAGCAAAACCTTATAATACTAGCACAGCAGATATATGCACGAAAATCTAAATGAAACTATGTGCCACTGACACTAGATTGCTTTACAACAATTGTGTCAATTAATATCCCGTAAAAATACTAATAATACAGCTATTAGTTGGAGAATGCTCTGTTGCTCTCAAACCTATCTCTTCAATTACCCTGGGATACAGAATGAAGATCTTAAAAAGAAAGGTACCAGGAAAGACACCAGCCATTGCCACACATAGAGAGCGAAGGACAAATATTAAACTAGTTCTTGTGGACAACAGCAAAGTATTAAATATAATTAGATAACAAAGGCACTATGGAAAGGCGTGCAAAAAAAGGTTAAAACAGTTCCCAAAAAAAAAAATCTTTAATGCACTATGTAAAAACAGAGGCGTTTGCCAACAAAATGGACATTTTTTCACGGCCAGAACAAAATGCACGACATGAAACCACAAGCAATAGCCAGTAATGTAGCCGCAGCTTTGCCTCGTATAGAAATATATTTGACGAGGAAAGCAAAATGAAACTGACCACATCATAAGTTTGAGGCGGAAATCAATTGGAGTGAGTTTAATTTAAATAGTCTAAATGATATAACAGGAACGTCGAAAAGATACCAGCAACTTAGGAAAAGCAAGACATTAAAATAAATTAGAATGAGTTGAATTTTGGTGTATGAGAACTCACTCGATCAATAATTTTCAAAAGAGGGTTTCGGGGGAGGACTGAAGCTCGACCAAGTAGGAAAAAAGGCCGGCGACTAGAGACGGCTCCACTGACAGAGGAATATCCTTGGCTTGTTTCAAAGACAAAATCTTGACAGTTAAGTCGCCATGATTGTTGGCAGCGGCTAAAAGAGAGAGTGCTCGGTCTCTGGGAAATGCGGCCATGACTTACGCAGCAACGACGATTGTGTAAATAAATGGCGAGTGAGAGAGAAGAGGTTGGGTGATTTAGAAAAATTTCTTAGGATTGAAAAAGAGAAGAGGGAGGTTTTAACTTCAGAGATGCGCGAGGGGGAAAAGAATTAAGCAAACTGAAACTTCAGATTAAACGAGGCTGGTTCTTATTCTTATTCACAGCTCGCGAACTACGAAGATTAAGCAACTTGTGAGGGATTTACTAAGGGTTAACTAGCAATTTTGCTGTGAAAGTGCCCAAGACTAATTTTACCTTGTAAGTTTTTTTAGGTTTAATTTTACCCCAAAAGTTTTTGTTTTGAGTAATTTTGCTCCTCTGTTAGAAACCCTAACGGTCAACCATTAATTGATCGTTAGGGTTGTTAAAGAGGGACAAAATTGCTCCAAATAAAAACTTTCAGGACAACATTACTCCAAGAAAAAAAACCTTTCGGGGCAAAATTGCTCCAAAAAAAGCTTTCAAGGCAAAATTGCTACTTAACTCAAAAATATGTTAATACTGTTATTTATGATATCACTTATTTTTAATTTTTATTTATAAAATATCTAGGAGTGGAAACAGGTCAGGTCAGCCCAGATTTCACCCTTAACAGGCCAAGCCTGTTCGGCAATAAAGTGGCTTGAGCCTGGCCTGTGGCCTGTTAGAGGCCATTTTTTCAACCTGAGCTTGACTTGTACCCTGTTAAGGAGGAGTATATTTTTTAAAATTTTATAATTAGGCTCTCATTGAAAAACAGGTCTATTTCAAATAGGCCAAAAATTGGGCCTATTTTAAACGGGTTGAATTACATAAATCAGTGAAAGTAGAGATAAAAAAAGGTTGCATTTTCATTAATGAGTCATTATTGAAAAATTAAATATTAAATATAAAAAATGGTTAAGTAGCATTTTTGCCTTAGAAGTATACGGTCAGGAGCAATTTTACCCTGTAAGTTTTTTTTTTATAGCAATTTTACCCTAGAAGTTTTTTTTTGGGGCAATATTGCACTGGGAGGTTTTGTTTGGAGCAATTTTGCCCTTCCGTTAACAACCTTAACGGTCAAAACAGTTGACCATTAGGGTTATTAATGGAGGGGTAAAATTACTCTAAACAAAAACTTCCGAAGCAAAATTGAACCCAAAAAAACTTATAGGGTAAAATTGCTCCTAGGGGTATACTTCCGGGACAAAATTGCTACTTAACCCATTTATTAACGAGGCTGGTTTTCTACAACGGATTTATTTTTCCATCAAACTTCAGATGACAAAGATTAAGCAACTTGCGACGAATTTATTTTCACAAAAATTTGTGAGGGACTTTTTTTCATTTATTTTTCCATTGCAAATACTTTTTTTCCGGATATTTTTTCTATTGCAAATTGTGACTGATTTTTTCTATTACAAATTCCGTTACTATTTCAGTATTTTCTTGCAGCTTCCAAAACTACTCGTAAGAAATCATTCTATTAAAGCACTAAGCACGAGTTTTGTTTTCCATAGGTAGATTCTAATATTGCATTGTTGTCATATACTAAAACCCTATTTGGGTTATTACCTTCTCACAATGTTTTACTTCCTAATATCCTTTTTTTCCTTCCTCATCCTTTCCAACCCTATTTGGGTTATTACCTTCTCACAATGTTTTACTTCCTAATATCCTTTTTTTCCTTCCTCATCCTTTCCAAGTTCTTTACCATAGTACACTTCTCTTAATTGGATTGGATTTGACAAATGATCTTGAAAGTAGGAACCAGTGGCGGAACTTGGAGGAAAAGTTTGGGGGGGCCAAATAATGGTGGGAGGTTGCCCCCGATTTATTTTTTTTTTAAGGAAAGTTTTAAATGCATTAAAAATGAAAAGAATAAAAAAAATATATTCATAAAATTAAGTCAATTAATTTCATCTACAAGTGTATAGTATAGAATGGGTAAAAGCATAGTAAAGGATACAACACAAAAGTAAATTTCACTGATAAGCTAAAAATTTCAGGTAATTAGAATGAAATATATAAAAGAATGACAAAATTAACGTAAATCATACAAGATCCCATATGGAACAAAGATTAAATTATAAGCCCAAAGATATAAAAAGAGGGAAAATTGTAAAGAAGAAGTTGGGAGGCCAAAATTTAATTTTACTATTTTGGGGGGCCAAAGTTGTATTATTCACTAAAAAAGAAAAAAAAAGTTCCATTAAAAAATTCTAAACAATTTTTTTTGGGGGGGCCATTGTCATAACTAAGATCCGCCGTTGGTAGGAACGTTGGGATTTCTAAGACGATGTTGAGGTGATGGTGAAGAATAGGATTGTTCTTTTGGGTTGCAGGCATTTGGGTATTTTTACCCCAATTTTCAAAATTCATAATTACTTTTGTCGCTCAAAAAAAGCATTTGTTATTAATCATATGTATTTTTGCACTTTAATCCTTATATATAGATTATAGTATACTTTTGATCTTTTAAGTTTACTTGAGGTTTGATTTTAGTTCATTAAATTTATAAAGTATACTTTTGGTCTTTAAGACTTTACATTGTTATTGCTATTAACCGAAAATGCTGACAAGTCAAAGTTAAATAGTGAGTATGTAATGTTGATAAAGCAAGTTCGCCACTTGCAACACTACACCTCATTTAATTTTAATCCCAAGTGGCATTTACTTAATTTGCATTATTTAATTTTTTAAATAAAAATATAACTTAAATAAATTATTAATTTTAATCAAATTCTTCATCCACTTTCTCTCTTCTTTCTTCATTGTTAAATCCTAACCTTCTGTTGCAGCAGCACCCTCCTTCCTCTTCAAAGGTGAAGATGAAGAAAGAAGAAAGAGGAGTTGTTACTAACATGGGTTCTTATCTTAATGCTTGGTTCGGCTTTGTTGAGCATGTTGGCCCGAAACAAGTTACATCAATCTGACTAAAACTTTGAAGACACCTCAATAGATTTCGACCATGTTGATATATGCAAGGGAAGTCGGCGCTCTCTCTGTTTTAATTAACAGTAGTCACAGTCTTGCCTCTTTCACCTTTAGATTAATTAAATTATAAGACAAGGATAAATTATGTATAATAAAAAGATATTTTATGTGGTCGAATTTTATAGAATAGTTCATTAGCTGAATGTAGAAGTGGCTATGTGAATCTCTTAAATAAACTTAAGAGGGATGTTGTCGCAGTAGAAGGCTACGGTTTGATAGTGAAGAAAGAAGATAGAAAGTGAATGAAGAAATTGATTAAAATAATTTCTTTAAATTATATTTTTATTTAAAAATAAAATAATGAAAATTATGTAAATGTCACATGGGTTTAAAATTAAATGATGTGTTTTGTGACAAGTGGCTACCTTTCTTTGTCGATATGATACAATCATTACTCAACTTTGTCTAATCAACATTTTTCATTAGTAACATTAATGGTAATAAGTTTTAATGACTAAAAGTATATTTTATAAACGGAAGGGATTAAAACTAAATTTTATGTATACTTTAAAGGACTAAAAATACACTTTAACCTATATATAGTTAAAAAGTACAATTTGTATGTTCTCATCACTTGCATGTTTACTCAATACATTCAGAATGATATATGAATTAAATAGTAGATTATGATCTTGAAAGAGGTTATTATAACCTTTGTCAATATCATAACATCATTATTAAACAATGAAAATACAATATTAAATCATCAAAGCAAAATCCTAATGAGGGCAATATAACTGAGTATTGTCATCAAATACAAAGTGATATGCTAAACTATAAGATATTATGATATTTGACCTCCCTTTTTATTGCAAAGTATAATTTGCCATCACTAGCTTATACACTCACCTTGACTACTATGAGAATGCATTGAGATAATTGATGTTGCATGGCTAGACCAAGATTCATCATCCACCAAAACTTCTTCATTAGGATATAAAGAAGGTTTTGGGGGCATTTCAAGACTTTCAACATCATCTGCTTCTAGCATCTCTATTACTTTACCCATTGAAGGGCGATCTGCAGGCTTTAGTTGTATACACCATAGTGCCACTATGAACATCTTCTTTGCTAAATCCTTGTCCTCTTTGTTGAAATCTTCCATTTCTATATCTTTTTCTTCATCAAATTGATCATAAATCCACAAGGGAAAGTAAAGTTGACTTGAATGTTCGACATGTGGACTCAAATTCCTTCTTTGGCTAGCCATTTCCATCAAAAGCATTCCAAAACTATAAACATCAACCTTATAAGATACTCCCCCAATATTCTTATAGAACAATTCTGGAGCCATGTATCCGATTGTCCCTCTTGCCACAGTCAGAGTTACAATGCTATCATCAACAGAATATAATCTTGCCAGTCCAAAATCTGAAATCTTTGGATTGAAATTTTCATCTAGTAGAATATTGTGGGGCTTGATATCAAAATGCAATATTTGCATGTCACAACCATGATGAAGGTAAGCAATTCCATAAGCTATTCCCAAAGATATCTCATGTATTTTACGATAACTTAAAGAGATACTTCCTACTTTAGAAAATATATATTTATCTAGTGAACCATTGGGCATGAATTCATATACCAGAGCCCGTTTTGTCCCTTCCACACAAAACCCTACAAGATGGATCACATTGAAATGGTGTATCCTCCCTATAGTTGCCACTTCATTGATAAATTCTTGGCCATTAGCTTTGGATTTATCTAACATTTTGATAGCAACGTCAGGTCCACTCCTTAGCTTTCCCTTATACACAGTGCCAAATCCTCCTTCACCTAACTTATTCTTGAAACCTTCAGTCATTGTCTTTAATTCCTTGTAAGAGTATTTTATTAGAATGAGGTCATGAAGTCTTATAAAATCTTCAATATCTTCATATATTGATAAGTGTCTTCTGTGCCATGTATAAATCAACAATATAGACAGGAAGATAATACCAAGCAAAAATCTCATTGCCATATATAGGAAAACAAATGTTCCAATGACTCTTCCTAATTCGGTCGGAAGAATTGTTGGTTGCCAACCGGGGAATGTATTGCCGTCTTTATCCATGTTCACTATCTGGAATAGTCCTGCAGATGTATATATATTTCCTTAAGTGACAAATAAATTTAAGTGTCTAGGGTAATACTCCTCTATTTCTTAATGTAGGATCTATTTATCCAATTAATTAAAGAAGCTAAATAAATTATTTAACTATAAAATATATGACATGATCTCTCTAAAATACTTATTATGTGTAACGTTAGATATAGTTTATAACTTAGAAAAATTATATTAGAAAAATGATAATTATTAGAGATAAAATGAAAAAAAAAATCCTATATTTAGGACCAAAATTCACTTACAAACTAGATATTACATTTCAGATGGGGGAGTATCATTTAGCCTCATTATTAATTTATCATATGTATTAAATGTAAGCTGAAGCAATCATACCAAATAAACATATGACACTGGTTCATGCACAATAATAAAAGATAAAGCTTGAGGGTTATTTTGAGAGGTTTGGAGTTAGCTTGGAGTACCACGATGGATCTAGGAGGCTTCATGACAAACTAGGCATACTTTGAAATACTTTTTCCAGTAACTAATATAAAAATTATTCAATTAATTTGAGAATATTAAAAGATTAGATAAATTAGTTAACTATAACAAATATGACTTAGTATCTCTAAAATGTCTTTGTCTAACATTAGATTATATACTCATATGATCCTTAATGTAACACATATATATTTATCAAGTTTAGAGAGAATGAAGAAATTAAATAAATTATTTAATTATAACATGCTCCGCTGGTCCTTAATGCAAGACCTATCAAACTCATTTAATTTTTTTTGACAACTAGTAAACTAATTTAATTATTTTAAAAAGGAAGTTAATTACTATGTCATTTTTTCCAAAATATTGTAATCATCCTTCTTAATTCCCCCCCTACTTGATTATTGCTGATAGAATATCAATGGGCGTAAGTAGAGAGAAAATTTGATAAATATAGAAAACAGATGTTATATTTAATATCAAAATCAACTCTCGAATTTATCCTCACATTAAGGACTAGATGAGTATGTGACATGATTCCCCTAAATATAAGAGATAAAATGAAAAAATAGTTAGGACCAAAATTTACCTCAAACTTTGTCTTACATTTAGAACTAGAGGAATATATCACTTATAAGTTAAATAAATTAGTTTAGAAAATAAACAAAATGGATAGGGATCTTGTATTATTTATAATCAAAGATCACACACACACTCACTCTCTCTCGCGGGCGTGTGGATATGGATCTTGTACATTCCAACCACACATACTCCCTCCCTCCCTCATTTCTTAATATTGTTTGAAACCTTCCCAATCAACTCTTACATTAGAAATTAGAGGAAGTATTTTATATATATATATATATATATATATATATATATATATATATATATATATATATATATATATATATATATATATATATAATGTTAAGGGCAAATATGACATGAATTAATAGCAAATCATTCTACTAATTAAAAAATGTATACTTACAAAAAGTAAATAAATCATTTAAAAGACTACTAATAAAATTAAGCCTAAATTATATAAAACCCCTTAAACTTTGCGTTAGTTGTATATAACCCCCTCATATTTCAAAATTTAAATTTTAACCCCTTGACCTTTTATTTATTTATTATTATTAACCTCTGTCATTAACTAATACTCTATCGATCCTAATTATAGGAACGAATTTTGAAGTTAGTTTTGGTTCTAATTATAAAAGTTTTAACTTTTGTCAATTTTCTCCTACAATACCCTATTTATACTTTCTCAATAATAATTAAAGAAGTTAGTTATGTTAATTATTTATTACAAATACAAGTCGGTTTTTCTAAAATATTATCTTTCACCACACTATCTTTAGATATATTCAATCTAGTAATGAAACTGAGGTCTTTAAAATTAGATTGGGAAATGACATTAAGGTCTTAAATAAGAAAAATAATATCATAAAAGTCTCAAAATTTATCAATAGTAGTTCATCCACTTGTTAATAGTTATTCTTTCACTTATTATTAATAAGTTATGAGACTTTTTTGATATTATTTATTTTTTAATTGATATAGTATCATTTTGCCAATTAAATTAGATTTAATTATCAATTATATTAAATTATTAATCACAAGATGTAATAAACGTGCATGCGTCTATTTTTTATAATCAAAGTCGTTACTTTCTCGGAACCTACCTGCATGCTGTCTCGGAACCTACCGCAGGGTTTCACTCCTTGTTTTCAACATGCTAATGTTGCGCTGATGTAATTTTCAATTTTAAGTATGAGTATTTTTAAAAAATAATTATAATTCACTAATTTGACTTCTCTCCTTAATCTCTCAAAATTCTGGTATATAGCTCCTATAATTAGGATCGGAGGAAGTAGTTATCTTTTTAATAGAAATTACTATGTCAGATTAAGAGATGATATGTCATATCATATGTAAATTACTAATTTTATAAAACCCTATGAATTTTAACCATTTACAAATAACCCATTGAACTTTGATCAGTTATAAATAAGATCTTTGACATTTCAAAATTTAAATTTAACTCCCTTAAATTTTGTTTTATAGCATTAAACCCATGTCGTTACTTTTACTATTTTAATAAATATATATTTAAGATCTAACTATCATTTGTCAATTAAAGTAACTTTTTGTATGGCAAAAACTAGAATAATAGTATTTAAAACTATAAAAATACACGTTGAACCTCTTATTCAAGTAAAAATATACATTACTGATAAAGAATTAATGACGACAAAGGCTATTGTCTAACATACACAAATGTAATGTTTAAACTATTAATACTCAATTATCCCAAGAAAATAAGTAAACTTATATAATAATAACATTTTTATTTTTATATTTTTAAATATTATTCTTCTAGTTTTTGCCATATGAAAAAGCTATTTTAATTGATAAATGACAATAAAAATATTAATAAATTTATTAAAATAATGATAAAACTCATAGAATAGAATACTATAAATCAAGATTTTAAAGGAGTTAAATTTAACTTTTGAAATGTCAGATGGTTATTTGTAACTGGTCAAAGTTCAAAGGTTATTTATAACCATTCAGAGTACAAAGAGTTTTATGAAATTAGTAATTTATATTTAATACCAGGTGTTATCTCTAATCTAACATAAAAATTTTCATTAAAAAGATGACAGTCAATTAATGATAGGGGTTTGTTCTGTTCTAAGAACACAGATATATTGAACTTGACTACGTTATCAAGCTTAGAGCCTAATACCCTGTAAAGGGATTAAAGTCCACGTAGTTCGAGACACACACAGGCGTGTAGCCAAGGGGGTGGGGTGTGCGCTCTGTGTGGCAGAAAGTAAAGGAGTTTAGAGTTAGAACCCGTGCACCTGGTTAGGCTTCCTCTGTATTTATAGAGGCGTCTGGCGCGAGTATCTTGGTCATCCTAGATCTCCGAGGCGAGTATCTAGGAGATTATCTCTTGTTGAGATAATCTAGATACCGATAGATCATATCTGCCATGATCTCCGAGGCCGAGATATTTGGGGCAAGTATCTTGGGATGTTGGTTAGGATGGATCCTATCTTGTTAGGATACTGGATCTTCCCTGCGAATACGCCAACTATGCTTCCCCGCTCAGTAGGGCCATAGCATGGATCTGGGCCGTTGGGTCGGTCCGTAATAGTTGCCCCCCAGCTTGGTCGTTCAGGCCTCTGGACGGCCGAGATGTACATTGCCTCTACTTCAGCTGGATCGGCTTATAACTGCCGCGGCCCTTAAGGTGGCTTTAAGTCCAAGGCTTGGCTTCTCATGACTTTGAAAGGTTCAACTCCCGTCATCGTGCCAAGGATGCCCTGCTTTAAGTGGTCGGGGTGTTACCTGACCCGGATCGGTCCGAGACGCCTTGCGTTTGAATCCAGGTGTCGATCTTGGCTATTGAAGTCGTTTACTCCACAGATCCGAGGTAATGTCTCCAGGATCTGGGATAATGCTGAGCTGTTCGCCTGTCTCTGAGTTTGGAGTCTTTCTTCAGATTAGCCCGGGCTAGATGGTTTGTGAATCTATACCCTCTTGGCTATCTACCGCACAGCGCCGGGTTGTGTCATGTTGGCCCAGTTACCGATGTCCTTTTGCTCAAAGATCCGAGGTATGCCTCAAGGATCCGAGGTAATATCAAGGAGTTTGCTCGACTTTGGGGTCGGGATCCTTATGCATTCGCCATTACTGTCAACTGACATCTGGCGGCTTGTCCGTTCTGCGCGGACTTGATGTGTCCGTCGTGTCACGTACTTCAGCCCTTCCTTCCGGGCTTAGAGGTCTCTAGGCTGCCGAGGCGCCTTTACTGTTTTATTTTGGATTTCGTATCCGAATTGCTCCATATTCCGGATTTCGTATCCGAATTGTTCCATCTTTGATACGCTTTTGTCCGAGTCTTTAACGAATTTGGATTCGTAAACTTCTACTCATTTGTTAGCTCGGATTTGTAGCGCCGGGTTTTTCTCCCGAGGCCCGGTCTTTTTACCTTCCCTTTGCTCTTTGCTTTTCGCTTACCTCAGCCTCGGTTCTTTGTCTTAGCTGGCCTCGGCCTCAGTTGATGCTTTTCAAAGTTGCTTTGTGTTGATGACAGCCTAACGGTGTCACTCCTGTCTTGTTGCCCCCCAGCCTGGCGGTCGAGGGCTCTGGGCTTCCGGGGTGCATTGACCGCTTAACCTAGATTTCATGTCCAAGGTTAAAATTTCGTTCCATCCATCAAGGTGGTTCCCTTAGATGATGTCGTTCCTCCGAGTTGGTCTTGACCAAAGATGCGCTCCTGGCAATGCATCAAGCCCATTCTGACACAACTTCCTCATTTGAAGCAGACTGCCTCGGACTGTCTCAGCCCAGCCTTTGATCTAACCAAGCACTTGAATCCGGACATATCCCTGAACTTGCCGGGTATGCCTACAGGGCTTATGTGAAGGATGGTGTCCGGGTTCTACTCTGTCTTACAAGGGGGTGATGAGGCCGGGTCAGGAGCTCCTGAGGCTAGTCTGTCGAAAGAGGTGGTGCCTTCTAGTGATGCTGCTTTCTCGAGCTAGGGCGCCTGTGCCCTGTCACTCTTCTATATACTCGACCGGCGTTTACGTCCGGGAGTTTAATTTATTGACCGCATTAAGTACATGTCTATATACTCGACCAGCGTTTACGTCTGGGAGTTTAGTTTATCGACTGCATTAAGTACAGGTCTTTATACTCGACCAGCGTTTACGTCTGGGAGTTTAGATATTTGTTGACCGTAATGAATACAAGTCGCTTGACTCTACCACACTTACGCGTGGGAGGTTGGGACAGGGTTGTCTTGTTTCAACCTCGTCAGGTGTAACTAACCGCACTACCTCATTCCAACTTTAACTAGTCGGAATTCCAACTTTTACTAGTCGGATTATTTTTAACCGACGTAAGGGCTAAACTACCACATGTTCAACCGAGGCTTCGCCTGCCTCTAATCAAACATTTTGACCTGATCAGGGTCGGTATGATAGTCCTCTTGCTTAGTCGGGCGAGCGTTGACGCATCAATTTCGCGAAAGGCCACGTATGGCGCCTTCGCCGAGCTCTAACCAATGCCTGTCGGAGTACAACTGCCGGTTTCATACATCTAGATGTTTTTTGTTTGTGGCCGGGTACGCGACCTCAGAGTCGTTTTTTGGACTGGGCTTAATGGCCTCGGTTCCATGCCGGGTTTCAGGACCTCGGCTTCACGCCGGGTTTATGGACCTCGGCTTCACGCCGGGTTCATGGACCTTGGCTTCACGCTGGGCTTATTAACTTCGGCTTTACGCCGGGCTTATTGACCTCGTCTTTACGCTGGGTTTACTGACCTCGGCTTCATGCCGGGTTTGTTGACCTCGGCTTCAAGTTTTTGATCGGGCTTAATGGCCTTGGTGTCGGGACTTGACCGAGCTTAATGGCCTTGAAGCCAAGTTTTTGACCGGGCTTCAATGCCTCAGTGTAATGCTTAAGCAGTCATTCGTGCACGTCTGGAAATTTCCACTGAAGAATTCTTTGTCTGGGGTCCGCACGCAGAGTCAATTCTATTCGGCTCTTTCACCGAGCTTCTTGACCTGGGCTTGTTGGCCCTGGTTTTATTTATGTCGGGTTTAGGGACCTCGGCTTCATGCCGGGTTTAGAGACCTCAGCGTCATGCCGGGTTTAGGGACCTCGGCTTCATGCCGGGTTTAGAGACCTCAGTGTCATGCCAGATTTATTGACCTCGGTGTATTTCTTTGACAGATTAACTTCCATTGAGGAATTCGTTTATCCGAGATGGGTGTCGTAACCCTTTTTTCCATTATGGGTGTCGTAACCCTTTTTTCCATTATGGGTGTCGTAACCCTTTTTTTCACTATGGGTGTCATGACCCTTGATTTGTTTTTACGCGGAGCCCGGATTTTAACTAGATTCGGTGTAACCACTCCGCCTTCAAGAATTCACAGGGATTTCGGATTTTAACCAGATTCGGTGTAACCGGGGTCCATTCAAGAATTTATGCAGATCCCGAACGTTGATTAGATTCAGTTAACCGGGTCCGACTTTAAACTTCACATGGAGCCGGGATTTTACCGAGATTCGGCGTAGCCGAGGTCCATTAAAGAATTTATGCAGATCCCGAACATTGATTAGATTCAGTTAACCGGGTTCGACTTTAAACTTCACACGGAGCCTGGGCTTTAACCAGATTCGGCGTAGCCAGGGTCCGCCTTCAACAATTCACAGGGATCCCAGATTTTGAACCAGATTTGGTGTATCCGGGTCCGCCTTCTTTCCTTTAAAGGAATTTTAGATAGACTTGGCGGTATTGCCGTCGCAAGTAATCCGATAAAGGACTTTAAAATGGACTTAGCGGCCGTAGCCGTCGCAACCTGATTTACGAAAATAGGTTTGCTTACCTCAGATTCATGCATGTATATCTTGGACATGATTTTTGGAAACGGGTTTATGTACCTCGGATTCCTTCATGTTTAACTTTGGCACTATTGTCTCCTTCAAAGCTGTACACGGACTCCGGATTTTAACCAGATTCAATTTAAATCGGATCCGTTTAGGGAAATCATCATTAACAATTGCATAGGATAATACTCTGTGGCTTTCACAAGAGGTCTCCTTCATTAGAATCTCTCTTTCCTTTAGAAGTCTTTCACTTGAATGCCATGCGCAAAAATCTAGGAGCAAACTTTTCAGGGCCTGATTTGCAGTATCCATTCATCATTGTAGTGTATGTCACACTATTTGGAACCAAACCAGATTCCATTAGCTATTTTGAGCCGGAGCGGCGTCTAGCTAAAGTCTATCTTTAGCTTGTCAGCGTTCCAGGTTCTTTTGACCGGCTTCCGTGCCAGGGTTTCGAGGATGTATGCCCCTCCGTCGAGCTTCTCCTTGATCCGGTAGGGGCCTTCCCAATTTGCCGCAAGCTTTCCGTCCTTAGCATTCTTATTGCCTATGTCGGCCCGTCGGAGTACGAGGTTCCCCCGGTTGAATGACCGTAGTCGGACCTTTCTATTGTACTTAGCCGCGAGTAGCTGCTTGGCGGCTAATTCCCGGCAGTGAGCCGTGACTCGGATTTCGTCTATGAGGTCCAAGTCGGTCTTCAAGGCGTCGTCGTTAGACTCCAGCCCTTCTTGTCTGGCTTTAACCTTTCTCCAAGATGGTTGCCCGATTTCGACTGGGATCATTGCTTCGCATCCATAGGTTAGCCTGAATGGGGTTTCCTGGGTCGAAGATTGCACGCTTGTTCGGTATCCCCAAAGAACGCTGTGCAGCTGCTCAGTCCAGTTGGTGTCCGCTTGCAGCATGCGGCTCTTTAGTCCGTCAAGGATGATCTTGTTGGCGGATTCCGCCTGGCCATTTGACTATGGGTGTTCCACGGATGAGAAATGCTGCTTAATGTTCAGGTTGGATATTATCGCTTGGAACCTTTGGTCCATGAACTAGGTCCCATTGTTCGTGACGACCTCGGCAGGTATTTTGAAGCGTGAGATGATGTCGTGCCGGAAGAACTTCATTACCCTGGCCGAGGTTATTGTGGCCAGTGGCTCCGCCTCGATCCACTTGGTGAAGTAATCTACTACGACGATGAACCATTTGCATTGCCCTTGCGCCGACTTGAATGGTCCGAGGATGTCCATGCCCCATTTATAAAAGGGCCAGAGGGCCGGCATTCCTTTCAATTTTGCAGGCGGCGGCCATATGATCCTGGCAGCTATCACACTTCTTGGTTGTTTCCATGGCATCATGCTTCATGGTAGGCCAATAGTAGCCGGTGCGTAGTGCCTTTCTGGCGAGAGCCTTGCCCCCCATGTGGTGGCCGTTGCTGCCTTCGTGTAGTTCGACCAGCACGTACTTTGCCTCGATTTCGCCGAGACATCGCATTATCGGGCAGTGCAGTCCCTTTCTATAGAATTGATCATCGACCATGGCGTAGAGAGCGGCTTTTCTGATCAACTTTTTGGCCTCGGTCGAGTTAGTAGGGATAATTCCCCTCTTGAGGTAGTCTTCTATCGACTTCCTCCAGTCAAAGCCTGCTGAGATGGTCATGACACAGCTCGGCTCGGTTAGGTTTTGCTGGATCACGGTCCTGTGATTGTCCGGTCCCTTAGTGCTTGCCAGCTTGGAGAGGATGTCGGCTCTGGCGTTCTCCTCTCTCGGGATATGGGAGACGATCACTTCCTCGAACTCGGCCATGAACTCTTTGGTGCGGTTTAGGTATTTCACCATAAGAGGGCCTTTTGCTTGATAGCTGCAGTTGATCTGGGCAGCGACGGGCTGCGAGTCGGTTAAGACCTTTACTTGCTGCGCCCCACTGTCCCTTGCTTGGAGCAGTCCGGCCAACAGAGCTTCGTACTCGGCTTGGTTGTTGGAGGTCAGGAACTTCAGCTGGAGGGAGTGCTCAGTGGCGACCCCCTGGGGGCTTTCAACAATGACTCCTGCACCGCTGCCCTTAGCGTTGGAGGATCCGTCCATGAAGACTTTCCAAGCACCGTCGCTCGTTATTGCCGGGGTGAGTTCCCTGATGAAGTCCGCCAGCGCTTGTGACTTGATCGCCTGCCGGGCCTCGAACGTTATGTCGAATTCTGACAGCTCAATGGCCCAGTTGGTCATTCTTCCAGCTAAGTCTGGCTTATGGAGGATCTGCCGGGCCGGCTGGCTGGTACGCACCACTATCCTTTGCCCTTGAAAGTAGGGCCGGAGTCGTGTCGCCGAGGTGAGTAGGGCAAAGGCCACCTTCTCGAGTTTCTGGTACCGGAGTTCGGACCTCTGTAGGGCTTTGCTGATGAAGTATATCGGCATCTGTCCAGCCTCGGCTTCTCTTACCAATGTAGCGCTGACGGCTTCATTGCCGATTGAGAGGTAGAGGAACAAGGTCTCCCCCGGGTCCAGTTTGGTGAGCACCGGCGAGGTTGCCAAACATCGCTTAATTTCTTCGAAGGCCGTGTCACAGTCCGGGTTCCAACCACCTGGGGTTTCCTTCTTTAGCAACTTGAAAAAGGGGAGGGCTTTCTCAGCCGACTTTGGTAAAAACCTCGTCAGGGCGGCCAGACGGCCTGTCAGCTGTTGCACCTCTTTCTTGGTCCTCGGGGGTTGCATTTCGAGGACAGCCTTGCATTTGTCCAGGTTGGCCTTGATCCCTCGGTTGGTCAACATGAAGCCCAAGAACTTCCCAGCCAGTACTCCGAAGGCATATTTGGCTGGGTTCAACCTGATTCGACGTCTTCTTAGTTTTTTAAACGTCTGTTCTAGGTCCTGGATGTGGTCTTCTGGAAGCTTCGACTTGACGATCATGTCTCTATGTAGGCTTCTATGTTGCGCCCGATCTGGTCTTCGAATAGCCGGTTCATCATCCTTTGATAGGTGGCCCCGGCATTTTTCAACCCGAAAGGCATGACGTTGTAGCAGTAGTTTCCTTGTCCGTCATGAAGGCGGTTTTCTCTTGATCGTTCGGATGCATGGCGATTTGATTGTACTCGGAGTAGGCATCCATGAAGGAGAGGAGCTGGTACCCGGCCGAGTTGTCCACGAGCCGATCGATATTAGGCATTGGGTAGGAGTCCTTTGGGCACGCCTTGTTAAGGTTCGTGTAGTCGACACATACTCTCCATTTGCCGCTGGGTTTAAGTACCATGACTACGTTTGAGAGCCAGGTAGTGTACTACACTTCTCGAATGAAGCCGGCCGCTAGGAGCTACTCGACATGGCTCTCGAGGGCCTTCTGTCTGTTGTCAGCAATGTTCCTCTTCTTCTGCGCTACTGGCTTCGATCCCGGCCATATGCCGAGTTTGTGGCAACAGAAGTGGGGGTCGATGCCGGGTATCTCAGCCGAGGTCCAGGCGAAGACGTCTTGATTCTGTCTGAGGAAGTGGATCATCTGTGTCTTTAGGTCGTCTCTCATGTCCCTGCCGATTTTGGCGGTCTTGGATGGTTCCGTCCCCAGCGTTACTTCCTCAAGTTCTCCTTCTAGCTCGGGGCTTGGGTTTTCCTGCTCTCGGAGGTCGAGCTCTACCATGTTGATCGGGTACCGGGGGTGTCTGTCGTTGTCGACCTCAGTCGTTGGCTCGTTGGATCCTAGCCGAGGTGGAGATGATGGTCCTCCTTCCTCGACCCGGAGAGCTTCGAAGTAGCATTGCCGTGATTCCTTTTGGTCTCCGGATACCACGACTATCTAGTTTTTGTCATTGACCATCTTCAGTTTCTGGTGCTTGGTGGACACCAGTATATCCCAGTTGTGAATCGTTGGTCGGCCCAGGATGATATTGTATTGGGAACGAAAGTCGGCGACTATGAACCTGACACGTTCAGACTTGAAGGCCTCTTTGGTCCCGAGGGTTAGCCTGAGGTCGATGTAACCTTTCGGAAAGGATTGCTCGCCGTTGAATCCGATCAGGGTGGTCTTGCACGGCTTGAGGTCCTCTTGGTCGAGATGCATCCTTTTATAAGCGTCCCAGCTTATGATGTCGGCCGAGCTTCCTGCGTCCACGAAGATCCTCTTGACTCGGCAGTTCACCAGGGTTCCGGTGATCACCAGTCTGTCCAAATGGCCGGGTATGACGTCCTTTAACTCTTCATTGGTGAAGGTCAAGGTGGGCGGTTTCGGCTTGGCGGGATCGTCCTTGAACTTGGGGAGGTCTCTGACGGCTAGGACCTCGAGGAGGTATTTCTTCCGCTAGCTTATTGTATCTCCGCCCCCTCCGAAGCCTCCGCTGAGGACGTTGCATTGGAAATCCATGTCGGGAAATTCGTCGTCAGAGGCGATCTTCTGCTTCTTTCCCGGCTTTCGAGTCTCCTTGGGCGGACTTCTAGTGTGGCCGCGGTTGTTGGCTTGCCGCTTGTCCTTCCCTGGGTCTTGATAACATACTGACGTAGCTTTCTTTCCCTCATGAATTTCTCAATAGCGTCGCAGAGGTCATAGCATTCGTCGGTCGTATGTCCATGGGAGTCGTGGAATGTACAGAACTTGGTACGGTCCGTGTTGGAGCGGCCTCTGAGGGGCCTCGGCTTGTCGATCTGGCTCTTCTCGGCCTGGGCTACTTCTTTCCATACCTGAGACCGAGGGACATTCAAAGGGGTGTAACTGTCGTACTTGGCCTTTTGGTCTGCTCGGTCAGGTTTGGCCCGGCTGTCCCGGTTCCGACTTCTCAGTTCGGGCCTCTGCCTTCTCGTCCGTTCGGGTTCATCTGCATTGGCCGCCTCCATTTGCTCCACTTCCAGGTACTTCTTCGCCTGGGTGTAGAACTAGGTTAATGTGTACACCGAGTTTTTGCATAAGTTCCGGGCCAGTCGCGATGATGGATCTAGCCCTTTGACTAGGCAGTGTACGTGAACGTCCTCGGACAGCGATCGAACCTGTACTGCCACGTCGCGAAATCGGTCCAGGTACTTCTGTAGTGCCTTGCCTTTCTTCTGTCTCACTTTACTTAGCGTGAACTCGGACTTTGGCTGCTTTCTACTGGTGGTGAAATGCAACTCGAACTTGCGTCCGAGGTCTTCGAAACTCCGAATGGAGTTGTCCGGGAGCGAGCTCAGCCACCTGTGCGCCGGTTCGGTCAGAGTGGCCGCGAAGAGACGCTGGATGACTGGGCCATCAATTGACCGAACCCACATGAGCTTCTCGAACACGTCAAGATGGTTGCGTGGATCCTGAGTTCCATCGTACTTCGGAAGGTCGGCCAGGTCAAAGTGTTTTGGGTAACGGGCCGTTGTTGCTGCCCTCGAGAACGGGGATCGTTCGGACTCCGTCAGGTACTTCATTCGATATTCCCAGGGAGAACCACGGCGGGGTGATCTGCGGGCCCATAGACTTCCGCTTTCTGTGCTGCTTTCTTCTCAGTCTCGGCCCTCCGTGGCGGTTCGGTCGTTGCGGTGATTGCCGTCGTCCCGATCCCACGTGTCGTCGTGGTTTTCTGGGGATGGCAGGCGGCCTCGTTCTACGCTCGTCCTACCGTCTGGTTCGTCGTTGTTTCGGCGTGTGATCCTCGGTTCCGGGCTACTGGATGAACTACTATTGTCCACAGGAGCCCTTCTTCCTCTCCTATGATTTCTCCTGCAATTTTCATTTCGGCGGTTGAGTTCGAGCTCGTCTCTGATCATGCGGCCAAGGGCTTCAAAATCTGCCTCTCGCTAGAGGTGATCCTGTTTCTCCTTGTTCTCGAATCTTTGGAGCAATGACTCTTATGTCCTCCGTAAAATGCGGACGTCGACTTCGATTGCCAGTACGTTTCGGGTTGGAGCCTCCGTGTGCGTTTCTGGTGGCGGGTGATCATCCACGTGAGGGGAGGTTGCCGTGTCAGTCACATGGCCTTCAGGAGTATTTTCCCGTTGCGGCGACTCCTGCGGCTGGTTCAGTCCAGCCGGCGGTTGGCTTGACTGGGGATCTCTACTAACCGATTGCGATGGTTGTCTGCTGTGGCTTCTGGTGTTTGCCATTAGTGGTCACGGGGATATAAATTTATGGCTCCCCACAGACGGCGCCAATGTTCTGTTCTAAGAACACAGATATATTGGACTTGACTAGGTGGTCAAGCCTGGAGCCTATGTACCCTGTAAAGGGATCAAAGTCCACGTAGTTCGAGACACACACAGGCGTGTAGCTAAGGGGGTGGGGTGTGTGCTCTGTGTGGCAGAAAGTAAAGGAGTTTAGAGTTAGAATCTGTGCACCTGGTTAGGCTTCCTCTGTATTTATAGAGGCATCCGACGCGAGTATCTTGGTCATCCTAGATCTCCGAGGCGAGTATCTAGGAGATTATCTCAACAGATACCGATAGATCATATCTGCCATGATCTCCGAGGCCGAGATATTTGAGGCAAGTATCTCGGGATGTTAGTTAGGATGGATCCTATCTTGTTAGGATACCGGATCTTCCCTGCGGACACGCCAACTATGCTTCCCGGCTCAGTAGGGCCGTAGCATGGATCTGGGCCGTTGGGCCGGTCCGTAACAGGGTTAATAAATGAAAAAAATAATAATAATAAAAGGTGGAGGGTAAATTTTAAACTTTGAAATGTACGTTAAAGGAGTTATATGTAACTGAGAGAGGATTTTGTATAATTTAAACCAACTGATATAATGTATGCTGCAAATCATAGGTGATAGGAACTTGCCTTGTATAATTCCACGGACAAAATCTGCAACAAAATTTGACAAAAGTCAATGGTAGCAGAGGTCCGAATAACAACAAATAGCTATTAAAAGAACAAGGGGATTGTTTGAGTAGAGTCCGGTTTGTCTCACATCCCCCTCTCTCCTTTTTTCTCCCAGGCGCACCTGGACCGTTGGATCCTCCAAAACTAAGAAAAAAAAATTCTTTTTCGAAAAAGACAAATTTTTTTTTTTAAAGATCTGGACCGTTGGATCAAGGATCCAACAGTCCAGATGCGCCTGTGAGAAAAAAGGAGAGAGAGGGAATAGGAGAGAATCCGCTCGCGGTTTGAGTATCATCTATCTAACGTTATTTTATTTTATATTGACATGACTCTTTATATATATATATATATATATATATATATATTGAATAAGCAAGACACTTACATTCTGCAAGTATACCCAGCCTCAACAGCTTTCCTACATTGCCCATCAATAAAACCTCGCATTAACTCAACAGCAGTATAACATTATAAAAACCAGGTAATAAGGAAGTATAAAGTGGTAAATAACCATTCACTCACAATTTAAAATTTATAATTCATTTTTTTTAAAGAAATACTTGTTTTAAAATTTTACAATTTGAAAATACTTTTTCTACATTTTTCGTGACCTAGATTTTATTACAACTACGAGGAGGACCGATGAGCACTTAGAAAACTTTGGTCCAATCCTTGCAAGTTGCAATACAATGCAACGGTCATAAAAATAGAAAAAAGAATGGGGCGTGGCACCAGACAACTAAACCCTAAACTACATTGACAGAGCAAGAAACAATGACTTAGATCCAGCAACTCATAGTGGCTTACACTTAGTAAGAGAGAAGAGGAATAGCAAAAGCCAAACATGGGATTAATGGAAGCAAATCCTCTCATGATCGTCTTCTTCTTATTATCCTTTATGAGCCAATTTGGACCGTTGATTGGGAAAATAAGAGAAAAATTAAAGTAGTATTGTGATATTTCAAATTGATTGGATGGATATAATTTAAATATTATGAGAAATAATGAAAAAATGACGATGCCAGCTCCTAGCCCGAGATTTAACGCCGCTCACCCAAATTCTCTGCAAACAGATTCAGTTACGGCATTCTCATCTCTCTTTAGAGCGGACATCCTCTAAGTCCTCTCTCAATTCTCTCCATCTTCCCTCTTTGGCGAGATCACCACCATTTATAATCTCCTTCGTTTTTCTAAATTTCTCCTTCCATAATCCGAATCATTATGATTTCTTGGTTTGCAAATTGGAGTTATGTGGTTGCATTCTAGATGTTTGATTAAATGCATAGGTGGAGAATTTTTCAGTTGAGTTTTGAACCAATTAAGTTGATGTATGTATATTGATTAAAGGTGTGATTAAAGAGGAGAAAACTTGCTAGGGTGCTAGAATTTATTTTACCTAGTCTAAGTATTTAGTGAATAAAAATAGTCAAGTTATCTTTTAAAGATCATTCATATCATAATAACTCAAATCACTGATTTTATTCACCCAAAACAAACAAAATACATAAACAGTAACTCAGATTCACTTAATTCTAACTCAATAAGGGAAAACATACAATCTAGTTTGTATCCTGATTTTGTATTTTTAAATCTAATCATTTGATTGCCTAACAACAATGGTTATCAATATATTTATCATATTATCTATCAATTATGAATAAAGAATAATGGTGGTGGTATTAGACTTTTTTTTTCCATGCAATCAAAGTAAACACATTCACACACACACAAAACCATATTAACGGTTAGTTGTTCTAAGGACAACAACCTTGTCACCCTTAGAGAACCTAGACTACATGTATTATGAATAAAGGGGATATATAAGATCATACCATGCCGTCAAAAAATTGTGAAAGTAAAGGGACTTACGACAAGCTGGGATCCAATAATCTGATTTTTTTTTTTTTTTTTTTGCTCAAAATATGATTGAAATATGAATCATGTACTTACCGCAACGGAAATACAGTAGTCCATTGGGGACAATACATGTTTCTGTTGGCACGCATTGCGGACTTTGACTTTCTGGGCTGAAATCACAGTCAGTGTCATTTGGACAATTAAGATCAGCACAAACTCGTGGCAACCATGAAAGCTCAAATCCAGCGGAAAGCAGTGTGTGGATATCAGTGTAGGACTTGATTCCACCAGGCACCATTGATTTCCAATCGGAGGTTCTGAGTGTCACCAACTTCAGACGACATTGAGGTTTCAACTGGTGAGCCAGCAAGTCTCCAGCCACAGCATAAAGATGGCCTCCTCCTTTGGATTCCCAATTCACACAGGGAGCCGTATCCACATACGCTGTGTCGTCCCTCACTGGATTGCTGCAGTTCAGGTACCCCACCTGCTTGACTAAATCTATCTCTTCTAAGTAGTTTTTGAAAGTCGAAATGGCATAGAGATTACTGGCATAGAGATTACTGCTATCTTGATAATACTGGCTAGAGGCGAAATTGTTTGGGGATAAGGAATAGAGAGGGAGGGAGGAGCAATTGCCCTTCTGAATTCCTGCATCTACGAGTCTGATTGTGTAGTTGTTGTAGTTTATTCCCACCACTCGGTATATTCCTAGCACCTCATCTCTTCCTCGCACCCGGTATATTCCATACATTCCATCTCTCCCATAATCATAACTAGTAGAATCATGTAAATGAAGGAGAGTGATGTTGTTTTCACAGGCTAGCTCGTGTCTGTGGTGGCCACAGTAGGGTGGGTCATCTCGTAGTCGGAATGGATATGAGATGTTTGTGATAATGCCGCAACTAGAAGTACAGGATTTATTGGCATGTTCAGAACTCAGAACTCCTTCCGTTAGAAGCAGAGACAGCCACAAGACTGAACACCAACACCATAACCCTTTCTCTGTTTCCATCTCTGACAATAATAGATAGCTGCTGCACTTATGAATGCTTAGCTTCTTGCTTCCATCCAAGCCTTTTCTTCTCAACTCCATCCTATCCTTCTTATATACAATTTATATGACTAAGCTTTCTTGTTCTTTTGTCTCACCTATTTTTGCCCCTTTTCTTAAAAAGGAAAAAGATCTTAAATTTCCACCGACCAAAAAAGAAAAAAAAAATTTATCGGTAAGATCTTAAAAAATTGGTGACAAAAAATTTAAAAACAAAATCTAGGTCATTTATCTGTATTTTTTTATTTTGTTTTTTCAAAAAATCAGGGTGAACCCAAAACTGTTATAGTCAACTATAATATCTTTTTCTTTGCATACCTCCCTTCCATGCATCTTCCTTCGTGGGCCGCCAGCTTTATTATTTATTACGCAAATTTTATCTTTTTCCTTCCCTAATTTGAATTAAGTTTCTTCCGGACTGGTCCACAATCACAAGACCAAGTTGCATCATCCCACTTCCCTTCCCCTGCTTTCATTTATATATATAGACATAGATATCTAGAAATCTCGATCCAAGTTTCAGACTTCTTTTTAAAAAAAAAAAAAAATAGCAATTCCTTTGTTTGCAATGTTTTGGTATTGCAGATTTTTGTTGTTGGTGATAGTTCTGAAACAAGGGAATGGTGAGAACCAGCAGCTGCCTCATCATCAAACTCTTCCATTCCGTCTTTATTATAATGAATCCAACACATTAATGGTTGAGTTTCCCTCTATTCCTGCTCTTCAAGGAGTATCTCTCCATGTCTTACGCATAGACAATGAATCCCACATCTTACACGCAGAGGATCCAGAAGGTTGTCTTCCCAGACTCTTTCTACAGCGCCATCTCTACAATTCATCCAATATTCATCCTTTAGAGTATGGTAGTTATGACAATATGACCGAAATTGTTACTTACTTCAATTGTTCTTCGGCTTGGTCAAGATATGTGGAGTCCAACTACTGCTCAATTATTGCTCTTGGCTCCAATGATAGCGTCCTGTCCCCGGACCTAGTTTCCTGCAGCATATCACGGTTACCATTGCCAGTAGCCGCATACGATCTTCAGCACTTGAACCAGTTAAGACTCAAATGGCCGTTCCAACCAGAAGTTGAAAAGCACAAAACCAGCAAGATGCTCAGAATTCTTTTATCAACTACAGGTGAGACGATAATAGGCTTTGCCTTTTCCTTTTTTCTATTCATCAGGTTGCTTGGATTGACATTGAATGTTCATTTGTTGTGCTCCCATAACTCCAGGTTCTATTGTTCTCGTTTTGCTGTTGGTTGTGTGCTTCTACATATGCCACTACTTCAAGAAGAAAGGAGATGATCAAGTGAGACTTGAAAAGTTTTTGGCGGATTATGAGGCAGCTAAACCTACCAGATTCTCTTATGCAGATATCAAAAGAATCACAAGCCAATTTAAGGATAAATTAGGTGAAGGTGCGCAGGGAACCGTGTTCAAAGGTAAGCTATCTTCTGAAATTCAAGTGGCTGTCAAAGTACTCAATAATTCAGATCATGATGGAAAAGACTTCATTAATGAAATGGGCACAATGGGAAAAATGCATCACATCAATATTGTTCGGTTGTTGGGCTTTTGTGCTGATGGTTGTCACCGAGCTCTTGTTTATGATTTTTTCCCTAATGGTTCCCTCCAAAAGTTCATATCTTCCCCTGACAACAAGGAAAGTTTCATGGGATGGTCGAAACTCCAACAAATTGCTCTTGCCATAGCTAGAGGGATTGAATATCTTCACCAAGGTTGTGATTATAGAATTCTTCATTTCGATATCAATCCTCACAATGTGTTATTAGATGACAATTTTACTCCTAAAATTTCTGATTTTGGTTTAGCAAAATTGTGTTCTAAAAATCAAAGTACAGTGTCAATGACAGCAGCAAGAGGAACCTTAGGATATATTGCACCTGAAGTTTTTTCTCGAAATTTTGGAAATGTGTCATACAAATCAGATATTTATAGTTATGGAATGCTACTTCTGGAAATGGTCGGTGGAAAGAAAAATGTTGATACAAATAAAGAAACTTTTCAAGTTTTGTATCCAGAGTGGATCCATAATTTGATTGAAGGAAGAGATATAAGTATTTATATAGAAGATGAAGTTGACATTAGAATTGCTAAAAAACTAGCAATTGTAGGACTTTGGTGCATTCAGTGGCATTCAATAAATCGTCCATCCATGAAAACATTGATACAAATGTTGGAAGGAGAAGTAGATAAATTGAAGGTGCCTCTCAATCCATTTGATTTTAATGCCTCAACTAATTCAAGTATCACTGTTCCTGCAAAACATTTGAATTCAGGGTTAGATGTGATTCATGAATTAGAGTAAGTATATATGTTATGGCTTGCCAATTTATATAGCTTTTACATTTATTGAGAATATATTGTAAGATCCATGAATCTTTTTATTAGCATCATGAGTGTGCCAATGTAAGCCTTCTTTTTAACATTGTAATATTTTACTCAGTCGACAACATTCTGAAATATAGTGGACCATAATGAAATTTGTGTTTATCGGAAGATAAATCAAATGTAGTACTATATTAGTATGACATTTGTGCTATCTATTAAAATAACTTGTCATAAAGTTTAGTGACTTCAGGAAAAACTTAAAAACTACAACGGTATAATACACTCTTGTTTGAGTGCGCAGTTACCTTGTCTTCATTCCTTCAAAAATCAATCTCCTTGTCCAAAGTTCATACTACGTTGATCCTTAATACAAAAATTAGTTGGCTTGGATTTGATTTTAAACATAAGATCTCAATCCACTTTATTTCCCAAATTTATATTTTCATTTCTTTAAAAATCGTTCTCCTCCTTTAGCCCATACTTTATATAAAACCTTTCCCCCTTCAAATTTGTGATTAACTTAAAAAAATTTCTTGGATAAAAAGATAATAATATATTATTAAACAAGCAGTTCAAACATAATTAGAAGACAAAAGAAAATAAAGGGAAGGAGGATAAGAAATTAATAAAATAGGCATGTTGATTGTGGAAAACAGGTGACGTTCATTTTTGACGTCTTTGTGTTATCACTTTTTTCTCAAAGTATCAAAAAGATAATTTTTTCCCCTTGAGATTTTATCATCTCTTTCTAAATTAATTTGTGATTTTGTACGTTTGGATTGTGAATAAATGTGATTTTTATAAGTGACATTTGATTAAAAATGATATTGATTAACCATAATTTTTGTTTGAATACTTTTTTATTCCACTAGTGCAAAAAAGGGCTTTAAGACCGGACGAAATAGGTATATAAGACCGGATCTGTGACCGGTCATGTTCTAGGCAGTCTTAAAAGTTACACTTTTAAGACCGAATGAACTGAACTTTTGAAATAGCCAGTCTTAAAAGTGTTTCAAAATAATTTTAAAAAAAACCCCCAAATGAGACAATCGGTCTCAAATCACCAGATCTGGTAACATTTTGAATGTTACTCCATCATCAGTGACAGAGAACCAAGAGAAGGTTGGAAGCAACACCAATAAGAAAAACAAAAAAAAAAAAGAGAAGATTGAAAGCAACACCAACAAGAAAAACAAAAAAGATGAATACAAAGTCCAAAAATAAGAAAATATAACAAGAAATAGAAATTATTTACCATGGAAATCGAATTTGAATCAATATAAAATCAGAAGTGAAATTGAAGTCCAGATCTACAAAAAAATCACAAACTTAAAGCAACCAAATCTGAGCAGGATCCTCTTGCCGATGCTGGTAAAGCTTCAAGCAACCAAAATCAAAGTCCAGATCTGAGTAAGAGCAGTCAAGGTAGAAGGAAACAAACTTAAGCAAGAAGAGATCTGGGTTTGGCTTTAAGCCAGATCTGTGCAAAGATGGTGTGGGAGGAGCCATAGATCGAAGAGGAAGGAGCTGTCGTCATCCAGAATCCTCGAAGCCTTGCGCCGTTGCTGAGGATTGGAGTTAATGTCATCACTAAACCCTCGAAGCATCTCACTGCCAACGTTGCGAAGGATTTGATTGTGTGGCTCTTAGGATGACTTACGAAGATTGCAAGTAAATTAGAGGAAGAGAATGTCATTCTTGCTGAGGATTTGACTCGTTAGGCTCTTGGTACACTTGTTGAATCTATAACTAAGCAAATGTTATATCACCGAGAAGACAAGCACGCCACGGACTTAACGAATTTAGCGAATTTTTTTTTTTTTAAACACTTTTAAGACCGGATGTTTGTAAAATAGGTCTTAAAAGTATATTTTTAAGACCGGATCCTTTATAGTCCAGTCTTAAAAATATGACTGGTTGAAATTCATAAATATATAAAACACTTTTAAGGCCGGACCCTTTATAGTCCGGTCTTAAAAGTGTTTTATATATTTACGAATTGCAATCGATCATACTTTTAAGACCGGACTATAAAGGGTCCGGTCTTAAAAATAAAATTTTAAGACCTAATTTTACAAACATCCGGTCTTAAAAGTGTTTTATATATTTGTTGGAAATTCAAATTTAATTAGTTAGCATATACGATTATATTGTGCAATTATCTTAATTGAGTTGTGAGAGAGATTTTAGGAATTAAATGAGCAGATCATGGTTTTTTGAATTTCGTAATTATATTCCTGATTGTAATCATCTTAATTAAGTTGTTAGAGAGATTTTAGGAATTAAGTTAGCAGATCATGATTTTTTGAATTTCATAATTATATTCCTAATTGTAATCCCTAGATTATAGGAACTGCCTAGGTCAGAAGATTATTTATTTATTAGCATCTGTATATAATTCCAATTAAGTGAAGGAATAAATCATCGCATTCTCGGACTCATCAGCGTCTTCTCACAATATTTACGAAATTGCCACCAGTCATACTTTTAAGACCGCATATTTTATAGTCCGGTCTTAAAAGTGTTCTATATATTTACGAAATTGCCACCGGTCATACTTTTAAGACCGCATATTTTATAGTCCGGTCTTAAAAGTGTTCTATATATTTACGAAAGTGTCACTGGTCATACCAAAAAGTTCTTTATATTTACAAAACTGCCACCGGTCATACTTTTAAGACCTAATTCTCTATAGTCCGGTCTAAATGAGACGGTCTTAAAGTTCTTTTTTGCACTAGTGTTCAAGTGACTTTGATACATGTGATTATGCTTGGATTTCATTTAGTAAAGTCAGTTATAGATGTATAGTAAAAAAGGGTGTGGATTTTCTAAAAATTACATTGTTTATTTATATTTTTCAAAAGTATTATTATTATTAGTATCAAATATAGTTTAAGAAGTGACACGAATTTCCAAATATTATTTTCATTTTATTATTGTTATTGCTAAAAATAATTTAAAAATTTAAGTGAATTAAAATTATAAATAAATGATATCATATATTAAACAAGAAATAAATGAAAACTAAAGAAGTAGGGGTAGATATATAGAAGAAATTATCATTGCTGAAGCTGCATCTTCCAATGCAAAATCAACTCTGTTCATCACATACTTTGTTGTTTAGAAGTTTGAGAATTCTACCAACAATGTGGAAAACTTGCACTTAATTTCAACTTCTTTATTTAATGTTATAATCTTTTTATCAAAATTTTTAGAGGTTTTATTCTCTCTTTCTAACTTAATTAGTGAGTCTATATATTATATCTTTAGGGAGGCTAAGTACTTTATATGCAATGTGTAACATCTCAGGCGCCCACTTGTGGATATTGTCCGCTTCGGCACTCAAGGCCTCATGGTTTTGTCTTTGGCTGGGCCTAGCCCATCAAAACGCGTCCATAAAAGAAAGGTCTCCACATCCTTATAAGGCATGCTTCGTTCGCGTTCCCAGTCGATGTGGAAAGTTCCACATCGACTGGGAAGGCGAACGAAGCATGCCTTATAAGGATGCGGAGACCTTTCCCTTGTGGACGCATTTTGATGGGCTAAGCCTAGCCAAAGACAAAACTGTGAGGCCTTGAGTGCCGAAGCAGACAATATCCACAAACGGATGCCTGAGATGTTACAATTGGTATCAGAGCTAGGGCTTGGGTTGATGTACCAGCGAGGACGCTGGGCCCCAAGGGGGGTGGAGTGTGGGCCCCAAGGGAGTGGAGTGTGAAGTCCCACATCGACTGGGAAGGGGAACAAAGCATGTCTTATAAGGATGCGGAGACCTTTTCCTTGTGGACGCGTTTTGATGGGCTAGGCCCAGCCAAAGACTAAACCGTGAGGCCTTGAGTGCTGAAGCGGACAATATCCCCAAGCAGGTGCCTGGGATATTACACAATGCACTCATTTTCAAATTGTTTGTCTAGTGTGTAATACTCCCTCCGATTCTAATTATAAGACTTGGTTGACTTTTTTTTAGATAAATCAAAGAAGCTAAATATGTTACTTAATCATATCTTATGTTCTCTATCCTTAGATTATTTATTAGTTTATTAGTCAAATTAATTAGTTTGGAGAAAAAATTTAAAAAAAAAATACTTTGAAGTAATTTAATTAACTTCTTTAATTTCTCCAAACATATCAACTTAGTCTTATCATTAGAACTGAAAGGAGTAATTTTTTTCTAAAACATGTTGGAGATATTTTCTCTTTCAAACTTAATTTGTGAGTTTACGTGAAGTTTTTATAGAGGCTAAGTATTCTATACACAACAATGGTGGAGCCATGTTGGTGCAAGTGTCTACACGTGCAGACACAAATGTTGGGAGCATGAGTTTGAAACAGGGATCGTGTATTCATTGCTTTGTCTCTATGTGTGCAGGGAGAGAGAGAGAGAGAGAGAGATTTATGAGGAGGAGGAGGAGGAGGAGGGATGGAAATAGGCCAGGTCCCTATCAGGCGGTCTACGACCTGGCCTGTTTAGGGCCTAGTCAGGCCTTGCCTGTTTGTTAAAAAGGCTAGGCCAAAGCCTATTTAAAGGCCTATATGTGTAAATAGGCAAGGCCTATTTTGTTAAGGCCTGGCCTGTTTACACATTAAATATATATATATATATATATATATATCATATAATAATAAAATATTTATTTTTCATTTTCATATTTATATAGATTTTGATAGGCTCAAAGTATATGAAGCCTACTTATGGCTTTCAAGACCTGCAATAAGAGGCCTTTTTAAAGGCCTACATTGTAAGTAGGCCTTTAAAAAGGCTTCAAGCCTGATCAGGCCTTATAAAGGCTCAGGCCTGAACCTAACAAAAGTCTGCATTCAGGTTCAGGCCCAGGCTTAGGCCTTTTAACCCCATTACAGGCTCAGACCTATTTAGCCAAAGCCTGGCTTAGGATGACCTGGCCTATTTCCATACCTAAGGAGGAGGAAGAAGAAGTCTGAAAAGAGGAAAGGAAGCAAAAGAGAAATGGTGGAGGAGATTGATAAGATCACACGAATCTCGATGTATATAGCTTGTGGGTTCTTTGTCCCTTCCTTGGTTTTTTTTTTAGGCAATTACCTAATTATCCTCTACTTGCCTATGCAAGTTTTTTATTTTGAATTAAAGGCGTCGTCTTTGTAACTTTTTATTCATTAAAATGTGTTAAAGGTGCTGTGATTTAATTCATTCTTGCCAACAATAGTGGTTATTTAGATAGGGGTAGGATTTTGTCACTATCAATAATGTGTGATTTTGATTCTACCCTTTAGAATTTGATGAGCTTGCAAATATTCCTTTTCTTTCTTCAAGTCTCGGTAATTTTATTGTTGATCTTAGAGCTGATTCCGATTTTGTCAATTTGAAAACAATTTCTGACCTTACTTTGAAGATGGTTGAGAACATAAAATATATTGTTTATCCATTGGTCTATTTGTTGATAAAGTTGGCACTCGTTCTACCGGTAGCAACTACTAGTGTTGAGCGGGGTTTTTTTTTTTTTAATAATGGCTTTTGTTAAGGATAAGTTACGCAATCAGATAAGTGATGATTAATTAGTTTAACTCATACATACTAACTTATATTGAACGTGATATGTTTGATTAGATTGATGATGAAGATATAATACAATATTTTCAAGGAATGAAGAATTGAAAAATACTTTTGTAATTTTTATGTTGTACTAGCTTAGTTGACTCTTGATTATTATTTTTCTATGTTAAGTTGAAGTTTTTTTTTTCTTTTCTTGTCTATATTCTTTTTTTTTTTAAATGTAGGTAAAATTAAGGAGGAGCCAAACGCAGATAGGGTGATATTGGATGGGCCCAAAAAATTCCAACAGCAAAGTTGAAGTTTTCTTTCTTCTTTTTTATTTTATTTTATTTAAATGTAGGTAAAATTAAGGAGGAGCCAAACGCAGATAGGGTGATATTGGATGGGCCCACACGCAACACACTTAATTTTGGAGAAATATTTTCTCTTTTTCTAACTTTATTTGTGAGTCTACAACTCTACATTACGTCTTTAAAGAGGCGTTAATGCATGGGGATAAATTTTCATGTTCAGACGCTCAAATGCCATAAAGTAATAGCGTACACTCATCTTATTTTTCCATTTCACACTCCATTGTCAAAAGTCTCGGGTAGCCCACATGTTCGATTCTTTTTCATTTCAACGTATGGACAAAGCATATTTATATGGTCACCTCTCTTATTTTGCTTTCAGACATGCACCTATATTATTCTTTCTATTAATAGTTCTTTCTCTCAATTATTCTGTTTCCTTATTCATGTATGTCTCACTCACTTATTACTCTTACTCATTCACGTACGGGTGCATGCACGTTGAATTCATTCATTCTTGTTCACTCATATATGGGTGAAAGTGAAACACTCCTCTGTCTCACGCTAATTATATACAAACATGCCTTTAGAGAGGCTAAGTCTCCATTATGCAATGCATTTATTTTAAACTTTGTAAGACTTTTCTTGGAAAACACAGTGCGAAAACATTGATATAGTTGTGGAAACCTATAAACATTTTTTCCACGCGTAATGTGGGAATGGTAGACCCATTATGTAGGAATGGACTTGATATTCCAAGTATATATTCCATAAGATGATTGACGTAAACTAGAATCTTCTCCCATTTCACCATAGTGCTACATATGGAAACACTTGATTTTCCAACTATTCCAATATAAATTTCGTTTGTTTGTTTATTTATGCTTCATGATAAAGTGCTTGATATTTATTGAGAAATGTTTTGTTATATTAGAAAGAACCGCTAAATAAATTGAAGAAATATTCTGAGACCAAAATTGTGAGTTCAGGCCTACGTATTTATATTCAGCATGTTATAACGTACTATTGGTACAATCGTGAGAATATTCTACAATAATGAATAGATTGTTTGCAGGTATATAGAATATATCTTAACAGCTGTACAAAATCATTCTAGAAAATTTCCTAATTTCTGAAATAGTAGTATTAAATAAGGGTTAATGTGCATCTGGCACTTTCAAGTATTTTTTTCAGATGCATCAAGTACTCTAAATTATTTTTTGGTGTGCCCAACACTAACTTAAAGTATTTTCCAGGTATGTCTAATACCCTAAACTATTTTTTTTGTACATCCAACGTCTTAAAGTATTTTTTTAATAGACATTCAACACCCTAAATTACTAAGTGCAAAATTGCACAAAAAAGCAATTTAAGGTGATGGATGCACTTGAAAAATACTTTAGGGTTCTAGATACATACACCACAAAATGTTTTAAGACACTAGATGCACAATATGAAAAAATACTTCAAAGTGTTAGATGCATCTTAAACTTATTACTCTCTCTGGTTCTAATTATAGGACAACATTTAAGAGTTAGTTTTGGTCCTAATTATAAGATAACATTCTAATTTTTGTCAATTTCTTTCTAAAATAGTCCTATTTTATTCTCTCAAGTGTGTCTGGTTTTTAGTGAGTATATCTATGTGGATGTGTAGACTCTTCCAATTAGTGAAACTTTTAGATATGTGTGTGTGTGTGTCTATATATACACATATATAGACACATACACACACATACCTAGGAATTTTATTGACGGAGGGCAAAAATAAAAAATCCTTCATCAAATTGTAGCACTCTTATCTATAATAATCATCTACAAAAAGTATAAATTATTAAAAATATTATTAATAACAAAAGTAAACCAATTAAAATTAGCTATTAGTCATCATCTATATTCTCATAGCCATCTTTTAACAAAACTCAAAACTTGTCCAAAATATTGACCCTAAAATATTCTCTAATCAATATAAAAGTAGTATCATTAGAAAGATAAAATCATGTATAATAAATTTTATGAAGGAAATTTATAAAAAAAAGAGGTGATTTTAAGTAGCTTATTGATCCTCAAAATTTACCCCAAGTTGATGGAAAAAATGGGGGTCAAGAGAGGAAAAGAAGAGACCTGGGCAATTTTCGAAAAGTGCAAAATAAGTGGGGTTGGAGATATATTCAAGGTGTGGGCACCAACTCTTTAATTTTTGTTTAATATGTATGAAAGCAAACGAACAGATGATGCGCTATATATTGTGACTAATGTATATCTCATTAGTTAATATATATGCAACCAAACCACTAATGTTGGATTTTTTTTTTAAAATTTTTTTTTTGGGGGGCCACCCTTAGCCCCCTGTGTCCGTCCCTGTATATGTGTATGTGTGTACATATATGTATGTATATATGTGTTTGTTGTGTATATATGTATACATGCGTGTGTCTACACACAAATATATATAGACACACACATGCATATGTGGGTGTGTGTGTCTGTATTTATGTATATATGTGTGTGTCTACACACAAATATATACAAACACATACACAAATATATATATATATATATATATATATATATATATATATATATATATATATATATATATATATATATATATATATATATATATCTGTGTGTGTCACATATATATGTGTGTGTAGACTATATGTATATATGCCTATGTGTCTGCCAATATATGTGTGTGTGTGTTTGTATATGTATATATATAAACACACACACACACATATCTTTGTGTGTGTGTAGATATATTTGTACACACATATATATCTATGTATATATATACACACATATATGTATATATAGTAAGACCATTATTTAAATTAGATAGAGTGTAGAAAAGAAAATTTTAGGTTGGAGAGGTATGTGGTAAGAGCTATTAATTTACTTTTGCTTATGTCATTTTAAATTTATAGAAGGGTATTTTAGGAAAATGAGTAAAATTAACTAATTGAACTTCTTTCCTTAATCTCCACAAAATCAGTTAAATATGTTCTATAATTAGGACCGGAGGGAGTAATATAATAAAGCAACAATAATTTTCTAACATTCCCCCCAATGAGAGCGTGTTATTGACAAACTGAGTTTACTCTGTCATTGTGTTGAAGTGCTGTGAATTCCTGTGTCATTGCCTACTTCTAATACGAAGACTTCAAAGCTTCATTAACATTCTGAGGTTCAGTTGCCTTAGTCAGGGATGAAGAGCTTTTTTTTTTTTTTTTTGGATAAAAAAACAAGTTTTGGAGGGTTCGGCATCAGTCCCCCACCAAGGCCGGGGCCGTGAGCACTTACTGGGGACTTACGAGATCGCCTACCAAAGGAGCCCCAGCGACGGCAGAGGGGATCGAATCCACGACCCAAGGACCTAGTCTTGGATCCCTTACCATCTATGCGGGATGAAGAGCTTTTGGACTGCAGTAACCCAACAAAGGGATGTTTGGGCTTAACTAGGCTAGCTTTAGACAAAGTGACCATTGGATAAACATATGTTGGGCTGGTCTCAAATTCAAGAAATTCACATCAACATAATTGTCTTCAACCAATCTATTTACACGCACGAGACTCTTAGTGGCGGGAAGAGGGGACCAATAAAACATCCTTAAGGTGAAGATTAGAAGAGGTACAAGACAAAGTACAAGAACCAATGCCAATAACCCTTTCTTTATCTCCAATGCAAGTAATAAGGGTATTCGACTTCCAACAGGAGTCACGTAGTCGAAGTGGTTAGGATTTGGAGTCACATGATAATTTGTGCCACTATCCATGTACTAAGCTGGACCTGTGACAGTGTTTAAGCTAGCATAAAATGCTTATGGAAAATAGCTTCCACATTTTAAGATCTGACTTAGTTTGGTGGAGGCTGAAATGTTTTATCGTATCAATAGTTGCCTTATTTCACAAGAAGTCCAAGTGGGTAATATATAGAGATGACAAAAAGGATGATCACTACTATTATTGCTTTCACAATGTCCTCGTGAGCGTCTGCCACACAAATTAAAAAAAAAAAAAAGAGTTTCATTTGACGCATCCTTATGGGCAAGGTTAGTCAATGACTGAATCGACAAGCATTGTTCGAACAAGTTTTTGAAAGATAGCATAGAGGCCTGAGCCACCAAAGTGAGTTTTGATTGATCATTCAACTTAACTACTATAGTGTTGTAATCAGCATTGAGGTTGCTGAGAATGTGAAGATTAAGCTCATTTTTAGTAATTGGAGCTCTAGCAAGAGCAAGTTGGTTAGCAACGTTCTTCATTTTGGATAAATATTCTTCCATTTTCATAGAATATAATTCTTTCGAGTATGATGAATCTCTAACTTAAAGACGATGACCTGAGCTTTAGTTGACGCGCAGGTAAGAAATCTAGCATCATTCAGGAGATCTAGCATACGCGCATATATATGTATATGTCTGCGTGTGTATTAAAATAAAAAAACTTAACTATATTGATTTTAAGGAAGTGAATATATAAGGGCATTTAGGAGATTAAGGGTAATTTTATACTTCTATATTTATTAAAGAAGTGTGAATGTGATACTGTCGAGTCGATAGCATAAACACCTACATGAATGAGTTTTATCTTCTCTAATATTTTAATTAAAATTACCTATTGTAAATGAATATGAAACTAATATTTTAGAAATTAAAATTTATCCAACATTCGAACTTGAACCCAAACAGGATGGTCTTAAAAGTTGGCTAAGAAATTTAAACACGAAGATCGGTAATAGACTCAAGAAAGCCCCTATTTAAAATTTTATTAATGAAAAGGGCATGATTAATTTTTATGCACAGAAAACAAAGGAAGAAAAGACGAGTTAAAGTTTGTTCCCGAAGTATATAACTGAGACGGACAATCCACCCACTGTGATAAAGAATCTCCGATCGCACTTGATTGAAATGCTAGATATTGTAAACTATTTTTAATTTATCCATTAAAATTTTAAAAGAAAACGACTTTTGCCTATTTGTATGTGATGTAAAAAATGTCATGATATGGATACATTTTGTAAAATAAAAATTATAGATGATGTTAAATAACCAAATACACGAGTAATGAAAGTTGCATTAATTCTTTATGCCATAACATTCTTACAACCAAATAACCTCAAATATTACCATCGATTTTCACATTATTTGATGTAAAAAGGTTATGAGATGAATATATTTTATATATGACATAAGGCTAAAATATACGTTTGGTCTTTTATATTTGCATCAAATTTACTTTTTGTCTTTTGAGTTTATGAAATGCATTTTCAGCCCTTAAATATTAATAAAATTAGATGAGACCTCACGTTATTTTAATTCTAGCTAACTGCCGCATCCACAACAACACATTTGTTAGCTGATAAATAAATTGATGTTCAAGAATGCGTGCTTTTCTCTCCTTCCTTGAAATCCTTCCTTACACCCGTTCTTCCCATGCCTTGTTCTATTTATACATGACTCACCATCTTACTGGCTTTCACCAAACACACACAAATTTCCGCACATTATTCGTAGAAAATTTGCAGAGAGCGTCATCAATGGCAGGAAAGATTGGGTTTAAAGACTCAGCTTGCGTTAAACCTGTCTCTTATATAATATAATTTTTTGTGTTCTGTTCCCTCCGCTTTATTGTTGGTTTTAATCATTTATATTGTGATCTAATTTGCATGGCGAAATGTTTCTTCCGATTAAATATCATTTATACTGTGATCTAATTAGTATTATTTTATACATAACGTAAAACCTAAATTTAACTACTTATGGTTCTTGGTATTGCAGCCTGGTCTAAATTCTAAATTTGTTATAGAAGAGGGCACATCCCATGACTATATGCACAGGAATGCTGATCCCCAAACCCAATTTCCCATTCCAAATGAAAGGGAAATGAGGTTGTCTCGAGGCAGTAACTCCAGCGAGCCAATAGGTTCAAGATCCATTCAGTTTCAACCCTAATCACTCACTATCGCTCCACCTTCAAACCTTCCATTTCAGCCTCGAGGTCTACAATGGAGAGGAGAACCATGCCTCACAACCTCACAGCTCTTATCACATCTTCGTACCAACAACGACAAAGGAAAGAAAGCTATTGATTAGGGCTATGTGTACATGTGTCTGGCCTTGGGTTTTGTAATTATTTTGCTTTAAAAACTGTAAAGGCCAAAGTCTTTTGGCTCAACCGTGCTTTTGGTGTAGTTATATATGCTGTTAGAATTGAACAACCCACACAACTGAAAATCTCATCCCATATCTAACAAATCTTACCTCGTAGTAATTCCCACACCTATAAAACCTCCTACTTGGGTTTTCTTCTGACCATGACGTCCACCTAGGAGCTAACAAATTGTGATGGCAATACCGCACCGGACCTTCATATTGTTCCTCGCGACTAGGTCTTCTCACCAAAACCAGCTCTCTTCTTGCTTTCTTGTTTCTTACTATCGTCGATGTTGAAGACAAAGCCATCCAGCAGCCTCTCAATTACAAATTCCTCTGAAATCGTACATATATAAACACACGGCAAACACACACATATGGCAGTTGATGCAATATTATTTGTCAAGATTAAAAACCTTGCAAATAAAGAGGTAGCAGGTCTTTTTAGCCTATTGTTGCTGGCAGGATACAAATCCTCCATTCAGTTGGGTCTTCATTCTTATATCACTCAAAACAATATTGCTAGATAAAAACGAAAGAACTATGCTACAGAGTTTATTTCACTAGTCTCATACTCTTCCCGGTTTATGCTTACTGAAAAAAGTCTAACAACATATCCTAACCATATGGTAGCAAATAAAAAACTGATACACCACTTACATCCTCAGAATTTGCATCACTTCCTTCATTGGTATCTTCATTTGAACTCTCCCTACTACAAATCCAACTTCGGCCTATCAGCAAATATATCCAGTATGCAATGGCAAATTTCATGGTTGGGAAGGGTAAATGAGGAACAATAGAGTGATAGAGGGAAAAATCATCTTTTTAGGAAAATAAAAAAAATAAAAAATTCTCCAAGAGTGACATTATTTCACAGTTGTATATTGCACCCAGGTATAGGCAAAATTCAACAACTGGGGAACTGAAAAAAATACCTTGCAGATAAAGAGGCAGTTAGAGCAACATTTAAACTTCAACGCTTAAACCGATCAAATACTAAGTTGCTTAAACAACTGGGCAACTGAAAAAAATACCGAGGTTTTATTTTTCAAATTTTATATAAAGAGCAACATGCTTACAGATGGCCTTAGATCAACAAGAACCAGGTGATTATCGTCGTTGTCTTCTTCGATGTCCAGATCAGAAAGCATCGCTCTAATCGTCTGCTCACTCAGTCGCGTGATTCTTAGCTCTGATGGTCGCATCACTCACTCACGTGTTCTGTGCAACCCTTTCGGCGCAACCCTATGTCAGCTCCTTCATCCCCAATCAATCGTCGTTCAACGCACGCTGGAAACCTAGCTCTTCCTTCCTCAGCTCAGCAATTCAAATCACATTGCTTCTTTGAGATTTGCTTGGATTTCGATTTACCTAGCGTTTGTTTCAGTTGATTCGACGACACTGGATTAGGGATTAGGATTCCTCCTTTCTTTCTTCTTTCATGGGTCGATACGAAATTCTTTCATGTGGGTCGATGAGATGATGACATTTCAGATGCGTGTGTGTGTTTGTAGCCCAATTCATTTGGTTTTAGTCTTTCTTTCTCCCCAAATATAATTTTTTTAACTTTGCACCGTCAGCTGATTCCTATTCAGCACTTTTTTTCCCATTTGGCTTCTTCTCACTCCAATTCATCGTCCACATCAACATTAACATCCAGTGTCTGCAGGTTTTGGGTGATTTTTGCTGCTAAAATGTAACCACATGTCCACATGTGTATTTTTACTCAAAAAAAAAAAAACATATGGTGCTGAGTGTTTCCGAGGGTAAAACATATGTGTATTTTTGCCCCTTTACACAATAATTTTTTTAAATTATGTTTTTATTTAAAAAATAAAATAATGTAAATTAAGTAAATGTCACGATAGTTTAAATTTAAGTGAGTTGTTATTCTACAAGTGGCCAGCTTTCTTCGTCAACATTGCACAATAACTACTCAACTTTACCTAGTCATAATTTTCCGTTAACAACATTGACAATGTTAAGTTTTAATAACTAGAACTACACTTTATAAATTGAAGGGATTAAAATTAAACTTCATGTAAATTTAAAGGACCAAAAGTATACTTTTTTTTTAATAACTAAAACTACACTTTATAAACTGAAGGGATTAAAACTAAACCTCATGTAAATTTAAAAGACCAAAACTATACTTTATATATATATATATATATATATATATATATATATATATATATATATATATATATATATGGGTTTATCGTTTGTTATGTCACTTGACATAAGGTTATGTCAAGTCACCCCAAAACTACGTTGTTTTGGAAGTTTGAGGAATTAATGAAGGCTGTTTTGGTATTTCTGTTTTTATATTTATTATATGAATTTTACTAAAAGACCCTTCATTAATTCTTTTAACCCCAAAACTACTTCGTTTTGATAGTTAAGGGAATTAATGAAGGGTGTTAATTTTACCAAAACACCCTTTATTAATTCCCCTAACTCCTAAAACGACGTAGTTTTGGGGTGACTTAACATAACCTTATGTCAAGTGATATAACAAATGATAAACCCTATATATATAGAGAGAGTCACTTGCATAGTTACTCAATTATTGCCCTAATTAGGATTTTGCTTTGATGATTTAATATCTTATTTTCATTGTTTAATAATGATGTTATTGATAGTTAATTTTGCCTATTACTTGACTTTCATGCAAAATTTCATGAGGTTAAAAACAAAAAATTTGTTTAATCATTGTGGAAACCCGTAACTCCTTACGGTCCTTATGAATTATTAACCTTAACTAATTACGTTAATTAGTTATTAATTGTTAATCCGTAACTTTTTACGGTACTCATGAGAATTCATAACAATTTATAATACTCATGAGTTTTAGGATTACTCATTAAAACAACTATTGGGGTTTAGGATAATTTGATAAAATGATTATTAGAGATTAGATTTACTTAAGATCACTTGAAAACTTCAAGGTTCTTGATGTCCTCTAACGTTGATCCACACGGCTATCTCCCGATTGCAATGAGAACTCCTTCTCTTGAAACCTCCCACTCCTTGAATGCTTGCTAGACGAAGACAAGGTTGAGTTTTGGTTTCTTTGGATTTTGATCCTTTCAAGAAGATGATGGTTTCTTAGGATTAGGTTAAAGATAGGATGAACAAGGTTGAAATCTTACCCTTTTATAGATGGTGCCTTTTCCTCTCTAAACCTTTGGTATAGACATAAATTTAGAGAGCATAAGGATGATCATAAAATGTCCAACCCTCCCCCTTTTATAGCCTTGGTAGGCCAAAAATTCCTAGCCCTATTGCCTTAGGAATTTTTAGCTTATGCACTAATAAAAGGGTTTTAGGTAATAATTCCATTGCTTGTCAATCAAGTCACATTAAATTCACATCTTGATTGATGGATTGAATTTAATATGATGAATCATATTCATATCTTAATAGATGGATTAAATTTAAAATGATGGATTTCCCTTTGTTTTCTTCAAAAAACCGTGCATAAAAATAGCACTAAATTCATATCTTGATTGATGGATTGAATTTAATATGATGAATCATATTCATATCTTGATAGATGGATTAAATTTAAAATGATGGATTTCCCTTTGTTTTCTTCAAAAAACCGTGCATAAAAATAGCACTAAAAAAAATCAGCACTTTATAAGAGTCTGACCCTAATTTAAGTGCTCATAAGAATGACCCAATCCAAACTTGAATTGGAAAATCCAAATCATAATGAATTAAATTCACATTTTAATTGAATAATAATTTAAGATGATGACTCACATTTATCTTTTAAACTAAAATTCAAAATCATTTTAAATCAATCTAAACTTATTATTTCTCCTACCTTATCCAATCATTATTAGATCTTAATATATATATATATATATATTAGATAATTCAGAATTATCTTTTATAACCTATCCTCTTGAATTTAAATTCAAATTTAAATTCAAAATTCGAATTCCAAATTCAACTAGGCCTAAGACCCCATTGGGTCTTTCAACACATTTTGGCCCTTTTGTGGAGAAACTGATTTCCCACTAGGGACACCATATATGACGTCATTTTCTCCTCATTGGGTTTGGAGTCCCATTCCAACCCAAATACACCTTTGCTCTTGATAAAGCCCAATAATAGTTATTGGCCCAAGTTTGCTAAATTTGAGCAATCGGGAATAACCTTTTGTGTGTGTGACCTATTAGGCCCAATTAGTCACTAACATAAATAAACTTGGACCAATTAAAAACCCCTTTAACGGACCCAATTTATTTAATGACCTCATAAGACACCAGCAATGCTCTGCGTCCCCAGAACTAATTGAGTTGATCAAGTGATCTACCTTTCATATTTGGATACCGTGCAGGCATCATCCCTCACATCGTCATTCACATTTAGTCGAGAGTAAAGATAGAGTATCATCTCTCTTAATTGACTAAATGTAGCTATTTCACAGAACTAGGAATCTTTTTATATTAACTCTATAACAGATCATGACTCTTCATGATCACTTGTTGTGCGCACAGACTCCTGAGTTAATTAAAAGCTATCCTTGCTCTACCAGTCTTGTGAATGACTAATCCCTTGTAGGGGACTGTGAGTCCTCATAGCATGTCTATCTATACTCATGTATTCGAGTTACACCCAAGAGTACACTGTTCTCCCCATTTTCAAGTGGATATAGTTGTACAGTCAAAGTGTAACCCTAGGACATAATGTTCGATGACATCCTTAAGTCCAGGATGATCCATATTACCAAACGATGAGAGACTTTACATATCCAATGATACTTTCTACAATGAACCTTTGTGGAGTCTCTCGGCGGGTCTGTTCAGTACTATTTGTTCTCTAACAAATCTACCCACGACATCAGCTAAGGCATCTTCATGCCTGCATTCCATTAGGTCCCTACCTTATATCTTTATACAAGTAGATGATGTCGTACCAATTTTATTGAGATCATCAATGCCCTTTCTTGGTAATTCAAGACTAGGAACAAGTTTTAGGTAATAGATATACAGTGTTCTCATGTCCTCATGATCATGATCTCTATCATTGGTCCTCGAGAATAACACATGTTTTATCCTAGGACTTTTATCTTCAAACACATATTTACCTTAAAATAAAGGTGAGACATAAATATGATAGAGACAAAATATGCTTATTTATTAATAATGAAATACTATAACGTAGAAATGGTGCTGATATGTCCTTTCAGATTGTCTCTAGGACACCTAAATACTAACAATCTCCCACTTGGGCTAGAGCCAATCAGGTCAATGTGTCATACCCAAAGACTCATAATGACTATCATGTTTTCTCTAAAAAACTCCCTTAGTCAGAGAATTAGTCAAGTCATCATCGGTGGGGATATAGTCTTTATTTATATCTTGTCTTTCAACAATCTCTCGGATGAGGTGATACTAATGGAGCACATGCTTGGATCTTTGATGAGACCTAGGTTTCTTGCCCTAAGCTATTGCTTCAATGTTATCGCAATACTAAGGTATTGGGTTAACAATACTAGGAACCACTACAAGTTCATTGATGAACTTCTTGATCCATACTGCTTCCTTAGCCGCTTTTGAAGCTATTATGTATTCTGCCTCGGTAGGAGAGTCTATCGTGGTCTCTTGCTTGGAACTCTTCCAACAAACTGCTCCACCATATAAGGTGTAGACCATGCCTGACTGGGATTTATAGTCATCTTTATTATTCTAGAAACTAGCATCACTGAACCCTTCACTTTTAGCTTACCACTACCACCTAAACCAGAAACAAATCCTTAGTCTTTCTTAAGTACTTGAGGATTGTTTTTACGGCTGTCCAGTGACCATCTCCAGGATCAACCTGGTATCGGCTCGTAATGCTTAAAGCATAAGAGACATCTGGTCTCGTACACAGCATGACATACATGATGAATTCAATTGCTGATACACATGGAATCATCTCCATGCGTTCCCTTTCAGTGGTGTCTTGGACACATAGCCTTAGAAAAATGAATGTCATGACTGACAGGAAGAAAACCTCTTTTCGACCCATCCATGCTAAACCTCTTTAGCATTTTGTCTATGTACGTGGATTGGAATAAACTCAGCAACCTTTTGGATCTATCTCTATAGATCTTTATACCAAGTATGTAGGCTGCTTTTCCCATATCCTTCATGGTGAAGTTTTCTGATAACCATATTTTTGTGGACTATAACATGGGAATGTCATTTCCAATGAGCAAAATGTCATCCATATAAAGCACAAGGAAAATAACAACACTCCCACTGACCTTCTTGTAAACACACAGTTTATCTTCATTCTTGATAAAATTGTTTCCTTTGACAACTTCATTAAAATGAAGATTCCAAATCGTTGATGCTTGCTTAAGCCCATAAAATTGATTTTTGAAGTTTGCATACTATATGCTTTTGGTCCTTGGATTCAAAACCCTCAGGTTGTGTCATATACACTTCCTCCTTCAAGAAACCATTCAAGAAAGCGGTTTTGACATCCACCTGTCAAACCTCATAATCATGATATGCGGCTATAGGTAGCATAATCCTGGTAGATTTGATCATGGCAACATGCGAGAAAGTTTCGTCAAAGTCAACTCCTTTTTTTTTTTTTTAATTATAACCCTTCGCAACTAACCTAGCTTTATAGGTTTATATGTTGCCATCTGCATCCGTCTTCCTTTTAAAGAGCTACTTGTACCCAATGGGAATTATCCCCTCAGGTGGTAGAACCAAGGTCCATACCTTGTTCTCATGCATCGAATCTATCTCAGATTCCATGGCTTGAAGCCATTCGAAGGAGTCAACATCCTTGACTGCCTCAGTGTAGGAAGCAGGCTCGTCATCTTCAATAGTTTGTTGATTCTCAATCACAAAATTGTATCTTTCAGGTTGATGACTAACCTTAGAAGTCCTACAGGGCTAGATGTTTACAACCTCTTCTTGAGGCATCGCCTGATCAACAGACTTGGGCTCTGTTATCTGTTCCTGTAGGTCTTGAATTTCTTCAAGTTCTACCTTACTCCCACTATCTACTTGAGAGAGTTGATCCTCCCAAGAAAGGTAGCATCCTTGGATACAAACACTTTGTAGTCCTCCGGGTTGTAAAAATAGTATCCCTTAGTTCCCTTGGGATATCCTACAAAATAGCACAAAGTGCTCCTAACTTCCAACTTATCCGATGCCAAGGCCTTGACATAAGCTGGACAGCCCCATACCTTGAGGTAATTCAAGTTGGGCTTCCGGCCCTTCCATATCTCATATGGAGTAGTTTGAACAGATTTCGACGAAACCCTTTTAAGAAGGTTTTAATGCCACATTGAGGATGAATCCCTAAAACGATTTTGGGAGCTTCATATTGCTCATCATTGACCGTACCATGTCAAGCAAGGTTTGGTTCCTCCTTTCAGACACACCATTTTGATGTGGTATGTATGGAGCTATTAATTGTGAGAGAATCTCATTCTCTTTTAGATAATCCTAAAACTCCTGACTCAGATATTTGCCACCTTGATTAGATCGAAGTGTCTTAATCATATTGTCAAGTACGTTTCAAATGCTACTTCATCCCTAAATTCTTTGAACTTTTCAAATGCTTCGGATTTATATCTCATAAGATACACAAATCCGAATCTTGACCTATCATCGGTAAAGGTGATGAAGTAGAAGTATCCTCCTCTAGCTTGAGTAGATATGGGCCCACAAACATCCGAATGAATGAGTTCTAACAACTCATTGGCTCTGTGACTCACGAGCTTCTTAAGCTTGATCTTCGTCATCTTACCAGCCAAACAAGATTCACAAGGCCCATAGGATTTGAAATCCATGGAATCTAGGCAATCATCATTATGGAGTCTAGACAATCTTGTCTCATTAATGTGTCTCATCCTACAATGCTAAGGATAGGATCGATTATACAACCTTGGTTTCTTAACTTGAATACCAAGAAGTTCACTATTCCTAGGATTCTTTAGCACTAAAGGTAGAAACATCAACATTTTCCTTTCCCATGAGGCTTGTAAGGTTTAATGGGCAGTTCCTCTTCCAATGTCCTTCCTTTTGACAATGGAAGCATATAACAGTGCCTTTAGATTTCTCCTTGCCCTAGCCCTTCTTCTTTTAGGGTTAGCTTTGGGCTTGAGTTTATTTGTCGCCACAAAATTTCACTTGCCCTTAGCTTTGGAAGACCCACTAATCAGAAGAGCTTAGGCTTTATTTTTCTTAACAGCACCCTTCGCAGTGGTCAGCAGACTCAACAACTCAGGGAGTGTTGATTCTACTTTATTCATATAATAATTGATCACGAAGCCATTATATGATTGTGGAAAGGACTGCAAGACTAAGTCAATACTTAGCTCATGGTCCATGATAAAGCCCAAAGAAGCAAGCTTCTCTAGCAGCCTAATCATCTTGAAGACATGTGGTCCAACCAACATGCCCTCAACCATCTTATAGCCAAATAACTCCTTGGAGGTTTCCAAATGCTCAGCCCTCACTTGCTTATCATAAATCTCTTGCAGATGCAAGATAGTAGAGGGAGCATCCATATGCTCATGCTGACATTAGAGTTCCGCAGGCATAGACGCAAGTACTATGCAGACTACATGCTCATTGTCTGCTAGGTGTTGTTTATGGGCTTCCAAGTCAAACTGATCAAACCCATCTTGCCCTTTAGTAGGGGCAACAGGAATTGGAGAATCTAAAACACATGCTATTTTCTCAGAGCATAAAACTATTTTTACATTCCGATACCAGTCCTTAAAGTTAGGTCCAGATATCTTATTATTATCCAGAATAGAGCAAAATAAAGTTTCCAGTCATGACTCATATGTTGAAAAATAAAAACAAAATAGGACTTATAAGTATTTCTTTTACCATATACGGAGACTTTTGAAATGTATGTGGCCCTCCCACTATCTTTTCTAGAATCAATGACCCTCAAGATATTGGTTTTAGGGTTATCCTTCATAAGGATATCCATAGTGGGCTAAGAGAACGACTGGAATCATGTGTTTCCGGCTGAGCCCACAAAACTTACTTATACAGTGGGTTGATTAACAACATCTCCATGTCTTCTCTTAGATCATCAGGTTAACAACACCTTGTCACTGAGTGTCGCATCACTATGTAACAACCTGGCATCTTTACCCTCAATATATAGACCCAGTTGAGCCCGCAGACTATACATTTAGTCTAGCACAAACCATCATCTTAAGTGTTATACACTTTGAATGTCACCGTCATACATTGCGAGATAAATAGGTCCTAGCTGAACTAGAGAGAGCTACCATTCGTAGGATTCTTAGGTACCACCGATGATGGGAGGTAAACAAACGCGTTAGATAATTTACCCTAAATGCATAGACCCGGCTAAGCCTGTAGGCCATACATCTAGTCTAGTAAAACCATCATCTTAAGTGTCATACACTTTCAATGGCACCATTAGCCGAAGAAACAGTAGGTCTTAGCTGAGCTAGAGAGCACTACCATGTCGAAAGGTCCTAAGCACCACCAATGATGGGAGGTAAACTCGCTAGATAATTTTGTGAGGGTTCTATTGGTCTCATCATAAATTACTAACTAATAAATTAACTAATATTTAGTCAATTTCTAAGCTAGAATTGATTTTATCTTGCATGCATGAATTAGACATACATATAAAACAACTATCACATAGTTTAATTTTAAACGGCTTGTATTTATTATGCATGCTAGTCGTGTGGTGATCGCGTTTACTATTATCATGCATACTAGTCGTACTAATTCTATGCATAATAATAATAATAATAATAACAATTCATGTATTTTATAGATGATTATGGTGCTTTTCGATTATTGATCCAAAACATCTCCATATCTTGGATTATCAAATCTTCAAATTTGCTCCATTCCTTCATCATGGTCGAATGATCTCTTGGTAAACTCTTCTTGTACTTGTCCACGATCTAAAATTTTACATTCTTATTCCTATTACAATTTTTCTATGCAATATTTAAATTGGGAGAAAACAATCCCATTTACCAAAAATAGGAAAATAAAATAAAATTTAAATCGGGACAAAACAATCCTATTTACTAAAAAGAAATAAAATTTAAATAATAATTTAAATCATTCATTCGAGGCACCATGACCATCTCTTTTCTTGTACTTACAAAAGGTTAGAAAAATACATGCACATATTTTTTCAAATCCTAATTTATTATTGAATCGAATTCAATAATATTACCCCATGTGTTATCGGTAACAAGCCCGACTTTGATACCACTTGATGGTTAATTTTGCCTATTACATGACATTCATGCAAAATTTCATGAGGTTGAAAACGAAAAATTTATTTAATCATTGAGGAAACCCGTAACTCCTTACGGTCCTCATAAATTATTAACCTTAATTAATTACGTTAATTAGTTATTAATTGTTAATCCATAAGTCTTTACGGTACTCATGAGAATTCATAACAATTTATAATACTCATGAGTTTTATGATTACTCGTTCAAACAACTATTGAGGTTTAGGATAATTTGATAAAATGATTATTGAAGATTAGATTTACCTAAGATCATTCGAAGACTTCAAGGTTCTTGATGTCCTCTAACGTTGATCCACACGGCTATCTCCTGATTGCAATGAGAACTCCTTCTCTTGAAACCTCCCACTCCTTGAATGCTTGCTAGGCGAAGACAAGGTTGAGTTTTGGTTTCTTTGGATTTTGATCCTTTTAAGAAGATGATGGTTTCTTAGGATTAGGTTAAAGATAAGATGAACAAGGTTGGAATCTTACCCTTTTATAGATGGTGCCTTTTCCTCTCTAAACCTTTGGTATAGACATAAATTTAGAGAGCATAAGGATGATCATAAAATGTCCAACCCTCCCCCTTTTATAGCCTTGGTGGGCAAAAAATTCCTAACCCTAATTGCCTTAGGAATTTTTAGCTTATGCACTAAGAAAAGGGTTTTAGGTAATGAGTCCATTGCTTGTCAACCAAGTCACATTAAATTCACATCTTGATTGATGGATTGAATTCAATATGATGAATCATATTCATATCTTGATAAATGGATTAAATTTAAAATGATGGATTTCCCTTTGTTTTCTTCAAAAAACTGTGCATAAAAATAGCACTAAAAAAAATTAGCACTTTATAAGAGTCTGACCCTAATTTAAGTGCTCATAAGAATAACACAATCCAAACTTGAATTGGAAAATCCAAATCATAATGAATTAAATTCAGATCTTAATTGAATAATAATTTAAGATGATGAATCACATTTATCTCTTAAACTAAAATTCAAAATCATTTTAAATCAATCCAAACTTATTATTTCTCCTATTTTCATCCAATCATTATTGGATCTTAGTGTGTGTGTGTATATATATATATTAGATAATTCAGAATTATCTTTTATAACCTATCCTCTTGAATTTAAATTTCAAATTTGAATTCCAAATTCAACTAGGCCTAAGACCCCGTTGGATCTTCCAACACATTTGGGTCATTTTGTGGAGAAACTGATTTCCCATTAGGGACAACATAGATGACGCCATTTTCTCCTCATTGGGCTTGGAGTCCCACTCCAACCCAAATACACATTTGCTCTTAATAAAGCCCAACAATAGTTATTGGCCAAAGTTTGCTAAATTTAAACAATCGGGAATAACCTTTTGTGTGTGACCCATTAGGCCCAATTAGTCACTGATAAAAATAAACTTGGACCAATTAAAAACCCCTTTAATGGGCCCAATTTATTTAATGACCTCATAAGATACTAGCAATGCTCTACGGCCCTAGAACTAATTGAATTGATCAAGTGATCTACCTTTCATATTTGGATACCGTGCAGGCATCATCCCTCACATCGTCATTCACATTTAGTCGAGAGCAAAGATAGAGTATCATCTCTCTTAATTGACTAAATGTAACTATTTCACAGAACTAAGAATCTTCTTATATTAACTCTATAACAGATCATGACTCTTCATGATCACTTGCTGTGCGCACAGACTCTTGAGTTAATTAGAACCTATCCTTGCTCTACCGGTCTTGTGAATGATTAATCTCTTGTAGGGGACTGTGAGTCCTCTCAGCATGTCCATCTATACTCATGTATTCAGGTTACACCCAAGAGTACACTGTTCTCCCTATTTTTAGGTGGATATAGTTGTACAGTCAAAGTGTAACCCTAGGACACAGTGTTCGATGACATCCTTACGTCCAGGACGATCTGTACTACCAAACAATGAGAGACTTTACATATACAATGATACTCTCTACAATGAACCTTTGTGGAGTCCCTAGGCGGGTCTGTTCAGTACTATCTGTTCTCTAACAAATCTACCCACGACATCAGCTAAGGCATCTCCATGCCTGCATTTCATGAGGTCCCTACCTTGTATCTTTATACAAGTAGATGATGTCGTACCAATCTTATTGAGATTATCAATGCCCTTTCTTGATGATTCAAGACTAGGAACAAGTTTTAAGTAATAGATATATAGTGTTCTCAAGTCCTTATGATCATAATCTCTATCATTGATCCTCGAGAATAACACATGTTCTATTCCTAGGACTTTTATCTTCAAACACATATTTACCTTAAAATAAAGGCGAGACATAAATATGATAAAGATAAAATATGCTCATTTATTAATAATGAAATACTATAACGTAAAATGGTGCTGATCTGTCCTTACAGATTGTCTCTAGAACACCTAAATACTAACAGTTATGATATTGACAAGTGACTAGCTTTCTTCGTCAACATTGCACAATAACTACTCAACTTTACCTAGTCATCATTTTCCATTAATAACATTAATAGTGTTAAGTTTTAATAACTAAAACTACACTTTATAAAATGAAGGGATTAAAACTAAACTTCATGTAAATTTAAAGGACCAAAAGTATACTTTGTTTTAATGACTAAAACTACACTTTATAAACTAAAGGAATTAAAACTAAACTTCATGTAAATTTAAAAGACCAAAAGTATACTTTATATATATATATATATATAAAGAATTATTTGTAGGTTCCCATCACTTGCATATTTACTCAGTACAGTCAGAATGATATATAAATTAAATAGCAGATTACGAGCTTGAAAGAGGTTGTTACAGCCTTTGACAATACCATAACATCATTACCAAACAATGAAAATAAGATATTAAATCATCAAAGCAAAATCCTAATGAGGGCAATAACTGAGTATTGTCATCAAATACAAAATGATACGCTAAACTTTAAGATATTATCATATTTGACCTCCCTTTTATTGCAAAGTATAATTTGCCATCACTAACTTATATACTCACCTTGACTACTATGAGAATGCATTGAGATAGTTGATGTTGTATTGCTAGAGTAGGATCCATCATCCACCAAAACTTCTTCATTAGGATACAAAGAAGGCTTTGGAGGCATTTCAAGACTTTCGACATCATCGGCTTCTAGCATTTCTATTACTTTACCCATTGAAGGGCGATCGGCAGGCTTTAGCTGTATACACCTGCATAGAGCCACAAGGAACATCTTCTTTGCTAAATCCTTGTCCTCTTTACTGAAATCTTCCATTTCTATATCTTTTGCTTCATCAAATTGATCATAAATCCACAAGGGAAAGTAAAGTTGACTTGAATGTTCCACATGTGGATTCAAATTCCTTCTTTGACTAGCCATTTCCATCAAAAGCATTCCAAAACTATAAACATCAGCCTTATAAGATACTCCCCCAATATTCTTATAGAACAATTCTGGAGCCATGTATCCAATTGTCCCTCTTGCTGCAGTCAGAGCTATGGTGCTATCATCAACAGAATATAATCTTGCTAGCCCAAAATCTGCAATCTTTGGATTGAAATTTTCATCTAGTAGAATATTATGGGGTTTGATATCAAAATGTAATATTTGCATGTCACAACCATGATGAAGGTAAGCAACTCCATAAGCGATTCTTAGAGATATCTCATGTATTTTCTGATAACTTAAAGACATACTTCCTTCTTTAGAAAATATATATTTATCTAGTGAACCATTTGGCATGAATTCATATACTAGAGCCCGTTTTGTCCCTTCCACACAAAACCCTACAAGATGGACCACATTGAAATGGTGTATCCTCCCTATAGTTGCCACTTCATTGATAAATTCTTGGCCATTAGCTTTGGAATTGCCTAACATTTTGATAGCAACGTCAGGTCTACTCCTTAGCTTTCCCTTATACACAGTGTCAAATCCTCCTTCACCTAACTTATTATTGAAATCTTCAGTCATTGTCTTTAATTCCTTGTAAGAGTATTTTATTGGAATGAGATCATGAAGTCTTACAAAATCTTCAATATCTTCATATATTGATAAGTGTCTTCTACGCCATGTATAAATCAACAATATACACAGGAAAATAACACCAAGCAAAAATCTCATTGCGATATATGGGAAAAGAAATATTCCAATGACTCTTCCTAATTTGATTGGGAGATCTAATGGTAACAAATCTTCGAATCTTTTGCTATTTCCAAGCATGTTCACTATCTGGAGTAGTCCTGCAGTGTATATATATTTTCTTAACTAACAAATAAATTACAGTGTCGAGGGTAATACTCTTCTACTTCTTAATGTAAGATCTACTTATCCAATTTGAGTAAATTTAAAAAGTTAAATAACTTACTTAATTATAAAATATGTGACATGATCTCTCAAAAATACTTATTATGTGTAATATTAGATATGGCTTATAACTTACAAAAATTATATTGGAAAAAATAATAATTATTAGAGATAAAATTGGGAAATTTTTTTTCCTATATTTAACACCAAAATTGACATACAAACTAGATATTACATTTCGGGCGGAGAGTATCATTTAGCCTCACTATTAATCTATCATATGTATTAAATGTAAGCTGAAGCAATCATACCAAAGAAGTACATATGGCACTGGTTCATGCACAATGATAAGAGATAAAGCTTGAGGGTTGTTTTGAAAGGTTTGGGGTTAGCTTGGAGTATTATGATGGATCTAGGAAGCTTCATGTCAAACTAGGCTTACTTTGAAATACTTTTATAGTAACTAATAGAAAAATTATTCAATTAATTTGAGAATATTAAAAAAAAAATAGATAAATTAGTTAACTATAACAAATGTGACCTAGTATCTCTACAATGTCTTTGTCTAACATTAGATTATACTCACATGATCCTTAATGTAAGACATATATATTTATCAAATTTAGAGAGAATGTAAAGCTAGATAAATTATTTAATTATAACATACTCCTCTGGTCTTTAATGCAAGATCTATTAAATTAATTTAATTTTTTGACAAATAGTAAACTAATTTAATTAGTTTAATAAGGAAGTTAATTAATATGTCATTTTTTTTCCCAAAATACCTTAATTATTCTTCTTAATTACCCTTTCATACTTGATTATTACTGATGGGATATTAATAAGAGTAACTTAAGAGAAAATGTGATAAATATAGAAAACAGATCTTATATTTAGTATAAAAATCAACTCTCGAATTAAGCCTCACATTAAAGACTAGATGGGTATGTGACATGATTCCCCTAAAAATCAGATAAGAGATAAAATGGAAAAATATCTTATACTTAAGACCAAAATTCACCCCAAACTTGGTCTTACATTTAGAACTAGACGAGTATATCACTTATAAGTTAAATGAATTAGTTTGGGAAAATATTTAATATAATAAACAAAATAGATAGGAATATTGTATTATTTATAATCAAATATAACTTCCAACCACACATACTCCATCCCTTCCTCACTCCCTCATTTCTTAATATTGTTCAAACCCTTCTAATCAGCTCTTATATTAGAAATTAGAGGAAGTATTATATATAGGGGTTTAAACTTCTCATGTTGCATGAGAAGAAGAAGATTCCTACATATACATGAAATGGTGGAACCTACATATATATAATTAGAATTATATATATATATATAAAAATATAATGTTAAGGGTAAATATGACAAAAATTAATAGCTAATCATTCAACTTAAAAAACGTATATATATATTTTTTTAAAAGTAAATAAATCATTTAAAAGACTACTAATAAAATCAAGCCTAAATTATTTAAAACCCTTAAACCTTTAGGTCAATTGCATATAACCCCCTAATATTTCAAATTTTAAATTTTAACCCCTTGACCTTTTATTTATTTTTTATTATTAACCTTTGTTGTTAACTAACTGTTATCTTTTTAATGAAAATTGCTATGTCAGATTAAGAGATGATGTGTCACATCATATGTAAATTACTAATTTCATAAAACCTATAAATTTTGACAGTTACAAATAAACCCTTTGACATTTCAAAATTTAAATTTAACTCTCCTAAATTTTGATTTATAATATTAAACCCACGTTGTTACTTTTACTATTTTAATAAATATTTTAAGATCTAACTATCATTTGTCAATTAAAGTAGCTTTATTGTATGGAAAAAACTAGAAGAATAGTATTTAAAACTATAAAAATACACGTTGAATCTCATATTCAAGTAAAAATATGCATTACTGATAAAGAATTAATGAGAGAAGCCATTGTCCAACGCAAATGTGATATTTAAACTATCAATGTTCAATTATCCCAAGAAAATAAGCATATGTTATATAAATCATAACATTTTTATTTTTATATTTTTTTGAATATTATTCTTCTAACTTTCGCCATATGGAAAAGCTATTTTGATTGATAAATGAAAATAAAAATCTTAATAAATTTATTAAAATGATAAAAGTCATAGAATTTAATACTATAAATCAATATCTTAAGGGAGTTAAATTTAAATTTTGAAATGTTATAGGGTTATCTATAACTTGTTAAAGTTCAAGAAGTTATTTATAATAATTCAGAGTCCAAAAAATTTTATAAAATTAGTAATTTATATTTGATGCTAGGTGTTATCTCTTAATATGACATGAAAAAGTTTCGTTAAACCGTCAATAAATGATAGGGGTTAATAATATTTATTTATTTTTTTTTTTAAAAAAAGAAGGTGGGGGTAAACTTTAAACTTTAAAATATTAAGGGACTTATATACAACTGATCGGGGGATTTTGTATAATTTAATCTAAAATTAACTGATTTAATGTATGTTGTAAATCATAAGTGATAAGACCTTACCTTTGATAATTCCAACGACAAAATCTGTAACAAAATTTGATAGAAGTCAACAGTAGCAGAGGTCGGCATAACAACAAATAGCTATTAAAAGAACAATTTACTATTAGTAAATTACAAATCATTTGAGTATCATCTATCCAACTTTTTTGGGAAAATCCATATGGGAGCCCTTTTTAGAGAAAAAAAATCTCAAAAAGGGCCCCAAGATTTTGACAATCCTAAAAAGGGCCCTTGGACTCTTTCTGGGATAAATTCATTAAAATTTAATAACTAAATCAGTCAAATTTACAACAAAATCAATACCCGTTTACAACTAAATCAGTCACATTTGCAACAATATTTTTTATAACTAAATCAGTCCAATTTACAACAATATCAACCCTATTTACAACTCACCAAGATTCTAAAAATCCCAAGCCCTTTTTGGGATTTTCAAAATCTTGGGGCCCTTTTTGGGATTTTTTCTCCAAAAAGTGCCCTTAAATGGATTTTCCCAACTTTTTTTCATTTATATTAACATGACTCTATATATATATATATATATATATATAAATATATATAAAAGCAGGACAATTACCTTCTGCAAACATGCGCAGCATTGGCAGCTTTCCTACATTGCCCATCAATAAAACCTCGCATTAACTCAACATCAGTATAACAATATAAAAACCAGATAATAAGGAAGTATAAGATGGTAAATAACCATTCATCCACTATTTAAAATTTATAATTCATTTTTTTTGAAATATTTATTTTAAAATTTTAGAATTTTAAAATACTTTTTCTACCTTTTTCCCTTAAATTTTGAGTAACCTAGATTTTATTACAACCACAAGGACCGATGAGCACTAAGAAAACTTTGGTTCAATCCTATTGGACCTTGCAATGCAATGCAACGCAACGGTGATACATGGAAAATAGATTTTTTTTGTTTTTGTTTTTTTTTGGGGGGGGGGGGGGGACCAGACAACTAAACCCTAAACTACATTGACAGAGCAAGAAACAATAACTCGGATCCAGCAACTCATAATGGCTCATACTAAGCAAGAGAGATCAGGAATAGCAAAAGCCAGACATGGGATTAACGGAAACAAATCCTCTTATGATCTTCTTCTTCTCATTACCTCTCATGAGCCACTTTGGACCATTGATTGGGAAGATAAGGGAAAAGTGAAAATAGTATTTTCAGATTAGTTAAACAGATATTTTCAGATTTAAGTTGAGCTTTGAACCAATTAAGTTGATGTATGTATATTGATTAAATGCCTAAGTGGCGTTTAAAGGTGTGATTAAAGAGCTGAAAACTTGCTAGGGTGCTAGAAATTACACAACTTAATTTTATCTGGTCTAAATGGTATTTTAGACTTTAATTGAACTTAGTGAATGGTTGATCCATTCATCAAATTAATGAATAAGAATAGCCAAGTTATCTCATAGGGATCATCCATACCATGATAACTCTAATCGTTAATTTAATTCACTAAAGACAAACAAAATACAGAAACAGTAACTCAGATTCATTTAATTCATTTTTTATTAAACCAATCTTGACTTTGGTTAATTTGTATTGTCACTTAATTGGACTAACTCAATAAGGGAAAACAATATAGTTTGTACCCTGATTTTGTATTTGTAAATCTAATTATTTGATAGGCTAACAACAATGGTTATCAATATATTTATCATATTATCTATCAATCATGAATAATGAATAATGGTGGTGGTGTTAGACTTCGATCTTCTTCTTCTTTTTTTCATGCAATCAAAGTAAACACAGTCACACACACACACACAAAACCATATTAACGGTTAGTTGTTCTAGGGACAGCAATCTTGTCACCTTGGAGAACCTAGACTTCATATATTATGAATAAAGTGAATATATAAGATCATACCATACGGTCAAAATATTGTGAAAGTAAAGGGACTTACGACAAGATAGGATCCAATAATCTGATTGAAATATGAATCAGGTACTTACCGCAACCGGCATGATGTATTCCAAGGGGGGAAACACATGTTCCTCTTGGCACGCATTGCGGACTTTGACTTTCTGGGCTGAAATAGCAGTCAGTGTCACTTGGACAATTAAGATCAGCACAAACTCGTGGCAACCATGAAAGCTCAAATCCAGAGGAAAGCAGTGTGTGGATATCAGTGTAGGACTTGATTCCACCAGGCACCAATGATTTCCAATCCTGGGCGATACTAGTGCAAAAAAGGTTTTTAAGACCGGACAAAACAGTTTCGTAAGAGCGGATGGACGGCCGGTCTTATTCCAGCTGGTATTAAAAGTCTACATATAAGACCGGACAATGATCCGGTCTTAAAAGTCTACATATTTTAGACTGGACATTTAAAACATTCGGTCTTAAAATTTGTATTAAATGAACATGAAATAGTTTGATTTGTCCACTCTTAAAAATATCGAACTTTTAAGACCGGCCTAAAATTAGTCCGCTCTTAAAAATATCGAACTTTTAAGACCGGACAAAAATAAATACGGTCTTAAAGTTAGCGACTTCTAAGACCGACTAATCATACGCGGTCTTAAAAGACTGACTTTTAAGACCGGATGATAATTACGTCCGGTCTTAAAAATTTTCCTTTAAGACCGGACTTCTAAATATAACATAACGGTCTTAAAAAGGCCAACTTTTAAGATCGGCTTAATATGACCTTTAAGACATGTCATATAATTACATCCGGTCTTAAAAGTCAAACGCATAAGACCGGCTTATTTATTTCCAATCTAAATTTTCTCGAATTTTTCCCTGCTGTTGTTCCTGCTACTATATATATACACAAATCCACTACCCAATCCAGCACATAAAAGTCGATACTTTAAGCTACAAGCTATGAACAATTATTTGAATAAATTGAATTGGAAAAATGATACAAATATTATTCACCATGAGTTATTTGGCCTCTTAATTAATCTACAACACCAAAGTTAATTCATACATCCAATAAGATAACTTACTTACAAATACAATAAGTTACAAATACAACATAGATGCGCCCAAAATAATATTCACCATGCCTTCATCATCTGATTCCCATGCCACCCAACAACGTAACATCCTCTTTTATAACATGATTGGATCCTGCCACAAAAATAAAACAAGGAACAAACTTCATAGTCAAAGACATTTTATGAACATAGAAGGAATAATATATATAGTTAAAGCCTTAAAGTAGTCAAATAAATCTGCATATATATGAATATTACCTTATGAATTGACTTTTTTATAAAGTGATATCTTCTTATATCCCTTCTTGATAATCACTTCTTATGCCGGGTTCATTATCCGCTTCATCTTCTTCGTTCATGTCCGGTAGACCCCTTGAAAAAGGTGTACTCTCAGGAATACCATAATTTGAATTTTCCTCATCAATATCAATGACCCTCTTTCCTTGGAGAGCTACAGACCACATTTTATTTTCTTGATCGGTGATATAGAACACTTGTTGCGCCTGGTCTGCCATAATAAAAGGTTCATTTCTAAAACTTCTACCATTGACATCGACTAATGTAAACCCTAGCCGATCGATCCGAACACCATTATTGGCATCAACCCACTTGCATTTGAAAATGGGAAATCTAATTTTCACATAGTTCACCTCCCATATCTCTTCAATAACCCCATAATATGGCATGACTGCCAATAAAGGGCTTTTGTCTTTCGAACTGGAGAAGTGCATAGATTCAGCCTCTAACATAACACCACTATTCTGGACTGTGCTCCTATCATCTAGGGACTTCGTGTAAAATGTATAACCATTGATCACATACGAATTCCAACTTATGACATCAATCTCAGGACCACGTGCTAACCATTTGAGGATATCAGAAACACATTCCTCCCCCTCGACCTTTCATTTGAACCAGTGTGCAAAAGTTCTGTTATGCTCCCTAATCAACCTTTGTTCAGTCATTCGAGGATTTTCTTTCCTCACAGCTTCTTTATGTGCAGTACAAGAAAAAAGGGTTTTAGCGACGGAAAAAATCCGTCGCTAAACCCTCAAATTCCGTCGCTAAATGAATTAGCGACGGAATTTGAGACGGATTTTTTCCGTCGCTAAAAAGTGGTCACAATTGCGACGGAATTTTAAATTCCGTCGCTATTAGCGACGGATTTCAAATCCGTCGCTAATTTCGCTAAATTCAAATTAGCGACGGATTCAGTTTCCGTCGCTAATTTGATTATTTTTTTTTAAAAAATTATTTATTATTTTCTTTAATTAATTTATTATTTTTTTAAATTTTCTTTGAAAATTATATTCTTTTAAAAATAATTATATTCTTTTCCATTATTCTTTTAAATTTATTTATTTTATTTTTTAATTTTGTTTAAAAATTATATAATAAAATATTTTAAAAAAATTATATAACATACATACCGAATCTTCATAACACAGAGTATAAAATACATTATAAATATAGTGTTTCAACAGAGATGTACTAAAAAAGTAATCTAAACAGCAGCATCCTCATCATCATCATCAGCAGGAGGATCACCTTCAGGAGGCGGCATCGGACCCTTGTCTTTCATTAGGGCCATGATTTGACGCTGCATCTGTCTAACCATCTCCTGTGTCTGGTGGAGCTCAATGTCTGTGTTCATTTGTTTTTGCTTTGTCTCGTTCAGCTCAACTGCTTGCGACTCGATAGTTGTCTTCATCCTCATCAACTCATCTGCCAAAAAATTAGGAAATATAATTATCTTTTTTGCACTGCATTTAAATGAACCAGAGAATGAAAATGTTACAATCAATATCAAATGTATTACGTTTACCTGCAGAAACACCTTCGCTATTGCTGGATGTGGAGCGCTTTGATTCCCTAAGTCGGCTGGCATAGGAACCTAACCCGAAGACTCTACCTTTGCTGTTAAATCCACCCGCAGCCTGTAAGAATAGAGTCTCGTTATCGGACTGAGAGGATGAGGGTTGGGTTCCACTCTGCGAGTCTCTCTCCTGAGTCAGCCTCAGATAGTTGCCCTATAAACAAAAAAAGACATCACAAAAAAAGCCGATGTGAAATGAAATAAACATGTTGGTGTCCGAAACAAAGAATCAATACAATATAAATGTCCCACCGCCACTTGCTCCGCCCTGGCGTTAATCCATATCTTCTCACCCCCTTCAGTTTGCCGGGTATGGGTCTGCTCAAAGGCACGCCACTCAACTTCTTCTGGTGGAACATCCTCAGACTGTGCCTGCAAACACATGAAAAATCGTTAACAAATTGTTTCAAGGTACAAAACATTGAATACTTAATAGAAAATAACGTGTACTCACAATTTTCCGACAATGCTCACTCAACGGAATGGACCCGCCAGCATATGAAGGTCCCACCTGCTTGGCCCTATTCTCCTTACTTTTCCGACTTCTATTATTAAATTTCTCATCGTTCTCCCACTGTGCAAGTAATAGGCTTGCAGTGTCAGGGTCAATCCAATCTGTCTTGCCCACACCCTTTCTCAATTTATGAAATCTCCCATACAACCACTTGCTTCCCTTATGGTTAAAAGCTTTTCTCAGACCTTTATGATGTTCAGGCAACGTCGCAAACTTACTCTGAAAATCAATAATGAACAATTAGTGCTCCAAATGTTACAAATACTTAATCAGTTCGTATTTGGATAAGAAATTAATAACTATAAATCACTTAACTTACCAAAAACTCGTCGAACCATCTATTCCGAGTGTCCTTAGGAATTTCTTTCCACGTGCCCCAAGGCTCATTGAAATTGCGGAATATTTGGGTTGACAAGATATCAGCCACCGGGGGATAAGGGTCAAATCTGTAGACAGAGGATATGATGCAAATATGAGCATACAAACTAAAGGGTAAAAATCGTAGCGTTATTAGTAACGCTGTATGACTCACCCCTCGGTGCCGTCAGGACGGATCCACAGCTTCCCCGTCTCAGGATCTTTCGCTCCCCATACAGGTGTATCAGAGGAACTACCTCCTTCGTCGACCTGGCTATGAGGCGACGGAATGTGCTGAATAAAGGAATGTGAATTATTGAAGAGTTTGTACATAGATGGTTAAATAAAACTACACATATGTAAATCAATCAGAAATGGTAAAGTAAACCTGGCGTCCCCCTTGCTGTGGATCACTGGAGGAAGACGGAGAATTGGACGTATACAGTGACGGTGAAGTGGACAGGTAAATCGATGGTGAAGATGAGGACTCATATGGTGAAACCTCTGGGGAAGCGCCTCTCCCCCCCATGCCTACAAAGGGAGCAGATGACGTTCCCCTACCTCTGATAGGACGAGGTCGGGATCGACCACGACCACGTCCACCATCTGAACGTCCTCCAGCTGGATGCTCCATATACCTATGAACACTTACAAACATTATGTGAAAACATATATAAAAATAAGATATTTATTACTTAATATGACAGTAGCGCAATTACGGAGTATGTAGTATAACAAATTGTCATAAACAAAAGAACTAACACAAATCAATCGGATGATTCACGTTCTTCGTCATCTGCTTGCACGGCTTCCTCTGGAGTCTCATAGTCGTCGAACTCAGATTCGCTATCAGAGTAAATCACTTCTGTCTCATCGTCTGATTCCTCATCGTCAACTTGGATAGGAATCAACTCTAAGTTCGCAGTAGAATCAAACAGATTGCTTGGTACATCGTCGTCGGCAATGTTTATGGGCAGTACATGTTCCACATAAGCCTGGAACGGTTCCTTCATGCCGTCATTTGCTGCCGACTCTTTCGACTGAGGTATGATATTCCGTGCTTTGGTTTTAATAACTCCCACCCACCCTTGGCGGGATGTGGGGTATTCTGTATAGTACACTTGTTCCGCCTGTTGAGCAAGGATGAATGGGTCATAACCAACCGTATATCTCCTTGTCCAGTGGATCTCAATATTTCCATGTTTGTCCACTTTTGTCCCACGCGGACTGTTATCAAACCACTCACATTTAAAAAGTGTCACCACCTTGTCCCACTGGTAACTCACCTGAATTATGTCGACTAACTTCCCGTAGTAGTAACTCTCCACCCCGTCAACTTGGTCACCTCGACAACATACACCATAATTGCAACATTGTGTACCTGCGTTCGCTTCAATAGTTGAAAATCGATACCCGTTGATTATGTATTTGTTGCACCGGTTAACACTAAATGCAGATGAGGTTGATCTACTCGTTCAACCACATTTCGCTTGAAGTCTTTTCTATTTGTCCTATACGGATGGTCCGGGGGTAGGAATCGTCGGTGCCTGTCAAACCAACAGACTTTGCGACTGTGTGCCAAGCTAAAACCCATGTTCTGCTCAAGACATACCGGGCATGCAAGCTTTCCTGACGTTTGCCAGCCACTCAACATCCCATATGCAGGGAAATCATTTATCGTCCACATTAAGGCAGCACGCATTGTGAAATTCTGACTCAATGATATATCATACGTTAGAACCCCTTCACTCTACAACATCTTCAACTCGTCTATCAAAGGCCTGAGGTACACATCTATCTTCTTTTTGGGGTTGGATGGCCCAGGGATTAACGCGGTGAGGAACAAAAACTCCCTTCTCATGCACATAGAAGGTGGGAGATTGTACGGTGTCACAATGACAGGCCAACAGGAATAATTTCTGCCCGATTTATCAAAAGGAGCGAACCCATCCGAGCATAGACCAAGACGGACATTACGGGGATCCATAGCAAAGAAAGGGTTCGCCTCGTCAAATTTACGCCAAGCTTCGGCGTCGGATGGATGCGTCACAAAATTTTCATCCCTGTGATGCTCCCGGTGCCATCTCATGTGAGCAGCTGTTTGTTCTGATGCGTACAATCTCTGAAGTCTGGGCACCAGAGGAAAGTAATGCATCTTGCTTAACACTTGACGGGTCATTTTCCTTCCTTTCCTCACAACTTTATATCTGTCATGTCCACAGAATTTACAATTGATCAGCTCAGCATCATCCTTGTAATACAACATACATCCTCTAGGGCAGCAATGGATTTTTTCACATCCAAGCCCAAGCTCTTTCACCTTTTTCTTTGCTTGGTAAAAATCCTTCGGCAAATTATTGTCTTTGGGAACAACTTTGTTTATGATCTGCATCATTTCGTTGTAATTCCTCTCACTCATATGGTGATCAGTCTTCAAGCTTAGTGTTGCTAGGGTAGCCGAAAGCGATGAATATTCACTACTTTCAAAGTGTTCGAATCCTTCCCATAGCAGACGTTGCGCTTCTTGAAGCATTTTATAGAACCTATCGGCGTCTGGATGAGGATCCTCTCCCATGTATGATGGTTGAGTATGTGTACCGGTCTCCTCTCCCATGTATGACGATTCGGCATGATTAACGGGATCAAAATATCTGCCGATGGACGGTCCCGCGGCATCCATAACCAACTGCTCATACGCATTAAGGTTTTCTCGATGACTACTGTCACCGTAATAACCACTCGGTGTCTGTCGAACTTCGCCATGACATTCCCAACACTCATAATCCTTCATGAATCCATTCTGACACAAATGAATTTTGACCCTGCTCGGATTTTTAAACCTTAAACACTTACATTTGGCACACGGACACCTGATCTCCCTACTTGAATTATTTGAATGCGCCAAAGGAAATTAGATAAACTCGTTCAAACCGGCCCTGAATGCTGGATTTAGTTCTCTTCCAGTTAGACGATTGTACATCCAACTCCTATCGTGATTGTCTTCCATACTTCCTAGCTACTTCAGTTACTAACCTAATTAACATCTCAATTTGCCACAAATACAATTATAAGTAGCCAATACAACTAGCCACTTATGCCAACAAATTTCCACTTAATCAAGAAAGTGAAAAACAAACACATGCATTGAACAAAGAACATATCCCAGCAAGCAACCAGAGAATGAGGGTAGCACACCAGAACATGGGGACATGCTTGTGGAGGGGGCAAACAACGAATAGAATACTATAACTATTTTGGAGTTTCTAAACATATAAAGATTAAATAAGACTTAATCAAATTTATATAATTTGCAAAATCAACTTTATCTTTTGCATTTATAATTACCTATTTATCAACACAATATTTATAATTTTGTTTTTTAAATTATCGATCTTTATTGTATAACTTGTTAAAGATAGATTCAAATAAAAAATTGAAATAGAATATTTTTTTTAAAAAATATTGTCTTATCTCTAAATATTATTTCTCAACACTTCACTTTTCTAATTTGAACACCATACTATTTCTAGATTTATGTATCATTACCAACTAATAAATAATCATATATTATCACATCAATATCATTTATATACCATTAATGTCATTCAAGTATATTTTTATTTAAAAAAGAAATAAAATATCATTTAAAATTCAAAATCTTAAATTATTTATATAAGCATTTAGTATAAAATTTAACAATTTATAAATTATTTTAATAAAATAACCATTGATTTCAAATTATTTATATAAGTATTTAGTATAAAATTTAACAATTTATAAATTATTTTAATAAAATAACCATTGATTTCAAATTTTAAAATGCAATTAGAATTTTTTTTCAAGCTTAACTTTTTTAGTCATATTTATAAGATAATTATAACCTAAATAAACAATAAAGTTAAATTATAACCCTAATTTATTCATGAGAAATAAATATGACTAATGTTTTCAATTTTTATCTATAATAATTTCTCATAACAAATAATGTGGTGAAAAAAAAAATGAAAAGGAGCTTACCGGAAGGAGAGGGTGGTCGGAAGGCAGAGAAGAGCACCGGTGATTAGAGAACGACGAGTGTTGAAACCTATTTATTCATGAGCAAAAAATATGACTAATTTTTTCATTTTTTATGTATACTAATTTTTTATAATAAATAAATAAATAAATATATAAATAAAACTAAAAAAAAAAGAGGAGCTTACCGTCGGGAGATGACTAGCCGTGGGTTTTGGCGGCGGCGGAGCTACTGGTGGGGAGCTGTGGGCGGCGGGGAAGCTACGGGTTGGGAGCTGTGGGCGGTGGGGAAGCTGTGGGCGGCGGAGCTACGGCGGAGCTGTGAGCTAGGAAGGATGCGAACGAAGGGGAGCTGCGGGGATGGGGGAGCTGTGGGCTGGGGGGAGTTGCGGGGTTGGGACACGGAGGAGCTGGGGGTGGGGTAGCTGTTGTCGGATGGGAGCTGGGGGCTTCGGTGTGGTGGACCTGGAGGCGGTCGTCGGAGCTGAGGGAGGAGAGAAATTTCGAGCTGAGGGGTGAGCTGAGAGTAATTAATTGTCGAAATTAGCGACGGAATTAAATTCCGTCGCTAATTTATTGCTTTTTGCGACGGAATTAAATTCCGTCGCAAAAAGCTGAGGGTTTTTAGCGACAGAATTAAATTCCGTCGCTAATTAACTGCTTTTTGCGACGGAATTTAATTCCGTCGCTAAAAGCTGTCTTTTGGCAGCCTTTTGGCTGCCAAAAAGCAGCTTTTTAGCGACGGATTATGAATCCGCCGCTAAAATTAGCGACGGATTCATAATCCGTCGCTAAAATTAGCCTAAATCAAAAAAATTGGCGGCCCTTTTGGCCGCCATTTAGCGACGGATTCAAAATCTGTCACTAACTGAAGATAAGTGGCCTTTTCCACCGCCATTTAGGGACGGATTTTGAATCCGTCGCTAAAATTAGCGACGGATTTTGAATCCATCGCTAAAATTAGCGACGGATTCAAAATCCGTTGCTAAATCAAAAAAATTGGCGGCCCTTTTGGCCGCCATTTAGCGACGGATTAAAAATCCGTCGCTAACTGAAGATAAGTGGCCTTTTCCAACGCCATTTAGGGACGGATTTTGAATCCGTCGCTAAAATTAGCGACGGATTCAAAATCCGTCGCTAAATAGCGACGGATTAGTTTTTCCGTCGCTATTTCTCGTGAATTTGCGACGGAAAAAATTCCGTCGCTATTTATGATTTTTCTAGTAGTGGTGCAGCTATGCTGGCTTGAACTTCATCAACATTATTCAAGATGTATAAGTGGACTTGTGACAATTCATCAGGATCCACAGTCTTTACTGAAGCCCCTCGCCTACCCCCTCCAGCATGATGACGTTTTGGAAGCCCAATATGTCTTACTTTGGCCAAATAATTTTGACAAAATACCATGGCTTCTTCAGAAACATATTTCTGAACAATCGATGCTTCTGGACAGTATGCATTCTTCACGTACCCTTTAAGGAATTTCATAGATCTTTCAATTGGGTACATACACCGTAAATGGATAGGGCCGCACAACTTTATCTCCCTCACTAGATGAACAATTAGATGAACCATGATGTCAAAAAATGTAGGAACAAAAAGCTTCTCAAGGTGGCACAAGATAAGATGTCCTTCATTCTCTAATTCATCCAACTTTTCAATATCGAAAACTTTAAAACAAACCGCATTGAAGAAGACACAAAGTCTAGTCAAAACAACCCAAAGGTCATATTCAGTGATGCCTCGAATAGCTATTGGGAGTAGCTGTTGCATCAAGACATGACAATCATGTGATTTTTGGCCTACTAATTTCAAGTCCTTCATCGATACAAGCCTCTTAAAATTTGAAGAATACCCTGAGGGAACTTTTGTGCCATGTAAACACTCACAAAAACTACGTTTCTCATCCTTAGACAAAGTATGAGAAGTCGGGGGACAATAAGTCCATACGGCCTTGGATGTAGCTCTTCACGTATTCCCATTGCTTGCAAATTCAATCTTGCCTTCACACCATCCTTGAAACTGCCTTGTATGTTGAGAAGTGTGCCAGCAATGCTATCACATACGTTTTTCTCCACATGCATGACATCGATACAGTGTCTCACATCAAGATTGCACCAATAGGGAAGATCGAAGAATACAGATCTCTTTTTCCATATATTTGTATCTTTTCTACTCTTGGCTGTCTTGCCGAAGATGACATTGATATTTTTCACATTCTCATAAACTTGCTCCCCAGTCAATGGCACCAGAGCATCTTCATATTCTTGGCCACCAAAGAAGGCTTTCTTTAATCGACGATATGGGTGGCCCCGTCTAAGTGTTAGTTTCTATATGTTTTGATGATGACTAACAATTGTCACATTTGATAAAATACTTGAAATCAATCTTGAGATCTTTGAAAATGTTTTTGGAATATTTGTAACTCAAGTTGATTGATTACAACTCAAGTTATAGGACTTAAAGAATTTTCACAAAAACTATAACTCAAGTTGAAAATCACAACTCAAGTTAAAAATTATTTTTCAAAGAGTCATAACTCGAGTTATCACTTAACAACTCGAGTTATGGACTGTACTTTGCATTTCCAGAAAGCTTCTCGCGATTCAAAATTTTCTGAAACTGAAGTAACTCGAGTTATTTTCAACAACTCGAGTTACTCCTGTAGCTTTTGCTCTCTGCCCGAAATTTTCTTTAACATAACTCGAGTTATTACTGTGCAACTCGAGTTATGCCAAAACGCAAATGCTCTCTATCTGAATTAAAGTTTAACATAACTCGAGTTATTACTGTGCAACTCGAGTTATGAAAATGCAATTGCTCTCTGCATGGTTTTGATTTAAGAATAACTCGAGTTATTACTGTGCAACTCGAGTTATGTCAAAGCGAATTGCTCTTTGTGTGAATTAAATGAAAAAGCAACTCGAGTTAGTGAATATAACTCGAGTTGGCCTTCCTTCCCAGAAACTCCTGAACTTGAAAGTAACTCGAGTTGGTACTGTGCAACTCGAGTTACTCATATCAGTTTTTGAAATTAGCATTCTCAAAATTTGAATCTCTGAGATTGTGCAATGGGTACTTGATATTATTGTTCCTTATCATTTCTAATCATTATTAATCATGTTTCCAGTGTGTTTTAGACAGGATTAACAAGGTTAAACTTCAAATTATCATAAAGCAAATTTCTGTTAGAAGCATTTAATGCAAAGCTCAGAACATTCACCAATTCGGCAAGAAACCATCTGAGCAAGCGAAAAGCAATCCGGATACTTTTCAGACAACATTCCTAATGAGCTCCAACGGACAATTTGAATAAGGAATGTCAACGGAGAATAACGGACGAATGTCGGAGACATACGAAGAGACGAAGCCACGAATTCTCAACGGTCACATTCATTACTCACAACGGCTCATTAATCTCTTCTCAACGTTCATTAAATGCGGGCGTCTATAAATATGAGAAGCATTCAAGTCTCCACCTACCAAAACTCTGCGGATTCAATTAGCGAACAACTTCATTTACTGTTTCAACAAGAAATTAATATCTTTTGATATTCCAATCTTCAGTGTTTACTTATCTATTCTTTTAGAGAGTCCTTCATTGATTATCATTTATTGTAAGAATCTCAAAGTATTGGGACTTTGAGATTGGGTTGATTGATTACAACTTGTAAGGGGGAGTAAGTTCTAGAGTGAGAGAATTACTCCGAGAGTACAGAGTGTGTAATCAATTGAGATAGTGAAATCCCGGAGAGTTTGGGGACTGGACGTAGGTCAAGGATTTAGACCGAACCAGTATAAATTCCTTGTGTCCATTCTTCTTTATTCCTTCTCTGTTCATCTCTGTTCTCTGTGCGCATAAACAAAATGCATTCAAGAAGAAAATTTAATATCCCCAATTCACCCCCCCTCTTGGTGATATTTCGTCTTTCACTAAGAAATCTCCTATGTCCAAGGTAAACCGTCTTTCTTCCATGTTGGAGTTGATGGTAGCATGTGCCTTCTTCACAAACCGGACATGCTTTATGGCCCTTTACACTATACCTTGACAAGTTACCATATGCTGGGAAGTCGTTTATAGTACAGAATATCATGGCTCGCAATTTGAATACCTCCTTCTTGCAAGAGTCAAAAACATCCACACCTTCTTCCCATAACTCCTTCAAGTCTTCGATCAAGGGCTGAAGGTAAACATCAATGTAATTTCCAGGTTGTTTTGGTCCCGAAATCAACATAGACAGCATGATGTACTTTCTCTTCATGCATAACATAGGAGATAAGTTGTAAATAATGAGGAGTACAGGCCATGAACTATGTACGCTGCTAAGGCTTCCATATGGATTCATGCCATCCGTGCTAAGGGCAAGCCTAAGGTTCCTAGGTTCTTAGCCGAAGTTGGGAAATAATTGATCGATTTTCTTCCATTGAGAAGAATCGGCTGGATGACGAAGCTTTCCATCAGAAATCCTCTCATTTGCATGCCACCGCAAATGTTTTGCATCATTTTCATTCGCAAACAACCTCTTGAACCTTGGTATGATTGGAAGATACCACAACACTTTTGCAGGCCCCTTATTTGACTTGTACCTTGGGGTTTCACATATCAGACAATTCCGCTTCTCTTCAAACTCTTTTCTATACAATACGCAGTCATTCGGGCATGCATGGATCTTTTTGTACTCCATCCCCAGTGGACAAAGTATTTTCTTAGCATCATAGTATCGATGCGGCAACACATTATCATCCGGAAGCATGTCCTTAAAAGCCTCAAGCATTTCAGAAAAACTCTTGTCGCTCCATCCATGACGTGCCTTCAAGCTTACCAATTTCAATATAGCGTTCAATAATCGGTATTTTTGACACCCTGGGTATAGCGGGGTCTCCGCATCACTGCACATATTACCATATGCATGTGATTGTTGAAAGGCCTCTTCTCCTACATCACGAATAATGTCCTCTATGCGATCGTCCATATCCGTGTCATTATCATCAAAGGCCACTTCCCCATGTTGAGACCCACTTGGTACTTTTTCACCATGCCATACCCATACTGTATAGGTCTTACAAAATCCCTAACAGATTAAATGTGTCCGTATAACTTCAGGACTTAGTCACCTCTCATTCAAACATTTTACACAAGGGCAATAAAACTTCCCACTATCATCATTGGCATTTTGTTTAGCAAATTCAATAAAGTCCCTCACCCCATTCTAATATTCAACGCTCGTCCGTAAAGCATTTATCCAACTGTGATCCATAGTAGAATTCCTATGGACGGAAAGATTTAACATACGTATAATAAGGCAAAATAAATGCATAACAAAGAATCACTTTTGGTCATGAATATCACAGTGAAGCCAAACTAAAATACTCCCGAAGCAAAATAAATGCATGACGAGGAAATTTAAATGCTTTGCATGAAGGTCTTGTGGACTCACCTGTAGCATATAAATTCAAATGCCAAATAAGAGTCTTTCTTCTCTCGCCATGAACGTTGATGTTGGAGACAGCAAGAGTACCCTAAAAACATTTGTTGGTCAGTTGGGTAGGTCTCAAGTGCAAATATAATCTTCAGAATAGAATATTCATTAACAACAGAGAAGCACACAAGAGCATTTCATCGATTTCGTTCAACTCAAGAAAAACCCAGAACGATAAGTAGGCAAACCATGAAGTTATATAACTGAAACACCTCTTACAGCTTGGTCTAAGTTTAGCTGAGGAACGAGGAAGTGATTGTCGAGAGAGCAACGCGAAGCACCGATGGAGCAACAGACAACCACGGGAGACAGAACCTCCTCAGTAATCACTTTCGGCGTGACAAGAGAAATTCAGAGAGGGAAATTTAATTTTTCGCGCGACAGAGACTTGGTTTTATGTTTGGATTTTTTAAGACCGATTAATTATAAAGCATCCGGTCCTAAATATTTTATATTAAATTTTTAAGTGTTACTTTTAAGACCGAATTCTTATCCTGTCCGGTCCTATATATTTAAGACCGCAGTTTTATAATGCACCAGACCTAAGTTAATTTTCTAGAGAAAAGAGTATTGACTTTGGGCCTTTGGCGAGCGCAGAAAATTATCAATGCTATTAATTAATACTACTATTAATTACTTGAAGAAAAAATTAAAAAGAGACAAGGTTATAGTTCTTAATTAATGCTATTCTTAATTAATGCTACTATTAATTACATTAACAAAAAATTAAAAAGAGACAAGCTTATGGTTCTTAATTAATGATATTCTTAAATAATGCTATTATTAATTACTTGAACAAAAAATTAAAAAGAGACAAGCTTATGGTTCTTAATTACTGTTATTATTAATTACTTGAATATTGCCGTACACATTGCCCCAAAAAAAAACATAAAATTATCAAAGCTTGTTATCCTTCAAAGCCCAGACAATATCGGCTTGAGCAGCATTAATCTCCCGCTGGATATCAGCAAGTTCTCGTCTTATTCGTATCAGGTCGTTAGAGGAAAGAGGACGAGGGTCAGCGGTCGGCGCGTTGGGGCCAACTGGTTGGAGAGGTGGAGTAGGAACCTCTTCATGGTCGGAAGGCTAGAGGGGGCGTGCGGCAATGTCTTCATCATCAGAAATAACAATGGGTCCAACGACCCGAGACTCTTCTGTTTCAATCGAACACACTCTCGATGGTGGAGGCGCACCGTATAACGATCGACGGAAGGCACGAGCATCACGAGTAAGAGCACCCCTACGAGCGGTTATCTTGTATCTAACCATGGTTTGAGCAGTACGTTGGCGCAAAGAGGTATGAGGCGTTTATTAATAAAGGCAAAGCTAGAGGTAGTTTGGAGTTACGAGGTAGTGTGGAGTTAATAAGAAGTGTTAAGGACAGAGAGGTAAAGAGCGGACGAATGGTCTACACTTTACGAGCGAGTTTTATAAATATTATTTAATTTTTAAGATGAATTAATATTAAGACCGACCTTTTATAATTTCTCCGGTCCTAAAAGTATATTATTTATTTTTTTAACTGAATTAATTTTAAGACGACCTTTTATCACTTCTCCGGTCCTATAAGTATATTATTTATTTTTTTAGTCAATTAAATTACTTTTAAGACCGATCTTTTATCCTGTTTTCCGGTCCTACAATTCATTTATTCAAGATTTAAATTTCCTAAAAAAAGTTCATCGTTTCAAATTCCGATAGTAGAGTCGTATCCTTACACTCTATCAGATCTCTTCGGCTTCCAGATAAACTTCCCAATGTAACTAGGCGTCTCCTCGTATTCTGATGAACTATGTGTCTGCTCATTAAAGGTTCCGATGTTTCACTCCGGATGGTTTATCTATTTAAAGCCATTGTTACTTTACTTTCTTCACATTCTTCATCATCACTTCCACAATGGCTGCTCCACCGCCCCAAGGTCCTCCACCACCACCAGGTCCTCCTTTTCCTCCTCCCGCTGGACATAACAATCCTTACCCTCCTCCTCTGCCTCCGAACCCGACCACCAAACAGCTGCTGCGCCACCTCCTAGCCTGCGTCGATCATATAGATCAATGACAGGGCCAGCTTTTTCAAGTCTACCATGCCGTCAACAACAAGATCAACGCGATACTCGACGCCCACGACGTTGAGTACAATTCGTTAGATGACGATGTCACCGACCCCTTCGACGACTCCCTCCTCTCCGACAACGATGGGGAGGAGTAAATATTTTTCTGTTTTTTTTTAAATCATGTACTTCGCTGCCTCCCATGGGGCAGCATTAAAAAATATATAATAAATTTGTTACTTTCCTATTTCGATCGCCTTTATCCTTTTGATCAGTACATTCTTTCTTTTTCCGACAAAGAGGAAAAAAACAAAACATTGTCCTCGTGTGTATGATCAACATTAAAAACTCACAAATTAAAATATCCAACAATATACAGTTAAGATCAGACCAACAAAACAAAAAGAGCGTTTACCTTATTCGAATAAAAACAAATAGTGACGATTCTTCTCAAGGTTGGACCATCAGTGTTGTTGGTTTTACATTGCCTGATTAGAAAAAAGTGTCCTTTTCAATATCTCTCATCTTTTTCCGACAAAAAGAAAAGGGACAAAGAAAAGGGAAACCGATAATCTAAATCTGGAGAGGTAAAAACGACGACATTGAGGGTCCTAGCTTGAGCAGAACGCCAGAACCTCGGTTGCCTTTAATTACCCTAATTAATTTGTCCGAAAAGTGAATCAATTCTATTTAAAGGAAGACTATTAGGAGCGGACGAAAAAAGGAGATACGGTCCTAAAAGTGTTGAATACTTTTAGGACCGTCATTTTAAAACATACGGTCCTAAAATGAACACCAGAACTTTCTAATTAATTTGTCCGAAAAATGAATCAACTCTATTTAAAGGAATACTATTAAGAGCGGACGGAAAAAGGAGATACGGTCTTAAAAGTGTCGAATACTTTTAGGACCGTCATTTTAAAACATACGGTCCTAAATGAAGCCAGAACTTTCTAATTAATTTGTCCGAAAAGCGAATCAACTCTATTTAAAGGAAGATTATTAGGAGCGGACGGAAAAAGGAGATACGGTCCTAAAAGTGTCGAATACTTTTAGGACCGTCATTTTAAAACATACGGTCCTAAATGTCTCACCAATATTTTGTCAATACTTTTAGGACCGGAAGTATACAACATGCGGTCCTAAAAGTCTCATATTATTTAACCGAAAACTTTTAGGACCGGAAGTTTACCCATATTCGGTCCTAAAGTCGCGAACTCGCTACATCATCCTGAACCTCAAATTTCAAGCGCACTAAATAGCTATATCCACCATCCAATTTCAGATACCCCAAAATGGAAACAAGAAAATTGTTCAAAAAATTAAACAAATTTATCTATTGAATTTTACATTGCGTGTGTATTATTTACAAATTGATCGAAAAAATTATCAAATTTTACAGAATATTTACAAATGAATAACATCATTAATTATTGTCCTGATCACTACTTAAGATCAGGTCATACAAATATTGACAAAACAATTCGCGTATGTGCTCGAGTTCAGCATCCGAGAAGGGGACAGGGCATTGAAACGTCTGTAACATCAAAGACACAAACTGAATTAATAACTTGCGCCCATATTTCAGATGTAATTCATTAAGCCCCAGAAATTGAATTAACTTGCGTGCATAATATGTAACATCAAATATTTACCTTTGCAAATAATTTAGTTTCTCCTTTAGTGACAATATCATACATGTGTTTCATAATGTATTGGCCACATAGGTTGGACTCATGTGGTTGCCGACGAGTCTAAAAAGAAAAAGAAATATATAAGTAATATATATATTATGACTCAGTTCACAAGGCAGTTGACAAGTACCAATATTATATTGTACCAACCTTTGGTCTGAGCCATTTAGGCTCTTTGGCCTTTGAAGGACGCTTTTGGAGTGCATCGATTTGGAAGGTCCTCATGGCACTATCATAAAAAATGCATATTTATCAATTCACTGAAAATTCACAGCAGAGATTTCTGACAAGAGAATCAAAATGACATGCTTACTCGTTGATGGTCTGGACCAACGTGTGCACTAGCAGGCTGTGAGTGGAGCATAAGAAGATAACTTTAATTTCTTCCATGCACATGATGACTAACTGCCAGTGGCGGCTAAAAATTCACAGCAGTAAAGTATACTCAGTGATATATGTAGGCATATAGCAGAATTAAGTGACTTGTAGCCAAGATTTGTGATATGTACCTGTGGAAGAATGGCAACAAGTACACCTTTCTTCTCACATTACACAACCTCCTTGATATGTACTCTTGTCTTTGCACCATGGTTGTTTGACTCATATACTGTGGGCACAAGAATCCAAAATCGTCCAACCTGCCCTCATTCTCCAATTCTTGATGCAAGAACCTACAATAATTACATCGATCAGGGAATTAGTATATGTATGTATGTGTGTCTAAACGATGCATTTAAATTATATGTACCATAGAAGAACATACTTACTTCATCCAAATTTGAATAATTGCATCAGTAAGCTCCTGTCGGGGAAGCAGCAGGGAGTCAATATCAATGGAGTCAACTTGGACTGGTAGGGGAATTGCGTCGCCTACTACTTCATTGACAGACCACGATTTAGTTTTAAAACATCCATTTTTCACCATATCTGTTATTTTTTCGCGGCCAGTCAACTTAGCAGTAGGGGATTGAGCCTGAGGAGGAGGGGATGGAGCTCTACGAGGGGATGGAACTTGAGGACGAGGGGTTGAAGCTTGGGGAGGAGTACAGACATGTACAAGCTTCACTGGCCAAGAGATGTAGGTTCCCTTGACATCACTCACAATCTTCATCTCATCAGTTGGGAGAGGGAGAGGTGCATCAATGATCACCTTTTCAACTGACACTATGACTTCATCATCAGACATTTGTTGGTGGTGTACAGTTGATCCCAAAAAGTTGTGGACAGTCCCTTTTGCAACCAATAGTAGTCTATCATGATCCTCCACATAAACGTCACAAGGTTGCTCTGACTGTCCAACAATGCAACTCCCTCGAGTGCTCTGCTGCACAGTTGCAGGTGAGTGTGTGAAGGGAACACTGTTCTCTGGACGAGAGCTCAAAAGCAGCTTCACCTGATTCAGTTCCTCCCTCAACTTGCTCATATCAGATTGATGCCTTGCTTCTTTAGCCGCTGCCTCCTCTTTAACCACCTCTTTCCTATGGCGTTTGGCGGATGAACCAAAGAATACCTTCAGGCCTACTTGTCTTCCAACCCCCCTTACACGCCCACCGTGGTCCGGTTTTCCGGTGGCAGCCGTGAGAACATCACTCCTACCAGACGACACGAAAGATCCCTCTACCTCTTTCTTCTTAAGATCTTCCTGTAAGGTACAGATAACGAGAAGCTTAGTAATGAATCATGTTAACTAAAAAATAACAACAATAACAATACTTACAATTTTTTCAGCAACTACACGAGTTTGTTCACTCGTGTAGGAGCCGCTTGGCTTTTGCCGAATGTGCAACCACAAATCCTCGCTACGTATTGGAGATGGCGGACCATGCACCGCCTCAGGATTGGATTCTGCTTCATCTTCCAATCTCTTCCGCTTGGCCGCCATCAATTCCTTTTCAACCCTTTCATATCCACCGCGAGAAGCCCTATATGGGCAATCATTCTTTCTCCCTATCTCCTGTGCTTTTGCCCTTCTTTGCTGTGAATCAGAATTGAAAACAACTATTAATTATGAATTCCAGCCATCTCACTAACAGAAATTAGAGAACTTCTGCTTGATATGAACCTCAAACACTAGTCAAATTCACTTGATCAAGTTTCAACATTTTATTATTTAAGGAAGATGTAGATAGGTTAAGAAACAAAAGAGAATTATGCTTACAAAAGAGCTATGTTTTGTACTGCTAGGTAGATAGAACAAGAAAAAACAGAGGATTATGCTTATAGAATAATACAAACTTGATCCTTTTTAAGGCATCCAGTGGGATCATCAGTACGTCCACATTAGATAGTAACAATTGGGTATATAAAGTTTCCCCCTTTTAAGACTATTCATTTCCTCCTTTGCAAGACAAACCATTACACAATTACCTCCTTAGTATTTTACCTTTTCAGGGTTTACATATCAGATTTGCATAGACAAAGGCAGGAAATGTATACTTCTATTTACACACCAAACAATATAATTTAACTAACAGGATTAGATGAACAAATATAAGCTCACAGGTTACATAAGCAAACAAAACTAAATATAGACTCACCAGAGCTTCAGGAGTGGTCCGCAGCAGAACAAATTGTCGCCAAATTCGTTCATCAATAAATGTGTATTGTTCCCAAGGCTATTTGGCAGGCGCAACCTTGTAAAAAATACACGTGTTAGCGAGAGAGGTCTTAAACTTCCTCCACCGATCAGCACAATAGGACAATGTCTTGACTTTCAACTCCTCAGAGTCAGGGACAGTGTATGTAAGCCGGATAGTGTCCCAAATAGGTTGCTTTACTTTTTCAAAGTTAACACTTTTCCACTCATCTTCCAAGATGCTAACCTTGCTGCGTGCAAGATAGCCGACAAAACTATTATATTTGTTTTTATTAGGACCGTAAGGCAGCAACTTTTCATCGAACTGAATCTCGAGCCTTGACCCAGAAGTCCGACTTAGAGATACATCCATCATTCGTGTGCCTCTTCTACCACGGCGTGCAGGGCGGTTAGGAGGCACATTGTCAGTGGAGGAGGGTTCGTTCTGACCCACACCATTAATTGGCGATCCCGGAACACGAATGGAATCGTCTTCACCGTTCATTTTTGAGACAGTAAGAGAGGAATGCCTGAGCAACTGAGAGAGTAAGAGAGGCTACTGGTACGTGGGTGAGGAAGAGTGGTAATGCAACAGGAACAGCGGCTTCACAACAACAAGAGGGGTTTTAGAGGTACAACGTAAGTCTTATGGGTTTCGCGCGAAGATATAGGGGTTTCAGAGTTCATAGATACAACGTAAGTCTTAAGGCAACGTTTCACGCGAAGATATATTTGGCGGTTTATTTTTAAGACCGGATGAACAAAAATGACGATCTTAAAGGTTACATTTTAAGACCGTCCTCTTTTAAACTCCGGTCTTAAAAGTATTACTACCGGGCGCGATTTTTGTCCTGCTAAAAAGTATAATCTTTAAGACCTCCTGTTATATATATCCAGTCTTAAAAGTTTAATTTAATTTTTTCCTTATTATTTTGGACCGTAGAAAAAATAAGTCGGCCTGTTCGAGATTTCTCTATAAAGAATTTTTATATTTCAATTTTTTTAACAACATTTTTATGACCGGTCGTTTTTCTAAGCGGTCTGAATAATATATTTAAGACCCATTGCTAAACGATTCGATCCACGAAGTTCTTTATATTTACAAAACTGCCACCGGTTATAACTTTAAAGTTCTTTATATTTACAAAACTGTCATCGGTCATACCTTTAAGACCGGGCTGTCGATAGTCCGCTCTAAATGAGGCGGTGTTAAAAGCCTTTTTTGTACTAGTGCGAGGGTCACCAATTTCAGATGACACTGAGGTTTAACCTGGTGAGCTAGCAAGCCTCCAACCACAGCATAAAGATGGCCTCCTCCTTTGGATTCCCAGTTCACACAAGGAGCCGTATCCACATACGCTGTGTCGTCCCTCACTGGATTGCTGCAGTTCAGGTACCCCACCTGCTTGATTAAATTTCTAGTTTCTGTTCTGTTGTTGTTTAGAGTCCAAGTGTCATAGGAATTATGATTACTGCTATCTTCATAATACAGGTCAGAGATGAAATTGGATGGGGATAAGGAATAGAGAGGGAGGGAGGAGCAATTGCCCTTCTGAATTCCTGCATCTACGAGTCTGATTGTGTAGGTGTTGTAGTTTATTCCCACCACTCGGTATGTTCCAAGCACTTCATCTCTTCCTAGCACCCGGTATCTTCCATTTCTCCCATAATGATTACTAGAATCATGTAAATGAAGGAGAGTGATGTTGTTTTCACAGGCTAGCTCGTGTTTGTGATGGCCACAATAGGGTGGGTCATCTCGTAGTCAGAACGGATATGAGATGTTTGTGATAATGCCGCAACTAGAAGTGCAGGATTTATTGTCATGTTCAGAACTCAGAACTCCTTCCGTTAGAAGCAGAAACAGCCACAACACTGAACACCATAACCCTTTCTCTGTTTCCATCTCTGACAATAATAGATAGCTGCTGCACTTATGAATGCTTAGCTTCTTGCTTCCATCCAAGCCTTTTCTTCTCAACTCCATCCCATCCTTCTTTATATAATTTCTATGATTAAACTTTCTTGTTCTATTGACTAACCCATTGTTGCCCCTTTTCTTAAAAGAAAAAAGATTTTGAATTTCCAACTACATAAAAAAAAATATCTTTATCGGTTAGTTCTTAAAAAATTGGTGACAAACAAATTAAAAACAAAATCTAGGTCATTTATTAGTATTTTTTATTCTTTTTCCAAAAATCTGGCTGAAGCCAAAACTATTATAGTCAACTTTATTGTCATTTTCTTTGCATACCTCCCTTCCATGCATCTTCCTTCGTGGGCCGCCAGAATTAAGGGCCCGTTTGTTACAAAGAAGATTTTAGGAAGGAAAGGAAAGGAAAGGAATGAGAAGGAAAGGAATGGAAGATTAGGAGGAAACTTTAAAATTGTGAGTTGTTTGGTACACTAGGGAAAGGAAGTTAGTTGAGGGAAGATGATATATTTGGTAGGAAGAATTGGGTGTTGATTAAGTGGGAAGATGGGGTGAAATTCCATCAATGCCCTTAAAATTAAATAAAAAAGGAAAAAAAAAGGACCAATTGCCTAACAGTCGGGACATCGAAACGAAATCGCCCAAGATTGTTGATGCACAATTGAAGTAGACGCCGATGGGAAAGGAGATTGCGACGATGAATGGGTTCCACAGCCGACGACGATGACGGAGAAGGAAAGAATTACCGGGGGAAGACAGGAAAGAATCAAACCAGAAGCGGAAATGAATATGACGAGGATCTGGAAAGATGTATGCCTATAGTTTCGGGGTTGCTACAATTCGATCTCGATCTTCCCTTTTCTGACATCTTGTTTATGAAACATATGAACCCAGGCGTTAGTTTGACAGCGAAGGAAAGAAAAAATTGTAAATAATGCCCGCCAAAAGTTTGAGAAGTGTGAAGTCCATTAAACCTAATAAATTGAAAGAAACATTTTTAGTTTAAATGGGCAATCGAAAGAAATGACCTAGCAAGTGCAACAGGAGAACTAATTCCCAGGGTTATGATTCATATCAGCAGATTTGTTTCTTCTGCATTAGCAGGAAAGCAATTACGGGAAAGAATTATTGGCTTTTTAAAATGGTTTAAAAAAAAAGAACACAAACTTGGACATGAGAGAACCAGATTGCACAGGCACAGAAATGAAGATATAATGATACCATGTCAACCGTACGTTAAAGGGAGAGAATGAAGGAAATTGGCATCTTGAAATGATTAGTAACAAAGTTACATAACTTCCCTCAAGCAACAGCAGGAGGCAGGAGAACAAGGGGTAACCCATAGTATAGCATGTTCATTGAAGCTGATTAAAGGTAATAAAAGTAAGGCATTTGGCCTTCTCAAATGCTGCAAAAAATTGAACACAAAGTTGGAGATGAAGTCAAGCATCAGAAAGATATCTGTGAGGGAGGAATAAAAGTTGTCTTCCTCATGGGTAGGACATTAACAACCATTTAATTTAAAGTGTAAGAAATTGCAAGGTCGCTCTAAAACCTTATACAAACAACGAATAGTCTAAATCAGACAACTGATACAACTGACACGAGCAGCTGCAAGTACTGGGAAACACAGCAGCAGTGCTACATGATGATGCCCTGACATTTAAACAATGTTTCAAGTGGTTTGCATGCTCAAATATTGAAGGGACAGATCAATGCACAGACTACATTATAAGTTGCCTGAACCTCAACTCAAAATGATGTCATTGGATACATAAATAATGGAAACATCAGTTTAATAGGTTCACAAAAGTTAAATAGTCAAACTGCACAAAACACCTGATGTTTACGTTCGAACCATACGCATCCGTTGGAACATAGAAAGTGCACAGAACAAGTTAATCAGGCAATCAAAACAACAATGGGAAACCATAAACAAACAAACTAAACTATCCCTAATTCTTCTTCTTTCTCTTAGCTGCGGGCCTCTTGGCTGGGGACCTCGTACGCGGGGTGCGTCTTGGTGATGATGTTGTTGAATCAGGGAGGTTCACTAGGATGAACAAGGGGGAACCAGACGTGGCAGGTGGATCAGGCACATGTGTGTCAGCTAAGAAGATATGGGGAAAATTCTGAGCTGCAAGCATAGGCCTGAAAGTACTTGGTGGAATGAATCTCAAAGGAACTGCGTTTGATATTATCCTCAAAGGTGCAGGAGGAGGGTTGGCAGGTTCAGGGAGACACACAACGGACAGTGGAGTGATTGGATCCAAATCCTCATCATTGTCGTTGGCATTCCCTCCTTCTTCATGTGTTGTCCCTTCACCCACTGCCGTAACCGCAGCCGCAGCTTGTTCATCCTGCCCTCTCTTTACAGCTGTGGTGCCCCCAGCTGCATGCTCCCCATCTCCTTCCTCAACCTCCCCTGCTTCTTTAGGTAAGGTCCCTTCAGCCGCCACATCCACAACCTTAGCATCATCGTAATGGTGACCAACATCATCCTCACCCTCCCCTTCTTCTTCAGTAAAGGTGGCCTCTCCCTCAGCATCAACTTGAGGCTTAACATTTTCATCCTCTTGCTTGCTTGCCTCTTCAATAAAGGTGTCCTCACCTAAAGGTTCAACATTTTCAACCTGAGGCTCCTCTGCCTCTTCAGCTACGGTGCCTTTACCCACACGCTCAACTTTGTCAACCTCATCGTCCCCTTGTGCTTCATCCAGAATTGGGGACTGGTATGCTGATGGTGGTGACTGTGCTGGTTGCTTTAGTTGATCATGACCAATTAGGCTGGTTGGAGTGTGGTCAACAGACACAGATGCAGGTACCTTTTTATTATCCTTCTCACTTGCATGTGCACCATCATCATATACGTCCAGCAGGGAGTTAGGCTCAACTGTAGGCTCTGTAGAAGGACTAGCTTCGTCAGGCTTTTTAGACTTGAAAGATGCAAATTGCTTGAACTCTATACCATACAAGTAAATGAAGTCTCGCAAGTCATTCAAGCCACGTGCAATTGACTTTATCTCTGACTCCATGGCAGCAAGATTGGACTGTAATTCAACTGTAAATTTATCCAGTTTCTGATCCACAATCTTGGCAAACATGGTGCCTACTTATGCCACTCCTTCTTCAAATTTAGAGATTGGTGTGCTTGGTTGTTCTGGGCTTGCATTTTGGCTAGGCATCTGCTCTTATTCCCCCTCATTGGATGATCTATTTGAGGGCTCTTTCGAGACAAAAGGGACTTTCATCCGACGCAATGCTTCTTCATCAAACTCTCGCGTCCACATTGGCAGTTCACCTTCATGCAAATACCAAACCTTGTGCTTCTGTAAAATGAGAGATACTAGAGAAGGGTATGGCAGAGGTGAATCATTCTCCTTTCCTATTGTTGCAGCCTTAAGCATTGTATCGATGATCAACTTGCCCAAATTGAATGGCTTCCTCTTGATCAAACAGCAGAGGATTCGCTTGTCCTTGATGCTCATTGTGGTAAAGTGCTTACCCTTGTTCACAAAGTTCCTGCTGAATAGATAGTGTAGGACCCTGTACTTAGGAGGCAACTGCTTGGGTCTGCACAGAGGTCCATCATCTTCAGTTGTCCCACCCTCTAGCAGAATTTTGTCCATTTCTTCACCATTAAAGTTTGTGTCTTTCGAATGTGCAGGCTTAATGTCCAACCATTTATAAATTTTTCCCTCTTTCAGCTCTATTTTTTTACCCCTAACACAAGTGTAAACCATGCCAGTCCTAGACAACCTGAGGTTTGAGTAGAAGACCTTCACAACTGTGTCAGAATAAGGCAAACCCATCTCAAGCAGACCCCTAAATGGTCTAACAATTGCGTCTAGGCCAAATGGAAAATCAGACTCAAATGACTCTATCGTAATCTTAATCATTTTGCATAAACTACGCCCTACTAACCTCATGTCGTACTCTTCAAGTTTGGAGTGGTTGAAGTAGGCCTTTGAATCAGGCATGATTTTTGCCCTCTACTTCGCCTTTAATTGCTTATACAACTTTTGCCTCACCTCGTCCTTAGCCTCGCATTGTTCTTCCTTGTCCTCGCTGCCGCCTGACACTTCCTCACCAATTGTGCCTTTCCATTCTTCGTCATCCCCATTTGAACTACTAACTTCCTGTTTGCCTTTACTCTGTTTCACCGCCTCTACCTTTCGTTTCTTTTCTACCGTGGATGATTCAGATTCTGAGTCAGTTGCATTGTCATCAGGTGCCTTCCTCCTCTCAGCCACCTTACCCCTCTGCTTCCTCTGAGCAGCGCGTCGTTGTTTCATGGCTTCTTTTGCTTCCATTTCCTGCTTCCATTTCGCTACTGCCTCATAGTCGTCAGGCACATATACATCTCTGCTGGTGTACTTTGACCAGTCATCTCTTCCACACCGGTGTAGTTTTGCCCGATGGTTCCTGTAGTTTTCAAGGTCTTGCATTGTTATCCCAAATTTTCGCAAGCCGTCATCTGTCATTTTGGTCCTCGCCATTGACTAATTGCTCTACTTGTCGCAAGAACACAGAGAATGCTAGGGTTCAATCGTGGCAGGTCAGGGCGTTTCTGAGGTTCCTGCAGACCCAAGGTGAAATTGATTGGGTTTGAGTTTGTGTTGGAAAAAGAGAACACAAGATGGGTGTGATAATCAAGAACAGAGTAGGGAGGGGGGGTGGCAGTTGATAAGTGGCCGACGTTCGAACTGCTCCCTCATGTCCCCCACATTTTTGTTCTTTATTTTTAATTACATTAATTATTTGTTTAGAACTGTCACATATTTTAAAAAACGTACCTGCTAATTAATTAACTGCAGCGGTCAAGATGTTCAACCAAGCTGTATATTTGCGTTCGTTCGAACGGTTCAAATACGTTAGAACGTAAATAAACACATGCACAAGGTAGATGCCACATAACGTCATATCAGACCAGGAGACCGAAGTATTTGAAGGAATGCTGAGGTTAATTTCTTTTCTGTTTGTTACAAGAAGCAGGTAAGTAATAGGGAATACAGATTTGTAATGCCAAACAGATTTGGGCATTTGTTACAAGAAGCAGGTACAGTGAAAGGAAAAAAAATCAAACTTTGTAATATCCATTTCATTATAACTTTAGTTTAAAAAAATCAAACTTTGTAATATCCATTTCAGCCCTATCTGTTACAAGAAGCAGGTATTTTAATTTAAAAAAATTGTGCCAATGCATTTGTGATAAGAAGTAGGTACATAAATAGTAAAGGCCTTGACAGAAATATATAAAGTTTACCATTAAGCTATAAACTCCATATTATATATTCAGTGTACGTGAGTACATCCCATACACAAGGCAAAAAACATATGGAATGAATAATAATACACTTGGAATTACACAAAAACAGGATTGTAAACACAAACTTTGTGCCATGTCCACTTTTTCCTTGACATAATTGAACATGGTGCAAAGTTTGCAGTAATGCATCCAACCCTGGCCTATACAAGAAACATCATCAAGGGGATGCAAAAGGGTTGTGTAGGATTTACAAAAGGACTGTGCAGCATATACAAAATGGTTGTGCAGCATATACAAAAGACAGATTAGTGTCCAAAACTAAGTGATACATCTGAATAACCGCTGGCCAATACAGATACACCAAAAACACATGACCAGCTATGTACTCCACCCTATTGAACTAATATACAGTGGACTTGTCAGATTGCATCTCTACTGATCCAGCAAGGTCCGGATCCATGACTCCTTAAACCCTGGAAGTACCTTCAGAAAATGATTTACCATTTTGTCAGACGCTATGATCTTCATATGTGCAAGGTTTCTTTCATTCCAAGTCAGGTCCTGAATTTGCAGTAGCTCCATGTACAAGTCGTCTCCTGGGGCAAGAGGTTCAGGTTGCTTCTCTTGTGGTCCCATCATGTTTCCTAGCTTGTCAAACGCAGTAGTGATGGTCTTGTCCAATTGCGTGGCTGTATCTCGCAGTGCCTCAGCGATTACTTCAGCATTGTTCAGTTTGCGCTTCTCTTCGGCCAAGGTTAGCATCAGATGCATTGACTTGAGTGGTGATAGTTTCGTGATTGGTTTCTGACAACTCATCAGCTTCCTCACCTTGTTGTGGTGTTTCCGGAAGTTCGTCATCTTCAAGATTAACTTGTTCCTCCATTGAACCCGGGCACTCTCTTTCGTCACCAGTAGCCCTGTCCCTTCCCCAAACTATGCATAGTGAGTCAAAGTTTGGTAAAGGTTTTGTTCTAAATTCTTTTGCCTTTGGATGAGCCTGTACTTTGACCAAGGAATATGAGTGAGTTGTTCAAATGGCAGTAATTTGAAATACCTGAGTAAAGTTATAATTTCAACACAATGGTAGGACCACATACCTTCAGATATTCATCCCACACCTCTGTATCTGTGATAACAAGGTTGGTCTCCGGATTCCAACCAAATTCAGAAGTGTTAGGCCCATAAATCATGCCGTATGCTGCTTGCCATAGGCGCTTCAAGGTCTTTAGTCTGGACGTTATGTGAGGAGTTGCTTTGATGCCACATCCTGGAAGCTTCTCCTCCATCATCTTCTGCAACACATTTGCATATCCTGCCTTGAACCCAGTGTCCGCCATCCACTTTTGGTCCATTCTGAGAGTAACAAGGCAATCTACCATGACCCGGTCCTCTTTTGGAGTCCACATCTTGATGCGCATCTTGGTTTCCTGTTCTACTGGATCCATCTAAAACAAGCACAGAATTGAGGCAAAATATTGCAAGCATACATACTTTTCAAGTAACAATAAAATTTCACACAACACCAGATTAGTGTCCAAAGGCAAAGCTGAAAATAATTGATAGTGTCCAAAAGCAAAGCTTAAAATATGGGTTTTTTTTTAAACATAAATAGACGGAATAACTTGTCCTTAAACCTAGCAATACTTGAGTACAACGTTATCAGTTATGTCCAAGTGGGACAAATGCAGCAAACATTTCATTTGCTATTTGTTCCCTATAATTACTCCACACTTCACTCGTTTCCATTGGAACTAATGGCGTATTGTCAATGGTTGGAGGTCCAGTGTTAAAGGACTCGATTTGCTCATCAAGGGGATCTTGAACACTCTCCCGACGAATGAGATTATGCAGCAAGCAGCAAGCAACGATGTATCTGTTTTGCAGCCTTATTGGATAAAAAGATGGGCTTCTCGATATTGCCCACCGTGACTTGAGTATGCCAAAGCACCTTTGTATTACATTCCGGGCTGCAGAATGTCGCATGTTGAAACACTCATGTGGTGTTTGGGGTTGATGCCCTTGTCTCCAGTCATTAAGGTGGTACCTTTGACCTCGATAAGGAGCCAAAAATCCCTGGCAGTTACTGTCCCCAGCATCCACCAAGTAGTAGTTCCCTGGTCAAAAAAATACAAGTTGGCCAACAATAGTATAACTTAATTTAAATCAAGTAATCAACTCTCACACCGGTACCTAGAGGTACTCTTAGACCAAATGGTCTCCTTATAGCATCTCTCAACACCCTCCCATCCGCAGCTGAGCCTTCCCACCCAAGCAAAACAAATATGAATTGCCCATCTGGTGAGCACACCCCCAAGGACATTAGTTGTTATCTCCCCTTTTCTATTTCGGTACCTCCCCTTGTGTTGTGCAGGGACTTGAACACGTATGTGCATACCACCCAATGCACCAAGGCACCCCTAAAATTACAAAAACATTATCATGGTTAAGGTCAAACCATAGTGTCAATACTACTAAATTACTCTCACAATAGCATAATGTACATACCTTGAACCACTTCCAACGATGATCATTTGAGTCCTCCGGAATTGGCTCTGCTTTCTTCAAAAGCAATGATTGAAGTCTAATGGTAGCATTGAGCACCAGTTTGAAGTATCTACTAATGGTTTCTCCTGACCTTCCAAACTCAAACTGTATGACTCTGTTCTTCACATGATGGGCCAATATGTGAAGAAACATAGCGACTTGCTCATCAACAAGCATATGTTTAGTTGCTCTCAATCCGCCAATTGTGTCTAACATGTGACACAATTTATCAAACGTTGCACGGTACATCCTAATTTGGTTGAAGCATGTGGCATCACTACTATATATCATCGCCCTCAAATTCGCTCTCTTCGCATGAAAATCTAATCTAAACGTCCTATCCGGTAAGTGCCTTGGTGTACCTCCTCCCACAGCCACTATCATTGATAGAACCAAGGTCCTCACTGCTAGTAGCAAAGTGATGCACCCCGCCAACATTCCGACCATTTCTCGTAAACGTGGCTCTATACCTACACAATTTTTCACCACACCAATATCTTTTTTGTCATACTCTGCCACACCTCTTTACAGACTATCACTATCTAACATGCAGACATTTCTATCATTCATCCCATCAGCTCAATTTACCCCACTACTTATCACCCAACATCCCCAGTCACTGATTAACATCATATGTGTGACGTTTGAACGGGGCTCAGTGGTTCGAACATAGACTTATGTTGTTTATTTGCTATTACTTGTTTTCATTTCAACTTTAACGGACTTAACAAAACCCATTTTCATTCTCAGTGACCATACCATCACCCAACAATCAAATTTCATATATAAAAACACATAACTTAATTAAAAATTTTATCATTCACAAAACCACAACAAATTGTACATAAATAAACAACATATTTTAATTCAGGTCAACCGTGTCTGTGTGTCAATAGGTTCACAATGCATTCCACTGTGTGTGTCTCCCCCCTCCCCCAGCTCGGAGCAAAAGGGCAACAAATAGCTCAGCTCAGCCCCACCCCGCCCCCCTCTCGAAGGAAAAGGGCAACAAACAGCTAACACATACCCCCCCCCCCCCCCCAAAGAAAAAAAAGCAAGAAGCAACGGGGTAACGAAGAGCATAACAACCCCCCCCCCCCCAAAAAGCTCGAAGCAACAAGCCAACGAAGCTCACACCCCCCCAAGCTCAAAGCAACAGGCCAACGAACATCGACCCATAAACTTAAATAACAGATAAATTGATTTCGTGTGAATACTGACCTCAAATGCAGCTCTCTCCTTCTGGGTTCAACTTCTCCTTCGCCGAAAACCGACAACCGTAGATACAAGCTTCTTCACAGACACCTTCGTGCAGCTCGCGTGTGGCTCCTGCTTAAATGGATACAGTGTTTTTTTCAAGGGGTTTTTTGTCCAATGTTTTCACCTTCCCGGGAAGATTTCAACCTTCCCGCCTATTTGGGATGGAATGAAGGTTCCAATGTCTGATGGAACTTGGCAACTCGCGGGGAGGTGACTCAAAGGAAGGCGTGAGAAACAAACAGGCTTTTTGGGTGGGAAAGTTGTTATCTTCCCTTTCCATCGGCCCAATTCTTTGTAACAAACGGGCAGTAAGTTTCTGCTTTGACTTTTCTTCCTGACTGTTCCGCAATCACAAGGCCAGGTTGCATCATCCCACTTCCCTTCCCCTGCTTTCATTTTGAATGAGACATGTGACGCGTCTCCTAACACTTACTCATATAGAAGAAATCTCAATCCAAGCTTCAAATTTTTTTAGGAAAAAAGAATGGCTTTGTTTACAATGTTTTCGTATATGGCAGATTTTTGTTGTTGGTGATGCTTCTGAAACAAGGGAATGGTGAGAGCCAGCAGGTGCTTCATCATCAAACTCTTCCATTCTGTCTTTACTTTTAGAGGATTAAAAGTCGTTATTAACCCCTAAAATAATAATATTTATTTATTTTTATTACAATTTTCTTCGCAAATATTTCTCCGAGTTGAGGGTGTTTTGGGTTGAGGGGTTCTGAGTTGGAGGTGCTGGGATAAGGTTGCTGAGATGGGTTGCTGGAATGCTTGGATGGAGTACCGGGATGGAATGCTAGGATGCTGGGATGGGGTGCCGGGATGGGATGCTAGGATGCTAGGATGGGGTGCCGAAATGTGATGCTGGGATGCTAGGATGGGGTGGTCTGGGATCCGGGATGTTGGGATGGGGTGCTGGGATGAATGGTCTGTTGGTTATACTTAGTTTTGATGATGTCTTATGTAGATGACATTCTTATAAGCAAAAAGATTGAGTAATATAAATATCTCCTACATTGACTAACTACTATGTTTAATGTAGATTAATTCAAGTTGAATTAGAAAGAAGAATAATCAAGAAGGAGATAAGAAATTACAAGAAGAAGAAATTGAATCAAAGAAGATGTGAGTCAAATAATATGGAATGATCAAAAGAAGAGAAGGAAGAAAGAGTAGGATTATGAAGATTAATCAAGATGGGAGATTAAAGAAGGAAGAACTTGTTGAATGGAATGAGAATATAAATATTCAAGTTCTTATATTGATGCTAAAAGGCTCCAAGATCATATGCAACGTAATCAGCAACTTTGTTCTACTCTGTTCACGTTCAGCACGGGCGACGTCTGGTAATTCGATGATATCTCACAAACCAGAGATCAGATTGAGACGAAACCAAAAGCATTGGAAACTAGACATCTAACACGTATTGGTGACAAAAATTCATGCCCAAAGGAGTTTAGATGAATTATTGATGAATTTTACAAGTTGACACAAAGATCAGCGTCACAGTCAGGAACAGCCTTCGGTATTTTGAGTATATCTCACAAACGACAAATCCGATTGAGCTGAAATCAGTGGCATATGAAAGTAGACTCACAGAGCTTTCCACAAAGAGTTGAACGGACCAAAACGGAGCTCGGACCAGAGAGATATGGCCCTCAGAAGTTGATAGTCAGTTCAAGTATTGCTCAATTGCATTTTATAAGTCAATACCGCAGTATAGGGTGCTATACCGCAGTATTGGACTTCAATACCGCAGTATAGGGTGCTATACTGCAGTATTGGACTTCCAGAGAACAATCAAATTTTTTCAGTTAAGTCAATACCGCAGTATAGGATGCTATACCGCAGTATTGGACTTCCAGAGAGCTGTCAAACTTTTTCAGTAAAGTCAATACCGCAGTATAGGGTGCTATACCGCAGTATTGGACTTCAATACCGCAGTATAGGATGCTATACCACAGTATTGGACTTCCAGAAAGCTGTCAAACCTTTTCAGTAAAGTCAATACCGCAGTATAGGGTGCTATACCGCAGTATTGGACTTCAATACCGCAGTATAGGGTGACATACCGCAGTATTGGACTTCCAGAGAGCAACCGAGTTTTTCAAAACTTGCTAATACCGCAGTATAGCTTTGTATACTGCAGTATAGGGCCATCCAGAGAGTAACCAAGTTTTTCAAGGCAAGTCAATACCGCAGTATGGGTATGTATACTGCAGTATAGGCTTATACAGAGAGCTCCCAAATTTTATAACTATTGCATACTGCAGTATAGGTTTGCATACTGCAGTATTGAGCTCTTAAACTTGTTTTCGACTTGACAAATGTTCTTGCATACTCTAGTATGGAGTTCTATACTCTAGTATTGCATACTTTCACTAACATACTCCAGTATTGACGCGAGTATTGAACGTCAAACTTGAAAATCAAATCTGACGAATTTGCAATGCCTTCTTGCTTGATCTTAATACTTCCTATGATTAATCTCTAATATTCCTAGATATGTTTAACCACTTTATTGGTGAGTTTCAGATGATTAAAACAAAGGATATTAGATTTGCATACTCCAGTATAGAGGCTTTTTTGAACTTAAACTTTTTCACACAAACAGTGCCATACTGCAGTATACTACTAACATACCGCAGTATAGGCCATGACTTTCGAACACAAGTCACGATGATTTGCCTCTGGAAGCTGCATACCGCAGTATGACTTTGGATACCGCAGTATAGGCACTTATGCACAGTGCCATACTGCAGTATGGATGAACTTACCGCGGTATACAACGGTCAAAATTGATTTTTGAATTACGCGAATTTGCAAATCATTATTGTTTGATCTTATTGCTTCCATAATTCATTCAATCATATTCCTAGCTATGTTTAACAAGTTTGTTGAGTGAATTTCAGCAATCACAGATGAAGATCAATGAAGGTCAAAGCCAAAAAGCAAAAAGTGAATAGTGCATTAAATGCACTTCTGCAAATCAACCTACTTTCAGCTAATCCATCTGAGCACGCCTTCTAAACGTTAAAGAATGCTTACTACAACAAGTAAAGTCATCTCCAACGGGCAAATTCTCAGAGAGCCACCTCAGATCAAATTACCACATGGATTAGTTGGAGTTTAGAGAGAGAAGCAGACCACACTTAATGACAATCAACTACAACGGTCTGATTCATCCTACAACGGTCAAAAACGGTCACACATCATTCTCTACCTATAAAAGACATGGACTCAAGCAGAAAAACGTGGAGACACAAGATTACAATGCCAAAATGCTGAACCTCTGCTTCTTCATCTATTTCACTCTGTTTTATTTGTCTAGATAGCTTTGTGAGTGAAATGAATTGTGTTTGTACTTCAGTGATTATCTATCTATTCCTTTGAGAGGAAAATTATTGTAAACACATTATCTTTCTGAGAGTTACTCAAGATTGGGGAATCTTGAGTGGGATATACATTGTGTTGATTACAACTTGTAAGGGGGAGTGAATCCTAGTGAGAGGATTACTTCGAGTACAGAGTGTGTGATCAAGCTGTGTATCCTTACGTGTGTAAGGGGGAGTATCTCAGTAAGAGATTTGTAAAAGGCTGCACAAGTGCCCGGCTAAACTTGTGGGTTTGTAGCGGTTCTCAAGTACCCGATTAAAGCTTGAGGGAAATAGTGGATTGAAATCTCAGGAGGTGCCTGGGGACTGGACGTAGGTCAAGGAGGGCCGAACCAGTATAAATCTGTTTGCACATTCTCTTCCCTTATCTCTTACATTTCCAGCATATATGTTTGAATGTGTTTACATATATAAATGTATAGTTCTTGCTTTCTAAACTAATTTCTGGGAGTTACGAAAAGAGTTTCAAGTTTTCCAAAGTTTTTATACTTCACCCAATTCACCCCCCCTCTTGGGTTCAGCCGGAACTTACATTTGGTATCAGAGCTAGGCTCTTGTTTAAAGGACTTAACCGTCTCAAGAGTTTCAATGGCTGATTTTGGGTGTTCTTCGCTTTTAGAAGGTTTTGATTTTACCATTCCACCACTTTTCAAAGATATTGATTTTTGGTTTTGGAAAGCTAGGATGACTAGTTTTATCAAAGCAACTGATTTTGATATGTGGAATGTTTTTATAAATGTCTATGATTTCAAACCAAGAAAGGATTGGACAGAAAAGGAAAAGAAAATGCTTTCATTGAATATTAGAGCAATGAAAATCCTTTATAGTGCATTGACAGAAAATGATTATGAGAAAATCAAATATTGCTCTAGTGCTAAAGAAATATGGGATACTATTGATTCTCTTTATGCTTCTAACAATTGTGTTGAAGTTTGTAGTGTTGATAGTTCATCTGAAATTACAAGCGATGTATCCTCACTTGATGAACAATTGGAAGTGGAGAATGAAGAAGGAGAAATCATCGAATACTTCCAAAATCCAGTCAACACAAAAGAACAAGAGAAAGACGATTCCCAAGGAGAGCTCATGGAAGATCATGATGAATCATTATCTAAAGCTCAAGATGCACAAGTGGTAAACAACTCCAATTCTTCTTGTGTAGTTAAGAAGAGTGTTTTTGAACGTTTTCATAAAATTGTTTTTCAACCATTGACTGATTCTATTTTGAAAAACAAAAATGTTTTCAAACATGCTGGAAAATCATATGGGAAGAAAGAATACACAAATATGAGTCACTTGAGATTGCATCCACTAGATCCGCATAATTCTTGCAAAGTTGTTCATAATAAGCATAATTCTATTATTTGCAATTATTGTGGAAAATCTGGGCATATTTCTCATACATGCTATATTAGGAGAAATTCTAATGTGAGAAATAAATTTGTTTGGATTCCTAAAGGACAATCAAGGTCCAATACTAACTATCAAGGACCCAAGTATAAATGGGTACCAAAATGTCCTAGTGCTTTGAGTGTGCAGATGGATTCCAAATAAAATGGACATAACGGTACTGAGAAGAAGAAGAATCCAAGAGTTTCTCATGAACCTAAAAGAAAATTCACATCAGTTAGGAGAACTCATGGAGAAGCCATTGCTACAACCTCATTCTCAAATCAAAAGAAGCAATGGATACAATCAAGAGGTCTATGTTCCACCTCAAGAACAAACTACCATAGAGTACCATTCAGCTATCTTGAGGAGAACAAGAAAAGGAGATTCTCTCAACTATCAAATAGAAGACTCTTGAAGTCTATATCCCTTGGGAGAGCTTTGCCAACACCCATGGGACAACATATGAAGAACCAATGGGTAAGCAAAGTCAATCCTCCTTGTACCTAAGGCTAAGGTATACAATGGTAAAACCTCCTATGCTATCATCTGAAATTTTCTTTGAGGTTTTATATCTTGTAGCCTTAGGAATGAGCATTGCAACTATTTCCCTTAAAAACCGGGTTCTTACACCCTGATCTATTTTTGAAAGAGATTGCAATGTTCAATAGTTTAATTCTTTATGCATACATGATGATTTGAAAAGAAAGTATTTCTTTTATGCATAAACTCATGTTTAATTCACTTTGCTTAGTTGTTCTGAATTAATTATATTTATAAGAGCATGTGAATTTTGGCTCCTACAAGCTAACAATGATTGGATCCAAGTAAAGTTGGATACCAAGAAAGAAAAAGATTTATAAAGTTTTGTAGGATGAAAGAAAGCTTCTCAAGAATGTAACATAGAGAAATGATCCAAGTCTTGAGAAAGCTCAACAAGCTATGCTTGATGTTGATGGTGAACAACCGAAAGAGGAGTTGTCTACACCAATCCATCTCAACCAAGCAAGTCTCTATGAGGAAAAAGGGAAATACGGTGATATCTAATCCTTACCCCATATTGTATTTATGTGAAATTCATTCTTGGGTAATGTATACTTGTCCAATACTATATACCATTAAGCAATCAATTACTTGTGACCTTAAAAAATGTTTTCAAGATTGCTAATGGATAACAAGTGAATTTGTGCATAATTTTTCTGACTTGAAAGTTTCTGAGATGCACAAGTCAAGAATCTTTTTTTTTAAAATACAATTCATTCTGTGTTTGGAAAATGCATTCCAATGTTTCTAAAAATATGCATGTTTTGATTCAAATGATATCTCAAGATTGGAATTCAATTTCCACCATACTTTGCAAATGCACTGTTTCTTTAAGTACTTCTACAAAGATGAGTTTTCATATCATCAACATCTCAATCTCATATAACATTATCACGATTGATATTTGAGATATTGAAAACTATTCGCATAGTTTATGAAAAGTTCATATCAATGACATATTTTCCATGAATGTATTTTCAAATCGTCATTGAAAACTGAATTTCTTGGTATCACATATTCGCTTATGTACCTACTCAAATTTGTAAGATTATTTGTGATACATATTTTTGGAAATATCGTATTCATCTAAGAGTAATTCGATTGGATAATGAGAAATTTTGGGAATGTCTAATCCCAATAGATTGTAAATTGCCTCCACTTAATGTTAGTTCTGCGTTTTGATGATTAATTGGTTACTAACTTAAGTATTGGAGAATCTAGATGTGATTTTCATACAGGATGATTATTTTCCTCTGAAATCCTGCTGAATTTTGCTACCAAGAGAAGCAAACTTGACACTGACAAGCTAAATTCAAATCCACAACAAGCGAAGAAGAAATGAAAATCTGAAGAAAAAGAGGAACTCGAGTTTGATACTTCACCATCTGAGTTTATTCTTTTGTTATGCGCAATTCTAAAACTTGTTTGAATTTGAATTCACTCTGCTTTGTGAAAATGCATACGCATGATTTGAAAAATGTTCATACTCTGATTGCATTCAAATAATGTTTCAAATTGGAAGTTAATATTGTATATTGAATGCTAGATATGCTTCAAATGTGTCTAATTGAGTTTTCCCTATCATTCACATATTGATCTTTAGAATTCAATGTTTTGCTTGAACTCGTATGTTTCATTCTCTAAATGGTAGGACCTTATGTCAAATAAGTGAATCATATATGAGTTTCAAGCTAATTTCCAGAAATGAATTCAGTATGTGAAAACTTATGCTTATTGAATAAATCCTTATTGGTCAAGCTATTCCAAGCATTATGAATGTTCATTAATGCATTAACCATTATATGGATTAACTTACTAGGATAATATTATGGAACTCTAATCATTTGGATTAATGAGTTTGTACTTTATTGTCTACTAATCCTAGTACTTCTTGTGTTACTCAAATACATCAGCATGTGTGTTCATCTATATTCTGAGTAACTATCTCTGCATATTCATACTCTTGCCTTGAATGTTCACATATTTCAAGACTCTTCTCAAAAGGCAAGATTATCTCTTGGTCATTGACAAAGTCATTATGCTCATATGTTTCTGTTATACTAAGCATGTCTTGATAATGCTTTACCTTCATGACTTTTGCTTTTGAGAAAATTCTTCAACATGTTAACTTCAATGTTCAACATATTCTCTAAAATCTGAAGCATTTTGATACATTCTAATATGTATTGACTTCCACCATGTTTAAAATGAGCATTGTTTTCCAAGCATGTTTCAGAAATAAATCTTTCATTCATGACAATCTTGATTTCATAATGTCTTATCACGTTTTTGAAAGAATATTCAAGATTTGAAACGATTTGCACATTTCATTATCATTCTTGGAAAATCTGAACTTTAAGTTGATAAATGCTTATCTTTATGGATAAGATTTTCTATGTACAAATTTACATGCCTTTTCAATGACATCTTTTCTGCATAAAATGTATTCACAAATTGTCATTGAGAAATAACATTTTTGGTATTATTTAGTTGTTACCCTATTCGATTCATTGGCTTGATCTTATTTGTTTGGGTAAAACTATGTGTTGATCTTTGATTGTTATACTCTTTGCTCAAAAATCATATAATTTAAACCAAGATGATAAGGAGCATGCTAGCTTGATGACAAGCTATGAGCAGAAGCTAATCCTATACAAAGCTTATTCAGGATTTTAGCTTCTAAAATGCATTCAAAATAATGGATAATAGCTTTCTAATAATGCTTCTGTGGACTACAGAGGATTAACTTGAGTAATTACGATATTATTCAAGTGAGGTATTGTATTACGTATATACCATAATCATGCTGGGTTAACTTGATCTCATTCCATTTTAGTTCATGAAGTTTATACCAATTTCAATGAAATTAAAAGTTCTTAATTCTGAGATACCATGTTGTGAGCAAAAATTTTTCAAAACCTCATAACATTTGGTGTCACACTGTTATTTGGTATTATTAAAGGGAACTTCATTTTTTTTTTTGGTCAAGCATTCATCAAGGGGAGCTTCACATTCAGATGTGTTTTATACTCTATAAGCTCTTCTCTTTTATTTGAAGAAAATCCTTTTAAACATACTCATCTACTTTCATTACCTTCTATTAGTTTTGATGATGAGTTAATTTCACTCTTGAAAATATCCTATATTTTCCTTTCATTATTATTTGAAAATTTCTTTTCGAAAGGAATACTTTAACATCTGGTTGCACTAACAAATCTCTTCTAGAAAGGATGTTTCTTAATTTGTAGCAGGAGATTTGGTTATGTGTTTCAACTTTGGTGATCAATCTTTGAAGTTGAGATGTGCTCTACATGGATAATCTATGAAAAAAAGAGCAAAGGATGGAAGCTGAGTACTGACCATATTTAGATGTGATAATCATCAAGAAGTAAATGACAAGAAGCCAGTACTTTCATCTTATTTGCATCATACAGGATATCCATGATCCTGCTATTGAGCCTCATCAAAGAATCTCATACGACTGCTTCATCTCAGGCCAGATCGTTCATCAATTTGCAAAACCAACATGAGCATTTCTAATCCCTATCATTTTATATTCAGTAAAAATTTTGCACATGTTTGGTATCTTTATGCTTTAACTGTGAAAGATCTAGATGCTGTGATTAGGTCTAGATGTTGTGTCTAGGTAGTTTGCATTTCATTGAGCTATTTTTGCTGTTTCTGTAGTAGCTTTTTCTGATATCAGTGATTATCAGAGTATTTATCATTTCTGATATCAGTTACTTGCTGCACATGTATGTTTCTTTCAATAAATATGAACATATCTCGCATGTGTTTCTGATTCCAATTGTGTATCTGCTGCCATTCTCTGAACTTTATATGTTGAAATGTAAAATTGGCTATTTTTCTGATAACTTAACATTGAGTCTTGAAAACCTCTCCAAATTCTCTCAAACTTGTTTTCATAAAAACATTCCCAATAGCTTCATATTTAGTATGAAAACACTTTCAATTAGGGAGAGAAAATCAGTTCTTTGACTCTTTCTAATATGGTTTCATATTTGTCTCTCTAAGGATTTCTTCTTTACCTCAACTTTTTGTTAATGACAAATAAGGGGGAGAGAATGGCAAGAAAAATATGTTGCATCTAATGTATTCTTATATTCATACATATTTTTCTTAAAGTATTTGTCATCATCAAAAAGGGGGAGAATGTTGGTTATACTTAGTTTTGATGATGTCTTATGTAGATGACATTCTTATAAGCAAAAAGATTGAGTAATATAAATATCTCCTACATTGACTAACTACTATGTTTAATGTAGATTAATTCAAGTTGAATTAGAAAGAAGAATAATCAAGAAGGAGATAAGAAATTACAAGAAGAAGAAATTGAATCAAAGAAGATGTGAGTCAAATAATATGGAATGATCAAAAGAAGAGAAGGAAGAAAGAGTAGGATTATGAAGATTAATCAAGATGGGAGATTAAAGAAGGAAGAACTTGTTGAATGGAATGAGAATATAAATATTCAAGTTCTTATATTGATGCTAGAAGGCTCCAAGATCATATGCAACGTAATCAGCAACTTTGTTCTACTCTGTTCACGTTCAGCACGGGCGACGTCTGGTAATTCGATGATATCTCACAAACCAGAGATCAGATTGAGACGAAACCAAAAGCATTGGAAACTAGACATCTAACACGTATTGGTGACAAAAATTCATGCCCAAAGGAGTTTAGATGAATTATTGATGAATTTTACAAGTTGACACAAAGATCAGCGTCACAGTCAGGAACAGCCTTCGGTATTTTGAGTATATCTCACAAACGACAAATCCGATTGAGCTGAAATCAGTGGCATATGAAAGTAGACTCACAGAGCTTTCCACAAAGAGTTGAACGGACCAAAACGGAGCTCGGACCAGAGAGATATGGCCCTCAGAAGTTGATAGTCAGTTCAAGTATTGCTCAATTGCATTTTATAAGTCAATACCGCAGTATAGGGTGCTATACCGCAGTATTGGACTTCAATACCGCAGTATAGGGTGCTATACTGCAGTATTGGACTTCCAGAGAACAATCAAATTTTTTCAGTTAAGTCAATACCGCAGTATAGGATGCTATACCGCAGTATTGGACTTCCAGAGAGCTGTCAAACTTTTTCAGTAAAGTCAATACCGCAGTATAGGGTGCTATACCGCAGTATTGGACTTCAATACCGCAGTATAGGATGCTATACCGCAGTATTGGACTTCCAGAAAGCTGTCAAACCTTTTCAGTAAAGTCAATACCGCAGTATAGGGTGCTATACCGCAGTATTGGACTTCAATACCGCAGTATAGGGTGACATACCGCAGTATTGGACTTCCAGAGAGCAACCGAGTTTTTCAAAACTTGCTAATACCGCAGTATAGCTTTGTATACTGCAGTATAGGGCCATCCAGAGAGTAACCAAGTTTTTCAAGGCAAGTCAATACCGCAGTATGGGTATGTATACTGCAGTATAGGCTTATACAGAGAGCTCCCAAATTTTATAACTATTGCATACTGCAGTATAGGTTTGCATACTGCAGTATTGAGCTCTTAAACTTGTTTTCAACTTGACAAATGTTCTTGCATACTCTAGTATGGAGTTCTATACTCTAGTATTGCATACTTTCACTAACATACTCCAGTATTGACGCGAGTATTGAACGTCAAACTTGAAAATCAAATCTGACGAATTTGCAATGCCTTCTTGCTTGATCTTAATACTTCCTATGATTAATCTCTAATATTCCTAGATATGTTTAACCACTTTATTGGTGAGTTTCAGATGATTAAAACAAAGGATATTAGATTTGCATACTCCAGTATAGAGGCTTTTTTGAACTTAAACTTTTTCACACAAACAGTGCCATACTGCAGTATACTACTAACATACCGCAGTATAGGCCATGACTTTCGAACACAAGTCACGATGATTTGCCTCTGGAAGCTGCATACCGCAGTATGACTTTGGATACCGCAGTATAGGCACTTATGCACAGTGCCATACTGCAGTATGGATGAACTTACCGCGGTATACAACGGTCAAAATTGATTTTTGAATTACGCGAATTTGCAAATCATTATTGTTTGATCTTATTGCTTCCATAATTCATTCAATCATATTCCTAGCTATGTTTAACAAGTTTGTTGAGTGAATTTCAGCAATCACAGATGAAGATCAATGAAGGTCAAAGCCAAAAAGCAAAAAGTGAATAGTGCATTAAATGCACTTCTGCAAATCAACCTACTTTCAGCTAATCCATCTGAGCACGCCTTCTAAACGTTAAAGAATGCTTACTACAACAAGTAAAGTCATCTCCAACGGGCAAATTCTCAGAGAGCCACCTCAGATCAAATTACCACATGGATTAGTTGGAGTTTAGAGAGAGAAGCAGACCACACTTAATGACAATCAACTACAACGGTCTGATTCATCCTACAACGGTCAAAAACGGTCACACATCATTCTCTACCTATAAAAGACATGGACTCAAGCAGAAAAACGTGGAGACACAAGATTACAATGCCAAAATGCTGAACCTCTGCTTCTTCATCTATTTCACTCTGTTTTATTTGTCTAGATAGCTTTGTGAGTGAAATGAATTGTGTTTGTACTTCAGTGATTATCTATCTATTCCTTTGAGAGGAAAATTATTGTAAACACATTATCTTTCTGAGAGTTACTCAAGATTGGGGAATCTTGAGTGGGATATACATTGTGTTGATTACAACTTGTAAGGGGGAGTGAATCCTAGTGAGAGGATTACTTCGAGTACAGAGTGTGTGATCAAGCTGTGTATCCTTACGTGTGTAAGGGGGAGTATCTCAGTAAGAGATTTGTAAAAGGCTGCACAAGTGCCCGGCTAAACTTGTGGGTTTGTAGCGGTTCTCAAGTACCCGATTAAAGCTTGAGGGAAATAGTGGATTGAAATCTCAGGAGGTGCCTGGGGACTGGACGTAGGTCAAGGAGGGCCGAACCAGTATAAATCTGTTTGCACATTCTCTTCCCTTATCTCTTACATTTCCAGCATATATGTTTGAATGTGTTTACATATATAAATGTATAGTTCTTGCTTTCTAAACTAATTTCTGGGAGTTACGAAAAGAGTTTCAAGTTTTCCAAAGTTTTTATACTTCACCCAATTCACCCCCCCTCTTGGGTTCAGCCGGAACTTACATGGTCCGGGATCCAGGATGTTGGGATGGGAGTGCTGGGTGGAGGGATCTAGGATCCAGGTTGGGGTGGAGGGCTTGGGATCCAAGTTGAGGGTGGAGGGATCCGGGATCTGGGTTCATACCAAGTTTTTCCCTACACTTAAACATATTCAGCGCCATATATATATACTTCCAACATACAATCCAGAAAAAGTTCCAAATTTAATAGGTCAATTTCAAAAATTTGTATCTCTTTGGATACAACTCAAAATAAGGTGTGTCACCTATCAAATTAAACCTTGTTGTGTCCTCTTTATTTCTGGAAAATTTCATGACAAAATTTGATCATTTACTATTTCAAAACTTAACATGAAAATCACTATTCATTTCTGGAAAATGACAGTTTTCTAGTTTTGCTGTCAAATTTTAAAAATCATAACTCTCAATCCACATTTCCGTTTTGGCTGTTCTTTTACTCGTTTTAAACCTTACTGAGTCTACTATCTACAGTACAAATTTTGTGGGAAAAATCAAACGTTTGACTATGAAATAGAAGCACACAAGATTCTCTGTTTCAGATAAGAAAAACATAGCATAACCATGTTTTTCTTCTAACTAAACCACTTGTAGCATATTAAAGCCACGAAAATAAGAACGATATTGCTTAAGGAACTCACCTTAGTTGATTCCTCAAGCTTCATGATTAGTTCCTTCATTTTTCTCTAGCCGTGGCTCCCTCTCTCTTTCTCACTCTCTCACGTTTCTCTCTTACTCTCAATTTCACTTAAGTTGAGCAAAGTGAATGAATGAAGATCAAGGAACAATGCTTAAATAAGGACATATGGAGAGATTGCTATCGTGAGTGTTTGAACGTTTAAGCCGCTTGAAGAGTATGGTGTTTTTGATCTTGCGTGTACAGTCTATTGCCGAGAGTATGGCTACCTCTGCCGCTTTTACGTGTTTCAGCTTATAGATACTACCTCCAGTCCTAATTATAAAACCTAGTTGACTTTCTTTGGAGAGATTAGGGAAGGAAAATAAGTTACTTAATCATTTCATATGTTGTATATCCTTAGATTATATATTAGTTTATTAATTAAACTAATTAGTTTGAAGAAAAAAAATAAAAATAAAAATACTCTAAAGTAATTTAATTAGCTTCCTTAATCTCTCCAAAAAAATCAACTAGGTCTTATAATTAGGACCGGAGGGAGTATTAAATAAACAGGTTTATATATATTTTGCTACCTTCTCCACTATCATGTGCTTCAGCTGAGGGAGTTACTGGGGATAATGGCTGGTATTATACACAATTGGGCTTATGGTGAATATTGTGTTATAAGACTCATTTTAATACCTAGTTGATCCTCTTCCAAACCTTTCTTTGCAATTAGGTACTTAACTCAATTAATTGCAAATATTGGAATAATGATAACATTAAATCCTTAATTCCATATAAGGATTCATTTTCTTTATTAATTAATTCTATAAATGTTTAGGCCTAAAATTATCCTTGATGAATATTCCTTAATCTTTTCCTAAAATAAATTTAAGGAAAAATATATCTTAATTTCCAAATAATTATTCTCATAATTATTTTTAGCCAAAATTTCATATTTAGTCTCCATACATTATTCAACCTTAAGAATCCCAAAATTTGGGATGTTACATTTATAGTTATGGAATGCTACTTATGGAAATGGTGGAAGGAAAAATGTTGATACAAATAAAGAAACTCTTCAAGTTCTGTATCTAGAATGGATCCATAATTTGATTGAAGGAAGAGACATAAGTTTTTAAATAGAAGATGAAGTTGACATTAGAATTACTAAGAAACTAGCAATTGTAGGACTTTGATGAATTTAGTGGCATTCAATAAATCATCCATCCATGAAAATATTGATACAAATGCTAGAAGGAGAAGTAAATAAATTGACGATGCCTCTCAATCCATTTGGTTTCACTGCCTCAACCAGTTCAAGTATCACTGTTCATGCAAAACATTTGAATTTAGAGTTAGATGTGATTCATGAATTAGAGTAAGTATATTTGTTATGACTTGCCAATATATATATATATATATATATATATATATATATATATATATATATATATATATATATATATATATATTGGAAATTATGCCCTAGGGGCAAGTCATTGTATCTTAGATATTTATTCTATTTAAGGAATTCTCTTTAAGTTATCATTTACGTTCGCATGTTTGTATTGATAACTGCATCCCTGGATATATCTTATAGATTATTCTAAATGTCCCTGGTCGGTCATCTACGCGGGAGAGAAGATGAAACAAGACCAGTATGACTTTGATGAGGTATGGAGATACGAATCAAAGTCATGGGCACTTGTAAGAGTACAAGGTGCTGGACCGACCCACTATGAGAAAGCTGCATGGATTAAGTTATAAGCTTATCTCATGTATAACCGCGCCACAACGCCCTATGACCTGAGATCATCATGGATTCCTACATGATGAGTCACTGACCTTTGACCTAGTCAAAATTCACCTTTGACAGGGTAATGATAAAGGTTGGGATCGGGATCAGTGGTTTTCATGCTGAGGAATGTGAATGGTCAAGATGGAATTTGTCCCTCACATTTATAGACAGATAATAATGGGCCCTTCGATGGAATTTGTCCCTCACATTTATTGAGAGATAATAGTGGGACCGCCATAGGGACTGGTTGATTGTCATAACGCAAGTAATTAAATCATGATATATTATATAATTATATAATATAATTTAAATTGGAGAATTTATTATATTATATTTATTATATAATATAATATAAAATTAGAGAATTTTAATCATGTTTTATTTACCTTTCAAAGTGTTGTTTGGGTATGGTGAATAACATGGCTTTAGGGTTGCAAATTTAAATATGGCCTGCATGCCATGCCTCTCTCTAAATAATCTTAATGTACATTCTTTTCTCATCTCACTCCCCTCGTATGTGAAACGAGGTTTCTCCTTATGTATTTTCTTTTATTATTTAGAGAAGTCCCCTCATTGGCTTGAGAGGACTATAGGTTAGATGGGCCATGTTTTGTCACAAGTTTCAATTATGTTTTGATGTGATCATTGCATGATTAAGTTAGATTCTATATGATATACAATAACGATTGCATTCATATAGGTAGAATTAATAGGATTAATTAGTTTAAATATCCAATAATACCCTCTAAATAAAATCTTAAGTCACAATGCCATCAATTAATGAATACTTGTCAAAACCTCGATCACGCATTTGTATGTTCCACCAAAGTGGATGTATCTGAGTAATCTTGGCGAGACAAGAGAGAGTAATGGTGATACTCTATATTCATTATTGTCTTGACTTGATTGAGATCATCAAAACGGTTTTGGATCTCAAGGCATTGGATGGGATTAAACATGCTAGGTCATATGATGATCGAATCCCATAAAGATCTAAGAGTTACATGTGATGTAATTGGCAAAGAGGTTGCCTACCTAAATAACTTATTTTTAAGCGTTCTGCCAAAGCAGACTTAAATTTAAGCCAAATATGGATCTTAGCCCACTAATTATAGTGAGGGTTGTTAATTCAGTGGGAGATTATTAACTTACTTTGCATATCTTTTAAATTGTAGAATCATGTTGAATATTAACACCGCAACAACACCAATGCGATTGTAATACCCCAGATTTTTATCAATAATAATGATAATGATAATGATACTACTAATAATAAAAAAAAGTAATAATGAAATTTAATAATAATAACAATATAGTAAATAAATATTTAGAATTTAATAATGTTTATATTATTCTATAATTTATTATTTGGAAATAATTATAGTAATAATAAAAGTTTAGAATTTAATTGTATGGTTTAAGAATTTATTAATTGGGAATATATTAATTAGATTATATAATATAATCCATTTCTATTTATATTAAATATATAATTGAGTCATTTTAATTTACCTTACTGTTGGGTAGTGATATTAGTGATCCTATATATTAGCTATGATCCTAAATTTTAGCTAGAATAAATAGAAATATAAAATGTAATTGAAATATTATATATATATATATATACATATATATATTTTGTATCGTGATAAATTGTAATAGGAATATATTAATTATATTATTATTTCATATTATATATTTTTATTTATATTAGAAAAATCTTATTATATATTTTATTTATTATATAGAATATGTATCTGTTTATTTTATATTTGTAATACCCTAATTAATAATAGAATTAATAATAACATATTAAAATAATAATAATAATAATAATAATAATAATAATAATATATTGGAATCTAGAAATCTATACTGTTTGTGTTGTTAATTTATTAGTTAGGAATAATTAAAGGGCCCAGCCCATAACTAAAACCCTAAATTTAATTATAAATGCCAGGTCTAGCCGCTTAAACCTAGAAGGAAAAAAAAAACATCCGATAGTTTTCTCTGCTCATTCTTCTAGGAGGTTAGCAAACACGGAGATCAGGTAATCCTAATCCCCATGAGTAGGTTAGATTTATGTAAATTTTGTAATCCTAATTCCCATAAGTCTTAGGTTAGGTTTATATAAATTTTGAATTGCCTCGGTCCGTGTGTGGTTTTTTTTTCTTTATACATACTGTACGTTTTTCTTCCTTTCCTTCATGTAAGGCTTGCATTCCAATAATGCCTCGGTGTGCGTGCGTCTTTCTTCATGAATATGTCTCTGTACGTTTATTTTCCATGTATTGCATTAAAAAAAAAAAGTTACTGAACCCCCTGTGCGTTGCTTTGTCATATGTTTTTTTTTTTTTTGGTTTTCTATTCAAATTCAATACATTGGATTCAATTTGCTTCATCGGCTTGCGTGTGTCAATTACAAATTATACCTGATCCTAATATAGTTGCTTATATTCATTTACTTATTTATTGGTTGATTTTCTTTTATTTATATAATACCTCCTACGCAATAAGATAAGTCATAACAGATTTTAGGTCAAAATATCTTTATATTTATATTTAATTAAAATAATAATATAAAAATATATATATAAGATAATTAAATAATAGAGATCATTTAGGAGGTTGTTTTGTGTGTGTCTAAAACATTTTAATAGTGGGAGGATAGCTTTGGGTTGGTACCCCCAAAGTGATGAACACAACCTTAGGCTTTATGCCTCAAAATATTATGTAATGAGAAAATTGAAAATCTGTTCTTCCCAAAGTGGTGTCTGGCAGGTTTCCGGGACACTAGTAGCAACTTTGGGAAGAGGTGTGCACACTAGGAAGATATGATTATTATGTTTATGGCCAATTGATTGTGACTGGCAGGTTTCCGGGTCACAGGGTAGACTGGCAGGTTTCCGGGTCTACCATGGTTCTCTTCCCACTAAACTAAATGGACTGGCAGGTTTCCGGGTCCAAATTAAATTTAATAAAAACTGATGAATGACAAATGATATAAAACAAATATTTTAGATTACATATAAATATATAATTTTTTTTATTTTTATAACATGAGAATATTCTATGGTTATTTTTGTATTATTTTCGTTTATTAGGATTACTAGCGTTTGCTGATGTATGTGTGTTCATGGGCTGCGACGATCCTTCGGGGAAGCAGATTTTCATTGAAACAGGTCTAAAGCTGGGGCCGCTGGGGCTAGCAGTGATAAGTGAGGAAGAATAATAAAAAAAGCTCTAGCTAATTTCTTCTTGTTTTATTTTATTTTATTATTTGGATAAGACATCTCTATTTAAGTTTTAGTTGACATTTATGTAATAAGTAGCCTTGTGCTTGTCCCAGTACAAGTGCGGCGGTAACACTCCCCAAGATTGTTATTTCGAAATTCATTAGTTTATTTATAAAAATCATTTAAATTTTTGTTATTGAAATCGGGGGTGTTACAGCGATCAATCCTTGAGAAGGAAAAACTGAATGGGACAAACTTTCTTGACTGGTTTAGAAACTTGAGAATTGTTCTCAAGCAGGAAAGAAAGGCTTATGTCCTTGATCAAACCATTCCTGAGGAGCCTGCAGCCAATGCTCCAAAAGCTCAGAAAAATGCTTACACGAAGCATACTAATGACTTTGTGGATGTTGGATACTTGATGCTTGCCACCATGGCTCCAGAGCTCCAAAGAGATCTGGAACATGTGGAGGCTTTTGAGATGATTGTTCATCTCAAGGAAATGTTCCAGCAACAAGCAAGGCAAGAGAGGTATGAAACCATGAAGGCCTTACATTCCTGCAAGATGGATGAAGGTGCATCAGTTAGCCTTCATGTTTTGAAGATGAAAGACTACATTGATTACCTTGAGAAGCTTGGATTTCCCATGAGTCCAGAGTTAGCCACAGATATGATCTTGAACTCACTCCTTGATAGTTATGACCAGTTTGTCATGAACTATAATATGAACAACATGGAGAAATCAATTCTTGAACTGCATGGGATGCTCAAAACAGCTGAGCAGAGTATCAAGAAAAGGCCCAGCACTGTTTTGATGGTTCAAAAAGGAAAGGGTATGAAAAAGAAAGGCAAGGGCAAGAGATGTGGAAAAAGGCTCAACTAGTAAGACCAATGAGTCAAACAAGCCCAAATCTAAGCCTGCAGCCAAGAAGGCAAAGCCTCCGAAGGATGGGGTCTGCTACTTTTGCAATGAACTAGGTCATTGGAAGAGGAATTGCAAACTCTATCAAGAAGGTCTAAAAAAGAACAAGAAGGATAGCGAGGCTATCGCTTCAGGTATCTTTGTCATAGATGTTCATTTTTCTACTTCCTCTACATGGGTATTAGATACTGCATGTGGATCTCACATTTGTACAAATGTGCAGGGTCTCAAGGAAAGTAGAAGATTGAAGAAGGGCGAAGTTGACCTACGAGTTGGAAACCGAGCAAAAGTTTCTGCTTTAGCTGTAGGCACTTATGAATTGGTTCTGCCCAGTGGGCTTTTGTTATTGTTGAACAATTGCTTTTATGTTCTTGCTTTGAGTAGTAACATTATTTCACTTTCTTATTTGGATAAGGAAGGTTTTACTTCCATTACTAGGAACCGTAAATGTTCACTTTATCATAATGATGTTTTTTATGCTCATGGAGATTTGCATGCTGGTCATTATGTACTAAATTTAGAACATCCTAATAATGGACCAATCTATGACATAACTACTTAAAGGTTCAAGTCAAATGATTTGAATCCAACCTACCTATGACATTGTCATCTAGGCCATATTCAAAACTCCATTAAGATGGATTCTTGAATTCATTTGATTTTGAATCATTTGATACATGTGAGTCTTGTTTATTGGGAAAGATGACAAAGGCTCCTTTTACTGGACACAATGAAAGGGCTACCGATTTATTGGGCCTCATACATATTGATGTGTGTGGACCAATGAATACATCTGCCAGAGGAGGTTATTTGTACTTCATTACATTTATAGACGCTTTTAGTAGATATGGTTATGTGTACCTAATGAAACATAAGTTTGAGTCTTTTGAAATGTTCAAAATATTCCAAAATGAAGTGCAAAATCAACTTGGCAAAACAATTAAGTCACTTCGATCTGATCGAGGTGGTGAATATTTGAGCAAAGAGTTCATTGACCATCTTAGGAGTTGTGGGATCATTTCACAGCTTACTCCTCCAGGAACACCTCAATGGAATGGTGTTTTTGAATGGAGGAATCGAACTCTATTAGATATGGTTCGATCTATGATGAGTCAAATAGGCCTTCCACCTTCTTTTTGGGGCCACGCCCTTGAAACAGCTACGTTCACACTAAATCGTGTTCCGTCAAAGGCAGTTGAAAAGACACCATATGAGATATGGATTGGGAAGAAGCCCAATTTGTCATTTCTTAAGATTTGGGAATGTGAGGTTTATGTTAAACAACAGGCCTATGAGAAATTATCATCTAGATCCTTAAAATGCCTTTTTGTAGGGTATCCTAAGGAAACTAAAGGATACTACGTTTACAATCCCACCGATCACAAAGTGTTTGTTATTCGGATTGGTACTTTTCTGGAGAAAGATTTTATCTCTAAAAGAACTAGTGGGAGCAGAGTGAACCTCGAAGAAGTTCAAGAGTCATAGGACAATGTGGAGCCACAGATGGAAACCGGAGAAGACTCAGAACAAGTTGTTGAGCCTACTCAAGTAACACAAGGCCCACGAAGGTCCGATAGATCACGGCTACAACCTCAGAGATATGGATTTCTGATTACTGGAAGTCGTGATGTTTTGCTCATTGAGCAAAATGAGCCAACGACCTATCGAGACGCCGTAGTGGGACCAAACTCTGAAAAATGGCTGGATGCCATGAAGTCTGAAATGCAATTCATGTACGACAATAAGGTATGGACCTTAGTCGATCCACCTGAAGGTATAAAAACCGTTGGGTGCAACTGGGTTTTCAAAGAGAAAACTGACATGGATGGCAAAGTAAATGTCTTCAAGGCACGACTAGTTGCAAAAGGATTCATTCAAACTCATGGTGTGGACTATGGTGAAACCTTTTCCCCAGTTGCAATGGCCAAATCAATCAGAATCCTTCTTGTCATTGCATCATATTATGACTATGAGATATGGCAGATGGACGTCAAAACGGCCTTCCTTAACGGAAAGCTGCTTGAGGATGTGTAAGCTTCAAAGAGGGTTTTGTGCGTCCAGAGGACACTGGTAAAGTATGTAAGCTTCAAAGATCCATTTATGGATTGAAGCAGACATCTCGGAGCTGGAATCATCGTTGTGATGAAGTAGTCAAAGAGTTTGGGTCCATTCAAAACATCGATGAACCTTGTGTTTACAAGAAGGTTAGTGGGAGCACAATTGCATTTCTAGTGCTTTATGTCGATGACATCCTACTCATTGGGAATGACATTCCTACCTTGCAGAGTGTCAAGTCTTGGTTAGGAAAGTCTTTCTCAATGAAAGATTTAGGCGAAGCCACTTATATCCTTGGGATAAGGATCTATAGAGATAGATCCAAGAGGCTGATAGGCCTAAGTCAGAGCACATATATAGACAAGATACTGCATAGGTTCAGTATGCAGGATTCTAAAAGGGGTAATATGCCCATGTCTCGTGGCATTCATCTCAGTAAGGATCTGTGTCCTAGTACACAAGATCAAAGAGACAACATGAGTAAGATATCATATGCCTCCACCATTGGATCTATCATGTATGTCATGTTATGTACTCGATTGGATGTGTCATTTGCCTTGAGTATGACTAGCAGATATCAACAAGATCCCGGTGAGGGTCACTGGACTGCTGTCAAGAATATCCTTAAGTACTTAAGAAGGACTAAGGACTTATTCTTGGTATATGGTGGCTTGGAGGATGAGCTTTGGTTACACAGATGCGAGTTTCCAAACTGACCAAGATGATTCAAGATCGCAATTAGGATATGTATTCCTGTTGAATGGTGGTGCGGTGAGTTGGAAGAGCTCTAAGCAGAGCACTGTAACTGATTCTGCAACGGAAGCTGAGTATATAGCAGCATCGGATGCAGCTAAGGAAGCCGTTTGGATCAGAAAGTTCATCACTGAACTGGAGGTGGTTCCTACCATCTCAGATCCAATAGTCTTGTTCTGTGACAATAACGACGTTATTGCGCAGACAAAGGAGCCTAGGTCACATCAAAGGAGCAAGCATATACTCAGGCGATTTCATCTCATCAGAGAAATCAATGAAAGAGGTGATACAAGCATAAGCAAAGTACCAGGAGAAGACAATGTAGCAGATCCTCTAACTAAGCCGCTTGCACAAGCGGCACATGAGCGTCATGTTAGGGTAACGGGAATTAGAGTAATTAATGATTGCACCTAGTGCAAGTGGGAGTCTGTTGGAAATTATGCCCTAGGGGCAAGTCATTGTACCTTGGATATTTATGCTATTTAAGGAATTCTCTTTAAGTTATCATTTACGTTCGCATGTTTGTATTGGTAATTGCATCCCTGGATATATCTTATAGATTATCCTAAATGTCCCTGGTCGGTCATCTACGCGGGAGCGAAGATGAAACAAGACTAGTATGACTTTGATGAGGTATGGAGATACGAATCAAAGTCATGGGCACTTATAAGAGTACAAAGTGCTGGACCGACCCACTACGAGAAAGTTGCATGGATTAAATCATAAGCTTATCTTATGTATAATCGCGTCACAACGCCCTATGACCTGAGATCATCATGGATTCCTACATGATGAGTCACTGACCTTTGACCTAGTCAAAAGTCACCTTTGACCGAGTGATGATAAAGGCTGGGATGGGGATCAGTGGTTTTCATGCGGAGGAATGTGAATGGTCAAGATGGAATTTGTCTCTGACATTTGTAGACAGATAATACTGGGCCCTTCGATGAGTGAGTCTAAGAAATGTATGGCCATATTGTGATGGAAAAGAGTTTCCATTTCACTTATTAGACTACTCGAGAATCGACAAAGTAGTGGTCAAGAACAGGAAGTTGACATTATCCATGCCTCATCCTTGACCAAATTATCGCGTGATAAAAGGGACGTGACATGGTTGTACGATAGGTTGTATCATGTCATCGATCCCTACGTGAATTGGGTAGTCGCAATGTCTTGCTAGAGGCCACTGCCAATCTCATATGGGCCTGCAGGGTCGCACACAATAATAACCCAACACGAGCAAAAGTGTCCAGGTTTATTGAATCTCAGATTAATCTGAGATTTAATGAATGCTGAATTTGATCTGACGTATATATATATATATATATGTATATATATTAAATTCAAAAATAATATAATAATATTATTTAATGGAGATTATAATATTATTATATAATATTTTTTTATATTTAATTTATTTGGTAAATTAAATATTTAAAACAAATAGAGATATTGTATCTCATTTAATTCTCAATTATAGATATCATTATCTATTTAATTTAAATTGAGATATTGTATCTCAGATTTAATTAAATACATAGATATCATTTCTCAGATTTAATTTATAGAGATAAATTAAATTAGATGGCTTTTAAATTTGGATTAAATAAATAGATTAGATTAAATCTATCAGATAGATTTAATTAATATATTTTTTAATCTAGATTCAAAATTCAAAATTCAAATATGGTTTTTACTACGGATTAAATAAATATTATTAGTTTAGATCTATCGGATACATTTAAATTAATATATTTTAATCCAGATCTAAAATTTGAATTTCAAAATTAATGACGATTAATTTTGCATTAAATATGCCGATCGGGTCGTGAAAACCTACGGGACTTTTAGTCGAGCGTATTTTTCAGAAAGCCGCGAGAAACCCTAGAGTTGAGAGACGCAAAATTCTAAAGGCGCTAGCACGCTGCCATCGTGTTTGGGAATTGTTCGTGTGGATACCAGTGGAGGAAGCCGATTCTACGAGTCTCTTCTGTTGATCGAGGAGGTAGCCCACCAGTTCAAGGAGAACGAGACGCAGACGAATTCTAAAAGGGTAATCTTCGATCTTAGCCTTGACTTAAACGCACCTGAGTGATCCTCGAGATGGGATTCGTAGAAAATTTTAATCCACTGCGTTGTACGGATCCCAACAATATATATATATAGGTTTTATATTTATTGAGAATATTTTGTAAGATCCATGAATCTTTTTATTATCCTCATGAATGTGGCAATTTAAGTCGCCTTTTTAACATTGTAATATTTTACTTATTAGACAACATTGTGAACCATAGTGGACGATAGAATACATGAAATTCGTGTTTATTGGAAGGTTAAAAATCAAATGTAGTACTATATTAGTATGACATTTGTGCAATCTAATAAAATAACTTGTCATAAAGTTTAGTGACTTGAGGAAAAACTTAAAAACTACAGTGGTATAATATACTCTTGTTTGAGTCCGCGGTTGCCTTGTTTTCATTCCTTCAAAAATCATTCTCCTTGTCCAAAGTTCATACTGCCCTGGCCTTTAATATAAAAATTAGTTGGTTTGGATTTTATCTTAAACATAAGATCTCAATCCACTTTATTCCCCAAATTATATTCATAATTTGTTTTCTAAAACATTCTTATTTATTACACATAATAAGAATTGTTTGTGCATAACAATGGAGGGTTAGGATTGGGATCGAGTCAAAAATCAGATCAATTTGTACTGTTTGGTATTCTGTCTTAAATTTAAGATAAAGTTTGTAGTGTAATTTGCACTAGAAACTTTATCATATATTTAGATCTAGAGGTAGTATGTAGGATTGATGATAACATGGGGTAAACAGTACCAGATAAGTAGAATTTGACCAAACCCACATCCCTTTGGTATTGCATTTTCAATCCTAATATTGCAAATTTCATAGACAAAAGTCCCAATTCTGTCTATTTACAATTGAGTTTCAATTATCAAGTTCTCTATCAATTGACTACAATTGCTATGATCCTTTGGTCTGTAAGGTGATGGCTATAAATCCTTTTGAAAAAATTGGGGTCTTTTCAATTAAAAAATTAGGGTTTCCCTGCTTGAACTTTTGTTTAATTGGAATAAGTTGATGCCGCCTCTTCATAGAAGTAGTGGAATTAGAGTGAGTCAGTCTTTGCTTAAGATGATTTTCAACATTTTAGCTGATTATAAATACTTCGCACATGAATTGGTAAAAAGATTTGTGTAGCTAGTGGAATGTATTTATTGACTTTCAACCGATAAAAGGTCGGTGATAGTGTTAATTGGTTTGGTTAGCAAGCATGGAGGAAGCAGAGACGGAGCCTCCAACATGGAGGCAAAGCTTGTGGACGAAAGGAGGGGCCAATATAGTCATTTTATAATTTAAGATTAATTATGAAATAAAATTAAAGTTACCCCATACCAAATGTAATTTTAAAACTCTACTCCCACTTTCAGTTCCACTCTCAAACCCCTTCTATGAATAGCTATAAGCCTATAACAAAACATTCTATAACAAAACATTGTATTTTAGAGAAATCAACATATATTTTTTTATAAATAACTAACATAAATATTTTTTTTAGTCTAACTTGTTATCTAATTAAACTATTATCTAATTGTTATACTAAGTATCAGAGTGAGGTAATGTGAAACTTTTTCCTCCTTAAAATTTGTGATTAGCTTCATTTTTTGGACAAAAAAGATCATAATGATATCATTAAACAAGCCGTTCAAGTTTTTTCTCCATATATAAAATATCATATTCATATTTTCATTCCTTTAACAATCATTCTCCTCCTTTTGTCCGTACTTTATAAAACTCCCCCCCCCCCCCAAAAAAAAAAGAAAAAGAAAAAAAAATTGTGGTTGACTTCAATTTTTTGTGCAAAAAAAATCATCACGATATTGTCAAACAAGCAGTTCAAGCTTTTGTCCATATAAAAAAAAAAAAGGTCATAATGATATTTTCATTTCTTTAAAAACCATTCTCCTCCTTTTGCCCATACTTTATATAAAACTTTTTCCCCGTCAAATTTGTGATTAACTTAAAATTTGTTTTGGATAAAAACATCATAATATATTATAAAACAAGCAGTTCAAACATAATTACAAGAAAAAACAACACTAGTGCAAAAAATGGTTTTAAGACTAGACAAAAGAGGCTCGTAAGACCGGACGGGCGACTGGTTTTGTTCCAGCCGGTATTAAAAGTCTACATATAAGACCGGACACGGACCGGTCTTAAAGAAAATCTTTTAGATCGGACATTTAAAACATTGAGTCTTAAAAGTTGTACTAAATGAACCTGAAATAGTTTTTGTTCGGTCTTAAAATTCAACTTTTAAGACGGGTCAAAAACTAGCCCGCTCTTAAAATATCGGAATTTTAAGACCGGACAAAACATACACTAGTGCAAAAAAGAGCTTTAAGACCGCCTCATTTAGACCGGACTATAGAGAATCAGGTCTTAAAAGTATGACCAGTGGCAGTTTCGTAAATATAAAGAACTTTTTGGTATGATTGGTGGCACTTTCGTAAATATATGGAACACTTTTAAGACCGGACTATAAAATATGCGGTCTTAAAAGTATGACCGGTGGCAATTTCGTAAATATTGTGAGAAGACGCCGATGAGTCCGAGAATGCAATGATTTATTCCTTCACTTAATTGGAATTATATACAGATACTAATAAATAAATAATCTTCTGACCTAGGTAGTTCCTATAATCTAAGGATTACAATCAGGAATATAATTATGAAATTCAAAAAATCATGATCTGCTAATTTAATTCCTAAAATCTCTCTAACAACTTAATTAAGATGATTACAATCAGGAATATAATTACGAAATTCAAAAAACCATGATCTGCTCATTTAATTCCTAAAATCTCTCTCACAACTGAATTAAGATAATTGCACAATATAATCGTATATGCTAACTAATTAAATTTGAATTTCCAACAAATATATAAAACACTTTTAAGACCGGATGTTTGTAAAAATAGGTCTTAAAAGTTTATTTTTAAGACCGGACCCTTTATAGTCCGGTCTTAAAAGTATGACCAGTTGCAATTCGTAAATATATAAAACACTTTTAAGACCGGACTATAAAGGGTTGAAGCTTGAGGACGAGGGGTTGAAGCTTTAGCAAGCTTCACTGGCCAAGAGATGAAGGTTCCCTTGACATCACTCACAAGCTTCAACTCATCAGTTGGGAGAGGGAGAGGTGCATCAATGATCATCTTTTCAACCGACACTCTGACTTCATCATCAGACATTTGTTGGTGGTGTACAGTTGATCCCAATAAGTTGTGGACAATCCCTTTTGCAACCAATAGTAGTCTATCATGATGATCAGGATCCTCCACATAAAGGTCACAAGGTTGCTCTGATTGTCCAACAATGCAGCTCCCTCTAGTGCTCTGTTGCACAGTTGCAGGTGAGTGTGTGAAGGGAACACTGGTCTCTAGACGAGAGCTCAAAAGCTGCTTTATCTGATTCAGTTCCTCCCTCAACTGGCTCATATCAGATTGATACCTTGCTTCTGTTGGGATTCGTACACGTAGCGAATTAAAAATTTCTTACGAATCCTTCCGAAGGATCACTCAACGACGTTTAAATCAGAGTTAAGGAAACCGAATCATACCTTGTGTTGAACTAGTCCGCGTTCCGTTCCTTTAATCAGGTGGGCTACCTTCTCGAACAACACGTCCGCGTCTCGTTCCTTTGATCAGGTGGGCGATCAACACGTCCGCGTCTGGTTCTTTCGATCAGCAGAAGTCGACTCTTGGATCGGCTTCCTCTACTGGTATCCATACCAACAATCCCCAAACACGGTTGCGGCAGCGTGCTAGCGCTTCTTGTGCGTCTCTCTCTCAAGTTGCTCTAGGGTTTCTCGCGGCTTTTCTGAATACGCTCGACTGAAAATCCCGTAGGTTTTTCTAAACCCGATAGGCGTATTATATAACCAAAATTAATCCTTTATTAATTTTGGAAATTCGGATTTTTGATCTGGTCAACATATCAATCACATCTATCTCATAAATGTAATTGAATATATTAAAAGCCAGATTTGGAAATTCGAATTTTGAATTTAAATCAAATCTAAATTTAAAGCCTTTTGATTTAATTTATCATCATAAATTAAATCCGAGATATGATATCTATCTATTTAATTAAATCTGAGATACCATATCTCAATTTAATATTAAACAGATATACGATATCTTTATTCGAAATTAAATGAGATACAATATCTCTATTTGTTTCAGATATTTAATTTATCAAATAAATTAAATACTAAACAAATATCATATATAATATTATAATCTCAATTTATAATATATATATTAATTTTGAATTATATATATATATATACATATATATAAATCCTAGATCAAATTTAGTATTCATTTAATATCAGATTAATCTAAGATTCAATGAACCTGGACACTTTCACCCGTGTTGGATTATTCTTGTGTGCGACCCTGCAGGCCCATATGAGATTGGCAGTGGGCCAACACTGTATCAGCCCACAAGTCGCAAGCGGCCTCTAGCAAGACATTGCAACTACCCAATTCACATGGGGATCGATGACACGATACTACCTATCATACAACCATGTCACGTCCCTTTTGTCACGCGATAATTTGGTCAAGGATGAGACATGGATAATGTCAACTTCCTTTTCTTGACCATTGCTTTCTCGATTCTCGAATAGTCTAATAAGTGAAATGGAAACTCCTTTCCATCACAGTATGGCCATACATTTCTTAGACTCGCTCATCGAGGGGCCCAGCATTATCTCTCTACATATGTGAGGGACAAATCCCATCTTGACCACTCACATTCCTCCGCATGAAAACCACTGATCCTGATCCTAACCTTTATCATCACCCGGTCAAAGGTGACTTTTGACCAGGTCCAAGATCAGTGACTCACCATGTAGGAAACCATGATGATCTCAGGTCATAGAGCGTCGTGACGCGGTTATACATGAGATAAGCTTATGACTTAATCCATGCAGCTTTCTCATAGTGGATCAGTCGAGCACCTTGTACTCTTACAAGTGCCCATGACTTTGACTCGTATCTCCATACCTCATCAAAGTCATACTGGTCTTATTTCATCTTCACTCCCGTGTAGATGACCGACCAGGGACATTTAGGATAATCTATAAGATTACCCAGGGATGCAGTTATCAATACGAACATGCAAACGAAAATGATAACAAAAGAGAATACTTTAAATAACTTAAATATCCAAAGTACAATGAATTGCCCCTAGGGCATAATTTCCAACAGCTTCTTTAGCAGCTACTTCCTCATTTAATTTGGCCACTGTTTGTTCCATCTCCTTCTGGGTAACCACCTCTTTCCTATGGCGTTTGGTGGATGAACCAAAGAATTCCTTCAGGCCTACCCGTCCTCTAATCCTCCTTACACGCCCACCATGGTCCGGTTTTCCGGTGGCAACAGTGAGAACATCACTCCTCCAGGCCGACACAAAAGATCCCTCTGCTTCTTTCTTTTTAAGATCTTCCTGTAAGGTACAGATAACGAGAAGCTTAGTAATGAAACATGTTTAGTAACAAAAAAATAACAATAATAACGATACTTACAATTTTTTCAGCAACTACACGAGTTTGTTCACTCGTGTAGGCGCCGCTTGGCTTTTGCCAAATGTGTAACCACAACTCCTCGCGACGTATTGGAGATGGCGGACCATCTACTGCAGAAGGATTGCATTCTGCTTCATCTTCCAATCTCTTCCACTTGGCCGCCATCAATTCTTTTTTAGCCTTTTCATATCCGTTGCGAGAAGCCCTATGCGGGTAATTATTCTTTCTCCCTATCGCCTGTGCTTTTCCCCTTCTTTCCTGTGAATACGAATTGAAAACAACTATTAATTATGAATTTCAGTCATAACAGAAATTAGAGAACTTCTGCTTGATATGAACCTCAAACACTAGTCAAATTCACTTGATCAAGTTTCAACATTTTATTTAAGGAAGATGTAGATAGGTTAAGAAACAAAAGATAATTATGCTTACAAAAGAGCTATGTTTTGTACTACTAGGTAGATAGAACAAGAAACAAAAAAGAATTATGCTTACAGAATAATACAAACTTGATTCTTTTTAAGGCATCCAGTGGGATCATCAGTCCACATTAGATAGTAACAATTGGGTATATAAAGTTTCCTCCTTTTAAGACTATTCATTTCCTCCTTTGCAAGACAAACCATTACACAATTACCTCCTTAGTATTTTACCTTTTCAGGGTTTACATATCAGACTTGCATAGACAAAGGCAGGAAATGTATACTTCTATTCACACACCAAACAATTTAACTAATAGGATTAGATGAACAAATATAAGCTCACAGGTTATATAAGCAAACAAAACTAAATATAGACTCACCAGAGCTTCAGGAGTGGTCCGCAGCAGAACAAATTGTCGCCAAATTCGTTCATCAATAAATGTGTACTGGTCCCAAGGATGAAAACAGGAGCTTTATACCCAAGAGGGGGGGTGAATTGGGTATCTTTAAAATTTTCGTAACTTGTTCTGTTTTCAATCACTCAAAACAGAGCACAACAGAGAGGATAAGGAGAAGAAGCTAAACACAATGCAATTTATACTGGTTCGGTCCTTTCCTGACCTACATCCAGTCCCCAAGCCTCACTTGGGACTTTCAATTCACTAACTCAATAATATTGATTACACACTCTGTACTAAGAGTTGTTCTCTCACTAGAACACACTCCCCCTTACAAGTTGTAATCAATACACCCCAACTACCAAGTCCCCTGACTTGTAGTTATCACAATCAGTAGATGATTTACAAGATGATAACTCTCTCAAAGAGTAGATAGAATAAGCACTGAAGTACAAAGTATCAAATTGATACTATTACAGATGAAAGTTGAACACAATAGATGACACTTAATAAATTTTCGCTCTCAGTTGGTGTCTCTCTGTGAAGATGTTAATGAACTCTATTTATAGCTAGAGAACATTAAATGACCGTTGTAGCTTGAATCAGACCGTTGGAGAACTTGCCCAAGTGTTCTGAAGTGGTTTTAGGGTCTTCTCTCTCTTATTTTCCCTTAATCTAGTTGGTCAAGACATCAGGGCTGACTTTCTGCGAATTAATCCGTTGGAGAGGAGTTTTCTTGTTTCAGCTAACATCCTTAAATACTTTGTAAGCGTGTGCAGAAGGATTTGGGTAGAAGGAGTAACTTTTGTGCTTTGCAATAAATGCTCTGAGTTGCTTTTTGCTTTATACTCTAACCTCTCACCAAACATTCTTTAATGCTCTGAAATCCACTAATAAATACGTTAAACATAGCAGGGAATATCAGAGAGTAATATTGGAAGAAGATAGGATCAAATAACATTGATTTCTGAAATGCCCAAATTCAAAAATTCTGAACCAGCGTTACGAACTTGAGTTCAGTTCTTACAGGCTCGAGTTCGAGGCTTTAGTGTTCCAAACTGTGCAAGTTCAAAAAGTGTAAACCTGAGGTTTGCTTTATAAACCTGAGGTTTGCAGATCATTGAAAAACTAAAATGCTCTCGGGTTGAAATGAACTCGAGTTTATTAATGTTAGGCTCGAGTTCGAGGCTTCAGTGTTTAAAAGCATGTAAGTTCAAAATGAACAAACCTGAGGTTTGTCTTTTAAACTGGAGGTTCTCAAGTCATTGAAAAACTAAGAAGCTCTCGGGTTGAAATGAACTCGAGTTCATTAATGTCAGGCTCGAGTTCGAGACATTTTTGAACAGACTTCGTTTTAGCTTGAAAGCACAAACCTGAGGTTTGCAAAACACACACTCGAGTTTAAAACATATCCAAAAGTTCTTTGCTCTCTGGAACTTTTAGGCTCGAGTTTGAAAGTCTCAGGCTCGAGTTTAAATAGCTTAAAAACAGTTCTTTGCTCTCGGCCAAAACTAGGCTCGAGTTTGAATATGTTAGGCTCGAGTTTGAGCATTGGTGAACTTTTCAAACCGAAAAACTTTTCTTTCAATGGAACAGTGCAGAGTTTGAAAATATCTTTAAGTTTCAAACAACTTGTCCCGCCAGAGATGAACTCGAGTTTGCCATGACAGGCTCGAGTTCATGCTCTTAAAACTTTCTTTGGATTCTTTCAAACCTGAGGTTTGAAGAAAGCAAGTGTAAGGTTTAACATGTTTTTCAAAGTTCAAAAACTCTCTGGAAAGAATGAACTCGAGTTTGACCTTAGTAGGCTCGAGTTCATGTGAACTTTTCAAAAGTTTAACTTTAAACTTCAGGTTCAATCTCGAGTTTGGAAATCAACTGGACAAGTTTGTGTTCTCTGTCAAATCCAGGCTCGAGTTCAACACTAACAGGCTCGAGTTTGGTTTTGACAGATTGAAAAATAGAAGTTTAAATTATTCTAAACTTTGTCAAACCTTATCAGTAGTGTTTACAATTGTTAGTAATCATCAAAACACACAGGGAGCTAACATTCTCCCCCTTTTTGATGATGACAACATTTGTAAACAATTGATTTTGAAATTTGAAAAACTTCTTTGTGAAATTCAGTTTGAGAAAAAAAACTTTTGTAAGTTATCAGAGAATTGTGCAAATTGTCAGAGACAAAACAGAACCACAGCAGAAGCACAAACAATTCATAGATAGACATATGCAACTGTAATTTCATATAACTTAGAGTTGCAAAAATACACATAGAAGTTCCAACAGAGATTTCAAAATGCACAGACAGCTCAAAATACACAATTATCAACAACTAGAAATATTCACAAATCACTCCGCATTCACAAATCACTCCACACTCTCTCCCCCTTTGTCATCAGCAAAAGGAGGGGATGATGCAGGCTGGATATCAGGCTGAGAATGTGGTTCAGATGTGGAAGATGTAGGTACAGAGATAGGAACAGATGCTGGCACAGGGTCTGGCACTGAGGTAGAGGCACCCAAGGACTGAGTCTTCAAGATTTTGTCCATTTTGTCGCTCAGACTCATCATTGTGACTAGCAAGGTAGACATGGTAGAGGCTTGGTTATTGATCTGGTTCTTCAGGACTTCTTGTTCCACCCTAAATCCTTCTTGAATATCCACCAAGTTATTGTGTCCCTTGTTCACCTCAGCAACCAGCTTCCCTACTGCTACTTCAATCCCCTCAATCAAGTTAGAGACTGCTTTATCCACAATCTCTTGAACTCTAGCATCAAAATCAGAGCGAGGAGGAGCACTCTGAGCTTCCTCGGCTCTGGACTGTGTAGCTCTTGACCTTGCTTGCCGGGATTTCTTAGGAGCTCTAGATTGGTCAGATCCTTGGGGCTCATCCACTCTCATGAGATTCATGATGTGTTGCCCAAACTCAATTGGATATTGTGGAGGATCATTCTCAGCCAGGTACCAAATCTTCTCGTGGTGAAGGATGACTGAGACCAAGCTTGGGAAGGGTATCTGAGAGGACAGTCTAGAGTGAAAAGCGAACTTGGCCATCTCCTGAAAAATCCAATTCCCCACGTTCTGAGGCTGCTTGTCCAAGATAGAAGCAAATATGTTGAAGTCCTTCTTGGCAAAATGAGTGAAGTTTCCTCCTTTCTGCAGCAGATTTCTTGTGTAAATGTACCAAATTGCCCAGTTCCTTGGGGGCATTGCAGCAGGTGTGAAGTTAAGGATCTCCAATCCCTCAGGAACAGACTTATTTGGCCTAAGCAGACTAAAAGTGGTTTGTTGGCTATATCGGTGAGTCTCAGGTCTTGGAGGATTGGCAATTTGAACATATTTTGCACATGTTTACGAGTTCAATTATATATCTGCTGCTATTCTCTGATGTCTATGTTTAAAAAAATGCAAATTGGATATTTTTCTGATAATTCAACTCTGATATTTTGAAAACTTCAATCTGAAAGCTACACATCTTTCTAAATCTTTAAAAAGAATGTTTATAAGTGTTGTCATCATCAAAAAGGGGGAGAATGTTAGTTCTCAATGTGTTTTGATGATTAACAACAAGTGAAAAATATGTTTTTGAAGTTTCCAAGATTCTTTGAAAATCATCTAAGAGTTGCTTACCGCAGTATGGGATGGCATACTGCAGTAAAGGGTCTTCCAGAAAGTCAATACTGCAGTATAGGGTGATATACCGCAGTATAGGACTTACAGAAGGTCATCAAATTGATGAAGATAAGTCAATACTGCAGTATGTTAGTTACATACCGCAGTATTGGACTCCCAGTGAAAGGCCATACTGCAGTATAGGATGTCATACTGCAGTATAGGGCCAACCCGAGAGCAACTGTATTTTCAAAGTTAGTCCATACCGCAGTATAGCTATGTATACTGCAGTATAGGGACTTCCAGAGAGAAACCGCATTTTTCAAAACAAGCCCATACCGCAGTATAGCTTTGTATACTGCAGTATAGGGGCATCCAGAGAGCAATTAAAATTCTAAGTCAAGCCAATACCGCAGTATAGGTATGTATACTGCAGTATTGGGTCAACCCGAGAGCTATCAAATTTTCTCACCCAAGTCCTTACCGCAGTATGGAGTTGGATACTGCAGTAAAGGCTCTCACAGTAAGCTCTCTAAGTTTATAACTATTGCATACTGCAGTATAGGTTTTCATACTGCAGTATTGGGAAATCACGGGCTTTCTTCTCTTTAACAAAAACTCGCATACTGCAGTATGTTATTTGGATACCGCAGTATAGAGCATATCTTTCAAAATCATTTCACGAGGTTTTTGTCTCTGGGAGTTGTTTACTGCAGTAAGCATTTGGATACTGCAGTATGCACAGTGGCATACTCCAGTATAGAGGAACATACCGCAGTATACAACGGTCAAAATTGATTTTTGAATTTCGCGAATTTGCAAATCATTATTGTTTGATCTTATTGCTTCCATAATTCATTCAATCATACTCCTAGCTATGTTTAACAAGTTTGTTGAGTGAATTTTAGTCAGCACAGATGAAGATTAATGAGATCAAAGGCAAAAAGCAAAAAGGTGCTCAGTGCATTAAATGCACTTCTGCAAATCAACCTATTCTTAGCTAATCCATCTGAGCACGCCTTCTAAACGTTAAAGAATGCTTACTTCAACAAGTAAAGACATCTCCAACGGGCAAATTCTCAGAGAGCCACATCAGACTTCATTAAGACTTGGATTAGCAGAAATTTAGAAAGAGAAGATGACCAGAACCCAAGCTAATCACTTCCAACGGTTGGAATCATCTTACAACGGTCATTTAATGTTCTCTGCCTATAAATAGAGAGCATTAACTTCTTCTCAAGCTGATACAACTACTTAGAACGAAAATTTATTGAGTCATTCATTGTATCAAGCTTACATCTGTATTGTATCATTTTGATACTTAGTTCTTCAGTGTTTATCTTATCTGCTCTGTAAGAGAGTCAAATATTTGTAAATCATTTATTGATTGTGATAACTACAAGTCAGGGGACTTGGTAGTTGGGGTGTATTGATTACAACTTGTAAGGGGGAGTGTGTTCTAGTGAGAGAACAGCTCTTAGTACAGAGTGTGTAATCAATATTGTTGAGTTAGTGGATTGAAAATCCCAAGTGAGGCTTGGGGACTGGATGTAGGTCAGAGAAAGGACCGAACCAGTATAAATCGTTGTGTGCAAAGCTCTTCTCTCTATCTCCTCTGTTCTGCTCTGTTCTGAGAGTGTAAAAACAGAACCAGTTTGCAAAAATTTTTAATATACCCAATTCACCCCCCCTCTTGGGTATAAAGCTCCTCTTTCAATTATCAGGCTTCATGTGAAAGTAAAAGACTTTCACAAGTTTAGGACAGTAGGGGTTTTTGATGGAGATGAGAGATTCAAAAGGCTTCAACCAAGGCCTCAAATCTAAACTACATTCTTCTTTGATCTTATCCAAATCAACAGATACAATTGGACAGAATTTTCTCTTTTCATCAAACTTCTTCCTAAACTGAGTTCCCTCCTCAGGAGTCATCCTACAGGGATTCTCATTGAAGCCAGGGGGACACCTCTTATGATTCTAAATGTCAAACAGAGCAGGAAGTGTTTGGGATACCTGAGGAGCACCTTGCTCCTGTGGTTGAGATTGAGCTTGGCCACTGCCTTGGCCGGGAGTGGGAATTGAGTAGGCACCGGCGGTTTTCTTCTTCTTAAACGGTTGCTTCTCCCTTAAGGGTGCCGAAGGTTGTGGAGCTTTTCCTCTTCCTTGAACTTTAGGCTCAGGGTCATGCCTCTTCTTTGTTCGTTCTTCTCCAATCACTATTCCCTTTGGTCTAGAGGGAGGAACCGCTGGGTTGCCACTCTGAACTCCTCTGATTTCTTTGTCAATGCCATACCGTAAACGAGTGGACCGAGACTTTGTTCGAACAGGACGCTCAGATTGAGCTTGAGAGGAAGTTTAAGAGGGATTAGGGTTAGGTTCTTTGGGGTTTGAGGATTTGGAAGCCATTTTCGCAGAGATCAGAGAATGAAGAAGATGAAGAAGATGAGAGGAATTAGGGCAAACCGGAGGTTCGAGTGAAGTGAAGTGGAAAGTTCACAACTGTAGTATATATAGGGCACACGATGAACTCGAGTTCACAACTTGTGGGTTCGAGTTCGTCATAAAAATCCACTTACCTGGACTTCAAGAGTGTACTGTGAACTCTTGAACTTCCCTTCGAACTCGAGGTTCTCACTTATGGACTCGAGTTCAGGTTGATGTTTCAGCAAGGTTGCTCTCTGTGACTTTTGAACTCGAGTTCGTTATTGATGGGCTCGAGTTCACCTTGTCTGAGGTTCATTTTTGCTTTCTGCCTGAGGTGAACCTGAGGTTCATTTACTAATGAACTCGAGTTCACTCACCCTTTTGCCTTTCATCTCTTATCTGCTTTCCTCGAGCTCGAGTTCATCATTCACAGGCTCGAGTTCATCTCAGTTTTCAGCAAATGTTAGATAGATGCATCCTGCATAAAACATATCTAGAAGCTCCGATGCTTAAATTAGTAACAGATAATCATCAAAACCTTGAACTAACATTGGGTTAAGAGTAAACTTACAACTCATTGGGATTTACCATTCCCAATTCTCTCCTTATGAAAGTGAATGGCTCTTTGGCTAGAGGCTTGGTGAAAATGTCTGCCAATTGAAAATGAGTTGGGATGAACATCACTTTGACATCTCTCTTCTGCACATGATCCCGAATGAAGTGATGTCTCACATCAATATGCTTGGTTCTTGTATGTTGCACGGGATTCTTGGCCAAGCTTATTGTGCTAGTATTATCACACAGTATTGGGATCTCCTTCAAGTGTACTCCCAAATCAGCAAGTTGTTGCTTCAACCATAGCACTTGAGCACAGCAACTTGAGGCAGCCACATATTCAGCTTCTGTTGAGGACACAGCCACGGTAGTTTGCTTCTTGCTAAACCAAGAGACAAGTGAATTGCTAAAGAACTCGCATTGCCCACTTGTACTCTTCCTATCCGTCTTATAGCCAGCATGATCTGAATCTGAATATGCCACAAGATGCTCCGGCTGACCTTTGGGAAACCATAGCCCAAGAGTCTTTGTATCAGAGAGATATCTGATATCCTCTTCACGTGTTCAGCATGTGACTCTTTAGGTGCGGATTGGAACCGAGCACACATCCCAACGCTGAATTGGATGTCTGGACGACTTGCTGTGAGATAGAGTAATGAGCCAATCATTCCTCTATACTTGGTGATGTTGAAATCCTTGCCCTCTTCATCAGCATCCAAAGAAGTAGTTGTGCTCATTGGTGTGTCAGCCCCATTACACTTGTCCATCCCAAACTTCTTCAGCAAATCATTTAAATACTTGGTTTGGGATATGAATATCCCATTTTTTCGTTGCTTGATTTGCAGTCCAAGGAAGTAGTTGAGCTCACCCATCATCGACATTTCAAATTCACCCTGCATAGACTTGGAAAATTCCTCACACAAGGAGTCATTAGTAGCACCGAATATGATGTCATCAACATAAATTTGAACAATTAAGATTTCATTCAATTTGTTTTTCTTTATGAAAAGTGTTGTATCAGCTTTGCCTATGATAAATCCTTGATTGAGTAAGAATTGACTCAATCTTTCATACCAAGCTCTAGGAGCTTGCTTAAGACCATAAAGTGCTTTCTTTAATTTGAAAACGTGATCTGAAAAATGTTCATTTTCAAAGCCTGGAGGTTGTTCAACATACACCTCCTCTTGAATGAAACCATTTAGAAAAGCACTTTTGACATCCATTTGATAGAGTTTAAAACCTTTTGTGCATGCAAATGCTAGAAGAACTCTTATTGCTTCCAATCTAGCTACTGGAGCATAAGTCTCTTCATAGTCTATTCCTTCTTCTTGATTGTAACCTTTGGCCACTAATCTAGCCTTGTTACGCACAATGATGGCTGACTCATCACGTTTGTTCTTGAATACCCATTTTGTCCCAATTACCGGATGGTCTTTGGGTCTAGGCACCAAGTCCCAAACTTGATTTCTATCAAATTGATGTAACTCCTCTTGCATAGCAATTACCCAATCATTGTCTGAAAGAGCTTCTTCTATCTTAGAGGGCTCTATATGTGAAATAAATGCAGAAAATGTAACTTCATTCAAAGTACTATTTCTGGTCCTAACTCCTTGATTCACATCACCTATGACTTGGTCTAAAGGATGATTCCTTATAAATCTCCAAGCTCTAGGTTGAGACTGATCAGGATTTTCTAAATTATTTTCAGGATCAGCCTCAAAAACATTTTCAGAATTTTCAGAAGGAGTAGGAGCATTTTTCGAAAAGAATTTGTTTTTGAAAATAGTCTCCTCTTCATCATCCAAGGATTTATCAGACTCAGATTCACAGAATACAACATGTATAGATTCTTCAACAATCTTAGTCCTAGTATTAAACACCCTATATGCCTTACTCCTATTTGAATAACCAATAAAAATAGCTAGATCAGATTTCGGATCGAATTTACCAAGATTATCTTTACCATTATTGTGCACATAGCACTTGCATCCGAAGACATGCAGATGACTGAGATTCGGCTTTCTTTCTTTGTAGATTTCGTATGGTGTTTTGTTCATCTTCTTTCTCATGTAGGCTCGGTTGGAGATGTAACATGCCGTACTCATCGCATCAGCCCAAAACACTTGTGAAGTGTTATATTCGTTCAACATTGCCCGGGCCATTTCCGTGAGTACTCGATTCTTTCTCTCCACAACACCATTCTGTTGTGGTGTTCTTGGTGCCGAGAAATTATGGTTGATCCCCATACTATCACAAAATTCAGCAAAGGCATTGTTTTCAAATTCTCCACCATGATCGGTCCTTATACCTGAAATTGAAAAACCTTTCTCGTTCTGGACCTTCTTGGCAAAAGCAACAAACTGATCATATGTTTCATCTTTTGATGATAAAAATATTGTCCAAGTAAATCTAGAAAAATCATCAACAATGACCAAAGTGTATAAGTTTCCACCAAGGCTTTTCACTCTAGCTGGTCCAACTAGGTCCATGTGAAGAAGTTGAAGAGGTCTGTTTGTTGAAATCTCATTTTTAGCTTTAAAAGAAGATTTGGTCTGTTTTCCCTTTTGACAAGCATCACAAATCATATCATTTTTGAAATTCAATTTGGGAATGCCAATAACCAAATCCTTTTTCAATAACTTGTCAAGTTGATACATATTGACATGAGCTAATCGCTTATGCCATAGCCAACTCTCATTCAAGTTACTGACAAAACAATTTTCAGAAACAGAAGCATTGCTAGAGAGGTTCAAAGTATAACAGTTTCCATCTCTAGGTGCTCTAAATAAGGCTTTGTTTTTCAAATCATTCATAGAGATCAAATCCTTTTTAACAATAAAGCATTCATCAGAGTCAAATATTACCAAATTACCCTTATCGGTGCTTTGGCTCACACTTAGGAGATTGTGATACAATCCTTCTACAAGGTAGACGTCTTTGATGAGTGGGCCTTCATTGTTGCCTATCTCACCAATGCCAGTGATTTTCCCGGATTGATCACCTCCAAATGTGACTCTACCTCCATCTTTTGGCTTTATTGATAAAAACTTTGATTTGTCTCCAGTCATGTGTCTTGAGCATCCACTATCGATGTACCACTTGTTTGGCCTTGATGCTCTAAGACATACCTCATCTCTTTCATTGTGTTGCTCTTCTTCCTCAGCGACTAGGCATATGTTGGCTTTTTCGCTTTCGTCTTCTTCAGCTTCATCCTCATCCGATGAGCTATCTCCCCATATAGCTGACACATATGCCTTCTTTTTGAATTTCTTGAACTTTTTCTTTTCTTTCTCCTGATTCTTCAGCTGAGGGCAATCTGCCTTGATATGTCCGGGCTTCTCACATTCATAGCAGATGATAGGTTTTTTCGATTCATAACTTGAGCTTCCCTTCTGAAACTTCTTGAAGCCTTGATCCTTCTTATAAAACTTTTTGAATCTCCGGACCATCATCCTAATTTCTTCATCCTCATCTTCATCTTCCTCATCCTTTTCCACATTCAGAGCCACTCCTTTGTTGCGATTGTTGCCACCATTGACATCTTCTAACTCCTTTTTGAACTTCAGTTTGCTCTCATACTCAGATAGGCTTCCAAATAATGCAGCAACTAAAGTCATTGATTCTCCACGGGCTTCTTCAATGGCAGTAACCTTGGCTTCCCAGTCCTTTGTCAGAATATTGAGGATTTTCCTCACTTGAGCACCTTGATCGAAAAGCTTTCCTAAGGCTGCTAGCTGATTGGTCAGATGAGTATATCTCAACTGAAATTCTCCAATACTCTCGCCTTGCTTCATCCGCAACAGGTCATACTCAGTGGTTAGAATGTTGATGTGATTTTCCTTGATTCCAGAGGTTCCTTCATAAGCTATTTCTAGCGCCTTCCACATTTCCTTAGCCGTTGATAAATTACAGATACGAAAGTACTCCTTTTGACTAAGAGCACTCTGAAGCATCAGGATAGCCTTGCTATTGAGAGTAATGTTCTTCTTATCATTATCATCGAATTCGGCTTCTGTCTTGGGCACAGTGATGCCTCCTTCTACCTTGACTGGAACATAGTCTCCAGTTTCAAAGACTCTCCATAAACCATATTCTGTTGCCATCACGAACACACGAAATTTGGCTTTCCAGAAAGAGTAGTGTTCGCCGTCGAAACCGGGAGGTCTGTTGATTGAAGCTCCATCTGGAAGAATTCCTTCCATAGTGATCCTTCTCGAGTGGTTAAGCTCTTCTGAGAAGACCTTGCTCTGATACCAAATGAAAACAGGAGCTTTATACCCAAGAGGGGGGTGAATTGGGTATCTTTAAAATTTTCGTAACTTGTTCTGTTTTCGATCACTCAAAACAGAGCACAACAGAGAGGATAAGGAGAAGAAGCTAAACACAATGCAATTTATACTGGTTCGGTCCTTTCCTGACCTACATCCAGTCCCCAAGCCTCACTTGGGACTTTCAATTCACTAACTCAATAATATTGATTACACACTCTGTACTAAGAGTTGTTCTCTCACTAGAACACACTCCCCCTTACAAGTTGTAATCAATACACCCCAACTACCAAGTCCCCTGACTTGTAGTTATCACAATCAGTAGATGATTTACAAGATGATAACTCTCTCAAAGAGTAGATAGAATAAGCACTGAAGTACAAAGTATCAAATTGATACTATTACAGATGAAAGTTGAACACAATAGATGACACTTAATAAATTTTCGCTCTCAGTTGGTGTCTCTCTGTGAAGATGTTAATGAACTCTATTTATAGCTAGAGAACATTAAATGACCGTTGTAGCTTGAATCAGACCGTTGGAGAACTTGCCCAAGTGTTCTGAAGTGGTTTTGGGGTCTTCTCTCTCTTGTTTTCCCTTAATCTAGTTGGTCAAGACATCAGGGCTGACTTTCTGCGAATTAATCCGTTAGAGAGGAGTTTTCTTGTTTCAGCTAACATCCTTAAATACTTTGTAAGCGTGTGCAGAAGGATTTGGGTAGAAGGAGTAACTTTTGTGCTTTGCAATAAATGCTCTGAGTTGCTTTTTGCTTTATACTCTAACCTCTCACCAAACATTCTTTAATGCTCTGAAATCCACTAATAAATACGTTAAACATAGCAGGGAATATCAGAGAGTAATATTGGAAGAAGATAGGATCAAATAACATTGATTTCTGAAATGCCCAAATTCAAAAATTCTGAACCAGCGTCACGAACTTGAGTTCAGTTCTTACAGGCTCGAGTTCGAGGCTTTAGTGTTCAAAACTGTGCAAGTTCAAAAAGTGTAAACCTGAGGTTTGCTTTATAAACCTGAGGTTTGCAGATCATAGAAAAACTAAAATGCTCTCGGGTTGAAATGAACTCGAGTTTATTAATGTTAGGCTCAAGTTCAAGGCTTCAGTGTTTAAAAGCATGTAAGTTCAAAATGAACAAACCTGAGGTTTGTCTTTTAAACTGGAGGTTCTCAAGTCATTGAAAAACTAAGAAGCTCTCGGGTTGAAATGAACTCGAGTTCATTAATGTCAGGCTCGAGTTCGAGACATTTTTGAACAGACTTCGTTTTAGCTTGAAAGCACAAACCTGAGGTTTGCAAAACACACACTCGAGTTTAAAACATATCCAAAAGTTCTTTGCTCTCTGGAACTTTTAGGCTCGAGTTTGAAAGTCTCAGGCTCGAGTTTAAATAGCTTAAAAACAGTTCTTTGCTCTCGGCCAAAACTAGGCTTGAGTTTAAATATGTTAGGCTCGAGTTTGAGCATTGGTGAACTTTTCAAACCGAAAAACTTTTCTTTCAATGGAACAGTGCAGAGTTTGAAAATATCTTTAAGTTTCAAACAACTTGTCCCGCCAGAGATGAACTCGAGTTTGCCATGACAGGCTCGAGTTCATGCTCTTAAAACTTTCTTTGGATTCTTTCAAACCTGAGGTTTGAAGAAAGCAAGTGTAAGGTTTAACATGTTTTTCAAAGTTCAAAAACTCTCTGGAAAGAATGAACTCGAGTTTGACCTTAGTAGGCTCGAGTTCATGTGAACTTTTCAAAAGTTTAACTTTAAACTTCAGGTTCAGTCTCGAGTTTGGAAATCAACTGGACAAGTTTGTGTTCTCTGTCAAATCCAGGCTCGAGTTCAACACTAACAGGCTCGAGTTTGGTTTTGACAGATTGAAAAATAGAAGTTTAAATTATTCTAAACTTTGTCAAACCTTATCAGTAGTGTTTTACAATTGTTAGTAATCATCAAAACACACAGGGAGCTAACAAAGGATGTTTGGCAAGCGGAACCTCAGCAAAAATATGCGTGTTAGTGAGAGAGGTCTTAAACTTCCTCCACCGATCAGCACAATAAGACAATGTCTTGTCTTTCAACTCCTCAGAGTCAGGGACAGTGTATGTAAGCCGGATAGTGTCCCAAATAGGTTGCTTTACTTTGTCAAATTCAACACTTGTCCTCTCATCTATCGAGATGCTAACCTTGCTGCGTGCAAGATAGCCGACAAAACTATTATATTTGCTTTTATTAAGACCAAAAGGTCGTAACTTTTCATCAAACTGAATCTCGAGCCTTGACCCAGAAGTCCGACTTAGAGATACATCCATCATTCGTGTGCCTCTTCTACCACGGCGTGTAGGGCGGTTACGAGGCATATTGTCAGATGAAGAGGGTTCGTTCTGACTCACACCATTAACTGGCATTTCCGGAACACGAATGGAATCATCTTCACCATTCATTTTCAAGACAGTAAGAGGGGAATGCCTGAGCAAATGAGAGAGTAACAGAGGCTAATGGTACGTGGGCGAGGAAGAGTGGTAATGCAACAGGAAGAGTGGCTTCACAACAAGAATAGGGGTTTCAGAGTTCAGAGGGACAACATAAGTCTTAAGGTAACGTTTCGCGTGAAGATATATTTGGTGCTTTATTTTTAAGAACGGATGAACAACAACAACGGTCTTAAAGGTTAAGTTTTAAGACTGTCCTTTGTTAAACTCCGGTCTTAAAAGTAATAAACTATTTACTACCGTGCACGATTTATGTCCGGTCTTAAAAGTATAATCTTTAAGACCTCCTGTTATATATATCCGGTCTTAAAAGTTTTATTTAATTTTTTCCTTATTATTTTTGGACCGTAGAAAATATAAGTCGGCCTGTTCGAGATTTCTCTGTAAAGAAATTTGATATTTCAATTTTTTTAATAACATTTTTAAGACCGGTTGTTTTTCTAAGCAGTCTGAATAATATATTTAAGACCCATCGCTAAAGGATATGGTGCAAGAAGTTCTTTATATTTACAAAACTGCCACCAGTCATACCTTTAAAGTTCTTTATATTTACAAAACTGCCACCAGTCATACCTTTAAGACCAGGGCGTCGATAGTTCGCTCTAAATGAGGCGGTCTTAAAAGCCTTTTTTGCACTAGTGCAAATAAAGGGAAGGAAGATAAGAAATTAATAAAACATTTATTTTTTACGTCTTTGCCTAATGTTATGACTTTTTTTTTTTTGGTCAAAGTATCAGAAAAAAAATTTTCCTTGAGACTTCATCATCTCTTTCTAAATTAATTTTTGATTTTGTACGTTTGGATTGAGAATAAATGTGATTTTATATAATCATAATTTTTTTAAGTGACATTGATTAAAAATGATATTGATTAATCATAACTTTTGTTTGAATACTTTTTTTTAAAAAATAAGTGACTTTGATAAATGTGATTATGCTTGGATTTCATTTATTAAAGTTACTCCTAGATGTATTGTTAAAAAAAAAAGGGTATGGATTTTCTACAATTGTTTATTTATATTTTCCAAAATTGTATTTCATAGTTACTCCTAGATGTATTGTTAAAAAGGGTATGGATTTTCTACAATTGTTTATTTATATTTTCCAAAATTATATTTCATAGTAATTATTATTAGTATCAAATATAGTTTAATAAGTGACATGAATATCCAAATATTATTTTCATTTTATTATTGTTATTGCTAAATTAAAAATTTAAGTGAATTACAAATTTTAAGTAAAAGATATCATATATTAAACAAGAAATAAATGAAAAATAAAGAAGTAGGGATAGATATATAGAAGAATTTATCATTGCTGAAGCTGCATCTTCCAACGCAAAAGCAACTCTGTTCATCACTTACATATTGTTTAGAAGGTTGAGAATTCTACAAGCAATGTGGAAAACTTGCACTTAATTTCAACTTCTTTATTTAATGGTATAATTTTTTTATCAAAATTTTTGGAGGTTTTATTCTCTCTTTCTAACTTAATTAGTGAGTCTACATTATGTCTTTAGGGAGGCTATGTACTATATATGCAATGCACTCATTTTCAAATTCTTTGTCTAATGTGGAATAGTTTTTTTAATAAAAACATTTTGGAGATATTTTCTCTTTCTAACTTAATTCATGAGTTTACGTTAAATATTTTTAGAGGTTGAGTATTCTATACACAACAGGCTCAACTTCTCTCCCTTGCGCCTCCCCTCTAGAGCCAGAAAATTGGGCCAAGTTTGTCAAGTCGGCCAGTTTAAGCCTTGACTCATTGAGGATCGGGCTTGGAAAATAGACAAGATATTTGAAATTGGTCGTGCAGGGTCTTGGGCTTAATCAGGCTAGCCCTGCAAGGCCTCGGGTCGACTCGTTAGGCCTTTTTAATTGTAGCTTTTTTCTTTTAAAAAAAAAGAAAAAAACAAAAAGAAAAGAATAAAAAAGATTACTTAGACTGTCAGCTACCTAGACTTCAATATAGCAATATCTATATTTTGTACTTGTTATAGAGTTATTTATCCATTTAAATACAAATATATAAATACATAATAAGTATACTCTGATTCTATAATTTGGTTTATTATTTTTTGTAAATAAAGATTATGGATGTGTTCATAATGCAGGAAAAGAGATTCATGATATTCTTACTCATGAAGGAGAGCCTCCTGCTCAACATGAAGCACAATCAAATATCTATCAAATTGATGATAGAGGCGAAGAAGATGACAATTGACAATGATAGTCATCGTACTATATGCTTCTTATGTTTTATGCAAGTTATTTGTGGACAATAGTTTTTTTTTGTTACGAATTAGTGTGAATGTATTTATTTGTTGGATGATTCATGTTGTTTGAATATTAATATTGACAATATTTATTTGATAGATTAGAAATTTAAAATTTATTTAATGGTCATCAACTGGATTGGGATGAATTCAAAAGAATGTTCTTTGGCTACTACTTCCCTATTGATATGAATGTATTTTCATTCTACGACAGGGGGAGATGGATGAAAATACTATCATATCTCAATTTATGGGGCTGGCTAAGTATGTATCATAGTTGAATAGAACAAATGAGGAGCATAATAATTGGTTAGCAAGACAAATGTTCGAGAAATGCAGTAATGAGGTCAAAGAAAGAATAGGGGTCTATGATGTCACTACTCTCGAGAGATTGATAGCGAAAATTTGGGAGATCTATAGAAGGTTTAAAGAACCCAAGAAATCCGTGAGGAGGGATTCTCAGGGCTAATTCAGTGGTAATATGGGAATATCAGAAGGTATCAATAAGAAGAATTACCCTTGAAGTTTTAGCAGATCTCGGAGTAGGAGGACTTTTGATTACGTGAGCTCCCAGCAGAGGAGACGTCCTCCAACAGGTAGAGCCACAGGAGCAACACTACGGTAAGTTAAAGCTCTCAGCACGAATCAGTGGCATCAGTACCTAGTATGATGCAACGCCCTTTTTGTGCTCGATGTGGTAGGACATATCTTAGCGAGTGTTGGACTTGCTTCAATTGTAGGAAGAGGAGTCATATTGCAAAGTATTGCTATAAAGGAAGGAATGAGGATCAAACATTTAGACTGTCTACTCCTATGCGAGTATTTGCTTCGACATTAGAGGAAGCGAGAGCTGCTCCTAATTTGATTTGAGGTAACACTCTTCTTCAGGGTCATTCTTTATGTGTTATATGATTATGGTGCTACACATTCTTTCATCTCATATGACTATGTGGAAAGATTAAATCTTACTATGAGTGATTTGTTATATGATTTGGTTGTGTCTACTTCTACTGATATACAAGTAAAAACTGCCATGGTATATAGAAAATTGATGTTTGTATGTGATGGTCATAAAATGACTATTGATTTGATTTGATTTGTCTACCCATGCGTGGTATGTATGTGATTGTGGGTATGGATTGGATAACAACCAATGATGTATCCTTATGATGCAAAGAGAAAGCTATACAATTTAATGTTTGCATAGTAATCAAGGAAATTTCCTAAGATCTGATAATGTTGACAGTAGCCCAAGTTGAAAGAAGTGTAAGGAAGAGTTGAGAGAAGTGTAAGGAAGTGTAAGGAAGCCTAAGTTGGAATTAGAAGGAGACATTGAGTAGATCGAAGTAGTTAAACACTTTCTAGATGTGTTCCTTGGAGTTGACCAGACTACCTTCAAAGCAAGAAGTTGAGTTTGCTATCGAATTAGCCACAGGGATAGAGCCAATTTCCAAGCTCCTTATTGAATGTCACCTTTAGAGTTAGCAAAATTGAAGACGTAGATTGAAGATTTACTGGAAAAAGGTTTTATCCGGCCAAGTCACTAATTCATAATAAAAAATAAACTATGTTTACAAATAACTCACATAAAACATAAGAAGCATACTACTAAGCGACATTAGTATGATGATTACTATTGTCGTCATCTTCACTATTATTATCAATTCCAATGACATTTGATTGTGCTTCATTTTGAGTAGGCTCTAGTTAATGAATAAGAATATTATGAACACATCCATAATCTTTATCTGCAACAAATAATAAACCAAATCATAAAATTAGAGTATAGTTATTATGTATTTTGTGTATTTGTATTTGCATGAATAAATAACTCTATAACAAATTCAATATATATATAAATTGGTATATTATCATTATATATGAATCCATGCATCCAAAAAACAATAATAATAAATTAAAAGAGCCTGCAGGGCTAGCCCATTTAAACCTGATGCCCTACATGGCTTATTTCATTAAACTCTTCTAATTTTCAAACCCGACCCTTGAAGGACCAAGGCTTAAAAGGGCCAGTCCGATGGGCTTGACCCGATTTCCTGACTCTAAATGGCATGTATTTAAAACTTATGGGGAAAGGCAGAGAAGGGGCGTGTGAGGTGCTAAAATAGATGTGTAAATTATTTTATTTTTTGGCAGCGTAAAATTAAGGAGGAGCAAAAGGCGGATAAGGTTAGACCGGGAAAATGGCTGGGCCCATCGGGCCGGCCCGTTTAAGCCCTCGCCCTTTAAGGGTCGGGCTTAGAAATTGGAGGAGTGAGTGAAGTTTGGCTCTGGAGGGCCAGCCTTGGAGGGCTACAGGCTGGCCCATCGGGCCCTTCAATTTCTTTTATTTTTAATTTTTTAAAGTTAAACACTTGTTGAAGTTGGATCCTTCAATAATTTATATGTATTTTTTATTTGTTATAGAGTTATTTATTCATTTAAGTACAAATGCATAATAACTATATTCTAATTTAATGATTTGGTTTATTATTTGTTGTAAATAAAGATTATAGATGTGTTCATGAAGTGGGAGAAGAAATTCATGATATTCTTACTCATGAATCAAAGCTTACTACTGTTGGTCAAACTCCCTTATGGCAAGCGAACCAGTTGAACAAGTAATAAAGTGAAAGTAGAGTATCGTCCCACAGAGATTGAGATACCAAGGAATGATGCTCAATTGCTATGATAGTTGTGAAAGCAGAAAATAAATAAATTCAGGTTGAGTGGTTGTGGTGATTATACTACTAACAAAAGTAAACGAAATAACGGTAAAAGTAAGAAGATATCAGTATAAAATTAGGCTGAACTCAGAGTCACCCTGAAGTGCGTCAATCCCCTAGTTGCCCTACACAATGCTATGGCATCTATACTGTACAGCTTCCGCAATCGCTACCGCAGCTGCTACTCACAAAGCTATTTGGTTAACCCACCTCTATAGTCTACCGAAGCTTCCGCGTCCGATACGTAGGATGCTAACTATACTCATTCCATATTCCTATGGTAACTTTCCAGATTAGATCTTTGCTATGTTCAGGGTGTTATGGTTATGAGAGGTAGACCCATTCCTGAAGCCTACAATAATAGGTCAAGCCGTGCACGGGCTGCCTAGCAAACACTGTTTCTCAGAGGTCTAACCCCAACTCTTTGTCAGTAAGCTGAGGCCACAAATCTAGCCCTTAACTTCCGTTAACCGACTAGTGATTAAAACACCGATACGCAAACCAAATTTATTGAATTAAAAACTTGCAACTGGGTTCATTTAACACTTAAAGATTCATCCTCGTCCAGCCATATAAAAATCAGTTCATGACTGACGAGGAAGACACAAAACAAACATTAAAGAATGACCCATGATTGAAATACGAAATAAACAAAAAGAAAACAAAAAGCTTGAATGAAGTTCCGGGGCGTGGATGAAGTCCTATCACGTCACTACTCCACGTCGTCTTCTCTCCGTTGTACTGTAGGGAAGGATGCTAGGTTGTCCTAGAAATGGTGTGCTCTGTGATCTTACTCACTCTTCTCTTGAGTCTGCCGAAGATAGAATTCTGTCTAAGGCAATCCGACTACTTTAGGGTTCTCTTGGCTGCCTTTTATAATTGAGCTTTCTTGCGACGCAAGTTGCAGCGAGTTGAGATTTTCCTATTCCGTTGGGATCTGTCGTATCTTCTGATTAGATTGCTTCTGCTAAATTTGCGGGATTCTTCAAATCTTTTAGTTTCGATCCTCCGCATCTTTTATTCCGTTACGTCAACAACCTATCTGCCATTATCGCCCTTTTATTTTATTCCTGAAATCATCTGGATAAAAAGGTCAGAATATAAGCCGCATAGCATTGTGTCCTCTACTTTGCTATAGCATTTGTGTGCCTTGTATTGCCCTTTGGTCTGCTGTCAGAATGCTATAGCATCGTATCAACTCTGCTACACAGTTTTCCTCAAAAAGCATCGCGTCTCTCAGTCCCTATATCATGAATACATGCCTTTTTGCTTGATTAAATCATAGTTAAGCTTATTTTTACCATCCAATTCAGTCATGAAGTATAGGGAAAATATGGTATTATTTGTGCTCATCAAATACTCAAAGTGAATAACAATCAAATGTCATTAAAATTGATGATAGTGGCGAAGATGACAACAATAATAGTCATTGTACTAATATTGCTTAGTAGTTAGTAGCATGCTTCCTTATGTTTTATATGAGTTATTTGTGAACATAGTTTGCTTTTGATTATGAATTAGTGACTGTGTTTATTTTTTAGATGATTTACGTTGTAATTTACTAATTATATTTCTTTGAAAAAAAAACAGAGAAAAAATAGTTAAAATTTGAAATAGTAACTTTTGGGCCCTAGAGGGCTAGCCCTGGCCTTGGTGTCCTCGGGTCGGGCTTTGAAAAACAAATGTTTTTCTTACCCTGGGCCCTAGGCTCTAGTCCTTCACGGGCTAGCCCTGATTCCCAACTCTAAATAGGGTGATATTGGATGGGCCCACATAATTCCAACAACAAAGTCATGTTTTTATCCAAAACCAAATTTATCTATAAATCATTAAATACCAATGTTTTAATGTGGTCAAACTAGACCAGTGTATCCTTCCAGTATCACCCCAGGATCAGTATGTTAGTTCTCTAAGGGCTTTGATGATTGCCAATAATTGTAAACAAAGATTGGAGTTTTGCTGTCAAATGTAATAAAACTCACTGTGAGAGCAAAACTCGAGGTTTGCAGAGAAACCTCGAGTTTTGGCCTTACAGAGAAGAATTCAAGTTTTCTGAGACAAGAGAAAACTCAAGGTTTGCATAGAAAATTCGAGGTTTCCAAACATAGAGACTTCTCACATTTTACGGTGAAATAGAAAAACTTGAGTTTTCAGAATAAACCTCGAGGTTTTGACACTCAGAGAATCTCTCAGGTTATGAACACTTCAAAACCTCCAGTTTTCAAGTAAAACCTCAAGTTTCATGTTTTGGCTTGAAATTCAACTTTCACAAGTTTTTGAGAAAACTCGAGGTTTGGCAAGAAACCTCAAGGTTTGGACTATCAAACAAAAAGTAAGATTTTATCCAAGTTTCAAAACCTCCAGTTTTGAGAGAAAACCTCCAATTTTGGAGTCTGACAAAAAATTGTCTAAGTTTTCACAAAGCGTGAAAACTCGAGGTTTTGGGAAAAACCTCGAGTTTTGTCCAAGCAGAGAGCAACTAAGTTTTCCCAAGTATCTAAACCTCGAGGTAATTTTTGAAACCTCAAGGTTTCTGCCTTGGTGCAAAATTTCAAAGTTTTCTTATTTGATAAAAACTCGAGTTTTGTATAGAAAACTCGAGGTTTTGCAAGACAGAGAGCAAACGAGTTTTTCAATAACTTAAAAACTCGAGGTTTCAATAGAAACCTCGAGGTTTTGGTTTTGACAGGATTTTTCAAAACTTCCATATATAAGTGAAAACTCGAGGTTTGTAATGAAACCTCGAGGTTTTCCCAGGCAGAGAGCATCAAGCATACCAAAGTTTTAAAAACCTTCTTTAGTTTTGCCTAGAAACCTCAAGTTTTTGTGTTTTGGACATAAATCCAGATTCACATATCAAGTCCAAAACTCGAGGTTTGATGAACAAACCTCGAGGTTTCTGCGCTAAGTTTAAAATTTGAATTGCGCGATTCTGAAAATCTGTTATGTTTGATCTTAATACTTTCCAGTAATAATTCTCTATATTCCTAGATACTTTTAACCACTTTCTTGATGAGTTTTAGACATATTAATGAAAGTTTATTGAAGATCTCAGCAAAAGCAAAAAGCATGTCAGCATAATAAATACAGTCCAGAAAAGTTACATTCTTTCAACTAATCCAATTGCACACTTCTACAAAGCATTAAAGAATGTTTTCTACAATAAGTAAACTCTTCTCCAACGGATTAATTCACAGAGAGTCAACTCTGATCATCTAGCCAGCTAGATTAAAAGTAATCAAGAGTGAGAAGGTTCCAAAACCACTTCAGAGCACTTGGACAACTTCTCCAACGGATCTATTTGGAAAGCAACAGTCTTTTAATAATCTCGGAGCATAAATAGAAGAGCATTCAAGTCTTTCCAACAACTACAACATCTGAAAATGTATAAGCATTCAAGTTCTTCAACTACCTTCAGTTTTCAGTTGTATTTTGTCTTTTGACACTATAAGCTTCAGTGTTTATCATCATCTACTCTTAGAGACAGTTTTCTTTGATTGTAAATCCTTTATTGTAAAGAACCACAAGTCAGGGGACTTGGTGGTTGGGTTCATTGATTACAACTTGTAAGGGGGAGTGAGTTCTAGTGAGAGAATCACTTCTTAAGTGCAGAGTGTGTAATCATTGAGTTAGTGCAAAATCCCAGAAAGACTGGGGACTGAATGTAGGTTAAGTTGTTAGGACCGAACCAGTATAATTCTCTGTGTTCAGCTTCTCTATCCCTTACTCTGTTTATCCCTATTTTTATTGTGTCAAAACAGAGCTCAAGTCAAAAAATTTTAACATACCCAATTCACCCCCTCTTGGGTATTTGGCTCCGTTTTTCACAGTATTCTACCATTGAGATATCATCAAATCTTTTTTATTTATGGAAATCTTAGGGTTATACTCATCTACACTTTGGTGCAATCAGTTTGATTTTCACTCTTTATGAGAGAAAAGGTCTTTCTATTACTGCCAAATAAAGTTACTCTTTTAGATTCAACCTTTAAGAGTTAATCTAATGCTCTTATCAGTGTACTCCTCAACACTCTCAACAATATGGTAGTGTCATCCTTACCATCCAGCCTGATTTTATTGTTAGTATTAAGAGTTAAGGTGCAGATTGGCTAACGAACTATTACTCGATGAGCAACTAGCACAAAAATTAATTAAGGATAAATTAATTATCTATCAACGTACAATTAAAAAGTGAAAAAAAAAAACAAAAAAACACAATGTCGTTAAACTACCACGGCACCATTTTGGTCTCTCCCTCTCGTATTTGTCTTCCATTGATTGTCACAGTTTCGGCAATGTCAGCGTCTTCAAAGTTTCCATTGTTGCTGGGTATTCCACTTACCCTCTTGAACTCATCAAGGCCTGCATGCAGATTCAGGGCAAGAATCATACACCGAAACCAAACCTAGCAGTCCACAATTTCCGATCGGCACGCGCCTTGCATCCTGGTTCCATCCCTCTGATGCCACAGGCAACAGCCGCCACTGCCATGGCGCCTACTCGCATGGGTCCCATCTCTATTGATGCTTGGCTTATCCAACAAGGAGATGACTATTAAAAGGAAGCACAAGAGTGAGTAGGACAAGAATTTTTAGGACAACAAGGAGGCAAATGAGAAGCTTCTTGAGAGATGGATATTAGAGGTACGTATGTGCCAGTTGCATGTTTTTAATTTGTTGTGTAACTATTTTCTTTTATTCTTGATGTTTCATTTTTTTCCCTCTCTTACATTGCATGATATAATCATCTCCACATCTATTTGTTTCTTTCCTTTTTTCTTGTTGTCTATCTTTCAACCATATGACATATGAGCTCCAAAAGGCAAGAGGTACGTGTCTTCTTCCATTCAAGTTGTCTATCTTTCACTATCTCAATTGATTACACACTCTGTACTCAAGAGTAATTCTCTCACTAGAACTTACTCCCCCTTACAAGTTGCAATCAATGAACCTAATCACCAAGTCCCCAGACTTGTAATTCTTTACAACAGGGACGGAACTTCCCTATGACAGGCCCCTCTAAAGAAAAAAATTATTTAAAAATTTTTAATGGAACTTTTTCTTTTTTAGTGTAAAATACAATTTTGGCCCCCCTCAAAGTAATGAATATAACTTTGGCCCCCCAACTTCTTCTTCTTCTTCTTTTTTACATTTTTCCCTCTTTTTATATTTTAGGCTTATAATTCAATCTTTGTTCTATGTGGGGTTTTGTATGATTTATGTTAATCTTGTCATTCTTTTCTATGTTTCATTATAATTACCTGAAATTTTTAGCTTATCAATGAAATTTACTTTTGTGGTGTATCCCTTACTATGCTTTTACCCATTCTACATTACACTTGTAAATGAAGTTAATTAACTTGATTTTATGAATTTTTTTTCATTCTTTTCATTTTTAATGAATTTAAAACTTTCCTTAAAAAAAAATTTCGGGGTTGTTGCCCCCGAACCCCTGAATCTCGAAATTCCCCCATCCTTATTTGGCCCCAACAAACTTTTCCTCCAAGTTCTACCACTGCTTTACAATAAATGATTTACAAATAAGAACTCTCTCTAAGAGTGGATAATGATAAACACTGAAGTTTTGTGTATCAAAGGATACTATACAAGTGAAAACTGAAAGAATATGTGTAAGATTTGAATGCAATTCATTTTCAGCAGATGTGTTAGTTGAGAAGACTTGAATATAGCTCTCTTTATAGCAAGAGAGCATTAAATGACCGTTATAATCTTCAATGTAACCGTTGCCTTCATTAGACAAGGTTTAGATTAAGCTTTGGTCTTCTTCTCTCTCTAATCTTCACTTAATCCAGCTGAGCAGAAGTTCAGAGTTGACTTCTTGAAAATTAATCCATTGGAGTAGCAGCTGCTGGATGTAGAAAGCAATCTTTAATCCTTTGTTAAACGTGTGCAGAAGGATTACCCAAAAGAATGCAACTTTCTGCGTTTTGCATTTAATGTGATGACGTCACTTTTTGCTTTTGCTTTAAACCTTCAATAAGCATTCTCTAAATCATCTAAAACTCACTAACGAAGTGGTTAAACATAGTTAGTAATATTAGAGAATGACAATAGGAAGTATTCAGATCAAACAAGAAAGTTTTACAAATTAATCAGATTCGAATTTCAAACTTTGCGATAAAAACTCGAGTTTTGTTTATCAAAACTCAAGTTTTGGACTTTGACATGTAAAATCGATTTTAGTCCAAAACATCAAAACTGGAGGTTTTTAATCAAAACTGGCGGTTTTAATTTCAAAACCTTTAAGAATATAAAATCTCTCGGCTTGGCCAAACCTCGAGTTTCCAAATCAAAACTTGAAGTTTCGATTTAAGTATGAAAACTTGAGAAATCAGTGCCAAGTCAAAACTGGAGGTTTTTATGGAAACTGGCAGTTTTCAAAAACTGAGTAAAACATTAATGCTCTCTGCTAGGTCAAAACTCGAGTTTTCATTTTACTATGCTAAGTCAAAACTAGAGGTTTTCTTGAAAACTGGCAGTTTTGAAATCTGGCTAAAACATCAATGTTCTCTGCCAATTCAAAACTCGAGTTTTCAATCAAAACTCGAGTTTTCACAAATCTTATGAAAACTCAGAAAACATGAAAACTGATGGTTTTGAATAAAATTGGAGGTTTTCAAAAGTTCAAAACTTAGGAGACTCTCTGTATGATCAAAACTCGAGTTTTCAAATGCTAACTCGAGTTTTGCATTTTTCAAAAAATGTTGAGAAGTCTATGTGTGATGAAAACTTGAGTTTTCTCTGAAAACTGGCAGTTTTGCTTAGTTCATAAAACTTGAACTTTTCTCTGTAAGGTCAAAACTCGAGTTTTGAAACCAAAACTTGAGTTTTCCTTTGAGAGTAAGTTTTTCAACTTATAAAAGAAAAACTTCAAACTTTGTTTAGAATTGTCATTTATCATCAAAACACATAAAGAACTAACAGTTTCCTTACTTTGTTGTTTGTATAGCTTGTAAGTATAAAAATGTATGTGCTTGTAACTTCTTGAAATTATTTTGTATGATATGCATGAATGTGAGGTTTGAGCTTATTCCTTGACCTCCTTATTAATATGATGATCATTTCCTTGCTTATCTTTGTTGGCTTGAAGAACTTTTTCCCCCTTTTCAAATAAAAAGTTTTTTTTTAAAAAAAAAAAAACAGGTTCATTTTCTAAGATAAAAAAATTTGGTTTCATATGAGAAAATAAAGAAAATGTTTTTTTAAAAAAAATAAAAAATAGAAAACATAAACCAAACAACAAATATTTTTTCTCCAATAAATTAAATAAACCTTTTTTTCTATAAAAATATCAAGCAAGTGACACACCTTTTTACCTCCCAACCACATAGGCTTTGATCTCTCTAAAGGATATGTAGGGCTTAGGCTTTCTAGGTCAAGTAACTTCGTAAATAAACCATTTTTCCTCTATTAATTTCTTATTTTTTCTAAATATTTTCTTAATTTCTTTTCTTCATTGGGTAATTATAATAAAATTAAAGGCCATATTCATTTTTAAAATAAATAACTTAGGTTTTCTTATGAATATGTGTTGTGGGGTGTCTAACACCTTCCCTACCCACAATCAACTGCTGAACCCTATCTCGTTTTAATTTTACAAAAAATGTTTCTAAAATTATCCTTTTTTAAAGTTTTGGTGGCGGTTCCATATTTTCCAAATTTTGGGCATTATAGCTTGGTAACTCCACTGGGGAAAGGTTGAGAGTCAAGCCCACTTATGTTAAGTGTTTAAAAATGATATGGCCTTCATTTTATTTTAATTATCTTTTTTCTTTTTTTATTATTTGTTTTAATTTATTAAATTCTTTATTCATTTATTTACTTATTTATTTTTTTTCTCTCTCTATCTTGGAATCTGCTTAACAAATGAGGGTTGGGTAGAACCTAAGCCCACAAGTTGGTATGCCCCCCACACACACTGAACACATACATTATTACCCCTACACACATGTTGGGCCGTATGCCCAGGTCGGTGAGTTTCTCAGGTGAGCGGAAGTTTCTAGTGGTCTCTTTGTGGGGTTTTTAGAACCCCCAAAAGGTCAATTTCATTATATGGGGCCTTCATCTTTATGATAGGGGTAGTTAGGAGACCTCTATTTGTGAGAATTAAAGCCACTTGACCATTGCACCTATTAGTGGAGATTATTGACCATCCAATTAATTAGTACCTACCTTTCTTAGGGTAAATACCCCCAACCTAGGGTTATTCCTAAAATAGGACACTGGAGGCCATATATTCATCTATTGTTGATAATCTTTATTGTCATCCATGCATTGTCAATGCAAACCCTAAGATCAGGTGACTAATTGTCACTTCACCTGAGCATGTATCTAGCATTATTCCACATATGGATACATCACAAGGACAACGTAGGCATTAGATAGACAGTCTAAGGGTTTATGACCCTAAAAGACCATGAACTCATTAGATCTATCATGTTAGAAAATATCTCGATAAGAGATAACCCTTGTAGGGCTCATGAGGCATCATTACATCATTCATAGGCCTTTTAGCTTCATTTGATATGGGCCTTGGACATAATTATCATTTTTAAAACTCTTAGCCGCGTGATTGCCTAAGATGTTCTCAGGTTAATGGGCACTTCATTCTCCCTATGAGGTAATAGATCTATTTAGGAGGTAGAGTTCTTTTTCTTAATGTCCACAACCCATATCAAAACTTCAAGTACATGTCATCACTCTTTTATGTCTCATGAGGCATCCTTGCATCATTCATTGGTATATAGCTTCATTTGATATAGGCCTTTGACATAATAAGCATCATTGAATAAGGAGAGAAAAGAGGGGGGGGGGGAAATAGAGTCATATCCTCAGTTAATAATGCTTGCATATAATATCTTTCTTTAAAAATGACTTCATTTACGCTTGTCTATGTCATCCCTTCTTCACATATGTCCCATAAATGGTCGTTCCTTATTCTTGATTTGAGGCTAACATTTTGTCTCTCTTTTCACTTTCTGGGAGTATTAGATTAGGAAATTGTTAAGGGTATAAAAACTTGGTTTTCTACAAGTTGCTTGTATAGTGGTGCTATCATACTCTGGCGATGCTTAGTTTTAAAAATGTCTTGACCCATCTTGATGAGGCTAGTTTTAAAGGGTAAATTGTTTAACTTGGATGCAATGTGATGATGATTACACATGCCATGTGAGGATTTGAACCTATTGATATGATTGCATTTTCATGAGTATACTACTTATCCTTTACCCAATCTAGAAGTTGGCATGTATGTTGTTTAAGGTCATATTTGATGTTCATTTGCTTGATATTGAGAGGACCAAGGCATACATTTTTCATCCTCAATAAAAATAAAGCCAAATAGTCATACTTACATGATAGCCATTTGAGAATGCGTGATATTCCTTTCATATCCCTTAGCATGCGGAAACCACAAATATGTTCCTTGCCTCTATTCAAGTTTCTTTTTGCTTACCCCTTGTCCTTGGGTTCAACTGGCGTGGGGTCGGTCTTTCTCACCTTAAGGGAGGGGTTCAATCCCTACGTTGGTCAAGGCGCTGGGGGAGGCATCTAGGGGTTTAGGAAGTAGTGGTAACGTTGATAGAGGTAGAGGCATATGTACTCTCTGGCTAGTATCCCCTGTGGACTGGGCTCCAAGCGTCCTGCCATTGGATTGTAGGTGAGCCCAACCCCTTTCCTAAAATTTTTATATATATAAAAAAAAAAGTTTCTTTTTGCTTTCCAAGAGGACTCATTGTTCCTAATTATAGGCGCATGTGTACACCTTGAAAATTGTTAAGGCTTTGAGGTGAATCTTGTTGAAAAATTAATAGTTGAAAGAAAAAGAGAAAAAACAAAAGAAAATAAGCTTAGCCAAAAGTTAGAGCAGAAAAAAAAAAAAGAAGAAAAGGAAAAAAGCTTGCTAAGTTGAAAAGTTGAAAGGGTAGCTTAGATAAAAGTTAAAGCAGCAAAAAGGAAAAGAAAATAGAAAAAAAAAATCAAAAGAAATATGGGCAAATACCAAGGGAAACATGGAAAGAACTTCATTTAGTTCTTCTTTTGTTGTAAGGCCTTTAGCGTATTATGTATGTAGGTGTTCTAGAGTCTGTATTACCAAATAAACACATTATACTATTTAGTATTTTATGATTTATATATTTGAGCACACTTTATTTTTGTCATATTTATATCTCACTTAATATTTTAGGCCAATATGAGATTAAAGATAAAGACCCTAGGAATAAAGCAGGTGTTCACTCGAGGATCTATGATAGAGATTATGATCAAGAGGACTCAAGGACACTCTATGTCTATTGCCTGAAACTTGTTCCAAGTCTTGAATCACAAAGAACGAGCATTGGTGATCTTAATAAAACTAGTACGATGTTATCTACTTGTATTGATATACAAGGTTGGGACCTTATGGAATGCAGCCATAGTGATGCCTTAGCTGATGTCGTGGGTGGATCTGTTAGAGAACAGATAACACAGAACTGACCTGCCAAAAGACTCCATAAGGATTCATTGTAGAGAGTATTATTGGATTTGTAATGTGTCTCATCATTTGGTAGTATGATCGTCTTAGACTTAAGGATGTCATCAAGCACTATGTTCTGGGAATATATTTTGATTGTACAACTCTATCCACCTGAGAATGAGGAGAACAGTGTACTCTTAGGTATAACACAAATACATGAGTATAGATAAACATGTCGAAAGGAGTCACAGTTCCCTATAAGGGATTAGTTATTCACAAGATCGGTAGGGGTTGGATAACTTTTAGTTGACTTTGGCATCTGTTCACAACAAACGATCCTGAAGAGTCATGATACACCTGAGAGTCAATAGAAGAAAGTCAATAGAAGAAGATTTCTAGTTCCATGGAAAATTATATTTAGTCAATCAAGAGAGATGATACTCTATCTTTTCTCTCAAGTAAATGTGAATGACAATGTGAGGGATGATGTCAATATAGTATCCAAATCAGAAAGGTAGATCACTTGATTAAGTCAATTAGTTCTCAGGCCACAGACATTGCTAGTATCTTATGTAATCAATAGATAAATTGAGTTCGTTAAAGGAGTTTAATTGGTCCAAGTTTATTTATGTTAGTGACTAACTGGGCCTAATGGGTTACACATTAAGATTGTTCTTCATTGCTTTATTTAGCAACTTTAGGCCAATAATTGTTATTGGGCTTTATCAAGGCTAAATGTGTAATTGGATTGGAGTTGGACTACAAGCTCAATTATATATGGCACCACATTTGGTTGTTTAATGAGAAATTAATTTGTCCATTAAAAGGTTCAAATGTGTTAAAAGGCTCAATAGGGTCTTTGGCCCATTTGAATTTGAAATTTAAATATTGAATTTAAAATAGTAATTTAAATTCAAGAGGTTAGCTGATAAAAGATAATTACACTACTATAAAATGTAAATTTTGCGGTAGAATTTGCGAGGGACAACTTTTCCCTCGTAAATATTTGTATATTTGCGAGGGAACTAAAAATCTCTCACAAATATAGAATTTTTGTGAGGGAAAAAATTGTCCTGCAGCATCTAAAATGGCTTGATTTTGTGGCAGAACCTACTTTCCCTCCCAAAATTACTTGGGACCTGTTTGTTACGCGGAAGGCAAGCCGAAGGAAAGGGAAGATTGCAATCTTCCATCACAGAACGCCGTTTGGTAGCACAACCTTCCGGGAAGCAATCTTCCAGCGACCTCCGATCTTCCTTCAAACGTGGGAAAGTGGTTTCCTTCAAAAACTGGCGGGATTTGATCTTCCCAAGTTGGGAATTTTCAAATAGCCCTTCAACATCGACGTCGTCGTACTCTCTCTTCCCCCCGCCGACTCTGTCGCACTCCCCCCTTGGCCGACTCCGTCGCACTCTCTATTCCAATTTTTCTGCTGCTCTGTTGTTTCTGTTTGTGGTAGTTCTAGCTGAGAGAGGGAAAGGCAAACGTTGCAGAAAGACATGGGTGGAGAGTGATGGTGCTAATGGTCTTGTGGTCTATATTCCTGTCTCAATTTTTCACTTTGTGATGCTGTTCACTGTTTATGGTTTTCCATTGTTGTTTTGATTGCTTGATTAACTCCTTCTGTCAGTTTCCATGTTCGAACGTAAACTTCTGTCTACTTTCCTTCGTCATTTTTTTCTTTTTTTATTTAATTTTAAGGGCATTGTTGGAATTTCACCCCATCTTCCCACTTAATCAACACCCAATTTTTCATACCAAACAATTCATTTTCCTTTAACTTAAGTTCCATTCCTTACTTTACCAAACAATTTTCTCCCTCCTAATCTTCCATTCCTTTATGTTCCCTTCCCTTCCTTTCCTTTCCTTCCTCAAAAGTTTCCTGTCCCAAACGGGGCTTTGATTCTACGAGGGAATAATTTGTCCGTCGCAGACTCTAATTTTTATGCGTCTTCTTCCTCCCCGCAGCTTGTCTGTCCGACGCTCCTCCCTCGCCATCGCGTGCCGCCGCCATCCCCAGTCTTCCCCTCCATTCTGCCGCCTCAGCCATGCTGCTGCCTCAGCCAGTGTCCGCCTCCACCGTACTCTTTACTCTATCCATCGGTTTCGCCTGCACCTTCATAAAAAATCCATCGTCGCTTCTTTCCTTCCTCGTTTAAAACCTAGCGCCTTCTTCCCTCGTTTTAAGCCAATTTCTCACAACCTGCGAGAAAAACCCCTGCAACGTTCATTTCTTTCTTCTGTCTTTTCATCAGCGGCTCACTGTCTGAACTCGTTTTCCTATCTCGCCATCTAAGCTGTCACCTAGCGAGGTTCGTTCATCTATCGTCTCTTCCATTAATATTTCTTACTGATTATTGTGATTTTTCACCGTGCTGCTTTATTCTTCCCGCTTTCAAATAGAAATCGGCAATAGTCATTCAAAAGAATGGTTGCACACTTTCACTAATGAAATGTGCTGCTATTTAAAGTACTCCATGTTTCATTTCCTGGTCCGAATCCCACTTCTTGCTCCTCTTTTGTCTATGCTGTACATTTTTGAATTGGAAACAGGAACTTTGTTGGTACCATGAATGTGTTGTAACTTACATTTTCCGTTTTTATTTTTTTATTATATTTTCACGCTTCTTGCCTGAGTCTTTCAATTGATTCTACTAAACTAATTGAATTTTGGAGCTAGCTCAGTTTCTGCAATTCACAAGAATAAGCGTACGAAATACTGAAAGTATATATGGAGCAGCGCTTTGAATGTATTAAATTTTTGTCCATGGACAATTCGTGCCTAGCCCACCAAATGGAATGATACAATTTCTTGTAACCTTGAAGTAATAAATTTTGACTGGATTTTTTGTGAAGTTTGCTTGTTATGTTGTAAAATTATAAAGGCTAGAATCGTTATAATAAATCGTACATGTAGACCCAGTGTTAATGTAATTCAGTTACATGCTCAAAGGATTATTTCTTTCTTTTGCATCCATATGCTATTCAATTATTCTATTTCTCATAGCTATATATCTATACAAAACTCTTTTTCTCTCAGTTACAAAGGTCCGTTTTTTTTTTCTTTTTCTATTTTATAAACTTTTTTCTTCTAAGAATTATAGGTCATTTTCTAATTTTTGAGGAGGGTGGGTATGGGTAGAAGAATCCCTGCTGGTTTGAACATGGGGAAGATGAGAAAAACCTACAGGAATGGGGCAAGCTATAGGTGCACGTAGCAAGGGTGGAAGGCAAAAAAGTGGCTTGAATTTGGCCCATTGCCATCACTAACTTGAAACCAGATCATCCTTTTGTTCTATAATGGGTTTTTAATCAGAAAATTTGATGCATCTTGTTTTTAGATTGAAACCTTGTTTTTCACCTTTGCAATCTATCACTTCTGCTAGTTTGTCTAAGTCCATAAACATATTTTGGGAGTTTTTCATTATATTAATTAGAAGAATGCTTAACTTTTTACTTTAAAAAGGAAAATTGAGGAACCTTAATGTGGACATTTAGAGAAGGAAAGTTGGGCATTTTGGGGGGTAACCATTGTTGTTAAAACGTCGTTCCAAAACGTTGGAACGGACATTTTGACGTTTTTTCGGCGAAAAACGTGTTGACACGGTGGTTGAGATGCAATCGGAGTCGAAACGGTCGAGACGTCGTTCTGCCACGTCGGAAATAGTTGAAACGGCGTGTTAGCCATTCTGAAATTTTGCAGTTTTCGTCTCCTCTGTTTCAGGTCTCCGGTGGCGATGGTGGTGAGGGTGGAGGCGGCCAGCGACTTAGAGGAATGTAGAGGAAGGATCGAAGATCAAGCTCGCCCCTCTCTCGCCTCACGTCACGACTCTGTGATTGTGATCTTCAAAACTGTCTCAGGTCCCCCGCACAGTCGAATGAAGAAGATGATGACCTAATTCCCTTGGTCAAAACGCACGTTTTGACCAAGGGACTAAAATGCAAGAATTTAAAAATTCTGAAGAGGGACTAAACTGAAAAGTTTGAAATATTTTTGGAGTATAACTACAATTTTCAAGAAAATGAGATTAAAAATCCTAATTTAATTGTAAAAAATCACATTAAAATATAAACTTAATTAGTTCCTTGAGTGTTTGGACTTAAATTTGTAATGACTTTAATATATTGGTGTGTTTTAATTTTATATATGTTGGATTTTATTTTCTTTTGTAGTACGTAGTAAACTATTACGTTTCGTTTTATGTTTCTGTTTTTACGTCTTTGCTCACCCTTACCGTTTCAAAGTTGACACTACGTTTTAACAACACTGGGGTAACAGTACTTTATTGTTTCTGTCTAATTCATTATGTCTTCTGCAGGCCATTGCTGTAATTTCATGCATTTCTGAGTCATGGCCTGTGCTCATACTCGCACCATCTTATTACGGTTGCAATGGGCTTCTGTAAGGATTGTTGTATAACTCCATTTATCATCTTCTAAAAGAAGGTCCGTTTGTGAAAGATGCATTTACATTATTGCTTTCATCCAGATGATTCAACAATGGCTGGATATTCCTTCATCAGATATACTTGTATGTCATCTCTACACTCTGTAGTTTTTCTGTCTTGCTGCGTTTTGGTTTTGTCTGAAAAACTGCGGAGAACCTTCTTTTTTTGGTTCTAGTTTTTTAACTCCGTAAAATATAATATCTTCCTCTTTGTAAGCACTCTTCTATTGATTTGTTATATTGAGTAGGTTGTGCTATCTCAAAGTGGAGGATCAAATGCATGCTTATGGCATCTGACTTTAAGGTTAGAGCCATCTAGTTATCTAATTTTTCTGACTCACTGTAACTCTGTTTCTGACTTTTTTTTTTAGAAAGTAAAAATATTTCTAAATAGAAGAATTTCTTCCATATATCTATGTGATGATTCGTAAAATAACTGTTGAAACATTAAATTTGAAGTGACCTTCCATGTTTGTAACTTGCGAGATTCATTATGATCAATATTGCATCGTGTTAGACTGTTAAAAGGTGACTTGATTGAAAAAGTGAGTTGACTTTTTCTAAGATTGTTGAGAGCAATGGGGATATAAAATTTGATAACCTCCTTGCTTCTTTCAGATTTGATTTTGCAATCATGTTGGTTTTTGTTCATTAACTGAGAATGATTTTAAACCATTCAACTTAGAATTGTTTTTTAATGGCTGTATGCTTATTATTTTACCATTTATACTGCTAATTTGAGACTATCAGATGCATAGAGTTCAATCTACTATGGAGAAAATCTTTTACCATTTCTATACATATGTTTCAGCCCTTGAAATTTTTAGGTTCAATATAGTTGTTTAAGTTTCAATAAGGATCTTTTCCTTGATGTAAAAAAGTTAATAAATAAGTGTTTGATGTGGCATCATGTGTGACAATAGTTTGGTTGAAGATGCTAATATGGCCAGTCAAATCAAACTCTGACCAAGACTACACCATTCTGCTTCTTCTAATCATTGTATGCCCAAAATTTCATCTCCATCGTCAATTTCATGAGTTTATGCAATTAGGTTCAATTCACTTGAATCCCATAATCAGTTGAAAGGAAAACAAAAAAGGGGGAAAAAAAAGAATGAGTTTAAGCGTGAGTCAATTGGTGTTGGGGACACGAACAATACTATACCCTTTTCGAAACTTTAAATATGCTTAACCAAGAAAAAAATTTTGGGACTAAAATGGAACTTGCGTTAACTTTAGGGACTAAAAGTGAGTTTTAGTCTTATTTTTATTTCGTCTTGTAGTGTTTGGTATTTTCTGAAGGAAATGGATTAAGCCAATAGATAACATTTTCTTTTACATTTGCTAATTCTGTTATTGGGCTGTAATTTGATATTCAAGTTTTTCCTGAAGCAGTATCTGGTTCTGTAACAGTTGTGCATGAACTTTTTCTTCTTGGGTGTATTCTTATTTGGTCTTTGAAGTTTTATACTGATTAAGTGCATACACATTCTTATCAGTGAAGTACTTCATTCAGGTTGTGATTGCAGATGAGTCACACTTTCTGAAAAATGCTCAAGCAAAGAGAACTACTGCTTCTCTTCCAGTTATAAAGTTATTCTAATCTTGAAACCACAATTACATTGACATGCTTGCTTCTGGTATCTTTACTGAGCTCATGGTCAGTGAATATAAAATTTGCTGTTTTTTGAATCTTGGGATATGTTTGATTGTTTTCTATATTGCTATATGCTTTATTGTTTGGGTTACTGAAATTTAATTTGTTGCTAACTTCTGGTGTGGTTCTAATCCATTGGCTAAGAGGTGATAACATGTGCTTTGGCAATTGTTAGTTTGTTACCCTTTTTTAAAGTAGCGTATTGAATCTTAGGATAGTGTAAATAAAAGGGATTGTTCAAAGTTTTATTCCCAATCTCCTTGAAAGAAATCCTGGTTTCATATGTGAATGTGAAATATCCTTTATTCCAATCTCTTGATCTATCGTATGCTCTTTTGTCTTGCCAAAACTCAATGTGTAAGTGTAACATTGTAGAGAAAGCTCAATATGCAATATTGCTTAGTGGAACTCCTGCTTTGTCTCGCCAATATAACTTTATCAAATGAGTTATCTCCCCATATAGCTAAGTGATGAATAGTATTTATGCCATGTTTTCCCTATAATGCATGATACTTTGTATAGTGAATCTGAACTTAAATGTATCTAATTTGAGCAAATATGTTATAATTCACGCATATCCCAAATGTAGGAAGAATCTCATAAATTGTGGTAATTGCATAATTAACTTATACATGTGCATAAGAAAAGGACAAGTATGAGGTTTACCGTGAAAGCACATAACATAACAGTACAATGCTATAGCATCGGGGAAGCTATGACGAGCCAGCAATACAATGCGACCAGAATGCTATAGCATCGTAAGTGAAGCAAGACTATGCCCCTTGTGTTCTGACTTTTCCTCGAGGCTGTTTCAAGAAATTAGGTGCAAGTTATTAGACGGACGTTTAGATGGTGGTTGGATTACTGACGGTTGAATTAGAAGATGCGAAGGATCGAAGATAAGATTTGGAGAATCCAACAGTACCAATAGAATCAATCAACTGAATTTGGAAAGTTGGACCTGACAGATTTAGAAAGGCTTTACTCATTGAACGTATGTCGAAAGAAAACTTAACTATAAAAGGAAAAGACGGCTCACCCTAAAGGGGATGGAAGTCATGAAAGAATCAAAGAGTCAATAGAATTCTTATTCGGTTGGATTCTAAAGAAGAGTGAGAGAAACTACGAAGCAAAAAAGCTCCAGAAGAGACCAAGAATCCTTCCTTGTAGTGAGACGGAGATTAGAAGACGTAGAGACGTCACATGACAGGCGCCTCCTATGCCGTCAACCCCTCCAGTGAACTTTCTATTTTATTTCCTATATTTTTATTTTATCTTCTTCCATGGGCCATTCTGCTGTGATTTGTTTCCAACTAAAATTCTTTTGGTTGAGCGAGGATGAATTCTTGAGTGTAGAATGAATCTAGTTTACTAGTTCTTTAATTAAATAAATTCAGTTTGTTTATCAATATTTTAATCTCTTGTTGGTTAACGAAAGCTAAGGGCTAGATCAGTGGCTTCAGTTTACTGGAAGGGAGTCGGGGTTAGACATCTGATAAATAGTGTTTGCTAGGCAGGCTAGTGCAAGGCTTGACCTATCATTGTGGACTACAGGAATAGGTTTACTGCTCATAACCATATACCTTGTTTAGGATTGATAATCTGAATTAGAAAATCACCATGGGAATTTGGAACAAGTATTACTAGGATTGTACTTACAGGAGGCGGAAGCTTCTATATAGCATAGTGGTGGGTTAACTGGATAACATTGTGAAAGCAGCTATGTTGTAGCATTGCGGAAGCTATGCAGCATAATTGTTATAGCAATGCGCTAATGCAAATTGAGGGAGTAATATGCTTAAGATGAAGTCTGAGGCTATCTTTAAACTGATATCTTCTTGCAACATCGGAAGACATGACAAGAAGTCTACTCGAGCAAGGCCCCTGCTCGAGCAAAAGCAAGACAAGAAGTCTGCTCGAGCAAGGCCCCTGCTTGAGCACGTAGAGAACTCTGCTTGAGCAACATCGAAAGTTAATGTTTTTTAAACAGTCATGTTGTTTCATTTTGCTGGTGTTTAGGTTTTCCTTGTAGCAATGCCGTCAAAACCCTAGAAACCACTTTCTCTCAAATTTTTCTCTTCTGTTAGGTTTGTTTGAGAATCGTTACACAAATCCAAACCGTTACAACTATTCATTGATGAGCGGGTAAACTTCTTAACCGATCAATTTCTTCAATTTTTTTCATTCTTCTCCAAATCGCTCCTCAGTCCGTTGGACTCATCCCCTCAAACTTCAAATTTCTCCACTTTAACCTAGATCAATGGCGGCCTCAGACGATAAACCTCCATCTAAACCTTCTCCTGCGAAGAAATCAAGATCCTATCGTCCTAAAGTCTCAACTTCAGAAAAATCTTCAAACCCTTCTATTCCTAAATCTTTAAAGCCGCCAACGAAGACCACCAAACCCAAGGCCGTTGAGAAGCCAAAGAAGAATGTGGTGCTTCAGGAGTCTCCAAAGCCGACGACGAGATTCCAAACTGGCTCTCTTCTTGCGAGTAAAGGACAACGCACAAGGTCTCCTTCTCCACCACCATCAGGTTCTGACGACTCTGAGAAGACATTCGATGAACTTCGCTCCAAAGAAAAAGAAGATCGTTCACAGAATTTTAGGCCGTCCATTAGCTAGAAATCACAAGCCTCTGGAAGCAAAAAGCCGAAAGTCTCTTTCTCACTAAAATCACAAGGTTCTGAAACCAAAAAGGAGCAAGTGTCGACAAGTCGTCCTCCAGAAGGTCAGTTGCCTGAACCTTTACCGGGCATGATTGTTGGCAACATTGTCATTGATGATCATCTACTGTATGCACGCTACTTCAAGACGCGACCTTTCTGTCCAATTGTATATGTTGATTTGGCTCACTTCAAAGAGGAGTGTAACTTGGACTTGACGGATTGGCTTCTTCAGTTTATGCCCATTATCGGTATTAGCAAGCCATTTTCTCTCGAAGTCGTCTGAGTATTCTACCACAACATGTGACTTCAGCAAAAGGCCTAAGAAGATGATGATGTGTTAATCACAAAGGTTCGAGATTAGGAAATCAAGCTTACAGCCCATGATCTCAATGTGATTCTTGGTATTGTAGATGCTCCTAAGGATCCGCCAAAATTATCTTCTGTTGAGTGCCATCAGATGTACCAATTGAGGGCAAGAAAGTCAATGTGACCCCGGCTATGATGAATGATGAGTACAGAGTTCTTTGGTACTTGTATAGTCGAAGTCTAGTTTAGAAAGGCCAGAGTTTCACACACTTTGTACTAAGAAACTATGCGTGCTTTGCCTCACTGGTTGCTAAGGAGGCACACATTCTTGGCAAGTGGATTATGGAGGAGATGATGTCTCTCATCTCTGAGGCTTAGGTTAAGCTTCGTGCTACTATTCCTTTTCCTTCGTTGGTCTCTTGGATTTTGGAAGCCAACAATATATGGTATCTCTCGGATGACAAGGAAGAGTATCCACCCCGCTTTGGCAAAGAACATGTGATACGTCTACGGATTTCTTTCACTGAGGCTTCATCCAAGAAGAAGAAGGGTAAGGCTCCTCTCACATCTTCTCAGGCTCCTATCTCTAGGCCATCTGCTTCTAAGCCATTTGTTTCCAAACTATCTGCTTCATAATCTCCTGATGAGGCTGAGTCCTCAAAGGCTGGTCCTTCTACATCTGCACCATCCTTTACCCAGGCAGCCATCCAGACTATAGTTGAGTCTTCTATCTAGAAAGCCATGACACCAATAGTGCAGTCTTTGGAAGTCTATAGGAAGTTGACATCTGAAATGATCATGGCTATGTCTGCCGAGATGATCAATTTGAAGGCCCACATAGACTTACACATGGATGGAGAGTTGACAGACATGAAGAAGGAAATGAAGGCTAGCTTCTTTATCATTTTTGATCAGCAACAAGTGATCAAGCAGGAGATTCAGACCCTTTCTCGACAACAGTATGGTATTCACAAGGATGTATCGTAGTTTGATTATTCTCTAGACAGCTTCGTGACAAGCTTTGGTCCTTATGGCCCCATTGACCTACCTACCCTTGCTCCTTCTTCTCATGTTCCATCTGCTTCTTCTCCTTTCACTGTGCCTCCTCCTGTTGTACCTCTTCCTTTTGCCTCCACTCAACCTTCCTCCCATTTCCTCTCCAGTTGTGGCTTCAACTCCTATCTTATCCACGTCTCCTATTATTGAGTCTACCCCAACTACCGTAGTCATTCCTTCGTTTGAGTTATCTCCCATTGACCCTTCTGCTGTCAAACTTCCCTCCACCTCATCCTCTGATTTTCTTGACAGCTCTCCTCCCTCTCCTTCTTTCCAGGGTCCCCTTTTCGCTAATGACAGAGGGGGAGAGTAGGTTAGGTTATGTAGTTTGAAATGTGTAGTTTGTGGTATTTTATTTGTGGCTCTGTTATTTATTATAATCAATGATGTTTAAATCAATATGATCAATGTTACTTTGATTTCAGTTGCTTTGGTTACAATTATTATGATTGATGCATATGTGTAAATGGAATTTAAAGCTCTCACAAACCTACTTGAACAAGGCATTACTCAATTCAATAACTTATATGTCCAACTCATCTCAAATTATCTTTAATTGTTATCATCAAAAAGGGGGAGAATATTAGCTCTCGATATTTTGATGATCACAATCTCTGAGTTATTGAATTAAGTAATCTATGTCTAAAATAAGGTTTGCTCGAGCAAAGATTAATTCATGCGCGAGCATAGTCCAACTGATAGACTGCTAAGTGTTTCAGGGTAGCTTGCTCGAGCAGAGCATTTGGAATGCTCGAGCAACATTAGGGTAAAAGGAAAAACACCAAGTAAAATAGTCTTTCCTGAGCAAGGTATATCAGCTTGCCCGAGCACCATCGTGGCAATGGCGAAATGTGCTCTTGGAGAGTGTTGCTCGAGCAGAGCATTTATCATGCTCGAGCATCATCGGGCTAAAAGCCCAATCCTTGAAGTTAAATGGCCATGCTCGAGCACGATAGTTGGGCCTACTCGAGCATCATTGGGTAATGACATAATGAACAAATTGGAGTCTTGCTTGAGCAGTAAATTTGGCATACTCGAGCACCAACATTCTAAACATGAAATAGCATGGTAAAAGAGCATGCTCAAGCATAGAGGTATGTGTTTGCTCGAGCAGAGTCATTTAACACTCATCTTCTCACCTCTGTCTGACTTCTACCCAAGCATGCCTCTGAGCGTTGCTCAAGCATCAACGATAGAGATTAAAATTCTAAAAGTAGTTTGCCCAAGCACGCTTTGGTTCCTTGCTCGAGCACTGGGTGATTTTGCTCTTTGAAAATGCTCTTTTGCATCTTATGCCCAAGCACATTACTTATTCATGCTCGAGCAAGGTATGCTCGAGCAAGGTCACTCCTGTTTTTGAAATCTCCAACTCCGTAAATCTTAAATCATTCTATGTCAATTCATTTCTTCATACTATTATAAATTACTACTTCTAATTACTTTTAATCAGTTTGCCAATGAGTTTCAGATGCTTTTGTCATGGATTAATAGCAAATTTACATAAAGCAAATTATGTGTCAGAAGCATTAAATGCAGTTGCTGAAACCAGTGATAATCTCCATAACCAATACTCTGATCAATGTAAAGTCTCTCTCTAATATTCCGACAGCGCATTAAATGCTATTTCACAACGGGCAAAACAAAAGGAATGAAGAGAATGTCATCATGTAACATCCTAAGAATTTACTTAACATAATAAGTAATTAAAGGTTCATTAACAACGAAGTAATGTCCATTATTGAATTAAAATATGCAAATGTAAATCAGAGTATGCAGTATGAGCCCTAACGTGGCAATATACTTTCATCCCACATAAACCAAAAAGACAGAAGTACTACTTTCAGCAGAAGTAGTTTAAGCTTCTTGCGTCTTCCCTGATGGACCTGCACGAGGGCTATCACCTGAAAAATATGGGTAACCATCAATCCAACTTATTACGAATACTAATATGTACTAATGAGGTGCCAAGTGGAACAGTTTATATAACCAGGTATTAAAAGTATAAATTATCAATATAATGTCACAAAATTTATATTTTAAATACTATATCGAAATTATGTATCATAGGTCTCATTAAAACAATTCCCAAATTGCCTCCCACCAATCCAACCGAACCGCCTTATTTCCTCCGACTAGACCCATGGGCTAAGTTACATCCATGTTACTGGTAACTCAAAAAGCTCTCTGGTCATGTGATGAGGACCGGCCAAAATCCTCAGAGCACATGTCCCAGACCATGGGCCTTTTCCCCTTAATGAACATGTGGGGTGTCGTATGCCCTTATTGAATTAGTGGGCCCGTCCCTTTCTGAACATATGGGACAATAGAAAGCCAACCATCATGCATTAATGGAGGCCTCACCACGTGGTGGAATAAAATACTCCATCTTCCCAATTCAACCCTTACCATAATTATCAGAATAAATATCATGATATTAAAATGAACCATTCTTATACATGAAATAGTAGATATGATAAATATCATGATATTAAAATGAACAATTCTTATACATGAATAAGTAAATATGATAAATATCATGATATTAAAATGAAACATTCTTATATATGAATAAATAAATATGATAAATATCATGATATTAAAATGAACCATTCTTATACATGAATAAATAAATATCATGATATTAAAATGAACAATTCTTATACATAAATAAATAAATATATATATATATATATTCACAATTTAAACCTTAAAGTTCCACAGGGCAATTTTTAATGAGAAAATAATAACTATTTCACAAAATACTCACAACAACATACTAATACACGTAACAAGTGGAAAGTGGTTACCTTTCGCCAAAGCTAATTATTATTACGCCGCTCCTAATTCAAAAGTTCAAACACATGCTATAAGATGATCACCATTCCTGGAACACAAAATTCGTCCAGATTTTTGGTTAAACTTCGGAAAAATCATATCTCCCCATCTACACGTCCGATTCAGGTGTTCTTTGGCTTTTTGGAAAGGTTGAGATGTCTACTATTTACTATAAAAATTTCAAGATTAAACTCAAACGTTTGCCATTTCAAAATCAAGCTCAAAAATCGCTGGTCACCAAAAGTTGGAGAAAACATTTCAGATTTTGGCTAAAATTTGGAAAATTATATCTCCCTCGATTCTCATCGGAATTTGACGAATTACCTATCAAATTAAACCTCTATGTGTCTACTATTTAACTGGAAAATATCACAATTTTATGATTTTGTTTGTTCAGTTCGAAATCCAACGCCATCCACTGACACCAGAAACAAACCAGAAATTCTGCAGATTTTTGACTCAACTTCCAAAATTCATAACTGGAGTTGTAGATCTCCGTTTAGGGTGAACCAAAGCTTATTTTAAACCTTAAGGAGTCTATTTTCTACTGTAAAAATTTCAGATCAAAACTAAAATTTTTACTGGGTCCGAACTGCTTCGTCATTTTGATGTTTCAGAACCCTACCGAAAATTTTGCAGGTTTTTAATCCAACTTTGAAAAATCATAACTCCCATTCTACACGTCCGTTTTAGGTTTTCTTTGACTTTTTGGAAAGCTTAAGACGTCTTCTATGTACTGTAAAAATTTCACTTAAAAAATCAGATGTTTGCTATTTCAAAATCAAACACGAAAATCACTGTTCACCAAAGATACAGAAAACATTCCAGGTTTTTGACTGAACTTTGGGAAATTGTTTCTCTCAATCTACATGTCCGTTTTCTGTGTTCTTTAGCTCGTTTTAAAGCTCATGATGTGTACTAATCACCCGCAAAATTTCAGGGTCAAAAGAGTTTGTTTGCCCTGGTTTTACCTTGCTCAAAGATCACTGTTCCAGCAGCACATTCAGTTTTCCAGGTGTTGCTACAGTAACCAGTGAACTGTTCATCTACGGATTTACTGTAGCTGACGCTCTTGGTTCTGTTTCTGCACTCAAAAACAGAGTTTCATCATGCAGAAGCTTCAACGTTGAGAACCTACGTACAGAACCCACCGAAGCTACATGGAAAGAGGTTCAAAACTCACCTTGTTTGACACTCAAGCTTCCATGCATGCTCATACTTCTTCTCTTCCAACTACCGTGCTTCTTAGTTCCAGCTTCATCTCCCTCTGTTTGCATTTCATTTCTGTGCAGAAATGAGCCATAACACTTCCCCTCCGTTCATTTCTCTTCATGCTCTCACTATAGCGTTTCTGTTTTTCTGTCTAGCTCTCATTTCTCTCAGACTCTCGCCTCTCAACGTTGCGTCTGGTCCAGCGAGTAGAATGAGAGAGGAATGGATATTGGTAGACATATATTGAGGTGCAGCAGTGATGTGGTGATGGATTGAGGAATGAAATATGAGAGTATGTGTGAGGTGTTCGGTTTAGAGAAAGAACGAGTGGGTGTGCTGTCAACTAGCACTTATTAATATGAAAATGTAATGCCCGCTGCCTCATTTTGCTGTCGGATAAAGAATGAAGGATCTGTTTGTGGAGCATGGCGTCGCTGGTCAAGAGCACGAAACAATGAAGTATGGATGTTGGATACACAAGACAGTGGAGTATGGGCTGCAGGAAACCAAGCGACTTGCAGAATTTCGAGAGAAGCAAGTGAATGTGGGTGGCCTTTAAAAAAAATGCTGCATATTGTTTAATTGGAATTGGTGGGTCATGTGAATAAAGAAAGAAATCTGTGGGTGCCCGAATGGATTAAGAAGTGGGTTAAAGATAATCAAATGGGTGTATGTGTGTATCTGCTGAATTGCAGAACAAATTAATTATTAATGAATATAAGGGAAATATATGGACTGGAATGCTCTCACGTCTTGGGCCATTGTTACTATTATGACTATGAACATGAGCATGTGCATATCATATATTTTCATACAATAACTTATGCACTTTACATAAGCCCATTAATTACATAATTACAATTATTGGAAAATAAGTTAATCCTTAATTCCATATAAGGGTTTCTCTTTCTCCAATAATTTCTCTAGGCCATTAACTTCAATAATCATTTTCCCAACAATTCAAGGAAAATATACCTTTTTTTTTTTTCCAATAATCATTGTGGTCACATTTCCATAACAAAATTCCCATATAATACTTCTAATTTCCCAACTCCAAAATTTGGGATGTTACATTTCTCCCCCCGTTTTTTAAATTTCGTCCTCGAAATTTGAACTTATACCTTCGGGGAATTATTTTAGACGTCTAGTCTATTCCTTTTTATGCATGCTTACAAAGCACACAACTCATCATACCACATTCTTATCCATTATGTACCCATGTAGAGTTCTCAACCATACAGGATCTACTGATCAATTTTCACAGTGCTTGATGATGCTTGCCTCACTGCCTAACTTATCCTGGCCTTACTGCTCATAAAATCACCTTTATGCTATAAGCATCTCAACTACCACCTGGTACAGTCTAAACATTCTGCCAGCCTCATAACATTCTCTGGACATACTGGTCCAACATCACCATACTTGTGAGCATTCCACAAAGTGCTAAACACACGAGTCTTATGATCTAGGAACATCGTACCATGCAAACTTGTATACTGGATCTTATCGCCTCGAGCCTTTGTTCGTCTTTTTCATGTTTAAGCTTTCTCAACTTAAGCTCTCAGGTCCCTTTTTCCTTGCTTAGTACACTAACAATTCTCATTTGACCTACTCGGTTCAGATCTCTAGACCATTCTAATATTTTTACTTCATGTTTCAACACAATTACCAACTGCACCGCTTTTCATTTCAATACATTAGCAAATGGCAATGACGCCATTGTTGTTGTTGTTGGTTTTTTTTTTTTTTTTTTTTTAAATTTCTCTATGTTATCACATAAACTTCAAAATTTTCAAATATTCAAAATTTCAGTGGTCGCAGTACGTTTTTTTTTTTTTTTTTTTTTGCATGAAACAATGTTTTCACATTTTCAATAAAACCATAATCGCTGCCAGCCCAATTTCAAGAAAATACATTCTACCAGTTTAACACACAATAAAATAATTCATTTCACAAAATTCAACATTTGAAAACTCTTGCCACCACTTCAACCTTGAGTACAACGGCATATCCCAATCCTTTCATACCTAAACCATCGAAGTGGCAACGTGTCTGCCGACTGATAATCATTGAATTCATATTATTTTAAATGCAAAAAGAAGCTATAAACTCTGTCATTATCATGCTTTAATGGAACAATTAGTCAAATATGTGATTTCATCTTCATAAGGAGCTTTTAGATTTTATTTGCATTAATCTTGGTCACATCTTGAGTTTGGACTCAAAATTGGACTTTTGTCACATTCTTACTGCAGTTGGGTCATGAACACTGTTCGGTATTTTGGGAATAACTTGAGTTATGTAAATCCAATTGATCCCCAATTTGCATTTCCAGAAAGCTAAGAGGAAGCCCTACAACTCCTATGAAGAGCCCAAAAGCTAAATCAGACGTTTAGAGGGCCAAAATTGGACTGGAAACCGAAACAGGCTGCTTTCACTGGACTCTGGAATGACGTTCGGTATTTGGCCCATATCTGGAGCTACAGACCTCCAAATGGGGCACCGTTTGAACGACTGGAAAGCTGACATCCGGGGCTACATTTCATATTAAGATCACATGGCCAGATTCGGATGATTTCGTGGCCTAAAATGGGCAGGAAAAGAAGACACGGTTTTGGAGCTGTAAAGTGATTCAAAGATGCTTCCAAGTTGGCCACTAACTAAAGTGACGAATTTGGGTTGTAAAGTGCATGGATGAGATGCTCCTAGCTGCCTATAAATAGAAGAGTGTTGTGAAAAGCAAGACACACCTTGGAGATGACCAAGATCTCTCCCATTCTTTCCTTCTTGTATTTTCTTGCCTCCTACATGGAAGGCTTAGTTTTTCTTTATTAATTTCATGTATTGTCTTTAATTCTTGTCTTTAATTTCTTGCCTCCTACATGGAAGGCTTAGGTTTTAATCTTTCCTTTTAATTATTTTATTTTGATTTTATGTTCTTCTTCTTTTTCTATATGGATTCATTATGTTGTTGAGATTTATTTTTGAATAGAAGCTTTCATTTTCTTTAATTGTTCTTTGTGTTCTTCGTGTTCATGATGAACTTGTTCATGTTCTTCATGGTCATGATGAACATTTCTACATTTTCATTTCACAAAGCCATGCTTGGCTGAGTTTCTGTGATCGACCCATGAGTTGAGGATTCCATGGTGTCATCCGGAGGACTTGCGCTTTAATCAGTAACTGACTTGTTTCTATTAATTTTAATCGGATCCGATTATAATTATGGATTGGGTATTAGATTTAATATCCAGATTGAAATCCCAAGGACTTAGGTCGAACCGGGTTGCAGAGAACGTTGTGCGATCGTACAACGAGCTCACCACGTGTTCGATCAAATGCTAGGCGATCGTCTAGTCGAGGGAGTTTCTGGACAAATGCAGAGATCTCGGTTTGTCTAGAATCAATCACAAGTTTAGTTATCCTATTTTTGTTCGATGATGGAAGGTCTTGGAATCCCAATTCTGGGTTGATCCATTTCAATTTGATTAATCTCAATTTTCTTCATTCTGTCTTTAATTCCTGTTTTAATTTCAACAAAAACCAATCCCCCCTTGTTTTCATTTCATTTGCATGACATCTAGATTACTTAGGATCCAATAAAAGGCTCCTCGAGAAGAGAGAACGATCCTTGGCTTGCCTATATGCAATCCTTGGTTAATTGTTGATTGTGGACCCCAAGGCTAATGACAAAAGGTCCTCATCAAATGGCGCCGTTGCCGGGGAGCTAAGTAATTGGCTCCCTAGGTAATCTAATTGTCAAATTTACTTTTGACAAGGGGTTTCTCGTGTGAAGCTTGTTAGTTTTGCATTTTTGATTTTTCATTGCATATAGTTTAGGATTTTTTTTGCATTTAGGTAGCTTGCATAGCATTCATTGCATTATTGCACCGTCTTGACTTGGTAGCTTCTGTGTGGTGTGTTAAAATCAGATTCGATATAATTTTGAGCTCATTTATTTGAATTCACCGTGTCTCCAAGTTAATTCATAACATACTCGTATTTTTTTTTAAAAAAAAAAAAAAATTCTTCTTTTCTTTTTCACTTGCATTGGTATTTTCTTAAATTCCTTTTCTTAGTTTTATAATTTATAGTTAGATAGTCATCTTGTAATTCCTTGGGAATTAATTGTAGTGAAATTTCATGGCTTGGTTTTATGATAATCATAATCTACCTTTCAATTCTCACTCTTTTGTAGGCAATCAAGAATGTGATGGCTTATTCCACCAATACCATGAACCATACCAACAACCTCCATTCCAACAATATCATCAATCCTCTCCATTCCAACAATATCATCAACCCTCCTCATTCCAACAATATCATCAACCCTCTCACCTACCTTACCATCCTCCATTCCATCCCACTTCTATACCATGCCATCCATCTCATGAATCCCTATACCCATTTGAGCCACCTTACGAACCTTATTCTCAACCATGTCTACCCGACCAAGATCCTTCATTTTGTGAAGTCATTGGAGATTTCCAAAATCAACCAGCTTGGGCTGTAAATGAGGAGTGGTCACATAAGGACAACCTTTATCAACAGATGGACTCTATGCTTAAAATGATGGAACAACAAGTGAAATCATCTGAGAGATTAGCAAAGGAAATTGAGCAGCAAGCACAAGTTTTAAAAATGAAATTTCCTTCTATCATGGGCACACATGCACAAGAAGTGAGACAAGTACAAGAGCACATTGAAGAGTCTTCTCTCCCATTTGGTAATGATCATATCCCTATAGAAGTAGACTCTCCTACTACTTTGATTAATAAAGCAATTCATAATTTGAGTGATAATGAGGTGTACGAGGAAATCATTATTGAATCCCCTCAATTGTTTGGACATGTAATTGCTCAACCAATTGGCTTTAGTAGTAGTGATTCGATTGTACTTGTTGATGAGTGTGTTCCTATTCTTTCATGTGATGCTTTAACTGATGAAAATGCTTCTCTTCATAGTACTATGGATGAATTCGATAAATTGAATGACATATTTTCATGCTCTTGTGAGGAATATCAAATGTGTGTGGATTGTTATCATGAAAAATGTCATTTACATGTTGAGCTTCAAAAGAAAGCATTTAGTGAAGTGGTTGATTCTACCATTGATCAAAATGCACTGTCTTGTACTATTGAAGATAGTAAGCATGTCAATTCTGAAACAGTTGAATCAAGCATGGATGCCAATGTTGGTGATGATGTTCTTGCTGAATGGTATGCTGATTATCCTGATTTTGCATCTATGAGTAACACTGTCAATTGTGCCTGTTCTAATAATGAACGATGTCCTATTTGCACTGAAATTAATGATGCATTATTCGGTGATTTTGGTAGCAATTCTGCATTGATTGTGGATTCTGTTGTTGATATGAGTGAGAACAATCATAGCCTAGAATGTCAAATGCATAAAATTCCCATTGAGTTACATTCTTGTAGTCTGGTTGGTGACAAAGATTCTGAAATTTTGATTGATAAAATCCTGCATGTCAATGAATCTTTCCAACAAGTACTTTCTTGTGATTTGCCACCTGATTTAGAAAAACAAGATAATTGTTTTGAATCTTTACACATTCCAGGTGGTGATGATTTGAAAAATTCTTTTCCTTTTTCCACTCTTTTCCCTTCCATCTCTTGTGATTGTGACAATGATGAGGTATACTCCAACACTAAGTTGGATTCCATACCTTCCATCTTGCAACCACAAGAGAATTTTCACAATATAATTGGTACCTTGACTCCTACTGATGGGAGTATCATTGATTTCCTTGGATGTGATAGTTACTTGGAGAGTTTGGAACTTAACATGCCTTTAATTCACTTGAAACTCCTCCATGTTTCTATTTTTGGATGGGATACTGCTGGTTGCTTGTCTTCTTTGCAGGCACATTCCTGGAAAGGTTCTTTGTGGATCCAACATCCTTCGTACATTCTTGGACCTCTTCCAATTGATCCTGAACCACCTCCACCAAGGAAAATCAATGTGGGAGAAGATGTTTTCACAGACAAATGCATGATTCTCATTCGAGATGAGAACTTCTCCTTTAAGCGACTCAAGATCTTCTAACCCAGGTTGTCTCTTTCCTCACTTATTTTCTTCCTAATTTCTACAAATTTTTGGGCAAAATTGTTGTGCGAGGAAGATAAGTGTGGGGGAGGGACACAATCCAGTAGAAAAAGTAGAAATAATGTAGTTTATTAAATAGAATAAGAACAATGCATTTTCTCATTCTATGATTGCAACATATTATGCACTTGGGCACTTTGGTTTTGATGGATCATTCTGTTTTGATTGATATTTTGAACTCTTGGATTATAATATCTTGGTAGTTGATTCTATGATGCTGATTGCAACCTTTGTGAGATTTTGAGCCTATATGAATGGAATTCATCTTTTGCCATTCTTTCTTTCATGTGTGCATCTACTCATGATTTGCGTTCTCTAGAACTTGCTCCTTTTCTTTTTGAAACTACATTTTCACTTATGTGCATAGGTATGATGGAAGCTTGTTTTTGTTTCCTTTTGTTTTGCCCACTTTGGCCAAATAGCCTTTCCCATGCATTATTATTCCTTTGATAACCCCTTTGTGCCTTTTTGTCCATTTTATTCTAAGCCACATTACAAGCCTAAGCATAAAACCATTTTATTCCGCACCATGAAAAATTATTGAGCATTGGTTTACATTGGTTTTGTGTTTAAGTGTGGGGGTTGCTCAGGAGCGCAACAGTTTAAGTGTAGGGGGGAGATATTTGATTTTTCCATTGTGATCATATATATATAGTACAGTTCAAAAAAAATAAAGAAAAAAAAAGAAAAAAAGAAAAAAAAAGGAAAGGAAAAGAAAAAAAAAAGATAAAGAACAAAAGAAAAAAAAGGTGTAAAAAAAAAAATTAGAAAGAAAGGAAGTATTTGAGTTAAATAAAAATTTTCATACATAGAGAATGATTGTGTTAATCAGTGCTCAATTTAATTTCTTTGATGCTTAACCTCTCATTCCATACTTTTACCTACCTTCACCCTAACCCCATTACAACCTGTAATAACAAGCTCTCTTGATTTGTGCAAGCATGTGTTATCAGTAGTGGAGAAGTAGAACTTGAGCAAGCTTATGGTAGAACAATTTCATTGAGCAGAATTTGAGTGATACACTGATTAACCATATACACTTGAGAGATTGATTGAGGGCATCATTTGAGAGACTATTTTGTGTGATCAGCATCATTGAATGATACTGCCATGATTAGTAATTTGAGATGAAGAGATTTCTGTCTTGAATGGTTGATCTTTTGAAGCTTTTGTGATCCTTGTTGAGCTTTGAAATTTCAGCGATTGTTAGAAAAGAGAAATTTCTCTTGTTCCTTACTTTTTAATTTTGCTCAGGAGTGCAAAAGGATAAGTGTGGGGGAGTTTGATAATCATTGAATTCATATTATTTTAAATGCAAAAAGAAGCTATAAACTCTGTCATTATCATGCTTTAATGGAACAATTAGTCAAATATGTGATTTCATCTTCATAAGGAGCTTTTAGATTTTATTTGCATTAATCTTGGTCACATCTTGAGTTTGGACTCAAAATTGGACTTTTGTCACATTCTTACTGCAGTTGGGTCATGAACACTGTTCGGTATTTTGGGAATAACTTGAGTTATGTAAATCCAATTGATCCCCAATTTGCATTTCCAGAAAGCTAAGAGGAAGCCCTACAACTCCTATGAAGAGCCCAAAAGCTAAATCAGACGTTTAGAGGGCCAAAATTGGACTGGAAACCGAAACAGGCTGCTTTCACTGGACTCTGGAATGACGTTCGGTATTTGGCCCATATCTGGAGCTACAGACCTCCAAATGGGGCACCGTTTGAACGACTGGAAAGCTGACATCCGGGGCTACATTTCATATTAAGATCACATGGCCAGATTCGGATGATTTCGTGGCCTAAAATGGGCAGGAAAAGAAGACACGGTTTTGGAGCTGTAAAGTGATTCAAAGATGCTTCCAAGTTGGCCACTAACTAAAGTGACGAATTTGGGTTGTAAAGTGCATGGATGAGATGCTCCTAGCTGCCTATAAATAGAAGAGTGTTGTGAAAAGCAAGACACACCTTGGAGATGACCAAGATCTCTCCCATTCTTTCCTTCTTGTATTTTCTTGCCTCCTACATGGAAGGCTTAGTTTTTCTTTATTAATTTCATGTATTGTCTTTAATTCTTGTCTTTAATTTCTTGCCTCCTACATGGAAGGCTTAGGTTTTAATCTTTCCTTTTAATTATTTTATTTTGATTTTATGTTCTTCTTCTTTTTCTATATGGATTCATTATGTTGTTGAGATTTATTTTTGAATAGAAGCTTTCATTTTCTTTAATTGTTCTTTGTGTTCTTCGTGTTCATGATGAACTTGTTCATGTTCTTCATGGTCATGATGAACATTTCTACATTTTCATTTCACAAAGCCATGCTTGGCTGAGTTTCTGTGATCGACCCATGAGTTGAGGATTCCATGGTGTCATCCGGAGGACTTGCGCTTTAATCAGTAACTGACTTGTTTCTATTAATTTTAATCGGATCCGATTATAATTATGGATTGGGTATTAGATTTAATATCCAGATTGAAATCCCAAGGACTTAGGTCGAACCGGGTTGCAGAGAACGTTGTGCGATCGTACAACGAGCTCACCACGTGTTCGATCAAATGCTAGGCGATCGTCTAGTCGAGGGAGTTTCTGGACAAATGCAGAGATCTCGGTTTGTCTAGAATCAATCACAAGTTTAGTTATCCTATTTTTGTTCGATGATGGAAGGTCTTGGAATCCCAATTCTGGGTTGATCCATTTCAATTTGATTAATCTCAATTTTCTTCATTCTGTCTTTAATTCCTGTTTTAATTTCAACAAAAACCAATCCCCCCTTGTTTTCATTTCATTTGCATGACATCTAGATTACTTAGGATCCAATAAAAGGCTCCTCGAGAAGAGAGAACGATCCTTGGCTTGCCTATATGCAATCCTTGGTTAATTGTTGATTGTGGACCCCAAGGCTAATGACAAAAGGTCCTCATCAAATGGCGCCGTTGCCGGGGAGCTAAGTAATTGGCTCCCTAGGTAATCTAATTGTCAAATTTACTTTTGACAAGGGGTTTCTCGTGTGAAGCTTGTTAGTTTTGCATTTTTGATTTTTCATTGCATATAGTTTAGGATTTTTTTTGCATTTAGGTAGCTTGCATAGCATTCATTGCATTATTGCACCGTCTTGACTTGGTAGCTTCTGTGTGGTGTGTTAAAATCAGATTCGATATAATTTTGAGCTCATTTATTTGAATTCACCGTGTCTCCAAGTTAATTCATAACATACTCGTATTTTTTTTTAAAAAAAAAAAAAAATTCTTCTTTTCTTTTTCACTTGCATTGGTATTTTCTTAAATTCCTTTTCTTAGTTTTATAATTTATAGTTAGATAGTCATCTTGTAATTCCTTGGGAATTAATTGTAGTGAAATTTCATGGCTTGGTTTTATGATAATCATAATCTACCTTTCAATTCTCACTCTTTTGTAGGCAATCAAGAATGTGATGGCTTATTCCACCAATACCATGAACCATACCAACAACCTCCATTCCAACAATATCATCAATCCTCTCCATTCCAACAATATCATCAACCCTCCTCATTCCAACAATATCATCAACCCTCTCACCTACCTTACCATCCTCCATTCCATCCCACTTCTATACCATGCCATCCATCTCATGAATCCCTATACCCATTTGAGCCACCTTACGAACCTTATTCTCAACCATGTCTACCCGACCAAGATCCTTCATTTTGTGAAGTCATTGGAGATTTCCAAAATCAACCAGCTTGGGCTGTAAATGAGGAGTGGTCACATAAGGACAACCTTTATCAACAGATGGACTCTATGCTTAAAATGATGGAACAACAAGTGAAATCATCTGAGAGATTAGCAAAGGAAATTGAGCAGCAAGCACAAGTTTTAAAAATGAAATTTCCTTCTATCATGGGCACACATGCACAAGAAGTGAGACAAGTACAAGAGCACATTGAAGAGTCTTCTCTCCCATTTGGTAATGATCATATCCCTATAGAAGTAGACTCTCCTACTACTTTGATTAATAAAGCAATTCATAATTTGAGTGATAATGAGGTGTACGAGGAAATCATTATTGAATCCCCTCAATTGTTTGGACATGTAATTGCTCAACCAATTGGCTTTAGTAGTAGTGATTCGATTGTACTTGTTGATGAGTGTGTTCCTATTCTTTCATGTGATGCTTTAACTGATGAAAATGCTTCTCTTCATAGTACTATGGATGAATTCGATAAATTGAATGACATATTTTCATGCTCTTGTGAGGAATATCAAATGTGTGTGGATTGTTATCATGAAAAATGTCATTTACATGTTGAGCTTCAAAAGAAAGCATTTAGTGAAGTGGTTGATTCTACCATTGATCAAAATGCACTGTCTTGTACTATTGAAGATAGTAAGCATGTCAATTCTGAAACAGTTGAATCAAGCATGGATGCCAATGTTGGTGATGATGTTCTTGCTGAATGGTATGCTGATTATCCTGATTTTGCATCTATGAGTAACACTGTCAATTGTGCCTGTTCTAATAATGAACGATGTCCTATTTGCACTGAAATTAATGATGCATTATTCGGTGATTTTGGTAGCAATTCTGCATTGATTGTGGATTCTGTTGTTGATATGAGTGAGAACAATCATAGCCTAGAATGTCAAATGCATAAAATTCCCATTGAGTTACATTCTTGTAGTCTGGTTGGTGACAAAGATTCTGAAATTTTGATTGATAAAATCCTGCATGTCAATGAATCTTTCCAACAAGTACTTTCTTGTGATTTGCCACCTGATTTAGAAAAACAAGATAATTGTTTTGAATCTTTACACATTCCAGGTGGTGATGATTTGAAAAATTCTTTTCCTTTTTCCACTCTTTTCCCTTCCATCTCTTGTGATTGTGACAATGATGAGGTATACTCCAACACTAAGTTGGATTCCATACCTTCCATCTTGCAACCACAAGAGAATTTTCACAATATAATTGGTACCTTGACTCCTACTGATGGGAGTATCATTGATTTCCTTGGATGTGATAGTTACTTGGAGAGTTTGGAACTTAACATGCCTTTAATTCACTTGAAACTCCTCCATGTTTCTATTTTTGGATGGGATACTGCTGGTTGCTTGTCTTCTTTGCAGGCACATTCCTGGAAAGGTTCTTTGTGGATCCAACATCCTTCGTACATTCTTGGACCTCTTCCAATTGATCCTGAACCACCTCCACCAAGGAAAATCAATGTGGGAGAAGATGTTTTCACAGACAAATGCATGATTCTCATTCGAGATGAGAACTTCTCCTTTAAGCGACTCAAGATCTTCTAACCCAGGTTGTCTCTTTCCTCACTTATTTTCTTCCTAATTTCTACAAATTTTTGGGCAAAATTGTTGTGCGAGGAAGATAAGTGTGGGGGAGGGACACAATCCAGTAGAAAAAGTAGAAATAATGTAGTTTATTAAATAGAATAAGAACAATGCATTTTCTCATTCTATGATTGCAACATATTATGCACTTGGGCACTTTGGTTTTGATGGATCATTCTGTTTTGATTGATATTTTGAACTCTTGGATTATAATATCTTGGTAGTTGATTCTATGATGCTGATTGCAACCTTTGTGAGATTTTGAGCCTATATGAATGGAATTCATCTTTTGCCATTCTTTCTTTCATGTGTGCATCTACTCATGATTTGCGTTCTCTAGAACTTGCTCCTTTTCTTTTTGAAACTACATTTTCACTTATGTGCATAGGTATGATGGAAGCTTGTTTTTGTTTCCTTTTGTTTTGCCCACTTTGGCCAAATAGCCTTTCCCATGCATTATTATTCCTTTGATAACCCCTTTGTGCCTTTTTGTCCATTTTATTCTAAGCCACATTACAAGCCTAAGCATAAAACCATTTTATTCCGCACCATGAAAAATTATTGAGCATTGGTTTACATTGGTTTTGTGTTTAAGTGTGGGGGTTGCTCAGGAGCGCAACAGTTTAAGTGTAGGGGGGAGATATTTGATTTTTCCATTGTGATCATATATATATAGTACAGTTCAAAAAAAATAAAGAAAAAAAAAGAAAAAAAGAAAAAAAAAGGAAAGGAAAAGAAAAAAAAAAGATAAAGAACAAAAGAAAAAAAAGGTGTAAAAAAAAAAATTAGAAAGAAAGGAAGTATTTGAGTTAAATAAAAATTTTCATACATAGAGAATGATTGTGTTAATCAGTGCTCAATTTAATTTCTTTGATGCTTAACCTCTCATTCCATACTTTTACCTACCTTCACCCTAACCCCATTACAACCTGTAATAACAAGCTCTCTTGATTTGTGCAAGCATGTGTTATCAGTAGTGGAGAAGTAGAACTTGAGCAAGCTTATGGTAGAACAATTTCATTGAGCAGAATTTGAGTGATACACTGATTAACCATATACACTTGAGAGATTGATTGAGGGCATCATTTGAGAGACTATTTTGTGTGATCAGCATCATTGAATGATACTGCCATGATTAGTAATTTGAGATGAAGAGATTTCTGTCTTGAATGGTTGATCTTTTGAAGCTTTTGTGATCCTTGTTGAGCTTTGAAATTTCAGCGATTGTTAGAAAAGAGAAATTTCTCTTGTTCCTTACTTTTTAATTTTGCTCAGGAGTGCAAAAGGATAAGTGTGGGGGAGTTTGATAATCATTGAATTCATATTATTTTAAATGCAAAAAGAAGCTATAAACTCTGTCATTATCATGCTTTAATGGAACAATTAGTCAAATATGTGATTTCATCTTCATAAGGAGCTTTTAGATTTTATTTGCATTAATCTTGGTCACATCTTGAGTTTGGACTCAAAATTGGACTTTTGTCACATTCTTACTGCAGTTGGGTCATGAACACTGTTCGGTATTTTGGGAATAACTTGAGTTATGTAAATCCAATTGATCCCCAATTTGCATTTCCAGAAAGCTAAGAGGAAGCCCTACAACTCCTATGAAGAGCCCAAAAGCTAAATCAGACGTTTAGAGGGCCAAAATTGGACTGGAAACCGAAACAGGCTGCTTTCACTGGACTCTGGAATGACGTTCGGTATTTGGCCCATATCTGGAGCTACAGACCTCCAAATGGGGCACCGTTTGAACGACTGGAAAGCTGACATCCGGGGCTACATTTCATATTAAGATCACATGGCCAGATTCGGATGATTTCGTGGCCTAAAATGGGCAGGAAAAGAAGACACGGTTTTGGAGCTGTAAAGTGATTCAAAGATGCTTCCAAGTTGGCCACTAACTAAAGTGACGAATTTGGGTTGTAAAGTGCATGGATGAGATGCTCCTAGCTGCCTATAAATAGAAGAGTGTTGTGAAAAGCAAGACACACCTTGGAGATGACCAAGATCTCTCCCATTCTTTCCTTCTTGTATTTTCTTGCCTCCTACATGGAAGGCTTAGTTTTTCTTTATTAATTTCATGTATTGTCTTTAATTCTTGTCTTTAATTTCTTGCCTCCTACATGGAAGGCTTAGGTTTTAATCTTTCCTTTTAATTATTTTATTTTGATTTTATGTTCTTCTTCTTTTTCTATATGGATTCATTATGTTGTTGAGATTTATTTTTGAATAGAAGCTTTCATTTTCTTTAATTGTTCTTTGTGTTCTTCGTGTTCATGATGAACTTGTTCATGTTCTTCATGGTCATGATGAACATTTCTACATTTTCATTTCACAAAGCCATGCTTGGCTGAGTTTCTGTGATCGACCCATGAGTTGAGGATTCCATGGTGTCATCCGGAGGACTTGCGCTTTAATCAGTAACTGACTTGTTTCTATTAATTTTAATCGGATCCGATTATAATTATGGATTGGGTATTAGATTTAATATCCAGATTGAAATCCCAAGGACTTAGGTCGAACCGGGTTGCAGAGAACGTTGTGCGATCGTACAACGAGCTCACCACGTGTTCGATCAAATGCTAGGCGATCGTCTAGTCGAGGGAGTTTCTGGACAAATGCAGAGATCTCGGTTTGTCTAGAATCAATCACAAGTTTAGTTATCCTATTTTTGTTCGATGATGGAAGGTCTTGGAATCCCAATTCTGGGTTGATCCATTTCAATTTGATTAATCTCAATTTTCTTCATTCTGTCTTTAATTCCTGTTTTAATTTCAACAAAAACCAATCCCCCCTTGTTTTCATTTCATTTGCATGACATCTAGATTACTTAGGATCCAATAAAAGGCTCCTCGAGAAGAGAGAACGATCCTTGGTTTGCCTATATGCAATCCTTGGTTAATTGTTGATTGTGGACCCCAAGGCTAATGACAAAAGGTCCTCATCACCGACCGATATGGGAGAATTTTCATCCCCCATAAGGGACTCAGTGTCCACGATAGCACATCTAATAAGGGCTCTCCACCGCTTTCCCAGTCAAGCCAGTCCTTAGTCACGGCCACCACTTTGCACCGCTTTCCCAGCTGACCAGTTCTTAATCACGGTTAGTGTCAGTCCAACACAGCAAAATACATGACCCTTCAAGGTGGAACTACTCAGATTGGGAATATTCACCATTGGTGCGAGTATCAACCTCTCATATCACGTCAAACAAATTTTCAATTTAAATGAGCTTTATAACTGGCTAGCGATTTCAAACATTTTTAAACATATCTGGCATGATCCAACAAACTGAGTATTTCCACAACAGTTTTTGACCTCTTCCAGTTTCGTACTGCCTTACACCATATAGTTCAAAACTCAATTTTAAACTTGGGTTCTGCCAAACCCTTCTATGAAACATAATTTCTATAGCGACCATTACCCTGGTCTCAAATTCAGTTGAAAACATTTCTTTCAAAAACTCTATTTCAAAAATTTTCACAAAATAAGCAGGTGCGTTGGTAAATTCAACATTCCAGTTTTCAAACATAACTAGGAATCAGTCAATTGTTCTTAGAAGGTCATCATGTATAACATCTCTCAGGTTCTAACAATCATACGGTTCCATCAAGGAACTAGCTCTCATTCATAACTCTAAGGGAATATTCTATATTCAAGATCTTTCCCTAAGCTGATACAACAACCATTAACCTCAAAATACCCATATCAAATAGGTACTTATCCTTAAACATACCTCAAATAACATGCTGATGACACTGCATCAATTATTACTATCAAGGTTTCTACTCTCAATCATCCTTTTTAAGGAAATAACATGAGATTAAAATCATTCCCTAGTAGCTAGTAACCTCCACATACCTCATATACGTTGGTGCCACCTTCTACTACCTTAAGTAATTTAATTCACTTCATACCATATCCTAATACCTCAATTCATTCGGGTCGATTCCCACATGTATGAGTCATTCAACTGTCAAGTTAGATCTTTAGATCACAATTCATAGTCTGATCCTCAAATAACCCCAAACAACGATAATTATTAGATTCACAATCCAGAACATTATTTGAATCAAGAAATCATATTGCCTCAATAATACCCAATATACAAACTAGGATCACAATTCTCATTTCTAGTCTAAACCTCGAAACATTCAGATGTCATTCTATAACCAAAACACAATACACGAGGTTCAAATTCCTTTTCAATCTTCAATATCACAAGGCCTATTCTAACATTATTCTTTCATCTAATCGACAGCCCTCAATCATACCCAAAGAATTGCTCATAACACCACATCAATCAACACTTACAGGGTTCCTACTTTCAAGTACTAAAACCTTAGTATAACCTTAATCACATCTCGATCTTACCATCAATCAATATTCACAGGATTCCTATTCTCATGTATTGGAACCTTAATACAACCCCATTCACATTTTGACCTAGGCACTATTTCAACTTAGATCAGATTCAAGCCCAGTCTCAATCATTTTTCCTTATTCAACCTAACAGCCTCACAGCATCTCTATGGATCACCATATGTTATACCTCAAAGTACTAAGACTTTAAATCAAAGGAATCTTAAATTCTTATAATACTTCCCAGGAGGTCGCCTATCCCGAGATTTATCTTGTCTAAGCACACATAACCTTGAATCCTGATAGGATATGGGAATCATATCTTGACTTAACAATAAAAGCCCTAGGATTATCAACAAATTCTATATTCTGTGCCATCTCAGCTATCTTCAAAGCCCCCAACTTCTAGAGCCTGAACCTTCTTATTTTCTCTTCCATTATGAGATTAAATATAGCAGAATTCTCAGCACAATTTTCTACCAAGGGCTATAATCTTGGGTAAAGATAAACAACACTTACTTATCATAAATTTTATGAGTATGTACTTTAATTTATGGACTTCTTGTTTTTTGTCAAGAAGAAGGATTGAGTACAACTGCAAAATCCAAAAGGCCATGCAATTTGTCAGGAAAATCTCCTTTATGGTAATGAAGCACCTAACTTGTTATAGAACGCAAATCTTGAATGACAGCCACTTTCCTTTTGAAGTCAGAGTCCTTCTGCAAAGTATTCTCAACCAAGTCACAGAAATCCCTTTTTGACATGATTTTGATATAATGTCCAAGTAGCACAACTTTTTGAGAAATTTTCACTTTATTAAGGGACTGAACAATGTCAGTATTGTCATTCCTTGGTGTGGGTCTCTCATCTAAGATTATCTCAAGTAATATCTTTGGAAAAGGATACTCTTCGGCCCTACCTATTATTTTAAAACTTCAATTCTATTTAATCACTTCAAACTTAAGTAGATATTCTAACCTATTATTAGAACTTATATTCTTATTGGACATCCAAATTTTGAGCATAAAATTCTATTACCAAAATTTCTACCCTGATTCCAACTTGTTACTCAAAATTATCCAAGTATTAACTTCTCTAGCTTCCTCATACATCGATGCATCGAGGTAAAAGAGCATCGTTCTCTTGAGACAGTGATGTCTTAGGAGCATTTGGAGGTGAATTAACGGCGGAGTGAGTCCTTCGTGTATCTACCATTCTCCCCACCAAAGGATGAAACCTACTCTAATAAGTGAATGATAAGGTAACACAACAAAACAACTAAACAGGGAAGGTATGTGTGAATATTGTATACTGCCACTAAATGTAGTGCATGCATGACTGTTATCAGAATCATACGCTCTGATACCAAATTGTAACATCCTAAGAATTTACTTAACATAATAAGTAATTAAAGGTTCATTAACAACGAAGTAATGTCCATTATTGAATTAAAATATGCAAATGTAAATCAGAGTATGCAGTATGAGCCCTAACGTGGCAATATACTTTCATCCCACATAAACCAAAAAGACAGAAGTACTACTTTCAGCAGAAGTAGTTTAAGCTTCTTGCGTCTTCCCTGATGGACCTGCACGAGGGCTATCACCTGAAAAATATGGGTAACCATCAATCCAACTTATTACGAATACTAATATGTACTAATGAGGTGCCAAGTGGAACAGTTTATATAACCAGGTATTAAAAGTATAAATTATCAATATAATGTCACAAAATTTATATTTTAAATACTATATCGAAATTATGTATCATAGGTCTCATTAAAACAATTCCCAAATTGCCTCCCACCAATCCAACCGAACCGCCTTATTTCCTCCGACTAGACCCATGGGCTAAGTTACATCCATGTTACTGGTAACTCAAAAAGCTCTCTGGTCATGTGATGAGGACCGGCCAAAATCCTCAGAGCACATGTCCCAGACCATGGGCCTTTTCCCCTTAATGAACATGTGGGGTGTCGTATGCCCTTATTGAATTAGTGGGCCCGTCCCTTTCTGAACATATGGGACAATAGAAAGCCAACCATCATGCATTAATGGAGGCCTCACCACGTGGTGGAATAAAATACTCCATCTTCCCAATTCAACCCTTACCATAATTATCAGAATAAATATCATGATATTAAAATGAACCATTCTTATACATGAAATAGTAGATATGATAAATATCATGATATTAAAATGAACAATTCTTATACATGAATAAGTAAATATGATAAATATCATGATATTAAAATGAAACATTCTTATATATGAATAAATAAATATGATAAATATCATGATATTAAAATGAACCATTCTTATACATGAATAAATAAATATCATGATATTAAAATGAACAATTCTTATACATAAATAAATAAATATATATATATATATATTCACAATTTAAACCTTAAAGTTCCACAGGGCAATTTTTAATGAGAAAATAATAACTATTTCACAAAATACTCACAACAACATACTAATACACGTAACAAGTGGAAAGTGGTTACCTTTCGCCAAAGCTAATTATTATTACGCCGCTCCTAATTCAAAAGTTCAAACACATGCTATAAGATGATCACCATTCCTGGAACACAAAATTCGTCCAGATTTTTGGTTAAACTTCGGAAAAATCATATCTCCCCATCTACACGTCCGATTCAGGTGTTCTTTGGCTTTTTGGAAAGGTTGAGATGTCTACTATTTACTATAAAAATTTCAAGATTAAACTCAAACGTTTGCCATTTCAAAATCAAGCTCAAAAATCGCTGGTCACCAAAAGTTGGAGAAAACATTTCAGATTTTGGCTAAAATTTGGAAAATTATATCTCCCTCGATTCTCATCGGAATTTGACGAATTACCTATCAAATTAAACCTCTATGTGTCTACTATTTAACTGGAAAATATCACAATTTTATGATTTTGTTTGTTCAGTTCGAAATCCAACGCCATCCACTGACACCAGAAACAAACCAGAAATTCTGCAGATTTTTGACTCAAATTCCAAAATTCATAACTGGAGTTGTAGATCTCCGTTTAGGGTGAACCAAAGCTTATTTTAAACCTTAAGGAGTCTATTTTCTACTGTAAAAATTTCAGATCAAAACTAAAATTTTTACTGGGTCCGAACTGCTTCGTCATTTTGATGTTTCAGAACCCTACCGAAAATTTTGCAGGTTTTTAATCCAACTTTGAAAAATCATAACTCCCATTCTACACGTCCGTTTTAGGTTTTCTTTGACTTTTTGGAAAGCTTAAGACGTCTTCTATGTACTGTAAAAATTTCACTTAAAAAATCAGATGTTTGCTATTTCAAAATCAAACACGAAAATCACTGTTCACCAAAGATACAGAAAACATTCCAGGTTTTTGACTGAACTTTGGGAAATTGTTTCTCTCAATCTACATGTCCGTTTTCTGTGTTCTTTAGCTCGTTTTAAAGCTCATGATGTGTACTAATCACCCGCAAAATTTCAGGGTCAAAAGAGTTTGTTTGCCCTGGTTTTACCTTGCTCAAAGATCACTGTTCCAGCAGCACATTCAGTTTTCCAGGTGTTGCTACAGTAACCAGTGAACTGATCATCTACGGATTTACTGTAGCTGACGCTCTTGGTTCTGTTTCTGCACTCAAAAACAGAGTTTCATCATGCAGAAGCTTCAACGTTGAGAACCTACGTACAGAACCCACCGAAGCTACATGGAAAGAGGTTCAAAACTCACCTTGTTTGACACTCAAGCTTCCATGCATGCTCATACTTCTTCTCTTCCAACTACCGTGCTTCTTAGTTCCAGCTTCATCTCCCTCTGTTTGCATTTCATTTCTGTGCAGAAATGAGCCATAACACTTCCCCTCCGTTCATTTCTCTTCATGCTCTCACTATAGCGTTTCTGTTTTTCTGTCTAGCTCTCATTTCTCTCAGACTCTCGCCTCTCAACGTTGCGTCTGGTCCAGCGAGTAGAATGAGAGAGGAATGGATATTGGTAGACATATATTGAGGTGCAGCAGTGATGTGGTGATGGATTGAGGAATGAAATATGAGAGTATGTGTGAGGTGTTCGGTTTAGAGAAAGAACGAGTGGGTGTGCTGTCAACTAGCACTTATTAATATGAAAATGTAATGCCCGCTGCCTCATTTTGCTGTCGGATAAAGAATGAAGGATCTGTTTGTGGAGCATGGCGTCGCTGGTCAAGAGCACGAAACAATGAAGTATGGATGTTGGATACACAAGACAGTGGAGTATGGGCTGCAGGAAACCAAGCGACTTGCAGAATTTCGAGAGAAGCAAGTGAATGTGGGTGGCCTTTAAAAAAAATGCTGCATATTGTTTAATTGGAATTGGTGGGTCATGTGAATAAAGAAAGAAATCTGTGGGTGCCCGAATGGATTAAGAAGTGGGTTAAAGATAATCAAATGGGTGTATGTGTGTATCTGCTGAATTGCAGAACAAATTAATTATTAATGAATATAAGGGAAATATATGGACTGGAATGCTCTCACGTCTTGGGCCATTGTTACTATTATGACTATGAACATGAGCATGTGCATATCATATATTTTCATACAATAACTTATGCACTTTACATAAGCCCATTAATTACATAATTACAATTATTGGAAAATAAGTTAATCCTTAATTCCATATAAGGGTTTCTCTTTCTCCAATAATTTCTCTAGGCCATTAACTTCAATAATCATTTTCCCAACAATTCAAGGAAAATATACCTTTTTTTTTTTTCCAATAATCATTGTGGTCACATTTCCATAACAAAATTCCCATATAATACTTCTAATTTCCCAACTCCAAAATTTGGGATGTTACACATCACTACAAATCCACTTGGAATATTCAAACGGTGAAAGTCTTAACAGAAGCTTCATCTGTCTAACAGATACATTCAAGACTCTCAATGGCTATTCCTCAAGCTTCATCAACGGTCATTAATTACAACATCTATAAATAGTCGAAGCATTGAACTCGCCATCTACCGAAACGCTGTGCATTCAATTTAAACTTACTGCAATTTGTTGTTTCAACGGTTTCATTAATATATTCAGATATTCATTGTTCTTCAGTGTTCATTTATTATCCACTCATGAGGAGTTATTTAAACACTTATTCCTTTTTCAGTTTAAATCTTAAGATTGAGGAACCTTAAGTGTAGGTGTACGATTACCCTTGTAAGGGGGAGTGAGTCCTAGTGAATTAGGATCATCTCGAGTACAGAGTGTGTAATTGTGACCATTTGTGATTAGTGAAATACCTAAAGGATTTGGGGACTGGATGTAGGTCATTGTGTTAGATCGAACCAGTATAAGTTGCTTTGTGTCCTTCTCTCTTCTCTGTTTCTGCATTTGTGTGTCACTTACGAAAAAGTTTTTGAGATCACCTATTCATCCGCCCTCTAGGTGATATTCCGAACTTTCAAAATTCATTAACAAATTAATTAAATATAATTAGGAAAGGTAATGCGTGATGATAAGAAGTAATGAAATCACAAGAAATGATTTTAGATTTATGAACACGGTGATTTTCAAAACTTGTAAAGTTAACTTCAAGTTAAACTAATGTTAACTTGGGTTAATGACTTTTGGTCATAATAGGTAACTCGTGTCATTGCTTTAGGAAAAGATTTTAAGTATTAAACTGTAACTCTTTAACTTGAGTTCAAAACTTATTGAAATGAGTTAATGACTTGACTTAGTGACTTGATTTAAATATCTTTATGCAAGGGTCGAAAACTTTCTTTTCGAAATATGCAAGTTGAATATGCAACTTGAGTTCAAAAACTAATTAACTTTAGTTATTGACCTGAGTCAGTGGCTTGATATGTGAGAGTCAAAAACTTTCATTTTGAAACAGTAAATATAACTTGATGCTTAGAATAATTGACTGGAACCATCTAATATTTAACTTCAAGTTAAGCTGTTATATAACCAAATGACTTCAAAAATATTTCACACAAGGCTAACTTGAGGTAATACTTATTAACTTCAAGTGAATCCCTCGAGGTAAGATAATATTCACTCGAGTTTAGTACATGCAAAGTTGAACGTTGAGGAAAGAGTTGATTTAGTGTGAGTCTTCAAGTTTAAATCCATCAAAATAATTAATTCGAGTTGAAAAATAATTGACTTGAGTTAATAATTTTAATTTGAAACTTTTAAAGAGTTAACTTGCTACTAACTCAAGTTGAACAAATTTCCAACTCGAGGCATTTAAGGCAAAATGCTATTTTCACAAAAAAGACAAAGGTGGACACAACTAATTCGAGTTATTTTGGCTTTAACTCAAGTTAACCTTTGATAGAGCCTTCCAAACCATTTTATTAAACATAATATTTTCCCTTGAATCTTTGAACTCATTATAATTGTTATCATGAAAACATAGAGAACTAACAAACTCGAGCCTATGTTATTTGACTCAAGTCGTATTTTGTGGACTTAAACTTATTTTCAAAACATAAAAGTCCCTGACTCAAGCCAGTGCCTTTTTAACTTGAGCATGCTTTTGTGATCAATTTTTCAAATCAATTAATTAACTCGATTTAGTCACTTAATGACTCGAGTTGACGTGTTTCAAACTATTTTCAAAATGCTATCTCGAAGTTCATTTGCAAAAGAAGAACTTGACTTGAGCTAACCTTAATTGACTCAAGTCATGAACTTAAGTTAAACGTTTTTTGTTAGTTCTCAATGTGTTTTGATGATGATTGGAACAATTGTAAAACCATGGAAATCAAAATGAAATGTTTTATCTTGCAAAAACCAGTTTTCCTTGCTGTCAGAGGAAAACTCGAGTTTTGGGATTCAAAACTCGAGTTTTGGTCTATGGCAAAACTGCACAAAAGTCATCACTGCCAGTTTTAGTGTTCACCGCCAGTTTTGAACTTCTTATGTTTTGCAAGAAAGTTAACAACTCGAGTTTTGGGAAAGCAAAACTTGAGTTTTGGAGAGACAGAGAGCAATTGAGTTTGCATTAGTTCAACACCGCCAGTTTTCATTCATCATCGCCAGTTTTCAACTGTTTATGTATTTTGCAAAGTTTTCATATGACAAGGCAGAGAGCTATCAAATTTTCCAAAAAGCAAAACTGCCAGTTTTGGTTGAAAACCGCCAGTTTTGGTTGAAAACCGCCAGTTTTGGTCTGCTCACATATTTTCCAAGCTTTCGTGATTTATGAAAACTCGAGTTTTGAAAGGCAAAACTCGAGTTTTGGTAAGGCCGAGAGCATTCAAGTTTTATGCAATTGAAAACTGCTAGTGTTACTCCAACACCTCCAGTTTTGATGTTTTGAACTTGAATCATGTTTTCACATGAATAGTTTAAAACTCGAGTTTTGAGAAGCAAAACTCGAGTTTTGGCCAACCCGAGAGCATCAGTATTTCCAAAGTTTGAAAACTGCCAGTTATGATTTCAAAACCGCCGGTTATGAAGTATGAACAGTTCAAAACTCCAGTTTTGGTTATCAAAACTCGAGTTTTGCTGCCTCTGTCAGAAAAACGCTGTTTTGCAGAAAATGCTCAATCTGATTTATACTTTGACCCAATGTCTGCGAATTGATCTTATATGTTTCATATATCATTTATCATTGTAACTAAACTGTTTTAACGAGTTTGTTAATGAGATTACAGAAAGCTCTTGAATTTAATTGAGAATCAAATGAAGATTCATTTTATGCAACTTGCAATATTTTGGAAGACAGCCTGGCAAGATGGACAGCCATTTCTCAATGCAGTCATTTAATGCCTCCACCAATTAAGACTGAACATCATTATTCTTCAGACAAGACCACATGGGAAGAACCAAAATTCAAATGTTCAAATCTGCAAAAATCTCCCAACAGCTATATTCAAACAGCAAATGGTTTTAGCAGATAGATTTATTATGCGACACTCATAACGGCTATATTTTCGAATGGGTAAAAGCTCCAACGGATCTATAACGTTCACAAGCTTGAAACCACCATAAATAGCTGAAGATTTGAAGCTGGACAAATAGAGAAGACAGACACAGCAAGTCTACACGAAAATATCATCTATTTCTCTGTATAGTCATTTGATTGTATCCTTGATACATTGTACTTCAGTGTGTATCACTATATACTCTTAGAGAGAGTCAATTTCCTTGTATATCATTCATTGTAAGAATCTCAAGTCAGGTGATTTAGAGATTTGGAAAAACAGAGTACAACTTATAAGGGGGAGTGTGTCCTAGGTTGGGAGCATCCTTCGTTTACAGAGTGTGTATCTGTTGTAAACAATTACAACTTGTAAGGGGGAGTGTGTCCTAGGTTGGGAGCGTCCTTCGTTTACAGAGGGTGTAATTGTTCTTGAGTGATAGTGGAAAATCCCAGAGGTACTGGGGACTGGATGTAGGTCAAGGAATTAGACCGAACCAGTATAAATCATCTGCGTTAAGCTCTTCTACTCTATCTCCATTTTCCCTTGATTTTATCTGTTGTGTGGGTGAACCGAAAAGAATTTTGAAATCCCCAATTCACCCCCCTCTTGGTGATTTCCTTCTCTTTCATTTTTTAACCTCGAGCCTAAGTTATACAGAGACATCTTCATTTAAACTTCAAAATTATTTTCAAAGAAGATGATCCAGTGGCTCGAGCCTAGAATGATTAACTCGAGTGATGCATTCCAGTTTGCTTGAAATTAACTTGGGTGTGATGTATCTCTGTTTTACAATCACCGTGTCTAGAAATGCTAAATCTTCAAGTATGATCTGTATACTTTATATCATCACTCACTATTATTCCTAACTATGTTTAATCAGTTTGTTAATGAGTTTCAGACAATTAGATGGTGCATTAACTAAAGATTAACCAAAAGCAAGTGATTACGTCATATGCATTAAATGCCAATTCAGAAAACGACCCACGACCCATTGGCCTAGTATTATTCTGGAGCCATGTATCCAATTGTCCCTCTTGTTGCAGTCAAAGTTACAATGCTATCATCAATAGAATATAATCTTGCCAATCCAAAATCCAAAATCTTTGGATTGAAATTTTCATCTAATAGAATATTGTGGGGTTTGATATCAAAATGCAATATTTGCATGTCAAAACCATGATGAAGGTAAGCAATTCCATGAGCTATTCCTAAAAATATCTCATTTATTTTACGATAACTTAAAGATATACTTCCTTCTTTAGAAAATATATATTTATCCAGTGAACCATTGGGCATGAATTCATATACTAGAGCCCGTTTTGTCCCCTCCACACAAAACCCTACAAGATGGACCACATTGAAATGGTGTATCCTCCCTATAGTTGCCACTTCACTGATAAATTCTTGGCCATTAGCTTTGGATTTACCTAGCATTTTGATGGCAACATCAGGTCCACTCCTTAGCTTTCCCTTATACATAGTGCCAAATCCTCCTTCAACTAACTTATTCTTGAAACCCTCAGTCACTGTCTTTAATTCCTTGTAAGAGTATTTTATTGGAATGAGGTCATGAAGTCTTATAAAATCTTCAATATCTTCATATATTGACAAGTGTCTTCTACGCCATGTATATATCAACAATGTAAACAGAAAGATAACGCCAAGCAAAAATCTCATTGCAATGTATGGGGAAAAAAATCTTCCAATGACTTTTCCTAATCTAATTAGAACCTTTGATGGTCCAAAATCGTAGAGTTTTTGGTTGTCCACATACATGTTCACTATCCGGTTTAATCCTGCAAATGTATATATATATTTCCTTAAGTGACAAATAAATTAAAGTGTCTAGGGTAATACTCCTCTACGTCTACTTATTCAATTTGAATAAATTAAATAGCTAAATAAATTACTTAATTATAAAATATATGACATGATCTCTCTAAAATACTTATTATGTGTAACATTAGATATAGTTTATAACTTAGAAAAATTATCTTGGAAAAAACGATAATTATTAGAGATAAAATGAAAATTTAAAAAAAAAAATCTTATATTTAAGACCAAAATTCACTTCCAAACTAGATATTACATTTAGGATGGGGGAGTATCATTTAGCCTCATTATTAATTTATCATATGTATTAAATGTAAGCTGAAGCAATCATACCAAATTAATAAACATATGGCTTGGGTTTATGCACAGTAATGAAAGATAAAGCTTGAGGGTTGTTTAGAGAGGTTTGAAGTTAGCTTGGAGGACTATGATGGATCTTGGAAGCTTCATGTCAAACTAGGCTTACTTTGAAATACTTTTTCTAGTGACTGATATAAAAATTATTCAATTAATTTGAAAATAGTAAAAAAATGAGATAGGTTAGTTAACTATAACAAATGTGACTTAGTATCCCTAAAATGTCCTTGTTGTTGGTTCTCTAAGGGTTTTGATGATTGCCAATAATTGTAAACAAAGATTGAAGTTTTGCTGTCAAATGTGTAATGTAACACCCCCAGTTTTCATGCAAATTAATTAGTGGAATATATGAATTTCTTACAAAGTAGTAGTCAATGGTATATTATTTTTCTGACAAGATAAATTAATTTTTTTGGAAAAAGATAATGAGGAATTATTTAAAAAGGTGGCAATTAAATTTGGTTATGGATAATTTAAGATAAGTAATGTTAAAGGAGCTAAAAATATTTTTCCTCATTATTTCTAAAATTTTCATCAAATAAAAGGAAGGGGAAAATTCTGAGGGAAAATTTGTGGAGTTCTAATATAAGTCTAATTTGCCTTTAAAAAAAAAAAAGAATATTGGAGGGGACTTATATAGCATAAAGTATTTTTCCCATGTTTTTTGTTGTCAGACGTGTAAGAGGGAGGAAGTAGAAAATAGTCACCTAACCATAGGAGAGATTTGAAGCATCTCTCAAAACACAATTAATGGAGGCTGGACAAAGGAAAGAAAGATATAAATCTTTCTTCACGGATTCCCCGACGTGAGAAAAAAAGAGAGGAATAGAATATCAAACAATGTAATATTGGTTAATGAAGCAAGGAAGTGTTTTTTTGGCGTGTGGACGTGAAAGGGAGTGGTGGAATAGGATTGATTGAACATTCAACATTAATGAAAAGCAGAAGTGATCAGTGGAGCAAAGCTTGAGGAAAAAAAAAAAAGAGATTATTATTAAAACTACTTTTCAACTCATCAAAACCGCTGGCAGGGAGAGTGAAAGAAAAGCACATCATTGATTTGGGGAAAGTATTGATACACGTGAGGCAAGGAAAGCTTTAACTCAAAATAATCCCTATATTCTCTCTGAGCGCCGGATGTGGTAGAAAGAAAGAGAAAGATGTGATAAGTCGATATTAATTAAAGGAGTGTCAGGTGGCTTGAGGCAGGATCACTCTCAAATTTTTTTCAAATGCCTCCATCATGCCTGGCGAAAATAGGAGCCAAAAGAACATTTTTTCTCTCTTCCCAAATTTCCTCAAAACGTCGGACGAGAGGAACCAAGAGAAACCAAAAAATATTTTTTCCCCCAAATTCTCCCATTTCGCCGGCCAAGAAGAGATTATAGAAAATATTAAAGAAATCCAAGGATAACTCTAGAATAACGAAGAGGCATCCAGAGAATTAAGGGAATTAGTTTTCGGAGGCCTATTTAAGGGATTTGCTTCTTCCACTCTTGGCCACCGGACGAGCAGAAGAGAATAAGGGAACCAACAAGAGGTGCAAATAAGAGCTCAAGCAAGCATCTAAGAGGAAGGTAAGGATTTCGAAAACTCATCCCACCTTCTTCTACATTCTTTCACGTTAAATTAGAGGTTGTTGAGGAAAATTTCCTTCTCATGCGTTGAAGGATAAATCTGAAAGGAAAAAGAAGAAAGTGAAAGATCAAGTTCCTAGTGGGAGAAGAATCACTAAGGATCAAGGCCTCAATTCGGTAAAAGATCAAGATTAAGTAAGTCATAGTTTCAACTATTTTATAAATTCATGATTTCTAAGTTGAAGATGGTTGTAACTTGACTATGCATTTTTGAAGATGGGTCTGAATATAAATAGACTCAGGATTTAAGGTTGGATGGCAGGAATTATCATAATAAGAGAAATTTGTTGATGTAAAATGAAACCTGTTGCACGACTTGGCCAGCTACAAGGACGTGAGGAGATTGATTCATTGTCATAGTGTGATGCCTCCTCCGTATTCAAAACCAAATTTTAGTACAGGGATTTAAAGATTTATGCATGATTGAGGGAAGTTTATTTTTAGCCATCAAATAAATATATTTCAAAAGAGTTACTTATAATTATATTTTGATTATTTTAGGGTCACTTTGATTTTGTGCATCAGAGGAAAATTTTACTGATAGTTGTGGTCAGCTACTAGGTAGTAACCTTAATCCTCATATGTCTTGTGTTGCTTTGTATGTTTGTTTTTCCATGATTGTGGACCCGTGTCTCCTGAAAAGGGACATGCATTTGTGTGCATTCAGTGTGGTCTGGGTTCAGAGCCCGACTACTGTGTTTTTCCTGGCGCTGTGGATTCGGGGCTTGCTTTGTTGAGCAGTCCTACGTTTGTTTCTAGGACATGTAGTCCTTCCGCAGTTAACACGGTATACTTGGTATGTTGTATTTGTGTTACTGCGCGTTTGTTACTGAATGCTATTGTTTGGTGTTTTCCTAATTATGGTTACATACATACACTGTTTATACATTACATATGAGATTAATGGTTACTCTGGGATCCATTTTTGAATCCCAGATTTTTGTAAAGCTTCAGGAAGTACTCTGAGGGCTGTACCTAGAGAGAAGGGTAAGACTGCTAGACAGGAGTAGATGGAGTTGAAGGTGGTGGAGGAAATTTATTTTGTATTTGGATAATTGTATATTATTTTGGCCTTTTGGGGCAGTAGCGGATGACTGTATATTTAACCCTCCAGAGACTATATTTTGTTACTTATTTTTAGTTATACCAGTATTGTCTGAAATCCAACCAGGAATGCTCTGCCACGATAAGACTCTGATGCATGAAAATAAATAGTAATTAAATGATATATGGTAATTATTAAAAGGAATCCCTCTATCCGCCACCCGCAAGGGCGAGGCCGGTAGGGGTGTTACATGTAAAACTGACTGTGAGAGCAAACCTCGAGGTTTGCACAGAAACCTCAAGGTTTGGCCTTACAGAGAGGAACTCAAGTTTTCTGACACAAGAGAAAACTTGAGGTTTCCAAAGAAAACTCAAGGTTCCAAACACAGAGACTTCTCAGGTTTTCAGTGAAAATGCAAAACTTGAGGTTGCTGGAAAAACCTCGAGGTTTTGTCATAAAGAGAGTCTCTCAGATTTTGAACATTTCAAAACCTCCAGTTTTTAATCAAAACCTCAAGTTTTGGGATTTGATTTGAAACTTCATTTTACACAAAGTTTGAGAAAACTCGAGGTTTGGCAAGAAACCTCGAGATTTTGACTGAGACAGAAAACTTAGATTTTAACCAAGTTTCAAAACCTCCAATTTTGGAGTTTGACAGAAAATTCTCTAAGTTTTCACAAAGTGTGAAAACTCGAGGTTTTGGCAAAAACCTCGAGTTTTGTCCAAGCAGAGAACAACTAAGATTTCTAAAGTTTCAAAACCTCGAGTCTGGTTTTGAAACCTCGAGGTTTTGGCAAATAGAGAGCAAATGATTTTCACTGAGTTAAAAAAAAAAAACTCGAGGTTTCAACAGAAGCCTCAAGGTTTTGCTTTTGACAGAATTTTTCAAAACTTTCATACTTGAGTGAAAACTCGAGGTTTGTTTGGAAACCTCGAGATTTTGCCAGCCAGAGAGCGTTGAACATTTTGAAGTTTTGAAAACCTCCAGTTTTGATCAGAAACCTCAAGTTTTGATGTTTTGGACATAAATCAGATTCACAAGCCAAGTCCAAAACTCGAGGTTTTGATAACAAACCTCGAGGTTTCTACGCTGAGTTTGAAATTTGAATTTTGTGATTCTGCAAATCTGTCTTTTTTAATCTTAATACTTTCCAGACTTATTCTCTGATATTTCTAGCTATGTTTAATGACTTTATTAGTGAATTTCAAATAGTTTAGAGAATGTTTATTGAATAGTTAAAGCAAAAAACAATTCAACTCATTAAATGCTGCCCAGAAAAGTTGCATTCTTTTGGTTAATCCATCTGCACACGATTGCAAAGGATTAAAGAATGATTTCTACAACAAGCAACCTCTTCTCCAACGGATTAATTTGCAGAGAGTCAACTCTGAACTATTGTCCAACTGGATTAAGTGGAGATTAGGAGAGAGAAGAAGACCAAAGTTGCACTTAAACTCTGGAGATCACTTCCAACGATTTAATCCAAGATGCAACGGTCATTTAATGCCTTCTGAGTATAAATAGAGTGGCATTGAAGTCTTCTCAACAACAACAACAACTGAAAACGAATTACATTCAAATCACATTTATTTTCTTCAGTTTTCACTTGTATAGTATCTTCTGATACAAAGAGCTTCGGTGATTATCAATATCTGCTCTTAGAGAGAGTTTCTTTCCGTAAATCATTTATTGTAAAAAGCAATTCAGCAAAAAGCTGTTCAGATGGTTTAGCAAATGTTTATTGAAGGGTTAAAGCAAAAAGCAAAAAGCAGTTCAGCACATTAAATGCTATGCCCAGAAAGTTGCACACTTTTGGGTAATCCATCTGCACACGGTTGCAAAGCATTAAAGAATGATTTCTACATTATGCAACTGCTTCTCCAATGGATTAATTCAGAGAAAGTCAACTTTGAACACTTGGACAGCTGGATTAAGTGGAGATTAGAGAGAGAAGAAGGCCAAAGTTGCTCCTAACCTCTGCAAATCACTTCCAAAGGTCTAATTAACAATGCAACGGTCATTTAATGCTATTTGACTATAAATAGAGTTGTATTCAAGTCTTCTCAACAACCACAACTACTGAAAACGAATTGCATTCAAGTCTTCATTTATTTTCTTCAATTTTCACTTGTATAGTATCTTCTGATACAAAGAGCTTCAGTGATTATCAATATCTGCTCTTAGAGAGAGTTTCTTTCTGTAAATCATTTATTGTAAAGAATCACAAGTCAAGGGGACTTGGTGATTGGGAAGTTCATTGATCACAACTTGTAAGGGGGAGTGAGTTCTAGTGAGAGAACTGCTTCTTAAGTGCAGAGTGTGTAATCTTTGATATAGTGAAAATCCCAGAGAGTCTGGGGACTGGATGTAGGTCAAGTTGTTAGGACTGAATCAGTATAATTCCTTGTGTCCAGCTGCTCTTCCCTTGTCTCTGTTTGCCCCTGTTTTATTGTTAGAAAAACAGAGGTGTTTGTTGAAATTTTTAAAATACCCAATTCACCCCCCTCTTGGGTATTTGGCTCCACTTTCACCCTGCACGCCGTGGTAGAAGAGGCACACGAATGATGGATATAACCCTAAGTCGGACTTCTGGGTCAAGGCTCGAGATTCAGTTTGATGAAAAGTTGCGACCTTTCGGTCCTAATAAAAGCAAATATACTAGTTTTCTCAGCTATCTTGCACGCAGCAAGGTTAGCATCTTGACAAATGAGTGGAAAAGTGTGGACTTTGGCAAAGTAAAGCAACCTATTTGGGACACTATTCGGCTTACGTACATTGTCCCTGACTCTGAGGAGTTGAAAGACAAGACATTGTCTTATTGTGCTGATTAGTGGAGTAAGTTTAAGACCTTTCTCGCTAACACATAGATTTTTGCCGAGGTTTAGCCTGACAAACATCCTTGGGACAGTTACACATTTATTGATGAACAAACTTGGCAACAATTTGTTCAGCTGCGGACCACTCCTGAAGCTCTGGTGAGTCTATATTTAGTTTTGTTTGCCATTTTGTTTGCTTATATAACCTGTGTGGATATGTGAATGTTATTGTGTTCATCTAATCCTGTTAGTTAAATTGTTTGGTGTGTGAATAGAAGTATACATTTCCTGCCTTTGTCTATGCAAGTCTGATATGTAAACCCTGAAAAGGTAAAATACTAAGGAGGTAATTGTGTAATAGTTTGTCTTGCAAAGGAGGAAATGAATAGTCTTAAAAGGGGGAAACTTTATATGCCCAATTGTTACTATCTAATGAGGACTGCTGATCCCACTGGATGCCTTAAAAAGGATCAAGTTTGTATTATTCTGTAAGTATAATTCTCTTTTGTTTCTTAACCTATCTACCTAGCAGTACAAAACATAGCTCCAATTTCTTCTACAATTCTACATCTTCCTTAAATAAAATGTTGAAACTTGATGAAGTGAATTTGGCTAGTGTTTGAGGTTCATATCAAACAGAAGTTCTCTAATTTCTGTTAGTCAGATAGCTGGAATTCATAATTAATAATTGTTTTCAATTCTGATTCACAAGAAAAAAGGGAACGAGCACAGGAGATAGGGAGAAAGAATGATTGCCCGCATATGCAAGTGCAACATCTATGCAGCATAGACAGGAGTACATATCAAAGAGGTTGTGTGAAATGAGAAGAAAGGTGTACGTGTTTCCATACTACCAAAGGTACATATCACAAATCTTGTCTGCAATTCACTTAATTCTACTACATATATCACTGAATACTTTACTGCTATGAATTTTCAGCCGCCACTGGCAGTTGGTCCTCATGTGCATGGAGGAGCAGAAAGTTATCTTCTTATGCTCCACTCACAGAGATCCAGTGCCTGCGTTGACACAGACCATCAACGAGTAAGCATGTCATTTTGATTCTCTTGTCTAAAATCTCTGCTGTGAATTTTCAGTGAACATTATTGATAAATATGCATTTTTGATGATAGTGTTATGAGGACCTTCCAAATCGACGTACTCAAAAGGTGTTCTTATCAGGCCAAAGAGCCTAAATGGCTCAAACCAGAGATTGGTACAATATTTGTACACTAGCACACTGTCTTGTGAACTAGGTCAGTAAGATATATATGCTCTTATATATATTTCTTGTTCTTTTTAGACCTGTCAGCAACCACCGGCGTCCAACTTATGTGGCCAGTACGTCATGAAACACATGTATGATATTATCACTAAAGGTAGTACTAAATTATTTGCAAAGGTAAATATTTGATGTTACATATTATGCACGCAAGTTAATTCAGGTTCTGGCTTAATGTTACATATGAAATATGCACGCAAGTTAAGTCAGTTTCTGTCTTTGATGCTATAGATGTTTAACTGCCCTAATCCCTTTTCTGATGATGAACTGGAGCACATACGCAATGTGTTTTGTGAATATCTGTATGACCTGATCTTAAAGTTGGGACAATAATTAATGTCCTAAATTCATTTGTAAATATATCTTGTAGCAACAATAATCTTCTATAAATTTGTTTATTTTTTCGAACAATATTCATTTGTAAATATACATAGGCAATCTAAAATTCAATAAATAAATTTGTTTAATTTTTCAAACAATTTTCTTGTGTCCATTTTGGATTTCTGAATGTATTGGATGGTGGATATAGCTATTTAGTGCTTGAAATTTGAGGTTTAGGCAGACTTTTAGGATCATATATTGTAAACTTCCGGTCCTAAAAGTATTTGGTCTAAATAATGAGACTTTTAGGACTGTATATTGTAAACTTCCAGTCCTAAAAGTATTCGGTCTAAATAATATGAGACTTTTAGGACCGTATATTGTAAACTTCCAGTCCTAAAAGTATTCGGTCTAAATAATATAAGGCTTTTAGGATCGTATATTATTTTACTGTCCGCTCCTAATAGTCTTCCTTTAAATAGAAATGTTGATTAGCTTTTCAGACAAATCATTAGGGTTCAAGGCAACCGAGGTTCTGGCGTTCTGCTCAAGCTAGATCCTTCATTGTAGTCGATTTTACCTCTCCTGATTTAGATTATCGGTTTCCCTTTTCTTTATCTCTTTTCTTTTTGTCGGAAAAAGAAGGAAGATATTGAAAAAGACACTTTATTTCTAATCAGGGTGAGGTAAAACCGACGGCAACGACGATCCAACCTTGAAAAGAATTGTCACTGTGTTTGTTTTTATTCGAATAAGGTAAACGATGTTTTTTGTTTTGTTGGTCTGATCTTAACTGTATATTGTTGGATTTTTTAATGTGCGAGTTTTTAATGTTGGCCATACACATGAGGACAATGTTTTGTTTTTTTCCTTTTTGTCAGAAAAAGAAAGAATGTAATGAGAAGGACAAGGCGATCAAAATAAGAAAGAAAAAAAATTTATTATATTTTTTTATGTTGACCCGTGGGGGGCAGCGGCAGTACATGATAAAAAAACAAAAAAATATTTACTCCTCCCCCTCGTTGTCGGAGAGGAGGGAGTCGTCGGAGAGGTCGGAGACGTCATCATCTAGGGGATTGTACTCAACGTCCTGGGCGTCGAGTATCGCGTTGATCTTGTTGTTGATGACGTTGCAGACCTGAAAAAGTTGGCCCATTTGTCAATCTATATGATCGACGCAGACCAGGAGGTGGCGTAACATTTGTTTGGTGGTCGGGACCGAAGGCAGTGGAGGAGGGTACGGATTGTTAAGTCTAATGGGAGGAGGAAAAGGAGCACCTGGTAGTGGTGGAGGACCTTGGGGTGGTGGAGCAGCCATTGTAGAAGTGATGATGAAGAATGTAAAGAAAGTAAAGTAACAACGAGTTTAAATAGAAAACCCATCCTGAACAATGTGAAACGCCAGAAACTTTAATGAGGAGACGCATAGTTCATCAGAATACAAGGAGACGCCTAGTTGGGAAGTTTATTTGGAAGCCGAAGAGATTCCTCTGATAGAGTGTAAGGATACAACTTTGCTATCGGAATTTGAAACAATGAACTTTTAATACCGGATATTGTAAAAGATCCGTTCTTAAAACTAATATTTTTTACGAAATAAATCTTACTTTAAAAATATTGAATTGAGAAAAATAAATGAATTTAGGACCGGATAAATGATAAAAGATCGGTCTTAAAAGTAATTTAATTGATTAAAATAATAAATAATATACTTTTAGGACCGGAAAAATGATAAAAGGTCGGTCTGAACATTAATTCATTAAAAAAATAAATAATACACTTTTAGGACCGGACATTTTTGAAAGGTCGGTCTTAAAATCAAAATATTTAAATAATATTTTAAATCACATATTTATAAAACTCACTCGTAAAGTAGACTATTCATCTACTCTTTACATTTATTAACTCATCATACCTCTCTATCCTTAACTCCTTCTTAACCCTTCACTACCTCGTAACTCCAAACTACGTACGTGCCACTTATCTGAGAACTGCTCTCTGCCTTTATTAATAAACTCCTCATACCTCTTTGCGCCAACTAATCAAACCATGGTTAGATACAAGAGAACCGCTCATAGGGGTGCTCTTACTTGTGATGCTCGTGCCTTCTGTAGATCGTTATATGGTGCGCCTCCTCCAGCGAGAATGCGTTCTATTGAAACAGAAGAGTCTCGGGTCGTTGGACCCATTGTTATTTTGGATGATGAAGAGATTGCTGCACCCCCAACCTTCAGACCATGATGGACTGATGCGAACTTGCTGATATCGGGCGGGAAGTTAATGCTGCTCACGCTGATATCGCCAAGGCTTTTGAAGGATAATAAGCTTTAGGATGTATATATAATCAGATTCTTGCTTTTGATAATTTTCTGCTTGTTTTTCTTTTATATTTTTTCTTGTGTACGTGCATATTCAAGTAATATATGTAGCATTAAGAACTAAGCTTGTGTCTTTTTAATTTTTTGTTCAATATTCTCCAGTAATTAAAGAAATTAAACTCCAGCTTTCCTTTAATTTTTATTCATTCAGTTGCTGCGCTCGCCAAAGCCAATCCATATTTCTAGCTATATATTTATATTAATCTCTACATCGCACAAAAAAAAATTGAGAATTTAGGACCGGAGTTTTAGGAGACTCCGGTCTTAAAAAGTTACATATTTAGGACCGGCTACTTTGTAATCAACCAGTCTTAATAAAATCTACGCGCGTAATGAATAATAAAAAGTTAGGTTCGGAGTATTCTAAAACTCTGGTCTTAAAATTTAATTATATATTTAGGACCGGATACACTATAAGAATTCGGTCTTGAAAGTAATTGACTTAAAAAATTATATTAATAAAAAATATTTAGGACCGGATAGGTTATAATTAATCGGTCTTAATAAAGTCCAAACATTAATAGATCTCTGTCGTGCGGAAAATTAAATTTCCCTCTTTGAACTTCTCTTGTCGCGCCAAAAGATTTCATTACTCAAGTTCTGTCTCCAGTGTTTGTGTGTTGCTCCGTCGATGCTTCGCGTTGTTCTCTCGACAATCACTTTCTGGTTCCTTAGCTAAACGTATATAGACCAAGCTATAAGAGGTGTTTCGATTATATAACTTCATGATTTTCCTGCTTATCATCTTGGGTTTTTCATGGGTTGAACGAAATCGATGAAATGCTCTTATGGGTTTCTCTGTTGTTAAAGAATATTGTATTTTGAAGATTATATTTGCACTTTAGACCTACCCAACTGACCAACAAATGTTTTTAGGGTACTCTTACTATCTGCAACATCAACGTTCGTGGCGGGAGAAGAAAGACTTATGGTTTGCAATTGAATTTATATGGTACAGGTGAGTCCACAAGACCTTCATGCGAAGCATTTAATTTCCTCGTTGATAGCGACTTCGGCAACTGCACCGGTCGTTATAAGTAATAAAGTAGTGAGAAAAATATCGTCCCACGAGGAATAGTACTCCAATCACTAATTTGCTATCTTCGCTTTAGTTGGATGAATCGAGTAATATAGGGTGAGTTGTAACCAAACAGAATTTAAAGTATTAAATAAAGAACAAGAATCCAAAATCAAGAATTTCAAGAACAACGTTTAAAAAAATATGAGTAATTAAGAAAAATGCAGCTAGGGATGAGAATTGCCCTATATTTCTCCAAGTATTTGAATTGAATCCCTAATTGATTATTATTCCCATGATTGACGATCAATTCTCTAAAGTTAGACTAAGTCCCAATGTCTTGATGCTACCTCAGTCCGTTATCTTTGGAAATAACCTAATGTCTTAGTATTGTTTGGAAAGATCATATTTTCAAACCAGAATTATGAGATCGCATAAACTAGTAAGCCTATGTCTAGGTCATGCAACTCTACGATGAATTAACGGTTCTAGTTAAATACACCAACATCTCTATTGTCAAACACCAACTTATGAACAATCTAAAAGGTGATCAATCTTTAAGAAAGCTTTAAGCAAAGATAATTCATTCAATCAAGAAAATAATGATCAATAAAGAATCCAACCAAATACTTTAAATTCGCATAGGGTTCATCCTCGCCCTAACTACAAAAGAAAACTAGCCAAGCATGGCTAGGTTAACCAAATAATAAAAGATATGAAAATCAGACTCGTTCTTCAGAGATTGGGGAAGGTTGACCTCCACAATGGTGCTTTGATCCTCTTTCTCTAATGCCGTTTGTGTGTGTCTCTGTGATTCTGATTCTCCTTTTATATATAATGCTCCTTCCTCTGCGTCCAAATTGTGTCTCGTGCTCTGTATTGCTCGCTTTCTCGTTCTCGCGGCACACATTAATTTCTTGCATCTAATGTATACTAATAGCTTAAGGTTCGTGCTTTCTTTCCACGTCTTGTGTGTTCTGATTCTTTTTTTTTTAATCTCCCATGGTATATTTGATATATTATAACAATATATTATATTATAAATAATATAATATATCAATTTCAATTTAATTTGTTGTCCTTATTGCTTTTCCTATATTTTCTCATCTTTTAGATCACATAATATCTCCTGCACAAATAAATATGATATCAATAGATTTTCTGTTATAATATCATTTTATCCTATATTTAATTAAAAGATAAAGATAATTAAATAAGTACAAAATATTAATAAATTCAATCCAATATATTCCAGAATCTATACTTATTGAAATATAAAATATATACTTATCACTCGTCATGCATTTATTTTGCTTCTTGGATTCACTGTGATATTTATGAGCATAAATATGCATTTGGTGTTGTCTTATTTTACGTATGTTAAATCTTTCCGTCCATAGGAATTCTAGTATGGATCACAGTTGGATAAATATTTTACGGACGAGTTTTGAATATCAGAATGGGGTGAGGGACTTTATAGAATTTGCTAAACAAAATGCCAATGATGATAGTGGGAAGTTTTATTGTCCTTGTGTAAAATGTTTGAATGAGAGGCGACTAAGTCCTGAAGTTATGCACACACATTTAATCTGTGAAGGATTTTGTAAGACTTATACAATATGGGTACAGCATGGTGAAAAAATACCAAGTGGGTCTCAACATGGGGAAGTGGCCTTTGATGATAATGACATGGATATAGATGATCGTATAGAGAACATTATTCGTGATGTAGGAGAAGAGGCTTTTCATCAATCACATGCATATGGTAATATGTACATTGATGCAGAGACCCCGTTATACCCTGGGTGTAAAAAATACCAATTGTTGAACGCTGTATTGAAATTGGTAAGCTTGAAGGTACGTCATGGATAGAGCGACAAGAGTTTTTCTGAAATGCTGGAGGCTTTTAAGGACATACTTCCGGATGATAATGTGTTGCTGCATCGATACTATGATGCTAAGAAAATACTTTGTCCACTAGGTATGGAGTACAAAAAGATCCATACATGCCCGAATGATTGCGTATTGTATAGAAAAGAGTTTGAAGAGAAGTAGAATTGTCCGCTATGTGAAACCCCAAGGTATAAGTCAAATAAGGGGCCTGCAAAAGTGTTGTGGTATCTTCTAATCATATCAAGGTTCAAGCGGTTGTTTGTGAATGAAAATGATGCAAAAAATTGGCGGTGGCATGCAAATGAGAGGATTTCTGATGGAAAGCTTTGTCATCCAACCGATTCTTCTCAATGGAAGAAAATCGATAAATTATTTCCCAACTTCGGCAAAGAACCTAGGAACCTTAGGCTTGCCCTTAGCACAAATGACATGAATTCATATGGAAGCCTTAGTAGTATACATAGTTCATGGCCTGTACTCCTGATTATTTATAACTTATCTCCTATGTTATGCATGAAACGAAAGTACACCATGTTGTCTATGTTGATTTCCAGACCAAAACAAACCGGAAATGACATTGATGTTACCTTGAGCCCTTAATCGAAGACTTGAAGGAGTTGTGGGAAGAAGGTGTCGACGTTTATGAATCCTTCAAGAAAGAGGTGTTTAAAATACGAGCCATGATATTTTGTACTTTCAATGACTTCCCAGCATATGGGAACTTGTCAGGGTATAGTGTAAAAGGCCATAAAGCATGTCCGGTTTGTGAAGAAGGCACACGCTACCATCAACTTCAACATGGAAGAAAGACAATTTATTTTGGACATAGGAGATTTCTTAGACGGGGCCACCTATATCGTCGATTAAAGAAATCCTTTTTTGGTGGCCAAGAGTATGAAGATGCTTTGGTGCCATTGACTGGGGAGCAAGTTTATGAGAAGGTGAAAAATATCAATGTCATCTTCGGTAAGACAGCCAAGAGTAGAAAAGAAACAAATATATGGAAAAAGAGATCTGCATTCTTCGATCTTCCCTATTGGCGCAATCTTGATGTGAGACATTGTATTGATGTCATGCATGTGGAGAAAAACATATGTGATAGTATTGTTGGCACGCTTCTGAACATACAAGGTAGTTCCAAGGATGGTGTGAAGGCAAGATTGGATTTGCAAGCAATGGGAATACGCGAAGAGTTACATCCAAGGTCATATGGGAAGAGAACTTATTGTCCCCCGGCTTCTCATACTTTGTCTAAGGATGAGAAACGAAGTTTTTATGAGTGTTTACATGGCACAAAAGTTCCCTCGGGGTATTCTTCAAATTTTAAGAAGCTTGTATCGATGAAGGACTTGAAATTAGTAGGCCAAAAATCTCATAATTGTCATGTCTTGATACAACAGCTACTCCCAATAGCTATTCGAGGCATCGCTGAATATGATCTTTGGGTCGTTTTGACTACACTTTGTGTCTTCTTCAATGCGGTTTGCGGTAAAGTTTCCAACAAGGAAAAGTTGGATGAATTGGAGAATGAAGGATATCTTATCTTGTGCCACCTTGAGAAGCTTTTTGTTCCTATATTTTTGACATCATTGTTCATCTAGTGAGGGAGATAAAGTTGTGCAGCCCTATCCATTTACGGTGGATGTACCCAATTGAAAGATCTATGAAATTCCTAAAAGAGTACGTTAAGAACGCATACCGGCCGGAAGCATCAATTGTTCAGAAATATGTTTCTGAAGGAGCCATGGAATTTTGTTAAAATTATTTGGCCAAAGTAAGACATATTGGGCTTCCAAAACGTCAGCATGCTGAAGGGGGTAGGCGAGGGGCTTCAGTAAAGAGTGTGGATCTTGATGAATTGTCACAAGTCTACTTATACATCTTGAATAATGTTGATGAAGTTCAAGCCAGCATAGCTGCACATAAAGAAGCTGTCAAGAAAGAAAATCATCGAATGATTGAACAAATGTTGATTAGGGAGCATAACAGAACTTTTGCACACTGGTTCAAACAAAAGGTCAAAGGAGAGGAATGTGTTTCTAATACAATCAAATGGTTAGCACTTGGTCTTGAGGTTGATGTCATAAGTTGGAATTCGTATGTGATCAATGGTTATACATTTTACACGAAGTCCCTAGATGATAGGAGCACAGTCCAAAACAGTGGTGTTATGTTAGAGGCTGAATCTATGCACTTCTCCAGTTCGAAAGACAAGAGACTTTTATTGGCAATCATGCTATATTATGGGGTTATTTGAGAGATTTGAGAGGTGAACTATGTGAAAATTAGATTTTCCATTTTCAAATGCAAATGGGTTAATGTCAATAATGGTGTTCAGATCGATCGGCTAGGATTTTCATTAGTCGATGTCAATGGTAGATGTTTTGGAGATGAACCTTTTATAATGGTAGATCAGGTGAAACAAGTGTTCTATATCACCGATCAAGAAAATAAAATGTGGTCTGTAGCTCTCCAAGGAAAAAAGGGTCATTGATATTGATGAGGAAAGTCATTCAAATTATGGTCTTCCTGAGAGTACTCCTTTTTCAAGGGGTCTACCAAACATGAACGAAGAAGATGAAGCGGATAATGAACCTGTTCTGTATGAAGAACACAAAGATTGGACTTGACTAGGTTGTCAAGCCTAGGGCCTACGTACCCTTGAAGGGATCAAAGTCCACGTAGTTCGTGACAAACTTGAAGGCACGTAGCCAGAGGAGTGGGGTGTGTGCTCTGTGTGGCAGAAAGTAGCAAGAGCATAAGATAGAACGTGTGCACCTGTTTAGGGTTTCCTCCTATTTATAGAGGAGCTTGGTGCGCGTATCTCCCTATTAATGGGGGATATCTATGATTGAGCTGTCAGGGGCTGATTGGCTGGTGCCATGATTGTAGGAGAATCTTCACTGATGAGATCCTATAAATAGGGGATCTTGGATCCTTTCCTAATATAGCGCGGATTCCCTTATAGGCGCCATTGGGCCGAGGTCCGGACTTGGGCCTATTGGGCCGGTCCGTAACAGTTGCCCCCCAGCTTGGTCGTTCAGGCTTTTGGACGGCCGAGGTGCTTAGTGCCCCGGTCCCGTTGTAGCCGAGGTCCTCTGCGCAGACTGAGTCGGCTTTCGGATGCCGTGGCCATCAGTTCGGTTTGGGACTGTGGTTGGCTTAATCAGTTCTCGTCCTGCCTTTTTGCCTTTTGGGATTCTCCGGACGCTTCGGGTTTCCCCCCACTTGAGTCATTATTGCGGCTTTACAGCTGTCAGATCCTTAGTGGAGGAAGTCTGCAACCGCCACGCCTTTTCGTTTATCGAGGCTGATGCGCATTTAGTGCGCTGGCGTTGTGCTGCGCCAATCTCGTCACGTCTGTACGGGAATATACCGTCGTGCCCCTGTGTTGGCTTTTAATAGCCTTCTTTCTTCTCGTTTCTACTTTTTCCTGCTACTTCACTCCCTTGCCCAGAAATTTCTCTGATTTTCCAGAGCTTGAGTGGGGATTCCTCTTAGTTTGAGACTTTCGCCGTCTTTCAGCGTTCCAGTCTCTTTCATTTTACTTACACAGGTATTCCGCTTATTCCTTTGTGCATTTGATCGGTAGTTTTTCGTATTTTACCGTTTATACTAGGACTTGCTGTCTGTGTTTTTGTTCTTCGAGAACTCTGGGTTTTCCTGGGTTTCTGTTACTGTCACTGTACCCGAAATTCTTCCCAAACTTCCCGTAAACACCGGTTTCTAGTACCGTAGGCTATTGATTATGGCGGGAGGCAGAAGCGTTCCGCGACCGCGGGCGTTGCTGACGCCGGAGGAGGAAATGCTCCTCCGAGCATGCCTTCCTCGTGTGGCCTACTGGGTTCTTGGGGGTGAACCTCCAGCTTCAGGGATTCTGGATCCTTTACGCCGAGGTGGCGCCGTGCGTCCGGGGCGAGCTGGGGCTCGTCCTTCTTCGGGAAGGGTTTCTGTTCCCATCCCACGTCATCCTTTCCGGCCGCTTGCACGGGCTCTTCCTCTCGGGTTGCCTGGTGGGACCTGGGTTGGCTCCTCTTCCAGTTCCAGGGCCCCGGCGTTGATGGCTCGGCCCCTGAGTTTCTACGAGGGTCCTTCTGCCGCTCGCCAGACCCCCGCCCCAGAGGGTTATGCCGGTCCCTGCTGGGACTGCCTGGCGGAGGCTTCCGTATTGATGGGAGGTGGTAGAGATGTCGAGGCTTCTGCCATGCTCGGCTCGTGTCGTCATTGGTCGGCCCCGGTTGTTCCTTCTCGCATCCCCGTTCGTCCGAGTCGGCCATCTTTTGTACCTGCTGTTATGCCTGTGCCAGGTATTCCTGCTTCTTTGCTAATTCCGGCTTTGTTTATTTTCATATAGGCTTATTTATGGCTCCCAAGTCCGGATCTTCTAAAAAGCGTTCGGAGGATGGTGGTTCGGACTCTTCCAGCCCGCCCGAAGCCTTGATTCGCCGATACGGCTGGGTGTCGCACGACGTGCTGGCTACGACGTCGCTGATGTCGGAGGCAGACATAGCACGGCTGGAGGTCCCGGCCATGCCTGCATGTGTGCTTAGTCGTCCAGAACCCGAGGAGCCCGTCTGTGCGGTTTGGTCCGAGGATCGGCCGGACTTCTTTTTCTTCTATCGGGATTACTTGACGCGGGTGCAAGTTTGTCTTCCCTTCTCCCCCTTCCAGATGGAGGCGTTGCGGCATCTTCGCCTCGCTCCGTCCCAGCTACATCCGAATGGCTGGGCGTATTTAGTAGCCTTCGAGAGGCTCTGTGGCCATTTTTCACCTCCCATAGTGTGCTCGGCCAACCTTTTCTTTTACTTATTTGGGCCCTTTACCCCTAGTTCGCCGAAAGGAAGTGACAAGCTGAAGGGGTTGGTGTCCCTCCGAATTAATCCAGAGCGGAAGCTGATAACGGCCTTCTCCGACTCCTTCAAATGTTTCAAGGGGGCGTTCTTCAAGGTCGAGGCCGTACCGGGGGGGGAGCCCTGGTTCCTGGAGGGCGGTGGTCGTTTCCCTCTGTACTGGGAGGAGGGTCATTATAAGTCCAAGGCGATCTCCTTCCAAGTGCCGCGGCAGGGTCTTTCATCCGAGTCGGTCTCCGCCTTGCCACGGATGGAGGCTCTTGTGGCCGAGTACGGTGTGAGACCGGTCGGCTTCTTTATAACCGGTGATGGGGCCGAGCCGTCCACCAGTAGGGTTTCTGCTCATGCATTTGCCTATGTTTCTATTTTTGAATTCCCTTTTTTGGATTGCTGACTCATTTGTTCATGTATTGTTTTCAGCGAGGACCATGGACGGTTTGCCGTTGTATGCTCGTTTGGCGAGGGCTGCTGCACCGGCCGGTCGCCAAAAGAAGCGTGCGGCTACCGCTGATGCCGGCACTTCTGTTGCGCCGGCTTTGAAGAGGGCGAAAGGTCCTGTCGCCGAGGGTCCTTCTTCGGCCATGACTCCCAAATCAAACCCTATGGAGGAGATTCCGGCTTTTGGGAGTCAGGAGGTTGCTACTGCTGATGCTGGTCCCCTCCCGGCGGTTGAGCCCCCAGCTTCTGAGAGGGGAGAGGTTGTCATTGTCTCTCCTGGTCCGAGGGGGAAGGACCTTGTCGCAGATGATGAGGAGATCGATCGGTTGTTTTCTCCTGCTGGCTCATCGTCACCACCGTCTTCTCCGGTGCGCCTTCCTCCTCCACCACCTCTGCCGACCGTGCCTTCCTCGGTCTTCCCCCGTGGCTTTTTGTGGGACAACGGGGTGGTCCCCGAGGTCGACGTGGCCTTCCTCCCTCCCCGGCACTTCCTGGAGGGCGCCCGCCCTTTATCCCCGGATGCAGAGGACCGTCTGCAGGTGGCCCAGAAGGAGCTCATCAAGTCAGTGGGCTATCTTCAGGCTCTGAGGTTGGTGAGGAACCTCTATGCTCGGACTGACACCGAGTGTACGAGGCTAAGGAAGGTGGAGGCCGGGTTGAGGCCCCAGGCTGCGGCTGCTGCAGAACTGAAGAAGGAGCTGGCTGAAGTCAGAGCAAGGGCCAGTTCTTCCGAGGACGAGCTTATCGCGGCCTGGGCAGAGCGTGACGAGGCCAAAGCCGGCCTAGAGGCGGTTAAGACTGAGCTGGCTGAGGCCCGGTCCGAGCGAGATTCGGCCAGGGCGGAACGGGATGTCGCCAAGGCTTCGGTGGTGAAGGCTGACCGGGAGCTTCAGCTGTCCCGGGAGCATGCCGACTCTGTGGCCGAGGAGTATGCTCGGGCCCGACAAGGGATGTCTGAGAGCCTGGCTGTGGCCAAGGCTTTAGAGGAGCAAGTCGCTGCTTTGGCTGCCGAGAAGGAGGCGCTCGAAAGGGCCGTGGCTGCAGAGGAGACTTCCCGGGAACTTTCTGACGCCCTGGTGGAGACCGCCAAGGCGTGCTTTAAGCAGGCCCTACTCCAAATCCGGCACTTCAACCCTGGGGCCGAGCTCAAGATGGATGGATATGACCATCGCGCCTTTGTGCAGGAAGACGGGTCCTTCCTTCCTTTTGAGTCACCAGCTGCCGAAGATCTTGCCGAGGGTGAGGTGGAGGATGCCGCCGACACTGAGGGCCTTGAGGCGGAGAATGTCGACATCACACCTGGCTCCGAGTCCTAGCTTTATTTTTGTTTTTGTTGTAAGTTTTTGGGGCGTTGGTGCCCTTGTAACTTTGAATGATTCTGGCCTTGGTGCCATTCTTGTAAAAATTTTAGCAATTGATGCCAATACTTTTTCTGTCTTTATTTTGGTGAATGACTTTGATTTTTACCGTCCCTTTTAACTGACAGTGAACGATTTAAATTCGCATCATCTTCCTTTTGCACGGCCGAGCTCCTGTAGCTATCGGAAGCCGGAGGTGGTTTATGTTCTGTCATCATTCTGCAGTCCCGTTTTGTGCCTTCGCCGGTTGTACGTGCGTAGGCCACCTGGGCTGCCTAGGTGATTTAGGTAGTGGATAATATTACCCTTCTTTTGCCTAAGTTTGAGTGTTTGTCGGCTGCATAAGTACAGCCGTTGATTCTCTACCACATTTAGCGTGTGGGAGGTTAGGGCAAGGTTGTCTTGTTTCAGCCTCGTCAGGCATAACTAACCATACTGCCTCGGCCCAGCTTTCAAGTAGCCGAGCTCCAACTTTCCTTTAGTTGGATCAAAGTTATCCGATGTAAGGGCAGGGCTACCACATATCTAACCGAGGTTTCAACTACCTTTGGTCAGACATTTTGACCTGATCAGGGTCGGCATGGTAGGCCGCTTGCTTAACCGGGCGAGCGTTGACGCGTCAATTTCGCAAAGGGCCGTCTCCGATTCCTTCGCCGAGCTCTAACCAATGCCCGTCGGAGTACAACGGCCGGTTTTTCGTACATCTAGATGTTTTTTGGTTTGGGCCGGGTTTGTGACCTCGGGGCTTTTTACCGGTGTCGGGCTAAATAACCTCGGCTTTTGGTTTCTTGGCCGGGCTTCTCTGCCTCGGTCTGTTTGTTACTGGCCGAGCTTCATGGCTTTGGGTTCATGCTTAAGCTTTGTGCGCATTCGTAAATCTCCTCAGTGGGATCTTTTATTGATAGAAAGAAATAGCCCTACGGGGCTTTACAAAGCATCATAATTAGAAATGACATAACTTGGACTTTAAACGGAAAGAAAACATATGCAGGAAAAGGGAAAATTGCTTAGTAAACAAACACTGCCGAGGAAGGATCTAGCTGTAGTAGATCTTCAGCTTGTCGGCATTCCACGTCATTTTGATTGGCTTTCTTGCCAAAGTCTCGAGGGTATATGCTCCTCCGTCGAGTTTTTCTTTAATCCGGTACGGCCCTTCCTAGTTTGCCGCAAGCTTCCCGTCTTTGGCGTTCTTATTGCCTATATCGGCCCACCGGAGTACGAGGTTGCCTCGGTTGAAAGACCGGGGTCGGACCTTTCTGTTGTACTTAGCCGCGAGTAGTTGTTTGGCGGCTAGCTCCCTGCAGTGAGCCGTGATCCGGATTTCGTCTATGAGGTCCAAATCTGTCCTTAAGGCGTCGTCATTCGATTCCTGCCCTTCCTGTCTGGCTCTGACCTTTCTCCAGGATGGCTGTCCGATTTCAACCGGTATCATTGCCTCACATCCATAGGTTAGCCTGTACGGGGTTTCCTAGGTCGAAGACTGTACGCTCGTGCGATATCCCCAGAGGACGCTGTGGAGCTGCTCGGTCCAGTTGGTCTCGCCTTGCAACATCCGCCTCTTGAGTCTGTCTAAGACGACTTTATTGGCGGCTTCAGCCTGGCCATTGGTCTGGGGATGTTCCACGGACGAGAAGTGCTGCTTGATGTCCAGGTTGGACATTAGTGCTTGGAACCGATAGTCCATGAATTGGGTGCCATTGTCCGTGACGACCTCGGCTGGTATCCCAAAACGAGATACGATGTTGTGCCTGAAGAATTTCATCACTCTGGCCGAGGTTATTGTGGCGAGTGGCTCTGCTTCGATCCACTTAGTGAAGTAATCAACTGCGACGATGAGCCATCTACATTGCCCTTGTGCCGGCCTAAATGGTCCGAGGATGTCCATGCCCCACTTGTAGAAGGGCCAGGGGGCTGGCATTCCTTTCAACTCTGAGGGTGGCGGCCATATTATCCTTGCATGCTTTTGACAACTATCGCAAGTCTTGGCTTTTTCCATGGCGTCATGACACATAGTGGGCCAGTAATAGCCGGCGCGTAATGCTTTCCGGGCGAGTGCCTTGCCCCCCATGTGGTGACCGTTGGCGCCTTCGTGTAGCTCGGCCAGCACGTATTTTGCTTCAGAGTCTCCAAGGCAACGCATCATGGGGCAATGGAGTCCCTTCCTGTATAATTGGTCATCCACCATGGCGTAGAGGGCGGCTTCACGGATCAGCTTCTTTGCCTCGGTCGGGTCGGTTGGGATAATTCCCCTCTCGAGGTAGTCTTCAATTGGCTTCCTCCAATCGGCCTCGGCCGAGATGGCCATGATACAACTCGGCTCGGTCAGATTCTGTTGGATCACGGTCCTATGGTTATCCGGCCCCTTCGTGCTGGCAAGCTTAGAGAGGATGTCAGCCCGAGCGTTCTCTTCTCTAGGTATATGGGAAACTGTGACCTCTTCGAACTCGGCCATGAGTTCCTTGGCTTTGGTCAGGTATTTTGCCATTAGTGGGCCTTTTGCCTGATAGGTGCCGTCTACCTGAGCCGCGACGAGTTGCGAGTCGGTTAAAACCTTTACTCGCTGGGCGCCATTATCCTTGGCCTGAAGCAGTCCGGCCAAAAGGGCCTCGTATTCGGCCTGGTTATTGGAGGTCTGGAACTTCAACTACAGAGAATGTTCGGTGGCAACCCCCTGTGGGCTTTCTACGATGACTCCCGCGCCGCTGCCTTTGCGTTGGATGAGCCATCAACATAGACCTTTCAAATCCCATCATCTGTGGTGGCCGGTGTGAGTTCTCGGATGAAGTCCGCAAGCGCTTGGGACTTAATTGCCTGGCGAGCTTCGAACGTGATGTCAAACTCGGAGAGTTCTATGGCCCAGTTGGTCATTCTCCCGGCTAAGTCGGGTTTGTGGAGAACCTGTCTGATCGGCTGGCTGGTTAGACCACGATCCGATGTCCCTGGAAGTAGGGCCGGAGTCTGCGTGCCGCGGTAAGCAGGGAGAAAGCCACCTTTTCCAACTTCTGATACCGGAGTTCGGAGCTTTGTAGTGCCTTGCTGATGAAGTATATCGGCTTTTGTCCCGCCTCGGACTCCTTTACTAGGGCGGCGCTTACAGCTTCGTTGCCAATTGATAGGTAGAGGAATAAGGTTTCTCCGGGGTCCGGCTTTGTGAGTACCAGCGGGGTTGCCAAGCATTTCTTAATTTATGAGAAGGCGGCATCGTAGTCCGGGTTCCAACCGCCTCGGGTCTCCTTCTTAAGCAATTTGAAGAGAGGTAGGGCTTTCTCGGCCGACTTTGGTAGAAACCGCGTCAGGGCGGCTAGTCGGCCTGTTAGCTGCTGTACCTCCTTCTTGGTTCTTGGGCGCTGCATGTCGAGCACGGCCTTACACTTGTCCGGGTTGGCTTCGATCCCTCGGTTTGTCAGCATGAAGCCTAGGAATTTCCCAGCCGGGACTCCGAAGGCACATTTGGCCGGGTTCAACCTGATTCGATGTCTTCTTAACTTTTCAAACGTCTGTTCTAGGTCCCGGATGTGGTCTTCTGGGAGTCTCGACTTGACGATCGTGTCGTCTATGTAGACTTCTATGTTGCGCCCGATCCGATCCTCAAAAACCCGGTTCATCATCCTCTAGTAGGTTGCCCCGGCATTCTTGAGTCCGAAAGGCATGACATTGTAGCAGTAATTTGCCTTATCAGTCATAATGGCGGTCTTCTCTTGGTCGTCCGGATGCATGGCGATCTGGTTATAACCGGAGTAGGCATCCATGAAAGAGAGGAGGTGGTATCCGGCCGAGTTGTCCACCAGTTTATCAATGTTTGGCATCGGGTACGAGTCCTTTGGGCAGGCCTTGTTGAGTCTGGTGTAGTCGACACATACTCTCCATTTGTCGCTGGGTTTGAGGACCATGACTACGTTGGAGAGCCAGGTGGTATACTGCACCTCCCGAATGAAACCGGCCGCAAGGAGCTCTTCTATGTGATCTTCCAAGGCCTTCTGCCTGTTGTCCGCGATGTTCCTCTTCTTCTGTGCCACTGGTCTCGACCCCGGCCATATGCCGAGTTTGTGACAGCAGAAGTGGGGGTCAATGCCAGGTATTTCGGTCGAGGTCCATGCGAAGACGTCTTGGTTCCGCCTTAGGAAACGGATCATGAGAGCCTTTAGGCCGTCCTCCATATCCCGGTCTATTTTGGCGGTCTTTGATGGGTCTTCGCCTAGCACAATTTCTTCCAATTCTCCTTCCGGCTCGGGCCTCGGATTGTCAAGCTCTCGGAGGTCGAGCTCCACCATGTTGACTTCCTGCCGCGGGGGGTCGCCAGAGCCGGCTTTGGCTACTTGCTCGTTGGATCCGAGCCGGGGTGCGGAGGAGGGTCCTCCTTCCTCGACACGGAGAGCTTCGAAGTAGCACTTCCTTGACTCTTTCTGGTCTCCGGATACCACGACTATCTGGTTCTTACTATTGATCATCTTCAGCTTCTGATGCTTCGTGGATACTAGTATATCCCAGTTGTGGATTGTGGGTCGGCCCAGAATGATGTTGTATGGGGATCGGAAGTCGGCGACTACGAATCGTACCCGTTCCGATTTGAAGGCTTCCTTGGTGCCAAGAGTTAACCGGAGGTCGATGTAGCCTTTTGGGAGGGACTGCTCGCCATTGAAGCCGACCAGGGTGGTCTTGCACGGCTTGAGGTCCTCTTTGTCGAGGTGCATCCTCTTGTAGGCGTCCCAGCTTATAATGTCGGCCGAACTTCCTGCATCCACAAAAATCCTTTTAATGCGGAAATTGACCAAAGTTCCGGTGATTACCAGTCCGTCTAGGTGTCCGGGTATGACGTCTTCCAGCTCTTCATCGGTGAACGTCAGGGTAGGCGGCCGAGGCTTCCCTGAGTCTTCCTTAAACTTAGGGGGGTCTCGGACGGTGAGTACTTCGTGGAGATATTTATTCCGCTGGCTTACGGTGTCTCCTCCACCGAATCCTCCGCTGACGACGTTGCACTGGAAATCGACGTCGGGAAATTCGTCGTCCGAGGCCGCCTTCTGCTTTTTTCCCGGATTTCGGGCTTCCTTGGGCGGACTTCTGGAGCGGGCGCGGTCGTTGCGTTTCCCATTCGTCCTTCCCTAAGTCTTGATCACGTACTGACGTAGTTTCCCATCCCTCACAAACTTCTCGATTGCGTCACGGAGGTCATAGCATTCGTCGGTCGTGTGGCCGTTGCAGTCGTGGAACTTACAGAACTTGGAACGGTCCGTGTTGGAGCGTCCTCTGATCGGCTTCGGCCTGTCCACCCGCTTCATCTCGGTCTGGGCTACCTCCTTCCATACCTAGGACCGAGGGACGTTCAACGGGGTGTACCTGTCGTACTTGGTCTTCTGGTCGCCCCGGTCAGGCTTTGTTCGGCTATCCTGGCTGCGTCGTCTCGGGTCGGTCTTCGTCCTTCTTGGGCATTCCTCGTCGCCAGGCGGGCTCTTCCTAGTCCGTTCGGGTTCATCGGCATTGGCTGCCTCCATCTGCTCCATTTCCAGGTACTTCTTCGCCTCGGTATAGAATTCGGTCAAGGTGTACGCTGGGTTTTTGCACAAGTGGCGAGCCATCCGAGATGATGGGTCCAGTCCATTGACCAGGCAGTGTATGTGGACATCCTCGGGCAATGACCGTACTTGCATGGCCACGTCGCGGAATCGATCCAGATACTTCTGCAAGGCCTCACCCTTCTTCTGACGCACTTTGCTCAAGGTGAACGTAGTCTTTGGCTGCTTTTTGCTGGTGGCGAAGTGCAGCTCGAATTTTCGTCCGAGGTCTTCGTAGTCCCGGATAGAGTTGTCCGGAAGAGACGTCAGCCACCTGTGCGCCGGCCCATCCAGAGTAGCCGCAAAAAGGCGCTGAATGACCGGGCCGCTGATCTGTCGGATCCACATGAGCTTCTCAAAGGTAACCAAGTAGTTCCGGGGGTCTTGGCTTCCATCGTACTTCGACAGGCTGGTTAAATCAAAGCGCTTTGGGAACCAGGCTATTGCCGCCTCCCTCGAGAACGGGGATCTTCCGGTCTCCGATAAGTACGTCACGCGATATTCCCGGGGCGATCCGTGGCGAGGCCAGGGAGTTCTCTCCTTCGCACGGGTTTCTTCTCGATCTCGGTATTCCCTTGCATGCCGATCAGTGCGGTTAGGACCAGCGCCGTGGTTGTCTCTTTCTCCCGGGGACCGTGGTCTGCCCCGGTCTGCAGTCGGGCGCTGCCTCGACTCGCCATTGTCGCGGCGTGGGTTCCTCGGCTCAGAGTTGCTCGATGAGCTGCTGTCGCCTGCCGAGGCTCTCCTTATACGACCGTGACCCTTGCGGCGGCCTCTCTCGCGGCGGTCCTTCTCGAGCGCTTCTTGGATCATCTTTCCGATAGCTTCAAAATCAGCCCGCCTCTGCAGGTCATTGTGTTTTTCCTTGTTCTCCAGGCGCCGCAGGAACGATTCCTGTGTCCTTCGCATCATGCGGACTTCGGCATCAACTGCCTGGACATCACACGTTGGAGACGGCGCGAGTGCTCCTTATGGTCGCCGGTCTTCCTGCTGCGGCTGCTCCTCATGAAGCGGCTGTTCCCTGTCAGGGGAGGAAGTCACCGTGTCAGTAACATGTCCTTCTGGGGTGTTTCCTCTCTGAGGTGGTGCCGGCGGCTGGCTTGGCAGCGGGCGACTGGCTTGTGGGTCTCCTCCCACCGGTTGGGGATTTCTGCTGTGGCTTCTAGTGCTCACCATTAGTGGTCACGGGGATTGAAGTTTACTGGTCCCCACGGTCAGCGCCAATGTTCTGTATGAAGAACACAGAGATTGGACTTGACTAGGTTGTCAAGCCTAGGGCCTACGTACCCTTGAAGGGATCAAAGTCCACGTAGTTCGTGACAAACTTGAAGGCACGTAGCCAGGGGAGTGGGGTGTGTGCTCTGTGTGGCAGAAAGTAGCAAGAGCATAAGATAGAACGTGTGCACCTGTTTAGGGTTTCCTCCTATTTATAGAGGAGCTTGGTGCGCATATCTCCCTATTAATGGGGGATATCTATGATTGAGCTGTCAGGGGCTGATTGGCTGGTGCCATGATTGTAGGAGAATCTTCACTGATGAGATCCTATAAATAGGGGATCTTGGATCCTTTCCTAATATAGCGCGGATTCCCTTATAGGTGCCATTGGGCCGAGGTCCGGACTTGGGCCTATTGGGCCGGTCCGTAACAGAACCCGACATAAGAAATGATCATCAAGAAGGGATATGAGAGGATATCACTTTATAAAAGAGTCAATCCATAAGGTAATATTCATATGCAGAATTCTTTGAAAACTTTAAGATAATATTCCTTCAATGTTCTATCATAAACAATGTCACTGACTATGAAGTTTGTTCTTGTTTTATTTTTGTGGCAGGATCCGATCCAAAGGGGCATGTTATAAAAGAGGATGTTACGTTGTTGGTGGGAATCAGATGAAGGCATGGTGAATATTATTTTGGGCATGTTTGTTGTATTTGTAACTTATGGTATTTGTAAGTAAGTTATCTTATTGTATTAATTAATTTAGGTGTTGTAGTCATAGTATAATAATTACTTAAGAGGCCGCATAACTCATGGTGAATAATATTTGTATTATTTTTCCCTATTCAATAATTGTTCATAGCTTGTAGCTTAAAGTATCGACTTTTATGTGCTGGATTGAGTGGTGGATTTGTGTGTAATATAATCAGGAAGAACATAACAGGGAAAAATTCCGGAAAATTTAGACCGCAAATAAATATGCGGTCTTAAAAGTTCTGCTTTTAAGACCAGACGTATTTATATGTCTGGTCTTAAATGTCATTTAAGGTCTTAAAAGATGTTTAAGACCGGTAAATTTTTTACATCCGGTCTAAAATAAAATTTTTAAGACCGGATTTATTTATTATCCAGTCTTGAAAGTCAGTCTTTTAAGACCACGTATAATTAGTCGGTCTTAGAAGCCACTAAGTTTAAGACCGTATTTATTTTTGTCCGGTCTTAAAAGTCAGATCTTTTAAGAGCGGCCTAGTTATTAGCCAGTTTTAAAAGTTGAGTTTTAGGACTGAACAAAAAGCTACTCCCAGGTTTGTTTAGTACGACTTTTAGGACCGAATGTTTTAAATGTCCGGTCTAAAATAGTTTCTTTAAGACCGGTCGTAGTCCGGTCTTAAATGTAGACTTTTAATACCGGCTGGAACAAGACCGGTCACAAGTCCGGTCTTACGATGCCTCTTTTGTCCGGTATTAAAACTCATTTTTGCACTAGTGTGTGTTATTTATATTTCATACTTGCATATAAGATTAATGAGACGTTTATAGGCATACTTTGACACCTCTACTAATCCCAACACCTTCAACAAAGTTAAGGATTCAAGCTTGAGGTGGGTAACTGTTATCTTATTAGCTTGTATGTATGTATGACAAACCATGTTTGCTAGATAATTTTCATATGTGTATCCAACCTATGGTTTGGGGATATGTCTCCTATAGGGCTACGTGTCCTAAAATAGGGTTGCGTATCTTAAAGGACTGTTGTCCTTGGCCAATAACTACGGTTACGGTGTGACTTGTTTACTGTGAATTATTCTATGCTTAACATGTGATATGTGTTATTTATATTTCATACTTGCATATAAGATTAATTGTTCCTCTGGGGTTCATTCATTTGACCTCTAGATCGCATGAAAGAGACAGGTAGTGGATCGGGATCAAGAGGAAAGATGTAGGTGTAAGGGTTACAGCAGAAGGAACTTTTTAGAAAAATATGAGTAGATGAACTGTATTTTATTATTTATCATTTGTCTATTTTGGATTAATAATGTATTAATATCCCACTATGGGATAGATTCGAATCACAAAAAGTTTATCCTCATGTTTTCAAACTAAGTTATTCGAAGAAAGTTTTATTCCGCAATTAAGTCGTCCAAACTATTTTGATGCATGTGCGCTATAACTATGATAAATAAAAGCGTATCAAGGATGGGCATCACAAAAAGAACAAGGAAGCATTTGCCGAACTTTTTAAATCCCATATGTATTATAGTTATGGCCTTACAAATTCATTATCTTGAAAGACAACAAAGGAGGGAGTTATTATGCAATGTACAATATTTGCTTTATAAAGAATAGTATTTTGTAAGTTATATTTGTATTTTTTTTTTTCAAAATATAATCCTCTATAGGACCAAATAAGTTTTTTCTATGTGATTATTTAATTTGGTTGTTGTGATATTTGTTCTTTATTGAATGTTATCCTTCTTTCTTTTGAACTTTCTTCTGTATTTATATATCTTCATATTGTTCAAATTCTATATCATTGTTTCGATTACTTAATTCATCATTTTCATCTTCTACAACATTCATCATATTCAAATATTCAGTTTTTTTTTCCTGGTTGCCTATCTAGTATCCATAGCTTCACCCTGACTAATCCAAATCCAATCTAGATCACGCACCTGGCTATGATGGGTGAGTCTCCCAGTGGGGCTTTTATGCATTCACAAGGCTCAAACTCGAGACCTTACTTAAGCGACACAAGTCGTTTATCACTTGTGTCAACCCCCGTTGGTCATATTCAAATATTCTTTATTTTGATATGTATATTCTTTTTCTATATGATTTTCATCTTCCAAATTTTCATCTATGTCTTCATCTGACATATCTTCATATTCATATTTTAATTTATATATTTCTAGTTCAGAATTTATAGGTTCTTCAAATTTTATAGACTATATTTGTAAGGATTCCAATTCATATTCTTCTGCCTTTTCTACTATATTTATTTTCTATTGAGATTTTGGTTTCTTACAATCTGTAGATATATGTCCTAAATTAAATCTCCACAATTATAACATCTACATTTATATGGTTTTTTTATTACTATTTCTTTTTCTTTCGAAAAACTTTTCTGGCTTAAAGTTCCTACATTTATTATATGTTTTATTTTTGGGATTATATTTTCTTTTAAAAAAATCTTCTTTAGCTATTTTTAAAATATATATTTTTCTTCGCTTCTTTCGTCATCCCCACTTATGTTGTTTTTCTATTTCAGCACATTTGAACATTAATTTATTCAATTTATAATATTTACTATTTCTTCATGCTTCCTTACATTTTTCTGATGAATATTTTATTAAACATTCTTCTCTTCTTCCCATTTTTCTGTGTATATTACTAAGTTTTCTTTAATTAATACAAGTAATTTTCTATAAAACATATCTAAATAAAACTTTTGTTTACCATATATATTCTACTATTTTTGCTTCATAATAATATGTTTTATATTCGTATATGTAATGGTTTATATATGTAGTTTCTAGACTACAAATTTCTATTTCATGTAGATATCTTATAGCTTTTGTTATCTGGGTATAGTCTATATTAGATATTGCAGTTCCTACAAATTCATTTTTTGAAAACATTTTTATATTTTGCTAAGATTGCAGCATATAATGCTTCTTTTCTATCATAAGTAATTTCTCCTAATCTTCTAACTTCTTCTCTAAAATATGGTGTTCTTCCTACCCACCAATTAAATACATTTCCCACAAAACTTGATTCTAATATCATATTTACAGCTTTTGGTTCTATTCGCCTATTAATTAACATTATGAATTGAGATTTTTTTTTTCCTATTCTTCTATTCTCTTTTCATTATCTAAATTACAATCTAAATCTAACCATACTCCAGAGTATAGTATTTGTCTGGTTTCATATTGTTCTAATAGAGGTGTTATAAATTCTTCGTCCTGTTGCCGGTTTCTTATAACTAATATTAAAAGCTACTTGTGATATAACTCTTAAATTGTCTCTTAACAAATTTCTTTGTCTACTCATTTCTTCGTCTCGTGCTCTTTGGGCTACTATTTGTTCTAAATTTTGTATGTCTTATAGATGATGTTGATGATCTTTCATGATCCTGTTTTAGTTTTCTTTCTTGTTCTTGTTCTACCTCAGATTGGGCTGTTTGCATAGTTTATTTGATATTCATTTGTTATTCTTAGATTTTCTAATTCCTTTATTATTGTTTCTATATTTGCTTCATCATGACCCATAAGTTTTCAATTTCATCTTCTGAGTCAGAATCATTTCCTCTCATCATATTTAGTTTTTTGGTTTCTGAGTTATCAAATATTTTTGGGTTAAGTAGCAAATTGCCTCAGAAGTACCCGTCTCAGAGTAATTTTGTTCTAGAAGTTTTTTGGCTCATTGTAGCCTCAGAAGTTTAAAAGTGTAGCAATCTTGCCTTTTTTGATTAAGAAATAACATTGACCATTAAAAATGTAACATGGACCGTTAACTTTTTAATGGAAAAGGACAAGATTGCTACGTTTTTAAACTTCTGGGGCTACATTGAGCCAAAAAAAAAAAACTTTTAAGGCAAAATTGCTCCTAGGCGTATACTTCCGGAACAAATTTGTTACTTAACCCCATATTTTTTTTTATTAATTCTTCCATTTGATCATTTGTATTTTCTATCCTTAATATTTCTTCTTTTTATTTTCATACGTTATTCCTTTTCCTTTATTAAATTGTTCTAATTGTTTTAATCCTTCTTTTATAGATCCTATATTTATATTTGCAATATTTATATCTTCATATATTGTCCATAGGTTATTATTTATTACATTCTGCCCTTTTTTATTTTTTCTATTATTATTCTAGTTTGTTCTACATTAACATTTAACATTTGATTTTCTATATTTACTATTGTGTTATCAGAATTTTCCTAATCATATAATGATCTCATCATATTTATTTGTGGATTATTTTCTATTGGCTCTATTCTTTCATGTATTCCTAGATCTTTTTTTATACCTCTTATGTCATCTTTTATTACTTTTAATACTTTTGAATTATTTTTAATTTCTAATTTTGTTTCATATAATTTTTGTTCTATTGGCTTTGATAATTCTTTTACTCTATCCTTTCTGTTCTTAATTTCTTCCTTTTCCAAAATTTCTTTAGTTTCTTTAGGTAACATTTTTATTACTTCATCTATATTAAATATTTTTAATAGATCTTCTATATTTGGATTTATATAACTTCCTAATTGTTTCATAAAATACATATCATTCAAATTTATTTTGATTACATGTATATTCTCCTTGTCCTCCTAATATAAAGGAGGAAAAATTACAGGTTTCTATTTCTCTTTCTTGTTGTATATAAGAACTATCGAGTAATTTTTCATATTTTATTTCGTACATTCTAGGTTCTAATTTCTTAATAATATTCATTTTTACACAATTATAACTTATACAAATATGAACAACCACTAAGCTTTCTCTTTCTCGTAAAGCAAATCAGTAAGTAGTGCAACTTCAGAGGATACTTGAGAAACTCTTCAAACAAGCAATACATATTTTATATATATATATATATATATATGTAAAAGACAACTAAGTAAATAGAGTCTTAACAATAACAAATATAAGGGATCAAACTTTAGTTTCATATTATCATCAATCCATAGCTTTGATACCAAAACCCCTAGGTTATATTCTTAAGCTTAGAGAAAATGTCAAATTGTCATCGTACCCATATTTTCTCTAACCTTAAGCATATAACCTAGCTATTCCCTATTTGATATCAGAGCTATGATAATATGAAGATTATGTCAGATGAAGACATAGATGAAAATTCCAAGCATGAAAATCACATAGAAAACGAAGATATAGATTAAAATATAATTTTAAGCATTCATAGTTATATTTATATGTTAATTTATATATTTCTAGTTCAGAATTTATAGGTCCTTCAAATTCTATAGACTTTATTTCTAAAGGTTCCGATTATATTCTTTTGTCTTTTCTAATATATTTATTTTCTTTTGAGATTTTGGTTTATTACAATCTGTAGATATAAGTCCTAAATCTCCACAGCAGTAAGAAGTATTCTTTGAAGAATAAAATGATTAAACTTCCAAAATTTTATTTCACAGAACACTGGTACAAAAGATGGATAGAAAACTAAGTAAAGATTCAAAAGCTTGTGTTGTTCTCAAACGAGAACTTACAAGGCTTTATATAGCCAAGCATCCCCAACTATGGTTGCATAACTTTGATTACTTATACACTAACTTTAGTAACTTTCCATTTCAAAGGCATCTTCTTTTTCTCTTCTTGGCAGAATCTTTAGCTTTCGCTTTTTATCCCGTCGGCTTCCTTTTGTATTCTCTCTATATCGGTAAGTCATTAGAGGATGCTGGTGTCTATTTTTGGATCTTCAATATCTTGCATCGCCTTTTCTCTTTCTTCACAATGCTTACATTTGTGATTCGAAAAATAACAATAGATAAATATTTTATGCCAAAAGTAAAAGAAATAAAAACAAATCCAGCACAAATTACAATACCAGAAATATTACAATTAGAATTAGATAATACCAAAAATTATTATGAAAGAACACCTAGAAGAATGATAACAAATTATACAATAGGACAAATATCTTTAAGAATAAATACATCTAAAAACCCGACATTAAATATAAATATAAATCCAAGAATAAGTTTAGAATACAATCTAAGAAGAAGTCTAAAATATAATAGACCTTCATCCAGTAAGGGAATACCTAGAACAATGAGCCTTAGAATGGTAAATACACCAAAAGGAGTAATAGATGATTTTAACCAAAGAAATTTATTAGTTGCACCACAAGGAGTAATAGATGCTTTTAACCAAAGAAATTTATTAGTTACACCACAAGGAGTAATAGATGATTTTAACTAAAGAAATTTATTAACATAAAGACCAATAACTACAAATTTAAGAGAAATTAACCATGAAGTAGTAATAATTCGAATAATTACATTAAATTAGACACAAGAGCAAATTTAAGAATAGTAAAATATAATGTATTACCATTAGAAATGTGGAAAAGAAAAAATAGGAAGATAAGAATGGAATTAGTAGGAAGAGACATACATATGTTAGAATTAGAAACAAATAATGTAATGATACAAATAGGAAATATGAATTAAACCTTTTCTTATCATACTCTACTATTTTTGCTTTATAATAATATTTCTTTTATATTCGCATATGTATTGGTTTATCTATGTCAGTTCTACATTACAAATTTCTATTTCATGTAAATATCATAAATTTGGTATAACCTTGCTTAATTGTTTCATAAGATACATATTATTCTAATTATTTGATTACATGTATATTCTTCTTGTCCTCCTAATATGAAGGGAGTAAAATTACAGGTTTCTATTCTCTTCCTTATTGTATATAAGAACTATCAAGTAATTTTTCATATTCTATTTCATACATTCAAATATGAACAACCATGAAGATTTCTCTTTCTCGTGAAGCAGATCAGTAAGTACTGCAACTTTAGAAGATACTTAAGAAAATCTTCAAACAAGCAAAATATATATATATATATATATATATATATATATATATATATATATATATATAAGACAACTAAGTTTAGAGAGTCTTAACAATATCAAATATAAGGAATCAAACTTTGGTTTCATATTATTATTAAGCCATAGCTCTGATACCAAATTGCGAAGAAAGAGAAAAGACAACTAAGTAAAGGGAGTCTTAACAATATCATATATGAAGGATCAAACTTTGGTTTCTTATTATCATTAATTCATAGCTCTCATACCAAATTTATATATTTTACTTTGGTTTCATATTATCATTCTTAGTTAATTCACACACACATATCTCTGTGTGTGTGAGTGTTAAAAAGAAAATTACTCTATACGGAATGATGTACTCCTTCATAATTAAGATGTGGTTAAAGTCCAATATTATCTTGGAATTTGTTACATAAGACTAATATTGTCATGAAAGTTTTTTTGAGGAATAATTTGTCCCAAGAGTGTCAAAAGTGATGCAATTTTGCCTCAATTAACAATATCAAGCAACCAACCATTAGTTGACCCAATTATGTCAATGTGGCTTTGCCACATATTTTGTCACGTATTTTGCCACATCATCATCACTTTTGTTGAGGAAAAAAAAACTCTAAACTCCACTAGTGCTTGCTGCACAATTCTTTAAGGGCTTATTTGTTACATGGAAGTGATGGTAGGAATAGGAACATTACAGAGTTCCCACCAAAAAACACATTTGGTACGCAAAGCTTCCATCAAACTGAGTTTTCTCCTAGGGCCAAGTTCCCTTGAACATGGGAAAGTGAAATCTCATTGAAAGTTGTGGCTTGAAATCTTCCCAGGACAGACAATTTCACAGACAAAAAAGCCATTGTGTACAGTCCACCTTTAAAGACCTATGAACGACGAGCTGAAGGATGAATTGAAGGCTGGAGTGATGATAGTCGAAGTTCGATGGGAAGGACAAGTTTAAGGGAAGGGAAACTAGACCCACAACATTGAATGCAAGGGATGCCTCATTCTGTCCATAGAAGAATCGATGCTAGACCAACTCTGAAATCCTTACTGAGGTTTCATGATAGATAGTTTTTACATCATCTAGAGCACTAGATAGTTTAGTTAAGTAAAAGTTGGACACAAGTCTGTCTTTTATTTTTGTTTAACTGCAAACTTTGGTTGTAAAGCTTTGTGAACTTTGTTATGTAACAAATAATGTCCAGGGATTCTGTATTTCAATGTGACAAAGTTAATTGTTTCCATTATTTTTACTATCATTAACTTAGTTTTACCACTTTCAATTTTTGCTACTTATTTCCATTCCTCATGACCAGCCTTTTCCTCCCATATGCTGAAACTAATTACAGTATGGTTTTAGCTATTACCAGTTTATGCGTTCGAACTCAGACTCTTAGGTGAGTGTTATGTTTGAACTTGTCAACTTTGTTCGAACCAAGTCAGAACAGAGGTCAACTTTGAATATAAATCCAAACTTATCAATTTACCTATCCCCATAAAGCTCTTTAAGTCTCCTTTCCAATGAAAAAATAATGAGCTCTAACCTCATTGTATTCTGACAATTATGATCTGATAAATGACAATTTTTTCGAAAACAGAGTAAGAATTATAGTGTCAACTTCCAAAATCCGTATCTTTTTCGTCCGAACTCATTTGAGCTATCTTTTGGTGTCTGTGTGACACATTGAGAGTCTAGTTTCATATGAAATAAGTTTCACTTCAATCGGATCTTTGGTTTGAGAGATATGATCAAATTGCTGAACCTCGTCCAAGTAAAACGAAGAATAGAGTCAAACAGAGTAGTGTGAATAGTGAATCTAAGAATGAAGTTACTATTCATGTATCAATCAATTGGAATTGTATACCATATGTGTATCTTGAAAATTTCATTTCATGAAACACAATCATGTTTTCAAAACAAGCTTATGTTGAGTATGAGTTGACAGGTGTTGTCCCTGTATAAGTAGGAGTTGAGTATAAGTATGAGTTGACAAGAGTTGAGATCGGCAATGGTGGGTGAAGGAGAGAATCACCGATGATGGTGGATGAAGGAGAGGGCGTTGACGGAAGTGAAGGCAGAGACGAGATTGAGGAAGAGATGCCCTGTAACGCCCGTCCTTTATGCACCTATATTTATCAGAGTTGTAACGCACAGGCATCGAAATGATTTGGACGACTTAATTGTGGAATAAAACTTTCATAAAATAACTTAGTTTGAAAATATGAGGATAAATTTTTTCGCGATTTGGATCCACCCCATAGAGGGATGTTAATACAGTAATCCAAACTAGACAGATGATAAACGTTAAAGTACAGTCTAACTACTCATATTTTCCAAAAAGGTTCCATCTGCTATAACCCTTACAGCTGCATCTTGCCTCTTGATTCCAAAATACTACCTGTCTCTTTCATGCGGTCTGGAGTTCAAATGAATGAATCCCAGGGGTAACAGTTAATCTTATATGCAAATATGAAATGTAAAAGACAGTATAACACATGTATCAGCATAGAATAATTCACAATAAATATTCGCACCGTAACCACAGTCAACGGCCAAGGACCGCAGCCCTTTATGGAACACACAGCTCCATTCTTAGGACACGCAGCCCTATGGGACACGCAGCCCCAATCCATAGCTAGGATACACATATGCAAATTATCTAGCAACCATGATCAGTCATACATGCAATACATACATACAAGCTAATAAGATAACAGTTACCCACCTCAAACTTGAATCCTTAACTGGTGCGGTAGGTGTTGGTATCGGTAGAGGTGTCAAGGTATGCCTATAAATGTTTATAATTGTCATTAGTCACTTCTTGTGTCGCAAAGTAACTAACTACGCGAATTAATTTTTAGAGAATTAAAAATAGTAATTAATCCCAAAAAAATCCCTAAATAATAATCCCCCTTTTTAATAAATAATAATATTATTTATTATCTTTTAATATTTACTCCATGTCCTAATAATAATAATAATTATTATTATTATTATTATTATTATTCTACGCTTAATTTAAACGCTTAGAGGCTAACTACACTCTTTCAATGAGGAGTTTATAAATACCAGTCCTCATGTAAAATATTCTTTAATGCATCATATTTAATATTTCTCATGACTTCCTCCAAAACCTTTGATAAATACTAATATTATATGCTACATAGTTATATAAGTAACAACACAATTAGATTTTCCATTATTCTCTAACTTTATTTTTATTTTACAATGGGTTTAGAATTTATTAAATATTTCCATATTAAAACTGAACACCAATTATTTGAAATCAAAGCTTTAGGTTCAGGTTATAAACCCAACATAATGAAAAACACATGAACTCATCCAAGACATGTGTTTTTGCCCAAATAAGAAAAACGTTAATATCCTACGTGTATTGGTAGTTGGACTCATCTGTTTACAAAACAATGACTTTAATTACACTTGATTTATGCATCCAAATATTTACCAGCTATACCCACGTCAGATACATACCCAACGTGAATACTCTAAGCTTTCTCAAGTTTCAATAAAATCCCCAGATAGTAACAAGCTCACCATGTAACTATGTCTGGTTTTCTGATATATATATATATATATATATATATATATATATATATATAAAAGCAACCCGATGGTTCCTATCATTTACTAAATGCATCAGATATCATGATTCCTTTAATATTAGAAAACCATTCCACTGTTAGTCTTAGTGAACCAAAATTACATCTTGGTTTATACCTTTTTATAATCTATAAAATATTATTTATACACACCAATGAATAGTGGCCGTCTATATGTGATTAACACAGGCCCACAACACTTAATCCAACATATCCTATTATACAGAACCGACGCGAAAAAAAACACAGAAAGCTAACATGTAGCATTTGCAGCAGCTTGGAGGGAAAAAGATTCAAAGAACTCACCTAAGTTTCTGAGTTTCCAGTGTTTCCTTCTTCCTATGACAGTCGACTCCCTCTGTTGCACAGAAACGAACCATAACAATTCTTCACATGCAATCGTAAATATCACCACTTAATATTCAAACGCAGATCAAGCTTGCATGTGGATTAGCTTCCTTCTCCAACTCTCCCTCGCGATCTCAGTATCTCGTCTACCTCCACTTTCTTGCTTTCATATTTCTTTCTTTGCTCACTCTTGGCTTTCCCTGACTGTCTTGCTCTCGGTTTTCTCTCTATCTCAGACTCTCTCTTTCTCGTTCACTCTGTTTCCTTGTTCTAAAACAGGGCACACATACATAGCTCCAATGCTTTCTCCCTCTCTTTCTGTCTCGGTTTCAGCTTTCTATCTCCCACTCTCAGCTGCTCTTTGTGTCTTAATGAATAAGAAGAGCAGAGATATATGTAGGGACCAAAGGTCTGGTCTGAGGAAGAAAAACAAACGGTCGGGAGATTTTTCCAACGTTGGGCTCGAGGCGTATGGAGAGTCTGTTGTTGCGTGTACAGTGGAGGCCGAAAGTGATACGCTGACACTGTGTCGTGATTCTGCTTAACGTGTTGCAGCTGGTATATCTTTGTATGTTGCGTTTTGCTGAGGTTAATAGGATTTATGAATTTAAATGTTGCTAAATTGGTTTGGGCCAAATGATACAAGTGTTTCTTTCTTTTTTGGTCGAAAGGACATTTATATTAATACTAACGATAAAAGTTACAACAGAACATGACGATTATATTGAGAAAACAAACTGGAACAAGAAGGTTGAAAAATACAATAAAACCAAAACAAATGTAAGGAAAGTTAATCACCACAAAATATAAGAGAGTAAAAGCAACAGCAAGAACTCGAGCAGCTTCCTGAACATCCAAAGTTAGAAGTGACGTGAAAGGAGGTGTTGGTTGCAAAACCCGATCGGGCACACCTCCTTATAAGAATAAGCTGCACATAGATCAGTTACATAAATACTCTGACTTAAGGAATAGGACAGAAAAAACCCAACCTCAGAAAAAGAAAGACCACTGAAATCTTGAAAAATGCTTTTGCTCCTCCATTGAAGCAAATTTGGTGATGTCAACCACCTCCCTAACAAATTTTGGCTAACACTAGCGATTTGGGTTTGCCACCATCGAACAATCCTACCAATGATCCCCACATATGTAAGGCACAAAACATAATCGACCACTGGAAAAACCCTTCCCCCAAAATTCCAAATCCAAATCACCACAAAAACACCCCCATAAATCTTCAAATCCAAAACCACATCAGAAGAAACACGCCAGCATAAAACAATAAACACCAACGCAATGGAACAAGAACAAGAACAAAATAGACAACCAAGAACAAACAGAACAAGAAGAACACCCCCCTCGCCGGAAACCACCGTCGATCTGGAGACCATCATCACGCCGGAGGCTATCGTCGAGGAAGTCGTCCAGACAAAAACTCCCACTGCCAGAGGTGAGAGAGGACCACCATAGCACCCAGAAAACAGAGGGACGCCGGAGCCGGAGAGACTACGAGGCCGGAGACCAGAGAAGAGCCGACGCCGAAGAAGACTGGCAGACGCCGAAGAAGACTGGCAGACGCCGCTTTATGTCCCTGTTCCGACCCAAAAACCGTCTGAACCAGACTCATCAACGGCCGATCTGAGCATCTGCCGCAATAGTGGTATGAGAGGAGGCTCGCCGGCGGCAAAGGCGCCACCGACGAGACTGAAGCTGGCTGGATTTGTGGAGGATGCGTGAGCAACGGTCTGCTAGGGTTTGGCGGATACGGGACAAATGATACAAGTGTTTCGTTGGATGGATATTAGAGGAAAAGGTATATATAGATTTAGCTATTATATTACGTGTTGGCTATTGGGCTTGGGTTTTCTTTTGTTGTGTTTTATTTATTTATTATTTTTTTTATAACATTTGTTGTGTTTTAATGGTTAATTAATTTAGTGAATGTGCGTGTGTGTGAGGTGACGTGAAAAAGGAGTTGTGAAGGGAGTGTGTGTTGAAGTTTTGGGCTTTGGTGTTTTTTTATATTTTGGTGTTGGCCGAAATGAATGATTAATGGATCAGGAGGAGTATTGTATTTTGCATGTGCACATGGACGGGTGGCTTATTGTGCCAAAATTCCTAATCTAATGAAACCCAAATTGCCTTTAAATTCCAATTATTTAATAACTGAGGCCTAATTTTCCATAATTAGTTCCACCATAATATTTTTATACCCTCAAAATGTTATTTCATAACCTTATCCCAAAATGATTTTAAAAATTATCTTAAGCCTTTCTTTATAATAAGTTTAAGACTTTTGGACTCTACTAGCAATAAGCCTTTTTATCTCAGTTTTATTCCCAACCTTCTGGTCCAAAAATTTGGGATGTTACATGCCCTGGTTCTTTTCTTTTTCAGGGGTATTATGAGAATTTTACCTCTTCTTCCCACTAAACCAACCGCTTTTTCTTCTTATCAAATATTTTATTTTCTCTCAACTTAAGTTCCATTCTTATGTCGTCAAACAACTCAACTTTTAAATTCCCTCACAATCTTCCCCTCCTTTCCCTCCTCCCTTTCTTAAATCTTCCTTGTACCAAACAGGCTTGTGTATTCCCTTTCCTTCCTTTCTCTTTCGTCATCGTTGTAGAATCATCTTTTGCACCACCACCACTAATGATTCATTTTCCCCTCTTTCGTAGTCTTTCTTCTCCACTTTCTTCCTATCAAACACCAACTTTCTTTCTCACTATTGTCATCTTCTTTAAAGTATTTTTGAGAGCTCATATGACATATATTATGATTATATAATTTATTTAAATTTCTTACTCTCTAAATTAGATAAAAAGATCTTATATTGACAATCAAAGAAGTATTTATAATAAAAAATCATACATGTATGTGTTTTTAAATGCTGTAAATCTCCTTAACCGAAGATTTTATATTGGGTAGTCAGTTTTGCTATAGCTCGGGTCAATATTTTTTAAATATCTAGACATTCGATTAATTTTTTAAATGGCATATTACAAAGGAGATTATCGGCTTAGAAGAGATCTTTGCACATATTACATAATCAGTAACCATGAAACAATATACCCTACAAAATTATTGAAGCAAAATTTCCAAGGCATTATATATAGGGTTAAAGTAATAAAACACTCATTTGATTTTTCAAAAAATGTGCCCAACACCAAATATCTTTTTAAGGGACAACTTTAAAGATTAAGACAAAAGTAACCACAACCATTAAATTTAACTGAACGTCATTAATTTTTGTGGTGGGCCCACATTATTGTTTTGGAAATATCCAAATACCCCCAACTAAAATAAAAATAAAAATAAATAAATAAATAAATAACTTTTCTTCACCACCCTCATCATTCGAATATCAGTATCTCTATTTCCCTGTTTTATACAAATCACTCTACCACCAATTCCCCTGTTTTACACAACGTGAGCTACCTGTGATGAATGAATGTGTGGATAGACTTTTAAATGAATTCAAGGGACCTACTTGCTCTATCTTCTCTTTCTTATCTTCAATTTAAAATTAAAACTGGTCTCTACCTCTCTCTATCTGTGTGCGCTAAGCTTTTGTTGCTCTGTTTTGGTCCAAGTTTTGTTGTGATGAGAGGCTAAAATTGGTGTCCAACTCAAACCCACTTATGAGATTATACCTTAGCAGGTTCCTATTCCCGGGTTCATTTCAGTCATTTCTGGTTTTGATTCTCACAGTGTCTTTTTCTTTTTGGGGTGTGATCTTACCTGTTATGGACCTCGGAAGTTGGGCCCCGAAGCCCAACTCATCATGGAAACTACCATCTGCGGTTGCATCTATGCACATGATAACTGCCCAAGTCGGGACGGTTACTTTCTCCTATAAATAGGAGATCTCTGCACTGGTGAACGTTACATGCCATTTCATCCTATCATTCTCACATAGCACACACCCCACTCCTCAGTGGCTAAACACCAGAAGTATAATCAAACTATGTGGGCTTTGATCCCTATTCAAGGGTACGTAGGCCCTAGGCTCTGATCCTAGTTCAAGCCCGAGTAACTTTGTTCACATCAGAACATTTGGCGCCATCTGTGGGGACCGGAGAAGGTTCGACCACAAGGTTATCAGGCTACGTACTGCGATGGCAAAAACAAAAGGACGAACTTTAGCAACTCGGCACACTCAAGTGCCAGAAGAACAACCAGGACACCATGTGGAACAAGCAAAACATCAAAACCATTCTAACATTAATACAGATCAAGTTATCGTTGAAACCGAGAATGAAACGTCGGATACGGCAAATTCTCCTCTCCCGGAGAACGTCGTGTTACAACAAGTGGGTTCATTAGTTCTCCCAACTAGTCCACCAGCAGAATTCCAAGTGATTGATCCTGATATTCGTCTACTGCAAAACACGGTTGGGTCCGTGTTGAAAAGAATAGACGGAATAGAGAATCGTCATGCCCTTCAAATGGAGGAGTACACCCGATTGCTAAAGGAGGAGATGGACCGACGTGATGCAGACTGGAAAAAGTTATTCGAGCAATATGCAAGGCAGACCAATAACCAAGAGACTCGGCTTGACAAAGATACCAATGGACGAAGCCGGTATGGTACTCCCCATCCTCAAAACGCGGAACCGTCGCAAGCAAGTGATGAGGAAATAAGACAGGATGAAGGACCCAGACATCCCCAAGAAGACACCCTAGACCGAGGAAACCCAAGCGGACGAGATCCGACTGTGGTAGCTCGGGAAGGAACAGGTGGTACAAGGCGGGACCGAGCGTCAACAGAAACTCGGAAGAAAGACAAAGAACCAACTAGAGGTCAGAGTTTGTCAAGGAATGATTTTGAATCTTCAGACTCGAGTTCGGATGAAGGGGAGAGAGTTGATACGCCGTTCACGGGAAAAATCATGGCAGCACCTTATCCAAAAGGTCTGGACACAAAGGACTTCCCAAAGTACGATGGGAGCCAGGATCCACAAATTCATGTCGGAAATTTTAAAATGGAGATCATGGTAAAGGGATATATGGGTCCCGTGATTCCACGCCTGTTCGCAGGAACACTGCGGGGACCTGCACAAATTTGGTTCAATAGCTTACCGGCCAACTCGATTCCAGATTTGAAGGATTTGGTAAATAAATTCCTACTCCATTTCACAACAAGTCGGAAACAGCCAAAAACGGAATTTCAACTCGATCAGGTGAGGCAAACACCTGGGGAGACCTTGCAGAAATATTTAGAGCGATTCAACAGCACAGCCTTACAAGTCTCTGGGCTAAAAGAAGAGGTGCACCTCCATTGTGCAATTTCAGGATTGGACAAGTCTTCACGTTTGAAGAAGTCGGTAATGAAGCGCCGGCCTAAGACTTTGGCCGAGTTCAGAGATCGCACGAAACAATACATTGAGTTGGAGCAGATGGAAGCCATAAATCAGCCGTCTAGGGATTCAACCAAGGGCTCCCCTTCCCGAGGTAAAGATCGGTACAACTCAAGTAAGTGCGACGCCTGTGGTTGGGACAGGAGTAATCGGCCCCGAGGAAGCAGAGCAGAAGGAAAGTACGACAGATATGCACCGTTGAGATTGCCTCAAGCTCAGATATGGAAAGAGGTTTCTCTGACGGAGATGAAAAATGTTGAACGGCCGCGACCAATGCGGACCAATCAACCGTTAGATAGGTCCAGATATTGTGAGTTTCATGACCAGCACGGACACACCACGGAAGCTTGCTGGGATTTAAGGGACGCTATTGAGAAATTTGTCCGTAAAGGAAAGCTACGCCAGTACGTCATCCAGACTCAAGGCCGGCAGAACAAGCGACAGAACAAGAGCAGGAGTCCACTTGGAGAACAAAAGAGACGAGATTGTAACAAAACTGGACGAGACAATAGTGATGAATTCCCCAAGTCTAAATATGTATGCAATGGGATCGTTGGAGGCTTCGGGGGAGGAGGAGATTCTTTAAATCAATGGAAGAAATATCTGAAGGAGGTCATGTTTGTTACTGACCGCCCCAAATTCAAAAAAGAGAAGCCAAATGAGCCGTTGTTGGGATTTTCACAAGACGATTGGTGCCGGGACACTACGATGGTTTGGTTATCACAGGAACAGTAGAATGTTACCAAGTTAAGAAGATATTTGTGGACAACGGGAGTGTGGTAGATATAATCCTATGGGACACGTTCAAACGGATGAGATTAGATTCAAAAGACTTGAAACCATGTAAGACCACATTGACTAGTTTCAATGGAGAGGATACCCGTCCAAAAGGATTCATCAACCTCAGGCTAACTCTAGGAACAGAAGAAGCTTTCAAGACCAAAGTAGTTCGGTTCGTGGTGGCTGATTTCCCTTCACCTTACAACATAATATTAGGACGACCGACTATCCATAATTGGAACATGTTAGTATCATCCAACCATCAGAAGTTAAAGTTCATCAACAAGAAGAACCAAATAGTTACCGTCAGAGGAGATCAAAAAGACTCACGGAAATGTTACTTTGAGGCAGTACAAGAAGGCAAGTCGGCCAACAGAGGAAAGGCTAGCAGCAGCTCGATACATGTAGTCGAGTTGGATCTGAGAGAGGAGGACAAGGTGCAAAGAGCTGAGTCAAGCGAGGAGGTAGAGGACTTTAACCTGGGAGAAAGTCCAGAGCAAGTCACAAAAATCGGGAAGATGCTGAAACCTGAGGTTCATACAGAGCTAGAGAAGTTTCTAAGAGACAATAGGGACGTGTTTGCATGGAAACCATCCGAGATTCCCGGAATTAATCCCGAGTTTTGCTGTCACAAGTTGGCTATTCCGCCGGGATCAGTGCCAGTCGCGCAGAAAAAAAGGAAGATTGGTTCAGATCGAGGACAAGCTCTGGACGCACACGTCAAAGAATTACTTGATGTCGGGTTTATAAGGGAGGTGCAATATACCACATGGTTGTCCAATGTCGTCATGGTGAAAAAGCCCAATGGCAAGTGGCGCGTTTGTGTCGACTATAAAGATTTGAACAAAGTATGTCCGAAGGACGCATTTCCCATGCCCAACATCGACCAATTAGTGGATCAATCATCTGGCTTCCAATTACTCTCCTTTATGGATGCATACTCGGGATACAATCAAATTGCTATGCATCCCGATGATCAGGATAAAACAGCTTTCATTACCAATAATGCAAATTACTGTTACAATGTGATGCCTTTTGGTTTGAAAAATGCAGGAGCGACTTATCAGAGGATGATGACGAAACTTTTCAGCGAGCAATTGGGAAAGAATGTAGAGGTATACATTGATGACATGATAGTCAAATCTAGGGAACAAGGAAGCCACGTCCGAGATCTGAACCAGACATTCGAGAAATTGCGGAAGCACCGGATTTGACTAAACCCAGCAAAATGCGCCTTCGACGTACCCTCCGGAAAATTCTTGGGTTTCCTATTAACAAGCCGAGGCATAGAGGCTAACCCGGAAAAGTGCAAAGCAATGTTGGAGATGAAGGCTCCAACAAATAAGAAAGAGGTTCAACAGCTGACTGGAAGGTTGGCGGCTTTGACAAGATTCTTGCCAAAATCGGCTGAAAAATCACTCCCATTCTTCAAACTCTTAAAGAAAGAAGCTCAAGGAAGTTGGAACTCGGATTGTGAAGAAGCGTTCACAAGGATTAAACAGTGCTTATCTTCCCCACCGGTGCTATCAAGACCTGAACCTAAAGAAAAATTAATTCTATATTTATCCGTGGGAGAAGAAGAAGTGAGCACGGTTCTAACTAGAGAAACCAGTGTACTTTGTAAGTCGTGCTTTACAAGGACCTGAGGTGAGATACCAAAAGTTAGAAAAGATGGCTTTCGCGCTGCTAACAACTGCAAGACGACTTCGGCAAATTTTCACAGCCATTCTATCATAGTCCGAACAAATCAACCACTTCGGCAAGTCCTACACAAGCCGGACCTAGCAGGAAGAATGACGAATTGGGCAATAGAGTTGTCCGAGTTTGATATCGCTTATGAGGCTCGCCAAGCGATAAAATCACAAGCTTTAGCCGATTTCCTGGTGGAATCGACTTTCGTTCAAAGAAAAGAAGTGGGATCGGAACCATGGAGAGTGTTTGTAGATGGCTCATCAAATTTACAAAGAGGAGGCGCAGGTGTTATTGTGGAAAACCCAGATGGCATCACCATAGAGCTGTCTCTCCGACTTGATTTCCCAACATGCAATAACCAGGCCGAATATGAAGCTTTATTGGCAGGATTGTCGCAAGCGAAGGAAAACGGAGCCCAAAAGGTATATATATCGACGGATTCTCAACTAGTGGCATCGCAAATTCAAGGAATTTATCAGGTTAAAGGGCCGGTGTTGGCTAAATATCTAGCCAGGGTTAAAGAGATCATGACGTTATTTGATGAGGTAACGGTGACACACATACCACGGGCGGAAAACACCAGAGCTGACATCCTATCAAAGCTGGCGAGTACCAAATGTCCAGGGAACTTGATAATAGTAGTCTAGCAAAACTTGCCGGAACCCAGTTGCGTCATGCTAATATCGAACTTGGAAGATTGGAGAAAGCCAATTGCAGATTATCTGGAGCGAGGATCATCCGTGAAGATGAAGTGCAGGCTAAAAATTTGGTGAGATTGGCAGCTACCTATATGATGGTAGATGACCAGCTCTACTGGAAGGAAATACATACGCCTTTGGCAAAATGTCTCGGGAAGGATCAAGTTCATTATGTCTTGGTAGAGATTCACGAGGGCATTAATGGATAGCATATGGGTGCCAAAGCGCTAGCGCGGAAAGCTATTCGGGTAGGTTATTATTGGCCTACAATGGCTCAGGATGCCAAAGACCACGTCCGAAGATGTGAGAGTTGTCAAAAACACGGGAAAATCATAAGAATCCCACCATCTGATTTGCAAGCAATCACGGCTCCATGGCCCTTTTTCAAGTGGGGGATGGACTTACTAGGACCTTTCAAGCCAACACCCGGTCAATTGAAGTGGCTGATTGTGGCAGTTGATTATTTCACTAAGTGGATTGAAGCCGAACCACTCGCAACAATAACCTCAGCCAGAGTACAAAAGTTTTTCCAGCGGAATATCATCTCACGATTTGGGATTCCAGCGGAGATAACAGTTTGCGGACCAAGGGTTTCAAAAAATGATATCCGATTTCCAGATAAAGCACCACTTTGCTTCTGTGGAACACCCGCAGTCCAATGGGCAAACGGAAGAAGCGAACAAAATTATCGTGAATGGGTTAAAAAAGCGAATGGAAGAAGCCCAAGATAGCTGGGTTGAGCATCTGTACTCGGTGTTGTGGGCATATCGGACAACAATACAATCATCCACGGGAGAAACTCCTTTCAGACTTACCTATGGATGCGAAGCTATGATTCCCGTTGAAGTCGGTGAGCCCTCCTGGAGAAAATTGCATGCTGTACAACAGGCTAATGACGAGGCCATTACGGCTGAATTGCACCTGGTTGACGAAGTCCGAGCTGCATCTCACCTTAGGGACTTGGCCACAAAGCAGCTTATTATGGCCCGATATAACAAGAAGGTTGGTCTACGTTCGTTCAAGGAAAGCGACCTGGTGCTCCAAAGAGCTGATATCGGCAACATAAATGCCCGAGACGGAAAGTTGGCAGCCAACTGGGAAGGCCCTTACAGAATCAAAGACCGACTTGGGAAAGGGGCTTACACTCTGGAATCGCTAGACGGCAAGACAATTAAAAGAACTTGGAATGCCGATAAGCTCAAGGCTTACTATAGTTGAAGTTATTTGCTAAAAAGCTTTTAAGTTTAGTTGTTATGTTTGATTATGTTACCTTTCAAGTTTCTTTTCAGGAAGTTTAATTGCGGGATCTTAATCTCGCTTAGTATTGTATAAAGACTCAATGAATGAAATCAGGAGCTACAAAGCCGAATTCAATCACTTTAAAGCTACCAAGACATGTATGAATTCTGAGTTAGTTCATAAATCATGTAAATTATAACACATGTATGAATTTCGAGTTAGTTCATAAATCATGTAGCGATTAAAACGCCAGCGGAACAATCCGCCAAATATGAGTCTAAAAATGACCATATAGCGGCAAAGCCACCGAAAAACAGCGAACGGAACTCGGGTTGGATGATTCCTGCTTACCATATTGCAATAATGGCCATTTTAAAAGACATGCACGGACGCATTGCAAACGCATATTTTCGTGAATCATGTAAAGTCAGCAACGTAATTGCTGAAAATAAACAGTCGTGGGTGTATTAATCGACCTTGATCACGTCGATTATTTCCCTTAATCTCGGAAAAAAGGAAAGCAGTTTGACAAAGATAAAAGTAACTGGGTAATTTTTGATTAAGTCAACTATTATCCAAGATATGAAATCCAAATAAAAGTCCAACACGGGCAATGCAATTTACAAATAATAAAAAAAAAAAAGAGAGCAAGTCTGATCAAGCATTAGTATGATGGTCCCCACCAGCCTCCTCAGGACCCATACCAGTTGAAGGAGCGCCCGAAGAAGGAGCCGGATTAAACACCCCATCTTCAACATAAGCGTTAACATGCACCCTTTGCAGATCCAAAGAAACCTCGGGATTCAAAAACTAGGCCTGCTCCAAGGCATTCTCAAAGGCGTCCACCACGCCCATCTTCCGCTTCGCTACTTCGGCATTAGCGAGCGCAAGAGCTGCTTGGCTAGACTCTAGCGACGACGCTAGCTTGTTGATCTCGTCCTTGTACTTCGAGAGCGAAGCCACATCTTGTTCATGGACCTATAGACGGTGGGTGACCTCAGATTCATCTTTATAGAGCTTGTCACGCAATGCAATGATCTCGTCCGACAAGCTCTCCTTCTCAGCCAAAGCTATCTGCATCTCCTCTTGGGCCTGAGCTACCCGATCATCTGCCGTTTTCTTGTCGGCTTTTAAAGCAGCTATCTCCATTGCTTGATCCCCGACTTGATCTTTAAGGTGCGCGGCGAGATAGCTAAGTCCGGCATTCTTCAAGTTCAGGTGTTCCATCTCCCTGAGTTCCTTTGCCTCCAGTTTCGACAATTTCTTCATATCGAAATAATGAGCGGGAGCTTGCAGACCTGAACGAAGGCCCAAAGGAACTTTATTTTCCCAAAGATACGACGTCGGGATTCAGATAATAGGCTCTGGAGAAGATGCCGGGACCTCGGGAGCCGCTCTCTCAGGCTCAAGGATAGGAAAAGTCAAAGGAATGTCGGTTTCGACCTCATCCGGACCAGCATCAATGATTTTCTTCTTCCTCAACGTCTTAGTCTTCTTGGCCAGTGGTGGGTCAGATGGCTTAGAGACTGGAACAGTTCTTTTTGCGCCTAGAGTCAAAGGATGCAATGGTGGTATCACCGCTTTTGGACGACGGGTAACGTCCATATAGTCAGGTCTTTTTCCCATTGGATCGCTTACAGAAAGAAAACGAAATGAATTAAACAAAATTCAAGAAGAAAATGCTTCAAGACATTTGAATCAAATGAACTACCATACCCATCGTGGGTTGTTTCCAAACAAAAGAAGCTATGTACTCGGCCGAATCCACTAAAAGGTCTTTATTAACCAAAGTAGAAATAAAAGTGATAGCGTCATTCTCCCGGGCGGTCATTTGAGAGAGAGGAGTCAAAAAATCCTTGGTCTCAAATTTATGATGCTCCTCGGTCCAATATAGAGGAAAACGCCCTACAACATCCCCAGAAGCCGAAGTTTGGAGAAACCAGGGGACACACCTGGATTGGGCCGAAACTTTGACAAAAGCATTCTTAAAGCCTTTCCAAGAATCGGTAAAAGGCTTGAGGAACTTACGACCAGGCGAGGCCCGGAGTGAAGTCCACCCAAATTCTAACAAATCTCCATCTGTGGAAAGGTTGGTTTCTAGAGGGGCGAAAAAATGGCAAAAAACGGGCACAAAACATTCTAAGTCAAATTTATGGCAAAAATTTTCGAAGGCCACAGCAAACACCCAGCCATTAGGATGAAGTTGAGAAGGAGCAAGGTGGAAATGGCAAAGAAGCTGCATTTGGAAGTCAGAAAAGGGAAATTCCATCCCAAGTCGAGTTATGAGGTTTTTGTAAAAGAAGAAACAATTACACTCCTTCTTGGAGCGCCTGGAAGCTACCGACTTGCTGACCAAAGGCTGGCATACAGCTTGTTTTTCATATCGGTGACGGCATTGCTCACGGTATATCTTTTGATCGTGGTCATTCGTGAGGACCCGGACAGAGCAGACTCGCTGGTCTCAGATTGGATCATTTGATGGGAAAGAGAAGACATTAAATACCTATACAAGACACACAAAATAGGATAGGTCAGAACTCGAAAATACCTGAAGTCACAGGATTTACAGGGGGAGATTGAAATGCTGAAGGCAGTAAAGGGGCATTAGTAGCTGAAGAGCCCTGAGGCCTTTCATTACAACGACAGCGATCCAAAACTTGCTCGGTATCATGGTCAAAACCTAGACGTGCGAATTCGACAGCTTTATAGATACACTCTTCGCAAGGAGCGGAAATCTCGGCTGGGTAGATCGGGACGGGAACCTCGGGAACTATGCTCGGGGCTACTAAAGGACGCACTGGAGCGGCAGACGGAGAAGGTTGAACGCGACCTTGGCGGGGTCCCCCACTTCCAACACCTCGGGAGGAACTACCACCTCCAGAGGAGCCGCTACCTCGAGATGAACGAAGCATATCCTCCATCTTTGCTTTCTTGGTGGGAAGGATGGACCACAGCCAAAGCTTAGTTTCGACCTGAAACTCGTTGAAGCAGTTCTCTATCCTCTTCCGGGATGGGCTGACCATACATATCTACCAATGGAGGTCGAAGATCCATCTTTGAAAAACAACTAACGCGCTAAAGTACAGGCAATTTGCGATTGTTAAGCAGGCTTGCACAAAATTTTAAGACAAAAATAGCGAAAACATGTGGAGTCACCAAAACAATACAATGAAGACGAAGAACATGATTCCAGATTTCCCCAGATTTTCCAGTATTGCAACGACTCAGACAAAGGGGTTTCACAATTGATTCTCAACATTTTCCTTTTAGAGAGGAATTCAACATAGTCATCACCGTCGTTCGAGACACCCAACAAAAGCAAAATGTATGCATCGACTATTGAAAACCCAGAAAAAACGAAGAACAGCGACAGATGAACATGGAAGTTGAGAGAATTACTTAAAGAAAAAGAACTATAAACAGATGAAGGAAGCAGAAATTTGAACGAAGGACTTACTTAAGGAAGAATCTGGAGAAAAGTAGAGGGTAGAAGATGCTCTGCTGGTAAAACCTTCGTGCAAAAGAGAGACCGATCAGACGAAATAAGAATAGTGAAATGAACAATGCGTTCGAAGAGGTATTTATAAATAAACCAAAACATGTGACAATTCAAAATCCAGGCGTTTCACCGGTTACGAAGTGCCAAGAGGGATGACGGTTTGGAGCTCAAACGTTTAGCCTCGACTGGATTGACGGAATCAAGGCTAAACCCTACTAGAATCCTAGGAGTAATCATGGCGAAGGGGGTGTGACGTAGGGCATTAATGAGCAAGGTAACCAAAGGCGGCTTTTCAAAGAACGTGTCACTTCGAATTCGGAGATAGTGGTTACACGATACGGCGCCATAAACCTAAAGGCGCAAAGACAGGCGAAAAGTCGTGTCGAATGGTATGGTTTCGAACACCTCAGTTAAAAAATCTTTCTGGAAAGTCTCAGATAACTACAAACTTGGAACTCTGGATCGAGATAAAGTCGATAATCCACAGTCACAGGCTACCGACTTCGTAGATGTGTAAAGCGAAGCATTCACATCGGCAGGAAGGCAAATTATGAAGCCCATGGATAACTTAGACGAGGCGAGAATATCTCGGACAATTCCCTACCAGGTACAACAATCAGTACATCCCGACAACCCAGAAACTTGAGCTGTCAGGCTGGGGGGCAACTGTTATGGACCTCGGAAGTTGGGCCCCGAAGCCCAACTCATCATGGAAACTACCATCTGCGGTTGCATCTATGCACATGATAACTGCCCAAGTCGGGACGGTTACTTTCTCCTATAAATAGGAGATCTCTGCACTGGTGAACGTTACATGCCATTTCATCCTATCATTCTCACATAGCACACACCCCACTCCTCAGTGGCTAAACACCAGAAGTATAATCAAACTATGTGGGCTTTGATCCCTATTCAAGGGTACGTAGGCCCTAGGCTCTGATCCTAGTTCAAGCCCGAGTAACTTTGTTCACATCAGAACATTACCAAACAATGCATTGGTTTCCTTTCTACCTCCCAAAATCTCTCCTCTGTGAACATCTTGTGATAGCAACATCACACTACTCTCTCATCTTGTGAATTCATTGTGTAGAGATGCCAATAGGCAATGGTAGTTAAGAATCATCCAAAACTATCAGCTTCCAAAACCACTCATAAGAAATCATTTTATTAAAGCACTAAGCATGAGTTTTGTTTTTCATAGGTGGATTCTAATTTTTGGTTATTACCTTCTCACAATATTTTACTTCCTAATATCCTTTTTTTCCTTCCTCATCATTTCCAAGTCCTTTACCACACTACACATCTCTCGATTGGATTGGATTTGACAAGTGATCTTGAAGGTACGAACGTTAGAATTTCTGATATGATGTTGAGGAAGTTGACGGAGAAGAATATGGAGTTGTGGGCATTTGCGCATTTTCAGAACAATAATAGAGGTCTCACCATAAAAGATAACTGTCTTAAGTTAAATATAACGATCATGGTTACTTTTTTCCCAATTTTCAAAATTGATAGATGCTTTTTCGTTTCAAAAAAGTGAAAGTGGAGCCAAATACCCAAGAGGGGGGTGAATTGGGTATTTAAAAATTTCGGGACTAACTCTGTTTTTGACAGTGAAAACAGGGGTGAACAGAGAGAAAGGAAGAACAGCAAGACACAAGAGATTTATACTGGTTCGGTCTTAACCACTTGACCTACGTCCAGTCTCCAGACTCTCTGGGATTTTTACTATATCAATGATTACACACTCTACACTTAAGAAGTGATTCTTTCACTAGAACTCACTCCCCCTTACAAGTTGTAATCAATGAACTTCCCAATCACCAAGTCCCCTTGACTTGTGATTCCTTACAATAAATGATATTCAGAAAGAAACTCTCTCTAAGAGCAAATATTGATAAACATTGAAGCTCTTTGTATCAGAAGATACTATACAAGTGAAAACTGAAGAAAATAAATGAAGACTTGAATGCAATTCGTTTTCAGTAGTTGTGGTTGTTGAGAAGACTTGAATACCACTCTATTTATACTCAGAAGGCATTAAAGGACCGTTGCAGCTTGGATTAAACCGTTAGAGGTGTTCTACAGAGGTTTGGTGCAACTTTGGTCTTCTTCTCTCTCTAATCTTTGTAATACCCCAAAAATTATTATTTTCCATAAATACAATATATTGGTTATTGGCACCTATTTTAAATAGGTAAATATGTGGTCTCAAATTTTGAGATATATTTAATCTATCTTTTAGAATATTTCTCCTTAGGATTTAAGATAGCTAATGTTTTATTTTCTAAATTTTGTTAGGAGTTATAAAATACCATAAAATACAATAAATACCCTATTAAACTAAGGTTTATGTAAGATCAAAAAGAATAAGAGAGTATTATGAAAATACCTACATAAATTTAGAGAAATCAATGGCAATTAATTACCAACTAAATCTTCATTAAATAAAATAAATTGTGCAAATTTTCATAATTAATCAAGGGACTAATTAAAAAGACCTAAGTCCCAATTTTCATAATTTATTAAGAAACTAAATTTTCTAAAACCCTAGAATTAATACCTAGTAAATTTTTGACTCATAATGAGCCATAAAGAATTACCAAAACACTTGAACAATTAAAGGAATAATTACCAATATTTAGTGGGCAAATAATTATCACTAATGGAATGATTAGATAATTAATTACAATTAAGCAATTATAGTCATTAATTAGAAGTATATTGGGCTAATTAAAATTCAAAGACCAATAGGGGTTTGAGATTAGCATAAGATAGATTGTTAATGATCATAAAATACCCTAAACACCAATTATGCAATAAACAAGAGACAATTAGGCTTTGATTAAGATGTTAATTAAACTTTAATCAATCTTTGAAAAGTCAACAATTCCAACTATGACTGATCATGGTTGCTAGATAATTTGCATGTGTGTATCCTAGCTATGGATTGGGGCTGCGTGTCCCATAGGGTTGCATGTCCTAAGAATGGAGCTGCGTGTTCCATAAGGGCTACGGTCCTTGGCCGATAACTGCGGTTACGGTGCAATTTGTTTACTATGAATTATTCTATGCTTATACATGTGTTATACTGTGATTTATACTTCATACTTGCATATAAGAGTGGGTAACTGTTATCTTATTAGCTTGTATGTATGTATCTCATGTATGACTGATCATGGTTGCTAGATAATTTTGCATGTGTGTATCCTAGCTATGGATTGGGGCTGTGTGTCCCATAGGGCTGCGTGTCCTAAGAATGGAGTTGCGTGTTCCATAAAGGGTTGCGGTCCTTGGCCGTTAACTGCGGTTATGGTGCGACTTGTTTACTGTGAATTATTCTATGCTTATACATGTGTTATACTGTGACTTATACTTCATACCTGCATATGAGATTGACTGTTACCCCTGGGTTTCATTCACTTGAACTCCAGACCACATGCAAGAAACAGGTAGTGGATCGGGATCAAGAGGGAAGAAGCAGCTGTAAGGGTTACAGCAGAATGGACTTTTTGAAAAATAGGATTAGGTAGACTAAATTGCATCGTTTATCATTTGTCTAGTTTCGGATTATTGTAGTAAGATATCCCTAAGGGATTGATTCAAATCGCGAAAAATTTATTCTCATATTTTCAAATGAAGTTATTTTATGAAAGATTTATTCCGCAATTAAGTCGTCCAAATCATTTCGATGCCTATGCGCTACAACTCTGATAAATATAGGCGTATAAAGGACGGGTGTTACATAATACGCATCCCAAGATACTCACCCCGGATATCATGATAGGCCGAGATATTCGCCTCGGACACCCCTATAAATACAGAGGTCGACTAACCAAGTGCACACATTCTAATTCTCCACTTTACTTTCTGTCACACAGAGCATACACACCACCCCTCTAGCTAACGCCACCGAGTTTATCGAACTATGTGGATTTTGATCCATTCAAAGGGTACGTAGGCTCTAGGCTTGACACCTAGTCAAGTCCAATCAGTCCTGTTTTCAAAACAGAACAATATTAATAATTATATTTATAATTATAATTTGCGTGATTTTGTGATCCTCCTAGATAAGGTTTTGCATGAAAATAGAGGTCCAGGGTGCTTTTAAAATTTATTAATTATATGACAAAAATTGCTCAAAATTATTTTATAAGAAAACATAGAATTGAGATGTATATGACATTACTGAGTTGCAAACACTATTTACTTTATAAAATATATAGGTGGATTATTAAATTATTATTGTCTTTTAATTATTATTGAGAAGGTATAAATAGGGGTATTATAAGAAAAAATTATAAAAGTTAAAACTTGCTCTTATAATTAGGAACAAAACTAACTCCAGAAAGTGCTCTTATAATTAGGACCGGAGGGAGTATATATTTTTGCATCATAACCTTTATATATATTGATTAACGTATACTTTTAGTCTTTAAGTTTACCTAAGGTTTAATTTTAGTTCTTTAAATTTATAAGGTATACTTTGAGTCCTTAAAACTTTACATCATTATTATTATTAATAGAAAATGCTGACAAAGCAAAGTTCAATAGTAACTATGGAATGTTGATAAAGCAAGCTAGCCACTGGCAACTGGCAACAGTACACCTTATTTAATTTTAATCCCAAGTAACATTTACTTAATTTGCATATTTAATTTTTTAAATAAATTATTTTAATCAATTTTTTCATTTACTTTCTCTCTCTCTCTTTTTTTCTTTTTGTTTTTTGTTTACAAAGGGAGACACCACTATGGGTCAGGATACAATAGGACAAAGCCTCGTAGATTCCACGCCTCTAGCATCCTCACGGATGATGTCAAGCATGCCAGCAAGTGGCTCCTCCAAGATGTGGAGCCCCACATTCAAAGACAGTGCATAAGTTGCCAGAATGTCTGCACATCTATTCCCCTCCTGGCACACATGATTCATTGACACCCGCCAATCCTATGAAAGCAGTACTTTCTCTTTTCTTTCTTCATCGTCAAATCCTAGCCTTATGCTATAGCAGCACCCTTCTTCATCTTCACCTTGAAGATGAAGATGATGAAGAAGAAAGACGAGTTATTACTAACATGGGTTCTTATCTTAATGCTAGGTTCGGCTTTGTTGAGCATATTGGACTGAGACAGGTTACCTCAATCTGACTGCAACTTTGAAGACAGCTCAATAGATTTCGAACATGTGGATATGCAAGGGAAGTCCCCTCTCTCTCTGTTTTAATTAACAATAGTCACAGTCTTGCCTCTCTCTTCTATATAGAATAGTTCATTAGCTGAATGTAGAAGTGGTTATGTGAATCTCTTAAAACTTAAGAGGGTTGGTGTCACGCTAGAACGCTAGGGATTGACAATGAAGAAAGAAGATAGAAAGTGGATGAAGAAATTGATTAAAATAATTTATTTAAATTATATTTTTATTTAAAAAATAAAATAATGTAAATTAAATAAAAGTTTAAATGAGGTGTTATATTACAAGTGGCTAGCTTTCTTCATCAACATTACACAATCACTACTCAACTTTGTCTAATCAACATTTTTCGTTGGTAACATTAACGATGTTAAGTTTTAATGACTAAAAGTCATGGTTTGTGAAACCGGACCGGACCGGCCAGTTCAAACCAGCCAACCGACTGTGAAACCGGTTCAATTTGGTGCAAAACCGGACTGACCCGGTGAACCCGGGTTGACCTGGTGAAACGGATTTAAACCGGCCGGGTTACAAGGGTTAACCCGGTTCCAGTATTTTTTTTTTAAAAAAAATGGCAATCTGATTTGAATATCTGAATATGTCACAAGTATTGAAGTATATGGTTATTTTACTACTGATCTAAAGTATTAAAATGATATATAGTATGCGAAATTTAGGTTGGTGTGATGAGAAATTAATTATTTTCCAATTTTTTTATACCTCACCGGTCTAGCCCAGGTTGACTTCGGGCTGACTCTGGTCTGACCCACTAACCCTAAACCCAGTGCCCCGACCGGCTCAGTCACTGGTCCGGGTTTCAAAACCTTGCTAAAAGTACAATTTATAAACTGAAGGGATTAAAACTAAACTTTATGTAAACTTAAAAGACCAAAAGTATATTTTAGCCATACACACACACATACATATATACACACGCGCGCGCACACATACACACACACGTGTGTGTGTGTGTGTGTGTGTGTATAGTTAAAAACTGCAATTTGTATGTTCCCATCACTTGCATATATTTAGTCAGTACACTAAGAATGATATATGAATTAAATTGCAGATTATGAGCTTGAAAGAGGTTATTACAGCCTTTGTCAATATCATAACATCATTATTAAACAATGAAAATAAGATATTAAATCATCAAAAGAAAATCCTAATGAGGGCAATAACTGAGTATTGTCATCAAATACAAAGTGATATGCTAAACTTTAAGATATTATGATATTTGACCTCCCTTTTCATTGCAAAGTATGATTTGTCATCACTAGCTTATACACTCACCTTGACCACTATGAGAATGCATTGAGATAGTTGATGTTGCGCTAGAGCAGGATCCATCATCCACCAAAACTTCTTCATTAGAATACAAAGAAGGTTTTGGGGGCATTTCAAGACTTTTGACATCATCTGCTTCTAGCATCTCTATTACTTTACCCATTGAAGGGCAATCTGCAGGCTTTAGTTGTATACACCATAGTGCCACTATGAACATCTTCTTTACTAAATCCTTGTCCTCTTTGCTAAAATCTTCTATTTCTATATCTTTTTCTTCATCAAATTGATCATAAATCCACAAGGGAAAGTATAGTTGACTTGAATGTCCGACATGTGGATTCAAATTCCTTCTTTGACTAGCCATTTCCATCAAAATCATTCCAAAACTATAAACATCAGCCTTATAAGATACTTTTCCAATATTCTTATAAAATAATTCTGGAGCCATGTATCCAATTGTCCCTCTTGCCGCAGTCAGAGTTACAATGCTATCATCAACAGAATCTAATCTTGCCAGTCCAAAATCTGAAATCTTTGGATTGAAATTTTCATCTAGTAGAATATTGTGGGGCTTGATATCAAAATGCAATATTTGCATGTCACAACCATGATGAAGGTAAGAAATCCCATGAGCTATTCCTAAAGATATCTCATGCATTTTATGATAACTTAAAGAAATACTCCCTTCTTTAGGAAAAATATATTTATCTAGTGAACCATTGGGCATGAATTCATATACTAGAGCTCGTTTTGTCCCTTCCACACAAAACCCTACAAGATGGACCACATTGAAATGGTGTATCCTCCCTATAGTTGCCACTTCACTGATAAATTCTTGGCCATTTGCTTTGGATTTACCTAACATTTTGATAGCAACATCAGGTCCACTCCTTAGCTTTCCCTTATACACAGTGCCAAATCCCCCTTCACCTAACTTATTCTTGAAACCTTCAGTCATTGTCTTTAATTCCTTGTAAGAGTATTTTATTGGAATGAGATCATGAAGCCTTATAAAATCTTCAATATCTTCATATATTGACAAGTGTCTTCTACGCCATGTATAAATCAACAATATAGACAGGAAGATAACACCAAGCAAAAATCTCATTCCAATATATGAGGAAAAAAATATTGCAATGACGCTTCCTAATTTGATCAGAAGCTTTGATGATCCCGAACTAGAGCTTTTTGACATTCCCAAATCGATCAATCCTTGGCCGTCTCTATACATGTTCACTATCTAGAATAGTCCTGCAGATGTATATATATTTCCTTAAGTGACAAATAAATTAAAGTGTCTAGGGTAATACTCCTCTACTTCTTCATGTAAGACCTACTTATCTAAATTTAAGTAAATTAAAGAAGCTAAATAAATTACTTAATTATAAAATATATGACTTGATTTCTCTAAAATACTTATTATATGTAACATTAGATATAGTTTATAACTTAGAAAAATTATATTGGAAAAAATGATAATTATTAGAGATAAAATGGGAAAAAAAATCTTATATTTAAGACCAAAATTCACTTACAAACTGGATATTACATTCCCGACAGGGAGTATCATTTAGCCTCATTATTAATTTATCATATGTATCAAATGTAGTTGAAGCAATCATACCAAATAAACATATGGCACTGGTTCATGCACACTAATAAAAGATAAAGCTTGAGGGTCGTTTTGAGAGGTTTGGAGTTAGCTTGGAGTACTATGAGGATCTAGGAGGCTTCATGTCAAACTAGGCTTACTTTGAAATATTTTTTCTAGTAACTAGTATAAAAATTATTCAATTAATTTGAGAATATTAAAAAAATGAGATAAGTTAGTTAACTATAGCAAATGTGACTTAGTATCTCTAAAATGTCTTTGTCTAACATTATATTATACTCATTTGATCTTTAACGTAAGACATATATATTTATCAAATTTAGAGAAAATGAGGAAGCTAAATAAACTATTTAATTATAACATACTCCTTTTATCCTTAATGCAAGACCTATTAAAATAATTTAATTTTTTTTTACAACTATTAAACTAATTTAATTAGTTTAATAAGGAAGTTAATTAATATGTTATTTTTTCCAAAATACCCTAATCATCTTCCTTAATTCTCTCCACCTCTCTTTTACTTAATTATTGTTGGTGGAATATCAATAGGAGTAAGTGGGAGAAAATTTGATAAATATAGAAAACATATATTATATTTAGTATCAAAATCAACTCTCGAATTCAATTTCACACTAAAGACTAGATGAGTATGTGACATGATTCCCCTAAATATAAAAGATAAAATGGAAAAATATCTTATACTTACGACTAAAATTCACCCCGAACTTAGTCATACATTTAGAATTAAAGGAGTATATCACTTATAAATTAAATAAATTAATTTAGAAAAATAATTAATATAATAAACAAAATGGATAGGGATATTGTATTATTTATATTCAAATACAACTTCTCCCACACCCAACCCCCGGGCGGCGTGTGGATAGGGTTCTTGTATTATTTATAATAAAATACAACTTTCAACCCCACACACACACTGATCTCCCTCCCTCATTTCTTAATATTGTTCGAACTCATTCCAACCAGCTCTTATATTAAAAATTAGGGTAAGTACTACTACCTCCAGTCCTAATTATAAGAGCTAGTTGACTTTCTTTGGAAAAATTAAGGAAGCTAAATAAGTTACTTAATCAATTTATATGTTAAATATTCTTAGATTATATATTAGTTTACTAGTTAAATTAATAAGTTTGGAAAAAAATACAAATAAAAATACTTTAAAGTAATTTAATTGGCTTCCTTAATTTTTTCAAAAAAGTCAACTAGCTCTTATAATTAGGATTGGAGGGAGTATATATATAATGTTAAGGGAAAATATGACATAAATTAATGGCCAATCATATCATTGAACTTAAAAATGTATATTTAAAAACCTAAATAAATCATTTAAAAGACTACTAATAAAATTAAGGCTAAATTATATAAAAGCCCTAAAACTTTGGATTAATTGCATATAACCCCTAATATTTCAAAGTTTACATTTTAACCCCTTGACCTTTTAATTTTTTATTATTAACCATTATCATTAACTAACCAGTATATTTATAACAGGAATTGCTACATCAAATTAAGAGATGACATGCGCATCATATGTAAATTACTAATTTCATAAAACCCTATGAACTTTGACCAGTTACAAATAACCCTTTGGTCTTGATCAATTACAAATAAACCCCTTGACATTCCAAAATTTAAATTTAACTCCCTTAAATTTTGATTTATAATATTAAACCACATGTCGTTGCTTTTACTATTTTAATAATTTTTTAAAGATCTAACTATCATTTGTCAATTAAAGTAGCTTTTTTGTATGGAAAAAACTAGAATAATAGTATTTAAAACTATAAAAATACACGTTGAACCTCTTATTCAAGTAAAAATATGCATTACCAATAAAGAATTGAAGAGGGCAAGAGCTATTGTCTAACACAAATTTAATATTTAAACTATCAATGTTCAATTATCCCAAGAAAATAAGTAAATGTTATATAAATTATAACATTTTTATTTTTATATTTTTTAAAAAATATTATTCTTCTAGTTTTCTCCATATGAAAAAGCTATATATCTTAATTAATAAATGAAAATAAAAATGTTAATAAATTTATTAAAATGATAAAAGTCATAGAATTTTATACTATAAATCAAGATTTTAAGTGAGTTAAATTTAAATTTTGAAATGAGATAAGATTATTTGTAATGGTGAAAATTCAAGGGTCATTTATAATCATTCAAAGTCCAGAGAGTTTTATAAAATTAGTAATTTATATATGATGCTAGGTGTTATCTCCTAATTTGATTTAAAAATTTTCATTAAAAAAATAACGGTTAATTAACGGTAAGAGTTAATAATTAAGAAAAAACTAAAAGGTGGGGTGAACTTTAAACTTTAAAATGTCAAGGCAATTATATGCGGGGGATTTTGTATATGTAACCTAAAATTAGCTGATACAATGTATGTTGTAAATCATAGGTGATGGGACCTTACCTGTCAAAATTCCAAGGACAAAATCTGTAACAAAATTTGACAGAAGTCAACAGTAGCAGCAGAGGTCGAAACAACAACAAATAGCTATTAAAAGAACAATTTACTATTAGTAAATTACAAATCGTTTGAGTATTCATCTATCTAACTTATGTTTTCATTTTATAGTCACATGACTGATGACTATATATATATATATATATATATATGTAGAATAAGCAGGACAACTACAGGAGATTGACTCTAAATAGGTAATTGTTACCTTCTGCAATATTGCGCAGCGCTGGCAGCTTTCCTACATCGCTCATCAATAAAACCTCATTAACTCAACATCAGCATAACATTATAAAAACCAGGTAATAAGGAAGTATAAGTCGGTAAATAACCATTCGCCCACTACTTAAAATTTAGAATTGATTTTTCAGGAAATAGCTGCTTCAAAATTTTATAATTTCAAAGGGTTTTCTCTATATTTTTCCCTTAAATTAAAGAAGCCTAGATCTTATTACAGCAACAAGGAGCACCGATGAGCACTAAGAAAACTTTGGTTCAATTCTATTAGACCTTGCAGTACAATGCGACGGTAATAAATAGTGAAAAAAATGGGGTGTGGCACCAGACAACTAAACCCTAAACTACATTGACAGAGCAAGAAACAATGACTCAGAGGGAAGTGTCACATTGAGATTCTATCTGCTCGTTATTGTTGGTATAATTGTGATTTATTGGTTTGGAAATTGAAGTTATGTTGTTGCATTCTAGTTGTTTGATTGCATAGGTGGAGAATCTTTAAGTTGAGTTTTGAACCAATTAAGTTGATCTATGTATATTGATTAAATGCCCAAGTGGCGCTTAAAGGTGTGATTAAGGAGGTGAAAACTTGCTAGGGTGCTAGAAATTACACAACTTTTTTATCTAGTCTAAATGGTATTTTAGGTTTTAACTGAACTTAGTGAGTGGTTGACCCATTCATCAAATTAATTAATACGAATAGTCAAGTCATCTCCTAAGAATCATCCATACCATAATAACTCAAATCCCTGATTTTATTCACCAAAAACAGACAAAATACATAAACAATAGCTCAGATTCATTTAATTCAGCTTTTGTTAAACCAATCTTGACTGTGGTTAATTTGTATTGTCACTTAATTGGACTAGTGAATTAGAACTCAATAAGGGAAAACAATCTAGTTTGTACCCTGATTTTGTATTTTTAAATCTAATTATTTGATAGCCTAACAACAATGGTATCAATATAGTTATCATATTATCTATCAATCATGAATATTGAATAATGGTGGTGGTGTTAGACTTCTTCTTTTTTCATTCAATCAAAGTAAACACACTCACACACACACAAAACCATATTAACGGTTAGTTGTTCTAGGGACAGCAACCTTGTCACCCTTTAGAGAACTTCTCTAAACTGCATATATTATGAATAAAGGGGACATATAAGATCATACCATAGGGTCAAAATATTGTGAAAGTAAAGGGACTTACGACAAGATGGGATCCAATAATCTGATTGAAATATGAATCAGGTACTTACCATCGCAACTGGAAAGACGTATTCCAAGGGGGGAAAAACATGCCCCCTCAATTGGCAAGCATCGCGGACTTTCAATTTCTGGGTCGAAATCGCAGGCAGTGGCGGTTGGACGATTAGGATCAATACGAACTCGCGGTGGCAACCATGAAAGCTCAAATCCAGAGGAAAGTAGTGTGTGGATATCAGTGTAAGACTGGATTCCACCAGGCACCAATGATTTCCAATCTCTGGCTGTGAGGGTCACCCATTTCAGACGACACTCAGGTTTAAACTGGTGAGCCAGCACGTCTGCAGACACAGCATAAAGATGGCCTCTTCCTTTGGATGCCCAATTCACACAGGGAGCTGTATCCACATACGCTGTGTCGTCAGTCACTGGATTGCTGCAGTTCAGGTACCCCACCTGCTTGATTAAATTTATATACGTTCCGTTATTGTTTAGAGTCCAAGTGAAATAGGGATTACTGTCATCTGCTGGAGCCGAGTAAGAGAAATCGATAGGGAAATTGGATAGGGATAAGGAATAGTGAGGGAGGGACGAGCAATTGCCCTTCTGAATTCCTGCATCTACTAGTCTGATTGTGTCGTTGTTGTAGTTTATTCCCACCACTCGGTATGTTCCTAGCACCTTATCTCTTCCTATCACGCGGTATCTTCCATCTCTCCCAAGATAGGGACGACTAGAATCATGTAAATGAAGAAGAGTGATGTTGTTTTCACAGGCTAGCTCGTGTTTGGGATGGCCACATTTGGGTGGGTCATTTCGTAGTCGGAATGGATATGAGATGTTGATAATGCCGCAACTAAAAGTACAGGATTTATTGGCATGTTCAGAACTCAGAACTCCTTCCGTTAGAAGTAGAGACAGCCACAACACTGAACACCAACACCAAAACCCTTTCTCTGTTTCCATCTGTGACAATAATAGATAGCTGCTGCACTTATGAATGCTTAGCTTCTTGCTTCCATCGAAGCCTTTTCTTCTCAACTCCAACCCATCCTTCTTATATACCACTCTGGTCCTATTTATAAGTCCTTTTTGACCAAATCACACATACCAAGGAGAGGTAGGTAGCACAATGATTATGGGGTAAATTTTCAACTTTACCCTCATTTATAATTGGGTACCTTTTAACTTTTTCTTCTCTCTCTATTTTTAGTGGTACAAATATGGGCAAAATTGTCACAAGTTTATTTATTTGGTCAAAAGGGACTTATAAATAGGACCAAATTTTTTGGTCAAAAGGGACTTATAAATAGGACCAGAGTGATATAATTTATATGATTAAGCCTTCTTGTTCTTTTGTCTCACCTATTTTTGCCCCTTTTCTTAAAAAGTAAAAAGATTTTGAATTTCCACCGACCAAAAAAAATATTTTTACCGTAAGAAATTGGTGACAAATTTTAAAAACAAAATCTAGGTCATTTATCTGTATTTTTTTTATTTTGTTTTTTAAAAAAATCTGGGTGAATCCAAAACTGTTATAGTGAACCATAATGTCTTCCTTCGTGGGCCGCCAGCTTTATTATTTATTACGCAAATTTTATCTTTTTCCTTCCCTAATTTGAATTAAGTTTCTTCCGGACGTATATATATATATATATATACATATATATATATATATAAAATCTTCCGGACTGGTCCACAATCACAAGGCCAAGTTGCATCATCCCACTTCCCTTCCCCTGCTTTCATTTTGAATAAGACATGTGACGCGTCTCCTAACACTTACTCATATAGATATATAGGAATCTCAATCCAAGTTTCAGAGTTTTAAAACAAACAATTCCTTTGTTTGCAATGTTTTGGTATTGCAGATTTTTGTTGTTGGTGATACTTCCGAAACAAGGGAATGGTGAGAACCAGCTGGTGCCTCCTAATCAAACTGTTCCATTCCGTCTTTATAATGAATCCGCCAGATTAATGGTTGAGTTTCCCTCTATTCCTGCTCTTCAAGGAGTATCTCTCCATGTCTCTTACATATATAGACAATGAATCCCACATCTTACACGCAGCAGATCCAGAAGGTTGTCTTCCCAGATTCTTTCTACAGCGCCATCTCTACAATTCATCCAATATTCATCCTTTGGTGTATTATGGTCATGACAATATGACCAACATTAATGTTACTTACTTCAATTGTTCTTCGGCTTGGTCAAGATATGAGGAGTCCAACTACTGCCCGATTATTGCTTTTGGCTCCAATGATAGAGTCCTGTCCAGGGACCTAATTTCCTGCAGCATATCACGGTTACCATCGCCAGTAGCTGCACTCGATCTTCAGTACGAGAACGAGTTAAAACTCAAATGGCCGTTCCCACCTGCAGAAGTTGAAAAGCACAAAACCAGCAAGAAGCTCAGAATTCTTTTATCAAGTACAGGTGAGACGATAATAGGCTTTGCCTTTTTCTTTTTTCTTATTCATCAGGTTGCTTGGATTGACATTGAATGTTCATTTGTTGTGCTCCTATAACTCCAGGTTCTATTGTACTCGTTTTGCTGTTGGTTGTGTGCTTCTACATATGCCGCTACTTCAAGAAGAAAGGAGATGATCAAGTAAGACTTGAAAAGTTTTTGGCGGATTACAAGGCAGTTAAACCTACCAGATTCTCTTATGCAGATATCAAAAGAATCACAAGCCGATTTAAGGATAAGTTAGGTGAAGGTGCGCATGGAACCGTGTTCAAAGGTAAGCTATCTTCTAAAATTCTAGTGAGTGTCAAAGTACTTAATAATTCAGATCATGATGGAAAAGACTTCATTAATGAAATGGGCACAATGGATAAAATTCATCACATCAATGTTGTTCGTTTGTTGGGTTTTTGTACTGATAGTTGTCACCGAGCTCTTGTTTATGATTTTTCCCTAATGGTTCCCTCCAAAAGTTCATATCTTCTCCCGACAACAAGGAAAGTTTCATGGGAAGGTCAAAACTCCAACAAATTGCCCTTGCCATAGCCAAAGGGATTGAATATCTTCACCAAGGTTGTGATTATAGAATTCTTCATTTCGATATCAATCCTCACAATGTGCTATTAGATGACAATTTTACTCCCAAAATTTCTGATTTTGGTCTAGCAAAATTGTGTTCTAAAAATCAAAGTACAGTGTCAATGACAGCAGCAAGAGGAACCTTAGGATATATTGCACCTGAAGTTTTCTCTTGAAATTTTGGAAATGTGTCATACAAATCAGATATTTATAGTTATGGAATGCTACTTCTGGAAATGGTCGGTGGAAGGAAAAATGTTGATACAAATAAAGCAACTTTTCAAGTTTTGTATCCAGAATGCATCCATAATTTGATTGAAGGAAGAGACGTAAGTATTTATATAGAACATGAAGTTGACATTAGAATTGCTAAAAAGCTAGCAATTGTAGGACTTTGGTGCATTCAGTGACATTCAATAAATCGTCCATCCATAAAAACATTGATACAAATGTTGGAAGGAGAAGTAGATAAATTGAAGGTGCCTCCCACTCCATTTGATTTTACTGCCTCATCCAGTTCAAGTATCACTGTTCTTGCAAAACATTCAACTTTAGGGTTAGATGTGATTCATGAATTAGAGTAAGTATATATGTTATGGCTTTCCAATATATATAGCTTTTACATTTATTCAGAATATTTTGTAAGATCCATGAATGTTTTTATTATCATCATGAATGTGCCAATTTAAGCGTTCTTTTTAACATTGTACGAGTAATATTTTACTTACTCAATAACATTGTGAAATATAGTGGACGATGGAATACATTAAATTCGTGTTTATCGGGAGATTAGTATGACATTTGTGGTATCTAATTAAATAAATTATCATAGAGTTAAGTGACTTGAGGAAAAACTTAAAAAATACAGTGGTATAATACACTCTTCTTTGAGCCCGCAATTGCCTATTTTCATTCCTTCATAAATCATTCTCCTTGTCCAAAGTTCATACTACATTGTTCTTAATATAAAAGTTAGTTGAGTTGAATTTAATCTTAAACATAAAATCTTAATCTGCTTTATCTCTCAAATTTATATTCATAATTTGTTTTACTTCCTTTTTGATTACACATAGTAAAGATTGTTTGGTGCTCAACACTCGGAGGCCGGTTAGGATTGGGATCGGGTCAGAGATTGGATCAACTTGTATTGTTTGGTATATAGGGTTGATGATAGCATGAGATGGCCAATACCACTTAATTAGAACTTGACCAAACCAACCTCCCCTTAGAATTGCATTTTCAAACCTAAGTTTGCAAATTTCATAGACAAAAGTCCTAATTCTGTCTATTTGCATTATGAGTTTCAATTATCGTGTTCTCTATCAATTGACTAGAATTGTTATGATATCCCTTTGGTCTGTGAGGTGATGGCTATAAATCCTTTTTAAAAAATTAGGGTCTTTTACTTTAAAAACTAAGGTTTCCCTGCTTGAACTTTAGTTCAATTGGAATACGTTGATGCCCCCTCCTAGAAGTAGTGAAATTAACTAGTACCTTGATAGTGCAGTGGTATAACACTAGGCTTTGATAACTCTGGTCAAGGGTTCGATCACTACCTACAAGCGTTGCTAGTGATCGGTGATAGTGAAATTAGAGTGAGTCAATCTTAGCTTAAGATGATTTTCAACATTTTAATCGATTATAAATACTTGTCACGTAAATTGATAAAAAGATTTGTGTAGCTAGTGTAATGTATTTATTGACTTTCAATTAATAGAAGATCGGTGATAGTGTAGATTGTTTGGGCATATGAAGGCAACAAAGAGCACAGAGGCGAGGTTTGGGGACGAAAGGAGGGGCCAATATAGTCTTTTTATAATTTATGATTAATTATGAAATAAAATTAATGTTACTCCATATCAAATGTAATTTTAAAGCTCTACTTCCACTCACAGTTCCACTCTCAAACCCCATCTAAGAATAGCTATAAGCATATGACGAAAAATTATATTTTAGAGAAATCAATATTTATGGCTTTATAAATAACTAACATAATTATTTTTCTTAGTTTAACTAATTATCTAACTCTTATGTTAAGCATCAGAGTAAGATAGTGTAAAACTTTTTCCTCCTTAAAAGTTGTGATTAACTTCATTTTTTTGGGACAAAAAAGATCATAATGATATCATCAAACAAGCCGTTCAAGTTTTTCTTTCCATATATAAAATACTCTTTGCAGTCCTAATTATAAAGACCTAGTTGACTTTTTTGTAAAAATTAAAGAAGCTAATTAAATTACTTTAGATTATTTTTATTTTTATTTTTTTTGTTCAAACTAATTAGTTTAACTAATAAATTAATATATAATCTAAAAATACACAACATATGAAATGATTAAGTAACTTATTTAGCTTTCTTAATCTCTCTAAAGAAAGTTAACTAGGTCTTATAATTAGAACTGGAGGTAGTATCATATTGATATTTTCATTCCTTTAAAAATCATTCTCCTCCTTTTATCCGTACTTTATATAAAATTCCCCCCTCCCCCCAAAAAAAAGGATTTTCTGTTGACGTCAATTTTTTTGGACAAAAAAAAATCATAACAATAATGTCAAACAAGCAGTTCAAATTTTTGTCCATATAAAAAAAAAGGTCATAATGATATTTTTCATTTCTTTAAAAATCATTCTCCTCCTTTTGCCCATACTTTATATAAAACTTTTCCCCCTTCAAATTTGTGATTAACTTAATTTTTTCCTTTGGAAAAAAAATCATCATATATTATTAAACAAGCAGTTCATACATAATTAGAAGACAAAAAGAAAATATAGGGAAGGAAGATAAGAAATTAATAAAGCTTGCATGTGGATTGTGGAAAACAGGTGACATTTATTTTTGACGTCTTTGTCTAATGTTATGACTTTTTTTCTCAAATTATCAAAAAGATGTTTTTTCCTTGAGATTTATCATCTCTTTCTAAATTAATTTGTGATTTTATACGTTTGGATTGAGAATAAATGTCATTTTATATAATCATAATCTTTATAAGTGACATTGATCAAAAATGATATTGATTAATCATAACTTTTGTTTGAATACTTTGTTTATATAAGTGACTTTGATAAATGTGATTATGCTTGGATTACATTTATTAAAGTCACTTATAGATGTATAGTAAAAAAGGGGTATGGATTTTCTTAAATTGTTTATTTATATTTTTCAAAATTATATTTCATAATAATTATTATTAGTATCAAATATAGTTTAATAAGTGAAATGAATATCCAAATATTATTTTCATTCTATTATTGTTATTATTGCTAAATTATAAATTTAAGTAGATTACAAGTTTTAAATATATTAAAAAAGAAATAAATGAAAACTAAAAAAAGTAGGGGTATATATAAAGAAGAAATTATCATTGCTGAAGCTGCATCTTCCCATGCAAAAGAAACTATCTTCATCACTTACATGTTGTTTAGAAGGTTGAAAATTCTACAAGAAATGTGGAAAACTTACACTTAATTTCAACTTGTTTTTCTTTATCTAATGTTATAATTTTATTTTTTTTTTTATACAAGGCGATAGGGGAGGGGGGATCGAACCCAAAATCAGGAGGGGGGAAATTAATCCCAATACCACTACACTACTAGTAGTGCTGATATGTTAAAATTTGTTAATCAAAATTTTTGGACGTTTTGAGCATGTTTGGGGTAGTATTAAATCAGGCTAAAAGTCCTATGACTGATGGGCTTAAAGAAAAAAGCTACTTCGAGGGAAATGATGGTGTTTGGAAAAGCATCAGTGGTTGATGAGTTTTTTTTTTTTTAAAGGCTACTTCTAGAAGAAGCCAAAAATTTAAGCTTCTGCCATCACATCACTAAACTATTGCATGCACAGTGTAGAGATTAGTTTCACTTCCGAACAACATACTTCGAATGTTTTTATAGAAATTTTTATAAATCCTTGGGTCAACACATGGAATTCAAATCTAGCATTTTTAGTGAAAATAGAAACCAAAATTTTTCTAATTTCATTGTACCAATCATACATCCTTGTAAAATATCCATACATTTACTTCAACACAAATAAATTGTGTTCGTAATAGAATCAAACTAAAGATCAACTTGAGGGGATATGTTTAATTAAATACTTCAGTGTTTTGTAATTTTTTAATGGTAATTTTATTGTGTTTTAGAAAATTTACATTTAAATTTAATTTTTTATCATGTCTAAATGGATGATTTATCATGTCTTTCTAACTTAATTTGTGAGTCTGCATCATTTTGTGTTCTTAGAGGCTGAGTATTGTAAAACAAAGAGGGTAATCTTGGAAGGGCCCACCAAATTCGAAAAACAAAGTCATGTTTTTATGCCAAACAAAATTTATTTATAAATAATTATCACCCGCGTGCTCATGCATCCAATTACTCAAGGGGTATAATTAAACTTGGATAACAACAAGTGGAGCTAATATAATTGACCTTAAAGTTAATTCAAGAACATTTTTATATCTCTTTTCACACTCATAATTTGGTCTAAGACCCATATTTTTTTACGGTCAACATTAGCTTTTTAACAAAATAAGATAATATTGCTACATCTTAAAACTTTCAAGATAACATTGAGATTTTAAAAAAAATATTTATTGGACAACATTACTCCTGAGCCTATACTTCAGGAACGGATTTGCTACTTAACCATTTTTAAATATACTCTAAATTTTGTAGATGTTATATCGGTTATTGTTATGTGTTGCTTTGTTTCAAAATTATAGACATCTTTTCTATAGATAAGTCTCTAGCTAATGTTAATAGCTCTTTAACACCTAACCACTAGATACTTAGCCCTGTTTGGTAGGTGGCACTGGGGTTGGTGTTGGAATTGTTAATTAGGCGGAAGCCACCTCCCCTGCTATTGCATTTTCAATTATGAGATTGTAAATTTTAGAGACAATATTATATTTCTATAAATTAGAACACTAATCCACCAAGTTATAGTTCACAAGGAAAACGTGGCTATTCATTTTTTTTTTTTGGTTTTGGACCTGTTCTGCCAGAAAAGAAATCTTGATCGGAGTGACTTTATTAAATATGAGGACTAAGAGACTTTAATTTATTATAAGGACTAAGAGATTATAAAGTTACACTGCAGTATAAAAGAAACAAATTGAAATCATGCTTTGATAAAGATAAACTATTAAAATGAATTTTAATTTTAAGAATGTTCGTAAGTGAATATACAAGTGCATATATACAATTTAAAAACTAAAAATAATAAAATAATAAGTGTTTGTATGAAAATTTAAAAGTCCTAATGTAAATTACAATACATTATGAAGGAATGGACTTGATATTCCAAGTAACTAGAATCTTCTCCCCTTTCAACAGAGTGGTACATACGGATGGACTTGATGTTCCAACTATTCCAATATACATTTCATATATTTATTTAAGGTTCATGATAAAGTGCTTGATTTTTATTGATAAATGTTTTTTTTTTAATATTAGAAAGAACCGCTGAATAAACTGAAGAAATATTCTGAATCACCGAAAGAGTGAGTTTAGGCCAACGTATTTATATTCAGCATGTTATAACATACTATTTGTTCTGTCCTAAGAACACAGAGAGATTAGACTTGACTAGGTTGTCAAGCCTAGAACCTACGTACCCTTTGAGAGGATCAAAGTCCACGTAGTTCGCAATATACTTGAAGGCGTAAGGCCAAGGGGGTGGTGTGTGTGCTCTGTGTGACAGGAAGTAAAGAGAGCATGGATTAGAACGTGTGCACCTGATTAAGGTTTCCTTGTATTTATAGAGGAGTCTGGTGCGAGTATCTCCGGGTTAATGAGCGATATCCGGGATCATAATTGGGGGAGATCTCCGATTAATGGGATCCTAGATTGGTGGGATGGGATCCCAGATTAGTGGGATTCCATATCCCTGCCCATTATTGCGGTGATTTTGCTCTAGGCATGGTTGGGCCGTGGCCAGGATATGGGCCTTTTGGGCCGGTCCGTAACAGTAGCCCCCCAGCTTGGTCGTTCAGGCTTCTGGACGGCCGAGGTGTATATTGTCCTCGGTCGTTGCTCAGGCCGAGGCCTTCTTCTTTGGCCGAACCGGTTTGTGGGCGCCGCGATCCTTGAGTCGGCTCCAGGTCCGGAGACAACTCGCGGTGCCTTCATCCGGGTGACCTGCCAAGGATGCCGGGTTTATCATGCTGGCACGGTAGTTCGATCCGCCTCGGTCTCATAATGCCCCCAGCTACTTCGGCCCTGGCTTCCACGCCTTTTGGCCTTCTGTATGCGCTTCGGGATTCCCCCCCGCGGGCCATCATTGTGGTTTTACACCTGGCGCGCCTTGAGTAGTGGTGTTCTGCAACCGCAGCGTCTTTTCATTTCCCGAGTTCTGTGCGCATTTAACGTGCTGACGCCTGTGCCAATCCCGTCACGCTTGTATGGGAATAGACCGTTGTGTCCCTGTCGTTTCGCGACATGGTTTAAATGGCCTTCTTTTCCCTCTTTCTCTTTCACTTCTCCCGTTACTTGTTTATTCTGCAGTTCTTGTCTTTGGTTTTTCTAGAGTTCACAGAGAGGATTCTTCCCTGATCGAAACTTTTTCCGTTTTCCAACATCCCAGTTTCTTCCATTTTCCAAGTACAAGTATTTCGTCTTCTTTCTACCACTTTTGTTCGGTATTTCCTTTCATTTTATCGTTTATTTTCTGAGATAGACGTCTGCGTCGTCATTCTTTCTTCTTTTCTGGGTCTTTCTGTGCGTTCCCAAAATCTAGGTCTTCCTGGGCTTCTCTAGTGTAGTCATCCTGAAATTCGTCCCACTTCTTGCCCTTTAAACACCAACCTTTAGTGGCTTAGGCTTTCTAATTATGGTGAGAGACGGACACCTTCCTAGGCCAAGGGTGTCATTAACGCCAGAGGAGGAAATGCTTCTTCGCATGCGTCTGCCACGGGCCACTTATTGGGTTTTCGGGGGTGAACCACCCGCTTCGGGGGTTTTGGCTCCTTAGCATCGAGGTGGCGCCGTTCGTCCGGGGCGAGCCAAGGCGAGCCAGGGCTCACCCGGCATCAGCTAGGGTTTCGGTTTCACGTTCCTCTCGTCCTTTCCGGCCACTAGCACGCGCTCTTTCTCTCGAGTCGCCCAGTGGGGCCGAGATAGGCTCCTCATCCGGATCCGGATCCTCGGCGCTGATGGCTCAACCCCTCAACTTCTATGAGGGCCCTTCCTCTGCTCTTGAAGGTATTCTTCCGAAAGGGTATCGGGGTCCTTGCTGGGACTGTCTTGCGGAGAGTTCCACCCTGATAGCCCGAGGTGGAGATGCCGAGGCTTCCTCCATACTCGGTTCTTGTCGACATTGGTCTGCCCCGGTCGCCCCTTCTCGCGTCCCCGTTCGTCCGAGTCCGCAGTCTTTTTCGCCTGCTACTGTAACTGTGTCAGGTATTTCTGCTCTCCACTGATACTAGCTTTGTTTATTTTCGTATAGGTTTAATGGCCCCCAAATCTCAGTCTTCCAAGCAGCGTTCTGAGCCCAAGGGTTCAGACTCTTCTAGTCCGCCCGTAGCTTTGTGTCGGCGGTACAGTTGGGTATCGCACGAGGTGCTGAAGACCCCGTCGCTTATGTCGGACGCGGATGTTGCGCGGCTGAAGGTCCCGGCCATGCCCGGGTGCGTCGTCAAGCGTCCGACAGCCGACGAGCCTATCTGCGCGACTCGGTCAGAGGGTTGCCCAGACTTTTTCTTTTTCTACCGTGATTGTCTGACACGGGTGCAAGTTTCCCTTCCTTTTACCCCCTTTCAAATGGAGGCTTTGCTGCATCTCCAGCTTGCCCCCTCCCAGCTTCATCCAAATGGCTGGGCTTATCTTGTTGCCTTCGAGAGGCTGTGTGGTCACTTCCCGATTCCTATTCCGTGCTCGACCAACCTTTTCTTTTACTTCTTTGGGCCCTTCACCCCTAGTTCGCCGAAAGAGAGTGATAAGTTGAGAGGGTTGGTGTCCCTTCGGATCAACCTGGACCGGAAGCTCATGACACCCTTCTCCGACTCCTTCAAGCGCTTTAAAGGGGCGTTTTTCAGAATCGAGGCCGAGTCCGGGAAGCAGCCCTGGTTTTTGGGGGGAACCGAGGGCACTGGCGTGGGTCCTCGTTTCCCCTTATACTGGATAGAGAGCCACTACAAGGTCGAGGCCGCCTCTTTCCAGGTTTCGCGCAAGGGCCTTGTACCGGAATCGGCCTCTGCCCTGCCTCGGTTGGAGGCTCTTGTGGCGGAGTACGATGTGAGGCCGGCCGGCTACTTTATAACTAGGGACAGCTCCAAGCCGCTGCCTCCTACCAGTAGGGTTTTTAGTAGTGTGTTATCTCTGTTTTTGTCTTGGTTTTTTGGATCCGTGATTCTGACTTGGTCTTTCTTATCTTTTTCAGCTCGAGACATGAGTTCGCTGCCGCTCTACGTTCGCATGGCGAATCCTGCTGCCGCCTCGGCCAGTCGCCCAAAGAAGCGGGGCCCTTCTAAAGATGCCGGTGCTCCTGCTGCCGCGGCTCCCAAGAAATCAAAGGGCTGAGTCGACCAAGGGTCTTCTTCTGCTGCTGTCGCCGAATTTTCTCCGGCCGTAGGATCCCGAGCCTCTGAGGGGCAAGAGGCCGCCATTACGTCTCCGGCTTCCAAGGGGAAGGAAGCCGCCATTTCTGACGAGGAGGTCGAGATCGCTCTCTGCCCCGAGGTGTCCAGTGGTTCTCCGCTGAGTCTGCCCTCCTCTCCGCCGCCTCCCCCTCCTCCTCCTCCTCCAACGAGGCCGAAATCGGTTGTCCCCCGTGGCTTTTTGTGGGACAAGAGGGTGGTTTCGGAGGTAGACGTCGCCTTCCTTCCTCCCCGACATTTTATGGAAAGCCGGGCGTTGTCTTCCTCTGCGTTAGATCAGTTGCACTTGGCCCAGAGGGAATTATGCCGGTCGGTGGGGTATGTCCAGGCTTTGATACTGGTGCGGGAGCAGTACACCCGGGTCAGCGCCGAGTGCCAAAGGTTGAAGGCGGCTGAGGCAGAGCTAAAGAAGGGCCTGGCCGCTGCAGAGGCTAAGGCCGCGTCCGCCGGAGAGCTGAAAGAAGAGTTGGACGTGGCTGAGGCAAAGGCCAGGTCCGCTGAGGAGGAGCTCGTCAAGGCCTGGGACGAGCGGGATGCGATCCGGGTGGAGCGGGATGCTGCTTGGGTGGAACGAGACGCTGCCAAGGTTGCGGCGGTGAAGGCAGATCAGGAGCTCCAGCTCTCCCGGGCGGATGCTGAGAAGGTGGCCGAGGAGTGTGGCCGGGCTCAAAAGGGAATGTCGGAGGGTCTGGCTGCCATCAAGGTCCTTCAACAGCAGCGGGCCTCTCTAGTTGGCGAGAAAGAGGCGCTTGAGAAGGCCCTTTCTGCTGAGAAGGCAGCTCGCCAGGAGGTCTCCGACGCTCTGTTGCAGACCACGGAGGAGTGGTTCAAGCAGGCCTTGGCGCAGATCCGGTATTTCAACCCCGGGGCCGAGCTTAATGTGGACGGGTACGATTACCGTGCCTTCGTTCAGGATGACGGGACTCTGATCCCTTATCAGCCTCCTGCCGCCGAGGGTCCTGCCAAGGTTGCTGAGGAGGATGCCGCCGACGCCGAAGATCCCGAGGCCAAGCCCTCCAGCTAGTCTTAGCTCTTTGTTTTTTCTTTTTAGGTTTTGGGGCGTCTGTGCCCTTGTAATTTTGTTAGAACGATTTTGGCCTTGTGCCATTATGTACAAACTTTTGGGATGATGAATGACATTAGTTTCTACCATTCTTTTGCCTGTGTTATGAATGATTTAACTCTTTATCATCCTTTTTCCCTAGTTCGGATGTGTGTCGGCTGCATGTGTACAAGCCGTTTAGATGCCTTAGACAATGAATAATTTACAATTCTATCATCCTTTTGCCTATGCTTAAGTGTTAGTTGGCTGTATGCGTACAAGCCGTTTTTACTCTACCACACTTACCGTGTGGGAGGTTGGGGCAAGGTTGTCTTGTTTCAACCTCGTCAGGTGTAACTAACCACACTGCCTCGGTCCGACTTTCTAACAGTCGGACTCCAACTTTTTACTTAGTCGGATTTTGTTTTACCGACGTAAGGGCTAGACTACCATATGTCTTAACCGAGGCTTCGCTTGCCTCTAATCGGACATTTTGATCTGCTCAGGGTCGGCATGGTAGCCTGCTTGCTTAGTCGGGCGAGCGTTGACGCGTCAATTTCACGAAAGGCCACGTATGGCGACTTCGCCGAGCTCTAACCAATGCCTGTTGGAGTACAACGGCCGGTTTTCGTACATCTAGATGTTTTTGGTTTTTTCGGCCGAGTACACGACCTCGGGGCCTTTTACCGGTGCCGGGCTTAAGGGCCTCGACTTTTCAGTTTCTTGGCCGGGCATTATTGCCTCGGCTTTTGTGATTTTGACCGGGCTTCAATGCCTCGGCTTCATGCTTAAGCGGATATTTGTGGACATTCATAAGTGTAACATCCCAAATTTTGGGCTTTAGAAATTAAAAATAATATGAGGAAATTAATTATGTTATCTTGGTTTAAAAGAATCGTGAGATTAATTATTAGAATTCTAGGCATATTTGTCCCTTAATTTAATTATTATTATTATCTTTTAAAAAAATATTAATCCAAATAAGGGATACTTTATGCCTACAAAAAAAAATTATTGAAACAATATGTGGGAATTAATTATGGAAAGATTTGTCAGTAATTATGATAAAGTTAACATATGGAATTTTAGACATATTATTAGGCAATTAGAATTTCTAAATATAAAACTCCATTTATTACTGCACTAGTACAGTGCTCAATAAATTTAAATTCCTTAGTCAATCCATTATAAGTGAACACAGGAACATTTAAATTGTCATTGTTCATTCCTTAGGCCTAATAGTCCTGTAAATCATTAATTCAATTACATTTAACCTATTCAATTCCGTAAATAGTTACTAACCTATACGTATCAGCCCATTATACTCCATTCATTAATTCTTTTTCAGCCCATTACGCCAACGGAGCTGCAGCCCATATATCCACTTCAATCCATATAATACCCAACCCATACACCACTTCTTTTAGACCCTCCATTTGACTTGCATTGTATATCAGCTTTTCCTGTTTCCTTCGGCCAAGAGCACGCTAAAATGCAGAAGCAAAGTCAGCAAAATGGAAATCACCACTCCATACCATCTGCAACACGCCATAAGTAATAAAAGAAATAACAGCGCCGTAAACACATAAAGTAGACTGCACCAGCGACTGTTCACGCAAGTCCAACCCCCACCATGCTTCTCGAGACCCACACGCTGTCCTCCAGTCCATCATTCTTCACTAAGCAACGTCTTTTCTCTCTCGGACTACACCATGATCCCTTATTTAAGCAGTGTTTTCTGTTCCCGTTGCATAAGCAAAAGCCACCTCTAAACTCCAGCCGAGAGAGAGAGAGAGCTGAGTTGTGAGAGAGTGAGATAGAGAGAAGAAAGGCCGAGCTGTGAAAGTGAGAGAGGAGAACGTTGGTGCTGTAAGTGTATGTGCTCTGTTTTGAGTCCTCAAAAAACAGAGGCCTTGGACGTCACCTAAGATCAGTCTTCTAGCCGACAACTAGGTGAGTCTTCAGTCCTTCTTCCTTCTGATTTCCCAACGTTTATATTCGAGTTTGGAAGACTTGGGATTTGATTCTTGATGCGTCATGCATACTCTGCTCGTGTATTCCAATGTAGTGCGTTGTATATAAAAGAAAAACAGAAAGGGGAAAAACTTACGGTCATGGAATATATATATATATATATATATATAAAGAAACAAGAAAGGAGGAAAGAAACGATAATGTGTCGTATACGCAGCTCTGGATGAAAGTTTATTTATATATATATATGGTATATATACTTACACACACGTTGCCTTTAAGGATAGAATGAAAGGAACTCCCTAATTTATAGGTATAGTTTTAGTTGCTGACAATATAGATATATCACTGTATCTAATATTAATATATATAGGGAACTGAAATAATAATAATAATAATAATACCCTTACTGTATTATACTCGTATATCTATTGATACGTTCATTATAATTGCTCCTCTGCACACACGGATAGAATAAAAAGAAAAAGGTCTTTATAATGGAAATTATTTTACTAATATAATATCATGAAATCAAAAAGATAGAATATGATCCAACTTACTCCTATATAATATAATATAATCTAACTCACTCTTATATTATTTCATTTATAATATTATTTACAAATATATCTATATAGTATAAAAAAAATTGTATTTTTATATTGTTAAAGTTTATTTAAACTTCTAATTTAAATGTTAGGAGGGCCTAAGAAAGTTTAAAATAATTATAGAAAAATATGAATAAGTTTTTAATAACAGGGGCATTATAATACTGGTGATAATAATAATTAAGTCAAAAATAAAACTCAAGACAAAATTACAATATTACAGACTTGTAAATAACTAATTCCTAATTAAATGCTAGCCGTGGTATGAACTTTAATTTTATTAGTTATTAATGGTATTTAAAAGTCAATAAATATATATATATATATATATATATATATATATATATATATATATAAACGAAATATGTGTGTGTGAAGAATAATAGTAATAAAATAAATTAATAATAATAAATATTATTAAAAACAGAAATAGATAATAAAGAAAATTTAATAAGAAATAGAAAATGGAGTCATTAAATAATAATTAATAATCACAATGGTCTCCTGATTTTTCTTAGTCCCATTATAATTTGCCCACTTCAAGCATTCAAAATTTATTATTAAAAATTTGTATATTTTTAATTTTAGGAAATTATAAGTTATAATTTTATGAAGAGTTTTAGAAGTGTTATTAATGATTAGTAAATTGGTTGTGGTAGATTGATTTTGGCGTGTGTTTGAGCTCTTGGATTAGGAGCACTGTGATAATAGTTAGCTACGGTGAGAGGTAACCACTTTCCACTTGTTATGTGTATTGATATGTTGTTGTGAGTATTTTTGTGAAATCATTATGAATATTTTTTATATAAATTGCCTTGTGGAATCTTATGATTTGAATTGTGAAATATTTGCATATATTTATTTATGTATAAGAATTGAGAATTTTGATATTATGATATTTATTATGATAATTATGGGAAGGGTTGAATTGGGAGGAAATGATTATATTCCACCACTTGGTGAGGCCTCCATTGATGCATGATGGTTGGCTTTATATTGTCCCACCTGTTCAATGAGGGACTGGCCCACTAGTTCAATGAGGGCGTACGACACCCCTTTAGTTCAATAAGGGGGAAAGACCCATGGTCTGGGACATGTGCTCTGAGGATTTTGGCCGGTCCTCATCTCATGACCAGTGAGCTTTTGAGTAACCAGTAACATGGATGTAACTTAGCCCATGGGTCTAGTAGGAGGAAATAAGGCGGTTCGGTTGGATTGGTTGGAGGTATCTTGGGAATTTTGTTAGTAAAAACTGTGATACATAATTTCTGATATGAAAGTTTGTGATATGAATATTGGCAAATTATATATATTAAAATACTTTGTTATATAAATTGTTCCACATGGCACCTCACTAGCACATATTAGTATTCGTAATGAGTTGGATTGATGGTTACCACATTTTTCCAGGTGATAGTTTCTGTCCGAGTCCATCAGCGAAAACTTTGGAAGCTTAGGCTACTCCTTCTGACAGTAGTGCTTCCATCTTCTGGTATACGTTGGATGATTGTATATTGCCACGTTAGGGCTCATTTTGCATACTCTGAATTTATTTTGTATATTTTAGTAATTAAAGAAGTATTACTCAGTGGTTGATCAACCCTTATTTAGTCTTTTTGTTAAGTAAAAATGAAGGATGCATTATCTAGTTACTAATCAAGCTAATATATAGTTGCTACTTTAAGTAAATTTTGAGGACGTTACACATAAGTCTCCTCAATGGAAAATGGCCCTAAGGGGCGTTACAAAGAAAGAACATTAGAAAATGACATAATACGAACTTTGACTTAAATGATAATAAAATAAAGACAAACGAGGCTGGATCTAGCTGTAGTAGATCTTCAGCTTGTCAGCGTTCCAAGTTCTTTTGACCGGCTTCCGCGCCAAGGTCTCGAGGATATATGCCCCTTTGTCGAGCTTCTCTTTGATCCGATAGGGGCCCTCCCAGTTTGCCGCCAGCTTCCCGTCCTTGGCATTCTTGTTTCCTATGTCGGCCCGTCGGAGTACAAGGTTCCCGCAGTTAAATGACTAGGGTCGGACCTTTCTATTGTACTTAGCCGCGAGTAACTGCTTGGCGGCCAATTCCCGGCAGTGCGCCGTGACTCGGATTTCGTCTATGAGGTCCAAGTCGGTCTTCAAGGCGTCGTCATTCGACTCCTGCCCTTCTTGTCTGGCTCTGACCTTTCTCCAAGATGGCTGTCCGATTTCGACCGGGATCATTGCTTTGCATCCATAGGTTAGCCTGTATGGGGTTTCCTGGGTCGAAGACTATATGCTTGTCCGATATCCCCAGAGGACACTGTGGAGCTGCTCGGTCCAGTTGGTGTCGGCTTGCAACATCCGCCTCTTGAGCCCGTCCAGGATGATCTTGTTGGCGGCTTCGGCCTGGCCATTCGACTGTGGGTGTTCCACGGACGAGAAGTGCTATTTAATGTCCAAGTTGGACATTAAATCCTGGAACCTGTGGTCCATGAACTGGGTCCCATTGTCCGTGACGATCTCGGCTGGTATCCCGAAGCGGGAGACGATGTTGTGCTGGAAAAACTTCATTACTCTGGCCGAGGTTATTGTGGCGAGTGGCTCCGCCTCGATCCACTTGGTGAAGTAGTCTACTGCGACAATGAGCCATCTGCATTGCCCTTGCGCCGGTCGGAATGGTCCGAGGATGTCCATGCCCCTTCGTACTTGCAAGCTTAGAGAGGATGTCGGCTCTGGCGTTCTCCTCTCTTGGGATATGGAAGACGGTCACTTCCTCGAATTCGGCCATGAGCTTCTTGGCGCGGTTTAGGTATTTTGCCATAAGAAGGCCTTTCGCTTGATAGGTGCCGTCAATCTGGGCGGCGACAAGCTGCGAGTCGATTAAAACCTTTACTCGTTGTGTGCCATTGTCTTTTTCCTGGAGCAATCTGACGAGCAAAGCCTCGTACTCGGCTTGGTTATTGGAGGTCGGGAACTTCAATTGGAGAGAATGCTCGGTGGCGAGCCCTTGTGGGCTTTCCACGATGACTCCTGCACCGCTGCCTTTAGCGTTAGACGATCCATCCACGTAGACCTTCCAAGTCCCGTCATTGGTTATCGTCGGGGTGAGTTCCCTGATGAAATCCGCTAGTGCCTAGGACTTGATCGCCTGCTGGGCCTCGAAAGTAATGTCGAACTTCGACAGCTCTATGGCCCAGTTTGTCATCCTTCCGGCTAAGTCGGACTTATGGAGGATCTGCCGGATTGGCTGGCTGGTGCGGACCACTATCTGATGTCCTTGGAAATAAGGCCAGAGTCGTCTCGCCGAGGTAAGTAGGGCAAAGGCCACCTTCTCGAGTTTCTGGTACCGGAGTTCGGAGCTCTGCAGGGCTTTGCTGATGAAGTATATCGGCGTCTGCCCGTTCTCGGTCTCTTTTACTAGAGCGGCACTGACGGCTTCGTTGCTGATCGACAAGTAAAGGAATAGGGTCTCTCCTGGATTCGGCTTAGTTAGTACTGGCGGGGTTGCCAGACATCGTTTGATTTCCACAAAGGCGGCATCGCATTTGGGATTCCAGCCACCTTGGGTTTCCTTCTTCAATAACTTGAAGAGAGGTAGGGCTTTCTCGGCCGACTTCGGGAGGAACCTCGTCAGGGCGGCGAGTCGGCCGGTCAGCTGCTGTACCTCCTTCTTGGTCCTTGGGGGGTGCATGTCTAGCACGGCCTTGCATTTGGCCGGGTTCAACCTGATTCGATTTCTTCTTAGTTTCTCAAACGTCTGTTCAAGGTCCCGAATGTGGTCTTCTGGAAGCTTTGACTTGACGATCATGTCGTCTATGTAGACCTCAATGTTGCGCCCGATCTGGTCGTCGAAAACCCAGTTCATCATCCTTTGATAGGTGGCCCCGACATTCTTCAGTCCGAATGGCATGACGTTGTAGCAGTAGTTTGCCTTATCCGTCATGAAGGCGGTCTTCTCCTGGTTGTCCGGGTGCATGGCAATCTGATTGTATCCAGAATAGGCGTCCATGAAAGAGAGGAGTTGGTACCCGGCCGATGTATCCACAAGCTAGTCGATGTTTGGCATCGGGTAAGAATCTTTTGGGCATGCCTTGTTGAGATTGGTATAGTCGACGCATACTCTGCATTTGCCGCTAGGTTTGAGTACCATAACTACGTTGGAAAGCCAGGTAGTGTATTGCACTTCTCGAATGAAGCCGGCCGCAAGGAGCTCCTCGATGTGGCTCTCGAGGGCTTTCTGTCTGTTATCAGCAATATTCCTCTTCTTCTGTGCCACTGGTCTTGATCCAGGCCACATGCCGAGTTTGTGGCAGCAGAAGCGGGGGTCGATGCCGGGTATTTCGGCCGAGGTCCAGGTGAAGACATCTTGGTTCTGTCTGAGGAAACGGATCATATGAGCTTTTAGGTCGTCCCTCATGTCTCGGTCGATTTTGGCGGTCTTTGACGGGTCCACCCCCAGCGCTACCTCCTCCAATTCTCCTTCCGGCTCGGGCCTCGGGTTCTCCTTCTCACGGAGGTCGAGTTCCACCATATTGACCTGCTGCCGTGGGCGCTTGTCGGAGTCGGCTTTAACTACTTGCTCGTTGGATCCGAGCCGAGGTGGGGATGAGGGTCCTCCTTCCTCGACCCGGATAGCTTCAAAGTAGCATTGCCTTGACTCTTTCTGGTCTCCGGATACCACAACTATCTGGTTTTTGTCATTAACCATCTTCAGCTTCTGGTGCTTGGTGGACACCAGTATGTCCCAGTTGTGGATCGTTGGTCGGCTTAGGATGACGTTGTACGGGGACCGAAAATCGGCGACAATGAACCTCACTCGTTCGGACTTGAAGGCTTCTTTGGTCCCAAGGGTCAGCCTGAGGTCGATGTAACCTTTCGGAAAGGACTGCTCGCCGTTGAACCCGATCAAGGTGGTCTTGCAAGGCTTAAGGTCTTCTGGGTCGAGGTGCATCCTTTTGTAGGCGTCCCAACTTATGATGTCGGCCGAACTTCCTGTATCCACAAAAATCCTCTTAACACGGCAGTTCACCAAGGTTCCGGTGATCACCAGTCCATCCAGATGGCCTGGAATGACATCTTTTAGTTCTTCGTTGGTGAAGGTCAAGGTGGGCGGCTTCGGTCCCTTGGGATTATCCTTGAACTTGGGGAGGTCTCTGATGGTTAATACCTCGTGGAGGTATTTCTTCCGCCGACTGACGGTGTCTCCCCCTCCTCCAAATCCTCCGCGACGACGTTGCATTGGAAATCTACGTCGGGAAATTCGTCGTCCGAGGCCGTCTTCTGCTTCTTGCCCGGTTTTCAGGCCTCCTTGGACGGACTTCTGGTGCCGCCGCGGTCTTTGCGCTTGCCGCTCGTCCTTCCCTGGGTCTTGATGACATACTGACGTAGCTTTCCTTCTCTCACGAACTTTTCAATTGCGTCGCGGAGGTCGTAGCATTCGTCTGTGGTGTGGCCGTGGCAGTCATGGAACGTGCAGAACTTGGTACGATCGGTATTGGAGTGGCCTCTGATCGGCCTCGGCTTATCGACCCGTCTCATCTCGGCCTGGGCTACTTCTTTCCACACCTGAGACCGAGAGACATTCAAGGGGGTGTAGTTATCATACCTGGCCTTTTGGTCGGCTCGGTCTGGCTTGGCGCGGCTCTCGCGGTTCCGCCTTCTTGGTTCGGTTTTAAGCCTCCTCAGTCGTTCCTCTTCACTGGGCGAAGTGTTTCTTGTTCGTTCAGGTTCATCAGCGTTGGCCGCCTCCATTTGCTCCACTTCCAGGTACTTCTTCGCCTAGGTGTAGAACTCGGTTAAGGTGTACACCGGGTTCTTGCATAGGTTCCGGGCTAGTTGTGATGACGGATCTAGCCCATTGACGAGGCAGTGGACATGAACTTCCTCGGGTAGTGACCGAACCTGCATCGCCACGTCCTGGAACCGATCCAGGTACTTCTGTAGTGCCTCGCCTTTTTTCTGTCTCACTTTACTCAATGTGAACTCGGTCTTCGGCTGCTTTTTGCTGGTGGCGAAATGTAACTCGAACTTGCGCCTGAGGTCTTCGAAGCTCCGGATGGAGTTGTCCGGGAGCGAGCTCAACCATCTGTGCACCGGTCCGGTCAGGGTGGCCGCGAAGAGACGCTGAATAACCGGGCCCCTAATTGACCGAACCTACATGAGTTTATCGAACATGTCAAGGTGGTTGCGAGGGTCCTGAGTTCCGTCGTACTTTGGCAGGTCGGCCAAGTCGAAATGCTTCAGGTAGTGGGCCGTTGCCGCCTCCCTCGAGAACGGGGATCGCCCGGATTCCGTCAGGTACTTCATTCGATATTCCTGGGGAGAACCTCTGCGGGACGATCTGCGGGCCCAGGGGCTTCCGTCGTCGGCGCGGCGCTCTTCTCGGTCTCGGCCCTCCCTGGCAATCTGATCAGCGCGGTTACGACCATCGCCGTGGTTTGCCGAGGCGTGGATCCTCTCTGGTTCGCCGTTGTCGCGGCGTGTGTCCCTCGGCTCTGGGCTGCTCAAGGAGCTGCTGTCGTCAACAAGGGCCCTCCTTCCTCTCCGATGATTTCTCCTGCGGTTTCCTTCTCGGTGATCTTGCTCGAGCGCGTCTCTTATCATTTGGCCAAAAGCTTCAAAAGCAGCCTCTCGCTGAAGGTGATCCCGCTTCTCCTTATTCTCAAGCCTCTGAAGGAACGACTCCTGCGCCCTCCTTAAGATACAGACGTCGGCTTCAACCTCCTGGTCGTCTCGTGCTGGGGCTTCTGTGCGCGCCTCTAATGGTGACTGGTTTTCTGCAGAAGGAGAGGTTGCCGTGTCGGTGACGTGCCCTTCTGGGGTGTTTTCTCGCCGCGGTTGCTCCGACGGCTGATTAGGAGGCGGCTGGCTCGGCTGGGGGTCTCCGCCCACCGGCGGTGGGTTTCTGCTGTGGCTTCTGGTGTTTGCCATCAGTGGTCACGAGGATAGAAATTTATGGATCCCCACGGACGGCGCCAATGTTCTGTCCTAAGAACACAAAGAGATTGGACTTGACTAGGTTGTCAAGCCTAGAGCCTACGTACCCTTTAAGGGGATCAAAGTTCACGTAGTTCGCAATATACTTGAAGGCGTGAGGCCAGGGGAGTGGTGTGTGTGCTCTGTGTGACAGGAAGTAAAGAGAGCATAGATTAGAACGTGTGCACCTGATTAGGGTTTCCTTGTATTTATAGAGGAGTCTGGTGCGAGTATCTCCGGGTTAATGAGCGATATCCGGGATCATAATTGGGGGAGATCTCCAATTAACGGGATCCTAAATTGGTGGGATGGGATCCCAGATTAGTGGGATTCCATATCCCTGCCCATTATTACGGTGATTCTGTTCTAGGCATGGTTGGGCCGTGGCCAGGATATGGGCCTTTTGGGCCGGTCCGTAACACTATTGATACAATCGTGAGAATATTCTGCAATAATGAATAGAAAATATAGAAAATATCATCCTAGAAAATTTCATAATTTTTGTACTATTAAATAAGGGTTAATGTGCATCCAACCTCTGGTATAAAAAATGGCTTTTAGACTACTACATTTAGACCGAATATAGAGGCTGGATAAAGTCTATAAAGTATGATTGGTGGTAGTTTCATAAATATAAAAAACTTTTTAGATCAATTCTTTTAATATGATATCTGAAAGATATTATTTAGACCAAATTTTCACACAACTGGTCTAAAAGGTTTTTTTAAAAAAATGTCTACTACTTTTAAGACCAGTTGTCTTTTTTAACCGGTCTAAAAGATGAGAAAGAAAAAAATAATACATTTATTACTTTTAAATTGTTAATGTACTATCACAATTTCACTTTGACAAAATTCCTTGTACATTATGTGAATAAACTAAAATTAGCTAGTGAATTTTGACTAAGTTCTCAATTTACCTAAAATACCCAATTTTCTCGAACCTAAAAATTTTGAGACACAAGTTGGTACAAATGAAACGTATGGGATCAACATTTCTTGGTACCATTCCAGCATAATATTTAGCCCAAAAGGGATGGGAAAGGAGGCCATATGAATATTATTTGATGATCATGAGAACAGTCAAAGAATAATTAAAAATTGTTTCTTACACAAACTTATGTCACATCTCCCATATTTATTTTAAAAATTAATGAATACATGTGCATGTGCCAAGATTCAATAAGGTTATTAAAGAAGCATCCTAAAACAAGCCCATAAGGAGAGAAAAGGAATCAAATGGAAATTTTATTAGAACATTACAAATGTGAACAAGTCAAATGATCATGTGCTCATGCATCCATTAGTCAAAAGGTATACTTATTAAATCTCTTAATCTCACCTACCCATGATTCGGGGGGAGAGAGGGAGTGAGGGAGGTCAAAATTGGATAAGAACATGTGGAGCCAAATAATTGACCTTCAAGTCAATTCAAGAACATTATAATATCTCTTTTCACACTCATAATTTCGTCAAGAGCCTATGTTTTTGACAACTAATGTTAGTTTTTTAACAGAATAGGGTATCATTGTTACGTTTTAAAACTTCCAAAACAACAATGAGAGGGAAAAAAAACTTATATATAGGGCAATATTTCTCCTAGCCTATTTTCTACTTAACCCTTTTTAATATTAATAGCTTTAACAGCCAACCAACAAATACCTAGCCCTGTTTGGTACGTGGCATTGGTGTTGGTGTTGGAATTGGGTCAATAATTAGGCCGAAGCCACCCCTGCTATTGCATTTTCAATTTTGATATTGCTAATTTTAGATACAATATCATCTTTCTTTTTATTAATTTACCGATAAAATAGAATGCTACTCAACCAACTTATAATTCACATGGAAAAAGTGGTTATTCAATTTTTTTTGACCTTTTATTGTTGGGGAAAAAAAATCGTGACCTGATTTGAATTGATTTGAAATTCAAATGTGAAAGCCTCTCAAGTTTCAAAATTCACCTTCATCTGTTATTCTCTCTCATCATTTATATCATTTTGCCCGTCATTTTATATTCTAAAGGAAAAATTCCCTTCAAGGCGAAAGGCTCAAAAAAAAGTCACATATAAGAAAAGATTTTAAGGACTTTTCTGGTATTATTTCATAAACATTAACAACTATATTAGTATACGTTAATAACAATATCCTAACAACTAAATCAGTACACGTTAACAATTATATCAATACAACGTTTTCTAAAATAATAGCACAAAAGGCTTAAGGACTTTTTTAACATTTGACTTTTCTTTGGACCTTTTTAAATAATATCTTGGTAACTTGGGCCCTGAGAGAGATTTTTCCCTTTTCTGAATCTACCCCATTCTCTCTCTTCACTTTTTACTCTCCCTTGACGATACTTTAGTTTATTAATATTTATGATTAAAATTAGAAATTATTTTAGATCTTGTACTTTGTTTTTGTATATTTGAAAATAAGTAAATAGTGAACATTTTAAAGGGCCTAAAGTCGGCGGATTAAAGGCTTCAACTTAAAAGTATTTTTGGTAAATTTCATACTCACTCCCATTGTTGTCAAACTCGCAAGTTGACTCTCCGAGTTTACTGTTTTTACGCTTCTAGTTTGTAAAAACGAGTCGAGTCAGTGGTAAACTCGTGCTAGTTATAAACTCGGTTAAATTCATGAGTTTATACACCGAGTTTACCGTTTTTACGTTTCTAATTTACAAAACCGTGTTAAATTACTCTTAAACTCGTGTTAATTTTTTTAATTTGATTATTGTCAGCGGCTTTATATAGAAATTTTATATATTTTTCTTTATTAAATATGATAAATTTTGAATGGTGATGAATTTAATTTCAATTATTTGGATTTAAAATATATTTAAATCAAATTATCGTCATTTTTATATTTTAATTATTTAATTATACACTAGAAATACCTATTTAATAATAAAAGTAAATTCTTACTAGTTTACGATTTGAGTTCACGATACGAGTTTACGTCACTGTCACGAGTTTGCTTGAACTCGTGAGTTTGACAACCTTGCTCACTCCTTTTATACCCAAAATTGTCAAGGGTTAGCTCTATAGGGCAAAACGACCTCTTTTTAACCTCTAATAGAATGTAATTAAACAAAAAAATTCAGTATAAAAGTTATATTTAAACCCTTGTTTAAAAAAATAATAATAATTAACATAACTAATAAATAAGTAATAGATATAAAAGGTATAACACAAATATTTCCATTCCTTTTATGACACTAAACCAAGTAGAGGAAGAAATTTGTTTTAACTACTATTATTATTTTTCAGGGTGACGGTCTTTTAAAACATGACAATATTTTAGGGAATATTTCAAAAAACCCGCATCGCACCGAAATGACTTTATTAAATAAAAGGACTAAGAGATCATAAAGTTACACTTTAGTGTTTAAGAAACAAATTGAAATCATGCTTTGATAATGATAAATGATTAAAATGATTTTTATTTTTAGGAGTGTTCGTAAGTGAATATAAAGTGCATATGTAGGAATACATTATGTAGGAATAGAATTGATATTCCAAGTATTCCACAAGATGATTGACATAAACTAGAATCTTCTCCCCTTTCAATAGAGTGGTACATATGGAAAAAACTTGATAAAATTCCTAATACATTATGTGACTAAACTGGAATTAGCTAGTGAATTTTGACTAAATTCTTGATTTACCCGAAATACCCAATTTCCCTAAACCTAAAAATTTTAAGACACGAGTTAGTATAAAATGAAACCAATGAGATTAAAATTTCTTTGTTCCATTCCAACAGAATATTTAGCCAAAAGGGATGGGAAAGGAGGCCACATGAATTTTGTTTGATGATTATGAGAATAGTCAAAGAATAATTAAAAATTATTTCTTGCACAAACTTGGACCTCATCTCCCATATTTATTTTAAAAATTAATGAACACGTGCATGTGCCAAGATTCAAGAAGAGTAATAAAAAAAGCATCCTAAAACAAGCCCATATTTCAGTAAAGAGAGAAAAGGAATCAAATGGAAATTTTATTCGAACATTACAAGTGTGAACAAGTGGAAGTTTTATAAATAATTATCACCCATGTGCTCATGCATCCAATTGGTCTCAAGAGGTATAATTATTTAATTTCCTAATCTCACCCATGATTCGTCTAAGTGTGCACCAAAAGGGAGAAAAAGCATCATGCTATGATTCAAGCACATGATCACATGAAAGAGTGAGAGAGAGAGAGCTCAAAATTGGATAAGAACATGTGGAGCCAATATAATTGACCTTCAAGTTAATTCAAGAACATTTAATATCTCTTTTCACACTCATAATTTGGTTGAGAGCCTATATTTTAATGTTAGTTTGTTAATGGAATAGGATATTATTGCTACCACTCTGGTCCTATTTATAAGTCATATTTTGACCAAATCACACATACCAAGGAGAGGAAGTTAGCTTAATGATTATGAGGTGAATTTTCAACTTTACCCTCATTTATGATTAGGTACTTTCAACTTTTTCTTCTCTCTCTATTTTCATTGATACAATTAATATGGGAAAAATTGTCACAATCTCATTCATTTGGTCAAAGGGGACTTATAAATGGGACCAAATTTTTTTTGGTCAAAAGGGACTTATAAATAGAACCAAAGTGGTACGTTTTAAAACTTTGGGATAACAATGAGATTAAAAAAACTTATAGGCCAACATTATTTCTGGGTCTATGTTTCCAGAGCGGATTTTCTACTTAATCCTTTTTTAATATACTCTAAATTTTGTAAATGTTATCGGTTATTGTTATAGGTTGTTTTAATTTGTTTCAAAAGTATGGACATCTTTTTTTGTAGATGATCTCGAACTAATATTAATAGCTCTTTAACACCCAACCACCAAATACTTAGCCCTGTTTGGTACGTGGCACTAGGGTTGGTGTTGGAATTTAGTCAATAGCCGAAGCCACCTACCCCTGCTATTGCATTTTCAATTATGATACTGCAAATTTTAGAGACAATATCATCCTTCTTTATATTAATTTACCGATGAAATAGAATACTAATCCACCAAGTTATATTTCACATTGAAAAAGTGGCTATTCAATTTTTTTTGGCCTGTTCTGTTAGGGAAAAAAAATTCGTGACCGGATTTGAAATTCAAATGTGAAAGCCTCTCAAGTTTCAAAATTTACCTTCATCTCTTATTTTCTCTCTTCATTTATATCATTGTGCCTGTAATTTTATATTCTAAAGTGAAAATCCTCCTCAAGTTCCAGTAATCAAAAAATTGTCAAAAAAAATCCAAATAAAATCACATGTCAAAAAAGATCCTAGGACTTTTTATGGTATTATTTCATAAATGTTAACAACTAAATCGGTACAATATTAACATCTCAATCAGTATACGTTAAGAACAATATCCTAACAACTAAATCAATATATTAACAACTATATTGGTATAACATGTTCTGAAATAATATTAGATAAGACCCGAGGCCTTTTCTAACATTTGACTTTTTTTAGATATTTTTTGACAATATTTTGATACCTTAAGTCCTAAGGGAGATTTTCCCTATTCTAAATCTACCACGTTCTCTCTTTCGCTTTTTACTCTCTCTTGATGACACTTTAGTTTTTTAATATTTATGATTTAAATTAGAAATTGTTTTAGATATTTTACTTTGTTTTTGTTTATTTGAAAATAAGTAAAAAGTGAACATTTTAAAAGTCCTAATTACAATACATTATGTAGGAATGAACTTGATATTCCAAGTATTCCATAAGATGATTTACATAAACTAGAACTTCTCCCTTTCAATAGCGTGGTACATAACATATGGAAACACTTGACGTTCCAACTATTCCAATATAAATTTCATTTATTTATTTAAGGTCCATGATAAAGTGCTTGATTTTTATTGAGATATGTTTTGTTATATTAGAAAGAACCGCTGAATAAATTGAAGAAATATTTTGAGTCACCAAAATAGTGAGTTTAGGCCTACGTATTTATATTCAGCATGTTATAACATACTATTGGTACAATCGTCTTAACAGCTGTACAAAATCATTCTACAAAATTTCCTAATATTTGTACTATAAGGGTTAATGTGCATCCAGCCCAAAAAAAAGAGTTCTTAGACCGCTACATTTAGACCGGATATAGAGGATAAGGTCTAAAAGGTATGATCGGTGACGGTTTTGTAAACATAAATAACTTTTTAAACAGTTCTTTAAATATAAAGTCTAAAAGATATTATTTATACCGAAATTTCACCCAACCAGTCTAAAAAGTTTTTTTTAAAAAAAACATGTCGATTACTTTTAAAACCAATTGTCTCTTTTAGTCGGTCCAAAAGATGAGGAATAAAAAAAATAATACATTTATTACTTTTAAGATCGATTGTTAATATAATATCACAAATTCACTTTGGCAAAATTCCTTGCACACTATGTGAATAAAACTAGAATTAGCCATTGAATTTTGACTAAGTTCTCAATTTACCCAAAATATCCGATTTTCCTTACCTAAAAATTTTAAGACACAAGTTAGTATAAAATGAAACCAATGGGATTAACATTTCTTCGTCCCTTTCCAACACACTATTTAGCCCAAAAAGGATGAGAAAGGAGGCCACGTGAATTTTATTTGATGAACATGAAATAAAATAATTATCACAAGTGTGAACAAGTGGAAATTTGATAAATAATTATCACCCATGTGCTCATGCATCCAATTGGTCAAGAGGTATAATTATTTAATCTCCTAATCTCACCCATGATTCGTCTAAGTGTGCACTAAAAGAGAGAAAAAGCATCATGCTATGATTCAAGCACATGATCACATGGAAGAGAGAGAGAGAGAGCTCAAAATTTGATAAGAACATGTGGAGCAGTGGCGGATCCACACTAGGGGCAATGTGGGCAAGTGCAAACATAAAATATATATAATTTGAGAGGAAATTATAACAATGTGTATTGGTAGAACAAATGGTAAAGGATGTAACCACTCCTCTCCCTCATAGGTCGCCAGTTCGAGCCCCTCAATCCCTTTCCCTTTTTATTTTTTTTATTATTTTATTATTTTTTACATTTCTCCTCTCCTCTCTGCCCGACATTCCCATTTCCCAATTCTTTTTTTTTTCTCAAATCTCACTCGTTCTCTACCTCTCCCGACATTTTCCCTCAAATTTCCCATCGGTCTCTACCTCGTCTGTCGGGGCTCTGCCTTGTCCGCCGGCTGCTGTCTGCAACTCTGCCTCGTCACCTACTTCTCCCCCCCAAATTTCTGTTGTCCCCAAATTTGTGCCGTTCTCTGCCCTAAGTGCTTTGTGTTTGCCTTGTCCGTCGTTCGTTCGCCGTCGCTCAGCCTCGTCCACCATCGAACAACATAGAACATTTTTTGACATGCTTGTAAAGGTTGCAAAATATCACAAGAAGATTCAAGAGTTTTTTGACATGCTTCAAAAGATGGCTACTATTGTGGGGGGTTCATGCAAGTGGAAGGAAATTCTTCAAATGAATCAGTATGAGGTAATAGTTCAAAAAATTGCTAGTGGTGAAATACCGACTAGAAAAGGTTTAAATTAAGAGACAACCTTAAAGCAACCTGGAGACACTCGTTGGGGTTCCCATTTTGGTACGGTTACAAGTGTTATCTTATTATTTTCTCCAATAATTTCCTTGATGAAAATTATTGAAGACGAGCTGAAAAATGATACTGCAAGAACCGATGCAAGTTGCATTTTGTATGCCATGGAGGATTTTGAATTTGTATTCTTGTTGCATCTTATGAAATTGATCTTGGGGATTTCTTATGGGTTGTCACAAGCACTATAAAGAAAAGATCAAGACCTTTTAAATGCAATTGGTTTAGTGAAGGTAGTTAAGTCTCGTTTACAAGAGGTGAGAGATAATGGTTTTGATGATTTGCTTCAAGAAACGAACATTTTTGCCAATAAATATGATATTGACATTCCAAATATGAATGATGTTTATTGTCCTAAAGGGAGATCGAGACGGAGATTGGAATCATTCACATTCTTCCACTACTTTAAGGTGGAGTTATTTAATACAGTGATTGATACTCAGATTCAAGAGTTTAATGATCGATTTGATAATGTCAATACCAAGTTGCTTGAGTGTTTGAGTTGTCTTGATCCTCGTGATTCATTTACTAATTTTAACAAAGAAAAATTGATTGAGTTTGCTAGATTCTATCCTTTGGAGTTTGATGAGCTTGCAGATATTTATTTTCTGTCTTCAAGTCTCAGTAATTTTATTGTTGATGTGAGAGCTGATTTTGATTTTGGCAATTTGTAAACAATTTCTGACCTTGCTTTGAAGATGGTTGAGAAGAGAAAGGATATTGTTTATCCACTGGTTTATTTGTTGATAAAGTTGGCACTTGTTCTACCGGTAGCAACTACTAGTGTTGAGCGGGTTTTCTCTGCAATGACTTTTGTTAAAGATAAGTTGCGCAACCGGATGAGTGATGATTGGTTTAACTCTTGCATGGTAACTTATGTTGAATATGATATATTTGCTACGATTGATGATGAAGAGATAATGCAATATTTTCAAGGAATGAAGAATCGAAGAATGCTTTTGTAATTGTTCTGATCTAAAGGTTAGTTGATTCTTGATTATTATTTTTCTATGTTAAGTTGAAGTTTTATTTTCTTTTATTGTTTATATTCTTTTGTTTTTTAATGCGTTTAAAACTTTCCTTAAAAAAAACATTTCGGAGGCGCTGCCCCCAAACCACCACATCCCACCACTAATATTGTGCACCCACAAACCCAAAATCCTGAATCCGCCACTAATGTGGAGCCCCTATAACATAATTGACCTTCAACAGAGTGGTACACGTGGAAACACTTGATATTCCAACTATTCCAATATAAATTTCATTCATTTATTTAAGGTTCATGACAAAATGGATGATTTTTATTGAAAAATGTTTTAATATATTAGAAAGAACCGCTGAATAAATTGAAGAAATATTCCGAGTCACCAGAGTTTAGGCCCACGTATTTATATTCAGCAAGTTATAACATACTATTGGTACAATCATGAGAATATTCTGAAAATAATGAATAGAATGTTTACACGTATATAGAAAATATATCTTAACAGCTGTACAAAATCATTCTAGAAAATTTCATAATTTCTGTAATAATAGTATTAAATAAGGGTTAATTTGCATCCAACACTTTAAAGTATTTTTTTTTAGATGTATCAAGTATCCTAAATTATTTTTTGGTGCACTCAACACTAACTTAAAGTAGTTTTTAGGTGCGTCCAGTATCCTATACTATTTTTTTGTACATCCAACACTTTGAATTATTTTTTAATATGTATTCAACAGCTTAAATTATTAAGTGTAAATTTGTACAAAAAAGCACTTTATGGTGATAGATGCACTTGAAAAACACTATAGAGTTCTAGATACACTACAAAATGCTTTAAGACAGTCGATACACCTGAGAAAATGCTTCAAAGAGTTAGAAGCATCTTAACCTTCTTAATAAAGCTACAATAATTTTCCAACATCCTCCCCCCCCACCCCCCCCCCCCCCCCCAAAAAAAAAAAAACAAAAAAGACTCCAATTAGAGGGTCTTATTGTGTTTAAGTGCTGTGAATTCCTCTTTCATTGCTTGCTTCTACTACGAAGGCTTCAAAGCTTCATTAACATTTTGAGGTTCAGTTGCCTTAGTTAGGGATAAAGAGTTTTTGGACTGCAGTAACCCAACAAAGGGATGTTTGGGCTTAACTATACTAGTTTTAGCCGAAGTGACCATTGGATAAACATATGGTGGGCTAGTACCAAAACCATCATTTGGGCTGGAGGTTGAGAATCACTTGACTGAGAATTAGTCACGGGGGATTGTATTGATGGAGAGGCTGCTACAGTAATTAATAAAATGTCACGTGCTTGACCATTCGGCACCAGAGATGGAGACTCATAGGCTACTGAGAGCATCTGAGAAAAACAACTCTATCAAGTATGAGTAGAATATGCAACATACCTTCTCAATGAAGGGGAAATTATCATTGGAACAACCTACTCGGACTCGAAAGATGAAGAAGAAGCTCAATGATTTAGGAAGCCTGTGACAAAAGGAAATAGAGAAGAATGAAATACAAGTTTGGAAATATAAATCCTCCCCAAGATGCTTAGACATTTGTAGCTCTTATATTGAGGAGCAGGGCTGAGATAAATACATTTATAACTATGAAATTGAAATTTATGATTATTATAGGACTTTATACATGGATAGCAAGCACAATCAAAAGGTTGAAGAGACCTGTAATCTAGCTGTGTTTTGTGTAATAGAAACAGAGATGTTTTACCATCAAGCATTGGAGTTGGAAGTTTATTAATAAGAGACACCACAGTTTGAAATGCACCTACCCAATAAGTGAGGCATACATGCTTGAGCTAATAAGGTAATTCCCATTTCAACAATGTAAGAACGTTTACTTTCTGCGGCTATTTTATGGTGAAGTATAAGGGTGAGTAAAATGAAGAACAATATCGGCATCTTGTGTAGTGGGAGCAAGAGTTTTGCATTCATAACCGTTATCACTATGTTTCTTTAATTCTAGTGTTAAATTGATTTTCAGCATAGGCTCAAAAATGTTTAAATGCATTTACAACATCTCCTTTGTGTTTTAATGAACATGTCCAAGAACATATGCTATAATCATGTATGAAGTGAATACAGAATCGATGCCCATTAACCGATTGAATTGGTGATGGTTACCAAATGTCAATATGGATTAGTTCAAGAGGAGACAACGCATGAGAAAAAGACTTGGTAAACGGTAACTGTTTTGATTTACCAAAATAATACGCCTCAGATAGAATTCTCCTTGACTGAAACTTTTTCATTACGTACAAGTATTCAAAACTTGCTTTAAAATTCTGGTGCTCGGGAGTCCGAACTTGTGGTGCCATATATATATATATATATATATATAAACTCTTTCTCTCAGTCTCCAAAATCAACTACATGAACTGATGCAAACCGTTAATCATAGTATGCATTCGCTAATTTAGTTCCTTGCTTTAGTAGATGTCTTGTCAACCTGATTTAGTGTCCAAACTTGTGGTGCCACATTATAAACTTTCTCTCGGTCTCCAAAATCTACTAAATGAACTTGCGGATATAAACCATTAATCATGGGATACAAACTCCCTGATTTAGTGTTCCTTACATCAGTAGATGTCTTGTCACCTTGTCCTTCACAACATCATTAGAATTCAAGAAATTCACATCGACATAATTGTCTTCAACCAATCTATTGACGCTCATGATGTAACGCCCGTCCTAATTTATCAGAGTTGTAGCGCATAGGCATCGAAATGATTTGGATGACTTAATTACGGAATAAAACTTTCATAAAATAACTTAGTTTAAAAATACGAGGATAAATTTTTCGCGATTCGAATACTCCTCATAGAGGGATGTTAATACAGTAATCCAAAATAGACAAATGATAAACGTTAAAGTACAGCCTAACTACTCGGATTTTCCAAAAGGTTCCGTCTGCTGTAACCCTTACAGCTTCATCTTGCCTCTTGATCCCGAGCCACTACCTGTCTCTTTCATGCGATCTGGGGTTCAAATGAATGAACCCCAGGGGTAACAGTTAATCTCATATACAGGTATGAAATGTAAATCACAGTATAACATATGTATAAGCATAGAATAATTCACAGTAAACAAGTCACACCGTAACCGCAGTTAACGGCCAAGGACCGCAGCCCTTTATGGAACACGCAGCCCCAATCCATAGCTAGGATACATATATACAAATTATCTAGCAACCATGACCAGTCATACATGCAATACATACATACAGGCTAATAAGATAACAGTTACCCACCTCAAGCTTGAATCCTTACTCGTCCGAAGTTGTTGGGATCAGTATAGGTGTCAAAGTATGCCTATAAACGTTTATCATTGTCGTTAGTCACTTCTTGCGTCACAAAGTACTAGCTAGCGAATTATTTTTAGAGGATTAAAAATAGCTATTAATCCCTAAAAATCCTCTTAATAATAATCCCCTTTTCAATAATAATACTATTTATTATTATTTATTACTTATTATCAATTAATAATTTTCATTTAAAAATATTAAGAAGGGTTATCTTTGTCACTTTAGAGTCTCTATTACCTTTAATAGACAAGTTATCCAAAAGAAAAATCCTTTACTTTAAAGCTTATACTCAATTTAACAACTTGCATGACTAACTTAAGACTTACCAAAAATTCAGCTTCTAACTTTTCTGAGAATTTAGAAAATTCATAATTAAACCTATACAACTCCAAATGGAGTGATTCCAATTTCTACTTAATCCTTGATTAGTCTATTTTCGTAAATTAAAGTCACAAAGTTAATTTATGGTTGAGAAAATTCCCAAACTTCTGAAAAACACAAGCAATGTCCAAAGTTTTCCAGAAAACTTCCCAAAATTATGACTTATCTTCCAATAGTTATAACTGAAGTTATAGGCCTCCGTTTTAGGTGTTCTTTGGTTTGTTGGAAAGGTTCAGATGTCTACTATTTACTGTAAAAATTTCAAGGACAAACTCAAACGTTTGCCATTTCAAAATCAAGCTCAAAAAGTACTGTTCATCCAAGAGTGCAGAAAACATTTCAGATTTTGGCTAAACTTTGGGAAATCATATCTCCCTCAATACTTATCGGAATTCGACGAATTACCTATCAAATTAAACCTATATGTGTCTAATATTTAACTGGAAAATTTCAGGTAAAAACTCAAAGCTTTATTGGGTCCGAAATGCAATGCCATTTTGTTGCTCCAGAGTCATACCGAAAATTTTGCAGGTTTTTAGCTTAACTTAGAAAAATCATATCTTCAGCTATAGACCTTCGTTTGAGGTGATCCAAAGCTTGATGTAAATATTATTATGTGTAATATATGTCCACAAAATTTCAGATTCAAATGAGTTCATTTTCCCTAGTTTTTCCTTGCTCGAAAATCCCTGTTCCAGCAGCAAGTTCTTTTACCAGAAATGTATCAGCTTATCTTTTCATGTTCAGGATTCCATTTAGGTTTCCTTAAGTCTTTTCATTCTTAAACTTGCTTCCAAACTTCTAAACATGGTTTAGGTTCAGGTCCAGATCCAACTGAATGAAAGACGCATGAAATCACTCAAGACATGTGTTCATGGTGTACATGTGTTTTCCTACCGAAAAATTAAATAAGCTTCTAAGTTCAGAACCATAAACGCATACATGATATATGAATACTATGTGCAAAGTTAATACATAAGTATATATATATACTACTTTTCACCGTAAGGTTTTTGATCTAGCTATAGTCATGGTTTTTAGTATATAAATATAACACAGAAGCACTTGGACTCACGTGTAAAACTCCTTCTATGCTAGTGAATAAAACCGAGAATATGAATAGAACCAACCACACCTTCTCAAACCTAAATCTTTTAACTATTCATGCAACAGCTAGAAGGAAAGGTTCAAAGAGGATTACCTTCAACAGAAACACAAACAACTCTGTTTGAGAGACCAGATGCAGAGGAAGGAGCAAGCTCTCTCTCCTTCCCTTTCACGCTCTCTCTCTCACTCTCTCTTAGCTCTGTGTTGTTTCTTTGGAACGTGAGTGATTAATGAACAAGAGGCTTGGCTATATAATGAATTAAGGGACCAGTCCGAGGAAGTTATCTAACGGTCCGTTGAGATAGCGTTTCTGATTTTTTCCTGTCTTGCATGAGCAGACTCCAGCCGAAAGTACCTGCGTCGACGAGGGAGCCTTTGTGCTGATATGAACTTTGCGTGAACGTTGCTGGTATGGCGTTGACAACTTTTGTCGGGCATGGCGTGTTGCAGAGATGAAGAGTGGGACTTCGACTTTGCTGATCCGGTTTCTTCGTCTCAATGTAATTGGTTAGTTTAGGTTAATGTAATAGGTTCCGTGCGGTTTATTCTGGTTTGGGTGGCATGTGGCTTTAAATCTGTTGAGGGAATATGGGCCAAATGGGTTTAAGGATATGAAGTCCATCGTGTTTCCCATGTAGGCTTTGTTCCTTATGTTGGAATTGATTGAAAGGGGATTGATGGTTGTGTAAAACGCATATGGGCTGATGCATTAGTTTTTTTTTTGACTATTTTCATTGTTACGTGTTACTGCTTCTTTTGTTACCTATTTCTTTTTTTTAAAAAAAATTAATTTATTAATCAATAATTTTCTTGTCTCTCTTTTTTTTTTTTATTGCTTTATTACCAAATAAATGTTAGAAGTGAATCCTTGATGCTTTATAAGGATTTTGTTTCTTAACTAACTTCTTTAGCCCTTAAAGTAGTTTCTCTAAGAGTCTTAGCTACAACTCAACCTCTAACTATTTCCCTTGAATTTCTCAAGAAAATAGGTCTTTAAATTCTACTAATAATTTTCCATGCAACGTCTCTAATTTAAAATCCCAAAAATTTGGGATGTTACACATGAGGCTCTTTGTGGAAGAGGGAACCAATAAATCATCCTTAAGGAAAAGATTAGAAGAGGTACAAGGCAAAGTACTAGAACCAATACCAATAACCCTTGCTTTATCTCCAATGCAAGTAAATAAGGGTATTCGACTTACCAACAGGAGTCACAAGTCGAAATGGTTAGGATTCAGAGTTACATGATAATTTGCACCACTATCCATGTATTAAGCTTGACCTATGACAATGTTTAAGCTAGCATAAAACGCTTATTGAAAATAGCTTCCATTTTAAGATTTGATTTAGAGCCCGTTTGAATCTTCTTATTTTTAAGCTAAAAGCTACTTTTAAGCTAAAGCTAAAAAAAAAAAAAAAAAAAGAGCTTTTAAAAAAAAGCTAAAGCTATCTGGTGATTCAATAAATTTTTTAACTTAAAAGTTGAAATTAAAAATAAACTGTTTGGCAAAATTTTTGTCATTAGCACTTTTTCTTTAAAAAATTATCATAAAAGATATATTATAGAATAACCTTTAAACTATCAATATATTTACAAAATAAAAATAGTATGAGATAGATTTGTTAATAGTGGAGCACAATAAAGAAATATATAGTGGTCTTATAAATTGTTAACCAGTATCCCATTCACATGAAATCACCTATTTCTATTTTTCATTAATGTTGATGCTATTTGATTTCGAACTCTATTCATATAACCACAAAAACTGAAATGTTTTATCATATCAATAGTTGAATCTTTCACAAGAAGTCCAAGACGGTAATAGAGATGACAAAAAAGATGATCACTACTATTATAGCTTCCACAATGTCCACCTGAGCGTCTGCCGCACAAATCAAAAAAAGAGTATCATTTGACGCATCCTTATGGGCAAGGTTAGTCAATGACTGAATCAACAAGGATGAAAAATTATTGAATTGTTCCAACATGATTTTGAAAGATAGCAGAGAGGCCTGAGCCTCCACCCAAGTGAGGTTTGATTGATCATTCAGCTTAACTACTATATATATATATAGTGTTGTAGTCAGCATTGAGGTTGCTGAGAATGTGAAGATTAAGCTCATTTGTAGAAATTGGAGCTCTAGCAAGAGCAAGTTGGTCAGCAACGTTCTTCATTTTGGATAAATATTATTCCAATTTTATGGAATTCTTCCGAGTACGATGAATCTCTAACTTAAAGACCATGACCCAAGCTTTAGTTGACGCGCAGGTAAGAGATCTAGCATCATTCAAGAAATCTTGAGCTGTTTTGCGATGGAGAAGTTGAGCTCCAACATCATGAGTCATGGTATTATAAAGCCATACAAAGAGAATCTCATTGATCACATACCACTCCTCATGATCAGGGTTTGAAACAAACCCACCGGCTGTAGGAATAAGGCGAGGAGGAGTGGGAACAGAGCCATTGATATGAGACCGCCGGTTGTGGCCCTTGATCAGTGTGTAAGCAAGTTTCAACTTTTTTCAACTCCAACGTCAATAGCAAGTTTGGACCTTCGATTACAAAAGAGTCTCATCGCCATTCATGTTTGTGAGCGCGTAGGCAGTTAAAGTTCCTATTACCATGTCTTTTTGTGCCCTTATAAAAAATATCTTTGTTGTTCTTTTTTGCTATGGAAGAAAGTGAAGTAAACTTAGCTATAGCCTATAGAGAAGACAAGGTAAACTGTAAACTTCATATGTAGGTTGGGAGAAGAAGCTTTTGTTGATTATTGATCATGCCTGAGTGAGGTATGTTTTGTGATGACTTGAATACTTGGGTTGAGGAAGCGTGCGTTGTATTGATTTGCAGAGCAAGATTGTTCCTTTTTATGTATGCTTATGCATACTAGTTGTTGTAGCTCCAAAGAGACACAAGCAGGAAATCCCACCCCAGTAAAGGCTACTTTACTTTTTTGAACTAAGACGAGATGATATTAAAATAATAAATGATAGCTAGTTATTTACATGGTTATACTAAGGATATACAAAAATAACTACTAGAATCAGGGCCTTGTTGGTGATACTCTTTCTTATAGCGTTATAGAAATTCTTATTCAATCATGATGTGCAAATTGATATGTGTTGAGGGCTATTTATAGCCTCAACTCTAACCCTAGAATTTAATAGCAAAAAAATTCTGGAATATAATTATAATAATGATAATAGATGCAAAATCAAAATTAAAATAGATGACCACGATGATATGACAATAAATCAGTGTTAAGTTTGATGGTCTCCAAATCTTCGACATTAAGTGTTATAGTCTTCAAATTGTCAGCATTAAGTGTGATACTCTTCAAATTTTCATGGGATCCTTTTGTGATTCCCATCAAGAACACATCAAATTGAAGAATCAATCAAAACATGAGAAGAAGAGAATAAATGCATCACTTCGTTAAAAGAGAGAAAACACCTCTCCAAACTCTAAATCTAATTTCAGTTAACGGCGCACCATTAAGTTTCAAGAAATTAAAATATTTTTTTAATGATTTACTATATATTTTAAAAAATTAAATTAAATTTACTGCTTATAATTCTGAAATAGTACAAAATGAAGAATTATGGAGAAATGACAGTTCATTTCTTTTAAAACAAAATCCGTTTTTTATAAAAACAATGGAATTCAGAGTAAGGACATGAGTCATAACAGATGCAATCTTTTTTTATAGGAAAAAAACAATGGCACCATCTAAAAATAAGAAAGAAAAAAATCCCTTTGACGAGGTTGAATGAAAACAAAAAATCAATTCACAATAAAAGACATACATACATATATATATATATATATATATATATATATATATATATATATATATATATGCATATGTCAGTATGTGTGTTAAAATAAAAAAAGGGTGACGGTGCAGATTTTCCAATCAACTATTACCCGAAGAGCGTCTGGGCCAAATAACTATTGAGGGGACCAAAATTGCCAATCAACAATTAAAAAATGGAAAAAAAACACCAAATAACTATTAAAAAAAACCAACTATCACAATTAAGTTAAAATATGAGGCACTGGTGTAGGACAGTGGCGAAAACGCTGGAGAAAAGAGTGGTTAAGCCTTCTTGTTAGAAAAGGAAAACACCAACAGAGATGGGACCCATGGGAGCAGGCATTGCGGCAGCAGCGGTTGCTGCTTGTGGCATCGGAGGGATAGAACAAGACTGCAAGGTGCGTGTCAGTCGAACGCTGTGGACTACTGGATGAGTTCAAGAGGGTGAGTGGAACACCCAGCAACAATAAAAGCTTTGGAAATGTTGACGTCGCTGACACTGTGACAGTCAATGGAAGGCAGAGACACCAAAACAGTAACGGGGTAATAGTTCGTTGACGAATCTGCTCCAAATTGTGTTTTTTTTTTCATTTTTTAATTGTTGATTGGCAATTTTGGTCCCCTCAATAGTTATTTGGTCTAGACGCTCTTCGGGTAATAGTTGGTTGACAAATCTGCACCTTGACCCATAAAAAAATTACCTATATTGATTTTGAGAAGATGAATATATAAGGGCATCTAGGAGATTAAGGGTAATTTTGTAATTTTAGATTTTTGAAAAAAGTGTGAATGTGATATTGTTGAGTTGATAGCATAAATACCTACATGAATGAGTTCTATCTATCTGATCTAATATTTTAATTAAAATTTCCTACTATAAATGAATATGAAACTAATATTTTAAGAAAGTAAAATTGATCAAAAATTCGAACATGAACCCGAACAGGATGGTCTTAAAAGTTGGCCAATAAATTTAAGCACTAGGATCGGTAATAGACTCAAGAAAGCCCCTATTTAAAATTTTATTAATGAAAAGGGTATGATCATTTTTTATGAACAGAAAACACAGGAAGAAAAGACGAGTTAAAGTTTGTTCCCCTGAGGCATATAATTGAGACAGACAATCCACCCATTGTTGTAAAGAATCTCTCTTCCCTATACGCACTTGATTGAAATGCTAGATGTTGTAAATTGTTTTTAATTTATCCATAAAAATTTGGAAAGAAAATGAATTTTGCCTATTAGTATGTGATGTAAAAAATGTCACGATCATATGGATACATCTTGTAAAATAAAAATTACAGATGATGTTAAATAATCATACACGAGTAATAAAAGTTGCATTAATACTTTATGTCATAACATTCTTACAACCAAATAACCTCAAATATTACCGTCGATTTTCACATTATTTCATATTTACATCAAATTCACTTTTAATCATTTAAGTTTATGAAGTGCATTTTTAGACCTTAAATATTAATATCATTAGATGAGACCTAACCGAAAATATTGACTCACCATATTAATATCATCAAATTCTCTCCTTCCTTAGACCCCTTCTGTAGGAATCTTATCAGAAACGCGGAAGCGTATCGAACCACGTGATGTAGGAAAAGATTAAACCGTTCATCGTTTTGATTACCTGGATATTGAAGAGTGATCTGAAAGATTCTCCGCGAACAATTCTTGTCTACGAACAGTCCTCGCTCTGTGATTGATCTTCCAGACTATCTCTTGAGGGGGATGAGGTGGTTGTGTGGGCAACCGTTCAGATGATGAACGTCTGCCTCTAGGTTTTTTGTTTCTGATGAGAGCCTCCTGACTATTTGTGCGGCCGTCTATTTTCAAGCAGGTTAAAGTGGGTTTATATAATGCTCCACCCAAGACCTAACCCTAATCCACATGGGCCTTAGAGTTCTTGGGCTTAAGTGACTAAAGAGCACATTAACCCAACAATCTCCCACTTGCTCTTTAAGACACAAACTTGAGTTCGCAAACCCAAGACCATGTAGCTCATAAGCCATCGTCATCTGATAATATACCTCATCCCTTGTCTCAAGCTAGCCTGGGGACCTACCATTTGTCATTCATCAAGGCTCATGATAATCTACAGAAGATTATCTAGTTCGGTGCTACTCCACTAAAAGCCCGAACGTGATCTCCAAGAATAGTGACACTTATAACAGAGATATGCATTACCCCTTTATAGAATGTCTATAATTGATTGACTATTTTTCTGTAACCCAATCAATTATTTATTCCCTTGACTTTGACAGTTTCTCTAATGGATTGCATGCACTGGCCAGTGTCTTCAATATCCAGGTACCGAAACATATCAAGGGGACATTTCCTATAAATTCCATGTTGTTTATCTCATAAACACCGATAGCCAAATAGTCTCAATCCCAAAATACCGAGTTGTTGGTCGTCATATAGATCAGACCTCACCCGTTGGTAAATCAAAGAATGAAAAAACTAATTGACTACCTGTTTAAAATAAACTTAGGATTAAGAGCAATTACATAACTATAGTTATCTGGAGATTTGATTCCTGATGACAGAAAAAACAACCTTAATCAAATCTCTCCTTGATCCATTCAATGTAAGCATTAACTCACACCAATGTTTTATAATGATTCGGACAAAACCATTTCATAAAACATTGCAGCCTAAATAAAGTGCCCAACTTAATTTAATAGATGTGAACCAATTCATCCATTGTGAGAACCTATGACCATGTCCTCTATGAACGTATTCATATGATCATATACTCCACAATTGATCCGGACCTTCTAGTTTTAAATAGTGTGCGAAATAAATGAAAAAAACACTCCATTTATTAATATTCAGAAAAGAAATGCAATGTCATAACGTCTTGCTTAAAAACACAAAATAACAAAGTGAAATAGCAACTGCCTAAAGCTGTAGCAAATCTGGAATCCTCCCAAGACCCATAGATGAAACATGCCTCTCGAACACACGCTCAGGCAAACTCTTAGTAAAAGGGTCAGCGAGATTCTCGTCTGATGCTATCTTTGCCACCACTGTATCTCCTCTTTTAATTATTTCTCGGATCAAGTGGTACTTCCTTTCTATGTGTTTTTGTCTCTTGTGACACCTTGGTTCCTTGCACTGTGCTACTGCCCCACTGTTGTCACAGTAAAGTGTGATAGGACAATCAACACCTGGCATCACCTGAAGGTCTGTCAGGAACTTCTTTAACCATGCAGCTTCCTTTGCAGCCTCAGAAGCAGCTACATACTCAGCCTCATTGGCAGAGTCAGCGACACATGATTGTTTTACACTTCTCCAACAAATGGCACCGCCATTAAGGGTGTACACATATCCCGAGGTGGACTTCCTTGAGTCAATATCTCCTTGGAAATCTGAGTCCGTATAACCAATGGTTTCAAGACTCCCACTTGAGTAGACCAACATATAATCTCTCGTTCTCCGTAGGTACTTGAGTATATGTTTAACCGCTACCCAGTGTTTCTCTCCAGGGTTCGATTGGTACCGGCTTACTACTCCCACTGCATAGCAGATATCTGGTCTAGTACATAGCATAGCATACATGAGACTACCTACTGCTGAGGCATAAGGTATCCTACTCATGCGTTCTCTCTGCTCAGGAGTTTGAGGAGATTGCTTCTCAGAGAGATGAATCCCATGCCTGAAGGGTATAATTCCCCTCTTTGAATTCTCCATGCTAAACCTGGCAAGTATTTTGTCAATGTATTGAGCCTGGGATAATGCCAAAACCCTGTTCTTCCGGTCTCGCAGGAGTTTAATACCAAGAACATAATTGGCTTCCCCCAGGTCCTTCATATCAAAATGTTTGCTCAGCCAGGTTTTTATGCCCAACAATACCTCTGTATCATTTCCGATAAGGAGTATATCGTCCACATAAAGTACCAGAAAAGATACCGCATTACCTTGGATTCTTTTATACACACATGGTTCATCAGGAGTTTTCTCAAAACCATAAGACTCAATGGCTTGATCAAATCTGATGTTCCACGACCTGGACGCTTGCTTAAGTCCATAAATGGACCTTTGCAACTTGCATACCATTTCTTCTTGCCCTTTGGCTATAAACCCTTTTGGTTGCTGCATATAGATTTCCTCTTCCAAATTTCCATTTAGAAAAGCAGTTTTGACATCCATCTGCCAAATCTCATAATCAAGATTGGCTGCAACAGCTAAGAGAATCCGGATGGACTTGAGCATGGCAACCGGCGAAAAGGTTTCATCATAATCCACTCCTTCTCTTTGGGAGTACCCTTTCGCCACCAATCTAGCTTTAAAGGTTTCAACCTTCCCGTCCGATCCTCTCTTTCTCTTGTAAATCCACTTACACCCAATGGGTCTTACCCCTTTAGGTGCATCTACAAGAGACCAAACTGAGTTGGAATACATAGATTCCATTTCACGATTCATAGCCTTGTGCCATTCCTGAGCATCAACATCTCCTAGTGCTTCGTCATAACTCGTGGGATCACCATCTTCTGCGATGATGTCATCCTGATTTGACTCACCCAGCAAGAGATATCTTGCAGGTTTACGAATCAATCTCCCACTACGACTTTGTCGCATTTGATGTCGTGCATCTACAGGGGGGTCCACATTTTGTGGGTTAACAACTTCTAGATGAGGACCCTCATTAGGTATATTAACCAATTCATGATTTTGTTCTTCATTTAGTTCAACATCATGCTGAACTTCTGGTTCTGTCTCATGTTGAACTTCTGGTTCTGTCTCTGGTTCCTGTGTATGTTCAGGTACATTTTCCCCTCTTTGAACAACCACAGGAACAAAAGCTGGAACCCCTTGAGGTTGTGGTGAAACTTGATCTGAGACTAGTTCATCAAGAATAACTTTACTTCTTGGCTTATAGTTTGTCATATAGTCCTCCTCCAAGAAAGTCGCGTGAGTGCTCACTATGACCTTCTTTTCTTTTGGACTATAAAACAACCAACCTCTGGTTCCTTTAGGATAGCCCACAAACATGCATACTTCAGTACGCGAGTCCATCTTGTCTGGTTTCTGTTTCAAGACATGTGCCGGAGCACCCCAAATTCGAATGTGATTCATAGTGGGCTTAGACCCTTTCCACAATTCTATTGGTGTCGTTGAAACTGACTTCGACGGAGCTAAGTTCAATAGATACATAGCTGTTTCTAAGGCATATCCCCAGAATGAATCAGAAAGTGATGAATAACTGAGCATAGATCTTGTCATTTCTAAAAGGGTTCTATTTCTCCTTTCAGCAACTCCATTCTGCTGGGGTGTCCCTGGAGAAGATAATTGTGAAACTATCCCCTCTTTGGTCAAGTAAGACCTGAACTCTCCAGATAGGTATTCACCCCCTCGATCAGATCGAAGAGTCTTAATCTGAACACCTAGATGCTTTTCTGCCTCAGCCTTGAACTCTTGGAATTTTCCAAAAGCTTCAGACTTGTGACGCATCAAGTATACATGTCCAAATCTAGAGTAATCATCAGTAAATGTGATGAAATATTGATACCCGCCTCTGGCTTGGACATTTATTGGTCCACATACATCAGTATGTACCAATTCCAGCTGAAGTGTGGCACGTTTTCCCTTGGCCTTGAAAGATCTTTTGGTCATTTTACCCTCTAAACAGGATTCACACACTGGTATTGGTTCAAAGTTCAGGGATTTTAAAATCCCACTTTTGACCAAACCTTGGATCCTGTTAGAGTTAATATGACCCAATCTCAAATGCCAAAGATAAGTTTCATTGGAAACTTTTCTTTTCTTTGACAAATTGATATGCTCAACATTTTTTAATTCAACATGATTAACTTCACAGGGAACAGGACTAAGGAAATAAAGACCATTAAACTTTACACCAGAACAAATAAAAGAAGATGAACTTCTTATTGAAACTGAGGAATCAAACTGAACTGTCAAACCACGTTTATCTAAACAACTAACAGAAATTAAATTCCTCTTAAAGTCTGGAATATATAAACAGTCTTCTAAAACCAAAGTTCTGTAATTATTAAAAGATAAAACAACTTGTCCCACTGCTAGTGCAGACACAAGCTGCCCTGTTCCAAGCTTCAAATCTCGTTGTCCTCTGCTCACAGGCAAGCTATGTTTGAACCACTGCAAAGAGTAACAAACATGGTTAGTGGCTCCTGAATCAACGATCCATTTATCATCGTGATTCTCCACTAAACAAGCCTCAATCACATTTAAATTACCCATACCTGGTTTATTCATTTTTGGGCAATCTTTCTTCCAATGCCCCTTTTGTCCGCACTTGAAGCACTTGCCTTTTGGCTGCTTCATTGCAACTGATTTGGCAACTGGAGTACCTGATTTCTTCTTTTTCTTGTTCTTGTTCTTTCCCTTGGGTTTCCCCTTAGGTTTCACAGAACTTTCACTAAATAATGCACTTCCTTGCTTGACTAGAGTCTGTTCAGCACTCTCAAGCTCGTGCATTAGTTGAGTGAGGTCAAGATTCATCTTGTTCATATTGTAATTCATCTTGAATTGGTTGAAGTATTCAGGTAGTGATTGTAAGAGAAGGTCAACTTTTACTTCTTGTTCAAACTTGATACCATGGTCATCAGCCTTCTTGAAGTTTGCTATCATTGTTAGACAATGATCCCGCACACTTCCTCCAGACATTACTGTCTTGGTGACTGCACTCAGCGCATTTTGCCTAGCAGAACTGCTAGGTGTAGCAAACATGGCATCCAGAGTCTGGAGCATGGTTGCTCCACTCTGAATTATGTTCATTTGCTCCTGAAGGTGACTGGCGAGACTGGCCAAAATGTAGCAGCGAACTGACACATTTGCCTTCTCCCATCTATCCTTTTCCTGCTGAAAACGAGTCCGAATTGCATCAGACGCATCCGCAGCAGGCAGCGCTGGCATAGGGGTAGTAAGAACAAAGTTGAGCTTTTCATATTGAAGAACAATATCTAAATTGGTTCTCCATTGTTTGTAATTTGTACCATCCATAGGTTTTGGCTCAAGATTGTAGCTAAAGGATTGAAGGAAGACATTTTTCCGAAAAAAAAAACACACTAATTTCAAACTTTAAAAATTAACAACAAACGGAAAAATTGCTAGTAGATTCTAATAACTACTATTCGTTCATTGTTTAACAATCCATCAGTTATCTTTACAAGACTTACGATGGGCAAGATTCTTGTAAAACTAATATTGTTAATTTGGGCCTTTAGTTCCATTGCCAGAGCCTCGATGGGAGGGTTAACAATTTTACCAAAGTTGAATGTATTTAACCATTGTTTACTTTCAAAAATTATCTTTAGTATCTAGGTGTTGCCGACGATGGGCCGTACAAAACTTTACTAAAATTTTGAAAATATTGAGGTTTAATCTAGCGAAATCCGATCATCCTTATCCGATGGGGCTTCAGCGACAACCATTTCACTAATAAACCCACAATGGAGCTCGTAGGTTTTAAAAATTAATTTAAAACCTTCACCCATTCAATATTTTAAATTTAGAATTTTCAATTTCCAAGAATTTGTTCAATTTAGAGTGAATTATTAGGTATCTAAAATCTAGTTATGACCATTCTAAATAACCCTCAAACTACTCTAAAAGGTACAATTCTCTTAGGAAATTTCCTGGATTATTCGTCTAGATTTTAATTCTACAATTATTATTCTAGATTTTAATTTAAAATCATAATAATTGATAATTAATGTCTAGATTTTAATTCCACAATTAATTAATCCAATTATTATTCTAGATTCCAAAAATCATAATAAATAATAATTAATGTAGACAAACAATCCAAAAATTCTCGCATAATAACTATCATACTAGTCGAAAAACATAATAGTTATCATGCATTTATGACATGTGATTATGCAGCAGTATGGCATCTTCCTATTCTATATGGCATGTTATTTCAAAATCATGCTAATTGCACATATAATTCATACAATAAAGGCATTAATTAATTTAAACAAATAACTTTAATCCATGGCTTCCTAAAAAAATTTAACATTTTTACAACTTTGGAATTTCTCTTTTGTCCATCCCATAGGATTTATCTGAAGCCCCTTTAGGGTATCTTTGAGCCCAAAAGCCCAAAAACCCAATCCTTGGCTAGAAACCCTAGGACACAAAAGAGGAACCCTAGCCTTCGCCTCTGCCACGCAAGCATCCGAAGTCATCTCAGCACGAAACTCCAGGGGAAGGACCGCCATGGGGAGACGATCAAACGGCCGCCAGAACGGCCCCAATCCGAAGCCCCACGCGCCCCCACGCGCCGCCAGAAGTGGCTGCGCGTGGCCTTCACGCGCCTGCAAATAACAGGCGCGTGTGGGCGCGTGGCTGAGTATCTGGGGATGTTCCGACCGCCACGTTGTTCGTCTTTCCGTCCTCTTTCCATCCATATATGGTTTGTCAAAATCCGAGGTCCAGAGGTCCACGAAAAGTGTCGTACAGTGTTGATCGCTCATATTCTTTACGTTTCTTGATCTCCAACTTTTACAAGAATTCGAAAAATACATAGAAAATCGAAAAGAAATAATAAAAGAGCAAGGAGGAAACCTAATCATATGGGATTAGCCTCCTTGTTACAACTCAAGAAATACACGATATAAACTATCCATGGATTAAAGTGCTTGTATGATTTATAAACAATTAACCACCAAGAAATCGATAACAAATATAGAAAAAGATGCCATCTTTTCCAAAATTAATTTTCGAAAAACAATCACATGAAATTTCAAAACTCGGTTCTTTTCCTCATCGCTACGGGCTCTGATGCCAATTGTAGGAATCTTATCAGAAACGCGGAAGCGTATCGAACCACGTGATGTAGGAAAAGATTAAACCGTTCATCGTTTTGATTACCTGGATATTGAAGAGTGATCTGAAAGATTCTCCGCGAACAATTCTTGTCTACGAACAGTCCTCGCTCTGTGATTGATCTTCCAGACTATCTCTTGAGGGGGATGAGGTGGTTGTGTGGGCAACCGTTCAGATGATGAACGTCTGCCTCTAGGTTTTTTGTTTCTGATGAGAGCCTCCTGACTATTTGTGCGGCCGTCTATTTTCAAGCAGGTTAAAGTGGGTTTATATAATGCTCCACCCAAGACCTAACCCTAATCCACATGGGCCTTAGAGTTCTTGGGCTTAAGTGACTAAAGAGCACATTAACCCAACACCTTCTTCCCATACCTTGTTCTATTTATATATGACTCACCATCTTACTGGCCTTCACCAAACACACACAAATTTCCTCAGATTATTCATAGAAAATTTGCAGAGAGCGTCATCAATGGCAGGAGAGATTGGGCTTGAAGATTTGCTGCCTGTAATGGCTAAATTTAACTGAATTGATGATAAGTAGGTTCATTAGATTATTCCCTCCAGGAATATCTCAACACACTGGACGTTTTTAATGCTCTTTTGCTTCTCCATTGATGCATGCGTGGCCACTGCTTGTGTTTTCTCATAAAACGCTACTCAACACCCTCTTCACGGTAGCCTCCAACTACATGCCTAATTAAATATCAACGCTGGAAATTCAACTCTCTGACAATGCAAATGAGTGTTTCTGTGATAGGGCAAAACTTTATAGCCTATAACTCTACAAGTATACAGGCCATATCAAATAATAAAGTGATAAGAAAAATATTGTTCTCACGAGGACTTAGTATCACAAACTTTAGTTAAGCATTAATTTTACACTTTCATTTAAGTTAAGCAAAACAAATTGAATTTAATTAAGAGAAAAGAAATTAAAACTAAAATTAAAATAAACAAACTACCAACATAATCGAACGAGCAACCTAAAGTCACTAACCCGTTATTTGTTTCTTAGATTTTATACTTACTAAATTAATTTTGACTTAACATAGTCAGGTAATCTAGAGTATTAATATCTATAAATGTCTTTTAGTCCATTTATGTATCTATCTTAATTAATTATGTAATGTCTCACACAACTAAATAAGACGTATTTTAGATGGGGCTCACTCTGATTTGATTATGTGAAGCTTCTAGATATATGCCTCACTAGTGCAAAAAAGGGCATTAAGATCGTCTCATTTAAACTGGAGAATTGACGCCCCGGTCTTAAAGGAATGACCGGTGACAGTTCCGTAAATATAAAGAACTTCTTCGACCGGATAATTTTTTTTATAGGTCTTAAATATATTATTCAAATCGAAATATAAAACAATCGGTCTTAAAAATGTTATTAAGAAAATCGAAATTTCAATTACTTTATAGAGAAATTTCATACAGCTGTACTTATATTTTCTGCAGTCCAACATAATAAGTAAAAATTTAAATATAAAAGTCTAAAAGCTTTAAGACCGCACATATTTCATAGCCGGTCTTAAAAGTATAACTTTTAAGATCGGACATGTAATACGTAATACGGCCGGTATACAAAAAATTAATTAATTTTAAGACCGGAGGTACATAAGGACTGGTGTTAAAGGTTAAATTTTAAGACCGTCTTATAATTTGTCCGGTCGTAAAGTTAAATATTTTAATACTAGACTTAAATTGTGGCCAGCTCCTCAATATTGAATTACTTTTAAGACCGGACTTTGTTAGTTCTCGATGAGTTTTGATGATGATTGAACAATTGGAAAGACTTGAAAACTAAAAAGATAAGTTTTAGGATGCAAAAATTAGTTTTCCTTACTATCAGAAGAAAACTCGAGTTTTGGGATTCAAAACTCGAGTTTTGGTCTGTGGCAAAACTGCTCAAAAGCCATCACCGCCAGTTTTCGTAATCACTGCCAGTTTTGAACTTGTGAAAAGTTCAAAACTCGAGTTTTGGAATCCAAAACTCGAGTTTTGGCCTGGCAGAGAGGTTTGCAAATCTTCTAAGTTTGTCACATCTCAAAACCTACGGTTTTCATTCATCACTGCCAGTTTTGAACTTCTCTTATTTTGGAAGAAAGTTCAAAACTCGAGTTTTGGGAACCAAAACTCAAGTTTTGAAGAGACAGAGAGCAATTGATTTTTCTCCAGTTCATCACTGCCGGTTTTGAGACCATCACCGCCAATTTTCAACTGTACGTGTATTTTCCAAGTTTTCATAAAAAATGAAAACTCGAGTTTTGGAATCCAAAACTCGAGTTTTGCCAAGGCAGAAAGCCTTCAATCTTTTCTGATATGAAAACTGCCAGTATTGCTTCAAGAACTCCAGTTTTGATGTTTTGAACTCAATTCTTGTTTTCACATGAATAGTTCAAAACTCGAGTTTTGAGAACCAAAACTCGAGTTTTGGGCAACTCGAGAGCATCTGAATTTATAAACCTTCATAACTGCCAGTTTTGGTTTCATCACCTTTGGTTATGAAGCATGAACAGTTCAAAACTCCAGTTTTGATCTTCAAAACTCGAGTTTTGGAACGCTCATCAGAAAAATGCAGTTACGCAAAAAAAATTGCCAAATTTGATTCATTCTTCATTATATAAGATACCCATTGACTCTATATGTTATATGAATTATTTATAACTATAATCGAGCTGTTCTAACATGTTTATTTATAAGATTACAGATTGTTTTAAATTTGATTGAAATAAAGAGCCACTTTAGGAAACTTGCTGAAATCATGGAGAGACGTTATGCAGAATCATCTAGCCGTTATACAAGATCATTTGGCCGTTATACAACATCTCTAACGGACGAATTCCTTAAAAGAAAAACAAGGATCAAGCAAAACTTCAGAATAACTTGCCAACGGCTATATTTTAGACAGGGAGTAATCTCAGCAGGATTAATCCATAATATAACTCCAACAACAGCTATATTTTCGAAAAGGAAAAAGCCCCAACGGATCTATAACGTTCACAAGCTTCAAACCACTACAAATAGATGAAGATTTGAAGCTGGAAAGATACAAAACTGACATTCTACAATCCTACTCGAAAATATTAGTGAAAGAACTGTTCTTTTACATTTGAATGAATTATTGTACTTCAGTGATCATCAATATTCACTCTTAGAAGAGAGTTTCTTTCTATAATTCATTTTTCTGTAAGGTTCTCAAAGTAGTGGGACTTTGAGATTGGGTTATCTGATTGCAACTTGTAAGGGGGAGTGTGTTCAAGGTTGTGAAACACCCTTCGTTTGCAGAGTCTGTAATCGTCAAAGAGAGATAGTGAAAATCCCAGAAGTGGCTGGGGACTGGACGTAGGTCAAGTGATTAGACCGAACCAGGATAAATTGCTTGTGTCTTGCTCTTCTTCCCTTCATACTCTTATCAATTCTGCCTTAGCAAATTAAAACAGAGAATCCAGAAAAGAATTTTTCAAAATCCCCAATTCACCTCCCCTCTTGGTGATTTAGCTTCGCTTTCAGACTTAATATGACCGGTCTCAAAGGTTAACTATTAAGACCGTCTCTTTTTTAATCCAGTCTTAAAAATGAAGCACCAAATATACATTTCTTCGTGCAAAAGCTTTTGTTACTCTCATTGAAGAACCTCTATTCACGTTGCAAAACCCTTCCTGTTGCATTACCTCTCTTCCTCGCCCACGTACCATAGCCTCTGTTATCTCTCATTTGCTCAGGCATTCCTCTCTTCCTGTCTCGAAAATGAATGGTGAAAACGATTCTATTCGTGTTCCGAGAACGCCAGTTACTGATGTGAGTTAGAACGAACCCTCTTCATCTCACAATGAGCCTCGTAACTGCCTTACACGCCGTGGTAGAAGAGGCATAAGAATGATGGATGTAACCCTAAGTCCGACTTTTGGGTCAAGGCTCAAGATTCAGTTTGATGAAAAGTTGGAACCTTTTGGTCCTAATAAAAGCAAATATATTAGTTTTGTCGGCTATCTTACACGCAACAAGGTTAACATCTTGACATAAGAGTGGAAAATGTGGACTTTGGCACAGTAAAGTATCCTATTTGGGACACTATCCGGCTTACATACACTGTCCCTGATTGTCAGAAGTTGAAGGACAAGACATTGTCTTATTGTGTTGATCGGTGGAGGAAGTTTAAGACCTTTCTAACTAGAAGTATATTTTAACCGAGGTATAGCTTGACCAAAATCCTTGGGACAAGTACACATTTATTGATGAACAAACTTGGCAACAATTTGTTCAGCTGTGGACCACTCTTGAAGCTTTGGTGAGTTTATATTTCGTTTTGTTTGCCCTTTTGTTTGCTTATTAACCTGTGCGGATATGTGAATGTTATTGTGTTTATCTAATCCTGTTAGTTAAATAGTTTGGTGTGTGAATAGAAGTATACATTTCCTGCATTTGTCTATGCAAGTCTGATATGTAAACCCTGAAAAGTTATAGTACGTAGTGGTTAGACATTGCTGTTAGTTAGTTAGTATGTTAACTGTGTAATGGTTTCAATGCAAGTTGTTATTGGGCCCTAAGAGTCAAGCCTCTAACTATATATAAGAGGTTAGTCTAATATGTGTAAGAACCAGTTATGATGAATGAATGAATTGACTGAGTTGGCAGTGATTATGCAACTCCTTTTCCTCTGTTTCTCCCAATTTCTTATACAATTCTACATCTTCCTTAAATACAATGTTGAAACTTGATAAAGTGAATTTGACTAATGTTTGACGTTCATATGAAGCAGAAGTTCTCTAATTTCTGTTAGTGACATGGTTGGAATTCATAATTGATAGTTGTTTTCAATTCTGATTCACAAAAAAGAAGGGAACAAGCATAGGAGATAGGGAGAAAGAATGATTGCCCGCATAGGGCTTCTCACGGCGGACATGAAAAGGCCGAAAAAGAATTGATGGCGGCCAAGTGTTGGTCAAATTCCCTTATGGCAATCGAACCAGTCGAACAAGTAATAAAGTGAAAGTATAATATCGTCCCACAGAGATTGTGATACGAAAGATTGAAGCTCGGTTGCTATGATAGTCGTGAAGCAGAAAATAAATAATATCGGGTTGAGAGGGTTCGGCTACTATGCTACCAGCAAAATAACAATAAGCAAGAGAAGATATCAGTGATAAGTTAGGCTGGACTCAGAATCGTCCTTAAGTTCTTCAATCCCCTAGTTGCTTTACACAATGCTACGGCATCTATACTGTACAGCTTCTGCAATTGCTACAGCATGGCTGCTTCTCACAAGGCTATTTGGTCAACCCACCTCTATTCTCTATCGAAGCTTCCGCGTCCGATACATAGGATACTACCTATACTCATTCCATATTCCTATGGTAACTTTCTAGTATAGATCTTTGCTATGCACAAAGTGTTAATAGTGATGAGCGGTAGACCCATTCCTGAAGTCTACAATATAGGCCATGCCGTGCACGAGCCTCTTAGCAAGCATCTGTTTCTCGGAGGTCTAACTACACTCCTTGCCAGTAAGTGAATCAACTGATCTAGCCCTTAACTTCCGTTAACCGACTAGTAATTAAAACACCGATAACAAAACTAAATTTGTTGAATTAAAAACATGCAACTGGGTTCATTCGACACTTAAAGATTCATCCTCGTCCAGCCATACGCAAATTTGTTCATGACTGACGAGGAAGACGCAAAACAAACATTAACAGAAAGACCCATGATTGAAATACAAAATAAACGTAAGAAAACAGAAAGCTTGAACGGAGTTCTGAAGCGTGGAAGTAGCCCTATCACGTCATTGCTCCACGTCGTCTTCTCTTCGTGGAACTCAAAGGAAGGATGCTAAGTTGTCCTGGAAATATCGTGCTTTGCGATCTTGCCCACTCTTCTCGAGAGACTGCCTAAGATAGAATTCTGTCTAGGGCTTTCCGACTTCTTTTAGGGTTCTCTCGGCTGCCTTTGATAATCGAGCTTTCGTGCGGCGCAGCAGGTTGAGACTTTCCTATTCTGTCGAGATCTTCAGTTTCTTCTAATTAGATTAGATTGCCTCTGCAGATCCTACGGGATTCTTTCAAATCTTTCAGTTCCGATCCTCCGCATCTTCTATTCTGTTACATTAGCAATCCATCTGTCAATATCGCCCTTTTATTTAATTCCTAAAATCATCTAGATAAAAAGGTTAGAATATACACCGTATAGCATTGCGTCCTCTACTTTTCTATAGCATTCCTGTGCTCTATATTGCTCTTCGATCAGCTGTCAGAATGACATAGCATCGCATTAACTCTGCTACACAGTTTTCCTTAAAAAGCATCACGAATTAACACATTTTGATGATTCCTATCCTTTACTCCCTATATCATGAATATATGCTTTTTTGCTTGGTTAATTCATAGTTAAGCTCATTTTTACCATCCAATTCAGTCATGAAATATAGGGGAAAATATGGTATTATTTGTGCTCATCACCAAGCAGAAGAGATTGGAAGATGAAGCTGAATCCAATCCTTCTATGATAGTTGATTAGCCATCTCCAATACGTCGCGAGGAGTTGTGGTTGCATATTCGGCAAAAGCCAAGCGGCACCTACACGAGTGAACAAACTCTTATAGTTGCTAAAAGAATTTTAAGTATCGCTATTGTTATTTTTTAGTTACTAAACATGTTTCATTACTAAGCATCTTGTTATCTGTATCTTACAGGAAGATCTTAAAAAGAAAGAAGTTGAGGGATCTTTTGTGTCGGATGGGAGGAATGATAATCTGACCGTTGCGACCGGAAAACTGGATCACCTGAGGCGTGTAAGGGGGATTGGAGGACGGGTAGGCCTAAAGCAATATTTGGTAAATCCAAATGCCATAAACAAAGTATGGTTACCCGGGAGGAGATGGAACAAACGCTGGCCAAATTTAGTAAGGAAGCAATGGTTAAAGAAGCAATGTTTCAATCCCAAATGAGCCAGATGAAGGAGAAAATGAATTAGATGAGGCTACTTTTGAGCTCTCGTCCAGAGACCAATGTTCCCTTCACACATTCACTTGCAACTATGCAGCAAAGCACTAAAGGGAGCTGCATTGTTGGACAGTAAGAGCAACCTTGTGACCTGTATATGGAGGATTGTGATAGTCATAGACGATTAGTTGCAAAAGGGTCTGTTCACAACTTGAGATCAACTGTACACCACCAACAAATGGCTGATGATGAAGTCAGAGTGTCAATTGGAAAGGTGATCAGTGATGCTCATCTCCCTCTCCCAACTGATCAGCTGAAGCTTGTGAGTGATGTCAAGGGAACCTTCATCTCTTGGCCAGTGAAGCTTGTACATGTCTCTACTCTTCCTGAAGCTTCATCCCCTCCTCCTTAAGTTTCATCCCCCGTCAAGCTCCATCCCCTCTTCAAGCTCTACCCCCTATTGCTAAGGTGACTGCCAAGGAAAAAATATCCGATATGGTGAAGAGTGGATATTTTAAAGATAAATCATGGCCTATCAATGAAGTAGTAGGCCTCACTAATACTCAATCGGTTTACATTGACACCGATGATGTAACGTCCCTACTGCTTCCTGGACAGCAGCTTACTAATGCAATTGTTCATATGTGGATGAAGTAAGTACCTTCTTTTATGAGTTCATAATTTAATTGTATTGTTTAGACACACATACATATATACTACTTCCCTGATCGATGTCATTATTGTAGGTTCTTGCATCAAGTATTGGATCAACAGGATAGAATCAATGATTTTGGATTCTTGTGCCCAGTCTATGCAAGCACAACATCCAAGGAGGAGAGACAAGAGTACATATCAACGAGGTTGTGTGAAGTGAGAAGAAAGGTGTACATGTTTCCATACTTCCATAAGTACATATCACAATTCTTGTCTGCAATTCACTTAATTTTGCTACATATATCACTCAGTACTTTACTGCTGTGAATTTTTAGCCACCACTGGCATTTGATCCTTATGTGCATGGAGGAGCATAAAGTTATCTTCTTATGCTCCACTCACAGCGATCCAGGGACTACGTTGGTGCAGACCATCAACGAGTAAGCATGTCATTTTGATTCTCTTGTCTGAAATCTCTGCTATGAATTTTCAGTGAACATTATTGATAAATTTGTGATTTTGATGATAGTGCTATGAGGACCTTCCAAATCGAGGTAAACAAAAAGCGTGGGTATCAGGCCACTAATCCTAGATGGCACACACCAAAGGTTGGTACATATTTGGACACTGGCACACTGCCTTGTGAACTTGGTCAATAAGCTATATATGCTATTATATATATTTCTTGTTCTTTTTAGACCCGTCGGCAACCAATGGAGTCCAACTTATATGGCCAGTATGTCATGAAACACATATATGATATTATCACTCAAGGAAGGACTAAATTAACTGCAAAGGTAAATGTATTTGATGTTACATATTATGGCTAAATTCAGTTTCTGGCTTAATGTTACATATGAAATATGCACGCAAGTTAATTCAGTTTCTGTCTTTGATTTTACAGATGTTTGCCTGTCTTGATCCCTTTCCTGATGATGAATTGAAGCACATACGCAATTTGTTTTATGAATATCTGTATGACTTGATCTTAAAGTCAGGACAATAATTAATGTCCTAAATTTATTTGTAAATATATGCTATAGGAACAATAATTTTCTGTAAATTTGTTTATTTTTTTAAACAATTCATTCATTTGTAAATATACATACGCAATGTGTAATTCAGTAATAAATTTGTTTGTTTTTTCGCAAAATTCATTCATTCATTCTAGCTATTTAGTGCTTGAAATTTGAGGTACAATATGTTGTAAATGAGCAATAAGAGACTACACCTGAGAAGTTTTCGTGACTTTTAGGACCGCATTACTTTTAGGACCGTATTTTGTTAAAAGTCCGGTCCTAAAAAGACTTTTAGGACCGTATGTTTGATTAAAGTCTGATCTTAAAAGTGTTCGTTTATTCAAAAAAAATATATGGCGTGACTTTTAGAATTGTATAGTTATTATACCTCTAGTCCTAAAAGTCTCTAAAATTATGGATAGACTTTTAGGACCGTATGTTTTATAAATGACTGGTCCTAAAAGTGTTCGTTTATTTAAAAAATATATGGCGTGACTTTTAGGACCATATAGTTATTATACCTCCGGTCCTAAAAGTCTCTAAAATTATGGCTAGACTTTTAGGACCATATGTTTTATAAATGACCGGTCTTAAAAGTCTTCTTAGCACCGTATATTTTTTATGTCCGCTTCTAAAAGTCTATTTTGATATCGCTTAACCTTTAGGACCATGTATTTATTAAATGTTCGGTCTTAATAGTCTTCCTATAAATAGAAATGTTGTCTTTTTTCAGACAAATCATTAGGGTTCAAGACAACCGAGGTTCTGGTGTTCTGCTCAAGCCAGGTCCTTTATTGTCGTCGTTTTTGCCTCTGCTGGTTTTGAGCAGCATTATCGGTGTCCCTTTTCTTTTATCTTTTTCCTTTTTGTCAGAAAAAGAAGGAAGATAATGAAAAGGAAACTTTATTTCAAATCAGGGCGAGGTAAAACCGACGACAACGACGGTCCAACCTTAAGAAGAATTGTCACTGTGTTTGTTTTTATTCGAATAAGGTAAACGATGTGTTTTGTTTTGTTTGGTCTTAACTGTATTCTGCGAATTTTTTATGTTGATCACACACGGGAACAATGTTTTGTTTGTTTCCTTTTTGTCAGAAAAAGAAAGAATATAATGAAAAGGACAAGGCCCGATCGAAATTGAAAAGAAAAAAATTTTATTATATTTTTTTATGCTACCCCTTGGGGGGCAGCAACAGTACATTAAAAAAACATAAAAATATTTACTCCTCCCCATCATTGTTAGAGGGGATGGAGTGGTCGGAGACGTCGGAGACGTCGTCTTCTGAAGGATGGTACTCAATGTCCTAGGCGTCGAGTACCATGGTCAGCTTGTTGTTGATGGCGTGATAGACCTAAAACAACTAGCCCAAGCATCAGTCTATATGATCAACATGGGCTAGAAGGTGCTGCATCATCTGGTAAAAGGACGGGTTCAGAGGCAGCGGCGGAGGGTACCGAGGTGGAAGAGGATTTATAGGAAAAGGAGGGCCTGATGGTGGTTGAGGACCTTGTGGTGGTGGTGGAGTAGCCATTACTGTGGATGAAAAAGAAGTGATGGAGAAGAATGTGAAGGAAATAAAGTAACATCGGCTTTAAATAGAGAGCCCTTCCTGAACAATGTGAAACGCTTGAAACTTTAATGAGGAGACACATAGTTTATCAGAATACGAGGAGACGCCTAGTTGGGAAGTTCATTTGGAAGCCGAAGAGACTTTGAATCATTCATTTTAACTAAGTGTAAGGATATGACTCCGCTATCTGATTTAATACCGGATATTGTAAAAGATCCGTTCTTAAAACTAATATTTTTTAAAACAAAATTCTTACTTTAAAAAAAAATTGAATTGTAAAAATTAAATGAATTTTAGGACCGGATAAAAGATAAAAGGTCGGTCCTAAAAGTAATTGAATTGATTAAAATAAATAAATAATAGACTTTTTAGGACTGGATATTGTATAAAAGGTTGGTCTTAAAATCAATTAAATTGAACAAAATTAAATAATAGAAATTTAGATCGCATATTTATAAAATCAGCTCTTAAAGTAGATTCTCATTAACCGGTTGTGTCTCTCCTGCTCTCTACCTTTATTTACTCCCCATAACCTCAATCTCTGTCCTTATTAACTCCACATTTTAGACCATATATTTATAAAATCTGCTCTTAAAGTAGATCAGTTGCACCTCCTCTCTGACTTGATTAACTCCTCATACCTCGATCTCTATCCTTATTAACTCCTTACTACCTTGTAACTCCACAATCACACTACGTGGCTCTCTTCCCCAACTGTTGAAACCATGGTTAGATACAAGAGAACCGCTTGTAGGGGTAGAGTTACTGGTGATGTTCATGCCTTCCGTAGATCATTATACGGTTCGCCTCCTCTAGCCAGTGTGCGTTCTATTGGGACAGAAGAGTCTCGCTCGTTGGACCCATTGTTATTTCAGATGATGAAGAGATTGCAGCACCCCTAGCCTTCAGACCATGATGCGCTGATGCGAATAAGACATGAACTTGCTGATTTTCGGCGGGAAGTTAATGCTACTCACATCAATATCGCCAAGGCTTTGAAGGATAATAAGCTTTAGGATGTTTAGTCAGATTCTTGTTTTTGATAATTTTCTGCTTGTTTTTCTTTTGTACTTTCCTTGTGTACGTATGTAGTATTAAGAACTAAGCTTGTGTCCCTTTTTTTTTTCATATTCTCTAATAATTAAAGAAACTCGAGTTTTCCTTTAATTTTTATTCATTCAGTTGTTGCGCTCGCCAAAGCCAATCTTTTTTTTTAAAAAAAAAAAAAGAAAGAGAATTTAGGACCGGAGTTTTAGAAGACTCCGAACTTAAAAAGTTATATATTTAGGACCGGCTACTTTATAAATAACCGGTCTTAATAAAGTCTACATGCGTAATAATTAAATCAATAATAAAAATTTATGTCCAGAGTCTTCTAAAACTCCGATCTTAAAAATTTAAGTATATATTTAGGACCGGGTACAAGATAAAAGGTCAGTCTTAAAAGTAATTGAATTAATTGTAGATTTTTAGGATCGGATAATAAAAGGTAGATCTTAAAAGTAATTGAATTGAAAAATTAAATAATACACTTTTTGAACCGGATTTGTTATAAGCCTATGGTCTTAAAAATTAAATTAATAAAATACTTATCTTTAGGACCAGATACGTTATAATTAATCGGTCTTAATAAAATCCAAGATACTGAAACATGTCTCTATCACGCGGAAAATTAAAATTCCCTCTCTGAACTTCTCTTGTCATGCCGAAAGTGATTACTGAGGTTCTGTCTCCCGTGTTTGTGTGTTACTTCGTCGTTGCTTCGTGTTGCTCTCTCGACAATCACTTTCTAGTTCCTTAGCTAAACGTCTATAGACCAAGCTGTAAGAGATGTTTCGGTTATATAACTTCATGATTTTCCTGCTTATCGTTTTGGGTTTTTCATGGGTTGAATGAAATCGATGAAATGCTCTTGTGGGTTTCTCTGTTGTTAATGAATATTGTATTTTGAAGATTATATTTGCACTTTAGACCTACCCAACTGACTAACAAAATTTTTTATGGTACTCTTGCTATCTGCAACATCAACGTTCATGGCAGGAGAAGAAAGACTCAAGAAATGCATTTGATTTTATATGCTACAGGTGAGTCCACAAGACCTTCATGCAATGCATTTAATTTCCTCGTCATGCATTTATTTTGCTTCTTGGATTCAATGTGATATATTTATGACCAAAAGTGATTCTTCGTTATGCATTTAATGGGCAAGTTTCTCCATTAAAAAAAAGGACATAACCGACATTGAGCATAAATAAGCATTTGGTGTTGCCTTATTTTATATGCAAGTGTCAATTTCTTCGGATTACGTATGTTAAATCTTTCCGTCTATAGGAATTCTACTATGGATCATAGTTGGATAAATGCTTTACGGACGAGTGTTGAATATAAGAATGGGGTGAGGGACTTTATATAATTTGCTAAACAAAATGCCCATGATAATAGTGGGAAGTTTTATTTCCCTTGTGTAAAATATTTGAATGAGAGTCGACTAAGTCCTGAAATTATACACACACATTTAATTTGTGAAAGATTTTGTAAGACTTATACAGTATGGGTATGGTATGGTGAAAAAATATACCAAGTGGGTCTCAACATGGGAAAGTGGCCTTTGATGATAATGACACAGATATGGATGATCGCATAGAGGACATTATTTGTGATGTAGGAGAAGAGATTTTTCATCGATCACTTGCATATGGTAATATGTGCAGTGATGCAGAGACCCTACTATACTGTGGGTGTAAAAAATACCAATTGTTGAACACTGTATTGAAATTTGTAAGCTTGAAGGCACGTCATGGATGGAGCGACAAGAGTTTTTCTGAAATACTTGAGGCTTTTAAGGACATGGTTCCAGATGATAATATGTTGCCGTATCAATACTATGATGCTAAGAAAACACTTTGTCCACTGGGGATGGAGTACAAAAAGATCCATGCATGCCCAAATGATTGCGTATTGTATAGAAAAGAGTTTAAGGAGAAGCAGAATTGTCCGATATGTGAAACCCCAAGGTACAAGTCAGATAAGGGGCTTACAAAAGTGTTGTGGTATCTTCCAATCATACCAAGGTTCAAGCGATTGTTTGCGAATGAAAGTGATGCAAAAAATTTGCGGTGGCATGCAGATGAGAGGATTTCTGATGGAAAGCTTCGTTATCCGAACGATTCTTTTTAATGGAAGAAAATTGATCAATTATTTCCGAACTTCGGCGAAGAACTTAGGAACCTTAGGCTTGATCTTAGCACGGATGGCATGAATCCATATGGAAGCCTTAGCAGCATACACAATTCATGGCCTGTACTCCTGATTATTTACAACTTATCTCCTATGTTATGCATGAAAGAAAAGTACATCATGCTGTCTATGTTGATTTCCGGACCAAAACAACCCGGAAATAACATTGATGTTTACCTTGAGCCTTTGACTGAAGACTTGAAGAAGTTGTGGTAAGAAGGTATCGACGTTTATGACTCTTTCAAGAAGGAGGTGTTTAAAATGCGATCCATGATATTTTGTACTATTAATGACTTCCCAGCATATGGAAACTTGTCAAGGTATAGTGTAAAAAGCCATAAAGCATGTCCGGTTTGTGAAGAAGGCACATGCTACCATCAACTTCAACATGGTAGAAAGACGGTTTATCTTGGACATAGAAGATTTCTTAGACGGGGCCACCCATATCGTCGATTAAAGAAAGCCTTTTTTGGTGGCCAAGAGTATGAAGATGCTCCGGTGGCAATGACTGGGGAGCAAGTTTATGAAAAGGTGAAAAATATTAATGTCATCTTCGGTAAGACTGCAAAGAGTAGAAAAGAAACAAATATATGGAAAAAGAGATCTGTATTCTTCAATCTTCCCTATTGGCGCAATCTTGATGTGAAACACTGTATTGATGTCATGCATGTGGATAAAAACGTATGTGATTGTATTGTTGGCACGCTTCTCAACATACAAGGTAGTTCCAAGGATGGTGTGAAGGCAAGATTGGATTTGCGAGCAATGGGAATACGCGAAGAGTTACATCCAAGGCCATATGGGAAGAGAACTTATTGTCCCTTGGTTTCTCATACTTTGTCTAAGGATAAGAAACAAAGTTTTTGTGAGTGTTTACATGGCACAAAAGTTCCCTCGGGGTATTCTTCAAATTTTAAGAGGTTTGTATCGATGAAGGACTTGAAATTAGTAGGCCAAAAGTCTCATGATTGTCATGTCTTGATGCAACAGCTACTCCCAATAGCTATTTGAGGCATCGCCTAATATGATCTTCGGGTCGTTTTGACTAGACTTTGTGTCTTCTTCAATGCAGTTTGTCGTAAAGTTTTCAAGATTGAAAAGTTGGATGAATTGGAGAATGAAGGATATCTTATCTTGTGCCACCTTAAGAAGCTTTTTGTTCCTACATTTTTTGACATCATGGTTCATCTAATTGTTCATCTAGTGAAGGAGATAAAGTTGTGTGACCTTATCCATTTACGGTGGATGTACCCATTTGAAAGATCTATGAAATTCCTAAAAGGGTATATGAAGAGCATACTGGCTAGAAGCATCAATTGTTTAGAAATATGTTTCTGAAGAAGCCATGGAATTTTGTCAAAATTATTTGGCCAAAGTAAGATATATTGGGCTTCCAAAACGTCAGCATGCTGAAGGGGGTACACGAGGGGCTTCAATAAAGAGTGTGGATCCTGATGAATTGTCACAAGTCCACTTATACATCTTGAATAATGTTGATGAAGTTCAAACCAGCATAGCTGCATATAAAGAAGCTGTAAGGAAAGAAAATCATCGAATGACTGAACAAAGGTTGATTACGGAGCATAACACAACTTTTGCACACTGGTTCAAACAAAAGGTTGAGGGAGAGGAATGTGTTTCTGATACAATCAAATGGTTAGCACGTGGTCCTGAGGTTGATGTCATAAGTTGGAATTCGTATGTGATCAATGGTTATACATTTTACACGAAGTCCCTAGATGATAGGAGCACAGTCAAGAACAGTGGTGTTATGTTAGAGGTTGAATCTATGCACTTTTCCAGTTCGAAAGACAAGAGGCATTTATTGGCAGTCATGCCATATTATGGGGTTATTGAAGAGATTTGGGAGGTGGGCTATGTGAAAATTAGATTTCCCATTTTCAAATGCAAATGGGTTAATGTCAATAATGGTGTTCAGATTGATCAGCTAGGATTTACATTTGTCGATGTCAATGGTAGAAGTTTTGGAGATGAACCTTTTATTATGGTAGACTAGGTGAAACAAGTGTTTTATATCACCGATCAAAAGAAAATAAAATGTGGTTTGTAGCTCTCCAAGGAAAAAGGGTCATTGATATTGATAAGGAAAGTCATTCAAATTATGGTCTTCCTGAGAGTACTCCTTTTTCAAGGGGTCAACCGCACATGAACGAAGAAGATGAGGCGAATAATGAACCTGGCATACGAAATGATCATCAAGAAATGATATGAGAGGATATCACTTTATAAAAGAGTCAATTCATAAGGTAATATTAATATTCATATGCAGAATTCTTTGAAAACTTTAAGGTTTTACCTATATTATATTCCTTCTATGTTCATAAACAATGTCACTGACTATGAAGTTTGTTCTTATTTTATTTTTGTGGCAGGATCCGATCCAAAGGGACATGTTATAAAAGAGGATGTTATGTTGTTGGGTGGGAATCAGATGAAGGCATGATGAATATTATTTTGGGCATGTATGTTGTATTTGTAACTTATTGTATTTGTAAGTAAGTTATCTTATTGTATTGATTAATTTAGGTGTTGTAGTCATAGTATAATAATTAATTAAGGGACCGCATAACTCATGGTAGATAATATTTGTATTATTTTCCGAATTCAATTTATTCATTGTTCATAGCTTGTAGCTTAAAGTATCGACTTTTATGTGTTGGATTGGGTGGGGGATTTGTGTGTAATATAATCAGGAAGAACAGAACAGGGAAAAATTCGAGAAAATTTAGACCACAAATAAATATGCCGATCTTAAAAATTCAGCTTTTAAGACTGGATGTATTTATATGTCCGATCTTAAAGGTCATTTAATATTAAGCCCGGTCTTAAAAGTTGGTCTTTTAAGAGCGGTGAATTTATACATCCAGCCTAAAATAAAATTTTTAAGACCGGATTTATTTATCATCCAGTCTTGAAAGTTAGTCTTTTAAGACCGCGTATAATTAGTCGTTCTTAGAAGCCGCTAAGTTTAAGACCGTATTTATTTTTATTTGGTCTTAAAATTCTGATTTTTAAGAGCGGCCTAGTTATTAGCCGATCTTAAAAGTTGAGTTTTAGGACCGAAAAGATGTATTACATGTTTATTTAGTACGACTTTTAAGACCCAATGTTTTAAATGTCCAGTCTAAAATAGTTTCTTTAAGACCGGTCGTAGTCCGGTCTTAAATGTAGACTTTTAATACTGGCTGGAACAAGACTAGTCGTGCGTCCGGTCTTACGATGCCTCTTTTGTCTGGTCTTAAAAGTCTTTTTTGCACTAGTGAGGAGTGGATTCACATTTGAAACTTTTCCTTAAAGCGTGGAAAAAACATTATAACATTGCTATGTGCAGTAGTTGGACTAAAGAATTAAGGTGTAAAGTTTGATCTAGCAAAGATTGGGAAAGAAGGTGGTCCAATTCAGCTAATTGGAAAGAATAATGTCAAAATAGATTCATCAAACAGTTCTTGGTCTTACAAAATCAACCAGAATGGTAAGGCTAACCGCCGTTATGATCCATCAATGTATGCTAGTTCAACCAATAATCCACATGTTGGAAGAAGAATAATGTATGCAAACCATTTTAAAACCCCTTCTAGGACAGATCTAGAGGTAGTGGATCTGCTAGGCATGGGTAAAGGACAAGCCTGGATCAATGGACAAAGCATTGGTCATTATTGACCTTCTATGATTGCTAGTTCATATGGATGTGATGAGGAATGTGATGACAGAGGCATGGGTAAAGGACAAGCCTGGATCAATGGACAAAGCATTGGTCATTATTGACCTTCTATGATTGCTAGTTCAGATGGATGTGATGAGGAATGTGACTATAGAGGAGCATACAAGCCAAAAAAGACATTGGTTTTGTTTGAATAAATAGGTCGCCGTCCTCAAAATGTTTCATTCCAAATTGCACGATTGGACCTATTTGTGGTTATGGCTACAAAGGTGCACTACTAGAACTATCATGCCAAGGCAGCAAGAGCATCTCAGAAATTCAATTTGCTAGCTTTGGAGACCCGCAAGTAAAGTGTGGATCTTTCCAAAAGGGCTCATGGGAAGCTAGTAATAGCAAAGCTATGGTGGAAGCCATTTGCCTTGGGAACGAGATGTGTGCATTGTCAGTGACTGGAGTAGTATTTAGTGCAAGTGGCATTGGCAATAATGCCACTGCAATTAGGCTAGTTGTCCAAGCTCTATGCCAAGTCAATGTCCTTATGGTTTTCCATAAGTAGTGGTCTAAGTATTATTCCTAGTAGACCTCAATAATTGATGTTCTATTGAAGTCTCAAGGTTTGGAGAGGGCTAACTTGATTTCCACAAGAAAGATTAGTCCAAAATCTTTATGGCATGGTTACACTCATGAGAAACCAAACAAACAAACAAATAAATAAATAAAGTGAAAGATGGCAAAAGAATAAGGAAGCATTTGTCGAACTTTTTAAATCCCATATGTATTATATTTATGGCCTTACAAATTCATTACCTTGAAAGCCAACAAAGGAGGGAGTTATTATGCAACGTCCAATATTTGCTTTATGAAGAATAGTATTTTTTAAGTTAATTATACCCGTATTTTTTCAAAATATAATCCTATTTATCTGTGTGTGTCTCACAACAACCCAAATTAAATAATCACATAGAAAGAGCTTATTTGGTATGTGTGTATGTATGTATGTATGTATGTATGTATATGGGATAAGAGTCTTAAATGCCATGGAAGTTTTTGCTCAAGAGCACTGGTAAGACGGAAGTTTCTTTGAACCAAAAATGCCACAGAAGTTCACAAAATGTAGCAATTTTGCCCCTCCGTTAATTTTGACCGTTAAGTTTAACTAAGTGCACACATGGTATGCCACCTCATCATACGTGGCATGTCACATCATCAATCATAAGTATCATTTTTGCCCTAGAAGTTTTCATTGAGGAGTAATTTTGCCCCGGAAATTTTCACTAAGGAGCAATTTTGCCCTGGAAGTTTACAAAACGTAGCAATTTTGCCCTTCTTTCCCCCAATATTAAATTTGACTATCAAATTAGTCAAAGACCACATATGTCATGCCTTGAAAAGGTCGAACTTGGAATCAGAGAAGGAAATCCTTAAGATATTCGGCTCAAGGCGGCCAGAATTTGTGAAGTCAAACTAGTCAAAGGGGCTGAAAGGTCTGTCAGAAAACTTAAAGGAAGCATCACTTATGATCTAAGCAAATGATCAGTCTATACAAAGGTAAATATTATCATTATTGATTTGTTTTATTGAATCAATTTTTGGAACCATTCATTTCTTGTTTTGCGTTTCATTTGCTTAGATCATAAGTTACACTTCCTCTCGGTTTTGCGACAGACCTTTCAGTCCTTTTGACCAGTTCGGCTTCACAAATTCTAGCCGCCTTGAGAAAATTATGCCAAGTCAAAACTGGAGTTTGCAATGTCAAACTTGAGTCTTCCCAAAATGTGGAAACTTTGAAAACTCTTGACCAATTTCAAACTCAAGTTTTCATGTCCAAGCTCGAGTAAGAATCCAATGCAAGAAGAATCAGCTCCAAACTCATTGTATTATGTCCGTTATGATCCGATGAATGAAGGTTGTTCTTGACCAGTGTTTTTGCAACATTTTGAACTGACTGTCAACTTTTAAAGGCCATATCTCCCTGGTCTAAATTCCGTTTTGGTCGTTATGGAAAGACCTTTGAGTCTACTTTCATATGCCACTAATTTCAACTCAATCAGATTCGTAGTTTGTGAGATATACTCAAAACATTGAAGCTTGGTTTGCTATGTGGCGTGGATTTTTCTATCAATTTCAACAATTCATATCTCTTGATCTAAAATCCTTTTGGCTTGAATTTTATATCAAAATGACTCATTGGGAGTCTAGTTTCATATGCCACTAGTTTCACCTCAATCCAATCTCTCGTTTGGAAGATATCATCGAATTACTAGACGTCACTAGTGCTAAATGAGAAACAGAGTAGAACATAGGTGTTGATCAGTGCTGTAAACTCGAGTTTTCACTTGGAAACTCGAGTTTTCCTAGTCCAGAGACACCAATGATGCTGAAGATACTTACTGACTCAAGTTTATGTTGGCTAACTCGAGTTTGGAGTCCTTAACTCAAGTTTCCTCATCCAGGAGCTTATATTTGCTTATTTTAACTTTGAATTGAGTCATTTCAACTTCCATATGATCTTAGATACTTCTAGCATCAATTTAGGAACTTGAATAATGATATGTTTATTCCATTCAACAAGTTCTTCCTTCTTTAATCTCCCATCTTGATCATTCTCATAATCCAACTCTTTTTTTCTTTTCTTCTCTTGATCATTCTCTATCATTGAATTTGGAGTCATCATTCTCAACAAGTTCTACCTTCTTCAAAATCTTCTCTTCTTCTAGATTATCCCCCAAAATCAATTGATAAGTTCTTGCTGTTGGGATCCGTACACGTAGCGGATTAAAATTTCTTACGAATCCCGTCCGGATGATCACTCAACGACGTTTAAATCAAGGTTAGGGAACCCGAATCATACCTTATATTTAACACGTCCGCGGCTCGTTCTCTTTGATCAGGTGGGCTACCTTCTCGATCAGCAGAAGACGACTTCTTAGAATCGGCTTCCTCTACCGGTATCCACACGAACAATCCCCGAACACAGTTGCAGCAGTATGCTAGCGCCTCTTGTGCGTCTCTCTCTTTTTCGCTCTAGGGTTTCTCGCGGCTTTCTAATACGCTCGGCTGAAAATCCCGTAGGTTTTTCTAAACCCGATAGGCATATTATATAATCAAAATTAATCCTCATTAATTTTGAAATTTGAATTTTGAATCTGTTTAATATAGTAATTAAATCTATCTCATAAATGTAGTCCAATATATTAAAAGCCAGATTTGAAATCCGAATCTTGAATTTAGATCAAATCTAAATTAAAAGCCTTTTGATTTAATTTATCATTATAAATTAAATCCGAGAAATGATATCTATCTATTTAATTAAATCTGAGATACTATATCTCAATTTAATATTAAACAGATATATGATATCTTTATTCGAAATTAAATGAGATACAATATCTCTATTTGTTTCAGATATTTAATTTATCAAATAAATTAAATACTAAAAGGATATCATATATATAATATTATAATCTCCATTCATAATATATATATATATATATATATATATATATATAATTCGAAATTTATATATATATATATATATATATATATATATATATATAAATCCTAGATTAAATTTAGTATTCATTTAATCTCAGATTAATCTGAGATTCAATGAATCTGGACATTTTCACCCGTGTTGGATTATTCTTGTGTGCGACCTTGCAGGCCCATATAAGATTGGCAGTGGGCCAACACTGTATCAGCCCACAAGTCGCAAGCGGCCTCTAGCAAGACATTGCAACTACCCAATTCACATGGGGATCGATGACACGATACTACCTATCGTACAACCATGTCACGTCCCTTTTGTCACGCGATAATTTGGTCAAGAATGAGGCATGGATAATGTCAACTTCCTTTTCTTGACCATTACTTTCTCGATTCTCGAGTAGTCTAATAAGTGAAATGGAAACTCTTTTCCATCACAGTATGGCCATACATTCCTTAGACTCACTCATCGAGGGGCCCAGCATTATCTCTCTACAAATGTGAGGGACAAATCCCATCTTGACCACTCACATTCCTCCGCATGAAAACCACTGATCCCGATCCTAGCCTTTATCATCACCCGGTTAAAGGTGACTTTTGACTAGGTCAAAGACCAGTGACTCATCATGTAGGAATCCATGATGATCTCAGGTCATAGAGTGTCGTGACGCGGTTATACATGAGATAAGCTTATGACTTAATCCATGCAGTTATCTCATAGTGGGTCGGTCCAGCACCTTGTACTCTTACAAGTGCCCATGACTTTGATTCGTATCTCCATACCTCATCAAAGTCATACTGGTCTTATTTCATCTTCACTCCCGTGTAGATGACCGACCAGGGACATTTAGGATCATCTATAAGATTATCCAAGGATGCAGTTATCAATACGAATATGCAAACGAAAATGATAACAAAAGAGAATACTTTAAATAACTTAAATATCTAAAGTACAATGAATTGCCCCTAGGGCATAATTTCCAACACTTGCTTCATTGACATTTTGATATTCCTATTATATTGTGTGCAAGAACATCTTTTTTCAATCTACTTTTTTTATCATTCTTTAATATTGAACTTCACATCTACATTAAATATAAGACTTAGTTAAAGTAGAAGATCAATGTAGTATGCAAACTTTTTGCTCTTAATAATGACATCTATATAAAATATCATCAAAACTAATAATATCCAACATTCTCCCCCTTTTTGATGATGGCAAATACTTTAAGAAAAATATGTATGAATATGAAAATATATTAGAGAGTGAATGTTGGAATCCAACATCTATCTCATACACACTCTGTTTTCAATGCTTACATAGTTCATCATAGAAAGTGAAATTATTTGTAATGCACCTTAGTGTTTATCTTATTCACTTCTGAGATAGAAGATTCATTATAAACATTATATCTGTTTATCTAAGAGTTACTCAAGATTGGGTGATCTTGAATAGGAAACAGATTGTAACCTTACATTGTGTAAGGGGGAGTATCTCGTGAGAGATTTGGCTTCACAGGTGCCTGGGTGAACTTGTGGGATTGTAAAGGTTTCTCTTGTGCCCGAATTAAACAAGAGGGTAGTGGATTGAAAATCTCAAGTAGAGCTTAGGGGCTAAACGTAGGTCAAGGATTGGGCCGGACCAGTATAAATCTCAGTTTGCATATTCTCTTCCCTTATCTCTTATATTCCTAGCATAAATGTTTGAATGATTGTTTATTGTTTTATAAATCATTACTGTCATACAAACTACTTTCAATAAGTTGCGAAAAGATTTTCAAAGTAATTAAAGATTTTATTAGACAATCAATTCACCCCCCACTTAGGTGATAGCCAGGTCTTACATCTTCTTCTATGAGTACATAATTTAAATGTATTGTTTAGACACACATACATATATACTAATTCTCTGATGTCATTATTGTAGGTTCATGCATGATGAATTGGAACAACAAGGTAGAAGCAAAGATTTTGGATTCTTGTGCCCAAACTATGTAAGTACAATGTTAGTTCTCTATTGGTTTTGATGATAACTGACACTTGCAAACACAAGATGAAGTTTTGTCTTGGTAAGTTGAAAAACTTACTATCAAGACAAAACTCGCGTTTTGGTTTCAAAACTCGAGTTTTGACCTTGACAGAGAGCTGCTCATTTTCATTAAACGGAGCAAAACTCAAGTTTCCTTTTGGAAACTCGAGTTTTGAACATTACAGAGAGCACTCAATCTCAAACTCAAGACAAAACTCGAGTTTTAATTTGAAAACTCAAGTTTTGGCTTATACAGAGACTTCAAATGTTTTCAACTAAAGACAAAACTCGAGTCTTGATTTGAAAACTCGAGTTTTGCTCATACAGAGAGTCTCTAAGTTTTGAATCCAATTTTGAGCCAAGTATCTGTGCTTTAACCTGCTCTGAGTTGTTTCAAAGTTTTCTCTGAGTTAAGAGAAAACTCGAGTTTTGCTTTCAAAACTCGAGTTTTGACTTAACTAAGTATTCTCAACGCTTTACAGCATTTTTTGAAAACTGGAAAGTAAACTGGCACAGAATTCTCAAAGTTTTCATTAAAAGATGAAAACTCAAGTTTCACTTGGAAAACTCGAGTTTTAGCCAGACAGAGAGGTTCCAAAATTTTCAACGTTTTCACTCTCAATGTGAAAACTCAAGTTTTGGTTGTAAAACTCGAGTTTTGATCTGGCAGAGAGGTCTGAACTTTTCTTAGTTTTCATGTTCAAATGAAAACTCGAGTTTTGACTTTCAAACTCGAGTTTTGATCAGACCGAAAGCCCTGAAGACTTTTTCGATGTTTTCACAATTAAGTGAAAACTCAAGTTTCAGTTTGGAAACTCGAGTTTTGGGCAAACAGAGAGCATAAGTTCATTCAACATTTTGAAAACTCAAGTTTTGATGTTTTGGACTTCCATGTGCTATTTTCATTAAAAGTCCAAAACTCAAGTTTTGGTTTGAAAACTCGAGTTTTGAGTTTCACTTAAACTATGGTCCAAAAGCTCAAAACACAACTTTGCTCTCTGGAAGAACAAAACTCGAGTTTAGAGTTTGAAACTCAAGTTTGGTCTTAAGTGCACAGTTGAAAACTCGAGTTTTGATGAACAAACTCGAGTTTCCATTGCTAAGTTTTAAAATTGAATTTCACGTTTTTGCAAATGCTTCATGTTTGATCCTAATACTCTTCAGTATTAATCTTCTATATACCCATCTATGTTTAACCACTTTGTTAGTGAGTTTCAGATGATTTAGAAGATGTTTGTTGAAGGATAAAGTATAAAGCAAAAAGCATGTCAGAACATTAAATGCTAAGCCTAGAAAGTTGCATATTTCTGGCTAATCCATCTGCACTCGCTTAAAAGGAATTAAAGGATGATTTCTACCTCCAGCAGCAACCTTTCCAACGGATTTATTTGCAGAGAGTCAACTCTGAAGTCTTGCCTAGCTGGATTAAGTGAAAATTAGAGAGAGAATGTGCCAAAACCACTTCCCAACCTTGGCACAACTTCTACAACGGATCTATTTGGAAAGCAACGGTCATTTAATAATCTCTGAGCATAAATAGAAGAGCATTTAAGTCTTTCCAACAACAACAACATCTGAAAACGAACAAGCATTCAAGTTCTTAAACTACCTTTTAGTTTTCAGTTGTATTTTGTCTTTTGACATTATAAGCTTCAGTGTTTATCATTATCTACTCTTAGAGAGAGTTTTTGATTGTAAATCATTTATTGTAAAGTACCACAAGTCAGGGGACTTGGTGGTTGGGATTATTGATTACAACTTGTAAGGGGGAGTGAGTTCTAGTGAGAGAATCACTTCTTGAGTGCAGAGTGTGTAATCATTGTGATAGTGGAAAATCCCAGAGAGTCTGGGGACTGGATGTAGGTCAAATTGTTGAGACCGAACTAGTATAAATCTCTATGTCAAAGCTATTCTTCCCTTACTCTGTTCATCTCTGTTTTAGTGTTGTAAGACAGAGGATTTACCGAAAAATTTTAAGATACCCAATTCATCCCCCCTCTTGGGTATTCAGGCTCCACTTTCATACAACACCCTTGGTGGACTGACAACAATACATATCAACGAGGGTGTGTGAAGTGAGAAAAAAGGTGGACTTGTTTCTATACTACCATAGGTACATATCACAATTCTTGTCTGCAATTCACTTAATTCAGCTACATATATCACTGAGTACTTTACTGCTGTGAATTTTTAGCCACCACTGCCAGTTGGTCCTCATGTGCATGGAGGAGTATATAGTGGTCTTCTTACGCTCCACTCACAACAGTTCAAGGCCCATGTTGGAGCAAACCGTGAACGAGTAAGCATGTCATTTTGATTCTCTTGTCTGAAATCTCTGTTGTGAATTTTCAGTGAGCAATATTGATAAATTTGTGATTTTGATGATAGTGTCATGAGGACCTTCCAAATCCAAGTAAAAAAAAACATACGTATGATGCTAGAGATCTTAAATGGCTCTGTCCAAAGGTTAGTACATATTTGTACACTGGCACACTACCTTGTGAACTTGGTCAGTAAACTATATATGCTCTTATATATATTTTTAGTTCCTTTTAGACCCATCGGCAACCAAACAGGTCCAACTTATGTGGACTATACGTGTTGAAACATATATATGATATTATCATGCAATGAAGGACTAAATTCCCTGCCAAGGTAAATGTATTAGATTACATATTATGGTTGAATTCAGTTTCTGGCTTAATGTTACATATGAAATATGCACGCAAGTTAATTCAGTTTCTGTCTTTGATGTTACAGAGGTCTGCCTATGCTAATCACTTTTATGATGATGATATCGAGCACATACGCAAAGTGTTTTGTGAATATCTATATGACCTCTTGAAGTCAGAACAATAATTAATGTCCTAAATTCATTTGTAAATATATGTTGTAGCAACAATAATCTTCTGTAAATGAACAATTGCACAATTTGTGTAATTCAATAATAAATTTGTTTATTTTTTCTAACAATTTTCTTGTGTCTATTTTGGGTTTCTGAATGTATTGGATGGTGGATAAATCTATTTAGTGCTTGTACCTTGAGGACATGATGTTGTAAATGAGCAGTAAGAGTCTTTGAAAAGTCTTCACAACTTTTAGGACCGCATATTTTTTAAGATCCGGTCCTAAAAGTCTTCATTTAATTTTAAAATATATGGCAAGACTTTTAGTACCATGTATTTGTTAAAGTTCCGGTCCTAGAAGTCTTCGTTTAATTTTTAAAAATATAGCGAGACTTTTAGGACCGTGTATTTGTTAAAAGTCCGGTCCTAAAAGTCTACGTTTAATTTTAAAACATATGGTGAGACTTTTAGGACCGTATATTTGTTAAACGTCCGGTCCTAGAAGTCTTCATTTAATTTTAAAAAATATGGCGAAGCTTTTAGGACCGTATAGTTGTTAAACATCCGGTCTTAAAGGTCTTCATTTAATTTTAAAAAATATGGCGAGACTTTTAGGACCGTATATATGTTAAACATCTGGTCTTAAAAGTCTTCGCTTAATTTTAAAAAAATATGGTGAGACTTTTAGGACCGCATATTTGTTAAACGTCCAGTCTTTAATTTAAAAAATATTGTAAGACTTTTAGGACCATCTATTTGTTAAATGTCTGGTCTTAAAAGTCTTCCTTTAAACATAAATAATGGTGTTTCGCTTTTCAGACAATGCAGACAATTGAGATTCTGCTCAAGGTAAGACCCTAATTGTCATTGTTTTTACCTCTCTAAATATTGAGCAGCATTATCGGTCTCCCTTTTCCCTACCTTTTTCTTTTTTTTAGAAGACAAAAGGAAAATAATGAAAAGGACATTGAAAATGATCAAATCTGGGTGAGGTAAAACCAACGACGACGACGGTCCAACCTTGAGAAGAGTTGTCACTGTATTTATTCAAATAAGGTAAACGAAGTTTTTTTTTTTTTGTGTATGGTCTTAATGTTGTATTCTGTGAATTTTTAACATTGATCACATACGAGGACAATGCTTTGTTTCCTTTTTGTTAGAAAAAAAATAAAGACAATGAAAAGAGTGATCGAAGATAGGAACTAAAAATTTTATTTATTATAATTTTTTATGCTAACTGGTAAGAGGTAGTTTACTACTACAGACCAAAAAAAAAAAAAGATAAAACATCTAATCCTCCCCCTTGTTGTTGGAGGGGGAGGAGGCGTCGTCTTCAAAAAGATAGTACTCCATGTCATTGGCATGGAGTACCATGTTCAACTTGTTGTTGACGGTATGAACAAGCTGAAACAATTGGCCCAAGCGTCGGTCAATTTGATCGACGTGGGCCACCACGTGCTACATCATCTAGTAGAAAGAAGGATTTGGAGGCAACGGAGGAGGGGGCTGAGGTTAAGGAGGAGGAGGAGGAAAATGAAGACTTGGTGGAGCAGCCATTACGATGGAGGCTAAGTAGTGGAGGAGGCCGTGGAGGTTGTAGATGTGATGAAAAAGAATATGAAGAAAATAAAGTAACAATGGGTTTAAATAGAGAACACATCCTGAAGAATATGAAAGGATGAACGAGCAAATTTACCAACCAACTATTAAGCCAAGAGTGTTGGGCACAAAAAACTTTTAATGGGACCAAAAAGACCAACAAACAATTGAATTTGTTAAAAATATACAAAACCATTAGATCCACCTAACGTATGTTTGGAAATTCTGCAACGCACAAGTCAAACGCAGCCAATTAAAATAAACAAAAAAAATGAAATAATATAATTAGGCAAACTACATATAGGTAAATCTTCAACAGCAAAAACTTCAAATTAAAACCTCTGCGAATTGAAGTTTTCGAGAGTCCTACCATTTTCTTCATCGCCTTCAACTTCTTGAGTACGTGTCTCTTCTTCTTCTCCTTGGCCTTGCCCCGTGACAACTTCTTTGGGAAACTTTGTTTGAAGTTGCTGAACAATAGGAATAATATCATCATCCATCGGGTCTCTAAGTAACACCTACCATTAGCATGAAACCAAAATTTAAAAACATAGCATAACCTGGAGAAGTCATTCTAAAATAAAGTCTACTAAACATTGAAATCAAACGTACCTCCTTTGCAGTGATAATAGCTTGAATATGTTGTAAGAATGAGTCAAAACCAACGGAGATAATCCCATCAATGATTGAACAAACCCAGATACAAAAACAACAAAGCTAAAAGAAAGCATGTGGTAGAGCAAGAACTAAGCATTTACCTCTAAATTGAGGACAATGACTTTCTTTCTTCCCAAAATGGCTGAAGGGTACGATAACATCAGATCTAGAATTTAAAGATCTCTTGCATGAATTCCAACCTAGCGCATAATAGCATACTTGTCCACATCCAACACATTGGCGTTGCCATTGCGGTCCAGCAAAACCCAGCTTATTGAAATAGTGGTTTTCTTATTTAAACTAGGTTGAAGATCCATCGACGCAGATCCTGAAAGCGCCATTTGCAAGACCTAAGACCCTCCAAGAAGTCGGTCGTTTTACCTCTTGGGCAAGCCAGGGAGAGGTGTGGACTGGACTGTAATTGACCAGCTTTGAAATTGCAGCGTGGGAAAGATTGAGAGAGGTTCTGAGCGAGGGAGTGAGGAATTGGGAAGAAGTGGTTGAGGAGATATAAGAAGGCAATGATTTCATGCGGATGAATCAAAATGCTAGAGAGATATTTGCATCGCTGAATTGGGAAGAAGTGGTGAATTTGTGAAGGTCTGGAACTTGAGTAACTGTAAGTTGAGGAACACCCTCGCTGGCCACACCAGCTACGTCAACACTGTGGCTGTTTCTCCTCATGGCTCGCTCTGCGCTAGTATCAAAGAAGTTTCCTGAGGGTGTGATTAAGATGTGTGTTTAGATTTTGGGAACGATAAACAATAATAATTCATACTCCAGCTTAAATGAACCACTTAGTAATATTCCAAACGGACAGTAGGTGGATCTAACGGTTTTGTATATTTTTAACAAATTCAATTGTTTGTTGGTCTTTTTGGTCCTATTAAAAGTTTTTTGTACCCAACACTCCTCCCTAATAGTTGGTTGGTAAATTTGCTCCTTCACCCAATATGAATCTCCGAAAACTTTAACGAGGAGACGCATACTTCCTCAAAATATAAGGAGATGCATAGTTGGGAAGTTTACCTGGAAGCCGAAGAAACTTTGAATCATTCATTTGAACAGAGTGTAAGGATACAACTTTGCTATCTAAGTAATTTGAAGACAATGGACTTTTAATACCAGATATTGTAAAAGATTTGTTCTTAAAAATAATATTTTTTAAGAAAAAATTCCTACTTTAAAAAATTTGAATTGGAAAAAAAATAAATGAATTTTAAGACCGGATATAAGTTAAAAGGTCGGTCTTAAAAGTAATTGAATTGAAAATAGACTTTTAGGACCGAATATTTATAAAATACACTCTTAAAGTAGAAACACTAAATTCATTTATACCAATTGAATCCCTATTCATTCTCATAATCAATTGCGTATCTCTATGCCCTTTTTATCTCCTCACAGTACCTCTCTGTCCTTATTAACTCCTCATTACCTCATACCTCCTCACTACCTAGCTCTCTGCCCCAACTACTCAAACCATGGTTAGATACAAGATAACCGTGTTAGTTCTCTATGTGTTTTGATGATTATCAACAATTGTAAACATGTTTTGAAGTTTCCAAATCAATTTGAAAACCATCTGGCAATTGCATACTCGAGTACAGGCTTGTATACTCGAGTATTGGATTGATAGAGGATTGCTCAAATGCATTTTACAAGTCAATACTCAAGTATTGAAAGCCATACTCGAGTATTGAAGTCACAGAGAGCAATCAAGTTTTGAACTTAAGTGTATACTCGAGTATAGAACTTACATACTCGAGTATAGGTCATCCAGAGAGCGTCCAAGTTTTTGAAACTGAGTTAATACTCAAGTATAGGAAGCTATACTCGAGTATTGGACTTGCAGAGAGCAAATGCTTTTTCAACTTGAATGCATACTCGAGTATGGTATTGGCATACTCGAGTATTGGCCTTACAAAGAGCCCCCAAAATTTTATAACTGTTGCATACTCGAGTACAGGTTTGCATACTCGAGTATTGGGCTCGTAAACTAATTTTCAACTTAACACCTGATCTTGTATACTCAAGTATTGATTTGTGTACTCAAGTATTGACATGGAATAACTTCACACTTTTTGAAAATTGAGTTGCATACTCGAGTATAGGTATGCATACTCGAGTATTGGCCATACAGAGAGGTTATCCATTTTGTCAACAACTTGCATACTCCAGTATGGAAATGAATACTCAAGTATAGAGACCTTTTTGAACTTAAAATTTTCACACAAACAGTTGCATACTCAAGTACAGAACTAACATACTCGAGTATAGACTTTGGTTTTCAAGTTCAAGTCACGATGGTTTGCCTCTGGAAGTTGCATACTCGAGTATCACTTTGAATACTCCATTGAATACTCCAGTATTGACACTAGTACACAGTGCCATACTTGAGTATACAACGGTAAAAACTGATTTTCAAATTACATGAATTTGCAAAACACTATTGTTTGATCTTATTGCTTCCATATATCATTCACTTATGTTCCCAGCTATGTTTAACAAGTTTGTTAAGTGAATTTCAGTTAGAACAGATGAAGATTAATGAAGCTCAAGGCAAAAAGCAAAAAGGTGCACAGTGCATTTATTGCACTTCAGTAAATCAACCTCCTTTTGGTTAATCCACCTAAGCACGCATTCTCAACGGTCAAGAATTCTTTCTTCATCAAGTAAACTCTTCTCCAACGGGCAAAACTCCAGAGAGCCACCTCAGACCAACTTAACATCTGGATTAGTTGGAGATTAGAGAGAGAAGATGACCAAACTTAATGCTAATCACCCACAACGGTTGGATTCATCATACAACGGTCATTTAATGCCTTCTAGGTATAAATAGAGTGCATTGAAGTCTTCTCAAGCTGATACACCAACTGAGAGCGAATTCATTAAGTGCACATTCAATACTCTTAGTTTTTCATCTGTAAAAGAGTATCTCTTAATACAAGCACTTCAGTGTTTATCTTATCCACTCTTTAAGAGAGTCATTATTGTGATCATTTATTGAGTATAAGGAACCACAAGTCAGGGGACTTGGTGGTTGGGAGAATTGATTGCAACTTGTAAGGAGGAGTGAGTTCTAGTGAGAGAACTACTCTGAGTACAGAGCTTGTAATCAATTGTTGAGTTATAATGGATTGAAAATCCCAAGTGTGGCTTGGGGACTAGATGTAGGTCAAGGATAAGACCGAACCAGTATAAATCGACTTGTGCAAGCTTTCTCTTCTCTTCATCTCTGTTATACTCTTTTCTTACTTGTTCAAAACAGAGGTATTCTTTAAATTTTTTAAAGATACCCAATTCATCCCCCCTCTTGGGTATCAAGCTCCATTCTTCAAACCACTTGTAGGGGTACTCCTGAAGCTCGTGCCTTCCTTAGATCATTAAACGGGGTGCCTCAAGCGAGAGTGCATTCTATTGTGACCGAAGAGCCTCGGGTCTTTGGACCCATTGTTATTCCGGATGATGAAGAGATTGCAGCACCCAAGGTTCTTAAAAACGAGTTTTTACCTAAAAATGGAAGGAGAATGAAAAATCGTAAAACATAAAAATGTAATACAAAATGTAGATTTTACCTATATATATATATAATTTATATAATTCCTCTCAGCTCACTTCTATTTTAACAGCAAGTATCTTGAAATCAAAGCTAAAGGCAAAGTAGTAATCAGCTTTTCAGCTATACATACTAGGCGTTTAATATGTAAAAACTCATTTTTAACACCCTTGATCCTGCCCCCAACTATATTTTTTTATCAATGTTTTTTTGTTAAGAAAACAAAGGAGAGAAATTAAAATATTTCATAAATTTGGATTTGGATTTCAAATGTGCTTGATGCAGCTGGAGCGCATTAAGGATTCAAAACGTTGAATCATCATAGGATTCATAGCTAAAATTTTACCCTACGTGCAACTTATTTAGAAATATATTTAACACACAAAAAAATTAAATTATTATTTTCAACAATGCATTATTATTGACTGAGTAAAATATAAAAATCATACAAGAAGGAGATCATTATTTTCCTTCCTTTTTGCTTTTTTTTTTAAATTAAACAAACGGTGAGGGTGGTAGTCCCGGATGTACAGTGGGATTGGAATTGAAGTTTTGGGGACCACTTTCTGTTTGTGTGGTCTGTGGATGAATAAAATACAAAGATAAAGCCCACGCGCTTCATGAGCTCCAATCAAAAACCTCCCAAGTCCCAAGTCCTTCTGTTTACAGTTTTTAAAAAAACGTTGCGTTTTTACAATTTTACGTTTAAACGCAACGTTTTTACGTTTTTGACCTGGTCTACGTTTTTTGATGAAACGAAACTCGTTTTGCTAATTTTAAAATGTAAAAACGGCATTTTTACGTTGTAAAATGTGTTTTTGAAAACCATGGCCGCACCCCCTCTCCAACCTCCTGGCTCCAACGCACCTACTGGTAACCCCTCTCCTCTTTCCTCTAATGATGCATTGTGGCTTATGCGAATAAGACAAGAACTTGCTGATCTCCGACAGGAAGTTAATGCTACTCATGCCGATATCACCAAGGCATTGGAGGATAATAAGCTTTAGGATATTTAGTTAGATTCTTTTCGTTGGTAATATTCAGTTTGCTTTTCCTTTTTTTTTTCTTGTGTACGTGCATATTCTCCAATAATGTATTAAGCATTAAGAACTAAGCTTGTGTCTTTTTTTTTAATTCATATTCTCCAGTAATTAAAGAAGCTTATTCTCCAGTTTTCCTTTACTTTTTTTTGGTTTGGTTAATAAATGAAGACCTTTAGAACTGGATACTTTATAAGTAACTGGCCTAAAAAGTATTTGATTTTTAGGACTGAATATTTTATAAAACTCTAGTCTTAAAATTAAATGAATAGTAAAAAGTTAGGACTAGAGTCTTCTAAACCTCCGGTCTTAAAAATTAAATTGATAAAATGCTTATCTTTAGAACTGGATACTTTATAATTAACTGGACTTAATAAAATTCAAAATGCTAAAACATGTCTTTGTTGCGCGAAAAATTAAATTTTCCTCTCTGAACTTCTCTTATTGCGCCGAAAGTGATAACTCAAGTTCTGTCTCCAGTGTTTGTGTGTTGCTTCGTCGTTGCTTCACGTTGCTCTCTCGACAATCACTTTCTAGTTCCTTAGCTAAACGTTTATAAAACAAGCTGTAAGACGTGTTTCGGTTATATTACATTATGATTTTCCTGCTTATCGTTCTAGGTTTTTCATGGGTTGAACGAAATCAATAAAATATTCTTGTAGGTTCCTCTATTATTAATGAATATTGTATTTTGAAGATTATATTTGCACTTTAGACCTACCCAACTGACGAACAAGTGTTTTAGTTACTCTTGTTGTCTGCAACATCAACATTCGTGGCCGGAGAAGAAAGACTCGACAAACGCATTTGAATTTATATGATACAAGTGAGTCCACAAGACCTTCATGTGATGCATTTAATTTCCTCGTCATGCATTTATTTTGCTTCTTGGATTCACTGTGATACATTTATGACCAAAAGTGATTCTTTGTTATGCATTTAATGGGCAAGATTCTCTGTAACAAAAAAAAAAGGACATAACCAGCATTAAGCATGTATATGCATTTAGAGTTGACTTATTTTATATGCAAGTTTCAATTTTTTCACATTATGTATGTTAAATCTTTCTGTATATAGGAATACTATTATGGATCACAGTTGGATAAATGCTTTATGGACAAGTATTGAATATCAAAATAGGGTGAGAGAATTTATAGAATTTACTAAACAAAATGCCCATGATGATAGTGGGAAGTTTTATTGCCCTTGTGTAGAATGTTTGAATAAGAGGCGACTAAGTCCTGAAGTTATATACACACATTTAATTTGTGAAGGATTTTGTAAGACCTATACAGTATAGGTATGTCATGGTGAAAAAATGTCAAGTGGGTCTTGACATGTGGAAGTGGCCTTTGATGATATTGACATGGATATGGATGATTGCATAGAGGACACTATTCATGATGTAGGAGAAGAGGCTTTTGAGCAATCACATGCATATGGTAATATGTGTAGTAATACAAAGACCCCACTATACCCTAGGTGTAAAAAATACCAATTGTTGAACGCTGTGTTGAAATTGGTAAGCTTGAAAGCACATCATGGATAAAGAGACAAGAGTTTTTTGAAATGCTTGAGGCTTTTAAGGACATGCTTCCGGTAATAATGTGTTGTCGCATTGATACTATGATGCTAAGAAAATACTTTGTCCATTGGGGATGGAGTACAAAAAGATCCATGCATGCCCAAAAAATTACATATTGTATAGAAAAGAGTTTGAAGAGAAGCAGAATTGTCCGATATGTGAAACCCCAAGGTACAAGTCAAATAAGGGGCCTGCAAAAGTGTTATGGTATCTTCCAATCATACCAAGGTTCAAGCACTTGTTTGCTAATGAAAATCATGCAAAAAATTTGAGGTGGCATGCAGAGAGAGGATTTATTATAGAGAGCTTCATCATCTGACTGATTCTTCTCAATGGTGGAAAATCAATCACTTATTTCCTAACTTCAGGGAAGAACCTAGGAACCTTAGGCTTACCTGTTGGGATCTGTACACACAGCAGAATTGTAAAACTTTTACGAATCCCATCGGAGGATCTATCAACGGAATTTAAATCAAGGTTCGTTAGAAAAACCATACCTATGCGTGGGGTTGAGTGTTCCATTGAAAGTGGTGCCATCTCGTTCGATCAAACAAGAGTTGAAATCTCCTCCCTCTATCGGTATCCACACAAACAGCACTGGAACACGGGTGATAGCGTTCTAGCGCCTTCAAACCTTGTATCTCTCTTTTCTTTCTAAGGTTTCTTGTGGCTTCTCTAATTCATCTGTGTCCTCAATACGACTGGATCAATATCCATTTATAAAGTTTCTAAAACCCTAATGAGCCATATTAAAATATTCAAAATTAATCTAATTAATCTTGAATTCGAATCTGAATTAAATCAATACATTAATTAAAATTTATCCAATAAATCTAATCAAATATATTTATTTAATTCGAATTATGAGCCTACAAATTTAATTGATCTTCATGAATTAAATCTTAGATATGATATCTTTCTATTTAATTAAATCTGAGATACCATATTTCAATTCAATTAAATTTGAGATACTATATCTTTATACAAAAATTAAATATGAGATACAATATCTCCATTTATTATAATTATTTAATTTATCAAATAAATTAAATACTATTCATAATAATATTATTATCTATAAATAATATCATTATTATTTTTTGAATTTATATTATATTATAATATAATATGATATGATATATATATATATATACACCCTAGATTAAACGTATTCATTAAATCTTAGACATTTCTAAGATTTAATGAATCTGGACACTGTTGCTCGTGCTAGGCTATTCTTGTCCTGCAGGCTCACATGAGATTGGCAGCGGGCCAATACTGTACCAGCTCAAAGTTGCAAGCGGCCTCTAGCAAGACATTGCGACTACTGATAATTGAATATTATTACACTTAATTGTATCTCTTGGTGAATAAATTTAGAATTGTTTAGTCATTAAATAATGGATTTTATTACTTAATCGAGCTTTGAGCTTTTAATTGGATTTAATTCATTTTTATGATTAAATTCCAGATTTACAGTGATTTAGTATTTTCGCCATAACTTTTGATCTAGATATCCGATTAGCCTGATTCTTCTTTCTTTTTTTAGATGATTCAGAGAGCTACAATTGTTATGAAGACTCGGAAGGCTAATTTGGACAAGAAGATGGACGAAATTGGAGCTAAAGACAGACCTATTTTTCTGGATTTTTATTTTGCTCGAATTTTGTAATAAAAGACCAATTTTTAGATGTTTTCTTTTTTATAGGGATTTCCTATTGATTAGGGGTTTCCTATTTATTAGAGGTTTCCTATTTTTTAAAGATTTTCTATTTATTAGAGGTTTTCTATTTTTAGTCATCTTTCCTATATAAGGAATATGAGATGGTGGCTACAAACATATTCTCAATTACGTTGTAGGAGATTTTCAGATTAAATTAGAAGCTTTTTATTTTCTTTAAGTTGTTCTTCATGTTCTTCTTCATCTTTTCTTCTGCATTTTTCCTAGCCATGCTTGGCTAAGCTTCTTTGATTGACCCAACGTTAAGGATTCCATGATTCGTCCAGAGAACTTGTGCTTTATCAGTAATTTAACTCATTTCTATTTTCATCTTATCGGATCCAATTTCTTGAAATAGTTCGAATATTAGATTTAATATTCGGTTTGGTTCATCCCAAGGACTGAGTTCGAACTAGGTTTTAAGTTTTGCTGTGCGATCGCACAGTGGGACGCCGCTGTTCGGACATATTCTAGGCGATCGTCTAGTCGAGGGATTTTCTGGGCGAATGCAGAGATCTCGGTTCGTCTAGAGCCAAACGTGGGTTATTTATATTTCGTTCAATGATGGAAGTCTCTGGAATCTGAATGTTGGGTTGATCGATTTAATCTGTTTCTTCTCATTTTCTTATATTCTATTTTATCTTTGTTTCATTTAAATTGCATTTTTATTTTAGTTTATCAATTAAAAAATCCAAAACCCAATCCCCCCTTGTTTTCATTGCATTTCCATGACATTTAGATTACTTAGGATTCAATAAAAGGCTCCTCGAAAAGAGAGAACGATCATAGGTTTGCCTATACGCAATCCTTGGTTAATTGTTGATTGTGGACCCCAAGGCTAATGACGAAGGTCTTCATCAAATGGCGCCGTTGCCGGGGAGCTAAGTAATTGGCTCCCTAGGTAATTTAATTGTCAAATTCACTTTTGACAAGGGGTTTCTCTTGTGAAGCTTGTTAGATTTGCATTTTTTGATTTTTTATTGCATATAGTTTAGGATTTTTGGCATTTAGGTAACTTGCATATAATTCATTGCATTGTCTTAACTTGGTAGCTTCTGTGTGGTGTGTTTGTATCAAATTTGATATGATTTTGGGCGTATTTGTTTGAATTCACCATGTCTCCAAGTTAATTCATAGCATACTTGCATCTTTAATCATTTTCCAAAAAAAAAAAAAATCTTTTCTTTTTCACTTGCATTTGTATTATATTAGATTCCTTTTCTTAGTTTTTATAGTTTATAGTTAGACAGTTTTCTTGTAATTCTTTGGAAATTAATTGTTTTGAAATTTCATGGCTTGGTTTTATGGCAATCATAATCTACCTTTCAATTCTCACTCTTTTGTAGGCAATCAAGAATGTCATGGTCCTTTCCACCACCCATTATATGAACCATACCACCACCCATTTCAACAATATCATCAACCCTCTCACTTATCATACCATCTTTCATTCCATCCCACTTCAGGACCATGTCATCCATCTCATGAATCCCAATACTCATTTGAACCACCTTATGAACCTCATTCTCAACCATGTATGCCCAACCAAGATCCTTCATTTTGTGAAATCATTGGAGATCACCAAAATCAAACGGCTTGGGCTATAAATGAGGAGTGGTCACATAAGGATGACTTTCATCAACAAATGGACTCTCTTCTTAGAATTATGGAACAACAAGCGAAATCATCTGAGAGATTAGCAAAGGAAATTGAGCAGCAAACACAAATGTTGAAAATGAATTTTCAACAAAATCCTTCTCTCATGGTCGCACATGCACAAGAAATGAAGCAAGTACAAAAGCACATTGAAGAGTCTTCTCTCCCATTTGGTAATGATCCTATTCTTATAGAGGTAGACTCTCCTACTACTTTGATTAATGAAGCAATTCATGATTTGAGTGATAATGAGGTGGACGACGAAATCATTGTTGAATCCCCTCAATTGTTTGGAAATGTAATTGCTCAACCAATTGGTTTTAGTAGTAGTGATTCGACTGTACTTGTTGATGAGTGTGTTCCTATTTCTTCATGTGATGCTTTAACTAATGAAAATGCTTCTCTTCATAGTACTATGGATGAATGTGATAAATTGAATGACATATTTTCATGCCCTTGTGAGGAATATCAAATGTGTGTAGATTGTTATCATGAAAAATGTCATTTACTTGTTGAACTTCAAAAGAAAGCATTTAGTGAAGTGGTTGATTCTACCATTGATCAAAATGCACACTCTTGTACTATTGATGATAGCAAGCATGTCAATTTTGAAAAGGTTGAATTAAGCATGGATGACAATGTTGTTGATGATGTTCTTGCTCAATGGTATGTTGATTATCCTGATTTTGCATGGACGAGTAATTCTGCCAATTGTGCATGTTCTGATAATGAATGGTGCCCTATTTGCACTGAGATTAATGCTGCATTATTTGGTGATTCTGACTTGCTTAGTGATTCTACATTACTTGTGGATTCTGTTGTTGATGTGAGTGAGAAAGATCATAGCCTAGAATACCAAATACATAAAATTCCCATTGAGTTACCTCTTTGTAGTCTTGTTGGTGACAAAGATTCTGAAATTTTGATTGATAAAATCTTGCATGTTGATGGATCTTCCCAACAAGTACTTTCTTGTGATTTGCCACCTGATTTAGAAAAACAAGATAATTGTTTTGAATCTTTACACATTCCAGGTGGTGATGATTTGAAAACTTTGCTTCATTCTTCCACTCTTTTCCCTTCCATCTCTTGTGATTGCAACGATGTTGTGGTGTACTCCAACACTAAATTGGATTCCACACCTTCCATTTTACAAGCACAAGAGAATTTTCACAATATGACTGGTTGCTTGACTCCTACTGATGGGAGTATCATTGATTTCCTTGGATGTGATAGTTACTTGGAGAGTTTGGAACTTAACATGTCTTTCATTTACTTAAAATCTCTCCATGTCTCTATTTTTGGATGGGATACTGCTATTTGCTTGTCTTATTTGCAGGCACATTTTTGGAAAGGTTGTCGATGGAATCAACATCCACCGTACATTCTTGGACCTCTTCCAATAGATCCTGAGCCACCTCCACCAAGGAAATTCAATGCGGGAGAAGATGTTCCAAGGGAAAAATTCATGATTCTCATCAAAGATGAGAACTTCTCCTTCAAGCAACTCAAGATACTCTAACAAAGGTTGTCTCTTTCCTTACTTATTTTCTTCCTAATTCATATGATTACTTGGGCTTAATTGTTGTATGAGGAAGATAAGTGTGGGGGAGGGACACGAATCAGTAAAAAAGTAGAAATAATGTAGTTTAGTAGGTAAAAAAAAATTATGAATAACACGCTCTCTTTCTATGATTGCTCTACCTCGTGTGAACCTTGACATCTTGGTTTTGATGGATCCTTCTCTCTGAGGCTGAATTTCTAGACTCTTGGATTATATTTCTTGGTAGTTAATTTTGGGATGCTGGTTGCATGATTTGGTATTAACCCTAGTGAGGTTTTGGGCCTGCATGAATGGAATTCATCTTTTACCATTCTTTCTTTCATGTGTGCATCTGCTCATGATTTGTGTTCTCTAGAACTTGCTCCTTTTCTTTTTGAAGCTAATTTTTCACTTAGGTGCATAAATATGATGGAAGCTTGTTTTCTTCCTTTCATTTTCCCACTTTGGCCAAATAGCCTTTCCCTTATATTATATTTCCTTTGCTAGCCCCTTTGTGCCTTCTTGACTCATTCTTTTCTAAGCCACATTACAAGCCTAAGCGTAAAACCATTTTATCCCGCACCTTGGAAATTTATTGAGCATTGGTTTCACCTTAGTTTTGTGCTTAAGTGTGGGGGTTGCCCAGGTGTGCAACATTTTAAGTGTGGGGGGAGTATTTGATTGTGTATCATTTATCATTTGGCATTGATTTTGGTCATTGTTATTCTAAAAGAAAAAAAAAGTACAAAAAAAAAAGAAAAAAAAAGTACAAAAAGGAAAAGGAAAAAAAAAATTCAAAAGAAAGAAAAAAAAAGAAGAAAAGAAAAGAAAAGAGAAAAAAGAAAAAGAGAGGAAGCAATGTAAAGAAGGAGAAATAAAAAGGAATGTTACTGAGGTCATTTGCTATTACTAACTGATGTTCTTTGAATTTTTTTTGGGTGCTTAGCCAATCATATCCATACTTATTCACACCTATACCCTAGCCCCATTACAGCCTTCAATAACAAGCTCTCTTGATTTTTGCATGCATGTATCATAAGTGGTGGAGAAGTAGAAATTGAGCAAGCCTATGGTAGGACTATTTTCTTGAGCAGAATTTGAGCGATACACTTATTTATCCTATACACTTGAGAGATTGATTGAGGGCATCCCTTGAGAGACTATCTTGTGTGATTAGCATCATTGATTGAGATTGCCAGGATTTGTAATTTGAGATGAAAGAATTTTGGTCTTGATTGATTGGTCTTTTGAAGTCTTGTGTCATTTATTAAATTTTTCCATTGTTAGCGATTGTTAGAAAGTAAGAGTTTTTCATTTTAGTCTTTTTCTTTGAATTTTGCCCAGGAGTGCAAAAAGATAAGTGTGGGGGAATTTGATAATTGAATATTATTACACTTAATTGTATCTCTTGGTGAATAAATTTAGAATTGTTTAGTCATTAAATAATGGATTTTATTACTTAATCGAGCTTTGAGCTTTTAATTGGATTTAATTCATTTTTATGATTAAATTCCAGATTTACAGTGATTTAGTATTTTCGCCATAACTTTTGATCTAGATATCCGATTAGCCTGATTCTTCTTTCTTTTTTTAGATGATTCAGAGAGCTACAATTGTTATGAAGACTCGGAAGGCTAATTTGGACAAGAAGATGGACGAAATTGGAGCTAAAGACAGACCTATTTTTCTGGATTTTTATTTTGCTCGAATTTTGTAATAAAAGACCAATTTTTAGATGTTTTCTTTTTTATAGGGATTTCCTATTGATTAGGGGTTTCCTATTTATTAGAGGTTTCCTATTTTTTAAAGATTTTCTATTTATTAGAGGTTTTCTATTTTTAGTCATCTTTCCTATATAAGGAATATGAGATGGTGGCTACAAACATATTCTCAATTACGTTGTAGGAGATTTTCAGATTAAATTAGAAGCTTTTTATTTTCTTTAAGTTGTTCTTCATGTTCTTCTTCATCTTTTCTTCTGCATTTTTCCTAGCCATGCTTGGCTAAGCTTCTTTGATTGACCCAACGTTAAGGATTCCATGATTCGTCCAGAGAACTTGTGCTTTATCAGTAATTTAACTCATTTCTATTTTCATCTTATCGGATCCAATTTCTTGAAATAGTTCGAATATTAGATTTAATATTCGGTTTGGTTCATCCCAAGGACTGAGTTCGAACTAGGTTTTAAGTTTTGCTGTGCGATCGCACAGTGGGACGCCGCTGTTCGGACATATTCTAGGCGATCGTCTAGTCGAGGGATTTTCTGGGCGAATGCAGAGATCTCGGTTCGTCTAGAGCCAAACGTGGGTTATTTATATTTCGTTCAATGATGGAAGTCTCTGGAATCTGAATGTTGGGTTGATCGATTTAATCTGTTTCTTCTCATTTTCTTATATTCTATTTTATCTTTGTTTCATTTAAATTGCATTTTTATTTTAGTTTATCAATTAAAAAATCCAAAACCCAATCCCCCCTTGTTTTCATTGCATTTCCATGACATTTAGATTACTTAGGATTCAATAAAAGGCTCCTCGAAAAGAGAGAACGATCATAGGTTTGCCTATACGCAATCCTTGGTTAATTGTTGATTGTGGACCCCAAGGCTAATGACGAAGGTCTCCATCAACTACCCAATTCATATAGGGATCGATGATACGATGCTACCTATGATACAACCATGTCACATCCCTTTTGTCACGTGATAATTTGGTCAAGGATGAGGCATGGATAATGTCAACTTCCTGTTCTTGACCATTACTTTCTCGATTCTCGAGTAGTCTAATAATGGAAACTCCTTTCCTTCGTAGTATGGCCATACATTTCTCAAACTCGCTCATTGAGGGGCCCAGTATTATCTCTCTACAAATGTGAGGGACAAATTCTATCTTGACCATTCACATTTCTTTGCATGAAAACCACTGATCCCGATCCAAGCCTTTATCATCACCCGGTCAAAGGTGACTTTTGACTAAGTCAAAGATCAGGACTCATCATGTAGGAATCCATGATGGTCCCAGGTCAAAGGGCATTGTGACACGGTTATATATGAGATAAGTTTAAGACTAAATCCATGCAACTTTCTCATAGTGGGTAGATCCAGCACCTTGTACTCTTACAAGTGCCTATGACTTTGATTCGTATCTTCATACCTCGTCAAAGTCATACTAGTCTTATTTCATCTTCGCTCCCGCGTAAATGACTGACTAGGGACATTTAAGATAATCTATAAGATATATCTAGGGATACAATTATCACTATAAACATGCAAATGAAATGATAACTAAAGGAGAATACTTTAAATAACATAAATGTTTAAAGTACAATGACTTGCTCCTAGGGCATAATTTCCAAAATTACCCTTAGCACGGATGGCATGAATCTCTATGGTAGCCTTAGTAGAATACATAGTTCATAGCCTGTACTCCTGATTATTTACAACTTATCCCCTATATTATGCATGAAACAAAAAGTACATATGTTGTCTATGTTGATTTCGGGACCAAAACAACCCGGAAATGACATTGATGTTTACCTTTAGCCCTTGATCAAAGACTTGAAGGAGTTATGGGAAGAAGTGTCGATGTTTTTGGCTCTTTCAAGAAAGAGGTGTTTAAAATGTGAGCCATAATATTTTGTATTACTTCCTAGCATATAGGAACTTGTCAGGGTATAGTGTAAAAGGCCATAAAACATGTGCGGTTTGTGAAGAAGGCACATGCTATCATCAACTTCAACATGGAAGAAAGATGGTTTATGTTAGACTTAGGGGATTTCTTAGACGGGGCCACCCATATCGTTGATTAAAGAAAGGCTTTTTTGGTGGCCAAGAGTATAAAGATGCTCTGATGGCGTTGACTGGAGAGCAATTTTATAAAAAGGTGAAAAACATCAGTGTCATCTTCAATAAGACTGGAAAGAGTAAAAAAGAAACAAATATATGGAAAAAGAAATCTGCATTCTTTGATCTTTTATATTGGCGCAAACTTGATGTGAGACATTGTGTTATTGTCATGCATATGGAGAAAAACGTATGTGCTACTATTATTGGCACGCTTCTCAACATACAAGGTAGTTCAAAGGATGGTGTGAACATAAAATTGGATTTGCAAGCAATGGGAATACGCGAAAACTTACATCCAAGGCCATATGGTAAGTGAAAGTGGGGCTTGATACCCAAGAGGGGGGTGAATTGGGTATCTTTAAAAATTTTAACGAATTGCTCTGTTTTGGACAAGTGAAGACAGGGTATAACAGAGGTGAAGGGAAGAAAAGCTTAGACACCAAGATTTATATTGGTTTGGTCTTATCCTTGACCTACGTCCAGTCCCCAAGCCTCACTTGGGATTTTCAATCCACTAAATTCTTTCCACTTGATTACACACTCTGCACTCAAGAGTAGTTCTTTGTCTAGAACTCACTCCCCCTTACAAGTTGTAATCAAGTATCCCAACCACCAAGTCCTCTGACTTGTGGTTCTTTACAATCAAATGAATAATCAAGAAGAATACTCTCTCAAAGCGCAGATAAGATGAACACTGAAGTGCTTGTATCAAAAGATACTATACAGATGAAAACTGAAAGTAATAAATGTAAACTTCAATGAAATTCGCTCTCAGTTATTGTTGGTTGTTGAGAAGCTTTGAATACACTCTATTTATACTTAGAGAGCATTAAATGACCGTTGTAGAATAGTTCATTAGTTGAATGTAGAAGTGGCTATGTGAATCCCTTACATAAACTTAAGAGGGGTGTTATCGCAGTAGAAGGCTCGAGTTTAGCAATGAAGAAAGAAGATAGAAAGTGAATGAAGAGATTGATTAAAATAATTTATTTAAATTATATTTTATTTAAAAATAAAATAATGTAAATTAAGTAAATGTCACATGGGTTTAAAATTAAATTATGTGTTATATTACAAGTGGCTAGATTTCTTTGTCAATATTACACAATTATTACTCAACTTTGTCTAGTCAGTATTTTTCGTTAGTAACATTAATGATTTTAAGTTTTAATGACTAAAAATACACTTTATAAACTAAAGGGATTAAAACTATACTTCACGTAAATTTAAAGGAATAAAAATATACTTTAACTTATATATAACTATAAAGTACAATTTGTATGTTCTCATCACTTGCATATTTACTCAGTACACTCAGAATGATATATGAATTAAATAGTAGATTATAAGCTTCAAAGAGGTTATCACAGCCTTTGTCAAGATCATAACATCATTATTATACAATGAAAATAAGATATTAAATCATCAAATCAAAGGGCAATAACTGAGTATTGTCATCAAATACAAAGTGACATGCTACATTTTAAGATATTATGATATTTGACCTCCCTTTTCATAGCAAAGTATAATTTGCCACCACTAGCTTATACACTCACCTTGACAACTATGAGAATGCAATGAGATGGTTGATGTTGCGTGGCTAGAGCTGGATCCATCCACCAAAACTTCTTCATTAGGATATAAAGAAGGTTTTGGAGGCATTTCAAGACTTTCGACATCATCTGCTTCTAGCATCTCTATTACTTTACCCATTGAAGGACGATCTGCAGGCTTTAATTGTATACACCATAGTGCCACTATGAACATCTTCTTTGCTAAATCCTTGTCCTCTTCACTGAAATCTTCCATTTCTATATCTTTTTCTTCATCAAATTGATCATAAACCCACAAGGGAAAGTAAAGTTGACTTGAATGTTCAACATGTGGATTCAAATTCCTTCTTTGACTAGCCATTTCCATCAAAAGCATTCCAAAACTATAAACATCGGCCTTATAAGACACTCCCCCAATATTCTTATAGAACAATTCTGGAGCCATGTATCCAATTGTCCCTCTTGCCGCAGTCAAAGTTACAATGCTATCATCAATAGAATATAATCTTGCTAGTCCAAAATCTGAAATCTTCGGGTTGAAATTTTCATCTAATAGAATATTGTGGGGTTTGATATCAAAATGCAATATTTGCATGTCACAACCATGATGAAGGTAAGCAATTCCATGAGCTATTCCTAGAGATATCTCATGTATTTTATGATAACTTAAAGAGATACTTCCTTTAGAAAATATGTATTTATCTAGTGAACCATTCGGCATGAATTCATATACTAGAGCCCGTTTTGTCCCTTCCACACAAAAGCCTACAAGATGGACCACATTGAAATGGTGTATCCTCCCTATAGTTGCCACTTCACTGATAAATTCTTGGCCATTACCTTTGGATTTACCTAACATTTTGATAGCAACGTCAAGTCCACTCCTTAGCTTTCCCTTATACACAGTGCCAAATCCTCCTTCACCTAACTTATTCTTGAAATCTTCAGTCATTGCCTTTAATTCCTTATAAGAGTATCTTATTGGAATGAGGTCATGAAGTCTTATAAAATCTTCAATATCTTCATACATTGATAAGTGTCTTCTTCGCCATGTATAAATCAACAATATAAATAGGAAGATAACACCAAGCAAAAATCTCATTGCAATATATGGGAACAAAAATCTTCCAATGACATTTCCTAATTTGATCAAAACCTTTGATGGTCCAAAATCGTAGAATGTATGGTCGTCCACATACATGTTCACTATCCGGTTTAGTCCTGCAAATGTATATATATTTCCTTAAGTGACAAATAAATTAAAGTGTCTTGAGTAATATCCTCTACTTCTTAATCTAAGATCTACTTATCCAATTTGAATGAATTAAATAGCTAAATAAATTACTTAATTATAAAATATATGACATGATCTCCCTAAAATACTTATTGTGTGTAACATTAGATATAGTTTATAACTTAGAAAAATAATCTTGGAAAAATGATAATTATTAGAGATAAAATGAAAAAAAAAATCTTATATTTAGGACCAAAATTCACTTCCAAACTAGATATTACATTTAGGATGGGGGAGTATCATTTAGCCTCATTATTAATTTATCATATGTATTAAATGTAACTGAAGCAATCATACCAAATGAACATATGGCTTTGGTTTATGCACAATAATGAAAGATAAAGCTTGAGGGTTGTTTAGAGAGGTTTGGAGTTAGCTTGGAAGACTAAGATGGATCTAGGAAGCTTCATGTCAAACTAGGCTTAATTTGAAATACTTTTTTTAGTAAATGATATAAAAATTATTCAATTAATTTGAGAATATTAAAAAAATGAGATAAGTTAGTTAACTACAACAAATGTGACTTAGCATTGCTAAAATGTCCTTGTCTAACATTAAATTATACTCATATGATCCTTAATGTAAAACATTCATATTTATCAAATTTAGAAAGAATAAAGAAGCTAAATAAATTACTATTTAATTATAACATGTTCCTCTGATCTTTACTGCAAGACCTATTGAACTAATTTAATTTTTTGACAACTAAAACTAATTTAATTAGTTTAATAAGGAAGTTAATTCATATGTCATTACCTTAATCATCTTCCTTAACTCCCTTAAGAATAAAGAAGTTAATTTTTTGACCTATTAATGCTGGTGGAATATCAATAGAAGTAACTTGGGAGAAAATTTGATAAATATATAAAACATATCTTATACTTAATATCAAAATCAACTCTCACATTCATTCTCACATTAAAGACTAGATGAGTATGTGACATGATTCCCCTAAATATAAGAGATAAAATAGAAAATTGTCTTATACTTAGGATCGAGATTCACCTTAAACTTGGTCCTACATCTAAAACTAGAGGAGTGTGTAACTTATATCACTTATAAATTAGTTTGGGAAAAATAATTAATATACTCCATCCAATCCTAATTATAGAAACACTTTTGTAGTGTAAATTACACTATAAAATTGTTCCTATAATTAGGATCGGAGATAATAATAAGCAAAAAATGGATAGGGATTTTGTATTATTTATAATCAAATACAACTCCCCCCCCCCCCTGGGGCGCGGGCACTAGGGGTGTGGACAGGGTTCTTGTATTATTGATAATCAAATACAACTTCCAACAACACATACACTCCCTCCCTCCCTCCCTCCATTTCTTAATATTGTTCAAACCATTTCCAACCAGCTCTTATATTAGAAATTAGAGGAAGTATTATATATATAATGTTAAGGGCCAACATGACATAAATTAATAGCTAATCAGTCAACTTAAAAATACGTATATATAAAAAAGCAAATGAATCATTTAAAAGACTACTAACAAAATAAAAGTTAAATTATATAAAACCCCTAAAACTTTGGGTGAGTTATATAAAACCCTCTAATATTTCAAAGCTTAAATTTTAATCCTTGACCTTTTATTTTTTAATTATTAACTTCTATCGTTAACTAACCATTCTCTTTTTAACAAAAAATTGACATGTTAAATTAAGAGACAACATGTTGCATCATATGTAAATTACTACTCCCTTCGGTTCTAATTATAAGAACACTTTCATAATGCAATTTGCATTACAAAAGTATTCTTATAATTATGATTGGAGGTGGTAATTTCACAAAACCCCATAAACTTTGACTAGTTACAAATAATACCCTTGACATTTTAAAATTTAAATTTAGCTCTCTTAAATTTTGATTTATAACATTTAACCCCATGTTGTTACTTTTACTATATTAATAAATTTTTTAAGATCTAACTATCATTTGTCAATTAAAGTAGCTTTTTGTATGGGAAAAATAGAAGAATAGTATTTAAAACTATAAAAATACACGTTAAACCTCTTATTCAAGTAAAAATATGCATTATTGATAAGAATTAATGAGGGCAAAAGCTATTGTCTAACACAAATGTAATATTTGAACTATGAATTATCAATTATCCCAAGAAAAAAAGTAAATGTTAGACAAATGATAATATTTTTATTTTTATTTTTTAGATATTTCTTCTTCTAGTTTCCCCATATGAAAAAGCTATTTTATTTGATAAATGACAATAAAAATCTTAATAAATTTATTAAAGTGATAAAAGTCATAGAATTTAATGCTATAAATCAAGATTTTTAGGGAGTTAAATTTAAATTTTGAAACGTCAGAGGTTATTTGTAACTGGTCAAAGTTTAGAGAGTTATTTATAACCATTCAAAGTCCTTTGAGTTTTATAAAATTAATAAATCATATATAATACCAGTGTTATCTATTAATCTGACATGAAAATTTTTGTTCAAAAGATAACGATCAATTAATAGTTGGGGTTAATAATAATTTTTTTTAAAAAAAAAAACTGAAAGGTGGAGGTGAATTTTAAACTTTGAAATGTCGAGGGACTTATATGCAACTGAGCTGGGGATTTTGTATATTTAACCTAAAATTAACTGATATAATGTATGTTGTAAATTATAGGTGATACGACCTTACCTTCAATAACTCCATGGGCAAAATCTGTAACCAAATTTGACAGAAGTCAATAGTAGCAGAGGTCGGAATAACAACAAATAGCTATTAAAAGAACAATTTACTATTATTAAATTACAACTCTTTTGAGTATCGTCTATCTAACTTTTTTTCATTTTATATTCACATGACTCTTTATATAATATATATATACACACACATATACATATACGGCTTATCGTTTATTGACATAAGATTTTGTCAAGTTACCTCCAAAACAACGTCATTTTGAGGTTAGGAGAATCAATGAATGATGTTTTTGTATTTTTGTTTTTGTATTTGTCATATGAATTTTATCAAAAGACCCTTCATTAATTCTCCTAATCTCAAAACTACATCGTTTTGAGGGTTAGGAGAATTAATGAAAAGTATTTTGATATCTTTATTTTTGTATTTATTATATAAATTTTATCAAAATATATTTCATTAATTCTTCTAACTCTCAAAACGACGTAGTTTTGAGGTAACTTGACAAAATTTATATCAAGTTATATAACAAACGATAAACCCTTATATATGTATATATAGAGAGAGAGAGAGAGAGAGAGAAGATTAGTAATTGTTACCTTCTGCAAATATGCGCAGCGTTGGCAGCTTTCCTACATCGCACATCAATAAAACCTCATTAACACAACATCAGGATAACATTATAAAAACCAGGTAATAAGGAAATATAAGTTGGTAAATAACCATTCATCCACTGCTCAAAATTTATGATTCATTTCTTAGGAAATACCTTTTTGAAAATTTTACTTTATCTGAGAAAATACCTGTTTTAATTTAAATTTCAAAGTACTTTGGTAAATAACCATTGATCCACTACTTCAAATTTATAACTTATTTTTTGAGAAATGCTTTAGTTAAAATTTTGCAATTTCAAAATGCTTTTTCTGTCCCCTCTAAATTTAAGTAGCCTAGATTTAAGTAGCACTGATGAGCACTGAGAAAACTTTGGTTCAAGTTCAATCCTATTGTACCTTGCAGTGCAACGGTAATGAATAGCAAAAAGAATGGGGGGTGGCACCAGACAACCATACCCTAAACTATACTGACAGAGCAAGAAACAATGACCGAGATGCAGACATGGGAATAAAACTCCTCCTAGCCTGGGATTTAACGCCGCTCACCCCAAAGTCTCTGTAAACAGATTCAGTTAACGCGTTCTCATCTCTCTTTAGAGCGCACATTCTCCAAGTCTTCTCTCAATTCTCTCCATCTTCCCTCTTCTCTTCAGCGAGATCATCACCGGCCATTTATAACCTCCTTCTTTTTTCTCAATTTCTCCTTACATAATCCGAATCATTCTCACTTTCAATCCCCTCCCAAGACTTCCTGGACGTACTAAACAGGACGAAGGTGGTTAAGCGGCACTTATCTCCATGAGTGGCTGATGCGTTTAGCTCTTAAGAGGTATTGGAATCTTGATTTCGCTGGATTTCAGAGGGAGCTGTCACATTTAGATTCTATCTGCTCATTCTTGTTGGTATAACTATGATTTCTTGGTTTGGAAATTGGAGTTATGTTGTTGAATTCTAGGTGTTTAATAAAATGCCTAGGTGGGGAATCTTTAAATTGAGTTTTGAACCAAGTTGATGTATGTATATTGATTAAATGCCTAAGTGGCGCTTAAAGGCATGATTAAAGAGGTGAAAACTTACTAGGGTGCTAGAAATTACACAACTTAATTTTACCTAGTCTAAATGCTCTTTTAGGCTTTAATCGAACTTAGTGAGTTGTTGGCCGATTCATCAAATTAATAAATAAGAATAGCCAAGTCATCTCCTAGGGATCATCCATGCCATAATAATTCAAATCGTTGATTTTATTCACCAAAAACAAAGATATTTAAACAGGAGCTCAGATTCATTTAATTAAGTTTTTGTTACACCAATCTTGACTATGGTTAATTTGTGTTGTCACTAAATTGGACTATCTCCTAGTTAATTAGAACTCAATAAGGAAAAACAATCTAGTTTGTACCCCGATTTTGTATTTTTAAATCTAATTATTGATAGCCTAACAACAATCTAGGGCCAGCAACCTTGTCACCCTTAGAAAACTTAGACTTCATATATTATGAATAAAGGGGATATATAAGATCGTACCATACGGTTAAAATATTGTGAAAGTAAAGGAACTAACGACAAGATGGAATCCAATAATCTGATTGAAATATGAATCAGGTACTTACGGCAAGTGGAAAAATATATTCCAAGGGGGGAAGAACATTGTGGTAAATCTGTCCAATGCACGCATTGCAGACTTTGACTTTCCGGGCTGAAACCGCAGTAAGTGCGATTTAGACAATTAAGATCAGCACAAACTCGTGGCAACCATGAAATCTCAAATCCAGAGGAAAGCAGTGTGTGGATATCAGTGTAGGACTTGATTCCACCAGGCAACAATGATTTCCAATCCTGGGCTGTGAGGGTCACCCATTTCAGACGACACTGAGGTTTAAACTGGTGAGCTAACAAGTCACCAGCCACAGCATAAAGATGGCCTCCTCCTTTGGATTCCCAATTCACACAGGGAGCCGTATCCACATACGCTGTGTCGTCCCTCACTGGATTGCTGCAGTTCAGGTACCCCACCTGCTTGGTTAACTTTATATATTCTCTTAAGTACTTGGTTAGCCAAGTGATGATATAGGGATTACTGCTATCTTCTAGATCCAAGTAAGAGTCGAAATTGGATCGGGATAAAGAATAGAGAGGGAGGGAGGAGCAATTGCCCTTCTGAATTCCTGGATCTACGAGTCTGATTGTGTAGTTGTTGTAGTTTATTCCCATCACTCGGTATGTTCCTAGCACCTCATCCCTTCCTATCACCCGGTATCTTCCATCTTTCCCATCGCTAGAATCATTTAAATGAAGGAGAGTGATGTTGTTTTCACAGGCTAGCTCGTATCCGTGGTGGCCACAGTAGGGTGGGTCATCTCGTAGTCGGAATGGATATGAGATGTTGGTGATAATGCCGCAACTAGAAGTACAGGATTTATTGGCATGTTCAGAACTCAGAACTCCTTCCGTTAGAAGTAGAGACAGCCACAACACTGAACACCGACACCAAAACCCTTTCTCTGTTTCCATCTGTGACAATAATCGATAGCTGCTGCACTTATGAATGCTTAGCTTCTTGCTTCCGTCGAAGCCTTTTCTTCTCAACTCCATCCCATCCTTCTTATACATAATTTATGTCATTAAACTTTCTTGTTCTTTCGTCGCACCTATTTTTGCCCTTTTTCTTAAAAAAATATATATATTTTGAATTTCCAATCACATAAAAAAATATTTTTATCTGTAAGTTCTTAAAAAATTGGTGTCTTTTTCTTTGCATATCCCGCTTCCATGCATCTTCCTTCGTGGGTCGCCAGCTTTATTATTTATTACGCAAATTTTATCTTTTTCCTTCCCTAGTTTGAATTAAGTCTCTGCTTTGACTTTTCTTCCTGACTGGTCCACAATCACAAGGCCAAGTTGCATCATCCCACCTCCCTTCCCCTGCTTTCATTTTGAATGAGACGTGGGACGCGTCTCCTGACACTTCACAGAACACCGACACCGTAACCCTTTCTCTGTTTCCATTTCTGACAATAATAGATAGCTACAGCACTTATGAATGCTTAGCTTCTTGCTTCCATCGAAGCCTTTTCTTCTCAACTCCATCGCATCCTTCTTATATATAATTTATATAATGAAACTTTCTTGTTCTTCTCTCAACCTATTTTCACCCTTTTCTTTAAGAAAAAACAAAACAAAAGATTTTGAATTTCCACCTACATAAACAAAAATTGGTGACAAAAAATTTAAAAACAAAATCTAGGTCATTTATCTGTATTTTTTTTATTTTTTTATTTTTTTTAAAAAAATCTTGGTGAATCCAAAACTGTTTTAGTCAACTATAATGTCCTTTTCTTTGCATACCTCCCTTCCATGCATCTTCCTTTGGGGGCCGCCACCTTTATTATTTATTACGCAAATCTTATCTTTTTCCTTCCTAGTTTGAATTAAGTCTCTGCTTTGACTTTTCTTCCTGACTGGTCCACAATCACAAGGCCAAGTTGCATCATCCCACTTCCCTTCCCCTGTTTTCATTTTGAATGAGACATGTGACGCGTCTCCTAACACTTACTCATATAGATATATAGGAATCTCACTCCAAGTTTCAGAACAATTCCTTTGTTTACAATGTTTTGGTATGGCAGATTTTTGTTGTTGTTGATAGTTCTGAAACAAGGGAATGGTGAGAACCAGCAGGTGCCTCATCATCAAACTCTTCCATTCCGTCTTTATTATAATGAATCCGCCACATTAATGGTTGAGTTTCCCTCTATTCCTGCTCTTCAAGGATTATCTTTCCATGTCAGTCAGATAAACTATGAATCCCATTCCTTAAACATAGTGGATCCAGAAGGTTGTCTTCCCAGACTCTTTCTACAACGCCATCTCTACAATTCATCCAATATTCATCCTTTAGAGTATCATAGTTATGGCAATATGGCCAAAATTGTCACTTACTTCAATTGTTCTTCGGCTTGGTCAAGAAATGACGAGTCCAACTACTGCCCGATTATTGCTATTGACTCCGATGACAGCGTCCTGTCCAGGGACCTAGTTTCCTGCAGCATGATATCACGGTTACCATCGCCAATAGCCGCATACGATCTTCAGCACTTCACCTTTTTAACACTCAAATGGCCGTTCCAACCAGAAGTTGAAAAGCACAAAACCAGCAAGATGCTCAGAATTCTTTCATCAACTACAGGTGAGACAATAATCGGCTTTGCCTTTTTCTTTTTTTATTCATCAGGTTGCTTGGATTGACATTGAATGTTCATTTGTTGTGCTCCTATAACTCCAGGTTCTATTGTTCTCGTTTTGCTGTTGGTTGTGTGCTTCTACATATGCCGCTACTTCAAGAAGAAAGGAGATGATCAAGTGAGACTCGAAAAGTTTTTGGCGGATTACAAGGCAGCTAAACCTACCAGATTCTCTTATGCAGATATCAAAAGAATCACAGGCCGATTTAAGGATAAATTAGGTGAAGGTGCACATGGAACAGTGTTCAAAGGTAAGTTATCTTCTGAAATTCAAGTGGCTGTCAAAGTACTCAATAATTCAAATTATGATGGAAAAGACTTCATTAATGAAATGGGCACGATGGGCAAAATTCATCACATCAATGTTGTTCGTTTGTTGGGGTTTTGTGCTGATGGTTGTCACCAAGCTCTTGTTTATAATTTTTTCCCTAATGGTTCCCTCCAAAAGTTCATATCTTCCCCTGACAACAAGGAAAGTTTCATGGGATGGTCGAAACTCCAACAAATTGCTCTTGCCATAGCCAAAGGGATTGAATATCTTCACCAAGGTTGTGATTATAGAATTCTTCATTTCGATATCAATCCTCGCAATGTGCTATTAGACGACAATTTTACTCCCAAAATTTCTGATTTTGGTCTAGCAAAATTGTGTTCTAAAAATCAAAGTATAGTGTCAATGACAGCAGCAAGAGGAACCTTAGGATATATTGCACCTGAAGTTTTCTCTCGAAATTTTGGAAATGTGTCATATAAATCAGATATTTATAGTTATGGAATGCTACTTTTGGAAATGGTTGGTGGAAGGAAAAATGTTGATACAAATAAAGAAACTTTTCAAGTTCTGTATCCAGAATGGATCCATAATTTGATTGAAGGAAGAGACATAAGCATTTACATAGAAGATGAAGTTGACATTAGAATTGCTAAAAAACTAGCAATTGTAGGACTTTGGTGCATTCAATGGCATTCAATAAATCGTCCATCCATGAAAACATTGATACAAATGCTGGAAGGAGAAGTAGATAAATTGAAGGTGCCTCTCAATCCATTTGATTTTACTGCCTCAACCAGTTCAAGTATCACTGTTCCTGCAAAACATTTGAATTTAGGGTTGGATGTGATTCATGAATCAGAGTAATTATGTATGTTATGGCTTGCCGATATATATAGCTTTTACATTTATTGAGAATATTTTGTAAGATCCATGAATCTTTTTATTGTCATCATGATTGTGCCAATTTAAACCTTCTTTTTAACATTGTAATATTGTACTTACTCTAACAACATTGTGCAATATAGTGGACGATTATAAATCAAATGTAGTACCATATTAGTATGACATTTGTGCTATATAATAAAATAACTTGTCATAAAGTTCAGTGACTTGAGGAAAACCTTACAAACTACGGTGGTATAATACACTCTTGTTTGAATGCGCAGTTGCCTTGTTTTCATTCCTTCAAAAATTATTCTCCTTGTCCAAAGTTCATACTACCTTGGTCTTTAATATAAAAGTTAATTGGCTCGAATTTGATCTTAAATATAAGATCTTAATCTACATTATCCCCACATTTATGTTAGTTCTCTATGTGTTTTGATGATAATCAACAATTGTAAACATGTTTTAAAGTTTCCAAAGTTGTTAAAAATCATCTGTCAATTGGAAACTCGAGTATAGGATTGTATACTCGAGTATTGGATTGACAGTGGATTGCTCAAATGCATTTTACAAGTCAATACTCAAGTATTGGAAGCAATACTCGAGTATTGAAGTTACAGAGAGCAATCAAGTTTTGAACTTAAGTGCATACTCGAGTATAGGATATACATACTCGAGTATAGGTCATCCAGAGAGTATTCAAATTTTTCAAACTGAGTCAATACTCAAGTATTGGAAGCTATACTCGAGTATTGGACTTACAGAGAGCAAATGATTTTTCATCTTGAATGGATACTCGAGTATGACATTTGAATACTCGAGTATAGAACTTACAGAGAGCAAACAGGTTTTTCGCTTTGAGTAAATACTCGAGTATGGTACTTATATACTCGAGTATTGGCCTTACAGAGAGTCCTTAAACTTTTATAACTGTTGTATACTCGAGTAAAGGTTTTGGATACTCAAGTATTAAACTCTTACAAAGTTTTTCAACTTAACACCTGTTCTTGAATACTCAAGTATTGACATAGAATAACTTCACAATTTTTGAAAGTTGAATCAATACTCGAGTATTGATATGCATACTCGAGTATTGGCCATATAGAGAGGTTATCCATTTGTCAATGATTTGAATACTCAAGTATTGGAATGAATACTCAAGTATTGAGGTTTTTGAACTTAACGTATTTTCTCACAAACAGTTCCATACTCGAGTATAGAACTTACATACTCGAGTATTGACATTGGTTTTCAAAATTCAAGTCACGATGTTTTGCCTCTGGAATCAGCATACTCGAGTATCAGATTGGATACTCCAGTATTGACACTAGTACACAGCGACATACTCGAGTATAGAGCGTTAAAAACTGATTTTCAAATTACACGAATTTGTAAAACACTGTTGTTTGATCTTATAGCTTCCATTTATCATTCACTTATGTTCCCAGCTATGTTTAACCAGTTTGTTAAGTGAATTTCAGTTAATATAGATGAAGATTAGTGAAGGTCAAAGGCAAAAAGCAAAAAGTGCTCTGAAGCATTTAATGCACTGCAGTTAACTAACTTCCTTTTGGCTAATCCACCTGAGCACGCCTTCTCAACGGTCAAAAATGATATCTACAACAAGTAAACTCTTCTCCAACGGGAAAATCCTCAGAGAGCCACCTCAGATTAATTATACAACTGGATTAGTTGGAGATTAGAGAGAGAAGCTGACCAAACTTAATGCTAATCACCTACAACGGTTGGATTCATCATACAACGGTCAATTAATGCTCTCTAAGTATAAATAGAGTGCATTGAAGTCTTCTCAACAACTTTGCACAACTGACAGCGAAATTCATTAAGTGTTCATTCAATACTTTCAGTTTTCATCTGTATTGTACTTCAGCTTCAGTGATTATCACTATCTACTCTTTGAGAGAGTTATTCTTGTTATTATTCATTGATTGTAAGGAACCACAAGTCAGGGGACTTGGTGGTTGGGATAATTGATTGCAACTTGTAAGGGAGAGTGAGTTCTAGTGAGAGAACTACTCTTGAGTACAGAGCTTGTAATCAGTTTGTGAGTTATAGTGGATTGAAAATCCTAAGTATGGCTTGGGGACTGGATGTAGGTCAAGGATAAGACCGAACCAAGATAAATTATCTTGTGCAAGCTTTCCTTCTCTTTCTCCTCTGTTATACCCTGTTTACTCTTGTCCAAAACAGAGCCATTAGTTAAAATTTTTAAGTATACCCAATTCACCCCCCCTCTTGGGTATACAGCTCTATTTTCATTTGGTATCAAAGCTAGGTCTTCTCTAAAGAGCTTAACATCTCGAGAAGGATCAACATGGAAGGTATTCTACCCGATGGAGCTTCTATCAACAGGCCACCTGATTTCAATGGAGAACACTACTCATTCTGGAACGCCAAATTCAAAGTTTTCGTGATGGCAACTGAGTATGGTCTCTGGAGAGTCTTCGAGAGAGGAGATTATATACCGACGGTTGTCGAAGATGGTGTGAGAGTCATGAAGCTAGAAGAAGATTACGACGACAATGACCGTAGAAATGTTACTCTCAACAGTAAAGCCGTACTTCTTCTTCAAAGTGCATTAAGTCAACAAGAGTATTTTCGTATATGTAATCTGCCATCTGCTAAGGCAATGTGGGATGCTCTTGAGATTGCTCATGAAGGAACGGCTGGTGTGAAACAAAATCAAGTCAATACTCTCATGACAGAATATGATCTCATGAGAATGAAGCCTAGAGAATCGATTGGCGAATTCCAACTAAGATTTACTCATTTGATAAACCAACTTGTTGCACTCGGAAAGGAATATGATCAGTCAGTACAAGTGAGGAAGATCTTGAATATCCTCAATAAAGAATGGGAAGCCAAAGTTACTGCTATTTAGGAAGCAAGAGGGGATTCCATGGCGTCTGTTGCTGCACTCTTTGGAAGCTTGTCTGAGTATGCAGCCAAGCTAAAATTCAAGAAGGGTCTGGATGAAGTGTATGGAAAGAACAAAGGAATAGCCCTCAAGACTGCCAAAGAAAGCAAGGAGTCAGATGATGATGAGGAAGATGAGGATGAAGAGATTGGGATGATGGTCCGACGTTTCAAGAAGTTCTATAAAAAGGATCAAGGCTTCAAAAAGTTTCAAAAAGGGAGTTCCAGCTATGAATCAAAGAAGCCCATCATATGCTACAAATGCGAGAAGCCTGGACACATCAAATCAGAATGCCCTCAATTGAAGAACCAAGAGAAAGAAAAGAAGAAATTCAAGAAGTTCAAGAAGAAGGCATATGTTTCAGCCATATGGGGAGACAGCTCATTCGATGAAGATGAAGCTGAAGAAGAAGAAGAAAAAGCAAACATATGCCTGGTAGCTCGAGAACAACAAGATGATAGTGAGGTATATGAATCTCAACCTTCCTATGATGAACTATTTGCTGAATACAATCTTGTGCAAAAGGAATTTGAAAAACTTGCTGAAAAATATTTGGCTTTAAAAAGAAAAATGTCTTTCTTGAATTGCAAGTTGAAAAACTCTATTCTCCCGAAATCTTGGTCTATCAAGAGTGCCTTGATTTAAAGCAAAAGAATTTACATCTTACAAAGGCACTCGAAAAATTTACTAAGGGAAGTGAAATGCTTGATGTGATTTTGAAACAACAAAGATTTATAAATGATAGATCAGGCATTGGTTACAAACCAAATTTTGATAAGAAGAAAGGTAAAAAGAAGAATGGTGAAAAATCTTACATGAGTTATTTTACAAAATCAGTTCATTCTTCTAATTCCTTTGCACATTGTACTATTGCAATAGGAAAGGTCATTCTACCTCTTCTTGTTTTCATAAGAATGAAAGAAAAGCTAAACCTGCTGGGAATTATCAATGGGTACCAAAAGGAACTTATGTTCCCAAGGTCCAAGCTAACCCCAAAGGACCCAAGAAAAGATGGGTACCTAAAACTTGATCCTTTGTGGATTGCAGGTGTGTCTTAGAGCATCAAGACCCAACAAATGGTACATTGATAGTGGATGCTCAAGACATATGACTGGAGATAAATCCAAATTTGTCTCAATCAAGCCTAAGGATGGTGGGAAGGTGACATTTGGTGGTGATCAAACCGGGAAGATCGCCGGCATTGGTGAGATTGGAAACAATGAGGGTCCACTCATCAAGGATGTCTACCTTGTAGAAGGATTGTGTCACAACCTCCTTAGCGTAAGTCAAAGCACCGACAAGGGTAACTTAGTTATCTTTGATTCTGATGAATGCTTGATTGTGAAAAAGGATTTAATTTCCATAAATGATTTGAAATCAAAAGCTTTGTTTAGAGCACCTAGAGATGGTAATTGTTATACTCTCAACCTCTTTAGTAATGCTTCAATTTCTGAAAATTGTTTTGTAAGTAACTTGAATAAGAGTTGGCTATGGCACAAGCGATTAGCTCATGTCAATATGTTTCAACTTGACAAGTTGCTGAAAACGGACTTAGTAATTGACATTCCCAAACTTAGTTTCAAAAATGACTTAACTTGTGAAGCATACCAAAAGGGAAAACAAACTAAGTCATCTTTCAAAAACAAAAATGAAATATCTACTAATAGACCATTACAATTGCTACATATGGATCTTGTGGGTCCAGCAAGGGTGAGGAGCCTTGGTGGCAATCTATATACATTGGTTATTGTAGATGATTTCTCTAGATTTTGTTGGACTATTTTTCTGTCATCTAAATATGAAACATTTGATCAGTTTGTTGTATTTGCCAAGAAGGTCCAGAACGAGAAAGGATTTTCAATTTCAGGAATAAGGACTGATCATGGTGGCGAATTTGAGAACAATGCCTTCGCTGAGTATTGCGACAATATGGGGATTGACCACAACTTCTCAGCTCCAAGGACCCCTCAACAAAATGGTGTTGTTGAGAGGAAGAATAGAGTGCTCACTAAGATGGCAAGAGCAATGTTGAATGAGAACAACACTTCACAAGTTTTCTGGGCTGATGCCATGAGTACCGCGTGCTACATCTCCAACCGAGCTTATTTGAGGAAGAAGTTGAACAAGACTCCATATGAGCTCTACAAAGGAAGGAAGCCGAATCTAAGCCACCTACATATCTTTGGATGCAAGTGCTATGTGCACAATAATGGTAAAGAAAATCTTGGTAAATTCGATTCCAAAGTAGATGTAGGAATATTTATCGGTTATTCCAATAGAAGCAAAGCATATAGAGTCTTCAATACTAGAACTAAGGTTGTAGAAGAGTCTATGCATGTTGTGTTCTGTGATAAAGAATTTGATAAATCCTTGAATGATGAGGAAGAGACCATTTTCAAAAATCAATTCTTTTCGAAAACTACTACTTCTCAATCTGAAAATTCTGAAAATGTTTTTGAGGCTGATCCTAAAAACAATTTAGAAAATCCAGATCAGTCTCAGCCTAGAGCTTGGAGATTTATAAGGAATCATCCTTTAGACCAAGTTATAGGTGATGTGAATCAAGGAGTAAGGACTAGAAACAGTGCTTTGAATGAAGTAACCTTTTCTGCATTCATACCGCATATTGAAACCTCTAAAATAGAAGAAGCCCTTTCAGACAATGATTGGGTGATAGCTATGCAAGAGGAGTTACATCAATTTGACAGAAATCAGGTTTGGGACTTAGTACCTAGACCCAAGGACCATCCGGTTATTGGGACAAAATGGGTATTTAAGAACAAACGTGATGAGTCTGCAATCATTGTCTGTAACAAGGCAAGATTGGTTGCAAAAGGTTACAACCAAGAAGAAGGCATAGACTATGAGGAAACTTATGCCCAAGTAGCAAGATTGGAAGCCATAAGAGTCCTACTAGCCTTTGCATGCACTAAAGGTTTTAAACTTTTTCAAATGGATGTGAAAAGTGCATTTTTGAATGGTTTTATGCAAGAGGAGGTGTATGTTGAACAACATCCAAGTTTTGAAAATGATCAATTTCCAGATCATGTTTATAAACTTAAGAAAGCATTATATGGCCTTAAGCAAGCTCCTAGAGCTTGGCATGAAAGATTGAGTCAATTCCTACTTAATCAAGGATTTATTTGAGGAAAGGCTGACACAACATTGTTTATAAAGAAAAACAAGTTGAATGAAATTTTGATTGTTCAAATTTATGTTGATGACATAAATTCGGTGCTACTAATGATGCCTTGTGTGAAGAATTTTCCAAGACTATGAAGGGTGAGTTTGAGATGTCCATGATGGGAGAGCTCAACTATTTCCTTGGGCTGCAAATCAAGCAAAAAAAGGATGGGATATTCATATCCCAAACCAAGTATCTTAATGATTTGCTGAAGAAGTTTGGAATGGACCAATGCAATGGGGCTGACACTCCTATGAGCACAACAACTTCATTGGATGCTGATGAAGAGGGCAAGGATTTCAACATCACAAAGTATAGAGGGATGATTGGATCATTACTCTATCTCGCCGCAAGCCGCTCGGACATCCAATTCAGTGTTGGGATGTGTGCAAGGTTTCAATCCGCTCCAAAGGAGTCCCATGCTGAACATATGAAGAGGATATTCAGATATCTCTTAGACACGAAGTCTCTTGGACTATGGTTTCCCAAAGGTCAACCTGAACATTTGGTGGCATACTCAGATTCAGACCATGCCGGCTACAAGACTGATAGGAAGAGCACAAGTGGCCAATGTGAGTTCTTTGACAACTCACTTGTGTCTTGGTTCAGCAAGAAGCAAACAAGTGTAGCCGTTTCATCAACTGAAGCTGAATATGTGGCCGCATCAAGTTGCTGTGCACAAGTGTTATGGCTCAAACAACAACTTGCTGACTTGGGAGTCCACCTCAAAGAGATCCCAATATTATGTGACAACACAAGCACAATAAGCTTAGCGAAGAATCCTGTTCAACATACAAGAACCAAGCATATTGATGTGAGACATCATTTCATTCGGGATCATGTTCAAAAGCGAGATGTCAAAGTGATGTTCATCCCAACTCATCTCCAACTTGCTGACATCTTCACAAAGCCTCTAGCCAAGGAACAATTCAACTTGATAAGGAGAGAATTGAGAATGGTAAATCCCAATGAATTGTAAGCAATTTTAATCCAATTTAATGTTAGTTATGTTTTTGATGATTAATCTTTACTAACTTAAGCATCGGAGTGTATAGCTATAGCTTTTGTAGGATGTTTTGAGTTTTCAGAAGTTGCATACTCAAGTATTGGCCATAATGCTCGAGTATGGAAGTGGCAGAGAGCAAAACTGAAGTTCAGAAGAGCTATACTCGAGTATGGATGTGGATACTCGAGTATCCACAAGGCAGAGAGCAACCTGGTGAAAAGGAGACTCGATACTCGAGTATGGGAGTGCTATCGAGTATGGACCAAACAGAGACCAAGGCTGAGTTGAAGAGTCTCAATACTCGAGTATGTAAGTGGCATACTCGAGTGTGGGTATCAGGGTTTCAAAAGTTCACCTTACACTTTTGAAGTCCAGGTTAGTATACTTTCTTCAATAGTCGAGTATGTTAGTGAAAGTATGCAATACTCGAGTATGGGTGCGCGGTTATATATATAGAGACTGTTCATGTTCTTCATTACTCGCATTTATACTCAAGTATCCCTTGACGTTCTCTCTCCCTCTCCCACTCTCTCTCAGAAACCGTCACATCCCTTCCTTAATTTCACCTCTGAGCTTTTAAATGGCCTCTTAATCTTCTTCTCGTCCAAACCCTAACTCTCAAATGTCGAAGGAAGCCGAGAAATCCGATCAACCTGCTCCCTCTCAATCTTAGTGCCCATCGAGGATGAAATCCATTCCAACGAGGTTGCAACACAGCATTGATCGCTTGATTCGAGGAGTAAGCGAGAACATCCCTGAAGCCGCTTCTCCTAACCCCAAGAAGAGGGGTGTGATCATGAAAGACCCGGTTCCTTCTTCGGCAAGTAAAAAGAAGAAGGTAGCCAAGCAAAGCAAAGCCAAGGGCAAGAAGAAGGTGGTTCCGAGGAAGGCGAGAACCAAGAGAGCCTCTACCACTGTTCCTTCTCCATCTAAATCATCGGCTGAAGCCACCGCTTCAGACACCGAGTCCGAGGATGTGCCTCCGGTCATAGCCAATGCAGTTGAAGAGATTAAGCAACACACGTCGGCTCCAGATGGTTTCACCATTGCCCCTGTTCCTCTCCCGCCTGCACTCAACCTCAAGTTCAAGGATCAGTACACAACCCGAGGATTTTGTGCAGTTGTTTCTGTTGATCTGGCCTCAGTCCACCAAGAGTGCAATGTGGACTTATCACCTTGGTTTGGCCCCTATGAGTCCTTTGTTTCCATTGATGCGGCCTACTATCCGGACTTGGTGAAGCTATGTTACTTCAACATGGTGATGGACAACATCTTGGACTCTAATGGCAAGTTGGTCAAGGAGCATGTGACAACAACTGTAAAAGGTGTCAAGTTCACCTTATCTACTTCCATCCTCAACCAAATCCTCAAGGTCACCAATCCACCTTCGGCTACCACTCCCACCTACACCAATGAGGAGGTGTACTCCACTCTGGTTCCTGGCAAGGAGATCCCAGACGATCAGAGACACCATCTGTCCTTCAATCCTTCGGACATGTCTCCTCTGAATAGGGTCATCTGGTATATTTATTCGAGGAATTTTGTTCAGAAGGGAGGAAGCTTCACGCACCTGACTCAGAAGGATTACAGATTCTTCACAGCCTTCGTTAAGAAGAATCTACTGAACATTGGGCAGTGGATATTCAAGGAGATGAGTCAGTTCAAATTCGTCTCCCGGAAGACTTCATACATACCTTTTCCTTCGCTAGTGTCACTGATCCTATTCTACCACAAGATATGGTATGTCGGGCCTCTAGAGAGCATGAAGTACATCCCGGCCTTTGGCAAGTCTCAATTCAATTTCATGAAGATCACATTCGAGGCTGAAGGTTCCGGTCAGTCCCGAGCACCTCAGAGATCTTAGGCCCGAGCTTCACAATCAGTAGCACATGAGGCACAGTCTGCCCCTTCTCCACCACTAGATTTTGACGAGAGAGCCAAAGGGATTGTGGATGCCGCCATTGCATCTCTCTTTATCAAGATGCAGTTTGAATTTGGCAAGTTGGGTGCTGATATCCAGATTGGACTGAATGAGGTGATTGCCAGTCAAGAAGAGATGAGGACCCAGTTGGCTCAGCTGAAGGATCAGTTTGAGAAGAAGCAAGGAGAGATTACAGTTGGCTCAGGCTCAGCTTTTCAAAAGTTTGGACAAACTCGAGCCTACAGTTCTTAAGCTCGAGTTCATCAATGACAAAGAAGTCTGAACCTTGAAAACACCTTTAAACTCGACACATGTTTCTTCAAACCTCAAGTTTGCAAGTTTTCAAAGTAAAGTTTTCAAGTTCACAAAGGATATGAACTCGAGCCTGTCATGGCAAACTCGAGTTCATCCCTGGCGGGACAAGTTTTCCAAATTTGAAGATATTTTCAAACCTTACACTGTTCTATTGAAAGAAAAGGTTTATCTTCAAACTCGAGCCTGCTATTTTCAAACTCGAGCCTAGCTTTGGCCGAGAGCTTTCAGAGTTTATCAAAGTCAATCAAACTCGAGCCTATAGTTTTCAAACTCGAGCCTAAAAGTTCCAGAGAGCAAAGAACTTTTCAATGTGTTTTAAACTCGAGAGTTTGCTCTACAAACCTCAGGTTTGTCCTTTCAAGTTAAAACTAAGTTTTGCACTAAACTGTTTCAAACTCGAGCATATCACTTACGAACTCGAGTTCATCTTTTAAACACAAAGTTTTCAGATTCCAAAATCGCGACATTCTTCTCTGGATAAACCAAACTTGAGTTCATAACTAGCAAACTCGAGTTCATTTCAACCCGAGAGCATTTTGGTTTTTCAATGACTTAAAAACCTCAGGTTTAGAATACAAACCTCAGGTTTACACTTTTTGAACTAACATGATTTTGAACACTGAAGCATCAAACTCGAGCCTGCAAGAACTAAACTCGAGTTCGTGATGCTGGTTCAGAAATTTGAATTTGGGCATTTCAGAAATCAGCATTGTTTGATCCTAAACTCTTCCAATATTATTCTCTGATATTCCCTTCTATGTTTAACGTATTTGTTAGTGGATTTCAAAGCATTAAAGAATGTTTGGAGAGAGGTTAGAGCATAAAGCAAAAAGTAACTCAGAGCATTTATTGCAAAGCTCAGAAAGTTACTCCTTCTGCCCAAATCCTTCTGTACACACTCACAAAGCATTAAATGATGATTGCTGAAACAAGTAAACTCCTCTCCAACGGATTAATCTGCAAAAAGTCAACTATGATGACTTGGCCAACTGGATTAGGAGTAATCAAGAGAGAGAAGACCCCAAAACCACTTCAGAACACTTGGGCAACTTCTCCAACGGATCTATTTGGAAAGCAACGGTCATTTATTGATCTCTGAGTATAAATAGAAGAGCATTCAAGTCTTTCCAACAACCCAAAACAACTGAGAGCGAAAATTTATTAAGTGTCATTTATTGTGTTCAGCTTTCATCTGTATTGTATCATTTTGATACTTGTGCTTCAGTGATTATCTTATCTACTCTTTGTGAGAGTTATTCTTGTAATCATTCAATGATTGTGATAACCACAAGTCAGGGGACTTGGTGGTTGGGTGTATTGATTGCAACTTGTAAGGAGGAGTGAGTTCTAGTGAGAGAACTACTCTGAGTACAGAGCTTGTAATCAATTGTTGAGTGATAGTGGATTGAAAATCACAAGTGTGGCTTGGGGACTGGACGTAGGTCAAGGATAAGACCGAACCAGTATAAATCGATTTGTGCAAAGCTATTCTTTTCTTCTCCTCTGATATACTCTGTTCTTCCTGGTTCAAAACAGAGGTCTCTCTTTAAATTTTTAAAGATACCCAATTCACCCCCCTCTTGGGTATCAAGCTCCCACCTTCAATCATGTTCTCAGTTGAAGGTCGCTTCACTAATGTTATTGAGTTACGTATTACAGGTTCAACAATGTCGAGTTATGGTTATTGCGACGTGAGCTAAAGACATATTGGATAGAGCTTGACCAAATGGGTCGAGACAATGTATGTATAATAAATTTGAGATTAGGGAACCGAAAGGGTAAAGTGGATAGAGCTTTACATGTGCAGGTGAAGTGGGAGCCATATAGGGATGCCGGATATGAGTTTATGGGTGCAGAGGCTGAAATGCAGGACAGGTGGAGGGCGGTGACACCCCCTACTTTGTTTCCACATTGTCTAGATGCACCAACCAGATCGCTGCATGCAGAAATTTGGCATTCAGCAACACATCCTTGGCCCTGCTGCACAACTTAAGGGTGCACATGATCTAACCTTACGCGATAAGATGACTGATGATTGGGAGGCCAAGATGGATGCATTTATTCAATTGTGGAACACACGACATTTGCGCATCGAGACTACAGAGCCATCGGAGGGGCCGATTTCCCCAAACTCCGAGTACATGACTTGGTTCTTCACACACACCAGACGATATATGATGAGGTCAGGTCTCCAGGATCGGGCATGTGGTACATATTGATCTTGCTTCCACTTTACATCGTACATATTTCATCTTATTATCCATAACCTAGTTTAGGTGTTGTTATTTATTTCACTGGATAAATGTAGGTAGATGGTGTAGAGTGGATTTGGTGGATGAATTATCCACAATTTGATGCTCAGTTCAGTAAGAGGCAGGTTCAGGAGGTTTGTGACTTGCTAATGGGAGCACTTAGAGAGTTTGGCCGAGTTGCGGAGCCTGGTCCTAGCACACCAACTGGACTCTTAGTCAGCATACCGGGTCCTGCGCTAAAGGTTTCGCCCCATGCGAAGGAAGGGCGGGGACTAGGTCTTCAACGACCACAGCACGAGATGGAGGCATATCAGATACCCTCGCCTGGTCCACGTGGCTGAGGTGTATATCGACCACCCATGTGGCCCAATATGGCCTATACTGAGGTTCTGTGGTACCTAGAGGAGGTGATAGCAGAGATGCCACCACAGGTGCCTCCCAAGATACATGTACCGATGCCTTCTTACCCACAACCACAAACGATGTTTGCTCCACAGACACAGGTTCCTCACTCATATGAGTGGCCATCACAGAGTTGCCAGACTAGCTTTACTACATCCACTTCTTACCAGCCTGGACGAGGTTTTACGGGATTCAGTGCCTATCAGCCAGCATATGGCTTTCCTAGCTTCAGTGTTTTTCAACAACCACAGGGTTTTACTGCCTTTTGTTCCTCCCATCCTGGATAAGGTTGTACTGAGGCAGGATCTAGTAATAGTCCATACCAGTCAGGACACCACGCATCCAATGACACAAGTGATCATACCGATGACTTTATACGGACAGCTGCTGAGGATTTCAATTTCAATCACAATCTTGATGGACAGCGTGGACCTGGTGGCATTCGTAGAAACCCTGAGCATGATGCGCGTTCGAGACCGTGGCCTACACACTCCACCATGAGCGTATTGTTTTACTAGTTATTACCTCATATTTTTATGGATTACTGTATTATGTCATATTTGCATGGATTACTGTACTTGACTGTATTTGTTTATTTTGCTATCAAACATATAGCTAAGCAACTTTTTCCCAAATTCTAAATTACTACATCTCATTCGAAGGCACATATGGTAGCAAATACAAAATCAAATGTCAACTAATTCGCTATGCGCATCGTAGGACATGAACGCCTATTATGTCCGAATTGTTTACATATACTACATCTCAATCGACTAGAGCTAGGTTGTGTTAGTTCTCAAAGTGTTTTGATGATTAACAACAAGCATACACGTGTGTTGAAGTATTTCAAAATCAGTTAGAAATTGCTTAACAGTTGTTTACTCGAGTAAAGGTAAGCTTACTCCAGTAAAGGACTGTTGTAGGATTGCTCAAGTTCGTTTTGGCAAGTCTTTACTCCAGTAAAGTAGCTTTACTCCAGTAAAGGACTTACCGAGAGCAATCCAAGTTTTTGAAGTTGTTGCTTACTCCAGTAAAGCTAAGTTTACTCCAGTAAAGGCCATCCAGAGAGCAACCAAGTTTTTCAAAGTTCAGTCTTTACTCCAGTAAGAAACTACTTACTCCAGTAAAGAACCTCGAGAAAGTAAAATGAATTTTTTGAGCTTAAGTTGCTTACTCCAGTAAAGCGTTGCTTACTCCAGTAAAGGACTTACCGAGAGCAATCCAAGTTTTTGAAGTTGTTGCTTACTCCAGTAAAGCGTTGCTTACTCCAGTAAAGGACTTACAGAAGCAAATCAATTTTTCAAAGTGATTGCTTACTCAAGTAAAGGTTCGTTTACTCCAGTAAAGACTTAGAGTAACCTCTCTTCTTTTGAAGAACAAAGTCACTTACTCGAGTAAAGGTTAGTCTACTCGAGTAAAGCCCATACAGAAAGGTTACTAATTTGTCTAAGTCTGGCTTACTCCAGTAAACAAATCCTTACTCCAGTAAAAAGGCATTTCGAACTTAAAACGTTTTCACATGAATAGTGCCTTACTCGAGTAAAGTACTAACTTACTCGAGTAAAGCTCTTGGATTTCAAACTCAAGTCTCGATGGTTTATCTCTGGGAAGAGTCTACTCTAGTAAACTTTGGTTACTCCAGTAAAGACACTTTTGCACAGTGCCTTACTCGAGTAAAGAGGAACTTACTCGAGTAACCAACGGTAGCTTTTGGTTTTTGAATTTCACGAATTCACAAATCACTGTTGTTTGATCTAATTGCTTTCATATATCACTCACTCATGTTCCCAGATATGTTTAACAAATTTGTTGAGTGTCTTTCAGTTAGCACAGATCAAGATTATTGAAGATTAGTGAGATAAAGCAAAAAGTGAACAGTGCATTTAATGCATTTCTGAAATCTCACCTACTTTCAGCTAATCCACCTGAGCACGCCTAATGAACGTTAAAGAAAGCTTACTATATCAAGTAAAGTCAATTTCAACGGGCAAAAACTCAGAGGGCCACATCAGACATCATTAAGACTTGGATTAGCAGAAGTTTAGAGAGAGAAGATGACCAGAACTTAAGCAAATCACTTCCAACGGTTGGAATCATCTCACAACGGTCATTTAATGTTCTCTACCTATAAATAGAGAGCATTAACTTCATCTCCAGCTGATACACCTACTCTGAGCAAAAAATCTACTAAGTTCATTCATTGTGTATTAGCTTTCACTTGTACTGTATCATTTTGATACTTAGAGCTTCAGTATTCATCTATCTACTCTTGAGAGAGTTTTCATCTGTAAAATCATTTATTGATTGAGAGAATCACAAGTCAGGGGACTTGGTGATTGTGGGTGTATTGATTACAACTTGTAAGGGGGAGTGTGTTCTAGTGAGAGAACAGCTCTTAGTACAGAGTGTGTAATCAATATTGTTGAGTTAGTGGATTGAAAATCCCAAGTGAGGCTTGGGGACTGGATGTAGGTCAGAGAAAGGACCGAACCAGTATAAATCGTTGTGTGCAAAGCTCTTCTCTCTATCTCCTCTGTTCTGCCCTGTTCTAAGAGTGTAAAAACAGAACCAGTTTGCGAAAATTTTTAATATACCCAATTCACCCCCCCTCTTGGGTATAAAGCTCCTCTTTCATTTGGTATCAGAGCTAGGTCTTCTCAGAAGAGTTTAACCACTCGAGAAGGATCACCATGGAAGGAATTCTTCCAGATGGAGCTTCAATCAACAGACCTCCCGGTTTCGACGGCGAACACTACTCTTTCTGGAAAGCAAAATTTCGTGTGTTCGTGATGGCAACAGAATATGGCTTATGGAGGTCTTTGAGACTGGAGACTATGTTCCAGTCAAGGTAGAAGGAGGCATCACTGTTCCCAAGACGGAAGCTGAGTTCAATGATGACGACAAGAAGAACATCACTCTCAATAGCAAGGCTATCCTGATGCTTCAGAGTGCTCTTAGTCAAAAGGAGTACTTTCGTATCTGTAATTTGTCAACGGCTAAGGAGATGTGGAAGGCTCTGGAAATAGCTTATGAAGGAACCTCTGGAATCAAGGAGAACCGAGTCAACATTCTAACCACTGAGTATGACCTTTTGCGGATGAAGCAAGGCGAGAGTATTGGAGAGTTTCAGTTGAGATATACTCATCTGACCAATCAGCTAGCTGCCTTAGGAAAGCTCTTCGATCAAGGAGCTCAAGTGAGGAAAATCCTCAATATTCTAACAAAGGATTGGGAAGCTAAGGTCACCGCCATTGAAGAAGCTCGTGGAGAGTCAATGACTTCAGTTGCCGCACTGTTTGGCAGTCTATCTGAGTACGAGAGCAAATTGAAGTTCAAGAAGGAATTAGAAGATGTCAATGGTGGGAACAATCGCAATAAGGGAGTGGCTCTGAATGTGGAAAAGGATGAGGAAGATGAAGATGAGGATGAAGAAATTAGCATGATGGTCCAGAGATTCAAAAAGTTCTACAAAAGAGATCAAGGCTTCAAGAAATTCCAGAAGGGAAATTCAAGCTATGAATCAAAGAAGCCGGTTATCTGCTACGAATGCGAAAAACCCGGACACATCAAGGCGGAATGCCCTCAGCTGAAAAATCAAGAGAAAGAAAAGAAGAAGTTCAAGAAATACAAAAAGAAGGCATATGTGTCAGCTATATGGGGAGATAGCTCATCGGATGAGGATGAAGCTGAAGAGGATGAAAGTGAAAAAGCCAACATATGCCTGGTTGCTGAGGAAGAAGAACAACCTAGTGAAATAAATGAGGTATATGAATCTCTTCCTTCCTATGATGAATTGTTTGCTGAATACAATGTTGTTCAAAAGGAGTTTGAAAAACTTGCAGACAAGTATATGTCTTTGAAAAGAAAAAATTCTTTTCTTGAACTGCAAATTGAAAACCTCTCTTCTCCTCAATCTCTGATTTGTGATGAATGCTCTATCCTAGAGAAAAAGAATTCACAACTTACAAAAGCACTTGAGAAATTCACTAAGGGAAGTGAAATGCTCAATGTGATTTTGAAACAACAACGTTTTACAAACGATAGATCGGGCATTGGTTACAGACCAGACTTTGATAAGAAGAAAGGAAAGAAAAAGAATGGACAAAAATCCTATATGAATTATTTCACTAAATCTGTTCATTCGTCAAACCCTTTTGCACATTGTACATATTGCAATAGGAAGGGTCATTCTACTTCATCTTGTTTTCATCGAAAAGAAAGAAAAGCTAAACCTGTAGGAAATTATGTCTGGGTACCAAAAGGAACATATGTTCCCAAGGTGCGTGCTAACCCCAAAGGACCCAAGAAAAGATGGGTACCTAAAACTTGACCTCTGGTGATCTGCAGGTATGTCTTAGAGCATCAAGGCCGAACAAGTGGTACATTGATAGTGGATGCTCAAGACACATGACTGGAGACAAATCAAAGTTTTTATCAATAAAGCCAAAAGATGGAGGTAGAGTCACATTTGGAGGTGATCAATCCGGGAAAATCGCTGGCATTGGTGAGATAGGCAACAATGAAGGCCCACTCATCAAAGACGTCTACCTTGTAGAAGGATTGTGTCACAATCTCCTAAGTGTGAGCCAAAGCACCGATAAGGGTAATTTGGTAATATTTGACTCTGATGAATGCTTTATTGTTAAAAAGGATTTGATCTCCATAAATGATTTGAAAAATAAAGCTTTATTTAGAGCACCTAGAGATGGAAATTGTTATACCTTGAACCTCTCTAGTAATGCTTCTGTTTCTGAAAATTGTTTTGTGAGCAATTTGAATGAGAGTTGGCTTTGGCACAAGCGATTAGCTCATGTCAATATATATCAACTTGACAAATTGTTGAAAAAGGATTTGGTCATTGGTATTCCCAAATTGAACTTCAAAAATGATATGATTTGTGATGCATGTCAAAAGGGAAAACAAACCAAATCATCTTTTAAAACCAAAAATGAGATTTCAACCACTAGACCACTTCAACTTCTTCACATGGACCTAGTTGGACCAGCTAGAGTCAAAAGTCTTGGTGGAAACTTATACACCTTGGTCATTGTTGATGATTTTTCTAGATTTACTTGGACTATATTCTTATCTTCAAAAGATGAAACCTATGATCAGTTTGTTTCTTTTGCCAAGAAGGTCCAAAACAAGAAAGGTCTTACCATTTCAGGAATAAGGACTGATCATGGAGGAGAGTTCGAGAATAATGCATTTGCTGAGTTCTGTGATAGTATGGGGATCAACCATAATTTCTCGGCACCTAGAACACCACAACAGAATGGTGTTGTGGAGAGAAAGAATCGAGTGCTCACGAAGATGGCCCGGGCAATGCTGAACGAATACAACACTTCACAAGTGTTTTGGGCTGACGCGATGAGTACAGGATGCTACATCTCCAATCGAGCCTATTTGAGAAAGAAGATGAACAAAACACCATACGAACTCTACAAAGGAAGAAAGCCGAACCTCAGTCATCTTCATGTCTTCGGTTGCAAGTGCTATGTGCACAATAATGGTAAAGATAATCTTGGTAAATTCGATCCTAAATCTGATTTAGCTATCTTTATCGGTTATTCAAATAGAAGTAAGGCATATAGAGTGTTTAATACTAGAACTAAAATTGTTGAAGAATCTGTACATGTTGTATTTTGTGAGTCTGAATCTGATAAATCCCTTGATGATGAAGAAGAGACTATTTTCAAAAACAAATTCTTTTCGAAAAATGCTCCTACTCCTTCTGAAAATTCTGAAAATATTTTTGAGGCTGATCCAGAAAATAATCTTGAAAATCCTGATCAGTCTCAACCTAGAGCTTGGAGATTTATAAGGAATCATCCTTTAGACCAAGTTATAGGTGACGTTAACCAAGGAGTTAGGACCAGAAATAGTACTTTAAATGAGGTCACATTTTCTGCATTCATTTCACATATTGAGCCCTCTAAGATAGAAGAAGCCCTTTCAGACAATGATTGGGTGATTGCTATGCAAGAAGAGCTACATCAATTTGATAGAAATCAAGTTTGGGACTTGGTACCTAGACCCAAAGACCATCCGGTAATTGGGACAAAATGGGTATTCAAGAACAAACGTGATGAGTCTGCCATTATTGTGCGTAACAAGGCTAGATTAGTGGCCAAAGGTTACAATCAAGAAGAAGGAATAGACTATCAAGAGACTTATGCTCCAGTAGCTAGATTGGAGGCAATAAGAGTTCTTCTAGCATTTGCATGCACAAAAGGTTTTAAACTCTATCAAATGGATGTCAAAAGTGCATTCTTAAATGGTTTCATTCAAGAAGAAGTATATGTGGAACAACCTCCTGGTTTTGAAAATGAACATTATCCTGATCATGTTTTTAAACTTAAGAAAGCTTTATATGGACTCAAGCAAGCTCCTAGAGCTTGGTATGAAAGATTGAGTCAATTCTTACTTAATCAAGGGTTTATTAGAGGAAAGGCAGATACAACTTTGTTCATTAAGAAAAACAAATTGAATGAAATCTTAGTTGTTCAAATCTATGTTGATGATATTATTTTTGGTGCTACTAATGACTCCTTGTGTGAGGAATTTTCTAAGACTATGCAGGGTGAATTTGAGATGTCAATGATGGGAGAACTTAACTATTTTCTTGGGCTGCAAATCAAGCAACGTAAAGATGGGATCTTTATCTCCCAAACCAAATATCTGAATGATTTGCTCAAGAAATTTGGAATGGACAAGTGCAATGGAGCTGATACACCAATGAGCACAACCACTTCATTGGATGCTGATGAAGAGGGCAAGGACTTCAACATCACCAAGTATAGAGGAATGATCGGATCATTGCTCTATCTCACTGCAAGTCGCCCGGACATCCAATTCAGTGTTGGGATGTGTGCACGGTTCCAATCCGCACCCAAAGAGTCACATGCTGAACATGTCAAGAGGATATTCAGATATCTTTCTGATACGAAGACTCTTGGACTATGGTTTCCTAAAGGTCAGCCGGAGCATTTGGTGGCATATTCGGATTCGGATCATGCTGGTTACAAAACGGACAGAAAGAGCACAAGTGGTCAATGTGAATTCTTTGGTAATTCACTTGTGTCTTGGTTTAGCAAGAAGCAAACAACCGTGGCCGTATCATCAACCGAAGCTGAATATGTAGCTGCCTCAAGTTGCTGTGCTCAAGTGCTGTGGTTGAAGCAACAACTTGCTGATCTTGGAGTGCACTTGAAGGAGATCCCAATATTGTGTGACAATACTAGCACAATAAGCTTGGCCAAGAATCCGGTGCAACATACAAGGACCAAGCATATTGATGTGAGACATCATTTCATTCGGGATCATGTGCAGAAGAGAGATGTGAAAGTCATGTTCATTCCAACCCATCTCCAATTGGCGGACATATTCACCAAGCCTCTAGCCAAAGAGCAATTTACCTTCATAAGGAGAGAATTGGGAATGGTAAATCCCAATGAGTTGTAAGTTTTGCTCTTACCCAATGTTAGTTTATGTTTTTGATGATTAATCCCTACTAACTTAAGCATCGGAGTGTTTAGCAATTGTTTTTGCAGGATTTCCTGATGTGTAAGAGGTTGCTTACTTGAGTATAGGAAATCGTACTTGAGTAAAGAAGTAGCAGAAAGCCAATTCTGATGTTCAGATGAGCTTTACTCGAGTAGGTAAGTGTGTACTCGAGTAAACAAGAGGCAGAGAGCTCATGGCTGAAAAAGAGGACTGCTCTACTCGAGTAAGGAATTCTTTACTCGAGTAAGGGCATCGGGGTTCTTCAAAAATTCACATTACATTTTTGAAGTCCAGGTCAGTATACTTGCATCTTTACTCGAGTAGGTAAATGAAAGTATGCTTTACGCGAGTAAGCTAGAACTTTACTCGAGTAAAGGGGTTTGTCTATATATTCACTGAAGCGATGTGATTTTTCATACTCGCCTCTTTACTCAAGTAGAACCCTAGAGTTGCGTCTTTCTATCTTCCTCTCCCTCTGAAACCGTCACTTCCCTCCATCGAATTTCTTTGAAACTTTCTTGAAACTTCCTCCAAATCATTCCTCTTCTCAAACTCATCGAAACCCTAAACTCAGAGATGTCGAAGGAAGCATCTCAATCCTCACATCCGGTGCCTTCAAATCCTCCTCGTGCTCCTAGGACCAAGTCTGTCCCCAAGAAACTGCAGAGAGGGATCGACACTTCTATTCCCGGCGTTAGAGTGGTGATTCCAACGGTTGCAAAGTCTCTAAATCCCAAGAAGAGGCCAGCTTCATCGAAACACCCATTGCCTTCTCCAGCTACAAAGAAGAAAAAGGGTGGTGAACCAAGCGAGAAAAAGGGAAAGAAGAAGGCGTTTGAGAACAAAAGAAGATCAAAGAATCCTTCTACCGTTATTTCCTCTTCTACTGATGAAGCCACTGTTTCGACTTCGGAGCACGAACAAAATCAAGAGCAAGAGGAAGTATCTCCATATGTGACTGATGCCGTGGAGAAGTTTAAAATTACCAAGGATCCACCAGAAGGCTTCAAGGTTGCACCTGTTCCTCTTCCTCCCGGTGTCAATGCTAAATTCAGGGAGATATACGCTAGTCGTGGCTTCTGTGCCATTGTCTCAATCAACTTGGAACAACTCTACAGAGAGTGCCACGTTGACTTGTCACCATGGTTCGAGCCATATGAGTCCTTCGTGTCCATTGGAGGTGCATATTTTCCAGAGTTGGTTAAGCTATTCTATTTCAACATGAAGACCAACCACATTATGGACTTGGATGGTCAATTAGTCGAGGAAAGGATTACAACTTCAGTGAGAGGGATTGAGTTTACAATATCAGCCGCCATCATCAACAAGATCCTGAATGTAGCTGATCCTCCCGAGGCTTCCACTCCACGATACTCCAATGAAGAAGTATATAGAACTCTTATGACTGATCAAGAAGTCCCAGATGATCAGAGAGTTCGTCTGTCTTTCAAGCCAGCAGACATGCCCAAGCTACACAGAGTTATCTGGCACATATATGCACGAAATTTTGTGCAAAAAGGAGGGAGTTACACCCATTTTACACTGAAGGACTACCGGTTCTTCACAGCTTTTATCAAGAAGCACCCTCTCAATATTGGTCAGTGGATATTCAAAGAGATCAATTATTGCAAATTCGTGGCCCGGAAGAACTCCTACTTGCCTTTTGCCTCGCTGGTGTCCCTCATCATGTTCTACCACAAGATTTGGTACGTGGGCCCTCCTGAACAGATGAAGGAAGTCACACCTTTTGGGAAGACTACACTCAAAATGATGAAGATCAGCTTTGGACCAGAGGAATCCAGTGAGTCTCAGGCACCTCAGAGGACTCAGACTCGAGCATCACAGTCGGTGGCTCATGAGGCCCAGTCAGCTCCACCACCACTACCATCGGATTTTGATGAGCGCATTAGAACTATAGTGGATGCTGCCCTAGTTTCACACCGAGCAGTGTTGAAGGCTGAGTTTGATATGATCCGTGCTGATATTAAGCTGGGGGTTATGGATGTGATTGTGGCTCAGACAGAGATCCTATCAAATCTGGCCAAGGTGAAAGAAGATCTTGATGACCAAGGGGTCACTTTGGCTTCCACTTTGTCTGTCACCTTAGCAGCCGCCTCAGATGCCAGAGACAAGGCACAGCAACTCCTTCAGCATTTTGGGCTTGGTGGTTCTTCTTCTGCTACATTTGGATTCACCACGGATCCATCTTCATCCACACCGGCTCCGGAGTTCCAGCCATCCATACCTGTCTCTCAGCCTTCCTCATCCTCACCCGAACCTCACTTTTCTCCACCATCCTCACCCACCTTCTCATTTCCCAGTCCACCTCATAGCCCACCTCACACCACATCTTCCCCAGTCACCCCTACCACAGAGATTCTTCCTAACCCACTTCCATCTCCACCCACTCCTTCCACTGAAGTATTTCCCACACCTTCCCCATATGCCCATCTCTCATTTGGCCATCCTTCTCTATATGATCCTTCCTTGAACCCCAATTTTGGTCCAAGCAGAGCCATTGTCCCCTACTCTCCTCCACTGGTTGTGCTTGACCCCGAGTATCTTGATGATGACAAAGGGGGAGAAGGAGAGAAAGATGATGACGCTTAGGAGTCTAGGAGTGTGATGGAGAGAAAGATGATGACGCTTAGGAGTCTAGGAGTGTGATTAGTTAATTTACTTTAGCATGTTTGTTGATTTGTAGGATAATGTCCTTTTTAACTTTGCCTTGCTGATATCAGTGATTATTAGAGTATTTATCCTTTTCTGATATCAGTTAGATGCTACACATGTATGCTTTCTTAGATGAATATGAATATATTTTGCATGAGTTTATGAGTTCAATTATATATCTGCTGCTATTCTCTGATGTCCATGTTTAAAAATGCAAATTGGATGTATTTCTGATAATTCAACTCTGATATTTTGAAAACTTCAATCTGAAAGCTATACATCTTTCTAAATCTTTAAAAAGAATGTTTATGAGTGTTGTCATCATCAAAAAGGGGGAGAATGTTAGTTCTCAAAGTGTTTTGATGATTAACAACAAGCATACACGTGTGTTGAAGTATTTCAAAATCAGTTAGAAATTGCTTAACAGTTGTTTACTCGAGTAAAGGTAAGCTTACTCCAGTAAAGGACTGTTGTAGGATTGCTCAAGTTCGTTTTGGCAAGTCTTTACTCCAGTAAAGTAGCTTTACTCCAGTAAAGGACTTACCGAGAGCAATCCAAGTTTTTGAAGTTGTTGCTTACTCCAGTAAAGCTAAGTTTACTCCAGTAAAGGCCATCCAGAGAGCAACCAAGTTTTTCAAAGTTCAGTCTTTACTCCAGTAAGAAACTACTTACTCCAGTAAAGAACCTCGAGAAAGTAAAATGAATTTTTTGAGCTTAAGTTGCTTACTCCAGTAAAGCGTTGCTTACTCCAGTAAAGGACTTACCGAGAGCAATCCAAGTTTTTGAAGTTGTTGCTTACTCCAGTAAAGCGTTGCTTACTCCAGTAAAGGACTTACAGAAGCAAATCAATTTTTCAAAGTGATTGCTTACTCAAGTAAAGGTTCGTTTACTCCAGTAAAGACTTAGAGTAACCTCTCTTCTTTTGAAGAACAAAGTCACTTACTCGAGTAAAGGTTAGTCTACTCGAGTAAAGCCCATACAGAAAGGTTACTAATTTGTCTAAGTCTGGCTTACTCCAGTAAACAAATCCTTACTCCAGTAAAAAGGCATTTCGAACTTAAAACGTTTTCACATGAATAGTGCCTTACTCGAGTAAAGTACTAACTTACTCGAGTAAAGCTCTTGGATTTCAAACTCAAGTCTCGATGGTTTATCTCTGGGAAGAGTCTACTCTAGTAAACTTTGGTTACTCCAGTAAAGACACTTTTGCACAGTGCCTTACTCGAGTAAAGAGGAACTTACTCGAGTAACCAACGGTAGCTTTTGGTTTTTGAATTTCACGAATTCACAAATCACTGTTGTTTGATCTAATTGCTTTCATATATCACTCACTCATGTTCCCAGATATGTTTAACAAATTTGTTGAGTGTCTTTCAGTTAGCACAGATCAAGATTATTGAAGATTAGTGAGATAAAGCAAAAAGTGAACAGTGCATTTAATGCATTTCTGAAATCTCACCTACTTTCAGCTAATCCACCTGAGCACGCCTAATGAACGTTAAAGAAAGCTTACTATATCAAGTAAAGTCAATTTCAACGGGCAAAAACTCAGAGGGCCACATCAGACATCATTAAGACTTGGATTAGCAGAAGTTTAGAGAGAGAAGATGACCAGAACTTAAGCAAATCACTTCCAACGGTTGGAATCATCTCACAACGGTCATTTAATGTTCTCTACCTATAAATAGAGAGCATTAACTTCATCTCCAGCTGATACACCTACTCTGAGCAAAAAATCTACTAAGTTCATTCATTATGTATTAGCTTTCACTTGTACTGTATCATTTTGATACTTAGAGCTTCAGTATTCATCTATCTACTCTTGAGAGAGTTTTCATCTGTAAAATCATTTATTGATTGAGAGAATCACAAGTCAGGGGACTTGGTGATTGTGGGTGTATTGATTACAACTTGTAAGGGGGAGTGTGTTCTAGTGAGAGAACAGCTCTTAGTACAGAGTGTGTAATCAATATTGTTGAGTTAGTGGATTGAAAATCCCAAGTGAGGCTTGGGGACTGGATGTAGGTCAGAGAAAGGACCGAACCAGTATAAATCGTTGTGTGCAAAGCTCTTCTCTCTATCTCCTCTGTTCTGCCCTGTTCTGAGAGTGTAAAAACAGAACCAGTTTGCGAAAATTTTTAATATACCCAATTCACCCCCCCTCTTGGGTATAAAGCTCCTCTTTCAGGTTGGACCTCCACCTCATACATTTCAATGCAAATGCGTGAAGCTCTAGGGCGCCCCCTACCACGCAATTTCGATTCATCGGGGATAAGCTTTGGTTCAGAAGTGGGCGGTATTCCTTGTTTACTGTTGATCGGCTGAAATGATGAAGAGTAAACATTCATAATATTCTACATTGAGAATACTGGATCCACATATTGTTCAACACAATGGAATACCGCCGAACATGCAGTAATTACATGACTATATGGGAATTTGAATGCCAGAAACTTGCCACACTAGCATTTCCGCTGGGTCAGGTTCACCGAGTATGTATAATCTGGATCATCAACTTCAAACGTGGTACACGCCATATCAAACTCCCGAACACGCATCGATGTAGCACGCTCTCCATTCTTTGCCATAGCTTCTCCAATAACATTCGAAAAATGCTTTCCGGTCAATGCATCTTGTTGTGCTTTAGTCCCTCTTTTGACCCAGTAACGAACAAGTCAACTATAGGTGAATTTGACCAATGATGTTATGAGCATGTTCCTTGCTCCCCTGAAAACCTTATTTTCAATCCATGTAGGTACTTCATTACTATAACTGCAGAACTCAACATACAATGCATCAAAGTGAATTTTGTTTGGAACATATCCTATAAAAAAGCCAGAAAGACACAACAGTGTAAAGTAATGAAAAGAATGAATGTCACTACACATCAGTTGGAGAATATTACCTAATCTCATTAATCTTTTCTTCAACGCCTAGTCCTTGAAGCGGGTATTAAAATTGCTCGCAACATGACGAATGCAAAACACATGATACGCATTAGGAGGCTGCCAACCAATTGTCTCATTGCCAACAGCTGATATTATGCTTTTGTGATGATCAGAAATAAGACATAGACCAACTGTATTTGTAACATACAATCAAATGGAAGACAAAAAAAATACTCCCATGCTTCCTTCGTTTCACCTTCAACAATTGCAAATGCAATCGGCAGGATCTCATTATTTCCATCTTGGGTGGTGGCAATCAATAATGTCCCCTTATACTTACTATATAAATGCATTCTGTCCACTTGTATGATTGGTTTGCACCATTGGAACGCTGTACGACATTGACTGAAGGTCCAAAATGTACGTTGAAAAACCCGAATCCTATTAACAACCCGCCGATCAACAATATACGGTCCATGTTGAATATGATAAATAGATCCCAGGGAAAATTTCAACATGTGCTCAAACCATCTTGGCAGGAACGCATATGACTCCTCCCAATCACTGTAAATCTTAGCTATTGCTTTTTGTTTTGCCTTTCATGCCTTCCTGTAGAAAACATGATAACCAAACATTCCAATCACCCTTTCTTGTATCATGATCACAGGTACCAAAGGTGTTTCCTTGACCATGTCTGCAAAACCAATCATAAGAAGTGTATACTAGGAATGTTATTTATGTTCACTAACAAACACAAATAAATTCACAAATTATCAAATGGTATTGTGCATCATACCTATTATGACCTCAGAAATAATTTTAGAATCAAGTTGTTTGTGATCTTGGGAGAGATTTTGGTTCACACAACTATGATTTCCAACCCATTTAGTTACCACCCAAGTGTTGTTGTTCTTCATTTTAATTGCTCTTACCCTCCAATCGCAACCTTGTTCTTGATTCTGACATTTCATTGAGAACTTGGTTGTAGTGCTCTCAACCACTTGAGCTTCATGATGTTCCTTCATGCAATAATGTTTTATTGCGGCTTGCAAATCATTCATGGACCCGAACTCTTGTTTCAAATATAATTCATCTCCTTTTGTCCACGGACCCCGCCCAAGCCTTCCACATCTAGTATATCCTCATGCAGGTAATCTTCATTTACAGCCTCATAATGTGGAATGTTATTCCAAAACGGTGTAATATTTGCATGTTCACACATAATACAATTTTTCTGAAAATATGGTAACCAGTAAAAAATAAATTATATAATAATTACCTCGATATTCATCATCTGCATCACTATCATTTTAATCATGGTCATTTTCCAATAAAGTGTCTTCATCTTCTTCCTCTTGCTCCTCCTCCTCATTGTTAGGTTCATCTACCATATAGTCGTCGTTTTCTTCTCCGTACACAACGGTTGATTGTCTTGGCTGAGAGGTACTAGCCATGTACTGTGACTGATGGAGTCCATGCGTCGGTATTGGTACACCCTCCTCTGACGTCTCAATATCCACATAAAACTCAGCGAATTGGGACATACGGTTTTCGTTGAATGTTTGAACAAAAACATCCACATCCTCATTATCAGATATCTCAAGACCCACATATTTGCGATTTCCATAAGGCACTCTACCCGTCACTAGAGATATTACCTGATTTTGTGTAGCTATAACTTTCGACGGATCTTTTCATGTAAATCTTCAGCAGAAATGCCTCGAACATAAACATTCCTATTTTTTCACCACCAAAGCTCAATCTGTTTGGACCTATATTTTTAGAACCATTAAAATATACAAATGAACGAATTTCACTCATTTTTTTCTTATTTAATATTATGAAAAAGAAGATTAAACTACAGATAAAACAAATAATAACAACACAAATTGTAATTGAACAAAAGAAGAAACACTGTATAAATGGTGTTGGTTATGATTAGTTTTGATGATGTCTTATATAGATGCCATTATCCAGAGCAAAAAGCTTGCATACAACATTTATCTTTACTTTGACTAATTCTTATGTTTAATGTAAATATGTGAAGTTTAATACAATGAAGAATAATCAAGAATGGAGTTTGAAGAAAGAAGAACTTGTTAAATATCATGAGATTATCAATATTCAAGTCCCTGTGATCAAATGGAAGTTGGAACGGCTCAATTCGGAGTTAAAATAAGCTTCCTGAAGTCATTCTTCAGTATGATGCGAAAATGGTACTATGCATGAGTAATTCTCAAGAATCAACACTCAATTCTCAAGAATCCAGTGTCAATTCTCAAGAATCAGATAGCAATTCTCGAGAATCAGTGTGCTTCAGCAATACTCTGTTCTGCTCTGTTTCTGGCGACCTTCGGTAATTTGATGATATCTCTCAAACCAGGACCAACTCCTCTAATTCCCCTTCCTAGGACCAACTCCTCTAATTTGATGATTTTGTTGGTCTTTGATGAATCCTTTCCTAGGACCAACTCCTCTAATTCCCCTTCCAGCTCTGGATGTGGAACCTTGGGCTCGTCCCTAAGGTCAAGATCTATCATGTCCACTGGACGCTGAGGCTTCTTGTCCTTTTCGGTGTCGACGGAACTTTCACCTCGGCGGATCCGAGGTGGCGATGATGGTCCTCCTTCCCCTTCTCGAACAGTCTTGAAATAACAATGCCGAGATTCTTTCTGGTCCCCGGACACCACTACAACTTGGTTCTTGTTGTTCACCATCTTGAGTTTCTAATGCTTTGTAGACACTAACATGTCCCAATTGTTTATGGTCGGTCTACCCAATATGATATTATATGGGGGAGGCAAATCGGCGACTATGAATCTTACCCGTTCTGATTTGAAAGCCTCTTTAGTCCCTAACGTCAACCTGAGGTCGATATAACCTTTGGGAGGTGAATGCTCTCCGTTGAATCCTATAAGGGTCGTTTTACAAGGCTTCAGATCCTCTATGTCCATATGCATCCTTTTATAAGCATCCCAGCTAATGATGTTCGCCAAGCTCCCTGCATCCACGAAAATCCTTTTGACCCGGCAATGTACCATGGTCCCTATGATAACCAAACCATCCTAATGTCTCGGTACTACTTCATTAAACTCTTCCATCATAAAGACTAACGGCGGCGATGTCGGTTTTTCGGGTCGTCCTTGAATTTTGGAAGGTCTCTCACCAAGAGGACTTCTCTCAGGTACTTCTTACGCTGGCTTACTGTATCTCGACCCCCGCCAAATCCTCCGCTGACTACGTTACAATGGAATTCAGCTTCTAGGAACTCGTCGTCTTCACTACTGGACTTTCGTTTTTTCTCATCTTTCCTTGGGTCCGTGATAGGGCTCCTACTTCAGCCGCCTTGTTTGTGTATGCCATTTCTCTTCCCTTAGGTTTTAATCGCATACTGGCGTTATCTTCCCTCTCTTACGAACCTCTAAATGGCGTCACAGAGTTCATAACATTGATCCGTGGTATGTCTCGGTCTGTCATGAAACACATAGAATTTGGACTGGTCTGTAGTGAGTTAGTTTCGGAGAGGCCTCGGCCTCTCGACCCTCTTCATCTATGTCTAAGCTACCTCCTTACAAAGCTGCGAACAAGAAACGTTTAAAGGGGTGTAGCTATCGTACTTCATCCTTCCTTCAGACCTTTCCCTTCGAGGTTGACTATCTCGGTTGTGCTTGCGGGAATCTTCTTTTCGTTTGTCGGTCTGATCCTTCTCGTCTGGTGACGTATTTCTCCCTTTCTCGGTTCCAAGAGCATTGGCTATCTCCATTTGTTCCACGTCCAAGTACTGCTTCACTCTGGTAAAAAACTTGGTGAGATTGTAGACTCGGTTCTTACACAGATTCTTGGCTAAACTCGACGAGGGATCTAGGTCGTCAACAAGGCAATGCACGTGGACTTCCTCCGGGAGCAAGCGTACTTGCAAAGACACCTCCTTAAATCGGTACAAATATTTATGCAAGGTCTCTTCCTTTTTTGTTTTATTTTGCTCAACGCAAACTGGGACTTTGACTGCTTCTTACTGGTTGCGAAGTTCAACTCGAACTTTCGTCCGAGGTCTTCAAAATTATGCACGGAGTTGGTTGGTAAGGTATGGAGCCATTTTTGAGCAGGTCCAGTCAGTGTTGCCATAAAAACCCGTGAGATGACCGGGCCCTTGATTAAACAAACCCACATGAGCAACTCGAATGTCTCAAGGTGACTGTGCGGTGATGAGCACTAATAATGCCATATTTTCCCTAGATTTCATGACTGAATTGGATGGTAAAAATGAGCTTAACTATGAATTAATCAAGCAAAAAGGCATGTATTCGTGATATAGGGATAAGAAATGGAAATCATCAGAATGTGTTAATTCGTGATGCTTTTTAAGGAAAGCTGTGTAGCAGAGTTGATGTGATGCTATAGCATTCTGACAGCAGATCGACGAGCAATACAAAGCACACGAATGCTATAGCAAAGTAGAGGACACAATGCTATGCGATGTTTATTCTGACCTTTTTATCTAGATGGTTTCAGGAATTAAATAAAAGGGCAATAATGACAAATAGATTGCTGACATAACGGAATAGAAGATGTGGAGGATCGAAGCTGAAAGATTTGGAAGAATCCCGCAGGATTTGCAGAAGCAATCTAATCTAATCAAAAGATACTGAAGATCCCGACAGAATAGGAAAGTCTCAACCACTGCGCTGCACGAAAACTTGATTATAAAAGGCAGTCGAGAGAACCCTAAAGAAGTCGAAGAGCCCTAGACAGAATTATATCTTCAGCAGTCTCCCGAGAAGAGTGAAGAAGATCACAGAGCACGATATTTCCAGGACAACCCAGCATCCTTCCTTTGAGTTCGATGGAAAGAAGACAATGTGGAGCAGTGACGTGACAGGGCTACTTCCATGCTTCAGAACTTCGTTCAAGCTTTCTGTTTTCTTTCATTTATTTTGTATTTCAATCATGGGTCTTTCTGTTGATGTTTCTTTTGCGTCTTCCTCGTCAGTCATGAATTAATTTCCATATGGTTGGACGAGGATGAATCTTTAAGTGTCGAATGAACCCAGTTGCATGCTTTTAATTCAATAAATTTGGTTTTGCGTATCAGTGTTTCAATTACTAGTTGATTAACGGAAGTTAAGGGCTAGATCAGTGGCTTCACTTACTGGCAAGGAGTAGAGTTAGACCTCCGAGAAACAGATGCTTGCTAGGCGGCCTGTGCACGACATGGCCTATCTTGTAGACTTTAGGAATGGGTCTACCGCTCATAACCATTAACACCCTGTGCATAGTAAAGATCTATACTAGAAAGTTACCATAGGAATATGGAAGGAGTATAGGTAGTATCCTACGTATCGGACGCGGAAGCTTCGATAGACTATAGAGGTGGGTTGACCAAATAGCCTTGTGAGAAGCAGCTGTGCTGTAGCAATTGCGGAAGCTGTACAGTATAGATGTCGTAGCATTGTGTAAAGCAACTGGGGGATTGAAGTACTTGAGGACGATTCTAAGTCCAGCCTAACTTATCACTAATATCTTCTCTTGTTTATTGTTATTTTGCTAGTAGCATAGTAGCTAAAACCTCTCAAACCAATATTATTTCTTTTCTGTTTCACGACTATCATAGCAACCGAGCATCAATCTTTGGTATCACAGTCTCTGTGGGACGATACTCTACTTTCACTTTATTACTTGTTCGACTGGTTCGCTTGCCATAAGGGAATTTGACCAACATGCAGATCCTGGGTCCCGTCATACTTCGGGAGGTCGGCCAAATCAAAATTCTTTGGATACGGTGCAGTGGCTATTTCTTTCAAGAACAGGCTTCCATCGAGTGCCTTCAGGTACTTCATTTTATACTCTCTAGGGGAGCTTCATGACCGGGCTACTCTCTTCGCATCTCGATTTCTCTTCGCACCTCGGTCTTTCTCCGCATCTCGGTCTTCCTCATCCGAGATCCGTGCCAGTTGCAATCTTTTCAAAGTCGAGGCTGATGGCCGAGCTCGCCCCGAACTCGTCCCTTCCACAGCTCTGTCGTCATCACGCCGTGCTGACCTTGGTTCTCCACTGTGAGATGGATCATTGACATCATGTGTCGTCCTTTCCTTCCCCCCACGTGAAACATCGCGACCTTCTCTCTGAGTGAAAGCTTCAAACTGCTTGAATCGATCATCCATCATCCGCTGTATGACTCAGAGGTCTTCTTGGCGCTAGAGGTCATTACGCTTTTCGTTGTTCTCCATTCGCCTCAGCATTTATTCTTGAGTCTTCTATATGAGGCGGATGTCTAGATTTGGGGTTGAGGTCCCCTGCTCAGCTTCTTCTTGCATCTTGGGGATAATGGGTGGGGAGGACGCCATGTCTGAAACATTACCCTCCAGGACATCATCGTGCTGTTGCTACTCTTGCACTTGATGTTGTTGACTCGCCCCAGCCTGTTGTGGATTTGTAGGCTAAGGGTTCCGACTGTTGCTTCTAGTGTTAGCCATTGGTGGTCACGGGAATCGTAATTTAACGGTTCCCACGATCGGTGCCAATGTTCTGTGTAGAACACAGATGTCCAGCCTTGGGCTGGTGCTTCGATGTTGGATCGTTGTGCTCTGCCTGAGTATCTATGAAGGAGAGAATCAGGGGAGTGTGGAATCACTGTGCACAATATAGGCTCTGGCCAAAGGGGGGTAGTGTGTGTGCACAGTATAACTGAATGTAAAGAGTGATGAGTTAGAACGTGTGCACCTTTAGATTAGGTCTCTACATTTATAGAGTCTACCGTAGTTGGGATATCTCAGCCCTGCATGATCCTTGGCGCGAGTATCTAGGAAAATATCCCGTGCAGATATCGGACTGGATACTCCTATATTGTTGTTAGATAGGATCTCCCTATAATGTAGGATCTCCCTTCCTTATAGGTGTGTGCTGATATCTAATATATCCTCGGTTGGGCCCTCGTGGCATTGGGCCTTAATACAGATCCGCAACATAAAATTGAAAATGGAACATTAATCCAAATGGAAATAGTCATTGTATTGCACAAGTTCGATGAATTCTTCGTGTTCTAACGACATTCCAAGAAAATAACTTCAAAATTCAAATGGTATTACCAAACGATTTTTATCAAACATAAATCCTAGTTAAGTGATTTTAAGACAAAAATTGAAGAAATGTGAATTTCCCTTGAACCAAAACTTGAACATGTTTTGAAAAGTTGTCTCAAAATATTTAGTCACAAAAAGAATGGATTCAACCGAGTGGACGGAAAATTAAAATCGATGATTTTGTAACTAAAAACAAATACAACTATTTCAAATTTTAACACGAAAGGGATCAGTTTTTTACCCCAATTTTTATGCCTCTCCTCATATATTTTTTTAAAAAAATTAAAGCAAGTATGCCTTGCGTGATTTTAGAAAAATTAAGAATACTTTAATTTGGAAAAATATTTAAAATTCATACCTCTATAATATTTAAATTTTTAAAGCAAAATTAATGTATCGAGATAAGAATGTTAAGTGCGCCATTAATTTCTTAACAGTAAAAAGCTACAATTTTCTTATCTTATCCAAAGCCAACAAGCTAAGTGCCGATAGATGCTCATTTAAGTTATACAATTTTCTGATCTTATCCAAAACAACAAAATTTTCGGCAACTAATCACCGTAATATTGCTATCTTAACGTATATTTTGAACCAAAAGACACTAGTTGTCTGTTTTAGAAGTCAGAGCATATCTTCATGATCCATTTTAAGGTTCAACGCCCCCAACCTTTGTTTCTATATTAAGATTGCTTATCTATATTTTTCTAATAAAAGGTAGCTTACGCATCCATAATAACAAATGTCGAGAGTCGAGACTTTCCAAATATTAACACATGGTTTTTCAATCGTATATAAACACAACCGTACGTGCAAAAAAGAAACAAGAAAGTTGAGTAACATCTTACAATGAGCTCTTCTTCATCGTGGGATAAGATCGTCTTCTTCTTCATTTCATTTTTAGGCTTATGCTCTGCCATTGAGGTATCATATGATGGAAAATCTCTCATAATCAATGGAGAAAGGCGCATCATTTTCTCTGGAGCAGTTCACTATCCACGAAGCACAGAGGAGATGTGGCCTAACATTATCCAAAAGGCTAAGGATGGAGGTCTTGATGCCATTGAAACTTATATCTTTTGGAATCACCATGAACCTGCTCGACGAAAGTATGATTTCTCAGAAAACTTGGATTTTGTCAAGTTTTTCAAGCTGATCCAACAAGCTGGACTATATGCCATTCTAAGGATTGGTCCTTATGCTTGTGCAGAGTGGAACTATGGAGGGTTCCCATTGTGGCTTCACAAGATGCCAGGGATTGAATTGAGGACTGATAACCAAGTTTTCAAAAATGAAATGAGTATTTTCACTTCAAAAATTGTGAACATGGCCAAAGAGGCTAAGCTCTTTGCATCACAAGGTGGACCCGTTATCCTCGCACAAATTGAGAATGAGTATGGAAATATCATGTGGGGTTATGGAGATGCAGGGAAGGCATATATGAAATGGTGTGCCCAAATGGCTCTTGCCCAAAACATTGGTGTTCCATGGTTCATGTGCCAGCAAGATGATGCCCCAGAGGGTATAATCAATACATGCAACGGGTACTACTGTGATACATTTCAACCCAATAACCCGAATAGCCCAAAAATGTGGACCGAAAATTGGATTGGGTGGTTTCAAAAATGGGGGCAAAGGAATCCCCATAGGACCGGTGAAGATGTTGCTTACTCAGTGGCTCGTTTTTTCCAGAATGGCGGGGTGCTCAACAATTATTACATGTACCATGGAGGAACAAATTTTGGACGAAGTGCGGGTGGTCCATATATTATGACATCTTATGATTATGATGCACCGGTCGATGAGTATGGAAATTTGAATCAACCGAAATGGGGGCATCTTAAGCAGCTTCATGCTGCAATAAAATTGGGGGAGAAAATTCTCACTGATGGCATTAGAGTTGATAGGGATTTTGGCAGTTTAGTCACATTGACCACATACACTAGTAACACCACCGGAGGAAGATTTTGCTTCTTGAGCAATGCCAATGAACACCAAGATGCATATATTGATTTGAAAGATGGTAATGACAAGTACTTTGTGCCTGCTTGGTCTGTGACCATTCTTGATAATTGTAGTAAGGAGGTTTTCAATACTGCGAAGGTTAATAGCCAAACTTCCATAATGGTGAAGAAGAATAATTATAGTGAATTACCTACCGGTAAACTCACTTGGGCATGGAGACCAGAAGCCATGAAAGACACCATGAAAGGAATGGGGAAATTCAAGTCAAACCAACTTCTTGAGCAGAAAGACTTGACTTTAGATGTTAGCGACTATTTATGGTACATGACTACTATTAATATCAAAGACGAATCCGCTTGGAAAAATGCAACCCTTCGAGTGAACACACAGGGTCATGTTCTTCACAGTTTTGTCAACAAAAGATTTGTAGGATCCGAATTTAGCCAATGGGGGAACGGATTCACATTTGAGACACCTATTTCCCTGAAGCGTGGACGAAACATTATAACATTGCTCAGTGCAACAGTTGGACTAGCGAATTATGGTGTAAAGTTTGATCTAGCAAAGACTGGGATAGAAGGTGGTCCGATTCAGCTCATTGGCAAAAACAATGTGACGATGGACATATCAAATAGTTCTTGGTCTTACAAAATCGGCTTGAATGGTGAGGTTAAACGTCTTTACGATCCATCAATGTACACTAGTTCAACCAATAATCCACCTGTTGGAAGAAGAATGACTTGGTATGCAACCCATTTTAAAACCCCTTCTGGGACTGACCCAGTGGTGGTGGATTTGCAAGGCATGGGTAAGGGAGAAGCCTGGATCAATGGACAAAGCATTGGCCGTTATTGGCCTTCTATGATTGCTAGTTCAGATGGATGTGATGAGGAATGTGATTATAGAGGAGCATACAAGCCAGAAAAGTGCAATTACAATTGTGGCAACCCATCACAGAGATGGTACCATGTGCCAAGGTCATTCTTGAACAATAATCAAGGAAACACATTGGTTTTGTTTGAAGAAATAGGTGGCAATCCTCAAAATGTTTCATTCCGAACGGTCACGATTGGAACTATTTGTGCTTATGGCTACGAAGGTGCACTACTAGAGCTATCATGCCAAGGTGAAAAGACCATCTCAGAAATTCAATTTGCTAGCTTCGGAGACCCACAAGGGAAGTGTGGATCTTTCCAAAAGGGCTCATGGGAAGCTAATAATAGCAAAGCTATAGTGGAAGCTGCATGCCTTGGGAAAGAGAATTGTGAATTGTCAGTGACAAGAGAAGCATTTAGTGCAAGTGGCATTGGCAATAATGCTACTACAATTAGACTAGCTGTACAAGCTCTATGCTAAATCGACGTCCTTATGATTTCCCACAAGGAATGGTCTAGGTGTTAGACATAGTAGACCTCAATAAGTGAGGCTCTTGTAAAATCCCAATGCATGGGGAGAGCTAGCTTGACATCCACGAGCAAGACTAGTCCAAAATCTGTATGGGGTTGTTATACATGTAGGAAACCAAATAAATAAGGAGGATCGGAGGCATAAGAAGAAGGAAGCATTTATCAAGCTTTTTAATTCCCATATGCATTTTATCTGTGGCCTTATAAATTCATTACCTTCAAAGCTACAAAAAGGGGAATAATTATGCTGTATATTCGTGATATTTGCTTTACCATGACTAATATTTTTCTAGTTACATCGTATCTTGTTCACAATATAATTTTAATCTTTACCCCACAACGAAATAAGCGAAATAAGCTCTTTCAATGTGATCATTTAATTTCGTTGTTGTGACAAATCTAGCTATATATATTAATTAAAAAGAAACTCATTCTATATGAATGATTTATTCCTTCATTCATGGCACTTATCATATTTTTGTTCTTAATCCATTGAATGACACCATTTAAAGTTGAAATTTTGTAAGGGACTTTTTTTCTAGTTATTAATTATAATGGCCAAAGACAAATTGACTTGTGACTTATTTTTCCTCTAAAGGCCTCAAAATACAAGCTCCATTGCCCAATTAAAATGGATTTCTATTACCAAAGGCGTTAGAGGCTAATAGTATTGATACGCCCTTGCTAGGTCGTTGGTCAATCTTGCTTGTAACACAAGTCTTAGTTGTAGCCCTTGCAACTCAAAAACATTTATTGTGGGACTTTAAATCTTTTGTTTCAAGGATGGTGTTGAAATTGTCACTAAAAAAAAAACAGAAAAAAACAAATTATCGACGCAATGAGTAAGAAAAAGTTTTTCACGCCAGCCAAAAATTTAGCAACGTAATCTTTCTGTCGATAATTTCATAGGGAATAATTTGTCAAATGGAATATTTGTAGTGGTGGAACTAATCGTATTCTATCGCAACTCAGTCGCTAAGTTCAAATTTCATTATTTTAGATTATAATCCTACAACAATTTATATCATAACATAAGTATATAGTTTAAATATATTTTCAATTTCAAATTAAATTGATATATTTTTGGGGTTGATGATAACAAAGACAACATTATCATTGATCTCATCATTAGACACTTATTAAGAAGACAAAGATAAATTCTTAGAAAAACTTGTTTTATGGTTCATTGGAATCAATGAGCTCTAATAATAACAAAATCAATAAGATGAGAATATTAACAACTTTCTTATGAAAGTTAATATAGCAATATTTGAAGAATGCAGAATGCATAACAAATGAATATATTTAGGGATGAAATTTTCTTTGAAAGGGAGAAGATAAATATTTTCTTCCTGAAAGATATGTCAAAATCAACTCTTTTGTGGGACAAGTACAACTATGTTTAAAGAAGGGTTAATGTGGGATTTGGCCAATAAATTATTGTCTCAAAAGCGTCCAACACAATTAACTATTAAGTGGACCAAAAATACCAACAAACTTTTAAAAAGGAACGTCTAGCACAACAAACTTTTAAAAAAGAGCGCCCACGTTAGCAAAAAGTTAACTTCCGTTATCTAAGGTGCAGATTGGCCAACGAACTTTTACTCCAGAAGCGTCTAGCATAAAATTCTAAATTTTACTAAATTAAATAATTTTTTTCAATTGTCATTATTCAAAACTACTTATATAGATATCTATGGACAAAACTTACTCATTCCTTAATTTTGTCAAAATTATAATTTGCTAAAATAAACAAAATTTTTAATTAAAAATATAATTATATGATTTAAATAAAACTCAAGGTGTTTTATAGTTTATGATATATGTTAAACAAAAAAATTATATGATTTATTTTTATCTTAGAAGAAACTTATGTGAGTTAAAAAATTCATTTAATGTTAATAAAATTTTAAAAAATCTAAAAAATCTATTATATCCTGAAAGAAATTAAATAAGTTTAATTTTTATTTTTATTAAAAGAGCTTAATGGATATCAACGTTGATACTTAATAATATAAATCTGGCAACTTGATGATATATTTATTTATTAAATGATCTATTGATTATATGAAAATGAGACTTGTTAATTTGCAAAAAAAAAAAAATAACTTAAAAGGCTTAAAGAAGGACAATTCAATAATAGGTTAAGGAGCATTTTGGCCGACGAAAGTTTCATATTCATATAAGCAATAGATCATTTAATTAACAAATATATCATCAAGTTGTCGGATTTATATTATTAAGTATCAACATTGATATCCATTAAGCTCTTTTAATAAAAATAAAAATAAAACTCATTTCATTTCTTTCCGGATATAATAGATTTTTTAAATTTTATTAACATTAAATGAATTTTTTAACTCACATAAATTTCTTCTAAAATAAAAATAAATCATATAATTTCTTTTGTTTAACATATATAATAAACTATAAAACACTTTGAGTTTTATTTAAATCATATAATTATATTTTTAATTAAAACTTTTGTTTATTTTAGCAAATTATAAAGAATTAGTAATTTTTGTCCATAGATATCTATGCAAGTAATTTTGAATAATGACAATTGAGAAAAAAATTATTTAATTTAGTAAAATTTAGAATTTTGTGCTGGGCGCTCTTGGAGTAAAAGTTCATTGGTTAATCTGTACCTTAAATAACGAAGGTTAACTTTTTGCTAACGGCGTTGTGCTGGGCGTTCATTTTTAAAAGTTTGTTGGTATTTTCGATCTACTTAATAGTTGTAACACATCCAAATCCTAACAGTTATAATAACCTAAAATTTAAATAATTTTCATAAATGAATTACTGAAATTCGAAATAAACAACCTTGGGGAGTGTTACCGCCGCACTTATACTAGAACAAGTGCAAGGCTACTTTTTACAATAATGTAAACCAAACTTAAACAAAAGAAAAAAACATGTTTTTAATTAGAACTAAATAAAATAAAATGAACAGAACCATCTGACTGTGCTTCCTCACTTCTCATTGCTAGCCCCAACTCTTGGCACTTGTTTCACTGAAATTCTGCTCCCCCGAAGGATCATTACAGCCCATGAACACAAACATCAACAATTGCTGGTAATTTTAATAAAACACAATTTAAATGGCACAGATATGTTAATCAAAGCGAATATATATATATAAATCATAAGGTAATTGCATCAAACATTATTTGTCATCTTCTTAAATTTATTTAGACCCGGGAAACCCTGCCAGTCTATTTAGTGGGAAGAGAACCATGGTAGACCCAGGAAACCCTGCCAGTCACAATTAATCAAATTTGGCCACCAAGTATTTCTTCCTAGTGTGCACACCTCTTCCTAAAGTTGCTACTAGTGCCCCAGGAAACCCTGCCAGACACCACTTTGAGAAGAACAGATATCATCGGTTCACATCAAATAATATATCAAGGCATAAAGCCCAATTGTGTTCATCACTTTGGGAGGTACCATCCCAAAGCTATCCTCCCACTATTAAGTTATTTAAAATACACGCATAATAAACTCCCAAATTATTTTTATTATTTACTTATCTTTTATATATTTTTATATTATTTTAATTAAATATAGATATAAGGATATTTTGACCTATAATCTGTTGGTATCTTATCTTATTGTGCAGGAGATATTACATAAAGAAAAAGAAAATCAAATAATAAAAGAAAAATAACGTGGACAAACATATGTAGGAATTAGTAATTATAGTATTGTACAGGACTATAATATATTGCAATCACAAAAACAAATATAAATAAATAAATGACGCACAGGGATCAGGTGTACACAATTCGCGCATGAAAGCCGAGGCGAAGTAATGGTTTTTCAATCACAAAAGAAACAAGAGACGCACAGGAGAAAATTGGATGCAATCCTATATATATGAAATTGAAGCACGTTGACTGAGGCAATTCAGTTGTATCCAATTCGTAAGGAAAAGGCATAGGCATATGTATATCAAGCACGCAAGCCGAGAAGAAGAAATCTATGTTAGTTATGATTCGTTTTGATGATGTCTTATATATATGCCATTATTAGAAAACAAAAAGGTTGAGTAATTTAGTTATCTTCTACATTGACTAACTACTGTATTTAATGTAGATTAGTCCAAGTTGAATTATAGATCAAGAAAGAGATTATAGAAAGAAGAAATTGGAGAAAATGTCAAGTTCAAGAAGAAGAAGAGATATTGAAGAAGGTAGAACTTGCAGAAAATGATGAGCCCAAGCTAAATGATGAAGGATGATCAAGATAGGAGATGGAAAAAGGAAGAACTTGATGAATGGAATGAAAATATCATTATAAAAGTTGGAATGGCTCAATCCAGAGTTAAAACAAGCCAAAAAAAATGATTCAGGACGAGTTAACTCGAGATGGGAATAAAATAACTCGAGTTAATGACTTCGCTACAGTGTTTCTGGGTTTCTGAACTGCTATAACTCAAGTTATGTATAAGTAACTCGAGTCAAAATGTGTTCTCAGCATTTCTAGACAAGTGTAACCCGATTTACCACTTAATAACTTGAGTTGAAGTGTTTTTCAGCCATCTCTGTTTCGCGTTTCAGCTAGCGACCTCTGGTATTTCGATGATATCTCACAAACCAGAGATTGGATTGAGGTGAAACCAATTTTGTATGAAACTAGACTCCCAATGCTTCATTCTGACAAAGTTTCAAGCCCAAAGGAGTTCAGATGAGAGCTATGAATTTCACAAGATAGACCATTAATTCACGCCACAATGTAGACATAGCTTTGGTATTTTGAGTGTAACTCACAAACTACAAATCTGATTGAGCTGAAATCAGTGCCATTTGAAAGTAGACTCAAAATGCTTTCCATCAAGATTTGAACCAGCCAAAATGGAGTTTAGACCATGGAGATATGGCCTTCGAAAGTTACAGTCAGTTCAAGATGGTTCAAAAACGCTCAACATACAATGAGTTTGAAATGAGTTGCTAACTAGGTTTGGATAACTCAAGTTAGGAATGGAAACTTGAGTCAACGTCAATCAGAGAGGAAGACAGAGAAGAATGAATATTGGGAAGAGATTATAACTCGAATCCACAAAATAGCAGAGCACTGCCCACAATATCTCCAAGAATTCTGAACTTATTGCTATCAATTGATTACTACTTGCTATACTTCTCAATGTTATTAATAACCTTTATGAGCAAGTTTCAGTTGATCAAAAGCTCGGATTGAGGATCAATGACAATGCTAGCAAGCATAAGTGAGCCACTGTCAAATGAACATATTTTAACTCGAGTCATATCTTAGACAGAAAGCAATGAGAACTTTGGCACACAAACATAACTCGAGTCAAGTCCACCAACTCGAGTCACTCAAGAAGGCAGAGAGCAATCAATCACCTTGACAACTCGAGTTATGCAGGATAACTCGAGTCACCATTCAGACAGAAAATAACTAGAAGTTTGGAACAAAGGGGCAACTCGAGTTACATACGCCAACTCGAGTCAGAATCCATACAGAGAGCATCTGGCGCTTAAAACGAACTCGAGTCACGTGGAATAACTCGAGTCAACATCCCTGCATCAGAAAATCACCGTGTCCAAAATCACAAAATCATTGATTGTGATTTCATTACTTCTTATCATCACTCGTTACTATTCCTAATCATGTTTAATCAGTTTGTTAATGAGTTTCAGACGATTATATGAAGGATTAACATCATATTACAAAAAGCAAATGATTACGTCAGAAGCTCCAACGATAATATTTCTCCAACGGTCGAATTGTTCCAACGGTCATATTCAAACCTGGAAGAATTTCTTAATGTTCTTCATTGACTATAAAAAAAGAACCATTCAAAATGGAGACAACGAAGAGAAGAGCTTGTATTATCGAAATGCTGATATTCTGAATCCAGCATCTATCTCATATGCTCTCTGTTCTCAATGCTTATATAGTTTAACATAGAGATTGAAACGATTTGTATTGTACTTCAATGTCTATTCATCTTCTCTTCTAGAGAGAACATTTTTTATTATTAAATCATTATAAGAATCTCAAGTCGTGGGACTTGGAGATTGGGTTATCAGTTTACAACTTGTAAGGGGGAGTGTATCCTAGTGAGAGGATAACTTCGAGTACAAAGTGTGTAACCGATTGAAAGGTGTATCTCAGTGGCTTCACAAGTGCCTGGTGGACTTGTGCGTTCATATAGGCTTCTCTTGTGTCTGGTTAAACAAGAGGATAGTGGATTAAAAATCTCAAGTGGAGCTTGGGGACTAGACATAGGTTAAGGATTGGGCCGAACCAGTATAAATCATTGTTTGCATATTCTCTTCCCTTATCTCTTATATTTCCAGCATATATATTTGAAAGTCTATACATGTTTGAATGACTGAGTATTGCTTTATCAATTATTATTGTCATTCAAACTATTTTTAGTAAGTTGCAAAAAGATTTTCAAAGTTCCTAAAGTTTTATCAAACACCCAATTCACCCCCCTCTTGGGTGATAGCCAGGTCTTTCAATCTATCTATATATTCAATTCAATCACCTAAATCGAAACCCACGCTGTGCAATGCAAGGCATCTTATATCAAATATATACTACTAAACCTTGTGTCTCAAACCTTATTAGTCCACAGTATCATCCCTATTGGAAAAAACTTACTTGATTATTGGGCCACTTAGGCTATCAACCACTTTCGCCATGAGTATTTATTATCAGAGTAAAATTATATCCTAATGGGTAAGAAATTCTCACTCCACATATAAGCATTTATTATACCGAGAATTCCAACAAAACTATTCTATTCCCCATGGATGTGTTTAATATTAGGCATGGAGTCAATATCTACTACAATGTCATTGGGTAGTTTGAATTTCCGTCTTAATTGCCTCAACATATAGAAACCCTAATTCGCATAAATTTGTATGTGCATTGATAAAGTAACCCTCTAAACCTCTTAGCCATTCAATCATTGGTCCATTTGTATCATCTATCTGTGGATTATCGCCTTTCATTGGATCTGACCTGTAACCTCTACTCACGTTTATTCCAGTTGAGACTCATTTAATTTTTAGGAACTTTTTCAACCTAACTCTCAATTAATTCCATTGGACTGTTCAACCTACTCTTCGTTAATATTTATTTTCAAACCATTCGTACTTTGTGGATTGCCAAACAAAATGCTCATTGGTAAACGGCGTAAACCTCTACTCATGTAAATCCATCTATTATTTTATTATTTGTTTTTCATTATTATTTCATTGGCTTCTGTCATCGGCGTAAGCCACTGTGGGAAACAACTGTGTTATATGAAGATCATTCTCCTCAACTGTATAATTTAATACAGTTGTTTTCCCATGCATTTGTAGATAACAGGTCGTTCGCATTTAAATCCCACTATTCAGATATTGGTTCAATTAATCAGCCACATTTAATAGTTGTTGTAACTCACATTCACGTTGGAGGCCTATTTAGTCCTTTGTTCTCCTGCTTTCATTGTCAATTGCAAAACTGAGCTGAGAAGATGATCAGGAACAAAGAAATATATTCCTGTGTTATCATTGTCACGTTGGAGGCCTATTTTGGTCAAGATGATCAAGACAAATGGTTGCTTCTTTATCTTAACAATTGATTCTTAATTTTCTGTAATTTGTTTTCTTTCAAATGTTAACTTGATAAGTATTTCATGTTTGTATTGTAGATGCCAAACCATCTTCTTAAGCCACCATGATCTTTCAGAAGCGGTCTTCAATTATTCCCACCATTCTGTTGTTGATTTTCGTTTCAAGCTCAACCATATTTCTGCTATTCACATTACTCCTGACATTGATTTCCCAGCATCAACCAGCCATTTGCACGATGTCTCGCCTTAAGGCATATTTTAAAAGTTGTATTTCAGCTGTTTTGCATTACTGTTTTTTTCATTTCCTTCCTGTTTTAAGTGTAGTCTGCAGACAATCTTTTTTTGTTATCCTTTTATGATTTCGTAATTTGAGATTCTAGTTTCGTTTCAGTTGGTCTTCTCAGAGCCACAGTTGCTCATTTATGAATTAACATCTGAAGAAGTTTGTTCAACGATCCATATCCTTTAAATGTTATGCAGTTATATCGATCTTGGGATGCTGTACCTCTTTTTGTATATCGTCCTTGCTGATGCTGTGGATTCATAACTACAAATATCAGTGAAAATATACATTGTGTAAATGGAGCTGTATACCCAAGAGGGAGGGTGAATTGGGTATACTTAAAATTTTTCGGTTAAGGCTCTGTTTTTATGCAATGAAAACAGGGGTTAACAGAGATAGGGAAGAGAAAACTTGGACACAAAGATTTATACTGGTTCAGTCCTATAAACTTGACCTACATCCAGTTCCCAGACACTCTGGGCTTTTCCACTATATCAATGATTACACACTATGTACTCAAGAAGTGATTCGCTCACTAAAACTCACTCCCCCTTACAAGTTGTAATCAATGAACCCAACCACCAAGTCCCCTGATTTGTGGTTCTTTACAATCAATGATCAATAATCAAATATAACTCTCTCAAAGAGTAGATAGTGATAAACACTGAAGATCACAATGTTAAAAGACAAAATACAAGTGAAAACTGAAAGTAGTTAAGACAATTGAATGCTTGAGCGTTTTCAGATGTTCTGGTTGTTGAGAAGCCTTGAATGCACTCTATTTATACTTAGAGACCATTAAATGACCGTTGTAAGATGAATCAAACCGTTGGAGGTGATTAGTGATAACTTTGGTCAGCTTCTCTCTCTAATCTCCACTTAATCCAGATGTATAATTACTCTGAGGTGTCTCTCTGTGGATTTGTCCGTTGGAGAAGAGTTTGCTTGTTGTAGAAAACATTTTTTACCGTTCTGTTGACGTGCTCAGGTGGATTAGCCAAAAAGAGGCTATTTTCAGAAGTGCATTTAATGTTCTAAGCACTTTATGCTTTTTGCCTTGGACTTCATTAATCATCCTCTAAGTCAACTGAAACTCACTTAGCAAAGTGGTTAAACATAGCTAGGAACATATAAGAGTGATAAATGGAAGCATTAAAATCAAAAGAATGTGTTTCACAAATTCGACAGATTTGAAATTCAGTTTCAGCGTCCAATACTCGAGTATGTTCTTCAATACTCAAGTTTGTCACTGTGCACTTGAGTCAATTCTGGAGTATCCATGCTGATACTCGAGTTTGCTTCTTCCAGAGAGGAACCATCGTGACTTGAACTTTGAAAATAAGGGCAATACTCGAGTATGTAAGTCAATACTCGAGTTTTGAACCTCTTAGTGAGAAAATAAGTTTAAGTTCAAAAACTCAATACTTGAGTATTCATTTCAATACTTGAGTATTCAAATCATTGACAAGTGGATAACTCTCTGTATGCCCAATACTCGAGTTTCCAAAACCAATACTCGAGTATTGATTCAGTTTTAAAAATTGTAAAGTTTTTCCATGTCAATACTTGAGTATTCATAAACAGTTGTTAAGTTGAAAAACTTTGTGAAAACCCAATACTCGAGTATGTAAAACCAATACTCGAGTTTCCATAAGTTGTAAAAGTTTGAAGGCTCTCTATAAGATCAATACTCAAGTATTCACTCAAGGTGAAAACTTGATTGCTCTCTGTAAGTCCAATATTCGAGTATCCAAGTTAATACTCGAGTATTCACTCAAGGTGAAAACTTGATTGCTCTCTGTAAGTCTACTACTCGAGTATTGCTTCCAATACTTGAGTATTGCTTTGTAAAAATGGATTTGAGCAATTCACTGTCAAGTCAATACTCGAGTATTCATACCAATACTCGAGTTTCCATTTGACAGTTGATTTTTAGCAAATGTAGAAACTTCAAAACATGCTTACAATTGTTGATTATCATCAAAACACATAGAGAACTAACACATTGTACAACATTTCCAATAACCAGTTATTAGCTCAGCCTTTTATTTGAGCTTTTTTTCCCATAAACCAGGAGTAAGTAGTTTTAATCTCCAATTACTCTACGCCAACAATGTATTCAGGACATAAAAACGTTAAATTGTTTTTAAATCTTTTGAACTTCTAATATATGAAAAAAAAACGCAGGATATTACTTACTCTTTTGAATAACCTTGAATAAGTTTTTAAAAATGTTTAAGATATGTAGGTAATAGTAAAATAAAATCTTAACCAATTGTGTTACGATTTAATTTCCATGTTTTTAAAATAAAATCTTAATCAATTGTGTTACGATTTAAAATCTTTGTGTGTTACACCTTTTTAAGTTGTAATAAATGAAAACGTACTATTAGTATATTCAAAAATTTGAGGTGTATAATTATTTTTCAATTGCTTTTTAGGGACTTTTTGTTTTAAATTGTTACATATCATATCACCTTTACTTCGTCATTATTTTAGGTATTTAATTTTAGAAATTCTTTACCTACCAATCTATAGAGGCTTTTACATAATTTTAATTATATAATTATTTTTCATTTCCTACAAAAATATTTTTTGTTGAAGTATTGAATTATTATCCATTTCCTTTTTAATCTGTATTTGTTTAAAATAGACACTTTTGTAAATTTTTTTTCTTTAAAAACAGTTCATTATATATCGTCATTAGTTTCCAAATTTTGTCCTTATGATACTTTTTTTTTTTTTGTAAATAAAAGTTTTGGAAGGGTTTGGCATCAGTCTCCCACCAAGGCCAAGGCATGGCTCAGGCTCTTTGAGCACTTAATGGGGACTTACGACATCGTCTACCAAAGGAATCCCAGCGATGACAGCGAGGATCAAACACACATCCCTTTGTGACTTGAACAAATCTCTTACCATCTATGCCAACTCTCTTTGACTTATGATACTTTTATTATTACAATAGAACTCTTATAATTTACACCTCTAATACGTGGCAGTTATTATTTGTATTGAAAAAAAATTAATCCAACAAACGCCAACTTTCAATATAGTTTAGTAATTCAACCAATATTCTTAATAAATAAAAACCATGTATTCATTTTTTTAAATTGGCTACATTGAATATTAAGAAATATTACAGGTATGCTTTTACAAAAATTAAATCCTCATATATTTTTCCAAATTTTTTGTTTGATCAAAAACTAAAGAGTAAAATACCCTATTTGGTCCCTGAAAAAAATCACGGACCCCTTTTTGCTCCCTCAGTAAAAAAAACTCATCCCGTAATCCCTGTAAAATCCAAAAACCGTCCACGTCAGTCCTTCCAGGTTGAAGAGGACACATGCAGTGAAGTGTCCCAAATGTGGTCAGGGACTACGGGATGAGTTTTTTTTTACTGAGGTACCAAAAAGGGGTCCGTGATTTTTTTCAAGGACCAAATAGGGTATTTACTCAAAACTAAAATTAACGTTAAGCTACCATTGCCCTACGTTTTCTGTCTATCTATCCGTTACGTCCATAACTAATACTTATTAGTGCCGGTTGTTTTTTTCCCATGGGTGATTCAGACAGCCCTTCCACTATTACTTAAACTTTTATTCACAACTTTACGTTTAACTTCTTTCAGTTATCCGTGCTTGTCAGTTGCATAATTTCCAAATCTGTTCCTGACTTCAAATGGAATTCAATCTAAACTCTAAATTGCTACATCTGTCTGAAGGTCCTTGGGAAATGATCTTGAAAGTTATTATATTGTTGATCGAGTAGTACACAAATATTTGGAAAGTGCTTGGACCAGACATAAAAGGCCCACAATAGAACTTCAGTCTGTCGATCTCATCGTCTTTGATAACATGGTTACGTTTACTGAATTTATCGCACATTTTTCTTTCTCAATTTCATGCTGCACTTTATTTTCTCCCATACGTTCTCATGCATGTTCTTTTCAACAAACAAAACGCTACACGTTTGTTGGTTAGAATTTTGTCTGAAGATCTTATGGCGAAGCACTGTTGGAAACTGGTTGAGGGTGGTTGTTATGAACTTTCACGTTTTTTAGTTCGAGACAGGGGAGAAGGAATACATGAATCTATCCATATTATCCTAACTAACTTATCCACTATCGCTCCTTCTTTCGGTGACTCCTAACCAAAACGTTGTTTTGTCCTTTAGCATGTTGATGATACTAACTAGTGGGGACAACCTACAAACAAAATGCTCATTGGTATGGAGCAATAGTCATAAACAAGTCTTTCTCAACTGAACTCTATCATTTTGTCATATTTGTCCATTTTAAAAAAATTTCTTTTTGTTAAAACGTTACACATTCAGATGTTTGTGGCATCCTGAAAGCATACAGTCGAGCATCTAACTATAAATGCAGGGGATATACGCAATGACTCTAATTCTTGACCTCAAGGACAAAGTGTATGGTTACTTTAATGAACAATTTTTTTTACAAACCGAATTGATCAAAATTGCGTACAAATGCGTTTCTTTTAACTTCCCATAATATTGCAATAAGCAACATGTGATCAGATGTATTTTGCAAGGCAAAGTTCTTGAAAGTAAACTACTCAATTGGACAATTCAAAGGGTAGTTCGAGCGTTTTTGTGGTTGTTCACTATGCTCAGATGACTCGTAAGATACAAAGAGGTATGAAAAATATTTTATGTTTTGTTGATTTGTATATTCATTTTGACGTTATCACCCCCCCTTTTGGGTATACAGCTCCATTTACAAACCAAAGCTTAACCTAATCCTTACTTAATGAAGGCAACGGTCACATTGAAGATTACAACGGTCATTTAATGCTCTCTTTGTATAAATAGAGTTGCATTCAATTCTTCTCAACAACCAATCTGCTGAAAACGAACATCATTCAAGTTTCAAACTACTCTTTGAGTTTTCTTGTGTAAAGTATCTTTTGATACATATGTACTTCAGTGTTTATATTTATCCACTCTTAGAGAGAGTTCATTTACTGTAAAGCATTTCATTGTAAGAATCTCAAGTTGTGGGACTTGGAGATTGGGTTATTGATTGCAACTTGTAAGGGGGAGTAAGTTCTAGTGAAAGAATTACTCTAGAGTTACAGAGTGAGTAATCAATTGAGATAGTGAAACCCAGAGTGTCTGGGGACTAAACGTAGGTCAAGTTGTTGGATTGAACCAATATAAATTCCTTGTGTCTTGCTTCTCTTTTTCTTACTTTGTTATACCCCGTCTTCAGTATACTAAAACAGAGCCTTAGAAAAGAATTTCTAAAATCCCCAATTCACCCCCTCTTGGTGATTTGCTCCACTTTGAATAACAATCCTTGTGATTCCAATGCTCTTCGTTCCCACAAACTCCGAGAAGATAACACAACTTTTTTGTTTCTTTTTCCTTTTCCACTTTTCTTTCGGTATTTGGTTAAATCTAGTTATACCTTTTTTCCTTTTGTCATATCCTAGGTTGGATTATACAACCATAGAGAAAAGAATGGAGAAAGCAAAAAAATGTAGCTTCACAAGGAAGTCTTGGTAAATTGGCGTTTGTGCATTCATTAACCTTTGGATCAAGCTGAAATTGGGTTAGCTGGTTCAAAGCATTTGGTTCGTCATTTTCAACGATGGGATTGTCATTTGAAGGCTTGGTGTTAAAGAAATCAGGTTTATGTTGAGGGACGTTATTCTGGTATTTTAGTTTCTTTGTTCTACTATTACAAGCTTATACCTTTAGTTATTTGTCGGGATGGTTGCATATGTTTGTGCATGTAGTTGAGACTCTCTTGTACCATCTTTTGATCATAGTTGACTATTTTTGTTAGTCTAGACGACACATGGTTTTTACCCTTGAATTGAGAGGTTTTCCACTTTAATAATTCTAATGTCACTTATACCATTTATTTTCTGTCATATTTGTTGCCTTATGTTGGAATCCGTACACGCAGCGGAATTACAACTTTACGAATCTCTTCTGAGGATCGCTCAACAACGTTTAAATCAAGGTTAAAAGAATCTGAATCATACCTATGCCGTACTGGTGTGCGTCTCATTCTAACTGAACTGGTGGGCTACCTTCTCGGTCAGCAGAAGTCGACTTCACGAATCGCCTTCCACTACCGGTATCCACACGAATAACCTCCAACCACGAGCGGCAGTGTGCTAGCACCTTCGAACTGTGCTTCTCTCTCTTTTCTCTCTAGGATTTCTCGTGGCTTTTTGATACGCTCGACAAAAGTCCCATAGGTTTTTCTAAACCTGATAGGCATATTATATTCAAAATTTAGCCTCATTAATTTTGAAATTCGAATTTTGAATTTAGATTAAAAATATATTAATTAAATATATCTAATAGATCTAACCTAATTTATTTATTTAATTCGAATTAAAAGCTTTCTGATTTAATTTATCTCTATAAATTAAATCCGAGATATGATATCTATTTATTTAATTAAATCTGAGATACTATATCTCAATTTAAATTAAATCAGACGATATCTTTATTCAAAAATTAAATCCAAGATACATTATTTCTATTTGTTTTAGATATTTAATTTATCAAATAAATTAAATACAAAACAAATATTATATAATAATATTATAATTTCCATTAAATAATATTATTATATTATTTTCGAATTATATATATATATCCTAGATTAAATACAATATTCATTAAATCTTAGATATATATAAGATTCAATGAATTTGGACACTATTGCTCGTGTTGGGCTATTCTTGTGTGCGACCCTGTAGGCCCACATGAGATTGACAGTGGGCCAATATTGTACCAGCCCACAAGTCGCAAGCGGCCTCTAGCAAGACATTGCGACTACCCAATTCATATGATCGATGATATGATACAACCTATCGTACAACCATGTCACGTCCCTTTTGTCACGCGATAATTTGGTCAAGGATGAGGCATGGATAATGTCAACTTCTTGTTCTTGACCGGTACTTTCTTGATTCTCAAGTAATCTAATGATTGAAATGAAAACTTCTTTCCATCGTAGTATGGTCATACGTATCTCAGACTCACTCATCGAGGGGCCCAGTATTATCTCTCTACAAATGTGAGGGACAAATTCCATCTTGACCATTCACATTCCTCTGCATGAAAACCACTGATCACAATCCAAGCCTTTATCATTACCCGGTCAAAGGTGACTTTTGACTAGGTCAAAGATCAGTGACTCATAATGTAGGAATCCATAATGATCTCAGGTCATAGGGCATTGTGACGCGATTATACATGATATAAGCTTATGACTAAATCCATGCAGCTTTCTCATAGTGGGTCGGTCCAGCACCTTGTACTCTTACAAGTGTTCATGACTTTGATTCGTATCTCCATACCTCATCAAAGTTATACTGGTCTTATCTCATCTTCGCTCCCGCGTAAATGACTGATCAGGGACATTTAGGATAATCTAGAAGATATATACAGGGATACAGTTATCAATATAAACATGCAAATGAAATGATAACTAAAAGAGAATACTTTAAATAACATAAACGTCTAAAGTACAATGACTTGTCTCTATGGCATAATTTCCAACACCTTATAGACTCTTGCAAGTGAAAGAGAGATTTAACATCTTATGCGCCCTTCATAACAGTTTGGTTGGAGACCGAATGGGGATATAAATAATGGTCATGATAAGCTTATTCAGGGTCAAAGCAGAAAGCTTCAGAGCGGGAGGGGCTAAGCTACCAAAGTTCTTGTTGGACAATGTGGGGTCAAAGTCATGGAAGCGTTGAGCCGTGCTATTAATAATCTTGCATTAAGATATTGCATTACCAAACAACTTATTCTATATACTACTCCAGGTGTAAAGTAGACGGGACCTAAAACCTTATAAGATCATATTATTTAGATAAGATTTTTTGTAAGATAATTTAATCATGTCATTACCCCACTTAAACTTTCTAGAATTGTATGGAAGATTTAAATCATATATTTGTTTTGATATTGTGACAAAGATGTCAAGATATTTTTTATGAATCATTGTCAAGTTTTTGCCATGTAATTTGTGGCTTTTGTGACTTACTTACCATCATTGTAGCTTATTTAAAATTTATGGAATATTGAAATATAAAATGGGTATTTTTTGGGAGATCCAATCCCAAAAAAAAAAAAAGACCCTATATATATATATATATATAATTTTATTTTTTAGTCCAATATTAATCTATAACAAGTCTAAAAAGCTGCTTTTAAATCGGTTGTAGTCATAGCCGGTCCTATTTTAAAAATAGAACAAGTCTAGAAAGTAGATTTTTTAGATCGGGATTGGATGTCGGCTTTTTTACCAATTTGCCCCTTATTAAATAACTATTTACCAAAATGCCCCTGTCTGAAAACTATTTAACAATATGCCCCTGTTTACTCGATTATAATAGAAAATGTCATATTTACAACAACATTTAAACACCTGGATTTTGAACATAGAAAGGTCATTTACAACAGAAAAAGGCTATATTTACAACAAAATTTAAAATCTGGCCATTTACAACAGAAAAAATCATATTTACAACAGAAAATTTCATACTTACAACAACATTTAAACACCTGGATTTTGAACATAGAAAGGTCATCGACAACAGGAAAATGCTATATTTACAACAAAATTTAAAATCTGGCCATTTACAACAGAAAAAGCCATATTTACAATAGTGTAATCAAGTAAACAGGGTAGATTGGTGATATGTTTCCAGACAGGGACATTTCGATAATTAGTTATTTAATTAGGGGCAAATTGGTAAAAATGCCATTGGATGTTAGCTACCCCTTCTTAAATTAAGTGGCATTTTAACATTTTATTAATAAAAAATGACGTAGTTTTCAATTTTTAAGATTTTTCAAAAATTTGATACATATTAAACCTTATTGACAAGTTTTTTCCAACAAATTTACAATTAGTCATTACTAAAAGGATATATATATATATATATATATTTTTTGTTAATACTAAAAGGATATTTTACTTAGCCATATGTGGTTTAAAAAGAAACCACCTTTATCCAAGGATCAGGGAGCATTGTAAAATTTTGGGTCAAGGTGCAGATTTGCCAACCAACTATTACCCGAGGAGCGTCTGCCACAAATAACTATTGAAGGGACCAAAATTGCCAATCAATAATTAAAAAGTGAAAAACAACACAATTTGGAGCAGATTCGCCAACGAACTATTACCTCATCACTGTCTTGGTGTCTCCGTCTTCCATTGACTGTCACAGTGTCGGCGACGTCAGCATTTCCAAAGCTTCTATTGTTGCTGGGTGTTCCATTCACCCTTTTGAACTTATCCAGTAGTCCACATCATTCGACTGGCACGCACCTTACACCCTGGTTCCATCCCTCTGATGCCATAAGCAGCAATCGTTGTTGCCACAATGTCTGCTCCCATGGGTCCCATCTTTGTTAGTGTTTTCCTTTTCCAACAAGAAGGCTTTACCACTCTTTTCTCTAGCATTTCCACCACTGTCCTACACCAGTGCCTTATATTTTAATTTAATTGTGATAGTTGCTTTTTTTTTAATAGTTATTTGGCATTTTTTTTCACTTTTAATAGTTATTTGGTGTTTTTTTTTTCACTTTTTAATTGTTGATTGGCAATTTTGGTCCCCTCAATAGTTATTTGTGTCAAACGCTCCTCGAGTAACAGTTGGTTGGCAAATCTACACTTTTACCCTAAAATTTTGGATACACAAGGACCGAGGAGCATTGTAAAATGAGATAAGGGTCTTAAATGCCATGGAAGTTTTCGTTCAGGAGCACTAATAAGACGGAAGTTTTTTTTGGACAAAAAATGTCACGGAAGTTTTCGCTGAGAAGCAATTTTGCCTTGGAAGTTTTTACTAAGGAGCAATTTTGCCCTAGAAGTTTTTACTAAGGAGTAATTTTGTCCTTCTGTCCCCAAATATTAAATTTGACTATTAAATTAGTCAAAGATCACACATGTTATGCCTTGAAAAGATCAAACTTGGAGCCAGAGAAGGAGATCCTTGAGATGTTGAGCTCAAGGTGGCCAGAATTTGTGAAGCCAAACTGGTCAAAGGGACTGAAAGGTTGACTGTCACAAAACCCAAAGGAAGCATCACTTAAGATCTAAGCAAATAATCAGTTTATACAAATGTAAATATTATCACTATTGATTTGTTTAACCGAACCAATTTTTGAAACAATTCATTTCTCGTTTTGCATTTCATTTGCGTTTTATGACAAACCTTTCAGTCCCTTTGACCAGTTCGGCTTCACAAATTTTGGCCGCCTTGAGATCAACATCTGAAAGATCTCCTTCTCTGACTCTAAATTCGACCATTTCAAGGCATGACATGTGTGGTCTTTGACTGATTTAGTAGTCAAATTTAATATTTGGGGACAGAAGGTCAAAATTGCTAGGAAAATTGCTACGTTTTGTAAACTTCCGGGGCAAAATTGCTTCATAGTGAAAACTTCTGGGGCAAAATTGCTCCTCAGCGAAAACTTCCGTTGCAAAATTGATACTTCTGGGGCAAAATTGATACTTCTTGTGAACTTCCGTGGTATTTTTGGTCCAAAAAAAATTTCTATCTTACCAGTGCTCCTGAACGAAAACTTCCATAACATTTAAGACCGTTATCCCTTTAAAATGTTATCCCTTTAAAATTTTGGGTCTCATTTTACCAATGCTTTGGAACCCGGACCGGACCGGCCGGTTTGGACCGGAAACCGGCGAACCGGCCGGAAAACCGGTCCGAGCTAAGGAACAACCCCGGTTCTGAGCTGACCCTGGCTCAACTCGGTAAACTCGATCTGACCCGGCCGAGTTGACGAGTCACAGAGTCTTTTTTTTAAAAAAAAAAAAAAAAAAGTCGCCTGAAACTCGGTCGACAAAGAGACAAGAGAAAGGAGAAGGAGGAGAAAGAGAAAGAGATCTAGGGCATTTTGCAACACCTAATGCGCAACATAAGAGGCAAAGTTAACAAGAGTAACCAAGATCTGAAGAAGAGCCACCAGATCCTCGCCAACGAATCGTTGTTAGATCGCCGGAACTTGTGTCTGATCAGACAAGATCAGCAATTGATGCCAGATCCAGAGTCGCCACAAGTTCTAGAAGGATTTTTCTCGTGCTGGCCAAGTTTAATCCTGACCCCATTCTCGTCGGCTGCGTCTCAATGAGAGTGAGACTTACAATGCACAGAGAGAGAGAGTGAACGTTGGGAAGATATGAGATTAAGAAAGGAGAGAGGGACAAGAGAGAGAATGAAGCAAGCCTGCACACATGTGATATCTTTTGACTTTCAAGCCACGCAACCTCACAATGTCTTGTTGAAATCAAAAATCAAGCCCGTGATCTCTTTTTGGCCACACAAATTGTGATTTTGTTTTTTAAAAAATAAAAATAAAAATCAATATAATATGACACACATCTTCCTATGTTTAACCACTGAATATTTTTAATTATTAAAATATAAATATATTTACCTATTTTAATTAAATTATATTTTTAATTAATATCAGTGTGACTCCAGTCTGACCCACGAACCCTTAAACCAGTACCCCCACCAGTTCAATAACTGGTCCAGATTTCAGAACCTTGCATTTTATTACTTACCCCTTCATGTAAGAGACCGCTTGTAAGGGCCCTCAACCGGCCACGCAAAAACTTGGTCACTGAAATCTGCAGGGGCAGGGTTTATGGGAGCCTATGTGCATTGCCAACTCTAGCCTCTCACTGAAATGATGTCCGCTCGCCTTCAAGCTGCCCAGAAGTTTCCAATAGTTTTTCTCTCCTCCAAAGGTACTACTCTCTTTCTCTTTCTCCGTGTTTCTTTAGCTTCCTGTCCTGAGTTCACCCCCATCTTGTTTCATTTCAGTGATTCCAACTCAAGTCGGGGCTTCTCCGCTTCAAGCTTTCTACTCCACGCACATTGTGGGCGATAAACCCATTCTCGTGAGTAATGAAAATTATATTTCTTAACCTTTTTCTCTTTCTTTCATTTGTTTGTGTAATGCAAAACCAATACTCAAATTTTGTTTATTCCATTTATTAGGTTCGGGATTTTATTCATTCTTCCTTGTACCATCCAATTCATGGCTATTTCTCCAGTAGATCATGTTCTGTCGGAGTTCTTGAGAAGAGCATTAAATTTAATCAGCTTGAAGGTGCTGCGGATATTCATTTGCATTTTTTCGTTTTGTTATTATTATAATTATATTTTAACTGTAACTTGTCGCTTGTAATTAGCGATAATTGTAAGATGTTGCTTTTGTACAAGAATATGCCATGTTGTCCCCCTGTCCACCTGCTTCAAAGTACTGATTATATGAAAATGAGAGCGGTTGAAGCTGGAAGCTAGATTAACAATGTAATTTTAACCAGAATGACTAGTAGATAAAAGAACTAGTGATGTACGGAGGTAGAGGATGCTGTGATTTGATTAATTAGGTGTATTTGCTACATGCCAAAAGTAATCCTGCTAGGTGGACATGCTCTAGTATCTTTAGCATAAGAGGAACTTCAAATTCGATCAATTTTTTTTTTTTTGGAAGTGTTTTGTTCCTTAAGGTGTGATTAAGTGCAGTCATTGACGATAGCAATTGGTAAACAATATATACGAATGAAAACTATTGTGTCATTTGTTTAATCATGAAAACTATTCAAGGTTCAAATACTATGGGTATGGGACCAATTCTATTCATATTTGTGGTTCTAAAAAGTCATAATACTATTTATGAAGGTTGATTTCAGTTTTGCAGCAATATTTTCCTAATGCCGTAGACTGATTCCGTATTACAGGTCGAACAGGCTATATGAGATGCTTGGATGATATTTACAAGCAGAGTGATATATCATGGTTTACACCAGTTGAGATTTTTAAGGTATGCTCTCTGTAGTATAAAGAGTTGCAAATCCTAGAGATATAAAATATTATGGATAAAAGTTTATGACCAAAATAGTTCCCAGATTGATAGTGTCAAAACCAATTCAAGGAACAAGACTCTATTCTGTTTTTGACTTTTGTGAGAAATTTAATTTAATTTCTTGAGAGAACTTGTTGCAGACCTGCAGTGACTTTGTACAGCTTAGTGTGATAAAAGTCTCTACACTCAAAAGTTAAAGCTCCTGATCCTAGAAGATATACCCAGATTCCAATCACAAACAATTTAACTTTTTCATAAATTACATCAATAATCTGTTAATGTGTCATATGAATAATTTACCTTGAACATATACTTTTCTTAGGAAGTTTAACTTGAATATTTATAAGCTATATTTTTTTTATTGATCTTTTTCCACGGCAAATTTGTTGCATTTGTTATCTTAATTTATTGAGTTATGTTGTAATATTTCACTAGGCATGGTAGTGGAATCTTAAGTGTCAGCTGTTCTCTAACTGTCTTAATCTTATGTTAATATACCCCTTTGGCTCTTTTCTGTTTGTGTAATTTTTTTTAAAATGTTTATAGCCTTGGTATGCTCATGCAATTGCTGAAGCCATCATGCGCACTGCAAACTTCTCAGTTCCTCTAAAAGTAAGCCATAGTTGCTTTGCTATCCACACGCCTAAGAAGCTGTTCTTGACAATAATGTGCCTATGGTGCTTAAAATTTATTAATGTTATCTGTGCTTCTCACTTAAGGTTTTATCTTACTTTTTTACTTTAAAGACTATGTTTTTCAGAATACATTTGTTAATAGGCTGTGTATAAGCTGATATCTTTGGGTGCTGTTTTTTAAATTTCTTATATTCATGAAAAGAATAAAAGGAAAAAAATTGAATTTATGTGGGAAGACACTTTTGCAGCCTGCATCCACAGTAATCTGTAAATATATTTTTAATTCATTGACTTGATCTTGCAAAACAGGAAAAGTGTTTTTGGTCCTATGAATTTTACTTTCTGGTGGTTTCTTATGATCATTTCAGTAAATGGTCTATCTAAAGAGTGGGCTGTTGGTAGAGCACACTTGCATAGTATAATTTACATGGCTGACCCCACATAGAGGGACAAGGCTTCTTGTTGTTGTTGTTGGTGGTGGTGGTTTCTTTTAATATTTTAACAACTTTGGTTCTTATTTTGATCAGTGATTGTGGATAAAAAATTTGGGCCTTATTATTTATTAGTTGTTTTATGAAATGGTGGCCTGTTGGTAGATGAAAATTCTACTTTGCAGAAACATTAGCTTTTAGAACTGCATACATAACTCCATTCCAATTCCCATCAAATTCACTGTGAAGCCTGCTTTGTTTATTTTATTGTATTTTTCACTAACAAACGCAATCAATTGCTACTTTAGTGTTTAAGATAGCTCCTGAAGAGAAGCATAAAAGAAGTGAAAATATGGTATTCAGAAATATAGCTTAACATCTAACTGAACCATAACTTTGTCTAAATTTCACAAATTTCCTATTGTACTTGCATAGCTACTATTAATAGCTCTCAAGAGTGTATGAATTCTTAATTTAATTTCTAAAAAATGAGGGCCCTGCGTTATAATGCTATCTTGCAATTTCTCAAATCTGTATTCCACTTATATAGTTATAGAGTTTCAGATATATTCTCTTTATCTTCTGCTTTATGTTCATATTAAATCCAAAATTTGTTTAATTTTTTCTTTATCATTTAAGAATTCATATGTCCTTTACCAACATGCGTATTTATTGCATCACTCATTTGGTGCTACTTGTAATTTGCACTCAGATATATGAAATTGGTGGAGGATCAGGAACTTGTGCCAAGGGTATACTGGATTACATAATGTTGAATGCTCCTGCAAAAGTGTACAACAGTATGACTTACACGTGTGTGCGTCCATATATATGTTTTTATTACACAATCAGAATTTGATGTTTGAGTCAGTTTTTAGTTATTTTGTGTGGGAATATTATGCATTTATTATGGATTATTTAGATTAGTCATTATCTTATTATTATATTACATATAGATATATTATATCATATCTTAGGATTAGATATAGATATATTATATCTTAGGATTAGATATAGATATATTATATCTTAATCATTTTGATTTTTTTTTATTTGATTAGATTTTAGGGTGAAGGTGCAATTTTACCAACAAACTATTAGGGAAAGAGCATCTAGTACAATTAACTATTTAAGGTACCTTAAATACAAAGGAACAATTAAAAGAGGGCAAATAACACCATTCCGTTAGAGCTAAACTAACGGCGTGGAAGCTTTGAAATGCCACGAAGTTTAGTGGCGAACTTGGTGAGGAACGAAGAGAGACACCAAACCATCAGGGGTGAGGCAAGAGGAGACACGAGAAAGCTTCAACCACCACCATCGGTCGTCCTCCGCTCCCTCAACTACCACCACATCAGTCCGCCAGTGGAGTTTTTTCATAGAAGGCCGGCGAGATTCCAAACTAGATCAAGAAGAGAGAGAGAGGCCATGATTTCGAGCTAGGAGGGGAGACCGAACTTGACTCTTTCACTCCACAAGCAGGAGATTCTAGCATATGTATAAGCGGAACATTTAAGAATTCAAAAACGGTTAAACTTTTCAAAATCCTCAGTAAATCGGTTCGAAATTTGGTAGAATTAGATCCTTGACATTACTGAGAGAGATTGAAATCAGATGTGGTCTCTTGAAGATTGCAGAAGCAATTCCCACATGAGACATGAAGCAGCAATCTTCAAGTGCAACTTCTCTCAGAAACTCACAGTTCGCGAACAGAGAATCAAGAGAAACATCATCGATGTTACAATTACCAATTCTGACCCTGCGTAGGTTCTTCTGCCTCGTAGTGAACGCCATCAACCCAGAATCATAGGATACCGGAACAGATCAAAACCCTCAGATCACTATCCTGAAGCGGAAAGGAATGAGCTATGATGATTAGATCGCTATCCTGAAGATTGCTGATACCGGAACAAATCAAAACCCTCAGATTATTTCTCATCTTCGAACCCAATTTTTGAAGTCCATCGACGGGATCTGCGATTGGAGATATTGAGGGAATCAAGGGCCAACCAAGATTCTGAAAGTTGGGCAAGCACGGGATTGAGATCGGTGGTGAAGTTGCTGAAATCGATGAACTTGATAGCGGGAAATCTGAAGAGAAATCGAGGAAGGAAGGGAAATCGACTCTGAGAAATCGAGGAAGGAAGGGAATTGATGATCTAAACGTCTGTTATCTCATAAACCTAACGGTGTTGTGTTATTTGCCCTCTTTTAATTGTTCCTTTGTATTCAAGGTACCTTAAATAGTTAATTGTGCCAGATGCTCTTTCCCTAATAATTTGTTGGTAAAATTGCACCTTCATCCTAGATTGTATTAGATTGTAGGGTTAGGTCTAGATTTGCCCATATAAAGGCTCGTATGTACTCTCTTTGATTCAGAGATTAAGAAAAAGAGATTAATGAATTCAGATTAATATTTCTCCCAAATTATCCACATGGTATTAGAGCCTTGAAGAAAATTAGTAGTTCTGTTCTAGTTTTCTGGCGCTTGTGACTCAATGTCTCCCTAAGTTCTCTCCTCTTTGCTCCACCATTGGTTATCAAGGTGAGTTTTCCAAGCACAAAATTAAGAGACTCGATCAGAAAGGCAGCGAGACACACAACGCCAGGAGACACAGATCTTCTCTAGCAGAACCAGAGAACACAAAATAGGATCTTCTTCTTCTTGTTGAATCATCTTCGTCAATAGAGCTCAGCACCAAGTTGAACCAGAAACAGATAGAGTCGCAGATTCCAGCAAGTGTTCCGAAAAGAGGAAAAGAGAAGAAAGCGCCACGGCAGGAGAACTTAGAGCAATGCAGATTGTCACCTCCTCCATTGGACAGCTTCATGATGGGTTTGGAGCTAATATATATTAAAACGCTGAGTTTTGGCTGATGATTAAACTACCATTTCAGAAATTTGAGGATCATATTGTCATTTTGGAAATTCACAGGACCCATATGTCATTTATCAAATTGAGGGATGAATCTGTCATTTTAGAAATTCGTAGGCCTCTAAGACTCGAAAAGGAGTACAACCCCAAACAAAAATAAATGGGCCTCTGAGACTCAAGAAGTACAAAGCCTAAGGATTTGGAAGATTGAAGCTGTTATGGGACCTTTACCATCGAAGTTGTTGCAGCCACTACCCGTCGAAGTTGTCACAGCCACTGCCCGTTGATCTTGTCGCAGCCGGTAACTCCCAACGTTGTCGAGTATCTGCTACTCTCTAAATAGGCCTCTAAGACTCAAAAAAGAGTACAAGCTCAGACAAAATAAATGGGCCTCTAAGACTCAAGAAGTACAAGCCTAAGGGGGAGTGTCAGTAGTATAAAGTTGTATAAGTAAGCTGGACATAATTAACATCTATGATCCAACTTAAGGGGGAGTGTGGGAATATTATGCATTTATTATGGATTATTTAGGTTTGTCATTATCTTAATATTATATTAGATATAGATATGTTATATCATATCTTAGGCTTAGATATAGATATATTATCTCTTAATCATTTTGATTTATTGTGATTTGATTAGATTTTATCAGATTCTAGGGTTAGTTCTAAGTTTGTCTATATAAAGGCTTGTATGTACTCTCTTTGATTCAGAGATTAGGAGAAAGTGATTAATGAATTCAGATTAATATTTCTCTCCCAAATTATCCACAATGATATCCTTTATTATATGTTTATGCGCTGCTATGGGCTTTAGGGCTCCTAGTTCTTGTGGAAAATAGAATTGGAGGTGATACATAAGGTGGCTTGATTCTTGCAAATTAGCTAAGTCTCGGTACTTTGTTTCATACTGTAGAAATAGCGGAATTGAATGACTGTTTTATTTTATTGTTCCACAGAGTGGAAAAATATATATAGGAATTCTGGCTGAGAAGTCAGCCTAAAAGTCCAATAGAATCGGCTGTTGAATCTAATTTCAATGCATGCTAAGAAGAGAAAAATAAATGGAAGTAAAAATTGAAATATACCATGACATATTTGGCATCCAAATATGCGAATAAAGTAGAAATTATCATGAGTACAGCCATTTGCACGGTCACATGACGACCGTTACTCCTCAAGCTAGTGAATGAATGATGATCATTGTCAGTTTGCCACTAAAGCCTTCTAACTTCTCTCTATTCACAACTGTCCCTAATTGATTAGCAGCTTGGAATTGATTGGGAGGATGGTTCATCTCTAGAAACTTAAAATCTATATGGTAGTTCTCAATCAGTTTTTCGAATATCCTATTTAATCCAGTCATCTCAGGTCAACTAAAAGTCAACAACTATTGCAAATTTGTTTTAAGTACTTGCTTTTTTCTTCTTTTTTCCTTTTTTCGATTCTGAACTGCATGTTTCTCATTCTAATTATAATTGTTTGCAACTACAGCTCAGTTGAGATTAGTCCCTCACTTGGTGAGGTGCAAAGAGAAACTGTTGGTCAAGTGCGAAGTCACATATCAAAGTTCAGAGTAGAATGCCGTGATGCTGCTGACCGGACTGGATGGGGTGGGATTTTTATTATACTCCTGTCTAAAATATATGTGAAATGAATAATTTTTCATTCATACTCAGCAGGATAATTCCGCATCTCATTTATAATTTTTCATATGAAGCTTCTATCAATCTTAATAGCTACCTGCTTATAATTGAATAATATAATATTTGGTCCAACCTTGTATGATGTGCCAAATAGGTAATAATCTCATAAACTAAAAGGATTCCCATAATTTGATTTTTTTTTTTTTAAATTATTATACTTAGGACTCTTCTTTTGGACATCTCTAGTGACTACTACCCATCTTGTTAAAGCTAAGTATGACACGAAGCTAATATCTTTTGTTTTTCATTACTCCCATTCTAACAGGGGACGTGGAGCAACAGCCATGTTGGGTGATAATGCTTGAGGTGTGTTTTATATTTGTGTTACTTTTTGTTTCCTTCTATTTCCAGATTTAATTGCAAATAAAATCCCTTCGTGTTCTGGATCTAGATTTTTGGTCTCACCCACCTCCAGTCAAAAGGCAAAGTTGGCACTAGATGCTCATGATAGTACTTTAGAAGTTGACATGTTCTTCCTCCCTATAAGTATTTTCCATATCATTGTCACTAATGCACTTTCAGGGTATATTACCTTTTAATTGTTGTAGGTACTTGATAATCTTCCACACGATCTAATCTATTCTGAAAATCAAGTCTCATCCTGGAAGGAAGTGTGGGTTGAGAGACATGACAGGTGAGCCTCAGTGATATGGAAATGCCAATCATTTTGTGGCTATGTATCCATAAAATGTGTTTAAAAGCATTATTAGGATATAGCTACCTATGGACTCAGCTGACCCCACCTAGTGGTATAAGGCTTTGTTTTTCTATGGCTTGACTTTTGACCTTCTTTAAAGTTAAGAAGGGAAAATTACCCATAGGTCCCAAGTGAAAAAACTAAATACAAATAAGTTATAAAAGATCTAATATTTACAAGTCCAGTTGCATCATTTACAAGTCAAATTATAGTACTTTAATGTTAACAAATTTGACTTGTAAATATTAAACCCCTGTATTAAATGAAATTCCAGGGACCTATCTGTATTCAGTTTTCTTAGTTGGAATCTATGGGTAATTTTCCCAATTAAGAATTATGTGTCACCATCCAATTTTTTCCTCCAACAGAGACACGCTAAGTGAGTTGTACAAGCCATTGAAAGATTCACTTATTACACGTTGTGTTGGGATCATGGAATTAGACAAGAACCTTTCAACTCAAAGCAGTGCAAGATCTATGGTGAAAAACATTTGGTCTAAACTCTACCCAAAACCTCGTAGATGTTGGCTTCCAACTGGTTGTTTGGTAAGAATTTGTTAATATTGCTCAATTGTTGTATGCAAGTTGATTTTCTACTCATCATACCTTCATACCTGCAGAAATTATTTGAAGTGCTACATGAGGTGTTGCCAAAGATGTCTTTAGTTGCTTCAGACTTCAGTTATCTGCCAGATGTGACAATACCTGGCGAAAGAGCCCCATTGGTTTCAACAAAAGTATATTCTTTTTTATGTCTATTATTAGAAACTACTACTAACAATTGTCTTAAAGTATGCCAACCTAAAACAGTATCGGGCCACCGATAATCTTAGGTAACCAAGTTAACCTCTTGATTTGCAGAGAGATGGTAGAAGCACAGATTATGGGAATTATTTAGAGGCACAGGTGCGATGTAATACTAGCAACACGAGTCCATTTTCCATATCATGCTTTTTTTGTGTCTCACTGTGCTAGCAATTTGATGCATGATGGCACAAAGTTCCCCCCCCCCCCCCCCCCTGCTTGAGACAACAATATCTTCTTCTGCTTAAATAATGCATTTGGCATGAAGAATGCCTAAGAACTTGCATTTAGTTAATCACTATTCAATACTTGGAAGCACTGGCTTAGCATCTATAACTGCTTGAACTTCGAGCCATCTGTAGCTTATAAAATAGTATTTTGTTGGTATGAGTTACTTTTCTCTAGTTAGTCAAATCTTGAAAGATATTGACCTCAATGTGTTTAAAATTTTTAGAAAGTTGCAATCGGGTAAATTTTGATCTATTTTAAATATTTACTTTTCTTTAACGCAGGGTGATGCTGATATCTTTTTCCCTACCGACTTTTGGCTGCTGGAACGAATTGATCATTATTGTTCAGGCTGGTTGAAACCACAGGGAGATAATACATCCAAGACAGGAAAGAAGAGGAGAAGCATTACGGTTAGTTTATTTGTCATAATACTTGCCGTCCTTGAATTTAAATTTCATGATAACTTCATAGTCTTTTCTCCTTTCAAATGCTACCTCTTACTGAAATCAGGTTGACCATTTTACCAGCAATCAACTCACCCAATATGTGTAGGACCATTTTAAAACTCAACAGGAACTGATTCTAAGGATGGCAACTTAAATTTCATTTCATAGCATTAATGAGGTTTAATCAAGTGTAATATCGGCTAGGGTTCTATTGTTCATCATTGTGAACTTGTGATGATATCTAAAGCATTCAAATCTAATCTAAATGGTTCAAATTTAAAATTTTTAATCTGTGATTTTTTAAATGATAAATTCATGTTTTTGAGAAAGGATAGTTATAAGGTGATCTTTGTTTTAAATTTTACATATGTTAAAAGAAAAAAATTATTTAAATTGAATTAAGTTGAACCTGAACCATCCAAAATCAACTCGGATGTTCTAGATTGATGATCAGCACAAAATGTGCTCCCTTATTGGCTCACTGTTTGCTGATCAGGTATTTTCTGTAGGCTACAGTTGACACACGATTGCGGACATGCGTAATTTTATTTTCAGCTAACATCAGAAGTTCTGTCATTTACATTAATTTTTTAATGCCACATTTTCCTTGCAAGACATTAACATATGCTCACTTTCAGTTTATTAACAATTTTATATGCTCTGTTAAGTAGTGTTTATATTTTATGCAGCTGGAAACATCATATTTCATGGAAGAGTTTGGCTTGCCATCAAAGACAAGAACCAAGGATGGATACAACCCCCTCCTTGATGACTTCAAGAATACCAAATTTTTCCTGAGTGTCCCAACACACAATACTAAGTAGATGAGCATAACAGATTCTTTTCATTCAAAAGGATGTCTCTGGGAATTCAATTGAGCATAAGCAGATTTTTGTTCATTGAGAAGGCAATGAGCATAAGAAGAGTTTTCAAAACTTCATTGCGAAGGGAGTTAACAAATTTTTGCCAAAGGGTGTTGCTATTAAGATCACACCTTTTTTCTCTTTTCTTTTTATTCCTCTCTCCATGTATCAGATATGGTCTTTTTTGTGGAGTCAGAATCTTGTTTCTCTTTCCTTTCTATTTCTCTCCAAATGCATTAGATTAAGTCATTTTTGTGAAGTCAAGGGATCTAGACTCAAGTGGGAACAAATAAAGGCGAGCTTAACTGACATGTATGTCTGCCATAGCAAAAGGACAAAGGGAGAAGAATCATCCCAAAGAAGGAACGTAATGCTAAAATGATTCACAATAAGTGAATAGCATACAATAACATTATGACAAGTTATGATGTAGGAAATGATAATAATTCCATGTTGTTTACTTGTATTGGAACTTTTTAGTTATTGAGTTCATTCCTTGAATAAATCCATTGTTACGATTGATAAGTTCTGGGATTACCAATGTCATGGTTTAGGGTGATTAACATTTTCGATGTTTGATTTCCTTTTGCACCGGTTTATAGTTTATACTTTAGATTATTTGTGGGGAGGTCATGGGTATGATGATTTCAGGTTGTTAGGTTTGTTCTATTTGTAAACTAAAAAAAAGACCGTCCAAGGGATGTCAACATTACTTATATATAGGTTTAGCATAATAAACACATATGAAATCAATTTTAATGTTAATTCTCAACAAGGAAGTAAAAATGAAGGTTGGGCTAGCAGTAGGGGCTAGTTCTTTACAACATGACAAGTCAAAGTTTGAATTCTTGTTGGAAGAGGTGTCTTAAAATAAATAAATAATGATAAAGACATTTTAAATGAACAAACACCTAGGATGAAATGACTTTAAATTTCTTTATTTTTTAAGGGTTAAGGTACGAAAATATTCATAAATGTTTTTAGAAGTGCATCTGGTATCATAGATTTTTTTTTTCTGGTACAAAAATACTTATGAATTTTTCTAAATTGAGTAAAAATGCTGTCAATATTAACTCACGTGGATGTCTAATACTCCTTGTAACTATGATTAAATTTTAACTAAGGGTATTTTAGGAAAATAAATATAATTAATTAATTTAACTTCTGTCCGTAATCTCTCTAAATTCTGGTAAATAGCTACTATAATTAAGACTGGAAGGAATACTTTTTAATTTGTAATAGAAATCTGGGAACTTCTAGAAATTATGTTTCCCACTTGTTAGAGGCCACTATTCTTTAATCTTGTAGATCAATAACCATGACTTGAGAAGAGGAATAGGGGGGATAAGCCACGGGAGAAAAAGGGATGTCTGGTGCTTGAGAGGCTAACTGTTGTGAGTTCTAGTTCCAAACCTTGAAAACATATAGGGTTTATGCTTTAGAAATTGTATTTCCAAAATAATTTTAATGTCATCAATTACATATTTTTAATTATTTGCAATCAGTCAACTTCATTAAATACAATTTTTAAAATGTCTCCATTAATCTATCAATCACCATTAAACACAATTTCTAATTAAAAATATACAAGGATTAGAGATTGCAAATTGTTCTGTTCAAAAACAGGATTTGGCTAGCCCTAATGGACTAGCATGTTTGATATTGATTGAATCGAACTTGACCTAGGAACAATGCCTAGGGCCTACATACCCTGTAGAGGGATCAAAGTCCACGTAGTTCGAAACACCAATAGGCGTTTAGCCAAAAGGGTGGTGTGCGTGTGCTATGTAACGGCTGAATTATAAATAGCTAAAAAGAGCTTAGAATGTGTGCACCTTAGGGTTTAACCTTTGTATTTATAGACGGTACCTTAGATTGATATAGGCTGTAATACCCGAGATTTTATTATTGAATTTTATTTTAGTTTCGAGGACGAAACTTGTTTTAAGGAGGGTAGAGTGTAATACCCCGGATTTTTATCAATAATAATGATAATGATAATGATACTACTAATAATAAAAATAATAAAGTAATAATGAAATTTAATAATAATAACAATATAGTAAATAAAGATTTAGAATTTAATAATATTTATATTATTCTATAATTTATTATTTGGAAATAATTATAGTAATAATAAAAGTTTAGAATTTAATTGTATGGTTTGAGAATTTATTAATTAGGAATATATTAATTAGATTATATAATATAATCCATTTCTATTTATATTAAATATATAATTGAGTCATTTTAATTTACCTTACTGTTCGGTAGTGATATTAGTGATCCTATATATTAGCTACGATCCTAGATTTTAGCTAGAATAAATAGAAATATAAAATGTAATTGAAATATTATATATATATATATATATATATATATATATATATATATATATATATATTGTAGCGTAATAAATTGTAATAGGAATATATTAATTATATTATACAATCTAATTATTAATAATATAATTAATATATTCCTATTACAATTTATTACGCTACAATATATATATATATATATATATATAATATTTCAATTACATTTTATATTTCTATTTATTCTAGCTAAAATCTAGGATCGTAGCTAATATATAGGATCACTAATATCACTACCGAACAGTAAGGTAAATTAAAATGACTCAATTATATATTTAATATAAATAGAAATGGATTATATTATATAATCTAATTAATATATTCCTAATTAATAAATTCTCAAACCATACAATTAAATTCTAAACTTTTATTATTACTATAATTATTTCCAAATAATAAATTATAGAATAATATAAATATTATTAAATTCTAAATCTTTATTTACTATATTGTTATTATTATTAAATTTCATTATTACTTTATTATTTTTATTATTAGTAGTATCATTATCATTATCATTATTATTGATAAAAATCCGGGGTATTACACTCTACCCTCCTTAAAACAAGTTTCGTCCTCGAAACTAAAATAAAATTCAATAATAAAATCTCGGGTATTACATTCTCCCCTCCTTAACATAAGTTTCGTCCCCGAAACTTAATTGCATACCTTCTTCAAATAATTTTGAAGATACAATCATCAACATTAACAATCACTTTTCTCATCACATATATTTATATTATAAATCAATCATCAGATAATGCAATATAGATTCAAACAATAAATCAATATAAATTCAAACAACAAATCAATATCTTGTATTTAAAATTAAAACTCTACCATTCTTCATCATTCAAAATAATTCACAAAATAAATTCTAATTACCCCTCTAACATCTCTTTCTAAATAAAATTCACAAGTCAATAATAATCACATAACGAATCACAAAATAATTTTAAATATACAATTATCAGAATTTCAAATAAATCATTTAAAAGACAAGAGAATAACCCTTCACTACCCATCTCTCACATTTAAAATTTATTTATTCATTTATTTTAATTATTAATTTAATTTAATTTTAACTACAATTTTAAATTCATTTTTTTTAAACCTCTGGGATCTTTAATCCCTGAGTTAGTACCAAAAGCGAACCCAAGTCGAAACCTAGGGCTCTGATACCATTTTGTAACACCCCCAATTTCTAACCGTTATAATAACAAAAATTTAAATGATTTTCATAAATAAATTAATAAAATTCGAAATAAACAACCTTGGGAGTGTTACCGCCGCACTTGTACTGGGACAAGTGCAAGGCTACTTATTACAAATAAGGTAAATTCAAACTTAAACAAAATATATGTGTTTTTAATTAGAACAAAATAAAGTAAAATAAACAGCTGACTGTGCTCCTCACTTCTCACTGCTAGCCCCAACCCTCGGCACCTGTTTCACTGAAATTCTGCTCCCCCGAAGGATCATCGCAGCCCATGAACACACATACATCAGCAAACGCTGGTAATCCTAATAGTTAAAAATAACACAAAATAATAACAATAGTAACCAATAAACAAATAAATAGTTAAGTTAATTACATATGATAGAGAAAATACCTTATATATATTTATAATCCACAAAATCAGTTTCTCATATTCATCATAGCTATACATTATCATTAACTCAGATATTATTATTTATCATCTTTTAAAATTTGTTTAGACCCGGGAAACCCTGCCAGTCTATTTAGTTTAGTGGGAAGAGAACCATGGTAAACCCGGGAAACCCTGCCAGTTTACCCTGTGACCCGGGAAACCCTGCCAGTCACAATCAATCAAATTGGCCATCAAGTATATCAAGTATTTCTTCCTAGTGTGCACACCTCTTCCCAAAGTTGCTACTAGTGTCCCGGGAAACCCTGCCAGACACCACTTTGGGAAGAACGGATATTTCAATTTTCTCATCACACAATATTTCGAGGCATAAGCCTAAGGTTGTGTTCATCACTTTGGGGGTACCATCCCAAAGCTATCCTCCCACTATTAAAATGTTTTAAAACACACACACATAATAAACTTCTGAATTATTTTTATCATTTACTTTTCTTATATATATCTTTTTATATTATTTTAATTAAATATAGATATAAGGCTATTTTTAAATTTAAACATATTGGTATCTTATCTTATTGCATAGGAGATATTAAATAATAAAAAAAAAAAACATTGTAGAAAACACACAGTACATAACGCACAGGGAAAATCAAAGTTCTTTCTTTTGCATCAATTAAAAAAAAAACGTACAGGGGGGATTGAAAAAGGAAGATTAGTCTTCAATATATATACCTCACGCACAAAAGAATGGGATAACATTTATCTATTTATAATCATGCACGGCGATCGAGGTGGGAAGAAGCAAGATCAATCAGAAAAGGCGTACCCACAGGATTCAGGAAACAATGAATTAACATACATATTGGCAATTATAACGAAAGTCGAGACGAGAGAAAAAGAAAAAAAAAATCATTCAAACATAAAAAGAAAAACGCACCTATATATATTATGTAGTTGATCAAACATCCATTAAATTTCCATGACCTAATATAAGACTACCCTAAGGTTCATGGGATTAGGATTACCTGGTCTCCGTTCTTGCTAGCGACCTAATTTTGATTTGATGCACAGAAAAAGGGTTTGAGAAGAAAACAACGGAGGAGGAAAAGTATCGTATATTTTTAGGTTTTTGACGGCTAGACCTAGATTTATAATTAAAACTTAGGGTTTTAGTTATGGGCTAGGCCCTTTAATTATTCCCAATTAATAAATTAACAACATAAACACTATATATTTCTAGATTCTAATATTATTATTATTATTATTATTTTAATATATTATTAATTCTATTATTAATCAGGAGTACTACAAATATAAAATAAACAGATATATATTCTATATAATAAATAGAATATATAATAAGATAAAAATATGAAATATTAACATAATTAATATAAATAGAAATAGATTATATTATACAATCTAATTATTAATAATATAATTAATATATTCCTATTACAATTTATTACGCTACAATATATATATATATATATATATATATATATATAATATTTCAATTACATTTTATATTTCTATTTATTCTAGCTAAAATCTAGGATCGTAGCTAATATATAGGATCACTAATATCACTACCGAACAGTAAGGTAAATTAAAATGACTCAATTATATATTTAATATAAATAGAAATGGATTATATTATATAATCTAATTAATATATTCCTAATTAATAAATTCTCAAACCATACAATTAAATTCTAAACTTTTATTATTACTATAATTATTTCCAAATAATAAATTATAGAATAATATAAATATTATTAAATTCTAAATCTTTATTTACTATATTGTTATTATTATTAAATTTCATTATTACTTTATTATTTTTATTATTAGTAGTATCATTATCATTATCATTATTATTGATAAAAATCCGGGGTATTACACTATAATCTATTTCTATTTATATTAATTATGTTAATATTTCATATTTTTATCTTATTATATATTCTATTTATTATATAGAATATATATCTGTTTATTTTATATTTGTAGTACTCCTGATTAATAATAGAATTAATAATATATTAAAATAATAATAATAATAATAATATTAGAATCTAGAAATATATAGTGTTTATGTTGTTAATTTATTAATTGGGAATAATTAAAGGGCCTAGCCCATAACTAAAACCCTAAGTTTTAATTATAAATCTAGGTCTAGCCGTCAAAAACCTAAAAATATACGATACTTTTCCTCCTCCGTTGTTTTCTTCTCAAACCCTTTTTCTGTGCATCAAATCAAAATTAGGTCGCTAGCAAGAACGGAGACCAGGTAATCCTAATCCCATGAACCTTAGGGTAGTCTTATATTAGGTCATGGAAATTTAATGGATGTTTGATCAACTACATAATATATATAGGTGCGTTTTTCTTTTTATGTTTGAATGATTTTTTTTTTCTTTTTCTCTCGTCTCGACTTTCGTTATAATTGCCAATATGTATGTTAATTCATTGTTTCCTGAATCCTGTGGGTACGCCTTTTCTGATTGATCTTGCTTCTTCCCACCTCGATCGCCGTGCATGATTATAAATAGATAAATGTTATCCCATTCTTTTGTGCGTGAGGTATATATATTGAAGACTAATCTTCCTTTTTCAATCCCCCCTGTACGTTTTTTTTTTAATTGATGCAAAAGAAAGAACTTTGATTTTCCCTGTGCGTTATGTACTGTGTGTTTTCTACAATGTTTTTTTTTTTTATTATTTAATATCTCCTATGCAATAAGATAAGATACCAATATGTTTAAATTTAAAAATAGCCTTATATCTATATTTAATTAAAATAATATAAAAAGATATATATAAGAAAAGTAAATGATAAAAATAATTCAGAAGTTTATTATGTGTGTGTGTTTTAAAACATTTTAATAGTGGGAGGATAGCTTTGGGATGGTACCCCCAAAGTGATGAACACAACCTTAGGCTTATGCCTCGAAATATTGTGTGATGAGAAAATTGAAATATCCGTTCTTCCCAAAGTGGTGTCTGGCAGGGTTTCCCGGGACACTAGTAGCAACTTTGGGAAGAGGTGTGCACACTAGGAAGAAATACTTGATATACTTGATGGCCAATTTGATTGATTGTGACTGGCAGGGTTTCCCGGGTCACAGGGTAAACTGGCAGGGTTTCCCGGGTTTACCATGGTTCTCTTCCCACTAAACTAAATAGACTGGCAGGGTTTCCCGGGTCTAAACAAATTTTAAAAGATGATAAATAATAATATCTGAGTTAATGATAATGTATAGCTATGATGAATATGAGAAACTGATTTTGTGGATTATAAATATATATAAGGTATTTTCTCTATCATATGTAATTAACTTAACTATTTATTTGTTTATTGGTTACTATTGTTATTATTTTGTGTTATTTTTAACTATTAGGATTACCAGCGTTTGCTGATGTATGTGTGTTCATGGGCTGCGATGATCCTTCGGGGGAGCAGAATTTCAGTGAAACAGGTGCCGAGGGTTGGGGCTAGCAGTGAGAAGTGAGGAGCACAGTCAGCTGTTTATTTTACTTTATTTTGTTCTAATTAAAAACACATATATTTTGTTTAAGTTTGAATTTACCTTATTTGTAATAAGTAGCCTTGCACTTGTCCCAGTACAAGTGCGGCGGTAACACTCCCAAGGTTGTTTATTTCGAATTTTATTAATTTATTTATGAAAATCATTTAAATTTTTGTTATTATAACGGTTAGAAATTGGGGGTGTTACATAGGCCATATGCGATCCATGGCCCAAGTATCATAACTGCCAGGTCTAGATGAAGATCTTCCTGGATTATAGATAAGATAGGATCCTCCTTCATTATAGATAGATCCTAATCTGCAGAATATTCCCTGTTGGGCCATTCTGCTATTGGGCCTAATATAGGTCCGTAACAGTTGCCCCCAGCCCAGTAGTTCAGGCTTCTGAGCTGTCAGGATGCATATTGCCCTCGAACGTATGATCCGAGCTGACTTACCTTGGATCTTGCTTATCTATTGAACATTGTTTGAGCTTGGTTGCGTTGATTGTTTAACCCGGATTTCGTATCCGAGTTGTTCCCGCTTGATTTGCTTTTGTCCGAGTCTTGACGAATTCAGATTCATTCGTATTCTGCTATAGATTTTCCTATTTAGACGATAGGTTTTCGCTTGCCTTGATCTTAGTTGATGGTGAACATGCTTTTTCACTAGCAACGCTCAAGCAACCGAGATAGTATTTGAAGATTCAAATAACCCCGTGAGGGCTTCTGTTAGTTCTTCTCACCCCGTTGACCACTGTATAGTAGTTGCCCCCCGGCCTGGTAGTCCAGGTCTTTGGGCTGTCGGGGTAGATTGTGCTCATCGAATACCCCCACACTTAGCTTTTTGCACTCCTGGGAAAAATAAGATAAAGCCAACAAAAACACATAGTCGTAGTACTCCTGTTTGTATAACTTTACTTACACAATTGCTTTCATTCCCGTCCCCATATCGGCAATCCCACTGCCCAGTACTAGCGGCTCATGATGCGTGGCATTGCTTAGATGAAGACGCATCGAGAGGCTCTTAGTTTCCGCGTTTACATTCTCTTACCCAAGGGATTTTAACTTTCTCTCTTGTCATGCTAACTTAGAAGTTCCATAGTCTTGTTAAAGTTCTAAGATTGCTTCCTAGGATCTGAGTTTTCATTCATCCAAAGGACTTCTTGGCTTACAATTGTGTGGATGGCTAGGTGTTGAGATGAGAAGTGGTGGTGAATGCTATAGCAGGGTATTTAGACAAGTCTCTTTAGCTTCAGCAGAATGCATTGAGATGAAAGCGGGTCATGAGGCAGAGAAGAGAGAATTCAAATATTTTCGTGATCTCTATACTTGTGAATGAGAATACTCCATGTATCATTGTGTAAAGGTAGGAAGGAAGCAATAATGGATAAGAGATTGATGGAATTACGGAAAATGACTTGTAAATAAGAGATTGATGGAATCACGGAAAATGACAAGGGATGTTTTAGAAAAAACATATTATATTAACTAACTTAAATAACTTTTTTAATTTAATCAAATTTATCAAAAGAGTCTTACATTAAAAACCAGAAAAAGTATAAAAGAGGGTAAAACATGAGATAAATTAAACTAGAGGAGGATTAACTCCAATACAATCTTGATCCACTAGTGTCCAAAGATGAGATGGACACACGTCCGACCGGAGGAGGCAGCTATCTTCATCTTTGCTCTATAATATTTGTAATTGTTGTTCGTGGTATCACTTAGGAATATGACAATCAAATTCTTTACAACAGACTTTAGAAGAAGTGTCATTGTTATTTGAGGAATTAAAAGTTATGTGAATATATTGTATTTTTTTCTTGATCAAAGTTTTGTCTCATGAGTTTTTCAAGTACCCCCTCCCATTCTTAGTATAAGACATTTAGGGAGTTGATCTTGGTTCTAAATATAATACATATTTTTTATATTTACCAATTTTTTTTTCTGATTTACTTCTATTGATGTTCTCTCAACAATAATTAAGAAAGAGAAGGATTTGAGAATGGGGAAATTAAATATAATAACTAGAGTGTTTTAAAAAAAATATTATATTAATTCACTAAAATAATTTCTTTAATCTAATCAAATTAAATAAATATATATTAAATCAAAGACTAAAGGGAGTAAGATTTCTCATGAGCGAGCTTCAATGAATAAAACATATAAATTTATTTTTGGTATAAATGGAGGCATGACTTTTAAATTAAAATATAGAAGTTGGGGAAATAATTCACATACAATCATGAAGTATCAAGGTCCTTAGATAAGTAGGAGACAAATCAAGGAAAAGAGAATTGAAAAAACCCTCTTTAGCTAATCTATGGGCCACCTGGTTTTGGTCTCGCTCTATATGCTAAATCTTTAAGTTCCAACCAAGTTTCATTAAACCTTTAATTTGGAAAATGACCAGGCTTTGAGTGTTGCCGTTCAAAGAATCATTCAGTAACTCCACTAAGTTTTTTGAGCTTGTTTCATGTATCATGTTCCGAAATCCCATATCCTAAGCTAATTGCAAACCTTTAAAAATGCCCATTCCTCTACTTCATGAGGGCTGCACAAACCTAGAGGTGAGGCGAACCCAGCAATCCAGTTCCCATAAGAGTCTCTTAAGACTCCACCTTTACTCAAAATGTTTTTAGTTGAGGGGACATTGCTCCATCGACATTAAGTTGAAAGCGGAACAAATCTCCAAAGGGGGGTAAATTATGAATTTTAAAAATTCTTTTCAAGGTGCTTTGAAACTTAGGACCCATTTGGTACGGGGAAGATTTAAAGAGGGAAAGGAATTTAAAGGAGGGAAAGGAATGAAAGGGAAGATTGTGAGGGAAATGAAAAAGTTGAGTTGTTTGGTAGACATGGGAAGGTAACTTAAGTTGAGAGAAAATGAATGATTTGGTATGAAGAATTGGGTGTTAGTTAAGTGGGAATATGAGATGAAATATCAAAAATGCCCTAAATTAAAAAAACAAATTTGCCTTGCGTCTTGTTTGGCGTCATGACCCACTACGTCGCCACCACTCCCCCCGCCTTGGACACCACTCCTGCCACTGTTGACGCCGCACCTGCCGTTGTGGACGCCACCACCGTTGTCGTCAGCTTCAAGTTCGAGTGTTGTATGCGACACAATTTAATTTTTTTTTTTAAAAAAAAACAGACCCGACATTGAATTCTCAAGAATGCACTGACAAAAACTGGTTTGGACGATGGTTATTCTTGAGAATCCTCAAGTTGATTCTCGGGAACGCGAGAACGCTTGGACAATGCACTGACAAAAAGGTCCGCCAATTCTTGAGAATCCAAGGGAGGATTTTCGAGAATACCCATGTTGATTAAGTTAAATCAAATTTCTCCAATTCTTGAGAATCCAATGGAGAATGAGAATTCTCATTGAATTCTTGAGAATTCAATGTGAATTCTCCATGAATTCTCGAGAATTCAATGAGAATTCTCGAGAATTGTTGGGTCTATTCTAGCTGCCTCTCTCGTTTATTAACATCACCTCACTCACCTTAACCCACAAACATGCATATTATGCGACCAATGTTCAGTACCCAAGATTTCTGCTATCCCTCCTTCTTGATCGCTGACGTCCCGATGACAGGACCAAAAAAAAAATAAAAAGCTTCAGATTTCTTTTTCATCCTTGCAACGTCGGCGTCGGGATTTGCAGAGGGAGGAGGAGGCGGCGTCGGCAGCAATTGCAAGGAAGACAGATGATTGAAGGAGGAGAAGATAGTCATTTGGAATTTCTTCCCTAGGGAAGATCAACTTTCCCACTGAAAATGGAGGGAAGTGGTTTTCACATGAATGAAGGAAGATCGAAGGTTTCCGGAAGGTAGGGCTACCAAATGTGTTCGGTGATGGAAGATCTGCAATCTTCCCTTTCCTTCGGCTGATCTTCCGCGTACCAAACGGGCCCTTAATAGCAAAACAAAGCAGAACAGAGAAGATGAAAGAATAGCAAGACACAACAAATTTATACTGGTTTGGTCACAACAATTGACCTACATCCAGTCTCCAAACACTTTAGGATTTTCACTAACTCACAAGATCAATTACACATTCTGCACTCGAAAGTTATCCTCTCACTAGGATACACTCCTCCTTACAAGTTGTAAACTGATATACCCAATCTCCAAGTCCCACGACTTGAGATTCTTACAATAAATGATTTCAATAAATGAAACTCTTTCTAAGAGTGGATAAGATAATCATTGAAGTACAAAATGTATCACAAGATACTCTATAGTAGAAAACTGAAAGAGTAGTTAGAAACTTGAATGATTTTCATTTTTTGTAGATTAGTTGTTAAAAAGACTTAAATGCAATTCTATATATATGAAGAGAGTATTAAATAACCATTGGATTCTTCAATGTAACCGTTAGAGACATTGAAGTAGCTGTTAGGAACACTTTGGTCTCTTCTCTCTCTACTCTTTAGTTAATCCAGCTGCATAGAAGTTTATGGTTGACTTCTCTTGAATTTAGTCCATTGGAATAGCAGCTACTGGATAGGCAAAGGAAACATGAATCCCTTTGCAACATGTGTAGAATGATTATCCAAAAGGATGCAAGCTTTCTAGACATTACAATAAATGTGTTGACGTTACTTTTTACTTTAAGCTAAATCTTCATTTAATATTATCTAAAACATCTGAAACTCCCTAGCAAACTGATTAAAGATATTTGGGGATAATAATAAGTGATGATAAGAAGTATTAAGATCAAACATAAAGATTTCGCAAATTTGTGCAATTTGATTTTTAAACTCTGCGACACAAACTCGAGTTTATTCATCCAAACTGGAGTTTGCAACTTTCCTTTAGAAGTCTAAACTAGAGTTTCCAAAACAAACTCGAGTTTACTTCATCCAGAGAAGAATGTCATGATTTGATCTTTGAAGCACATTTTGAGAAGGAGCAAAACTTGAGTTCATTAATGACTAACTCAAGTTTTGGACTTTCATAATGAAAAATACATTTAAGTTTAAAAGCTCAAAACTGGAGTTTTCAAAACTAAACTGGAGTTTTCAAAAACACAAAACAGAGCAAAGCTCTCAGCTTGATATAAACTCGAGTTGCCTTAAATACTTTGAAAACCCTCTATCAAATGAAAAATGGAGTTTTCTTATGTTCAACTGGAGTTTACTTATGGAGAGAAACTTAGAGAACCCTCGATCAAGTGAAAACTATACTTTATAAATCCAAACTCGAGTTTTCTAGAAATTTGAAAAAGTTGAGAGACACTTAGCTAAGAGAAAACTGGAGTTTGCATATCAAAACTGGAGTTTTCTTATGTTTAAAATATTGGAAGCTCTCTGTATGACCAAAACTCAAGTTTGCCTACGCAAATTGGAGTTTTGCTTACTTTGGAAAATATTGAAGGGTCTCTGTTTGGTACAAACTCGAATTTGTAAAACTAAACTTAAGTTTGTCTTAATGTGAAAAATTTAGAGTCCTCTTTGTATGCCACAAATTGGAGTTTGTATACACAAACTCAAGTTTTGACTTGGTTCTTAAAAATTGAGCTACTCTTTGTCAAGAACAAACTCGAGTTTGCAAACCTAAACTCGAGTAACTTGAGTTTTTCTTTGATAGTAAGTTTTTCAACTTACCAAAGACAAACTTCAACATGAGTTTACAATTGTCAGTTATCATCAAAACATATAGAGAACTAACAAACCCAACCAAAGGGAGGTGCCTCCCATGCTCTGCTTTCTGTCATAGTTGAAGAAGTGACATCCAAGTGATCTCCTTTGCAAACAAAAAATTGCCAAGTATGTAAGATAATCGATTATGGATTATTCGACCTATTAAAATGCTCATCGGAGATAGATTGGTTTCTCCAATTCTATAACTTACAGATCCCAACACCAAAAGCCAGATTCCAGCAACCATGATTAGTCCTGCCAAGTTCCTTCTTGAAATTCATCTGGAACCATTCTCGTAGAGGTGTACTGAAGAAAGAGGAATAGAATCTTGGATTGACTAAAGCCATCCACATATCACTTGCATATTCACAGTCATACAAGACATGAATAAGGCTTTTCACCTGTGAATTGCAAAATTCACATAGTGGTGAAGAGTTGGACCAGTGGCTCCTCCACTCATTAGTTGGAAGTCTATTTTGAACGGCTAGCCACATGAACACCTGGATTCGTTTAGCACCCTGCCATTTCCATATTAGCTTGTAGCAGGGATGAAATACATATACATCCAGAGATTCAATTTGACAACATGCTGATTTCACAGTAAAAACTCTAGTATGAGTACCACTCCACCTGATGACATCGTTCCCTGCTTCAGATATTAGTGGATGTACAACTAATAATCTCTGTAACACCTCCTTAAACACTATAGATTGCAGACGTAAAAATTCTAGCTTCCATTAATAATCGAATTAGAGACAGTACCGGACTTTTCTTCCTCTGAAAGTGTTTTCAAACAGATATCTTGTATCCTCTTCCCTTGAATTAGTCAAGGATCATTAAAGAAATGACAGACTTTCCATTTCTAGTTCACCAGGCGACTCCTTCTGTTGGAAATTATGCCCTAGGGGCAAGTCATTGTTCTTCATTAAGTTATCATTTCATACACATGTTTATGGTGATAACTATATCCCTAGATATATCTTATAGATTATCTTAAATGTCCCTGGTCAGTCATCTACGCGGGAGCGAAGATGAGTTAAGACCAGTATGACTTTGATGAGGTATGGAGATACGAATCAAAGTCATGGGCACTTGTAAGATTACAAGGTGCTGGACCGACCCATTATGAGAAAGCTGCATGGATTAAGTCATAAGCTTATCTCATGTATAACCGCGTCACAACGCCCTATGACCTGAGATCATTATGGATTCCTACATGATGAGTCACTGACCTTTGACCTAGTCAAAAGTCACCTTTGACTGGGTGATGATAAAGGCTGGGATCAGGATTAATGATTTTCATGCGGAGGAATGTGAATGGTTAAGATGGAATTTGTCTCTCATATTTGTAGAGAGATAATACTGGGCCCCTCGATGAGTGAATCTAAGAAATGTATGGCCATACTGTGATGGAAAGGAGTTTTCATTTCACTTATTAGATTGCTCGAGAATCGAGAAAGTATTGGTCAAAAAAAGGAAGTTGACATTATCCATGCCTCATCCTTGACCAAATTATCGCGTGATAGAAGGGACATGACATGGTTGTATGATAGGTAGTATCATGTCATCGATCCCCATGTGAATTGGGTAGTCGCAATGTCTTGCTAGAGGCCGCTTGCGACTTGTGGGCTGATACGGTCTTGGCCCATTGCCAATCTCATATGGGCCTGCAGGGTCGCACACAAGAATAATTCAACACGGGTAAAAATGTCCAGATTCATTGGATTTCAGATTAATCTGAGATTAAATGAATACTGAATTTAATCTAGGATATATATGTGTGTGTGTGTATTAAATTCGAAATTAATATATATATATATATATATATATATATATATATTATTAATGGAGATTATAATATTATATATATAATATTTGTTTTATATTTAATTTATTTGATAAATTAAATATCTGAAACAAATAGAGATATTGTATCTCATTTAATTTCGAATAAAGATATCGTATATCTGTTTAATATTAAATTGAGATATAGTATCTCAGATTTAATTAAATAGGTGGATATCATTTCTCGGATTTAATTTATGGAGATAAATTAAATCAGAAGGCTTTTAATTTGAATTAAATAAATACATTAGATTAAATCTATCAGATAGATTTAATTAATATATTTTTTTAATTCAAATTCGAAATTCGAATTTCAGATCTGGTTTTAATCGGATTAAATAAAGACGTTACATTAGATCTAACAGATAGATTTAATTAATATTTATTTAATTCATATTTGAAATTCGAAATTCAAAATTAATAGGATTAATTTTGAATATAATACGCGGATGGGTTTAGAAAAACCTACGGGACTTTTAGACGTGCGTATTAGAAAACCGCGAGAAACCCTAGAGCGATAAAGAGAGAGACGCACAGTTCGAGGCGCTAGAACGCTGCCGCGTCCGTGTTCGGAGATTGTTCGTGTGGATACTGGTAGAGGAAGCCGATTCTAAGAGTCGTCTTCTCCTGATCGAGAAGGTAGCCCACCAGTTCAAAGAGAACGAGACGCAGACGAATTCACTACAGTTTGGGTTTTCTTGATTACCATGAGAAAATGTGCGCAAAGGTTTGTGTAGATTCTTGAGCTACTGGTTCACTAAAATCAAAGGAAAACCTCCGGCTCCAGATGATTCTGAGTTCAATATAAGGTACGATTCGGGTTCCTTAATCTTGATTTAAACGCGCCTGAGTGATCCTTCGGATGGGATTCGTAAAATATTTTAATCCGCTGCGTGTACGGACCCAACACCTTCTTCATTAATGTGTTTTTGACGGCAAATAAAATGCTAGAATGAAGAAGCTCAATATTTGTCCTCAAACAAATTGTGCTCATGTCTAGATATATATTTATGAACACAAACTCTCAGTACTAGTGAGTAGTGATCATTTGCCAAGCTAATTTACAGCCGAAAGCTTGATTCATGACCGAGAGCTTTTTACAGCCAAGGCCTCCATGATTTTCAGGTTGGAGTAAAAATATAGGATGACATCATTAGTGACACCTTTATTCTTTGATTGATTTTAAGAGGATAGATCATATCTATATCTTGATTGATTGATTGATTAATTGAATGGTAATTTAAGATGATAAATCACATTTTTCTCTTAAACTAAAATTCAAAATCATTTTTTAAATTCAATCTTCATTTATTATTTTTCCTACCTTCATCTAATCTTTATTGAATATATATATATATATATATATATATGTCTTATTAGATAATTCAGAATTATCTTTTATAATTCAACCTCTTGAATTCAAATTCAAATTTAAATTTCAAACTTGAATGCAAAATTCGAATTCTAAATTCATCTTGGCCTAAGACCACGCTGGGTCTTCCAACACATTTGGGCTATTTTATAAAGAAACTGATTTCCTACTGGGGACACAATATATAATGTCATTCCTCCTTATTGGACTTGGACTCCCAGTCCAACCCAATTACACATTTACTCTTTCTAAAGCCCAATAACAATTATTGGCTCAAGTTTGGTAATTTTAAGCAATCAGGAATAACCTTTATGTATGACCCATTAGACCTAATTAATTACTGACATAAATAAACTTGGACATCAAAAAAATTAAATAACGGACCGAATTTATATAATGACCTCATAAGGCACTAACAATGCTCTGCGGCCCAAGAACTAATTAAGTTGATCAAGTGATCTACTTTTCATATTTGGATAATGTGCAGGTATCATCCTTCACATCTTTATTCATATTTAGTTGAGTGCAAAAATAGAGTATCATCTCTCTTAATTGACTAAATGTAGCTAATTCATAAAACTAAGGATATTATTATATTAACTTATAACGAATCATGACTCTTCATGATCACTTGCTGTGCACATAGACTTTCAAATTAATTAGAAGCTATATCTTATGAATGACTAATCTCTTGTAGAGGATTGTGAGTCCTCCTGGTATGTCCATCTATACTTACGTATTCGAGTTATATCCAAGAGTACACTGTTTTCCCCTTTTTCAGGCGGATAGAGCTGTACAGTCAAATTATAACCTTACGACATAGTGTTCAATAACATCCTTAAGTCTAGGACGATCCGCATTACCAAATGATGAGAGACTTTACATATCCAATGATATTCTCTACAATGAATCTTTCTAGAGCTTCTCGGCGGGTCTGTTTGGTACTATCTGTTCTCTAACAGATCCACCTACGACATAAGCTAAAGCATTACCATGCCTGTATTCCATGAGGTTCCAACCTTGTATCTTATACATATGTAGATGATGTCGTATTAATCTTATTGAGATCATCAATGCCCTTTTCTTGGTATTTCAAGACTAGGAATAAGTTTTAGGCAATAGATAGCTAGTGTTTTCAAGTCCTCATGATCATAATCTCTATCAATGATTATCAAGATTAATGTATGTTCTATTCCTAAGGCTTTTATCTTCAAATATATATTTACCTTAAAATAAAGGCGAGATATAAATACGATAAAGATAAAATGTGTTCATTTATTAATAACAAAATACAACAAAATAGAAATAGTGATGATTTATCCTTACACATTATTTCTAGGACACTTAAATACTAACAATCCCCCTTTTTGAAAAATGTTGATTCCTTCCAACTAGGGGTGGAAATAGGCCAAGGGCCTGTGGCCTGGCCTGTTAAAAGCCTGGTCAGGCCTAGCCTGTCAGGCTAAAAGGCCAAGCCAAGGCCTATTTTAAGGCCTGTTTGTCTAAAAAGGCCAGGCCTAGGCCTCCAAATAGGCCTGATAGGTCGGCCTGTTAAGAATAATTAATTTTTTTTTAAATAAAAAAGATTGATTAATATCCCTCCCCTCTTCCTCACTCAAAACCTCTTGTTTGCCCTTTCAAACCAAGAACCCTAAGTCCCTAAATCAATTTCCTTCACTCAGGCCTGTTTTCGGCCTGTTTACATTAGGCCTGTTTTCGGCCTGTTTATATTGGGCCGTTTTCGGCCTGTATACTGTAGGCCTGTTTCTGGCCTGTTTACATTCGGCCTGTTTTAGGCTTATTTACATTTGGCCTTTTTTCGGCCTGTAAAAAATACAGGCCTCTTAACAGGCCACAGGCCAGGCTCAGGCCAAAATTTTAGCCTATAACAGGTTACAGGCCAGGCTTAGGCCACTTCCTGTTAAGGGTGAGGCTTGGCCTGTTTCCACCCCTACTTCCCACCTAACTTAGGCCAATGTCTTTCCATGTTTCCTTCTAGTGACATCCCCCCTTTCTTGATCTTCTTGGAGCTACAAGTTACGAGTTAGTAGGTCCTCCTCTTCCTTGGAAGAGGGTGTGAGCTGCGTGTTTTTTCCAGAGAGAACGATAGTATTTGTCGCCATTTTCAAGATGTAGCATGTAAACTTTTTAGTGCATTTTGAGAGAGAAAAAAAAACTTTTTAGTGCATGAATACAAACATATTGTGCATTGACTCTTTCTCTTTCATTAAATTTTTGTTCCATTATTTCGTGACCATGAAAAGAATCTCAAAAAAGAAAAAAAAACAAATTGTTGAGAAAGACACATGAACACTCCATAGAGAGCCTCTTAAATCTTAAAGTATGATTTCTTAACAAAACGAGTTATAAATTGTTTTATTATTCTTATTAATTTTATTACTGTTGTTATCAATAGTATTTAAATTATTGATTTTAAAAAAAGTATTTAGAGAATTTTAAAGTTTAAGTGGTATGTTTCTATCATTTTTTTAAAAAAATTTAAAATAAAGAAAAAATAGAGTATAGTAAAAAGAGGGGGAGAGAGCAAGGAAGGAAAGAGTAGAAGATTCTCGGTGTTATTTTTCTTTGGGAAAATTCGTTTGAGGGCCCCTATTGGGCAATTAATTCCAGAAAAGGCCCACAAAATCTGAAAATACGGAAAAAGGCCCAGAAATTCTGACAATACCCAAAAAGGCCCAAAGATTCTGACGGAGTTGTTAATGGGGCTGATATAGTTGTTAGTGGGGGGCTGATATAGTTGTTAACCGGACTGATTTAAATGTTAAAAAAAAATTTAACAACTAAATCAGCCCGGTTAACAACTATATCAGCCCCCGTTAACAACTATATCAGCCCCATTAACAACTATATCAGCCCCTGTCAGAATCTTTGGGCCTTTTTGGGTATTGTCAGAATTTTAAGGCCTTTTTCCGTATTTTTAGATTTTGTAGGCCTTTTCTGAAATTAATTGCCTAATAGGGCCCTCAAACGAATTTTCCCTTTTTCTTCAGTTATTTCTCAGCTTTAACAGAGCATCAAGTCTAATTGACAATTCAGATTTTCCTTCCTTGCTTCCCTCCCTGAAGCACTGGGCCTGTTTGGCAACAGTCAAAATGGACTTATTATCCCATTAAATGGGATAATAAGTCCATCAAGAAGAAAAGGCCTGTTTGGGAAGATAAAAAATTTGATGGACTTAAGATAGCAATGGAGTTTTTTTTCTCAAGCTCATATTGGGGTGCTTATAACCCCATTGAAGTCCATTGAAAAGGAGTATTTTTTTTTTCAGACCATTTTACCCCCAAAACCATCGTGTGCTCTCTCATCCGTCATCTGCCTCATCTGTCGATTCTCTCCTCTTCAATTCTCTTCGCCTGCTCTCATCTTGCAATTACTTTGTGTTGGTCATGTGGGGTCTTGTACTTCATTGCTTGCTTAGTTGGATTTCATGTTGGCATGTACTCGCTGCATTGGCAATTAGCAACGCTTAATTTTTCCTTTTAAGAAAGCTTATTTTTTCTATAAAAATTGTTAACTGTTATGTTTATTTGTTAAGTAGGTTGTCTATGGGTATAGGCTCACACAAACATTCTAGATATGTTTGGTTTTTCTCTTGTGTGATCAAATGATTTTATTGAAAATTAGTTTTTAACTGTGGTATCATCGTTCAATGTATAACCAATTCTAGAATCCTTAACAATGGCAGGTACGACTTTCAATATTTGGGAGGGACTTTAGTGTTTGCTTGATTTCTGGACGATCAAGACATTTTGCTGGAACACGGTATGTTCTTGTTCTAATATTTTTTATTCAGATGTCATATTTTTACTTTTTGTTTTGAGCAGGATCGTTTAATGGAATTGTAATTTATTTAATGGAATTTTACCATTTTATTTGGTAAATTTATATTTATTTTTGATTTTTTATCCCAAATTATTACATTTTATAGGGCACATATATGTGTGTGTGTGAGAATTTGCTTCATGCCCTTTTCAGTCATTTTCTATCTCATCCAACTTTTTTTAAGCTATGCCAAACAAGTTCCCATTACAAACAAAAGCCACTTCTGCTACTACTATTCCAAACACAAATCACATCAGAAAAAAGTCCATCAGAGAAAAGTCCATTAAAAAAAGTCCATCAGAAACAAAAGCCACTTTTCCTACTGTTTTCCCAAACGGGCCCACTGTTGGTAACTCGGCCCTCTGAAGCAACATGCCAACGGATTTGATGTTGGCCTGAACACTGAGGTTTGAAGCGCCCAGCATAGACATTGTGAGTGAACAAATTCGAGCTTCACTTCACTATACCGGGGAGCAACGGAAAAGTTCTACCTCCGAAACTATAGGTTCGATTTTTTTCCCGCATAATTCGAGAAAATCGGATGCTAAGCGACTACTTGTCTGCTGCTAAATTTTTTGTTAATTGATTTTGATACACCCGTAATATTTGCATCTTTTGCTTGTATCGGTGGTTCCCACGAATGCTATTACTGAAGAGAGGCTATTGATTCCGTCCTATTCTACTTTTACGTGATGGGGTGTGATCAAGGTCTCTTTGATTCTTGAACAGTTAATCTAATGGTATGAGCTTGCTACACACTAATTACTTAATAATTGCCGATAACCTCTGGCTTCATTGGTGCTGTATAAGAAACGAGGTTAGGTTTGAATCCTATATTTCTAATATAGTTGTTAATGTAGATTTAGAATTTCCTTTGGTGTTTCATTATCGTTGTTCTTCTGGCATGATTTCAAATTAAGCAAGAATGTGTTTAATACATTATAGTTACTAAAAAGTGGAAAAAAGAAATTTGTTTAATTCAAGTTTCCTAAAAGAACCGGTGAGCCAGAAATTTTACTTCTTTCTTCTTTCTCACCAATCAAAACACTGCTTTCTTGCTTCTCCTAACTAGTTTGTCTAACTATAACAGTCCAATACCCGGGATCTCCCATTTCATCTGGTTTACATGGAGTTCAGACCTCGCAGTTATGGTGCCGATCATGATTCCCATGTGCTTCCTAGTGTTCCAACTGATAACCATCCGTTAGCGGCTCCATCAATTTCTGATATCCAGGTCCTTTTACCCTGCTATTTTTCCTATTTTTATTGATTTGATTAACAAATTTCTCTGTTTTGTTGCTCAATTTATATGTGACTGTATTAGATTGATATTCAACTAAGTCCTTTTGATGCTTACTACCTATTAAATTGACTAATTGGCTATTGTTTATTTGGTTTTAACTTGTGTGAACTTGGACCAATAAGTACATTTGACATTTCATTCATCAGTTTAACAGAGAAAGTATGAAAGAAAAGAATTATGATCAATTAGCATGGAATAGGAAATCATATTTTAAGAAAACCTTTAGTCATCTCCATTTAGTCTTGTTAGTCAACATATTAAGATGGACTGACGATCTTGTCATACGTAATCTGAAGAGTTACATTGTTTTGTATTACATCTAATGAGCACATATGCTAGACTCAGACATGGCTACACTTAGTCAATATGTAAAATCAAAGGCGTTATATTTAGGATTTAAAAATATGTTTGTTCTGTTTTAGGACATGCAAGCTGTTATGGTATTGCTCTGCTGAAGCAATATAATAAACAGAATAGACCAAACTTTATAAATCTATGACTATCATTATAGAAGTCCAGATGTAAATTGTATGTCTTTGAGGTTCTAAAATCAAAGCCATGCTTTGCTAACTTATAATTACCTAGTATTGGGCTCTGAGAACTTGGACAAGGAAAGGAGGTGTGAAAGAGATTTTATTGTTAGCAGTATGTTAATTTTCTTTCTCCTTTTGAAGTAACTCAATCATGTAGACTTGTTAAATTGCTTGATAATAATAATTAAGTAGGTGTACATGAGTTCTACAGTAGTGGACACAATATGCCAACACCCTTGTGGTGTAGTGGCACCTAAGGTGTCCTACGGTTGAACTGAATGTGGGTTCAAGCTGTGCCTGCAAGCATCTAACTAATAAAAAAAAAGTAGTGGACACAATATTTTGTTTGTTAAAATGGTGATTACTCTCTATGTGCTTAGTTTTGTCATGTTGGACAAGCATTTTTGGCTTTGGCTATACTGACTGCCACCATGTAAACAAAAATATTTACTACCTTGCGTTTGTATCTGAGTCAAATTTCCTTTAGGAGACGTTAAGGCCTTCCCTTCACAATATTAAGAGCCAAAGCTCTATATTTTTCTTTAACACTTATGCGGGAAGAAATGACATTTTTGCTTCTCCAGGTAATTAGATTTCCCCAAATATTAGTATAATAACTGGTTATTGGTATTTTATTACTAATTAATTTGACTTGTTTACATTGTAAGAACCGGCTGAACCCAAGAGGAGGGGTGAATTGGGTGAAGTATAAAAATTTAGGAACTTTGAAACTCTTTTCGTAACTCACTGAAATCAGTTTAGAAAGCAATAACCACACATTTAAATATGTATACACACTCAAACATATATGCTGGAAATATAAGAGATAAGGGAAGAGAATGTGCAAACTGATTTATACTGGTTCGGCCTTATCCTTGACCTACGTCCAGTCCCCAAGCCTCACTTGGGATTTTCAATCCACTGTCTTCTTTCAATCTGATTACACGTTCTGTAACTGAAGTAATCCTCTCATTAGGATTCACTCCCCCTTACAAACTGTAATCAACACACCGCTTGATTACACACTCTGTACTCGAAGTAATCCTCTCACTAGGATTCACTCCTCCTTACAAGTTGTAATCAACACAATGTGTTTCCCACTCAAGATCACCTAATCTTGATTAACTCTCAGAAGAATAGAATTATTACAATAAATCTTCTCTCTTAGAAGTAAATAGATAAACACTGAAGATTAAATACAAATTACTACACTCTCTAAGTCATCTAGACATGGAAAACAGAGTGTAAAAGATATGAGAGCAGAGTATCAGCATGTTGGAAGTATAAGCTTGTTTCTCCACATTTTTTTGCTTGAATCTGTCTTCTATTTATAGGTAGAGATCAATATATGACCGTTGCTATCCCAATAAATTCGTTGGAGAAGCTCTGCCATGTTTAGGAAGTGGTTGTGGCATCTTCTCTCTCTAAACTCAGCTTAATCCAGCTGGCTAGATAATCATAGTTGACTCTCTGTGAATTAGTCCGTTGAAGAAGAGTTTACTTATTGTAGAAATCATTCTTAAATGCTTTGTAGGCGTGTGCAATTGGATTAGCCAAAAAGGAGCAACTTTTTGTCTAGCATTTAATGTTCTGAACTACCTTTTTGCTTTTCCTCTAACCTTCAATTAACTTTCGTTAATCTGTCCGAAACTCATTAAAAAGATGGTTAAACATAGCTAAGAATATAGAAGAATGATAAGAGAAAGTATTAAGATCAAATAAGATGATTCCAAAAATTCATCAAATTTGATTTTCAAGTCTAGCGTTCAATACTTGAGTATGTTCATCAATACTCGAGTTTGTCACTGTGCACTTAAGTCAATACTTGAGTATCCATCTTGATACTCGAGTATTCATCTTCCAGAGAGGAACCATCGAGACTTGAACTTTGAAAATAAGGGCAATACTCGAGTATGTAAACCCATACTCGAGTTTTGAACTCTTGGTAAAAAAATAAGCTTAAGTTCAAAACCTCAATACTTGAGTATTGCTTTCAATATTTGAGTATCCAAATCATTGACAAATGGAAAAGCTCTCTGTATGCCCAATACTTGAGTTTCCAAATCAATACTCGAGTATTCATTCATTTTACAAAAACTTTGAGAAGTCTTTCCTATGTCAATACTTGAGTATTCAAGGATTTTTGAAAAACTTTGATAAAATGATGTCAAGCCAATACTTGAGTTTTCTAATGTATACTTGAGTATTAATGAACAATCATTAAGTATGAAATCTCTGTGAAAATCCAATACTCGAGTATGCAAAACCAATACTCGAGTTTTCATAAGATGTAAAATTTTGATGACTCTCTGTATGACCAATACTTGAGTATTCAATTGAATACTTGAGTATTCAATTGAATACTTGAGTATTCAATTGAATACTTGAGTATTCAATTGAATACTTGAGTGTTCAATACTCGAGTATTCATATCAATACTTGAGTATTGTTTCAGGGTGAAAACTTGGAGTGCTCTCTGTAAGTCAATACTCGAGTATTGTGTCCAATACTTGAGTATTGTTTTGTGAAAATGGATTTGAGCATCTCTCTGTCAAGTCAATACTCGAGTATTGATACCAATACTCGAGTTTGTCTTTGACAGTAAGTTTTTACCAAAGACAAACACTTCCAAGTGAGTTTACAATTGTTGATCATTATCAAAACACATAGGGAACCAACATACATTATAAACCTCGAACATACATTTAGGATTATTTTCAAAATATATTCACTTTGATGGTGCCATTTTTTTAGATACCCCTATGCCCTACAAGCTGGTTCTACTTGCACTTTGCATGGCTTGTTCATCTGTTGACTAATGACTTTTACTACAAAGCAAGTATTTGGCCAAGCATGTGATGAGTAAATGAGCCCACCAACTAGTTGTTGATAACTTTAAGTATCAAGTACAGGATTTTCCTATAAAACATTGGTTTGATACTCTGTTTTTAAATGAGTGTCAGTCGGCTTGCATCCAAGCATCCTAGTTTCAGTTAGAAAGTCAATAGTACTTTCATTGTGACACTCACACTGTGATGCTTTTAGTGGATCTAACCGCTTCTAACCACATTTTTGGTCTGAGGCTCTTATGCAGGAACATACTTTGATTTATTTATTTTCTGCTTATAGTTTCCTATTATGATAAGGGCCTATGAACTTTTCATTAGTTTCCTTGTTATTTATTTTTATTTTTTTTCCTATCATAAGTTTTGGATGTATACTTCCAGTTTAGATAGGTTATTCTTCTTTGAACTTGGTAGTATTTTTCTTTTTTCAATTTTTAAATTTTTTTAAATTTCTCTTGAATTATTGTATTCAATAAAAAATATATATTGATATTACTTTGGGTTTTGAACCATACGGTTGTGGCAATCTTTAATTTTTTTTTTTGGTTAATGTTCTCATATTAGGTTGATGCAGTTGATCTTGGGAATCATGAATTTCTTGATCCGTTGAGAGGATTGGATGGAGATGCAAAGGCTATTCCGTTTGATCATGAAATTCCGAGTGAAGCTGCTAGTTATCCACCGACAAAGGAGTGGACCTCTTTTAGGAGATTACTACAGCAAAGGTTCCCAGTTTCCAAAATGGTCTCTCTTTCTTCAGTAAGTTTTAAATTCACATACTCAAAATTGTAATAGCCTATAGTAGTTCTTTTGTTTGTAACAGAGCTAGCTCAATCTGCATCAGTATAAACTTAAATGCTTTGTGATTCATATTTCCCAAAGATAAACCTTTTTCATGTGTGTGAGATGGATATATTAGTTTCTTATCAGTCTCTGGTTTCTTCCTTTATCAGTGGGTGTTCCCTCTTTGAGATTTAGCTTATAGGTGGATCCCGTTAGAGTTTCAGCTGATTTTTCCCCAATCATTCCAGTTTCTTTTAGTAAGTTAAGTATATATTTTGAATAAAACTGATATTCTTTTGTTAGACATAGCAACCTCCATGCTAAGGAAATATCTAGAATTGGCTTGATCTTTCATTTCAAACTCTGTAGCTAGAGATTTCTTTAATCTTCAAATACTTTCTTGATCATCGCTTTTAATAACAATGGCATCATAAGAATTGCAAGTTTGCCATTCTATGCATATTTTATATCGTGCAAAGTGCAAACAATGTTTGATCAGTCAGATACTGATAATAGCCAATATTCTTCATTGCTTTGGTGAACCCATCAAACAAGCCCCTAGGTGACTACTTCTACCCATAAAGTGATTTTCTCAACCTGCAAACATCAGTAAAATTATTGGTATTCTTCAAACTAGGCCTTTGGTAAGAGAGTTAAGGTGTCTAGGGTAACTAGAGCTAAAATTATGGTGGACAATAAAGGAGCTATTCACTCTCAGCACTCTCCCCTTGAATGGATAGTTTTGTGCAGTGAGGTTGATTCTGAAAGAAACTCTATCCATGGTAACAAAATGCTTGTTGAGTGTAGGAGAATAGCATTTATACCCCTTTTTTGTTGAACATCCCTAGAGGATGCATTATAGGTTCAAGGTTCCAATTTTGCTACATGATAATTGTGAATAAATGCTACACAAACCAAATACCTTTCAGGGTAGACTGTATAGGCATGGAACAAGAGAGTAGGTTTCACTGAACTTTTTGGTGTTGTATGGAATCCCGAAGTTTTTTATGGGATTCTATTAATCAAGTATGCTGATGTGAGCATGGCTTTCCAAATAGGAAAAAAAGAGGTTAAGAACATTGTGATCATGATGGATATAACAACCTCAGGCAAGTGTCTGTTTTATCTCTGCAACACCATTTTGTTGTGGTTTATTGACATGAGAGCTTTGATGGGTGATGCTATGATGGATTAGGAATTGGTCTAAGGCTTAATCGAGGTATTCCATTGCGTTGTCACCCCTTAGGACTTGAATTTTTGCTTGAAATTGGTTTTGCATGAATGAATAACAATTTTTGAAAACATCAAAAAATTTAGATTTATCTTTCATGAGGTATATCCAGGTTAGCCTTGTATGCTCATCTATGTATTCAACAAACCACCTAGCATTGCTTCAGATTTACACTCTTGATGGCTGTGGTGCGGAAGGTGTTCAAGCAGAGAAGCTATTTGTTTTGCTGTTGAAATGGCCAAATCTGCTCAGCTGTCATTAATAGGGAGAATAAGATTGATTTTGTATCTTGTGTATAATTAAAAAAATAAAAGAATGACTGAAAGTGAGATGAAGAGAGAATTGACAGTATTGTGTTGATAGTAGTCTTACAATGATTGAGACAACATATAGCACTTGGTTAGTCATTAAGCTAACTAAGGGTTAATAACTATCTAACAAATTGCTACATATAAATCATAAACGTAATATTATTTAACAAAAATATATGTATCTAAATATGAAACAAATTTCAGTAACAATAAAGATAAATTTATTAAATTTTTCCTATAGGCTAAAAAAATTGTAAAGCATTTTATTTCTTTGATTATATATATTTGTTTATATTTAATTTTAGGGAAAATTAATCTGCTAGTCCTTTTAGTTTCACCCAATTTTGAATCAAGTCCCTGTAGTTTCCCCCCCCCCCCTTTTTTTATCCCATCCTTATTGTTTGCTCCGTTAATTGTGCCAGTCCTAACGTTAGAAAAACATCCATATGCTGTTAGTTTAAATTGATTGGGGTGACATGGCCATCTGATTGACCAAAATCACTGACGGAGAAAGAAAAGAAAGTTGAGCAATTTCTTCATCCATTTTCTTCAGCTCTTCTCCTCCGCCCCACACACCACTTTCTCCTCTCTTTCAAGGGTTTTCAACTGGGGTTTTCTTTTCTGTCAGAAAGCTGTAGAAGAAGTAGTGACGAGAGAGAAGATCAGAAAGGTCGCAGCTTTGTTGGTGGGTGATGGAGAAGAAGCTAAAGAAAGGAGAAGGAAAGCTAAAGAGCTAAGTGAAGAAGCGAAGAAAGTAACAGACTGGTGGGTCTTTGTACATCAGTGTTAAGAAAATACTTGCAGAGGCCTGATCATTCAAGAGCCACAAGGTTATGGCCAAAGTCTGATTCAACTGAATATAAGGATCTATCGCTCATGGATGATAAAAAAAAAGTAGTGGGATGGTTTTGTTTTGTTTTGTTTTTTTTCTGATTTACCAAAAAGAGAACGTTATTCTAGAAAAGTTGTTCAAATTCAAATGCTGATACAGGAGAACGAAGTGGGAATGTTTCAAGAATGATGTGGTCTTACAAACCTGAACTTTGATATGGAGAGAGATCACGAGCTTCAGGTTCAGGGCAGGTTGGCTTTGATACAAAGAAATCGACATTGGAAGCGAAAGTTGTGGCTGAAGAAATTGCCGCCGGAAAATCATTGAGAGAGAATAGAGAGAGTGGTTGTTGGGGGGGGGGGGGGAGTGAAGAAGATGGCTGAACAAATCGCACAACTTTCTTTGTCATGTTGTTTTTTCTTAGCCAGATGGCAACATCACCCCAGTCAATTTCAACTCATGGCATATGTCTGTTTTTTTAACAGAAGGACTGGCACAGTTAATGGAGCAAACAATATGATGGGATAAAAAGGAAAAAAAAAAACTATAGGGACCTGATTCAAAATTGGGTGAAACTATAGGGACTAACAGATTAATTTTCCCTTAATTTTATATCATAATATGAATTGTGGTTTATTATATTTTGAAAAAATATTTGCCCTAGCTGGTCCAAAGTTCTAGATCCTGCACTGGGTGTGACAGCATGACACTATTGGGATTACCAGAAACCCTATACACCATATTGGAGTGAACAATGTGGATATTGATCACATTCATTAAAAAAAAGAGATAGAATCAGGTGCTGTTGATGCTATACCTACTAGTTGACTAGTTGTAGATTTATTCACTAAAGCTCTTTGAAGGACTAGGTTTGAACATTTGAGCAGTAAGCTGCTAGGAATGCTCAGCATTCACTACAAATCTATGGTTGGGATTTTATTGTTCTGTTTATTTCATCATTATGATCATTTTCATTATCATTGTTCCAGATTTATAAAAGATAGGATTAGATGTTATATTGAATTTTATTTCCTAAATTTTTTCCTAGATTTGTGATTTGAGTAGAAGACCTGTTGGTTGTTGCTATCAGCTCTATTAACCTCTATCACACATCCTGGAACAACAGATTTGAGCTATCCTTCAAATTTGGTCACTACAAATAAGTAATGAAAACCAAGGTATAATCCCTTGTGTCCTAAGTCAAAGAGTTGAGCTTCTGTGTGGTCGTTGTTGTCGTTCATTTATTTATCCCATAGTCAAGGTGTGGGTGTCGTTTTGCATTCCACTTTTGATCTCTCATCCTTAGTGTGCACATCTGTGACTATGACTTGTATCATTCTTGTAGAGGGAATTATTACGCCTAATTTTCTTAATTCATAGCTTTTAAAGTAGCCATGAAGAATCCTTTATTTATGTTGTGGAATAATAATATGAAGTTTGTTAGTTCGTTAGTTAGTTAGTGAATGATCTAAGTATATAACCATTGGGTAGGTGAGGGTCATACGACTATAAGACCCCAAACTCTATTGTATCTAGACTTGATTGGCATATGAATGAATCCAATGTATTTTCAGTTTCTCTCAATTCCCTCTTTCTCTCGTCTCTTCCCTTCCCCTCTTCTCTCTCTCTCTAATCGCTCTCTGTTTCTTTTTCTCTCTGTAATGTTTATTGATCTTAGGATTAAGAAAGTAGATGTAGAAGAGACACAAGAAAGGGATTAGAAGAGAAGAAGGAGAAGAGAGCTCCTAAGGCTCTCTCAATTTTGTATTATTGCAATGCCATAACAAGTCTGAAATCTGATCGTACAGAAATAGAGGAGTGGCTATTTATAATACTATAGCCTCCCTCAAGTCACTAACTAACAGCTAGTTTAGGATTAACGACTAATTATCCTACTAACTATCTAGCTTACAATTAGGACCCTAAATGCAGATTATTATCTTTATATATCACTCTCTTATTCCAATACCATAACAATATACTTTCTATGTTATTGTTTCTACCCTGAATCCCTTAGTTTTTTGTTGGTTACAGTTTTCTAATTAACTTTTTCCCAATAATTTCAGGTTCCCGAGGTTATGATGAGGAGCGGAAAATGTATGCAGATGTCTTACCTCTTCCATTGATTTTCCTTTTGTTTTGTTCTTTCTATTTCCTAAAATTTTAATCATATGATTGACCTTATTATTCCTTGATTTCCTTCATCTCCTTCTGCTCATTAGTTACATGTTTGATGGGACAGCTTATAAGATGCACTTGTGATCTTATCCCTAATTTTTCAGCTATTGAGAAATCGTCAACAAGTATGCATATAGAGGAACTAGATGATCCACAAAAATTTTCAGATGATGAGGTCAAAGTGATTGCTTGGCAGGAATATGTTTCACGACTGCATGAGCTCAAAGATGAAATTGCTCATTCTTGGCTTGTTGATGATCGTATAACATCCTTAAAGTTGTCTGTAAAAGTGAGTTTTGGATTCATTTTGTTATTTTTTCTTGCTTCATTGTACTTTATATAAGTGATTACATTCACTGCCTTGAAGAGATGTTTGTTTATTAATACTTTTTTCCCCTGAACTGTGAAGACTTTCTCCTGAACCTCTGGTCTTCTCAGTGCAATGTCTTTTATTCTGCCAGTCAGCAAACTTACAGAGTGAAGGCAACAAGCCTGCCTTTCTTCAGCTAAGTAATGTTGGGTAAATTAATTTAATTCAGATAAGATCAAAGAACATTCTATCCTAAAATATTATAAATAACAGAGCAAAAAACAGAAATGTCATTTTAAAAAAATGAAACCTTCATAACCTGCGGTAGGCACTGAAAATAGGAGAGCGCTTAGCGGGCTAGGCTTGCACTGTAAAGCCCATGAAGATTAGGGCATCAGCATGTCAATCTTCAATGCTCCTGCACAAGTTGAGCCGTAGATGTTAATGCTGCCAAGCTTGCTGTTTAACTTTTGAAATAGCTTGGTAGGAAGGGTCTTGTTTAAGATATCAGCTACTTGCTTATTTGGTAGTATATGAAATCGGACCATACTTAGGAAATAATATGCTAATGTCAGATTATTTATTTGTCTAATATTTATTCTGTTTTCTGCAGGTTGCCAAACTTCTGATGGATACTTCAATTTTGCAGTTTTATCCTACACTATTTTTCCTTGTCACCGATATTATGGACATGCTTGGAGATCTGGTTTGGCAAAGGATAAAACAGAAGGCTGAGTTTTCCACAGATGGAACCTTACTTTGTAACTTACCAGGTATTTCATCAATTTATATTGGGTAAAAGTGCAAAAATATACATGTGCTTTACCCTCAAGAGTGCTCAACACCACGTGCTTTTTTTGGGTGCAAAAATGCACATGAACTTTTTCAAATGGAGCAAAAATGCACATCTCCGTTAAAATGACTTAACTCTATTATTTTTTCAGTGGGCCCCACGTTATTAAAACAAATAAAATTGCCTAACTTCTTAAATTTATTTTACTGCCCTGCAGAGGGTAATGAAGTAAATTTAAAACTCAATTCAGCTCCCGTCTCTTTCCAGCTAACTCTGGAATCTCATCTTCATTCATTTACGTCTTCTTGCAGCCCCACTTGAACTTCAACGTACTGTATTCCAAATGAATCAGACATGAACAAACAGCCTTGTCGTAAACGGTATAAACACAGTCCAAGTTGAATGTATCCCACCATTGTTGAGCATATTAAATCAGAATGTTCTGTGTTTTTCATGGGCTTTAGAGCTGTGATGGTGTGATTTCTTAGAAGGAATCCTAACTGCTTAGATATCAGGAATTTCTCATGGCTTTTGTCCTTAAGAAAGAAAAATGAGAATCTTTATCTTTCTATTCCGCTGTGATATATGATATATCAACAACACACACATTTATGGGGTAGAACAGGGTTATAAAGCAGGCAAATAAAGAGAAATCTAATTTGGGGACAGAGTCTAATTAAACATGAATTTCACTTTTCACTTTGACTGTTCACTAACAAATTTTTGTATGATTTACATTTTATCAGTGTTTCTTCTAGAATTAGAAGAGATGTAAAAGAGAATATTGATCAAAAGGGTATGATGTGGGTGGTCTTGTTGTGGTAGCAAGAGAGGCATGACTTGGAGTTAACCCGGAAAATCTTGAGCAGATTGGCGCACATTTGACGAACTCCCCACGAACAATTGCTTTGCATCAAAGGCATAATCTTGGTCAAACCGTTCGCATTCGTCACCGCTTCTTGCGCCTTCTAATCACAAAATAGATAACATGCTCCAAAGTATAGTCACTGCGTGCTCCGTTGTGACATTTGATACTTTCAGGACCTTCTGCAATATCGACGCCACGCAATTTGGGTTCTCACAGATCTGCAACATTCCTTCCTTAGTCGTCAATGCCGTTTCTAAAAGCTTCAGTACATTCTCGGTGATGGAAACGCTCCACCTGGACTGCGAAAGCAATTCCGATATTTGTTTCATACCATTGAGATGGACCAATTTCACCTTGTTTCGTTTCGGCGTTGAGATTGCCTCCAAGCAGGATAATCCGTTCTCGATTAGCATCGCATCTTTTCTTGATGTCGTCATTTTAAGCAATTCAAGAATTATTCCTTCCTTTCCAGCGATCAGGATTTTCGATTCAACATCCGCGGCCAAGAATTTCAAAATCTTAGTTGAGGGCAGAGGGTAATAAAGTAAATATAAAAAGTTAGGCAATTTTATTTGTTTTAATAACGTGGGGCCCACTGAAAAAATAACAGAGTTAAGTCATTTTAAAGGAAATGTGCATTTTTGCTCCATTTAAGAAAGTTCATGTGCATTTTTCCACCCAAAAAAAGCACGTGGTGTTGGGTGCTTCTGAGGATAAAGCACATGTGTATTTTTGCACCTTTACTGATTTATATTTCATTGTTTTCCAAGTTGTTTACTTTATACTGCACACGCATCTGAAATACATGTGGAAATTTGACTTTTTCCCTTTTTGTTTTGTTGTTAGGATATTATTAATGTATATAGCTAAGATCATGGGATAATAATTAGATCCTATATAATTAGGGATTACAACATTATGAGCTATTATGTTAGAGGCTCCTCTCTATTGTATAAATAGCAATACGTTTATCATGAATAAAACAACTTTCTGATTCATTTCATTACATGGTATCAGAGCCAGGTTCCATCCTCTCCCGGAGTTCGTTTTCTGGTCTTTTCTGTCTTTTTTGAGTTCATTTTCCGGCAAAACAGTAAGGTAGAGAGAGAGTGAGGTTTCTGTGTTTGGTGTCCTATCGGTACACGTGCCCCACCAACAGCATCTACACCCTCCGATCGACCCATCCCAGGTGGTCTGATCACGTTTCGACGGCGCGTGTAGCTTCACGCGCCACCCCGACGTGCGTTGGAAAATACACGCGCCGGCGCGTGGGGCTCATCTCCGGCGACTTTTGCGACGCAACTTGGTTCTCCTTGATCAACTTGTTGAACCCGGTTCCTTTCCGGTGGTTTTGTGTTCATTTGAGGTGGTTTGCAGATCAGGGTCTTCCGTTTTCAGTCGTTCTTCAGTGGTTCAGTCCATTCTTCGGTGCAGATTTGTTATTCCGTCGTTATCTCTTATTTTTTGGCCTTCTCCTGGTGTTTTCAGGCGCTGGGTCTGTGGTTTTAGACGTGGGTTTGTGTATTTCAGCTTCTTTTGGTTGATTTTGGACCCTAGGTCATTTTGTTTGATCTTATTCGTCCCTGGGGTGTTGAGTTTTTGGTCCCTTGTGCAACCGTTTGGTGTTTGGAGAATCGTTTGGTCTCTTGTGAGACGTTTGGGGTAATATTTGGTTGCTGTTCTCTTTGGCTTTAAGTTGTTGTTTGGGTGTTGTAATCTTTGGTGAGGCTCTCTGCTCATTGTTGGAACTCACAATTGAAAAGTTGCTCTTTGCTGTCAATTGGAAGTATATTGTGACTGGTAATCTTGCTCGGAGCGCTTTTGTTAGGATAGCTGTAGAAGAATAGAGGGGTTGGGGAAAGAAATCAGAGGAAGTGGGAAAAGAAAGGGGGAAGAAGACAGATTGCAGACGACTGCAACTGTTAGTCTCATTTACTATGTGCAAAACTGTGTTACAAATGCCTTAGGCTCTCTATTTATAGCCACATGCCTGCCTAATGTATATTCTAATCCTAACGGTAACGGCCTCAGAGAATTAGTCATGTGCTGTATTAATATTCCTAAGTGGCCTCATAGAATTAGTCATGTGCCTCCCTAATATTCCTAAGTGGCCTGATAGAATTAGTCATGTGCCTCCTAAATCCCTAATTAAGTATCCTAACTATTTTTACACTTTACATAACAAATGCCCCCCTTTGAAGACCCCTTGTCCTCAAGGGTCAGTGATGGCAAATTCTGGAAACTGACGCTGAAAATGATACAATAACACCCACGTAGCTTCTTCCTCATGCAGCTGCTTCCATTTGACCAGGATTTCTGTAACTATCCTTCCTTTCCTCCTCCCCATACGTTTCTGCAGAATCTTCTCTGGTTCTCTCACGGCTGGTAGTTCTAGCCAGTCTTCTGGTGGATGCCGAACCCGTACTGATGGGTTTGGGCATAGCTTTAAGAGAGATATATGAAATGTATCATGAATTTTAGCTTCAGATGGTAACTCCAGTTTATAAGCTACTGGCCCAATCTTTTGTCTGATCCGATAGGGCCCAAAGAACCGAGGAGCTAATTTCTGATGGCTCCTAGTGGCAGCTGAAATTTGTCGATACGGTTGAAGCTTCAAAAACACCCATTGCCCCACTTGAAATTCTCTATCTGTTCTATGGTTATCGGCCTGCTGTTTCATCATGTTGATAGCCCGTGAAAGGTGATACTTAGCCACCATAAGAGCTTCCTCCCTTGCCATAAAAGATCTGTCCACTGCCTCAACAACCGCTGATCTGGGCAAGTAGGGAACATATAAAGTAGGTGGCTGCCCATATAGCAGTTCATGTGGAGTGGTCCTAGTAGATGAATGATGGGTGGTATTATACCACCATTCCGCCATAGGCAGCCATTTAGACCACTCCCTAGGCATCTCCCAACACATACAACGCAAATATGTCTCAAGACACCTATTCAATACCTCCGTTTGTCCATCCGTTTGGGGATGGTAGGCTGAAGTTAGCTTCTGCTCCACCTTCAGTATTTTAAGGAACTCTTGCCAAAAATTGCTTACGAAAATAGGATCCCGATCGGAGATAATTTCCATGGGTGCCCCGTGCAAACGATATACATTATCCATGAATTGCTGCGCTAAAAGAGAAGCAGAAAAGGGATGGGAAAGGCTGATAAAGTGACCGTATTTAGTTAATCGGTCCACAATTACCCAGATTACCTCCTTTCCATGGGATTTAGGCAACCCTTCAATAAAGTCCATGGAAATACTCTCCCATACCTTGCTGGGAATTGGTAGTGGCTGCAACAACCCCGGATATGCTATTGTTTCATATTTACATCTGGCACACACATCACAGTGCCTAATATATTCCTTTACCTCTTCAAACAAATGCTGCCACCAAAACATAGATTTGATACGTTGATAGGTAGCATGTATTCCTGAATGGCCTCCTTGTGGAGAAGCATGCAACCATTCCAATATTCTGTCTCACTGTGGCGTCCTTCCCTACCACTAAGCGGCTACCACGTCTCAACAAGTCTTGTTGCCACGAGAACTTCCCAAGCACCCCATCGTTTTCCTTGAGTTGATTAATCAGTGCCTTCAACTCGGAATCTGTTTGCCAACTCTGCTGGATTTGTATCAACAATTCCTCCGAACAGGTTGAAAGAGACATCTGAAATACTTCCATTCTATCCATTTGGGAGAGCGTGTCAGCCACATTATTATTAATCTCTTTCTTGTATTGAATCTCATAATCATATCCCATAAGTTTGGAGACCCAGTACATTTGAAAAGAAGTCTTTAACTTCTGATCTAGTAGATACTTCAAACTTTGCTGGTTCGTTCGAATAATGAAATGCCTTCCCTCAAGATATTGGTGCCAATGTTCTATGGCTTGTACTACGGCTAGTAACTCCTTTTCATATATGCTTAAGCTATGATGCCTTGGCGCTAATCCCTTACTAAAAAATGCTATGGGCTGACCCCCTTGCATCAACACAGCCCCTATACCGGTGCCACATGCGTCCGTCTCTACTACAAACGGTTTAGAAAAATCTGGCAGGATCAAGACAGGGGTTGCACTAAGTGTTTCTTTGAGTTTCTGAAAAGCTACAGCCGTCTCCTCTGTCCATTTAAACTGGTCTTTTCACAGCAAATCAGTTAAGGGTCTTGCCAACATTCCATACCCTTGTATAAAACGTCTGTAATAGCCGGCCAAGCCCAAGAAGGAACAGAGTTGCTTGACGGTAGTAGGTCCTGACCATTCCACCACAGCCTTAATCTTCTGAGGGTCAGTAGAAACCACACCGTTTTGAATGATATGGTTTAGGTACTCCACATTGGTTGCTGCAAATGTGCATTTACTTTCCTTGACAAAGTAATAATGCTTCCTCAAAATTTGCAAGACCATTCTCAAATGCTCGAGGTGTGAACTCATACTAGGGCTGTAAACTAGTATATCATCAAAGAAGACTAACACGAACTTCCTTAGGTGCTCCCTGAAGATACTATTCATGGCATTCTGGAATGTAGCCGGTGCATTGGTGAGTCCAAAGGGCATCACCAGCCACTCATAATGACCCGAAGTGTTCTGAACGTTGTTTTATACGAATCTGAGGGCACCATCCTGATCTGATGATAACCCGCTTGAAGATCTAATTTTGTGAACCACCTAGCCTCTTTTAACTCATCTAGTAACTCTTCAACTAGAGGAATGGGGTATTTATTTTTGACCGTTAACCTGTTAAGCTCACGATAATCAATGCACATCCGCCACGTACCATCCTTTTTCTTGACTAACACTATGGGTGAGGCAAATGGAGATGTGCTTCCCTGGATTACCCCGGATTCCAGCAGGCCCTTAACCTGCCTTTCTATTTCGTCTTTCTGCATAGAAGGGTAACGATAAGGCCTTAGATTGACTGGATTATAACCTTCTTTTAGAACCACTGGATGATTGTGGTTTGCACGAAGAGGGGGTAGTCCTTTGGGCTCAGAAAATACATCGCGAAACTCTAATAATAGGTCCTTAACACCCCCGGACGTTGCCACATTACCGTGAGAAAGGGTGTATGCTGGTGTCCGAGTCTCTTCTACAGCGTGCAACAAGAAAAGTTGACTACCTCCTGTTTTCGGATCACTAATTTTACTCACTATCTTGCAATCGGTAGGAGGGGTTGGTTTCAGAACGCACATAACTCCGTTGTAACAAAAGGTCATGGATAGATCGTCATAGTTCCAAGAGGCCTAGTGAACAACCTCTTGTAGCCATTGTAAGCCCAAGACAATATCGTAAGTATTGATATCCATCACACGTAGGTCAAACGAAAATTCTTGATTCTGCATTCTCCACCGAAAATTCTTCCAGACCTCGTAAACCTTCAACCTAGCCCCACCTGCCACTTCTACTTCACCATCTGACTGGGGAGGTGCTTTCCACCCTAATCTTCTAGCCAATTTGTAGTCAAGATAGCCATGTGAAGCTCCATTATCAATGAGAATCTGAATTGGCCGGCGGCCTGCATAACCTTGAATTCTCATGGCAATAACTCCTGCACTCCCTTACATGGCATGAAGAGATATTTGAAGGCACTCGTCCTTGTCCGGCGTGGGTTCCTCCTGTAGCTCCTCTTCGGTAGGCCCTGTTGCGCCATTCCCCGTTTCCTCCTCATCCAGCTCAATTAATTGCAGCTGCAACCTTTGGCGTTGAGGACAGGTATGGCCGCGGAAGTAAGGCTTCTGGCAATAAAAGCATAAATTCCTGGCCCACAATTTGTCCAATTCATCACTGTTAGCCGTCGGATTGCCCCTTACATTTGACGCCCCTGCTCTCGCCGTGGAAATCATTGATGAACCAATGGCCGTTCCTACGTTATCCTTGTTCACATAACTAACGGGTCTGCTTCCCGTTGTCAAGTTACCAAGGACCCCCGAAGAACCAGTCGATACAGAGGGGCCCTTTGCACTTCGCCATGAGACAGACGGTGTTAAGGCTGTGGTCCGTCGTGGCCATGATTTTACATTCCCTTCATTGCCACGATTATACTCATAGATCTTGGCTATGCTTCTTGCATCGTGTAATGATATGGGTCGTTGAAGTCGCACCTGACGGCCACAATCTTCCCGAAGGCCCTCGATATAGGCTTGAATGGCATGATCATCTGGGATACACAGCTTACAGCGGAGGACATCAAATTCATCGTTATAATCGTCCAAAGAACCGGTTTGGTACAGGCGTTTAAAGTCGCCCATGGGTGACTCATAAGGGGAGCCAAACCGGGTTCGTATTACAACCTTGTATTCCCGCCATGAGACCGGGTGTCCATTCTCCTCCTCCATAAACGCCTGATGCCATATGTACCCCTTCTCGTCAAGATTGACACTGGCTAGTCGGACCTTCCAATTTTCTGGCGTACCATCCAGATCAAAGTATCGGTCGCAATTATAGAGCCATCCCATTATGTCTTGGCGTTGAAAGCAAGGAAACTCCATCTTGGTCAATCTTGTAGGCGGCGCGTAGTCATCATCCTCCCGACGTTCCCTTTGTGCTCGCTGTGGGTCCTGACGCCGGTGTTCATCGCCGTTAGGAGGATCCTCATCTATTAATCGGTGTTCTTGGTTCGCCGCCAACTCGGCAACTCGGTCCGTCAGAGCCTGTATTGCCTCTGGGATCCTTGCTACAGCCTCTTCCAACGCACGAACTCGCGTGTCCATCTGATCCGCCATCACTAGTCGCGCAATCTGTGCTCGCGTCTCGACCATGCAACAATGGTTGATCGCTATTAGACACCGGCTGGCCAAAAGAATGAATCTTGCTTATTTTCTTTATGTCCTTGAGACTGGAATTGTGTCTCTCAGTTGCGTCTGAATACGAGACTGGGTTGCAATGGAGGAACAAACCCAGAATTGTTTCAGACTTGTCAAAAGTGACAACAGTGAGCCGAGAAATGACCCCGCTCTGATACCACTGTTAGGATAGCTGTAGAAGAATAGAGGGGTTGGGGAAAGAAATCAGAGGAAGTGGGAAAAGAAAGGGGGAAGAAGACAGATTGCAGACGACTGCAACTGTTAGTCTCATTTACTATGTGCAAAACTGTGTTACAAATGCCTTAGGCTCTCTATTTATAGCCACATGCCTGCCTAATGTATATTCTAATCCTAACGGTAACGGCCTCATAGAATTAGTCATGTGCCGTATTAATATTCCTAAGTGGCCTCATAGAATTAGTCATGTGCCTCTCTAATATTCCTAAGTGGCCTCATAGAATTAGTCATGTGCCTCCTAAATCCCTAATTAAGTATCCTAACTATTTTTACACTTTACATAACAGTTTCTTGCTCGGAGCGTTTCTTGTTCGAAGAGTTTGTTGTGGCACTCAACTTCTTTCTTGGTGAAGATCGACGGCTACATCTACGTCTAGTTCTTCTATTGCCCTTGTTACAGGTAACATTGCTTCTAATCTTGCTACTTCTTCCTCGAAGTGGATCATCGATTCCGGTGCTACTAATCATATGAGGTAACCACCATTTGTTTTCCTCGTATGCGCCTTATGCCAATCCCTCCAGTATAACAATTGCCAACGGTTCTTATTCTCGTGTTATTGGCTTTGGCACTGTTGAACCTACTACTTCTGTTCCCTTATCCAATGTCTTTAATGTCCCTGACCTTACTTTTAATCTTTTGTCTCCTAGCAAGCTCACTCGACAATCAAATTGTTTCATTACTTTATTTCCTGACCATTGTTTGATTCAGGATCTTACGACGAAGCGAGTTATTAGTAGGGGCTATGAATCTGGTGGTCATTACTTCCTTGAGGATCAGGTACTGCGTTCAGTTGCTTGCTCTGGTGGTTTATCCCCTTTTGATAATCATTGTCGTTTAGGTCATGTGTCCTTGTCTTCTTTGAAGAGGATGTATCCTCAATTCCATGATTTGTCTTCTTTAGAATGTGAGTCATGTCAGTTTGCTAAACATCATCGTGTTCACTTGGCACCTCGAGTTCATAAACTAGCTACATCTCCATTTGATTTAGTTCATTCTGACGTTTGGGGTCCATGTCCTCTCGAGTCTAAGCCTGGTTTTATATACTTTGTTACTTTTGTTGATGACTTTTCTTGTACCACCTGGCTTTATTTAATGAAAACTCGTTCTGAGTTGTTTTCTCACTTTTGTAATTTCTGTGCTGAAATCAAAACTCAATTTGGTGTGTCTACGGAGTGACAATGCTAAAGAATACTTTTCTGCCCAATTTCAAACTTATATGCTCCAGCATGGCATGCTTCATCAGTCCTCCTGTCCAGATGCACCAGCTCAAAATGGTGTTACAGAACGTAAGAATTGACACTTATTAGAAGTCGCTCGGGCTCTCATGTTTTAAATGAATGTTCCTAAACTTTTTTGGGCTGACGCTGTGTCTACTGCGTGCTTCCTTATTAATCGTATGTCCCCTCTTGTTCTTAATGGTGCCACTCCATACACTACCTTGTTTCCTTCCAAACCCCTGTTTCCTGTTGACCCTAAAATCTTTGGTTGTGTCTATTTTGTTCACGATGTTCGTCCCACTGTTACCAAATTTGATCCCAAGTCTCTTAGATGTGTCTTCCTTGGGTATTCTAGGGTTCAGAAGGGTTATCGGTGCTATTCTCCCACTCTTCGGCGTTATCTTGTGTCTACCGATGTCACATTCCATGAGTCGACTTCGTTTTTTCCTGTCTCTACTCCACCCCCATCTCCTGTCTCTACTGATGACACTTCCAACTATCTTGATGATCTCCTGGTCTATACGGTTCAATCCCCACCAGTGCAAGCAACTGACTTGGCACCTACTAAACCACCTATCTATCATGTTTATCGGAAACGCCCTAGGGCGAGTAATGTTGTCAACCAGGTTTATGACCCACCAATGACTGCTTCGACGTCTAATCCGGCATCAGTTTCTTCCGCTCCTACTTCTGAACCAGTATCAGTGCCTGATACTCTTGATACTCCTGATCCTTCCGCTTCTACCTTTGAACCAGACATAGTTTCTGATACCCTTGATACTCCTGATCCTTCCGCTTCTACGTCTGAACCAAACATGGTGTCTGATCCTCCTGATGACTTGTCTATTGCTTTACGTAAAGGTAAACGTACTTGCACTTATCCTATTTCTTTCTTTGTTTTTTATAACCATTTATCTCCTCCGTCCTGTTCCTTCATAACATCTTTAGACTCTCTCACCGTTCCCACTACTCTCCAACAAGCCTTAACCCATCCCGGTTGGCGTGCTACGATGGAAGACGAAATGGTGGTCTTTGATAAGGGTGGTACCTGGAATCTCGTTGATTTGCCTCTTAGCAAGAAGGCTATCGGGTGTAAGTGGGTGTTTATGATCAAAATGAAAGTTGATGGCACCTTGAAACGTTTGCAAGCTCGACTGGTTGCGAAGGGTTATGCTCAGACCTATGGGGTTGATTATTCGGAAACCTTCTCTCCTGTGGCAAAATTATCCTTTGTTTGCCTTTTCATTTCTATGGCAACCAATTATGGTTGGGATCTTCATCAGTTGGATGTTAAGAATGTGTTCTTGAATGGTGATCTTCTTGAAGAAGTATACATGGAGCAACCACCTGGTTTTGTTGCTCAGGGGGAGCGTGGGAAGGTATGCCATCTTCAGAAGTCTTTATATGGCTTGAAGTAGAGTTCTCGTGCTTGGTTTGACAGGTTTAGCTCTGTGGTCAAGAAATTTGGTCTGATTCAGAGTAAATGTGACCATTCTGTGTTTTATCAGCATTCAGATGTTGGCATGATTCTGTTAGTCGTATATGTTGATGATATTGTTATTATGGGTAGCAATGCTTTGGGAATCTCATCACTTAAGGCCTTTCTTAATTCTCATTTTCAAACAAAGGATTTGGGTCTGTTAAAGTACTTTCTTGGGATAGAGGTTATGAGAAGTAAGAAAGGTATCCTTTTGACACAAAGGAAATATGTTCTTGATCTGTTAAAAGAAACCGGGAAACTCGAAGCAGCACCGAGTAGCTTTCCCATGATTCCTAATCCCTTCTTGGACATGGATGACCGCATACCATTGATGAGCTACCTGAGGATGTCAGAAAGAAAGTTGATCCGGAGAAGATCAAGTCGTTTGCCTACCCTGAGAGATACCGTAGATTGATTGGGAAATTGAACTATCTCACATTAACTCGCCCAGATGTGACCTTTCTAGTTAGTGTGCTTAGTCAATTTATGACTGCACCAACCATTGCTCAGTAGGAAGCATTGGAGCATGTCTTACATTATTTGAAGGGCTCATCCGGTCGTGGTGTATTCTATACGAATCATGGCCACGACAAGATTGAATGTTTTTGTGATGCAGATCATGCGGGATCAAAGGCTACTAGAAGATCCACCACAGTATATTGTGTGTTTGTGGGCGGAAATTTAGTATCATGGAAGAGTAAGAAGCAAAATGTGGTTTCTAAGTCGAGTGCAGAAGCTGAGTATAGAGCTATGTCTCAGTCAGTACAGGAAATTGTGTGGATTCACTAGTTAATGAAGGAGGTTGGTCTTGCCACGTCATTACCTGCGAAGTTGTGGTGTGATAATAAAGCTGCTCTACACATAGCCTCCAACTTTGTGTTTTATGAACGCATGAAACACATTGAGATTGATTGTCACTTTGTACGCGATAAGATCAATGAGAACTTTATTTCTACACGGCATGTGTGTTCTAGTGACCAATTGGGTGATCTTTTGACTAAGGCCTTAAATGGGACTCGGGTTGACTATCTTTGTAACAAGTTGGACTTGATTAACATCTATGCTCCAACTTGAGGGGGGGTGTTAGGATATTATTAATGTATATAGCTAAGATCATGGGATAATAATCAGATCCCATATAATTAGGGATTACAACATTATGAGCCATTATGTTAGAGGCCCCTCTCTATTGTATAAATAGCAATACGTTTATCATGAATAAAACAACTTTCTGATTCATTTCATTACAAACATCATATGATGCGAATATTTCTAAGATTATGCGTTTGAATTCAACTTATGAGGGCCTTTGGTCTCTCTATAGGACCACAAAAGGAGTTCTATTGAAGACTGTGAATTGGTGAATGTTGTATTGATTGCTTATAATTTCCAAAGCTGAATCAATATCTTGAATTTATACAACAGATGAATAAAAGAATTACCACAAGATGTTCCAAAAATCTCCTCCTAATGAAAAAATAAATATGATCAAACTAGAGGAAGTTAAACTAAATTGAAACCTGTTGTGTGGTTTAAATTTGATAAAACCCCTAAAATTTATATAAAGTAAAAAATTTAAGTGTGAACTAATGATGCTCATATTCCATACACTAGTTGCTACATGTTTCATGGCTCCAATGTTTTGCTGATGGATTGTCATTTAGCAATATGAACGCCACATCCAGTAGGTTTGTCTATTGAATTAATTTTCCAGAGAAGTGATGAAGTTATTATTTCTTTCAGATCTCTTCTATTGTGTCATTTTCTCCAGGCCTAATGAGTTATAAACTCATGAACAATCTCAAGTTGATTAGACACGATAAATTAACTGAGATATTTATCCTGAGTTTGTATGATATTTCTTTCAGAAAACTTTAGAGCGGCTGATATTTGCTCTGATGCTAAAGAAACTTGCAATAATTGGTTTAGCAAAATTGGTGCTGTGCGAGAGCTTCTTCCACGCGTGTAAATTCCTTATCCTTCCTGAAGCATTTAATTTATTTTCTATTGTTTTTCTAATAAAATTATTTCTTCTACTTTTTTCATTTGTTTGAAACTATCTGACCTCTATTTCAAATTTCAACCATTTTCACTGATGCAAATCTATAATTTACAGTTAAGAAACTGCTGCTCCTGTGAAAACTATAGACATGCAGAGTTTCATAATCATCAAATATATGCACTGTAGTCATTTAATGGCCATGCTTTTATGCTGCACATATGTGGGACTGAAAATGAACGTCATAATTCCAAAGGAGAAGGTTCTTTCAATTATAAATTATTAATTGGGACCATGGAGGCTCAATGTATGTGGGATAATTTTTCTGGAATCTGGATGATGAAACAAGTTCCTTGTGCAAGTCGTATTGATTTTTGGCTCTGGCGTGGAGATGTTATTTATTGGCATATATTTATAGTATTATAGAGTAAACTATGTGTATCTACTCAATTTGTTTTGGAATCCTCTATGTAGTGCTAATACAATAGAATATTCAAACTTTTTTTTTTTTGGTGGATATTACTCCATAACTATTTTGTGTTTAAGCTATTGCCAAGAGGCTCTTTCATATAACTAACATTTATTTTTTTTAGAATTTTTATAGTCCATAAAGGTTACATCTCTTTGATGGGCATTTATGATAACTGTTTCCCTGGAATTATGCTGTAGTTACTTGGAGCTGGCAATATTACCTTGCTGGCGTTTTCTTCTTGATGAGCCTCTGGACAGTCTGAAGCGCTTGGTAATGATGGCCAGAGGATTAGGAGATCCAGTGGCATTTGCTTATTGTCATCTATATATGGCTCATTGTGCCCAGAAGTTACCTTCACTTGATATAGGTATGACTATTTTATGACATTAATTTAGGCTTAGATGTATAATGTATCTGCATCTCGACCAATAGTTGGACGCTTTTTTTATTAGTAATATAAGCTATGAAGAGAATCGTGTGAGAACGAGCACACATAAAGAGAATGTTTGAAGTAAAATTTCTTATTTATACAAGGGGAATTATGCTGTATCCAATACCATAATGTAGGAGGAAATGAAACTCCTTAATGTTCAGTGAACAAAATGAGGATAGAATTTGAGTAATAAATCTGTGCTTTAATTATTAGGAACTAAATTTCAATAAGAATACCATCTTCCAGTCATAGACTAGACAACAAAGTGGGTAAATGTATCAGGTGAAATTTGAATTCAATTGGAATTAGAGCTCATTTGTTTAAGCTTAAAATTAATTGATTTTCATATTGTTTTAGGGATTGTATGAAAAGGAATTTCTTGCGTAAAGATTTTATAAAATACAAATTATTTTACAATTGATTGCAATAATAAGAATATTTATTATTTAGTGATTTTCTGACATTATGCTATCTTCTTACATTTCCATTCATAAAAAATAATTTATTATTAAGTGATTTTTGAATTTCATATATTTCCATGTTTATGAACACTCTTTTTTATCTACCCCCTCCAATCCTTAACACAAGACTTGTTTGGGGAGTTAATTTTGTCCTAAATATAAGACATATTTTTCATATTTGTAATTTTTCCCCCCTAATTTATCCTTATTGATCTCAATAATAATCTAGGAAGAGAGAGAAGGAGGGAATAAAGGAAGATGACTAGAGTGTTTTAAAAAATACATGTTATATTAATTAACTTAACTAACTTCTTTAATCTAATGAAATTAGGTAAATATGTTTTTCATTAAGGACAGGAGGGTGTATCATGTATGATTATTTTTAAATGCTACTTAATGTAGCTTCTTGAAATCAACAAGAAGAAGAAGCTTTATTACTAGGTGGGATTGACTGTATAAATCACATGACACCATTGAGTTCTATTAACCATCAAATTTTTAGATATACCATTCATCAAAAGGTCTTGTTTGATAACTTGCACAAGTGCTCCTTTAGGTTGTCTCCTCTTCACAGAGCTCAACTGCTTGTGCAACCCTCCTCATTAGTACTTTCAAGACCTTATTTGTGCATGTTCGAACCACCTTAAATGATTTTCTATCATTTTCTTCTCAAAAGATGCCGCACCAACTCTTTTTTGTCTATAATCACTATGAATCATATCTTTTTTTTTATGGCCACACATCCATCTTAGTGTCCTCTTCTTTGCTACCCTAACTTTAGATACATTTGTTCCTTTAACTTTATACAATGTTTGAATTTGGTCCCTTAATTTTATAAAGTATATTTTTAGTTGTCTAACCCAATCATTGTTACATTTAAAAATAAAATTATGATGTTAGCATTTGAGAATGTTTTGTCAACATTTAAAATTTCAATGCCAAGATTTTTTTTGTTAATTGTAGAATTCAGAGAGAGAAATATATCTGAATATCTTATCTATTGATGTATAAGAGAGACGTATTTATACAAGGAAGAGGAGCCTCAGAATTGATGGCTCTTAATCACTATTAATGGAGATTGATTCCCTAATATATTGCCTAATATAGATATTTCCTAATATGTATATTGCCTAATATAGATATTTCCTAACACTCCCCCTCAAGTTGGAGCGTAGATATTAATCAAGCCCAACTTGTTACAAAGATATTCAACTCGAGTCCCATTTAAAGCCTTAGTTAGAAAATCACCCAACTGATCACTAGACCGCACATGTCCGGTGGAAATAAAATTATCCTTGATCTTATCACGCACAAAATGACAATCAATCTCAATATGTTTCGTTCGTTCGTGGAACACAGAGTTGGAGGCTATGTGTAGAGCAGCTTTGTTATCACACCACAACTTCGCAGGTAATGACGTAGCAAGACCAACCTCCTTCATTAATTGGTAAATCCACATAATTTCTTGCACAGACTGAGACATGGCTCTATACTCAGCTTCTGCACTTGATTTAGAAACCACATCTTGCTTCTTACTCCTCCATGATACTAAATTTCCACCAACAAACACACAATATCCTGTGGTGGATCTTCTAGTAGCCTTCGACCCTGCATGATCTGCATCACAAAAACATTCAACCTTGTTGTGACCATGATTTGTATAAAGAACACCACGACCAGGTGAACCCTTCAAATAATGTAAGACATGTTCCAAAGCCTCCCACTGGGCAACTGTTGGTGCAGCCATGAACTGACTAAGGTAACTAACTGAAAAAGTCACATCAGGGCGAGTTACCGTGAGATAGTTTAACTTCCCAATCAACCTACGGTATCTCTCAGGATGGGCAAATGGCTTGATCTTTTCTGGATCAATTTTCTTTCGTATATCCTCAGGTAATTCATCAACCGGTATGCTGTCATCAAGGTCCAAGAAGGGATTCGGGATCATGGGAAAATTACTCGGTGATGCTCCCAGTTTCCCAGTTTCTTTTAGCAGATCAAGAACATACTTCCTCTGGGTCAAGCAGATGCCTTTCCTACTTCTCATAACCTCTATCCCGAGAAAGTACTTTAAAGCACCCAAATCCTTAGTTTGAAAATGAGAATTGAGAAAGGCCTTCAGTGAAGAGATTCCCAAAGCGTTGCTACCCGTAATAACAATATCATCAACATATACCACCAACAGAATCATCCCAGCATCTGTCTGTTGATAAAACACAGAATGGTCGCACTTACTCTGGCTCAGGCCAAATTTCTTTACCACAGAGCTAAACCTGTCAAACCAAGCACGAGGGCTCTGTTTCAAGCCATATAAAGACTTTTGAAGACGACATACCTTCCCACGCTCCCCCTGAGCAACAAAGCCAGGCGGTTGCTCCATGTATACCTCCTCTAGAAGATCACCATTCAAAAAGGCATTCTTAACATCCAACTGGTGAAGATCCCAACCATAGTTGGCAGCCATAGAAATGAAGAGACGAACAGAGGACAATTTTGCCACAGGGGAGAAGGTTTCCGAGTAATCAACACCATAGGTCTGAGCATAACCCTTGGCAACCAGTCGAGCTTTCAAACGTTCCAAGGTGCCATCAGCTTTTGTTTTGACCGCGAACACCCACTTACATCCAATAGCTTTCTTTCCAGGAGGTAAATCAACGAGATTCCAGGTTCCTGCCTTATCCAGGGCCATCATTTCTTCCTTCATAGCAGCGCACCAACCGGGATGGGCTAAGGCTTGGTGAAGGTTAGTGGGGATAGTAATAGAATCTAAGGAAGCTATGAAAGAACATGATTGAGGAGAAAGATGATTATAGGAAGCAAAAGACGAGATAGGGTAGGTGCAAGATCGCTTACCTTTTCGGATGGCTATGGGCAAGTCAGTAGAAGTAGGAGAGTCAGGTACAGTCTCCGACTCTGATGTGGAGTCAGGAGAGTCAGGCATAGTCACTGGGACTGGGGTAGAGACAGGAGAGGATGCAACTTCTACTGGATCCGACGTCGAAGCAGGTACTGGGGGGGTTGGAACCTGGTTAGTGCCATGACTTGCCTTGGGACGCTTCCGATACACATAATAGATAGGTGGTTTAGCGGGTTCCGGTTCTGGTGCCTGCACTGGTGACAACTGAACTTTATAGATTAATACATCATCAAGACTATCAGTGGTGTCAGGGGATGGAGAAGCAGAGACAGAGACAGGAAAGAACGGGGTCGACTCATGGAAGGTAACATCTGTGGACACCAGATAACGCCGAAGAGTGGGGGAATAACATCTATAACCCTTTTGAACCCTAGAATATCCTAGGAAGACACATTTTAGGGACTTGGGATCAAGTTTGGTGATGGTAGGTCTAACATCACGAACAAAGCAAACACACCCGAAAATCTTGGGATCAACAGGAAACACAGGATTGGATGGAAACAAGGTGGTGTAGGGAGTGGCACCACTAAGGACAGGAGACGGCATACGATTAATGAGAAAACAAGCAGTGGACACAGCATCAGCCTAGAACGGTTTGGGAACATTCATTTGAAACATGAGAGCGCGGGCAACCTCTAATAAGTGCCGGTTTTTTCGTTCGGCAACACCATTTTGAGCTGGCGTATCCGCACATGAGGACTGATGAATTATGCCATTTTGAAGCATATAGTTGTGAAATTGGGCAGACAAATATTCTTTAGCGTTGTCACTCCGTAAAGTTTTCACAGAAACACCAAATTGGGTGTTGATTTCAGCACAGAAATGGCAAAAATGAGAAAACAACTCAGAACGATTTTTCATTAGATAAAGCCAGGTGGTTCTAGAGAAATCATCAACAAAAGTAACAAAGTATCGAAAACCAGACTTGGACTCTACAGGACACGGACCCCAAACATCTGAATGAACCAAAGCAAAAGGGGACGCAGCCCGTTTATTGACGCGAGGTGCCAGATGAACACGGTGTTGTTTAGCAAACTGACACGACTCACACTCTAAAGAAGACAAATGCTGAAATTGAGGATACAACCTCTTTAAAGACGACAAAGACACATGACCCAACCGACAATGAACGTCAAAAGGAGAGAAACCACCAGAGCAAGCAATGGAACGTGGCACCCGATCATCCAGAAGGTAATGGCCGCCAGATTCGTACCCCCTACCAATAATCTGCTTCGTCGTAAGATCCTGAATTAAGCAATGGTCAGGAAAAAGTGAGATAAAACAGTTTAACTGACGAGTCAGCTTACTAGGGGATAAAAGATTAAAAGCAAGATCAGGGACATTAAGAACAGAAGATAATGAGACAGACGGAGTAGGTGTAACATTCCCAGATCCAAGGACTCGGGTATAAGAACCATTGGCAAGTGTGATTGAAGAAGGGTTGGCGTAAGGTGCATAAGAAGAGAACAAATGATGGTTACCTGTCATATGGTCAGTAGCCCCGGAATCGATGATCCACTTCGAAGAAGAAGTAGCAAGGCATGAATCAAAGTTACCTGTAGCAAGTGCAGTTGGCTCTGAGGGGGCAGGATCAGTGATCTCAGAGGATTGAGCCATATGAGCAGATCCACGTTGCCTTTGTTGCTGCTGTTGTAACTTCCGACAATAACGCTTTGTATGACCGGGTTCCTTACAATAATAGCAGATAATCCCACTGGGAGGATTGTTACCGGGCCTCTGTGGGCCGGGGATCCTAGGAGCCAGAGCAGCAGAAACAGGAGGTGGACCATGTCTTTGGCGCGAGGAACCCTGGTTCTGAGTGTCAGGTGGACCGCGACCAGCTAGAGCACTAGCATTCGAGTTGGGAGCCGGATGGGCTATACTATCAGCCCGTAACACACGAGAGTACACATCCTGAAGCGAAGGAAGCTCGGAGCTAGACAATATCTGAGATCGAACCGTCTCATAATTTGGGTTAAGACCCGTCAGGAAACTCATAATTGCCTGTTTCTCCATATTATCGATTTGTGCCTGGAGATCAGTTGTTGGTGGCATCAACCGCCGCATGTCCTCATACATCTTGTTGAACTCTATGAAGAAACTCTTCAGGGGCCGATCTTGCTGCTCAGCCCGATAGAACCCTTTACACACTTCATGAATTCGAGTAATGTTCCCTTTCCCAGAATACAAGAACTCCAAATAGGTGATAAGTTCTTTAACAGTGTTGCAATGGCTAACCGAAGGAAGAAGATCGCTCTCAATGGAATTTTGAATTTGTAAGAAGAGCCTGGCATCTGTACGAGCCCATGTCATCTTAGAATCATCCTTAGGGGGCATCTCAGTTAAATGGCCCTCCTTCTCAATACTGAGTAAATGCATTCGAATGGTCTTGATCCAGTCCGAATAATTGGTCCAATTCAACTTATGGTCAGTAATTTTGTTGGACACCGGAACCATCTCAGTCACACTACTAGGTTTAGACTCAGCCATAAGAAATAACCAAGAGAAATAGCAGACGCAAATCAAAGATTGAAAGCCTGCAAAATCAAGAAACCTCCACCAACAAAAAAACCAGAGCCCAGCAGCCACACTAGCTGCCCAAAAATAACAAGGGCCAACACAACAATACCACAATACTACCACCACAGCAGCCCTCAAACAGAGCAAACAGCAAGCCAAACAGAACAAAAAAAAAAACGCACAGAACCTTCAAAAGAAAGAGCAGTCACCGGAAACCCAGAAGAGAAGCACGAAACCACCTGGGACAAGACGAGGATCAGGAGTCGATCCCAGAACAGCAAACGGCGGTAAAAATCTCGCCGGAAAACTCCCTCACGCGCCGGCGCGTGCAACTGACGGCGGAAGACAGGGAGGCGCGTGTAACTCCACGCGCTGCCGGAAACGGAAGCTACCACCTGGGTTCCGCCGATCGGAACCTGCTGAACACCGTGGGGTGGCGCGTGTTTGCTGAAAACGCCCAGAACAAAAAACGAACACTCCCTTCTTCTCTCTCTGTCCGTGGCCAGCGAACCAAAAAATAACCAGAGAAGGGAAACCAGAAGACCAGCAGCAGAAAAAAATAGGAGAATGGAACCTAGAGCTTTGATACCATGTAGAATTCAGAGAGAGAAATATATCTGAATATCTTATCTATTGATGTATAAGAGAGACGTATTTATACAAGGAAGAGGAGCCTCAGAATTGATGGCTCTTAATCACTATTAATGGAGATTGATTCCCTAATATATTGCCTAATATAGATATTTCCTAATATGTATATTGCCTAATATAGATATTTCCTAACATTAATGAAACTGAAAGTGTTAGGGTTAGGGGATTGAAAGAAACACTTAATAAATTTAAGGAATCAAAATGAAAATTCTGTGAAGTTAAAAGGACCAAAGATGAATTTTTGCATAGCTTTATATTCATGTTATCTCTTTAAAGCCCAACATTCACTACCATCTAATATTGTCAATCTTATAGTAGTTTGATAAAATTGTCCTTTAAGCTTATTAGGTTTTCTCTGATCATAAATAACTGTCGTAGCGTTTCTTCTTTTGAACCACCCAGCTTTGTATTCTATATGTAACATCCCCATCAATTTCACTATCATATTGTAGAATTGATGACAAGTACTTGAACTTTGTCACTTGTGGTATGATTTGATCTCCCATTTTTATCTCCAAATCCTTTTTAACTTGCCTCTCATCAAACTTGTGGTGCTTATATTCTAACAAAGTTAAAGCAATAATTGTAAAACTTCTGACCTTCACTTATGTTGGTGCATTTTTTTATGTACATCATGCTGCCATTCTGGAATTCTTTCTAACACGTACTATTTCAATTGATCAGGATGTCTTTTTACATGTCTTAATGACATCAGAGTTATCTTGATCCGAATCTTATCTCCTAATGAAACCATATATGGAGACAAAAAAAAATTGTTTATCAGTCTGATGGAACCAACCATTGAGTATGTTATGAATTGCATATTTAAGGGCATGTCTCAGGTATGTAATAATTATTCCTGTTGCAAGAAGATTGTTTCAAGGTTTTCATTGTTATAGTGGTAATTAAACTAAAATCTATATGTTATTTAGCAAAAATAAATATAAGGAAAAACAGGCAGACAGTGATTTTGGATGCCTCTATCCTCTTTTTATCTTTTATATTGCTTTGATGTCATATTTCTGTCTTGAAGATGCAAATAAGTGATGTTCTTCCTGAGCTTGGATTGAGGAAGAATCAGCAGTCGTCTGGCAGTGTCACATATGTTTCAGTTGTTCTTCATCATTTATTGAAGGAACTCCCGATTGAAGTAATTTTCTCAAATACTATAGAAATCCTTCATCTCATCGAGTGTAGCAAGGATAAATCCTATGATCAGGTATAATGCATTTGCAAGGTGTATTCTACCTGAAATGCTACTTCACTCCTTTGAATGTGTCTATTTTATTCCTTTGGCTTCATGCAGCATATGAATTATAGATTGCTTGGATTCAGGCTGAATGAAAGGAGGTGTTCTTATGACATTGCCAAAGCTGTGATTGATAAAATCATTCAGGTATTTGTACATTTCCGTTCTAGCTTCACCATTTAGGTCGTCACTTTCTTTGAATATTATTCTATCTTCTCAGTCTCTTTGTTCATTTGGATGGAGGATAGTGTAGCCAGAGATAGGTGGTATAATGTAGTTAAAGTTATTTTCAATGCATGAAAGGGGCTAATGAGAATGAGATCAAGCCGTGCACACCCCCCCCCCCCCCCCCAAAAAAAAAAAAAAAGACTGTGATTGCATGTAGTCAACACCTCTACATGGGTTTCTTGCGTAAAATTGAAATTAAGGAAAAGACAGCTGAGTACCTCTAAGAATTAAGTCACTTAAATTTATTCATTCTACCAGGGTTTAATGAACTCCACCTATGTTTTATGGCCGGTCCCAAGCCCGGGTAAAGGAGGAGGATTGTGTTAGGCGCTTGATGGTCAATGTAAAACTCTATCAGATCTTTTATGAACATATGTTTTATTAGGGTTTAAATAACATAATAGTGAGGCAACGAGCGTGCCTCCTACCTGAGGAAACCAGATGCATCTAAATCTATATATTCTGATCTAATTCTACCAACTAATTGTAAAAATAATAGAAGCAGATAAAAGGGCGGAGCCCAACAAACAAACTAAAATAAAGGAAATAAACAAATAAATCACAATAAATAAAGAGAACAACGGTTGAAACTTCCAACAAAAACTGACTTGTCAATTTCTATCTAAATGGATAAATATTGTGATAAATCCACAAGCGCACATCTGAAAAGAAGTAAATATATAAAAGAATCCAAATCTCACGAAGAAGGATTGACAAGTATGAAAATTCTGCAGGATAATTAATGATTTGATGTAGAGGGATAATATGTGAATTTGGTATGATCTCACTCTAATGATCCTAAACATGACCCATCAGCAAATATCAATTGGATTACATCTGCAAATATCCTCCCTAACTAGATTGTGTGATATATTTGTGGCTGTCTTGTTACAGTAGAGCTTGATAGATACATCTAAATCATATGTGATCTGATCTAATGATAGCAAGATTATTTGGCTATTCACAATAAAGAGTATTTATTGCTAAAAGGGTGAATGACAGTTAGATCCCAAAAGATTAATTCAATGACAGTTAGGTCCCCAACAAAATTTGTATAGTCAACATATTTCATCATTTCCATATCTCTCTTGTTTTGATTGCGACAGCAGGTTGTTGAGCAGTATGATGGCTTACATGAGTACTTGAAGGTTGTAGATGCTTATGCAGATCTTATTCTTCAGAATCGCATGGTGAGTTTGAAGGCTAGGTGCAATCCAATACCTATTAACACCGTCAAGAAAATTGGAGACTTTTCCTTTTTATTTTCTTTAGAATGAAAGAAGCAACATATATGCAAAAGATCTTGAGGAACAAGTCTGTTGGTGGCTCCCATGAATTGAGCAATCATAAATGAGATCAGAGTTGAATTATAACTTTGAATTAAGCGATCGTAAATGAATATAGGAGATCTGGACACAAGTCTGGTCAAAGGAAAGTATTGGTTTTTTTCATTCTTTCTGAAGATGGTTGAGCAGTGCGAAAATTCCTTATTTTATTAAACTGCTGAAGAACTCGTGCATAGATAACACTAATGTGAGAATGATAAAAAATTGTAATTATTGGGTTATAGGAATAACAAACAGATAACAATGTTAATCATAAAGATAATGATAGCTTTAAAGCATAAATTAGGGTTATTTAGTCATCAGCCCAATTAGACATAAGCGCACTTCTAACAATTTTCTTCATTCTTTCTGTTTTATCTTTTTCTTTATCTTTTTTTTTTTAACAAAAATGAATCACGTGCTTCACATAAAATACATTTTTAATTAGACCTTAATTGAGAAAATCATACTTGAATTTGTAGTCATAAACAAGATCAGAGTTGAATTTCAACAAATTCTTTTGTGCTTCCTAAACACAGTCATTTATGCTAGGATAATCTTCTCAACACCATTTTAGAAGGCATATCACGACGTGCATGTAAAGGGGTTACAGAAGATGAAATGCTAAGCTTACAGAATCTATTGATGAAGCTTCTCTCTCACTTCACACGCCTGGAATATGTATTTGTGCTGGTATTTCCTACACTATTGGGTATTTTTACATCTTCATCTATTTATCAGTCTATTTTCTTTAAGGTGATTGATTTAATTATTATTCTTTTATAGAATCACTTTCCCGAAATCTTAGATGTAACACATGGAAGCACACGGAATGTTGTGTTTATGCACATCCTTGATATGGCAACAAGGTATTCATGTTTTTATCCCTAATTTTATCATCTTGCAAATGTTCTGATTTTCTAGGTCCTCTCAGATGTCATCACCTCATAGTGGCATATTGATACCATCTTGCATTGTGTTTGGCATGATTCTTTGTTCCAAATAGATATAGGAATGGAAATACGGTTCCTATATATATATATATATATATGGAAACTTGCCAAATATACCAACAAAAAATATCCTATGAATAAATGCAAACCCACGCAATTCTTCCACCTCATTCACAGTGAGCTGCGTGGTGCCTCTAAAATCAAAGGCATAGCTGATGTAGATAGCTTAGAAACTATGCCTATAAAAATACTCAGATTGAATCTTTTGTCTTATAAATTAACAATCAATTTAAAATGTGGTGCTAATAAAAAATTAGATTGTGAAAGGACCCACTTTAGTGGTAAGGTCTATGCTAGGAGGGTTAGGCAGTCAAAGTTAGCACCAACAAAGGACTGACAGGCTTTTAAGGTGGCAGGGGGTTTGACTTTTGGGTATCTGTGAAAGTTGTATGTTTTGGTTCTTTTAGCCGTTAGAGGCCTTAGGAAGGGTTATGGAATATTTTGAGAGTGTATGAGGAGAAGAGGATCAGGTTCAGTGTAAAACCTGGGCTTTTCTTGGCTTTTTAGGAGTCGGTTTGCTTCTGGCAGTCTTGTAATCTTGATATTAGTCAATATATCAGATTGTGCCTTGTTCTGAGATGCTACATTTTGTTAGTTCCTAACAGATTGGAAGCAATATTTATTGCTTCTTGGCTGTCACAAATCAACTCCATTTGACTAGTACCTTCAAACCTCAATTCTTAATTGTTGCTGTTGAGATTGAAAGATCACATTGAAGCACATGAGAAATACTCTGAATATTATTGATCCTTGAGAATAAAAAAGAGTACAAAGAGGCCTTTATATAGGCAAATTAATAGGCTAACTCTAACCCAAAAATCTATTATAATCCAATCTGACCAAATCAGATCAAATCATAATATCTTAGGGATATATTATATTTATATCTAATATAATAAATACCAAATGATATTCCTAATAATAATATTTAATTAATATTTATAAACCTGATATTCTCAACACCCCCCCTCAAGCTAGAAGTAGCTTGCACATGCAACAACTGATCTTCAAGAAAATAATGATCCATAGCTTAGAACTCGAACAACATCAAGCAGAACCACATAAGCCAAGCACAAGCATGGCACCCAAGACAAAATCCCAAAGAGCAATTCAAGAAAATGTTGTAAAACGTAACAAACGAAGAACCCAGCCACTAGAAACTAGTGAACGTGCATGAAATGAAATGCCGATGGTGCTGAAATAGTAGAAACAACTGAAACCAATCTCACTACACAACATTCGAAATAGAAACCGGCCTAAACACATCGGGAATGAGGGCTCGACGTCGAAGAACGAAGCATGAATAAGGGAACCAACCAAACAACACCTTAAAACCAAAATGAATAGCAACCAAACACCCAATACCTCTCACCGAGGGCGAATGACAACCATGAGTCAAGGTAAGGACTGCCAAAGCACCAGAACAGATCTGAATTAGACACGAACTCATATCTAGAAACATAAAGCAAACCCAAACCCGGAAAACGCAAAACTGGCTAGGAAGGATCTAGAAACATAAAGACAAACCTAGACTGGCGAGGAAGGAACTGTGCCAGGAAGGAAAGGAAGGAACCCTAATGCTTTGATACTATGTTGAGATTGAAGGATCACATTGAAGTACAAAAGAAATACTTTGAATATTATTGATCCTTGAGAATAAAATAGAGTATAAGAAGGCCTTTATATAGGCGAACTAATAGGCTAACTTTAACCCTGAAATCTATCATAATCCAATCATAATATCTTAGAGATATGTTCCTAAAATATAAATTTTATATCAAATGTAATAAATACTAAACAATATTCCTAATAATAAGTTTGCTTGGTTGGTGGAGAAGTGGTTGTCGAAGGGGCAATACAAGGAAATAAAAGAACTTTAGAGAAAAGATTAATGTTCAGTTGTGGGTGAAGATAAACGTTGGTTCCAAAGAATGTCTCATCAATAGAGGCAAAGCTTCTTTTGCTGTCTTTGGAGTAACGTTGATATCAGTTCTGAAGGCTTAAATAGTTAAATACCTAAGGATGATGCATTAGATAGATTTAGCTTCAAGTTTATCTTTGTTAGGGTTAGATCGTGATTAAAAAAGAGAAATTGAATAAAGTAGAGAATTTGGTTATGTTAATAGAAAAATGAATGCAGTTAATTGAATTACAATAACCACATGACCCAAAAAATGAAAAGGCACAACTTGGGGGTGAGAGTTAGTAAATGGCAACATATCTAGTAGGTATCCTTCTCTACACCTACCACAATCTAGTATTGAAGCCTCAAATAGTATAATCCTGCAGCAACTATATTTTCAAACTTGGTCGTTAAGCATTTATTCTTATTTTAGCATGTGTTAATAATGCTTTTATGCATTGATTTCTTCCCTTTGATGGACTCTTCATTTTGTTTAGCCTTTTCCATCTGTATCAATTATTTGATCAATGAACTAAAGAATATACCCTCTATTTTATGGTTAATTATTATGCAGGAATTGTCGCATAAGACACCCAACAACCATACAAATGCTTTTTGAAATTTCTCAAACTCTACATGATGATATGGAATTCATGAATGTTAAAGAGGATAATAGCCATGTGTCTCGGTTGATCTCTCGCTTTGTTCACATGGTAAATTTTGTTCTATACTTGTTTGTGGTAATGTTTTTGTGTGGATTGTGATTTTTTTTCCTTTCAATTTTTTGCTTATATTCACTAGGTAGATTATGGAGCAGACTTGGAAAGACATTTAGCTTTTCTGGTTGATTGTCGAGGAGCTTTCAGCAGACTAGATGAACTCAAGGTATTATTTTCATCCCCGTGCATTAAAGATAAAGATTCAAACTTCTATTTCATGTTAGAATTGTAGAAGATTGATTTTATTATTGTTGATATTGCACCTTTATTGTAGGGATATGATATTATATTATGTATTTATGAGCCATTAAAGCAAAGGCTTCTCTCTTTTGTATATATTTTTATCTTCTCAAAATGAATAAATATCGTATTCCAATCATATTTATGTATATACAAGCAGGGACGGAGCCAGGATTTGGAGTTAATGGGTGCACAATTAGTGTAGCTGCCCCCGTTTTTTTTTTTTTTTTTTTTAAGGAAAGTTTTAAATGCATTATGATTGTATCGTTGACATTTTCTAGAAGGAAAAAAGTTTGACAAAAGAAAGCAGAAAATGAAGCTGTGTCATGCCAATATTTAATACAAATAAGACTTATTATCATGCTTTCACCATAGAGCAAAGGAATAAGAGAAGGATAGTTACAAACCAGCACTCCAACTTGGCTGACATAGAAACAAGAGGAAACTTCATATAAAGGGAAGAACAATTAGACTCGTTCTGCTGTATATCAGAATAGAAGTGAGTTCAAATTAACAAGATGGATACATTAAAATGACAAAAGCATAAAGCTGCACTCAATGGTGGATCTCGAGAAAAATTTGGCTGACATGCTTGTATGCATATTCCTCATTGTGGCTCATTTAACATGGCAGTACCCAAGCTTTTCAACCATAAATTAACATGGAAGCGTACCAAAAAGTGAGTCTAATTGACCTGGTTGGCTAGGTGTCTATATCTCAGGGACCTAATATAATATAGATTTTTCCCACTAGCATAACATAGAATAATGTGCAAGGTGTCCAAACCTGGTAATTTCTTGTCAATAAAAAAGACCACCATGTTAATAGTATACCTGCAAAGGTTCACAACATTAAATTGAAAGACACAAACAAAATCTTTCATTTCAAAATCAGAACATGCTCCTCACCAGGCAACAACTCTATCAACTGTGTAATGTTTCTGAGATGCTATTATCAAATCACCACATCCATAAAGCACACCACGAGGCACTGCACATTGAAAATTAATAGAGAAAAAGATCATGTACCAAAGCATTGAAGCTCAATGCACAAATACAACGATGCATACTAACAATTAATCAAGAAGACTTCTTGAAATTGTTGTGGGCGCGGCAGTGTGGCACGCTTTGAACCCTGATTGATCCATAAAGCATATCAGAATTATGATTGCTTCCAAAAATAGAAATAATTTATCCAAAAGGGAGAAACATAGAAACTGAACCTTGAAAATATTTCCTTCTTAAATCCAAAAGTTTTGTCAATACAACATCATGGACATGTAAACCCTAACCTCCGTGGAGGAAAGGCGACAGAATTTATGGGGGGATCTAGAACGGAGAGGGCCAGAGGGGGATCTAGAAGCACTGATGGTGGACGAGAGGCCGAGAGTAGAGAGCAATTGATGGCGGGATCCAGAATGGAGAGGGGGAATCTAGAAGTACTGATGAGAGCGGAGACGGAGAGTGACGGCGGAGGTTTTGGAGCCGAGAACGGAGTGAGAGAACGAGAGTGATCGACGAAGCCGAGAACGGAGTGAGAGAACGAGAGCGGAGACGGAGAGTGATCGATTCGAATGGGAAAAAAAACATGATGGAGAGAGGCCGAGAACGGAGTGAGAGAACGAGAGCGGAGACGGAGAGTGATCGATTCGAATGGGAAAAAAAACACGATGGAGAGAGTGAGACTGTGAGAGAACAGGATATACGAAATGGGGAAAGGGGAAAGGGGGAAAAAAACCAAGGATAAAGAGCAGATGGAAGTTCAAACTGGCGACCTTAAGCTGAAAATATGAAGTCTTAACCAACTATACTATCCATACATGTTGTTACTAAATTCTCTCAATTTATATATATATTTTTATGGGTTCACTTGCCCCCATTGGCACAAGTGTAGCTCCGTCCCTGTATACAAGTGCTATCATTTTCCACTTGTTATTGCCTATCATGTCATAAATGGAGAAAGTTGATTACATACTTAGCAAAACTAGGCAAAAATCTTGGAAGGACGTGTGGGGGCCCATGTAGTGGAGATTGGCTGCTGGACTTGGCTATTCAACTAGTACATTGTTGTAGTCCAATAATACAAAAGTACAATGATAGTACAAGAGAGTACAAAAAAGTAAAACAAATCTAGACACAATTCAACACTATACCCATTGTAGTGGTACTTTACTACTGTGACATCCTCAATCTTTGCTTCATAGGATTGACCAACCATGACATGGTTCTATTCCCTTAAAACATGATGTCATACTTGGGGTACATGATGGCTAAGTTGAATAGAATTTCTAGTGAAGTACTTCTCTTTTTCTTCACAACCTCAGATAAGCATCAAGGTAATTGAAGACCATAGGGGGTATTTATTACAATTCAATTTATGGCATATGATTGCTTGAGGGATTTTACAGCCATAGAGGGAGCTAACTGGTTTGCAAAGCTATATGGCTGGTTAAAGGCTGATGCTTCTGTGGCTAATTATTGATTTGTACAGACAACAAACTGGAACAAACTGAGCGCATGTTGTCCCATTCTAATATTTAGTGATGGAAGGCATCACTAATCACGTTAGTGGAGTTTGGGTATTGACCAGAGGGAAGACCGGTCTGATCCCATTATCAAGGGAAAAACATCATATTGCATCCTAGTTACAAGAAGATTAAGGAAATTCATAAAAGTGAAAAATTAAAAGCAGAATGACTGAAAAAAATGCAAATAACAAAATAATAATCATATGAAGGATACCTACAGCAGTTTGATGGTTAGATAAATGAATTGACTAATAAGGTAGCGGTTAAAGTCTATGTATATATATTAATCATTTAGAGAAAGGAAACAATTTAAAATTATAATGGTTGGAGAAGATTTAATTCCATATGACCTAAAGAACCTTTCTGGTGACATAGCGATTATGCTTTCTTGCAGGAAACTCTTGTTCACTCCAGCAACTATTTAGCTATCCAAGCATTGACATCTAAAAAGCATCTCAATTTAGTCAAATCCTGCGTGACATTTAGTGAAATCACAGTACCTTCCATTTGTGCTCAGAGGAGGCAATTTGATCTTCTTCTAGAGACAGCAGAGGTATTTTCTCACATTTGACACCAAAATTTTGCACAGTATTTTTTCTTTTCGTGAAGTGTATCCATGCTTGCATATTTCAGGTTTCTCTACTTGGGGGCTTGTTTTCTCATTCAGGCGAACTAATTGACTCAGCAATTGACTGTTTGCAGAGTTCAGACATAATGGACGGTTAGCTTACGTGTTTTATTTTGAAAAATTCTTTGATTAAACAGATGAGGAGGTGGCAGAAAAAGTTGACAATCAGCTATACACTGCTGAATATTTGTTGTATTATTGTATAAAATTTGATACTATTCTTATAAATTATCAAACTAGGCATAATTTGAGCAACTCTCGTGCAATTGGCAATGAAAAGTGATTAAGCTATCAGTTATATCTAATTTCTTTCATCCTCTAGCTATATCTTGGAAATAGCCTCTCTGGTTGCCGGGGTAAGGTTGCATATATCTATTCCTCACTAGATCCCATTTTGTGGGAGCCTTATGCATTGGATTGCTCTTTTTTATGTCTAATTTCATTTGTCCTCAGGCTGTGTTCCTATTTGATTTGAAACATGTTGGTGTTTGCCTCTGTCTATCCTGATAAGTAGTTAGTGTTGGTCATTGCAAGTTACTAGCAGTCCCATGTTTTTAGGGATTGGAAGTATTTTCAGTTATGCTGTCAAACTATAAATATCATATGATGTACTTTGTCAACAATATGGATAAAAGTATTATTCAGCAAATTATCCCATCTTCTCTAGGATTTCAGATTCTGATTCTAGAGTTCTCTTCCTTTCTACTCTCTCTTATCTTTCCTCCCCTTTGTCCTATTTCTACTTCTTTTTTCCAGATTCTCCTACTTATAGCATTAGATTCTGTTACTAGTGGACTCTCACTACCCTTCTACAATCCTATTCTTTATTCTCCTTATTTTATCTTCTTCTATCTAGTTTCTTTCATTTTGGCATTAGAGCCTTTGATCTTGGTACTGTTGGGAAAAAATGGTGAACACACGCAACACAACCTTTGTTTCTGAACCTATTTTACCCAAGTCTGTCCCAGATTCTCCGAGAGTATTATACACTTCAATAATATTAATAATAAATACTTAATTTAATAATAAACTTTCTATTCTTCACCACCATACCACCGCAAACAACAACAAATACTAAATTTAAAATAAACTTTCTATTCTTCAACACCTCACCACCACCACCACCAACAACAACAAATACTTAATTTAATAATAAATTTTCTATTCTTCAACACTTCACCGCCGCCGCCGCCGCCGCCGCCACAACATAAAAAATACTTAATTTAATAATAAACTTTCTATCCTTCAACACTTCCCCTCAAGCTGGAAGTAGCTTGAACTTGAATGTGCAACTTATAACCAATAATTTGCTGCTTCATGAGATCCTGTCTGTAGAGCTCAGAGAGAAAGATAGAGAAAATATACTTTCAAATGAATGTGTTTATTCATATGCTTAATAGGATATTTATACATAAGAGAGAAGACAAGAGAGTAATGACTCGTTATGATGATTGATTCCCTAATCACTCATAATTCCTATAATCCCCTATTATATGCGATCCTATTTAATTATAATATATTTACCCTGATATATTTCCTAACACTCCCCCTCAAGTTGGAGCATAGATGCTAATCATGCTCAACTTGTTACAAGAAAACATAAATCCAAACAAAATAATTTTCTTAACATTATCCCTTAACATCCTCAACACTCCCCCTCAAGCTGGAACAGCTTGCGCAGCGAGTGATCTTCAAGAAAATAATGATCCATAGCCTAGAACGCGAACAACAAAGGCTATGGTAATAATCTACTAGCTTCACGAGGAGCTCGAACAACAAAGAGTACCAAAGTCTCATAAGAGACAAAGACCAAAGAAACACTTCACTGGAAGCAAAGAACAAACGGGTCACACAAGGACCACCGAATAGCAAATAATTTCCCAGAACAGCGAAAGTCGCAAAGCTCAGCAGATGCCAACACACAAAAGTAACCAACCCGAATCAAGAATAACCAAACTCATGATTTGGAATGATGAACCCATACCCTAAAACCCAAACAGAATCAAGCAGAACCACAAAAGCCAACCACAAGCACGGCAACAAAGACAAAAGAGCACTTCACGAACGTGGTGGAAAACATAAAAAACGAAGAACCCAGCCACTAGAGACAAGTGAACATGCACGAAACAAAATGCCGACTATGCTGAAACACTAGAAACAACTGAACCTAGTCTCCCAACACAACCTTCGAAGCAAACCGGCCTACACACACAGGGAATGAAGGCTCGACATTGGAGAACGACCAAAAAATAAGTGCAATTGCCAAATGACAGCAAACGTCACATTAGTGACCAAATAGAAGCAACAGTCACCCTAGTGACCAAATAACACTTCCACAACTTCACCGGAAAAATACAAAATCGCCGGAAAGTTCAAATGATTCCTTCTTCTTCTTCCTCAGGCTTAAAGGAGCCATTGCTAGAAACAAAGATGACACGAGCTCACACACGCCGTCCTGGCCACTGTTATTGTTCACGCTACAGTAACAGTGGCCACCAGAAAAACTCAAATTGGCCAAGAGCAATCCCTAAGCTCTAATACCATGTAGAAATCAGAGAGAGAAAGATAGAGAAAATACTCTCAAATGAATGTGTTTATTCATATGCTCAATAGGGTATTTATACATAAGAGAGAAAACAAGAGAGTAATGACTCATTATGATGATTGATTCCCTAATCACTCATTATGATGATTGATTCCCTAATCACTCATAATTCCTATAATCCCTTATTATATGGGATCCTATTTAATTATAATATATTTACCCTGATATATTTCCTAACACTATCCTCTGGTCAATGGCACTTGAATCCTTAGTCCACTTCGAGGAAGAAGGGACAAGATATCACCAATAATTTGCTCCTTCATGAGATCCTGTCATTTGGTCTATGGCACTTGAAGCTATAGTCCACTTCAAGGAAGAAGTGGCAAGACAAGATTCATTCTTTGCAGCATAAGTACTCGTAGATGGTGTGGCAGAATTTAGTGACTCCTGATACTTAGTAAATCGGGCATACTCATTAGCAGAAACTTTAATAGTGGCATCATTTGGCAATGACACATTTGCATTGGTATTTCTTTGTAGTTTGTCTTGCAACTTGTGACAAGCACGTATGGTATGGCCTGGTTCCTTACATAAAGCATAAGAAAATAATCTGAATATTATTGATCCTTAAGATAAGAGAATACAAGGAGGCCTTTATATAGGCAAGAATAGACTAACCCTAACCCTAGAATTTGTCATGGTCTAATTAAATCAAATCAAATCAAATCATAAATTCGTAATGATAAAACATTCAAATCTAATCCTAATAAATACTAAACGATATTCCTAGTACTACTACTAATAACAATAATAATAAATACTTAATTTAATAATAAACTTTCTATTCTTCAACAATAAGAAATTAAGTTAGCTTCTTCCAACACGCTTTGTCGGATGCTCAGGTCATTAATGCAAAACCCGACCTTCCTTCTTCCTTCTTTCAAATTTCAATCTCCCCACTACTCTATGGGCTCCCTGAATTTTGATGTTTTCTGCCCCTTCTCTCTCTCACTCACTCAGCAACTTGAGGTTGAGCAGCAAGTGACTTCACTCCGTTGAAATTTTCCTTTTCCCCTTTCTTCTTCACTCTGTTGAAATCATTCTTTCCCCTTCTTCCATGTTTCTTACTCTAAAAAACTTCTTTCATTTTTTTATCATGAATGATTCTTCAGATGTTTTTTTGCAGAGTAGTATTTTCTCTCTCTCTTCTTCCTCTCCTTTCTTCTTTGTCAGAGTTCTTTTGTTTTTTGAATATTTTCTTTAAAATGTAACCCAGGTAACCTGGCTAACCCAGCAGGTTACAAACAGGTCATGCTGGGTCCAAGTTAGCTGGTTGCCCGAACCAGACAAGTGGCTGGGTCACCGGTTTCTAGTCCAACCATGCCAGTCCAGTCCGTTTTTAGTACTATGATTATGAGTGAGTCTCCTAGTTACATTGCATTGCTCAGATGAATAAAACAAAATATTTCAATTATTCTCTCATCCAGCCATCCTAAAAGGGTAAACCTATCTGTTCTGCAATAAACCTTCAATAAGTTGCTGAATCTATAAAAGTATGTGCTGTATTCATTTTTTTGTTTTTTGGGTGGCCCCTTGGCCATTACCATCAAGTTTTTTTTTATGCTTGCCTCTGCAATTTGAAGTTACATTTTAAAGTACTATGAATATTCGATATTGGCTTCTTTTTGAAAAAATATTTGTTTATCTGTAATCTAGCAAGCATTATATATGCAATTGACCATTTTTTTGGTTGGTTGTGCAGGATATCGAACCCAAGCTGATGTTGGGGGACTAGTCTCATCAATCACAAAGCTATGCGGTTTATTGGTTATGGTTCCAGGTTATTTAATTTATTGCATATTCTTTATTGCTTTAAATAATGTATGGATAAGATTGAAAATTTAAGCTAATAACATCTCATTTGAGTCTTGATCAATTCTTCAATTATTTCATAGACATTTAATTATTTATTATTTATTATTATTATTATTTTTTGCTTGTGAATCAAACATGCAAAGGTGATATATTTTACACTACAATGTTCTTCATAAAATTTGTGAAGATGGTACTTAAATTGGCTTCTGCTAAAGGTATACAATTCTGGTCATAGGCCCTTATTGAACAATTTTACCTATTATAATTTAGATTGAGTGAGTCTAGAGTTTAATTGTGAAGTTCTCGCTCATGATTCTCTCTCTCTCTCTCTCTTTTTAATGAAAGCCTCGCTCGCCTCTAAATAATCTAGTTCGATCTTATTTTATTTTTAGGTTTAGCAATCTTCTTTTGCGTGCATGGCAAATGTTTTTCATATAGAAACTTCACAACCTATTAAATTTGGGGGGTCTTAGCTATATGTTAATTTCTAACTGAGAATCTCGGAACTATTTGAAGAGATTAGGTATTTTTGTTGCCCCATCTTTGTATGGTTTTATTCACCATGATTTTCTTTTGATGAAAATGAAGGTAATTTTAGTCAAGGATTCACCTATTTCCCTAGTAAGTTGTTCAGCGTTATCAGCTCCCAATCATGGTAAGCCTTCCTTGCCTTTTATCCTGATGCAAAACCTGTCACATGTTTTGTTTCTTTATCCCTAACGTTGGTCTTTATTATATCTTTTGACCTTTATTTTTGATTAATTGAACCCTTGCAGGATTGAACCAAAACTGAGGATACGTACTTTTTCTGCTATCATTTTATTATTGACCACTTTGTCACAAGACAAGCTTCCATATCATGCAAATAAGGAGGTATAGCTTTATTGTATACTTGTATATTTAGGCCTGGCAAGTGGGTCGACTTTCGTGTTTTGGTGTTATTAGCAATATAGTTAGGTGTGCTTAAAAGGATGTTTTAAGACGGATTAAGATAGTTGAGAGTCTATTAGGAAGTAGGCCATAACTACTCAGGAACTGAAATCGCTATTATTTTAACTGTTCCTCGTTTTGCAACCAGCTGTTTTAACCAAGTTTCTGTCTGGGTGCCGCCTATTTATTCATGTTTATATTGTTTGTAATAAGTGCAATTCTTTTGTTATTGAGCATTTCTAACCGGTTTACTAGTTTGTTTTTTAAAAATTTTGATTTCTAAAACATGATGTTGCTATTTTTCAGGTTCTAGGAAATGACACGTTATACTATGGCAATTTGTCTTACAAACAAGAACTTGTTTCTTTGGCCAACCTTATTCTTCAGAACTTGGTCAATGTCATTCAACAAGAGCCTTTGCTGGTAAAATCGTATCAACTTTAACTAATATTTTTTTATTTATTTGACCAATCATAATTGTTACTTAATTTGAGGATAATGTGAAGGCTGCTAGAGGAACTATGGCGCTTGAAGCATGCAACTCCATTGCATCATCTTTCAAGGTTCGTTGTCTTTAGAACACTCTTCTCGTTTAAACTATTGTGACCTATATGATTACCTTTCATACAAGCAAAAGAGAAGGGAAAATGCTGGTCTGCCCATGGAAATGAATGTTAAACATATTATGTCACAGAAGTTGGAAGAAGAATGGCCTCTGTTCCTGCTCAGTAGTTTATCCTAACATGTGTATGATCATTTTGTTTTTTGACCTTGGGATTGGGCATTTGCCAACTTACAGAAGAAATAATCCATTTTGTTCCCCTTTCTTTTTTCCTTTGTTTATTCACATTGTCAGAATATAGGATACTCTTTCCTTTATATTATTTAAATATTCAATGAAGGTCCTATATCTGGGGAAATTGGGGAGCTGAAGATAGGTCAATGCTAATCATAGTTTATGTTAGTCACTCTGTGTGTATACTAAATCAAATCCCGTAACATAAATCCGGTAGCTTCTCTGGCCAAAAGAAAAAAGGAAAAAAACCTATTAACTTCAAAAAATCTGTGCCCTTTAAAAATTGAATACCCTCTCAGCGAAATTAGATCATAATCTTTTATTCAAATTTTTGTATGATAAACCAAATATTTGATTCTGAGTGTTAATCCCTCCCGTCCTTAATATAAGTTCTAGTTTGTAGTTCAATTTTTTCTTTGAAATAGATCTTATACTCCGTATTAAGGATTAGAGAGAGTATTTACTTCTCTTATGTGACAACGCTTGTTGCTTATGGTGTTACTGTATTCTTTTCTCTTGTGTTGAAAGATAAGCGACGAAGTATTGGCTGTTTGTGTCTCACTGTTTGAAACTGCCAAGTCATGTTTGGATGCTCGAGACAGATACTTGCAGTCGACTATTCAATTTGTAGAAAAACAGTTGCCAGCTTCTGCGAGAGCCTCCTTGATGTCTTCTATATGATTTGTGTTTATATAGGTTAGATTTGATAGAGAAGATAAATTACTTTCTCTGGTCTTAATATTGATGAGTGAGTTAGTTGTTCCATATATTTAATGCAAGAGGAAATAGTTTATTGTTCATCTATACGTACGTTTTTTCTCCTCTCTCTCTCTCTCTCTCTCCCCCCCCCCCCCCCTCTCTTCTCCCTCTCCCTCCCTCCCTCCCTCTCTCTTTTGGGGTAAATTTGTGTATTGTATTCAGGCAATACTAACTTCATTCTTTTCTCTTTCCCCTAAAAAAACAAATGTTCTTTTTAGTTCACACTTGATTTTGGATTTCAAATAGATAGAATAGAATTAACCTTTCATCATGAGTAATACTCTAGTTATAAAATCATCTCCTTTTTTATGTTGAAAATCCATCTTCTCTATTATAATCAAAATACCAAAAAGAATTACTCCCTCCAGTCCTTAATATAAGACATATTTGGAGGTTAATCTTGGTCCAAAGTGTAAGACGTAGTTTTCATATTTGTTAATCTTATATTTGTTAGTTCTCTATGTGTTTTGATGATGATTTGACGATTGCAAACCAAAAAATGAGGTTTTGTCTTGGTAAGTTGGAAAACTTACTGTCAAGACAAAACTCGATTTTTGATTTCAAAACTTGAGTTTTGGGCCTGACAAAGAGATGCTCGTTTTCACTAAATAAGAGCAAAACTCAAGTTTCCTTTGAAAACTCGAGTTTTGAACATTACAGAGAGCACTCAATTTTCATCTCAAGACAACTCGAGTTTCAGTATGGAAACTCGAGTTTTGACTCTTACAGAGACTTATGACATTTTTCAACTAAAGACAAAACTCGAGTTTTGTTTTGGAAACTCAAGTTTTTGCCATATAGAGAGTCTGATTTTTTAATCCAGTTTTGCGCTAAGACTTCACCTTTTCAACTGCTTCTGAGATTTTCCAAGTTTTCTCTAAGTTAAGAGAAAACTCGAGTTTTGATTTTAAAACTTGAGTTTTGACCTACCCGAGAGCATTGCCAAATTTCAAAGTTTTCATAACTGTATGAAAACTCGAGTTTTTATCAGATAGAGACCAATGCATTTTCACAATGATTTGAAAACTCGAGTTTCATTTTTGAAACTCAAGTTTTGGCCTGACTTGAACTTCTCAATGTTTTCACAGCTTAAGTGAAAACTCGAGTTTCACTTTGGAAACTCGAGTTTTGGCCAAACAGAGAGTTATGAAATTTTCCAAAGTTTTGAAAACTCAAGTTTTGATGTTTTGGACTCAATCATTCATATTTCATTAAAAGTCCAAAACTCGAGTTTTGAGATTTGCTCAAACTATGGTCCAAAAGCTCAAAACTCGACTTTGCTCTCTAGAAAGGGTAAACTCGAGTTTCAATCTTGAAACTCAAGTTTAGACTTAAGTGCACAATTGAAAACTCGAGTTTTGATGAACAAACTCGAATTTCCATCGCTGATCTACAAATTTGAATTTAACAATTTTGAAATGCTTTGTTGTTTGATCTCAATACTTTCCAACATTAATCCTCCATATTTCTTGCTATGTTTAACCACTTTATTTGAAAGTTTTAGGCAGATTAACGAAAGTTTATTGAAGATCTCAGCAAAAGCAAAAAGCATGTCAGCACAATAAATGCTGTCCAGAAAAGTTGCATTCTTTCAGCTAAACCACCTGTGCATGGTTGCAAAGGATTAAAGAATGTTTTCTACAACAAGCAACCTCTTCTCCAACGAATTAATTTGCAGAGAGTCAACTCTAAGTCATTATCCACCTGGAATAAGTGGAGAATAGAGAGAGAAGAAGACCAAAGTTGCAACAGAACACTTCCAACAGTTTGATCCACTTTGCAACGGTCATTTAATGCCTTCTGTGTATAAATAGAGTGGCATTCAAGTCTTCTCAATAACTACAACATCTGAAAACGCATAAGCATTCAAGTTCTTCAACTACTTCTCTGTTTTCACTTGTATCTTGTCTTTTGATATTATAAGCTTCAGTGTTTATCATTACCTACTCTTAGAGAGGGTTTTTATCTGTAAATCATTTATTGTAAGGAATCACAAGTCAATGGGACTTGGTGATTGGAAAGTTTATTGATTACAACTTGTAAGGGGGAGTGAGTTCTAGTGAGAGAATCACTTCTTGAGTGCAGAGTGTGTAATCTTTGATATAGTGAAAATTCCAGAGAGTGTGGGGACTGGATGTAGATCAAGTGGTTAAGACCGAACCAGTATAAATCTCTTGTGTTCAGCTTTTCTTCCCTCACTCTGTTTATCCCTGTTTTCATAGTTTAAAAACAGAGCAATTTCTGAAAATTTTTATAATACCTAATTCACCCTCACTCTTGGGTATTCGGCTCCACTTTCAATATTTACTCTAATTGATGTTTCCTCAAGAATAATTAAGCAGGAAAAAGAATTAGGAAATTAAGAAAGATGGTTATAGTGTTTTAGAAAACAAATGTTATATTAACAAGCTCAACTAACTTCATTAATTTAATTAAATTATCGAAATATATCTTATATTAAAAACTGGAGGGAGTATACTCCTAATCAATATAAAGCATCAATTAACAAATATTTTTTGTCTTTTTTACAAGGCACTTGTGAATTTTCAATGAGAATTAAATATTTTCTTTTTCATATATGTCCATAATTAATAAAAATAGTGGAAGAATGTAGTAATAATTAGTATGATATTAGAGTTTAGTATAGTTGGCAGAGTACTATTGGAAAGCATATACTAGGTATGAAGCTACATATGCATATTATTGAAATATGATTATTATATAATTGTAGGAGATATTACTATGACATAAACATGAGTTCCATATGTTAGGATTTGAACCCCCCCCCCCCCCCCCCCCCCAAAAAAAAAGTTCCATATGTTAGGAGACAGGTTCAGGATACAGGAAGTCATACATAGATAATAAATCCCAGAATATATATACAAAAGAAACGATAATTGAAGGGTTTTTTTTTTTTTTTGCCCAAACAATTAAAGGGTATTGAAACTGAATTAAATACACACCCCCACATGCATCAACAGTGACGGAAAAGGGAGGAGTTAATGAAATGGGTGAAGAAAAAGGACACATGTCTCTCTCTCACACACACAACAGAAAACCCAAGAAAGTGAAATAGAAAATAAGGAATGAATTTTAACATATCAATATGTATCCCAACAGGTAGGGAAAATGAAGGAATTATAAGAGAGTAGACAAAATTTATATATATATATATATATATATATATATATATATATATTTTGCTACAGATGCGGGGAGGGGGGAATCGAAGTATCGAACCAAGGACCGGGGAGATATCAAACATCTCAATACCACTTGCAGTGCCACTGCACTGCGAGGAATCGTGGTAAAATTTATATTTATGTACGTTAACACATAGCCACGTTGATGGAAGAAAAGTCCGTTATACGAAAGAAAATAAATACACACATAGGCACAGTCCAGCAGTAATGGAGAAAAAGGGGTTGATTGTTAAAATTGATTTAAAAAATATATGGTCACACACAGACATTTGATAAAAGAGAATTTGCTTGGGGCTTGCTATAGAGCTTATAATATATTTATACATGCACAAAAAGAGGAATGAAGTTGAGGGAGAAAATAGGGTCATCAGTCATGAAAGGATTTTAAACAGGTAAAAATTGTGACAAGACCATAGCAGAGGGAGAGGACGCCGAGTAAGAAGACAGCATATGAAAAGAAATACCTCAAGGTGCAGGGTTGTGCGACCACTGTGAAGAGTGAGGGAATTGAGTATTTGTGGTTGAGAGAATTTAGGGTTTGTCTCTCTTATTAAAATATATTTTTTTAAAAAATATATATATACATTAATGATAACAACAATAATTAGACTTGAAGCATTTTTTATACTTACTATTATTTTTTTTTTGGGATATTATTTATACTTACTTCAATAATAAGATATATTTTCACACACATACCCATATATTTGAGATATTACTTTAAGGAGGTGTTTCATTTATACTTTTTTATGTTTAGAATAAATATTTGGAACTTGACTTCTTTTAAATTATTTATTTATCTTATACTCTTTTAACTAAATATTTTTTTTTTTAAATTTTGGTTACAAAAGACTGATTAATGATCAGGATTCATTGAAGCACAATCGAACTATGCCAACCCCCTCTGCATCCTCTCGCAGTAAACCCATCAAACTATGCGGTGGCTCCTGTAACGCATGAAAGCCGATTGCCAAACTCAAGGCATGTGACGCCAGAAGGTCCGCGCATCGATTTCCTTCCCTATAGACATGTACAACCGTTATGCGCCATTCCCTTTGCATTAAGTTCTGTATTTGCTTGATGATACTCCGGTTAGCACCCGAGTCCCTTTCTCGGTTCTGCACAAGATTCATAGCCACCATGCAATCAACCTGGGCTATTATATCCCAATACCCCAACGACCACACTAGATCCAATCCATCCATCAGTGCCCATAATTCAGCTTGGAGCGCTGTACAAACGCCAACATTTCTACAACACCCACCCATCCACCGGCCTTCATGGTTTCGGATGAGGCACCCATCCCCTGCGAATCCCAACTCCGTCTTTTTTGCTCCGTCGCAGTTCAAAGCAGCATGGGTACATGGCGGCCGAGACCATGTGATAACCTTCTCCTGCCGCTCCTGTCTTCCTCCTCTAGCCATTCTATACTTCTCAGTAGCCTGCGCATTGAAGCCAGCCAAAATCCTCACTTCCCTCACAACACTAGCCGGAGCTGTGCTCTTATTCTCAAACAGAGCTAAATTTCTTACGGCCCATAGTTTCCAGCAAGTCAAACCAAAAAGGCATGCCCACCTGACACGACTCGCACCATGTCGGCCCTGAGTGGAGAGGTTCTGCACCATCCAGTCCTGAAAGTCGGGTTGGAAAAACTGATGGTACTGAGATGCTGGCATTAGCTGAGCCCATACATCCTTCGCGTGTACACAATGTCTAAGAACATGGTCGGTATCCTCCAGACCCTCCCCACATCTGAAACACTTATCATCTTCCATCATATGGCGGCGGCTACGTTCTGCATTGGTGAAGAGGCTCTTGCTAGCTGCTAACCAGAGGAAAGCGCGTATGCGTTGTGCCCCTTCCCATCTCCAAATCTCCTGCTAGAGGCGCTGCCTATCCTTAGCATCGTTGTCTCCGAGAAAGCCAATGGCAGATGAAACAGTGAAGCGTCCATCCGGGGATGGGTCCCAGAACCAGTGAGTATCGCCGTCGTCCTCCTCCGGTGGTTTAACTCCCGAAATGAGCGAGAGAACGTGAGCAGGGAGATCATGCCCAAAACGGTCCCATGCCCAACTGCCGCTAGGTGTGACAAACTCCTTAACTGGGATGGAGGCCTCTGCCCCAGTTATGTCCCTTGATGCCAAAAGATGTAATGGACCGACCTCTGGCACCCAAGCGTCCATCCAGAAACGCGTGTGGTTGCCATTTCCTAAGCTCCACCGTGTTCCAAGCTCTACATCAGGCCAAACGTTCTTGAGGTGCCTCCATAAATACGACAAATTAATGCTCAAAAATTAAGGAAGTTACATATCATGTGTAGGACAAATTCATGATAATTGATTCAACCTTTTCTTTAATGAAATGTCAGTCTATCTCAATATACTTCGTTCAATCATGATAAACAAGATTCTTTATCATTTCGATACTAGCCTTCTTGTCACACCAAAGTTGCATGGGCCCTTCATACAAAATTTTCAGTTCTGTTAATAATGTGATTACCCAAATTCCTTCACATACTCCAAGAGCAATTGTTCTTAACTCTGCTTCTACACTACTTACACTACAATTTGTTTCTTACTTCTCTATGTAACCATGTTTTCCCACACATATGTGCTATACCCTATGGTTGATCTTCTATTCTCCTCATCCCTTGCATGGTTTACATCCATATATATATCAATATTTCTTGTAGAACCTTCCTTAAAGAAGATACCTCTACTTGGATTGACCATTAGGTAGCTCAAAATTCTATATATGGCCTCCATATGCTCTTCTTGAGGTTAGTGCATGAACTGACTTACTATTTCAACCGAATAGCTAATATTTGGATGAGTTTGAGTCAAGTATATCAGTTTTCCTACAAGTCTTCAGATCTTTCTAAGTTAATTGGAATGCCCTCTGGTTTGTTCTCTAAGTAACATCTTTCTTCCATTGGTGTTCCCTCAGGTTGAGCGCCTAAGATCTCTGTCTCATGTAATAGATCTAGAATATACTCTAGCTAGGATATGTTGATGCCCTTTTTTGTTCTTGCGACTTCCATACTTAGGAAATATCTCATTTGTTGAAGGTCTTTCACATATAATTTAGTTGACAAATCCTTCTTCAGTTGAGCAATGGAATCTTTTATCATTCCATGTGACTCTTACATTGTCATGTTTGATGAACAATGTGTCATTTGCTTGCCCTGATTGTACCTAAGCCTCTTTACTACTTCATTGAATCTGCTGAATCATGCCCGAGGAGATTGCTTTAGTCCATACAAAGACTTGTTGAGTTTGTATACTGAGTTGTTTGAAGCTAGAACTCTATCTAGGATCTCTATATAAACTTCCTCCACATCTCCATTCAAGAATGCATTTTTCATGTCCAACTGATGTAGAGAGTAGAGATTAGTAAAAGTTGGTTGCAATTGACAACGTCACTTGGATGGTATTGAATTCAGCTAAGAGAACAAATGTTTCCTGGTAATTAATCCCATAGGTTTGAGTATACCCTTTTGCAACTTAAATCGCCTTACACTTATAGGTACTTTCCATGAGGATTGAATTTTGTAGTAAAGAACCACTTGTATCCTATTGGTTTCTTTCATTTAGGGAGAGTTGCAATCTCCCAATTTTATTTTCCTCAAGTACCCTCCTCTCTTTTTATGTAGCTTGTTTCTAATTCAAATTAGCCATTGCTTGCTGTAAAGTGTCTAGGACTTTTATTGGTGCCCTATTTACAATGAAGTTCTGCATCTTTGCAAACATATTACCGTACAAAACAAATCATTGATGAATTGAATTTTGAGTACAAGTTCTTATCCCTTTTCTAAGTACAATATTCTAAGTACAATAGGCCATTCCAATTCTTTATGATCTAATCCTTGATTTTTTTTTTTTGGGGTCAAATCTAATCCTTGATTGGAGACATGGTCCTTTGATAACTTCTCTATTTCTAGTGTATTTAAAATATATTTAGAGTGTTATCTATATAATTTGGGGGATTTTCTTGAGATTTTGATAAGATATCAATTTAGTACATTATTTGGGTATTTCTTTAGAAATATCATTAGTTTTAAAGTAGAATAGAAATAGTTTAAAGTTTAGGATATTAAAAAAATAATAATAATAAAATTTGAATTTTTCTATAAAAAGAAGATAAAGAAGAAATCCTTTGATTATAATAGTTTCATTTTTTTTTTAATATTATTATCATTATTATATTTGGTTTTTAAAAAAAAAAACAGCCCAATTAAGGTGACACCATTTTTTTTTGTTTTTTTTTTGTTTTTGTTTTTTTTTGGCTAAGAGGTGACACCATTTTGCTTTGTTGAGATCTAATTAGCCATGGGTTTGCGAGGGGACACTGCGTTTTGAATATACGCTGGGAGGAGACCCAAAATCAGAATGAAAGCCACGATTGAAAGGGGGATTAGCTAACAATTGACAATCACCATCATCTTCCTCGAGCTGAACCAGAGAAGGAGCGAAACTCAGAGACTGTTCATCGGCTTCTTGAGGAAGGGGAGACCAGAGAAAGACGCAATGGGAGCGAGGACGAAAGGAGCTCCGTGACACCGTCTCAGCCATCTGGTTCTTCTTCTTTCTCAGGCGAGGTCGACAGCCATATCTGTGAGAGAGAGAGAGAGAAACACAAGCTGGAGCAGAGGAGGTGGCTTGTTTGAGATATTCAAGTGTCCTCTTCTTGGGAGCTTCGACTTGAACCAGAGTGAGAGGAGAGAGAGATCAATTGGACTAGAGAGCCGCTGTCAATATTCAGCAATGGGAGCCAACGGAGAAAGACCAGAACCGTTATGGCGTAGAAGGAGAATGCTGTGAAGGATCGAGTCTTCTTCTTCCTTGAGCTCGACGGTGAAGGAGGAGAACCATGGTTGTACGCTGTTTTGTTTCTTCTATGTTTTCATTATAATTATTGATTCTGGGCAGTTGGGTTTTTCTTTGTTTTTCTTATGGTTCCTACTCTTAATATCATTGTTGGTGGGGTGATTGTGATTAAGGCCATGTGTGTGGCTGATTTTTCTTATTACCTAAAAGAAGCTAACTAATTGAAGGACTAGAGCATGTCATTAACTATTTAATTGTGCTTAATGTCAGTTTTGTTTACTTATTCTTGTACTATTTTATGGGAACAGATCCTCTCATTATTCAACTTTCTCTTCTTCTTAAATCAATCTACACTTTTAATTTCATTTGATCTTGGTCCATTTTTTAATCTTAAAACTCATTTCCAACCTCTCAAATGCTTTGACTCTTTCCCATAAATGTTGAGAATTTTTTTTTTAATATTTCAGGTACTGACAAGTATTAAAAAGATATTTTAGGATATTAACTAATACTGAAAAAATACATAATGATCTTGAAAAATTATTTTAGAATCTTAAAAAAAATCCTGAAATATATTTTTAGTGTAAGTCAGTATTTTTAAATATTTTTTTAAGATCCTAAAATAGTTTTTCAAGATCATGAAGTATTTTTTAAGTACCAGTATCCTGAAGTATCCTTGAGTACTATTCAGTACTCTGAAATATTTTTTCAAGATCCTAAAATTATTTTTTTCAAAATCATGAAGTATTTTTTCAATACCAACCAATATTCTAAAGTATACCAATTAGTAAATAATAACAAAAATCCCTCTTTTATTATGGGAAAACTAAATAGATCTCTCTTAATATACATTACTGATGAAATATTATTGCCAAGAGATTATCTAAATTTTAAATGTAAATAATTATTTTAATTTTAAAAATAAAATTTATTTATATAAAATATTAATAAAACCGTAATTAATGACAACTATTATTTTAATATTTGAAGGGGTAGTGATGACATATAAATCATAATTAATTATCTCACTCTAAGAAAATAATTTTAACCACATAAAATAACTGTTGGAAGCTTTTATAAATAAATAAATAAATAAATAAACTAATCTTTTAGTGTTTATAGTTTTGATTTAATTGTAATTCAATTCTTACATTTTGACTCAATGTAACTCAACTGTTCAATTCTTGAATTTTGACTCATTATAACTACATAAAATAACTGTTAAAAGCTTTTATAAATTTTTTTTTAAAAAAAAAAAAGATGAAGGAAAAACTAATTTTTTGAGTATTTACAGTTTTTACTTAGTTGTAATTCAATTCTTATATTTTAACTCATTATAATTTACCCGCTCAATTCTTGAATTACTCATCATAACTTAGTCCTCACAATTTTGATCATTTTATAATTTTGTCTATGTATTTTAGAAAATAAAATCGATCAGCTAATAAATTAAATTAATTTAAAAGAATGTTGATACTTTCATTGGGAATCAGTTTTGGTGTTTATCCAAAGGATAGGCACCATTTATCTATCTGATCTGAACGATCCAGATTTTAGTTTTTTTAACTACTATTTTTTGAATAAAAAAACATTTTTTGAAAAAATGTTAGTTAATAGATTATCTTTATTTTAGATTCTGTACCCATTAAAATAAATTTTTTTTGAAAAAATAGAAAGTAAAAAAAATAAGATCTGGACCGTCTGGACCATTCAGAGGAGAGGAGCTCCTTCTACCTATCCAAAGGATAGGTAGGGAAACTCATTCCCTTTCATTGGAGGGGGTAGGGTTCGGTACCTAACATTGGGAGGGAAGCTAGCTAATACTGACTCTCATAGTGCTAGTAAGGGGCTGGGCAGCATCATTCTATATATCTTGATATTTTTCAATTCTTGTTCTATCCCGTCCGCATTCATTCAATCCTTCGCATAAAATCGAAGTTCATTTCTCCCTTCCACATGTTAAATGCCTTGTTACCTCCGCTGATCCTGAACTCGATTCACTCGTTTCTGAAGAACTTGACACTGGGATATCGTCTTCTAGCATTCCCTTCCACAATCTCTTTCTCCGATGCCCTCAGAAATAGACCCATTTAAGAAGCATTTGGATTCTGTAGAGCATTATAATGGCTTCCCCTGTCCTCCAATTATCCCCACTTTCTTCTCCAAAATCGATCACAATCTTACCACGAAATAGCGAACCCTCCCTTGTCCCTTTGCCCCATTTACTCTCCCTCATACCCAAATGCGCTTCTCTCAGAGAGCTAAAGCAGATTCATGGATATTCCATGAAAACCCACGTCAAAGATGATATCTCTGTACTTACTAAGCTCATTAATTTCTGTACCTCCAACCCAACTACTGCCTCTTTGGACTATGCGCACAAGATTTTTGATGGAATTCCCAATCCAGATATCGTCCTGTTCAACACTATGGCACGTGGCTACGCTCGCTTTGAAAACCCACTTCAAGCAATAGTGCTTTTAGCTCAATTGTTATCCTCTGGCCTGGTCCCAGATGATTATACTTTCTCGACCCTTCTCAAGGCATGCGGTAGAGTCAAAGCCTCGGAAGAAGGAAAACAAGTGCATTGCCTAGCTATCAAACTTGGGGTCAATGATAATGTGTACGTACGCCCAACATTTATTAATATGTATACTGCGTGTAACGATATAGACTCTGCTAGAAGAGTGTTTGATAAGATTTCTGAACCATGCGTTGTTACTTATAATGCACTCATCACAAGTTATGCTCGAAATAGTCAACCCAATGAGGCCTTGGCTTTCTTCAGAGAATTACAAGAGAGGGGTCTTAAGCCAACTGATGTCACCATGCTTGTTGCTCTTTCTTCGTGTGCTTTGTTGGGAGCATTAGATTTGGGAAAGTGGATACATGAATATATTAAGAAAAATGGGTTTGATCAATATGTTAAGGTAAATACTGCACTTATTGATATGTATGCAAAATGTGGGAGTCTGGATGATGCGGTTTCTGTATTTGAGAATATGCCTGTGAGAGACACACAGGCTTGGTCAGCCATGATTGTGGCCTACGCCACTCATGGCCATGGTTTCAAAGCCTTGTCAATGTTGGAAGAAATGAACAAGGTGAAAGTGCAGCCTGATGAAATAACATTTCTGGGTATATTGTATGCTTGTAGTCACAATGGATTAGTAGAGAAAGGTTATGAGTACTACCGTAGAATGATTCACAAGTATAGGATTGTTCCCAGCATAAAGCATTATGGGTGTATGATTGATTTGCTCAGTCGAGCTGGACGCTTGGATGAGGCCTATAAATTCATAGATGAACTGCCCATTAAGCCCACTCCGATCCTTTGGAGGACATTGCTGTCTGCGTGTGGCAGTCATGGGGATGTTGAATTGGGGAAGCAAGTGATTCAGAGAATATTTGAACTTGATGACACTCATGGTGGGGATTATGTGATTTTGTCAAACTTGTGTGCAAGATCTGGAAAATGGGAGGATGTGAATTTCTTGAGGAAAATGATGAAAGATAGAAGAGCAGTGAAGGTTCCTGGATGTAGCTCTATAGAGGTCAACAATGTTGTTCATGAATTCTTTTCTGGGGACGGAGTTCATTCCACTTCTACTGATCTGCACCATGCACTTGATGAGCTAGTAAAAGAACTGAAGCTAGCTGGCTATGTCCCTGATACTTCTCTTGTCTTTCATGCTGACATGGGAGATGAAGAAAAAGAAGTTGTTCTTAGATATCACGGTGAGAAATTGGCCATTACTTTTGGGCTTCTGAACACTCCTCCTGGGGCAACAATTCGTGTGGTCAAGAATCTTCGAGTCTGTGGGGATTGCCACAACGCTGCTAAATTTATTTCATTGATCTTTGGTAGGCAAATTATTCTTAGGGATGTCCAAAGATTTCATCATTTCAAAGACGGGAAGTGCTCTTGTGGGGATTATTGGTAGTGGTGTCTCTAAGTCAATATATGGTACTCCCTCCAGTCTTAATTATATTGCACTATAAAAATTAAAAATGTTTCTATAATTAAGACCGGAGGTAGTATAACATAAAACAGAAGATTGGTCAATGAGACTACTTATTTTCAACTGAAATTTTGGGGTAGACAAGAATTGCTAGTTAAATAAATCATGAAAAAACATTTAAGTATACTTTGAGGTATAACAAGTTTGGATGAGTTAGGTTTTGAGGCTCACTGGGTTCACAACAATCATCACCGTGAAAGAAATTTTGACATTGGTGGTGGGATTTAAACTCATGTACTTGTGAGATATGAGCCACATCATTTCTAATTAAACCAGCAGCCAGCATGTAAGTATATTAAAAGCAAAATTGGCATGCTTTTTTTTAATTCCACAACCCCCCCCCCCCCCCCCAAAAAAAAAAAAAAGGAAAAAGAAAGAAAGAAAACTCTTTTGACTGATTCTATGGTTCATGTTTAGTCTGAACCAACAGTCTCCATCCAGTTTCAGGATTTTCTTGTTGGTATGCATAACAGGACACTTGAAGAAGAAAGCTCAGTTTCCTCTTTTGCATATTGGGAAAGATTGTTATTTTCTCCAGGGGACTGAGTGAAACAGAGATTGGCAAACTCAAGACATGCAGGGATCATCGTTGCCTACCAAGGAACAAATTAATTCCCATGTAGATGATTTATGTTGGTAGCAGTTTTTATGCTTATTCATGATAGTAACAAATGTGTGTGTGTTTTTTTTTTTCACTTAAATATTCTATGATGAAATTAGTGGGACTCCACTTTATATAGAACCTGCTCCCCCCCCCCCCCCCCCCCCCAAACACACACACAAAAAGAACTTCATATCTTGAAGTACTTTAGAAGATATGGAGGACAGTAGAAGTATTGGAGGGACAAAATTATGTAATTAGTTTTTTTTTCCCCATGGCATAAGTGTAAATGATGTATACAAGAGAATGGAAAAAAAGTGTAGTAAATGTCTTGATATATTTTGTTTCTGAAGATTCTTTGCTAGTATAAGTCTTTGAGATAGGATCAACTAACATGGTCAGATTAAGTGAAAGAGACTGAATACCCCATTAAAAAAATAAATAAATAAATAAATAAGGTCACAAGTTTAAACCTTTTAAATGGAAAAAAGATCACCTGAGTAGAAGCCACTCCCTATAGAAACTTGAGAATACCCAACTCTGAAAGTTAGTAGTTACAAACTTGGATAATTGTATATAAAAGAGAGGGTCAGTTAGATGGGACAAAAACTAAGAATTGAGTAATAAAAATTGTGAAGAGTATATTAGGAAAGTTATACATCTCTGCCTTCTACCCAACCGAACATACCTCTCGTTCCTTCCTTCATATAAATCTCTGCCTTTTACCCGAAGAATAGCTACTGAAGTTGTCACAATTCTCTTCGCAGTAGCTATAACGAGATGTTCCACAATCTCCTGACTTTATAAGATAAGTGTCATCAACAACACTTCCATAAGTATGACCAAAACCCTTGTCTTGTGCATGACCAGAGTTTGGGAATAGGACATCCTCCATTCTACTTTCTTCCCTGTAAACATATATGGCAAGGAATTTCACTACTTCATCACTTGTTGATCCATTTTCTACTGCATAATCCCCACAAGAAATTTCCACATGATTCCATTCCTGCTCTAGAAATAGCCCTTTGAGACTACTAGCTAGGAAAAGGACTCGTAGATCAAACACCCACAAATGCCCTTCAATGATTGGCCAATTGCAACAATATCTGGGTAGTATCAATGTCCGGCCATTGATTTGTATGTAGAACCGAACTGGAAAGTTTCGGGGGAGATTTCCCCATGTGCTAAAACCAGCGCAAAGAGCAATTCCCGGGAATCTACCACGGCCCCAGAAAGTTACTACTCTTGCCTGGCTGCAATGATCAAACCATTCTGGACTTCTTGATCCTGGAAGCACTAAATTCTTGTTCCCTACTGCATGAAAGTCCTATATATCACATATAAAATAACATTTGATTTGTATCAGCAAATAATTCAGCATATAAAGGCAAGAAGTAATTGATGCAAGCACATCACATGGATGATATGCAAAGAGGTAAACCTGGCTCAATAATATGCTTGAGGATCGGGAAGTCAAAGATGTGCAATTTGATGCATCTATTTCTACTAAATTTGGTGGTATTCCGGAAATGTCACAAAGCTGCTTGCAGTCATGTAACAAAAGAACCTTCAAGTGGATGCATTCTTGGATGCATGCTGGAAGGAGTCTCAGGTCACTGTAAGATAGGTCCAGATGTACAACGTTTACAAAACCACTTAGGCACGTACCAAGAAATTCATCTAGCAGATTGCAAGAACTCAAATGCAGCTTAATCCTGCTTAGAGACAATTTCAATTTCTCATGATCACTACTCTCATTAAAAAATACTAATCCTTTACAAAAGTTGGCTTCAATTTCCCTAAGTCTTGGCAATGTAAAAATGCTGCTGGGAACTTTAATGATGCTAAAGCATTCCATCAGATTCAGAGATTCAAGCCCAATCAGATTTCCGATAGAAAATGGCAATCCTTCTATGGAAGTTTGCTGCAAATCGATATGCTGTAAATTTTCCATAAATCCTACTATTTCAGGGAATCTCACAAGTTTTTGACAGTCGAAGAGAGAAAGGAATCTCAGAAAAGGCAAATTGAAACCAGACGGAATTGATTTTAGATTTCTGCATCCTGCAACACTCAGCTCTTCAAGATGACTAAGAAATCCAACAGACTCATGAAGTTCAATCAGATTAGTGCAATTATCAAGATACAATTTCCTTAAATTTGGAAGTTCAGACACTTCAGGAAATTCTGTTAAGAATTGCGAATCAGTGAAATCCATGCTGGTCAAACACTTCAAATTCTGAAAACAAAAAATATAGAAATTAGTCTTGGGAAACCTATGTGCTATTTTTATCTAAGCCAAAGAAACATGTAGATACAGCAAATGAACATACCTTAAATGGCCTGTCCAAATTGAGCCAACTGCTAGGTAAGTTGAGGATGGCAAGATTTGTTGGACGAAAATTAGGGGGGAAAGACCTTGAAGGATATCCTGCCCACTCAAGAATTCTTAAGCTATTTGGGAGATACCTGGGTCCTCTTGAGAAACAGGCATTCCTAATAATAAGCATTCTCAAGCTTTTCATCTTCTTGAAGGCCTTCCTACCCCATTTCAATTCCTTTCCTTGAGCTATGTTGTCCAACATTATGACTTCGATTTTATCAGTTCCCTTTCAAGAACGAAATAAAAATGGTATGAACTACAATACTTCATTCAAAATTTGAGAAAAAGAAATCCTAAAACACGATAAATCATCAAGAAAATTTCTCACCAACTGTGCTAATAAAATATATTTTGTCAGCTCCAAATGTTGGCAACCACATTCAGTAGAAGCAGAATCATTTCATTCCTTAATGGCATTTTGGTACATAAAATGGAAAGGAGTGGGATGGAAAAACTAACTGGAGGATAGAAAATGATCATCATGGTCTTAGTTTTGAAAAAGTTAAGATAAATGTTATCAAGTAAAAATTACAAAAGATATAGCATATATGACCCCCCCCCCCCCCCCCCCCCAAAGATAAAAATAAATCATTTTTCATGCTGCCAAGCAAACAAGCTCTAAGATATTCAAATATATATATATATATAATAAAGAGAACTTCACTATTCATAAGTACAGTTCATCTGATGCCCCAAGCAGTTGCATGGGGTCCTCTTTAATGAGATTCAAGTAAAAAAGAGTAAAAGTCATCCACAAATCTCACCATATTGTGTTGAAGAACTTGAAGAACATCCTCATATAACCATAGCCTGCTTCGTTTGCCAAGATGAAATGGTGATTCCTGTCGTACTATCTCTCTGCCCATGCCTTTAATAAGATCATGCATCATTACCCTTTTATTCACACTGATAGAAACAAGAGATCTATCAATAAGAACTCCAATGCTATATTTTGGAAAGAAGCCGCAAGCATGTAGAACTTCTTCTACATAAGCCAACAAATCCCCAGCAAAGAAACATGAAATATCAAGGAAAACTTGCTTCTCACTTGGGTTCAAACTATCAAAGCTCACTCTAAGTATGCTCATAATTTCTTCATTAGGAACCTTTTCAAATCTTTCCAATGCAAGTTCCCATTCATTGGTTGACTTACCCAATAAATGAGAACTGATAACATTCAAAGCCAATGGAAGGCCACCAGCATAAAGAGCTGCACGTTTCCAGACTTCCATATAACATGTATCTGTTTTCCCCTTTTTAGATGCATGAACTTGCAAGAGTTCAAGAGCTTCATGATCACTGAATTTTGGCACCTCATATATTTTTTCAACTCCATGAGCAGTTAAAATATGTTTATCCCTAGTAGTTATGATAATTGCACTTCCTGAACCGAACCAATCACGATCTCCTGCTAATTTCTTCAATTGTTCCAATTTGTCGACATCATCAAGTATCAAAACAACCTTCTTGTTGTGCAACTTCTTTATTAGGATTGGAATTCCTTTGTGGGAATCACCAAGCTTGATATTCTTCTCTCCTAGTATATCAAAAAGAATTGACTCTTGCAGATGTTCTAACCCATGTTTGATTGAACTTTCTCTAACATCAGCAAGAAAACATGAACCTTCAAAGCGGTCAAGAATAAAATTATACACAGATCGTGCTAAAGTTGTTTTACCAATTCCACCAATTCCACAAATTCCAATCATGTTGACACAATCACTATTGAAATTAAACAATGAAATTACTTGTGAAGCACGGTACTCCAAACCTATGGGATAATCGGCAACATGTAAATGCTTAGGAGGTAATTTGTTGGAGACCATGACAATTATTTCTTCAATAAACTGATATTCATAGTCATACCTGCAAAACAAAGTTATAAAATCCACCTAAGGCAAATTTAATCTGGTCATCACTATATCAATTCCTTAGAATTGAAATAACATAAAATAAAATCTGTTGTAGGTCAACTACTATTTGGATTTAAATCCAAAATTGAACATCTAATCTTTGTTTTATGCTAATCTGAAAATCATCAGTTAATAATTGGAGTGAAAATTACCACTTTGATCCCTAGAAATTATTTGTGCCATCAGCTCACTTCTTAAAATCATCAAATATGTTTGAATCCATTAAAATATAAATAAATGTGGTTAGCCATATGTTATGTTAACCTACAGTTGAGGAAGAGATTCACGAGAACCATCTTAAAACGTGAACAAAAATTGACATCTTTTACAAAGGTTTTGATCTTACTAGACAGCAATTATCGTTTAATCATAGAATAAGTTGAAGGTTCGAGTATTCTCTTCATAAACTTGTCAACGAGTTATAGAAACAGTATACAGGATCCACCTCTTTTCTCCCAATCAGCTCATTCTTTTTCTCCCTTTCCTACTTCATCAGAATTTTACGGTGACAAAAACTTCACAATCTATATTCTTAGAAACTGACACTTACTAGTGAAGAAAAGTAGAGAACAACAGGATAGATCATCACGAGAAAAAATAACAGGCCAAAAGAAAAGAGACATAGGGTTTACCCATCTCTATAATTCCAACCGGCTAAATTAGATGCTTCATACAGAGCGGACCTCCATTGTTGCACTTTGAGATTATCACCCTTAAATTTTTCTTCATGCTTAGCCATTTCTGCTCCATAATGCCCTCTTTGATGTCGAACTTCAGACGGATCCACATTGTAGAAGATTGGGTAAACCAAACAACCCTTGGTTTCTCTACAAGAAACAATTTTCACAAGTTCTTCCAAGCACCACGTAGAGGAAGCATAATTTTCGGAGAACACAACGATAGCAATTCTAGAATTCTCAATTGCTTTAACAAGAGAAGGTGAAATTTCATGCCCTCTTTGAAGCTCCTTGTTGTCCATGAACGTATTGATTCCCCTCTGCTTCAAAGCATTGTAGAGATTACCAGCGAAACCATAGCGGCAATCTTCGCCTCTAAAACTTAGGAACACATCGTAATCGCCCTCAGAGCAGACAAATGAAGAGAGGTTTGAATCAGAGAAAAATTCTTCACTGTGATCCATCTACGAAGAGGGTAAGAGCTCAAGGAAGAGTAATGGGTTAGGAAGACTTCGTTAGTTGCTTTCAAAGTTTTGATCGCAAAACGTAAACTACAAGACGCCGATAATGGAAGCACCATTTGCTTGTTGACAGTTTGATTTTTTTAAAACGGATGATTTTTAAATATAAAAAAATTAGTTAAGGGATTATTTATTTTAGATTTTATATGTATTAAAATATTTTTTTAAAAAAAAAATCAAATTTGAAACGCCATAAAACAAACAAATGGTGCTGGTTCAGCCGATAATGGGTTTGGAAAGAGGACGGAAAGAAAGAGAGCATTTCAGCCGATAATGGGTTTGGAAAGAGGACGGAAAGAAAGAGAGCATTTCCCATCGGCTTCTTGAACTGCATATGGATTCCCGCGTTCCGGCGCGAAAAAAGAATTTAAGAAAAGGAAAAGACAAATATACCATCTATTATAAAATAGAAAAAATTTCAGAAAAATACCTTCAATATATTAAATAAGTTTTAGGGAAAATTATAATGAAGGACCTAAGAAAAATAATATTTATTAAGAAGGACCATAAAAAGTTGTAATTATTTTAAAGGACCAAAAATTAAAATATTAAAATAAAAGGACTAAATTACCCTTAATCAGATTTACTATCTTCTCATTAACTAAATCTGGAATGATTTTTTCTTCCTAACTTCTTATTAACTGAATATGGAATGATTTTTTCTTACCTGAGAATCTAAAATAATTAATATATAATAATAAATAGATATTAATTCAAATAATTCTTTTCTCATCGTTGAATCACTCCAGATTAGTATACTAAAGAAAAGATAGGAAAGATAAGAAGCCTCGTGCGTTGTGCAACCGTTTGCAGTGTTAAACCTGAGATTTTTTGTACTGAGGCAGCCAAAAGTACCTGATATTCATTTAATATTACCAGTTGTTCCATTCCCAAATAAACAGAAAATAAAGTAAAAGGCTTTTAACTCAGAAAAACCTCATCAAAAGAGAAGAACGTGGTTAAAGAAACCAAATCCCTATTTCCTTTCGCTATAACCATAAAAAGCTCCATCTTTCATATCTTTTCTCTAACATAATAATCTTGAGTGATTCTACAATGGAAAAAGAATTATTTGAATTGATATTTATTTATTATTATTCATAAATTATTCTAGATTCTCATATAAGAAAAAAATCATTCCAGATTTAGTTAATGAGAAGATAGGAAATCTGATTAAGGGTAATTTAGTCCTTTTATTTTAATATTTTAATTTTTGGTCCTTTAAAATAATTACCACTTTATATGGTCCTTCTTAATAAATATTATTTTTCTTAGGTCCTTCATTATAATTTTCCCTAAGTTTTATTTCTTACCATAATTTAGGTTTTAACTACAACTTTACAGGTCATTTTAGTAGGAAATCAGGTTTCCAAATTTAAAAGTTATTTTATGTAATTTTTCCTATAATATACTTCGTAATCTTTGGTTTTCTATTATTCCTAACTATAATTTATTAGATATACTTATAGGATGATGAAATTTTAAAAATTATTTCCTTTTATTTTTATCCTTATTAATTCTATATTAAAGAACTAAATACATTTTTACAGGTTTATTACCTCTAATTAATTTTAACAGGTATATCATGATTAAATAAAAATATTATTGAAATATAACCAATAAGAGTAATTCTAAATTAGGAGTTCTAAATTGGGAAAATCACACAAAGTTTCAACTTAAGGAAAACAATATCAAAAAGGTCTTCTAACTTGTTAATGGTAACTCTTTCACTTATTATTGATAAAATATGAAAATTTTCTAATATTATTTTCTTACTTGAAACCTTAATTTGATTTTCCCTTCTATATATGTAGCCCATCAAAACTATATATACATATACATATAAATAGATGCACACACACACACATATGTATGTATGTATGTATGAAAGTGTGTTGTTACAGATCGGCCCAAAGCCCAAATCTGAGATATGGCCCAATGAATGACATATCAAAAAGTACAATGAACCGATCATCAAGGAAGATCCGATATCACAACGGATCCTATGTATCAACATTTTAGGAATATCTGGATTATATCCACATGATATGATCTCCAAGATACTCGCCCCAAATATCACTGATTAGGCCGAGATATCCGCCTCGGAAACCTCTATAAATAAAGAGGTCAACTAAACAGGTGCACACGTTCTAACTTGCCACCTCTACTTTCTGCCACACAAAGCACACACACCACCCCTCTAGCTTACGCCAACTGGTGTTGTGAACTACGTGGACTTTCATCCCTTCATTGGGTACGTAGGCTCTAGGCTTGACACCTAATTAAGTCCAATCAGTCCTGTTAACATATGTATATAATTTTTATATTTTTATTAAAATGCTACATGGACGAAAAAATAGTTTAGTTGCAACTCTTTTAAGAAATGATTGAAAATAATAGAAATATGGAGTGAAAATAACAGTACCATGAAATGGCTTCTCCTCATTTGTTACTGGGTTATTATTGTGGCCAAGAACCTGTTGGCTCAATGGGCAAGCCATATGTGCGTCTCCTTCTTTATGGGAGAGGACTAGCTTAGGGGTAAAATTTCACTATGTTATTGTGTCTCTTGGTTGTTTCTTCTGGCTTTCCTATTTGCGCCAAAACCATATAAAATAAAAACTGACACCATTTATATCAAGGATTTTTTTTTTTTTTTTGGGACCAAATATAACAAGAAAGAAGTGAAATCAATGAGTGGACAAAACAACTCTCATCTACGATTAGGTGGGTTTCTCTCAAATTAAATTAGAAAATACTACATAGTCCATATAAACACAATTTGGCAGAATAAAAATGAAAATGTGATCCATCTGCGAAGAGGGTAAGAGCCCATGGAGAAGAGTAATGGGTTAGGAAGACTTCGTTAGTTGCTTTCGAAGTTTTAATTGCATAAAGTGAACTACGCGTTGCCAATAATTGGTTTGGAAGGAGGAAAGAAAGAAAGAAAGAAAGAGAGCATTCATTCAACTGCATATGTAATTTGGGATTAGTGTTTCTATACAGGAGGAGTTAGTGTTAAACGAGTCTTTGGGATTCATTCCCCACTTGTAATTTGTTTTTTAATTCCTTAGTTTTCGCTTGTATTTTAAAAAAAAAGAGAGAGAGAGAGAGAGCATTTCCCATCCACTTCTTCAACTGCATATGGATTTCCACGTTCGGGGCGGCGAAAAAAGAATTTAAGCCAAAACAAAAATAATAAAATAATTACAATTTGGCAGAATGAAAATGAAAATGTGGACGTTTTAAGTCAATACTACCTTATAAGACCTAGTTGACTTTTTTTTGGAGAAATTAAGGAAGCTAAATAAGTTACTTAATTATTTTTTATATTGGGTATCTTTAGATTATATATTAGTTTATTAGTCAAATTAATTAGTTTGAAGGAAAAAATAAAAAATAAAAAAACTCTAAAGTGATTTAATTAGCTTCCTTAATCTCTCTAAAAAGTCAACTATGTCTTATAATTAGGACTGGAGGGAGTATTTTTTAGAAGTTAAAAAAAATCTTTAAAAAAAAATTGAGGGTATTATATAAAGTGTGAATGTGTGTCCTAATTTTGGTTAAGTTTATATGATTTGATACTTCCTACTTAGTTGATTATTGATCATCAATTGACTTATTAGAATACGACAAATGTTGTCCATGACATTTTCAGTGACATTGAAAATTAAAAGGATACTTGGGTCATTATTGTATGTTTTTTAGATAATTTGTGTAGGATTTCCCCCCCCCCCCCTATCCACGTGCAACCAATCTCTCTACCCATCACTTGATTTGCATCTTCCTACTCACTCAATTTACACTATGAATGAGATGTTATATTAACAATCGGAGGTACTTCCTCCGATTTTAATTATAAGACATAGTTGACTTTTTTGGAGAAATTAAGGAAGCTAATTAAATTAACTTAGAGTATTTTTCTTTTTATTTTTTTTCAAAGTAATTAGTTTGACTCACATACTAATATATAATCTAAAGATATACAACATATAAAATGATTAAGTAACTTATTTAGCTTCCTTAATCTCTCCAAATAAAGTCAACTATGCCTTATAATTAGGACCGGAGGTAGTACTATTTTAGTTAATTGGCTCTTTCATTATTTCTATATACACCAAGAATGCTTACCAAGGCTTTTAAGTTCAAAGGCAGTTGTAAATATCACTAATCAAATAGAATTTTTATCTACTGCCAACCTTATTTTTGCGACCTCTGTCCTCATAATTTAATGCTTATCATTTGACGAATAACTTACTATGTTTAGCATCCTCTAACTTTTTATGTTATACAATACATTTGGTTCTTAATATAAAGCCAATTGACTTTTTCTTAAAAGATTAAGGAAACTAAATAAACTGTTTAATCAAAGTATATGTTGTGTATCATTAGATTATATATCAATTTATAAGTCAAACAAATTATTTTGGAAGAATAACAATAGATATTAATACTCTAATATAACTTAATTAGCTTCCTTAATCTTAAAAAAAAGGTTAACTTGCTCTTATATTAAGGACTAATTGTAGTATTCTTTATCATACCATGTGTAACATTCTAATTTTTATATTAGGATTTAATTACAAGTAATAAAGAATTAATCTAACACATGAATTTGTCATATAATTATTAAGATAAAAAATTTTATTTAAAATATGATTTATTAAAAATAAATGAGTGAAAATAATAATATTTATTGCTGTTGTGATAAAAATAAAAAGAGAGAGAAGCCAAACAATGTTTAACATTATTTACTAAGCCATAATTTCTGCATCTATGTGTGAAATTGCTGTTTTATATTTTCCTGAGGTGTTCCTAAGACCTACGGGAGATCGAAGATTATAATAGATAAATAATAAAAATAATTATTGGGTACTTTGTAATAATTTTAACATGAAATTAATATATATATATATATATATATATATATATATATATATATATATGCAAAATGGTGGCATCAGAGCAAAAAAAAAAGGTGGCAGCAAGGAGAGGAAATTGGCGCCTTCCCTCCCTTTATACATATGTATGTGTGTGTAGTGTGTAGTGTGTTTCGGTGAGTGAGGGACGGAGAGTGAGTGAGAGGGTGAGGAAGAAGGAAAGGAGGAAGAAAATAAGAGTCAAGAGGACATTTTAAGGTATATTATTTATTTTATAGGATCATTTAGGTAGTCAAATTAATTTCTTTTCAGTAAACTTTCTTCATAAAGTTATTCTATGTATTCTTCTCTTTCTAGTGAAAGTAATATAATATTGATTAGTGAAAATTTTGGGATTAGAATTATGATAAAGTTTTGAATTTGGTTAATGGATGACTGTATATATCAAGAGCATGATTAATAAGTAATTTTAATCGATTTAGATTTATTAGTTGGAAGTTGTAGGAATTTAAATTTAATTTTCTGTCTAAAAGAATTTAGGATTTATGCTTTATAGGATATTTCTACCAATTAAATAAAGTTTAAGATATTTATTTGGATTACTAGAAGTGATGTTGTCGATTTAATCGGTTTAGTTTTACTAAATCTTGAACTATATAAAATTGGGATAGGATATTGTCATTACCAATTTTATGTCACTACCACTTTTTCACCGTTAGATCAGAATCTCAATAGAAGAGAGAAATAATAAAAGTAGTAATGATTCTAATCTAACGGTGAAAAAGTGGTAGTGACTTGATAGTGACATAAAATTGGTAGTGATAATTTCCTATCTCTATAAAATTATGAGTTGGGATTTGGAATCTAAATTAAAGTTTAATATGATTTTGATTATATGGAGATTTGAAGATTTGTTTTGGTTATGCTTATATAAATTATTATTGGGTTAAGAAATTGAAATTTGTGATAATAGGTCTTTTGTATTCAAATTTATAATTCATTTATGATTTATTGGAGGTTATATTGAGAATTAGGTGGATTAGATTTGAGGTTTATAAATGAATATGAATGTTTGAATTTTTAGGAGAAGCTTTTATTGTAGGAAATTGGATAATTTAGTTAAGTTGAGGGTATTGTAATATTTTGATAATTATAATTAGAGAGAAATAATTTATGAAGGAAGAAAATGAGATTGTAACGATGATTTGAGGAATAAATAAAATTATAACTTTTTCCAGGAAAAACTAAAATGAGACAATTATTGTTTAATTAATTATTTACTATTGTACTAGTTGGTATTTTTGTTAATGCTATTAATGTATAATTATATATTTATTTTTAGAGTGGACTCGATCTCTCTCAAGTCTAGTTTTTGTCTCAAGAGTGGAGATAACCATTTTCCACTCATTGTACTTGGTTGTGTGATGTTTGTGAGTGATTTTTAATCTATGAAAACTACTTGAAAATGAAGTTGCCTTGTGTGATTTATTTTGGAATTATTAGTGATATTATATGTTATGGAAAATGTACTTTTTATGATTTCTTGAGCCGAAATAATATTGTTCTCTCAATGATTATTGTGACGATGTATTATTGTCATAAATCTTGTTTAGAATCTCATATATTCATGCCAAGATTATGATTGTTGCATATGGTTGAATGTCGAATGGTGATGGATGTGGTGATGATGCGAGTTATTGTGAATATAATATCACATGGTATAAGATGATTCAGTGCGCAGTGGATGGTCTTAGGGCCCTTGATATCACCCTTTTCCTCTGGCCCAGATAAGGGTTAGCTCTTGGGACAGTGACATCTTTCTATATTCGAAGGAAAGGGAACTTATGGTCCGATATAAGTTTTATAGCCTTTGGCCTAATTATACCTCATTATTGGAGAGCTTGGTGCAATATTGTCATAGAGACTACACCTATTACGTTACAGCCCATGGGTTTTGTCAGCAGAATAAAGGTGAGGGTGATAAGGATTGTCAGGTTATCAATGTTTTGCTTGACATATTATATATGTGATTCATAATATGAAATGCGATAAAAAATAATAATTTTATTCTAGAATTTGTGATTTGATAAATTTGTAAATTAGATACCTAGTACTTTGTTATTTAAAATCCACTTGGCACCTCACGAGTACATATTATCATTTATAATGAGTTGGATTGATGGTTACAAATATCTTTCAGGTGTTAGTTCTTGTGTTGATTTATCAGGGAAGGCTTCGGAAGCTTAAATTAATTTTGCTAACGATAGTACTTCCACCTTTTTGATACATGTTGAATTATTATATGTTGCCACATTAAGGCTCACTTGATATACTCTAATATATTTTGGATATTTTGGCAACTCTTGAAGCAATATTTAGTTTAAAATATGGGCATAGTAAAATCTGAAGTTCAACAGTGTGTATAAAATATTTTAATGAATGATTTAATTAAGTTAGTAATCAATAATTGTTCTTTAAAATGCAAGATGTTACACCATGAAAGATGGAGAAATTACTATGGAAGTAGATTTGCTCAACTTAAGGACTGACTTTATGGAGCTTGTTGGCGCGCATAAAAATGCATTATCTACACTTGGTTCACTAGATGGTATGGAAATGCTTGATCAAGAGTTAACTATTCCTGGTGGTGTACAAGTTACAGAGGCAAAAGAGGAAAACAATGATAGGCAAAGTGATAAAGCATATCGGAACCTTTATGCTTATATTTGTCTATGTTGTTATGGCCTTTGGAAGTGCTTTCTATATCCTTGCTGAAGTGGTCTTTCTATCCACAGCTGGTTATAAGACTGACTCTACTCTTCAATAGAATGTAGTTGTGCATCTTATGTTATTTTTTGATGCCACTCCAAGTGGCACTACTACAGAATCACACATAAACATTTATTATCGACCATACATAACGATTCTGAATCATTATATATGAAGGCGCTATATATATTCGGTGTAAATACATAACAGTTTCAAACTGTAATTTATTAAGGACATGCATACAAAACAATTCTTTGTTAATAACGGTAATGTATTTACATTATTTTTATGATATATAGTTATTTTTTATTATTTAGTTTTACTATTAATATTTATTATAGAAGACACAATATAATCATTGATAATAACAAGATAATACTAAATAAAAAAATTATATTTATAATATTCAAAATTCAATGCGTTATAGATAATATGTGTCATACAATTTAAAAGAAATTAATCACTTAAACAATCTCACAATAGAACATCATCTTAGAATTTTTTGAATAGGTTTTTACTACCCTAAAGGACGTCCCTATTTAAAAAAGGGAAGCAACAAGTAAATGCAGTGGCATTTTTGTAATTATATTTGGGTAATTTTATTTTTAACGTCCCAAAAATAAAATTTGGGACTCCAATATTCAGGAAAAATATTTTTGGCGGGCAATTTTTGGGAGGGAAAATTTTTTGGAGTCCCAAAATTACAATTTGGGACTCCAAAAATCAGGCCAAAAAAATTTCGCGGGCACTTTTTTTGGGGGAAAATTTTTCAGAGACCCAAATTGTATTTTCGGACTCCAAAAAATGCAACCAAGAGTCATAAAAAAACAATCACCCGCGTTAGCTACTCGATCCTCAAAAAATTCAGCCCCATTGAGAGAACATGATCTTGCGAACGAGGGATTGGCGGCTGGCGTGGTCGACGGTTTTGGGGGCAGCACGTGTAGCTGGCGACTGAGAGAGTTGACGGAGAAGAGGGGAGCGTTACGGCGGTGACAGCGGTGCCAAAGGAGTTGAGGGTAAAGATCGGTGGCTAGGGCCAATATTTGGGCGAAAATGAGTAGGGAAAGCCAGGGTGAGATAGTTCGGCAAGGTAACATTGTCGTCGGCTGAACTTGACGAAGAAGAGGGGAAATTCTTGGCTTCAAGGTTCGGTTCCTTATACCTAAATCTCTCTTTGTTGATTTGTTGATGTTCGGCTATTGAATCTATTATGCTGCTTGCTTGCAAATGATTTTTCAATCTCTGAAAATCCTGAGAATATCTAAGTTCCCTTTAGCAAATCCATGTAAATATTTAAACGCTCAATGTATCGATTAATTTTCAAATTCTTTATTGGGAGCGGATTGTTCTTTCTGAACATGGCCTCGCATATTTCTGTCTTTCGAGAGCTTTTCTACTCCTGCTCATGATTAGGTAGTTTGTGCTATACTTCGGATTTTGCCCCATCAAATGTTGATTTTACGAATTCAAAGACTTGCTCGCGAGGCCCAGATCCTTTTGGGATGAGTAATTGAGATATTTAGGATACTCCTGCTCATGATTAGGATACTTGTTACCTGGCCAAGTATGCAAATTTAATTGAAATATTTAACAAGTAATTTATAGCGGTGAGTTTTCCCGTCAGTACTTCATCATCCGGATTGTATAGATATGAATTAAGTAATCATCACTATCCCTCTGTCGTACTTGGTTCATCCCATGAGTGCTTTTTTATTCAAATTCATCTTAAAAGTTTGATTTCTGAAGGTGTTGATCGAGTACTTTTTTATTCGAAAGGAGGGTCTAGCTAAAGAACCGAAGTGGTTTTATTCGAAAGTAAGTAGTTTCAATTCAAGTTACTTAATTGATATGCATGCCTTTATTTGTTTTAACAATTTTCTTTTGATTTATAGTGCCCTCGACAACCCGGGCACACTGAATGTGGATATTATGTTATCCTTTACATGTTCTACATCATTCAGAGCGAATGTACTATAGATTTTGAACGAGTACGTAATCGCTCCCTGATTCTCATATGATAATATTGTTGATGTTGTACTTAATTGAGTTGTTCATTAACTCATTCACATCTTTGATTTATTTTATACCTTGTTTTCCAATTGACAGTTTTTTAAAACTGAGGCAGCGTACTCAGAGGAAGACATTGATATGGGTCGAGAGGCTTTGGCTGGATATCTTCTTTCACACGTAGATATGTGAAGTTTACTTTGAATATTTCTTGGTATCTGTATGTGTAGCTAGAGACATCAACATTATATTTTGACACTTTGTGGTAGTTGTTGAAATGTGATTCATAATCGTTGTATATATGTAGTAGTATTAGTAGTTAATTACCTGATCATATGATGGGTAGCCTCACTGTTTAATCTTAATAGGTGGTATAGTCTTTTCCTTATTGTGTGGTTTATAAGATTCTAGTTTAATTGGAATCGTCTAAGGGCTGGGTTTCAAAGTAGGGTCAGTGATGAGAAGGCTAAGAAAGTGTTTTAAGTATGGTCTATAATGATCTGAACATTTTGGTAATGCATGTTCATGATGGCTATCTATTTGATGGGTGATTATTTGTTTAAATTTGCATGTAATATATTTTGGTAATGATCTGAATTCACCTCACTCCTTAATCTTATGGGTGCATGGTATAGTCTTTTTCTGCTTATTATGTGGTTTATAAGATTCTAGTTTAATTGGAATCGCCTAAGTGCTATGGGTTTCATGCATGGGTTAATAACGATCTGAACATTTTGATAATGTATGTTCATGGCTATTTGTTTGATTTTTTTTATAAGGTTTAATTTTTGGGTTGTGAAAAATTTTCAACAAGCTATTTAAAAAAAAATTATTATGGCGTCCCAAATTAAATTTTGGGACTCCTTAATAATATTTTTAGAGTTCCAAAATATATCTTGAGACTCCTTAATTGACGCTTAATATATTCCTTAAATATCATTTAAGGAGTCCCAAAATTAGTTTGGGACTCCAAAAATGTCATTTAAGGAGTCCCAAAATTATTTGGGACTCCAAAAATGAAAACTTTCTACATCCCTTCAATAGACATCACTTGAATAAGGGACGTCTATTGGGCCTATTTTGGGACTCCAAAAGTGTTTTTTCTAGTAGTGCATAACGATTCTGAATCATTATATATGAAGGCGCTATATATATTCGGTGTAAATACATAACAGTTCCAAACTGTAATTTATTAAGGACATGCATACATAACAATTCTTTGTTAATAACGGTAATGTATTTACATTATTTTTATGATATATAGTTATTTTTTATTATTTAGTTTTACTATTAATATTTATTATAGAAGACACAATATAATCATTGATAATAACAAGATAATACTAAATAAAAAACTTATATTTATAATATTCAAAATTCAATGCGTTATAGATAATATGTGTCATACAATTTAAAAGAAATTAATCACTTAAACATTCTCACAATAGAACATCATCTTAGAATTTTTTGAATTCTAAAAGAAAATCAATTAATAAGAAATTCCATAATATTCTCCAATACCTCTTGTTGCAAATTGTTCATAGATCACGTATTAGTACTCTAAGAGTTCCCATCACATATCCTTTCACTGTAAAATGATAATATAAATATGAAAACAAGAATACGTACACACACATATGATGATGATGATGATAATAATAATAAGGAAAAATTGCCCATAAATCCCTATTTGGGAACCTATTTGTCAAATGGGACCTAAAATCATTTAGAGTAAAGAGGCCTTAAGTGTCAATATTTCTGATTGTATAAAGACAAAATGTCCTTAATGAAAATAGAGATGGGAAACACACGTTTAATAATAGATATGAAAGGAAAAAAAAAATCATGGCCCTTCTTCTCCTCTCCTGTCTTCGTGTTATGAGTTCTCCCTTGTCACCGGGGATTTTGTTGGAGCTCTGGTCTATTAGTAAAGGCTAAGGGAGGTGAGTTGTCTTAAGGCCTTCTTGATATTTCAGTTTTTGGTAGAGGTGATAATTGCTATATTTGGTTTTTGACCTAGCTTTTTCCATTGCTTTGTGTGTGAGTAAGGAACTGCTAAATATACTTGTAGCTTCATTAGCTTTTCAGGTTTTCTCCATTATCAATTAAAGTGTAGTGGGGAAGATTTTTTGGACACAAGAAAAAATCAATTGCACATGGAAGATTGTTTGCATAAAAAGGAAATTTTTTTGCACATATATATAGAAAATTGTTTGCATACAAGGGAAGATCTTTTGCATTAGGGAAGATGTTTTCCACAAAGGGAAGATTGTTTGCACACAAGGGGCCATCTTTTGCACATAGGGAATCTAGTATCTTGAATTTTGGGACTAGAGGCTAGAGAATAATCCTGAATTAAGTAGACTACTAAGTCTAGGTTAGCAAGAGTCCCAAGAGTATCGAGAGATACAATGATTCTTAAATTATTTGTTGTGATGTTTGTACTATTTTTAACCTAACTTTATAATATAATGGACTTTCAAATAGTTTTAAGTAATTTAAATTGTTAATATGTACATGGTTATTTAAATTATTGGAGTGAATATTTTTGTGGTTTTTCATTTAGATGTGCTATTTGGTTCTTATGTTTGAGATTGTTTGTTAAGCTGATCGTTCCTCAGTTAATTTTTTTCCGGCCACGAGTTTCTTCTTATGTGTGTCCATTTAAATTATTTAATTCTTTTTCATATTTTCTTTTCCAATTACTATTTTTCTGTCACAGTCGACTTAAATTATTTGTTGTCATGTTTGTACTATTTATCACCTAACTTTATAATATAATGGATTTTCAAGTAGTTTTAAGTAATTTAAGTTGTTCAATATGTATAAGCTTTTTTAAATTATTGGAGTGAATATTTTTGTGCTTTTTCATTTAGTCAAGCTATTTAGTTCTTATGTTTGAGATTGTTTGTTAGTTAGTAATTCCTCAGTTAATTTTTTGTGAGGTCTTTAATTAGTTTTTTTTTAATCTTATTTATTATTCATTTGTTTATATGATCTTTTTATTGTCAAGCTAATTCATCCTTTAATTATTATCTATCAAATCTATCTGTAAATTCTCTCTTTTATCTGTGACTCTCTTCTCTTGAGTGTTTTTTTCCCCCGAATTTCTTCTCATGTGAATCTATTTAAATTATTTGATTTTGATTTTGTATTTCTTTTTCATATTTTCTTTTTGAATTACTATTTTTCTTTCACAGTGGACTTAAATTATTTGTTGTGATGTTTGTACTATTTTTTACCTAACTTTATAATATAATGAACTTTCAAATAGTTTCAAGTAATTTAAGTTGTTAATATGTACATGGTTATTTAAATTATTGAAGTGAATATTTTTCTGGTTTTTCATTTAGATGCGCTATTTGGTTCTTATGTTTGAGATTGTTTGTTAAGTTGATCATTCCTCAGTTAATTTTTTTTCAGCCCTTGAGTTTCTTCTCATGTGTGTCTATTTAAATTATTTAATTCTTTTTCATATTTTCTTTTTGAATTACTATTTTTCTGTCACATCGACTTAAATTATTTGTTGTCATGTTTGTACTATTTATAACCTACCCTTATAATATATGGACTTTCAAGTAATTTAAGCTGTTTAATACGGATGTGCTTATTTAAATTATTGGAGTTAATATTTTTGTGGTTTTTCATTTAGATGCGCTATTTGGTTGTTATATTTGAGATTGTTTGTTTTGTTGATAATTCCTCATTTAATTTGTTTTTGGCCTTTAATTAATTAATTTGTTTATTTATCATATTTATTATTCATTTGTTTCTATTTGATCTTTTTATTGTCAAGCTAATTCATCTTTTAATTATTATTTAACAAGTGTATCTGCAAATTCTCTCTTTTATCCATGCTTCTCCTCTCATGTGTTTCTTCCCCCCCCCCCCCCGGGAATTTCTTCTTATGTGTATCTAATTGAATTATTTGATTTTGATTTTCTTTTTCATATTTTCTTTTTGAATTACTATTTTTTTTCATAGTGGACTTAAATTATTTGTTGTCATGTTTGTACTATTTTTTACCTAACTTTATAATATAATGGACTTTCAAATAGTTTCAAGTAATTTAAGTTGTTAATATGTACATGGTTATTTAAATTATTGGAGTGAATATTTTTGTGGTTTTTCATTTAGATGCACTATTTGGTTCTTATGTTTGAGATTGTTTGTTAAGTTGATCATTCCTGAGTTAATTTTTTTTCAGCCCCGAGTTTCATCCTACATTTCCCTATATGCGTGAATTATAACATATTTAATCAGATTAGATGCATTTAAGTTCATGTTTACTATACAAAACAAGCGCACACTAAAGGAAAAACATGGCATAAATTGCACTCATCACTATTCCAGAAACTTGGTACATAAGGGTAAGAACTTCTCACATTTTACTGCTCGAGATTACCTTATGCTTGCTTCCATTATTGCTTAAGAACCTCAGAATGTGGGTAAATGGTTCTGGATGAAATGCGACATTTCTGCTTTGGTTCCAACCTTAACTCCACAGTTCCTTTTCCTCATTTTGAAAGAGGAGCTTTATACCCAAGAGGGGGGGTGAATTGGGTATATTAAAAATTTCCGAAACTTGTTCTGTTTTTAAACATTCAAAACAGAGCAGAACAGAGGAGATAGGGAGGAAAGTTTTGCACACAACGATTTATACTGGTTCGGTCCTTTCTCTGACCTACATCCAGTCCCTAAGCCTCACTTGGGATTTTCAATCCACTAAATCCACAACAACTGATTACAATCTCTGTACTCAGAGTAGTTCTCTCTCTAGAACTCACTCCCCCTTACAAGATGTAATCAATACACCCAACCACCAAGTCCCCTGACTTGTGGTTATCACAATCAATGAGTGATTTTATAGTAAAGAACTCTCTCACAGAGTAGATAGGATGAACACTGAAGTACAAATGTCAATATGACACTATTACAAATGAAAAACTGAACACTATGAATGATCTTAATAAAATTTTCGCTCTCAGTTAGTGTATCAGCTTGAGAAGGTGTTAATGCACTCTATTTATAGGTAGAGGGCATTAATTGACCGTTGTAGCTTGAATTGAACCGTTGGAGAAGTTGCCCAAGTGTTCTGAAGTGGTTTTGGGTCTTCTCTCTCTTGTTTACCCCTAATCCAATTAGCCAAGTCATCATAGTTGACTTTCTGCGAATAAATTTGTTGGAGAGGAGTTTTCTTGATTCAGCTAACATCCTTAAATGCTTTGTGTGCGTGTGCAGAAGGGTCTGGGCAGAAGGAGTAACTTTCTGAGCTTTGTAATAAATGCTCTGAGTTACTTTATGCTTTATGCTCTAACTTCTCACCAAACATTCTTTAATGCTCTGAAATCCACTAGTAAATACGTTAAACGTAGCAGGGAATATCAGAGAATAATATTGGAGAAGATTAGAATCGAATAACACTGATTTCTGAAATGCCCAAATTCAAAAATTCTGAACCAGCGTCACGAACTCGAGTTCAGTTCTTACAGGCTTGAGTTCGAGGTTTCAGTGTTCAAAACTATGCAAGTTCAAAAAGTGTAAACCTGAGGTTTGTTTTCTAAACCTGAGGTTCTCAGGTCATTGAAAAGCTAAAATGCTCTCGGGTAAAAATGAACTTGAGTTTGTCAAGTATGAACTCGAGTTTGGTTCATCCAGAAAGAAGTGTCTCGATTTTGAGTTCTGAAAACTTTGAGTTTAAGTGATGAACTCGAGTTTGTAAATGATGAACTCGAGTTCGAAGCCATTCTGAACAAAACTCAATTTGTCTGAAGGAGTGAACCTGAGGTTTGAAAAACACAGACTCGAGTTTGAAAATGTATTAAAAGGTCCATTGCTCTCTAGAACTTTTAGGCTCGAGTTTAAAACACTTATGCTCGAGTTTGCTTCTCTTTGAAAAACTCTAAAAGCTCTCAGCCAAAACTAGGCTCGAGTTTGAAGATGCTAGGCTCGAGTTTGAGCATTAGTGAACTTTTCAAACTGAAAAACTTTTCTTTCAATGGAACAGTGCAGAGTTTGAAAATATCTTCAAGTTTGAAACAACTTGTCCCGCCAGAGATGAACTCGAGTTTGCCATGACAGGCTCGAGTTCATACTCTTAAAATTTTCTTTGAAAACTTTCAAACTTGAGGTTTGAAGAGAACAAATGTAGAGTTTAAACATGTTTTCAAAGTTCAAGATTCTCTGGCAAAGATGAACTCGAGTTTAACATCAGTAGGCTCGAGTTCATGTGAACTTCTCAAAGGTTTGATTTTAAACTTCAGGTTCAGTCTCGAGTTTGAAAATCAGTTTGACAAGTTTGTGTTCTCTGTCAAATCCAGGCTCGAGTTCAACACTAACAAGCTCGAGTTTGGTTTTGACAGATAGAAAATTACAAGTTTAAAACATCCTAAACTTTGTCAAAACTTTTTCAATACAATTGTTAGTAATCATCAAAACACACTGAGAACTAACACATTTGGTTTCCTATATCCTATCTCTCATCTGGCATCTCAATCTAGAGGAGAAACCAATACAGGCTAAGAAATTTGAACAAGAGCATCTAACTAAAATGAAGATTTCATTTACTGAGGGTTCAAGCCAATCCAAGGTTCAAGCTGAGAAAAAGATGGCTTCTCCTAGAGCAGATGAAGCCCAATCATCTCAAGCTGGCTCTCCTACTGCTTCCACTCCTACTCCTTCCTTATTTGGAGCATCCATTAAGAAGATTGTGCAATGTGCAATTGATTCCTTAGCTACTGCTATGAGAGCTTCCATTGATTCCTTGACCACCAATCTAGAATCTCAAATGAATGTCTTGGCTGAACAAATGAACACCAATTTCCAAAGTATCTTTGATTTACAAGATGAGCATACCAGGAAATTTAAGCAGGTAGAGGAGATCTTTCATACCTTGGGATTCTTTCTTTTAGAGCCATCTCCTGCTGGTCCCTCTGGCTCTATTCCATTCTCTAAACCTCTTCCTCCTCCTACCTTTACCACCACCTTCCCTGACCCCCACCATCATTGCTACCTCCATTCCTGAGTCTACCACCATCCCAGTTCCACCATCCTCCACTCCTCCTCATCCTTCCCCTTCTGTCTCTGTTAACCTAGAACCAACTCTCATACCAACTTACGTCACAATCCAGACCTAGCTTCAGTATTTTGAGCATATCTCACAAACGACAAATCCAAATGAGCTAAAATCGGTGCCATTTGAAACTAGACTCAAATACCTTTTCAAAAACATCAAGATCATGAAAAACAAGGATCAATTGAAGGAGATATGATGTTTTGAAGTTGACGGTCAGTTCAGGATGTTGCAAAAAATGCTAATCAAGAACAACCTCCAATCATCTTATGATAACGGACAAAGTACAATGAGTTTGGAGCTGATTCCTCTTGCATTGGAAAGAAGACTTGAAGAGTTTTATGAGCATGAGTGATTTTCCAAATTTAGAGCTATATCGTAGACAACACATTCACTAGAAATTGCCCTTTCCACTGCTAATGCTATTGCGTTTTTGAAGGACAATGGAGATTGATATTTGCACAAGACCATGATAGCAAGCAATTTGACATTCAAAGATGATTACTTGAGCAAAGAACATGATGCCCAAGCATAATTTGACAATTGATCCATCCATACTCGAGCAGCATAACTGGCGTGCCCGAGCATAAGCACGACAAGCAAGAAAATGGCAAAGTGGAAGAGGCATGCTCGAGTAGAGAAAAAGGCTTGCTCAAGCACCATGCTCGAGCAGAGGTAAATGCTTACTCGAGCAGCACCTTTCTACTTCAGTTTCTTACCCTCTAGATGAAGTATGCCCGAGCATGAAAATGTCGAGCAGAAGTAAAATCATGCTCGAGTAGCGTTGTTGAAATGGATCTTCTCGCCTTTGTTTGGATCTTCCCCGAGCATGCCTTGTGGCTTGCTCGAGCACTGGCGAAGTGATGCTCAAGCATGAGGCATGACTTGCTCGAGCATCAGCAAATGAAACATAGGGTGATTTCTATCAAGAGGTTCTCAGAGAAGCTTACCCGAGTAAGCTTAGATTCCTGCTCGAGCATAGGGTGATTTCTATTCTTCCAAAGTACTTCTTCTATTGGTTGCTCGAGCATACTATCAGTCTTACTCGAGCATGGGTTATTTCCTACTTGAGCAATAGCGATACATAATACATTCCTGAAGCTCCAGCAATGCTTGACCGAGCATGCCTCTGAACGTTGCTCGAGCATCAACGATAGTAATTGATTTTCAAAAGTAACTTGCCCGAGCAAACTTGTCTTCTTGCTCGAGCACTGGGTGACTCGTTCTTTGAAAATATTCTTTCATGTCTATTACCTAAGCACACAACTTGATCATGCTCGAGCAAGGTCACCCCTGTTTTGAAATCTTCGACTTCGCAATTCTTAAATCATTTAGTGTGAATTTACTTCTTCATATTATTACTCATTAACATTGCTAATTGCTTTTAATCAGTTTGCTAATGAGTTTCAGATGATTAGATCATGGATTAACAACATATTAGCATAAAGCAATCCGTTGTGTCAGAAGCATTAAATGCTACATCAGAGAAAAGCTTCTACGTCTAATGGATAGTTTGAACACTCCAACAAAAAGCTTGAATCTTTACAACAATCATAAATACAACACTCAAGACGGAGCATTAACACAGTCAACGATAAACATTTTATGATTGAAGTCGTATTAGAGCTCAACGGGTAAAAAGCAACAAAAGTTCAACGGTTACATCTAACGGTTGAATACTCACAACGGTCGAAACACAATAACCTATAAATTGCGAAGTCTTCAAATTGGAAGCAGTGACGACGATTGATGAATGATTCGACGAAGCCAATGAAATGATATTACAACTTCACCGTCGATATGTCAATAACTCATACACTCTCTGTTTCTCAATATTCATATAGTTTACAGTAGAGAGTAAAATGAACTATTATGTACTTCAGTGTTTATTTATACTCTTCTGAGAGAGAAGATTTATCTGTAAACATATCATCCGAGAGGTACTCAAGGTTGGGTGATCTTGAGTGGGAAACCCATTGTATTGATTACAACTTGTAAGGGGGAGTAAATCCTAGTGAGATTATTACTTCGAGTACAGAGCATATAATCAGATTGTAAAGGCTTCTCTTGTGCCCGGATTAAACAAGAGGATAGTGGATTGAAAATCTCAAGTGGAGCTTGGGGACCGGACATAGGTCAAGGATTGGGCCGAACCAGTATAAATCACAGTTTGCATATTCTCTTCCCTTATCTCTTATATTTCTAGTATATGCTTATTTAATATCTAACTGTTGATTTAGAAGACGCGAAGAGATTTTCAAAGTTTCAAGTTTTTAATCTTCACTCAATTCACCCCCCTCTTGGGTTCAGCCGATTCTTCACATTGAGCTTAGTGTAGTAATATTAAAAATAACCAACTTTAGTATATTAAGATACTGAAGAGTTTTGACAAGCAATAACTCATTACTCATGAATGTATTATTATAAGAGTTGCCATTTGCTGGAATGACCAAAGGATTGGAAGCCAATTTGAGAAATGGTAGAGTGTCCAAGTAGTAACTCTTCTCTCACATACTATGTGTGACTTTATATGCATTTGTGAACCATGATTGTGATTTGTGTTATAAACATGCATTAGGCAGTAGGGCCTAGTGGACCAGTGATGTCACGCCCCGAAAACCGGAAGTGTGACCGATACGGAAAATGAGGGAAAACCTACCTCCTCAGACCATAAGACCACAACTAAACCTGCTAACCATAACCTCCACTACACAAACATGCCACAACCTGAACCATAACATATTCGATAATACTCAAAATAATTATCAGTACAGCATTTGGAGCTCCGCTCCATCCATACATACTGGATACATGCTTTGAACCAAAATATGGGCCGGGATCCTGCCTAAGGTCTACGTGGAGCAACTAGCCTGATCAACAGCAATACAACCAAGCAACAAGTATTTACATCCCAAAAAGGCTTTACAAAAGAAATGCCAGCAGCTTTGGACTCCAATAGACTTCTCACAGATTGGCCGCAGGCCCAACGTCAGCAGTACTATCTGAACCAAGCAAATTTTCCGGTGAATAACGTCCCATACAAAAATAAAGCAAATACCGAAATAAACAGTTGAAAATAACTTTTATCCTTCGGTAAAATCAATTTCAGCAATGAGATACAGTTTTCAAATCATGCGAACATAATTGAAAGCAAAATTATGTGCAAGAACCAATAAATCAAGCAATTTGAAATATGAACTAAATCATAAGATCAAGTACTTGAAATATGAAATCAACATCTCGTTTGCCAAAATCCAGTTTAAACAGTAAATCTCAAGCCACAACTTTTAGTAGGACCTCAACAGAACGATGAAACAAGCGTGGACACACAGTCCACGAGGGTAAGCTAACCAAGCGTGGACACACAGTCCACGAGGGTAAACTAACCAAGCGCGGCAAAGCCACGAAACAAGCGTGGACACACAGTCCACGAAATCAAGCGCAGGTTCAAGACCCACGAAAACAAGCGTGAGAACACATCCCACGAATAACAAGCGAGCTCGAGATTAACCATGGTGCACCAAGGACTAACAGTACTGCTGTTAGTACCAGCGTTCTGTATTCGGCCCTCTCAAAACAATTTCAAACATGACTGGGGCTAGTTTAACAATAGCAAACTAATAGGCTTTCCTTTAATGATAAGATCTCAAAAGAGTATTTCACAAGAGAAACCCCAGCATGAGAGTTCACAGGACTTCCAACACTTCATACCAAAAGTAGCTTAAACAAGAGCGTTCTCAGTGTAATGTCATCTCAATATCAAAGTGATAAGGAAAAATCCTTGAAGTATCCACGTAAACCTTTTTGCATAAAAACCCGTGAATAATGAGTTGTTGTGACTTTGTAATCATTTAGCAAAATTTGCCATATAGTTCAAACGGGGATGCAACAACAACAATTTCTATAGTTTGACAACATTGTCTTACGGAAAGAATGATTTTTTCCTAAAAATACAATATACTTTACCTTATTATAAAATTAGAACAAGTGGGTATTACAAAAAAAACATGAGACGTTATTCACGCACCTGAAGGTTTAAGCTACGCTTTTTCCTCCCCTTTATCAATCTCCACACAATTTTATTTCATCTCCTCCTAACACCCAACAAAACACCAATTAGGTCCTTGCACATGATTCGACATTCTCATACTCAATTGACACTATACAAGGTCGGCACACAAAACCTCTAATTATGTAGGCGCCCACTTCATGACCTTATGAATCCCATAATGTCTTTCACAAAAGCCCCCCTAGCTCATATCAACAGCAAACCCTCTAAAAAAAAATAAAAAACCCCATTGCTTCCCTTACACACGCACAACGCCATCAACAAGCTTGCTTTCTATCCAAAATGATTTACTAGGAGTTAAAGACTCAACAGCCCAGGGATTCAGCTCTTACACGACTAACGACAAAGAAAGAAAGGAAACAATTAAGCTAGCAGAACAGATCAGAAGCCAACCGAACTGACCCAACACACCCCTCCTCTACAAATCCATATCTACCCAGAACAGCCTCCCACAAACCGAATCCTAAAGCCAACCAGCAGAATCGAAGATATCCTTCAACCCTAAATTCAAACCACATCGCTGCAATCAGAACCAGCAACCAAAAACCAAAACGCAGCAAGAAAGAAATACCTAAAACAACAGCCGAAGCTTGAACGAAAAAGAAGGTACCAGCGGAAACAGCCTTGAGACGGTGACGAACCAGACAGACCAGGCGGAGGAACCGAGTTGTATGCCGGACTTGAAGGAGAGTTTCAAAATCGCAAAGTATCTCCTCTCTCAATCTATCGGGCGTCCAAGCGAAACCCTCATTCACTTAATCATTTTTTTTTCTTATTTCTGATTTGCCACTGCTCCTCTCTGTTCCCTTACGTTTTAAAAAGAAGTATTAGGGCATATGAGTAATTCCACCTGTCAATAACTCTTAATATATATATATATATATATATATATATATATATATATATATATATATATATATATTCCTATATATCTAGCACCACGGGCCGCTACAAGTGATCCTTAGGTCACAAAACCTAAATTGCATTTAGATGATAAGGGTTAATACCCAATTGAATGCCCAACGCTATGGTACATGACAAGTTGAGTCCTATGTTCACAGTCAACATTGCATGTGATCTTTTGTTTGCAATCGTTGCTACACGTGATTTGCGAAGATTGATCTCTGAATGTTGTATGAATTTTTGCTGGTTGCCTATCATGTTTTATACATGCATATTATGTGAGATTAATTGTTACTCTATGATTTGTTTGAATCCTAGCCCTTGTCATTATGTTTGAAGTGAACAGTTTAGTGGGCGTAGTTCCCAAGGCAATGCGACAGATATCATCAAATGAAAATTCTGGTTCGGGCCAAGAGTTAAGTTGATTTTCTGTATTTTGTAATGAAATTGATAGAAGTTTGTAAGTAAAATGTATGTACCCTGTGGATATTCCTGTTATGTAATTAAGTATGTTATATTAGTATGTTATGCTATTTTTGTTCGCCCACTGAGCTATATATTATTACTCGATGAATGCCAATATAACAGTGGGGCATGACACACTGCGATGTGAGTCCCATGAAGGAATTGAAGCTTCCATGATGCCCTTATGACTTTGACAACATCATGAAGGATTGACTTAGTGAAAGCTACTTTAGCTTGCACTTTATGGTCATGAATGATTTGATCTAATAGGTCAAACACTGAGAAAGCAACCAGGTTAGCCCTAATTGATGACTAGTGAGAAGGAAGACTTACCCTGAAATACACAGTTGCGCTAGTGTCCATGTCTGGTCCCTTACCAATTTGTTTGTGAATAACTTGTAAGTGTAAATACTATGCACATGAGGAGGCTATTTGAGTTAATCAAGAATTAACTCGAGAGGGATTAGACGTGTCATGGGAAATGTGTATGGGTGGGTGAATCTAGGGTATTCGAGGCAACACATATACTATTTGCAAGTACATCCAGGGTGTCCTTGCATGCTAATCCCACAAAAGGGACTTCTAGCACATAAGCACCCGATTTGAGGATGTCGTGTGGGCACGGCAGACACTAAGTATGAAGCAAGAAAGATATAATAATCATATGATGGCTAGCCCATCAAGTGTGAATGGGAGATGTTCGAATTTTTAGATTTGAATTTGCCCTTAATGGGCTGGATTAATTAATTGGGAAATTAGAGTGAATTCTAATTAATTAAGAGATGTTGTTTTTTTAATACAAAATTGGGATGATATAGAAATTTTTTACCATAAACCATCACCACCTTTGGGTCTTGACGGTGCACCCACATTTGTGTCTGTGGCTAGGTTTGACACTTGAATTATAACGTCCTCAAAATTTACTTAAACATAATGATTAATTAAGGGTTGATCAACCACTGAGTAATACTTCATTAATTATCAAAATATACAAAATAAATCAGAGTATGCAAAATGAGCCCTAACGTGGCAATATACAATCAACCAACGTATACCAAAAGACGAAAGCACTACTGTCAGAAGAAGTAGCCTAAGCTTCCGAAGCCTTCCCTGATGGACCCGGATGGAAACTATCACCTGGAAAAAAATGTGGTAACCATCAATCCAACTTATTATGAATACTAATATGTGCTAGTGAGGTGCCATGTGGAACAATTTATATAACAAAGTATTTTAAATAATATATATAATTTGCCAATATCCACCTCACAAAATTTTATATTAGAAATTATGTATCACAGTTTTCATTAACACAATTCCCAAGATACCTTCTACCAATCCAACTGAACCGCCTTATTTCCTCCGACTAGACCCATGGGCTAAGTTACATCCATGTTACTGATTACTCAAAAGCTCACTGGTCATATGATGAGGACCGGCCAAAATCCTCATAGCACATGTCCCAGACCATGGGTCTTTTCCCCTCATTGAACTAGTGGGGTGTCGTAAACCCTCATTGAACTAGTAGGCCAGTCCCTCATTAAACAAGTGAGACAATATAAAGTCAACCATCATGCATCAATGGAGGCCTCACCACATGGTGGAATATACTACTTTATTTCCTCCCAATTCAACCCTTCCCATAATTATCATAATAAATAGGGTTAAGGTGCAAAAATACACATGTGCTTTTTTCCGAGGAGCGCCTAGTAGCAAATGTTTTTTTTGGGTGCAAAAGTGCACACGTGGTTACAAATTAGGTGCAAAAATACCGTTTGACCATTAAGTTTGACTTTGACCGATGACGTGACATTTCAAAGGTGCAAAAATACACATGTGATTTGTCAAGAAGAGCGCCCAACAACAAAAATTTTTTTTAATTTAATAATTTTATTTCAAGATCCTAAAATAATTTTTCAAGATTATGAAGTATTTTTTCAATATTAGTCAGTATCCTTTTAGTACCGGTCAATACTTGAAATATTTTTTCAAGATCCTAAAATAATTTTTCAAGATTATGAAGTATTTTTTTGTACCAGTAAGTATCCTAAAAGTACTTTTTAGTACCAGTCAGTACCCTGAAATATTTTTCAGTATCAGTCAGTATCCTTTTAGTACCGGTCAATACTTGAAATATTTTTTCAAGATCTTAAAATAATTTTTCCTAAACTAATTTTTCAAGATTATGAAGTATTTTTTATGTACCAGTCAGTATCCTGAAAGTATTTTTTAGTACCAGTCAGTACCCTGAAATATTTTTTTCAGTATCAGTCAGTATCCTTTTAATACCGGTCAATACTTAAAATATTTTTTCAAGATCCTAAAATAATTTTTCAAGATTATGAAGTATTTTTTCTGTACCAGTCAGTATCGATCTTGAAAAAATATTTCAAGTATTGACTGGTACTAAAAGGATATTGATTAATACTGAAAAAATACTTCATAATCTTGAAAAATTATTTTAGGATCTTGAAAAAATATTTCAAGTGTTTACCGGTACTAAAAGGATACTGAAAAAAATATTTCAAGGTACTGACTGGTACTAAAAAGTATTTTCAGGATACTAACTGGTACAAAAAAAATACTTCAAAGTATCTTTTTAGTACCAGTTAGTACCCTGAAATATTTTTTTTAGATCTAAAAATAATTTTTCAAGATTATGAAGTATTTTTTCAGTACAGGTCAGTAATCTAAATATCTTTTTAGCACCCGGTAGTAATTAAAATAAAATTATTAAATTAAAAAGAAATTGGTGTTGGGCGTTCTTCTTGACAAATCACATGTGTATTTTTGCATCTTTGAAATGCCAAGTCATCGGTCAAAGTCAAACTTAACAGTCAAAGTCAAACTTAACGGTCAAACGGTATTTTTGCACCTAATTTGTAACCACGTGTGCACTTTTGCACCCAAAAAAAGCATTTGCTACTGGGCGCTCCTCGGAGAAAAGCACATGTGTATTTTTGCACCTTAACCCTAATAAATATCATAATATTAAAACTCTCAATTCTTATACATAAATAAATATATACAAATATTTAACAATTCAAATCATAAGATTCCACAAGGCAATTTTTAATAAGATATTCATAACTATTTCATAAAATACTTACAAACATCATACTAATACACATAATAAGTAGAAAGTGGTTACCTCTCGCCAAAGTTAATAATTATCACACTGCTCCCAATTCAAGAGCTCAAACACACGCCAAAAATCAATTTATCACAACCAATTTACTAACTATTAATAACTCTTCTAAATTTTACATAAAATTATAACTTATAATTTAATAAAATTAAGAAATATACAAATTTCTAATAATAAATTTGGAATGCTTGAAGTGGCAAATTATGATGGTAAAAAAAAAAGTAAGGGAGACCATTGTAGAAAAAATTAATTCTCCTTTCGATTTACTATTAATTAATAACTCCCTTTTCCTATTTATTATTTATTAGCAATTTCCTAAATTATTTATTCCATTTTTACTAATAATAATAATTATTATTATTATTTTTTCCTATTTAATAATAATATTATTATTAATTTAATTATTTATTTATTTATTACTATTCATTCATTCATTATTATTATGTTACTATTTGTTTATTATTTCTCCACAATTAAATTTAAACTCTCAGAGGCTATCCTAACTCTTTAATTAAGAACTTAAATAAATATTAACAACATTAAAAAAAAACCTTTAATTATAATATATATATATATATATATATATATATATATATATATATATTTGTAAATAATATTATAAATGAAATAATATAGGAGGGAGCTAGATTAGATCCTATTATATAGGAGGAAGTTGAATCAGATTTTATCTTTTTGATTTCATAATATTATATATATACATATACATATATGTGAATTTTCTTTTCTTTTCAAATGCAATATAATATATATATATACACACACACATATTCATAATACACATTTTTTTTTTCTTACAAATCAACGATACATATATATATGATTGCAAAAAGTTTCATTTTTCTCATTCTTATGCAGCCACACATTTATATTAAACAAGTTTTTTTTCCCCTTTCTCTTTTTCCCAAGGCAGCGACATACATATTTATATCCAGGTGAGCAGCAATATCTACTTGGCCGGCAACGTTTTCTTATATTCTCAGAGGCATCGAAATATATTCTTAAATAAACTCAACACACAGCCACGTTTCTCTTATCTTTTATATGTAAAAAACATCATATATAGCGTGTGTGTGTATATATATATATACCTTTATACTTTCTTTCTCTTTCCTTTCTATATATAGAGTTTCTGTGTGTGTATATATTACCCAGCAACCGAAGCTTCATCTATGCTCAAGACTTACGTTTGAAAATTCCTGGAAACAAGAAGGAAGAGATTTCGATGATTTACCTTCAGACGTTTGATTCTTCACCGACGCCACTTGCCTCTGTTTTCTGAATCTAAAACAGAGAAAAGATGATCACGTCCCTCCCTTTCTCGGACTCTCTCTCTCTCTATTTTCCAGTTTAAAAAAACAAAAACAGAACACGCACTTACTTCTTTTTCTCTCATCCTCTTACTCTCGGTCTCTCTCGGCTTGGCACAGGTAATGAGAATAATAGAAGAACTAAGTGCATGGGTTTATATATACTGAATCAGAAAACGTATGAGAACTGACTGAACTGATAACTTAAGAAAGGTGGAAGTGTTCTTCCACTCCACCAACTCTCTCTTGCCATTCTCACCTCTCCTTGACTATGCGTTTCTGTCTCAGTTTATAACGAGGGGGAGTGTGGCGTTTGGCTCAAGAAGCATGGAGGAGGGTCTGCTCTTACGTGAACAGTCGCTGATTTTCACGTTGCTTTTACGCTAGAGAAGATACAGTGATCTTAGCAAATCTGATGGCGTGTCGCACTGTCTGCGTTTTTCTTTTCTGCATTATCTTTTCTTTTTTTTTTTTTCTTTTTTTAAACGTGTTCAGAGTCCTAATTTCAGCTGATATAGATAATAGGATATTAAATGGAAAGTGGAATGGGTTGCGGTTTTATGGGCTTGCTAACTGATTTGTCACATATTGGGCTCAAGAGAGAAAAATAAAACAAATGAAGTGGACCTTACATTTGGTAGCATTTGGGCCGTGAGAGCAAGAGCATAGGCTTTTGTTGTCATGACTCCATTTATTAGGATGCTCAAGACATGCTTGGTTGCTGTATGAATTGATTTTTAAAAGAGGTAACAATTATTTTACTCTTTTTGTTAAAAAAAAAAACAATTATTTTACTCTTGGGTCCCACGTGCATGCTTCCAATATTAGCTTAGTTGTGCATAATTCATCCAACTCATAATACTACTAATTCTTTTAGCAAAAAAACTAATACTACTAATTCCTACATTAATCTATCCCTTATAATTAGTTCTTCGATTTATTCTTTTCTCAAATAATTTCTTTGGGCCTTAAAATTTTTGTTTCCAAAATATTTAGGCGAAAAATTAACCACTAACTTATTATCCTTTTTTTTTTTTGAAAATATGCCTAAATTTCCAAATATTAATTTTAGCATTTAACTGGGTTAAATTTCCCATAACTAATTCCCCCATAATATTTCTATATCTTCGAAATATTATTTCATAATCTTCCCAAATTCTCGAACTCCAAAATAATTTTAATAATTATCTTAAGCTTTTCCTCATAATAAACTTTAAACTTTTAAACTTTACTGACTAGAGCCTTCTTATCTCAATTTTATTTTCAACCTTCTGGTCTAAAAATTTGGGATGTTACATGAATCATGGAAGATCTTATTTGCACTTGCAACATTCGAATCATATATGCTTCAAAAGCTTATTTATAATCTTCCTGGCACAATTTCTACTATAACACAAACTAAAGTGTTTTTGGATGGGGTTGTATCATTCCTTTGACTTGACGACTTGTACAGTAGGATGTTATAGGGCAGCTTCCGGCGAGTAGTTCTAACAACATTTGAAGTGTTTTTTCTTTTTTTTTTTTTTTTTTTTTGCTATAAAAATTTTAAAAAAGAGGTTGGGCTCACCCACAACTAAGGACAAGATGCTTGGAGCCCAATGCGTAAGGTATACTGGGTTAGAGAGTACATATGTTTCTACCTCTTCCCAACATTTCTACTACTTCACAGACCCTAGGATGCCTCTTCCAGTGCACTTGAGAGAGGTGAGAACTCTTTATTCTCTAAATTTCGATAGGAAAACCCTTGAAAAAAAAAAATCTCTCTTTACAATAAATTCGGGCAGCAGTTGACTGAAATTAAACCTCTCATTAGAAGACATTAAATCTTAGATAAAACAATATTATTTGGTTCATTTCCTCAATACATTCAAAGTTTTTTTTGGCCGGTCGATCAATATATTCAAGGGAAAATCTCATATAAAGCTACTTAAAATAGAAAAATTCTAAATCAGGTTGGTAAATTCAATAAATCATTAATTAAGTCATCAACCCAATTTAGGATTTCAAAATTTGTATATAATAACTTTAATGTCATTCCTCTCTTTTCTACCAGCATTTCTTCTCTCATCTCTTAAAAGGATATTATTGCTTTATGAATTTTTATAAAAAGATAATAAAAAATAATTCAAATATGTCATGCCATAATAGTATCATTGATATCAATTAAATATATTTTAATTGAATGTCAATTAATTGTATTAATGATAAAAAATAAATGTGAGTTTTTTTAAAAAAAAAATAAAGTTGTTATTTTTATCGGGTGAGATTAAAAAAAAGAAATATATCCCATGCCAACTTCACCCTTTGCAAAATTGAATTGAAATAAAAGTTATTTTTACCAATATTAACCTAAACCAGAATAATTTTCCTTAACACATAAATGTGAGTTTTTAGATAGTAATTTAGTTAATATTTCAATTTTAATTTTTTAATTCTTTAATATAAATCAGTAATATTATTTATCTTTTTTAAAAAGCGACATTTAAATTTCATATACTTCTATGGCTATTTCAGAAAAAAAGATATAAAATGCACTTAAAATTTCATAAAACGGCTTACATCAATATATAAATTTCCAAAAAAAAAAAACTTATATATATGTGTGTGAAAAATATAGAAAAATTCATATTTAATTAATTTACTTACTAAAATATGTCCTTTTCATAGCGACATATATTATAAGTTTTCTTAAAAAAATTGTTCATGCTAATAAAATGAACTCTTTACTGAAAATATTGTAGGTTTTTATTCTTATGATGAGATACTTAATATATTTAAGCGAATCATATTTTGTTGTATTAAAATTAATGGAAAAACACTTCTCATATTGGAGGAGAAGTGTATTCTTATGTCACACATATATAAAATGGTGGGACCCACACACATATATAATTAGAATTATAAAAATTATATATATGTCTGGGTCCCACTATTTCATGTGTGTGTAGGAATCTTCTTCTTCTTATGCAACATGAGAAGTTTAAACCCCAAAATTAATTTTGATATATACATAGGAAACATAAGTTAAGAAGTAATGAAACTCATTAATGAGGAGAGAGAAGAGGGTATTAAAGTTATTTTACCTATATTTTAAAATTCTAAAGTATGTTAATGACTCAATTAAAGATTTATTGAATTTACCAACTCGATTTAGAATTTTTCTATTTTAAGGAGCTTTATATGGGAAAATTTTAATATAGCTCCGATGCTTTTCTTCTTTTTATTAATGTATCAAAGGAAACACATAGAGCTTCTAGACAAGTCAATTTTTTTATTTTCTTATTTTGTTGAAAAATAATGTTTGAATTATTTAATGCTTCAATTGAATTATTTAATGAGGATCCGATTCTGTAGCAATCACGATTCACGCCCAAATAGGAAGGTTTGACGTCAGTTAAATTCATTGTTTTCCTTTTGATCTTTTTTTTTTTACGGTGCATAAAAAAAAAATCTTGTTTCCAACATTTATTTTATCTTTCTCTTCTTGTTTACCCGTGCGTCCAATATTTTGAAATAAATGGGAATACGGGAAATAGTTTTTTTAAAAAAACAAATTTGGTCAAAATATTGGACGTACGGGAAACAAAGAGAAAAATAAAATAAATGTTGGAAACAAGAATTTTTTTTTTATGCACTGAAAAAAAAAATTTATAGATCACAAGGATAACAATGAATTTGACTAACATCAAACCTTCCTATTTGGGCGTGAATCGTAATTGCTACAGAATCAGATCCTCATTAAATAATTCAATTGAAGCATTAAATAATTCAATCTTTGACCAAGTATACAAAAATAATTCAGTCGGCCATAATTGTTACTAATACAAACTCATGCACTTTTCCAATTGAAACGACGCAGTAAAGGCCTCACTGCACCTAATATTATATGCAGTGACAGTATAGATCATATCCCCTATATATATATAACAATTTAAAATCCCTCCCCAGATGACACCCGTACACCCCTATATTTGCCACTCTGATTTGAGGTATAGAACCCATAACCTCTCTTATAGGAGAAGGTGTGAGAGGTGTCATTAAACTAAGTGGTTCTTGGCAATAAAACATATTGTTTGTGGGGCACTCGCCATTCCTAAAAATATGGTTTTCAATTCTTGGTTCTAAATTAAAGAGATTTTGCATTTTCTCCCACACTACGAAAGTCAAATATATGAATGATTATGACCTAACACTACATCATTCTTCCACTTTTGATTATCACAACCTCATAATTAGTGGCTTCATACCGTCCTTAAATAATGATAAACAATATAGTATTCTTCAATTATTTTCTTTTTTCATAAAACCCATAAGGTGAAAGATTCAGCGCTCACCAAAAAAAAAAGTTTGATTATAGCTTTTAAATTTCTTTCTTCGACTCCCTTCAGTAGGAAAATTTTCCTCTACTAATACCACAGTATTTTCAATCTTCATAAATTTTTGATTTGATATTAATAAAATTCATCCCTTGATTGAAGCATGTTCTATTACATAATCACATTGGAAATCAAAAATGATATTTTCCTTTTACAAACCTTTGACCTGTCTCCTAATTTTCCCACCAAATTTCCCTATTCAGATATATATACACAGACTTGGAAGATTTCATTCCACTGAGAAAATAAGCGTATCATAGCAATATTCATCATGTTTTCTCTTAATCATCCCCATCACCATTTTCTTTCATGCTTAATCTTTTTGATGTGTCTGGGCTTATTGGGATCTGAATTAGCAAATGCCCAGTTTTATCAGAAAGTCGGAGGTAAACTAGTTCCTTACAGAAAGATTATCGTTGACCCAGCCGGCACCGGCAACTTCACCACCATCCAAAAAGCCATAAACTCGGTCCCTTCCAACAACAACTATTGGGTTTCCATCTATATAAAGGCCGGCATATACAGGTAATGTGTGTGTAATTTCTGTATATACATCAGATCACATCATTTAGTTTTTCGAACTTTGGATCGTTCTGTCTCTTAGATATGATTCATTTCCCACACATACAAAACTCGCATTGATCCTAAATTGTTGTGTGTACTTCTTTAATAATATATATGTGTTTGTTTGTAGGGAAAAAGTGAGGATTCCTGATGATAAACCTTATATAGTGTTGAAAGGAGCAGGGAAGAATAGAACTATTGTTGTTTGGGATGATCATAAACCAGTGGTAGAGACTTCTACGTTTTCGTTGCTGGCTGATAATGTCGTTGTCAAATGTTTGAGCTTTCAGGTAAGGGCAAAAAAGAAAAAAAACAAAACAAAAGGATCTTTTTTTTCTGTTTAATCTATGAACATCCTTTATAATTTATCCTTTTTGTTCCTTTAGTACGAAAAGTTTATATGTTGGTTCCATTTCTGTCCCTCTAGTTTCTATTCTTCCTTTTATTTTTATTTTTTCCTTTCTAAAAAAATTCAAACTAGTCTGTTCATCAAATATTTCAACATTGTTGCGATTAGCACAAAGACAAAAACCATCTCTTTATGTTTAATTTACCACAACCACTAATTTCTATAGACGAAAAAGTTTATATGTTCGGCGAGTTTTTACTCCCAAAATTAAAAATGTCAATTGTCAAGAACTTTTTAAAATCATCTCAATTACATTTTGTAATTAACCATGTCAATTTTGGTGGAAGGAGTCAAAGAATATATAAATATGGGGGGCGACAATTAAATATTAATTTATGTCGATTCGAATGAGTAAGATCTGAATGGATACTAATTTCTAAATTAGGTATAGTATTTAAATTTCATTAAAATTAATAGTCCGCAGATTAATATTTTGAATCTCTCCGAAGTTCCATTAAATGCTTCTATTCTTTTGATTTTTCCTCAAGAAAAATGTTTAGTCTACTTGGTTAATACTTAATTTTGGACCGAAATTTTTTAGACTTGATCATTCAGGCCTAACTTCAGTGCCATTCTGTCAACCCCATCTACCAGAAAATAAATTGTTTTGCACCAAAAAAAAAAAATGTTTCAAATAAAATAATAATGACACGTTTTGTGGCTTTGGTCTATGATGCGTGACCCCACCATTTTAGGTTCTTTTCATAAATGAAATGATGATCAATGTAAGACCAGATTCAGATAATTAGTATTAGTTCCCTAAGTAATGTGAAATAATTTATACATAAAAAAACGTATTGGAGGTTGCAGTGTTCAAAAATTCTTGAACAGTGTGGCTTGCGCAAACACAAAATTTAGTTTAAATAAAAAAATGTTGAATTAATTTTAAAATTAAATTAGTCAGTATACTTTGGAGTTGTAATATCCTGACGATAACTCTTTTTCTTTTTCTTTTTCTTTTTTTTTTCCTCTCTCTCTTTATGGTGAAACAGAATTCATATAATAATCCAATTAACAACAATCCAAGGAATGCGGCGGTGGCGGCGATGGTGGCCGGAGACAAGGCTTCCTTCTACAGAGTTGGGTTCTATGGATTACAAGACACATTATGGGATGCTCAAGGAAGGCATTACTACAAACTTTGTACCATTCAAGGTGCTGTTGATTTTATTTTTGGTGCTGGTCAATCTATATTTGAGGTAAAATTCTTCCACTTGTTGTGAACATTGTTTAAAACATCATCTTTTTGTCACACAAAAATTAACTAACAAATTTGCATTAAGCTTAGTTGTGATTGTATGTACTTTTCTTTTTTCTTTTTCAATTTTATAGACTTTCCCTAAAGATAACATTGCAGTTAGTTTTTATTTGAATCTCTGATATTAACAAAGAACAATTAGAAAACACTTGTGTACTATAATAATATTTTTTTTTTGAAAAATAAAAAAATTTTCCGGAAAAAAAAAGAGAAGTTCATATGCTGTGTAAATTTATTCCAAAACTTCAATAATTTACAAGGAATTAAATATCTATTTGTGCATAGAGATGTTTAAATAAATAAGTAATTGCTAGAACCCAGGGAGGTTTGGCTTTGAGGGAATATGAGTTGGGTTTTTCTTATTATCGTATTTCTTATTTTCTTTTTATAATCTCATATCTACTGTCAGATTAAAATAATATATGATTTATATTCAATCTTTCATAAAATTATTTCTATAAATATAAGTAAGTAAATTTAAACTTTTGAAATTTGATATATATATCATTTATATTTGTAATCCATAAAATTTAATAAATTTAATTTATAAAATTTTATAATACTCCCTCTAGTCCTAATTATGGGTTTGGATTCTCTTAGAATCCTTTTTCTTCTTTCTACACAATTTATAGTTGTAATAGTAACAAAATTAATAAAAAAAACTTAATTTATAAAACACTATTATCATTGTTTTAGAAAATACCAAATCTGAACCGTCAATTTTTTCATCTAAGAATGGAAATAGGATTCTGAGAAGAAAATGAGAAAAAAGATTCTGAGAAAATCTGCTCTCTTAATTATAGAGCCACTTTTGTAATGCAATTTTATAAAATTCCCTCTAGTCCTAATTATAGGACCACTTTTGTAGTGCAAATTGCACTGTAAAAGTGGTCTTATAATTAGAACCTGAGGAAGTAATAATTTTATAAAATTATAATACTTAATTTATTCTTTCTCCGGTCCTAATTATAATACTACTTTTTATAGTATAATTTATACTACAAAAGTATTCCTATAATTAGGATCGGATGTGGTATTAATATAGATAATTTTTTTATGCTCATTGATAGGAAAGGGTGGCATTGCAACATTTTTTTAAAAGTTTGATAGGAACATTGCACCACTTAGTTTAGGATACCGTATGCTCCAGTGAGAATAGTTTAGAAGCAAACGATGCACAAAACCTTATATTATTATATTGATATACTTTTTTTTAAATAAAGTATAATATGATTATTGATATGAATTGAAATGTGTGTTTTCATTGTGGTGTAGAGATGTTCGATATCAGTGATTGCAGGAGCCCTAGATGGGCTTCCAGGGTTTATAACAGCACAAGGAAGAACAAATCCAAATGATGCAAATGGGTTTGTGTTTAAATATTGCAACGTGTTTGGGAATGGTACAACTTACTTGGGAAGGCCTTGGAGAAGCTATTCAAGAGTTCTCTTCTACAAAACCAACATGTCTCAAGTTGTTGAACCTGAGGGCTGGAAGCCTTGGAATTTTTCTACTAATGTGTAAGTTCTCAATTTTATAGTGTACATTTTTGTTTTTCCAATTAAAAGTATAAATTTTTTTTAAAAAATTGAGAAAATGCATGAATCATCCTTGAAGTTTAGAGTTTATTCTAGAGGTTTTTCTTGAATTTTGTTATAAAATATACAAATTTAGTATTATATGCTTATATATGTGGACCTCTCTTATAAATGTCTCTTGTAATTTATGAAATTATACAGATGCTTTCTCAAAAGAAAGAATAAATTACAGTTTCTCTTTTTTACTTTTTGAAGAGAACTTTTTATATTCTGAAAAGATAGTAAGGTATACAAAATTTTCAAGGGGGGAAAAAACATTTTTTTAAGTACATTTGTGGAGGTTAGTGGAAGTAATATTTTCAATATAAATTGGAAAATATTTTTATTAATATTCAAATAAAATTGAGAACTATATTATTTTAAATTCTTGGAATGTTTATGTAAGGCTGTGAAAATAATAAAGTTTCAAATTTTAATAATTATTTTGAATTAAAATTTGCAGGAAACAGGTAACATTTGCAGAGTATGGGTGTTTTGGGCCTGGGTCCAACACTTCACAACGAGTAAGCTGGTCCAAGACTAATCTTGATTCCATGTTTGTGAAGCAAATGGCTAATATGAGCTTCATTGATTCTGAAGGATGGCTGCAGAATCAACTTTTCTGATTCATATTAAAAAAAAAAAATAAACACCTTTTCTGAATCTGTTTCCTTCGTAATTACGAACTATTTTCATAGATTTGTTGTTGGTTATTTTCTTTTTTTGTGACGATTGGTTGGTCATTTTCTTGAAACATAAATCATGATTTCCTGTACACGGTCTATTTCCTTCGTATATTGCATTGAGCTTGAGAAATAAGCTGTGCTATTCACAGCTTATAAATACTACTCATTGAATCTATAGTTTGTGCGTAGTGTAAATTGTACTAAAAACTAAATTCTATATTTATAACTGGAATTAATATATTTTATTATAATATTTATATTGTAAGTTGAAATTTATAAAAATTTTAACATGTCCAAATTTTAATTTTAGCTTTAAAATCAATATTTTGGAAAGCCATGTCAAGATTTTAAATTTACTAAGTTGGCATTTTACATTTGCGACTTAGCATTTTTTTTTTATATATAATATTATACTCTAAAGAACACTTAACAAACTCTCTGAATCTGAATTCAATAGTTCAAACTCTATGTTCAACTTCTATGAAACTTTCTGATAAAGAAATAAGACTCAAGTTCAATACTATTTTATGGATCCAAAACACTCACTAACAACACTAAACTTTCACTTAACTCTTCAAGTTATAAGGTCTTATTTTGAAGGAAAAAAATTAAAACGTTATAAGGTCTTATTTCATATAAGGGGATATCATTTCTGCAGTAGCTGTAGAAAATTTTTTTTGCAGCAACTAAGAAAAGACCCCGTTTTTTTTTTCCTTTTGAAAAAAACGAAGGGTGGCAAAAGCGGTGATTGTGAGGGAAGTGTTGCTGGGTTATCAACCACACCCTCACCAAAGCCGTGATCTTTGTGTCGTCTATGAACATCGAAGCCCACACATTCGTCACCGATATCGCAAACGCCAATGCCAAGAACCCCCAGAAAAAAAACTAATGCAGAGGAAGTGACGATGGGAACTGGTTCGCTTCACAGGAAGGCAAAACTGGTTTCGGCCTACACCCATGGAGTTTCCAATGGAAGTGAACATTTGGGGCCACAAACAGCGGTGGAGCCACAATGGGGCAAGTGACCACACGTGCATACATTAATCCGTGGCGAGGAAAGAAGAGAAGAAGGAGAAAGTCGATCGAGGAGTGTCCAAGGTCTCTGTTCTCGTTTGCTATTTCAATCCACGGCGTGCTCCTTGCATATCGAGTCCCTCTACGCTTGAATGAAGGTCAGACCTATTCTCTCAAAACGCAGCAGTTTCACCTACGGACCTAAGTGAAAATTTAAAAAGTTTCGTAGAGGGACTAAACTGAAATTTGTACAAGCCAAAACTTCCATTTTCAAATTTGGCTCAATTTCTCCTAGCACCTACAATTTAAACCAATCAAGTCAACATCAAATCTTCCTAAGAAATAATGAATAAGAGTAATTACAATAATTATGACAATTTTACCCTTTTAAACACATTTTTCATGTAATCACTCATTAATCCAAATAAATCATAAATGTTCTGTATGAAGAACACAGAGATTGGACTTGACTAGGGTGTCAAGCCTAGAGCCTACGTACTCTCGAGGGGATCAAAGTCCACGTAGTTCGCAACAAACTTGAAGGCACGTAGCCAGGGGAGTGGGGTGTGTGCTCTGTGTGGCAGAAAATAACAAGAGCATAAGATAGAACGTGTGCACCTGTTTAGGGTTTCCTTCTATTTATAGAGGAGCTTAGTGCCCGTATCTTCCCATTGATGGGCGATATCCATGATTGAGCCCTTGAGGGCTGATTGGCTGGTGCCATGATTGTAGGAGGATCTCCTATTAATGAGTTCCTAAATATAGGGGATCTCGGATCCTTTCCAAATATAGCGCGGATCCCTTATAGGCGCTGTTGGGCCAGGGTGTGGACTTAGGCCTATTGGGCCGGTCCGTAACAGTTGCCCCCCAGCTTGGTCGTTCAGGCTTCTGGATGGCCGAGATGTTTAGTGCCCCGTGCCCGTTTACGTCCGAGGTCCTCTTTTTCGGACTGGGTCGGCTTTCGGATGCCGTGGCCCTTAGCTCGGCTTGGGACTGTGGTCGGCTCCATCGGTTCTCGCCCCGCCCAGAACGTCGGTTTTGCTTATGCCCGGGCGGTTTTTATCCTGTCCGGGTCCCCAAGCGTTCTCTTGCCTTTTGGGATTCTTCGTACGCTTCGGTTTTCCCCCTACGTGAACCGTCACTGTGGTTTTACAGCTGTCAGACCCTTAGTGGAGGGAGTCTGCAACCGTCGCGCCTTCTCGTTTCTCGAGGCCCGTGCGCATTTATTGCGCTGGCGTCGTGCTGCGCCAATCTCGTTTCGTCTGTATGGGAAAATACCGTTGTACCCTTCTTGTGTTAGGATTTCGGTTTAAATAGCCTTCTCTGTGCTTCTTTCCCACTTTTCCCGCTATTACATTTTCTCTTTCAGCTCACTCTCTGGTTTCTCTAGAGCTTCAGAGGGGATTCTTTGTGCCCGGAACTTTCGCCGTCTTCCAGCGTTCTAGTTCCTTCCTCTTTCACATAACAGGTATTGTGCCACTTTCCCGTCATTTTGTTCGGTATTTCTTTCTCTTTTACCGTTTATTCTTCGTTGTTTGCGTCATCACTCTTCCCTCCTTCCGGGTCTCCTGGGTTTCTTTAGAGTCAGTGCACCCGAAATTCGTCCCATTGTTTCCCTAGACACTGCTCTTAGCGCCTTAGGTTTCTGACCATGGTGAGGGGTAGAGGTATTCCTGGTTCTGCAGCAGCTCCATTGACGCCTGAGGAGGAAATGCTCCTTCGTGCGCGTCTCCCGCGGGCTACTTACTGGGTTCTTGGAGGTGAACCGCCTGCTTCGGGAATCCTGGATCCTTCGCGCCGAGGTGGCGCCGTGCGTCCATGGCGAGGTGGGGCTCGCCCGTCCACGGGAAGGGTTTCCGTTTCAATTCCACGCTCACCCTTCCGGGCGCTTGCAACCGCTCTTCCTCCAGAATCGCTTGGTGGGACCCTGGTGGGTTCCTCTTCCAGCTCCCAATCTCCGGTGGTGATGGCTCGGCCACTGAATTTTTACGAGGGTCCCTCTACTGCTTGCCCGACGTCCGCCCCAGAGGGTTATGCCGGCCCCTGCTGGGACTGCCTGGCGGAGGCTTCCGTATTGATGGCGGGTGATAGAGATGTCGAGGCCTCATCTATTCTAGGCTCCTGCCGGCATTGGTCTGTCCCGGCTGCTCCCTCTCGTGTCCCTATTCGTCCTAGTCGGCCTTCTTTAGTACCTGCTGTTATGCTTGTGCCAGGTATTTCTGCTTCTTTGCTAATACCGGCTTTGTTTATTTTCATATAGGCTTATTTATGGCTCCCAAGTCGGGATCTTCAAAAAAGCGTTCGGAGGCCGGTGGTTCGGACTCACTCAGTCCGTCCGAAGCCCTGATTCGCCGATACGGCTGGGTATCGCACGACGTGCTGGCAACAACGTCGTTGATGTCGGAGGTAGACATAGCACGGCTGGAGGTCCCGGCCATGCCCGGATGCGTCCTTAGGCGTCCGGGTCCTGAGGAGCCTGTATGTGCGGCTCGGACCGAGGGTCAGCCGGACTTTTTCTTCTTTTACCGGGACTACTTGACTCGGGTCCGAGTTTCTCTCCCTTTCACCCCCTTCCAGATGGAGGCGTTGCGGCATCTTCGTCTCGCCCCGACACAACTTCATCCGAACGGTTGGGGATACCTAGTTGCCTTCGAGCGGTTATGCGGCCATTTTCCGCTCCCCATCCCCTGTACCGCCAACCTCTTTTTCCACTTCTTCGGACCTTTTGCCCCTAGTTCGTCCGCGAGGGGTGACAATCTGAGGGGCATGGTATCCCTGCGGATCAACCCAGACCGTCACTTGATGACGCCCTTTTCCGACTCCTTCAAACGGTTTAAGGGGGCTTTCTTCAAGATCGAGGCCGTCCCGGGGGAGCGGCCGTGGTTCTTAGAGGATGGTGGTCGGTTCCCGCTGTATTGGGGGGAAGGTCATTACAAGGCTAAGGCCATCTCCTACCAGGTTCCGCTCGAAGACCTGGTGCCAGAATCGGTTTCTGCTTTGCCACGGCTCGAGGCCCTGGTGGCCGAGTACGGTGTGCAGCCGGCTGGCTTTTATATTTCCGCCGAGCCGCCGCCTTCCTCCTGTAGGGTCACTAGTAGTTGTGTTTGTTTTTGTTTTCAGTATTGTTCTTATGAATCGGTGGTTTCTGATCTACTTTGTTTCTGTTTGTTTGCAGCTAGGGCTATGGACGACCTGCCGCTATACGCTCGCTTGTCGAGGGCGGCCGCCGCGCCTACGAGTCGTCCCAAGAAGCGGGCGGCTTCTTCCACTGCCGGTGTTCCTTCTGCCCCGGCCCCTAAGAAGGCCAAAGGCCCTGCTGCTGATGGCCTTTCTTCCGCCTCGGCTTCACAGGCTGCTTCCTCGGGGGGGTCTCCGGTGCTTGAGGGCCGGGAAGTCGCTGCTGTGGACCCAAGCCCGGTGCCTGGTTCGCAGGCTTCTGAGGGGCGTGAGGCCCCGATTTCCGATGAGGAGGTTGAGGCTGAGTTTTTCGCCGATGATCCTCCTTCATCTCTGCCGGATCTGCCTTCGTCATCTTCGCTTCCGCCACCACCGCCGCCGAAGTCTCTTCTCGCCCGTGGCCGTCTTTGGCATGATGGGGTAGTTCCTGAGGTCTCCACCGCCTTCCTCCCCCCCCGACACTTCACTGGCTGCGCTGCCCTGACTCGACCGGCCCTGGATGAGCTGCACAGGAACCAGGCAGAGCTTTGCCGGGCGGTGGGATATAACCAAGCCCTGATCCTCGTCCGGGAGCACTATGCTCGTGCCCACGCTGATGTCCAGAGGCTGCGGGCACAGGTCGAGGAGTTGGCCAAGAGTTTGTCGGCTGCGGAGGCCAAGGCCGCTTCTGCTGGCGAGCTGCAGGAGGAGCTTGAGGTAGCTGAGGCTAAGGCTATGTCGGCCGGGGAGGAGCTGGCCAAAGGCCTGGCGGCGCGGGATGCGGCCCTCGCGGAGCTGGAGGGGGTCCGGGCGGAGCTGGAGGCCGCGAAGGCCGCGACGGTCCAGGCGGAGCGGGAGCTGCAACTGTCCCAGGAGCATGCCGAGTCGGTTGCCGTGGAGTGCACCCGGGCCGTGAAGGAGAGGTCCGAGAGCCTGGCTGCGGCCAAGGCTTTGGAGGAGCGGCTGGCTGCTTTGGACAGGGAGGAATCGGCGGCTCGGGCAGCCCTTGCTGCTGAGAAGGTGACCTCCCGGGAGCTTACAGACGCCCTGGTGCAGACTGCCGAGGCCTGCTTTAAGCAAGCCTTGCTCCAGATCCGGTACCTCAACCCCGGGGTTGAGCTTCGAGTGGAAGGATATGATCATCGTGCCTTTGTCAAGGACGATGGATCTTTCCTCCCATTCGAGCCTCAAACCACCGAGGACCCTGATGAAGTGGCCGCGGAGGGTGCTGCCGGGACCGGGCCGGAGGAGGAAGCTGATGCTGTGTCGGGCTCCTCGCCTTAGCTTTTACTTTTGCTATTTGCCTTTCTTGGGGTGTTAGAGCCCTTGTAATTTTTGCTTTTCTTTGGCCTTGGTGGCATTCTTGTACAGACTTTGAACGACTAACAACAATTTTTCTTGCCTTGTGCCGCGATCTGTACTTGTTTTAATTTTTACCGTCACTTTTGTCTGGATTCGACAATGAACGATTTAACTTTGTATCATCCTTTTTCGTCAATCTGCTGTGTGGGCGTTTAAATAACTTAGACAATGGGTGAGCTTATCTCTCTTTTGTCTAGGTTTGGGTGTTCTTTCGGCTGTATGGTTGCAGGCCGTCTGGATGCTCTAGACAATGGATTTTGCAATCCTTTTGTCTGAGCTTAAGAGTCGGTCGGCCGTGTGGGTACGGGCCGTGTAGACAACTTAGGCAATGGATAATTTTATCATTCTTTTGCCCAAGCTTTAGTGTTTGTCGGCTGCATACGTACAGGTCGTTGTTTCTCTACCACACTTAGTGTGTGGGAGGTTGGGGCAAGGTTGTCTTGTTTCAGCCTCGTCAGGCGTAACTAACCATACTGCCTCGGCCCGGCTTTCAAGTAGCCGAGCTCCAACTTTCTTTTAGTTGGATCAAGTTGTACCGGCGTAAGGGCGGGACTACCACGTGCCTAACCGAGGCTTCGTCTGCCTGGAGTCGGACATTTTGACCTGATCAGGGTCGGCATGGCCGGCCGCTTGCTTAGCCGGGCGAGCGTTGACGCGTCAATTTCGCAAAGGGCCGTGTTCGATTCCTTTGCCGAGCTCTAACCAATGCCTGTCGGAGTACGACGGCCGGTTTTCGTACATCTAGATGTTTTTGGTTCTGGCCGGGTTTATGACCTCGGGGCCGTCTACCGGTGTCGGGGTTAAGAGCCCCGGCTTTCGGTTCCTTAGCCGGGCTTCATTGCCTCGGCCTTGTTGCTTTTGGCCGAGCTAAGCGGCTCAGGCTTCATACTTAAGCTTTGTGCGTTTTGGTAAATATTCCCAGTGGGATCCTTTATTGATGAAAAGAAATAGCCCTACGGGGCCTTACAAAGCATCATAATCAGAAATGACATAACTTGGACTCAAGACGAAAGGAAAACAAATGCGAGGAAAGGAATAATCGTAAAAGCTAACAAACGCTGCCGAGAAAGGGTCTAGCTATAGTAGATCTTCAGCTTATCGGCATTCCATGTCCTTTTGATTGGCTTTCGTGCCAAAGTCTCGAGGATATATGCTCCTCCGTCGAGCTTTTCCTTAATCCGGTAGGGCCCTTCCCAGTTTGCCGCCAGCTTCCCGTCCTTGGCATTCTTGTTGCCTATGTCGGCCCGTCGGAGTACTAGGTTGCCTCGGTTGAAAGACCGGGGTTTGACCTCTCTGTTGTACTTCGCCGCGAGTAGCTGTTTGGCGGCTAGTTCCCGGCAGTGCGCGGTAACCCGGATTTCATCAATGAGGTCCAAGTTAGTCTTCAAGGCGTCGTCATTCGATCCCTGCCCCTCTTGCCCGGCTCTCACCTTTCTCCAGGATGGCTGTCCGATTTCAACCGGGATCATTGCCTCACATCCATAGGTCAGCCTGTACGGGGTTTCTTGAGTCGAAGACTGTACGCTCGTGCGGTACCCCCAGAGGACACTGTGGAGCTGTTCGGTCCAGCTGGTCTCGGCTTGCAACATTTGCCTCTTTAGTCCGTCGAGGACGATTTTGTTGGCGGCTTCAGCCTGGCCATTGGTCTGGGGGTGTTCGACGGACGAGAAGTGCTGCTTAATGTCCAAGTCGGACATTAGTGCTTGGAAACGATGGTCCATGAATTGGGTCCCATTGTCCGTGACGACCTCGGCTAGTATGCCGAAACGAGAGACGATGTTGTGCCTGAAGAATTTCATCACTCTGGCCGACGTTATTGTGGCGAGTGGCTCTGCTTCGATCCATTTGGTGAAGTAGTCGACTGCGACGATGAGCCATCTACACTGCCCTTGCGCCGGCCGAAAGGGTCCGAGGATGTCCATGCCCCACTTGAAGAAGGGCCATGGGGCTGGCATTCCTTTAAGTTCAGAGGGTGGTGGCCATATGACCCTGGCGTGCTTCTGGCAACTGTCGCATGTCTTGGCCTTCTCCATGGCGTCCTGACTCATAGTCGGCCAGTAGTAGCCGGCGCGCAACGCTTTCCGGGCTAATGCCTTGCCCCCCATGTGGTGGCCGTTAGCGTCTTCGTGTAGCTCGGCCAGCACATATTTGGCTTCGGAATCTCCAAGGCATCGCATCATTGGGCAATGGAGTCCCTTCCTGTATAGTTGGTCGTCGACCATAGCATAGAGGGCGGCTTCTCTGATCAACTTTTTTGTGTCTGTCGGGTCGGTGGGGATAATTCCCCTCTCGAGGTAGTCTTCAATAGGCTTTCTCCAGTCGGCCCCTCCAAAAATGGCCATGATGCAGCTAGGCTCGGCCAGGTTCTGTTGTATCACGGTCCTATGGTTGTCCGGCCCCTTAGTGCTTGCCAACTTAGAGAGGATGTCGGCTCTTGCGTTCTCTTCTCTGGGGACATGGGACACTGTGACCTCTTCGAATTCGGCCATCAGCTCTTTGGCTTTATTTAGATACTTTGCCATGAGCGGGCCCTTCGCTTGGTAGGTGCCGTTTATCTGAGCCGCGACGAGCTGCGAGTCGGTTAAGACCTTTACTCGTTGGGCGCCATTATCCTTTGCCTGGAGTAGTCCGGCCAGTAGGGCCTCATATTCGGCCTGGTTATTAGAGGTCTGGAATTCTAACTGCAGAGAGTGTTCGGTGGCTACTCCCTGTGGGCTTTCCACGATGACTCCTGCACCGCTGCCCTTCGCATTGGACGATCCATCCACATAGACCTTCCACGTCCCGTCACTGACTATGGCCGGGGTGAGTTCCCTAATGAAGTCTGCGAGTGCCTGGGACTTGATCGCCTGCCGGGCTTCGAAAGCGATGTCAAACTCTGATAGCTCTATGGCCCAATTGGTCATCCTCCCTGCCAGGTCCGGCTTATACAGAATTTGTCGGATCGGCTGGCTGGTTCGTACGACAATCCGGTGTCCCTGGAAATACGACCGGAGTCTTCTTGCGGCTGTGAGTAGAGCAAAAGCTACCTTCTCCAGCTTCTGGTACCGGATTTCAGAGCTTTGCAAGGCCCTGCTGGTGAAGTATATTGGTGTCTGCCCTGCCTCGGACTCCCTTACTAGGGCGGTGCTCACGGCTTCATTGCCGATTGATAGGTAGAGGAATAAGGTCTCTCCTGGGTCCGGCTTCGTGAGCACCGGAGGGGATGCCAAACATCTCTTAATTTCCTCGAATGCTGCGTCACAGTCCGGGCTCCATCCGCCCCTGGTTTCTTTCTTTAGCAGCTTGAAAAGAGGTAGGGCTTTCTCGGCCGACTTCGGCAAGAAGCGCGTCAATGCGGCTAGTCGGCCCGTCAGCTGCTGTACCTCCTTTTTAGACCCCGGGGGCTGCATGTCGAGCACGGCTTTGCATTTGTCCGGGTTGGCCTCTATCCCTCGGTTCGTTAACATGAAGCCTAGAAATTTCCCTGCTGGGACCCCGAAGGCACACTTGGCCGGGTTCAACCTGATTCGATGTCTTCTTAACTTCTCAAACGTCTGTTCTAGGTCCCGGATGTGATCTTCTGGGAGTTTTGACTTGACGATCATGTCGTCTATGTAGACTTCTATGTTACGCCCGATCTGATCCTCGAAAACTCGGTTCATCATCCTTTGGTAGGTGGCCCCGGCATTCTTCAGTCCAAAGGGCATGACGTTGTAGCAATAATTCGCCTTATCGGTTATAAAGGCGGTCTTTTCTTGGTCCTCGGGATGCATGGCGATCTGGTTATAGCCGGAGTAGGCATCCATGAAGGAGAGGAGTTGGTACCCGGCCGAGTTGTCCACAAGCTTATCAATGTTGGGCATCGGGTAGGAGTCCTTAGGACAGGCTTTGTTGAGGTTGGAGTAATCGACGCACACTCTCCATTTGCCGCTGGGCTTGAGGACCATGACTACGTTGGAGAGCCAAGTGGTGTATTGTACCTCCCGAATGAAGCCGGCCGCTAGGAGTTCCTCAATGTGGTCCTCCAGGGCCTTCTGCCTATTGTCCGCGATGTTCCTCTTCTTCTGTGCCACGGGTCTAGACCCTGGCCATATGCCGAGCTTGTGACAGCAGAAGTGGGGGTCAATGCCGGGCACCTCGGCCGAGGTCCATGCGAAGACGTCACGGTTCTGCCTTAACAAGCGTATCATGAGGTCCCTCAGGCCGTGGTCCATATCACGGCCAATTTTGGCAGTTTTGGATGGGTCCTCGCCTAGCATTATCTCCTCCAGCTCTCCCTCTGGTTCGGGCCTCGGACTGTCCGGCTCCCGGAGGTCCAACTCAACCATGTTGACTTGCTGCCGCGGGCGTCCACCTGAGGCGGCTTCGGCTACTTGCTCGTTAGATCCGAGCCGGGGTGGAGACGATGCTCCTCCTTCCTCGACCCGGAGAGCTTCGTAGTAGCACTGCCTCGACTCTTTCTGGTCTCCAAAGACCACGACTATCTGGTTTTTACTATTGACCATCTTGAGCTTCTGATGCTTGGTGGATACTAGTATATCCCAATTGTGGATTGTTGGTCGCCCCAGGATCACGTTATAAGGGGACCGGAAATCAGCAACTACGAATCGTACCCGCTTCGATTTGAAGGCTTCTCTGGTGCCCAGAGTTAACCGGAGGTCGATGTAGCCTTTCGGGAAGGATTGCTTGCCAATGAAACCCACCAAGGTGGTTTTACAGGGCTTAAGGTCCTCTTTGTCGAGGTGCATCCTTTTGTAGGCATCCCAACTTATGATGTCCGCTGAACTTCCTGCATCCACAAAAATTCTTTTAACACGACAGTTTATCAGGGTTCCGGTGATTACCAACCCGTCCAGATGTCCGGGTATGACGTCTTCCAATTCTTCATCTGTGAAGGTTAGGGCAGGCGGCCGAGGCTTCTTTGGGTCTTCCTTGAATTTAGGGGGGTCTCGGACGGTCAATACCTCGCGGAGATACTTCTTTCGCTGGCTTATTGTGTCTCCTCCTCCCCCAAATCCTCCACTGACGACGTTGAACTGGAAATCGACGTCGGGAAATTCGTCGTCCGAGGCCGCCTTCTACTTTTTTCCCGGAGTCCGGGATGCCTTGGGCGGACTTCTGGAGCGGGCGCGGTCGTTGCGCTTCCCGTTCGTCCTTCCCTGAGTCTTGATCACGTACTGACGCAGTTTCCCATCCCTTACGAACTTCTCGATTGCGTCACGGAGGTCATAGCACTCGTCGGTGGTGTGGCCGTTGCAGTCGTGGAACTTGCAAAACTTGGAACGGTCCGTGTTGGAGCGTCCTCTGATTGGCTTTGGCCTGTCCACCCGCTTCATCTCGGTCTGGGCTACCTCCTTCCATACCTGGGACCGAGGGACGTTCAGCGGGGTGTAACTGTTGTACTTGGTCTTCTGGTCGGCCCGGTCAGACTTTGTCCGGCTGTCCCGGCTGCGCTGTCTCGGGTCGGTCTTCGTCCTTCGTGGGCGTTCCTCGTCGCTAGGCGGGCTCTTCCTAGTTCGTTCAGGTTCATCGGCATTGGCCGCCTCCATCTGCTCCATTTCCAGGTACTTCTTCGCCTCGGTATAGAATTCGGTCAAGGTGTACGCTGGGTTCTTGCATAGGTGACGAGCCAGCCGGGATGCTGGATCCAGTCCATTGACCAGGCAATGTACGTGGACATCCTCGGGCAATGACCGTACTTGCATGGCCACGTCTCGGAACCGATCCAGATACTTCTGCAAGGCCTCACCCTTCTTCTGACATACTTTGCTCAAGGTGAACGTAGTCTTCGGCTGCTTTTTGCTGGTGGCGAAGTGCAGCTCGAATTTTCGTCCGAGGTCTTCATAGTCTCGGATAGAGTTGTCCGGAAGAGACGTCAGCCACCTGTGTGCCGGCCCGTCCAGAGTAGCCGCGAACAGGCGCTGAATGACTGGACCGCTGATCTGTCGGACCCACATGAGCTTCTCAAAGGTAACCAAGTGGTTCCGGGGGTCTTGGCTCCCATCATATTTCGGCAGGCTGCTTAAATCAAAGCGTTTTGGGAAACGGGCTGTTGCCGCCTCCCTCGAGAACGGGGATCTTCCCGTCTCTGATAGGTACGTCACACGATATTCCCGAGGCGATCCGTGGCCGGGCCGGGGAGTTCTCTCCTCGGCGCGGGTTTCTTCTCGATCACGGTATTCCCTTTCGTGCCGATTGGTGCGGTTTGGACCGGCACCGTGGTTTCCTCTGTCTCTCGGGGACCGTGGTCCGCCGTGGTCTGCATTCGGACGCCGCCTCGGTTCGCCGTCGTCACGGCGTGGGTTCCTCGGCTCAGAGTTGCTCGAGGAGCTGCTGTCGCCTGCCGAGGCTCTCCTTGTACGACCGCGACCCCTGTGTCGGCCTCTCACGCGGCGGTCATTCTCAAGCGCTTCTTGGATCATCTTTCCGATAGCTTCGAAGTCAGCCCGCCTCTGCAGGTCGTCGTGTTTTTCCTTGTTCTCCAGGCGCCGCATGAACGATTCCTGAGTCCTCCTCATCATGCGGACGTCGGCATCGACTGCCCGGACATCACGCGTTGGCGATGGCGCGAGTGCTTCTTCTGGATGCCGGTCTTCATGCCGCGGCTGCTCGTCATGGAGCGGCTGTTCCCTGTCCGGGGAGGAAGTCACCGTATCAGTAACATGTCCTTCTGGGGTGTTTCCTCTCCGAGGTAGTGCCGGCGGCTGGTCTGGCGGCGGGCGGCTGGCTTGTGGGTCTCCTCCCACCGGTTGGGGATTTCTGCTGTGGCTTCTAGTGCTCACCATTAGTAGTCACGGGGATTGAAATTTACGGTCCCCACGGTCGGCGCCAATGTTCTGTATGAAGAACACAGAGATTGGACTTGACTAGGGTGTCAAGCCTAGAGCTTACGTACCCTCGAGGGGATCAAAGTCCACGTAGTTCGCAACAAACTTGAAGGCACGTAGCCAGGGGAGTGGGGTGTGTGCTCTGTGTGGCAGAAAATAACAAGAGCATAAGATAGAACGTGTGCACCTGTTTAGGGTTTCCTTCTATTTATAGAGGAGCTTGGTGCCCGTATCTTCCCATTGATGGGCGATATCCATGATTGAGCCCTTGAGGGCTGATTGGCTGGTGCCATGATTGTAGGAGGATCTCCTATTAATGAGTTCCTAAATATAGGGGATCTCGGATCCTTTCCAAATATAGCGCGGATCCCTTATAGGCGCTGTTGGGCCAGGGTGTGGACTTAGGCCTATTGGGCCGGTCCGTAACAATAAATAATACATTTTTGGCCCAATTAACATAATTAAATCCAAAATTAATCATGAAATAACACATCAAAATATGGTTCAATCAAAGTCTCATAACCTATCACCGTTAAAAAGTTGAGACATTTTTTTATATTTTTTTCTCAATTGGGACTTTATTGTGATTTGCCCTTTATTATTTTGGAATTTTCAACGCAGTAGATTTAGAATTTGGAAGCCTGTAAATAGTGAGGGATGTGGACTGGACTATATTATTAAAAATATAAACTTAGTTGAGTCTTGATTATTATTTTTTTAGGTTAAGTTGAAGCTTTCTTTTCTTTTATTGTTTATATTCTTTTGTTTTTTTTAATGAATTTAAAACTTTCTTAAAAATTTTTTTTTTTAAAAAAACCGGGGCCGCTGTCCCCGAACCCCCAAATCCGCCCACTAATTGTGAAGACATAAACAAAAAGTTCTGGCTCCACCACTGGCCACAAATGATCCTTCAGCATGATTTTAGGAAGGGAATTCAAAGCATGGTAGGAAAAGTGGCTGGGAAGAGTAGGGTCATTCAGCATGGTGTTAAACTCTGTGGATTGCTTCTGAATCCTTAAGCCACAGCGGAGTGCATGGCGGCGGGGATGGGCGTGGCAATTATGTTCCAGATATTGCTTTCTTCCTTAACTGAGTAAGCTTTTTGGTTCACACATCATTTCCACTCTGCTTTGTTTTATTTGTTCTGCATGTTTAAACTCACAAATTTTGGCCCAGTTTGTTAAGCATTCCAGCTTGAAAAATGGTTGCGTTGTGTGTATATCAGTCCGTGTGCGTGTGTGGTGCAGTTTTTTTTAAACTTATAGAAAGGGTGGGTTTAACTTATATGCACCGAAAGAGAAAAAAGGGACAAAATATAAATGTACTTAATTATTTTTTAAAAAAAGTTCCTTCCTCTGACGGTGTTGCTGTCGGTGGTGTCGGATTTGGCTGGAGCTAGGTGAATGAATTTAACGAACTACTAGCTTACTGCAGAAAAGCTTTTCTGCAGTTGAAGCAGAAATGATTTCCCCTTCATATAATCATAACTATCATTTTGGGAAAATCCCATATAAAATTGCTTAAAATAGAAAAATTATAAATTAAGTTATTAAGCCCAACAAATCCCTAATTAAGTTATAGACTCAATTTGAGATTTTAAAATATAGGTAAATTGACTTTATTACACCCTCCTAATCTTCTCTATCTTTCCTCTTGAAAGAATTTAATTGCTCTTTAACCTAGTTTTTTAAAAAAAGTATGCATATCTATTAACATTAATATATAATAAAATAAAATATGATTCATTTTTTTGTTTACAAAGGCTGATCCGAAACGATCAGGACATGTCACCTAGAGAAACCAGTCCCTTAAAAAAATATGATTCATTTAAATCAAAGGAAGTTTTGTGTTCAGGAAGAATGACTTGAGTTAAAAAAAAAACGCATAATACCGTTATCAATTAAATGTTTTTATTAAACATTCTGAATAAAATTTTATTTTTGGAAGAACTCAAATTAGTTTTTTGTCAATGAAAAAAAATCAATATTCATTAATCACACAATTTTACTTATGCGACACATAGGTTGTTTTTTTAGGTTGATAAATATCTTTTCTTTTAAAAAATCATTAATGAAAATCTTTGATATGTAGTTTGTTATATTAAACAAGTTATTTTTTATATTAACATTTTTCTCAATGAACAAAAAAATAAAAAAAAATTATTCTTAACTTTCAACTAGAAATCATCTAATTAATATTAGGGCTGATACTATTTTTTTTAAATTATTCCTGATCATTCTTCCACAAAACATAAAATTTCTTTGACATAAGTTAATCATATTTTATTTTATTATATATTAATGTTTATATATAGGGAAAATTCCATATAAAGCTACTTAAAATAGAAAAATTCTAAATTGGGTCGGTAAATTTAATAAATCTTTAATTGAGTCATTAACCCAATTTATGATTTTAAAATATGGGTAAAATAACTTTAATATCCTCTCATATCTCCTCATTAATGAGTTTTATTACTCCATAATTTATGTTTCCCATGTATATATCAAAATTAATTTTAATACAACAAAATATGATTCGTTCAAATATATTAAGTATATCACCATAAGAATAAAAACCTACAATATTTTCAGCAAAGAATTTATTTTATTAGCATGAAAATTTTTTTTTAAAAGAAAACTTATAATATATGTCACTATAAAAAGGACATATTTTGGTAAATATATTAATTAACCACACACATATATGTAGGTTTTTTTTGTAAATTTTTGTATTGATGTAAATCATTTTATGAAATTTTAGGTGCATTTTACATCTTTTTTCTGAAATATCCATAGAAGTATATGAAATTTAAACGTTACTTTTAAAAAAAGATAAATAATATTACTAATTTATATTAAAGAATTAAAAAAATTAAAATTAAAATATTAACTACATTACTATCTAAAAACTCACATTTATGTGTTAAGAAAAATTATTCTGGTTTAGGTTAATATTGATAAAAATGACTTTTATTTCAATTCAATTTTGCAAAGAATGAAGTTGGCATGGGGTATGCTTTTCTTCTTCTTCTTCTTCTTCTTCTTCTTCTTCTTCTTTTATCTCATCCGATAAAAATAACAACTTTTTTTTTTAAAAAAAGCCTCACATTTATTTTTTTTATCATTAATACAATTAATTGAATTTCAATTAAAATATATTAAATTGATATCAATGATACTGTTATGGCATGACATATTTGAATTATTCTTGATTATCCTTTTATATAAAGTCATAAAGCAGTAATACTCTTTTAAGAGGGAAGAGAAGAAAGGCTGGCAGAAAAGAGAGGAGGGGCATTAAAGTTATTTTACATAGATTTTGAAATCCTAAATTAGATTGATGACTTAATTAATGATTTGTTAAATTTACCAACCCGATTTAAAATTTTTCTATTTTAAGTATCTTTATATGAGATTTTTCCTTATATATATATTTACACTTATTGTAAAAACAAGTTAAAAAGTATTGAAACTTTTTTAAGATAAGAGAAGAGACTATGAGAGGACAGTAACTTCATTTAATCTAAATTTTGAAATGACAAATTGGGTCAATAACTTAATTAGTGATTTATTTAATTTACCAACCTAATTTAGAATTTCTCTATTTCAAGAAGCTTTATATGGGATTTTCCCCATCAATTTTACTCAATAAATAGTACTAAACTAACTATTATTTCTAAAGATTAAAACCTGTAGTTTTGGCGTGTAAATCATCAAGGCTTAAATCGTACATCTGCCTTGATTGTAAACAGAACTATATCTACAAATCAATCAAGTAATAACATTGAACTTGTATGTGTGTGTACATCTCTGCTGCACTTACGTCTAGGCTAATATAGCCTTAATTCTCCTCCTTATGGAGGTTATGTATATACATGCCCAAATATATAATACATACAATATCTAATTAATATCAAAATAAATATAAGAAACCATATAATAGAGCTTATATACAACAAAAAAATATTCTTATATCTAATTAACATCCTACATTAATTAAAGTTAAAAATAAAAAAATAAACTCACTTGATTACAAATGTAACCCATTTGATGTTTATCTCCACCAAAGAAAAAAACTCTATAATATCTTTGCTATCAACTACATATGCATATGAGATCAGTCTACTCACAATCCCACACAATCCCACAAGGCATCTATAAGTCAATCTTGTTAATTTTTGTGTGAATATTTTGGAGTTGTGCTAAAAAAGGAAAACTTGCCACTTGTTCTTGATCCTAGAAACACGTAAATTAAAGATTATAAGTAGGATGTCAAAGAAAATCAAAGTAATTAATAGTAAGGTGTTTCCTACCATTGAGGTGTTGTCACCATGTGAATAAGATGTTGAGGGCAAATGATGAAAGATCTTATTGATTGACCTAGTTTGGCAACCTCGTTGTCACGGGAAGAGACGTCTACACCTTCCTCCTTGTCTCAAACACTTGTAATATTGACCCTACGCTGATCGTCCTGAATTTGTTGATGATGGTGGGTGGTAGCACGCATGTATATAAGAGCATGAGCAACAACATAGAGCAATAATACATTTAACAAAAGAGAGCAAGGTTCTCCAACATCTGGTGGAGGAGTAGGGTCGTCATGTCCTACCTTTGGGGGATTCTAACTGCCTTTGGTGCTAGGAAAGGCCGAGGATTCTTGGGTAAGAGAAAAGGAATAAATAATTAGACTGTCTTAAGGCAAAGCTCAATGTTACCTTAATTGAAATTATTTACAAACCTGAGATCTATGTTCTGATTGACCCATCTTGGCTTGTATGCTAAACATCACCATTGATCTCATCTCATTACGTAGCTCTTCCAACAGCTCTTCTCGAAGTGATTAGCGAATTTGGAAATCGATCTCTTCTAGGAGTTCCTGCTGAACCTTGGCGACAAGCTCTCTATTGGGTTCACTTTGTCCAAAATGTGAAGAAGTTTGTCCAAAATATTTTGTGAGACTGACTCCCCTTGGCTCCCCTCTAACACAACCTGGGTGATCTAGCTTCCTAAGTGGCATTGCTAAGAAATCCATCCGTCCATTTTGAGTCAAGGAACCTTGCTTATTTTGCTCCTCAGGTCATATTATAGCTTAGAGTTTATAAATATAAATTAATTACATAATCTTTAAAAAAACTGAAGCACACTTAAATAAACTTTACATTAACTATTCACTATCTTTCTAATGACCTCTTCAATGACTAGATTTATGTATTTTCCTCCCTTTAACCTCCCTTTCTTCCATTTTATGTGACGTGAGAGAGGAGGTGGGGCCTGTACGACAGTGCTAGGATCTGATTTCCCTGTTTCCTGCATTTTTTGCAAATTAGACTGTAAGATGTTCTTTTCAAGCTTCTGATAACCCCTATGAGACATGCAATGCTCATATTTATTTTTAGCCTGCCTCTCTTTATTTGCTTCACTTAACTCCTATAAACAGAGAATGAAGAAAACTAAGTTAGTGAGGTCAAATAAATTTAAATAAAATACTTCACATTATGATTAACAAAATATACCATAAATTTAGGATCTTATTGTGATGCTACAAACTATCTCCAGTCTTTTGGAGAAAGATAATGATAATCATGACAAGGATCCTGATTTCTCTTTAGCCCTCGAATGTACTGGCGTGTGAGTTGGTACATGAAGTTTTTCCGTCACTCAGGAACCTCCCCCATCCAATGCTTGTACATCTACTTGGTGTTGGGGACATCATAGGTTTATTACAAATTAAAACATAACATTGTTATATATGAACCAATAGAAATGAAGATACAAAGTTATATACCAAAAGTTGTTTTCAAATTATCCTCTTCATGTCTGTTGGAACATCCTTCCAATTGGGCCATAAAATGTCAACTTCGCTTTGGCTCAAATAGCCAATGAACCTATCTTCCTTTAGGCCAATTGGATTCAAATCAACATCAAAATCCATGTGCACCTTCTCCCTTTGATCCTCATGACGTGCAACCAATGGTTGCAGCTTTATGCTTCCTTTAGCCTTCTTCCTAACATGAGAGGTACCTGAGTTCCCCATACAAGTATTCCCCTCATTTGAGGCAACCATTGTTAGACCTGGCCATCACCTAAGAGGGGGGTGAATTGGGTGTTCAATAAAACTTTTGGAACTTTGAAAATCTATTTGAAACTTATTGAAAGCAATTTGTATGACAGTAATAATTAATAAAGCAATAGTCAGTCATTCAAACATATACGCTAGAAATATAACGGATGAGGGAAGAGAATATGCAAACTGTGATTTATACTGGTTCGGCCCAATCCACGATGACCTACGTCCAGTTCCCAGGTTCCTTCTGAGATTTCAATCCACTATCTCCCTCGAGCTTTAATCGAGTGCTTGAGAACCACTACAATCCTACAAGTTTAGCCGGGCACTTGTGTAGCCTTTACAAATCTCTTACCGAGATACTCCCCCTTACCCACTGTAAGGATACAATCTTTGTAATGAATGATTACAAATAATCTTCTCTCTCAGAAGTGATAAGATGAACACTAAAGTGCACTACAAATAATCTCACTCTCTAATAAATTATATGATCACTGAGAAAGTAGAGAGAAAATGAGATAAACTTCAGAGGGCATTTTGACTGGGAAGGAAATTTTGTTTCTGTTGATCATTTGTTAATCGTCACTCCTTCCAATTTAAAGACTTTGCAATTTATAGGTATTTGTGTTTCGACCATTGCGAGTATTTGATCGTTGAGCGGTTCTTCCAGTTTAGAATATGACCGTTGGAGAGAGATTAATGAGTCGTTGAGAGTAATAAATATATCTGTTGCTCTGTCACTTCGTAATCTTCCGACGTTGGTTAATATACTTCATTGACATTCTTTGTTCGACTTGTCCGTTGGTACTCAGGTAGAATATTGACTGGAAATGGCCGGAGTGCTTTACAGTTGTTCAGAAGCTTAATTTCCACTTTCGTGCTTTGTCTCTGCTTCGTCATTTAATGTGTTTGACACAGTTTTGCTTTATGAAAATTTGATGTTTAAAACATGTTAATCATATATGAAAATCACTAGCAAACTGATTAAATGATGTTAGGAGTAGTAAGGAGTAATAATATGCAGTACCCAATGCTTAATCAATTAATTTAGATTATGAGAACGGAGATTTCAAATATTGAACTAGATTCTCGAGAATTGTTCATACGATTCTCGAGAACTATAGCTTTCCAGAGAGTATATTTCGATGATACTCAAGAATCATATTATAGGTTCTCGAGAATGATTCATTTTGAGAACCTTTGAAATCATGGTGGTTGAGTATTCTCGAGAATCAGTTTCTCATACTTGAGAATTCCATCTCATTTTAATAGTTGAAGAGAGATATCTGTTAATAGTTTTTCGTCAATTCTCGAGAACTTCATTTCTCATTCTCGAGAGCCATTCTCGAGAATTGCATATGCATTCTCGAGAATCACATTAGCAAAGCCACGCCACTGTGATTCTTCCTAAGGCATTCTTGAGAGTCAAGAACCATTCTCAAGAGTTGAAGTCTCATTCTCAAGAATTCCAAGCACATACTCGAGAATCTTAAACATATCAGAAGTGCATCTGTGATAGCAAATTTGTCAAACCACACATGCTCAAAAAGCTCTTCAAGTCTTCTTTCCATTTCAATAAGAATCTGCTCCAAACTCAATGTATTTCGTCCGTTACCATCAGATGAATGGAGGTTGTTCTTAACCAGCGTTTTTTGCAGCATTCTGAGCTGACTGTCAACTTAAAAACATCATATATTCTTCATTTGATATTTGTTTTTCATGATCTTGATGTTTTTGGAAAGGTATTTGAGTCTAGTTTCAAATGGAACTGGTTTCAACGCATTTGGATTTGTCGTTTGTGAGATATACCCAAAATACCAAAGCTTGGTCTGCCATGTGATGCTGATTGATGTTGTAACTTCAAAAATTCATATTTATTTAATATGAACTCCTTTGGGCTTGAATATTTGTCAAAAAGATGCATTGGGAGTCTAGTTTCCAACAAAATTGGTTTCGCCTCAATCCGACCTTTGGTTTAGGAGATATCATCAAATTATCAGACATCGACTGAGTGAAATGTGAAACAGAGTCGAGCAGAGTTGTTGAAACACGTTGATTCTCGAGAATCAAAATCCCATTCTCGAGAATGGATGTTCCATGCTCAAGAATAGTTGTTTCATACTCGAGAATGGTCAAGATTTATGTGCAGGAAAGAGTTGTTTATGCACGGAAGTGTAGCAATTAAACTATAGCAAATCATATTCATCGGGAAGCTTGAATTTGCTTATTTTAAATCTAAATTGAGCCATTCCAACTTCCATATTATCATGGAGACTTCTAGAATCAATCTAAGAACTTGTATAATGATTTTCTCATTCCATTGAGCAAGTTCTTCTTTCTTTCTTCTCTTTTCTTGATCATTCTTCATAATTCATCTCTTTTTTTTTTCCCCTTCTCTTCTCTTTCCTCTTGATCATTCTCTATCATGCAATTTGGACTCATTATTTTCAGCAAGTTCTTCTTTCCGTAACCTCTTATCTCCTTCTTGATTAATCTCTATAATTCAACTTGGACTAATCTACATCAAATATATAATAGTTAGTCAATATAGGAGATAAATGTAACATACAAGCTTTTTGCTCTTAATAATGACGTCTATATAAGACATCATTAAAACTAATCATATCCAATAACCATGTTTCTGCTAACAAATCAAGGTGAGATAGGATAGTGAATTGCAATTAAATGAATAAAATAAACAAATAAAAATGTAACAAAATAACAAAATCAAATTTTATTCCGTAATAACTTACTTTATGTGTTTTACCATATTCTTTCAGAATGATCATTTCTATCTACATAGTCTTCATCATCTAGGAACTCTACTTCACTTGGTATATGTGGATTTGTAGTGAAAGGTGACATGTAGGTCAAGATTCCAAATTGGATCACCATCCTTGTATCTTTTATTTTGGAGTACAATGGACAATTTTTTATTCTCAAGATCGATGACATAAAACACTTGTTTCATTTGGCTTGATAGAATAAAAGGCTTCTCTTTATAACCAACTTTATGAAGATCAACTTAGGCAAATCCAGATTGATCTATTCGAACAATGTTATTGTTAATCCACTAACATTTGAATATAATAACTCTCAACTTGGTATAACTTTTATCTCCAATATGTCTTCATAACTCTATAATAAGCCATGGATGCCAATATGAGGTTTGTATCTTTCAAACTAGAAAAGTGAATTGATTCAGCTACTATCGTCACCCCAATATGTTGCATAATATTTCTATCTTCTTGGGCTTTTGTGTAGAAATAATACTTATTTGTATCATAACTACTTCAAGTAAAGACTTCAAAAGAAGGCCCCCAAGTTAACCATTTGATTGTCTCAGACACACTGGTCTCATGCAAAACCTTTTCCTTGAACCACTCTATGAATGTCTTGTTTTACTCATTAGCTTTTTTGCATGTCATTTTTCCTTAGATAGATCTGCTTTAAACTCTTTCTGTGTTCATCTAAGTATAGCTAAACTTCTGCCATATTATTCAAGATATACAAGTATGTTTACAACACCTCTTCATGAGGCATACTCTTTACTTTGAGCTCTCATGTTCCTTGACTTCTACCCTTTTCATTACAAGATTGAGCCATCGACATTGGTAGATATTCTTTGCAAAAGTCTATAGCCTCTTCAACTACATATCTATAAACAATTGAGGCTTCAGGTTGATAAGGATTTTTTGAATATCTTTTTAAGATCTTCATGTATCACTCAAAAGGATACATCCACTTTAGATTTACTGAGCCATATAGTCTTATCTCCCTTACCAAATGAACCGTCAAATGTACCATTATATCAACAACAACAAAAAGAAAATGCAAGAGAAAAATGCATCTTTAGTTGGGATAGAATAATATAACCTTCCTTTTCCAATTTGTCCAACTTTTCAATCTCAACAACTTTGCTACAAATAACAAAAAAGAAAAGACACAACCTTGTTATCATGCTTTCCACATCATTTTTCATAATACCTCTAATAGCTACTGATAATAGTTGTTGCATCAGTACGTGGCAATCATGGGTCATTCCTACTAACTTAAAATCTTCAATTAAGATAGGCCTTCTTCTCACGTTACAAGAATACCCTTATGGAACCTTAATGCAATGCAAACATCCATACAAACTATTTTCTCGGCTTTTGATAATGTCTACGCTGCTGGCTCTAGATACGTTCTCTTACCATTATCTCTTAGTTGTGGATGTATCGATTCTCTTATTCTCATTTCAACCAAGTCCAGTATCACACTAATTCCATCTTTAGTTTTTCCTGGTATGTGCAAAAGTGTACCAAGAAGGCTATCACATATTTTTCTCCACATGCATCACATCAATATTGTGTCTCACATCAAGACTACGCCAATATAGAAGATCAAAGAAAATTGGCACCTTCTTCCATATGTTCTTCTCACTTGTAGCTCTCTGGTTCTTTTTAGCCTAGGTACAGGTGGAACCAAGGAAGAAATCACCTATGACCAAGGTAGACCATTTTTCTTATGTGCTTAAGTTGATAGAAGTGTATGGCAGCTTCACATATTGGACATGTTTTATGCCCCTTAACACTACACTTTGACAAGTTTCCGTATGCAGAAAAGTCATTTATTGTGGTGAAAATTATTGCACGTAGCTTAAGGATCAAACACATCTACGCCATCCTCCCATAACTTCTTTAAGTCCTCCATCAAAGGTGCTAAGTAGACATCGATATTGTTTCCCGGCTGTTTTGGTCTTGAAATCATCATAGAAAGTATCATATACTTGCGTTTTGTACACAACAAAAGAGGTAAATTGTAAATCACCAAGAGAATCGGCCATGCACTATGTGTACTACTAAGAGTACCGTAAGGATTGATTCTATCTGTGTAAAGCCCAAGCTGAAGGTTTCTTGGCTCATTGTCAAATCCAGGAAACATTTATTCTATTTTCAATATCATGAATCATTTTCTCCATTCTATCATCATCTACAACATCCAAAACTTCCTTTTCGTGGGATGTACAAGTAGTTACTTCCTCACCATGTCAATCCACCTTGTGTATTGAAGATTTATTTCATCACAAAGTAAGTGATCTCTTGATATATATCTTATCGACTCTCATTTAAACACTTGACACAAGAACACAAATACTTCCCATGACGCATTCATTTTAGAAAATTTAATAAATTCTTCCACCATATTCTTATATTATTTACTAGTTCTCAATGCATTCATCCAAATATGATCTATTTTATTACCACCTAATCCAAATTCAATAGTACTCAAACTTAGAATAATTGTCATTATGAAATGCAAAACAAAATGACGTTGATAGAATTCTCGTCTCATCTACATATTTCATGCTGAAAAGATGTGTACCATTACTCCTAGTCCAGCCCTAGTATAAAGGACCTACTTATTTCATACCAAATACTCAAATAAAGATTTCAAAAACTCCTAATGTCAATTCAGCATACTTCTCAATAAAGTTATCACTAGTATGAACATATCTTGCATTGCTTCACTTCTATAATATGTAATTAAAGATTACAAAATCAAAAACAATTAATTTCTTCATTCTTGTTTCCCCTCCACTATTGTATGACTTTCACAATTACCTTCTTCATTCTTGTTTCAATACTCGAATTACAAAAACAAATACAATTAATCATGCTTTCTGATTTTTAATTGAGCAAATACCATGCCATCATTACAAAATAAATCATTGATATTGCTCAACTTTCTAAAACTTTGACATACATGATTTTCATGCAATTTTTACTGTTTCGGCTTGGTGATTAACGTTTTGGACTTTTGCTCACTATTTTGGTCATATCGTCATAAATATAAATATAAAGGTTTTTGTTTTTGTTTTGTTTTTTTTTTGAAAGGGTCTTGTTGTATTAGCTAGCTAGGAACTGGATTAAGAAAGTTTTCCAATTATTTTCCTAATTTGGATTTTAAATCAAGAAAGTTTTGACTACTGGAAGTTAATCTTCAAACTATCTCCTATGTATGAAAATTGATTTTACCAAGGTAATTAAACCCGGACCGGTCAGTGAACCGGTCGGGCTACTGGGTTAAGGGTCAGTGGGTCAGATCGGAGTCAACCCGGAACCAGACCGGTACCAAACCGGTAAAACATAAAAAAATGAGAAATAATTTAATTTCTTATCACATATTCTATAATTCCAAATACTATATATTATTTCAAGACTTTAAATCACTAGTCAAATAATTATATACTTGTCAAATATAAATATTCTTTACAAATTGATATCAAAGCATCATATACCACCCAATGATACCTGAATTTGTAATGGAAGCACGAACATTCATCATAACAAAACATCAAAAACCAAGTATATGATAACAAAATATTCCCACCTACATCATAACAAAATATTCTCACCTTCAATCACTAAACTAATAATCATCAACATGATAATCATCATTAAGATCAATCAACTCCCTAGGTGTTGAGACATTAGGATGTGGAATTGTAGGAGCAACATGATCATCATTTAAAGATGAAGCCCCAACAACATTATCATCACCTATATATGAAATGAACAGAAGCACCTGTATGATTAATAATCACCTAATCAGAACTACAATGAAAAACAAAACAAAAACATCCAAACATCAAAAAAATATAAAAATAGCAAGCCACAACCAAATAAATAAATAACAAGTGCAAATTGTCAAAACTTATCTTTAAAATATATTATCAAATATTATTTGAAAGGCAGGCACATATATTCTCATTCTCCCACTAATCCATTACATTTCCACTGAAACAAGTGCAAATATACAATAATAGTATAATGGATATACAGCTATCTTTTTTTGCTCGAAGAAGGTGCATATATTACCACAAACCGATAGTCTCACAAACAGGAATAAAGAAACTAAGGAAAAGCTAAATACAAACAAACTAACGCATACTGATAATACAACGCCCCCAACAGGCGGGGCATAAAACAAAAGAAAACAGGAAGGCACGAATGGCAGAACGGCGATATTATACTATTGTAATGTGATTTGACAGCGGCAACCACAACAAAAAAATTCTCAAAACTTACAATTTCAGGAAGGCACGAATGGCAGAACGGCGAGGAACAGAACTTGAAGACCCAAAGCCTCAACCACCAAAAGCTTTAATGGCCAGTTTACCCACCCACGACGAACGGCGAACAACGCTTAAACACACATTGGCGGTTGAGATGAAGAAGAACCAAAAGGTCCGACCTTTAACAAATGCCGATGAGAGGTGAAGAAGAACCAAAAGCCCCGACTACCCACGATGAACGGCGCGAAAACGCCTCTAGACCAACGATGAGAGGTGAAGAAGACACAAAAGGTTAGTCCTTTAATCCACGATGATGATGATTTCGCCTGAACCGAGCACCTTGAAGCTTGGCGGCAAGGAGGGAGCAGAGCAGAGAACAGAGCAATCACAAGGTCTAAACTTGAAATTTGATTTTTGCTGTGGAGAGAAGAAAACTGAAAAAGGAAAAAGAAAAGGCTCGATTGTTTTTTACTTTTTGGGCTTCAGTGAATTTTGTTTAAAAAAATTGCACCCTCAAAAGTCAAAACAACACCCTTTCGTCGTTTTGGGGAACCAAAAAAAACATAATCAGACCGGCCTGCTCGACGGGTTAGTCCGGGTTCCACGGTTCCACCGGTTTGGCCCCGGTTCAAGGGCTTAACCCCGGTTTCTGAGCTGGACCGGACCGGTTCCAGGTCCGGTTCAACGGTTCCCGGTCAGAACCGGCCAGTCCGGTCCGGTTCTGATAACCATGGATTTTACCCCCACAAAATCAATTTCAATTAACCATGACTAAATTAATTGTGTTAACATAACATCAACAAAGTGAACTCTGGCAAGAAAAAGAAGAAGAAGCAAAGTTAACACTATTAGGCTGAGGTGCAAGTATTTCTGAAATACTCCACAAGAACCAATATGTTTTGCGGATGGTATAATTATATAGATGAAGGATTAAAAAAAAAAAACAGTGAAAAGAAAATATATGGATTAAAACTAAAACTTGCCAAAAGTGGAAGGACAGTTTAAGATGGACTTAATCCAATTCACCACGGTGCTTCAATTTCAACTTTTGCAGTTAAACATGGCTGCTGCAGTAGTTTAATCGCTGTATAATCATTTTATGTGCAATGGACATTAATACAAGGTCTACTTTGGAAATCCTAAAACAAAATTCAATGCTGCATATCCCAAGCACAAGGTCTCGATAAGGAATGACAAAGAAACATAATGTATCGTGCCCCAAGCTTAAAAATTTCAGAGTGCCCGAATTCAAAAGGGAAGAAAATACCGTTATGGCTCTTAATCCGTAAATCCAATCAGCACCAAAATTCAAGAACAATCAAATGTGCTATATGTGCAAATCCAAATCAGGTAGATCTTTACTTAGAGTAGAACAGAAACTTGTTTGAATGAAATCGTAAGAATATGCATGCTGTACACTTTTTTCCTAGGATTGTAGTTCAATTGGTCAAAGCACCGCCCTGTCAAGGCAGAAGTTGCGGGTTCAAGCCCCGAAGCTGTGGGATGTAAAAATGCATTGGTAGTGGAGCGTTCCGCCTTAGAGGCAAGGACCCACGCGAGCAGTGGTGGACGAAGCGGAAGCGAGAATGTCGGCTTGAATGGAAAAATGGGCGAAACCCTACTTGAGGGATGTTGGAAATTGGGGAATCTGAAAATCTTGAGCTGGTTTTGAAATTGAAGCAAAACTCCTGTTGAAAGCACACGAAGAAACTGAATATGGCGAAAGAAGAACCGAAAGGGGAGGGGTGGTCTTAGCAGGAATAGCAAAGCTTGTTGTTGTGTGGGACTAAAAGTTTCAGCTTCAAGGACTTCTTCTGACAGAGGCAGCAAGCGTAGGAGAGAGTTTAAAGCCCATGAATCCGTCTTGGAGGGAAGTGGGGTGAATAAAAAAAGGAAAGGCGGGATGGCAAAAGTTTTGGACAAAACAAGAGCTATTCAATGGCTGTTTTGTCCAAAACAGTCACTGAATAAGAAATATATTCAACGTCGTTGAACTTTGAATCATAATCTTACAAAAAATTCAACGAGTTTTTTAGAACAAAACAATCGTTAAATAAGAAAAATATTCAACGACTGTTTAATGCATATTGGTAGCATGCATAGTGATCTGAACGAGGAATGACATCACAGTGATTTGAACGAGGAATGATGTATGGCCAACGATGGAGACAACGAAATTCCTATTTCTTTTAACGTCCGTTTACTAAAAATGAATGTTAAAAGCATGTACATTCAACGTCCATTTCTACAAACAGATATTATAAGCTAGCTATTATGTCCGTTTTTAAAAATAGATGTTGAATGTATTGCATTTAATGTTTGTTTTATTAAAAAAATGTTGTTAAATGTTCACTTTTAATATTCATTTTTAAAAAAACGGAACACTAAAAGTAAAAAGAAAATTACAACATTGTCAATGCTTACTTTTTAATGTCTATTTTTTTAAAAAAATAATGTTAATTGGGGATGTTGAATCCCTACAAAAGTGGGTGGGTTTGGGCATATACCAAAACCTAACACACACACATAAAAGGTAGGTTAACATTTCATTCATAACCTTTAACTTAAACAAGTCATCTTAGATAAAATTTGTGAGTGTCCCCTCTCTAAGCTTCTAATTTGATGAAGTTGATCTTAGGATTAGATTCTTGACATTTACCATCCATATCCTCATTCATTTCAATAACTTCTTACTTATCTTTCTGTCAACATAAAAAAACAAAAGATATCTGAGCATCATGAAACAACGAGACTTCCCTTTAAGTTATAACTTCATTTTAGTTTTCAAGTTAGCTTTCACAATCAAACAACTTAAATCATGGCACGTAGTTAAAATAAAAAGTCCTCATCTTGCAAAAATATTATATATATATATATATATATATAATTGTTTGACAGTACCTTTCCTTTTTTCTCAAGCTTTATAGTTAATATTTAAGCCAACCTTACATCGCTTTTAACCAGTTGCTAATTATGTAGAGGCAACAACAGTAGCTTTATTTATGTTCTCAGCTTTCACAAGTCACAACAACTTGGATTCATGTATAATAATACCACTAACTCTTAAGCACCACACCCTCTTCTTTCCTTATCCAAGCTTTTTAGTTCACACCATTATTATTTGGAAACTTTCCAGATTTACGAACAATATTTGAGTCTTTTGGGATCCTTACTTTAAAAACACTTGTTCAACATTTAAGGACCCTTAAACATCAATTATAAATAGTTTTAATAATTTAGTTTAGCAATTATCCTTACAGCATCTCAGAAAATTCTACTTCAAGAACATTAATTTAAGAATCCTTAAGCATAGTCCAGGTAGCTAAACAATTAGTTATGCTTTATTTGTAACTAACAGCAAGTGCCCTGCACATCTCAACCATAGACATTATCTTAACGATCATTTATATATATATATATATATATATATATATATTTCATTTAAAAGTTGAAACTCTTAAATCTAGACTTGAAATTGTATTTAAACGGTATAAATTTCACCATAGCGATGAGCACTATGATGTGTATTATTGTGATGAGCACTGAAACTTGTCAAAAAAATACCAGGGGTCACATTAAAGCATTAACTATATATAAAAAAAAACTGATAAATAAGCATTAATTAATCTCCCAATGACTTATATTTTCTTTAGTCTTTTTTATAAAAGTATCATGACTGAGTTGTGCAATTTAAAAAATCCGATAACATTAGCTAAAAATAAAAAATATGTTGGAAATGAACTTTTTAAAAAATGCCCTTATTTACCAGGGGCAAGTGAGAGTAAGATATAAAGTAGTCACGAGAGAAAATGTGAAGGAGAATGTAGAATATGTGAAAATATTGAGGAGAGAGAATAGAATTAACTAAGGACAGAATAGTGAAAAATAAGATATTTTAAAAAAGACGAAGGTAAATTTAAGGTTGTTACATATTAAAGGAGGGAGACAGTTTGACTGCTGAGATTTGGGGATGCCTTCACGGTCTCAAACTTGCGTGGGACATGGGATTCAGGAACGTCATTTGGGAGACTGATTCTACAGATGCAATTGCATTGCTAAAGAACCCCATCAATGAAACACATGAAGATAGACGAGTGGTTGAAGAGATTAAAGGTGTAATTGACCGAGATTGGAACGTTGAGATACAACTCATCAGTCGATGGGTGAACAGTGCTGCTGACCGGCTAGCTAAAGCAAGTTTATCTAGTATGCCAGGTTTCCATGTAATTTCGCATGCTGATAGGGTTCTTAGAGAAATCATTGAAGAAGATATTACTTAGTTAATGTATGGATTCTCATATGTATCAAAAAAAAAAAAAAGTACCGGTGGAGTAGTATGGACCAAAGAACTATTTTAGAAGATAGTTATATTGTGGGGATGAGGGAGTATTTTATTAAAAGCTTGATTTGATACCAAACATGCCTTAATAAATAGTATCACAGAAGTCGCAGAGCTCAAAGGGAGAATAATTGGGCAGTAGACGGTCGACCCTGTAGAAGCACATGAAAGAATTGCAGCAACAAATTTTGCAAATTCCCAAAACCAATATGGCTCGTGCTTCATTCAAATCCTCTATTCCTTCTACCTAACACTCTGATCTCTAAATTAATTTTGATGCATTCATCATCTTCTGCCTGTCTTTGGAAATATAAGAGAAATTGTTAAGTTACTTGGTCAACTTCATCACCATTATTCACTTGAAGCTTTTATTACTCACAACTGTCCACCACCCTAATCTTCTTCTATAAGAGAATGCTTCGCCATGCAACACAACACACAGCACTACTCAGTTTTCTCCATTGAACTCGAGAGAGAGAGAGATGGCGAAATGTGCTGTTGCGATGGTACTGTTTGTACTGGTTCTGGTGCATGCAAGCGCACGTGAAGTACCTAGTAATTATGGAGGAGGAGAAGAAGAAACTGTAATGCATGAGCGTGTTTCAGCTGCGGCAACTGGAATTAACGGGGTAGGTGACGAGAAGAACTTGGTTTATGGTGGTGGGGTTGGTGGGTTTGCTGGTATGGGTGGTTATGTTGGTTCCGGTGGAGCTGGAATCGGCGCTGCGGCTGGAATCGGTGGCTTTAAAGGTATGGGTGGCAGCCTTGGTGGAGTTGGTGGCTTAGGTGGAGTTGGCGGCCTTGGTGGCATAGGTGGCGCCGGTGGTGTTGGAGGACTAGGTGGCATCGGTGGGCTTGGTGGAGCAGGTGGTGGCATCGGTGGGCTTGGTGGAGCAGGTGGTGGCATCGGTGGGCTTGGTGGAGCAGGTGGTGGCATCGGTGGGCTGGGTGGCACAGGTGGTGGCATTGGTGGGCTTGGTGGCGCAGGTGGTGGCATCGGTGGGCTTGGTGGCGCAGGTGGTGGCATCGGTGGGCTTGGTGGTGCTGGTGGCGGCGCTGGTGGTGCAGGCGGCATTGGCGTCCTTGGCGATGCAAGTGGCAACCATTTTCGTCCCCGTATTCCTTAACTTGTTTCCATCTTGTGCTGCCGTTTGGTCGTGGATATGATTGACTTTGCTATTAGTAATGTGTTTTCTTTAACTTTGAGTTGAGTGCAGTTCTAGGTTTTGTCTCTGGTTTATGGTTATCTATGATTTTAGTCCAACCAAGGTTCTTAGGTATAATGGGATCTTAAGAATTACTACAAAAAAAATTACTCATGAGTAGAGATATATATGTCATGAATAATGCATATTGATCTATTCATGATTAATTTAGTTTACCTATTTTAAAATCCCTCGTCTGTGTTGAATCAGTGGGCAAATAGAGAGATCTGATATTATTGTAAGTTGTAATCCGTTCTATGCTAGCATAAAAAAAAAGTTCTAATCCGTGGAAGTGCTACAAAATTATTTTATGCATGGTTGAGCGTGATTATACCGCTGGCGTGTCTCAAGTTCATATTGACTTATAACAGGAAGTTGTTAAAAAATATATATATATTTTAGGAAAATTTATTAAAATATTAGATAATTTCCTATCTAATATTTCTTTTAAAAAAATGCAGTATCTAATCAACAATTGATGTGGAAAACGCATAGTAATATAAAAGGTTGTCTAACAATTTGCATTTTCTTTTCGAACTGAAAGGTCATTTTAATTTGCTTGGAAGAAAGTTAGAGTAGAAAAAATCATACAATGTTATAATACTTTTGTTTTGTCCCTTTTTTGGGGAAATACTTTTTTTTCCCCCATGTTATTCAGTAACATCTTTCATTTTTATAGTAGACTTTTATAAAAGGATAGTTTCAGCTGGAAAAAAAAGGTTGTTTCCATATTCACGTCTATATTATATCTTTATTTTTGTAAGTGACTATTTTTGTGATAACTATATGATATTTGTTATTATACTAACTAATTTAAACTAAGTTAAATTTAAGTATTATCATTTCTAAATAGAAATAATTTTTTAATATGATTTTTTCTATTCAACTAGAGGAATCAAACATTTTATTTATTATAAGAACCACGATCCATAGAGTCTGGATCCTCTCATCATCATCTTTCTGCCCATCTCTCATCATCTGTAAATCGTGACCGTTGAAATCTTGATCCAAGGATCTAGAATGATTTTTAGAAAAACCGCACGCGCGGTTTTTCTAAAAATAATTCTGGACCCTTGAATCAAGATTTCAACGACCAGGATTAACCTGTGAGAGATAATGAGAGAGTTAATAATGAGGAAATCCTCTTCCACGATCCATATTGATAGTTAATTAATTCGATGATGCCATTACAGTATCACCTAAAATTTAGGGGGACTTAAACGACATCCCAAGAAAGGCACTTAATTACCCATTAGTTGTAATGATAAGTGAAGTATTGTCATTTCTTACCTTGAAGCTTGTCTTTTTTTTTTTTGGGAACAATTGAAGCTTGTCATTAGAGCAATTAACAACTAAATTTCACCACGCATGTGTAATGTGTGTGTATTTCTAATTGGCTACTACATATTTATGTATATATAACGCCAACAAATAAATGTCATATATGTCGATATGGACATCATGTAAGAATATATAACGCTAAAAGTTAACGATTAAATATGCGTATTGTCATGTATTAAGAGGAAGAATTCGCGAAAGCACAAAAGTAACAATTGTATTTAATAACCATAATTTATTTAGTGACAAATATGACGGTTCTTACAAAATAACTATCATCTAACACTTGTAAACGATTTGTTTTTGAACTAAATATCAATGAAAACCAAAACATAACATTCATAACAATTGATCGTAAAGTATGAATGAGAAATATTATGTTTTTAAGGAACAACTATTAGGTAACACTTTCAAACTATCTATCTTTCCCAACTATTCTATATCTTTCCCCCACTATTCTTATTTAAAGTACCTTTTAATAGATCTCTAATTAAATTCACTTATTTTTTTTAAAAATGTAATATGGTGGTTGATATATGCAACCAACATGCATTAAAATTTTAAAAAATGTCAAATAAATAACGGTTATTAAGTAAAACTTGTCACATATTATAATACCATTTTAAATTCCTAACTATTATTTAAAAAAAAAAACAACCATCATCATTTATAAGAACAACTCATCTGAAACAAAATTAACCAGGCTTTATCAACGAGAAAATATGATCAACAACGACAAAGCTGCGGGCGACGGGAGGACGGTGGGGGACGGGGGGACGGTGGGCGACGGAGGTAGCAAATCAACTGGTGACGGTGGGATTAGGAGTAAGACTATTGGGAATAAGGGGATTGGGGAGACAGTTCCAAAGGGTTCCAACCAGTTCATTACATTTCGAAGTGGGTCAACGGGCAAACCAGCGGCGAATCTAGACGGAGGCATGGCTACTTCGTCTGGTACTCCAAACCACATGTCATATAGGGATAAACTCCTTTGCCTGGGCAATTAAGGTCTGTTGGAACCTCACTTCTCTGCGGCAAAAGCTTTGTCGGGGTGGAAGGAGTATTTTACGCAGTTGAATGAAAAACAATGCGAGGAAGAGTCGGTGGATATAGAAGAGGGGTTAGAGCAGGAGGAGGATGCTGTGGAGACGTGGCGCAGGACTGGCAAACTACCAAAGCTCCAAGTTAATGCTGAGGAATATGACGCCTGGTGTAGACCCTTCATGAACTCTCTCATTGTTAAACTTCTTGGTAAGTCTGTGAATGTAGGGTTTATGCGGTGGAGGATGGAGAGGATGTGGGCTTCAAAGGGACCCGTAAGAGTTACTCCTCTGAACAATGGGTATTTCCTGGTATCCTTCTCATCTACGGATGACAGAGACTACGCCTTGCAGGAGGGTCCGTGGATGATTGCTGACCACTATCTACTGGTGCAATGCTAGCGGCCGAACTTTAATCCATGGAAGGCGGATAACCAGAAGCGTGTGGCTGTGCGGGTTCGTATACCTGACTTGCCTCATGAATTGTATAATGTTGAGTCCATTAGGAGGATAGGGAATATGATTGGGAAAACACTCAAGATTGATCGGACTACTGCTTTCTCGGAAAAAGGTGGGTTTGCTAGAATGTGTGTTGAGATTGACTTACAAAAGCCGCTGCTTCCAGGGTTCATCCACTTTGGTGAAGAACGCCGGTTTGTGTTCGAGGGCCTCCATTTGGTTTGTTTTACGTGTGGGAGGTATGGACATCGTATGGATCAGTGTGAGGGTTCTTCATCGCCACAAAAAGCTGACGATAACCATGTTGCAACTCCACCGGGGTCTACGGTGGTGCCGGAGGAACTGAGGAAAGGGGATGTTGGGCCAAGCGACTCGGTTGGGGTTCAGAATCGCGTCAATTACGGTCCTCAGATGCTAGTCCAGCGTGATTTTGGTAAGAAAATCAACAAGGATGGATTTCAGCAGGTTAAAAAGGAATCTGCGATGAAGATGGCAGATATGGGGCAAGGGGAAATAAATGGTGCCCAATCACCTCGGGATCCTGGTATTAAGGGAAAGGAATCAGTTAAAAAAGGAAATGGGGATCCTGGTATTAAGGGAAAGGAATCAGTTCAAAAAGGAAATGGGAATCCTGGTATTATGGGAAAGGAATCAGTTAAAAAAGGAAATGGGAAGGTGGATGAGACACGGAGTTTGGGAGAGGCAATTAATAATAACGGAGGAAATCAGGAGTGGATTTTAGTTGGGTCAAAGAGGAAGGCTGGCGCTAAAGCTAGACCACGTGGCAAGGAGAATAGAATGGATAATAATTCCCAACCTCACGGCAAAGGGAAAGGGGTCAAGGTGGAGGCTATGTCGGTCAAACACATGGAAGTTGGGGTGGTGTGTGAGCGACCCAGCGTGAAGGAAAGTAAACCGGGCCCAACATCCAAGGAACAAAGTGGGCTTGTGGCAAATGGAGTTAATTTGGTTTGCAAAGAGGGTAGTGAGTTGAAGTGTATCCCGACGGGAATGGAGGCAGCAGCAAGTGGGACGGCTCATATGAATATAATCCCATGTGTGGATGACAATATGGGGTCAAGTGGGATGATGGTGGACGCTCAGATGGTTGCAGAGGATGGTCATGGGGATAGTCTCCCTACTCACAATGAAGGCCATAAATGACGTTCCTCCTTTGGAATGTAAGAGGAGCCGGAGCTCAGTCTTTTCCGTCTCTCATTCGTGGATTGGTCCAGTGCTTTGGGATTGATTTTGTGGCACTTTTTGAAACTAGATGTAGTGGTTCAAAAGCCCAGTGAATTGCTGCGTCTATGGGGTTTTCTAACTTCAGAATTGTGGATGCGGATGGTTTTAGAGGGGGTATTTGGTGTCTTTGGTCAGATAAATTTAGACAGGTGGAGGTTGTGAGATCAACAAACCAGTTCATCCATGTGCGTATCACGAACCAGATTGGGCAAGTGTGGGAGATGACACTGGTGTATGAAAGTCCAAACTATATTCCGCGCCGGGCACTTTGGCATGATTTGCTACAGTTATGTTCCGAAATTCACGTTCCATGGTGCGTGGGAGGGGATTTTAATGCAACTCTTTTGAATAATGAACGTGAATCGAATGGACCCTCAAGGGGAGCTGACAGAGATTTCTGTACTTTTGTTCAAGACGCTGCGTTGAACGACCTGGGATTCATTGGACCTCCCTTCACATGGAAGCGCACGGGGTTTGAGAGTAGACTGGATCATGTCTTGGGATCTACTAGTTGGCAAGAGACTTTCCCTTTCGCAGTAGTGAAGCATCTTAACTGGTATAAAAGCGATCATCGGCCCCTTCTTCTGCAGTTAGATGGAGATAAGTGTATGAACCATGGACGGCGTCCATTCAGGTTTCTTGCGGCGTGGGTTTTAGATGAACGATTCTCGCCTTTTGTTGAAGGTGCCTGGAAAGACAACTTACCATGGACAGAGACTGTTGATCAGTTCACTACTGCTTGCGGCAAGTGGAGCAGACAGGTCTTTGGGCACACTAATGCAAGAAAAAGACAGTTACTAGCTAGGCTTAATGGAATCACAAGAACTGAGGCTCGCTTTGGTTTGACGGTTCAGTTGGAAGAGCTTCAACGTTCGCTTTGGCGTCAGTTGGAAGAGGTTCTCCTACAGGAATCTTTGATATGGGCGCAGAAAGCCAGAAGTGATTGGGCGGTAGATGGAGACAGGAATACGCGGTACTTCCACGCACGAGCTAATGGGAGGCGTAAGAGGAACTACATTGGTGCTCTCAAAGGTTTGGATGGGACCTGGGTATATGAAAGCGCACGAATTCAGGAGATGGTGGCCTCTTTTTTCTCATCAGTGTTTACCGAAGAGTCAGGAAGGCGGCCGCCGCTGGGGTGCTCTGTATCTTTCCTTGCTATTAACCCTGTGGCAGCAAGGTGCCTGGAACGTGACATTACGGATGCCGAGATTAAGCAGGCTCTCTTCAGTATAGGGGCTTTGAAGGCGCCCGGGCCCGATGGGCTAAATGCTCTGTTTTACCAGAGTCAGTGGGGGGTGGTAGGCAATTCTGTGTGTGAGTGCATCAAGTCCATGTGGCACTCCCCAGCCAACATTAAATCCATCAATGATACTCTGATTGTTCTCATCCCTAAGAAAGACCACCCGGAAGTAGTTCAAGACTTTCGGCCGATTAGCCTTTGTAATGTGATTTTCAAGGTCATTACAAAAGTTGTAGCAAATAGGATCAAGACGGTACTCCCTCAAGTCATTAGTCCTCATCAATGCAGCTTTATTCCTGGAAGACATAGTTCTGATAACATTATCGTGGCTCAGGAAGTTATCCATTCTATGCGTGGCAAACAGGGTAAAAAGGGTTCATGGCTATTAAAATTGACCTGGAAAAAGCATATGATCGGGTGAATTGGGGCTTTTTATGAGATTGCCTCAAAGAACTTGATTTGCCTAAGCAAATGATTGAGATCATTGCCTCATGTGTATCTACCCCAACATTGCAGTTTCTCTGGAACGGTGAGCGAGCAGGCTCAATAATCCCATCTAGGGGTGTTCGTCAAGGAGATCCTCTATCTCCATATCTGTTTGTCATTTGCATGGAACGATTGGCCCACTTGATTCAAGAGCGGATCGATAATGGCGACTGGAAACCCATTAGACTATGTACGGGGGGTCCTCCTATATCTCACCTATTTTTCGCAGATGATGTGGTCCTGTTTGTCGAAGCAGATGTATATCAGGCGGCTGAGGTTAGGAATTGTTTAGACCAGTTCTATTTGTCATCTGGGTTGAAAGTGAATGCAAACAAGACTCGGGTTTTCTTCTCGAAAAATGTGAACCACATAAGGAGAACAAAGCTTTGCAATGTGTTGGGTTTTCAGGTGACCCCTGATCTTGGTAAATATCTTGGTGTACCCCTACACCATAAGCGGGTAACGAAAGGTAGCTATCAAGCGATAGTGGATAAAGTGCGGACCAGGCTTTCTAACTGGAAAGCAACGTCTTTGTCCCTTGCCGGACGAACCACACTTGTTGCATCTGTTACATCAGCCATTCCAGGATACACCATGCAAACTGTATCCTTACCAAAAGGTACATGTGAGGAGATTGAGAAGCAGAAGAGGCAGTTCTTATGGGGTTCTTCTCCTGGGAGCAGGAAGATCCATCTGGTGGAATGGGATACTGTGTGTACGGCAAAGAACAATGGGGGCCTAGGTTTACGCCATCTCCATCGCCAAAATCAAGCATATACGATGAAGCTAGGTTGGAATATGATCAAAAAGCGGAATGATCTTTGGGTGAGAGTATTGAGAAGTAAGTACCGTTGTGGGGATGATTTGTTCCCGGATATTAACCAATCCAGATGGGGGTCTAATGCGTGGACTGGAATTAAGAAGGTATGGGAACATGTGGTTTCTGGGACTCTGGTGGAGCCACAGTCGAATGGTGTGCGGTGGAAACACGAGAGGAATGGGGAGTTCAGTGTTAAATCTGCGTATAGTGCTTTGTGTGGTGACCTGGCAAGAGTGGATCGGACATGGCAACGTATATGGAAGTTGAAGACTATACCGCGATGCAAATCCTTTATGTGGCTAGCCTTTCATAGTAAACTCCTGACTAACACTGAACGAATCCGAAGAGGTATGGGGGGGGGTGGAGGGTGGCTGCGCTTGGTGTGGGGCGGCATCAGAAAGTCTTCTTCACGTGTTGCGGGACTGCAAGGAAACCAGGAATCTCTGGTTGGAGGTGGTGGATCCAAAGCTCAAGATCCGGTTCTTCCGGCATGATGAATGTGTATGGCTAACGAGGAACATTCACCAGAACCGTAACCGTGGGGATGTTGGTTGGGGTGAATTTTTCTCAACTGTATGTTGGTTACTATGGCAACGCCGCAATACCGGAATTTTCTAGAACACGAGGGGGAACAATGATTCCATTATTCATCGTGCTAATGCTATCCTTGCTTTTGTGTTGAAAGCAGCAACGGTGCTACGAGGGGTCAATCTGAATGGGCATCAAGTCCGTTCAACATCCAGCGTTTGGGTCCCACCAAGAGAGGGTTGGGTCAAGGTTAACGTTGACGGGGCATGCTCCCAAGATAATGTGGCAACGTGTGGGGGGGTGGTTCGTGATGCAAATGGCACACTTCAGGAAGGGTTCTTATTTAAAGCAGAGACGCCTGCGAATAGCTTCCTTGCTGAATTATGGGCCATACTTTTTGGTTTGAAAATGTGCTGGGACTCCGGGAATGGCCGGGTAGTGCTGGAATCTGATGCGTTGGAGGTGGTGACGCTGATTAATGGGCCCAGTCTGGTGAATCATCCAAATGATGAGGTTATTCAAGAAATAAGACTCTTGTTAGCTCGTGAGTGGCAGGTGGAGGTGCGTTGGGTACCTCATGAGGCGAATACGGCGGCAGATTATGTGGCCAAGTACGCTTTTGAGGGTTGGCCTGGGTTGCACCAGTTTCATGCAGCTTTCGATGGTTTAGCTCAAATCCTGGATATTGACAAGGGTTGGGGTAGTGGCAATAATGGCATAAATTGAGGGAGTTCCTTCCTCTATTTTGTATCAAAAAAATATATATAATGATTTATAAAACTAAAGGATGTGACTACTTGATAATCCACCCTCTCTTTATAAATGTCCAAAATTTGAGCTCCACTTCTCCACTTCCATTTTAACTTCTCATAGCCAATTACAAGCTTTTGTAATTTACCAAAATCATGGACAAACACAAGAGAACTTTTGATTGATCATTTGAGGAAAACCCAAATGATGAACTCCTTTCATTAACAAGAATTGAATGGCTCGTTCACACAACCTACGAGTTCCATCATAAAGCACTACAAAAAAAACTGTCAATTAGTAGGGTCAATATGTAGTGGTCACAAAAACCTGCTACAAATATGAGGTTTTGTAGCAGCTTATAACAAATTCGATACAAATTTGCAACAGCAAGTTCATGCCAAAATGTGCACTTGTTAGGCAACAAACTTTATAGGGGTTATAAGAAATTAATTGCTATAATATAATTTTGTAGCAATCATATTAGTGGCAGTTTGTACATACAAAACCACCACACATGTGGCGCTAGCTTGACGTGTAATGGTGCGAAGGTTGTAGCAGTTTTAAGGTGAACCTGCTACAAGATTTTAAGAGTCTAAACTTTTGTCACGGTTTAAAAGCAAAACCCACTATAGCATTCAAAGAGTCTGTTCTTGTCGTGATTCAAGGCTGAAACTGCTACAATTGACCCACATTTGTCGCAATTTGGTCTAATAACGGCTATAAAATACAAATAGTTTGTGGATACCGCCAATTTGACAATTTGAAATTCAAAATTGTTGATACCGCCAAATTTGTAGCGGTTCAAAATAGTAACCGCTACGAAATTTGATAGTTTGAATTTTGAATTTCCCGCTTATAGTGATAATATTTTTATTGCAGTTATTATAATGGTTACAACCAATACAAATGTAAAAATTTTGAAATTTCAAACGGTCTTCATTGTTGTGGAGGTTGTGTCGTTTTAACTGCTACAAAATGATTACTTGTGTAGCGGTTGATGTAGCATTATGTAGCCATTACAAATGATGGGACAACATTGTAGTGGTTGTGTTATTTTTTGACCGCTGCAAATTTTCCAATGGTGCATTTAAGCTTCCCCACAAGTCATTATGAGAACTAAACATTCTCTCTTCATCTATCTTCTCTCCTATTATTCTTCAAACTTTGTTAAACACATATGAATAAGTCATGGATCAAGTTACGATGCAATTCTTCAAGATATTTTGCTGGATTGAACACTTTCTTGGATTTTGCATTTGCTCACGCCAGTTGTAATAATAAGATCATGTGTCTGTGTTGTAAATGCAAGTTTAAGAAATGGTATACATGATAATTTGTTAAAGAACATTTGCTTGTGAAGCCTTTCACGGAAGAATATGCGTTATGGCGAGTTCATGGTAAGAAACCCCATATATGAGATATGATGATATTCTTCCTCAAAGTTCATAAGTAGGAGATAAAATATATTAAGATGACCCTGTTATAGATGATGTTTGAGATGTGTTTAATTTTGAAGGGGACAACTTCACCGAAGAAGTTCAGGGTGCAGACCTTGTTTTCTTTAGGAATGATGCAACTTGGGAATTTTTCAGCCTCATGAATAAGGTAGATCATCCATTGTATCAGGGTTGTCGAAAATACTCCAAATAATCTTTCTTGATCAAATTGTATCATATCAAGTGCTTGTGTGGGATCACTGATAAGGCAATTTCAATGTTGCTAAAATTACTATAAGATGCATTCCCTAACACAAACATTACCACAACCTTCTCTAAGGCCAAGAAGATTATTAACCAATTAGGCTTGAACTATGAAAACATCGATGCATGCCCCAACTACTATATGCTTTATTAGGGAGATGATGCTTACAGGGAGACTTGTAATAGATGTCACACTTTGAGGTTTAGGACAGTTCGAAAGGGGAAAAAAGTAGAAGAAGAAACCAACAAATATTCTTAGGTACTTTCCTTTAAAACCTCGCTTATAATGATTGTTTATGTTGTCTAAGAAAAATGAGCATACTGAGCATATGAGGTGGCATGAAGTTGACAAGAACCCAGATGGTAAAGTAAGACATTCACGGGATGCTAAAGCCTAGAAAATGTTCAACTCAAACTTTCCAGATTTCGTAGCAGACCCTAGAAATGTTCGCCTTGCATTACCGACCGATGGATTTAATATGTTTAAGAATCTTAGCACAAGTTGCAGTATTTGTCCTGTTGTCTTAATTCCCTATAACTTGCCCCCTAGATGTGTATGAAATAGAGCTCCTTCATTTTGTTTATGATAATTCCAAGCAAAAAGGCACCAGGAAATGAGATCAATGTATATCTCCAACCGCTTTTGAAGGAGTTGTTGGAATTACAGAATGTTGGCATCGAGACGTATGACAGGCATGATAAGACAGTGTTCAACTTGTGTGTAGCCTTGATGTGGATGATAAGTGACTTTCCTGGCTTTGGAATATTATTCGAGTGGAATATACATACTAGGATGGCGTGTCTAGCTTGCAATTTGACTTTGACTCAATGCGCCTTCCCCACAGTTGAAAATGGTACTTTATGGGCCATCGTCTTGATGGTCACAAGTTTAGGTTGCAATGTAATCGTTTCAATTGGCAACAGGAAAAAAGAGGACAGGCTAAAACTTTATTCGGTGCTGATATATTAGAGCAACTTTAGGATGTTCAAATCGAGTTTGGAAAAAATGACAATGCAGCAAGAGCAGGGAGGAAGATTGTCAGAGGACTTCTGCTTCTGCCCCTTAGCAATGGCGAAAGATAAGCATGTTCTTCACTCTTATGTATTGGAAAGATAATTTACTTCGACACAGTCTTAATGTCATGTATATTGAAAAAAATATGTGACAATGTGCTATGCATGATGCTTAAAGAACCATGTAAGTCAAAAGATTATCTTCAAGCGAGGAAAGATTTACGGGCCATGGGAGTTCGTAAAGATGCGTGGCCGAATGAAAATGACAAATTTCAACAGGAAAAATTCACCTACACAAAATAGAATAAGGAAATCTTACTCGCGACGTTGAAGAAAATAAAAGTTTTTGATGGGTATTAAAACAACATTTCAAAATGCATTGACTTGCAGACTCAAAGGTTGCTAGGCTGAAGAGTCTGGCTCACATGTTTTTATACAACAGTTACTTCCACTAGCAATAAAAAAATATGCTGCCTCCCGATGTGTCCATCGTTTTGGTGGAGCTGTATTCTTTCTTTTAGACGTTGTGTTCAAAGGTTTTGATCGTTGAGGAGCTCGATTAGCTGCAACAAACAATATAATATTCCAACACTGTGTCATTTAGAGATGATGATTCCTCCATCCTTTTTCACAGGGATGGTTCACCTAATAGTACACCTTGTTTATGAAACAAAGCTAGATGGCCCAGTGCAATACTAATGGATGTATCCGATTGAAAGGTATTCATTTTACTTATGCGCCTCAACATTACTCTTTGAATTTGCAAGTCACACATTTAACCATTTATGGGCATTTGTACTTCTTTACTTTATAGGTTTCTTAGGGAATTGAAATCTTGCGTAAAGAATAAGACGTGGCCAGAAGGTTCTATAGTTGAAGGCTGTATAGGGGATAAGGTCCTTTATTTATGTTAAAGGTACTTTGAAGACATTGAGACATCTTTCAACTAGCCCCCTCATGTAGACGATTGTCTTGAACCTGAACTTGAATCATCATCAAGAAAGTTGTTGATCCCTCGTGTTGATAAAGCAATTGGAAGAAGTGAGAGATTTAAACTGGTGACAACTAAGAAGTTGCAAGTGTAACATCCCAAATTTTGGGATTTGAAATTGAACATTTTATGGGAAATTGAATTGTGGAATTTGCCCTAAAATGACTATAAAATTAATTATTGGAAATTTAAGCTTATTTTTCCCTTAAAATTTATTTCGGGGAAAAGAACAAATTCAAATAAGGAATAATTTATGCCTAAAGTTATAGAAGTAATATATGATAATTAAATGGTGGAATTTGGCCAAATGATTAAGTTAATTATTTGGAAAATTAGTTTATACATATATAAATAATACATTAGAGTCTTAACCTTTTCCAGGTGTAGCGTTTTATGCATATGGCAGCAAACTAAATCAGCTTTTAACCTTCAGCTATTCTAATTTCTAAAGCTACCATCAATGTTATAATATCAACACATAAATGCTTCTTGATTTCTTAACCCTCCAGTCATCATAAACCACGAAACCATATATTTATATATATCCTATATATACTATTATGAAACCATATATTAATACTATTACGTGACTATATATATGATTCAACAGAACATTAGTTTTACTCCTTCCAGTCACCACACAACATAAATATACACACACACACACATACTATATATATACTGTATATCTTAGTAACTATATATAAGCAAAATAACTTCCAGGTGCAACAACAGTAGAGTTCTATTTTCATGAAGTTCACATATATATATACACATGCTTAGATCAGCAAGTTTCCTCTTGTTTTCCTTGGTTCATTATATTTATTTATTTGGATACAAAACTATAAGCAACGTTCTGGGCTCTAAAATCCTTATTCACATTTTCTATGCTTCATTTATATCTATATACCAATATATAGATCAGTAGAGTTTTTCAACTAGCAATGTATCCATATATTTATATACAAGCCATACACACAGTAAAGTCTTTCCACTTTGTTTTTATTCTACTTTGTGCATAAATAAGCAAAAATCTTTCCCTTCCACCTTCTTACGCAGCAAAGCACATAAATATATATATGTGTGTGCAGTGAATACATAAGGAATGAAGGATCACCTTTGTTTTCGGTGCTAGGTGCAGAGCAAACGAAACCGTCGAACTCTCTCTTTCTCTCCTCCTTCGCCTCTCTCAGTTTCCGACCACCGTCAAGGACTCAATCAAAGACCCTTATCCTTGGAGCATTAATGTATTTTTGAATCGATGTAAAAGAGTCTCATTCTCTTGAGACATCAGTGTCTTAAGGCAAAATCAAGTCCATATTTTCTCAACCCACGTGCCAATATCTTTGTATGCAGAACCATACTCACTTATTAGCTTTCTATTCTATTTCTTCATTCTTTAAACATTCAATTTGGGCCTGCATAATATATATTCATTTCAATTGCTTCTCCTCGGCCCAACGCATGACAAAGAAAACATATATATATATATATATATATAGAGAGAGAGAGAGAGAGCAGCTAAGATATCTATATTTTATTCTCCTCTCTTAGCCACCAAATCACGCAAAACAGTGTCTAAAACTGCAAGGCAGCAGATCAGCATATGCTTCTCACGCAACAACAGATTTTCCTCATATCTCTCGAGCCCAGTGTTGTTGGTTATACTTAGTTTTGATGATGTCTTATGTAGATGATATTCTTATAAGCAAAAAGATTGAGTAATATAATTATCTCCTACTCGGACTAACCATTGTATTTAATGTAGATTAGTCCAAGTTGAGTTATGGAAAATAAACAAGAAGGAGATAAGAGATTACAAGAAGAAGAAATTGAATCAAAGAAGATGTGAAGTCAAATGATATGGAATGATCAAGAGAAGAGAAGGAAGAAAGAGTTGAATTATCAAGAATGATCAAGAAAAGAGAAGAAAGAAAGAAGAACTTGCTAAATGGAATGAGAATATAAATATTCAAGTTCTTATATTGATGCTAGAAGGCTCCAAGATAATATAGAAGTTGCAGAAAGCTAAAACTGAAGTTCAGAAGGGCTATACCGTGGTATGCAAGTGGATACTCGAGTATCCAGAAGGCAGAGAGCACATTGCTGAGAAAAGTGACTGTATACTGCAGTATGGTATGCTATACCGCAGTATAGGATCAGACGGAGGCCAAAATTCCAAGTATGCCAAAGGCATACTGCAGTATATAAGTGATATACCGCAGTATGCAACGTGATCAGCAACTCTGTTCATGTTCAGCACGGGCGACGTCTGGTAATTCAATGATATCTCACAAACCAGAAGTCAGATTGATACGAAACCAAAAGCATTGGAAACTAGACTCCCAACACGTATTGGTGACAAAAATTCATGCCCAAAAGAGTTCCGATGAATTATTGATGAATTTTACAAGTTGACACAAACATCAGCGTTACAGTCAGGAACGGCCCTCGGTATTTTGAGTATATCTCACAAACGACAAATCCGTTTGAGCTGAAATCAGTGGCATATGAAAGTAGACTCACAGAGCTTTCCATCAAGAGTTGAATGAACCAAAACGGAGCTCGGACCAGAGAGATATGGCCCTCAGAATTTGATAGTTAGTGCAAGAAGTTGCTATACCGCAGTATAGGTCCGTATACCGCAGTATAGGGCCATACAGAAAGCAAAGACTTTTGTAATCAGGTCAATACTGCAGTATAGCTTTGTATACTGCAGTATAGGGCCATCCAGAGAGCAACTGAGTTTTTCAAAACTAGCCCATACCGCAGTATAGGTATGTATACTGCAGTATAAGACCAACCCGAGAGCAATCAAGTTTTCTCACTCAAGTAAATACCGCAGTATGGAGTTGCATACTGCAGTAAAGGCTCTCACATAAGGCTCTCAAATTTCATAACCATTGCATACTGCAGTATAGGTTTTTCATACTGCAGTATTGGGCAATCACGGGGACTCTCAACTTTGACAAAAACTCGCATACTGCAGTATGTTAGTTGCATACCGCAGTATAGAGCATATCTTTCAAAATCAATTCACGATGTTTTTGTCTCTGGAAGTTGCTTACTGCAGTAAGCCTTTGGATACTGCAGTATGCACAGTGGCATACTCCAGTATAGAGGAACATACCGCAGTATACAACGGTCAAAACTGATTTTTGAATTACACGAATTTGCAAATCTTTATTGTTTGATCTTATTGCTTCCATAATTCATTCAATCATATTCCTAGCTATGTTTAACAAGTTTGTTGAGTGTATTTCAGCTAGAACAGATCAAGATTATTGAAGGTCAAAGCAATAAAGCAAAAAGTGAACAGTGCATTAAATGCACTTCTGCAAATCAACCTATTCTTAGCTAATCCATCTGAGCACGCCTTCTAAACGTTAAAGAATGCTTACTACAACAAGTAAAGTTATCTCCAACGGGCAAATTCTCAGAGAGCCACCTCAGATCAAATTACCACATGGATTAGTTGGAGTTTAGAGAGAGAAGCAGACCACACTTAATGACAATCAACTACAACGGTCTGATTCATCCTACAACGGTCAAAAACGGTCGCACATCATTCTCTACCTATAAAAGACATGGACTCAAGCAGAAAAACGTAGAGATACAAGTTTTCTATGCCAAAATGCTGATACTCTGCTTCTTCATCATTCTCACTCTGTTTTTCATATCTAAATAGCTTAGAGAGTGAAATGAATTGTATCTGAACTTCAGTGATCATTTATTCATTCCTTTGAGAGGAAATTTATTGTAAACACATTATCTTTTTGAGAGTAACTCAAGATTGGGTAATCTTGAGTGGGTTATACATTGTGTTGATTACAACTTGTAAGGGGGAGTGTATCCTAGTGAGAGGATTACTTCGAGTACAGAGTGTGTAATCAAGCAGTGTATTGATTACAGATTGTAAGGGGGAGTGAATCCTAGAGAGAGGATTGCTTCAGTTACAGATCGTGTAATCAAGCATATTAAAGATAGTGGATTGAAAATCTCAAGTGAGGCTTGGGGACTGGACGTAGGTCAAGGATTGGGCCGAACCAGTATAAATCTGTTTGCACACTCTTCTCCCTGATCTTTTATATTTCCAGCATTCGCATCTGATTGTTTTGTCATCTGGTTTTTCAACTCACATCCTTTTGGGAAGCTAAATTTACTGAATTGCAAAAACATTTTAAAGAAAGAAAATTTTCATACTTCACCCAATTCACCCCCCCCTCTTGGGTTCAGCCAGAACTTACAAGTGTCACCCATAAAACGGAAAGGCAGCAGATCAGCATATGCTTCTCACGCAACAACAGATTTTCCTCATATCTCTCGAGCCCAATGTCGCCCATAAAACGGAAAGGCAGCAGATCAGCATATGCTTCTCACGCAACAACAGATTTTCCTCATATCTCTCGAGCCCAGTGTCGCCCATGCTTCTTGAGCCTCACAACGCCATATAATCATTTGGTTAGGGCGTTCCCTTCTCGGACTGGACCCTAAGAAAATTAAGAGTTGATCAACAACTAGATAATGCTTCATCACTTGCCGAAATATGTAAAATAAATCAGAGTATGCAGAATGAGCCCTAACGTGACAATATACAATCATCCAACGTATACCAGAAGATGGAAGCATTATTGTCCGAAGGAATAGCCTAAGCTTCCGAAGTTTTCCCTGATGGACCCGGACGGAAACTATCACTTGGAAAAATGTGGTAACCATCAATCCAACTTATTACGAATACTAATATGTGCTAGTGAGGTGCCATGTGGAACAATTTATATAACAAAGTATTTTAAATAAAATAATATATGTAATTTGCCAATATCCACATCACAAAATTTCATATCAGAAATTATATATCACAGTTTTCATTAACACAATTCCCCAGATACCTTTAACCAATCCAACCGAACCGCCTTATTTCCTCCGACTAGACCCATGGGCTAAGTTACATCCATATTACTGGTTACTTAAAAGCTCACTGGTTATGTGATGAGGACCGGCCAAAATCCTCAGAGCACATGTCCCAGACCATGGGTCTTTCTTAATGGAGGTCTCACCACGTGGTGGAATATAATATTTCATTTCCTCCCAATTCAACCCTTCCCATAATTATCAAAATAAATATCATAATATCAAAATTCTCAATTCTTATACATAAATAAATATGTATATATTCATAATTCAAATCATAAGGTTCCGCAAGGCAATTTCTATTAAAATATTCATAATGATTTTCACAAAATACTCACAAACAACATATCAATACACATAACAAGTGGAAAGTGGTTACCTCTCGCCGAAGCTAACTATTTTTCCTCATATCTCTCGAGCCCAGTGTCGCCCATGCTTCTTGAGCCTCACAACGCCATATAATCATTTGGTTTGGGAGTTCCCTTCTCGGACTGGACCCTAAGAATATTATATAAACGCTGTTACTTTGTTTTTGTTTTATATTGTTCCAACTGGACCTAAAAACCGAGAGAGAGAAGGAAACTGAGAGAGGCGAAGGAGGAGAGAAAGAGAGAGTTTGACGGTTTCGTTTGCTCTACACCTAGCACCGAAAACAGAGGTGATATACAAATTTTAATAAAAATATATTTGAAATGCTTGAAGTGAGCACATTATGACGGGACTAAAAAGTCAGTGAAATCAATGTAACTATTAATTCTTTCTCTATTTATTGCTAATTAATAATACCCTTTTCTATTTATTATTAATTAATGACACCCATTATTATTTATTCCCTTTTTACTTATAATAATAACAATATCTATTTATTATTTATTTATTACTAATTATTATTATTATTACTATTCCCACGTGAAAATGTGTTCCTACTAACTTATATATATTAAACTTTGTTTGTTTGTTTTTTACCAACCCACAAAGGCATATATATATATATATATATATATATATATATATATATATATATATATATATATATAAACCAGGTCTTATTATTTCCAGACCATAATAATTACGTGAATAAGCCCATCTTAGCTGCTCTCTCTCTCTATATATATGTTTTCTTTGTCATGCGTTCGGCGAGAGGTAACCACTTTCCACTTATTATGTGTATTAGTATGTTGTTTGTGAGTATTTTGTGAAATAGTTATGAAAATTTTATTAGAAATTGCCTTGTGGAATCTTATGATTTGAATTGTGAAATATTTGCATATATTTATTTATGTATAAGAATTGAGAATTTTGATATTGTGATATTTATTATGATAATTATGGGAAGAGTTGAATTAGGAGGAAATGAAGTAATATATTCCACCATGTGGTGAGGCCTCCAATATATTAAACTTTGTTTGTTTGTTTTTTACCAACCCACAAAGGCATATATATATATATATATATATATATATATATATATATATATAAACCGGGTCTTATTATTTCCAGACCATAATAATTACGTGAATAAGCCCATCTTAGCTGCTCTCTCTCTCTATATATATGTTTTCTTTGTCATGCGTTCGGCGAGAGGTAACCACTTTTCACTTATTATGTGTATTAGTATGTTGTTTGTGAGTATTTTGTGAAATAGTTATGAAAATTTTATTAGAAATTGCCTTGTGGAATCTTATGATTTGAATTGTGAAATATTTGCATATATTTATTTATGTATAAGAATTGAGAATTTTGATATTGTGATATTTATTATGATAATTATGGGAAGAGTTGAATTAGGAGGAAATGAAGTAATATATTCCACCATGTGGTGAGGCCTCCAATATTAATGCATGGTAGTTGGCTTTATATTGTCCCACCTGTTCAATGAGGGGCTGGCCCACTAGTTCAATGAGGGCGTACGACACCCCGCTAGTTCAATGAGGGGGAAAGACCCATGGTCTGGAAAGCATATAGACATGTCATGATTAATTGCACTAAAGTTGATTGTACACTCATATGTTTTCCTATAAATTTCCTTACAATTTATACTTACATTTTGTGATCTCCATCTCATGATCAATTGCAGGGAATGAAAAAGTTATATGAAGCATCAACTTAGGATCCATACACAGACATCCTCTAAAATTAACGAAAAGGTCCACAAATAATTCTCAGGATGGTTTGCACGATGAATACTGAATTACCACAACCTACACTCACCAGATTTCAAAGTTCTTGTACTCAGCCCTCTTGACCATGCAACCAAGTTTACGACATATAATGTCAATGGTTTCAAGTTTTGCATGGTTTCATGAGATCAAGGATTGCTAACTCAAAATGTGGGTTTTTATAGCACCTTTGGGGCAAGGAGTTATATAACCAGCAGTGACGACAACATGCAGTTCAGCAATGTCCATATTATGGAAAGTTTCTTGATTATCATCGAAATAAATTACCAAGGCCATTTCCACGTGACGCTTTTCAAGTGTTTGTGGGCAAATACGACAACTTCTCGGGGACTCACATTTGACGACTTAGACATCACATCAGTCAATTTATCCCGGTCAATTCACACCGGTCAGTATAAAGATGATGAGCCATATATTCTTGTCTCAGAAGCACATCAGGTTTATTATGTCGAGGATGAGAGGCATAGGGATTGGAATGGTGGTTCACTTAAAGCCTTGGGACCTTTACGACATGGGTAATGGTGATAACATTGCCTACGAGAGTGAGCCATTCCAGCCTGCCAATTTCGAAGACTTCTTCCTAGAAGGCAATAAGAGTTTACCTATTGTTCAGTGAGTTTCTTTTTTTCTTTTTTTTTTTAATTTATGTTTTATTATCAATTAATTTAAGTTTAATTTTTTTTTCAAACATATTAAACTCACAACTAACATTTTCTCCCCATCTTTTTTGTAGTGATGGAGATGAAGAATGATTAAAAAAAATCTTATCTTATAGTAATCCATCTATATTTTGTCTAAAAAAAAAAAAAATCATAAGTACTTGTTGTAGCGGTTATGAAACCGTACAAAATAAAAAAAAAATAATAAAAACCGCTACTAAACTCAAGACCGCTACCAATTCCACCACATCAACCACTACAATATCCGCCACATCAACCGCTACAAGTTTGATGCAGAAATCCTTATAAATACCACCACCTCACCTCATTTCACACACTCCTTTAATTCTTTCTTCCTAGCTTCTCTCTCATTTTATTTTTCCAATAAATGTTTTTCGGAGAGTTATCAAATATGGTAAATATTTTTTATTTCATATCTTTAACTTTTAATTTCTTAATCTTTGATTTTTAATTTCTTAATTTCTTATTATTATATGATACTAATTATTTTTATTTTCCAGAACCACATTCCCTCAACATTCCTCTATGATGATCAACATTCAATTCATAAACAAATATCATCTAGTAAAAAACATAATAATTTTACATTATCTACATTTTCTCAATATTATACTTATATCATATCCATAATTAAATATCATCTAGCTGTATTATTTCTTAAATTATTAAAGATTATCATATAAGTAACAACACTGAAATGACAAAGTAATAAATAAAAAAGCACTACAATTACTGACATTTTTTTAAAAATTCTAATTCCATTTGTAGTGGTTACTTAACCGCTACACAATTTCTTTAAAAAAATTTTGGCGCAACTTTTAAAATTTTCAAAATTAGTAGCAAACATTTGTAGCAGTTCATGAAAAACTACTATAGCATAAATTTTCAAACTTTTTGGTGCCATTCCTAAAATTTTGTTCCAAATTTTTTGAGCAGTTAAGGAACCATTACAATTAATTGTCACCAATTTTTAAAATGATTTTGCCGCCACTCAATCATTTCCCGCCGAATTGTTAAAATTCTTAAATGTATTCAGTCGTGGTTAGTTTAACCGCTACAAAAAATTCTAATGTCATCTTATAGCAGTTTATACATCGCTACAACATGTACTTACAATATGGTGTCCCGATGTCATTCGGTAGCAGTTAGTCTGTAGTCACTACAGTTTCATTAGCAGTGAGTATATTTGAGTAATAGTTTATAATAACTACTACAAAACAACTTGCCATGGTACATTTTGTAGTAGTTTCTCTAACCGCTACTTATGTCGTTAGTAGTAGTCAGAACCGCTACAAAACGTTTTTTGTTTTTGTTTTTGTAGTGTAGTCTAAGTTTATCTATGAGAGTAAGGACATATGGACCAATGCTTGACCTAACGGAGGGGCAACATTGCTTCATTTTCATACTTCAGGGGCAACATTGCTCCTTCAGAAACTTAAGGGGCAAAATTGCTCCTGGGCGCGTACTTCAGGGGCAAAAATGGTACTTAACCCAATAAATAATGGTTGTAATTATTAACTGTCATATTTTGTCTCACAACAATGATGATGATTGTTACATAGAAATTGTCATGAAACAATAAACAACATGATGGTTCAAAACCTATCCCCTTTCCTACCCTAATGATAATACTTTGTACATGCTTCTTGATTCTCTGATAACTAGGCATGAGAACCAAGTACTTGTTCATTACCCAACCACTACGCATGATTGCTCCTCTTCAACTTCCAACATGTGTAATGATGGTTCGAACTTGTCACTTCACACTTCCTTATATTTTTTCATACTATTTCTTCATCGTCTTCCTCTGTTCTCTTAAGATGAAATGCCATGCTCTAAACTTTCTAGAAAATCCTTGACATCCTCCTCCATCTCCTTTTTCTTCTTTTGCTCCTCCTCTACAACCTCCTCCACCTCTGCAACTCCTTCAAGTGGAGACAATGATGCCTCAAGTAAAACGCATTGGCCATGGAATGAGGAAGCTGGCCGGATATTTGTTAAGTATGAACAAGAAGGCCAATCTCATTCTTGATGAGTATGGGACTGGCCACCATGATTCTGGCATACTCCTAGATGATTCAAACTACTCTTATGGTAACGAGTAGCATGATGATATGAGGTGTGCTATGAATTTTTGGAACTTTTAATTCATTCAAATTGAAGGTAATAAAATTTCAAAAATTCATAGCAAACCTCATATCATCCATCATATTTTTTCTTTTATTTTTATAAAATATAAAAATGTAATTATCTAGGCTCTATTTGCCCAAAAAAATTATTAAAAAAAATAACATATCTCATGGTTATTAACAAAGAACTGTCATAAATACAAACAAATAAATAATAGTTCTTGTGAATGAATGAATGGACCATGATATAACATCTTTGGCATGATAACCCAAAAAATCCTACCATTCATCTTCTATTTAAACATCTAAAATAAAATATACTTGATGCTTAGTCTGTTTGAACGAAACCCACCAACATCTTAACCCTACTACTCATGTTGTCTTGTCCAACTGTTGAGAGTTGTTTTCAGTCAAACCCCACCATAAAAAGCCTTTGTCCAACTTCTTAACGACTGTTGCATGAGTTGATTTCACTTCCCTAACTCACCTTTTTGTTTGTGAGCCCTAGCTAGGTAGTTATGATTTCCCTCGTCTATTTCACATTATCCTTCTTGTATTCACTTCGAAGGTTCTCCTCATGTTGCTTTTAGTGTTCAACTCAATCGATCGGGTTGCCTTTGTAAAGTCACATGTGATAAAGCATTCAATGTGACATTAAATTACTTTGTGAAGTTATGTTTTCTTTTTCCTGAAAAATCTATTATTGCTCTGATTGAATGTTCCTTTCTTTTTAGCGAGGAAGTTGCCAACCCATTAATTTGATTGACAGTTCCTACTCTATTGTTATTTTTTATGTAACTTCTAAAGATATGGATCCCTAAGTGATCATACCTCTCCTTTTTTTAAAAGTATCGATATATGTAGAAGTTACAACCAAAAGATCAATATGGATTTGATGAATAAACTCGTTCAATTGTATCGAGAGTCATACATGATCAAGCGAATACTAACTTTTGTGAAATCACGACTCAATAAAGCATTAAAAGTGACATTAAATTTCTTTTTTGATGATTGTTTTTTTTTTTTTTTGGAGAAAACTCATTCTTGCTCTAATTGAAGGTTCCTCTTCTATTTTTGTATTGAGCATGTGGCACCAAGTTAAAGCTTTGAAACTCAACAATGTGAGATCATTCCTAGACTCTTCAATATGACAGTTTCTGAGCTACTTGGTTTCGACTCTATCTAATAAAGTAGTACTTCCCGCATCCAGTAGTCATGCAATTTGGGACAGATCAAGATTTTCTAGGCTTTGTGGCTAGATCAATCGCACTCCTAAGCTATAAATCTAATAATGTAAGTGTTCACCTATAGCTTGTGTTTCTTCAACAATTAAGGTAGGAAAGCAAAGCATAGAAAAATTTGTATGCCCTTAGCCCCTTGCAAAATTTCGGTTTCATTGATTTTTTTTTTTTTGATCGGAGGTTTCATTGATTTAAATGCCGTCATTCAGATAGAAAAAAATTCCTTTTAATTAATATGTATAGCTAGATTTCCCCCAACAATCTTATTCAAAAGTTCATTTTGACTCTTTGATTATAGATATGATATATATATTTCGAAAAGGTAAGAATAAAATTAGCAAAATATTGTTCAGTGTAAAGAAAATACGGTAAATTAAATAACAAAATAATCCCTCCTCTGTTGGCTTTGAAGGTAATAAATTTGAAAGGCCACAAATATAGCATATAAGCAAGGGATTTGAAAAGTTTGACACAATGTTTTCCTTCTTTTCCACCTCATATTTTGTTTGGCTTCCGAGTATTACCTCCCCATACAAATATAGGGACAAATCTTGCTAACGCAAATCCAACTATATATATAGCACTCCCCAAGTTGAATATATAGACCATTCCTTGTATACAGACTTAGCATAAAGCTTTTACAGCTAGTCTACTCTTAGTAGTACTATTGTCAATGCCACTTGTATTAAATGTTTCTCTTGTCGCTGGCAATTCACACTTCTCTTTCGCAAGGCGTGCAGCTTCCATTACAGATTTGATGTTACTAGCTTCCCATGAGCTTTTTTGGAAAGATCCACATTTTCCTTGTGGGCCAAAGCTAGCAAATTGAATTTGTGAGATGGCCTTCCCTCCTAGGCATAATAGCTCTAATAGTGCATTCTATAGGCATAAGCACAGCAAAAGTTCCAATCATGACAGTTTGGAGTGAAACATTTTGAATATTGGTACCTATCTCTTCAAACAAATCCATGTGTTTTCCTGATTATTGTTCAAGAATGACCTTGGCACATGATACCATCTTTTTGATGGGTTACCACAACTGTAGTTGCACTTTTTTGGCTTGTATGCTCCTCTATAGTGACATTCCTCATCACATCCATTTTAACTAGAAATCATAGAAGGCCAGTAACGATTAACGCTTTGCCCATTGGCCCATGCTTACCCTTTGCCCATGCCTTGCAAATCTACTACTACTAGGTCTGTCCCAGAAGGGGTTTCAAAATGGGTTGCATATCAAATCATTCTTCTTCCAACACACATGGATTATTGGTTAATGTGGTGTACATTGATGAATCATAGAGAAGTTTTGCCTCACCATTCAATAAAATTTTGTAAGACCAAGAATTGCTTGACAAATCAATCTTGACATTGTTCTTGCCAATTAGTTGAACTGGACCTCTTACTATCCCAGTCTTTGCCAAGTCAAACTTTACGCCATAATTCCTTGGTCCAATTGTTGCACTAAGCAATGTTATAACGTTGCTTCCTCGCTTTAATGAAATGGGTATCTCAGATGTGAATCCATTCCCCCATTGCCTAAATTCAGACCCTACAAATCTTTTGTTGACAAAACTGTGAAGAACATAACCCTGTGTGTCGACTCAAATACATTTCTATTTGATTCCAATCACTGAGAAATAAGGGGTATGATTTAAATAGGGGTAAAGCAATTCCATTGGCCATTTGACACGGTCCACAGTGAATAAACTTGTTTCAATCACTGAAGTTACTTATCTCTTCATTCAAGACGCAATTATGTCAACTGAATCAATTTTATAATTAGTCAAATGAATTTTGAAAACCAATTTTTTGTGCCTTCAATCAACTTTATAAGTTTTAACAATAGTATAAAGAAAGATGTTCGTACAATTGTGTCAACTTTTTTTTTTTTTTTGAAAAAATAAGTTTCCAATGTTTTTTTTAAAAGTCTAAACATCTTTCTTTACACTACTGCTACGTAAATTTAAGAGGAGAAACATCCAACCCATTTATAATGCATATCACTTTTAAAATACAAGCTCATTTATTACCATCTCCAATGTAAATTTCAGGTACTCATAGATAAAGTACATGACTTTTATTAAGTTATGCTGCATGTCCTTTACTTTCATATTTTTAAACTTTTGTAATCCTGAACTAAAATTATTTTCCCAAATTTTAGAATCATTTCCATTACCCTTTCCAATGAAAGGGCCCGTGCAACGCAAGGAAATGTATCAAACCATTGGAAAACATGAGCCCAAGAAACGTATGAGCCCGCAGTCACATAACATTAAATGCATAAGGTTGGTGGCGACGAAGAGGACGAAGGGGATGACAACGAATCTGTACTCACAAACTCAGTAATTCCGTGACCATACCTTCTGCAAGATCTTCCCTTTCTTCTTCCTCTCATAATTCTTAAATCAAGCAGCAAAAGAAAGCTACAGAATCGGAGTCTCGCACTTTCTCTCTCCCACTGCACGCCGATTGTTTGTTGATTTGCGCCTGGTTCTTATTCCCATACTCCTAATTTTGAATTCCCTATAAAATTTCTGATTACTACTGGGTCGATGCTCGCGAGAAAAGGAATTGCCTTTGTTTCACGGTATAATCCAAACCTCTTGAGGAAACTCAGTTTTTGCTCTGAGTCAGGCCTACCAGAAAATTCCCAATAAAGAGGGTGAAGCTATAACTGATTCCATACCAGTTTCTGATTTTCCCAGTAACCTTCATAATCTCTCTCCATTGTTCTCTGATGGTAAATTTCCTTCAAATGGTTACAATATTGAGCTTGTTGATCACGATGCCTAGCGAGTCTCATCAGAGCTATCGCAAGCTTGGCAAGAGAAGGAATTGGGTACACCAGAAGCAAGTTCTACAGGTGAGGAAGAAACTAACGAACTCATTGATTTCAATTCCTCTAATTTTCAGGAAGAAGTTGATTTTGAAGACATTTATAATATGAGAATTCGTGGGAATCTGTTCTTCAAACTTGAGAAGAGTTCTAAAGAGTTTGATGAATATAAACTAGAGTTTCACAGGAGGAAATCTCCAAATAAAGGAGATGATAGAAAGGAAGATCCTAAGAAGGATAAGAAAGCTAGCCAAAGTCCTAAAACTTCCAGAGTTCAAGAAGTCAAACGCACTAAAAGTGTTATTAATATGCCTCAGCTTCGTGAAGCTAATGTTACTTCTATGGAGATCAAGAAGGAGAGGACTCTTACTTTTAACCAGCTTACAGGTCCATATCACGAGCCATTTTGCTTGGACATATTCATATCAAAAGCCTCTGTTCGTGCTTGTGCTGTTCATAGGGTAACTAGCAAGGTTGTCGCTGTGGCTCATTCTATTTCAAAGGACATGAAGTTTGATTTTACTTCCACTAAGAACAGAAACACTTGTGCTGCTGTGGGGGCATTACTAGCTCAAAGAGCATTAGCTGATGATATTCATGATGCGATTTACACACCAAGAAAAGGAGAGAGGCTGGAGGGAAAGCTTCAGATTGTTCTTCAGTCTATCATTGATAATGGCATCAATGTGAAGGTGAAGATTAAACAGAGAAAGCCTAAGAAGGCTGTTCAACAGCCTAAGAAATATTGACATTGGCACAGTTTTAAGAGTCAATGTGTAATCTGAGGTATTGGTGTTTACCTCCTTGGCTATGGAGAAAACTCTCACGGGGACACCCTAGCCCCTTAAGTGGACTTCCTCCGTTAGGTGGAGTTGGATTAGTCAGTTGCTCGGATAACTGGTAATAGCAAAAGGCTCATTTTCTCAGACATGTTCCAACACAAAAGGCTCAATTTTTCTAAGTATCGACAAGTCATATAAATTTGATTGGCACTCATGGTTTTGTATGTTGATGACCCACTTGGCTTTGTATTATGTTGAAGACTACAGATTTTAGTTGGTCTCAAAACCCAATTAATTGGCTTAATGTGTTATGGTGGTGGTTATACACATGAATGTAATTGATTTCATTGTCATAAAGGGATGCGAGGCTTCAATTCAAGCACCTTCTAATCTTTTGTGTTATGAGTCATTACCCTAAAATGAGGTGCTAACTAATCCATGTTTCCATGGAAGCTTGCTACCTTACGGACTTGGATTTCAAGCTATAAGCAACTGTGGACTCACAACGATGGAGGATTTTGTTATGTTGAATTTTGTCCTTGTAAACTGTGACCAAGTTTCAATATGATTCACTGCTTCAGCTATATGTTGCATAACTTCTGGTGGAATTTCACTAGGTGATTCAGTATCCATACTCTATGTTCATCTTTTTTCTTTTTGACTGTCTGGCTGTCACAAATTCGAACATTATCGTGTCTAATTGGAGATAACTCTTCCAAATATATATTTTTTGCATTCATACGCATTCGAACTTGAGAGTTTGTTCTCAAGTAACTAAAGTCCATTCCCCTAGGACTAACACTTGCTGTTACATTTTGTTCATCTTTGCTGCAAAATATTTATCGTCAATGTTGGAACCAGCCTCCCGATTATAGGGATAAGGTTGCATATATCTATCTCTCTTCAGATTCCACCTAGTGGGAGCCTTGTGTATTGAACTGCCTTTTTAATGGTTTGGCTATTGCAAACTATTCTGATTCCAGTTACATGTTCTGGGATTGAAATGGAGTGAGAGTGACATATGTATATAGTTCACTTCTTTTCTTTTTGCCCACTCCTTGTATTTCTCTGTTTTAAATAATACACACTGTGTCTGTGATTAGCAGATCATTCAAACCAGATGTTTTTTATGTATAACTGAAACGGCAATATGATTTGAGTTTGGAACTGGAGCAGCTGCACAACTTATTAGGAACACCAAAATCTCATTCCTGAGAATGTTGGCTGATTAATTGGTTACACATTTTATTCATGACATGAAATAGGATGGGTTGTATTAGACTGGAAATAAAAAATAATAATAATAACGAGAGAATAACAGGTGTGTCTCAAAGTTTCAATTTAATCATAGTTAAGTCTAAAAAACCTTTGGTTAAAGTATACTTTTTAGTTTTTATTATATATGAGGTATTATTTTAGTCTCTTGAGTTTATAAAGTATATTTTTAATCATTAAAAATTAACACCAAGTAGCTTTACTAACAAAAAATGTTGACGAAATAAAGTAAAATGGTAGTCATGCAATGCTGACAAAGCAAGTTTAAAATTTTTCAATGGGAAAGGGAAAATCTCATTTAGGTCCCAAGAACCTGAAAAAATATCAAAAAAGTCTTAGTACAGATTCCTCTATCAAGAAAATTCTTAGGGACCTTATTGATAAGTGCATATGACCATATTTGTAAGTTATAGAGTAACTATTGACAAGATCATATATGTTAACTAAAGTAGCTCCAGTTGACAAATATATGTGATTATATTGACAAGTTATAGAATGGTCATTGACAAGCTTATCTCTCGTTGATAAGTATATGTCACTATATCGACAAGTCATAGAGTAACCATTGATAAACCCATCTATGTCACTGAAGTCTTAGAGACTTGTTTAATATATGATTCTACACTGAGACTTTTTTGATAGAGGAATCTGACTTTGTTATATTTTTTCTGGTCCATGGGATCTAACTGGTGTGTTTTCAATGAGAAATACTCACAGACGAATCAAAAAATAACACCTAATTTATTATCACCTTAAATTTTAGGTGTAAAATAACCCCTCCTGATCAACCCACCACCAGCCCCCTTCCTTTTTCCACCATGTGTCTCCGTCGGTCTCTAATGGTTAAATAAGAACAACCTTTTTAGTTGGAGGCATAATATATCTTGCTTGCTTTCCTTCTCTTGCTTTCTGGCTAATCTATCATTGGTACTAGCAAACATTTATATCTCAGATTCCATCAATGTAGACATTAAGAGGGAGAAAGTATACCGACAGATCCATATTCGGATCTAGGTCAATTGATCCTCAGAGTAACTTACACAAAATATTAGACTAGTTGGGGGCATTAATTAGTGAAATAAATTCCAAACAATGTGGCACAATCGAGCACCACGCAAGAAAAAAAAATAGAGAGAAAGTGAGAGTGTTAGAAAACTCAATGACCGGAGTAAGTAGGAGTGAAGGAAGACCATCTGTTTATAATAGTGGGCCAAGGGTATTTTGGGAATTCAAAATACCCATGACAACTATTGGATGAGAGAATCTTTCAACTTTTCTCTTTTACTTGGTCAAAATGAATATAAAATAAACAATTTTCCTTTTTTTTTCATTTCATAATTGAAGTTGAATTATTTAAATAGTATAAATTAAATTTCATATTTAATTCATATATTTAAATACATATAAGTGATCATTCAATTATTTAACTCACTCAAAATTTACTCAACATTCCACAATTTTCTCATCCGATTTGATTAATTAATTAATCTCCTAGTCAATTAACCAATTAATTAGCATTTACTCTAATTTCTAGATTAATTAATATGGCCCATCAAGGGCGGATTTAATTTAGATCTAAAAATTCCAACATCTTCTACTCGCACTTGATGTGTTGACCATCAAGTGACTATCATATCTTTCTTGCTTCACACTTGGTGTCTCTGTGTCCATGTGGGCACAACGTCCTCAATTCGGGTGCTTGCGTACTATAAGTCCTTTGTGTGGGATCAACATGCAAGGACACCTTATATGTACTTGAAAATGGTAGATATGTTGCTTCGGATACCCTAGGTTCACCCACACACACCCCAAGCACACCTGAACCCTCTCAAGTTAATTCTTTACTAACTTAGATAGCCTCCTCATATTCGTAGTATACACACTTACAAGCAAGGTTTTGAAACCCGGACCGGTCACTGAACCGGTCAGGGTACTGGGTTAAGGGTTAGTGGGTCAAACCGGAGTCAACCCGGGCCTAGACTAGTAAGGAATAAAAAATCAAATGGGTTTATATTTAAGACAAAACCTAATAAAAGCAAATAATCTTATTTAATGGTGTGTTAATTATCTTACTAATAATATACTTATGTCACCTCTAATTAAAAACAATGAATGAATTTGTTATCTATTTGTTAAAAATAATTTAAATATAAAATGTTATTTTTCTAAAAAATGTTTGAAAACCTGACAATTCCCCTTTATTATCTTTAATGGGAAAATAATAAAAAAAGGAGCTGTGAATTCACGTGATGGGGGCAAAGGTTTAAGAGAAAATCTTGGTAAAAGGGAAGCTTTGGAAAGTGTGAGGATGGTACAATTTCAACTCAGCCACTACAAAACGTTTTCACAGCTAGCCTTTTCTTATCCTTCCTCTATGCTTCTTCATCTTTTCAATTTTTTCTCTTTCCTCTTCACATCTCCCTCCTCCGAATTCCTCATCATCTTCTTCTTCTTCGTTTTGCGGTGCTCTGTCCTCTTGATTGTTTTCCCCTACTTCTCTGTTCTATCGCTCTCGGTGTTGGTGGCAACTCCACTCTCACGCGTAGCTTGTGTTATCTGCCGCTGCAACCACACGATGACCGCCCTCCTTCACCACACCTAACTCAGATCTATCTCTCTCTTTCTCTTCCTTTCTCTTTTGTCACCGTCGATTCAACAGCGAGGTTAGTTTCAGGCGACTTTTTTGTTTTTTTTTGGGAAAAAAAACAGATCTAAGAGTCGGTCAGCTCGGCCAGTTCAGGCCGAGTTGGCCGAGTTGAATCTGGGTCAACTCGTGACCCCGGTTTAACCGCTAACTCGGACCGGTTTCCCGACCGGTTCGCCGGTTTCCGGTCTGAACCGGCCGGTCCGGTTCGGGTTTCAAAACCATGCTTACAAGTTATTCACAAATAACTTGGTAAGTAATTGGTCACAGACATTAGCACAACTATGTATTTTAGGGTAAGTCTTCCTTCTTAATCAATTAGGGCTGACCTGGTCACTTTCCCAATGTTTGACCTATTAGATCAAATCCCTCATGATCATAAGATGCAAGCTAAAGTAGTTGTCATGGAGTCAGTCCTTCATGATGTCGTCAAAGTCTTAAGGTCATCACAGAAGGTTCGATTCCTTCCCGAGACTCACACCACAAGGGAACAAGGATCTTCCATCTACATCCCTTGTTGCGGATTCCTTCTATCAGCACATGTAGTATGAATTGCATAATATGGTGTTCATCTTAGCTTGTAAGAGCGTATGTTGATTTTGGTCTCTTAACACCATACAAATTTCAGTTCTAGGTATGCACAGTAATTGAACTAGAACTCTTCTACTCACAACTCCTCATAATGTCTTTGGAAAAGAGTTCTTTGCTTGGTTACAGGTTTCATGGATCACACATATCCATGATTTAATCTACTTTATGTAAAGATCTCATCTCAAATTCATTTAAGGCAACATTCATACAACGATTCTTTTCAACCATCTTATGGTATTCGCTTGCTGTCTTACCTTCCATGTCCCATGTGAATAGGAAAGATGGTTGCCCGTGTGAGTAGGCCAACCTCAACCTATACAATATACTAATTATTGTATACCTCACACACAAATGTACATATTCACATATAATATACAGAATAAAAATGTATTTCTTTTATTCCTTGAAGTTCAAGACCTTGTGGTATACACATGCTTAAGTCGTTAGTTCGTCTCTCAAATGAATCCTTAGGTATGAGCTTTATAATGGTATGCAAACATTTTTGTAAGCATGAAGGTGTTGAACTGCATCTTGCTTCCTAGCAACCATGTCTCTCGCAACTGTCTATGCATTTGGTCTTATTGTGTTGGTGAGGGTTTTTAGCATAAGTTATTGTTGCTTGTTCATTATAGCATATCAGATTGAACCCTTCTTTCCAACACCCTTTTGGATAGTGGTAGAACACCTCATGTGCTATGATTCCATGAAAAACAAAGATACACATGTCTATTTCTTATTTCACCAACTCCACTATTCAGTAGGAATGCCTTTCATAAACTAAATGTCACTCATCCAATTATTCAACCCATTCGATGTTGGAGTATCTTTGCAAGTGTGAATTGCTACTTGATGACAATGGTTCTTTTAAGCTATCTCATAATCATCTTCACAACATGCCAATACTTCATATCTAGGTTTAATCAGAAAATAGTTTACAAGTCTAACCAATCAACATGTATTTGGTCTTTTATACAATAATGTGTACATCAAGCTACCAATCATGCTTGAGAATGAGAACCTTTGCAGGACACACACTTTCACTTAAGTTACATCCTTTTGTTGCAAGGGTATTTTGGGCCTTCAAACTTTCACAAAGAAATGCTCAAAGATTATACTTGTGTAGCTCATTTTGTGACAAACACGGTATAATCTTCTTGTGCAATCTCTGTTTATCTTGTCTCTTGAGATATGTTCTGTTATACCTAATTTTAACCTAAAGTTCAAGGGTGACCAATCCCTAATTGTCTTAACCTCCTAAGGATTATTATGGCTAACAATGTGTTGTTGATTTGAGGGCAACATCACAATATCATTCCAAGACTGTATGACATGTATGTAGTGGCATTCTTCAATCACTTCAAAGTTGATGAGGTTTCCATTCTGTGAAGCCTTGAACACTACTGCCTAGATAATTGCTTCTACGAAGCCCTCAAGTTGCTTCAGATAGGGATTTTTATCTAGTGTTTCCAGTTTTGAAACACGATCATTACATTGGTTTGATGTAATTTCAAGGCTAAGCTTGTTCTCATAGCCTAAACTAGCCATTTCAGAGTTAAAACACACAATGTTTCATGTTGCATGTACCCTTAAGCCATTAAGCATGCCTTGGGTTTATCAATTGATCTATTTACCTTTACAGTTGAGAACCACTTGTTCCCAAATTGCCTTTTAGCTAGGTGACAAATTAATGATATCTCGTTCTTAGTTGGTGTTAAAAGGAATGCTTTCTGTCAATTCTCTTAATAAGACCCGTTAGTGTTTGTCAAACACTTTCAAGGTAATTATTGTCCTCTTCTAGACTAATGATAGAGCATTTGCTCTCTTTAAGGGTTATGGCCCTTATATTTCTTTGAAGTGGATCTCACAAGATTCTCTTCTTGTGATAAGGTGAGGTCTTCTTTTCATATCTTCTTGATTTCTTACCTTTTACATGCTTCCTCTTACATCTTCTTGTTGTGAAAATAGCTTAACCCTCCCACTCGGATCAACAAACTGAGGGAAAACACGTTAATTCCTCATCACCATTATTCTCACAAAGAGATGTGGTGTGGTCAATACTTTTTCTACTAGTGAAATGAACGTTGTGTTCCTTTATTCTTTCTCAGTCATTAAGACGTCATCATTTTCAGTAACGAAGATGTGCCACCTCTAATGCTCATGCTATCTCATAAATACATACCTTTTGCATTTTGGCCTTAATTTTCTGCACTTATAAGGAGGGTCATGAATACATGTTGTTACCTTTATGGTCTTAATACACTTACGTCTGGATTTCGGCATATCCATAACTCACAAGGCACAAAGTTATTTATAACTAATTTGAGGGAACTTGATTAAGTATGTAGACAATAGATGTCAATACATCTCCCAAGAAGAGATTGACAGTTTTTGTTGTGCTATCATTTGCTTAACCATGTTTAAAAGATTTCCGTTTCTCCTTTTGGCAAGCCTATTTGGAGTGTCAGGGACTATTGCTTGTTTAACAATCCCTTTCTTTCTTAAGTGCCTCAAACTAATTGTACAAATATTTTCAGCTTTGGTTTGATCTCAAGACCTTGATAACTACTTCTCAACTAGTTTAAGGTGTTATTTGAAGAATTTCATAGCCTTTGATTAGTACAAGATTATGCAAACATAGTCGCATCGAGCGAAATCGTTGATAAAGGCAATTTCATGTTTTTGCCCTTACTCATTTGGTTTGCAAAACGTCATAGTACACCAATTGCAATGGATATTTGTCGTGTTCTGCAGCCTCTCACTCTCAAGCTTAATGTTACAAACCACATTACTGATCATGAAAGTAGTCACTTTTGAGTAGGTTTATTTTTAGATGTTCCCACTGACTAAGAGTTACATGTGCTCGCACTCAATAAGAGTCTCGCGTGCTCCCACTCGCTTAAAGGTTTATGTGCTCCCACTCACTAAGAGAGTCCTTGTTACAACATGCTCTTGTTGTTGATGGGAAAGAATATTGCTTATCCTAATTCCCAAGTCTTATTTGACATTACTCTTAAGTGCTACTTGATAAGTACACTAGTGTCAAAAACTGTATTGAGCTTAAATGACTTCATCTCTCAAGGCTTTTTGTACAGCCTAAGTAGTCTTGTTCTACTTGGATCGACATGGAACTAAGCAAGGTGATCCAAGTTATCTTGTTCTTTTCCTACTATAGGTAGCACAAGCTTCCCCTTTCTTTTAGGTTCTTTAGTCTTTAGATGTTGAAGGTTAGTTGGTAGGATGTCCACTACATCTTGTTACTTCAGAGATTTTACATTATCTAATTCTGTAGTTATCTCCTTTTAGATTTATCGTAAGCTCGGTCAACATGAACTTGTTTATCATATCTCAGTCACATAGACAATCATGCATTTATTTGGGTATATAATTCAAACTTGTTCAAGTGACATGAAGGTTAATTAGATGATACGTTCACTAGTTTTGTATTTAGGAGATAACCAGGTTGACTCTCATCCCACTCATGCTAGTTAGTTTACCACCCGTTGAGCCATATTCTTACTTGAACACATCCATTTCAAGCTTCCTTATTACACATTATAGAAGCTTCCACTCAAATAAAGCAGCTATCAAGCACATATAATAATAATTCAATATTAAATAAGTGCAGGAATGTTCACATGTAAGTCACTCAATTTCAACTATAAAGAAAGAAGGGTTTAGAAGCAAAAATACACATGTGCTTTATCCTCGGGAGCGCCCATCACTATATGTTTTTTTGGGAGCAAAAATACACATGTGGTTACATTTTAGGAGCAAAAATCACACCATCGTTTAAATTTAGTTGTAACTACAGTACTTCCTATTGTAAATCTAGCCTGTTGTAAATATGGCTTTTTTTTGTTGTAAATAGCTAGATTTTAAATTTTGTTGTAAATACAGCACTTCATGTTGTAAATTTAATCTTTTTCTGTTGTAAATGACCTTTCTATGTTCAAAATCCAAGTGTTTAAATGTTATCTAAATATGATATTTTCTATTGTAAATATGGTCTAATTTTAAATTTTGTTGTAAATATAGCACTTTCTATTGTAAATATAGCTTTTTTTGTTGTTGTAAATGACCGTTCTATGTTCAAAATCCAGGTGTTTAAATGTTGTTGTAAATATGACATTTTCTGTTGCAAATGCACTGTCAAGTTAGATTTTAACGGTGGTGTAGTTTTTGCTTCTAAAATGTAACTATATGTGTATTTTTACTCCCGAAAAAAGCATATGGTGTTGGGCACTCCTAAGGATAAAGTACATGTGTATTTTTGCTCCCTTACCCAAAAAAGAATGTCATTCAAAGCTATATCTTGTTACTCCATCTGGTCCTAATTATAAGAACTAGTTGACTTTTTTGGAAAGATTAAAGAAGCTAATTAAATTACTTTAAAGTATTTTTATTTTTATTTTTTTTCCTTCAAACTTATTAGTTTAACTAATAAACTGATATATAATCTAAGAATATTTAACATATGAAATGATTAAGTAACTTATTTAGCTTCCTTAATTTCTCCAAAGAAAGTCAAATAGCTCTTATAATTAGGACCGGAGGTAGTATTGTTTTCTACATTTGGGTTTGGTCCATCTCTCACAACCCTTCTTGCCATATGAATCCATGTAGAAAATTGCCACTTCCTTATAGCTTTTCTTACAACCTCGTTATGATCCATTCATTTGGTTGTGGTTTGCAGAACACTTCTTAACTGTTAAATGATGATCCTTTGAGATGTTTCAAGCATCCCTTCTGAGCACTTCTATTTCCACAACACTCTTGAAAATTATTAATTCATGTCCTCAATGTTAAAGGCTTGGGAGCATTAAATAATGGTTAACAAGCTTTTCTTATTAAGTTGCTTATATCTGGTTATATTTATTTAATCTAGTAATCATTTCCTTACTTTCTCTACTAGTGTATTATGTTTGTGTATTCAAATATGTATGAATAACTTTTCATCAGCTTTGCAATATAAGCATTACCATTAAGTCCAATTATTGAAGCTTCACTCAGCAACAAAAATGAAAAATGGATTAAAGGAAAAATTATGAAGGTACTTAGGACTATCCATAAGCATAATAACACTTTTATGCTTCTAAACTGATCCAGACTTGCTTTAAATATAGGAAGATTTCATATCAAATTAAAGCTTTCGAATTTACGGATTTTTAAGAACAACCCACATATTAATCAGAGGTCCTATGTGCCTACACACACCCCTAGAAGGCGTTTGGATAAAAAAAATCACTACTACAAAACAGGGATACAGAGTCCTATTTTTTGTACTTTTGGTGTCCTTTTCGGGGGGGACATATATCTGGGGGGCGCTGTAGGGAAAACTTAAGGAGTCCTATTTTAAAATTAGACGCCTAACATAAGGCGTCTAAGTTTAGGAATTAGACTCCTTAAGTTATGACTTAAGGAGTCTAATTCCTAAACTTAGACTCCTTAAGTCGCGTCACTTGCGCTACTTAGGGAGTCTAATTCCAGTAGTTAGACTCCTAAAGTGATACTTAAGGAGTCTAACTTGTTAGACTCCTTAAGTATCACTTTAGGAGTCTAACTACTGGAATTAGACTCCTTAAGTGAGACTTTAAGATTCCAGTAATTAGACTCCTTAAGCGTTCTTTTTTTTTTCTTTTTTAAATAACTGCACTGTATATTCAATATCTCACAATTTCTTGCAAAAAACATCATTACATAAACAATCACCAGAATGTGATAATTGTATACAATACCTAGCTATGTGCTAAAAGGTTAGCTCAGCTAACCTTGTGTAGAAATAGAATACATGCACCTTTTATATAAAATATCCCAAGATACATAGTTCATGATGAGTTGAACAAAGAGGTAACAAAGTAGTAACAACAAACTTGGCTAACTTCAAATCAATTCAACCAATTAGCTCTAACTAATTCAAGTGGTAACTACTACTACTTCTATGTACAACAATCACCACAAAGTGTCAACATGTTGTCTAACTACCTGTTACTAGTCAAGTAATATAAGGACTAATAACTTCATTCATCTGTGTTGCAGAAGAACAAAGTGTCAAAATGTTGTCTAGCTACCTACTACTAATCAAGCAATATGAAGACTAACTTCATTCATCTATGTGTTGCGGAAGATATCCAGCCAATAGGTTTCGAACGTTTGAGTAGGCATCCTTAGTACCAAAAATTTGTAAAATAGAAAATAAGGTATAAGTTAAATCAATCAAGTGAATGAATTAATTACACAACTAAAGTACAACTTCAAAAAATATTATCATTTGAGAATGAAGGAAAAAGTACCTCCTCAAAATCTGAAGTAGTATAATTCAAGTTTATATAAATATACACAATTTCAGGTTTGACAACAAAAATCCCAAAGTCACAGCAAAATGATGTCAAGCTAGAGAAAAATAGTTCAAAGAGAGAGCGCAAGTGAGTGAGAGATTTGTTCTTGTGAGTTCTCAAGGGTCACAAGCAAGCCTTCTTCCATCTTCATTGAGACAATAGAAAAAGGAAGACCCAATAATGTTCATTTACAAAAAACACATTTATAATGTCCATTTTGATTCTTCACATTTTGAGGTTCATAAGCTAGCATGGTAAGTTATTGGGAATGATATTCAAAGAACCTCAATGGCAAACAATTACCATTCAAGTAAGCAAGTTATACTTTACCATTAAAAATCAACAAATAGCATTACCAGAGAGTGAGACCATGCAAAAGCACCTGGCAATACAGAAAATAAGTGCTTCATAATGCACAATTAATAATTTAGTTAAAGTGTAGCAGATGTGTAGATGACGGTCTCAATCAATCAGGTGTGAGAATTAATTAAATCTCATAAAAAATAGTGAGTAACATTTAATCAAGCATTCATTACCATACTCACATCAAATTTAATTCCAAACACAGCCAATGATTCTCACTCAGCCAAAATCATGCTCCGTGAATCTTAGAGCCTAATGTCATGACAATTTAATGACAAATTCATCAATTAAATCTCACACAACATTTCTTTTGACAAAACCAAAATATCACACAGCAAAGGAAGCAAATATGAAATGCATTAACAAGTGTGCTCACATCTTAACAGTTTCACAAAGATGAAGAATTTCAAGTTGCTCACCACAAAACCAGAATGAATCACACAATGACAGCAAGTTATGCTCAAACAGCTTATATCAAACTTAACAGCAGCAAAGCAAGACTATTAACCTGAACTAAAGGAAAAATTCACGTGTCAAATCAGACCAAAAATTCCATATGCAGATCTTAATTGAATGAACTTGCCTTGTCAACAATAGGTGGACGAAAGTGTGGGTGGTCCCAGTCAAAAAATTCAAATACAAGCGACCCAAGTGAATTGCAGACCTCAGTTTCATCACTAGAAGAATCCATCAGAGGTTTTTCTCCTAAAGCTATTCTACCAAATTGCTCATAATTAACATTCATCAGGTTAGAGTGATTTGAAGCTCCATCAAAAGCATCCTCACGAGGATTCCTAGTCCAGTTCAATTCCAATATTGTACATGTGAGAGAGCAGAACATCACAACCATTACAATGACAGTTCAATTGATTAGGAATGTTTAAAGCACTTCAAAGCAAGACTAATTGCTTCACAAGCTTGCTTTTAAAGCAAGAACACTTGACTAGAGTACACACAGCAATAAAGTTAAACTTGAAATGAAGTGTCAATGAAACCTCGCTAACAGTTAAATCAATGTGATAATAGTTTTAAAATTTATTGCGATATTATATTCATCTTATTGAATGTGATTAACTTCCTCAATCCTAATATAATTTCACATATGGAACAATGGCAACAGAATAACTATATTCCTGAGTGTATGCCTAGGGGTTATCCCAAGGTGCTACCTTTATGTTTATGATGGTGTTCTCAAGAAGAACAAAGAGTATTAAAAATTTTCCTTCACCTTAAATGTACTTGGGCATTCAAAATACTTTTGCAAATAAGATAAGGAACTGCAGCACCTGAACCTAACAATTCCTTGAACCCTTAGAGCAGTCAACTTCAAATGTCTGTTACAGGGTCTCTTAGTCCACCTGAGGCTCCTTGGCCCACACTTGAGTATTTGATCCTTGGAGAGAAACCTCCCAAAGCCATGTTCATTGTCTTTATGAAGTTTGCCTAAAAGAAAGACTCGAGATAAGGTTGAACCTAGGCAAGCAATCAATTGATGACTAGAATGATTTCATGATAACATAGGACTGTCGTGGTTATACCCAACCTCCCAAACCAGTTGCTTTAGAAATCTACGATACATAGCATCTTCCATCTTATATGGAAAAAATGTGTACCCAAAAGAATTCGTCACCTCTCATGCAAGGAACAACTTGGAGCAATGGTGAAACAAGATTGGATAGTGGTGCCTTCATCTGAGCCACCCCCAAGCCAGGACGATGGTGCCTTCTGGAATAAATTTCTTACTGGTTTGGTACAACATGTGCCTTTCTGATCAAATTCCACCTACCCTTTGACCAACTTTATTATTTTGTTTTGAGCTCAACTTTCCATCTTATCCCATTTAAGTTGTCTAAATCAATTATGGACTACCCGTATAATTCTATTATTTAATGAGCAGGAAGACATCCTTATAGGTAATTGTGTGTCCCCTCAAGCATGTACACCATTTTTGCACTAGACACATTCAACATGCTTCTCTTTAGCAGTTAATGCATGAATCAAGATACCTAGTACATCAGCCCTGCATTTAATGCAAGATCTAAATCAAATCTCGCATCTTTTCCATGCATTAGGCAACACATCTAACATTCTTCTCTCTATATAAGCCATCTCATAACTCTTCAACAACCAAAAACCCTAAAAAATTCAATGTGTCATTATCATGCTTCTTTGCAATCTCATATAATTGTCCACAAGTCACCATAATCATCTTTGGATCAGCAAAGAATGGTTTTAACCATCTATATCATAGAACAAAAGCTTTACACCTCGAAGTTAGCATAATGCCTTGACCACCACACTTGTTAGCTATTGGGTCCTAATATGCCTTGCACCTTCATCTAACCTGAAAGCCCTAGTCTTCCAATAACAAACTGCTCGATGTTGGTTGCCAAAAGTTAACAACGGGTGCCTACAGTTGATACTAAGCAAAAGTTGACAATATGTACCTACTGGCTACTATTGATACTTAATCCAACAATGTTTTTTAGGACTTGGATGGCGGGCATAGAGCTTGATGAAGAGTTGGGAATTGAACCCCAGACCCGGTGCCACCAAGGGCACATTATGTACCACTAGACCAAATGGTCTTGGCTAACCCAACAAAATTAAAAGTTTAAAACAATAGTCATAGGAAGATCAACTTCAGTAAATGTCACATGATAATAATATGCATTCCTCTAGCACACATCACAAGACAGAGCATTAGCATGGGAGGATTAAATAATATGAAGTTTCACCAAGCAAACTGCTCCTTGGTTAGCAAGGAAAGACGGTCCAAATTGAAGTAGGAAACAAACAAATATTAATTCTAACTACATTGTAGCTGATGCTGAAGATGATGCTGATGAAAATAAATGAGGAACAAAGGTTAAAAGCCAACTTATATAAGAAAACCTTGCTGGTACAGATTTATAAAATTAACCATTTCTTAATCTAAATGAAAAGTTATAGACAGAGGACATACAAAAGGGACTAACCTGAGCACATTTGGATCAACATATAATTGAATGCCTGACAAGTATGGAACATAATACTGTTTGACAGATTTGTTTCCATTTATTAACAACAGCACTTCTACTCCATAAGCACTCCATTCCCTAAAAGATTCCCAGAGTTCTCCTAGTACAAAGTAAGAATTGCCATCAACTTCTGGAGTCCTCCCTCATCTTAGTTTGGGCTATGTAATACCAACAACACCAGTTAATAGCATAAAGAACGAAATACTTGGGGGGAATAAAAAAAATTATCATCTTATAGTAGAATGAAGGACAATCAAACTACCAATCAAGGTTGTTCAAATGTAGAGTCTACGTCGAAACGGTAAGGGTGAGCAAAAACGTAAAATTGCAAAACGTAAACGAAACGTAAGAGTTTACTACATACCAAAAAAAAAAAAGACAAGATGATGCAAAACTCAAATTTCAGGGAAGACCTGACAGATATAGATGATGCAAAACTCAAAAGTAACAAGAAGATGTGTAAATAAAATTCTTAGTTCAAGCAAGAAAGATCTATAAAAGGGCCCTTCTATAGTTCTATTATCTTTCAGGCCTTTCCTCAATCCAGTGGAAATCAAACTCAAACGAAAGAGAAATAAAAAAAGACAAAACCAAAAAAAAAACATCAAAACTTGAGTATTGAATAAGAATTTAAAATCTTCATAGGAAAAAAAATTAAATGTGTAAATTGGGTATAGAATCAAATGTCCTATTTTAAACAATTAAGCTTATACAAGTAAACAACAATCACTGAACATTTTATTGGGCTTCCTAAATTTTTATGGACTCAAAATTATACCCAAAACCCTCACTCCTCATTATAAATTAACCTAGCCGCTGGGACGAAGGGGGAGACACTGAGAGTAGACGCAAGAATTCATGCTGAGTTGCCAACCACGATACAAACGCTGGAGAGCTGCAGAATATATGTGGTGACCACAAGGAGATTGATTTAATCATTCATCACCAATTCCTTTTATTCAATTCGCGGGACCCACGACCTTTTCCTCCTGCACATCAATTGTTCTCATCCTTTCCTAATGGCGGTGATGGAGTGCTTGATGCTGGGAGGAGATAATAAACTTATGGCAGCGTAAGCTCCATGAGGAGGCAACTCGGGAGGAGCATGGAGAAAACTAGAGTCTAGGGTTTTACAATTGAAGACCACAAGGGAGTGTTTTTCCTTTTATCGAATTGTTTGAAGACTTTGAAATTATTTAGTTTTAGATAGTTTCAATTTGCTTTCTTGAGAACAATCTAGTTTTAGATTGTAAACATATCATTTATTTCAGATTTATTTGATAATTTGGATTTGAACATAATTGCTGGATTTTTGTTTGCAAACCCTTTGATTGTCAATTGATTTTAATAATTGAGTTTTCATTATTAATTTGATTGTCAATTGGGTTTATCAATTTAATTGTTTAATTAGATTGATAAATTGTTTAGTTGTTTAATTAGATGATTGTGAACAAGAATTAAAAATTATTTAGAAATTAATTGTGAGCAGGTTTTAATGAGTTTAATTAACTAGCACTTATTCCATTATGAGTTTTCTAATGGATAAGGTGTTATTAAACTTGAGGGTTTCCCATGTTTCAATTAGTTGATTAAAATTATTAATTCCAATCTTTCATTACCTCCTTTGGTCTAATTAGTTGGTTTGGGCTAAGAAAGTTAACCCCATGCAATTCCTGAGTTGTCCCCTCATCCTCATAAATTGGTTGATTCACTTTTAGTTAATTTCTTTTCTTAGGATTCTAATTATTTTCTCAAAACAAAAACCCCCAAATTTGCATTCTCATCTAGATTAATTCCATTCTCATTTAGGTTTAGAATCATTATCATCTTGCATTTACGTAGTTGAGTTTTATTTTATTTGCATTTTTCATCACCTTAATTCAACCTGAAGAAAAACCCACAACTTGCTCCTTGGGAAAATGACCTAGGTTGACTCTATATTGCATAATTAATTAGGACCTAGTTTAATTGACTCTTTAGCGACAAAAGCAGGCTCATCACTAAGCAAAAAAACTAGCAACCACGACAGCACCCAAAAGAATAAAGAAGTCAAGAAGTATGCTATAAGTCATAAGAAACTCAGCAAGAACAAAATATGACATAGAACAAAATATGAAACAGCAACTCAACATGCGATTCATGAAGCAACTCAGCAAGAACAAAAACGATGGAAACAGAAAAAAAATGCAAGACAGCATCCAGCAAGACAGCAAAAATACCCAGCAACCTCGACAGGTGACAGCACCCAGCAACCAACGGAGTGACGAATGATGAAGAAGAAACAGTGAAGCACCCAGCGCCAAGCGACGGTCGATGAAGATTGAAGAAGAACAAGCAGCAGCGACGGTCGACGGTCGATGAAGGAGCAGCAACGCGACGCGAAGAAGAACTGAAGCAGAAACGAGAGTGGAGTATTGGGAGTCGACGACAAAGGCAGAGAATACAGAATAGGGTTTGAAACTTTGAATTTTGTTAATTTGGGGAAAGGAAAAATTGATTTTACCAAAATACTATACCCTATTTACCAGAAGGTCTGATGGTGTAAGAGAGGAGGCAAGGAGGACGGTGAGAGAGAGGACAGAGATAGAAGGAGCTACGGTGGAGAGGGGGACGACGGAGCAACGACGGAGTGAGGGAAGAGATAAGGCGGACCAGGGTTGAGAAGAAATCCGAGAGATTGAGAATTGATGGATTCGCGGGAGACAACGCGCGCAAGAATGGGTTTTGGGTTTTGGGTTTGGGGAAAAGACCTAGGGAGTCTAATATTAAGACTTAGACTCCAAAGGGTTTACCTAAGGAGTCTAATACTGGAACTTAGACTCCAAAGGGTTTATCTAAGGAGTCTAATACTGGGACTTAGACTCCAAAGAGCGCATTTTTCGCTTTCTTCTGGCGCTAGAGCTCACATTTGGCGTTCTAGTATTAAAATTAAACTCCAAAAGTCACCTTATAATTACAAAAATGCCACCGCGTTCTTTTTTACTCTCTTTTTCCATAATAGGACGCCAATTAGGGACGCAAAAGCCATTTTCTGTAGTAGTGAATCTTGAAAAAAAGGAAAAATTCTAGCTTTCCCTACTCTCAGCAACAGCGCATGAACACCACTTGTCACCTTACAAGTGGCTCCAAGCAAAATGCGTCAGATGGCCAACCTTGAGGCACCAACCCCTATCAGACACGCTTGCCACGTGGTGGCTATGGGCTCCCACTAGCTCTACGCACCACATGGTGCCTTCTAGAATTTTTCGGATTTTTTTAATAAATGAATTGACTGACTTGGTTTAACTAGTTCGAGTTACGAGCCCGGAACACTGCGTTTCATTAAAGAAACACAACCTCCTGTTGCAGCCAAAATGACATCATTTTGGTGAATGACCAAGACGACGTCGTTCGAATCATCTTCTTCCGCTAACCCTACCCGACCCGAAGTTTGAGGAGACCCCACATTGAACCTGTGGTTGACCCGAAACTTTGAACTGCCATATCTCTCTCGTTTTAGCTCTATTTGATGCATTCTTAGTGTTGCTGAAATTGTCTTTTTAAGCACTGCATATATATGGCCTTGGTTAATGAATAAAAACTCTTTTCCAATGAACTAATTACCAATTCCATTGGCGGCATCGTGTATGTCCACAAACGTCTTTAAATTTTCAGATTCAAACAAAATCGAGTATTAAAAAAAATCCCAGAGAGCCATAAACATATATCAATATATATGATTTAAACAATTTAATTCAAATCATACAATCATGCTTAAAACAACATAGTACGTGGATAGTGGAATAAAAAATAAATTTGGTGACACACAAACATGCTTAAGCACACAACACATTATCACAGCCTCAAGAACAACTCACTCTGATACCAATGTAGAAAAAATTAAGAGGCAAAAAAGATCCAGGTCAAAGCTTTGAAACTCCACCAATCGATGGAATGAATACAAAATAAATAATTTTTATTCATTTCATAATTGAAGTTTGGATTATTTAAATATTATAAATTAAATTCTATATTTAATTTATATATTTAAACATATATAACTGATCTCCTTCAGTTAATGGTTTAGTCAACAACCCACAATTTTCTCATACTATTAATTAATATCTTAATTAATTAACCAATTAATTAGGATTTACTCTAATTCTTCAATTAATTAATCTAGCCCATCAAGGATGGATTCTGATCTAAAAATTCTAACAGCCCAGATAAGCTAAGCTTTTAGGCAGGGAAACTGCCGTAGCAGTGAAGGTGTCAATAACTTCAACTTAAATAGGTTCAAGTCATCAGCGTCAAATTTGAATATGTCTATAAGGTGAAAGGGTCTTTGATGTCAATAATGTGAAAGAAACTTTGGCCACAGAATATTGACAGCTTAAACATAACTCTTAAGTATTTATTGTAGTCTTAAAGATAGAGTCATTTATCCCTTGATAGATCCTTTGGGATACTTGAATGAGAGTTTGTTCCGATCTGATCATATCATATTATATTCTTCTTACAATATGGATGAAGGATGTGCACAAACAAAGATAAATTTAAATTATTTAATATTATTCCTTATTATAACTAACATACTAGTAATTCATTTTAAACAACACTTTTAAGTCGTTTTAATTTTGAAAGGTTTCTTTCAGCTGATTACCATATTTTGAAAGGTTTCTTTCAGCTGAATTACCATTACTAGGGTTATAATTGAATGTGTCAAGGAAAGAAAAGTCTCTTCTTCTTGTCTACATTTTTCTGGATATATTAAATTTTGAAAATATAACAAAGCAAGAGCAACATGAAAGCAAAAGCAAAAGAAATAGATCAAAAGTATTTAAATGATAAATACAGCCATAAATATTTGTATTTGATATAGTATAAATATTGGATGCATGGTTCATATATACGACATAAAGTTTACACTCTTATATTGATCTTGTACTGTAAAAACAAAACAGCTTATTAATACCAAAGGTAAAAACAAAAAAACATATCTTAACCACATCCAAAACAGCCTTGATAAAATCAAAACCTTCAAACGTACAGACGCAAGTCCACTTTCCCAGAACATGGTAAAGTAATTACCTTTGCTTCAACCATACCAAAAAAAAGCGGGCAAAAAGCAAAACAAAAAACATCCTTAATCATTCTACACAACCTTGCATAATTACTGGTTGTCGTTGTTGTTTTTAGTGTTCTCGTTGAGTCTGGCTGCGGCGAATACAGAAGCTGCCACACTTCCAGGAGTAGTGGTCACATTAGGGTTATTCCTCATCTCTGCACCCACCACTCCTTCAGCATCTTGCTTTGTTGCCGGCTTGTCCGCCGGCAACCTTGTTGTCGCACCTGACATAATGTCACTCATCTTGATCTTGTCCTCATCCCTATCACATCCCGCGTTGTAAACAGCGGCTGATTGCGCCGCCACGGCCAGTCCACCTGGTGTTATCTCATTCCTTTCGGTCGCCCTCATCTCTGTCACTTGTATTGCCACAACATCACACTGCTCCACCGGCTTATCACCCACTGTATGGATCGTGGCTTCTAAAGCTTCCCCTATGGTTAACTTTGCCGTGTCTCCTCCACCTCCGGCCGCGGCCTGAGCCGGTTGATTCGAGGTCGGTTGAACATACTATCCCACAACCTTGGAAACACATCAAAAGGAAAAGAAGTATTTGTTACAGACCGGCCCAAGGCCCATATTCGAGGTATGGCCCAATGTGGAATGTATCCCGTATCGGATCCCACCTCTATTATGGCGGATCCTATCTATCGACAGGAGAGGAGTATCCGGACTATATCTACGTGATATACTCCCCAAGATACTCGCCCTGGATATCATGCACAGCCAAAATATCCTCCACGATAACCTCAATAAATACAGAGGTCAATTAACCAGGTGCACGGGTTCTAACTCTCCATTCCTTTACTTTCAGTCATATAGAGCACACACCCCACCCCCTTGGCTACACGCCTGTGTATGTTTCGAACTACGTGGACTTTGATCCCTTTACAGGGTACGTAGGTCCTAGGCTTGGCTCTTAGTCAAGTCCTATTAAGTCCTATTCCTAGAACAGAACAGTATCATATATATATATATATATATATATATATATATATATATATATATATATATATATATATGCGGAGCGAAGTATAAGAGAAGGGGGGCACGTGCCCCCCTTGATTTTTGATATAAAATTACAAAAATACCCTTACTCTTATTCTTATTATTATTATTTTCATTTTTCCCTTTTATTCCTTTCTCAACACGCCCGTCATCTGATTCTACTCCTTGCTCTTTTAAAATGAGTGATTGCTTAGTGTCATATTTTGAAAAAGGTATATTTGATAGTATTGATAATGAGACAATTATGATGGAATTTCAAAAAATAAGGCCTAGAAGGATGACATTGTAATTGTTTTTATTGTAATATACTTTTGTTATTAAAATATAAGGTGTCCAGCCTTGCTACTTTTAGCAGTACTTAATCTTGCTTTTCCCTTTATATATTTTTTATTTTTTAATGCATTTAAAGTTTTACTGTAAGAAAAAAATTTCAGCGCATCCTCCCACCAATGGTGTCTCCTTCCATAAATTATTGGATTCGCCCCTGTAAACACACACACATACTTAATCATATTGATATCCAACGAAATATAAGATCAAAGAGATGGAGAAGATGATGGGATATAATTAACGAACCTGACCACCGATTGCTTCGGTGACGATGCGTCGTTCGGCAACTTGAGTCTCTATAACAGTGACATTACAGTCAACGGTGATGTCGCTGACATCACGGTGACCAACAAGGACAGCTTGTTCATTTATAGTAGAAGCGGATTGCATGGTGGCGGCGACACCTCCTGGCTGTGTCTGACCAATCACCCGAGTTTCAATACTCTACATCATGGCTGTGTCCTATGGCGCGACAGGCTTTTGGGCAAGGTCGCCGGTGACATTGAAGATGTCGCTGTATTTTGAACACTGAATAAATATGCAACCAACTTCCAATATTGAAATGTATGTTTAAAACTTAGTAATATATTATAATATAAATAACATATATAAAAACTGTACATACATACAAGCGGGAACAGGCAACCCGTGCCCTAACCCGTTCCCTACCCCGTTTAACATATATGGGTACAGGGCAGCCCGTACCCGTTACGGGTCCAATCTGGCGTAGGTTTAAACGGGCCAAAAAGTTACGGGGCACGGGCTAATCCGCGGGTTGCGGGTGTTTTGCTCACCCCTAATCATGTGCCATTAATCTTCCATTTTCACGGCATTAAATAAATTTGAGAGAAAATAGGAAACAAAACTGGGGGATAAAAAAATCCCATATATAAAACAACAATCATGCCATTCGAAAATATATTGTGAGATGATTAATCAGAATAAATTCCATGATTATAATACGCGAGAAATATTACATGATTTAAGGTTTAGGCTAACAACACATTTAATGCATTTGGCTCTTAATCGGTTCCATCTTTTAAAAAATTGGATTGGCCAACGCCTTAGTAATGTAGTGGCATGGGAGCTAGTATTAACTGGCCTCCCTTTCCCATGTCCAGAGTTTGAACCATGCCCCCTCCCCTACCATGATGTATCCAAAAAAAAAGGATTTGTTCCTAATAATAAATATGTTTAAATTCGCTTAAAGGGAAACTAAAAACATAATTTGATCGCAACACAGTCATGATTGTAAAAAGGTGTGGGCTGAGTGGACTGAGTGCAGGTGTAGGCAAAGGAAAAACTAGGGTAGGTGGATTTTTTTAAAAAATATTATATGCATAATTAAAAAAATATTCTTGAATCTTAATCGACTATTTAACTTGTGTTCTCCTCTTTACAGAGGTAAGGCTACTTAACACCTCAACTAAAATAGATTGTTGGTACATAAAAAAATTCTTCAAATTATTTATTAAATGATAGTACAATATCTCTACAATAACAAGCATTACTCAATTTTAAGGATACATGTATGTATTACTATAATTAATGTTATACTTATTATTGAAGGAGCATCAATAAGTGGAATAAAAGAAAAAATTGATAAATTATTTAAGACTATAGTTATCTTCTTAATGCCAGTGTCTTAGTAGCGCAATGGCATGGGAGCTTGTCTCCCTTTCCCCATGTTCAGAATTCGAACCCTATCCCCCTCCTCTACTATGTGTATCAAAAAAAAATAGTTATCTTCTTAATTGGGTCTTATATTAAAAATCTAACCATATTCAATTTTGTTTCAAGATGGACCATCCTAGATAGGGACGATCATAAGCACCCCCTATATTTTTTTTACATCTCTAATAATAACCACATCTTCGACCCACTCTATCGATCCCCAATCACTTCCTTTCCCTTCAATTTCCCCACCAACACCTAGATTTTGATATCTTTTGCTCATGCTCTATTTATAGGATAGAAATAGTTTAGTTTAGGGATTGTTTGGTGGGGAGGGAAGAGAAACTCAAGGGAGGGGAAAATTTTTTGAGTTAGATTTACAAAAAATAGAGAAGTTGGGCTATAAGCTTTTAATTAATTTTGTTACTTTTTTATTTTACAAATTATCTTTAATAAAATTTTATAACCCCACTTCTTTAATGTTTTTTTTCCTTCCCCTCCCCTCCAAATCTCTCATACCAAACAAGTCCTTATACTTCCATGGTTTCTTTTTATAAGATATAATTGACAAAAATAAGTTATTCAACAAGTTAGTTGAAATTAGTTAGGTTCATTCCATTAAAAAAAATAAAGAAAAGAAAAGAAAAAGAAAGAAAAGAAAAAAGAAACTAGTTAGGTTCAATAAACATGTAAAAAATGAATTTTGTTTTTGTAAAAATGCTCTCATTTATAAGAGATAATATATTATATCAAGGGTAAAACATGACAATTAAATACAATAATGATGTAAGTAATTCTTTTTAATCATGTGAGAATAAAATGAAAAGTTTACAGAAAACTTTTGAGATAATCCCTAAATCTATCTTATAAAAAGAAATCGGACATACCCAACAATTCTACCTTATAAAAAGAGACTGATAGTGTTACGGACCAGCTCAAAGGCCCAAATCCATGGTACGGCCCAACAGAACCAGGAAGCATAATTGACACGTCAGGAAGGGAGATCCGGTATCTTAACAAGACGCGATCTATCTGAATTGGCATCCCGAGATATTCACCCCGGATATCTCGGCCCCGGATATTCCTCACCCCGGATATCTAGCTAAGCCGAGATATCCGCCTCAGACACCTCTATAAATATAGAGGTCGACTAACTAGGTGCACACATTCTAACTTATGCTCACTTTACATTCTGTCACACAGAGCACACACACCACCCTCTGGCCTCACGCCTCCAAGTTTACTTCGAACTACATGGACTTTGATCCCTTCAAAGGGTATGTCGGCTCTAGGCTTGACACCTAGTCAAGTCCAATCAGTCCTGTTCCCAGAACAGAACATTGGCGCCGACTGTGGGGAACTATAAATTTCTATCCCCTTGACCACTAATCGCAAACACCAGAAGCCATAGTAGAAATCCACTGCCGCAGGCTAACAGAGGTCCCCTGCTAAACCAACCTCAGGCGGGGCCAAGCCAGCTGTAGGTTCAATGTTAACCACGACAAGGAAATACCCCAGAGGGTCATGTCACTGACACGGTGACTTCCCCTCCCGCTGACGATCAACCACTGTTTGAAGCAGAGAAGGAGGCTTCGGCCCCAGATGCTCGGGCGATAGAAGCCGACGTCCGCATTCTTCAAAGGACGCAAGAATCACTGCTTCAGAGTTTTGAAAACAAGGAAAAACGGGATCACCTGCAACGACAGGTAGATTTCCAAGCTTTAGATCAAATGATTGAAGAAAAATTGGAGCGCTATCTCAAACGTGGAAACCGGAAAGATTCTCGCAAAGGAAAAGAAAAAGTTATCACGGGCAGTAGTAGTTCTTTCAGCAGTTCAGAACCGAGGTCCAGACGTGGGAGTATCGGCAGATTGAATAGGGGGACATGTGCGGGACGAGAGCACCAACCGCCCTTAGAACATCGAGATGGTAGTGAGGACCGAGGTGACGACGGAGACCACGACGGATATGACGGCTGGGAGGAGCGAGATTCACAAGAACGACAGGAGGAAAACAGAGCCCCCCGGGTACATGGTTCACCCTGTGAATATAGGATGAAATACCTGACAGAATCTGGCAGGACCCCGTTCTCAAGGGCAATGGCAACGGCTCCTTATCCAAAGAACTTCGATTTGGCCGACCTTCCAAAGTATGACGGGACTCAGGATCCACACAATCACCTGGAGATTTTTGGGAAGCTGATGTGGGTCCGGTCAATTAACGGCCCTGTCATTTTGCGTCTCTTCTCGGCAACTTTGACCGGACCGGCACATAAATGGCTGAGCTCATTGCCTGACAATTCCATTCGGAATTTCGAAGACCTCGGACGCAAGTTTGAGTTACATTTCGCCATGAGTAAGAAGCAGCCAAAGTCCCAGTTCACACTAAGTAAGGTGAAACAGAAGAAGGGGGAGACGCTGCAAAAATACTTGGACTGGTTCAGAGAGTGGCGATGCAAGTACGATCTCTATCCGAGGAAGTCCATGTATACTGCCTGGTCAATGGGTTAGATCCATCATCACGCCTGGCCAGGAACCTATGCAAAAACCGGGTCTACACTCTGACCGAATTTTACACCCGGGCAAAGCAGTACCTGGATGTGGAGCAAATGGAGGCTGCCAACGCGGACGAATCCGATAAGGTGAGAAATACCTTACTCGACTCAGGAGAGCGGACAAACAAACAGAAGGCCGAGTCTTGGAGACACAACAGAGACAGTCGACCCAAGCCTGAGAGGACAGACAACAAGGCAAAATACGACAGCTACACCCCGTTAAATGTCTCCCGGTCGCAGTTGTGGAAAGAGGTGGCTCAAACTGAGATGAAGAAGGTTGGAAAACCTAGGCCGCTTAGAGGTCGGTCCAACACAGACCGGTCAAAGTTCTGTACGTTTCACGACTGCCCCGGACACAATACTGATGAATGTTATGATCTCCGGGACGCTATTGAAAAATTTGTAAGAGCGGGGAAACTACGTCAATATGTGATCAAAACCTAGGGGAAATCAAACGGCAAGCGAAATTATGACGGCCGCAGCAGGAGTCCGGCCACGGACACACGGGAACCTGAGAAGAAACGAAAGTTAGGCTCTGACGACGAATTTCTCGAGGTTGAATTCCAGTGCAACGTCGTCAATGGAGGCTTTGGTGGAGGTGGAGACACGGTAAGCCAACGAAAGAAGTACCTGCGAGAGGTCTTGACAGTCAGGGACCTCCCAAAGTTCAAGGACGATCCAGCGAAGCCGAAACCACCCCCTTTGGTCTTCACCAACGAGGAGCTAAAAGATGTTATTCTTGGCCACCAGGACGGGTTGGTTATCACCGGAACCCTGGTAAATTGTCGAGTAAAACGAATCTTTGTGGATGCAGGGAGTTCGGCCGACATTATAAGCTGGGATGCCTATAAAAGGATGCACCTCGACGTGGAGGATCTGAAGCCGTGCAAGACCACCCTTATCGGATTCAATGGAGAGCGTTCTTTCCCAAAGGGCTATATCGATCTCAGATTGACTCTCGGAACAAAGGAAGCATTCAAGACAGAACGCGTAAGGTTCATAGTGGCCGACTTTCGCTCTCCTTACAACATTATTTTGGGCCGACCGACCATACACAATTGGGACATGCTGGTGTCCACCAAGCATCAGAAGCTGAAGATGATCAACGATAAGAATCAGTTGGTCGAGGTATCCGGAGACTAGAAGGAGTCATGGCAATGTTACTTCGAGGCCCTCCGGGTCGAGGAAGGAGGACGCCCATCCCCGTCTCGGCTCGGATGTAATGAAGTTATGTCCGAGGTCGATGATGATAGGCATCCCCGGCGACCGGTTAATATGGTGGAACTAGATCTTCGAGAGCCAGAAAACCCATGATCGGAGCCAGAAGGAGAGCTTGAGGAAGTGACCCTGGGAACGGATCCTTCCAAGACAACTAAAATCGATGAAGATATGAATGAAGACTTAAAGGCACAAATGGTCAAGTTCTTAAGACAAAATCAGGATGTCTTCGCTTGGATGTCAGCCGAAATACCCGGGATCGACCCATACTTTCTTTGCCACAAACTCGGTATATGGCCGGGGTCGAGGCCAGTGGCACAGAAAAAGAGGAATATTGCAGCCGACAGATAGAAAGCCCTTGAGAGTCATGTAGAAGAGCTCTTAGCGGCAGGCTTCATCAGAGAAGTGCAATATACGACCTGGCTCTCTAATGTGGTCATGGTACTCAAACCAAGCGGCAAGTGGAGGGTATGCGTCGACTACACCAATTTGAATAAAGCATACCCGAAGGATTCCTACCCGATGCCAAACATTGATCAGCTTGTTGATAACTTGGCCGGGTACCAGCTGCTATGCACTCGGACGACCAAGAGAAGACCGCTTTCATGACTGATAAGGCGAATTATTGTTACAATGTCATGCCTTTTGGGTTGAAGAATGCCGGAGCCACCTATCAATGAATGATGAAGCGGGTTTTTGAAGACCAGATTGGCCGCAATATAGAAGTCTATATTGATGACATGATCGTGAAGTCGAAGCTACTAGAGGATCAAAACCGGGACCTGGAACAGACGTTTGAAAAACTAAGAAGACATCGAATCAGGTTGAACCCGGCCAAATGTGCCTTTGGAGTTCCTGCTGGACAATTCTTGGGTTTTATGTTGACAAATTGAGGAATTGAGGCTAACTCAGACAAGTACAAGGTCGTCTTGGAGATGCAAGCCCCGAGGACAAAGAAAGAGGTTCAACAACTGACGGGCCGCCTGGCCGCCTTTACAAGATTTTTGCCCAAGTCGGCAGAGAAAGCCCTACCTTTCTTTAAGTTACTGAAGAAGGAAACACGTGGAGGATGGAATCCAGACTGTGAGGCGGCATTCAAAGAGATCAAACGGTACCTGGCAACCCCTCCGGTACTCACAAAGCCGGAACAAGGGGAGACCTTATTCTTGTACTTGTCAATCGGAGACGAAGTCGTAAGTGCCGCTTTGGTGAGAGAAACCAAGGTCGGACAGACACCCATCTACTTCATGAGCAAGGCTCTATAGAGTTTCGAACTCCGATATCAGAAGCTAGAGAAAGTGGCTTTCGTCCTACTAATGGCAACAAGACGGCTCCGGCCATACTTTCAAGGACACCGGATTGTAGTCCGTACCAGCCAGCTAATACGACAGATTCTTCACAAACCAAACCTGGCAGGAAGAATGACGAATTGAGCTATTGAGTTGTTCGAGTTCGACATTATGTTTGAAGCCCGGCATGTGATCAAGTCACAGGCTCTGATGGATTTTATCAGAGAGTTGACCCCGACAATAACAAACAACGGAATCTGGAAGGTGTATGTAGACGGATCCTCTAATGCAAAGGGCAGCGGTGCAGGAGTCATCATCGAAAGCCCACAAGGGGTCGCCACCGAACATTCCCTCCAATTAAAGTTCCTGACCTCCAACAAATAAGCCGAGTATGAGGCTCTTTTGGCTGGGCTGCTCCAAGCCAAGGATAATGGCGCATCGCGAGTCAAGGTGTTCACCGACTCACAGCTTGTTGCCACACAAATTGATGGCAACTACCAAGCAAAGGGACCTCTATTGGCTAATTATCAAAATAAAGCGAAAGAAGTCATGGCCGAATTCGACGAAGTGATCATCTCCCATATCCCAAGAGAAGAGAATACAAGGGCCGACATCCTCTTTAAACAAGCAAGCAACAAAGGTCCGGACAGTCATAGGACCGTAATCCAGCAGAATTTGACCAAACCCAGCTGCGTGATGACCATCTTAGCAACCACCAACTGGAGGAAGCCGATTGAAGATTGCCTAGAGAGGGGCATCATCCCAACCGACTCCACGGAAGCGAAAAAGTTGATCAGGGAGGCCGCCATCTACACCATGGTCGATGATCAGCTTTACAGAAAGGGATTGCATTGCCCGATGATGCGATGCCTAGGTGAGTCTGAAGCGAAGTACGTGTTGGTCGAGCTACACGAAGGTAGCAATGGCCATCACATAGGGGGCAAGGCTCTTGCTAGGAAGGCATTACGCACCGGTTACTACTGGCCGACCATGAAGCATGACACTATGGAAGCGGCCAAGACGTGTGATAGTTGCCAGAAACATGCCAAGATTATATGGCCACCGCCAACAGAGTTGAAAGGCATGCTGGCCCCCTGGCCTTTCTACAAATGGGGCATGGACATCCTCGGACCATTCAGGCTGGCACAAGGACAGTTTAGATGGCTCATCGTCGCCATTGATTATTTCACTAAATGGATCGAAGCGGAGCCGTTGACTACGATAACCTCGGCCAGAGTAATGAGGTTCTTTCGCCATAACATCATCTCTCGATTTGGAATACCAGCCGAAGTCGTTACGGATAATGGGACCCAGTTCATGGACCATAGATTCCAGGCCTTAATGTCCAATTTAGACATTAAGCAGCATTTCTCTTCGGTCGAACACCCGTAATCTAATGGTCAGGCCGAGTCAGCCAACAAAGTCATCTTGGACAGACTAAAGAAGCGCATGTTAAAGGCCGACTCCAACTGGACCGAACAGCTTCACAACGTTCTATGGGGATATAGGACCAGCGTGCAGACCTCAACCCAAGAAACCTCGTTGCGGTTGACCTATGGTTATGAAGTAATGATCCTGGTCGAAATTGGACAGCCATCATGGAGGAAGATAAGAACCAGACAGGAAGGAAAGACGTCAAATAACGACGCCTTGAAGACGGATTTGGATCTCATCGACGAGGTCCGAGTTACGGCACATTGCCAGGAATTAGCTGCCAAGCAACTCCTAGCGACAAAGTATAATCGAAAGGTTCGGCCACGGTCCTTTAACCGGGGAAACCTAGTACTTCGACGTGGCAACATAGGCAATAAGAATGCCCGGGACGGGAAGCTTGCGGCAAATTGGGAAGGTCCTTATCGGATCAAGGAAAAACTCGACGGAGGAGCGTATATTCTCGAAACCTTGGCAAGAAAGCCGGTTAAGAGAACATGGAACGTAGACAAACTTAAGATCTATTACAGCTAGATCGCGGCTCGACCTAGCAGACACTAACACTACTGTTAGGTCATCTCTTTAAGTTTTTTCAAGTTTAAGAAGTTCTTTATTTTCCCTTTGAATAACTTATGATCACTTGTAAAGCTCTTCTGAGCTATTTTTATTAATGAAGGATCCCATCAAGGAGATTCATCCATGTGCACAAATACTTGCTTAAGTGTGAAATCGAGGCCATGAAGCCCGGTCAAATATCCGACACTGAGGCCATAAAGCCCGGACCAAAAGCTGACTCTGAGGTCGTTATACCCAGTCACTAACAAAAAAACATCTAGATGTATGAAACCGGCCGTTGTACTCTGACGTGCATTGGTCAGAGCTCGGCGAAAATGCCATACGCGGCCTTCACAAAATTGACGCGTCAACGCTTGCCCGATCTAAGCAAGCGGACTGTCATTCCGACCCTGATTAGGTCAAAATGTTTGATTAGAGGTAAGTGAAACCTCGGTTGAACATGTGATAGCTTCGCCCTTATATCGGTTACCATTAATCCGGCTCCAGATGATTCGAGTTCTCTATAAGGTATGATTCGGATTCCCTAACCTTGATTTAAATGCACCTGAGTGATCCTCGAGACGGGATTCGTAGAAAATTTTAATCCGCTGCGTGTACGGATCCCAACAGTGGTATCAGAATCTGAATCTTTGTATGCAAGAATCTAAATCTTTGTATGCAAGAAACTGAATCTCTGTATGCAAGAAACTGAATCTTTGTATCAAGAAATCGAATCTTGTATGCTTTATAATAAAATAGCTGCGTTAGGGTTTGAATCGTTCAAATTCGCAGCCACATCTGAATTGTTCAGAGTGCACAATATTCGGATTCGTCCGTCACATTCGCGCACATCGAAGACGTTCTGAATCGTTCAGAATTTTCGATCATGCTCGGACAACGCCCCTGGGGGTTTGAAATTAAGTTTTATGAAACTCTCTTTCTAAAAGAATATGATGTTTTCAAAAGCTCTGGGGGCGCTCCTGCTAACCGGTGATAATTGAATATTTCATACACTACTTTTTGTCTCTTGATTGATAATTTAGGACTTTTTAGCTAATAAATAATGGCTTTTATACTTATTTGGGCTTTGGGCCTTTTATTATATTTTAGCCATTATTTAATAATAAATTCCAGTTTTTTATTGCTTCACTATTTTCACCATAACTCTTGAACCAGACATCGGATTTGCCTCATTTTTGTCTCATATTTCAGATGATTCAGAGAGCTACAATTATTATGAAGACATGAAGAGCAAATTCGAACAAGAGGGCGGTTGATTTTGGAGCCGAAGTTATATGTTAATTTCTGGATTTTTATTTGTAATTAAAGCCCATTTTTAGTATTTTCCATTTTGGGCCTGAATTGTGGGTTGGAGCCCCATTTTCGTTTTTCCATTTTAGGTCAAGTGTGGCAGCAGCCACAAACACCTTTTCATTCATGTTTTTTGTGTTTTAGTGGATCAAAACAGAAGCTTTCATTTTCTCTCAACTGTTCTTCAATGTTCTTCGCGTTCATCATCTTTTCCAGCCATGCTTGGCTAAATATCTGTGATTAACCCAACGTTGAAGATTCCATGACTCGTTCAGAGAGCTTGTGCTTAATCGGTAACGTTTCTCGTTTCTGTTTTCATCTATCGGATTCGATTTCTGAAAAATAGTTCGAATACTAGATTAAATATTCGGTTTGGTTCATCCCAAGGACTAAGTTCGAACTAGGTTTAAAGTTTGCAGTGCGATTGCATAGTGGGACGCCACTGTTCGGACATATTCTAGGCGATCGTCTAGTCGAGGGATTTCTGGATGAACGCAGAGATCTCGGTTCATCCAGAGCCAAACGCTAGTTCGTTTATTTTTCGCTCAATGATGAACGTTTCTGGAATCAAAATGTTGGGTTGATCGTTGTTAATCTGTTTCTGTTTAATCCTTTAATCCTCTGTTTGGTCTCTGTTTAGTTTCATTTTGTCTCTGTTTAGTTTCATTTTTTTTATTCCTTTCGAATTAAAAATCCCCCATTTTACCATTCTGTTTCTGTTTCACTGTTGCCAATCAAACCTGCTGTGAATTCATCGGAGAAACGACCTAGGTTACACTATACTACAAAATCTTTGAATCCTGGTTATTTTGGGAGAACACGGCAAATTCTCTGTCAAAATATGGCGCCGCTGCCGGGGAATTTGCATCGGTTTGATTAGTAATAGTAGTGTAAATAACATCATTTCAGTAGTTTTGGTGGTTCGGGTGGCTGGACAGAAATTTTTCTGACCCAGATCACTCAACCCAGGTCTTATTCACAAGGAATTGGGCATTCTAAACAAGAGTCACTTCCCTAAAGGGAAGTGAGGTCTCACCTAATTTGCCCAAATTCCATCGTTTAGACCACTTTTTCGCTGTTTTAAGTTTCACTTTTTTGATTTCTACTAGGACATTTTTTTTTTCAGTATCTCCAATTTGGCTGAAATTTGGTACAGTGATAGAAAATGGCCAATCGCGCAGGGCACATAAAAATGTTCCATTTTCCATGTGCAAACCTCCTTTCGCCAAATTCCATCATTTTGACCACTTTTCCAATTTTTGAAGTTTTTTTATTCCATTTTTGGGTTCCCCAATGGTCTAGGAATTGCCCTGTCCAAGTCCCATAAATTTTAAAAATCATTTGATAGTGTTTCGGGATTTATTTTGGTCAATTTCTGCCATAGGTTCTTGTTTTCTTTGTGTTTGCTTTTGTGTGTCTTAGTGTTTTTCTACTTTTTACCACTTTTAGTGTGGCATTTTCGTAATTTTGAGTTTCCAGTGGCATTTTCAGAATTCTTGATTTTCTGCAAATTCTGCCTTGTGATTATGCTGCATGAGTACTAGGAGCACTGTCAACCCAGAAGACTTGTTGCCATTTGATCCTGAAATAGAAAGAACAATTCTTACTGCTAGAAGAGTTGTTAGGCAAAGTCGTGGGATTAATACTGAATTTGATTGTGACCATTTTGATTGTGTCCATTCTGTTGATCTTTCTGATTGTGTTTCTGATAGTACTTCTGATAGTCTTGTTGTTTTCACTGATTCTAGTAGCAATTTTGCTCACTCAGAAATTATGGCAGAGCAAGCAGATCGTACTTTGAGAGAATTAGCAACCCCTGATGTGGGCAATCAAAATTTGTGTATTCAATATCCTAAACTTGCTGCTAACTTTGAACTGAAATCTGGTCTTATCCATTTGTTGCCCAAGTTTCATGGTCTTGCAGGTGAATGTCCTCATAGGCATCTAAAGGAGTTCCATGTGGTATGCAGCACGATGAAACCTCAAGCAATTGATGAAGACCACATTAAGCTGAGAGCCTTCCCATTTTCCCTAGAAGGATTGGCTGTACAATTTGCAACCAGCATCTATTGGGAGTTGGGATGATATGCAGAAGTTATTCCTAGTGAGGTTCTTTCCTTCCTCAAAGGCCATTGCTATTCAGAAGGAGATCACTAGTGTTAAACAAGTCAATGGGGAGACCATGTATGAGTATTGGGAGAGGTTCAAGCGATTGTGTGCTAGCTGTCCACACCACCAGATTTTAGATAAGCTTCTAATTACATATTTCTATTCTGGTTTGTTGCCGTTGGATAAAAGTTTTGTGGATGCATCTAGTGGTGGGGCCTTAGATAGAAAGACACCTGAAGAGGCCCGAGAATTGATATCTACTATGGCTGCCAATTCTCAGCAATTTGGCACCAGGGCCAATAGTACTCCTATTTACCAGATTCAAACACCTCCAGCCCAGTACGATTCTCAGAGATTAGAGACTAGACTTGATGATCTGACCTCCCTTGTGAGGCAGTTGGCAGTGACACAGACAGTCCAGTCTTCTCCTCCTCAGATTGGGTCCTCCTGTGGGTTTTGTTCTGACCCTTATCATCCTACTGATTCTTGCCCTACTTTGCATGATCCTACCTATCAAGACCAATCGGTAGCTGCAATGGGTGTTTTTCCAGGAAAGCCACAATACCAGCAGAATAATGCCTACTCCAATACCTACAATCCGGGTTGGAGAAATCACCCCAATTTCCGTTGGAACCAGAATCAAGACCAGGGTAACCAATATCAGCAAAATTCTGGGAATTACCAACAGAGACAGTACAGACCACAGAACTTCCAACAGCAATCTGCTCCTCCTTTGCCTTTGCCAGCAGCACCCCCTCGACCAGCCATATGTGCACCTCCACAGGCAACACAACAGCAGGCTAGTAGCAGTGGTAGTGGTGGTCTCTCACTTGAGGATATGATGAAGCAATTTGTCCAAACCAATATGCAGTTCCAACAGCAAACATCCCAGCGCCAACAGCAAACTGACATTGCCATTCAGGGTTTGCAAACACAGATTGGGCAGTTGGCAACATCATTGAACCAGCTTCAACCTCCGGGATCCAACACTCTTCCTTCCCAAACCATCCCCAATCCTAAGGGTAATGTGAGTGCTATCTCACTACAGTCTGGCAAACAATTGGAGGAGCCCAAACTAGCTACAGATGTGACTTCCACATCAGAAAGAGAGTCAGAAAATGTGAAGATTGACTCTAACAATGAAAAGGCAATGCAGCAAGTTGAAGAGGAGGACATCCCCATCCCTCTTCCCTTTCCTCAAAGAGCCGTTCAATCCAAGAAGTTGGTAGAAAAAGCACAAGAGAAGGATATACTTAAGACCTTCAGAAGAGTAGAGATCAACATTCCTCTCTTAGATGCAATCAAGCAAATCCCAAAGTATGCCAAGTTTTTGAAGGAGTTGTGCACAAACAAGAGGCGACTGAAGGGGAAATGAGTGAGTTTGAACCAGAATGTATCAGCACTCATCCAGCCTACAATGCCTCGCAAGTGCAAGGATCCAGGGATGTTTTCTATTTCTTGTTGTTTTGGTAGCTATAGATTTGATGATTGCATGCTAGATTTAGGTGCTTCTATTAATGTCATGCCTTCATCTGTTTATAAATCTCTTGGTCTTGGTCCTTTACGTCCTACTGGTGTTGTTGTTCAACTAGCTAATAGGAGCAATGTCCATCCTTCTGGTGTAGTTGAAGATGTATTAGTCAAGGTTAATGAACTGATATTCCCTGCTAATTTTTACATCTTAGATATGGAGGATGAGTCTCCCCATAGTAGGTCACCAATCATTCTAGGACGGCCTTTCATGAAAACAGCTAGGACTAAGATAGATGTATATTCTGGTACTCTTTCCATGGAGTTTGGTGATATATCTGTGAATTTCAATATCTTTGATGCCATGAAACATCCTAGGGAAGAGCATTCTGTTTTCTACATTGATGTTATTGATGATGCTGTGGATGATGTTCTTGCTGATTGGTGTTCTGATTATCCTGATTTATCCTCTGAGAGTGATTATGCCATTTGTGCATGTGCTGATAATGAATGGTGCTCTGTTTGCACTAACTTGGTTAATGCTGCACTATTTGGCGATTCTAGATTGCTTGGTGATTCTAATATTGATTCTGAGTTTGAGCTTCATCCTGATCCTAATGTGCATCCTGATTCTGATTTTGATGAGTTTGACTCTGATTTTGATGAGCTGACTTCTGATGTTAACATTGAGCTGGATAGACCTAGTTCTTCTGCCTCTTTGAATGTGGTTTCAGGTATCTCTAGTGTGATGACATCAGAATTGTTGCAACAACCACCCAAGCTTCTTCCCTCCACTGAACAACCACCTAAACTTGAGTTGAAATCCCTTCCAGATCACCTAAAGTATGCATTTTTGGAGGTGGATGAACAGTTGTCAGTCATTGTGGCCAACAATCTTCTTCCTGACCAAGAAGAGAAGCTGCTAAGCTTATTGAGGGCCAACAAGAAAGCCATTGGGTGGACATTAGCTGACATTGTTGGTATCAACCCTTCCATGTGTATGCATCGAATTCTATTGGAAGAGGATTCTAAGCCAGTGAGGCAACCCCAGAGACGCCTTAATCCTCTTATCCTTGATGTGGTGAAAAAGGAGGTCACTAAGCTTCTGCAAGCTGGTATCATCTATCCCATTTCTAATAGCCAGTGGGTTAGCCCAGTCCAAGTGGTTCCTAAGAAGTCCGGAGTCACTGTGGTAGCCAATCAGAAGAATGAGCTCATTCCTACTCGAGTTCAGAATAGTTGGAGAGTTTGCATTGACTATAGGAGACTCAACCAAGCCACTCGCAAGGATCATTACCCTCTACCTTTCATTGATCAGATGTTAGAGCGGTTGGCTGGTAAATCTCACTACTGCTTCCTAGATGGCTACTCCGGATATTTCCAGATCCATATTGCTTCTGAGGACCAGGAGAAGACGACCTTCACATGCCCCTTTGGAACATATGCCTACCGAAGGATGCCTTTTGGCCTCTGCAACGCACCTGGCACCTTTCAGCGTTGTATGGTAAGCATTTTCTCTGAGTTTCTAGAGGACTACATGGAGGTTTTTATGGATGATTTCACTGTATATGGGTCTGATTTTGATGCATGCTTAGCTAATCTGTCTAGAGTTTTGCATAGATGCATTGAGTCTAATCTTGTGCTTCATTATGAGAAGTGTCACTTCATGGTTGAGTCAGGTACAGTTTTGGGACACATAGTGTCTAGGAAAGGAATTGAGGTAGATCCTGCTAAGATAGATGTAATTACTACTTTGCCTTACCCCGCATCTGTACGGGAAGTTCGTTCTTTTCTTGGTCATGCAGGTTTCTATCGGCGTTTCATTCAGGATTTCAGCAAGATTGCTCGACCCTTGTCCAACCTTCTGCATAAGGACACTGACTTTGTATTTGATGATGGGTGCAAGGCGGCCTTCGATCACTTGAAGCGTTGCCTGACTACAGCTCCAGTGATCCAACCCCCCAATTGGTGCCTTCCATTTGAGTTGATGTGTGATGCTTCTAACTATGCGGTTGGTGCTATCTTGGGACAACGGGTTGACAGAGCATCTCATGTGATTGCATATGCCTCTAAGACTTTGGATCCTGCCCAGTCTAATTACACCACTACTGAAAAGGAGTTGTTGGCTATTGTATTTGCTTTTGATAAGTTTAGATCATACCTGCTAGCAAGTAGAGTAGTTGTATTTTCTGACCATGCAGCGTTGAAATTTCTTCTGAAAAAGGCAGATGCTAAGCCACGGCTCATCCGGTGGATGCTCTTGCTCCAAGAGTTCGATGTTGAGATTCGAGACCGAAGTGGAGCACAAAACTGGGTAGCTGACCACTTGAGTCGCATCACCCATTTCCCCTCTCACCCCTCTTCTATTCGAGATGATTTCCCTGATGAGCAGCTTCTACAGCTGCAAGGTAAGCTTCCATGGTATGCTGATCTGGTTAACTACTTGGTAGTTGGTGTTCTGCCTGTGGATTCCACTAAGGCCCAAACCCTTAAATTAAAGAGTGAGTCTAAATATTATGTTTGGGATGACCCTTATCTGTGGAAATTTTGTAGTGACCAAGTAGTTAGGAGATGTGTGCTTGATCATGAGTTTCACTCTATATTGCATTTTGCTCATGCTTCTACTTGTGGTGGTCACTTTGGACCCCAAAGAACTGCTAGGAAAGTGTTAGACAGTGGATTATTTTGGCCTTCCTTGTTTCATGATTCCCATATGTTTTGTAAGTCATGTGATAACTGTCAGAGAGCAGGGAGTATTTCCCGTAGGCATGAGATGCCTCAGAACCCTATATTGTTTTGTGAGATCTTTGATGTTTGGGGTATTGATTTTATGGGTCTATCTCCTGCTTCCTATGGTTATACTTACATACTGCTAGCTGTTGATTATGTCTTAAAGTGGGTTGAGGCGAAAGCCACCCGGACTAATGATTCTTCTGTGGTGGTGGATTTTGTTAGGTCTAACACTTTCTGCAGGTTTGGTGTTCCTAGAGCCATTATCAGTGACCAGGGATCCCATTTTTGCAACTGAAGCATGGGTGCTTTGTTACGCAAGTATGGAGTGCTCCACAAGGTCTCCACAGCATACCATCCTCAGACAAACGGTCAAGCTGAAGTCTCGAATAGAGAGATTAAGCAAATCCTTCAGAAGACTGTTAACTCTACCCGGAAAGATTGGAGTAAGCGACTAGATGATGCTTTGTGGGCATATCGCACCGCCTACAAGACTCCAATTGGGATGTCTCCTTATCGGCTTGTCTTTGGTAAGGCATGTCATCTTCCGGTTGAGTTGGAGCATCAAGCCTATTGGGCTATTAAGCAGTGTAACATGGATTTGGCTAAGTCTGGGATGGAGCAGAAGCTACAGTTGCAAGAGTTAGACGAGCTTAGATTGGATGCTTATGAGAGCTCGCGGTTATACAAGGAAAAGACTAAGACATTCCATGATAAACACATCTTGAGGAAGGAGTTTTCTGTGGGCCAAAAAGTTCTTCTGTTTAACTCCCGTTTGAAGTTTATGCCTGGTAAGCTTCGATCTAGATGGGATGGCCCTTTTGAGATCACTAACATATTTCCATTTGGTGCTGTTGAGTTATGTGATCCAGCCACAGGACAGACCTTTAAGGTCAATAGGCATCGCCTCAAGCCATTTCATGAGGGATCCCAGCAGCAGCCTGAGGAAGCGGAGATTCTCCTCATTGATGCCACTTATCCTCCATAAATCCCTTGGGGAGTATTCTTCTTTCTTCTCCCTCCTTCTCTTTTATTTGTTTTCTTTTTTTTTCTGCTTTGCTTTTTGCAATAATACAGACTCTCTTTCTATAATTGCAACATATTATGAACTTGGACATGTTGGTTTTAATGGATCATTCTGTCTGGTCTGCAATTCTTGATTCTTCGATTACATGTCTTGGTAGTTGATTTGATGTTGTTGATTGCCTGAGTTGGTATTGACCTTGTGAGGTTTTGGGCCTGCATGAATGGAATTCATCTTTTGCCATTCTTTCTTTCATGTGTGCATCTGCTCATGATTTGCGTTCTCTAGAACTTGCTCCTTTTCTTTTTGAAGCTACATTTTTCACTTACATGCATAAGTATGATGGAAGCTTGTTTTCTTTCTTTTATTTTCCTCCACTTTGGCCAAATAGCCTTTCCCGTGCATTATTATTCCTTTGCTAACCCCTTTGTGCCTTTTTGTCTGTTCTTTTCTAAGCCACATTACAAGCCTAAGCGTAAAACCATTTTATTCCGCACCTTGAAAATTTATTGAGCATTGGTTTACCTTGGTTTTGTGTTTAAGTGTGGGGGTTGCTCAGGAGTGCAACAGTTTAAGTGTGGGGGGGGGGGAGATATTTGATTTTGTCATTGTGACCATGTATATAGCATAGTTCTTCGTCTTAAAAAACAAAACATAACAAAATCAAAAAGAAAAAAAAGAGAGAGAAAGGGAGAAAGAAAAAAAACAAAAAAAAAAGAAAAGAAAGAAAAGCAGAAAGAGAAAAAGGAAAGAAAGAAAGAAAGAAATAATAATAATAAATACGTAGAAAGAAAGGATATATTGGGGTTAAATAAAAGTTTTCATACATAGAGAATGATTGAGTTAATTAGTGCTCTTTTTAATTTCATTGGTGCTTAGCCTCTCATTCCATACTCTTACCTACCTTCACCCTAACCCCATTACAACCTTTAATAACAAGCTCTCTTGATTTTTACCGTCCCTTTTGTCTTTAATTGACAATGAACGATTTAAATTCGCATCATCGTCCTATTGCACAGCCGAGCTCGTGTGGCTATCGGAAGCCGGAGGTGGTTTATGTTCTGTCCTCATTCTGCTGTCCCGTTTTGTGCCTTCACCGGCTGTACGTGCGTAGGCCGCCTGGGCCGCCTAGGTGATTTAGGCAGTGGATAATATTACCATTCTTTTGCCTAAGTTTGAGTGTTTGTCGGCTGCATAAGTACAGCCGTTGATTCTCTACCACATTTAGTGTGTGGGAGGTTGGGGCAAGGTTGTCTTGTTTCAGCCTCGTCAGGCATAACTAACCATACTGCCTCGGCCCGGCTTTCAAGTAGCCGAGCTCCAATTTTCCTTTAGTTGGATCAAATTTATCCGATGTAAGGGCGGGGCTACCACATATCTAACCGAGGTTTCAACTACCTTTGGTCGGCCATTTTGACCTGATCAGGGTCGGCATGGTAGGCCGCTTGCTTAACCGGGCGAGCGTTGACGCGTCAATTTCGCGAAGGGCCGTGTCCGATTCCTTCGCCGAGCTCTAACCAATGCCTGTCAGGGTACGACGGCCGGTTTTCGTACATCTAGATGTTTTTTGGTTTGGGCCGGGTTTGTGACCTCGGGGCTTTTTACCGGTGTCGGGCTAAATAGCCTCGGCTTTCGGTTTCTTGGTCGGGCTTCTCTACCTCGGTCTGTTCGTTACTGGCCGAGCTTCATGGCTTCGGGCTCATGCTTAAGCTTTGTGCGCATTCGTAAATCTCCTCAGTGGGATCTTTTATTGATAGAAAGAAATAGCCCTACGGGGCTTTACAAAGCATCGTAATTAGAAATGACATAACTTGGACTTTAAATGAAAAGAAAACAAATGCGAGTAAAGGGGACAATCGTAAAAGCAAACAAACATTGCCGAGAAAGAGTCTAGCTATAGTAGATCTTCAGCTTGTCGGCATTCCATGTTCTTTTGATTGGCTTCCGTGCCAAAGTCTCGAGGGTATATGCTCCTCCGTCGAGCTTTTCCTTAATCCGGTAGGGCCCTTCCTAGTTTGCCGCCAGCTTCCCGTCCTTGGCATTCTTGTTGCCTATGTCCGCCCGTCGGAGTACTAGGTTGCCTCGGTTGAAAGACCGAGGCCGGACCTTTCTGTTGTACTTAGCCGCGAGTAGTTGCTTGGCGGCTAGTTCCCGGCAGTGCGCCGTAACCCAGATTTCATCAATGAGGTCCAAGTCAGTCTTCAAGGCGTCGTCGTTCGATTCCTGCCCCTCCTGTCTGGCTCTGACCTTTCTCCAGGATGGCTGTCCGATTTCAACCGGGATCATTGCCTCACATCCATAGGTTAGCCTGTACGGGGTTTCTTGAGTTGAAGACTGTACGCTCATGCAATATCCCCACAGGACGCTGTGGAGCTGCTCGGTCCAACTAGTCTCAGCCTGCAACATCCGCCTCTTGAGTCCGTCCAGGACGACTTTGTTGGCGGCTTCGGCTTGGTCATTTGTCTGGGGATGTTCCACAGACGAGAAGTGCTGCTTGATGTCCAAGTTGGACATTAGTGCTTGGAAACGATGGTCCATGAATTGGGTGCCATTGTCCGTGACGACCTCGGCTGGTATGCCAAAACGAGAGACGATGTTGTGCCTGAAGAACTTCATCACTCTGGCCGAGGTTATTGTGGCGAGTGGCTCTGCTTTGATCCACTTAGTGAAGTAGTCTACGGCGACTATTAGCCATCTGCATTGCCCCTGCGCCGGTCGGAATGGACCGAGGATGTCCATGCCCCATTTGTAAAAGGGCCACGGGGCTGGCATTCCTTTCAACTTTGAGGGTGGCGGCCATATTATCCTTGCATGCTTTTGACAACTGTCGCATGTCTTGGCTTTTCCCATGGCGTCATGACCCATAGTGGGCCAGTAATAGCCGGCGCGTAATGCTTTCCGGGCGAGTGCCTTGCCCCCCATGTGGTGACCGTTGGCGCTTTCGTGTAGCTCGGCCAGCACGTATTTTGCTTCAGAGTCTCCAAGGCAACGCATCATGGGGCAATGGAGTCCCTTCCTGTATAGTTGGTCGTCCACCATGGCGTAAAGGGCGGCTTCACGGATCAGCTTCTTTGCCTCGGTCGGGTCGGTTGGGATAATTCCCCTCTCGAGGTAGTCTTCAATTGGCTTCCTCCAATCGGCCCCGGCCGAGATGGCCATAATACAACTCGGCTCGGTTAGATTCTGCTGGATCACGGTCCTATGGTTATCCGGCCCCTTTGTGCTGGCGAGCTTAGAGAGGATGTTAGCCCGAGCGTTCTCTTCTCTAGGTATATGGGAAACTGTGACCTCTTCGAACTCGGCCATGAGTTCCTTGGCTTTGGTCAGGTATTTTGCCATTAGTTGGCCTTTTGCCTAATAGGTGCCGTCTACCTGAGCCGCGACAAGCTGCGAGTCGGTTAAAACCTTTACTCGCTGGGCGCCATTATCCTTGGCCTGAAGCAGTCCGGCCAAAAGGGCCTTGTACTCGGCCTGATTATTGGAGGTCTGGAACTTCAACTGCAGAGAATGTTCGGTGGCGACCCCCTGTGGGCTTTCTACGATGACTCCCGCGCCACTGCCCTTTGCGTTGGATGAGCCATCAACATAGACCTTCCAAATCCCATCATCTGTAGTGGCCAGTGTGAGTTCTCGGATGAAGTCCGCAAGCGCTTGGGACTTAATTGCCTGGCGGGCTTCGAACGTGATGTCAAACTCGGAGAGTTCTATGGCCCAGTTGGTCATTCTCCCGGCTAAGTCGGGTTTGTGGAGAACCTGTCTGATCGGCTGGCTGGTTCGGACCACGATCCGGTGTCCCTGGAAGTAGGGCCGGAGTCTGCGTGCCGCGGTAAGCAGGGAGAAAGCCACCTTTTCCAGCTTCTGATACCGGAGTTCGGAGCTTTGTAGTGCCTTGCTAATGAAGTATATCGGCTTTTGCCCCGCCTCGGATTCCTTTACTAGGGCGGCGCTTACGGCTTCGTTGCCGATTGATAGGTAGAGGAATAAGATTTCTCCAGGGTCCGGCTTTGTGAGTACCGGCGGAGTTGCCAAGCATCTCTTGATTTCTGAGAAGGCGGCGTCGCAGTCTGGGTTCCAGCCGCCCCGAGTCTCCTTCTTCAGTAACTTGAAGAGAGGTAGGGCTTTCTCGGCCGACTTCGGTAGAAAACGCGTCAGGGCGGCTAGTCGGCCTGTTAGCTGCTGTACCTCCTTCTTGGTTCTCGGGCGCTGCATGTCGAGCACGGCCTTACACTTGTCCGGGTTGGCTTCGATCCCTCGATGGGTCAGCATGAATCCGAGGAATTTTCCAGCCGGAACACCGAAGGCACATTTGGCCGGGTTCAACCTGATACGATGTCTTCTTAATTTTTCAAACGTCTGCTCTAGGTCCCGGATGTGGTCTTTTGGAAGCTTTGACTTGACGATCATGTCGTCTATGTAGACCTCAATGTTGCGCCCGATCTGATCGTTGAAAACTCGGTTCATCATCCTCTGATAGGTGGCCCCAGCATTCTTCAGTCCGAAGGGCATCACATTGTAGCAGTAATTCGCCTTATCAGTCATAAAGGCGGTCTTTTCCTAGTCATCTGGATGCATGGCGATCTGGTTATAACCGGAGTAGGCATCCATGAAGGAGAGGAGCTGGTACCCGGCTGAGCTGTCTACGAGCTTATCGATGTTAGGCATCGGGTACGAGTCCTTTGGGCAGGCCTTGTTGAGGTTGGTGTAGTCGACGCAGACTCTCCACTTGCCGCTGGGTTTGAGGACCATGACCACGTTGGATAGCCAGGTGGTGTACTGTACCTCTCGAATGAAGCCGGCCTCTAGGAGTTCTTCAACGTGATCCTCCAGGGCCTTTTGCCTATTATCTGCGATGTTCCTCTTCTTCTGGGCCACGGGTCTTGACCCCGGCCATATGCCGAGCTTGTGGCAGCAGAAGTGGGGGTCGATGCCGGGTACCTCGGCCGCGGTCCATGCGAAGACGTCTTGGTTTTGCCTTAAGAAGCGGATCATGAGAGTTTTTAGGCTGTCCTCCATATCTCTGCCTATTTTCGCGGTCTTGGACGGGTCTTCGCCTAGCACTATTTCTTCCAATTCTCCTTCCGGCTCGGGCCTCGGATTGTCAAGCTCTCGGAGGTCGAGCTCCACCATGTTGACTTGCTGCCGCAGGCGCTCGCCAAAGCCGGCTTCGACTACTTGCTCATTGTATCCGAGCCGGGGTGGAGACGAGGGTCCTCCTTCCTCGACACGGAGAGCTTCGAAGTAGCACTGCCTGGACTCTTTCTGGTCTCCGGACACCACAACTATCTGGTTCTTACTATTGATCATCTTCAGCTTCTGATGCTTCGTGGATACCAGTATATCCCAGTTGTGGATCGTGGGTCGGCCCAGAATGATGTTGTAAGGGGACCGGAAGTCGGCGACTACGAATCGTACCCGTTCCGATTTGAAGGCTTCCTTGGTGCCAAGAGTTAACCGGAGGTCGATGTAGCCTTTTGGGAAGGACTGCTCGCCATTGAAGCCGACCAAGGTGGTCTTGCACGGCTTGAGGTCCTCTTTGTCGAGGTGCATCCTCTTGTAGGCGTCCCAGCTTATAATGTCGGCCGAACTCCCTGCATCCACAAAGATCCTCTTAACTCGACAATTTATTAGAGTTCCAGTAATTACCAGTCCGTCCAGGTGTCCGGGTATGACATCTTCCAGCTCTTCATCAGTGAAGGTCAGGGTAGGCGGCCGAGGCTTCCTTGAGTCTTCCTTAAACTTAGGGGGGTCTCGGACGGTCAGTACTTCGCGGAGATATTTCTTCCGCTGGCTTACGGTGTCTCCTCCTCCACCGAATCCTCCGCTGACGACGTTGCACTGGAAATCGACGTCGGGAAATTCGTCGTCCAAGGCCGCCTTCTGCTTTTTTCTCGGATTTTGAGATTCCTTGGGCGGACTTCTGGAGCGGGCGCGGTCGTTGCGTTTCCCGTTCGTCCTTCCCTGAGTCTTGATCACGTACTAACGCAGTTTCCCATCCCTCACGAACTTCTCGATTGCGTCGCGGAGGTCATAGCACTCGTCAGTAGTGTGGCCGTTGCAGTCGTGGAACTTGCAGAGCTTGGAACGGTCCGTGTTGGAGCGTCCTCTGATCGGCTTCGGCCTGTCCACCCGCTTCATCTCGGTCTGGGATACCTCCTTCCATACCTGGGACCGAGGGACGTTCAACGGGGTGTAGTTGTCATACTTGTTCTTCTGGTCGGCCCGGTCGGGCTTTGTTCGGCTGTCCCGGCTGCGTCGTCTCGGGTCGGTCTTCGTCCTTCTTGGGCGTTCCTCGTCGCTAGGCGGGCTCTTCCTAGTCCGTTCGGGTTCGTCGGCATTAGCAGCCTCCATCTGCTCCATTTCCAGGTACTTCTTCGCCTCGGTATAGAATTCGGTCAAGGTGTACGCTGGGTTCTTGCATAGGTGACGAGCCAGCCGGGATGATGGGTCCAGTCCATTGACCAGGCAGTGTACGTGGACATCCTCGGGCAATGACTGTACTTGCATGGCCACGTCCCGGAATCGATCCAGATACTTCTGCAAGGCCTCACCCTTCTTCTGACGCACTTTGCTCAAGGTGAACGTAGTCTTCGGCTGCTTTTTGCTGGTGGCGAAGTGCAGCTCGAATTTTCGTCCGAGGTCTTCATAGTCTCGGATAGAGTTGCCCAGAAGAAACGTCAGCCACCTGTGCACCGGCCCGTCCAGAGTAACCGCAAAAAGGCGCTGAATGACCGGGCCGCTGATCTGCCGGACCCACATGAGCTTCTCAAAGGTAACCAAGTGGTTCCGGGGGTCTTGGCTTCCATCGTATTTCGGCAGGCTGGTTAAATCAAAGCGCTTTGGGAAACGGGCTGTTGCCGCCTCCCTCGAGAACGGGGATCTTCCCGTCTCCGATAAGTACGTCACGCGATATTCCCGAGGCGATCCGTGGCGAGGCCGGGGAGTTCTTTCCTCCGCACGGGTTTCTTCTCGATCTCGGTATTCCCTTGCATGCCGATCGGTGCGGTTAGGACCGACACCGTGGTTTTCTCTGTCTCCCGGGGACCGTGGTCTGCCGTGGTCTGCAATCGGGCGCCGCCTCGGCTCGCCGTTGTCGCGGCGTGGGTTCCTCGGCTCAGAGTTGCTCGAGGAGCTGCTGTCGCCTGCCGAGGCTCTCCTTGTATGACCGTGACCCCTACGGCGGCCTCTCTCGCGGCGGTCCTTCTCGAGCGCTTCTTGGATCATCTTTCCGATAGCTTCAAAATCAGCCCGCCTCTTCAGGTCATTGTGTTTTTCCTTGTTCTCCAGGCGCCGCAGGAACGATTCCTGTGTCCTTCGCATCATGCGGACGTCGGCATCAACTGCCCGGACATCACGCGTTGGAGACGGCACGAGTGCTCCTTGTGGTCGCCGGTCTTCCTGCTGCGGCTGCTCCTCATGGAGCGGCTGTTCCCTATCAGGGGAGGAAGTCACCGTGTCAGTAACATGTCCTTCTGGGGTGTTTCCTCTCCGAGGTGGTGCCGGCGGCTGGCTTGGCGGCGGGCGGCTGGCTTGTGGGTCTCCTCCCACCGGTTGGGGATTTTTGCTGTGGCTTCTAGTGCTCACCATTAGTAGTCACGGGGATTGAAGTTTACAGTCCCCACGGACGGCGCCAATGTTCTGTATGAAGAACACAGAGATTGGACTTGACTAGGTTGTCAAGCCTAGAGCCTACGTGCCCTTGAAGGGATCAAAGTCCACGTAGTTCGTAACAAACTTGAAGGCACGTAGCCAGGGGAGTGGGGTGTGTGCTCTGTGTGGCAGAAAGTAACAAGAGCATAAGATAGAACTTGTGCACCTGTTTAGGGTTTCCTCCTATTTATAGAGGAGCTTGGTGCGCGTATCTCCCTATTAATGGGGGATATCTATGATTGAGCTGTCAGGGGCTGATTGGCTGGTGCTATGATTGTAGGAGAATCTTCACTGATAAGATCCTAAAAATAGGGGATCTCGGATCCCTTCCTAATATAGCGCGGATTCCCTTATAGGCGCCATTGGGCCGAGGTCCGGACTTGGGCCTATTGGGCCGGTCCGTAACAAACTTAATTAAATAGATAAATATCATTTCTCTGATTTAATTTATAGAGATAAATTAAATCAGAACGCTTTTAATTTGAATTAAATAAATACATTAGATTAAATCTATCAGATAGATTTAATTAATATTTTTAATTAAAATTCAAAATTCAAAATTAATGGGGATTAATTTTGAATATAATACGCCGATGGGTTAAGAAAAACCTACGGGACTTTTAGTCGAGCGTATTAGAAAGCCGTGAGAAACCCTAGAGCAAAAAGAGAGAGACGCACAGTTTGAGGCGCTAGCACGCTGCCGCGTCCGTGTTCGGAGATTGTTCGTGTGGATACCGGTAGAGGAAGCCGATTCTAAGAGTCGTCTTCTGCTGATCGAGAAGGTAGCCCACCAGTTCAAAGAGAACGAGACACAGACGAATTCACTACAGTTTGGGTTTTCTTGATCACCATGAGAAAATGTGCGCAAAGGTTTGTGTAGATTTTTGAGCTACTAGTTCGCTAAAATCAAAGGAAAACCTCCGGCTCCGGATGATTCCGAGTTCTCTATAAGGTTTGATCCGGGTTCCCTAACCTTGATTTAAACGCACCTGAGTGATCCTCGGGACGGGATTCGTAGAAAATTTTAATCCGCTGCGTGTACGGATCCCAACAATAAAACCCTGCCCCATCCTCCCACGCGTAAGTGTTGGTTGAGTAAAACGATTTGTATTTACTACAGTCAATAAATTTCTAAACTAAGTTTGTAATTTATAAAAATGGCAAAAGGATGGTAAAAGTAAATCATTCATTGTCAATATTTACATAACGGCACAAATGCTGGAAATGTCCAAAATAAAAGGGCACAGACGCCCGAATAAGCAAAATACAAGAGCAGGGGACTAACTGGACGGCCCGGCCTCAAGACCCCCTTCCTCGACCTCATCCTCCTCCACCAGCTCCTCACCATCAGGTTGGGAACCTTCGACTGGAGGGGATTGGTATGGAATCAGGGTTCCGTCCTCCACAAAGGCACGGAAATCATAACCGTCCACGTTTAGTTTCACGCCGGGGTTCAGAAACTGGAGTTGGGCCAGAGCCTCGTCAAAGCAGTCCTTGGCGGTCTACAACAACGCCTCGGTTGTCACTTGGTGTGCCTCCTGTTCAACAGAAAGAGCCGCCTTGGTGGACTCGAGGTCCGAGGTCCGAAGTCCGAGAAGCCCGTTGTTTCTGAAGGGACTTCACTGCATCCAGAGTCTCGTCCAACGCTTTTTGGGCCCGGGCACACTCAACAGCCGACTTCTCCGCCCCTTCCCATGACAGTTGAAGCTCCTGCTCCGTCTTGACAGCCGCGGCCTTGGCAGCATCCCGCTCGGTCCTGGCCGCGTCTCGCTCCTCCTTTAAAGTCTCATCCTTAGTCTCAGCCATGGCCAAAGCCTTCTTCATCTCCTCCTCCGATGCCCTTAGCCTTTTGTTATCCGCGTCAGCTAAGGCATACTTCTCCTTCACCAGTACAAGGGCTTGAAGGAACCCAACGGACCGGCATAAGTGCCGTTGGGCCGCATGAACCTCATCCATGCCAAGCGGAGATAGGGGTCGGCTCTCCATGAAGTGTCGGGGAGGAAGAAATGCATCGTCTACCTCTGGGGCCACCCCCTTCTCCCAGATGAAGCCGCGAGGGAGTATTGAAGAAGGTCCAGACGGCGGGGGAGGTGGAGGAGGCGGAGGAGGCAGGAGTACTGAATCTGATGGAGCATTAGGGACGTCCGCAAGCACAGTTACCGCCACGGACGTGATGGCCTGTTTCCCCTTAAAGGCTTGGGATACAGCCCCTTGCGAAGGACTGAGGGAGACGGAGGGGACAAACCCTTGGCCATCCGAGGCCTTAGCTTTCTTTGCTGCAGACGATACGGCAGGGGCCTTTGGCGCGTCATCTGTAGGGGCGCCCCATTTTCGAGTTTGCCGACTTGGGGAAGAAGCGGCAGGATTGGCCTTCTGAAGGTAGTACGGAAGGGCCCGCATATCTTGACCTGAAAAGACAAAAATAAAGCAAGTCAGGGACAAAGGTAAAACGATCAAGACCAAAGTATGGGAGCTGTCAATATTCTATCGATGAAAAGACTCCTACAAGTTGGGGCGAGTGGCCTTGAACCCTCCCCTGATATGAAGAAACTTGCGAGCTTTACACCATATTTCTCCACGAAAACATCCAGCCGAGGCACAGAAGCAGCCGACTCTGCCCAAAGGTCGTTAGGAGGAATCTGAAAGGATGAAGGAGAAGCTTTGTAATGATTCTCCATCCAGTACAAAGGAAAATGTCATTCCACGCCCGAGGTCTCGAGCCCTTTCAAGAACCAGGGCTGTTTCCGAGCTCAGCAGCAACCTTGAAGAATACACCCTTGAATCGCTTGAAGGAGTTAGAGAACGGTGTCATGAGTTTTCGGTCCGGGTTACAGCGGAGGGATACCAACCCCTTTAGCTTGTCGCCATCCTTTGGCGAGCTGGAGTGAAAGGGCCGAAGTAGTAAAAGAAAATATTAGTAGAGCATGGAACCGGGACAAGGAAAGAACGGCATAGTTGCTCGAATGCAACAAAATAAGCCTACCCGTTAGGATGAAGATAGGAAGGGGCAAGCCTCAAGTGTAATAGAGCCTGCATTTGGAAGGGGGAAAAAGGGAAGTTAACCCTGACCCGAGTCAGGCAGTCCCGGTAGAAGAAGAAGAAGTTCGGACGGCCTACTTCCCTCGTTGAACAAATGGGTTCATTGGCCCCAGGACAACTGATGACACACCCATCCATGGCCGGAATCTGCAATCGAGCAATATCGGTATCTGACATCAGAGACTGGGTCTTCAATACCTTGTGAGACACCCAGTCGTATTGCCGACACAGAGCTTTGGGCGGACTTGAAGAGTCCAAACCCTCGGCCTCAGATCGTTGTTTGGAAGGTTGAGATTTGGAAGCCATTAACCTATAGGAAAAGTAAATAAAATCAATATTAGTAAAGTAAGGGAATATCTAGCACAACAACATTTGCAGGTGAAAATGACAGCAGACTCGGACGAACGGGGGCAATAGAGGGAAGGTCCGGAGAAGGCCGATGTCGACAGGAACCAAGTATGGAAGAGGCCCTTGTATCCTCACCACGCGCTATGAGAAAGGAGCTCTCAGCAAGGCAGTCCCAACAAGGGCCGAGATACCCTTCGGGTAAAGGATCCGAGTGTGCAGAACGAGGATCCTCATAGAAGTTGAGAGGTTGGGCCAGTAGGGCCGGAGACCCAGAACCAGAGACGGAACTGATACCGCCCCGGACTACCAGTACAACAGGAACAGCGCGTGTGATGAGCACGAATAATACCATATTTTCCCTATGTTTCATGACTAAATTGGATGGTAAAAATAAGCTTAATTGTGAAGTAATCAAGGAAAAAGACATATAATCGTGATGTAGGGAATAAGAGATGGAAATCATCAGAATAGGTTAATTCGCGATGCTTTTTAAGGGAAACTGTGTAGCAGAGCTGATGCAATGCTATAGCATTCTGACAGCTGACCGAAGAGCAATACAAAGCACAACAATGCTATAGCAAAGTAGAGGACGCAAAGCTATGCAGTGTATATTCTAACCTTTTTACCTAGATGATTTTAGGGATTAAATAAAAGGGCAATAATGACAGATGGATTGCTGACGTAACGGAATAGAGGATGCGAAGGATCGGAGCTAAAAGATTTAGAAGAATCCCGTAGGATCTGTAGATGCAAACTAATCTAATCAGAAGATACTGAAGATCCCGACAGAATAGGAAAGTCTTAACCGCTGCACTGCACGAAAGCTCGATTATAAAAGGAAGCTGAGAGAACCTTAAAGAAGTCGGAGAGCCCTAGACAGAATTCTATCTTCGGCAGTCTCTCGAGAAGAGTGAGCAAGATTACAGAGCACAATATTTCCAGGACAACCCAGCATCCTTCCTTGGAGTTCGACGGAGAGAAGACGACGTGGAGCAGTGACGTGACATGGCTTCTTCCACACTTTGGAACTCCGTTCAAGCTTTCTGTTTTCTGTTATTTTGTATTTTAATCATGGGTCTTTCTGTTGATGTTTGTTTTGTGTTTTCCTCGTCATTCAGAACTAAACTCCATATGGCTGGATAAGGATGAATCCTTAAGTGTCGAATGAACCCAAATGCATGTTTTTAATTCAATAAATTTGGTTGTGCTATCAGTGTTTTAATTACTAGTCGGTTAACGGAAGTTAAGGGCTAGATCAGTGGTTCCACTTCCTGGCAAGGAGTGGAGTTAGACCTCCGAGAAACAGATGCTTGCTAGGCGGCCTGTGCATGGCATGGCCTATATTGTAAACTACAGGAATGGGTCTACCGCTCATCACCATTAACACCCTGCATGGAATGAGTATAGGTAGTATCCTATGTATCGGACACGGAAGCTTCAGTAAACAATAGAGGTGGGTCGACCTAATAGCTTTGTGAGAAGCAGTTATGCTGTAGCAATTGCGGAAGCTATATAGTATAGATGCCGTAGCATTGTGTAAGGCACTGGGGGATTGACGCACTTAAGGATGATTCTAAGTCTAGCCTAACTCCTTACTGATATCTTCTCTCGTTTATTGTTATTTTGCTAGTAGCATAGTTACCAAAACCTCTCAACCTGATTTAATTTACTTTCTGTTTAACGACTATTGTAGCAACTGAGCGTCAATACTTTGGAATCACAGTCTCTGTGGGACGATACTCTACTTTCACTTTATTACTTGTTCGACTGGTTCGCTTGCCATAAGGGAATTTGACCAACAGCGTGCCCATGCCGGGGGACGGACAGGCGGAGGAATTGGAGCTCTAGCAGCTACAGGATGAGGCCCGACTCGTCTCGGATGATCGACCCCGCCTCGGAGTGAAGGGGTTAACCTCTCCCACTGTTATGAAAATCGCGTTTCAGCTCGTAAGATCGCATGAAATCGCGATTTTTAGAAACCACCCGATCCACCCAGCTACAGAAATCATAGATAACCTTGGAACGATAGGATCGACGAGTAAAGCGTAGAGATCGCTGGTATCGCACGATCCTAAAGAGACCAAGGTATGATTTGAAAGAGGAAGATGAGAGTTTTGATGGCGAAACTTGGGCTAGTAGAGACCTGAACGAGACGAAAGATATGGGAGTTGACAGTGAAGGAGGAAGATGATGGAGTGACAATCGAAGAGAGGGCGACAGTGATGCAGTGTGGCCAGAGACTCCATGGCTCAGGCCTTAGAAAAGTTGAGTGCAAATTGGAGACACAAGCAGCAAATACCATGGAAGAGACCAAAACCTTGAAGTGGATTTTTCAAGCAGTGAATACCATTGGCCACAAAGCAGATAAAGGACGAAAGGATAGTACAATGATCTGGCCGTGTAAGCTTTATGACCAGTGAAGAAAAGTGGATTTGAAAAACAATTAAATTGTGTTTAATAGATGACTTGAAAAACATCAATATAAAATTAAAATCAATTTCTCTTACAAAACATGACTTGAAAAACAATTAAATTAAAATCAATATAAAAGATGGCCTGAAGGCACACCATCACTGTTATATATTGCCTTCACAATTCTGTTATTATTGTTACTTTTATATTATCTTTATGAGTTTTACTATTGATATTAATTATTTTAGATACATATATATAATTGAATATAACTTTATATCTTAGGTAATAGGATCTTACGATCCGTGTCGATCCCACGAGTTACGATCTTCATACCCTCTCCCGATCTTATATAGGATCTCGATTTTAACAACATTGACCTCTCCGCTTCTGGAAGTTCAGTTCCAAGAACCCAATAGGAAGCTCGTGGGAAGCGGGTGCGAAGGAATGCCTCTTCTTCAGGTGATAGTGCTGCTCTGGACCTAGGAAAGTTTCTATCTCTAGCCATACGGAGAAACTAAGAACCTAGAAGCTAAAGGTCGTCTGTTGTAAGGAAGGCAAATATGTGAATGGGTTTAGAATAAGACAACACGAGGAAAACCCAGAAAGTTCACCAAGAAACCCAGAAAAGAGAAAGAACAGGAACGCAGGTGACTGACTAAGGGATATATGAACAGCAAAATGGAAAATAATACCGTAAAGAAGTAAAGGAAAGCAGACAGATTACCTGTGTAAGTAAAATAAGAGGAGCTTGAGTTCTGGAAAGTGAAGAACAGCCAAGTGTTGACAGAGGATACAATCCTACGAACTCAGAGGAAAACTTGAGAGAAACTGAGTAGCGGGAAAAAGTAAAGACGAAGAATGAGAAAATTTACTTAAACAGTTAAGGCAGAGTAGTGGAGCGTCAGGGGCAGATAGGACTTTTGACATAGACACGACAGGATTGGTACAGCACGACGTGAGCGCATTAAATGCGCACAAACATCGGGACGCGGATAGGCGCGATGGTTGCAGGCTTCTCCCAATCAGGGCATGCCAGGTGTAGAATTGCAATGATGGCGCATGCGGAAGGAATCCCGAGCGACAGGCCGAAGGCCAAGGGGCAAGAAATATGGATCCGAGGTCATTGGTAGGCGTCACGGGCCGGTACGGATTGAGTAACCACCCCGGCTAATTAGAGCAGAAGCGCTTTTGGCATGATGACGGGAATTGAATCCTTCAAAAACCTAAGAAACCAGGCCTTAGACTCAAAAGCTACCTTAGGGGCTGTGATAGACTGTAAGCTGGGCCGGCAAAAGAAGAGGCCCCGGACCTTAACAGAGGCCGGGGGCAATAAACATCTTGGCCGTTCAGGGGCCTGAACAACCAAGCTAGGGGCAACTGTTACGGACCAGCCCAAAGGTCCAAATCCATGGTACGGCCCAACAGAACTAGGAAGCATAATTGACACATCAGGAGGGGAGATCCGGTATCTTAACAAGACGCAATCTATCCGAATTGGCATCCCGAGATATTCGCCCTAGATATCTCGGCCTCGGATATTCCTCACCCCGAATATCTAGCTAGGCCGAGATATCCGCCTCAGACACCTCTATAAATATAGAGGTCGACTAACCAGGTGCACACGTTCTAACTTATGCTCACTTTACATTCTGTCACACATAGCACACACACCACCCCCTAGCCTCACACCTCCAAGTTTACTTCGAACTACGTGGACTTTGATCCCTTCAAAGGGTACGTAGGCTCTAGGCTTGACACCTAGTCAAGTCCAATCAGTCCTGTTCCCAGAAAAGAACAGATACAATAATAAATTTAAAAGACTAAACATATATTTTAACTTAAACAAAATTAGATGTTAAAATTGTGGTGAATGGGAGAGATTAAAGGACAATCAAAGCATACTACTAATTTTTTTTTTTTATAAATGTACAACTTTATCATTCATTTATTATTATTTTGTATTTTTTTCTTGAGGTATATCATATAATAAATAGAGATAAAAAAAATTGAAAAATTTATAATTTAAGATCTTTTTACAAGTGTGAAACTCGTTGAAAGTAAAAAAATGAGACAAGATAAGTAATACGGTGCTGCTAATCGACACCAGAGCTTGGAGAAAAAAAAATCGACACCAGAGTTAGTCGTTTTGGTTCCAAAACGGTTCAAGACATAGTCCCCCGCATGCCCGCAGCTCTCGACCAGAACTCAGATTCTTGGAAGACACAACCTCACTAGGGGAACCGCGAACCCTAACTCTTGGCCTCTAGCCTCAGTTGACAATCCGACACTCTCGTCTCCGCGTCTCCCTCTCGACCTTGAATCCTCGTCCGCTCGACCTCTTCGGCTCTTCCAGGCGCCTCTCCTCCTCTCCTCATTGCTGACGTCTCAGTCCGTCGACGGTCACCGCGAGTTTCACTGTTGAGGTAAGTTTTCTTCCTTTTCCTATTTGGTTTTCCTTTAGTTTCACCGCGAGTTTCGAATCTCTTGCTCTGGGTCTGCGTATGAATCGTTTTTCGTAGCTTTCTCTTTTTCGATTCCGCAATAAGGGAGTTCGAAATAAGGGTTTGTCTCTTTGGTAGACAGTGCTCGAATCTCTTGCACCAAATTTGTTTCTCTGGGAGTTTGAAAGAAATTATAAAGTTTGGTAGACAAAATTTGTGATTTTCGGAAAAAATGTTACGGTCTGATCATGTTTGCTCTGCCCTGTGCGTATGAATTTTGTTACTGTCTGATCATGTCTGGGAGTTTGCTCTGCGTACGAAAAAAAAATTGTTGCTCTGATCATGTTTGGTAGACAAATTTGTTTCTCAGGAAATTATAAAAATCTTGTTTGCTCCTCGTATGAATTTTTTTCCCCTGGGAATGATTTGTCTTTTTAACATTAATGTTTTGTCTGATTATGTACCAAATAGGTCCTGGACTGGTCCACCGGACCAGGTTTGATCCAGGACCAGATCAGACCTCGGGTTGAGGCCAAACCCGGTCTCGGTCTGGTCCATGCTCAACCCTACTTAAACCCTTGGCCTCCCTGCTTCCATTTTTGAGAGAGATTTGGATCTGTTAAAATTTTTTCTGTGCATGCAACAGGGAGGAATGGCTTTTAGAGGGAAGGAGATGATGAAAAAGGTTCTCAAGAAAGTGGGAGAACACAATTTGGCACCTGGAGTGAAGGAATCTCTGGAGAAATGCATGCCTAGAAGCAAGGTCATAATGGGTCGTGCCAAACGTGGTATCTATGCCGGTAGACACATCCAGTTTGGCAATCGCGTCAGTGAAGATGGTGGTAACAAGTTTGTTCTCTATACTTTATCCTAATTCGTTTAGCTTTTGATGCTTGTGATTTTGCACTATTTTTGTTTCATTTCAGAAATTTTGATCCTTTAGTCTTATTTAATTTGATAGCGTCTAGACTCTAGAATATGTATACTGACTTCGACAATGTTTTATTTGTCAAATTAGTGTTTGAAATGGGTTTGGCTAGTAAACAGTTGGGAATGCTCTGTGAATGTTGTAAACAAATATAAATGTATCTTATGTATATAAAAGTTATATGGGTTAATACAGTGTATGGTTCATATAGTTTACTCTCATTTTAGTTTTGTTCCCTATAATTTCAAACCATAAGTTTTGGTTTCTTAAGTTTCTTTCTGTCTAAAATGTTAGTCCTTGTTATTTAATAAGCATTTAGACTATTTTGCACCTTGAGGGACCAAAACCAAATTTAGAATAAACTAGAAGAATCAAACATTGTATTAATCCAACTTATGTACATATAACTTGTATATACAACTTATTGTAAACTAATATCGATATAAAAATATCTTGCAAAATATCATAGCCAACATAACTTATCCCTAGATATATAAACCTACTTCCAAGATTGGAAATAAAAAAACCTAAGCCAATTAAAATAATTCCAAAATATCATATGTAGCACTGCTGGGTAAACCTTTTCACCAAATAGAACAAACCTAAGGTCATAGGCTATATATGTATATAACATCACTAACTATAATACCAAAATATAAAATGTATGAAGTCCTAATGTCTTAGGCAAATAGCTGAAAATCATTGTTGTCTTTATCTTCTTGGGTGTGGTTGAAAACTGAAGGGATAAGTTTTCACCCTTCACCATCTTCAAATATGTGGCATCATGTTGGAGTAAGACCTCTAACCTTCATCAGCTCGCTTTTGACTCTCTGAGCACATGTACCTTCTTTACATATCCAACATGGCTCTCACTAGCTGTTTTGAATTCTTTGAACTAGAGCCATTCTTGATTTTTCTAGCCCTGTTAGCATACTTCATCCCAATCATAGATGTTGTTTCTCCTTCTTGATGATGATGTTTTCTCTGATGCATTGTTATAGGTGATGAAAAGTTTGTTTCATTTCTAGTATCAATTTCTTCAAGTTAAGCTGTTCCTTCTCAATTCATTTGGGTGTCCATCTCTTTGACAAATTACAATATGACTTGGTGTGGTATTTAGGAGCTAATTTAATCAGCCAATGTCCGATCTCCAATTTTCAAAACAAGTTTATATGTCTAGAGGTATATTATTATGTTAATTATGATATTTTGATATATATATATATATATAAAAGAACCAGTGAAGAAATACAAGAGGCATAGAATCGAACACAATAGTTAGGAAGAACTAGAGATAAAGAATCCAATACGTCCCTAGTTCTCCTCTCCTTCAGCGGTGACCTCCACCCCTTTGATTGCAAGTGCTCCTATTCTCTTACTAATGCTTGCGCAACCAGGGCAAATTGAGATGTGATTGAGTATGGAGTATGAACCTATTGAGGCGTTTGTCATAAAACTTGAGCAAGGGTGTTCTGATGATTAACTTTTTCTTTCCTAGGGAGGGATTCCTTATATTTTATTGGGGAATACAGCTTCCCACAAAATTCCTATTTACCAAACACAACTCTATGCCTTCCCCCTTCCCCCCTTTTTTAAAGGTAGGATATGTGGAGAGTGATAGTTGATCTGTTGGTGGCCCATTCATTCATCTAGAAATTGGAATGGATTGCATGTTCAGACATGAAAAATGACACTTTATATAGGAGTTAGGGAAAAACCATTTGTATGAGTTGTTCTTTTCTGGCTTTTCTCCAAGCATAGATGACACTAGTAAAATTTTTTTGAAGTGATTCTTTCAGTGATTATTCTTGAATTTGAACTTTGAAGCATCGAGTTTGAACTTTGAAGCATCCAACCTGTTATCACCTATCTTTCAACCATCATTAGAACTGGTGCTCACAGTTCAATTAAGGATTGCCAATGTATGCGATTTGTTGATGGCCAACATTTACATTCATGGATATGCATCAGTCTTGGTTAGTTCATAACTTTTTGGTGGATACATGAAGTACATATTACCTATGAAGTTCCTCCTCTTAGATTAGTTATGGATTCAGATTCCAACTTTTTGGTGGATACATGAAGTACATATTACCTATGAAGTTCCTCCTCTTAGATTAGTTATGGATTCAGATTCCAATATTTTAGCATGCAATAATTCATTCATACTCTCCATAGGAACGAATCAACGTAGACTAGATTTGATGTTTTAAGCTGTGGTCAGATATATGTCATCCGCTTGAATGCTTAGATTTGTATTAGCTAGTGGTTTTTTAAAGTATGGATGAATGAAATAAAAGGATATATTATTAAACAAACCTTATTCTTTTTCTGATGTTGTTGATAGGACAAGGAGAACTTGGAAACCTAATGTCCAACAGAAACGGCTTTTCAGTTATATACTAGATCGCCATATTTGTGTTAAGGTTACAACCCATGCCCTTCGTTGCATCGACAAGGCTGGTGGGGTTGATGAATATTTCTTGAAAACTCCATATCACAAGTTGAATACAGAACTCGATCTCTTCTGGAAAGCCAAGATCGAGAAGATGTATGAGGAACTTGGGAAGATGGAAGTTGTGTTCTTTTCACCAGAAGATGAACAAAAGTTTGAACAAGGCTTCAAAGAATTGAAACTGTCAGAGAGGGAAACACGCAGGGAATTGCGAAGGAAAATGTATGCAGGGATGAAAGAACACAAGCAGATTGAGTTAGAACATAAAGATGATCAATCTACTGACAAAGGAAGCAGAGGAACTGAACATGAATGCGAGGAACAATTTGCTGCAGTTTCATATGGGTTGGCTTCTGACAATCTTGAAGCTGGAAGTTTAGTTGCTAATTACTAATGTTTTTATTAACTGATATGGCTCTGTAAGTTGTTATGGAGATTTTGAAGCATTTTAACTGTGTTACCCCATCATCTTCTTGTTCATGATGGTTTCTCTACTAATCTGTTTTGATTCTTTGAACTTCCTGTTTTGATAAGTCCGATTATTATGAGCAGAAATCCTATAATTTTGTCATTTCACTTTGAACGGAACTTCATGAAGGCCAGTTCGGTTAATAGTTTATTATGTAATATATTATTAAACATTTATGCCCTCTCTGAATTTACGGAGTAATGCTCTTCTCCATTTACATAATTCGAGGACCTAGATTCTTCGATTGGTCTGTTCTGTTTTAAAAGGCTTTAGAAGAAAACAATGGTTGTCGCTCAAAGTGCACATTTTTATCCATCTTAATTTCATAATATAATACTTCCAAGATACAGGATAGGTATAATCTTTTTTATAATATACACTTACAAGGATATTTGAAACTTTGATTAGTTTTTTTCCTCCTATTAATTACTTGTTATATCACTATACTAAATATCTCACATATGTTTTTTTAACCTATTTTCTCTCATTCACTGTGTCCATAATTAGGATGCTTCAAGAAAATAGAACACATTTTTTGTCTTTTACCAATTGCACTTTACTTCTAATCTACATACAACTATTTATATAGTATATATTGGATCGAAGGGAGTATTATATTTTCTAATAGAAACCATTTGGTATTTGAAGCCACATTGGACTCTTACAAATCCAGATTTGAGTTGGGTTATGAGTTAAATAGGGTTAGTTTTTCCAAAACATTTTCTGCAATTACACATAAATAAGACCTTAAACTGTATATCCTTTCTCACTAGGATAAATGCTGGTTTGTCATAGTATATTTTTTTAAAAAAAAAAATCCATAGCACAATAAAAATTATTTTATTCTCTACTTTAGCGACTGCAAATTGATCTGCATTCATTTGAAATAAAAAAATTTCATAGTGAAAAATATCCTATTTAGTTGGTGAAAAATTCCTAGGCAGCTCCGCTGTGTGGAATGGTCACTTGGTTGTCTGACAAGTTCCCCCAAATTTTTCTTTATCAAAATAAAGGTGTTAAAAGTAAGGTGGTTATGCTGGAAGAACATCCTCTTATGATTCTTTTTTCTCATTAGCCCATCTGGGCTATTAATTGAAAAGATGAGAGAAAAGTTAAAGTAGTATTGTAACATTTCTGACTGATTAGACGAATATAATTTAGAGATAATGAGAAAGGGATTATGAGAAAAACCCAACGCTATGGTCTATCTTTCAGATGCTGTAAGTCAAAAAAGCTAATAAAGAACAAGTGGGATAAAGAGAGGCAAGGCAAATGACAATGATTGAGAGAATCTTCTAATTTCATCAAAACCTTATCAATGATATATTGTTGTGTCTTAACTAAATTCCAATTGTTTCAGTTATCTAAACAGGAAATTTAAAAGAATTCCAATTTCCCAGCTGTCCTAATTACACGTTTTTCCAATAGAATAACGACAATATGCTTTCTAATTATTCTCAAAGCTAACTTCTAAAAATTAAAATCTAAACATCATAGAGCAATAGAGTAGCTTGGCTTCATATTAGCCTTTGGATTCTCTCTTTATTCAGCAAAAACTTATTTATTGGAAGTTCTGCAATTGAGTTGCTTTATTAGGAGCATTACCATAATGATACGCTCAAAGATCAGTGGTACATTGAATTCCCTAATTTTAAATTTGGTAAAATATGTTTGGGTGAATACAATGTTTGATTCTTATAATTTATCCTAATTTTGATTTTAATACGAGTTGTCCCCCCCCCCCCCCCCCCCTCTCTTTTTTTTCTTTTTCTTTTTAATAACTGCTGAAACATTGTCAATCACCTATAAGACCTCAAAAGAAGGTTCAAAGAAACCTAGCTAGGCAAATCGCTTCCGCACTTCAATAATAGAAGGGGTAGGGTGATTAAAAAGTAGAAGTTATCTTCCATACTATTTTGCCTATCTTATAGGTAAAAAAAAAAAAAAGAAGAAAGAAAAAAAAAGACTTTTTTGGAGAGATTAAGGAAGCTAATTAAATTATTTTAAAGTATTTATATTTGTCATTTTTTGTCCAAACTATTTTGCCTATCTTATAAACTGATATATAGTGTAAGAATACATAACATATATCATTAAATAATTTATTTAACTTCCTTCATCTTTAAAAAAAAAAAAAAAAAAGCTAACTATGTCTTATCTTTGGGATTGGAGGTAGTATGAGCAAACTTGGTTAGATAATCTGCTATCTTCAAGTTTTCCCCATGCATATGTCTGAAAGTGATTTGCCAATCTCTATGTAGCATCATCCTAGCTTCGTCAACAACATCCTCCAAAGGACAATCCACACCACAGCCTCAGGTAATAAAATTTTTAGCTTCCACACAACCTGAATACACCAGTTAGTGTATATGTCCTCTAGCCCAACAAAGGTTGAGTCTATGCAAGAAACCTAATATTTCTTCCGTAGCTGGAGGGACAGTGGTCTCTGTAGTTTGATATAAGTTTTAATTTCTTGAGTTTCTTTCCATCTTAAACGTAAACTTTTCTCTAAGGAACCCATTAGATATTGGATTCGCTACAATGTACTTACCTTGAGAGCCGATACATTGGTAGCCCTACTCTATGGTTCGTTGTCATGGTGGCTCCACTTTATGGTACTTCACTCGGTACTTCACTTAGTCTTTTTTGATTGGTTGGTGAGCGTTATTTATGCCATGTTTTACTTGTATTTTATAACGGAATTGTATGGTGAATATGAGCTTAACTGCATTCAATCTAAGCAAAAAGGCATTAATTCATTGAACAAAGAACTTAAGGATAAATTCCACTTACATCCTAAGCATGTGCTAAGAAAGAACAAATTTTGAGGTTTTATGAGAAAGTCGCATAACATAGCCGATGTCATGTTATAGCATCAAGACAGCCTTACCCAAGTGCAATACAATGCATCCCTGAAGCTATAGTAGAGTAAGTGACGCGATGCTATGCGGCATATGTTCTGATCTTTTGTCAAGGTTAGAAATATAGTGCAGGTTGAAAATAACGGTTAGATTGCTGACGTTTTGAAATAGAAGATGCGGAGGATCGAAACTAAAGATTTGAAGAATCCCACAAGATAGCAGAATCAATCTACCAAGATTTGGAAAGAAAGATACGATCAGACTTCGACAGATTAGGAAAGCTGCAGATCATTGAACGTATGCTGCAAGTAGACCAAACTATATAAGGAAACAACAGCCAACCCTAAAAAAGGTCAGAAGTCGTCGAGAGTCAAAGACCAATCTTATACGGCTAGACTCGAAAGAAGAGTGAGAGAAGTTACGAAGCACGAGGACTCCAAGAGAACCCAACATCTTTCCTTGCAGTGAGACGGAGTGAAGAAGATGTGGAGTCGTGACGTGACTGGACTTCTTCCACGCCGTCAGAACCTCCATCAAGCTTTCTGTTTCTTTTTCTTTATTTTAATTCCAGTCAATCTTTTGTCATGGGCTATTTTGTAGTACTCTGTTTTGAGATTCTCTTGTTAGTCATGAACTAACTTCTTGTGGCTGAACAAGGATGATTTTCTAAGCATAGAATGAACCCAGTTGCTAGTTCTTAATTTAATACATTTAGTTTTCTTATCAGTGATTTAATTTCTTGTCGATTAGCGAGAGCTAAGGGCTAGATCAGAGGCCTCGGCTTACTGAGAGGGAGTCGGGATTAGACATCTAAGAAACAGTGATTGCTAGGCAGGCTGGTGCAAGGCTTGACCTATTATTGTAGGCTTTAGAAATGGGTCTACCGCTCATAACCATAACACCTTGATTTGTATTGATGATCCAACTAGAAAAATTGCCATAGACATAAGGAAAGAAGTACAGAACAGGATCGTATGTATCAGACGCAAGAGCTTTGGTAAATTAATGTGGTGGGTTAACTGAATAACTTTGTATAGGGTGTTCATGCTGTAGCATTTGCGAGAGCTATACAGTATGAATGCTATAGCAATGCGTATAAGCAGCTGGGGGAATGATATGCTTAGAAAGAATTCCGAGTTCAATCCATCTTCTTACTGATATCTTCTTACGACTACGATCATTTAGTTATTTTCAAATTTATTAGTATAGCTATCAAAACTCTCAAACAAATTAGATTTATTCTCTTGTTAAACACAACCAATTCTGCAATTTTGGATTCATCATTTGGTATCTCAGTCTCTGTGGGACGATACTTTACTTACTCTTTATTACTTGTTCGACTTGTTTACTTGCCATCAAGGAAATCGACCAACACTGGTCAGCCTCTCTGGTTAGCATCCTCTGTAGGTAGACCTTTTTGATCAGAACTCCTCGTAGGTAGCCCTCTCCGATCAAAATTTCCCATAAGTAGATTCAGTTAATCGTCTCTGAATCATTATAATGAGAATTCATATCTTTATCAGGTCCTTAACCTTTAGTGGTTCCATAATCCACTATCTTTAACTCTACCATCTCATCTAGGGTCATTCTATATATATGGACTATCAATCCAACTCCAAGCATAATCCTTATCTCAATCATCTTCGTATTTGGTCTATCATGGCATCCTTAAGGATCACAATATAACCATTCTCAAATCACTTAGGTGTAGTTGTTGTTGTGGTTGGGGTTGGGGTTGTGGTTGTGGTTGTGGTTGTGGTATTGTAATATTGTCAAAGAGATGGTCACCCAAATGAATTGAGAAGCAACAGCTAAACTTGAAGAAATTGATACTCCTCTGGTCCTAAAAATATGACATAGTTTGTAGTACAAAATAAACTATAAAATATGTCTCATATTTAGGACTGGAGGCAGTACTAGAAATGAAACGGACTTTTCACCACCTAGAACAAAGCATCAGAGGAAACATCATCATGAAGAAGGAGAAAGAACATCCATGATTGGGATGACATATGCTGATAGTGAAGATGGAGTATCTTCTAGAGGGAGGTGAATAAGTGATTTCAAAATCTTTTTGCAAGTCACACACGAGCACAAATAAAACAAAGGCAAAGAAAGGAAATAGACACAGAGCAATTTATACAGGTTTGGTCTAACACTTCAATCTACGTTCAGTCCCCAAGCACACCTTGGGATTTCCACTAATTCTTTAAATACGAATACAATTACACACTCTGTAACTTAGGATGATCCTTTTACACTCGAACTCACTCCCCCTTACAAATTATAATCGTACACCCTCACTTAAGGTTCCACAACCTTAAGATTTAATGTAATACCCCGGATTTTTAATAATAATAATAATAATAATAGAAATATAATGATAATGATAGATTAAAATAATACTAATAAAATAACAATGATTAATAATAGAAAAAAAATTTAAAAATAATAATAACAGTAGATTAAAATAATAATAATAATAATAATATAGTAAAAAATTAATAATATTGTATTGTTTATGTGCTAATCATATTATTTTGCAAATAGTATTATTAGATCAGTTAAGATTAGATCCTAAATTCTAGGAGTTAGTTATATCAGATTATAATTTTAATCTTTTTGAATTCATTATCGGATTCAAAATATATCTAATAATTAAAAGGTCCAGCCCATAGCCAAAACCCTAGATTTAATTATAAATACCAGGTCTGGCCGCTTAAACCTAGAAAGCACCCGATACTTTTCTCTGCTCGTTCTTCTAGGAGGTTAGCAAACACGGAGATCAGGTAATCCTAATTCCCCTAAGTCCTAGGTTAGGTTTATATAAATTTTGATAGGTAGACCTAATTTCTAGCTAGAACACCTATACAAACCTTTTTGTGCCTTCCGTTGCAACTGATGGTTATTAATTGTATTATGTTCCATTTGATCAAAAATCGAATATGTAGAGTTCTCGTTTCGATTTGCGTGCTGGTTATATTTCATACTACCTGTGCATTCTTTTCTTTCCCTTGCGTATTGATGGAAGTTTGTCGGTTTGCGTGCGTTGCTTTTCTAGGCATACACCCTGTACGTGTTATCTTTTGTTCTTTATGTATTGAATCAAAACATATTTCTTTTTTTTCCTTTGTGCATTCTGCTCATTGGGTGATTGAGGAAAAAAAAGAGAGAGAAAAACCCATTACTTTGTCCTCGGTCCACGTGAATGAAATCAACACACCTGTGCTTTTTATGAATTAGGAATTGAAAGAAAAATGCATGTACATATCTGTCCTTGTTATCTTCTATTACTATTGGATTTTCTTTTTCTTTATATAATACCTCCTACGCAATAAAATAAGTCATGAACAGAGTTTAGGTCAAATATCTTTATATTTATATTTAATTAAAATAATAATATAAAAATATATATAAGATAATTAAATAATAGAGATAATTTAGGAGGTTATTTTTTGTATGTTTAAAACAAATTAACAGTGGGAGGATAGCTTTGGGATGGTACCTCCCAAGGTGATGAACACAAAAATTTTGGGCTTTATGCCACCGATGTGAAAAGATAGTATCCGTTCTTCCCAAAGTGGTGTCTGGCAGGTTTCCGGGACACTAGTAGCAACTTTGGGAAAAGGTGTGCACACTAGGAAGATACGATTATTATGTTTATGGCCAATTGATTGTGACTGGCAGGTTTCCGGGTCACAGGGTAGACTGGCAGGTTTCCGAGTCTACCATGGTTCTCTTCCCACTAAACTAAATGGACTGGCAGGTTTCCGGGTCCAAATAAAATTTAATAAAAATTAATGAATGACAGTGAATATGAAACAAATATTTTCGATTATATAAATATATAAAGTTTTTCTTTTTCTTATAACATGAGAATATTTTATTGTTATTTTTGTATTATTTTTGTTTATTAGGATTACCAGCGTTTGCTGATGTGTGTGTGTCTATGGGCTGCGACGATCCTTCGGGGGAGCAGATTTTCATTGAAACAGGTCTCAAAGCTGGGGCCGCTGGGGCTAGCAGTGAGAAGTGAGGAAGAATAATAAAAAGCTCTAGCTAGTTTCTTTTTTTATTTTATGCTTTAGATAAGACTTCTTTATTTAAGTTTTAATTTATTCTAATGTAATAAGTAGCCTTGCACTTGTCCCAGTACAAGTGCGGCGGTAACACTCCCCAGGATGGTTATTTCGAAATACATTAGTTATTTATAAAATTACTTAAATTTTTGTTATTATAACTGTTAGAAATTGGGGGTGTTACATTTAAAAACAAGAAATGATATAAGTGTTTAACAACTCCTCACGAGTAGATAATAAATGAACACTGAAGTACAAGAAATATCTGAAGATATTAATGAAATAGTTGAGTGTAATAAGTTCGAATTGAATGCACAGTGTTTCGGTAGTTGGTGAATTCAAAGCTTCAGGTATAAATAGTTGATTTCATTTATGACCATTGAGAAGCTTGAAGAAATGTCTGTTAAGACTCTTTAAAATGTCCGTTAGAGATCGTCGCCACAATGTTCATTAATTCTTTTATTCCTGCGATTATGACCATTGGAAGCTCAGCAATGAGAATGAAATAATCTTGCCCAAAACGTCTTTCGGATGCCCAGAGGTATGTCTGTTGGTTGAAAGTTTCAAACAAGTAAGTGCATTAAATGCTCTAACACGTCGGATTGTTTTATTCATAATTTGAGTTGATTCATGCTCTAATCATCTAGAACTCATTAACAAACTGATTAAACGCAGTTAAGAATATTAATGACAGATGATATGAAGAATCCAAAAACATACTTGGAGAATTTAGGATTGAAGCTAAGCATTTTCAAAAGAAAAAAAGAGACAGACACAGACTTGGCTCGAGTCAATATTATTATAGGCTCAAGTCAAAGCATCGATCAAGACAGGAAGAGCATTTGAAAATACTATCTAACTCGGGGCAGATAAATCGTAGGCTCAAGTCGACAATAAGCAAGGCTCGAGTCGACCTCAGATGAGAAAGTATTAGAAACTCAATGAAACAAGTCTTTGACTCGAGGCTCCAATTGTAGGCTCGAGTCTATCTTGACTTTCAAATGTAATGGTTAAGATTATGGCTAGAGTTAACTCTTGCTGGCTCAAGGCACAAGAGCTATGATTTTGAAATCATTTTAAGAACAAACACTATTGGCTTGAGTCTAAGGATAAACTCGAGGCAGACCTTTTATAGGCTTGAGGCAATAGAATCACAATTCGAAAATCATTTTAAGGATGTCATTGAATACTATGTCTAGGGAGATGTCTTAGCTGATGTCGTGGGTGGATCTATTGGAGAACAGATAGTACCGAACTGGCCTGCCGAGAGATTCCACAAAGAGTCATTGTAAAGAGTATCATTGGATATGTAAAGTCTCTCATCAATTAGTAGTACAGATCGTCCTAGACTTAAGGATGTCATCGAATACTATGTACTAGGGTTATATTTTAACTGTACAACTCTATCCACCTGAAAATGGGAAGAACAGTGTACTCTTAGGTGTAACCCGAATACATGAGTGTAGATGGACATGATGAGAGGACTCATAGTCCCCTACAAGGGATTAGTCATTCACAAGACCGGTAGAGCTTTGATAGCTTCTAATTAACTCGAGAGACTATGCGCACAACAAGTGATCATGGAGAGTCATGATCAGTTATAGAGTTAATATAACAAGATTCCTAGTTCTGTGAAATAGCTACATTTAGTCAATCAAGAAAGATGATACTCTATCTTTGCTCTCGACTAAATGTGAATGACGATGTAAGGGATGATGCCTGCACGGTATCCAAATATGAAAGGTAGATCACTTGATCAACTTAATTAGTTCTGGTGCTATAGAGCATTGCTAGTGTCTTATGAGGTCATTAAATAAATTGGGCCCGTTAAAAGGGTTTTTAATTGGTCCAAGTATATTTATGTCAGTGACTAATTGGGACTAATGGGTTACACATAAAAGGATATATATATATATATATATATATATATATATATATATATATATATATAAAGATCCAATAATGATTGGATGAAGATAGGAGAAATAATAAATGAGATTGTTTGCAATGATTTTGAATTTTAGTTTAAGAGATAAATGTGATTCATCATCTTAAGTTATTATTCAATCAAGATATGAATTTAATTCATTATGATTTGGATTTTCCAAATCAAGTTTGGATTGAGCTTTTCTTGTCAACACTTAAATTAGAGTTAGACTCTTATAAAGTGCTGATTTTTTATGTGCCCTTTCTATGGACGTTTTTTGAAGGAAAAAGGAAATAAATGTAATCCATCATCTTAAATGATTGATTCAATCAATCAAGATATGAATGTGATTCATCATCTTAAATTCAATCAATCAATTAATATATGAATTTAATTCATTGTGATTTGAATTTTTCAATTCAAGCTTGGATTGAGCCTTTCTTGTGAGCACTTAAATTAGGGTTAGACTCTTATAAAGTGCTGATTTTTTGTGTGCCTTTTTCCTGCACATTTTTCTAAGAGAAAAACAAGATCCTTATGCTCTCTAAATTTGGGCCTTTACCAATGGTTTAGAGAGGAAAAGGCACCATCCATAGAAAGACAAGGTTCCAATGATCTTGCTCCTCCTATCTTTAACATAATCCTAAGAAACCATCACCTTCTTGAAAAGATGGAGATAGCCATGTGGTAGTGGGAGGTTTCAAGAGAACCAAAACTCAACCTTGTCTTCGCTTAGCAAGCATCCAAGGAGTGAGAGGTTTCAAGAGAAGGAGTTCTCATTGCAATCAGGAGATAGCCGTGTGGATCAACGTTAGATGACATCAACAACCTTGAAGTCTTTGAGTGATCTAAGGTATTCTAATATCCAATAATCGTTTTATCAAATTGTCCTAAACCCCTAATAGTTGTTTTAACGAGTAATCTTAAAACTCATGAATATTATAAATTGTTATGAATTCTCATGAGTACTGTAAAGAGTTACGGATTAATTATTAATAACTAATTAGCGTAATGAGTTAAGGTTAATAATTCATGAGGATTGTAAGGAGTTACAGGTTTCCACAATGATTAAACAAAATTTTTTATTTCAACCTCAAAACTTTACATGAAAGTCATGTAATAGGCAAAATTAACCAACAAACCCATCATCCCAGTTCTTTGGATTGTGATTAAGCTTCTCTCTTATGTGATAATTGTTTATAGTTGAAGAATATCACATTCAAAATCCTAAGCCTGCACCTACAAGATTCAAAATCGATCTTTATCATTGAAGCTTCACAAGAATTCAACATGAAAGGCTTAGTTTTGTAACATCCCAAATTTTATCCCCTACTATTTAAGTGACATCAGGATGTTGTTTATTAATTAACTTGAGATTTAAAGAGGATTGAGTGTATTGTCTGAAATCTTGAAATATAGAATTGTGAAAAGAATAAATTATGATTAACAATTGACGTGGAAAAACCTAATCGGGATAAATGAGGCTTAAATAAGGTATCTAATTATCTTTTATAAAAGAAAATATAATATTTAATGTAGTAGATATTGATTTGAGTTTAAAGAATAGATTATTTTCGGGTAATTGGATTTTTTTTTTTTTGGGTATTTATCGGGGCTTACACCCAAGGGTAATTGGAATTTATCATGAAATCATTTGTGCAAGGAAATTTTAATCAAATAAAGACTGAAGTGTTTTTACACACACACACACTCATGATGTACATACATATATACAGTTATAGTGATGAACATCCATATTAAATTAATATGCGTAATCACAATTAGCGAGGAAAACCAGCACGGGGCTGTCAACCCTTTCTTAATGGTATAGAGTTAATTGAGTATTAAATGTTTGTCTTTCGCCTTTCCTGTGCTTGACTCTTGTCTCTTGTGGGAAGTGCTGGAAGCAGATAATTTCAAAAGCAGCTCCCTCAGAATCCCTCAGAAGCAAATCTGAGCCGTCCAAAAATGAATCTAACGGCTAGAGAGGAATTTGAAAACTTTTTACAAAAACCGCGCGCGGTAGTTTTTACCGCACGCGGTTTTGGCATTAATGATTCTGGAACCTTAGATCAACTTTTAGACGGTCCAGATGGAGCGATACTGAGGGATACTAAGGGTTCCGCTGCTGAGAGAATCCGAACCGGGGAAGTGCTCAGCCACCTCCAACTCTTCTCCTTTCCTTTTAGACAATACTTGTATGCATGTAGCAGCATGACATAACATTTAATTGAGTCATGTCTTGACTTCGTAGATTGTTATTATTTAATTTGTGACAGAATTTTGTCATTAAGTCAGTCTAGCGACATAATTCTGTCACTAATTAACAATTTTTTTAGTAGTAAAACCGAGTCATTTTTCAAGCGCTCGAGCATCGATATATGATATTCTAATTTTTTTGCCATTATTGCCCCTAAAATTTTGTCTTGGAAGTTAGATTTTGTAAAGGGAAAATCTTATATAAAGACGCTTTAAAGAGGAAAATTCTATATAAGGTTGCTGAATTTAACAAATCTTAATTTGTTACGATGACCCAACCCAATTTGGGAGTGTTGTTGTTTGGGTGTTTTGCTCAGAAAGCTGCGACTCCTATTGAAGATGATACGGCTGAGTCTTCTGTGTCCGTTATTGGATTTCAGGAAAATAAATCCAAGGGGTTTCTAAACCTTCTTCCAAGTGAGTTATATATTTAGTATTCATGCTTCATCAGAATTTGGAGAATGCATTTCCTGATCATTATAGTGGAAATACTAAAATTGAGCGTCCCTAAATATCTTCACTTCAAAGAGGAGTTTGTACATGAAAATAAGAAATCTATTATTATATTCCAGTCTTTCGAGAGTTATAACTTTATATATATATCTATATATTGGAAATTTCCGACTTGAGGCTAGGATCTAATGGAAATTTCTGCAGAAAAGGAGAATTGACAATATTTTGAGGTTGACATAGGGCCCATTTGGATGGGTTTTTTTAAGAAAAAAGCACTTTTTTAATGCATAAAAAAAATGCTTTTTTTAATTAATTTATGTGTTTAGATGATATTTTTTTGAAAAAGCGAAAGTCACAAAAAAAACCAAAGTGCTGCTTTTTTAAAAAGTCCAATTTAGAGCTTAAAAAATAAGCACTAAAAAAACACTTTTTTTAAAAGCTCATCCAAATGGGCCCATAGTCCATGGAAGGTCTTCTCGAGACTGTAATGGTGAAAGAAATTTTAGGTTATATTTTCAATTTCGCCCTTTTAATAACTAAGAAATATAGAGGTAATTTGACCTAGATTTTAAATCATTAATTATGACGTATAACACGAATATGATTTGTTAAGTTTAGTAACTTAAATTAGAATTGGGATAATTAACCCATCTTTATATGGGATTGTTCCTTAAAAAGCATGTGGTTAATTAGGGGTAAAAATTGGGGGGAAAAAAACATACATGAAATTTTTAAATAAATACAAATTGTTACTTAAATTTAGGAACAGCCCTGTCATGTGAGAGAATGTTGCTTATAGACCTAGACCTTTGGTCGAGCTTATGACTGAGTAAAAGTCAAATTTTGGTTTTGCATATGGATTATTTTTACTAACATAATCCAATCCTATCCCTCTATACTTACTCCTCACGGATCATGAGACTTTTTTTTTTTTTTCCCCAAAGGATCACGAGACTTCGCTATAAAAGAGAAAATAGTATATAGATTCAAGCACAACAATCTTTTAAGATTGTTCCTTACTAGCAACCTCCAAACCATTACCTGCAAGTACAATGTAAACCTCAAGCTCAAGTTCAAATTAGGGCTTCTCAAAATCCCAACAACAAAGACATACAATGAGATTATATTGATTAGCAAAGTTTTATAGTTGTTGTCAACCAAATCGGATTCCAGTAAAATTTAAACTATAATAATAACAATAATTACCACATAGTGAATTAAATAATTTTTTTTTGGGTTCTTTTAAACTATATAATAACAATAATTAAGTAATATTTTTGGGTTCTTTTACAATTAAATATTTTATTTTTTATTTTTGGTTATTTTTCATTAAGTTTTTACACCACCGTACGCGTGTCTGATCTGAGTGTCTTAACCCTTTTAATGAAAGTGTCTAATTTAGTAATTTTTCCAACATTGGTCACTCATAACTCACATCAATGACAGTAAATTCAAAGGGACTAGCATTTAAGAACATTTATTCTCCTAGTAATAAATGCGAGGCCTCATAGGAGAATATGCAATAATAACTGTTTACTGGTGGCATGCACAAGTTTGTTCAGAAAAAAGGGAAAACTTTATCCTCGTTAATGTTCAAATCTTCTAATTAAATTCAATTTGCAGATACCATATCTGTCTCGTAGTATTGTTGTGTCTATAAATGTAGATGATTCACCATAAATTTAGTCTTACTTGAGTCACAAGTTTATTCAGAAAAAAGTTACCATAAAAAAGACAATTTTTAGTCATTGTTGTTCAAATCTTCTAATTAATTTTGCAGATACCATATATTCCTCGTAGTAATTTCTGACTATAAAGGTAGATGACTCATCACAGAGAACACAGAAATCTCAAAGCTATGGCGACTCCTTCCTCCATCGTTAAACCTCCTCCTCCTCCTTCTTCCGTGGCAATGATCATCACTCTTCTTTCTCTGCTAACCTTTCTGTGTCTCCCACTGTCCTCATACTCCACAAAAACTGCCTCAGTACAAGAAATCTGCTCAAAACACACAAACCCTACTTTCTGTACTGAAACCTTAAACCCTAAATCTGGTTCAGACCTGGAAACCCTAGGCCACTACGCCACCTTGGACGTAGCTGACCTCCATGCCTTCCAAACCATCACTGATCTTCACGCTCTCATCGCTAATACAACCAAGGATCCTCAGATGAGACAACGTTATATAACGTGTGCGATTAAGTACGATGATGTTATAACTCGTCTTGAAGATGCTTCAAAGGCCTTAAGTTCTGTAGATTATAGTGGCATGGCCTCTGGTGCGAATGACGTCATCGTGGATGTTCAAGATTGTGATTTGAGGCCACCTATTACTGATCAATTGTCCATTCTGAAGGATAATAAGGATCTTGAGGGTACTGATTTAATCATTGCGTTTATAGCTGGTTGTTACTTAGGCACAATTATAGATTTTAAATGGCTCTTGGATGAAATTCTGGAAAAGTATAGTAGTTATATTGATTTCTATTACAGGAATATATTATTGTTCATTTAGAACATCAAATTCCATCTTTTTGGGTATAAACAATTGCAACCAATGAGTGGTAGGAAATTTGAATTCTCTGGTTGTGTTCTTTTAATGCTTTTATAAATTTAATTTGATTATGGAATAGGTTGAGACTATACTTCGTCCAGTCTTATGTATAGAGAATTGTTTTAGGGATGATCTCTCCTTATTTTTAAGAGAACGTACATGTCTAAAATTTTATGTATAATTCTCCTTTTCTTTAATGAGCACAAGTATCTTTCTTTTAAAGGTTGTTTGGAACACTGTCGGCCATTATGTGTAGGAATTTAAATCTTGTTTTACTAAATAATGAGATATTAGCAAGATATTAGCCGCTTCCTCAGACCTAACCCATTAACAATTGGTTATATAAAAATAAATAAATACTCAATCATCCTCTCTGCTATGGGGATTTTTGAATAATAACTAAAAATTTTGTATTTTTAATATATTTATTGTCTCTAATAAATTTTGGAGAGAATGACAAAAATAACTTTAAATTTTTAAAATCTTAAATCAAATATTTCCTATAAAATAAATTGTAAATTGTCTATCATGTTTCATCATTCCTTTATCATTTTTAATAGTTCATTTTCTGTCATTTTTCGCTAAATTATGAATCAATTTTTTTTTATCTGTATAATTTAGTTATTAGTATCTCGTATAAAGGCTCAAAGGGAATTTTATTTTTATTTGGGTGAAACAATGGGGGAAATCCCATATAAAGCTATTTAAAATAGAAAAATTCTAAATTGGGTTGTTAAATTTAATAAATCTTTAATTGAGTCATTAACCCAATTTAGGACATTAAAATATGGGCAAAATAACTTTAATAGCCTCTCATCTCTCCTCATTAATGAGTTTTATGACTTTTTCACTCCCTAACTTATATTTTTCATGTATATATCAAAATTAATTTTAATACGACAAAATATGATTTGTATATTAACCATCATCACAAGAATAAAAACCTACAATATTTTCAGCAAAGAGTTCATTTTATTAACATTAACAATTTTTTTAAGAAAACTTATAATGTATGTCATTATAAAAAGGACATATTTTGGTAAATATATTAATTAAATATGAATTTTACTATATTTTTCACACATACATACATAATATATATATAGGTTTTTTTTTATAGAAATTTTTATATTGATGTAAACCGTTTTCTCAAATTTTAAGTGTGTTTTACATCTTTTTTCTAAAATATCCATAGAAGTGTATGAAATTTAAACGACGCTTGTTAAAAAAGATAAATAATATTACTGATTTATATTAAAGAATTAAAATTTTGAAATTGAAATATTAACTAAATTACTATCTAAAAGCTCACATTTATATGTTAAAGAAAATTATTCTGGTTTAGGTTAATATTGGTAAAAATGACTTTTATTTCAATTTAATTTTGCAAAGTGTGAAGTTGGTATGGGATATGCTTTTTCTTTTTTCCTTTTGGTTTTATCTCACCCGATAAAAATAACAACTTTCTTTAGAAAAAAAAAAACCTCACATTTATTTTTATTATCATTAATTATTAATTGATTTTCAATTAAAAATTATTTAATTGATATCAATGATACTATTATGGTATAACATACTTAAATTATTCTTGATTATCCTTTTAGGAAAAAAAAATCATTTGATTTAGCATAAATAATTTTGATATATAGAGATACAAAGTCATAAAGTAATAATACCCCTCTTTTAAGAGGGGAGCGAAGAAATATTGGTAGAAAAGAGAGAATGGGCATTAAAGTCATTTTACACAAATTTTGAAATCCTAAATTGGGTTAATGACACTATTAAAGATTTACTGAATTTACCAACTCAATTTAGAATTTTTTTATTTTAAGTAACTTTATATAGGATTTTCCCTTACAATACTTTAGTATTCTTTTGTTCAGTCATGCCATCAAACAAACTACTTTTTTTAAATACCCAGTTAATTCTTATCGATTATTTGGTTAGTTTTTATTGATGTTCAATATCAATCGAATCAATATTTTGAGGTGTCGCGAACCGAATCAATTAATAAAAAGGAAATAAAATTAGGAAAGTGAAAGTAAAATTAGGAAATAAGAAAGGAAATATGATATTAATAGGGCTAGGTGGCATGCTCTTCTTGCTTCTTCTCTTTCATCTCTTGCTTTTCTAGCCATTAGGTCAATCTTGACCTCTCCAACTAGTCTTCAAAATGGCACCATCCATGTACATAAAGGTGACCAATTGATAAAAGTTTGGCAAAATTGTCCTTTGCCACCTACACATTAAAATAGAAAAAACAAGTGATAGAAAAGAATCGAGGGAATTAAAATGATTAGAAATTAAATTCATTAAAATCAACAATTAAAGCACTAAAATTCCTAATTTTCCCTTCTTGTCACCTTGACATAAATATGCATGATTCAACCCAAATAAACTGCTAAAAGCCCAAAATTAAGTGTATGACCATTAAAAAAAAAAAAGGAAAGAAATTTTAGTGCAAAAGCCAATCTAAAAGAGAACTCGAGAGGCCGAGAGATGTTATTAAAATAAATTAAACTTAATTTAGGTTGTCTCCTCCTCCTCATTACTCCTTGGTTCCACTGTTGATTGTTGTTACTTCTCATCTGGGTCAGTGTCCAATTATGTAATACTACCTTCGGTCCTAATTATAAGAGCTAGTTGACTTTCTTTGAAAAGATTAAGGAAGTTAAATAAGTTACTTAATCATTTCATATATTAAATATTTTTAGATAATATATTAGTTTATTAGTCAAATTAATAAGTTTGAAGGAAAAATAAAAAACTTTAAAGTAATTTAATTAGCTTCCTTAATCTCTCCAAAAAAATCAACTAGCTCTTATAATTAGGCCTGGAGGGAGTATATTTATCATGTGTGAGCTTTTTTTTTTTATATACCAAAAAATGTGAGCTAATTTTGGTTAGGTGGTACATCAAAATCACTGTCACAAACATTGTTAGATATAATTTTAATAGCATTTTAAATTCATTTATATACATTTTTGTGTCGAATATTATAATAACATTATATATGTAAGATTAAAATAATTTCTTTCAAAATATTAAACTAAAACCATTGAAAGTTAATCCAATAGTGAAGATAAATGGAGAGGAAGTGAAATGGTAGCAGCCCTCTCGCCATGATTATCAGTCAACAAATAACTTATTTGTTATGTTATTTTTCTTTAAAATGATTATTTTAATTTTATCTGCATTGATTTTGATCCGGAAAAGGTAGCGAGTCATAGTTCATACGGTAATGTAATAATTAAACAAAAATGATTATATGCGCATATAATAATATATTTTAATTTTAAATAACAAATGAATAAAATAAATATACCATACATCAATTTAAATATATAACGACTAATTATAAAATATTTTGTAAGCTTTTATTAACGAAAATCCATAACATATTTAATATTCATCATAAAATTTGTTTGACAAACTCTGGATTTGGGGAAACTAAAGTAGACTTTTAGTTTTTTAAATTTTACATAAATTATATTTTCTATCCTTTTTTTTTTTTGATACAGCCAGTGAGGAAGGGAGAGGCAGGATTCGACAAGGGAGAAAGTCAGCTCCTAAGGCTGGCCCTAGTGCAATCGCGCTACGATGCGCTTGGCATATTTTCTATCCCTTTACTTTATAAGGTATACTTTTTGTCCTATAAATCTAATACCGCAAATATTACTAACAGAAAATCCTAACACAACAAACTCAAGTGATGATTGAACAATTGACAAACCACATTTAAGTTTTAATTTTTTTTAATAAAAAATATAGTAAAACAACTTACAACAATTATATTTAACATATTAAAACTTAAATATGCTTTGTTAGTTTCTCAATTATCACTTGAGTTTGTTACGTCTGTGTTTTCCGTTAGCAACAGTAACGATGTTAGAATTATAGGACCAAAAATATATCTTATGTAAATTTAAATGACTAAAAAAAAAAGAATGTGAAATTCAAAAGTAATGATTGGATTTTCATTAACACTAAATTTTTATGTATGAAGAGCCACGCGAAATATGGCTCTTGATAGAGGTTCCATAAGCAGCCCAAAACAAGTAATTTAAGTATTCCGCGATTCTTTCAAATACCTCATAAAAGTATGCAATTTACAGGGCCTAACATTCAATAAATGTTCTGAATCCAGCTCCTATTTATGCTTCACCCAGGTGGGGTACTCATAGGGCTGGACAATATTCATGAAAAAGGTTAAATCTCAGAGACATGCCTCTTGTATTTCGATAATCTATTTTGATCATGATCAAATCCATACCTTTAAAAGGGTGAAACTGCAATCAATTGATCCTCATTTTTTTCCCTGAATGATGCTGCATTGGATCACTCAAGTCTCATCAATTGCTGCATCCTTGAAACACATTACAATTGTCACCAATAAAAAGCATATGCTCAATGGCTTTCTTGTCCATTCTCCTCCCAAAGGCACCCTAAAAAAGGATATAAAATTGATATTTCAATCTCTTTTTAGTCACTCTACATAACTGATGTAGTGCTAATTCGCCATACCCTAGTCCCTATTGTATCAACCTTATTTGTATAATTTCTCATTTTATATAATTGATATTTTATCCAAAAAAAAACATACATAAACTAAAACCCGATCTTGTGTAATTTCATCCACAAAATAACCATTATTGTGACATTATCAACAAAACCTACCCTTTCTACTATGACATTCTTGAAAAGAAGCATGTCAAATCCGGCTGCTCATCACCAGAAGGTCAAAAAGCAACTAATTGGCCTTTTGATAACTCTACCAGCAGGCGATGCCGAATGCCAGAAATTTCCTCCTGAAATGCAATAACTTTATATTATTGTAAATTTCTTAAAAAAAGTTTACATTTGGAATAATAAAAGAAATGTACATATAACATGAGTGAGTCCTATATATCTGTAATAATAAAAGAAATGTACATGTTGGCTCACCGAAGAAAATGGTACAATTGACCCGCACATAATAATGGAGGCCATATATGTCAGTACGAACACACCACAATCATGACTGTAGCACAGAGAGTGAGAGTTTTATGAAAACAAGATAAAGCAATAAATAACAACACCAATAGTCGGCTAACTTCTAAAGACAAGGGGAATCGCTAAAAGGTTTTAAGAAAAATATTTGATTACCCAAAAGACCGGTAAAAACTGAATAGCATGCAATGACGATTTCTAGTATGGGAAATGACATCATGTTTATGAACCTCATTTGTCATTGGGACTTTTTGGTCATCAAATCCTTTATTTGGGACCTCGCAATAATTTTCCCAATATGAAACTTACATCAATCAATATCATTGTAGTCAATCACTGTGTGCATGTGCGCGAGCAAAATAAAAACATGCCAATACCCATTTACTTGCTGAGGAATATCCTTTGGATAAACAAAATCCCATGAGTGTGAATCATCATAACCAAGAACAGTGGCACAAATCCTCCGCAGCCAATTTCCCTGGGTAAAAAATTATTAGATCCAATTCAACACATGATTTGAACAGGTGTAAACCAATAAGTATTACTAGCTCCATTCCTTAATATAAGATATTAAGGACCGGAGTTAGAATATCAAGTATATAATAGATTCAGCGAGAATTCATACCACTTTCACTGCATCTCTTTTGTGCCTTGCGCTATTCATGGAATTATAAACAAGCACTTTTTGCTTAAGACAATCAGCAACAGCCAATATGTAATGATTATTTATTACACACGGGAAAAATAACTGCAACACCATGTTTCACTATTAAAATTTATAAAAAATAATAATAATAATAATAATAATAACAACAGTAAAACAATACACATTAAATGCCTAATTCACATGACAACCAATAACAAGCCTACTCGATTGTGGTGACCCTTCATCAATCCTTTCACCCAGCGGAGGTCATCTCTATCATTCCACCTTGCCAAAGCTATAACCTACAATCCATGGAACTATTTTGATCACTATTTTCTAATATTATTCAGATGGTAACAAGGGTTCAAGAACCAATACCCCTGCATAAGGAGAGATAAGAAAATCATTGTATTCCTTATCAGGGAAGCGGCAAGCCCATTGCATTAGTGTGTCTCCATAACATTGAACAACCTGAGTACAAAGGTTAAAAAAAAGATTATGAAACTAGTTTGCCACTATGTTAAACATTTTTTCGTCATCATAATAGTCGCTTTCCATAACATGATAACTGTACTTATATATAAATAAAGAACAAGTTACCGCATACATCATTGTTTAGCCATAATTTATGCAAATCCCGATGACCTTTGTAAATAAGGCATTGAATATCAATGGCTGACAAACCAGAGTCTTGAGTTGAAGTCGCCCCAAATCTGCAATATGTCATAAAATAAGTGAGGGCTGCAAATGATAACAAACGGACAAATGTTAGCAGAAATTCCTAACCTTATATCATCCCCCTCAGTTGTACCAAATGAATGACAGCTCCACCTTTCCACCACTTGAGACTCCTCTTGATTTAATCTATATGTAATGTGTCTTCGCACATCCTTTCATTCAAAACCAAAACAAAAGTTAACATGTAAGCAACAAGTACTTTGGAAAAAATTTGTCCTCAATTTAAGCCTTTAAAATAAACCTAAAAAATTGTGATTACCTCAACATCCAACCTTGGAGTGAATGTTTGTGTCCGATCTGATTTTTCTGGTGCACATTTTTCCCTTGAATTGTACCCAGTTGAAGGTTGAAACCGAGATTTTTTAGTATGGCTAGACCAAGGAGCATGTCTTCTTGGCTGGTTCCTTGGAACATGCATGATTTGTGGTGCTTTCATCTTTTCTAACTCTCCCATAACAGTGGAATCAAAAGATGTACTAGCCTTAGCAACTCTCTGGCATCTGTTTTCCCCACCTTTTGTTTTCTTCATTAATTGAGCCTTCATCTGTTCAGTTTAGGTCAATCAAGTAAGTTTTATAGCTAAGGACATTTTTTTAAGTAGGCACAGTTTTATCATCTTTGGATAACAAAGAAATAATAAAAAAGAATATAAGTAATCAGAATAAATCATGAAACAACGCAAAGTTTAAAGAATAAAGAATTTTGGCAGGCCCCCCAAGCCAAACTTGACCAATTGAGCATTCATGTAAAAGACTCATTTAAACTTACAAAATATTCAAGTTTGCTCATCAACAGATATTCCCTGTTCCGACAAAAATAATGCAATAAAAGAGATCAATTCTCATAAACTTAAATAGCACAAAAGGTAGGACATGCTGAAACAACACATAAGAAAATAGCAATTACTAAATCATACACACAAATATTGGGAAATAAGTAATGATAAATCATATACAGCAACAAGGAACTCTCCATAATCTCTAGAGTCCTAAAATCTCCTTATTCAAACTAGAGAACTTGTAAAATGTGTGCACCACCAAATTGGTAACATACAAAATTTGAGAACAGATAATGCCCAATAGTGGCTGTCAATTAGGATTATGATGTAAAATCACTACAGCGCCAACAAGAAAAGGAAAATGCTCAAGTTTACTGAAACCAGGTCTAATGGAATGAGCTAGTGATCAACAAAAAGTTGAGGAAAAATATGTCTTAGAATAGATGCATAACCAAAGGCCACAATATGTAGAAATTAGAAACCAACCCCATCCTCTCCACTTCCCACCAACGGAGAATATTCAACACAAAAATAAGATGGGACTCACTAGGATAAGTTTTCTTCTTTTTTTCATCCTTTTTCTAAGTGAAATATGGGGAAAAAAAGGATGAAGCTCAAACATTATAAAAGAAAGGAAAATGTTGAACCCAAAAAGAGTGGAAGACTGAAGTAGTCACAGTCTAACATCCACCATCATGATGCCTTCAGTTATTTTGAAGGGAAAACACATCACTACAAATAAGCTAGCCAAGCTGACATAAGGAACATTGCTTAACTTGGACAAACTAAGAAACTAGTAAGGTATATTCATAGAAATTGCTTGGGCCCACAAGAATATTCATGCATAACTGACAGAATTACCTTTATGCTGGTTTTATTTTTGGGAGGACACCTCTTGGTCCCATTAGAAAATGCTGACTCAGATTTGAGGTTGGGAGGACACCCAGGTCTTGTTGACTTGGGCAGTCGTCCCCTACAAACTGACGGCCCAGATTGGTTCACTAAGTTCATCCTAGCTTTTGGTGGATAACAGGAGCCCCTTCTCATTCCCGGAGGTTTAGTGGGCTCATCTTCAGGACCAAGTGAAAACCATCCAGGGTTGGCACTTTTCCAGATATTGGGTTGCTGCTGGGGCTGTGTGTCGGCATTCTGCCTGTGCTTGGGCGGTCGACGACGTTTTCTTTTAACATGCATGCTTTGCGGTGCTTTCATCTTGTCTGACTCTTCCATAGCAGTGGAATCATTAGATGTACTAGCTTTATCAACTCTTGGGCATCCATTTTCCCCGCCTTTTGTTTTATTCATTAATTGATCAGCCTTCATCTGTTCAGTTTTGGTCAATCTTGTCTCAGTTTTATAGCCAAGCACATTTTTTTGTGAGCAGGCACAAGTTTATCATGTTTAGATTGAAAAAAAAGAATATAAGTAATAAGAATAAATAGTGAATATAATGCAGAATTCAAAGAATAAAGAATTTTGGCAGGCCCAGGCCAAGCCAAACTTGACCGATCAAGTATTCATCTAAAAGACTATTTAAACTTGAAAAATATTCATGTTTGCTCCTCAACTCGTCCTCAACAGATGTTCCTTATTCTGACAAAAATAATGCAATGAAAATGAACAATTCGCATAAGTTTAAATGCAGTGGTATTGGGAGTAGTCTCCCCACCCCCTTGTACTGGGTTCGATCCCCCCATCCTCTCTCGTCTATGTATCAAAAAAAAAAAAAAAAAAAGCAAAAAAAGTAGTACATGCTGAAACAACACATAAGAAAACAATTACTAGATCATACACACACATATTGGGAAATAAGTAATTATAAATCCCAAACGGTAACAACGAATTGTCCATATTCTCTAAAGTCCTAAAATCTCCTTATTCAAACTAGAAAATCTATTAATATCAAATGAGTGCACTGCCAAATGGGTAACATACAAAATTTCAGCGGAACAAATATGCCCAATAGCGGCTGTCAATTAGCATTACGAAGTAAAATCAATGTAGAATGTTTTCATCCATTTGTCGCCAACAAGAAAATAAAAGAATAACTGCTCAAGATTACTCAGACCAGGTCTCATGGAATGTGGTAAAGATAACGGAGTTAACGAAAAATATGTCTTATAATAGATACATAACCAAAGACCACAACGTGTAGGAATTAGAAACCAATCATATCCTCTCCATTTCCATCCCATGGAGAATAATAAGTTTTCTACTTACTTTTTTTCGTTTTTTTTTTTTTGGTGGTGAAATAATGTGTGTTGTTTGGTTTTTTTTTTTTTTTTTTTTGGGGGGGGGGGGGGGGAACTACCCAAGCTAACATAAGGAACAGTGCTTAACTTGGACTGAGATCAGAAACAATTAAGGTATATTCATAGAAACCGCTCGAGCCAACAAAAATTTTCATGCATAACTCACAGAATTACCTTCTTAGGCCGCCCGACATATCTTCTGGCAGCTCTAACGGCTTGTCCTGAAGCAGCATTCTTCTTCAGCCTTCCTCTACCTCTTGAAGACACAGGAGGACCAGTGCTAGCAATTATGGTTTCCGGTGCAGAGGGACCGGGAGGAGCAAATGCCAACTCAGATTTGGGGTTGGGAGAACGCCTAGGACGAGCAGGGCCCCTTCTCGTTGCCGGAGGTTTATCGGGCTCACCTCTAGGACCAAGCGAAACACATAAAGGGTTGGCATTTTGCCCAGCTTCAGGTTGCGGCGGGAGCTGAGTGTCGGCGTTCCGTTTGCGCCTGGGGGTTCGACTCCGTTTTCTTCGGGTGGCAGCAGGAACGGCGGTGAGAAGGCCGGTGGAGGAGTCCATGGAAAATTCAATGAACCAGAGCCAAACAGAGTTAAAGGAACTTGCAAATGGAAGCTCAGCATCGAAGGCGTGGGAATAGGGGCGCGAGGGTCTCTGATGCGCTGTCTTATGCCCCACATCATAGCCGTTCTTTTTTTATCAAACACATCATACCGCCCAAAGTGTTAAAATGTAAAACTACACATATGGTTTTTCTAAAAATGCACTAAACACCAAGTTCTTTTGTTGGAAGCAAAATCAAAATATTTTGTTAAAGTGACTATAGGCCTTATCAATATAAAATAATAGAATATATGACTTTTACTCTATTTTTTAACCACATAGTTTATTTTGCACCTAAAAAACACTTGATGTTCAATACGTTTTTAGAAAAACACGTGTATATTTTTGCACTTTAATCCTTTTTCTGGTGTTTGCTCTCCTCTGATCCCTCGCTAGTTTCATCAAGACCTTAACCACCTATCCAAGTCTTAGTTTTCTGAGCAGTAGAACACAAAAGCGTTGATATAGGGAACGAGTTTCCCTGCTCTTCCAAGAACGAGTAAGGAGTGCCCGGTATCCTAAATTATCATTTTAGTACCATCCAGTATCTTGAAATAATTTTTTCAAGATCTTAAAATGATTTTTCAAGATTATAAAGTATGTTTCAGTACCAATCAATACCCTAAAGTATTTTTGTAGTCTCAGTCAGTACCCTAAAATATTTTTTAGGATCCAAAAAAATATTTTTAGGGTACTAACTAATACTAATAATATACTTCAAAGTGCAGAATAGTACTGAAAAATACTTCATGATCTTGAAAAAACTTAAGAATATTTCAGGCTACTCACTAGTACTACGAAGATATTTTAAAATATTGATTGGTACTGTTTTTTTTTTTAAAAAAAAAGATCCAGACGGCCAGATCTCACCCCCAAAAGACGAGTGCTCCCTGGACGAGCAAGGAAACTTGTTTTGTTGATATGGACCCATCTCTCGTCCCCTATTTAATTTTAATAAACAATTGCAATATGCCATTCTACTCCTATATATAAGCCATGAAAGATTAATATTATTTATAAGCATTCTCATTTAATTTTTCTGTATAAATATACAATTTTACCCTTCATTTATTATAATGGAGACATTGTTTTCCGAAGAAATCATGTGTATTAATAGAAACAAAGTTATTAAATTTTACTGTTGGATGATCTGGCATTCAAATAATGAAAGAACCTATAAATACCTTCTAAATGTGCAAAGAATGATTGATCAAATCCTGTTAGTTCTCTATGTGTTTTGATGAAAACTGACAATTGTAAACAAAGTATGGAGTTTTTCTTTGATAAGTTGAAAAACTTGCTGTCAAAGAAAAACTCGAGTTTTGCAAAACTCGAGTTTTTTCGAGTTTTGCCCTTACTGAGAAAAGCTCAAGTTTTCTAAAATAAGCAAAACCGCCAGTTTTCAAGGAAAACTCAAGTTTTCATCACACAGAGACTTCTCATCATTTTTTGAAAAATGCAAAACTCAAGTTTGCATTTGAAAACTCGAGTTTTGCCCTTACAGAGAAAAGCTCAAGTTTTCTGAAATAAGCAAAACCGCCAGTTTTCAGGGAAAACTCAAGTTTTCATCACACAGAGACTTCTCATCATTTTTTGAAAAATGCAAAACTCGAGTTTGCATTTGAAAACTCGAGTTTTGGCCATACAGAGAGTCTCCTAAGTTTTGAACTTCTGAAAACCTCCAGTCTTATTCAAAACTGCCAGTTTTTAGTTTTTCTGAGTTTTCATAAGATTTGTGAAAACTCGAGTTTTGAACTAGGAAAGAACATTGATGCTTTAGTCAGATCTTCAACTGCCGGCTTTCGAGAAAAGACTTAGCATAGTTTTTCTTCAAGTTTTCATGATTAAATGAAAACTCGAGTTTTGATTTCAAAACTTGAGTTTTGACCTGACAAAGAGCATTCACGTTTTACTCAGATTTTGAAAACCGCTAGTTTCCATGAAAACCTCCAGTTTTGACTTGGCGCAAAATCTTCAAGTTCTCATATTTAAATGGAAACTCAAGTTTTGATATGGAAACTCAAGTTTTGGCCAAGCAGAGAGCTTTGATGTTTTTCATGTTTTGAAAACTGCCAGTTTTGAAAGAAAACCTCCAGTTTTGATGTTTTTGACTTAAATCATTTTTCATGTCAAAGTCCAAAACTTGAGTTTTGAGGAACAAAACTCGAGTTTTTATCGCTGATTCTGAAATTCAAATCTGACGAATTTGTAAAACCTTCTTATTTGATCTCAATGCTTCCTATTATTATTTTCTAATATTCCTAGCTATGTTTAACCACTTTGTTAGTGAGTTTCAAATGGTTTAGAGAATGTTTATTCAAGGTTTAAAGCAAAAGCAAAAAGTGACGTCAGCACATTAAATTCAAAACCCAGAAAGTTGCATTCTTTTGGGTAATCCTTCTGCACACATTTAACAAAGGATTAAAGATTGCTTTCTACATCGAGCAGCTGCCATTCCAACGGATTTATTTTCAAGAAGTCAACTCTGAACTTCTGCACAGCTGGATTAAGTGAAAATTAGAGAGAGAAGAAGACCAAAGCTTAACCTAAACCTTGTCTAATGAAGGCAACACTTATATTGAAGATTATAATGGTCATTTAATGCTCTCTTGGTATAAATAGAACTACATTCAAGTCTTCTCAACTAATCTGCTGAAAATGAATTGCAATCAAGTCTACATTTATTCTTTGAGTTTTCACTTGTAAAGTATCTTCTGGTACACTAAGCTTCAGTGTTTATCATTATGTACTCTTAGAGAGAGTTTCTTCTGAGCAATTAATTTCTTGTAAAGAATCACAAGTCTGAGGACTTGGTCATTGGGTGCATTGATTACAACTTGTAAGGGGAAATAAGTTCTAGTGAGAAAATTACTCTTGAGTGCAGAGTGTGTAATCAATTAACATAGTGGAAATCCCAGAGAGTCTGGGGACTGGACGTAGGTCAAGAGATTGGATCAAATCAGTATAAATCTCTGTGTCTTGTTCTTCTACTCTACTCCTTGTTCATCTCTGTTTTTATTGTTCAAGAACAGAGTATTTTTCAAAAGTTTTAAAAATCCCCAATTCACCCCCTCTTGGTGATTTTGCTCCATTTTCATTTGGTACCAGAGCAAGGTCTTCTCTAAAAGAGACTAACATCTCGAGAAAGATCATTATGGAAGGTATTCTACCTGATGGAGCTTTGATCAATCGACCACCGGGATTCAATGGAGAACACTACTCCTTTTGGAAAGCCAAGTTTAAAGTCTTTGTAAATGCCACTGAATATGGCCTTTGGAGAGTGTTAGAAAGAGGAGATTACAGACCAACTGTTCTTAATAATGGTCTGAGAGAAGACAAGCCAGAAGAAGATTTTGATGAGAATGATAGAAGAAATATCACACTCAACAGCAAAGCAGTTCTCTTACTGCAAAGCGCTCTTAGTCAACAAGAGTATTTTCGTGTCTGCAATTTAATGTCAGCCAAAGCCATGTGGGATGCACTGGAAATAGCTCATGAGGGAACTACTGGAGTTAAGCAAAATAGAGTCAATACTCTCATGACTGAGTATGATTTTCTTCGTATGAAGCCTGGTGAATCCATTTGCGATTTCCAGCTAAGATTCACTCATCTGATCAACCAGCTTGCTGTATTGGGCAAAGAGTATAAGCAACCTGTCCAAGTGAGGAAAATTCTCAACATCCTCAACAAGGAATGAGAAGCCAAAGTCACTGCCATTGAAGAAGCTCGTGGAGATTCTATGGCATCAGTAGCAACACTTTTTGGTAGCCTCTTTGAATATGAGGCAAAGCTCAAGTTCAAGAAAGGACTTGAAGAAGCACATGGCAAGAACAAGGGAATTGACTTCAAAGCTACTAAAAAAGTTAAAGAGTCAGATGATGATGATGAAGACGAAGATGAGGAGATAGACATGATGGTCCGGAGATTCAAGAAATTCTACAAGAAGGACCAAGGATTCAAGAAACTTCACAAGGGTAGCTCCAGCTATGAGGCAAAGAAGCCAATCATCTGCTACGAATGTGAAAAGCCTGGCCACATTAAGTCTAAGTGCCCCCAGCTAAACAATAAAGACACCATCTTATGATGAGTTATTTGCTGAATATATTGTTGTGCAATTTGTTAGATATGATTAGTTTTGATGATGTCTAATATAGATGCCTTTATAAGAGCAACAAGTTTTGATGATATATTTATCTCCTACATTAACTAACTACTATGTTTAATGTAGATTAGTTCAAGTTGAATTATAGATCAAGAAGGAGATAAGAGATTATAAAAGAAATTAGAGAAAATATCAAGTTAAAGAAGAAGAAAAAATATTAAAGAAAGAAGAACTTGCGGAGGTTGTTAAGGAAGCAAGATGTCATTCCAAGTTAAATGATGAAGAACGATCAAGTTGGGAGATGGAAGAAGGAAGAACTTGCTGAATGGAATGAAGATATAATTATTCGAGTTCTTATATTGAAGCTAGAAGTCTCCAAGATCATATAGATGTTGGAATGACTCAATTCAGAGTTAAAACAAGCAAAAATAAGGTTTTGGATGAGCAAACTCGAGTCTCCAAGTATTAAACTCGAGTTTACTACCTTGCTGCTGTAATTTACCTCTCTGACATGAACAAACTCGAGTTCAGGACCCCAAACTCGAGTTTAGGACTTCAAACTCGACACAGGAATCACAAACTCGAGCCAATAAGTGTCTTTAACATTTCTGGTGTCTCTGGACTAGGCAAACTCGAGTCTATAAGTGCAAACTCGAGTTTACAGCGGTACTCAGCACTTCAGCTCAACTCTGTTTCAGGTGACGTCTGGTAATTCAATGACATCTCTCCAACTAAAAGTCCGATTGAAGTGAAACCACTTTTGAATGAAACTAGACTCCCAATGCGTCATTTTGATATAAAATTCAAGCCCAAAGGAGTTCAAATCAAGGAGCTATGAATTGTGGAAGTTGACAGAAAAATCCACGCCACACAGCAAACCAAGCTTCAATGTTTTGAGTGTATCTCACAATATACAAATCCAATTAAGCTTAAATCAGTGGAATGTGAAAGTAGACTCAAAGGGCTTTCCATCAAGCTTTGAACGGACCAAAACGGAGTTCAGACCAAGGAGATATGACCTTCGAAAGTTGATGGAGTTGCAAACTCGAGCTAGGCCAAGTCAGAAGCAACCAAGTCACAGTACAACTTGCAAACTCGAGTTTATCAATCACAAACTCGATGAACATCCAAACTTGAGTCTATAAGTTGCAAACTCGAGTTTGCGGGTTTTCCAAGTTCCCAATTCGAATTTGCCTTCGATCAAAACCATCTTCTAAGCTGAAAGGATATCAAACTCGAGCCTATAAGTTACAAACTTGAGTTTGGCTCAGGTAGAGAGAAATCCATCTTTCAAAAACACAAGGAAACTCGAGTCTATTAAATGCAAACTCGAGTTTACACCTTTATTTCAGAAAATCACCGTTTTGAAATCCTGATTCTTTTGATAAACACCTAGATGATTACCCAAATGACTTATACTACTTCTGAACATCATTTATATCATTTGTGTACATATTTCAGATGATTAAAGGTTGTTAAACTGAAGATCAAGGATAAAGTAAATGCTGATGCCATAGCTGGTTCAGAAAACAAAGTTCTAACGGCTAGTTCCATCTGAGTCTAACAGCTATCTTTCTTTTTCCAACAGTCATTGAATCTTCTCAACGGTTATATATTGATCTCTACCTATTAATAGAAGACAGATTCAAGCAGAAAAATGAAAAGACACAAGCCCACATCTTCAAAATGCTCATACTCTGTTTTTTTCATATTATTTACTCTCTGTTTTCAATGTTTACATAGCTTAGCATAGAGAGTGAAATTATTTGTAATGCTCTTCAGTGTTTATCTTATTCACTTCTGAGAGAGAAGATTCATTAGAAACATTCTATTTGTTTATTTGAGAGTTACTCAAAATTGGGTAATTTTGAGAGGGAAACAGATTGTAACCTTGCATTGTGTAAGGGGAAGTATCTCGGTGAGAGATTTGGCTTCACAAGTGCCTGGGTGAACTTGTGGGATTGTAAAGGCTTCTCTTGTGCCCGGATTAAACAAGAGCATAGTGGATTGAAAATCTCAAGTGGAACTTGGGGACTGGAGTAGGTTAAGGATTGGACTGAATCAGTATAAATCTCAGTTTGCATATTCTCTTCCCTAAACTCTTATATTTCCAGCATATATATCTGAATGTCCATACATGTTTGAATGACCGACTATTGCTTTATCAATTATTATTGTCATTCAAACTATTTTTAATAAGTTGCGAAAAGTTTGTCAAAGTTCCTAAAGTTTTATCAAACACCCAATTCACCCCCCTCTTGGGTGATAGCCAGAACTTTCACAATTTGAATTTGAAAAACTTGCTAATAAATACTTTGCTTTGAAAAAGAAAAATGTAACCCTTGAATAGCAAGTAGAAAATCTTTCCTCACCTGAAAACTTTATTTGTGATGATTGCATTGATTTGAAGAAAAAGAATTTACATCTTACAAAGGCACTTGAGAAGTTCACTAGAGGTAGTGAAATGCTCAATGTCATTTTGAAACGACAAAGGTTTACAAATGATAGGTCAGGGATTGGTTACAAACCTAATCTCGATAAAAAGAAAGGGAAAAAGAAATTTGGAGAAAAGTCTTATATGACTTATTTTAGAAAATTGGTGCATTCTTCAAATCCATTTGCACATTGCAATTATTGTAACCGAAAGGGTCATACCACTTCTTCCTGTTTTCATAAAAAGGAACGAAAGAGTCAACCTATAGGTAATTATCAATGGGTGCCAAAAGGATCTTACAAGGTTCCTAAGACACAAACTAACCCCAGAGGACCCAAAAAAAGACGGGTACCTAAGACCTGATTTGTTGTGTCTTGTAGGTTCATCTAAGAGCATCAAAATCCAACAAATGGTACATTGATAGTGGATGCTCTAGACACATGATAGGAGACCAATCTAAATTTGCCTCAATCAAGCCCAAAGATGGTGGCAAGGTGACATTTGGTGGAAATCAATCTGGAAAAATTGTTGGCATTGGTGAAATTGGCAACAATAAAGGACCAAAAATCAAAGATGTCTACCTTGTGGAAAGACTTTGCCACAATCTCCTCAGCGTAAGTCAAAGCACTGATAAAGGTAACCTAGTTATCTTCAATTTTGAGGAGTGTTTGATTGTGAGTAAGGATATACTCCCTTTAGAAAATATAAAATCCAAAGTTTTATTTAGAGCTCCTAGAGATGGAAATTGTTACACACTTAACCTCTCTAGTAATAGCTCTGTTTCTGAAAAAAGTTTTGTTAGTAATTTGGATGAGAGTTGGTTGTGGCACAAGCGATTAGCTCATGTCAATATGATTCAACTTGACAAATTACTCAAAAAGGATTTGGTGATTGGCATTCCTAAACTTCGTTTTAAAAATGACATGATTTGTAATGCCTGTCAAAAAGGAAAACAAACCAAATCCTCTTTCAAATCTAAAAATGAAATTTCAACTAATAAACCCTTACAACTACTTCATATGGATCTAGTTGGACCAGCTAGAGTAAAAAGCCTTGGTGGCAATCTTTATACTTTGGTCATAGTTGATGATTTTCTCTAGATTTGCATGGACTATTTTTCTATCTTCTAAAGATGAAACATTTGATCAGTTTGTTGTCTTTGCCAAGAAGGTCCAAAACGAGAAAGGTTTCTCAATTTCAGGCATTCGAACTGATCATGAAGGAGAATTTGAGAACTATGCCTTTGCTAAGTTCTGTGACAACATAGGAATCAATCAAAACTTCTCTGCCCCGAGGACTCCTCAACAAAACGGTGTTGTGAAGAGAAAGAACCGAGTCCTCACCGAGATGGCAAGAGCTATGCTGAATGAGAACAACACTTCTCATGTGTTCTGGGCTGATGCAATAAGTACGGCTTGCTACATCTCAAATCGAGCATACCTCCGGAAGAAGTTGAACAAGACTCCCTATGAGCTATACAAAGGAAGAAAGCCAAATCTGAGTCATCTGCATATGTTTGGATGTGAGTGTTTCATCCACAACTTGGGAAAGTTTGATCCCAAGGTAGATAAAGGTATATTTTTGGGTTATTCTAATAGGAGCAAAGCTTATAGAGTCTTTAATACTCGTACTTGAATTGTTGAAGAGTCTATACATGTTGTTTTCTATGAATCCAAAACTAATAAACCTCTAGATGATGATGAGGAAAATGTTTTCAAAAATCAATTCTTTTCAAAAACCACTCCTGCTTTTATTGAAAATCCTGAAGATGTTTTTGAAATTGATCCTCAAAATGTTTTAGAAAATCCTGATCAGTCACAGCCTATAGCTTGGAAGTTCATTAGAAATCATCCTTTGGACCAAGTTATAGGTGATGTAAATCAAGGAGTGAGGACTAGAAACAGTACTTTAAATGAAGTAATCTTTTCTGCTTTTATTTCCCACATTGAACCTTCTAAGATTGATGAAACCCTTTCAGACAATGATTGGGTGATAGCAATGCAAGAGGAGTTACATCAATTTGATAGAAATCAAGTTTGGGATTTGGTACCTAGGCCTAAGGAACATCCGGTCATTGGCACTAAATGAGTATTCAAGAACAAACGAGATGAGTCAGCAATCATTGTCCGTAATAAGGCAAGATTGGTTGCTAAAGGCTATAATCAAGAAGAAGGAATTGATTATGAAGAAACTTATACTCCAGTGGCAAGATTGGAAGCCATAAGAGTTCTTCTAGCCTTTGCTTGTGTCAAGGGATTCAAGCTCTATCAAATGGATGTAAAAAGTGCTTTTTCTAAATGGCTTTATTCAAGAGGAAGTTTATGTAGAACAACCTCCCGGTTTTGAAAATGATTATCATCCAGATCATGTGTATCGTCTCAAGAAGGCCCTTTATGGTCTTAAACAAGCTCCTAGAGCTTGGTATGAACGATTAAGCAAATTCCTTCTTGATCAAGGTTTTATTAAAGGAAAAGCAGATACAACTCTCTTCATAAAGAGTAATAAGCTTAATGAGATTTTAAATGTTCAAATATATGTTGATGATATTATATTTGGTGCTTCTAATGATGCTTTGTGTAAAGAATTTGCTAAGAACATGCAGGGAGAGTTTGAGATGTCCATTATGGGAGAACTCAACTATTTCCTTGGTCTACAAATCAAGCAAAGGAAGGATGGAATCTTCATATCTCAAACCAAGTATCTCAATTATCTGCTGAAGAAGTTTGGGATGGACCAATGCAATGGAGCTGACACTCCAATGAGTTCAATCGCCTCATTGAATGCTGATGAAAAGGACAAGGACTTCAACATCACAAGATATAGAGGAATGATTGGATCATTACTCTACTTGACTGCGAGTCGCCCTGACATCCAATTCAGTGTGAGGATGTGTGCAAGATTCCAGTCTACTCCAAAGGAGTCTCATACTGAGCATGTGAAGAGAATTTTCAGATACCTTGCTGACATAAAAACACTAGAATTGTGGTTTCCAAAAGGTCAACCTAAGCACTTGGTGGCATGTTCAGATTCAGATTGAAAAGACCTTTCCTTACAAAACAATAATTAACCATAATATAATTGTTAAACCAGATTAACGAGAGATTAAGGAAAACTCTTTTCTTACAATAGTATGCACAACGGAGTTCAGGGTACAAATTTCGCCCACAAACTCATCATAACAAAATCCAAAACTCTGGGCACAATTGTTCAGCGGAAGAATACAAGCCCATGAGTTTTTACAACACTAAATTCACATCAAAAGGGTGTGTACCAGAACATTCCCACACAAGTTTTAATTGTGGATCCACCAAAATATTATAACGAACACTAAAATATCATAATGTGTAAAATTACACAGTCATCCCAAAACAGTTTAAGTAGTATTTCAAAACATGTGGGCCCTAGAATGGCAATATAGAGATCATTGCAACACCAGTACCCAAAGAGGCTTACAAGGTTCTCTACGATTATGCCTCTGGTTGCTCCCCTTTGCTACTAATGGGATTAGAGACCTCGCCTGAAAAACATTGATAATAACAATTTCAATACTCAAATAACCACAAATAAAATAATTAATACATATCAACCATAACAATTAACCATCCCCGCTCGTCCATCCTGCTCCTCCTTATTTCCTCGTGGACGTGGATCAGCCCATCAGTGTTAGTAACCCGGCCAAGGTTGACTATCACTTCAAGGATACTGTCCCCTCCCGTGTCACCACAAAATACCGTAACAAGGAGGTGTCCGCCCAAAACACTCAACTCAAATCCGGGCCAGGAATATGAGAGAGCTGATGGGCACAATTTCACCCTCAATCTCTTCCACACAACCCAACAAATCTCAAAATAGATAAACAGTATAATATTATAATTATCAAAACATAGTACAATATATTATTCCATATTCAACAACCCACAACAATTATCACAACAGCCACCACAACAATAATTTCAATAACAAGATCCACTCATACATACATATAGAGTAGAAAATACACTGCTTCTCTGAAATAGCAACATGTTCACATTCACACATAATTTTCAAGACACATGTCAGTAGTATTTACGAAAATAAGATTTAGTAAACACCTTACAATCCAAGACAAGCATATGAAATAAATTAACCCCGGTTACCTCAACTCCACGCTAAACCTTATCTTGAGGAGTAAAACGCAATTAGTCACCGGTCACAAGGAAACTCTACATTATCACAAGTATAACTTATATAACTCAAAATACACAAATAATAATAATAATAATATATTACTGTTATAAAACTGAAAAATAACAGTTTTATCATTTAAATTTCCAAAACTAACCGATTAAAATTTCAATAATATTTCCATTAACCCAAAATAAATTATTTATAAAACTTTTAATTAGTAGAAATATGAAGTGAGATATAAATCATAAGTTCCTTAGATAGAAAAATTAATTTAAATTCTTGCAACAACAATTCAATAAAACTAAACCCATCAAAACTAGTTATTAATTGCTCTATACATATATGCAGTCTTCTATTGTTAAAACCCAAAACTTTTTCAAAATCATAACCTCAAAATTTTCACTAATCAACATGATTTTACCTTTATTGAGAAGAGAAAAATATTTAGAACAACTTCCATGAAAGAAGTTTATTGAAAAGAAGTTAATTTAATTACTAAAATTATTTTATAAGATAAATAACATACCTCAAAAGACCCAAATATTACCACCACCTTCTTCTCTTTCTCTTCCCTCACTCTCTCACGCACTCTCTCTCGGTTCTCTTCACTGTCCGGCGCTCACCCACACAACAATACACACACACAATACTTTAACACACACACATATTTATATGGCAAGAGGGAGGGGGCGCATTAATTACCCCTCCCCTTTTCAACACGTGCTGCCCACTTTATTATATTTCTTTTAATTTTTTTTTCTTTTCTTTTCTTCTCCCCCACGTAGCTTCTTGTTTTTTTTTAAATTTTTGAATGAAGCAAATTACCAAAAAGGGCCCAACTCTATTTTAATAATAATAATAGTAATAATAATATTATTATTTGTTTCCCTCTCACAATTCCAATTTAATTACAATAATCACATACAATCATTTTATAATTACAATAAAATCCTAAAATTAAAATTAGGATGTTACACAGATCATGCTGGGTACAAGACAGATAGAAAGAGCACAAGTGGACAATGTCAATTCTTTTGTAGCTCACTTGTGTCTTGGTTCAGTAAGAAGCAAACCAGTGTAGCTGTGTCTTTTACTAAAGCTAGTATGTAGCTGCCTCAAGTTGTGGTGCTCAAGTGTTATGGCTCAAGCAGCAACTGTCAGACTTGGGAGTCAATCTGAAGGAGATCCCAATATTGTGTGACAACACAAGCACAATAAGCTTGACCAAGAACCCAGTGCAACATACTCAAACCAAGCATATTGATGTGGGGCATCATTTCATAAGGGATCATGTTCAGAAGAAAGATGTCAAGGTCATGTTCTTCCCAACTCATCTTCAACTTACTGACATCTTCACCAAACCATTGGCTAAGGAGCAATTCAATTTTATAAGAAGAGAATTGAGAATGGTAAATCCCAATGAGTTGTAAGTATTCCTTACTCAATGTTAGTTATGGTTTTGATGATAGAGAGTTACTAACTTAAGCATCGGAGTGTCTAGTTGTATTTTATGCAGGATGCTTAAAATTCTGAGTTTTGCTATCAAGGAGAGAAAACTCGAGTTTTGGAAGGAAAACTCGAGTTTTGGTCATGTATCGTCGGGGTCAGAGAACAACTGAGATTTCTGGAGAAATTGAAAACTCAAGTTTACAAGTGGAAACTCGAGTTTCTATCATACCAAGAGCAACCAAGTTTTGAAGAATAGTGAAAACTCAAGTTTTGAGTCAAAACTCGAGTTTTGGTCGCTGAAGTTTCAAAGGTTCACAGTACACCTTTGAAGTCCAGGTTAGTAACCATTCATCAAAACTCGAGTTTTGTCGACCCTATATATATGTGTGACACTAGTTAAGTTCTTCAAAACTCGCCTCGAAACTCAAGTTTCTACCTTAGGTTTTCTCTCTTCTCTCTGATTCTCCCATTTCTCGACCTAAACCCACTCTCAAAATCCTCAAATGACCTCGAAATCAAACCCCTATGAGGTTCACGACTCTGATTCAAACCAGGAAGGATCCAAATTGTGGTCACCTCCTCCTCCTCCACGACCTGTCAGGATAAAAATGGTTCCTAACCATTTTCACCACGGAGTTGATAGATCGATTCGAGGAGTAAGCGACAACATTCCAAAGTCTCATTCGCCTAACCCTAAAGGAAAAGGGGTTTCTTTCAAAGAACAAACTGAGACATCATCGAAGAAGAGAAAGGAACCGGAGCCCAAAGGCACAGGGAAGGAGAAGGCTTCTAAGCCTGTGAGGATGAAGAGGGCTATTGCCTCTAGGTCGAACACTGCTGGGCAAGGGCAAGCATCTTCCAAAGCTACTGCTTCCACGCAGAATCAGCTAGACGGAGCACCTACAATTATGGCCAATACAATGTCAAATATTTACCACCATCCCTCTCCTCCTCGAGGTTTCGTAATTAATTCTGCCACTCTTACCTCTGAGCAAAATGAGAAATTCAAAGAGCAATATCTGAAACGGGAATTCTGTCCTGTGGTAGTTGTAATTTTAGAGGATTTTCTCAAAGAGTGTAATCTAGACTTGTCTCCCTGGCTGAACTTTTATGATTCCTTTGTTTCTATCTCAGCTCCATACACTCCTAATCTTGTTAGACTTTTCTACTTTAATATGAAGTCTGATAATATTCTAAGTCCAAGTGGTGAATTGGTTGAGAACGAGTCACCACTTCTATCAAGGGTGTCAAGCTCACTTTGTCTGCCTTAATATTGAACAAAATCATGAAAATTGACAACCCTCCTCCTATTCCTACAATCAATTTCAATAACCAAGAAATTTTTGAAACACTTAGACCAAATGAGCCTATCCTTGAGAATCAGTCTCATATGCTTTCTTTTAATCCTAGCTCAATGTCTGATGTAAATAGAGTCCTTTGATATGTGTATTCTAGAAACTTCATCCAAAAGGGTGGCAATTACAACTATTTTGCTCAAAAACACTACCCTCTGTTTACTGCTTTTGTCAAGCAAGTTCCCTTCAATCTTGGTCACTGGATTTTCCAGGAAATGATCAAGTTTAAATTCACTCCAAGAAAGCTCTCCCACATACCCTTTCCCTCACTTATATCTGTCATCCTCTTCTATCACAAGATCTGGTATATTGGGCCAGCAGACACACTGAAGTATCCTCCATTCTTTGGGAAGGCACAACTAAATCTGATGAGGATCACTTTTGAGGTAGAAGGCTCTAGCCAATCTAGAGCCCCCTCAAGGTCACAACCAAGAGCATCTCAAGCTCGTGCCCAATCTAAAGCTCAAGAGGCTCAGTCAGCCCCTCCACCTCCTCAGCTATCACTGCCTACTGAGTTTGAATCCAGAATAAAGGGAATAGTGGATGTTGCTATTGCTGCTTTGTCTATTTGTTTAGAGTTTGAGATTGGCAAGCTTGTGGTTGAAGTGACAAGAGGAAATCATGAGATGGTAGATGCACAAGATGCCATGAAGGAGCAAATTGAAGGAGTTTCTGGACAAACAGTTGCAATTAAGGACAGACAAGCTTTCCACTCAACTAGTCTCCAATCTGGACCTCAGTGATAAGGTAGATAGGATTTTGAAGCATCTGAATCTTCAGTTCTCTGCTGGTCCCAGCTCTTCAGTTCCAAGACCTGATCCAAAGTCCTCTTCATCTCCTTCTTTCACTTTCACGAGTCCCTATATTCCCACTTCTTCACCACACCTATCCACTCCCATTTTCCCCTCTCCTGTTCCAACATCCACCCTAGCCATTGAAGTTCTTCCCTCTCCATCTCCAGTCACTCCTTCTACTGAAGTTCTTCATCATGACTCCCCTCCATCTACACCTTTGGTCTCTCTCAATTTTGAAGATGACAAAGGGGGAGAGAAAGGCCAAGGCTAGAATTTGATTTTGATTTTGAGTTTGAGGAACTTAATATTTGTAGTACTTGTAGTTAGTAACATGTTTCAGTTATGTTGCAACTGAATGAATGAAATTGTCCATTTGCATATTGCTTTTGTTGCTTACCTCTGATTTACTTATATATTGTGCTTTATCAAATGTGCAAAAGTAATTTCAAATGAACAAGAGAACCTCAAAATGCTAATTCTGTCAAACTTCTGAAATTATAATTGCTGGCTTTTGAAAAATTCCATTTCGAATTGAAAATTCTTTCAAATTCTTGGAACTTTGTTTTACAAGTTTTGTCATCATCAAAAAGGGGGAGAATGTTAGTTCTCTATGTGTTTTGATGATAACTGACAATCTTAAACAAAGTGTGGAGTTTTTCTTTGGTAAGTTGAAAAACTTGTTGTCAAAGAAAAACTCGAGTTTTGGTTTCAAAACTCGAGTTTTACCCTTACAGAGAAAAGCTCAAGTTTTCTAAAATAACCAAAACCGCCAGCTTTCAGGGAAAACCCAAGTTTTCATCACACAAAGACTTCTCAGCATTTTCTGAAAAATGCAAAACTTGAGTTTGCATTTGAAAACTCAAGTTTTGGCCATACAGAGAGTCTCCTAAGTTTTGAACTTTTGAAAACCTCTAGTCTTATTCAAAACCGCCAGTTTTCAGTTTTTCTGAGTTTTCATAAGATTTGTGAAAACTCGAGTTTTGAAACAGGAAAGAACATTGATGCTTTAGTCAGATCTTTAACTACCGACTTTCGAGAAAAGACTTAGCACAGTTTTTCTTCAAGTTTTCATGATTAAATGAAAACTCAAGTTTTAATTTCAAAACTTGAGTTTTGACCTAGTAGAGAGCATTCACGTTTTACTCAGATTTTGAAAACTGCCAGTTTCCATGAAAACCTCCAGTTTTGACTTGGCGCAAAATCTTCAAGTTCTCATATTTAAATGGAAACTCAAGTTTTGATATGGAAACTCAAGTTTTGGCCAAGAAGAGAGCTTTGATGTTTTTCATGTTTTGAAAACTGCCAATTTTGGAAGAAAACCTCTAGTTTTGATGTTTTGAACTTAAATCATTTTTCATGTCAAAGTCCAAAACTTGAGTTTTGAGGAACAAAACTCGAGTTTTCATCGCTAATTCTGAAATTCAAATCTGACGAATTTGTAAAACATTCTTATTTGATCTCAATGCTTCCTATTATTATTCTATAATATTCCTAGCTATGTTTAACCACTTTGTTAGTGAGTTTCAGATGGTTTAGAGAATGTTTATTGAAGGTTTAAAACAAAAGCAAAAAGTGACGTTAGCACATTAAATGCAAAACCCAGAAAGTTGCATTCTTTTGGGTAATCCTTCTGCACACATTTAACAAAGGATTAAAGATTGCTTTCTACATCGAGCAGCTGCCATTCCAATGGATTTATTTTCAAGAAGTCAACTCTGAACTTCTGCACAGCTGGATTAAGTGAAAATTAGAGAGAGAAGAAGACCAAAGCTTAACCTAAACCTTGTCTAATGAAGGCAACGCTTATATTGAAGATTATAACGGTCATTTAATGCTCTCTTGGTATAAATAGAGCTGCATTCAAGTCTTCTCAACTAACACATCTGCTGAAAACGAATTGCAATCAAGTCTACATTTATTCTTTAAGTTTTCACTTGTAAAATATCTTCTGATACACTAAGCTTCAGTGTTTATCATTATCTACTCTTAGAGAGAGTTTCTTCTAAGAAATTCATTTATTGTAAAGAATCACAAGTCTGGGGACTTGTCGATTGGGTGCATTGATTACAACTTATAAGGGGGAGTAAGTTCTAGTGAGAGAATTACTCTTGAGTGCAGTGTGTGTAATCAATTAAGATAGTGGAAATTCCAGAGAGTTTGGGGACTGGACGTAGGTCAAGAGGTTGGACTGAACCAGTATAAATATCTGTGTCTTGTTCTTCTACTCTACTCTTTATTCATCTCTGTTCATTTTTGTTTTTATTGTTCAAGAACAGAGTATTTTTCAAAAGTTTTAAAAATCCCCAATTCACCCCCCCTCTTGGTAATGTTGCTCCATTTTCATTTGGCACCAGAGCAAGGTCTTCTCTAAAAGAGACTAACATCTCGAGAAAGATCATTATGGAAGGTATTCTACCTGATGAAGCTTCGATCAACCAACCACCAGGATTCAATGGAGAGCATTACTCCTTCTAGAAAGCCAAGTTTAAAGTCTTTGTAAATGCCATTGAATATGGCCTCTGGAGAGTGTTCGAAAGAGGAGATTACAGACCAATTGTTCTTAATAATGGTCTTCTGAGAGAAGACAAGCCAGAAGAAGATTTTGATGAGAATGATAGAAGAAATATCACACTCAACAGTAAAGCGGTTCTCTTACTGCAAAGCGCTCTTAGTCAACAAGAGTATTTTCGTGTCTGCAATTTAACGTCAGCCAAAGCCATGTGGGATGCACTGGAAATAGCTCATGAGGGAACTGCTGGAGTCAAGCAAAATAGAGTCAATATTCTCATGACTATGATCTTCTTTGTATGAAGCCTGGTGAATCCATTAGCGATTTCCAGCTAAGATTCACTCATCTGATCAACCAGCTTGCTGCATTAGGCAAAGAGTATGAGCAACTTGTCCAAGTGAGGAAAATTCTCAACATCCCGTATGTACAGGGGGCACTCGCACAAGGTTTGTACTTCTTCATTTTCCTGATGCTTTGACCTGTCAATCTTTTGTAGATAGGTGTTTGCAATATAAATTCTTATTGCCTAATGGGTTAAGCTTCTATTCCTCAAAGGTTTCCTTAGTTTATTAAGTTGTTGAATAAATTTCTGCAACTTATTGGTTGATTTTAATTCATCCAAAATGTTAGTCCATTGGTTGATGGGACACCTTGGCGGAATTATTTAGTTCCCTTGACTGTTGCACTTCGTGCATGGACGTGTTTCTTTATATTCCACCGTTATTTCTGTTGATGCTAAAGGATATGGATATCAGTCTACCTTTATGCTTTATCTGATTGGAGAAGCTCCTTGTTAAAATATGTGTGGCACCACAAAATACTAAGGGAGTTCATTACTTCAGCATTCCGGGAATCATTATTTCAAGGTTTATGCATTATAGTTTTCAACATCTCTCAACCACATTAGGGAAATATCCAAGCTAAGTTAATTTTTTATTTCTAATAGAATTATTGATTCTGATAGATGAAAATTGAATTCTTCCAAGTTGCATATGTTGAAGGATCTCTTGGCATTATGAGTGTTTATTTAAGCAGGAATATTAATAAGAAGTGATTGGGGAGCAAAATTCCTTGGTCCAAAGCATATACTTCAAGCAGCACTCAATGCTCATTGTGCATTTTTAATTGGAAAATTCTCTCCTGGTATCCTCTTGTTATTCATCATCAAGGACTACTTCTTGTTAAAGAACGAAGAGATGTTATCACCCAACAAAGAGATGACCAACGATGATAATAATTTTAACTTGAATTGGCTTCATGGAGCTCCATGTGGAATCTACACTCATGATGAATCAACGTTCCTCTTGTGGTATTTCTCCTGTTTTACACTTCTTTTATGATTATTCATTGTCTTGTTCAAAGCTAGATTTGCTGCTTGTTCACGAAAACATCAGAGAGCCATCTTGAGCATTGGCTTCAACATTTGATTCTGCTTCATCGATGTACTTCATGGTGGATTTGATAAATAATTGATTTAAGGTTTATCGGAAATTTTTGTTCCGGTAGTTGCTGATTTAAGCAAAGGAATTTGCGCAAGATCTTTTCCTTGGGTGAAGGATTCTCGTAAAAATCTTCCAAGGTCAAAATCTGTCCCTGCATCTTCTTCTATTGTATATGAATCTAGGCTTGGTGTTGGAATCTGTGACCATGAGGTTGGCAACCAGGGAAAAATCTAGTCTATTGCAGTCTAAAAGTGAACTTCAATCACTGAAGCATCAGTATTTCTTGCAAGTTCTCCTGGAATTGTTATCAGCGATGGTGAATTTGGAGAGTGTCCTCTTCCTATATATTCAATATGAACTATCATGCAAAACCTTATCTGATTCATCTTCCAAGGGACGATTGGATATCTCTGATATGGAAGTTGTGATATATGATAGATGATCTAGCCCTGGGAGTATTTTCAATCTAAAGGTTGTTTGTGTGTAATTGTTTACTTGTTGGTTTAGTATTTTTACCAAGGCTATTCATGATATGCTAAAGTCTATAGAAATCAGTGTGTTGTTGATAGTTCCTCCTGGTGGTCTTTCATTGTCACCTAAAGCCCAATTTCTTTATGCAAATAATTTAGCTTATTGATTCTTTGAAGGCACAAAAGAGAACTTCGATTACCTTGTTCTACCAATTTCACACGTATGCATGCAGATAGCACACCAACAAAAATGATGCTATCAAGTTCCATGCACCTAGCTTTACTGTATGCATCGACTAGAGAGCAAAAATTCTAGAATTAGGCTTCACTTGTAGATGCTTTATTGTCTTAAAGTATCTATCCATCTTCTCAATTTCTTCAACTTCTCCAAACACCTCAATTCTTGAATCCTTGAAATTGCTTGGTGGGTTTTTGCAATCATTTGGACGGACAGAAGTTGAATCTTCCAAGAAGCGACAGCAAAATTTAACAACCGAAGATGGTTCAGAATATTACTGATTATTGGAGGAGGTTTATACATTCTCTAATGTTCTCCACACTTAGAGTTGATACTAAAGCCACCTTCATTATGAGGAGATAAATGCAACTCTTTTTTTTTTTTTTGAGTAATACATTGGCAAGCCAAAGGCTTGATGTTTACAAAAAGTCTAATATTAGACTACATTCACTGATCTCAATGGCATTCCGCCACACTCAAGATTTACTAAGTCAATACATTCAAAAGGCTGTGATTGAATAATTACAAAATCCTGATTCATCTCTTGAGCCGATCGGGCTAAATAATCAGCACACCTTAGTGCTTTTCTGTAAGTATGAATAATTTGTAGATCCTCGTGTGCAAGGATAAGGGATCTTACCTCTTGTATTTCATCTATCAGAGGATGACCTTGCCCACAATCAAGTAATAACAAATGAATGGCATCCAATGAATCAGTATGGAGCATAATCTTCCTGAAACCTAATTGTTTGCAAAGTATAAGTCCTCTGTAGATAGCATGGATTTCCGCAGCAGTTGACGTATAATATGACCTAACTTGTGTTGAAACCCACATATCCAGTTTCCTTGGTGATCCCTGATCACACCTCCACAAGTTGCCTGTCCGCTATTCCTGAATGATCCATCTACATCCACACGTACATAACCTGGATCCGGGGGACGCCATTTAGCTTCCGCTCTGTTTGGTATCTGCATTATTTGATGTTGGAAATGGCCATGCGCCACTCCTTCCATTAAGTGGAAGATGCATCTTTGTGTAATCGCTCTTGGTTGATCTCCTGTGCCTTCAAATACTTTTGTACATCTATTCTTCCACAAGAGCCAACACACAACACCAAATGTTCTATGCCAAGGCCATCTAGCCGTAAGCCTGCCAGATGGATTGTTTTTTGAGTTCCATTTTAGCCAATCCTGCAAAGAGCCAGAGAAAAATAGAAAATAATATACTAGGTTAGTTAAATTAAACCACACTCTCTTGGCACTCTCACAGTCTCTCAGTATGTGGATAATAGTTTCCTCTCTATCACACTCAAAAGGACAAGTGTTTTGCACATGAGGATTATATTTTGTTCTGAGTGTATTAGTGGGAAGTCTCTCATGAAACACTTGCCACATGAAGAATTTAGCTCTTTTAGGAATCTTCCAACGCCATATACGCTACCAGGTGGACTCAGGTGTGTGCTCCTGTTGATGGTAGATCATAGTGTATGCTGATTTAACCGTGAAGTTCCTATCTGAAGCCTTACGCCAATAGAAAACATCCTCACCCAAGCTATTTGGTGGAACAACCTTTACAATTTCTTCTACTATCCTATTTGGAAGGAATGTACTCCATTTATCTTTATCCCATTGTCCATTTGGCTTAACAAAATCATTTACGACTGCCTCTAGATCCATCAAATAGAGATTCTTATCCACATAGTATTTCAAAGGCTTGTCTAATGGTGTCCAATGATCTTCCCATGCCTTTGTAGATAACCCACTTTTTAGTTTCTTCCCAATCCCCTTACAGAAATCATCCCATACTGTTGTTATCCCATTCCAGACTGCAGATTGATACCTTTTCTTATTCACTTGTGGCTTCTGATAAATGCAACTCTTGAATATGATATCTTTGCTACTGTTGGATGGATTGTGGATAATTCTTCTTCACTCGGTTTGTTGAATGCAACGCCTTTGGAATTCAACCATTCCAAGTCACAGCATGCTTCAGGCTTCTTATGTGCATCATAGGACCTCGTTATTTGTCAAAGTCATTGCAAATCTTCATTGTTTTGTTCCCAACATATGTGAAGATCAAGAGACAAATCTTTTTGTCCTCAAAATCCAAGAATACTTGCAACAGGACCTATCTAGCTTGTTGCCTGGACTTTCTTTTATTTCAGATTCTTCGAAAGCTTCCACTGCTTGCAAGAATCTACATCTGCTGAAATTTGCATCATTCAACATTTAAAGCACAAGCTGTTGTTTTTAATGAACAAGATTTGTTTATACAAATGTTTAGATTATTCTATCTTTCTTTCTTGGCTGGAGATCCTTCTCAATTACTTGAGCAAATTCTGATTTATGCTTTGGAAGGAAGGGATTGCTTGAGCTCTACAAGTGGCTCCAATGACATTTTCCAACAGAGGTATCTTGTAATCAAGAAAAGCATTTGGAGATTGACGAGCATTTCTCGATGCAAATGAATCCACAAAGGAGCGAATAGAGTTTTTCATATCAAAGAGCCAAAATGTGCTTGAAATTCCTGATGAAGAATTAGCGGACCCGGTTACACCAAATCTGGTTAAAATCTGGGATCTGTGGAATTAATGGTTAAAACGTGTTCCCTTGGGAACAGGCGTGTTTCCTTGGGACACGATAACACCGAGATAAAGGTCAAATTCGGCATGCGGTAAGGCTGAGATTTTGGCTAAAACGTATTCCTTCGGGATGCAGTAACACCCACATAAGGTTAAAACGTGCTCCCTCTGGGACGTGGTAAAACCGAGAGGCCCTTGTGGCCATGGTGCATCCAAGCTTGGTGAAAGGGAGCAAGTCGTCACAACGACTCTGATCAAGTCGGAGCCCTTTTGTGGCTATGTTTAGAGTTTAGTTGAGACACTGGACATAAACAAAGTGACAGATGGCTCTTACTCTGTGATGATTTCTAGTAAATCACTCAAGCGGGTATATGTGCCCATGGGTGGTCCCAGACCCACATGTTATGCAGCGAAGTCTCTGACTCTAGCTCAGTCATCAAATGAAACTCGGATGAGTTTTGAAGGTAGAACCCAGTTACACTGATTATAGTTAAAATCCGAGTTCCATATGGAATGACCCTTACGACAGGGACAAAGGTGGACCTGGTTACACCAAATCTGGTTGGAAACTTTATACATATCCTCAGAATAGATCCATTTTCCTCTAGTTGATCCTCAGAATATGCTCTTCTTCCGGCTTGGGAAGGAGGGATCCTATTTCCATCATGAATGAATCTCTGCTTGTCTGGGTTACACACACTCTTTCATCGACAACCTTGATCATTGTACACTTATTTCGTTGTCTTCCAAGAGTTATTGGCTCAAATATTAAAGGATGGATACACTAGCTTCCATATCTCATTTCAAATGGGTCATTTATTTGATCAGTGTAGATGATAATGTTAAAAAGAAGGCAAACTCGATTAACCGAATCTGGTTAAAATCCCGGTTCTGTGTGAATTTTTGAAGGTGGATCCGGTTAACCGAATCTGGTTAAAATCCTGGCTCCATGATAATTCTTGAAGTCGGATCCAGTTCACCGAATCTGGTTAAAATCCCGGCTCCATTTAAAGTTTTGAAGAAGGACCTGATTAAATTGAGTCTAGTTTAAACCGGGCTACGTGTAAATTCCTGTAGGAAAATAGGAGGTAGATTAAACTGAATCTAGTTAAAATCTAGGCTCCATGTAAGTTTTGCAGAATGTCCGTGTGCAGATCCATGTTAAGCCATATATGCATCCCGACAGCATAGAAACCTGAACTACCGGGCTGGGGGGCAATAGAGTGGACAACGAGTTTAGTGCAAAAGAATGATTATCAATAACTGGGATTAATGCAAACCGAAAGTCAAGAAATCAATCTCGGATGAGTATTCGAGTTCGACAAAAACGAAGCAAGCTGAATTATTAGCGGAAATAGTAAGTATTTCCCATTGATTTTGATTTGCTTACATGATATTAAATGCAGGAAGCAGGAATATAAAACGAACAGTTATCCCAGCAAAAATTGCTATGAAAGCAAGCAAGGGATCTTATTTCTTTTCGCACAACTTGGATAAGTTAAATATATCTCAGACAAGTCCATGTTTCACATCAGACAACTATTACATCCCGGTAGCTTAGAGACCTTAACTATCGGGCTGGGGGGGCAACTGTTATGGATTCAAATATTAGACCCATTCAAGGTGTGGCTCAACAAGACAACAGGAGGCAAGCAAACCCTAACCCTAAGGTAGCCTCTATAAATAGATGGCAAACCTTAAAGGTACTCAGCTTCTACACTCTCTCTCAATTTACAATTCAGCCGCCTATCACTGTGCACTCTCCCACAAAACACAATCCCCATCCCCCCTTGGCGAAGAGCCTTCATATTATGTACAATGATCCTCCATTCTCACTAGTATCCCATCCATGGGTACCTAGGAGAAAGCTATTTGATCCTACATCAATATTCTAGTCCTTTGAGACTATACACTTATGTGCAACAGACAGATTTATGTTCTCGGAACCGAACAAGTAACAATGTCTACTTTAATGACGAGGCAATGCTTGTACTTACAACTGAGATGGTGGGTCCAATTAATGATTATATGTGCTTATTGTTTCAAGGTAAAGCTCATCATTATTTAAGTGTTGACTCTGTCTGCAAATCTTCATATGACTGTGATAGCTTCGATAACCTTTACACAACAGAATTCCTTAATCCAATTAGTAGCTCTGGCTTGCCACCTCATAAACTTTCACTTAAGGTTGAAGCTCCAATTATGTTGTTGAGGAACATAGACAAGTCTAGTGGGTTATATAATGGTAAAAGACTACATATATCACAACATGGAAAGAATGTTAGTTCATAGGATGGACATGAATCACTTCGTCATATGAGAAGAAGGCAATTCCCAATTAACTTAGTTTTGCAATGAGATCAACAAGGGTCAAAAGCAATCACTTCGACATGTTGGGATTTATCTATTGAAGCCTGTCCTCACACATGGTCATGGGCGGAGGGAGTGCCTACCCTTAAATTGGGGAATTGGAGGGTTTTTTTTTTTTTTTGGGGGGGGGGGGTTTACCCTTAATACATCAAGACTACACTTCGTAATTAGATGGAGGATGAATGGTTGAATGATTGTTTAGTGCCTTATATTGAAAAAGATGTATTTGATAGCATTGATAATAAAGCAATTATGATGGAATTCTAAAAAATAAAGCCTAGAAGGATGATATTGTAATTGTTTTTATTGCAGTATAAGTTTTTTTAAAATTAAAATACATGCATTTGAACTTATTGAGTGCCCACCCTTCATTGTAATTTATGTAGCTGCATTTCTAACAGCACTTAGCCTTGCTTTTCTAAGTGACAGGTTTGTAAAATAGTTACCTCTCTTATTACATCATCAGTATTCACTTGATTTCATAAATATTTTTTTGATATTCTTTTTTGGGAAAATTCCAAATAAATACCGCCTGAACTTGTAAAACCCCCAAAAGCCCGTCGAATTTGTAAAAAGACTGAGAGGTGATAAGGACTTTTGAGGGATATGTAAATTCGAGTAAAATTACCCTTTTGCCCTTAGTTTTAAATAATTAAAAAAAAGTAAATAACCCCCCGGGCGATGGGCCACACCGCCGGTAGCCACCACCTCCGCCGACGGCCCCCGGCCACCAGCGACCACCGCCGACAGTCGGCGGCCACGACCGCCGCCGGCCAACGGTGGCCACCGCCTCCACCGACCCCCCGCCGCTGGCCGGAGGTGGTCGCCGGTAGGCGGCGGCTGGCTGCCGGCGGAGGTGGTGGCCACCGACGGTGGGGCCCACCGTCGGGGGTTATTTATTATTATTTTTTAATTATTTAAAACTAAGGGCAAAAGGGTAATTTCGCTCGAATTTGTATATCCCTCAAAAGTCCTTGTCACCTCTCAATCTTTTTACAAACTCGACGGGCTTCTGAGGGTTTTATAAATTCAGGCAGTATTTATTTGGAATTTTCCCTTCTTCTTTTTTTCTTGTTGTTTATATTCTTTTGTTTTTTAATGCATTTAAAACTTTTCTTTAAAAAAAATTCGGAGGCGCTGCCCCCGAATCCCTCACCAATGGTGCCCCCTTCAGTAATTTTTTGGATCCGCCCTAGCACATGGTCAACTATATGTCACACTTTCTAGGGTGAGAAGCATGGATAGGTTGAAGAAATATGTTCCAGATGATGGTGATGGAAATAGGAGGACGAGAACAAATATAGTTTACAAGGTCATCTTTAGGAACATGAATGTTTGATATGCGGACATGGTTTCCTCTAATGTAATTTTTAGTGAATCTCCATGTTGATAGTGCTTGACTAATTTGTTCATGTTATTGAACTTTTTTGTTAGTTCATTTTGCTGAATGTTTATGAAGTCTCCTTACTCTATAATTTTACGCTCCCTTTGCAACGAGCGGGCGAGTAAACGCTGGTTGGTGAAGACAAAGTGATTCTAGATTGGGAAACACATAATTAAGATCATTTTGCAACTCCTGCGGATCAATGATGCATTCAGTATCAGGGTTATCTATGATGCTCAACTGTCTCAATCTTGGAAATCCTTTCAAATTCGACTCAGAAAATACTTTTACCACTGTTCAATTCCCAACAACATTTTTTTCCACTCATCTGAACAACACCTTCACACCCTCCTATGGGCATGGAACCAAGGCAAAGAAAAAGAACGAAATTATTAAGGGCAATGAGACATTTTGGATTAAAACATTATTTTAAATGTTGAAAACTAATAAATGGAATCAAATATTTTTAAATTAATATGATATGAAAATTAAAAAATTTATTGAAATTAAAGTAAATTTAAAACAAAATTATAAAAAACTTAAAGAAATATCACAACATCAAATTAAATATAATCTTAATGCACTCCAATTTTTTTTACTGAAATATAGATACAATATGCTTGATTTATTGGGATCTCACTATTATTTTTAATTGAACAAAATTTATTTTTAGGCATTAAAGGTTATTATAAGCATGTTACTGTAAAATTCTTATAATTTTTATCTCATTTTAAAAGGTTGACTAAATGGTTTAGAAGAAATTGATTTGTGGGGGTTAAACCGCACCCTCTTATTTTAATATTAGAGATAGAATGATTAAAATAATGAGGGTGAGAGACTTGAAAATAAATTATAGATACATGTTAGGAATAAAAATAAAAATTTTATTGGCCATGAAAAAACATTCAAAAAATATTTCTTATACATATAATTTATCATATTTATCAATGTTTAAGAAAGAACTACAACACTAACATAGAATTGGTCTAGCAGTATAAGGCTTCTTTAGATCTCTTTAGGTCTCAAATTCGAGTCCTAGAGGAGTCATTGAGAGGGCTATAACTATGAACCCTAAACCAAACACCGGATGATAATATATATATATATATATATATATATATATATTAAAAAAAAGAATTATAATGATAAAACCAAGTAGATATGCCTAAACATATATCCATCTTTGCTTAGCAAGCATCTTATAATCCCACTGAGAAAACACCTCAAAGCCTCGAATGACAATGTTGTAGCTATCCAAAAAATGGTTGAGAAAACAAGTTCCTTGGTAGCAATCCAACACTTGGTAAGCAAAGATCAAGATTCTTCAATTGATGCAACTCTCCCACTTCACACTAGTTCTCATATACAATTCTTTCAAATTATTCAAACTTGATAGCACATTAGGCAAAATATCTCTAAGTTTCAAGCAATTGTTGATATCAAGCAATGGCAATTTATGAAATTTGCCTAATTCAGTTGGTAGATTTTCAACTGTAGATCCCAAAAGGCTACGAGAGTTCTCAATTTCTCTAGCTTGCCTAGAAGGATTTGTCACCTAACTTGCATTGCTCTGAAAAAAGCATTCTCAAGTTTGTTAAGCATCCAATTAAACCACAAAAATTTGATGCATCAATATTGGTCAACACTAAGAAATTGTTCCTCTATTTTTTGTTAGATTTTGTATAATCCCATGGGTTATGAATAAAAAGTCGCGTCAGTTCATCACCACCGATTACGTCAGTTCGCCAATGGGACTCCATCTGATCATTTCATTGTCTATAAATAGATGTGCGTGTGACAGAAAAATCATCTCGTTTTTCTAATACTACGCTCCTATACGTATAGTTTAGGGTTAATGTGCAAAAATACACATGTGCTTTTCTCCAAGGAGCGCCTAGTAGCAAATGCTTTTTCTGGGTGCAAAGGGGCACACGTGGTTACAAATTAGGTGCAAAAATACCGTTTGACCGTTAAATTTGACTTTGACCGTTGACGTGGCATTTCAAAGGTGCAAAAATACACTTGTGATTTGTCAAGAAGAGCGCCCAACAACAATTTTTTTAAAAAAATTTAATAATTTTATTTTAATTACGACCGGGTGCTAAAAAGATATTTAGAATACTGACCTGTACTAAAAAAATACTTCATAATCTTGAAAAATTATTTTTAGATCTGAAAAAAAAAATATTTCAGGGTACTAACTGGTACTAAAAAGATACTTTGAAGTATTTTTTTTGTACCAGTTAGTATCCTGAAAGTACTTTTTAGTTCTAGTCAATACCCTGAAATATTTTTTTCAGTATCCTTTTAGTACCGGTAAACACTTGAAATATTTTTTCAAGATCCTAAAATAATTTTTTAAGATTATGAAGTACTTTTTCAGTATCAGTCAGTATCCTTTTAGTACCGGTCAATACTTGAAATATTTTTTCAAAATCCTAAAATAATTTTTTAACATTATGAAGTATTTTTTCTGTACTAGTTAGTATCTGAAAAAAATATTTCAGGGTACTGACTAGTACTAAAAAGTACTTTCAGGATACTAACTGGTACAGAAAAAATACTTCATAATCTTGAAAAATTATTTTAGGATCTTGAAAAAATATTTCAAGTATTGACCAGTACTAAAAGGATACTGACTGATACTGAAAAAAATATTTCAGGGTACTGACTGATACTAAAAAGTATTTTCAGGATACTAACTGGTACAGAAAAAATACTTCATAATCTTGAAAAATTATTTTAGGATCTTGAAAAAATATTTCAAGTATTGACCGGTACTAAAAGGATACTGACTGATACTGAAAAAATACTTCATAATCTTGAAAAATTATTTTAGGATCTTGAAATAAAATTATTAAATTTAAACAAAATTTGTTGTTGGACGCTCTTCTTGACAAATCACATGTGTATTTTTGCACCTTTGAAATGCCACGTCATCGGTCAAAGTCAAACTTAACGATCAAAGTCAAACTTAACGGTCAAACGGCCTAATTTGTAACCACGTGTGCACTTTTGCACCCAAAAAAAGCATTTGCTACTGGGCGCTCCTCAGAGAAAAGCACATGTGTATTTTTGCACCTTAACCCTATAGTTTAATATATTTTGCTATAAGTCACATTTGTGCGATTTTGAAAGTAGACTCGTTGTGTTCGCTTGGGCTTCTGATTCAGAGTGTCATCATTCTGACAACGAAAAGTCCGCTCTATCCTAGAAGACAATTGTTCGTTATCCTTGGGCATCCGAATAGAGAAAACAAATTGTCTTAAGGAGACAACGTATGTTGAGCTCGGATTTCGTCAAAGTTCAATATCATATTTTGGCAGTCTTGTAAGTTTTTACTAGTTTTTTTTATGTACAAAAGTATTGTATATTTACAGATTATGCATATTAGTTACATAGATTTTTATTTTAGTGATATTTATATCTTAAAAGTATTTTCACCAACATTTTTTTCTCGAGCAAGTCTAAAACTTTCTCTTTTTAATTTGTTAGACCGAGGATCTTCTTCACCAAAAGTTCCATTTGCCTCCAAAGACTGTAGGGGGGATAGAATATCGATACAAGGGAATTATAAATTATATACTAAAAGAAAGCAATAGCATTTTTGCTTCAAAGATATAGTTGGGGAAAAAAAGAAGATTGAGGCACATACATGGTTTAATTTATCGCGAAATTTTTCTCTAGAAATTATTCTGCCTAGCACAATGAGCACAACTTTAGCCAATTTGGCCCATCACTATAAGACAACACACTTGTTCAAGTTCAACGAGCTTATCATTTTGACATGAATTCAAATTTAATTTAGAATGGACATGTAAGTAAGGAGCTTAAGGTTGTGTTTGATTTGAAGGGAGGGAAAGGAAGGGAGCATCAGTAATATATTTTTTAATGTTCTAAGATGAAAATAAAATGCTCTTTTAGTATTTTGTGAAGGATCTTACCCTAATTTCACTAGTCCACAATATATACTTTTAGCGCATGTTTTCTTACAATAATATAATTAAGCATTTATGTCAAATGATTCACAAAAGAACTGAATAGCAATATTTTACAAGAAAATGATGACATAAAACTAAATGAAAATGATACAAAAGACCTCTAAAATATGCACATCATATCTCAGGTTAGGACCACAAATCACATAATTCATTGGGATTTCTCTAACATTAATTTTTGTGGAAGATGACCATGTTACGTATAACTTGGGAAAAAAATATGCCCCGTTTTGCTTCAAAAGGGACCTAGACCAACTAAATCATGTGACACCGTTCCAACTATTCTCTGCCCATCCTTTGCGTTGATTTTGTGTGTGAGTTGAAAAAGGCTGGGGAATGTGCGAACTGACGCCTTTGGCGCGTTCTATTCTAACAGAGCGCGGGAAAGTTGAAGCTATTACTGTGGAAAGGTTTTCGACAAGGATTCTAATGTGAGATCATTGAATATTGGTAAGAATCCTAACTGGGGACAATCTATAGATAAATCAGTTCTGTAAAAAAAATTTATTTGTTTGATGAATCAGTTCTGAAAAATGCTGAAGAAGAAGCACAGTGTTTCACCAGTATCTACACGAACGGTATAATCATCTAGAAATTTAATAGCTGAGGGCCCTTCATATTCAAACAACGGTCTTGCACGGCAAAATATACGCATGTTTCTTGTAAATAATGATATTAGTATTCATTTTATAGTTAAGTAAATACTCTCAACCGAGTGAAGTAATATATTTGTACATAGGTGTAATATAAAAATCCCATTATCTGCTTGCCTTAAGTTCCTGATAATACATGATATCATGAAATGCAAAATCAGTCTTACAAAGAAAAAGTAAATATAGAGAAGCTACAACTAATAAAGGACAACTACAGGATAGCAATTACATTTCGATTAATAATTCATTAAACAATCTCCTCTTCTCATTTTTTCCATGGCGATATTCTTGCTTCAGTTTCAAGTGCAACTTGATCTAATATTCACATAAGGAACACAAAATAAAAAATTAATAGGAAAAACATCAGCAAGAAAGCCTTTCCTGCAGAATCTAATTAGTATCCTTTTTCTTATATATATATATATATATATATATATATATCACTAGAGAAACAGTAGACGTTTGAATAAAGTTGAATTTATGAGAGTTTCTAGTGATATACGCATGTGTATGCTCTTTGTTTTGGTTTATATGTTTGTGTGTGAATATATGTTCAGTTTATAATTAATTTATTCTCTTATCATTGATTTACATTGGACATATACTTTTTAATTTTGTAGGATTCATGGCTATAAATTTGACTCCTACACTTAATCTTGAATTTGACAATATAATAGAATCATGGGAATTTTGGAGGGCACATGGTAGAAGAATTGGTTTTGGTGTCAGAAAGCAGAAGTTTAATAAGAGTAAAAAGGATTCATCAACATATTCATCTTATCTATATGTTTTGTAATAAGGAAGGGGTGAGAAGACCCAATACACGAGAAGTGCAAATTAGGAAGCCTAGAGATGAGACAAGAACAAGTTGTGAAGTTAGAATAAAAGTTAAGTTAGTAGATGGAAAATACAGAGTAAGTGAAGTTTTTCTAGATCATAATCATCTTTTTCAGCCTCCAGAAGTAGTTCATTTGCTTGCATCGCATAGAGGGCTAACACAAGCTCAACGTTTTGAAATAGAAAATGCTGAAAAAGCTGGGACTAATAAAAAATCAGCATTCAATTTGCAAAGCCAATATGCAGAAGGTCAAGACAATTTGGGATATACAAGAGTTGATGTGAAAAATTATCTTAATTCAAGAAGGCAATGGGCTATGAAATATGGTGAAGTTGGATGTATATTTCGTTATTTTGAACAACAATTGGCAGAAAATCCATCCTTTTTTCATTCTCACCAGATGGACTCAAATGAGCAAGTGACAAATGTGTTTTGGGTTGATGCACACATGTTGGTTTATTATGCTTGCTTTGGAAAAGTCATTTCACTTGATACTACTTATTGCACAAATAATAACCATTGACCTCTTGCAATTTTCTCAGGCTTCAATCATTATAAAGGAGGGGTGATTTTTGGAGTGGCATTGTTATATGATGAGACCATTGAGACATTCAAATGGCTCTTTAACACTTTTTTGCAAGCACACAAGAATGCAAGGCCAATAACAATCTTTACTGACCAAGATGCTGCTATGGCACGAGCATTACAAGAAGTTATGCCACATGTAAAACATGTGTTGTGCACATGGCATATTTCAAGGAATGCAATGAAGCACCTTCCGAATCCATTGGTTAGAGATTTCAACCATTGCATGTATCATGGTTAATGTACATGTACCAAATAAAACAGAAATGGGCAGCATGCTATTTGAAGAATTCAAGGACACTTGGTATGAGAAGCACACAAATTAGTGAAAGTGTCAATGCCTCTATCAAAAGTTGCACCAGTGTTAAATTGGATATCAATCAATTCTTCCAACAATTTGACCAAGTTCTACAGGGTAAGTGCTATAACGAATTGAAAAGAGATTTTGAGGCACGTGACAAGTTGCCAAGGTTGTTATTGCAGAGTTCATGTATGCTTCGTCAACTTTCTGATATCTATACTCGACCTATCTTTGATTTGTTCCAATATGAATATGATTTACGTGATGCTACATGTATAAAAGAGAGAAAAGAAAGAAAGAAAAATGAAAGCAAAGAGGAAAGTGCAACTGTGTTCGATTATGTTATCACCATGTATGATAAGAAAAGGGAGTATAGTTTGACATTTGATCCTTCGATGGAGACCATTACTTGTAGCTGCAAAAAAAATTGAACGAGTGGGCATATTATGTTGTCATGCATTGAAAGTATTGAATGAATGTGATATCAAACTACTACCCCAAAAATATATTATGAAGAGGTGGACCAAAGAAGCACGATGTGGTGTAGTGTATGATATTAAAGGAAAAGAAATTGAAGTTGACCCTAAATTACAAAGATCAAATCAATACAGACAATTATGCCCCTTGCTTGTCAAATTAGCAAGTGATGCATCAGAAAGTCCAGAGGCATTCTCTCTTGTCCATGAGTCCGTGTTGGGACTTAGTAAGAAAGTAACTAAGCTTCATATAAAACAACTATCAGATGACAGTAATGGTGATGAGGATGGTATGAGGAATCATCATGGTAGTAATAGTTGTTGCAGAGTTGTTGACTTCAAAAAGAGATATGGTTGAAAGATAAGTAAACGAATAAAGAGCTATGTTGAAACTGATCCAAAAAGAAGAAGAACAAAATCCTCTAAAAAACCTCCTTAAGTTTTAGAACCTTTGAGAACTTCACAGGTATATTTATGATATCAATTTAATGTTTAAATATGCCTATTAGTTGGTTAGGGTTTCTTTCTAAATTTGGAAATGATGCAGCATAATCAACTTCAAAGATCAGGCTCATCAACTAAAATAGATCACAATAATATGATGTTGAACAACTCACAATCGAGTTAAATGACTTATATTGATTTGTTAATGGTATGTCATATCATGTCTGATAACAGAATCAATAAATTTGTTCATTTAGGACATGTATATCTTGAGTCATTTTTTTTATTTCTTCATTGTAGGCCCCACTTGAATGTGACATCACATCGCTTGAAGCACTAGATTTTAGCCAAACATATAATGCAGGTAACAATAAAGTATCATGATCGTGAGAGAAAACAATTTAGCCACTTTTATTGAAATTTGAATTTTTTTTATATATAACAATGTATCATCTCAAGACAAGTTGACAAATATAATGTTACATAATGATACAAATATAGGTTCAATGATTGAGAGTGATCTCACTCCTACTACTACATGAAGTCTCAAGTTCAGCTTCTTTTGTGTAGCTCTTTTGTACAACTCATTGCTTCTTCTAGGCTGCTATCTTCTTTGGCCAAGCAAGCTCATCATATTGTTCTCTTATATTGGTATCCATTTTGATCATAGAAGGTCATCATTTTGTAGCACCATCATATTCATGTCCTTTCACCTTATCATTTGAGTAGACTCTATTTTTTTTTTGTTGAGCTTGGTAATCCTTCATGTAATCTGTTATGAAACACAATATACAATCATGCTCAGTATACAATGGATAATGAAAGTGGATGGTGCACATACATAGAAAAGAAAGAACTTACTTTGCAATGAATTTATAAAATTGAATCACCAAATCTAGGTCATTCTCATATATAGTGCTAACTTTACCTATCAAAGATGCACAAGTTGTTACACCTCCACCGGCCTCGCCCTTTTCGGGTGGCGGGTTAGAGGGTTTCCTTTTAAAGATTACCTTCCCTTGATTACTATTCCATTTAATTAGAAATCAGAGTACGCGCAACAGACCACAGGATCGGTTTGGACAAACTACTTACTGGTAAAAAGTAAAAGTCAACAAAAAGTAAAGTCCAAGGAGGGTTATGGTACTGTCATTCGATAGTAAATGCTAATAAATATGTACAATCATCCCAAAACGTAAAAATACAAGATATGATAGGGCATCCCCTATCCTTCATCTGCCTCGTCTTCCTACCTTCGCAAAAAGGCCTTTACAGCTAGGCAATTTTGAAAGAGATTTGTCGTGTCCCTTAAAATAACTAGATTCAATAAAAGATTTGCAGTAATAGGAAACCTAGGTCGTTTTCCCAAAGATTTTGCAGTGGGTCTGATTGGACAGTAACAGTGAAGCAGAAACAGTAAAAATGGGGGGGGGGTTTTGGTTCAAATAGATTAAAACGAAAATAAACAGAAACAGAGCGAAATATTCAGAAGCAGATTAAAATCGATCAACCCAACATTCGGATTCCAGAGACTTCCATCATTGAACAAAATATAAATAACCCACGTTTGGCTCTGGACGAACCGAGATCTTTGCATTCGCCCAAAAAATCCCTCGACTAGATGATCGCTTAGAATATGTCCGAACAGTGGCGTCCCACTATGCGATCGCACAGTAAAACTTAAACCTAGTTTGAACTCAATCCTTGGGATAAACCAAACCGAATATTAAATCTAATATTCGAACTATTTCCAGAAATCGAATCAAATAAGATGAAAATAGAAACGAGTTAAATTACCGAATAAGCACAAGTTCTCTAAATGAATCATGGAATCCTCACGTTGGGTTAACTACAGAAGTTTAGCCAAGCATGGCTAAGCAAAATGAAGAAGAAAAGATGAAGAAGAATGTAAAGAACAATGAAGAGAAAATTAAACTTCTGTCTGTCAATCTAAAACTATCTAAAACGTGAATGAATGTGTGTTAGCGGCTGACCTAACTAAATAAACCCTAGTTGCCATGCTAAAATGAAATAGACCCTACTAGTTTGTCCCAAAATAGAAATAAAATAAAACTGGACTTTTATTACAAAATTCGAGCCCAAATAAAAATCCAACAAAATTCATATGATTACGGCTCCAAAATTGACCGCCCTCTTGTCCAAATTTGCCCTTTATGTCTTCATAACAATTGTAGCTCTTCGAATCATCTGAAATATGAAATAAGAATGAGGCTAATCTGATGTCTGGTTCAAGAGTTTTGGTAAAAATAGTGAAGCAATATCAAACTGGAATTTTATTATTAAAAATGGCTAAAATCTAATCAAAGGCTTAAAGCCCAAATAAGTATAAAAAAAAGCCATTATTTATTAACTAAAGAGTCATAAATTATTAACCAAGAGATAAAAAGAAGTGTATGAAATATTCAATTATCACATGCGCCCCTGTATCACCAAAAACTCCTAGAGTCCGAAATTGGCCCCCAGAGTAACCATCAATACTCATGCACTAAATGTGTGATGTGTATGTGTGCAACCATATCAGTATGTAAATACAAGTAAATATTCCAAATACCACAATATGCAAACAAGAACACACACAGTACACGTCTTTGCCCCGTTGGGCCACCTTACCAAGACAGTCCTCGGAAGCACAAACACGTCTCCATTGAGTCGTCTCACAAGCAGATCCCGGAAGATACTGCCTATTTCCATTGAGTTGCCAAATAAGCAGACCCTAGCAGGCACCCTCAGCGCTAGGGACTCCATCACAAACATGTTCTGTATGCATATTTGGTAACACATATGCAAAAACAAAAATGGCAAGCAAAACATATATCAAACACATAAATCGGAGTAAAGTGGTTACTACCTAGTGTGTGGACACTGCTTTTAGTATTATTTTTATGCCTGGAGATTTTCCAAAAATACCTTTGACCTAAATACATCAAAATATACCAGTTTCAGTAATTACAAAAATACCCTTAAATTTACTTTGCTAAAACCGAGCTCACTACAGAATTTCCAGAAATCTAGTGATTTTAGCCCAACTTCTAGGATTTTTAATAAATTCCAAAAAAATAATTTTTGCATGAAACCAGTGCCATTTGAACCATTAAAAAGTATATTTTTCAGGAAAAATATACCCAGACCCTGAAAGTTCTTATATTTTGGCGTGTTGCATATTTTCTATACCTTCGTCACTTTTCACCTTGATGCACACAGAGCCAAATTTGACAATTTTTATCTCCTAGTAGGAAAATCCAAAAATTACAAAATTATACATCTTGGTGAACCTTAGGAAGTTTACTTTCTGCCTGAAAAATTTAAGCTTCATTCAAGGTCATTTGCTATTTTTGAAACTGAGTTGAAGCACCACTGCCAGAAATTTCCAGAGTTGCTTAAAGGCTTAGTTTCAAGACTTTTTTGGTGATTTCAAGTTCGGAAACTAAAACCATGACTAAAACCCTCACAAAATCATGTTCCAGAGCCATTGGTGACCTCAAAAATGTAAAAATTCAACCCTAACACCAAGCACCAGCCTTTTGCATGAAATTATTTAATCAAGAACTCAAGAAGATGAAGTTGTCAGTGTTACTAGAATCGGAAGAATGATGGATAAACTTGGATCCTTGAGCTTGGAGGTTGGTAATGGTGGCTAGCTGGAGCTCCTTTTGCCACTAGAAATTTCGTGCTCAAGGGTGAAAAGAAGAAGAAATTACCTTTTTAATAAAAGTAAATTTGATCCAGTGAAATTAGAATTAACTGGCATAAATTTCTAACTTTTGTGTAATTAATAGGATCTAATTTTTGGCTTAATTCCCAAGTAATTCCAGAAAAATCCAGAGGGGTCCAGGCTTCAGCCATGTGTAATTAATAGGAAAATGATATTTTCCTGCTTTTGGGGCAAATTACCTGTTTTAGCTTGAAACTCTTGAAAATTGCAATTGTGGCCCAGAATTTTTCAATAATTACCAACTTTTTCCCCATCATTTCACCTGCCCAAAAGGGCCTTTATGGCACCATTTGGGGCCCACTTTTCTGCCCTAATCAATTTTTGTCCATTTATTCCCATTTTGCCCTTTTTTCAGAACGTGGGACCCGCGATTTGACTTTTACACTGACTTTTCTTTCTTTTTCTCCAAGTAAATATTTCTAATGATTAGAGGGAGTGTGTGACGCCTAAGGGGCCCCACACATCTGGTCCCTGTTTTTTATTTCCCTTTTTCTCTACTTTATCAGTCCAGTTCCCGATCTACCGGTCTGTATTGGTCCCGCCGGCCAACAGGATGTTCCCCTTTGCACTTTTCTCTATCTTTTTCAAACTTTTCTCTCTTGAATAGACACTCCTATGAAACATTCTTCAAACTTCATGGAGTGGCCCCATACTTGACCTACGCAGCCCAAAGGAACCCCTAATTGGTCCCGTTTTTGTCGGTTTATCGCCTGTATGACCCGCATGACACATTTGGCCGGAGTATAACTTAAATCACCTGATTTTCTGTTCTTCCTCATGCTAAACAAAATTTAAAACTATTAGGTCAAAGAATTGACCATTTCACCCTTGCTTTTACTCCTTTAGATTATTACACCAATTAATTGATCAAAATAAAATAAAATAATACTAATAACGACAATAATTGAAAATAAAGCTTCTCATTAATTTCACAATAATTACAAGTACAATAATTACAACTGTAGGGGTGTTACACAAGTCTTATAGTCATCCCAGTCAAAGATATTGTAGAACATGATTAATGTGTTTTTCTAAGATATTGTAAAACTAGACTTCAAATAAAATCAAGTTTCTGATAGGTAAAGTGTCAAATTAACTAGATGTAGTCCAAAATTAAGATTATTGATGAAGCTTTGCAGTCCAAAAATGACTTGCAGCATCAAAAATGACCTGCATCATCTACCAAATTGAAGTTGCTCTATAAAAGATAGATGATCAAATAAGAGCTCAAGGAATTCTATAGGTACATCAAATATGTCTTTTGGTATGAAATTAATCAATGCTGTAATTGATCAGTAACTCAATCTGGAGGAGTTACTAGTACAGAGCAGAGAGAGAAAGATGTAACAAAATGACAGTGATTGTATTTAATTAGGAGTATTTAGTCAAAACTTGAACATGCGAATATCAAATATTATTTATCTTTGTAAATTCATTGAAACAACCAATCACTTCATAAAATACATATATATTTCATTTAAAGGCAGCTATCTATTTTTGTGGTGTTATTCCTTCCACCTCTTTTGGCATGCTATCAATTTCAATCTAAAAAGGAAAAGTCACTGTTCTCCTACTGAATCAGAACTTTCTCCTTGTAATTGCATATGAGCAACTTTCCGACTGGCCTTTCTAATTATTTTCTTTTCTAGTTTTCTAGTGGAACTCATAGTGACATTGTGAACTTTGACGGGTCTTTTTCTCTTTCAAGTGTAGAGATCAGATCAATCACCTGTCCTGAAGCAGTCTAAAATTTAACTTATAGAAAGACAACATGTCAAGTTTTAGCATATTAATAGTATATTATACAAAGGAAGATCACTTAACTTAGAAATGTGGATAACCTCATTAAACAAATCAAGAAGATCCACATAGTACAGCTTTTCTTTGAAGTGGTTTTTAAGGATTCTTGCAGTATGATTTCAGAGTAAAACCCCATCGTTTGTAGGAATCCAGCCAACCTGTATCACATAGTAAGTTGGAGTTAGTGCCTTAACAGCTAAGGAAATCCAAAAAAAAAATGAACATCATGAACTATTCTTACTGTTGCTACAAACCTTGGGTACTCTAAACCAGCATGGATGACCACATTGTGTAACAAGAAAATATGCATGAAGCTGCAAAAGTCATCAACAACATACTATGAAATTCGTCCACGACGTCACATGATCACAATATCTTCTTAGTGGTTAGAACTTAGGACAAAAAACAAGAAATACATTGGCACCTTGTGGTTAAAAAGCTAGCATGCAAGTGGTAAAAGGTTTAAATTCTATGTAGTGATGTTAAATTTGCACTGGTATCCATTAAAATTTGCCCTGAATATTAAATTTCCTAAAAAATACATAGTTTTCTATGCAGGGAAGAATAAAAAACTTTCCATAGCCCAAAGAATAAGAACACGCATTATAAACAATAAAGAATCAAGAAATAATAAACTTTTCAATTGCCATACCCATTTAATACAAATGATGAAAGCTATCAATAAGGTATTCAATTGTTGCAATGATTTATAGATCACTTATAAAATTCAGAATATGAAGAGTATGGATTCATATGGTGCATGATACTCCATATATATATTCGCCCTTTTAACCCCCAACACAGTGCAATTCTAGTACTGCTAATCAAACACACTAGATGAAATCCAGGAATAAAACTAATATGCAACACAAATCTCACTTGAAATGAATTGACTAAAATTTTCAAATTACTGATGCTTATGCATATGCAAGTCATTTCACTTCCATAGAAGGTTAGACGGCTTAACACCAATGCTAAGGATTGTTATAGATTTTATTGTATTTAATAGCGTAAAAAAATCCACTCAAACTTATCAAATCATATAAATATCATAGTGAAACCCACTATCCTTATCCTGATTGCTAATACAGCCCATATAACATATCAACACAGAGGATGGGCAGAGAATTGTTGGAACGGTGTCGCATGATTTAGTTGGTCCAGGTCCCATTTTGAAGAGAAACGGCGTCGTTCCAGGCAATGGATGAGAAGTGAATATTAAGGGTAGTGGACTGGAGCTGGTTCCACCACGAGTGCGGTGGCTGTGTGGCTAGAAATCCGACGCCAAATAATTATTGGCGAGGGGATCAATGACTATTCACTTTAAAAAAAACAAAACAAAACAAAACTCGTAACTTTTTTTGCCGAACTTTAAGAAATAACTTTAATTATATGAAATTGGAAACATATTTCAATAGTGACAACTATATATTATTTTAAGGTTTTAAGTGTTTGTTGTAATACCCCAAAAATGTGAAGAAAGATTTACCAAGCATAAAAGGGGATATTATTTGAAAATCAAAAGCCTCAAAATAATTTATTTGGTTAACAGCTTATCTTGTGGCCAAAATTTCAAGAAAATAAGGAAAGAAAATAACTAACAAAAGTATATAAAGACCCAAAATAATGAAAAATTATAGATAAACAATTTTTTACGAAATAAAGTAGTTCATGGAGAAGTTTATTTCCCAAAAGCAACTATAAATAACTTTCTAGCTATTTGATTGAATTAAGGGCTCTTGAAATAATTCCAAAAAAAAAAAAGAGTTGGAGATTATTGTTTGGTTTGAAAAACTTAGAAAAGTTATTTTATAGGTTAAAAACACTAAATAAGAAAGAAGGCCTTTATAATGCGTTAAAGGTTATTATTGAGTCTTGGGGGAAAAAAAAAGATTTGATCCCATTACATCTTGAAGTGCAGTGTACTGCGATGCAATGATAATGTAATCTAATATTAATTACAGAGTTCATATTTGCTTTGATTTTTACACAATGTGTAATGAGTTTTTTTTTTGGAATAATTTTTTAAAATTAACATATCTCACAAAGTCGATTTTACCTTTGATATAATTTTTGTAGAAAAAAAGTTAAGAGTCGTCGCGTTGCATCATCATAATCATCACGTTACCTCGCTAAAGATCATTCGATGGCGATGGTGTAAATAGAGGAAATCACCAAGAGGGGATGAATTGGGGATTTTAAAAGTTCTTTTGCAGATACCCAAACACATACAGCAAAACAAGGTAAAACAAAGGAGAGAAGAAAAGCTTGACACAGAGAATTTATACTGGTTCCATCTCAACTCTTGACCTACATCCAGTCCTCAGACACTCTAGGATTTTCGCTATCACTCAAATCAGTTACAGTCTCTACACTCGAATGTTATCCTCTTACTAGAATACACTCCTCTTTACAAGTTGTAAATTGATAAACCCAACCTTAAAGTCCCACAACTTTGAGATTCTTACAATAAATGATATTCAATGATAAACTCGCTAAAAGAGAAGATAAAATAATCACTGAAGTACAATGTATCAAAAGATACTTTACAAGTAGGTAGAAAATACTAAATGCAGTTGAAACTTGATAGCTTTTCGTTTTCTGTATTCTGGTTATTGAAGAGACTTGAATGCTTTAGCTTATATATGTTGGAAGCATTAAGTGATCATTGGAATCATTAATGTAACCGTTGGAGACATTAATGTAGCTATTAGGTTGTAACTTGGTCCAGTTTTTCTCTAGTTTTGAGTTAATCTAGGTGCACAACTAATCTTGTTGACTTTCCTTCAAATTAATCCGTTGGGAGATGAAGTTTCCATAGAGGGAAAGAAAACATTTAAACCTTTGCAAAGTCTAGAGAATGATTTGCCAAAAGGATGCAAGGTTTTTTGGACCAGTAATAAAAGTGCTGACGTCACCTTTTGCTTTATGCTTTAATCTTCATTCTAAAACACTTTTAACTATCTGAAACTCATTAACAAATTGATTAAACATAGTTAACAATAATAATGAGTGAAGATAGGAAGTATCTAGTTCATTCATGAAGATTTCGCAAATTCGAGAAATTTGTTTTTCAAACAGAGCGACACAAACTCGAGTTCATTCAAGCAAATTGGAGTTTGCAACTTTTGCTTAGGAGTCAAACTTGAGTTTAGAAACTCAAACTTGAGTTTAGAAACTCAAACTTGAGTTTAGTTCTTTCTCAAAAAGATTATCGCAATTAAGCTTCGAAGAACATTTTGAAACATGAGCAAACTTGAGTCATTAAGTGACAAACTTGAGTTTGGGACTTTTTGAAATGAAAATAAGGTTAAGTCCACAAAGCTTGAGCTGGAGTTTTCAAATGCAAATATGAATTTTCTTAAGTTCAAAAATGGTGAGAAGCTCTCGGCTTAACAAAAACTGGAGTTTAAGAAAAAAAACTCGAGTTTTCTTAAAATGTGAAATCTTTGAAAACTCTCGGCCAAGCACAAACTAGAGTTTACTATTCTAAACTCGCGTTTGCTTAAAACATGAAAAAACCTTAAAAGCTCTCGGCCAAACACAAACTCGAGTTTGACATACCAAACTCAAGTTTGGTTAAGTTCAGAAAAACATTAAGGGCTCTTTGTTTAACGGAAACTCAAGTTTCCCATAATAAACTCGAGTTTGCTTTAACTTGAAAAATTTAGAGTGCTCTCTGTTTGACATAAACTCAAGTTTGCTAATACAAACTCTAGTTTAGCTAAGTTTAGAAAACTTGAGCTATTCTCTGTCAAGTCCAAACTTGATTTGCCTTTGACGGTAAGTTTTTTAATTTAACAAAGACAAACTTCATTTTAAGTTTACAATTATCATCAAAACACATAGAAAACTAACAAATAATTGTGGTAGTGGAGACTGTTAGAGCTAGTGATGATTTTAAACACATCACCCGAGTGGTCACTCGAGTGATTTTACACTTAGAAAAAGCAAGACAGAACACTTTTAGGAACACTATAGTGTTGTGCTAGTGAAACACTTTGTCGCATCACTCGAGTGATCTTAAGTCATCACTTGAGTAAAGTTTTCTTCAAAATATTTTAGAGTAGCATCACTGGAACAAATCACTAGAGTGTTGTGCTAGCGATGAATTTTACCCCATTACTTGAGTGGTCACTCGAGTGAAGTTGGAACATCATTCGAGTGATTTCCTTTTTGAATGTTTTTTGCAGCCACTATCACTAGATTAATCAATATAATGATAAACTATATCACTCGAGTGATATTCTTTTTTGAAACCATTTTATCAAAAAGATCATCAAGATGATTTTTCTAGGATCAATCATATCACTTGAGTGATATGTTTTTGCAGCTTCTAGTGACTCACAGTGATAAAAGTTGTCACTCGAGTGATCTGAAGATTTTGCAAAACATAGATATTTTCTTATTCAAAATACTTTGTTAATTATCCAAATCATATGCCAAAAAAAATTGTTTTTTTATCATCAAATATAAGATCTAACATCTCCCCCTTTTTGATGATGACAAAACTCATGAATTTTGAATGCTTGGTTTTCAAAAAGTATTGTATATAGAAAAATCACAAGATTCACGAATAACGCTATAATAACATATCATTCATAACATATTCATACAGACATAGTTAGTGACAAAATTATATATTGATGAACATGAATAATATACAAAAACAAGAAATACAAGATACTCTAAAATAATAAACAATATAGCCCTATGAAGTAGTGTCATCCCCATCAGTGTCATTGTAAGTCTTCTCCCCCATTCTGGCATTATTAAAAGGGGAAGAGTAGACAAAAGGCTATGATGATGGATTAATAGTGGTAAAAGGAGTGGCTTGGATAGGAGATGAGACGTCATCAATCGTATAACCCTCCTGGTAAGCAAATGAAAGAGAATTAGAAGGCACTGACTATGGAAATTTAAGGCCAAGGACTCTAACTAGATCTTCAGGGTTAGGTATATAGAGGGTTACATACAGTGGTGGTGGTGGAGGATAAGAAGGCTCAGATACTTAAATTTTGTCATGAATCTTCTTGGTTTCTTGAGTATTATCAGAGTGATGAGACTGAGGAGATTGAGCTATGAGAATAGGATCATTACAAGGGAAGGAGCCTAAGGGTATAAGATCATAAATGAAGGGATTAGAAGTTTGTTGAAGTGGCTCATCCAAGGTAACATGAACTGGTGTAGAGGAAGTATGATCAGTCATAGAGAAAAGGATATTGCTTGGAGAAGGCTCAGTGGCCGAGGAAGGACTAGCAGGCACTGAAGTGGGTTAAATGGGTGTGGACGAACTAGGTACCATAGAGTCAACCTTCTCATGAAGAGATCGAAGGAGTTTGACAATCTCAAACATCATGTTGGTCTAAACCTCCTGATGTACTAGAATTGCTTTATGATGTTCTTTCATAACATTGCATATCTGACCTATCCTCTCATCAATATGGGATACAAACTCAGAATTGTGGTAGCTAGATCCACATGAAATCCCTAAAGCACTTCCTTTAGATACATTTGGATACAAGAACTAAGGAAGGACGGGGCATTGCATGTGGCCAAAGCTGATGATTGAGTACCATCCATTCTGGTAGCCTTAGAATCTAGTGTCTTCCTCTTCTTGGGAATGGTGGCCAATGGATGTCTTAATGGAACATCAATACTAAGCTTCATAATTTGTTTCCTCCTAACTAGAATTAATCTCTCAACAGGTTTATTCAGCTCTAGGTACTAGATCTGTTAGCTGTAAGAAAGAGTGAAATCAATTGAGGATAAGGCATATGTGTAGTCTTGGTGCCTGTATACTTATATCTCTTAATCTCAAAAAAGATAATGGCTCCTAAATTCCTTTCCACTTTACCAAGTAGTGAAGCCATTAGTCCATAGTCTTTATCAATGAAGTGAGTACAGTCGTTGGATTTGTTCACAAAGGCCCTTGAGTAGATATACTAGAGGATCCGATGAAGATCACACATATCGCTTGGCTTGAATATGAGTGGTCCCACTTGTTCACCAAATCTCAAAATACTGAATATTTAGTTGGGACTAAGCTTTACCGAAGGATCCTTCAATGGTTTCTTGATCCTAAGCCATTTCTTGATTCTTGAGGCTAAGATCAAGAACTTCTTGCCTCTCATAGTAGTTTCAAGTTCTTACTCAACAGAAGAAGTTGAAAGTAGTGGATTTGATATGTCAAGGCAGATGGAATCTTAGCCCAATTCAGTTGAAAATTACTGAGGTGGAAAAAGAACAGATCCTGAAGTTACCGATCCCCAGTAATGTGTGTGAGGATCGTGCAGTCTGGCTGCACAATAAGGATGGGGTGTATCCGGTTAAATCTGGATACACAGTTGAGAAGAATAGCTGTGAAGGAGTTAGAATTAAAGATCCAGGTATGTCATTTAGTGTTCCCAAAGTGTTGTGGAAATGTGTTTGGAAAGTTATAGTTCCACCAAAAATTCAACACTTTCTATGGAGAATTGGTGCAGGTGCCATTGCAACGAAAGAGGCCTTATTCAAACGTAAATGTGCTGCTAACCCCCTCTGCCCTGTGTGTTTGTGTGTACCTGAATCTATTGAGCATATGCTTTTTCTTTGTCCTTGGACTAGTCACTGTTGGTTCGGCAGTCCATTATGTCTTAAATTTAGCAAGTGGAGTATGAAACGCTGTGAGGAGGTATTATGTGATATGCTGCAGGGAAATAATACTTTAGATGAGTATGGTAAGGCATTGTTTGCAACCATGTGCTGGTGGATTTGGAAAAAACACTGTAATTGGGTATTTAGAGAGGAAAAGCCAGTGGCCAAGGAGGTAGTACAGTTGGTAAATGCCCAAGTAGCTGAATTTTGGAACTCAAGAACAAAGTCGTGTGTGGTTGACACCAGAGTCTTTGATGTTGGTGTTGTGCGGAATGCAAAATGGGCTGTACCACCAGAGGGAATGATCAAGATAAATGTGGATGCGTCTTATAAGGCTGTGACTGATGAAGCTAGCATTGGTTTAGTGTGCAGAGATCATCAGGGAAGGTATGTAGGAGGACTGGGGAGTGTTGTACAGGCGCAATCTCCATTCATGGCTGAATGTATAGCATTTTGTGGGGCCCTATTGTGTAGACATAAGTTTCGGGATAACCATATTATTGTTGAGATAGATTGTGAGTCTTTGTACAGATTATTAATGAAGGATTCAGTGGCGGGTTGTGAATGGAAGAGCTGGGATTTGATGATAGAGGTGCTCAGACTGTTGAAGACAGTGCAGGGAATAACGATCTCCTTGGTTTCTCGACAAGGTAATTGTGCTGCTGATTGTATGGCAGCTATTGCATCAAAGAGGATGTACCAGCATCTATGGCTGGACCGTATCCCATCCTCTTTAGGCAGTATTTTGGTTCGTGATTGTATGCAGTTTGGGTTCACTGATGTTAATATTGGTGTTGCGAAGAATAGGGAGGGTATTGGCTGATTTTTTGACACCAGCGTCTGATGCTTGCTGTTAGATGCGGCTGGCTTAATGTGTTCTGTTCTTAGTATAGGTATTGGTTGGCTGATTTGTTTTTAAGTTCTTTGCTGATATATACTGTTATAGGCTTATTTTGTAGGATTGGTTTGTGGTAAGATGTGAGGTAGGTTATATTGTTAGTTTCTTTTGAGTGTTTCTTGGCTCCGGCTATTAGTGATTGTAAACTTTGATTTGATTAATAAAATTTGATTGTTTTGGCCAAAAAAAAAAAGTTCTTCCTTAACCATAGAGCCTCCATCCAAGCAATCTTCAACTGGTTCCAAATTGTAGTAGAAGTGTCTCACTAACTTCAGACAATATGGGAGGTGTACAGATAACCAACGCATATAGTGTCCAAGGTACTCAGATAAATACAACTTTATAGCTTCAAATAAAGTACTTAAATTCACTAGAACATCTTATAGATTTTTCATCTTGAATAATATTCAACGAATTTCTTAGTATCTATTAATTTGGTTGCCAAGAAGCCAGCAGGAGCCACTGTAATATCTTCATCTTCCTCTGTTTCTTCATTTTCTCCTTTTCCTTCTACTTCATGAAAAGCTTCAGGTTGAGTTGGCAACGAAGATCTTCTTTCTAGCCCCAGATGTCCTTGTCTCGGCTTGGTAGGGACTTTTGTAGTTATTGCTTCTTCAAGCAATTTGCCATGATTTTGTTGATTCTGGCATTGTATCTAGCCTTTTGTCGATCACTCTTGATCCAAGAAGGTGTGTCCGAGTCCGAATTCAATGGACTAGGAGGAGCCTTTGATTTTCCTTTTCCCTCCAGAATAGTAGCTTTGGACTTTGATCAAGTTGCTACGGCTCTTTGATAACAACTCCCTTAGCTTTAGATTGAGGTTCAAGAAGAGCTCGATCTAGAACCCTTGGGCGAGAGTGTTTCTTTGGAGTCGACTTTGGGCTTGTCGATTTCTTTTATTTCTTAGTTGGAGGAGGTGGTGGAAACTTGGATGACTAATTTTCTTCCCAAATAGTTGTCTTTGTCCTTGCCATTCCGATTGAAGCCCGAAAAACAAAAGATTTGATGAAGCGAATGTTGGAAACTCAGAATGCCAGGGAACCAGATTTAAGAGGTTTTAGGAAGTGATGTGTGGTGAAAAATTAAGGGATTTTGATCGAAAATGAGTGGGAAATCAAATGTGGAAAGATTCATTTGAGCATTGGGAGTTGCACTCTGAGTGATTTGATGAAAATGACATTGTTTCTGTAAAGTTATACCTTGTTCCTTGACATTACTCGAGTAATCTTGGGTCATCACTTGAGTGATCATTCCAGAAAAATTTAACAAGTTAAAAATTCGACACTTGACTTGAATAAGGTCGTAATTATTTAGGAGTATATCCTTTTTGAGAGGATTGACACCTTTTAGCCTTTGTTTGCTTGTTGGATCATGAATTACTTGGTTTCTCTTTCAGCACTGGCGATCATTGGACTTGCTTTTGGACTATTTCACTCAAGTGATTCCTGACTATTTCACTCCCTAGCTATTTCATTTTCCTTCTCTTCACTTCTAGTTGTTGGAATTGCTTTTGGACTTGACTTTCCACTTCATCACTCGAGTGGTGTTCTTCATCACTGGCAAACATCACTCGAGTGATGGCATGGTGATGAGTTACCCTATTTACCTCTGTTTCTTTTATCATATAATAGAGTACTTTAGACAAATCTTGCAAAACAACTTTCTAGATACTCAATGCTTAAATTAGTGTCTTAATAATCAAAACAAGTATAATAAACACTTATAAGATAAAGATTAACAGGATTAACTTACAACTCATTATGATTTATCATTCCCAATTCTCTTTGTATATATAGGAATTGATCCTTTGTCAATGGTTTTATGAAGATGCTAGCTATTTGAAGATGTGTAGGAATAAATACCACTTTGGCATCCTTCTTCTGGACAGTGGATTTATAGGTCCAAGGAGCCTTTAAGGATATTGGAAATAAGTAAACGATATGGACTTAGTCCAATACCTCTCAGGCGAACCGATTGTCATGAAACACAGAACTTGAGTGACTTGAATAATCAAGTTCTTATTTTTTTCTAGAGTTTGTTATCATCAAAATATAATCTGAGAACTAATAGGCATGAATAAGGATTACCAATTTTTTTGGTAATCATAATTACCATGTTAAACCTTATTACCTTGCTCAAGAACAATCAAATACTCTTATTTTGATAATGTAATCATGATTATTATTGTAGGCATATGTAATGAGGTTGAATCAAACACTCTAATTTTGAGAGTTACGAAGCAGTGCTAGATTAAAGAAGGGTTTAAACAATACCGCTCTAGTTTTATTTATAAGTCTCTTTTGATCAAAAAATTTGATCCTATTTATAATCTCTTTTCACCAAATAAATGAAATTGTGACAATTTTACCCATATATATTATTATATCAATGAAAATAGAGAGAAAAGAAAAAGCTAAAAAGTATCCAATCATAAATGAGGGTAAAGTTGAAAATTTACCCTATAATCATTGAGATACCTACCTCTCTACTTAATATATGTGATTTGGTCAAAAAAAGATTTAGGGTGAAGGTGCGAAAAATACACATGGGGTTTTACCAAAGGTGCATCCAGCACCATATGCTTTTAAGAGGAGCAAAAATGCACATGAATTTTCAAAATTGGTCCAAAAATGCACACACCGTTAAGTTTCTCCAACTGACGTTATTTTTTAGGGTGGGCCCCACCTCATTTAAAAAAACAAAAATACTAAACTTTTTGTAATTCCAACCTTGCCCTTTCTCTTTCTTTTCAGATGCCTCAAGCCCTCGAGTCCCTTCCTTCTCATTCTTCAATTTCATCGCCACCTGAATCGTCCTCCCTTCAGATCTGTCACCTCCACCAGCTCCTTCGACCGGAAGTAGAACGTCGTCGCCTCCCCTGTCGTCACTCTCCTTCCTCCTTCATCTTCTCCATTCTCTTCTTAGATGCCAACAGTCGCGTTGAACTCTGTCTTCCGAAACAGTGATGAAGTGCAGATCGATGGGTGGTGTTGGGGGTGAGCGATGGTGGTTGGTCCAAGTTCTCTGCCTCTCTCCCGTTTCTCCAACGCAGCTGAGTTAGGTGATGGGAGGAAGGTCCGATTTGATCTCTTTGGTTCGAATCTTGCTCCCTCTTTCGACCGCGACGCACTCTATTTTTTTTCCCTCTTGAAAGCTTCCAACAGTGGTGGCTATGGTGAAGATTGGAGGAGCCCACCGGCGACTAGTCACAACGGAGGTGGTTCTGAATATTTCTGGGTTCTTTATTCTTCCTTCATCATTTATGCTCTTCTGGGTTCTTATTCTTCCTTCACCATCTATGCTCTTCTGGGTTCTTGTTCATTTTTCCGGTTCAATTTTGAATTTGGATTTCAAAATCTTTGTTGATGATTTTGTTGATTTGGATGAAGTTTGTAACAATGATAGAAAAACTAGGTTTGCTGTTTTGTTGTTTCAAAATTATGTTTTCTGTTCTCTGCCATAATTTTATGCAATTTGAAGTTTGTGAATTGAAGAGGTGAGTTTTTCCCCAAAAGTGAACAGTAGCTCGCTGGAGAAGATGATGCGTCTGGGAGTTTTTTTTTTTTTAAAAGTTAAGGGTGATGATTTGAGTTCAGGGTATTTTGGTATTTTCATGCTGCACTTAACGTCTGTTAGGAGAATTTCACTGTGATGGGATTTTTGTTTTGATTTAAAGAACTCATGTGCATTTTTGTTCCTCTTAAAAGCATATGGTACTAGATGCACCTTTGATAAAAGTCTATGTGCATTTTTGCACCTTTACCCAAAGATTTATAAATATAACAGAGTGGTAGAGTGGTAAAGTAGTACTAACTCATGGGCTTATTGTAGGCGTGTATATAAATTTATATATTCTTCTTACCACATTGATTTTTATCCGTTCACTCCTCTCTCAATGTTCCTTGCCCTCAGACACCTCACCCCTAAACTCTTGTGCGACGCATTGATAGTCTGATAGCTTCTCCATTTCAGCCACCGCCTCTCCTGCTCCTCATCTTCTTCGACATGGCTGACTTGGTTCTTGTGTGGCACATTTTTTATCTTCTTTTCGGACAAGCTGCTTGTCAAGGAAGCCGGGAATGAACTATATACATCGTCTCACACCGAGAAGGAAGAGAGCAGAGTGAAGGCAGAGAGAGAGAGAGAGGGATCGAAGCAGAGGAAGCAGTTAGGGAGGAGTTTAACCGCGTACAAGCTGATTTTCGAACCAAGGTAGGTCCCTAAGCATTTTTCGGTCTCCTACTCCATCTATTTCTTCAGTTTGGGGGTTTGGGGAGGGATTGATTCTTTGTTCTGAGGACAACAGATTGCTAATTAAGAGTTATAATAACAGTTATGGGAAAGTATATGTTGAGTCTGAAGGTTTTGCTAGACAGAGGAGATTGGTTCGGTTTCTTAATGGGACCTGCAAGAATGTTCAGATGGTAGTAAATATGTCATAGGAATGTATATTGTTGCTGAGTTTAAATCAATATCTGGTTGCTGGTGCATATTTTTCTATAAAGAATCAGGAACTGATATGTTGAATTAATGTTGCTTGATGTTGAATCAAAACCTTGGATGATTTAGATAAGAATATCGGCCCTTATCCAAATTCTTGTGCTGTAATTTTTGTAGCTTTAATGTTAATATGTCCACAAGATTGAAGGGTGCAGTGATGCCTAATAATTGGTAATCTCAGGATATGGAAACAGGTTTAAAAGAAAAACATGCTTGCTGTGAGCTTACTTTCCCTGTTTTTATTAGTGAAGGTTTAAAAGAAGACGGTTTAGTTGCTGTTTAACATGTTAAATGCTGAACAATTATTTACAAGGTTAAAATAGGTTTGAAAATATTAAAATGACCATTGAATAGTAGAGGTTATAAATTAGTTGGTGGCTGTTTTTTTGAATCTGTTGGAGGACCAGAGATGTTTTATTGTTCAAATACTAGTTATTTTGGCTGAATGCTGTAAAGGCTGGAAGAATTTCATAATTAGTGAAGAAGCGTTGCTCGTTGTGTTTAGGGGCACCATGTTATGCTTGAATGATTATAATGATATGATGTGGATATCATTTACATACTTATGGAAGGAAAGCTTGTAGGGTCTGGAATTTTTAAGTGAAAACCGAGAAGAAACCATTGTCTAATGCTCTCAACTCTCAAGTGCTAGATAAGATTGTGTCTGCACTTACGGAGCTAAATTTATTTAGAAATTGCTGTTTTGATGCACTACTCGTTACTTAAAGTACCAGAAATTATTTTTGCAAGAAGGAATTGAATTTAAATAAGTTTAAGTGTTTTAATAAGCTAGAAGTAAGAAGGGTGCGGGAACAAGCTCAAATTTAAGCTTGAAATCTAAGAAAAGAATCTAGTTAAGAGTTAAATCAAAAGAGTGTGTGTTCTTTGGGAAAGATTAACCATGCTATTAAAGTATAGCACATATGTATATTAATATGCTCTTATACATATATAACTTATAGGTTTTGGATTTGTACCCAAACCCACGAAGGAGATAACAAGAAGGAACAAGAGAAAGGGAGCAGGATAAAGGTAGCTTTAATAATTAATTTTGTATATTTTGTTTTGATTGCATGTTTGTTTGTGCCACTATTACTGCAGTTAAGCATGAGAACATGTAAATTTCTTACTTCAGTTATTGCCATGACCATTTGTAATAATTAGTTTCAGTCTCACTTCGCATAGATTATTGCATAGACAATGTACAAATGTCCTGTTTCCCTCTCACTTTGCATAGATTATTGCATAGACAATGTACATTTATGGTTGATACTACTATATTTCTCCTACATGGCACAATCTGTCTGCACGTTGTTTTTGAAACTTCCATGATTTTGAAATGTGCTTGTTCACTAATGTTTTCCCTAGTCTATTGGCAGGGTTGTGATTTGTTCTTATAATTTGTGTAAATTACTGAAGATGAGCAGATCTGAACGTTTGAAGAAGCATGGGAAAAGTAATAAGCTTTCTTGTGATAAATATGATGAAGAGGATGTAGAGACTGCAGCTCGGACCAGGCCATTCAGTCTTGAAGAGATTTTGCGTAGAAGAAAAAACAAAGAATTACTTGAAGAAGTAAAAGACTCCGCAAAGGAAGCTTGGAATGTATCACATGGAGCTTCTTCTGAGAATGTAACTGATTATTTTGAGTCGGGCAGGGTCTATAAACGTGACAAGATTTTATCTTCTGTTGTGGAAAAGCATGTATTGAAGGAACCAGAGAAGTATAGTTCTAGAAAGAAAGTTGAAGGCACTTCTAGAAAGGAATATAATTCAACTGATGGGAAAGACAGAGGAACTTATGATTCAGAAACCAAACTAAGTGCGGATTTAAGTAATATGGGCTGGATAAATAAAAATAGTAAAAGTGACAGGGAGATGCATGGTAGGAGAAAAAATGATGGAAGGGTGATTGATAATTCTGAGTATGAAGCTGAAAATAAACGGATAAGGGATTCAACTAATAGAGATAAATATTTAGAAATAGGTAGGGAAATATCTCAAAGGAAAGTAAAGAAAACGTATCTTACTGTAGATGATGAAAGTCCTGGGGAATATAAAACTGAAAGGAATCATAACAAAGATACTTATGATCGTGGGAAAAGGAGAAAGCAGTCAAGTGATAATTCTGAAAATGTAAGTGAAAAGAAGCAGCATTTAGATATAAGCAGTAAGGATAAACATGCAGATGGTGGAGGAAAATATGAAAGAAAATCTAAGAGAAAATATGATACTGTAGATGAAGATAAAATCCAAGGTGGGAGTGCTGCAAGGAAGCAATATATAGGGAAAAGTCGTGACCCTGAGGATCAGGAAAAGAAAGAGAGGCAGGAATCAGTAAAGTCCCATTATGAGGAATCAATGGCAAAGAGGAGATGGTCTGGAAGGCGAGAGCATGATGAAAGAAGAACAATATCTCCGGATCTTTCTCCTAGGGCACAAAGACGTACTTACAATGGAGAGCATAAAGATTTGCCAGCACATTCTCTAAAGAACAGAAGATCACATTCTGATGCTGATCGAGGTAGAGTAGCAACTAATAGTTCAAGAAGTCACTATCATCGACATAGTGGGTCTGCAAGTGGGCTTGGTGGCTATTCACCAAGGAAGAGGAAAACTGAGGCTGCTATCAAGACTCCTTCTCCATCGAAGCATTCTTTGGAGAAGAAAAGAGCTGGATGGGATCTTACCCCTGGGGGAACAGATAATTCTTCAGCCTTTCAGTTGTCAAATATTATAATATCATCAGCTGTACATGAAGTGGCTGCTGCTGCTTCTGTGGATCCAGTCATTGTGAAGCCTCCTGTTTCTCATCTTTATGATTCATCAACAGGAAAGAATGCTGACATTGATTCTGTCCAGCTCACACAAGCTACCCGGCCTATGAGAAGGCTTTATCTAGAGAATCTGCCATCCTCTGCTTCTGAGAAAGCTGTGATGGAGTCTCTTAATAACCTGTTGCTCCATGCAGGTGTAAACCTTATCCAAGGAGCCCAGCCGTGTATTAGCTGCATTGTGAGTTCAGAGAAAATAAATGTGTAATGTGTAAATTTAAATTTTTATTCACAGAGAAATGGTTTTAAGGTTATCCTTTATGTCTTAACTGCAGTTGCACAAAGATAAGGGCCAAGCACTTGTGGAATTTATTAGAGCTGAGGATGCTTCAGCAGCTCTTTCTTTTGATGGCAGTACACTTTTTGGCTCCACGGTCAAAATTAGACGTCCCAAAGACTTTGTTGAAGTTACTGTAAGAACCAAATTCTTATTTTTCCCTGAACTACTTATTGTTTTGCTTATGTGGTTTACTTATTACTACATGTCTATAAATATGCAAAATTTTAATTAGATGTTCAGATGTTAGAATAAACTTCAGTTATGCTGGTATAATGTTGTTTAACTCTGTATATCTGCTGAATTTCAAGTCTGACACTGTTCTTGTACTCCATACTTTTTTATCTTTAGGTTCAGAAAAGGCTATCTTTTTTAAGTCCATTAACATTTTATGAGTTTCTTAATTCTTTTTATGTATCCATATGCGGTTTATGATTTTTGTATGTCGATTCACATCACAAGCCGATTAAGTTTATTGGCAAATTGCTATCCTTATATGATTTGCTTGTTACAATGAATGTGATGCCTTCTATGTGATGCCTATAAAGAAGATTATCTCTCCTTACAAGTACTTGTTAGATGCATATTTTCTCGTGAGAGATCTTTTGGTTAACAGTTCATCCAAATATTTGGTTGTTGATAGGGCCGGGAAGTGCTTGATGCATCCCCCTGCTACCCTCCTTGCTTCCCCCCTAAAATGGGGGCTTTCCCAAGTTTTTTTTAAGCTTCTTTTGATTATTAGATTCTATATGTAATGAACACAAGCCCAAAGGGAGAGCCCAATCCCCAAAAGCTAGTCTATGAGGAGGGAGAACCCAATGGACTTATAAACCTCACTCTAAGAGCTTGGCTTCCTGATGTGGGACTCATAACATAGTCACCTCTTCAAGAGCCAACGTCCCGGGCGGCTCCACTCCATGGCACTTCACTCGGCCTCCAGCCGGTCAGAACCCTCCGTGGGTAGCCCTCTCCGAAACATTGACTCTCAATGAAAGCTTCAATATAATGAACACAAGCCCCAAGGAAGAGCCCAATCCCCAAAAGCTAGCTTATGAGGAGGGAGAACCCAATGGACTTATAAACCTCACTCTAAGAGTTTGGCTCCCCTATGTGGGACTCATAACATAGTCACCTCGTCAAGAGCCGACGTTCCTGGTGACTCCACTCCAAGGCACTTCACTCGGCTTTGCCGGTCAGAACCCTCTGGGGGTAGCCCTTTCCGTGAACATCGAGCTCTCAATGAAGGCACCAATGTGATGATCACAAGCCCAAAGGGAGAGCCTAATCCCCAAAAGCTAGCCTATGAGGAGGGAGAACCTAATGGAAACCTCACTCTAAGAGCTTGGCTCCCCGATGTAGGACTCATAACACTATATAAAATGAGTGAAATTTTGATATCTTACAGGCAAAAAGTAGTGTTGTTTTCAATTTTTTATGATTTTCAGAGATTAATTGAAAACATCATTTTTTGCCTATAAGAAATCAAAATTTCACTCATTTTATGTAAAAGTTAATGATCAAAAGAAACCTAAAACATTTGGGAAAGCCCCCATTTTTTGGGGGATGCAATGAGGGCAGCTGCACCCCCAGCCCTTGTTGATAGAGTATAATGGCACCATGCGATCCATGTATCTGACGTTTTAGGGCTTTAGTCTTTGGCTGTTTTTGTGAAAACACACCAAAACATTGGGATCGTCATCGTCTGATCAATCGTTCCTTAGAAAACAACCAGCGCGTGACTACCACGCGCCTTCTCTATCCTTGTCGGAAAACTAGGCCCTAGCGTGTGAGAGCGCATCGCCACTCTTTTCAGGCTCCTTTTTTGTTCTCCAACACTGATTTCTTTCTGGTACGATTGTGGTGTTTTTAGGTTCACTGACATAAGTTTGGTAATTGGGTTTGTTCATTTCTTGGTTCCAACACTGTTTTGAGTGCATTTTTTTGCCTTTGGTATGTCGATTCTTGCTCGTTTCTTTGGGATTTGGTCATTGGCTCGTTGTTGTGTGTCTCTTGTTTCCTAGTGAGAGTTTAGATTACATGAGATTGTTGTTTCAGACGTTCTTATGTCTATTTGTCTGGTCGCTAAGTTCCGGTTGCTGTTTCAGATGTTCTCACGTTTTTTGTTTGGCTGTTTGGTTGCTACTCTTTTGTGGCTCTACTTCTGGTTCTGCTGTGACTATTTCTTTGAGAATTCATCGGCTTGCTCCATCAATTTCAATGGCTGAATCTAAGACTTCTCTTGCTACCAAGGTTGTTGCTCCATATACCTTGAGTGCACTTGCTGCAAATAACTATGATTCTTGTCTTGCCACTTCTTCCTCAAAGTGGATCATCGATTCCGACGCTATTGATCATATGATAGGTAACCATCATTTGTTCTCTTTGTATGTGCCATATGCCATTCCCTCTAGTATAACAATTTCCAACAGTTCGTACTCATGTTCTTGGCTATGATATTGTTAAACCTACTCCGCCCATTTCCTTATCCCCTGTCCTTAATGTCCCTAACCTTACATTTAACCTTTTGTCTTCTAGAAAGCTTACTCGACAATTAAACTGTTTTATTACACTCTTTCTTGATCGTTGTTTGATTCAAGATCTCATAATGAAGCAAGTTATTGGTAGGGGCTATGAATCTGGTGGCCATTACTTCCTTGATGATGAAGTACCGCGTTCCGTTGCTTGCTCTAGTGGTTCGTCTCCTTTTGACGTTCCTTGTTATTTGGGTCATGTGTCTTTTTCCTCTTTGAAGGGAATGTATTCTCAGTTCCATTGTTTGTCGTCTTTAGAATGTGAGTCATGTCAGTTTGCTAAATATCATCGTGTTTACTTGGCACCTCGAGTCAATGAATGGGTCGCATCTCCCTTTGATTTAGTCCATTATGATGTTTGGGGTCAATGTCCTGTCAAGGCAAAGCCTAGTTCAAGTACTTTGTTACTTTTGTTGATGATTTTTTCTCATATCACTTGGTTCTATTTAATGAAAAGTTGTTCTGAGTTGTTTTCTCATTTTTGCAACTTTTGTGCCGAAATTCGAACTTAGTTCGGTGTATTTGTGAAACTTTAAGAAGTGACAATGCTAAATAATATTTCTTTTCCTAATTTCAAAACTATATGTGGCAACATGGTATGCTTCATCAGTCCTCCTGTGTAGATGCATCGGCTCAAAATAGTGTTGCAGAATGTAAGAATAGACACTTACTAGTAGTCGCTTGGGCTCTTATGTTTCAAATAAATGTTTCCAAGCTTTTTGGGGTTGATGTTCTGTCTACTGCGTGTTTTCTTATTAATCGTATGCATTCTCCTGTTCTCAAGGGTGATACTCCATACACAACTCTGTTTCCTTCAACCTTGTGTTCCCTATTGATCCAAAGTCTTTGGTTGTGTCTGTTTCGTTCAAGATGTCTGTCCCATTGTTACAAAACTTGATCCCAAATCTCTCAAATGTATCTTTCTTGGGTATTCTAGGGTTCAGAAGGGTTATCGATGCTATTCTCCTACTCTTTGTCGTTATCTTGTGTCTAAAAATGTCACCTTCCCTAGGTCAACCTGTTCTTTCTTTTCTCTACTCCACTTGAATCCCTTAACACATTAGAAGGTCTTGATATATAGGTGTATGCGGTTCATTTACCACAAGTGCAAGCATTTATTCCGGCACTTGCTAAACCACCTCTACATCATGTTTATTGGAAATGTATCAGGGAAAGTAATGTAGTTGATCATGTTCATGGTCAACTAGTGCTTGCTTCGATGTCTGATTGGGCACAAGTCCACCCTGCTCCTACTACTGAACTTGCCCTTGAAACAGAAACAATACCTGGTACTCCTGATACTTCTGATGACTTATCCATTGCTTTTCACAAAGGTAAACTACTTGTGCCTATCCTATGTCTTCTTTTGTTTCCTATAACCAGCTGTCTCCTCCATCTTGTTCCTTCATAGCATCCTTAAACTTGATCTCCATTCCCACTACTCTTCACCAAGCCTTGGCCCATCTTGGTTGGCGTGCTGCGGTGGAAGAAAAGATGATGACCCTTGATAAAGTGAGTAACTAGACTCTTTGTTGATTTACCTCCTAGAAATAAGGTTATCAGATGTAAGTGGGTGTTCACAGTAAAAACAATAGTTGATGGCACCTTGGAACGTTTGACAGCTTGACTGATTGCCAAGCCAAGGAATATGCTCAAACCTATAGTGTTGAGTGTTGACTATTCAGAAACCTTCTCCCCTGTGGCAAAACTGTCCTCTATTCGCCTCTTCATTTATATGGCAGCCACTTATGGTTGGGATCTTTACTAGTTGAATATTAAAAATGCTTTCTTGGATGACGATCTTCTTGAGAAAGTTTACATGGAGTAACCACTTGGTTCTGTTGCTCAATGGGAGCGTGCGAAGTTATGCCATCTTTAGAAGTTTTTATATGGTTTGAAGCAAAGTCCTTGTGCTTGGTTTGACAGGTTTAGCTTTGTGGTTAAAAAGTTTGGTCTAAATGAGGATAAGTGCAACAATTCTATGTTTTATCAACAGACAGATGCTGACGTGATTCTCCTAGTGGTATATGTTGATGACATTGTTATTACAGGTAGCAATACTTCGAGAATCTCATCATTCAAGGTCTTTCTTAATTCTCACTTCCAAACAAAGGATTTGGCTTTGTTATAGTATTTTCTTGGGATTGAGGTTATGAGAAGCAAGAAAGGCATGCTCTTAACACAAAGGAAATATGTTCTTGATTTGCTTAAAGAAATCGGGGAAACTTGGAGCAGCACCAAGTAGCTTTCCCATGATTCCTAATTCTTTTTTGGACATTGATAACAGTATATCGTTTGACAAGCTACTTGAGGATGTGAGATAAAGGGTTGAGCCTGAGAAGATCAAACCATTTGTGTATGCTAAGAGATAACGTAGACTGATTGGGAAATTGAACTATCTCACGGTGACTTGCCCTGATGTGACCTTTCCAGTCAGTGTGCTTAGCCAATTCATGACAGCACCGACCGTTGCTTAGTGGAGAGCATTGGAGCATATCTTACATTATTTGAAGGGCTTACTTGGTCGTGGTATACTCTATACAAATCATAGTCACACCAAGATTGGTATACTTTCTACGAATCATGGCCACACCAAGATTGAATGCTTTTGTGATGCAAATCATGAGGGGTCAAAGGTAATCAGGAGATCCACCACATGATATTGCGTGTTTATGGGTGGAAACTTAGTGTTTTGGAGGAGCATGAAGCAGGATGTGGCTTCTTGGTCTAATGTAGAAGCTAAGTATAGAGTCATGGGTCATTCATATACGAAATTGTGTGGATTCACTTGTTAATGAAGGAAGGTGGTATTACCATGTCATTGTCTATAAAATTGTGGTGTGATGATAAAGCTGCTCTAGACATAGCCTCAAACTCTATGCTTCATGATTGTATGAAGCACGTTGAGATTGACTATCACTTTGTATGCAATAAGATCAAGGAGAATTTCATTTCTACAGGGTATGTGTGGTCTAGTGACCAATTAGATGATCTTCTGATTAAGGCCTTAATTTGGACTCGAGTCAACTATTTTTGTAGCAAGTTGGGCTTGATTAACGTCTACGCTTCAACTTGAAGGGGAGTGTTAAGAAATATTAATATAATTAATGTAAATATTCAGAATCAATTAGTATCACAAAGAATCCAAGATTAAGGATTATTTAGAAGTCAATTATTATAATGAGCCCATTAACTCTAAGGCTCCCCTCATGTGTACATGGATAAACAAGAAATTTAAAGTATTCTTACATCTTTTACATAAAGTATTACGTTACAACTGTCTTGTTTAGAATAGATCTTCAGTATGAGTTCAAGGACCCTTTTAAATGAGTTCTTATTTATCAGAATATATCATCCTGTTCAGATCTAAACATATCATCTTGAGCTATGAGATTATAAATAAAACCTTTCATCTCCATGTTGCCTTGGGGGGTTAAATTAACGAGGTTTAGATTATATAGAATAACGGCGCAACCTAGCTTGATTTCTCTTTGTGGAGCCTATTATTTAAGGTCCTTGTTAAATGAAGTGTCAATTTACAAATTACTAATGGGAGAACGTGTTACCTAAACTATATGCATACCACAATGTATATTAAAGCTACAATTTATATATGTTTTTTTTCCCTTTAGTTTGATGGATGTGGAGGGTGTGTGAGAAATGGAATAATATATGATGTGAGACCTCCTGGAGGTAAGTCTTTGGCTGTCATTGCCCAAATCAGTTATGGAGTCAACCACTAAGTCTTGTGTAATACCTGAAGACACCATTTGAGTCTAATGAACTTGGATGATAAATGCTCCCAGAACGTGGTGAACAATTATCCTCTAATGCACACCATTAATCACGACTTAGCTGCAGACAAAACCTAGTTATATAATTTGCCTTGGACAACAGTTAACTCAATTGCACATGCTACACCATACCAGAGAATAAAATGCATAATATCATTAACTATATAAGACAAGGAACAGAGGATTCACAATATTCCAATAACACAAGCTACATAGTCTAAATCTCAAATACATCGGAAGTTCAGTTCATCCCAAACATAAGTGGTAGGTTCAACCATGATGCTACAACTAATCTACAAAAACTAAGAAATTTCAAAGGAAAGAATAGAACGTAGAACACCCTGTCAGCAGAGAACTCAAGCCTTCGATGTATCTCTAGGAGCTAAGAGCTTCAAAAACACACAGCTCCATCCTTGGTGCTTCTATGTTATTTTATAGGTCCTTTTCTGCCGTTTGATTGGTCCTTCAGCTACAATCTTTGGTTGTCATTCTCTGATTTTTGCAAATATTATGTTTTCTTCTCCTAAATGTCCTGCACATTAAAAGCAGATAAGTTTAATACCAAGTAATGTAAGAGGATTAGACACTTAGGGATTCTAAGAAGTGATTAAATTTGTCAAATTAGCAATTTATTTATACAGTGACACCTTGACACAATTAACTCCCAATCCCTCTATTTAAGCCCAATAAACATGATAAAATCCCCAATTAAAGGAAACACAAATCCTGTATCGCATAGTTTTGTAAGTTTTAGGATTCTATTGGAATTGTCTACTAATCATTGTTTTCATTTGTACTGTATGTTTGGGAAGGAATTGGATCTTGTCTTCTTGTATGCATGAGTTTTTGAGTTTATCATGTGAGTTAGGTGGTTAATACTATATTTTCTTAACAGCTTAGTGTTCCTGAATTGGATTATTATTATTTTATTGTTTTTTTTAAAAAAAGTGTTTCTGAATTGGACAATATCTCTACTGTGGAAATTAGTAATTGTTGGAAGACACTGGCCGAAGCCCATTTTCATGGGCTTAGTAATTAGCAGATATTTAGTTCTTGTTATTATTATTCTGTTAATTAGGAAATAAGATTATATCATATTAGATTTGGCTATATATTTTGTCTCGTTTTGTAGAGAATCTAATGATATAGTTTATCCTTGTATAGAATCTTGGGATCCCTCCTTCATACTTATTATCTGTCCTAGGTTTGTTCTCCACTATCTTGTATATAAATTTGGGCATGACCTTTCTTATGAAATAAATCACCAGAATCACTTTTCTCTCCAAATTTGTCATTTAATGATCTGAAAAATGCTAGTAACTGATAACATTGGAAGAAATACTTCTATTGAAGCATCATGTCTTCCTCATTGATGGTTAACCATACCTTTAGCTTTCATGTTCATGATAATGTAGTAGCCTCCTATAATTGAGACGATATGCATTGTGATAATAGCTTAGCTTGCCATGTTTTGTTAAGAAACTTAAATCTTATCCATCAACGTGTTTTCTCAATCACTAGATGTTTTTAAGATTACCTTATTGACAGTGAAGGACATAGGTCCCTTCAACTCTCTTGCCACTGATAGATTGAGTGTGACAATTGGAGCCTAAGTTTAGCAATTTTTGCATCAATGAATATTATGCTTGTGAGTGCCTTTAAACTCTATGAAACTCAGAACTGTATTCATGACATTTTCCGGGATCATGGGTTTCTTGGACATATATTCGAAAATGAATACAGCTTTGATGCTAGAAACTGGATCTGTAACTTCAAGAGCTTTATGTTTCACCTGGAAAGATCTTGTTCCATTATTTGAGATATTTTCTGACGCCAGTGTTGGAATCTTTAAATAGGATGTTTATATGGGTATATCGTTATACTCAGTTGGGATGGTGATGAAGCTGACTCCTTATTAGGGAAGACTTCCTGGTGTAATGGCATGTCTGATGCTTTAGCAGGCTTTTATCTGGCAAATGTTTCAGGGTTATATGTTGTATGCTGCTCTGATGGTGCCATTTATGATCTCATGATTTGTTTGTTATATCAACTTAAGCATGTAAGTGGTATGAGATATAACTTCAGTCTGTTTCTTTTGCGTTTGTTGGTACGTCTGCTTTCCATTTTTGCACTGTGGTCCTTCTTCGTCTTGTCTAATTTTAGTGCATGCTGACAACTTCTCTCCTAATACTAATGGGATGAGGTTCATCCATTAAGTTCATATCTTAGTACTTCATATTCTTTTGAAAGTTTATGGCTACATATCTCTCAGCATAGCACAAACAACTCTTTTGAAAAAGAAGCCATGCTGATTTTGGAGTTATGTTCACACATCTACCTGAATTCTGTTCTTCCAATTGCATGGCACGAGCTTATAAAGTATGTTCTTTCAGTTGCATGGCATGAGCTTTTAAAGTATGTGCTGAATAGAATGATATCACAATAAAACTTCATTAGAGTTTTTATTAGTATGCATTGAACTAGAATCGGATTGAGACAAAGCTTCTAGGTTAGAATCTTCAGGCTCTAGTACCATGTAGATGAGCAATGAAAAAAAGTAAGATATGAAAAAAGTCAGATTGTAAATGTGATTTGTGCTTAGATTGAGGGTGACAGAATTGACTTTTTCCCAAACTGAGACGTGCTTGGATTATTATTTAAAAAGTCAGTTGAGATGGAAAATGATTGAAAATGGCATAAATCTTATTGAATACTACATATATCAAACTTGTTTTATATATTGTGATAATTGAAGATGAAAATTTATATTTATATTTAAAATTGGAAAATAAATAAATAATTATTTGAGACAAGGTTTCCCAATTGGTCTAAACTAGATCATTTTTCTCCACTGGGCTTTTCTCCTCACTCACTGCCATGCTAAATAGACCCTCTATTGATTGATGCACTAGATATGCCTAATATCTATCTGATATATGCTCCCTACTAATCTTCCTAGTTGCAATAAATGTAATTTATTCATTTATTTGAATAGCCAACCACACAACCAAAACACTTGAACTAGTTTAAAAATGATCCAAATTTGTTGATCAAAACTACTAGTCTTTGAAGATGACAAATTATTCCAGATCTTCCATGTTACATTACAGTGCTGGAAAAGATGATTGTATACTTGGAACTACGACAAAACATTATAATGACAACTAGTGGAATACTTAGCCTTCTGTATTTTTCTGTTTCCTAACATTCTTTGTGAGGAAATCTATGTGTTTGTTGGATTTCTGTATGGAGAGAAATTTGATTGATCGGTTCTTTTCTTTCTTTTTACTATTTTTCATCATGTGTGTGGTGACAACCAACATTTTCCCATGCAGTAAGGTGCCTTGTAATTATGTAGTGAAATGTACTTCCTTTAGTTCAATTGATTTCAGAAACAAGAATATTTCTGGGAAATTTATCATGATTTATAATTACTATAGCTACATCAACTTCAATTCATATATAGAACTTTAAGTGTTTTGAATATATTTCTTAGAGTTAGATGCTGTGTTAGTTGTTAAGACTTTAACTACTTGTGGCATGTGAGATAGGAATCATGATACTGTTTGTTTGCTTAGGATAGTGATTTATCTATTTTAGGAGCAATCTTTGTAAAGAATAAAATATACTATTTGGATGGGAAATTGATGTTATTAGACATGTGCTGAATTTATGCTAAGCTACATTTGAGTTTATCTGTCAAATTACCTATTTGAGAAGTTATTTGCCGAGCTTTGAAATAGTTCCTAATTTTTTGTTATAAACTTCTATTATTTTGGTGAATTCTTTATTGCTTGGTTGCTGGCTTTGTTTGTAAGTTACTTTAATGTTGAAGTATTCTCCAAGTCAAAGTTATTGTTGGTACAACTAATGCCTTTTACAAGTTTGTTAATTCTGAGTTATATTCTCGTTATCATCCATGTAGCAGGTTTTCAGACTGTTGCTATTTTCATGCAGACTCGTGACTTAGAGAGATCTGTTGATGCTGATGTTACAAGTACGATTAGTGATATTGTCATTGATTCACCGGATAAGGTATGTGATAGAATTAAGTGTAAATATTTGGCCAGGTTTATATTCTTGGATCTTTTGAAATTGAGTTTAAACGTCAGCTCTTTTAGTCCCACAATACATGGATTGCATGCTGTATGATCTTTAACTTACTGTGATTAAACTACAGCTTTCTCTTCTACAAAGTAGTCTTTTATCCGTGGTTGAATTACTCACTCTCTTTATCTAAAGGTTGTAGCTTTTGAAGTGTTATCATTAATGTCATCTAGAGATGAATGACATAGGGAGAGGTTTTGCTTAAAATTTTTAAAAAATAACAATAATAAATGAAGATAAACAGATTAGAGATTAGAGTAGCTTTCTAGTAAATTGAAGAGGGATTTCTGCTAGGTTTATCGTTATAAAAAGCCTGTGTATACTTCATTCAACTCTCATGCTCCAATCAGCAAGAGTGCAAATTGGTGTCTTTTTCTTCAGTTTCATTGCTTTACTTATTGCAGATACTACTGATGGTCCCTTTCCTAAAAATAAGAAGCCAAATTGGCTGGGGCTATGAAAAGCTTGGGGGCTGATGTCAGTAATCTTTTCTCTGTTACAATTTTCAATATGGTGCCTACCAATTTACCAATGTGGTGGCTGCCATGGTTATTGTGGCAGCAATATTGAGGCTTCCGTGCCTTGGGGATTTTATGGGGGAGCTAGTGAATTGCCATGTCATTCTGCCATTGACAACATTGTTCTTGGTAGGAGGAGGTCATATTGCTGAGGCTGTCTGAGTGACACAAAATCCGGGCAGTTTGTTTTTTACTGGAAAAAAGAGAAATAGTCAGGAAAATTAAATAAATGAGTCTAGTTACCGGAAGCTCACATCAAACCCTTAATGGGAATAAATTCATGATTCTAGTTTCTATCGTTCAACATATTTCTCATTCTTAATTTTTTTCTTTTTCTGTTACTTGGTATAAATCAACCATCTTTGTAAATTACAGTTATAATGTTTATCTAATTATTTAATCTTCTAATGTTGGTACAGATCTTCATTGGCGGAGTTTCAAAGGATATTTCTTCCGAGATGGTTTGTTTTTAAGAGTTCTATTTTGAGCAAAGTTTATTCTTCATTGATCATTAGGTTTCTTTCAGTACGATTGGTTATACTCATTCTGGCAACCAAATCCTCCTTTATCATGAATTTAACCTTTCATATTCTTAAAACTTCTCTCCAGCTTATGGAAATTGCTGGTGCATTTGGAACTTTGAAAGCTTATCACTTTGGGGCTGAAGACACTGACGAACATTGTGCTTTCCTAGAGGTAAGGAATGTTTTTCCCCTTCTCATCATATATTTAGTATAATGGGAAACACCGCAATTCTTTCTGAGGCCTGGGGTGATCACCACCATTAATGTGGCCTAAAGTGACATGGATTGACGCATTTGGCCTTGATGTGCTGTAATCTGTGTGGTGGCTTTAGCTTATACATGATAATTTTGGTACTTTTACTTGTCAATCCTTAATTAAAAAACTCAATTCCCAAAGATGATGAAGGTTAGGTTATTTTAAGGGTTAAGGTACATCCAGCACCCTAAAGTATGTTTTCAAGTACATCCAGTATCCTAAAGTATTTTATGGTACACCCAGCACTGTGAGGTATTTTTTCAGGTGTACTTAGCACCATAAAGTCCAATACCTTAAATTATCGTTTTGGTATATCCACCACCCTGAAGTTTTTTTTTTCAGTTGTAGGTGCCCTAAATTACCTATATAATGTTTAGTGTAAAATTACACAAAAAAGTACTTGAGGGTTATTGATGTAGTTTAAAAAATACTTTACGGCGCTGGGTACCCCTCAATACTTAAAGCACTGGATGTGCTAGGAAAAATACTTGAGGGTGCTGGATGCATTTCCTTAACCCTTGTTTTCATGCAAGTTGTGTCCTTAGGAAATGAATTTCCTAGGGCATGAGTTGCATTGATAGTGCAATTGGCATCCTTCTTGTTCCTTTGTAATCCATGCTTATGAAGGCTAGATTTGGTTTTTGTTCTTGTTCTCATGTGTTATGTTCCCTTACCTCATCCTTTTCCATGGTCATCAGTATGCAGACCACTCTGTCACTCTAAAGGCTTGTGCGGGATTAAATGGTTTGAAGTTGGCTGGGAAGGTGCTAACAGTTGTTCAGGATATGCCTAATGCCTCATCCTTGGTAATTTCACCACTCCCTTACTTCTTGCCTAATTGCCAATTCTTAGTTGTTTTTCCTTGTTTGTACATTGAACTTTTGATATAATTGCTTCTTTAACCTGGAGATGAGTCCTGACCTCTGATCACAACAAATATACACCAGGAAAATGGTGGAAAATTGCCATCCTATCAGATTCCAAATCATGCAAAGCCATTGCTCTGCAAGGCAAGTGAAATTTTGAAGATCAAAGATGTGGTATATAATATTTTCTTCTTATTTTTGAGTTATTTTATTATTGGATCTGCTCCTTCCAATTTGTTGTTTTCCTCCTTAATTTGTTCGTTCCTGAAAATGCTTTACTAATACAAAAGTCAAGGGTGCAAATTGATAAACAAGAATCTATTAGTGTCCCAAATGACAATTGTGTTTGTCTCTTGTGGGGGGATGTGATTATTTTATTGTAAAGGGTTCAATCTTTCTTGCAATACTTGTACATTTGACATTTCTGTAGGCGGGTAGTGTTGAGTTTGAACATGGGGTATTTTGGACCTGTGCTTCGTCCTCATGTAAATCCTGTTGCTTTATACTTAATAGGGTGTAAATTATTGTTGGGGCCCTTAGATTTTTTGTGAAATGTGTGTGTTTTTATTAACGGTTGATTTGAAGTGGTGATTTTGATTTGATGGTCACTTCTACTTGTACAATATGAGTAGTTCACCGCGGAAGCACTTTCTTCTCTGTCTGATGTGGAAATTGAAGAAACTTTGGAGGATGTACGATTGGAATGTGCAAGGTTCGAAGTAATTTTCCTTTGAAGTGACTCATGGTATTAAAATAGTAGGATAAATTATTCTTACCTTCCCTAAAGGATATCAAATTACACAGCCCTCTCTGTTTTGAAGACATTTACAAGCCTCACATGGAACCAAAAGATGGCATGAAGGACCTTAAAAACAATATTCATTACCTTTAGGCAAAATAGAACATGAAGTCATATTTCAGATTGTTTCAATCTTATTTATTTTAAAAAGGTTTGTTAAATTCATGATATTGCCTGTATTTATTAATAAATATTTGAAGTGAATTTTATTGTTTAAATCAAATATTATTAATTATTGCTTCTTTATTATTTAATATTTCTGAAATTGTTGATTTTATGATTTGATGGATTTAAAAACTGATTATCTACATATGCAATATACCTTGTATATTATATAGGTAATAAATATAAGATGTATTTTGCTCAAAAGAGGTTTAAACATTGTATATGCTTTGCTGGCGAACTTAAATACAGTCCATCTTCTGGTTTCAAAAGGGGTATGTGCAGTTTCTCATATTAGTGTGAAGGCTGTGAAATATGAACATCTCTCAGGAGGAGGGAGAATAATTTATCCGAAAAAAATATTGTATTGTTTCTAAAACAACTACTGTTTCAGATTTGGGACTGTGAGATCAATTAATGTAGTCAAGCATAGCAGTGACAAGAATGAAGCATCCAAATCACAAGTACGTGAAGATCTCAATGATGTGGGATATTACGGCACTGCTCAAAAATCTGAGTGTGATAACAACAATCCTGAATCAAGCCATTCTGAAAAGACCACTTACCTGGCAGCCGAATCAGCTACTACTAGTGGAGTGGAATGTGATAATGTCAGTGATGGTGGTAGAGGCGCTGATGTTGATAAGCGTGCTGATCAATTTTCAGAAACTGAATCATGTCAGGGAGAAAAGGATGGGGGTGATGCAACAGTAGAACATGTGGAAAATAAGAGCATACCTGATGTTACGAACCTAGAACACTCTTCCAAAGATCAGTCAGGAGTGCTTGACACCCTGGCTGCTGATGATATCTGTATAAATGTTGAAAACAAGTTGGTACCTAACGACACGAATGCAGCCTCAAGTAATCCTAATGCCAGTTTAGGACCAGAATTAGATGGTGCCAAAGAGGTGAGAAGTAATGAAGACTTGAGTGATCCTAATGCCAGTTTAGAAACTGAATTGGGTGGTGCAAATGAGGTGAAAAGTAATGAAGGTGACACTTCTGATCATGTCTTTGAACCAGGCTGTGTTGTTGTGGAGTTTCGAAGAACTGAAGCATGTTGCAAGGCAGCACATTGTCTCCATGGACGTTTCTTTGATGGCAGAATGGTGACAGTGGAATATGTTGCTCTCAGTTTATACAAGGCTAGGTTTACAAAATAAGAACTGGGAATTTGGATAGTGTAAAGTTCCAGACAAGTTCTGATATCATTACATCGGTTTTGATTGGTTCGGTCGGAACATTTTTTCCAGTGTCATTTAAATTGACAGCATGCTTCCTGGTGTCCAATTTGTAGAAACGTGATGTACTGATTATAAAATCAGCGATGAAGCAATCAAGCTATTAGGTCCTAATTGGAGATTAAAGCTGTTTCAGGTTGTGCTGCATGCTTTACATTCTACAGAGCCACCTATCATCCTCATTTTTAATTCTATAGTTACCTATTATCCTCATTTTTAATATTTAGGATTTCATGTTATTTAAACTTTCCTTGATTTTTATGCAGTGCATAATTTGGATACTCAAGATAGGAAAATGTGCATTTAGTTTTTGGTTACACATCATGGCATAAGTCTGTATATTTTGAAACCTTTCTAGTTTGTCTCTTTTGTAGGAGTGTTTTGATATAATTATCAAGTGATTAAAGCCACTTTTCTGAGTTTGGGAAGACTTCTTAGTTATTTCATCTCAAAATGTTTGCGACAAAAATTTCATAATAGATAATTCTCAAATCCATGGCAAAAGGAATTAAACCCTATAATAACACTTTAAAAAAGAGGGGGGGTGGAAAACTTGGAATAGACAGCGAGACTCTAGAATTTTTCCTCATTCAAGGTTTCTTTTGGAATTTCTCTCAAAATTTCATGTGAGTAAAATCTAAGAGAAAAGTATATATTGAGCGTTAATAGCAAAAATAGTCTTTCCTACAATTGAGCGAAAGAACTAAAATAATAAGGATAAATTACAATAAAGGGAGGGAAGAGACAAAATATGAAATGAATGGCACAGAGATTAAATCCTCCTCTGGCTCTGTCCTTTATATAATATGATGGGTCTAATAATATATTGTTACAAATGAATTTGAGTCATCCATGTGGCATATGAGAAGATTTATAAATTATAATGATATGACAACTAGTATGTCTATAATACATAATATAAGGGACTAATCAATTATTAATCCCAACATTCCCTCTCAAATGAGAGGGTGTGGGACATACACCAAGTTTGTTTCTAAAGTAGGAGAATTGAGAGTGAGATAAGGCTTTAGTAAAAAAATCAGCTACTTGATGAGATGAAGGCACATATCTAACTCCTATAAATTTAGATAGAACTTGATCTTTGACGAAATGTACATCTATTTTAATGTGTGCTTCTAGTGTGATGCACATAATTTGAAGCAAGAGCTTAAGCATTCAAATTGTCACAGCATATTGTTCAAGGTTGCTAAATGTAGAGTCCAATTTCTGTATTAAAGAATGTAGCCATTTAAGTTCCGCTACCCCATCAGATAGAGACCAATATTTTGACTTTGAGTGATCGGGAGACCACCTTTTGTTTCTTAGAACACCACGATAAATGTAGCCATTTAAGTTCCGCTACCCCATCAGATAGAGACCAATATTTTGACTTTGAGCGACCGGGAGACCACCTTATGTTTCTTAGAACACCACGATACAAGGGTTCCTCCCAGATATACATAGCATCCTCCCATGGATTTTCTATCGTCAATATCCGTAGCCCAATTAGCATCAGTAAATGCCATCAAACGAAGCGATCCTACTGGTTTGATATGTAAAGCATAGTGATATGTACCTTTTAGATATTGTAAAATTCTCTTAACACATTGAAAATGCACATCGGTTGGTCTAGACAGAAATTGACTAAGCTTGTTAACTGAGTAAGCTATGTCAAGTCTAGAGGTGGTAAGGTACTATAATGAACTAATAGCTCGTCTATATAAAGATGGATCTGCCATGAGTTTTCCATCTTGAGCAGTGTCTGCCAGTGACCATGGGAGTTGGTACGGGGGCACAATCATACATATTAAATCTTTTCAGCAAATCTAAAATGTATTTGGTTTGATTCACATACATACCATAGCTGTCTCTATGAATTTCTAATCCTAGAAAATAGTAAATGAGACCTAAATCCTTGAGAGAGAAAACTTCATTCAGCTTAACGATGGATTTTTAAACAAAAGCTAGATTATTCCTAATGATAAGAATGTCATCAACATATATGAGAATAAATACCATGAGCTTTCTGGTTCTGAGAAAAAATAGAGAAACATCACTGCAAGCATTATGAAAACCCCAACTAACTAGTGTTTGTCAAAGTTGTTCAAACCATGCCCTTGGAGCTTGTTTAAGCCCTTAAATTGCCTTGGTAAGCTTGCATATGTGATTCGGATATGTGGAGTCTCTGAATCGAGGTGGCTGATTCATAAAACTTCCTCTTTCAAATACCCATTCAAGAAGGCATTGTTAACATATAACTGATAAATTTGCCATTGATAAGCTGCAACAAGTGTAAGAATGAGTGGAGTAGTGGTTGGACTAAAGGTTTCACCATAATCAATTCTCACTGATTGTTGAAAACCTTTAGCAACCAACCGAGCTTTATGTTTCAGTAAGGAACCATCAACCTTGAACTTGGTTTTAAAGACCCGTTTACAATCAACAAGTTTCTGACCTCTGTATGGGACTAGTACCCAAGTGGAATTGCGAGAGAGTGCTTCATACTCAGTTTGCATAGCTTTTAACCAGTGAGGCTAAGCAAGAGCTTCTAGAAGATTTTTGGCTTCAATGGTGTGAGATAAAAACTAAGAAGCAGCAAGTTTACAAAGGCTAACAAAGGGATATCTTGGTTTGGAAAAACTAGATTTGACACGGGTGACCATAGGATGGTGATTGGAAGGAAAGGGGTGGTAAAGAGGACGATCAACAAGAAGTGTGGAAGAAGAGATTGGAGATAGCGAATGTAAGGAAGTGTCTGAGGAAGAAGACGGGATGATTGTGGGTTGAGAGATTGTTGGGTGGGAGTTAGGCATCAGGTTAGGAAAGGATGTCAGGTTAGGAGAAGGTGAATGGGTTGTGGGCTAGGAGAGTAACTTGGATGGCGAGGTGGACTAAGTTGGAGAGTGTGGTGTATGGGCTGGCGAGGTGGACTAATGTTGTGAAGATGATATGTGGGCTGGAGCTGGAGAAGAGATGGACTGGTGGATTGAAGAGGTGATTGGGGCAGCTGGATAATAAATGTTGGGCCAAGGGTGTGCCTGATTGGGTCATGGATGCGCTTGATCAGCAATAATGAGAGGAATAGAGGTAATGGGTTCAGCAGAGGTGTTGGAAATGCTCATAAATCCTGTATGAAAGGGAAAAGTAACAGTGTCAAAAACTACATGGCGTGAAACATATATACGACCTGTAGAACTTAGACATTTATAACCCTTCTGATTTGAAGCTGGACCGAGATATACACATCTTTGACTGTGAATATCCAGTTTGTGAGAATTGTAAGGTTTCAAACAAGGGTAGCAAGTGCAACAAAAAGGTTTTAAAGAATGATAATCAAGGCCTTTTTTGTACATACATTCCATGGGAGACTTTTTTTCTTCGAAATTGGAGTTGGAAGACGATTGATTAAATAAATAGCCATTTGAAAAGCTTCAGTCCAATAAGTCATTGGAGTTTTTGATTGGGCTAAGAGTATCAATGCTATTTCCACAATATGTCTATGTTTCCTCTCAACCCTATCATTTTGGGAAGAAGTGCAAGGGCATGTGAAATGCATGATTATACCATAATGCTCAGCAATAGGTAGGATAGGTTTAAATTTGGTGCCATTATCACATTGAATAGACTTGATCTTAGTTTGAAATTGAGTCTCAACCATATTGTGAAAATGTTTAAAAGTTGTAATTGCATCCCCTTTGGTCTTGAGAGGGTATGACCAAGTGTATCGACTAAAATCATCAAGAAAGTGAACATAATATTGATATCCATGAACTGACTGTATAAGAGAGGGACCTCCCATAGATCAGTATGAACTAGTTCAAAAGGAGCATAAGCATGAGATAAAGATTTGGAAAAAAGTAACCTCCTTGATTTACCATATTGACAAGTCTCACCAACAAAAGTATCACTAATGTCTACTTTGGAATTACAATTCTTTGAAACTTGTAATAATGCTTTATTGCTTGGATGACCAAGCTTATAATGTGAATCCAGAAAATCCACATCAGTCAGTGTTGCAATGTATGCCTGAGGTTGTAAATCAGGTCTACTCATTGCGTACTGCCTCGGAGGCCAGGCAACTAGCTCTTTTGTTGTTCGTTGAATTCCCTTATGACAAGTGAACTAGTTGAACAAGTAATAAAGAGTACGTAGAGTTATCGTCCCACAAACACTGTGATACCAAAGATGATTCAAGTTTCTAATGACAATTGTGTGAAGTGAAAGTAGAGTTGATTTTTAGTTGTTTTTGCTATTACTAATGACAAGAAATAACTAAGCGATCGGAAGTCAAAGGAAGATATCAATTTAAAAGTAGGCTATGCTTGGATTTCATTCTAAGTCATATCATTCCCCCCCCCCCCCCCCAGTTTGCATACAACACATTGCTATAGCAATTATGCTGCATAGCTTCCGCAATGCTACAACATAACCACCTTTCACAACGTTATTCAATTAACTCACCACTATCCTATACTGAAGCATCCACATTCTATAACTACAGTCCTTGCTCTACTCTCCCATATTCTGATGGCGATATCAAGTTTAGTCTGTCTAATTAAACCTAGACATTCTGGTTATGAACAGTCAATCCATTTCTGACATCTATAGTTTAGGTCGAGCCGTGCATGGGGTCGCCCAGTAAACACTGTCTAATAGAGGTTTAGCCTTGACTCTCGTTTGGTAAGCCAAGACCACTGGGATAGCCCTTAGCAACTGCTATCCGGCTATGAATTAAAACACTGTTAAACAAACTGAATTCATTGAATTAAAACCTTAGCAAACTGGGTTCATTCTACAACTTAGAAATTCATCCTCGCTCAGCCAATGGAAGTTTGGTTCATGACTGATGAGGCAAACACAAAACAAGGTAATATAGAGTAGCCCATGGTAGAATTAAGAAAATAAAGTAAATAAAGAAAAACAAGAAGCTCGTCTGAAGGTTGACAACGTGAGAGGCATCCTATCACGCGGTGGCTCCATGTCTTCTATGATCCGTCTTACTCCAGGGAAAGGTTGGGTTTGGTCTACTGCCCTCTTGATCGATATTCTCTTTATTGTTCCTTCAATGTGAGTTCAGTCAGATAGGAATTGTGTTGATTTCTCTACTCTCATGACTTTTACTCCTTTAGGTTTTTCCGCGCTTTCCTCTTATAGTTAGTTCTCCTTATGCCCTACGTCCAATGAGTTGGACCTTCCAAATCTATCAAATCCAAAATCCTAGATTCAATTGATTGATCCTTCTTTTAATATTGCAGGATTCTTTAGATCTTTCTCTCGATTCTCTACATCTTCTGGATTCAGCTTGATTGAATCGCCGTCTTAACGTCTGCCTGCATGACCTGTCTTAATTTCCTGAAAACACTTGAGGAAAGGTTAGAGTAATGTAGCGTATAATTCTGCTTCACTTTTGATGCTACAAATTGTAGTCGTTTTGTATTGCTGGTGCAAGTATGAGTATACAATATGCTATAGCATTGTATCAGCTTCGTTATGCGCTTTCACGACCGACCATAAAGTGGTCCTTTTCTTATGCACAAGATCAGGATAATGATATGAATGCAACATTTTGTAGGATCTATCCTCTATTTCCTTATGTGCATGAATTTTTAGGCATTCCATCAAATAACACATAATAAAGCTCAGATTCAGCATGCGAAACAGTCAAAACACATAGGGAAAACATGGCATAAATATGACTCATCAAATTCCCCCACACTCAGCTTTTTGCACACTTAGGAAAAACAAAGATAAAATTATAGAGTAGAAAATAACTTTGCAGCCATGCGCTTGTCTTTAGAACCATGTATCCTATTATTGTCTTAAGTTCAGTTCACTGGTGTAAGCAATCCCATTACCCAGTATTGACGAACGTGATGCAGGGCATTGCTCTAGCAAGGGAGCGTCAAAGATGCTCTCAGTTGATGTGTTTATTCACTCTCTCACATAGGTGGATTTGTTTCTCTCTTATGTTCTAGCCTAGAAGTTCTACAGGCTTGTCAAAGTTCTAAGGTTGCTTCCCAATATCTGAACTTAATTGCATCAAAAGGTCTTTTCAGGTTGTACTGTAAGGTGTGGTGATGGTGTGGGGATGGTTTATTGAAGATTAAACATGCTATAGCAAAGTGCCAGACAGGCCCTTTAGAACAAGTAGTCATGATGCTACGTTTTAATATGCCCTATTTAGTGGTGATGCCTTATACTACCAAATTTACTTCTCTCCCTTTTTTAAGCATCACTTTGTCACGACTTTTGCACCATGGGTGGTATGTTACAACATTGCAAAGCACATCTTTTTATCAGCTGGCTGTCTGGCAGCTGATATAGCACTATTTGTATGGCTTAAAGGGGTGACAATGGGAGTATGATGACAAGGGCTTGTGTGTGGGATTAGTGGGAGAAAAAATGAATGCAGGATATCAAAACCAGAGAAATAAGACAAACCAACAAAAATTCTTAACACTAGCAAGCATGCTCACATAATTATGAAAAATTAGGCTCAAAGTATTCCTTCCATGTGGTTTAGTTTTGTACTCTCCCTCACTATCACTTTGCCCTACACTGAATGCCTCAGTACCGTCAGTTTCCCAAGCTTACACAGTTCAATTTCCCTTAAGACAATTTTATTCAAATAGGTTATGCAAACAATTGCTCTACTGCTATGGGTTTCTATTCATACTCTAATTATTTTATCAGCTCAATCAATTTTTAATTTGCATGAATTACAGAGAGCTAAGTTATCCATTCATCACTTCAAATTTGCACACACACAAACATATAGGCCTCCCCTACACTTGAATGCAGTAATTTCCCCATTGCAGCCAATAAGCGGGACGAGGCTAAAACGAGGCACAAGTAAAGAACAAGGCGTGCAAGGCGAAACAATCGAACGATAAACAGGGGAATTGCAGATCAACAGGAATAGGGAGAAACAAAGATAGGCATTATATTTCATATGAGGGGGTAGATAAAATACCCTGCTGCTAGCTAGCAAGGTGAACAAAAGAAAATAACAAAAGAAAAAGAAGCAAAATCAGCTAAGGCCCAGTCGGGCCAAAAGATGTAGGGGCACTAGTAGCCATGTCGTCTAGCGAAAAGGGTGTAGAAACAGCTGAGGGAAGTGTTAGGGCGAGCAAGCGGGCAAGGTTGACGTCGTTCAAGTCAAGATAGAGGCAATCAACCTTTATGTGCATCGTCACAACGCAGGCGGTGTGGTCAAGCATTGGAAGAATGGCAAGGGCAAGCCGCAGGCTGTGGTGGGGTATAGGTGGGGTCAAGATAATAATGGTCGCGTAGGGCCAGGAAACAGACCCAGTCTGCATCCGCATCTAAGTCACTAAACGAGAGTGATATGGGTGAAGGTGGGTTGGTGGGTGGATGAGGGATGCCAGGGCAGTCCTGGTAGCCGGCTGTGATTGAGTGGCGGTGGAATAGTAGTGATCCGTTGAGAGCGGAGAGGGTAAGGCTAGGTGCAGACAGTGCACCACGTATTGGGATGGTTCTGGTGTGGACCATGGTGGGTGGGGAAAGAAGGCAAGGGTCAAGGTTGGTGAGGAGGAAAGGTGATAGGAAGTGAAACAATAAGGGAGTGGAGGTGGCAGATAAAGGAGAACAAGCACGATGAAGGAGGGGGACAAAATGAGGGCTCTGAAAGATGAAAGGGTATCAGGAAGGTTGTTTGGTGGGGGGATGTGAGCAGATGGCAGAGGAAGGGAAGGGTGTAGGGTTGGCAGAGCACTGAGAATAAGGATGTTCTCCACCACAATACACATAGGCTACTTGAGCAGGCTGCATTGAAGAGGTATTAGCAGGGAGACTAATTGCCTTGATCATGTTGGTCAATAAAGATACTTGTGCAGTAAGGGTAGTCATCACATTGAGTTCATGAACTCCTGCTACCAGTTTGGAAGGAGGGAGTCGATCTGCTGGCCACTTATGACTATTCATAGCCATACGTTCCAAGAGCTCATGAGCTTCGTTATAGGATTTCATCAAGAGTGAAAAATTTGCAAAGGCATTGACTATTAACATTGTTTGTTTATCCAAACCTTTATAGAAGTTTTCCAGTTGCACTCATTCCATCCATCTGTGTTGTGGACATCTTCTGAGTAAGTCCTTTAATCATTCCCAGGCTTCATAAGTAGATTCGCCAGGTTGCTATCGAAAGCTAGTGTTGTCTTCTCTTAACTAAGCATTCTTGTTTGGTGGGAATAATTTGAGCAGGAATTTGCTACCCAAGTCGGTCCAAGAGGTAATAGGGTGAGCAGACAGTGTGTTTAGCCATGCTCGAGCCTTCTTCCTGAGTGAGAATCGGAACAATTTGATTTTGAGGGCGTCAGCTGTCACTCCTTGAATTATCAAAGTGTCACAAACCTTCATGAAGGACTTGAGATGCAGATGAGGGTCTTCTAACGGGAGTTCTCTAAACTGTCCGGCTGAATTGAGCATTTGGAACATGACAACTTTAATTTCAAAGTGTCTTACAGTCAGGTTTGGAGGTATAATGTCTGAGTTGAGTCTAGTCAAATTAGGGAATCCAAACTCCATGATTGCTAAGTCTAAATCAGAATTACGGTTCAGTTGCTAAGGGATATGGTTGTCCCTATTGATCAGGTGTTGCTCTTCTCGATCCATATCGTGATTTACTTGCATATCCACCATGTGTGCAGAGTCACTCAGATGACTCCTTTACATCTGCTTTCTACGCCTTTGTTTATAGGTTAGCTCAATCTCTGAATCGTATGGCTCAAGGTCAACAGAGGGCGAGTTACGCATACACTACAAAATGTACCTGAAAATCAGAGACAGAGAGAGTGAGCTTGGTGAGGTAAAATACAACTTATTAGAACTTGTAATCATAAATGATTTCTTCCGTCCCTAACAACGGCGCCAAAAGCTTGTTGGTCAAATTCCCTTATGGCAAGTGAATCAATTGAACAAGTAATAAAGAGTAAGTAGAGTTATCATCCCACAAAGACTGTGATACCAAGGAAGATTCCAGTTTCTAATGACAGTTGTGTGAAGTGAAAGTAGAGTTGATTTTTGGTTGTTTTTGCTATTACTAATGACAAGAAATAACTAAGTGATCGAAAGTCGAAGGAAGATATCAATTTAAAAGTAGGCTAAGCTCCGATTTCATTCTAAGTTGTATCATTCCCCCTGTTTGCATACGACACATTGCTATAGCCATTATGTTGCACAACTTCCACAATGCTACAGCATAATCGCCTTTCACAACATTATTCAGTTAACCCACCATTATCCTATACAGAAGCGTTCGCATTCTCTCTATTGTTCCTTTGATGTAAGTTCAGTTAGATAGGAATTGTGTTGACTGCTCTACTCTCACGACTTCTACTCCTTTAGGTTTTGTCGCGCTTTCCTCTTATAGTTAGGTCTCCTTATGCCCTATGTCCAGTGAGTTGGGCCTTCTAAATCTATCATATCCAAAATCCTAGATTCGGTTGATTGATCCTTCTTTTAATACAGCAGGATTCTTCAGATCTTTCTCTCAATTCTCCATATCTTTTGGGTTCAGCTTGATTCAATCACCGTCTTAATGTCCGCCTGCATGACCTGTCTTAATTTCTTGAAAACTCGTAAGAAAAGGTTAGAGTTACGTAGCGCATAATTTTGCTTTACTTATGATGCTACAGTATAGCGGTCGCATTGCATTGCTGGTGCATGTGTGAGCTTATCATATGCTATAACATTGTATCAGCTTTGTTATACGCTTTCATGGCAAACCATAAAATGGTCCCTTTCTTATGCACATGAGCAAGATAATGATATAAATGCAACATTTTATAGGATTTGTCCTTTATTTCCCTATGTATATGAATTCTTAGACATTCCATCAGATAATACACAATAAATCTCAAATTCAGCATGTAAAACAATCAAAACACATAGGGAAAACATGATATAAACATGATTCATCACTTGTCCTTCACAACACAACCCTTATTAGTAAAGATAACTGCAATGTGATTGTCTATAACAAGCTTGTGAACACTTAACAAATTCTTAGAAATGCTAGGAACAAGCAAAACATCACTAAGGGCAAGATCAAAGACAAACCAAGATATAAAGGTAGAACTAATGCCACAAATTGGGGCTTGAGAACTAGTGCAAGAAGTCAAATGAGAATAAGGCTTACCAAAAGGTTTTATCGAATTAAGGTGAGAAGAATTAGAGGTGACATGGTGTGTGGTGCCATTATCTGTGTACCAATCAGCATCAAAAAATCTGGAGATTCAACAAAATAAGCTTGTGCAACAGAATGAGATGGAAGACAAAAGCTATAGTCAAAAAGCTTAAAGAAATTGGATACCCTATGACTAGGGCACCCACAAAAATCACAAAATGGTCGACCACCAGACCCATGACCAGATGAATGACTACGAGGACGAGAAGATCGACCACCATGGCCACTGCGCCATGAACCACAACCAGAGGAGGAGCAATCAAAAGCACTATCAACATCAGAGGAGGAGAATTTTGCCACAAAGTTTGAGAGGTCTGAAGCGACAGATTAGAGAAGTGAGTCAGTTGGTCGAGATGGCTCTCAAGGTTTTGATGATAACAAGACTTGAAAAACAAGTAAGGTTTTGAATCAAAGTTGATCTTTAACGTGTAATGAATATGCTGTTATAATGCTTCAGTACTAGCTGAATTAATAACTAATGTATGTGTCTAAGTAATTCAGGAAGCAATACTCAAGTATTAAAGATGAGTACTCGAGCATTGATTGATCAAATCAGAGATTGAATATCTATCCAAAGAAGGTACTCGAGTATTGGATCGTTAATACTCGAGTATTGGTTAGTTGTCTCAACTTCTGCAAAAGTCTCTGAATGATACTCGAGTATTAGTCATGTGACACTCGAGTATTGGATGATACTTGAGTACTAGCAAGTGAATACTCGAGTATCGTCAGCTGAAATACAATACTTGCTTTGTGTCTATGAGATACTCGAGTATTGGTGTTATGATACTCGAGTATATGAATTATCACAAGTGTGTTCTACTAACGTATTTCCCTGAGGTTATTTGTTTCAGCAACAGCACAGGAGATACTCGAGTATTGTATTTGAATACTTGAGTATGAACTTCTGCAAAGTCTCTGGACTAGCTAAGTACTCGAGTATGTGAAGTGCAATACTCGAGTATGTGAAGATACCCAAGTATTGATCTCTGACACTCGAGTATTGACAGGTACAAATCCTCTATCAGCAAACATGAGTCTCTGTAACATTTCTCTAAACATTTAATTCTTCACTCAAATCTTTTTCAATATCATTCATTATTTATTATAATGTCATTAATCATAATGATGAGTGATTTTCAGATGATTTAGCAACGGTTAAATTGTGATAGATTAACGGACAGAAATGGATCCGTAAAATAGAGTCAAATAGAGACATTGCACTTAACCCAATTAAGGTGCAATTGGCGCGAATGGTTAAATGCTAACAACGGTCATATTCAAACGGACATATTCAGATTTAACAAACGGCTCTTTCTCTCCAACTGCTATAAATTCATGAAGAATTGAGTTCATCATCACGGATAAACGCATACACAGAGAAAAGTAGTCAAAGTGATCAATTCCTTATTTTGTTCATATCTTCAGATATAATCGTGCTTCAGTGCTTATTATTTTACTATGTGAGAGAGCTTTATCAATTGTATTCACATTCATTCAAAATCTCAAGGTAGTGGTATCTTGAGTGCGGGTGTATAATTACGACTTGTAAGGGGGAGTGCTTCCTAGGGAGTTAGGATCATCCTTTATTACAGAGTGTGTAATTGCATTTGTGAGATAGTGAAAATCTCAAAGTGTCTGAGTACTGGATGTAGGTCAAGAGTTAGACCAAACCAGTATAATTCCTCTATGTCATTTCTCTTTACCTTTCTTATTGCTTTCATCATTTATCCATTATACGTCGAAAGAACTTTTTGAGATCACCTATTCACCCTCCCTCTAGGTGATATTCCACCTTCATCAAGAAGCAAGGCCAATTGTGGTTCAACCCAAGTAAGCCCCACTTGATCAAAGAGTTTAACAACAATATGATTATAGTCTACATCTAGACCATTTAGGGTATGAAGAACAAGCTCGTCGGTGGACATGGGAGCTCCAACGAGAGCAAGATGGTCACCGGTGGTCTTCATCATCATCAGATAGTCATTCATAGTGAGGCCATTTTCCAAGTTTTATGAAGCTCAGAGCGATAAATCATGATACGCGATTTAGAAACCATCGATATGAGAGTGCAAGCTTCAATCAAAACCTCAAAAACAAAGCAACAATGAAGAAGTTAAGTACCGATATCTAGCGACATCATGTTCTGGAGCCAACCAATGAGCATCTGGTTGATTGAGTACCACTCTTTGAAATCGGGGTTGGGGATGACCGTTAGAGTGGCCGGTGACATAAAAGTCAAAGGTGGAATAGAGGCAATAGCATCGATGTGGGATTAGAGACGATTGCCTTTGGTTGAAGGAAAACCCACGGATGCCCAAACCAAATAATTCATGCGATCCAACTTGATCAATAATGTTTGGCTTAAAATATTGGAAAAGGGTGTAAGTTTTCGACACAGTGGTTGTTGGAGATACAGGCGGGAAAGTCTCCAAAGTGATGGAGGGTGAGGCCATTGTAGAGAAAAGGAAAAAGTAGGTCAAAAAAGACAAATGGGTCCCTGGCTTTGGTACCAAGAAAGGAAAGAGACAAAATATGAAATGAATAGCATAGAGATAAAATCCTCATCAGGCTCTGTCCTTTATATAATATGATGGGTCTAACAATATATTGTTACAAATGAATCTGAGCCATCCATATGGCATATGAGAAAATTTACAATAATATGACAGCTAGCATATCTACAATAAATAATACAAGGGATCAATCAATTATTAATCCTAACAATGTTGTTTTGAAAAAATTTCTATGAGAATATTTTAAGACTTTACTCTTGGAAAATTCTTCAAGAACTTTTTTACCAAAAAAAATCCTAAAGAACTTTCTTTTAAAAAAAAAATCTCGCAAAAGAGATTTTACTTTTGGCATCAATTTTAAGTTGTAATTTATTTTATAAAAAATAAAATTCTTATTTACATGCCGAAAAGTGTTAATTTATTTTTTGTTTCAAAACAAAATAATTGTTATAAAATGAGCATATGTGAAAGTTCCCATCATTGAATACATGACAATAACACAATATTTTGAATTTAAGAATTAAGAAATATTGTAGTAATGTAATACTTAAAATAAAATTAATGGATATTAGGGATGGAAATAATCCAGACCCCTAACAGGGACCTACAGCCTAGCTTACATAAAGCCTAGTCTAGTCTATTTAGTAAATAAGTCAGGCTTAGCTTATTGCCAGCTTATTTAGATAAACAGGCCAAACATATTTTAATAAGTCTTAACCTATAAGCCTGCAAGTCTAGCTTATTTAACTTTCTTAATTTACACTATTATATAAGTATATACAATATCATCTAAATAATTTTATAAATAATTTATAAATTTACCAACTCAACCTTAATTTTAAGTTTCATATCACATCTTCATTACACTTAACCCTTACTTTTGTGTCAATCATTCACCCCTACCTCTCTCTTCTTCAATCGCTTGAGATGGCAACACCAACTCACTCCCTCTCATGATTTGCGTCGTCAGCTAAAACATAATAATTGTTATGAGTTTATTTTAGTGCCAAATGAAATATTATAATATTAGTAGAAAGAGTTTCTCTCAATTTATGTGGGAATAGTAACAAAGATAAAAGCTAGTTTTACATATTGCTTGATATACTTAATCGATTTTTAAAAATATATTTCATTAATTAATATACGATTAGTTTTTCCTATTCCTATTTGCTCGGACAATTGTGTTAGTTGCAGTCTATCACCCAAGAGGAAGTGAATTGGGTGAATTATAAAAATTAAAACAATCTTAATAAATAATTAAATCACAAAGGAAGAATTAAAAAGACATTACTCAAGTGTGCACAGAGATTTATACTGGTTCGACCTTAATATTGTTGTTACTTTTTCTTGTTTTGATGATAACAATTATAATGGAATTCAAGGCAAATTCATTGTGAACTTTCCTTCTTAAAATAATTTGAAGCTATTGCAAAAGAACCTCGAGTTAATGCCTTGAATAAGTTTTTGAATAGAACCTTAACTTCAAGTCAGTTATGCCTTGTCTCAAGTTAACTATGCCCAAAGATTTAAATTCCTTGTTTCGTGCATGTATCCTTTTTAACTTGAAGTTTAAAATGAATTGACTCAAGTTAATGTCTTTCTAAACTCTTTTTCAAAGAGGATACAGGTTTAACTTCAAGTCAGTTAATAAATGACTCAAGGCAATATTTCTCTAAACACATCTTTGAAACTCATCTTGCGTTTTTTTAACTTGAAGTTAAAAACTTATTGCCTCAACTCAATAATGATACATCTCAAGACATGCGCTATTTCTGAGATAAAAGCTTTTTAACTTTTACAAAAGAAGTCATGACCTCAAGTCTTGACTCAAGGCAAATATTTTAACTTGAAGTTAAGATTGTTCTCTTCCAATTTCAATTTTTAACTTGAAGTTAAACTATACATGACTCAAGGCAAATTCTATTTAACTTATAGTTAATTTCTAAATGCCTCCAGTCAGTGCCTTCTTGTATCAAGTTAAGCACTCTTTTGCTTTACTCTTCGTTCTTAACTTTCCAAAATGAAAAGTTACCTCTATTAGTTCTCTATATGTTTTGATAATGTCTAACAATTGTAATGATCTATTGGTTCAAATTACATGTTTTAAGAATGATTTTTGGTACATAGTAGCTCAAGTTATTAAATCACAACTCAAATCATGATTATTAACAAAATCAGTTTTTACAAGGTCCATAACTCAAGTTGTCACTTAACAACTCAAGTTATGGAGTGTACTTCAAGCTTTAAAAGTTTCATCGCGATATCAGATTTTAATTATCTTATATAACTCAAGTTATTGGGAGTAACTCGAGTCATACTATTGGCAAATGCTCTCTGTATGATATTATTGCTAACACAACTCGAGTTGTTGCATGTAACTCGAGTTACATAACTCAAGTTATTTTATCTGAAATTACTTCTCTGTGCAAGAAACAACTCAAGTCACTTTATCTAACTCGAGTTATTTAAAATGAATTGCGTCTCTGTTTGAATTGATTCAAATATAACTAAAGTTAAGATTTATAACTCCAGTTGACTTACGTTGACAAATATTCTCTGAACATGCTTATAACTTGAGTTATCACTATGCAACTCCAGTTATCTATATCAGAATTTGAATTCAATGTCCTCGAAATCTGCAACTCTCTGATTATGCACTGGGTACTCCATATTATTGTTTCTTATCATTCCTAACCAAGTTTAATTAGTTTGCTAGTGTTTTTCAAACAAGATTAACAAGTTTAAACTTCAAATTATCATAAAGCAAAATTATGTTAGAAGCATTAAATGCAAAAGCAGAGACAAAGCATGAAAGCGGAAATGAACTTCTGAGCAAGCGAAAAGCATTCCGGCTATTTCTTAGACAACACTCTAAGTGAGTCTCAACGGACAATTTGAATAAAGAATGCCAATGGAGAATAACGGACGAATGTCAGAAACTTACGAAGAGACAGAGCAATGATAATCTCAACGGACATATCCATTACTCACAACGACTCACTTATCTCTTCTCGACGGTCATTAATGTTATCATCTATAAATAGCAGAAGCATTCAATATTCCAACCACTGAAACTCTGCGCATTCATTTAGCAATTAAGATCATTTACTGTTTTCAACCTTAAGTGTTGATATCTTCGGATATATCAATCTTCAGTGATTATTAATATGCTCTTTTAGAGAGTTCTTTATTGATTATCCTTTCTTGTAAGAATCTCAAAGTATTGGGACTTTGGGATTGGGTTATTTGATTACAACTTGTAAGGGGGAGTAAGTTCTAGTGAGAGAATTGCTCTGAGAGTTATAGAGTGTGTAATCATTTGAGTTAGTGAAATCCCGGAGAGTCTAGGGACTGAACGTAAGTCAAGGATTTAGACCGAACCAGTATAAATCTCTTGAGTTCATTCTTCTTCTACCCTACTCTATTCATCCATGTTTTTGATGTCCTAAAATAGAGAATTTTTCGGAAGAAAATTTAATATCCCCAATTCACCCCCCGCTCTTGGTGATATTTTGTCTTTCAACCTCAAGTCATTATATCAAGTTAACTTCGTCATCTTTCAAGTTAACTTTTTCAAAGACAACTTTTAACTCGGATTTCAAGTCTTTTATGAAAGAGTTAGATGTGACTCCAGTTACAATATTTCTTGCCTCGAGTAAATGACTCAAGTTAACGTTATTTTAACTTGAAGTTAAATCTATCAGATTTGAAAATCACCATCTTCGTAAACTGAAAATCATTCTCTGTGATTTCGTTAATCCTTATCATCACTAATTACTATTCCTAACTATCTTTAATCAGTTTGCTAATAAGTTTCAGATGATTATATCATAGATTAACTACAAATTGTTGTAAAGCAATTTGTGCATCAGAATACATTAAATGCACTTGCCTTATTGAGAGACAATCACAACAACCATACCTTTGAGCATTCGAAAGACATTCCTACTATTCCAATCATTCATTAAATGCCATCTCACAATGGGCAAAACAAAAGGAATGAAAGAATGTTGAGATGGTACAAATCCACCTAGAACATTAATGGCGAATGTGACTATCAAAGCGTCATTTGTCTAACGTCTATTTCGAAGAGTCACAATGGATAATCTTCAAGCTCCTCCAACGGTCATTAATGGCAACAACTATAAATTCCAGAAGCATTGAATTTGCCAACTACCAAAACGTCGTGCATTCAATTCGAACTTATTGCAATCTACTGATTCATCTATTTCATTAATATCTCCAAATATTTTGTACTTCAGTGATTGTCATCTATTTACTCAGTGAGGAGTTAAATACTATTTGATTATTTTAGTTGATTAAATCTTAAGGTTATGGAACCTTAAGTGTAGGTGTACTATTACAAATTGTAAGGGAGAGTAATCCTTGTGAGAGGATTACTTCGAGTATAGAGTGTGTAATTGTATTTGTTTTTGAAAGTTAGTGGAAATCCTAGAGGTTCTAGGGACTGGACGGAGGTCAAAGAGTTAGACTAAACTAGGATAATCGCTTGTGTTTTTCTGTTCTTCTCTCTGTCTCTGTCTTTGAGTGTTCTTGAGCAATTGGCGAAAGAATTTTTATAATCACCTATTCACCCCCCCTTCTAGGTGATATTCAACTTCAATTGTGACCTACGTTGAGTCCTCAGAGCACCTATGAGATTTTCACTATCTTTCAATGATTACACAAGCTTATAGTGATCCTCACCAAGACTCACTCCCCCTTACAACTGTAATCGGACAACCACACTCAAGGTCTCACTACCTTGAGATTTTACAACAATCAATTTAATAATAAGAACTCTCTCACAGAGTTTATATATGATCCTGGAGAATATGAATACCAAAGTATATCTCATAGAGAATTAATGGGCAATAATGAGCAATAAATTTATCGTTATTGGTTGTTGTTGGCTCTAATTAAATGCTCTTGTATTTATAGGTGAACTTCATGAATGACCGTTGGATCTTTTCATTGGTTGATTCAAATTAACCATTTAGATTGAGGAAGCTTCCTGTTAGGCACAATCTAGAGTCACTGGAAGATTTGAAGATATGTCGCTTTTGCATTGTTGTCAATGAAAAAGGAATATCACCTAGAGGGGGGGTGAATAGGTGATCTCAAATTCTTTTTGTGAATCCACGCAAAGACAAACAGAACAAAAATTGAGAAATGAGATAGAGTAGAAAAATGGACACAGGACAGTTTATACTGGTTCGGTCTAAAATCACTGACCTACGTCCAGTCCTCAGAACACCTGGAATTCCACTATCTTTCAAGACAATTACACACTCTGTAAACGAAGGATGGTCTTCTCACTCTCAGACTCCACTCCCCTTACAAGTTGTAATTGATACACCCTCTCTTAAGATTACACAACCTTAAGATACAACTGATAATGAGATAAATGTTTAAGTACTCCTCACTGAGTAGATAAAACTTGAACACTGAAGCACAAAGTAATGAAACAGTTGAAACAGCGAATAGTAATAAACTCGAATTGATTGCACAACGTTTCGGTAGTTGGCGAATTCAATGCTTTGGCTATTTATAGATGTTGCAATTAATGACCGTTGGTGAAGCTCCTGAAATAGCCGTTGAGAGACTTGAATGTTTCCGTTAGACTGATGAAGTTTTCGTTGGGGATTTCGCCGTTTTAATATTTAGGTTGAATGTGCAGAGTTGACATTCTCTTTCATTCCTTTTGTTTTGCCGTTGTGAAATAGCATTTAATGCACAGACAGAATATCAGAGACGCTTTACTTCGATCAAAGTTGCTTTGCGTGATTATCACCATTTTAGGTAGTTGCATTTAATGCTTCTGACAGATGAGATTGCTTTATTCAAATCTGCTGGTAATTCATGTCTAAATAATCTGAAACTCATGAGCAAATTGGTTAAAAGCATTTGATAATCGTAATAAGTAATAATCAAAAGAAATGAGACTTCATTCAATGAATCAAGTTTCTCTGAGAGCATTGATTTGAAAAACAGGGATGATCATGCTCGAGTAGGAATCTAGGCTTACTCGAGCAAGCTTCTTTTGAACATCATAGAGGAGGTACTTTCTTCGCTGATGCTCGAGCAAGCAAATGTCTTTGCTTGAGCATTGTGCTCGAGCATGATTTTATCATGCTCAGGCAAGGCTTCTCTTGAATCAGGGAAAGTGCATTTATATCGCTGATGCTCGAGCAAGCTTCTCTGTCTGCTCGAGCATGAACAAGTTCGTACTTGGGCAAGCTTCATACAATAATGAGATAGCACGTTGCTCGACTTTGCTCGAGCAATCATTTGTTCCTTGCTCGAGCAAGGGCTATTCACAGGAGAGAACACAGGTTGCTTGACTTTGCTTGAGCAACCTTTTGAACTTGCTCGAGCATGGTCCTCAAGCATGCTTTTGCCACATGCTCGAGTATGGTATACTTTGCCTTGTTGTTTCTTTGCACTGATCGATGTTGCTCGATCAAGGTGAGACTTCTGCTCGAGCAAACCTCCAAACTCTTCACAGAGCCATTACTTGCTGATACTCGAGCAGATTTGCGTAGTGTACTCAAGCAAGGCGTCAGAGGCTTTTCTCATGAACTCGATGTTGCTCGAGCAAAACTATATGGTCTACTCCAGCAAGGCTTTTCTAAAATACATTTGTTTAGCCTTGCATCAGTTAATGCTCAAGCATACAAAAACCTTTGCTCAAGTAAGCTTCTGTGAAATTCTTTTACTAGTTTATCTTATCATCTTTGATCGCTTTAATTCAATAGCTTAGAAATTGTGATCATCAAAACACACGAACTAACAGTTAACAATCTTCATACGACATCCCTATGGTCTCTGTACTTGAATAAGGTTGAGTCACTTTGCTTTCACCGGAATGAGCGTATGATCATTTGACCTGCTCCGACTGAGTTTCTGTGTGCGTGCTTTGTTTCTACTATCATTTTATGTTCTAACACACATCTTGATTTTTGAGGATTTGCATGTAATCCTTTAGCTAATCATCTAAAACTCATTAATAACCATGTTTAAAAGCATTGGGAATAATAATGAGTAATAATTGGAAGTTATAAGATGAAAATCATTGAATTTGAATTTACGAAGATGAAAGTTCAATGCAAAGATAGGTGACATTCGAGTGTCATTTATCCACACTCGAGTTTTGATGAACTTACTCTCTAGAAGAAGATTGTTCAAAAACAAAGCTCAATTGAAAATATGTCTTTTCTTCTAGACACTCGAATATCATAAAATCCATACTCGAGTGTATCTTATCCATACTTGAGTATTGATACTTTATGTGTTTGGTAGGACATTGTTCAAAAGCAAAGCTTAGTTGAAAACATGTGTTTTCTTCCAAACACTCGAGTATCATAAATCCATAGTTAAGTGTCTTTTATCCATACTCTGGAAGAAGACTATTCAAAACCAAAGTTCAGTTGAAAATATGTGTTTTCTTTCAGAAACTCAAGTGTCTTTCATCCTTACTTGAGTATTGATGCTTTGTGTGTCTAGTACGATGCTGTTCAAAAGACAGAGTTTAGAGAAGATGCATTGATCTCTACCAGACACTTAAGTGTTATTAAGTCACACTTGAGTGTTATTAATGATACTTCAAGTGTGCCATAAAGCCTCAGTCCATCATCGAGTATCATACACTGACCTTGAGAGAAATTACCTTAACACTCGAGTGTTGATGCTCACACTTGAGTGTTAGCTTTGTTGATTCCAGAATGAGTACGAGTGTGAGGCATTGATATTGCTAGTGTTAGGTCAAAACTCAAGTTTTCACATAAACACTCGAGTGTCCAACATTATCTCCATTTCAGAAACAAGTGTCAAGTATTTTTCCTGTGATTTTGAAGCCAATACTCCAGTGTTTGAGAGCAACACTCGAGTGTGTCTATATCAGACATTTTAAAACTAGCTTTCTTATTCAAGTTTTGGTTTTAATAACTGATGTATACTCAAGTGTTATTTAATACAAAACAGAGTGACTTGAATCATAAAGTCTATATTTCATTGCAAGTATTTGTTATCATCAAAACCTATAATCCAAAAACTATCATTCTCCCCCTTTTTTATGATGACAATATTGTCAATGTTTTAAGAATATTTTAAAAAGTTTTGAGTTCACCAAGGAAGAATATGTTATGCAATGAAACATTATATAATGGAGACAAGATTGCATAATTAAACACTTGTATTGAGAAACAAAAGGGTAGTACAAGTCAAGTGTCATAAACAAAATACATAAGCAATGATATGAAAACATATAACAGTAAAGTCATATCAGCAGTCACTTCATTTCTCTCCCCCTTTGTCATCGAGAAAAAGGTGGGAAAAACAAGGTCGAGAGAGTGTCGGTCAAAATCCTCTTGTGGCAAGTGAACTAGTCAAATAAGTAATAAAAAGTAAGTAGAGTATCGTCCTACAAAGACTATAATACCGATTATGTAACCAGTTCCCGTTTGAAAGTTGTGTGATGAGAATATTTTTTTTGATTGTTTTAACTATTACTACTAACAAATAAAATAAACAAATGATCGAGAGTTTAGTTGAGAGAAATCAGAGTTAAAATAGGAAGAGCTTGGATTTTATCTTAAGTTGCATTAATCCCCCAATTTGCATTAACACATTGCTACAGCATGTTACTGCATAGCTTCCACAATGCTACAACAAAATGCCTATTGCAACATCATCCAGTTAACCCACCACTAAATTATACAGAAGCGTCTGCATCCTGTAAATGCATCCCTTGCTCTACTTCCCCCATATTCCTATGGTGATTTCGCTTAGAATATCAATTTAACCTAGGTGCATTAGCTATGTGAGACAGACCCATTCTTTAGCCTAGCACAAGCTTGCCTAACATACACTGTTTAACAAAGGTCTAACCTTAACTCCCTTCCAGTAAGCCAAGGCCACTAATCTAGCCTTTAGCGACCAACTAACAGACCAGAAGATAAACACAATTAAACAAACTGAATTTGTTGAATTGAAAACTTAGCAAAGTAGGTTCATACTACAACTTAAGAATTCATCCTCACTCAGCAATGGAAATTAGTTCATGACTGATGAGAGAAACAAAATCAAGATTACAAAAAAAAAAAATCCATGGAAAGACTAAGAAAGGAAAGTAAAATAGAGAAGATCGTCGAAGGAGTCGACGGCGTAGGGAACATCCTGTCACGCGACATATCTACATCTTCTACAACTTCACCTCACTTCTGAAACGAGTTAGGTCTTTTCTGTAGCTCTCTCAATGAATCCTAATCTTTCAACGTAAGTCAGGTCGTATCAAATACGTGCTCTGTATTCTCAACTCTCTAACTCTTGACTCCATGATTCCTTTAGGTTTAGCTGTCTTTTCCTTTTATAACCAAGTCCTTTGCGCCGTACATCCAATGAGCTGGGCTTTCCTATTCTGTTAGGCCCAACTCCTCAAATTCGGTTGATAGATCCTCTTATTTATGCATAATTCTGAGAATCTTATATTTGATTCTCCGCATCTTCTATTTCTATCTCTATCTTATCAATCGTTGTCTTAAATCCAACTCAAGAACCTATATTTATTTCCTGAAATAACTCGAGAAAAGATTAGTATAACACATTGCATAACAGATCATCACTTATGATGCTTTAGCATTATGATGACATTGTGATGCTGGTTCAGAGTAAAGATCCACAATGCCATAACATTATATCATTTCCATTATGCGATTTTAAAATGTGCCAAAATGCAACCTTTTCTTCTGCAATATACGAGATAGTGTTTGAAATGCAACAACTTACTACATCTATCTCATATTTCCTCAAGTGCATGAATTCCAACGTATTTCATCGAATAGCACACATTAAAACTCAAAATTACCATACAAAGCAATCATAACACTTGAGAAATATATGGCAGAAACTTGACTTATCAAAGAGCAATGAACTAGATAGGAGCAAGTGGAGGTGTATAAACTATGATAGCAATAGAAGGTATAGGTGGAGGAGTGGTGATGGTAGAGGTTAAGGTTAGTTGGAGGAGTAATAGTGCTTGTAGAGGATGTGTACAGGTATGCTCAGAAAGGGGATGAAGTCCCTGAAGGACTAGTACCAGCAATGAAGGGCTCAGTAACAGGGAAACCCATGTTGTGAAATATCGCTTCGAGTCTCTGAAACCTCCTGGTATGCGCATCCTGAGTCTCAAAAAGCTTGTTGAAGTTGGTATTCATCTTGCCAACCAAGACTCCTATCTAAACAACCAGGTCAGGGATCAATTGGTTAAAGGAAGCTGCCATAAAGATAGCCAGAGTCAACTACCTTTTGAACAATGTTCCCCAACAAAGGTTGTAGAAAAGCAGCAAAGAAGGAAGGAGCCTGTGTGGAAGCAAAAAGAGTAGCAACCAGAGATGATTGAGCTTCATCAGCTCATATAGAAGTCACCTCAGTCTTGGAAGGGGCCTTTGATTGCCTTAAAACCTTTCTAAATGATATCTTCATCCGGTTAAGATGACTTTGGCTAAACATAAGGGATTTGACTGGCCCTTCATCTCCCTTAAGATACCAGATATTGTTTTGAAATAAGATGTAGGAAACTAGGTTTGGAAAAGGAATAGTGGACTTCACATAGGAACCAACTGAAGTTCCCCATCTCATTGAGAACCCATTAACCAATGTTGTGAGGTTGCTAAGAAATAATAGAGGCCTACAAAGGTAGTCTCGAGTAATAAACTAAGATAAATTTGTCCCTTTTTGAACTAGGTTCCTCGAATAGACATACCAAATGGCTCTATGAATGAGAGGCATATCAGCAAGGTTAAAGATAAGGGGTCCCAATGGTTCACCTGGCTCTATTTATTTTCTTGTTTATTAGTATAGCCATAAAACTCCCAATCAAATCAAATTTATTCTCTTCTTAAACACAACTGTTTTGCAATCGGTGTCCTCATTTGGTATCCAGCCTCTATAGGACGATACTCTACTTATTCTTTATTACTTGTTCAACTGGTTTACTTGCCATCAAGGAAATCGACCAACAGTGCCTAGTACTCCTGAGGTAAAATTTTTTGAGCAAATATGTACTTAACCCTTTATTTTATATATTTATATAGGTATACTTACCACGTTTTATACCAATATCTATAACATATAAGTATTCACAACCTGAAATTAGCCTTATAACCATGTGGTAAGGCTTGGATTAATTGGCTTTAAAGACAACTTTTCTAATGGAATGAAGAGATATGTTTAGCATATATAGGAATGGAAGCAATGTTTTTGCAAATGACTTGATGAGGGAAAACACTAAATCGTCCTTGAGGAGTAAATCAGCAAAACTATTGCTAAGTGCCTAAATCTAAATATCAGCAATATATATATATATATATATATATATATATATATATATATACATTCCTTCGATGACAGATGGAATAATTTTGGGAGTTTGTTTCATAGCACCAAATATACCATGTTAAGTTATATCACTTCTTTCCTTCCCATTTTAATGATAATGACCAAACATGGCCTTAAGTGTCCTAGCTTGTAAAATGTATGAAAGCAAAAAAGGAATTCTTCTTTTGGCAAAATAGTGAGTAAAACTGATATGATTCCCGAAAGGAAAGGATGATCGGATCAACTAGGAATGGAATTTCGCACCAGAATTTCAGCCTCTGACGCGTCCTGAAAGAACGGGTCGTATCTCACGCTACAGACCTCAGATTTGAGCGCTTCCAAAACGACCTGAAAGATGACGTTCTGAACTACGATTTTGACTAATTAAACACCGAAAAAGGATAAGGGAAATTGGAGATACGGAACAAAGAAATTAAGCACGAAAACTGGATTAGAGGTAGGCGCCACAATTCCAAAGAATTGATAACCCCAAGAACGCCACAAGGATCGATACCCTTGATAAGTTCAGAGATTCTCAAAAGAACCCTAGAGAAGCTTGTCTCTAACTAAAAAGGTTAAAATCTCAATTCAAATCTGCCGTTCCAAAAGCCATGGTGTCCCTTATAAAGTGGGCAACATCCATATTAAGTTTAACCCTAATATGCTTACACACAAAGCCTAACAAGCAAGCCCAATAAGCCTTATTACAAAAGTTTAACTAAATATAAGAAAATAAAACTAAGTGCAGAATTTGGGCCAAGGCCCAATGAAGCCTTCATGCATATCCATTGAGGCTTATTCTTCAAGGTCTTCAATCTGGAGCCTTTTTAGCTTTTGCTCTTGTCATTGGGTCTCCAAGACCTTGTATGTCCTCCAAGTTTGTTGCCTTGGTCATGCCGCCTCCTATGTCCTCATCATTCCCTCCTTCTTTAGAAGAATTTGTCCTCAAATTGCAATCCTCGTCTCCGTCTTTAGGCACTTCCTTGAAGATCAAATCTGCAATGTGGATTGCATCATCAACCTCTTTAGGAAAAACATCTTTAAATTCCTGCAACAAATTAGAAACCTCATTTGGAAGAGAGTTAGTAGGACTTGCATTTGTAAAATTATTCTCTTTACTTAAAAGTAAGAGCATTGGCTTTTTCAAATGCATTGCCTTTTTCACCTCTTTTTCTTTTATAAGAGTGTTTGGTGCTTTTCTCTCTTCCTCTCCTTTTTTTTCTTGCTCTCTTCCACTCTCTTTTCTCTCTTGCTTTCTTTTTTCTCTCATTCTTAAATTATCCTCTCTAACTTCTCTTGGTGTCAAAGATGCAAGAATAATCTTGCGTTCTTTATGAACAAAAGAGAACTTGTTGGTGTAACCATCATGCATAACTTTCTTATCATACTGCCAAGGTCTCCCAAGCAACAAATGACAAGCCTCCATTAGTACCACATCACATAAAACTATATCATCATACTTTCCTATGGAGAAGTTCACCTCCACTTGTTTGCTTATGGTCACTTCACTATCCTCACTAAGCCATTGAAGCTTGTATGGCAGCGGGTGAGGTTTGGTTTCCATGCCCAATTTAGACACCATTCTAGCACTTGCAACATTGGTACAACTCCCTCCATCAATAATTAAAGAACATACCTTTTCTTGGATAAGGCATCTGGTATGAAAGACGTTCTCTCTTTGACTATCATCCATGTCTTTTGCTTGGCTGCCCAACATCCTTCTTACCATAAACAAATCTCCTTCTGGAATTATTTCTTCAATATCATCTTGTGAAGTAGAATCTGAAGAAGCAGAATCTTGTGAAGTAGAATCTGAAGAAGACTCACTAGTAAGCTTTCCATCCTCTTTAAGTAACATGGTCTTCTTAGTTGGACATTCTGAAGCTATGTGACCTCTCCCCAAGCACTTGAAGCATTTTATTTCACTACTCCTTGTCTTTTTAGGGATCTCATTGGATTTAGTTTGAGTCCTTTGAGGTGTGGCAGTGGGATTGCTTGATGAAGTACCTTCCTTCTTCTTATTTCTATCCTTCCAGCTTGAAGAATTGAAATTTGAAGAGTTTTTCCTCATGACACCCTTTCTCTTGAGTTGTTGTTCTACCTTACTAGCTTGTTGCACTAAATCCTCCAACTCTACATAATTTTGCAACTCCACAACATCCCTTATATCACTATTCAGCCCATGCAAGAAACGTGCCATAGTAGCCTCCCGTTCTTCACTAATATTTGCTCTAATCAAGGACACCTCCATCTCTTTAAAATACTCATCTACACTCTTGTTACCTTGTGTGAGTCTTTGAAGTTTATTGTGAAGGTCTCGATGATAATGGGAAGGAACATATCTTCTTCTCATTAGCCTTTTCATCTCCACCCAACTATCTACCAATGATTCTTCATATCTTGCCCTCTCCTTTTGCAATTGGTCCCACCAAATGGGAGCATAATCACTAAACTCCATGGCTGCCACCTTCATTTTCTTCTCTTCACTATAATTGTGACATGCAAATAAGTGCTCAATCTTCATTTCCCACTCTAAATAAGCCTCCGGATCACTTTTTCCCTTGAAGGATGGTATATTAAGCTTCACTCCCTTAATTCCATCCTCTCTAGGATCATTCTCATTATCTCTTCTTCTCCTTCTTTCATCCCTCCCTCTCTGTCTATCTTCATAATGATTCCCCTGATTTTCTATTCTCTCAATTCTCTCATATAACTCCTCTGTGTGTTCCCTCATCATCCTTTGCATTTGAGTTGTAATCGTTTCAATTAGCAATCTGTTATCTCCTATAGGAGGAGGAACACCTTCACCACCTGTACCTGCCATAATTCAAGGAAAAGAACAAGAACAAAAGTAATAGGACCTTACCACTCGCTCACGTGTTTACACTCTTAAAAATGTATCACTCGTGTTTGTTTCTCTCTATAAGGCTTTTGTTAGTGTGCTCTCTTGCCCTTTAACACTCAATAGCTCTCTTCAAGTTCTTAACAGAATCTCCAAGAACACTCAAGAGTACAATCCTAAACTCAGGAATTGGCGATGGCTCACAATACAATTTGGAAAAGATGTCAAAGAAGACACAACAAGACAGAAAATCCAAATGAATTTGGAGGAATTATTCAAGGACACTTTGGACTCAAAGAAGACAATACAAAGAAAATTCAAAATCAAAACAATTTGGAGGAATTATTCCAGGAAGACACTTTGGACTTGATTCACACGTAGTAGTGTGTGTAATTGAATAATAGCAAGGTGCTGTATAGTTTTTTTTTCTCTTTTTTTTAACACCTGATTCTTTTTTTTTTCACAACTGATTTTTTTTTTTTTACGAAACGAAGAAATTTAGAACGAAAATTGGGTAGGCGCCACAATTCCAAAGAATTGATAAGCCCAAGAACGCCACAAGGATCGTTGCCCTTGATAAGTTCAGAGATTCTCAAAAGAACCCTAGAGAAACTTGTCTCTCACCAAAAAGGTTAACTTTCAAATTCCAAATCTTCCGTTACAAAAGCTATGGCGTTCCCTTATATGGGCAACATCCATATTAAGTTTAACCTAATTCTGCTTACACACAAAGGAAAATAAGAAAGCCCAATAAGTCAGCCCAATAGGCCTTATTACAAAAGTTTAACTAAATGTAAGAAAATAAAACTAAGTGCAGAATTTGGGCCAAGGCCCAATGAAGCCTTCATGCATATCCATTGGGGCTTATTCTTCAAGGTCTTCAATCTGGAGCCTTTTTAGTTTCTGCTCTTGTCATTGGGTCCCCAAGACCTTGTATGTCCTCCAAGTTTGTTGCCTTGGTCATGCTGCCCCCTATGTCCTCATCGTTACAGCACTAATAATGACCAAACAAGGCATTAAGTATCCTAGCTTGTAAAATGTTTGGAAGTCGCATGGTCATTGCCCCATAGAATAGTTTTTATTTTTTCATTAAAAGGATAGGCACCAATGATGAGCAAAAATAATACCATATTTTCCCTATATTTTATGACTGAATTGGATAGTAAAGATGAGCTTAACTATGATTTAACCAAGCAAAAAGACATGTATTCATGATACAGGGATTGAGAGATGGAAATCATTAGTATGTGTTAATAACAGTGTAATTCGCGATGCTTTTTAAGGAAAACTGTGTACCAGAGTTGATGCGATGCTATAGCATTCTGACATGAGACCGAAGAGCAATACAAGGCACACGAATGCTATAGCAAAGTATAGGACACAATGCTATGCGGCTTATATTCTGACCTTTTTATCTAGATGATTTCAGGAATTAAAGAAAAGGGCGATATTGACAGATGGATTGCTGACGTAACGGAATAGAAGATGCGGAGGATCAGAACTAAAAGATTTGAAAGAATCCCGTAGAATCTGCAGAGGCAATCTAATCTAATCAGAAGATACTGAAGATCCCGACGGAATAGGAAAGTCTCAACTCGCTGCGCCGCACGAAAGCCCGATTATAAAAGGTAGCCGAGAGAACCCTAAAGAAGTTAGAGAGCCCTAGACAGAATTCTATCTTCGGCAGACTCTCGAGAAGAAAGAGAAAGATCACAGAGCACGCTATTTCCAGGACAACCCAGCATCCTTCCCTTGAGTACGACGAAGAGAAGACGACGTGGAATAGTGACGTGACAGGACTTCATCCACGCTTCGAAACTCCGTTCAAGCTTTCTGTTTTCTTTTAGTTTATTTTGAATTTCAATCATGGGTCTTTCTGTTAATGTTTGTTTTGCGTCTTCCTCGTCACTCATGAACTGATTTTCATATGGCTGGACGAAGATGAATCTTTAAGTGTCGAATGAACCCACTTGCATGTTTTTAATTCAATAAATTTGGTTTGCGTATCGGTGTTTTAATTACTAGTCGGTTAACGGAAGTTAAGGGCTAGATCAGTGGCTTCACTTACTGGCAAGGAGTGGAGTAAGACCTCCGAGAAACAGATGCTTGCTGGCAGCCCGTGCACGGCATGACCTATATTGTAGACTTCAGGAATGAGTCTACCTCTCATAACCATAACACCCTGTGCATAGCAAAGATCTACACTAGAAAGTTACCATATGAATATGGAAGGAGTATAGGTAGTATCCTAAGTATCGGACGCGAAAGCTTCGGTAGACTATAGAGGTGGGTTAACCAAATAGCCTTGTGAGTAGCAGCTATGTTGTAGCAATTGCGGAAGCTGTATAGTATAGATGTCGTAACATTATGTGGGACAGCTGGGGATTGACGCACTTAAGGGTGACTCTGAGTCCAGCCTAACCTATTACTGATATCTTCTCTCGTTTATTGTTATTTTGCTTATAGCATAGTTACCAAAACCTCTCAACCCGATTTTATCTACTTTCTGTTTCACGACTATCATAGCAATCGAGCATCATTCCTTGGTATCATAGTCTCTGTGGGACGATACTCTACTTTCACTTTATTACTTGTTTGACTGGTTCGCTTGCCATAAGGGAATTTGACCAACAAGTTTTTGGCGCCGTTGCCGGGGACTGCTGATACCCCTAGTGACGACGCCCCATTGCTTAATAGTTGTGATCTACTTAGTACCAAGCTCACTTTTCTCTGTTCTTGATTTTTCAGGTACAGTCTGTAATGCATGCGCAATTCGCCTTCAGCCAATCTAGAGCCTTACGACCCTGAGATAGAACGCACCTACAAGCAAAGGTGTAGAAGGCAGAAGCGGAGAAGCCAATCCATTGGCACAGCGAGCATGGCAGATATACCTAATGATCACGAACGAGAACAATGAGAGCGCATAGAGATGCACAGGGATAACCAGGACCCTCCACCTCCTCAACCAGACCTAGATGAGAACAATGCCATTATGGAATTCGGGATTCTAGATCTAAACAAATTGACTTCGGCCATCACTCCACCAACTATAAATGCTGGACACTTTGAAATCAAAAGTGTCATCATTCAGATGCTGAACGCTACTGGACAATTTGGAGGACTCCCATCTGAAGACCCACATCTTCACCTCAAGACCTTCTTGGAGGTGTGTGATTCTTTTGTAATCCATGGTGTACCTCCCGATGCCATCCGGATCAAATTATTCACATTCTCACTAAGGGACAAGGTGTGCATGTGGCTTAATAACCTGCCTACTAATTCCATCACCACATGGAATGATTTGGGAAGTAAGTTCTTGCAGAAATTCTTTCCACCTACTAAAAACGCACAACTCAGAGGAGAAATTACCAACTTCCAACAAAAGCCTGGTGAATCTACTTATGATGCCTGGGATATATTCAAGGATATCCTGAGAAAATGCCCCCAACACGGGCTGGTTAATTGGGTACAGATTGAAGCACTTTACAAAGGCCTCGACACTCAGACACGATCAATAGTAGACGCTTCCTCGGGAGGATCCCTGCTAATGAAATCTTATGAAGAGGCCTATAATTTACTGGAACGCATGGCAATGAACAGTCACCAGTGGCAAACAGACAGAGCTACTCCATCCCGCACTGTTGCAAGAATACATGAACTGGATGCCATGACTGCTCTCACAGCATAGGTCTCAACTCTGACCAATATGGTGAAAGGACTGACCCTTCCATCGATGCAGCCATCTCAAGTAGCTTGCGTGTATTGTGGTGGAGAGCATTCATCAGTGCTCCGCAAACCCTAAGTCTGTAAACTTCGTTAATAACTTTAACAGGGGAGGCAATGCTAACAACCCATATTCAAATACATACAACCCTGGGTGGAGGCAGCATCCCAATTTTTCATGGAACTCCCAGGGTGCACAAGCAACAGGACAATCCGCAAGCCAACAATTCTCCAACTGAGCATCAAATCCGCTGGGATTCACCCAGCCAGCAAGACAGCAAGGCGGGGATTCAAACCCGCAGAACTCTATGTTGAACCTTCTGAAGGATTATATGTCAAAAAACAATGCAATCATCTAGAACCAACAAGTGACTCTATGGAATCTTGAGACTCAAGTGGGACAGTTAGCAACTGCTCTGAATAATCGACCTTCAGGAGCCCTGCCCAGTGACACTAAAGTCCCCAGGATCCAAGGAAGGGAAGAAGTTAAGATGATTGAGCTCCAAAGTGGTAAAAGCCTTGCACCCATGACAGCAACCAAGCAACCAATGGCGATCTCTGATCCACAACTAGAGAAATCTAAGGAAGGGAAAGAGGGTGGTGAGCTACCCCAGAGGACGAACAGAGGTAGCTAAGACCGACACCACCAGCACAAAATCCAGGTGCAGTAGTTCTACCTCCACAAATAGTGTTGGAAGATCACGATCAATGTCTGACACCGAATGCTACCGGACTACCACAGCATAATTCTGACCGTGAACCTCCAACAATGCCCAAACCACATCCGCCTTTCCCACAAAGGCTTAAGAGGCAAGGACAGGAGAAGTAGTTCAAGCAGTTCCTCGATATGCTGTGGCAATTATGTAACATCCTGAATTTTGAATCTAAAATCTTGAACATAAACCTATTTTGGGAAGACTAGTAGGCTCTATTTTTGGAAAGTGATAAATTTGAAATCAGTATTTTGTGGGCCCCGTGAATAGTATTTACTATTCACGTATACGTTTTTACTATTTACAAATACGTATTTAAAAATATATATATATATATATATATATGTTATTCGCAAATACGTATTTAATACTTGAAATTTGTGAAATATGAATAGTGTTCACTATTCACAAATACATATTTACTATTTAAAAATACGGTATTTACTATTCCTAAATACGTATTTACTATTCATGCGGGACCCACGGCCAAAATAATTCTCTGCAAACTTTCCCGTGAGTGACAAACTTTCTCGTGAACTTTGAAAAAATTTGGCCGCGGGACCCACTTAATATTAATTATAATAATATTATATTATTATTATTTTATTTTATTATTTAAAATATTAAAATATTATTAAAATTCTTTTTAAAAGGTTCACGGGGCTGAGTCACGGGGAGATTTTTTTTATAATTTTGGGAAAATTACGTAAAACGACCCAGAGACGAAAATTACACTTAAAGACCCATTTTCCAACTATAAATAGACCTTCCATTTCATTTCATTCTTCACAACTTCTAAGAGCCATAGAGAGAGGTAGAGAGAGAGAGAGAGAGAGAGTAGAGATATTTGCTTGAGAGTTATAATAGCTGGTTGGTGATTCGGGTATTAGCAAGTAACAGGTAACTCTGAATATTCTTCCTTATACTTGTGAATTATGTATGATTATAAATTTGTTTGTTTACTATTTTGGCAAGAATATTTAGAAAATATTTATGGTTTTAAGATCTGGTGTGGGAACTTTGACTTGCAAATCTGTAGAGGTACTATTTATACGTACGTTACTATTCACATATACCGTATTTACTATTCATTTTACTATTCACATATACCGTATTTACTATTCATTTTACTATTCACGTATACCGTATTTACTATTCATGTTACTATTCACGTATACCGTATTTACTATTCATGTTACTATTCACGTATACCGTATTTACTATTCATGTTACTATTCACGTATACCGTATTTACTACTCATTTTACTATTCATGTATATACCGTTTTTTTTACTATTCACAGATACGCATAATATTTTACTATTCACAGATACGCATAGTATTTTACTATTCACAGATACGCATAGTATTTTACTATTCATAAATACGCATATCAATGTATATAATGGTATAATAATGCATTATTTTTGAGTAAATACATTCATCATGGCGGTTGTATTGTGATGGGTGGAGTAAGGAGGGAATTGAATGATAAGAATTGTTTATGCCACCACTCGGTGCACAGTGGATGGTACTTTTCAGGGCCCCATCTTCCATGTTTTCCTCTGGCCGGGATTTCATTGGAGATGTGGGACATGTGACACCTCCTTAGTTGTTATTTTAAAGGAGGGGAGCCATAGTCCAGATTTAAGCTCTATACCTTTGGCCGGGTGTATCTTAAGTTTTGGTGAGCTTGAAACCATCCAGTAAAAAATGAATGAGTTTCTATTGGACTATATGTTAGCCTATGGTTCCAGTCAGCGGTATACGGTTGGAAGGGGATATAAGGGAGGCTGCATACTGCATAGTGCATTTCTAAATTATTCAATAAAGAATGATGAGTATTTTGTAAAGGCATTTGATGTGAACAACGGTATATCTAAAAATATCTGAGTATATTAAATTCACATTATATTACCTTTTATTTTTGTCATATGTAATTTGCTCGTGTAAGGTAGAAATATTCAGTAGTTACTGAGACGTGGAATCTCATCCCATATTAACATTTTTCAGGTGATTATTCTAGTAGAGAGCAAGGGAAGGCACCTATGGAGTGAGCTCTGGAAGCTCTTTTGATCTCCAATAGATTATGCTATGTTATTATATTTGCCATGAACCTAAGACTTCCGTTTTGTATTAAACTCTGAAATATTTTCTGGAATTTATTCTGATTATGTATTACGGGTTTTATTCGAAATGGTAACATTGTAAAAGGATTTGGATATTGTTGAACTCTTTTGAAGGTATTTTCAATATTTTGACCGAGTTTTTGGGTATTAAAATTGTGGCGTTACATTTTTGGTATCAGAGCTAAAAGGTTCTGGCCAATTTGTTGATTTCCTAACAGTTTTCTAAAATTGAGGTCGTGGCAAATTAAATATCATAACATGAGCACTTCCCTTTGTTAGATTTAGAATTTATTTAGCTATTTTTATTTGTTTAGTGTCCTTATAATATTAATCATAGGAGGAGATAATGGCAAGAACCCGAAGAACTAATTCAACCCCTGCCTCATCCCAAAGAGATCTCTCTCCGCATCAAGATGGTCCCCATCCTTAGGATAACAATGCCCTTTTGGCAGAATTACGAGACGTCATCTTGGAGATGAGGGAGAAAGTGAATAGACACGAGGATGAACTAGCAAAAGGAAGAGGCCAAGGTGGTAAGGAAGGAAAGGAGAAGGCTCTGGAAGTCACACCTTCTGACCATCAATCTAGGGGAGGAAGTCATTCTCGCACTGAAGATGGAGGTAGTAGCGGTTCTCATTCTCAGTATCATCCCTTACCTATTACTGAGGTTTGGGAAAAATTTCAGAAGTTTACTCCACCGATGTTCGAGGGGAAGCTAGATCCGATTGCAGCACTGGAGTGGCTGAAGCGTGTAGAAAAGATTTTCAGAGTTATCGAGATTAGCTCACAACAAAAGGTGATGGTTGCTGAACAATTGTTGCAGAAAGCAGCCGAAGAATGGTGGGAAAGCACCAAAACAAAAGGAAAAGCTGAGATGACGTGGGAAGAGTTTAAGGAAAAGTTCGAAAATTATTACTTTTCCCCTTCAATCAGAATAGAGAAAGAAACTGAATTCCTCACATTCAGGCAAGGGGAATTACATGAAGACGAATTTATTACTCGCTTTTTAGAGTTGTCTAAATTCTGCGGATATTCACAGAACAACTCTAAATGGTTGAGTGCTCGATTGGTTGAAAAAGCTAGACCAGACCTAAAAACAGCTCTATCACCGTTCCTTGATGAAACAAGGGATTTTGAAGAAATATGTGACAAACTGCGCAGATAGCAAGGAACAAACGAGAAGAGGAAGCTGAGAAGATGAAGGGTTTTCAGGCCAGATCTACACACCTCATGAGACCAACGGGAGGAGTTACTAAGAAGCAGAGTCACAACTTCAGTAATGTGAATACGCGGTTTAGCCAACCATCCAGAAATCACTTTGGTGGACCATCGAGGAGTTATTTTACTGGACCCCAAAGAAGTCATTTCAGCAGACCACCGAGGAGTCAATTCAAAGGACCTCAAAGGAGTCACTTCAGTGGAGGTCAGAGTTCATATAGGGGATCCACAGCTCCTGCTGCAAGCACCGCCAACAATCAGATGTGTGCCAAGTGTGGAAGAATACACCAAGGACCATGTGTGACGTGTTTCAACTGTGGAAAGCCAGGACACATTTCCAGATTTTGTGAGGAGGAGCCTCGAGGAGCCAAGGATGCTAGAACTGCAGTGCCAGGGAAAGTGTTTGCACTATCACATCAGGAGGCAAGTGCTTCACCAAATCTGATTAAAGGTATCCTCAAACTCCAAGGTCTTGAAGTAGAAGCCTTATTTGATTCTGGTGCCACACACTCTTTTATATCATACGACTGTGTGCCTCGATTGAATTTAAGAGTGAGTGAATTGCCTTATTATATGATTATTTCTACACCGGCGGGAGCTTCAGTAAAAACTTCTAGGGCTTGCTTAAATTGTACGATTGAGATTGATAATAGGATCTCAAATATAGACCTTGTTTGTTTACCCACGAAGGGTATCGATGTAATAATAGGAATGGATTGGTTGTCAGCTAATGACATCATCCTTGACTGCAAGAGGAAGACTATCTCTCTTGCGGATGACTCTATGAGTCATAGTAGACCACAATTATTGTCTATAGTACAAGATGAAAAGCCTGTTCATCATGGTTGTCTTGCGTACATGGTGTTTTTCTCCATTCAAGCAGAAGTAGAGGAAGGGATAGAAGATATCGAAGTGGTAAACGAGTTTCCGGAGGTATTCCCGAAAGAAATGACAGGTTTACCCCCAGAAAGAGAAGTAGAATTTTCTATTGATCTCGTACCTGGAACGGAACCTATATCTAAAGCTCCTTACCGAATGTCTCCATCGGAACTAGCAGAATTGAAGAGGCAGATCGAGGAATTGTTAGAAAAGGGTTTTATCAGACCCAGTGTATCTCCTTGGGGATCGCCCGTACTCTTTGTGAAGAAGAAAGATGGGAGCCTGAGACTATGCATTGACTATCGCCAGTTGAATAAAGTGACTATAAAGAATAAATATCCTTTACCCAGGATCGACGATCTACTTGATCAGTTGAAGGGAGCATCCATATTCTCCAAGATCGACCTCAGATCAGGTTATCACCAACTGAGAGTCAAAGCTGAAGATGTCTCAAAAACTGCATTCAGAACTAGATATGGCCATTATGAATTTCTTGTTATGCCATTTGGGCTAACAAATGCTCCAGCAGTATTCATGGATTACATGAATAGAATTTTCCGACCATATCTAGATAAATTTGTAGTGGTTTTCATTGACGACATCCTTATCTACTCTAAGGATGAAGAAGAGCATAAAGAGCACCTTAGAATCGTGCTACAAGTGTTGAAGGAGCACAAGCTCTATGCGAAACTGTCTAAGTGCGAATTTTGGTTGAAGGAAGTAAAATTCCTAGGCCATGTCGTATCGGCTGAAGGTGTTGCAGTGGACCATACTAAAGTTGAAGCAGTTCTCCAATGGGAACGACCAAAGTCCGTGACTGAGATCAGGAGTTTTCTAGGTCTAGCTGGCTATTATAGGAGATTTATCAAGGGCTTTTCGCAGATAGCTATGCCCTTGACAAAGTTAACTAGGAAGGGTCAACCATATGTATGGGACGAAAAGTGTGAAGCAGCTTTTCAAAATTTGAAGACTAAGTTGACTACGGCACCAGTACTTATAATTCCAGATCCTGCTCAGACCTTTACTTTGTATACAGATGCTTCCAAGAAAGGTCTTGGGTGTGTATTAATGCAAAATGGTAGGGTAGTAGCTTATGCTTCTCGACAGTTAAGGCCACATGAAGGGAATTATCCTACTCACGACTTAGAACTGGCAGCAGTAGTGTTTGCTCTGAAGATTTGGAGGCACCACCTCTACGGTTCAAAGTTCGAGGTTTATAGTGACCACAAAAGTCTAAAGTACCTGTTCGACCAAAAGGAGCTCAACATGCGACAGAGGAGATGGATGGAGTTTATCAAGGACTACGACTTCGAATTGAAGTATCATCCAGGAAAGGCGAACGTTGTAGCAGATGCCTTAAGTAGAAAGACAATCCATGTAGCCCAGATGATGATCAGAGAACATAAATTGCTCGAGGAGATACCAAGTACATCTATTGATGTAATGTCAGGTTTGGTCGCTACCATGGAAGCATTAACTATTGAAAGCACAATTTGGAAAGAGATTAAATTCGCTCAGCTCGAAGATGAGTATCTATTAAACGTGAGGGAAGATATTGAAGAAGGAAAAGAATCGAAATTTGGGATCGATAGAGATGGGATATTAAGGTATAAAGGAAAAGTGTGCATACCTAATGATGGAGAAATAAAAAAGCTCATACTAGAGGAGGCACATCGGAGTAAATACACTATCCATCCCGGAGCAACCAAGATGTATCATGATCTCAAGCGGAATTGGTGGTGGCGGGGCATGAAGAAAGATGTGACTGACTTTGTCACTTGTTGTTTGACTTGTCAGAAAGTCAAGATCGAACATCGGAAACCTCCTGGATTATTAAAGAATTTGGATATCCCAGAGTGGAAATGGGACAGCATCTCTATGGATTTCATCATGGGGCTTCCTCTAACGACATCCGGACATAATGCCATTTGGGTAATTGTCGATAGGTTAACTAAGTCAGCTCATTTTCTAGCAATTGCAGCAGAATACTCATTGGAGAGACTAGCAAAGATCTACATGAAGGAGATTGTCAGATTGCATGGGATACCGAATAGCATCGTATCTGATCGTGATCCACGATTCACTTCACGATTTTGGAAAGCATTGCAGAATGCTATGGGAACTCGGATGAGTTATAGTACCGCTTATCATCCTCAAACTGACGGGCAGACTGAGAGGACTATTCAAACTCTGGAAGACATGTTGCGGGCTTGTGCAATCGAACTAAAAGGAAGTTGGGACGATCATCTTCATCTTGCGGAGTTTGCATATAACAATAGTTATCACTCCAGCATTGAGATGGCACCTTATGAGGCTTTGTATGGAAGAAAATGTAGATCTCCTATTTGCTGGACGGAATTGAATGAGCGAATTTTAATAGGTCCAGAACTTGTGGACGAGACGACTCAAAAGATTAAGGTGATTCAACAGAAACTTCTCACTGCTCAGAGTCGACAGAAGAGTTATGCTGACAATAGAAGACGACCGTTGGAGTTCATGGTGGGCGAACATGTATTCTTAAGAGTCACACCAATGACTGGCATTGGTAGAGCAATACGAGCAAAGAAGCTTTCACCTCGTTTTATGGGTCCTTATGAGATTTTGGAGAAAGTTGGACCGGTAGCTTACAGAATTGCATTACCTCCACAGCTTGCGAACCTTCATGATGTCTTTCATGTATCGCAACTGAAGAAATACCAACCGGATCCTTCCCACATTATAGAAGTAGAAGAGGTAGAACTCAAGGATAACATGACGTATAAAGCCGAGCCGGAGCGGATTGTTGATGCAAGGGACAAGAAATTAAGAAACAAGACCATTAGACTTGTAAAGGTCGAGTGGAAAGGAATGGTTCCCGGAGATGCTACTTGGGAAACGGAGGAGAGCATGCGACAAACCTATCCTCATTTATTTAAATAGGTTAGAATTCTTATTATAGCGAAATTTTGAGGACAAAATTTTCTTTTAGGAGGGGAGAAATGTAACATCCTGAATTTTGAATCTAAAATCTTGAACATAAACCTATTTTGGGAAGACTAGTAGGCTCTATTTTTGGAAAGTGATAAATTTGAAATCAGTATTTTGTGGGCCCCGTGAATAGTATTTACTATTCACGTATACGTTTTTACTATTTACAAATACGTATTTAAAAAAAAAAATATATATATATATATATATATATGTTATTCGCAAATACGTATTTAATACTTGAAATTTGTGAAATATGAATAGTGTTCACTATTCACAAATACGTATTTACTATTTAAAAATACGGTATTTACTATTCCTAAATACGTATTTACTATTCATGCGGGACCCACGGCCAAAATAATTCTCTGCAAACTTTCCCGTGAGTGACAAACTTTCTCGTGAACTTTGAAAAAATTTGGCCGCGGGACCCACTTAATATTAATTATAATAATATTATATTATTATTATTTTATTTTATTATTTAAAATATTAAAATATTATTAAAATTCTTTTTAAAAGGTTCACGGGGCTGAGTCACGGGGAGATTTTTTTTATAATTTTGGGAAAATTACGTAAAACGACCCAGAGACGAAAATTACACTTAAAGACCCATTTTCCAACTATAAATAGACCTTCCATTTCATTTCATTCTTCACAACTTCTAAGAGCCATAGAGAGAGGTAGAGAGAGAGAGAGAGAGAGAGTAGAGATATTTGCTTGAGAGTTATAATAGCTGGTTGGTGATTCGGGTATTAGCAAGTAACAGGTAACTCTGAATATTCTTCCTTATACTTGTGAATTATGTATGATTATAAATTTGTTTGTTTACTATTTTGGCAAGAATATTTAGAAAATATTTATGGTTTTAAGATCTGGTGTGGGAACTTTGACTTGCAAATCTGTAGAGGTACTATTTATACGTACGTTACTATTCACATATACCGTATTTACTATTCATTTTACTATTCACATATACCGTATTTACTATTCATTTTACTATTCACGTATACCGTATTTACTATTCATGTTACTATTCACGTATACCGTATTTACTATTCATGTTACTATTCACGTATACCGTATTTACTATTCATGTTACTATTCACGTATACCGTATTTACTACTCATTTTACTATTCATGTATATACCGTTTTTTTTACTATTCACAGATACGCATAATATTTTACTATTCACAGATACGCATAGTATTTTACTATTCACAGATACGCATAGTATTTTACTATTCATAAATACGCATATCAATGTATATAATGGTATAATAATGCATTATTTTTGAGTAAATACATTCATCATGGCGGTTGTATTGTGATGGGTGGAGTAAGGAGGGAATTGAATGATAAGAATTGTTTATGCCACCACTCGGTGCACAGTGGATGGTACTTTTCAGGGCCCCATCTTCCATGTTTTCCTCTGGCCGGGATTTCATTGGAGATGTGGGACATGTGACACCTCCTTAGTTGTTATTTTAAAGGAGGGGAGCCATAGTCCAGATTTAAGCTCTATACCTTTGGCCGGGTGTATCTTAAGTTTTGGTGAGCTTGAAACCATCCAGTAAAAAATGAATGAGTTTCTATTGGACTATATGTTAGCCTATGGTTCCAGTCAGCGGTATACGGTTGGAAGGGGATATAAGGGAGGCTGCATACTGCATAGTGCATTTCTAAATTATTCAATAAAGAATGATGAGTATTTTGTAAAGGCATTTGATGTGAACAACGGTATATCTAAAAATATCTGAGTATATTAAATTCACATTATATTACCTTTTATTTTTGTCATATGTAATTTGCTCGTGTAAGGTAGAAATATTCAGTAGTTACTGAGACGTGGAATCTCATCCCATATTAACATTTTTCAGGTGATTATTCTAGTAGAGAGCAAGGGAAGGCACCTATGGAGTGAGCTCTGGAAGCTCTTTTGATCTCCAATAGATTATGCTATGTTATTATATTTGCCATGAACCTAAGACTTCCGTTTTGTATTAAACTCTGAAATATTTTCTGGAATTTATTCTGATTATGTATTACGGGTTTTATTCGAAATGGTAACATTGTAAAAGGATTTGGATATTGTTGAACTCTTTTGAAGGTATTTTCAATATTTTGACCGAGTTTTTGGGTATTAAAATTGTGGCGTTACATTTTTGGTATCAGAGCTAAAAGGTTCTGGCCAATTTGTTGATTTCCTAACAGTTTTCTAAAATTGAGGTCGTGGCAAATTAAATATCATAACATGAGCACTTCCCTTTGTTAGATTTAGAATTTATTTAGCTATTTTTATTTGTTTAGTGTCCTTATAATATTAATCATAGGAGGAGATAATGGCAAGAACCCGAAGAACTAATTCAACCCCTGCCTCATCCCAAAGAGATCTCTCTCCGCATCAAGATGGTCCCCATCCTTAGGATAACAATGCCCTTTTGGCAGAATTACGAGACGTCATCTTGGAGATGAGGGAGAAAGTGAATAGACACGAGGATGAACTAGCAAAAGGAAGAGGCCAAGGTGGTAAGGAAGGAAAGGAGAAGGCTCTGGAAGTCACACCTTCTGACCATCAATCTAGGGGAGGAAGTCATTCTCGCACTGAAGATGGAGGTAGTAGCGGTTCTCATTCTCAGTATCATCCCTTACCTATTACTGAGGTTTGGGAAAAATTTCAGAAGTTTACTCCACCGATGTTCGAGGGGAAGCTAGATCCGATTGCAGCACTGGAGTGGCTGAAGCGTGTAGAAAAGATTTTCAGAGTTATCGAGATTAGCTCACAACAAAAGGTGATGGTTGCTGAACAATTGTTGCAGAAAGCAGCCGAAGAATGGTGGGAAAGCACCAAAACAAAAGGAAAAGCTGAGATGACGTGGGAAGAGTTTAAGGAAAAGTTCGAAAATTATTACTTTTCCCCTTCAATCAGAATAGAGAAAGAAACTGAATTCCTCACATTCAGGCAAGGGGAATTACATGAAGACGAATTTATTACTCGCTTTTTAGAGTTGTCTAAATTCTGCGGATATTCACAGAACAACTCTAAATGGTTGAGTGCTCGATTGGTTGAAAAAGCTAGACCAGACCTAAAAACAGCTCTATCACCGTTCCTTGATGAAACAAGGGATTTTGAAGAAATATGTGACAAACTGCGCAGATAGCAAGGAACAAACGAGAAGAGGAAGCTGAGAAGATGAAGGGTTTTCAGGCCAGATCTACACACCTCATGAGACCAACGGGAGGAGTTACTAAGAAGCAGAGTCACAACTTCAGTAATGTGAATACGCGGTTTAGCCAACCATCCAGAAATCACTTTGGTGGACCATCGAGGAGTTATTTTACTGGACCCCAAAGAAGTCATTTCAGCAGACCACCGAGGAGTCAATTCAAAGGACCTCAAAGGAGTCACTTCAGTGGAGGTCAGAGTTCATATAGGGGATCCACAGCTCCTGCTGCAAGCACCGCCAACAATCAGATGTGTGCCAAGTGTGGAAGAATACACCAAGGACCATGTGTGACGTGTTTCAACTGTGGAAAGCCAGGACACATTTCCAGATTTTGTGAGGAGGAGCCTCGAGGAGCCAAGGATGCTAGAACTGCAGTGCCAGGGAAAGTGTTTGCACTATCACATCAGGAGGCAAGTGCTTCACCAAATCTGATTAAAGGTATCCTCAAACTCCAAGGTCTTGAAGTAGAAGCCTTATTTGATTCTGGTGCCACACACTCTTTTATATCATACGACTGTGTGCCTCGATTGAATTTAAGAGTGAGTGAATTGCCTTATTATATGATTATTTCTACACCGGCGGGAGCTTCAGTAAAAACTTCTAGGGCTTGCTTAAATTGTACGATTGAGATTGATAATAGGATCTCAAATATAGACCTTGTTTGTTTACCCACGAAGGGTATCGATGTAATAATAGGAATGGATTGGTTGTCAGCTAATGACATCATCCTTGACTGCAAGAGGAAGACTATCTCTCTTGCGGATGACTCTATGAGTCATAGTAGACCACAATTATTGTCTATAGTACAAGATGAAAAGCCTGTTCATCATGGTTGTCTTGCGTACATGGTGTTTTTCTCCATTCAAGCAGAAGTAGAGGAAGGGATAGAAGATATCGAAGTGGTAAACGAGTTTCCGGAGGTATTCCCGAAAGAAATGACAGGTTTACCCCCAGAAAGAGAAGTAGAATTTTCTATTGATCTCGTACCTGGAACGGAACCTATATCTAAAGCTCCTTACCGAATGTCTCCATCGGAACTAGCAGAATTGAAGAGGCAGATCGAGGAATTGTTAGAAAAGGGTTTTATCAGACCCAGTGTATCTCCTTGGGGATCGCCCGTACTCTTTGTGAAGAAGAAAGATGGGAGCCTGAGACTATGCATTGACTATCGCCAGTTGAATAAAGTGACTATAAAGAATAAATATCCTTTACCCAGGATCGACGATCTACTTGATCAGTTGAAGGGAGCATCCATATTCTCCAAGATCGACCTCAGATCAGGTTATCACCAACTGAGAGTCAAAGCTGAAGATGTCTCAAAAACTGCATTCAGAACTAGATATGGCCATTATGAATTTCTTGTTATGCCATTTGGGCTAACAAATGCTCCAGCAGTATTCATGGATTACATGAATAGAATTTTCCGACCATATCTAGATAAATTTGTAGTGGTTTTCATTGACGACATCCTTATCTACTCTAAGGATGAAGAAGAGCATAAAGAGCACCTTAGAATCGTGCTACAAGTGTTGAAGGAGCACAAGCTCTATGCGAAACTGTCTAAGTGCGAATTTTGGTTGAAGGAAGTAAAATTCCTAGGCCATGTCGTATCGGCTGAAGGTGTTGCAGTGGACCATACTAAAGTTGAAGCAGTTCTCCAATGGGAACGACCAAAGTCCGTGACTGAGATCAGGAGTTTTCTAGGTCTAGCTGGCTATTATAGGAGATTTATCAAGGGCTTTTCGCAGATAGCTATGCCCTTGACAAAGTTAACTAGGAAGGGTCAACCATATGTATGGGACGAAAAGTGTGAAGCAGCTTTTCAAAATTTGAAGACTAAGTTGACTACGGCACCAGTACTTATAATTCCAGATCCTGCTCAGACCTTTACTTTGTATACAGATGCTTCCAAGAAAGGTCTTGGGTGTGTATTAATGCAAAATGGTAGGGTAGTAGCTTATGCTTCTCGACAGTTAAGGCCACATGAAGGGAATTATCCTACTCACGACTTAGAACTGGCAGCAGTAGTGTTTGCTCTGAAGATTTGGAGGCACCACCTCTACGGTTCAAAGTTCGAGGTTTATAGTGACCACAAAAGTCTAAAGTACCTGTTCGACCAAAAGGAGCTCAACATGCGACAGAGGAGATGGATGGAGTTTATCAAGGACTACGACTTCGAATTGAAGTATCATCCAGGAAAGGCGAACGTTGTAGCAGATGCCTTAAGTAGAAAGACAATCCATGTAGCCCAGATGATGATCAGAGAACATAAATTGCTCGAGGAGATACCAAGTACATCTATTGATGTAATGTCAGGTTTGGTCGCTACCATGGAAGCATTAACTATTGAAAGCACAATTTGGAAAGAGATTAAATTCGCTCAGCTCGAAGATGAGTATCTATTAAACGTGAGGGAAGATATTGAAGAAGGAAAAGAATCGAAATTTGGGATCGATAGAGATGGGATATTAAGGTATAAAGGAAAAGTGTGCATACCTAATGATGGAGAAATAAAAAAGCTCATACTAGAGGAGGCACATCGGAGTAAATACACTATCCATCCCGGAGCAACCAAGATGTATCATGATCTCAAGCGGAATTGGTGGTGGCGGGGCATGAAGAAAGATGTGACTGACTTTGTCACTTGTTGTTTGACTTGTCAGAAAGTCAAGATCGAACATCGGAAACCTCCTGGATTATTAAAGAATTTGGATATCCCAGAGTGGAAATGGGACAGCATCTCTATGGATTTCATCATGGGGCTTCCTCTAACGACATCCGGACATAATGCCATTTGGGTAATTGTCGATAGGTTAACTAAGTCAGCTCATTTTCTAGCAATTGCAGCAGAATACTCATTGGAGAGACTAGCAAAGATCTACATGAAGGAGATTGTCAGATTGCATGGGATACCGAATAGCATCGTATCTGATCGTGATCCACGATTCACTTCACGATTTTGGAAAGCATTGCAGAATGCTATGGGAACTCGGATGAGTTATAGTACCGCTTATCATCCTCAAACTGACGGGCAGACTGAGAGGACTATTCAAACTCTGGAAGACATGTTGCGGGCTTGTGCAATCGAACTAAAAGGAAGTTGGGACGATCATCTTCATCTTGCGGAGTTTGCATATAACAATAGTTATCACTCCAGCATTGAGATGGCACCTTATGAGGCTTTGTATGGAAGAAAATGTAGATCTCCTATTTGCTGGACGGAATTGAATGAGCGAATTTTAATAGGTCCAGAACTTGTGGACGAGACGACTCAAAAGATTAAGGTGATTCAACAGAAACTTCTCACTGCTCAGAGTCGACAGAAGAGTTATGCTGACAATAGAAGACGACCGTTGGAGTTCATGGTGGGCGAACATGTATTCTTAAGAGTCACACCAATGACTGGCATTGGTAGAGCAATACGAGCAAAGAAGCTTTCACCTCGTTTTATGGGTCCTTATGAGATTTTGGAGAAAGTTGGACCGGTAGCTTACAGAATTGCATTACCTCCACAGCTTGCGAACCTTCATGATGTCTTTCATGTATCGCAACTGAAGAAATACCAACCGGATCCTTCCCACATTATAGAAGTAGAAGAGGTAGAACTCAAGGATAACATGACGTATAAAGCCGAGCCGGAGCGGATTGTTGATGCAAGGGACAAGAAATTAAGAAACAAGACCATTAGACTTGTAAAGGTCGAGTGGAAAGGAATGGTTCCCGGAGATGCTACTTGGGAAACGGAGGAGAGCATGCGACAAACCTATCCTCATTTATTTAAATAGGTTAGAATTCTTATTATAGCGAAATTTTGAGGACAAAATTTTCTTTTAGGAGGGGAGAAATGTAACATCCTGAATTTTGAATCTAAAATCTTGAACATAAACCTATTTTGGGAAGACTAGTAGGCTCTATTTTTGGAAAGTGATAAATTTGAAATCAGTATTTTGTGGGCCCCGTGAATAGTATTTACTATTCACGTATACGTTTTTACTATTTACAAATACGTATTTAAAAAAAATATATATATATATATATATATATATGTTATTCGCAAATACGTATTTAATACTTGAAATTTGTGAAATATGAATAGTGTTCACTATTCACAAATACGTATTTACTATTTAAAAATACGGTATTTACTATTCCTAAATACGTATTTACTATTCATGCGGGACCCACGGCCAAAATAATTCTCTGCAAACTTTCCCGTGAGTGACAAACTTTCTCGTGAACTTTGAAAAAATTTGGCCGCGGGACCCACTTAATATTAATTATAATAATATTATATTATTATTATTTTATTTTATTATTTAAAATATTAAAATATTATTAAAATTCTTTTTAAAAGGTTCACGGGGCTGAGTCACGGGGAGATTTTTTTTATAATTTTGGGAAAATTACGTAAAACGACCCAGAGACGAAAATTACACTTAAAGACCCATTTTCCAACTATAAATAGACCTTCCATTTCATTTCATTCTTCACAACTTCTAAGAGCCATAGAGAGAGGTAGAGAGAGAGAGAGAGAGAGAGTAGAGATATTTGCTTGAGAGTTATAATAGCTGGTTGGTGATTCGGGTATTAGCAAGTAACAGGTAACTCTGAATATTCTTCCTTATACTTGTGAATTATGTATGATTATAAATTTGTTTGTTTACTATTTTGGCAAGAATATTTAGAAAATATTTATGGTTTTAAGATCTGGTGTGGGAACTTTGACTTGCAAATCTGTAGAGGTACTATTTATACGTACGTTACTATTCACATATACCGTATTTACTATTCATTTTACTATTCACATATACCGTATTTACTATTCATTTTACTATTCACGTATACCGTATTTACTATTCATGTTACTATTCACGTATACCGTATTTACTACTCATTTTACTATTCATGTATATACCGTTTTTTTTTACTATTCACAGATACGCATAGTATTTTACTATTCACAGATACGCATAGTATTTTACTATTCACAGATACGTATAGTATTTTACTATTCATAAATACGCATATCAATGTATATAATGGTATAATAATGCATTATTTTTGAGTAAATACATTCATCATGGCGGTTGTATTGTGATGGGTGGAGTAAGGAGGGAATTGAATGATAAGAATTGTTTATGCCACCACTCGGTGCACAGTGGATGGTACTTTTCAGGGCCTCATCTTCCATGTTTTCCTCTGGCCGGGATTTCATTGGAGATGTGGGACATGTGACACCTCCTTAGTTGTTATTTTAAAGGTGGGGAGCCATAGTCCAGATTTAAGCTCTATACCTTTGGCCGGGTGTATCTTAAGTTTTGGTGAGCTTGAAACCATCCAGTCAAATGAATGAGTTTCTATTGGACTATATGTTAGCCTATGGTTCCAGTCAGCGGTATACGGTTGGAAGGGGATATAAGGGAGGCTGCATACTGCATAGTGCATTTCTGAATTATTCAATAGAGAATGATGAGTATTTTGTAAAGGCATTTGATGTGAACAACGGTATATCTAAAAATATCTGAGTATATTAAATTCACATTATATTACCTTTTATTTTTGTCATATGTAATTTGCTCGTGTAAGGTAGAAATATTCAGTAGTTACTGAGACGTGGAATCTCATCCCATATTAACATTTTTCAGGTGATTATTCTAGTAGAGAGCAAGGGAAGGCACCTATGGAGTGAGCTCTGGAAGCTCTTTTGATCTCCAATAGATTATGTTATGTTATTATATTTGCCATGAACCTAAGACTTCCGTTTTGTATTAAACTCTGAAATATTTTCTGGAATTTATTCTGATTATGTATTACGGGTTTTATTCGAAATGGTAACATTGTAAAAGGATTTGGATATTGTTGAACTCTTTTGAAGGTATTTTCAATATTTTGACCGAGTTTTTGGGTATTAAAATTGTGGCGTTACAAATTACACATTAACATCCCACTCGTAAAAGCTTTGGAACAGATGCCCAGCTATGTGAAATTTATGAAGGAAATTCTGTCTAAAAAGAGGCGATTGGAAGAGTTCGAGACGGTGGCATTGACCCAGGAGTGCAGTGCCATGTTAACTAATCGACTGTCTCCGAAATTAAAAGATCCTGGCAGTTTCACAATTTCCTGTGCGATCGGACCCAACTACTCGGGTAAGGCTCTATGCGACCTAGGCGCTAGCATTAATCTCATGCCTATGTCGATTTTTAAACAGTTGGCCGTAGGGGAAGCCAGGCCCACTACCGTTACATTGTAGCTGGCCGATCGCTCAATAGTACTGCCTAAAGGCAAGATCGAAGACGTACTGGTAAAAGTGGATAAGTTCATCTTCCCTGTAGATTTCATTATCCTAGGTTTTGAAGCTGATCATGATGTCCCAATTCTATTGGGGAGACCCTTCATGGCAACTGGTCATACGCTGATTGATGTGGAAAAAGGAGAACTCACTATGCGGGTCAATAATGATCAGGTTACCTTCTCAATACTGAAGAACGTGAGATTCAAGGACCCAACTGAGAAGAACCTGACTTGTTCATATACCAGCAGAAGCACTACAGAGGCAAGGGAGCTCCCTGCACCACCGCAACATTAAATTGCTATAGTAAGGTTAAGATGAAGACTTTAAACCAAGCGCTATTGGGAGGCAGCCCAGCGTTGTGTTAAATTACTATTTTGAAAAGAGAGGCTAACGACCAAGGTAACCAAGTACCAAGGCTTTCGAACTGCTGTAGCAAATTCAGCTGCACCAGTTGAAATCGAGGATGGATTACTGGGGGTGGGCTGCACAAGACTGGGCCCAGCAGATTTGAAAAGTAATATTCCAAAAGAAGTGGAGCTACCTTTAACGGCACCAAGCGTCTGCCGTACGGATTCCCCCTGAAGTTTCACCCGGATCTCAAGCAACCCGCCCAAACCATACGGCTACAATCACTCTCCACAAGCCCTACTTAGAGCGGACCACACCCGGTAACGAAGATACTAGCACTCATTCACTCTGTACCAGGTGACAACACTTTTGCTATCCTACAATACTCCACAACATTCCAATGGCACGCACCAAGGGTTCCGGACAAAGAGCATCTACTGAAGCCACAGACGCTCCGCCATTCGCTACTCGGGAGGCCGAATCCCATTTCAACTCCCTCAAGGCCGACAAAACCCTAGCACCAGAGCGAGGTTTTGACGGGGACGCCTTTGAACAAGGCGCCTACCCAGAATGTGTCACGGAGGTCGTACTACAGCGCCAATGGGAGAAATTCTGTCTTCAACCGACCGAACTGGTAGCCCCCCTCGTCCTGGAATTCGCAGCAAATTACCCAAGGGGCTCCCCATACTTCGTAATTTTTCAAGGGAAGAATGTACAATGTAGCCCCAGCACCATCCGCACGGTGCTCGACCTGGACCCCATCGATGATGAGTACAATGAACTCCTCCAGCAGGGAGAAAACCCTGACATCCTATCTACTGTGGCTGCCCGGCTGTGTGTGCCAAACACTGAATGGCAGATTACTAAGGAAGGGTCCTACAATTTGAAATGTAGCCGCTTGAAGGCCGAAGCACGTATTTGGTTCCACTTCCTTCGCTACCGACTCATGCCCACACTGCATACCTAGACCATCTCGCGAGAGCGCGTGTTCCTGCTGTACTGCCTCTTGGAGGGCAAACAAATCGATATTGATGCACTCATCTACCGAGAGCTGTTCGAGTCTCTGAAGACCACTACAGGGAATTTATGGTTTCAAGCACTTATTATTGAGCTCTGTCGAAATGCAGGGGTAATTTTTGATGCCAGCAAAGAACGAGTAGGCCTCCCGCTACCTATTACTGCAGCCACTATCCAACGCATTCTGCAAAAGTGTCAGCCGAAGATCTCACAGCCTAACTTGGCCAGTTCCTCTGTCAAACCGCCGGCTGACACGACCCTGATTTCTGCCGCCACATTCCACACGTTGGTGGCTCAAGTTACTACTTTGCAGCGCTCGATGAGCACCCTACTCCTTCAGCAGCAAATGTGGTGGCAGTAAGTAGCCGAACGAGATCGCAACCTGGTAGCAAACCTCATGGCAAACGGCCCAAAATACACTCTACTGCCGAGCTTCCCTGAGGCGACTTTTGACATGCACAATTCAGTCGTTGGACTACCATAGCAGGAACGACCCAGTTCAAGAAAGCACTGTCAGAGCACAAGTCCGCAGGAAGGTGGGCCCGCCAGCACACCATCAACTGACACCGATGACGAAGAGGTGTCTAACTTGCCAAGACCTTCAGCTGGACCTTCTGCAGGAAAAGGTTAAGTCCCATTGACTTGAGTTTAACCTTTCTAATAGACTTTTGGTACTAGACTCTTTCTCCGTTCTTTTTCTTTTTTTTTTTTTGTTAATTGCTAGCTCGTTTTTTTTAAAAAAAAATTGCTGGGGTAGTCTTTCCTCGCCTTCTACTATCTCTCTCTGCCATCACCTCACAGTCGCAATGGGGGCATTGCGTCGTTCAAGTGTGGGGGGGGAATTCTCATGATATGATCTGCTGTTAATGGTTGTTCGGATTGACCCTGCATTTAGTTTTGATTGCACAAACTGAATTTTTTTTTTAAAAAAAAAAACTCTTGTAAAGTAGGAATAGAATCTTGTAGCCATGGAATGAATGTCTGTATGACTAAGCATAGCACAAGGGTCGAAGGGAACTGAACCTTTAGGGTTGGGAAATTGACGGTGCTAGCCAACCTGATGCGGGGTAGAGTGATAATGATGATGTTTAAAGGGAAGAACCCCCAATGGAAGAATTGATTTGAGCCTTAATGTTTTATCCTGTGTGTATGTCTGCTAGCCTGTGTTTGATCCTTGGTTTGTCCTAATTCTTTGATAAGCTACTTGGCGTCTGAGTTGAAGTTCATGGGATAGAGGCATTCTTGTCATACCCATTGCTCCCATACACAAGCCATTTGTCATCAGCTCCAATTGCCACCCCCTTGAGCCAAACAATTATGCTATAGCAGAATAGGTTAGGAAGGCAAGCTGAAGGAGACTGTAAAAACGTTACTACAGCAGAGTGTGTCCATGAAATGCAAAAGAGATTGAAGAGCTATTGTTATTGCGTAAAAAAAAAATTGATGACCTGGAATAAAGGAACAGCATGAAGTTCAAAGTTCAAGAAGGAACACTCGACTGAAGCCAACAAAGGCAAAAAGAGGAATAATCTGCCTGAGCTGCTATAGCATCTACCATCCTTTCCTACCTCACAACACTTAGCCATCCCCACAGCACAACCTAAAAAGTCCTTTTGACGAACAAATACTCAGATGCTGGGGAGTAATCTTAGAACTCTGACAAGGCTATGGATCTTCCAGGCCCGCTAGACAAGAGAGAAATCAAAAACCCCTTGGGTAAGTGAGTGCAAACACTGAAACCTGAGAGCCCCTTGAGACTTCATCATTGGAACAATACCACGCTGATGAGCGGTTGGCATTGGGCAGTGGGATTGCCGAATAGGGGATGGAAACTCAAAGCAGGTGTGCAAGCAAGGTTATACGGGCAGGAAGACTGCGGCTATGAGCTTTTGTTCGCTCTATCTTATTTTTGCTCGGGAGTGCAAAAAGCTAAGTATGGGGGTACTTGATGAGCACAAATAATACCATATTTTCCCTATATTTATGACTGAATTGGATGGTAAAGATGAGCTTAACTATGATTTAACCAAGCAAAAAGGCATGTATTCATGATATAGGGATTGAGAGATGGAAATCATTAGTATGTGTTAATAACAACGTAATTCACGTTGCTTTTTAAGGAAAACTGTGTAGCAGAGTTGATGCGATGCTCTAGCATTCTGACAGCAAACCGAAGAGCAATACATGGCACGCGAATGCTATAGCAAAGTAGAGGACACAATACTATGTGGCTTATATTCTGACCTTTTTATCTAGATGATTTCAGGAATTAAAGAAAAGGGTGATATTGACAAATGGATTGCTGACGTAACGGAATAGAAGATGCGGAGGATCAGAACGAAAAGATTTGAAAGAATCCCGCAGAATCTGCAGAGGCAATCTTATCTAATCAGAAGATACTAAAGATCCCGATGGAATAGGAAAGTCTCAACTCGCTGCGCCGCACGAAAGCCGATTATAAAAGGTAGCCGAGAGAACCCTAGAGAAGTCGGAGAGCCCTAGACAAAATTCTATCTTTGTCAGACTCTCGAGAAGAGTGAGAAAGATCACAGAGCATGCTATTTCCAGGACAACCCAGCATCCTTCCCTTGAGTACGACGGAGAGAAGACGACGTGGAGCAGTGACATGACAGGACTTCATCCACGCTTTGGAACTCCGTTCAAGCTTTCTGTTTTCTTTTAGTTTATTTTGAATTTCAATCATGGGTCTTTCTGTTAATGTTTGTTTTGCGTCTTCCTCGTCAATCATGAACTGATTTTCATATGGCTGGATGAGGATGAATCTTTAAGTATCGAATGAACCCAGTTGCATGTTTTTAATTCAATAAATTTGGTTTTCATATCAGTGTTTTAATTACTAGTCGGTTAACGGAAGTTAAGGGCAAGATCAGTGGCTTCACTTACTGGAAAGGAGTGGAGTTAGACCTCCGAGAAACAAATGCTTGCTAGGCGGCCCATGCACGACATGACCTATATTATAGACTTCAAGAATGGGTCTACCTCTCATAACTATAACACCCTGTGTATAGCAAAAATCTACACTAGAAAGTTACCATAGGAATATGGAAGGAGTATAGGTAGTATCCTACGTATCGGACACGGAAGCTTCGGTAGACTATAGAGGTGGGTTAACCAAATAGCCTTGTGAGTAGCAGCTATGCTGTAGCAATTGCGGAAGCTGTATAGTATAGATGCCATAGCATTGTGTGGGACAGCTGGGGGATTGACGCACTTAAGGGTGACTCTGAGTCCAGCCTAACCTATTATTGATATCTTCTCTCGTTTATTGTTATTTTGCTTATAGCATAATTACCAAAACCTTTCAACCTGATTTTATGTACTTTCTGTTTCACGACTATCATAGCAATCGAGCGTCATTCCTTGGTATCACAATCTCTGTGGTACGATACTCTACTTTCACTTTATTACTTATTCGACTGGTTCGTTTGCCATAAGGGAATTTGACTAACAACCAACAACTTGAAATTACAATTCCTATGAATGATCTCTTATTTACAACGAAGTTTTCTTAACATGAGGTGTAAGGTCACTTTAAAAGTAAGGAAAAATACCAAAATGTTTCTATTTTTTTTTTTATTCTTAATAAAGAAGAATTGCACATTAGGAATGTGTAAATTAATTTCACCACCCATTATGTTTAAGGGGGGGAAAAAAAGATAATCAATTATAACTGGGGGGCGATGAATCATTAGTTTCTTGGTGGCATGCCTTATAGAATGTTGGGTTAAATATCGAATGTGTACGTGGGTGTGTGTATTTGTTTGCATCATTTATATTTAATAGCATTGGTAGCCCAATCACGAATATTTTGTGCGAACAAAGTGGTAGGGGTTCAAACCCCACCTCCACTACTTTAAAATTATTTATTCTTAAGGGAATATTTCCATCAGAGCTCCGACCACCAAAACAAGTGAGGTTGTCACAGCAACGAAGATCAAAAAAATCAGGGAGCTAGGTCACGGCAGAAGAAATTGATTGAATTTTTAGCGGAGAGTAATGAAATCTTGAAGTAAATGTCGATGGTGAAAGAATTACCGGTGGGGTATTTATGTGTTCGTTTGAGTTAGCACTTAGAAAGTCTGTTCATGTATGTTGATAAAAAAACTCTTCTCACATATTTACTTCGTATATTGTAAATCATATTAGAAAAATAACTCCTACTACTCACATATGTTGCTTCCTGTCCTTAGTCGAAATTGTTTTCTTCTACGGCGGATCACACTACCACGTGGAACCCACTTGCTTGTTGCAGTTGACTTCGTCGAATTTTCATGGACCTTCTTCTCCGGGGAGGAATTTTCGGTGACCAGACACGTGTACACATCCCGTTGGGGGATAAAATGTCATGTGAACAAATTGCACTGATGTCTTTAATCTATAAAAATTATTAATACTCCAATAATTAAAAGTGTAAAGTAATTGTGCTGATTTGTATCCACGTAAGCAAACTCTTACGTCTATACGTTTCTTACACATTGAAAATATCTGACACATACATCCACCACCGCCTACCTTGCCCAATGATATTTCCACATCACCACGGCATGTCCTTTTTTCTTGTTTGATGAGTTTCCGGGAAATAAATAAAAAATTAAAAAAAAAAACTATTGCCACTCTTGTGCGTATTACGTACACAAAGGTGAAACTTGAACTGGCAAGAAATGTTGAGATAAATTTTTGTTCCTATCAAGGATCAAGTGCATGCACGGGCCGATGCAGACGTTTTGTTAGATATATTTTATTTTATATATTTACAGCTATATTTTCCACACTTTATACTAATATCATAGTGTAAGTTTGAGTTAGTATTTAAGAAGTTCATTCATACAAGTCAAGACAAAACTCATATTACATATTTATATCGTATAGTTAAAAAAGCAACTTCTACTGTTAATCCAAACAAACACACGTATAAACAGTCACAACCTAAAATTAGCCTTATAACCGTATGGTAAGGTTTGGATTAATTGACTTTAAAGACAAAATTTTTAATGGAATGAAGAGATATGTTTAGCATATATAAGAATGCATATGGAAGCAATGTTTTACAAATGACTAGATGAGAAAAGACCCAATCGCCCTTGAGGAGTAAATCAACAAAGCTATTGCTAAGTGCATAAATCTAATTATATGCTAGAGTCCAATAACGAGAAAGTAGGTGCTATTTGGGGAATTGGGCAATGCATGGTGTCTCTATATATATACTCCTATATATATATATATATATATAGCCCAATTTGTGGAGATTGCAGAACAAGTTGAGAAATCAGGGCCAAGGGGGATGAATAAAGTGGAGACATATGTATCCCAAACTTATGGGCATTCGATAATTTCACCAATATTTTACAATATTTTTGTTGGATTTAATATCATTATGTATTGCAATTATTGGAAATGATGACGTGTGCCTATGGTTTCATATGCAATTTGTTGGGACTCAAAGTGGATGATTCAAAATGACCATTTTCATTGTATTGTGATGATTCACAACAAACGAAGAAACACACTGCTTTCTTTTTTCTAATTTAATCTGCCACTTGCTATACATTGTACACGCCCTTTTGCAAGTTTTGGCTAATTCACTTACCCTACACACAATACTCTTTGATATTAAGCATGTTTGGTTTGAGAAATGAAAGGATATTGACTGAATTGTCATTATTGAGAAATTTTTTGTTTTTTTTTTTAAGAATGTATTTTTGGAATATTAAAAAAATTTAATGAGCAATTTGATCAATATGAGTTAAAAAATTCCCCCCCTCCCCTTCTCCATTGTAACTTTTTTTTTGCTCGAAAATTTACACTAACTCAAGCTTAGACAAAATACAATTCAAAAGTCCCTTTTTGTAAGCAGGTCATGTGAGACTTTCTGAATGGCAAAGCAGGATCTTCCATTGGATAAATTAATTATTAAAATATTGTAGTGAGCACATGTTTCACGCCCTCTTTACGAAACTGCCATTACAGCTGTTCAAGACCCTCGTCTTTTCTTTTTTCTTTTTTTTTTTTTGGCTCAGAAAAAAAAATATATTATTAGATTTAGCCATTACAGCTGTTCAAGACCCTCGTCTTTTCTGGCACCTTCCATTGTTTTTTTTATTATTAGATTTAGCTATCGTATTTATCATTTAAAATTTATATATGTTTGTGTTAGCTTGCCCATTCTTCACATAGAAATATCAACACAAATAGAGGTAAAATAACTTGGGATATAAGTTGCACTTGGATTTTCATTCAAGAATGTATTGAGGAAATATACAAGAAACAATTTTATCTATTAAAAATATTTAATTAAGAACTTTAGTATCTTTTTAATTTTTAATAATAATTTAAATTTTTTTATCAAATTAAAATTTAAGTTTTGCTCTTCAATCATTACAATATATACAACTAATATTATCTATAGAATTTAATAAAATTCATGTTATTTTCAGTCATTTTTCATCTCAACTTATTTTTCAAATAATAATCCAAACAAGTTTCAATTTAAAAAAAAGTCACTTCTACAACCATCAATCCAAACTTAAATCACATTTACAATATAAATCACTTCTGTCACCACTAATTTAAATTTGTCAAAATGTAGTTATATATAAATTCAAATTCAGCGCCTTATACTTAAATCATCATAGTTCGTTTTACTAGACCCATTGTTTATTACTGATTTGTCAAATATTTCCATTATAAAACTTATGCTTCTCATCATTTTATTTTCATTATATTTTTTAAAACCCATATTTAACACAATTAGTATAATATTCATAAGCTATGACATAAGAAATTTTTCTTGCAACAAATAATTACAATTTAAACTTCCTGAAATTGGGATTTTTTTTTTTAAAATGTACTATTACATATATCTTATATCTCTAAGACTCTTACCATTTATCAAAATTACTTGAATCAACAATAATTTAAAATTTTAATATTTTTAGTATAAATTCAACAAATTAAAAATAGGGTTAAGGTGCAATTTTGCCAACAAACTATTTATCCAGGAGCGTCCAGCACAATTAACTATTAATTGGACCTAAAATACCAATAAATTATTTAAAATGTCAAATTACCACAAAAAACGTTACTCACCGTTATCACTCAAAAGTATGCCCCTAACCTCATTCGATCCTGTCCGTACCTCTCTTCTGCCGCCACTGGTCACCGTCGTCCATCCAACTACAGCCAGCGTCTCCGCTTCTCCACCACCCCTGTCAGGACTTCCTTCATCACAACCGACGGCTTTTCTCTTACCATCAGAGAAGCCGAGCTTCACAGTGTCGAAAAGCATAGCAGATTGCCACCTCCATCGTTGGAAAAAACACAGCCGCGAGTGGAGAAGAGCTTGGACGCGATCAGACAGAGAAACAGAGGGAGACGAGGCCATTGTTTCACCTTCGTCAGATTCCACACACCACCAACACTTCGACCTTCCTCATACTAACCGTGGTTGGCACCCTTTTGTAGACATAATGTTGTGAGTTCCAAAGCCCTTAATCGACTTGAAGAGCTCAGAGCACTAGTCGTCCCTGTTCCACATTGTTCCGACAAATCTCTGTTATCTCCTGCAAACTCTGTTAATTTCTGGCGCTATTTGTGTATTTCCATCAGAGTTCTGCAACTTCTGGCAAGATTTTAAGTTTCTGGTTCTGTTATTCCGGCGAGTTTCTGAAACTTCCAAAGAGGATCTCCAGTTTTCTAGCGAGCTTGCAATTTACCAAGGAGGATCTCCAGTTTTGCGGAAAGGTTTAAATATTCTGACGAGTGTTTTGAAGAAGCTTGTTGGGTACTGCTTCTTCTTCTTCTTCTGCTCCTCCTCCTCCTCATCCTCCTCCTCCCTCCTCCTCCTCCTCCTCCTCCTCCTTGACAAGGGGGGTCCATCCCCCCCCCCCCCCAAAAAAAATTTATTTGAAAAATTTTATATACAACTTTGGCCCCCCCCCCCCCCAAAGTAGTGAATATAACTTTAGCCCCCCAACTTCTTCTTCTACTTCTCCCAAAAAAAAAATTTATTTGAAAAATTTTATATACAACTTTGGCCCCCCCAAAGTAGTGAATATAACTTTAGCCCCCCAACTTCTCCTTCTCCTTCTCCTTCTCCTTCTCCTCCTCCTCCTCCTCCTCCTCCTGCTCCTGCTCCTCCTCCTCCTCCTCCTCCTCCTCCTCCTTCTTCTCCTTCTCCTTCTTCTTCTTCTTCTTCTTCCCTTTTTTTTTTGTTAACATTTTCCCCTCCTTTTATATTTTAAGCTTATAATTCAATCTTTGTTCCATTTGGGGTTTTGTATGATTTATGTTAATCTTGTCATTCTTTTCTATGTTTCATTCTAATTGCCTGAAATTTTTAGCTTATCAGTGAAATTTACTTTTGTAGTGTATCCTTACTATGCTTTTACCCATTCTACACTACACTTGTAGATGAAGTTAATTAACTTAATTTCATGAATAATTGTTTTCATTCTTTTCATTTTTAATGAATTTTAAACTTTCCTTTAAAAAAAAAAATTTCAGGGGCGCTGCCCCCAAATCCCCCCACTACTCTTTGGCCCCCCCAAATTTTTCCTCCAAGTTCCGCCACTGGTGAGCTTGTTGGGTATGTTTTGAATACTCTGCTTTTTCCCCTTTTTTTTCTTTGGTCACCGGCGCCATGGTATTACTTCCAGCTCATTTCCTGTCAATGAAACTTGTCTACAGTAAAGAGATAAGGGTGAGTAATGTTTTGTGTGGTAATTTGACATTTTAAATAGTTTATTGGTATTGTAGGTTCAACTAATAGTTAATTGTACTGGACGCTCCTGGGCGAATAGTTTGTTAGCGAAATCGAACTTTAATCCTTAAATTTAACTCCATTAACTTTTTTCTTCGTCTTTTCTTTAGGTTTTCATCGAGCAGGGGTTGGAAGAATAGAAATTAAAAGAGATTAAAGTGGTCTTTGGCTAAACTAATTGAAAGGCATTGATGAATTGGACACTACTACCTCTTATTCAATCTAAATATAAGACCTAGTTTACTTTTGAAAAAAAAAAAGGTTTAGAAAGTTAAATCTATAGTTACATTTTTCTTCAAATTAATTTGTCTGACTTATAAATTGATATATAATCTAATAATATACAATATATGATATGATTAAGTAGTTTATTTAGTTTTATTAAACTCTCCAAAAAAATTAACTAATACCCCTCCGGTTTTAATTATAGGATAATATTTAGGAGTTGGTTTTAGTCCTAATTATGAGACAATATTATAATTTTTCTCAATTTCTTCTAAAATACCCATATTAATACTTTCCCAATAATAATTAAACACAATAATAATTTAATAATACACTTATATATATTTTATAAAGTAAGTCATACTTGCAACTCATTAATGACACATATACCTTAGTTTTACTGTTTTTTTAATAAAATAATTTTGAGCAATTTTTGTCATATTTTTCTCATACAATTTTAGCAGTGATGGTTCTGAATTGATACATGAATTATGGAGTGTGTCGTAGGATAGTGATATATTAAATTATGAAGTTTAAGTCGAAACATAAATTGTTTATTTATACTATAAAACACAGTGCATATATAAATGAAAGATTATGTGAAATCAACAAGGTAATTGAAGTGCGAAATTTATATAAGGATATTTTAAGAAAATGAGTAAAATTAACTAATTTAACTTATATCATTAATCCCTCCAAAATCGGTTAAATATGTCCTATAATTAGGACCGGAGTTAGTATTATATTTGTTACGGACCGGCCCAACGGCCCAGAACCATATTACGGCCCAACGTAACTAGGAAGCATAGCCGACGTGAGCGTAGCTGATATATCGACAAGATCCTACCAAGGTGAGATCTATCCTATCCAACACCCCGAGATATTCGCCCCTGATATCTCGGACCGGGATTCTACTCACCCCGAGTATCTCGCCAGACTGAGATATCCACCTCGGACACCTCTATAAATACAGAGGAAGGCCAACCAGGTGCACACGTTCTAACTTATGCTCTATTTACTTTCTGTCACACAGAGCACACACACCACCCCCTTGGCTAATAGCCTCCAAGTTTACTGCAAACTACGTGGACTTTGATCCCTTCAAAGGGTACGTAGGCTCTAGGCTTGACACCTAGTCAAGTCCAATTAAGTTCTGTTCACAGAACAAAACATTGGCGCCGACCGTAGGGACCATAAATTTCTATCCCCGTGACCACTAATGGCGAACACTAGAAGCCACAGCAGAAATCCACCATCACAGGCTGACAGAGGCCCCCTGCCAGACCAAACTCAGGCCGGGCCAAGCCAGCCACAAGTTCAACCACAACGTGAAAACACCCCGGAGGCCCACGTTACTGACACAACGACTTCCCCTCCTACGGATGATCAGCTACTGATGGAGACCCGCAGGGAGATTCCGACTCAGGACGCTCTGGCGATAGAAGCCGACGTCCGCATCCTTCGGAGGACGCAAGAATAATTGCTGCAGAGGCTCAAAGATAAGGAAAAGCGGGATCACCTGCAATGACAAGCGGACTTCCAAACCCTTGCACAAATGATAAAGGAGGAGCTCCAGCGCCATCACCAACAAGAAAATCGGGGAGAACCTCATACAGGAAGAGAAGGGGCTGCCGTGGACAGTAGCAGCTCGTCAAGTAGCCCAGGACCGAGAACCAGACGAAGGAACGCCAGTAAACCAGACGGGAGGGCGAGTGCAGATCGAGGCCACCCACCGCCTCCAGAAAACCGTGGCGACACAAGGGGCCGAGATGGTAATACGGACCCCAACGACCTAGATGGAAGGGAAGGTCGAGACCTAGAAAAGCACCGTGTGGTAGACAGAACCCACCGGACACATGGATCACCTCGTCGTCGGTCACCTCACCATGGATCTCCTCGAGAATACCGGATGAAGTATCTAACACGATTCGGCCGAACCCCATTTTCAAGAGAAACAGCAACGGCTCACTATCCGAAAAACTTCGATTTAGCCGACCTCCCAAAATACGACAGGACACAGGACCCACGCAATCATTTGGAGGTTTTTGACAAGCTAATTTGGGTCCGGTCGATTGATGGCCCGGTTATTCAGCGCCTCTTTGTAGCCACTTTGATCGGACCGGCGCATAAGTGGTTGACCTCACTCCCCGACAATTCCATTCAGGACTTCGAAGACCTTGGACGGAAGTTCAAGCTGCATTTCGCCACAAGTAAGAAGTAGCTAAAATCCCAATTCACGCTGAGTAAGGTGAGACCGAGGAAGGGTGAGGCACTGCAGAAGTATCTGGACCGTTTCCGAGACGTGGCGATGCAAGTCCGATCGCTATCCGAGGACGTCCATGTACACTGCCTTATCAACAGGCTAGATCCATCATCACGCCTGGCCAGGAACCTGTGCAAAAACTGGGTCTACACTCTGACCAAATTCTACACCCAAGCGAAGAAATACTTGGATGTGGAACAAATGAAGGTAGCCAACATGGACGAACCCGAGAAGACGAGGAATACCTCCCCCGACTATGGAGAGCGGTCAAACAAGCAGAAGGCTGAATATCGCAGGTGGAACAAAGATAGCCGGCCTAAGCCTGACAGAGCCGACATCAAAGCAAAGTACGACAGCTACACCCCTTTGAATGTCTCTCGGTCGCAGGTATAGAAAGAGGTGGCTCAGGCCGAGATGAAGAAGGTCGACAAGCCGAGGCCGCTTGGAGGACGCTCCAACATGGACCGCTCAAAGTTTTGCACGTTCTACGATTGCCCCGGACACACCACTGACGAGTGTTATGACCTCCGCGACGCCATTGAGAAATTCGTAAGGGAGGGGAAACTGCGTCAAGATGTAATTAAAACCCAGGGGAGAACAAACGGCAAGCGCAACTATGGCGGCCGTAGCAAAAGTCCCGCCAAGGACACGCGAAAGCTTGACAAGAGGCGAAAGACCGAATCAGACGACGAATTTCCTGATGTTGATTTCCAGTGCAACGTCATCAGTGGAGGATTTGGTGGAGGCGGAGACACGGCAAGCCAGCGAAAGAAATACCTCCGAGAGGTCCTGACCGTGAGGAACCTCCCCAAGTTCAAAGATGATCCCACAAAGCCGAGGCCGCCCCCTTTGACCTTCACAACGAAGAGCTAAAGGAAGTCATTCCCGGCCACCAGGACGGACTGGTTATCACCGGAATCCTGGTAAATTGTCGTGTCAAAAGAATTTTTGTGGATGCAGGGAGCTCGGCCGACATTATAAGCTGGGACGCCTATAAAAGGATGCACCTCGACGCGGAAGATCTAAAGCCGTGTAAGACCACCTTGATCGGGTTTAACGGAGAACGCTCCTTCCCAAAGAGTTACATCGACCTCAGATTGACCCTCGGAACAAAGGAGGCCTTCAAGTCAAAACGCATGAGGTTCGTAGTAGCCGACTTCCGCTCTCCCTACAACATCATCCTGGGCCGGCCGACCATACACGCCTGGGACATGCTGGTGCCCATGAAACATCAGAAGTTGAAGATGATCAACGACAAAAACCAGTTGGTCGAGGTGTCTGAGGACCAAAAAGAGTCACGGCAGTGTTACTTCGAGACCCTCCGAGTCGAGGAAGGAGGACCCTCATCTCCACCTCGGCTCGGACATAATGAGACCATGTCTGATGTCGACGAGGAAAGGCATCCCCGACAACTGATTAACATGGTAGAACTCGACCTCCGAGAGCCAGAAAACCCGAGACCGGAGCCAGAAGGGGAACTCGAGGAAGTAACCCTGGGAACGGATCCCACCAAGACAACCAAGGTCGGCAGAGATATGAATGAGGACCTAAAAGCACAAGTAGTCCAGTTCTTAAGACAAAATCAAGATGTCTTCGCTTGGACCTTGGCCGAAATACCCGGGATCGACCCACACTTCTGCTGCCACAAACTCGGCATATGGTCGGGATCGAGGCCGGTAGCACAAAAGAAGAGAAACATCGCCGACAACAGACAAAAGGCCCTCAAGAGCCACGTTGAAGAGCTCCTGGCGGCCGGGTTCATTCGGGAAGTACAATATACAACTTGGCTCTCGAATGTGGTCATAGTACTCAAACCAAGTGGCAAATGGAGAGTATGCGTCGACTACACAAACCTGAACAAGGCATGCCCGAAGGATTCCTACCCGATGCCAAACATTGATCAACTCGTTGACAACTCGACCGGGTACCAGCTACTTTCCTTCATGGGCGCCTACTATGGATACAATCAAATTGCCATGCATCCGGACGACCAGGAAAAGACCGCCTTCATGACTGACAAGGCAAACTACTGTTACAACGTCAGGCCTTTCGGGTTGAAGAATGCCGGAGCCACGTATCAACAAATGACAAACCGAGTCTTCGAAGATCAAATCGGCCGCAATATAGAAGTCTATATTGACGACATGATCGTAAAGTCGAAGCTTCTAGAGGATCACATCCGGGACCTAGAGCAGACGTTTGAAAAACTCAGAAGACATCGGATCAGGTTGAATCTAGCCAAGTGTGCTTTCAGAGTCCCGGCAGGAAAGTTCTTGGGCTTCATGCTGACAAACCGAGGGATCGAGGCTAACCCGGACAAATGCAAGGTCGTCCTAGAGATGCAACCCCCGAGGACCAAGAAAGAGGTTCAACAATTGACGGGCCGCCTGGCCGCCCCAACAAGGTTTTTGCCCAGATCGGCGGAGAAAGCTCTACCTTTCTTTAAGTTATTAAAGAAGGAAACTCATGGGGGCTGGAATCCGGATTGCGACGCGGCCTTCGAGGAAATCAAGCGTTGCCTGGCAACCCCTCCGGTACTCACAAAGCCGGAACAAGGGGAGACCTTATTCCTGTACCTATCAATCGGCAATGAAGCTGTAAGTGCTTCCTTGGTAAGAGAAACCGAGGCCGGACAGATGCCCATCTACTTCATAAGCAAACCCCTACAGAGTTCTGAACTTCGGTACCAGAAGCTGAAGAAAGTGGCCTTTGCCCTACTCACCGCGGCGAGACGACTCCGGCCATACTTTCAAGGACACCGGGTAGTGGTACGCACCAGCCAGCCGATACGGCAGATTCTTCACAAACCAGAATTAGCAAGAAGAATGACCAACTGGACCATTGAGCTGTCAGAGTTTGACATCACATTTGAAGCCCGGCAGGCGATCAAATCACAGGCTCTGGAGAACTTTATCAGGGAGCTGACCCCGGCAATAACAAGCGATGGAACCTGGAAGGTGTACGTGGACGGATCCTCTAATGCTAAGGGCAGCGGTGCAGGAGTCATCGTTGAAAGCCCATAGGGGGTCGCCACCGAGCACTCCCTCCAACTGAAGTTCCCGACCTCCAACAACCAAGCCGAGTACGAAGCCCTTTTGGTTGGACTGCTCCAAGCAAGAGATAATGGAGCACAGCGAGTAAAGGTTTTAACCAACTCGCAGCTCGTTGCCGCACAAATCGATGGCAGCTACCAAGCAAAGGGACCCCTCATGGCGAAATATCTGAACCACGCCAAAGAACTCATGGCCGAGTTCGATGAAGTAATCGTCACCCATATCCCAAGAGAAGAGAATACCAGAGCCGACATCCTCTCCAAACTAGCAAGCACCAAGGGACCGGACAGTCACAGGACCGTGATCCAGCAGAATTTGGCCGAACCTAGCTGCGCCATGACCATCTCGGCGGGCACTGACTGGAGGAAGCCAATTGAAGACTACCTAGAGAGGGGGATTATCCCGACGGACCCAACCGAGGCCAAAATGTTGATCAGGGAGGCCGCTATCTACACCATGGTCGATGATCAGCTTTACAGAAAGGGATTACATTGCCTAATGATGCGTTGTCTAGGTGAGTCCGAAGTAAGGTACGTGTTGGTCGAAATACACGAAGGAAGCAACGGCCATCACATGGGGGGCAAGGCTCTTGCTAGAAAGGCACTACGCGCCGGTTACTATTGGCCTACCATGAAGCATGACGCCATGGAAGCAGCCAAGAGGTGTGATAGTTGCCAGAAACACACCAGGATCATATGGCCTCCGCCTACAGAGTTGAAAGGCATTTTGGCCCCTTGGCCCTTTTACAAGTGGGGCATGGACATCCTCGGACCATTCAGACCGACGCAAGGACAGTGCAGGTGGCTCATCATCACTGTCGATTACTTCACCAAATGGATCGAGGCAGAGCTGATGTCTACGATAACCTCGGCCAGAGTGATGAGGTTCTTTCGCCACCACATCGTCTCCCGATTCGGAATCCCTGCTGAGGTTGTTACGGATAATGGGACCCAATTCATGGACCATAGATTCCAGGCCTTAATGACCGACTTAGACATTAAGCAGCATTTCTCCTCTGTTGAACACCCACAGTCCAACGGCCAGGCCGAGTCGACCAACAAAATCATCCTAGACGGACTAAAGAAACGCATGCTACAGGCCAACACCAACTAGACCGAACAGCTTCACAGCATTCTCTGGGGATACAGGACGAGCGTGCAGTCTTCGACACAGGAGACCCCGTTCCGATTGACCTATGGCTGCGAGGCTATGATCCCGGTCGAGATTGGGCAGCCTTCATGGAGAAAGATAAAGGCTGGGCAAGAAGGACAGTCGTCCAATGACGACGCCTTGAAGACGGATTTGGACCTTATTGATGAAGTCCGAGTCACAGCGCACTGTCGCGAACTAGCGGCCAAGCAACTCCTCGCGGCTAAGTACAATCGAAAGGTTCGGCCACGATCTTTTAACCAGGGAAACCTAGTACTTCGACGGGCCGACATAGGCAACAAGAACGCCTGGGACGGAAAGCTTGCGGCTAATTGGGAAGGTCCATACCGGATCAAAGAAAAGCTCGACGGAGGTGTTGGAAATTATGCACTAGGGGCAAGTCATTGTTCTCCATTAAGTTATCATTTCATACGCATGTTTATGGTAATAACTATATCCCTGGATATATCTTATAGATTATCCTAAATGTCCCTGGTCGATCATCTACGCAGGAGCGAAGATGAGTTAAGACCAGTATGACTTTGATGAGGTATGGAGATACGAATCAAAGTCATGGGCACTTGTAAGAATACAAGGTGCTGGATCGACCCACTATGAGAAAACTGCATGGATTAAGTCATAAGTTTATCTCATGTATAACCGCGTCACAGCGCCCTATGACCTGAGATCATCATGGATTCCTACATGATGAGTCATTGACCTTTGACCTAATCAAAAGTCACCTTTGACCGAGTGATGATAAAGGCTGGGATCGAGATCAGTGGTTTTCATGCGGAGGAATGTGAATGGTCAAGATGGAATTTGTCCCTCACATTTGTAGAGAGATAATACTGGGCCCCTCGATGAGTGAGTCTAAGAAATGTATGGCCATACTGTGATGGAAAAGAGTTTCCATTTCACTTATTAGACTGCTCGAGAATTGAGAAAGTAATGGTCAATAACAGGAAGTTGACATTATCCATGCCTCATCCTTGACCGAATTATCGCGTGACAAAAGGGACGTGACATGGTTGTATGATAGGTAGTATCGTGTCATCGATCCCCATGTGAATTGGGTAGTCGCAATGTCTTGCTAGAGGCCGCTTGCGACTTGTGGGCTGATATAATCTTGGCCCACTGCCAATCTCATATGGGCCTGCAGGTCGCACACAAGAATAATCCAACACGGGTAAAAGTGTCCAGATTCATTGAATCTCAGATTAATCTGAGATTTAATGAATACTGGATTTAATCTGGGGTAAATATATATATGTATATATATTTAAATTCGAAAATAATATAATAATATTATTTAATGGAGATTATAATATTATTATATAATATTTGTTTTATATTTAATTTATTTGATAAATTAAATATCTAAAACAAATAGAGATATTGTATCTCATTTAATTTTTGAATAAAGATATCATTATCTATTTGATTTAAATTGAGATATTGTATCTCAGATTTAATTAAATAAATAGATATCATTTCTCAGATTTAATTTATAGAGATAAATTAAATCAGAATGCTTTTAATTTAGATTTAATCTAAATTCAAGATTCGAATTTCAGATCTGGTTTTAATTCGAATTAAATAAATATATTAGATTAGATCTATTAGATAGATTTAATTAATATATTATCCAGATTCAAAATTAATCAGGATTAATTTTGATTATATAATACGCCTATCGGGTTTAGAAAAACCTACGGGAGTTTTAATCGAGCGTATTAGAACCCTAGAGCAAAAAGAGAGAGACGCACAGTTCGAGGCGCTAGCACGCTGCCGCGTCCGTGTTCGGAGATTGTTTGTGTGGATACCGGTAGAGGAAGCCGATTCTAAGAGTCGACTTCTGCTGATCGAGAAGGTAGCCCACCAGTTCAAAGAGAGCGAGACGCGGATGAATTCACTACAGTTTCTTGATTGCCATGAGAAAATGTGCGCAAAGGGTTTGTGTAGATTCTTGAGCTACTAGTTCGCTAAAATCAAAGGAAAACCTCCAGCTCCGGATGATTCCGAGTTCTCTATAAGGTATGATTCAGGTTCCCTGACCTTGATTTAAACACATCTGAGTGTTCCTCGGGACGGGATTCGTAGAAAATTTTAATCCGCTGCGTGTACGGATCCCAACAGGAGGGGCATACATTCTCGAGACCTTGGCAAGAAAGCCAGTCAAGAGAACCTGGAATGCCGACAAATTAAAGATCTACCATAGCTAGATCCTGGTTCGGCTCAGCAAAACAGCGCCACTATTTGGTTATTCGTTTAAGTCTTTAAGTTTAAGTTGTTTACTTTGATCAACTTATGTCCATTTGATTTATAAAGCTCTTTAGGGCTATTTTTATCAATAAAGGATCTCAATGAGGAGATTCACGAATGTGCACAAATACTCGCTTAAACATGAAACCGAGGCAATAAAGCCCGGTCAAAAACTCAAAGCCGAGGCCAATAAGCCCGACATGAAAAACAGCTCCGAGGTCGTGTACCCGGCCGCTAACAAAAAATATAGATGTATGAAACCGGTCGTTGTACTTCGACAGGCATTGGTTAGAGCTCGGCGAAGGCGCCATACGTGGCCTTTCGCGAAATTGACGCTTCAACGCTCGCCCGACTAAGCAAGCGGACTATCATTCCGACCCTGATCAGGTCAAAATGTTTGATTGGAGGCAGGAGAAGCCTCGATTGAGCATGTAGTAGTCTAGCCCTTATGCCAGTTAACGTTAATCCAACTAGTGAAAGTTGGACTGAGGTGGTGCGGTTAAAGTTAAGGACCCCCGAGGTACAAACATAAAACCCTGCCCCAACCTCCCACACGTAGTCGTGGTAGAGTAAAACGACATGTATTCATTACGGTCAACAAATATCTAAACTAAGTTTGGAATTTTATAACATAGGCAAAAGGATGATAAAAAAAGTAAATCATTCATTGTCTAAAGCTTATATACATAATGGCCCAAAGGCCAGAATTGTTCAAAACATAACAAGGGCACACATGCCTGAAAAAGAGAAAATGTAAAGGTCCAAGACTAGCTAGACGACCCGTCCTCAAAACCTTGACCCTCGACCCCATCCTTTGCCCCACCATCAGCATTGGAATCCTCGGTGTCTGGAGATTGATAAAGGATCAGATTCACGTCCTCCACGAAGGCACGGTAATCATACCCGTCAATGTTAAGATCAACGTTGGGGTTAAAAAACCGGATCTGAGCCAAGGCCTGCTCAAAACATTCTCTGGCCGTCTGCAACAATGCATCGGACGCCTCCTGATGCACCGCCTGCTCCGCGGAAAGAACCGCCTTGGTCGCCTCATGCTCCTCAATCAAGGAAGCCCGCTGTGCTGCAGAACCTTCACGGCAGCAAGACTCTCGGACAACCCCTGTTGAGCCCGGGAGCACTCCTCGGCCAACTTCTCAGCAAAGCCTCAAGAAAGCTGGAGCTCCTGATCAGCCCTCACCGCCACGGCCTTGGCAGCGTCCCGCTCAGCCCTGGCCATATCCCGCTCAGCAAACTTGGCTCTAGCCTCTGCCATGGCCAGAGCCTTATTCAGCTCCTCCGCAGATTTGGCCTTTGCCTCTACCGTGGCCAATGCCTTCTTCAGCTCCCCCTCGGACGCCCTCAGCTTTCTGCAATTAGCGTCGGCCTTGACATACTTCTCCCGCACCAAAACCAGGGCTTGAAGAAACCCAACAGACCGGCACAAGTGCTGCTGGGCCGAATGTATCTCGTCCAAAGCTGGCAGAGACATAGGCCGGTTCTCCATAAAATGCCGAGGAGGAAGGAAAGCAACATCCCCTCCGGGACCACCCCCTTCTCCCACAGAAAACCGCATGGGAACACCGATGACGGACTAGGAGGAGGAGGAGGTGGAGGCGAAGCAGACAACGAGCCTGATGGGGCCTCAGGAGAGATCACAGGCTCGACCTCCTCTATGGTAATCACGGCCTCCTTCCCCTTCAAAGCCCGGGACTCTGCCGCTTGGAAAGGCTCAACAACGGCAGCAGGGGTAGATCCTTGGCAGACTGAGGCCTTGGATTTCTTCCCCACATCAGCCTTGGGCGCAACGGCATCCTCTGGGACATCTCGCTTCCTAGTTTGTCGGCTCGGGGAGGAAGCGGCAAGATTTGCCTTTCGGACATAGAGCAAAAGGGCGTTCATGTCTCTGGCTGAAAGAACAAAGATGAAACAAGTCAGTAAAATGGATCCAAAATCCAAATCAATGACAATATGCCAACAAAAGAGAAAACCCTACAAGTAGAAGGAATTGGCTTAGAACCCTCCCCGGTTATAAAGAAGCTGGCAAGCTTTAAGCCATACTTCGCCATGAAGGCCTCTAACTGAGGTAGGGCAGAGACTGAATCCGGCCAGAGCTCCTTGCAAGAGATCTAGAAAGACAAAGGAGAGACCTCATAATGGCTCTCCATCCAATACAAAGGAAAACGCCAACCCACGTCAACAGCCTCAGGACCTTCCAAGAACCAGGGCTGTTTACCGAACTCAGTAGCAACCTTGAAAAACGCCCCTTTGAAGTGCTTGAATGAATTTGAGAATGGCGTCATAAGCTTTCGGTCCGAGTTGACGCGGAGGGACACCAACCCCTTCAGCTTATCACCCTCCTTCAGTGAACTGGGAGTAAAGGGACCGAAGTAGTAGAAGAAAAGGTTTGTGGTGCATGGAATGGGGACAGGGAAAGAATCGCATAGCCGCTCAAAGGCAACAAAATAAGCCCACCCATTCAGATGAAGCTGGGACGGGGCAACCCTTAAGTACAGCAGAGCCTCCATTTGGAAGGGAGTGAAAGGCAAGGGAACTTTGACCCAGGTCAAGCAATCCCGGTAGAAAAAGAAGAAGTTCGGGTGGCCTACTTCCCCCGTCGCGCAGATGGGCTCATCAGCCCCCGGAAAGCTGATGACACACCCAGGCATAGCCGTAATATTCAACCGAGCAACGTCGACGCCCGACATAAGGGACCGAGTCTTCAGCACTTCATGTGACACCCAGCTATACTGCCGACACAAGGCTTCAGGCGGACTAGAAGAGTCCGAACCCTCGGCCTCGGACCATTGCTTGGAAGATCGAGATTTGGGAGCCATTAAACCTATAGGCAAATAAATAAAAACCAGTATTAGTAAAGAGCGGGAATACCTAGCGCAACAACAGTCGCAGGAGAAAATGACAACGGACTCGGACGAATGGGGGCATTAGAGGAAAGATCCGTTGAAGGCCAGTGCCGACAGGAGCCGAGGATCAAAGAAGCCCCGGCATCGTTGCCACAAGCTATGAGATGGGAGCTCTCTGCCAGACAATCCCAACAAGGCCCGAGGTACCCTTCGGGTAGAGGATCCAAGGTTTCGAGCCGAGGACCCTCGTAGAAGTTGAGAGGTTGCGCTAGCAAAGCAGGAGATCCAGAGCCGATTGAGGTGTCTACCCTGGCCCTAACAGGCAGCGCGAAGGGAATGTGTAACACCCCCCAAATTTCTAACAATAAAATTGCAATAATTTATATAAATAATTACTGAAATTCAAAATAACAAAAACTTGGGAAGTGTTACCGCCGCACTTATACTGAGACAAGTGCAAGGCTACTTTATTACATTAACTTAAATCCAAACTTAAATAAAAATGTCTTATTCAAAGCGTAAAATAAAATAAAATAAACTAGCTAGAATTGCTCATTGTTCTTCCTCACTTCTCACTGCTAGCCCCAACAGCCCAACTTTGAAACCTGTTTCACTGAAAATCTGCTCCCCCGAAGGATCATCACAGCCCAGAACACAAACATCAGCAAAAGCTGGTAATCCTAATAAACATAGAAAATAATAATAATAATAATAATAAAATATTCACATGATGATAAGAAAGAAAAATACCATATACATATATATAATTTAAAATACCAATTTCAACACTCATCATATCTTATATTCTCATCGAATCAAATATCATTCATTATTTTTATTAATTTCATTTGGACCTGGAAACCTGCTAGTCCATTTAGTTTAGTGGGAAGAGAACTATGGTAAACCCGGAAACCTGCCAGTCTACCCTGTGACCCGGAAACCTGCCAATCACAAATCATCAAATTGGCCATATCACAATAACATTTCGTCCTAATGTGCACACCTCTTCCCAAAGCTGCTACTAGTGTCCCGGAAACCTGCCAGACACCACTTTGGGAAGAACGGATATAATCAAGTTCACATCAAATAATATATCGAGGCATAAAGCCTAAGAGTTGTGTTCATCACTTTAGGAGGTACCATCCCAAAGCTATCCTCCCCCGATTTAAAGTATTTTAAATACACTCACATAATAAATGGATTTCTCAATAAAATATATAAATATAAATATAAATATATATATATATATATATATATATATATATATATATATATATGAAAGCATTTATAAATTTCAATCACATAAAATAGATTTCTCAAATTTACGAAAACCAAACCAAGTATATATACTGCTATTTGTTAATTATAAAAATACAAGGTAAAATCATTTAAAAAGAGAACACGTATATATTTTAACATAGGTGCAGATTGGACAAATTAAAAAGGGTATATATATATATACACACACACACACATACATACACACATGCATATATACATACAAACATGCAAAAGCTAAAGCATTCAAGGCAAAAGATGTAAGGTATTATATATATTAATGAAGAATATATGTAAGTTTCAATCACGAAAAAAACCGAGGAGTTTTGCTTTCATAAAGTAATTCAGAAAATGAACATATATATACATATAAAAATGCAGTGATACATTTAAGGGTTTTTCACAAAAATCGAGACCGACATGCAACAACTAACTCCTATTGTTCTGGGGATTAGGATTAACTGATCTTCGTTTTTGCTAACCTCTTAGAAAATAATTGACTCAGAGTAAGAATAGAAGAAGTAGTAGAAGAGAATAGAAGAGAAGATGAATATTCAGGTTTAAGCTAGACCTCTATTTATAACTTAGAATTAGGGTTTAGCTTTGTCTCTTTTACTATTGTCAACTCATTAATAGGGTATATTAAATTAAATCAATCAACCATGATGTGAATTCAATGTGATAGAGTATATCACATTAATTCAATCAATCATGATTTGAATTAATGTGACTTGGTTGACAGTAATGGACTTATTACCTAAAAACAATCATGGTCATCAATCAATCATGATGTGAATTTAATGTAATATGGTATATTAAATTCAATCAATCAATCATGATGTGAATTTAATATGACAGGGTATATTAAATTCAATCAATCAATCATGATGTGAATTTAATATGATTTGGCTTAAAAGTAATGGAATTATTACCTAAAACCTATTTCTTAGTACACAAGCTGAAAATTTCTAAGGCAATTAAGACTATGAGTATTTGGCCTACCAAGGTTATATAAAATGAAATAAAATGGGTTATTTCTATTAATGAAAATTCTAGGGTATTACAGAATGGCACCCACCGCGGGGCAGACAGGAGGAGGCATCGGAGCTCTAACAACTGCAGGACGGGGCCCAACCTGCCGCGGACGACCAACACCGCCTCAGCGCAAAGGCGCCAATATCTCCGTTGCAGGAGGTTCACCCCCAAGAACCCAGTAGGTGGCCCGGGGGAAGCGTGTACGAAGGAACGTTTCTTCTTCCGGTGACAGTACTGCTGTAGGCCTAGGGAAATTCCTATCTCTAGCCATAAACAGGGAAGCCTAAGAACTAAAGGTCTTATGTTAAAGGCGAAAGGGTGGACGAATTTAGGTAAGGCAGTACAAGAAAAACCCAGAAGGTTCGCCAAGCAACCCAGAAAAAGGGAAGAACAATAACACAGACGACAGCCTACGGAGAATGTAAACGGCAAAGTATAGAGTAATATCGACCAAATGTAAAAGGAAGTGCACGGAATACCTGTATGAGTGCAATAAAGGAAGCTTTAATGCTAGAAATGGATGACGGTGAAGTTTTGATCAAAGAAGGTGATCCTCTGAACCCAGAGAGAAACTTAAGAAAAATTGAACGAGCGGGAAAAGTCAAGATAAAGAAAGAGAAAAAGCTACTTAAACCATTGAGGCAAAGTAGCGAAACGACAAGGGTAAAAAGGCCTTTTCAGCATAGACACGACGGATTGGAACAGCGCGACGTGAGCTCATTAAATGCGCACGAACCTCGGGACGCGATCAGGCGCGGCGGTTGCAGGTTAACACCATTCAGGGCACGCCAGGTGTAAAGTTGCAATGATGGTGCACGCATCGGGAATCCCGAATGGCATGTCAGGTGCCACCGGGCAAGGAGCGTGGGTCCGAGGTCCCGGGCAGACGTCATGACCTGGGACGAAGTGAGTAGCCACCCCGGTTACCTGGAACATGGTAGCCTCGGCAAGTACCGGGGGATAAGCTTTTCAGAGACGTAAGAAGCCGGACCCCGGATTCAAAGCCACCTAAAAGGCCGCAGTAGCCGCAAAGCCAGTCCGATTGAGACAAAAACCCCGGACCCAAACAGAGGCCGGGGCCAACGAACATCTCGGCTGCCCAGAATTCTGGACAACCAAACTGGGGGGCAACTGTTACGGACCGGCCCAACGACCTAGAACCATACTACGGCCCAACGTAACTAGGAAGCATAGCCGACGTAAGCATAGCTGATATATCGACAGGATCCTACCAAGGTGAGATCTATCCTAACCAACACCCCGAGATATTCGCCCCTGATATCTCAGACCCAGATCCTGCTCACCCCGAGTATCTCGCTAGATTGAGATATCCATCTCGAACACCTCTATAAATACAGAGGAAGGCCAACCAGGTGCACACGTTCTAACTTATGCTCTATTTACTTTCTGTCACATAGAGCACACACACCACCCCCTTGGCTAATAGCCTCCAAGTTTACTGCGAACTACGTGGACTTTGATCCCTTCAAAGGGTACGTAGGCTCTAGGCTTGACACCTAGTCAAGTCCAATTAAGTTCTGTTCACAGAACAGAACAATATTAAAGACCAAAATAGCACTATCATCCACCAAGATCCAAAACTGCTGGCAACAGGATAGATAAAGCACAACATTTGTGTTTTCTACAAGAGTGTTGGCTTAATATGTTAAATATCATCAACATATTTGCAAGTAGTATTTCTCAATCTTAACTTATGAGCAATATTTCTTATATTATATACTCATCTAGTCCTTAATATAGGATATAGTTTATAGTGTAAGGTCCTATAAGGATGGGATGTGGTTATATGTAACCTACTTTAATTACTATTCAAATATTTATAGCTTGATATTTATGTAATGAGTCCCATGTATTTTGAACAAAAAAAAAAAAGTCCCATGTATCAACTTCATAATTGAAGTGAAACTTTATAAAATAAAAAGGTTTTTTCTTAAAATATGATAGTCTTCTAAAGTGGGTTTTTTTTAAAATAAAATAAAATAAATTTTTACTGAAAACATTGACATTTTTATTGAGAAGCCGACCCTATAAAAAACGAAGAGAGTTACGTATGAAGTGTTATGGTAATTGAATCATGTTGTAAAGGATAAACTGGGTAGTAAGAAGTGTAACATTGCCATTTAATGTTTTGATCGTAAAGCACTAACCAATTTTTCTCACAAATCAATAAAAGTAGTTAAAGTTAATAAAGTTGTCCTAAAATTTTAGTATTTTATAATATTACCCCTACTAATTATCCTAAACTTTAGTATCATATTAATTATTATTCTCACCAACTACTCTTATAAATTATGGGCAAACATTAAAAAAAAAATAATGCTCATTGAGAATCAGCAAATGCTTTATAAAAAAAATTAAATAAATTTATTAGTTGGTTCTTTATAATAAGGACTAGAAGGAGTATCAATGAGAGCCAAAACTTGCAAAGCAGCGTCTATAATGTATAACAAGTGGCCAATTTTTATTTTTATTTTTAAAGGGTGTTGCGCTTGTTGTGAATCATCACAATACGATTAATTTAATTCATTGTTGAATGAAACGACAGGCACACGTCATACATTCCCAATAATTGCCATACGTAATGATATTACATTTACATCAAACAAAAATAATGGTGAAATTATTGAATGCCCATAAGTTTCGGATACATACGTCTCCACTTTATTCGTCCCCACTAGCCCTGATTTCTCAACTTGTCCTGCAATCTGCACAAACCAATAAAATATGGAATAAAATAGGGATTTGGTTTTGGTCCTATACCCCTTATCATCATTTTCTATCCTTTTTTTTTTTCTGTCGTTGGGTTAAGATCTCAGCGGTCCAGATTTATTATATGATAAAAATATTATTATAAGGGAAAAGGAGGAAAAAAGGAAGGTAAAAAGTGATGATAAATCTAAACCGTTGAAATCTTAATCTAACGGCAAAAAAGGGAAAAGGACGGAAAATAATGGTAAGGGGTATAGAACCAAAGCCAAGTCCGTAAAATAGCAACTTCCGTGAGTGGTGAGCCCACTCTCTGTAGGCCTGGCATGCCCTCTAGGCACTAACGAGAAATTTTTTTTAAAGTTAAAGGATTTTTCCAGTCACTGAGAAGAAAGGAATTTTGCACTCTTCATAGAGAAGAGAAGGGAGGAATTTTTTTTTTTCCTTATCTTTACTAAATAGTTCATAGAAAATTTTTAAACTTAAAGGATTTTTCTAGTCACTGGAGATAAGTTATCTCCAGTGACCCCCAAAACTACGTCGTTTTAGATTAATGAAGGGTGTAGGGTGTATTTGTAATTTTAGGTGAATTAATAAAGGGTGCAAACTACCCCCTTCATTAATCCAAAACGACGCAGTTTTAGGGGTTACTGGAGATAATTTATCTCCAGTGACTGGAGAAATACTTTTCCCAATTTTTAATATTCCAAAAATATACCTTTAACAAAGAAGAATATTCTTCTTATGAATGACAATTTAGTCAATAACCCCTTTAAGTTTATTCCCTTCCCATCCCCTCCCCTCAAACCAAGTCACATATATCTTGCCAGTTGAAAGTTTCAACTTTGGGTCATTTTCTTGTGTTCTTGTGGTGACGTGGAAATATCACTGGGCAAGGGATGCGGTGGTGGCTATATGTGTCATTTTCAACGTGTAAGAAACGGATAGACGCAAGAGTTTGCTTACATGGATACAAATCAGCACAATTACTTTACCCTTTTAATTATTGGCATTGCAGTATTAATACTATTTTTAGATCAAAGACCTCAGGGCAGTTTGTTCACATGACATTTTATCCCCCAACTGGATGTCTACACGTGTCTGATCCGTGAAAAATCTTCCCGAAAGGAGAAGGTCCGGGAAACATCGACAAAGTAAACTGCAACAAGTAACTGGGCTTCACGTGGCACTGAGTCCGCCTTTGAAAAAAAAAACACTTGAGTAGCAGTGATAAATATAGGATATTTTATAATTAAATATGGGTAAATTTTTATATATATTATCAAATTTATAAATATTTTATACATATTTAATTATCTTTTATATTTTTTTCTTCTCTCAATTAATTGATTTTTTTTTTTGACATAAAACAATTCAGGTATAGTCCGTTGACAAGTCCAGGTACGGCTCACTGACAAGTCGAGGTGAGGTTCATTGGCAAATCTATGAGCGTTCATTGATAAGTCCATGTGGATCCATTGATAAGCCAACAATTGAAATGTATTGTAAAAAAAAAAATTATGGAATTTAAATGTCATTTTGAGATTTTCCGAGACTTTTTATAAATTTTTGTTGTTGTTTGGGATCTAAATGTAATTTCCCCAAAGCAAGCTAAGATACAGATTTGCGAATGGATAAAAAAATAGAGGAAAGAAACAGCATCGACCTCTCTTGGTGGAGGTTGCTATCTGCGACAACGGACCATTTTCTTGGAGGCTTGTTTCAACGAGCGACGGCGATGAACAACAAACGAGAAGCTCCACGGTATTTCAATCTCTTTGTTTTTGTTTTTTCCTTCTTTCTCTTTTAATCTCAATTTTATTTTTTCATTAGCTTGCATTTTTTTGAAGCTATAAGTTGATTATTAGATTAGAGATTTGAATATTAAATTATGCTGAATGTTATCTTGTTTACTTAATTTTATTATTTCTTGTTTATTTAGTGTTTCATCACCATTAAATATGAAATTGGAGATTTTTTATTATATTTGGGAAATCGATCTTAATGGGCCAATAGGATTAAACAATGTGGGATTGAAATTTATTCTAATTTGTTAATAGAATATGAATATATCTATTAGACCCATATAGTTAGCCTTATTGTTGTCAAACTCGCGAGTTGACTCTTCGAGTTTACCGTTTTTACGTTTCTACCTTATAAAAACGAGTTGAGTTAGGGCCCATTTGGATAGAATTTTTTGAGAAAAAAGTATTTTTTTAAATGCAAAAAAATGCTTTTTTAATTAATTTATGTGTTTAGATGATATTTTTTTTAAAAAACAAAAGTCACAAAAAAAAAAAATTAAAGTGCTGCTTTTTTTAAAAGATCCAATTTTAAGCTTAAAAAATAAGCACTTAAAAAAAATATTTTTTTAAAGCCCATAAACTCGGTTAAACTCACGAGTTTATACACTGAATTTACCATTTTCACATTTCTAACTTATAAAACTGTGTTAGCTTACTCTTAAATTTATGTTAATTGTTTTGATTTGATCATGCTCAATGGCTTTACGTAGAAATTTTGTAAAAATTTCTTTATTAAATATGATAAATGATAAATGTTAATGGATTTTGTTCTTTCCTAAGAACACAAAGATTGGACTTGACTAGGTTGTCAAGCCTAGAGCCTATGTACCCTTTGAAGGAGTCAAAGTCCACGTAGTTCGCAGTAAACTTGGAGGCCTGAAGCCAGGGGAGTGGGGTGTGTGCTCTGTGTAACAGAAGGTAAATAGAGCATAAGATAGAACGTGTGCACCTGTTTAGGGTTCCCTTCTATTTATAGAGGAGTCTGGTACGAGAATCCTTGCCTTAATGAGCGATATCCGTGATTGAGACATATGGGGCTGATTTGTTGGGATCATGATTGGAGGGGAATCTCCATTAATGAGATCCTATATCAGTGGGATCCTATATCCCTGCCCATTATAGCGCAGATTCTGTCCCAGGCGCGGTTGGACTGAGGTCCGGATATGGGCCTATTGGGCCGGTCCGTAATAGATTTAATTTCAATTATTTGAATTTAAAATATATTCACATCAAACTATTGTTATTTTTTATATTTTAATTATTTAAGTATACATTAATATTACTTATTTAATAATAAAAATAAACTCTTACGAGTTCACGATACGAGTCGCATCTTAAATATATTTGTTAGGAATAAGATTTTAAATTTGAGAAGGGGATGTAAGTGATTGAGAGGTACTTATATACATTAAGTTACTTATATACATTAAGTGTAAAGGATTTCTCTAATTACTGGAGATAATTTATCTTCAATGACCTCAAAAACTACGTCATTTTGGATTTTAATGAAAGGTGTGTTGGTAATTTTGTGTATTTTTTATCATATAAATTTTACAGAAATACCCTTCATTAGTTCACCTAAAATTACAAATACACCTTTCATTAATTCATAACGACATAGTTTTAAAGGTCATTGGAGATAACTTATCTTCCGTGACTGGAAAAAATACTTTTCCCATATATTAATACTCTAAATTAACAAATAACATTTGGTACATTTATATGGATAATTATATATTCTAAAACTTGAAAATGAGGTTGTTTTTCTCAATTGAAATCTTTAAAACACTAATTTACTATTTTTCTTTTCTTATCTTTAAATTAATCATTAATCACATTACCTTTGATTTACTCAACTTAAATCAACTTAAGAAATACTACTTCCGGTCCTAATTATAAAAGTTAGTTGACTTTCTTTGGAGAGATTAAAGAAGCTAAATAAGTTACGTAATCATTTTATATATTGTGTATCCTTAGATTATATACAAGTTTATTAGTTTGAAGAAAAAGATAAAAATAAAAATATTTTAAAATAATTTAATTAGCTTCCTTAATCTTCCTAAAAAAATCAACTAATTTTTATAATTAGGACTAAAAGAGTATAATGGCTAGTCATTAATTATTTTTAGTCGATGTGGAAGGATATTGATTTGTCAGTTTACTGTTTAGGAGCTGGCTTACCTCCTTTACGGAAAGCATCCGCTGCCATCCGCTGCCTTGGAACGCGGTCGTTTTGTGCCAAAATGAATGATACTTGGTCTCTTTTTTTTAAAAAAAATAAATTTCAAGGTACAGCCGGATATTAAAAAGATAATTCATGATACTGAATGATACAGAAAAAATTCTTTATGATCTTAAAAGATACTTTTAGGATCTTAAAAAAATATTTTATGATATTGGGTGGTACTAAAAGGATACTTCAAGATACTGACTGGTACTAAAAAAAATATTGAAAAAAGCACCCTAAAGTATATATTTGGTAGCCGTAATTACCTTAAATATTTTTTTAAGATCCTAAAATAATTTTTTAAAGATCATGAATTATTTTTTCAGTACCAGTCAATATCTTGAAGTATCCTTTTAGTATCACCCAGTATCATAAAATATTTTTTTAAGATCCTAAAAGTATCTTTTAAGGTCATAAAGAATTTTTTCTGTATTATTCAGTATCCTAAATTATCTTTTTAATACCCGGCTGTACCTTGAATTTTTTTTTTTTTTTTTTAAAGAGACCAGGTATCATTCATTTTGGCACAAAACGACCACGTTCAAGGCAGCGGATGCTTTCCGCAAAGGAGGTAAGCCAGCTCCACTATTTTACGGCCGTGCCTTGGTAGCATCAAACAGTAAATGATTTATACCGTTGGATCGTAGGGGATGTTGTAAACATACGACGTTTGGAGCGTGTTACCACTTAACAAGGACAAGAAATTTGCTGAGCTTGTTCACAATGGTCACTTCGCGGCTTGCATCATCTTCTCTAAGTATAAATAGACGATCAGGAATTCTCTTGCCATCAACATTTGCTTCAAGATTTCATTTCTCTTTCCGAATTTCACAACAACCATTGCAGTTCTCTGTTTCTGGTACTATTCAATTTGCTTTTCAATTTGAAGTTGAACTCGTTTGGTTTCTGGGATAAGTAGGGATTAGTTTGTTTTGATGGTTGTTTGCTGACGTATTTTGGTTTTTCTTGTGCATATTTTGGAAATTGTAGACCTTTTTGCAGTCGTATTTCACCGGCATTAGCTTTTCAGGTGAATACTTGGTGGATTTTGATCCGCTTTTTTTAAAATGTCATTTGAAAGATTTGGAAATGGAAGATTTACATGAATCTAATCGTAGCAAGTTTTCTTAATTGCAGCAGGGCACGAAACCGTACCAAGACTTCAGAGATTCAAACTCAACAAGAAAGACAAGGAAAGAGGATTTGGAATTCGAAGAAATGACTATCAAACCCGCAGTTCGGATTTCCGATGGGAAACTGATTGTGAAGGACCGCACGATTCTGACCGGCGTGCCAGATAATGTGATCGAGACTTCAGCGTCGTCGTCGGAGCCGGTGGATGGAACATTTTTGGGCGCGGCTTTTGACAAAGACGACAGCCGCCATGTTGTTTCATTGGGAATTCTCAGGGACGTCCATTTCCTTGCGTGTTTCAGGTTCAAGCTTTGGTGGATGGCCCAGAAGATGGGAGATAAAGGAAGGGATATTCCTCTTGAGACTCAATTCCTATTGGTGGAAACCAAGGATGGGTCCCACCTGGAAGCCGACGACGGAAACGAGGACAACCAGATCGTTTACACCATCTTCCTCCCTCTCATCGAAGGCTCATTCAGAGCTTGTTTACAAGGCAACGCAGATGATCAGCTAGAGCTCTGTTTGGAAAGCGGCGACAGCAACACCAAAACGTCGTCGTTCACCCACTCCCTCTTCATCAGTGCCGGAACTGACCCATTCGAAACAATCCACGAGGCCTTCAAAGCCGTCAAGAACCACCTGAAAACTTTCCGTCTCCGCAACGAGAAGAAACTCCCCGGAATCGTCGACTACTTCGGTTGGTGTACATGGGACGCGTTTTACCAGGAAGTAACCCAAGAAGGTGTGGAGTCCGGTCTCGAGACTCTCGCTGCCGGCGGCACCCCTCCGAAGTTCGTGATCATCGACGACGGTTGGCAATCGGTCGGCGGCGATCCGCAAGACGAGAGTAATTCATTGAAAAGATTAACAGGAATCAATGAAAACCCCAAATTTCAGAACAAGGAAGATCCAACCTTGGGAATAAAGAACATAGTAAACATCGCCAAACAAAAACATGGATTACAATACGTGTATGTTTGGCACGCAATTACCGGATACTGGGGAGGCGTACGACCAGGAGTGAAGGAGATGGAGGAATACGGATCGGAGATGAGGTATCCAAAGGTGTCGAAAGGGGTGGTGGAGAACGAACCGACGTGGACGACAGATGCGATGGCCGTGAAAGGCCTTGGTCTGGTGAACCCGACTAAGGTGTACAAATTCTACGATGAGCTTCACAGTTATCTGGCGCGGGCGGGTGTAGATGGAGTTAAGGTGGATGTGCAGTGCATCTTGGAGACACTGGGTGGTGGTTTAGGCGGAAGAGTCGAGCTCACAAGGCAATACCATCAAGCCCTTGATGCTTCCATTTCCAGGAATTTTCCAGACAATGGCTGTATCGCCTGTATGAGCCACAATACTGATGCACTCTACTGGTAAGTCCAGAACTGAATCTCTTTCTATTTTTTTCCTTTCTATTTTTTCAAAATGTTTCTTCCAATCCGGATAAAACTTACAATTGTTTCCTTTTTGTGTTTCATGTCAGTAATAATTAGATATATAATTAAAATAAGCTAGTATTAACGACTTGTTATTGAACTGGATAAGGTCATTAAGAAAAAAACTAGATGCTTATTATGAGTCTCTGATTTTTGTTAACTGATATGGTGTGGTGTATGTGATGATATGGAACAGCTCAAAGCAAACAGCGGTGGTGAGAGCGTCGGACGATTTCTACCCGCGTGATCCGGTGTCGCACACGATCCACATCGCCGCCGTGGCGTACAACAGCATCTTCCTCGGAGAGATAATGCAGCCGGACTGGGACATGTTTCACTCTCTTCATCCTGCTGCTGAGTACCACGCCTCTGCCAGAGCCATCAGCGGTGGTCCCATCTACGTCAGCGATGCCCCGGGGAAGCACAACTTTCAGCTTCTGAGGAAGCTCGTCTTGCCGGATGGGTCAGTGCTCCGACCACGTTTGCCGGGTAGACCCACCAAAGATTGCTTGTTCAAAGACCCAACTCGTGATGGTGCAAGCTTGTTGAAGATATGGAATATGAATAAGTACACCGGAGTTCTTGGCGTCTATAATTGCCAAGGAGCGGCGTGGAGTAGCTTAGAGAGGAAGAACGCTTTTCATGAAACCACATCAGAAGCCATCACAGGGTACGTCAGAGGCCGTGATGTCCACCTCATTTCGGAGGCGGCTGGTGAATGGAATGGCGATTGCGCACTCTACTGTCACCGGTCTGGCGAGCTTGTGATTCTCCCGTTCAATGTGGCGATGCCAGTGTCCCTTAAAGTGTTGGAGCACGATGTCTTCACGGTGACCCCTGTGAAGATTCTAGGTTCTGGAGTGAGTTTTGCTCCAGTGGGGCTCATCGAGATGTACAATGCAGGTGGCGCGATTGAAGGACTTGTGTACGAGGCAAAAGGTGGAAGAGAAGAAAATAAGAGTGATGAATTGGTGGGTCTGGTGCGTTTGGAAGTAAAGGGATTTGGGAAGTTTGGTGCTTATTCGTCGGCTAAACCAAGAAGGTGCTTGGTGGGTTCAAATGTGGTAGATTTTGACTATAACTCAGATTCTGGGTTGATGATTCTCAACTTAGATCATATGCCAGAGCAGGGACAGAAAGTTCACATTGTTGAGGTTGAGTTATGAGATCTCTGATGTTACTAGTTATCAGATTACAGTAGAGATGGTGAATGTTGGGGGAAATTGGGGTATTGTTAGGGAGATTTACTTCTCATTACCTTCCTTTTGAATGTTATGTTAGTACTCACTGAATGAATACAATGCTTTTGAAGCAGAGAAAAATGAGGCCTTGTAACTGTTGGGAGCTAAGAAGTAAGACGTTGTAACCATTATTGCATGACATATATGCAATATGCACTTTAAATTATTACGAATCTTAATCTTAAACAGCAGTTGTTTTATTTGATTTTATTCATATCGGCTTGAAATTTTCTGTATGAAAATTAATTTATAATTAAAATTTCAGACTCTGGAAGAAATTCTAAACTTTCATATACTAACACAACCTCATTTTGGGGATAGTCCATGTCAGAGTTCAATAGATTATATAGCAGCTGAAGCCGCTCATGCCATAGAAATATGTTAATAACATTATTTCAGATCCTTCTATTGAAGGTGAAATAACAGTTTACAAATACTAATTAAACCAACAAAATTTGAGCTATGTGTAAAATGCTTGAGGCAAGTAGTGTTGTACGCTATACAAACAAATGAATCGTCATAAGTATATTTCAAGGTATAGGGTTCAAAGCTGCAAGTAAAACCATTTCTCTGCTTCAGATATTTACAAATTTTATCCACAGGTAAACCCTATTCAATATAGGGGATTATGAAAATGCATCGACTAAGAATAATAGTTAAGCCCTTGAAACCAACATTTTGATACTTGTCTGTCTTCCTGACTGAAACTCATCATTGTTCTCATGTTCTAGAAGCAGCTATTCTAGCTCCTGACCATATCCATCATCATTCCTCAATACTGTTTGTTTACAGAAGCTTTCTCTCTGGGCATGCCAATCAACACCAATCTTTTCTACAGCATCTCCTAGAAGTTCATTATTTTCTGATATGTGTTTCATGTTCTGGACATCTACGTCATTGCTTGCTTCTTCATGAAACAAAAAGAATCATAAATTTGAGCAATACTTCTCATATGCAGCTTGTATATGAGCATTGTGTAATTGTTCGACTTGGTTTACTGTCTCCGCGACAAAGCCTTCCATTAAGTCAACAGCACCGAAAAGAAACACATTGTTTTCTAGCATTCTTTTTACCAAAGTAAGTACTGTTTTAATATCTCTTGCTTTTGCATCGGCAACAAGGAGTCTAAGTTTCCTTAACTCTCCTGTAAAAGAAAGATAGATACCATGTCAACCTAGAAACTAGCAGACAAGCCAGAGTTATGAATCCAAGATGCAAGAAATGGGACCTAGTTTCCTGATGTCACTGCATCTTAATCGGAGCCAAGTTTTCTATACTCATGTCAAAATATACTTGATTCAATTAGAACAGTAATATAGAAAAACTGACTGTCGGTTGTTGAAAAATTAAGCTATGAAACATAAAAATAATAATGGTAGTTAAAGTTAATAATTATGTTCAGGACTTCTGTTTGATGAGACCCAAAAAAAAAAAAAAAAGGAGTAAATCTTCAATGAAAGAGTCACCTAGCAGACACTGTATAGTCCAGTCCACCAGGAAACACTGTAGAGCACATGAAGCGGGAAAATAGTTTATTGCTGTCTTGCATCATAACCGGTATCATCTTAAATTGCTAGTATCTGCCTAAACAAATGCAAGAGTGAGGCCAAAACGAAAAGATAAATATATAACAATAAAGAGATTGAAGAATGTATGACTTCAATCATTCAGGAAAAAAATCGATCAAAAACCGAGGGATAGGTAAACTTTGAATGGAGGTTTAAATGGTTGAGTCTCATATAGATAGTAGAGGCAATAGAGGCCACGCAATCTGTGCAAAAAGGAGGCAGTGCCAACCATGTAACCTGCATATAACCAAAAAAATTGAATATGATGAAATAAAACAGAATCAAGCTAGTGAAATTTCAGTGATAAATTATGAATTATGTAGTTTACATGGTTTTCTCTCTTACTTATCAAATTCAAGGATTTTTGGCGAGGTCATTTAACAGAGAATAAAGCTTCAACATCATAGTTGGGTGGTGAATTTGTGAAATTAGGTGATTGGCTTGCATCAATTTTACTGCTGCAAGAGTTTATAGGTTACACACATAACAATAGAATGGGAATACAGAGATTGCATAAAGAAGGTGAGGTTGGTAGAAGGACTAGCTTCATAAATTTAAGAGAACTTCTTCGAAAGCCACAATGTCTTCATGCTAGCAAAAGTTGTTGATCCACCCTAGACACACTTGTTATTAACTCATATACGAGGCTCATTCAATGTATGGCTCAACAAGGAACAATCCACTTGACATAGATATGGCGGTATAGCACTTGGGCTTGGAGGCACAAAGGCCCATAATTCCAAATCCTAACCCTATAGGTAAACCCTATAAATAAGAGGTAAACCCTAAAGGTATGAGACATTCTCTCTCAATTACTATTCTGTCGTTACTGTGCACACACACCACCCCCTTTGACTAACGCCTATTGTGTACAGTGATCTACCATACTTATAAGTATCTGATCCATAAATACCTAAGTGAGAGTTATCTGATCTAATATTAATGTATTAGTCCAACGGACTAGACATCTCTGTCAATCTAGATAGAACATTGGCACTGACCGTGGGGAATCAATGAATTTTGATTTCTGTGACCAAAGATGGTCGATACTAGAAGTAGCAGTCAAATGCCCTTGCATGGGCAAGTGCCTGAAGATCCACCGCAGCAAAATCAGGAACAACAAGTTCAGCGTCAGCAGCAACCTGAGGATACAATTGTTCCAAATTATAACACAGTGCAAGTTGAAGACGTATCAGACAGCTTCCTCCCTAGCACTCACGGCAACCCCTCAGAATGCGATTGTCCAACAAGTCCAGCAGTAAGTCCCTCCTCCACAAGTTCCAATCATAGATTCGGACGCTTGCCTCATGCAAGCCGCTTTAAATTCCATATTAAGGCGAATTGAGGAGTTGGAGCAATACAACAATCTCTAGAGGCAAGAGGATATCAGAACAGTGCAGGAGGACATAGATCGTCGTAATGCAGCTCTGTGGCAAGAAGAGATTCAAAGAATGCAGTTGGTGGAGGAGCATTTCAGACGAATTGAGAACCCGGTTCGTAATGGGAACCAGAATGAGAGTAACCTTAACCGGGTTAATGCCTTAGGCTCTGCTCAAGTTGATGCTGAGGTCCTCAAGTTAATAATGCTGAAAATCACTTGGTTAATCAAAACTGGGTTCGAATTCCTGAGGTTCAGGGTTCAGATCCCACACCTAAGAAGAGCCAACATGCTGAGGATAACCCGGATGGAGGAGATCGAAACTGGGATGTGGTACCTCGAACGCAAAAGGCTCCTGAGACATATAGGAGGAAGTACAACAGGGGCAACATAACAATGGTCCGTTCACTAACGAGATCACAAATGCTCCTTACCCAGAAGATTTGGTTTTGGCCTTTTTGCCAAAGTACGATGGAAGTTAGGACCCATAGGTTCATATTGATACTTTTGATATGGACATGTATGTGAGAGGAATTGATGAGCCCATCATTTTCTGAATATTTGCTACAACATTGATAGGAGCTGCGCAAACCTGGTTTCACACTTTGTCCGCAAATTCAATCCGGAATTTTGAAGATTTGGGAAACAAGTTTTTGTTGAATTTTGCAACAAGCAAAAAACAACCAAAGTCCAAGTTTGCAATCAGCAAGATTAAGCAGCAACCACGGGAAATGCTCCAAAAGTACTTGGATTGTTTTAAAGATGTTGCTTTACAAGTGCATGGATTGCAAGAAAATGTGCATGTGCACTTAATCGTGGTCGGCTTGGATGGCTCATCTTCGGCTTGCAAAATCAATTTATAAGGATCCAGTCAAGACCTTGGTGGAGTTTAGAACTCGGTCAAAGAAATATCTAGAGTTGGAGCAAATAAAGATAGCTAATGCTGCAGGAAAGGAGGAGAGGAGTCGTCCACCTCCCAAAGGAAAAGAACAATTGGTAAGTCAAAAGCAGGATTTCGACGGAAGAAACCTAGATATTAAATTTTGGGTTGGAAAGTATGACAAGTATACTCCTTTAAATGCTCAACGGTCTCTAATTTGAAGGGCGGTAGCGATAACCGAGATGAAAAAGTGGAACGACCTCATCCACTTTACAATAAAGCGGGTGTAGATCAATCCCAGTTCTGTGCGTTCCATGATGGACTGGGACATACTACCGATCAATGTTGGGATCTCAGAGATGCTATGGAAAAAATTGTTAAAGAGGGTAAATTACGACAATACGTAATAAAAACCTAGGGATGAAAGAAAAGTAAGCGCAAGCAAGGAGGTTGTAGTAAGAGCCCAGTTCTTGAAAAGAAAATGGGAAATGAAAAGCAAAAGAAACCTGATAGCAATAACAAAGAATTTCAAGAAGCCGAGTTTGACTTCAATGTTATCAGCGGAGCTCTTAGAGGAGGGGGAGATATGGTAAGCCAGAGGAGAAAGTATTTAAGGGAGGTCCTTTCTATAAGGGATCAACCGAACTTTAAAGAATACTCTAGCAAACTAGAAGCTCCTCTATTGTACTTCACTAAAGAAGATTTGAAGAATGTAGTCCCAGGTCATCAAGATGGATTAGTGATTACGGGAAGCCTGGTGAACTGTCGGGATAAGAGGATTTTCATAGATCCTGGAAGCTACGCTGACATTATCCTCTAGGACACTTTTGAAAGAATGTACCTCGATCAAGAAGATTTGAAGCTGTGTAAGACAGCTATCATAGGTTTTAATGGTGCACATACTCCTCCTAAGGGGTATATTGATCTCAGATTAATGCTGGGAACAAATGAAGCATTCAAGTCAGAATGAGTAAGGTTCATTATGGCAGATTTCCTATCTATGTATAACATAATCTTGGGGAGACTAGCTATTCACAACTGGGATATGTTGGTTTCCACCAAGCATCAGAAATTGAAGATGGTGAGTAACAAGAATAAAGTTGTTACTATTAATGGAGATTAGAAAGAATCTCGACAATGTTATTTTGAAACAGTCAAACAAGGTGAAGGTGATCCTTCTTATCCACCCTGGATTCATGAAGGAGATAGGAGTGCAAGCAAGGGTAAAGAGAGTTAGCGAAGTAAACCATTGAATATGGTGGAGTTAGACACGCGAGAAGAAGCCAAGATTTTGAGACCAGAGCCAGAAGGTGAGTTGGAGAATCTTGTGTTGGGTAATGAGCCTTGGCAAGTCACGAGAGTGGGTAAAGTAATGAACCTAGAGGCTAGAACTGGGTTGGAAGATTTCTTGAAAAAGAACTAGAATGTGTTTGCATGGAAGTCATCGGAAATACCCGGAATTGATCCTAAATTTTGTTGTCACAAATTGGCAATCTATCTGGGATCAGTTCCGGTGGCACAAAAGAAAAGGAAACTCGACCTAGAGAGAAGACAGGCTTTGAAAGAGCATGTGAAAGAATTGCTGGAGGCCGGATTCATATAGGAAATACAGTATACCACTTGGTTATCCAATGTGGCTATGGTGAAGAAATCAGGTGGAAAGTGGAGAGTATGTACGAATTACACTGATTTAAATGAAGTGTGTCTTAAGGATTCATATCCAATGCCCAATATTGATCAATTGGTTGACAACTCCTCCGGTTTTCAATTGCTATCCTTCATGGATGCATATTCCAGATATAATCAAATAGCTATGTACCCAGAGGATTAGGAGAAGACAGTCTTCATCACTGAGAAGACTAACTATTGTTATAATGTGATGCTGTTTGGGTTGAAGAACGCCGGGGCTACATGCCAAAGGATGATGAACAGAGTGTTCGAAGACTAGCTCAACAAGAATATAGAAGTTTATATTGATGATATGATCGTCAATTCGGTTGATCCCACAAGTCATGTTCAAGATTTAGAGCAAACTTTTGATAAGCTAAGAGCTTAATGAATCCGGATAAACCCAACCAAGTGTGCATTTGGAGTTCCGACCAAAAAGTTCTTAGGATTTATATTAACAAACAGAGGGATTGAAGCTAATCCAGATAAGTTCAAAGATGGGATCTACTATCTGAGTTTCTTCCGCGGGAATCTTCTTTTCGATTTTTGACTGCTCTTTGTTTCTCGGAGGTGAATTCTTTCTCTGCTCGTTTCCCACGGCATTGGCTATCTCCATTTGCTCTACCTATAGATACTATTTTGACCGAGTTTTGAAATCAGTCAGGGTCTCGATCGGGTTCTTGAAAAGGGACTTTGCCAGCCGAGATGATCCATCCAGGCCTGCTATGAGACAGTGCACGTGCACACTTTTTGGTAGTGCACGTACTTGTAAAGCAACGTCTTTGAATCTATCCAAATACTTTTGGAGCGTTTCCCCAGGCTGTTGCTTAATCTTATAGAGAGCGAATTAGGACTTCAGTTGCTTCTTGCTAGTTGCAAAGTTCAACTCAAACCTACCTCCAAGATCTTCAAAGGTCTGGATTGAATTGGTCGATAGAGTGTGGAGCCATTTTTAGGCAGCTCTAGTCAATGTGGCGACAAAAATCTGGGGAATGACAGGCCCTAAAATTTGTCTCACAAACATGAGCAATTTGAAAGTATTGAGATGGGATCATGGGTCTTGACTTCCATCGTACTTTGGCAGGTCTGCCAGATCAAAATCTTTTGGATAAGGCATGCTTGTGATTTCATCGGAGAAAGGACTGTTATTGTGTAACACCCCCAAATTTTCTAACAATTATAATAATATAAAATTGCAATAATTTTTATAAATAATTACTGAAATTCAAAATAACTAAAATTTGGGAAGTGTTACCATCACACTTGTATTGGGACAAGTGCAAGGCTACCTTATTACATTAATGTAAATCCAAACTTCAATAAAAATGTTTGATTCAAAGCATAAAGTAAAATAAAACTAGCTAGAATTAGCCGACTATTCTTCCTCACTTCTCACTGCTAGCCCCAACCTTGAAACCTGTTTCACTAAAATTCTGCTCCCCCGAAGGATCATCATAGCCCAGAACACAAACATCAGCAAAGCTGGTAATCCTAATAAACAAAGATAATATAGAAAATAATAATAATAATAAATATTCATATAATGATTAAAAAAAATCATATACATATATATAATCTAAAATATCAACTTTAATACTCATAATATCTATATATTCTCATCAAATCAGATATTATTCATTATCTTTTTAAATTTATTTAGACTCAAGAGACCCTGCCAGTCTATTTAATTTAGTGGGAAGAGAACCATGGTAGATTCGGGAGACCCTGCCAGTCACAATCAATCAAATTGGTCATAAAACAATTTGTCCTAATATGCACACCTCTTCCCAAAGTTGCTACTAGTGTCCCAGGAATCCCTGCCAAACACCACTTTGGGAAGAACGGATATAATCGATTCACATTAAATAATATATCGGAGGCATAAAGCCTAAGGGTTGTGTTCATTACTTTAGGAGGTACCATCTCAAAGCTACTCTCCCACGATTTAAATTATTTTAAATATACTCACATGATCGGTTCCAACAGGATGCCTGGAAATGGCCCTTAAAGATCAATCGGCCTGTCGTCATTATTCTAGCGTTTAGATTGTTATTTTGTGGGGTTAGATTTTCCTAATCTAGCTCTTATTTACTACCTTCAAGCCTCGGCTTGCCTGTATCTTTCAAAAAATATACTCACATGATAAATGGATTTCTCAATAATATATATATATATATATATATATATATATATATATATATATATGAAAGCATTTATAAATTTCAATCGCACAAAATAGATTTCTCAAATTTACGAAAACCAAACCGAGTATATATACTGCTATTTGTTAAATTATGAAAACCCAAAGTAAAACCATTTAAAAGAGAACATGTATATATTTTAATATAGGCGCAAATTGGACAAATTAAAAAGGATATATACATACACACAAATGCATATATACATACATACATGCAAAAGCTGAAGCATCCAAGGCAAAAGATGCAAGGTATTATATATATTAATGATGAATATATGAAAGTTTTAATCACGAAAACCAAGGCACCCAAAGTGTACATGTATATTCAATGACAAAGGGTTTTTAAAAAGTTAAATGCAAATCAAGAAGGAGAGAAATATATGTATACAAGGAGGTGAGGCATTTTGCTTTCTGAAAGTGATTCACGCTTACCGAAAAGGACAACACATATATACATATACAAACGCAGCAACACATTTAAGGGTTTTTCACAAAGATCGAGATAGACATGCAACAATTAACTCCTATTGTTCTGGGGATTAGGATTATATATAATATATTTCATATATAACAACCCTATCAAAACTTATATAAAACTAACCTAAGACTCATGAGAATTAAGATTAGCAAAAAGGATGTAGAGAAAAAGAATAAGCACGAGACGCAAGGTTGTTCTGGGGATTAGGATTACCTGGTCTCCGTTTTGCTAGCCTTTTAGAAGAATAATTGGCACAAAGAAAGAGTAGAGAAAGTAGTAGAAGAGAATAAGAATATTTAGGGTTAGGCTAGACCTCTATTTATAACTTAGAATTAGGGTTTAGCTTTGGGCTCTTTTACTCTTACCAACTCATTAATAGGGTATATTAAATTAAATCAATCAACCATGATGTGAATTTAATATGACTTGATTGACAAGTAACGGAATTATTACCTAAAATCTATTTCTTAGTGCACAAGCTGAAAATTCCTAAGGCAATTAGAACAAAAAGTATTTGGCCCACGAAGGCTATATAAAATAAAATAAAATTGGCTATTACTATTAATCAAAATTTGGGGTATTACATTCTACCCTCCTTCAAATAAGTTTCGTCCTCGAAACTGAAACAAAATTCACATGTTAATAATAATTAATAAAAATCTGGGGTATTACATTCTACCCTCCTTAAAACAAGTTTCGTCCTCGAAACTTAATTGTATACCTTCTTCAAATAAATAAGGATATTTACTATAATAAAATTCACAAGTAAATAATAATCACATAACGAGTCACAAAAGAATTTTAAACATACAATCACAAGAATGTTAAAGAAATAAATTATTTTTAAAAGACAAGAGAATAACCTTTTACTATCCATCTCTCACGCTTAATTAATTTGTTTTCTTTTTTATTTATCTATTCTATTATTTTTTTAAAACTTTGGGATCTTTGAACATTGAGTTAGTATCAAAAGCGAACCTAAGTAGAACCTTAGGCTCTGATACTATTTTGTAACACCCCCAAATTTTCTAACAATTATAATAACATAAAATTGCAATAATTTTTATAAATAATTACTAAAATTCAAAATAACTAAAATTTAGGAAGTGTTACCGCCGCACTTGTATTGAGACAAGTGCAAGGCTACCTTATTACATTAACGTAAATCCAAACTTCAATAAAAATGTTTGATTCGAAGCATAAAGTAAAATAAAACTAGCTAGAATTAGCCGACTATTCTTCCTCACTTCTCACTGCTAGCCCCAACCTTGAAACCTGTTTCACTAAAATTCTGCTCCCCCGAAGGATCATCATAGCCCAGAACACAAACATCAGCAAAGTTGGTAATCCTAATAAACAAATATAATATAGAATAATAATAATAATAATAATAATAATAATAATAATAATAAATATTCATATGATGATAGAAAATATCATATACATATATATAATCTAAAATATCAACTTTAATACTCATAATATCTATATATTCACATCGAATCAAATATTATTCATTATCTTTTTAAATTTATTTAGACTCGGGAGACCCTGCCAGTCTATTTAGTTTAGTGGGAAGAGAACCATGATAGACCCGGGAGACTCTGCCAATCTACCCTGTGACCCGGGAGCCCCTGCCAGTCACAATCAATCAAATTGGCCATAAAACATTTTGTCCTAATGTGCACACCTCTTCCCAAAGTTGCTACTAGTGTCCCAGGAGTCCCTGCCAAATACCACTTTGGAAAGAACAGATATAATCGGTTCATATCAAATAATATATCGGAGGCATAAAGCCTAAGGGTTGTGTTCATCATTTTAGGAGGTACCATCCCAAAGCTATCTTCTCACGATTTAAATTATTTTAAATACACTCACATGATAAATGGATTTCTCAATAATATATATATATATATATATGAAAGCATTTATAAATTTCAATTGCACAAAATAGATTTCTCAAATTTACGAAAACCAAACCAAGTATATATATTACTATTTGTTAAATTATGAAAACCCAAAGTAAAACCATTTAAAAGAGAACATGTATATATTTTAACATAAGCGCAAATTGGACAAATTAAAAAGGATATATACATACACACACATGTATATATTTTTTCATAAGCGCAAATTGGACAAATTAAAAAGGATATATACATACACACACATGCATATATACATACATACATGCAAAAACTGAAGCACCCAAAGCAAAAGATGCAAGGTATTATATATATTAATGAAAAATATATGTAAGTTTCAATCACGAAAACCGAGGCACTAAAGTGTACATGTATATTCAATGACAAAGGGTTTTTAAAAAGTTAAATGCAAATCAAGAAGGAGAGAAATATATGTATACAAGGAGGTGAGGTGTTTTGCTTTCATAAAGTGATTCACGCTTACCGAAAAAGACAACACATATATACATATACAAAAGCAGCAACACATTCAAGGGTTTTTCACAAAGATCGAGATGGACATGCAACAATTAACTCTTATTATTATGGGGATTAGGATTACATATAATATATTTCATATATAACAACCCTATTAAAACTTATATAAAACTAACCTAAAACTCATGGGAATTAGGATTAGCAAAATAGGATGTAGAGAAAAAGAATAAGCATGAGACGCAAGGTTGTTCTGGGGATTAGGATTACCTAGTCTCAGTTTTGCTAGCCTCTTAGAAGAATAATTGGCACAGAGAAAGAGTAGAGAAAGTCGTAGAAGAGAAGAAGAATATTTAGAGTTAGGCTAGACCTCTATTTATAACTTAGAATTAGGGTTTAGCTTTGGGCTCTTTTACTCTTACCAACTTATTAATAGGATATATTAAATTAAATCAATCAACCATGATGTGAATTTAATATGACTTGATTGACAAATAACGGAATTATTACCTAAAACCTATTTCTTAGTGCACAAGCTGAAAATTCTTAAGGCAATTAAGACTAAGAGTATTTGGTCCACCAAGGCTATATAAAATAAAATAAAATGGGCTATTACTATTAATAAAAATTTGGGGTATTACATGTTGTGCCCAATAGTGTACTTCATCTTATACATTTTTGGAGAGTTTGACGTTCGGGGTACCATGTCATGATCTCGGTCCTCTTCGTCCGGGATCCTCTCGGCATGCAGTTTCTTCAAGATAGAAACAGGGTTTTGAACTCGTACTTGTCCCGAGCTCGTCCCTTAAGTAGGACCGCCAACATTGCCTAGCATAGATCTTGGCTGCTCACTGCGAGGAGGGTCACTAGCATTCTGAGTCGCCCTTTCTTTCCTCCCACATAGGTCATCCTAGTTTTCTTTCTAAACTGGCGTTTCAAATTGCTTGGAACGCTCCTCCATTAGTTGCTATATTACTCTGAGATCCTCTTGGCACTAGAGGTTGTTGCACTTCTCCATATCCTCCATCCACCTTAGCATCAAGCCCACGGTGTTCTACAAGAGGAGAATGTTCTGGTTCGGGACTGGAATCTCTTGAAAAAGATCCTGTTGTTGGACCTATTGAATCATCGCATCCTGGGGATTAGCCGCGACTAGTGGGGAGGATGCTGTATCAGCTATGTCATCACCATCATTCATAGCATTGTAATCTAGGACATCTTCACGCAGTGGTGGGTCTTGATTCAGCGGCAGTTGACTCGCCTCCACCGGATTTGGATTCCTGGGTAGAGGGATCTGACTACTGTTTCTTGTTTCCACCATCATTGGTCAAGAGGATCGAAGTTTATGGTTCCCCATAGTCGGCGCTAATGTTCTATATGAGAACACGGATGTCTAGCCTGATGGGTTAGTGAGTTGATATTGGATCAGATGGTTCGATCTAGATATCTATGAGGCAGATACCTAGAAGAACGCTGGATCACTGTACATGAGAAAGGCTTACGCCTAAAAGGAGGTGAGGGGTATGCACAATGACAGCAGTATATTAAATAGTAGAGATTAAGTGTGCGTACCTTAGAGTTTACCTCTTATTTATAGAGTGTACCTTAAGTTAGGATTTATGGGCCCTATGTGCCTTATAACCCAACTATCTTGGCTGTCAAATCTAGATTGAATCCTCTAATTGAGATCTTCCCTAATTATAGCCTTGATTATAGGTTGGTTAGGATCTTCTTTCATTATAGGCAAATCCTGATGTGTAGGATATTCCTTGTTGGGCCATCCCGTAAATGGGCCTGATATAAGTCCTTAACAGTTTGGGAAGTATTTAGATGTATTGATTATTGAATCAGAATTTTGTAGTTGTTTGATCATCATAACCTATTAAATGTGTTTCATGACAATCTATTAAATGTGTTGATTTAATTAATTTAATTGTGGAGACAGAGATCAGTGTATATAAAAAAAAGAAAATGTTTTCAATGAAATTAAAAAAAAAAAAGGGAAGCTGTTTGGGTTTCAGACAAAATGACGTCAGAGAAAATTTCTTACAAAGCCTTGTGTGAAGGAAAGTGTGTGTCGATAGGGTTCCGTGTATATAATTTGGGAATCAGTTTTTTCCTTTTTTTCCCGTTCGATCGGGTTTCTTGTATCTTTCTTATTGAATTGAAATATATTAAATTCTTGTTACAGAAGGATTGGGTTCCAAGCACCCTACCCTTAGACTGTGGATGAGCCCAACCCCTTTCCTAATTTTTTTTTAAATCGAAAAAAAAGAAGTTAAGTCAGTTGTTAAAACCGTGAAATTCTTATTAAAAGTGAGAATTAATACAATGTCATTATAGCAAGTGATGAGTTTTAAATTGAAATTTGTAAAAAACTTATTAAAATTTGTGGAACCCTTATTAAAAGTGGGAATTAATACATTGTCACTATATCAAGTGATAAATTTTGAATTAAAATTTGAAAAAATCTGATATAAACTTGTGAAACCTTTATTAAAAATAAGAATTAACAAGTAGTGATTTTTGAAGTGAAATATGTAAAAATTTTATCAGAACTTATTAAAATTTTATATAAACTCATGAAACCTTATTAAAAGTGTGAATCAATATTTTGACAAATGATGATTTTTGAATTAGAATTTATTAAAATCTTATTTGAAGTTCTTAAAACTGTATATGAACTTATAAAACTATTATTAGAAGTGATACGAGAATACCTTGCTATTATAGCAAGTCCTGATTTCTAAAGCGGAATCTGTGAAAATCTCATTTTAAATTCGTAGGGACCTTTTTTTTTTTTTCCAATTTCTATTTAATTTTAAAAAGAATAAAATCAGGCCCTCATACTTTGTGATATTATGAATATTTAAAACACTCTTTTAAATTTTAATATATTTTTTAAACTACTTTTTTATGATTCCCCAATAATAAATGTCCGAACTATGTCAGGTTAGCGCCATACTTTTATCTTTCTGAATGGCGCTTTGGCGGGAAAGCTGAGAGATATGAAGTAACACATAAAATCTTCGAAATACAATCACGGAGCATTTAGATTTTGACACAGGAAAATGGTGGAAGGTAGCTCCAGTAGCGATTTGCTGAGGATCTTAGGAGCCATTAAATCCTCCGAGGCAAGCTTACTTTAGCCATTTACTTCATTCCGATAACTATTTCTTGTAAAACCTTGGGTTTTCTAGAACTATGCGTTGGAATGTATCTGTGGTTTTCCACTTCTCTTTTTGATCCAACTCTGAATTGCATGTTCTCTCAGTATAATGTACCAATTGTGCCCCCAAATGTTTGCATTAATAGAAATCTTTATTTGGTCCTCTGATAGCGGTTATGAAGTTTAGGGTTACAGTGGATTTTTTTTCGGTTGGAAGTATCAGGTTTCAGAGAAAACCCTTGAAATTGAGAGTTTTATTGACAAGGAAACATGAAACCTATTCTTTTCTATGCATCCAGAAATTGATTATTGAAATGAATGAAGCTTTACGCAATGTTTGGCATTCTCGTTCTATTTTGGCCATTTATTTGATACTTCTTTGTACGTCTGAGTCTGAAGCTACTTTTTTTCCAGATTGCTACCCTTATGGTAATACATATGTTGGTTAGTGCTATGGTGGCATATCCTGTTTTTGGCCAATGTTGTGATATTTTACATCGGATTTCTTGTAAATGCTTCTAGCATTATTAGTTTGTGATTAAAAAGGTTTTTTTTTTTTTTTTTTTGGGTGACACATGGATGCAGATTGTTGAGAATCGAGTTCAGCTGTTTACTGAGCTTGGAAATCTAGATTTCAAGGATATATCCAACTTTACTTCACTTGTGGACAGCCTCACAGTATCCTTAACATTAGCTACCTTCAGCTCCCCGAAGATGGATGCTTTTATCTGTCCATTGGAATTGATTTCTGGGGTTTCCAACTTAACTGTATTTGTTATATGAGGTCTTTTGGCATTTGATTTTGAGAATCGTCATTGATATTATAACATAAATATGAAAAACAAATGTTATTTTGGTTGGAAAAAACAGTGGATACTTTTAAGACAATTGTTTTTGAAAGTAAGGCTTGCATAAACGTTTTGCAGGCTTTGCGCTTGGTCACTTGTAATTTCTTCTTAGTTATTTGGTATTTCATGTGCTTGTTAAATTCTTATGCCCTGTCTTTGTTACTAATTCAGAATTTAAATGATATTGATTTAGAAATCATCTGAATGAATGCATGCAACCTGTAAGAACTAATGCTTGTTTTGACTAATAAAGCATGCTAGCTAGGCTAAAAGTTAAAATCTTAAATTTGACATGATGGTAAACTAGCACCTTACAAGGCCTATTTTCTCTTCCTATGGTATTTTTTTAATAAATGTGAATGGCCTTTTCTGGCAAATCAAAATGCATAGATAATTTATAGTATTTTTAGTTTTTAAATGCTATGGAATAATGAGGTTTTTAATAGAGTAAAGAGTCTTCCAAGATGTGTGAGCGTTTTAGGTGTCTCACCAGCTGGAATTTTGTTCTCCTAAGGTGTCATTGAGATTAGGGGAGAAATATCCAAGTTCCAACCCATTGGAAGAATAAATGTTTATGCTGGAACAACTCAAAGTTCTATTATATCTTCCTGATTTTTAATGTCTTCATTATTTTTGTAACCCTTTTTGTGTTTTGAATTTGAAATGATCGCGGATTGCTTTAAGTTTATGCTACCTGAACGTGATTTAGAATATGGTTGATTGAAAACAAGGTCAGTGAATTAAAGGCAATGCTGTAAGTGGAAACTGTCATTTTATAAGCAAATGGTGTTGGATGTTTCCTTTATTCTGCATTACAATGAAATGATGAAATTTTGTATTTGTGTCTGTATACATATAAAATTAGAATTTTTTGATATAAACATACTATCAACAAATTGGACTATAACTTTTATTATAATGGCTTGTTTAACATTTAAGGAATTGAAGATTTAAGTGATATTTTGACCATCTTAGGTTAACAACATTATCAGTTAAGTGTTCTCCCTTTCAAATGCCAAGTAAAATTTGTTTGTAGTTCTGTTTATGCTTGGAAAGAAAGAAGGTTAAATTAAATAACAATCATGTGAAATCAAATTTGACAGCTTTTGTCCACTAATTTTTTTTGGAAATGGAACCTTCTAATTGCTTTCCAGTCAACACTTGGTGACTTATATTTATTAGCATACTGTTTCAATGCTATTTTAAATGTGTGCTTTTTTTGCTTCCACCTTAACTACAAGCTCGACATTTTGGGAAGATTTCACATGTTTGGATGTCTCACAGTGCATGCTAAACAGAAGTATTATACAAGTGGCATTAAAGTATGTTGAGTTTGACCTTCATACTAGCAACGTATTGAAGATTCTCAGCATTGGAATTAAGGTCATTGGCTTTTATCTGTTCTTTGCATTGGATCTTTATCCAGATCCATATGATCGCACATTGGTTAATTCCTAGCTTTCTGGTAAAATGTTTCTTTGTCATGCATTCTTCTATTAGGCAAACTCTTGGTGCAGTAAGCATCTGAAAATGACTCTTTTGTCAGACCAAGATTCTCAGGAAGAGGAACATGCCTCTCTATTTTATCAGGTAGGAGTTATGTGTCACCAACTGAGGTTTAAAATATTTTCATGGTCTTAATTTGTTAAAATGTTCCTTATTTGTTGGTGTTGTATTTCTTTTGAGAATTCAGCTTGTTGCTTCTATAGTGTATTTTTAGGCTCAGATATGGAAATGAATGAGATAATGTGAAATACCAATGTATCATCAGCTCTTGAGTTTAGGGAAAGTGTACGTGAACACAAATTAAATATACTGTTTTCAATTTATGCTATAATATGCTACTAGAATTTATTTCAGTCATTATCAAGGGTGATAAGTGTGGCGTGAAATAACTCAACTGACCATAAAAAAGGATATTTAAAATACCAAGAGGGTAGAAAAGGACAAAGGACTTACCATGGCAACGTTTCAAGTTATCCTCTGCAAAGAATGAGGAAGAGTAATCAGAATAGAATCATTGACTTCCTTACTTGTTCTCCCATTTTTCTGTTTGGGATCACAAATCAGGCGAAGTAAAGAGAAGTACAACTAGACAAGGATAGCTTACTAGCAAGCATCGCAAAATTTTACTCTTAGACATGAAAATCACACTATACCTTGTTATAAAACAAATATAACCTAAAACTTCACACTGCTGCCTACTGAATCATGATTCAGTAGTTTGTTGACCAAAAGCAAATATAATTGTTGAGCCAAAAAAATCATGATTCAGTAGCTTGTTATCAATATCATCAAGACAAGAACTTTAGCAATTAACGATCTCTTCAACATCTATGATTGAATCTGCCAGAAGTTGTCACACATCTTCCCATGAGTAACTCTTTTAGCAATTTTTCCAGGCCCTTTGGTCACTTGTATAACATGTTTACATAGCTACTGAAAGTTTGCAACCTACCCTTGAGTAGTCCTTTACTCCTTTCCTTTCTATTTGTTAGGGAGGGTATTCACTACACATTTGATCCCCAACAAAGCACAATGATTAGCACTAAAGTCATTAATTTACTTTTGTTTTTCTTTTATATCAAGTTCCCAAATCAAACACACAATTGCACACTATTCATGTTCAAGGTCACTTGCTAGAGGATCTATTTGGCTGGCTATTATATGTTGATGTTGCTTTTAATCTTTTCATTTTTATTCCTTACATGATTATTATTAATTAAGGTCTTTTGTCTTGCATTTCTATTGCTATTGTCTGCTGCTGTTAGTATAAGTTGTATTTATTTTTTGTAAGCTTATCTCTTGGGATCTAATTAAATCAAATTGTTAGCATTAGGTCCATATAAGATGCATCTTGTAGTACATAATAATATGAGATAGGAAAGTGTAAACTGTAATTTTTCATATCGTATTGGTGCCATGGTTCAAAGCTCTTGGCTCTACGTTCAGGACGCCAAGTTTTAACTCATACATCATGTCATTTCACTGGGGGAAACTTTGTTGTCCTTTATCCTAACTATGGGCCATTAACTGGATGGTAACAATTACCTCTTTTTAATGTTCATCTGAGGGAAAAGGAAGAAAAATTACATCATTGGCTGTGTTGTGATAGAACTCAAAGAATACCCTTTTGATATGATTTAAAGAAAATAAGAGAGAGAAGTAGAAGAATCAGGAGACTAGAACCAGAATCTGAGTTCTAGGGAAAAGAGAAAATCTAGAGTCAGTATCTAAACTCTAGCCAACACAACACAATTCTGAAATATCATATATTCATTCATATGCACCGTAAAACATAATACATGTATATATAAAGTCTGGATATCCTAACTGCCTATGAAAACAGATAACACCGAATAACTACCTAAACAAACTGATAAACTACTCTTTCTTATCCTAATTGTTAATAAACTGATAAACTACCATTTCTTATCTATATCTTTATCTTCCTTCTCCTAAAATAACTTAATCTTCTTTCTTCTGGAATAAACCAAAAGAGGAAAAGTACCGTTAGAATTCCCAATAACCGAACAATACCCTCCCCTTGAAATTCAGCCTTGTCCTCAAGGCGAGAATAAGGAAATCTCAGCCAAATTCGTGTTGGCCAGTTGCTCAGATTCCGAGAATTCAGGCATCTTCGTTGTATCGTCCGTAATCTCCATTATTTGCAAAGTCAATGATTTGCAACGATGTCCAGGTGTAAATTTTTCTCCACAACGGAAACAGAGACCTTTATCACGTCTGTATTGTTTTTCAGTTTCGGATAATCTGGGACCTTGCGAATTTGCCGGTGAAATACGAGATTGGGTCGACTGCAATTGTCTCGGATAATTCGAATTTTGTTGATTTTCAAAATTCGAATTATTCGAATATACCGATGATGCCGCACCGATAGGAGAGGAGAAGTTCAAATTTAGATTGGGTCCCTGGTTTTGCGTACCAAATGAATTAACTGCTGCCTGATTTCCTGAATTTCCATAATTATAATTGCTAAACTGGTTGTGTGGATAAGAACGGAATTCTCGGCTTTCTATTTCGCTGCCACGTGGACTGTGGTGTCGCTGATTTGTCCGCTGGAAATTCTGTGATTGATTTTTTAATTCATACTCCAGCGCAAGGCTCACGGCCTTATAGACTGTTCTTGGCTTATGTATTTTTACATCTGCTTGCAGTTCCTCTTTGAGGCCATTGATGAAAACTCCTAAGGGGCAATGCTCCGGCCACCCCCTTACTTGCACTTGTCTTCTAACAAACTCCTGTTTATACTCATTGACGGTATCAATCTGTTTAATACCACAGAGGTGAACATCTGGATTTTGAAATTCGGCAGGGCCAAATTGTTCTTGAAATACTTGTACCAATTCGTCCCAATATCTGATAGTTCTTCCAAATGATACCCAGGAAAAAGTATCCAGCGTGTCACCCTCCAAGTTTACTGCTGCGATATCAACCTTTAAGTCTTTAGGCGTCTGGTAATAACGGAAGTATTTTTCAGCCCTTAAAATCCAACCTCTAGGGTCTCCTCCTTCATATTTAGGGAACTCGATTTTCGAATAGGGTCGTTTTGAGGAGTTTTGGTGCCAATAATGATCATCTTCTTCATCAATCTCATTATGAGTTTTCCCGTTGATCTGACTTGACTCACCTTGAACAAATATAGGCGCCTTCTGCTTTCTTAGGTTGTTGATTTCTGCGTTCATCTGATTTAATTGTGCCATAATGGCTGCCAATTGGGGATTATCTGTGTTCTGTGGTGTTTGAGATTGGGGTTGCAACATAATTATTGCTGGATCGTTATGAGGATTGGAGGTGGGTAGTATTTGTGGGTTTTGGGGATTTTCCTCATATGAAGAATTTCGAGTATTCACCATTGTATCCAACAGGCCCTAAGAACGACCGCTCTGATACCAATTGATAGAACTCAAAGAATACCCTTTTGATATGATTTAAAGAAAATAAGAGAGAAGTAGAAGAATCAGGAGACTAGAACCAGAATCTGAGTTCTAGGGAAAAGAGAGAATCTAGAGTCAGTATCTAAACTCTAGCCAACACAACACAATTCTGAAATATCATATATTCATTCATATGCACCGTAAAACATAATACATGTATATATAAAGTTTGGATATCCTAACTGCCTATGAAAACAGATAACACCGATTAACTACCTAAACAAACTGATAATAAACTGATAAACTACTCTTTCTTATCCTAATTGTTAATAAACTGATAAACTACCATTTCTTATCTATATCTTTATCTTCCTTCTCCTAAAATAACTTAATCTTCTTTCTTCTGGAATAACCCAAAAGAGGAAAAGTACCGTTAGAATTCCCAATAACCTAACATGTTGTGTGGTTCCTGCGTATGCTAGTGATGGGATGACTTAGTTTCTTGAAGAAATGTAAATTAATGAGTGGTAGCTGGATGTGGACAAGTAGCAAGCATAAAACATGTGTCCGCAGTTTTGCCCCATGCACAGTGATTTGTTTAGAGATAGTGATTTGACCTCCAGTAACATAACAAAAAATATGTATCATCCAGTTTGAACAAATTTACGGTTTTCATGTACTATTGAAAAATTTCATTTGCTAATTGTCCTATTGACATCAAGTTTTACTTGAGAGGTTTATTTATATTGTGTAGCTACTTCTGGAGGCTATGAAGTTTTCTGCATCAACTTTCTTGACCTTGATGAAATTTCCAGTCTTTAGTGACAAGGTCTTGATGGATGCTGTTGCCAACTTCGTTTTGGAAGCTTTAAATTTAGCAAGAGCTTCCATATCAGATGTCAAGGTAAGATAGTTTTCTCTGTATATGAATCTAGTGACACATGTGAATAGTTTCTTATAAATAAAAAAGAATGAGTACAAGGCATATATATGTATAAAAATCTAATTACTCTGAACTCCAATTCCTTATACTTGATACAAGAAAATATTTCATGCCATGAATTTCCAACAAAGAAGTAATATCATTCACAAGTCTCATTATTTTTGGACAGAGGCAAGTGCATCGATGAGGTTTCTAGTAAACAGCAAACTTATGGAGAAATATAATTTGAAAGAATAGAGAAGAATATAACTAACATTAAATAACAGACACCCCCCCCCCCCCCCCCGGGGCCCCCCAAAAACCAATAAATAAATAAAGAAGAAACAGGAAAAAAGGAGAAAAAAAATATTCGCCACTTGATGCTACATTTATAGATCTCACAATCCCTTGGCAAGTGAATTAAGCTACTATAATTAACTCAGCCTCAACTATTATTCACAAATCAATATTTCCTTGACTCATTAAGAAATTCAGATATGGGAGAATTTACTGAGAAGATAACTGATATAGACGTGGAAAATTTTTAGAGAAAGTGTATCCAATCTAGTCCTTCCAAAACTGAAATTCAATACCGTCTTCAACTTGAAGAGGCAATATAGATGACAAAGAAGGTTACACCTGAATGATGAAATTCCTAGGGCTTGCATGTGTGGCACCAATCATTGAACTAGCATCACTTTGCTGTTCTATCAAAAGCAAAATCTGTGATTCAAGTATGCAATTGCTTTTTATTCAAAGGTTTATACTGATTAAATTATGTAATCATAGAGTATAGATTTAGTTTTAGGTTCAATGCAGTCATAACAAAGCAATGAATTTTCTTCATATTGCTCAACTTAGAAGTGAAACATGAACATAAAGTGAATGTCGAGAGCTTTATTCTTTTTTTCTGTTGATGGTATCAAGAGCTTTATTAAATAAAGAAAAAAAAGTATATATAATAGGACATCAGAGTTTTCAACTTTTGAGATGCAAGAAATTGATCCCTTATTTAACAAATGGAATGAGCTATTCATTTCGTCAAAATGGTTGCCATTTCTTATTGATGTCTGTCCTCTTTTTTAAAGGCTAATAAATTTGTCTTGTAGATTTTTGTGTTCAAGAGGATATAGTTGATTGTTTAGTTATGATTTGTTTATGACCTTGTAAAATTTTGTTGTCCCAAGTTTTCACTGATAGAAGAGAAAAATTAATCTCTTGTGAATCATCAGACAGGAATTGTCTGGCTAATGTTTATTCAGGGAATAGTGAAGATTGAGGAAAATCTGTTCTTCTGTTTCATCTAATTTGTATTGACCCACGATCTAGCATCAATTGCTAAGGGTGTTTACTGTCTGTTCCTAAGCAGAAACTTCGATCGTGTGGATCAGAAATATTGAAGGTTGCACACATGATGATTGATGCTGTCATAAAACTATGCAAGGCACTTTCTGAATCAGTAAACTCGGAGTCATGTGATGTAAGACTAGTGAGCCTTGACAAGGATAATAAAAAGATGGTCCATGTAATCAACATAATAAAATGTGCAATAGAAAATTTATCTCAGATTGGTGTCCTTGCTGCTAATGATGGAGGCAATTCAGTAAACATTCTTAATGTGACATGGAAAGGTGTAGTCTCTTTGCTTCAAATTGGTCGGAAATATCTAGCAGAAGTAGTGAGCATAGCAAATTTACTGGTAGATTTAATTGCCTTGGTAACTGAGCCTCTGAAATGTGCGGCTGTGGCTTGGTCTTCACCCAAGGATACTGTTTCTGTAACTGAAGCTAAAAGGATTCTGGTGCCAGTGAAATTTTATCTAATTAATGCAGTAAAAATAGCCTCACTGTATCCTCGTCAAGCCTATGCAGTATACAGAGAGATTATGCTCTGTGTCATCAAGATCACAACTTTAAAAATTGCAATGAGCAACGAAAACTTTCTGAATAGTGTATGTGCTGTAAGTACTGAGCTTTTGGAGCAAACAACCATGGATCTGGCAATGTCTTTTCTAAATTCTGATGAACTGAAATTTGAACAGAAGTGTGAAGTACTGGAATGGTTGTTCACTAATGAAGGGGATTCTTTTGCTTCTCTTGATGCTCCGACCTTAGCAAATTGTAGCTTAGGATCTATGAATGAAATCTTTCACCTCAGATGTGAAGACATAAACAGAGGAAGAATACTAATAACATCTCGAGTTGCTTTGTTTATTAATTTCCTGAGATGTTCTCTCGAACTTGATGAAGATCTAAAATTGGGACTTGTCAACAAACTTCAGTGGTTTCTTGATATTTTAGTTGAAGAAGATGTATACTCTAACATACTTGTTTTACAACTTCCTTTGTTGCGTGGATCTGGGAAGACAGTCCAGCTGGTTTGGCAGCCTTTGTTTACTTCCCTCTTGCATGCAGTCAAAACCTTCATGATTGTGATCTCTTCAAGCACTGCTTGGGGGGATATGGAGTCATTTTTAATTGAGAATTTCTTTCATCCTCACTCTCTTTGCTGGGAGATAGTGATGGAATGCTGGTGTTTTATGCTGCGACATGCTGAAACAGACATGGCAAATAGCTTGATTAGCAAACTATGTTCTTTACTTAAGCTTCTGGCGTCCTCAGAATCTGTTGCCCTTCCTAATTCTTCATTACGAATATTGGCAAGATCCATAAGCTTTTTGCTAATGTATGGTGCAAAATCAATGGTTAATGAGGTCTATATGTCTCTTGTTGAAGATGCCAGAACTCAGTTGTCGTCAATTTTATGTTTGGCCCTATTCATTGAAGGTTTTCCATTGGATTTATTATCAGATAAGTTGAGAAATAATGCAGTTCAAAGAGTCATATCAGATTATTTCGACTTCATAGACAGCTTTGATGAAGCAGCATTGAAGACCAGCACCTCTGATCTTTGTGGCATTCCAGTCTCTATTCTGTGTGCTTCTTTACAATCACTGTAAGTATTTTGTTTAGTTGATATTTATTCGTTTGGAATTACTTATTTTAGATAAAATTACTGGCTTACCATATCTGTTATCAACTTGGGTTGATCTCTGTTTCATTAATGGTATTTTGTTGCATTCACAAAGCACATAATGGGGTGTTCAGAATTGAACTGAATCAATGCAACCAGTCTGACCAAAACTTAGAATAAGCATAATTGATTTTGAGCCTTTGTAGACAGGTTCAGTCAATTTGGCGATCGGTTTGGTACACCCAGAAGTATACCTTTTTTCATAATTAGTTTTTTATAGGCCTGATCCATTGCTAAGCTTGAGTCCAATCTTGTTTGAAAAGGTTTTTAATTTGGTTAAATGCTTTGGGAATAAGATTTAAAAAATTTGCTTCAATTAAATATTTGTTTTGTAAAATACTCAATAATTTCATGAAAAACAATTTTTATCTTAAGAAGCGAACATACATTCAAACTTAGTCTGGCAACAAAAATCAAACCAATGGTAGTAATTTCTCTCATTTTTTATTTATTGTTAATTAGCCAAACTGAACAAATAAACTAAGCCAAACTGATCAAAAATAAAACCAAATCGATTGGGAGACTGAAAAAATTGGTCAACAATGTCCTAGAACTGGTTGATGGTTTTGTCCAAAACCAAACCTGAAGGAACCTAAGAACACCCACAAGGCGTGCACATATATATACACAAGACTTCTGATTTGTTCAATATGATTAGAAAAATGAACCGATGGAATTAATTTCTCTCATTTTTTATTTATTGTTAATTAGTGAACAAAACTTAATCCATGTCTGTGCCAACTATTCTTATCTTTTTCCTGCAGCCAGACCAGTATACCTGATATTGATGCGAGGACCTTGAAGTTTTTCGTTTCAGTTACTCATAATTTAAGAGGCTCTGAGGACAAAGTAATTAAGGACCATTACATTACCCTTTTGGGTGAAGTCCTACAGATAATTTCAAATTTGAGACATCTGTACTCATCAATTGGTATTGAAGAAGCCATCTTGGAGATTGAAAATACCTTTGTCTCAGGGCCAACAGCATCTGATGGCTACTTGTACAAATGCAAACCACATTTGGCTCAATTCATGGCAGGACTCATCCACACAGAATTATCAGAAACTGATGATGATGATTCAAAGAACTGTGCTATTCTAAACTTGTTTCACATGCTTTTGAAAGAAAAGCACTGGGCCTTCATTCACTTGGCACTAACAGCGTTTGGATATTTTGCCATGCACACCAAGTACAAGAAGCTATGGATGTTCGTTCCACCCGATGCAGCCCTTTCATATGATGTAGCTTCAGGAGCAGAATCAGACCAAGATAGATTTACAGAGGAGGTCAAAGCATTTCTTAACAAGGAAATGGCTCTTCTTTCAATTACACCAAACACTGAACAGCTTGAGTTGCTTGCAAGAGAAGGTCTAGTGCTGAAGCAAATGGTCCATAAAATACCCAGAATTGCTGAAGTAGAAGAGGTAAAATGTGAGAGCATGGAAGTTGATGATGATGATCATAATAATACCTGTTCCAATAATAAGAAAAGGAAACTTGGAGATGGGATTATCAAAGGTGTGGAATTGCTTAAGAGTGGTTTGAAGATTATTGGGGATGGACTTTCTCAATGGAATCCGAATCAGTTGGGGAACAATGAACTTCATGTCAACTTCTTGACTCAGTTTTCTCAATTGGAGAATGTAGTTACCCAATTTGAGGAATTGGCTGGGAGCAGAGAGTTTTGTTCATCTCTTGTTCCATAGCACTTCTCCTAAAGCTGATTTGATTAGCCAGTGTTTCAGTTGTATAAAAAATTTCAACAGGCATCCTTATCAGTGAAATTCCTACTACATTTTACTTTTACCCTTGGATATTTTATCTTCACTTGTCAAAATCTCGGGTGTGTGTGTTTTTGTGTTTCCAGGTGTGAACGTAAGTACAAGATCTGAATGTTTGTATACAATACTTCTGCCTAATGTGAAGATCCCTGAGTATACGCATATTTTTCAAAATGTGTTTTTCCTATGTAACTAACTGAATATACCAAAGGAAACTGATCGGTCATTAGCCAATCATAATTAAAATAATATAATGTAATTGAAATATATAAATAGATATAATTATAAAAGTAGTGTTCAAATAAAAAAAGTGTTAATTTACAAGTAAATGTAAAATTCATATATAAATTACATATAATCCGATAGAACTGGGTTATTAAAGCACAAATCCAATCTGCTGTTTTTCCGCCCCCCAAACGATATCGTTTTAGACACAGCAAGTGAAGGTTTAAAAAATAAAAAGTCAAGCACATTTCATCTGGAGGATTGATTTACCAATTCATCGGTCTAACTAGTTTAAAAAATGCAAAAATAAATTTAAACTGCTTTCGATTCAAATTTTAGCAGTTCAAATTTATTTTTGTATTTTTAAGTAAAATTATGAAATAAAATATAAAATCTACACCGTTGGAATTTTTAATCCAATGATAATGAAGGAAAAAAGGAGCGTACAGGAGGGGTAGAGGAAGAGAAGTGTAATGGAAAGAAACCAAATCCAATTTATGATGACTTCAGTGATATTTTTATATGGCTCGGACAAAAAAGGTGAATTTTGATTGAATTTGATCATATGGAAAGCAAAACACCAACCTTGTTCAGATTTGATAAGAGATGGTTGGCACATTTAGAGTTGAGAAAGTGCAGGGATTGTTTAAATTCTGCAGACTATACAGGCCAATGATACTCAAACTTCTTCCTTTGATCCTGGTTGATGATTTCCCTGGCTTTATATGACTCTTTTAATTTGTTTTGCTGAGTATTACTGCTTCTGATCCTTAATATAAGATCCTTTTAATAAAAAAAATTGAACTACAACTTGGATGTTATATCAAAAATTAGAGGTAGTAATCTACTTCCTTCATTGTTTGTTCCTTCGTTCATGCGTGGTTCTATCTTAAGTTTCAAGATTTTGTTTTGTTTTGTTTTTTTTTTTGGGTCTGAGAATTTTGTCTCTGTTATTGTACTATTCAGACTTTCTGGTTTCATGTTGAAGTTCAATTACTTCAATATATATCCTGATACCCGGTTGGCAAAAGAAAAAGAAAAAAATTACCGAATTATTATGCTGGTCAAAGGAAGCGTACAATAGTTTTTGTTTTTTTCCTTTTGGTAAAAAGGAAAAGTACCAAACTATTGTCCATGCCAATGCTTAGAAAGCTATTTTGAGGTTGAGACTGCATCGATATTAAATCGTTTTGGCCAATGGAACAGTACTAACATGATTCCCCCCGCCGGGGGGGGGGGGGGACTATAAAAGTATATAAAAGATAAATAAGACTCTTGAATTTCAATAATCCCAAATAAACTGATTTCCAATTTTGAAATGTTGGAAAATGTATGAAATTACATAATCACCCTTAGTTTTTTTTAAACAAAAAAAAAAAATCCTCGAAACCCCTTCCAGGTAGCTGGTAGCAGCTTGTCCTCGGAGCTTTGGTGCCCTTGCCGGCTATAGCTCTAGTGTTGGTGTTTGTCACCAGAACTCTAATGGTCTAATATTATTTTTTGGAATTTTTCAAGTAAAAGTAGTCAATGTGAATACTTAAGTAATTAATAGAGATATTAAAATAACAAATAGGGTATTTGTTAAAAATCTCCTAATAACTACTTTTGTTTCTTTTTTAACTACTCAAGTTTCCGTCAATAACTACTTTACCTGGCTAAAGACAAAGGTCTTTATATATATATATATATATATATATATATATATATATATAATTTTCAAAATAAAAGTAATTAATATGGAAATCAGTAGTTGATACCAAAACTAGAGTAATCAATACTAAATAGGGTCTCTCGCTAATAGAAAAAAGGTTTTTAAGATCGGTTGAAATTAGCTTATTAGACTAGTTTTACGTCTGATTTTGTATCTACCGATTTAAAAAGTCTGTCCTTAATAAGACTAGACCTATGACCGGTCTTAGATTTACTTGTTTAGACCGGTTTTAGGTCTGAATTGGGCTTCTTTTTTTTTTTTTTTTAAGTATGCTTTATTTTGTTTCAAGAAGCCTTGTTGGATATTATGGGTTAAATACTATTTTCGCCATAGAAGTTTAGCCTAAGGAGCACTAGTCACCCGGAAGTTTTTCCTATTTCATTTTTGCCGTATAAGTTTAAAAACATAGCAATTTTTCCTATCCATTGATCTTGTCCGTTGAATTGTTGCTCTCCTAAAAAAAAAAATTGGGGCATATTTGCTTCGTTTTGTTAACGTCAGAGGCAAAAATGAGACCAAAAAACTTTCAGATGACTAATTCTCGTTAGGTTAAACTTCCATGGTAAAAATGATATTTAGGTATTTAACCCTATTATATTATCTAAAAGCTATATTATGCAATATAAATTTACAAACAACCCTAAAAATACACATGCAATCGATATATATATATATATATATATATATATATATATATATATATATATATATATATATATATATATAAATATAAAATTTACAACTAATGACCATGAATCTAAACCCTATATTATGAGATAATTACTAAATCTTAGTTCTGAGAATTTTTTTTTTCACAGTTTACTTTTTTTACTTGTATTTTCCCCACATCCAAAAGACTCATATAATTTTTGAGCGTTTGATTTAGTAAATGCAATTTTAGACCTGACATCTGCATGTTGTTGATACATGATTTATATTGTGAGCATCCCTAAAGTTGAATGTAGCTATCCATAGATTGGCTGCTATATTACCATACTTATGCATTTTGACTCTATTGGACATCAATTGTGAAACATGCTTTTGTGCTCCCTTAGTCTCAAGTGATAAAGAAGAGGTAGGCCAGAACCATATTTTATCTGAACTCTTAAAAGAGCCAAAATGACTAATGTTAGTAAACTTAACTCCCAATCCAATGGTTGCAGCAATCGACTATAAGGATGTCCCGCGATACGAACCAGACATCAACAACACCCATATGTAGGGTCAGAATTACAATCGAATTGCCATCCAACACTCAGTAATGATCTAAGCCTTTTCAAAGAGGTGCATCCAAACAAAAACAAATCTTGAAAAGAACAAATGCATGGCAAACAAGATTCAATATAATTAACATACATGTAAGGCAGACTTTTGTCCAAGGAATTTGCAATGTTTGGATTTGAGAAACTTGCCATCATGAGAATGATACAATGAAATTACATTATTGTCAAAATCACAAATTTCATATATGGAAGGAAGGCTTTTTTTGTCTTCTAAGTCCTAGTGTAAGGGCTCCATGTATCTGCAATCTCAAACTGTGTTCATCTGGTCCCTAGTTTTTAATTACAGTAAGTTACATGTTAGGCCAAATTATTCAATGCTCTTCACATTTGTACAAAAACATAAGTGATAGCTACAAAAATCACTCAACTTGGTGCTCTTCATACTCATATCTTTAATTAAAAAGAATAAATTTGTAATAAGAAAATTAAATACAAATATACCATAAACATATAAATATGACGATGATGAGAAAATGATAAAATTTCATTAAACGAGAACATATCCATTGGATGCTTCTAAAGATGTAATAGAACATGATAACATGTTATATGATATCGATGTCATGTTATATCCTGAGAAGCACTTACATATGTTCATGTTTAATGAAATTATATCATTGTCATAATGACAAGTTCGTATTGGTATGCTAGAGCATCAGTTTTCTATAACTACAACAACCACAAAGAACATACAAGAAGGAAACAAGCACAAAAGAAATATCATATTTATACCTGTGTAAGGAAGTCCCCCCCCCCCTGCGGCATGTTTTCCAAGTCCTACAAGAAGAGCTTGCATGTATTTGCAACCTCAAATTATGTTTATCCGATCCTCTATGCTATGTATGCAAATGCAATGCAACTTGAGAGCATGTATACTACATGATAGACTTACTGCATATGCAATATATTACATATGTTCATGAACTACATTGTATTTGAAGCAAGCAGCAAATGAAATAATACTAGCCTCTTCATTAAATCTTCACACTCATTAATATATGGTTGTTTGGCATTCATCCCCACTTAACTTGTTCCTTATCCTCTAAATGCGCAACTCGTGAATATGTGTGGTACATAACAAAATTATTGCACATCTAATGTACCACATATGTTCAAAAACTTCATTGGATTTGGAGCAATCAATAAATGAAATAATACTGGCATCTTCATAAACTCTTTACACTCATGAATGTGTGTTGTACATAACATAATAAATGCACATGTAGTGTACTACATATGTTCATGAATGCATCGCATTTTGACCAAGGAGCAAAGTAAATATTTTTGACAATAACTAGAGAGAATATCAATCAAGCATAACACTTTCATTTATGTGGATATAAGAAAAAAATTGAACTCCAAATAAGGATTTTGATAAAGAAGGAAAAAGAGTACCGATGGTTTGTGAAATAGGATTAAAACTTTTCTAAAAGCAAAGACAATGAAAGAGAACACTAACAGAATGTGAGAGCAAAATATGTACCGAGGGTTTGTGAAAAGCAACTACTTTTATCCAACATGAGACCAAAAACAACGACAAAGTGGGAGAGCCCAACGGGAAGGAATACAAGCCATCTCGATGACGAAGAGAGAGGAATCACGACGCCTGAAGGCAACAAAAAGAGTAAGAGTGAACACAAGACTAAGAGAGGATAGAGATGAAGAATGAGCGCGAAAGTGAATATACATATTTAGGGCAATGTTTTCTAGACCAGTGCTCATTAATGATTGGTGTCAATATGTTAAAAGCATTTTTAATTCATAACGACATTGTCTTTCTAATTATCCAGTCTAAAATGTAAATTTTAGTATAGAGTATAAAATTTAAGAAACATACAAGAACTTTTGCCTAAATGTTTCATCAACAACAACAGATTAATAATACAAGATATATGATAATAATCAACAAGAGCTATCAAAAGACATAAAAGACAAAAAAATTTTATTAATCATCGCCTAAAGGCGACAGTATATAGGCATGAAATAAAAAATGACATCAAAATATTATATATATATATATATATATATATATATATATAGATGATGATGATGATGATCCAAGCCTTCAAGAAATCATCATCATTCCAGGAGACTTACTACGGCTAGTCCAAACGATCATTGAATACCTTTACCAACTCCTCCAATCATTCAAAGAAGTGATATTGCCTCGCCCTGACACCTCTAGAACGGTGCCTTGGATGTGAAAGATGGCCTCAGCAATTTGCTCCAATGTCAAAGGTGAAGGGTACTATGAAAGGGAAATGCTAGTAGATGTTGTTGTAGGAGGAGGGGGGAATGTTGTCTCTATGATGTTGCTATTAGTGGGAAGTGTCGCCACTCAAACAAGAAAGAGAGGTGTAGAAAGGAACTTTTAAATTTGAACTTAGAAACTAAAGGTACTTTAGTATTTATAAATGGGACTGATGGTTGGATAGTTCATATGATATTGACAAGACAGGATAATAGAAGTTGAAAGTTGAAACTTACGTATTTAGACTAGCTGTATTTGAAACAATGGTCTAAATAATAATTATGATACCATATACTCAATTATCCGGTGTAAATAGAAATGTTAAGTTAGGAATTAATAAACAATATTTAGATGTTAAATACTTAAATGATGGGTCAGATTGACATATTTAGACTTTGTGCCACTACTGAAGAGTGGAGCTAAATACCCAAGAAGGGGGGTGAATTGGGTATCTAATAAAAATTAAGGATTGAGCTCTGTTTTTGACTAATGAAAACAGAGGCTAACAGAGGAGTAGGGAAGGAAAGCTTTACACAATGTGATTTATACTGGTTTGGTCCTTTCTCTGACCTACATCCAGTCCCCAAGCCTCACCTGGGATTTTCAATCCACTATAATCAAATATTGATTACACACTCTGTACTAAGAGTTGTTCTCTCACTAGAACACACTCCCCCTTACAAGTTGTAATCAATACACCCCAACTACCAAGTCCCCTGACTTGTAGTTATCTCAATCAATAAATGATTTACAAGTATTTGACTCTCTTACAGAGCAGATAAGATAAACACTGAAGAACTAAGTATCAAAATGATACAATACAGATGTAAGCTTGATACAATAAATGACTCAATAAATTTTCGTTCTAAAATAGTTGTATCTTGTTGTGAAGAAGTTAATGCTCTCTATTTATAGGTAGAGAACATTAAATGACCGTTGTAAGATGATTCCAACCGTTGGAATTGATTAGCTTGGGTTCTGGTCATCTTCTCTCTCTAAACTTATGCTAATCCAAGTCTTAATGAAGTCTGATGTGGATCTCTGAGTTTCTGCCCGTTGGAATTAACTTTACTTGATGTAGTAAGCATTCTTTAACGTTAACAAGGCGTGCTCAGATGGATTAGCCGAAAGTAGATGAGATTGTGCAGGTGCATTAAATGCACTGTTCACCTTTTTGCTTTTTCTCACAAATCTTCAATAATCTTGATCTGTGCTAACTGAAAAGCACTCAACAAACTTGTTAAACATATCTGGGATCATGAGTGAATGATTTATGAAAGCAATTAGATCAAACAACAAGATATAGCAGATTTCACAAATTTGAAAAAGCTTCAACGGTTACTAACCTCGAGGTTAGTTCATCCAACCTCGAGGTTGGCCTGAAATCTTCAGGCAAACCTTCGTTTTAAAATCATTCAACCTCGAGGTTGCAAAGTGAACCTCGAGGTTTCTCTTGCGAAGAAACCTTCTGATAAATCTCATTAACTTGCAAACCTTGAGGTTCCAAAGGTAACCTCGAGGTTTGAAGTTTGTTTCAAACCTTCAGTTTTCACTGGAGCCCGACAACCTCGAGGTTGTACATCTGTACTCGAGGTTGGCTCTTTGAAAGTGCAAAGTTCAAAGTTAAACATAAATCCCAGCCTCGAGGTTACAATGTTAACCTCGAGGTTTTCAATACTTTGAAAACCAGTGTGCTCTCTGTAAGTGATAAAACTCGAGGTTGCAACATCATACTCGGGGTCCAAGGTGTTTTCATCGGGCTTAAGTTTCAAAACAAAGTGTCCAACCTCGAGGTTGAAATATGGACCTCGAGGTTCATGTGCTTGATGACCTTTCTGTATGAGTTGAACCTTGAGGTTAGCTTTGCATACTCGAGGTTACAAGTGTTAATGAAGAAACTTGGATTCTCCAACTGAACCAGAACCTCGAGGTTGACTTCTCAACCTCGAGGTTTCACATATAACCTGTGAAACCAAGTTTTGCAACATTCGAACACTTGATTTTTAAAGCTTCTGTAAGATCAAACCTCGAGGTTACAAACCCAACCTCGAGGTTTGCTCTTAACCAGAGTTTTGACACTTAAGAGCAAAACCTCTTCAATTGTTTGTAGTTGTTGACAATCATCAAAACCATCAGAGAACTAACAACTACAACCAGTCTGAATGTAATCAAATTATATTATAACTTATTTTACTAATAAAGAGCGTGTGTGTGTGTGTTATATATTATTATATTGGAAAATTAACTTATCAACCCAAAGACAGAAACAACAATTGAACAAATTAAAGATGCAAGAGATGCAGACAAGATCAAGACAAAGATTAGAAATAAAAATATTTTTCATTATTAATAATCTTTGTTATGCTACCCGAAGGCAACATCAGAATATTAATTTACATAATAAAAAAAAACCTCAATCTTCATCCTCATCACTAGAAGAAGAAGAGGAAGGGAAGAGGGGTCATCCGATAGATTGTAGTCAACGTCATTTGCATCGAGTAGAAGGTTGAGCTTGCTGTTGATAGTGTTGAGCATCACCAGAAGTCTTCCGATGCGTCTATCGATATGATCTACCCTTGCATGGAGGTGTTGCAGAAGCTCCTTCATTGAGGTGGTGGAGGTGGTGGTGGAGGCTGATGCGCATATTGATATTCTAGAAACGACAGGAAGAGGAGTTGAATATGAAGAAACAAAAGCAATAGGGAGTTTAAATAGACAAGACAGATGGAGATTTTGAGGAGACGCGTAGTTGAGAAGTTTGCTTTAGAAGATGAAGAAACTCTTAAGCATTTAACATTTGGTATAAAGAAGTGACAATATTTTTTTAAAAAATATTTATACCGGATGTTTTAGCGTTCGGTCTAACAAGAATTTAAATTTTTAAATTTTTCTTAATATTTAATATTTATCGATAGCACATTAAATTATACCCGGTTTAGAATATGTTATCCGGACAGCTTAAATGTGCGCCTGGTGTTAAATTGTATCAATATTTAAAAAAATATCACCAGTCATACTTTTTAAACCATCTCTGCCTTTAGAGGTCTAGATGTGGCAGTCTTATCGGTCTTTTCTCTAGTAGTGCCTTTTGATAAGTAATTTCTGATAATTACTTTTATTTTAGTATTAACTACTTTGGTTTTGGTATTAACTATTCTTGTTTTTGAAAATTCAAAAAATATATTAAGAACTTCGTTGATAATTAGATAAAGTAGGCAACATTGAAACTACAATATAGAAATTTTAGTAGTTAATAGGGAAACAAAAGTAGGTATTAGAAAATGTTCAACAAATACCTTGTTTACTACTTTCACTATCAACAAATATTCGGAAGCTGTGGTGACGCCACCCCTGGCAGTCACTGGCGTTGGAGCTCCATCGACCGGTAAGGGATTTTGAGGATTTTTTTTTTTTTTTTTAAAACTACAGGTATTTTTGTCATTTCTCACATTTATCACCATTTCAAAATTCCAAATCAATTCATTTAGAATTGTTGAAATTCAACACCCTTATTTATCTGGTATATATTAATTTTGACTATCTTTTATGTCTTTTTCATATATATATATATATATATATATATATATATATATATTCATTACAATTACTTGGTCAAATCTTCAACACCCTTATTTATCTGGTATATATTAATTTTGACTATCTTTTATGTCTTTTCCATATATATATATATATATATATATATTCATTACAATTACTTGGTCAAATCACATAACTATTGGTATGTTGTTGACTAAAAATAAGAAAGGCCGATTTTTTGATAATTTTATCATCCGATCATTATTTTAAATGGTTTCGATGTAAAATATTATATTGTAATAAACGATTCAATTAAAAAAATATATTCTAATTTCCAATTAGGAATTTGTTGGGAAAAAGGAAAAAATAGAAAATAATGCGGAAACTTTGTGGAGTCTGTTTTCCTTGATTTTGCCAAATATCTCAATCTCCTTTTAAGATTCCAACCAACGATCACAGGAAGAACAATGAGAAACGTTACCTCAATTTCGCTTTATCTTCTCAATCCATGTCTGGCAATGCATGATCACAACAATTTCATTACATTGTTCACATTGGTAATTAATTTTGTGCTTCTTTTTTTTTAATCTAAATCCTTTTACATTCCCTTCATATGTTCTTCTTTCAATTTAGACATCAAAATACATTATTGTCTTCAATGTTTCATATCGATTCTATCACAGCTCCCCCCCCCCCCCATGTCTGGATTCACGTGACATGTGAGAGGGATTTTCATGCTCAACACTAACATGACACTCGAATGTTGACTTTTCACCTATTATGTAACTAAATAACGCCGTTTGATTGGGCTCAGTAGGAATAATTTCTGATTTATTTAGGAATGTAGAAAAATTTCAATCCATCATATTGAGAATTAAGAAAAGATCCCTTGGGATTTCAAGATTCTTCTCAATTTTCCTACCTGGTACTACGGCTATGAATGATCTTAGTTGTTCTTAACAAGAGATGAATTGACCATTTTGAGAAACTTAAATTCCCTTTTGCAATTCTTCATTACTTTTTTTTTATCGGTATTATTCATGTAAATTCTAGTAATATTAATCAACAAGAAAAGACATCTCCATGGATTTTTTTTTTTGGCTCAAAACATCTCCATGGATTAAGGAATTACAAAATACAGGAGCTAAAGACGTCTCCATAGGATTTGGTAATATTAACAAATAAAGAAGTTCTCAACACAATGTTCTCAAGGTTATAAAATGTGGTGTTCAACCAATGAAATACATGTCTCATCTAGTATTCATATTAGTTTGAGTAAACTTACAAACAATTTGGTCCTTAAATACTCCCTCTAATTCTAACTACAATAGCCAAATAACTAATTACTACTCCCCCTTACATATTTAGAATCAAAGCAAACCTCTCTACTAGCTCATAAATCTAAGACAGAAGAAAGTAGTTAGGCCCATACTAGTTACTAGTTTCAGTCTTAAAAATGGATGAATAAACATATTACCACTCAAAAATAACAATTCATTACAAGTTGAATCATTTGGGCTTCTTTAAACCACTTGAGAAAAGACTTACAACACTTTTGTCATATTAATGACTTACTCTTGCATTGAACCAGTTTTTGTAGTTGCTGAGGAATCATGGGAAAACGTGATAAAAAACATGTTGTGGCGGCAGAGGGGAATAATAGTTCTGGTGCTAGCACCAGTGCTGGTGCCAGCACCAGTGCTGGTGCCAATCCAAGTCATCATCATCAAAGATCTTGGAGCATTCTTAAAATTATGAAGTATCAACAATGGTCTCATAATGTCAAGAAAAGACTCACACAAAAGATGAGCGATGGTGGAAAAAATCATGAAGGTATGTGTACTCTAGACTGTTCAGATAATCTGCTTCACATCTGACTATTGGATTGTTATTGCTTCCTCTAGCTGTTTCAGATTGGTTTTCTATTTCTGTATGGAATCATAAAAGCCAAAGTGTTGATTATAGTGTTTTAAATTACTAGCGTGATTTTGTCTGCGATTATTCATAAAAGACTCGATAGAGTTTTATGTGGGTTGTTGAGGGCATAATACAATCCTCTTTGTTATTTGGGCTTGGAACCGGCTATGAGATATAGGCAAAGTTGTAAATGATACAAAGAAGATGGAAGCCATAATTTGTGCACAAAGTCACACAAATATTTCTATGATTTATTTTTTAAGCTCTCACTTGCACATATCTAGTTAGAATAAACTACCAAACAATGAAAGTTAAGTTTGAAACTAGTGTTTTATTCCTATTATGTACACATTTATACATTGTTGTCTTGTTTGTTATATGCCATTCAAATTCTCATACCAATTTCATAGACATCATAACTCACATGCTCTTTTTCACATTGTAGCAGTTGATGTTCCAGGTGAAACTGATAATAACATACAGGACTACGAGCCAAACTCGAAGTTATACGAACAAATGGCTATTCAGTCCACTTCTCCAGCGAAACATTCTGTTAAATCCAGACTAAAAGCACTTATTACCCACGAGATAGCCAAAAAAAAGAGTCATCATAAAAGAAGTTCAACCTACCCTGTAAAGCCAAAACCAGCAAACCATCCTGATCCTATCCCCAATTCAGATCATCCATATCTTCATCTTGTCTTCGAATCTAACCGTCTAACCGAACATAGTCCCGAAGTAGTTCCACACACTTGTGAGGCATTCGAGGATTTGCCACCAGAATGCTCAACTGCCAATAATAAAATCTGTGTAGAGTGTGGGACCATGTTTTCTAGTGATTCAATGGAACATATTGCTATGGTACATAAGCATCATAAACCAGCATCAGAATATCACAGATCACTAATGAAGGAAACATTGAACTATGAGGATAAGTCAATGAAAGCCAAGTTACTCACAACTGATGTGTCACCTTATCTCTTCAAGGATTTCTTGGATGCTCTTGATATGATAAATTCAAATAAGAATTTGATGTTAAAAGTTCTGCAGCATCAACATCCTCCTTTGGCAGGCCACTTCCCTAACCAAGAGGAACCAACAAGAAATATGAGACTAAACAAGTCTGGTTCATTTCCTGCTGTTACCTCGTCCTCCTCACCTGAAGCTAAAGGAGAAGACGTAAACAATATGGAAGATGAAATGGACAAATCAGGAGAGATACAAAATGATAGCCAAACACAAATATCGATATCTCTGCCCCAATCTTCGGAAAAAAGTGACCAGCAGCAGCCTGTGTTATTGGACTCCTCTTATTATGTTACCCCGGTACCATCCAGGGTTCATAATCCAAGGGCTATTGAGCGCTTCAAGGATCTTAGACAGAAGATGAAAAATGAGAAACAACGAATAGCGATGGATGCTGTGTATGACAAAGTTCCTCATGGAAATAAAACTCCCATGGATTTGAAGTGGAAGATTCCCAAAGTAGCCATAGACACTGAATTTGGCAGCTTTAAAAAGCGTCAAAGATCTCCAATGAGGAGTTCATCTTTAAATGAATCAGTTTGGAAATATTCTCAGCTTTATGAGACTTGCTTTAACCAAGGACCTAGGTACCCTAAATCTAAAAGTTTAAAGCTGAAAACAGTGGAGAAAAGTTCTATATTAAAGGCCCCAAAATCGTTTCAAAGGTTTCTTTCACTACCTAATCTTAAAAATTACTTTGGTCAAAATGAGGAGCCTTCTTCTATTATACCTCCACAGATTCAAGCTGGGAAATTTGGAGAGAGAACCGCTAGTCAAAGAGGAATAGCCATAAGAAGTGATACGGAGTTTGTATCAGATGAGGATAAGGGTTCAAATCAAAATGAAAGTATAGGAATTGATGATTATTTTGGAAAATTAACTGACAGTGATATGAATGAATCAACTTCTATTCTTGCTGAAACAAAATCAATCTCCTTTTCTAGCTCCAGCTTCCTGGATGATGATTCCATTAGCTCTGATGAAAAGCTATCTTTACCAGAAGGTATATGTTGTCTTTTAATAATCATGGAATGCATTTTCAGCTTCCCTGACTTAGTAAATTTTTAGTTTCTGTTTATTTGTTTAACCTAATTTAATAGTACAAATAGGTTAAATTGATTCAAGAAAATTACCGGAGTACTAAGGAAAATTAAGAAAAAAGAAAAGAAACTGCATTATATTAGTGCAACAAAACATAGGAACAAAGGGAAATAATCTTGATTTGGGAATTTGTGTTAGATCATGTCAAATGTTGCTTTAGCGCAAATTTTGAATTTGAATAGTTACAAATTTTTAGGCAAAGTATATACAAAAGTTTCACTTTTAAACTTTCAACATGAATGTAGCCATGTTGTAGACCTGTTTATATTCCTCATGGTTTTTTAAACAATTTATGATTCATGATACTCCTTTCAGTCAGAAATGTAGGAGCTAGATAAAAGGATTACACAGCCTCTTTTGGTCTATCCTAAGAAGAGGTGTCTAACATAGGGGCAAATTAGTCATGATTCAGTTATGTTATGTCATCTGTAAGTTATTTTAAGTAGTTATCTTTGAGTCAGCCAGTAGTTACGGTTAGTCAGTTATTATATGTCTAGTCAGTTATTTTATATTGCTATATATAACCTATGATGCATTACAGGAATATTATGACATAATTCAGGAATTCTATTTCCTTGTTGGTCTGGGATTATAGATTCTAGTCCTAGAATAGTCACTTTCTCTAATAGATTCATCCTAAAAACCAAGTTCTATCACTAGATAACTAATTGACATGTCTTACGGAAATTAATTTGGTTAGTTATTTGTAACAAATATGTATTTGTTTCCCTAAAACACCCTCTTTTATCATTATCCCCATCAGTAAACTCTCCTTTAATATATGCAATAAATTAGGATAATTTTAGGGAAAAATTTGGAAAACAAAATGAATTGAGGTCTAATGACCAAAGCAAACCCCTCAACTAGCTTCTACATTTAGGCATGGGGATTATTAATCGTGAAGTAAACAAAAACTACTAAAAAGACTCAAACAAAATTTTGTTCTATATTTAGTTATTATTCATGATATACTCAAGTTCTAGCAATAATCCTAACTTCCCACCTCATCATTTGGTTATGGTTGAATGAAACAGATTCTAAAATAAAGGCATGGCCAAAAGATGGATTGGACCATTTTACAGAGCAAGTACAAGATTTTGACATTGCAGACTATCATGATATGCTAAATAGTACTGATGCTGATTTCCAGAAATTTGGATCTCTGAACAAGCATTTGATATTGGGTATTCCTTGCCTTGAAGTGGACAAGAACAATATAGCAGAATTTAACTATGTGAAAGACGTATTAGAGCTATCTGGGTTATCCACAAGCCAACAATCCCTCAGCACATGGTTTTCCAATGAGCAACCACTTGATCCAACAGTGTATGATGAATTAGAAGGGTGCTTGCTTTTTGATCCAGAAAGTTCCAGAAATGAAGAATATAGTAATGGTGGTGCTCATTGTAACCATTTGGTTTTGTTTGATTTGATCAATGAGGTATTGATTGAGATGTTTGGGAGATCATATAGTTATTACCCAAAATCATTGTCTTCTGTGTGTCATGTTTACCCAATACCAGTGGGAGACCAAGTTCTAAGGGAAGTGTGGAAAATTATAAAGTGGCATCTGAATTTGAATTCTTCTGAGTTGTTATATCCATCTTTGGATTACTACGTTAGTAGAGACTTGGAAAGAAATGATGGGTGGATGAATCTTCAGTTCGATTCTGAATGTGTGGGGCTTGAGGTTGATGACTTGATTTTTGATGATCTTTTGGAAGAGATCATCAGCAATTGATGAGGCTATAGTTATATGTATATGTATGACCTTTCATACAATAAGGAGATATAGTTTATTGTGTATATCGTAATAATTTGTATAATTTATAACAATATTACACTATTGATGATTGGGTCAAGTGAACTTTTCTTTTTCTCTCATTCTTTCTATATTTTTTTACAAATTACATATAGTTTCTTATTAGAAGAAATCATATTTAAAGCACTATAAAACACAAAATATTGGCACATCTCCTATTAGAGATTTGAACTGACCCTTACTAATTAGTTAAGTGAACTTTTCAAACAAAGTATTAAGCCTGACCTTTTGATTTTTTTTTTTTTTTTTAGTTGAACTCAAGTTTTTCACCACACTTAGGAGAATTACTCTTATTTAGGTTTTTGATAATACTTAAATTTGGCTAGTTACTTGATTTGAAGTTGGATTGCTAGCGAACTCAATTGTGATGGTAGCCATTGACCATGGATATAGATATAAACATATTGACAAATGTCATATAAAGTGTTTATAAGTATTCTTGATAAGACTTTAAACCACATTTTCTCCCTAATTTATACTACTTCTTACCTTTAATATAAGAGTTATTGAATGCGTTGGAGTAAATTAAGAAAATCAAATAACTTAACTGTAATGAATGTGATATTATCTTTCTAAAATACCCTAGTGTAATATTTAGATTATGTATCAAATAAGTTAAATAAATTCGTTTAGAAAGAATGACAACTACGAGAAAAAATGAATTGAAATATTACACCTAAGACCATCAATATCCTTGGTTATACTGATCTCATCAAATAGTCAACCTAGCAAATATTGAGAAGGGGGAATGGAAAAGGACAAGTCACTAAAATAAAATAAAACATAAAAGGTCCATATCGTGCCCATATATCTAACCTAAAATATGTCAATAACCAAGTAACTTCAATCAGCTAACATTCATGTTTCATTTTTCTCATCAAGCAGCGCACATAAGTCAAGAGAGGTTCAGATAATTAGGAAATAAATATTTGCTGGTCTTTTAAGACAAGTTAAACAACAAATCTACCTCAAGAAATACAACACGATCAATGTTACAAATTACAATGTCTGAAGACAACTTAAATAATACAATTCCTCACATTAGACTGTATATTACATTATCCATCATTCCACTGACTCATTCTAAGCCTAAATCCTGAATCTGATTAAAATAAAAACCATGAAATTAGCCAAAACTAATAGAATGTTTAACTTGTTTCCAACAAAACCAAGACACTACAAATTCAAGATCGCCTAAACGGATCATCTATAAAAAAGAATTTTAGCTGCAACCTAAGCCCATCTCACATAGACAGAGAACTATTAAATTAAATTAGGAAAAAAAAAATAAAAGGAATGACTATCACTATGTCCTAACGACACTAATTTATATTAAGATATTCATAATCATTTCACAAAATACTCACAAGCAACATATCAATACCCATAACAATTGGAAAGTGGTTACCACTGGTGGAAGCTAACTACTATTTCACTGCTCATAATCCAAGTACCACAACCAATTTACTAACAATTAATAACTTTTTAAAATTCTAAATAAAAATATAACTTAAAATTTAAAATATACAAATTTTTAATAGTAGATTTGGAATTCTTGAAGTGGGCAAATTAGGATAGTATAAAAAAAATCAGGGAAACCATTGCAAATATTAATTCTCCTTTCGATTTACTATTAATTAATAACTCCTTTTTTTGTTTGTTATTTATTAGTAATTTTCTAAATTATTTCATCCATTTTTACTAATAATAACAATTATTATTTTTTCCTATTTTAATAGTAATATTATTTATTCCATTTTACTAATTATATTTATTATTATTTATCTATACTTATTTTAAACTCCCGGGCCTATCCTAACGTTTTAAATTAGGAATTTAAAATAAGTATTAACAACATAAAAATACATTTTATTATAATATATATATATATATATATATATATATATATATATATATATTGTAAATAATATTATAAATAAAATAATATAGGAGTGACCTAAATTAGATCCTATTATATAGGAGTAAGTTGGATCAGATCCTATCTTTTTGATTTCAAGATATTTAGATATATTTTATTCTCTCTTTATATATATAAAATAATATCGCACACTAGTTAATGTTTCTTATATTTTTCCCAAGTGCAGTCAGATAAGGGCAATGCTATATATATATTTATATAGTTAATTTAAATGTGGTGTTGCTTACCGTGTTCATGCTATATCTTCCTTTCAACCTATATTATATATATTTATAAAATAGTAAGTTTTTCTCTTTTTCTTTCCCAAAAGCATCGACAAAATACATAAGACAGTAAAAACTTATGACAGCTAAAAAAACTTCTTTAATATATGTATATACGCATACCCACAGGAACGCAGCTCATAGATTTAATTTAAAGGGGCCTACTATTATTATTATTATTATTATTATTATTATATATACAACACGATGACAACAAGCATTCTTCTATTGTTATATGTGCAAGGCTAACTACATATATATACACACATAGCCACACATAATCTATATGTATATATTTTATTTCCTTCTCTTTCTTTTATAGACACAGTGGCCACGTGTAAATATATATATATATATATATATACACACACTCAAACACATCAGCTTTTTCCTTCCTTTTCTTTCTATATGCATCAGCTAAGCAAACTTTTGTTTTTGTTTATATATATGGATATGCAGCGACATAACTATACCTATTAGTTTCTAATGATTTGTGTGAAGTAAATATAATGCTCATGAATGACGATGTACCCTATTTCAGTTTCTTTTACCAGAGAAATCACATGGAAGACAAGGCTACGCTCCTCACGGCTTCAATCTCAGAAACTTGCGTTGATGAATGAAGCAAATCGAAAGGAAAAGAGAAACAATGATTTACCTTTGTTTGCTGGTTCGTATGATAGGATCACAGCTGGAAACAGAACCCCTCTTGTTTACTGAAGTGTTACGCAGAGGGGAAAATGGTTTCAGTTTTTTTTTGAAACTCTCTCTCTCTTTCTCCCTGCTTCAATTCCTCTCCACTTCGGTTTCTGGTTTTTGTTAAGCTTAGTATGAATGGATGGAAGCAAAGGGAGCATGGGTTATATAGAGAGGGGAGCGTCCAGTCCGAGGAAGGGAATACACAGGGGTCTCTCGGTGAGGAGCTCGAGATGCATGGGGTCTGATTTAGCGTGTACTGTTGAATCCGAAATTAATTTTGGAGTACGGCATAATCTGATTACTGTGGTTGCGTGATATGGTTTTTTTTTTTTTTGCGTTGTGATCTCTTTCTCGCATAACGTCTTTGTTATTATTATTTTTTCTTCCTCTTTAATATTAAAATTTAAATCCTTAATTCTATTAAAGGATTTACCCTCTTTTAATTAAATTTCTTTTGGCTTTAAGAAAAAAATATAATTTCCATAATTTTAGGCATATTTTATTCTTTATTATTATTATATTTTATTTAAATATTTGTTTATTTATTTACTATTATTATTGCTATTATTTTTTTTCTTTTAATTAAAAAAAATTAGGATATTACAGTGACGTCACTCCTGGCGGTCACTACCAGTAAGGGATTTTGAAGATTTTTTTAAAAAAACTAAAGGTATTTTTGTCGTTTCTCACATTTATCACCATTTCAAAATTCCAAATCAATTCATTTAGAATTGTTGAAATTCAACACTCTTATTTATCTGTTATATATTTTGACTATCTTTTATTCAACAATTAAAATTACTACCAACCAATGAGACAATGAAACTTGTATAATGTTAGGAGTTTAACACTTGGAAAGTGATTTCTTTGACAAATATTTTATCACACCTTTGAGGAAGGACCAACTAATTGTGTTACAAGTGCACTGGTTTATAAATATATATAGATAAAGAATTTTGACATATTTTGCTTCTTTGCCTGAACCAAGACATAATATAATTAGACAAGAAGCCAGATACATTATTATATAATAACCTTTGGTTATTATCAAAGTGTAGTGAAATTTATATCTGTAGATGAAGTCCTGAGGCGACCTAGAAAAAAAAATTGCTTTCAAATCAGAACCTAAACTTAACTCCTTAAAGCATTTTTGTTGGCTAAAAATAAGAAAGGCCGATTTTTGATAATTTTATCATCCGATCGTTATTTTAAATGGTCCCGATGTAAAATATTATATTGTGATAAACGAATCAATTAAAAAGATATATTCTAATTTCCAATTAGGAATTTGTTGGGAAAAAGGGAAAAATAGAAAATAATGGGGAAACTTTGTGGGGTCTGTTTTCCTTGATTTTGCCAAGTATCTCAATCTCCTTTTAAGATTCCAACCAACGATCACAGGAAGAACAAAGAGAAACGTTACCTCAATTTCGCAGAAACGTTACCTCAATTTCGCTTTATCTTCTTAATCCATGTCTGGCAATGCATGATCACAACAATTTCGTTACAGTGTTCACATTGGTAATTAAGTTTGTGCTTCTTTTTTTTAATCAATAAATCCTTTTACATTCCCTCCATATGTTCTTCTTTCAATTTAGACATCAAAATACATTATTGTCTTCAATGTTTCATATCGATTCTATGTTCTATTCATATCAAACACATGACATGTGAGAGGGATTTTCATACTCAACACCAACATGACGCTCGAATGTTGACCTTTCCGCCCTTCTGTAACTGAACAATGCCATTAGGTCGGGTTCAATAGGAATAATTTCTAAGTTATTTAGGAATGTATAAAAATTTCAATCCATCATGTTGAGAATTAAGAAAAGATTCCTTAGGATTTCAAATGTATTCTCAATTTTCCTACCTGGTACTACAACTATGAATGATCTTAATTATTCCTACGATTGAAGAACTCTGACAAGAGATGAATTGACCATTTTGAGAAACTTAAATTCCCTTTAGCAATTCTTCATTACTTTTTTAATCGGTATTATTCATGTAAATTTGGTAATATTAATAAACAAGAAAAGACATCTCCATAGGATTAAGGACTTACAAAATACAGGAGCTAAAGACGTCTCCATAGGATTTGGTAATATTAACAAATAAAGAAGTTCTCAACATGATGTTCTCAAGGTCATAAAATGTGGTGTTCAACCATTGAAATTCATGTTTCATCTAGTATTCATATTAGTTTGAGTAAACTTACAAACAATTTGGTCCTTAAATACTCCCTCTAATTCTAACTACAATAGCCAAATAACTAATTACTACTCCCCCTTACATTTAGAATCAAAGCAAACCTCTCTACTAGCTCATAAATATAAGACAGAAGAAAGTAGTTAGGCCCATACTAGTTACTAGTTTCAGTCTTAAAAATGGATGAATAAACATATTACCACTCAAAAATAACAATTCATTACAAGTTGAATCATTTGGGCTTCTCTAAACCATTTGAGAAAAGACTTACAACACTTTTGTCATATTAATGACTTACTCTTGCATTGAACCAGTTTTTGTAGTTGCTGAGGAATCATGGGAAAACGTGATAAGAAACATGTTGTGGCGGCAGAGGGGAATAATAGTTCTGGTGCTAGCACCAGTGCTGGTGCCAATCCAAGTCATCATCATCAAAGATCTTGGAGCATTCTTAAAATTATGAAGTATCAACAATGGTCTCATAATGTCAAGAAAAGACTCACACACAAGATGAGCGATGGTGGAAAAAATCATGAAGGTATGTGTACTTTAGACTGTTCAAATTATCTGCTTCACATCTGACTATTGGATTGTTATTGCTTCCTCTAGTTGTATTAGATTGGTTTTCTATTTCTGTATAGGAATCATAAAAGCCAAAGTGTTGATTATAGTATTTTAAATTACTAGTGTAGTTTTGTCTGTGATTATTCATAAAAGACTCGATAGAGTTTTATATGGGTTGTTGAGGGCATAATACAATCCTCTTTGTTCTTGGAACCGGCTATGAGATATAGGCAAAGTTGTAAATGATACAAAGAAGATGGAAGCCATAATTTGTTCACAAAGTCACACAAATATTTCTATGATTTATTTTTTAAGCTCTCACTTGCACATATCTAGTTAGAATAAACTACCAAACAATGAAAGTTAAGTTTGAAACTAGTGTTTTATTCTTATTAGGTACACATTTATACATTGTTGTCTTGTTTGTTATATGCCATTCAAATTCTCAAATCCAATTTCATAGACATCATAACTCACATGCTCTTTTTCACATTGTAGCAGTTGATGTTCCAGGTGAAACTGATAATAACATACAGGACTACGAGCCAAATTCGAAGTTATACGAACAGATGGCAATTCAGTCCACTTCTCCAGCGAAACATTCTGTTAAATCCAGACTAAAAGCACTTATTACCCACGAGATAGCCAGAAATAAGAGTCATCATAAAAGAAGTTCAACCTACCCTGTAAAGCCAAAACCAGCAAACCATCCTGTTCCTATCCCCAATTTAGATCATCCATATCTTAATCTTGTCTCCGAATCTAACCGTCTAACCGAACATAATCCTGGAGTAGTTCCACACACTTGTGAGACATTCGAGGATTTGCCACTAGAATGCTCAACTGCCAATAATAAAATCTATGTAGAGTGTGGGACCATGTTTTCTAGTGATTCAATGGAACATAATGGTATGGTTCATAAGCATCATAAACAAGCATCAGAATATCACAGATCACTAATGAAGGAAACATTGAACTATGAGGATAAGTCAATGAAAGCCAAGTTACTCACAACTGATGTGTCGCCTTATCTCTTCAAGGATTTCTTGGATGCTCTTGATATGATAAATTCAAATAAGAACTTGATGTTAAAAGTTCTGCAGCATCAACATCCTCCTTTGGCAGGCCACTTCCCTAACCAAGAGGAACCAACGAGAAATATGAGACTAAACAAGTCTAGTTCATTTCCTGCTGTTGCCTCCTCCTCCTCCTCCTCACCTGAAGCTAAAGGAGAAGACGTAAACAATATGGAAGATGAAATGGACAAATCAGGAGAGGAACAAAATGATATCCAAACACAAATATCGATATCTCTGCCCCAATCTTCGGAAAAAAGTGACCAGCAGCAGCCTGTGTCATTGGACTCCTCTTACTATGTTACACTTGAAAGAGGAGCTTTATACCCAAGAGGGGGGGTGAATTGGGTATATTAAAAATTTTCAAACTGGTTCTGTTTTTACACTCTCAGAACAGAGCAGAACAGAGGAGATAGAGAGAAGAGCTTTGCACACAACGATTTATACTGGTTCGGTCCTTTCTCTGACCTACATCCAGTCCCCAAGCCTCACTTGGGATTTTCAATCCACTAACTCAACAATATTGATTACACACTCTGTACTAAGAGTTGTTCTCTCACTAGAACACACTCCCCCTTACAAGTTGTAATCAATACACCCCAACTACCAAGTCCCCTGACTTGTAGTTATCTCAATCAATAAATGATTTACAAGTATTTGACTCTCTTACAGAGCAGATAAGATAAACACTGAAGAACTAAGTATCAAAATGATACAATACAGATGTAAGCTTGATACAATAAATGACTCAATAAATTTTCGCTCTAAGTAGTTGTATCAGCTTGAGAAGAAGTTAATGCTCTCTATTTATAGGTAGAGAACATTAAATGACCGTTGTGAGATGATTCCAACCGTTGGAAGTGATTTGCTTAAGTTCTGGACATCTTCTCTCTCTAACCTTCTGCTAATCCAAGTCTTAATGAAGTCTGATGTGGATCTCTGAGTTTCTGCCCGTTGGAATTAACTTTACTTGATGTAGTAAGCATTCTTTAACGTTAACAAGGCGTGCTCAGATGGATTAGCTGAAAGTAGATGAGATTGTGCAGGTGCATTAAATGCACTGTTCACCTTTTTGCTTTTTCTCACAAATCTTCAATAATCTTGATCTGTGCTAACTGAAAAACACTCAACAAACTTGTTAAACATATCTGGGATCATGAGTGAATGATTTATGAAAGCAATTAGATCAAACAACAAGTTATAGCAGATTTCACAAATTTGAAAAAGCTTCAACGGTCACTAACCTCGAGGTTAGTTCATCCAACCTCGAGGTTGGCCTGAAATCCTCAGGCAAACCTTCGTTTTAAAATCATTCAACCTCGAGGTTGCAAAGTGAACCTCGAGGTTTCTCTTGAGAAGAAACCTTCTGATAAATCTCATTAATCTGCAAACCTTGAGGTTCCAAAGGTAACCTCGAGGTCTGAAGTTTGTTTCAAACCTTCAGTTTTCACTGGAGCCCGACAACCTCGAGGTTGTACATCTGTACTCGAGGTTGGCTCTTTGAAAGTGCAAAGTTCAAAGTTAAACATAAAGCCCAGCCTCGAGGTTACAATGTTAACCTCGAGGTTTTCAATACTTTGAAAACCAGTGTGCTCTCTGTAAGTGATGAAACTCGAGGTTGCAACATCATACTCGAGGTCAAAGGTGTTTTCATCGAGCTTAAGTTTCAAAACAAAGTGTCCAACCTCGAGGTTGAAATATGGACCTCGAGGTTCATGTGCTTGATGAACAACATGACCTTTCTGTATGAGTTGAACCTTGAGGTTAGCTTTGCATACTCGAGGTTACAAGTGATAATGAAGAAACTTGGATTCTCCAACTGAACCAGAACCTCGAGGTTGACTTCTCAACCTCGAGGTTTCACATATAACTTGTGAAACCAAGTTTTGCAACATTCGAATCACTTGATTTTTAAAACTTCTGTAAGGTCAAACCTCGAGGTTACAAACCCAACCTCGAGGTTTGCTCTTAACCAGAGTTTTGACACTTAAGAGCAAAACCTCTTCAATTGTTTGTAGTTGTTGACAATCATCAAAACCATCAGAGAACTAACATTCTCCCCCTTTTTGATGATGACAACATCTACAAGCAATACCTCTTTAAACATTTAAAAGATCATCAGTGAGATTATCAGAGTGTTTGAAAAACTGATTTTTGCACAAGTAGAGTTCTTAGATAAAGAGTCATATATTCTCAGAGAAAAGCAGAAGCATGAAATTGAGACTGATATTTCAATTGATATTCCATTTCAACAAATTTATACAAAATACAATGGAATTCAATTAAAAAACACAATACAGACAAATACATGAAAATACATATGCTGCTGCAGACAAAAAAAAAAAAAAACTAGATCCCTAGACTCTAGTCCTCACTCATTGCTTGTCTCTCCCCCTTTGTCATCGTCATCAACATACTCTGGGTCGAGAATAACAAGAGGAGGCTGGTAAAGCACCATAGCAGTGGTAGGATCAAATGTGGGATCAATAAGAGAAGGATGGGCAAAGGGAGAAGGTGTGGGGAAGATTTCAGTAGAGGGGGTAGGTGGAGATAGAAATGGTGGAATGAGAATCTCTGTAGAAGGGGTAGTGGGTGAAGGTTGAGACTGAGCAACAGGAGTGGTATGAGGTGGAGAAGAGTGTGGAGGGCTAGGGAATGAGAAAGAGTGAGAGGGAGGTGAGTGATGGGGTGAGAGAGCAGGAGACTCAGCAGGAGAGGGAGGTGAAGATGGGTCAGGAAGTGATGAGCTAGGGCCATCATGAATATCAGGACGGGGATCAGAGGCTGCATCAGCAGAAGGTAAGTCAGAAGCCACATCAGGAACTGGAACAGATGAGGGGCCATGAGTGGATGAGGAGCTAAGGCCAAAATGTCTGAGAAGCATGTCAGCTTTGTCTCTGGCATCAGATGCAGCTGAGAGTGTGACAGCTAAAGAGGAGTCCAATTCAGTAAACTTGTGATCCACTTCCTCCTTTAGCTTATTCAAGTGGGACATCACCTCAGTCTGAGCCACAATGACATCCATAAGTCCCAACTTGATGTCAGCCCGTAAAATATCGACCTCAGACTTCATGAGAGCACGATGGGAGATGAGGGCTTGATCCACAATCTGTCTGATTTGTCCCATCAGATCATCTGGTAGAGGAGCCTGAGAAGGTGGAGGAGCTGACTGTGCTTCCTCAGGGGCCTGAGAGGCTTGAGACTGAGCCGCCCCTTCTGCATCAAACTTGATATGCATGAGGTTCAGCTGATGCTTCCCAAAATAAAGGGGATACTCAAGGGTATCAGTGCTCCCCACATACCAGATTCTGTGATAGTAGAGGATCACAGAAACGAGAGAAGGGTAGGGTATATGAGTCAATGGCTTTTTGGCAAATTTGAATGACTTCATCCCCTGAAGAAGCCAATCCCCAATATTAAAGGGCACCCTCCTCACAAAGGCAGTGAATGGTCTATAATCGAGGGAGGTAAAATGGGTGTAGTTCCCAGCCTTAGGAACAAAGTTCCTTGAATAAACATACCAAAGAACTCTGTGTTCTTGTGGCATGTCCCTAGGCTTGAAGGTAAGCTTTATCTGTTGGTCAGGTGGAAAGGGTTTGCCTGGAATAAGAGTTTCATATACCTCTTGATTGGTATAAGAAAATTCTGGAACAGGAGGTGGGTTTTTGACTTTCAGAATTTTGTTTAAGGTATCAGCAGAAAGTGTAAACTTGACACCTCTTACTGTGGTTGACACCCTTTCCTCCACCAACTCTCCCTCAGAGTCCAATACACTCACATCTTCCATTTTAAAATAGAACATCCTAACCAGACTAGGAGTGTATGGACAGTAAATGGAGATAAAGGATTCATACATTTTGATCCAAGGACTGAGATCAAAATTGCACTCTTTGTGGAAGTTTTCTAAATTAATGGCAACTGAAGCACAGAAAACTTTAGAGAGATAAGTTTCTCTATACTTATCATTTTCTTCCTTGGAGGAGAAAGATGAAGCAGCAGTGACGAATCCTTCTGGGGGTGATCTGATATCCCGGATATCCTCTATTGCATTCACAGCAAATTTCTCCAACTTCTTTTGCTGTGAGGCCTGAGAGGTAGATTGAACTTGAGGCCTTGAGGGATTCTTGGTCCTTGCCTTCTTGGCCTTTTCTCCTATTTTCTCTTTCCCTTTACCGGTGGTTTCAGGCACTTTCCTCTTTTTAGACTCAGCTTGACTGGGCTCTTTGATGGAAATGCCCTTCGGTTTGCTCTTCGGAGGAGGAGATGGAGGAGGATCAATGGGCATCCCTGGGATGTGCTTATCAACCCCTGAGCGCAAGCGAAGAGACCGAGTCTTCTTCCTCACAGGCTTGGTTGCTTGAGGTTCTGGGGAAGGTTGACGTTTTGGAGGTGGAGAGGGAGACCAAGATTCTGTCTCATTGTTCGAATGGGAGGAAGATTCTGACTGGGAAGAAGATTTCGAGGCCATTTGTGGACAGAGAGTGGAAGAAATGTGCAGAAAGATGAAGATTGGAAGAGGAAGTGACGAGAGAGAAGGAGTGAACTCGAGGTTAGGGTTCAGTAAAAATGAAATTTCACAGCAGCATATATATAGACACGCTCTCAACCTCGAGGTTGACTTCTCAGCCTCGAGGTTAGATGAACAAAAGTTCACTAAACTCTGCGATCAACCTCGAGGTTGACATCTCAGCCTCGAGGTTAGATGAATAAAAATTCACTAACCTTTGAAATTCTTACCTCCAACCTCGAGGTTGCCTCCATAACCTCGAGGTTCGACTGTCTGATAGATGAGATGTCTCTTCTGTTTGCTACCAACCTCGAGGTTCTAATCCCATACTCGAGGTTCCAGCTTTTAAGCATTCTCAATTTTAACAGTTTGCCCCGATAACCTCGAGGTTAGCTTTTGAGCCTCGAGGTTCCATCCATCAGATATCTTGAACCTTTTGACACTCTTCCAACCTCGAGGTTGACTACTGAACCTCGAGGTTTGCCCCTTTGACAGCAAACCTAAGTCCTGCATAAGATTGTCTATGTACTCCGATGCTAAAGTTAGTGATCTATAATCATCAAAACCATATTTTAATATAAAAGTAGACAAGAATTACTTACAACTCATTGGGATTTACCATTCCCAATTCTCTTCTTATGAATGTGAATGGGTCCTTGGCTAATGGTTTGGTGAAAATGTCTGCCAATTGAAGATGAGTTGGGATGAACATCACTTTCACATCTCTCTTCTGGACATGATCCCGGATGAAATGATGTCTCACATCAATATGCTTGGTTCTTGTATGTTGCACGGGATTCTTGGCCAAGCTTATTGTGCTAGTGTTATCACATAGTATTGGAATCTCCTTTAAGTGCACTCCTAAATCAGCAAGTTGTTGCTTCAGCCACAACACTTGAGCACAGCAACTTGAGGCAGCCACATATTCAGCTTCTGTTGAGGACACCGCCACGGTAGTTTGCTTCTTGCTAAACCAAGAGACAAGTGAGTTGCCAAAGAATTCGCATTGCCCACTTGTACTCTTTCTATCCGTCTTATAGCCAGCATGATCCGAATCTGAATATGCCACAAGATGCTCCGGCTGACCTTTAGGAAACCATAGCCCAAGAGTCTTTGTATCAGATAGATATCTGAATATTCTCTTCACGTGTTCAGCATGAGACTCTTTGGGTGCGGATTGGAACCGAGCACACATTCCAACACTGAATTGAATGTCCGGGCGACTTGCAGTGAGATAGAGCAATGATCCAATCATTCCTCTATACTTGGTGATGTTAAAGTCCTTGCCCTCTTCATCAGCATCCAAAGAAGTAGTTGTGCTCATTGGTGTGTCAGCCCCATTGCACTTGTCCATTCCAAACTTCTTCAGCAAATCATTCAGATACTTTGTTTGAGATATGAATATCCCATCTTTACGTTGCTTGATTTGCAGCCCAAGGAAGTAATTAAGCTCTCCCATCATTGACATCTCAAATTCACCTTGCATAGACTTGGAAAATTCCTCACACAAAGAATCATTAGTAGCACCGAAAATAATATCATCAACATATATCTGTACAATTAAAATCTCATTTAATTTATTTTTCTTGATAAACAATGTTGTATCAGCCTTTCCTCTGATAAATCCTTGATTGAGTAAGAATTGACTCAATCTTTCATACCAAGCTCTAGGAGCTTGCTTAAGACCATACAAGGCTTTCTTAAGTCTAAAAACATGATCCGGAAATTGATCATTTTCAAAACCTGGAGGTTGTTCAACATACACCTCCTCTTGAATGAAACCATTTAGAAAAGCACTTTTGACATCCATTTGATAGAGTTTAAAGCCTTTTGTGCATGCAAATGCTAGAAGAACTCTTATTGCTTCCAATCTAGCTACTGGAGCATAAGTCTCTTCATAGTCTATTCCTTCTTCTTGATTGTAACCTTTGGCCACTAATCTAGCCTTGTTACGCACAATGATGGCTGACTCATCACGTTTGTTCTTGAATACCCATTTTGTCCCAATTACCGGATGGTCTTTGGGTCTAGGCACCAAGTCCCAAACTTGATTTCTATCAAATTGATGTAGCTCCTCTTGCATAGCAATCACCCAATCATTGTCTGAAAGGGCTTCTTCTATTTTAGAGGGCTCTATATGAGAAATAAATGCAGAAAATGTAACCTCATTCAAGGTACTATTTCTGGTCCTAACTCCTTGATTTACATCACCTATAACTTGGTCTAAAGGATGATTCCTTATAAATCTCCAAGCTCTAGGTTGAGACTGATCAGTATTTTCTAAATTGCTTTCAGGATTAGCCTCAAAAATGTTTTCAGAATTTTCAGAAGGAGTAGGAGCATTTTTCGAAAAGAATTTGTTTTTGAAAATAATCTCCTCTTCATCATCCAAGGATTTATCAGATTCAGATTCACAAAATACAACATGTATAGATTCCTCAACAATCTTAGTTCTAGTATTGAAGACTCTATATGCTTTACTCCTATTAGAATAACCAATAAAGATAGCTAAATCAGCTTTAGGATCGAATTTACCAAGATTGTCTTTACCGTTATTGTGCACATAGCACTTACAACCGAAGACACGAAGGTGACTGAGGTTTGGCTTTCTTCCTTTGTAGAGTTCGTATGGAGTCTTATTCAGCTTCTTTCTCAAGTATGCTCTGTTGGAGACGTAGCAAGCCGTACTCATGGCATCAGCCCAAAACACTTGCGAAGTGATGTACTCGTTCAACATTGCTCTAGCCATTTCAGTGAGTACTCTATTCTTTCTCTCCACAACACCATTTTGTTGTGGTGTTCTTGGTGCTGAAAAGTTGTGATCAATCCCCATACTATCACAAAACTCAGCAAAGGCTTGATTTTCGAACTCTCCACCATGATCAGTTCGTATTCCTGAAATTGAGAACCCTTTCTCGTTTTGGACCTTCTTGGCAAATGAAACAAACTGATCAAAGGTTTCATCTTTAGAAGATAAAAATATTGTCCACGTAAATCTAGAGAAATCATCGACAATGACCAAAGTGTATAAGTTTCCACCAAGACTTTTCACTCTCGCTGGTCCAACTAGATCCATGTGAAGAAGTTGAAGAGGTCTGTTTGTTGAAATCTCATTTTTAGCTTTAAAAGAAGATTTGGTCTGTTTTCCCTTTTGACAAGCATCACAAATCATATCATTTTTGAAATTCAGTTTGGGAATGCCAATAACCAAATCCTTTTTCAATAACTTGTCAAGTTGATACATATTGACATGAGCTAATCGCTTATGCCATAGCCAACTCTCATTCAAGTTACTTACAAAACAATTTTCAGAAGTAGAAGCATTGCTAGAGAGGTTCAAAGTATAACAGTTTCCATCTCTAGGTGCTCTAAATAAAGCTTTATTTTTCAAATCATTTATGGAGATCAAATCCTTTTTAACAATAAAGCATTCATCAGAGTCAAATATTACCAAATTACCCTTATCGGTGCTTTGGCTCACACTTAGGAGATTATGACACAATCCTTCTACAAGGTAGACGTCTTTAATGAGTGGGCCTTCATTGTTGCCTATCTCACCAATGCCAGCGATTTTCCCGGATTGATCACCTCCAAATGTGACTCTACCTCCATCTTTTGGCTTTATTGATAAAAACTTTGATTTGTCTCCAGTCATGTGTCTTGAGCATCCACTATCAATGTACCACTTGTTCGGCCTTGATGCTCTAAGACATACCTCATTTATTTCACTAGGTTGTTCTTCTTCCTCAGCAACCAGGCATATGTTGGCTTTTTCACTTTCATCCTCTTCAGCTTCATCCTCATCCGATGAGCTATCTCCCCATATGGCTGACACATATGCCTTTTTCTTGTATTTCTTGAATTTCTTCTTTTCTTTCTCTTGATTTTTCAGCTGAGGACATTCTGCCTTGATGTGTCCGGGCTTTTCGCATTCATAACATATGACAGGCTTCTTTGATTCATAGCTCGAATTTCCCTTCTGAAACTTCCTGAAGCCTTGATCTCTCTTATAGAACTTTTTGAATCTCCGGACCATCATGCCAATTTCTTCATCCTCATCTTCATCTTCCTCATCCTTTTCCGCATTCAGAGCCACTCCCTTGTTGCGATTGTTGCCACCATTGACATCTTCTAATTCCTTCTTGAACTTCAACTTGCTCTCATATTCAGATAAGCTACCAAACAAGGCTGCAACTGACGTCATCGACTCTCCACGAGCCTCTTCGATAGCTGTGACCTTTGCTTCCCAATCTTTGGTCAAAATATTAAGAATCTTTCTTACTTGAGACCCTTGATCAAAGATCTTTCCTAGAGCAGCCAGTTGATTTGTCAAATGGGTATATCTGAGCTGAAACTCTCCAATGCTTTCTCCTTGCTTCATCCGCAACAAGTCATATTCAGTGGTTAGAATATTAATCCGGTTTTCCTTGATTCCAGAAGTTCCTTCATATGCAATCTCTAGTGCTTTCCACATCTCCTTAGCTGTTGACAGATTGCAAATGCGAAAGAACTCTTTTTGGCTAAGAGCACTTTGAAGCATCAGGATGGCCTTGCTATTGAGAGTAATATTCTTCTTATCATCATCGTTGAACTCAGCTTCGGTCTTTGGAACAGTGATGCCTCCTTCAACCTTAACTGGCACATAATCTCCAGTTTCAAATACTCTCCACAATCCATATTCTGTAGCCATTACGAACACACGAAATTTTGCTTTCCAGAAAGAGTAGTGTTCGCCATCGAAACCGGGAGGTCTGTTGATTGAAGCTCCATCAGGAAGAATTCCTTCCATCGTGATCCTTCTCGAGTGGTTAAACTCTTCTGAGAAGACCTTGCTCTGATACCAAATGAAAGAGGAGCTTTATACCCAAGAGGGGGGGTGAATTGGGTATATTAAAAATTTTCAAACTGGTTCTGTTTTTACACTCTCAGAACAGAGCAGAACAGAGGAGATAGAGAGAAGAGCTTTGCACACAACGATTTATACTGGTTCGGTCCTTTCTCTGACCTACATCCAGTCCCCAAGCCTCACTTGGGATTTTCAATCCACTAACTCAACAATATTGATTACACACTCTGTACTAAGAGTTGTTCTCTCACTAGAACACACTCCCCCTTACAAGTTGTAATCAATACACCCCAACTACCAAGTCCCCTGACTTGTAGTTATCTCAATCAATAAATGATTTACAAGTATTTGACTCTCTTACAGAGCAGATAAGATAAACACTGAAGAACTAAGTATCAAAATGATACAATACAGATGTAAGCTTGATACAATAAATGACTCAATAAATTTTCGCTCTAAGTAGTTGTATCAGCTTGAGAAGAAGTTAATGCTCTCTATTTATAGGTAGAGAACATTAAATGACCGTTGTGAGATGATTCCAACCGTTGGAAGTGATTTGCTTAAGTTCTGGACATCTTCTCTCTCTAACCTTCTGCTAATCCAAGTCTTAATGAAGTCTGATGTGGATCTCTGAGTTTCTGCCCGTTGGAATTAACTTTACTTGATGTAGTAAGCATTCTTTAACGTTAACAAGGCGTGCTCAGATGGATTAGCTGAAAGTAGATGAGATTGTGCAGGTGCATTAAATGCACTGTTCACCTTTTTGCTTTTTCTCACAAATCTTCAATAATCTTGATCTGTGCTAACTGAAAAACACTCAACAAACTTGTTAAACATATCTGGGATCATGAGTGAATGATTTATGAAAGCAATTAGATCAAACAACAAGTTATAGCAGATTTCACAAATTTGAAAAAGCTTCAACGGTCACTAACCTCGAGGTTAGTTCATCCAACCTCGAGGTTGGCCTGAAATCCTCAGGCAAACCTTCGTTTTAAAATCATTCAACCTCGAGGTTGCAAAGTGAACCTCGAGGTTTCTCTTGAGAAGAAACCTTCTGATAAATCTCATTAATCTGCAAACCTTGAGGTTCCAAAGGTAACCTCGAGGTCTGAAGTTTGTTTCAAACCTTCAGTTTTCACTGGAGCCCGACAACCTCGAGGTTGTACATCTGTACTCGAGGTTGGCTCTTTGAAAGTGCAAAGTTCAAAGTTAAACATAAAGCCCAGCCTCGAGGTTACAATGTTAACCTCGAGGTTTTCAATACTTTGAAAACCAGTGTGCTCTCTGTAAGTGATGAAACTCGAGGTTGCAACATCATACTCGAGGTCAAAGGTGTTTTCATCGAGCTTAAGTTTCAAAACAAAGTGTCCAACCTCGAGGTTGAAATATGGACCTCGAGGTTCATGTGCTTGATGAACAACATGACCTTTCTGTATGAGTTGAACCTTGAGGTTAGCTTTGCATACTCGAGGTTACAAGTGATAATGAAGAAACTTGGATTCTCCAACTGAACCAGAACCTCGAGGTTGACTTCTCAACCTCGAGGTTTCACATATAACTTGTGAAACCAAGTTTTGCAACATTCGAATCACTTGATTTTTAAAACTTCTGTAAGGTCAAACCTCGAGGTTACAAACCCAACCTCGAGGTTTGCTCTTAACCAGAGTTTTGACACTTAAGAGCAAAACCTCTTCAATTGTTTGTAGTTGTTGACAATCATCAAAACCATCAGAGAACTAACAACACTGGTACCATCCAGGGTTCATAATCCAAGGGCTATTGAGCGCTTCAAGGATCTTAGACAGAAGATGAAAAATGAGAAACAACGAATAGCCATGGATGCTGTGTATGACAAAGTTCCTCATGGAAATAAAACTCCCATGGATTTGAAGTGGAAGATTCCCAAAATAGCCATAGACACTGAATTTGGCAGCTTTAAAAAGCGTCAAAGATCTCCAATGAGGAGTTCATCTTTAAATGAATCAGTTTGGAAATATTCTCAGCTTTATGAGACTTGCTTTAACCAAGGACCTAGGTACCCTAAATCTAAAAGTTTAAAGCTGAAAACAGTGGAGAAAAGTTCTATATTAAAGGCCCCAAAATCGTTTCAAAGGTTTCTTTCACTACCTAATCTTAAAAATTACTTTGGTCAAAATGAGGAGCCTTCTTCTATTATACCTCCACAGATTCAAGTTGGGAAATTTGGAGAGAGAACCGCTAGTCAAAGAGGAATAGCCATAAGAAGTGATACGGAGGTTGTATCAGATGAGGATAAGGGGTCAAATCAAAATGAAAGTATAGGAATTGATGATTATTTTGGAAAATTAACTGACAGTGATATGAATGAATCAACTTCTATTGTTGCTGAAACAAAATCAATCTCCTTTTCTAGCTCCAGCTTCCTGGATGATGATTCGATTAGCTCTGATGAGAAGCTATCTTTACCAGAAGGTATATGTTGTCTTTTAATAATCATGGATTGCATTTTCAGCTTCCCTAACTTAGTAAATTTTTAGTTTCTGTTTACTTGTTTAACCTAATTTAATAGTACAAATAGGTTAAATTGATTCAAGAAAATTACCGAAGTACTAAGGAAAATTAAGAAAAAAGAAAAGAGACTACATTATATTAGTGCAACAGAACATAGGAACAAAGGGAAATAATCTTGATTTGGGAATTTGTGTTAGATCATGTCAAATGTTGCTTTAGCGCAAATTTTGAATTTGAATAGTTACAAATTTTTAGGCAAAGTATATACAAAATTTTCACTTTGAAACTTTCAACATGAACGCAGCCATGTAGTCCTGCTTATATTCCTCGTGGTTTTTTAAACAATTTATGATTCATGATATTCCTTTCAGTCATAAATGTAGGAGCTAGATGAAAGGATTACACAGCCTATTTTGGTTTATCCTAAGAAGAGGCGTCTGACATAGGGGCAAATTAGTCATGATTCAATGATGTTATGTCATTTGTAAGTTATTTTAAGTAGCTATCTTTGAGTCAGCCAGTAATTACGGTTAGTCAATTATTTTATGTTGCTATATATAACCTATGATGCATTATAGGAATATTATGACATAATTCAGGAATTATATTTCCTTGTTGGTCTGGGATTACAGATTCTAGTCCTAGAATAGCCACTTTCTCTAATAGATTCATCCTAAAAGCCAAGTTCTATCACTAGATAACTAATTGACATGTCTTAAGGAAATTAATTTGGTTAGTTATTTGTAACAAATGTGTATTTGTTTCCCTAAAACACCCTCTTTTATCATTATCTCCATTAGTAAACTCTCCTTTAATATATGCAATACATAAGGATAATTTTAGGGGAAAAATTTGGAAAACAAAATGAATTGAGGTCTAATGACCAAAGCAAACCCCTCAACTAGCTTCTACATTTAGGCATGGAGAGTTAATCGTGAAGTAAACAATAAGTACTAAAAAGACTCAAACAAAATTTTGTTCTATATTTAGTTATTATTCATGATATACTCAAGTTCTAGCAATAATCCTAACTTCCCACCTCATCATCTGGTTATGGTTGAATGAAACAGATTCTAAAATAAAGGCATGGCCAAAAGATGGATTGGACCATTTTACCGAGCAAGTACAAGATTTTGACATTGCAGACTATCATGATCTGCTAAATAGTACTGAAGCTGATTTCCAGAAATTTGGATCTCTGAACAAGCATTTGATCTTGGGTATTCCTTGCCTTGAAGTGGACAAGAACAATATAGCAGAATTTAACTATGTGAAAGACGTATTAGAGCTATCTGGGTTATCCACAAGCCAACAATCCCTCAGCACATGGTTTTCCAATGAGCAACCACTTGATCCAACAGTGTATGATGAATTAGAAGGGTGCTTGCTTTTTGATCCAGAAAGTTCCGGAAATGAAGAATCTGGTAATGGTGGTGCTCATTGTAACCATTTGGTTTTGTTTGATTTGATCAATGAGGTATTGATTGAGATGTTTGGGAGATCATATAGTTATTACCCAAAGTCATTGTCTTCTGTGTGTCATGTTTACCCAATACCAGTGGGAGACCAAGTTCTAAGGGAAGTGTGGAAAATTATAAAGTGGCATCTGAATTTGAATTCTTCTGAATTGTTATATCCATCTTTGGATTACTACGTTAGTAGAGACTTGGAAAGAAATGATGGGTGGATGAATCTTCAGTTCGATTCTGAATGCGTGGGGCTTGAGGTTGATGACTTGATTTTTGATGATCTTTTGGAAGAGATCATCAGCAATTGATGAGGCTATAGTTATATGTATATGTATGACCTTTCATACAATAAGGAGATATAGTTTATTGTGTATATCGTAATAATTTGTATAATTTATAATAATATTACACTACTGATGATTGGGTCAAGTGAACTTTTCTTTTTCTCTCATTCTTTCTATATTTTTTTTTACAAATTACGTATATTTTCTTATTCAAAGAAATCCTATTTAAAGCACTATAAGACAAATAATATTGGCATATCTTCTATTGGAGATTAGAACTGACCCTTACTAATTAGTTAAGTGAACTTTTCAAACAAAGTATCAAGCTTGACCTTTTGATTTTTTTTTTTTTTGGTTGAACTCAAGTTTTCCACCACACTTAGGAGAATTACTCTTATTTAGGTTTTTGATAATACTTAAATTTGAATTAATCGCTTGTATCAAATAAAAGTAGAAAAAAGACTTACGGAAATATTTGGCCAGTTACTTCATTTGAAGTTGGATTGCTAGCGAACTCAATTGTGATAGTAGCCATTGACCATGGATATAGATATAAACATATTGACAAATGTCATATAAAGTGTTTATAAGTATTCTTGATAAGACTTTAAACCACATTTTCTCCCTAATTTATACTACTTCTTACCTTTAATATAAGAGTTATTGAATGCATTGGAGTAAATTAAGAAAATCAGATAACTTAGTTAATTATAATGAATGTGATATGATTTTTCTAAAATACCCTAGTGTAATATTTAGATTATGTATCAACCTAGCAAATATTGAGAAGAGGAAATGGAAAAGGACAAGTCATTAATGCAAAACATAATAACCAAGTAGCTTCAATCAGCTAACGTTTACTCAATTCACTCAAATAAAATAAAACATAAAAGGTCCATATAGTGCCCATAAATCTAACCTAAAATATGTCAATAACCAAGTAACTTCAATCAGCTAACATTCATCTATTCATGTTTCATTTTTCTCATCAAGCAGGGCATATAAGTCAAGAGAGGATCAGATAATTAGGAAATAAATATTTGCTGGTCTTTTAAGACAAGTCAAAAAACAGATCTACCTTAAGAAATACAACACGATCAATGCTACAAATTACAATGTCTGAAGACAACTTAAATGATACAATTCCTCACATTAGACTGTATATTACATTATCCATCATTACACTGACTCATTCTAAGCCTAAATCCTGAATCTGATTAAAATAAAAACCATGAAATTAGCCAAAACTAATAGAATGTTTAACTTGTTTCCGACAAAACCAAGACACTACAAATTCAAGATCGCCTAAACGGATCATCTATAAAAAAGAATTTTAGCTGCAACCTAAGCCCATCTCACATAGACGGAGAACTATTAAATTAAATTAGGAAAAAAAATAAAAGAAATGACTATGTCCTAACGACACTAATTTCTATGTTCTAAAGCAACGCCTACCATTACCATTGACCATCATCCCTGGCTTCCCATTTGTTTTTGCTTTCTCATCTCGATTACCTTCCTGTGAGAATTTGAATGCAACTCACCACAAAATGTAGGGCTGCTTGCAGGGCGATATTCCGGCAAAAGTCTCCCAGACTTATACCTAACCCCACAAGCATTGCAAAGAGTTTTAGGCCCGAGGGGTCCTGCCCGCCACTGTGGAGTTTTCTCTGCTCCACAGTGCTGGCATTTCCTCCCTATTACTGAGATTGTTAACATTGCTTCAGGTTTGGTAATCGTGTTACTTGGCTGGTTCCACCAAAACTGCCAGCTGGATATGTCAGCAACACCACGAGGTCGCCTATTACGACGCTTGCTTCGTGCTCGGACAGGAACATTAATGTGATTAAAGCCATCTAGGAGGGTAACATTGTTTGCACTGCTATTACTGTTGATACTACTTGCACTGTATTCAAGTGTTGAGACTGGCGTTTGGGGCTTCGGTAAGTTTGGTTGAATAGAAAGCATGTCAACAAATGTTTCAACCGCCGGGAAAGCATCTTTGTTGGATAGCCATTCAAGCTCTTCTTCTGGCAATTCCTGAATCATGGGAAAGGAATGTTAATATTCACGTCACTCTTAAGATGACAAAAACATGGCTCAGACGTCAATTGTTACCAGCAGATTAGAGTAGCCCCAGTTGAATTAGAAGTATGTTGGGAAGATGTAATATGTAATGCAGAATGCTTATTCTAGTCTGTCTAAGAATATCCATAGTATGATCGGTGGAAAATAAAGAAATTGAAACTCTGGGGAACTAATAATATTCAAACCTTGACAAGATAAATATCATTATTGAGGCAATGTTAGATACGCCGAAAATGACAGTATAGGAAATGAGAAATTCACCTAGAAAGGAAATGAGATAGGTGCATTTCCCATTTCCTGTCAGGGAAACAATTTTCTGTGTACCAAATATTGCATGATAGTAAGTCAAATTTCTGAGAATAAGGTTAGACAAAGATTTAGGTTCTAGAGGCTATTTTATGACTTCCAACATACCATTATGGTGTACTAGTAGTACATAAGTGCCGCAGAAAGCATCCAACAGGACAAACCTGTCGTGCAAGACATGATGACATGCAATTGGAGGGCCAACCGTAACAACAACGACAATAAAAAGCCTTATCCTACTAGATGGGATTGGCTATATGGTTAGCAAACGCCATTGTGTTCTATCAAGGACCAAATCTTTGAATATAATGTTAACCAAAAAAAAAAAAAAAATTGTTCAATAACTTCATTCAGAGTTATTTTTGGTCTTCCTCAACGCCTTTTTAGAGGACTCCATACTATTTAATCCACCCTCCTTACTAGCACCCCTAACAACTTTGTTTGTACATGTCTGAACCACCTTAAATGATGATTCTTCACTGTCAGAGATTTGAAGAGAAAAGACAGAATATTGTGGAGAAATTATACCCTCCTTCTCAAATGAAATGCAAAGTACATTAAGTCCTCTCTATGCGCTGACTTTGCTCACTGGTCTTTCTACTAACACAGTACAAGTATAATGGGCTATGAGTGGCCCAAACTATATTATCATATATTCCTAAGATTTACCTTACTGAGGTCTTTCTTTCTCCTTTTCAAATAAAGCAAATAAGAAGAAACAAGATGCATACCAACATTAAATAAGACAGCAGCAACAATGCAACAGTAGCATTGGACAAAAGATAGACGCATGTTTGAAATCACAAGCATTGATCTGATCACAAGAAACAATCCACAGTCTTCATCTTCATTCTTCTGATATCCAATACTTTTTTCTCTTCCCTTTTTCTTATGAAGATCCCATAAAAAATGATCAAATTCAATTGTATCCACTGTTTTTGTTTTCAACTTATTCTTATCATTATCATCAAATTATTTATTTTCTTCATCTTCTTTTTCTGTTCTCCTTTTTCATAAACTATTTCCCCCTTTTTTCTTCAACATCATCTCTCAATTTTTTCCCCAATCTTTGTAATGTGGAAAATGAGAACTAGGTTTTCACATCATACTCTCTCCTTCTTTCTGCTTTAGTTTTCTTGCAATATAAAAATCTATGGTGCTAACACACTCTATCTCACTGGATTCAGAAATCAGATTCCTTTTTCTTATAAAGAATTCCTCTCCTATTTTACGAAATATGTCAAACAAAAACAGCCTTCACGCAGTGGCAGTTTGGTTCTAGCAGCCATAGCTGCCTCTTTCCAGATCACACATCACCATGTCAAACCACTCTCTGAGACAACTTAATCTCATGCCACTGATCTGCTCAGACAACTACCATTGTTGCTCTCTGTTATCTTCTCCAATGAACAATTCCTCAGGGCATTGAACAAGAAATCTCCAAAAAACATATCTCTGCAATGCTCAAGCACAATCAAAATTGGCCTCTCCAAATTGACATAGTTCAATCTCATAGAAGATGACTTTCTTGCATGTGCAGGAAGTAGGAGATCTGGATGCATAGGGCTATTGAAGACCTACTTCGCTGTTCTGCTGATCAAAGGTTTTAGTTGACATGGATGGGAACATGCTCACAAGAGCAATGGCTCTGATACAACACCGTGTTATTCGGAGAGAAAACACAGATAGTGGAGATAAGTTATGCTTCCTTCTCAAATAAAATGCATAGTACACATAGTCTTATATATATTACCCAGCCACGCAGTGAGCACAGAGTGAACTACTCTTCCCCCTTTTACTAAAGTCTTGTATGCAGTGACTTTTCTAATTTATCAGTCAACTAATGTTGACTAAGTATAATGGGCTTTGAGTGGCCTAAACTATATTCTCATACATTCCTAACATGCCCATCAAGCGCTGACAACAAGTAAAAAGTTCAGATGCCCGAAAAGCAATCAAATCATGCCTTGGTTGATCAGCTAGACGACTAGGACTTTTTCAAGGATTAAATTTGTCAAACTAAAATGTAAGCAAGGAATACCTAGGTGAATGAGGAATGCTGGATATTATGTTATTATGGATCTATTTTACTGAACATTTTGTTTTAATTAATACATATTTGATTTTAGTAGGTTTTTTGCATACGTGTCTGTATGATTTACGATTTGCCTAGATGTTCAATTTCTAACAGAATAAGGTATGAGGAAAGGGGAGGGGAGGGGAAATTTTTAGGAGTCAAATTTTAAAAAAATTTGCAAAGTGGGGTAAAAAGATTTTATTTAATTTTTCTTACTATTTTATCCTACATTTTCTCTTTATATTAAAATTTTATAACCCCAACTCTCCAATTTTTTTAAATCCAACTCATAAAAATTTTCCTTCCCTTCCCCTCCCATCCAAATTCCTTGTACCATACAGGCCCTATGGGTTCTATTTTAATTAGGAAATTGTTATCATGTATTAATTAGCATCAAGTTGTATTATTTTTCATAGTTACGTGTTTTAGTACGATTAGGAGTCTATTCTCCCTTTTATTGTCTATATATGAATTATTGCCTTCATCTGAAAAAAAATTTTAAAAACAAATAAATAAATCTTGAGTTTCTTCACTCATAAATATTAAAATGGTGAAATGCACCACCAAACTTACAGGAAAGGAATGGATTGGGTCATCTGCTTCCAAAGCATTTAATGATGCTGGACCACTACATTCAAGGCCAAGAGAAGACAGGGCTTTCCTAGGTTTATCTTCCTCATCATCTTCTTCACCTACGTCAGATGAGAAATTCAGGAGGTCATCCACAAAACCAAGAGACTCCATCTCGGAAAACCTAGAAGGGTTTTTTTTTTTTTTCCAACAGACAGAGAGAAAGTAAAAATATGTCGATTAGTATGTAAGCATTTAAAAGAATTAAAACAGATCAAGCAATAAAAGTTTGCATAGCAAGAAAATGCTAAATTCTTAACATGTGGGAAATTGAAAATACTACAGATACAATGCCAGTTAAGTTGACATCCAGAAGAACCTTGTAATATTAACCCACAAAACATAAATGAAAATCAGATATAGGCCAAAAAATCCATAAGCCAAAACATATCAATCTGATATCATCTCAAGCTAGCATACAAAATATGATAAATATGGTCACCCGAAATATGAGCGATTGGAGTTTAGCAATGTTGTATGATTGAAGACAAAAGGTAAAGACACGCAGGAGAAAGCATCTCTAATTGAGAATGGGGACAATGATGAAGTCCCACATTGGGTAGGCACCCGTTTAGAGTTACTCATGTGACATGATTCTTCTCCCTCACAGCCCAAATTTTAAGAGGGAGTCTTCATGCTTGCTTAAGTCTCCATCAATTGACATGAAAGTTTGACTGCTTTTATGCACAGGGCTACCTGTAGAGAGTGCCACCGGGTGGGCAGAGCAAGCATCACATAATTATATAAACGGATGTCCATATAATACAGTAATATTGCTATTGGTCTTGAGGATATTGGCTCTTCTAGGGCAATGCATCAATGGAATCCCACATTTGGTAGCCACAACAACTGATGTGGAACTTAAAGGCATTGAAGCATTTTCATTTGAAATACATAAATAACTGCTATTCTTAGTAAAGAAGTGATCCAAAAAGAATGTGAAGGGAAGTTCAATAAACGCATAACCAGCAAGCGTCTCTCCAGAATATCTCACAGCAGGCCCCAACCTTTGGAAAGGAACTTAGCATTCATATATATATATATATATATATATATATATATATATATTACGTAGCTAAATCTGAATACAATAGTTATGCTGAAGACAAAATATATGTTCAGAGTAAATTTTATAAAACCCAATAGGAAAAACCATTCAATATACATCTATCTTGGCAAGACTTTGATTCATATGAAAAAAGAGAAACAAAAGAGATGGCATGTTCGAAAAGATTAGAAGCTTATACTCATATTTCTTTAAAATTCAAATGATACTGTGTAGTTATTAGATGACAGAGAAAAGTTTTCTCCGTCATCTAATAACTACACATATTTCCTTTTCCCCAACTCACAGACAACAAACTTCATTTTTTATTGTAATTATCAGTTATCAATGGCCTTCAAGTCTTCAAGTATGAATTCAACTTTTGGTGATTAGATAATCTCAAGCAATCAAAGTATTGGATGTAAGGAATGTGATTTGTTCTTATCAGTGTATTTAGTTCAAGAGGAAAGTAAATATCCACAAACCTTTGGATAACTTACATTGAACATTTAAATTAAAACCAAACTTAAATTTATTACTCCTCATATGCTCATAACAATCGTACAGAAATACTAAAAGTATGGTATAAAGGTCTGTCCACAAATAAAATCGTTCAACATGGAAGTGATATAAAAATATTAATGAAATTAAGAAACAAAATCAGATGAAAAACAAGAGTTATAAAGTTTGTAGGATGAAAAGCAACATGAAGAAGATATTAGAAAGAACGATGGCCGGAAGAAATGAGAGCTGAGAGGTACAGGGGGAAAAAAACAGTGAAATAAATTACGTAGACAGCATAAAATTCAAAACAAGAAGGCACAACACATGGATAATGAAGAAATAACAGAGTAAAAATTTTGAATCTTCATTCATATTTTTCAAAGGAATATTAAACATTTTGCAATCGGAAACAATTAGGGTGTGAAAATTTAAGAACATATATAAATATGTAAAAAAGACAAATAAACGCTTAAATAACTCGCCATCCACCAAAAAAAAAAAAAAAGGAATAAATAAACATAGCACAAAATAACACCCAAAAAGTAAATTCTAACGAAATTTCAATTCGACCGCCGTCCGAAGACTGTATCCACTTCTCAAACCATGAATTGGTTAAAATAAAAACCTAGTGCACTAACCTTCACCATGTAGAACATTCCATTACATACAAAAAAAAAAATTAAAAAACCAGCGAAAAATGTGATAACTGAAACATTAATGGCCAAACAATTAATTTAAAGCAAAACAAAGCATAGTCAAATAGAAAGTTACAGATGAAAGCAAGCCTACAGGGAAATGAGGAGCATGGATAAGCGAAGTATCACTGAAGTACTTACAATCTCTTACGTGGTAAAGCTTTCCCACTCCACAAGGGTTGAAGCGAGGATTAAGAGAGAGAGAAAAGCTCAAGGAGAGTGGTCGATTTTCGGACAGATATTGAGAGGATGAGGGCGAGAGGCTTGCAGGGAATTTAGGGATGGCGAATTAGGGGGTTTTTTTTTGGGGAAAAAAAACGAAAAATAAAAAAATAAATTCAAATAACTAACGACCAAAATCTAAAATTCAGTACACATATGATATGTCTATTATTAATACTTTTTTTTTTCCAACGCCCATGTGTCTTTTTTTTTCCATATGATTTATAATCTAACTAATTAAAATATAAAAATTTATAAGCTAATTTGACACATGTTAAATATTAGCTGGTATATTAATAAAATTAAAAAAATTTCACTGAATTTACTTTTTCATTGCTTCTGAAAGCTTGATTAAGGGATTCAATTTTTTTTAACAAAATTAAAAACATAAAATATATGAGCAACCAATGAGGATAAATATTAGGGAAAATGACAAATAAATACCATATGAATTTACAAAACTTCCAGAAGTATCCCGAATTTGTAAAAAGACTGAGAGGTACTAAGGACTTGTGAGGGATATGCAAATTCGGGTGAAATTATCTTTTTGCCCTTACTTTTAAATTTAAAAAAACTAAAAATATCCTCACCGGAGGGCCGGCCGGTGGCCTCCAATAAGGAGGTGGATTTTTTTTTTAAAAAAAATTATATTCATTAAAAGTTTGTGGGGTGAGGTTCGAACCCCAACACCCCACATATCCATGAAGCCAAATGGCACACCAATTGGTTCCTTTAACATACATTAACAAATATATATATTATTATTAACATTTTTTTAACTATATTTACAAAACTTGCAATGGTATTTACAAATTCAATAACGTCATTTACAACTTTTTTTCAAGTTTACATTTTTTTACTCTTTAATGCCAAAAAAAAAAATCAACGGTATTTACAAAACTTGCAATGGTATTTTCAAATTTAATAACACAATTTATAATTTATTTTCAAGTTTACTTTTTTTTCCCTTTTAATGCCTATGAGTTAAAAAAGAAAAAAATCAACAGTATTTACAAAACTTGCAACAGTATTTACAAATTCAATAATGCCATTTACAACTTTTTTCAAGTTTACATTTTTTTCCTTTTTGATGCCTCCAAGTTTTAAAAAAAAAAAAACAACAACAACAACGATATTTACAACATTTGCAACGGTATTTAAAAATTTAATAACGCCATTTACAACTTTTTTCCAAGTTTACATTTTTTTTCCTCTTCACAAATTTACAAATTTAATAAAAAGTTGTAAATGGCGTTATTGAATTTGTAAATACCATTGATTTTTTTTTTTTTACTCATAGGCATTAAAGAGGAAAAAAATGTAAACTTAAAAAAAAGTTGTAAATGACGTTATTGAATTTATAAATACCATTGTTGAAAATGGAGCAAAATCACCAATAGGGGGTGAATTGGGGATTTTTAAAACTTTTGACAAATACTCTGTTCTTGAACAATATAAACAGAAATGAACAAGAGTAGAGTATAAGAGCAAGACACAGAGATTTATACTGGTTCGGTCCAACCTCTTAACCTACGTCAAGTCCCCAGACTCTCTGGGATTTTCACTATCTCAATTGATTACACACTCTGCACTCAAGAGTAATTCTCTCACTAAAACTTACTCCCCCTTGCAAGTTGTAATCAATGCACCCAATCACCAAGTCCTCTGACTTGTGATACTTTACAATCAAATAACTCTCTCTAAGAGTAGATAAGAATGAACATTGAAGCTCAATGTATCAGAAGATACTTTACAAGTGAAAACTGAAGGAAATAAATGAAAACTTAATTGCAATTCGTTTTCAGCAGATGTATTAGTTGAGAAGACTTGAATGCATCTATTTATACAAAGAGAGCATTAAATGACCATTATAATATTCAATATACTCGTTGCCTTCATTAGACAAGGTTTAAGTTAGGCTTTGATCTTCTTCTCTCTCTAATCTTCACTTAATCCAGTTGTGCAGAAGTTCAGAGTTGACTTCTTGAAAATAAATCCGTTGGAATGGCAGCTGCTGGATGTAGAAAACAATCTTTAATCCTTTTTTAAACGTTTGCAGAAGGATTACCAAAAACAATGCAATTTTTTGGGTTTTGCATTTAATGTGCTGACGTCACTTTTTGCTTTTGCTTTAAACCTTCAATAAACATTCTCTAAACCATATGAAACTCATTAACAAAGTGGTTAAACATAGCTAGGAATATTAGAGAATAATAATAGGAAGCATTGAAATCAAATAAGAAGGTTTTACAAATTTGTTAGATTTAAATTCTAGACTCAGCGATGAAAACTCGAGTTTTGTTTTTCAAAACTCGAGTTTTGGACTTTGACATGTAAAATAGATTTTAGTCCAAAACATCAAAACTGGAGGTTTTCTTCCAAGACTGGCAGTTTTCAAAACATGAAAAAACATCAAAGTTCTCTACTTGACTAAAACTCGAGTTTCCATATCAAAAACTCGAGTTTCCATTTAAATATGAAAACTTGAAAATTTTGCGCCAAGTCAAAACTGGAGGTTTTCAAGGAAACTGGCGGTTTTCAAAATCTGAGTAAAACATGAATGCTCTCTGCCAGGTCAAACCTCGAGTTTTGAAATTAAAACTCGAGTTTTCATTTAATCATAAAAACTTGAAGAAAACCTATGCTAAGTCTTTCTTGAAAGCTGGCAGTTTTAAAATATGACTAAAGCATCAATGTTCTTTCCTAGTTCAAAACTCGAGTTTTCAAAAATCTTATGAAAACTCAGAAAACCTGAAAACTGGCAGTTTTGAACAAAACTGAAGGTTTTCAAAAGTTCAAAACTTAGGAGACTCTCTGTATGGCCAAAACTCGAGTTTTCAAATGCAAGCTCGAGTTTTGCATTATTTCAGAAAATGCTGAGAAGTCTCTGTGTGATGAAAACTTGAGTTTTCTCTGAAAACTGTCAGTTTTGCTTATTTTAGAAAACTTGAGCTTTTCTCTGTAAGGGCAAAACTTGAGTTTTGAAATCAAAACTCGAGTTTTCCTTTGACAGTAAGTTTTTCAACTTATCAAAGAAAAACTCCACACTTTGTTTACAATTGTCAGTTATCATCAAAACACATAGAGAACTAATAGTTGCAAGCTTTGTAAATACTGTTGATTTTTTTTTTTTTTACTCGGAGGCATCGAAGAGGAAAAAAATGTAAACTTAGAAAAAAGTTGTAAATGGTGTTATTGAACTTGTAAATGGCGTTATTGAATTTGTAAATTCCGCTGTAAGTTTTGTAAATATCGTTGAAAGAAATGTTAAGAATAATATATATATTTGTTAAAGTGTGTGTATATATATATATTAAAGGAACGCCCCATGGATGTGTGGGGGGGGGGGGTTGGGGATTCACACTTTCAATTAATATAATTTTTTTTTTAAAAAAACCCACCTAAAAAAAAAAAAAAACCTCCACCTCCTTACCAGTGGCCGCTAGTCGGCAGCGGCCCTCCAGTGAAAGTATTTTTATTTTTTTGATTTAGTTAAAAGTAAGGGCAAAAAGGTAATTTCATTTGAATTTGCATATCCCTCAGGTCCTTGGTATCTCTCAATCTTTTTACAAATTCAGGAGACTTCTAGGGGTTTTGCAAATTCATATGGTATTTATTTATCATTTTCCCAAAATATTAACTGAGTTATTGTATTTCATACAAGAATTTCTCTATTTTTATTTGGTCAAGTCCATATGTCTATTATGACAAAACATTATTCTTCTCACCTTAAAATTGTGACAAAACATTATTTAAAGCACTCCTTTAGTGCTATTTATATGACTTTTCTGATATGTTTTGAAAAAAAATTCTTGAACTTCATTAACTCTATTTTAAAATTTGACAACTTTTCAATTTTACTCATATTTAATACTAATTACTTTATACCCTATTCAAACAAAGTCTAAACAATAATTTCCACACAAAAATTTACATAGTAATAAATGAAGTGTGAAATAGTACATTCGTATGAAAATTTTGATAAAGTGACTAATAAATATGACCCTGAAAACTTTTCTCTCTAACTTATAAGGAAGTAATAACCGACCATATGAAAATACTAGTGACGGGGTGTGGATTAACAACTATAAACTTGTAGGGACAAATTTTTTAACCTGAATCACTTGGAATTGATTATAGCAATTCACTTTTAGGGTGTGCATGGCAACCATTCTGTTGCCCAGCACTGTTTCTGAGATGAAACAGTTTTTTCTGATTCTGTGCTTTGGAAGAGTTCTGAGAATCAGAATTACGTTTGTTAACCCATTTTATTTTTACTCCGAGAATCAGAATTACGTTTGTTAACACATTTTTCCTCCTCTTGTTTGGGAGTTAAAAAAAATAGTAAGGGAGGAAGATGAAGGATTAATGAGTTATTTTTACCATTTTGTCCTTTTCTTTAATAATTAATATAATTATTATACTTTACAAATAAACTTAAATTTAAATTTCCTAAAAAAATTATTTATGTAATTTTTATATTCAAAAAATTATTTATGTGGCAATGGCGGTGGTGGTGGTGGCTGGGGGCGGTGGCGGTGGCAGTGGCGGCGGCGGCGACGGCAATGAGGCGGTGGTGGTGGCGGCGGCGGGGGGCAGTGGTGGTGGTGGTGGTGGCGGGAGCGGGAGCGGTGGTGGTGGCAGTGGCGGCGGGGCGAGGGGGGGCTATGGTGGTGGCGGCGGCGGCGGCGGGGGCGGTGGAGGTGGCAGCGGCAGTGGCGGTGGTGGTGGGGCGATGGCGGTGGTGGTGGTGCGGTGGCGGTGGTGGTAGCGGTGGTGGCGATGGTGGGGTGGTGGCGGGGCGGTGGTAGCATTGGTGGCGACGGTGGTGGTGGTGAGGTGGTGGCGGTGGTGGCGATGGTGGCGGGGCGGTGGTACAGCGGTGGTGTTGGGGGTGGCAACGGCGATGGTGGTGGAGCGGTTGTGGTGGTGAACGAGGGTAAATTTCTGCTTCGATTGAGAGAAAAATAAATTCTGATTTTTTGCCTTGGAATAGAAAAGCCAAAATTTTTAGCTTCTTTTTTTTACTCTCCAGCACAAAAAATAAACTAGTTCATCCCGGGAGCAAGAAAAAAAACCGGATTTACCAAACACAATTCCCATCCATTTTTGTTCTGGGGCACAGAAATTAGGAAAAAAGTCATTCTGGGAGTGTTACCATGCACACCCTTAAAAAGTTGATTTGCCCAATCATCACTAGGTCATTTAGCTTAACAAATTTTTCCTTCCAAGACTAGATTATTAGCCCTATACACTAGTGCAAAAAAGGTTTTTAAGACAGGAAAAAAGAGGCATCGTAAGACTGGACTCACGGTCGATCTTATTCCAGGCGGTATTAAAAGTCTAACATTTAAGACAGGACATGAACTGGTCTTAAAGAAAATCTTTTAGACCGGATATTTAAAACATTAGGTCTTAAAAGTCGTACTAATTAAACCTAAAATATTTTTTGTTCGGTCCTAAAACCCAACTTTTAAGACCGGAAAAAACTTGGCCGCTCTTAAAAGGATCGAAATTTTAAGACCGGACAAAAATAAATCCGGTCTTAACAGTTAAACATTTAAGACCACTGTATTTATTCTGGTCTATATTTTATTGAATTTTTTTCCCTGTTCTTCCTAATCAATATATATACACAAATCCACCACCCAATCCAGCACATATAAGTCAATACTTTAAGGTACAAGCTATGAACAATTATGAATAAATTGAATTGGGATAAAGAATACAAATATTATTCACCATGAGTTATGTGGCCTCTTAATTAATGATTATACTATGACTCAACACCTAAATTAATTTATACATTAAGATAACTTACTTACAAATACAATGAGTTGAGTTAGAAATACAACACGTAATTCAACATACATGTCCAATATAATATATTCACCATGCCTTCATCTAATTCCCACCCAACAACGTAAACACATCCTCTTTTATAACATGCCCCTTTGGATTGAATCCTGCCACAAAAATTAAAAAAGAACAAACTTCATAGTCAGTGACATTGTTTGAGAACATAGAAGGAATATCATAGTATCAATGCGGCAACACATTATCATCTGGAAGCATGTCCTTAAAAGTCTCAAGCATTTCAGAAAAACTGTTGTCGCTCCATCCATGACGTGCCTTCAAGCTTACCAAGTTCAATACAGCATTCAACAATTGGTATTTTTTACACCTAGAGTATAGTGGGGTCTTTGCATCACTGCACACATTACCATATGCATGTGATTGATAAAAAGCCTCTTCTTCTACATCACGAATAATGTCCTCTATACGATCATCCATGTCTATGTCATTATCATCAAAGGTCACTTCCTCATGTTGAGACCCACTTGGCATTTTTTCACCATGTCATACCCATACTGTATAAGTCTTACAAAATCCTTCACAAATTAAAGGTGTGTGTATAACTTCCGGACTTAGTCGCTTCTCAATCAAACATTTTACACAAGGGCAATAAAACTTCCCACTATCATCATGGGCATTTTGTCTAGCAAATTCTATAAATTCCTTCGCCCCATTTTATTTAACATACATAATCCGAAAAATTTGAAACTTGAATATAAAATAAGTCAACTTAAAATGCATATTTATGCTCAATGTCGGTTAGGTCTTTTTTTTTTTGGGTTTTACGGAGAAACTTGTCCATTAAATGCATAACGAAGAATCACTTTTGGTCATAAATATTACAGTGACTCCAAGAAGCAAAATAAATGCATGACGAGGAAATTAAATGCATCGCATGAAGGTCTTGTGGACTCACCTGTAGCGTATTAATTCAAATGTGTTTGCTGAGTCTTTCTTCTCTGACCACGAACGTTAATATTACAAACAGCAAGAATAACCTAAAAACACTTGTTGGTCAGTTGGGTTGGTCTAAAGTACAAATATAATCTTCAAAATACAATATTCATTAACAACAGAGGAACCTACAAGAACATTTCATCGATTTCGTTAAATCCATGAAAAACCTAGAACGATAAGCAAGAAAATCATAAAGTTATATAACTGAAACACCTCTTACAGCTTGGTCTATAGACGTTTAACTAAGGAACCAAAAAGTGATTGTTGAGAGAGCGACGGAGCAACACACGAACACTAAAGATAGAACTTGAGAAATCACTTTCGGTGCGACAAGAGAAGTTCAGAGAGGGAAATTTAATTTTACGCACGACAGAGACATCTTTTAGTATTTTGGATTTTATTAAGACCGATTAATTATAACGTATCCGGTCCTAAAGATAAGAATTTTATTAATTTAATTTTAAGCCTAGAGGTGTAAAAGACTCCCGTCCTAAATTTTTATTAATGTTTAGACCGGAGATTTATAAAACATCTGGTCCTAAAAGTCAAATACGTTTTAAACTAGTTAACTTATAACGTATCCGGTCCTAACGGTTTATTTATTAACCAAACCAAAAAAAAGAGGATTGGCTTTGGCGAACGCAACAGCAACTGAATGAATAAAAAAAAAAAAGGAAAACTGGAGAATTAATAAGCTTCTTTAATTACTGGTGAGGAGTTAGGAAGCAATGAGGAGTTAATAATAAGGATAGGGAGCACGAGAGATATGCAATTGATGATGAATTTTGGTGATTTTCTACTTTAAGAGCGTATTTTATAAATATCCGGTCCAAAAGTTTTTTTTGAATTCAATTACTTTTAAGATATACCTTTTATACATATCCAGTCCTAAAATACTTTTAAGATCTACCTTTTATAATATATCAGGTTCTAAACTTCTATTACAAGACCGACCTTTTATCTTGTATCCGGTCCTAAAATTCATTTATTTTTTTAATCAATTTTTATTTTTAATTTCTTAATAATATTACTTTTAAGAACGGATCTTTTAAAATATCTGGTATTAAAAGTTAAGCAGAGTCGTATCCTTACACTCTGTTCAATGAATAGATTTATAGTCTCTTCGGCTTATATATAAACTTCCCAACTAGGCATCTCCTCCTATTTTGAGGAACTATGCGGTTCCTCATTAAAGTTTCCGGCGTTTCACATTGCTCATGATGGGTTCTTTATTTAAACCCATTGCTACTTTACTTTCTTCACATTCTTCTCCATCACTTCTACAACCTCCACCACTGTAATGGCTGCTCCACCACCACCAGCTCCTCCTTTTCTTCATCCTACTGATCTTCACAATCCGTACCCTCCTCCACTGCCTCTGAACCCGCCATTCTACCAGATGATGCAGCACCTCCTGGCCCGTGTCAATCATATAGACCGACGCTTGGGCCAACTGTTTCAGGTCTATCACGCTATCAACAACAAGGTGACGGCGGTACTTGATGCCCATGACGTTGAGTGCCGTCTTTCTAATAACGATGTGTCCAACCTTTCCGATGACTCCTGTTAGTTCTCTATGTGTTTTGATGATAATCAACAATTGTAAATATGCTTTGAAGTTTCCAAACTTGCTAAAAATCATATGTCAATTGGAAACTCGAGTATATGATTGTATACTCGAGTATTGAGTTGACAGTGGATTGCTCAAATGCATTTTACAAAGTAATACTCAAGTATTGGAAGCAATACTCGAGTATTGAAGTCACAGAGAGCAATCAAATTTTTGAACTTAAGTGTATACTCGAGTATAGGACTTGCATACTCGAGTATTGGACTTCCAGAGAGTATTCAAGTTTTTCAAGCTGAGTCAATACTCAAGTATAGGAAGCTATACTCGAGTATTGAACTTACAGAGAGCAAATGAGTTTTCACCTTGAGTGAATACTCGAGTATGACACTTACATACTCGAGTATTGGTCTTACAGAGAGCCTTCAAACTTTTATAACTGATGGAAACTCAAGTATAGGTTTTGGATACTCGAGTATTGGGCTCTTACAAAGTTTTTCAACTGAACACATGTTTATGAATACTCAAGTATTCATTTGAATACTCAAGTATTGACATGGAAAAACTTCACAACTTTTGAAAGATGAATCAATACTCGAGTATTGGTTTGTAGACTCGAGTATTGGCCATACAGAGAGGTTATCCATTTATCAATGATTTGAATACTCAAGTATTGGAATGAATACTCAAGTATTGAGGTTTTGAACTTAAACAAATTTTCACATTAAACAGTTCAAAACTCGAGTATGGACTTACATACTCGAGTATTGACCTTGCTTTCAAAGTTCAAGTCACGATGTTTTGCCTCTGAAAGCAGTATACTCGAGTATCAACTTGGATACTCAAGTATTGACTCAAGTACACAGTGACATACTCGAGTATTGAAGAACATACGCGAGTATTGGGCGTTAAAAACTAATTTTCAAATTACACGAATTTGTAATTTACTCTCATTTGATCTTATTGCTTCCATTTATCATTCACTTATGTTCCCAGCTATGTTTAACCAGTTTGCTAAGTGAATTTCAATTGACATAGTGGAAGATTAATGAAGGTCAAAGGCAAAAAGCATAAAGTGTTCAGAGCATTAAATGCACTTCAGAAAATTAGCCTCTTTTTGGTTAATCCACCTGAGCACGCCTTCTCAACGGTAAAGAATGATTACTTCAATAAGTAAACTCTTCTCCAACAGGCAAATCCACAGAGAGCCACCTCAGATCAATTATACACCTGGATTAGTTGGAGATTAGAGAGAGAAGCTGACCAAACTTAATGCTAATAACCTTCAACGGTTGGATTCATCTTACAACGGTCAATTAATGCTCTCTAAGTATAAATAGAGTGCATTTAAGTCTTCTCAACTACACACAACAACTGAGAGCGAAATCCATTAAGTGTTCATTCAATACTTTCAGTTTTACATCTGTATTATATCTTGTGATACCTGAGCTTCAGTGATTATCATTATCTACTCTTTGTGAGAGTTATTCTTGTCATTGATTATTGATTGTAAAGAACCACAAGTCAAGGGACTTGGTGGTTGGGATATTTGATTACAACTTGTAAGGGGGAGTGAGTTCTAGAGAGAGAACCACTCTTAAGTGCAGAGTTTGTAATCAAGTTGAAAGAGTTAGTGGATTGAAAATCCCAAGTGAGGCTTGGGGACTGGATGTAGGTCAAGGATAAGATCGAACCAGGATAAACTCTCTTGTGCAAGCTTTCCTTCCCTACTCCTCTGTTATACCCTGTTTTTACTTGTTTAAAACAGAGCAATTCGTTTAAAATTTTTAAGTATACCCAATTCACCCCCCTCTTGGGTATATAGCTCCATTTACAACTCCCTCCCCACCAACAATGATGGGGAGGATTAGATATTTTTATGTTTTTTATGTTAAAAAAATATAATAAATAAAATTTTTATTTCAATTTCTACATGTTTTTCTATTTCTCATTGCAAGTTAACTTCAAAGACCTTAGCATCTCTTCGCTGGATGATAAAGTCAAAGGTAAAGAAACGATATCGATTGCCTTATCCTTTTCATTCTATTCTTTTTCTTTCCGACAAAAACGAAACAACCAAAACATTGTCCTCGTGTGATCAACATTAAAAATTCCCATAATACAGTTAAGAACATTAAAAAAAAAAATCGTCTACCTTATTCGAATAAAAACAAACAGAGTGACAATTCTTCTCAAGGTTGGACCGTCGTTATCGTCAATTTTACCTCACCCTGATTTGAATATTTTTAGTGTCATTTTCATTATCTTCATTCTTTTTCCGACAAAGAAAAAAGACAAAGAAAAGGTAGACCGATAATGCTGCTCAACATCAGGAGAGGTAAAAACGACGACATCGAAGGTCCTAGCTTGAGGAGAATGCCGGAACCTTGATTGTCTTGAACAATATTAATGATTTGTCAGATATTTAAAGGAAGACTATTAAGACTGGATATTTACAATTACATGGTCCTAAAGTTTAAGTGCTTTTTTAAATTCAGGACTTTTAGGAGCGGACAATTCATATATATACGGTCCTAAAAGTCTCGGGACTTTTAAGACCATAGTTTAACAAACATACGGTCATAAAAGTCTAGACAAATTTTTTAGTAATTAAACGAAACTAATTAATTATTTGTTTAATTTTCTTCAATATTGTTGTACCGACCAAAATTTAAGTCTGGTCTTAAAATATTTAACTTTAAGACCGGACAAATTAGTACTTGGTGTTAAACGTTAACCTTTAAGATCGATACATATATAAATCAGGTCTTAAAATTAATTAATTATTTTATTTAATCGTTTTCTATATTTTGTACCGGCCGCATTTTATGTTTGGTCTTAAAAGAATAATTGTTAAAACCGGCTATTAATTATGTTCGGTCTTAAAACGTTAATATCTTAATATTTAAATTTTTCCTTATTACTTTTGGACCGCATAAAATATTAGTTCGGGTTGTATGAGATTTGTCGATAAAGTAATTGATATTTCAATTTTCTTAATAACATTTAAAAGACCGGTTGTTTTTTAGTCCGATTTGAATAATACATTTAAGACCTATGAAAAATGATCTAGTCCAACAAGTTCTTTATATTTACAGAACTACCACCGGTCATTCATTTAAGACTGGGGCGTCGCTACTCCGGTTTAAATGAGGTGGTCTTAAAGCCCTTTTTTACAATAGTGACATTTTTCATTGTTTAATTTAGATGTCTTAATCTATCATCAACTTGTGACTAAGTAACTCCACCTTCTTTTAAGGCATCTCTCGATGTGACCCACCCTCACATGCAGGTGCTAAAGAAGCTGGCTCGCTGAAGGTGGTGAAGGAGGCTTATGTGGAGGCTTTGGATGAGGAGGAGTAAAAGAACAAACAAAAGCAGCCCTTACACGTACCATATTGAGAGAGGAGAAAAGAGGAGCTGAATATGAAGAAATAAAAGCAATGAGGAGTTAAATAGACAAGATAGATGACAATTGCATTTATTGAAGTGGCCTCAAATTTCGAAGAGATGCGTAGTTGGAAAGTTTACTTTGGAAGTTGAAGAAACTCTGAAGCATTTAACTCCAGGTATAAAGAACTGACAATGTCTATAAGGATATTTACACCAGATGTATAAGTGTTTGGTCTAACAAGAATTTAATTTTTTTTTAATATTTAATACTTATCGACACCACATTATATTACAACCGGTTTAGAAATATTATCTTGATCGCAGAAAAGCACAACCGTGTTGAGTTGTATCAATATTTACAAGAATGCTATTGGTCATACTTTTTAAACCGTCTCTACCAATAGAGGTTTAGATGTGGTAGTCCTATAACCATTTTTTCTAGTAGTGTAATAATTATCATTATATTCTTTATATCCTTTTTTTTTTCTATGGCTCTCCTCAGGCGGATACAAAGTATGTTCTTTATCAATTAAATTAATTTTCGAGCAATTAAAATCATGGATGAACATGGGTGACTTCAGCCAAATTTTTTATTATGTTGATAAAAGAGCAAAAATTCCTGCTCAAATAATATGAAAAGAATACGTAATGTTACAGGAAAAATTAGCCATGGCCTTCTGTAATATGTGGTGGCTTCATCCTTTTCCTTTCTCAATGGTTATTAACCTAGCAATTATTGTAGCCTCATATCATTTCCCAAATGTTCCTTTTACAGAGCAACCAGTCAAGTATTACAATGCCAAAAGGTTTGAATCTTATTACTGGACATTATTCGATGAATGCAATGTTATCATTTCTCAATGTTGAATGCAAAATGTTGTGGGCTCCCCTAGTTTTGATTTTCAATGTAAATTGGACAGAACTCTCTCTTCTCTAACTACTTGGAGTTATTCAAACTTTAGCAACTCTTTTCAAAGGATCACAAAATTAGAGAAGGATTTGCAAAGCTTCTATCCATTAAGATTGGTGATTCCATCAAACTTTCGTCATTTTTAGAGGAAAAATTTAAAAGTACTTAGAATGAGCTTGAGTTCGCTTATGATTGCCAAGCGAGTTATTTGGCACATAGAGCGAAAATCAAATGGCAAACAGAAGGGTAATGGAACACAAAATTCTTCCATGCAACGATCAGCAGAAGGAAGGCTTATTTAATACCTTTACTTCTCTTAAAAAGGATTATGGCCAATGGATTGACAATTTTCAAGACTTATCTTTACGGATTGTTCAACATCTCAGCTTAGTCTATCAGAGCACGAACTTGGCCTCCAAAGATGACATCCTTTCGGGTTTTGATGATCTTCATCTACCTTCTTTGACAAATGAGGATATTATTGGTTTGATGGCTCCAACTCTTTTAGTCTACGTAGAGGAAGTACTCCAAGCCTTGATGGATTTCACATAGCTTTCTATCAAGAACTGGGACTTTGTTTAGAATGATCTTTTTGACATGGTTATTTCTTTCTAGAGTTCAGAACACGTCTTTCGAGCTCTTAATAAAACTTCTCTGATTTTGACTCCTAAGTTGACAAAGTTCTCACTGACTCACATATCCAACCAATCAATCTTTGCAATGTATCTTACAAGATCATCTCAGAAGTCATTTGGAATATATTGAAGATTCCTTTTTCTTATTGGTGGTTTCTTAAAGGGACGACTAGTAATGATCAAGATGAATTTTTCTTAAAAGTTGGTGATCACAATTTCGTTAACGCTCAAATTAATAACTAAATTATACAGCGTAGCGGCACAACCTAGGTCATATTCTCTTGCGTTGAGTCAATTATATTTAATTCTTAAATGAACTAAGTGTGGAAGAACTAAAAGAAATTGAGTTATAATAAAAGAAAATAAAGAAAACGAATAATGAATTTTCCTGACAATACAAAACTGGCATGTTTTAGTATCATTTACAAAAACCAAACCGCTGCAAATGTGATGATTTGTCATGGTTTTTTTATAATAATAAAAACCACTACAAATTTGTGTTGGTTTGATTGGGGGCATAAGAAGTGTATAGTTCATAGGGATGTCTTGTAGCGGTTTGAAGGAAATGACTGCAGTTAAAAAAGGCACTATGACACGAGCCAACTTTGTAGCAGTTACCATAGTCTAACTGCTATAGGAAAAATGGCACAAGCTTGACGCCATGTAGTGGTAGCGTCGCGGGAATTTTTCTGAGGTTACTTAGAAGAGGTTGGTTAAAGATAACAAAGGCAAATTGAAGCCTGTAGCGATCAATACATTGCTAAAGAAAATGAAGGGACAATGGTGTTAGGTTTGTATTGGTTAGGCTAGCAACCGCAATAAATTATCATAGACACTGATGAAGTTTGTAGCAGTTGTCGTCCAAACCAGGGTGGAACCAAGATTTGAAATTAGGGGGTGAAAATTATAAAATAAAATCTAGTGGAGTTAGCATTTGAAATTAGTGGGCGAAGATTATAAAATTTTACCCAAAATTTTAGGAAATTGTGCTTTAGCCTCATAAATATTTCAATAGTTTCATTTTAGTCCCTCCATGAGACTTTTTGATAGGGACTAAAGTGAATATATTAAAACTTTTATAGGCTAAAGTATAATTCCCTAATCTTTTGGGTAAAAATCTGTAATTTTAGGGGGACCACCCCTAACCCCCTTAATTCCGCTTTTGGTCCAACCGCCACAAATTTGTTACCATTGATGTAGCAATTCTGGGGAGAGGATTTTCTGCTTGGTGAATTCTCTCCCTATCTCTCACAGTCGCATCTGGGCCGTCCAAATCTTGATTCAAGGGTCCAGAACATTTTTTCAAAAAACCGCGTGCGGTAAAAATTACTGCGCGCAGTTTTTTGAAAAAATGTTCTGGACCCTTAAATCAAGATTTGGACGGCCAAATTTAAAGATGGGGAGAGATGGGTAGAAAACCACCAAGCAGAGAAACCGGACGCACAATTCTGACTTAACCTCTACAAACTTTGCATCTATATAAAGCTCTCGACCCCGATTATACCAGTTTGGGCAAATTTTGTTGGCACGACTTATTAAGGAAATTCTGGTCATACATTTTTTATGTAGGTTTTCTTCGAGAAATACTCACAGTGCAAGTTAGTACTCCCTCCGGTCCTAATTATAAGACATAGTTGACTTTTTTGGAGAAATTAAGGAAGCTAATTAAATTAACTTAGAGTATTTTTCTTTTTATTTTTTTCTTCAAAGTAATTAGTTTGACTCACATACTAATATATAATCTAAAGATATACAACATACAAAATGATTAAGTAACTTATTTAGCTTCCTTAATCTGTCCAAACAAAGTCAACTATGCCTTATAATTAGGACCGGAGGGAGTATTAACTTTCTATTTAAGTTTGAATTTTTGTTTTTTTTTTCCTTTTCATGGATTTAATTTAATATTTTAATTTTTTTTCTTAGTAGTTATATACAACGTGGCTAGTGAAGAACAATTTACTCATTTAGCTGGCAAGCAAATCAGATAGGAGGGTGTAATGACATTGACATTTTCGCAGACATGTTTAGTATGTCGATCTCATAGTTTGAGGATTTTTAGAATCAAGAGAGAGCGAGGGATGAAGGTTAACCACTTCACTCTTCTTCTCGGCAGACGAGATTTAATTTGAGGTCAATGTTCAATAAGAGTAGTTAAATTTAGTTGTTGTGTTTTAATTTTATTCATATTTAAGTTATATTTTAAGTAAGTTGTATTTAAATTTCTATTCGATTTATATAAATTGAAAATTTATGCATATGTAATTGAATTAAAAGTATAATATGTAAATTCATTTATTATAGTTTGTAGTATTAGTCATTTTTTTTAAAAAATTTAAGTTAGATTTTAATTAGATTTAAATTAAAATTGATATATGTAGTTGTTAATTTTTTTTTAATTTAAGTCAGAATTGTATTTAAGTGTTATGTAAATTTAAGTATAGTATTATGTTTAATTTTAAAATAGTATGTTTTTTTGTACAATTTATTCATTTTAGAGGGATAGGTATTATTTTTGCTCCAGAAGTTTTGGTTCGGGAGCATTGGGTACCCCGAAAGGTTTTTTCCTTTCCTTTTTTTTTTTGGGGAACAAAAAGTTGAAAACACGTTAATTTTCACTGTTAAGTTTTTGCTATGTTTTTTTAAACTTGTAGGGCAAAATAGTTCCTTAAAAAAAATCCAAATACACACTGCTTCTCAACTAAAACTTTTGGGGCAAATTGCTATGTTTTGTTAACTAGAGCAATTTTGTGCCAACCAAAACTTCTAGGGTAAAAATTATACTTGTTATGGACCTATATCATGCCCAATTGCAGGACGGCCCAACAGTAGATATAATGCATATCAGAATCTATCTAATATAAAGAAGGATCCTAACTTACCCATAATCAAGGAATATCTTTAGAAATGATATAGCAGTTAGGATGCTTGGGCCAAAGATCACGTGAGGCCCACGATATCCAACCTAAGATACATTCTATAAATACAGAAGTCAAGTCCTGAGGTACACATGTTCAAACTCTAAACTATTTACATACTGTTACACTGTACACATACATCAACCTCTTTGCCGACAGCCTCGTTTGTGCACATTGATCCCATGCTCTCCTGGATATTTGCTTCATAAATATTCAAGCAGAGCCTATCGATCCAATATCAAAGCACTAGCCCACTAGGCAAGACATCTGTGTTCTATACCAAAATATTGTCTGTTCTCTATATTCATGTTGCTGGCTATCATCCATCTTGCATCCAGAGGATTTAGCAACTAATGAAGAAGTTGGTGTAATAACCGGCTAACCCAAGAGGGGGGTGAATTGGGTGAAGTACAAAAATTTAAGAACTTTGAAACTCTTTTCGTAACTCCCTGAAATCAGTTTAGAAAGCAATAACCACACATTTATATATGTAAACACATTCAAACATATATGCTGGAAATGTAAGAGATAAGGGAGGAGAATGTGCAAACTGATTTATATTGGTTCGGCCTTATCCTTGACCTACGTCCAGTTCCCAAGCCTCACTTGGGATTTTCAATCCACTATCTTCTTTCAACTTGATTACACGTTCTGTAACTGAAATAACCCTCTCACTAGGATTCACTCCCCCTTACAAACTGTAATCAACACACCGCTTGATTACACACTCTGTACTCGAAGTAATCCTCTCACCAGAATTCACTCCCCCTTACAAGTTGTAATCAACACAATGTGTTTCCCACTCAAGATCACCCAATCTTGAGTAACTCTCAGAAGAATAGAATGATTACAATAAATCTTCTTTTTAAGAAGTGAATAGATAAACACTGAAGAGCAATACAAATCATTTCACTCTCTAAGTTAACTAAACATGAAAAACAGAGTGCAAATGGTATGAGAGCAGAGTTTCAGCGTGTTGGACGTGTAAGCTTGTTTCTCCACGTTTTTCTGCTTGAATCTATCTTCTATTTATAGGTAGAGATCAATATATGACCGTTGCTATCCCAATAGATCCGTTGGAGAAGCTCTGCCATGTTTAGGAAGTGGTTTTGGCATATTCTCTCTCTAAACTCAGCTTAATCCAGCCGTCCAAGTAAGCAGAGTTGATTCTCTGTGAATTTTTCCGTTGAAGAGGAGTTTACGAAATCATTCTTAAAAGCTTTGTAGGCGTGTGCAGTTGGATTAGCAAAAAAAAAGCAACTTTTTGTTCAGCATTTAATGTTCTGAACTACCTTTTTGCTTTTCAAGTTTAGCGTTCAATACTTGAGTATGTTCATCAATACTCAAGTTTGTCATTGTGCAATTAACTCAATTCTTGAGTATTGTCATCAATACTCGAGTTTGTCACTGTGCACTTAACTCAATACTTGAGTATCCATCTTGATACTTGAGTATTCGTCTTCCAGAGAGGAATCATCGGGACTTGAACTTTGGTCCTTAATGTCAATACTCGAGTATGCAAATCCATACTCGAGTTTTGAACTGTTTAGTGAAAAAATAAGTTTAAGTTCAAAACCTCAATACTTGAGTATTGTTCCCAATACTTGAGTATCCAAATCGTTGTCAAAGGGAAAAGCTCTCTGTATGCTCAATACTTGAGTATTCAATACTCGAGTATTCATATCAATACTTGAGTATTCAAGGATTTTGAAAAACTTTGATAAAATGATGTCAAGCCAATACTTGAGTTTTCTAATGTATACTTGAGTATTAATAAACAAATGTTAAGTATGGAATCTTTGTGAAAATCCAATACTCGAGTATGCAAAACTAATACTTGAGTTTTCATAAGGTGTAAAATTTTGATGACTCTCTGTATGACCAATACTTGAGTATTCAATTGAATACTTGAGTATTCAATACTCGAGTATTCATATCAATACTTGAGTATTATCTCAGGGTGAAAACTTGGAGTGCTTTCTGTAAGTCAAATACTTAGTATTGTCTCCAATACTTAAGTATTGACTCAAGGTGAAAAATTTGATTGCTTTTTGTAAGTCCAATACTCGAGTATTGCTTCCAATATTTGAATATTACGTTGTCAAGAAGGATTTGAGCAATTCTCTGTCAAGTCAATACTCGAGTATTCATATTGATACTTGAGTATTCATCATCCAGAGAAGAATCATCGTGATGTGAACTTTGGACCTTAAGGACAATACTCGAGTATTCAAATCAATACTCGAGTTTTCAAGTTATTGACAAGAGGAAAAGCTCTCTGTATGGCCAATACTCGAGTTTCCAAATCAATACTCGAGTATGCATTCATTTGAAAATTTTGTGGAATTTTTTCATGTCAATACTTGAGTTTTCAAATGAATACTTGAGTATTCATAAACATATGTTGATTTGAAAAACTTTGTGAAAGTCCAATACTTGAGTATGTAAAATCAATACTCGAGTATGCATAAGGTGTAAAACTTTGATGTCTCTCTATATGACCAATACTTGAGTATTCAATTGAATACTTGAGTATTGAGAACTTATGTCAATATTAAAATTCTCTCTGTGTGTTCAATACTCGAGTATTGCAACCAATACTTGAGTATTGTCTCAAAGTGAAAACTTGAAGTGCTCTCTGTAAGTCCAATACTCGAGTATTGTATCCAATACTTGAGTATTGCTTTGTGAAAAAGGATTTGAGCAACTTTCTATCAAGTCAATACTCGAGTATTCATACCAATACTCGAGTTTGTCTTTGACAGTAAGTTTTTACCAAAGACAAACACTTTCAAGTGAGTTTACAATTGTTGATTATCATCAAAACACATAGGGAACTAACACTCTCCCCCTTTTTGATGATGACAACACTATTAAACAATCAATTGCTTTCAAAAATTGAATTTGATCATTTGAGCAATGAGAAAACAAGTTTGGTCAAAAACATTTGCAAACTTTGAGATTTTAATAAACACAATTCATTTCATCAAAGTTAAGCAAATAAGAATCTCATGACAGCTTACTAGTTAATTCATTTCATCAATTAGGAGCAGTCATGATAGCTAGATAACAATATAACTCATTGAGATACTCATAAACATTAAATATTAACCATAGAGTTCATATGAACATCATAGAGTTAATCAGCAGAAACCATAATGCAATAAACCACATAACTTAAACATTCATCAGATATTAATCAAGTAGAAAGCAGAATGTTAAGTAAACTGCAGAATATCATTAGAGTTTCGAAAGACAATATGAAATGATTAAATTAAAAACATTGATTGATCCTTTCACTCTTCTCCCCCTTTGTCATCAGCAAACAAGGGTGGATCAAGTTGGATATTTGAAGGTGTAAGAATAGGATAAGATCCTTTTTACTCTTTAATGAAAGTGTGAGAGTGAAGGAAATAAGATCCTATTGCTGAGATGGAGGGTTAATCTGAGTGGTAGTAATGGATGACTCAGGTTCAATGGTAGTGGCTGGTTTAGAGATGATGGCTGGTTCAGAGACTGTGTTAGACATATAAGAGCTTGGTCCAGCTAAAGTAGAAGTGCCCAAACCAGAACCAGAAGCACCCATGGACTGATTTTCAGAAGTTTGTCCATTTTATCACTTAGGCTCATCATGGTTACCATAAGAGTTGACATGCTAGCTGTGTGATCTTCAAGCAGATCACTTATATCCTTGATTCTTCTTTTAGCTCTTTCTGGTTTTCTTTCAACTCTTCTTGAAGCCTTTATGAGTATCCACCACATTGCTATGTCCCTTGTTGACCTCATACACAAGTTTTCTAACTTCTGCTTCTTCCTTATCAATTAACTCAGAAATTGCTTGGTCTACAATTTCCTTGATTCTTGTATCAAAATCAGAATGCATGGAAGCATGAGGAGGAAGAGGAGCATTCTGAGCTTTATGGACTCGAAAGCATGTGGCTCTTGATCTTGTCGGCCTTGAAGGACGAGGAGCTCTTGGTCCTGAATTGCAGAAGCAGTTTGTGAGAGAGCTTGAGAACTTGCTTGGCCTGGTGTAGGAACTGAATGCTGAGATGAATTCTTCTTCTTCCTTGGCTTCTGTTTCTTATTAACCTCTGGAACCTTTATTTTTCCTTTCCCAGAACCTTTCTTCTTGGGAACCTCAGGTTGTTTTTAAGCACAATTCCCTTCAGTCTGGGTAAAGTAGAAACTTCTTTCTGATTTGTTGATTTCTTCAGAAACTCAGTTTGCTTTTTAAACCATATCTCCTTCCTCTTGAGTGTTGAAGGTTGATTCAAAGCACCTCCAGGAATTTCCTTGCCTATTCCAAATCTGAAGATTGGATTGGGTTTGTTCTTGGTCAAATTTTGGAGATGCAAAACGTTTGGAGGTCATTTACTTAGAATCTCATGGAGGAGGATGTGAGAATTTAGGGGTAGACTCAAGGGCAGATTGAAGTGAAGAGAAACAATCAGGTTTTCAAAAACATTTCAATCATGACAACCTTGTACTAACCTGGACTTCAAGAGTGTAAGGTGAACTCTTGAATTTCACTTACAAATTCGAGCTTAACATTAACAGGCTGGAGTTTCCTCATTTTGTCAGGTTCAGGATTTCTCTCTGTTTGAGCTGAAACTGAGGTTGCTCACTTATATACTCGAATTTAGCTCTCTTCAACTTTATATCTCCTTTCTGGCTGTCTCGAGCTCAGGTTTAACATGAATAGGCTCGAATTTAGTCCTCTTGACAGCAAACTTCAGCAGGATTTCAAAGATTTTAATCATAATAAATATCTTGTATAGAACTACATCTAGATTCTCCAATGCTTAAGTTAGTAATCAGTTAATCATCAAAACACATAACTAACATTAAGTGGAGGCAATTCACAATTTATTGGGATTGGCCATTCCCAAATTTTCTTCTTATAAAGCTGAATTGCTTCTAGGTGAGTATGTTATCTCCAAGCAAGGAGTGTATCACAAATAATCTTATCCAATTAATTCATAACACTGATCATACAGATAAGCGAATATGTGATACCAAGAAATTCATTTCTCAATGACAATTTGTAAATACATTCATGTAGGAAAGTATGTCATTGATATGAGTTTTTCATAAACTATGCAAACATTTTCAAATCTCAAATTTTCTTTCAAATCATGATAATGCTTTATAAAATTGAAATGTTGATGATATGAAAACTCATCTCTGAAGAAATGCTCAGAAAATCAATGTATCCACTAAATATGGTGGAAGTTAAATTCCAATTTGAAATATCATTTGAGTGCAATCAAATCATGCATATTTTCAAAACATTGGAATGCGTTTTCCAAATACAGAATGAATTGTGATTCAAAAACAAGATTTTGAATTGTGCATTTCAGAAATCTCAAACTTAGAAAATTATGCACAAAATCACTTGCGATCCATTACCAATCTGGACTTCAAAAGTGTATAGTGAACTTTTGAAATTTCACGACCAATACTCGAGTATTGAACTAACATACTCGAGTATTCAACTCCTTCAGCGTTTGTTTGTCCTCTGTCTGGTGGATACTCGAGTATTCAACTTATACACTCGAGTATTCTCTTTTTGTTAGCAATTACTAAATTTTTTTTTTTAAAAAAATCCTGCAAAACAAATGTACGTTCTTTGGTACTCAATGAATCTTGAGTCCATACAAGATTAGACATAACAACTCTTATGCTCTTATATAACTCAACCATATGATATCGGAGCAAAGAGTAAAACAGTCAAAGATCAAAACATAGTTTTACATAAATCAAATATGTTCATGTCAATGACTTAAATAGGGTAACAATTAAATGATACCAAGAAAATTATTTCACAATGACAGTTTGAAAATATATTTTATGTAGAAAAGATGCCATTGATAAAATACACATAAGTTTGAACATAGAAAATCTTATCCATAAAGATAAGCATTTATCAACTAATAGTTTATGAATGAGATCAAATTTTCCAAAATTGAAATATGCAAAATGTTTCAAATCTCAAATGTTCTTTCAAACTGTGATAATGCATTACGAAACCAAAATTTTGATGGATGAAAGATTCATTTTTGAAACATGTTTGAAAGCAATGCTCATTTTAAACATGGTAGAAGTCAATATATCAGAATACTTCAGATTTTAGAGAACATATTGAACATTGAAGTTAACATAGAGAAAAATTTTCCTATGAGCATAAAGCATTAGCAAGACATGTTTAGCACAATAGAGATACATATGCATAATGACTTTGCTATGGCCAAGAGATAATCTTGCTTCTTAGATGAAAGTCTTGAAAGTATATGAACATACAAGGCAAGATTATGAATATACATAGATAGTTACTCAAAATATGGATGAAGATAAATTTGATGTATTTGAGTAAAAAGGAGTACTAGGATTCATAGACGATGAAGTACAAACTCATTAATCCAAATGACCAAAGTTCCATAATACTATCCTAGTAAGTTACTCCATATAATTGTTAATGCAACAACATTTAATGCATTAATGTACATTCATAAAACTTGGAGTAACTTGACCATGAGGATTTATCCAAAAAGCATAAGATTTTCACAAATTGAATTCTTTTCTTGAGATAAACTTGAAACTCATATATGATTAACTTGTTAGATATGAGGTCCAACTAGTTAGATAATGAAACTAAAGAGTTCAAGGAAAACATTGAATTCCAAAGATCAATATGTGAATGATATGAAAAATTCTATTGGACAAATTTGAAGCATATCTGTCATTCAATATACAAAGATTTAACTTCCAATTTTGAAACATTATTTGAATGCAATCAAAGTATGAATATTTTCCAAATCATGTTTATGCATTTTCACAAAACAGAGTGAATTCAAATTCAAACAAATTTTAGAATTGTGCATTTAAAAAAAAATAAACTCAGAAAGTTATACACAAATTCACTTTATGGTCCATTTAGCAATCTAAAAACATTTTGAAAAATATAAATGGTTGATTGCTTAAGGAATGCAATGATAGACAAGCATTCATTACCCGAATATGAATTTCATATAAGCATAATATGGGGTAAGAAATAGATATCACCGTAATTCCTCTTTTCCTTGTAGAAGCTTGCTTGATTAAGATGGTTTTGATGTAGATGACTCCTTTTCGGACGTTCACCATCAACATCAAGCATAGCTTGTTTAGCTTCCTCAAGATTCGAATCGTTTCTCTATGTTGCATTCTTGAGAAAATTTTTCTCATCCTTCAAAACCATATAAGTCTTTTTCTTTCTTGGTATTTAATCTTACTTGGATCCAATCATCATTAGCTTGTAGGAACCAAAATTCACATGCTCTTATGAATATAATCAATTCAAAGTAATTGAACACAATGAATTAATCATGACTTTATGCATAAAAGAAATAATTTCTGTTGAAATCATCATGTATGCATAAAGAATCAAACTATTGAACATTGCAATCCCTTTATAAATTTATTAAGTGGATTTTTAAGGGATGTGAAAACCCAGTTTTTAAAGAAAATAATTTGCAATGCTCGTTCCTAAGGCTACAAGATATAAAACCATCAAGAAAATTTTAGATGAAAGCATAAGAGGTTTTATCATTGTATACCTTTGCCTTAGGTACTAGGAAGATTGACTTTCCTTACCCATTGGTTCTTCATATGTTTTCCCATGGGTGTTGGCAAAGCTTATAGATTTCCAGAGTCTTCTATTTGAAATTTGAGAGATTCTCCTCTTCTTGTTCTCCTCAAGATAATTGAATGGTACTCTATGGAAATTTGTTCTTGAGGTAGATGATACTCTTCTTGCTTGTATCCATTGCTTCTTATGATTCAGCTTTGTAGTTTCAGCAATGGGTGCCATGGGAGTTCTCTTTCTTGATATAGATTCTATGATCTCCTTCTTTGGTGCATGAGGAACTCTTGGCTTCTTCTTCCTCTTCTTTGTACCTTGATGTCCATTGATATTCAAATCATCTTGCACACATGGAGTACTAGATGGACATTTTGGTACCCACTTATACTTGGGTCCTTGACTGTTAGCATTGGATCTTGATTGTCCTTTAGGAATCCAAACAAATTTATTTCTCACATTAGAATTTCTCCTAATATAGCATGTATGAGAAATATGCCCAGATTTTCCACAATAATTACAAATAATAGAATGATGCTTACTATGAACATTTTTGCAAGTATTGTGCTGGTCATTAGAGTAAAACTTCAAATAGTCTTCATTTGAACATTCATTCTTCCCAATAGATTTTCCAGCATTTTGTTTCAAAACATTCTTGCTTTCAAATTAGAATCAATGATTGGTTGAAAAACAATTTTATGCAACTATTCGAAATCATTTTTCTTTAATACACAAGAAGAATTGGAATCGTTTACCACATGTGCATCTTGAGCTTTAGATAATGGTTGATCATAATTGTCCATGAGTTCTTCTTGGGAATTCTCTTCCTCTTGTTCTTTTGTGTTGATTGGATCATGAAAGTATTCAATGATTTCTCCTTCTTCATTCTCCACTTCCAATTGTTCATCAAATGAGGATACATAGCTTGTAGTTTCAGATGAACTGTCAACACTACCAACTTCAACACAATTGTTAGAAGCATAAAGAGAATCAAGAGTATTCTAGATTTCTTTAGCACTAGAGCAAAATTTTATTTTCTCGAAATCATTTTCTGTCAATGCACAATATAAGATTTTCATTGCTCTAATGTTTAATGAAAACATTTTCTTTTCCTTTTCACTCCAATCCTTTCTTTGTTTGAAATCAAGAACATTTATAAAAACATTCCACATATCAAAATCAAAACATTTTAGAAATGATGTCATTCTAGCTTTCCAAAACCAAAAATCAATATCTTTAAAAATTGGTGGAATGGTAAAATCAAAACCTTCTGAAAACGAAGAACACTCGAACACAGCCATTGAAACTCTTGAGACGGTTAAGTCCTTTAAACAAGAACCTAGCTCTGATACCAAATGTAAGAACCGGCTGAACCTAAGAGGGGGGTAAATTGGGTGAAGTATAAAAATTTAAGAACTTTGAAACTCTTTTCGTAACTCCTTGAAATCAATTTAGAAAGCAATAACCACACATTTATATATGTAAACACATTCAAACATATATGCTGGAAATGTAAGAGATAAGGGAAGAGAATGTGCAAACTGATTTATACTGGTTCGGCCTTATCCTTGACCTGCGTCCAGTCCCCAAGCCTCACTTGAGATTTTCAATCCACTATCTTCTTTCAACTTGATTACACGTTCTGTAACTGAAGTAACCCTCTCACTAGGATTCACTCCCCCTTACAAACTGTAATCAACACACCGCTTGATTACACACTTTGTACTCGAACTAATCCTCTCACCAGGATTCACTCCCCCTTACAAGTTGTAATCAACACAATGTGTTTCCCACTCAAGATCACCCAATCTTGAGTAACTCTCAGAATAATAGAATGATTACAATAAATCTTCTCTTTAAGAAGTGAATAGATAAACACTAAAGTGCAATACAAATCATTTCACTTTCTAAGTTAACTAAACATGAAAAACAGAGTGCAAATGGTATGAGAGCAAAGTTTCAACATGTTGGAAGTGTAAGCTTGTTTCTCCACGTTTTTCTGCTTAAATCTGTCTTCTATTTATAGGTAGAGATCAATATATGACCATTGCTATCCCAATAGATCCGTTGGAGAAGCTCTGCCATGTTTAGGAAGTGGTTTTGGCATATTCTCTCTCTAAACTCAGCTTAATCCAGCCGTCCAAGTAAGCAGAGTTGATTCTCTGTGAATTTTTCCGTTGAAGAGGAGTTTACGAAATCATTCTTAAAAGCTTTGTAGGCGTGTGCAGTTGGATTAGCAAAAAAAAAAGCAACTTTTTGTTCAGCATTTAATGTTCTGAACTACCTTTTTGCTTTTTCTCTAACCTTCAATTAACTTTCGTTAATCTGTCTAAAACTCATGAAAAAGATGATTAAACATAGCTAAGAATATAGAAGAATGATAAGAGAAAGTATTAAGATCAAATAAGATGATTGCAAAAATTCGTCAGATTTGATTTTCAAGTTTAGCGTTCAATACTTGAGTATGTTCATCAATACTCAAGTTTGTCACTGTCCACTTAACTCAATACTTGAGTATTGTCATCAATACTTGAGTTTGTCACTGTGCACTTAACTCAATACTTGAGTATCCATCTTGATACTTGAGTATTCGTCTTCCAGAGAGGAATCATCAGGACTTGAACTTTGGTCCTTAATGTCAATACTCAAGTATGCAAATCCATACTCGAGTTTTGAACTGTTTAGTGAAAAAATAAGTTTAAGTTCAAAACCTCAATACTTGAGTATTGTTCCCAATACTTGAGTATCCAAATCATTGTCAAAGGGAAAAGCTTTCTGTATGCTCAATACTTGAGTATTCAATTGAATACTTAAGTATTCAATACTCGAGTATTCATATCAATACTTGAGTATTCAAGGATTTTGAAAAACTTTGATAATATGATGTCAAGACAATACTTGAGTTTTCTAATGTATACTTGAGTATTAATAAACAAATGTTAAGTATGGAATCTTTGTGAAAATCCAATACTCGAGTATGCAAAACCAATACTCGAGTTTTCATAATGTGTAAAATTTTGATGACTCTCTGTATGACCAATACTTGAGTATTCAATTGAATACTTTAGTATTCAATACTCGAGTATTCATATCAATACTTGAGTATTGTCTCAGGTGAAAACTTAGAGTGCTTTCTGTAAGTCAAATACTTGAGTATTGTCTCCAATACTTAAGTATTGACTCAAGGTGAAAAATTTGATTGCTCTTTGTAAGTCCAATACTCGAGTATTGCTTCCAATACTTGAGTATTACGTTGTCAAGAAGGATTTGAGCAATTCTCTATCAAGTCAATACTCGAGTATTCATATTGATACTTGAGTATTCATCATCCAGAGAAGAATCATCGTGATGTGAACTTTGGACCTTAAGAACAATACTCGAGTATTCAAATCAATACTCGAGTTTTCAAGTTATTGACAAGAGGAAAAGCTCTCTGTATGCCCAATACTCGAGTTTCCAAATCAATACTCGAGTATGCATTCATTTGAAAATTTTGTGGAATTTTTTCATGTCAATACTTGAGTTTTCAAATGAATACTTGAGTATTCATAAACATATGTTGATTTGAAAAACTTTGTGAAAGTCCAATACTTGAGTATGTAAAATCAATACTCGAGTATGCATAAGGTGTAAAACTTTGATGTCTCTCTGTATGACCAATACTTGAGTATTCAATTGAATACTTGAGTATTGAGAACTTATGTCAATATTGAAATTCTCTCTGTGTTTCAATACTCGAGTATTGCAACCAATACTTGAGTATTGTCTCAAGGTGAAAACTTGAAGTGCTCTCTGTAAGTCCAATACTCGAGTATTGTATCCAATACTTGAGTATTGCATTGTGAAAAGGATTTGAACAACTCTCTGTCAAGTCAATACTTGAGTATTCAATTGAATACTTGAGTATTCAATACTCGAGTATTCATATCAATACTTGAGTATTGTCTCAGGGTGAAAACTTGGAGTGCTCTCTGTAAGTCCAATACTCGAGTATAGCATCCATTACTTGAGTATTGCTTTGTGAAAAAGGATTTGAGCAACTCTCTATCAAGTCAATACTCGAGTATTGATACCAATACTCGAGTTTGTCTTTGACAGTAAGTTTTTACCAAAGACAAACACTTTCAAGTGAGTTTACAATTGTTGATTATCATCAAAACACATAGGGAACTAACAGTTGGTGCAAGCAATCTCAAGATGTTAATTTTTTTCAGCTCAGTTGATACATACCTACTACGGCAAGACCAAATCCAATGGTTTAATAAGATAAGGACTATAACCTTCAATTTTGTGGTGGTAATGATTTTGGCCAATCATCTAAGAACAAATTGAGATCATCCACTGCAATTACAATGAGAAAACAGTGTTTTAAAAATCAAAGTGACTCACAAACCCTTTCCTTTCCTTAAAAAATGCAAGTGTTTTTTTTCCAAAAAGCATGCACACTAAAAGTCTTTAGCATGTTAACTCAGTCGAGGAGCTGAACGTTAGTCAGCTACAAATACAATAAGGTAAAAGTGTGCCTTGCTTTATTTCCCACAAGATATTTGCATATATATACAAGGCAGATGAGGGCAAAATAGAATTGAATTACTTCCTTTAGTTAACCATATATCCCCTAACTATCTAACTACCCAAACTCATTACTGAACTTCAAAAATATTCTAACCTTTCTCCATCTTATCTTGTATTAACTAATAACATCACGATAAGAATGAAGGCAATCACACTATAAACTACTCAAAGTGACTTACTGAACACGTCGCACAGCAACTTGACTGCCAAGAACATGAATTGTAAGCTAGATATCCAAACCTGTTGTGGCTATAAGATATTCCCTCTTTGATTACAAACTAATGGTAATTATACAGGCATTAGTATGGTTGCAAGTAACATCCAAGACAGGTCAAATCCTAAAATAGCAAAGTGCAACAACTAAGAGTTGATCTCCCTTTCATGCCTGCACTTCCGCAAGTGACTAGTAATTAAAATCTCAAAACTGTATAATGATTAAAATAATAAAAACAAAACAAAATGTAAGTTATGCCCTACTCTCTAGCACAAGACTGCACTGTGAAACCCCCAACCACTTCGAAAAATAAATCTCTAACTCAGGATACTATGAATACATTTACAAAGATAGAGGGGATTAATTTGTGAAGGCAAGCATTTTAAAGAATAAGACATTAGTGGGTATGGAAGAATGGTGTTAACAAAAGTGATTAGAGAAATAATATGGAGAAAGAATATGAAGAATCTGATTGTATTATAACAAAGAGCAACATGATCATTCAATTATAACTCACTTGAATTATATCTAATCTACCCTCACTTGAGGAAGATAACCAAACCTTAACTCTAGGAATCTAGGAGAGACCTCCCTCTCTAGAGAGAAAGACTAAAACTAGCCTCTCTGGTGAGGATCTAACTATCCAACACACTAATCACCTCAGCTAAGACCCTTTGTACAGCTTAGGGCCCTAACTAATTCACTAACTAATCAATTAACCACCTTATACTTCTAACAGATCCCCTCAAGTTGAACACTATTTATCTCACATGTGTTCAACTTGACCAACACAAAAATGAGGGGTAAGGTGAATTAAATTGACCAGTTTTCCAATCACAAAAATAATACAAAATTCTTTCATAACATTCTCCTCCATACCCCTGTTTCTTGTAGTCACCTTGCTTGAACTTGTGGCATCATCTCTAATTTGAACCAAAGTAGAGACCATGAAGTACCCAGTATTGCCTCAGCCACGAATGAGGTTCATAAATTGTATGGCATCATCTTTGGGAACCTTGCCTCTAGCCTCCCATTTGGATAGACACGACAGAGATGAAGGCGGACCCAGTTACACCGACTTTGGTTAAAACTCAGGCTCCGTGTACAGTTCCATGTTTAGCCTTAAACGCATACCGGCAGCCCAGAGACCTGAGCTATCAGGTTGGGGGCCACAGAGCAAACAATGAATTGTTAGCAGAAAAAATCTAGGATTATAAAGCGACGAATTGGCGAAAGTTATGCAGTTGAGAAAATAATTTCATAAGATATAGCGATAACAATGTAGAGACTCACTCAAAAGGATGTTCTAAGTAAAATGACGTTGCAGTGAAGTAAGTATTCACGCATTAATACTTAAAACCTTTACACGGTACTTTTGCAGAACGATTACCGGGTTACCAACTTGAAAAAGAGTTACAATATCAAGGGCCTTAGAACCTCGGGAGAAGGAATAAAGCTAATGCGGGGAGAAATCAAAACAAAAAGCATGATAGATAAATGAAATCGCCTAATGCTGGGTGAGCTTCAGCTGATCACCGAACAAGGAAAGCTGCTAAAGGTATCTCGGATGAGAGGTTAATAGGAAGGAGCCCCGGGGCCTTGATGCACTTCTTCACCCTCATCTTCCCCTTGATTTCCCTCAGAATGGCTTCCAGAAATGGTTTCAGGGGAAGGAAAGAGTGGAACTATTTTATCTTCTTTAACAATAGACATGTAGTCCATTCCGGAGGTTCTAAGGTTAACTTCGGGCTTCAAAAGGTGAATTTGCGCCAAAGCATTCTCAAAAGATTCCCCAATAGACTTTACTATCACTGCATCTTTTTCCACAATCGCGGCATTAGTGGCGTCTACGGAATTTTGGCAGCCATGCAACTAAGCTTGAAGCGTCTTCTGCTCTTGTACCAATTGTCCTATAATGGACTTATCCTTGGCATGAGCCTCTTGAAATTCGCATAGTTGATAGAATGCTTTGTTCAAGTCCGTTCTGGTGGTTTTTGCTTCCTACTGTGAATTATCCCTGGCTGTCTCGACAGCTTTCACTTGCTTCAGGGCATCTGATTTGATGGCCTTTATGAGAGCCTTTTGCTCTTCCACTTCTGACTTCATTTTCTAAAATTCGACCTCCCGAGCAGCATATTGCACATTCACATCAATCAAGGCTTGAGCCAAACTGGTAAACTGTAAGGAGCATTGCTCTAAATCTTTGATTTTCTGAATTTCGGCGTCGCCATATTTGGTTGGCTCAAAGAAGCGTCGAGGAGGATAGACAGTGTGGTAAAGATCAAATGGGATGCTGTGATTCCAAACAACTCCGTGGGGGAGCCTCGAAGTTGGCAAAGGTGGAGGAGAAGGACTTGTGGAAGGAAGAAAGATGGGAACCTTTGCTGTAGGCGTTTGTGTAATAACAGGTTCTTTGGGTTTCTCGGAGGTTGATGGATCGACCTTTGTTTTCTTAGTAGGATTCACTTGGCTACCCTCTTTAGAACCATGAATGGCGAATGATGGTGTGACCCTCTTCTTGGCCCCAGGTGTGGTGAAACCAGTATTAGTCAGGGCAATGGCAAAGGCAGGAAGTTGCGTCACTGGAGGACGATCCATCGCTGAACCTATAAAGTGAAAGCGAAAGGTTAGCCTATTATTTAAAAATCAATCGATGTGCAAACGACATGAGACGAACAAGCGTCCATACCTGTGACTGGTTGTTTTTTGGTCCAAGGTTACGAGAGCCGATCAGCCAGGTTCAATGGACCGCGTTTTATGACATGATGCTCTAGAATGGATATTATTTTAATATCGGCATCAAATAGTTTGTCGGCAGGAAATTCAAAGTCGGATGGGGAAAGTTTATAATGATCATAAGTCTAGTACAGGGGGAATTTTTCCTCCACCGCCCCGGATTTAGCAATTTCAAGAAACTAAGGAAGTTTTTTAGCCGCATTTCAAGAAACCAAGGAAGTTTTTTAGTCTCAGCGGCTACCTTAAAGAAGGCGAATTTAAAGTTTTCGAATAAATGGACCAATGGTTTGAAAAGGGGTGATCGTGGATACTCTTAATAGAGGTCCAGTCCTTCCTAGAGAGGGTATTATCATCGACATCCTTAGAAGTACATTGGACCTCAAAGAAATAGAAAAAGACGGGGATGGTATAGGTCAACTTTTTGGCATGGCAGAACTTCTTAAACGCTACGGCAAGTGCCCAACCTTTATGATAAAGCTGAAAAGGAGCGAGGTGTAGATGGTTTAGGAGATTGATTTGAAACTTGGTAAACAGGAAGCGAATACTGTAACATCCCAATTTTCTAAAGTGTTTTCGAAATAGTTCGATCAGAATTTGAAAAGATTTAATCAGAGTAGAGCATTGGAATAGTCGTGAAACGAGTAACTGATAAAACATTCATTTAAGGTGCATCAGTCTTCTGTTACAGTCATCCAAGAGTCGAATATTCAGAAAAACAGAATTAAAGATTTTAAAAGAAAACTCCTTTTCTGCCTTTTCACGCCACCTGCTTACCCTTCTCCTTGGATTGTCCTCCTGAGGATCCTGGGGCTAAAGCAAGAGCTGAGGTTCAAATTACCATTGAACCTCAGGTAACGGTTAACCTCATGCTTATGTATCAAATATGAATGACAGATATCCATGGCAAAAACAGTAATAATCACATACAATACACTCATAATCAAATAATAACATAACACAGCCACTGCAATATGCATGTTATTATAGTCTGCACTATTCACCAGTGCCACGGTGTACATCCGTGTCCTCAGCGCTAGGAAAACATAACGGCATTATCAAGACTATAACCCGTATCAAGTTGTATGTGTATGATCAATTTTCAAAAACAGAATTTCAGACTATCTATCACATATAAGCATACCATAAGCATCAGAGTTAAGGTTACAATACGCGTCCGTACCTTCGTTGATGATGTTTTGGTACGTTTGACTATAACGGTACTTCTAACGGAAAACAGCGGTACAAGTTCACAGATACCCTATAGGAACAATATCACATTTATCATTGGCCATCAACTTTGCAATACTTGTGGAATTCTACGTTGAAGATTTACTGTTCATGTGAATAGTATTCACTATTCATGTGAATAGTACCAGTAAAAATATTTTTACCGTGACGGTAAATAATTTTTACTGTTTGGTAAATAGTATTTACTGTATTGGTAAATAACATTACTGCCCAAGAATAATTCTTTTCTGATGTGACAGATCAGACTAAGCTGCAGCCACAGAGCATACTCAGAAAAAAACTCTATCTGGCATTTCTACTATAATTACCAAAAGAAACTACCAAATCTTAAGACTAGAGACCAAAGAACTTACCCTTGAAGTTCTTACTCCTTCTCTTCAGCTCCGAAAACTTTACTCTAAATTCTCCCTCTAAACTCTAAGAATTCTCTCTCTTCTATTAAACTCGACCGTTGTGATCTGAGTTTGGTGTGAAGAAAATGAAGAAGTGAGGCCTCTCTTTATAGTGTTGGAAAATGGGTCCTTAAGTGTAATTTCTTGTTTTTGGGTCATTTTTCGTAATTTCCAAAAATATTAAAAAAATATTAAAAAGGTTCACGGGTGTTCCTCTTTTTTTTTTTTTTTTTTTAATAATGCAAATAGTATTTTTTACTGATAAAATTTCTGTTCGGTGTTCTGACCGCGTGATCTTTTGCAAATTCTCAAAAATTCGGAAGCACAGCCCTGAAGCTCTATTCTTCCTCTTTAAAAATATCTGGGTCAACTGAATTTTTGACCTCATTCAGGGTATTTCGTAATCTGTCAAAGATTTTAAGTTGGACACTGCCGGTAACAGAAATTACTTCGGGTGACACCATCTTCGAGACAAAAATTCACTGATTCATAATATGTGCAGTTGTTTACTACTTAATTCAAGGATTTTGAGTTATGATTTATTTTCTAAAGGTTCTACTATCTGTCCTGATTCAAAATATCGGTTTCGACCTATCTCAATAATCATTCCGCCGATTTCGGAAATGACTTCGGAAATAACCCACTCTGAGATAAAAATTCACTTGTTTATAATATGTCCTTACCTAAGAAACCTAGTTCACGGATTATTGGAAATAATTCTATTTCTATTATTTCCCAAAATATAAGATATTATATTACAATAATATTATATTATTGAGTGGGTCCCGCGTCAAATTATTTTCACACTCACGGGTTTTCTGTCGACAGAGGGAAATTATTTGGCCGTGGGTCCCACGTGAATAGTATATACCTAATTAAATACGTATTTATAAATAGTAAATACGTATTTATGAATAGTAAATACGTATATATGAATAGTAAATACTATTCACGCCAAACTAAATACCAATTCAAAATTCACCAATATATCATATTTAAGAAAAATACAAATTTTGGGGTATTATATTTCTCCCCCCGTTAAATAAAATTTCGTCCCCGAAATTTTACTCTACACTAACTAAACTTTGAGCCATAAACTCCGGATATTTTTTTTTCATATCTTCTTCTGTTTCCCAAGTTGCCTCAGCAGGAGATAAGCCTCTCCATACTACTTTCACGAACGGAATACTTCTTTGTCGAAGCCGCTTCTCCTGGTAATCAACAATTTGCTCTGGCTCGACCTCAAAAGTGTTATCATGTCGCACTTCGACATCTTCATATTGGATAATATGATCGTGGTCAGGTTGATACTTCTTCAATTGAGAAACATGGAAGACGTCGTGGAGTTTACTCAGATTCGGGGGCAAAGCTAATTGATATGCGACCGGTCCACGTTTTGCCAAGATTTCGAATGGCCCAATGTAACGAGGACTTAGCTTTCGCCTTTTAAGCGTTCTTCCAACACCAGTTACTGGGGATACCTTGAGAAACACATGGTCTCCAACCTCGAATTCTAGTGGTCTTCTCCTCTTATCAGCGTAACTCTTCTGTCTGCTTTGTGCTGTTAGGAGTCTCTGTTTGATCAATGCAATTTGCTTGGAGGTCTTATCAACTAAATCTGTCCCGATGAATTCTCGCTCCGACAATTCTGTCCAGCATATAGGTGATCGACACTTCCGCCCGTACAATGCCTCAAACGGAGCCATCTGTATGCTCGAATGGTAACTATTGTTGTAAGCGAATTCGGCCAGCGGTAAGTGTTTATCCCAATGGCCTTTGAAATCCAATACACACGCTCTAAGCATATCTTCTAGCGTCTGTATTGTCCTTTCAGATTGACCATCGGTCTGTGGGTGATAAGCCGTACTAGGTCTTAGCTTAGTTCCCATCTCTGCATGCAAAGCCTCCCAGAATCGGGACGTAAATCGCGGGTCCCGATCAGAGACAATACTCTTAGGTACACCATGAAGTCTTACGATCTCTTTGATATAAATCTCTGCCAAACGTTCTGGTGAGTAATTAATACTAATGGGGAGAAAGTGTGCTGACTTAGTCAATCGGTCAACAATTACCCAAATCGCGTCGTGTTGTCTGATCTTAGGTAACCCTACCACTAGATCCATGGTAATGTTCTCCCATTTCCATTCTGGAATTTCCAAACCTTGAAGAAGACCAGGGGGTCGTTGGTGTTCAGTTTTAACTCTTTGACAGGTCAAACATTTTCCCACGTATTCAGTTACATCTTTCTTCAATCTGGGCCACCAAAACTCGGATTTCAAGTTCCGGTACATTTTGACCATTCCCGGATGTAGAGTATATCTGCTCTTATGAGCCTCGTCTAGTATCTTCTGTCGTAATTCACCATCCTTCGGAATGTAGATCCGCTTCTTGTATCTGACCAAGCCACTTGGCGATAGGTCACGGTCTTGGGTCTCTCCTCGTGAGATCATCTCCCGTGCTGCTATAGCCCACTCATCGTGCTTTTGAGCTTCCTCAACCGCATCTCTCAGATCATATTCCCCTTGACTAACAAGGAGACTTTCAAGATAGATGTCATCGGATGTGCAGTGGTTCATGCAAACCTGATTGGTCAGGTTTAGGTCTCTGAACTCCTCAAGTAGTTTCCGCTCTTGTATCATCATGTACGCAGTGAGTACCGTTTTTCTACTGAGTGCATCAGCTACAACGTTTGCTTTACCCGGATGATACTTGATCTCCAAGTCGTAATCTTTTAGCAAATCCATCCAGCGACGTTGTCTCATGTTGAGTTCCTTTTGATCAAAAAGGTATTTCAGACTCTTGTGGTCGCAGTATAACTCTACGGTTGCACCATAGAGATAATGCCTCCATATTTTTAAAGCAAACACGATAGCTGCAAGTTCTAAATCATGCGTAGGATAGTTCAACTCGTGAGGCTTTAACAGACGAGAGGCATAAGCTACTACCCTGCCCTGTTGCATCAGGACGCATCCCAATCCTTGTCCACTGGCATCACTATATACTGTATAAGTCTCATCTGGATCTGGGATGATCAATACTGGTGCTGTAGTCAATCTCTCCCTCAGTATTTGAAAACTCGACTCACAGTCCTCGTCCCACACAAAAGGTTGGTTTTTCCTTGTGAGCTTTGTCAATGGTAAGGCAAGACGCGAGAAATTCTGAATGAATCTGCGGTAGTATCCCGCTAGACCCAGGAAGCTACGTATCTCTGTCACTGTTTCTGGTCTCTTCCAGTCCAGAACCGCTTCTACCTTGCTAGGATCAACGGCAACTCCGTCGCGAGTTATGACATGGCCCAGAAATCTCACTTCTGGCAGCCAAAATTCACATTTGCTAAACTTAGCAAAAAGTCGCTTGTCACGTAGTATACCTAATACGATTCGCAGATGTTCCTCGTGCTCCTCTCTGCTTTTTGAATAGATCAGTATATCATCGATGAATACTACTACAAACTTGTCTAGGTGCTGGCGAAAAATCCGATTCATGTAATCCATGAATACGGCAGGTGCATTAGTCAATCCGAAAGGCATCACAAGAAATTCGTAATGCCCATATCTGGTTCTAAAAGCTGTTTTTGGAATATCACTGGCTTTTACTCGAAGCTGGTGGTATCCTGAGCGCAAATCGATCTTTGAAAATACACAGGAACCAGATAGTTGGTCGAGTAGATCATCGATTCGGGGAAGTGGGTATTTATTCTTGATAGTTACTTTGTTCAACTCACGGTAGTCGATACAAAGTCGTAGGCTTCCGTCTTTCTTTTTAACAAACAATACGGGGGCTCCCCAAGGTGACACGCTGGGTCGAATAAACCCTTTCTCCAGCAGTTCTTCAAGTTGCTTCTTCAACTCCTGCATCTCGTTCGGCGCCATTCGGTATGGTGCTTTTGATATTGATCCCGTTCCAGGCATCAATTCAATAGCGAACTCAACTTCTCTTTCAGGAGGTAACTCAGTGAGATCCTCTGGAAACACATCAGGGAACTCATTGACAACCGGAATGTCTTTAAGTGAGAGTTCAGCTTCCGCCTTTACAGAGAAAAATACCATGTATGCTTGGCAACCATGCATTATGCATTTTTCTGCTTCCGAAACTGAGATATAACTCAGACTCCCATCAACCTTGCTTCGGTTGTGCGGGGGTGCAAAGGATATCTGTTTACTTCCGCAATCAATTATCGCATTGTTAGCCGTCAGCCAATCAAGACCGAGAATAACGTCGATGCCACTAAGCGGTAGTCGGATAAGATCTATGTTTGAATCTCGTCCATTTACGCTCGCAATACAATTAAGGCATGCATCAGAAGCTAAGGATTTCGCACCAAGTGGTGTGGCTACTAGTAGATCATATGGTAGTCTATAAGCATGCATTCCTAGCCGCTTCGCACAATCATATGAAATAAACGAGTGGCTAGCACCAGAATCATACAATGCTTGGAGTAAATTCCCATTAAGAGAAATAGTACCTTTGATCATTTCCGGAGATTTTCTGGCTTCTTCATTCGTTAAAGCAAAAACTCGACCTGGGTTTTGCGGCCTCGCCTCCAGTGCTTTTTGTGGACAGTTTGTGCTAAGGTGCCCCGGCTGCTGGCACTTGTAGCACACAATCTTTCCTTCGCAGTTAGTTCCTTGATGATACCTTCCGCATTTTGGACATGCTCTGGATGTCTGTACCCTTGGGAAGTTCTGCTGCCCAGGTTGGAATGGCCTCTTGTTTCCTTCACGGAAATTACTCCAATTGGTCTTCCGTTTCTGCGATGAGTTTCCACGGGTAAAACCGCCACGACTGGGGCCACTACTATGAAAGACTCTAGTCTTCCTGAGCTCCTTCAAATTTCTTTCGATCAATCGACAAGCTTCCACCGCTTGAATCAATTGTGAGAATTGCTGCGACACAAGCTTCTCCCTTATTTCATACTTCAAGCCATAAATCAGTATGTTTGCCATACTGCCTTCATCTTCACATTGCCTAAAGAGGGTTGAATATCGAGACAAATTGGTGAAACGTGCATAGTAGTCATCAAAAGATTCATCTTGCCCTTGTCGAATGTGCAGAAATTCAGATTCCTTAATCATCTGAACAGAGGGTGGAAAATATTGCTCATTGAATTTTTCTAGGAATTTCTCCCACGTAATGGGACAGTGACGTGCTCGCAGTGTTGTCGCAATGCTCTTCCACCAACGATCTGCATCTCCTTGCAGCTTATAAATTGCCAGTTGAGCTTTTCTATCTTCCGGACATTCTATGACTTCGAATATCTTATCCAGCTGCATCAACCAGTCTTCTGCTGAATCAAGCTTGCCTCGGAAAGCTGGGGGTTTCATTTTACAGAATTGTGTTACCCAATATTGGGTATTTTCGACCACTCTATTCGGTTGCTGTAGCTCAGCCATCGCTCTCTCTTGTTGGGGAGGTATTTGGAATCGATTGGTTCCCTCAACTTCATTGTCACGCTCTTCGTCGTGTTCGTTGTTGTTTTCATTCTCCTCATTAATTTGTTCTTCCTCTACTTGTCCCCCTTCGGCTTGTCTCTCAAGCCGTTCTGCAAGAAGCGCATCAATGAGTGCCCTTTGCTCTTGTAACATTCTTCTCATCTCCTGCATCTCATCCCGCTCTGGTTGCTGTGGTTGTTCCGGACCTGGCAGGGGTATTACTTGCGTTTGTCTATCTCTGCCTCGACCTCTACCTCGGCCTCTGCCTCGTCCTCTAGGGACTCCGGATCCTCTCGAGTTTGCCATACTTAAATCTTTTATTTATGAAACCATATGAACGTTAGAGAAATAATAATTAGCATACAAATAGGCTTAGCACATATTCAAACATAATTATATATTTTTATAATCAACCATCATTCACAGTAATTGCTTTATTTTACAATTTATCTCCTTAGGGTCTTTTAAAGGTGTACTACAACAGCGTCTATATCTACTACTACTATTACTATGCGTCACTAGCACTTCCATTGCTTCCTTGGACTGATTCTGGTTTTTGTCTCCCTCCTGGTTCACATGCTACGATGTACCCAGCTTTGGATCAGCAGTAGATGGATGTAGACCTTCTCAATAGGTCCTGCATCGAGAAGTTCATTCGTTTTGTGAATCCAGAAATTGGTTCGAGGAAAATGATGAAGAGTGGATCGGATCCAGTCTTCGGGAGGATAGGGGCTGTTGAAGGGCATGAACATATCGTAAAGCTCCCTAACACGGGTCAAGAAGCGTAAGTACTGCTCTTGAGCGGTTGCCACATTCCAGCCTGCTCGAACAAAGTCATCATACAAAATCTCCGTCAAGTCGCGGTTGCCATTCAGCACATACCGTAGTTTTTCATCGTCAGCGTTTTCTAAAATAGCTACATTATCTGCGTGCTCTTCTTCTAAGTCAGCTACATTAATGTAGTCAAAATTGTCCCCAACAGAGGAATGTTGTGAATCTGCTGGGGAACCTGGTGTAAGTATGGCTGGAACAGAATTAGAACCATCAGAGTTTTCTGGGCTTGGATGGTATTCGGGCTCTGGGTCATGTAAGTGTTCAACAGGGTAATGTGGATTGTATGGCAACCCCAAATCATTAGCAGGAACAGAACGTATTGGCACAATTTGAGGTGCAGATGCGGGCGGGGAATAAACCGGGTCAGGGTTCAATCTTCGGGCCACCATCTGAGGGTTTACAGTTTTTCGAGCAACACGTCTCACACGTCCGTAACGGTAAACAAAAGGGGCTCTTTGATAACTAAGTGGGGATCTAGCCATTTCCTGAAACACGTACACCAAAGTTATATCAGTACTCTTTTCGAAATATGTTCCAAAACTACGGCTTAGAGCCTAACTCAATTAATCAACCGATTGGCCAGGTAAGTGTCTATCATGGGGGTCTCACCAACTCTATGGCGACTGCTTGACCGAACCATATAGACTAGCCTTGCCTTCGGCACCAATGGTTTCTTATAACTGAGCCAGGTTCTAGCCGGAAAATTTTTTTTTAAAAAAAAAACTCCGAACCTAACTCCGTTACTCAAATACACCGGCCTAGCCAGACTTTTTGGAGTAACTTAGTTAACTTCAGAACCGTCTGCTCTGATACCAAAAATGTAACATCCCAATTTTCTAAAGTGTTTTCGAAATAGTTCGATCAGAATTTGAAAAGATTTAATCAGAGTAGAGCATTGGAATAGTCGTGAAACGAGTAACTGATAAAACATTCATTTAAGGTGCATCAGTCTTCTGTTACAGTCATCCAAGAGTCGAATATTCAGAAAAACAGAATTAAAGATTTTAAAAGAAAACTCCTTTTCTGCCTTTTCACGCCACCTGCTTACCCTTCTCCTTGGATTGTCCTCCTGAGGATCCTGGGGCTAAAGCAAGAGCTGAGGTTCAAATTACCATTGAACCTCAGGTAACGGTTAACCTCATGCTTATGTATCAAATATGAATGACAGATATCCATGGCAAAAACAGTAATAATCACATACAATACACTCATAATCAAATAATAACATAACACAGCCACTGCAATATGCATGTTATTATAGTCTGCACTATTCACCAGTGCCACGGTGTACATCCGTGTCCTCAGCGCTAGGAAAACATAACGGCATTATCAAGACTATAACCCGTATCAAGTTGTATGTGTATGATCAATTTTCAAAAACAGAATTTCAGACTATCTATCACATATAAGCATACCATAAGCATCAGAGTTAAGGTTACAATACGCGTCCGTACCTTCGTTGATGATGTTTTGGTACGTTTGACTATAACGGTACTTCTAACGGAAAACAGCGGTACAAGTTCACAGATACCCTATAGGAACAATATCACATTTATCATTGGCCATCAACTTTGCAATACTTGTGGAATTCTACGTTGAAGATTTACTGTTCATGTGAATAGTATTCACTATTCATGTGAATAGTACCAGTAAAAATATTTTTACCGTGACGGTAAATAATTTTTACTGTTTGGTAAAATATAATACCCCAAAATTTGTATTTTTCTTAAATATGATATATTGGTGAATTTTGAATTGGTATTTAGTTTGGCGTGAATAGTATTTACTATTCATATATACGTATTTACTATTCATAAATACGTATTTACTATTTATAAATACGTATTTAATTAGGTATATACTATTCACGTGGGACCCACGGCCAAATAATTTCCCTCTGTCGACAGAAAACCCGTGAGTGTGAAAATAATTTGACGCGGGACCCACTCAATAATATAATATTATTGTAATATAATATCTTATATTTTGGGAAATAATAGAAATAGAATTATTTCCAATAATCCGTGAACTAGGTTTCTTAGGTAAGGACATATTATAAACAAGTGAATTTTTATCTCAGAGTGGGTTATTTCCGAAGTCATTTCCGAAATCGGCGGAATGATTATTGAGATAGGTCGAAACCGATATTTTGAATCAGGACAGATAGTAGAACCTTTAGAAAATAAATCATAACTCAAAATCCTTGAATTAAGTAGTAAACAACTGCACATATTATGAATCAGTGAATTTTTGTCTCGAAGATGGTGTCACCCGAAGTAATTTCTGTTACCGGCAGTGTCCAACTTAAAATCTTTGACAGATTACGAAATACCCTGAATGAGGTCAAAAATTCAGTTGACCCAGATATTTTTAAAGAGGAAGAATAGAGCTTCAGGGCTGTGCTTCCGAATTTTTGAGAATTTGCAAAAGATCACGCGGTCAGAACACCGAACAGAAATTTTATCAGTAAAAAATACTATTTGCATTATTAAAAAAAAAAAAAAAAGAGGAACACCCGTGAACCTTTTTAATATTTTTTTAATATTTTTGGAAATTACGAAAAATGACCCAAAAACAAGAAATTACACTTAAGGACCCATTTTCCAACACTATAAATAGAGGCCTCACTTCTTCATTTTCTTCACACCAAACTCAGATCACAACGGTCGAGTTTAATAGAAGAGAGAGAATTCTTAGAGTTTAGAGGGAGAATTTAGAGTAAAGTTTTCGGAGCTGAAGAGAAGGAGTAAGAACTTCAAGGGTAAGTTCTTTGGTCTCTAGTCTTAAGATTTGGTAGTTTCTTTTGGTAATTATAGTAGAAATGCCAGATAGAGTTTTTTTCTGAGTATGCTCTGTGGCTGCAGCTTAGTCTGATCTGTCACATCAGAAAAGAATTATTCTTGGGCAGTAATGTTATTTACCAATACAGTAAATACTATTTACCAAACAGTAAAAATTATTTACCGTCACGGTAAAAATATTTTTACTGGTACTATTCACATGAATAGTGAATACTATTCACATGAACAGTAAATCTTCAACGTAGAATTCCACAAGTATTGCAAAGTTGATGGCCAATGATAAATGTGATATTGTTCCTATAGGGTATCTGTGAACTTGTACCGCTGTTTTCCGTTAGAAGTACCGTTATAGTCAAACGTACCAAAACATCATCAACGAAGGTACGGACGCGTATTGTAACCTTAACTCTGATGCTTATGGTATGCTTATATGTGATAGATAGTCTGAAATTCTGTTTTTGAAAATTGATCATACACATACAACTTGATACGGGTTATAGTCTTGATAATGCCGTTATGTTTTCCTAGCGCTGAGGACACGGATGTACACCGTGGCACTGGTGAATAGTGCAGACTATAATAACATGCATATTGCAGTGGCTGTGTTATGTTATTATTTGATTATGAGTGTATTGTATGTGATTATTACTGTTTTTGCCATGGATATCTGTCATTCATATTTGATACATAAGCATGAGGTTAACCGTTACCTGAGGTTCAATGGTAATTTGAACCTCAGCTCTTGCTTTAGCCCCAGGATCCTCAGGAGGACAATCCAAGGAGAAGGGTAAGCAGGTGGCGTGAAAAGGCAGAAAAGGAGTTTTCTTTTAAAATCTTTAATTCTGTTTTTCTGAATATTCGACTCTTGGATGACTGTAACAGAAGACTGATGCACCTTAAATGAATGTTTTATCAGTTACTCGTTTCACGACTATTCCAATGCTCTACTCTGATTAAATCTTTTCAAATTCTGATCGAACTATTTCGAAAACACTTTAGAAAATTGGGATGTTACAAATACCAAGCCGAGAAATACAATCCCGATAGAAGAAAAAGAAGTGAGATTCATTCTCTTTAGTTCGACAGTAGGAGACAGACTCTTCCGATTTTGGCAGGCAAATAAAATAGTCTTCTCCACTATAGAGACCTCTCTCGGCAAGTTCCTCGAAGGTCATTGTGTTTTTAATACTTAGCGCTTCCTCGGTAACCTATGGGTTTGGAATTTTTGAAGCCACGACGGAACCTGCAAAACCTTTTTCCTTAGTCATGGATCGATTTACATAGCTAGGAGATAAGCTCATTTATACCTATATGAAAAAAGGATAAAAGTCAAAACAAGAAGCAATACCTGAGGTAAAAGAATTGTTATGTGGAAAATCGAAAGGTGGTGGGCCTAGAAAACTAGGGTTGACGAGAGACGGGACAGTTTGTGTTGGGGATCTATGTCAGCACACGGTTACAACCTTTTGAACCTCTTCCAGGCGAGATTTCGATTCAATTCAGTTGAAATGATAAGCAGAATTATAAGGAGCCGGAATAGGGGTGTTAAGAGTCTAGCCATGGTTTGAAGGAAGACCGAGGGAAGAGTCAGGAAGGATAGTGTTTGAATTATGAGACACGCACGGTCGAGGCTGGCGTCTAGGGTTATTCCCACTCTCTTGAGGTTTGTGGCGTAGTGTATCTTGTTCTTCCTCAAAGCAAGGCATTGTCCAGACCCAACATTTGAGCCCACCTAGGAGGATTCAGAATGTTTCTCCATCCCCCTCCAGAATGGGACTACCATTCATGTCTGAAGTTGAAGGATTATTGGTGTTCATAGGCACCTAGAGTAAAGAGTCAGGATAAAGGAGGAGGGAATTCACGAAATGAAGGAAAATGGGTAACAATAATCGCAGTATAAACACAAAAAAGTTGAAAACCACCCAGAAAGCACAAGAAAACACAGAAAGCAACCCAAAATTTTTTGAAAGATTAAATAAAATCAAGTGAACTCAAAGGCTCTAAAATGACTCAGACCAGATATTGGGAAGACAACGTTTTTTCTCAACATTTCTCGTTTAAAGAGGAATTGCTAGTAAGTTGGTCATCACTATCATTCAAAACCACCACAGTCAACCAGGAGGAGCAAAGGGATATGAGGTACCAGAAATTTAAACACACTTAGCAAAGCTTGGAAGTTCAAAATATCTACCCAGAAATGCCACAAAACAAGAAACATGGAAGAAGATGACAACTAGAGCAAAATACAAGATAAAAGGTGAAGAGGGAGTACTTGATGAATGAATGATGGAGAGGTTCGGCGGTGAAAGAAAACTCAATAAGGAGTTTCTTCTGAGAATGCAGGAAAGCTTCTGAGTGTAAAAGTGGAAAGTAGAAGAAGAAAGTGGATATATATAGGCGTTGCGGATTTGAGAAGCCGGGGGCCACGACGACAAGTACGAGGTGAATTAGGATTAAAATCCCATAAAGGATAATTATGACGAAGGCGAAATGACGTAAACATTAAATGTACACAGAAAACGAAGACGGCTGGCGAGGAGGTGTGTCCACTCAAAGAAAATTGGCGATTATACACTGTGATGCAAGCAAGCAAACAGCCACCACACGCCCAATGAAGGGCTACGATTGTTTGTATGTCGGCACATTTTTATAATACCCCAGATTGGAAGCGACTGTGGAGAGAGTTTGCAATATCGGCAAATCAAGTTAAAATGAGAGACATAATCCCGGAAATTATAAAAACGAATGATGATGAGAACTCATCTCGGAATTCACAGCAGAGGATGAATTGAAATCAAGTTTGGAGTGTTTTTGGAAAGTCGGGAAGCACGTAAAGGGAAATAGAAGAATCCAGCTACGAAATTCCAACAGAGTTTGGAATTAATCAACCAGTTAATCTCGACAGTTTAGAGACCTGAGCTCCTGAGCTTGGGGGCAATTGTTATGGCCTCGAATATTGGGCCCAGACATGATGCGGCCCAACAAGGACGCACCATGGCAAAAGCCCTCCTTAAGCAGGTAAACGGTAATCACCCTATAAACAAGGCGTTAATATCGACAGAGCAGGTAATGGAGCAGGGATGCGTCAGATAGTGGAGCAGGCATTTGTAGAACGTGAAAATGCATGTTGCTTGAGGAACGGATGCACAGCCATGAGAAGGAAACCCTAGGTAATCTCTATAAATAGGAGATTACCTTCAGGTGCACACATTTAATTCATATCCTTTTACTATTCAGTTACACTATACACACACCCCACCCCCTTTGGCGAATCGTCATTCTCATGTCGCACAGTGATCATTTGATATTCTTTGGTGTCTTCCTCATAAGCATCACTGAACACTCATTCTCTTTTTGGTATTATCTCTTACATACCTCGAAGAGCTTAATAGATCCCAGATAAACCATATACTAACCCTCTGTGGTTAGACATTTGTGTTCTTAGAATTGAACAAGTATTTTCTTTATTTTTCTTATATTTTCCCCCATCTGATGTAAATGGTATTTTTCATTCTTTTTGTCTTTTCCTCTGTTGGTATCTAATTGAGGAAGGGTTGCCTTTGTTGTATTGGAAAGTGTTGCTATGACGAATGAAGGCTTGACATGTTAATTTTTGGCTATTTTTAACTCAAGAACATAATTCAATTGTGAAGCAAGTCTTACGAGGCTCAATTAATAGGGGAAATTTTGGTTTTGCAATAACACCTGATGACCAATGAAGTAACCTAGAATGACCAAATGAACTTCAAATATAGCGTTCAAAAAGGTATTAACAAACGTAATTCTGTTTCTCGGAGTAAAAATAAAATGAGTTAACAAATGTAATTCTGATTTTCAAAATTCTTTCAAAACACAGAATCAGAAAAAAGTATTTCATTTCAAAAACATTGTTAGGGAACAGAATGGTGGCCATGCACAACCTAAATGTCACAAGAAGCTATTTACACATAATCTAAAGAAAATAAAAAATAATAATGGCAAAAAGGAGAGGGGGAAAAAACCAAAGTAGTGTGCCCCAAGATAGATGGAATATATGAACACCAATGCTTCAGGGTCAAATGGTCAATAAATAAATATGTCAATGGGCTACGCTAGCCCATAAAATGATAGGCTTTTGTCTATTATGGGTTTCAAATATAACATCAGGCCCAAAACTGCTCATCAAACAACTCTCCCCCAAACAGCTGGAACAATCGGCGCGATGGAGGACGCGAAGCTTAAGTTCGAGCTCCGATCTACGGGCGTGGTTTCGCGCTTCTTTTCTGCTCGTCAAACGCTCTGATACGCCTAGAAATTCTTTCCATCTCTCTTGTCTGAACTCGTTGGAAGCTCTGTGACTTCTTCGAAGCTATTATTTTTCGCTTCTGCATAACTCACTGGGCCTCGGGTATGTATTTAGAGCCTCAAATTTGACTTCGATTTTGCGATTTCTTTTTATTTTTATTGAACCTAGCATTTTGTACTTGAGCTTGAGGATTGTGATTATGATTTGCGTTCCTTTGTCTTTAAAATCCCACGCTCTGAGAGTGTTCATTTGTCTGTTTTAACGTAGACTACTTTAACTGTGGCTGGTTGTTTGGTTTCCCGAAGGAACGTATCTACCTGAAGTGTTTTACGGTCTAAAATGTTACCCTCTAAACTATTTTACTCTATCTGTTCGAGATAATTGGCGCGGGAAGGAAAATGGTAGCTAGTTATAATTTTTTATTTTCGCTTATCCTTGGAAGCTATTGATAAAGATTAAAAAGAAATTTTCTTATTAATCGTAGTCGATGAGAGTACTTTGGAAGTTAAAAACAGAGGAGTCAACGATGTCATGCTCTTTCTTTGTATGTTGAGATACTCGTTTCGTTTGCAGCATAACTCTTATAGTGTACCATATGATTCTTTTTCTGGGATGCCCCTTATGTGTTTGACATAAAATCCCATTATTGTTTGTTAGGAGTCTTGTCTTTGCTCCTTTTTTCTGTGATTGAGGCATCCATTGCTGCCTTGGTTTCCGTCAATTATGAATTATGCCTACTTAATTTGTGCAAATCTGCGGGCCTGATTTAATTTTTTCCAATAAGCTTGAAAGTTCATTGGGTACACACACTCAATCACTTACTTTTTGACCTTGGGCTACTTTTGGGTTAATATTTTTCATTCTTCTTTGTAATGCCCAGATATTGAGGAAGGAAAAGTTTTGTTTGAGCTTGCGTAAATTTCTATTAACTTGGAGTGTGTCGATTTCTACACATTCAGTTGCTTCTGACTTCTGACTAGCTAAAAATTCAGCCTGAGATGGTGATTCCTTCTGTACAGCCAGCAAAATGTTCAGGCTTCTTCCAACTCTTTAGATTTTGCGCATGAATGCTTGATTTGTGTTCTATCTAACATTCTTCATTTATGTTCTTATAGTTTTCCTATATCAAGATATTCCATTTTTATCAAAGTTTCCGGCACGCTTTGCTACCAGAGTTGATTATCACAAAGCTCTTCCTTCAACATCTAGAACAGTAATGATGGCTTGCCTTTCTTCCTCTTCCTAACTTCCTCATTCACATTGTGGGTCTTTCATCGTGTTTTTAAGGGGCAATATCATTTAAGATTATTATGTTTCGCATGAGCAGATTCATAGAACAAAGATAAAATATTTTCCTAGAAGCCCTTTTGGCACCAAACTGGTGGTGTCTGCTGCAAAGAATGATCAGTTGAGATTTGATGATGAATTCCCTCAGGAGCCTTTTTGGCTGAGTCTTATAGCAGACGTCATATGGTATTGTTTGAGCTCTAAGTTTATCATGAAAATGCAGCATATTTAAAATAACATTTTTATCAATATCTAGTCAAGTTTTCTAATTCTGGTTCTGACAGTAGAAAATTAGTTAGATTCACCCAATAATTGCGTGTTCAATCTCAGGGGAGTAAAATCTCTATTTGCATTTTTGGTTGAGCAACCGAGCCAGTTGAAGTACATAGAATGGCCAAGCTTTAGTAATACGGTATGTCCCAGAAGTTTATGGTTTGGAAAAATATGTTTTACTTCTCATAATCGGAAAAATATGTTTTACTTCTCATAATCAAGGTCAAATTGCTATCTTAATATGTGACATCAATTTAATGTGTGACGGAAAGTCAAAATTTGCTTATCTTTAAAGAAAGTACAAAACACTCCATGTAAAGTTTTGTGGCTTTCATCTTGTCTGAAAGAACATGAAGTGCTTTTTTTTTTTTTTTTGTTATCTGTACAGAAATATATTTAGGCTTTAATACAGGGATTAAAATGTTATTTTCCCCTTTAGAGATCTGAGTCGTCTTGCAATCTTACTATCATAGAGATTCTTATTTCACAGCCTCAGTTTGCCTTGCTTTGTGGGAATTTGTTGATTGACGACTTTGAATTGTGGGACTCTGCAGGTAAGGACTGCTACTCTGACTCTTGTTCTTGTTGCCCTGCTTATCGTGGCACTCGCATCAATTGATTCTGCTCTCTCCTACATGTTGGCCTTAGTTCTTCGAAAAGCCTCCTAATTAATATTACAAAACAAATTTTACATGTACTCTGTAAATGTTAGTTGGAATTTTAAAGTAGAGTAATTAAGTACACCGAATTTGCTTGTTTTCTCTAATGCTGAGACTTGAGCATGTGATGCTTGTAGAATTGCACCTAGAAGATATCTGTATTAGTTTTTTTTTTTTTTTTGGTGGTAAAAAAGATATCTGTATTAGTACTAATGCTAATGGAAAAAAATTAAACATCTGTGACATGATAGGTCTGAGTTTGTACTACTAAACATAAATCTTAGGCGTCTTTTCTTGGTTAAGAAAAATAAATAAATAAAAAATCTACAACTGTACAGGAGTATAAACCCAAAAAAAGTTTCTTCTTTGCTCTCTCAAACCTTGAGATGACCAAACCTATACCACCCAGAGGCATGCTTTAAAAGGTTCACTTCTCTTTGAAGCCACCATTGACTTTAGGCGCTGTACTGATACCATTTATATCAATGATCACTCCTTTGGACTAGGCCAACCCATAGACTAACAAGCCCATCTCAAGTTGAACCCCTATGACCTACAACAAGAAGCTAATTTCGTTCCGTGTGGTCAACTACATAAATCGAATAATGTCATTATATATTATCAAAAATCAAATCTTTTGTTTAATCTTTGGCTTGTTTTACTAGTACCGGAGACTCAGTTCTAAAAATAAGCGTTGAAGGAGAAAAGGGGAAATTATTCCATAATTAAGATCCCACTTAATTCTTTGTCCTTTAATGTAAAATTTATTGGAGTACTTGTAATGTTTGGTGGAAAGAATCTGTTTACGAAGTATGAGCCAATGAGAAAGACAAGGAATACACTCATCTACTGAGAAGTGTACAGCTGGGACAGCATGGCTGAGTTATTTGCCCAATCAAATTCATTGTTCTGCTTTTCCCCAAACCACCGTGCCTCTTCTATCTATATCATCCAAGATACTCACCTCTATGTTTTTTTTTTTTTTTAACCCATTCGGTTCACTGGAATCTTCAGTTCCAATTAATTCAAATTGACCTCGAGTCGGGTCTATGGTCGTGGGAGAAGAGCTTCCAACATCATATTCTTCATTCTCACGCCTCGAACCAAAAACGTGGTTAAGGAAGAGTAAGCCATTTACCACTTGCTCCTAATGGATGTTGGTCACCTCCATCTTTTGAACCTTATCATGATTTTGATATGATAATTCAAAAATAATTCCATATGGATAAATTTGGATTTTATATATGAAAAAATTGCTAAAGAATTCATTCCAAGATTTATTTCCCTATAGTTCTTAAGGAGTCAAGTCTTTGAGTGGGTGCAACTTTTCTTCAATTTTGTTCAACAAATCTTCAACCACATGCAAATGGTTTTTGTTTAGCACATAATTGAAGATGGGTTGTACACAGCTGAAGAAGGATTAAAACATAAAATAGGTTGCACATAGGTACTTCAAAAATTGAGGTACTGAGGTACTTTTTGGCAATAGATTTTACAATGGGGCACTGTGAGCAATTCTCTCTTTATATATATTCATATTCAAAATATTTAAAAATAACTTTGAATTTTTTTTCTAAATTCTATCCAATACTTCCATTTTTGAAAATTCTCTCTGGTCTCACTCCATTCCTCTATCAGCAGAAAACATCTTTGGAGTATTTGTTTTGTCATAGGTAATTACCAGCACTTAGCATTCTAAAATGAGCATAACACCTTCACAGGTTCGCGACATATTAAAGATGTCAAAGTTAAAGACTTGCCATTTTCTCTTAACATTCTTCAAAATAAAGACATATTTATAAACTATACATACTGCTCTTGAGCACAAAATGGGATTGCCCCTCCAAGGGGTTTTGACATTTTTGGACCACGATATGCCACAATTCTTGTATGAATATGGCTAGTGATCAATTTGAATTGTTGTCCGGAATATCTTAGGATAGTGTTCAACGATGATTGTATGGGACTTGATCCCCTTTTAGTTCCTGATTAATATATATGGCGAAAGCCTCTCTTTTATCAAAAAAAAAAAAATCTTGTTCTTAGAAAAAACAAACGAACAAAAGTGATTTCCTTCCTTCCCACTTTAAAAAAGAAGGATAAAAAGAACAAGAATAATAATAAGCTACTAATTGATATACTCTTTTTCTCTCCTTCTTATCCCCTAATGCATCAAAACCTTTTTCATGGAATTCAAGTGAGAATGACCATTTTGTTGCCATTTTCTAAATTTTATGTACGTTTTGCCCATAGCTAGCCATAATATGCCTCCCTCTTCTCCTTCTAATCTTCAAATTTGTTGTGCTATATAGCTTCCATTTTCAATATCTTATTTTGTTATATTTTTTATGGTAAAAAGAGGTCAGTTCCTCAAAATGTGACAAATTAATATTTAGATCCTGTTGTAAGATATGTTAACATTTGATGTCTAGCTATATTTCGAATATAATTGTTTCTAATAGAAAAATATATGTGCATAAAAACACATTCATGTAAATTATTTAATACATAAGCCAAGCAATTAATACAATAGAATTTCATTTACTTTTATTTACACACACATAGTATTAGAGCAAAAAGAAATAATTTAATGCATCAATTTTTTTTTCCATATTTGTTTGAATTCCATTTTTTCAGAATTCTTTTTCTAGTTAGGCATATATATCTTTCTATTAAAGGTAATCGTGTTTGAAGCACGGTTAGATACTAAATGTGAGCATATTTCTTAGTAGAGATTCGTACCTTGATTTGTCACATCATAAAGGAATTTGAAATTTTTGAATATATAACATGCGGTCCTTAGAGATATTTCTTTGCCCTTTTAATGGGGCATAAAAATTGTGAACATGCCGGCAAAAAAAAAAAAGAAGTCTTTTTTAAGTAAGACGTAAGCTTTTTTGTATTAAAAAAAAAGGAAAATTCTATTTAAATACCAAATGAATTTGTGAAACCCCCAGAAGCCCGTCGAATTTGCAAAAAGACTGAGAGGTGACAAGGATCTTTTAGAGATATGCAAATTCGAGCCAAATTACCTTTTTGCCCTTACGGTTAAATAATTTTTTTTTAAAAAAGAAAATACCCCCCACGGTGGGCCCCACCGCCGCTAGCTGCCGGCGACCGGCGACAACCTCCGGCGGCCAACGGTAGTCGGTGGTCGCCGGCGGTGGGGCCCACCATGGGGGTGTTTTCTTCTTTTAAAAAAAAAATTTATTTAACCTAAGGGCAAAAAGGTAATTTGGCTCGAATTTGCATATCTCTAAAAGGTCCTTGTCACCTCTCAGTCTCTTTGTAAATTTGACGAACTTTTGGGGGTTTCACAAATTCATTTGGTATTTAAATGTAATTTTCCCAAAAAAGAAAAAAGTATATATAAACTTTTATAGCTCGACAATTAAGATTAGAGCCATACTTGCTACCTCCAAACACAGACCTACCTTTTGACAACTTCCAGATCATTAATTTCATGTTAAGATATTCTTTTGCTTTAAAATATCAAGAATCAAATGGATATAAATTGCTATTAACTTCATCATATCATAAATTAATCTTCAAAACCTTTCCTTAAAAATTGTTTACTTGCATTTCATTCTTCAAAATTGATAAATCATGCAATTCAAAGAAGCTGGTGGCATCTATTAATTGATGCTGACCTCAACCTCTCACTGTATTGTACATTCTCTTTCCAACGTGCAATTAGAACCACACAAAAAAGGGACAATTGTACCTAAGTCTTAAATAAAAAAAAAATATAATAGAAAAGTCTCTTAAAATCTTAAATTTACAGTAAAGTCTCAAAAGATATTTTTGCAATATATTCTAAATATAAAAAGTCTAAAATAACCCTATTGATTAAATAGAGGGGAAGCGGATGATTGTGTATCATTAAGGGTATTGTGGAATTCATATTTAAAATAAATATTTTACAGGATTTCATTGCAAATTTGAGAGTTTAAGAGATCTTTTTATCATATTTTCTCTTGTTTGAGACTTAAGTACAATTTTCTCAAAAAGAAATTTCTCTTTATCTTCCCAGTGGATTTGACATTTTAATTGTGTTGATACAATTCCAAACACCTCCACAAAATAATTAACCCCTTAAGAATCATATCATCTCCCAATTATTTATCTCTTTGTTTATCTCAAGGAAAGGCAAAATCTATAATTTATTTTATTCACAAACATTAAAGAGATTTTTTTGAAAAACAAAATAATAGCTAATACCTATCACTCACTCTAATCTTAAATATAGAACACATTCTAAATAAATCTTTATTAATAATACAAGTCACTTATAAGTCATATATAAAATCCCCCCCCCCCCCTAAAAGTTACCAAGGTTACAACTTACTACCTCCGGTCCTAATTTAAAATCTTAGTTGACTTTTTTTGGAGAGATTAAGGAAGCTAAATAAGTTAGTTAATCATTTCATATATTGTATATCATTAGATTATATATTAGTTTATTAGTCAAGTTAATTAGTTTGAAGAAAAAAATAAAATAAAAAATACTCTAAAGTATTTTAATTAGCTTTCTTAATCTCTCTAAAAAAGTCAACTAAGTCTTATAATTAGGACGGAAGGAAGTAATATTTATCAGAAAAGCTAAAAGTACTATTTATTTCTTTTGTAATGCTCTCAAATATAAGCAAAGTTGCAAAAACTGTTTTATTTTTTGATAAAGGTAATGGGTCAAACGCTGATAAGATAGTTAGAGGTGACTTATAATATAAAGTAAAAAAGAATAAAAAGGTCTGTTAACATAACATTGAACTCCAAGTAATTAACTTGTACTAATAATTATCTACAAGTATCGAACCACTTGACCCAATTAATATGTTTTTTTCCCCCTTAACTAATCTACATTATCAAAATGATACATTAGAATTTCATTCTGAAGACTATCAATACAGGTGTAAAATATAGGATTCTTTTCTATGGATCTGACCTGGCCTAGCTACTGATGATCTCTATATATTAAGAGCTGTAGCAGCATAAGGTTGAAGATAGGCAAAGAGAATTCAGCAGAATGAGGAAACCTATCAGCTCCTCTGCCTTTATTCATCATCACTTTCTTCTCCAAATTCTGCTCTTCTCTCTCCTGCAAGCTCCCTAGTCCCTCCTCTTTTGCTGACAAAAAGGTAAGCATTAATTAATTTCAGCTTTTTTTAAAAAAAAAACTCGTTATAAAAGCCAGTTTAGTTCTTCTCTTTGATTTGTTATATATGAAACCACTTTAATCTTTCTTGTGCTGGTTAATTGTAGTCATATGTAGTCTACCTGGGATCTCACTCACATGATCCAGACTTGTCTTCTTCTGATTTTAATGTCAGAAACTCACAGTGAGTTTCTGGGATCTTGTCTTCCTCTGATTTTAATGTCAGAAACTCACAGTGAGTTTCTGGGATCTTTCCTGGGAAGGTATACTGATAAAGAGTCTCATCTGAACCAAACATAGATGTATTCTTAAGCCCTAAAATGATTTATTTTGCTTCCATTGTAGTTCTGAAACAGCAAAAGAATCGATCTTTTACTCATACACAAGGCATATCAATGGTTTTGCTGCGACTCTGGAACAAGATGTAGCAGAGGAGATAGCAAGTAAGAAACAGAGCATCTTGTGGTCGTGATTATTACTAGCCGGTCCTTATTAATATAAGATCCAGATGATTTTTTATCTCTGTTTCTTTGGTTTTCTGAGGCATTTTCTTTTGCTCTGTTTATGGGGGGAAAACAGGGCATCCCAGAGTGTTATCGGTGTTCATGAATAGAGGAAGGAAATTACACATCACAAGGTCATGGGACTTCCTTGGATTAGAACAACATAATGGGGTGATCCCTTCCAACTCATTATGGAACAAAGCCAGATTTGGTGAAGACGTTATCATAGCCAACCTCGATACAGGTCAGTTCCCTCAATTATTTAACATCACAATGCTCTGAATTTTTTGAATTTTTCTTATTGAATATTAAAATATATTCTAATCTATAAATTAGTAATATCTAAGTCCATACAAAATTTCGTCATATTTTTAATTGAGTCTTTGTACTTTTCTTCCCTTATATTTGGGTCCTTATGATTTCTTCAGATGTAATGTTAGTCTTTATTTGGTCCAAAAAAAAAAGTCATCAATTACTAACAATCACTGACGTTGTTTGTCTTGTAAATAAATAAATTTATTAATAGTATAAAGACTAACATTATATCTGAAGAAATTGATGACATGACGCAATCAATTTCCCTACTTATTCTTTTAGGAGCTCTTGCCATTTAGACCATATAAATAGAATTAAAAATTATATAAAATTATTAGGAGTGACAAATTATTTTTTCATATATAAAAAGTGTTACGGATCTGCATTAAGGCCTAATATCAAAACGGCTCAACCGAAGATACACTAGATATCAACACATATCTATAATGTAGGGAGATCCTACGTTATAGGGATATTCACCCCAGCGATATCATAGGAGCATCCTGGCCGTTATCCACAGAAGATATCTACCTAAATACTTGCACTGAGGATCACGCAGGACCGATATCTCCTGCTACGGTAACTCTATAAATACAGAAAGCTAACCTAAAGTGCACACGTTCTGACTCATCACCCTTTACATTCAGTCACACTGTGTACACACACCACCCCTCTGGCGAAAGCCTATTTCGTGCACAGTGATCCCAAGCTCACCTGAATATCTCCTCCATAGATATTCAGGCTTAGCCTATTGATCCAAGATCAAAGTACTAGCCTTGGGCTGGACATCTGTGTTCTATATCAGAACATTGGCGCCGACCGTGGGCAGTGTTAAATTACGATTCCCGTGACTACCGATGGCTAACACTAGAAGCAACAGTTGGAACCCTCAACCTGCAAATCCACAACAGGCTGGGGCAAGTCAACAACATCAAATGCAGCAGCAGCAGCACAATGATGTCCTGGAGGGCAACGTTTCAGACACGGCGTCCTCCCCACCAATTCCGGACAAGACGCAAGAAGAAACCAAGCAGGGGACCTCGGCCCTAAACCCAGACATCTGCCTCATACAAAAAACTCAAGAATTAATGCTGAGGCGAATGGAGAACAACGAAAAGCGTAATGAACTCCAGCGCCAAGAAGACCTCTGAGTCATGCAGTGGATGATGGATGACCACGCTAAGCAGTTCAAGGCTTTCACCCAGAGAGAAGGCCGCGACGGTTCTCAGGGCGGGAAGGATTTCTCGTTAGCCTCGAATTTAAAAAGGTTGCGACTAGCATCGATCGCGGATGAGGAGGACCGAGATGCCGAGAGATACCGAGGCATGGAGAGAGACCGAGAGATGGAAAGAATAGCCCAGACCCAAGGCTCTCCCAGAGAATACAAAATGAAGTACCTGACAGACCTCGACGACAGCCCGTTCTCGGAAGACATCGCCACAGCGCCATATCCGAAGAATTTCGACCTGGCCGACCTCCCAAAGTATGATGGGACCCAAGATCCACGTAGTCACCTCGAGACATTCGAGCTACTCATGTGGATTCGTTTAATTAAGGGCCCGGTCGTCTCATGGCTCTTTGCGGCAACGTTGACCGAACTGGCTCAGAAATGGCTCCATACCCTACCAACCGATTCCGTGCATAACTTTGAAGACCTCGGACGAAAATTCGAGTTAAACTTCGCAATCAGTAAGAAGCAGTCGAAGTCCCAGTTCACATTCAGCAGAATAAAACAAAAGAAAAGGGAGACGTTGCAAAAATATCTGGACCGATTCAAGGAGGTGGCTCTACAAGTACGCTCGTTTCCCAAGGAGGTCTACGTGCACTGCCTAGTTGATGGCTTGGATCCTTCGTCACAAATGGCTAAGAATGTATGTAAGAACCGGCTCTACACTCTCACGGAATTTTATACCTGAGCCAAGCAATACTTGGACGTGGAACAAATGGAGATAGCCAATGCTTCCGGAACAGAGAAACGGAGGAATGTGTCACCAGACGAGATGGATCGGATCGACAGGCGAAAAGACGATTCGAATAAACGGAACCGAGATACCCGACCTCAGGGGGAAAGGTCTGAAGGAAGGGCGAAGTATGACAGCTACACCCCCTTAAATGCCCCCCGCTCGAAACTTTGGAAGGAGGTAGCCCAGACAGAGATGAAGAGGGTAGAGAGGCCGAGGCCTATTTGAAACCGACCTGCTACTAACTAGTCCAAATACTGTGCATTTCACGACGGACCGAGACACACCACAGATCAGTGTTATGAACTCCGTGACGCCATAGAAAAGTTCGTAAGAGAAGGAAGGTTGCGTCAGTACGTGATAAAAACTCAAGGAAGGAAAAATGGTAAGCGGAAGGACGGAGGCCAAAGTACCAGTCTGGCCTCGGACCCAAAGAAAGACGAGAAGAGACGAAAGTCGAACAGCAAGGACAACGAGTTCGCAGAAGCTGAAATCCATTGCAACGTAGTCAGCGGAGGATTCGGTGGGGGCGGAGATACAATAAGCCAGCGTAAGAAGTACCTTAGAGAAGTCCACTTGGTGAGAGACCTCCCAAAGTTCAAGGACGACCTGACAAAACCGACACCACCGCCACTAGTCTTTACTAGGAAAGAGCTATATGACGTGGTATCGGGGCATCAGGACGGTCTGGTTATCACGGGGGCTCTGGTACACTGCCAGGTCAAAAGGATTTTCATAGATGCCGAGAGCTCGACTGACATCATCAGTTGGGATACCTATAAAAGGATGCACATGGACGTAGAAGATCTGAAGCCTTGTAAGACGACCCTCATGGGGTTTAATGGGGAGCATTCATTTCCCAAGGGATATATCGACCTCAAATTGACGTTGGGAACCAAAGAGGCTTTCAAATCAGAAAGGGTAAGGTTTATAGTCACCGACTTCCCTTCTCCCTACAATATCATCTTGGGTAGACCGACTTTCCACAAGTGGGACATGTTGGTGTCTACAAAGCATCAGAAACTCAAGATGGTGAACAACAAAAACCAAGTGGTAGTAGTGTCTGGGGACCAGAAAGAATCCCAACAATGTTACTTCGAGGCCGTTCGAGAGGGGGAAGGAGGACCGAAGTCACCACCTCGGATCCACAGAGGCGAAGGTTCGGCCGACGCCGAAAAGGACAGAAAACCTCGACGGCCAGTAAACATGATAGAGCTCGACCTCCGCGACAAGCCCGAGGTCCCACAGCTAGAACCAGAAGGAGAATTAAAGGAACTGGTCCTAGGGGAGGATCCTTCAAAAACCACCAAAATCGGAGGAACGATGAGTCCTGACTTCTAAACTCAGTTGATTAAATTCCTAAAGCAGAACCGGGATGTCTTTGCATGGATGACGTTCGAGATACCAGGCATCGACCCCAATTTTTGCTGCCACAAATTGGCCATCCGGCGGGGGTCGACACCAGTAGCATAGAAGAAGAGGAACATCGGGGCTGACAGACATAAGGCTGTTGAAAAACAAGTTACGGAGCTTTTGGAGGCCGGATTCATCATAGAAATACAATACACCACATGGCTTTCAAACGTCGTGATGGTCTTAAAACCAAATGGCAAGTAGAGGGTGTGTATGGATTACATTAATTTGAACAAGGCCTGCCCAAAAGATTCTTACCCTATGCCAAACATTGATCATTTGGTTGACAACTCCACTGGTTTTCAATTACTATCTTTCATGGATGCCTATTCTAGCTACAACCAAATAGCGATGCACCCTGACGACCAGGAGAAGACTGCTTTCATCACTGATAAGGCCAATTATTGCTACAACGTCAAGCCTTTCGGATTGAAGAACGCTGGAGCCACTTATCAACATATGATGAACAGAGTCTTCGAGGACCAGATCGGGCGGAATATAGAAGTATACATTGACGATATGATTGTGAAGTCAAAACACCCAGAAGACCACATCCGAGACCTCGAGCAAACTTTCAAGAAGTTAAGAAGGCACCGGATTAGGTTGAACTCGACCAAATGTGCATTTGGAGTTTCGGCCGAAAGTTCCTAGGCTTTATGTTGACCAACCACGGGATTGAGGCAAACCCCTACAAATGCAAGGCAGTATTGGATATGCAAGCCCCGAGGACCAAGAAGGAGGTTCAACAGTTAACGGGCTGACTCGCCGCTCTGACCAGATTCTTACCTAGATCGGCAGAGAACGCGCTCCCTTTCTTCAGATTATTAAAAAAGGAAACTCAAGGAGGCTGGAACACAGACTGTGAGGTAGCGTTCGATAGAATCAAGCAGTGTTTGGCAACCCCTCCAGTTCTGGCAAAACCAGAGCTTGGGGAGACTTTATTCCTATACCTATTGGTAGGGGAAGAGGCAGTAAGCGTAGCCTTGGTAAGAGAAATCGAGGCCGGACAAGCATCAATCTACTTTGTAAGCAAGGCATTGCAGAGCTCGAAACTCTGGTATCAAAAGCTCGAGAAAGTGGTGTTCGCCCTACTAACCACAACAAGAAGACTCCAGCAATATTTTCAAGGACAACAGATAGTCTTCCGGACAAGCCAACAAATCCACTAGGTGTTACACAAGCCCGACCTTGCCAAAAGAATGACCAGTTAGGTGATCGAGTTGTCTGAGTCCGACATCATCTTCGAAGCCCGACACGCCATCAAATCACAAGCATTGGCAGACTTCATTAGGGAACTCACCTCGGCCGAAACAGCTGATGCCGACTAAGACAAAATGTGGAAGGTCTATGTCGATGGTTCCTCCAATTCAAAGGGAAGCGGAGTAGAAATCATAGTTGAAAGCCCGAAAGGTGTCGCCGTGTAACACTCCCTTCAATTGAAGTTCCTGACCTCAAATAACCAGGCTAAGTATGAAGCTCTACTTGCCGGACTGCTACAAGCTAAGGAAAATGGAGCTCAATGGGTCAAGGTTTTCATCGACTCACAGCTCGTCGTAGCACAAATTGAGGGCACATATTAGACAAAAGGCCCACTTTTGGCTAAGTATCTCAACAAAGCTAAAGAAGTCATGGCAGATTTCTAGGAGGTGATTGTTACTCATATCCCAAGAGAGGATAACACTAGGGCGAATATCCTCTCTAAATTGGCGAGCACGAAAGGCCCGAGTAACCACAGAACCGTAATCCAGCAAAATCTTGCTGAGCCAAGCTGCATCATGACTATCTCGGCTGTAATGGATTGGAGAAAACCGATAGAAGACTATTTACAAAGAGGCATCATTCCGACCAATTCAATCGAGGCCAAGAAGTTGATCCGAGAGGCTGCCATCTACAGTATGGTCGATGATCAATTATACCGAAAAGGATTGCATTCTCCAATGATGCGCTGTTTAGGCATATCTGAAGCCAAATATGTGCTAGCCGAGATACACGAAGGCATCAATGGCCACCACATGGGGGGCAAGGCTCTTGCCAAGAAAGCTCTCCGTGCCGGATACTACTGGTCAACCATGATGGCAGATGCAAAGGAGGCTGTCAAAAGATGCGATAATTGTCAGAAACACGCCAAGATTATTTGGCCACCGCCAATCGAGTTGAAAGACATCTCGGCCCCCTGACCCTTCTACAAGTGGGGGATGGATATCCTCAGATCATTCAAGGCAGCCCCCAGACAATTCAAGTGACTCATTGTGGCAGTGGACTACTTCACCAAGTGGATTGAAGCCGAGCCCTTGACCACAATAACCTCGGCACGCATACGTAGGTTTTTTCACCACAACATTGTCTCTCGTTTTGGGATACCAGCTAAGATAGTGACGGACAACAGGACTCAGTTCATGGACCAAAAATTCCAAACCATGATGACAGACTTCGACATAAAGCAGCACTTCACCTCGTTGAGCATCCGCAATCTAACGGCCAGGCTGAGGCAGCCAACAACATCGTCCTAGACAGCTTAAAGAAAAGGATGCAAGACGCTGAATCTAACTAGGTCGAACAACTCTACAGCGTATTGTGGGGCTACAGGACAAGTATGTAGACCCAAGAAACTCCTTTCCAGCTGACTTATGGATGTGAAGCAATGATCCTGGTCGAGATAGGGCAACCATCATGGAGGAAAGTCAAAAGCCATCAAGTGGGAGAGTCGTCAAACAACGACGTGTTGAGGACGGAGTTGGACCTGATCAACGAGGTCCGAGTTGCAATGCATTGTCGAGAGTTGGCTGGCAAACAGCTCCTGGCAGCAAAGTATAACCGGAAGGTTAGACCCCGTTTTTGTAATCAAGGCAACTTAGTTCTTCAACTAGCCAACATCGGCAATAAGAACACTAGAGATGGCAAGCTAGCAGCGAATTGGGAAGGCCCCTACCCGGTAAAGGAGAAACTCGACAATGGAGCCTACATACTCGAAACACTGGCAAGGAAGCCGGTTAAGAGAACCTGGAACGCTGACAAGTTAAAGATCTACTATAGCTAGGCCTCTGCTCAGAACCCAAAACAGCACTTGACACACCTTGTTTGGAGCTCGGTTATTTCTTTATTTCAGTACTTAAGTTAAAAGGTTTATGTTTCTATTGTTTTAAGATTTCATTGAACAACTTGTTAGCTCTTTGGAGCAATTTCTTTTAATGAAGGATTCCTTAGTGGAAGTTCGTCTACTTTACTATCGATAGTCAAAAGATACTACACCGAGGTCATAACACCCAGTCAGAAATAAAATACACCGAAGTCATTACGCCTGGTCATAAACGTTACATTGTGGTCCCCAAACCCGATCACAAATAAAACCCATCTAGATGGATGACACCAAGACCGTTGTACTCCGACGCGCCCAGGTTAAGAGCTCAACGAAATTGCCATTCGTGGTGGCCTTCGTGAAATTGACACGTCAACACTCGCCCGAGGTACGAAGGTGATTTGTCATCTCAACCCTGATCAAGTCAAAATGTTTAAGCGTTGCGTTTCATACACAATGGATGGACAGTGACACGTTGCCCTTATCTCAGTTATGAACCCAGTCAACGGCACTGGACCCAAGGTAGTGCAGTTAAAATGAAAAGACCCTTTGTGGTTTGAACAAACACCCTTTGCATTTAAGATTCAAAGCCCTATGCAGACTGAATCAACGCCACTTAGAGGTTAAAAAAGAAAACCCTACCACTGACTCCCAGACTTAACCTCGGGAATTTAACGTAGATCTACATAATCAAAGACCTTGGCCCAGTCTAAAAATTTCAAACAAAGCTCAAAAGAGCAAGAACAACGAAACATGGCAATGAAATAATGAAGGCTTGTCATTAAAAGAGTTGGTCAAATTTACAAATAGACAGGCATGGATGCCGCTAACAAAAACAAAATATAAAGGGCACAGGCGCCAACAAAAGGAAAGGTAATGAAAGCTCTGACTCTTAGTTCGGAGGAACAGCAACAGAAGCTCCCTCCCTGCCACCATCGCCAGCATCTGGCCCCTCCTCGCTGCCTTGCTCCTCCTCACCGACCTGCTCCTTGTGCTCTTCCTCCTTAACGGATAGCGATTCATCCTCGGGAGAAGTAGGAGGTGAAACCAGTACACCGTCCTTAACATAGGCTTGGTAATCATACCCGTTGAGGTTCAGAGACATGGAGGGGTTCAGAAATTGGATCTACGCCAAGGCTATTTTGAAGCAGTCCGAGGTCGTCTCCTTGAGGGACTTGAAGCAGTCCCAGTGGGCTTGCTGTTTCGTGGCAAGGGCATCTTTGGTCGAGCCCAGTTCAGTAGCTAGCTCTTTGTTGGTCAAATTCCCTTATGGCAAGCAAACCAGTCGAACAAGTAATAAAGTGAAAGTAGAGTATCATCCCACAGAGATTGAGATACCAAAGAGTGACGCTCGATTGCTATGATAGTTGTGCAAGCGAAAAATAAATATAATCAGGTTGACAGTTTTTAATGGCTATGCTACTAGCAAAAGTAAATAGAATGACTTAAAACTTGAGAAGATATCAGTAAGAGGTTAGGCTGGACTCAGAATCACCCTTACATGTATTAATCCTCCAATTGCTTTACCCAATGCTATGGCATCTATATTGTACAGCTTCCGCAATTGCTACAGCATAACTACCATCTACAAGGCTATTTGGTTAATCCACCACGATAGTCTACCGAAGCTTCTGCGTCCGATACATATGACACGAACTATACTCCTTCCATATTCCTATGACAACTTTCTAGTCGGGCTTGCTTTACGCTCAGGGTGTTATGGTTCTGAGAGGTAGACCCATTCCTAAAGCCTACAATAATAGGTCAAGTCGTGCACTGGCTGCCTAGTAAACACTATTTCTCAGAGGTCTAACCCCAACTCCTTGCTAGTAAGCTGAGGCCACAAATCTAACCTTTAACTTCCATTAACCGACTAGTAATTAAAACACTGATAAGCAAACTAAATTTATTAATTAAGAACTTGCAACTGGGTTCATTCAACACTTAAAGATTCATCCTTGTCCAGCCATATAAAATAGACACTGACGAGGGACACACAAAATAGACACTAACAGAATGACCCATGATCGGAAAACTAAATGAAAAAGAGTAAATAGAAAGCTTGGCGGAATTTCCAACGGCGTGAATGCGGCCCTGTCACGTCACCACTCCATGTCTTCTTCGTTCCATCGTACTGCAGGGAAGGATGCTGGGTTGTCCGGAAAGTCTCGTGCTCTTGTGAAATTTCTCACTCTTCTCTTGAGTCTGCCAAAAACTAGAATCTTGTTCTAGGGCTCTCTCTCTTTTAAGGTTGGCTCTGCTGTCTTTTATAGCTAGGCTTTCTTGCAGCGCAAGTTGCAGTGCCTTTCCTGATTTTCTGAGATTTATCATATCTCCAAATCCAAATAGATTGATTCTGCTGATCCTGCAGGATTCATCAAATCTTTTAGTTTCGATCCTCCGCATCTTCTATTCCGTTGTGTCATCAATCTACCTGTCATTATCACCCTTTTCTTTAATTCCTGAAATCATCTGGGTAAAAAGGTCAGAAAACATGCTGCATAGCATGGCGTCCTCTACTTTGCTATAACATTCGTAATGCCATGTATTGCACTTCGGATTGCTGTCAGAATGCTATAGCATCGTATCAACTCTGCTACACAGTTTCTCTTAAAAACAACGTAGATTACTCTATTCTTAGCGCATGTAGATGATTTCTATCCTTTAGTCCCTACATCATGAATATATGCCTTTTTGCTTGTTTAATTCACAGTTAAGCTTATTTTTACCATTCAATTTAGTCATGAAATATAGGGAAAAACATGGTATGAATTGTGCTTATCACTCGTCGCGCTGTTGCTGAGCGACCTTCAAAGCATTTAGGCTTTTAGCGAGAGCCTCCTATAGGCGAGTACACTCAGAGGTCACCTTATCCAGTGCCTCTTTGGAGATCAAGAGCTCCTCGATCGCCTTGCCAGTAGAGGCCTTGGCGACAGCCACTTCTTCCTCCAAGGTCTTCGCCCTCCCAGCCAGAGCCTTGGCAACGGCCACCTCCTCTTCCAAGATCTTCATCTTAGAAGCGTCCCCCTCCTAGGCGAGCTTCAGGCACCAGATCTCAACCTCGGCCCCCGAGTATTTAGCCTTCAGATGAAGCAACGCCTGGTGCAGACCGATTGACTTACAAAGAAACTTCTGGGCGTCATAAACCACAGTCTCATCCACAGAAGGTAAAGGTACGCTGTTCATGAACCAGGCAGGAGGGAAGAACGCGACGTTGAGCTCTTTCGTCACCCCCTTTTCCCAAGCAAGGCCGCAGGCGATCTGATGAACTGGCAGTGGAAGTCTGGAGAGGAGGAGGAGGACCTGCGTGGGAATCAGAAGCAGCCCCTTCTTTCCCCTTTAAGCCAAGCACTACTGGCCCAAGCGATGACTCGGCGGGAGCAGAGGAGCCGAGTACGACCACTTCCGACAACGACCCAGTAGGGGCAGATGGAGTAGTCCCCTGAGGAACCAAGGCCTTGGTTCTTTTTGCCCTCGTCGGGCCAGAAGCCGCCTTGGCCTTTTCTTTGATCCCAGCATCCGTGGCAGCACGCTTCTTGCTGGCCCTACTCGAGGCTGACATCTCCGAGTTCACGTGTGACAAGTAGCTGGGAAGTTCCGACATATCATGAGCTACAAAAACCAAAGCAAAAGAATTAGAACTTATGTTATTAGGCTAAAAGCACAGATAACCCGAAGAAAGATAAAAGTAGACACATGATAGGAGAGTCAATAAACAAGGGAACCATACAATCCGAAGGCCCCGGCTTGGTGCTAGGCCCGGTAATCGAAAGGCCGCGCTCAGAATGCCGTACTTCTTCACAAACGAAGTCAATCGATCTATGGAGGGGACTGTTTCCGGTAGAAGATCATCGGACGTGACCTGGTACGATGAAGAGTTAATGTTATGGTGTTTCTCATTCTAGTACAGAGGAAATTTCCACTCCACGTTCGGGCCCTCGGGCCCTTTAAAAAACTAGGGCTGCTCTTTAGGTTGAGCTATGACTTTGAAGAAGGTGTTCTTGAAGTGAGTGAACGAGTCCGAGAATGCAGTCATGAGCTTCCTGTCCGGGTCACCACGGAGGAAGGTCAACCCCTTCAAACTCTCATCCACACTGAAATTGAAGACCTAGACAGACAACAAAGGTTGTATAAGGAGGGAGAAACAATGGGAAAGGCTGGACAAAGGTATAGTTGCGAATAAGGATATACCAGAAGGGAAACCAGAATCCAAGAACTAACCCAGAAATTACTAAGCAGTCTACCCAGATAGAAAGTCGAGGAAACGAGAATTGGGAAACAAAACAGGGAAACTTTGAAGCAACACTAAGCAAGAGATGTGGCCAATACTTGGTTCGAAGAAGGTTGAAGAAGTACGGAGCCGTAAAACTACAAGTCGCACAGGGACGATGGTTGTGGCAACGGGAGAAGATGAACAGGGGAAAAGAGAGGAAAAGTAGAACTTTGTTTGAAAGAAAATGCAGGGAAATATGAATCAATGGCCAAATAGACATTTTTGAAGTTACGAGGGATTGAAGATTTGGGATAAAGGATTCTTGTCGCCCTAAACACAGACGTGACGTGCAGCAGGCATTAAATGCGAACGAAAATCGGTACGGGGCTAGGCATGGCAGTTACAACCTCTCCCCAATCCTGGCAAGCTAGGTGTAAAGTGACAATGATGGCGAATGCGAAAGGGTTTTCACCTCGGAAGCATGCCAACCCATGGGCGACCAATCGACCCTCAGATGTATGATCAGACCTGTGAAGCCAAGGTCATGCCCAACACCTCGAATTTGCACGCTCCAAGGCACAGCCTTGGATGAACATATGTTATGATGGACCCAAGGCGCAACGCCTCGGAGAGACGTTGACGGAAAAACAATTCTGAATCTTTTAGAGAAGACCTCAGATCTTCGGAGAAAACTGCTCTAATGGCCACGTCATACGCAAGCCAGCTCGGTAGTGTGAAGGACCTCGGCAGAACCCGGGGGAAAAGTACACCTCGGTAGCTCAAAAGCCTGAACTACTGAGCTGGGGGGCAACTGTTATGGATCTGCATTAAGGCTCAATACCAGGAGGGCCTAACTGAAGATACACTAGATATCAGCACATTTCTATAATGTAGGGAGATCCTACGTTATATGGATATTCACCCCAGCGATATCATAGGAGCATCCTGGCCGATATCCATAGAAGATATCTACCTAAATACTTGCACTGAGGATCACACAGGACAGAGATCTCCTCCCACGCTAAGTCTATAAATACAGAAAGCTAACCCTAAGGTGCACACGTTCTAACTCATCATCCTTTATATTCAGTCATACTGTGCACACACACCACCCCTCTGGCGAAAGTCTATTTCGTGCACAGTGATCCCAAGCTCACCTGGATATCTCCTCCATAGATATTCAGGCTTAGCCTACTGATCCAAGATCAAAGTACCAGCCTTGGGCTGGACATCTGTGTTCTACACCAGAACAAAAAGATTAAGTAGCCCTCTAGAAGTTTTTGCTGAAGAGTAATGTTGATCTAAAAGTTTCTCTTGTTTTAATGTTGCTCTGGAAGTTTCAAAACATAGCAATATTATTGTCCATTTCCGTTAAAAAGTTAATGGTCAAGCAAGTTTTTATTTTTTTTATTTTTTTTGTTTTTAAAATCATAGGAGAGATTTAAAACATTAAAAAGGTCAGAGTTACTTAGATTAGTCTAATAGTCTATAAAATGAGCCTATCATCTCGAACGTGCAATTGATTTTTTTTATGATTGTGTTGTACTTCTTTGAAACTAGATCGTTGACTCATAAGTACGTACATGAATGGGAACATTAAAAATAAAGTTATATTATTACATTAGTCTTAAAATTTATTATTTTTTATTAGTCCCACCGATTTCTGAATCTAGAACTTGTTGACATCTTCAAATGTTAATCTCATGAGGTTATATTCTTTTACTTCAATTTCAAATGTAGCCCCCACTTAGATCTCGTGTATATATTCATACATCAATTTTTTTTTAAGGCACTGTTTATTTGTTTATTTATGAGAAAATACATTGACTACCCATTTGTTTTACCTAAATTACACAAACTTCCGATTTATTTTAAAAATGTATATTGACCTCCATTGAATTTAGAATGTAGGTTACTGAAATCTTCATTGCATATTTGATATTTTATTTTCTTCCACTCAATTATTTGTTTCCTTTTAAATTTGATTATTGAATATTTTCTTTGACCAAAATACCCCTCTTTTAACAAATGAACAACATTTATATTTTCCTAAAAATATTTTTATGCAAAAAATAATGTTAATACATATATGTTCAAAATTTCCAGTACATTATAAAATTTATTATTTTTATTATATTATTAAATTTTAATTTTTAATTTTTCGTCATGTTTATTGAAATTTAATTATTTATTTTTCTTTTAAATGATTACAATTTTGTTTCTTTTTCTTTGTCCCAACGCTCTGATTGAAAACATATTTAAAAGACATACGTTTATTCCCCATATGTTGTCAAAAATATAAATTTGAGATATTATATATTAATTTTAAATTTAAATTTCTTAAATAAATTTTTGCACAAACATTTATAAACAAGCTTATTAAAATATGTATCGATTAAAATAATTAATCATATTTTTAACTAAGTTTTCTATTTATAAATTAATTAAGTATTTATCTCAATATGAAAAAAAAACATTTAACAGATAACTATTAGGAAGAGACAAACTAAGAAAGAAAAACTCTTAAATTACTTTAAAAATTTAGCCAAAATTAGCGATTTGGTACTGATGAATGGTAAGTTAGTAAATAAAATTTATTTAATATAAATTTTAATTAAAAAATAAAATCCTTAATGGAGTTAACTATTTAGACTTAAATGTATATTTTCAAAATAGAAGGTAGATATGTGTAATTAAGTTAAAATACAATGGACATTAGAATATTTTACCTTTTATTTATTTACAAAAGGCCCCTTTTAGAATGACCCAATAATCTGTCTTTTTTATTGACTTCTTGGAATAAATTATAATATTTATTTAATATGATTCACTAACTAAAACATGGGAAATATTTACTCCCTCCTCTTTTTAATATAAAATGGGGAGTTGATTTTGATTTTAAATATAAGATATATTTTTTTACACGTCAAACTTTTTCTAAGTTACTTTTATTGAATCCCAATAACAATCAAACAGAAAAGGAAATGAGGAAGTTAAAAAAAATATTTGAAGTGTTTTAGAAAATACATGTCACATTATAATTTCTGATGCTCTAATTGGTGAATATTTTTCTTTTATTGATTATTTATCTGAGTTTTGAATTTATATTGATATACTCATACAACATATCATAATAATCATGCAAAATTGTCTTAAACTATATATATGATGTAAGCAAGTGTGTGGGGGAAACATCAGTGACCCAAAATTGACTTTGTTGTGGATGGACAAGTTTGAATAGGATAAGGTTGAATAATGAATTATATGATGTATGATGGCCCGCTTTCATTTTGACATTTTTTTTAAAAAAAAATCTTTAGTGGAAATAACTATGCATGCTTAATGTTACCACCACCAATTTTTTTTTTTTTTTGTAGCGGTTAAAATTACGTATTTGTAGCGGTTTTAACAGCTACAAATGACATTAGTAGCGGTTTAAAGAACCGCTACAAAATACACCGTAACAAGATGTTCTGTACCGGTTTTCTAAAATCGCTACTCATGTACTAAAACCGCTACTATATTAGTAACAGTTTTGAGTTACTGCTACAAGATGCTATCAAGATAATGAATTTAAAAAAAATGGCACTAAAATTTTGTAGAGGTTATAAAACTGCTACAAATATTAGATAACATTTCATAAATTACGCCAAATATTTCAGCTAAATTTGAATTAAAATTTGTAGCGGTTGTAATATTACAATTCTTTTTTTAAAAAAACATCATCATAATTTGAGTCCATTATTATAATATTTTGTTGAATATTTTTATTATTTAAGTGACAGATTAAATGATAATAGTTAATATTTAAAAAAATGATTCAATTAAGTTAGATAAGTATAAATATTATGTAGGTATAATACTGAGAATGTGTAGATTAATAAGGATTTATTGTGTTGTCCATCTCTGAGCAAAAAAATTATGTTGTCTATTAGATGATATTTAATTATGGAAAGAATGTTGATGATGATAGAAGGAATATTGAGGAAATATTCTTAAAGTTCTGGATAAGAAAAAAAATAGTATTAATATTATAAGAAGGAAAAAAGTAAAATATTAAAAACAAAGAATTTGTAAGGGGTTGGAAGAAATGAGAGAAAACAAGAGAGAAGGAGTGTGAAGAAATGAGTGAGTGTAATATCCTGAATTTTGGACCCGGAAAATTGAGAATAAGCCTAAATTAGGCAGACTACTAAGCTCGATTCGGGAAGAATCCCTAGAATGGCAAGAGTCTCTGATGGGTCCGGATTCATAAAGATGTGGGCCCAGGGTAAGATACCTGTGAGGTATAATGCTGATTTGATGAAGCGGCGCCCGGGGAATATGGCAAAACACAAATTCTTGACCCCTGGAAGTGCGTATGTGTCATACAGGGACACGTGTCATCATGAGGTTAAAGGAAGATAAGGCAAGGGCAAAATGGTCAACTCCTTGTCCTTTGGGCATTGAATTTCGTCCAACATGAGAAAAGAAAGAAAATCAGATGATTTTGTCCATACTCTGGTCCAGACACAAGACATGGGACCCGCAGGCGATTAACCGACAGAAAAGGGAACCGATAGGGACCAATCAGGGGATTATTCTGGTTGGGGCTTGGCTTTGGGGTCTGATTTTGGAGGTTTTGATGGTCCCAAAATGTTTAAAATGTGATTTTGTGAGGGGCTAAGTCATGGTTTACGTTTTCTAACTCAAAAACCCCAAAAACTCAAGGAAGAGGCTTGCTGCCAGTTTTCTGGATTCTGGGTAGCAAGGCTTCAAAAATGTTTTTAAAATGGTGGAGACGTTGGTTTGAGCTGAAATTTTACAGGTGAAAAGTAGACATCTGGGGCATCATTTTGATAGGTAACTTGACATATTTTCGATGCACCGATTGAGAGATACAAATTTTCTAAGTTGGCTCTGTCTGTAACAGGATGAAATTTGACTCAGTTGTGGAAAGTGAGCAACACGCCAAAATGTAAGTGCTTTCTGGGTCTGGGAGTATTTTTCATGTAAAATAGACATTTCAATGGTTCAAATGGCATGGGTTTCATGTAAGAATGATTTTTGTGGGATTTATTACAAATCCCACAAGTTGGACCAAAATCACTGGATTTCTGGAAATTGTGGCTTAAAGGATATGGCATGTAGGTAATTAAGTGAATGATGTTGAATTAAGTGATCAGCTTGCTCCCGTACAGCTCAACCGACCCAAGGAATTCTTTGGCAAATGATTGGATAATTGGTTAAATTAATTAGAGAATCAGAACCCTTATTCTTTAAACTTTCGGCCAACAAGATCTTTAGATTTTAACCAAATGGCAGCCCGTAATTATAAGGAAAAGTCGAGTCTGAATGTTAAATCCTAAGCCAACCGACATGCCAAAGTGCTACATTTATATGATCTATTCCTTCCTGGCTAATTCGGACAATACACTGAAGATAAAAAAAAGAGTGTAAAACCGTGAGTGATTAAGGAGACAACGCCAAGTTCACCGAAAAGGAAGCTGGAGTTTTGGTGGCCAAGGAACCGTGAGGACTAGCTGAATAAATGGATCAAGTGGTAAGTTACCAATGCTTTTGTTCAACTCGTGTGATATTTTAGAAGGCATATGAAATTCTGAAATTTGGTTAATTGAAGCTTAGGAATTTGGTACAAAGGATTCGGTATGAAACAGTAAGTGGAATTAATGTTTATTATATTCTTTTGTTGATTGGTCACCGAATGGAGGAAGAATGATATGTTATTGTGTCCTCTTGCTGCTACCTTGTAACCGAATGAAAGATGGATAATATTTTGTTATGTTTTCATGATTTGTCACCGAATGAAGGGAAGTTTTCGGATGCTATAATAGAAACATGATTTTTGGAAGACAATATTGAAGAGACCCCATATAGTAAATGGTGTTAATTGAATTACAATTATGGCCTCTCTCCCTTGCCTTATATTGTTTTTCAGTTAGCATATTTTCTTTGGGAAAGAGTTGAAGTTTAGTAGAATTAATGGTTTCATGGTGTTCAAAATGAAGGATTATGTAGGCTAAGCACTGTTATTATAAGAAATAAAATGGAGAGGTATTTTTTGTGACACTAAATAAATGTATTTGGATGATTTATAGGTTTAAGGAACTCTTGGAAGTCTACGGACCTACTAAAATAATAGGGACAAAAACTATCACAACAGGTAGTAACCGCTTTACCCAAATATCTTTATGTGTTTTGTTGTATGTTTGTATTTGCCATGTGTGTGTTTCTTTGTATATGTTTGTGCCAAATATGCTATTATGTGATACCTAGCACTAGGGACTGTCATTTCGAGGCCGATTTTGATTGATGGCTGTACGGGTTGAGTTATCAGTCCGGGGCTAGCCTAGAAAGGGCGGCTCTATGGGTTGTGAGACCAGTGAGTCCGAGGCTTGCCTTGGTAAGGCAGCTGTACGGATTCTTGATTTGTGGTATGTGTTTTACTGTAATACGACCTGGATGCATATGTGGTATGTATTTGGCATGTTGATATATTTCTGATTAGCATGGTAGCTTACATACTCTTTACACATTTAGTATTTGAGTACTGACGGTTAATCTGGGGGCCGTTATCAGACCCCAGCCTCTTTTGTTGTCATAAGGAGACATGCTTGATGTGAAGAGCCCTCCTTGGACTGTGAAGTGTTATCAGTACAGACTGAAGAATAGGGAATGCCCTATCATGTTTGTACATATACTTGAGATGGCGGTATGTTTTGTTTTGGTATTTGTTCTGGATGACTGTACCCCTAACCCTTCAGGGACTTATATTTCTCTATTTATTTTACCTTTACCAGTACAGTAGATAGTCTAAACCAGCTAAATGCTTTGTTGTGCTCACTCTGATATAAGCTAAATGGATCTCATAACGAAGGAAAGGTAACTAAATAAGTGAATCCCTCTAACCCGCCACCCGAAAGGGCGAGGCCGGTAGGGGTGTAACAGTGAGAGTGTGTCAAATGAGGTGTGGTGGGGGAATTTATAGGGATATGCGTAACAACGTTTGTAGCGGTTGATGCGACGGTTTTTGTAACGGTTTAACGTTTGTAGCTGTTTTTTTTCCCCCATTTTGTAGTGGTTACAAAACCTCTACAAAAAGTTCATTGGTATTTTTATAATAAATAAATAAATATCAAAATATCACATTTTGTAGCGGTTATACTAAAAACCGCTACAAACAAATGAACGTTGGCAGGATTTGAAATATTCAAATTTCAATATTATACACTTTGTAGCGGTTACAAAACCTCTACAAAAATTCATTGGTATTTTTTAAAAAAATAAATAAATTTTAAAATATCACATTTTGTAGCGATTATACTAAAAACCGCTACAAATTAATGAATGTTGGCGGAATTCGAAATATTCAAATTTCAATATTACACACTTTGTAGCGGTTGGTGTGATGGTTTTTATAGCGGTTTAACGTTTGTAACAGTTTTTTTTTTCCGTTTTTAGTGGTTAGTAAACCTCTACAAAAATTCATTGGTGTTTTTTTTTTTAAAATAAATAAATTTCAAAATATCACATTTTGTAGCGGTTATACTAAAAACCGCTACAAATTAATGAACGTTGACGGGATTTGAAATATTCAGATTTCAATACTATACACTTTGTAGTGGTGGACGCGACGATTTTTGCAGCGTTTTAGTGTTTGTAGCGGTGGTTTTTTTTTTTTTTTTTTTGTAGCGGTTACAAAACCTTTACAAAAATTCTTTGGTATTTTTTATAAAATAAATAATAATAAATTTTAAAATATCACATTTTGTAGCGGTTTAACTAAATAACCGCTAGAAATATGAACGCATTTTTTTAAAAGATATTTTTTAAAATATTATTCTTATAACTTCTATTTGTGACATGTTTAAAGACTTCATATTTGTAGCGGTTTAACTAAAAAAACTGTTACAAACTTAAAATTTGTAGCAGTTTTCTATAACCGCTACAACAGTTCAGACTCTTGGCATTCTGTAGCGGATATTTGATATAAGCCGCTACAAATAAACCGCCACCAAATGGCACGCCATAAGGCGTCATATTTGTGGCAATTTCAATGACTAAACCACTACAAAATAATCGCCACAAATTTAGTGCAAACTTGGCGTCATATTTTGTAGTGGTTAGTTTATGATAATTGCTACAAATGTTGTTTACGAACTAGCGCGTCACTTGGCGTGAATCATACTGCTACAAATTTGAAGTGGTTTTCGTATAAACCGCTACAATTGTACATATTTGTAGTGGTTTATTTTAACTGCTACTAATGAACCGCTACAAATTGACCTTTTTTTTTTTAAAAAAAAGTGTACAATGTTAAAAATACTACTACATATCAAAAGAAATAGATAATTTTTATTTGGTGCTCTTCTCTGGCATAATTTATAAGTCACTCACGTTAGATTCCAACAATTTCATTTCATTTATTTTTAATTCATATTAAAACTTAAACCGTTGAGATTTCTTAAGAACAAGAGAAGAGGATGGTTATCTAAATTCATAAAAAAATATTTATAAACACGTAATTGAAGATATATATATAAAAAATATATATTACAATAATGAGATGTTTCTTTTATACATTGTTCTGGTGTAGAACACAGATATCTGCTTTGATATTGGATCGTTAGGCTCTACCTGAATATCTATGAGGCAAATATCAAGAAGAGCGTGGGATCACTGTGCACAAACAAGGTTTTCGCCAAAGGAGGTGATGTGTGTGCACAGTGTGACAGTATGTAAATGACTCAGAGTTAGAACATGTGTACTTTTGGATTTAACATCTGTATTTATAGAGTGTACCTTAGGTTGGATATTGTGGGCCTCGCGTGATCTTTGGCCCAAGCATCCTAACTGCTATATCATATCTAAATATATTTCTTTATTATGGGTGAGTTAGAATCCTCCTTTATGTTAGATAGATTCTGATATACACTGTATCTACTGTTGGGCCATTCTGCTATTGGGCATGATATAGGTCCGTATCAGTTGCCCCTTAGCCCGGTAGTTCAAGCTCTTAAGCTACCGGGATGTATTTTGCCCCCAGGCAGGTTATCCGAGATAGTTTGACGTGTCCTTGGCTCTCTTGTGACTATACCATACCTTGCCAAATTGGGTTATGTTGACCCTAGCTACGGAAGTCATTAATGTTAAGAAGTTCAAGGTTCCGGGGTACTTCTGAGGTTCATTGTGTCGAGGTAATCACACAAGGATTTTAGGATCCGAGTTCATCGTCAAGGGGTTTGCCATCATTTCCCCCTGACACCTGGCTTCCCCGGATTGGCGAAGGGTTACAACTGCCACGCCTAGCCGTCTGCCATTTTCGTGCGCATTTAATGCACCCATCACATGCCGTGCGTCACCCCTGCTTTTAGGGTGAATAGTCTGTTTTGCCCTTGTTGCTTCATTAGCACTTCATATTTCCCTCCATTATTCACACTTCACTTATTCTTGGTATTCTCTTGTCTGCTCTGAAACACTCTGGTTTTCTTGTATCAACAATCTCTCTGCAACCCTTAGATTCTACTGCTTCATCCTTCTCAAACTTTAAGTTATTCAGGTATATATTACATGTTCCATCATTCATTTGCTTTTGAAGTTCAATGGTTCTGTGATTTTTGCTTTTTCCCCCTGCATATCGTAGGTAGGCTTGTCTTTGGGTTTTCTGGGTGAGTTTTGGCTAGGATTTCTAGGTAACCTCTAAGTTCTGGTTACAATCACATAGCCGTATGTCCTTGTTTTGGGGGGGGGGGGGTGGGTACCTGTCGTCTAGTTTTGCTCGTTTTAGTTTCTCCACCTTCCTTATCTGACATTTTATGCCTCTTTAGGTTTCAACCTCCGGTGTTGATGGGTAAGGTTAACCACCCGCCCTTTTCGAGCCAGCATTTAACTCTAGAAGAGGAAGAAGCATTGCGTGTACGTTATCCTCGAACTAGTTTTTGGTTGTTTGGCTCTCCTCTTTCTGAGAAGCAAAGGCTAGCCACCTTGCTCCATAGTGGGTCTGGTAGGAGGAATGTTGAGGGGTCTCATCCCGCCGTCATTAGGTTCGGAAATCCTGGTTCCGTCAACATTGGGCCTCGCCTCGAGAGTCGAGGTGAAACTGAGGCCATCCTAGTATCGCCTATCAAGTTTTGTGAGGCTCCTCCTCGCGTAAGGTCGGAATCCCTTCCTGATGGATACCTCGACTCTTGTTGAGATTGTATTGCCTCAAGTTCCTACTATATCACAAGTGGCGAAGATTCCCTGGCCAACTTTACCCTAGGTTCCTGCCGACATAGGTCATCCTCTAACCCTAGCTTGGCTATTGGGAGTCAGCGTTCTCCGAGTCCGCCCATTCTTCCTTCTTCACGCAGTAGCATGCATATGTCAGGCATACACCTCCTTGCTGATGTTAGCCTTTTTTGTTTTTGTTATAGGTAAATGGAGTCGTCGTCTTCACCCCTTAGCATATAAAAAGCATTAACACTCTGTGTCTATGTCCCCCAGCTCGAAGCATATAAAATGTGTGTTTGCAAATTGCTTGCCAATGCATTCAACTATGTGTTTCCCCCAGGTTGAAGCAACAGGGCATCACCAAGCTCACATATATACTAGTAAATCACACATAAATTGATTTCGAATGAATACTTACCTCAATTCCAACTCAGTTCCCCCTGGGTACTTCGCCTCCAATGCCCATTGTAGTTCCATGTTTCTTCACTAAGTGTTTTGTCCCGCTCGTGGCCACCTCATCATTTTATACAGGTACAATTCTTTCAAGGGGCTTTTTAATCCCAAAATTTCACACTCGCGGGAACTTTTCAACTCTCCCGCCTCTTTCAAAGGGATTTAACCTTCCCACGTTTAATGGAACTTTCAGCCTCACAGAAACTCTTGTCGATGGAAGACGCGCACACTGAACATGTATTTTTGGAGGGAACCTTGTTAAGTTCCCTTTTCATCGCCTAACATCCGCATAACAAACAAGGCCTTCGAGTATAAAGATTTGGTTGGATGATTTATATTAAGAAAGCCACTTAATTTTATCTTCTACGGTAACAGAATCCATTTTAATTAAATTTTTTCCTTCAAATTATTACCATTAATTAGCTTATCTTTCCTTCAAATTATTACCATTAATTACCTTCTCTATTTAAAATACAGTAATCTCCACATACATACATTGACACATCCAACTATAAATGTAGACCTAAAATAGTGGGAACGATAGAAATACAAAAATGCAATTCGTATCTCGCACTTTCATTTTTCTTATCATTTTCAGCTGTGTGTGTAATGCGAATGATTGTTCTAATCCTTCAAAAGTTCTTACTGTTGGTAAGATTGGGCGAGGAAAGTTCAGAACAATTCAAAGGGCCATTAACACTATCCCAATCGACAACACTCGATGGATTCACATCCGAATCGATGCAGGAAATTATACGTAAGATCTCTTTTCTGACTTTTTTTCCTGTGTATAGAGTACGTCGATTAGAATGATGAGTCAAAATATTGGTTCTATATGGTTTGCTTGCATATTTCAGTATATAATTCATTACATCTTCATTCTACATATTGCAGGGAAAAGGTAATAATACCAATAGACAAACCTTGCGTATGTCTCGAAGGAGCTGGAAGTTCTTCAACAAATGTTCTGTGGAGTGACCATGACCAAACAACAGAAAGTTTTACTTTTGAGTCAAATGCACCTAACGTTATAGTTAAGGGCATTAAATTCGAGGTAATTAATTTCTCCTTATTTATGACTCACTTCTAGTATGTTTTTTCAAAACTAAGAAAAAACACAAACTTTGAATATTTATTGTGAGCAGAACTCGTATAATCATCCGCCGGGTCAAGACGACGATGATAAAATTCTGCCAGCACTAGCAGGTGCAGTGAGAGGAGACAAAACTGCAATCTATGATTGTGTCTTCAAAGGTGTCCAAGACACTTTAATGGATGATACAGGTCGTCATTATTACCATAACTGCTACATTCAAGGTCAAACTGATTTTATTTTTGGAAAAGGCCAATCAATCTATCAGGTAACAATGTGTGTGCGTTTCTTTCATATTGATTTACATTTGCATTTTAGTATTACACTGCTCATTTTATTACAACTAAACCATTTGACCATGCATATTATATATATATATATATGTGTGTGAGAGAGAGAGTAACATTATTACCATATTATAAATAATATTGCCCTGTTGCTTCTTTATAAGCAACAAAAAATCGAGTTATTCTCTTTGGTCTTATTTATAAGATCCTATCATTGCCTTCCTTCGAAATAGTGTATTTGAATGAAAGCTTGCCATGTTTTGAGAATACTAGTGTATCTGGGTCTAATGGCGGCGAAAGCAGCGACTTCTCACGGCAGTGAGCGACGACTTCTCATGGCACTCCCTATGTAGAGAAGAAAGAATGATATCTTCATTTCGAAAGGAAGCGATATCCAACTTTTTCCCTTTCCCCTCTCTCTCTCTCTCTCTCTCTCTCACACACACACACACTTGGTTAAGGGTATTATTAAAAAATAACCAACATTTAAATATTCTAAATTGGGTCATTGACCCAATTTAAGTTTTGTTGAATTTACTAGACTTACGTAAAATTTTTCTATTTCAACCGTCTTTATATGAGATTTTCTCTAGATTATATCCACAAAGCATCTTTTATATTGCCTTTGGTCCTAATAATAAAACAGCATTTGAGAGTTGATTTTGGTCATAATTATGGGACAACATTGTAATTTTTGTCAATTTATTCATAAAATACCCATATTTTATTCACTCAAGTGTATTTGGTTTTTGATAGATATATGTATGTCGATGCGTAGACTCTTTTAATCAATGAAACTTTTGAATTGTTAGATTTTAATTTATTTATCGATCAGCTGACATTAATTTGTCAATATATATATATATATATATATAGACACACACATATATACATACAGACACACAAATACACAGATATATACATATATGTGTGTGTGCATATATATATATATATATGGGGTTTACTTTTCTCATGTTGCATGAGAGAAATAAAATTCCTACACACACATAGAATGGTAGGACCTATATATATATATATAGTGCTAATTATATATATATGCGGGTCCCACCATTTTATATGTGTGTAGCATGAGAAAACATTTCTCCTACAACATGAAAAATATTTTTCCCTATATATATATATATCTATGTGTGTATGTTTATATGTGTGTTTGTAGATATATTTGTACATATAGACACACACACATATATATCTATGCATGTGTGTGTATATGTATGTATACATATATATATATATATATATATATATATATGTATATATAGCAAAATCATTATTTTAATTAGAAATGTGTATAAAGAAAAATTCTAAGTCAGAAAGGTATGTGATAGGGCTGTTGATTCACTTTTATTTATGTCATTTTAAATTTATATAAGGGTATTTTAGGAAAATGAGTAAAATAAACTAATTTAATCCCTCTCCTTAATCTTCCCAAAATCAGTTAAATATGTCATGTAATTAGGACTGGAGGGAGTACTAAAGATGGGAGGAAGGATTGTAACTTGTAATAGATTTTGAATTGAATGTAGGTGTATTTATTAAGAAAGGGGTCACAATCGATAATTTTTATGTTACACAGCAAAGATTTTTCTGGGTTTCTTTGTTTATGACTTTTATTTTCTTCTATCCTCTGCCACTCATGCACACACATAAATTTTAAAATCTTACTTACCAGTGTGTAACCATTTTCTCCTCTCTTTCAAACAAAAAGGAACATATTACGTATGCTACCCATATTTTTTTATTCCCTATTTGTCCCCCTTTTATATTAATATTCAGGGACGGAACATACAAGGGACTAGGCCCCAAAAAAAAAAATTATTTAAAAATTTTTAATGGGACTTTTAATTTTTTAGTGAATAATACCACTTTTGCCCCCCAAGTAAAATTAAATTTTGGCCCCTCAACTTCTTCTTCTTCTTTTTTTTTTTTACATTTTGTCCTCTTTTTATATCTTTGGGCTTATAATTTAATTTTGTTTCATGTGGGGTCTTGTATGATTTATGTTAATCTTGTCATTCTTTTCTATATTTCATTCTAATTACATGAAATTTTTAGCTTATCTATGAAATTTTCTTTTCTGGTGTATCCCTAACTAGTTACTATATTTTTAACTATTCTATACTACACTTGTAGATGCAGTTAATTGACTTGATTTCATGAATATTTTTTTTATTCTTTTTATTTTTAATGTATTTAAAACTTCCCTTTAAAAAAATTTCCGGCCCCCAAATCCCCTACCACTATTTGGCCCCCTCAAACTTTTCCTCCAAGTTCCGTCATTGTTAATATTGAAGTATTATTGATGTTTTGATAACAGTAAAATAGAATTGATTTGTTTTAAGTGTGTTTTGTGTAGAATTGCACAATTTATTTTAAATCAGGAGATGGTCGAAATGGTTTTATAGCGGCACAAAAGAGAGAGTCCATTAAAGAAACAAGTGGGTATGTGTTCAATGGATGCGTCGTGGATGGAATTGGACAAACAATGCTTGGAAGAGCTTATGGACCATATTCTAGGGTTATTATCGCCAATTCATATCTCTCTAGTGTGGTTGACCCTGTGGGATGGAATGCTTGGCATCAATCCGACGTGTAAGACAATATTTTTTTATTTTTTTTATTTTATATTATATCCACTCAGTAATCAGATTAACAATTATTTTCATATTTATTTTATAATTGAATTATTTAGTTTCTTTTTTATTTTATTGAAATTTTTATATGTCCATTTACTCTAAATTGACAAAAATGAATTTTTATTTTTTTTTTCCATTTAACAAATTGTTTTATTTTAATCCTCAACTTTATAAGATGTCTTTTCAAATTCTCTAAACATTTTCAAATACTGATATATCGAGTTTAATTTTTTTTAAAAATAATGTTTGGAAGAAATATACTATTTGAGATTGATTATGCTAATAGAAAAGCATTTTGTAAAATTCAGAGACCAAATTAAAACCTTGTATAAAATTAGAAAATTGCAAGTGCACTTTTGCCTTAATATTTTTTGTATTTTGTTTAATATTGCTAAAATCATTATAACTATCATCTAGTTTAGAAAAATTGCACAAACCTCCTATCTAAAACATAAATTATAGAACCCAAATCTTGTTCAACTTTTTACTCTTTATATTGTTTTAGGCAAGTAAATAAGCACTACCCTTCAAAGTATAAAAACCTTTCTTTGATTTTTTGAATACTACAAATTAATGTTTTTAGGATAATTAAGCATCAGTGGTAGCTGTATAACTATAATTAAGCATCTTATTTAGGCAGAACGGATAGGATCTAGAGTTAAAAGCCTTCCAAATTTTTATTCTCATATATTAACTCTTGAAAAGTAATGTTTTCTATGAATATGGTTCCAGAGAAAAGATCACATTTGTGGAGGAAGAAAACAAAGGACCAGGGGCAAATAAGTCAAAACGAGTGTCGTGGATGAAGAACATGACTAAGGAGGAACTCCACAAGTTCTTGGATCTCTCTTACATCGACCATGAGGGATGGCTAAACAACCGACCAAGTAGTTTGAATTCTTAAAAGTTGAGAATGTCAAAATAATTTTGATTAGTATGAGTACAAATAATTGGCATGGATTCGTTTCAAATTAATTACTAAAATAAATTTCATATATATATATGTAGAGAGAGAGAGAAAAAGAGAGAGCACTTATTCAAATGAATGGAATCTTAATTGAATAGACTATATGCCTTGTTTGGTACTCATCCATTTTGTAAGTAATATGTTTGCAATGTCATATGTACTGTCATGTTAGCGACAAGGAAACATTATTATGTGGTAGTGCAATCTTAATGTTCCCTTGTCATTAAATATGTGAACGTGTAAAAGAGTCACTATTACATTCTTTTTGGTTTCAGGTTATTGGTGCATGTACTTGTGTAGACTACCGTTGTTAGTTCAAGCCTTTCAAGAAGACAGGGTGAATTAATTGATATTAAAAATTTTAAACTTAAACACAGAAACTTAATGAAGAGAGTAGAGTTTGAGAGATATCACTTAAGAAGGTGTACACAAGATATTTATCCTGGTTCAATCTAATCCACTTGACCTATGTCCAGTTTTCGGAAGCCTTTCTGAGAATTCCACCATCATTTTAAGATTCACATGGCTCTTGGTACCTCGGTACAATCAAATTCCTTCTCAAGGATTATTCCTCACTCCACCTTACACATACTTTGTAATCAATTTCCCTCACTCAAGGTCCCCTACCTTAAGAAATTCACAGTAAGAGTAGTAAATGAAGTTACAAAAGCTAAGTAACGAAAGCTCTACCAAAAAGTATATTATTGATAAATACTGAAGAACAAAGCATAAGAACTTAATGCATGCAAATAGTGAAAGTTTGTCGTAGGTTGTTGGTTCCATCTTGAATGCTTCTGAATTTATGTGTTGAATTGGATAAATGATTGTTTAAGCATTTGAATAAATCCGTTTTAGAGAGATGATATAGCCGTTGATGAAAGATAACATGATCTACCATATTCCATTCTCATCATCTTCATTTGATATCTATAATTCATGCAATAATGACTTGAATAATGTTAACTACTCCCAAAATAGCATAGAAAATGTATGTGAATATTGGGATTTGTGAGATACAAACCCTTAACCTACTTTTGAGTCTAGTGATTTAACTAATGGCAACCCATTTAATAAAACACTATTAAATCCTATTAGTGTGTGATTTGAAATAGGCTACTTCTACGTTGACTTCTATAAAATGAATTTCATGCATCTTGTGATACCATGTGATGCGGTTGTCTTCACTGCGTTTAATGTCGTGAAATTCTTATTCATGAGTCGTCCATCTGTAATTGGTTCACATTCTATGATTACCTAGGATGTATGGTGAATCTATGGTTTATCACACAATTATAAGCAAGACTCCTACCTCGCTGTGTCACAGATAACCAAAGAGTAAATAGTTGTTTCTGCGGTCAATTTCATGTTTATTTTTTAATTTTAAATTGACTAACATGGAGGTTAGCAGGGAAGGATATGTTGAATACTAGGGGTGAGCAAATCATAACCAAGACCGAAAATAAAACCAAACCGAAGTCAATTCGGTTTTTCAGTTTTGGTCAATGAATATTGTATATTGTCAAATGAAAATTTCTCATATATTATGAGGATTAGTCCGTCATTATTGTGATTCAAGAAATGAATCCAAACCAAAACAGGAAATTATTTGCGTCAATGTGTTGTTGGGTATTTTGGTTACTTTGTTTAGACGTTTTCTAAATATACACGAATCTTTATTTTTGAAAATATACATTGAGAAAATTTTGATTTTGTTATTTAGATTGATATAAAAAAATAATTATGGTTATATTACATGGGTTTGAACTTTAATCAGTCGCCATCGACACTGAATTTTAATCATGTGAAGGTTTGAACATATATATATCATTATTCTGAACAAAAAAAGAAAAAAAGAAAAGAAAAAAGAACATACATGTCATCATCTACATATTATCTTTCATTTTAGCAAATTTGGATGTTATAAAGCATCTCCCTTTGTTTAAATTTCTTAACATTTATCAATTTAATGACATGCAGGACTCCTTTGATGTATTGCAGAATATAATGCATTTTATGATGACAAAGGAGGGGAATTCTTTTATTCCCTTCAGTCTTAAATGTATGAGTTATCTACTAATTTACATATATAATAAATTAGTTTCTTATTGTAATTTGATTTTCCTAAAACACCCATTTTAATTATAATCCCTATTGGCAAAACTCTCTTTAATATATGAAATTAATAGGGATAGTTTGCGAGAAAACGCATTAATGGCACTATACTATTGGTCCTTACAATTTGATTGAATTTAATTTTAGTCCCTCTAAATCCAAATTGGGTTTTTTTTCCCCCCATCCATATAGTTTCTTCCGTCCACAACATTTGTCCATTTAGTTTCATAACAATTTGATATGAGTTTAATGGTATTTGTACAGAGATAAAAATCGAAACTCATTACATCAATAACTTCGTAGTAGCCTAAAGACAAGGAAAAAACAAATCACAATTGAGCAACTGAGTGGACATTAAGTAGTATGTATTCATACAAAATAAGTGAACTATTCCTTCCGAGCAATTGCTTCTCTTATCCAAATTATATAGTCATATCTCTAACCAAAACTCACTAAATCAACTTCTTAGTAGACTAAAGACAAAGGAAAAAACAATCATAATTGAGGAACTGAGTTGACATTAATTAAGTATTCATACAAATAAGTTAACTATTGCTTCTAAGCAATTATTTTTATGATTCTACTTATAAGTCACATATAATTAAATTCATTTTAGTAGTAATAGTATGATTTATGCCATGTTTTCCATATGATGTGTGACTATTTTGTATGGTGAATATGAACCTACATGCATCTAATCTGAGTAAATATGTTATAATTCACACATATAGGGAAATGTAGGATGAATCTCATAAATTGTGGTAATTATACATCCTATACATGTGCATAAGAAAACAACAAGTTTGAGGCTATCGTGGAAGCACATAGCATAGCGACACAATGCTATAGCGTTTGGTAAGCCATGGCACGCTAGTAGTACAATGTAACTAGAATGCTATAGCATCAGAAGTGAAACAATGCTATATGACTTGGGCTCTAACTCTTCCTCGAGGCTGTCTTAGGAAATTAAGTACAAGTCATTAGACAGACGCTTAAACGGTGGTTAGATTGCTGATGGCAGAATTAGAAGATGCGAAGGATTGAAGATAAGATTTGGAGAATCTCGCAGTATCAACAGAATCAATCAACCAAATTTGGAAAGATGGACCTGATAGATTTAGAAAGGACCAGCTCACTGACCGTACGCCGCAAGGAAACATGACTATAAGAGGAAAAGACGGCCAACCCTAAAGGGGATCGAAGTTGTAAAGGAGTAAAGAGAATTCTTATTTGGCTCGACTCCAAAGAAGAGCAAGAAAACTTACGAAACATAAAAGCTCCAGAAGAGACCTAGAACCTTTCGCTGTAAAAAGATGGAGAGTAGAAGATGTGGAGACGTCGCATGACAGGCACCTCTTACGCCGTCAACCCCTCCGATGAACTTTCAATTTTATTTCATTGATTTTTATTTTATCTTTTTCCATGGGCTATTGCACTATGATTTGTTTTGTGATTCCCTCATCAGTCATAAACTAAAATTCTTTTGGCTGGGTGAGGATAAATTCTTGAGTGTAGAATGAATCCAGTTTGATAGTTCTTTCATTAAATAAATTTAGTTTGTTTATCAGTTTTTTAATCTCTTGTTGGTTAGTGGAATCTAAGGGCTAGGTTAGTGGCCTCGGCTTATTGAAACGGAGTCGGGGTTAGACATCTGATAGACAGTGTTTGCTGGGCAGGCTGGTGCAAGGCTTGACCTATCATTGTAGGCTACAAGAATAGGTCTACTGTTCATAACCATACACCTTGATTAGGATTGATAATCTGAACTAGAAAATCACCATAGGAATATGGGAAAAGTATAGCTAGGATCATACTTATAGGACGTTGAAGCTTTTGTATCGTATAGTGGTGGGTTAACTGGATAACATTGTGAAGGCGGCTGTGTTGTAGCATTGCAGAAGCTATGTAGCACAATTACTATAGCAATGCGCTAAGGCAAACTGGGGGAGTAATATGCTTAGGATGAATTCTGAGCTCAGCATATCTTTAAATTGATATCTTCTTGCGACTACAATCATTTGTTTATTTCTTTGTTTGATAGTTATAACCAAAAACACCCAAACCAATTATAATTTTATTTTCTTTTTCAACACAACTGTCTTCGAAACTAGTATCATCATTGGTATCTCAATCTCTATGAGATGATACTTTACTTACTTTTTATTACTTGTTTGATTGATTCACTTGCCATCAAGGAATTCGACCAACAGGTTTTTGGCCCTGTTGCCAGGGACTGTAGATACCTTTTATGATTACAAGTTTATTGTTGAACAGTTGTGTTTTATACAATAAGCTTACCCTTCTTTGTTTTTTATTTTTAGGTACATTTTGTAGTGTATGCACAGCTTGCTCTCTATTAATCTTGAGCCTTACGACCCTGAGATCGAATGCACTTATAAGCAAAGGCACGAGAAGAAAAAGCGAATAAGTCAACCTTGTGGCTTCACAGACATAGTGGATATACCAGCTAATCATGACTAGGGTCAAAGAGAGCAACAAGCAATAGATGGAGTTAATTAAACTCCTCCACCACCAAATGCTAATCTAAACAAAGCCATTATGAAGTTTGAGATTCCTAATTTACCAAACTCAATTCGACCATCACACCCCGACCTTCAATACAGCACACTTTGAGATTGAAGGTGTCATGATTCAAATGCTGAATTCGGCCGAGCAATTTGGAGGACTCCTATCTGAAGACCCTTATTTGCATTTCAAGTCATTCATGGAGGTCTACGACTCATTTGTCATTCCAGGAGTCACACCTAACGCCTTTCGAATTAAACTATTCACATTCTCTCTTCGAGATAAGGCTCAAACATGGCTAAACAACCTACCTGTTAACTCTATCACCTCTTGGAATGACGTGGGGAGTAAATTCTTGATCAAATTCTTCCTACAAACAAAAGATGCCTAACTAAGAGAGGATATCACTAGTTTCCGACAAAGATCTGGTGAGTCGACATATGAACCATGGGATCGATTTAAGGATTTTCTTAAGAGGTGCCCACAACACGGATTGAGTGAATGGATTCAACTAGAAACTCTCTACAAGGGACTAAATGGATAAACACACTCAATCGAGGACACCTCTATAGGCGGCTCCATTCTGATGAAATCCTATGAAGAGGCTCATGAACTGGTGGAATGAATGGCAATGAACAGCCATCAATGGCCAACTGATAGGGCAACTCCCTCCAAAACAGTTGCTAGAATACATGAATTAGATGCTATCAATGCCTTTACAATCTAATGTCATACCT